>OX031069.1:16745234-26745234 GCA_943736015.1 Tridacna crocea
ATAATGCGACAAGTGGCTAAAAAAAGCCTGAAGGACTCTCATATATCAAACAAAGGCAACTGAAGTGTAATTTTTCCAATCTCTTCAAAACCGCAACAAGAAACCCAGTTACGTCGACTACCGTCTCATAGGTGCCAGTTACGCTCATGCGAAAACCCCAGAAAATAATGCAACAAGTGGCAAAAAAAAAGACTGAAGACTCTTTCAGTAGCAACTGCTTCTTATTGCATAAATCAAACAAAAGGAACTAAATTTTTAATTTATATTTTTTTCTCCAATCTCTTTATACCGTGACCACAAATCCATTTACGTTGACTGCCATCGTATCCGCGAAAACGCGAAAAATCGACTTACGGAACATTTCATAGCAGAGGACACCTGTTGCTTAATAGGGTCAAATATAGGGAATTTAGTTTCTAATATCTGTTTTTTATTTCTGCAATCTTTATTTACCGTGACGACAAACCCTTTTAGGTTGTCTATTGTCTCGCAGGTGCCACTTACGTATCCGCAAAAACATGAAAAATCGACTTATGGAATATCTTATAGCAGACGACAACTGTTGCTTGAGTCAATTATAGGGATTTTTCTTTTTCTTTTTCTCTCACTAGGGCCATTGATTTGGTTACGATGACCATCTAACCCATACGTGACTGTTACGTGCCGCGCATAAAATTGTAAAATCAGCTTCGACACTTTTGGAGGCAACTGAAACCTGTCGTACAAATCAAAGAAAGGTAAACCAAATTTTTCCCTGTTTTCTTACCAGGGTCATGAAAACATTGAACCAATTTAGACGACCGCGTGAGTCAAAAGTCAATTTTATGTTTAATCTCTGCGCAAAATATAAAATTCAGAAGCAACCGGTTGCTGTTGCGAAAACTTTTTTCCGACAAAAAAATCTTGTTCTTGTTTGAAGAATTTAGAAGTAGGCCATAAAGACACAATAAGATGTAAGAATAACTAAAAATCAATTGCTTCCTTGATAGGGTAGAAAACATTGTGGGAAAAGGAGAAAATGCTGGTAGCCTGCATTGTCTCCTTTCCTCAGATTACTTTCAAAAGCCTTCTTTAAAAGGCGTCATGCATTGTTGTGGTAAAAGGTTAATAATTATCCAATCAGAGAAGCTTTAAGGAAATCAGAATGGATACCAGCAGCCAATCAGAGAAGACTTAAGAAATTCAACAGCCAATCAGAGAGCTTCAAAATCGCTCGAAATTGGCGCCAAAATTTATCAATTAAAAAACAGTGAAAAAAAACGGCATAAAAGTGGATTTAAAGTTTTCTTTAAAGGCTGCTGTGCAGTCCTTGGCAAACTGCAAAGATTTCACTGAAAATGGGCAAACATTTTAAGAAAATAGGGGCGCAGAAGACCGTGTTTTGGTCTTTCAAGCCCCCTTGCAAGAATTACTTCCCTTTAACCCTCGATGCACCCACGCCCCCTCCCCAGCCCTTAACTGGATTTGCTTTTCTAACTCAGCCCACAATAAATGCTGCACATTGAAACTTTCAATTAGTCAATTTTTAGTGATCAATGTACAGTGTAAAAAAAAAAACAAAAACAAAAAAAAAAAACGCCCAGAAATTAATGCAAGAATTACTTCCCTTTAACCCTCGATGCACCCAACACCCCCCTCCCCAGCCCTTTACTGGACTTGCTTTTCTAACTCAGCCCACAATAAATGCTGCACATTAGAACTTTCAATAAGCCAAAGTGATCAATGTACAGTGTAAAAAAAAAAAAACGCCCAGAAATTAATGCAAGAATTACTTCCCTTTAACCCTCGATGTACCCCCCCTCCCCCCAGTCCTTAACTGGATTTGCTTTTTCTAACTCAGCCCACAATAAATGCTGCACATTGAAACTTTCAATAAGCCAAAGTGATCAATGTACAGTGTAAAAAGAAAACGCCCAGAAATTAATGTGACAAGTGGCTAAAAAAAGATTGTAAACTCTTTCAGTTGCTTCCTATTGCATAAATCAAACAAAAGCAACTGAAGTGTAATTTTTCTAATCTCTTCAAACCGCAACAAGAAACCCAGTTACGTTGACTATGTGCCAGTTACGCTCATGCGAAAACCTCAGAAATTAATGCGACAAGTGGCTAAAAAAAGCCTGAAGACTCTCATATATCAAACAAAGGCAACTGAAGTGTAATTTTTCCAAATCTCTTCAAACCGCAACAAGAAACCCCAGTTACGTCGACTACCGTCTCATAGGTGCCAGTTACGCTCATGCGAAAACCCCAGAAAATAATGCAACAAGTGGCAAAAAAAAGACTGAAGACTCTTTCAGTAGCAACTGCTTCTTATTGCATAAATCAAACAAAAGGAACTAAATTTTTAATTTATATTTTTTTCTCCAATCTCTTTATACCGTGACCACAAATCCATTTACGTTGACTGCCATCGTATCCGCGAAAACGCGAAAAATCGACTTACGGAACATTTCATAGCAGAGGACACCTGTTGCTTAATAGGTCAAATATAGGGAATTTAGTTTCTAATATCTGTTTTTTATTTCTGCAATCTTTATTTACCGTGACGACAAACCCTTTTAGGTTGTCTATTGTCTCGCAGGTGCCACTTACGTATCCGCAAAAACATGAAAAATCGACTTATGGAATATCTTATAGCAGACGACAACTGTTGCTTGAGTCAATTATAGGGATTTTTCTTTTTCTTTTTCTCTCACTAGGGCCATTGATTTGGTTACGATGACCATCTAACCCATACGTGACTGTTACGTGCCGCGCATAAAATTGTAAAATCAGCTTCGACACTTTTGGAGGCAACTGAAACCTGTCGTACAAATCAAAGAAAGGTAAACCAAATTTTTCCCTGTTTTCTTACCAGGGTCATGAAAACATTGAACCAATTTAGACGACCGCGTGAGTCAAAAGTCAATTTTATGTTTAATCTCTGCGCAAAATATAAAATTCAGAAGCAACCGGTTGCTGTTGCGAAAACTTTTTCCGACAAAAAAATCTTGTTCTTGTTTGAAGAATTTAGAAGTAGGCCATAAAGACACAATAAGATGTAAGAATAACTAAAAATCAATTGCTTCCCTTGATAGGGTAGAAAACATTGTGGGAAAAGGAGAAAATGCTGGTAGCCTGCATTGTCTCCTTTCCTCAGATTACTTTCAAAAGCCTTCTTTAAAAGGCGTCATGCATTGTGTGGTAAAAGGTTAATAATTATCCAATCAGAGAAGCTTTAAGGAAATCAGAATGGATACCAGCAGCCAATCAGAGAAGACTTAAGAAATTCAACAGCCAATCAGAGAGCTTCAAAATCGCTCGAAATTGGCGCCAAAATTTATCAATTAAAAAACAGTGAAAAAAACGGCATAAAAGTGGATTTAAAGTTTTTCTTTAAAGGCTGCTGTGCAGTCCTTGGCAAACTGCAAAGATTTCACTGAAAATGGGCAAACATTTAAGAAAATAGGGGCGCAGAAGACCGTGTTTTGGTCTTTTCAAGCCCCTTGCAAGAATTACTTCCCTTTAACCCTCGATGCACCCACGCCCCCCTCCCCAGCCCTTAACTGGATTTGCTTTTCTAACTCAGCCCACAATAAATGCTGCACATTGAAACTTTCAATTAGTCAATTTTTAGTGATCAATGTACAGTGTAAAAAAAAAAAAACAAAAACAAAAAAAAAAAACGCCCAGAAATTAATGCAAGAATTACTTCCCTTTAACCCTCGATGCACCCAACACCCCCCCTCCCCAGCCCTTTACTGGACTTGCTTTTCTAACTCAGCCCACAATAAATGCTGCACATTAGAACTTTCAATAAGCCAAAGTGATCAATGTACAGTGTAAAAAAAAAAAACGCCCAGAAATTAATGCAAGAATTACTTCCCTTTAACCCTCGATGTACCCCCCCTCCCCCCAGTCCTTAACTGGATTTGCTTTTCTAACTCAGCCCACAATAAATGCTGCACATTGAAACTTTCAATAAGCCAAAGTGATCAATGTACAGTGTAAAAAGAAAACGCCCAGAAATTAATGTGACAAGTGGCTAAAAAAAGATTGTAAACTCTTTCAGTTGCTTCCTATTGCATAAATCAAACAAAAGCAACTGAAGTGTAATTTTTCTAATCTCTTCAAACCGCAACAAGAAACCCAGTTACGTTGACTATGTGCCAGTTACGCTCATGCGAAAACCTCAGAAATTAATGCGACAAGTGGCTAAAAAAAGCCTGAAGACTCTCATATATCAAACAAAGGCAACTGAAGTGTAATTTTTCCAATCTCTTCAAACCGCAACAAGAAACCCAGTTACGTCGACTACCGTCTCATAGGTGCCAGTTACGCTCATGCGAAAACCCCAGAAAATAATGCAACAAGTGGCAAAAAAAAGACTGAAGACTCTTTCAGTAGCAACTGCTTCTTATTGCATAAATCAAACAAAAGGAACTAAATTTTTAATTTATATTTTTTTCTCCAATCTCTTTATACCGTGACCACAAATCCATTTACGTTGACTGCCATCGTATCCGCGAAAACGCGAAAAATCGACTTACGGAACATTTCATAGCAGAGGACACCTGTTGCTTAATAGGTCAAATATAGGGAATTTAGTTTCTAATATCTGTTTTTTATTTCTGCAATCTTTATTTACCGTGACGACAAACCCTTTTAGGTTGTCTATTGTCTCGCAGGTGCCACTTACGTATCCGCAAAAACATGAAAAATCGACTTATGGAATATCTTATAGCAGACGACAACTGTTGCTTGAGTCAATTATAGGGATTTTTCTTTTTCTTTTTCTCTCACTAGGGCCATTGATTTGGTTACGATGACCATCTAACCCCATACGTGACTGTTACGTGCCGCGCATAAAATTGTAAAATCAGCTTCGACACTTTTGGAGGCAACTGAAACCTGTCGTACAAATCAAAGAAAGGTAAACCAAATTTTTCCCTGTTTTCTTACCAGGGTCATGAAAACATTGAACCAATTTAGACGACCGCGTGAGTCAAAAGTCAATTTTATGTTTAATCTCTGCGCAAAATATAAAATTCAGAAGCAACCAGGTTGCTGTTGCGAAAACTTTTTTCCGACAAAAAAATCTTGTTCTTGTTTGAAGAATTTAGAAGTAGGCCATAAAGACACAATAAGATGTAAGAATAACTAAAAATCAATTGCTTCCTTGATAGGGTAGAAAACATTGTGGGAAAAGGAGAAAATGCTGGTAGCCTGCATTGTCTCCTTTCCTCAGATTACTTTCAAAAGCCTTCTTTAAAAGGCGTCATGCATTGTGTGGTAAAAGGTTAATAATTATCCAATCAGAGAAGCTTTAAGGAAATCAGAATGGATACCAGCAGCCAATCAGAGAAGACTTAAGAAATTCAACAGCCAATCAGAGAGCTTCAAAATCGCTCGAAATTGGCGCCAAAATTTATCAATTAAAAAACAGTGAAAAAAACGGCATAAAAGTGGATTTAAAGTTTTCTTTAAAGGCTGCTGTGCAGTCCTTGGCAAACTGCAAAGATTTCACTGAAAATGGGCAAACATTTAAGAAAATAGGGGCGCAGAAGACCGTGTTTTGGTCTTTTCAAGCCCCTTGCAAGAATTACTTCCCTTTAACCCTCGATGCACCCACGCCCCCTCCCCAGCCCTTAACTGGATTTGCTTTTCTAACTCAGCCCACAATAAATGCTGCACATTGAAACTTTCAATTAGTCAATTTTTAGTGATCAATGTACAGTGTAAAAAAAAAAACAAAAACAAAAAAAAAAAACGCCCAGAAATTAATGCAAGAATTACTTCCCTTTAACCCTCGATGCACCCAACACCCCCCTCCCCAGCCCTTTACTGGACTTGCTTTTCTAACTCAGCCCACAATAAATGCTGCACATTAGAACTTTCAATAAGCCAAAGTGATCAATGTACAGTGTAAAAAAAAAAAACGCCCAGAAATTAATGCAAGAATTACTTCCCTTTAACCCTCGATGTACCCCCCCTCCCCCCAGTCCTTAACTGGATTTGCTTTTCTAACTCAGCCCACAATAAATGCTGCACATTGAAACTTTCAATAAGCCAAAGTGATCAATGTACAGTGTAAAAAGAAAACGCCCAGAAATTAATGTGACAAGTGGCTAAAAAAAGATTGTAAACTCTTTCAGTTGCTTCCTATTGCATAAATCAAACAAAAGCAACTGAAGTGTAATTTTTCTAATCTCTTCAAACCGCAACAAGAAACCCAGTTACGTTGACTATGTGCCAGTTACGCTCATGCGAAAACCTCAGAAATTAATGCGACAAGTGGCTAAAAAAAGCCTGAAGACTCTCATATATCAAACAAAGGCAACTGAAGTGTAATTTTTCCAATCTCTTCAAACCGCAACAAGAAACCCAGTTACGTCGACTACCGTCTCATAGGTGCCAGTTACGCTCATGCGAAAACCCCAGAAAATAATGCAACAAGTGGCAAAAAAAAGACTGAAGACTCTTTCAGTAGCAACTGCTTCTTATTGCATAAATCAAACAAAAGGAACTAAATTTTTAATTTATATTTTTTTCTCCAATCTCTTTATACCGTGACCACAAATCCATTTACGTTGACTGCCATCGTATCCGCGAAAACGCGAAAAATCGACTTACGGAACATTTCATAGCAGAGGACACCTGTTGCTTAATAGGTCAAATATAGGGAATTTAGTTTCTAATATCTGTTTTTTATTTCTGCAATCTTTATTTACCGTGACGACAAACCCTTTTAGGTTGTCTATTGTCTCGCAGGTGCCACTTACGTATCCGCAAAAACATGAAAAATCGACTTATGGAATATCTTATAGCAGACGACAACTGTTGCTTGAGTCAATTATAGGGATTTTTCTTTTTCTTTTTCTCTCACTAGGGCCATTGATTTGGTTACGATGACCATCTAACCCATACGTGACTGTTACGTGCCGCGCATAAAATTGTAAAATCAGCTTCGACACTTTTGGAGGCAACTGAAACCTGTCGTACAAATCAAAGAAAGGTAAACCAAATTTTTCCCTGTTTTCTTACCAGGGTCATGAAAACATTGAACCAATTTAGACGACCGCGTGAGTCAAAAGTCAATTTTATGTTTAATCTCTGCGCAAAATATAAAATTCAGAAGCAACCGGTTGCTGTTGCGAAAACTTTTTCCGACAAAAAAATCTTGTTCTTGTTTGAAGAATTTAGAAGTAGGCCATAAAGACACAATAAGATGTAAGAATAACTAAAAATCAATTGCTTCCTTGATAGGGTAGAAAACATTGTGGGAAAAGGAGAAAATGCTGGTAGCCTGCATTGTCTCCTTTCCTCAGATTACTTTCAAAAGCCTTCTTTAAAAGGCGTCATGCATTGTGTGGTAAAAGGTTAATAATTATCCAATCAGAGAAGCTTTAAGGAAATCAGAATGGATACCAGCAGCCAATCAGAGAAGACTTAAGAAATTCAACAGCCAATCAGAGAGCTTCAAAATCGCTCGAAATTGGCGCCAAAATTTATCAATTAAAAAACAGTGAAAAAAACGGCATAAAAGTGGATTTAAAGTTTTCTTTAAAGGCTGCTGTGCAGTCCTTGGCAAACTGCAAAGATTTCACTGAAAATGGGCAAACATTTAAGAAAATAGGGGCGCAGAAGACCGTGTTTTGGTCTTTTCAAGCCCCTTGCAAGAATTACTTCCCTTTAACCCTCGATGCACCCACGCCCCCTCCCCAGCCCTTAACTGGATTTGCTTTTCTAACTCAGCCCACAATAAATGCTGCACATTGAAACTTTCAATTAGTCAATTTTTAGTGATCAATGTACAGTGTAAAAAAAAAAACAAAAACAAAAAAAAAAAACGCCCAGAAATTAATGCAAGAATTACTTCCCTTTAACCCTCGATGCACCCAACACCCCCCTCCCCAGCCCTTTACTGGACTTGCTTTTCTAACTCAGCCCACAATAAATGCTGCACATTAGAACTTTCAATAAGCCAAAGTGATCAATGTACAGTGTAAAAAAAAAAAACGCCCAGAAATTAATGCAAGAATTACTTCCCTTTAACCCTCGATGTACCCCCCCTCCCCCCAGTCCTTAACTGGATTTGCTTTTCTAACTCAGCCCACAATAAATGCTGCACATTGAAACTTTCAATAAGCCAAAGTGATCAATGTACAGTGTAAAAAGAAAACGCCCAGAAATTAATGTGACAAGTGGCTAAAAAAAGATTGTAAACTCTTTCAGTTGCTTCCTATTGCATAAATCAAACAAAAGCAACTGAAGTGTAATTTTTCTAATCTCTTCAAACCGCAACAAGAAACCCAGTTACGTTGACTATGTGCCAGTTACGCTCATGCGAAAACCTCAGAAATTAATGCGACAAGTGGCTAAAAAAAGCCTGAAGACTCTCATATATCAAACAAAGGCAACTGAAGTGTAATTTTTCCAATCTCTTCAAACCGCAACAAGAAACCCAGTTACGTCGACTACCGTCTCATAGGTGCCAGTTACGCTCATGCGAAAACCCCAGAAAATAATGCAACAAGTGGCAAAAAAAAGACTGAAGACTCTTTCAGTAGCAACTGCTTCTTATTGCATAAATCAAACAAAAGGAACTAAATTTTTAATTTATATTTTTTTCTCCAATCTCTTTATACCGTGACCACAAATCCATTTACGTTGACTGCCATCGTATCCGCGAAAACGCGAAAAATCGACTTACGGAACATTTCATAGCAGAGGACACCTGTTGCTTAATAGGTCAAATATAGGGAATTTAGTTTCTAATATCTGTTTTTTATTTCTGCAATCTTTATTTACCGTGACGACAAACCCTTTTAGGTTGTCTATTGTCTCGCAGGTGCCACTTACGTATCCGCAAAAACATGAAAAATCGACTTATGGAATATCTTATAGCAGACGACAACTGTTGCTTGAGTCAATTATAGGGATTTTTCTTTTTCTTTTTCTCTCACTAGGGCCATTGATTTGGTTACGATGACCATCTAACCCATACGTGACTGTTACGTGCCGCGCATAAAATTGTAAAATCAGCTTCGACACTTTTGGAGGCAACTGAAACCTGTCGTACAAATCAAAGAAAGGTAAACCAAATTTTTCCCTGTTTTCTTACCAGGGTCATGAAAACATTGAACCAATTTAGACGACCGCGTGAGTCAAAAGTCAATTTTATGTTTAATCTCTGCGCAAAATATAAAATTCAGAAGCAACCGGTTGCTGTTGCGAAAACTTTTTCCGACAAAAAAATCTTGTTCTTGTTTGAAGAATTTAGAAGTAGGCCATAAAGACACAATAAGATGTAAGAATAACTAAAAATCAATTGCTTCCTTGATAGGGTAGAAAACATTGTGGGAAAAGGAGAAAATGCTGGTAGCCTGCATTGTCTCCTTTCCTCAGATTACTTTCAAAAGCCTTCTTTAAAAGGCGTCATGCATTGTGTGGTAAAAGGTTAATAATTATCCAATCAGAGAAGCTTTAAGGAAATCAGAATGGATACCAGCAGCCAATCAGAGAAGACTTAAGAAATTCAACAGCCAATCAGAGAGCTTCAAAATCGCTCGAAATTGGCGCCAAAATTTATCAATTAAAAAACAGTGAAAAAAACGGCATAAAAGTGGATTTAAAGTTTTCTTTAAAGGCTGCTGTGCAGTCCTTGGCAAACTGCAAAGATTTCACTGAAAATGGGCAAACATTTAAGAAAATAGGGGCGCAGAAGACCGTGTTTTGGTCTTTTCAAGCCCCTTGCAAGAATTACTTCCCTTTAACCCTCGATGCACCCACGCCCCCTCCCCAGCCCTTAACTGGATTTGCTTTTCTAACTCAGCCCACAATAAATGCTGCACATTGAAACTTTCAATTAGTCAATTTTTAGTGATCAATGTACAGTGTAAAAAAAAAAACAAAAACAAAAAAAAAAAACGCCCAGAAATTAATGCAAGAATTACTTCCCTTTAACCCTCGATGCACCCAACACCCCCCTCCCCAGCCCTTTACTGGACTTGCTTTTCTAACTCAGCCCACAATAAATGCTGCACATTAGAACTTTCAATAAGCCAAAGTGATCAATGTACAGTGTAAAAAAAAAAAACGCCCAGAAATTAATGCAAGAATTACTTCCCTTTAACCCTCGATGTACCCCCCCTCCCCCCAGTCCTTAACTGGATTTGCTTTTCTAACTCAGCCCACAATAAATGCTGCACATTGAAACTTTCAATAAGCCAAAGTGATCAATGTACAGTGTAAAAAGAAAACGCCCAGAAATTAATGTGACAAGTGGCTAAAAAAAGATTGTAAACTCTTTCAGTTGCTTCCTATTGCATAAATCAAACAAAAGCAACTGAAGTGTAATTTTTCTAATCTCTTCAAACCGCAACAAGAAACCCAGTTACGTTGACTATGTGCCAGTTACGCTCATGCGAAAACCTCAGAAATTAATGCGACAAGTGGCTAAAAAAAGCCTGAAGACTCTCATATATCAAACAAAGGCAACTGAAGTGTAATTTTTCCAATCTCTTCAAACCGCAACAAGAAACCCAGTTACGTCGACTACCGTCTCATAGGTGCCAGTTACGCTCATGCGAAAACCCCAGAAAATAATGCAACAAGTGGCAAAAAAAAGACTGAAGACTCTTTCAGTAGCAACTGCTTCTTATTGCATAAATCAAACAAAAGGAACTAAATTTTTAATTTATATTTTTTTCTCCAATCTCTTTATACCGTGACCACAAATCCATTTACGTTGACTGCCATCGTATCCGCGAAAACGCGAAAAATCGACTTACGGAACATTTCATAGCAGAGGACACCTGTTGCTTAATAGGTCAAATATAGGGAATTTAGTTTCTAATATCTGTTTTTTATTTCTGCAATCTTTATTTACCGTGACGACAAACCCTTTTAGGTTGTCTATTGTCTCGCAGGTGCCACTTACGTATCCGCAAAAACATGAAAAATCGACTTATGGAATATCTTATAGCAGACGACAACTGTTGCTTGAGTCAATTATAGGGATTTTTCTTTTTCTTTTTCTCTCACTAGGGCCATTGATTTGGTTACGATGACCATCTAACCCATACGTGACTGTTACGTGCCGCGCATAAAATTGTAAAATCAGCTTCGACACTTTTGGAGGCAACTGAAACCTGTCGTACAAATCAAAGAAAGGTAAACCAAATTTTTCCCTGTTTTCTTACCAGGGTCATGAAAACATTGAACCAATTTAGACGACCGCGTGAGTCAAAAGTCAATTTTATGTTTAATCTCTGCGCAAAATATAAAATTCAGAAGCAACCGGTTGCTGTTGCGAAAACTTTTTCCGACAAAAAAATCTTGTTCTTGTTTGAAGAATTTAGAAGTAGGCCATAAAGACACAATAAGATGTAAGAATAACTAAAAATCAATTGCTTCCTTGATAGGGTAGAAAACATTGTGGGAAAAGGAGAAAATGCTGGTAGCCTGCATTGTCTCCTTTCCTCAGATTACTTTCAAAAGCCTTCTTTAAAAGGCGTCATGCATTGTGTGGTAAAAGGTTAATAATTATCCAATCAGAGAAGCTTTAAGGAAATCAGAATGGATACCAGCAGCCAATCAGAGAAGACTTAAGAAATTCAACAGCCAATCAGAGAGCTTCAAAATCGCTCGAAATTGGCGCCAAAATTTATCAATTAAAAAACAGTGAAAAAAACGGCATAAAAGTGGATTTAAAGTTTTCTTTAAAGGCTGCTGTGCAGTCCTTGGCAAACTGCAAAGATTTCACTGAAAATGGGCAAACATTTAAGAAAATAGGGGCGCAGAAGACCGTGTTTTGGTCTTTTCAAGCCCCTTGCAAGAATTACTTCCCTTTAACCCTCGATGCACCCACGCCCCCTCCCCAGCCCTTAACTGGATTTGCTTTTCTAACTCAGCCCACAATAAATGCTGCACATTGAAACTTTCAATTAGTCAATTTTTAGTGATCAATGTACAGTGTAAAAAAAAAAACAAAAACAAAAAAAAAAAACGCCCAGAAATTAATGCAAGAATTACTTCCCTTTAACCCTCGATGCACCCAACACCCCCCTCCCCAGCCCTTTACTGGACTTGCTTTTCTAACTCAGCCCACAATAAATGCTGCACATTAGAACTTTCAATAAGCCAAAGTGATCAATGTACAGTGTAAAAAAAAAAAACGCCCAGAAATTAATGCAAGAATTACTTCCCTTTAACCCTCGATGTACCCCCCCTCCCCCCAGTCCTTAACTGGATTTGCTTTTCTAACTCAGCCCACAATAAATGCTGCACATTGAAACTTTCAATAAGCCAAAGTGATCAATGTACAGTGTAAAAAGAAAACGCCCAGAAATTAATGTGACAAGTGGCTAAAAAAAGATTGTAAACTCTTTCAGTTGCTTCCTATTGCATAAATCAAACAAAAGCAACTGAAGTGTAATTTTTCTAATCTCTTCAAACCGCAACAAGAAACCCAGTTACGTTGACTATGTGCCAGTTACGCTCATGCGAAAACCTCAGAAATTAATGCGACAAGTGGCTAAAAAAAGCCTGAAGACTCTCATATATCAAACAAAGGCAACTGAAGTGTAATTTTTCCAATCTCTTCAAACCGCAACAAGAAACCCAGTTACGTCGACTACCGTCTCATAGGTGCCAGTTACGCTCATGCGAAAACCCCAGAAAATAATGCAACAAGTGGCAAAAAAAAGACTGAAGACTCTTTCAGTAGCAACTGCTTCTTATTGCATAAATCAAACAAAAGGAACTAAATTTTTAATTTATATTTTTTTCTCCAATCTCTTTATACCGTGACCACAAATCCATTTACGTTGACTGCCATCGTATCCGCGAAAACGCGAAAAATCGACTTACGGAACATTTCATAGCAGAGGACACCTGTTGCTTAATAGGTCAAATATAGGGAATTTAGTTTCTAATATCTGTTTTTTATTTCTGCAATCTTTATTTACCGTGACGACAAACCCTTTTAGGTTGTCTATTGTCTCGCAGGTGCCACTTACGTATCCGCAAAAACATGAAAAATCGACTTATGGAATATCTTATAGCAGACGACAACTGTTGCTTGAGTCAATTATAGGGATTTTTCTTTTTCTTTTTCTCTCACTAGGGCCATTGATTTGGTTACGATGACCATCTAACCCATACGTGACTGTTACGTGCCGCGCATAAAATTGTAAAATCAGCTTCGACACTTTTGGAGGCAACTGAAACCTGTCGTACAAATCAAAGAAAGGTAAACCAAATTTTTCCCTGTTTTCTTACCAGGGTCATGAAAACATTGAACCAATTTAGACGACCGCGTGAGTCAAAAGTCAATTTTATGTTTAATCTCTGCGCAAAATATAAAATTCAGAAGCAACCGGTTGCTGTTGCGAAAACTTTTTCCGACAAAAAAATCTTGTTCTTGTTTGAAGAATTTAGAAGTAGGCCATAAAGACACAATAAGATGTAAGAATAACTAAAAATCAATTGCTTCCTTGATAGGGTAGAAAACATTGTGGGAAAAGGAGAAAATGCTGGTAGCCTGCATTGTCTCCTTTCCTCAGATTACTTTCAAAAGCCTTCTTTAAAAGGCGTCATGCATTGTGTGGTAAAAGGTTAATAATTATCCAATCAGAGAAGCTTTAAGGAAATCAGAATGGATACCAGCAGCCAATCAGAGAAGACTTAAGAAATTCAACAGCCAATCAGAGAGCTTCAAAATCGCTCGAAATTGGCGCCAAAATTTATCAATTAAAAAACAGTGAAAAAAACGGCATAAAAGTGGATTTAAAGTTTTCTTTAAAGGCTGCTGTGCAGTCCTTGGCAAACTGCAAAGATTTCACTGAAAATGGGCAAACATTTAAGAAAATAGGGGCGCAGAAGACCGTGTTTTGGTCTTTTCAAGCCCCTTGCAAGAATTACTTCCCTTTAACCCTCGATGCACCCACGCCCCCTCCCCAGCCCTTAACTGGATTTGCTTTTCTAACTCAGCCCACAATAAATGCTGCACATTGAAACTTTCAATTAGTCAATTTTTAGTGATCAATGTACAGTGTAAAAAAAAAAACAAAAACAAAAAAAAAAAACGCCCAGAAATTAATGCAAGAATTACTTCCCTTTAACCCTCGATGCACCCAACACCCCCCTCCCCAGCCCTTTACTGGACTTGCTTTTCTAACTCAGCCCACAATAAATGCTGCACATTAGAACTTTCAATAAGCCAAAGTGATCAATGTACAGTGTAAAAAAAAAAAACGCCCAGAAATTAATGCAAGAATTACTTCCCTTTAACCCTCGATGTACCCCCCCTCCCCCCAGTCCTTAACTGGATTTGCTTTTCTAACTCAGCCCACAATAAATGCTGCACATTGAAACTTTCAATAAGCCAAAGTGATCAATGTACAGTGTAAAAAGAAAACGCCCAGAAATTAATGTGACAAGTGGCTAAAAAAAGATTGTAAACTCTTTCAGTTGCTTCCTATTGCATAAATCAAACAAAAGCAACTGAAGTGTAATTTTTCTAATCTCTTCAAACCGCAACAAGAAACCCAGTTACGTTGACTATGTGCCAGTTACGCTCATGCGAAAACCTCAGAAATTAATGCGACAAGTGGCTAAAAAAAGCCTGAAGACTCTCATATATCAAACAAAGGCAACTGAAGTGTAATTTTTCCAATCTCTTCAAACCGCAACAAGAAACCCAGTTACGTCGACTACCGTCTCATAGGTGCCAGTTACGCTCATGCGAAAACCCCAGAAAATAATGCAACAAGTGGCAAAAAAAAGACTGAAGACTCTTTCAGTAGCAACTGCTTCTTATTGCATAAATCAAACAAAAGGAACTAAATTTTTAATTTATATTTTTTTCTCCAATCTCTTTATACCGTGACCACAAATCCATTTACGTTGACTGCCATCGTATCCGCGAAAACGCGAAAAATCGACTTACGGAACATTTCATAGCAGAGGACACCTGTTGCTTAATAGGTCAAATATAGGGAATTTAGTTTCTAATATCTGTTTTTTATTTCTGCAATCTTTATTTACCGTGACGACAAACCCTTTTAGGTTGTCTATTGTCTCGCAGGTGCCACTTACGTATCCGCAAAAACATGAAAAATCGACTTATGGAATATCTTATAGCAGACGACAACTGTTGCTTGAGTCAATTATAGGGATTTTTCTTTTTCTTTTTCTCTCACTAGGGCCATTGATTTGGTTACGATGACCATCTAACCCATACGTGACTGTTACGTGCCGCGCATAAAATTGTAAAATCAGCTTCGACACTTTTGGAGGCAACTGAAACCTGTCGTACAAATCAAAGAAAGGTAAACCAAATTTTTCCCTGTTTTCTTACCAGGGTCATGAAAACATTGAACCAATTTAGACGACCGCGTGAGTCAAAAGTCAATTTTATGTTTAATCTCTGCGCAAAATATAAAATTCAGAAGCAACCGGTTGCTGTTGCGAAAACTTTTTCCGACAAAAAAATCTTGTTCTTGTTTGAAGAATTTAGAAGTAGGCCATAAAGACACAATAAGATGTAAGAATAACTAAAAATCAATTGCTTCCTTGATAGGGTAGAAAACATTGTGGGAAAAGGAGAAAATGCTGGTAGCCTGCATTGTCTCCTTTCCTCAGATTACTTTCAAAAGCCTTCTTTAAAAGGCGTCATGCATTGTGTGGTAAAAGGTTAATAATTATCCAATCAGAGAAGCTTTAAGGAAATCAGAATGGATACCAGCAGCCAATCAGAGAAGACTTAAGAAATTCAACAGCCAATCAGAGAGCTTCAAAATCGCTCGAAATTGGCGCCAAAATTTATCAATTAAAAAACAGTGAAAAAAACGGCATAAAAGTGGATTTAAAGTTTTCTTTAAAGGCTGCTGTGCAGTCCTTGGCAAACTGCAAAGATTTCACTGAAAATGGGCAAACATTTAAGAAAATAGGGGCGCAGAAGACCGTGTTTTGGTCTTTTCAAGCCCCTTGCAAGAATTACTTCCCTTTAACCCTCGATGCACCCACGCCCCCTCCCCAGCCCTTAACTGGATTTGCTTTTCTAACTCAGCCCACAATAAATGCTGCACATTGAAACTTTCAATTAGTCAATTTTTAGTGATCAATGTACAGTGTAAAAAAAAAAACAAAAACAAAAAAAAAAAAACGCCCAGAAATTAATGCAAGAATTACTTCCCTTTAACCCTCGATGCACCCAACACCCCCCTCCCCAGCCCTTTACTGGACTTGCTTTTCTAACTCAGCCCACAATAAATGCTGCACATTAGAACTTTCAATAAGCCAAAGTGATCAATGTACAGTGTAAAAAAAAAAAACGCCCAGAAATTAATGCAAGAATTACTTCCCTTTAACCCTCGATGTACCCCCCCTCCCCCCAGTCCTTAACTGGATTTGCTTTTCTAACTCAGCCCACAATAAATGCTGCACATTGAAACTTTCAATAAGCCAAAGTGATCAATGTACAGTGTAAAAAGAAAACGCCCAGAAATTAATGTGACAAGTGGCTAAAAAAAGATTGTAAACTCTTTCAGTTGCTTCCTATTGCATAAATCAAACAAAAGCAACTGAAGTGTAATTTTTCTAATCTCTTCAAACCGCAACAAGAAACCCAGTTACGTTGACTATGTGCCAGTTACGCTCATGCGAAAACCTCAGAAATTAATGCGACAAGTGGCTAAAAAAAGCCTGAAGACTCTCATATATCAAACAAAGGCAACTGAAGTGTAATTTTTCCAATCTCTTCAAACCGCAACAAGAAACCCAGTTACGTCGACTACCGTCTCATAGGTGCCAGTTACGCTCATGCGAAAACCCCAGAAAATAATGCAACAAGTGGCAAAAAAAAGACTGAAGACTCTTTCAGTAGCAACTGCTTCTTATTGCATAAATCAAACAAAAGGAACTAAATTTTTAATTTATATTTTTTTCTCCAATCTCTTTATACCGTGACCACAAATCCATTTACGTTGACTGCCATCGTATCCGCGAAAACGCGAAAAATCGACTTACGGAACATTTCATAGCAGAGGACACCTGTTGCTTAATAGGTCAAATATAGGGAATTTAGTTTCTAATATCTGTTTTTTATTTCTGCAATCTTTATTTACCGTGACGACAAACCCTTTTAGGTTGTCTATTGTCTCGCAGGTGCCACTTACGTATCCGCAAAAACATGAAAAATCGACTTATGGAATATCTTATAGCAGACGACAACTGTTGCTTGAGTCAATTATAGGGATTTTTCTTTTTCTTTTTCTCTCACTAGGGCCATTGATTTGGTTACGATGACCATCTAACCCATACGTGACTGTTACGTGCCGCGCATAAAATTGTAAAATCAGCTTCGACACTTTTGGAGGCAACTGAAACCTGTCGTACAAATCAAAGAAAGGTAAACCAAATTTTTCCCTGTTTTCTTACCAGGGTCATGAAAACATTGAACCAATTTAGACGACCGCGTGAGTCGAAAGTCAATTTTATGTTTAATCTCTGCGCAAAATATAAAATTCAGAAGCAACCGGTTGCTGTTGCGAAAACTTTTTCCGACAAAAAAATCTTGTTCTTGTTTGAAGAATTTAGAAGTAGGCCATAAAGACACAATAAGATGTAAGAATAACTAAAAATCAATTGCTTCCTTGATAGGGTAGAAAACATTGTGGGAAAAGGAGAAAATGCTGGTAGCCTGCATTGTCTCCTTTCCTCAGATTACTTTCAAAAGCCTTCTTTAAAAGGCGTCATGCATTGTGTGGTAAAAGGTTAATAATTATCCAATCAGAGAAGCTTTAAGGAAATCAGAATGGATACCAGCAGCCAATCAGAGAAGACTTAAGAAATTCAACAGCCAATCAGAGAGCTTCAAAATCGCTCGAAATTGGCGCCAAAATTTATCAATTAAAAAACAGTGAAAAAAACGGCATAAAAGTGGATTTAAAGTTTTCTTTAAAGGCTGCTGTGCAGTCCTTGGCAAACTGCAAAGATTTCACTGAAAATGGGCAAACATTTAAGAAAATAGGGGCGCAGAAGACCGTGTTTTGGTCTTTTCAAGCCCCTTGCAAGAATTACTTCCCTTTAACCCTCGATGCACCCACGCCCCCTCCCCAGCCCTTAACTGGATTTGCTTTTCTAACTCAGCCCACAATAAATGCTGCACATTGAAACTTTCAATTAGTCAATTTTTAGTGATCAATGTACAGTGTAAAAAAAAAAACAAAAACAAAAAAAAAAAACGCCCAGAAATTAATGCAAGAATTACTTCCCTTTAACCCTCGATGCACCCAACACCCCCCTCCCCAGCCCTTTACTGGACTTGCTTTTCTAACTCAGCCCACAATAAATGCTGCACATTAGAACTTTCAATAAGCCAAAGTGATCAATGTACAGTGTAAAAAAAAAAAACGCCCAGAAATTAATGCAAGAATTACTTCCCTTTAACCCTCGATGTACCCCCCCTCCCCCCAGTCCTTAACTGGATTTGCTTTTCTAACTCAGCCCACAATAAATGCTGCACATTGAAACTTTCAATAAGCCAAAGTGATCAATGTACAGTGTAAAAAGAAAACGCCCAGAAATTAATGTGACAAGTGGCTAAAAAAAGATTGTAAACTCTTTCAGTTGCTTCCTATTGCATAAATCAAACAAAAGCAACTGAAGTGTAATTTTTCTAATCTCTTCAAACCGCAACAAGAAACCCAGTTACGTTGACTATGTGCCAGTTACGCTCATGCGAAAACCTCAGAAATTAATGCGACAAGTGGCTAAAAAAAGCCTGAAGACTCTCATATATCAAACAAAGGCAACTGAAGTGTAATTTTTCCAATCTCTTCAAACCGCAACAAGAAACCCAGTTACGTCGACTACCGTCTCATAGGTGCCAGTTACGCTCATGCGAAAACCCCAGAAAATAATGCAACAAGTGGCAAAAAAAAGACTGAAGACTCTTTCAGTAGCAACTGCTTCTTATTGCATAAATCAAACAAAAGGAACTAAATTTTTAATTTATATTTTTTTCTCCAATCTCTTTATACCGTGACCACAAATCCATTTACGTTGACTGCCATCGTATCCGCGAAAACGCGAAAAATCGACTTACGGAACATTTCATAGCAGAGGACACCTGTTGCTTAATAGGTCAAATATAGGGAATTTAGTTTCTAATATCTGTTTTTTATTTCTGCAATCTTTATTTACCGTGACGACAAACCCTTTTAGGTTGTCTATTGTCTCGCAGGTGCCACTTACGTATCCGCAAAAACATGAAAAATCGACTTATGGAATATCTTATAGCAGACGACAACTGTTGCTTGAGTCAATTATAGGGATTTTTCTTTTTCTTTTTCTCTCACTAGGGCCATTGATTTGGTTACGATGACCATCTAACCCATACGTGACTGTTACGTGCCGCGCATAAAATTGTAAAATCAGCTTCGACACTTTTGGAGGCAACTGAAACCTGTCGTACAAATCAAAGAAAGGTAAACCAAATTTTTCCCTGTTTTCTTACCAGGGTCATGAAAACATTGAACCAATTTAGACGACCGCGTGAGTCAAAAGTCAATTTTATGTTTAATCTCTGCGCAAAATATAAAATTCAGAAGCAACCGGTTGCTGTTGCGAAAACTTTTTCCGACAAAAAAATCTTGTTCTTGTTTGAAGAATTTAGAAGTAGGCCATAAAGACACAATAAGATGTAAGAATAACTAAAAATCAATTGCTTCCTTGATAGGGTAGAAAACATTGTGGGAAAAGGAGAAAATGCTGGTAGCCTGCATTGTCTCCTTTCCTCAGATTACTTTCAAAAGCCTTCTTTAAAAGGCGTCATGCATTGTGTGGTAAAAGGTTAATAATTATCCAATCAGAGAAGCTTTAAGGAAATCAGAATGGATACCAGCAGCCAATCAGAGAAGACTTAAGAAATTCAACAGCCAATCAGAGAGCTTCAAAATCGCTCGAAATTGGCGCCAAAATTTATCAATTAAAAAACAGTGAAAAAAACGGCATAAAAGTGGATTTAAAGTTTTCTTTAAAGGCTGCTGTGCAGTCCTTGGCAAACTGCAAAGATTTCACTGAAAATGGGCAAACATTTAAGAAAATAGGGGCGCAGAAGACCGTGTTTTGGTCTTTTCAAGCCCCTTGCAAGAATTACTTCCCTTTAACCCTCGATGCACCCACGCCCCCTCCCCAGCCCTTAACTGGATTTGCTTTTCTAACTCAGCCCACAATAAATGCTGCACATTGAAACTTTCAATTAGTCAATTTTTAGTGATCAATGTACAGTGTAAAAAAAAAAACAAAAACAAAAAAAAAAAACGCCCAGAAATTAATGCAAGAATTACTTCCCTTTAACCCTCGATGCACCCAACACCCCCCTCCCCAGCCCTTTACTGGACTTGCTTTTCTAACTCAGCCCACAATAAATGCTGCACATTAGAACTTTCAATAAGCCAAAGTGATCAATGTACAGTGTAAAAAAAAAAAACGCCCAGAAATTAATGCAAGAATTACTTCCCTTTAACCCTCGATGTACCCCCCCTCCCCCCAGTCCTTAACTGGATTTGCTTTTCTAACTCAGCCCACAATAAATGCTGCACATTGAAACTTTCAATAAGCCAAAGTGATCAATGTACAGTGTAAAAAGAAAACGCCCAGAAATTAATGTGACAAGTGGCTAAAAAAAGATTGTAAACTCTTTCAGTTGCTTCCTATTGCATAAATCAAACAAAAGCAACTGAAGTGTAATTTTTCTAATCTCTTCAAACCGCAACAAGAAACCCAGTTACGTTGACTATGTGCCAGTTACGCTCATGCGAAAACCTCAGAAATTAATGCGACAAGTGGCTAAAAAAAGCCTGAAGACTCTCATATATCAAACAAAGGCAACTGAAGTGTAATTTTTCCAATCTCTTCAAACCGCAACAAGAAACCCAGTTACGTCGACTACCGTCTCATAGGTGCCAGTTACGCTCATGCGAAAACCCCAGAAAATAATGCAACAAGTGGCAAAAAAAAGACTGAAGACTCTTTCAGTAGCAACTGCTTCTTATTGCATAAATCAAACAAAAGGAACTAAATTTTTAATTTATATTTTTTTCTCCAATCTCTTTATACCGTGACCACAAATCCATTTACGTTGACTGCCATCGTATCCGCGAAAACGCGAAAAATCGACTTACGGAACATTTCATAGCAGAGGACACCTGTTGCTTAATAGGTCAAATATAGGGAATTTAGTTTCTAATATCTGTTTTTTATTTCTGCAATCTTTATTTACCGTGACGACAAACCCTTTTAGGTTGTCTATTGTCTCGCAGGTGCCACTTACGTATCCGCAAAAACATGAAAAATCGACTTATGGAATATCTTATAGCAGACGACAACTGTTGCTTGAGTCAATTATAGGGATTTTTCTTTTTCTTTTTCTCTCACTAGGGCCATTGATTTGGTTACGATGACCATCTAACCCATACGTGACTGTTACGTGCCGCGCATAAAATTGTAAAATCAGCTTCGACACTTTTGGAGGCAACTGAAACCTGTCGTACAAATCAAAGAAAGGTAAACCAAATTTTTCCCTGTTTTCTTACCAGGGTCATGAAAACATTGAACCAATTTAGACGACCGCGTGAGTCAAAAGTCAATTTTATGTTTAATCTCTGCGCAAAATATAAAATTCAGAAGCAACCGGTTGCTGTTGCGAAAACTTTTTCCGACAAAAAAATCTTGTTCTTGTTTGAAGAATTTAGAAGTAGGCCATAAAGACACAATAAGATGTAAGAATAACTAAAAATCAATTGCTTCCTTGATAGGGTAGAAAACATTGTGGGAAAAGGAGAAAATGCTGGTAGCCTGCATTGTCTCCTTTCCTCAGATTACTTTCAAAAGCCTTCTTTAAAAGGCGTCATGCATTGTGTGGTAAAAGGTTAATAATTATCCAATCAGAGAAGCTTTAAGGAAATCAGAATGGATACCAGCAGCCAATCAGAGAAGACTTAAGAAATTCAACAGCCAATCAGAGAGCTTCAAAATCGCTCGAAATTGGCGCCAAAATTTATCAATTAAAAAACAGTGAAAAAAACGGCATAAAAGTGGATTTAAAGTTTTCTTTAAAGGCTGCTGTGCAGTCCTTGGCAAACTGCAAAGATTTCACTGAAAATGGGCAAACATTTAAGAAAATAGGGGCGCAGAAGACCGTGTTTTGGTCTTTTCAAGCCCCTTGCAAGAATTACTTCCCTTTAACCCTCGATGCACCCACGCCCCCTCCCCAGCCCTTAACTGGATTTGCTTTTCTAACTCAGCCCACAATAAATGCTGCACATTGAAACTTTCAATTAGTCAATTTTTAGTGATCAATGTACAGTGTAAAAAAAAAAACAAAAACAAAAAAAAAAAACGCCCAGAAATTAATGCAAGAATTACTTCCCTTTAACCCTCGATGCACCCAACACCCCCCTCCCCAGCCCTTTACTGGACTTGCTTTTCTAACTCAGCCCACAATAAATGCTGCACATTAGAACTTTCAATAAGCCAAAGTGATCAATGTACAGTGTAAAAAAAAAAAACGCCCAGAAATTAATGCAAGAATTACTTCCCTTTAACCCTCGATGTACCCCCCCTCCCCCCAGTCCTTAACTGGATTTGCTTTTCTAACTCAGCCCACAATAAATGCTGCACATTGAAACTTTCAATAAGCCAAAGTGATCAATGTACAGTGTAAAAAGAAAACGCCCAGAAATTAATGTGACAAGTGGCTAAAAAAAGATTGTAAACTCTTTCAGTTGCTTCCTATTGCATAAATCAAACAAAAGCAACTGAAGTGTAATTTTTCTAATCTCTTCAAACCGCAACAAGAAACCCAGTTACGTTGACTATGTGCCAGTTACGCTCATGCGAAAACCTCAGAAATTAATGCGACAAGTGGCTAAAAAAAGCCTGAAGACTCTCATATATCAAACAAAGGCAACTGAAGTGTAATTTTTCCAATCTCTTCAAACCGCAACAAGAAACCCAGTTACGTCGACTACCGTCTCATAGGTGCCAGTTACGCTCATGCGAAAACCCCAGAAAATAATGCAACAAGTGGCAAAAAAAAGACTGAAGACTCTTTCAGTAGCAACTGCTTCTTATTGCATAAATCAAACAAAAGGAACTAAATTTTTAATTTATATTTTTTTCTCCAATCTCTTTATACCGTGACCACAAATCCATTTACGTTGACTGCCATCGTATCCGCGAAAACGCGAAAAATCGACTTACGGAACATTTCATAGCAGAGGACACCTGTTGCTTAATAGGTCAAATATAGGGAATTTAGTTTCTAATATCTGTTTTTTATTTCTGCAATCTTTATTTACCGTGACGACAAACCCTTTTAGGTTGTCTATTGTCTCGCAGGTGCCACTTACGTATCCGCAAAAACATGAAAAATCGACTTATGGAATATCTTATAGCAGACGACAACTGTTGCTTGAGTCAATTATAGGGATTTTTCTTTTTCTTTTTCTCTCACTAGGGCCATTGATTTGGTTACGATGACCATCTAACCCATACGTGACTGTTACGTGCCGCGCATAAAATTGTAAAATCAGCTTCGACACTTTTGGAGGCAACTGAAACCTGTCGTACAAATCAAAGAAAGGTAAACCAAATTTTTCCCTGTTTTCTTACCAGGGTCATGAAAACATTGAACCAATTTAGACGACCGCGTGAGTCAAAAGTCAATTTTATGTTTAATCTCTGCGCAAAATATAAAATTCAGAAGCAACCGGTTGCTGTTGCGAAAACTTTTTCCGACAAAAAAATCTTGTTCTTGTTTGAAGAATTTAGAAGTAGGCCATAAAGACACAATAAGATGTAAGAATAACTAAAAATCAATTGCTTCCTTGATAGGGTAGAAAACATTGTGGGAAAAGGAGAAAATGCTGGTAGCCTGCATTGTCTCCTTTCCTCAGATTACTTTCAAAAGCCTTCTTTAAAAGGCGTCATGCATTGTGTGGTAAAAGGTTAATAATTATCCAATCAGAGAAGCTTTAAGGAAATCAGAATGGATACCAGCAGCCAATCAGAGAAGACTTAAGAAATTCAACAGCCAATCAGAGAGCTTCAAAATCGCTCGAAATTGGCGCCAAAATTTATCAATTAAAAAACAGTGAAAAAAACGGCATAAAAGTGGATTTAAAGTTTTCTTTAAAGGCTGCTGTGCAGTCCTTGGCAAACTGCAAAGATTTCACTGAAAATGGGCAAACATTTAAGAAAATAGGGGCGCAGAAGACCGTGTTTTGGTCTTTTCAAGCCCCTTGCAAGAATTACTTCCCTTTAACCCTCGATGCACCCACGCCCCCTCCCCAGCCCTTAACTGGATTTGCTTTTCTAACTCAGCCCACAATAAATGCTGCACATTGAAACTTTCAATTAGTCAATTTTTAGTGATCAATGTACAGTGTAAAAAAAAAAACAAAAACAAAAAAAAAAAACGCCCAGAAATTAATGCAAGAATTACTTCCCTTTAACCCTCGATGCACCCAACACCCCCCTCCCCAGCCCTTTACTGGACTTGCTTTTCTAACTCAGCCCACAATA
Organism: Tridacna crocea; assembly: GCA_943736015.1. Classification (NCBI taxonomy): domain Eukaryota; kingdom Metazoa; phylum Mollusca; class Bivalvia; order Cardiida; family Cardiidae; genus Tridacna; species Tridacna crocea. The sequence goes on from OX031069.1 coordinate 16,769,811, forward strand.
AATGCTGCACATTAGAACTTTCAATAAGCCAAAGTGATCAATGTACAGTGTAAAAAAAAAAAACGCCCAGAAATTAATGCAAGAATTACTTCCCTTTAACCCTCGATGTACCCCCCCTCCCCCCAGTCCTTAACTGGATTTGCTTTTCTAACTCAGCCCACAATAAATGCTGCACATTGAAACTTTCAATAAGCCAAAGTGATCAATGTACAGTGTAAAAAGAAAACGCCCAGAAATTAATGTGACAAGTGGCTAAAAAAAGATTGTAAACTCTTTCAGTTGCTTCCTATTGCATAAATCAAACAAAAGCAACTGAAGTGTAATTTTTCTAATCTCTTCAAACCGCAACAAGAAACCCAGTTACGTTGACTATGTGCCAGTTACGCTCATGCGAAAACCTCAGAAATTAATGCGACAAGTGGCTAAAAAAAGCCTGAAGACTCTCATATATCAAACAAAGGCAACTGAAGTGTAATTTTTCCAATCTCTTCAAACCGCAACAAGAAACCCAGTTACGTCGACTACCGTCTCATAGGTGCCAGTTACGCTCATGCGAAAACCCCAGAAAATAATGCAACAAGTGGCAAAAAAAAGACTGAAGACTCTTTCAGTAGCAACTGCTTCTTATTGCATAAATCAAACAAAAGGAACTAAATTTTTAATTTATATTTTTTTCTCCAATCTCTTTATACCGTGACCACAAATCCATTTACGTTGACTGCCATCGTATCCGCGAAAACGCGAAAAATCGACTTACGGAACATTTCATAGCAGAGGACACCTGTTGCTTAATAGGTCAAATATAGGGAATTTAGTTTCTAATATCTGTTTTTTATTTCTGCAATCTTTATTTACCGTGACGACAAACCCTTTTAGGTTGTCTATTGTCTCGCAGGTGCCACTTACGTATCCGCAAAAACATGAAAAATCGACTTATGGAATATCTTATAGCAGACGACAACTGTTGCTTGAGTCAATTATAGGGATTTTTCTTTTTCTTTTTCTCTCACTAGGGCCATTGATTTGGTTACGATGACCATCTAACCCATACGTGACTGTTACGTGCCGCGCATAAAATTGTAAAATCAGCTTCGACACTTTTGGAGGCAACTGAAACCTGTCGTACAAATCAAAGAAAGGTAAACCAAATTTTTCCCTGTTTTCTTACCAGGGTCATGAAAACATTGAACCAATTTAGACGACCGCGTGAGTCAAAAGTCAATTTTATGTTTAATCTCTGCGCAAAATATAAAATTCAGAAGCAACCGGTTGCTGTTGCGAAAACTTTTTCCGACAAAAAAATCTTGTTCTTGTTTGAAGAATTTAGAAGTAGGCCATAAAGACACAATAAGATGTAAGAATAACTAAAAATCAATTGCTTCCTTGATAGGGTAGAAAACATTGTGGGAAAAGGAGAAAATGCTGGTAGCCTGCATTGTCTCCTTTCCTCAGATTACTTTCAAAAGCCTTCTTTAAAAGGCGTCATGCATTGTGTGGTAAAAGGTTAATAATTATCCAATCAGAGAAGCTTTAAGGAAATCAGAATGGATACCAGCAGCCAATCAGAGAAGACTTAAGAAATTCAACAGCCAATCAGAGAGCTTCAAAATCGCTCGAAATTGGCGCCAAAATTTATCAATTAAAAAACAGTGAAAAAAACGGCATAAAAGTGGATTTAAAGTTTTCTTTAAAGGCTGCTGTGCAGTCCTTGGCAAACTGCAAAGATTTCACTGAAAATGGGCAAACATTTAAGAAAATAGGGGCGCAGAAGACCGTGTTTTGGTCTTTTCAAGCCCCTTGCAAGAATTACTTCCCTTTAACCCTCGATGCACCCACGCCCCCTCCCCAGCCCTTAACTGGATTTGCTTTTCTAACTCAGCCCACAATAAATGCTGCACATTGAAACTTTCAATTAGTCAATTTTTAGTGATCAATGTACAGTGTAAAAAAAAAAACAAAAACAAAAAAAAAAAACGCCCAGAAATTAATGCAAGAATTACTTCCCTTTAACCCTCGATGCACCCAACACCCCCCTCCCCAGCCCTTTACTGGACTTGCTTTTCTAACTCAGCCCACAATAAATGCTGCACATTAGAACTTTCAATAAGCCAAAGTGATCAATGTACAGTGTAAAAAAAAAAAACGCCCAGAAATTAATGCAAGAATTACTTCCCTTTAACCCTCGATGTACCCCCCCTCCCCCCAGTCCTTAACTGGATTTGCTTTTCTAACTCAGCCCACAATAAATGCTGCACATTGAAACTTTCAATAAGCCAAAGTGATCAATGTACAGTGTAAAAAGAAAACGCCCAGAAATTAATGTGACAAGTGGCTAAAAAAAGATTGTAAACTCTTTCAGTTGCTTCCTATTGCATAAATCAAACAAAAGCAACTGAAGTGTAATTTTTCTAATCTCTTCAAACCGCAACAAGAAACCCAGTTACGTTGACTATGTGCCAGTTACGCTCATGCGAAAACCTCAGAAATTAATGCGACAAGTGGCTAAAAAAAGCCTGAAGACTCTCATATATCAAACAAAGGCAACTGAAGTGTAATTTTTCCAATCTCTTCAAACCGCAACAAGAAACCCAGTTACGTCGACTACCGTCTCATAGGTGCCAGTTACGCTCATGCGAAAACCCCAGAAAATAATGCAACAAGTGGCAAAAAAAAGACTGAAGACTCTTTCAGTAGCAACTGCTTCTTATTGCATAAATCAAACAAAAGGAACTAAATTTTTAATTTATATTTTTTTCTCCAATCTCTTTATACCGTGACCACAAATCCATTTACGTTGACTGCCATTGTATCCGCGAAAACGCGAAAAATCGACTTACGGAACATTTCATAGCAGAGGACACCTGTTGCTTAATAGGTCAAATATAGGGAATTTAGTTTCTAATATCTGTTTTTTATTTCTGCAATCTTTATTTACCGTGACGACAAACCCTTTTAGGTTGTCTATTGTCTCGCAGGTGCCACTTACGTATCCGCAAAAACATGAAAAATCGACTTATGGAATATCTTATAGCAGACGACAACTGTTGCTTGAGTCAATTATAGGGATTTTTCTTTTTCTTTTTCTCTCACTAGGGCCATTGATTTGGTTACGATGACCATCTAACCCATACGTGACTGTTACGTGCCGCGCATAAAATTGTAAAATCAGCTTCGACACTTTTGGAGGCAACTGAAACCTGTCGTACAAATCAAAGAAAGGTAAACCAAATTTTTCCCTGTTTTCTTACCAGGGTCATGAAAACATTGAACCAATTTAGACGACCGCGTGAGTCAAAAGTCAATTTTATGTTTAATCTCTGCGCAAAATATAAAATTCAGAAGCAACCGGTTGCTGTTGCGAAAACTTTTTCCGACAAAAAAATCTTGTTCTTGTTTGAAGAATTTAGAAGTAGGCCATAAAGACACAATAAGATGTAAGAATAACTAAAAATCAATTGCTTCCTTGATAGGGTAGAAAACATTGTGGGAAAAGGAGAAAATGCTGGTAGCCTGCATTGTCTCCTTTCCTCAGATTACTTTCAAAAGCCTTCTTTAAAAGGCGTCATGCATTGTGTGGTAAAAGGTTAATAATTATCCAATCAGAGAAGCTTTAAGGAAATCAGAATGGATACCAGCAGCCAATCAGAGAAGACTTAAGAAATTCAACAGCCAATCAGAGAGCTTCAAAATCGCTCGAAATTGGCGCCAAAATTTATCAATTAAAAAACAGTGAAAAAAACGGCATAAAAGTGGATTTAAAGTTTTCTTTAAAGGCTGCTGTGCAGTCCTTGGCAAACTGCAAAGATTTCACTGAAAATGGGCAAACATTTAAGAAAATAGGGGCGCAGAAGACCGTGTTTTGGTCTTTTCAAGCCCCTTGCAAGAATTACTTCCCTTTAACCCTCGATGCACCCACGCCCCCTCCCCAGCCCTTAACTGGATTTGCTTTTCTAACTCAGCCCACAATAAATGCTGCACATTGAAACTTTCAATTAGTCAATTTTTAGTGATCAATGTACAGTGTAAAAAAAAAAACAAAAACAAAAAAAAAAAAACGCCCAGAAATTAATGCAAGAATTACTTCCCTTTAACCCTCGATGCACCCAACACCCCCCTCCCCAGCCCTTTACTGGACTTGCTTTTCTAACTCAGCCCACAATAAATGCTGCACATTAGAACTTTCAATAAGCCAAAGTGATCAATGTACAGTGTAAAAAAAAAAAACGCCCAGAAATTAATGCAAGAATTACTTCCCTTTAACCCTCGATGTACCCCCCCTCCCCCCAGTCCTTAACTGGATTTGCTTTTCTAACTCAGCCCACAATAAATGCTGCACATTGAAACTTTCAATAAGCCAAAGTGATCAATGTACAGTGTAAAAAGAAAACGCCCAGAAATTAATGTGACAAGTGGCTAAAAAAAGATTGTAAACTCTTTCAGTTGCTTCCTATTGCATAAATCAAACAAAAGCAACTGAAGTGTAATTTTTCTAATCTCTTCAAACCGCAACAAGAAACCCAGTTACGTTGACTATGTGCCAGTTACGCTCATGCGAAAACCTCAGAAATTAATGCGACAAGTGGCTAAAAAAAGCCTGAAGACTCTCATATATCAAACAAAGGCAACTGAAGTGTAATTTTTCCAATCTCTTCAAACCGCAACAAGAAACCCAGTTACGTCGACTACCGTCTCATAGGTGCCAGTTACGCTCATGCGAAAACCCCAGAAAATAATGCAACAAGTGGCAAAAAAAAGACTGAAGACTCTTTCAGTAGCAACTGCTTCTTATTGCATAAATCAAACAAAAGGAACTAAATTTTTAATTTATATTTTTTTCTCCAATCTCTTTATACCGTGACCACAAATCCATTTACGTTGACTGCCATCGTATCCGCGAAAACGCGAAAAATCGACTTACGGAACATTTCATAGCAGAGGACACCTGTTGCTTAATAGGTCAAATATAGGGAATTTAGTTTCTAATATCTGTTTTTTATTTCTGCAATCTTTATTTACCGTGACGACAAACCCTTTTAGGTTGTCTATTGTCTCGCAGGTGCCACTTACGTATCCGCAAAAACATGAAAAATCGACTTATGGAATATCTTATAGCAGACGACAACTGTTGCTTGAGTCAATTATAGGGATTTTTCTTTTTCTTTTTCTCTCACTAGGGCCATTGATTTGGTTACGATGACCATCTAACCCATACGTGACTGTTACGTGCCGCGCATAAAATTGTAAAATCAGCTTCGACACTTTTGGAGGCAACTGAAACCTGTCGTACAAATCAAAGAAAGGTAAACCAAATTTTTCCCTGTTTTCTTACCAGGGTCATGAAAACATTGAACCAATTTAGACGACCGCGTGAGTCAAAAGTCAATTTTATGTTTAATCTCTGCGCAAAATATAAAATTCAGAAGCAACCGGTTGCTGTTGCGAAAACTTTTTCCGACAAAAAAATCTTGTTCTTGTTTGAAGAATTTAGAAGTAGGCCATAAAGACACAATAAGATGTAAGAATAACTAAAAATCAATTGCTTCCTTGATAGGGTAGAAAACATTGTGGGAAAAGGAGAAAATGCTGGTAGCCTGCATTGTCTCCTTTCCTCAGATTACTTTCAAAAGCCTTCTTTAAAAGGCGTCATGCATTGTGTGGTAAAAGGTTAATAATTATCCAATCAGAGAAGCTTTAAGGAAATCAGAATGGATACCAGCAGCCAATCAGAGAAGACTTAAGAAATTCAACAGCCAATCAGAGAGCTTCAAAATCGCTCGAAATTGGCGCCAAAATTTATCAATTAAAAAACAGTGAAAAAAACGGCATAAAAGTGGATTTAAAGTTTTCTTTAAAGGCTGCTGTGCAGTCCTTGGCAAACTGCAAAGATTTCACTGAAAATGGGCAAACATTTAAGAAAATAGGGGCGCAGAAGACCGTGTTTTGGTCTTTTCAAGCCCCTTGCAAGAATTACTTCCCTTTAACCCTCGATGCACCCACGCCCCCTCCCCAGCCCTTAACTGGATTTGCTTTTCTAACTCAGCCCACAATAAATGCTGCACATTGAAACTTTCAATTAGTCAATTTTTAGTGATCAATGTACAGTGTAAAAAAAAAAACAAAAACAAAAAAAAAAAACGCCCAGAAATTAATGCAAGAATTACTTCCCTTTAACCCTCGATGCACCCAACACCCCCCTCCCCAGCCCTTTACTGGACTTGCTTTTCTAACTCAGCCCACAATAAATGCTGCACATTAGAACTTTCAATAAGCCAAAGTGATCAATGTACAGTGTAAAAAAAAAAAACGCCCAGAAATTAATGCAAGAATTACTTCCCTTTAACCCTCGATGTACCCCCCTCCCCCCAGTCCTTAACTGGATTTGCTTTTCTAACTCAGCCCACAATAAATGCTGCACATTGAAACTTTCAATAAGCCAAAGTGATCAATGTACAGTGTAAAAAGAAAACGCCCAGAAATTAATGTGACAAGTGGCTAAAAAAAGATTGTAAACTCTTTCAGTTGCTTCCTATTGCATAAATCAAACAAAAGCAACTGAAGTGTAATTTTTCTAATCTCTTCAAACCGCAACAAGAAACCCAGTTACGTTGACTATGTGCCAGTTACGCTCATGCGAAAACCTCAGAAATTAATGCGACAAGTGGCTAAAAAAAGCCTGAAGACTCTCATATATCAAACAAAGGCAACTGAAGTGTAATTTTTCCAATCTCTTCAAACCGCAACAAGAAACCCAGTTACGTCGACTACCGTCTCATAGGTGCCAGTTACGCTCATGCGAAAACCCCAGAAAATAATGCAACAAGTGGCAAAAAAAAGACTGAAGACTCTTTCAGTAGCAACTGCTTCTTATTGCATAAATCAAACAAAAGGAACTAAATTTTTAATTTATATTTTTTTCTCCAATCTCTTTATACCGTGACCACAAATCCATTTACGTTGACTGCCATCGTATCCGCGAAAACGCGAAAAATCGACTTACGGAACATTTCATAGCAGAGGACACCTGTTGCTTAATAGGTCAAATATAGGGAATTTAGTTTCTAATATCTGTTTTTTATTTCTGCAATCTTTATTTACCGTGACGACAAACCCTTTTAGGTTGTCTATTGTCTCGCAGGTGCCACTTACGTATCCGCAAAAACATGAAAAATCGACTTATGGAATATCTTATAGCAGACGACAACTGTTGCTTGAGTCAATTATAGGGATTTTTCTTTTTCTTTTTCTCTCACTAGGGCCATTGATTTGGTTACGATGACCATCTAACCCATACGTGACTGTTACGTGCCGCGCATAAAATTGTAAAATCAGCTTCGACACTTTTGGAGGCAACTGAAACCTGTCGTACAAATCAAAGAAAGGTAAACCAAATTTTTCCCTGTTTTCTTACCAGGGTCATGAAAACATTGAACCAATTTAGACGACCGCGTGAGTCAAAAGTCAATTTTATGTTTAATCTCTGCGCAAAATATAAAATTCAGAAGCAACCGGTTGCTGTTGCGAAAACTTTTTCCGACAAAAAAATCTTGTTCTTGTTTGAAGAATTTAGAAGTAGGCCATAAAGACACAATAAGATGTAAGAATAACTAAAAATCAATTGCTTCCTTGATAGGGTAGAAAACATTGTGGGAAAAGGAGAAAATGCTGGTAGCCTGCATTGTCTCCTTTCCTCAGATTACTTTCAAAAGCCTTCTTTAAAAGGCGTCATGCATTGTGTGGTAAAAGGTTAATAATTATCCAATCAGAGAAGCTTTAAGGAAATCAGAATGGATACCAGCAGCCAATCAGAGAAGACTTAAGAAATTCAACAGCCAATCAGAGAGCTTCAAAATCGCTCGAAATTGGCGCCAAAATTTATCAATTAAAAAACAGTGAAAAAAACGGCATAAAAGTGGATTTAAAGTTTTCTTTAAAGGCTGCTGTGCAGTCCTTGGCAAACTGCAAAGATTTCACTGAAAATGGGCAAACATTTAAGAAAATAGGGGCGCAGAAGACCGTGTTTTGGTCTTTTCAAGCCCCTTGCAAGAATTACTTCCCTTTAACCCTCGATGCACCCACGCCCCCTCCCCAGCCCTTAACTGGATTTGCTTTTCTAACTCAGCCCACAATAAATGCTGCACATTGAAACTTTCAATTAGTCAATTTTTAGTGATCAATGTACAGTGTAAAAAAAAAAACAAAAACAAAAAAAAAAAAACGCCCAGAAATTAATGCAAGAATTACTTCCCTTTAACCCTCGATGCACCCAACACCCCCCTCCCCAGCCCTTTACTGGACTTGCTTTTCTAACTCAGCCCACAATAAATGCTGCACATTAGAACTTTCAATAAGCCAAAGTGATCAATGTACAGTGTAAAAAAAAAAAACGCCCAGAAATTAATGCAAGAATTACTTCCCTTTAACCCTCGATGTACCCCCCCTCCCCCCAGTCCTTAACTGGATTTGCTTTTCTAACTCAGCCCACAATAAATGCTGCACATTGAAACTTTCAATAAGCCAAAGTGATCAATGTACAGTGTAAAAAGAAAACGCCCAGAAATTAATGTGACAAGTGGCTAAAAAAAGATTGTAAACTCTTTCAGTTGCTTCCTATTGCATAAATCAAACAAAAGCAACTGAAGTGTAATTTTTCTAATCTCTTCAAACCGCAACAAGAAACCCAGTTACGTTGACTATGTGCCAGTTACGCTCATGCGAAAACCTCAGAAATTAATGCGACAAGTGGCTAAAAAAAGCCTGAAGACTCTCATATATCAAACAAAGGCAACTGAAGTGTAATTTTTCCAATCTCTTCAAACCGCAACAAGAAACCCAGTTACGTCGACTACCGTCTCATAGGTGCCAGTTACGCTCATGCGAAAACCCCAGAAAATAATGCAACAAGTGGCAAAAAAAAGACTGAAGACTCTTTCAGTAGCAACTGCTTCTTATTGCATAAATCAAACAAAAGGAACTAAATTTTTAATTTATATTTTTTTCTCCAATCTCTTTATACCGTGACCACAAATCCATTTACGTTGACTGCCATCGTATCCGCGAAAACGCGAAAAATCGACTTACGGAACATTTCATAGCAGAGGACACCTGTTGCTTAATAGGTCAAATATAGGGAATTTAGTTTCTAATATCTGTTTTTTATTTCTGCAATCTTTATTTACCGTGACGACAAACCCTTTTAGGTTGTCTATTGTCTCGCAGGTGCCACTTACGTATCCGCAAAAACATGAAAAATCGACTTATGGAATATCTTATAGCAGACGACAACTGTTGCTTGAGTCAATTATAGGGATTTTTCTTTTTCTTTTTCTCTCACTAGGGCCATTGATTTGGTTACGATGACCATCTAACCCATACGTGACTGTTACGTGCCGCGCATAAAATTGTAAAATCAGCTTCGACACTTTTGGAGGCAACTGAAACCTGTCGTACAAATCAAAGAAAGGTAAACCAAATTTTTCCCTGTTTTCTTACCAGGGTCATGAAAACATTGAACCAATTTAGACGACCGCGTGAGTCAAAAGTCAATTTTATGTTTAATCTCTGCGCAAAATATAAAATTCAGAAGCAACCGGTTGCTGTTGCGAAAACTTTTTCCGACAAAAAAATCTTGTTCTTGTTTGAAGAATTTAGAAGTAGGCCATAAAGACACAATAAGATGTAAGAATAACTAAAAATCAATTGCTTCCTTGATAGGGTAGAAAACATTGTGGGAAAAGGAGAAAATGCTGGTAGCCTGCATTGTCTCCTTTCCTCAGATTACTTTCAAAAGCCTTCTTTAAAAGGCGTCATGCATTGTGTGGTAAAAGGTTAATAATTATCCAATCAGAGAAGCTTTAAGGAAATCAGAATGGATACCAGCAGCCAATCAGAGAAGACTTAAGAAATTCAACAGCCAATCAGAGAGCTTCAAAATCGCTCGAAATTGGCGCCAAAATTTATCAATTAAAAAACAGTGAAAAAAACGGCATAAAAGTGGATTTAAAGTTTTCTTTAAAGGCTGCTGTGCAGTCCTTGGCAAACTGCAAAGATTTCACTGAAAATGGGCAAACATTTAAGAAAATAGGGGCGCAGAAGACCGTGTTTTGGTCTTTTCAAGCCCCTTGCAAGAATTACTTCCCTTTAACCCTCGATGCACCCACGCCCCCTCCCCAGCCCTTAACTGGATTTGCTTTTCTAACTCAGCCCACAATAAATGCTGCACATTGAAACTTTCAATTAGTCAATTTTTAGTGATCAATGTACAGTGTAAAAAAAAAAACAAAAACAAAAAAAAAAAACGCCCAGAAATTAATGCAAGAATTACTTCCCTTTAACCCTCGATGCACCCAACACCCCCCTCCCCAGCCCTTTACTGGACTTGCTTTTCTAACTCAGCCCACAATAAATGCTGCACATTAGAACTTTCAATAAGCCAAAGTGATCAATGTACAGTGTAAAAAAAAAAAACGCCCAGAAATTAATGCAAGAATTACTTCCCTTTAACCCTCGATGTACCCCCCCTCCCCCCAGTCCTTAACTGGATTTGCTTTTCTAACTCAGCCCACAATAAATGCTGCACATTGAAACTTTCAATAAGCCAAAGTGATCAATGTACAGTGTAAAAAGAAAACGCCCAGAAATTAATGTGACAAGTGGCTAAAAAAAGATTGTAAACTCTTTCAGTTGCTTCCTATTGCATAAATCAAACAAAAGCAACTGAAGTGTAATTTTTCTAATCTCTTCAAACCGCAACAAGAAACCCAGTTACGTTGACTATGTGCCAGTTACGCTCATGCGAAAACCTCAGAAATTAATGCGACAAGTGGCTAAAAAAAGCCTGAAGACTCTCATATATCAAACAAAGGCAACTGAAGTGTAATTTTTCCAATCTCTTCAAACCGCAACAAGAAACCCAGTTACGTCGACTACCGTCTCATAGGTGCCAGTTACGCTCATGCGAAAACCCCAGAAAATAATGCAACAAGTGGCAAAAAAAAGACTGAAGACTCTTTCAGTAGCAACTGCTTCTTATTGCATAAATCAAACAAAAGGAACTAAATTTTTAATTTATATTTTTTTCTCCAATCTCTTTATACCGTGACCACAAATCCATTTACGTTGACTGCCATCGTATCCGCGAAAACGCGAAAAATCGACTTACGGAACATTTCATAGCAGAGGACACCTGTTGCTTAATAGGTCAAATATAGGGAATTTAGTTTCTAATATCTGTTTTTTATTTCTGCAATCTTTATTTACCGTGACGACAAACCCTTTTAGGTTGTCTATTGTCTCGCAGGTGCCACTTACGTATCCGCAAAAACATGAAAAATCGACTTATGGAATATCTTATAGCAGACGACAACTGTTGCTTGAGTCAATTATAGGGATTTTTCTTTTTCTTTTTCTCTCACTAGGGCCATTGATTTGGTTACGATGACCATCTAACCCATACGTGACTGTTACGTGCCGCGCATAAAATTGTAAAATCAGCTTCGACACTTTTGGAGGCAACTGAAACCTGTCGTACAAATCAAAGAAAGGTAAACCAAATTTTTCCCTGTTTTCTTACCAGGGTCATGAAAACATTGAACCAATTTAGACGACCGCGTGAGTCAAAAGTCAATTTTATGTTTAATCTCTGCGCAAAATATAAAATTCAGAAGCAACCGGTTGCTGTTGCGAAAACTTTTTCCGACAAAAAAATCTTGTTCTTGTTTGAAGAATTTAGAAGTAGGCCATAAAGACACAATAAGATGTAAGAATAACTAAAAATCAATTGCTTCCTTGATAGGGTAGAAAACATTGTGGGAAAAGGAGAAAATGCTGGTAGCCTGCATTGTCTCCTTTCCTCAGATTACTTTCAAAAGCCTTCTTTAAAAGGCGTCATGCATTGTGTGGTAAAAGGTTAATAATTATCCAATCAGAGAAGCTTTAAGGAAATCAGAATGGATACCAGCAGCCAATCAGAGAAGACTTAAGAAATTCAACAGCCAATCAGAGAGCTTCAAAATCGCTCGAAATTGGCGCCAAAATTTATCAATTAAAAAACAGTGAAAAAAACGGCATAAAAGTGGATTTAAAGTTTTCTTTAAAGGCTGCTGTGCAGTCCTTGGCAAACTGCAAAGATTTCACTGAAAATGGGCAAACATTTAAGAAAATAGGGGCGCAGAAGACCGTGTTTTGGTCTTTTCAAGCCCCTTGCAAGAATTACTTCCCTTTAACCCTCGATGCACCCACGCCCCCTCCCCAGCCCTTAACTGGATTTGCTTTTCTAACTCAGCCCACAATAAATGCTGCACATTGAAACTTTCAATTAGTCAATTTTTAGTGATCAATGTACAGTGTAAAAAAAAAAACAAAAACAAAAAAAAAAAACGCCCAGAAATTAATGCAAGAATTACTTCCCTTTAACCCTCGATGCACCCAACACCCCCCTCCCCAGCCCTTTACTGGACTTGCTTTTCTAACTCAGCCCACAATAAATGCTGCACATTAGAACTTTCAATAAGCCAAAGTGATCAATGTACAGTGTAAAAAAAAAAAACGCCCAGAAATTAATGCAAGAATTACTTCCCTTTAACCCTCGATGTACCCCCCCTCCCCCCAGTCCTTAACTGGATTTGCTTTTCTAACTCAGCCCACAATAAATGCTGCACATTGAAACTTTCAATAAGCCAAAGTGATCAATGTACAGTGTAAAAAGAAAACGCCCAGAAATTAATGTGACAAGTGGCTAAAAAAAGATTGTAAACTCTTTCAGTTGCTTCCTATTGCATAAATCAAACAAAAGCAACTGAAGTGTAATTTTTCTAATCTCTTCAAACCGCAACAAGAAACCCAGTTACGTTGACTATGTGCCAGTTACGCTCATGCGAAAACCTCAGAAATTAATGCGACAAGTGGCTAAAAAAAGCCTGAAGACTCTCATATATCAAACAAAGGCAACTGAAGTGTAATTTTTCCAATCTCTTCAAACCGCAACAAGAAACCCAGTTACGTCGACTACCGTCTCATAGGTGCCAGTTACGCTCATGCGAAAACCCCAGAAAATAATGCAACAAGTGGCAAAAAAAAGACTGAAGACTCTTTCAGTAGCAACTGCTTCTTATTGCATAAATCAAACAAAAGGAACTAAATTTTTAATTTATATTTTTTTCTCCAATCTCTTTATACCGTGACCACAAATCCATTTACGTTGACTGCCATCGTATCCGCGAAAACGCGAAAAATCGACTTACGGAACATTTCATAGCAGAGGACACCTGTTGCTTAATAGGTCAAATATAGGGAATTTAGTTTCTAATATCTGTTTTTTATTTCTGCAATCTTTATTTACCGTGACGACAAACCCTTTTAGGTTGTCTATTGTCTCGCAGGTGCCACTTACGTATCCGCAAAAACATGAAAAATCGACTTATGGAATATCTTATAGCAGACGACAACTGTTGCTTGAGTCAATTATAGGGATTTTTCTTTTTCTTTTTCTCTCACTAGGGCCATTGATTTGGTTACGATGACCATCTAACCCATACGTGACTGTTACGTGCCGCGCATAAAATTGTAAAATCAGCTTCGACACTTTTGGAGGCAACAGAAACCTGTCGTACAAATCAAAGAAAGGTAAACCAAATTTTTCCCTGTTTTCTTACCAGGGTCATGAAAACATTGAACCAATTTAGACGACCGCGTGAGTCAAAAGTCAATTTTATGTTTAATCTCTGCGCAAAATATAAAATTCAGAAGCAACCGGTTGCTGTTGCGAAAACTTTTTCCGACAAAAAAATCTTGTTCTTGTTTGAAGAATTTAGAAGTAGGCCATAAAGACACAATAAGATGTAAGAATAACTAAAAATCAATTGCTTCCTTGATAGGGTAGAAAACATTGTGGGAAAAGGAGAAAATGCTGGTAGCCTGCATTGTCTCCTTTCCTCAGATTACTTTCAAAAGCCTTCTTTAAAAGGCGTCATGCATTGTGTGGTAAAAGGTTAATAATTATCCAATCAGAGAAGCTTTAAGGAAATCAGAATGGATACCAGCAGCCAATCAGAGAAGACTTAAGAAATTCAACAGCCAATCAGAGAGCTTCAAAATCGCTCGAAATTGGCGCCAAAATTTATCAATTAAAAAACAGTGAAAAAAACGGCATAAAAGTGGATTTAAAGTTTTCTTTAAAGGCTGCTGTGCAGTCCTTGGCAAACTGCAAAGATTTCACTGAAAATGGGCAAACATTTAAGAAAATAGGGGCGCAGAAGACCGTGTTTTGGTCTTTTCAAGCCCCTTGCAAGAATTACTTCCCTTTAACCCTCGATGCACCCACGCCCCCTCCCCAGCCCTTAACTGGATTTGCTTTTCTAACTCAGCCCACAATAAATGCTGCACATTGAAACTTTCAATTAGTCAATTTTTAGTGATCAATGTACAGTGTAAAAAAAAAAACAAAAACAAAAAAAAAAAACGCCCAGAAATTAATGCAAGAATTACTTCCCTTTAACCCTCGATGCACCCAACACCCCCCTCCCCAGCCCTTTACTGGACTTGCTTTTCTAACTCAGCCCACAATAAATGCTGCACATTAGAACTTTCAATAAGCCAAAGTGATCAATGTACAGTGTAAAAAAAAAAAACGCCCAGAAATTAATGCAAGAATTACTTCCCTTTAACCCTCGATGTACCCCCCCTCCCCCCAGTCCTTAACTGGATTTGCTTTTCTAACTCAGCCCACAATAAATGCTGCACATTGAAACTTTCAATAAGCCAAAGTGATCAATGTACAGTGTAAAAAGAAAACGCCCAGAAATTAATGTGACAAGTGGCTAAAAAAAGATTGTAAACTCTTTCAGTTGCTTCCTATTGCATAAATCAAACAAAAGCAACTGAAGTGTAATTTTTCTAATCTCTTCAAACCGCAACAAGAAACCCAGTTACGTTGACTATGTGCCAGTTACGCTCATGCGAAAACCTCAGAAATTAATGCGACAAGTGGCTAAAAAAAGCCTGAAGACTCTCATATATCAAACAAAGGCAACTGAAGTGTAATTTTTCCAATCTCTTCAAACCGCAACAAGAAACCCAGTTACGTCGACTACCGTCTCATAGGTGCCAGTTACGCTCATGCGAAAACCCCAGAAAATAATGCAACAAGTGGCAAAAAAAAGACTGAAGACTCTTTCAGTAGCAACTGCTTCTTATTGCATAAATCAAACAAAAGGAACTAAATTTTTAATTTATATTTTTTTCTCCAATCTCTTTATACCGTGACCACAAATCCATTTACGTTGACTGCCATCGTATCCGCGAAAACGCGAAAAATCGACTTACGGAACATTTCATAGCAGAGGACACCTGTTGCTTAATAGGTCAAATATAGGGAATTTAGTTTCTAATATCTGTTTTTTATTTCTGCAATCTTTATTTACCGTGACGACAAACCCTTTTAGGTTGTCTATTGTCTCGCAGGTGCCACTTACGTATCCGCAAAAACATGAAAAATCGACTTATGGAATATCTTATAGCAGACGACAACTGTTGCTTGAGTCAATTATAGGGATTTTTCTTTTTCTTTTTCTCTCACTAGGGCCATTGATTTGGTTACGATGACCATCTAACCCATACGTGACTGTTACGTGCCGCGCATAAAATTGTAAAATCAGCTTCGACACTTTTGGAGGCAACTGAAACCTGTCGTACAAATCAAAGAAAGGTAAACCAAATTTTTCCCTGTTTTCTTACCAGGGTCATGAAAACATTGAACCAATTTAGACGACCGCGTGAGTCAAAAGTCAATTTTATGTTTAATCTCTGCGCAAAATATAAAATTCAGAAGCAACCGGTTGCTGTTGCGAAAACTTTTTCCGACAAAAAAATCTTGTTCTTGTTTGAAGAATTTAGAAGTAGGCCATAAAGACACAATAAGATGTAAGAATAACTAAAAATCAATTGCTTCCTTGATAGGGTAGAAAACATTGTGGGAAAAGGAGAAAATGCTGGTAGCCTGCATTGTCTCCTTTCCTCAGATTACTTTCAAAAGCCTTCTTTAAAAGGCGTCATGCATTGTGTGGTAAAAGGTTAATAATTATCCAATCAGAGAAGCTTTAAGGAAATCAGAATGGATACCAGCAGCCAATCAGAGAAGACTTAAGAAATTCAACAGCCAATCAGAGAGCTTCAAAATCGCTCGAAATTGGCGCCAAAATTTATCAATTAAAAAACAGTGAAAAAAACGGCATAAAAGTGGATTTAAAGTTTTCTTTAAAGGCTGCTGTGCAGTCCTTGGCAAACTGCAAAGATTTCACTGAAAATGGGCAAACATTTAAGAAAATAGGGGCGCAGAAGACCGTGTTTTGGTCTTTTCAAGCCCCTTGCAAGAATTACTTCCCTTTAACCCTCGATGCACCCACGCCCCCTCCCCAGCCCTTAACTGGATTTGCTTTTCTAACTCAGCCCACAATAAATGCTGCACATTGAAACTTTCAATTAGTCAATTTTTAGTGATCAATGTACAGTGTAAAAAAAAAAACAAAAACAAAAAAAAAAAACGCCCAGAAATTAATGCAAGAATTACTTCCCTTTAACCCTCGATGCACCCAACACCCCCCTCCCCAGCCCTTTACTGGACTTGCTTTTCTAACTCAGCCCACAATAAATGCTGCACATTAGAACTTTCAATAAGCCAAAGTGATCAATGTACAGTGTAAAAAAAAAAAACGCCCAGAAATTAATGCAAGAATTACTTCCCTTTAACCCTCGATGTACCCCCCCTCCCCCCAGTCCTTAACTGGATTTGCTTTTCTAACTCAGCCCACAATAAATGCTGCACATTGAAACTTTCAATAAGCCAAAGTGATCAATGTACAGTGTAAAAAGAAAACGCCCAGAAATTAATGTGACAAGTGGCTAAAAAAAGATTGTAAACTCTTTCAGTTGCTTCCTATTGCATAAATCAAACAAAAGCAACTGAAGTGTAATTTTTCTAATCTCTTCAAACCGCAACAAGAAACCCAGTTACGTTGACTATGTGCCAGTTACGCTCATGCGAAAACCTCAGAAATTAATGCGACAAGTGGCTAAAAAAAGCCTGAAGACTCTCATATATCAAACAAAGGCAACTGAAGTGTAATTTTTCCAATCTCTTCAAACCGCAACAAGAAACCCAGTTACGTCGACTACCGTCTCATAGGTGCCAGTTACGCTCATGCGAAAACCCCAGAAAATAATGCAACAAGTGGCAAAAAAAAGACTGAAGACTCTTTCAGTAGCAACTGCTTCTTATTGCATAAATCAAACAAAAGGAACTAAATTTTTAATTTATATTTTTTTCTCCAATCTCTTTATACCGTGACCACAAATCCATTTACGTTGACTGCCATCGTATCCGCGAAAACGCGAAAAATCGACTTACGGAACATTTCATAGCAGAGGACACCTGTTGCTTAATAGGTCAAATATAGGGAATTTAGTTTCTAATATCTGTTTTTTATTTCTGCAATCTTTATTTACCGTGACGACAAACCCTTTTAGGTTGTCTATTGTCTCGCAGGTGCCACTTACGTATCCGCAAAAACATGAAAAATCGACTTATGGAATATCTTATAGCAGACGACAACTGTTGCTTGAGTCAATTATAGGGATTTTTCTTTTTCTTTTTCTCTCACTAGGGCCATTGATTTGGTTACGATGACCATCTAACCCATACGTGACTGTTACGTGCCGCGCATAAAATTGTAAAATCAGCTTCGACACTTTTGGAGGCAACTGAAACCTGTCGTACAAATCAAAGAAAGGTAAACCAAATTTTTCCCTGTTTTCTTACCAGGGTCATGAAAACATTGAACCAATTTAGACGACCGCGTGAGTCAAAAGTCAATTTTATGTTTAATCTCTGCGCAAAATATAAAATTCAGAAGCAACCGGTTGCTGTTGCGAAAACTTTTTCCGACAAAAAAATCTTGTTCTTGTTTGAAGAATTTAGAAGTAGGCCATAAAGACACAATAAGATGTAAGAATAACTAAAAATCAATTGCTTCCTTGATAGGGTAGAAAACATTGTGGGAAAAGGAGAAAATGCTGGTAGCCTGCATTGTCTCCTTTCCTCAGATTACTTTCAAAAGCCTTCTTTAAAAGGCGTCATGCATTGTGTGGTAAAAGGTTAATAATTATCCAATCAGAGAAGCTTTAAGGAAATCAGAATGGATACCAGCAGCCAATCAGAGAAGACTTAAGAAATTCAACAGCCAATCAGAGAGCTTCAAAATCGCTCGAAATTGGCGCCAAAATTTATCAATTAAAAAACAGTGAAAAAAACGGCATAAAAGTGGATTTAAAGTTTTCTTTAAAGGCTGCTGTGCAGTCCTTGGCAAACTGCAAAGATTTCACTGAAAATGGGCAAACATTTAAGAAAATAGGGGCGCAGAAGACCGTGTTTTGGTCTTTTCAAGCCCCTTGCAAGAATTACTTCCCTTTAACCCTCGATGCACCCACGCCCCCTCCCCAGCCCTTAACTGGATTTGCTTTTCTAACTCAGCCCACAATAAATGCTGCACATTGAAACTTTCAATTAGTCAATTTTTAGTGATCAATGTACAGTGTAAAAAAAAAAACAAAAACAAAAAAAAAAAACGCCCAGAAATTAATGCAAGAATTACTTCCCTTTAACCCTCGATGCACCCAACACCCCCCTCCCCAGCCCTTTACTGGACTTGCTTTTCTAACTCAGCCCACAATAAATGCTGCACATTAGAACTTTCAATAAGCCAAAGTGATCAATGTACAGTGTAAAAAAAAAAAACGCCCAGAAATTAATGCAAGAATTACTTCCCTTTAACCCTCGATGTACCCCCCCTCCCCCCAGTCCTTAACTGGATTTGCTTTTCTAACTCAGCCCACAATAAATGCTGCACATTGAAACTTTCAATAAGCCAAAGTGATCAATGTACAGTGTAAAAAGAAAACGCCCAGAAATTAATGTGACAAGTGGCTAAAAAAAGATTGTAAACTCTTTCAGTTGCTTCCTATTGCATAAATCAAACAAAAGCAACTGAAGTGTAATTTTTCTAATCTCTTCAAACCGCAACAAGAAACCCAGTTACGTTGACTATGTGCCAGTTACGCTCATGCGAAAACCTCAGAAATTAATGCGACAAGTGGCTAAAAAAAGCCTGAAGACTCTCATATATCAAACAAAGGCAACTGAAGTGTAATTTTTCCAATCTCTTCAAACCGCAACAAGAAACCCAGTTACGTCGACTACCGTCTCATAGGTGCCAGTTACGCTCATGCGAAAACCCCAGAAAATAATGCAACAAGTGGCAAAAAAAAGACTGAAGACTCTTTCAGTAGCAACTGCTTCTTATTGCATAAATCAAACAAAAGGAACTAAATTTTTAATTTATATTTTTTTCTCCAATCTCTTTATACCGTGACCACAAATCCATTTACGTTGACTGCCATCGTATCCGCGAAAACGCGAAAAATCGACTTACGGAACATTTCATAGCAGAGGACACCTGTTGCTTAATAGGTCAAATATAGGGAATTTAGTTTCTAATATCTGTTTTTTATTTCTGCAATCTTTATTTACCGTGACGACAAACCCTTTTAGGTTGTCTATTGTCTCGCAGGTGCCACTTACGTATCCGCAAAAACATGAAAAATCGACTTATGGAATATCTTATAGCAGACGACAACTGTTGCTTGAGTCAATTATAGGGATTTTTCTTTTTCTTTTTCTCTCACTAGGGCCATTGATTTGGTTACGATGACCATCTAACCCATACGTGACTGTTACGTGCCGCGCATAAAATTGTAAAATCAGCTTCGACACTTTTGGAGGCAACTGAAACCTGTCGTACAAATCAAAGAAAGGTAAACCAAATTTTTCCCTGTTTTCTTACCAGGGTCATGAAAACATTGAACCAATTTAGACGACCGCGTGAGTCAAAAGTCAATTTTATGTTTAATCTCTGCGCAAAATATAAAATTCAGAAGCAACCGGTTGCTGTTGCGAAAACTTTTTCCGACAAAAAAATCTTGTTCTTGTTTGAAGAATTTAGAAGTAGGCCATAAAGACACAATAAGATGTAAGAATAACTAAAAATCAATTGCTTCCTTGATAGGGTAGAAAACATTGTGGGAAAAGGAGAAAATGCTGGTAGCCTGCATTGTCTCCTTTCCTCAGATTACTTTCAAAAGCCTTCTTTAAAAGGCGTCATGCATTGTGTGGTAAAAGGTTAATAATTATCCAATCAGAGAAGCTTTAAGGAAATCAGAATGGATACCAGCAGCCAATCAGAGAAGACTTAAGAAATTCAACAGCCAATCAGAGAGCTTCAAAATCGCTCGAAATTGGCGCCAAAATTTATCAATTAAAAAACAGTGAAAAAAACGGCATAAAAGTGGATTTAAAGTTTTCTTTAAAGGCTGCTGTGCAGTCCTTGGCAAACTGCAAAGATTTCACTGAAAATGGGCAAACATTTAAGAAAATAGGGGCGCAGAAGACCGTGTTTTGGTCTTTTCAAGCCCCTTGCAAGAATTACTTCCCTTTAACCCTCGATGCACCCACGCCCCCTCCCCAGCCCTTAACTGGATTTGCTTTTCTAACTCAGCCCACAATAAATGCTGCACATTGAAACTTTCAATTAGTCAATTTTTAGTGATCAATGTACAGTGTAAAAAAAAAAACAAAAACAAAAAAAAAAAACGCCCAGAAATTAATGCAAGAATTACTTCCCTTTAACCCTCGATGCACCCAACACCCCCCTCCCCAGCCCTTTACTGGACTTGCTTTTCTAACTCAGCCCACAATAAATGCTGCACATTAGAACTTTCAATAAGCCAAAGTGATCAATGTACAGTGTAAAAAAAAAAAAACGCCCAGAAATTAATGCAAGAATTACTTCCCTTTAACCCTCGATGTACCCCCCCTCCCCCCAGTCCTTAACTGGATTTGCTTTTCTAACTCAGCCCACAATAAATGCTGCACATTGAAACTTTCAATAAGCCAAAGTGATCAATGTACAGTGTAAAAAGAAAACGCCCAGAAATTAATGTGACAAGTGGCTAAAAAAAGATTGTAAACTCTTTCAGTTGCTTCCTATTGCATAAATCAAACAAAAGCAACTGAAGTGTAATTTTTCTAATCTCTTCAAACCGCAACAAGAAACCCAGTTACGTTGACTATGTGCCAGTTACGCTCATGCGAAAACCTCAGAAATTAATGCGACAAGTGGCTAAAAAAAGCCTGAAGACTCTCATATATCAAACAAAGGCAACTGAAGTGTAATTTTTCCAATCTCTTCAAACCGCAACAAGAAACCCAGTTACGTCGACTACCGTCTCATAGGTGCCAGTTACGCTCATGCGAAAACCCCAGAAAATAATGCAACAAGTGGCAAAAAAAAGACTGAAGACTCTTTCAGTAGCAACTGCTTCTTATTGCATAAATCAAACAAAAGGAACTAAATTTTTAATTTATATTTTTTTCTCCAATCTCTTTATACCGTGACCACAAATCCATTTACGTTGACTGCCATCGTATCCGCGAAAACGCGAAAAATCGACTTACGGAACATTTCATAGCAGAGGACACCTGTTGCTTAATAGGTCAAATATAGGGAATTTAGTTTCTAATATCTGTTTTTTATTTCTGCAATCTTTATTTACCGTGACGACAAACCCTTTTAGGTTGTCTATTGTCTCGCAGGTGCCACTTACGTATCCGCAAAAACATGAAAAATCGACTTATGGAATATCTTATAGCAGACGACAACTGTTGCTTGAGTCAATTATAGGGATTTTTCTTTTTCTTTTTCTCTCACTAGGGCCATTGATTTGGTTACGATGACCATCTAACCCATACGTGACTGTTACGTGCCGCGCATAAAATTGTAAAATCAGCTTCGACACTTTTGGAGGCAACTGAAACCTGTCGTACAAATCAAAGAAAGGTAAACCAAATTTTTCCCTGTTTTCTTACCAGGGTCATGAAAACATTGAACCAATTTAGACGACCGCGTGAGTCAAAAGTCAATTTTATGTTTAATCTCTGCGCAAAATATAAAATTCAGAAGCAACCGGTTGCTGTTGCGAAAACTTTTTCCGACAAAAAAATCTTGTTCTTGTTTGAAGAATTTAGAAGTAGGCCATAAAGACACAATAAGATGTAAGAATAACTAAAAATCAATTGCTTCCTTGATAGGGTAGAAAACATTGTGGGAAAAGGAGAAAATGCTGGTAGCCTGCATTGTCTCCTTTCCTCAGATTACTTTCAAAAGCCTTCTTTAAAAGGCGTCATGCATTGTGTGGTAAAAGGTTAATAATTATCCAATCAGAGAAGCTTTAAGGAAATCAGAATGGATACCAGCAGCCAATCAGAGAAGACTTAAGAAATTCAACAGCCAATCAGAGAGCTTCAAAATCGCTCGAAATTGGCGCCAAAATTTATCAATTAAAAAACAGTGAAAAAAACGGCATAAAAGTGGATTTAAAGTTTTCTTTAAAGGCTGCTGTGCAGTCCTTGGCAAACTGCAAAGATTTCACTGAAAATGGGCAAACATTTAAGAAAATAGGGGCGCAGAAGACCGTGTTTTGGTCTTTTCAAGCCCCTTGCAAGAATTACTTCCCTTTAACCCTCGATGCACCCACGCCCCCTCCCCAGCCCTTAACTGGATTTGCTTTTCTAACTCAGCCCACAATAAATGCTGCACATTGAAACTTTCAATTAGTCAATTTTTAGTGATCAATGTACAGTGTAAAAAAAAAAACAAAAACAAAAAAAAAAAACGCCCAGAAATTAATGCAAGAATTACTTCCCTTTAACCCTCGATGCACCCAACACCCCCCTCCCCAGCCCTTTACTGGACTTGCTTTTCTAACTCAGCCCACAATAAATGCTGCACATTAGAACTTTCAATAAGCCAAAGTGATCAATGTACAGTGTAAAAAAAAAAAACGCCCAGAAATTAATGCAAGAATTACTTCCCTTTAACCCTCGATGTACCCCCCCTCCCCCCAGTCCTTAACTGGATTTGCTTTTCTAACTCAGCCCACAATAAATGCTGCACATTGAAACTTTCAATAAGCCAAAGTGATCAATGTACAGTGTAAAAAGAAAACGCCCAGAAATTAATGTGACAAGTGGCTAAAAAAAGATTGTAAACTCTTTCAGTTGCTTCCTATTGCATAAATCAAACAAAAGCAACTGAAGTGTAATTTTTCTAATCTCTTCAAACCGCAACAAGAAACCCAGTTACGTTGACTATGTGCCAGTTACGCTCATGCGAAAACCTCAGAAATTAATGCGACAAGTGGCTAAAAAAAGCCTGAAGACTCTCATATATCAAACAAAGGCAACTGAAGTGTAATTTTTCCAATCTCTTCAAACCGCAACAAGAAACCCAGTTACGTCGACTACCGTCTCATAGGTGCCAGTTACGCTCATGCGAAAACCCCAGAAAATAATGCAACAAGTGGCAAAAAAAAGACTGAAGACTCTTTCAGTAGCAACTGCTTCTTATTGCATAAATCAAACAAAAGGAACTAAATTTTTAATTTATATTTTTTTCTCCAATCTCTTTATACCGTGACCACAAATCCATTTACGTTGACTGCCATCGTATCCGCGAAAACGCGAAAAATCGACTTACGGAACATTTCATAGCAGAGGACACCTGTTGCTTAATAGGTCAAATATAGGGAATTTAGTTTCTAATATCTGTTTTTTATTTCTGCAATCTTTATTTACCGTGACGACAAACCCTTTTAGGTTGTCTATTGTCTCGCAGGTGCCACTTACGTATCCGCAAAAACATGAAAAATCGACTTATGGAATATCTTATAGCAGACGACAACTGTTGCTTGAGTCAATTATAGGGATTTTTCTTTTTCTTTTTCTCTCACTAGGGCCATTGATTTGGTTACGATGACCATCTAACCCATACGTGACTGTTACGTGCCGCGCATAAAATTGTAAAATCAGCTTCGACACTTTTGGAGGCAACTGAAACCTGTCGTACAAATCAAAGAAAGGTAAACCAAATTTTTCCCTGTTTTCTTACCAGGGTCATGAAAACATTGAACCAATTTAGACGACCGCGTGAGTCAAAAGTCAATTTTATGTTTAATCTCTGCGCAAAATATAAAATTCAGAAGCAACCGGTTGCTGTTGCGAAAACTTTTTCCGACAAAAAAATCTTGTTCTTGTTTGAAGAATTTAGAAGTAGGCCATAAAGACACAATAAGATGTAAGAATAACTAAAAATCAATTGCTTCCTTGATAGGGTAGAAAACATTGTGGGAAAAGGAGAAAATGCTGGTAGCCTGCATTGTCTCCTTTCCTCAGATTACTTTCAAAAGCCTTCTTTAAAAGGCGTCATGCATTGTGTGGTAAAAGGTTAATAATTATCCAATCAGAGAAGCTTTAAGGAAATCAGAATGGATACCAGCAGCCAATCAGAGAAGACTTAAGAAATTCAACAGCCAATCAGAGAGCTTCAAAATCGCTCGAAATTGGCGCCAAAATTTATCAATTAAAAAACAGTGAAAAAAACGGCATAAAAGTGGATTTAAAGTTTTCTTTAAAGGCTGCTGTGCAGTCCTTGGCAAACTGCAAAGATTTCACTGAAAATGGGCAAACATTTAAGAAAATAGGGGCGCAGAAGACCGTGTTTTGGTCTTTTCAAGCCCCTTGCAAGAATTACTTCCCTTTAACCCTCGATGCACCCACGCCCCCTCCCCAGCCCTTAACTGGATTTGCTTTTCTAACTCAGCCCACAATAAATGCTGCACATTGAAACTTTCAATTAGTCAATTTTTAGTGATCAATGTACAGTGTAAAAAAAAAAACAAAAACAAAAAAAAAAAACGCCCAGAAATTAATGCAAGAATTACTTCCCTTTAACCCTCGATGCACCCAACACCCCCCTCCCCAGCCCTTTACTGGACTTGCTTTTCTAACTCAGCCCACAATAAATGCTGCACATTAGAACTTTCAATAAGCCAAAGTGATCAATGTACAGTGTAAAAAAAAAAAACGCCCAGAAATTAATGCAAGAATTACTTCCCTTTAACCCTCGATGTACCCCCCCTCCCCCCAGTCCTTAACTGGATTTGCTTTTCTAACTCAGCCCACAATAAATGCTGCACATTGAAACTTTCAATAAGCCAAAGTGATCAATGTACAGTGTAAAAAGAAAACGCCCAGAAATTAATGTGACAAGTGGCTAAAAAAAGATTGTAAACTCTTTCAGTTGCTTCCTATTGCATAAATCAAACAAAAGCAACTGAAGTGTAATTTTTCTAATCTCTTCAAACCGCAACAAGAAACCCAGTTACGTTGACTATGTGCCAGTTACGCTCATGCGAAAACCTCAGAAATTAATGCGACAAGTGGCTAAAAAAAGCCTGAAGACTCTCATATATCAAACAAAGGCAACTGAAGTGTAATTTTTCCAATCTCTTCAAACCGCAACAAGAAACCCAGTTACGTCGACTACCGTCTCATAGGTGCCAGTTACGCTCATGCGAAAACCCCAGAAAATAATGCAACAAGTGGCAAAAAAAAGACTGAAGACTCTTTCAGTAGCAACTGCTTCTTATTGCATAAATCAAACAAAAGGAACTAAATTTTTAATTTATATTTTTTTCTCCAATCTCTTTATACCGTGACCACAAATCCATTTACGTTGACTGCCATCGTATCCGCGAAAACGCGAAAAATCGACTTACGGAACATTTCATAGCAGAGGACACCTGTTGCTTAATAGGTCAAATATAGGGAATTTAGTTTCTAATATCTGTTTTTTATTTCTGCAATCTTTATTTACCGTGACGACAAACCCTTTTAGGTTGTCTATTGTCTCGCAGGTGCCACTTACGTATCCGCAAAAACATGAAAAATCGACTTATGGAATATCTTATAGCAGACGACAACTGTTGCTTGAGTCAATTATAGGGATTTTTCTTTTTCTTTTTCTCTCACTAGGGCCATTGATTTGGTTACGATGACCATCTAACCCATACGTGACTGTTACGTGCCGCGCATAAAATTGTAAAATCAGCTTCGACACTTTTGGAGGCAACTGAAACCTGTCGTACAAATCAAAGAAAGGTAAACCAAATTTTTCCCTGTTTTCTTACCAGGGTCATGAAAACATTGAACCAATTTAGACGACCGCGTGAGTCAAAAGTCAATTTTATGTTTAATCTCTGCGCAAAATATAAAATTCAGAAGCAACCGGTTGCTGTTGCGAAAACTTTTTCCGACAAAAAAATCTTGTTCTTGTTTGAAGAATTTAGAAGTAGGCCATAAAGACACAATAAGATGTAAGAATAACTAAAAATCAATTGCTTCCTTGATAGGGTAGAAAACATTGTGGGAAAAGGAGAAAATGCTGGTAGCCTGCATTGTCTCCTTTCCTCAGATTACTTTCAAAAGCCTTCTTTAAAAGGCGTCATGCATTGTGTGGTAAAAGGTTAATAATTATCCAATCAGAGAAGCTTTAAGGAAATCAGAATGGATACCAGCAGCCAATCAGAGAAGACTTAAGAAATTCAACAGCCAATCAGAGAGCTTCAAAATCGCTCGAAATTGGCGCCAAAATTTATCAATTAAAAAACAGTGAAAAAAACGGCATAAAAGTGGATTTAAAGTTTTCTTTAAAGGCTGCTGTGCAGTCCTTGGCAAACTGCAAAGATTTCACTGAAAATGGGCAAACATTTAAGAAAATAGGGGCGCAGAAGACCGTGTTTTGGTCTTTTCAAGCCCCTTGCAAGAATTACTTCCCTTTAACCCTCGATGCACCCACGCCCCCTCCCCAGCCCTTAACTGGATTTGCTTTTCTAACTCAGCCCACAATAAATGCTGCACATTGAAACTTTCAATTAGTCAATTTTTAGTGATCAATGTACAGTGTAAAAAAAAAAACAAAAACAAAAAAAAAAAAACGCCCAGAAATTAATGCAAGAATTACTTCCCTTTAACCCTCGATGCACCCAACACCCCCCTCCCCAGCCCTTTACTGGACTTGCTTTTCTAACTCAGCCCACAATAAATGCTGCACATTAGAACTTTCAATAAGCCAAAGTGATCAATGTACAGTGTAAAAAAAAAAAACGCCCAGAAATTAATGCAAGAATTACTTCCCTTTAACCCTCGATGTACCCCCCCTCCCCCCAGTCCTTAACTGGATTTGCTTTTCTAACTCAGCCCACAATAAATGCTGCACATTGAAACTTTCAATAAGCCAAAGTGATCAATGTACAGTGTAAAAAGAAAACGCCCAGAAATTAATGTGACAAGTGGCTAAAAAAAGATTGTAAACTCTTTCAGTTGCTTCCTATTGCATAAATCAAACAAAAGCAACTGAAGTGTAATTTTTCTAATCTCTTCAAACCGCAACAAGAAACCCAGTTACGTTGACTATGTGCCAGTTACGCTCATGCGAAAACCTCAGAAATTAATGCGACAAGTGGCTAAAAAAAGCCTGAAGACTCTCATATATCAAACAAAGGCAACTGAAGTGTAATTTTTCCAATCTCTTCAAACCGCAACAAGAAACCCAGTTACGTCGACTACCGTCTCATAGGTGCCAGTTACGCTCATGCGAAAACCCCAGAAAATAATGCAACAAGTGGCAAAAAAAAGACTGAAGACTCTTTCAGTAGCAACTGCTTCTTATTGCATAAATCAAACAAAAGGAACTAAATTTTTAATTTATATTTTTTTCTCCAATCTCTTTATACCGTGACCACAAATCCATTTACGTTGACTGCCATCGTATCCGCGAAAACGCGAAAAATCGACTTACGGAACATTTCATAGCAGAGGACACCTGTTGCTTAATAGGTCAAATATAGGGAATTTAGTTTCTAATATCTGTTTTTTATTTCTGCAATCTTTATTTACCGTGACGACAAACCCTTTTAGGTTGTCTATTGTCTCGCAGGTGCCACTTACGTATCCGCAAAAACATGAAAAATCGACTTATGGAATATCTTATAGCAGACGACAACTGTTGCTTGAGTCAATTATAGGGATTTTTCTTTTTCTTTTTCTCTCACTAGGGCCATTGATTTGGTTACGATGACCATCTAACCCATACGTGACTGTTACGTGCCGCGCATAAAATTGTAAAATCAGCTTCGACACTTTTGGAGGCAACTGAAACCTGTCGTACAAATCAAAGAAAGGTAAACCAAATTTTTCCCTGTTTTCTTACCAGGGTCATGAAAACATTGAACCAATTTAGACGACCGCGTGAGTCAAAAGTCAATTTTATGTTTAATCTCTGCGCAAAATATAAAATTCAGAAGCAACCGGTTGCTGTTGCGAAAACTTTTTCCGACAAAAAAATCTTGTTCTTGTTTGAAGAATTTAGAAGTAGGCCATAAAGACACAATAAGATGTAAGAATAACTAAAAATCAATTGCTTCCTTGATAGGGTAGAAAACATTGTGGGAAAAGGAGAAAATGCTGGTAGCCTGCATTGTCTCCTTTCCTCAGATTACTTTCAAAAGCCTTCTTTAAAAGGCGTCATGCATTGTGTGGTAAAAGGTTAATAATTATCCAATCAGAGAAGCTTTAAGGAAATCAGAATGGATACCAGCAGCCAATCAGAGAAGACTTAAGAAATTCAACAGCCAATCAGAGAGCTTCAAAATCGCTCGAAATTGGCGCCAAAATTTATCAATTAAAAAACAGTGAAAAAAACGGCATAAAAGTGGATTTAAAGTTTTCTTTAAAGGCTGCTGTGCAGTCCTTGGCAAACTGCAAAGATTTCACTGAAAATGGGCAAACATTTAAGAAAATAGGGGCGCAGAAGACCGTGTTTTGGTCTTTTCAAGCCCCTTGCAAGAATTACTTCCCTTTAACCCTCGATGCACCCACGCCCCCTCCCCAGCCCTTAACTGGATTTGCTTTTCTAACTCAGCCCACAATAAATGCTGCACATTGAAACTTTCAATTAGTCAATTTTTAGTGATCAATGTACAGTGTAAAAAAAAAAACAAAAACAAAAACAAAAAAACGCCCAGAAATTAATGCAAGAATTACTTCCCTTTAACCCTCGATGCACCCAACACCCCCCTCCCCAGCCCTTTACTGGACTTGCTTTTCTAACTCAGCCCACAATAAATGCTGCACATTAGAACTTTCAATAAGCCAAAGTGATCAATGTACAGTGTAAAAAAAAAAAAACGCCCAGAAATTAATGCAAGAATTACTTCCCTTTAACCCTCGATGTACCCCCCCTCCCCCCAGTCCTTAACTGGATTTGCTTTTCTAACTCAGCCCACAATAAATGCTGCACATTGAAACTTTCAATAAGCCAAAGTGATCAATGTACAGTGTAAAAAGAAAACGCCCAGAAATTAATGTGACAAGTGGCTAAAAAAAGATTGTAAACTCTTTCAGTTGCTTCCTATTGCATAAATCAAACAAAAGCAACTGAAGTGTAATTTTTCTAATCTCTTCAAACCGCAACAAGAAACCCAGTTACGTTGACTATGTGCCAGTTACGCTCATGCGAAAACCTCAGAAATTAATGCGACAAGTGGCTAAAAAAAGCCTGAAGACTCTCATATATCAAACAAAGGCAACTGAAGTGTAATTTTTCCAATCTCTTCAAACCGCAACAAGAAACCCAGTTACGTCGACTACCATCTCATAGGTGCCAGTTACGCTCATGCGAAAACCCCAGAAAATAATGCAACAAGTGGCAAAAAAAAGACTGAAGACTCTTTCAGTAGCAACTGCTTCTTATTGCATAAATCAAACAAAAGGAACTAAATTTTTAATTTATATTTTTTTCTCCAATCTCTTTATACCGTGACCACAAATCCATTTACGTTGACTGCCATCGTATCCGCGAAAACGCGAAAAATCGACTTACGGAACATTTCATAGCAGAGGACACCTGTTGCTTAATAGGTCAAATATAGGGAATTTAGTTTCTAATATCTGTTTTTTATTTCTGCAATCTTTATTTACCGTGACGACAAACCCTTTTAGGTTGTCTATTGTCTCGCAGGTGCCACTTACGTATCCGCAAAAACATGAAAAATCGACTTATGGAATATCTTATAGCAGACGACAACTGTTGCTTGAGTCAATTATAGGGATTTTTCTTTTTCTTTTTCTCTCACTAGGGCCATTGATTTGGTTACGATGACCATCTAACCCATACGTGACTGTTACGTGCCGCGCATAAAATTGTAAAATCAGCTTCGACACTTTTGGAGGCAACTGAAACCTGTCGTACAAATCAAAGAAAGGTAAACCAAATTTTTCCCTGTTTTCTTACCAGGGTCATGAAAACATTGAACCAATTTAGACGACCGCGTGAGTCAAAAGTCAATTTTATGTTTAATCTCTGCGCAAAATATAAAATTCAGAAGCAACCGGTTGCTGTTGCGAAAACTTTTTCCGACAAAAAAATCTTGTTCTTGTTTGAAGAATTTAGAAGTAGGCCATAAAGACACAATAAGATGTAAGAATAACTAAAAATCAATTGCTTCCTTGATAGGGTAGAAAACATTGTGGGAAAAGGAGAAAATGCTGGTAGCCTGCATTGTCTCCTTTCCTCAGATTACTTTCAAAAGCCTTCTTTAAAAGGCGTCATGCATTGTGTGGTAAAAGGTTAATAATTATCCAATCAGAGAAGCTTTAAGGAAATCAGAATGGATACCAGCAGCCAATCAGAGAAGACTTAAGAAATTCAACAGCCAATCAGAGAGCTTCAAAATCGCTCGAAATTGGCGCCAAAATTTATCAATTAAAAAACAGTGAAAAAAACGGCATAAAAGTGGATTTAAAGTTTTCTTTAAAGGCTGCTGTGCAGTCCTTGGCAAACTGCAAAGATTTCACTGAAAATGGGCAAACATTTAAGAAAATAGGGGCGCAGAAGACCGTGTTTTGGTCTTTTCAAGCCCCTTGCAAGAATTACTTCCCTTTAACCCTCGATGCACCCACGCCCCCTCCCCAGCCCTTAACTGGATTTGCTTTTCTAACTCAGCCCACAATAAATGCTGCACATTGAAACTTTCAATTAGTCAATTTTTAGTGATCAATGTACAGTGTAAAAAAAAAAACAAAAACAAAAAAAAAAAACGCCCAGAAATTAATGCAAGAATTACTTCCCTTTAACCCTCGATGCACCCAACACCCCCCTCCCCAGCCCTTTACTGGACTTGCTTTTCTAACTCAGCCCACAATAAATGCTGCACATTAGAACTTTCAATAAGCCAAAGTGATCAATGTACAGTGTAAAAAAAAAAAACGCCCAGAAATTAATGCAAGAATTACTTCCCTTTAACCCTCGATGTACCCCCCCTCCCCCCAGTCCTTAACTGGATTTGCTTTTCTAACTCAGCCCACAATAAATGCTGCACATTGAAACTTTCAATAAGCCAAAGTGATCAATGTACAGTGTAAAAAGAAAACGCCCAGAAATTAATGTGACAAGTGGCTAAAAAAAGATTGTAAACTCTTTCAGTTGCTTCCTATTGCATAAATCAAACAAAAGCAACTGAAGTGTAATTTTTCTAATCTCTTCAAACCGCAACAAGAAACCCAGTTACGTTGACTATGTGCCAGTTACGCTCATGCGAAAACCTCAGAAATTAATGCGACAAGTGGCTAAAAAAAGCCTGAAGACTCTCATATATCAAACAAAGGCAACTGAAGTGTAATTTTTCCAATCTCTTCAAACCGCAACAAGAAACCCAGTTACGTCGACTACCGTCTCATAGGTGCCAGTTACGCTCATGCGAAAACCCCAGAAAATAATGCAACAAGTGGCAAAAAAAAGACTGAAGACTCTTTCAGTAGCAACTGCTTCTTATTGCATAAATCAAACAAAAGGAACTAAATTTTTAATTTATATTTTTTTCTCCAATCTCTTTATACCGTGACCACAAATCCATTTACGTTGACTGCCATCGTATCCGCGAAAACGCGAAAAATCGACTTACGGAACATTTCATAGCAGAGGACACCTGTTGCTTAATAGGTCAAATATAGGGAATTTAGTTTCTAATATCTGTTTTTTATTTCTGCAATCTTTATTTACCGTGACGACAAACCCTTTTAGGTTGTCTATTGTCTCGCAGGTGCCACTTACGTATCCGCAAAAACATGAAAAATCGACTTATGGAATATCTTATAGCAGACGACAACTGTTGCTTGAGTCAATTATAGGGATTTTTCTTTTTCTTTTTCTCTCACTAGGGCCATTGATTTGGTTACGATGACCATCTAACCCATACGTGACTGTTACGTGCCGCGCATAAAATTGTAAAATCAGCTTCGACACTTTTGGAGGCAACTGAAACCTGTCGTACAAATCAAAGAAAGGTAAACCAAATTTTTCCCTGTTTTCTTACCAGGGTCATGAAAACATTGAACCAATTTAGACGACCGCGTGAGTCAAAAGTCAATTTTATGTTTAATCTCTGCGCAAAATATAAAATTCAGAAGCAACCGGTTGCTGTTGCGAAAACTTTTTCCGACAAAAAAATCTTGTTCTTGTTTGAAGAATTTAGAAGTAGGCCATAAAGACACAATAAGATGTAAGAATAACTAAAAATCAATTGCTTCCTTGATAGGGTAGAAAACATTGTGGGAAAAGGAGAAAATGCTGGTAGCCTGCATTGTCTCCTTTCCTCAGATTACTTTCAAAAGCCTTCTTTAAAAGGCGTCATGCATTGTGTGGTAAAAGGTTAATAATTATCCAATCAGAGAAGCTTTAAGGAAATCAGAATGGATACCAGCAGCCAATCAGAGAAGACTTAAGAAATTCAACAGCCAATCAGAGAGCTTCAAAATCGCTCGAAATTGGCGCCAAAATTTATCAATTAAAAAACAGTGAAAAAAACGGCATAAAAGTGGATTTAAAGTTTTCTTTAAAGGCTGCTGTGCAGTCCTTGGCAAACTGCAAAGATTTCACTGAAAATGGGCAAACATTTAAGAAAATAGGGGCGCAGAAGACCGTGTTTTGGTCTTTTCAAGCCCCTTGCAAGAATTACTTCCCTTTAACCCTCGATGCACCCACGCCCCCTCCCCAGCCCTTAACTGGATTTGCTTTTCTAACTCAGCCCACAATAAATGCTGCACATTGAAACTTTCAATTAGTCAATTTTTAGTGATCAATGTACAGTGTAAAAAAAAAAACAAAAACAAAAAAAAAAAACGCCCAGAAATTAATGCAAGAATTACTTCCCTTTAACCCTCGATGCACCCAACACCCCCCTCCCCAGCCCTTTACTGGACTTGCTTTTCTAACTCAGCCCACAATAAATGCTGCACATTAGAACTTTCAATAAGCCAAAGTGATCAATGTACAGTGTAAAAAAAAAAAACGCCCAGAAATTAATGCAAGAATTACTTCCCTTTAACCCTCGATGTACCCCCCCTCCCCCCAGTCCTTAACTGGATTTGCTTTTCTAACTCAGCCCACAATAAATGCTGCACATTGAAACTTTCAATAAGCCAAAGTGATCAATGTACAGTGTAAAAAGAAAACGCCCAGAAATTAATGTGACAAGTGGCTAAAAAAAGATTGTAAACTCTTTCAGTTGCTTCCTATTGCATAAATCAAACAAAAGCAACTGAAGTGTAATTTTTCTAATCTCTTCAAACCGCAACAAGAAACCCAGTTACGTTGACTATGTGCCAGTTACGCTCATGCGAAAACCTCAGAAATTAATGCGACAAGTGGCTAAAAAAAGCCTGAAGACTCTCATATATCAAACAAAGGCAACTGAAGTGTAATTTTTCCAATCTCTTCAAACCGCAACAAGAAACCCAGTTACGTCGACTACCGTCTCATAGGTGCCAGTTACGCTCATGCGAAAACCCCAGAAAATAATGCAACAAGTGGCAAAAAAAAGACTGAAGACTCTTTCAGTAGCAACTGCTTCTTATTGCATAAATCAAACAAAAGGAACTAAATTTTTAATTTATATTTTTTTCTCCAATCTCTTTATACCGTGACCACAAATCCATTTACGTTGACTGCCATCGTATCCGCGAAAACGCGAAAAATCGACTTACGGAACATTTCATAGCAGAGGACACCTGTTGCTTAATAGGTCAAATATAGGGAATTTAGTTTCTAATATCTGTTTTTTATTTCTGCAATCTTTATTTACCGTGACGACAAACCCTTTTAGGTTGTCTATTGTCTCGCAGGTGCCACTTACGTATCCGCAAAAACATGAAAAATCGACTTATGGAATATCTTATAGCAGACGACAACTGTTGCTTGAGTCAATTATAGGGATTTTTCTTTTTCTTTTTCTCTCACTAGGGCCATTGATTTGGTTACGATGACCATCTAACCCATACGTGACTGTTACGTGCCGCGCATAAAATTGTAAAATCAGCTTCGACACTTTTGGAGGCAACTGAAACCTGTCGTACAAATCAAAGAAAGGTAAACCAAATTTTTCCCTGTTTTCTTACCAGGGTCATGAAAACATTGAACCAATTTAGACGACCGCGTGAGTCAAAAGTCAATTTTATGTTTAATCTCTGCGCAAAATATAAAATTCAGAAGCAACCGGTTGCTGTTGCGAAAACTTTTTCCGACAAAAAAATCTTGTTCTTGTTTGAAGAATTTAGAAGTAGGCCATAAAGACACAATAAGATGTAAGAATAACTAAAAATCAATTGCTTCCTTGATAGGGTAGAAAACATTGTGGGAAAAGGAGAAAATGCTGGTAGCCTGCATTGTCTCCTTTCCTCAGATTACTTTCAAAAGCCTTCTTTAAAAGGCGTCATGCATTGTGTGGTAAAAGGTTAATAATTATCCAATCAGAGAAGCTTTAAGGAAATCAGAATGGATACCAGCAGCCAATCAGAGAAGACTTAAGAAATTCAACAGCCAATCAGAGAGCTTCAAAATCGCTCGAAATTGGCGCCAAAATTTATCAATTAAAAAACAGTGAAAAAAACGGCATAAAAGTGGATTTAAAGTTTTCTTTAAAGGCTGCTGTGCAGTCCTTGGCAAACTGCAAAGATTTCACTGAAAATGGGCAAACATTTAAGAAAATAGGGGCGCAGAAGACCGTGTTTTGGTCTTTTCAAGCCCCTTGCAAGAATTACTTCCCTTTAACCCTCGATGCACCCACGCCCCCTCCCCAGCCCTTAACTGGATTTGCTTTTCTAACTCAGCCCACAATAAATGCTGCACATTGAAACTTTCAATTAGTCAATTTTTAGTGATCAATGTACAGTGTAAAAAAAAAAACAAAAACAAAAAAAAAAAAACGCCCAGAAATTAATGCAAGAATTACTTCCCTTTAACCCTCGATGCACCCAACACCCCCCTCCCCAGCCCTTTACTGGACTTGCTTTTCTAACTCAGCCCACAATAAATGCTGCACATTAGAACTTTCAATAAGCCAAAGTGATCAATGTACAGTGTAAAAAAAAAAAACGCCCAGAAATTAATGCAAGAATTACTTCCCTTTAACCCTCGATGTACCCCCCCTCCCCCCAGTCCTTAACTGGATTTGCTTTTCTAACTCAGCCCACAATAAATGCTGCACATTGAAACTTTCAATAAGCCAAAGTGATCAATGTACAGTGTAAAAAGAAAACGCCCAGAAATTAATGTGACAAGTGGCTAAAAAAAGATTGTAAACTCTTTCAGTTGCTTCCTATTGCATAAATCAAACAAAAGCAACTGAAGTGTAATTTTTCTAATCTCTTCAAACCGCAACAAGAAACCCAGTTACGTTGACTATGTGCCAGTTACGCTCATGCGAAAACCTCAGAAATTAATGCGACAAGTGGCTAAAAAAAGCCTGAAGACTCTCATATATCAAACAAAGGCAACTGAAGTGTAATTTTTCCAATCTCTTCAAACCGCAACAAGAAACCCAGTTACGTCGACTACCGTCTCATAGGTGCCAGTTACGCTCATGCGAAAACCCCAGAAAATAATGCAACAAGTGGCAAAAAAAAGACTGAAGACTCTTTCAGTAGCAACTGCTTCTTATTGCATAAATCAAACAAAAGGAACTAAATTTTTAATTTATATTTTTTTCTCCAATCTCTTTATACCGTGACCACAAATCCATTTACGTTGACTGCCATCGTATCCGCGAAAACGCGAAAAATCGACTTACGGAACATTTCATAGCAGAGGACACCTGTTGCTTAATAGGTCAAATATAGGGAATTTAGTTTCTAATATCTGTTTTTTATTTCTGCAATCTTTATTTACCGTGACGACAAACCCTTTTAGGTTGTCTATTGTCTCGCAGGTGCCACTTACGTATCCGCAAAAACATGAAAAATCGACTTATGGAATATCTTATAGCAGACGACAACTGTTGCTTGAGTCAATTATAGGGATTTTTCTTTTTCTTTTTCTCTCACTAGGGCCATTGATTTGGTTACGATGACCATCTAACCCATACGTGACTGTTACGTGCCGCGCATAAAATTGTAAAATCAGCTTCGACACTTTTGGAGGCAACTGAAACCTGTCGTACAAATCAAAGAAAGGTAAACCAAATTTTTCCCTGTTTTCTTACCAGGGTCATGAAAACATTGAACCAATTTAGACGACCGCGTGAGTCAAAAGTCAATTTTATGTTTAATCTCTGCGCAAAATATAAAATTCAGAAGCAACCGGTTGCTGTTGCGAAAACTTTTTCCGACAAAAAAATCTTGTTCTTGTTTGAAGAATTTAGAAGTAGGCCATAAAGACACAATAAGATGTAAGAATAACTAAAAATCAATTGCTTCCTTGATAGGGTAGAAAACATTGTGGGAAAAGGAGAAAATGCTGGTAGCCTGCATTGTCTCCTTTCCTCAGATTACTTTCAAAAGCCTTCTTTAAAAGGCGTCATGCATTGTGTGGTAAAAGGTTAATAATTATCCAATCAGAGAAGCTTTAAGGAAATCAGAATGGATACCAGCAGCCAATCAGAGAAGACTTAAGAAATTCAACAGCCAATCAGAGAGCTTCAAAATCGCTCGAAATTGGCGCCAAAATTTATCAATTAAAAAACAGTGAAAAAAACGGCATAAAAGTGGATTTAAAGTTTTCTTTAAAGGCTGCTGTGCAGTCCTTGGCAAACTGCAAAGATTTCACTGAAAATGGGCAAACATTTAAGAAAATAGGGGCGCAGAAGACCGTGTTTTGGTCTTTTCAAGCCCCTTGCAAGAATTACTTCCCTTTAACCCTCGATGCACCCACGCCCCCTCCCCAGCCCTTAACTGGATTTGCTTTTCTAACTCAGCCCACAATAAATGCTGCACATTGAAACTTTCAATTAGTCAATTTTTAGTGATCAATGTACAGTGTAAAAAAAAAAACAAAAACAAAAAAAAAAAACGCCCAGAAATTAATGCAAGAATTACTTCCCTTTAACCCTCGATGCACCCAACACCCCCCTCCCCAGCCCTTTACTGGACTTGCTTTTCTAACTCAGCCCACAATAAATGCTGCACATTAGAACTTTCAATAAGCCAAAGTGATCAATGTACAGTGTAAAAAAAAAAAAAACGCCCAGAAATTAATGCAAGAATTACTTCCCTTTAACCCTCGATGTACCCCCCCTCCCCCCAGTCCTTAACTGGATTTGCTTTTCTAACTCAGCCCACAATAAATGCTGCACATTGAAACTTTCAATAAGCCAAAGTGATCAATGTACAGTGTAAAAAGAAAACGCCCAGAAATTAATGTGACAAGTGGCTAAAAAAAGATTGTAAACTCTTTCAGTTGCTTCCTATTGCATAAATCAAACAAAAGCAACTGAAGTGTAATTTTTCTAATCTCTTCAAACCGCAACAAGAAACCCAGTTACGTTGACTATGTGCCAGTTACGCTCATGCGAAAACCTCAGAAATTAATGCGACAAGTGGCTAAAAAAAGCCTGAAGACTCTCATATATCAAACAAAGGCAACTGAAGTGTAATTTTTCCAATCTCTTCAAACCGCAACAAGAAACCCAGTTACGTCGACTACCGTCTCATAGGTGCCAGTTACGCTCATGCGAAAACCCCAGAAAATAATGCAACAAGTGGCAAAAAAAAGACTGAAGACTCTTTCAGTAGCAACTGCTTCTTATTGCATAAATCAAACAAAAGGAACTAAATTTTTAATTTATATTTTTTTCTCCAATCTCTTTATACCGTGACCACAAATCCATTTACGTTGACTGCCATCGTATCCGCGAAAACGCGAAAAATCGACTTACGGAACATTTCATAGCAGAGGACACCTGTTGCTTAATAGGTCAAATATAGGGAATTTAGTTTCTAATATCTGTTTTTTATTTCTGCAATCTTTATTTACCGTGACGACAAACCCTTTTAGGTTGTCTATTGTCTCGCAGGTGCCACTTACGTATCCGCAAAAACATGAAAAATCAACTTATGGAATATCTTATAGCAGACGACAACTGTTGCTTGAGTCAATTATAGGGATTTTTCTTTTTCTTTTTCTCTCACTAGGGCCATTGATTTGGTTACGATGACCATCTAACCCATACGTGACTGTTACGTGCCGCGCATAAAATTGTAAAATCAGCTTCGACACTTTTGGAGGCAACTGAAACCTGTCGTACAAATCAAAGAAAGGTAAACCAAATTTTTCCCTGTTTTCTTACCAGGGTCATGAAAACATTGAACCAATTTAGACGACCGCGTGAGTCAAAAGTCAATTTTATGTTTAATCTCTGCGCAAAATATAAAATTCAGAAGCAACCGGTTGCTGTTG
Organism: Tridacna crocea; assembly: GCA_943736015.1. Classification (NCBI taxonomy): domain Eukaryota; kingdom Metazoa; phylum Mollusca; class Bivalvia; order Cardiida; family Cardiidae; genus Tridacna; species Tridacna crocea. The sequence continues at coordinate 16,808,537 of OX031069.1, forward strand.
CGAAAACTTTTTCCGACAAAAAAATCTTGTTCTTGTTTGAAGAATTTAGAAGTAGGCCATAAAGACACAATAAGATGTAAGAATAACTAAAAATCAATTGCTTCCTTGATAGGGTAGAAAACATTGTGGGAAAAGGAGAAAATGCTGGTAGCCTGCATTGTCTCCTTTCCTCAGATTACTTTCAAAAGCCTTCTTTAAAAGGCGTCATGCATTGTGTGGTAAAAGGTTAATAATTATCCAATCAGAGAAGCTTTAAGGAAATCAGAATGGATACCAGCAGCCAATCAGAGAAGACTTAAGAAATTCAACAGCCAATCAGAGAGCTTCAAAATCGCTCGAAATTGGCGCCAAAATTTATCAATTAAAAAACAGTGAAAAAAACGGCATAAAAGTGGATTTAAAGTTTTCTTTAAAGGCTGCTGTGCAGTCCTTGGCAAACTGCAAAGATTTCACTGAAAATGGGCAAACATTTAAGAAAATAGGGGCGCAGAAGACCGTGTTTTGGTCTTTTCAAGCCCCTTGCAAGAATTACTTCCCTTTAACCCTCGATGCACCCACGCCCCCTCCCCAGCCCTTAACTGGATTTGCTTTTCTAACTCAGCCCACAATAAATGCTGCACATTGAAACTTTCAATTAGTCAATTTTTAGTGATCAATGTACAGTGTAAAAAAAAAAACAAAAACAAAAAAAAAAAACGCCCAGAAATTAATGCAAGAATTACTTCCCTTTAACCCTCGATGCACCCAACACCCCCCTCCCCAGCCCTTTACTGGACTTGCTTTTCTAACTCAGCCCACAATAAATGCTGCACATTAGAACTTTCAATAAGCCAAAGTGATCAATGTACAGTGTAAAAAAAAAAAACGCCCAGAAATTAATGCAAGAATTACTTCCCTTTAACCCTCGATGTACCCCCCCTCCCCCCAGTCCTTAACTGGATTTGCTTTTCTAACTCAGCCCACAATAAATGCTGCACATTGAAACTTTCAATAAGCCAAAGTGATCAATGTACAGTGTAAAAAGAAAACGCCCAGAAATTAATGTGACAAGTGGCTAAAAAAAGATTGTAAACTCTTTCAGGTGCTTCCTATTGCATAAATCAAACAAAAGCAACTGAAGTGTAATTTTTCTAATCTCTTCAAACCGCAACAAGAAACCCAGTTACGTTGACTATGTGCCAGTTACGCTCATGCGAAAACCTCAGAAATTAATGCGACAAGTGGCTAAAAAAAGCCTGAAGACTCTCATATATCAAACAAAGGCAACTGAAGTGTAATTTTTCCAATCTCTTCAAACCGCAACAAGAAACCCAGTTACGTCGACTACCGTCTCATAGGTGCCAGTTACGCTCATGCGAAAACCCCAGAAAATAATGCAACAAGTGGCAAAAAAAAGACTGAAGACTCTTTCAGTAGCAACTGCTTCTTATTGCATAAATCAAACAAAAGGAACTAAATTTTTAATTTATATTTTTTTCTCCAATCTCTTTATACCGTGACCACAAATCCATTTACGTTGACTGCCATCGTATCCGCGAAAACGCGAAAAATCGACTTACGGAACATTTCATAGCAGAGGACACCTGTTGCTTAATAGGTCAAATATAGGGAATTTAGTTTCTAATATCTGTTTTTTATTTCTGCAATCTTTATTTACCGTGACGACAAACCCTTTTAGGTTGTCTATTGTCTCGCAGGTGCCACTTACGTATCCGCAAAAACATGAAAAATCGACTTATGGAATATCTTATAGCAGACGACAACTGTTGCTTGAGTCAATTATAGGGATTTTTCTTTTTCTTTTTCTCTCACTAGGGCCATTGATTTGGTTACGATGACCATCTAACCCATACGTGACTGTTACGTGCCGCGCATAAAATTGTAAAATCAGCTTCGACACTTTTGGAGGCAACTGAAACCTGTCGTACAAATCAAAGAAAGGTAAACCAAATTTTTCCCTGTTTTCTTACCAGGGTCATGAAAACATTGAACCAATTTAGACGACCGCGTGAGTCAAAAGTCAATTTTATGTTTAATCTCTGCGCAAAATATAAAATTCAGAAGCAACCGGTTGCTGTTGCGAAAACTTTTTCCGACAAAAAAATCTTGTTCTTGTTTGAAGAATTTAGAAGTAGGCCATAAAGACACAATAAGATGTAAGAATAACTAAAAATCAATTGCTTCCTTGATAGGGTAGAAAACATTGTGGGAAAAGGAGAAAATGCTGGTAGCCTGCATTGTCTCCTTTCCTCAGATTACTTTCAAAAGCCTTCTTTAAAAGGCGTCATGCATTGTGTGGTAAAAGGTTAATAATTATCCAATCAGAGAAGCTTTAAGGAAATCAGAATGGATACCAGCAGCCAATCAGAGAAGACTTAAGAAATTCAACAGCCAATCAGAGAGCTTCAAAATCGCTCGAAATTGGCGCCAAAATTTATCAATTAAAAAACAGTGAAAAAAACGGCATAAAAGTGGATTTAAAGTTTTCTTTAAAGGCTGCTGTGCAGTCCTTGGCAAACTGCAAAGATTTCACTGAAAATGGGCAAACATTTAAGAAAATAGGGGCGCAGAAGACCGTGTTTTGGTCTTTTCAAGCCCCTTGCAAGAATTACTTCCCTTTAACCCTCGATGCACCCACGCCCCCTCCCCAGCCCTTAACTGGATTTGCTTTTCTAACTCAGCCCACAATAAATGCTGCACATTGAAACTTTCAATTAGTCAATTTTTAGTGATCAATGTACAGTGTAAAAAAAAAAACAAAAACAAAAAAAAAAAAACGCCCAGAAATTAATGCAAGAATTACTTCCCTTTAACCCTCGATGCACCCAACACCCCCCTCCCCAGCCCTTTACTGGACTTGCTTTTCTAACTCAGCCCACAATAAATGCTGCACATTAGAACTTTCAATAAGCCAAAGTGATCAATGTACAGTGTAAAAAAAAAAAAACGCCCAGAAATTAATGCAAGAATTACTTCCCTTTAACCCTCGATGTACCCCCCCTCCCCCCAGTCCTTAACTGGATTTGCTTTTCTAACTCAGCCCACAATAAATGCTGCACATTGAAACTTTCAATAAGCCAAAGTGATCAATGTACAGTGTAAAAAGAAAACGCCCAGAAATTAATGTGACAAGTGGCTAAAAAAAGATTGTAAACTCTTTCAGTTGCTTCCTATTGCATAAATCAAACAAAAGCAACTGAAGTGTAATTTTTCTAATCTCTTCAAACCGCAACAAGAAACCCAGTTACGTTGACTATGTGCCAGTTACGCTCATGCGAAAACCTCAGAAATTAATGCGACAAGTGGCTAAAAAAAGCCTGAAGACTCTCATATATCAAACAAAGGCAACTGAAGTGTAATTTTTCCAATCTCTTCAAACCGCAACAAGAAACCCAGTTACGTCGACTACCGTCTCATAGGTGCCAGTTACGCTCATGCGAAAACCCCAGAAAATAATGCAACAAGTGGCAAAAAAAAGACTGAAGACTCTTTCAGTAGCAACTGCTTCTTATTGCATAAATCAAACAAAAGGAACTAAATTTTTAATTTATATTTTTTTCTCCAATCTCTTTATACCGTGACCACAAATCCATTTACGTTGACTGCCATCGTATCCGCGAAAACGCGAAAAATCGACTTACGGAACATTTCATAGCAGAGGACACCTGTTGCTTAATAGGTCAAATATAGGGAATTTAGTTTCTAATATCTGTTTTTTATTTCTGCAATCTTTATTTACCGTGACGACAAACCCTTTTAGGTTGTCTATTGTCTCGCAGGTGCCACTTACGTATCCGCAAAAACATGAAAAATCGACTTATGGAATATCTTATAGCAGACGACAACTGTTGCTTGAGTCAATTATAGGGATTTTTCTTTTTCTTTTTCTCTCACTAGGGCCATTGATTTGGTTACGATGACCATCTAACCCATACGTGACTGTTACGTGCCGCGCATAAAATTGTAAAATCAGCTTCGACACTTTTGGAGGCAACTGAAACCTGTCGTACAAATCAAAGAAAGGTAAACCAAATTTTTCCCTGTTTTCTTACCAGGGTCATGAAAACATTGAACCAATTTAGACGACCGCGTGAGTCAAAAGTCAATTTTATGTTTAATCTCTGCGCAAAATATAAAATTCAGAAGCAACCGGTTGCTGTTGCGAAAACTTTTTCCGACAAAAAAATCTTGTTCTTGTTTGAAGAATTTAGAAGTAGGCCATAAAGACACAATAAGATGTAAGAATAACTAAAAATCAATTGCTTCCTTGATAGGGTAGAAAACATTGTGGGAAAAGGAGAAAATGCTGGTAGCCTGCATTGTCTCCTTTCCTCAGATTACTTTCAAAAGCCTTCTTTAAAAGGCGTCATGCATTGTGTGGTAAAAGGTTAATAATTATCCAATCAGAGAAGCTTTAAGGAAATCAGAATGGATACCAGCAGCCAATCAGAGAAGACTTAAGAAATTCAACAGCCAATCAGAGAGCTTCAAAATCGCTCGAAATTGGCGCCAAAATTTATCAATTAAAAAACAGTGAAAAAAACGGCATAAAAGTGGATTTAAAGTTTTCTTTAAAGGCTGCTGTGCAGTCCTTGGCAAACTGCAAAGATTTCACTGAAAATGGGCAAACATTTAAGAAAATAGGGGCGCAGAAGACCGTGTTTTGGTCTTTTCAAGCCCCTTGCAAGAATTACTTCCCTTTAACCCTCGATGCACCCACGCCCCCTCCCCAGCCCTTAACTGGATTTGCTTTTCTAACTCAGCCCACAATAAATGCTGCACATTGAAACTTTCAATTAGTCAATTTTTAGTGATCAATGTACAGTGTAAAAAAAAAAACAAAAACAAAAAAAAAAAAACGCCCAGAAATTAATGCAAGAATTACTTCCCTTTAACCCTCGATGCACCCAACACCCCCCTCCCCAGCCCTTTACTGGACTTGCTTTTCTAACTCAGCCCACAATAAATGCTGCACATTAGAACTTTCAATAAGCCAAAGTGATCAATGTACAGTGTAAAAAAAAAAAACGCCCAGAAATTAATGCAAGAATTACTTCCCTTTAACCCTCGATGTACCCCCCCTCCCCCCAGTCCTTAACTGGATTTGCTTTTCTAACTCAGCCCACAATAAATGCTGCACATTGAAACTTTCAATAAGCCAAAGTGATCAATGTACAGTGTAAAAAGAAAACGCCCAGAAATTAATGTGACAAGTGGCTAAAAAAAGATTGTAAACTCTTTCAGTTGCTTCCTATTGCATAAATCAAACAAAAGCAACTGAAGTGTAATTTTTCTAATCTCTTCAAACCGCAACAAGAAACCCAGTTACGTTGACTATGTGCCAGTTACGCTCATGCGAAAACCTCAGAAATTAATGCGACAAGTGGCTAAAAAAAGCCTGAAGACTCTCATATATCAAACAAAGGCAACTGAAGTGTAATTTTTCCAATCTCTTCAAACCGCAACAAGAAACCCAGTTACGTCGACTACCGTCTCATAGGTGCCAGTTACGCTCATGCGAAAACCCCAGAAAATAATGCAACAAGTGGCAAAAAAAAGACTGAAGACTCTTTCAGTAGCAACTGCTTCTTATTGCATAAATCAAACAAAAGGAACTAAATTTTTAATTTATATTTTTTTCTCCAATCTCTTTATACCGTGACCACAAATCCATTTACGTTGACTGCCATCGTATCCGCGAAAACGCGAAAAATCGACTTACGGAACATTTCATAGCAGAGGACACCTGTTGCTTAATAGGTCAAATATAGGGAATTTAGTTTCTAATATCTGTTTTTTATTTCTGCAATCTTTATTTACCGTGACGACAAACCCTTTTAGGTTGTCTATTGTCTCGCAGGTGCCACTTACGTATCCGCAAAAACATGAAAAATCGACTTATGGAATATCTTATAGCAGACGACAACTGTTGCTTGAGTCAATTATAGGGATTTTTCTTTTTCTTTTTCTCTCACTAGGGCCATTGATTTGGTTACGATGACCATCTAACCCATACGTGACTGTTACGTGCCGCGCATAAAATTGTAAAATCAGCTTCGACACTTTTGGAGGCAACTGAAACCTGTCGTACAAATCAAAGAAAGGTAAACCAAATTTTTCCCTGTTTTCTTACCAGGGTCATGAAAACATTGAACCAATTTAGACGACCGCGTGAGTCAAAAGTCAATTTTATGTTTAATCTCTGCGCAAAATATAAAATTCAGAAGCAACCGGTTGCTGTTGCGAAAACTTTTTCCGACAAAAAAATCTTGTTCTTGTTTGAAGAATTTAGAAGTAGGCCATAAAGACACAATAAGATGTAAGAATAACTAAAAATCAATTGCTTCCTTGATAGGGTAGAAAACATTGTGGGAAAAGGAGAAAATGCTGGTAGCCTGCATTGTCTCCTTTCCTCAGATTACTTTCAAAAGCCTTCTTTAAAAGGCGTCATGCATTGTGTGGTAAAAGGTTAATAATTATCCAATCAGAGAAGCTTTAAGGAAATCAGAATGGATACCAGCAGCCAATCAGAGAAGACTTAAGAAATTCAACAGCCAATCAGAGAGCTTCAAAATCGCTCGAAATTGGCGCCAAAATTTATCAATTAAAAAACAGTGAAAAAAACGGCATAAAAGTGGATTTAAAGTTTTCTTTAAAGGCTGCTGTGCAGTCCTTGGCAAACTGCAAAGATTTCACTGAAAATGGGCAAACATTTAAGAAAATAGGGGCGCAGAAGACCGTGTTTTGGTCTTTTCAAGCCCCTTGCAAGAATTACTTCCCTTTAACCCTCGATGCACCCACGCCCCCTCCCCAGCCCTTAACTGGATTTGCTTTTCTAACTCAGCCCACAATAAATGCTGCACATTGAAACTTTCAATTAGTCAATTTTTAGTGATCAATGTACAGTGTAAAAAAAAAAACAAAAACAAAAAAAAAAAACGCCCAGAAATTAATGCAAGAATTACTTCCCTTTAACCCTCGATGCACCCAACACCCCCCTCCCCAGCCCTTTACTGGACTTGCTTTTCTAACTCAGCCCACAATAAATGCTGCACATTAGAACTTTCAATAAGCCAAAGTGATCAATGTACAGTGTAAAAAAAAAAAACGCCCAGAAATTAATGCAAGAATTACTTCCCTTTAACCCTCGATGTACCCCCCCTCCCCCCAGTCCTTAACTGGATTTGCTTTTCTAACTCAGCCCACAATAAATGCTGCACATTGAAACTTTCAATAAGCCAAAGTGATCAATGTACAGTGTAAAAAGAAAACGCCCAGAAATTAATGTGACAAGTGGCTAAAAAAAGATTGTAAACTCTTTCAGTTGCTTCCTATTGCATAAATCAAACAAAAGCAACTGAAGTGTAATTTTTCTAATCTCTTCAAACCGCAACAAGAAACCCAGTTACGTTGACTATGTGCCAGTTACGCTCATGCGAAAACCTCAGAAATTAATGCGACAAGTGGCTAAAAAAAGCCTGAAGACTCTCATATATCAAACAAAGGCAACTGAAGTGTAATTTTTCCAATCTCTTCAAACCGCAACAAGAAACCCAGTTACGTCGACTACCGTCTCATAGGTGCCAGTTACGCTCATGCGAAAACCCCAGAAAATAATGCAACAAGTGGCAAAAAAAAGACTGAAGACTCTTTCAGTAGCAACTGCTTCTTATTGCATAAATCAAACAAAAGGAACTAAATTTTTAATTTATATTTTTTTCTCCAATCTCTTTATACCGTGACCACAAATCCATTTACGTTGACTGCCATCGTATCCGCGAAAACGCGAAAAATCGACTTACGGAACATTTCATAGCAGAGGACACCTGTTGCTTAATAGGTCAAATATAGGGAATTTAGTTTCTAATATCTGTTTTTTATTTCTGCAATCTTTATTTACCGTGACGACAAACCCTTTTAGGTTGTCTATTGTCTCGCAGGTGCCACTTACGTATCCGCAAAAACATGAAAAATCGACTTATGGAATATCTTATAGCAGACGACAACTGTTGCTTGAGTCAATTATAGGGATTTTTCTTTTTCTTTTTCTCTCACTAGGGCCATTGATTTGGTTACGATGACCATCTAACCCATACGTGACTGTTACGTGCCGCGCATAAAATTGTAAAATCAGCTTCGACACTTTTGGAGGCAACTGAAACCTGTCGTACAAATCAAAGAAAGGTAAACCAAATTTTTCCCTGTTTTCTTACCAGGGTCATGAAAACATTGAACCAATTTAGACGACCGCGTGAGTCAAAAGTCAATTTTATGTTTAATCTCTGCGCAAAATATAAAATTCAGAAGCAACCGGTTGCTGTTGCGAAAACTTTTTCCGACAAAAAAATCTTGTTCTTGTTTGAAGAATTTAGAAGTAGGCCATAAAGACACAATAAGATGTAAGAATAACTAAAAATCAATTGCTTCCTTGATAGGGTAGAAAACATTGTGGGAAAAGGAGAAAATGCTGGTAGCCTGCATTGTCTCCTTTCCTCAGATTACTTTCAAAAGCCTTCTTTAAAAGGCGTCATGCATTGTGTGGTAAAAGGTTAATAATTATCCAATCAGAGAAGCTTTAAGGAAATCAGAATGGATACCAGCAGCCAATCAGAGAAGACTTAAGAAATTCAACAGCCAATCAGAGAGCTTCAAAATCGCTCGAAATTGGCGCCAAAATTTATCAATTAAAAAACAGTGAAAAAAACGGCATAAAAGTGGATTTAAAGTTTTCTTTAAAGGCTGCTGTGCAGTCCTTGGCAAACTGCAAAGATTTCACTGAAAATGGGCAAACATTTAAGAAAATAGGGGCGCAGAAGACCGTGTTTTGGTCTTTTCAAGCCCCTTGCAAGAATTACTTCCCTTTAACCCTCGATGCACCCACGCCCCCTCCCCAGCCCTTAACTGGATTTGCTTTTCTAACTCAGCCCACAATAAATGCTGCACATTGAAACTTTCAATTAGTCAATTTTTAGTGATCAATGTACAGTGTAAAAAAAAAAACAAAAACAAAAAAAAAAAACGCCCAGAAATTAATGCAAGAATTACTTCCCTTTAACCCTCGATGCACCCAACACCCCCCTCCCCAGCCCTTTACTGGACTTGCTTTTCTAACTCAGCCCACAATAAATGCTGCACATTAGAACTTTCAATAAGCCAAAGTGATCAATGTACAGTGTAAAAAAAAAAAACGCCCAGAAATTAATGCAAGAATTACTTCCCTTTAACCCTCGATGTACCCCCCCTCCCCCCAGTCCTTAACTGGATTTGCTTTTCTAACTCAGCCCACAATAAATGCTGCACATTGAAACTTTCAATAAGCCAAAGTGATCAATGTACAGTGTAAAAAGAAAACGCCCAGAAATTAATGTGACAAGTGGCTAAAAAAAGATTGTAAACTCTTTCAGTTGCTTCCTATTGCATAAATCAAACAAAAGCAACTGAAGTGTAATTTTTCTAATCTCTTCAAACCGCAACAAGAAACCCAGTTACGTTGACTATGTGCCAGTTACGCTCATGCGAAAACCTCAGAAATTAATGCGACAAGTGGCTAAAAAAAGCCTGAAGACTCTCATATATCAAACAAAGGCAACTGAAGTGTAATTTTTCCAATCTCTTCAAACCGCAACAAGAAACCCAGTTACGTCGACTACCGTCTCATAGGTGCCAGTTACGCTCATGCGAAAACCCCAGAAAATAATGCAACAAGTGGCAAAAAAAAGACTGAAGACTCTTTCAGTAGCAACTGCTTCTTATTGCATAAATCAAACAAAAGGAACTAAATTTTTAATTTATATTTTTTTCTCCAATCTCTTTATACCGTGACCACAAATCCATTTACGTTGACTGCCATCGTATCCGCGAAAACGCGAAAAATCGACTTACGGAACATTTCATAGCAGAGGACACCTGTTGCTTAATAGGTCAAATATAGGGAATTTAGTTTCTAATATCTGTTTTTTATTTCTGCAATCTTTATTTACCGTGACGACAAACCCTTTTAGGTTGTCTATTGTCTCGCAGGTGCCACTTACGTATCCGCAAAAACATGAAAAATCGACTTATGGAATATCTTATAGCAGACGACAACTGTTGCTTGAGTCAATTATAGGGATTTTTCTTTTTCTTTTTCTCTCACTAGGGCCATTGATTTGGTTACGATGACCATCTAACCCATACGTGACTGTTACGTGCCGCGCATAAAATTGTAAAATCAGCTTCGACACTTTTGGAGGCAACTGAAACCTGTCGTACAAATCAAAGAAAGGTAAACCAAATTTTTCCCTGTTTTCTTACCAGGGTCATGAAAACATTGAACCAATTTAGACGACCGCGTGAGTCAAAAGTCAATTTTATGTTTAATCTCTGCGCAAAATATAAAATTCAGAAGCAACCGGTTGCTGTTGCGAAAACTTTTTCCGACAAAAAAATCTTGTTCTTGTTTGAAGAATTTAGAAGTAGGCCATAAAGACACAATAAGATGTAAGAATAACTAAAAATCAATTGCTTCCTTGATAGGGTAGAAAACATTGTGGGAAAAGGAGAAAATGCTGGTAGCCTGCATTGTCTCCTTTCCTCAGATTACTTTCAAAAGCCTTCTTTAAAAGGCGTCATGCATTGTGTGGTAAAAGGTTAATAATTATCCAATCAGAGAAGCTTTAAGGAAATCAGAATGGATACCAGCAGCCAATCAGAGAAGACTTAAGAAATTCAACAGCCAATCAGAGAGCTTCAAAATCGCTCGAAATTGGCGCCAAAATTTATCAATTAAAAAACAGTGAAAAAAACGGCATAAAAGTGGATTTAAAGTTTTCTTTAAAGGCTGCTGTGCAGTCCTTGGCAAACTGCAAAGATTTCACTGAAAATGGGCAAACATTTAAGAAAATAGGGGCGCAGAAGACCGTGTTTTGGTCTTTTCAAGCCCCTTGCAAGAATTACTTCCCTTTAACCCTCGATGCACCCACGCCCCCTCCCCAGCCCTTAACTGGATTTGCTTTTCTAACTCAGCCCACAATAAATGCTGCACATTGAAACTTTCAATTAGTCAATTTTTAGTGATCAATGTACAGTGTAAAAAAAAAAACAAAAACAAAAAAAAAAAAACGCCCAGAAATTAATGCAAGAATTACTTCCCTTTAACCCTCGATGCACCCAACACCCCCCTCCCCAGCCCTTTACTGGACTTGCTTTTCTAACTCAGCCCACAATAAATGCTGCACATTAGAACTTTCAATAAGCCAAAGTGATCAATGTACAGTGTAAAAAAAAAAAACGCCCAGAAATTAATGCAAGAATTACTTCCCTTTAACCCTCGATGTACCCCCCCCTCCCCCCAGTCCTTAACTGGATTTGCTTTTCTAACTCAGCCCACAATAAATGCTGCACATTGAAACTTTCAATAAGCCAAAGTGATCAATGTACAGTGTAAAAAGAAAACGCCCAGAAATTAATGTGACAAGTGGCTAAAAAAAGATTGTAAACTCTTTCAGTTGCTTCCTATTGCATAAATCAAACAAAAGCAACTGAAGTGTAATTTTTCTAATCTCTTCAAACCGCAACAAGAAACCCAGTTACGTTGACTATGTGCCAGTTACGCTCATGCGAAAACCTCAGAAATTAATGCGACAAGTGGCTAAAAAAAGCCTGAAGACTCTCATATATCAAACAAAGGCAACTGAAGTGTAATTTTTCCAATCTCTTCAAACCGCAACAAGAAACCCAGTTACGTCGACTACCGTCTCATAGGTGCCAGTTACGCTCATGCGAAAACCCCAGAAAATAATGCAACAAGTGGCAAAAAAAAGACTGAAGACTCTTTCAGTAGCAACTGCTTCTTATTGCATAAATCAAACAAAAGGAACTAAATTTTTAATTTATATTTTTTTCTCCAATCTCTTTATACCGTGACCACAAATCCATTTACGTTGACTGCCATCGTATCCGCGAAAACGCGAAAAATCGACTTACGGAACATTTCATAGCAGAGGACACCTGTTGCTTAATAGGTCAAATATAGGGAATTTAGTTTCTAATATCTGTTTTTTATTTCTGCAATCTTTATTTACCGTGACGACAAACCCTTTTAGGTTGTCTATTGTCTCGCAGGTGCCACTTACGTATCCGCAAAAACATGAAAAATCGACTTATGGAATATCTTATAGCAGACGACAACTGTTGCTTGAGTCAATTATAGGGATTTTTCTTTTTCTTTTTCTCTCACTAGGGCCATTGATTTGGTTACGATGACCATCTAACCCATACGTGACTGTTACGTGCCGCGCATAAAATTGTAAAATCAGCTTCGACACTTTTGGAGGCAACTGAAACCTGTCGTACAAATCAAAGAAAGGTAAACCAAATTTTTCCCTGTTTTCTTACCAGGGTCATGAAAACATTGAACCAATTTAGACGACCGCGTGAGTCAAAAGTCAATTTTATGTTTAATCTCTGCGCAAAATATAAAATTCAGAAGCAACCGGTTGCTGTTGCGAAAACTTTTTCCGACAAAAAAATCTTGTTCTTGTTTGAAGAATTTAGAAGTAGGCCATAAAGACACAATAAGATGTAAGAATAACTAAAAATCAATTGCTTCCTTGATAGGGTAGAAAACATTGTGGGAAAAGGAGAAAATGCTGGTAGCCTGCATTGTCTCCTTTCCTCAGATTACTTTCAAAAGCCTTCTTTAAAAGGCGTCATGCATTGTGTGGTAAAAGGTTAATAATTATCCAATCAGAGAAGCTTTAAGGAAATCAGAATGGATACCAGCAGCCAATCAGAGAAGACTTAAGAAATTCAACAGCCAATCAGAGAGCTTCAAAATCGCTCGAAATTGGCGCCAAAATTTATCAATTAAAAAACAGTGAAAAAAACGGCATAAAAGTGGATTTAAAGTTTTCTTTAAAGGCTGCTGTGCAGTCCTTGGCAAACTGCAAAGATTTCACTGAAAATGGGCAAACATTTAAGAAAATAGGGGCGCAGAAGACCGTGTTTTGGTCTTTTCAAGCCCCTTGCAAGAATTACTTCCCTTTAACCCTCGATGCACCCACGCCCCCTCCCCAGCCCTTAACTGGATTTGCTTTTCTAACTCAGCCCACAATAAATGCTGCACATTGAAACTTTCAATTAGTCAATTTTTAGTGATCAATGTACAGTGTAAAAAAAAAAACAAAAACAAAAAAAAAAAACGCCCAGAAATTAATGCAAGAATTACTTCCCTTTAACCCTCGATGCACCCAACACCCCCCTCCCCAGCCCTTTACTGGACTTGCTTTTCTAACTCAGCCCACAATAAATGCTGCACATTAGAACTTTCAATAAGCCAAAGTGATCAATGTACAGTGTAAAAAAAAAAAACGCCCAGAAATTAATGCAAGAATTACTTCCCTTTAACCCTCGATGTACCCCCCCTCCCCCCAGTCCTTAACTGGATTTGCTTTTCTAACTCAGCCCACAATAAATGCTGCACATTGAAACTTTCAATAAGCCAAAGTGATCAATGTACAGTGTAAAAAGAAAACGCCCAGAAATTAATGTGACAAGTGGCTAAAAAAAGATTGTAAACTCTTTCAGTTGCTTCCTATTGCATAAATCAAACAAAAGCAACTGAAGTGTAATTTTTCTAATCTCTTCAAACCGCAACAAGAAACCCAGTTACGTTGACTATGTGCCAGTTACGCTCATGCGAAAACCTCAGAAATTAATGCGACAAGTGGCTAAAAAAAGCCTGAAGACTCTCATATATCAAACAAAGGCAACTGAAGTGTAATTTTTCCAATCTCTTCAAACCGCAACAAGAAACCCAGTTACGTCGACTACCGTCTCATAGGTGCCAGTTACGCTCATGCGAAAACCCCAGAAAATAATGCAACAAGTGGCAAAAAAAAGACTGAAGACTCTTTCAGTAGCAACTGCTTCTTATTGCATAAATCAAACAAAAGGAACTAAATTTTTAATTTATATTTTTTTCTCCAATCTCTTTATACCGTGACCACAAATCCATTTACGTTGACTGCCATCGTATCCGCGAAAACGCGAAAAATCGACTTACGGAACATTTCATAGCAGAGGACACCTGTTGCTTAATAGGTCAAATATAGGGAATTTAGTTTCTAATATCTGTTTTTTATTTCTGCAATCTTTATTTACCGTGACGACAAACCCTTTTAGGTTGTCTATTGTCTCGCAGGTGCCACTTACGTATCCGCAAAAACATGAAAAATCGACTTATGGAATATCTTATAGCAGACGACAACTGTTGCTTGAGTCAATTATAGGGATTTTTCTTTTTCTTTTTCTCTCACTAGGGCCATTGATTTGGTTACGATGACCATCTAACCCATACGTGACTGTTACGTGCCGCGCATAAAATTGTAAAATCAGCTTCGACACTTTTGGAGGCAACTGAAACCTGTCGTACAAATCAAAGAAAGGTAAACCAAATTTTTCCCTGTTTTCTTACCAGGGTCATGAAAACATTGAACCAATTTAGACGACCGCGTGAGTCAAAAGTCAATTTTATGTTTAATCTCTGCGCAAAATATAAAATTCAGAAGCAACCGGTTGCTGTTGCGAAAACTTTTTCCGACAAAAAAATCTTGTTCTTGTTTGAAGAATTTAGAAGTAGGCCATAAAGACACAATAAGATGTAAGAATAACTAAAAATCAATTGCTTCCTTGATAGGGTAGAAAACATTGTGGGAAAAGGAGAAAATGCTGGTAGCCTGCATTGTCTCCTTTCCTCAGATTACTTTCAAAAGCCTTCTTTAAAAGGCGTCATGCATTGTGTGGTAAAAGGTTAATAATTATCCAATCAGAGAAGCTTTAAGGAAATCAGAATGGATACCAGCAGCCAATCAGAGAAGACTTAAGAAATTCAACAGCCAATCAGAGAGCTTCAAAATCGCTCGAAATTGGCGCCAAAATTTATCAATTAAAAAACAGTGAAAAAAACGGCATAAAAGTGGATTTAAAGTTTTCTTTAAAGGCTGCTGTGCAGTCCTTGGCAAACTGCAAAGATTTCACTGAAAATGGGCAAACATTTAAGAAAATAGGGGCGCAGAAGACCGTGTTTTGGTCTTTTCAAGCCCCTTGCAAGAATTACTTCCCTTTAACCCTCGATGCACCCACGCCCCCTCCCCAGCCCTTAACTGGATTTGCTTTTCTAACTCAGCCCACAATAAATGCTGCACATTGAAACTTTCAATTAGTCAATTTTTAGTGATCAATGTACAGTGTAAAAAAAAAAACAAAAACAAAAAAAAAAAAACGCCCAGAAATTAATGCAAGAATTACTTCCCTTTAACCCTCGATGCACCCAACACCCCCCTCCCCAGCCCTTTACTGGACTTGCTTTTCTAACTCAGCCCACAATAAATGCTGCACATTAGAACTTTCAATAAGCCAAAGTGATCAATGTACAGTGTAAAAAAAAAAAACGCCCAGAAATTAATGCAAGAATTACTTCCCTTTAACCCTCGATGTACCCCCCCTCCCCCCAGTCCTTAACTGGATTTGCTTTTCTAACTCAGCCCACAATAAATGCTGCACATTGAAACTTTCAATAAGCCAAAGTGATCAATGTACAGTGTAAAAAGAAAACGCCCAGAAATTAATGTGACAAGTGGCTAAAAAAAGATTGTAAACTCTTTCAGTTGCTTCCTATTGCATAAATCAAACAAAAGCAACTGAAGTGTAATTTTTCTAATCTCTTCAAACCGCAACAAGAAACCCAGTTACGTTGACTATGTGCCAGTTACGCTCATGCGAAAACCTCAGAAATTAATGCGACAAGTGGCTAAAAAAAGCCTGAAGACTCTCATATATCAAACAAAGGCAACTGAAGTGTAATTTTTCCAATCTCTTCAAACCGCAACAAGAAACCCAGTTACGTCGACTACCGTCTCATAGGTGCCAGTTACGCTCATGCGAAAACCCTAGAAAATAATGCAACAAGTGGCAAAAAAAAGACTGAAGACTCTTTCAGTAGCAACTGCTTCTTATTGCATAAATCAAACAAAAGGAACTAAATTTTTAATTTATATTTTTTTCTCCAATCTCTTTATACCGTGACCACAAATCCATTTACGTTGACTGCCATCGTATCCGCGAAAACGCGAAAAATCGACTTACGGAACATTTCATAGCAGAGGACACCTGTTGCTTAATAGGTCAAATATAGGGAATTTAGTTTCTAATATCTGTTTTTTATTTCTGCAATCTTTATTTACCGTGACGACAAACCCTTTTAGGTTGTCTATTGTCTCGCAGGTGCCACTTACGTATCCGCAAAAACATGAAAAATCGACTTATGGAATATCTTATAGCAGACGACAACTGTTGCTTGAGTCAATTATAGGGATTTTTCTTTTTCTTTTTCTCTCACTAGGGCCATTGATTTGGTTACGATGACCATCTAACCCATACGTGACTGTTACGTGCCGCGCATAAAATTGTAAAATCAGCTTCGACACTTTTGGAGGCAACTGAAACCTGTCGTACAAATCAAAGAAAGGTAAACCAAATTTTTCCCTGTTTTCTTACCAGGGTCATGAAAACATTGAACCAATTTAGACGACCGCGTGAGTCAAAAGTCAATTTTATGTTTAATCTCTGCGCAAAATATAAAATTCAGAAGCAACCGGTTGCTGTTGCGAAAACTTTTTCCGACAAAAAAATCTTGTTCTTGTTTGAAGAATTTAGAAGTAGGCCATAAAGACACAATAAGATGTAAGAATAACTAAAAATCAATTGCTTCCTTGATAGGGTAGAAAACATTGTGGGAAAAGGAGAAAATGCTGGTAGCCTGCATTGTCTCCTTTCCTCAGATTACTTTCAAAAGCCTTCTTTAAAAGGCGTCATGCATTGTGTGGTAAAAGGTTAATAATTATCCAATCAGAGAAGCTTTAAGGAAATCAGAATGGATACCAGCAGCCAATCAGAGAAGACTTAAGAAATTCAACAGCCAATCAGAGAGCTTCAAAATCGCTCGAAATTGGCGCCAAAATTTATCAATTAAAAAACAGTGAAAAAAACGGCATAAAAGTGGATTTAAAGTTTTCTTTAAAGGCTGCTGTGCAGTCCTTGGCAAACTGCAAAGATTTCACTGAAAATGGGCAAACATTTAAGAAAATAGGGGCGCAGAAGACCGTGTTTTGGTCTTTTCAAGCCCCTTGCAAGAATTACTTCCCTTTAACCCTCGATGCACCCACGCCCCCTCCCCAGCCCTTAACTGGATTTGCTTTTCTAACTCAGCCCACAATAAATGCTGCACATTGAAACTTTCAATTAGTCAATTTTTAGTGATCAATGTACAGTGTAAAAAAAAAAACAAAAACAAAAAAAAAAAACGCCCAGAAATTAATGCAAGAATTACTTCCCTTTAACCCTCGATGCACCCAACACCCCCCTCCCCAGCCCTTTACTGGACTTGCTTTTCTAACTCAGCCCACAATAAATGCTGCACATTAGAACTTTCAATAAGCCAAAGTGATCAATGTACAGTGTAAAAAAAAAAAACGCCCAGAAATTAATGCAAGAATTACTTCCCTTTAACCCTCGATGTACCCCCCCTCCCCCCAGTCCTTAACTGGATTTGCTTTTCTAACTCAGCCCACAATAAATGCTGCACATTGAAACTTTCAATAAGCCAAAGTGATCAATGTACAGTGTAAAAAGAAAACGCCCAGAAATTAATGTGACAAGTGGCTAAAAAAAGATTGTAAACTCTTTCAGTTGCTTCCTATTGCATAAATCAAACAAAAGCAACTGAAGTGTAATTTTTCTAATCTCTTCAAACCGCAACAAGAAACCCAGTTACGTTGACTATGTGCCAGTTACGCTCATGCGAAAACCTCAGAAATTAATGCGACAAGTGGCTAAAAAAAGCCTGAAGACTCTCATATATCAAACAAAGGCAACTGAAGTGTAATTTTTCCAATCTCTTCAAACCGCAACAAGAAACCCAGTTACGTCGACTACCGTCTCATAGGTGCCAGTTACGCTCATGCGAAAACCCCAGAAAATAATGCAACAAGTGGCAAAAAAAAGACTGAAGACTCTTTCAGTAGCAACTGCTTCTTATTGCATAAATCAAACAAAAGGAACTAAATTTTTAATTTATATTTTTTTCTCCAATCTCTTTATACCGTGACCACAAATCCATTTACGTTGACTGCCATCGTATCCGCGAAAACGCGAAAAATCGACTTACGGAACATTTCATAGCAGAGGACACCTGTTGCTTAATAGGTCAAATATAGGGAATTTAGTTTCTAATATCTGTTTTTTATTTCTGCAATCTTTATTTACCGTGACGACAAACCCTTTTAGGTTGTCTATTGTCTCGCAGGTGCCACTTACGTATCCGCAAAAACATGAAAAATCGACTTATGGAATATCTTATAGCAGACGACAACTGTTGCTTGAGTCAATTATAGGGATTTTTCTTTTTCTTTTTCTCTCACTAGGGCCATTGATTTGGTTACGATGACCATCTAACCCATACGTGACTGTTACGTGCCGCGCATAAAATTGTAAAATCAGCTTCGACACTTTTGGAGGCAACTGAAACCTGTCGTACAAATCAAAGAAAGGTAAACCAAATTTTTCCCTGTTTTCTTACCAGGGTCATGAAAACATTGAACCAATTTAGACGACCGCGTGAGTCAAAAGTCAATTTTATGTTTAATCTCTGCGCAAAATATAAAATTCAGAAGCAACCGGTTGCTGTTGCGAAAACTTTTTCCGACAAAAAAATCTTGTTCTTGTTTGAAGAATTTAGAAGTAGGCCATAAAGACACAATAAGATGTAAGAATAACTAAAAATCAATTGCTTCCTTGATAGGGTAGAAAACATTGTGGGAAAAGGAGAAAATGCTGGTAGCCTGCATTGTCTCCTTTCCTCAGATTACTTTCAAAAGCCTTCTTTAAAAGGCGTCATGCATTGTGTGGTAAAAGGTTAATAATTATCCAATCAGAGAAGCTTTAAGGAAATCAGAATGGATACCAGCAGCCAATCAGAGAAGACTTAAGAAATTCAACAGCCAATCAGAGAGCTTCAAAATCGCTCGAAATTGGCGCCAAAATTTATCAATTAAAAAACAGTGAAAAAAACGGCATAAAAGTGGATTTAAAGTTTTCTTTAAAGGCTGCTGTGCAGTCCTTGGCAAACTGCAAAGATTTCACTGAAAATGGGCAAACATTTAAGAAAATAGGGGCGCAGAAGACCGTGTTTTGGTCTTTTCAAGCCCCTTGCAAGAATTACTTCCCTTTAACCCTCGATGCACCCACGCCCCCTCCCCAGCCCTTAACTGGATTTGCTTTTCTAACTCAGCCCACAATAAATGCTGCACATTGAAACTTTCAATTAGTCAATTTTTAGTGATCAATGTACAGTGTAAAAAAAAAAACAAAAACAAAAAAAAAAAACGCCCAGAAATTAATGCAAGAATTACTTCCCTTTAACCCTCGATGCACCCAACACCCCCCTCCCCAGCCCTTTACTGGACTTGCTTTTCTAACTCAGCCCACAATAAATGCTGCACATTAGAACTTTCAATAAGCCAAAGTGATCAATGTACAGTGTAAAAAAAAAAAACGCCCAGAAATTAATGCAAGAATTACTTCCCTTTAACCCTCGATGTACCCCCCCTCCCCCCAGTCCTTAACTGGATTTGCTTTTCTAACTCAGCCCACAATAAATGCTGCACATTGAAACTTTCAATAAGCCAAAGTGATCAATGTACAGTGTAAAAAGAAAACGCCCAGAAATTAATGTGACAAGTGGCTAAAAAAAGATTGTAAACTCTTTCAGTTGCTTCCTATTGCATAAATCAAACAAAAGCAACTGAAGTGTAATTTTTCTAATCTCTTCAAACCGCAACAAGAAACCCAGTTACGTTGACTATGTGCCAGTTACGCTCATGCGAAAACCTCAGAAATTAATGCGACAAGTGGCTAAAAAAAGCCTGAAGACTCTCATATATCAAACAAAGGCAACTGAAGTGTAATTTTTCCAATCTCTTCAAACCGCAACAAGAAACCCAGTTACGTCGACTACCGTCTCATAGGTGCCAGTTACGCTCATGCGAAAACCCCAGAAAATAATGCAACAAGTGGCAAAAAAAAGACTGAAGACTCTTTCAGTAGCAACTGCTTCTTATTGCATAAATCAAACAAAAGGAACTAAATTTTTAATTTATATTTTTTTCTCCAATCTCTTTATACCGTGACCACAAATCCATTTACGTTGACTGCCATCGTATCCGCGAAAACGCGAAAAATCGACTTACGGAACATTTCATAGCAGAGGACACCTGTTGCTTAATAGGTCAAATATAGGGAATTTAGTTTCTAATATCTGTTTTTTATTTCTGCAATCTTTATTTACCGTGACGACAAACCCTTTTAGGTTGTCTATTGTCTCGCAGGTGCCACTTACGTATCCGCAAAAACATGAAAAATCGACTTATGGAATATCTTATAGCAGACGACAACTGTTGCTTGAGTCAATTATAGGGATTTTTCTTTTTCTTTTTCTCTCACTAGGGCCATTGATTTGGTTACGATGACCATCTAACCCATACGTGACTGTTACGTGCCGCGCATAAAATTGTAAAATCAGCTTCGACACTTTTGGAGGCAACTGAAACCTGTCGTACAAATCAAAGAAAGGTAAACCAAATTTTTCCCTGTTTTCTTACCAGGGTCATGAAAACATTGAACCAATTTAGACGACCGCGTGAGTCAAAAGTCAATTTTATGTTTAATCTCTGCGCAAAATATAAAATTCAGAAGCAACCGGTTGCTGTTGCGAAAACTTTTTCCGACAAAAAAATCTTGTTCTTGTTTGAAGAATTTAGAAGTAGGCCATAAAGACACAATAAGATGTAAGAATAACTAAAAATCAATTGCTTCCTTGATAGGGTAGAAAACATTGTGGGAAAAGGAGAAAATGCTGGTAGCCTGCATTGTCTCCTTTCCTCAGATTACTTTCAAAAGCCTTCTTTAAAAGGCGTCATGCATTGTGTGGTAAAAGGTTAATAATTATCCAATCAGAGAAGCTTTAAGGAAATCAGAATGGATACCAGCAGCCAATCAGAGAAGACTTAAGAAATTCAACAGCCAATCAGAGAGCTTCAAAATCGCTCGAAATTGGCGCCAAAATTTATCAATTAAAAAACAGTGAAAAAAACGGCATAAAAGTGGATTTAAAGTTTTCTTTAAAGGCTGCTGTGCAGTCCTTGGCAAACTGCAAAGATTTCACTGAAAATGGGCAAACATTTAAGAAAATAGGGGCGCAGAAGACCGTGTTTTGGTCTTTTCAAGCCCCTTGCAAGAATTACTTCCCTTTAACCCTCGATGCACCCACGCCCCCTCCCCAGCCCTTAACTGGATTTGCTTTTCTAACTCAGCCCACAATAAATGCTGCACATTGAAACTTTCAATTAGTCAATTTTTAGTGATCAATGTACAGTGTAAAAAAAAAAACAAAAACAAAAAAAAAAAACGCCCAGAAATTAATGCAAGAATTACTTCCCTTTAACCCTCGATGCACCCAACACCCCCCTCCCCAGCCCTTTACTGGACTTGCTTTTCTAACTCAGCCCACAATAAATGCTGCACATTAGAACTTTCAATAAGCCAAAGTGATCAATGTACAGTGTAAAAAAAAAAAACGCCCAGAAATTAATGCAAGAATTACTTCCCTTTAACCCTCGATGTACCCCCCCTCCCCCCAGTCCTTAACTGGATTTGCTTTTCTAACTCAGCCCACAATAAATGCTGCACATTGAAACTTTCAATAAGCCAAAGTGATCAATGTACAGTGTAAAAAGAAAACGCCCAGAAATTAATGTGACAAGTGGCTAAAAAAAGATTGTAAACTCTTTCAGTTGCTTCCTATTGCATAAATCAAACAAAAGCAACTGAAGTGTAATTTTTCTAATCTCTTCAAACCGCAACAAGAAACCCAGTTACGTTGACTATGTGCCAGTTACGCTCATGCGAAAACCTCAGAAATTAATGCGACAAGTGGCTAAAAAAAGCCTGAAGACTCTCATATATCAAACAAAGGCAACTGAAGTGTAATTTTTCCAATCTCTTCAAACCGCAACAAGAAACCCAGTTACGTCGACTACCGTCTCATAGGTGCCAGTTACGCTCATGCGAAAACCCCAGAAAATAATGCAACAAGTGGCAAAAAAAAGACTGAAGACTCTTCCAGTAGCAACTGCTTCTTATTGCATAAATCAAACAAAAGGAACTAAATTTTTAATTTATATTTTTTTCTCCAATCTCTTTATACCGTGACCACAAATCCATTTACGTTGACTGCCATCGTATCCGCGAAAACGCGAAAAATCGACTTACGGAACATTTCATAGCAGAGGACACCTGTTGCTTAATAGGTCAAATATAGGGAATTTAGTTTCTAATATCTGTTTTTTATTTCTGCAATCTTTATTTACCGTGACGACAAACCCTTTTAGGTTGTCTATTGTCTCGCAGGTGCCACTTACGTATCCGCAAAAACATGAAAAATCGACTTATGGAATATCTTATAGCAGACGACAACTGTTGCTTGAGTCAATTATAGGGATTTTTCTTTTTCTTTTTCTCTCACTAGGGCCATTGATTTGGTTACGATGACCATCTAACCCATACGTGACTGTTACGTGCCGCGCATAAAATTGTAAAATCAGCTTCGACACTTTTGGAGGCAACTGAAACCTGTCGTACAAATCAAAGAAAGGTAAACCAAATTTTTCCCTGTTTTCTTACCAGGGTCATGAAAACATTGAACCAATTTAGACGACCGCGTGAGTCAAAAGTCAATTTTATGTTTAATCTCTGCGCAAAATATAAAATTCAGAAGCAACCGGTTGCTGTTGCGAAAACTTTTTCCGACAAAAAAATCTTGTTCTTGTTTGAAGAATTTAGAAGTAGGCCATAAAGACACAATAAGATGTAAGAATAACTAAAAATCAATTGCTTCCTTGATAGGGTAGAAAACATTGTGGGAAAAGGAGAAAATGCTGGTAGCCTGCATTGTCTCCTTTCCTCAGATTACTTTCAAAAGCCTTCTTTAAAAGGCGTCATGCATTGTGTGGTAAAAGGTTAATAATTATCCAATCAGAGAAGCTTTAAGGAAATCAGAATGGATACCAGCAGCCAATCAGAGAAGACTTAAGAAATTCAACAGCCAATCAGAGAGCTTCAAAATCGCTCGAAATTGGCGCCAAAATTTATCAATTAAAAAACAGTGAAAAAAACGGCATAAAAGTGGATTTAAAGTTTTCTTTAAAGGCTGCTGTGCAGTCCTTGGCAAACTGCAAAGATTTCACTGAAAATGGGCAAACATTTAAGAAAATAGGGGCGCAGAAGACCGTGTTTTGGTCTTTTCAAGCCCCTTGCAAGAATTACTTCCCTTTAACCCTCGATGCACCCACGCCCCCTCCCCAGCCCTTAACTGGATTTGCTTTTCTAACTCAGCCCACAATAAATGCTGCACATTGAAACTTTCAATTAGTCAATTTTTAGTGATCAATGTACAGTGTAAAAAAAAAAACAAAAACAAAAAAAAAAAAACGCCCAGAAATTAATGCAAGAATTACTTCCCTTTAACCCTCGATGCACCCAACACCCCCCTCCCCAGCCCTTTACTGGACTTGCTTTTCTAACTCAGCCCACAATAAATGCTGCACATTAGAACTTTCAATAAGCCAAAGTGATCAATGTACAGTGTAAAAAAAAAAAACGCCCAGAAATTAATGCAAGAATTACTTCCCTTTAACCCTCGATGTACCCCCCCTCCCCCCAGTCCTTAACTGGATTTGCTTTTCTAACTCAGCCCACAATAAATGCTGCACATTGAAACTTTCAATAAGCCAAAGTGATCAATGTACAGTGTAAAAAGAAAACGCCCAGAAATTAATGTGACAAGTGGCTAAAAAAAGATTGTAAACTCTTTCAGTTGCTTCCTATTGCATAAATCAAACAAAAGCAACTGAAGTGTAATTTTTCTAATCTCTTCAAACCGCAACAAGAAACCCAGTTACGTTGACTATGTGCCAGTTACGCTCATGCGAAAACCTCAGAAATTAATGCGACAAGTGGCTAAAAAAAGCCTGAAGACTCTCATATATCAAACAAAGGCAACTGAAGTGTAATTTTTCCAATCTCTTCAAACCGCAACAAGAAACCCAGTTACGTCGACTACCGTCTCATAGGTGCCAGTTACGCTCATGCGAAAACCCCAGAAAATAATGCAACAAGTGGCAAAAAAAAGACTGAAGACTCTTTCAGTAGCAACTGCTTCTTATTGCATAAATCAAACAAAAGGAACTAAATTTTTAATTTATATTTTTTTCTCCAATCTCTTTATACCGTGACCACAAATCCATTTACGTTGACTGCCATCGTATCCGCGAAAACGCGAAAAATCGACTTACGGAACATTTCATAGCAGAGGACACCTGTTGCTTAATAGGTCAAATATAGGGAATTTAGTTTCTAATATCTGTTTTTTATTTCTGCAATCTTTATTTACCGTGACGACAAACCCTTTTAGGTTGTCTATTGTCTCGCAGGTGCCACTTACGTATCCGCAAAAACATGAAAAATCGACTTATGGAATATCTTATAGCAGACGACAACTGTTGCTTGAGTCAATTATAGGGATTTTTCTTTTTCTTTTTCTCTCACTAGGGCCATTGATTTGGTTACGATGACCATCTAACCCATACGTGACTGTTACGTGCCGCGCATAAAATTGTAAAATCAGCTTCGACACTTTTGGAGGCAACTGAAACCTGTCGTACAAATCAAAGAAAGGTAAACCAAATTTTTCCCTGTTTTCTTACCAGGGTCATGAAAACATTGAACCAATTTAGACGACCGCGTGAGTCAAAAGTCAATTTTATGTTTAATCTCTGCGCAAAATATAAAATTCAGAAGCAACCGGTTGCTGTTGCGAAAACTTTTTCCGACAAAAAAATCTTGTTCTTGTTTGAAGAATTTAGAAGTAGGCCATAAAGACACAATAAGATGTAAGAATAACTAAAAATCAATTGCTTCCTTGATAGGGTAGAAAACATTGTGGGAAAAGGAGAAAATGCTGGTAGCCTGCATTGTCTCCTTTCCTCAGATTACTTTCAAAAGCCTTCTTTAAAAGGCGTCATGCATTGTGTGGTAAAAGGTTAATAATTATCCAATCAGAGAAGCTTTAAGGAAATCAGAATGGATACCAGCAGCCAATCAGAGAAGACTTAAGAAATTCAACAGCCAATCAGAGAGCTTCAAAATCGCTCGAAATTGGCGCCAAAATTTATCAATTAAAAAACAGTGAAAAAAACGGCATAAAAGTGGATTTAAAGTTTTCTTTAAAGGCTGCTGTGCAGTCCTTGGCAAACTGCAAAGATTTCACTGAAAATGGGCAAACATTTAAGAAAATAGGGGCGCAGAAGACCGTGTTTTGGTCTTTTCAAGCCCCTTGCAAGAATTACTTCCCTTTAACCCTCGATGCACCCACGCCCCCTCCCCAGCCCTTAACTGGATTTGCTTTTCTAACTCAGCCCACAATAAATGCTGCACATTGAAACTTTCAATTAGTCAATTTTTAGTGATCAATGTACAGTGTAAAAAAAAAAACAAAAACAAAAAAAAAAAACGCCCAGAAATTAATGCAAGAATTACTTCCCTTTAACCCTCGATGCACCCAACACCCCCCTCCCCAGCCCTTTACTGGACTTGCTTTTCTAACTCAGCCCACAATAAATGCTGCACATTAGAACTTTCAATAAGCCAAAGTGATCAATGTACAGTGTAAAAAAAAAAAACGCCCAGAAATTAATGCAAGAATTACTTCCCTTTAACCCTCGATGTACCCCCCCTCCCCCCAGTCCTTAACTGGATTTGCTTTTCTAACTCAGCCCACAATAAATGCTGCACATTGAAACTTTCAATAAGCCAAAGTGATCAATGTACAGTGTAAAAAGAAAACGCCCAGAAATTAATGTGACAAGTGGCTAAAAAAAGATTGTAAACTCTTTCAGTTGCTTCCTATTGCATAAATCAAACAAAAGCAACTGAAGTGTAATTTTTCTAATCTCTTCAAACCGCAACAAGAAACCCAGTTACGTTGACTATGTGCCAGTTACGCTCATGCGAAAACCTCAGAAATTAATGCGACAAGTGGCTAAAAAAAGCCTGAAGACTCTCATATATCAAACAAAGGCAACTGAAGTGTAATTTTTCCAATCTCTTCAAACCGCAACAAGAAACCCAGTTACGTCGACTACCGTCTCATAGGTGCCAGTTACGCTCATGCGAAAACCCCAGAAAATAATGCAACAAGTGGCAAAAAAAAGACTGAAGACTCTTTCAGTAGCAACTGCTTCTTATTGCATAAATCAAACAAAAGGAACTAAATTTTTAATTTATATTTTTTTCTCCAATCTCTTTATACCGTGACCACAAATCCATTTACGTTGACTGCCATCGTATCCGCGAAAACGCGAAAAATCGACTTACGGAACATTTCATAGCAGAGGACACCTGTTGCTTAATAGGTCAAATATAGGGAATTTAGTTTCTAATATCTGTTTTTTATTTCTGCAATCTTTATTTACCGTGACGACAAACCCTTTTAGGTTGTCTATTGTCTCGCAGGTGCCACTTACGTATCCGCAAAAACATGAAAAATCGACTTATGGAATATCTTATAGCAGACGACAACTGTTGCTTGAGTCAATTATAGGGATTTTTCTTTTTCTTTTTCTCTCACTAGGGCCATTGATTTGGTTACGATGACCATCTAACCCATACGTGACTGTTACGTGCCGCGCATAAAATTGTAAAATCAGCTTCGACACTTTTGGAGGCAACTGAAACCTGTCGTACAAATCAAAGAAAGGTAAACCAAATTTTTCCCTGTTTTCTTACCAGGGTCATGAAAACATTGAACCAATTTAGACGACCGCATGAGTCAAAAGTCAATTTTATGTTTAATCTCTGCGCAAAATATAAAATTCAGAAGCAACCGGTTGCTGTTGCGAAAACTTTTTCCGACAAAAAAATCTTGTTCTTGTTTGAAGAATTTAGAAGTAGGCCATAAAGACACAATAAGATGTAAGAATAACTAAAAATCAATTGCTTCCTTGATAGGGTAGAAAACATTGTGGGAAAAGGAGAAAATGCTGGTAGCCTGCATTGTCTCCTTTCCTCAGATTACTTTCAAAAGCCTTCTTTAAAAGGCGTCATGCATTGTGTGGTAAAAGGTTAATAATTATCCAATCAGAGAAGCTTTAAGGAAATCAGAATGGATACCAGCAGCCAATCAGAGAAGACTTAAGAAATTCAACAGCCAATCAGAGAGCTTCAAAATCGCTCGAAATTGGCGCCAAAATTTATCAATTAAAAAACAGTGAAAAAAACGGCATAAAAGTGGATTTAAAGTTTTCTTTAAAGGCTGCTGTGCAGTCCTTGGCAAACTGCAAAGATTTCACTGAAAATGGGCAAACATTTAAGAAAATAGGGGCGCAGAAGACCGTGTTTTGGTCTTTTCAAGCCCCTTGCAAGAATTACTTCCCTTTAACCCTCGATGCACCCACGCCCCCTCCCCAGCCCTTAACTGGATTTGCTTTTCTAACTCAGCCCACAATAAATGCTGCACATTGAAACTTTCAATTAGTCAATTTTTAGTGATCAATGTACAGTGTAAAAAAAAAAACAAAAACAAAAAAAAAAAAAACGCCCAGAAATTAATGCAAGAATTACTTCCCTTTAACCCTCGATGCACCCAACACCCCCCTCCCCAGCCCTTTACTGGACTTGCTTTTCTAACTCAGCCCACAATAAATGCTGCACATTAGAACTTTCAATAAGCCAAAGTGATCAATGTACAGTGTAAAAAAAAAAAACGCCCAGAAATTAATGCAAGAATTACTTCCCTTTAACCCTCGATGTACCCCCCCTCCCCCCAGTCCTTAACTGGATTTGCTTTTCTAACTCAGCCCACAATAAATGCTGCACATTGAAACTTTCAATAAGCCAAAGTGATCAATGTACAGTGTAAAAAGAAAACGCCCAGAAATTAATGTGACAAGTGGCTAAAAAAAGATTGTAAACTCTTTCAGTTGCTTCCTATTGCATAAATCAAACAAAAGCAACTGAAGTGTAATTTTTCTAATCTCTTCAAACCGCAACAAGAAACCCAGTTACGTTGACTATGTGCCAGTTACGCTCATGCGAAAACCTCAGAAATTAATGCGACAAGTGGCTAAAAAAAGCCTGAAGACTCTCATATATCAAACAAAGGC
Organism: Tridacna crocea; assembly: GCA_943736015.1. Taxonomy (NCBI): domain Eukaryota; kingdom Metazoa; phylum Mollusca; class Bivalvia; order Cardiida; family Cardiidae; genus Tridacna; species Tridacna crocea. The sequence continues at coordinate 16,836,850 of OX031069.1, forward strand.
AACTGAAGTGTAATTTTTCCAATCTCTTCAAACCGCAACAAGAAACCCAGTTACGTCGACTACCGTCTCATAGGTGCCAGTTACGCTCATGCGAAAACCCCAGAAAATAATGCAACAAGTGGCAAAAAAAAGACTGAAGACTCTTTCAGTAGCAACTGCTTCTTATTGCATAAATCAAACAAAAGGAACTAAATTTTTAATTTATATTTTTTTCTCCAATCTCTTTATACCGTGACCACAAATCCATTTACGTTGACTGCCATCGTATCCGCGAAAACGCGAAAAATCGACTTACGGAACATTTCATAGCAGAGGACACCTGTTGCTTAATAGGTCAAATATAGGGAATTTAGTTTCTAATATCTGTTTTTTATTTCTGCAATCTTTATTTACCGTGACGACAAACCCTTTTAGGTTGTCTATTGTCTCGCAGGTGCCACTTACGTATCCGCAAAAACATGAAAAATCGACTTATGGAATATCTTATAGCAGACGACAACTGTTGCTTGAGTCAATTATAGGGATTTTTCTTTTTCTTTTTCTCTCACTAGGGCCATTGATTTGGTTACGATGACCATCTAACCCATACGTGACTGTTACGTGCCGCGCATAAAATTGTAAAATCAGCTTCGACACTTTTGGAGGCAACTGAAACCTGTCGTACAAATCAAAGAAAGGTAAACCAAATTTTTCCCTGTTTTCTTACCAGGGTCATGAAAACATTGAACCAATTTAGACGACCGCGTGAGTCAAAAGTCAATTTTATGTTTAATCTCTGCGCAAAATATAAAATTCAGAAGCAACCGGTTGCTGTTGCGAAAACTTTTTCCGACAAAAAAATCTTGTTCTTGTTTGAAGAATTTAGAAGTAGGCCATAAAGACACAATAAGATGTAAGAATAACTAAAAATCAATTGCTTCCTTGATAGGGTAGAAAACATTGTGGGAAAAGGAGAAAATGCTGGTAGCCTGCATTGTCTCCTTTCCTCAGATTACTTTCAAAAGCCTTCTTTAAAAGGCGTCATGCATTGTGTGGTAAAAGGTTAATAATTATCCAATCAGAGAAGCTTTAAGGAAATCAGAATGGATACCAGCAGCCAATCAGAGAAGACTTAAGAAATTCAACAGCCAATCAGAGAGCTTCAAAATCGCTCGAAATTGGCGCCAAAATTTATCAATTAAAAAACAGTGAAAAAAACGGCATAAAAGTGGATTTAAAGTTTTCTTTAAAGGCTGCTGTGCAGTCCTTGGCAAACTGCAAAGATTTCACTGAAAATGGGCAAACATTTAAGAAAATAGGGGCGCAGAAGACCGTGTTTTGGTCTTTTCAAGCCCCTTGCAAGAATTACTTCCCTTTAACCCTCGATGCACCCACGCCCCCTCCCCAGCCCTTAACTGGATTTGCTTTTCTAACTCAGCCCACAATAAATGCTGCACATTGAAACTTTCAATTAGTCAATTTTTAGTGATCAATGTACAGTGTAAAAAAAAAAACAAAAACAAAAAAAAAAAACGCCCAGAAATTAATGCAAGAATTACTTCCCTTTAACCCTCGATGCACCCAACACCCCCCTCCCCAGCCCTTTACTGGACTTGCTTTTCTAACTCAGCCCACAATAAATGCTGCACATTAGAACTTTCAATAAGCCAAAGTGATCAATGTACAGTGTAAAAAAAAAAAACGCCCAGAAATTAATGCAAGAATTACTTCCCTTTAACCCTCGATGTACCCCCCCTCCCCCCAGTCCTTAACTGGATTTGCTTTTCTAACTCAGCCCACAATAAATGCTGCACATTGAAACTTTCAATAAGCCAAAGTGATCAATGTACAGTGTAAAAAGAAAACGCCCAGAAATTAATGTGACAAGTGGCTAAAAAAAGATTGTAAACTCTTTCAGTTGCTTCCTATTGCATAAATCAAACAAATGCAACTGAAGTGTAATTTTTCTAATCTCTTCAAACCGCAACAAGAAACCCAGTTACGTTGACTATGTGCCAGTTACGCTCATGCGAAAACCTCAGAAATTAATGCGACAAGTGGCTAAAAAAAGCCTGAAGACTCTCATATATCAAACAAAGGCAACTGAAGTGTAATTTTTCCAATCTCTTCAAACCGCAACAAGAAACCCAGTTACGTCGACTACCGTCTCATAGGTGCCAGTTACGCTCATGCGAAAACCCCAGAAAATAATGCAACAAGTGGCAAAAAAAAGACTGAAGACTCTTTCAGTAGCAACTGCTTCTTATTGCATAAATCAAACAAAAGGAACTAAATTTTTAATTTATATTTTTTTCTCCAATCTCTTTATACCGTGACCACAAATCCATTTACGTTGACTGCCATCGTATCCGCGAAAACGCGAAAAATCGACTTACGGAACATTTCATAGCAGAGGACACCTGTTGCTTAATAGGTCAAATATAGGGAATTTAGTTTCTAATATCTGTTTTTTATTTCTGCAATCTTTATTTACCGTGACGACAAACCCTTTTAGGTTGTCTATTGTCTCGCAGGTGCCACTTACGTATCCGCAAAAACATGAAAAATCGACTTATGGAATATCTTATAGCAGACGACAACTGTTGCTTGAGTCAATTATAGGGATTTTTCTTTTTCTTTTTCTCTCACTAGGGCCATTGATTTGGTTACGATGACCATCTAACCCATACGTGACTGTTACGTGCCGCGCATAAAATTGTAAAATCAGCTTCGACACTTTTGGAGGCAACTGAAACCTGTCGTACAAATCAAAGAAAGGTAAACCAAATTTTTCCCTGTTTTCTTACCAGGGTCATGAAAACATTGAACCAATTTAGACGACCGCGTGAGTCAAAAGTCAATTTTATGTTTAATCTCTGCGCAAAATATAAAATTCAGAAGCAACCGGTTGCTGTTGCGAAAACTTTTTCCGACAAAAAAATCTTGTTCTTGTTTGAAGAATTTAGAAGTAGGCCATAAAGACACAATAAGATGTAAGAATAACTAAAAATCAATTGCTTCCTTGATAGGGTAGAAAACATTGTGGGAAAAGGAGAAAATGCTGGTAGCCTGCATTGTCTCCTTTCCTCAGATTACTTTCAAAAGCCTTCTTTAAAAGGCGTCATGCATTGTGTGGTAAAAGGTTAATAATTATCCAATCAGAGAAGCTTTAAGGAAATCAGAATGGATACCAGCAGCCAATCAGAGAAGACTTAAGAAATTCAACAGCCAATCAGAGAGCTTCAAAATCGCTCGAAATTGGCGCCAAAATTTATCAATTAAAAAACAGTGAAAAAAACGGCATAAAAGTGGATTTAAAGTTTTCTTTAAAGGCTGCTGTGCAGTCCTTGGCAAACTGCAAAGATTTCACTGAAAATGGGCAAACATTTAAGAAAATAGGGGCGCAGAAGACCGTGTTTTGGTCTTTTCAAGCCCCTTGCAAGAATTACTTCCCTTTAACCCTCGATGCACCCACGCCCCCTCCCCAGCCCTTAACTGGATTTGCTTTTCTAACTCAGCCCACAATAAATGCTGCACATTGAAACTTTCAATTAGTCAATTTTTAGTGATCAATGTACAGTGTAAAAAAAAAAACAAAAACAAAAAAAAAAAACGCCCAGAAATTAATGCAAGAATTACTTCCCTTTAACCCTCGATGCACCCAACACCCCCCTCCCCAGCCCTTTACTGGACTTGCTTTTCTAACTCAGCCCACAATAAATGCTGCACATTAGAACTTTCAATAAGCCAAAGTGATCAATGTACAGTGTAAAAAAAAAAAACGCCCAGAAATTAATGCAAGAATTACTTCCCTTTAACCCTCGATGTACCCCCCCTCCCCCCAGTCCTTAACTGGATTTGCTTTTCTAACTCAGCCCACAATAAATGCTGCACATTGAAACTTTCAATAAGCCAAAGTGATCAATGTACAGTGTAAAAAGAAAACGCCCAGAAATTAATGTGACAAGTGGCTAAAAAAAGATTGTAAACTCTTTCAGTTGCTTCCTATTGCATAAATCAAACAAAAGCAACTGAAGTGTAATTTTTCTAATCTCTTCAAACCGCAACAAGAAACCCAGTTACGTTGACTATGTGCCAGTTACGCTCATGCGAAAACCTCAGAAATTAATGCGACAAGTGGCTAAAAAAAGCCTGAAGACTCTCATATATCAAACAAAGGCAACTGAAGTGTAATTTTTCCAATCTCTTCAAACCGCAACAAGAAACCCAGTTACGTCGACTACCGTCTCATAGGTGCCAGTTACGCTCATGCGAAAACCCCAGAAAATAATGCAACAAGTGGCAAAAAAAAGACTGAAGACTCTTTCAGTAGCAACTGCTTCTTATTGCATAAATCAAACAAAAGGAACTAAATTTTTAATTTATATTTTTTTCTCCAATCTCTTTATACCGTGACCACAAATCCATTTACGTTGACTGCCATCGTATCCGCGAAAACGCGAAAAATCGACTTACGGAACATTTCATAGCAGAGGACACCTGTTGCTTAATAGGTCAAATATAGGGAATTTAGTTTCTAATATCTGTTTTTTATTTCTGCAATCTTTATTTACCGTGACGACAAACCCTTTTAGGTTGTCTATTGTCTCGCAGGTGCCACTTACGTATCCGCAAAAACATGAAAAATCGACTTATGGAATATCTTATAGCAGACGACAACTGTTGCTTGAGTCAATTATAGGGATTTTTCTTTTTCTTTTTCTCTCACTAGGGCCATTGATTTGGTTACGATGACCATCTAACCCATACGTGACTGTTACGTGCCGCGCATAAAATTGTAAAATCAGCTTCGACACTTTTGGAGGCAACTGAAACCTGTCGTACAAATCAAAGAAAGGTAAACCAAATTTTTCCCTGTTTTCTTACCAGGGTCATGAAAACATTGAACCAATTTAGACGACCGCGTGAGTCAAAAGTCAATTTTATGTTTAATCTCTGCGCAAAATATAAAATTCAGAAGCAACCGGTTGCTGTTGCGAAAACTTTTTCCGACAAAAAAATCTTGTTCTTGTTTGAAGAATTTAGAAGTAGGCCATAAAGACACAATAAGATGTAAGAATAACTAAAAATCAATTGCTTCCTTGATAGGGTAGAAAACATTGTGGGAAAAGGAGAAAATGCTGGTAGCCTGCATTGTCTCCTTTCCTCAGATTACTTTCAAAAGCCTTCTTTAAAAGGCGTCATGCATTGTGTGGTAAAAGGTTAATAATTATCCAATCAGAGAAGCTTTAAGGAAATCAGAATGGATACCAGCAGCCAATCAGAGAAGACTTAAGAAATTCAACAGCCAATCAGAGAGCTTCAAAATCGCTCGAAATTGGCGCCAAAATTTATCAATTAAAAAACAGTGAAAAAAACGGCATAAAAGTGGATTTAAAGTTTTCTTTAAAGGCTGCTGTGCAGTCCTTGGCAAACTGCAAAGATTTCACTGAAAATGGGCAAACATTTAAGAAAATAGGGGCGCAGAAGACCGTGTTTTGGTCTTTTCAAGCCCCTTGCAAGAATTACTTCCCTTTAACCCTCGATGCACCCACGCCCCCTCCCCAGCCCTTAACTGGATTTGCTTTTCTAACTCAGCCCACAATAAATGCTGCACATTGAAACTTTCAATTAGTCAATTTTTAGTGATCAATGTACAGTGTAAAAAAAAAAACAAAAACAAAAAAAAAAAACGCCCAGAAATTAATGCAAGAATTACTTCCCTTTAACCCTCGATGCACCCAACACCCCCCTCCCCAGCCCTTTACTGGACTTGCTTTTCTAACTCAGCCCACAATAAATGCTGCACATTAGAACTTTCAATAAGCCAAAGTGATCAATGTACAGTGTAAAAAAAAAAAACGCCCAGAAATTAATGCAAGAATTACTTCCCTTTAACCCTCGATGTACCCCCCCTCCCCCCAGTCCTTAACTGGATTTGCTTTTCTAACTCAGCCCACAATAAATGCTGCACATTGAAACTTTCAATAAGCCAAAGTGATCAATGTACAGTGTAAAAAGAAAACGCCCAGAAATTAATGTGACAAGTGGCTAAAAAAAGATTGTAAACTCTTTCAGTTGCTTCCTATTGCATAAATCAAACAAAAGCAACTGAAGTGTAATTTTTCTAATCTCTTCAAACCGCAACAAGAAACCCAGTTACGTTGACTATGTGCCAGTTACGCTCATGCGAAAACCTCAGAAATTAATGCGACAAGTGGCTAAAAAAAGCCTGAAGACTCTCATATATCAAACAAAGGCAACTGAAGTGTAATTTTTCCAATCTCTTCAAACCGCAACAAGAAACCCAGTTACGTCGACTACCGTCTCATAGGTGCCAGTTACGCTCATGCGAAAACCCCAGAAAATAATGCAACAAGTGGCAAAAAAAAGACTGAAGACTCTTTCAGTAGCAACTGCTTCTTATTGCATAAATCAAACAAAAGGAACTAAATTTTTAATTTATATTTTTTTCTCCAATCTCTTTATACCGTGACCACAAATCCATTTACGTTGACTGCCATCGTATCCGCGAAAACGCGAAAAATCGACTTACGGAACATTTCATAGCAGAGGACACCTGTTGCTTAATAGGTCAAATATAGGGAATTTAGTTTCTAATATCTGTTTTTTATTTCTGCAATCTTTATTTACCGTGACGACAAACCCTTTTAGGTTGTCTATTGTCTCGCAGGTGCCACTTACGTATCCGCAAAAACATGAAAAATCGACTTATGGAATATCTTATAGCAGACGACAACTGTTGCTTGAGTCAATTATAGGGATTTTTCTTTTTCTTTTTCTCTCACTAGGGCCATTGATTTGGTTACGATGACCATCTAACCCATACGTGACTGTTACGTGCCGCGCATAAAATTGTAAAATCAGCTTCGACACTTTTGGAGGCAACTGAAACCTGTCGTACAAATCAAAGAAAGGTAAACCAAATTTTTCCCTGTTTTCTTACCAGGGTCATGAAAACATTGAACCAATTTAGACGACCGCGTGAGTCAAAAGTCAATTTTATGTTTAATCTCTGCGCAAAATATAAAATTCAGAAGCAACCGGTTGCTGTTGCGAAAACTTTTTCCGACAAAAAAATCTTGTTCTTGTTTGAAGAATTTAGAAGTAGGCCATAAAGACACAATAAGATGTAAGAATAACTAAAAATCAATTGCTTCCTTGATAGGGTAGAAAACATTGTGGGAAAAGGAGAAAATGCTGGTAGCCTGCATTGTCTCCTTTCCTCAGATTACTTTCAAAAGCCTTCTTTAAAAGGCGTCATGCATTGTGTGGTAAAAGGTTAATAATTATCCAATCAGAGAAGCTTTAAGGAAATCAGAATGGATACCAGCAGCCAATCAGAGAAGACTTAAGAAATTCAACAGCCAATCAGAGAGCTTCAAAATCGCTCGAAATTGGCGCCAAAATTTATCAATTAAAAAACAGTGAAAAAAACGGCATAAAAGTGGATTTAAAGTTTTCTTTAAAGGCTGCTGTGCAGTCCTTGGCAAACTGCAAAGATTTCACTGAAAATGGGCAAACATTTAAGAAAATAGGGGCGCAGAAGACCGTGTTTTGGTCTTTTCAAGCCCCTTGCAAGAATTACTTCCCTTTAACCCTCGATGCACCCACGCCCCCTCCCCAGCCCTTAACTGGATTTGCTTTTCTAACTCAGCCCACAATAAATGCTGCACATTGAAACTTTCAATTAGTCAATTTTTAGTGATCAATGTACAGTGTAAAAAAAAAAACAAAAACAAAAAAAAAAAACGCCCAGAAATTAATGCAAGAATTACTTCCCTTTAACCCTCGATGCACCCAACACCCCCCTCCCCAGCCCTTTACTGGACTTGCTTTTCTAACTCAGCCCACAATAAATGCTGCACATTAGAACTTTCAATAAGCCAAAGTGATCAATGTACAGTGTAAAAAAAAAAAACGCCCAGAAATTAATGCAAGAATTACTTCCCTTTAACCCTCGATGTACCCCCCCTCCCCCCAGTCCTTAACTGGATTTGCTTTTCTAACTCAGCCCACAATAAATGCTGCACATTGAAACTTTCAATAAGCCAAAGTGATCAATGTACAGTGTAAAAAGAAAACGCCCAGAAATTAATGTGACAAGTGGCTAAAAAAAGATTGTAAACTCTTTCAGTTGCTTCCTATTGCATAAATCAAACAAAAGCAACTGAAGTGTAATTTTTCTAATCTCTTCAAACCGCAACAAGAAACCCAGTTACGTTGACTATGTGCCAGTTACGCTCATGCGAAAACCTCAGAAATTAATGCGACAAGTGGCTAAAAAAAGCCTGAAGACTCTCATATATCAAACAAAGGCAACTGAAGTGTAATTTTTCCAATCTCTTCAAACCGCAACAAGAAACCCAGTTACGTCGACTACCGTCTCATAGGTGCCAGTTACGCTCATGCGAAAACCCCAGAAAATAATGCAACAAGTGGCAAAAAAAAGACTGAAGACTCTTTCAGTAGCAACTGCTTCTTATTGCATAAATCAAACAAAAGGAACTAAATTTTTAATTTATATTTTTTTCTCCAATCTCTTTATACCGTGACCACAAATCCATTTACGTTGACTGCCATCGTATCCGCGAAAACGCGAAAAATCGACTTACGGAACATTTCATAGCAGAGGACACCTGTTGCTTAATAGGTCAAATATAGGGAATTTAGTTTCTAATATCTGTTTTTTATTTCTGCAATCTTTATTTACCGTGACGACAAACCCTTTTAGGTTGTCTATTGTCTCGCAGGTGCCACTTACGTATCCGCAAAAACATGAAAAATCGACTTATGGAATATCTTATAGCAGACGACAACTGTTGCTTGAGTCAATTATAGGGATTTTTCTTTTTCTTTTTCTCTCACTAGGGCCATTGATTTGGTTACGATGACCATCTAACCCATACGTGACTGTTACGTGCCGCGCATAAAATTGTAAAATCAGCTTCGACACTTTTGGAGGCAACTGAAACCTGTCGTACAAATCAAAGAAAGGTAAACCAAATTTTTCCCTGTTTTCTTACCAGGGTCATGAAAACATTGAACCAATTTAGACGACCGCGTGAGTCAAAAGTCAATTTTATGTTTAATCTCTGCGCAAAATATAAAATTCAGAAGCAACCGGTTGCTGTTGCGAAAACTTTTTCCGACAAAAAAATCTTGTTCTTGTTTGAAGAATTTAGAAGTAGGCCATAAAGACACAATAAGATGTAAGAATAACTAAAAATCAATTGCTTCCTTGATAGGGTAGAAAACATTGTGGGAAAAGGAGAAAATGCTGGTAGCCTGCATTGTCTCCTTTCCTCAGATTACTTTCAAAAGCCTTCTTTAAAAGGCGTCATGCATTGTGTGGTAAAAGGTTAATAATTATCCAATCAGAGAAGCTTTAAGGAAATCAGAATGGATACCAGCAGCCAATCAGAGAAGACTTAAGAAATTCAACAGCCAATCAGAGAGCTTCAAAATCGCTCGAAATTGGCGCCAAAATTTATCAATTAAAAAACAGTGAAAAAAACGGCATAAAAGTGGATTTAAAGTTTTCTTTAAAGGCTGCTGTGCAGTCCTTGGCAAACTGCAAAGATTTCACTGAAAATGGGCAAACATTTAAGAAAATAGGGGCGCAGAAGACCGTGTTTTGGTCTTTTCAAGCCCCTTGCAAGAATTACTTCCCTTTAACCCTCGATGCACCCACGCCCCCTCCCCAGCCCTTAACTGGATTTGCTTTTCTAACTCAGCCCACAATAAATGCTGCACATTGAAACTTTCAATTAGTCAATTTTTAGTGATCAATGTACAGTGTAAAAAAAAAAACAAAAACAAAAAAAAAAAACGCCCAGAAATTAATGCAAGAATTACTTCCCTTTAACCCTCGATGCACCCAACACCCCCCTCCCCAGCCCTTTACTGGACTTGCTTTTCTAACTCAGCCCACAATAAATGCTGCACATTAGAACTTTCAATAAGCCAAAGTGATCAATGTACAGTGTAAAAAAAAAAAACGCCCAGAAATTAATGCAAGAATTACTTCCCTTTAACCCTCGATGTACCCCCCCTCCCCCCAGTCCTTAACTGGATTTGCTTTTCTAACTCAGCCCACAATAAATGCTGCACATTGAAACTTTCAATAAGCCAAAGTGATCAATGTACAGTGTAAAAAGAAAACGCCCAGAAATTAATGTGACAAGTGGCTAAAAAAAGATTGTAAACTCTTTCAGTTGCTTCCTATTGCATAAATCAAACAAAAGCAACTGAAGTGTAATTTTTCTAATCTCTTCAAACCGCAACAAGAAACCCAGTTACGTTGACTATGTGCCAGTTACGCTCATGCGAAAACCTCAGAAATTAATGCGACAAGTGGCTAAAAAAAGCCTGAAGACTCTCATATATCAAACAAAGGCAACTGAAGTGTAATTTTTCCAATCTCTTCAAACCGCAACAAGAAACCCAGTTACGTCGACTACCGTCTCATAGGTGCCAGTTACGCTCATGCGAAAACCCCAGAAAATAATGCAACAAGTGGCAAAAAAAAGACTGAAGACTCTTTCAGTAGCAACTGCTTCTTATTGCATAAATCAAACAAAAGGAACTAAATTTTTAATTTATATTTTTTTCTCCAATCTCTTTATACCGTGACCACAAATCCATTTACGTTGACTGCCATCGTATCCGCGAAAACGCGAAAAATCGACTTACGGAACATTTCATAGCAGAGGACACCTGTTGCTTAATAGGTCAAATATAGGGAATTTAGTTTCTAATATCTGTTTTTTATTTCTGCAATCTTTATTTACCGTGACGACAAACCCTTTTAGGTTGTCTATTGTCTCGCAGGTGCCACTTACGTATCCGCAAAAACATGAAAAATCGACTTATGGAATATCTTATAGCAGACGACAACTGTTGCTTGAGTCAATTATAGGGATTTTTCTTTTTCTTTTTCTCTCACTAGGGCCATTGATTTGGTTACGATGACCATCTAACCCATACGTGACTGTTACGTGCCGCGCATAAAATTGTAAAATCAGCTTCGACACTTTTGGAGGCAACTGAAACCTGTCGTACAAATCAAAGAAAGGTAAACCAAATTTTTCCCTGTTTTCTTACCAGGGTCATGAAAACATTGAACCAATTTAGACGACCGCGTGAGTCAAAAGTCAATTTTATGTTTAATCTCTGCGCAAAATATAAAATTCAGAAGCAACCGGTTGCTGTTGCGAAAACTTTTTCCGACAAAAAAATCTTGTTCTTGTTTGAAGAATTTAGAAGTAGGCCATAAAGACACAATAAGATGTAAGAATAACTAAAAATCAATTGCTTCCTTGATAGGGTAGAAAACATTGTGGGAAAAGGAGAAAATGCTGGTAGCCTGCATTGTCTCCTTTCCTCAGATTACTTTCAAAAGCCTTCTTTAAAAGGCGTCATGCATTGTGTGGTAAAAGGTTAATAATTATCCAATCAGAGAAGCTTTAAGGAAATCAGAATGGATACCAGCAGCCAATCAGAGAAGACTTAAGAAATTCAACAGCCAATCAGAGAGCTTCAAAATCGCTCGAAATTGGCGCCAAAATTTATCAATTAAAAAACAGTGAAAAAAACGGCATAAAAGTGGATTTAAAGTTTTCTTTAAAGGCTGCTGTGCAGTCCTTGGCAAACTGCAAAGATTTCACTGAAAATGGGCAAACATTTAAGAAAATAGGGGCGCAGAAGACCGTGTTTTGGTCTTTTCAAGCCCCTTGCAAGAATTACTTCCCTTTAACCCTCGATGCACCCACGCCCCCTCCCCAGCCCTTAACTGGATTTGCTTTTCTAACTCAGCCCACAATAAATGCTGCACATTGAAACTTTCAATTAGTCAATTTTTAGTGATCAATGTACAGTGTAAAAAAAAAAACAAAAACAAAAAAAAAAAACGCCCAGAAATTAATGCAAGAATTACTTCCCTTTAACCCTCGATGCACCCAACACCCCCCTCCCCAGCCCTTTACTGGACTTGCTTTTCTAACTCAGCCCACAATAAATGCTGCACATTAGAACTTTCAATAAGCCAAAGTGATCAATGTACAGTGTAAAAAAAAAAAACGCCCAGAAATTAATGCAAGAATTACTTCCCTTTAACCCTCGATGTACCCCCCCTCCCCCCAGTCCTTAACTGGATTTGCTTTTCTAACTCAGCCCACAATAAATGCTGCACATTGAAACTTTCAATAAGCCAAAGTGATCAATGTACAGTGTAAAAAGAAAACGCCCAGAAATTAATGTGACAAGTGGCTAAAAAAAGATTGTAAACTCTTTCAGTTGCTTCCTATTGCATAAATCAAACAAAAGCAACTGAAGTGTAATTTTTCTAATCTCTTCAAACCGCAACAAGAAACCCAGTTACGTTGACTATGTGCCAGTTACGCTCATGCGAAAACCTCAGAAATTAATGCGACAAGTGGCTAAAAAAAGCCTGAAGACTCTCATATATCAAACAAAGGCAACTGAAGTGTAATTTTTCCAATCTCTTCAAACCGCAACAAGAAACCCAGTTACGTCGACTACCGTCTCATAGGTGCCAGTTACGCTCATGCGAAAACCCCAGAAAATAATGCAACAAGTGGCAAAAAAAAGACTGAAGACTCTTTCAGTAGCAACTGCTTCTTATTGCATAAATCAAACAAAAGGAACTAAATTTTTAATTTATATTTTTTTCTCCAATCTCTTTATACCGTGACCACAAATCCATTTACGTTGACTGCCATCGTATCCGCGAAAACGCGAAAAATCGACTTACGGAACATTTCATAGCAGAGGACACCTGTTGCTTAATAGGTCAAATATAGGGAATTTAGTTTCTAATATCTGTTTTTTATTTCTGCAATCTTTATTTACCGTGACGACAAACCCTTTTAGGTTGTCTATTGTCTCGCAGGTGCCACTTACGTATCCGCAAAAACATGAAAAATCGACTTATGGAATATCTTATAGCAGACGACAACTGTTGCTTGAGTCAATTATAGGGATTTTTCTTTTTCTTTTTCTCTCACTAGGGCCATTGATTTGGTTACGATGACCATCTAACCCATACGTGACTGTTACGTGCCGCGCATAAAATTGTAAAATCAGCTTCGACACTTTTGGAGGCAACTGAAACCTGTCGTACAAATCAAAGAAAGGTAAACCAAATTTTTCCCTGTTTTCTTACCAGGGTCATGAAAACATTGAACCAATTTAGACGACCGCGTGAGTCAAAAGTCAATTTTATGTTTAATCTCTGCGCAAAATATAAAATTCAGAAGCAACCGGTTGCTGTTGCGAAAACTTTTTCCGACAAAAAAATCTTGTTCTTGTTTGAAGAATTTAGAAGTAGGCCATAAAGACACAATAAGATGTAAGAATAACTAAAAATCAATTGCTTCCTTGATAGGGTAGAAAACATTGTGGGAAAAGGAGAAAATGCTGGTAGCCTGCATTGTCTCCTTTCCTCAGATTACTTTCAAAAGCCTTCTTTAAAAGGCGTCATGCATTGTGTGGTAAAAGGTTAATAATTATCCAATCAGAGAAGCTTTAAGGAAATCAGAATGGATACCAGCAGCCAATCAGAGAAGACTTAAGAAATTCAACAGCCAATCAGAGAGCTTCAAAATCGCTCGAAATTGGCGCCAAAATTTATCAATTAAAAAACAGTGAAAAAAACGGCATAAAAGTGGATTTAAAGTTTTCTTTAAAGGCTGCTGTGCAGTCCTTGGCAAACTGCAAAGATTTCACTGAAAATGGGCAAACATTTAAGAAAATAGGGGCGCAGAAGACCGTGTTTTGGTCTTTTCAAGCCCCTTGCAAGAATTACTTCCCTTTAACCCTCGATGCACCCACGCCCCCTCCCCAGCCCTTAACTGGATTTGCTTTTCTAACTCAGCCCACAATAAATGCTGCACATTGAAACTTTCAATTAGTCAATTTTTAGTGATCAATGTACAGTGTAAAAAAAAAAACAAAAACAAAAAAAAAAAACGCCCAGAAATTAATGCAAGAATTACTTCCCTTTAACCCTCGATGCACCCAACACCCCCCTCCCCAGCCCTTTACTGGACTTGCTTTTCTAACTCAGCCCACAATAAATGCTGCACATTAGAACTTTCAATAAGCCAAAGTGATCAATGTACAGTGTAAAAAAAAAAAACGCCCAGAAATTAATGCAAGAATTACTTCCCTTTAACCCTCGATGTACCCCCCCTCCCCCCAGTCCTTAACTGGATTTGCTTTTCTAACTCAGCCCACAATAAATGCTGCACATTGAAACTTTCAATAAGCCAAAGTGATCAATGTACAGTGTAAAAAGAAAACGCCCAGAAATTAATGTGACAAGTGGCTAAAAAAAGATTGTAAACTCTTTCAGTTGCTTCCTATTGCATAAATCAAACAAATGCAACTGAAGTGTAATTTTTCTAATCTCTTCAAACCGCAACAAGAAACCCAGTTACGTTGACTATGTGCCAGTTACGCTCATGCGAAAACCTCAGAAATTAATGCGACAAGTGGCTAAAAAAAGCCTGAAGACTCTCATATATCAAACAAAGGCAACTGAAGTGTAATTTTTCCAATCTCTTCAAACCGCAACAAGAAACCCAGTTACGTCGACTACCGTCTCATAGGTGCCAGTTACGCTCATGCGAAAACCCCAGAAAATAATGCAACAAGTGGCAAAAAAAAGACTGAAGACTCTTTCAGTAGCAACTGCTTCTTATTGCATAAATCAAACAAAAGGAACTAAATTTTTAATTTATATTTTTTTCTCCAATCTCTTTATACCGTGACCACAAATCCATTTACGTTGACTGCCATCGTATCCGCGAAAACGCGAAAAATCGACTTACGGAACATTTCATAGCAGAGGACACCTGTTGCTTAATAGGTCAAATATAGGGAATTTAGTTTCTAATATCTGTTTTTTATTTCTGCAATCTTTATTTACCGTGACGACAAACCCTTTTAGGTTGTCTATTGTCTCGCAGGTGCCACTTACGTATCCGCAAAAACATGAAAAATCGACTTATGGAATATCTTATAGCAGACGACAACTGTTGCTTGAGTCAATTATAGGGATTTTTCTTTTTCTTTTTCTCTCACTAGGGCCATTGATTTGGTTACGATGACCATCTAACCCATACGTGACTGTTACGTGCCGCGCATAAAATTGTAAAATCAGCTTCGACACTTTTGGAGGCAACTGAAACCTGTCGTACAAATCAAAGAAAGGTAAACCAAATTTTTCCCTGTTTTCTTACCAGGGTCATGAAAACATTGAACCAATTTAGACGACCGCGTGAGTCAAAAGTCAATTTTATGTTTAATCTCTGCGCAAAATATAAAATTCAGAAGCAACCGGTTGCTGTTGCGAAAACTTTTTCCGACAAAAAAATCTTGTTCTTGTTTGAAGAATTTAGAAGTAGGCCATAAAGACACAATAAGATGTAAGAATAACTAAAAATCAATTGCTTCCTTGATAGGGTAGAAAACATTGTGGGAAAAGGAGAAAATGCTGGTAGCCTGCATTGTCTCCTTTCCTCAGATTACTTTCAAAAGCCTTCTTTAAAAGGCGTCATGCATTGTGTGGTAAAAGGTTAATAATTATCCAATCAGAGAAGCTTTAAGGAAATCAGAATGGATACCAGCAGCCAATCAGAGAAGACTTAAGAAATTCAACAGCCAATCAGAGAGCTTCAAAATCGCTCGAAATTGGCGCCAAAATTTATCAATTAAAAAACAGTGAAAAAAACGGCATAAAAGTGGATTTAAAGTTTTCTTTAAAGGCTGCTGTGCAGTCCTTGGCAAACTGCAAAGATTTCACTGAAAATGGGCAAACATTTAAGAAAATAGGGGCGCAGAAGACCGTGTTTTGGTCTTTTCAAGCCCCTTGCAAGAATTACTTCCCTTTAACCCTCGATGCACCCACGCCCCCTCCCCAGCCCTTAACTGGATTTGCTTTTCTAACTCAGCCCACAATAAATGCTGCACATTGAAACTTTCAATTAGTCAATTTTTAGTGATCAATGTACAGTGTAAAAAAAAAAACAAAAACAAAAAAAAAAAACGCCCAGAAATTAATGCAAGAATTACTTCCCTTTAACCCTCGATGCACCCAACACCCCCCTCCCCAGCCCTTTACTGGACTTGCTTTTCTAACTCAGCCCACAATAAATGCTGCACATTAGAACTTTCAATAAGCCAAAGTGATCAATGTACAGTGTAAAAAAAAAAAACGCCCAGAAATTAATGCAAGAATTACTTCCCTTTAACCCTCGATGTACCCCCCCTCCCCCCAGTCCTTAACTGGATTTGCTTTTCTAACTCAGCCCACAATAAATGCTGCACATTGAAACTTTCAATAAGCCAAAGTGATCAATGTACAGTGTAAAAAGAAAACGCCCAGAAATTAATGTGACAAGTGGCTAAAAAAAGATTGTAAACTCTTTCAGTTGCTTCCTATTGCATAAATCAAACAAAAGCAACTGAAGTGTAATTTTTCTAATCTCTTCAAACCGCAACAAGAAACCCAGTTACGTTGACTATGTGCCAGTTACGCTCATGCGAAAACCTCAGAAATTAATGCGACAAGTGGCTAAAAAAAGCCTGAAGACTCTCATATATCAAACAAAGGCAACTGAAGTGTAATTTTTCCAATCTCTTCAAACCGCAACAAGAAACCCAGTTACGTCGACTACCGTCTCATAGGTGCCAGTTACGCTCATGCGAAAACCCCAGAAAATAATGCAACAAGTGGCAAAAAAAAGACTGAAGACTCTTTCAGTAGCAACTGCTTCTTATTGCATAAATCAAACAAAAGGAACTAAATTTTTAATTTATATTTTTTTCTCCAATCTCTTTATACCGTGACCACAAATCCATTTACGTTGACTGCCATCGTATCCGCGAAAACGCGAAAAATCGACTTACGGAACATTTCATAGCAGAGGACACCTGTTGCTTAATAGGTCAAATATAGGGAATTTAGTTTCTAATATCTGTTTTTTATTTCTGCAATCTTTATTTACCGTGACGACAAACCCTTTTAGGTTGTCTATTGTCTCGCAGGTGCCACTTACGTATCCGCAAAAACATGAAAAATCGACTTATGGAATATCTTATAGCAGACGACAACTGTTGCTTGAGTCAATTATAGGGATTTTTCTTTTTCTTTTTCTCTCACTAGGGCCATTGATTTGGTTACGATGACCATCTAACCCATACGTGACTGTTACGTGCCGCGCATAAAATTGTAAAATCAGCTTCGACACTTTTGGAGGCAACTGAAACCTGTCGTACAAATCAAAGAAAGGTAAACCAAATTTTTCCCTGTTTTCTTACCAGGGTCATGAAAACATTGAACCAATTTAGACGACCGCGTGAGTCAAAAGTCAATTTTATGTTTAATCTCTGCGCAAAATATAAAATTCAGAAGCAACCGGTTGCTGTTGCGAAAACTTTTTCCGACAAAAAAATCTTGTTCTTGTTTGAAGAATTTAGAAGTAGGCCATAAAGACACAATAAGATGTAAGAATAACTAAAAATCAATTGCTTCCTTGATAGGGTAGAAAACATTGTGGGAAAAGGAGAAAATGCTGGTAGCCTGCATTGTCTCCTTTCCTCAGATTACTTTCAAAAGCCTTCTTTAAAAGGCGTCATGCATTGTGTGGTAAAAGGTTAATAATTATCCAATCAGAGAAGCTTTAAGGAAATCAGAATGGATACCAGCAGCCAATCAGAGAAGACTTAAGAAATTCAACAGCCAATCAGAGAGCTTCAAAATCGCTCGAAATTGGCGCCAAAATTTATCAATTAAAAAACAGTGAAAAAAACGGCATAAAAGTGGATTTAAAGTTTTCTTTAAAGGCTGCTGTGCAGTCCTTGGCAAACTGCAAAGATTTCACTGAAAATGGGCAAACATTTAAGAAAATAGGGGCGCAGAAGACCGTGTTTTGGTCTTTTCAAGCCCCTTGCAAGAATTACTTCCCTTTAACCCTCGATGCACCCACGCCCCCTCCCCAGCCCTTAACTGGATTTGCTTTTCTAACTCAGCCCACAATAAATGCTGCACATTGAAACTTTCAATTAGTCAATTTTTAGTGATCAATGTACAGTGTAAAAAAAAAAACAAAAACAAAAAAAAAAAACGCCCAGAAATTAATGCAAGAATTACTTCCCTTTAACCCTCGATGCACCCAACACCCCCCTCCCCAGCCCTTTACTGGACTTGCTTTTCTAACTCAGCCCACAATAAATGCTGCACATTAGAACTTTCAATAAGCCAAAGTGATCAATGTACAGTGTAAAAAAAAAAAACGCCCAGAAATTAATGCAAGAATTACTTCCCTTTAACCCTCGATGTACCCCCCCTCCCCCCAGTCCTTAACTGGATTTGCTTTTCTAACTCAGCCCACAATAAATGCTGCACATTGAAACTTTCAATAAGCCAAAGTGATCAATGTACAGTGTAAAAAGAAAACGCCCAGAAATTAATGTGACAAGTGGCTAAAAAAAGATTGTAAACTCTTTCAGTTGCTTCCTATTGCATAAATCAAACAAAAGCAACTGAAGTGTAATTTTTCTAATCTCTTCAAACCGCAACAAGAAACCCAGTTACGTTGACTATGTGCCAGTTACGCTCATGCGAAAACCTCAGAAATTAATGCGACAAGTGGCTAAAAAAAGCCTGAAGACTCTCATATATCAAACAAAGGCAACTGAAGTGTAATTTTTCCAATCTCTTCAAACCGCAACAAGAAACCCAGTTACGTCGACTACCGTCTCATAGGTGCCAGTTACGCTCATGCGAAAACCCCAGAAAATAATGCAACAAGTGGCAAAAAAAAGACTGAAGACTCTTTCAGTAGCAACTGCTTCTTATTGCATAAATCAAACAAAAGGAACTAAATTTTTAATTTATATTTTTTTCTCCAATCTCTTTATACCGTGACCACAAATCCATTTACGTTGACTGCCATCGTATCCGCGAAAACGCGAAAAATCGACTTACGGAACATTTCATAGCAGAGGACACCTGTTGCTTAATAGGTCAAATATAGGGAATTTAGTTTCTAATATCTGTTTTTTATTTCTGCAATCTTTATTTACCGTGACGACAAACCCTTTTAGGTTGTCTATTGTCTCGCAGGTGCCACTTACGTATCCGCAAAAACATGAAAAATCGACTTATGGAATATCTTATAGCAGACGACAACTGTTGCTTGAGTCAATTATAGGGATTTTTCTTTTTCTTTTTCTCTCACTAGGGCCATTGATTTGGTTACGATGACCATCTAACCCATACGTGACTGTTACGTGCCGCGCATAAAATTGTAAAATCAGCTTCGACACTTTTGGAGGCAACTGAAACCTGTCGTACAAATCAAAGAAAGGTAAACCAAATTTTTCCCTGTTTTCTTACCAGGGTCATGAAAACATTGAACCAATTTAGACGACCGCGTGAGTCAAAAGTCAATTTTATGTTTAATCTCTGCGCAAAATATAAAATTCAGAAGCAACCGGTTGCTGTTGCGAAAACTTTTTCCGACAAAAAAATCTTGTTCTTGTTTGAAGAATTTAGAAGTAGGCCATAAAGACACAATAAGATGTAAGAATAACTAAAAATCAATTGCTTCCTTGATAGGGTAGAAAACATTGTGGGAAAAGGAGAAAATGCTGGTAGCCTGCATTGTCTCCTTTCCTCAGATTACTTTCAAAAGCCTTCTTTAAAAGGCGTCATGCATTGTGTGGTAAAAGGTTAATAATTATCCAATCAGAGAAGCTTTAAGGAAATCAGAATGGATACCAGCAGCCAATCAGAGAAGACTTAAGAAATTCAACAGCCAATCAGAGAGCTTCAAAATCGCTCGAAATTGGCGCCAAAATTTATCAATTAAAAAACAGTGAAAAAAACGGCATAAAAGTGGATTTAAAGTTTTCTTTAAAGGCTGCTGTGCAGTCCTTGGCAAACTGCAAAGATTTCACTGAAAATGGGCAAACATTTAAGAAAATAGGGGCGCAGAAGACCGTGTTTTGGTCTTTTCAAGCCCCTTGCAAGAATTACTTCCCTTTAACCCTCGATGCACCCACGCCCCCTCCCCAGCCCTTAACTGGATTTGCTTTTCTAACTCAGCCCACAATAAATGCTGCACATTGAAACTTTCAATTAGTCAATTTTTAGTGATCAATGTACAGTGTAAAAAAAAAAACAAAAACAAAAAAAAAAAACGCCCAGAAATTAATGCAAGAATTACTTCCCTTTAACCCTCGATGCACCCAACACCCCCCTCCCCAGCCCTTTACTGGACTTGCTTTTCTAACTCAGCCCACAATAAATGCTGCACATTAGAACTTTCAATAAGCCAAAGTGATCAATGTACAGTGTAAAAAAAAAAAACGCCCAGAAATTAATGCAAGAATTACTTCCCTTTAACCCTCGATGTACCCCCCCTCCCCCCAGTCCTTAACTGGATTTGCTTTTCTAACTCAGCCCACAATAAATGCTGCACATTGAAACTTTCAATAAGCCAAAGTGATCAATGTACAGTGTAAAAAGAAAACGCCCAGAAATTAATGTGACAAGTGGCTAAAAAAAGATTGTAAACTCTTTCAGTTGCTTCCTATTGCATAAATCAAACAAAAGCAACTGAAGTGTAATTTTTCTAATCTCTTCAAACCGCAACAAGAAACCCAGTTACGTTGACTATGTGCCAGTTACGCTCATGCGAAAACCTCAGAAATTAATGCGACAAGTGGCTAAAAAAAGCCTGAAGACTCTCATATATCAAACAAAGGCAACTGAAGTGTAATTTTTCCAATCTCTTCAAACCGCAACAAGAAACCCAGTTACGTCGACTACCGTCTCATAGGTGCCAGTTACGCTCATGCGAAAACCCCAGAAAATAATGCAACAAGTGGCAAAAAAAAGACTGAAGACTCTTTCAGTAGCAACTGCTTCTTATTGCATAAATCAAACAAAAGGAACTAAATTTTTAATTTATATTTTTTTCTCCAATCTCTTTATACCGTGACCACAAATCCATTTACGTTGACTGCCATCGTATCCGCGAAAACGCGAAAAATCGACTTACGGAACATTTCATAGCAGAGGACACCTGTTGCTTAATAGGTCAAATATAGGGAATTTAGTTTCTAATATCTGTTTTTTATTTCTGCAATCTTTATTTACCGTGACGACAAACCCTTTTAGGTTGTCTATTGTCTCGCAGGTGCCACTTACGTATCCGCAAAAACATGAAAAATCGACTTATGGAATATCTTATAGCAGACGACAACTGTTGCTTGAGTCAATTATAGGGATTTTTCTTTTTCTTTTTCTCTCACTAGGGCCATTGATTTGGTTACGATGACCATCTAACCCATACGTGACTGTTACGTGCCGCGCATAAAATTGTAAAACCAGCTTCGACACTTTTGGAGGCAACTGAAACCTGTCGTACAAATCAAAGAAAGGTAAACCAAATTTTTCCCTGTTTTCTTACCAGGGTCATGAAAACATTGAACCAATTTAGACGACCGCGTGAGTCAAAAGTCAATTTTATGTTTAATCTCTGCGCAAAATATAAAATTCAGAAGCAACCGGTTGCTGTTGCGAAAACTTTTTCCGACAAAAAAATCTTGTTCTTGTTTGAAGAATTTAGAAGTAGGCCATAAAGACACAATAAGATGTAAGAATAACTAAAAATCAATTGCTTCCTTGATAGGGTAGAAAACATTGTGGGAAAAGGAGAAAATGCTGGTAGCCTGCATTGTCTCCTTTCCTCAGATTACTTTCAAAAGCCTTCTTTAAAAGGCGTCATGCATTGTGTGGTAAAAGGTTAATAATTATCCAATCAGAGAAGCTTTAAGGAAATCAGAATGGATACCAGCAGCCAATCAGAGAAGACTTAAGAAATTCAACAGCCAATCAGAGAGCTTCAAAATCGCTCGAAATTGGCGCCAAAATTTATCAATTAAAAAACAGTGAAAAAAACGGCATAAAAGTGGATTTAAAGTTTTCTTTAAAGGCTGCTGTGCAGTCCTTGGCAAACTGCAAAGATTTCACTGAAAATGGGCAAACATTTAAGAAAATAGGGGCGCAGAAGACCGTGTTTTGGTCTTTTCAAGCCCCTTGCAAGAATTACTTCCCTTTAACCCTCGATGCACCCACGCCCCCTCCCCAGCCCTTAACTGGATTTGCTTTTCTAACTCAGCCCACAATAAATGCTGCACATTGAAACTTTCAATTAGTCAATTTTTAGTGATCAATGTACAGTGTAAAAAAAAAAACAAAAACAAAAAAAAAAAACGCCCAGAAATTAATGCAAGAATTACTTCCCTTTAACCCTCGATGCACCCAACACCCCCCTCCCCAGCCCTTTACTGGACTTGCTTTTCTAACTCAGCCCACAATAAATGCTGCACATTAGAACTTTCAATAAGCCAAAGTGATCAATGTACAGTGTAAAAAAAAAAAACGCCCAGAAATTAATGCAAGAATTACTTCCCTTTAACCCTCGATGTACCCCCCCTCCCCCCAGTCCTTAACTGGATTTGCTTTTCTAACTCAGCCCGCAATAAATGCTGCACATTGAAACTTTCAATAAGCCAAAGTGATCAATGTACAGTGTAAAAAGAAAACGCCCAGAAATTAATGTGACAAGTGGCTAAAAAAAGATTGTAAACTCTTTCAGTTGCTTCCTATTGCATAAATCAAACAAAAGCAACTGAAGTGTAATTTTTCTAATCTCTTCAAACCGCAACAAGAAACCCAGTTACGTTGACTATGTGCCAGTTACGCTCATGCGAAAACCTCAGAAATTAATGCGACAAGTGGCTAAAAAAAGCCTGAAGACTCTCATATATCAAACAAAGGCAACTGAAGTGTAATTTTTCCAATCTCTTCAAACCGCAACAAGAAACCCAGTTACGTCGACTACCGTCTCATAGGTGCCAGTTACGCTCATGCGAAAACCCCAGAAAATAATGCAACAAGTGGCAAAAAAAAGACTGAAGACTCTTTCAGTAGCAACTGCTTCTTATTGCATAAATCAAACAAAAGGAACTAAATTTTTAATTTATATTTTTTTCTCCAATCTCTTTATACCGTGACCACAAATCCATTTACGTTGACTGCCATCGTATCCGCGAAAACGCGAAAAATCGACTTACGGAACATTTCATAGCAGAGGACACCTGTTGCTTAATAGGTCAAATATAGGGAATTTAGTTTCTAATATCTGTTTTTTATTTCTGCAATCTTTATTTACCGTGACGACAAACCCTTTTAGGTTGTCTATTGTCTCGCAGGTGCCACTTACGTATCCGCAAAAACATGAAAAATCGACTTATGGAATATCTTATAGCAGACGACAACTGTTGCTTGAGTCAATTATAGGGATTTTTCTTTTTCTTTTTCTCTCACTAGGGCCATTGATTTGGTTACGATGACCATCTAACCCATACGTGACTGTTACGTGCCGCGCATAAAATTGTAAAACCAGCTTCGACACTTTTGGAGGCAACTGAAACCTGTCGTACAAATCAAAGAAAGGTAAACCAAATTTTTCCCTGTTTTCTTACCAGGGTCATGAAAACATTGAACCAATTTAGACGACCGCGTGAGTCAAAAGTCAATTTTATGTTTAATCTCTGCGCAAAATATAAAATTCAGAAGCAACCGGTTGCTGTTGCGAAAACTTTTTCCGACAAAAAAATCTTGTTCTTGTTTGAAGAATTTAGAAGTAGGCCATAAAGACACAATAAGATGTAAGAATAACTAAAAATCAATTGCTTCCTTGATAGGGTAGAAAACATTGTGGGAAAAGGAGAAAATGCTGGTAGCCTGCATTGTCTCCTTTCCTCAGATTACTTTCAAAAGCCTTCTTTAAAAGGCGTCATGCATTGTGTGGTAAAAGGTTAATAATTATCCAATCAGAGAAGCTTTAAGGAAATCAGAATGGATACCAGCAGCCAATCAGAGAAGACTTAAGAAATTCAACAGCCAATCAGAGAGCTTCAAAATCGCTCGAAATTGGCGCCAAAATTTATCAATTAAAAAACAGTGAAAAAAACGGCATAAAAGTGGATTTAAAGTTTTCTTTAAAGGCTGCTGTGCAGTCCTTGGCAAACTGCAAAGATTTCACTGAAAATGGGCAAACATTTAAGAAAATAGGGGCGCAGAAGACCGTGTTTTGGTCTTTTCAAGCCCCTTGCAAGAATTACTTCCCTTTAACCCTCGATGCACCCACGCCCCCTCCCCAGCCCTTAACTGGATTTGCTTTTCTAACTCAGCCCACAATAAATGCTGCACATTGAAACTTTCAATTAGTCAATTTTTAGTGATCAATGTACAGTGTAAAAAAAAAAACAAAAACAAAAAAAAAAAACGCCCAGAAATTAATGCAAGAATTACTTCCCTTTAACCCTCGATGCACCCAACACCCCCCTCCCCAGCCCTTTACTGGACTTGCTTTTCTAACTCAGCCCACAATAAATGCTGCACATTAGAACTTTCAATAAGCCAAAGTGATCAATGTACAGTGTAAAAAAAAAAAACGCCCAGAAATTAATGCAAGAATTACTTCCCTTTAACCCTCGATGTACCCCCCCTCCCCCCAGTCCTTAACTGGATTTGCTTTTCTAACTCAGCCCACAATAAATGCTGCACATTGAAACTTTCAATAAGCCAAAGTGATCAATGTACAGTGTAAAAAGAAAACGCCCAGAAATTAATGTGACAAGTGGCTAAAAAAAGATTGTAAACTCTTTCAGTTGCTTCCTATTGCATAAATCAAACAAAAGCAACTGAAGTGTAATTTTTCTAATCTCTTCAAACCGCAACAAGAAACCCAGTTACGTTGACTATGTGCCAGTTACGCTCATGCGAAAACCTCAGAAATTAATGCGACAAGTGGCTAAAAAAAGCCTGAAGACTCTCATATATCAAACAAAGGCAACTGAAGTGTAATTTTTCCAATCTCTTCAAACCGCAACAAGAAACCCAGTTACGTCGACTACCGTCTCATAGGTGCCAGTTACGCTCATGCGAAAACCCCAGAAAATAATGCAACAAGTGGCAAAAAAAAGACTGAAGACTCTTTCAGTAGCAACTGCTTCTTATTGCATAAATCAAACAAAAGGAACTAAATTTTTAATTTATATTTTTTTCTCCAATCTCTTTATACCGTGACCACAAATCCATTTACGTTGACTGCCATCGTATCCGCGAAAACGCGAAAAATCGACTTACGGAACATTTCATAGCAGAGGACACCTGTTGCTTAATAGGTCAAATATAGGGAATTTAGTTTCTAATATCTGTTTTTTATTTCTGCAATCTTTATTTACCGTGACGACAAACCCTTTTAGGTTGTCTATTGTCTCGCAGGTGCCACTTACGTATCCGCAAAAACATGAAAAATCGACTTATGGAATATCTTATAGCAGACGACAACTGTTGCTTGAGTCAATTATAGGGATTTTTCTTTTTCTTTTTCTCTCACTAGGGCCATTGATTTGGTTACGATGACCATCTAACCCATACGTGACTGTTACGTGCCGCGCATAAAATTGTAAAATCAGCTTCGACACTTTTGGAGGCAACTGAAACCTGTCGTACAAATCAAAGAAAGGTAAACCAAATTTTTCCCTGTTTTCTTACCAGGGTCATGAAAACATTGAACCAATTTAGACGACCGCGTAAGTCAAAAGTCAATTTTATGTTTAATCTCTGCGCAAAATATAAAATTCAGAAGCAACCGGTTGCTGTTGCGAAAACTTTTTCCGACAAAAAAATCTTGTTCTTGTTTGAAGAATTTAGAAGTAGGCCATAAAGACACAATAAGATGTAAGAATAACTAAAAATCAATTGCTTCCTTGATAGGGTAGAAAACATTGTGGGAAAAGGAGAAAATGCTGGTAGCCTGCATTGTCTCCTTTCCTCAGATTACTTTCAAAAGCCTTCTTTAAAAGGCGTCATGCATTGTGTGGTAAAAGGTTAATAATTATCCAATCAGAGAAGCTTTAAGGAAATCAGAATGGATACCAGCAGCCAATCAGAGAAGACTTAAGAAATTCAACAGCCAATCAGAGAGCTTCAAAATCGCTCGAAATTGGCGCCAAAATTTATCAATTAAAAAACAGTGAAAAAAACGGCATAAAAGTGGATTTAAAGTTTTCTTTAAAGGCTGCTGTGCAGTCCTTGGCAAACTGCAAAGATTTCACTGAAAATGGGCAAACATTTAAGAAAATAGGGGCGCAGAAGACCGTGTTTTGGTCTTTTCAAGCCCCTTGCAAGAATTACTTCCCTTTAACCCTCGATGCACCCACGCCCCCTCCCCAGCCCTTAACTGGATTTGCTTTTCTAACTCAGCCCACAATAAATGCTGCACATTGAAACTTTCAATTAGTCAATTTTTAGTGATCAATGTACAGTGTAAAAAAAAAAACAAAAACAAAAAAAAAAAACGCCCAGAAATTAATGCAAGAATTACTTCCCTTTAACCCTCGATGCACCCAACACCCCCCTCCCCAGCCCTTTACTGGACTTGCTTTTCTAACTCAGCCCACAATAAATGCTGCACATTAGAACTTTCAATAAGCCAAAGTGATCAATGTACAGTGTAAAAAAAAAAAACGCCCAGAAATTAATGCAAGAATTACTTCCCTTTAACCCTCGATGTACCCCCCCTCCCCCCAGTCCTTAACTGGATTTGCTTTTCTAACTCAGCCCACAATAAATGCTGCACATTGAAACTTTCAATAAGCCAAAGTGATCAATGTACAGTGTAAAAAGAAAACGCCCAGAAATTAATGTGACAAGTGGCTAAAAAAAGATTGTAAACTCTTTCAGTTGCTTCCTATTGCATAAATCAAACAAAGGCAACTGAAGTGTAATTTTTCTAATCTCTTCAAACCGCAACAAGAAACCCAGTTACGTTGACTATGTGCCAGTTACGCTCATGCGAAAACCTCAGAAATTAATGCGACAAGTGGCTAAAAAAAGCCTGAAGACTCTCATATATCAAACAAAGGCAACTGAAGTGTAATTTTTCCAATCTCTTCAAACCGCAACAAGAAACCCAGTTACGTCGACTACCGTCTCATAGGTGCCAGTTACGCTCATGCGAAAACCCCAGAAAATAATGCAACAAGTGGCAAAAAAAAGACTGAAGACTCTTTCAGTAGCAACTGCTTCTTATTGCATAAATCAAACAAAAGGAACTAAATTTTTAATTTATATTTTTTTCTCCAATCTCTTTATACCGTGACCACAAATCCATTTACGTTGACTGCCATCGTATCCGCGAAAACGCGAAAAATCGACTTACGGAACATTTCATAGCAGAGGACACCTGTTGCTTAATAGGTCAAATATAGGGAATTTAGTTTCTAATATCTGTTTTTTATTTCTGCAATCTTTATTTACCGTGACGACAAACCCTTTTAGGTTGTCTATTGTCTCGCAGGTGCCACTTACGTATCCGCAAAAACATGAAAAATCGACTTATGGAATATCTTATAGCAGACGACAACTGTTGCTTGAGTCAATTATAGGGATTTTTCTTTTTCTTTTTCTCTCACTAGGGCCATTGATTTGGTTACGATGACCATCTAACCCATACGTGACTGTTACGTGCCGCGCATAAAATTGTAAAATCAGCTTCGACACTTTTGGAGGCAACTGAAACCTGTCGTACAAATCAAAGAAAGGTAAACCAAATTTTTCCCTGTTTTCTTACCAGGGTCATGAAAACATTGAACCAATTTAGACGACCGCGTGAGTCAAAAGTCAATTTTATGTTTAATCTCTGCGCAAAATATAAAATTCAGAAGCAACCGGTTGCTGTTGCGAAAACTTTTTCCGACAAAAAAATCTTGTTCTTGTTTGAAGAATTTAGAAGTAGGCCATAAAGACACAATAAGATGTAAGAATAACTAAAAATCAATTGCTTCCTTGATAGGGTAGAAAACATTGTGGGAAAAGGAGAAAATGCTGGTAGCCTGCATTGTCTCCTTTCCTCAGATTACTTTCAAAAGCCTTCTTTAAAAGGCGTCATGCATTGTGTGGTAAAAGGTTAATAATTATCCAATCAGAGAAGCTTTAAGGAAATCAGAATGGATACCAGCAGCCAATCAGAGAAGACTTAAGAAATTCAACAGCCAATCAGAGAGCTTCAAAATCGCTCGAAATTGGCGCCAAAATTTATCAATTAAAAAACAGTGAAAAAAACGGCATAAAAGTGGATTTAAAGTTTTCTTTAAAGGCTGCTGTGCAGTCCTTGGCAAACTGCAAAGATTTCACTGAAAATGGGCAAACATTTAAGAAAATAGGGGCGCAGAAGACCGTGTTTTGGTCTTTTCAAGCCCCTTGCAAGAATTACTTCCCTTTAACCCTCGATGCACCCACGCCCCCTCCCCAGCCCTTAACTGGATTTGCTTTTCTAACTCAGCCCACAATAAATGCTGCACATTGAAACTTTCAATTAGTCAATTTTTAGTGATCAATGTACAGTGTAAAAAAAAAAACAAAAACAAAAAAAAAAAAAACGCCCAGAAATTAATGCAAGAATTACTTCCCTTTAACCCTCGATGCACCCAACACCCCCCTCCCCAGCCCTTTACTGGACTTGCTTTTCTAACTCAGCCCACAATAAATGCTGCACATTAGAACTTTCAATAAGCCAAAGTGATCAATGTACAGTGTAAAAAAAAAAAACGCCCAGAAATTAATGCAAGAATTACTTCCCTTTAACCCTCGATGTACCCCCCCTCCCCCCAGTCCTTAACTGGATTTGCTTTTCTAACTCAGCCCACAATAAATGCTGCACATTGAAACTTTCAATAAGCCAAAGTGATCAATGTACAGTGTAAAAAGAAAACGCCCAGAAATTAATGTGACAAGTGGCTAAAAAAAGATTGTAAACTCTTTCAGTTGCTTCCTATTGCATAAATCAAACAAAAGCAACTGAAGTGTAATTTTTCTAATCTCTTCAAACCGCAACAAGAAACCCAGTTACGTTGACTATGTGCCAGTTACGCTCATGCGAAAACCTCAGAAATTAATGCGACAAGTGGCTAAAAAAAGCCTGAAGACTCTCATATATCAAACAAAGGCAACTGAAGTGTAATTTTTCCAATCTCTTCAAACCGCAACAAGAAACCCAGTTACGTCGACTACCGTCTCATAGGTGCCAGTTACGCTCATGCGAAAACCCCAGAAAATAATGCAACAAGTGGCAAAAAAAAGACTGAAGACTCTTTCAGTAGCAACTGCTTCTTATTGCATAAATCAAACAAAAGGAACTAAATTTTTAATTTATATTTTTTTCTCCAATCTCTTTATACCGTGACCACAAATCCATTTACGTTGACTGCCATCGTATCCGCGAAAACGCGAAAAATCGACTTACGGAACATTTCATAGCAGAGGACACCTGTTGCTTAATAGGTCAAATATAGGGAATTTAGTTTCTAATATCTGTTTTTTATTTCTGCAATCTTTATTTACCGTGACGACAAACCCTTTTAGGTTGTCTATTGTCTCGCAGGTGCCACTTACGTATCCGCAAAAACATGAAAAATCGACTTATGGAATATCTTATAGCAGACGACAACTGTTGCTTGAGTCAATTATAGGGATTTTTCTTTTTCTTTTTCTCTCACTAGGGCCATTGATTTGGTTACGATGACCATCTAACCCATACGTGACTGTTACGTGCCGCGCATAAAATTGTAAAATCAGCTTCGACACTTTTGGAGGCAACTGAAACCTGTCGTACAAATCAAAGAAAGGTAAACCAAATTTTTCCCTGTTTTCTTACCAGGGTCATGAAAACATTGAACCAATTTAGACGACCGCGTGAGTCAAAAGTCAATTTTATGTTTAATCTCTGCGCAAAATATAAAATTCAGAAGCAACCGGTTGCTGTTGCGAAAACTTTTTCCGACAAAAAAATCTTGTTCTTGTTTGAAGAATTTAGAAGTAGGCCATAAAGACACAATAAGATGTAAGAATAACTAAAAATCAATTGCTTCCTTGATAGGGTAGAAAACATTGTGGGAAAAGGAGAAAATGCTGGTAGCCTGCATTGTCTCCTTTCCTCAGATTACTTTCAAAAGCCTTCTTTAAAAGGCGTCATGCATTGTGTGGTAAAAGGTTAATAATTATCCAATCAGAGAAGCTTTAAGGAAATCAGAATGGATACCAGCAGCCAATCAGAGAAGACTTAAGAAATTCAACAGCCAATCAGAGAGCTTCAAAATCGCTCGAAATTGGCGCCAAAATTTATCAATTAAAAAACAGTGAAAAAAACGGCATAAAAGTGGATTTAAAGTTTTCTTTAAAGGCTGCTGTGCAGTCCTTGGCAAACTGCAAAGATTTCACTGAAAATGGGCAAACATTTAAGAAAATAGGGGCGCAGAAGACCGTGTTTTGGTCTTTTCAAGCCCCTTGCAAGAATTACTTCCCTTTAACCCTCGATGCACCCACGCCCCCTCCCCAGCCCTTAACTGGATTTGCTTTTCTAACTCAGCCCACAATAAATGCTGCACATTGAAACTTTCAATTAGTCAATTTTTAGTGATCAATGTACAGTGTAAAAAAAAAAACAAAAACAAAAAAAAAAAAAACGCCCAGAAATTAATGCAAGAATTACTTCCCTTTAACCCTCGATGCACCCAACACCCCCCTCCCCAGCCCTTTACTGGACTTGCTTTTCTAACTCAGCCCACAATAAATGCTGCACATTAGAACTTTCAATAAGCCAAAGTGATCAATGTACAGTGTAAAAAAAAAAAAACGCCCAGAAATTAATGCAAGAATTACTTCCCTTTAACCCTCGATGTACCCCCCCCTCCCCCCAGTCCTTAACTGGATTTGCTTTTCTAACTCAGCCCACAATAAATGCTGCACATTGAAACTTTCAATAAGCCAAAGTGATCAATGTACAGTGTAAAAAGAAAACGCCCAGAAATTAATGTGACAAGTGGCTAAAAAAAGATTGTAAACTCTTTCAGTTGCTTCCTATTGCATAAATCAAACAAAAGCAACTGAAGTGTAATTTTTCTAATCTCTTCAAACCGCAACAAGAAACCCAGTTACGTTGACTATGTGCCAGTTACGCTCATGCGAAAACCTCAGAAATTAATGCGACAAGTGGCTAAAAAAAGCCTGAAGACTCTCATATATCAAACAAAGGCAACTGAAGTGTAATTTTTCCAATCTCTTCAAACCGCAACAAGAAACCCAGTTACGTCGACTACCGTCTCATAGGTGCCAGTTACGCTCATGCGAAAACCCCAGAAAATAATGCAACAAGTGGCAAAAAAAAGACTGAAGACTCTTTCAGTAGCAACTGCTTCTTATTGCATAAATCAAACAAAAGGAACTAAATTTTTAATTTATATTTTTTTCTCCAATCTCTTTATACCGTGACCACAAATCCATTTACGTTGACTGCCATCGTATCCGCGAAAACGCGAAAAATCGACTTACGGAACATTTCATAGCAGAGGACACCTGTTGCTTAATAGGTCAAATATAGGGAATTTAGTTTCTAATATCTGTTTTTTATTTCTGCAATCTTTATTTACCGTGACGACAAACCCTTTTAGGTTGTCTATTGTCTCGCAGGTGCCACTTACGTATCCGCAAAAACATGAAAAATCGACTTATGGAATATCTTATAGCAGACGACAACTGTTGCTTGAGTCAATTATAGGGATTTTTCTTTTTCTTTTTCTCTCACTAGGGCCATTGATTTGGTTACGATGACCATCTAACCCATACGTGACTGTTACGTGCCGCGCATAAAATTGTAAAATCAGCTTCGACACTTTTGGAGGCAACTGAAACCTGTCGTACAAATCAAAGAAAGGTAAACCAAATTTTTCCCTGTTTTCTTACCAGGGTCATGAAAACATTGAACCAATTTAGACGACTGCGTGAGTCAAAAGTCAATTTTATGTTTAATCTCTGCGCAAAATATAAAATTCAGAAGCAACCGGTTGCTGTTGCGAAAACTTTTTCCGACAAAAAAATCTTGTTCTTGTTTGAAGAATTTAGAAGTAGGCCATAAAGACACAATAAGATGTAAGAATAACTAAAAATCAATTGCTTCCTTGATAGGGTAGAAAACATTGTGGGAAAAGGAGAAAATGCTGGTAGCCTGCATTGTCTCCTTTCCTCAGATTACTTTCAAAAGCCTTCTTTAAAAGGCGTCATGCATTGTGTGGTAAAAGGTTAATAATTATCCAATCAGAGAAGCTTTAAGGAAATCAGAATGGATACCAGCAGCCAATCAGAGAAGACTTAAGAAATTCAACAGCCAATCAGAGAGCTTCAAAATCGCTCGAAATTGGCGCCAAAATTTATCAATTAAAAAACAGTGAAAAAAACGGCATAAAAGTGGATTTAAAGTTTTCTTTAAAGGCTGCTGTGCAGTCCTTGGCAAACTGCAAAGATTTCACTGAAAATGGGCAAACATTTAAGAAAATAGGGGCGCAGAAGACCGTGTTTTGGTCTTTTCAAGCCCCTTGCAAGAATTACTTCCCTTTAACCCTCGATGCACCCACGCCCCCTCCCCAGCCCTTAACTGGATTTGCTTTTCTAACTCAGCCCACAATAAATGCTGCACATTGAAACTTTCAATTAGTCAATTTTTAGTGATCAATGTACAGTGTAAAAAAAAAAACAAAAACAAAAAAAAAAAACGCCCAGAAATTAATGCAAGAATTACTTCCCTTTAACCCTCGATGCACCCAACACCCCCCTCCCCAGCCCTTTACTGGACTTGCTTTTCTAACTCAGCCCACAATAAATGCTGCACATTAGAACTTTCAATAAGCCAAAGTGATCAATGTACAGTGTAAAAAAAAAAAACGCCCAGAAATTAATGCAAGAATTACTTCCCTTTAACCCTCGATGTACCCCCCCTCCCCCCAGTCCTTAACTGGATTTGCTTTTCTAACTCAGCCCACAATAAATGCTGCACATTGAAACTTTCAATAAGCCAAAGTGATCAATGTACAGTGTAAAAAGAAAACGCCCAGAAATTAATGTGACAAGTGGCTAAAAAAAGATTGTAAACTCTTTCAGTTGCTTCCTATTGCATAAATCAAACAAAAGCAACTGAAGTGTAATTTTTCTAATCTCTTCAAACCGCAACAAGAAACCCAGTTACGTTGACTATGTGCCAGTTACGCTCATGCGAAAACCTCAGAAATTAATGCGACAAGTGGCTAAAAAAAGCCTGAAGACTCTCATATATCAAACAAAGGCAACTGAAGTGTAATTTTTCCAATCTCTTCAAACCGCAACAAGAAACCCAGTTACGTCGACTACCGTCTCATAGGTGCCAGTTACGCTCATGCGAAAACCCCAGAAAATAATGCAACAAGTGGCAAAAAAAAGACTGAAGACTCTTTCAGTAGCAACTGCTTCTTATTGCATAAATCAAACAAAAGGAACTAAATTTTTAATTTATATTTTTTTCTCCAATCTCTTTATACCGTGACCACAAATCCATTTACGTTGACTG
Organism: Tridacna crocea; assembly: GCA_943736015.1. Classification (NCBI taxonomy): domain Eukaryota; kingdom Metazoa; phylum Mollusca; class Bivalvia; order Cardiida; family Cardiidae; genus Tridacna; species Tridacna crocea. Next base: position 16,870,395 of record OX031069.1, read on the forward strand.
CCATCGTATCCGCGAAAACGCGAAAAATCGACTTACGGAACATTTCATAGCAGAGGACACCTGTTGCTTAATAGGTCAAATATAGGGAATTTAGTTTCTAATATCTGTTTTTTATTTCTGCAATCTTTATTTACCGTGACGACAAACCCTTTTAGGTTGTCTATTGTCTCGCAGGTGCCACTTACGTATCCGCAAAAACATGAAAAATCGACTTATGGAATATCTTATAGCAGACGACAACTGTTGCTTGAGTCAATTATAGGGATTTTTCTTTTTCTTTTTCTCTCACTAGGGCCATTGATTTGGTTACGATGACCATCTAACCCATACGTGACTGTTACGTGCCGCGCATAAAATTGTAAAATCAGCTTCGACACTTTTGGAGGCAACTGAAACCTGTCGTACAAATCAAAGAAAGGTAAACCAAATTTTTCCCTGTTTTCTTACCAGGGTCATGAAAACATTGAACCAATTTAGACGACCGCGTGAGTCAAAAGTCAATTTTATGTTTAATCTCTGCGCAAAATATAAAATTCAGAAGCAACCGGTTGCTGTTGCGAAAACTTTTTCCGACAAAAAAATCTTGTTCTTGTTTGAAGAATTTAGAAGTAGGCCATAAAGACACAATAAGATGTAAGAATAACTAAAAATCAATTGCTTCCTTGATAGGGTAGAAAACATTGTGGGAAAAGGAGAAAATGCTGGTAGCCTGCATTGTCTCCTTTCCTCAGATTACTTTCAAAAGCCTTCTTTAAAAGGCGTCATGCATTGTGTGGTAAAAGGTTAATAATTATCCAATCAGAGAAGCTTTAAGGAAATCAGAATGGATACCAGCAGCCAATCAGAGAAGACTTAAGAAATTCAACAGCCAATCAGAGAGCTTCAAAATCGCTCGAAATTGGCGCCAAAATTTATCAATTAAAAAACAGTGAAAAAAACGGCATAAAAGTGGATTTAAAGTTTTCTTTAAAGGCTGCTGTGCAGTCCTTGGCAAACTGCAAAGATTTCACTGAAAATGGGCAAACATTTAAGAAAATAGGGGCGCAGAAGACCGTGTTTTGGTCTTTTCAAGCCCCTTGCAAGAATTACTTCCCTTTAACCCTCGATGCACCCACGCCCCCTCCCCAGCCCTTAACTGGATTTGCTTTTCTAACTCAGCCCACAATAAATGCTGCACATTGAAACTTTCAATTAGTCAATTTTTAGTGATCAATGTACAGTGTAAAAAAAAAAACAAAAACAAAAAAAAAAAAACGCCCAGAAATTAATGCAAGAATTACTTCCCTTTAACCCTCGATGCACCCAACACCCCCCTCCCCAGCCCTTTACTGGACTTGCTTTTCTAACTCAGCCCACAATAAATGCTGCACATTAGAACTTTCAATAAGCCAAAGTGATCAATGTACAGTGTAAAAAAAAAAAAACGCCCAGAAATTAATGCAAGAATTACTTCCCTTTAACCCTCGATGTACCCCCCCCTCCCCCCAGTCCTTAACTGGATTTGCTTTTCTAACTCAGCCCACAATAAATGCTGCACATTGAAACTTTCAATAAGCCAAAGTGATCAATGTACAGTGTAAAAAGAAAACGCCCAGAAATTAATGTGACAAGTGGCTAAAAAAAGATTGTAAACTCTTTCAGTTGCTTCCTATTGCATAAATCAAACAAAAGCAACTGAAGTGTAATTTTTCTAATCTCTTCAAACCGCAACAAGAAACCCAGTTACGTTGACTATGTGCCAGTTACGCTCATGCGAAAACCTCAGAAATTAATGCGACAAGTGGCTAAAAAAAGCCTGAAGACTCTCATATATCAAACAAAGGCAACTGAAGTGTAATTTTTCCAATCTCTTCAAACCGCAACAAGAAACCCAGTTACGTCGACTACCGTCTCATAGGTGCCAGTTACGCTCATGCGAAAACCCCAGAAAATAATGCAACAAGTGGCAAAAAAAAGACTGAAGACTCTTTCAGTAGCAACTGCTTCTTATTGCATAAATCAAACAAAAGGAACTAAATTTTTAATTTATATTTTTTTCTCCAATCTCTTTATACCGTGACCACAAATCCATTTACGTTGACTGCCATCGTATCCGCGAAAACGCGAAAAATCGACTTACGGAACATTTCATAGCAGAGGACACCTGTTGCTTAATAGGTCAAATATAGGGAATTTAGTTTCTAATATCTGTTTTTTATTTCTGCAATCTTTATTTACCGTGACGACAAACCCTTTTAGGTTGTCTATTGTCTCGCAGGTGCCACTTACGTATCCGCAAAAACATGAAAAATCGACTTATGGAATATCTTATAGCAGACGACAACTGTTGCTTGAGTCAATTATAGGGATTTTTCTTTTTCTTTTTCTCTCACTAGGGCCATTGATTTGGTTACGATGACCATCTAACCCATACGTGACTGTTACGTGCCGCGCATAAAATTGTAAAATCAGCTTCGACACTTTTGGAGGCAACTGAAACCTGTCGTACAAATCAAAGAAAGGTAAACCAAATTTTTCCCTGTTTTCTTACCAGGGTCATGAAAACATTGAACCAATTTAGACGACCGCGTGAGTCAAAAGTCAATTTTATGTTTAATCTCTGCGCAAAATATAAAATTCAGAAGCAACCGGTTGCTGTTGCGAAAACTTTTTCCGACAAAAAAATCTTGTTCTTGTTTGAAGAATTTAGAAGTAGGCCATAAAGACACAATAAGATGTAAGAATAACTAAAAATCAATTGCTTCCTTGATAGGGTAGAAAACATTGTGGGAAAAGGAGAAAATGCTGGTAGCCTGCATTGTCTCCTTTCCTCAGATTACTTTCAAAAGCCTTCTTTAAAAGGCGTCATGCATTGTGTGGTAAAAGGTTAATAATTATCCAATCAGAGAAGCTTTAAGGAAATCAGAATGGATACCAGCAGCCAATCAGAGAAGACTTAAGAAATTCAACAGCCAATCAGAGAGCTTCAAAATCGCTCGAAATTGGCGCCAAAATTTATCAATTAAAAAACAGTGAAAAAAACGGCATAAAAGTGGATTTAAAGTTTTCTTTAAAGGCTGCTGTGCAGTCCTTGGCAAACTGCAAAGATTTCACTGAAAATGGGCAAACATTTAAGAAAATAGGGGCGCAGAAGACCGTGTTTTGGTCTTTTCAAGCCCCTTGCAAGAATTACTTCCCTTTAACCCTCGATGCACCCACGCCCCCTCCCCAGCCCTTAACTGGATTTGCTTTTCTAACTCAGCCCACAATAAATGCTGCACATTGAAACTTTCAATTAGTCAATTTTTAGTGATCAATGTACAGTGTAAAAAAAAAAACAAAAACAAAAAAAAAAAACGCCCAGAAATTAATGCAAGAATTACTTCCCTTTAACCCTCGATGCACCCAACACCCCCCTCCCCAGCCCTTTACTGGACTTGCTTTTCTAACTCAGCCCACAATAAATGCTGCACATTAGAACTTTCAATAAGCCAAAGTGATCAATGTACAGTGTAAAAAAAAAAAACGCCCAGAAATTAATGCAAGAATTACTTCCCTTTAACCCTCGATGTACCCCCCCTCCCCCCAGTCCTTAACTGGATTTGCTTTTCTAACTCAGCCCACAATAAATGCTGCACATTGAAACTTTCAATAAGCCAAAGTGATCAATGTACAGTGTAAAAAGAAAACGCCCAGAAATTAATGTGACAAGTGGCTAAAAAAAGATTGTAAACTCTTTCAGTTGCTTCCTATTGCATAAATCAAACAAAAGCAACTGAAGTGTAATTTTTCTAATCTCTTCAAACCGCAACAAGAAACCCAGTTACGTTGACTATGTGCCAGTTACGCTCATGCGAAAACCTCAGAAATTAATGCGACAAGTGGCTAAAAAAAGCCTGAAGACTCTCATATATCAAACAAAGGCAACTGAAGTGTAATTTTTCCAATCTCTTCAAACCGCAACAAGAAACCCAGTTACGTCGACTACCGTCTCATAGGTGCCAGTTACGCTCATGCGAAAACCCCAGAAAATAATGCAACAAGTGGCAAAAAAAAGACTGAAGACTCTTTCAGTAGCAACTGCTTCTTATTGCATAAATCAAACAAAAGGAACTAAATTTTTAATTTATATTTTTTTCTCCAATCTCTTTATACCGTGACCACAAATCCATTTACGTTGACTGCCATCGTATCCGCGAAAACGCGAAAAATCGACTTACGGAACATTTCATAGCAGAGGACACCTGTTGCTTAATAGGTCAAATATAGGGAATTTAGTTTCTAATATCTGTTTTTTATTTCTGCAATCTTTATTTACCGTGACGACAAACCCTTTTAGGTTGTCTATTGTCTCGCAGGTGCCACTTACGTATCCGCAAAAACATGAAAAATCGACTTATGGAATATCTTATAGCAGACGACAACTGTTGCTTGAGTCAATTATAGGGATTTTTCTTTTTCTTTTTCTCTCACTAGGGCCATTGATTTGGTTACGATGACCATCTAACCCATACGTGACTGTTACGTGCCGCGCATAAAATTGTAAAATCAGCTTCGACACTTTTGGAGGCAACTGAAACCTGTCGTACAAATCAAAGAAAGGTAAACCAAATTTTTCCCTGTTTTCTTACCAGGGTCATGAAAACATTGAACCAATTTAGACGACCGCGTGAGTCAAAAGTCAATTTTATGTTTAATCTCTGCGCAAAATATAAAATTCAGAAGCAACCGGTTGCTGTTGCGAAAACTTTTTCCGACAAAAAAATCTTGTTCTTGTTTGAAGAATTTAGAAGTAGGCCATAAAGACACAATAAGATGTAAGAATAACTAAAAATCAATTGCTTCCTTGATAGGGTAGAAAACATTGTGGGAAAAGGAGAAAATGCTGGTAGCCTGCATTGTCTCCTTTCCTCAGATTACTTTCAAAAGCCTTCTTTAAAAGGCGTCATGCATTGTGTGGTAAAAGGTTAATAATTATCCAATCAGAGAAGCTTTAAGGAAATCAGAATGGATACCAGCAGCCAATCAGAGAAGACTTAAGAAATTCAACAGCCAATCAGAGAGCTTCAAAATCGCTCGAAATTGGCGCCAAAATTTATCAATTAAAAAACAGTGAAAAAAACGGCATAAAAGTGGATTTAAAGTTTTCTTTAAAGGCTGCTGTGCAGTCCTTGGCAAACTGCAAAGATTTCACTGAAAATGGGCAAACATTTAAGAAAATAGGGGCGCAGAAGACCGTGTTTTGGTCTTTTCAAGCCCCTTGCAAGAATTACTTCCCTTTAACCCTCGATGCACCCACGCCCCCTCCCCAGCCCTTAACTGGATTTGCTTTTCTAACTCAGCCCACAATAAATGCTGCACATTGAAACTTTCAATTAGTCAATTTTTAGTGATCAATGTACAGTGTAAAAAAAAAAACAAAAACAAAAAAAAAAAAACGCCCAGAAATTAATGCAAGAATTACTTCCCTTTAACCCTCGATGCACCCAACACCCCCCTCCCCAGCCCTTTACTGGACTTGCTTTTCTAACTCAGCCCACAATAAATGCTGCACATTAGAACTTTCAATAAGCCAAAGTGATCAATGTACAGTGTAAAAAAAAAAAAACGCCCAGAAATTAATGCAAGAATTACTTCCCTTTAACCCTCGATGTACCCCCCCTCCCCCCAGTCCTTAACTGGATTTGCTTTTCTAACTCAGCCCACAATAAATGCTGCACATTGAAACTTTCAATAAGCCAAAGTGATCAATGTACAGTGTAAAAAGAAAACGCCCAGAAATTAATGTGACAAGTGGCTAAAAAAAGATTGTAAACTCTTTCAGTTGCTTCCTATTGCATAAATCAAACAAAAGCAACTGAAGTGTAATTTTTCTAATCTCTTCAAACCGCAACAAGAAACCCAGTTACGTTGACTATGTGCCAGTTACGCTCATGCGAAAACCTCAGAAATTAATGCGACAAGTGGCTAAAAAAAGCCTGAAGACTCTCATATATCAAACAAAGGCAACTGAAGTGTAATTTTTCCAATCTCTTCAAACCGCAACAAGAAACCCAGTTACGTCGACTACCGTCTCATAGGTGCCAGTTACGCTCATGCGAAAACCCCAGAAAATAATGCAACAAGTGGCAAAAAAAAGACTGAAGACTCTTTCAGTAGCAACTGCTTCTTATTGCATAAATCAAACAAAAGGAACTAAATTTTTAATTTATATTTTTTTCTCCAATCTCTTTATACCGTGACCACAAATCCATTTACGTTGACTGCCATCGTATCCGCGAAAACGCGAAAAATCGACTTACGGAACATTTCATAGCAGAGGACACCTGTTGCTTAATAGGTCAAATATAGGGAATTTAGTTTCTAATATCTGTTTTTTATTTCTGCAATCTTTATTTACCGTGACGACAAACCCTTTTAGGTTGTCTATTGTCTCGCAGGTGCCACTTACGTATCCGCAAAAACATGAAAAATCGACTTATGGAATATCTTATAGCAGACGACAACTGTTGCTTGAGTCAATTATAGGGATTTTTCTTTTTCTTTTTCTCTCACTAGGGCCATTGATTTGGTTACGATGACCATCTAACCCATACGTGACTGTTACGTGCCGCGCATAAAATTGTAAAATCAGCTTCGACACTTTTGGAGGCAACTGAAACCTGTCGTACAAATCAAAGAAAGGTAAACCAAATTTTTCCCTGTTTTCTTACCAGGGTCATGAAAACATTGAACCAATTTAGACGACCGCGTGAGTCAAAAGTCAATTTTATGTTTAATCTCTGCGCAAAATATAAAATTCAGAAGCAACCGGTTGCTGTTGCGAAAACTTTTTCCGACAAAAAAATCTTGTTCTTGTTTGAAGAATTTAGAAGTAGGCCATAAAGACACAATAAGATGTAAGAATAACTAAAAATCAATTGCTTCCTTGATAGGGTAGAAAACATTGTGGGAAAAGGAGAAAATGCTGGTAGCCTGCATTGTCTCCTTTCCTCAGATTACTTTCAAAAGCCTTCTTTAAAAGGCGTCATGCATTGTGTGGTAAAAGGTTAATAATTATCCAATCAGAGAAGCTTTAAGGAAATCAGAATGGATACCAGCAGCCAATCAGAGAAGACTTAAGAAATTCAACAGCCAATCAGAGAGCTTCAAAATCGCTCGAAATTGGCGCCAAAATTTATCAATTAAAAAACAGTGAAAAAAACGGCATAAAAGTGGATTTAAAGTTTTCTTTAAAGGCTGCTGTGCAGTCCTTGGCAAACTGCAAAGATTTCACTGAAAATGGGCAAACATTTAAGAAAATAGGGGCGCAGAAGACCGTGTTTTGGTCTTTTCAAGCCCCTTGCAAGAATTACTTCCCTTTAACCCTCGATGCACCCACGCCCCCTCCCCAGCCCTTAACTGGATTTGCTTTTCTAACTCAGCCCACAATAAATGCTGCACATTGAAACTTTCAATTAGTCAATTTTTAGTGATCAATGTACAGTGTAAAAAAAAAAACAAAAACAAAAAAAAAAAACGCCCAGAAATTAATGCAAGAATTACTTCCCTTTAACCCTCGATGCACCCAACACCCCCCTCCCCAGCCCTTTACTGGACTTGCTTTTCTAACTCAGCCCACAATAAATGCTGCACATTAGAACTTTCAATAAGCCAAAGTGATCAATGTACAGTGTAAAAAAAAAAAACGCCCAGAAATTAATGCAAGAATTACTTCCCTTTAACCCTCGATGTACCCCCCCTCCCCCCAGTCCTTAACTGGATTTGCTTTTCTAACTCAGCCCACAATAAATGCTGCACATTGAAACTTTCAATAAGCCAAAGTGATCAATGTACAGTGTAAAAAGAAAACGCCCAGAAATTAATGTGACAAGTGGCTAAAAAAAGATTGTAAACTCTTTCAGTTGCTTCCTATTGCATAAATCAAACAAAAGCAACTGAAGTGTAATTTTTCTAATCTCTTCAAACCGCAACAAGAAACCCAGTTACGTTGACTATGTGCCAGTTACGCTCATGCGAAAACCTCAGAAATTAATGCGACAAGTGGCTAAAAAAAGCCTGAAGACTCTCATATATCAAACAAAGGCAACTGAAGTGTAATTTTTCCAATCTCTTCAAACCGCAACAAGAAACCCAGTTACGTCGACTACCGTCTCATAGGTGCCAGTTACGCTCATGCGAAAACCCCAGAAAATAATGCAACAAGTGGCAAAAAAAAGACTGAAGACTCTTTCAGTAGCAACTGCTTCTTATTGCATAAATCAAACAAAAGGAACTAAATTTTTAATTTATATTTTTTTCTCCAATCTCTTTATACCGTGACCACAAATCCATTTACGTTGACTGCCATCGTATCCGCGAAAACGCGAAAAATCGACTTACGGAACATTTCATAGCAGAGGACACCTGTTGCTTAATAGGTCAAATATAGGGAATTTAGTTTCTAATATCTGTTTTTTATTTCTGCAATCTTTATTTACCGTGACGACAAACCCTTTTAGGTTGTCTATTGTCTCGCAGGTGCCACTTACGTATCCGCAAAAACATGAAAAATCGACTTATGGAATATCTTATAGCAGACGACAACTGTTGCTTGAGTCAATTATAGGGATTTTTCTTTTTCTTTTTCTCTCACTAGGGCCATTGATTTGGTTACGATGACCATCTAACCCATACGTGACTGTTACGTGCCGCGCATAAAATTGTAAAATCAGCTTCGACACTTTTGGAGGCAACTGAAACCTGTCGTACAAATCAAAGAAAGGTAAACCAAATTTTTCCCTGTTTTCTTACCAGGGTCATGAAAACATTGAACCAATTTAGACGACCGCGTGAGTCAAAAGTCAATTTTATGTTTAATCTCTGCGCAAAATATAAAATTCAGAAGCAACCGGTTGCTGTTGCGAAAACTTTTTCCGACAAAAAAATCTTGTTCTTGTTTGAAGAATTTAGAAGTAGGCCATAAAGACACAATAAGATGTAAGAATAACTAAAAATCAATTGCTTCCTTGATAGGGTAGAAAACATTGTGGGAAAAGGAGAAAATGCTGGTAGCCTGCATTGTCTCCTTTCCTCAGATTACTTTCAAAAGCCTTCTTTAAAAGGCGTCATGCATTGTGTGGTAAAAGGTTAATAATTATCCAATCAGAGAAGCTTTAAGGAAATCAGAATGGATACCAGCAGCCAATCAGAGAAGACTTAAGAAATTCAACAGCCAATCAGAGAGCTTCAAAATCGCTCGAAATTGGCGCCAAAATTTATCAATTAAAAAACAGTGAAAAAAACGGCATAAAAGTGGATTTAAAGTTTTCTTTAAAGGCTGCTGTGCAGTCCTTGGCAAACTGCAAAGATTTCACTGAAAATGGGCAAACATTTAAGAAAATAGGGGCGCAGAAGACCGTGTTTTGGTCTTTTCAAGCCCCTTGCAAGAATTACTTCCCTTTAACCCTCGATGCACCCACGCCCCCTCCCCAGCCCTTAACTGGATTTGCTTTTCTAACTCAGCCCACAATAAATGCTGCACATTGAAACTTTCAATTAGTCAATTTTTAGTGATCAATGTACAGTGTAAAAAAAAAAACAAAAACAAAAAAAAAAAAAACGCCCAGAAATTAATGCAAGAATTACTTCCCTTTAACCCTCGATGCACCCAACACCCCCCTCCCCAGCCCTTTACTGGACTTGCTTTTCTAACTCAGCCCACAATAAATGCTGCACATTAGAACTTTCAATAAGCCAAAGTGATCAATGTACAGTGTAAAAAAAAAAAAACGCCCAGAAATTAATGCAAGAATTACTTCCCTTTAACCCTCGATGTACCCCCCCCTCCCCCCAGTCCTTAACTGGATTTGCTTTTCTAACTCAGCCCACAATAAATGCTGCACATTGAAACTTTCAATAAGCCAAAGTGATCAATGTACAGTGTAAAAAGAAAACGCCCAGAAATTAATGTGACAAGTGGCTAAAAAAAGATTGTAAACTCTTTCAGTTGCTTCCTATTGCATAAATCAAACAAAAGCAACTGAAGTGTAATTTTTCTAATCTCTTCAAACCGCAACAAGAAACCCAGTTACGTTGACTATGTGCCAGTTACGCTCATGCGAAAACCTCAGAAATTAATGCGACAAGTGGCTAAAAAAAGCCTGAAGACTCTCATATATCAAACAAAGGCAACTGAAGTGTAATTTTTCCAATCTCTTCAAACCGCAACAAGAAACCCAGTTACGTCGACTACCGTCTCATAGGTGCCAGTTACGCTCATGCGAAAACCCCAGAAAATAATGCAACAAGTGGCAAAAAAAAGACTGAAGACTCTTTCAGTAGCAACTGCTTCTTATTGCATAAATCAAACAAAAGGAACTAAATTTTTAATTTATATTTTTTTCTCCAATCTCTTTATACCGTGACCACAAATCCATTTACGTTGACTGCCATCGTATCCGCGAAAACGCGAAAAATCGACTTACGGAACATTTCATAGCAGAGGACACCTGTTGCTTAATAGGTCAAATATAGGGAATTTAGTTTCTAATATCTGTTTTTTATTTCTGCAATCTTTATTTACCGTGACGACAAACCCTTTTAGGTTGTCTATTGTCTCGCAGGTGCCACTTACGTATCCGCAAAAACATGAAAAATCGACTTATGGAATATCTTATAGCAGACGACAACTGTTGCTTGAGTCAATTATAGGGATTTTTCTTTTTCTTTTTCTCTCACTAGGGCCATTGATTTGGTTACGATGACCATCTAACCCATACGTGACTGTTACGTGCCGCGCATAAAATTGTAAAATCAGCTTCGACACTTTTGGAGGCAACTGAAACCTGTCGTACAAATCAAAGAAAGGTAAACCAAATTTTTCCCTGTTTTCTTACCAGGGTCATGAAAACATTGAACCAATTTAGACGACTGCGTGAGTCAAAAGTCAATTTTATGTTTAATCTCTGCGCAAAATATAAAATTCAGAAGCAACCGGTTGCTGTTGCGAAAACTTTTTCCGACAAAAAAATCTTGTTCTTGTTTGAAGAATTTAGAAGTAGGCCATAAAGACACAATAAGATGTAAGAATAACTAAAAATCAATTGCTTCCTTGATAGGGTAGAAAACATTGTGGGAAAAGGAGAAAATGCTGGTAGCCTGCATTGTCTCCTTTCCTCAGATTACTTTCAAAAGCCTTCTTTAAAAGGCGTCATGCATTGTGTGGTAAAAGGTTAATAATTATCCAATCAGAGAAGCTTTAAGGAAATCAGAATGGATACCAGCAGCCAATCAGAGAAGACTTAAGAAATTCAACAGCCAATCAGAGAGCTTCAAAATCGCTCGAAATTGGCGCCAAAATTTATCAATTAAAAAACAGTGAAAAAAACGGCATAAAAGTGGATTTAAAGTTTTCTTTAAAGGCTGCTGTGCAGTCCTTGGCAAACTGCAAAGATTTCACTGAAAATGGGCAAACATTTAAGAAAATAGGGGCGCAGAAGACCGTGTTTTGGTCTTTTCAAGCCCCTTGCAAGAATTACTTCCCTTTAACCCTCGATGCACCCACGCCCCCTCCCCAGCCCTTAACTGGATTTGCTTTTCTAACTCAGCCCACAATAAATGCTGCACATTGAAACTTTCAATTAGTCAATTTTTAGTGATCAATGTACAGTGTAAAAAAAAAAACAAAAACAAAAAAAAAAAACGCCCAGAAATTAATGCAAGAATTACTTCCCTTTAACCCTCGATGCACCCAACACCCCCCTCCCCAGCCCTTTACTGGACTTGCTTTTCTAACTCAGCCCACAATAAATGCTGCACATTAGAACTTTCAATAAGCCAAAGTGATCAATGTACAGTGTAAAAAAAAAAAACGCCCAGAAATTAATGCAAGAATTACTTCCCTTTAACCCTCGATGTACCCCCCCTCCCCCCAGTCCTTAACTGGATTTGCTTTTCTAACTCAGCCCACAATAAATGCTGCACATTGAAACTTTCAATAAGCCAAAGTGATCAATGTACAGTGTAAAAAGAAAACGCCCAGAAATTAATGTGACAAGTGGCTAAAAAAAGATTGTAAACTCTTTCAGTTGCTTCCTATTGCATAAATCAAACAAAAGCAACTGAAGTGTAATTTTTCTAATCTCTTCAAACCGCAACAAGAAACCCAGTTACGTTGACTATGTGCCAGTTACGCTCATGCGAAAACCTCAGAAATTAATGCGACAAGTGGCTAAAAAAAGCCTGAAGACTCTCATATATCAAACAAAGGCAACTGAAGTGTAATTTTTCCAATCTCTTCAAACCGCAACAAGAAACCCAGTTACGTCGACTACCGTCTCATAGGTGCCAGTTACGCTCATGCGAAAACCCCAGAAAATAATGCAACAAGTGGCAAAAAAAAGACTGAAGACTCTTTCAGTAGCAACTGCTTCTTATTGCATAAATCAAACAAAAGGAACTAAATTTTTAATTTATATTTTTTTCTCCAATCTCTTTATACCGTGACCACAAATCCATTTACGTTGACTGCCATCGTATCCGCGAAAACGCGAAAAATCGACTTACGGAACATTTCATAGCAGAGGACACCTGTTGCTTAATAGGTCAAATATAGGGAATTTAGTTTCTAATATCTGTTTTTTATTTCTGCAATCTTTATTTACCGTGACGACAAACCCTTTTAGGTTGTCTATTGTCTCGCAGGTGCCACTTACGTATCCGCAAAAACATGAAAAATCGACTTATGGAATATCTTATAGCAGACGACAACTGTTGCTTGAGTCAATTATAGGGATTTTTCTTTTTCTTTTTCTCTCACTAGGGCCATTGATTTGGTTACGATGACCATCTAACCCATACGTGACTGTTACGTGCCGCGCATAAAATTGTAAAATCAGCTTCGACACTTTTGGAGGCAACTGAAACCTGTCGTACAAATCAAAGAAAGGTAAACCAAATTTTTCCCTGTTTTCTTACCAGGGTCATGAAAACATTGAACCAATTTAGACGACCGCGTGAGTCAAAAGTCAATTTTATGTTTAATCTCTGCGCAAAATATAAAATTCAGAAGCAACCGGTTGCTGTTGCGAAAACTTTTTCCGACAAAAAAATCTTGTTCTTGTTTGAAGAATTTAGAAGTAGGCCATAAAGACACAATAAGATGTAAGAATAACTAAAAATCAATTGCTTCCTTGATAGGGTAGAAAACATTGTGGGAAAAGGAGAAAATGCTGGTAGCCTGCATTGTCTCCTTTCCTCAGATTACTTTCAAAAGCCTTCTTTAAAAGGCGTCATGCATTGTGTGGTAAAAGGTTAATAATTATCCAATCAGAGAAGCTTTAAGGAAATCAGAATGGATACCAGCAGCCAATCAGAGAAGACTTAAGAAATTCAACAGCCAATCAGAGAGCTTCAAAATCGCTCGAAATTGGCGCCAAAATTTATCAATTAAAAAACAGTGAAAAAAACGGCATAAAAGTGGATTTAAAGTTTTCTTTAAAGGCTGCTGTGCAGTCCTTGGCAAACTGCAAAGATTTCACTGAAAATGGGCAAACATTTAAGAAAATAGGGGCGCAGAAGACCGTGTTTTGGTCTTTTCAAGCCCCTTGCAAGAATTACTTCCCTTTAACCCTCGATGCACCCACGCCCCCTCCCCAGCCCTTAACTGGATTTGCTTTTCTAACTCAGCCCACAATAAATGCTGCACATTGAAACTTTCAATTAGTCAATTTTTAGTGATCAATGTACAGTGTAAAACAAAAACAAAAAAAAAAAAAACGCCCAGAAATTAATGCAAGAATTACTTCCCTTTAACCCTCGATGCACCCAACACCCCCCTCCCCAGCCCTTTACTGGACTTGCTTTTCTAACTCAGCCCACAATAAATGCTGCACATTAGAACTTTCAATAAGCCAAAGTGATCAATGTACAGTGTAAAAAAAAAAAAACGCCCAGAAATTAATGCAAGAATTACTTCCCTTTAACCCTCGATGTACCCCCCCCTCCCCCCAGTCCTTAACTGGATTTGCTTTTCTAACTCAGCCCACAATAAATGCTGCACATTGAAACTTTCAATAAGCCAAAGTGATCAATGTACAGTGTAAAAAGAAAACGCCCAGAAATTAATGTGACAAGTGGCTAAAAAAAGATTGTAAACTCTTTCAGTTGCTTCCTATTGCATAAATCAAACAAAAGCAACTGAAGTGTAATTTTTCTAATCTCTTCAAACCGCAACAAGAAACCCAGTTACGTTGACTATGTGCCAGTTACGCTCATGCGAAAACCTCAGAAATTAATGCGACAAGTGGCTAAAAAAAGCCTGAAGACTCTCATATATCAAACAAAGGCAACTGAAGTGTAATTTTTCCAATCTCTTCAAACCGCAACAAGAAACCCAGTTACGTCGACTACCGTCTCATAGGTGCCAGTTACGCTCATGCGAAAACCCCAGAAAATAATGCAACAAGTGGCAAAAAAAAGACTGAAGACTCTTTCAGTAGCAACTGCTTCTTATTGCATAAATCAAACAAAAGGAACTAAATTTTTAATTTATATTTTTTTCTCCAATCTCTTTATACCGTGACCACAAATCCATTTACGTTGACTGCCATCGTATCCGCGAAAACGCGAAAAATCGACTTACGGAACATTTCATAGCAGAGGACACCTGTTGCTTAATAGGTCAAATATAGGGAATTTAGTTTCTAATATCTGTTTTTTATTTCTGCAATCTTTATTTACCGTGACGACAAACCCTTTTAGGTTGTCTATTGTCTCGCAGGTGCCACTTACGTATCCGCAAAAACATGAAAAATCGACTTATGGAATATCTTATAGCAGACGACAACTGTTGCTTGAGTCAATTATAGGGATTTTTCTTTTTCTTTTTCTCTCACTAGGGCCATTGATTTGGTTACGATGACCATCTAACCCATACGTGACTGTTACGTGCCGCGCATAAAATTGTAAAATCAGCTTCGACACTTTTGGAGGCAACTGAAACCTGTCGTACAAATCAAAGAAAGGTAAACCAAATTTTTCCCTGTTTTCTTACCAGGGTCATGAAAACATTGAACCAATTTAGACGACTGCGTGAGTCAAAAGTCAATTTTATGTTTAATCTCTGCGCAAAATATAAAATTCAGAAGCAACCGGTTGCTGTTGCGAAAACTTTTTCCGACAAAAAAATCTTGTTCTTGTTTGAAGAATTTAGAAGTAGGCCATAAAGACACAATAAGATGTAAGAATAACTAAAAATCAATTGCTTCCTTGATAGGGTAGAAAACATTGTGGGAAAAGGAGAAAATGCTGGTAGCCTGCATTGTCTCCTTTCCTCAGATTACTTTCAAAAGCCTTCTTTAAAAGGCGTCATGCATTGTGTGGTAAAAGGTTAATAATTATCCAATCAGAGAAGCTTTAAGGAAATCAGAATGGATACCAGCAGCCAATCAGAGAAGACTTAAGAAATTCAACAGCCAATCAGAGAGCTTCAAAATCGCTCGAAATTGGCGCCAAAATTTATCAATTAAAAAACAGTGAAAAAAACGGCATAAAAGTGGATTTAAAGTTTTCTTTAAAGGCTGCTGTGCAGTCCTTGGCAAACTGCAAAGATTTCACTGAAAATGGGCAAACATTTAAGAAAATAGGGGCGCAGAAGACCGTGTTTTGGTCTTTTCAAGCCCCTTGCAAGAATTACTTCCCTTTAACCCTCGATGCACCCACGCCCCCTCCCCAGCCCTTAACTGGATTTGCTTTTCTAACTCAGCCCACAATAAATGCTGCACATTGAAACTTTCAATTAGTCAATTTTTAGTGATCAATGTACAGTGTAAAAAAAAAAACAAAAACAAAAAAAAAAAACGCCCAGAAATTAATGCAAGAATTACTTCCCTTTAACCCTCGATGCACCCAACACCCCCCTCCCCAGCCCTTTACTGGACTTGCTTTTCTAACTCAGCCCACAATAAATGCTGCACATTAGAACTTTCAATAAGCCAAAGTGATCAATGTACAGTGTAAAAAAAAAAAACGCCCAGAAATTAATGCAAGAATTACTTCCCTTTAACCCTCGATGTACCCCCCCTCCCCCCAGTCCTTAACTGGATTTGCTTTTCTAACTCAGCCCACAATAAATGCTGCACATTGAAACTTTCAATAAGCCAAAGTGATCAATGTACAGTGTAAAAAGAAAACGCCCAGAAATTAATGTGACAAGTGGCTAAAAAAAGATTGTAAACTCTTTCAGTTGCTTCCTATTGCATAAATCAAACAAAAGCAACTGAAGTGTAATTTTTCTAATCTCTTCAAACCGCAACAAGAAACCCAGTTACGTTGACTATGTGCCAGTTACGCTCATGCGAAAACCTCAGAAATTAATGCGACAAGTGGCTAAAAAAAGCCTGAAGACTCTCATATATCAAACAAAGGCAACTGAAGTGTAATTTTTCCAATCTCTTCAAACCGCAACAAGAAACCCAGTTACGTCGACTACCGTCTCATAGGTGCCAGTTACGCTCATGCGAAAACCCCAGAAAATAATGCAACAAGTGGCAAAAAAAAGACTGAAGACTCTTTCAGTAGCAACTGCTTCTTATTGCATAAATCAAACAAAAGGAACTAAATTTTTAATTTATATTTTTTTCTCCAATCTCTTTATACCGTGACCACAAATCCATTTACGTTGACTGCCATCGTATCCGCGAAAACGCGAAAAATCGACTTACGGAACATTTCATAGCAGAGGACACCTGTTGCTTAATAGGTCAAATATAGGGAATTTAGTTTCTAATATCTGTTTTTTATTTCTGCAATCTTTATTTACCGTGACGACAAACCCTTTTAGGTTGTCTATTGTCTCGCAGGTGCCACTTACGTATCCGCAAAAACATGAAAAATCGACTTATGGAATATCTTATAGCAGACGACAACTGTTGCTTGAGTCAATTATAGGGATTTTTCTTTTTCTTTTTCTCTCACTAGGGCCATTGATTTGGTTACGATGACCATCTAACCCATACGTGACTGTTACGTGCCGCGCATAAAATTGTAAAATCAGCTTCGACACTTTTGGAGGCAACTGAAACCTGTCGTACAAATCAAAGAAAGGTAAACCAAATTTTTCCCTGTTTTCTTACCAGGGTCATGAAAACATTGAACCAATTTAGACGACCGCGTGAGTCAAAAGTCAATTTTATGTTTAATCTCTGCGCAAAATATAAAATTCAGAAGCAACCGGTTGCTGTTGCGAAAACTTTTTCCGACAAAAAAATCTTGTTCTTGTTTGAAGAATTTAGAAGTAGGCCATAAAGACACAATAAGATGTAAGAATAACTAAAAATCAATTGCTTCCTTGATAGGGTAGAAAACATTGTGGGAAAAGGAGAAAATGCTGGTAGCCTGCATTGTCTCCTTTCCTCAGATTACTTTCAAAAGCCTTCTTTAAAAGGCGTCATGCATTGTGTGGTAAAAGGTTAATAATTATCCAATCAGAGAAGCTTTAAGGAAATCAGAATGGATACCAGCAGCCAATCAGAGAAGACTTAAGAAATTCAACAGCCAATCAGAGAGCTTCAAAATCGCTCGAAATTGGCGCCAAAATTTATCAATTAAAAAACAGTGAAAAAAACGGCATAAAAGTGGATTTAAAGTTTTCTTTAAAGGCTGCTGTGCAGTCCTTGGCAAACTGCAAAGATTTCACTGAAAATGGGCAAACATTTAAGAAAATAGGGGCGCAGAAGACCGTGTTTTGGTCTTTTCAAGCCCCTTGCAAGAATTACTTCCCTTTAACCCTCGATGCACCCACGCCCCCTCCCCAGCCCTTAACTGGATTTGCTTTTCTAACTCAGCCCACAATAAATGCTGCACATTGAAACTTTCAATTAGTCAATTTTTAGTGATCAATGTACAGTGTAAAAAAAAAAACAAAAACAAAAAAAAAAAAAACGCCCAGAAATTAATGCAAGAATTACTTCCCTTTAACCCTCGATGCACCCAACACCCCCCTCCCCAGCCCTTTACTGGACTTGCTTTTCTAACTCAGCCCACAATAAATGCTGCACATTAGAACTTTCAATAAGCCAAAGTGATCAATGTACAGTGTAAAAAAAAAAAAACGCCCAGAAATTAATGCAAGAATTACTTCCCTTTAACCCTCGATGTACCCCCCCCTCCCCCCAGTCCTTAACTGGATTTGCTTTTCTAACTCAGCCCACAATAAATGCTGCACATTGAAACTTTCAATAAGCCAAAGTGATCAATGTACAGTGTAAAAAGAAAACGCCCAGAAATTAATGTGACAAGTGGCTAAAAAAAGATTGTAAACTCTTTCAGTTGCTTCCTATTGCATAAATCAAACAAAAGCAACTGAAGTGTAATTTTTCTAATCTCTTCAAACCGCAACAAGAAACCCAGTTACGTTGACTATGTGCCAGTTACGCTCATGCGAAAACCTCAGAAATTAATGCGACAAGTGGCTAAAAAAAGCCTGAAGACTCTCATATATCAAACAAAGGCAACTGAAGTGTAATTTTTCCAATCTCTTCAAACCGCAACAAGAAACCCAGTTACGTCGACTACCGTCTCATAGGTGCCAGTTACGCTCATGCGAAAACCCCAGAAAATAATGCAACAAGTGGCAAAAAAAAGACTGAAGACTCTTTCAGTAGCAACTGCTTCTTATTGCATAAATCAAACAAAAGGAACTAAATTTTTAATTTATATTTTTTTCTCCAATCTCTTTATACCGTGACCACAAATCCATTTACGTTGACTGCCATCGTATCCGCGAAAACGCGAAAAATCGACTTACGGAACATTTCATAGCAGAGGACACCTGTTGCTTAATAGGTCAAATATAGGGAATTTAGTTTCTAATATCTGTTTTTTATTTCTGCAATCTTTATTTACCGTGACGACAAACCCTTTTAGGTTGTCTATTGTCTCGCAGGTGCCACTTACGTATCCGCAAAAACATGAAAAATCGACTTATGGAATATCTTATAGCAGACGACAACTGTTGCTTGAGTCAATTATAGGGATTTTTCTTTTTCTTTTTCTCTCACTAGGGCCATTGATTTGGTTACGATGACCATCTAACCCATACGTGACTGTTACGTGCCGCGCATAAAATTGTAAAATCAGCTTCGACACTTTTGGAGGCAACTGAAACCTGTCGTACAAATCAAAGAAAGGTAAACCAAATTTTTCCCTGTTTTCTTACCAGGGTCATGAAAACATTGAACCAATTTAGACGACTGCGTGAGTCAAAAGTCAATTTTATGTTTAATCTCTGCGCAAAATATAAAATTCAGAAGCAACCGGTTGCTGTTGCGAAAACTTTTTCCGACAAAAAAATCTTGTTCTTGTTTGAAGAATTTAGAAGTAGGCCATAAAGACACAATAAGATGTAAGAATAACTAAAAATCAATTGCTTCCTTGATAGGGTAGAAAACATTGTGGGAAAAGGAGAAAATGCTGGTAGCCTGCATTGTCTCCTTTCCTCAGATTACTTTCAAAAGCCTTCTTTAAAAGGCGTCATGCATTGTGTGGTAAAAGGTTAATAATTATCCAATCAGAGAAGCTTTAAGGAAATCAGAATGGATACCAGCAGCCAATCAGAGAAGACTTAAGAAATTCAACAGCCAATCAGAGAGCTTCAAAATCGCTCGAAATTGGCGCCAAAATTTATCAATTAAAAAACAGTGAAAAAAACGGCATAAAAGTGGATTTAAAGTTTTCTTTAAAGGCTGCTGTGCAGTCCTTGGCAAACTGCAAAGATTTCACTGAAAATGGGCAAACATTTAAGAAAATAGGGGCGCAGAAGACCGTGTTTTGGTCTTTTCAAGCCCCTTGCAAGAATTACTTCCCTTTAACCCTCGATGCACCCACGCCCCCTCCCCAGCCCTTAACTGGATTTGCTTTTCTAACTCAGCCCACAATAAATGCTGCACATTGAAACTTTCAATTAGTCAATTTTTAGTGATCAATGTACAGTGTAAAAAAAAAAACAAAAACAAAAAAAAAAAACGCCCAGAAATTAATGCAAGAATTACTTCCCTTTAACCCTCGATGCACCCAACACCCCCCTCCCCAGCCCTTTACTGGACTTGCTTTTCTAACTCAGCCCACAATAAATGCTGCACATTAGAACTTTCAATAAGCCAAAGTGATCAATGTACAGTGTAAAAAAAAAAAACGCCCAGAAATTAATGCAAGAATTACTTCCCTTTAACCCTCGATGTACCCCCCCTCCCCCCAGTCCTTAACTGGATTTGCTTTTCTAACTCAGCCCACAATAAATGCTGCACATTGAAACTTTCAATAAGCCAAAGTGATCAATGTACAGTGTAAAAAGAAAACGCCCAGAAATTAATGTGACAAGTGGCTAAAAAAAGATTGTAAACTCTTTCAGTTGCTTCCTATTGCATAAATCAAACAAAAGCAACTGAAGTGTAATTTTTCTAATCTCTTCAAACCGCAACAAGAAACCCAGTTACGTTGACTATGTGCCAGTTACGCTCATGCGAAAACCTCAGAAATTAATGCGACAAGTGGCTAAAAAAAGCCTGAAGACTCTCATATATCAAACAAAGGCAACTGAAGTGTAATTTTTCCAATCTCTTCAAACCGCAACAAGAAACCCAGTTACGTCGACTACCGTCTCATAGGTGCCAGTTACGCTCATGCGAAAACCCCAGAAAATAATGCAACAAGTGGCAAAAAAAAGACTGAAGACTCTTTCAGTAGCAACTGCTTCTTATTGCATAAATCAAACAAAAGGAACTAAATTTTTAATTTATATTTTTTTCTCCAATCTCTTTATACCGTGACCACAAATCCATTTACGTTGACTGCCATCGTATCCGCGAAAACGCGAAAAATCGACTTACGGAACATTTCATAGCAGAGGACACCTGTTGCTTAATAGGTCAAATATAGGGAATTTAGTTTCTAATATCTGTTTTTTATTTCTGCAATCTTTATTTACCGTGACGACAAACCCTTTTAGGTTGTCTATTGTCTCGCAGGTGCCACTTACGTATCCGCAAAAACATGAAAAATCGACTTATGGAATATCTTATAGCAGACGACAACTGTTGCTTGAGTCAATTATAGGGATTTTTCTTTTTCTTTTTCTCTCACTAGGGCCATTGATTTGGTTACGATGACCATCTAACCCATACGTGACTGTTACGTGCCGCGCATAAAATTGTAAAATCAGCTTCGACACTTTTGGAGGCAACTGAAACCTGTCGTACAAATCAAAGAAAGGTAAACCAAATTTTTCCCTGTTTTCTTACCAGGGTCATGAAAACATTGAACCAATTTAGACGACCGCGTGAGTCAAAAGTCAATTTTATGTTTAATCTCTGCGCAAAATATAAAATTCAGAAGCAACCGGTTGCTGTTGCGAAAACTTTTTCCGACAAAAAAATCTTGTTCTTGTTTGAAGAATTTAGAAGTAGGCCATAAAGACACAATAAGATGTAAGAATAACTAAAAATCAATTGCTTCCTTGATAGGGTAGAAAACATTGTGGGAAAAGGAGAAAATGCTGGTAGCCTGCATTGTCTCCTTTCCTCAGATTACTTTCAAAAGCCTTCTTTAAAAGGCGTCATGCATTGTGTGGTAAAAGGTTAATAATTATCCAATCAGAGAAGCTTTAAGGAAATCAGAATGGATACCAGCAGCCAATCAGAGAAGACTTAAGAAATTCAACAGCCAATCAGAGAGCTTCAAAATCGCTCGAAATTGGCGCCAAAATTTATCAATTAAAAAACAGTGAAAAAAACGGCATAAAAGTGGATTTAAAGTTTTCTTTAAAGGCTGCTGTGCAGTCCTTGGCAAACTGCAAAGATTTCACTGAAAATGGGCAAACATTTAAGAAAATAGGGGCGCAGAAGACCGTGTTTTGGTCTTTTCAAGCCCCTTGCAAGAATTACTTCCCTTTAACCCTCGATGCACCCACGCCCCCTCCCCAGCCCTTAACTGGATTTGCTTTTCTAACTCAGCCCACAATAAATGCTGCACATTGAAACTTTCAATTAGTCAATTTTTAGTGATCAATGTACAGTGTAAAACAAAAACAAAAAAAAAAAAAACGCCCAGAAATTAATGCAAGAATTACTTCCCTTTAACCCTCGATGCACCCAACACCCCCCTCCCCAGCCCTTTACTGGACTTGCTTTTCTAACTCAGCCCACAATAAATGCTGCACATTAGAACTTTCAATAAGCCAAAGTGATCAATGTACAGTGTAAAAAAAAAAAAACGCCCAGAAATTAATGCAAGAATTACTTCCCTTTAACCCTCGATGTACCCCCCCCTCCCCCCAGTCCTTAACTGGATTTGCTTTTCTAACTCAGCCCACAATAAATGCTGCACATTGAAACTTTCAATAAGCCAAAGTGATCAATGTACAGTGTAAAAAGAAAACGCCCAGAAATTAATGTGACAAGTGGCTAAAAAAAGATTGTAAACTCTTTCAGTTGCTTCCTATTGCATAAATCAAACAAAAGCAACTGAAGTGTAATTTTTCTAATCTCTTCAAACCGCAACAAGAAACCCAGTTACGTTGACTATGTGCCAGTTACGCTCATGCGAAAACCTCAGAAATTAATGCGACAAGTGGCTAAAAAAAGCCTGAAGACTCTCATATATCAAACAAAGGCAACTGAAGTGTAATTTTTCCAATCTCTTCAAACCGCAACAAGAAACCCAGTTACGTCGACTACCGTCTCATAGGTGCCAGTTACGCTCATGCGAAAACCCCAGAAAATAATGCAACAAGTGGCAAAAAAAAGACTGAAGACTCTTTCAGTAGCAACTGCTTCTTATTGCATAAATCAAACAAAAGGAACTAAATTTTTAATTTATATTTTTTTCTCCAATCTCTTTATACCGTGACCACAAATCCATTTACGTTGACTGCCATCGTATCCGCGAAAACGCGAAAAATCGACTTACGGAACATTTCATAGCAGAGGACACCTGTTGCTTAATAGGTCAAATATAGGGAATTTAGTTTCTAATATCTGTTTTTTATTTCTGCAATCTTTATTTACCGTGACGACAAACCCTTTTAGGTTGTCTATTGTCTCGCAGGTGCCACTTACGTATCCGCAAAAACATGAAAAATCGACTTATGGAATATCTTATAGCAGACGACAACTGTTGCTTGAGTCAATTATAGGGATTTTTCTTTTTCTTTTTCTCTCACTAGGGCCATTGATTTGGTTACGATGACCATCTAACCCATACGTGACTGTTACGTGCCGCGCATAAAATTGTAAAATCAGCTTCGACACTTTTGGAGGCAACTGAAACCTGTCGTACAAATCAAAGAAAGGTAAACCAAATTTTTCCCTGTTTTCTTACCAGGGTCATGAAAACATTGAACCAATTTAGACGACTGCGTGAGTCAAAAGTCAATTTTATGTTTAATCTCTGCGCAAAATATAAAATTCAGAAGCAACCGGTTGCTGTTGCGAAAACTTTTTCCGACAAAAAAATCTTGTTCTTGTTTGAAGAATTTAGAAGTAGGCCATAAAGACACAATAAGATGTAAGAATAACTAAAAATCAATTGCTTCCTTGATAGGGTAGAAAACATTGTGGGAAAAGGAGAAAATGCTGGTAGCCTGCATTGTCTCCTTTCCTCAGATTACTTTCAAAAGCCTTCTTTAAAAGGCGTCATGCATTGTGTGGTAAAAGGTTAATAATTATCCAATCAGAGAAGCTTTAAGGAAATCAGAATGGATACCAGCAGCCAATCAGAGAAGACTTAAGAAATTCAACAGCCAATCAGAGAGCTTCAAAATCGCTCGAAATTGGCGCCAAAATTTATCAATTAAAAAACAGTGAAAAAAACGGCATAAAAGTGGATTTAAAGTTTTCTTTAAAGGCTGCTGTGCAGTCCTTGGCAAACTGCAAAGATTTCACTGAAAATGGGCAAACATTTAAGAAAATAGGGGCGCAGAAGACCGTGTTTTGGTCTTTTCAAGCCCCTTGCAAGAATTACTTCCCTTTAACCCTCGATGCACCCACGCCCCCTCCCCAGCCCTTAACTGGATTTGCTTTTCTAACTCAGCCCACAATAAATGCTGCACATTGAAACTTTCAATTAGTCAATTTTTAGTGATCAATGTACAGTGTAAAAAAAAAAACAAAAACAAAAAAAAAAAACGCCCAGAAATTAATGCAAGAATTACTTCCCTTTAACCCTCGATGCACCCAACACCCCCCTCCCCAGCCCTTTACTGGACTTGCTTTTCTAACTCAGCCCACAATAAATGCTGCACATTAGAACTTTCAATAAGCCAAAGTGATCAATGTACAGTGTAAAAAAAAAAAACGCCCAGAAATTAATGCAAGAATTACTTCCCTTTAACCCTCGATGTACCCCCCCTCCCCCCAGTCCTTAACTGGATTTGCTTTTCTAACTCAGCCCACAATAAATGCTGCACATTGAAACTTTCAATAAGCCAAAGTGATCAATGTACAGTGTAAAAAGAAAACGCCCAGAAATTAATGTGACAAGTGGCTAAAAAAAGATTGTAAACTCTTTCAGTTGCTTCCTATTGCATAAATCAAACAAAAGCAACTGAAGTGTAATTTTTCTAATCTCTTCAAACCGCAACAAGAAACCCAGTTACTTGACTATGTGCCAGTTACGCTCATGCGAAAACCTCAGAAATTAATGCGACAAGTGGCTAAAAAAAGCCTGAAGACTCTCATATATCAAACAAAGGCAACTGAAGTGTAATTTTTCCAATCTCTTCAAACCGCAACAAGAAACCCAGTTACGTCGACTACCGTCTCATAGGTGCCAGTTACGCTCATGCGAAAACCCCAGAAAATAATGCAACAAGTGGCAAAAAAAAGACTGAAGACTCTTTCAGTAGCAACTGCTTCTTATTGCATAAATCAAACAAAAGGAACTAAATTTTTGATTTATATTTTTTTCTCCAATCTCTTTATACCGTGACCACAAATCCATTTACGTTGACTGCCATCGTATCCGCGAAAACGCGAAAAATCGACTTACGGAACATTTCATAGCAGAGGACACCTGTTGCTTAATAGGTCAAATATAGGGAATTTAGTTTCTAATATCTGTTTTTTATTTCTGCAATCTTTATTTACCGTGACGACAAACCCTTTTAGGTTGTCTATTGTCTCGCAGGTGCCACTTACGTATCCGCAAAAACATGAAAAATCGACTTATGGAATATCTTATAGCAGACGACAACTGTTGCTTGAGTCAATTATAGGGATTTTTCTTTTTCTTTTTCTCTCACTAGGGCCATTGATTTGGTTACGATGACCATCTAACCCATACGTGACTGTTACGTGCCGCGCATAAAATTGTAAAATCAGCTTCGACACTTTTGGAGGCAACTGAAACCTGTCGTACAAATCAAAGAAAGGTAAACCAAATTTTTCCCTGTTTTCTTACCAGGGTCATGAAAACATTGAACCAATTTAGACGACCGCGTGAGTCAAAAGTCAATTTTATGTTTAATCTCTGCGCAAAATATAAAATTCAGAAGCAACCGGTTGCTGTTGCGAAAACTTTTTCCGACAAAAAAATCTTGTTCTTGTTTGAAGAATTTAGAAGTAGGCCATAAAGACACAATAAGATGTAAGAATAACTAAAAATCAATTGCTTCCTTGATAGGGTAGAAAACATTGTGGGAAAAGGAGAAAATGCTGGTAGCCTGCATTGTCTCCTTTCCTCAGATTACTTTCAAAAGCCTTCTTTAAAAGGCGTCATGCATTGTGTGGTAAAAGGTTAATAATTATCCAATCAGAGAAGCTTTAAGGAAATCAGAATGGATACCAGCAGCCAATCAGAGAAGACTTAAGAAATTCAACAGCCAATCAGAGAGCTTCAAAATCGCTCGAAATTGGCGCCAAAATTTATCAATTAAAAAACAGTGAAAAAAACGGCATAAAAGTGGATTTAAAGTTTTCTTTAAAGGCTGCTGTGCAGTCCTTGGCAAACTGCAAAGATTTCACTGAAAATGGGCAAACATTTAAGAAAATAGGGGCGCAGAAGACCGTGTTTTGGTCTTTTCAAGCCCCTTGCAAGAATTACTTCCCTTTAACCCTCGATGCACCCACGCCCCCTCCCCAGCCCTTAACTGGATTTGCTTTTCTAACTCAGCCCACAATAAATGCTGCACATTGAAACTTTCAA
This sequence comes from Tridacna crocea, assembly GCA_943736015.1. Classification (NCBI taxonomy): domain Eukaryota; kingdom Metazoa; phylum Mollusca; class Bivalvia; order Cardiida; family Cardiidae; genus Tridacna; species Tridacna crocea. The sequence continues at coordinate 16,896,552 of OX031069.1, forward strand.
TTAGTCAATTTTTAGTGATCAATGTACAGTGTAAAAAAAAAAACAAAAACAAAAAAAAAAAAACGCCCAGAAATTAATGCAAGAATTACTTCCCTTTAACCCTCGATGCACCCAACACCCCCCTCCCCAGCCCTTTACTGGACTTGCTTTTCTAACTCAGCCCACAATAAATGCTGCACATTAGAACTTTCAATAAGCCAAAGTGATCAATGTACAGTGTAAAAAAAAAAAACGCCCAGAAATTAATGCAAGAATTACTTCCCTTTAACCCTCGATGTACCCCCCCCTCCCCCCAGTCCTTAACTGGATTTGCTTTTCTAACTCAGCCCACAATAAATGCTGCACATTGAAACTTTCAATAAGCCAAAGTGATCAATGTACAGTGTAAAAAGAAAACGCCCAGAAATTAATGTGACAAGTGGCTAAAAAAAGATTGTAAACTCTTTCAGTTGCTTCCTATTGCATAAATCAAACAAAAGCAACTGAAGTGTAATTTTTCTAATCTCTTCAAACCGCAACAAGAAACCCAGTTACGTTGACTATGTGCCAGTTACGCTCATGCGAAAACCTCAGAAATTAATGCGACAAGTGGCTAAAAAAAGCCTGAAGACTCTCATATATCAAACAAAGGCAACTGAAGTGTAATTTTTCCAATCTCTTCAAACCGCAACAAGAAACCCAGTTACGTCGACTACCGTCTCATAGGTGCCAGTTACGCTCATGCGAAAACCCCAGAAAATAATGCAACAAGTGGCAAAAAAAAGACTGAAGACTCTTTCAGTAGCAACTGCTTCTTATTGCATAAATCAAACAAAAGGAACTAAATTTTTAATTTATATTTTTTTCTCCAATCTCTTTATACCGTGACCACAAATCCATTTACGTTGACTGCCATCGTATCCGCGAAAACGCGAAAAATCGACTTACGGAACATTTCATAGCAGAGGACACCTGTTGCTTAATAGGTCAAATATAGGGAATTTAGTTTCTAATATCTGTTTTTTATTTCTGCAATCTTTATTTACCGTGACGACAAACCCTTTTAGGTTGTCTATTGTCTCGCAGGTGCCACTTACGTATCCGCAAAAACATGAAAAATCGACTTATGGAATATCTTATAGCAGACGACAACTGTTGCTTGAGTCAATTATAGGGATTTTTCTTTTTCTTTTTCTCTCACTAGGGCCATTGATTTGGTTACGATGACCATCTAACCCATTCGTGACTGTTACGTGCCGCGCATAAAATTGTAAAATCAGCTTCGACACTTTTGGAGGCAACTGAAACCTGTCGTACAAATCAAAGAAAGGTAAACCAAATTTTTCCCTGTTTTCTTACCAGGGTCATGAAAACATTGAACCAATTTAGACGACCGCGTGAGTCAAAAGTCAATTTTATGTTTAATCTCTGCGCAAAATATAAAATTCAGAAGCAACCGGTTGCTGTTGCGAAAACTTTTTCCGACAAAAAAATCTTGTTCTTGTTTGAAGAATTTAGAAGTAGGCCATAAAGACACAATAAGATGTAAGAATAACTAAAAATCAATTGCTTCCTTGATAGGGTAGAAAACATTGTGGGAAAAGGAGAAAATGCTGGTAGCCTGCATTGTCTCCTTTCCTCAGATTACTTTCAAAAGCCTTCTTTAAAAGGCGTCATGCATTGTGTGGTAAAAGGTTAATAATTATCCAATCAGAGAAGCTTTAAGGAAATCAGAATGGATACCAGCAGCCAATCAGAGAAGACTTAAGAAATTCAACAGCCAATCAGAGAGCTTCAAAATCGCTCGAAATTGGCGCCAAAATTTATCAATTAAAAAACAGTGAAAAAAACGGCATAAAAGTGGATTTAAAGTTTTCTTTAAAGGCTGCTGTGCAGTCCTTGGCAAACTGCAAAGATTTCACTGAAAATGGGCAAACATTTAAGAAAATAGGGGCGCAGAAGACCGTGTTTTGGTCTTTTCAAGCCCCTTGCAAGAATTACTTCCCTTTAACCCTCGATGCACCCACGCCCCCTCCCCAGCCCTTAACTGGATTTGCTTTTCTAACTCAGCCCACAATAAATGCTGCACATTGAAACTTTCAATTAGTCAATTTTTAGTGATCAATGTACAGTGTAAAAAAAAAAACAAAAACAAAAAAAAAAAACGCCCAGAAATTAATGCAAGAATTACTTCCCTTTAACCCTCGATGCACCCAACACCCCCCTCCCCAGCCCTTTACTGGACTTGCTTTTCTAACTCAGCCCACAATAAATGCTGCACATTAGAACTTTCAATAAGCCAAAGTGATCAATGTACAGTGTAAAAAAAAAAAACGCCCAGAAATTAATGCAAGAATTACTTCCCTTTAACCCTCGATGTACCCCCCCTCCCCCCAGTCCTTAACTGGATTTGCTTTTCTAACTCAGCCCACAATAAATGCTGCACATTGAAACTTTCAATAAGCCAAAGTGATCAATGTACAGTGTAAAAAGAAAACGCCCAGAAATTAATGTGACAAGTGGCTAAAAAAAGATTGTAAACTCTTTCAGTTGCTTCCTATTGCATAAATCAAACAAAAGCAACTGAAGTGTAATTTTTCTAATCTCTTCAAACCGCAACAAGAAACCCAGTTACGTTGACTATGTGCCAGTTACGCTCATGCGAAAACCTCAGAAATTAATGCGACAAGTGGCTAAAAAAAGCCTGAAGACTCTCATATATCAAACAAAGGCAACTGAAGTGTAATTTTTCCAATCTCTTCAAACCGCAACAAGAAACCCAGTTACGTCGACTACCGTCTCATAGGGCCAGTTACGCTCATGCGAAAACCCCAGAAAATAATGCAACAAGTGGCAAAAAAAAAGACTGAAGACTCTTTCAGTAGCAACTGCTTCTTATTGCATAAATCAAACAAAAGGAACTAAATTTTTAATTTATATTTTTTTCTCCAAATCTCTTTATACCGTGACCACAAATCCATTTACGTTGACTGCCATCGTATCCGCGAAAACGCGAAAAATCGACTTACGGAACATTTCATAGCAGAGGACACCTGTTGCTTAATAGGTCAAATATAGGGAATTTAGTTTCTAATATCTGTTTTTTATTTCTGCAATCTTTATTTACCGTGACGACAACCCTTTTAGGTTGTCTATTGTCTCGCAGGTGCCACTTACGTATCCGCAAAAACATGAAAAATCGACTTATGGAATATCTTATAGCAGACGACAACTGTTGCTTGAGTCAATTATAGGGATTTTTCTTTTCTTTTTCTCTCACTAGGGCCATTGATTTGGTTACGATGACCATCTAACCCATACGTGACTGTTACGTGCCGCACATAAAATTGTAAAATCAGCTTCGACACTTTTGGAGGCAACTGAAACCTGTCGTACAAATCAAAAAGAAAGGTAAACCAAATTTTTCCCTGTTTTCTTACCAGGGTCATGAAAACATTGAACCAATTTAGACGACCGCGTGAGTCAAAAGTCAATTTTATGTTTAATCTCTGCGCAAAATATAAAATTCAGAAGCAACCGGTTGCTGTTGCGAAAACTTTTTCCGACAAAAAAAATCTTGTTCTTGGTTTGAAGAATTTAGAAGTAGGCCATAAAGACACAATAAGATGTAAGAATAACTAAAAATCAATTGCTTCCTTGATAGGGTAGAAAACATTGTGGGAAAAGGAGAAAATGCTGGTAGCCTGCATTGTCTCCCTTCCTCAGATTACTTTCAAAAGCCTTCTTTAAAAGGCGTCATGCATTGTGGTGTTAAAAGGTTAATAATTATCCAATCAAGAGAGCTTTAAGGAAATCAGAATGGATACCAGCAGCCAATCAGAGAAGACTTAAGAAATTCAACAGCCAATCAGAGAGCTTCAAAATCGCTCGAAATTGGCGCCAAAATTTATCAATTAAAAAACAGTGAAAAAAAACGGCATAAAAGTGGATTTAAAGTTTTTCTTTAAAGGCTGCTGTGCAGTCGCTTGGCAAACTGCAAAGATTTCACTGAAAATGGGCAAACATTTAAGAAATAGGGCGCAGAAGACCGTGTTTTGTCTTTTCAAGCCCCTTGCAAGAATTACTTCCCTTTAACCTCGATGCACCCACGCCCCCTCCCCAGCCCTTAACTGGATTTGCTTTTCTACTCAGCCCACAATAAATGCTGCACATTGAAACTTTCAAGTAGTCAATTTTAGTGATCAATGTACAGTGTAAAAAAAAAAACAAAAACAAAAAAAAAAAAACGCCCAGAAATTAATGCAAGAATTACTTCCCTTTAACCCTCGATGCACCCAACACCCCCCTCCCAGCCCTTTACTGGACTTGCTTTTCTAACTCAGCCCACAATAAATGCTGCACATTAGAACTTTCAATAAGCCAAGTGATCAATGTACAGTGTAAAAAAAAAAAACGCCCAGAAATTAATGCAAGAATTACTTCCCTTTAACCCTCGATGTACCCCCCCCTCCCCCAGTCCTTAACTGGATTTGCTTTTCTAACTCAGCCCACAATAAATGCTGCACATTGAAACTTTCAATAAGCCAAAGTGATCAATGTACAGTGTAAAAAAGAAAAACGCCCAGAAATTAATGTGACAAGTGGCTAAAAAAAGATTGTAAACTCTTTCAGTTTGCTTCCTATTGCATAAATCAAACAAAAGCAACTGAAGTGTAATTTTTCTAATCTCTTCAAACCGCAACAAGAAACCCAGTTACGTTGACTATGTGCCAGTTACGCTCATTGCCGAAAACCTCAGAAATTAATGCGACAAGTGGCTAAAAAAAGCCTGAAGACTCTCATATATCAAACAAAGGCAACTGAAGTGTAATTTTTCCAATCTCTTCAAACCGCAACAAGAAACCCAGTTACGTCGACTACCGTCTCATAGGTGCCAGTTTACGCTCATGCGAAAAACCCAGAAAATAATGCAACAAGTGGCAAAAAAAAGACTGAAGACTCTTTCAGTAGCAACTGCTTTCTTATTGCATAAATCAAACAAAAGGAACTAAATTTTTAATTTATATTTTTTTCTCCAATCTCTTTATACCGTGACCACAAATCCATTTACGTTGACTGCCATCTGTATCCGCGAAAACGCGAAAAATCGACTTACGGAACATTTCATAAGACACCTGTTGCTTAATAGGTCAAATATAGGGAATTTAGTTTCTAATATCTGTTTTTTATTTCTGCAATCTTTATTTACCGTGACGACAAACCCTTTTAGGTTGTCTATTGTCTCGCAGGTGCCACTTACGTATCCGCAAAAACATGAAAAATCGACTTATGGAATATCTTATAGCAGACGACAACTGTTGCTTGAGTCAATTATAGGGATTTTTCTTTTTCTTTTTCTCTCACTAGGGCCATTGATTTGGTTACGATGACCATCTAACCCATACGTGACTGTTACGTGCCGCGCATAAAATTGTAAAATCAGCTTCGACACTTTTGGAGGCAACTGAAACCTGTCGTACAAATCAAAGAAAGGTAAACCAAATTTTTCCCTGTTTTCTTACCAGGGTCATGAAAACATTGAACCAATTTAGACGACCGCGTGAGTCAAAAGTCAATTTTATGTTTAATCTCTGCGCAAAATATAAAATTCAGAAGCAACCGGTTGCTGTTGCGAAAACTTTTTCCGACAAAAAAATCTTGTTCTTGTTTGAAGAATTTAGAAGTAGGCCATAAAGACACAATAAGATGTAAGAATAACTAAAAATCAATTGCTTCCTTGATAGGGTAGAAAACATTGTGGGAAAAGGAGAAAATGCTGGTAGCCTGCATTGTCTCCTTTCCTCAGATTACTTTCAAAAGCCTTCTTTAAAAGGCGTCATGCATTGTGTGGTAAAAGGTTAATAATTATCCAATCAGAGAAGCTTTAAGGAAATCAGAATGGATACCAGCAGCCAATCAGAGAAGACTTAAGAAATTCAACAGCCAATCAGAGAGCTTCAAAATCGCTCGAAATTGGCGCCAAAATTTATCAATTAAAAAACAGTGAAAAAAACGGCATAAAAGTGGATTTAAAGTTTTCTTTAAAGGCTGCTGTGCAGTCCTTGGCAAACTGCAAAGATTTCACTGAAAATGGGCAAACATTTAAGAAAATAGGGGCGCAGAAGACCGTGTTTTGGTCTTTTCAAGCCCCTTGCAAGAATTACTTCCCTTTAACCCTCGATGCACCCACGCCCCCTCCCCAGCCCTTAACTGGATTTGCTTTTCTAACTCAGCCCACAATAAATGCTGCACATTGAAACTTTCAATTAGTCAATTTTTAGTGATCAATGTACAGTGTAAAAAAAAAAACAAAAACAAAAAAAAAAAACGCCCAGAAATTAATGCAAGAATTACTTCCCTTTAACCCTCGATGCACCCAACACCCCCCTCCCCAGCCCTTTACTGGACTTGCTTTTCTAACTCAGCCCACAATAAATGCTGCACATTAGAACTTTCAATAAGCCAAAGTGATCAATGTACAGTGTAAAAAAAAAAAACGCCCAGAAATTAATGCAAGAATTACTTCCCTTTAACCCTCGATGTACCCCCCCTCCCCCCAGTCCTTAACTGGATTTGCTTTTCTAACTCAGCCCACAATAAATGCTGCACATTGAAACTTTCAATAAGCCAAAGTGATCAATGTACAGTGTAAAAAGAAAACGCCCAGAAATTAATGTGACAAGTGGCTAAAAAAAGATTGTAAACTCTTTCAGTTGCTTCCTATTGCATAAATCAAACAAAAGCAACTGAAGTGTAATTTTTCTAATCTCTTCAAACCGCAACAAGAAACCCAGTTACGTTGACTATGTGCCAGTTACGCTCATGCGAAAACCTCAGAAATTAATGCGACAAGTGGCTAAAAAAAGCCTGAAGACTCTCATATATCAAACAAAGGCAACTGAAGTGTAATTTTTCCAATCTCTTCAAACCGCAACAAGAAACCCAGTTACGTCGACTACCGTCTCATAGGTGCCAGTTACGCTCATGCGAAAACCCCAGAAAATAATGCAACAAGTGGCAAAAAAAAGACTGAAGACTCTTTCAGTAGCAACTGCTTCTTATTGCATAAATCAAACAAAAGGAACTAAATTTTTAATTTATATTTTTTTCTCCAATCTCTTTATACCGTGACCACAAATCCATTTACGTTGACTGCCATCGTATCCGCGAAAACGCGAAAAATCGACTTACGGAACATTTCATAGCAGAGGACACCTGTTGCTTAATAGGTCAAATATAGGGAATTTAGTTTCTAATATCTGTTTTTTATTTCTGCAATCTTTATTTACCGTGACGACAAACCCTTTTAGGTTGTCTATTGTCTCGCAGGTGCCACTTACGTATCCGCAAAAACATGAAAAATCGACTTATGGAATATCTTATAGCAGACGACAACTGTTGCTTGAGTCAATTATAGGGATTTTTCTTTTTCTTTTTCTCTCACTAGGGCCATTGATTTGGTTACGATGACCATCTAACCCATACGTGACTGTTACGTGCCGCGCATAAAATTGTAAAATCAGCTTCGACACTTTTGGAGGCAACTGAAACCTGTCGTACAAATCAAAGAAAGGTAAACCAAATTTTTCCCTGTTTTCTTACCAGGGTCATGAAAACATTGAACCAATTTAGACGACCGCGTGAGTCAAAAGTCAATTTTATGTTTAATCTCTGCGCAAAATATAAAATTCAGAAGCAACCGGTTGCTGTTGCGAAAACTTTTTCCGACAAAAAAATCTTGTTCTTGTTTGAAGAATTTAGAAGTAGGCCATAAAGACACAATAAGATGTAAGAATAACTAAAAATCAATTGCTTCCTTGATAGGGTAGAAAACATTGTGGGAAAAGGAGAAAATGCTGGTAGCCTGCATTGTCTCCTTTCCTCAGATTACTTTCAAAAGCCTTCTTTAAAAGGCGTCATGCATTGTGTGGTAAAAGGTTAATAATTATCCAATCAGAGAAGCTTTAAGGAAATCAGAATGGATACCAGCAGCCAATCAGAGAAGACTTAAGAAATTCAACAGCCAATCAGAGAGCTTCAAAATCGCTCGAAATTGGCGCCAAAATTTATCAATTAAAAAACAGTGAAAAAAACGGCATAAAAGTGGATTTAAAGTTTTCTTTAAAGGCTGCTGTGCAGTCCTTGGCAAACTGCAAAGATTTCACTGAAAATGGGCAAACATTTAAGAAAATAGGGGCGCAGAAGACCGTGTTTTGGTCTTTTCAAGCCCCTTGCAAGAATTACTTCCCTTTAACCCTCGATGCACCCACGCCCCCTCCCCAGCCCTTAACTGGATTTGCTTTTCTAACTCAGCCCACAATAAATGCTGCACATTGAAACTTTCAATTAGTCAATTTTTAGTGATCAATGTACAGTGTAAAAAAAAAAACAAAAACAAAAAAAAAAAAAACGCCCAGAAATTAATGCAAGAATTACTTCCCTTTAACCCTCGATGCACCCAACACCCCCCTCCCCAGCCCTTTACTGGACTTGCTTTTCTAACTCAGCCCACAATAAATGCTGCACATTAGAACTTTCAATAAGCCAAAGTGATCAATGTACAGTGTAAAAAAAAAAAAACGCCCAGAAATTAATGCAAGAATTACTTCCCTTTAACCCTCGATGTACCCCCCCCTCCCCCCAGTCCTTAACTGGATTTGCTTTTCTAACTCAGCCCACAATAAATGCTGCACATTGAAACTTTCAATAAGCCAAAGTGATCAATGTACAGTGTAAAAAGAAAACGCCCAGAAATTAATGTGACAAGTGGCTAAAAAAAGATTGTAAACTCTTTCAGTTGCTTCCTATTGCATAAATCAAACAAAAGCAACTGAAGTGTAATTTTTCTAATCTCTTCAAACCGCAACAAGAAACCCAGTTACGTTGACTATGTGCCAGTTACGCTCATGCGAAAACCTCAGAAATTAATGCGACAAGTGGCTAAAAAAAGCCTGAAGACTCTCATATATCAAACAAAGGCAACTGAAGTGTAATTTTTCCAATCTCTTCAAACCGCAACAAGAAACCCAGTTACGTCGACTACCGTCTCATAGGTGCCAGTTACGCTCATGCGAAAACCCCAGAAAATAATGCAACAAGTGGCAAAAAAAAGACTGAAGACTCTTTCAGTAGCAACTGCTTCTTATTGCATAAATCAAACAAAAGGAACTAAATTTTTAATTTATATTTTTTTCTCCAATCTCTTTATACCGTGACCACAAATCCATTTACGTTGACTGCCATCGTATCCGCGAAAACGCGAAAAATCGACTTACGGAACATTTCATAGCAGAGGACACCTGTTGCTTAATAGGTCAAATATAGGGAATTTAGTTTCTAATATCTGTTTTTTATTTCTGCAATCTTTATTTACCGTGACGACAAACCCTTTTAGGTTGTCTATTGTCTCGCAGGTGCCACTTACGTATCCGCAAAAACATGAAAAATCGACTTATGGAATATCTTATAGCAGACGACAACTGTTGCTTGAGTCAATTATAGGGATTTTTCTTTTTCTTTTTCTCTCACTAGGGCCATTGATTTGGTTACGATGACCATCTAACCCATACGTGATTGTTACGTGCCGCGCATAAAATTGTAAAATCAGCTTCGACACTTTTGGAGGCAACTGAAACCTGTCGTACAAATCAAAGAAAGGTAAACCAAATTTTTCCCTGTTTTCTTACCAGGGTCATGAAAACATTGAACCAATTTAGACGACCGCGTGAGTCAAAAGTCAATTTTATGTTTAATCTCTGCGCAAAATATAAAATTCAGAAGCAACCGGTTGCTGTTGCGAAAACTTTTTCCGACAAAAAAATCTTGTTCTTGTTTGAAGAATTTAGAAGTAGGCCATAAAGACACAATAAGATGTAAGAATAACTAAAAATCAATTGCTTCCTTGATAGGGTAGAAAACATTGTGGGAAAAGGAGAAAATGCTGGTAGCCTGCATTGTCTCCTTTCCTCAGATTACTTTCAAAAGCCTTCTTTAAAAGGCGTCATGCATTGTGTGGTAAAAGGTTAATAATTATCCAATCAGAGAAGCTTTAAGGAAATCAGAATGGATACCAGCAGCCAATCAGAGAAGACTTAAGAAATTCAACAGCCAATCAGAGAGCTTCAAAATCGCTCGAAATTGGCGCCAAAATTTATCAATTAAAAAACAGTGAAAAAAACGGCATAAAAGTGGATTTAAAGTTTTCTTTAAAGGCTGCTGTGCAGTCCTTGGCAAACTGCAAAGATTTCACTGAAAATGGGCAAACATTTAAGAAAATAGGGGCGCAGAAGACCGTGTTTTGGTCTTTTCAAGCCCCTTGCAAGAATTACTTCCCTTTAACCCTCGATGCACCCACGCCCCCTCCCCAGCCCTTAACTGGATTTGCTTTTCTAACTCAGCCCACAATAAATGCTGCACATTGAAACTTTCAATTAGTCAATTTTTAGTGATCAATGTACAGTGTAAAAAAAAAAACAAAAACAAAAAAAAAAAAACGCCCAGAAATTAATGCAAGAATTACTTCCCTTTAACCCTCGATGCACCCAACACCCCCCTCCCCAGCCCTTTACTGGACTTGCTTTTCTAACTCAGCCCACAATAAATGCTGCACATTAGAACTTTCAATAAGCCAAAGTGATCAATGTACAGTGTAAAAAAAAAAAACGCCCAGAAATTAATGCAAGAATTACTTCCCTTTAACCCTCGATGTACCCCCCCCTCCCCCCAGTCCTTAACTGGATTTGCTTTTCTAACTCAGCCCACAATAAATGCTGCACATTGAAACTTTCAATAAGCCAAAGTGATCAATGTACAGTGTAAAAAGAAAACGCCCAGAAATTAATGTGACAAGTGGCTAAAAAAAGATTGTAAACTCTTTCAGTTGCTTCCTATTGCATAAATCAAACAAAAGCAACTGAAGTGTAATTTTTCTAATCTCTTCAAACCGCAACAAGAAACCCAGTTACGTTGACTATGTGCCAGTTACGCTCATGCGAAAACCTCAGAAATTAATGCGACAAGTGGCTAAAAAAAGCCTGAAGACTCTCATATATCAAACAAAGGCAACTGAAGTGTAATTTTTCCAATCTCTTCAAACCGCAACAAGAAACCCAGTTACGTCGACTACCGTCTCATAGGTGCCAGTTACGCTCATGCGAAAACCCCAGAAAATAATGCAACAAGTGGCAAAAAAAAGACTGAAGACTCTTTCAGTAGCAACTGCTTCTTATTGCATAAATCAAACAAAAGGAACTAAATTTTTAATTTATATTTTTTTCTCCAATCTCTTTATACCGTGACCACAAATCCATTTACGTTGACTGCCATCGTATCCGCGAAAACGCGAAAAATCGACTTACGGAACATTTCATAGCAGAGGACACCTGTTGCTTAATAGGTCAAATATAGGGAATTTAGTTTCTAATATCTGTTTTTTATTTCTGCAATCTTTATTTACCGTGACGACAAACCCTTTTAGGTTGTCTATTGTCTCGCAGGTGCCACTTACGTATCCGCAAAAACATGAAAAATCGACTTATGGAATATCTTATAGCAGACGACAACTGTTGCTTGAGTCAATTATAGGGATTTTTCTTTTTCTTTTTCTCTCACTAGGGCCATTGATTTGGTTACGATGACCATCTAACCCATACGTGACTGTTACGTGCCGCGCATAAAATTGTAAAATCAGCTTCGACACTTTTGGAGGCAACTGAAACCTGTCGTACAAATCAAAGAAAGGTAAACCAAATTTTTCCCTGTTTTCTTACCAGGGTCATGAAAACATTGAACCAATTTAGACGACCGCGTGAGTCAAAAGTCAATTTTATGTTTAATCTCTGCGCAAAATATAAAATTCAGAAGCAACCGGTTGCTGTTGCGAAAACTTTTTCCGACAAAAAAATCTTGTTCTTGTTTGAAGAATTTAGAAGTAGGCCATAAAGACACAATAAGATGTAAGAATAACTAAAAATCAATTGCTTCCTTGATAGGGTAGAAAACATTGTGGGAAAAGGAGAAAATGCTGGTAGCCTGCATTGTCTCCTTTCCTCAGATTACTTTCAAAAGCCTTCTTTAAAAGGCGTCATGCATTGTGTGGTAAAAGGTTAATAATTATCCAATCAGAGAAGCTTTAAGGAAATCAGAATGGATACCAGCAGCCAATCAGAGAAGACTTAAGAAATTCAACAGCCAATCAGAGAGCTTCAAAATCGCTCGAAATTGGCGCCAAAATTTATCAATTAAAAAACAGTGAAAAAAACGGCATAAAAGTGGATTTAAAGTTTTCTTTAAAGGCTGCTGTGCAGTCCTTGGCAAACTGCAAAGATTTCACTGAAAATGGGCAAACATTTAAGAAAATAGGGGCGCAGAAGACCGTGTTTTGGTCTTTTCAAGCCCCTTGCAAGAATTACTTCCCTTTAACCCTCGATGCACCCACGCCCCCTCCCCAGCCCTTAACTGGATTTGCTTTTCTAACTCAGCCCACAATAAATGCTGCACATTGAAACTTTCAATTAGTCAATTTTTAGTGATCAATGTACAGTGTAAAAAAAAAAACAAAAACAAAAAAAAAAAAACGCCCAGAAATTAATGCAAGAATTACTTCCCTTTAACCCTCGATGCACCCAACACCCCCCTCCCCAGCCCTTTACTGGACTTGCTTTTCTAACTCAGCCCACAATAAATGCTGCACATTAGAACTTTCAATAAGCCAAAGTGATCAATGTACAGTGTAAAAAAAAAAAACGCCCAGAAATTAATGCAAGAATTACTTCCCTTTAACCCTCGATGTACCCCCCCCCTCCCCCCAGTCCTTAACTGGATTTGCTTTTCTAACTCAGCCCACAATAAATGCTGCACATTGAAACTTTCAATAAGCCAAAGTGATCAATGTACAGTGTAAAAAGAAAACGCCCAGAAATTAATGTGACAAGTGGCTAAAAAAAGATTGTAAACTCTTTCAGTTGCTTCCTATTGCATAAATCAAACAAAAGCAACTGAAGTGTAATTTTTCTAATCTCTTCAAACCGCAACAAGAAACCCAGTTACGTTGACTATGTGCCAGTTACGCTCATGCGAAAACCTCAGAAATTAATGCGACAAGTGGCTAAAAAAAGCCTGAAGACTCTCATATATCAAACAAAGGCAACTGAAGTGTAATTTTTCCAATCTCTTCAAACCGCAACAAGAAACCCAGTTACGTCGACTACCGTCTCATAGGTGCCAGTTACGCTCATGCGAAAACCCCAGAAAATAATGCAACAAGTGGCAAAAAAAAGACTGAAGACTCTTTCAGTAGCAACTGCTTCTTATTGCATAAATCAAACAAAAGGAACTAAATTTTTAATTTATATTTTTTTCTCCAATCTCTTTATACCGTGACCACAAATCCATTTACGTTGACTGCCATCGTATCCGCGAAAACGCGAAAAATCGACTTACGGAACATTTCATAGCAGAGGACACCTGTTGCTTAATAGGTCAAATATAGGGAATTTAGTTTCTAATATCTGTTTTTTATTTCTGCAATCTTTATTTACCGTGACGACAAACCCTTTTAGGTTGTCTATTGTCTCGCAGGTGCCACTTACGTATCCGCAAAAACATGAAAAATCGACTTATGGAATATCTTATAGCAGACGACAACTGTTGCTTGAGTCAATTATAGGGATTTTTCTTTTTCTTTTTCTCTCACTAGGGCCATTGATTTGGTTACGATGACCATCTAACCCATTCGTGACTGTTACGTGCCGCGCATAAAATTGTAAAATCAGCTTCGACACTTTTGGAGGCAACTGAAACCTGTCGTACAAATCAAAGAAAGGTAAACCAAATTTTTCCCTGTTTTCTTACCAGGGTCATGAAAACATTGAACCAATTTAGACGACCGCGTGAGTCAAAAGTCAATTTTATGTTTAATCTCTGCGCAAAATATAAAATTCAGAAGCAACCGGTTGCTGTTGCGAAAACTTTTTCCGACAAAAAAATCTTGTTCTTGTTTGAAGAATTTAGAAGTAGGCCATAAAGACACAATAAGATGTAAGAATAACTAAAAATCAATTGCTTCCTTGATAGGGTAGAAAACATTGTGGGAAAAGGAGAAAATGCTGGTAGCCTGCATTGTCTCCTTTCCTCAGATTACTTTCAAAAGCCTTCTTTAAAAGGCGTCATGCATTGTGTGGTAAAAGGTTAATAATTATCCAATCAGAGAAGCTTTAAGGAAATCAGAATGGATACCAGCAGCCAATCAGAGAAGACTTAAGAAATTCAACAGCCAATCAGAGAGCTTCAAAATCGCTCGAAATTGGCGCCAAAATTTATCAATTAAAAAACAGTGAAAAAAACGGCATAAAAGTGGATTTAAAGTTTTCTTTAAAGGCTGCTGTGCAGTCCTTGGCAAACTGCAAAGATTTCACTGAAAATGGGCAAACATTTAAGAAAATAGGGGCGCAGAAGACCGTGTTTTGGTCTTTTCAAGCCCCTTGCAAGAATTACTTCCCTTTAACCCTCGATGCACCCACGCCCCCTCCCCAGCCCTTAACTGGATTTGCTTTTCTAACTCAGCCCACAATAAATGCTGCACATTGAAACTTTCAATTAGTCAATTTTTAGTGATCAATGTACAGTGTAAAAAAAAAAACAAAAACAAAAAAAAAAAAACGCCCAGAAATTAATGCAAGAATTACTTCCCTTTAACCCTCGATGCACCCAACACCCCCCTCCCCAGCCCTTTACTGGACTTGCTTTTCTAACTCAGCCCACAATAAATGCTGCACATTAGAACTTTCAATAAGCCAAAGTGATCAATGTACAGTGTAAAAAAAGAAAACGCCCAGAAATTAATGCAAGAATTACTTCCCTTTAACCCTCGATGTACCCCCCCTCCCCCCAGTCCTTAACTGGATTTGCTTTTCTAACTCAGCCCACAATAAATGCTGCACATTGAAACTTTCAATAAGCCAAAGTGATCAATGTACAGTGTAAAAAGAAAACGCCCAGAAATTAATGTGACAAGTGGCTAAAAAAAGATTGTAAACTCTTTCAGTTGCTTCCTATTGCATAAATCAAACAAAAGCAACTGAAGTGTAATTTTTCTAATCTCTTCAAACCGCAACAAGAAACCCAGTTACGTTGACTATGTGCCAGTTACGCTCATGCGAAAACCTCAGAAATTAATGCGACAAGTGGCTAAAAAAAGCCTGAAGACTCTCATATATCAAACAAAGGCAACTGAAGTGTAATTTTTCCAATCTCTTCAAACCGCAACAAGAAACCCAGTTACGTCGACTACCGTCTCATAGGTGCCAGTTACGCTCATGCGAAAACCCCAGAAAATAATGCAACAAGTGGCAAAAAAAAGACTGAAGACTCTTTCAGTAGCAACTGCTTCTTATTGCATAAATCAAACAAAAGGAACTAAATTTTTAATTTATATTTTTTTCTCCAATCTCTTTATACCGTGACCACAAATCCATTTACGTTGACTGCCATCGTATCCGCGAAAACGCGAAAAATCGACTTACGGAACATTTCATAGCAGAGGACACCTGTTGCTTAATAGGTCAAATATAGGGAATTTAGTTTCTAATATCTGTTTTTTATTTCTGCAATCTTTATTTACCGTGACGACAAACCCTTTTAGGTTGTCTATTGTCTCGCAGGTGCCACTTACGTATCCGCAAAAACATGAAAAATCGACTTATGGAATATCTTATAGCAGACGACAACTGTTGCTTGAGTCAATTATAGGGATTTTTCTTTTTCTTTTTCTCTCACTAGGGCCATTGATTTGGTTACGATGACCATCTAACCCATACGTGACTGTTACGTGCCGCGCATAAAATTGTAAAATCAGCTTCGACACTTTTGGAGGCAACTGAAACCTGTCGTACAAATCAAAGAAAGGTAAACCAAATTTTTCCCTGTTTTCTTACCAGGGTCATGAAAACATTGAACCAATTTAGACGACCGCGTGAGTCAAAAGTCAATTTTATGTTTAATCTCTGCGCAAAATATAAAATTCAGAAGCAACCGGTTGCTGTTGCGAAAACTTTTTCCGACAAAAAAATCTTGTTCTTGTTTGAAGAATTTAGAAGTAGGCCATAAAGACACAATAAGATGTAAGAATAACTAAAAATCAATTGCTTCCTTGATAGGGTAGAAAACATTGTGGGAAAAGGAGAAAATGCTGGTAGCCTGCATTGTCTCCTTTCCTCAGATTACTTTCAAAAGCCTTCTTTAAAAGGCGTCATGCATTGTGTGGTAAAAGGTTAATAATTATCCAATCAGAGAAGCTTTAAGGAAATCAGAATGGATACCAGCAGCCAATCAGAGAAGACTTAAGAAATTCAACAGCCAATCAGAGAGCTTCAAAATCGCTCGAAATTGGCGCCAAAATTTATCAATTAAAAAACAGTGAAAAAAACGGCATAAAAGTGGATTTAAAGTTTTCTTTAAAGGCTGCTGTGCAGTCCTTGGCAAACTGCAAAGATTTCACTGAAAATGGGCAAACATTTAAGAAAATAGGGGCGCAGAAGACCGTGTTTTGGTCTTTTCAAGCCCCTTGCAAGAATTACTTCCCTTTAACCCTCGATGCACCCACGCCCCCTCCCCAGCCCTTAACTGGATTTGCTTTTCTAACTCAGCCCACAATAAATGCTGCACATTGAAACTTTCAATTAGTCAATTTTTAGTGATCAATGTACAGTGTAAAAAAAAAAACAAAAACAAAAAAAAAAAAACGCCCAGAAATTAATGCAAGAATTACTTCCCTTTAACCCTCGATGCACCCAACACCCCCCTCCCCAGCCCTTTACTGGACTTGCTTTTCTAACTCAGCCCACAATAAATGCTGCACATTAGAACTTTCAATAAGCCAAAGTGATCAATGTACAGTGTAAAAAAAAAAAACGCCCAGAAATTAATGCAAGAATTACTTCCCTTTAACCCTCGATGTACCCCCCCCTCCCCCCAGTCCTTAACTGGATTTGCTTTTCTAACTCAGCCCACAATAAATGCTGCACATTGAAACTTTCAATAAGCCAAAGTGATCAATGTACAGTGTAAAAAGAAAACGCCCAGAAATTAATGTGACAAGTGGCTAAAAAAAGATTGTAAACTCTTTCAGTTGCTTCCTATTGCATAAATCAAACAAAAGCAACTGAAGTGTAATTTTTCTAATCTCTTCAAACCGCAACAAGAAACCCAGTTACGTTGACTATGTGCCAGTTACGCTCATGCGAAAACCTCAGAAATTAATGCGACAAGTGGCTAAAAAAAGCCTGAAGACTCTCATATATCAAACAAAGGCAACTGAAGTGTAATTTTTCCAATCTCTTCAAACCGCAACAAGAAACCCAGTTACGTCGACTACCGTCTCATAGGTGCCAGTTACGCTCATGCGAAAACCCCAGAAAATAATGCAACAAGTGGCAAAAAAAAGACTGAAGACTCTTTCAGTAGCAACTGCTTCTTATTGCATAAATCAAACAAAAGGAACTAAATTTTTAATTTATATTTTTTTCTCCAATCTCTTTATACCGTGACCACAAATCCATTTACGTTGACTGCCATCGTATCCGCGAAAACGCGAAAAATCGACTTACGGAACATTTCATAGCAGAGGACACCTGTTGCTTAATAGGTCAAATATAGGGAATTTAGTTTCTAATATCTGTTTTTTATTTCTGCAATCTTTATTTACCGTGACGACAAACCCTTTTAGGTTGTCTATTGTCTCGCAGGTGCCACTTACGTATCCGCAAAAACATGAAAAATCGACTTATGGAATATCTTATAGCAGACGACAACTGTTGCTTGAGTCAATTATAGGGATTTTTCTTTTTCTTTTTCTCTCACTAGGGCCATTGATTTGGTTACGATGACCATCTAACCCATACGTGACTGTTACGTGCCGCGCATAAAATTGTAAAATCAGCTTCGACACTTTTGGAGGCAACTGAAACCTGTCGTACAAATCAAAGAAAGGTAAACCAAATTTTTCCCTGTTTTCTTACCAGGGTCATGAAAACATTGAACCAATTTAGACGACCGCGTGAGTCAAAAGTCAATTTTATGTTTAATCTCTGCGCAAAATATAAAATTCAGAAGCAACCGGTTGCTGTTGCGAAAACTTTTTCCGACAAAAAAATCTTGTTCTTGTTTGAAGAATTTAGAAGTAGGCCATAAAGACACAATAAGATGTAAGAATAACTAAAAATCAATTGCTTCCTTGATAGGGTAGAAAACATTGTGGGAAAAGGAGAAAATGCTGGTAGCCTGCATTGTCTCCTTTCCTCAGATTACTTTCAAAAGCCTTCTTTAAAAGGCGTCATGCATTGTGTGGTAAAAGGTTAATAATTATCCAATCAGAGAAGCTTTAAGGAAATCAGAATGGATACCAGCAGCCAATCAGAGAAGACTTAAGAAATTCAACAGCCAATCAGAGAGCTTCAAAATCGCTCGAAATTGGCGCCAAAATTTATCAATTAAAAAACAGTGAAAAAAACGGCATAAAAGTGGATTTAAAGTTTTCTTTAAAGGCTGCTGTGCAGTCCTTGGCAAACTGCAAAGATTTCACTGAAAATGGGCAAACATTTAAGAAAATAGGGGCGCAGAAGACCGTGTTTTGGTCTTTTCAAGCCCCTTGCAAGAATTACTTCCCTTTAACCCTCGATGCACCCACGCCCCCTCCCCAGCCCTTAACTGGATTTGCTTTTCTAACTCAGCCCACAATAAATGCTGCACATTGAAACTTTCAATTAGTCAATTTTTAGTGATCAATGTACAGTGTAAAAAAAAAAACAAAAACAAAAAAAAAAAACGCCCAGAAATTAATGCAAGAATTACTTCCCTTTAACCCTCGATGCACCCAACACCCCCCTCCCCAGCCCTTTACTGGACTTGCTTTTCTAACTCAGCCCACAATAAATGCTGCACATTAGAACTTTCAATAAGCCAAAGTGATCAATGTACAGTGTAAAAAAAAAAAACGCCCAGAAATTAATGCAAGAATTACTTCCCTTTAACCCTCGATGTACCCCCCCTCCCCCCAGTCCTTAACTGGATTTGCTTTTCTAACTCAGCCCACAATAAATGCTGCACATTGAAACTTTCAATAAGCCAAAGTGATCAATGTACAGTGTAAAAAGAAAACGCCCAGAAATTAATGTGACAAGTGGCTAAAAAAAGATTGTAAACTCTTTCAGTTGCTTCCTATTGCATAAATCAAACAAAAGCAACTGAAGTGTAATTTTTCTAATCTCTTCAAACCGCAACAAGAAACCCAGTTACGTTGACTATGTGCCAGTTACGCTCATGCGAAAACCTCAGAAATTAATGCGACAAGTGGCTAAAAAAAGCCTGAAGACTCTCATATATCAAACAAAGGCAACTGAAGTGTAATTTTTCCAATCTCTTCAAACCGCAACAAGAAACCCAGTTACGTCGACTACCGTCTCATAGGTGCCAGTTACGCTCATGCGAAAACCCCAGAAAATAATGCAACAAGTGGCAAAAAAAAGACTGAAGACTCTTTCAGTAGCAACTGCTTCTTATTGCATAAATCAAACAAAAGGAACTAAATTTTTAATTTATATTTTTTTCTCCAATCTCTTTATACCGTGACCACAAATCCATTTACGTTGACTGCCATCGTATCCGCGAAAACGCGAAAAATCGACTTACGGAACATTTCATAGCAGAGGACACCTGTTGCTTAATAGGTCAAATATAGGGAATTTAGTTTCTAATATCTGTTTTTTATTTCTGCAATCTTTATTTACCGTGACGACAAACCCTTTTAGGTTGTCTATTGTCTCGCAGGTGCCACTTACGTATCCGCAAAAACATGAAAAATCGACTTATGGAATATCTTATAGCAGACGACAACTGTTGCTTGAGTCAATTATAGGGATTTTTCTTTTTCTTTTTCTCTCACTAGGGCCATTGATTTGGTTACGATGACCATCTAACCCATACGTGACTGTTACGTGCCGCGCATAAAATTGTAAAATCAGCTTCGACACTTTTGGAGGCAACTGAAACCTGTCGTACAAATCAAAGAAAGGTAAACCAAATTTTTCCCTGTTTTCTTACCAGGGTCATGAAAACATTGAACCAATTTAGACGACCGCGTGAGTCAAAAGTCAATTTTATGTTTAATCTCTGCGCAAAATATAAAATTCAGAAGCAACCGGTTGCTGTTGCGAAAACTTTTTCCGACAAAAAAATCTTGTTCTTGTTTGAAGAATTTAGAAGTAGGCCATAAAGACACAATAAGATGTAAGAATAACTAAAAATCAATTGCTTCCTTGATAGGGTAGAAAACATTGTGGGAAAAGGAGAAAATGCTGGTAGCCTGCATTGTCTCCTTTCCTCAGATTACTTTCAAAAGCCTTCTTTAAAAGGCGTCATGCATTGTGTGGTAAAAGGTTAATAATTATCCAATCAGAGAAGCTTTAAGGAAATCAGAATGGATACCAGCAGCCAATCAGAGAAGACTTAAGAAATTCAACAGCCAATCAGAGAGCTTCAAAATCGCTCGAAATTGGCGCCAAAATTTATCAATTAAAAAACAGTGAAAAAAACGGCATAAAAGTGGATTTAAAGTTTTCTTTAAAGGCTGCTGTGCAGTCCTTGGCAAACTGCAAAGATTTCACTGAAAATGGGCAAACATTTAAGAAAATAGGGGCGCAGAAGACCGTGTTTTGGTCTTTTCAAGCCCCTTGCAAGAATTACTTCCCTTTAACCCTCGATGCACCCACGCCCCCTCCCCAGCCCTTAACTGGATTTGCTTTTCTAACTCAGCCCACAATAAATGCTGCACATTGAAACTTTCAATTAGTCAATTTTTAGTGATCAATGTACAGTGTAAAAAAAAAAACAAAAACAAAAAAAAAAAACGCCCAGAAATTAATGCAAGAATTACTTCCCTTTAACCCTCGATGCACCCAACACCCCCCTCCCCAGCCCTTTACTGGACTTGCTTTTCTAACTCAGCCCACAATAAATGCTGCACATTAGAACTTTCAATAAGCCAAAGTGATCAATGTACAGTGTAAAAAAAAAAAACGCCCAGAAATTAATGCAAGAATTACTTCCCTTTAACCCTCGATGTACCCCCCCTCCCCCCAGTCCTTAACTGGATTTGCTTTTCTAACTCAGCCCACAATAAATGCTGCACATTGAAACTTTCAATAAGCCAAAGTGATCAATGTACAGTGTAAAAAGAAAACGCCCAGAAATTAATGTGACAAGTGGCTAAAAAAAGATTGTAAACTCTTTCAGTTGCTTCCTATTGCATAAATCAAACAAAAGCAACTGAAGTGTAATTTTTCTAATCTCTTCAAACCGCAACAAGAAACCCAGTTACGTTGACTATGTGCCAGTTACGCTCATGCGAAAACCTCAGAAATTAATGCGACAAGTGGCTAAAAAAAGCCTGAAGACTCTCATATATCAAACAAAGGCAACTGAAGTGTAATTTTTCCAATCTCTTCAAACCGCAACAAGAAACCCAGTTACGTCGACTACCGTCTCATAGGTGCCAGTTACGCTCATGCGAAAACCCCAGAAAATAATGCAACAAGTGGCAAAAAAAAGACTGAAGACTCTTTCAGTAGCAACTGCTTCTTATTGCATAAATCAAACAAAAGGAACTAAATTTTTAATTTATATTTTTTTCTCCAATCTCTTTATACCGTAACCACAAATCCATTTACGTTGACTGCCATCGTATCCGCGAAAACGCGAAAAATCGACTTACGGAACATTTCATAGCAGAGGACACCTGTTGCTTAATAGGTCAAATATAGGGAATTTAGTTTCTAATATCTGTTTTTTATTTCTGCAATCTTTATTTACCGTGACGACAAACCCTTTTAGGTTGTCTATTGTCTCGCAGGTGCCACTTACGTATCCGCAAAAACATGAAAAATCGACTTATGGAATATCTTATAGCAGACGACAACTGTTGCTTGAGTCAATTATAGGGATTTTTCTTTTTCTTTTTCTCTCACTAGGGCCATTGATTTGGTTACGATGACCATCTAACCCATACGTGACTGTTACGTGCCGCGCATAAAATTGTAAAATCAGCTTCGACACTTTTGGAGGCAACTGAAACCTGTCGTACAAATCAAAGAAAGGTAAACCAAATTTTTCCCTGTTTTCTTACCAGGGTCATGAAAACATTGAACCAATTTAGACGACCGCGTGAGTCAAAAGTCAATTTTATGTTTAATCTCTGCGCAAAATATAAAATTCAGAAGCAACCGGTTGCTGTTGCGAAAACTTTTTCCGACAAAAAAATCTTGTTCTTGTTTGAAGAATTTAGAAGTAGGCCATAAAGACACAATAAGATGTAAGAATAACTAAAAATCAATTGCTTCCTTGATAGGGTAGAAAACATTGTGGGAAAAGGAGAAAATGCTGGTAGCCTGCATTGTCTCCTTTCCTCAGATTACTTTCAAAAGCCTTCTTTAAAAGGCGTCATGCATTGTGTGGTAAAAGGTTAATAATTATCCAATCAGAGAAGCTTTAAGGAAATCAGAATGGATACCAGCAGCCAATCAGAGAAGACTTAAGAAATTCAACAGCCAATCAGAGAGCTTCAAAATCGCTCGAAATTGGCGCCAAAATTTATCAATTAAAAAACAGTGAAAAAAACGGCATAAAAGTGGATTTAAAGTTTTCTTTAAAGGCTGCTGTGCAGTCCTTGGCAAACTGCAAAGATTTCACTGAAAATGGGCAAACATTTAAGAAAATAGGGGCGCAGAAGACCGTGTTTTGGTCTTTTCAAGCCCCTTGCAAGAATTACTTCCCTTTAACCCTCGATGCACCCACGCCCCCTCCCCAGCCCTTAACTGGATTTGCTTTTCTAACTCAGCCCACAATAAATGCTGCACATTGAAACTTTCAATTAGTCAATTTTTAGTGATCAATGTACAGTGTAAAAAAAAAAACAAAAACAAAAAAAAAAAACGCCCAGAAATTAATGCAAGAATTACTTCCCTTTAACCCTCGATGCACCCAACACCCCCCTCCCCAGCCCTTTACTGGACTTGCTTTTCTAACTCAGCCCACAATAAATGCTGCACATTAGAACTTTCAATAAGCCAAAGTGATCAATGTACAGTGTAAAAAAAAAAAACGCCCAGAAATTAATGCAAGAATTACTTCCCTTTAACCCTCGATGTACCCCCCCTCCCCCCAGTCCTTAACTGGATTTGCTTTTCTAACTCAGCCCACAATAAATGCTGCACATTGAAACTTTCAATAAGCCAAAGTGATCAATGTACAGTGTAAAAAGAAAACGCCCAGAAATTAATGTGACAAGTGGCTAAAAAAAGATTGTAAACTCTTTCAGTTGCTTCCTATTGCATAAATCAAACAAAAGCAACTGAAGTGTAATTTTTCTAATCTCTTCAAACCGCAACAAGAAACCCAGTTACGTTGACTATGTGCCAGTTACGCTCATGCGAAAACCTCAGAAATTAATGCGACAAGTGGCTAAAAAAAGCCTGAAGACTCTCATATATCAAACAAAGGCAACTGAAGTGTAATTTTTCCAATCTCTTCAAACCGCAACAAGAAACCCAGTTACGTCGACTACCGTCTCATAGGTGCCAGTTACGCTCATGCGAAAACCCCAGAAAATAATGCAACAAGTGGCAAAAAAAAGACTGAAGACTCTTTCAGTAGCAACTGCTTCTTATTGCATAAATCAAACAAAAGGAACTAAATTTTTAATTTATATTTTTTTCTCCAATCTCTTTATACCGTGACCACAAATCCATTTACGTTGACTGCCATCGTATCCGCGAAAACGCGAAAAATCGACTTACGGAACATTTCATAGCAGAGGACACCTGTTGCTTAATAGGTCAAATATAGGGAATTTAGTTTCTAATATCTGTTTTTTATTTCTGCAATCTTTATTTACTGTGACGACAAACCCTTTTAGGTTGTCTATTGTCTCGCAGGTGCCACTTACGTATCCGCAAAAACATGAAAAATCGACTTATGGAATATCTTATAGCAGACGACAACTGTTGCTTGAGTCAATTATAGGGATTTTTCTTTTTCTTTTTCTCTCACTAGGGCCATTGATTTGGTTACGATGACCATCTAACCCATACGTGACTGTTACGTGCCGCGCATAAAATTGTAAAATCAGCTTCGACACTTTTGGAGGCAACTGAAACCTGTCGTACAAATCAAAGAAAGGTAAACCAAATTTTTCCCTGTTTTCTTACCAGGGTCATGAAAACATTGAACCAATTTAGACGACCGCGTGAGTCAAAAGTCAATTTTATGTTTAATCTCTGCGCAAAATATAAAATTCAGAAGCAACCGGTTGCTGTTGCGAAAACTTTTTCCGACAAAAAAATCTTGTTCTTGTTTGAAGAATTTAGAAGTAGGCCATAAAGACACAATAAGATGTAAGAATAACTAAAAATCAATTGCTTCCTTGATAGGGTAGAAAACATTGTGGGAAAAGGAGAAAATGCTGGTAGCCTGCATTGTCTCCTTTCCTCAGATTACTTTCAAAAGCCTTCTTTAAAAGGCGTCATGCATTGTGTGGTAAAAGGTTAATAATTATCCAATCAGAGAAGCTTTAAGGAAATCAGAATGGATGCCAGCAGCCAATCAGAGAAGACTTAAGAAATTCAACAGCCAATCAGAGAGCTTCAAAATCGCTCGAAATTGGCGCCAAAATTTATCAATTAAAAAACAGTGAAAAAAACGGCATAAAAGTGGATTTAAAGTTTTCTTTAAAGGCTGCTGTGCAGTCCTTGGCAAACTGCAAAGATTTCACTGAAAATGGGCAAACATTTAAGAAAATAGGGGCGCAGAAGACCGTGTTTTGGTCTTTTCAAGCCCCTTGCAAGAATTACTTCCCTTTAACCCTCGATGCACCCACGCCCCCTCCCCAGCCCTTAACTGGATTTGCTTTTCTAACTCAGCCCACAATAAATGCTGCACATTGAAACTTTCAATTAGTCAATTTTTAGTGATCAATGTACAGTGTAAAAAAAAAAACAAAAACAAAAAAAAAAAAACGCCCAGAAATTAATGCAAGAATTACTTCCCTTTAACCCTCGATGCACCCAACACCCCCCTCCCCAGCCCTTTACTGGACTTGCTTTTCTAACTCAGCCCACAATAAATGCTGCACATTAGAACTTTCAATAAGCCAAAGTGATCAATGTACAGTGTAAAAAAAAAAAACGCCCAGAAATTAATGCAAGAATTACTTCCCTTTAACCCTCGATGTACCCCCCCTCCCCCCAGTCCTTAACTGGATTTGCTTTTCTAACTCAGCCCACAATAAATGCTGCACATTGAAACTTTCAATAAGCCAAAGTGATCAATGTACAGTGTAAAAAGAAAACGCCCAGAAATTAATGTGACAAGTGGCTAAAAAAAGATTGTAAACTCTTTCAGTTGCTTCCTATTGCATAAATCAAACAAAAGCAACTGAAGTGTAATTTTTCTAATCTCTTCAAACCGCAACAAGAAACCCAGTTACGTTGACTATGTGCCAGTTACGCTCATGCGAAAACCTCAGAAATTAATGCGACAAGTGGCTAAAAAAAGCCTGAAGACTCTCATATATCAAACAAAGGCAACTGAAGTGTAATTTTTCCAATCTCTTCAAACCGCAACAAGAAACCCAGTTACGTCGACTACCGTCTCATAGGTGCCAGTTACGCTCATGCGAAAACCCCAGAAAATAATGCAACAAGTGGCAAAAAAAAGACTGAAGACTCTTTCAGTAGCAACTGCTTCTTATTGCATAAATCAAACAAAAGGAACTAAATTTTTAATTTATATTTTTTTCTCCAATCTCTTTATACCGTGACCACAAATCCATTTACGTTGACTGCCATCGTATCCGCGAAAACGCGAAAAATCGACTTACGGAACATTTCATAGCAGAGGACACCTGTTGCTTAATAGGTCAAATATAGGGAATTTAGTTTCTAATATCTGTTTTTTATTTCTGCAATCTTTATTTACTGTGACGACAAACCCTTTTAGGTTGTCTATTGTCTCGCAGGTGCCACTTACGTATCCGCAAAAACATGAAAAATCGACTTATGGAATATCTTATAGCAGACGACAACTGTTGCTTGAGTCAATTATAGGGATTTTTCTTTTTCTTTTTCTCTCACTAGGGCCATTGATTTGGTTACGATGACCATCTAACCCATACGTGACTGTTACGTGCCGCGCATAAAATTGTAAAATCAGCTTCGACACTTTTGGAGGCAACTGAAACCTGTCGTACAAATCAAAGAAAGGTAAACCAAATTTTTCCCTGTTTTCTTACCAGGGTCATGAAAACATTGAACCAATTTAGACGACCGCGTGAGTCAAAAGTCAATTTTATGTTTAATCTCTGCGCAAAATATAAAATTCAGAAGCAACCGGTTGCTGTTGCGAAAACTTTTTCCGACAAAAAAATCTTGTTCTTGTTTGAAGAATTTAGAAGTAGGCCATAAAGACACAATAAGATGTAAGAATAACTAAAAATCAATTGCTTCCTTGATAGGGTAGAAAACATTGTGGGAAAAGGAGAAAATGCTGGTAGCCTGCATTGTCTCCTTTCCTCAGATTACTTTCAAAAGCCTTCTTTAAAAGGCGTCATGCATTGTGTGGTAAAAGGTTAATAATTATCCAATCAGAGAAGCTTTAAGGAAATCAGAATGGATGCCAGCAGCCAATCAGAGAAGACTTAAGAAATTCAACAGCCAATCAGAGAGCTTCAAAATCGCTCGAAATTGGCGCCAAAATTTATCAATTAAAAAACAGTGAAAAAAACGGCATAAAAGTGGATTTAAAGTTTTCTTTAAAGGCTGCTGTGCAGTCCTTGGCAAACTGCAAAGATTTCACTGAAAATGGGCAAACATTTAAGAAAATAGGGGCGCAGAAGACCGTGTTTTGGTCTTTTCAAGCCCCTTGCAAGAATTACTTCCCTTTAACCCTCGATGCACCCACGCCCCCTCCCCAGCCCTTAACTGGATTTGCTTTTCTAACTCAGCCCACAATAAATGCTGCACATTGAAACTTTCAATTAGTCAATTTTTAGTGATCAATGTACAGTGTAAAAAAAAAAACAAAAACAAAAAAAAAAAACGCCCAGAAATTAATGCAAGAATTACTTCCCTTTAACCCTCGATGCACCCAACACCCCCCTCCCCAGCCCTTTACTGGACTTGCTTTTCTAACTCAGCCCACAATAAATGCTGCACATTAGAACTTTCAATAAGCCAAAGTGATCAATGTACAGTGTAAAAAAAAAAAACGCCCAGAAATTAATGCAAGAATTACTTCCCTTTAACCCTCGATGTACCCCCCCTCCCCCCAGTCCTTAACTGGATTTGCTTTTCTAACTCAGCCCACAATAAATGCTGCACATTGAAACTTTCAATAAGCCAAAGTGATCAATGTACAGTGTAAAAAGAAAACGCCCAGAAATTAATGTGACAAGTGGCTAAAAAAAGATTGTAAACTCTTTCAGTTGCTTCCTATTGCATAAATCAAACAAAGGCAACTGAAGTGTAATTTTTCTAATCTCTTCAAACCGCAACAAGAAACCCAGTTACGTTGACTATGTGCCAGTTACGCTCATGCGAAAACCTCAGAAATTAATGCGACAAGTGGCTAAAAAAAGCCTGAAGACTCTCATATATCAAACAAAGGCAACTGAAGTGTAATTTTTCCAATCTCTTCAAACCGCAACAAGAAACCCAGTTACGTCGACTACCGTCTCATAGGTGCCAGTTACGCTCATGCGAAAACCCCAGAAAATAATGCAACAAGTGGCAAAAAAAAGACTGAAGACTCTTTCAGTAGCAACTGCTTCTTATTGCATAAATCAAACAAAAGGAACTAAATTTTTAATTTATATTTTTTTCTCCAATCTCTTTATACCGTGACCACAAATCCATTTACGTTGACTGCCATCGTATCCGCGAAAACGCGAAAAATCGACTTACGGAACATTTCATAGCAGAGGACACCTGTTGCTTAATAGGTCAAATATAGGGAATTTAGTTTCTAATATCTGTTTTTTATTTCTGCAATCTTTATTTACCGTGACGACAAACCCTTTTAGGTTGTCTATTGTCTCGCAGGTGCCACTTACGTATCCGCAAAAACATGAAAAATCGACTTATGGAATATCTTATAGCAGACGACAACTGTTGCTTGAGTCAATTATAGGGATTTTTCTTTTTCTTTTTCTCTCACTAGGGCCATTGATTTGGTTACGATGACCATCTAACCCATACGTGACTGTTACGTGCCGCGCATAAAATTGTAAAATCAGCTTCGACACTTTTGGAGGCAACTGAAACCTGTCGTACAAATCAAAGAAAGGTAAACCAAATTTTTCCCTGTTTTCTTACCAGGGTCATGAAAACATTGAACCAATTTAGACGACCGCGTGAGTCAAAAGTCAATTTTATGTTTAATCTCTGCGCAAAATATAAAATTCAGAAGCAACCGGTTGCTGTTGCGAAAACTTTTTCCGACAAAAAAATCTTGTTCTTGTTTGAAGAATTTAGAAGTAGGCCATAAAGACACAATAAGATGTAAGAATAACTAAAAATCAATTGCTTCCTTGATAGGGTAGAAAACATTGTGGGAAAAGGAGAAAATGCTGGTAGCCTGCATTGTCTCCTTTCCTCAGATTACTTTCAAAAGCCTTCTTTAAAAGGCGTCATGCATTGTGTGGTAAAAGGTTAATAATTATCCAATCAGAGAAGCTTTAAGGAAATCAGAATGGATACCAGCAGCCAATCAGAGAAGACTTAAGAAATTCAACAGCCAATCAGAGAGCTTCAAAATCGCTCGAAATTGGCGCCAAAATTTATCAATTAAAAAACAGTGAAAAAAACGGCATAAAAGTGGATTTAAAGTTTTCTTTAAAGGCTGCTGTGCAGTCCTTGGCAAACTGCAAAGATTTCACTGAAAATGGGCAAACATTTAAGAAAATAGGGGCGCAGAAGACCGTGTTTTGGTCTTTTCAAGCCCCTTGCAAGAATTACTTCCCTTTAACCCTCGATGCACCCACGCCCCCTCCCCAGCCCTTAACTGGATTTGCTTTTCTAACTCAGCCCACAATAAATGCTGCACATTGAAACTTTCAATTAGTCAATTTTTAGTGATCAATGTACCGTGTAAAAAAAAAAACAAAAACAAAAAAAAAAAACGCCCAGAAATTAATGCAAGAATTACTTCCCTTTAACCCTCGATGCACCCAACACCCCCCTCCCCAGCCCTTTACTGGACTTGCTTTTCTAACTCAGCCCACAATAAATGCTGCACATTAGAACTTTCAATAAGCCAAAGTGATCAATGTACAGTGTAAAAAAAAAAAACGCCCAGAAATTAATGCAAGAATTACTTCCCTTTAACCCTCGATGTACCCCCCCTCCCCCCAGTCCTTAACTGGATTTGCTTTTCTAACTCAGCCCACAATAAATGCTGCACATTGAAACTTTCAATAAGCCAAAGTGATCAATGTACAGTGTAAAAAGAAAACGCCCAGAAATTAATGTGACAAGTGGCTAAAAAAAGATTGTAAACTCTTTCAGTTGCTTCCTATTGCATAAATCAAACAAAGGCAACTGAAGTGTAATTTTTCTAATCTCTTCAAACCGCAACAAGAAACCCAGTTACGTTGACTATGTGCCAGTTACGCTCATGCGAAAACCTCAGAAATTAATGCGACAAGTGGCTAAAAAAAGCCTGAAGACTCTCATATATCAAACAAAGGCAACTGAAGTGTAATTTTTCCAATCTCTTCAAACCGCAACAAGAAACCCAGTTACGTCAACTACCGTCTCATAGGTGCCAGTTACGCTCATGCGAAAACCCCAGAAAATAATGCAACAAGTGGCAAAAAAAAGACTGAAGACTCTTTCAGTAGCAACTGCTTCTTATTGCATAAATCAAACAAAAGGAACTAAATTTTTAATTTATATTTTTTTCTCCAATCTCTTTATACCGTGACCACAAATCCATTTACGTTGACTGCCATCGTATCCGCGAAAACGCGAAAAATCGACTTACGGAACATTTCATAGCAGAGGACACCTGTTGCTTAATAGGTCAAATATAGGGAATTTAGTTTCTAATATCTGTTTTTTATTTCTGCAATCTTTATTTACTGTGACGACAAACCCTTTTAGGTTGTCTATTGTCTCGCAGGTGCCACTTACGTATCCGCAAAAACATGAAAAATCGACTTATGGAATATCTTATAGCAGACGACAACTGTTGCTTGAGTCAATTATAGGGATTTTTCTTTTTCTTTTTCTCTCACTAGGGCCATTGATTTGGTTACGATGACCATCTAACCCATACGTGACTGTTACGTGCCGCGCATAAAATTGTAAAATCAGCTTCGACACTTTTGGAGGCAACTGAAACCTGTCGTACAAATCAAAGAAAGGTAAACCAAATTTTTCCCTGTTTTCTTACCAGGGTCATGAAAACATTGAACCAATTTAGACGACCACGTGAGTCAAAAGTCAATTTTATGTTTAATCTCTGCGCAAAATATAAAATTCAGAAGCAACCGGTTGCTGTTGCGAAAACTTTTTCCGACAAAAAAATCTTGTTCTTGTTTGAAGAATTTAGAAGTAGGCCATAAAGACACAATAAGATGTAAGAATAACTAAAAATCAATTGCTTCCTTGATAGGGTAGAAAACATTGTGGGAAAAGGAGAAAATGCTGGTAGCCTGCATTGTCTCCTTTCCTCAGATTACTTTCAAAAGCCTTCTTTAAAAGGCGTCATGCATTGTGTGGTAAAAGGTTAATAATTATCCAATCAGAGAAGCTTTAAGGAAATCAGAATGGATGCCAGCAGCCAATCAGAGAAGACTTAAGAAATTCAACAGCCAATCAGAGAGCTTCAAAATCGCTCGAAATTGGCGCCAAAATTTATCAATTAAAAAACAGTGAAAAAAACGGCATAAAAGTGGATTTAAAGTTTTCTTTAAAGGCTGCTGTGCAGTCCTTGGCAAACTGCAAAGATTTCACTGAAAATGGGCAAACATTTAAGAAAATAGGGGCGCAGAAGACCGTGTTTTGGTCTTTTCAAGCCCCTTGCAAGAATTACTTCCCTTTAACCCTCGATGCACCCACGCCCCCTCCCCAGCCCTTAACTGGATTTGCTTTTCTAACTCAGCCCACAATAAATGCTGCACATTGAAACTTTCAATTAGTCAATTTTTAGTGATCAATGTACAGTGTAAAAAAAAAAACAAAAACAAAAAAAAAAAACGCCCAGAAATTAATGCAAGAATTACTTCCCTTTAACCCTCGATGCACCCAACACCCCCCTCCCCAGCCCTTTACTGGACTTGCTTTTCTAACTCAGCCCACAATAAATGCTGCACATTAGAACTTTCAATAAGCCAAAGTGATCAATGTACAGTGTAAAAAAAAAAAACGCCCAGAAATTAATGCAAGAATTACTTCCCTTTAACCCTCGATGTACCCCCCCTCCCCCCAGTCCTTAACTGGATTTGCTTTTCTAACTCAGCCCACAATAAATGCTGCACATTGAAACTTTCAATAAGCCAAAGTGATCAATGTACAGTGTAAAAAGAAAACGCCCAGAAATTAATGTGACAAGTGGCTAAAAAAAGATTGTAAACTCTTTCAGTTGCTTCCTATTGCATAAATCAAACAAAGGCAACTGAAGTGTAATTTTTCTAATCTCTTCAAACCGCAACAAGAAACCCAGTTACGTTGACTATGTGCCAGTTACGCTCATGCGAAAACCTCAGAAATTAATGCGACAAGTGGCTAAAAAAAGCCTGAAGACTCTCATATATCAAACAAAGGCAACTGAAGTGTAATTTTTCCAATCTCTTCAAACCGCAACAAGAAACCCAGTTACGTCGACTACCGTCTCATAGGTGCCAGTTACGCTCATGCGAAAACCCCAGAAAATAATGCAACAAGTGGCAAAAAAAAGACTGAAGACTCTTTCAGTAGCAACTGCTTCTTATTGCATAAATCAAACAAAAGGAACTAAATTTTTAATTTATATTTTTTTCTCCAATCTCTTTATACCGTGACCACAAATCCATTTACGTTGACTGCCATCGTATCCGCGAAAACGCGAAAAATCGACTTACGGAACATTTCATAGCAGAGGACAC
Source organism: Tridacna crocea (assembly GCA_943736015.1). Taxonomy (NCBI): domain Eukaryota; kingdom Metazoa; phylum Mollusca; class Bivalvia; order Cardiida; family Cardiidae; genus Tridacna; species Tridacna crocea. The sequence continues at coordinate 16,928,719 of OX031069.1, forward strand.
CTGTTGCTTAATAGGTCAAATATAGGGAATTTAGTTTCTAATATCTGTTTTTTATTTCTGCAATCTTTATTTACCGTGACGACAAACCCTTTTAGGTTGTCTATTGTCTCGCAGGTGCCACTTACGTATCCGCAAAAACATGAAAAATCGACTTATGGAATATCTTATAGCAGACGACAACTGTTGCTTGAGTCAATTATAGGGATTTTTCTTTTTCTTTTTCTCTCACTAGGGCCATTGATTTGGTTACGATGACCATCTAACCCATTCGTGACTGTTACGTGCCGCGCATAAAATTGTAAAATCAGCTTCGACACTTTTGGAGGCAACTGAAACCTGTCGTACAAATCAAAGAAAGGTAAACCAAATTTTTCCCTGTTTTCTTACCAGGGTCATGAAAACATTGAACCAATTTAGACGACCGCGTGAGTCAAAAGTCAATTTTATGTTTAATCTCTGCGCAAAATATAAAATTCAGAAGCAACCGGTTGCTGTTGCGAAAACTTTTTCCGACAAAAAAATCTTGTTCTTGTTTGAAGAATTTAGAAGTAGGCCATAAAGACACAATAAGATGTAAGAATAACTAAAAATCAATTGCTTCCTTGATAGGGTAGAAAACATTGTGGGAAAAGGAGAAAATGCTGGTAGCCTGCATTGTCTCCTTTCCTCAGATTACTTTCAAAAGCCTTCTTTAAAAGGCGTCATGCATTGTGTGGTAAAAGGTTAATAATTATCCAATCAGAGAAGCTTTAAGGAAATCAGAATGGATGCCAGCAGCCAATCAGAGAAGACTTAAGAAATTCAACAGCCAATCAGAGAGCTTCAAAATCGCTCGAAATTGGCGCCAAAATTTATCAATTAAAAAACAGTGAAAAAAACGGCATAAAAGTGGATTTAAAGTTTTCTTTAAAGGCTGCTGTGCAGTCCTTGGCAAACTGCAAAGATTTCACTGAAAATGGGCAAACATTTAAGAAAATAGGGGCGCAGAAGACCGTGTTTTGGTCTTTTCAAGCCCCTTGCAAGAATTACTTCCCTTTAACCCTCGATGCACCCACGCCCCCTCCCCAGCCCTTAACTGGATTTGCTTTTCTAACTCAGCCCACAATAAATGCTGCACATTGAAACTTTCAATTAGTCAATTTTTAGTGATCAATGTACAGTGTAAAAAAAAAAACAAAAACAAAAAAAAAAAACGCCCAGAAATTAATGCAAGAATTACTTCCCTTTAACCCTCGATGCACCCAACACCCCCCTCCCCAGCCCTTTACTGGACTTGCTTTTCTAACTCAGCCCACAATAAATGCTGCACATTAGAACTTTCAATAAGCCAAAGTGATCAATGTACAGTGTAAAAAAAAAAAACGCCCAGAAATTAATGCAAGAATTACTTCCCTTTAACCCTCGATGTACCCCCCCTCCCCCCAGTCCTTAACTGGATTTGCTTTTCTAACTCAGCCCACAATAAATGCTGCACATTGAAACTTTCAATAAGCCAAAGTGATCAATGTACAGTGTAAAAAGAAAACGCCCAGAAATTAATGTGACAAGTGGCTAAAAAAAGATTGTAAACTCTTTCAGTTGCTTCCTATTGCATAAATCAAACAAAGGCAACTGAAGTGTAATTTTTCTAATCTCTTCAAACCGCAACAAGAAACCCAGTTACGTTGACTATGTGCCAGTTACGCTCATGCGAAAACCTCAGAAATTAATGCGACAAGTGGCTAAAAAAAGCCTGAAGACTCTCATATATCAAACAAAGGCAACTGAAGTGTAATTTTTCCAATCTCTTCAAACCGCAACAAGAAACCCAGTTACGTCGACTACCGTCTCATAGGTGCCAGTTACGCTCATGCGAAAACCCCAGAAAATAATGCAACAAGTGGCAAAAAAAAGACTGAAGACTCTTTCAGTAGCAACTGCTTCTTATTGCATAAATCAAACAAAAGGAACTAAATTTTTAATTTATATTTTTTTCTCCAATCTCTTTATACCGTGACCACAAATCCATTTACGTTGACTGCCATCGTATCCGCGAAAACGCGAAAAATCGACTTACGGAACATTTCATAGCAGAGGACACCTGTTGCTTAATAGGTCAAATATAGGGAATTTAGTTTCTAATATCTGTTTTTTATTTCTGCAATCTTTATTTACCGTGACGACAAACCCTTTTAGGTTGTCTATTGTCTCGCAGGTGCCACTTACGTATCCGCAAAAACATGAAAAATCGACTTATGGAATATCTTATAGCAGACGACAACTGTTGCTTGAGTCAATTATAGGGATTTTTCTTTTTCTTTTTCTCTCACTAGGGCCATTGATTTGGTTACGATGACCATCTAACCCATACGTGACTGTTACGTGCCGCGCATAAAATTGTAAAATCAGCTTCGACACTTTTGGAGGCAACTGAAACCTGTCGTACAAATCAAAGAAAGGTAAACCAAATTTTTCCCTGTTTTCTTACCAGGGTCATGAAAACATTGAACCAATTTAGACGACCGCGTGAGTCAAAAGTCAATTTTATGTTTAATCTCTGCGCAAAATATAAAATTCAGAAGCAACCGGTTGCTGTTGCGAAAACTTTTTCCGACAAAAAAATCTTGTTCTTGTTTGAAGAATTTAGAAGTAGGCCATAAAGACACAATAAGATGTAAGAATAACTAAAAATCAATTGCTTCCTTGATAGGGTAGAAAACATTGTGGGAAAAGGAGAAAATGCTGGTAGCCTGCATTGTCTCCTTTCCTCAGATTACTTTCAAAAGCCTTCTTTAAAAGGCGTCATGCATTGTGTGGTAAAAGGTTAATAATTATCCAATCAGAGAAGCTTTAAGGAAATCAGAATGGATACCAGCAGCCAATCAGAGAAGACTTAAGAAATTCAACAGCCAATCAGAGAGCTTCAAAATCGCTCGAAATTGGCGCCAAAATTTATCAATTAAAAAACAGTGAAAAAAACGGCATAAAAGTGGATTTAAAGTTTTCTTTAAAGGCTGCTGTGCAGTCCTTGGCAAACTGCAAAGATTTCACTGAAAATGGGCAAACATTTAAGAAAAAAGGGGCGCAGAAGACCGTGTTTTGGTCTTTTCAAGCCCCTTGCAAGAATTACTTCCCTTTAACCCTCGATGCACCCACGCCCCCTCCCCAGCCCTTAACTGGATTTGCTTTTCTAACTCAGCCCACAATAAATGCTGCACATTGAAACTTTCAATTAGTCAATTTTTAGTGATCAATGTACAGTGTAAAAAAAAAAACAAAAACAAAAAAAAAAAACGCCCAGAAATTAATGCAAGAATTACTTCCCTTTAAGCCTCGATGCACCCAACACCCCCCTCCCCAGCCCTTTACTGGACTTGCTTTTCTAACTCAGCCCACAATAAATGCTGCACATTAGAACTTTCAATAAGCCAAAGTGATCAATGTACAGTGTAAAAAAAAAAAACGCCCAGAAATTAATGCAAGAATTACTTCCCTTTAACCCTCGATGTACCCCCCCTCCCCCCAGTCCTTAACTGGATTTGCTTTTCTAACTCAGCCCACAATAAATGCTGCACATTGAAACTTTCAATAAGCCAAAGTGATCAATGTACAGTGTAAAAAGAAAACGCCCAGAAATTAATGTGACAAGTGGCTAAAAAAAGATTGTAAACTCTTTCAGTTGCTTCCTATTGCATAAATCAAACAAAAGCAACTGAAGTGTAATTTTTCTAATCTCTTCAAACCGCAACAAGAAACCCAGTTACGTTGACTATGTGCCAGTTATGCTCATGCGAAAACCTCAGAAATTAATGCGACAAGTGGCTAAAAAAAGCCTGAAGACTCTCATATATCAAACAAAGGCAACTGAAGTGTAATTTTTCCAATCTCTTCAAACCGCAACAAGAAACCCAGTTACGTCGACTACCGTCTCATAGGTGCCAGTTACGCTCATGCGAAAACCCCAGAAAATAATGCAACAAGTGGCAAAAAAAAGACTGAAGACTCTTTCAGTAGCAACTGCTTCTTATTGCATAAATCAAACAAAAGGAACTAAATTTTTAATTTATATTTTTTTCTCCAATCTCTTTATACCGTGACCACAAATCCATTTACGTTGACTGCCATCGTATCCGCGAAAACGCGAAAAATCGACTTACGGAACATTTCATAGCAGAGGACACCTGTTGCTTAATAGGTCAAATATAGGGAATTTAGTTTCTAATATCTGTTTTTTATTTCTGCAATCTTTATTTACTGTGACGACAAACCCTTTTAGGTTGTCTATTGTCTCGCAGGTGCCACTTACGTATCCGCAAAAACATGAAAAATCGACTTATGGAATATCTTATAGCAGACGACAACTGTTGCTTGAGTCAATTATAGGGATTTTTCTTTTTCTTTTTCTCTCACTAGGGCCATTGATTTGGTTACGATGACCATCTAACCCATACGTGACTGTTACGTGCCGCGCATAAAATTGTAAAATCAGCTTCGACACTTTTGGAGGCAACTGAAACCTGTCGTACAAATCAAAGAAAGGTAAACCAAATTTTTCCCTGTTTTCTTACCAGGGTCATGAAAACATTGAACCAATTTAGACGACCGCGTGAGTCAAAAGTCAATTTTATGTTTAATCTCTGCGCAAAATATAAAATTCAGAAGCAACCGGTTGCTGTTGCGAAAACTTTTTCCGACAAAAAAATCTTGTTCTTGTTTGAAGAATTTAGAAGTAGGCCATAAAGACACAATAAGATGTAAGAATAACTAAAAATCAATTGCTTCCTTGATAGGGTAGAAAACATTGTGGGAAAAGGAGAAAATGCTGGTAGCCTGCATTGTCTCCTTTCCTCAGATTACTTTCAAAAGCCTTCTTTAAAAGGCGTCATGCATTGTGTGGTAAAAGGTTAATAATTATCCAATCAGAGAAGCTTTAAGGAAATCAGAATGGATGCCAGCAGCCAATCAGAGAAGACTTAAGAAATTCAACAGCCAATCAGAGAGCTTCAAAATCGCTCGAAATTGGCGCCAAAATTTATCAATTAAAAAACAGTGAAAAAAACGGCATAAAAGTGGATTTAAAGTTTTCTTTAAAGGCTGCTGTGCAGTCCTTGGCAAACTGCAAAGATTTCACTGAAAATGGGCAAACATTTAAGAAAATAGGGGCGCAGAAGACCGTGTTTTGGTCTTTTCAAGCCCCTTGCAAGAATTACTTCCCTTTAACCCTCGATGCACCCACGCCCCCTCCCCAGCCCTTAACTGGATTTGCTTTTCTAACTCAGCCCACAATAAATGCTGCACATTGAAACTTTCAATTAGTCAATTTTTAGTGATCAATGTACAGTGTAAAAAAAAAAACAAAAACAAAAAAAAAAAACGCCCAGAAATTAATGCAAGAATTACTTCCCTTTAACCCTCGATGCACCCAACACCCCCCTCCCCAGCCCTTTACTGGACTTGCTTTTCTAACTCAGCCCACAATAAATGCTGCACATTAGAACTTTCAATAAGCCAAAGTGATCAATGTACAGTGTAAAAAAAAAAAACGCCCAGAAATTAATGCAAGAATTACTTCCCTTTAACCCTCGATGTACCCCCCCTCCCCCCAGTCCTTAACTGGATTTGCTTTTCTAACTCAGCCCACAATAAATGCTGCACATTGAAACTTTCAATAAGCCAAAGTGATCAATGTACAGTGTAAAAAGAAAACGCCCAGAAATTAATGTGACAAGTGGCTAAAAAAAGATTGTAAACTCTTTCAGTTGCTTCCTATTGCATAAATCAAACAAAGGCAACTGAAGTGTAATTTTTCTAATCTCTTCAAACCGCAACAAGAAACCCAGTTACGTTGACTATGTGCCAGTTACGCTCATGCGAAAACCTCAGAAATTAATGCGACAAGTGGCTAAAAAAAGCCTGAAGACTCTCATATATCAAACAAAGGCAACTGAAGTGTAATTTTTCCAATCTCTTCAAACCGCAACAAGAAACCCAGTTACGTCGACTACCGTCTCATAGGTGCCAGTTACGCTCATGCGAAAACCCCAGAAAATAATGCAACAAGTGGCAAAAAAAAGACTGAAGACTCTTTCAGTAGCAACTGCTTCTTATTGCATAAATCAAACAAAAGGAACTAAATTTTTAATTTATATTTTTTTCTCCAATCTCTTTATACCGTGACCACAAATCCATTTACGTTGACTGCCATCGTATCCGCGAAAACGCGAAAAATCGACTTACGGAACATTTCATAGCAGAGGACACCTGTTGCTTAATAGGTCAAATATAGGGAATTTAGTTTCTAATATCTGTTTTTTATTTCTGCAATCTTTATTTACCGTGACGACAAACCCTTTTAGGTTGTCTATTGTCTCGCAGGTGCCACTTACGTATCCGCAAAAACATGAAAAATCGACTTATGGAATATCTTATAGCAGACGACAACTGTTGCTTGAGTCAATTATAGGGATTTTTCTTTTTCTTTTTCTCTCACTAGGGCCATTGATTTGGTTACGATGACCATCTAACCCATACGTGACTGTTACGTGCCGCGCATAAAATTGTAAAATCAGCTTCGACACTTTTGGAGGCAACTGAAACCTGTCGTACAAATCAAAGAAAGGTAAACCAAATTTTTCCCTGTTTTCTTACCAGGGTCATGAAAACATTGAACCAATTTAGACGACCGCGTGAGTCAAAAGTCAATTTTATGTTTAATCTCTGCGCAAAATATAAAATTCAGAAGCAACCGGTTGCTGTTGCGAAAACTTTTTCCGACAAAAAAATCTTGTTCTTGTTTGAAGAATTTAGAAGTAGGCCATAAAGACACAATAAGATGTAAGAATAACTAAAAATCAATTGCTTCCTTGATAGGGTAGAAAACATTGTGGGAAAAGGAGAAAATGCTGGTAGCCTGCATTGTCTCCTTTCCTCAGATTACTTTCAAAAGCCTTCTTTAAAAGGCGTCATGCATTGTGTGGTAAAAGGTTAATAATTATCCAATCAGAGAAGCTTTAAGGAAATCAGAATGGATACCAGCAGCCAATCAGAGAAGACTTAAGAAATTCAACAGCCAATCAGAGAGCTTCAAAATCGCTCGAAATTGGCGCCAAAATTTATCAATTAAAAAACAGTGAAAAAAACGGCATAAAAGTGGATTTAAAGTTTTCTTTAAAGGCTGCTGTGCAGTCCTTGGCAAACTGCAAAGATTTCACTGAAAATGGGCAAACATTTAAGAAAATAGGGGCGCAGAAGACCGTGTTTTGGTCTTTTCAAGCCCCTTGCAAGAATTACTTCCCTTTAACCCTCGATGCACCCACGCCCCCTCCCCAGCCCTTAACTGGATTTGCTTTTCTAACTCAGCCCACAATAAATGCTGCACATTGAAACTTTCAATTAGTCAATTTTTAGTGATCAATGTACAGTGTAAAAAAAAAAACAAAAACAAAAAAAAAAAACGCCCAGAAATTAATGCAAGAATTACTTCCCTTTAACCCTCGATGCACCCAACACCCCCCTCCCCAGCCCTTTACTGGACTTGCTTTTCTAACTCAGCCCACAATAAATGCTGCACATTAGAACTTTCAATAAGCCAAAGTGATCAATGTACAGTGTAAAAAAAAAAAACGCCCAGAAATTAATGCAAGAATTACTTCCCTTTAACCCTCGATGTACCCCCCCTCCCCCCAGTCCTTAACTGGATTTGCTTTTCTAACTCAGCCCACAATAAATGCTGCACATTGAAACTTTCAATAAGCCAAAGTGATCAATGTACAGTGTAAAAAGAAAACGCCCAGAAATTAATGTGACAAGTGGCTAAAAAAAGATTGTAAACTCTTTCAGTTGCTTCCTATTGCATAAATCAAACAAAGGCAACTGAAGTGTAATTTTTCTAATCTCTTCAAACCGCAACAAGAAACCCAGTTACGTTGACTATGTGCCAGTTACGCTCATGCGAAAACCTCAGAAATTAATGCGACAAGTGGCTAAAAAAAGCCTGAAGACTCTCATATATCAAACAAAGGCAACTGAAGTGTAATTTTTCCAATCTCTTCAAACCGCAACAAGAAACCCAGTTACGTCAACTACCGTCTCATAGGTGCCAGTTACGCTCATGCGAAAACCCCAGAAAATAATGCAACAAGTGGCAAAAAAAAGACTGAAGACTCTTTCAGTAGCAACTGCTTCTTATTGCATAAATCAAACAAAAGGAACTAAATTTTTAATTTATATTTTTTTCTCCAATCTCTTTATACCGTGACCACAAATCCATTTACGTTGACTGCCATCGTATCCGCGAAAACGCGAAAAATCGACTTACGGAACATTTCATAGCAGAGGACACCTGTTGCTTAATAGGTCAAATATAGGGAATTTAGTTTCTAATATCTGTTTTTTATTTCTGCAATCTTTATTTACCGTGACGACAAACCCTTTTAGGTTGTCTATTGTCTCGCAGGTGCCACTTACGTATCCGCAAAAACATGAAAAATCGACTTATGGAATATCTTATAGCAGACGACAACTGTTGCTTGAGTCAATTATAGGGATTTTTCTTTTTCTTTTTCTCTCACTAGGGCCATTGATTTGGTTACGATGACCATCTAACCCATACGTGACTGTTACGTGCCGCGCATAAAATTGTAAAATCAGCTTCGACACTTTTGGAGGCAACTGAAACCTGTCGTACAAATCAAAGAAAGGTAAACCAAATTTTTCCCTGTTTTCTTACCAGGGTCATGAAAACATTGAACCAATTTAGACGACCGCGTGAGTCAAAAGTCAATTTTATGTTTAATCTCTGCGCAAAATATAAAATTCAGAAGCAACCGGTTGCTGTTGCGAAAACTTTTTCCGACAAAAAAATCTTGTTCTTGTTTGAAGAATTTAGAAGTAGGCCATAAAGACACAATAAGATGTAAGAATAACTAAAAATCAATTGCTTCCTTGATAGGGTAGAAAACATTGTGGGAAAAGGAGAAAATGCTGGTAGCCTGCATTGTCTCCTTTCCTCAGATTACTTTCAAAAGCCTTCTTTAAAAGGCGTCATGCATTGTGTGGTAAAAGGTTAATAATTATCCAATCAGAGAAGCTTTAAGGAAATCAGAATGGATACCAGCAGCCAATCAGAGAAGACTTAAGAAATTCAACAGCCAATCAGAGAGCTTCAAAATCGCTCGAAATTGGCGCCAAAATTTATCAATTAAAAAACAGTGAAAAAAACGGCATAAAAGTGGATTTAAAGTTTTCTTTAAAGGCTGCTGTGCAGTCCTTGGCAAACTGCAAAGATTTCACTGAAAATGGGCAAACATTTAAGAAAATAGGGGCGCAGAAGACCGTGTTTTGGTCTTTTCAAGCCCCTTGCAAGAATTACTTCCCTTTAACCCTCGATGCACCCACGCCCCCTCCCCAGCCCTTAACTGGATTTGCTTTTCTAACTCAGCCCACAATAAATGCTGCACATTGAAACTTTCAATTAGTCAATTTTTAGTGATCAATGTACAGTGTTAAAAAAAAAACAAAAACAAAAAAAAAAAACGCCCAGAAATTAATGCAAGAATTACTTCCCTTTAACCCTCGATGCACCCAACACCCCCCTCCCCAGCCCTTTACTGGACTTGCTTTTCTAACTCAGCCCACAATAAATGCTGCACATTAGAACTTTCAATAAGCCAAAGTGATCAATGTACAGTGTAAAAAAAAAAAACGCCCAGAAATTAATGCAAGAATTACTTCCCTTTAACCCTCGATGTACCCCCCCTCCCCCCAGTCCTTAACTGGATTTGCTTTTCTAACTCAGCCCACAATAAATGCTGCACATTGAAACTTTCAATAAGCCAAAGTGATCAATGTACAGTGTAAAAAGAAAACGCCCAGAAATTAATGTGACAAGTGGCTAAAAAAAGATTGTAAACTCTTTCAGTTGCTTCCTATTGCATAAATCAAACAAAGGCAACTGAAGTGTAATTTTTCTAATCTCTTCAAACCGCAACAAGAAACCCAGTTACGTTGACTATGTGCCAGTTACGCTCATGCGAAAACCTCAGAAATTAATGCGACAAGTGGCTAAAAAAAGCCTGAAGACTCTCATATATCAAACAAAGGCAACTGAAGTGTAATTTTTCCAATCTCTTCAAACCGCAACAAGAAACCCAGTTACGTCGACTACCGTCTCATAGGTGCCAGTTACGCTCATGCGAAAACCCCAGAAAATAATGCAACAAGTGGCAAAAAAAAGACTGAAGACTCTTTCAGTAGCAACTGCTTCTTATTGCATAAATCAAACAAAAGGAACTAAATTTTTAATTTATATTTTTTTCTCCAATCTCTTTATACCGTGACCACAAATCCATTTACGTTGACTGCCATCGTATCCGCGAAAACGCGAAAAATCGACTTACGGAACATTTCATAGCAGAGGACACCTGTTGCTTAATAGGTCAAATATAGGGAATTTAGTTTCTAATATCTGTTTTTTATTTCTGCAATCTTTATTTACCGTGACGACAAACCCTTTTAGGTTGTCTATTGTCTCGCAGGTGCCACTTACGTATCCGCAAAAACATGAAAAATCGACTTATGGAATATCTTATAGCAGACGACAACTGTTGCTTGAGTCAATTATAGGGATTTTTCTTTTTCTTTTTCTCTCACTAGGGCCATTGATTTGGTTACGATGACCATCTAACCCATACGTGACTGTTACGTGCCGCGCATAAAATTGTAAAATCAGCTTCGACACTTTTGGAGGCAACTGAAACCTGTCGTACAAATCAAAGAAAGGTAAACCAAATTTTTCCCTGTTTTCTTACCAGGGTCATGAAAACATTGAACCAATTTAGACGACCGCGTGAGTCAAAAGTCAATTTTATGTTTAATCTCTGCGCAAAATATAAAATTCAGAAGCAACCGGTTGCTGTTGCGAAAACTTTTTCCGACAAAAAAATCTTGTTCTTGTTTGAAGAATTTAGAAGTAGGCCATAAAGACACAATAAGATGTAAGAATAACTAAAAATCAATTGCTTCCTTGATAGGGTAGAAAACATTGTGGGAAAAGGAGAAAATGCTGGTAGCCTGCATTGTCTCCTTTCCTCAGATTACTTTCAAAAGCCTTCTTTAAAAGGCGTCATGCATTGTGTGGTAAAAGGTTAATAATTATCCAATCAGAGAAGCTTTAAGGAAATCAGAATGGATACCAGCAGCCAATCAGAGAAGACTTAAGAAATTCAACAGCCAATCAGAGAGCTTCAAAATCGCTCGAAATTGGCGCCAAAATTTATCAATTAAAAAACAGTGAAAAAAACGGCATAAAAGTGGATTTAAAGTTTTCTTTAAAGGCTGCTGTGCAGTCCTTGGCAAACTGCAAAGATTTCACTGAAAATGGGCAAACATTTAAGAAAATAGGGGCGCAGAAGACCGTGTTTTGGTCTTTTCAAGCCCCTTGCAAGAATTACTTCCCTTTAACCCTCGATGCACCCACGCCCCCTCCCCAGCCCTTAACTGGATTTGCTTTTCTAACTCAGCCCACAATAAATGCTGCACATTGAAACTTTCAATTAGTCAATTTTTAGTGATCAATGTACAGTGTAAAAAAAAAAACAAAAACAAAAAAAAAAACGCCCAGAAATTAATGCAAGAATTACTTCCCTTTAACCCTCGATGCACCCAACACCCCCCTCCCCAGCCCTTTACTGGACTTGCTTTTCTAACTCAGCCCACAATAAATGCTGCACATTAGAACTTTCAATAAGCCAAAGTGATCAATGTACAGTGTAAAAAAAAAAAACGCCCAGAAATTAATGCAAGAATTACTTCCCTTTAACCCTCGATGTACCCCCCCTCCCCCCAGTCCTTAACTGGATTTGCTTTTCTAACTCAGCCCACAATAAATGCTGCACATTGAAACTTTCAATAAGCCAAAGTGATCAATGTACAGTGTAAAAAGAAAACGCCCAGAAATTAATGTGACAAGTGGCTAAAAAAAGATTGTAAACTCTTTCAGTTGCTTCCTATTGCATAAATCAAACAAAAGCAACTGAAGTGTAATTTTTCTAATCTCTTCAAACCGCAACAAGAAACCCAGTTACGTTGACTATGTGCCAGTTACGCTCATGCGAAAACCTCAGAAATTAATGCGACAAGTGGCTAAAAAAAGCCTGAAGACTCTCATATATCAAACAAAGGCAACTGAAGTGTAATTTTTCCAATCTCTTCAAACCGCAACAAGAAACCCAGTTACGTCGACTACCGTCTCATAGGTGCCAGTTACGCTCATGCGAAAACCCCAGAAAATAATGCAACAAGTGGCAAAAAAAAGACTGAAGACTCTTTCAGTAGCAACTGCTTCTTATTGCATAAATCAAACAAAAGGAACTAAATTTTTAATTTATATTTTTTTCTCCAATCTCTTTATACCGTGACCACAAATCCATTTACGTTGACTGCCATCGTATCCGCGAAAACGCGAAAAATCGACTTACGGAACATTTCATAGCAGAGGACACCTGTTGCTTAATAGGTCAAATATAGGGAATTTAGTTTCTAATATCTGTTTTTTATTTCTGCAATCTTTATTTACCGTGACGACAAACCCTTTTAGGTTGTCTATTGTCTCGCAGGTGCCACTTACGTATCCGCAAAAACATGAAAAATCGACTTATGGAATATCTTATAGCAGACGACAACTGTTGCTTGAGTCAATTATAGGGATTTTTCTTTTTCTTTTTCTCTCACTAGGGCCATTGATTTGGTTACGATGACCATCTAACCCATACGTGACTGTTACGTGCCGCGCATAAAATTGTAAAATCAGCTTCGACACTTTTGGAGGCAACTGAAACCTGTCGTACAAATCAAAGAAAGGTAAACCAAATTTTTCCCTGTTTTCTTACCAGGGTCATGAAAACATTGAACCAATTTAGACGACCGCGTGAGTCAAAAGTCAATTTTATGTTTAATCTCTGCGCAAAATATAAAATTCAGAAGCAACCGGTTGCTGTTGCGAAAACTTTTTCCGACAAAAAAATCTTGTTCTTGTTTGAAGAATTTAGAAGTAGGCCATAAAGACACAATAAGATGTAAGAATAACTAAAAATCAATTGCTTCCTTGATAGGGTAGAAAACATTGTGGGAAAAGGAGAAAATGCTGGTAGCCTGCATTGTCTCCTTTCCTCAGATTACTTTCAAAAGCCTTCTTTAAAAGGCGTCATGCATTGTGTGGTAAAAGGTTAATAATTATCCAATCAGAGAAGCTTTAAGGAAATCAGAATGGATACCAGCAGCCAATCAGAGAAGACTTAAGAAATTCAACAGCCAATCAGAGAGCTTCAAAATCGCTCGAAATTGGCGCCAAAATTTATCAATTAAAAAACAGTGAAAAAAACGGCATAAAAGTGGATTTAAAGTTTTCTTTAAAGGCTGCTGTGCAGTCCTTGGCAAACTGCAAAGATTTCACTGAAAATGGGCAAACATTTAAGAAAAAAGGGGCGCAGAAGACCGTGTTTTGGTCTTTTCAAGCCCCTTGCAAGAATTACTTCCCTTTAACCCTCGATGCACCCACGCCCCCTCCCCAGCCCTTAACTGGATTTGCTTTTCTAACTCAGCCCACAATAAATGCTGCACATTGAAACTTTCAATTAGTCAATTTTTAGTGATCAATGTACAGTGTAAAAAAAAAAACAAAAACAAAAAAAAAAAACGCCCAGAAATTAATGCAAGAATTACTTCCCTTTAACCCTCGATGCACCCAACACCCCCCTCCCCAGCCCTTTACTGGACTTGCTTTTCTAACTCAGCCCACAATAAATGCTGCACATTAGAACTTTCAATAAGCCAAAGTGATCAATGTACAGTGTAAAAAAAAAAAAACGCCCAGAAATTAATGCAAGAATTACTTCCCTTTAACCCTCGATGTACCCCCCCTCCCCCCAGTCCTTAACTGGATTTGCTTTTCTAACTCAGCCCACAATAAATGCTGCACATTGAAACTTTCAATAAGCCAAAGTGATCAATGTACAGTGTAAAAAGAAAACGCCCAGAAATTAATGTGACAAGTGGCTAAAAAAAGATTGTAAACTCTTTCAGTTGCTTCCTATTGCATAAATCAAACAAAGGCAACTGAAGTGTAATTTTTCTAATCTCTTCAAACCGCAACAAGAAACCCAGTTACGTTGACTATGTGCCAGTTACGCTCATGCGAAAACCTCAGAAATTAATGCGACAAGTGGCTAAAAAAAGCCTGAAGACTCTCATATATCAAACAAAGGCAACTGAAGTGTAATTTTTCCAATCTCTTCAAACCGCAACAAGAAACCCAGTTACGTCGACTACCGTCTCATAGGTGCCAGTTACGCTCATGCGAAAACCCCAGAAAATAATGCAACAAGTGGCAAAAAAAAGACTGAAGACTCTTTCAGTAGCAACTGCTTCTTATTGCATAAATCAAACAAAAGGAACTAAATTTTTAATTTATATTTTTTTCTCCAATCTCTTTATACCGTGACCACAAATCCATTTACGTTGACTGCCATCGTATCCGCGAAAACGCGAAAAATCGACTTACGGAACATTTCATAGCAGAGGACACCTGTTGCTTAATAGGTCAAATATAGGGAATTTAGTTTCTAATATCTGTTTTTTATTTCTGCAATCTTTATTTACCGTGACGACAAACCCTTTTAGGTTGTCTATTGTCTCGCAGGTGCCACTTACGTATCCGCAAAAACATGAAAAATCGACTTATGGAATATCTTATAGCAGACGACAACTGTTGCTTGAGTCAATTATAGGGATTTTTCTTTTTCTTTTTCTCTCACTAGGGCCATTGATTTGGTTACGATGACCATCTAACCCATACGTGACTGTTACGTGCCGCGCATAAAATTGTAAAATCAGCTTCGACACTTTTGGAGGCAACTGAAACCTGTCGTACAAATCAAAGAAAGGTAAACCAAATTTTTCCCTGTTTTCTTACCAGGGTCATGAAAACATTGAACCAATTTAGACGACCGCGTGAGTCAAAAGTCAATTTTATGTTTAATCTCTGCGCAAAATATAAAATTCAGAAGCAACCGGTTGCTGTTGCGAAAACTTTTTCCGACAAAAAAATCTTGTTCTTGTTTGAAGAATTTAGAAGTAGGCCATAAAGACACAATAAGATGTAAGAATAACTAAAAATCAATTGCTTCCTTGATAGGGTAGAAAACATTGTGGGAAAAGGAGAAAATGCTGGTAGCCTGCATTGTCTCCTTTCCTCAGATTACTTTCAAAAGCCTTCTTTAAAAGGCGTCATGCATTGTGTGGTAAAAGGTTAATAATTATCCAATCAGAGAAGCTTTAAGGAAATCAGAATGGATACCAGCAGCCAATCAGAGAAGACTTAAGAAATTCAACAGCCAATCAGAGAGCTTCAAAATCGCTCGAAATTGGCGCCAAAATTTATCAATTAAAAAACAGTGAAAAAAACGGCATAAAAGTGGATTTAAAGTTTTCTTTAAAGGCTGCTGTGCAGTCCTTGGCAAACTGCAAAGATTTCACTGAAAATGGGCAAACATTTAAGAAAATAGGGGCGCAGAAGACCGTGTTTTGGTCTTTTCAAGCCCCTTGCAAGAATTACTTCCCTTTAACCCTCGATGCACCCACGCCCCCTCCCCAGCCCTTAACTGGATTTGCTTTTCTAACTCAGCCCACAATAAATGCTGCACATTGAAACTTTCAATTAGTCAATTTTTAGTGATCAATGTACAGTGTAAAAAAAAAAACAAAAACAAAAAAACAAAACGCCCAGAAATTAATGCAAGAATTACTTCCCTTTAACCCTCGATGCACCCAACACCCCCCTCCCCAGCCCTTTACTGGACTTGCTTTTCTAACTCAGCCCACAATAAATGCTGCACATTAGAACTTTCAATAAGCCAAAGTGATCAATGTACAGTGTAAAAAAAAAAAACGCCCAGAAATTAATGCAAGAATTACTTCCCTTTAACCCTCGATGTACCCCCCCTCCCCCCAGTCCTTAACTGGATTTGCTTTTCTAACTCAGCCCACAATAAATGCTGCACATTGAAACTTTCAATAAGCCAAAGTGATCAATGTACAGTGTAAAAAGAAAACGCCCAGAAATTAATGTGACAAGTGGCTAAAAAAAGATTGTAAACTCTTTCAGTTGCTTCCTATTGCATAAATCAAACAAAAGCAACTGAAGTGTAATTTTTCTAATCTCTTCAAACCGCAACAAGAAACCCAGTTACGTTGACTATGTGCCAGTTACGCTCATGCGAAAACCTCAGAAATTAATGCGACAAGTGGCTAAAAAAAGCCTGAAGACTCTCATATATCAAACAAAGGCAACTGAAGTGTAATTTTTCCAATCTCTTCAAACCGCAACAAGAAACCCAGTTACGTCGACTACCGTCTCATAGGTGCCAGTTACGCTCATGCGAAAACCCCAGAAAATAATGCAACAAGTGGCAAAAAAAAGACTGAAGACTCTTTCAGTAGCAACTGCTTCTTATTGCATAAATCAAACAAAAGGAACTAAATTTTTAATTTATATTTTTTTCTCCAATCTCTTTATACCGTGACCACAAATCCATTTACGTTGACTGCCATCGTATCCGCGAAAACGCGAAAAATCGACTTACGGAACATTTCATAGCAGAGGACACCTGTTGCTTAATAGGTCAAATATAGGGAATTTAGTTTCTAATATCTGTTTTTTATTTCTGCAATCTTTATTTACCGTGACGACAAACCCTTTTAGGTTGTCTATTGTCTCGCAGGTGCCACTTACGTATCCGCAAAAACATGAAAAATCGACTTATGGAATATCTTATAGCAGACGACAACTGTTGCTTGAGTCAATTATAGGGATTTTTCTTTTTCTTTTTCTCTCACTAGGGCCATTGATTTGGTTACGATGACCATCTAACCCATACGTGACTGTTATGTGCCGCGCATAAAATTGTAAAATCAGCTTCGACACTTTTGGAGGCAACTGAAACCTGTCGTACAAATCAAAGAAAGGTAAACCAAATTTTTCCCTGTTTTCTTACCAGGGTCATGAAAACATTGAACCAATTTAGACGACCGCGTGAGTCAAAAGTCAATTTTATGTTTAATCTCTGCGCAAAATATAAAATTCAGAAGCAACCGGTTGCTGTTGCGAAAACTTTTTCCGACAAAAAAATCTTGTTCTTGTTTGAAGAATTTAGAAGTAGGCCATAAAGACACAATAAGATGTAAGAATAACTAAAAATCAATTGCTTCCTTGATAGGGTAGAAAACATTGTGGGAAAAGGAGAAAATGCTGGTAGCCTGCATTGTCTCCTTTCCTCAGATTACTTTCAAAAGCCTTCTTTAAAAGGCGTCATGCATTGTGTGGTAAAAGGTTAATAATTATCCAATCAGAGAAGCTTTAAGGAAATCAGAATGGATACCAGCAGCCAATCAGAGAAGACTTAAGAAATTCAACAGCCAATCAGAGAGCTTCAAAATCGCTCGAAATTGGCGCCAAAATTTATCAATTAAAAAACAGTGAAAAAAACGGCATAAAAGTGGATTTAAAGTTTTCTTTAAAGGCTGCTGTGCAGTCCTTGGCAAACTGCAAAGATTTCACTGAAAATGGGCAAACATTTAAGAAAATAGGGGCGCAGAAGACCGTGTTTTGGTCTTTTCAAGCCCCTTGCAAGAATTACTTCCCTTTAACCCTCGATGCACCCACGCCCCCTCCCCAGCCCTTAACTGGATTTGCTTTTCTAACTCAGCCCACAATAAATGCTGCACATTGAAACTTTCAATTAGTCAATTTTTAGTGATCAATGTACAGTGTAAAAAAAAAAACAAAAACAAAAAAAAAAAACGCCCAGAAATTAATGCAAGAATTACTTCCCTTTAACCCTCGATGCACCCAACACCCCCCTCCCCAGCCCTTTACTGGACTTGCTTTTCTAACTCAGCCCACAATAAATGCTGCACATTAGAACTTTCAATAAGCCAAAGTGATCAATGTACAGTGTAAAAAAAAAAAACGCCCAGAAATTAATGCAAGAATTACTTCCCTTTAACCCTCGATGTACCCCCCCTCCCCCCAGTCCTTAACTGGATTTGCTTTTCTAACTCAGCCCACAATAAATGCTGCACATTGAAACTTTCAATAAGCCAAAGTGATCAATGTACAGTGTAAAAAGAAAACGCCCAGAAATTAATGTGACAAGTGGCTAAAAAAAGATTGTAAACTCTTTCAGTTGCTTCCTATTGCATAAATCAAACAAAAGCAACTGAAGTGTAATTTTTCTAATCTCTTCAAACCGCAACAAGAAACCCAGTTACGTTGACTATGTGCCAGTTACGCTCATGCGAAAACCTCAGAAATTAATGCGACAAGTGGCTAAAAAAAGCCTGAAGACTCTCATATATCAAACAAAGGCAACTGAAGTGTAATTTTTCCAATCTCTTCAAACCGCAACAAGAAACCCAGTTACGTCGACTACCGTCTCATAGGTGCCAGTTACGCTCATGTGAAAACCCCAGAAAATAATGCAACAAGTGGCAAAAAAAAGACTGAAGACTCTTTCAGTAGCAACTGCTTCTTATTGCATAAATCAAACAAAAGGAACTAAATTTTTAATTTATATTTTTTTCTCCAATCTCTTTATACCGTGACCACAAATCCATTTACGTTGACTGCCATCGTATCTGCGAAAACGCGAAAAATCGACTTACGGAACATTTCATAGCAGAGGACACCTGTTGCTTAATAGGTCAAATATAGGGAATTTAGTTTCTAATATCTGTTTTTTATTTCTGCAATCTTTATTTACCGTGACGACAAACCCTTTTAGGTTGTCTATTGTCTCGCAGGTGCCACTTACGTATCCGCAAAAACATGAAAAATCGACTTATGGAATATCTTATAGCAGACGACAACTGTTGCTTGAGTCAATTATAGGGATTTTTCTTTTTCTTTTTCTCTCACTAGGGCCATTGATTTGGTTACGATGACCATCTAACCCATACGTGACTGTTACGTGCCGCGCATAAAATTGTAAAATCAGCTTCGACACTTTTGGAGGCAACTGAAACCTGTCGTACAAATCAAAGAAAGGTAAACCAAATTTTTCCCTGTTTTCTTACCAGGGTCATGAAAACATTGAACCAATTTAGACGACCGCGTGAGTCAAAAGTCAATTTTATGTTTAATCTCTGCGCAAAATATAAAATTCAGAAGCAACCGGTTGCTGTTGCGAAAACTTTTTCCGACAAAAAAATCTTGTTCTTGTTTGAAGAATTTAGAAGTAGGCCATAAAGACACAATAAGATGTAAGAATAACTAAAAATCAATTGCTTCCTTGATAGGGTAGAAAACATTGTGGGAAAAGGAGAAAATGCTGGTAGCCTGCATTGTCTCCTTTCCTCAGATTACTTTCAAAAGCCTTCTTTAAAAGGCGTCATGCATTGTGTGGTAAAAGGTTAATAATTATCCAATCAGAGAAGCTTTAAGGAAATCAGAATGGATACCAGCAGCCAATCAGAGAAGACTTAAGAAATTCAACAGCCAATCAGAGAGCTTCAAAATCGCTCGAAATTGGCGCCAAAATTTATCAATTAAAAAACAGTGAAAAAAACGGCATAAAAGTGGATTTAAAGTTTTCTTTAAAGGCTGCTGTGCAGTCCTTGGCAAACTGCAAAGATTTCACTGAAAATGGGCAAACATTTAAGAAAATAGGGGCGCAGAAGACCGTGTTTTGGTCTTTTCAAGCCCCTTGCAAGAATTACTTCCCTTTAACCCTCGATGCACCCACGCCCCCTCCCCAGCCCTTAACTGGATTTGCTTTTCTAACTCAGCCCACAATAAATGCTGCACATTGAAACTTTCAATTAGTCAATTTTTAGTGAACAATGTACAGTGTAAAAAAAAAAACAAAAACAAAAAAAAAAAACGCCCAGAAATTAATGCAAGAATTACTTCCCTTTAACCCTCGATGCACCCAACACCCCCCTCCCCAGCCCTTTACTGGACTTGCTTTTCTAACTCAGCCCACAATAAATGCTGCACATTAGAACTTTCAATAAGCCAAAGTGATCAATGTACAGTGTAAAAAAAAAAAACGCCCAGAAATTAATGCAAGAATTACTTCCCTTTAACCCTCGATGTACCCCCCCTCCCCCCAGTCCTTAACTGGATTTGCTTTTCTAACTCAGCCCACAATAAATGCTGCACATTGAAACTTTCAATAAGCCAAAGTGATCAATGTACAGTGTAAAAAGAAAACGCCCAGAAATTAATGTGACAAGTGGCTAAAAAAAGATTGTAAACTCTTTCAGTTGCTTCCTATTGCATAAATCAAACAAAGGCAACTGAAGTGTAATTTTTCTAATCTCTTCAAACCGCAACAAGAAACCCAGTTACGTTGACTATGTGCCAGTTACGCTCATGCGAAAACCTCAGAAATTAATGCGACAAGTGGCTAAAAAAAGCCTGAAGACTCTCATATATCAAACAAAGGCAACTGAAGTGTAATTTTTCCAATCTCTTCAAACCGCAACAAGAAACCCAGTTACGTCGACTACCGTCTCATAGGTGCCAGTTACGCTCATGCGAAAACCCCAGAAAATAATGCAACAAGTGGCAAAAAAAAAGACTGAAGACTCTTTCAGTAGCAACTGCTTCTTATTGCATAAATCAAACAAAAGGAACTAAATTTTTAATTTATATTTTTTTCTCCAATCTCTTTATACCGTGACCACAAATCCATTTACGTTGACTGCCATCGTATCCGCGAAAACGCGAAAAATCGACTTACGGAACATTTCATAGCAGAGGACACCTGTTGCTTAATAGGTCAAATATAGGGAATTTAGTTTCTAATATCTGTTTTTTATTTCTGCAATCTTTATTTACCGTGACGACAAACCCTTTTAGGTTGTCTATTGTCTCGCAGGTGCCACTTACGTATCCGCAAAAACATGAAAAATCGACTTATGGAATATCTTATAGCAGACGACAACTGTTGCTTGAGTCAATTATAGGGATTTTTCTTTTTCTTTTTCTCTCACTAGGGCCATTGATTTGGTTACGATGACCATCTAACCCATACGTGACTGTTACGTGCCGCGCATAAAATTGTAAAATCAGCTTCGACACTTTTGGAGGCAACTGAAACCTGTCGTACAAATCAAAGAAAGGTAAACCAAATTTTTCCCTGTTTTCTTACCAGGGTCATGAAAACATTGAACCAATTTAGACGACCGCGTGAGTCAAAAGTCAATTTTATGTTTAATCTCTGCGCAAAATATAAAATTCAGAAGCAACCGGTTGCTGTTGCGAAAACTTTTTCCGACAAAAAAATCTTGTTCTTGTTTGAAGAATTTAGAAGTAGGCCATAAAGACACAATAAGATGTAAGAATAACTAAAAATCAATTGCTTCCTTGATAGGGTAGAAAACATTGTGGGAAAAGGAGAAAATGCTGGTAGCCTGCATTGTCTCCTTTCCTCAGATTACTTTCAAAAGCCTTCTTTAAAAGGCGTCATGCATTGTGTGGTAAAAGGTTAATAATTATCCAATCAGAGAAGCTTTAAGGAAATCAGAATGGATACCAGCAGCCAATCAGAGAAGACTTAAGAAATTCAACAGCCAATCAGAGAGCTTCAAAATCGCTCGAAATTGGCGCCAAAATTTATCAATTAAAAAACAGTGAAAAAAACGGCATAAAAGTGGATTTAAAGTTTTCTTTAAAGGCTGCTGTGCAGTCCTTGGCAAACTGCAAAGATTTCACTGAAAATGGGCAAACATTTAAGAAAATAGGGGCGCAGAAGACCGTGTTTTGGTCTTTTCAAGCCCCTTGCAAGAATTACTTCCCTTTAACCCTCGATGCACCCACGCCCCCTCCCCAGCCCTTAACTGGATTTGCTTTTCTAACTCAGCCCACAATAAATGCTGCACATTGAAACTTTCAATTAGTCAATTTTTAGTGATCAATGTACAGTGTAAAAAAAAAAACAAAAACAAAAAAAAAAACGCCCAGAAATTAATGCAAGAATTACTTCCCTTTAACCCTCGATGCACCCAACACCCCCCTCCCCAGCCCTTTACTGGACTTGCTTTTCTAACTCAGCCCACAATAAATGCTGCACATTAGAACTTTCAATAAGCCAAAGTGATCAATGTACAGTGTAAAAAAAAAAAACGCCCAGAAATTAATGCAAGAATTACTTCCCTTTAACCCTCGATGTACCCCCCCTCCCCCCAGTCCTTAACTGGATTTGCTTTTCTAACTCAGCCCACAATAAATGCTGCACATTGAAACTTTCACTAAGCCAAAGTGATCAATGTACAGTGTAAAAAGAAAACGCCCAGAAATTAATGTGACAAGTGGCTAAAAAAAGATTGTAAACTCTTTCAGTTGCTTCCTATTGCATAAATCAAACAAAGGCAACTGAAGTGTAATTTTTCTAATCTCTTCAAACCGCAACAAGAAACCCAGTTACGTTGACTATGTGCCAGTTACGCTCATGCGAAAACCTCAGAAATTAATGCGACAAGTGGCTAAAAAAAGCCTGAAGACTCTCATATATCAAACAAAGGCAACTGAAGTGTAATTTTTCCAATCTCTTCAAACCGCAACAAGAAACCCAGTTACGTCGACTACCGTCTCATAGGTGCCAGTTACGCTCATGCGAAAACCCCAGAAAATAATGCAACAAGTGGCAAAAAAAAAGACTGAAGACTCTTTCAGTAGCAACTGCTTCTTATTGCATAAATCAAACAAAAGGAACTAAATTTTTAATTTATATTTTTTTCTCCAATCTCTTTATACCGTGACCACAAATCCATTTACGTTGACTGCCATCGTATCCGCGAAAACGCGAAAAATCGACTTACGGAACATTTCATAGCAGAGGACACCTGTTGCTTAATAGGTCAAATATAGGGAATTTAGTTTCTAATATCTGTTTTTTATTTCTGCAATCTTTATTTACCGTGACGACAAACCCTTTTAGGTTGTCTATTGTCTCGCAGGTGCCACTTACGTATCCGCAAAAACATGAAAAATCGACTTATGGAATATCTTATAGCAGACGACAACTGTTGCTTGAGTCAATTATAGGGATTTTTCTTTTTCTTTTTCTCTCACTAGGGCCATTGATTTGGTTACGATGACCATCTAACCCATACGTGACTGTTACGTGCCGCGCATAAAATTGTAAAATCAGCTTCGACACTTTTGGAGGCAACTGAAACCTGTCGTACAAATCAAAGAAAGGTAAACCAAATTTTTCCCTGTTTTCTTACCAGGGTCATGAAAACATTGAACCAATTTAGACGACCGCGTGAGTCAAAAGTCAATTTTATGTTTAATCTCTGCGCAAAATATAAAATTCAGAAGCAACCGGTTGCTGTTGCGAAAACTTTTTCCGACAAAAAAATCTTGTTCTTGTTTGAAGAATTTAGAAGTAGGCCATAAAGACACAATAAGATGTAAGAATAACTAAAAATCAATTGCTTCCTTGATAGGGTAGAAAACATTGTGGGAAAAGGAGAAAATGCTGGTAGCCTGCATTGTCTCCTTTCCTCAGATTACTTTCAAAAGCCTTCTTTAAAAGGCGTCATGCATTGTGTGGTAAAAGGTTAATAATTATCCAATCAGAGAAGCTTTAAGGAAATCAGAATGGATACCAGCAGCCAATCAGAGAAGACTTAAGAAATTCAACAGCCAATCAGAGAGCTTCAAAATCGCTCGAAATTGGCGCCAAAATTTATCAATTAAAAAACAGTGAAAAAAACGGCATAAAAGTGGATTTAAAGTTTTCTTTAAAGGCTGCTGTGCAGTCCTTGGCAAACTGCAAAGATTTCACTGAAAATGGGCAAACATTTAAGAAAATAGGGGCGCAGAAGACCGTGTTTTGGTCTTTTCAAGCCCCTTGCAAGAATTACTTCCCTTTAACCCTCGATGCACCCACGCCCCCTCCCCAGCCCTTAACTGGATTTGCTTTTCTAACTCAGCCCACAATAAATGCTGCACATTGAAACTTTCAATTAGTCAATTTTTAGTGATCAATGTACAGTGTAAAAAAAAAAACAAAAACAAAAAAAAAAAACGCCCAGAAATTAATGCAAGAATTACTTCCCTTTAACCCTCGATGCACCCAACACCCCCCTCCCCAGCCCTTTACTGGACTTGCTTTTCTAACTCAGCCCACAATAAATGCTGCACATTAGAACTTTCAATAAGCCAAAGTGATCAATGTACAGTGTAAAAAAAAAAAACGCCCAGAAATTAATGCAAGAATTACTTCCCTTTAACCCTCGATGTACCCCCCCTCCCCCCAGTCCTTAACTGGATTTGCTTTTCTAACTCAGCCCACAATAAATGCTGCACATTGAAACTTTCAATAAGCCAAAGTGATCAATGTACAGTGTAAAAAGAAAACGCCCAGAAATTAATGTGACAAGTGGCTAAAAAAAGATTGTAAACTCTTTCAGTTGCTTCCTATTGCATAAATCAAACAAAAGCAACTGAAGTGTAATTTTTCTAATCTCTTCAAACCGCAACAAGAAACCCAGTTACGTTGACTATGTGCCAGTTACGCTCATGCGAAAACCTCAGAAATTAATGCGACAAGTGGCTAAAAAAAGCCTGAAGACTCTCATATATCAAACAAAGGCAACTGAAGTGTAATTTTTCCAATCTCTTCAAACCGCAACAAGAAACCCAGTTACGTCGACTACCGTCTCATAGGTGCCAGTTACGCTCATGCGAAAACCCCAGAAAATAATGCAACAAGTGGCAAAAAAAAGACTGAAGACTCTTTCAGTAGCAACTGCTTCTTATTGCATAAATCAAACAAAAGGAACTAAATTTTTAATTTATATTTTTTTCTCCAATCTCTTTATACCGTGACCACAAATCCATTTACGTTGACTGCCATCGTATCCGCGAAAACGCGAAAAATCGACTTACGGAACATTTCATAGCAGAGGACACCTGTTGCTTAATAGGTCAAATATAGGGAATTTAGTTTCTAATATCTGTTTTTTATTTCTGCAATCTTTATTTACCGTGACGACAAACCCTTTTAGGTTGTCTATTGTCTCGCAGGTGCCACTTACGTATCCGCAAAAACATGAAAAATCGACTTATGGAATATCTTATAGCAGACGACAACTGTTGCTTGAGTCAATTATAGGGATTTTTCTTTTTCTTTTTCTCTCACTAGGGCCATTGATTTGGTTACGATGACCATCTAACCCATACGTGACTGTTACGTGCCGCGCATAAAATTGTAAAATCAGCTTCGACACTTTTGGAGGCAACTGAAACCTGTCGTACAAATCAAAGAAAGGTAAACCAAATTTTTCCCTGTTTTCTTACCAGGGTCATGAAAACATTGAACCAATTTAGACGACCGCGTGAGTCAAAAGTCAATTTTATGTTTAATCTCTGCGCAAAATATAAAATTCAGAAGCAACCGGTTGCTGTTGCGAAAACTTTTTCCGACAAAAAAATCTTGTTCTTGTTTGAAGAATTTAGAAGTAGGCCATAAAGACACAATAAGATGTAAGAATAACTAAAAATCAATTGCTTCCTTGATAGGGTAGAAAACATTGTGGGAAAAGGAGAAAATGCTGGTAGCCTGCATTGTCTCCTTTCCTCAGATTACTTTCAAAAGCCTTCTTTAAAAGGCGTCATGCATTGTGTGGTAAAAGGTTAATAATTATCCAATCAGAGAAGCTTTAAGGAAATCAGAATGGATACCAGCAGCCAATCAGAGAAGACTTAAGAAATTCAACAGCCAATCAGAGAGCTTCAAAATCGCTCGAAATTGGCGCCAAAATTTATCAATTAAAAAACAGTGAAAAAAACGGCATAAAAGTGGATTTAAAGTTTTCTTTAAAGGCTGCTGTGCAGTCCTTGGCAAACTGCAAAGATTTCACTGAAAATGGGCAAACATTTAAGAAAATAGGGGCGCAGAAGACCGTGTTTTGGTCTTTTCAAGCCCCTTGCAAGAATTACTTCCCTTTAACCCTCGATGCACCCACGCCCCCTCCCCAGCCCTTAACTGGATTTGCTTTTCTAACTCAGCCCACAATAAATGCTGCACATTGAAACTTTCAATTAGTCAATTTTTAGTGATCAATGTACAGTGTAAAAAAAAAAACAAAAACAAAAAAAAAAAACGCCCAGAAATTAATGCAAGAATTACTTCCCTTTAACCCTCGATGCACCCAACACCCCCCTCCCCAGCCCTTTACTGGACTTGCTTTTCTAACTCAGCCCACAATAAATGCTGCACATTAGAACTTTCAATAAGCCAAAGTGATCAATGTACAGTGTAAAAAAAAAAAACGCCCAGAAATTAATGCAAGAATTACTTCCCTTTAACCCTCGATGTACCCCCCCTCCCCCCAGTCCTTAACTGGATTTGCTTTTCTAACTCAGCCCACAATAAATGCTGCACATTGAAACTTTCAATAAGCCAAAGTGATCAATGTACAGTGTAAAAAGAAAACGCCCAGAAATTAATGTGACAAGTGGCTAAAAAAAGATTGTAAACTCTTTCAGTTGCTTCCTATTGCATAAATCAAACAAAAGCAACTGAAGTGTAATTTTTCTAATCTCTTCAAACCGCAACAAGAAACCCAGTTACGTTGACTATGTGCCAGTTACGCTCATGCGAAAACCTCAGAAATTAATGCGACAAGTGGCTAAAAAAAGCCTGAAGACTCTCATATATCAAACAAAGGCAACTGAAGTGTAATTTTTCCAATCTCTTCAAACCGCAACAAGAAACCCAGTTACGTCGACTACCGTCTCATAGGTGCCAGTTACGCTCATGCGAAAACCCCAGAAAATAATGCAACAAGTGGCAAAAAAAAGACTGAAGACTCTTTCAGTAGCAACTGCTTCTTATTGCATAAATCAAACAAAAGGAACTAAATTTTTAATTTATATTTTTTTCTCCAATCTCTTTATACCGTGACCACAAATCCATTTACGTTGACTGCCATCGTATCCGCGAAAACGCGAAAAATCGACTTACGGAACATTTCATAGCAGAGGACACCTGTTGCTTAATAGGTCAAATATAGGGAATTTAGTTTCTAATATCTGTTTTTTATTTCTGCAATCTTTATTTACCGTGACGACAAACCCTTTTAGGTTGTCTATTGTCTCGCAGGTGCCACTTACGTATCCGCAAAAACATGAAAAATCGACTTATGGAATATCTTATAGCAGACGACAACTGTTGCTTGAGTCAATTATAGGGATTTTTCTTTTTCTTTTTCTCTCACTAGGGCCATTGATTTGGTTACGATGACCATCTAACCCATACGTGACTGTTACGTGCCGCGCATAAAATTGTAAAATCAGCTTCGACACTTTTGGAGGCAACTGAAACCTGTCGTACAAATCAAAGAAAGGTAAACCAAATTTTTCCCTGTTTTCTTACCAGGGTCATGAAAACATTGAACCAATTTAGACGACCGCGTGAGTCAAAAGTCAATTTTATGTTTAATCTCTGCGCAAAATATAAAATTCAGAAGCAACCGGTTGCTGTTGCGAAAACTTTTTCCGACAAAAAAATCTTGTTCTTGTTTGAAGAATTTAGAAGTAGGCCATAAAGACACAATAAGATGTAAGAATAACTAAAAATCAATTGCTTCCTTGATAGGGTAGAAAACATTGTGGGAAAAGGAGAAAATGCTGGTAGCCTGCATTGTCTCCTTTCCTCAGATTACTTTCAAAAGCCTTCTTTAAAAGGCGTCATGCATTGTGTGGTAAAAGGTTAATAATTATCCAATCAGAGAAGCTTTAAGGAAATCAGAATGGATACCAGCAGCCAATCAGAGAAGACTTAAGAAATTCAACAGCCAATCAGAGAGCTTCAAAATCGCTCGAAATTGGCGCCAAAATTTATCAATTAAAAAACAGTGAAAAAAACGGCATAAAAGTGGATTTAAAGTTTTCTTTAAAGGCTGCTGTGCAGTCCTTGGCAAACTGCAAAGATTTCACTGAAAATGGGCAAACATTTAAGAAAATAGGGGCGCAGAAGACCGTGTTTTGGTCTTTTCAAGCCCCTTGCAAGAATTACTTCCCTTTAACCCTCGATGCACCCACGCCCCCTCCCCAGCCCTTAACTGGATTTGCTTTTCTAACTCAGCCCACAATAAATGCTGCACATTGAAACTTTCAATTAGTCAATTTTTAGTGATCAATGTACAGTGTAAAAAAAAAACAAAAACAAAAAAAAAAAACGCCCAGAAATTAATGCAAGAATTACTTCCCTTTAACCCTCGATGCACCCAACACCCCCCTCCCCAGCCCTTTACTGGACTTGCTTTTCTAACTCAGCCCACAATAAATGCTGCACATTAGAACTTTCAATAAGCCAAAGTGATCAATGTACAGTGTAAAAAAAAAAAAACGCCCAGAAATTAATGCAAGAATTACTTCCCTTTAACCCTCGATGTACCCCCCTTCCCCCCAGTCCTTAACTGGATTTGCTTTTCTAACTCAGCCCACAATAAATGCTGCACATTGAAACTTTCAATAAGCCAAAGTGATCAATGTACAGTGTAAAAAGAAAACGCCCAGAAATTAATGTGACAAGTGGCTAAAAAAAGATTGTAAACTCTTTCAGTTGCTTCCTATTGCATAAATCAAACAAAAGCAACTGAAGTGTAATTTTTCTAATCTCTTCAAACCGCAACAAGAAACCCAGTTACGTTGACTATGTGCCAGTTACGCTCATGCGAAAACCTCAGAAATTAATGCGACAAGTGGCTAAAAAAAGCCTGAAGACTCTCATATATCAAACAAAGGCAACTGAAGTGTAATTTTTCCAATCTCTTCAAACCGCAACAAGAAACCCAGTTACGTCGACTACCGTCTCATAGGTGCCAGTTACGCTCATGCGAAAACCCCAGAAAATAATGCAACAAGTGGCAAAAAAAAGACTGAAGACTCTTTCAGTAGCAACTGCTTCTTATTGCATAAATCAAACAAAAGGAACTAAATTTTTAATTTATATTTTTTTCTCCAATCTCTTTATACCGTGACCACAAATCCATTTACGTTGACTGCCATCGTATCCGCGAAAACGCGAAAAATCGACTTACGGAACATTTCATAGCAGAGGACACCTGTTGCTTAATAGGTCAAATATAGGGAATTTAGTTTCTAATATCTGTTTTTTATTTCTGCAATCTTTATTTACCGTGACGACAAACCCTTTTAGGTTGTCTATTGTCTCGCAGGTGCCACTTACGTATCCGCAAAAACATGAAAAATCGACTTATGGAATATCTTATAGCAGACGACAACTGTTGCTTGAGTCAATTATAGGGATTTTTCTTTTTCTTTTTCTCTCACTAGGGCCATTGATTTGGTTACGATGACCATCTAACCCATACGTGACTGTTACGTGCCGCGCATAAAATTGTAAAATCAGCTTCGACACTTTTGGAGGCAACTGAAACCTGTCGTACAAATCAAAGAAAGGTAAACCAAATTTTTCCCTGTTTTCTTACCAGGGTCATGAAAACATTGAACCAATTTAGACGACCGCGTGAGTCAAAAGTCAATTTTATGTTTAATCTCTGCGCAAAATATAAAATTCAGAAGCAACCGGTTGCTGTTGCGAAAACTTTTTCCGACAAAAAAATCTTGTTCTTGTTTGAAGAATTTAGAAGTAGGCCATAAAGACACAATAAGATGTAAGAATAACTAAAAATCAATTGCTTCCTTGATAGGGTAGAAAACATTGTGGGAAAAGGAGAAAATGCTGGTAGCCTGCATTGTCTCCTTTCCTCAGATTACTTTCAAAAGCCTTCTTTAAAAGGCGTCATGCATTGTGTGGTAAAAGGTTAATAATTATCCAATCAGAGAAGCTTTAAGGAAATCAGAATGGATACCAGCAGCCAATCAGAGAAGACTTAAGAAATTCAACAGCCAATCAGAGAGCTTCAAAATCGCTCGAAATTGGCGCCAAAATTTATCAATTAAAAAACAGTGAAAAAAACGGCATAAAAGTGGATTTAAAGTTTTCTTTAAAGGCTGCTGTGCAGTCCTTGGCAAACTGCAAAGATTTCACTGAAAATGGGCAAACATTTAAGAAAATAGGGGCGCAGAAGACCGTGTTTTGGTCTTTTCAAGCCCCTTGCAAGAATTACTTCCCTTTAACCCTCGATGCACCCACGCCCCCTCCCCAGCCCTTAACTGGATTTGCTTTTCTAACTCAGCCCACAATAAATGCTGCACATTGAAACTTTCAATTAGTCAATTTTTAGTGATCAATGTACAGTGTAAAAAAAAAAACAAAAACAAAAAAAAAAAACGCCCAGAAATTAATGCAAGAATTACTTCCCTTTAACCCTCGATGCACCCAACACCCCCCTCCCCAGCCCTTTACTGGACTTGCTTTTCTAACTCAGCCCACAATAAATGCTGCACATTAGAACTTTCAATAAGCCAAAGTGATCAATGTACAGTGTAAAAAAAAAAAACGCCCAGAAATTAATGCAAGAATTACTTCCCTTTAACCCTCGATGTACCCCCCCCTCCCCCCAGTCCTTAACTGGATTTGCTTTTCTAACTCAGCCCACAATAAATGCTGCACATTGAAACTTTCAATAAGCCAAAGTGATCAATGTACAGTGTAAAAAGAAAACGCCCAGAAATTAATGTGACAAGTGGCTAAAAAAAGATTGTAAACTCTTTCAGTTGCTTCCTATTGCATAAATCAAACAAAAGCAACTGAAGTGTAATTTTTCTAATCTCTTCAAACCGCAACAAGAAACCCAGTTACGTTGACTATGTGCCAGTTACGCTCATGCGAAAACCTCAGAAATTAATGCGACAAGTGGCTAAAAAAAGCCTGAAGACTCTCATATATCAAACAAAGGCAACTGAAGTGTAATTTTTCCAATCTCTTCAAACCGCAACAAGAAACCCAGTTACGTCGACTACCGTCTCATAGGTGCCAGTTACGCTCATGCGAAAACCCCAGAAAATAATGCAACAAGTGGCAAAAAAAAGACTGAAGACTCTTTCAGTAGCAACTGCTTCTTATTGCATAAATCAAACAAAAGGAACTAAATTTTTAATTTATATTTTTTTCTCCAATCTCTTTATACCGTGACCACAAATCCATTTACGTTGACTGCCATCGTATCCGCGAAAACGCGAAAAATCGACTTACGGAACATTTCATAGCAGAGGACACCTGTTGCTTAATAGGTCAAATATAGGGAATTTAGTTTCTAATATCTGTTTTTTATTTCTGCAATCTTTATTTACCGTGACGACAAACCCTTTTAGGTTGTCTATTGTCTCGCAGGTGCCACTTACGTATCCGCAAAAACATGAAAAATCGACTTATGGAATATCTTATAGCAGACGACAACTGTTGCTTGAGTCAATTATAGGGATTTTTCTTTTTCTTTTTCTCTCACTAGGGCCATTGATTTGGTTACGATGACCATCTAACCCATACGTGACTGTTACGTGCCGCGCATAAAATTGTAAAATCAGCTTCGACACTTTTGGAGGCAACTGAAACCTGTCGTACAAATCAAAGAAAGGTAAACCAAATTTTTCCCTGTTTTCTTACCAGGGTCATGAAAACATTGAACCAATTTAGACGACCGCGTGAGTCAAAAGTCAATTTAATGTTTAATCTCTGCGCAAAATATAAAATTCAGAAGCAACCGGTTGCTGTTGCGAAAACTTTTTCCGACAAAAAAATCTTGTTCTTGTTTGAAGAATTTAGAAGTAGGCCATAAAGACACAATAAGATGTAAGAATAACTAAAAATCAATTGCTTCCTTGATAGGGTAGAAAACATTGTGGGAAAAGGAGAAAATGCTGGTAGCCTGCATTGTCTCCTTTCCTCAGATTACTTTCAAAAGCCTTCTTTAAAAGGCGTCATGCATTGTGTGGTAAAAGGTTAATAATTATCCAATCAGAGAAGCTTTAAGGAAATCAGAATGGATACCAGCAGCCAATCAGAGAAGACTTAAGAAATTCAACAGCCAATCAGAGAGCTTCAAAATCGCTCGAAATTGGCGCCAAAATTTATCAATTAAAAAACAGTGAAAAAAACGGCATAAAAGTGGATTTAAAGTTTTCTTTAAAGGCTGCTGTGCAGTCCTTGGCAAACTGCAAAGATTTCACTGAAAATGGGCAAACATTTAAGAAAATAGGGGCGCAGAAGACCGTGTTTTGGTCTTTTCAAGCCCCTTGCAAGAATTACTTCCCTTTAACCCTCGATGCACCCACGCCCCCTCCCCAGCCCTTAACTGGATTTGCTTTTCTAACTCAGCCCACAATAAATGCTGCACATTGAAACTTTCAATTAGTCAATTTTTAGTGATCAATGTACAGTGTAAAAAAAAAAACAAAAACAAAAAAAAAAAACGCCCAGAAATTAATGCAAGAATTACTTCCCTTTAACCCTCGATGCACCCAACACCCCCCTCCCCAGCCCTTTACTGGACTTGCTTTTCTAACTCAGCCCACAATAAATGCTGCACATTAGAACTTTCAATAAGCCAAAGTGATCAATGTACAGTGTAAAAAAAAAAAACGCCCAGAAATTAATGCAAGAATTACTTCCCTTTAACCCTCGATGTACCCCCCCCTCCCCCCAGTCCTTAACTGGATTTGCTTTTCTAACTCAGCCCACAATAAATGCTGCACATTGAAACTTTCAATAAGCCAAAGTGATCAATGTACAGTGTAAAAAGAAAGCGCCCAGAAATTAATGTGACAAGTGGCTAAAAAAAGATTGTAAACTCTTTCAGTTGCTTCCTATTGCATAAATCAAACAAAAGCAACTGAAGTGTAATTTTTCTAATCTCTTCAAACCGCAACAAGAAACCCAGTTACGTTGACTATGTGCCAGTTACGCTCATGCGAAAACCTCAGAAATTAATGCGACAAGTGGCTAAAAAAAGCCTGAAGACTCTCATATATCAAACAAAGGCAACTGAAGTGTAATTTTTCCAATCTCTTCAAACCGCAACAAGAAACCCAGTTACGTCGACTACCGTCTCATAGGTGCCAGTTACGCTCATGCGAAAACCCCAGAAAATAATGCAACAAGTGGCAAAAAAAAGACTGAAGACTCTTTCAGTAGCAACTGCTTCTTATTGCATAAATCAAACAAAAGGAACTAAATTTTTAATTTATATTTTTTTCTCCAATCTCTTTATACCGTGACCACAAATCCATTTACGTTGACTGCCATCGTATCCGCGAAAACGCGAAAAATCGACTTACGGAACATTTCATAGCAGAGGACACCTGTTGCTTAATAGGTCAAATATAGGGAATTTAGTTTCTAATATCTGTTTTTTATTTCTGCAATCTTTATTTACCGTGACGACAAACCCTTTTAGGTTGTCTATTGTCTCGCAGGTGCCACTTACGTATCCGCAAAAACATGAAAAATCGACTTATGGAATATCTTATAGCAGACGACAACTGTTGCTTGAGTCAATTATAGGGATTTTTCTTTTTCTTTTTCTCTCACTAGGGCCATTGATTTGGTTACGATGACCATCTAACCCATACGTGACTGTTACGTGCCGCGCATAAAATTGTAAAATCAGCTTCGACACTTTTGGAGGCAACTGAAACCTGTCGTACAAATCAAAGAAAGGTAAACCAAATTTTTCCCTGTTTTCTTACCAGGGTCATGAAAACATTGAACCAATTTAGACGACCGCGTGAGTCAAAAGTCAATTTTATGTTTAATCTCTGCGCAAAATATAAAATTCAGAAGCAACCGGTTGCTGTTGCGAAAACTTTTTCCGACAAAAAAATCTTGTTCTTGTTTGAAGAATTTAGAAGTAGGCCATAAAGACACAATAAGATGTAAGAATAACTAAAAATCAATTGCTTCCTTGATAGGGTAGAAAACATTGTGGGAAAAGGAGAAAATGCTGGTAGCCTGCATTGTCTCCTTTCCTCAGATTACTTTCAAAAGCCTTCTTTAAAAGGCGTCATGCATTGTGTGGTAAAAGGTTAATAATTATCCAATCAGAGAAGCTTTAAGGAAATCAGAATGGATACCAGCAGCCAATCAGAGAAGACTTAAGAAATTCAACAGCCAATCAGAGAGCTTCAAAATCGCTCGAAATTGGCGCCAAAATTTATCAATTAAAAAACAGTGAAAAAAACGGCATAAAAGTGGATTTAAAGTTTTCTTTAAAGGCTGCTGTGCAGTCCTTGGCAAACTGCAAAGATTTCACTGAAAATGGGCAAACATTTAAGAAAATAGGGGCGCAGAAGACCGTGTTTTGGTCTTTTCAAGCCCCTTGCAAGAATTACTTCCCTTTAACCCTCGATGCACCCACGCCCCCTCCCCAGCCCTTAACTGGATTTGCTTTTCTAACTCAGCCCACAATAAATGCTGCACATTGAAACTTTCAATTAGTCAATTTTTAGTGATCAATGTACAGTGTAAAAAAAAAAACAAAAACAAAAAAAAAAAACGCCCAGAAATTAATGCAAGAATTACTTCCCTTTAACCCTCGATGCACCCAACACCCCCCTCCCCAGCCCTTTACTGGACTTGCTTTTCTAACTCAGCCCACAATAAATGCTGCACATTAGAACTTTCAATAAGCCAAAGTGATCAATGTACAGTGTAAAAAAAAAAAACGCCCAGAAATTAATGCAAGAATTACTTCCCTTTAACCCTCGATGTACCCCCCCTCCCCCCAGTCCTTAACTGGATTTGCTTTTCTAACTCAGCCCACAATAAATGCTGCACATTGAAACTTTCAATAAGCCAAAGTGATCAATGTACAGTGTAAAAAGAAAACGCCCAGAAATTAATGTGACAAGTGGCTAAAAAAAGATTGTAAACTCTTTCAGTTGCTTCCTATTGCATAAATCAAACAAAAGCAACTGAAGTGTAATTTTTCTAATCTCTTCAAACCGCAACAAGAAACCCAGTTACGTTGACTATGTGCCAGTTACGCTCATGCGAAAACCTCAGAAATTAATGCGACAAGTGGCTAAAAAAAGCCTGAAGACTCTCATATATCAAACAAAGGCAACTGAAGTGTAATTTTTCCAATCTCTTCAAACCGCAACAAGAAACCCAGTTACGTCGACTACCGTCTCATAGGTGCCAGTTACGCTCATGCGAAAACCCCAGAAAATAATGCAACAAGTGGCAAAAAAAAGACTGAAGACTCTTTCAGTAGCAACTGCTTCTTATTGCATAAATCAAACAAAAGGAACTAAATTTTTAATTTATATTTTTTTCTCCAATCTCTTTATACCGTGACCACAAATCCATTTACGTTGACTGCCATCGTATCCGCGAAAACGCGAAAAATCGACTTACGGAACATTTCATAGCAGAGGACACCTGTTGCTTAATAGGTCAAATATAGGGAATTTAGTTTCTAATATCTGTTTTTTATTTCTGCAATCTTTATTTACCGTGACGACAAACCCTTTTAGGTTGTCTATTGTCTCGCAGGTGCCACTTACGTATCCGCAAAAACATGAAAAATCGACTTATGGAATATCTTATAGCAGACGACAACTGTTGCTTGAGTCAATTATAGGGATTTTTCTTTTTCTTTTTCTCTCACTAGGGCCATTGATTTGGTTACGATGACCATCTAACCCATACGTGACTGTTACGTGCCGCGCATAAAATTGTAAAATCAGCTTCGACACTTTTGGAGGCAACTGAAACCTGTCGTACAAATCAAAGAAAGGTAAACCAAATTTTTCCCTGTTTTCTTACCAGGGTCATGAAAACATTGAACCAATTTAGACGACCGCGTGAGTCAAAAGTCAATTTTATGTTTAATCTCTGCGCAAAATATAAAATTCAGAAGCAACCGGTTGCTGTTGCGAAAACTTTTTCCGACAAAAAAATCTTGTTCTTGTTTGAAGAATTTAGAAGTAGGCCATAAAGACACAATAAGATGTAAGAATAACTAAAAATCAATTGCTTCCTTGATAGGGTAGAAAACATTGTGGGAAAAGGAGAAAATGCTGGTAGCCTGCATTGTCTCCTTTCCTCAGATTACTTTCAAAAGCCTTCTTTAAAAGGCGTCATGCATTGTGTGGTAAAAGGTTAATAATTATCCAATCAGAGAAGCTTTAAGGAAATCAGAATGGATACCAGCAGCCAATCAGAGAAGACTTAAGAAATTCAACAGCCAATCAGAGAGCTTCAAAATCGCTCGAAATTGGCGCCAAAATTTATCAATTAAAAAACAGTGAAAAAAACGGCATAAAAGTGGATTTAAAGTTTTCTTTAAAGGCTGCTGTGCAGTCCTTGGCAAACTGCAAAGATTTCACTGAAAATGGACAAACATTTAAGAAAATAGGGGCGCAGAAGACCGTGTTTTGGTCTTTTCAAGCCCCTTGCAAGAATTACTTCCCTTTAACCCTCGATGCACCCACGCCCCCTCCCCAGCCCTTAACTGGATTTGCTTTTCTAACTCAGCCCACAATAAATGCTGCACATTGAAACTTTCAATTAGTCAATTTTTAGTGATCAATGTACAGTGTAAAAAAAAAAACAAAAACAAAAAAAAAAAACGCCCAGAAATTAATGCAAGAATTACTTCCCTTTAACCCTCGATGCACCCAACACCCCCCTCCCCAGCCCTTTACTGGACTTGCTTTTCTAACTCAGCCCACAATAAATGCTGCACATTAGAACTTTCAATAAGCCAAAGTGATCAATGTACAGTGTAAAAAAAAAAAACGCCCAGAAATTAATGCAAGAATTACTTCCCTTTAACCCTCGATGTACCCCCCCTCCCCCCAGTCCTTAACTGGATTTGCTTTTCTAAGTCAGCCCACAATAAATGCTGCACATTGAAACTTTCAATAAGCCAAAGTGATCAATGTACAGTGTAAAAAGAAAACGCCCAGAAATTAATGTGACAAGTGGCTAAAAAAAGATTGTAAACTCTTTCAGTTGCTTCCTATTGCATAAATCAA
This sequence comes from Tridacna crocea, assembly GCA_943736015.1. Taxonomy (NCBI): domain Eukaryota; kingdom Metazoa; phylum Mollusca; class Bivalvia; order Cardiida; family Cardiidae; genus Tridacna; species Tridacna crocea. Next base: position 16,965,683 of record OX031069.1, read on the forward strand.
ACAAAGGCAACTGAAGTGTAATTTTTCTAATCTCTTCAAACCGCAACAAGAAACCCAGTTACGTTGACTATGTGCCAGTTACGCTCATGCGAAAACCTCAGAAATTAATGTGACAAGTGGCTAAAAAAAGCCTGAAGACTCTCATATATCAAACAAAGGCAACTGAAGTGTAATTTTTCCAATCTCTTCAAACCGCAACAAGAAACCCAGTTACGTCGACTACCGTCTCATAGGTGCCAGTTACGCTCATGCGAAAACCCCAGAAAATAATGCAACAAGTGGCAAAAAAAAGACTGAAGACTCTTTCAGTAGCAACTGCTTCTTATTGCATAAATCAAACAAAAGGAACTAAATTTTTAATTTATATTTTTTTCTCCAATCTCTTTATACCGTGACCACAAATCCATTTACGTTGACTGCCATCGTATCCGCGAAAACGCGAAAAATCGACTTACGGAACATTTCATAGCAGAGGACACCTGTTGCTTAATAGGTCAAATATAGGGAATTTAGTTTCTAATATCTGTTTTTTATTTCTGCAATCTTTATTTACCGTGACGACAAACCCTTTTAGGTTGTCTATTGTCTCGCAGGTGCCACTTACGTATCCGCAAAAACATGAAAAATCGACTTATGGAATATCTTATAGCAGACGACAACTGTTGCTTGAGTCAATTATAGGGATTTTTCTTTTTCTTTTTCTCTCACTAGGGCCATTGATTTGGTTACGATGACCATCTAACCCATACGTGACTGTTACGTGCCGCGCATAAAATTGTAAAATCAGCTTCGACACTTTTGGAGGCAACTGAAACCTGTCGTACAAATCAAAGAAAGGTAAACCAAATTTTTCCCTGTTTTCTTACCAGGGTCATGAAAACATTGAACCAATTTAGACGACCGCGTGAGTCAAAAGTCAATTTTATGTTTAATCTCTGCGCAAAATATAAAATTCAGAAGCAACCGGTTGCTGTTGCGAAAACTTTTTCCGACAAAAAAATCTTGTTCTTGTTTGAAGAATTTAGAAGGGCATAAAGATGTAAGAATAACTAAAAATCAATTGCTTCCTTGATAGGGTAGAAAACATTGTGGGAAAAGGAGAAAATGCTGGTAGCCTGCATTGTCTCCTTTCCTCAGATTACTTTCAAAAGCCTTCTTTAAAAGGCGTCATGCATTGTGTGGTAAAAGGTTAATAATTATCCAATCAGAGAAGCTTTAAGGAAATCAGAATGGATACCAGCAGCCAATCAGAGAAGACTTAAGAAATTCAACAGCCAATCAGAGAGCTTCAAAATCGCTCGAAATTGGCGCCAAAATTTATCAATTAAAAAACAGTGAAAAAAACGGCATAAAAGTGGATTTAAAGTTTTCTTTAAAGGCTGCTGTGCAGTCCTTGGCAAACTGCAAAGATTTCACTGAAAATGGGCAAACATTTAAGAAAATAGGGGCGCAGAAGACCGTGTTTTGGTCTTTTCAAGCCCCTTGCAAGAATTACTTCCCTTTAACCCTCGATGCACCCACGCCCCCTCCCCAGCTCTTAACTGGATTTGCTTTTCTAACTCAGCCCACAATAAATGCTGCACATTGAAACTTTCAATTAGTCAATTTTTAGTGATCAATGTACAGTGTAAAAAAAAAAACAAAAACAAAAAAAAAAAACGCCCAGAAATTAATGCAAGAATTACTTCCCTTTAACCCTCGATGCACCCAACACCCCCCTCCCCAGCCCTTTACTGGACTTGCTTTTCTAACTCAGCCCACAATAAATGCTGCACATTAGAACTTTCAATAAGCCAAAGTGATCAATGTACAGTGTAAAAAAAAAAAACGCCCAGAAATTAATGCAAGAATTACTTCCCTTTAACCCTCGATGTACCCCCCCTCCCCCCAGTCCTTAACTGGATTTGCTTTTCTAACTCAGCCCACAATAAATGCTGCACATTGAAACTTTCAATAAGCCAAAGTGATCAATGTACAGTGTAAAAAGAAAACGCCCAGAAATTAATGTGACAAGTGGCTAAAAAAAGATTGTAAACTCTTTCAGTTGCTTCCTATTGCATAAATCAAACAAAGGCAACTGAAGTGTAATTTTTCTAATCTCTTCAAACCGCAACAAGAAACCCAGTTACGTTGACTATGTGCCAGTTACGCTCATGCGAAAACCTCAGAAATTAATGCGACAAGTGGCTAAAAAAAGCCTGAAGACTCTCATATATCAAACAAAGGCAACTGAAGTGTAATTTTTCCAATCTCTTCAAACCGCAACAAGAAACCCAGTTACGTCGACTACCGTCTCATAGGTGCCAGTTACGCTCATGCGAAAACCCCAGAAAATAATGCAACAAGTGGCAAAAAAAAAGACTGAAGACTCTTTCAGTAGCAACTGCTTCTTATTGCATAAATCAAACAAAAGGAACTAAATTTTTAATTTATATTTTTTTCTCCAATCTCTTTATACCGTGACCACAAATCCATTTACGTTGACTGCCATCGTATCCGCGAAAACGCGAAAAATCGACTTACGGAACATTTCATAGCAGAGGACACCTGTTGCTTAATAGGTCAAATATAGGGAATTTAGTTTCTAATATCTGTTTTTTATTTCTGCAATCTTTATTTACCGTGACGACAAACCCTTTTAGGTTGTCTATTGTCTCGCAGGTGCCACTTACGTATCCGCAAAAACATGAAAAATCGACTTATGGAATATCTTATAGCAGACGACAACTGTTGCTTGAGTCAATTATAGGGATTTTTCTTTTTCTTTTTCTCTCACTAGGGCCATTGATTTGGTTACGATGACCATCTAACCCATACGTGACTGTTACGTGCCGCGCATAAAATTGTAAAATCAGCTTCGACACTTTTGGAGGCAACTGAAACCTGTCGTACAAATCAAAGAAAGGTAAACCAAATTTTTCCCTGTTTTCTTACCAGGGTCATGAAAACATTGAACCAATTTAGACGACCGCGTGAGTCAAAAGTCAATTTTATGTTTAATCTCTGCGCAAAATATAAAATTCAGAAGCAACCGGTTGCTGTTGCGAAAACTTTTTCCGACAAAAAAATCTTGTTCTTGTTTGAAGAATTTAGAAGTAGGCCATAAAGACACAATAAGATGTAAGAATAACTAAAAATCAATTGCTTCCTTGATAGGGTAGAAAACATTGTGGGAAAAGGAGAAAATGCTGGTAGCCTGCATTGTCTCCTTTCCTCAGATTACTTTCAAAAGCCTTCTTTAAAAGGCGTCATGCATTGTGTGGTAAAAGGTTAATAATTATCCAATCAGAGAAGCTTTAAGGAAATCAGAATGGATACCAGCAGCCAATCAGAGAAGACTTAAGAAATTCAACAGCCAATCAGAGAGCTTCAAAATCGCTCGAAATTGGCGCCAAAATTTATCAATTAAAAAACAGTGAAAAAAACGGCATAAAAGTGGATTTAAAGTTTTCTTTAAAGGCTGCTGTGCAGTCCTTGGCAAACTGCAAAGATTTCACTGAAAATGGGCAAACATTTAAGAAAATAGGGGCGCAGAAGACCGTGTTTTGGTCTTTTCAAGCCCCTTGCAAGAATTACTTCCCTTTAACCCTCGATGCACCCACGCCCCCTCCCCAGCCCTTAACTGGATTTGCTTTTCTAACTCAGCCCACAATAAATGCTGCACATTGAAACTTTCAATTAGTCAATTTTTAGTGATCAATGTACAGTGTAAAAAAAAAAACAAAAACAAAAAAAAAAAACGCCCAGAAATTAATGCAAGAATTACTTCCCTTTAACCCTCGATGCACCCAACACCCCCCTCCCCAGCCCTTTACTGGACTTGCTTTTCTAACTCAGCCCACAATAAATGCTGCACATTAGAACTTTCAATAAGCCAAAGTGATCAATGTACAGTGTAAAAAAAAAAAACGCCCAGAAATTAATGCAAGAATTACTTCCCTTTAACCCTCGATGTACCCCCCCTCCCCCCAGTCCTTAACTGGATTTGCTTTTCTAACTCAGCCCACAATAAATGCTGCACATTGAAACTTTCAATAAGCCAAAGTGATCAATGTACAGTGTAAAAAGAAAACGCCCAGAAATTAATGTGACAAGTGGCTAAAAAAAGATTGTAAACTCTTTCAGTTGCTTCCTATTGCATAAATCAAACAAAAGCAACTGAAGTGTAATTTTTCTAATCTCTTCAAACCGCAACAAGAAACCCAGTTACGTTGACTATGTGCCAGTTACGCTCATGCGAAAACCTCAGAAATTAATGCGACAAGTGGCTAAAAAAAGCCTGAAGACTCTCATATATCAAACAAAGGCAACTGAAGTGTAATTTTTCCAATCTCTTCAAACCGCAACAAGAAACCCAGTTACGTCGACTACCGTCTCATAGGTGCCAGTTACGCTCATGCGAAAACCCCAGAAAATAATGCAACAAGTGGCAAAAAAAAGACTGAAGACTCTTTCAGTAGCAACTGCTTCTTATTGCATAAATCAAACAAAAGGAACTAAATTTTTAATTTATATTTTTTTCTCCAATCTCTTTATACCGTGACCACAAATCCATTTACGTTGACTGCCATCGTATCCGCGAAAACGCGAAAAATCGACTTACGGAACATTTCATAGCAGAGGACACCTGTTGCTTAATAGGTCAAATATAGGGAATTTAGTTTCTAATATCTGTTTTTTATTTCTGCAATCTTTATTTACCGTGACGACAAACCCTTTTAGGTTGTCTATTGTCTCGCAGGTGCCACTTACGTATCCGCAAAAACATGAAAAATCGACTTATGGAATATCTTATAGCAGACGACAACTGTTGCTTGAGTCAATTATAGGGATTTTTCTTTTTCTTTTTCTCTCACTAGGGCCATTGATTTGGTTACGATGACCATCTAACCCATACGTGACTGTTACGTGCCGCGCATAAAATTGTAAAATCAGCTTCGACACTTTTGGAGGCAACTGAAACCTGTCGTACAAATCAAAGAAAGGTAAACCAAATTTTTCCCTGTTTTCTTACCAGGGTCATGAAAACATTGAACCAATTTAGACGACCGCGTGAGTCAAAAGTCAATTTTATGTTTAATCTCTGCGCAAAATATAAAATTCAGAAGCAACCGGTTGCTGTTGCGAAAACTTTTTCCGACAAAAAAATCTTGTTCTTGTTTGAAGAATTTAGAAGGGCATAAAGATGTAAGAATAACTAAAAATCAATTGCTTCCTTGATAGGGTAGAAAACATTGTGGGAAAAGGAGAAAATGCTGGTAGCCTGCATTGTCTCCTTTCCTCAGATTACTTTCAAAAGCCTTCTTTAAAAGGCGTCATGCATTGTGTGGTAAAAGGTTAATAATTATCCAATCAGAGAAGCTTTAAGGAAATCAGAATGGATACCAGCAGCCAATCAGAGAAGACTTAAGAAATTCAACAGCCAATCAGAGAGCTTCAAAATCGCTCGAAATTGGCGCCAAAATTTATCAATTAAAAAACAGTGAAAAAAACGGCATAAAAGTGGATTTAAAGTTTTCTTTAAAGGCTGCTGTGCAGTCCTTGGCAAACTGCAAAGATTTCACTGAAAATGGGCAAACATTTAAGAAAATAGGGGCGCAGAAGACCGTGTTTTGGTCTTTTCAAGCCCCTTGCAAGAATTACTTCCCTTTAACCCTCGATGCACCCACGCCCCCTCCCCAGCCCTTAACTGGATTTGCTTTTCTAACTCAGCCCACAATAAATGCTGCACATTGAAACTTTCAATTAGTCAATTTTTAGTGATCAATGTACAGTGTAAAAAAAAAAACAAAAACAAAAAAAAAAAACGCCCAGAAATTAATGCAAGAATTACTTCCCTTTAACCCTCGATGCACCCAACACCCCCCTCCCCAGCCCTTTACTGGACTTGCTTTTCTAACTCAGCCCACAATAAATGCTGCACATTAGAACTTTCAATAAGCCAAAGTGATCAATGTACAGTGTAAAAAAAAAAAACGCCCAGAAATTAATGCAAGAATTACTTCCCTTTAACCCTCGATGTACCCCCCCTCCCCCCAGTCCTTAACTGGATTTGCTTTTCTAACTCAGCCCACAATAAATGCTGCACATTGAAACTTTCAATAAGCCAAAGTGATCAATGTACAGTGTAAAAAGAAAACGCCCAGAAATTAATGTGACAAGTGGCTAAAAAAAGATTGTAAACTCTTTCAGTTGCTTCCTATTGCATAAATCAAACAAAGGCAACTGAAGTGTAATTTTTCTAATCTCTTCAAACCGCAACAAGAAACCCAGTTACGTTGACTATGTGCCAGTTACGCTCATGCGAAAACCTCAGAAATTAATGCGACAAGTGGCTAAAAAAAGCCTGAAGACTCTCATATATCAAACAAAGGCAACTGAAGTGTAATTTTTCCAATCTCTTCAAACCGCAACAAGAAACCCAGTTACGTCGACTACCGTCTCATAGGTGCCAGTTACGCTCATGCGAAAACCCCAGAAAATAATGCAACAAGTGGCAAAAAAAAAGACTGAAGACTCTTTCAGTAGCAACTGCTTCTTATTGCATAAATCAAACAAAAGGAACTAAATTTTTAATTTATATTTTTTTCTCCAATCTCTTTATACCGTGACCACAAATCCATTTACGTTGACTGCCATCGTATCCGCGAAAACGCGAAAAATCGACTTACGGAACATTTCATAGCAGAGGACACCTGTTGCTTAATAGGTCAAATATAGGGAATTTAGTTTCTAATATCTGTTTTTTATTTCTGCAATCTTTATTTACCGTGACGACAAACCCTTTTAGGTTGTCTATTGTCTCGCAGGTGCCACTTACGTATCCGCAAAAACATGAAAAATCGACTTATGGAATATCTTATAGCAGACGACAACTGTTGCTTGAGTCAATTATAGGGATTTTTCTTTTTCTTTTTCTCTCACTAGGGCCATTGATTTGGTTACGATGACCATCTAACCCATACGTGACTGTTACGTGCCGCGCATAAAATTGTAAAATCAGCTTCGACACTTTTGGAGGCAACTGAAACCTGTCGTACAAATCAAAGAAAGGTAAACCAAATTTTTCCCTGTTTTCTTACCAGGGTCATGAAAACATTGAACCAATTTAGACGACCGCGTGAGTCAAAAGTCAATTTTATGTTTAATCTCTGCGCAAAATATAAAATTCAGAAGCAACCGGTTGCTGTTGCGAAAACTTTTTCCGACAAAAAAATCTTGTTCTTGTTTGAAGAATTTAGAAGTAGGCCATAAAGACACAATAAGATGTAAGAATAACTAAAAATCAATTGCTTCCTTGATAGGGTAGAAAACATTGTGGGAAAAGGAGAAAATGCTGGTAGCCTGCATTGTCTCCTTTCCTCAGATTACTTTCAAAAGCCTTCTTTAAAAGGCGTCATGCATTGTGTGGTAAAAGGTTAATAATTATCCAATCAGAGAAGCTTTAAGGAAATCAGAATGGATACCAGCAGCCAATCAGAGAAGACTTAAGAAATTCAACAGCCAATCAGAGAGCTTCAAAATCGCTCGAAATTGGCGCCAAAATTTATCAATTAAAAAACAGTGAAAAAAACGGCATAAAAGTGGATTTAAAGTTTTCTTTAAAGGCTGCTGTGCAGTCCTTGGCAAACTGCAAAGATTTCACTGAAAATGGGCAAACATTTAAGAAAATAGGGGCGCAGAAGACCGTGTTTTGGTCTTTTCAAGCCCCTTGCAAGAATTACTTCCCTTTAACCCTCGATGCACCCACGCCCCCTCCCCAGCCCTTAACTGGATTTGCTTTTCTAACTCAGCCCACAATAAATGCTGCACATTGAAACTTTCAATTAGTCAATTTTTAGTGATCAATGTACAGTGTAAAAAAAAAAACAAAAACAAAAAAAAAAAACGCCCAGAAATTAATGCAAGAATTACTTCCCTTTAACCCTCGATGCACCCAACACCCCCCTCCCCAGCCCTTTACTGGACTTGCTTTTCTAACTCAGCCCACAATAAATGCTGCACATTAGAACTTTCAATAAGCCAAAGTGATCAATGTACAGTGTAAAAAAAAAAAACGCCCAGAAATTAATGCAAGAATTACTTCCCTTTAACCCTCGATGTACCCCCCCTCCCCCCAGTCCTTAACTGGATTTGCTTTTCTAACTCAGCCCACAATAAATGCTGCACATTGAAACTTTCAATAAGCCAAAGTGATCAATGTACAGTGTAAAAAGAAAACGCCCAGAAATTAATGTGACAAGTGGCTAAAAAAAGATTGTAAACTCTTTCAGTTGCTTCCTATTGCATAAATCAAACAAAAGCAACTGAAGTGTAATTTTTCTAATCTCTTCAAACCGCAACAAGAAACCCAGTTACGTTGACTATGTGCCAGTTACGCTCATGCGAAAACCTCAGAAATTAATGCGACAAGTGGCTAAAAAAAGCCTGAAGACTCTCATATATCAAACAAAGGCAACTGAAGTGTAATTTTTCCAATCTCTTCAAACCGCAACAAGAAACCCAGTTACGTCGACTACCGTCTCATAGGTGCCAGTTACGCTCATGCGAAAACCCCAGAAAATAATGCAACAAGTGGCAAAAAAAAGACTGAAGACTCTTTCAGTAGCAACTGCTTCTTATTGCATAAATCAAACAAAAGGAACTAAATTTTTAATTTATATTTTTTTCTCCAATCTCTTTATACCGTGACCACAAATCCATTTACGTTGACTGCCATCGTATCCGCGAAAACGCGAAAAATCGACTTACGGAACATTTCATAGCAGAGGACACCTGTTGCTTAATAGGTCAAATATAGGGAATTTAGTTTCTAATATCTGTTTTTTATTTCTGCAATCTTTATTTACCGTGACGACAAACCCTTTTAGGTTGTCTATTGTCTCGCAGGTGCCACTTACGTATCCGCAAAAACATGAAAAATCGACTTATGGAATATCTTATAGCAGACGACAACTGTTGCTTGAGTCAATTATAGGGATTTTTCTTTTTCTTTTTCTCTCACTAGGGCCATTGATTTGGTTACGATGACCATCTAACCCATACGTGACTGTTACGTGCCGCGCATAAAATTGTAAAATCAGCTTCGACACTTTTGGAGGCAACTGAAACCTGTCGTACAAATCAAAGAAAGGTAAACCAAATTTTTCCCTGTTTTCTTACCAGGGTCATGAAAACATTGAACCAATTTAGACGACCGCGTGAGTCAAAAGTCAATTTTATGTTTAATCTCTGCGCAAAATATAAAATTCAGAAGCAACCGGTTGCTGTTGCGAAAACTTTTTCCGACAAAAAAATCTTGTTCTTGTTTGAAGAATTTAGAAGTAGGCCATAAAGACACAATAAGATGTAAGAATAACTAAAAATCAATTGCTTCCTTGATAGGGTAGAAAACATTGTGGGAAAAGGAGAAAATGCTGGTAGCCTGCATTGTCTCCTTTCCTCAGATTACTTTCAAAAGCCTTCTTTAAAAGGCGTCATGCATTGTGTGGTAAAAGGTTAATAATTATCCAATCAGAGAAGCTTTAAGGAAATCAGAATGGATACCAGCAGCCAATCAGAGAAGACTTAAGAAATTCAACAGCCAATCAGAGAGCTTCAAAATCGCTCGAAATTGGCGCCAAAATTTATCAATTAAAAAACAGTGAAAAAAACGGCATAAAAGTGGATTTAAAGTTTTCTTTAAAGGCTGCTGTGCAGTCCTTGGCAAACTGCAAAGATTTCACTGAAAATGGGCAAACATTTAAGAAAATAGGGGCGCAGAAGACCGTGTTTTGGTCTTTTCAAGCCCCTTGCAAGAATTACTTCCCTTTAACCCTCGATGCACCCACGCCCCCTCCCCAGCCCTTAACTGGATTTGCTTTTCTAACTCAGCCCACAATAAATGCTGCACATTGAAACTTTCAATTAGTCAATTTTTAGTGATCAATGTACAGTGTAAAAAAAAAAACAAAAACAAAAAAAAAAAACGCCCAGAAATTAATGCAAGAATTACTTCCCTTTAACCCTCGATGCACCCAACACCCCCCTCCCCAGCCCTTTACTGGACTTGCTTTTCTAACTCAGCCCACAATAAATGCTGCACATTAGAACTTTCAATAAGCCAAAGTGATCAATGTACAGTGTAAAAAAAAAAAACGCCCAGAAATTAATGCAAGAATTACTTCCCTTTAACCCTCGATGTACCCCCCCTCCCCCCAGTCCTTAACTGGATTTGCTTTTCTAACTCAGCCCACAATAAATGCTGCACATTGAAACTTTCAATAAGCCAAAGTGATCAATGTACAGTGTAAAAAGAAAACGCCCAGAAATTAATGTGACAAGTGGCTAAAAAAAGATTGTAAACTCTTTCAGTTGCTTCCTATTGCATAAATCAAACAAAGGCAACTGAAGTGTAATTTTTCTAATCTCTTCAAACCGCAACAAGAAACCCAGTTACGTTGACTATGTGCCAGTTACGCTCATGCGAAAACCTCAGAAATTAATGCGACAAGTGGCTAAAAAAAGCCTGAAGACTCTCATATATCAAACAAAGGCAACTGAAGTGTAATTTTTCCAATCTCTTCAAACCGCAACAAGAAACCCAGTTACGTCAACTACCGTCTCATAGGTGCCAGTTACGCTCATGCGAAAACCCCAGAAAATAATGCAACAAGTGGCAAAAAAAAGACTGAAGACTCTTTCAGTAGCAACTGCTTCTTATTGCATAAATCAAACAAAAGGAACTAAATTTTTAATTTATATTTTTTTCTCCAATCTCTTTATACCGTGACCACAAATCCATTTACGTTGACTGCCATCGTATCCGCGAAAACGCGAAAAATCGACTTACGGAACATTTCATAGCAGAGGACACCTGTTGCTTAATAGGTCAAATATAGGGAATTTAGTTTCTAATATCTGTTTTTTATTTCTGCAATCTTTATTTACCGTGACGACAAACCCTTTTAGGTTGTCTATTGTCTCGCAGGTGCCACTTACGTATCCGCAAAAACATGAAAAATCGACTTATGGAATATCTTATAGCAGACGACAACTGTTGCTTGAGTCAATTATAGGGATTTTTCTTTTTCTTTTTCTCTCACTAGGGCCATTGATTTGGTTACGATGACCATCTAACCCATACGTGACTGTTACGTGCCGCGCATAAAATTGTAAAATCAGCTTCGACACTTTTGGAGGCAACTGAAACCTGTCGTACAAATCAAAGAAAGGTAAACCAAATTTTTCCCTGTTTTCTTACCAGGGTCATGAAAACATTGAACCAATTTAGACGACCGCGTGAGTCAAAAGTCAATTTTATGTTTAATCTCTGCGCAAAATATAAAATTCAGAAGCAACCGGTTGCTGTTGCGAAAACTTTTTCCGACAAAAAAATCTTGTTCTTGTTTGAAGAATTTAGAAGTAGGCCATAAAGACACAATAAGATGTAAGAATAACTAAAAATCAATTGCTTCCTTGATAGGGTAGAAAACATTGTGGGAAAAGGAGAAAATGCTGGTAGCCTGCATTGTCTCCTTTCCTCAGATTACTTTCAAAAGCCTTCTTTAAAAGGCGTCATGCATTGTGTGGTAAAAGGTTAATAATTATCCAATCAGAGAAGCTTTAAGGAAATCAGAATGGATACCAGCAGCCAATCAGAGAAGACTTAAGAAATTCAACAGCCAATCAGAGAGCTTCAAAATCGCTCGAAATTGGCGCCAAAATTTATCAATTAAAAAACAGTGAAAAAAACGGCATAAAAGTGGATTTAAAGTTTTCTTTAAAGGCTGCTGTGCAGTCCTTGGCAAACTGCAAAGATTTCACTGAAAATGGGCAAACATTTAAGAAAATAGGGGCGCAGAAGACCGTGTTTTGGTCTTTTCAAGCCCCTTGCAAGAATTACTTCCCTTTAACCCTCGATGCACCCACGCCCCCTCCCCAGCCCTTAACTGGATTTGCTTTTCTAACTCAGCCCACAATAAATGCTGCACATTGAAACTTTCAATTAGTCAATTTTTAGTGATCAATGTACAGTGTAAAAAAAAAAACAAAAACAAAAAAAAAAAACGCCCAGAAATTAATGCAAGAATTACTTCCCTTTAACCCTCGATGCACCCAACACCCCCCTCCCCAGCCCTTTACTGGACTTGCTTTTCTAACTCAGCCCACAATAAATGCTGCACATTAGAACTTTCAATAAGCCAAAGTGATCAATGTACAGTGTAAAAAAAAAAAACGCCCAGAAATTAATGCAAGAATTACTTCCCTTTAACCCTCGATGTACCCCCCCTCCCCCCAGTCCTTAACTGGATTTGCTTTTCTAACTCAGCCCACAATAAATGCTGCACATTGAAACTTTCAATAAGCCAAAGTGATCAATGTACAGTGTAAAAAGAAAACGCCCAGAAATTAATGTGACAAGTGGCTAAAAAAAGATTGTAAACTCTTTCAGTTGCTTCCTATTGCATAAATCAAACAAAAGCAACTGAAGTGTAATTTTTCTAATCTCTTCAAACCGCAACAAGAAACCCAGTTACGTTGACTATGTGCCAGTTACGCTCATGCGAAAACCTCAGAAATTAATGCGACAAGTGGCTAAAAAAAGCCTGAAGACTCTCATATATCAAACAAAGGCAACTGAAGTGTAATTTTTCCAATCTCTTCAAACCGCAACAAGAAACCCAGTTACGTCGACTACCGTCTCATAGGTGCCAGTTACGCTCATGCGAAAACCCCAGAAAATAATGCAACAAGTGGCAAAAAAAAGACTGAAGACTCTTTCAGTAGCAACTGCTTCTTATTGCATAAATCAAACAAAAGGAACTAAATTTTTAATTTATATTTTTTTCTCCAATCTCTTTATACCGTGACCACAAATCCATTTACGTTGACTGCCATCGTATCCGCGAAAACGCGAAAAATCGACTTACGGAACATTTCATAGCAGAGGACACCTGTTGCTTAATAGGTCAAATATAGGGAATTTAGTTTCTAATATCTGTTTTTTATTTCTGCAATCTTTATTTACCGTGACGACAAACCCTTTTAGGTTGTCTATTGTCTCGCAGGTGCCACTTACGTATCCGCAAAAACATGAAAAATCGACTTATGGAATATCTTATAGCAGACGACAACTGTTGCTTGAGTCAATTATAGGGATTTTTCTTTTTCTTTTTCTCTCACTAGGGCCATTGATTTGGTTACGATGACCATCTAACCCATACGTGACTGTTACGTGCCGCGCATAAAATTGTAAAATCAGCTTCGACACTTTTGGAGGCAACTGAAACCTGTCGTACAAATCAAAGAAAGGTAAACCAAATTTTTCCCTGTTTTCTTACCAGGGTCATGAAAACATTGAACCAATTTAGACGACCGCGTGAGTCAAAAGTCAATTTTATGTTTAATCTCTGCGCAAAATATAAAATTCAGAAGCAACCGGTTGCTGTTGCGAAAACTTTTTCCGACAAAAAAATCTTGTTCTTGTTTGAAGAATTTAGAAGGGCATAAAGATGTAAGAATAACTAAAAATCAATTGCTTCCTTGATAGGGTAGAAAACATTGTGGGAAAAGGAGAAAATGCTGGTAGCCTGCATTGTCTCCTTTCCTCAGATTACTTTCAAAAGCCTTCTTTAAAAGGCGTCATGCATTGTGTGGTAAAAGGTTAATAATTATCCAATCAGAGAAGCTTTAAGGAAATCAGAATGGATACCAGCAGCCAATCAGAGAAGACTTAAGAAATTCAACAGCCAATCAGAGAGCTTCAAAATCGCTCGAAATTGGCGCCAAAATTTATCAATTAAAAAACAGTGAAAAAAACGGCATAAAAGTGGATTTAAAGTTTTCTTTAAAGGCTGCTGTGCAGTCCTTGGCAAACTGCAAAGATTTCACTGAAAATGGGCAAACATTTAAGAAAATAGGGGCGCAGAAGACCGTGTTTTGGTCTTTTCAAGCCCCTTGCAAGAATTACTTCCCTTTAACCCTCGATGCACCCACGCCCCCTCCCCAGCCCTTAACTGGATTTGCTTTTCTAACTCAGCCCACAATAAATGCTGCACATTGAAACTTTCAATTAGTCAATTTTTAGTGATCAATGTACAGTGTAAAAAAAAAAACAAAAACAAAAAAAAAAAACGCCCAGAAATTAATGCAAGAATTACTTCCCTTTAACCCTCGATGCACCCAACACCCCCCTCCCCAGCCCTTTACTGGACTTGCTTTTCTAACTCAGCCCACAATAAATGCTGCACATTAGAACTTTCAATAAGCCAAAGTGATCAATGTACAGTGTAAAAAAAAAAAACGCCCAGAAATTAATGCAAGAATTACTTCCCTTTAACCCTCGATGTACCCCCCCTCCCCCCAGTCCTTAACTGGATTTGCTTTTCTAACTCAGCCCACAATAAATGCTGCACATTGAAACTTTCAATAAGCCAAAGTGATCAATGTACAGTGTAAAAAGAAAACGCCCAGAAATTAATGTGACAAGTGGCTAAAAAAAGATTGTAAACTCTTTCAGTTGCTTCCTATTGCATAAATCAAACAAAGGCAACTGAAGTGTAATTTTTCTAATCTCTTCAAACCGCAACAAGAAACCCAGTTACGTTGACTATGTGCCAGTTACGCTCATGCGAAAACCTCAGAAATTAATGCGACAAGTGGCTAAAAAAAGCCTGAAGACTCTCATATATCAAACAAAGGCAACTGAAGTGTAATTTTTCCAATCTCTTCAAACCGCAACAAGAAACCCAGTTACGTCGACTACCGTCTCATAGGTGCCAGTTACGCTCATGCGAAAACCCCAGAAAATAATGCAACAAGTGGCAAAAAAAAAGACTGAAGACTCTTTCAGTAGCAACTGCTTCTTATTGCATAAATCAAACAAAAGGAACTAAATTTTTAATTTATATTTTTTTCTCCAATCTCTTTATACCGTGACCACAAATCCATTTACGTTGACTGCCATCGTATCCGCGAAAACGCGAAAAATCGACTTACGGAACATTTCATAGCAGAGGACACCTGTTGCTTAATAGGTCAAATATAGGGAATTTAGTTTCTAATATCTGTTTTTTATTTCTGCAATCTTTATTTACCGTGACGACAAACCCTTTTAGGTTGTCTATTGTCTCGCAGGTGCCACTTACGTATCCGCAAAAACATGAAAAATCGACTTATGGAATATCTTATAGCAGACGACAACTGTTGCTTGAGTCAATTATAGGGATTTTTCTTTTTCTTTTTCTCTCACTAGGGCCATTGATTTGGTTACGATGACCATCTAACCCATACGTGACTGTTACGTGCCGCGCATAAAATTGTAAAATCAGCTTCGACACTTTTGGAGGCAACTGAAACCTGTCGTACAAATCAAAGAAAGGTAAACCAAATTTTTCCCTGTTTTCTTACCAGGGTCATGAAAACATTGAACCAATTTAGACGACCGCGTGAGTCAAAAGTCAATTTTATGTTTAATCTCTGCGCAAAATATAAAATTCAGAAGCAACCGGTTGCTGTTGCGAAAACTTTTTCCGACAAAAAAATCTTGTTCTTGTTTGAAGAATTTAGAAGTAGGCCATAAAGACACAATAAGATGTAAGAATAACTAAAAATCAATTGCTTCCTTGATAGGGTAGAAAACATTGTGGGAAAAGGAGAAAATGCTGGTAGCCTGCATTGTCTCCTTTCCTCAGATTACTTTCAAAAGCCTTCTTTAAAAGGCGTCATGCATTGTGTGGTAAAAGGTTAATAATTATCCAATCAGAGAAGCTTTAAGGAAATCAGAATGGATACCAGCAGCCAATCAGAGAAGACTTAAGAAATTCAACAGCCAATCAGAGAGCTTCAAAATCGCTCGAAATTGGCGCCAAAATTTATCAATTAAAAAACAGTGAAAAAAACGGCATAAAAGTGGATTTAAAGTTTTCTTTAAAGGCTGCTGTGCAGTCCTTGGCAAACTGCAAAGATTTCACTGAAAATGGGCAAACATTTAAGAAAATAGGGGCGCAGAAGACCGTGTTTTGGTCTTTTCAAGCCCCTTGCAAGAATTACTTCCCTTTAACCCTCGATGCACCCACGCCCCCTCCCCAGCCCTTAACTGGATTTGCTTTTCTAACTCAGCCCACAATAAATGCTGCACATTGAAACTTTCAATTAGTCAATTTTTAGTGATCAATGTACAGTGTAAAAAAAAAAACAAAAACAAAAAAAAAAAACGCCCAGAAATTAATGCAAGAATTACTTCCCTTTAACCCTCGATGCACCCAACACCCCCCTCCCCAGCCCTTTACTGGACTTGCTTTTCTAACTCAGCCCACAATAAATGCTGCACATTAGAACTTTCAATAAGCCAAAGTGATCAATGTACAGTGTAAAAAAAAAAAACGCCCAGAAATTAATGCAAGAATTACTTCCCTTTAACCCTCGATGTACCCCCCCTCCCCCCAGTCCTTAACTGGATTTGCTTTTCTAACTCAGCCCACAATAAATGCTGCACATTGAAACTTTCAATAAGCCAAAGTGATCAATGTACAGTGTAAAAAGAAAACGCCCAGAAATTAATGTGACAAGTGGCTAAAAAAAGATTGTAAACTCTTTCAGTTGCTTCCTATTGCATAAATCAAACAAAGGCAACTGAAGTGTAATTTTTCTAATCTCTTCAAACCGCAACAAGAAACCCAGTTACGTTGACTATGTGCCAGTTACGCTCATGTGAAAACCTCAGAAATTAATGCGACAAGTGGCTAAAAAAAGCCTGAAGACTCTCATATATCAAACAAAGGCAACTGAAGTGTAATTTTTCCAATCTCTTCAAACCGCAACAAGAAACCCAGTTACGTCGACTACCGTCTCATAGGTGCCAGTTACGCTCATGCGAAAACCCCAGAAAATAATGCAACAAGTGGCAAAAAAAAGACTGAAGACTCTTTCAGTAGCAACTGCTTCTTATTGCATAAATCAAACAAAAGGAACTAAATTTTTAATTTATATTTTTTTCTCCAATCTCTTTATACCGTGACCACAAATCCATTTACGTTGACTGCCATCGTATCCGCGAAAACGCGAAAAATCGACTTACGGAACATTTCATAGCAGAGGACACCTGTTGCTTAATAGGTCAAATATAGGGAATTTAGTTTCTAATATCTGTTTTTTATTTCTGCAATCTTTATTTACCGTGACGACAAACCCTTTTAGGTTGTCTATTGTCTCGCAGGTGCCACTTACGTATCCGCAAAAACATGAAAAATCGACTTATGGAATATCTTATAGCAGACGACAACTGTTGCTTGAGTCAATTATAGGGATTTTTCTTTTTCTTTTTCTCTCACTAGGGCCATTGATTTGGTTACGATGACCATCTAACCCATACGTGACTGTTACGTGCCGCGCATAAAATTGTAAAATCAGCTTCGACACTTTTGGAGGCAACTGAAACCTGTCGTACAAATCAAAGAAAGGTAAACCAAATTTTTCCCTGTTTTCTTACCAGGGTCATGAAAACATTGAACCAATTTAGACGACCGCGTGAGTCAAAAGTCAATTTTATGTTTAATCTCTGCGCAAAATATAAAATTCAGAAGCAACCGGTTGCTGTTGCGAAAACTTTTTCCGACAAAAAAATCTTGTTCTTGTTTGAAGAATTTAGAAGTAGGCCATAAAGACACAATAAGATGTAAGAATAACTAAAAATCAATTGCTTCCTTGATAGGGTAGAAAACATTGTGGGAAAAGGAGAAAATGCTGGTAGCCTGCATTGTCTCCTTTCCTCAGATTACTTTCAAAAGCCTTCTTTAAAAGGCGTCATGCATTGTGTGGTAAAAGGTTAATAATTATCCAATCAGAGAAGCTTTAAGGAAATCAGAATGGATACCAGCAGCCAATCAGAGAAGACTTAAGAAATTCAACAGCCAATCAGAGAGCTTCAAAATCGCTCGAAATTGGCGCCAAAATTTATCAATTAAAAAACAGTGAAAAAAACGGCATAAAAGTGGATTTAAAGTTTTCTTTAAAGGCTGCTGTGCAGTCCTTGGCAAACTGCAAAGATTTCACTGAAAATGGGCAAACATTTAAGAAAAAAGGGGCGCAGAAGACCGTGTTTTGGTCTTTTCAAGCCCCTTGCAAGAATTACTTCCCTTTAACCCTCGATGCACCCACGCCCCCTCCCCAGCCCTTAACTGGATTTGCTTTTCTAACTCAGCCCACAATAAATGCTGCACATTGAAACTTTCAATTAGTCAATTTTTAGTGATCAATGTACAGTGTAAAAAAAAAAAACAAAAACAAAAAAAAAAAACGCCCAGAAATTAATGCAAGAATTACTTCCCTTTAACCCTCGATGCACCCAACACCCCCCTCCCCAGCCCTTTACTGGACTTGCTTTTCTAACTCAGCCCACAATAAATGCTGCACATTAGAACTTTCAATAAGCCAAAGTGATCAATGTACAGTGTAAAAAAAAAAAACGCCCAGAAATTAATGCAAGAATTACTTCCCTTTAACCCTCGATGTACCCCCCCTCCCCCCAGTCCTTAACTGGATTTGCTTTTCTAACTCAGCCCACAATAAATGCTGCACATTGAAACTTTCAATAAGCCAAAGTGATCAATGTACAGTGTAAAAAGAAAACGCCCAGAAATTAATGTGACAAGTGGCTAAAAAAAGATTGTAAACTCTTTCAGTTGCTTCCTATTGCATAAATCAAACAAAGGCAACTGAAGTGTAATTTTTCTAATCTCTTCAAACCGCAACAAGAAACCCAGTTACGTTGACTATGTGCCAGTTACGCTCATGCGAAAACCTCAGAAATTAATGCGACAAGTGGCTAAAAAAAGCCTGAAGACTCTCATATATCAAACAAAGGCAACTGAAGTGTAATTTTTCCAATCTCTTCAAACCGCAACAAGAAACCCAGTTACGTCGACTACCGTCTCATAGGTGCCAGTTACGCTCGTGCGAAAACCCCAGAAAATAATGCAACAAGTGGCAAAAAAAAGACTGAAGACTCTTTCAGTAGCAACTGCTTCTTATTGCATAAATCAAACAAAAGGAACTAAATTTTTAATTTATATTTTTTTCTCCAATCTCTTTATACCGTGACCACAAATCCATTTACGTTGACTGCCATCGTATCCGCGAAAACGCGAAAAATCGACTTACGGAACATTTCATAGCAGAGGACACCTGTTGCTTAATAGGTCAAATATAGGGAATTTAGTTTCTAATATCTGTTTTTTATTTCTGCAATCTTTATTTACCGTGACGACAAACCCTTTTAGGTTGTCTATTGTCTCGCAGGTGCCACTTACGTATCCGCAAAAACATGAAAAATCGACTTATGGAATATCTTATAGCAGACGACAACTGTTGCTTGAGTCAATTATAGGGATTTTTCTTTTTCTTTTTCTCTCACTAGGGCCATTGATTTGGTTACGATGACCATCTAACCCATACGTGACTGTTACGTGCCGCGCATAAAATTGTAAAATCAGCTTCGACACTTTTGGAGGCAACTGAAACCTGTCGTACAAATCAAAGAAAGGTAAACCAAATTTTTCCCTGTTTTCTTACCAGGGTCATGAAAACATTGAACCAATTTAGACGACCGCGTGAGTCAAAAGTCAATTTTATGTTTAATCTCTGCGCAAAATATAAAATTCAGAAGCAACCGGTTGCTGTTGCGAAAACTTTTTCCGACAAAAAAATCTTGTTCTTGTTTGAAGAATTTAGAAGTAGGCCATAAAGACACAATAAGATGTAAGAATAACTAAAAATCAATTGCTTCCTTGATAGGGTAGAAAACATTGTGGGAAAAGGAGAAAATGCTGGTAGCCTGCATTGTCTCCTTTCCTCAGATTACTTTCAAAAGCCTTCTTTAAAAGGCGTCATGCATTGTGTGGTAAAAGGTTAATAATTATCCAATCAGAGAAGCTTTAAGGAAATCAGAATGGATACCAGCAGCCAATCAGAGAAGACTTAAGAAATTCAACAGCCAATCAGAGAGCTTCAAAATCGCTCGAAATTGGCGCCAAAATTTATCAATTAAAAAACAGTGAAAAAAACGGCATAAAAGTGGATTTAAAGTTTTCTTTAAAGGCTGCTGTGCAGTCCTTGGCAAACTGCAAAGATTTCACTGAAAATGGGCAAACATTTAAGAAAATAGGGGCGCAGAAGACCGTGTTTTGGTCTTTTCAAGCCCCTTGCAAGAATTACTTCCCTTTAACCCTCGATGCACCCACGCCCCCTCCCCAGCCCTTAACTGGATTTGCTTTTCTAACTCAGCCCACAATAAATGCTGCACATTGAAACTTTCAATTAGTCAATTTTTAGTGATCAATGTACAGTGTAAAAAAAAAAACAAAAACAAAAAAAAAAAACGCCCAGAAATTAATGCAAGAATTACTTCCCTTTAACCCTCGATGCACCCAACACCCCCCTCCCCAGCCCTTTACTGGACTTGCTTTTCTAACTCAGCCCACAATAAATGCTGCACATTAGAACTTTCAATAAGCCAAAGTGATCAATGTACAGTGTAAAAAAAAAAAACGCCCAGAAATTAATGCAAGAATTACTTCCCTTTAACCCTCGATGTACCCCCCTCCCCCCAGTCCTTAACTGGATTTGCTTTTCTAACTCAGCCCACAATAAATGCTGCACATTGAAACTTTCAATAAGCCAAAGTGATCAATGTACAGTGTAAAAAGAAAACGCCCAGAAATTAATGTGACAAGTGGCTAAAAAAAGATTGTAAACTCTTTCAGTTGCTTCCTATTGCATAAATCAAACAAAGGCAACTGAAGTGTAATTTTTCTAATCTCTTCAAACCGCAACAAGAAACCCAGTTACGTTGACTATGTGCCAGTTACGCTCATGCGAAAACCTCAGAAATTAATGCGACAAGTGGCTAAAAAAAGCCTGAAGACTCTCATATATCAAACAAAGGCAACTGAAGTGTAATTTTTCCAATCTCTTCAAACCGCAACAAGAAACCCAGTTACGTCGACTACCGTCTCATAGGTGCCAGTTACGCTCATGCGAAAACCCCAGAAAATAATGCAACAAGTGGCAAAAAAAAGACTGAAGACTCTTTCAGTAGCAACTGCTTCTTATTGCATAAATCAAACAAAAGGAACTAAATTTTTAATTTATATTTTTTTCTCCAATCTCTTTATACCGTGACCACAAATCCATTTACGTTGACTGCCATCGTATCCGCGAAAACGCGAAAAATCGACTTACGGAACATTTCATAGCAGAGGACACCTGTTGCTTAATAGGTCAAATATAGGGAATTTAGTTTCTAATATCTGTTTTTTATTTCTGCAATCTTTATTTACCGTGACGACAAACCCTTTTAGGTTGTCTATTGTCTCGCAGGTGCCACTTACGTATCCGCAAAAACATGAAAAATCGACTTATGGAATATCTTATAGCAGACGACAACTGTTGCTTGAGTCAATTATAGGGATTTTTCTTTTTCTTTTTCTCTCACTAGGGCCATTGATTTGGTTACGATGACCATCTAACCCATACGTGACTGTTACGTGCCGCGCATAAAATTGTAAAATCAGCTTCGACACTTTTGGAGGCAACTGAAACCTGTCGTACAAATCAAAGAAAGGTAAACCAAATTTTTCCCTGTTTTCTTACCAGGGTCATGAAAACATTGAACCAATTTAGACGACCGCGTGAGTCAAAAGTCAATTTTATGTTTAATCTCTGCGCAAAATATAAAATTCAGAAGCAACCGGTTGCTGTTGCGAAAACTTTTTCCGACAAAAAAATCTTGTTCTTGTTTGAAGAATTTAGAAGTAGGCCATAAAGACACAATAAGATGTAAGAATAACTAAAAATCAATTGCTTCCTTGATAGGGTAGAAAACATTGTGGGAAAAGGAGAAAATGCTGGTAGCCTGCATTGTCTCCTTTCCTCAGATTACTTTCAAAAGCCTTCTTTAAAAGGCGTCATGCATTGTGTGGTAAAAGGTTAATAATTATCCAATCAGAGAAGCTTTAAGGAAATCAGAATGGATACCAGCAGCCAATCAGAGAAGACTTAAGAAATTCAACAGCCAATCAGAGAGCTTCAAAATCGCTCGAAATTGGCGCCAAAATTTATCAATTAAAAAACAGTGAAAAAAAAACGGCATAAAAGTGGATTTAAAGTTTTCTTTAAAGGCTGCTGTGCAGTCCTTGGCAAACTGCAAAGATTTCACTGAAAATGGGCAAACATTTAAGAAAATAGGGGCGCAGAAGACCGTGTTTTGGTCTTTTCAAGCCCCTTGCAAGAATTACTTCCCTTTAACCCTCGATGCACCCACGCCCCCTCCCCAGCCCTTAACTGGATTTGCTTTTCTAACTCAGCCCACAATAAATGCTGCACATTGAAACTTTCAATTAGTCAATTTTTAGTGATCAATGTACAGTGTAAAAAAAAAAACAAAAACAAAAAAAAAAAACGCCCAGAAATTAATGCAAGAATTACTTCCCTTTAACCCTCGATGCACCCAACACCCCCCTCCCCAGCCCTTTACTGGACTTGCTTTTCTAACTCAGCCCACAATAAATGCTGCACATTAGAACTTTCAATAAGCCAAAGTGATCAATGTACAGTGTAAAAAAAAAAACGCCCAGAAATTAATGCAAGAATTACTTCCCTTTAACCCTCGATGTACCCCCCCTCCCCCCAGTCCTTAACTGGATTTGCTTTTCTAACTCAGCCCACAATAAATGCTGCACATTGAAACTTTCAATAAGCCAAAGTGATCAATGTACAGTGTAAAAAGAAAACGCCCAGAAATTAATGTGACAAGTGGCTAAAAAAAGATTGTAAACTCTTTCAGTTGCTTCCTATTGCCATAAATCAAACAAAGGCAACTGAAGTGTAATTTTTCTAATCTCTTCAAACCGCAACAAGAAACCCAGTTACGTTGACTATGTGCCAGTTACGCTCATGCGAAAACCTCAGAAATTAATGCGACAAGTGGCTAAAAAAAGCCTGAAGACTCTCATATATCAAACAAAGGCAACTGAAGTGTAATTTTTCCAATCTCTTCAAACCGCAACAAGAAACCCAGTTACGTCGACTACCGTCTCATAGGTGCCAGTTACGCTCATGCGAAAACCCCAGAAAATAATGCAACAAGTGGCAAAAAAAAGACTGAAGACTCTTTCAGTAGCAACTGCTTCTTATTGCATAAATCAAACAAAAGGAACTAAATTTTTAATTTATATTTTTTTCTCCAATCTCTTTATACCGTGACCACAAATCCATTTACGTTGACTGCCATCGTATCCGCGAAAACGCGAAAAATCGACTTACGGAACATTTCATAGCAGAGGACACCTGTTGCTTAATAGGTCAAATATAGGGAATTTAGTTTCTAATATCTGTTTTTTATTTCTGCAATCTTTATTTACCGTGACGACAAACCCTTTTAGGTTGTCTATTGTCTCGCAGGTGCCACTTACGTATCCGCAAAAACATGAAAAATCGACTTATGGAATATCTTATAGCAGACGACAACTGTTGCTTGAGTCAATTATAGGGATTTTTCTTTTTCTTTTTCTCTCACTAGGGCCATTGATTTGGTTACGATGACCATCTAACCCATACGTGACTGTTACGTGCCGCGCATAAAATTGTAAAATCAGCTTCGACACTTTTGGAGGCAACTGAAACCTGTCGTACAAATCAAAGAAAGGTAAACCAAATTTTTCCCTGTTTTCTTACCAGGGTCATGAAAACATTGAACCAATTTAGACGACCGCGTGAGTCAAAAGTCAATTTTATGTTTAATCTCTGCGCAAAATATAAAATTCAGAAGCAACCGGTTGCTGTTGCGAAAACTTTTTCCGACAAAAAAATCTTGTTCTTGTTTGAAGAATTTAGAAGTAGGCCATAAAGACACAATAAGATGTAAGAATAACTAAAAATCAATTGCTTCCTTGATAGGGTAGAAAACATTGTGGGAAAAGGAGAAAATGCTGGTAGCCTGCATTGTCTCCTTTCCTCAGATTACTTTCAAAAGCCTTCTTTAAAAGGCGTCATGCATTGTGTGGTAAAAGGTTAATAATTATCCAATCAGAGAAGCTTTAAGGAAATCAGAATGGATACCAGCAGCCAATCAGAGAAGACTTAAGAAATTCAACAGCCAATCAGAGAGCTTCAAAATCGCTCGAAATTGGCGCCAAAATTTATCAATTAAAAAACAGTGAAAAAAACGGCATAAAAGTGGATTTAAAGTTTTCTTTAAAGGCTGCTGTGCAGTCCTTGGCAAACTGCAAAGATTTCACTGAAAATGGGCAAACATTTAAGAAAATAGGGGCGCAGAAGACCGTGTTTTGGTCTTTTCAAGCCCCTTGCAAGAATTACTTCCCTTTAACCCTCGATGCACCCACGCCCCCTCCCCAGCCCTTAACTGGATTTGCTTTTCTAACTCAGCCCACAATAAATGCTGCACATTGAAACTTTCAATTAGTCAATTTTTAGTGATCAATGTACAGTGTAAAAAAAAAAACAAAAACAAAAAAAAAAAACGCCCAGAAATTAATGCAAGAATTACTTCCCTTTAACCCTCGATGCACCCAACACCCCCCTCCCCAGCCCTTTACTGGACTTGCTTTTCTAACTCAGCCCACAATAAATGCTGCACATTAGAACTTTCAATAAGCCAAAGTGATCAATGTACAGTGTAAAAAAAAAAAACGCCCAGAAATTAATGCAAGAATTACTTCCCTTTAACCCTCGATGTACCCCCCCTCCCCCCAGTCCTTAACTGGATTTGCTTTTCTAACTCAGCCCACAATAAATGCTGCACATTGAAACTTTCAATAAGCCAAAGTGATCAATGTACAGTGTAAAAAGAAAACGCCCAGAAATTAATGTGACAAGTGGCTAAAAAAAGATTGTAAACTCTTTCAGTTGCTTCCTATTGCATAAATCAAACAAAGGCAACTGAAGTGTAATTTTTCTAATCTCTTCAAACCGCAACAAGAAACCCAGTTACGTTGACTATGTGCCAGTTACGCTCATGCGAAAACCTCAGAAATTAATGTGACAAGTGGCTAAAAAAAGCCTGAAGACTCTCATATATCAAACAAAGGCAACTGAAGTGTAATTTTTCCAATCTCTTCAAACCGCAACAAGAAACACAGTTACGTCGACTACCGTCTCATAGGTGCCAGTTACGCTCATGCGAAAACCCCAGAAAATAATGCAACAAGTGGCAAAAAAAAGACTGAAGACTCTTTCAGTAGCAACTGCTTCTTATTGCATAAATCAAACAAAAGGAACTAAATTTTTAATTTATATTTTTTTCTCCAATCTCTTTATACCGTGACCACAAATCCATTTACGTTGACTGCCATCGTATCCGCGAAAACGCGAAAAATCGACTTACGGAACATTTCATAGCAGAGGACACCTGTTGCTTAATAGGTCAAATATAGGGAATTTAGTTTCTAATATCTGTTTTTTATTTCTGCAATCTTTATTTACCGTGACGACAAACCCTTTTAGGTTGTCTATTGTCTCGCAGGTGCCACTTACGTATCCGCAAAAACATGAAAAATCGACTTATGGAATATCTTATAGCAGACGACAACTGTTGCTTGAGTCAATTATAGGGATTTTTCTTTTTCTTTTTCTCTCACTAGGGCCATTGATTTGGTTACGATGACCATCTAACCCATACGTGACTGTTACGTGCCGCGCATAAAATTGTAAAATCAGCTTCGACACTTTTGGAGGCAACTGAAACCTGTCGTACAAATCAAAGAAAGGTAAACCAAATTTTTCCCTGTTTTCTTACCAGGGTCATGAAAACATTGAACCAATTTAGACGACCGCGTGAGTCAAAAGTCAATTTTATGTTTAATCTCTGCGCAAAATATAAAATTCAGAAGCAACCGGTTGCTGTTGCGAAAACTTTTTCCGACAAAAAAATCTTGTTCTTGTTTGAAGAATTTAGAAGTAGGCCATAAAGACACAATAAGATGTAAGAATAACTAAAAATCAATTGCTTCCTTGATAGGGTAGAAAACATTGTGGGAAAAGGAGAAAATGCTGGTAGCCTGCATTGTCTCCTTTCCTCAGATTACTTTCAAAAGCCTTCTTTAAAAGGCGTCATGCATTGTGTGGTAAAAGGTTAATAATTATCCAATCAGAGAAGCTTTAAGGAAATCAGAATGGATACCAGCAGCCAATCAGAGAAGACTTAAGAAATTCAACAGCCAATCAGAGAGCTTCAAAATCGCTCGAAATTGGCGCCAAAATTTATCAATTAAAAAACAGTGTAAAAAACGGCATAAAAGTGGATTTAAAGTTTTCTTTAAAGGCTGCTGTGCAGTCCTTGGCAAACTGCAAAGATTTCACTGAAAATGGGCAAACATTTAAGAAAAAAGGGGCGCAGAAGACCGTGTTTTGGTCTTTTCAAGCCCCTTGCAAGAATTACTTCCCTTTAACCCTCGATGCACCCACGCCCCCTCCCCAGCCCTTAACTGGATTTGCTTTTCTAACTCAGCCCACAATAAATGCTGCACATTGAAACTTTCAATTAGTCAATTTTTAGTGATCAATGTACAGTGTAAAAAAAAAAACAAAAACAAAAAAAAAAAACGCCCAGAAATTAATGCAAGAATTACTTCCCTTTAACCCTCGATGCACCCAACACCCCCCTCCCCAGCCCTTTACTGGACTTGCTTTTCTAACTCAGCCCACAATAAATGCTGCACATTAGAACTTTCAATAAGCCAAAGTGATCAATGTACAGTGTAAAAAAAAAAAACGCCCAGAAATTAATGCAAGAATTACTTCCCTTTAACCCTCGATGTACCCCCCCTCCCCCCAGTCCTTAACTGGATTTGCTTTTCTAACTCAGCCCACAATAAATGCTGCACATTGAAACTTTCAATAAGCCAAAGTGATCAATGTACAGTGTAAAAAGAAAACGCCCAGAAATTAATGTGACAAGTAGCTAAAAAAAGATTGTAAACTCTTTCAGTTGCTTCCTATTGCATAAATCAAACAAAGGCAACTGAAGTGTAATTTTTCTAATCTCTTCAAACCGCAACAAGAAACCCAGTTACGTTGACTATGTGCCAGTTACGCTCATGCGAAAACCTCAGAAATTAATGCGACAAGTGGCTAAAAAAAGCCTGAAGACTCTCATATATCAAACAAAGGCAACTGAAGTGTAATTTTTCCAATCTCTTCAAACCGCAACAAGAAACCCAGTTACGTCGACTACCGTCTCATAGGTGCCAGTTACGCTCGTGCGAAAACCCCAGAAAATAATGCAACAAGTGGCAAAAAAAAGACTGAAGACTCTTTCAGTAGCAACTGCTTCTTATTGCATAAATCAAACAAAAGGAACTAAATTTTTAATTTATATTTTTTTCTCCAATCTCTTTATACCGTGACCACAAATCCATTTACGTTGACTGCCATCGTATCCGCGAAAACGCGAAAAATCGACTTACGGAACATTTCATAGCAGAGGACACCTGTTGCTTAATAGGTCAAATATAGGGAATTTAGTTTCTAATATCTGTTTTTTATTTCTGCAATCTTTATTTACCGTGACGACAAACCTTTTTAGGTTGTCTATTGTCTCGCAGGTGCCACTTACGTATCCGCAAAAACATGAAAAATCGACTTATGGAATATCTTATAGCAGACGACAACTGTTGCTTGAGTCAATTATAGGGATTTTTCTTTTTCTTTTTCTCTCACTAGGGCCATTGATTTGGTTACGATGACCATCTAACCCATACGTGACTGTTACGTGCCGCGCATAAAATTGTAAAATCAGCTTCGACACTTTTGGAGGCAACTGAAACCTGTCGTACAAATCAAAGAAAGGTAAACCAAATTTTTCCCTGTTTTCTTACCAGGGTCATGAAAACATTGAACCAATTTAGACGACCGCGTGAGTCAAAAGTCAATTTTATGTTTAATCTCTGCGCAAAATATAAAATTCAGAAGCAACCGGTTGCTGTTGCGAAAACTTTTTCCGACAAAAAAATCTTGTTCTTGTTTGAAGAATTTAGAAGTAGGCCATAAAGACACAATAAGATGTAAGAATAACTAAAAATCAATTGCTTCCTTGATAGGGTAGAAAACATTGTGGGAAAAGGAGATTATGCTGGTAGCCTGCATTGTCTCCTTTCCTCAGATTACTTTCAAAAGCCTTCTTTAAAAGGCGTCATGCATTGTGTGGTAAAAGGTTAATAATTATCCAATCAGAGAAGCTTTAAGGAAATCAGAATGGATACCAGCAGCCAATCAGAGAAGACTTAAGAAATTCAACAGCCAATCAGAGAGCTTCAAAATCGCTCGAAATTGGCGCCAAAATTTATCAATTAAAAAACGGTGAAAAAAACGGCATAAAAGTGGATTTAAAGTTTTCTTTAAAGGCTGCTGTGCAGTCCTTGGCAAACTGCAAAGATTTCACTGAAAATGGGCAAACATTTAAGAAAATAGGGGCGCAGAAGACCGTGTTTTGGTCTTTTCAAGCCCCTTGCAAGAATTACTTCCCTTTAACCCTCGATGCACCCACGCCCCCTCCCCAGCCCTTAACTGGATTTGCTTTTCTAACTCAGCCCACAATAAATGCTGCACATTGAAACTTTCAATTAGTCAATTTTTAGTGATCAATGTACAGTGTAAAAAAAAAAAACAAAAACAAAAAAAAAAAACGCCCAGAAATTAATGCAAGAATTACTTCCCTTTAACCCTCGATGCACCCAACACCCCCCTCCCCAGCCCTTTACTGGACTTGCTTTTCTAACTCAGCCCACAATAAATGCTGCACATTAGAACTTTCAATAAGCCAAAGTGATCAATGTACAGTGTAAAAAAAAAAAACGCCCAGAAATTAATGCAAGAATTACTTCCCTTTAACCCTCGATGTACCCCCCCTCCCCCCAGTCCTTAACTGGATTTGCTTTTCTAACTCAGCCCACAATAAATGCTGCACATTGAAACTTTCAATAAGCCAAAGTGATCAATGTACAGTGTAAAAAGAAAACGCCCAGAAATTAATGTGACAAGTGGCTAAAAAAAGATTGTAAACTCTTTCAGTTGCTTCCTATTGCATAAATCAAACAAAGGCAACTGAAGTGTAATTTTTCTAATCTCTTCAAACCGCAACAAGAAACCCAGTTACGTTGACTATGTGCCAGTTACGCTCATGCGAAAACCTCAGAAATTAATGCGACAAGTGGCTAAAAAAAGCCTGAAGACTCTCATATATCAAACAAAGGCAACTGAAGTGTAATTTTTCCAATCTCTTCAAACCGCAACAAGAAACCCAGTTACGTCGACTACCGTCTCATAGGTGCCAGTTACGCTCATGCGAAAACCCCAGAAAATAATGCAACAAGTGGCAAAAAAAAGACTGAAGACTCTTTCAGTAGCAACTGCTTCTTATTGCATAAATCAAACAAAAGGAACTAAATTTTTAATTTATATTTTTTTCTCCAATCTCTTTATACCGTGACCACAAATCCATTTACGTTGACTGCCATCGTATCCGCGAAAACGCGAAAAATCGACTTACGGAACATTTCATAGCAGAGGACACCTGTTGCTTAATAGGTCAAATATAGGGAATTTAGTTTCTAATATCTGTTTTTTATTTCTGCAATCTTTATTTACCGTGACGACAAACCCTTTTAGGTTGTCTATTGTCTCGCAGGTGCCACTTACGTATCCGCAAAAACATGAAAAATCGACTTATGGAATATCTTATAGCAGACGACAACTGTTGCTTGAGTCAATTATAGGGATTTTTCTTTTTCTTTTTCTCTCACTAGGGCCATTGATTTGGTTACGATGACCATCTAACCCATACGTGACTGTTACGTGCCGCGCATAAAATTGTAAAATCAGCTTCGACACTTTTGGAGGCAACTGAAACCTGTCGTACAAATCAAAGAAAGGTAAACCAAATTTTTCCCTGTTTTCTTACCAGGGTCATGAAAACATTGAACCAATTTAGACGACCGCGTGAGTCAAAAGTCAATTTTATGTTTAATCTCTGCGCAAAATATAAAATTCAGAAGCAACCGGTTGCTGTTGCGAAAACTTTTTCCGACAAAAAAATCTTGTTCTTGTTTGAAGAATTTAGAAGTAGGCCATAAAGACACAATAAGATGTAAGAATAACTAAAAATCAATTGCTTCCTTGATAGGGTAGAAAACATTGTGGGAAAAGGAGAAAATGCTGGTAGCCTGCATTGTCTCCTTTCCTCAGATTACTTTCAAAAGCCTTCTTTAGAAGGCGTCATGCATTGTGTGGTAAAAGGTTAATAATTATCCAATCAGAGAAGCTTTAAGGAAATCAGAATGGATACCAGCAGCCAATCAGAGAAGACTTAAGAAATTCAACAGCCAATCAGAGAGCTTCAAAATCGCTCGAAATTGGCGCCAAAATTTATCAATTAAAAAACAGTGAAAAAAACGGCATAAAAGTGGATTTAAAGTTTTCTTTAAAGGCTGCTGTGCAGTCCTTGGCAAACTGCAAAGATTTCACTGAAAATGGGCAAACATTTAAGAAAATAGGGGCGCAGAAGACCGTGTTTTGGTCTTTTCAAGCCCCTTGCAAGAATTACTTCCCTTTAACCCTCGATGCACCCACGCCCCCTCCCCAGCCCTTAACTGGATTTGCTTTTCTAACTCAGCCCACAATAAATGCTGCACATTGAAACTTTCAATTAGTCAATTTTTAGTGATCAATGTACAGTGTAAAAAAAAAAACAAAAACAAAAAAAAAAAACGCCCAGAAATTAATGCAAGAATTACTTCCCTTTAACCCTCGATGCACCCAACACCCCCCTCCCCAGCCCTTTACTGGACTTGCTTTTCTAACTCAGCCCACAATAAATGCTGCACATTAGAACTTTCAATAAGCCAAAGTGATCAATGTACAGTGTAAAAAAAAAAAAAACGCCCAGAAATTAATGCAAGAATTACTTCCCTTTAACCCTCGATGTACCCCCCCTCCCCCCAGTCCTTAACTGGATTTGCTTTTCTAACTCAGCCCACAATAAATGCTGCACATTGAAACTTTCAATAAGCCAAAGTGATCAATGTACAGTGTAAAAAGAAAACGCCCAGAAATTAATGTGACAAGTGGCTAAAAAAAGATTGTAAACTCTTTCAGTTGCTTCCTATTGCATAAATCAAACAAAGGCAACTGAAGTGTAATTTTTCTAATCTCTTCAAACCGCAACAAGAAACCCAGTTACGTTGACTATGTGCCAGTTACGCTCATGCGAAAACCTCAGAAATTAATGCGACAAGTGGCTAAAAAAAGCCTGAAGACTCTCATATATCAAACAAAGGCAACTGAAGTGTAATTTTTCCAATCTCTTCAAACCGCAACAAGAAACCCAGTTACGTCGACTACCGTCTCATAGGTGCCAGTTACGCTCATGCGAAAACCCCAGAAAATAATGCAACAAGTGGCAAAAAAAAGACTGAAGACTCTTTCAGTAGCAACTGCTTCTTATTGCATAAATCAAACAAAAGGAACTAAATTTTTAATTTATATTTTTTTCTCCAATCTCTTTATACCGTGACCACAAATCCATTTACGTTGACTGCCATCGTATCCGCGAAAACGCGAAAACTCGACTTACGGAACATTTCATAGCAGAGGACACCTGTTGCTTAATAGGTCAAATATTGGGAATTTAGTTTCTAATATCTGTTTTTTATTTCTGCAATCTTTATTTACCGTGACGACAAACCCTTTTAGGTTGTCTATTGTCTCGCAGGTGCCACTTACGTATCCGCAAAAACATGAAAAATCGACTTATGGAATATCTTATAGCAGACGACAACTGTTGCTTGAGTCAATTATAGGGATTTTTCTTTTTCTTTTTCTCTCACTAGGGCCATTGATTTGGTTACGATGACCATCTAACCCATACGTGACTGTTACGTGCCGCGCATAAAATTGTAAAATCAGCTTCGACACTTTTGGAGGCAACTGAAACCTGTCGTACAAATCAAAGAAAGGTAAACCAAATTTTTCCCTGTTTTCTTACCAGGGTCATGAAAACATTGAACCAATTTAGACGACCGCGTGAGTCAAAAGTCAATTTTATGTTTAATCTCTGCGCAAAATATAAAATTCAGAAGCAACCGGTTGCTGTTGCGAAAACTTTTTCCGACAAAAAAATCTTGTTCTTGTTTGAAGAATTTAGAAGTAGGCCATAAAGACACAATAAGATGTAAGAATAACTAAAAATCAATTGCTTCCTTGATAGGGTAGAAAACATTGTGGGAAAAGGAGAAAATGCTGGTAGCCTGCATTGTCTCCTTTCCTCAGATTACTTTCAAAAGCCTTCTTTAAAAGGCGTCATGCATTGTGTGGTAAAAGGTTAATAATTATCCAATCAGAGAAGCTTTAAGGAAATCAGAATGGATACCAGCAGCCAATCAGAGAAGACTTAAGAAATTCAACAGCCAATCAGAGAGCTTCAAAATCGCTCGAAATTGGCGCCAAAATTTATCAATTAAAAAACAGTCAAAAAAACGGCATAAAAGTGGATTTAAAGTTTTCTTTAAAGGCTGCTGTGCAGTCCTTGGCAAACTGCAAAGATTTCACTGAAAATGGGCAAACATTTAAGAAAATAGGGGCGCAGAAGACCGTGTTTTGGTCTTTTCAAGCCCCTTGCAAGAATTACTTCCCTTTAACCCTCGATGCACCCACGCCCCCTCCCCAGCCCTTAACTGGATTTGCTTTTCTAACTCAGCCCACAATAAATGCTGCACATTGAAACTTTCAATTAGTCAATTTTTAGTGATCAATGTACAGTGTAAAAAAAAAAACAAAAACAAAAAAAAAAAACGCCCAGAAATTAATGCAAGAATTACTTCCCTTTAACCCTCGATGCACCCAACACCCCCCTCCCCAGCCCTTTACTGGACTTGCTTTTC
The DNA here is from genome assembly GCA_943736015.1 of Tridacna crocea. Taxonomy (NCBI): domain Eukaryota; kingdom Metazoa; phylum Mollusca; class Bivalvia; order Cardiida; family Cardiidae; genus Tridacna; species Tridacna crocea. The sequence continues at coordinate 16,998,613 of OX031069.1, forward strand.
TAACTCAGCCCACAATAAATGCTGCACATTAGAACTTTCAATAAGCCAAAGTGATCAATGTACAGTGTAAAAAAAAAAAACGCCCAGAAATTAATGCAAGAATTACTTCCCTTTAACCCTCGATGTACCCCCCCTCCCCCCAGTCCTTAACTGGATTTGCTTTTCTAACTCAGCCCACAATAAATGCTGCACATTGAAACTTTCAATAAACCAAAGTGATCAATGTACAGTGTAAAAAGAAAACGCCCAGAAATTAATGTGACAAGTGGCTAAAAAAAGATTGTAAACTCTTTCAGTTGCTTCCTATTGCATAAATCAAACAAAGGCAACTGAAGTGTAATTTTTCTAATCTCTTCAAACCGCAACAAGAAACCCAGTTACGTTGACTATGTGCCAGTTACGCTCATGCGAAAACCTCAGAAATTAATGCGACAAGTGGCTAAAAAAAGCCTGAAGACTCTCATATATCAAACAAAGGCAACTGAAGTGTAATTTTTCCAATCTCTTCAAACCGCAACAAGAAACCCAGTTACGTCGACTACCGTCTCATAGGTGCCAGTTACGCTCATGCGAAAACCCCAGAAAATAATGCAACAAGTGGCAAAAAAAAGACTGAAGACTCTTTCAGTAGCAACTGCTTCTTATTGCATAAATCAAACAAAAGGAACTAAATTTTTAATTTATATTTTTTTCTCCAATCTCTTTATACCGTGACCACAAATCCATTTACGTTGACTGCCATCGTATCCGCGAAAACGCGAAAACTCGACTTACGGAACATTTCATAGCAGAGGACACCTGTTGCTTAATAGGTCAAATATAGGGAATTTAGTTTCTAATATCTGTTTTTTATTTCTGCAATCTTTATTTACCGTGACGACAAACCCTTTTAGGTTGTCTATTGTCTCGCAGGTGCCACTTACGTATCCGCAAAAACATGAAAAATCGACTTATGGAATATCTTATAGCAGACGACAACTGTTGCTTGAGTCAATTATAGGGATTTTTCTTTTTCTTTTTCTCTCACTAGGGCCATTGATTTGGTTACGATGACCATCTAACCCATACGTGACTGTTACGTGCCGCGCATAAAATTGTAAAATCAGCTTCGACACTTTTGGAGGCAACTGAAACCTGTCGTACAAATCAAAGAAAGGTAAACCAAATTTTTCCCTGTTTTCTTACCAGGGTCATGAAAACATTGAACCAATTTAGACGACCGCGTGAGTCAAAAGTCAATTTTATGTTTAATCTCTGCGCAAAATATAAAATTCAGAAGCAACCGGTTGCTGTTGCGAAAACTTTTTCCGACAAAAAAATCTTGTTCTTGTTTGAAGAATTTAGAAGTAGGCCATAAAGACACAATAAGATGTAAGAATAACTAAAAATCAATTGCTTCCTTGATAGGGTAGAAAACATTGTGGGAAAAGGAGAAAATGCTGGTAGCCTGCATTGTCTCCTTTCCTCAGATTACTTTCAAAAGCCTTCTTTAAAAGGCGTCATGCATTGTGTGGTAAAAGGTTAATAATTATCCAATCAGAGAAGCTTTAAGGAAATCAGAATGGATACCAGCAGCCAATCAGAGAAGACTTAAGAAATTCAACAGCCAATCAGAGAGCTTCAAAATCGCTCGAAATTGGCGCCAAAATTTATCAATTAAAAAACAGTGAAAAAAACGGCATAAAAGTGGATTTAAAGTTTTCTTTAAAGGCTGCTGTGCAGTCCTTGGCAAACTGCAAAGATTTCACTGAAAATGGGCAAACATTTAAGAAAATAGGGGCGCAGAAGACCGTGTTTTGGTCTTTTCAAGCCCCTTGCAAGAATTACTTCCCTTTAACCCTCGATGCACCCACGCCCCCTCCCCAGCCCTTAACTGGATTTGCTTTTCTAACTCAGCCCACAATAAATGCTGCACATTGAAACTTTCAATTAGTCAATTTTTAGTGATCAATGTACAGTGTAAAAAAAAAAACAAAAACAAAAAAAAAAAACGCCCAGAAATTAATGCAAGAATTACTTCCCTTTAACCCTCGATGCACCCAACACCCCCCTCCCCAGCCCTTTACTGGACTTGCTTTTCTAACTCAGCCCACAATAAATGCTGCACATTAGAACTTTCAATAAGCCAAAGTGATCAATGTACAGTGTAAAAAAAAAAAACGCCCAGAAATTAATGCAAGAATTACTTCCCTTTAACCCTCGATGTACCCCCCCTCCCCCCAGTCCTTAACTGGATTTGCTTTTCTAACTCAGCCCACAATAAATGCTGCACATTGAAACTTTCAATAAGCCAAAGTGATCAATGTACAGTGTAAAAAGAAAACGCCCAGAAATTAATGTGACAAGTGGCTAAAAAAAGATTGTAAACTCTTTCAGTTGCTTCCTATTGCATAAATCAAACAAAGGCAACTGAAGTGTAATTTTTCTAATCTCTTCAAACCGCAACAAGAAACCCAGTTACGTTGACTATGTGCCAGTTACGCTCATGCGAAAACCTCAGAAATTAATGCGACAAGTGGCTAAAAAAAGCCTGAAGACTCTCATATATCAAACAAAGGCAACTGAAGTGTAATTTTTCCAATCTCTTCAAACCGCAACAAGAAACCCAGTTACGTCGACTACCGTCTCATAGGTGCCAGTTACGCTCATGCGAAAACCCCAGAAAATAATGCAACAAGTGGCAAAAAAAAGACTGAAGACTCTTTCAGTAGCAACTGCTTCTTATTGCATAAATCAAACAAAAGGAACTAAATTTTTAATTTATATTTTTTTCTCCAATCTCTTTATACCGTGACCACAAATCCATTTACGTTGACTGCCATCGTATCCGCGAAAACGCGAAAAATCGACTTACGGAACATTTCATAGCAGAGGACACCTGTTGCTTAATAGGTCAAATATAGGGAATTTAGTTTCTAATATCTGTTTTTTATTTCTGCAATCTTTATTTACCGTGACGACAAACCCTTTTAGGTTGTCTATTGTCTCGCAGGTGCCACTTACGTATCCGCAAAAACATGAAAAATCGACTTATGGAATATCTTATAGCAGACGACAACTGTTGCTTGAGTCAATTATAGGGATTTTTCTTTTTCTTTTTCTCTCACTAGGGCCATTGATTTGGTTACGATGACCATCTAACCCATACGTGACTGTTACGTGCCGCGCATAAAATTGTAAAATCAGCTTCGACACTTTTGGAGGCAACTGAAACCTGTCGTACAAATCAAAGAAAGGTAAAGCAAATTTTTCCCTGTTTTCTTACCAGGGTCATGAAAACATTGAACCAATTTAGACGACCGCGTGAGTCAAAAGTCAATTTTATGTTTAATCTCTGCGCAAAATATAAAATTCAGAAGCAACCGGTTGCTGTTGCGAAAACTTTTTCCGACAAAAAAATCTTGTTCTTGTTTGAAGAATTTAGAAGTAGGCCATAAAGACACAATAAGATGTAAGAATAACTAAAAATCAATTGCTTCCTTGATAGGGTAGAAAACATTGTGGGAAAAGGAGAAAATGCTGGTAGCCTGCATTGTCTCCTTTCCTCAGATTACTTTCAAAAGCCTTCTTTAAAAGGCGTCATGCATTGTGTGGTAAAAGGTTAATAATTATCCAATCAGAGAAGCTTTAAGGAAATCAGAATGGATACCAGCAGCCAATCAGAGAAGACTTAAGAAATTCAACAGCCAATCAGAGAGCTTCAAAATCGCTCGAAATTGGCGCCAAAATTTATCAATTAAAAAACAGTGAAAAAAACGGCATAAAAGTGGATTTAAAGTTTTCTTTAAAGGCTGCTGTGCAGTCCTTGGCAAACTGCAAAGATTTCACTGAAAATGGGCAAACATTTAAGAAAATAGGGGCGCAGAAGACCGTGTTTTGGTCTTTTCAAGCCCCTTGCAAGAATTACTTCCCTTTAACCCTCGATGCACCCACGCCCCCTCCCCAGCCCTTAACTGGATTTGCTTTTCTAACTCAGCCCACAATAAATGCTGCACATTGAAACTTTCAATTAGTCAATTTTTAGTGATCAATGTACAGTGTAAAAAAAAAAACAAAAACAAAAAAAAAAAACGCCCAGAAATTAATGCAAGAATTACTTCCCTTTAACCCTCGATGCACCCAACACCCCCCTCCCCAGCCCTTTACTGGACTTGCTTTTCTAACTCAGCCCACAATAAATGCTGCACATTAGAACTTTCAATAAGCCAAAGTGATCAATGTACAGTGTAAAAAAAAAAAACGCCCAGAAATTAATGCAAGAATTACTTCCCTTTAACCCTCGATGTACCCCCCCTCCCCCCAGTCCTTAACTGGATTTGCTTTTCTAACTCAGCCCACAATAAATGCTGCACATTGAAACTTTCAATAAGCCAAAGTGATCAATGTACAGTGTAAAAAGAAAACGCCCAGAAATTAATGTGACAAGTGGCTAAAAAAAGATTGTAAACTCTTTCAGTTGCTTCCTATTGCATAAATCAAACAAAGGCAACTGAAGTGTAATTTTTCTAATCTCTTCAAACCGCAACAAGAAACCCAGTTACGTTGACTATGTGCCAGTTACGCTCATGCGAAAACCTCAGAAATTAATGCGACAAGTGGCTAAAAAAAGCCTGAAGACTCTCATATATCAAACAAAGGCAACTGAAGTGTAATTTTTCCAATCTCTTCAAACCGCAACAAGAAACCCAGTTACGTCGACTACCGTCTCATAGGTGCCAGTTACGCTCATGCGAAAACCCCAGAAAATAATGCAACAAGTGGCAAAAAAAAGACTGAAGACTCTTTCAGTAGCAACTGCTTCTTATTGCATAAATCAAACAAAAGGAACTAAATTTTTAATTTATATTTTTTTCTCCAATCTCTTTATACCGTGACCACAAATCCATTTACGTTGACTGCCATCGTATCCGCGAAAACGCGAAAAATCGACTTACGGAACATTTCATAGCAGAGGACACCTGTTGCTTAATAGGTCAAATATAGGGAATTTAGTTTCTAATATCTGTTTTTTATTTCTGCAATCTTTATTTACCGTGACGACAAACCCTTTTAGGTTGTCTATTGTCTCGCAGGTGCCACTTACGTATCCGCAAAAACATGAAAAATCGACTTATGGAATATCTTATAGCAGACGACAACTGTTGCTTGAGTCAATTATAGGGATTTTTCTTTTTCTTTTTCTCTCACTAGGGCCATTGATTTGGTTACGATGACCATCTAACCCATACGTGACTGTTACGTGCCGCGCATAAAATTGTAAAATCAGCTTCGACACTTTTGGAGGCAACTGAAACCTGTCGTACAAATCAAAGAAAGGTAAACCAAATTTTTCCCTGTTTTCTTACCAGGGTCATGAAAACATTGAACCAATTTAGACGACCGCGTGAGTCAAAAGTCAATTTTATGTTTAATCTCTGCGCAAAATATGAAATTCAGAAGCAACCGGTTGCTGTTGCGAAAACTTTTTCCGACAAAAAAATCTTGTTCTTGTTTGAAGAATTTAGAAGTAGGCCATAAAGACACAATAAGATGTAAGAATAACTAAAAATCAATTGCTTCCTTGATAGGGTAGAAAACATTGTGGGAAAAGGAGAAAATGCTGGTAGCCTGCATTGTCTCCTTTCCTCAGATTACTTTCAAAAGCCTTCTTTAAAAGGCGTCATGCATTGTGTGGTAAAAGGTTAATAATTATCCAATCAGAGAAGCTTTAAGGAAATCAGAATGGATACCAGCAGCCAATCAGAGAAGACTTAAGAAATTCAACAGCCAATCAGAGAGCTTCAAAATCGCTCGAAATTGGCGCCAAAATTTATCAATTAAAAAACAGTGAAAAAAACGGCATAAAAGTGGATTTAAAGTTTTCTTTAAAGGCTGCTGTGCAGTCCTTGGCAAACTGCAAAGATTTCACTGAAAATGGGCAAACATTTAAGAAAATAGGGGCGCAGAAGACCGTGTTTTGGTCTTTTCAAGCCCCTTGCAAGAATTACTTCCCTTTAACCCTCGATGCACCCACGCCCCCTCCCCAGCCCTTAACTGGATTTGCTTTTCTAACTCAGCCCACAATAAATGCTGCACATTGAAACTTTCAATTAGTCAATTTTTAGTGATCAATGTACAGTGTAAAAAAAAAAACAAAAACAAAAAAAAAAAACGCCCAGAAATTAATGCAAGAATTACTTCCCTTTAACCCTCGATGCACCCAACACCCCCCTCCCCAGCCCTTTACTGGACTTGCTTTTCTAACTCAGCCCACAATAAATGCTGCACATTAGAACTTTCAATAAGCCAAAGTGATCAATGTACAGTGTAAAAAAAAAAAACGCCCAGAAATTAATGCAAGAATTACTTCCCTTTAACCCTCGATGTACCCCCCCTCCCCCCAGTCCTTAACTGGATTTGCTTTTCTAACTCAGCCCACAATAAATGCTGCACATTGAAACTTTCAATAAGCCAAAGTGATCAATGTACAGTGTAAAAAGAAAACGCCCAGAAATTAATGTGACAAGTGGCTAAAAAAAGATTGTAAACTCTTTCAGTTGCTTCCTATTGCATAAATCAAACAAAGGCAACTGAAGTGTAATTTTTCTAATCTCTTCAAACCGCAACAAGAAACCCAGTTACGTTGACTATGTGCCAGTTACGCTCATGCGAAAACCTCAGAAATTAATGCGACAAGTGGCTAAAAAAAGCCTGAAGACTCTCATATATCAAACAAAGGCAACTGAAGTGTAATTTTTCCAATCTCTTCAAACCGCAACAAGAAACCCAGTTACGTCGACTACCGTCTCATAGGTGCCAGTTACGCTCATGCGAAAACCCCAGAAAATAATGCAACAAGTGGCAAAAAAAAGACTGAAGACTCTTTCAGTAGCAACTGCTTCTTATTGCATAAATCAAACAAAAGGAACTAAATTTTTAATTTATATTTTTTTCTCCAATCTCTTTATACCGTGACCACAAATCCATTTACGTTGACTGCCATCGTATCCGCGAAAACGCGAAAAATCGACTTACGGAACATTTCATAGCAGAGGACACCTGTTGCTTAATAGGTCAAATATAGGGAATTTAGTTTCTAATATCTGTTTTTTATTTCTGCAATCTTTATTTACCGTGACGACAAACCCTTTTAGGTTGTCTATTGTCTCGCAGGTGCCACTTACGTATCCGCAAAAACATGAAAAATCGACTTATGGAATATCTTATAGCAGACGACAACTGTTGCTTGAGTCAATTATAGGGATTTTTCTTTTTCTTTTTCTCTCACTAGGGCCATTGATTTGGTTACGATGACCATCTAACCCATACGTGACTGTTACGTGCCGCGCATAAAATTGTAAAATCAGCTTCGACACTTTTGGAGGCAACTGAAACCTGTCGTACAAATCAAAGAAAGGTAAACCAAATTTTTCCCTGTTTTCTTACCAGGGTCATGAAAACATTGAACCAATTTAGACGACCGCGTGAGTCAAAAGTCAATTTTATGTTTAATCTCTGCGCAAAATATAAAATTCAGAAGCAACCGGTTGCTGTTGCGAAAACTTTTTCCGACAAAAAAATCTTGTTCTTGTTTGAAGAATTTAGAAGTAGGCCATAAAGACACAATAAGATGTAAGAATAACTAAAAATCAATTGCTTCCTTGATAGGGTAGAAAACATTGTGGGAAAAGGAGAAAATGCTGGTAGCCTGCATTGTCTCCTTTCCTCAGATTACTTTCAAAAGCCTTCTTTAAAAGGCGTCATGCATTGTGTGGTAAAAGGTTAATAATTATCCAATCAGAGAAGCTTTAAGGAAATCAGAATGGATACCAGCAGCCAATCAGAGAAGACTTAAGAAATTCAACAGCCAATCAGAGAGCTTCAAAATCGCTCGAAATTGGCGCCAAAATTTATCAATTAAAAAACAGTGAAAAAAACGGCATAAAAGTGGATTTAAAGTTTTCTTTAAAGGCTGCTGTGCAGTCCTTGGCAAACTGCAAAGATTTCACTGAAAATGGGCAAACATTTAAGAAAATAGGGGCGCAGAAGACCGTGTTTTGGTCTTTTCAAGCCCCTTGCAAGAATTACTTCCCTTTAACCCTCGATGCACCCACGCCCCCTCCCCAGCCCTTAACTGGATTTGCTTTTCTAACTCAGCCCACAATAAATGCTGCACATTGAAACTTTCAATTAGTCAATTTTTAGTGATCAATGTACAGTGTAAAAAAAAAAACAAAAACAAAAAAAAAACGCCCAGAAATTAATGCAAGAATTACTTCCCTTTAACCCTCGATGCACCCAACACCCCCCTCCCCAGCCCTTTACTGGACTTGCTTTTCTAACTCAGCCCACAATAAATGCTGCACATTAGAACTTTCAATAAGCCAAAGTGATCAATGTACAGTGTAAAAAAAAAAAAAACGCCCAGAAATTAATGCAAGAATTACTTCCCTTTAACCCTCGATGTACCCAACCCCCCCTCCCCCCAGTCCTTAACTGGATTTGCTTTTCTAACTCAGCCCACAATAAATGCTGCACATTGAAACTTTCAATAAGCCAAAGTGATCAATGTACAGTGTAAAAAGAAAACGCCCAGAAATTAATGTGACAAGTGGCTAAAAAAAGATTGTAAACTCTTTCAGTTGCTTCCTATTGCATAAATCAAACAAAGGCAACTGAAGTGTAATTTTTCTAATCTCTTCAAACCGCAACAAGAAACCCAGTTACGTTGACTATGTGCCAGTTATGCTCATGCGAAAACCTCAGAAATTAATGCGACAAGTGGCTAAAAAAAGCCTGAAGACTCTCATATATCAAACAAAGGCAACTGAAGTGTAATTTTTCCAATCTCTTCAAACCGCAACAAGAAACCCAGTTACGTCGACTACCGTCTCATAGGTGCCAGTTACGCTCATGCGAAAACCCCAGAAAATAATGCAACAAGTGGCAAAAAAAAGACTGAAGACTCTTTCAGTAGCAACTGCTTCTTATTGCATAAATCAAACAAAAGGAACTAAATTTTTAATTTATATTTTTTTCTCCAATCTCTTTATACCGTGACCACAAATCCATTTACGTTGACTGCCATCGGATACGCGAAAACGCGAAAAATCGACTTACGGAACATTTCATAGCAGAGGACACCTGTTGCTTAATAGGTCAAATATAGGGAATTTAGTTTCTAATATCTGTTTTTTATTTCTGCAATCTTTATTTACCGTGACGACAAACCCTTTTAGGTTGTCTATTGTCTCGCAGGTGCCACTTACGTATCCGCAAAAACATGAAAAATCGACTTATGGAATATCTTATAGCAGACGACAACTGTTGCTTGAGTCAATTATAGGGATTTTTCTTTTTCTTTTTCTCTCACTAGGGCCATTGATTTGGTTACGATGACCATCTAACCCATACGTGACTGTTACGTGCCGCGCATAAAATTGTAAAATCAGCTTCGACACTTTTGGAGGCAACTGAAACCTGTCGTACAAATCAAAGAAAGGTAAACCAAATTTTTCCCTGTTTTCTTACCAGGGTCATGAAAACATTGAACCAATTTAGACGACCGCGTGAGTCAAAAGTCAATTTTATGTTTAATCTCTGCGCAAAATATAAAATTCAGAAGCAACCGGTTGCTGTTGCGAAAACTTTTTCCGACAAAAAAATCTTGTTCTTGTTTGAAGAATTTAGAAGTAGGCCATAAAGACACAATAAGATGTAAGAATAACTAAAAATCAATTGCTTCCTTGATAGGGTAGAAAACATTGTGGGAAAAGGAGAAAATGCTGGTAGCCTGCATTGTCTCCTTTCCTCAGATTACTTTCAAAAGCCTTCTTTAAAAGGCGTCATGCATTGTGTGGTAAAAGGTTAATAATTATCCAATCAGAGAAGCTTTAAGGAAATCAGAATGGATACCAGCAGCCAATCAGAGAAGACTTAAGAAATTCAACAGCCAATCAGAGAGCTTCAAAATCGCTCGAAATTGGCGCCAAAATTTATCAATTAAAAAACAGTGAAAAAAACGGCATAAAAGTGGATTTAAAGTTTTCTTTAAAGGCTGCTGTGCAGTCCTTGGCAAACTGCAAAGATTTCACTGAAAATGGGCAAACATTTAAGAAAATAGGGGCGCAGAAGACCGTGTTTTGGTCTTTTCAAGCCCCTTGCAAGAATTACTTCCCTTTAACCCTCGATGCACCCACGCCCCCTCCCCAGCCCTTAACTGGATTTGCTTTTCTAACTCAGCCCACAATAAATGCTGCACATTGAAACTTTCAATTAGTCAATTTTTAGTGATCAATGTACAGTGTAAAAAAAAAAACAAAAACAAAAAAAAAAAACGCCCAGAAATTAATGCAAGAATTACTTCCCTTTAACCCTCGATGCACCCAACACCCCCCTCCCCAGCCCTTTACTGGACTTGCTTTTCTAACTCAGCCCACAATAAATGCTGCACATTAGAACTTTCAATAAGCCAAAGTGATCAATGTACAGTGTAAAAAAAAAAAACGCCCAGAAATTAATGCAAGAATTACTTCCCTTTAACCCTCGATGTACCCCCCCTCCCCCCAGTCCTTAACTGGATTTGCTTTTCTAACTCAGCCCACAATAAATGCTGCACATTGAAACTTTCAATAAGCCAAAGTGATCAATGTACAGTGTAAAAAGAAAACGCCCAGAAATTAATGTGACAAGTGGCTAAAAAAAGATTGTAAACTCTTTCAGTTGCTTCCTATTGCATAAATCAAACAAAGGCAACTGAAGTGTAATTTTTCTAATCTCTTCAAACCGCAACAAGAAACCCAGTTACGTTGACTATGTGCCAGTTACGCTCATGCGAAAACCTCAGAAATTAATGCGACAAGTGGCTAAAAAAAGCCTGAAGACTCTCATATATCAAACAAAGGCAACTGAAGTGTAATTTTTCCAATCTCTTCAAACCGCAACAAGAAACCCAGTTACGTCGACTACCGTCTCATAGGTGCCAGTTACGCTCATGCGAAAACCCCAGAAAATAATGCAACAAGTGGCAAAAAAAAGACTGAAGACTCTTTCAGTAGCAACTGCTTCTTATTGCATAAATCAAACAAAAGGAACTAAATTTTTAATTTATATTTTTTTCTCCAATCTCTTTATACCGTGACCACAAATCCATTTACGTTGACTGCCATCGTATCCGCGAAAACGCGAAAAATCGACTTACGGAACATTTCATAGCAGAGGACACCTGTTGCTTAATAGGTCAAATATAGGGAATTTAGTTTCTAATATCTGTTTTTTATTTCTGCAATCTTTATTTACCGTGACGACAAACCCTTTTAGGTTGTCTATTGTCTCGCAGGTGCCACTTACGTATCCGCAAAAACATGAAAAATCGACTTATGGAATATCTTATAGCAGACGACAACTGTTGCTTGAGTCAATTATAGGGATTTTTCTTTTTCTTTTTCTCTCACTAGGGCCATTGATTTGGTTACGATGACCATCTAACCCATACGTGACTGTTACGTGCCGCGCATAAAATTGTAAAATCAGCTTCGACACTTTTGGAGGCAACTGAAACCTGTCGTACAAATCAAAGAAAGGTAAACCAAATTTTTCCCTGTTTTCTTACCAGGGTCATGAAAACATTGAACCAATTTAGACGACCGCGTGAGTCAAAAGTCAATTTTATGTTTAATCTCTGCGCAAAATATAAAATTCAGAAGCAACCGGTTGCTGTTGCGAAAACTTTTTCCGACAAAAAAATCTTGTTCTTGTTTGAAGAATTTAGAAGTAGGCCATAAAGACACAATAAGATGTAAGAATAACTAAAAATCAATTGCTTCCTTGATAGGGTAGAAAACATTGTGGGAAAAGGAGAAAATGCTGGTAGCCTGCATTGTCTCCTTTCCTCAGATTACTTTCAAAAGCCTTCTTTAAAAGGCGTCATGCATTGTGTGGTAAAAGGTTAATAATTATCCAATCAGAGAAGCTTTAAGGAAATCAGAATGGATACCAGCAGCCAATCAGAGAAGACTTAAGAAATTCAACAGCCAATCAGAGAGCTTCAAAATCGCTCGAAATTGGCGCCAAAATTTATCAATTAAAAAACAGTGAAAAAAACGGCATAAAAGTGGATTTAAAGTTTTCTTTAAAGGCTGCTGTGCAGTCCTTGGCAAACTGCAAAGATTTCACTGAAAATGGGCAAACATTTAAGAAAATAGGGGCGCAGAAGACCGTGTTTTGGTCTTTTCAAGCCCCTTGCAAGAATTACTTCCCTTTAACCCTCGATGCACCCACGCCCCCTCCCCAGCCCTTAACTGGATTTGCTTTTCTAACTCAGCCCACAATAAATGCTGCACATTGAAACTTTCAATTAGTCAATTTTTAGTGATCAATGTACAGTGTAAAAAAAAAAACAAAAACAAAAAAAAAAAACGCCCAGAAATTAATGCAAGAATTACTTCCCTTTAACCCTCGATGCACCCAACACCCCCCTCCCCAGCCCTTTACTGGACTTGCTTTTCTAACTCAGCCCACAATAAATGCTGCACATTAGAACTTTCAATAAGCCAAAGTGATCAATGTACAGTGTAAAAAAAAAAAACGCCCAGAAATTAATGCAAGAATTACTTCCCTTTAACCCTCGATGTACCCCCCCTCCCCCCAGTCCTTAACTGGATTTGCTTTTCTAACTCAGCCCACAATAAATGCTGCACATTGAAACTTTCAATAAGCCAAAGTGATCAATGTACAGTGTAAAAAGAAAACGCCCAGAAATTAATGTGACAAGTGGCTAAAAAAAGATTGTAAACTCTTTCAGTTGCTTCCTATTGCATAAATCAAACAAAGGCAACTGAAGTGTAATTTTTCTAATCTCTTCAAACCGCAACAAGAAACCCAGTTACGTTGACTATGTGCCAGTTACGCTCATGCGAAAACCTCAGAAATTAATGCGACAAGTGGCTAAAAAAAGCCTGAAGACTCTCATATATCAAACAAAGGCAACTGAAGTGTAATTTTTCCAATCTCTTCAAACCGCAACAAGAAACCCAGTTACGTCGACTACCGTCTCATAGGTGCCAGTTACGCTCATGCGAAAACCCCAGAAAATAATGCAACAAGTGGCAAAAAAAAGACTGAAGACTCTTTCAGTAGCAACTGCTTCTTATTGCATAAATCAAACAAAAGGAACTAAATTTTTAATTTATATTTTTTTCTCCAATCTCTTTATACCGTGACCACAAATCCATTTACGTTGACTGCCATCGTATCCGCGAAAACGCGAAAAATCGACTTACGGAACATTTCATAGCAGAGGACACCTGTTGCTTAATAGGTCAAATATAGGGAATTTAGTTTCTAATATCTGTTTTTTATTTCTGCAATCTTTATTTACCGTGACGACAAACCCTTTTAGGTTGTCTATTGTCTCGCAGGTGCCACTTACGTATCCGCAAAAACATGAAAAATCGACTTATGGAATATCTTATAGCAGACGACAACTGTTGCTTGAGTCAATTATAGGGATTTTTCTTTTTCTTTTTCTCTCACTAGGGCCATTGATTTGGTTACGATGACCATCTAACCCATACGTGACTGTTACGTGCCGCGCATAAAATTGTAAAATCAGCTTCGACACTTTTGGAGGCAACTGAAACCTGTCGTACAAATCAAAGAAAGGTAAACCAAATTTTTCCCTGTTTTCTTACCAGGGTCATGAAAACATTGAACCAATTTAGACGACCGCGTGAGTCAAAAGTCAATTTTATGTTTAATCTCTGCGCAAAATATAAAATTCAGAAGCAACCGGTTGCTGTTGCGAAAACTTTTTCCGACAAAAAAATCTTGTTCTTGTTTGAAGAATTTAGAAGTAGGCCATAAAGACACAATAAGATGTAAGAATAACTAAAAATCAATTGCTTCCTTGATAGGGTAGAAAACATTGTGGGAAAAGGAGAAAATGCTGGTAGCCTGCATTGTCTCCTTTCCTCAGATTACTTTCAAAAGCCTTCTTTAAAAGGCGTCATGCATTGTGTGGTAAAAGGTTAATAATTATCCAATCAGAGAAGCTTTAAGGAAATCAGAATGGATACCAGCAGCCAATCAGAGAAGACTTAAGAAATTCAACAGCCAATCAGAGAGCTTCAAAATCGCTCGAAATTGGCGCCAAAATTTATCAATTAAAAAACAGTGAAAAAAACGGCATAAAAGTGGATTTAAAGTTTTCTTTAAAGGCTGCTGTGCAGTCCTTGGCAAACTGCAAAGATTTCACTGAAAATGGGCAAACATTTAAGAAAATAGGGGCGCAGAAGACCGTGTTTTGGTCTTTTCAAGCCCCTTGCAAGAATTACTTCCCTTTAACCCTCGATGCACCCACGCCCCCTCCCCAGCCCTTAACTGGATTTGCTTTTCTAACTCAGCCCACAATAAATGCTGCACATTGAAACTTTCAATTAGTCAATTTTTAGTGATCAATGTACAGTGTAAAAAAAAACAAAAACAAAAAAAAAAAACGCCCAGAAATTAATGCAAGAATTACTTCCCTTTAACCCTCGATGCACCCAACACCCCCCTCCCCAGCCCTTTACTGGACTTGCTTTTCTAACTCAGCCCACAATAAATGCTGCACATTAGAACTTTCAATAAGCCAAAGTGATCAATGTACAGTGTAAAAAAAAAAAAAAAAGGCCCAGAAATTAATGCAAGAATTACTTCCCTTTAACCCTCGATGTACCCAACCCCCCCCTCCCCCCAGTCCTTAACTGGATTTGCTTTTCTAACTCAGCCCACAATAAATGCTGCACATTGAAAATTTCAATAAGCCAAAGTGATCAATGTACAGTGTAAAAAGAAAACGCCCAGAAATTAATGTGACAAGTGGCTAAAAAAAGATTGTAAACTCTTTCAGTTGCTTCCTATTGCATAAATCAAACAAAGGCAACTGAAGTGTAATTTTTCTAATCTCTTCAAACCGCAACAAGAAACCCAGTTACGTTGACTATGTGCCAGTTACGCTCATGCGAAAACCTCAGAAATTAATGCGACAAGTGGCTAAAAAAAGCCTGAAGACTCTCATATATCAAACAAAGGCAACTGAAGTGTAATTTTTCCAATCTCTTCAAACCGCAACAAGAAACCCAGTTACGTCGACTACCGTCTCATAGGTGCCAGTTACGCTCATGCGAAAACCCCAGAAAATAATGCAACAAGTGGCAAAAAAAAGACTGAAGACGCTTTCAGTAGCAACTGCTTCTTATTGCATAAATCAAACAAAAGGAACTAAATTTTTAATTTATATTTTTTTCTCCAATCTCTTTATACCGTGACCACAAATCCATTTACGTTGACTGCCATCGGATACGCGCAAACGCGAAAAATCGACTTACGGAACATTTCATAGCAGAGGACACCTGTTGCTTAATAGGTCAAATATAGGGAATTTAGTTTCTAATATCTGTTTTTTATTTCTGCAATCTTTATTTACCGTGACGACAAACCCTTTTAGGTTGTCTATTGTCTCGCAGGTGCCACTTACGTATCCGCAAAAACATGAAAAATCGACTTATGGAATATCTTATAGCAGACGACAACTGTTGCTTGAGTCAATTATAGGGATTTTACTTTTTCTTTTTCTCTCACTAGGGCCATTGATTTGTTTACGATGACCATCTAACCCATACGTGACTGTTACGTGCCGCGCATAAAATTGTAAAATCAGCTTCGACACTTTTGGAGGCAACTGAAACCTGTCGTACAAATCAAAGAAAGGTAAACCAAATTTTTCCCTGTTTTCTTACCAGGGTCATGAAAACATTGAACCAATTTAGATGACCGCGTGAGTCAAAAGTCAATTTTATGTTTAATCTCTGCGCAAAATATAAAATTCAGAAGCAACCGGTTGCTGTTGCGAAAACTTTTTCCGACAAAAAAATCTTGTTCTTGTTTGAAGAATTTAGAAGTAGGCCATAAAGACACAATAAGATGTAAGAATAACTAAAAATCAATTGCTTCCTTGATAGGGTAGAAAACATTGTGGGAAAAGGAGAAAATGCTGGTAGCCTGCATTGTCTCCTTTCCTCAGATTACTTTCAAAAGCCTTCTTTAAAAGGCGTCATGCATTGTGTGGTAAAAGGTTAATAATTATCCAATCAGAGAAGCTTTAAGGAAATCAGAATGGATACCAGCAGCCAATCAGAGAAGACTTAAGAAATTCAACAGCCAATCAGAGAGCTTCAAAATCGCTCGAAATTGGCGCCAAAATTTATCAATTAAAAAACAGTGAAAAAAACGGCATAAAAGTGGATTTAAAGTTTTCTTTAAAGGCTGCTGTGCAGTCCTTGGCAAACTGCAAAGATTTCACTGAAAATGGGCAAACATTTAAGAAAAGAGGGGCGCAGAAGACCGTGTTTTGGTCTTTTCAAGCCCCTTGCAAGAATTACTTCCCTTTAACCCTCGATGCACCCACGCCCCCTCCCCAGCCCTTAACTGGATTTGCTTTTCTAACTCAGCCCACAATAAATGCTGCACATTGAAACTTTCAATTAGTCAATTTTTAGTGATCAATGTACAGTGTAAAAAAAAAAACAAAAACAAAAAAAAACGCCCAGAAATTAATGCAAGAATTACTTCCCTTTAACCCTCGATGCACCCAACACCCCCCTCCCCAGCCCTTTACTGGACTTGCTTTTCTAACTCAGCCCACAATAAATGCTGCACATTAGAACTTTCAATAAGCCAAAGTGATCAATGTACAGTGTAAAAAAAAAAAAAACGCCCAGAAATTAATGCAAGAATTACTTCCCTTTAACCCTCGATGTACCCAACCCCCCCCTCCCCCCAGTCCT
Organism: Tridacna crocea; assembly: GCA_943736015.1. Classification (NCBI taxonomy): domain Eukaryota; kingdom Metazoa; phylum Mollusca; class Bivalvia; order Cardiida; family Cardiidae; genus Tridacna; species Tridacna crocea. The sequence continues at coordinate 17,015,418 of OX031069.1, forward strand.
TAACTGGATTTGCTTTTCTAACTCAGCCCACAATAAATGCTGCACATTGAAACTTTCAATAAGCCAAAGTGATCAATGTACAGTGTAAAAAGAAAACGCCCAGAAATTAATGTGACAAGTGGCTAAAAAAAGATTGTAAACTCTTTCAGTTGCTTCCTATTGCATAAATCAAACAAAGGCAACTGAAGTGTAATTTTTCTAATCTCTTCAAACCGCAACAAGAAACCCAGTTACGTTGACTATGTGCCAGTTACGCTCATGCGAAAACCTCAGAAATTAATGCGACAAGTGGCTAAAAAAAGCCTGAAGACTCTCATATATCAAACAAAGGCAACTGAAGTGTAATTTTTCCAATCTCTTCAAACCGCAACAAGAAACCCAGTTACGTCGACTACCGTCTCATAGGTGCCAGTTACGCTCATGCGAAAACCCCAGAAAATAATGCAACAAGTGGCAAAAAAAAGACTGAAGACTCTTTCAGTAGCAACTGCTTCTTATTGCATAAATCAAACAAAAGGAACTAAATTTTTAATTTATATTTTTTTCTCCAATCTCTTTATACCGTGACCACAAATCCATTTACGTTGACTGCCATCGGATACGCGAAAACGCGAAAAATCGACTTACGGAACATTTCATAGCAGAGGACACCTGTTGCTTAATAGGTCAAATATAGGGAATTTAGTTTCTAATATCTGTTTTTTATTTCTGCAATCTTTATTTACCGTGACGACAAACCCTTTTAGGTTGTCTATTGTCTCGCAGGTGCCACTTACGTATCCGCAAAAACATGAAAAATCGACTTATGGAATATCTTATAGCAGACGACAACTGTTGCTTGAGTCAATTATAGGGATTTTTCTTTTTCTTTTTCTCTCACTAGGGCCATTGATTTGGTTACGATGACCATCTAACCCATACGTGACTGTTACGTGCCGCGCATAAAATTGTAAAATCAGCTTCGACACTTTTGGAGGCAACTGAAACCTGTCGTACAAATCAAAGAAAGGTAAACCAAATTTTTCCCTGTTTTCTTACCAGGGTCATGAAAACATTGAACCAATTTAGACGACCGCGTGAGTCAAAAGTCAATTTTATGTTTAATCTCTGCGCAAAATATAAAATTCAGAAGCAACCGGTTGCTGTTGCGAAAACTTTTTCCGACAAAAAAATCTTGTTCTTGTTTGAAGAATTTAGAAGTAGGCCATAAAGACACAATAAGATGTAAGAATAACTAAAAATCAATTGCTTCCTTGATAGGGTAGAAAACATTGTGGGAAAAGGAGAAAATGCTGGTAGCCTGCATTGTCTCCTTTCCTCAGATTACTTTCAAAAGCCTTCTTTAAAAGGCGTCATGCATTGTGTGGTAAAAGGTTAATAATTATCCAATCAGAGAAGCTTTAAGGAAATCAGAATGGATACCAGCAGCCAATCAGAGAAGACTTAAGAAATTCAACAGCCAATCAGAGAGCTTCAAAATCGCTCGAAATTGGCGCCAAAATTTATCAATTAAAAAACAGTGAAAAAAACGGCATAAAAGTGGATTTAAAGTTTTCTTTAAAGGCTGCTGTGCAGTCCTTGGCAAACTGCAAAGATTTCACTGAAAATGGGCAAACATTTAAGAAAAGAGGGGCGCAGAAGACCGTGTTTTGGTCTTTTCAAGCCCCTTGCAAGAATTACTTCCCTTTAACCCTCGATGCACCCACGCCCCCTCCCCAGCCCTTAACTGGATTTGCTTTTCTAACTCAGCCCACAATAAATGCTGCACATTGAAACTTTCAATTAGTCAATTTTTAGTGATCAATGTACAGTGTAAAAAAAAAAACAAAAACAAAAAAAAAACGCCCAGAAATTAATGCAAGAATTACTTCCCTTTAACCCTCGATGCACCCAACACCCCCCTCCCCAGCCCTTTACTGGACTTGCTTTTCTAACTCAGCCCACAATAAATGCTGCACATTAGAACTTTCAATAAGCCAAAGTGATCAATGTACAGTGTAAAAAAAAAAAAAACGCCCAGAAATTAATGCAAGAATTACTTCCCTTTAACCCTCGATGTACCCCCCCTCCCCCCAGTCCTTAACTGGATTTGCTTTTCTAACTCAGCCCACAATAAATGCTGCACATTGAAACTTTCAATAAGCCAAAGTGATCAATGTACAGTGTAAAAAGAAAACGCCCAGAAATTAATGTGACAAGTGGCTAAAAAAAGATTGTAAACTCTTTCAGTTGCTTCCTATTGCATAAATCAAACAAAGGCAACTGAAGTGTAATTTTTCTAATCTCTTCAAACCGCAACAAGAAACCCAGTTACGTTGACTATGTGCCAGTTACGCTCATGCGAAAACCTCAGAAATTAATGCGACAAGTGGCTAAAAAAAGCCTGAAGACTCTCATATATCAAACAAAGGCAACTGAAGTGTAATTTTTCCAATCTCTTCAAACCGCAACAAGAAACCCAGTTACGTCGACTACCGTCTCATAGGTGCCAGTTACGCTCATGCGAAAACCCCAGAAAATAATGCAACAAGTGGCAAAAAAAAGACTGAAGACTCTTTCAGTAGCAACTGCTTCTTATTGCATAAATCAAACAAAAGGAACTAAATTTTTAATTTATATTTTTTTCTCCAATCTCTTTATACCGTGACCACAAATCCATTTACGTTGACTGCCATCGTATCCGCGAAAACGCGAAAAATCGACTTACGGAACATTTCATAGCAGAGGACACCTGTTGCTTAATAGGTCAAATATAGGGAATTTAGTTTCTAATATCTGTTTTTTATTTCTGCAATCTTTATTTACCGTGACGACAAACCCTTTTAGGTTGTCTATTGTCTCGCAGGTGCCACTTACGTATCCGCAAAAACATGAAAAATCGACTTATGGAATATCTTATAGCAGACGACAACTGTTGCTTGAGTCAATTATAGGGATTTTTCTTTTTCTTTTTCTCTCACTAGGGCCATTGATTTGGTTACGATGACCATCTAACCCATACGTGACTGTTACGTGCCGCGCATAAAATTGTAAAATCAGCTTCGACACTTTTGGAGGCAACTGAAACCTGTCGTACAAATCAAAGAAAGGTAAACCAAATTTTTCCCTGTTTTCTTACCAGGGTCATGAAAACATTGAACCAATTTAGACGACCGCGTGAGTCAAAAGTCAATTTTATGTTTAATCTCTGCGCAAAATATAAAATTCAGAAGCAACCGGTTGCTGTTGCGAAAACTTTTTCCGACAAAAAAATCTTGTTCTTGTTTGAAGAATTTAGAAGTAGGCCATAAAGACACAATAAGATGTAAGAATAACTAAAAATCAATTGCTTCCTTGATAGGGTAGAAAACATTGTGGGAAAAGGAGAAAATGCTGGTAGCCTGCATTCTCTCCTTTCCTCAGATTACTTTCAAAAGCCTTCTTTAAAAGGCGTCATGCATTGTGTGGTAAAAGGTTAATAATTATCCAATCAGAGAAGCTTTAAGGAAATCAGAATGGATACCAGCAGCCAATCAGAGAAGACTTAAGAAATTCAACAGCCAATCAGAGAGCTTCAAAATCGCTCGAAATTGGCGCCAAAATTTATCAATTAAAAAACAGTGAAAAAAACGGCATAAAAGTGGATTTAAAGTTTTCTTTAAAGGCTGCTGTGCAGTCCTTGGCAAACTGCAAAGATTTCACTGAAAATGGGCAAACATTTAAGAAAATAGGGGCGCAGAAGACCGTGTTTTGGTCTTTTCAAGCCCCTTGCAAGAATTACTTCCCTTTAACCCTCGATGCACCCACGCCCCCTCCCCAGCCCTTAACTGGATTTGCTTTTCTAACTCAGCCCACAATAAATGCTGCACATTGAAACTTTCAATTAGTCAATTTTTAGTGATCAATGTACAGTGTAAAAAAAAAAACAAAAACAAAAAAAAAACGCCCAGAAATTAATGCAAGAATTACTTCCCTTTAACCCTCGATGCACCCAACACCCCCCTCCCCAGCCCTTTACTGGACTTGCTTTTCTAACTCAGCCCACAATAAATGCTGCACATTAGAACTTTCAATAAGCCAAAGTGATCAATGTACAGTGTAAAAAAAAAAAAAAAAGGCCCAGAAATTAATGCAAGAATTACTTCCCTTTAACCCTCGATGTACCCAACCCCCCCTCCCCCCAGTCCTTAACTGGATTTGCTTTTCTAACTCAGCCCACAATAAATGCTGCACATTGAAACTTTCAATAAGCCAAAGTGATCAATGTACAGTGTAAAAAGAAAACGCCCAGAAATTAATGTGACAAGTGGCTAAAAAAAGATTGTAAACTCTTTCAGTTGCTTCCTATTGCATAAATCAAACAAAGGCAACTGAAGTGTAATTTTTCTAATCTCTTCAAACCGCAACAAGAAACCCAGTTACGTTGACTATGTGCCAGTTACGCTCATGTGAAAACCTCAGAAATTAATGCGACAAGTGGCTAAAAAAAGCCTGAAGACTCTCATATATCAAACAAAGGCAACTGAAGTGTAATTTTTCCAATCTCTTCAAACCGCAACAAGAAACCCAGTTACGTCGACTACCGTCTCATAGGTGCCAGTTACGCTCATGCGAAAACCCCAGAAAATAATGCAACAAGTGGCAAAAAAAAGACTGAAGACTCTTTCAGTAGCAACTGCTTCTTATTGCATAAATCAAACAAAAGGAACTAAATTTTTAATTTATATTTTTTTCTCCAATCTCTTTATACCGTGACCACAAATCCATTTACGTTGACTGCCATCGTATCCGCGAAAACGCGAAAAATCGACTTACGGAACATTTCATAGCAGAGGACACCTGTTGCTTAATAGGTCAAATATAGGGAATTTAGTTTCTAATATCTGTTTTTTATTTCTGCAATCTTTATTTACCGTGACGACAAACCCTTTTAGGTTGTCTATTGTCTCGCAGGTGCCACTTACGTATCCGCAAAAACATGAAAAATCGACTTATGGAATATCTTATAGCAGACGACAACTGTTGCTTGAGTCAATTATAGGGATTTTACTTTTTCTTTTTCTCTCACTAGGGCCATTGATTTGTTTACGATGACCATCTAACCCATACGTGACTGTTACGTGCCGCGCATAAAATTGTAAAATCAGCTTCGACACTTTTGGAGGCAACTGAAACCTGTCGTACAAATCAAAGAAAGGTAAACCAAATTTTTCCCTGTTTTCTTACCAGGGTCATGAAAACATTGAACCAATTTAGATGACCGCGTGAGTCAAAAGTCAATTTTATGTTTAATCTCTGCGCAAAATATAAAATTCAGAAGCAACCGGTTGCTGTTGCGAAAACTTTTTCCGACAAAAAAATCTTGTTCTTGTTTGAAGAATTTAGAAGTAGGCCATAAAGACACAATAAGATGTAAGAATAACTAAAAATCAATTGCTTCCTTGATAGGGTAGAAAACATTGTGGGAAAAGGAGAAAATGCTGGTAGCCTGCATTGTCTCCTTTCCTCAGATTACTTTCAAAAGCCTTCTTTAAAAGGCGTCATGCATTGTGTGGTAAAAGGTTAATAATTATCCAATCAGAGAAGCTTTAAGGAAATCAGAATGGATACCAGCAGCCAATCAGAGAAGACTTAAGAAATTCAACAGCCAATCAGAGAGCTTCAAAATCGCTCGAAATTGGCGCCAAAATTTATCAATTAAAAAACAGTGAAAAAAACGGCATAAAAGTGGATTTAAAGTTTTCTTTAAAGGCTGCTGTGCAGTCCTTGGCAAACTGCAAAGATTTCACTGAAAATGGGCAAACATTTAAGAAAATAGGGGCGCAGAAGACCGTGTTTTGGTCTTTTCAAGCCCCTTGCAAGAATTACTTCCCTTTAACCCTCGATGCACCCACGCCCCCTCCCCAGCCCTTAACTGGATTTGCTTTTCTAACTCAGCCCACAATAAATGCTGCACATTGAAACTTTCAATTAGTCAATTTTTAGTGATCAATGTACAGTGTAAAAAAAAAAACAAAAACAAAAAAAAACGCCCAGAAATTAATGCAAGAATTACTTCCCTTTAACCCTCGATGCACCCAACACCCCCCTCCCCAGCCCTTTACTGGACTTGCTTTTCTAACTCAGCCCACAATAAATGCTGCACATTAGAACTTTCAATAAGCCAAAGTGATCAATGTACAGTGTAAAAAAAAAAAAAACGCCCAGAAATTAATGCAAGAATTACTTCCCTTTAACCCTCGATGTACCCAACCCCCCCCTCCCCCCAGTCCTTAACTGGATTTGCTTTTCTAACTCAGCCCACAATAAATGCTGCACATTGAAACTTTCAATAAGCCAAAGTGATCAATGTACAGTGTAAAAAGAAAACGCCCAGAAATTAATGTGACAAGTGGCTAAAAAAAGATTGTAAACTCTTTCAGTTGCTTCCTATTGCATAAATCAAACAAAGGCAACTGAAGTGTAATTTTTCTAATCTCTTCAAACCGCAACAAGAAACCCAGTTACGTTGACTATGTGCCAGTTACGCTCATGCGAAAACCTCAGAAATTAATGCGACAAGTGGCTAAAAAAAGCCTGAAGACTCTCATATATCAAACAAAGGCAACTGAAGTGTAATTTTTCCAATCTCTTCAAACCGCAACAAGAAACCCAGTTACGTCGACTACCGTCTCATAGGTGCCAGTTACGCTCATGCGAAAACCCCAGAAAATAATGCAACAAGTGGCAAAAAAAAGACTGAAGACTCTTTCAGTAGCAACTGCTTCTTATTGCATAAATCAAACAAAAGGAACTAAATTTTTAATTTATATTTTTTTCTCCAATCTCTTTATACCGTGACCACAAATCCATTTACGTTGACTGCCATCGGATACGCGAAAACGCGAAAAATCGACTTACGGAACATTTCATAGCAGAGGACACCTGTTGCTTAATAGGTCAAATATAGGGAATTTAGTTTCTAATATCTGTTTTTTATTTCTGCAATCTTTATTTACCGTGACGACAAACCCTTTTAGGTTGTCTATTGTCTCGCAGGTGCCACTTACGTATCCGCAAAAACATGAAAAATCGACTTATGGAATATCTTATAGCAGACGACAACTGTTGCTTGAGTCAATTATAGGGATTTTTCTTTTTCTTTTTCTCTCACTAGGGCCATTGATTTGGTTACGATGACCATCTAACCCATACGTGACTGTTACGTGCCGCGCATAAAATTGTAAAATCAGCTTCGACACTTTTGGAGGCAACTGAAACCTGTCGTACAAATCAAAGAAAGGTAAACCAAATTTTTCCCTGTTTTCTTACCAGGGTCATGAAAACATTGAACCAATTTAGACGACCGCGTGAGTCAAAAGTCAATTTTATGTTTAATCTCTGCGCAAAATATAAAATTCAGAAGCAACCGGTTGCTGTTGCGAAAACTTTTTCCGACAAAAAAATCTTGTTCTTGTTTGAAGAATTTAGAAGTAGGCCATAAAGACACAATAAGATGTAAGAATAACTAAAAATCAATTGCTTCCTTGATAGGGTAGAAAACATTGTGGGAAAAGGAGAAAATGCTGGTAGCCTGCATTGTCTCCTTTCCTCAGATTACTTTCAAAAGCCTTCTTTAAAAGGCGTCATGCATTGTGTGGTAAAAGGTTAATAATTATCCAATCAGAGAAGCTTTAAGGAAATCAGAATGGATACCAGCAGCCAATCAGAGAAGACTTAAGAAATTCAACAGCCAATCAGAGAGCTTCAAAATCGCTCGAAATTGGCGCCAAAATTTATCAATTAAAAAACAGTGAAAAAAACGGCATAAAAGTGGATTTAAAGTTTTCTTTAAAGGCTGCTGTGCAGTCCTTGGCAAACTGCAAAGATTTCACTGAAAATGGGCAAACATTTAAGAAAAGAGGGGCGCAGAAGACCGTGTTTTGGTCTTTTCAAGCCCCTTGCAAGAATTACTTCCCTTTAACCCTCGATGCACCCACGCCCCCTCCCCAGCCCTTAACTGGATTTGCTTTTCTAACTCAGCCCACAATAAATGCTGCACATTGAAACTTTCAATTAGTCAATTTTTAGTGATCAATGTACAGTGTAAAAAAAAAAACAAAAACAAAAAAAAAACGCCCAGAAATTAATGCAAGAATTACTTCCCTTTAACCCTCGATGCACCCAACACCCCCCTCCCCAGCCCTTTACTGGACTTGCTTTTCTAACTCAGCCCACAATAAATGCTGCACATTAGAACTTTCAATAAGCCAAAGTGATCAATGTACAGTGTAAAAAAAAAAAAAAACGCCCAGAAATTAATGCAAGAATTACTTCCCTTTAACCCTCGATGTACCCCCCCTCCCCCCAGTCCTTAACTGGATTTGCTTTTCTAACTCAGCCCACAATAAATGCTGCACATTGAAACTTTCAATAAGCCAAAGTGATCAATGTACAGTGTAAAAAGAAAACGCCCAGAAATTAATGTGACAAGTGGCTAAAAAAAGATTGTAAACTCTTTCAGTTGCTTCCTATTGCATAAATCAAACAAAGGCAACTGAAGTGTAATTTTTCTAATCTCTTCAAACCGCAACAAGAAACCCAGTTACGTTGACTATGTGCCAGTTACGCTCATGCGAAAACCTCAGAAATTAATGCGACAAGTGGCTAAAAAAAGCCTGAAGACTCTCATATATCAAACAAAGGCAACTGAAGTGTAATTTTTCCAATCTCTTCAAACCGCAACAAGAAACCCAGTTACGTCGACTACCGTCTCATAGGTGCCAGTTACGCTCATGCGAAAACCCCAGAAAATAATGCAACAAGTGGCAAAAAAAAGACTGAAGACTCTTTCAGTAGCAACTGCTTCTTATTGCATAAATCAAACAAAAGGAACTAAATTTTTAATTTATATTTTTTTCTCCAATCTCTTTATACCGTGACCACAAATCCATTTACGTTGACTGCCATCGTATCCGCGAAAACGCGAAAAATCGACTTACGGAACATTTCATAGCAGAGGACACCTGTTGCTTAATAGGTCAAATATAGGGAATTTAGTTTCTAATATCTGTTTTTTATTTCTGCAATCTTTATTTACCGTGACGACAAACCCTTTTAGGTTGTCTATTGTCTCGCAGGTGCCACTTACGTATCCGCAAAAACATGAAAAATCGACTTATGGAATATCTTATAGCAGACGACAACTGTTGCTTGAGTCAATTATAGGGATTTTTCTTTTTCTTTTTCTCTCACTAGGGCCATTGATTTGGTTACGATGACCATCTAACCCATACGTGACTGTTACGTGCCGCGCATAAAATTGTAAAATCAGCTTCGACACTTTTGGAGGCAACTGAAACCTGTCGTACAAATCAAAGAAAGGTAAACCAAATTTTTCCCTGTTTTCTTACCAGGGTCATGAAAACATTGAACCAATTTAGACGACCGCGTGAGTCAAAAGTCAATTTTATGTTTAATCTCTGCGCAAAATATAAAATTCAGAAGCAACCGGTTGCTGTTGCGAAAACTTTTTCCGACAAAAAAATCTTGTTCTTGTTTGAAGAATTTAGAAGTAGGCCATAAAGACACAATAAGATGTAAGAATAACTAAAAATCAATTGCTTCCTTGATAGGGTAGAAAACATTGTGGGAAAAGGAGAAAATGCTGGTAGCCTGCATTCTCTCCTTTCCTCAGATTACTTTCAAAAGCCTTCTTTAAAAGGCGTCATGCATTGTGTGGTAAAAGGTTAATAATTATCCAATCAGAGAAGCTTTAAGGAAATCAGAATGGATACCAGCAGCCAATCAGAGAAGACTTAAGAAATTCAACAGCCAATCAGAGAGCTTCAAAATCGCTCGAAATTGGCGCCAAAATTTATCAATTAAAAAACAGTGAAAAAAACGGCATAAAAGTGGATTTAAAGTTTTCTTTAAAGGCTGCTGTGCAGTCCTTGGCAAACTGCAAAGATTTCACTGAAAATGGGCAAACATTTAAGAAAATAGGGGCGCAGAAGACCGTGTTTTGGTCTTTTCAAGCCCCTTGCAAGAATTACTTCCCTTTAACCCTCGATGCACCCACGCCCCCTCCCCAGCCCTTAACTGGATTTGCTTTTCTAACTCAGCCCACAATAAATGCTGCACATTGAAACTTTCAATTAGTCAATTTTTAGTGATCAATGTACAGTGTAAAAAAAAAAACAAAAACAAAAAAAAAACGCCCAGAAATTAATGCAAGAATTACTTCCCTTTAACCCTCGATGCACCCAACACCCCCCTCCCCAGCCCTTTACTGGACTTGCTTTTCTAACTCAGCCCACAATAAATGCTGCACATTAGAACTTTCAATAAGCCAAAGTGATCAATGTACAGTGTAAAAAAAAAAAAAAAAGGCCCAGAAATTAATGCAAGAATTACTTCCCTTTAACCCTCGATGTACCCAACCCCCCCTCCCCCCAGTCCTTAACTGGATTTGCTTTTCTAACTCAGCCCACAATAAATGCTGCACATTGAAACTTTCAATAAGCCAAAGTGATCAATGTACAGTGTAAAAAGAAAACGCCCAGAAATTAATGTGACAAGTGGCTAAAAAAAGATTGTAAACTCTTTCAGTTGCTTCCTATTGCATAAATCAAACAAAGGCAACTGAAGTGTAATTTTTCTAATCTCTTCAAACCGCAACAAGAAACCCAGTTACGTTGACTATGTGCCAGTTACGCTCATGTGAAAACCTCAGAAATTAATGCGACAAGTGGCTAAAAAAAGCCTGAAGACTCTCATATATCAAACAAAGGCAACTGAAGTGTAATTTTTCCAATCTCTTCAAACCGCAACAAGAAACCCAGTTACGTCGACTACCGTCTCATAGGTGCCAGTTACGCTCATGTGAAAACCCCAGAAAATAATGCAACAAGTGGCAAAAAAAAGACTGAAGACTCTTTCAGTAGCAACTGCTTCTTATTGCATAAATCAAACAAAAGGAACTAAATTTTTAATTTATATTTTTTTCTCCAATCTCTTTATACCGTGACCACAAATCCATTTACGTTGACTGCCATCGTATCCGCGAAAACGCGAAAAATCGACTTACGGAACATTTCATAGCAGAGGACACCTGTTGCTTAATAGGTCAAATATAGGGAATTTAGTTTCTAATATCTGTTTTTTATTTCTGCAATCTTTATTTACCGTGACGACAAACCCTTTTAGGTTGTCTATTGTCTCGCAGGTGCCACTTACGTATCCGCAAAAACATGAAAAATCGACTTATGGAATATCTTATAGCAGACGACAACTGTTGCTTGAGTCAATTATAGGGATTTTTCTTTTTCTTTTTCTCTCACTAGGGCCATTGATTTGGTTACGATGACCATCTAACCCATACGTGACTGTTACGTGCCGCGCATAAAATTGTAAAATCAGCTTCGACACTTTTGGAGGCAACTGAAACCTGTCGTACAAATCAAAGAAAGGTAAACCAAATTTTTCCCTGTTTTCTTACCAGGGTCATGAAAACATTGAACCAATTTAGACGACCGCGTGAGTCAAAAGTCAATTTTATGTTTAATCTCTGCGCAAAATATAAAATTCAGAAGCAACCGGTTGCTGTTGCGAAAACTTTTTCCGACAAAAAAATCTTGTTCTTGTTTGAAGAATTTAGAAGTAGGCCATAAAGACACAATAAGATGTAAGAATAACTAAAAATCAATTGCTTCCTTGATAGGGTAGAAAACATTGTGGGAAAAGGAGAAAATGCTGGTAGCCTGCATTGTCTCCTTTCCTCAGATTACTTTCAAAAGCCTTCTTTAAAAGGCGTCATGCATTGTGTGGTAAAAGGTTAATAATTATCCAATCAGAGAAGCTTTAAGGAAATCAGAATGGATACCAGCAGCCAATCAGAGAAGACTTAAGAAATTCAACAGCCAATCAGAGAGCTTCAAAATCGCTCGAAATTGGCGCCAAAATTTATCAATTAAAAAACAGTGAAAAAAACGGCATAAAAGTGGATTTAAAGTTTTCTTTAAAGGCTGCTGTGCAGTCCTTGGCAAACTGCAAAGATTTCACTGAAAATGGGCAAACATTTAAGAAAATAGGGGCGCAGAAGACCGTGTTTTGGTCTTTTCAAGCCCCTTGCAAGAATTACTTCCCTTTAACCCTCGATGCACCCACGCCCCCTCCCCAGCCCTTAACTGGATTTGCTTTTCTAACTCAGCCCACAATAAATGCTGCACATTGAAACTTTCAATTAGTCAATTTTTAGTGATCAATGTACAGTGTAAAAAAAAAAACAAAAACAAAAAAAAAACGCCCAGAAATTAATGCAAGAATTACTTCCCTTTAACCCTCGATGCACCCAACACCCCCCTCCCCAGCCCTTTACTGGACTTGCTTTTCTAACTCAGCCCACAATAAATGCTGCACATTAGAACTTTCAATAAGCCAAAGTGATCAATGTACAGTGTAAAAAAAAAAAAAACGCCCAGAAATTAATGCAAGAATTACTTCCCTTTAACCCTCGATGTACCCCCCCTCCCCCCAGTCCTTAACTGGATTTGCTTTTCTAACTCAGCCCACAATAAATGCTGCACATTGAAACTTTCAATAAGCCAAAGTGATCAATGTACAGTGTAAAAAGAAAACGCCCAGAAATTAATGTGACAAGTGGCTAAAAAAAGATTGTAAACTCTTTCAGTTGCTTCCTATTGCATAAATCAAACAAAGGCAACTGAAGTGTAATTTTTCTAATCTCTTCAAACCGCAACAAGAAACCCAGTTACGTTGACTATGTGCCAGTTACGCTCATGCGAAAACCTCAGAAATTAATGCGACAAGTGGCTAAAAAAAGCCTGAAGACTCTCATATATCAAACAAAGGCAACTGAAGTGTAATTTTTCCAATCTCTTCAAACCGCAACAAGAAACCCAGTTACGTCGACTACCGTCTCATAGGTGCCAGTTACGCTCATGCGAAAACCCCAGAAAATAATGCAACAAGTGGCAAAAAAAAGACTGAAGACTCTTTCAGTAGCAACTGCTTCTTATTGCATAAATCAAACAAAAGGAACTAAATTTTTAATTTATATTTTTTTCTCCAATCTCTTTATACCGTGACCACAAATCCATTTACGTTGACTGCCATCGTATCCGCGAAAACGCGAAAAATCGACTTACGGAACATTTCATAGCAGAGGACACCTGTTGCTTAATAGGTCAAATATAGGGAATTTAGTTTCTAATATCTGTTTTTTATTTCTGCAATCTTTATTTACCGTGACGACAAACCCTTTTAGGTTGTCTATTGTCTCGCAGGTGCCACTTACGTATCCGCAAAAACATGAAAAATCGACTTATGGAATATCTTATAGCAGACGACAACTGTTGCTTGAGTCAATTATAGGGATTTTTCTTTTTCTTTTTCTCTCACTAGGGCCATTGATTTGGTTACGATGACCATCTAACCCATACGTGACTGTTACGTGCCGCGCATAAAATTGTAAAATCAGCTTCGACACTTTTGGAGGCAACTGAAACCTGTCGTACAAATCAAAGAAAGGTAAACCAAATTTTTCCCTGTTTTCTTACCAGGGTCATGAAAACATTGAACCAATTTAGACGACCGCGTGAGTCAAAAGTCAATTTTATGTTTAATCTCTGCGCAAAATATAAAATTCAGAAGCAACCGGTTGCTGTTGCGAAAACTTTTTCCGACAAAAAAATCTTGTTCTTGTTTGAAGAATTTAGAAGTAGGCCATAAAGACACAATAAGATGTAAGAATAACTAAAAATCAATTGCTTCCTTGATAGGGTAGAAAACATTGTGGGAAAAGGAGAAAATGCTGGTAGCCTGCATTCTCTCCTTTCCTCAGATTACTTTCAAAAGCCTTCTTTAAAAGGCGTCATGCATTGTGTGGTAAAAGGTTAATAATTATCCAATCAGAGAAGCTTTAAGGAAATCAGAATGGATACCAGCAGCCAATCAGAGAAGACTTAAGAAATTCAACAGCCAATCAGAGAGCTTCAAAATCGCTCGAAATTGGCGCCAAAATTTATCAATTAAAAAACAGTGAAAAAAACGGCATAAAAGTGGATTTAAAGTTTTCTTTAAAGGCTGCTGTGCAGTCCTTGGCAAACTGCAAAGATTTCACTGAAAATGGGCAAACATTTAAGAAAATAGGGGCGCAGAAGACCGTGTTTTGGTCTTTTCAAGCCCCTTGCAAGAATTACTTCCCTTTAACCCTCGATGCACCCACGCCCCCTCCCCAGCCCTTAACTGGATTTGCTTTTCTAACTCAGCCCACAATAAATGCTGCACATTGAAACTTTCAATTAGTCAATTTTTAGTGATCAATGTACAGTGTAAAAAAAAAAAAAAAAAACAAAAAAAAAAAAAAACGCCCAGAAATTAATGCAAGAATTACTTCCCTTTAACCCTCGATGCACCCAACACCCCCCTCCCCAGCCCTTTACTGGACTTGCTTTTCTAACTCAGCCCACAATAAATGCTGCACATTAGAACTTTCAATAAGCCAAAGTGATCAATGTACAGTGTAAAAAAAAAAAAAAAAGGCCCAGAAATTAATGCAAGAATTACTTCCCTTTAACCCTCGATGTACCCAACCCCCCCTCCCCCCAGTCCTTAACTGGATTTGCTTTTCTAACTCAGCCCACAATAAATGCTGCACATTGAAAATTTCAATAAGCCAAAGTGATCAATGTACAGTGTAAAAAGAAAACGCCCAGAAATTAATGTGACAAGTGGCTAAAAAAAGATTGTAAACTCTTTCAGTTGCTTCCTATTGCATAAATCAAACAAAGGCAACTGAAGTGTAATTTTTCTAATCTCTTCAAACCGCAACAAGAAACCCAGTTACGTTGACTATGTGCCAGTTACGCTCATGCGAAAACCTCAGAAATTAATGCGACAAGTGGCTAAAAAAAGCCTGAAGACTCTCATATATCAAACAAAGGCAACTGAAGTGTAATTTTTCCAATCTCTTCAAACCGCAACAAGAAACCCAGTTACGTCGACTACCGTCTCATAAGTGCCAGTTACGCTCATGCGAAAACCCCAGAAAATAATGCAACAAGTGGCAAAAAAAAGACTGAAGACGCTTTCAGTAGCAACTGCTTCTTATTGCATAAATCAAACAAAAGGAACTAAATTTTTAATTGATATTTTTTTCTCCAATCTCTTTATACCGTGACCACAAATCCATTTACGTTGACTGCCATCGGATAAGCGCAAACGCGAAAAATCGACTTACGGAACATTTCATAGCAGAGGACACCTGTTGCTTAATAGGTCAAATATAGGGAATTTAGTTTCTAATATCTGTTTTTTATTTCTGCAATCTTTATTTACCGTGACGACAAACCCTTTTAGGTTGTCTATTGTCTCGCAGGTGCCACTTACGTATCCGCAAAAACATGAAAAATCGACTTATGGAATATCTTATAGCAGACGACAACTGTTGCTTGAGTCAATTATAGGGATTTTACTTTTTCTTTTTCTCTCACTAGGGCCATTGATTTGTTTACGATGACCATCTAACCCATACGTGACTGTTACGTGCCGCGCATAAAATTGTAAAATCAGCTTCGACACTTTTGGAGGCAACTGAAACCTGTCGTACAAATCAAAGAAAGGTAAACCAAATTTTTCCCTGTTTTCTTACCAGGGTCATGAAAACATTGAACCAATTTAGATGACCGCGTGAGTCAAAAGTCAATTTTATGTTTAATCTCTGCGCAAAATATAAAATTCAGAAGCAACCGGTTGCTGTTGCGAAAACTTTTTCCGACAAAAAAATCTTGTTCTTGTTTGAAGAATTTAGAAGTAGGCCATAAAGACACAATAAGATGTAAGAATAACTAAAAATCAATTGCTTCCTTGATAGGGTAGAAAACATTGTGGGAAAAGGAGAAAATGCTGGTAGCCTGCATTGTCTCCTTTCCTCAGATTACTTTCAAAAGCCTTCTTTAAAAGGCGTCATGCATTGTGTGGTAAAAGGTTAATAATTATCCAATCAGAGAAGCTTTAAGGAAATCAGAATGGATACCAGCAGCCAATCAGAGAAGACTTAAGAAATTCAACAGCCAATCAGAGAGCTTCAAAATCGCTCGAAATTGGCGCCAAAATTTATCAATTAAAAAACAGTGAAAAAAACGGCATAAAAGTGGATTTAAAGTTTTCTTTAAAGGCTGCTGTGCAGTCCTTGGCAAACTGCAAAGATTTCACTGAAAATGGGCAAACATTTAAGAAAATAGGGGCGCAGAAGACCGTGTTTTGGTCTTTTCAAGCCCCTTGCAAGAATTACTTCCCTTTAACCCTCGATGCACCCACGCCCCCTCCCCAGCCCTTAACTGGATTTGCTTTTCTAACTCAGCCCACAATAAATGCTGCACATTGAAACTTTCAATTAGTCAATTTTTAGTGATCAATGTACAGTGTAAAAAAAAAAACAAAAACAAAAAAAAAACGCCCAGAAATTAATGCAAGAATTACTTCCCTTTAACCCTCGATGCACCCAACACCCCCCTCCCCAGCCCTTTACTGGACTTGCTTTTCTAACTCAGCCCACAATAAATGCTGCACATTAGAACTTTCAATAAGCCAAAGTGATCAATGTACAGTGTAAAAAAAAAAAAACGCCCAGAAATTAATGCAAGAATTACTTCCCTTTAACCCTCGATGTACCCAACCCCCCCCTCCCCCCAGTCCTTACCTGGATTTGCTTTTCTAACTCAGCCCACAATAAATGCTGCACATTGAAACTTTCAATAAGCCAAAGTGATCAATGTACAGTGTAAAAAGAAAACGCCCAGAAATTAATGTGACAAGTGGCTAAAAAAAGATTGTAAACTCTTTCAGTTGCTTCCTATTGCATAAATCAAACAAAGGCAACTGAAGTGTAATTTTTCTAATCTCTTCAAACCGCAACAAGAAACCCAGTTACGTTGACTATGTGCCAGTTACGCTCATGTGAAAACCTCAGAAATTAATGCGACAAGTGGCTAAAAAAAGCCTGAAGACTCTCATATATCAAACAAAGGCAACTGAAGTGTAATTTTTCCAATCTCTTCAAACCGCAACAAGAAACCCAGTTACGTCGACTACCGTCTCATAGGTGCCAGTTACGCTCATGCGAAAACCCCAGAAAATAATGCAACAAGTGGCAAAAAAAAGACTGAAGACTCTTTCAGTAGCAACTGCTTCTTATTGCATAAATCAAACAAAAGGAACTAAATTTTTAATTTATATTTTTTTCTCCAATCTCTTTATACCGTGACCACAAATCCATTTACGTTGACTGCCATCGTATCCGCGAAAACGCGAAAAATCGACTTACGGAACATTTCATAGCAGAGGACACCTGTTGCTTAATAGGTCAAATATAGGGAATTTAGTTTCTAATATCTGTTTTTTATTTCTGCAATCTTTATTTACCGTGACGACAAACCCTTTTAGGTTGTCTATTGTCTCGCAGGTGCCACTTACGTATCCGCAAAAACATGAAAAATCGACTTATGGAATATCTTATAGCAGACGACAACTGTTGCTTGAGTCAATTATAGGGATTTTTCTTTTTCTTTTTCTCTCACTAGGGCCATTGATTTGGTTACGATGACCATCTAACCCATACGTGACTGTTACGTGCCGCGCATAAAATTGTAAAATCAGCTTCGACACTTTTGGAGGCAACTGAAACCTGTCGTACAAATCAAAGAAAGGTAAACCAAATTTTTCCCTGTTTTCTTACCAGGGTCATGAAAACATTGAACCAATTTAGACGACCGCGTGAGTCAAAAGTCAATTTTATGTTTAATCTCTGCGCAAAATATAAAATTCAGAAGCAACCGGTTGCTGTTGCGAAAACTTTTTCCGACAAAAAAATCTTGTTCTTGTTTGAAGAATTTAGAAGTAGGCCATAAAGACACAATAAGATGTAAGAATAACTAAAAATCAATTGCTTCCTTGATAGGGTAGAAAACATTGTGGGAAAAGGAGAAAATGCTGGTAGCCTGCATTGTCTCCTTTCCTCAGATTACTTTCAAAAGCCTTCTTTAAAAGGCGTCATGCATTGTGTGGTAAAAGGTTAATAATTATCCAATCAGAGAAGCTTTAAGGAAATCAGAATGGATACCAGCAGCCAATCAGAGAAGACTTAAGAAATTCAACAGCCAATCAGAGAGCTTCAAAATCGCTCGAAATTGGCGCCAAAATTTATCAATTAAAAAACAGTGAAAAAAACGGCATAAAAGTGGATTTAAAGTTTTCTTTAAAGGCTGCTGTGCAGTCCTTGGCAAACTGCAAAGATTTCACTGAAAATGGGCAAACATTTAAGAAAATAGGGGCGCAGAAGACCGTGTTTTGGTCTTTTCAAGCCCCTTGCAAGAATTACTTCCCTTTAACCCTCGATGCACCCACGCCCCCTCCCCAGCCCTTAACTGGATTTGCTTTTCTAACTCAGCCCACAATAAATGCTGCACATTGAAACTTTCAATTAGTCAATTTTTAGTGATCAATGTACAGTGTAAAAAAAAAAACAAAAACAAAAAAAAAAAACGCCCAGAAATTAATGCAAGAATTACTTCCCTTTAACCCTCGATGCACCCAACACCCCCCTCCCCAGCCCTTTACTGGACTTGCTTTTCTAACTCAGCCCACAATAAATGCTGCACATTAGAACTTTCAATAAGCCAAAGTGATCAATGTACAGTGTAAAAAAAAAAAAACGCCCAGAAATTAATGCAAGAATTACTTCCCTTTAACCCTCGATGTACCCCCCCTCCCCCCAGTCCTTAACTGGATTTGCTTTTCTAACTCAGCCCACAATAAATGCTGCACATTGAAACTTTCAATAAGCCAAAGTGATCAATGTACAGTGTAAAAAGAAAACGCCCAGAAATTAATGTGACAAGTGGCTAAAAAAAGATTGTAAACTCTTTCAGTTGCTTCCTATTGCATAAATCAAACAAAGGCAACTGAAGTGTAATTTTTCTAATCTCTTCAAACCGCAACAAGAAACCCAGTTACGTTGACTATGTGCCAGTTACGCTCATGTGAAAACCTCAGAAATTAATGCGACAAGTGGCTAAAAAAAGCCTGAAGACTCTCATATATCAAACAAAGGCAACTGAAGTGTAATTTTTCCAATCTCTTCAAACCGCAACAAGAAACCCAGTTACGTCGACTACCGTCTCATAGGTGCCAGTTACGCTCATGCGAAAACCCCAGAAAATAATGCAACAAGTGGCAAAAAAAAGACTGAAGACTCTTTCAGTAGCAACTGCTTCTTATTGCATAAATCAAACAAAAGGAACTAAATTTTTAATTTATATTTTTTTCTCCAATCTCTTTATACCGTGACCACAAATCCATTTACGTTGACTGCCATCGTATCCGCGAAAACGCGAAAAATCGACTTACGGAACATTTCATAGCAGAGGACACCTGTTGCTTAATAGGTCAAATATAGGGAA
This sequence comes from Tridacna crocea, assembly GCA_943736015.1. Taxonomy (NCBI): domain Eukaryota; kingdom Metazoa; phylum Mollusca; class Bivalvia; order Cardiida; family Cardiidae; genus Tridacna; species Tridacna crocea. The sequence goes on from OX031069.1 coordinate 17,034,857, forward strand.
TTTAGTTTCTAATATCTGTTTTTTATTTCTGCAATCTTTATTTACCGTGACGACAAACCCTTTTAGGTTGTCTATTGTCTCGCAGGTGCCACTTACGTATCCGCAAAAACATGAAAAATCGACTTATGGAATATCTTATAGCAGACGACAACTGTTGCTTGAGTCAATTATAGGGATTTTTCTTTTTCTTTTTCTCTCACTAGGGCCATTGATTTGGTTACGATGACCATCTAACCCATACGTGACTGTTACGTGCCGCGCATAAAATTGTAAAATCAGCTTCGACACTTTTGGAGGCAACTGAAACCTGTCGTACAAATCAAAGAAAGGTAAACCAAATTTTTCCCTGTTTTCTTACCAGGGTCATGAAAACATTGAACCAATTTAGACGACCCCGTGAGTCAAAAGTCAATTTTATGTTTAATCTCTGCGCAAAATATAAAATTCAGAAGCAACCGGTTGCTGTTGCGAAAACTTTTTCCGACAAAAAAATCTTGTTCTTGTTTGAAGAATTTAGAAGTAGGCCATAAAGACACAATAAGATGTAAGAATAACTAAAAATCAATTGCTTCCTTGATAGGGTAGAAAACATTGTGGGAAAAGGAGAAAATGCTGGTAGCCTGCATTGTCTCCTTTCCTCAGATTACTTTCAAAAGCCTTCTTTAAAAGGCGTCATGCATTGTGTGGTAAAAGGTTAATAATTATCCAATCAGAGAAGCTTTAAGGAAATCAGAATGGATACCAGCAGCCAATCAGAGAAGACTTAAGAAATTCAACAGCCAATCAGAGAGCTTCAAAATCGCTCGAAATTGGCGCCAAAATTTATCAATTAAAAAACAGTGAAAAAAACGGCATAAAAGTGGATTTAAAGTTTTCTTTAAAGGCTGCTGTGCAGTCCTTGGCAAACTGCAAAGATTTCACTGAAAATGGGCAAACATTTAAGAAAATAGGGGCGCAGAAGACCGTGTTTTGGTCTTTTCAAGCCCCTTGCAAGAATTACTTCCCTTTAACCCTCGATGCACCCACGCCCCCTCCCCAGCCCTTAACTGGATTTGCTTTTCTAACTCAGCCCACAATAAATGCTGCACATTGAAACTTTCAATTAGTCAATTTTTAGTGATCAATGTACAGTGTAAAAAAAAAAACAAAAACAAAAAAAAAAAACGCCCAGAAATTAATGCAAGAATTACTTCCCTTTAACCCTCGATGCACCCAACACCCCCCTCCCCAGCCCTTTACTGGACTTGCTTTTCTAACTCAGCCCACAATAAATGCTGCACATTAGAACTTTCAATAAGCCAAAGTGATCAATGTACAGTGTAAAAAAAAAAAAACGCCCAGAAATTAATGCAAGAATTACTTCCCTTTAACCCTCGATGTACCCCCCCTCCCCCCAGTCCTTAACTGGATTTGCTTTTCTAACTCAGCCCACAATAAATGCTGCACATTGAAACTTTCAATAAGCCAAAGTGATCAATGTACAGTGTAAAAAGAAAACGCCCAGAAATTAATGTGACAAGTGGCTAAAAAAAGATTGTAAACTCTTTCAGTTGCTTCCTATTGCATAAATCAAACAAAGGCAACTGAAGTGTAATTTTTCTAATCTCTTCAAACCGCAACAAGAAACCCAGTTACGTTGACTATGTGCCAGTTACGCTCATGTGAAAACCTCAGAAATTAATGCGACAAGTGGCTAAAAAAAGCCTGAAGACTCTCATATATCAAACAAAGGCAACTGAAGTGTAATTTTTCCAATCTCTTCAAACCGCAACAAGAAACCCAGTTACGTCGACTACCGTCTCATAGGTGCCAGTTACGCTCATGCGAAAACCCCAGAAAATAATGCAACAAGTGGCAAAAAAAAGACTGAAGACTCTTTCAGTAGCAACTGCTTCTTATTGCATAAATCAAACAAAAGGAACTAAATTTTTAATTTATATTTTTTTCTCCAATCTCTTTATACCGTGACCACAAATCCATTTACGTTGACTGCCATCGTATCCGCGAAAACGCGAAAAATCGACTTACGGAACATTTCATAGCAGAGGACACCTGTTGCTTAATAGGTCAAATATAGGGAATTTAGTTTCTAATATCTGTTTTTTATTTCTGCAATCTTTATTTACCGTGACGACAAACCCTTTTAGGTTGTCTATTGTCTCGCAGGTGCCACTTACGTATCCGCAAAAACATGAAAAATCGACTTATGGAATATCTTATAGCAGACGACAACTGTTGCTTGAGTCAATTATAGGGATTTTTCTTTTTCTTTTTCTCTCACTAGGGCCATTGATTTGGTTACGATGACCATCTAACCCATACGTGACTGTTACGTGCCGCGCATAAAATTGTAAAATCAGCTTCGACACTTTTGGAGGCAACTGAAACCTGTCGTACAAATCAAAGAAAGGTAAACCAAATTTTTCCCTGTTTTCTTACCAGGGTCATGAAAACATTGAACCAATTTAGACGACCGCGTGAGTCAAAAGTCAATTTTATGTTTAATCTCTGCGCAAAATATAAAATTCAGAAGCAACCGGTTGCTGTTGCGAAAACTTTTTCCGACAAAAAAATCTTGTTCTTGTTTGAAGAATTTAGAAGTAGGCCATAAAGACACAATAAGATGTAAGAATAACTAAAAATCAATTGCTTCCTTGATAGGGTAGAAAACATTGTGGGAAAAGGAGAAAATGCTGGTAGCCTGCATTGTCTCCTTTCCTCAGATTACTTTCAAAAGCCTTCTTTAAAAGGCGTCATGCATTGTGTGGTAAAAGGTTAATAATTATCCAATCAGAGAAGCTTTAAGGAAATCAGAATGGATACCAGCAGCCAATCAGAGAAGACTTAAGAAATTCAACAGCCAATCAGAGAGCTTCAAAATCGCTCGAAATTGGCGCCAAAATTTATCAATTAAAAAACAGTGAAAAAAACGGCATAAAAGTGGATTTAAAGTTTTCTTTAAAGGCTGCTGTGCAGTCCTTGGCAAACTGCAAAGATTTCACTGAAAATGGGCAAACATTTAAGAAAATAGGGGCGCAGAAGACCGTGTTTTGGTCTTTTCAAGCCCCTTGCAAGAATTACTTCCCTTTAACCCTCGATGCACCCACGCCCCCTCCCCAGCCCTTAACTGGATTTGCTTTTCTAACTCAGCCCACAATAAATGCTGCACATTGAAACTTTCAATTAGTCAATTTTTAGTGATCAATGTACAGTGTAAAAAAAAAAACAAAAACAAAAAAAAAAAACGCCCAGAAATTAATGCAAGAATTACTTCCCTTTAACCCTCGATGCACCCAACACCCCCCTCCCCAGCCCTTTACTGGACTTGCTTTTCTAACTCAGCCCACAATAAATGCTGCACATTAGAACTTTCAATAAGCCAAAGTGATCAATGTACAGTGTAAAAAAAAAAAACGCCCAGAAATTAATGCAAGAATTACTTCCCTTTAACCCTCGATGTACCCCCCCTCCCCCCAGTCCTTAACTGGATTTGCTTTTCTAACTCAGCCCACAATAAATGCTGCACATTGAAACTTTCAATAAGCCAAAGTGATCAATGTACAGTGTAAAAAGAAAACGCCCAGAAATTAATGTGACAAGTGGCTAAAAAAAGATTGTAAACTCTTTCAGTTGCTTCCTATTGCATAAATCAAACAAAAGCAACTGAAGTGTAATTTTTCTAATCTCTTCAAACCGCAACAAGAAACCCAGTTACGTCGACTACCGTCTCATAGGTGCCAGTTACGCTCATGCGAAAACCCCAGAAAATAATGCAACAAGTGGCAAAAAAAAGACTGAAGACTCTTTCAGTAGCAACTGCTTCTTATTGCATAAATCAAACAAAAGGAACTAAATTTTTAATTTATATTTTTTTCTCCAATCTCTTTATACCGTGACCACAAATCCATTTACGTTGACTGCCATCGTATCCGCGAAAACGCGAAAAATCGACTTACGGAACATTTCATAGCAGAGGACACCTGTTGCTTAATAGGTCAAATATAGGGAATTTAGTTTCTAATATCTGTTTTTTATTTCTGCAATCTTTATTTACCGTGACGACAAACCCTTTTAGGTTGTCTATTGTCTCGCAGGTGCCACTTACGTATCCGCAAAAACATGAAAAATCGACTTATGGAATATCTTATAGCAGACGACAACTGTTGCTTGAGTCAATTATAGGGATTTTTCTTTTTCTTTTTCTCTCACTAGGGCCATTGATTTGGTTACGATGACCATCTAACCCATACGTGACTGTTACGTGCCGCGCATAAAATTGTAAAATCAGCTTCGACACTTTTGGAGGCAACTGAAACCTGTCGTACAAATCAAAGAAAGGTAAACCAAATTTTTCCCTGTTTTCTTACCAGGGTCATGAAAACATTGAACCAATTTAGACGACCGCGTGAGTCAAAAGTCAATTTTATGTTTAATCTCTGCGCAAAATATAAAATTCAGAAGCAACCGGTTGCTGTTGCGAAAACTTTTTCCGACAAAAAAATCTTGTTCTTGTTTGAAGAATTTAGAAGTAGGCCATAAAGACACAATAAGATGTAAGAATAACTAAAAATCAATTGCTTCCTTGATAGGGTAGAAAACATTGTGGGAAAAGGAGAAAATGCTGGTAGCCTGCATTGTCTCCTTTCCTCAGATTACTTTCAAAAGCCTTCTTTAAAAGGCGTCATGCATTGTGTGGTAAAAGGTTAATAATTATCCAATCAGAGAAGCTTTAAGGAAATCAGAATGGATACCAGCAGCCAATCAGAGAAGACTTAAGAAATTCAACAGCCAATCAGAGAGCTTCAAAATCGCTCGAAATTGGCGCCAAAATTTATCAATTAAAAAACAGTGAAAAAAACGGCATAAAAGTGGATTTAAAGTTTTCTTTAAAGGCTGCTGTGCAGTCCTTGGCAAACTGCAAAGATTTCACTGAAAATGGGCAAACATTTAAGAAAATAGGGGCGCAGAAGACCGTGTTTTGGTCTTTTCAAGCCCCTTGCAAGAATTACTTCCCTTTAACCCTCGATGCACCCACGCCCCCTCCCCAGCCCTTAACTGGATTTGCTTTTCTAACTCAGCCCACAATAAATGCTGCACATTGAAACTTTCAATTAGTCAATTTTTAGTGATCAATGTACAGTGTAAAAAAAAAAACAAAAACAAAAAAAAAAAACGCCCAGAAATTAATGCAAGAATTACTTCCCTTTAACCCTCGATGCACCCAACACCCCCCTCCCCAGCCCTTTACTGGACTTGCTTTTCTAACTCAGCCCACAATAAATGCTGCACATTAGAACTTTCAATAAGCCAAAGTGATCAATGTACAGTGTAAAAAAAAAAAAACGCCCAGAAATTAATGCAAGAATTACTTCCCTTTAACCCTCGATGTACCCCCCCTCCCCCCAGTCCTTAACTGGATTTGCTTTTCTAACTCAGCCCACAATAAATGCTGCACATTGAAACTTTCAATAAGCCAAAGTGATCAATGTACAGTGTAAAAAGAAAACGCCCAGAAATTAATGTGACAAGTGGCTAAAAAAAGATTGTAAACTCTTTCAGTTGCTTCCTATTGCATAAATCAAACAAAGGCAACTGAAGTGTAATTTTTATAATCTCTTCAAACCGCAACAAGAAACCCAGTTACGTTGACTATGTGCCAGTTACGCTCATGCGAAAACCTCAGAAATTAATGCGACAAGTGGCTAAAAAAAGCCTGAAGACTCTCATATATCAAACAAAGGCAACTGAAGTGTAATTTTTCCAATCTCTTCAAACCGCAACAAGAAACCCAGTTACGTCGACTACCGTCTCATAGGTGCCAGTTACGCTCATGCGAAAACCCCAGAAAATAATGCAACAAGTGGCAAAAAAAAGACTGAAGACTCTTTCAGTAGCAACTGCTTCTTATTGCATAAATCAAACAAAAGGAACTAAATTTTTAATTTATATTTTTTTCTCCAATCTCTTTATACCGTGACCACAAATCCATTTACGTTGACTGCCATCGTATCCGCGAAAACGCGAAAAACTCGACTTACGGAACATTTCATAGCAGAGGACACCTGTTGCTTAATAGGTCAAATATAGGGAATTTAGTTTCTAATATCTGTTTTTTATTTCTGCAATCTTTATTTACCGTGACGACAAACCCTTTTAGGTTGTCTATTGTCTCGCAGGTGCCACTTACGTATCCGCAAAAACATGAAAAATCGACTTATGGAATATCTTATAGCAGACGACAACTGTTGCTTGAGTCAATTATAGGGATTTTTCTTTTTCTTTTTCTCTCACTAGGGCCATTGATTTGGTTACGATGACCATCTAACCCATACGTGACTGTTACGTGCCGCGCATAAAATTGTAAAATCAGCTTCGACACTTTTGGAGGCAACTGAAACCTGTCGTACAAATCAAAGAAAGGTAAACCAAATTTTTCCCTGTTTTCTTACCAGGGTCATGAAAACATTGAACCAATTTAGACGACCGCGTGAGTCAAAAGTCAATTTTATGTTTAATCTCTGCGCAAAATATAAAATTCAGAAGCAACCGGTTGCTGTTGCGAAAACTTTTTCCGACAAAAAAATCTTGTTCTTGTTTGAAGAATTTAGAAGTAGGCCATAAAGACACAATAAGATGTAAGAATAACTAAAAATCAATTGCTTCCTTGATAGGGTAGAAAACATTGTGGGAAAAGGAGAAAATGCTGGTAGCCTGCATTGTCTCCTTTCCTCAGATTACTTTCAAAAGCCTTCTTTAAAAGGCGTCATGCATTGTGTGGTAAAAGGTTAATAATTATCCAATCAGAGAAGCTTTAAGGAAATCAGAATGGATACCAGCAGCCAATCAGAGAAGACTTAAGAAATTCAACAGCCAATCAGAGAGCTTCAAAATCGCTCGAAATTGGCGCCAAAATTTATCAATTAAAAAACAGTGAAAAAAACGGCATAAAAGTGGATTTAAAGTTTTCTTTAAAGGCTGCTGTGCAGTCCTTGGCAAACTGCAAAGATTTCACTGAAAATGGGCAAACATTTAAGAAAATAGGGGCGCAGAAGACCGTGTTTTGGTCTTTTCAAGCCCCTTGCAAGAATTACTTCCCTTTAACCCTCGATGCACCCACGCCCCCTCCCCAGCCCTTAACTGGATTTGCTTTTCTAACTCAGCCCACAATAAATGCTGCACATTGAAACTTTCAATTAGTCAATTTTTAGTGATCAATGTACAGTGTAAAAAAAAAAACAAAAACAAAAAAAAAACAACGAGAAGAAATTAATGCAAGAATTACTTCCCTTTAACCCTCGATGCACCCAACACCCCCCTCCCCAGCCCTTTACTGGACTTGCTTTTCTAACTCAGCCCACAATAAATGCTGCACATTAGAACTTTCAATAAGCCAAAGTGATCAATGTACAGTGTAAAAAAAAAAAACGCCCAGAAATTAATGCAAGAATTACTTCCCTTTAACCCTCGATGTACCCCCCCTCCCCCCAGTCCTTAACTGGATTTGCTTTTCTAACTCAGCCCACAATAAATGCTGCACATTGAAACTTTCAATAAGCCAAAGTGATCAATGTACAGTGTAAAAAGAAAACGCCCAGAAATTAATGTGACAAGTGGCTAAAAAAAGATTGTAAACTCTTTCAGTTGCTTCCTATTGCATAAATCAAACAAAGGCAACTGAAGTGTAATTTTTCTAATCTCTTCAAACCGCAACAAGAAACCCAGTTACGTTGACTATGTGCCAGTTACGCTCATGCGAAAACCTCAGAAATTAATGCGACAAGTGGCTAAAAAAAGCCTGAAGACTCTCATATATCAAACAAAGGCAACTGAAGTGTAATTTTTCCAATCTCTTCAAACCGCAACAAGAAACCCAGTTACGTCGACTACCGTCTCAAAGGTGCCAGTTACGCTCATGCGAAAACCCCAGAAAATAATGCAACAAGTGGCAAAAAAAAGACTGAAGACTCTTTCAGTAGCAACTGCTTCTTATTGCATAAATCAAACAAAAGGAACTAAATTTTTAATTTATATTTTTTTCTCCAATCTCTTTATACCGTGACCACAAATCCATTTACGTTGACTGCCATCGGATACGCGAAAACGCGAAAAATCGACTTACGGAACATTTCATAGCAGAGGACACCTGTTGCTTAATAGGTCAAATATAGGGAATTTAGTTTCTAATATCTGTTTTTTATTTCTGCAATCTTTATTTACCGTGACGACAAACCCTTTTAGGTTGTCTATTGTCTCGCAGGTGCCACTTACGTATCCGCAAAAACATGAAAAATCGACTTATGGAATATCTTATAGCAGACGACAACTGTTGCTTGAGTCAATTATAGGGATTTTTCTTTTTCTTTTTCTCTCACTAGGGCCATTGATTTGGTTACGATGACCATCTAACCCATACGTGACTGTTACGTGCCGCGCATAAAATTGTAAAATCAGCTTCGACACTTTTGGAGGCAACTGAAACCTGTCGTACAAATCAAAGAAAGGTAAACCAAATTTTTCCCTGTTTTCTTACCAGGGTCATGAAAACATTGAACCAATTTAGACGACCGCGTGAGTCAAAAGTCAATTTTATGTTTAATCTCTGCGCAAAATATAAAATTCAGAAGCAACCGGTTGCTGTTGCGAAAACTTTTTCCGACAAAAAAATCTTGTTCTTGTTTGAAGAATTTAGAAGTAGGCCATAAAGACACAATAAGATGTAAGAATAACTAAAAATCAATTGCTTCCTTGATAGGGTAGAAAACATTGTGGGAAAAGGAGAAAATGCTGGTAGCCTGCATTGTCTCCTTTCCTCAGATTACTTTCAAAAGCCTTCTTTAAAAGGCGTCATGCATTGTGTGGTAAAAGGTTAATAATTATCCAATCAGAGAAGCTTTAAGGAAATCAGAATGGATACCAGCAGCCAATCAGAGAAGACTTAAGAAATTCAACAGCCAATCAGAGAGCTTCAAAATCGCTCGAAATTGGCGCCAAAATTTATCAATTAAAAAACAGTGAAAAAAACGGCATAAAAGTGGATTTAAAGTTTTCTTTAAAGGCTGCTGTGCAGTCCTTGGCAAACTGCAAAGATTTCACTGAAAATGGGCAAACATTTAAGAAAATAGGGGCGCAGAAGACCGTGTTTTGGTCTTTTCAAGCCCCTTGCAAGAATTACTTCCCTTTAACCCTCGATGCACCCACGCCCCCTCCCCAGCCCTTAACTGGATTTGCTTTTCTAACTCAGCCCACAATAAATGCTGCACATTGAAACTTTCAATTAGTCAATTTTTAGTGATCAATGTACAGTGTAAAAAAAAAAACAAAAACAAAAAAAAAAAACGCCCAGAAATTAATGCAAGAATTACTTCCCTTTAACCCTCGATGCACCCAACACCCCCCTCCCCAGCCCTTTACTGGACTTGCTTTTCTAACTCAGCCCACAATAAATGCTGCACATTAGAACTTTCAATAAGCCAAAGTGATCAATGTACAGTGTAAAAAAAAAAAACGCCCAGAAATTAATGCAAGAATTACTTCCCTTTAACCCTCGATGTACCCCCCCTCCCCCCAGTCCTTAACTGGATTTGCTTTTCTAACTCAGCCCACAATAAATGCTGCACATTGAAACTTTCAATAAGCCAAAGTGATCAATGTACAGTGTAAAAAGAAAACGCCCAGAAATTAATGTGACAAGTGGCTAAAAAAAGATTGTAAACTCTTTCAGTTGCTTCCTATTGCATAAATCAAACAAAGGCAACTGAAGTGTAATTTTTCTAATCTCTTCAAACCGCAACAAGAAACCCAGTTACGTTGACTATGTGCCAGTTACGCTCATGTGAAAACCTCAGAAATTAATGCGACAAGTGGCTAAAAAAAGCCTGAAGACTCTCATATATCAAACAAAGGCAACTGAAGTGTAATTTTTCCAATCTCTTCAAACCGCAACAAGAAACCCAGTTACGTCGACTACCGTCTCATAGGTGCCAGTTACGCTCATGCGAAAACCCCAGAAAATAATGCAACAAGTGGCAAAAAAAAGACTGAAGACTCTTTCAGTAGCAACTGCTTCTTATTGCATAAATCAAACAAAAGGAACTAAATTTTTAATTTATATTTTTTTCTCCAATCTCTTTATACTGTGACCACAAATCCATTTACGTTGACTGCCATCGTATCCGCGAAAACGCGAAAAATCGACTTACGGAACATTTCATAGCAGAGGACACCTGTTGCTTAATAGGTCAAATATAGGGAATTTAGTTTCTAATATCTGTTTTTTATTTCTGCAATCTTTATTTACCGTGACGACAAACCCTTTTAGGTTGTCTATTGTCTCGCAGGTGCCACTTACGTATCCGCAAAAACATGAAAAATCGACTTATGGAATATCTTATAGCAGACGACAACTGTTGCTTGAGTCAATTATAGGGATTTTTCTTTTTCTTTTTCTCTCACTAGGGCCATTGATTTGGTTACGATGACCATCTAACCCATACGTGACTGTTACGTGCCGCGCATAAAATTGTAAAATCAGCTTCGACACTTTTGGAGGCAACTGAAACCTGTCGTACAAATCAAAGAAAGGTAAACCAAATTTTTCCCTGTTTTCTTACCAGGGTCATGAAAACATTGAACCAATTTAGACGACCGCGTGAGTCAAAAGTCAATTTTATGTTTAATCTCTGCGCAAAATATAAAATTCAGAAGCAACCGGTTGCTGTTGCGAAAACTTTTTCCGACAAAAAAATCTTGTTCTTGTTTGAAGAATTTAGAAGTAGGCCATAAAGACACAATAAGATGTAAGAATAACTAAAAATCAATTGCTTCCTTGATAGGGTAGAAAACATTGTGGGAAAAGGAGAAAATGCTGGTAGCCTGCATTGTCTCCTTTCCTCAGATTACTTTCAAAAGCCTTCTTTAAAAGGCGTCATGCATTGTGTGGTAAAAGGTTAATAATTATCCAATCAGAGAAGCTTTAAGGAAATCAGAATGGATACCAGCAGCCAATCAGAGAAGACTTAAGAAATTCAACAGCCAATCAGAGAGCTTCAAAATCGCTCGAAATTGGCGCCAAAATTTATCAATTAAAAAACAGTGAAAAAAACGGCATAAAAGTGGATTTAAAGTTTTCTTTAAAGGCTGCTGTGCAGTCCTTGGCAAACTGCAAAGATTTCACTGAAAATGGGCAAACATTTAAGAAAATAGGGGCGCAGAAGACCGTGTTTTGGTCTTTTCAAGCCCCTTGCAAGAATTACTTCCCTTTAACCCTCGATGCACCCACGCCCCCTCCCCAGCCCTTAACTGGATTTGCTTTTCTAACTCAGCCCACAATAAATGCTGCACATTGAAACTTTCAATTAGTCAATTTTTAGTGATCAATGTACAGTGTAAAAAAAAAAACAAAAACAAAAAAAAAAAACGCCCAGAAATTAATGCAAGAATTACTTCCCTTTAACCCTCGATGCACCCAACACCCCCCTCCCCAGCCCTTTACTGGACTTGCTTTTCTAACTCAGCCCACAATAAATGCTGCACATTAGAACTTTCAATAAGCCAAAGTGATCAATGTACAGTGTAAAAAAAAAAAACGCCCAGAAATTAATGCAAGAATTACTTCCCTTTAACCCTCGATGTACCCCCCCTCCCCCCAGTCCTTAACTGGATTTGCTTTTCTAACTCAGCCCACAATAAATGCTGCACATTGAAACTTTCAATAAGCCAAAGTGATCAATGTACAGTGTAAAAAGAAAACGCCCAGAAATTAATGTGACAAGTGGCTAAAAAAAGATTGTAAACTCTTTCAGTTGCTTCCTATTGCATAAATCAAACAAAGGCAACTGAAGTGTAATTTTTCTAATCTCTTCAAACCGCAACAAGAAACCCAGTTACGTTGACTATGTGCCAGTTACGCTCATGCGAAAACCTCAGAAATTAATGCGACAAGTGGCTAAAAAAAGCCTGAAGACTCTCATATATCAAACAAAGGCAACTGAAGTGTAATTTTTCCAATCTCTTCAAACCGCAACAAGAAACCCAGTTACGTCGACTACCGTCTCATAGGTGCCAGTTACGCTCATGCGAAAACCCCAGAAAATAATGCAACAAGTGGCAAAAAAAAGACTGAAGACTCTTTCAGTAGCAACTGCTTCTTATTGCATAAATCAAACAAAAGGAACTAAATTTTTAATTTATATTTTTTTCTCCAATCTCTTTATACCGTGACCACAAATCCATTTACGTTGACTGCCATCGGATACGCGAAAACGCGAAAAATCGACTTACGGAACATTTCATAGCAGAGGACACCTGTTGCTTAATAGGTCAAATATAGGGAATTTAGTTTCTAATATCTGTTTTTTATTTCTGCAATCTTTATTTACCGTGACGACAAACCCTTTTAGGTTGTCTATTGTCTCGCAGGTGCCACTTACGTATCCGCAAAAACATGAAAAATCGACTTATGGAATATCTTATAGCAGACGACAACTGTTGCTTGAGTCAATTATAGGGATTTTTCTTTTTCTTTTTCTCTCACTAGGGCCATTGATTTGGTTACGATGACCATCTAACCCATACGTGACTGTTACGTGCCGCGCATAAAATTGTAAAATCAGCTTCGACACTTTTGGAGGCAACTGAAACCTGTCGTACAAATCAAAGAAAGGTAAACCAAATTTTTCCCTGTTTTCTTACCAGGGTCATGAAAACATTGAACCAATTTAGACGACCGCGTGAGTCAAAAGTCAATTTTATGTTTAATCTCTGCGCAAAATATAAAATTCAGAAGCAACCGGTTGCTGTTGCGAAAACTTTTTCCGACAAAAAAATCTTGTTCTTGTTTGAAGAATTTAGAAGTAGGCCATAAAGACACAATAAGATGTAAGAATAACTAAAAATCAATTGCTTCCTTGATAGGGTAGAAAACATTGTGGGAAAAGGAGAAAATGCTGGTAGCCTGCATTGTCTCCTTTCCTCAGATTACTTTCAAAAGCCTTCTTTAAAAGGCGTCATGCATTGTGTGGTAAAAGGTTAATAATTATCCAATCAGAGAAGCTTTAAGGAAATCAGAATGGATACCAGCAGCCAATCAGAGAAGACTTAAGAAATTCAACAGCCAATCAGAGAGCTTCAAAATCGCTCGAAATTGGCGCCAAAATTTATCAATTAAAAAACAGTGAAAAAAACGGCATAAAAGTGGATTTAAAGTTTTCTTTAAAGGCTGCTGTGCAGTCCTTGGCAAACTGCAAAGATTTCACTGAAAATGGGCAAACATTTAAGAAAATAGGGGCGCAGAAGACCGTGTTTTGGTCTTTTCAAGCCCCTTGCAAGAATTACTTCCCTTTAACCCTCGATGCACCCACGCCCCCTCCCCAGCCCTTAACTGGATTTGCTTTTCTAACTCAGCCCACAATAAATGCTGCACATTGAAACTTTCAATTAGTCAATTTTTAGTGATCAATGTACAGTGTAAAAAAAAAAACAAAAACAAAAAAAAAAAAACGCCCAGAAATTAATGCAAGAATTACTTCCCTTTAACCCTCGATGCACCCAACACCCCCCTCCCCAGCCCTTTACTGGACTTGCTTTTCTAACTCAGCCCACAATAAATGCTGCACATTAGAACTTTCAATAAGCCAAAGTGATCAATGTACAGTGTAAAAAAAAAAAACGCCCAGAAATTAATGCAAGAATTACTTCCCTTTAACCCTCGATGTACCCCCCCTCCCCCCAGTCCTTAACTGGATTTGCTTTTCTAACTCAGCCCACAATAAATGCTGCACATTGAAACTTTCAATAAGCCAAAGTGATCAATGTACAGTGTAAAAAGAAAACGCCCAGAAATTAATGTGACAAGTGGCTAAAAAAAGATTGTAAACTCTTTCAGTTGCTTCCTATTGCATAAATCAAACAAAGGCAACTGAAGTGTAATTTTTCTAATCTCTTCAAACCGCAACAAGAAACCCAGTTACGTTGACTATGTGCCAGTTACGCTCATGCGAAAACCTCAGAAATTAATGCGACAAGTGGCTAAAAAAAGCCTGAAGACTCTCATATATCAAACAAAGGCAACTGAAGTGTAATTTTTCCAATCTCTTCAAACCGCAACAAGAAACCCAGTTACGTCGACTACCGTCTCATAGGTGCCAGTTACGCTCATGCGAAAACCCCAGAAAATAATGCAACAAGTGGCAAAAAAAAGACTGAAGACTCTTTCAGTAGCAACTGCTTCTTATTGCATAAATCAAACAAAAGGAACTAAATTTTTAATTTATATTTTTTTCTCCAATCTCTTTATACCGTGACCACAAATCCATTTACGTTGACTGCCATCGTATCCGCGAAAACGCGAAAACTCGACTTACGGAACATTTCATAGCAGAGGACACCTGTTGCTTAATAGGTCAAATATAGGGAATTTAGTTTCTAATATCTGTTTTTTATTTCTGCAATCTTTATTTACCGTGACGACAAACCCTTTTAGGTTGTCTATTGTCTCGCAGGTGCCACTTACGTATCCGCAAAAACATGAAAAATCGACTTATGGAATATCTTATAGCAGACGACAACTGTTGCTTGAGTCAATTATAGGGATTTTTCTTTTTCTTTTTCTCTCACTAGGGCCATTGATTTGGTTACGATGACCATCTAACCCATACGTGACTGTTACGTGCCGCGCATAAAATTGTAAAATCAGCTTCGACACTTTTGGAGGCAACTGAAACCTGTCGTACAAATCAAAGAAAGGTAAACCAAATTTTTCCCTGTTTTCTTACCAGGGTCATGAAAACATTGAACCAATTTAGACGACCGCGTGAGTCAAAAGTCAATTTTATGTTTAATCTCTGCGCAAAATATAAAATTCAGAAGCAACCGGTTGCTGTTGCGAAAACTTTTTCCGACAAAAAAATCTTGTTCTTGTTTGAAGAATTTAGAAGTAGGCCATAAAGACACAATAAGATGTAAGAATAACTAAAAATCAATTGCTTCCTTGATAGGGTAGAAAACATTGTGGGAAAAGGAGAAAATGCTGGTAGCCTGCATTGTCTCCTTTCCTCAGATTACTTTCAAAAGCCTTCTTTAAAAGGCGTCATGCATTGTGTGGTAAAAGGTTAATAATTATCCAATCAGAGAAGCTTTAAGGAAATCAGAATGGATACCAGCAGCCAATCAGAGAAGACTTAAGAAATTCAACAGCCAATCAGAGAGCTTCAAAATCGCTCGAAATTGGCGCCAAAATTTATCAATTAAAAAACAGTGAAAAAAACGGCATAAAAGTGGATTTAAAGTTTTCTTTAAAGGCTGCTGTGCAGTCCTTGGCAAACTGCAAAGATTTCACTGAAAATGGGCAAACATTTAAGAAAATAGGGGCGCAGAAGACCGTGTTTTGGTCTTTTCAAGCCCCTTGCAAGAATTACTTCCCTTTAACCCTCGATGCACCCACGCCCCCTCCCCAGCCCTTAACTGGATTTGCTTTTCTAACTCAGCCCACAATAAATGCTGCACATTGAAACTTTCAATTAGTCAATTTTTAGTGATCAATGTACAGTGTAAAAAAAAAAACAAAAACAAAAAAAAAAACGCCCAGAAATTAATGCAAGAATTACTTCCCTTTAACCCTCGATGCACCCAACACCCCCCTCCCCAGCCCTTTACTGGACTTGCTTTTCTAACTCAGCCCACAATAAATGCTGCACATTAGAACTTTCAATAAGCCAAAGTGATCAATGTACAGTGTAAAAAAAAAAAACGCCCAGAAATTAATGCAAGAATTACTTCCCTTTAACCCTCGATGTACCCCCCCTCCCCCCAGTCCTTAACTGGATTTGCTTTTCTAACTCAGCCCACAATAAATGCTGCACATTGAAACTTTCAATAAGCCAAAGTGATCAATGTACAGTGTAAAAAGAAAACGCCCAGAAATTAATGTGACAAGTGGCTAAAAAAAGATTGTAAACTCTTTCAGTTGCTTCCTATTGCATAAATCAAACAAAGGCAACTGAAGTGTAATTTTTCTAATCTCTTCAAACCGCAACAAGAAACCCAGTTACGTTGACTATGTGCCAGTTACGCTCATGCGAAAACCTCAGAAATTAATGCGACAAGTGGCTAAAAAAAGCCTGAAGACTCTCATATATCAAACAAAGGCAACTGAAGTGTAATTTTTCCAATCTCTTCAAACCGCAACAAGAAACCCAGTTACGTCGACTACCGTCTCATAGGTGCCAGTTACGCTCATGCGAAAACCCCAGAAAATAATGCAACAAGTGGCAAAAAAAAGACTGAAGACTCTTTCAGTAGCAACTGCTTCTTATTGCATAAATCAAACAAAAGGAACTAAATTTTTAATTTATATTTTTTTCTCCAATCTCTTTATACCGTGACCACAAATCCATTTACGTTGACTGCCATCGTATCCGCGAAAACGCGAAAACTCGACTTACGGAACATTTCATAGCAGAGGACACCTGTTGCTTAATAGGTCAAATATAGGGAATTTAGTTTCTAATATCTGTTTTTTATTTCTGCAATCTTTATTTACCGTGACGACAAACCCTTTTAGGTTGTCTATTGTCTCGCAGGTGCCACTTACGTATCCGCAAAAACATGAAAAATCGACTTATGGAATATCTTATAGCAGACGACAACTGTTGCTTGAGTCAATTATAGGGATTTTTCTTTTTCTTTTTCTCTCACTAGGGCCATTGATTTGGTTACGATGACCATCTAACCCATATGTGACTGTTACGTGCCGCGCATAAAATTGTAAAATCAGCTTCGACACTTTTGGAGGCAACTGAAACCTGTCGTACAAATCAAAGAAAGGTAAACCAAATTTTTCCCTGTTTTCTTACCAGGGTCATGAAAACATTGAACCAATTTAGACGACCGCGTGAGTCAAAAGTCAATTTTATGTTTAATCTCTGCGCAAAATATAAAATTCAGAAGCAACCGGTTGCTGTTGCGAAAACTTTTTCCGACAAAAAAATCTTGTTCTTGTTTGAAGAATTTAGAAGTAGGCCATAAAGACACAATAAGATGTAAGAATAACTAAAAATCAATTGCTTCCTTGATAGGGTAGAAAACATTGTGGGAAAAGGAGAAAATGCTGGTAGCCTGCATTGTCTCCTTTCCTCAGATTACTTTCAAAAGCCTTCTTTAAAAGGCGTCATGCATTGTGTGGTAAAAGGTTAATAATTATCCAATCAGAGAAGCTTTAAGGAAATCAGAATGGATACCAGCAGCCAATCAGAGAAGACTTAAGAAATTCAACAGCCAATCAGAGAGCTTCAAAATCGCTCGAAATTGGCGCCAAAATTTATCAATTAAAAAACAGTGAAAAAAACGGCATAAAAGTGGATTTAAAGTTTTCTTTAAAGGCTGCTGTGCAGTCCTTGGCAAACTGCAAAGATTTCACTGAAAATGGGCAAACATTTAAGAAAATAGGGGCGCAGAAGACCGTGTTTTGGTCTTTTCAAGCCCCTTGCAAGAATTACTTCCCTTTAACCCTCGATGCACCCACGCCCCCTCCCCAGCCCTTAACTGGATTTGCTTTTCTAACTCAGCCCACAATAAATGCTGCACATTGAAACTTTCAATTAGTCAATTTTTAGTGATCAATGTACAGTGTAAAAAAAAAAACAAAAACAAAAAAAAAAAACGCCCAGAAATTAATGCAAGAATTACTTCCCTTTAACCCTCGATGCACCCAACACCCCCCTCCCCAGCCCTTTACTGGACTTGCTTTTCTAACTCAGCCCACAATAAATGCTGCACATTAGAACTTTCAATAAGCCAAAGTGATCAATGTACAGTGTAAAAAAAAAAAAAAAGGCCCAGAAATTAATGCAAGAATTACTTCCCTTTAACCCTCGATGTACCCAACCCCCCCCTCCCCCCAGTCCTTAACTGGATTTGCTTTTCTAACTCAGCCCACAATAAATGCTGCACATTGAAAATTTCAATAAGCCAAAGTGATCAATGTACAGTGTAAAAAGAAAACGCCCAGAAATTAATGTGACAAGTGGCTAAAAAAAGATTGTAAACTCTTTCAGTTGCTTCCTATTGCATAAATCAAACAAAGGCAACTGAAGTGTAATTTTTCTAATCTCTTCAAACCGCAACAAGAAACCCAGTTACGTTGACTATGTGCCAGTTACGCTCATGCGAAAACCTCAGAAATTAATGCGACAAGTGGCTAAAAAAAGCCTGAAGACTCTCATATATCAAACAAAGGCAACTGAAGTGTAATTTTTCCAATCTCTTCAAACCGCAACAAGAAACCCAGTTACGTCGACTACCGTCTCATAGGTGCCAGTTACGCTCATGCGAAAACCCCAGAAAATAATGCAACAAGTGGCAAAAAAAAGACTGAAGACGCTTTCAGTAGCAACTGCTTCTTATTGCATAAATCAAACAAAAGGAACTAAATTTTTAATTGATATTTTTTTCTCCAATCTCTTTATACCGTGACCACAAATCCATTTACGTTGACTGCCATCGGATACGCGCAAACGCGAGAAATCGACTTACGGAACATTTCATAGCAGAGGACACCTGTTGCTTAATAGGTCAAATATAGGGAATTTAGTTTCTAATATCTGTTTTTTATTTCTGCAATCTTTATTTACCGTGACGACAAACCCTTTTAGGTTGTCTATTGTCTCGCAGGTGCCACTTACGTATCCGCAAAAACATGAAAAATCGACTTATGGAATATCTTATAGCAGACGACAACTGTTGCTTGAGTCAATTATAGGGATTTTACTTTTTCTTTTTCTCTCACTAGGGCCATTGATTTGTTTACGATGACCATCTAACCCATACGTGACTGTTACGTGCCGCGCATAAAATTGTAAAATCAGCTTCGACACTTTTGGAGGCAACTGAAACCTGTCGTACAAATCAAAGAAAG
The DNA here is from genome assembly GCA_943736015.1 of Tridacna crocea. Taxonomy (NCBI): domain Eukaryota; kingdom Metazoa; phylum Mollusca; class Bivalvia; order Cardiida; family Cardiidae; genus Tridacna; species Tridacna crocea. Next base: position 17,053,767 of record OX031069.1, read on the forward strand.
GTAAACCAAATTTTTCCCTGTTTTCTTACCAGAGTCATGAAAACATTGAACCAATTTAGATGACCGCGTGAGTCAAAAGTCAATTTTATGTTTAATCTCTGCACAAAATATAAAATTCAGAAGCAACCGGTTGCTGTTGCGAAAACTTTTTCCGACAAAAAAATCTTGTTCTTGTTTGAAGAATTTAGAAGTAGGCCATAAAGACACAATAAGATGTAAGAATAACTAAAAATCAATTGCTTCCTTGATAGGGTAGAAAACATTGTGGGAAAAGGAGAAAATGCTGGTAGCCTGCATTGTCTCCTTTCCTCAGATTACTTTCAAAAGCCTTCTTTAAAAGGCGTCATGCATTGTGTGGTAAAAGGTTAATAATTATCCAATCAGAGAAGCTTTAAGGAAATCAGAATGGATACCAGCAGCCAATCAGAGAAGACTTAAGAAATTCAACAGCCAATCAGAGAGCTTCAAAATCGCTCGAAATTGGCGCCAAAATTTATCAATTAAAAAACAGTGAAAAAAACGGCATAAAAGTGGATTTAAAGTTTTCTTTAAAGGCTGCTGTGCAGTCCTTGGCAAACTGCAAAGATTTCACTGAAAATGGGCAAACATTTAAGAAAATAGGGGCGCAGAAGACCGTGTTTTGGTCTTTTCAAGCCCCTTGCAAGAATTAATTCCCTTTAACCCTCGATGCACCCACGCCCCCTCCCCAGCCCTTAACTGGATTTGCTTTTCTAACTCAGCCCACAATAAATGCTGCACATTGAAACTCTCAATTAGTCAATTTTTAGTGATCAATGTACAGTGTAAAAAAAAAAACAAAAACAAAAAAAAAACGCCCAGAAATTAATGCAAGAATTACTTCCCTTTAACCCTCGATGCACCCAACACCCCCCTCCCCAGCCCTTTACTGGACTTGCTTTTCTAACTCAGCCCACAATAAATGCTGCACATTAGAACTTTCAATAAGCCAAAGTGATCAATGTACAGTGTAAAAAAAAAAAAAACGCCCAGAAATTAATGCAAGAATTACTTCCCTTTAACCCTCGATGTACCCAACCCCCCCCTCCCCCCAGTCCTTAACTGGATTTGCTTTTCTAACTCAGCCCACAATAAATGCTGCACATTGAAACTTTCAATAAGCCAAAGTGATCAATGTACAGTGTAAAAAGAAAACGCCCAGAAATTAATGTGACAAGTGGCTAAAAAAAGATTGTAAACTCTTTCAGTTGCTTCCTATTGCATAAATCAAACAAAGGCAACTGAAGTGTAATTTTTCTAATCTCTTCAAACCGCAACAAGAAACCCAGTTACGTTGACTATGTGCCAGTTACGCTCATGCGAAAACCTCAGAAATTAATGCGACAAGTGGCTAAAAAAAGCCTGAAGACTCTCATATATCAAACAAAGGCAACTGAAGTGTAATTTTTCCAATCTCTTCAAACCGCAACAAGAAACCCAGTTACGTCGACTACTGTCTCATAGGTGCCAGTTACGCTCATGCGAAAACCCCAGAAAATAATGCAACAAGTGGCAAAAAAAAGACTGAAGACTCTTTCAGTAGCAACTGCTTCTTATTGCATAAATCAAACAAAAGGAACTAAATTTTTAATTTCTATTTTTTTCTCCAATCTCTTTATACCGTGACCACAAATCCATTTACGTTGACTGCCATCGTATCCGCGAAAACGCGAAAAATCGACTTACGGAACATTTCATAGCAGAGGACACCTGTTGCTTAATAGGTCAAATATAGGGAATTTAGTTTCTAATATCTGTTTTTTATTTCTGCAATCTTTATTTACCGTGACGACAAACCCTTTTAGGTTGTCTATTGTCTCGCAGGTGCCACTTACGTATCCGCAAAAACATGAAAAATCGACTTATGGAATATCTTATAGCAGACGACAACTGTTGCTTGAGTCAATTATAGGGATTTTTCTTTTTCTTTTTCTCTCACTAGGGCCATTGATTTGGTTACGATGACCATCTAACCCATACGTGACTGTTACGTGCCGCGCATAAAATTGTAAAATCAGCTTCGACACTTTTGGAGGCAACTGAAACCTGTCGTACAAATCAAAGAAAGGTAAACCAAATTTTTCCCTGTTTTCTTACCAGGGTCATGAAAACATTGAACCAATTTAGACGACCGCGTGAGTCAAAAGTCAATTTTATGTTTAATCTCTGCGCAAAATATAAAATTCAGAAGCAACCGGTTGCTGTTGCGAAAACTTTTTCCGACAAAAAAATCTTGTTCTTGTTTGAAGAATTTAGAAGTAGGCCATAAAGACACAATAAGATGTAAGAATAACTAAAAATCAATTGCTTCCTTGATAGGGTAGAAAACATTGTGGGAAAAGGAGAAAATGCTGGTAGCCTGCATTGTCTCCTTTCCTCAGATTACTTTCAAAAGCCTTCTTTAAAAGGCGTCATGCATTGTGTGGTAAAAGGTTAATAATTATCCAATCAGAGAAGCTTTAAGGAAATCAGAATGGATACCAGCAGCCAATCAGAGAAGACTTAAGAAATTCAACAGCCAATCAGAGAGCTTCAAAATCGCTCGAAATTGGCGCCAAAATTTATCAATTAAAAAACAGTGAAAAAAACGGCATAAAAGTGGATTTAAAGTTTTCTTTAAAGGCTGCTGTGCAGTCCTTGGCAAACTGCAAAGATTTCACTGAAAATGGGCAAACATTTAAGAAAATAGGGGCGCAGAAGACCGTGTTTTGGTCTTTTCAAGCCCCTTGCAAGAATTACTTCCCTTTAACCCTCGATGCACCCACGCCCCCTCCCCAGCCCTTAACTGGATTTGCTTTTCTAACTCAGCCCACAATAAATGCTGCACATTGAAACTTTCAATTAGTCAATTTTTAGTGATCAATGTACAGTGTAAAAAAAAAAACAAAAACAAAAAAAAAAAAACGCCCAGAAATTAATGCAAGAATTACTTCCCTTTAACCCTCGATGCACCCAACACCCCCCTCCCCAGCCCTTTACTGGACTTGCTTTTCTAACTCAGCCCACAATAAATGCTGCACATTAGAACTTTCAATAAGCCAAAGTGATCAATGTACAGTGTAAAAAAAAAAAAAAGGCCCAGAAATTAATGCAAGAATTACTTCCCTTTAACCCTCGATGTACCCCCCCTCCCCCCAGTCCTTAACTGGATTTGCTTTTCTAACTCAGCCCACAATAAATGCTGCACATTGAAAATTTCAATAAGCCAAAGTGATCAATGTACAGTGTAAAAAGAAAACGCCCAGAAATTAATGTGACAAGTGGCTAAAAAAAGATTGTAAACTCTTTCAGTTGCTTCCTATTGCATAAATCAAACAAAGGCAACTGAAGTGTAATTTTTCTAATCTCTTCAAACCGCAACAAGAAACCCAGTTACGTTGACTATGTGCCAGTTACGCTCATGCGAAAACCTCAGAAATTAATGCGACAAGTGGCTAAAAAAAGCCTGAAGACTCTCATATATCAAACAAAGGCAACTGAAGTGTAATTTTTCCAATCTCTTCAAACCGCAACAAGAAACCCAGTTACGTCGACTACCGTCTCATAGGTGCCAGTTACGCTCATGCGAAAACCCCAGAAAATAATGCAACAAGTGGCAAAAAAAAGACTGAAGACTCTTTCAGTAGCAACTGCTTCTTATTGCATAAATCAAACAAAAGGAACTAAATTTTTAATTTATATTTTTTTCTCCAATCTCTTTATACCGTGACCACAAATCCATTTACGTTGACTGCCATCGTATCCGCGAAAACGCGAAAAATCGACTTACGGAACATTTCATAGCAGAGGACACCTGTTGCTTAATAGGTCAAATATAGGGAATTTAGTTTCTAATATCTGTTTTTTATTTCTGCAATCTTTATTTACCGTGACGACAAACCCTTTTAGGTTGTCTATTGTCTCGCAGGTGCCACTTACGTATCCGCAAAAACATGAAAAATCGACTTATGGAATATCTTATAGCAGACGACAACTGTTGCTTGAGTCAATTATAGGGATTTTTCTTTTTCTTTTTCTCTCACTAGGGCCATTGATTTGGTTACGATGACCATCTAACCCATACGTGACTGTTACGTGCCGCGCATAAAATTGTAAAATCAGCTTCGACACTTTTGGAGGCAACTGAAACCTGTCGTACAAATCAAAGAAAGGTAAACCAAATTTTTCCCTGTTTTCTTACCAGGGTCATGAAAACATTGAACCAATTTAGACGACCGCGTGAGTCAAAAGTCAATTTTATGTTTAATCTCTGCGCAAAATATAAAATTCAGAAGCAACCGGTTGCTGTTGCGAAAACTTTTTCCGACAAAAAAATCTTGTTCTTGTTTGAAGAATTTAGAAGTAGGCCATAAAGACACAATAAGATGTAAGAATAACTAAAAATCAATTGCTTCCTTGATAGGGTAGAAAACATTGTGGGAAAAGGAGAAAATGCTGGTAGCCTGCATTGTCTCCTTTCCTCAGATTACTTTCAAAAGCCTTCTTTAAAAGGCGTCATGCATTGTGTGGTAAAAGGTTAATAATTATCCAATCAGAGAAGCTTTAAGGAAATCAGAATGGATACCAGCAGCCAATCAGAGAAGACTTAAGAAATTCAACAGCCAATCAGAGAGCTTCAAAATCGCTCGAAATTGGCGCCAAAATTTATCAATTAAAAAACAGTGAAAAAAACGGCATAAAAGTGGATTTAAAGTTTTCTTTAAAGGCTGCTGTGCAGTCCTTGGCAAACTGCAAAGATTTCACTGAAAATGGGCAAACATTTAAGAAAATAGGGGCGCAGAAGACCGTGTTTTGGTCTTTTCAAGCCCCTTGCAAGAATTACTTCCCTTTAACCCTCGATGCACCCACGCCCCCTCCCCAGCCCTTAACTGGATTTGCTTTTCTAACTCAGCCCACAATAAATGCTGCACATTGAAACTTTCAATTAGTCAATTTTTAGTGATCAATGTACAGTGTAAAAAAAAAAACAAAAACAAAAAAAAAAAACGCCCAGAAATTAATGCAAGAATTACTTCCCTTTAACCCTCGATGCACCCAACACCCCCCTCCCCAGCCCTTTACTGGACTTGCTTTTCTAACTCAGCCCACAATAAATGCTGCACATTAGAACTTTCAATAAGCCAAAGTGATCAATGTACAGTGTAAAAAAAAAAAACGCCCAGAAATTAATGCAAGAATTACTTCCCTTTAACCCTCGATGTACCCCCCCTCCCCCCAGTCCTTAACTGGATTTGCTTTTCTAACTCAGCCCACAATAAATGCTGCACATTGAAACTTTCAATAAGCCAAAGTGATCAATGTACAGTGTAAAAAGAAAACGCCCAGAAATTAATGTGACAAGTGGCTAAAAAAAGATTGTAAACTCTTTCAGTTGCTTCCTATTGCATAAATCAAACAAAGGCAACTGAAGTGTAATTTTTCTAATCTCTTCAAACCGCAACAAGAAACCCAGTTACGTTGACTATGTGCCAGTTACGCTCATGCGAAAACCTCAGAAATTAATGCGACAAGTGGCTAAAAAAAGCCTGAAGACTCTCATATATCAAACAAAGGCAACTGAAGTGTAATTTTTCCAATCTCTTCAAACCGCAACAAGAAACCCAGTTACGTCGACTACCGTCTCATAGGTGCCAGTTACGCTCATGCGAAAACCCCAGAAAATAATGCAACAAGTGGCAAAAAAAAGACTGAAGACTCTTTCAGTAGCAACTGCTTCTTATTGCATAAATCAAACAAAAGGAACTAAATTTTTAATTTATATTTTTTTCTCCAATCTCTTTATACCGTGACCACAAATCCATTTACGTTGACTGCCATCGTATCCGCGAAAACGCGAAAACTCGACTTACGGAACATTTCATAGCAGAGGACACCTGTTGCTTAATAGGTCAAATATAGGGAATTTAGTTTCTAATATCTGTTTTTTATTTCTGCAATCTTTATTTACCGTGACGACAAACCCTTTTAGGTTGTCTATTGTCTCGCAGGTGCCACTTACGTATCCGCAAAAACATGAAAAATCGACTTATGGAATATCTTATAGCAGACGACAACTGTTGCTTGAGTCAATTATAGGGATTTTTCTTTTTCTTTTTCTCTCACTAGGGCCATTGATTTGGTTACGATGACCATCTAACCCATACGTGACTGTTACGTGCCGCGCATAAAATTGTAAAATCAGCTTCGACACTTTTGGAGGCAACTGAAACCTGTCGTACAAATCAAAGAAAGGTAAACCAAATTTTTCCCTGTTTTCTTACCAGGGTCATGAAAACATTGAACCAATTTAGACGACCGCGTGAGTCAAAAGTCAATTTTATGTTTAATCTCTGCGCAAAATATAAAATTCAGAAGCAACCGGTTGCTGTTGCGAAAACTTTTTCCGACAAAAAAATCTTGTTCTTGTTTGAAGAATTTAGAAGTAGGCCATAAAGACACAATAAGATGTAAGAATAACTAAAAATCAATTGCTTCCTTGATAGGGTAGAAAACATTGTGGGAAAAGGAGAAAATGCTGGTAGCCTGCATTGTCTCCTTTCCTCAGATTACTTTCAAAAGCCTTCTTTAAAAGGCGTCATGCATTGTGTGGTAAAAGGTTAATAATTATCCAATCAGAGAAGCTTTAAGGAAATCAGAATGGATACCAGCAGCCAATCAGAGAAGACTTAAGAAATTCAACAGCCAATCAGAGAGCTTCAAAATCGCTCGAAATTGGCGCCAAAATTTATCAATTAAAAAACAGTGAAAAAAACGGCATAAAAGTGGATTTAAAGTTTTCTTTAAAGGCTGCTGTGCAGTCCTTGGCAAACTGCAAAGATTTCACTGAAAATGGGCAAACATTTAAGAAAATAGGGGCGCAGAAGACCGTGTTTTGGTCTTTTCAAGCCCCTTGCAAGAATTACTTCCCTTTAACCCTCGATGCACCCACGCCCCCTCCCCAGCCCTTAACTGGATTTGCTTTTCTAACTCAGCCCACAATAAATGCTGCACATTGAAACTTTCAATTAGTCAATTTTTAGTGATCAATGTACAGTGTAAAAAAAAAAACAAAAACAAAAAAAAAAACGCCCAGAAATTAATGCAAGAATTACTTCCCTTTAACCCTCGATGCACCCAACACCCCCCTCCCCAGCCCTTTACTGGACTTGCTTTTCTAACTCAGCCCACAATAAATGCTGCACATTAGAACTTTCAATAAGCCAAAGTGATCAATGTACAGTGTAAAAAAAAAAAACGCCCAGAAATTAATGCAAGAATTACTTCCCTTTAACCCTCGATGTACCCCCCCTCCCCCCAGTCCTTAACTGGATTTGCTTTTCTAACTCAGCCCACAATAAATGCTGCACATTGAAACTTTCAATAAGCCAAAGTGATCAATGTACAGTGTAAAAAGAAAACGCCCAGAAATTAATGTGACAAGTGGCTAAAAAAAGATTGTAAACTCTTTCAGTTGCTTCCTATTGCATAAATCAAACAAAGGCAACTGAAGTGTAATTTTTCTAATCTCTTCAAACCGCAACAAGAAACCCAGTTACGTTGACTATGTGCCAGTTACGCTCATGCGAAAACCTCAGAAATTAATGCGACAAGTGGCTAAAAAAAGCCTGAAGACTCTCATATATCAAACAAAGGCAACTGAAGTGTAATTTTTCCAATCTCTTCAAACCGCAACAAGAAACCCAGTTACGTCGACTACCGTCTCATAGGTGCCAGTTACGCTCATGCGAAAACCCCAGAAAATAATGCAACAAGTGGCAAAAAAAAGACTGAAGACTCTTTCAGTAGCAACTGCTTCTTATTGCATAAATCAAACAAAAGGAACTAAATTTTTAATTTATATTTTTTTCTCCAATCTCTTTATACCGTGACCACAAATCCATTTACGTTGACTGCCATCGTATCCGCGAAAACGCGAAAACTCGACTTACGGAACATTTCATAGCAGAGGACACCTGTTGCTTAATAGGTCAAATATAGGGAATTTAGTTTCTAATATCTGTTTTTTATTTCTGCAATCTTTATTTACCGTGACGACAAACCCTTTTAGGTTGTCTATTGTCTCGCAGGTGCCACTTACGTATCCGCAAAAACATGAAAAATCGACTTATGGAATATCTTATAGCAGACGACAACTGTTGCTTGAGTCAATTATAGGGATTTTTCTTTTTCTTTTTCTCTCACTAGGGCCATTGATTTGGTTACGATGACCATCTAACCCATATGTGACTGTTACGTGCCGCGCATAAAATTGTAAAATCAGCTTCGACACTTTTGGAGGCAACTGAAACCTGTCGTACAAATCAAAGAAAGGTAAACCAAATTTTTCCCTGTTTTCTTACCAGGGTCATGAAAACATTGAACCAATTTAGACGACCGCGTGAGTCAAAAGTCAATTTTATGTTTAATCTCTGCGCAAAATATAAAATTCAGAAGCAACCGGTTGCTGTTGCGAAAACTTTTTCCGACAAAAAAATCTTGTTCTTGTTTGAAGAATTTAGAAGTAGGCCATAAAGACACAATAAGATGTAAGAATAACTAAAAATCAATTGCTTCCTTGATAGGGTAGAAAACATTGTGGGAAAAGGAGAAAATGCTGGTAGCCTGCATTGTCTCCTTTCCTCAGATTACTTTCAAAAGCCTTCTTTAAAAGGCGTCATGCATTGTGTGGTAAAAGGTTAATAATTATCCAATCAGAGAAGCTTTAAGGAAATCAGAATGGATACCAGCAGCCAATCAGAGAAGACTTAAGAAATTCAACAGCCAATCAGAGAGCTTCAAAATCGCTCGAAATTGGCGCCAAAATTTATCAATTAAAAAACAGTGAAAAAAACGGCATAAAAGTGGATTTAAAGTTTTCTTTAAAGGCTGCTGTGCAGTCCTTGGCAAACTGCAAAGATTTCACTGAAAATGGGCAAACATTTAAGAAAATAGGGGCGCAGAAGACCGTGTTTTGGTCTTTTCAAGCCCCTTGCAAGAATTACTTCCCTTTAACCCTCGATGCACCCACGCCCCCTCCCCAGCCCTTAACTGGATTTGCTTTTCTAACTCAGCCCACAATAAATGCTGCACATTGAAACTTTCAATTAGTCAATTTTTAGTGATCAATGTACAGTGTAAAAAAAAAAACAAAAACAAAAAAAAAAAACGCCCAGAAATTAATGCAAGAATTACTTCCCTTTAACCCTCGATGCACCCAACACCCCCCTCCCCAGCCCTTTACTGGACTTGCTTTTCTAACTCAGCCCACAATAAATGCTGCACATTAGAACTTTCAATAAGCCAAAGTGATCAATGTACAGTGTAAAAAAAAAAAAAAAGGCCCAGAAATTAATGCAAGAATTACTTCCCTTTAACCCTCGATGTACCCAACCCCCCCCTCCCCCCAGTCCTTAACTGGATTTGCTTTTCTAACTCAGCCCACAATAAATGCTGCACATTGAAAATTTCAATAAGCCAAAGTGATCAATGTACAGTGTAAAAAGAAAACGCCCAGAAATTAATGTGACAAGTGGCTAAAAAAAGATTGTAAACTCTTTCAGTTGCTTCCTATTGCATAAATCAAACAAAGGCAACTGAAGTGTAATTTTTCTAATCTCTTCAAACCGCAACAAGAAACCCAGTTACGTTGACTATGTGCCAGTTACGCTCATGCGAAAACCTCAGAAATTAATGCGACAAGTGGCTAAAAAAAGCCTGAAGACTCTCATATATCAAACAAAGGCAACTGAAGTGTAATTTTTCCAATCTCTTCAAACCGCAACAAGAAACCCAGTTACGTCGACTACCGTCTCATAGGTGCCAGTTACGCTCATGCGAAAACCCCAGAAAATAATGCAACAAGTGGCAAAAAAAAGACTGAAGACGCTTTCAGTAGCAACTGCTTCTTATTGCATAAATCAAACAAAAGGAACTAAATTTTTAATTGATATTTTTTTCTCCAATCTCTTTATACCGTGACCACAAATCCATTTACGTTGACTGCCATCGGATACGCGCAAACGCGAGAAATCGACTTACGGAACATTTCATAGCAGAGGACACCTGTTGCTTAATAGGTCAAATATAGGGAATTTAGTTTCTAATATCTGTTTTTTATTTCTGCAATCTTTATTTACCGTGACGACAAACCCTTTTAGGTTGTCTATTGTCTCGCAGGTGCCACTTACGTATCCGCAAAAACATGAAAAATCGACTTATGGAATATCTTATAGCAGACGACAACTGTTGCTTGAGTCAATTATAGGGATTTTACTTTTTCTTTTTCTCTCACTAGGGCCATTGATTTGTTTACGATGACCATCTAACCCATACGTGACTGTTACGTGCCGCGCATAAAATTGTAAAATCAGCTTCGACACTTTTGGAGGCAACTGAAACCTGTCGTACAAATCAAAGAAAGGTAAACCAAATTTTTCCCTGTTTTCTTACCAGAGTCATGAAAACATTGAACCAATTTAGATGACCGCGTGAGTCAAAAGTCAATTTTATGTTTAATCTCTGCACAAAATATAAAATTCAGAAGCAACCGGTTGCTGTTGCGAAAACTTTTTCCGACAAAAAAATCTTGTTCTTGTTTGAAGAATTTAGAAGTAGGCCATAAAGACACAATAAGATGTAAGAATAACTAAAAATCAATTGCTTCCTTGATAGGGTAGAAAACATTGTGGGAAAAGGAGAAAATGCTGGTAGCCTGCATTGTCTCCTTTCCTCAGATTACTTTCAAAAGCCTTCTTTAAAAGGCGTCATGCATTGTGTGGTAAAAGGTTAATAATTATCCAATCAGAGAAGCTTTAAGGAAATCAGAATGGATACCAGCAGCCAATCAGAGAAGACTTAAGAAATTCAACAGCCAATCAGAGAGCTTCAAAATCGCTCGAAATTGGCGCCAAAATTTATCAATTAAAAAACAGTGAAAAAAACGGCATAAAAGTGGATTTAAAGTTTTCTTTAAAGGCTGCTGTGCAGTCCTTGGCAAACTGCAAAGATTTCACTGAAAATGGGCAAACATTTAAGAAAATAGGGGCGCAGAAGACCGTGTTTTGGTCTTTTCAAGCCCCTTGCAAGAATTAATTCCCTTTAACCCTCGATGCACCCACGCCCCCTCCCCAGCCCTTAACTGGATTTGCTTTTCTAACTCAGCCCACAATAAATGCTGCACATTGAAACTCTCAATTAGTCAATTTTTAGTGATCAATGTACAGTGTAAAAAAAAAAACAAAAACAAAAAAAAAACGCCCAGAAATTAATGCAAGAATTACTTCCCTTTAACCCTCGATGCACCCAACACCCCCCTCCCCAGCCCTTTACTGGACTTGCTTTTCTAACTCAGCCCACAATAAATGCTGCACATTAGAACTTTCAATAAGCCAAAGTGATCAATGTACAGTGTAAAAAAAAAAAAAACGCCCAGAAATTAATGCAAGAATTACTTCCCTTTAACCCTCGATGTACCCAACCCCCCCCTCCCCCCAGTCCTTAACTGGATTTGCTTTTCTAACTCAGCCCACAATAAATGCTGCACATTGAAACTTTCAATAAGCCAAAGTGATCAATGTACAGTGTAAAAAGAAAACGCCCAGAAATTAATGTGACAAGTGGCTAAAAAAAGATTGTAAACTCTTTCAGTTGCTTCCTATTGCATAAATCAAACAAAGGCAACTGAAGTGTAATTTTTCTAATCTCTTCAAACCGCAACAAGAAACCCAGTTACGTTGACTATGTGCCAGTTACGCTCATGCGAAAACCTCAGAAATTAATGCGACAAGTGGCTAAAAAAAGCCTGAAGACTCTCATATATCAAACAAAGGCAACTGAAGTGTAATTTTTCCAATCTCTTCAAACCGCAACAAGAAACCCAGTTACGTCGACTACTGTCTCATAGGTGCCAGTTACGCTCATGCGAAAACCCCAGAAAATAATGCAACAAGTGGCAAAAAAAAGACTGAAGACTCTTTCAGTAGCAACTGCTTCTTATTGCATAAATCAAACAAAAGGAACTAAATTTTTAATTTCTATTTTTTTCTCCAATCTCTTTATACCGTGACCACAAATCCATTTACGTTGACTGCCATCGTATCCGCGAAAACGCGAAAAATCGACTTACGGAACATTTCATAGCAGAGGACACCTGTTGCTTAATAGGTCAAATATAGGGAATTTAGTTTCTAATATCTGTTTTTTATTTCTGCAATCTTTATTTACCGTGACGACAAACCCTTTTAGGTTGTCTATTGTCTCGCAGGTGCCACTTACGTATCCGCAAAAACATGAAAAATCGACTTATGGAATATCTTATAGCAGACGACAACTGTTGCTTGAGTCAATTATAGGGATTTTTCTTTTTCTTTTTCTCTCACTAGGGCCATTGATTTGGTTACGATGACCATCTAACCCATACGTGACTGTTACGTGCCGCGCATAAAATTGTAAAATCAGCTTCGACACTTTTGGAGGCAACTGAAACCTGTCGTACAAATCAAAGAAAGGTAAACCAAATTTTTCCCTGTTTTCTTACCAGGGTCATGAAAACATTGAACCAATTTAGACGACCGCGTGAGTCAAAAGTCAATTTTATGTTTAATCTCTGCGCAAAATATAAAATTCAGAAGCAACCGGTTGCTGTTGCGAAAACTTTTTCCGACAAAAAAATCTTGTTCTTGTTTGAAGAATTTAGAAGTAGGCCATAAAGACACAATAAGATGTAAGAATAACTAAAAATCAATTGCTTCCTTGATAGGGTAGAAAACATTGTGGGAAAAGGAGAAAATGCTGGTAGCCTGCATTGTCTCCTTTCCTCAGATTACTTTCAAAAGCCTTCTTTAAAAGGCGTCATGCATTGTGTGGTAAAAGGTTAATAATTATCCAATCAGAGAAGCTTTAAGGAAATCAGAATGGATACCAGCAGCCAATCAGAGAAGACTTAAGAAATTCAACAGCCAATCAGAGAGCTTCAAAATCGCTCGAAATTGGCGCCAAAATTTATCAATTAAAAAACAGTGAAAAAAACGGCATAAAAGTGGATTTAAAGTTTTCTTTAAAGGCTGCTGTGCAGTCCTTGGCAAACTGCAAAGATTTCACTGAAAATGGGCAAACATTTAAGAAAATAGGGGCGCAGAAGACCGTGTTTTGGTCTTTTCAAGCCCCTTGCAAGAATTACTTCCCTTTAACCCTCGATGCACCCACGCCCCCTCCCCAGCCCTTAACTGGATTTGCTTTTCTAACTCAGCCCACAATAAATGCTGCACATTGAAACTTTCAATTAGTCAATTTTTAGTGATCAATGTACAGTGTAAAAAAAAAAACAAAAACAAAAAAAAAAAAACGCCCAGAAATTAATGCAAGAATTACTTCCCTTTAACCCTCGATGCACCCAACACCCCCCTCCCCAGCCCTTTACTGGACTTGCTTTTCTAACTCAGCCCACAATAAATGCTGCACATTAGAACTTTCAATAAGCCAAAGTGATCAATGTACAGTGTAAAAAAAAAAAAAAGGCCCAGAAATTAATGCAAGAATTACTTCCCTTTAACCCTCGATGTACCCCCCCTCCCCCCAGTCCTTAACTGGATTTGCTTTTCTAACTCAGCCCACAATAAATGCTGCACATTGAAAATTTCAATAAGCCAAAGTGATCAATGTACAGTGTAAAAAGAAAACGCCCAGAAATTAATGTGACAAGTGGCTAAAAAAAGATTGTAAACTCTTTCAGTTGCTTCCTATTGCATAAATCAAACAAAGGCAACTGAAGTGTAATTTTTCTAATCTCTTCAAACCGCAACAAGAAACCCAGTTACGTTGACTATGTGCCAGTTACGCTCATGCGAAAACCTCAGAAATTAATGCGACAAGTGGCTAAAAAAAGCCTGAAGACTCTCATATATCAAACAAAGGCAACTGAAGTGTAATTTTTCCAATCTCTTCAAACCGCAACAAGAAACCCAGTTACGTCGACTACCGTCTCATAGGTGCCAGTTACGCTCATGCGAAAACCCCAGAAAATAATGCAACAAGTGGCAAAAAAAAGACTGAAGACTCTTTCAGTAGCAACTGCTTCTTATTGCATAAATCAAACAAAAGGAACTAAATTTTTAATTTATATTTTTTTCTCCAATCTCTTTATACCGTGACCACAAATCCATTTACGTTGACTGCCATCGTATCCGCGAAAACGCGAAAAATCGACTTACGGAACATTTCATAGCAGAGGACACCTGTTGCTTAATAGGTCAAATATAGGGAATTTAGTTTCTAATATCTGTTTTTTATTTCTGCAATCTTTATTTACCGTGACGACAAACCCTTTTAGGTTGTCTATTGTCTCGCAGGTGCCACTTACGTATCCGCAAAAACATGAAAAATCGACTTATGGAATATCTTATAGCAGACGACAACTGTTGCTTGAGTCAATTATAGGGATTTTTCTTTTTCTTTTTCTCTCACTAGGGCCATTGATTTGGTTACGATGACCATCTAACCCATACGTGACTGTTACGTGCCGCGCATAAAATTGTAAAATCAGCTTCGACACTTTTGGAGGCAACTGAAACCTGTCGTACAAATCAAAGAAAGGTAAACCAAATTTTTCCCTGTTTTCTTACCAGGGTCATGAAAACATTGAACCAATTTAGACGACCGCGTGAGTCAAAAGTCAATTTTATGTTTAATCTCTGCGCAAAATATAAAATTCAGAAGCAACCGGTTGCTGTTGCGAAAACTTTTTCCGACAAAAAAATCTTGTTCTTGTTTGAAGAATTTAGAAGTAGGCCATAAAGACACAATAAGATGTAAGAATAACTAAAAATCAATTGCTTCCTTGATAGGGTAGAAAACATTGTGGGAAAAGGAGAAAATGCTGGTAGCCTGCATTGTCTCCTTTCCTCAGATTACTTTCAAAAGCCTTCTTTAAAAGGCGTCATGCATTGTGTGGTAAAAGGTTAATAATTATCCAATCAGAGAAGCTTTAAGGAAATCAGAATGGATACCAGCAGCCAATCAGAGAAGACTTAAGAAATTCAACAGCCAATCAGAGAGCTTCAAAATCGCTCGAAATTGGCGCCAAAATTTATCAATTAAAAAACAGTGAAAAAAACGGCATAAAAGTGGATTTAAAGTTTTCTTTAAAGGCTGCTGTGCAGTCCTTGGCAAACTGCAAAGATTTCACTGAAAATGGGCAAACATTTAAGAAAATAGGGGCGCAGAAGACCGTGTTTTGGTCTTTTCAAGCCCCTTGCAAGAATTACTTCCCTTTAACCCTCGATGCACCCACGCCCCCTCCCCAGCCCTTAACTGGATTTGCTTTTCTAACTCAGCCCACAATAAATGCTGCACATTGAAACTTTCAATTAGTCAATTTTTAGTGATCAATGTACAGTGTAAAAAAAAAAACAAAAACAAAAAAAAAAAACGCCCAGAAATTAATGCAAGAATTACTTCCCTTTAACCCTCGATGCACCCAACACCCCCCTCCCCAGCCCTTTACTGGACTTGCTTTTCTAACTCAGCCCACAATAAATGCTGCACATTAGAACTTTCAATAAGCCAAAGTGATCAATGTACAGTGTAAAAAAAAAAAACGCCCAGAAATTAATGCAAGAATTACTTCCCTTTAACCCTCGATGTACCCCCCCTCCCCCCAGTCCTTAACTGGATTTGCTTTTCTAACTCAGCCCACAATAAATGCTGCACATTGAAACTTTCAATAAGCCAAAGTGATCAATGTACAGTGTAAAAAGAAAACGCCCAGAAATTAATGTGACAAGTGGCTAAAAAAAGATTGTAAACTCTTTCAGTTGCTTCCTATTGCATAAATCAAACAAAGGCAACTGAAGTGTAATTTTTCTAATCTCTTCAAACCGCAACAAGAAACCCAGTTACGTTGACTATGTGCCAGTTACGCTCATGCGAAAACCTCAGAAATTAATGCGACAAGTGGCTAAAAAAAGCCTGAAGACTCTCATATATCAAACAAAGGCAACTGAAGTGTAATTTTTCCAATCTCTTCAAACCGCAACAAGAAACCCAGTTACGTCGACTACCGTCTCATAGGTGCCAGTTACGCTCATGCGAAAACCCCAGAAAATAATGCAACAAGTGGCAAAAAAAAGACTGAAGACTCTTTCAGTAGCAACTGCTTCTTATTGCATAAATCAAACAAAAGGAACTAAATTTTTAATTTATATTTTTTTCTCCAATCTCTTTATACCGTGACCACAAATCCATTTACGTTGACTGCCATCGTATCCGCGAAAACGCGAAAAATCGACTTACGGAACATTTCATAGCAGAGGACACCTGTTGCTTAATAGGTCAAATATAGGGAATTTAGTTTCTAATATCTGTTTTTTATTTCTGCAATCTTTATTTACCGTGACGACAAACCCTTTTAGGTTGTCTATTGTCTCGCAGGTGCCACTTACGTATCCGCAAAAACATGAAAAATCGACTTATGGAATATCTTATAGCAGACGACAACTGTTGCTTGAGTCAATTATAGGGATTTTTCTTTTTCTTTTTCTCTCACTAGGGCCATTGATTTGGTTACGATGACCATCTAACCCATACGTGACTGTTACGTGCCGCGCATAAAATTGTAAAATCAGCTTCGACACTTTTGGAGGCAACTGAAACCTGTCGTACAAATCAAAGAAAGGTAAACCAAATTTTTCCCTGTTTTCTTACCAGGGTCATGAAAACATTGAACCAATTTAGACGACCGCGTGAGTCAAAAGTCAATTTTATGTTTAATCTCTGCGCAAAATATAAAATTCAGAAGCAACCGGTTGCTGTTGCGAAAACTTTTTCCGACAAAAAAATCTTGTTCTTGTTTGAAGAATTTAGAAGTAGGCCATAAAGACACAATAAGATGTAAGAATAACTAAAAATCAATTGCTTCCTTGATAGGGTAGAAAACATTGTGGGAAAAGGAGAAAATGCTGGTAGCCTGCATTGTCTCCTTTCCTCAGATTACTTTCAAAAGCCTTCTTTAAAAGGCGTCATGCATTGTGTGGTAAAAGGTTAATAATTATCCAATCAGAGAAGCTTTAAGGAAATCAGAATGGATACCAGCAGCCAATCAGAGAAGACTTAAGAAATTCAACAGCCAATCAGAGAGCTTCAAAATCGCTCGAAATTGGCGCCAAAATTTATCAATTAAAAAACAGTGAAAAAAACGGCATAAAAGTGGATTTAAAGTTTTCTTTAAAGGCTGCTGTGCAGTCCTTGGCAAACTGCAAAGATTTCACTGAAAATGGGCAAACATTTAAGAAAATAGGGGCGCAGAAGACCGTGTTTTGGTCTTTTCAAGCCCCTTGCAAGAATTACTTCCCTTTAACCCTCGATGCACCCACGCCCCCTCCCCAGCCCTTAACTGGATTTGCTTTTCTAACTCAGCCCACAATAAATGCTGCACATTGAAACTTTCAATTAGTCAATTTTTAGTGATCAATGTACAGTGTAAAAAAAAAAACAAAAACAAAAAAAAAAACGCCCAGAAATTAATGCAAGAATTACTTCCCTTTAACCCTCGATGCACCCAACACCCCCCTCCCCAGCCCTTTACTGGACTTGCTTTTCTAACTCAGCCCACAATAAATGCTGCACATTAGAACTTTCAATAAGCCAAAGTGATCAATGTACAGTGTAAAAAAAAAAAACGCCCAGAAATTAATGCAAGAATTACTTCCCTTTAACCCTCGATGTACCCCCCCTCCCCCCAGTCCTTAACTGGATTTGCTTTTCTAACTCAGCCCACAATAAATGCTGCACATTGAAACTTTCAATAAGCCAAAGTGATCAATGTACAGTGTAAAAAGAAAACGCCCAGAAATTAATGTGACAAGTGGCTAAAAAAAGATTGTAAACTCTTTCAGTTGCTTCCTATTGCATAAATCAAACAAAGGCAACTGAAGTGTAATTTTTCTAATCTCTTCAAACCGCAACAAGAAACCCAGTTACGTTGACTATGTGCCAGTTACGCTCATGCGAAAACCTCAGAAATTAATGCGACAAGTGGCTAAAAAAAGCCTGAAGACTCTCATATATCAAACAAAGGCAACTGAAGTGTAATTTTTCCAATCTCTTCAAACCGCAACAAGAAACCCAGTTACGTCGACTACCGTCTCATAGGTGCCAGTTACGCTCATGCGAAAACCCCAGAAAATAATGCAACAAGTGGCAAAAAAAAGACTGAAGACTCTTTCAGTAGCAACTGCTTCTTATTGCATAAATCAAACAAAAGGAACTAAATTTTTAATTTATATTTTTTTCTCCAATCTCTTTATACCGTGACCACAAATCCATTTACGTTGACTGCCATCGTATCCGCGAAAACGCGAAAAATCGACTTACGGAACATTTCATAGCAGAGGACACCTGTTGCTTAATAGGTCAAATATAGGGAATTTAGTTTCTAATATCTGTTTTTTATTTCTGCAATCTTTATTTACCGTGACGACAAACCCTTTTAGGTTGTCTATTGTCTCGCAGGTGCCACTTACGTATCCGCAAAAACATGAAAAATCGACTTATGGAATATCTTATAGCAGACGACAACTGTTGCTTGAGTCAATTATAGGGATTTTTCTTTTTCTTTTTCTCTCACTAGGGCCATTGATTTGGTTACGATGACCATCTAACCCATACGTGACTGTTACGTGCCGCGCATAAAATTGTAAAATCAGCTTCGACACTTTTGGAGGCAACTGAAACCTGTCGTACAAATCAAAGAAAGGTAAACCAAATTTTTCCCTGTTTTCTTACCAGGGTCATGAAAACATTGAACCAATTTAGACGACCGCGTGAGTCAAAAGTCAATTTTATGTTTAATCTCTGCGCAAAATATAAAATTCAGAAGCAACCGGTTGCTGTTGCGAAAACTTTTTCCGACAAAAAAATCTTGTTCTTGTTTGAAGAATTTAGAAGTAGGCCATAAAGACACAATAAGATGTAAGAATAACTAAAAATCAATTGCTTCCTTGATAGGGTAGAAAACATTGTGGGAAAAGGAGAAAATGCTGGTAGCCTGCATTGTCTCCTTTCCTCAGATTACTTTCAAAAGCCTTCTTTAAAAGGCGTCATGCATTGTGTGGTAAAAGGTTAATAATTATCCAATCAGAGAAGCTTTAAGGAAATCAGAATGGATACCAGCAGCCAATCAGAGAAGACTTAAGAAATTCAACAGCCAATCAGAGAGCTTCAAAATCGCTCGAAATTGGCGCCAAAATTTATCAATTAAAAAACAGTGAAAAAAACGGCATAAAAGTGGATTTAAAGTTTTCTTTAAAGGCTGCTGTGCAGTCCTTGGCAAACTGCAAAGATTTCACTGAAAATGGGCAAACATTTAAGAAAATAGGGGCGCAGAAGACCGTGTTTTGGTCTTTTCAAGCCCCTTGCAAGAATTACTTCCCTTTAACCCTCGATGCACCCACGCCCCCTCCCCAGCCCTTAACTGGATTTGCTTTTCTAACTCAGCCCACAATAAATGCTGCACATTGAAACTTTCAATTAGTCAATTTTTAGTGATCAATGTACAGTGTAAAAAAAAAACAAAAACAAAAAAAAAAACGCCCAGAAATTAATGCAAGAATTACTTCCCTTTAACCCTCGATGCACCCAACACCCCCCTCCCCAGCCCTTTACTGGACTTGCTTTTCTAACTCAGCCCACAATAAATGCTGCACATTAGAACTTTCAATAAGCCAAAGTGATCAATGTACAGTGTAAAAAAAAAAAACGCCCAGAAATTAATGCAAGAATTACTTCCCTTTAACCCTCGATGTACCCCCCCTCCCCCCAGTCCTTAACTGGATTTGCTTTTCTAACTCAGCCCACAATAAATGCTGCACATTGAAACTTTCAATAAGCCAAAGTGATCAATGTACAGTGTAAAAAGAAAACGCCCAGAAATTAATGTGACAAGTGGCTAAAAAAAGATTGTAAACTCTTTCAGTTGCTTCCTATTGCATAAATCAAACAAAGGCAACTGAAGTGTAATTTTTCTAATCTCTTCAAACCGCAACAAGAAACCCAGTTACGTTGACTATGTGCCAGTTACGCTCATGCGAAAACCTCAGAAATTAATGCGACAAGTGGCTAAAAAAAGCCTGAAGACTCTCATATATCAAACAAAGGCAACTGAAGTGTAATTTTTCCAATCTCTTCAAACCGCAACAAGAAACCCAGTTACGTCGACTACCGTCTCATAGGTGCCAGTTACGCTCATGCGAAAACCCCAGAAAATAATGCAACAAGTGGCAAAAAAAAGACTGAAGACTCTTTCAGTAGCAACTGCTTCTTATTGCATAAATCAAACAAAAGGAACTAAATTTTTAATTTATATTTTTTTCTCCAATCTCTTTATACCGTGACCACAAATCCATTTACGCTGACTGCCATCGTATCCGCGAAAACGCGAAAAATCGACTTACGGAACATTTCATAGCAGAGGACACCTGTTGCTTAATAGGTCAAATATAGGGAATTTAGTTTCTAATATCTGTTTTTTATTTCTGCAATCTTTATTTACCGTGACGACAAACCCTTTTAGGTTGTCTATTGTCTCGCAGGTGCCACTTACGTATCCGCAAAAACATGAAAAATCGACTTATGGAATATCTTATAGCAGACGACAACTGTTGCTTGAGTCAATTATAGGGATTTTTCTTTTTCTTTTTCTCTCACTAGGGCCATTGATTTGGTTACGATGACCATCTAACCCATACGTGACTGTTACGTGCCGCGCATAAAATTGTAAAATCAGCTTCGACACTTTTGGAGGCAACTGAAACCTGTCGTACAAATCAAAGAAAGGTAAACCAAATTTTTCCCTGTTTTCTTACCAGGGTCATGAAAACATTGAACCAATTTAGACGACCGCGTGAGTCAAAAGTCAATTTTATGTTTAATCTCTGCGCAAAATATAAAATTCAGAAGCAACCGGTTGCTGTTGCGAAAACTTTTTCCGACAAAAAAATCTTGTTCTTGTTTGAAGAATTTAGAAGTAGGCCATAAAGACACAATAAGATGTAAGAATAACTAAAAATCAATTGCTTCCTTGATAGGGTAGAAAACATTGTGGGAAAAGGAGAAAATGCTGGTAGCCTGCATTGTCTCCTTTCCTCAGATTACTTTCAAAAGCCTTCTTTAAAAGGCGTCATGCATTGTGTGGTAAAAGGTTAATAATTATCCAATCAGAGAAGCTTTAAGGAAATCAGAATGGATACCAGCAGCCAATCAGAGAAGACTTAAGAAATTCAACAGCCAATCAGAGAGCTTCAAAATCGCTCGAAATTGGCGCCAAAATTTATCAATTAAAAAACAGTGAAAAAAACGGCATAAAAGTGGATTTAAAGTTTTCTTTAAAGGCTGCTGTGCAGTCCTTGGCAAACTGCAAAGATTTCACTGAAAATGGGCAAACATTTAAGAAAATAGGGGCGCAGAAGACCGTGTTTTGGTCTTTTCAAGCCCCTTGCAAGAATTACTTCCCTTTAACCCTCGATGCACCCACGCCCCCTCCCCAGCCCTTAACTGGATTTGCTTTTCTAACTCAGCCCACAATAAATGCTGCACATTGAAACTTTCAATTAGTCAATTTTTAGTGATCAATGTACAGTGTAAAAAAAAAAACAAAAACAAAAAAAAAAACGCCCAGAAATTAATGCAAGAATTACTTCCCTTTAACCCTCGATGCACCCAACACCCCCCTCCCCAGCCCTTTACTGGACTTGCTTTTCTAACTCAGCCCACAATAAATGCTGCACATTAGAACTTTCAATAAGCCAAAGTGATCAATGTACAGTGTAAAAAAAAAAAACGCCCAGAAATTAATGCAAGAATTACTTCCCTTTAACCCTCGATGTACCCCCCCCTCCCCCCAGTCCTTAACTGGATTTGCTTTTATAACTCAGCCCACAATAAATGCTGCACATTGAAACTTTCAATAAGCCAAAGTGATCAATGTACAGTGTAAAAAGAAAACGCCCAGAAATTAATGTGACAAGTGGCTAAAAAAAGATTGTAAACTCTTTCAGTTGCTTCCTATTGCATAAATCAAACAAAGGCAACTGAAGTGTAATTTTTCTAATCTCTTCAAACCGCAACAAGAAACCCAGTTACGTTGACTATGTGCCAGTTACGCTCATGCGAAAACCTCAGAAATTAATGCGACAAGTGGCTAAAAAAAGCCTGAAGACTCTCATATATCAAACAAAGGCAACTGAAGTGTAATTTTTCCAATCTCTTCAAACCGCAACAAGAAACCCAGTTACGTCGACTACCGTCTCATAGGTGCCAGTTACGCTCATGCGAAAACCCCAGAAAATAATGCAACAAGTGGCAAAAAAAAGACTGAAGACTCTTTCAGTAGCAACTGCTTCTTATTGCATAAATCAAACAAAAGGAACTAAATTTTTAATTTATATTTTTTTCTCCAATCTCTTTATACCGTGACCACAAATCCATTTACGTTGACTGCCATCGTATCCGCGAAAACGCGAAAAATCGACTTACGGAACATTTCATAGCAGAGGACACCTGTTGCTTAATAGGTCAAATATAGGGAATTTAGTTTCTAATATCTGTTTTTTATTTCTGCAATCTTTATTTACCGTGACGACAAACCCTTTTAGGTTGTCTATTGTCTCGCAGGTGCCACTTACGTATCCGCAAAAACATGAAAAATCGACTTATGGAATATCTTATAGCAGACGACAACTGTTGCTTGAGTCAATTATAGGGATTTTTCTTTTTCTTTTTCTCTCACTAGGGCCATTGATTTGGTTACGATGACCATCTAACCCATACGTGACTGTTACGTGCCGCGCATAAAATTGTAAAATCAGCTTCGACACTTTTGGAGGCAACTGAAACCTGTCGTACAAATCAAAGAAAGGTAAACCAAATTTTTCCCTGTTTTCTTACCAGGGTCATGAAAACATTGAACCAATTTAGACGACCGCGTGAGTCAAAAGTCAATTTTATGTTTAATCTCTGCGCAAAATATAAAATTCAGAAGCAACCGGTTGCTGTTGCGAAAACTTTTTCCGACAAAAAAATCTTGTTCTTGTTTGAAGAATTTAGAAGTAGGCCATAAAGACACAATAAGATGTAAGAATAACTAAAAATCAATTGCTTCCTTGATAGGGTAGAAAACATTGTGGGAAAAGGAGAAAATGCTGGTAGCCTGCATTGTCTCCTTTCCTCAGATTACTTTCAAAAGCCTTCTTTAAAAGGCGTCATGCATTGTGTGGTAAAAGGTTAATAATTATCCAATCAGAGAAGCTTTAAGGAAATCAGAATGGATACCAGCAGCCAATCAGAGAAGACTTAAGAAATTCAACAGCCAATCAGAGAGCTTCAAAATCGCTCGAAATTGGCGCCAAAATTTATCAATTAAAAAACAGTGAAAAAAACGGCATAAAAGTGGATTTAAAGTTTTCTTTAAAGGCTGCTGTGCAGTCCTTGGCAAACTGCAAAGATTTCACTGAAAATGGGCAAACATTTAAGAAAATAGGGGCGCAGAAGACCGTGTTTTGGTCTTTTCAAGCCCCTTGCAAGAATTACTTCCCTTTAACCCTCGATGCACCCACGCCCCCTCCCCAGCCCTTAACTGGATTTGCTTTTCTAACTCAGCCCACAATAAATGCTGCACATTGAAACTTTCAATTAGTCAATTTTTAGTGATCAATGTACAGTGTAAAAAAAAAACAAAAACAAAAAAAAAAAACGCCCAGAAATTAATGCAAGAATTACTTCCCTTTAACCCTCGATGCACCCAACACCCCCCTCCCCAGCCCTTTACTGGACTTGCTTTTCTAACTCAGCCCACAATAAATGCTGCACATTAGAACTTTCAATAAGCCAAAGTGATCAATGTACAGTGTAAAAAAAAAAAACGCCCAGAAATTAATGCAAGAATTACTTCCCTTTAACCCTCGATGTACCCCCCCTCCCCCCAGTCCTTAACTGGATTTGCTTTTCTAACTCAGCCCACAATAAATGCTGCACATTGAAACTTTCAATAAGCCAAAGTGATCAATGTACAGTGTAAAAAGAAAACGCCCAGAAATTAATGTGACAAGTGGCTAAAAAAAGATTGTAAACTCTTTCAGTTGCTTCCTATTGCATAAATCAAACAAAGGCAACTGAAGTGTAATTTTTCTAATCTCTTCAAACCGCAACAAGAAACCCAGTTACGTTGACTATGTGCCAGTTACGCTCATGCGAAAACCTCAGAAATTAATGCGACAAGTGGCTAAAAAAAGCCTGAAGACTCTCATATATCAAACAAAGGCAACTGAAGTGTAATTTTTCCAATCTCTTCAAACCGCAACAAGAAACCCAGTTACGTCGACTACCGTCTCATAGGTGCCAGTTACGCTCATGCGAAAACCCCAGAAAATAATGCAACAAGTGGCAAAAAAAAGACTGAAGACTCTTTCAGTAGCAACTGCTTCTTATTGCATAAATCAAACAAAAGGAACTAAATTTTTAATTTATATTTTTTTCTCCAATCTCTTTATACCGTGACCACAAATCCATTTACGTTGACTGCCATCGTATCCGCGAAAACGCGAAAAATCGACTTACGGAACATTTCATAGCAGAGGACACCTGTTGCTTAATAGGTCAAATATAGGGAATTTAGTTTCTAATATCTGTTTTTTATTTCTGCAATCTTTATTTACCGTGACGACAAACCCTTTTAGGTTGTCTATTGTCTCGCAGGTGCCACTTACGTATCCGCAAAAACATGAAAAATCGACTTATGGAATATCTTATAGCAGACGACAACTGTTGCTTGAGTCAATTATAGGGATTTTTCTTTTTCTTTTTCTCTCACTAGGGCCATTGATTTGGTTACGATGACCATCTAACCCATACGTGACTGTTACGTGCCGCGCATAAAATTGTAAAATCAGCTTCGACACTTTTGGAGGCAACTGAAACCTGTCGTACAAATCAAAGAAAGGTAAACCAAATTTTTCCCTGTTTTCTTACCAGGGTCATGAAAACATTGAACCAATTTAGACGACCGCGTGAGTCAAAAGTCAATTTTATGTTTAATCTCTGCGCAAAATATAAAATTCAGAAGCAACCGGTTGCTGTTGCGAAAACTTTTTCCGACAAAAAAATCTTGTTCTTGTTTGAAGAATTTAGAAGTAGGCCATAAAGACACAATAAGATGTAAGAATAACTAAAAATCAATTGCTTCCTTGATAGGGTAGAAAACATTGTGGGAAAAGGAGAAAATGCTGGTAGCCTGCATTGTCTCCTTTCCTCAGATTACTTTCAAAAGCCTTCTTTAAAAGGCGTCATGCATTGTGTGGTAAAAGGTTAATAATTATCCAATCAGAGAAGCTTTAAGGAAATCAGAATGGATACCAGCAGCCAATCAGAGAAGACTTAAGAAATTCAACAGCCAATCAGAGAGCTTCAAAATCGCTCGAAATTGGCGCCAAAATTTATCAATTAAAAAACAGTGAAAAAAACGGCATAAAAGTGGATTTAAAGTTTTCTTTAAAGGCTGCTGTGCAGTCCTTGGCAAACTGCAAAGATTTCACTGAAAATGGGCAAACATTTAAGAAAATAGGGGCGCAGAAGACCGTGTTTTGGTCTTTTCAAGCCCCTTGCAAGAATTACTTCCCTTTAACCCTCGATGCACCCACGCCCCCTCCCCAGCCCTTAACTGGATTTGCTTTTCTAACTCAGCCCACAATAAATGCTGCACATTGAAACTTTCAATTAGTCAATTTTTAGTGATCAATGTACAGTGTAAAAAAAAAACAAAAACAAAAAAAAAAAAACGCCCAGAAATTAATGCAAGAATTACTTCCCTTTAACCCTCGATGCACCCAACACCCCCCTCCCCAGCCCTTTACTGGACTTGCTTTTCTAACTCAGCCCACAATAAATGCTGCACATTAGAACTTTCAATAAGCCAAAGTGATCAATGTACAGTGTAAAAAAAAAAAACGCCCAGAAATTAATGCAAGAATTACTTCCCTTTAACCCTCGATGTACCCCCCCTCCCCCCAGTCCTTAACTGGATTTGCTTTTCTAACTCAGCCCACAATAAATGCTGCACATTGAAACTTTCAATAAGCCAAAGTGATCAATGTACAGTGTAAAAAGAAAACGCCCAGAAATTAATGTGACAAGTGGCTAAAAAAAGATTGTAAACTCTTTCAGTTGCTTCCTATTGCATAAATCAAACAAAGGCAACTGAAGTGTAATTTTTCTAATCTCTTCAAACCGCAACAAGAAACCCAGTTACGTTGACTATGTGCCAGTTACGCTCATGCGAAAACCTCAGAAATTAATGCGACAAGTGGCTAAAAAAAGCCTGAAGACTCTCATATATCAAACAAAGGCAACTGAAGTGTAATTTTTCCAATCTCTTCAAACCGCAACAAGAAACCCAGTTACGTCGACTACCGTCTCATAGGTGCCAGTTACGCTCATGCGAAAACCCCAGAAAATAATGCAACAAGTGGCAAAAAAAAGACTGAAGACTCTTTCAGTAGCAACTGCTTCTTATTGCATAAATCAAACAAAAGGAACTAAATTTTTAATTTATATTTTTTTCTCCAATCTCTTTATACCGTGACCACAAATCCATTTACGTTGACTGCCATCGTATCCGCGAAAACGCGAAAAATCGACTTACGGAACATTTCATAGCAGAGGACACCTGTTGCTTAATAGGTCAAATATAGGGAATTTAGTTTCTAATATCTGTTTTTTATTTCTGCAATCTTTATTTACCGTGACGACAAACCCTTTTAGGTTGTCTATTGTCTCGCAGGTGCCACTTACGTATCCGCAAAAACATGAAAAATCGACTTATGGAATATCTTATAGCAGACGACAACTGTTGCTTGAGTCAATTATAGGGATTTTTCTTTTTCTTTTTCTCTCACTAGGGCCATTGATTTGGTTACGATGACCATCTAACCCATACGTGACTGTTACGTGCCGCGCATAAAATTGTAAAATCAGCTTCGACACTTTTGGAGGCAACTGAAACCTGTCGTACAAATCAAAGAAAGGTAAACCAAATTTTTCCCTGTTTTCTTACCAGGGTCATGAAAACATTGAACCAATTTAGACGACCGCGTGAGTCAAAAGTCAATTTTATGTTTAATCTCTGCGCAAAATATAAAATTCAGAAGCAACCGGTTGCTGTTGCGAAAACTTTTTCCGACAAAAAAATCTTGTTCTTGTTTGAAGAATTTAGAAGTAGGCCATAAAGACACAATAAGATGTAAGAATAACTAAAAATCAATTGCTTCCTTGATAGGGTAGAAAACATTGTGGGAAAAGGAGAAAATGCTGGTAGCCTGCATTGTCTCCTTTCCTCAGATTACTTTCAAAAGCCTTCTTTAAAAGGCGTCATGCATTGTGTGGTAAAAGGTTAATAATTATCCAATCAGAGAAGCTTTAAGGAAATCAGAATGGATACCAGCAGCCAATCAGAGAAGACTTAAGAAATTCAACAGCCAATCAGAGAGCTTCAAAATCGCTCGAAATTGGCGCCAAAATTTATCAATTAAAAAACAGTGAAAAAAACGGCATAAAAGTGGATTTAAAGTTTTCTTTAAAGGCTGCTGTGCAGTCCTTGGCAAACTGCAAAGATTTCACTGAAAATGGGCAAACATTTAAGAAAATAGGGGCGCAGAAGACCGTGTTTTGGTCTTTTCAAGCCCCTTGCAAGAATTACTTCCCTTTAACCCTCGATGCACCCACGCCCCCTCCCCAGCCCTTAACTGGATTTGCTTTTCTAACTCAGCCCACAATAAATGCTGCACATTGAAACTTTCAATTAGTCAATTTTTAGTGATCAATGTACAGTGTAAAAAAAAAAACAAAAACAAAAAAAAAAAAACGCCCAGAAATTAATGCAAGAATTACTTCCCTTTAACCCTCGATGCACCCAACACCCCCCTCCCCAGCCCTTTACTGGACTTGCTTTTCTAACTCAGCCCACAATAAATGCTGCACATTAGAACTTTCAATAAGCCAAAGTGATCAATGTACAGTGTAAAAAAAAAAAACGCCCAGAAATTAATGCAAGAATTACTTCCCTTTAACCCTCGATGTACCCCCCCTCCCCCCAGTCCTTAACTGGATTTGCTTTTCTAACTCAGCCCACAATAAATGCTGCACATTGAAACTTTCAATAAGCCAAAGTGATCAATGTACAGTGTAAAAAGAAAACGCCCAGAAATTAATGTGACAAGTGGCTAAAAAAAGATTGTAAACTCTTTCAGTTGCTTCCTATTGCATAAATCAAACAAAGGCAACTGAAGTGTAATTTTTCTAATCTCTTCAAACCGCAACAAGAAACCCAGTTACGTTGACTATGTGCCAGTTACGCTCATGCGAAAACCTCAGAAATTAATGCGACAAGTGGCTAAAAAAAGCCTGAAGACTCTCATATATCAAACAAAGGCAACTGAAGTGTAATTTTTCCAATCTCTTCAAACCGCAACAAGAAACCCAGTTACGTCGACTACCGTCTCATAGGTGCCAGTTACGCTCATGCGAAAACCCCAGAAAATAATGCAACAAGTGGCAAAAAAAAGACTGAAGACTCTTTCAGTAGCAACTGCTTCTTATTGCATAAATCAAACAAAAGGAACTAAATTTTTAATTTATATTTTTTTCTCCAATCTCTTTATACCGTGACCACAAATCCATTTACGTTGACTGCCATCGTATCCGCGAAAACGCGAAAAATCGACTTACGGAACATTTCATAGCAGAGGACACCTGTTGCTTAATAGGTCAAATATAGGGAATTTAGTTTCTAATATCTGTTTTTTATTTCTGCAATCTTTATTTACCGTGACGACAAACCCTTTTAGGTTGTCTATTGTCTCGCAGGTGCCACTTACGTATCCGCAAAAACATGAAAAATCGACTTATGGAATATCTTATAGCAGACGACAACTGTTGCTTGAGTCAATTATAGGGATTTTTCTTTTTCTTTTTCTCTCACTAGGGCCATTGATTTGGTTACGATGACCATCTAACCCATACGTGACTGTTACGTGCCGCGCATAAAATTGTAAAATCAGCTTCGACACTTTTGGAGGCAACTGAAACCTGTCGTACAAATCAAAGAAAGGTAAACCAAATTTTTCCCTGTTTTCTTACCAGGGTCATGAAAACATTGAACCAATTTAGACGACCGCGTGAGTCAAAAGTCAATTTTATGTTTAATCTCTGCGCAAAATATAAAATTCAGAAGCAACCGGTTGCTGTTGCGAAAACTTTTTCCGACAAAAAAATCTTGTTCTTGTTTGAAGAATTTAGAAGTAGGCCATAAAGACACAATAAGATGTAAGAATAACTAAAAATCAATTGCTTCCTTGATAGGGTAGAAAACATTGTGGGAAAAGGAGAAAATGCTGGTAGCCTGCATTGTCTCCTTTCCTCAGATTACTTTCAAAAGCCTTCTTTAAAAGGCGTCATGCATTGTGTGGTAAAAGGTTAATAATTATCCAATCAGAGAAGCTTTAAGGAAATCAGAATGGATACCAGCAGCCAATCAGAGAAGACTTAAGAAATTCAACAGCCAATCAGAGAGCTTCAAAATCGCTCGAAATTGGCGCCAAAATTTATCAATTAAAAAACAGTGAAAAAAACGGCATAAAAGTGGATTTAAAGTTTTCTTTAAAGGCTGCTGTGCAGTCCTTGGCAAACTGCAAAGATTTCACTGAAAATGGGCAAACATTTAAGAAAATAGGGGCGCAGAAGACCGTGTTTTGGTCTTTTCAAGCCCCTTGCAAGAATTACTTCCCTTTAACCCTCGATGCACCCACGCCCCCTCCCCAGCCCTTAACTGGATTTGCTTTTCTAACTCAGCCCACAATAAATGCTGCACATTGAAACTTTCAATTAGTCAATTTTTAGTGATCAATGTACAGTGTAAAAAAAAAAACAAAAACAAAAAAAAAAAACGCCCAGAAATTAATGCAAGAATTACTTCCCTTTAACCCTCGATGCACCCAACACCCCCCTCCCCAGCCCTTTACTGGACTTGCTTTTCTAACTCAGCCCACAATAAATGCTGCACATTAGAACTTTCAATAAGCCAAAGTGATCAATGTACAGTGTAAAAAAAAAAAAACGCCCAGAAATTAATGCAAGAATTACTTCCCTTTAACCCTCGATGTACCCCCCCTCCCCCCAGTCCTTAACTGGATTTGCTTTTCTAACTCAGCCCACAATAAATGCTGCACATTGAAACTTTCAATAAGCCAAAGTGATCAATGTACAGTGTAAAAAGAAAACGCCCAGAAATTAATGTGACAAGTGGCTAAAAAAAGATTGTAAACTCTTTCAGTTGCTTCCTATTGCATAAATCAAACAAAGGCAACTGAAGTGTAATTTTTCTAATCTCTTCAAACCGCAACAAGAAACCCAGTTACGTTGACTATGTGCCAGTTACGCTCATGCGAAAACCTCAGAAATTAATGCGACAAGTGGCTAAAAAAAGCCTGAAGACTCTCATATATCAAACAAAGGCAACTGAAGTGTAATTTTTCCAATCTCTTCAAACCGCAACAAGAAACCCAGTTACGTCGACTACCGTCTCATAGGTGCCAGTTACGCTCATGCGAAAACCCCAGAAAATAATGCAACAAGTGGCAAAAAAAAGACTGAAGACTCTTTCAGTAGCAACTGCTTCTTATTGCATAAATCAAACAAAAGGAACTAAATTTTTAATTTATATTTTTTTCTCCAATCTCTTTATACCGTGACCACAAATCCATTTACGTTGACTGCCATCGTATCCGCGAAAACGCGAAAAATCGACTTACGGAACATTTCATAGCAGAGGACACCTGTTGCTTAATAGGTCAAATATAGGGAATTTAGTTTCTAATATCTGTTTTTTATTTCTGCAATCTTTATTTACCGTGACGACAAACCCTTTTAGGTTGTCTATTGTCTCGCAGGTGCCACTTACGTATCCGCAAAAACATGAAAAATCGACTTATGGAATATCTTATAGCAGACGACAACTGTTGCTTGAGTCAATTATAGGGATTTTTCTTTTTCTTTTTCTCTCACTAGGGCCATTGATTTGGTTACGATGACCATCTAACCCATACGTGACTGTTACGTGCCGCGCATAAAATTGTAAAATCAGCTTCGACACTTTTGGAGGCAACTGAAACCTGTCGTACAAATCAAAGAAAGGTAAACCAAATTTTTCCCTGTTTTCTTACCAGGGTCATGAAAACATTGAACCAATTTAGACGACCGCGTGAGTCAAAAGTCAATTTAATGTTTAATCTCTGCGCAAAATATAAAATTCAGAAGCAACCGGTTGCTGTTGCGAAAACTTTTTCCGACAAAAAAATCTTGTTCTTGTTTGAAGAATTTAGAAGTAGGCCATAAAGACACAATAAGATGTAAGAATAACTAAAAACCAATTGCTTCCTTGATAGGGTAGAAAACATTGTGGGAAAAGGAGAAAATGCTGGTAGCCTGCATTGTCTCCTTTCCTCAGATTACTTTCAAAAGCCTTCTTTAAAAGGCGTCATGCATTGTGTGGTAAAAGGTTAATAATTATCCAATCAGAGAAGCTTTAAGGAAATCAGAATGGATACCAGCAGCCAATCAGAGAAGACTTAAGAAATTCAACAGCCAATCAGAGAGCTTCAAAATCGCTCGAAATTGGCGCCAAAATTTATCAATTAAAAAACAGTGAAAAAAACGGCATAAAAGTGGATTTAAAGTTTTCTTTAAAGGCTGCTGTGCAGTCCTTGGCAAACTGCAAAGATTTCACTGAAAATGGGCAAACATTTAAGAAAATAGGGGCGCAGAAGACCGTGTTTTGGTCTTTTCAAGCCCCTTGCAAGAATTACTTCCCTTTAACCCTCGATGCACCCACGCCCCCTCCCCAGCCCTTAACTGGATTTGCTTTTCTAACTCAGCCCACAATAAATGCTGCACATTGAAACTTTCAATTAGTCAATTTTTAGTGATCAAAAAAAAACAAAACAAAACAAAAAAAAAAAAAACGCCCAGAAATTAATGCAAGAATTACTTCCCTTTAACCCTCGATGCACCCAACACCCCCCTCCCCAGCCCTTTACTGGACTTGCTTTTCTAACTCAGCCCACAATAAATGCTGCACATTAGAACTTTCAATAAGCCAAAGTGATCAATGTACAGTGTAAAAAAAATAAAACGCCCAGAAATTAATGCAAGAATTACTTCCCTTTAACCCTCGATGTACCCACTCCCCCCCCCTCCCCCCAGTCCTTAACTGGATTTGCTTTTCTAATTCAGCCCACAATAAATGCTGCACATTGAAACTTTCAATAAGCCAAAGTGATCAATGTACAGTGTAAAAAGAAAACGCCCAGAAATTAATGTGACAAGTGGCTAAAAAAAGATTGTAAACTCTTTCAGTTGCTTCCTATTGCATAAATCAAACAAAGGCAACTGAAGTGTAATTTTTCTAATCTCTTCAAACCGCAACAAGAAA
This sequence comes from Tridacna crocea, assembly GCA_943736015.1. Classification (NCBI taxonomy): domain Eukaryota; kingdom Metazoa; phylum Mollusca; class Bivalvia; order Cardiida; family Cardiidae; genus Tridacna; species Tridacna crocea. The sequence goes on from OX031069.1 coordinate 17,086,288, forward strand.
CCCAGTTACGTTGACTATGTGCCAGTTACGCTCATGCGAAAACCTCAGAAATTAATGCGACAAGTGGCTAAAAAAAGCCTGAAGACTCTCATATATCAAACAAAGGCAACTGAAGTGTAATTTTTCCAATCTCTTCAAACCGCAACAAGAAACCCAGTTACGTCGACTACCGTCTCATAGGTGCCAGTTACGCTCATGCGAAAACCCTAGAAAATAATGCAACAAGTGGCAAAAAAAAGACTGAAGACTCTTTCAGTAGCAACTGCTTCTTATTGCATAAATCAAACAAAAGGAACTAAATTTTTAATTTATATTTTTTTCTCCAATCTCTTTATACCGTGACCACAAATCCATTTACGTTGACTGCCATCGTATCCGCGAAAACGCGAAAAATCGACTTACGGAACATTTCATAGCAGAGGACACCTGTTGCTTAATAGGTCAAATATAGGGAATTTAGTTTCTAATATCTGTTTTTTATTTCTGCAATCTTTATTTACCGTGACGACAAACCCTTTTAGGTTGTCTATTGTCTCGCAGGTGCCACTTACGTATCCGCAAAAACATGAAAAATCGACTTATGGAATATCTTATAGCAGACGACAACTGTTGCTTGAGTCAATTATAGGGATTTTTCTTTTTCTTTTTCTCTCACTAGGGCCATTGATTTGGTTACGATGACCATCTAACCCATACGTGACTGTTACGTGCCGCGCATAAAATTGTAAAATCAGCTTCGACACTTTTGGAGGCAACTGAAACCTGTCGTACAAATCAAAGAAAGGTAAACCAAATTTTTCCCTGTTTTCTTACCAGGGTCATGAAAACATTGAACCAATTTAGACGACCGCGTGAGTCAAAAGTCAATTTAATGTTTAATCTCTGCGCAAAATATAAAATTCAGAAGCAACCGGTTGCTGTTGCGAAAACTTTTTCCGACAAAAAAATCTTGTTCTTGTTTGAAGAATTTAGAAGTAGGCCATAAAGACACAATAAGATGTAAGAATAACTAAAAACCAATTGCTTCCTTGATAGGGTAGAAAACATTGTGGGAAAAGGAGAAAATGCTGGTAGCCTGCATTGTCTCCTTTCCTCAGATTACTTTCAAAAGCCTTCTTTAAAAGGCGTCATGCATTGTGTGGTAAAAGGTTAATAATTATCCAATCAGAGAAGCTTTAAGGAAATCAGAATGGATACCAGCAGCCAATCAGAGAAGACTTAAGAAATTCAACAGCCAATCAGAGAGCTTCAAAATCGCTCGAAATTGGCGCCAAAATTTATCAATTAAAAAACAGTGAAAAAAACGGCATAAAAGTGGATTTAAAGTTTTCTTTAAAGGCTGCTGTGCAGTCCTTGGCAAACTGCAAAGATTTCACTGAAAATGGGCAAACATTTAAGAAAATAGGGGCGCAGAAGACCGTGTTTTGGTCTTTTCAAGCCCCTTGCAAGAATTACTTCCCTTTAACCCTCGATGCACCCACGCCCCCTCCCCAGCCCTTAACTGGATTTGCTTTTCTAACTCAGCCCACAATAAATGCTGCACATTGAAACTTTCAATTAGTCAATTTTTAGTGATCAATGTACAGTGTAAAAAAAAAAACAAAAACAAAAAAAAAAAACGCCCAGAAATTAATGCAAGAATTACTTCCCTTTAACCCTCGATGCACCCAACACCCCCCTCCCCAGCCCTTTACTGGACTTGCTTTTCTAACTCAGCCCACAATAAATGCTGCACATTAGAACTTTCAATAAGCCAAAGTGATCAATGTACAGTGTAAAAAAAAAAAAACGCCCAGAAATTAATGCAAGAATTACTTCCCTTTAACCCTCGATGTACCCCCCCTCCCCCCAGTCCTTAACTGGATTTGCTTTTCTAACTCAGCCCACAATAAATGCTGCACATTGAAACTTTCAATAAGCCAAAGTGATCAATGTACAGTGTAAAAAGAAAACGCCCAGAAATTAATGTGACAAGTGGCTAAAAAAAGATTGTAAACTCTTTCAGTTTGTTCCTATTGCATAAATCAAACAAAGGCAACTGAAGTGTAATTTTTCTAATCTCTTCAAACCGCAACAAGAAACCCAGTTACGTTGACTATGTGCCAGTTACGCTCATGCGAAAACCTCAGAAATTAATGCGACAAGTGGCTAAAAAAAGCCTGAAGACTCTCATATATCAAACAAAGGCAACTGAAGTGTAATTTTTCCAATCTCTTCAAACCGCAACAAGAAACCCAGTTACGTCGACTACCGTCTCATAGGTGCCAGTTACGCTCATGCGAAAACCCCAGAAAATAATGCAACAAGTGGCAAAAAAAAGACTGAAGACTCTTTCAGTAGCAACTGCTTCTTATTGCATAAATCAAACAAAAGGAACTAAATTTTTAATTTATATTTTTTTCTCCAATCTCTTTATACCGTGACCACAAATCCATTTACGTTGACTGCCATCGTATCCGCGAAAACGCGAAAAATCGACTTACGGAACATTTCATAGCAGAGGACACCTGTTGCTTAATAGGTCAAATATAGGGAATTTAGTTTCTAATATCTGTTTTTTATTTCTGCAATCTTTATTTACCGTGACGACAAACCCTTTTAGGTTGTCTATTGTCTCGCAGGTGCCACTTACGTATCCGCAAAAACATGAAAAATCGACTTATGGAATATCTTATAGCAGACGACAACTGTTGCTTGAGTCAATTATAGGGATTTTTCTTTTTCTTTTTCTCTCACTAGGGCCATTGATTTGGTTACGATGACCATCTAACCCATACGTGACTGTTACGTGCCGCGCATAAAATTGTAAAATCAGCTTCGACACTTTTGGAGGCAACTGAAACCTGTCGTACAAATCAAAGAAAGGTAAACCAAATTTTTCCCTGTTTTCTTACCAGGGTCATGAAAACATTGAACCAATTTAGACGACCGCGTGAGTCAAAAGTCAATTTAATGTTTAATCTCTGCGCAAAATATAAAATTCAGAAGCAACCGGTTGCTGTTGCGAAAACTTATTCCGACAAAAAAATCTTGTTCTTGTTTGAAGAATTTAGAAGTAGGCCATAAAGACACAATAAGATGTAAGAATAACTAAAAACCAATTGCTTCCTTGATAGGGTAGAAAACATTGTGGGAAAAGGAGAAAATGCTGGTAGCCTGCATTGTCTCCTTTCCTCAGATTACTTTCAAAAGCCTTCTTTAAAAGGCGTCATGCATTGTGTGGTAAAAGGTTAATAATTATCCAATCAGAGAAGCTTTAAGGAAATCAGAATGGATAGCAGCAGCCAATCAGAGAAGACTTAAGAAATTCAACAGCCAATCAGAGAGCTTCAAAATCGCTCGAAATTGGCGCCAAAATTTATCAATTAAAAAACAGTGAAAAAAACGGCATAAAAGTGGATTTAAAGTTTTCTTTAAAGGCTGCTGTGCAGTCCTTGGCAAACTGCAAAGATTTCACTGAAAATGGGCAAACATTTAAGAAAATAGGGGCGCAGAAGACCGTGTTTTGGTCTTTTCAAGCCCCTTGCAAGAATTACTTCCCTTTAACCCTCGATGCACCCACGCCCCCTCCCCAGCCCTTAACTGGATTTGCTTTTCTAACTCAGCCCACAATAAATGCTGCACATTGAAACTTTCAATTAGTCAATTTTTAGTGATCAATGTACAGTGTAAAAAAAAAAACAAAAAAAAAAAAAAAAAAACGCCCAGAAATTAATGCAAGAATTACTTCCCTTTAACCCTCGATGCACCCAACACCCCCCTCCCCAGCCCTTTACTGGACTTGCTTTTCTAACTCAGCCCACAATAAATGCTGCACATTAGAACTTTCAATAAGCCAAAGTGATCAATGTACAGTGTAAAAAAAAAAAAAAACGCCCAGAAATTAATGCAAGAATTACTTCCCTTTAACCCTCGATGTACCCACTCCCCCCCCCTCCCCCCAGTCCTTAACTGGATTTGCTTTTCTAATTCAGCCCACAATAAATGCTGCACATTGAAACTTTCAATAAGCCAAAGTGATCAATGTACAGTGTAAAAAGAAAACGCCCAGAAATTAATGTGACAAGTGGCTAAAAAAAGATTGTAAACTCTTTCAGTTGCTTCCTATTGCATAAATCAAACAAAGGCAACTGAAGTGTAATTTTTCTAATCTCTTCAAACCGCAACAAGAAACCCAGTTACGTTGACTATGTGCCAGTTACGCTCATGCGAAAACCTCAGAAATTAATGCGACAAGTGGCTAAAAAAAGCCTGAAGACTCTCATATATCAAACAAAGGCAACTGAAGTGTAATTTTTCCAATCTCTTCAAACCGCAACAAGAAACCCAGTTACGTCGACTACCGTCTCATAGGTGCCAGTTACGCTCATGCGAAAACCCCAGAAAATAATGCAACAAGTGGCAAAAAAAAGACTGAAGACTCTTTCAGTAGCAACTGCTTCTTATTGCATAAATCAAACAAAAGGAACTAAATTTTTAATTTATATTTTTTTCTCCAATCTCTTTATACCGTGACCACAAATCCATTTACGTTGACTGCCATCGTATCCGCGAAAACGCGAAAAATCGACTTACGGAACATTTCATAGCAGAGGACACCTGTTGCTTAATAGGTCAAATATAGGGAATTTAGTTTCTAATATCTGTTTTTTATTTCTGCAATCTTTATTTACCGTGACGACAAACCCTTTTAGGTTGTCTATTGTCTCGCAGGTGCCACTTACGTATCCGCAAAAACATGAAAAATCGACTTATGGAATATCTTATAGCAGACGACAACTGTTGCTTGAGTCAATTATAGGGATTTTTCTTTTTCTTTTTCTCTCACTAGGGCCATTGATTTGGTTACGATGACCATCTAACCCATACGTGACTGTTACGTGCCGCGCATAAAATTGTAAAATAAGCTTCGACACTTTTGGAGGCAACTGAAACCTGTCGTACAAATCAAAGAAAGGTAAACCAAATTTTTCCCTGTTTTCTTACCAGGGTCATGAAAACATTGAACCAATTTAGACGACCGCGTGAGTCAAAAGTCAATTTTATGTTTAATCTCTGCGCAAAATATAAAATTCAGAAGCAACCGGTTGCTGTTGCGAAAACTTTTTCCGACAAAAAAATCTTGTTCTTGTTTGAAGAATTTAGAAGTAGGCCATAAAGACACAATAAGATGTAAGAATAACTAAAAATCAATTGCTTCCTTGATAGGGTAGAAAACATTGTGGGAAAAGGAGAAAATGCTGGTAGCCTGCATTGTCTCCTTTCCTCAGATTACTTTCAAAAGCCTTCTTTAAAAGGCGTCATGCATTGTGTGGTAAAAGGTTAATAATTATCAAATCAGAGAAGCTTTAAGGAAATCAGAATGGATACCAGCAGCCAATCAGAGAAGACTTAAGAAATTCAACAGCCAATCAGAGAGCTTAAAAATCGCTCGAAATTGGCGCCAAAATTTATCAATTAAAAAACAGTGAAAAAAACGGCATAAAAGTGGATTTAAAGTTTTCTTTAAAGGCTGCTGTGCAGTCCTTGGCAAACTGCAAAGATTTCACTGAAAATGGGCAAACATTTAAGAAAATAGGGGCGCAGAAGACCGTGTTTTGGTCTTTTCAAGCCCCTTGCAAGAATTACTTCCCTTTAACCCTCGATGCACCCACGCCCCCTCCCCAGCCCTTAACTGGATTTGCTTTTCTAACTCAGCCCACAATAAATGCTGCACATTGAAACTTTCAATTAGTCAATTTTTAGTGATCAATGTACAGTGTAAAAAAAAAAAACAAAAACAAAAAAAAAAAACGCCCAGAAATTAATGCAAGAATTACTTCCCTTTAACCCTCGATGCACCCAACACCCCCCTCCCCAGCCCTTTACTGGACTTGCTTTTCTAACTCAGCCCACAATAAATGCTGCACATTAGAACTTTCAATAAGCCAAAGTGATCAATGTACAGTGTAAAAAAAAAAAACGCCCAGAAATTAATGCAAGAATTACTTCCCTTTAACCCTCGATGTACCCCCCCTCCCCCCAGTCCTTAACTGGATTTGCTTTTCTAACTCAGCCCACAATAAATGCTGCACATTGAAACTTTCAATAAGCCAAAGTGATCAATGTACAGTGTAAAAAGAAAACGCCCAGAAATTAATGTGACAAGTGGCTAAAAAAAGATTGTAAACTCTTTCAGTTGCTTCCTATTGCATAAATCAAACAAAGGCAACTGAAGTGTAATTTTTCTAATCTCTTCAAACCGCAACAAGAAACCCAGTTACGTTGACTATGTGCCAGTTACGCTCATGCGAAAACCTCAGAAATTAATGCGACAAGTGGCTAAAAAAAGCCTGAAGACTCTCATATATCAAACAAAGGCAACTGAAGTGTAATTTTTCCAATCTCTTCAAACCGCAACAAGAAACCCAGTTACGTCGACTACCGTCTCATAGGTGCCAGTTACGCTCATGCGAAAACCCCAGAAAATAATGCAACAAGTGGCAAAAAAAAGACTGAAGACTCTTTCAGTAGCAACTGCTTCTTATTGCATAAATCAAACAAAAGGAACTAAATTTTTAATTTATATTTTTTTCTCCAATCTCTTTATACCGTGACCACAAATCCATTTACGTTGACTGCCATCGTATCCGCGAAAACGCGAAAAATCGACTTACGGAACATTTCATAGCAGAGGACACCTGTTGCTTAATAGGTCAAATATAGGGAATTTAGTTTCTAATATCTGTTTTTTATTTCTGCAATCTTTATTTACCGTGACGACAAACCCTTTTAGGTTGTCTATTGTCTCGCAGGTGCCACTTACGTATCCGCAAAAACATGAAAAATCGACTTATGGAATATCTTATAGCAGACGACAACTGTTGCTTGAGTCAATTATAGGGATTTTTCTTTTTCTTTTTCTCTCACTAGGGCCATTGATTTGGTTACGATGACCATCTAACCCATACGTGACTGTTACGTGCCGCGCATAAAATTGTAAAATCAGCTTCGACACTTTTGGAGGCAACTGAAACCTGTCGTACAAATCAAAGAAAGGTAAACCAAATTTTTCCCTGTTTTCTTACCAGGGTCATGAAAACATTGAACCAATTTAGACGACCGCGTGAGTCAAAAGTCAATTTAATGTTTAATCTCTGCGCAAAATATAAAATTCAGAAGCAACCGGTTGCTGTTGCGAAAACTTTTTCCGACAAAAAAATCTTGTTCTTGTTTGAAGAATTTAGAAGTAGGCCATAAAGACACAATAAGATGTAAGAATAACTAAAAACCAATTGCTTCCTTGATAGGGTAGAAAACATTGTGGGAAAAGGAGAAAATGCTGGTAGCCTGCATTGTCTCCTTTCCTCAGATTACTTTCAAAAGCCTTCTTTAAAAGGCGTCATGCATTGTGTGGTAAAAGGTTAATAATTATCCAATCAGAGAAGCTTTAAGGAAATCAGAATGGATAGCAGCAGCCAATCAGAGAAGACTTAAGAAATTCAACAGCCAATCAGAGAGCTTCAAAATCGCTCGAAATTGGCGCCAAAATTTATCAATTAAAAAACAGTGAAAAAAACGGCATAAAAGTGGATTTAAAGTTTTCTTTAAAGGCTGCTGTGCAGTCCTTGGCAAACTGCAAAGATTTCACTGAAAATGGGCAAACATTTAAGAAAATAGGGGCGCAGAAGACCGTGTTTTGGTCTTTTCAAGCCCCTTGCAAGAATTACTTCCCTTTAACCCTCGATGCACCCACGCCCCCTCCCCAGCCCTTAACTGGATTTGCTTTTCTAACTCAGCCCACAATAAATGCTGCACATTGAAACTTTCAATTAGTCAATTTTTAGTGATCAATGTACAGTGTAAAAAAAAAAACAAAAACAAAAAAAAAAAACGCCCAGAAATTAATGCAAGAATTACTTCCCTTTAACCCTCGATGCACCCAACACCCCCCTCCCCAGCCCTTTACTGGACTTGCTTTTCTAACTCAGCCCACAATAAATGCTGCACATTAGAACTTTCAATAAGCCAAAGTGATCAATGTACAGTGTAAAAAAAAAAAACGCCCAGAAATTAATGCAAGAATTACTTCCCTTTAACCCTCGATGTACCCCCCTCCCCCCAGTCCTTAACTGGATTTGCTTTTCTAACTCAGCCCACAATAAATGCTGCACATTGAAACTTTCAATAAGCCAAAGTGATCAATGTACAGTGTAAAAAGAAAACGCCCAGAAATTAATGTGACAAGTGGCTAAAAAAAGATTGTAAACTCTTTCAGTTGCTTCCTATTGCATAAATCAAACAAAGGCAACTGAAGTGTAATTTTTCTAATCTCTTCAAACCGCAACAAGAAACCCAGTTACGTTGACTATGTGCCAGTTACGCTCATGCGAAAACCTCAGAAATTAATGCGACAAGTGGCTAAAAAAAGCCTGAAGACTCTCATATATCAAACAAAGGCAACTGAAGTGTAATTTTTCCAATCTCTTCAAACCGCAACAAGAAACCCAGTTACGTCGACTACCGTCTCATAGGTGCCAGTTACGCTCATGCGAAAACCCCAGAAAATAATGCAACAAGTGGCAAAAAAAAGACTGAAGACTCTTTCAGTAGCAACTGCTTCTTATTGCATAAATCAAACAAAAGGAACTAAATTTTTAATTTATATTTTTTTCTCCAATCTCTTTATACCGTGACCACAAATCCATTTACGTTGACTGCCATCGTATCCGCGAAAACGCGAAAAATCGACTTACGGAACATTTCATAGCAGAGGACACCTGTTGCTTAATAGGTCAAATATAGGGAATTTAGTTTCTAATATCTGTTTTTTATTTCTGCAATCTTTATTTACCGTGACGACAAACCCTTTTAGGTTGTCTATTGTCTCGCAGGTGCCACTTACGTATCCGCAAAAACATGAAAAATCGACTTATGGAATATCTTATAGCAGACGACAACTGTTGCTTGAGTCAATTATAGGGATTTTTCTTTTTCTTTTTCTCTCACTAGGGCCATTGATTTGGTTACGATGACCATCTAACCCATACGTGACTGTTACGTGCCGCGCATAAAATTGTAAAATCAGCTTCGACACTTTTGGAGGCAACTGAAACCTGTCGTACAAATCAAAGAAAGGTAAACTAAATTTTTCCCTGTTTTCTTACCAGGGTCATGAAAACATTGAACCAATTTAGACGACCGCGTGAGTCAAAAGTCAATTTAATGTTTAATCTCTGCGCAAAATATAAAATTCAGAAGCAACCGGTTGCTGTTGCGAAAACTTTTTCCGACAAAAAAATCTTGTTCTTGTTTGAAGAATTTAGAAGTAGGCCATAAAGACACAATAAGATGTAAGAATAACTAAAAACCAATTGCTTCCTTGATAGGGTAGAAAACATTGTGGGAAAAGGAGAAAATGCTGGTAGCCTGCATTGTCTCCTTTCCTCAGATTACTTTCAAAAGCCTTCTTTAAAAGGCGTCATGCATTGTGTGGTAAAAGGTTAATAATTATCCAATCAGAGAAGCTTTAAGGAAATCAGAATGGATACCAGCAGCCAATCAGAGAAGACTTAAGAAATTCAACAGCCAATCAGAGAGCTTCAAAATCGCTCGAAATTGGCGCCAAAATTTATCAATTAAAAAACAGTGAAAAAAACGGCATAAAAGTGGATTTAAAGTTTTCTTTAAAGGCTGCTGTGCAGTCCTTGGCAAACTGCAAAGATTTCACTGAAAATGGGCAAACATTTAAGAAAATAGGGGCGCAGAAGACCGTGTTTTGGTCTTTTCAAGCCCCTTGCAAGAATTACTTCCCTTTAACCCTCGATGCACCCACGCCCCCTCCCCAGCCCTTAACTGGATTTGCTTTTCTAACTCAGCCCACAATAAATGCTGCACATTGAAACTTTCAATTAGTCAATTTTTAGTGATCAATGTACAGTGTAAAAAAAAAAACAAAAACAAAAAAAAAAAAACGCCCAGAAATTAATGCAAGAATTACTTCCCTTTAACCCTCGATGCACCCAACACCCCCCTCCCCAGCCCTTTACTGGACTTGCTTTTCTAACTCAGCCCACAATAAATGCTGCACATTAGAACTTTCAATAAGCCAAAGTGATCAATGTACAGTGTAAAAAAAAAAAACGCCCAGAAATTAATGCAAGAATTACTTCCCTTTAACCCTCGATGTACCCCCCCTCCCCCCAGTCCTTAACTGGATTTGCTTTTCTAACTCAGCCCACAATAAATGCTGCACATTGAAACTTTCAATAAGCCAAAGTGATCAATGTACAGTGTAAAAAGAAAACGCCCAGAAATTAATGTGACAAGTGGCTAAAAAAAGATTGTAAACTCTTTCAGTTGCTTCCTATTGCATAAATCAAACAAAAGCAACTGAAGTGTAATTTTTCTAATCTCTTCAAACCGCAACAAGAAACCCAGTTACGTTGACTATGTGCCAGTTACGCTCATGCGAAAACCTCAGAAATTAATGCGACAAGTGGCTAAAAAAAGCCTGAAGACTCTCATATATCAAACAAAGGCAACTGAAGTGTAATTTTTCCAATCTCTTCAAACCGCAACAAGAAACCCAGTTACGTCGACTACCGTCTCATAGGTGCCAGTTACGCTCATGCGAAAACCCCAGAAAATAATGCAACAAGTGGCAAAAAAAAGACTGAAGACTCTTTCAGTAGCAACTGCTTCTTATTGCATAAATCAAACAAAAGGAACTAAATTTTTAATTTATATTTTTTTCTCCAATCTCTTTATACCGTGACCACAAATCCATTTACGTTGACTGCCATCGTATCCGCGAAAACGCGAAAAATCGACTTACGGAACATTTCATAGCAGAGGACACCTGTTGCTTAATAGGTCAAATATAGGGAATTTAGTTTCTAATATCTGTTTTTTATTTCTGCAATCTTTATTTACCGTGACGACAAACCCTTTTAGGTTGTCTATTGTCTCGCAGGTGCCACTTACGTATCCGCAAAAACATGAAAAATCGACTTATGGAATATCTTATAGCAGACGACAACTGTTGCTTGAGTCAATTATAGGGATTTTTCTTTTTCTTTTTCTCTCACTAGGGCCATTGATTTGGTTACGATGACCATCTAACCCATACGTGACTGTTACGTGCCGCGCATAAAATTGTAAAATCAGCTTCGACACTTTTGGAGGCAACTGAAACCTGTCGTACAAATCAAAGAAAGGTAAACCAAATTTTTCCCTGTTTTCTTACCAGGGTCATGAAAACATTGAACCAATTTAGACGACCGCGTGAGTCAAAAGTCAATTTTATGTTTAATCTCTGCGCAAAATATAAAATTCAGAAGCAACCGGTTGCTGTTGCGAAAACTTTTTCCGACAAAAAAATCTTGTTCTTGTTTGAAGAATTTAGAAGTAGGCCATAAAGACACAATAAGATGTAAGAATAACTAAAAATCAATTGCTTCCTTGATAGGGTAGAAAACATTGTGGGAAAAGGAGAAAATGCTGGTAGCCTGCATTGTCTCCTTTCCTCAGATTACTTTCAAAAGCCTTCTTTAAAAGGCGTCATGCATTGTGTGGTAAAAGGTTAATAATTATCCAATCAGAGAAGCTTTAAGGAAATCAGAATGGATACCAGCAGCCAATCAGAGAAGACTTAAGAAATTCAACAGCCAATCAGAGAGCTTCAAAATCGCTCGAAATTGGCGCCAAAATTTATCAATTAAAAAACAGTGAAAAAAACGGCATAAAAGTGGATTTAAAGTTTTCTTTAAAGGCTGCTGTGCAGTCCTTGGCAAACTGCAAAGATTTCACTGAAAATGGGCAAACATTTAAGAAAATAGGGGCGCAGAAGACCGTGTTTTGGTCTTTTCAAGCCCCTTGCAAGAATTACTTCCCTTTAACCCTCGATGCACCCACGCCCCCTCCCCAGCCCTTAACTGGATTTGCTTTTCTAACTCAGCCCACAATAAATGCTGCACATTGAAACTTTCAATTAGTCAATTTTTAGTGATCAATGTACAGTGTAAAAAAAAAAACAAAAACAAAAAAAAAAAACGCCCAGAAATTAATGCAAGAATTACTTCCCTTTAACCCTCGATGCACCCAACACCCCCCTCCCCAGCCCTTTACTGGACTTGCTTTTCTAACTCAGCCCACAATAAATGCTGCACATTAGAACTTTCAATAAGCCAAAGTGATCAATGTACAGTGTAAAAAAAAAAAACGCCCAGAAATTAATGCAAGAATTACTTCCCTTTAACCCTCGATGTACCCCCCCTCCCCCAAGTCCTTAACTGGATTTGCTTTTCTAACTCAGCCCACAATAAATGCTGCACATTGAAACTTTCAATAAGCCAAAGTGATCAATGTACAGTGTAAAAAGAAAACGCCCAGAAATTAATGTGACAAGTGGCTAAAAAAAGATTGTAAACTCTTTCAGTTGCTTCCTATTGCATAAATCAAACAAAGGCAACTGAAGTGTAATTTTTCTAATCTCTTCAAACCGCAACAAGAAACCCAGTTACGTTGACTATGTGCCAGTTACGCTCATGCGAAAACCTCAGAAATTAATGCGACAAGTGGCTAAAAAAAGCCTGAAGACTCTCATATATCAAACAAAGGCAACTGAAGTGTAATTTTTCCAATCTCTTCAAACCGCAACAAGAAACCCAGTTACGTCGACTACCGTCTCATAGGTGCCAGTTACGCTCATGCGAAAACCCCAGAAAATAATGCAACAAGTGGCAAAAAAAAGACTGAAGACTCTTTCAGTAGCAACTGCTTCTTATTGCATAAATCAAACAAAAGGAACTAAATTTTTAATTTATATTTTTTTCTCCAATCTCTTTATACCGTGACCACAAATCCATTTACGTTGACTGCCATCGTATCCGCGAAAACGCGAAAAATCGACTTACGGAACATTTCATAGCAGAGGACACCTGTTGCTTAATAGGTCAAATATAGGGAATTTAGTTTCTAATATCTGTTTTTTATTTCTGCAATCTTTATTTACCGTGACGACAAACCCTTTTAGGTTGTCTATTGTCTCGCAGGTGCCACTTACGTATCCGCAAAAACATGAAAAATCGACTTATGGAATATCTTATAGCAGACGACAACTGTTGCTTGAGTCAATTATAGGGATTTTTCTTTTTCTTTTTCTCTCACTAGGGCCATTGATTTGGTTACGATGACCATCTAACCCATACGTGACTGTTACGTGCCGCGCATAAAATTGTAAAATCAGCTTCGACACTTTTGGAGGCAACTGAAACCTGTCGTACAAATCAAAGAAAGGTAAACCAAATTTTTCCCTGTTTTCTTACCAGGGTCATGAAAACATTGAACCAATTTAGACGACCGCGTGAGTCAAAAGTCAATTTAATGTTTAATCTCTGCGCAAAATATAAAATTCAGAAGCAACCGGTTGCTGTTGCGAAAACTTTTTCCGACAAAAAAATCTTGTTCTTGTTTGAAGAATTTAGAAGTAGGCCATAAAGACACAATAAGATGTAAGAATAACTAAAAACCAATTGCTTCCTTGATAGGGTAGAAAACATTGTGGGAAAAGGAGAAAATGCTGGTAGCCTGCATTGTCTCCTTTCCTCAGATTACTTTCAAAAGCCTTCTTTAAAAGGCGTCATGCATTGTGTGGTAAAAGGTTAATAATTATCCAATCAGAGAAGCTTTAAGGAAATCAGAATGGATACCAGCAGCCAATCAGAGAAGACTTAAGAAATTCAACAGCCAATCAGAGAGCTTCAAAATCGCTCGAAATTGGCGCCAAAATTTATCAATTAAAAAACAGTGAAAAAAACGGCATAAAAGTGGATTTAAAGTTTTCTTTAAAGGCTGCTGTGCAGTCCTTGGCAAACTGCAAAGATTTCACTGAAAATGGGCAAACATTTAAGAAAATAGGGGCGCAGAAGACCGTGTTTTGGTCTTTTCAAGCCCCTTGCAAGAATTACTTCCCTTTAACCCTCGATGCACCCACGCCCCCTCCCCAGCCCTTAACTGGATTTGCTTTTCTAACTCAGCCCACAATAAATGCTGCACATTGAAACTTTCAATTAGTCAATTTTTAGTGATCAATGTACAGTGTAAAAAAAAAAAACAAAAACAAAAAAAAAAAACGCCCAGAAATTAATGCAAGAATTACTTCCCTTTAACCCTCGATGCACCCAACACCCCCCTCCCCAGCCCTTTACTGGACTTGCTTTTCTAACTCAGCCCACAATAAATGCTGCACATTAGAACTTTCAATAAGCCAAAGTGATCAATGTACAGTGTAAAAAAAAAAAACGCCCAGAAATTAATGCAAGAATTACTTCCCTTTAACCCTCGATGTACCCCCCCTCCCCCCAGTCCTTAACTGGATTTGCTTTTCTAACTCAGCCCACAATAAATGCTGCACATTGAAACTTTCAATAAGCCAAAGTGATCAATGTACAGTGTAAAAAGAAAACGCCCAGAAATTAATGTGACAAGTGGCTAAAAAAAGATTGTAAACTCTTTCAGTTGCTTCCTATTGCATAAATCAAACAAAGGCAACTGAAGTGTAATTTTTCTAATCTCTTCAAACCGCAACAAGAAACCCAGTTACGTTGACTATGTGCCAGTTACGCTCATGCGAAAACCTCAGAAATTAATGCGACAAGTGGCTAAAAAAAGCCTGAAGACTCTCATATATCAAACAAAGGCAACTGAAGTGTAATTTTTCCAATCTCTTCAAACCGCAACAAGAAACCCAGTTACGTCGACTACCGTCTCATAGGTGCCAGTTACGCTCATGCGAAAACCCCAGAAAATAATGCAACAAGTGGCAAAAAAAAGACTGAAGACTCTTTCAGTAGCAACTGCTTCTTATTGCATAAATCAAACAAAAGGAACTAAATTTTTAATTTATATTTTTTTCTCCAATCTCTTTATACTGTGACCACAAATCCATTTACGTTGACTGCCATCGTATCCGCGAAAACGCGAAAAATCGACTTACGGAACATTTCATAGCAGAGGACACCTGTTGCTTAATAGGTCAAATATAGGGAATTTAGTTTCTAATATCTGTTTTTTATTTCTGCAATCTTTATTTACCGTGACGACAAACCCTTTTAGGTTGTCTATTGTCTCGCAGGTGCCACTTACGTATCCGCAAAAACATGAAAAATCGACTTATGGAATATCTTATAGCAGACGACAACTGTTGCTTGAGTCAATTATAGGGATTTTTCTTTTTCTTTTTCTCTCACTAGGGCCATTGATTTGGTTACGATGACCATCTAACCCATACGTGACTGTTACGTGCCGCGCATAAAATTGTAAAATCAGCTTCGACACTTTTGGAGGCAACTGAAACCTGTCGTACAAATCAAAGAAAGGTAAACCAAATTTTTCCCTGTTTTCTTACCAGGGTCATGAAAACATTGAACCAATTTAGACGACCGCGTGAGTCAAAAGTCAATTTTATGTTTAATCTCTGCTCAAAATATAAAATTCAGAAGCAACCGGTTGCTGTTGCGAAAACTTTTTCCGACAAAAAAATCTTGTTCTTGTTTGAAGAATTTAGAAGTAGGCCATAAAGACACAATAAGATGTAAGAATAACTAAAAACCAATTGCTTCCTTGATAGGGTAGAAAACATTGTGGGAAAAGGAGAAAATGCTGGTAGCCTGCATTGTCTCCTTTCCTCAGATTACTTTCAAAAGCCTTCTTTAAAAGGCGTCATGCATTGTGTGGTAAAAGGTTAATAATTATCCAATCAGAGAAGCTTTAAGGAAATCAGAATGGATACCAGCAGCCAATCAGAGAAGACTTAAGAAATTCAACAGCCAATCAGAGAGCTTCAAAATCGCTCGAAATTGGCGCCAAAATTTATCAATTAAAAAACAGTGAAAAAAACGGCATAAAAGTGGATTTAAAGTTTTCTTTAAAGGCTGCTGTGCAGTCCTTGGCAAACTGCAAAGATTTCACTGAAAATGGGCAAACATTTAAGAAAATAGGGGCGCAGAAGACCGTGTTTTGGTCTTTTCAAGCCCCTTGCAAGAATTACTTCCCTTTAACCCTCGATGCACCCACGCCCCCTCCCCAGCCCTTAACTGGATTTGCTTTTCTAACTCAGCCCACAATAAATGCTGCACATTGAAACTTTCAATTAGTCAATTTTTAGTGATCAATGTACCGTGTAAAAAAAAAAAAAAAAAAAAAAAAAAAAAAGCCCAGAAATTAATGCAAGAATTACTTCCCTTTAACCCTCGATGCACCCAACACCCCCCTCCCCAGCCCTTTACTGGACTTGCTTTTCTAACTCAGCCCACAATAAATGCTGCACATTAGAACTTTCAATAAGCCAAAGTGATCAATGTACAGTGTAAAAAAAAAAAAAAACGCCCAGAAATTAATGCAAGAATTACTTCCCTTGAACCCTCGATGTACCCACTCCCCCCCCCTCCCCCCAGTCCTTAACTGGATTTGCTTTTCTAATTCAGCCCACAATAAATGCTGCACATTGAAACTTTCAATAAGCCAAAGTGATCAATGTACAGTGTAAAAAGAAAACGCCCAGAAATTAATGTGACAAGTGGCTAAAAAAAGATTGTAAACTCTTTCAGTTGCTTCCTATTGCATAAATCAAACAAAGGCAACTGAAGTGTAATTTTTCTAATCTCTTCAAACCGCAACAAGAAACCCAGTTACGTTGACTATGTGCCAGTTACGCTCATGCGAAAACCTCAGAAATTAATGCGACAAGTGGCTAAAAAAAGCCTGAAGACTCTCATATATCAAACAAAGGCAACTGAAGTGTAATTTTTCCAATCTCTTCAAACCGCAACAAGAAACCCAGTTACGTCGACTACCGTCTCATAGGTGCCAGTTACGCTCATGCGAAAACCCCAGAAAATAATGCAACAAGTGGCAAAAAAAAGACTGAAGACTCTTTCAGTAGCAACTGCTTCTTATTGCATAAATCAAACAAAAGGAACTAAATTTTTAATTTATATTTTTTTCTCCAATCTCTTTATACCGTGACCACAAATCCATTTACGTTGACTGCCATCGTATCCGCGAAAACGCGAAAAATCGACTTACGGAACATTTCATAGCAGAGGACACCTGTTGCTTAATAGGTCAAATATAGGGAATTTAGTTTCTAATATCTGTTTTTTATTTCTGCAATCTTTATTTACCGTGACGACAAACCCTTTTAGGTTGTCTATTGTCTCGCAGGTGCCACTTACGTATCCGCAAAAACATGAAAAATCGACTTATGGAATATCTTATAGCAGACGACAACTGTTGCTTGAGTCAATTATAGGGATTTTTCTTTTTCTTTTTCTCTCACTAGGGCCATTGATTTGGTTACGATGACCATCTAACCCATACGTGACTGTTACGTGCCGCGCATAAAATTGTAAAATCAGCTTCGACACTTTTGGAGGCAACTGAAACCTGTCGTACAAATCAAAGAAAGGTAAACCAAATTTTTCCCTGTTTTCTTACCAGGGTCATGAAAACATTGAACCAATTTAGACGACCGCGTGAGTCAAAAGTCAATTTTATGTTTAATCTCTGCGCAAAATATAAAATTCAGAAGCAACCGGTTGCTGTTGCGAAAACTTTTTCCGACAAAAAAATCTTGTTCTTGTTTGAAGAATTTAGAAGTAGGCCATAAAGACACAATAAGATGTAAGAATAACTAAAAATCAATTGCTTCCTTGATAGGGTAGAAAACATTGTGGGAAAAGGAGAAAATGCTGGTAGCCTGCATTGTCTCCTTTCCTCAGATTACTTTCAAAAGCCTTCTTTAAAAGGCGTCATGCATTGTGTGGTAAAAGGTTAATAATTATCCAATCAGAGAAGCTTTAAGGAAATCAGAATGGATACCAGCAGCCAATCAGAGAAGACTTAAGAAATTCAACAGCCAATCAGAGAGCTTCAAAATCGCTCGAAATTGGCGCCAAAATTTATCAATTAAAAAACAGTGAAAAAAACGGCATAAAAGTGGATTTAAAGTTTTCTTTAAAGGCTGCTGTGCAGTCCTTGGCAAACTGCAAAGATTTCACTGAAAATGGGCAAACATTTAAGAAAATAGGGGCGCAGAAGACCGTGTTTTGGTCTTTTCAAGCCCCTTGCAAGAATTACTTCCCTTTAACCCTCGATGCACCCACGCCCCCTCCCCAGCCCTTAACTGGATTTGCTTTTCTAACTCAGCCCACAATAAATGCTGCACATTGAAACTTTCAATTAGTCAATTTTTAGTGATCAATGTACAGTGTAAAAAAAAAAACAAAAACAAAAAAAAAAAACGCCCAGAAATTAATGCAAGAATTACTTCCCTTTAACCCTCGATGCACCCAACACCCCCCTCCCCAGCCCTTTACTGGACTTGCTTTTCTAACTCAGCCCACAATAAATGCTGCACATTAGAACTTTCAATAAGCCAAAGTGATCAATGTACAGTGTAAAAAAAAAAAACGCCCAGAAATTAATGCAAGAATTACTTCCCTTTAACCCTCGATGTACCCCCCCTCCCCCAAGTCCTTAACTGGATTTGCTTTTCTAACTCAGCCCACAATAAATGCTGCACATTGAAACTTTCAATAAGCCAAAGTGATCAATGTACAGTGTAAAAAGAAAACGCCCAGAAATTAATGTGACAAGTGGCTAAAAAAAGATTGTAAACTCTTTCAGTTGCTTCCTATTGCATAAATCAAACAAAGGCAACTGAAGTGTAATTTTTCTAATCTCTTCAAACCGCAACAAGAAACCCAGTTACGTTGACTATGTGCCAGTTACGCTCATGCGAAAACCTCAGAAATTAATGCGACAAGTGGCTAAAAAAAGCCTGAAGACTCTCATATATCAAACAAAGGCAACTGAAGTGTAATTTTTCCAATCTCTTCAAACCGCAACAAGAAACCCAGTTACGTCGACTACCGTCTCATAGGTGCCAGTTACGCTCATGCGAAAACCCCAGAAAATAATGCAACAAGTGGCAAAAAAAAGACTGAAGACTCTTTCAGTAGCAACTGCTTCTTATTGCATAAATCAAACAAAAGGAACTAAATTTTTAATTTATATTTTTTTCTCCAATCTCTTTATACCGTGACCACAAATCCATTTACGTTGACTGCCATCGTATCCGCGAAAACGCGAAAAATCGACTTACGGAACATTTCATAGCAGAGGACACCTGTTGCTTAATAGGTCAAATATAGGGAATTTAGTTTCTAATATCTGTTTTTTATTTCTGCAATCTTTATTTACCGTGACGACAAACCCTTTTAGGTTGTCTATTGTCTCGCAGGTGCCACTTACGTATCCGCAAAAACATGAAAAATCGACTTATGGAATATCTTATAGCAGACGACAACTGTTGCTTGAGTCAATTATAGGGATTTTTCTTTTTCTTTTTCTCTCACTAGGGCCATTGATTTGGTTACGATGACCATCTAACCCATACGTGACTGTTACGTGCCGCGCATAAAATTGTAAAATCAGCTTCGACACTTTTGGAGGCAACTGAAACCTGTCGTACAAATCAAAGAAAGGTAAACCAAATTTTTCCCTGTTTTCTTACCAGGGTCATGAAAACATTGAACCAATTTAGACGACCGCATGAGTCAAAAGTCAATTTAATGTTTATTCTCTGCGCAAAATATAAAATTCAGAAGCAACCGGTTGCTGTTGCGAAAACTTTTTCCGACAAAAAAATCTTGTTCTTGTTTGAAGAATTTAGAAGTAGGCCATAAAGACACAATAAGATGTAAGAATAACTAAAAACCAATTGCTTCCTTGATAGGGTAGAAAACATTGTGGGAAAAGGAGAAAATGCTGGTAGCCTGCATTGTCTCCTTTCCTCAGATTACTTTCAAAAGCCTTCTTTAAAAGGCGTCATGCATTGTGTGGTAAAAGGTTAATAATTATCCAATCAGAGAAGCTTTAAGGAAATCAGAATGGATACCAGCAGCCAATCAGAGAAGACTTAAGAAATTCAACAGCCAATCAGAGAGCTTCAAAATCGCTCGAAATTGGCGCCAAAATTTATCAATTAAAAAACAGTGAAAAAAACGGCATAAAAGTGGATTTAAAGTTTTCTTTAAAGGCTGCTGTGCAGTCCTTGGCAAACTGCAAAGATTTCACTGAAAATGGGCAAACATTTAAGAAAATAGGGGCGCAGAAGACCGTGTTTTGGTCTTTTCAAGCCCCTTGCAAGAATTACTTCCCTTTAACCCTCGATGCACCCACGCCCCCTCCCCAGCCCTTAACTGGATTTGCTTTTCTAACTCAGCCCACAATAAATGCTGCACATTGAAACTTTCAATTAGTCAATTTTTAGTGATCAATGTACCGTGTAAAAAAAAAAAAAAAAAAAAAAAAAAAAAACGCCCAGAAATTAATGCAAGAATTACTTCCCTTTAACCCTCGATGCACCCAACACCCCCCTCCCCAGCCCTTTACTGGACTTGCTTTTCTAACTCAGCCCACAATAAATGCTGCACATTAGAACTTTCAATAAGCCAAAGTGATCAATGTACAGTGTAAAAAAAAAAAAACGCCCAGAAATTAATGCAAGAATTACTTCCCTTGAACCCTCGATGTACCCACTCCCCCCCCCTCCCCCCAGTCCTTAACTGGATTTGCTTTTCTAATTCAGCCCACAATAAATGCTGCACATTGAAACTTTCAATAAGCCAAAGTGATCAATGTACAGTGTAAAAAGAAAACGCCCAGAAATTAATGTGACAAGTGGCTAAAAAAAGATTGTAAACTCTTTCAGTTGCTCCCTATTGCATAAATCAAACAAAGGCAACTGAAGTGTAATTTTTCTAATCTCTTCAAACCGCAACAAGAAACCCAGTTACGTTGACTATGTGCCAGTTACGCTCATGCGAAAACCTCAGAAATTAATGCGACAAGTGGCTAAAAAAAGCCTGAAGACTCTCATATATCAAACAAAGGCAACTGAAGTGTAATTTTTCCAATCTCTTCAAACCGCAACAAGAAACCCAGTTACGTCGACTACCGTCTCATAGGTGCCAGTTACGCTCATGCGAAAACCCCAGAAAATAATGCAACAAGTGGCAAAAAAAAGACTGAAGACTCTTTCAGTAGCAACTGCTTCTTATTGCATAAATCAAACAAAAGGAACTAAATTTTTAATTTATATTTTTTTCTCCAATCTCTTTATACCGTGACCACAAATCCATTTACGTTGACTGCCATCGTATCCGCGAAAACGCGAAAAATCGACTTACGGAACATTTCATAGCAGAGGACACCTGTTGCTTAATAGGTCAAATATAGGGAATTTAGTTTCTAATATCTGTTTTTTATTTCTGCAATCTTTATTTACCGTGACGACAAACCCTTTTAGGTTGTCTATTGTCTCGCAGGTGCCACTTACGTATCCGCAAAAACATGAAAAATCGACTTATGGAATATCTTATAGCAGACGACAACTGTTGCTTGAGTCAATTATAGGGATTTTTCTTTTTCTTTTTCTCTCACTAGGGCCATTGATTTGGTTACGATGACCATCTAACCCATACGTGACTGTTACGTGCCGCGCATAAAATTGTAAAATCAGCTTCGACACTTTTGGAGGCAACTGAAACCTGTCGTACAAATCAAAGAAAGGTAAACCAAATTTTTCCCTGTTTTCTTACCAGGGTCATGAAAACATTGAACCAATTTAGACGACCGCGTGAGTCAAAAGTCAATTTTATGTTTAATCTCTGCGCAAAATATAAAATTCAGAAGCAACCGGTTGCTGTTGCGAAAACTTTTTCCGACAAAAAAATCTTGTTCTTGTTTGAAGAATTTAGAAGTAGGCCATAAAGACACAATAAGATGTAAGAATAACTAAAAATCAATTGCTTCCTTGATAGGGTAGAAAACATTGTGGGAAAAGGAGAAAATGCTGGTAGCCTGCATTGTCTCCTTTCCTCAGATTACTTTCAAAAGCCTTCTTTAAAAGGCGTCATGCATTGTGTGGTAAAAGGTTAATAATTATCCAATCAGAGAAGCTTTAAGGAAATCAGAATGGATACCAGCAGCCAATCAGAGAAGACTTAAGAAATTCAACAGCCAATCAGAGAGCTTCAAAATCGCTCGAAATTGGCGCCAAAATTTATCAATTAAAAAACAGTGAAAAAAACGGCATAAAAGTGGATTTAAAGTTTTCTTTAAAGGCTGCTGTGCAGTCCTTGGCAAACTGCAAAGATTTCACTGAAAATGGGCAAACATTTAAGAAAATAGGGGCGCAGAAGACCGTGTTTTGGTCTTTTCAAGCCCCTTGCAAGAATTACTTCCCTTTAACCCTCGATGCACCCACGCCCCCTCCCCAGCCCTTAACTGGATTTGCTTTTCTAACTCAGCCCACAATAAATGCTGCACATTGAAACTTTCAATTAGTCAATTTTTAGTGATCAATGTACAGTGTAAAAAAAAAAACAAAAACAAAAAAAAAAAACGCCCAGAAATTAATGCAAGAATTACTTCCCTTTAACCCTCGATGCACCCAACACCCCCCTCCCCAGCCCTTTACTGGACTTGCTTTTCTAACTCAGCCCACAATAAATGCTGCACATTAGAACTTTCAATAAGCCAAAGTGATCAATGTACAGTGTAAAAAAAAAAAACGCCCAGAAATTAATGCAAGAATTACTTCCCTTTAACCCTCGATGTACCCCCCCTCCCCCCAGTCCTTAACTGGATTTGCTTTTCTAACTCAGCCCACAATAAATGCTGCACATTGAAACTTTCAATAAGCCAAAGTGATCAATGTACAGTGTAAAAAGAAAACGCCCAGAAATTAATGTGACAAGTGGCTAAAAAAAGATTGTAAACTCTTTCAGTTGCTTCCTATTGCATAAATCAAACAAAGGCAACTGAAGTGTAATTTTTCTAATCTCTTCAAACCGCAACAAGAAACCCAGTTACGTTGACTATGTGCCAGTTACGCTCATGCGAAAACCTCAGAAATTAATGCGACAAGTGGCTAAAAAAAGCCTGAAGACTCTCATATATCAAACAAAGGCAACTGAAGTGTAATTTTTCCAATCTCTTCAAACCGCAACAAGAAACCCAGTTACGTCGACTACCGTCTCATAGGTGCCAGTTACGCTCATGCGAAAACCCCAGAAAATAATGCAACAAGTGGCAAAAAAAAGACTGAAGACTCTTTCAGTAGCAACTGCTTCTTATTGCATAAATCAAACAAAAGGAACTAAATTTTTAATTTATATTTTTTTCTCCAATCTCTTTATACCGTGACCACAAATCCATTTACGTTGACTGCCATCGTATCCGCGAAAACGCGAAAAATCGACTTACGGAACATTTCATAGCAGAGGACACCTGTTGCTTAATAGGTCAAATATAGGGAATTTAGTTTCTAATATCTGTTTTTTATTTCTGCAATCTTTATTTACCGTGACGACAAACCCTTTTAGGTTGTCTATTGTCTCGCAGGTGCCACTTACGTATCCGCAAAAACATGAAAAATCGACTTATGGAATATCTTATAGCAGACGACAACTGTTGCTTGAGTCAATTATAGGGATTTTTCTTTTTCTTTTTCTCTCACTAGGGCCATTGATTTGGTTACGATGACCATCTAACCCATACGTGACTGTTACGTGCCGCGCATAAAATTGTAAAATCAGCTTCGACACTTTTGGAGGCAACTGAAACCTGTCGTACAAATCAAAGAAAGGTAAACCAAATTTTTCCCTGTTTTCTTACCAGGGTCATGAAAACATTGAACCAATTTAGACGACCGCGTGAGTCAAAAGTCAATTTAATGTTTAATCTCTGCGCAAAATATAAAATTCAGAAGCAACCGGTTGCTGTTGCGAAAACTTTTTCCGACAAAAAAATCTTGTTCTTGTTTGAAGAATTTAGAAGTAGGCCATAAAGACACAATAAGATGTAAGAATAACTAAAAACCAATTGCTTCCTTGATAGGGTAGAAAACATTGTGGGAAAAGGAGAAAATGCTGGTAGCCTGCATTGTCTCCTTTCCTCAGATTACTTTCAAAAGCCTTCTTTAAAAGGCGTCATGCATTGTGTGGTAAAAGGTTAATAATTATCCAATCAGAGAAGCTTTAAGGAAATCAGAATGGATACCAGCAGCCAATCAGAGAAGACTTAAGAAATTCAACAGCCAATCAGAGAGCTTCAAAATCGCTCGAAATTTGCGCCAAAATTTATCAATTAAAAAACAGTGAAAAAAACGGCATAAAAGTGGATTTAAAGTTTTCTTTAAAGGCTGCTGTGCAGTCCTTGGCAAACTGCAAAGATTTCACTGAAAATGGGCAAACATTTAAGAAAATAGGGGCGCAGAAGACCGTGTTTTGGTCTTTTCAAGCCCCTTGCAAGAATTACTTCCCTTTAACCCTCAATGCACCCACGCCCCCTCCCCAGCCCTTAACTGGATTTGCTTTTCTAACTCAGCCCACAATAAATGCTGCACATTGAAACTTTCAATTAGTCAATTTTTAGTGATCAATGTACAGTGTAAAAAAAAAAAAAAAAAAAAAAAAAAAAAAACGCCCAGAAATTAATGCAAGAATTACTTCCCTTTAACC
Organism: Tridacna crocea; assembly: GCA_943736015.1. Lineage (NCBI taxonomy): Eukaryota > Metazoa > Mollusca > Bivalvia > Cardiida > Cardiidae > Tridacna > Tridacna crocea. The sequence continues at coordinate 17,110,860 of OX031069.1, forward strand.
CTCGATGCACCCAACACCCCCCTCCCCAGCCCTTTACTGGACTTGCTTTTCTAACTCAGCCCACAATAAATGCTGCACATTAGAACTTTCAATAAGCCAAAGTGATCAATGTACAGTGTAAAAAAAAAAAAAAACGCCCAGAAATTAATGCAAGAATTACTTCCCTTTAACCCTCGATGTACCCACTCCCCCCCCCCTCCCCCCAGTCCTTAACTGGATTTGCTTTTCTAATTCAGCCCACAATAAATGCTGCACATTGAAACTTTCAATAAGCCAAAGTGATCAATGTACAGTGTAAAAAGAAAACGCCCAGAAATTAATGTGACAAGTGGCTAAAAAAAGATTGTAAACTCTTTCAGTTGCTTCCTATTGCATAAATCAAACAAAGGCAACTGAAGTGTAATTTTTCTAATCTCTTCAAACCGCAACAAGAAACCCAGTTACGTTGACTATGTGCCAGTTACGCTCATGCGAAAACCTCAGAAATTAATGCGACAAGTGGCTAAAAAAAGCCTGAAGACTCTCATATATCAAACAAAGGCAACTGAAGTGTAATTTTTCCAATCTCTTCAAACCGCAACAAGAAACCCAGTTACGTCGACTACCGTCTCATAGGTGCCAGTTACGCTCATGCGAAAACCCCAGAAAATAATGCAACAAGTGGCAAAAAAAAGACTGAAGACTCTTTCAGTAGCAACTGCTTCTTATTGCATAAATCAAACAAAAGGAACTAAATTTTTAATTTATATTTTTTTCTCCAATCTCTTTATACCGTGACCACAAATCCATTTACGTTGACTGCCATCGTATCCGCGAAAACGCGAAAAATCGACTTACGGAACATTTCATAGCAGAGGACACCTGTTGCTTAATAGGTCAAATATAGGGAATTTAGTTTCTAATATCTGTTTTTTATTTCTGCAATCTTTATTTACCGTGACGACAAACCCTTTTAGGTTGTCTATTGTCTCGCAGGTGCCACTTACGTATCCGCAAAAACATGAAAAATCGACTTATGGAATATCTTATAGCAGACGACAACTGTTGCTTGAGTCAATTATAGGGATTTTTCTTTTTCTTTTTCTCTCACTAGGGCCATTGATTTGGTTACGATGACCATCTAACCCATACGTGACTGTTACGTGCCGCGCATAAAATTGTAAAATCAGCTTCGACACTTTTGGAGGCAACTGAAACCTGTCGTACAAATCAAAGAAAGGTAAACCAAATTTTTCCCTGTTTTCTTACCAGGGTCATGAAAACATTGAACCAATTTAGACGACCGCGTGAGTCAAAAGTCAATTTTATGTTTAATCTCTGCGCAAAATATAAAATTCAGAAGCAACCGGTTGCTGTTGCGAAAACTTTTTCCGACAAAAAAATCTTGTTCTTGTTTGAAGAATTTAGAAGTAGGCCATAAAGACACAATAAGATGTAAGAATAACTAAAAATCAATTGCTTCCTTGATAGGGTAGAAAACATTGTGGGAAAAGGAGAAAATGCTGGTAGCCTGCATTGTCTCCTTTCCTCAGATTACTTTCAAAAGCCTTCTTTAAAAGGCGTCATGCATTGTGTGGTAAAAGGTTAATAATTATCCAATCAGAGAAGCTTTAAGGAAATCAGAATGGATACCAGCAGCCAATCAGAGAAGACTTAAGAAATTCAACAGCCAATCAGAGAGCTTCAAAATCGCTCGAAATTGGCGCCAAAATTTATCAATTAAAAAACAGTGAAAAAAACGGCATAAAAGTGGATTTAAAGTTTTCTTTAAAGGCTGCTGTGCAGTCCTTGGCAAACTGCAAAGATTTCACTGAAAATGGGCAAACATTTAAGAAAAGAGGGGCGCAGAAGACCGTGTTTTGGTCTTTTCAAGCCCCTTGCAAGAATTACTTCCCTTTAACCCTCGATGCACCCACGCCCCCTCCCCAGCCCTTAACTGGATTTGCTTTTCTAACTCAGCCCACAATAAATGCTGCACATTGAAACTTTCAATTAGTCAATTTTTAGTGATCAATGTACAGTGTAAAAAAAAAAACAAAAACAAAAAAAAAAAACGCCCAGAAATTAATGCAAGAATTACTTCCCTTTAACCCTCGATGCACCCAACACCCCCCTCCCCAGCCCTTTACTGGACTTGCTTTTCTAACTCAGCCCACAATAAATGCTGCACATTAGAACTTTCAATAAGCCAAAGTGATCAATGTACAGTGTAAAAAAAAAAAAAACGCCCAGAAATTAATGCAAGAATTACTTCCCTTTAACCCTCGATGTACCCCCCCTCCCCCCAGTCCTTAACTGGATTTGCTTTTCTAACTCAGCCCACAATAAATGCTGCACATTGAAACTTTCAATAAGCCAAAGTGATCAATGTACAGTGTAAAAAGAAAACGCCCAGAAATTAATGTGACAAGTGGCTAAAAAAAGATTGTAAACTCTTTCAGTTGCTTCCTATTGCATAAATCAAACAAAGGCAACTGAAGTGTAATTTTTCTAATCTCTTCAAACCGCAACAAGAAACCCAGTTACGTTGACTATGTGCCAGTTACGCTCATGCGAAAACCTCAGAAATTAATGCGACAAGTGGCTAAAAAAAGCCTGAAGACTCTCATATATCAAACAAAGGCAACTGAAGTGTAATTTTTCCAATCTCTTCAAACCGCAACAAGAAACCCAGTTACGTCGACTACCGTCTCATAGGTGCCAGTTACGCTCATGCGAAAACCCCAGAAAATAATGCAACAAGTGGCAAAAAAAAGACTGAAGACTCTTTCAGTAGCAACTGCTTCTTATTGCATAAATCAAACAAAAGGAACTAAATTTTTAATTTATATTTTTTTCTCCAATCTCTTTATACCGTGACCACAAATCCATTTACGTTGACTGCCATCGTATCCGCGAAAACGCGAAAAATCGACTTACGGAACATTTCATAGCAGAGGACACCTGTTGCTTAATAGGTCAAATATAGGGAATTTAGTTTCTAATATCTGTTTTTTATTTCTGCAATCTTTATTTACCGTGACGACAAACCCTTTTAGGTTGTCTATTGTCTCGCAGGTGCCACTTACGTATCCGCAAAAACATGAAAAATCGACTTATGGAATATCTTATAGCAGACGACAACTGTTGCTTGAGTCAATTATAGGGATTTTTCTTTTTCTTTTTCTCTCACTAGGGCCATTGATTTGGTTACGATGACCATCTAACCCATACGTGACTGTTACGTGCCGCGCATAAAATTGTAAAATCAGCTTCGACACTTTTGGAGGCAACTGAAACCTGTCGTACAAATCAAAGAAAGGTAAACCAAATTTTTCCCTGTTTTCTTACCAGGGTCATGAAAACATTGAACCAATTTAGACGACCGCGTGAGTCAAAAGTCAATTTAATGTTTAATCTCTGCTCAAAATATAAAATTCAGAAGCAACCGGTTGCTGTTGCGAAAACTTTTTCCGACAAAAAAATCTTGTTCTTGTTTGAAGAATTTAGAAGTAGGCCATAAAGACACAATAAGATGTAAGAATAACTAAAAATCAATTGCTTCCTTGATAGGGTAGAAAACATTGTGGGAAAAGGAGAAAATGCTGGTAGCCTGCATTGTCTCCTTTCCTCAGATTACTTTCAAAAGCCTTCTTTAAAAGGCGTCATGCATTGTGTGGTAAAAGGTTAATAATTATCCAATCAGAGAAGCTTTAAGGAAATCAGAATGGATACCAGCAGCCAATCAGAGAAGACTTAAGAAATTCAACAGCCAATCAGAGAGCTTCAAAATCGCTCGAAATTGGCGCCAAAATTTATCAATTAAAAAACAGTGAAAAAAACGGCATAAAAGTGGATTTAAAGTTTTCTTTAAAGGCTGCTGTGCAGTCCTTGGCAAACTGCAAAGATTTCACTGAAAATGGGCAAACATTTAAGAAAATAGGGGCGCAGAAGACCGTGTTTTGGTCTTTTCAAGCCCCTTGCAAGAATTACTTCCCTTTAACCCTCGATGCACCCACGCCCCCTCCCCAGCCCTTAACTGGATTTGCTTTTCTAACTCAGCCCACAATAAATGCTGCACATTGAAACTTTCAATTAGTCAATTTTTAGTGATCAATGTACAGTGTAAAAAAAAAAACAAAAAAAAACAAAAAAAAACGCCCAGAAATTAATGCAAGAATTACTTCCCTTTAACCCTCGATGCACCCAACACCCCCCTCCCCAGCCCTTTACTGGACTTGCTTTTCTAACTCAGCCCACAATAAATGCTGCACATTAGAACTTTCAATAAGCCAAAGTGATCAATGTACAGTGTAAAAAAAAAAAACGCCCAGAAATTAATGCAAGAATTACTTCCCTTTAACCCTCGATGTACCCCCCCTCCCCCCAGTCCTTAACTGGATTTGCTTTTCTAACTCAGCCCACAATAAATGCTGCACATTGAAACTTTCAATAAGCCAAAGTGATCAATGTACAGTGTAAAAAGAAAACGCCCAGAAATTAATGTGACAAGTGGCTAAAAAAAGATTGTAAACTCTTTCAGTTGCTTCCTATTGCATAAATCAAACAAAGGCAACTGAAGTGTAATTTTTCTAATCTCTTCAAACCGCAACAAGAAACCCAGTTACGTTGACTATGTGCCAGTTACGCTCATGCGAAAACCTCAGAAATTAATGCGACAAGTGGCTAAAAAAAGCCTGAAGACTCTCATATATCAAACAAAGGCAACTGAAGTGTAATTTTTCCAATCTCTTCAAACCGCAACAAGAAACCCAGTTACGTCGACTACCGTCTCATAGGTGCCAGTTACGCTCATGCGAAAACCCCAGAAAATAATGCAACAAGTGGCAAAAAAAAGACTGAAGACTCTTTCAGTAGCAACTGCTTCTTATTGCATAAATCAAACAAAAGGAACTAAATTTTTAATTTATATTTTTTTCTCCAATCTCTTTATACCGTGACCACAAATCCATTTACGTTGACTGCCATCGTATCCGCGAAAACGCGAAAAATCGACTTACGGAACATTTCATAGCAGAGGACACCTGTTGCTTAATAGGTCAAATATAGGGAATTTAGTTTCTAATATCTGTTTTTTATTTCTGCAATCTTTATTTACCGTGACGACAAACCCTTTTAGGTTGTCTATTGTCTCGCAGGTGCCACTTACGTATCCGCAAAAACATGAAAAATCGACTTATGGAATATCTTATAGCAGACGACAACTGTTGCTTGAGTCAATTATAGGGATTTTTCTTTTTCTTTTTCTCTCACTAGGGCCATTGATTTGGTTACGATGACCATCTAACCCATACGTGACTGTTACGTGCCGCGCATAAAATTGTAAAATCAGCTTCGACACTTTTGGAGGCAACTGAAACCTGTCGTACAAATCAAAGAAAGGTAAACCAAATTTTTCCCTGTTTTCTTACCAGGGTCATGAAAACATTGAACCAATTTAGACGACCGCGTGAGTCAAAAGTCAATTTAATGTTTAATCTCTGCGCAAAATATAAAATTCAGAAGCAACCGGTTGCTGTTGCGAAAACTTTTTCCGACAAAAAAATCTTGTTCTTGTTTGAAGAATTTAGAAGTAGGCCATAAAGACACAATAAGATGTAAGAATAACTAAAAACCAATTGCTTCCTTGATAGGGTAGAAAACATTGTGGGAAAAGGAGAAAATGCTGGTAGCCTGCATTGTCTCCTTTCCTCAGATTACTTTCAAAAGCCTTCTTTAAAAGGCGTCATGCATTGTGTGGTAAAAGGTTAATAATTATCCAATCAGAGAAGCTTTAAGGAAATCAGAATGGATACCAGCAGCCAATCAGAGAAGACTTAAGAAATTCAACAGCCAATCAGAGAGCTTCAAAATCGCTCGAAATTGGCGCCAAAATTTATCAATTAAAAAACAGTGAAAAAAACGGCATAAAAGTGGATTTAAAGTTTTCTTTAAAGGCTGCTGTGCAGTCCTTGGCAAACTGCAAAGATTTCACTGAAAATGGGCAAACATTTAAGAAAATAGGGGCGCAGAAGACCGTGTTTTGGTCTTTTCAAGCCCCTTGCAAGAATTACTTCCCTTTAACCCTCGATGCACCCACGCCCCCTCCCCAGCCCTTAACTGGATTTGCTTTTCTAACTCAGCCCACAATAAATGCTGCACATTGAAACTTTCAATTAGTCAATTTTTAGTGATCAATGTACAGTGTAAAAAAAAAAACAAAACAAAAAAAAAAAAACGCCCAGAAATTAATGCAAGAATTACTTCCCTTTAACCCTCGATGCACCCAACACCCCCCTCCCCAGCCCTTTACTGGACTTGCTTTTCTAACTCAGCCCACAATAAATGCTGCACATTAGAACTTTCAATAAGCCAAAGTGATCAATGTACAGTGTAAAAAAAAAAAAAAACGCCCAGAAATTAATGCAAGAATTACTTCCCTTTAACCCTCGATGTACCCACTCCCCCCCCCTCCCCCCAGTCCTTAACTGGATTTGCTTTTCTAATTCAGCCCACAATAAATGCTGCACATTGAAACTTTCAATAAGCCAAAGTGATCAATGTACAGTGTAAAAAGAAAACGCCCAGAAATTAATGTGACAAGTGGCTAAAAAAAGATTGTAAACTCTTTCAGTTGCTTCCTATTGCATAAATCAAACAAAGGCAACTGAAGTGTAATTTTTCTAATCTCTTCAAACCGCAACAAGAAACCCAGTTACGTTGACTATGTGCCAGTTACGCTCATGCGAAAACCTCAGAAATTAATGCGACAAGTGGCTAAAAAAAGCCTGAAGACTCTCATATATCAAACAAAGGCAACTGAAGTGTAATTTTTCCAATCTCTTCAAACCGCAACAAGAAACCCAGTTACGTCGACTACCGTCTCATAGGTGCCAGTTACGCTCATGCGAAAACCCCAGAAAATAATGCAACAAGTGGCAAAAAAAAGACTGAAGACTCTTTCAGTAGCAACTGCTTCTTATTGCATAAATCAAACAAAAGGAACTAAATTTTTAATTTATATTTTTTTCTCCAATCTCTTTATACCGTGACCACAAATCCATTTACGTTGACTGCCATCGTATCCGCGAAAACGCGAAAAATCGACTTACGGAACATTTCATAGCAGAGGACACCTGTTGCTTAATAGGTCAAATATAGGGAATTTAGTTTCTAATATCTGTTTTTTATTTCTGCAATCTTTATTTACCGTGACGACAAACCCTTTTAGGTTGTCTATTGTCTCGCAGGTGCCACTTACGTATCCGCAAAAACATGAAAAATCGACTTATGGAATATCTTATAGCAGACGACAACTGTTGCTTGAGTCAATTATAGGGATTTTTCTTTTTCTTTTTCTCTCACTAGGGCCATTGATTTGGTTACGATGACCATCTAACCCATACGTGACTGTTACGTGCCGCGCATAAAATTGTAAAATCAGCTTCGACACTTTTGGAGGCAACTGAAACCTGTCGTACAAATCAAAGAAAGGTAAACCAAATTTTTCCCTGTTTTCTTACCAGGGTCATGAAAACATTGAACCAATTTAGACGACCGCGTGAGTCAAAAGTCAATTTAATGTTTAATCTCTGCGCAAAATATAAAATTCAGAAGCAACCGGTTGCTGTTGCGAAAACTTATTCCGACAAAAAAATCTTGTTCTTGTTTGAAGAATTTAGAAGTAGGCCATAAAGACACAATAAGATGTAAGAATAACTAAAAACCAATTGCTTCCTTGATAGGGTAGAAAACATTGTGGGAAAAGGAGAAAATGCTGGTAGCCTGCATTGTCTCCTTTCCTCAGATTACTTTCAAAAGCCTTCTTTAAAAGGCGTCATGCATTGTGTGGTAAAAGGTTAATAATTATCCAATCAGAGAAGCTTTAAGGAAATCAGAATGGATACCAGCAGCCAATCAGAGAAGACTTAAGAAATTCAACAGCCAATCAGAGAGCTTCAAAATCGCTCGAAATTGGCGCCAAAATTTATCAATTAAAAAACAGTGAAAAAAACGGCATAAAAGTGGATTTAAAGTTTTCTTTAAAGGCTGCTGTGCAGTCCTTGGCAAACTGCAAAGATTTCACTGAAAATGGGCAAACATTTAAGAAAATAGGGGCGCAGAAGACCGTGTTTTGGTCTTTTCAAGCCCCTTGCAAGAATTACTTCCCTTTAACCCTCGATGCACCCACGCCCCCTCCCCAGCCCTTAACTGGATTTGCTTTTCTAACTCAGCCCACAATAAATGCTGCACATTGAAACTTTCAATTAGTCAATTTTTAGTGATCAATGTACAGTGTAAAAAAAAAAACAAAACAAAAAAAAAAAAACGCCCAGAAATTAATGCAAGAATTACTTCCCTTTAACCCTCGATGCACCCAACACCCCCCTCCCCAGCCCTTTACTGGACTTGCTTTTCTAACTCAGCCCACAATAAATGCTGCACATTAGAACTTTCAATAAGCCAAAGTGATCAATGTACAGTGTAAAAAAAAAAAACGCCCAGAAATTAATGCAAGAATTACTTCCCTTTAACCCTCGATGTACCCCCCCTCCCCCCAGTCCTTAACTGGATTTGCTTTTCTAACTCAGCCCACAATAAATGCTGCACATTGAAACTTTCAATAAGCCAAAGTGATCAATGTACAGTGTAAAAAGAAAACGCCCAGAAATTAATGTGACAAGTGGCTAAAAAAAGATTGTAAACTCTTTCAGTTGCTTCCTATTGCATAAATCAAACAAAGGCAACTGAAGTGTAATTTTTCTAATCTCTTCAAACCGCAACAAGAAACCCAGTTACGTTGACTATGTGCCAGTTACGCTCATGCGAAAACCTCAGAAATTAATGCGACAAGTGGCTAAAAAAAGCCTGAAGACTCTCATATATCAAACAAAGGCAACTGAAGTGTAATTTTTCCAATCTCTTCAAACCGCAACAAGAAACCCAGTTACGTCGACTACCGTCTCATAGGTGCCAGTTACGCTCATGCGAAAACCCCAGAAAATAATGCAACAAGTGGCAAAAAAAAGACTGAAGACTCTTTCAGTAGCAACTGCTTCTTATTGCATAAATCAAACAAAAGGAACTAAATTTTTAATTTATATTTTTTTCTCCAATCTCTTTATACCGTGACCACAAATCCATTTACGTTGACTGCCATCGTATCCGCGAAAACGCGAAAAATCGACTTACGGAACATTTCATAGCAGAGGACACCTGTTGCTTAATAGGTCAAATATAGGGAATTTAGTTTCTAATATCTGTTTTTTATTTCTGCAATCTTTATTTACCGTGACGACAAACCCTTTTAGGTTGTCTATTGTCTCGCAGGTGCCACTTACGTATCCGCAAAAACATGAAAAATCGACTTATGGAATATCTTATAGCAGACGACAACTGTTGCTTGAGTCAATTATAGGGATTTTTCTTTTTCTTTTTCTCTCACTAGGGCCATTGATTTGGTTACGATGACCATCTAACCCATACGTGACTGTTACGTGCCGCGCATAAAATTGTAAAATCAGCTTCGACACTTTTGGAGGCAACTGAAACCTGTCGTACAAATCAAAGAAAGGTAAACCAAATTTTTCCCTGTTTTCTTACCAGGGTCATGAAAACATTGAACCAATTTAGACGACCGCGTGAGTCAAAAGTCAATTTAATGTTTAATCTCTGCGCAAAATATAAAATTCAGAAGCAACCGGTTGCTGTTGCGAAAACTTATTCCGACAAAAAAATCTTGTTCTTGTTTGAAGAATTTAGAAGTAGGCCATAAAGACACAATAAGATGTAAGAATAACTAAAAACCAATTGCTTCCTTGATAGGGTAGAAAACATTGTGGGAAAAGGAGAAAATGCTGGTAGCCTGCATTGTCTCCTTTCCTCAGATTACTTTCAAAAGCCTTCTTTAAAAGGCGTCATGCATTGTGTGGTAAAAGGTTAATAATTATCCAATCAGAGAAGCTTTAAGGAAATCAGAATAGATACCAGCAGCCAATCAGAGAAGACTTAAGAAATTCAACAGCCAATCAGAGAGCTTCAAAATCGCTCGAAATTGGCGCCAAAATTTATCAATTAAAAAACAGTGAAAAAAACGGCATAAAAGTGGATTTAAAGTTTTCTTTAAAGGCTGCTGTGCAGTCCTTGGCAAACTGCAAAGATTTCACTGAAAATGGGCAAACATTTAAGAAAATAGGGGCGCAGAAGACCGTGTTTTGGTCTTTTCAAGCCCCTTGCAAGAATTACTTCCCTTTAACCCTCGATGCACCCACGCCCCCTCCCCAGCCCTTAACTGGATTTGCTTTTCTAACTCAGCCCACAATAAATGCTGCACATTGAAACTTTCAATTAGTCAATTTTTAGTGATCAATGTACAGTGTAAAAAAAAAAACAAAACAAAAAAAAAAAAACGCCCAGAAATTAATGCAAGAATTACTTCCCTTTAACCCTCGATGCACCCAACACCCCCCTCCCCAGCCCTTTACTGGACTTGCTTTTCTAACTCAGCCCACAATAAATGCTGCACATTAGAACTTTCAATAAGCCAAAGTGATCAATGTACAGTGTAAAAAAAAAAAACGCCCAGAAATTAATGCAAGAATTACTTCCCTTTAACCCTCGATGTACCCCCCCTCCCCCCAGTCCTTAACTGGATTTGCTTTTCTAACTCAGCCCACAATAAATGCTGCACATTGAAACTTTCAATAAGCCAAAGTGATCAATGTACAGTGTAAAAAGAAAACGCCCAGAAATTAATGTGACAAGTGGCTAAAAAAAGATTGTAAACTCTTTCAGTTGCTTCCTATTGCATAAATCAAACAAAGGCAACTGAAGTGTAATTTTTCTAATCTCTTCAAACCGCAACAAGAAACCCAGTTACGTTGACTATGTGCCAGTTACGCTCATGCGAAAACCTCAGAAATTAATGCGACAAGTGGCTAAAAAAAGCCTGAAGACTCTCATATATCAAACAAAGGCAACTGAAGTGTAATTTTTCCAATCTCTTCAAACCGCAACAAGAAACCCAGTTACGTCGACTACCGTCTCATAGGTGCCAGTTACGCTCATGCGAAAACCCCAGAAAATAATGCAACAAGTGGCAAAAAAAAGACTGAAGACTCTTTCAGTAGCAACTGCTTCTTATTGCATAAATCAAACAAAAGGAACTAAATTTTTAATTTATATTTTTTTCTCCAATCTCTTTATACCGTGACCACAAATCCATTTACGTTGACTGCCATCGTATCCGCGAAAACGCGAAAAATCGACTTACGGAACATTTCATAGCAGAGGACACCTGTTGCTTAATAGGTCAAATATAGGGAATTTAGTTTCTAATATCTGTTTTTTATTTCTGCAATCTTTATTTACCGTGACGACAAACCCTTTTAGGTTGTCTATTGTCTCGCAGGTGCCACTTACGTATCCGCAAAAACATGAAAAATCGACTTATGGAATATCTTATAGCAGACGACAACTGTTGCTTGAGTCAATTATAGGGATTTTTCTTTTTCTTTTTCTCTCACTAGGGCCATTGATTTGGTTACGATGACCATCTAACCCATACGTGACTGTTACGTGCCGCGCATAAAATTGTAAAATCAGCTTCGACACTTTTGGAGGCAACTGAAACCTGTCGTACAAATCAAAGAAAGGTAAACCAAATTTTTCCCTGTTTTCTTACCAGGGTCATGAAAACATTGAACCAATTTAGACGACCGCGTGAGTCAAAAGTCAATTTAATGTTTAATCTCTGCGCAAAATATAAAATTCAGAAGCAACCGGTTGCTGTTGCGAAAACTTATTCCGACAAAAAAATCTTGTTCTTGTTTGAAGAATTTAGAAGTAGGCCATAAAGACACAATAAGATGTAAGAATAACTAAAAACCAATTGCTTCCTTGATAGGGTAGAAAACATTGTGGGAAAAGGAGAAAATGCTGGTAGCCTGCATTGTCTCCTTTCCTCAGATTACTTTCAAAAGCCTTCTTTAAAAGGCGTCATGCATTGTGTGGTAAAAGGTTAATAATTATCCAATCAGAGAAGCTTTAAGGAAATCAGAATGGATACCAGCAGCCAATCAGAGAAGACTTAAGAAATTCAACAGCCAATCAGAGAGCTTCAAAATCGCTCGAAATTGGCGCCAAAATTTATCAATTAAAAAACAGTGAAAAAAACGGCATAAAAGTGGATTTAAAGTTTTCTTTAAAGGCTGCTGTGCAGTCCTTGGCAAACTGCAAAGATTTCACTGAAAATGGGCAAACATTTAAGAAAATAGGGGCGCAGAAGACCGTGTTTTGGTCTTTTCAAGCCCCTTGCAAGAATTACTTCCCTTTAACCCTCGATGCACCCACGCCCCCTCCCCAGCCCTTAACTGGATTTGCTTTTCTAACTCAGCCCACAATAAATGCTGCACATTGAAACTTTCAATTAGTCAATTTTTAGTGATCAATGTACAGTGTAAAAAAAAAAACAAAAACAAAAAAAAAAAACGCCCAGAAATTAATGCAAGAATTACTTCCCTTTAACCCTCGATGCACCCAACACCCCCCTCCCCAGCCCCTTACTGGACTTGCTTTTCTAACTCAGCCCACAATAAATGCTGCACATTAGAACTTTCAATAAGCCAAAGTGATCAATGTACAGTGTAAAAAAAAAAAACGCCCAGAAATTAATGCAAGAATTACTTCCCTTTAACCCTCGATGTACCCCCCCTCCCCCCAGTCCTTAACTGGATTTGCTTTTCTAACTCAGCCCACAATAAATGCTGCACATTGAAACTTTCAATAAGCCAAAGTGATCAATGTACAGTGTAAAAAGAAAACGCCCAGAAATTAATGTGACAAGTGGCTAAAAAAAGATTGTAAACTCTTTCAGTTGCTTCCTATTGCATAAATCAAACAAAGGCAACTGAAGTGTAATTTTTCTAATCTCTTCAAACCGCAACAAGAAACCCAGTTACGTTGACTATGTGCCAGTTACGCTCATGCGAAAACCTCAGAAATTAATGCGACAAGTGGCTAAAAAAAGCCTGAAGACTCTCATATATCAAACAAAGGCAACTGAAGTGTAATTTTTCCAATCTCTTCAAACCGCAACAAGAAACCCAGTTACGTCGACTACCGTCTCATAGGTGCCAGTTACGCTCATGCGAAAACCCCAGAAAATAATGCAACAAGTGGCAAAAAAAAGACTGAAGACTCTTTCAGTAGCAACTGCTTCTTATTGCATAAATCAAACAAAAGGAACTAAATTTTTAATTTATATTTTTTTCTCCAATCTCTTTATACCGTGACCACAAATCCATTTACGTTGACTGCCATCGTATCCGCGAAAACGCGAAAAATCGACTTACGGAACATTTCATAGCAGAGGACACCTGTTGCTTAATAGGTCAAATATAGGGAATTTAGTTTCTAATATCTGTTTTTTATTTCTGCAATCTTTATTTACCGTGACGACAAACCCTTTTAGGTTGTCTATTGTCTCGCAGGTGCCACTTACGTATCCGCAAAAACATGAAAAATCGACTTATGGAATATCTTATAGCAGACGACAACTGTTGCTTGAGTCAATTATAGGGATTTTTCTTTTTCTTTTTCTCTCACTAGGGCCATTGATTTGGTTACGATGACCATCTAACCCATACGTGACTGTTACGTGCCGCGCATAAAATTGTAAAATCAGCTTCGACACTTTTGGAGGCAACTGAAACCTGTCGTACAAATCAAAGAAAGGTAAACCAAATTTTTCCCTGTTTTCTTACCAGGGTCATGAAAACATTGAACCAATTTAGACGACCGCGTGAGTCAAAAGTCAATTTAATGTTTAATCTCTGCGCAAAATATAAAATTCAGAAGCAACCGGTTGCTGTTGCGAAAACTTTTTCCGACAAAAAAATCTTGTTCTTGTTTGAAGAATTTAGAAGTAGGCCATAAAGACACAATAAGATGTAAGAATAACTAAAAACCAATTGCTTCCTTGATAGGGTAGAAAACATTGTGGGAAAAGGAGAAAATGCTGGTAGCCTGCATTGTCTCCTTTCCTCAGATTACTTTCAAAAGCCTTCTTTAAAAGGCGTCATGCATTGTGTGGTAAAAGGTTAATAATTATCCAATCAGAGAAGCTTTAAGGAAATCAGAATGGATACCAGCAGCCAATCAGAGAAGACTTAAGAAATTCAACAGCCAATCAGAGAGCTTCAAAATCGCTCGAAATTGGCGCCAAAATTTATCAATTAAAAAACAGTGAAAAAAACGGCATAAAAGTGGATTTAAAGTTTTCTTTAAAGGCTGCTGTGCAGTCCTTGGCAAACTGCAAAGATTTCACTGAAAATGGGCAAACATTTAAGAAAATAGGGGCGCAGAAGACCGTGTTTTGGTCTTTTCAAGCCCCTTGCAAGAATTACTTCCCTTTAACCCTCGATGCACCCACGCCCCCTCCCCAGCCCTTAACTGGATTTGCTTTTCTAACTCAGCCCACAATAAATGCTGCACATTGAAACTTTCAATTAGTCAATTTTTAGTGATCAATGTACAGTGTAAAAAAAAAAACAAAAACAAAAAAAAAAAACGCCCAGAAATTAATGCAAGAATTACTTCCCTTTAACCCTCGATGCACCCAACACCCCCCTCCCCAGCCCCTTACTGGACTTGCTTTTCTAACTCAGCCCACAATAAATGCTGCACATTAGAACTTTCAATAAGCCAAAGTGATCAATGTACAGTGTAAAAAAAAAAAACGCCCAGAAATTAATGCAAGAATTACTTCCCTTTAACCCTCGATGTACCCCCCCTCCCCCCAGTCCTTAACTGGATTTGCTTTTCTAACTCAGCCCACAATAAATGCTGCACATTGAAACTTTCAATAAGCCAAAGTGATCAATGTACAGTGTAAAAAGAAAACGCCCAGAAATTAATGTGACAAGTGGCTAAAAAAAGATTGTAAACTCTTTCAGTTGCTTCCTATTGCATAAATCAAACAAAGGCAACTGAAGTGTAATTTTTCTAATCTCTTCAAACCGCAACAAGAAACCCAGTTACGTTGACTATGTGCCAGTTACGCTCATGCGAAAACCTCAGAAATTAATGCGACAAGTGGCTAAAAAAAGCCTGAAGACTCTCATATATCAAACAAAGGCAACTGAAGTGTAATTTTTCCAATCTCTTCAAACCGCAACAAGAAACCCAGTTACGTCGACTACCGTCTCATAGGTGCCAGTTACGCTCATGCGAAAACCCCAGAAAATAATGCAACAAGTGGCAAAAAAAAGACTGAAGACTCTTTCAGTAGCAACTGCT
Source organism: Tridacna crocea (assembly GCA_943736015.1). Classification (NCBI taxonomy): domain Eukaryota; kingdom Metazoa; phylum Mollusca; class Bivalvia; order Cardiida; family Cardiidae; genus Tridacna; species Tridacna crocea. The sequence continues at coordinate 17,126,136 of OX031069.1, forward strand.
TCTTATTGCATAAATCAAACAAAAGGAACTGAATTTTTAATTTATATTTTTTTCTCCAATCTCTTTATACCGTGACCACAAATCCATTTACGTTGACTGCCATCGTATCTGCGAAAACGCGAAAAATCGACTTACGGAACATTTCATAGCAGAGGACACCTGTTGCTTAATAGGTCAAATATAGGGAATTTAGTTTCTAATATCTGTTTTTTATTTCTGCAATCTTTATTTACCGTGACGACAAACCCTTTTAGGTTGTCTATTGTCTCGCAGGTGCCACTTACGTATCCGCAAAAACATGAAAAATCGACTTATGGAATATCTTATAGCAGACGACAACTGTTGCTTGAGTCAATTATAGGGATTTTTCTTTTTCTTTTTCTCTCACTAGGGCCATTGATTTGGTTACGATGACCATCTAACCCATACGTGACTGTTACGTGCCGCGCATAAAATTGTAAAATCAGCTTCGACACTTTTGGAGGCAACTGAAACCTGTCGTACAAATCAAAGAAAGGTAAACCAAATTTTTCCCTGTTTTCTTACCAGGGTCATGAAAACATTGAACCAATTTAGACGACCGCGTGAGTCAAAAGTCAATTTTATGTTTAATCTCTGCGCAAAATATAAAATTCAGAAGCAACCGGTTGCTGTTGCGAAAACTTTTTCCGACAAAAAAATCTTGTTCTTGTTTGAAGAATTTAGAAGTAGGCCATAAAGACACAATAAGATGTAAGAATAACTAAAAGTCAATTGCTTCCTTGATAGGGTAGAAAACATTGTGGGAAAAGGAGAAAATGCTGGTAGCCTGCATTGTCTCCTTTCCTCAGATTACTTTCAAAAGCCTTCTTTAAAAGGCGTCATGCATTGTGTGGTAAAAGGTTAATAATTATCCAATCAGAGAAGCTTTAAGGAAATCAGAATGGATAGCAGCAGCCAATCAGAGAAGACTTAAGAAATTCAACAGCCAATCAGAGAGCTTCAAAATCGCTCGAAATTGGCGCCAAAATTTATCAATTAAAAAACAGTGAAAAAAACGGCATAAAAGTGGATTTAAAGTTTTCTTTAAAGGCTGCTGTGCAGTCCTTGGCAAACTGCAAAGATTTCACTGAAAATGGGCAAACATTTAAGAAAATAGGGGCGCAGAAGACCGTGTTTTGGTCTTTTCAAGCCCCTTGCAAGAATTACTTCCCTTTAACCCTCGATGCACCCACGCCCCCTCCCCAGCCCTTAACTGGATTTGCTTTTCTAACTCAGCCCACAATAAATGCTGCACATTGAAACTTTCAATAAGCCAAAGTGATCAATGTACAGTGTAAAAAGAAAACGCCCAGAAATTAATGTGACAAGTGGCTAAAAAAAGATTGTAAACTCTTTCAGTTGCTTCCTATTGCATATATCAAACAAAGGCAACTGAAGTGTAATTTTTCTAATCTCTTCAAACCGCAACAAGAAACCCAGTTACGTTGACTATGTGTCAGTTACGCTCATGCGAAAACCTCAGAAATTAATGCGACAAGTGGCTAAAAAAAGCCTGAAGACTCTCATATATCAAACAAAGGCAACTGAAGTGTAATTTTTCCAATCTCTTCAAACCGCAACAAGAAACCCAGTTACGTCGACTACCGTCTCATAGGTGCCAGTTACGCTCATGCGAAAACCCCAGAAAATAATGCAACAAGTGGCAAAAAAAAGACTGAAGACTCTTTCAGTAGCAACTGCTTCTTATTGCATAAATCAAACAAAAGGAACTAAATTTTTAATTTATATTTTTTTCTCCAATCTCTTTATACCGTGACCACAAATCCATTTACGTTGACTGCCATCGTATCCGCGAAAACGCGAAAAATCGACTTACGGAACATTTCATAGCAGAGGACACCTGTTGCTTAATAGGTCAAATATAGGGAATTTAGTTTCTAATATCTGTTTTTTATTTCTGCAATCTTTATTTACCGTGACGACAAACCCTTTTAGGTTGTCTATTGTCTCGCAGGTGCCACTTACGTATCCGCAAAAACATGAAAAATCGACTTATGGAATATCTTATAGCAGACGACAACTGTTGCTTGAGTCAATTATAGGGATTTTTCTTTTTCTTTTTCTCTCACTAGGGCCATTGATTTGGTTACGATGACCATCTAACCCATACGTGACTGTTACGTGCCGCGCATAAAATTGTAAAATCAGCTTCGACACTTTTGGAGGCAACTGAAACCTGTCGTACAAATCAAAGAAAGGTAAACCAAATTTTTCCCTGTTTTCTTACCAGGGTCATGAAAACATTGAACCAATTTAGACGACCGCGTGAGTCAAAAGTCAATTTAATGTTTAATCTCTGCGCAAAATATAAAATTCAGAAGCAACCGGTTGCTGTTGCGAAAACTTTTTCCGACAAAAAAATCTTGTTCTTGTTTGAAGAATTTAGAAGTAGGCCATAAAGACACAATAAGATGTAAGAATAACTAAAAATCAATTGCTTCCTTGATAGGGTAGAAAACATTGTGGGAAAAGGAGAAAATGCTGGTAGCCTGCATTGTCTCCTTTCCTCAGATTACTTTCAAAAGCCTTCTTTAAAAGGCGTCATGCATTGTGTGGTAAAAGGTTAATAATTATCCAATCAGAGAAGCTTTAAGGAAATCAGAATGGATACCAGCAGCCAATCAGAGAAGACTTAAGAAATTCAACAGCCAATCAGAGAGCTTCAAAATCGCTCGAAATTGGCGCCAAAATTTATCAATTAAAAAACAGTGAAAAAAACGGCATAAAAGTGGATTTAAAGTTTTCTTTAAAGGCTGCTGTGCAGTCCTTGGCAAACTGCAAAGATTTCACTGAAAATGGGCAAACATTTAAGAAAATAGGGGCGCAGAAGACCGTGTTTTGGTCTTTTCAAGCCCCTTGCAAGAATTACTTCCCTTTAACCCTCGATGCACCCACGCCCCCTCCCCAGCCCTTAACTGGATTTGCTTTTCTAACTCAGCCCACAATAAATGCTGCACATTGAAACTTTCAATTAGTCAATTTTTAGTGATCAATGTACAGTGTAAAAAAAAAAACAAAAAAAAAAAAACGACCAGAAATTAATGCAAGAATTACTTCCCTTTAACCCTCGATGCACCCAACACCCCCCTCCCCAGCCCTTTACTGGACTTGCTTTTCTAACTCAGCCCACAATAAATGCTGCACATTAGAACTTTCAATAAGCCAAAGTGATCAATGTACAGTGTAAAAAAAAAAAAAACGCCCAGAAATTAATGCAAGAATTACTTCCCTTTAACCCTCGATGTACCCACTCCCCCCCCTCCCCCCAGTCCTTAACTGGATTTGCTTTTCTAACTCAGCCCACAATAAATGCTGCACATTGAAACTTTCAATAAGCCAAAGTGATCAATGTACAGTGTAAAAAGAAAACGCCCAGAAATTAATGTGACAAGTGGCTAAAAAAAGATTGTAAACTCTTTCAGTTGCTTCCTATTGCATAAATCAAACAAAGGCAACTGAAGTGTAATTTTTCTAATCTCTTCAAACCGCAACAAGAAACCCAGTTACGTTGACTATGTGCCAGTTACGCTCATGCGAAAACCTCAGAAATTAATGCGACAAGTGGCTAAAAAAAGCCTGAAGACTCTCATATATACAAACAAAGGCAACTGAAGTGTAATTTTTCCAATCTCTTCAAACCGCAACAAGAAACCCAGTTACGTCGACTACCGTCTCATAGGTGCCAGTTACGCTCATGCGAAAACCCCAGAAAATAATGCAACAAGTGGCAAAAAAAAGACTGAAGACTCTTTCAGTAGCAACTGCTTCTTATTGCATAAATCAAACAAAAGGAACTGAATTTTTAATTTATATTTTTTTCTCCAATCTCTTTATACCGTGACCACAAATCCATTTACGTTGACTGCCATCATATCCGCGAAAACGCGAAAAATCGACTTACGGAACATTTCATAGCAGAGGACACCTGTTGCTTAATAGGTCAAATATAGGGAATTTAGTTTCTAATATCTGTTTTTTATTTCTGCAATCTTTATTTACCGTGACGACAAACCCTTTTAGGTTGTCTATTGTCTCGCAGGTGCCACTTACGTATCCGCAAAAACATGAAAAATCGACTTATGGAATATCTTATAGCAGACGACAACTGTTGCTTGAGTCAATTATAGGGATTTTTCTTTTTCTTTTTCTCTCACTAGGGCCATTGATTTGGTTACGATGAGCATCTAACCCATACGTGACTGTTATATGCCGCGCATAAAATTGTAAAATCAGCTTCGACACTTTTGGAGGCAACTGAAACCTGTCGTACAAATCAAAGAAAGGTAAACCAAATTTTTCCCTGTTTTCTTACCAGGGTCATGAAAACATTGAACCAATTTAGACGACCGCGTGAGTCAAAAGTCAATTTTATGTTTAATCTCTGCGCAAAATATAAAATTCAGAAGCAACCGGTTGCTGTTGCGAAAACTTTTTCCGACAAAAAAATCTTGTTCTTGTTTGAAGAATTTAGAAGTAGGCCATAAAGACACAATAAGATGTAAGAATAACTAAAAATCAATTGCTTCCTTGATAGGGTAGAAAACATTGTGGGAAAAGGAGAAAATGCTGGTAGCCTGCATTGTCTCCTTTCCTCAGATTACTTTCAAAAGCCTTCTTTAAAAGGCGTCATGCATTGTGTGGTAAAAGGTTAATAATTATCCAATCAGAGAAGCTTTAAGGAAATCAGAATGGATACCAGCAGCCAATCAGAGAAGACTTAAGAAATTCAACAGCCAATCAGAGAGCTTCAAAATCGCTCGAAATTGGCGCCAAAATTTATCAATTAAAAAACAGTGATAAAAACGGCATAAAAGTGGATTTAAAGTTTTCTTTAAAGGCTGCTGTGCAGTCCTTGGCAAACTGCAAAGATTTCACTGAAAATGGGCAAACATTTAAGAAAATAGGGGCGCAGAAGACCGTGTTTTGGTCTTTTCAAGCCCCTTGCAAGAATTACTTCCCTTTAACCCTCGATGCACCCACGCCCCCTCCCCAGCCCTTAACTGGATTTGCTTTTCTAACTCAGCCCACAATAAATGCTGCACATTGAAACTTTCAATAAGCCAAAGTGATCAATGTACAGTGTAAAAAGAAAACGCCCAGAAATTAATGTGACAAGTGGCTAAAAAAAGATTGTAAACTCTTTCAGTTGCTTCCTATTGCATATATCAAACAAAGGCAACTGAAGTGTAATTTTTCTAATCTCTTCAAACCGCAACAAGAAACCCAGCTACGTTGACTATGTGCCAGTTACGCTCATGCGAAAACCTCAGAAATTAATGCGACAAGTGGCTAAAAAAAGCCTGAAGACTCTCATATATCAAACAAAGGCAACTGAAGTGTAATTTTTCCAATCTCTTCAAACCGCAACAAGAAACCCAGTTACGTCGACTACCGTCTCATAGGTGCCAGTTACGCTCATGCGAAAACCCCAGAAAATAATGCAACAAGTGGCAAAAAAAAGACTGAAGACTCTTTCAGTAGCAACTGCTTCTTATTGCATAAATCAAACAAAAGGAACTAAATTTTTAATTTATATTTTTTTCTCCAATCTCTTTATACCGTGACCACAAATCCATTTACGTTGACTGCCATCGTATCCGCGAAAACGCGAAAAATCGACTTACGGAACATTTCATAGCAGAGGACACCTGTTGCTTAATAGGTCAAATATAGGGAATTTAGTTTCTAATATCTGTTTTTTATTTCTGCAATCTTTATTTACCGTGACGACAAACCCTTTTAGGTTGTCTATTGTCTCGCAGGTGCCACTTACGTATCCGCAAAAACATGAAAAATCGACTTATGGAATATCTTATAGCAGACGACAACTGTTGCTTGAGTCAATTATAGGGATTTTTCTTTTTCTTTTTCTCTCACTAGGGCCATTGATTTGGTTACGATGACCATCTAACCCATACGTGACTGTTACGTGCCGCGCATAAAATTGTAAAATCAGCTTCGACACTTTTGGAGGCAACTGAAACCTGTCGTACAAATCAAAGAAAGGTAAACCAAATTTTTCCCTGTTTTCTTACCAGGGTCATGAAAACATTGAACCAATTTAGACGACCGCGTGAGTCAAAAGTCAATTTAATGTTTAATCTCTGCGCAAAATATAAAATTCAGAAGCAACCGGTTGCTGTTGCGAAAACTTTTTCCGACAAAAAAATCTTGTTCTTGTTTGAAGAATTTAGAAGTAGGCCATAAAGACACAATAAGATGTAAGAATAACTAAAAGTCAATTGCTTCCTTGATAGGGTAGAAAACATTGTGGGAAAAGGAGAAAATGCTGGTAGCCTGCATTGTCTCCTTTCCTCAGATTACTTTCAAAAGCCTTCTTTAAAAGGCGTCATGCATTGTGTGGTAAAAGGTTAATAATTATCCAATCAGAGAAGCTTTAAGGAAATCAGAATGGATAGCAGCAGCCAATCAGAGAAGACTTAAGAAATTCAACAGCCAATCAGAGAGCTTCAAAATCGCTCGAAATTGGCGCCAAAATTTATCAATTAAAAAACAGTGAAAAAAACGGCATAAAAGTGGATTTAAAGTTTTCTTTAAAGGCTGCTGTGCAGTCCTTGGCAAACTGCAAAGATTTCACTGAAAATGGGCAAACATTTAAGAAAATAGGGGCGCAGAAGACCGTGTTTTGGTCTTTTCAAGCCCCTTGCAAGAATTACTTCCCTTTAACCCTCGATGCACCCACGCCCCCTCCCCAGCCCTTAACTGGATTTGCTTTTCTAACTCAGCCCACAATAAATGCTGCACATTGAAACTTTCAATTAGTCAATTTTTAGTGATCAATGTACAGTGTAAAAAAAAAAACAAAAAAAAAAAAACGCCCAGAAATTAATGCAAGAATTACTTCCCTTTAACCCTCGATGCACCCAACACCCCCCTCCCCAGCCCTTTACTGGACTTGCTTTTCTAACTCAGCCCACAATAAATGCTGCACATTAGAACTTTCAATAAGCCAAAGTGATCAATGTACAGTGTAAAAAAAAAAAAAACGCCAAGAAATTAATGCAAGAATTACTTCCCTTTAACCCTCGATGTACCCACTCCCCCCCCCTCCCCCCAGTCCTTAACTGGATTTGCTTTTCTAACTCAGCCCACAATAAATGCTGCACATTGAAACTTTCAATAAGCCAAAGTGATCAATGTACAGTGTAAAAAGAAAACGCCCAGAAATTAATGTGACAAGTGGCTAAAAAAAGATTGTAAACTCTTTCAGTTGCTTCCTATTGCATAAATCAAACAAAGGCAACTGAAGTGTAATTTTTCTAATCTCTTCAAACCGCAACAAGAAACCCAGTTACGTTGACTATGTGCCAGTTACGCTCATGCGAAAACCTCAGAAATTAATGCGACAAGTGGCTAAAAAAAGCCTGAAGACTCTCATATATCAAACAAAGGCAACTGAAGTGTAATTTTTCCAATCTCTTCAAACCGCAACAAGAAACCCAGTTACGTCGACTACCGTCTCATAGGTGCCAGTTACGCTCATGCGAAAACCCCAGAAAATAATGCAACAAGTGGCAAAAAAAAGACTGAAGACTCTTTCAGTAGCAACTGCTTCTTATTGCATAAATCAAACAAAAGGAACTAAATTTTTAATTTATATTTTTTTCTCCAATCTCTTTATACCGTGACCACAAATCCATTTACGTTGACTGCCATCGTATCCGCGAAAACGCGAAAAATCGACTTACGGAACATTTCATAGCAGAGGACACCTGTTGCTTAATAGGTCAAATATAGGGAATTTAGTTTCTAATATCTGTTTTTTATTTCTGCAATCTTTATTTACCGTGACGACAAACCCTTTTAGGTTGTCTATTGTCTCGCAGGTGCCACTTACGTATCCGCAAAAACATGAAAAATCGACTTATGGAATATCTTATAGCAGACGACAACTGTTGCTTGAGTCAATTATAGGGATTTTTCTTTTTCTTTTTCTCTCACTAGGGCCATTGATTTGGTTACGATGACCATCTAACCCATACGTGACTGTTACGTGCCGCACATAAAATTGTAAAATCAGCTTCGACACTTTTGGAGGCAACTGAAACCTGTCGTACAAATCAAAGAAAGGTAAACCAAATTTTTCCCTGTTTTCTTACCAGGGTCATGAAAACATTGAACCAATTTAGACGACCGCGTGAGTCAAAAGTAAATTTTATGTTTAATCTCTGCGCAAAATATAAAATTCAGAAGCAACCGGTTGCTGTTGCGAAAACTTTTTCCGACAAAAAAATCTTGTTCTTGTTTGAAGAATTTAGAAGTAGGCCATAAAGACACAATAAGATGTAAGAATAACTAAAAATCAATTGCTTCCTTGATAGGGTAGAAAACATTGTGGGAAAAGGAGAAAATGCTGGTAGCCTGCATTGTCTCCTTTCCTCAGATTACTTTCAAAAGCCTTCTTTAAAAGGCGTCATGCATTGTGTGGTAAAAGGTTAATAATTATCCAATCAGAGAAGCTTTAAGGAAATCAGAATGGATACCAGCAGCCAATCAGAGAAGACTTAAGAAATTCAACAGCCAATCAGAGAGCTTCAAAATCGCTCGAAATTGGCGCCAAAATTTATCAATTAAAAAACAGTGAAAAAAACGGCATAAAAGTGGATTTAAAGTTTTCTTTAAAGGCTGCTGTGCAGTCCTTGGCAAACTGCAAAGATTTCACTGAAAATGGGCAAACATTTAAGAAAATAGGGGCGCAGAAGACCGTGTTTTGGTCTTTTCAAGCCCCTTGCAAGAATTACTTCCCTTTAACCCTCGATGCACCCACGCCCCCTCCCCAGCCCTTAACTGGATTTGCTTTTCTAACTCAGCCCACAATAAATGCTGCACATTGAAACTTTCAATTAGTCAATTTTTAGTGATCAATGTACAGTGTAAAAAAAAAAAAAAAAAAAAAAAAAAAAAAACGCCCAGAAATTAATGCAAGAATTACTTCCCTTTAACCCTCGATGCACCCAACACCCCCCCTCCCCAGTCCTTTACTGGACTTGCTTTTCTAACTCAGCCCACAATAAATGCTGCACATTAGAACTTTCAATAAGCCAAAGTGATCAATGTACAGTGTAAAAAAAAAAAACGCCCAGAAATTAATGCAAGAATTACTTCCCTTTAACCCTCGATGTACCCAACCCCCCCCTCCCCCCAGTCCTTAACTGGATTTGCTTTTCTAACTCAGCCCACAATAAATGCTGCACATTGAAACTTTCAATAAGCCAAAGTGATCAATGTACAGTGTAAAAAGAAAACGCCCAGAAATTAATGTGACAAGTGGCTAAAAAAAGATTGTAAACTCTTTCAGTTGCTTCCTATTGCATAAATCAAACAAAGGCAACTGAAGTGTAATTTTTCTAATCTCTTCAAACCGCAACAAGAAACCCAGTTACGTTGACTATGTGCCAGTTACGCTCATGCGAAAACCTCAGAAATTAATGCGACAAGTGGCTAAAAAAAGCCTGAAGACTCTCATATATCAAACAAAGGCAACTGAAGTGTAATTTTTCCAATCTCTTCAAACCGCAACAAGAAACCCAGTTACGTCGACTACCGTCTCATAGGTGCCAGTTACGCTCATGCGAAAACCCCAGAAAATAATGCAACAAGTGGCAAAAAAAAGACTGAAGACTCTTTCAGTAGCAACTGCTTCTTATTGCATAAATCAAACAAAAGGAACTAAATTTTTAATTTATATTTTTTTCTCCAATCTCTTTATACCGTGACCACAAATCCATTTACGTTGACTGCCATCGGATACGCGAAAACGCGAAAAATCGACTTACGGAACATTTCATAGCAGAGGACACCTGTTGCTTAATAGGTCAAATATAGGGAATTTAGTTTCTAATATCTGTTTTTTATTTCTGCAATCTTTATTTACCGTGACGACAAACCCTTTTAGGTTGTCTATTGTCTCGCAGGTGCCACTTACGTATCCGCAAAAACATGAAAAATCGACTTATGGAATATCTTATAGCAGACGACAACTGTTGCTTGAGTCAATTATAGGGATTTTTCTTTTTCTTTTTCTCTCACTAGGGCCATTGATTTGGTTACGATGACCATCTAACCCATACGTGACTGTTACGTGCCGCGCATAAAATTGTAAAATCAGCTTCGACACTTTTGGAGGCAACTGAAACCTGTCGTACAAATCAAAGAAAGGTAAACCAAATTTTTCCCTGTTTTCTTACCAGGGTCATGAAAACATTGAACCAATTTAGACGACCGCGTGAGTCAAAAGTCAATTTTATGTTTAATCTCTGCGCAAAATATAAAATTCAGAAGCAACCGGTTGCTGTTGCGAAAACTTTTTCCGACAAAAAAATCTTGTTCTTGTTTGAAGAATTTAGAAGTAGGCCATAAAGACACAATAAGATGTAAGAATAACTAAAAATCAATTGCTTCCTTGATAGGGTAGAAAACATTGTGGGAAAAGGAGAAAATGCTGGTAGCCTGCATTGTCTCCTTTCCTCAGATTACTTTCAAAAGCCTTCTTTAAAAGGCGTCATGCATTGTGTGGTAAAAGGTTAATAATTATCCAATCAGAGAAGCTTTAAGGAAATCAGAATGGATACCAGCAGCCAATCAGAGAAGACTTAAGAAATTCAACAGCCAATCAGAGAGCTTCAAAATCGCTCGAAATTGGCGCCAAAATTTATCAATTTAAAAAACAGTGAAAAAAACGGCATAAAAGTGGATTTAAAGTTTTCTTTAAAGGCTGCTGTGCAGTCCTTGGCAAACTGCAAAGATTTCACTGAAAATGGGCAAACATTTAAGAAAATAGGGGCGCAGAAGACCGTGTTTTGGTCTTTTCAAGCCCCTTGCAAGAATTACTTCCCTTTAATCCTCGATGCACCCACGCCCCCTCCCCAGCCCTTAACTGGATTTGCTTTTCTAACTCAGCCCACAATAAATGCTGCACATTGAAACCTTCAATTAGTCAATTTTTAGTGATCAATGTACAGTGTAAAAAAAAAATAAAAAAAAAATAAACGCCCAGAAATTAATGCAAGAATTACTTCCCTTTAACCCTCGATGCACCCAACACCCCCCTCCCCAGCCCTTTACTGGACTTGCTTTTCTAACTCAGCCCACAATAAATGCTGCACATTAGAACTTTCAATAAGCCAAAGTGATCAATGTACAGTGTAAAAAAAAAAAAAAAACGCCCAGAAATTAATGCAAGAATTACTTCCCTTTAACCTTCGATGTACCCAACCCCCCCCCTCCCCCCAGTCCTTAACTGGATTTGCTTTTCTAACTCAGCCCACAATAAATGCTGCACATTGAAACTTTCAATAAGCCAAAGTGATCAATGTACAGTGTAAAAAGAAAACGCCCAGAAATTAATGTGACAAGTGGCTAAAAAAAGATTGTAAACTCTTTCAGTTGCTTCCTATTGCATAAATCAAACAAAGGCAACTGAAGTGTAATTTTTCTAATCTCTTCAAACCGCAACAAGAAACCCAGTTACGTTGACTATGTGCCAGTTACGCTCATGCGAAAACCTCAGAAATTAATGCAACAAGTGGCTAAAAAAAGCCTGAAGACTCTCATATATCAAACAAAGGCAACTGAAGTGTAATTTTTCCAATCTCTTCAAACTGCAACAAGAAACCCAGTTACGTCGACTACCGTCTCATAGGTGCCAGTTACGCTCATGCGAAAACCCCAGAAAATAATGCAACAAGTGGCAAAAAAAAGACTGAAGACTCTTTCAGTAGCAACTGCTTCTTATTGCATAAATCAAACAAAAGGAACTAAATTTTTAATTTATATTTTTTTCTCCAATCTCTTTATACCGTGACCACAAATCCATTTACGTTGACTGCCATCGGATACGAGAAAACGCGAAAAATCAACTTACGGAACATTTCATAGCAGAGGACACCTGTTGCTTAATAGGTCAAATATAGGGAATTTAGTTTCTAATATCTGTTTTTTATTTCTGCAATCTTTATTTACCGTGACGACAAACCCTTTTAGGTTGTCTATTGTCTCGCAGGTGCCACTTACGTATACGCAAAAACATGAAAAATCGACTTATGGAATATCTTATAGCAGACGACAACTGTTGCTTGAGTCAATTATAGGGATTTTTCTTTTTCTTTTTCTCTCACTAGGGCCATTGACTTGGTTACGATGACCATCTAACCCATACGTGACTGTTACGTGCCACGCATAAAATTGTAAAATCAGCTTCGACACTTTTGGAGGCAACTGAAACCTGTCGTACAAATCAAAGAAAGGTAAACCAAATTTTTCCCTGTTTTCTTACCAGGGTCATGAAAACATTGAACCAATTTAGACGACCGCGTGAGTCAAAAGTCAATTTTATGTTTAATCTCTGCGCAAAATATAAAATTCAGAAGCAACCGGTTGCTGTTGCGAAAACTTTTTCCGACAAAAAAATCTTGTTCTTGTTTGAAGAATTTAGAAGTAGGCCATAAAGACACAATAAGATGTAAGAATAACTAAAAATCAATTGCTTCCTTGATAGGGTAGAAAACATTGTGGGAAAAGGAGAAAATGCTGGTAGCCTGCATTGTCTCCTTTCCTCAGATTACTTTCAAAAGCCTTCTTTAAAAGGCGTCATGCATTGTGTGGTAAAAGGATAATAATTATCCAATCAGAGAAGCTTTAAGGAAATCAGAATGGATACCAGCAGCCAATCAGAGAAGACTTAAGAAATTCGACAGCCAATCAGAGAGCTTCAAAATCGCTCGAAATTGGCGCCAAAATTTATCAATTAAAAAACAGTGAAAAAAACGGCATAAAAGTGGATTTAAAGTTTTCTTTAAAGGCTGCTGTGCAGTCCTTGGCAAACTGCAAAGATTTCACTGAAAATGGGCAAACATTTAAGAAAATAGGGGCGCAGAAGACCGTGTTTTGGTCTTTTCAAGCCCCTTGCAAGAATTACTTCCCTTTAACCCTCGATGCACCCACGCCCCCTCCCCAGCCCTTAACTGGATTTGCTTTTCTAACTCAGCCCACAATAAATGCTGCACATTGAAACTTTCAATTAGTCAATTTTTAGTGATCAATGTACAGTGTAAAAAAAAAAAACAAACAAAAAAAAAAACGCCCAGAAATTAATGCAAGAATTACTTCCCTTTAACCCTCGATGCACCCAACACCCCCCTCCCCAGCCCTTTACTGGACTTGCTTTTCTAACTCAGCCCACAATAAATGCTGCACATTAGAACTTTCAATAAGCCAAAGTGATCAATGTATAGTGTAAAAAAAAAAAAAACGCCCAGAAATTAATGCAAGAATTACTTCCCTTTAACCCTCGATGTACCCAACCCCCCCACTCCCCCCAGTCCTTAACTGGATTTGCTTTTCTAACTCAGCCCACAATAAATGCTGCACATTGAAACTTTCAATAAGCCAAAGTGATCAATGTACAGTGTAAAAAGAAAACGCCCAGAAATTAATGTGACAAGTGGCTAAAAAAAGATTGTAAACTCTTTCAGTTGCTTCCTATTGCATAAATCAAACAAAGGCAACTGAAGTGTAATTTTTCTAATCTCTTCAAACCGCAACAAGAAACCCAGTTACGTTGACTATGTGCCAGTTACGCTCATGCGAAAACCTCAGAAATTAATGCAACAAGTGGCTAAAAAAAGCCTGAAGACTCTCATATATCAAACAAAGGCAACTGAAGTGTAATTTTTCCAATCTCTTCAAACCGCAACAAGAAACCCAGTTATGTCGACTACCGTCTCATAGGTGCCAGTTACGCTCATGCGAAAACCCCAGAAAATAATGCAACAAGTGGCAAAAAAAAGACTGAAGACTCTTTCAGTAGCAACTGCTTCTTATTGCATAAATCAAACAAAAGGAACTAAATTTTTAATTTATATTTTTTTCTCCAATCTCTTTATACCGTGACCACAAATCCATTTACGTTGACTGCCATCGGATATGCGAAAACGCGAAAAATCGACTTACGGAACATTTCATAGCAGAGGACACCTGTTGCTTAATAGGTCAAATATAGGGAATTTAGTTTCTAATATCTGTTTTTTATTTCTGCAATCTTTATTTACCGTGACGACAAACCCTTTTAGGTTGTCTATTGTCTCGCAGGTGCCACTTACGTATCCGCAAAAACATGAAAAATCGACTTATGGAATATCTTATAGCAGACGACAACTGTTGCTTGAGTCAATTATAGGGATTTTTCTTTTTCTTTTTCTCTCACTAGGGCCATTGATTTGGTTACGATGACCATCTAACCCATACGTGACTGTTACGTGCCGCGCATAAAATTGTAAAATCAGCTTCGACACTTTTGGAGGCAACTGAAACCTGTCGTACAAATCAAAGAAAGGTAAACCAAATTTTTCCCTGTTTTCTTACCAGGGTCATGAAAACATTGAACCAATTTAGACGACCGCGTGAGTCAAAAGTCAATTTTATGTTTAATCTCTGCGCAAAATATAAAATTCAGAAGCAACCGGTTGCTGTTGCGAAAACTTTTTCCGACAAAAAAATCTTGTTCTTGTTTGAAGAATTTAGAAGTAGGCCATAAAGACACAATAAGATGTAAGAATAACTAAAAATCAATTGCTTCCTTGATAGGGTAGAAAACATTGTGGGAAAAGGAGAAAATGCTGGTAGCCTGCATTGTCTCCTTTCCTCAGATTACTTTCAAAAGCCTTCTTTAAAAGGCGTCATGCATTGTGTGGTAAAAGGTTAATAATTATCCAATCAGAGAAGCTTTAAGGAAATCAGAATGGATACCAGCAGCCAATCAGAGAAGACTTAAGAAATTCAACAGCCAATCAGAGAGCTTCAAAATCGCTCGAAATTGGCGCCAAAATTTATCAATTAAAAAACAGTGAAAAAAACGGCATAAAAGTGGATTTAAAGTTTTCTTTAAAGGCTGCTGTGCAGTCCTTGGCAAACTGCAAAGATTTCACTGAAAATGGGCAAACATTTAAGAAAATAGGGGCGCAGAAGACCGTGTTTTGGTCTTTTCAAGCCCCTTGCAAGAATTACTTCCCTTTAACCCTCCATGCACCCACGCCCCCTCCCCAGCCCTTAACTGGATTTGCTTTTCTAACTCAGCCCACAATAAATGCTGCACATTGAAACTTTCAATTAGTCAATTTTTAGTGATCAATGTACAGTGTAAAAAAAAAAAAAAAAAAAAAAAAAAACGCCCAGAAATTAATGCAAGAATTACTTCCCTTTAACCCTCGATGCACCCAACACCCCCCCTCCCCACCCCTTTACTGGACTTGCTTTTCTAACTCAGCCCACAATAAATGCTGCACATTAGAACTTTCAATAAGCCAAAGTGATCAATGTACAGTGTAAAAAAAAAAAAAACGCCCAGAAATTAATGCAAGAATTACTTCCCTTTAACCCTCGATGTACCCACCCCCCCTCCCCCCAGTCCTTAACTGGATTTGCTTTTCTAACTCAGCCCACAATAAATGCTGCACATTGAAACTTTCAATAAGCCAAAGTGATCAATGTACAGTGTAAAAAGAAAACGCCCAGAAATTAATGTGACAAGTGGCTAAAAAAAGATTGTAAACTCTTTCAGTTGCTTCCTATTGCATAAATCAAACAAAGGCAACTGAAGTGTAATTTTTCTAATCTCTTCAAACCGCAACAAGAAACCCAGTTACGTTGACTATGTGCCAGTTACGCTCATGCGAAAACCTCAGGAATTAATGCGACAAGTGGCTAAAAAAAGCCTGAAGACTCTCATATATCAAACAAAGGCAACTGAAGTGTAATTTTTCCAATCTCTTCAAACCGCAACAAGAAACCCAGTTACGTCGACTACCGTCTCATAGGTGCCAGTTACGCTCATGCGAAAACCCCAGAAAATAATGCAACAAGTGGCAAAAAAAAGACTGAAGACTCTTTCAGTAGCAACTGCTTCTTATTGCATAAATCAAACAAAAGGAACTAAATTTTTAATTTATATTTTTTTCTCCAATCTCTTTATACCGTGACCACAAATCCATTTACGTTGACTGCCATCGGATACGCGAAAACGCGAAAAATCGACTTACGGAACATTTCATAGCAGAGGACACCTGTTGCTTAATAGGTCAAATATAGGGAATTTAGTTTCTAATATCTGTTTTTTATTTCTGCAATCTTTATTTACCGTGACGACAAACCCTTTTAGGTTGTCTATTGTCTCGCAGGTGCCACTTACGTATACGCAAAAACATGAAAAATCGACTTATGGAATATCTTATAGCAGACGACAACTGTTGCTTGAGTCAATTATAGGGATTTTTCTTTTTCTTTTTCTCTCACTAGGGCCATTGATTTGGTTACGATGACCATCTAACCCATACGTGACTGTTACGTGCCGCGCATAAAATTGTAAAATCAGCTTCGACACTTTTGGAGGCAACTGAAACCTGTCGTACAAATCAAAGAAAGGTAAACCAAATTTTTCCCTGTTTTCTTACCAGGGTCATGAAAACATTGAACCAATTTAGACGACCGCGTGAGTCAAAAGTCAATTTTATGTTTAATCTCTGCGCAAAATATAAAATTCAGAAGCAACCGGTTGCTGTTGCGAAAACTTTTTCCGACAAAAAAATCTTGTTCTTGTTTGAAGAATTTAGAAGTAGGCCATAAAGACACAATAAGATGTAAGAATAACTAAAAATCAATTGCTTCCTTGATAGGGTAGAAAACATTGTGGGAAAAGGAGAAAATGCTGGTAGCCTGCATTGTCTCCTTTCCTCAGATTACTTTCAAAAGCCTTCTTTAAAAGGCGTCATGCATTGTGTGGTAAAAGGTTAATAATTATCCAATCAGAGAAGCTTTAAGGAAATCAGAATGGATAGCAGCAGCCAATCAGAGAAGACTTAAGAAATTCAACAGCCAATCAGAGAGCTTCAAAATCGCTCGAAATTGGCGCCAAAATTTATCAATTAAAAAACAGTGAAAAAAACGGCTTAAAAGTGGATTTAAAGTTTTCTTTAAAGGCTGCTGTGCAGTCCTTGGCAAACTGCAAAGATTTCACTGAAAATGGGCAAACATTTAAGAAAATAGGGGCGCAGAAGACCGTGTTTTGGTCTTTTCAAGCCCCTTGCAAGAATTACTTCCCTTTAACCCTCCATGCACCCACGCCCCCTCCCCAGCCCTTAACTGGATTTGCTTTTCTAACTCAGCCCACAATAAATGCTGCACATTGAAACTTTCAATTAGTCAATTTTTAGTGATCAATGTACAGTGTAAAAAAAAAAAAAAAAAAAAAAAAAAACGCCCAGAAATTAATGCAAGAATTACTTCCCTTTAACCCTCGATGCACCCAACACCCCCCCTCCCCACCCCTTTACTGGACTTGCTTTTCTAACTCAGCCCACAATAAATGCTGCACATTAGAACTTTCAATAAGCCAAAGTGATCAATGTACAGTGTAAAAAAAAAAAAACGCCCAGAAATTAATGCAAGAATTACTTCCCTTTAACCCTCGATGTACCCACCCCCCCCTCCCCCCAGTCCTTAACTGGATTTGCTTTTCTAACTCAGCCCACAATAAATGCTGCACATTGAAACTTTCAATAAGCCAAAGTGATCAATGTACAGTGTAAAAAGAAAACGCCCAGAAATTAATGTGACAAGTGGCTAAAAAAAGATTGTAAACTCTTTCAGTTGCTTCCTATTGCATAAATCAAACAAAGGCAACTGAAGTGTAATTTTTCTAATCTCTTCAAACCGCAACAAGAAACCCAGTTACGTTGACTATGTGCCAGTTACGCTCATGCGAAAACCTCAGGAATTAATGCGACAAGTGGCTAAAAAAAGCCTGAAGACTCTCATATATCAAACAAAGGCAACTGAAGTGTAATTTTTCCAATCTCTTCAAACCGCAACAAGAAACCCAGTTACGTCGACTACCGTCTCATAGGTGCCAGTTACGCTCATGCGAAAACCCCAGAAAATAATGCAACAAGTGGCAAAAAAAAGACTGAAGACTCTTTCAGTAGCAACTGCTTCTTATTGCATAAATCAAACAAAAGGAACTAAATTTTTAATTTATATTTTTTTCTCCAATCTCTTTATACCGTGACCACAAATCCATTTACGTTGACTGCCATCGGATACGCGAAAACGCGAAAAATCGACTTACGGAACATTTCATAGCAGAGGACACCTGTTGCTTAATAGGTCAAATATAGGGAATTTAGTTTCTAATATCTGTTTTTTATTTCTGCAATCTTTATTTACCGTGACGACAAACCCTTTTAGGTTGTCTATTGTCTCGCAGGTGCCACTTACGTATACGCAAAAACATGAAAAATCGACTTATGGAATATCTTATAGCAGACGACAACTGTTGCTTGAGTCAATTATAGGGATTTTTCTTTTTCTTTTTCTCTCACTAGGGCCATTGATTTGGTTACGATGACCATCTAACCCATACGTGACTGTTACGTGCCGCGCATAAAATTGTAAAATCAGCTTCGACACTTTTGGAGGCAACTGAAACCTGTCGTACAAATCAAAGAAAGGTAAACCAAATTTTTCCCTGTTTTCTTACCAGGGTCATGAAAACATTGAACCAATTTAGACGACCGCGTGAGTCAAAAGTCAATTTTATGTTTAATCTCTGCGCAAAATATAAAATTCAGAAGCAACCGGTTGCTGTTGCGAAAACTTTTTCCGACAAAAAAATCTTGTTCTTGTTTGAAGAATTTAGAAGTAGGCCATAAAGACACAATAAGATGTAAGAATAACTAAAAATCAATTGCTTTCTTGATAGGGTAGAAAACATTGTGGGAAAAGGAGAAAATGCTGGTAGCCTGCATTGTCTCCTTTCCTCAGATTACTTTCAAAAGCCTTCTTTTAAAAGGCGTCATGCATTGTGTGGTAAAAGGTTAATAATTATCCAATCAGAGAAGCTTTAAGGAAATCAGAATGGATAGCAGCAGCCAATCAGAGAAGACTTAAGAAATTCGACAGCCAATCAGAGAGCTTCAAAATCGCTCGAAATTGGCGCCAAAATTTATCAATTAAAAAACAGTGAAAAAAACGGCATAAAAGTGGATTTAAAGTTTTCTTTAAAGGCTGCTGTGCAGTCCTTGGCAAACTGCAAAGATTTCACTGAAAATGGGCAAATATTTAAGAAAATAGGGGCGCAGAAGACCGTGTTTTGGTCTTTTCAAGCCCCTTGCAAGAATTACTTCCCTTTAACCCTCGATGCACCCACGCCCCCTCCCCAGCCCTTAACTGGATTTGCTTTTCTAACTCAGCCCACAATAAATGCTGCACATTGAAACCTTCAATTAGTCAATTTTTAGTGATCAATGTACAGTGTAAAAAAAAAATAAAAAAAAAATAAACGCCCAGAAATTAATGCAAGAATTACTTCCCTTTAACCCTCGATGCACCCAACACCCCCCTCCCCAGCCCTTTACTGGATTTGCTTTTCTAACTCAGCCCACAATAAATGCTGCACATTAGAACTTTCAATAAGCCAAAGTGATCAATGTACAGTGTAAAAAAAAAAAAACGCCCAGAAATTAATGCAAGAATTACTTCCCTTTAACCCTCGATGTACCCAACCCCCCCCCCTCCCCCCAGTCCTTAACTGGATTTGCTTTTCTAACTCAGCCCACAATAAATGCTGCACATTGAAACTTTCAATAAGCCAAAGTGATCAATGTACAGTGTAAAAAGAAAACGCCCAGAAATTAATGTGACAAGTGGCTAAAAAAAGATTGTAAACTCTTTCAGTTGCTTCCTATTGCATAAATCAAACAAAGGCAACTGAAGTGTAATTTTTCTAATCTCTTCAAACCGCAACAAGAAACCCAGTTACGTTGACTATGTGCCAGTTACGCTCATGCGAAAACCTCAGAAATTAATGCGACAAGTGGCTAAAAAAAGCCTGAAGACTCTCATATATCAAACAAAGGCAACTGAAGTGTAATTTTTCCAATCTCTTCAAACCGCAACAAGAAACCCAGTTACGTCGACTACCGTCTCATAGGTGCCAGTTACGCTCATGCGAAAACCCCAGAAAATAATGCAACAAGTGGCAAAAAAAAGACTGAAGACTCTTTCAGTAGCAACTGCTTCTTATTGCATAAATCAAACAAAAGGAACTAAATTTTTAATTTATATTTTTTTCTCCAATCTCTTTATACCGTGACCACAAATCCATTTACGTTGACTGCCATCGGATACGCGAAAACGCGAAAAATCGACTTACGGAACATTTCATAGCAGAGGACACCTGTTGCTTAATAGGTCAAATATAGGGAATTTAGTTTCTAATATCTGTTTTTTATTTCTGCAATCTTTATTTACCGTGACGACAAACCCTTTTAGGTTGTCTATTGTCTCGCAGGTGCCACTTACGTATCCGCAAAAACATGAAAAATCGACTTATGGAATATCTTATAGCAGACGACAACTGTTGCTTGAGTCAATTATGGGGATTTTTCTTTTTCTTTTTCTCTCACTAGGGCCATTGATTTGGTTACGATGACCACCTAACCCATACGTGACTGTTACGTGCCGCGCATAAAATTGTAAAATCAGCTTCGACACTTTTGGAGGCAACTGAAACCTGTCGTACAAATCAAAGAAAGGTAAACCAAATTTTTCCCTGTTTTCTTACCAGGGTCATGAAAACATTGAACCAATTTAGACGACCGCGTGAGTCAAAAGTCAATTTTATGTTTAATCTCTGCGCAAAATATAAAATTCAGAAGCAACCGGTTGCTGTTGCGAAAACTTTTTCCGACAAAAAAATCTTGTTCTTGTTTGAAGAATTTAGAAGTAGGCCATAAAGACACAATAAGATGTAAGAATAACTAAAAATCAATTGCTTCCTTGATAGAGTAGAAAACATTGTGGGAAAAGGAGAAAATGCTGGTAGCCTGCATTGTCTCCTTTCCTCAGATTACTTTCAAAAGCCTTCTTTAAAAGGCGTCATGCATTGTGTGGTAAAAGGTTAATAATTATCCAATCAGAGAAGCTTTAAGGAAATCAGAATGGATACCAGCAGCCAATCAGAGAAGACTTAAGAAATTCAACAGCCAATCAGAGAGCTTCAAAATCGCTCGAAATTGGCGCCAAAATTTATCAATTAAAAAACAGTGAAAAAAACGGCATAAAAGTGGATTTAAAGTTTTCTTTAAAGGCTGCTGTGCAGTCCTTGGCAAACTGCAAAGATTTCACTGAAAATGGGCAAACATTTAAGAAAATGGGGGCGCAGAAGACCGTGTTTTGGTCTTTTCAAGCCCCTTGCAAGAATTACTTCCCTTTAACCCTCGATGCACCCACGCCCCCTCCCCAGCCCTTAACTGGATTTGCTTTTCTAACTCAGCCCACAATAAATGCTGCACATTGAAACTTTCAATTAGTCAATTTTTAGTGATCAATGTACAGTGTAAAAAAAAAAAAACAAACAAAAAAAAAACCGCCCAGAAATTAATGCAAGAATTACTTCCCTTTAACCCTCGATGCACCCAACACCCCCCTCCCCAGCCCTTTACTGGACTTGCTTTTCTAACTCAGCCCACAATAAATGCTGCACATTAGAACTTTCAATAAGCCAAAGTGATCAATGTACAGTGTAAAAAAAAAAAACGCCCAGAAATTAATGCAAGAATTACTTCCCTTTAACCCTCGATGTACCCAACCCCCCCCTCCCCCCAGTCCTTAACTGGATTTGCTTTTCTAACTCAGCCCACAATAAATGCTGCACATTGAAACTTTCAATAAGCCAAAGTGATCAATGTACAGTGTAAAAAGAAAACGCCCAGAAATTAATGTGACAAGTGGCTAAAAAAAGATTGTAAACTCTTTCAGTTGCTTCCTATTGCATAAATCAAACAAAGGCAACTGAAGTGTAATTTTTCTAATCTCTTCAAACCGCAACAAGAAACCCAGTTACGTTGACTATGTGCCAGTTACGCTCATGCGAAAACCTCAGAAATTAATGCAACAAGTGGCTAAAAAAAGCCTGAAGACTCTCATATATCAAACAAAGGCAACTGAAGTGTAATTTTTCCAATCTCTTCAAACTGCAACAAGAAACCCAGTTATGTCGACTACCGTCTCATAGGTGCCAGTTACGCTCATGCGAAAACCCCAGAAAATAATGCAACAAGTGGCAAAAAAAAGACTGAAGACTCTTTCAGTAGCAACTGCTTCTTATTGCATAAATCAAACAAAAGGAACTAAATTTTTAATTTATATTTTTTTCTCCAATCTCTTTATACCGTGACCACAAATCCATTTACGATGACTGCCATCGGATACGCGAAAACGCGAAAAATCGACTTACGGAACATTTCATAGCAGAGGACACCTGTTGCTTAATAGGTCAAATATAGGGAATTTAGTTTCTAATATCTGTTTTTTATTTCTGCAATCTTTATTTACCGTGACGACAAACCCTTTTAGGTTGTCTATTGTCTCGCAGGTGCCACTTACGTATCCGCAAAAACATGAAAAATCGACTTATGGAATATCTTATAGCAGACGACAACTGTTGCTTGAGTCAATTATAGGGATTTTTCTTTTTCTTTTTCTCTCACTAGGGCCATTGATTTGGTTACGATGACCATCTAACCCATACGTGACTGTTACGTGCCGCGCATAAAATTGTAAAATCAGCTTCGACACTTTTGGAGGCAACTGAAACCTGTCGTACAAATCAAAGAAAGGTAAACCAAATTTTTCCCTGTTTTCTTACCAGGGTCATGAAAACATTGAACCAATTTAGACGACCGCGTGAGTCAAAAGTCAATTTTATGTTTAATCTCTGCGCAAAATATAAAATTCAGAAGCAACCGGTTGCTGTTGCGAAAACTTTTTCCGACAAAAAAATCTTGTTCTTGTTTGAAGAATTTAGAAGTAGGCCATAAAGACACAATAAGATGTAAGAATAACTAAAAATCAATTGCTTCCTTGATAGGGTAGAAAACATTGTGGGAAAAGGAGAAAATGCTGGTAGCCTGCATTGTCTCCTTTCCTCAGATTACTTTCAAAAGCCTTCTTTAAAAGGCGTCATGCATTGTGTGGTAAAAGGTTAATAATTATCCAATCAGAGAAGCTTTAAGGAAATCAGAATGGATACCAGCAGCCAATCAGAGAAGACTTAAGAAATTCAACAGCCAATCAGAGAGCTTCAAAATCGCTCGAAATTGGCGCCAAAATTTATCAATTAAAAAACAGTGAAAAAAACGGCATAAAAGTGGATTTAAAGTTTTCTTTAAAGGCTGCTGTGCAGTCCTTGGCAAACTGCAAAGATTTCACTGAAAATGGGCAAACATTTAAGAAATTAGGGGCGCAGAAGACCGTGTTTTGGTCTTTTCAAGCCCCTTGCAAGAATTACTTCCCTTTAACCCTCGATGCACCCACGCCCCCTCCCCAGCCCTTAACTGGATTTGCTTTTCTAACTCAGCCCACAATAAATGCTGCACATTGAAACTTTCAATTAGTCAATTTTTAGTGATCAATGTACAGTGTAAAAAAAAAAAAAAAAAAAAAGAAAACGCCCAGAAATTAATGCAAGAATTACTTCCCTTTAACCCTCGATGCACCCAACACCCCCCTCCCCAGCCCTTTACTGGACTTGCTTTTCTAACTCAGCCCACAATAAATGCTGCACATTAGAACTTTCAATAAGCCAAAGTGATCAATGTACAGTGTAAAAAAAAAAAAAACGCCCAGAAATTAATGCAAGAATTACCTCCCTTTAACCCTCGATGTACCCAACCCCCCCTCCCCCCAGTCCTTAACTGGATTTGCTTTTCTAACTCAGCCCACAATAAATGCTGCACATTGAAACTTTCAATAAGCCAAAGTGATCAATGTACAGTGTAAAAAGAAAACGCCCAGAAATTAATGTGACAAGTGGCTAAAAAAAGATTGTAAACTCTTTCAGTTGCTTCCTATTGCATAAATCAAACAAAGGCAACTGAAGTGTAATTTTTCTAATCTCTTCAAACCGCAACAAGAAACCCAGTTACGTTGACTATGTGCCAGTTACGCTCATGCGAAAACCTCAGAAATTAATGCGACAAGTGGCTAAAAAAAGCCTGAAGACTCTCATATATCAAACAAAGGCAACTGAAGTGTAATTTTTCCAATCTCTTCAAACCGCAACAAGAAACCCAGTTACGTCGACTACCGTCTCATAGGTGCCAGTTACGCTCATGCGAAAACCCCAGAAAATAATGCAACAAGTGGCAAAAAAAAGACTGAAGACTCTTTCAGTAGCAACTGCTTCTTATTGCATAAATCAAACAAAAGGAACTAAATTTTTAATTTATATTTTTTTCTCCAATCTCTTTATACCGTGACCACAAATCCATTTACGTTGACTGCCATCGTATCCGCGAAAAACGCGAAAAATCGACTTACGGAACATTTCATAGCAGAGGACACCTGTTGCTTAATAGGTCAAATATAGGGAATTTAGTTTCTAATATCTGTTTTTTATTTCTGCAATCTTTATTTACCGTGACGACAAACCCTTTTAGGTTGTCTATTGTCTCGCAGGTGCCACTTACGTATCCGCAAAAACATGAAAAATCGACTTATGGAATATCTTATAGCAGACGACAACTGTTGCTTGAGTCAATTATAGGGATTTTTCTTTTTCTTTTTCTCTCACTAGGGCCATTGATTTGGTTACGATGACCATCTAACCCATACGTGACTGTTACGTGCCGCGCATAAAATTGTAAAATCAGCTTCGACACTTTTGGAGGCAACTGAAACCTGTCGTACAAATCAAAGAAAGGTAAACCAAATTTTTCCCTGTTTTCTTACCAGGGTCATGAAAACATTGAACCAATTTAGACGACCGCGTGAGTCAAAAGTCAATTTTATGTTTAATCTCTGCGCAAAATATAAAATTCAGAAGCAACCGGTTGCTGTTGCGAAAACTTTTTCCGACAAAAAAATCTTGTTCTTGTTTGAAGAATTTAGAAGTAGGCCATAAAGACACAATAAGATGTAAGAATAACTAAAAATCAATTGCTTCCTTGATAGGGTAGAAAACATTGTGGGAAAAGGAGAAAATGCTGGTAGCCTGCATTGTCTCCTTTCCTCAGATTACTTTCAAAAGCCTTCTTTAAAAGGCGTCATGCATTGTGTGGTAAAAGGTTAATAATTATCCAATCAGAGAAGCTTTAAGGAAATCAGAATGGATAGCAGCAGCCAATCAGAGAAGACTTAAGAAATTCAACAGCCAATCAGAGAGCTTCAAAATCGCTCGAAATTGGCGCCAAAATTTATCAATTAAAAAACAGTGAAAAAAACGGCATAAAAGTGGATTTAAAGTTTTCTTTAAAGGCTGCTGTGCAGTCCTTGGCAAACTGCAAAGATTTCACTGAAAATGGGCAAACATTTAAGAAAATAGGGGCGCAGAAGACCGTGTTTTGGTCTTTTCAAGCCCCTTGCAAGAATTACTTCCCTTTAACCCTCGATGCACCCACGCCCCCTACCCAGCCCTTAACTGGATTTGCTTTTCTAACTCAGCCCACAATAAATGCTGCACATTGAAACTTTCAATTAGTCAATTTTTAGTGATCAATGTACAGTGTAAAAAAAAAAAAAAAAGAAACGCCCAGAAATTAATGCAAGAATTACTTCCCTTTAACCCTCGATGCACCCAACATCCCCCTCCCCAGCCCTTTACTGGACTTGCTTTTCTAACTCAGCCCACAATAAATGCTGCACATTAGAACTTTCAATAAGCCAAAGTGATCAATGTACAGTGTAAAAAAAAAAAAAACGCCCAGAAATTAATGCAAGAATTACTTCCCTTTAACCCTCGATGTACCCACCCCCCCTCCCCCCAGTCCCTAACTGGACTTGCTTTTCTAACTCAGCCCACAATAAATGCTGCACATTGAAACTTTCAATAAGCCAAAGTGATCAATGTACAGTGTAAAAAGAAAACGCCCAGAAATTAATGTGACAAGTGGCTAAAAAAAGATTGTAAACTCTTTCAGTTGCTTCCTATTGCATAAATCAAACAAAAGCAACTGAAGTGTAATTTTTCTAATCTCTTCAAACCGCAACAAGAAACCCAGTTACGTTGACTATGTGCCAGTTACGCTCATGTGAAAACCTCAGAAATTAATGCGACAAGTGGCTAAAAAAAGCCTGAAGACTCTCATATATCAAACAAAGGCAACTGAAGTGTAATTTTTCCAATCTCTTAAAACCGCAACAAGAAACCCAGTTACGTCGACTACCGTCTCATAGGTGCCAGTTACGCTCATGCGAAAACCCAAGAAAATAATGCAACAAGTGGCAAAAAAAAGACTGAAGACTCTTTCAGTAGCAACTGCTTCTTATTGCATAAATCAAACAAAAGGAACTAAATTTTTAATTTATATTTTTTTCTCCAATCTCTTTATACCGTGACCACAAATCCATTTACGTTGACTGCCATCGGATACGCGAAAACGCGAAAAATCGACTTACGGAACATTTCATAGCAGAGGACACCTGTTGCTTAATAGGTCAAATATAGGGAATTTAGTTTCTAATATCTGTTTTTTATTTCTGCAATCTTTATTTACCGTGACGACAAACCCTTTTAGGTTGTCTATTGTCTCGCAGGTGCCACTTACGTATCCGCAAAAACATGAAAAATCGACTTATGGAATATCTTATAGCAGACGACAACTGTTGCTTGAGTCAATTATAGGGATTTTTCTTTTTCTTTTTCTCTCACTAGGGCTATTGATTTGGTTACGATGACCATCTAACCCATACGTGACTGTTATGTGCCGCGCATAAAATTGTAAAATCAGCTTCGACACTTTTGGAGGCAACTGAAACCTGTCGTACAAATCAAAGAAAGGTAAACCAAATTTTTCCCTGTTTTCTTACCAGGGTCATGAAAACATTGAACCAATTTAGACGACCGCGTGAGTCAAAAGTCAATTTTATGTTTAATCTCTGCGCAAAATATAAAATTCAGAAGCAACCGGTTGCTGTTGCGAAAACTTTTTCCGACAAAAAAATCTTGTTCTTGTTTGAAGAATTTAGAAGTAGGCCATAAAGACACAATAAGATGTAAGAATAACTAAAAATCAATTGCTTCCTTGATAGGGTAGAAAACATTGTGGGAAAAGGAGAAAATGCTGGTAGCCTGCATTGTCTCCTTTCCTCAGATTACTTTCAAAAGCCTTCTTTAAAAGGCGTCATGCATTGTGTGGTAAAAGGTTAATAATTATCCAATCAGAGAAGCTTTAAGGAAATCAGAATGGATAGCAGCAGCCAATCAGAGAAGACTTAAGAAATTCAACAGCCAATCAGAGAGCTTCAAAATCGCTCGAAATTGGCGCCAAAATTTATCAATTAAAAAAC
This sequence comes from Tridacna crocea, assembly GCA_943736015.1. NCBI lineage: Eukaryota > Metazoa > Mollusca > Bivalvia > Cardiida > Cardiidae > Tridacna > Tridacna crocea. The sequence continues at coordinate 17,153,538 of OX031069.1, forward strand.
AGTGAAAAAAACGGCATAAAAGTGGATTTAAAGTTTTCTTTAAAGGCTGCTGTGCAGTCCTTGGCAAACTGCAAAGATTTCACTGAAAATGGGCAAACATTTAAGAAAATAGGGGCGCAGAAGACCGTGTTTTGGTCTTTTCAAGCCCCTTGCAAGAATTACTTCCCTTTAACCCTCGATGCACCCACGCCCCCTCCCCAGCCCTTAACTGGATTTGCTTTTCTAACTCAGCCCACAATAAATGCTGCACATTGAAACTTTCAATTATTCAATTTTTAGTGATCAATGTACAGTGTAAAAAAAAAAAAAAAAAAACGCCCAGAAATTAATGCAAGAATTACTTCCCTTTAACCCTCGATGCACCCAACACCCCCCTCCCCAGCCCTTTACTGGACTTGCTTTTCTAACTCAGCCCACAATAAATGCTGCACATTAGAACTTTCAATAAGCCAAAGTGATCAATGTACAGTGTAAAAAAAAAAAAACGCCCAGAAATTAATGCAAGAATTACTTCCCTTTAACCCTCGATGTACCCAACCCCCCCCTCCCCCCAGTCCTTAACTGGATTTGCTTTTCTAACTCAGCCCACAATAAATGCTGCACATTGAAACTTTCAAAAAGCAAAAGTGATCAATGTACAGTGTAAAAAGAAAACGCCCAGAAATTAATGTGACAAGTGGCTAAAAAAAGATTGTAAACTCTTTCAGTTGCTTCCTATTGCATAAATCAAACAAAGGCAACTGAAGTGTAATTTTTCTAATCTCTTCAAACCGCAACAAGAAACCCAGTTACGTTGACTATGTGCCAGTTACGCTCATGCGAAAACCTCAGAAATTAATGCAACAAGTGGCTAAAAAAAGCCTGAAGACTCTCATATATCAAACAAAGGCAACTGAAGTGTAATTTTTTCAATCTCTTCAAACTGCAACAAGAAACCCAGTTACGTCGACTACCGTCTCATAGGTGCCAGTTACGCTCATGCGAAAACCCAAGAAAATAATGCAACAAGTGGCAAAAAAAAGACTGAAGACTCTTTCAGTAGCAACTGCTTCTTATTGCATAAATCAAACAAAAGGAACTAAATTTTTAATTTATATTTTTTTCTCCAATCTCTTTATACCGTGACCACAAATCCATTTACGTTGACTGCCATCGGATACGCGAAAACGCGAAAAATCGACTTACGGAACATTTCATAGCAGAGGACACCTGTTGCTTAATAGGTCAAATATAGGGAATTTAGTTTCTAATATCTGTTTTTTATTTCTGCAATCTTTATTTACCGTGACGACAAACCCTTTTAGGTTGTCTATTGTCTCGCAGGTGCCACTTACGTATCCGCAAAAACATGAAAAATCGACTTATGGAATATCTTATAGCAGACGACAACTGTTGCTTGAGTCAATTATAGGGATTTTTCTTTTTCTTTTTCTCTCACTAGGGCCATTGATTTGGTTACGATGACCATCTAACCCATACGTGACTGTTACGTGCCGCGCATAAAATTGTAAAATCAGCTTCGACACTTTTGGAGGCAACTGAAACCTGTCGTACAAATCAAAGAAAGGTAAACCAAATTTTTCCCTGTTTTCTTACCAGGGTCATGAAAACATTGAACCAATTTAGACGACCGCGTGAGTCAAAAGTCAATTTTATGTTTAATCTCTGCGCAAAATATAAAATTCAGAAGCAACCGGTTGCTGTTGCGAAAACTTTTTCCGACAAAAAAATCTTGTTCTTGTTTGAAGAATTTAGAAGTAGGCCATAAAGACACAATAAGATGTAAGAATAACTAAAAATCAATTGCTTCCTTGATAGGGTAGAAAACATTGTGGGAAAAGGAGAAAATGCTGGTAGCCTGCATTGTCTCCTTTCCTCAGATTACTTTCAAAAGCCTTCTTTAAAAGGCGTCATGCATTGTGTGGTAAAAGGTTAATAATTATCCAATCAGAGAAGCTTTAAGGAAATCAGAATGGATACCAGCAGCCAATCAGAGAAGACTTAAGAAATTCAACAGCCAATCAGAGAGCTTCAAAATCGCTCGAAATTGGCGCCAAAATTTATCAATTAAAAACAGTGAAAAAAACGGCATAAAAGTGGATTTAAAGTTTTCTTTAAAGGCTGCTGTGCAGTCCTTGGCAAACTGCAAAGATTTCACTGAAAATGGGCAAACATTTAAGAAAATAGGGGCGCAGAAGACCGTGTTTTGGTCTTTTCAAGCCCCTTGCAAGAATTACTTCCCTTTAACCCTCGATGCACCCACGCCCCCTCCCCAGCCCTTAACTGGATTTGCTTTTCTAACTCAGCCCACAATAAATGCTGCACATTGAAACTTTCAATTAGTCAATTTTTAGTGATCAATGTACAGTGTAAAAAAAAAAACAAAAAAAAAAAAAAACGCCCAGAAATTAATGCAAGAATTACTTCCCTTTAACCCTCGATGCACCCAACACCCCCCTCCCCAGCCCTTTACTGGACTGGTTTTTCTAACTCAGCCCACAATAAATGCTGCACATTAAAACTTTCAATAAGCCAAAGTGATCAATGTACAGTGTAAAAAAAAAAAAAAACGCCCAGAAATTAATGCAAGAATTACTTCCCTTTAACCCTCGATGTACCCAACCCCCCCTCCCCCCAGTCCTTAACTGGATTTGCTTTTCTAACTCAGCCCACAATAAATGCTGCACATTGAAACTTTCAATAAGCCAAAGTGATCAATGTACAGTGTAAAAAGAAAACGCCCAGAAATTAATGTGACAAGTGGCTAAAAAAAGATTGTAAACTCTTTCAGTTGCTTCCTATTGCATAAATCAAACAAAGGCAACTGAAGTGTAATTTTTCTAATCTCTTCAAACCGCAACAAGAAACCCAGTTACGTTGACTATGTGCCAGTTACGCTCATGCGAAAACCTCAGAAATTAATGCGACAAGTGGCTAAAAAAAGCCTGAAGACTCTCATATATCAAACAAAGGCAACTGAAGTGTAATTTTTCCAATCTCTTCAAACCGCAACAAGAAACCCAGTTACGTCGACTACCGTCTCATAGGTGCCAGTTACGCTCATGCGAAAACCCCAGAAAATAATGCAACAAGTGGCAAAAAAAAGACTGAAGACTCTTTCAGTAGCAACTGCTTCTTATTGCATAAATCAAACAAAAGGAACTAAATTTTTAATTTATATTTTTTTCTCCAATCTCTTTATACCGTGACCACAAATCCATTTACGTTGACTGCCATCGGATACGCGAAAACGCGAAAAATCGACTTACGGAACATTTCATAGCAGAGGACACCTGTTGCTTAATAGGTCAAATATAGGGAATTTAGTTTCTAATATCTGTTTTTTATTTCTGCAATCTTTATTTACCGTGACGACAAACCCTTTTAGGTTGTCTATTGTCTCGCAGGTGCCACTTACGTATCCGCAAAAACATGAAAAATCGACTTATGGAATATCTTATAGCAGACGACAACTGTTGCTTGAGTCAATTATAGGGATTTTTCTTTTTCTTTTTCTCTCACTAGGGCCATTGATTTGGTTACGATGACCATCTAACCCATACGTGACTGTTACGTGCCGCGCATAAAATTGTAAAATCAGCTTCGACACTTTTGGAGGCAACTGAAACCTGTCGTACAAATCAAAGAAAGGTAAACCAAATTTTTCCCTGTTTTCTTACCAGGGTCATGAAAACATTGAACCAATTTAGACGACCGCGTGAGTCAAAAGTCAATTTTATGTTTAATCTCTGCGCAAAATATAAAATTCAGAAGCAACCGGTTGCTGTTGCGAAAACTTTTTCCGACAAAAAAATCTTGTTCTTGTTTGAAGAATTTAGAAGTAGGCCATAAAGACACAATAAGATGTAAGAATAACTAAAAATCAATTGCTTCCTTGATAGGGTAGAAAACATTGTGGGAAAAGGAGAAAATGCTGGTAGCCTGCATTGTCTCCTTTCCTCAGATTACTTTCAAAAGCCTTCTTTAAAAGGCGTCATGCATTGTGTGGTAAAAGGTTAATAATTATCCAATCAGAGAAGCTTTAAGGAAATCAGAATGGATAGCAGCAGCCAATCAGAGAAGACTTAAGAAATTCAACAGCCAATCAGAGAGCTTCAAAATCGCTCGAAATTGGCGCCAAAATTTATCAATTAAAAAACAGTGAAAAAAACGGCATAAAAGTGGATTTAAAGTTTTCTTTAAAGGCTGCTGTGCAGTCCTTGGCAAACTGCAAAGATTTCACTGAAAATGGGCAAACATTTAAGAAAATAGGGGCGCAGAAGACCGTGTTTTGGTCTTTTCAAGCCCCTTGCAAGAATTACTTCCCTTTAACCCTCGATGCACCCACGCCCCCTCCCCAGCCCTTAACTGGATTTGCTTTTCTAACTCAGCCCACAATAAATGCTGCACATTGAAACGTTCAATTAGTCAATTTTTAGTGATCAATGTACAGTGTAAAAAAAAAAAAAAAGAAACGCCCAGAAATTAATGCAAGAATTACTTCCCTTTAACCCTCGATGCACCCAACATCCCCCTCCCCAGCCCTTTACTGGACTTGCTTTTCTAACTCAGCCCACAATAAATGCTGCACATTAGAACTTTCAATAAGCCAAAGTGATCAATGTACAGTGTAAAAAAAAAAAAAACGCCCAGAAATTAATGCAAGAATTACTTCCCTTTAACCCTCGATGTACCCACCCCCCCTCCCCCCAGTCCCTAACTGGACTTGCTTTTCTAACTCAGCCCACAATAAATGCTGCACATTGAAACTTTCAATAAGCCAAAGTGATCAATGTACAGTGTAAAAAGAAAACGCCCAGAAATTAATGTGACAAGTGGCTAAAAAAAGATTGTAAACTCTTTCAGTTGCTTCCTATTGCATAAATCAAACAAAGGCAACTGAAGTGTAATTTTTCTAATCTCTTCAAACCGCAACAAGAAACCCAGTTACGTTGACTATGTGCCAGTTACGCTCATGTGAAAACCTCAGAAATTAATGCGACAAGTGGCTAAAAAAAGCCTGAAGACTCTCATATATCAAACAAAGGCAACTGAAGTGTAATTTTTCCAATCTCTTAAAACCGCAACAAGAAACCCAGTTACGTCGACTACCGTCTCATAGGTGCCAGTTACGCTCATGCGAAAACCCCAGAAAATAATGCAACAAGTGGCAAAAAAAAGACTGAAGACTCTTTCAGTAGCAACTGCTTCTTATTGCATAAATCAAACAAAAGGAACTAAATTTTTAATTTATATTTTTTTCTCCAATCTCTTTATACCGTGACCACAAATCCATTTACGTTGACTGCCATCGGATACGCGAAAACGCGAAAAATCGACTTACGGAACATTTCATAGCAGAGGACACCTGTTGCTTAATAGGTCAAATATAGGGAATTTAGTTTCTAATATCTGTTTTTTATTTCTGCAATCTTTATTTACCGTGACGACAAACCCTTTTAGGTTGTCTATTGTCTCGCAGGTGCCACTTACGTATCCGCAAAAACATGAAAAATCGACTTATGGAATATCTTATAGCAGACGACAACTGTTGCTTGAGTCAATTATAGGGATTTTTCTTTTTCTTTTTCTCTCACTAGGGCTATTGATTTGGTTACGATGACCATCTAACCCATACGTGACTGTTATGTGCCGCGCATAAAATTGTAAAATCAGCTTCGACACTTTTGGAGGCAACTGAAACCTGTCGTACAAATCAAAGAAAGGTAAACCAAATTTTTCCCTGTTTTCTTACCAGGGTCATGAAAACATTGAACCAATTTAGACGACCGCGTGAGTCAAAAGTCAATTTTATGTTTAATCTCTGCGCAAAATATAAAATTCAGAAGCAACCGGTTGCTGTTGCGAAAACTTTTTCCGACAAAAAAATCTTGTTCTTGTTTGAAGAATTTAGAAGTAGGCCATAAAGACACAATAAGATGTAAGAATAACTAAAAATCAATTGCTTCCTTGATAGGGTAGAAAACATTGTGGGAAAAGGAGAAAATGCTGGTAGCCTGCATTGTCTCCTTTCCTCAGATTACTTTCAAAAGCCTTCTTTAAAAGGCGTCATGCATTGTGTGGTAAAAGGTTAATAATTATCCAATCAGAGAAGCTTTAAGGAAATCAGAATGGATACCAGCAGCCAATCAGAGAAGACTTAAGAAATTCAACAGCCAATCAGAGAGCTTCAAAATCGCTCGAAATTGGCGCCAAAATTTATCAATTAAAAAACAGTGAAAAAAACGGCATAAAAGTGGATTTAAAGTTTTCTTTAAAGGCTGCTGTGCAGTCCTTGGCAAACTGCAAAGATTTCACTGAAAATGGGCAAACATTTAAGAAAATAGGGGCGCAGAAGACCGTGTTTTGGTCTTTTCAAGCCCCTTGCAAGAATTACTTCCCTTTAACCCTCGATGCACCCACGCCCCCTCCCCAGCCCTTAACTGGATTTGCTTTTCTAACTCAGCCCACAATAAATGCTGCACATTGAAACTTTCAATTATTCAATTTTTAGTGATCAATGTACAGTGTAAAAAAATAAAACAAAACAAAAAAAAAAACGCCCAGAAATTAATGCAAGAATTACTTCCCTTTAACCCTCGATGCACCCAACACCCCCCTCCCCAGCCCTTTACTGGACTTGCTTTTCTAACTCAGCCCACAATAAATGCTGCACATTAGAACTTTCAATAAGCCAAAGTGATCAATGTACAGTGTAAAAAAAAAAAAAACGCCCAGAAATTAATGCAAGAATTACTTCCCTTTAACCCTCGATGTACCCAACCCCCCCCTCCCCCCAGTCCTTAACTGGATTTGCTTTTCTAACTCAGCCCACAATAAATGCTGCACATTGAAACTTTCAATAAGCCAAAGTGATCAATGTACAGTGTAAAAAGAAAACGCCCAGAAATTAATGTGACAAGTGGCTAAAAAAAGATTGTAAACTCTTTCAGTTGCTTCCTATTGCATAAATCAAACAAAGCCAACTGAAGTGTAATTTTTCTAATCTCTTCAAACCGCAACAAGAAACCCAGTTACGTTGACTATGTGCCAGATACGCTCATGCGAAAACCTCAGAAATTAATGCGACAAGTGGCTAAAAAAAGCCTGAAGACTCTCATATATCAAACAAAGGCAACTGAAGTGTAATTTTTCCAATCTCTTCAAACCGCAACAAGAAACCCAGTTACGTCGACTACCGTCTCATAGGTGCCAGTTACGCTCATGCGAAAACCCCAGAAAATAATGCAACAAGTGGCAAAAAAAAGACTGAAGACTCTTTCAGTAGCAACTGCTTCTTATTGCATAAATCAAACAAAAGGAACTAAATTTTTAATTTATATTTTTTTCTCCAATCTCTTTATACCGTGACCACAAATCCATTTACGTTGACTGCCATCGGATACGCGAAAACGCGAAAAATCGACTTACGGAACATTTCATAGCAGAGGACACCTGTTGCTTAATAGGTCAAATATAGGGAATTTAGTTTCTAATATCTGTTTTTTATTTCTGCAATCTTTATTTACCGTGACGACAAACCCTTTTAGGTTGTCTATTGTCTCGCAGGTGCCACTTACGTATCCGCAAAAACATGAAAAATCGACTTATGGAATATCTTATAGCAGACGACAACTGTTGCTTGAGTCAATTATGGGGATTTTTCTTTTTCTTTTTCTCTCACTAGGGCCATTGATTTGGTTACGATGACCATCTAACCCATACGTGACTGTTACGTGCCGCGCATAAAATTGTAAAATCAGCTTCGACACTTTTGGAGGCAACTGAAACCTGTCGTACAAATCAAAGAAAGGTAAACCAAATTTTTCCCTGTTTTCTTACCAGGGTCATGAAAACATTGAACCAATTTAGACGACCGCGTGAGTCAAAAGTCAATTTTATGTTTAATCTCTGCGCAAAATATAAAATTCAGAAGCAACCGGTTGCTGTTGCGAAAACTTTTTCCGACAAAAAAATCTTGTTCTTGTTTGAAGAATTTAGAAGTAGGCCATAAAGACACAATAAGATGTAAGAATAACTAAAAATCAATTGCTTCCTTGATAGGGTAGAAAACATTGTGGGAAAAGGAGAAAATGCTGGTAGCCTGCATTGTCTCCTTTCCTCAGATTACTTTCAAAAGCCTTCTTTAAAAGGCGTCATGCATTGTGTGGTAAAAGGTTAATAATTATCCAATCAGAGAAGCTTTAAGGAAATCAGAATGGATACCAGCAGCCAATCAGAGAAGACTTAAGAAATTCAACAGCCAATCAGAGAGCTTCAAAATCGCTCGAAATTGGCGCCAAAATTTATCAATTAAAAAACAGTGAAAAAAACGGCATAAAAGTGGATTTAAAGTTTTCTTTAAAGGCTGCTGTGCAGTCCTTGGCAAACTGCAAAGATTTCACTGAAAATGGGCAAACATTTAAGAAAATAGGGGCGCAGAAGACCGTGTTTTGGTCTTTTCAAGCCCCTTGCAAGAATTACTTCCCTTTAACCCTCGATGCACCCACGCCCCCTCCCCAGCCCTTAACTGGATTTGCTTTTCTAACTCAGCCCACAATAAATGCTGCACATTGAAACTTTCAATTAGTCAATTTTTAGTGATCAATGTACAGTGTAAAAAAAAAAAAAAAAAGAAACGCCCAGAAATTAATGCAAGAATTACTTCCATTTAACCCTCGATGCACCCAACACCCCCCTCCCCAGCCCTTTACTGGACTTGCTTTTCTAACTCAGCCCACAATAAATGCTGCACATTAGAACTTTCAATGAGCCAAAGTGATCAATGTACAGTGTAAAAAAAAAAAAAACGCCCAGAAATTAATGCAAGAATTACTTCCCTTTAACCCTCGATGTACCCACCCCCCCTCCCCCCAGTCCCTAACTGGACTTGCTTTTCTAACTCAGCCCACAATAAATGCTGCACATTGAAACTTTCAATAAGCCAAAGTGATCAATGTACAGTGTAAAAAGAAAACGCCCAGAAATTAATGCAAGAATTACTTCCCTTTAACCCTCGATGCACCCACGCCCCCTCCCCAGCCCTTAACTGGATTTGCTTTTCTAACTCAGCCCACAATAAATGCTGCACATTGAAACTTTCAATTAGTCAATTTTTAGTGATCAATGTACAGTGTAAAAAAAAAAACAAAAAAAAAAAAAAAACGCCCAGAAATTAATGCAAGAATTACTTCCCTTTAACCCTCGATGCACCCAACACCCCCCTCCCCAGCCCTTTACTGGACTTGCTTTTCTAACTCAGCCCACAATAAATGCTGCACATTAGAACTTTCAATAAGCCAAAGTGATCAATGTACAGTGTAAAAAAAAAAAAAAAAGCCCAGAAATTAATGCAAGAATTACTTCCCTTTAACCCTCGATGTACCCAACCCCCCCCCTCCCCCCAGTCCTTAACTGGATTTGCTTTTCTAACTCAGCCCACAATAAATGCTGCACATTGAAACTTTCAAAAAGCAAAAGTGATCAATGTACAGTGTAAAAAGAAAACGCCCAGAAATTAATGTGACAAGTGGCTAAAAAAAGATTGTAAACTCTTTCAGTTGCTTCCTATTGCATAAATCAAACAAAGCCAACTGAAGTGTAATTTTTCTAATCTCTTCAAACCGCAACAAGAAACCCAGTTACGTTGACTATGTGCCAGTTACGCTCATGCGAAAACCTCAGAAATTAATGCAACAAGTGGCTAAAACAAGCCTGAAGACTCTCATATATCAAACAAAGGCAACTGAAGTGTAATTTTTCCAATCTCTTCAAACTGCAACAAGAAACCCAGTTACGTCGACTACCGTCTCATAGGTGCCAGTTACGCTCATGCGAAAACCCCAGAAAATAATGCAACAAGTGGCAAAAAAAAGACTGAAGACTCTTTCAGTAGCAACTGCTTCTTATTGCATAAATCAAACAAAAGGAACTAAATTTTTAATTTATATTTTTTTCTCCAATCTCTTTATACCGTGACCACAAATCCATTTACGTTGACTGCCATCGGATACGCGAAAACGCGAAAAATCGACTTACGGAACATTTCATAGCAGAGGACACCTGTTGCTTAATAGGTCAAATATAGGGAATTTAGTTTCTAATATCTGTTTTTTATTTCTGCAATCTTTATTTACCGTGACGACAAACCCTTTTAGGTTGTCTATTGTCTCGAAGGTGCCACTTACGTATCCGCAAAAACATGAAAAATCGACTTATGGAATATCTTATAGCAGACGACAACTGTTGCTTGAGTCAATTATAGGGATTTTTCTTTTTCTTTTTCTCTCACTAGGGCCATTGATTTGGTTACGATGACCATCTAACCCATACGTGACTGTTACGTGCCGCGCATAAAATTGTAAAATCAGCTTCAACACTTTTGGAGGCAACTGAAACCTGTCGTACAAATCAAAGAAAGGTAAACCAAATTTTTCCCTGTTTTCTTACCAGGGTCATGAAAACATTGAACCAATTTAGACGACCGCGTGAGTCAAAAGTCAATTTTATGTTTAATCTCTGCGCAAAATATAAAATTCAGAAGCAACCGGTTGCTGTTGCGAAAACTTTTTCCGACAAAAAAATCTTGTTCTTGTTTGAAGAATTTAGAAGTAGGCCATAAAGACACAATAAGATGTAAGAATAACTAAAAATCAATTGCTTCCTTGATAGGGTAGAAAACATTGTGGGAAAAGGAGAAAATGCTGGTAGCCTGCATTGTCTCCTTTCCTCAGATTACTTTCAAAAGCCTTCTTTAAAAGGCGTCATGCATTGTGTGGTAAAAGGTTAATAATTATCCAATCAGAGAAGCTTTAAGGAAATCAGAATGGATACCAGCAGCCAATCAGAGAAGACTTAAGAAATTCAACAGCCAATCAGAGAGCTTCAAAATCGCTCGAAATTGGCGCCAAAATTTATCAATTAAAAAACAGTGAAAAAAACGGCATAAAAGTGGATTTAAAGTTTTCTTTAAAGGCTGCTGTGCAGTCCTTGGCAAACTGCAAAGATTTCACTGAAAATGGGCAAACATTTAAGAAAATAGGGGCGCAGAAGACCGTGTTTTGGTCTTTTCAAGCCCCTTGCAAGAATTACTTCCCTTTAACCCTCGATGCACCCACGCCCCCTCCCCAGCCCTTAACTGGATTTGCTTTTCTAACTCAGCCCACAATAAATGCTGCACATTGAAACTTTCAATTAGTCAATTTTTAGTGATCAATGTACAGTGTAAAAAAAAAAAAAAAAAAAAAAAAAAAAACGCCCAGAAATTAATGCAAGAATTACTTCCCTTTAACCCTCGATGCACCCAACACCCCCCTCCCCAGCCCTTTACTGGACTTGCTTTTCTAACTCAGCCCACAATAAATGCTGCACATTAAAACTTTCAATAAGCCAAAGTGATCAATGTACAGTGTAAAAAAAAAAAAAAACGCCCAGAAATTAATGCAAGAATTACTTCCCTTTAACCCTCGATGTACCCAACCCCCCCTCCCCCCAGTCCTTAACTGGATTTGCTTTTCTAACTCAGCCCACAATAAATGCTGCACATTGAAACTTTCAATAAGCCAAAGTGATCAATGTACAGTGTAAAAAGAAAACGCCCAGAAATTAATGTGACAAGTGGCTAAAAAAAGATTGTAAACTCTTTCAGTTGCTTCCTATTGCATAAATCAAACAAAGCCAACTGAAGTGTAATTTTTCTAATCTCTTCAAACCGCAACAAGAAACCCAGTTACGTTGACTATGTGCCAGTTACGCTCATGCGAAAACCTCAGAAATTAATGCGACAAGTGGCTAAAAAAAGCCTGAAGACTCTCATATATCAAACAAAGGCAACTGAAGTGTAATTTTTCCAATCTCTTCAAACCGCAACAAGAAACCCAGTTACGTCGACTACCGTCTCATAGGTGCCAGTTACGCTCATGCGAAAACCCCAGAAAATAATGCAACAAGTGGCAAAAAAAAGACTGAAGACTCTTTCAGTAGCAACTGCTTCTTATTGCATAAATCAAACAAAAGGAACTAAATTTTTAATTTATATTTTTTTCTCCAATCTCTTTATACCGTGACCACAAATCCATTTACGTTGACTGCCATCGGATACGCGAAAACGCGAAAAATCGACTTACGGAACATTTCATAGCAGAGGACACCTGTTGCTTAATAGGTCAAATATAGGGAATTTAGTTTCTAATATCTGTTTTTTATTTCTGCAATCTTTATTTACCGTGACGACAAACCCTTTTAGGTTGTCTATTGTCTCGCAGGTGCCACTTACGTATCCGCAAAAACATGAAAAATCGACTTATGGAATATCTTATAGCAGACGACAACTGTTGCTTGAGTCAATTATGGGGATTTTTCTTTATCTTTTTCTCTCACTAGGGCCATTGATTTGGTTACGATGACCATCTAACCCATACGTGACTGTTACGTGCCGCGCATAAAATTGTAAAATCAGCTTCGACACTTTTGGAGGCAACTGAAACCTGTCGTACAAATCAAAGAAAGGTAAACCAAATTTTTCCCTGTTTTCTTACCAGGGTCATGAAAACATTGAACCAATTTAGACGACCGCGTGAGTCAAAAGTAAATTTTATGTTTAATCTCTGCGCAAAATATAAAATTCAGAAGCAACCGGTTGCTGTTGCGAAAACTTTTTCCGACAAAAAAATCTTGTTCTTGTTTGAAGAATTTAGAAGTAGGCCATAAAGACACAATAAGATGTAAGAATAACTAAAAATCAATTGCTTCCTTGATAGGGTAGAAAACATTGTGGGAAAAGGAGAAAATGCTGGTAGCCTGCATTGTCTCCTTTCCTCAGATTACTTTCAAAAGCCTTCTTTAAAAGGCGTCATGCATTGTGTGGTAAAAGGTTAATAATTATCCAATCAGAGAAGCTTTAAGGAAATCAGAATGGATACCAGCAGCCAATCAGAGAAGACTTAAGAAATTCAACAGCCAATCAGAGAGCTTCAAAATCGCTCGAAATTGGCGCCAAAATTTATCAATTAAAAAACAGTGAAAAAAACGGCATAAAAGTGGATTTAAAGTTTTCTTTAAAGGCTGCTGTGCAGTCCTTGGCAAACTGCAAAGATTTCACTGAAAATGGGCAAACATTTAAGAAAATAGGGGCGCAGAAGACCGTGTTTTGGTCTTTTCAAGCCCCTTGCAAGAATTACTTCCCTTTAACCCTCGATGCACCCACGCCCCCTCCCCAGCCCTTAACTGGATTTGCTTTTTTAACTCAGCCCACAATAAATGCTGCACATTGAAACTTTCAATTAGTCAATTTTTAGTGATCAATGTACAGTGTAAAAAAAAAAAAAAAAAAAAAAAAAAAAAACGCCCAGAAATTAATGCAAGAATTACTTCCCTTTAACCCTCGATGCACCCAACACCCCCCTCCCCAGCCCTTTACTGGACTTGCTTTTCTAACTCAGCCCACAATAAATGCTGCACATTAAAACTTTCAATAAGCCAAAGTGATCAATGTACAGTGTAAAAAAAAAAAAAAACGCCCAGAAATTAATGCAAGAATTACTTCCCTTTAACCCTCGATGTACCCAACCCCCCCTCCCCCCAGTCCTTAACTGGATTTGCTTTTCTAACTCAGCCCACAATAAATGCTGCACATTGAAACTTTCAATAAGCCAAAGTGATCAATGTACAGTGTAAAAAGAAAACGCCCAGAAATTAATGTGACAAGTGGCTAAAAAAAGATTGTAAACTCTTTCAGTTGCTTCCTATTGCATAAATCAAACAAAGGCAACTGAAGTGTAATTTTTCTAATCTCTTCAAACCGCAACAAGAAACCCAGTTACGTTGACTATGTGCCAGTTACGCTCATGCGAAAACCTCAGAAATTAATGCGACAAGTGGCTAAAAAAAGCCTGAAGACTCTCATATATCAAACAAAGGCAACTGAAGTGTAATTTTTCCAATCTCTTCAAACCGCAACAAGAAACCCAGTTACGTCGACTACCGTCTCATAGGTGCCAGTTACGCTCATGCGAAAACCCCAGAAAATAATGCAACAAGTGGCAAAAAAAAGACTGAAGACTCTTTCAGTAGCAACTGCTTCTTATTGCATAAATCAAACAAAAGGAACTAAATTTTTAATTTATATTTTTTTCTCCAATCTCTTTATACCGTGACCACAAATCCATTTACGTTGACTGCCATCGGATACGCGAAAACGCGAAAAATCGACTTACGGAACATTTCATAGCAGAGGACACCTGTTGCTTAATAGGTCAAATATAGGGAATTTAGTTTCTAATATCTGTTTTTTATTTCTGCAATCTTTATTTACCGTGACGACAAACCCTTTTAGGTTGTCTATTGTCTCGCAGGTGCCACTTACGTATCCGCAAAAACATGAAAAATCGACTTATGGAATATCTTATAGCAGACGACAACTGTTGCTTGAGTCAATTATAGGGATTTTTCTTTATCTTTTTCTCTCACTAGGGCCATTGATTTGGTTACGATGACCATCTAACCCATACGTGACTGTTACGTGCCGCGCATAAAATTGTAAAATCAGCTTCGACACTTTTGGAGGCAACTGAAACCTGTCGTACAAATCAAAGAAAGGTAAACCAAATTTTTCCCTGTTTTCTTACCAGGGTCATGAAAACATTGAACCAATTTAGACGACCGCGTGAGTCAAAAGTCAATTTTATGTTTAATCTCTGCGCAAAATATAAAATTCAGAAGCAACCCGTTGCTGTTGCGAAAACTTTTTCCGACAAAAAAATCTTGTTGTTGTTTGAAGAATTTAGAAGTAGGCCATAAAGACACAATAAGATGTAAGAATAACTAAAAATCAATTGCTTCCTTGATAGGGTAGAAAACATTGTGGGAAAAGGAGAAAATGCTGGTAGCCTGCATTGTCTCCTTTCCTCAGATTACTTTCAAAAGCCTTCTTTAAAAGGCGTCATGCATTGTGTGGTAAAAGGTTAATAATTATCCAATCAGAGAAGCTTTAAGGAAATCAGAATGGATACCAGCAGCCAATCAGAGAAGACTTAAGAAATTCAACAGCCAATCAGAGAGCTTCAAAATCGCTCGAAATTGGCGCCAAAATTTATCAATTAAAAAACAGTGAAAAAAACGGCATAAAAGTGGATTTAAAGTTTTCTTTAAAGGCTGCTGTGCAGTCCTTGGCAAACTGCAAAGATTTCACTGAAAATGGGCAAACATTTAAGAAAATAGGGGCGCAGAAGACCGTGTTTTGGTCTTTTCAAGCCCCTTGCAAGAATTACTTCCCTTTAACCCTCGATGCACCCACGCCCCCTCCCCAGCCCTTAACTGGATTTGCTTTTCTAACTCAGCCCACAATAAATGCTGCACATTGAAACTTTCAATAAGCCAAAGTGATCAATGTACAGTGTAAAAAGAAAACGCCCAGAAATTAATGTGACAAGTGGCTAAAAAAAGATTGTAAACTCTTTCAGTTGCTTCCTATTGCATAAATCAAACAAAGCCAACTGAAGTGTAATTTTTCTAATCTCTTCAAACCGCAACAAGAAACCCAGTTACGTTGACTATGTGCCAGTTACGCTCATGCGAAAACCTCAGAAATTAATGCGACAAGTGGCTAAAAAAAGCCTGAAGACTCTCATATATCAAACAAAGGCAACTGAAGTGTAATTTTTCCAATCTCTTCAAACCGCAACAAGAAACCCAGTTACGTCGACTACCGTCTCATAGGTGCCAGTTACGCTCATGCGAAAACCCCAGAAAATAATGCAACAAGTGGCAAAAAAAAGACTGAAGACTCTTTCAGTAGCAACTGCTTCTTATTGCATAAATCAAACAAAAGGAACTAAATTTTTAATTTATATTTTTTTCTCCAATCTCTTTATACCGTGACCACAAATCCATTTACGTTGACTGCCATCGGATACGCGAAAACGCGAAAAGTCGACTTACGGAACATTTCATAGCAGAGGACACCTGTTGCTTAATAGGTCAAATATAGGGAATTTAGTTTCTAATATCTGTTTTTTATTTCTGCAATCTTTATTTACCGTGACGACAAACCCTTTTAGGTTGTCTATTGTCTCGCAGGTGCCACTTACGTATCCGCAAAAACATGAAAAATCGACTTATGGAATATCTTATAGCAGACGACAACTGTTGCTTGAGTCAATTATGGGGATTTTTCTTTTTCTTTTTCTCTCACTAGGGCCATTGATTTGGTTACGATGACCATCTAACCCATACGTGACTGTTACGTGCCGCGCATAAAATTGTAAAATCAGCTTCGACACCTTTGGAGGCAACTGAAACCTGTCGTACAAATCAAAGAAAGGTAAACCAAATTTTTCCCTGTTTTCTTACCAGGGTCATGAAAACATTGAACCAATTTAGACGACCGCGTGAGTCAAAAGTCAATTTTATGTTTAATCTCTGCGCAAAATATAAAATTCAGAAGCAACCGGTTGCTGTTGCGAAAACTTTTTCCGACAAAAAAATCTTGTTCTTGTTTGAAGAATTTAGAAGTAGGCCATAAAGACACAATAAGATGTAAGAATAACTAAAAATCAATTGCTTCCTTGATAGGGTAGAAAACATTGTGGGAAAAGGAGAAAATGCTGGTAGCCTGCATTGTCTCCTTTCCTCAGATTACTTTCAAAAGCCTTCTTTAAAAGGCGTCATGCATTGTGTGGTAAAAGGTTAATAATTATCCAATCAGAGAAGCTTTAAGGAAATCAGAATGGATACCAGCAGCCAATCAGAGAAGACTTAAGAAATTCAACAGCCAATCAGAGAGCTTCAAAATCGCTCGAAATTGGCGCCAAAATTTATCAATTAAAAAACAGTGAAAAAAACGGCATAAAAGTGGATTTAAAGTTTTCTTTAAAGGCTGCTGTGCAGTCCTTGGCAAACTGCAAAGATTTCACTGAAAATGGGCAAACATTTAAGAAAATAGGGGCGCAGAAGACCGTGTTTTGGTCTTTTCAAGCCCCTTGCAAGAATTACTTCCCTTTAACCCTCGATGCACCCACGCCCCCTCCCCAGCCCTTAACTGGATTTGCTTTTCTAACTCAGCCCACAATAAATGCTGCACATTGAAACTTTCAATTAGTCAATTTTTAGTGATCAATGTACAGTGTAAAAAAAAAAACAAAAACAAAAAAAGAAAACGCCCAGAAATTAATGCAAGAATTACTTCCCTTTAACCCTCGATGCACCCAACACCCCCCTCCCCAGCCCTTTACTGGACTTGCTTTTCTAACTCAGCCCACAATAAATGCTGCACATTAGAACTTTCAATAAGCCAAAGTGATCAATGTACAGTGTAAAAAAAAAAAAACGCCCAGAAATTAATGCAAGAATTACTTCCCTTTAACCCTCGATGTACCCACCCCCCCCTCCCCCCAGTCCTTAACTGGATTTGCTTTTCTAACTCAGCCCACAATAAATGCTGCACATTGAAACTTTCAATAAGCCAAAGTGATCAATGTACAGTGTAAAAAGAAAACGCCCAGAAATTAATGTGACAAGTGGCTAAAAAAAGATTGTAAACTCTTTCAGTTGCTTCCTATTGCATAAATCAAACAAAGGCAACTGAAGTGTAATTTTTCTAATCTCTTCAAACCGCAACAAGAAACCCAGTTACGTTGACTATGTGCCAGTTACGCTCATGCGAAAACCTCAGAAATTAATGCGACAAGTGGCTAAAAAAAGCCTGAAGACTCTCATATATCAAACAAAGGCAACTGAAGTGTAATTTTTCCAATCTCTTCAAACCGCAACAAGAAACCCAGTTACGTCGACTACCGTCTCATAGGTGCCAGTTACGCTCATGCGAAAACCCCAGAAAATAATGCAACAAGTGGCAAAAAAAAGACTGAAGACTCTTTCAGTAGCAACTGCTTCTTATTGCATAAATCAAACAAAAGGAACTAAATTTTTAATTTATATTTTTTTCTCCAATCTCTTTATACCGTGACCACAAATCCATTTACGTTGACTGCCATCGGATACGCGAAAACGCGAAAAATCGACTTACGGAACATTTCATAGCAGAGGACACCTGTTGCTTAATAGGTCAAATATAGGGAATTTAGTTTCTAATATCTGTTTTTTATTTCTGCAATCTTTATTTACCGTGACGACAAACCCTTTTAGGTTGTCTATTGTCTCGCAGGTGCCACTTACGTATCCGCAAAAACATGAAAAATCGACTTATGGAATATTTTATAGCAGACGACAACTGTTGCTTGAGTCAATTATAGGGATTTTTCTTTTTCTTTTTCTCTCACTAGGGCTATTGATTTGGTTACGATGACCATCTAACCCATACGTGACTGTTACGTGCCGCGCATAAAATTGTAAAATCAGCTTCGACACTTTTGGAGGCAACTGAAACCTGTCGTACAAATCAAAGAAAGGTAAACCAAATTTTTCCCTGTTTTCTTACCAGGGTCATGAAAACATTGAACCAATTTAGACGACCGCGTGAGTCAAAAGTCAATTTTATGTTTAATCTCTGCGCAAAATATAAAATTCAGAAGCAACCGGTTGCTGTTGCGAAAACTTTTTCCGACAAAAAAATCTTGTTGTTGTTTGAAGAATTTAGAAGTAGGCCATAAAGACACAATAAGATGTAAGAATAACTAAAAATCAATTGCTTCCTTGATAGGGTAGAAAACATTGTGGGAAAAGGAGAAAATGCTGGTAGCCTGCATTGTCTCCTTTCCTCAGATTACTTTCAAAAGCCTTCTTTAAAAGGCGTCATGCATTGTGTGGTAAAAGGTTAATAATTATCCAATCAGAGAAGCTTTAAGGAAATCAGAATGGATACCAGCAGCCAATCAGAGAAGACTTAAGAAATTCAACAGCCAATCAGAGAGCTTCAAAATCGCTCGAAATTGGCGCCAAAATTTATCAATTAAAAAACAGTGAAAAAAACGGCATAAAAGTGGATTTAAAGTTTTCTTTAAAGGCTGCTGTGCAGTCCTTGGCAAACTGCAAAGATTTCACTGAAAATGGGCAAACATTTAAGAAAATAGGGGCGCAGAAGACCGTGTTTTGGTCTTTTCAAGCCCCTTGCAAGAATTACTTCCCTTTAACCCTCGATGCACCCACGCCCCCTCCCCAGCCCTTAACTGGATTTGCTTTTCTAACTCAGCCCACAATAAATGCTGCACATTGAAACTTTCAATTAGTCAATTTTTAGTGATCAATGTACAGTGTAAAAAAAAAAACAAAAACAAAAAAAGAAAACGCCCAGAAATTAATGCAAGAATTACTTCCCTTTAACCCTCGATGCACCCAACACCCCCCTCCCCAGCCCTTTACTGGACTTGCTTTTCTAACTCAGCCCACAATAAATGCTGCACATTAGAACTTTCAATAAGCCAAAGTGATCAATGTACAGTGTAAAAAAAAAAAAACGCCCAGAAATTAATGCAAGAATTACTTCCCTTTAACCCTCGATGTACCCAACCCCCCCTCCCCCCAGTCCTTAACTGGATTTGCTTTTCTAACTCAGCCCACAATAAATGCTGCACATTGAAACTTTCAATAAGCCAAAGTGATCAATGTACAGTGTAAAAAGAAAACGCCCAGAAATTAATGTGACAAGTGGCTAAAAAAAGATTGTAAACTCTTTCAGTTGCTTCCTATTGCATAAATCAAACAAAGGCAACTGAAGTGTAATTTTTCTAATCTCTTCAAACCGCAACAAGAAACCCAGTTACGTTGACTATGTGCCAGTTACGCTCATGCGAAAACCTCAGAAATTAATGCGACAAGTGGCTAAAAAAAGCCTGAAGACTCTCATATATCAAACAAAGGCAACTGAAGTGTAATTTTTCCAATCTCTTCAAACCGCAACAAGAAACCCAGTTACGTCGACTACCGTCTCATAGGTGCCAGTTACGCTCATGCGAAAACCCCAGAAAATAATGCAACAAGTGGCAAAAAAAAGACTGAAGACTCTTTCAGTAGCAACTGCTTCTTATTGCATAAATCAAACAAAAGGAACTAAATTTTTAATTTATATTTTTTTCTCCAATCTCTTTATACCGTGACCACAAATCCATTTACGTTGACTGCCATCGGATACGCGAAAACGCGAAAAGTCGACTTACGGAACATTTCATAGCAGAGGACACCTGTTGCTTAATAGGTCAAATATAGGGAATTTAGTTTCTAATATCTGTTTTTTATTTCTGCAATCTTTATTTACCGTGACGACAAACCCTTTTAGGTTGTCTATTGTCTCGCAGGTGCCACTTACGTATCCGCAAAAACATGAAAAATCGACTTATGGAATATCTTATAGCAGACGACAACTGTTGCTTGAGTCAATTATAGGGATTTTTCTTTTTCTTTTTCTCTCACTAGGGCCATTGATTTGGTTACGATGACCATCTAACCCATACGTGAGTGTTACGTGCCGCGCATGAAATTGTAAAATCAGCTTCGACACTTTGGGAGGCAACTGAAACCTGTCGTACAAATCAAAGAAAGGTAAACCAAATTTTTCCCTGTTTTCTTACCAGGGTCATGAAAACATTGAACCAATTTAGACGACCGCGTGAGTCAAAAGTCAATTTTATGTTTAATCTCTGCGCAAAATATAAAATTCAGAAGCAACCGGTTGCTGTTGCGAAAACTTTTTCCGACAAAAAAATCTTGTTCTTGTTTGAAGAATTTAGAAGTAGGCCATAAAGACACAATAAGATGTAAGAATAACTAAAAATCAATTGCTTCCTTGATAGGGTAGAAAACATTGTGGGAAAAGGAGAAAATGCTGGTAGCCTGCATTGTCTCCTTTCCTCAGATTACTTTCAAAAGCCTTCTTTAAAAGGCGTCATGCATTGTGTGGTAAAAGGTTAATAATTATCCAATCAGAGAAGCTTTAAGGAAATCAGAATGGATACCAGCAGCCAATCAGAGAAGACTTAAGAAATTCAACAGCCAATCAGAGAGCTTCAAAATCGCTCGAAATTGGCGCCAAAATTTATCAATTAAAAAACAGTGAAAAAAACGGCATAAAAGTGGATTTAAAGTTTTCTTTAAAGGCTGCTGTGCAGTCCTTGGCAAACTGCAAAGATTTCACTGAAAATGGGCAAACATTTAAGAAAATAGGGGCGCAGAAGACCGTGTTTTGGTCTTTTCAAGCCCCTTGCAAGAATTACTTCCCTTTAACCCTCGATGCACCCACGCCCCCTCCCCAGCCCTTAACTGGATTTGCTTTTCTAACTCAGCCCACAATAAATGCTGCACATTGAAACTTTCAATTAGTCAATTTTTAGTGATCAATGTACAGTGTAAAAAAAAAAAAAACAAAAAAAAAAAAAAAACGCCCAGAAATTAATGCAAGAATTACTTCCCTTTAACCCTCGATGCACCCAACACCCCCCTCCCCAGCCCTTTACTGGACTTGCTTTTCTAACTCAGCCCACAATAAATGCTGCACATTAGAACTTTCAATAAGCCAAAGTGATCAATGTACAGTGTAAAAAAAAAAAAAAACGCCCAGAAATTAATGCAAGAATTACTTCCCTTTAACCCTCGATGTACCCACCCCCCCCCTCCCCCCAGTCCTTAACTGGATTTGCTTTTCTAACTCAGCCCACAATAAATGCTGCACATTGAAACTTTCAATAAGCCAAAGTGATCAATGTACAGTGTAAAAAGAAAACGCCCAGAAATTAATGTGACAAGTGGCTAAAAAAAGATTGTAAACTCTTTCAGTTGCTTCCTATTGCATAAATCAAACAAAGGCAACTGAAGTGTAATTTTTCTAATCTCTTCAAACCGCAACAAGAAACCCAGTTACGTTGACTATGTGCCAGTTACGCTCATGCGAAAACCTCAGAAATTAATGCGACAAGTGGCTAAAAAAAGCCTGAAGACTCTCATATATCAAACAAAGGCAACTGAAGTGTAATTTTTCCAATCTCTTCAAACCGCAACAAGAAACCCAGTTACGTCGACTACCGTCTCATAGGTGCCAGTTACGCTCATGCGAAAACCCCAGAAAATAATGCAACAAGTGGCAAAAAAAAGACTGAAGACTCTTTCAGTAGCAACTGCTTCTTATTGCATAAATCAAACAAAAGGAACTAAATTTTTAATTTATATTTTTTTCTCCAATCTCTTTATACCGTGACCACAAATCCATTTACGTTGACTGCCATCGTATCCGCGAAAACGCGAAAAATCGACTTACGGAACATTTCATAGCAGAGGACACCTGTTGCTTAATAGGTCAAATATAGGGAATTTAGTTTCTAATATCTGTTTTTTATTTCTGCAATCTTTATTTACCGTGACGACAAACCCTTTTAGGTTGTCTATTGTCTCGCAGGTGCCACTTACGTATCCGCAAAAACATGAAAAATCGACTTATGGAATATCTTATAGCAGACGACAACTGTTGCTTGAGTCAATTATAGGGATTTTTCTTTTTCTTTTTCTCTCACTAGGGCCATTGATTTGGTTACGATGACCATCTAACCCATACGTGACTGTTACGTGCCGCGCATAAAATTGTAAAATCAGCTTCGACACTTTTGGAGGCAACTGAAACCTGTCGTACAAATCAAAGAAAGGTAAACCAAATTTTTCCCTGTTTTCTTACCAGGGTCATGAAAACATTGAACCAATTTAGACGACCGCGTGAGTCAAAAGTCAATTTTATGTTTAATCTCTGCGCAAAATATAAAATTCAGAAGCAACCGGTTGCTGTTGCGAAAACTTTTTCCGACAAAAAAATCTTGTTCTTGTTTGAAGAATTTAGAAGTAGGCCATAAAGACACAATAAGATGTAAGAATAACTAAAAATCAATTGCTTCCTTGATAGGGTAGAAAACATTGTGGGAAAAGGAGAAAATGCTGGTAGCCTGCATTGTCTCCTTTCCTCAGATTACTTTCAAAAGCCTTCTTTAAAAGGCGTCATGCATTGTGTGGTAAAAGGTTAATAATTATCCAATCAGAGAAGCTTTAAGGAAATCAGAATGGATACCAGCAGCCAATCAGAGAAGACTTAAAAAATTCAACAGCCAATCAGAGAGCTTCAAAATCGCTCGAAATTGGCGCCAAAATTTATCAATTAAAAAACAGTGAAAAAAACGGCATAAAAGTGGATTTAAAGTTTTCTTTAAAGGCTGCTGTGCAGTCCTTGGCAAACTGCAAAGATTTCACTGAAAATGGGCAAACATTTAAGAAAATAGGGGCGCAGAAGACCGTGTTTTGGTCTTTTCAAGCCCCTTGCAAGAATTACTTCCCTTTAACCCTCGATGCACCCACGCCCCCTCCCCAGCCCTTAACTGGATTTGCTTTTCTAACTCAGCCCACAATAAATGCTGCACATTGAAACTTTCAATTAGTCAATTTTTAGTGATCAATGTACAGTGTAAAAAAAAAAACAAAAAAAAAAAAAACGCCCAGAAATTAATGCAAGAATTACTTCCCTTTAACCCTCGATGCACCCAACACCCCCCTCCCCAGCCCTTTACTGGACTTGCTTTTCTAACTCAGCCCACAATAAATGCTGCACATTAAAACTTTCAATAAGCCAAAGTGATCAATGTACAGTGTAAAAAAAAAAAAAACGCCCAGAAATTAATGCAAGAATTACTTCCCTTTAACCCTCGATGTACCCAACCCCCCCTCCCCCCAGTCCTTAACTGGATTTGCTTTTCTAACTCAGCCCACAATAAATGCTGCACATTGAAACTTTCAATAAGCCAAAGTGATCAATGTACAGTGTAAAAAGAAAACGCCCAGAAATTAATGTGACAAGTGGCTAAAAAAAGATTGTAAACTCTTTCAGTTGCTTCCTATTGCATAAATCAAACAAAGCCAACTGAAGTGTAATTTTTCTAATCTCTTCAAACCGCAACAAGAAACCCAGTTACGTTGACTATGTGCCAGTTACGCTCATGCGAAAACCTCAGAAATTAATGCGACAAGTGGCTAAAAAAAGCCTGAAGACTCTCATATATCAAACAAAGGCAACTGAAGTGTAATTTTTCCAATCTCTTCAAACCGCAACAAGAAACCCAGTTACGTCGACTACCGTCTCATAGGTGCCAGTTACGCTCATGCGAAAACCCCAGAAAATAATGCAACAAGTGGCAAAAAAAAGACTGAAGACTCTTTCAGTAGCAACTGCTTCTTATTGCATAAATCAAACAAAAGGAACTAAATTTTTAATTTATATTTTTTTCTCCAATCTCTTTATACCGTGACCACAAATCCATTTACGCTGACTGCCATCGTATCCGCGAAAACGCGAAAAATCGACTTACGGAACATTTCATAGCAGAGGACACCTGTTGCTTAATAGGTCAAATATAGGGAATTTAGTTTCTAATATCTGTTTTTTATTTCTGCAATCTTTATTTACCGTGACGACAAACCCTTTTAGGTTGTCTATTGTCTCGCAGGTGCCACTTACGTATCCGCAAAAACATGAAAAATCGACTTATGGAATATCTTATAGCAGACGACAACTGTTGCTTGAGTCAATTATAGGGATTTTTCTTTTTCTTTTTCTCTCACTAGGGCCATTGATTTGGTTACGATGACCATCTAACCCATACGTGACTGTTACGTGCCGCGCATAAAATTGTAAAATCAGCTTCGACACTTTTGGAGGCAACTGAAACCTGTCGTACAAATCAAAGAAAGGTAAACCAAATTTTTCCCTGTTTTCTTACCAGGGTCATGAAAACATTGAACCAATTTAGACGACCGCGTGAGTCAAAAGTCAATTTTATGTTTAATCTCTGCGCAAAATATAAAATTCAGAAGCAACCCGTTGCTGTTGCGAAAACTTTTTCCGACAAAAAAATCTTGTTCTTGTTTGAAGAATTTAGAAGTAGGCCATAAAGACACAATAAGATGTAAGAATAACTAAAAATCAATTGCTTCCTTGATAGGGTAGAAAACATTGTGGGAAAAGGAGAAAATGCTGGTAGCCTGCATTGTCTCCTTTCCTCAGATTACTTTCAAAAGCCTTCTTTAAAAGGCGTCATGCATTGTGTGGTAAAAGGTTAATAATTATCCAATCAGAGAAGCTTTAAGGAAATCAGAATGGATACCAGCAGCCAATCAGAGAAGACTTAAGAAATTCAACAGCCAATCAGAGAGCTTCAAAATCGCTCGAAATTGGCGCCAAAATTTATCAATTAAAAAACAGTGAAAAAAACGGCATAAAAGTGGATTTAAAGTTTTCTTTAAAGGCTGCTGTGCAGTCCTTGGCAAACTGCAAAGATTTCACTGAAAATGGGCAAACATTTAAGAAAATAGGGGCGCAGAAGACCGTGTTTTGGTCTTTTCAAGCCCCTTGCAAGAATTACTTCCCTTTAACCCTCGATGCACCCACGCCCCCTCCCCAGCCCTTAACTGGATTTGCTTTTCTAACTCAGCCCACAATAAATGCTGCACATTGAAACTTTCAATTAGTCAATTTTTAGTGATCAATGTACAGTGTAAAAAAAAAAAAAAAAAAAAAAAAAACGCCCAGAAATTAATGCAAGAATTACTTCCCTTTAACCCTCGATGCACCCAACACCCCCCTCCCCAGCCCTTTACTGGACTTGCTTTTCTAACTCAGCCCACAATAAATGCTGCACATTAAAACTTTCAATAAGCCAAAGTGATCAATGTACAGTGTAAAAAAAAAAAAAAACGCCCAGAAATTAATGCAAGAATTACTTCCCTTTAACCCTCGATGTACCCAACCCCCCCTCCCCCCAGTCCTTAACTGGATTTGCTTTTCTAACTCAGCCCACAATAAATGCTGCACATTGAAACTTTCAATAAGCCAAAGTGATCAATGTACAGTGTAAAAAGAAAACGCCCAGAAATTAATGTGACAAGTGGCTAAAAAAAGATTGTAAACTCTTTCAGTTGCTTCCTATTGCATAAATCAAACAAAGCCAACTGAAGTGTAATTTTTCTAATCTCTTCAAACCGCAACAAGAAACCCAGTTACGTTGACTATGTGCCAGTTACGCTCATGCGAAAACCTCAGAAATTAATGCGACAAGTGGCTAAAAAAAGCCTGAAGACTCTCATATATCAAACAAAGGCAACTGAAGTGTAATTTTTCCAATCTCTTCAAACCGCAACAAGAAACCCAGTTACGTCGACTACCGTCTCATAGGTGCCAGTTACGCTCATGCGAAAACCCCAGAAAATAATGCAACAAGTGGCAAAAAAAAGACTGAAGACTCTTTCAGTAGCAACTGCTTCTTATTGCATAAATCAAACAAAAGGAACTAAATTTTTAATTTATATTTTTTTCTCCAATCTCTTTATACCGTGACCACAAATCCATTTACGTTGACTGCCATCGGATACGCGAAAACGCGAAAAATCGACTTACGGAACATTTCATAGCAGAGGACACCTGTTGCTTAATAGGTCAAATATAGGGAATTTAGTTTCTAATATCTGTTTTTTATTTCTGCAATCTTTATTTACCGTGACGACAAACCCTTTTAGGTTGTCTATTGTCTCGCAGGTGCCACTTACGTATCCGCAAAAACATGAAAAATCGACTTATGGAATATCTTATAGCAGACGACAACTGTTGCTTGAGTCAATTATAGGGATTTTTCTTTTTCTTTTTCTCTCACTAGGGCCATTGATTTGGTTACGATGACCATCTAACCCATACGTGACTGTTACGTGCCGCGCATAAAATTGTAAAATCAGCTTCGACACTTTTGGAGGCAACTGAAACCTGTCGTACAAATCAAAGAAAGGTAAACCAAATTTTTCCCTGTTTTCTTACCAGGGTCATGAAAACATTGAACCAATTTAGACGACCGCGTGAGTCAAAAGTCAATTTTATGTTTAATCTCTGCGCAAAATATAAAATTCAGAAGCAACCCGTTGCTGTTGCGAAAACTTTTTCCGACAAAAAAATCTTGTTCTTGTTTGAAGAATTTAGAAGTAGGCCATAAAGACACAATAAGATGTAAGAATAACTAAAAATCAATTGCTTCCTTGATAGGGTAGAAAACATTGTGGGAAAAGGAGAAAATGCTGGTAGCCTGCATTGTCTCCTTTCCTCAGATTACTTTCAAAAGCCTTCTTTAAAAGGCGTCATGCATTGTGTGGTAAAAGGTTAATAATTATCCAATCAGAGAAGCTTTAAGGAAATCAGAATGGATACCAGCAGCCAATCAGAGAAGACTTAAGAAATTCAACAGCCAATCAGAGAGCTTCAAAATCGCTCGAAATTGGCGCCAAAATTTATCAATTAAAAAACAGTGAAAAAAACGGCATAAAAGTGGATTTAAAGTTTTCTTTAAAGGCTGCTGTGCAGTCCTTGGCAAACTGCAAAGATTTCACTGAAAATGGGCAAACATTTAAGAAAATAGGGGCGCAGAAGACCGTGTTTTGGTCTTTTCAAGCCCCTTGCAAGAATTACTTCCCTTTAACCCTCGATGCACCCACGCCCCCTCCCCAGCCCTTAACTGGATTTGCTTTTCTAACTCAGCCCACAATAAATGCTGCACATTGAAACTTTCAATTAGTCAATTTTTAGTGATCAATGTACAGTGTAAAAAAAAAAAAAAAAAAAAAAAAAAAAAAAACGCCCAGAAATTAATGCAAGAATTACTTCCCTTTAACCCTCGATGCACCCAACACCCCCCTCCCCAGCCCTTTACTGGACTTGCTTTTCTAACTCAGCCCACAATAAATGCTGCACATTAGAACTTTCAATAAGCCAAAGTGATCAATGTACAGTGTAAAAAAAAAAAAAAACGCCCAGAAATTAATGCAAGAATTACTTCCCTTTAACCCTCGATGTACCCACCCCCCCCTCCCCCCAGTCCTTAACTGGATTTGCTTTTCTAACTCAGCCCACAATAAATGCTGCACATTGAAACTTTCAATAAGCCAAAGTGATCAATGTACAGTGTAAAAAGAAAACGCCCAGAAATTAATGTGACAAGTGGCTAAAAAAAGATTGTAAACTCTTTCAGTTGCTTCCTATTGCATAAATCAAACAAAGGCAACTGAAGTGTAATTTTTCTAATCTCTTCAAACCGCAACAAGAAACCCAGTTACGTTGACTATGTGCCAGTTACGCTCATGCGAAAACCTCAGAAATTAATGCGACAAGTGGCTAAAAAAAGCCTGAAGACTCTCATATATCAAACAAAGGCAACTGAAGTGTAATTTTTCCAATCTCTTCAAACCGCAACAAGAAACCCAGTTACGTCGACTACCGTCTCATAGGTGCCAGTTACGCTCATGCGAAAACCCCAGAAAATAATGCAACAAGTGGCAAAAAAAAGACTGAAGACTCTTTCAGTAGCAACTGCTTCTTATTGCATAAATCAAACAAAAGGAACTAAATTTTTAATTTATATTTTTTTCTCCAATCTCTTTATACCGTGACCACAAATCCATTTACGTTGACTGCCATCGGATACGCGAAAACGCGAAAAATCGACTTACGGAACATTTCATAGCAGAGGACACCTGTTGCTTAATAGGTCAAATATAGGGAATTTAGTTTCTAATATCTGTTTTTTATTTCTGCAATCTTTATTTACCGTGACGACAAACCCTTTTAGGTTGTCTATTGTCTCGCAGGTGCCACTTACGTATCCGCAAAAACATGAAAAATCGACTTATGGAATATCTTATAGCAGACGACAACTGTTGCTTGAGTCAATTATGGGGATTTTTCTTTTTCTTTTTCTCTCACTAGGGCCATTGATTTGGTTACGATGACCATCTAACCCATACGTGACTGTTACGTGCCGCGCATAAAATTGTAAAATCAGCTTCGACACTTTTGGAGGCAACTGAAACCTGTCGTACAAATCAAAGAAAGGTAAACCAAATTTTTCCCTGTTTTCTTACCAGGGTCATGAAAACATTGAACCAATTTAGACGACCGCGTGAGTCAAAAGTCAATTTTATGTTTAATCTCTGCGCAAAATATAAAATTCAGAAGCAACCCGTTGCTGTTGCGAAAACTTTTTCCGACAAAAAAATCTTGTTCTTGTTTGAAGAATTTAGAAGTAGGCCATAAAGACACAATAAGATGTAAGAATAACTAAAAATCAATTGCTTCCTTGATAGGGTAGAAAACATTGTGGGAAAAGGAGAAAATGCTGGTAGCCTGCATTGTCTCCTTTCCTCAGATTACTTTCAAAAGCCTTCTTTAAAAGGCGTCATGCATTGTGTGGTAAAAGGTTAATAATTATCCAATCAGAGAAGCTTTAAGGAAATCAGAATGGATACCAGCAGCCAATCAGAGAAGACTTAAGAAATTCAACAGCCAATCAGAGAGCTTCAAAATCGCTCGAAATTGGCGCCAAAATTTATCAATTAAAAAACAGTGAAAAAAACGGCATAAAAGTGGATTTAAAGTTTTCTTTAAAGGCTGCTGTGCAGTCCTTGGCAAACTGCAAAGATTTCACTGAAAATGGGCAAACATTTAAGAAAATAGGGGCGCAGAAGACCGTGTTTTGGTCTTTTCAAGCCCCTTGCAAGAATTACTTCCCTTTAACCCTCGATGCACCCACGCCCCCTCCCCAGCCCTTAACTGGATTTGCTTTTCTAACTCAGCCCACAATAAATGCTGCACATTGAAACTTTCAATTAGTCAATTTTTAGTGATCAATGTACAGTGTAAAAAAAAAAAAAAAAAAAAAAAAAAACGCCCAGAAATTAATGCAAGAATTACTTCCCTTTAACCCTCGATGCACCCAACACCCCCCTCCCCAGCCCTTTACTGGACTTGCTTTTCTAACTCAGCCCACAATAAATGCTGCACATTAAAACTTTCAATAAGCCAAAGTGATCAATGTACAGTGTAAAAAAAAAAAAAACGCCCAGAAATTAATGCAAGAATTACTTCCCTTTAACCCTCGATGTACCCAACCCCCCCTCCCCCCAGTCCTTAACTGGATTTGCTTTTCTAACTCAGCCCACAATAAATGCTGCACATTGAAACTTTCAATAAGCCAAAGTGATCAATGTACAGTGTAAAAAGAAAACGCCCAGAAATTAATGTGACAAGTGGCTAAAAAAAGATTGTAAACTCTTTCAGTTGCTTCCTATTGCATAAATCAAACAAAGCCAACTGAAGTGTAATTTTTCTAATCTCTTCAAACCGCAACAAGAAACCCAGTTACGTTGACTATGTGCCAGTTACGCTCATGCGAAAACCTCAGAAATTAATGCGACAAGTGGCTAAAAAAAGCCTGAAGACTCTCATATATCAAACAAAGGCAACTGAAGTGTAATTTTTCCAATCTCTTCAAACCGCAACAAGAAACCCAGTTACGTCGACTACCGTCTCATAGGTGCCAGTTACGCTCATGCGAAAACCCCAGAAAATAATGCAACAAGTGGCAAAAAAAAGACTGAAGACTCTTTCAGTAGCAACTGCTTCTTATTGCATAAATCAAACAAAAGGAACTAAATTTTTAATTTATATTTTTTTCTCCAATCTCTTTATACCGTGACCACAAATCCATTTACGTTGACTGCCATCGGATACGCGAAAACGCGAAAAATCGACTTACGGAACATTTCATAGCAGAGGACACCTGTTGCTTAATAGGTCAAATATAGGGAATTTAGTTTCTAATATCTGTTTTTTATTTCTGCAATCTTTATTTACCGTGACGACAAACCCTTTTAGGTTGTCTATTGTCTCGCAGGTGCCACTTACGTATCGGCAAAAACATGAAAAATCGACTTATGGAATATCTTATAGCAGACGACAACTGTTGCTTGAGTCAATTATGGGGATTTTTCTTTTTCTTTTTCTCTCACTAGGGCCATTGATTTGGTTACGATGACCATCTAACCCATACGTGACTGTTACGTGCCGCGCATAAAATTGTAAAATCAGCTTCGACACTTTTGGAGGCAACTGAAACCTGTCGTACAAATCAAAGAAAGGTAAACCAAATTTTTCCCTGTTTTCTTACCAGGGTCATGAAAACATTGAACCAATTTAGACGACCGCGTGAGTCAAAAGTCAATTTTATGTTTAATCTCTGCGCAAAATATAAAATTCAGAAGCAACCCGTTGCTGTTGCGAAAACTTTTTCCGACAAAAAAATCTTGTTCTTGTTTGAAGAATTTAGAAGTAGGCCATAAAGACACAATAAGATGTAAGAATAACTAAAAATCAATTGCTTCCTTGATAGGGTAGAAAACATTGTGGGAAAAGGAGAAAATGCTGGTAGCCTGCATTGTCTCCTTTCCTCAGATTACTTTCAAAAGCCTTCTTTAAAAGGCGTCATGCATTGTGTGGTAAAAGGTTAATAATTATCCAATCAGAGAAGCTTTAAGGAAATCAGAATGGATACCAGCAGCCAATCAGAGAAGACTTAAGAAATTCAACAGCCAATCAGAGAGCTTCAAAATCGCTCGAAATTGGCGCCAAAATTTATCAATTAAAAAACAGTGAAAAAAACGGCATAAAAGTGGATTTAAAGTTTTCTTTAAAGGCTGCTGTGCAGTCCTTGGCAAACTGCAAAGATTTCACTGAAAATGGGCAAACATTTAAGAAAATAGGGGCGCAGAAGACCGTGTTT
Organism: Tridacna crocea; assembly: GCA_943736015.1. NCBI lineage: Eukaryota > Metazoa > Mollusca > Bivalvia > Cardiida > Cardiidae > Tridacna > Tridacna crocea. The sequence goes on from OX031069.1 coordinate 17,185,100, forward strand.
TGGTCTTTTCAAGCCCCTTGCAAGAATTACTTCCCTTTAACCCTCGATGCACCCACGCCCCCTCCCCAGCCCTTAACTGGATTTGCTTTTCTAACTCAGCCCACAATAAATGCTGCACATTGAAACTTTCAATTAGTCAATTTTTAGTGATCAATGTACAGTGTAAAAAAAAAAAAAAAAAAAAAAAAAAAAAACGCCCAGAAATTAATGCAAGAATTACTTCCCTTTAACCCTCGATGCACCCAACACCCCCCTCCCCAGCCCTTTACTGGACTTGCTTTTTCTAACTCAGCCCACAATAAATGCTGCACATTAGAACTTTCAATAAGCCAAAGTGATCAATGTACAGTGTAAAAAAAAAAAAAAACGCCCAGAAATTAATGCAAGAATTACTTCCCTTTAACCCTCGATGTACCCACCCCCCCCTCCCCCCAGTCCTTAACTGGATTTGCTTTTCTAACTCAGCCCACAATAAATGCTGCACATTGAAACTTTCAATAAGCCAAAGTGATCAATGTACAGTGTAAAAAGAAAACGCCCAGAAATTAATGTGACAAGTGGCTAAAAAAAGATTGTAAACTCTTTCAGTTGCTTCCTATTGCATAAATCAAACAAAGGCAACTGAAGTGTAATTTTTCTAATCTCTTCAAACCGCAACAAGAAACCCAGTTACGTTGACTATGTGCCAGTTACGCTCATGCGAAAACCTCAGAAATTAATGCGACAAGTGGCTAAAAAAAGCCTGAAGACTCTCATATATCAAACAAAGGCAACTGAAGTGTAATTTTTCCAATCTCTTCAAACCGCAACAAGAAACCCAGTTACGTCGACTACCGTCTCATAGGTGCCAGTTACGCTCATGCGAAAACCCCAGAAAATAATGCAACAAGTGGCAAAAAAAAGACTGAAGACTCTTTCAGTAGCAACTGCTTCTTATTGCATAAATCAAACAAAAGGAACTAAATTTTTAATTTATATTTTTTTCTCCAATCTCTTTATACCGTGACCACAAATCCATTTACGTTGACTGCCATCGGATACGCGAAAACGCGAAAAATCGACTTACGGAACATTTCATAGCAGAGGACACCTGTTGCTTAATAGGTCAAATATAGGGAATTTAGTTTCTAATATCTGTTTTTTATTTCTGCAATCTTTATTTACCGTGACGACAAACCCTTTTAGGTTGTCTATTGTCTCGCAGGTGCCACTTACGTATCCGCAAAAACATGAAAAATCGACTTATGGAATATCTTATAGCAGACGACAACTGTTGCTTGAGTCAATTATGGGGATTTTTCTTTTTCTTTTTCTCTCACTAGGGCCATTGATTTGGTTACGATGACCATCTAACCCATACGTGACTGTTACGTGCCGCGCATAAAATTGTAAAATCAGCTTCGACACTTTTGGAGGCAACTGAAACCTGTCGTACAAATCAAAGAAAGGTAAACCAAATTTTTCCCTGTTTTCTTACCAGGGTCATGAAAACATTGAACCAATTTAGACGACCGCATGAGTCAAAAGTCAATTTTATGTTTAATCTCTGCGCAAAATATAAAATTCAGAAGCAACCGGTTGCTGTTGCGAAAACTTTTTCCGACAAAAAAATCTTGTTCTTGTTTGAAGAATTTAGAAGTAGGCCATAAAGACACAATAAGATGTAAGAATAACTAAAAATCAATTGCTTCCTTGATAGGGTAGAAAACATTGTGGGAAAAGGAGAAAATGCTGGTAGCCTGCATTGTCTCCTTTCCTCAGATTACTTTCAAAAGCCTTCTTTAAAAGGCGTCATGCATTGTGTGGTAAAAGGTTAATAATTATCCAATCAGAGAAGCTTTAAGGAAATCAGAATGGATACCAGCAGCCAATCAGAGAAGACTTAAGAAATTCAACAGCCAATCAGAGAGCTTCAAAATCGCTCGAAATTGGCGCCAAAATTTATCAATTAAAAAACAGTGAAAAAAACGGCATAAAAGTGGATTTAAAGTTTTCTTTAAAGGCTGCTGTGCAGTCCTTGGCAAACTGCAAAGATTTCACTGAAAATGGGCAAACATTTAAGAAAATAGGGGCGCAGAAGACCGTGTTTTGGTCTTTTCAAGCCCCTTGCAAGAATTACTTCCCTTTAACCCTCGATGCACCCACGCCCCCTCCCCAGCCCTTAACTGGATTTGCTTTTCTAACTCAGCCCACAATAAATGCTGCACATTGAAACTTTCAATTAGTCAATTTTTAGTGATCAATGTACAGTGTAAAAAAAAAAAAAACGCCCAGAAATTAATGCAAGAATTACTTCCCTTTAACCCTCGATGCACCCAACACCCCCCTCCCCAGCCCTTTACTGGACTTGCTTTTCTAACTCAGCCCACAATAAATGCTGCACATTAGAACTTTCAATAAGCCAAAGTGATCAATGTACAGTGTAAAAAAAAAAAAACGCCCAGAAATTAATGCAAGAATTACTTCCCTTTAACCCTCGATGTACCCAACCCCCCCTCCCCCCAGTCCTTAACTGGATTTGCTTTTCTAACTCAGCCCACAATAAATGCTGCACATTGAAACTTTCAATAAGCCAAAGTGATCAATGTACAGTGTAAAAAGAAAACGCCCAGAAATTAATGTGACAAGTGGCTAAAAAAAGATTGTAAACTCTTTCAGTTGCTTCCTATTGCATAAATCAAACAAAGCCAACTGAAGTGTAATTTTTCTAATCTCTTCAAACCGCAACAAGAAACCCAGTTACGTTGACTATGTGCCAGTTACGCTCATGCGAAAACCTCAGAAATTAATGCGACAAGTGGCTAAAAAAAGCCTGAAGACTCTCATATATCAAACAAAGGCAACTGAAGTGTAATTTTTCCAATCTCTTCAAACCGCAACAAGAAACCCAGTTACGTCGACTACCGTCTCATAGGTGCCAGTTACGCTCATGCGAAAACCCCAGAAAATAATGCAACAAGTGGCAAAAAAAAGACTGAAGACTCTTTCAGTAGCAACTGCTTCTTATTGCATAAATCAAACAAAAGGAACTAAATTTTTAATTTATATTTTTTTCTCCAATCTCTTTATACCGTGACCACAAATCCATTTACGTTGACTGCCATCGGATACGCGAAAACGCGAAAAGTCGACTTACGGAACATTTCATAGCAGAGGACACCTGTTGCTTAATAGGTCAAATATAGGGAATTTAGTTTCTAATATCTGTTTTTTATTTCTGCAATCTTTATTTACCGTGACGACAAACCCTTTTAGGTTGTCTATTGTCTCGCAGGTGCCACTTACGTATCCGCAAAAACATGAAAAATCGACTTATGGAATATCTTATAGCAGACGACAACTGTTGCTTGAGTCAATTATAGGGATTTTTCTTTTTCTTTTTCTCTCACTAGGGCCATTGATTTGGTTACGATGACCATCTAACCCATACGTGAGTGTTACGTGCCGCGCATGAAATTGTAAAATCAGCTTCGACACTTTGGGAGGCAACTGAAACCTGTCGTACAAATCAAAGAAAGGTAAACCAAATTTTTCCCTGTTTTCTTACCAGGGTCATGAAAACATTGAACCAATTTAGACGACCGCGTGAGTCAAAAGTCAATTTTATGTTTAATCTCTGCGCAAAATATAAAATTCAGAAGCAACCGGTTGCTGTTGCGAAAACTTTTTCCGACACAAAAATCTTGTTCTTGTTTGAAGAATTTAGAAGTAGGCCATAAAGACACAATAAGATGTAAGAATAACTAAAAATCAATTGCTTCCTTGATAGGGTAGAAAACATTGTGGGAAAAGGAGAAAATGATGGTAGCCTGCATTGTCTCCTTTCCTCAGATTACTTTCAAAAGCCTTCTTTAAAAGGCGTCATGCATTGTGTGGTAAAAGGTTAATAATTATCCAATCAGAGAAGCTTTAAGGAAATCAGAATGGATACCAGCAGCCAATCAGAGAAGACTTAAGAAATTCAACAGCCAATCAGAGAGCTTCAAAATCGCTCGAAATTGGCGCCAAAATTTATCAATTAAAAAACAGTGAAAAAAACGGCATAAAAGTGGATTTAAAGTTTTCTTTAAAGGCTGCTGTGCAGTCCTTGGCAAACTGCAAAGATTTCACTGAAAATGGGCAAACATTTAAGAAAATAGGGGCGCAGAAGACCGTGTTTTGGTCTTTTCAAGCCCCTTGCAAGAATTACTTCCCTTTAACCCTCGATGCACCCACGCCCCCTCCCCAGCCCTTAACTGGATTTGCTTTTCTAACTCAGCCCACAATAAATGCTGCACATTGAAACTTTCAATTAGTCAATTTTTAGTGATCAATGTACAGTGTAAAAAAAAAAAAAAAAAAAAAAAAAAAAAAACGCCCAGAAATTAATGCAAGAATTACTTCCCTTTAACCCTCGATGCACCCAACACCCCCCTCCCCAGCCCTTTACTGGACTTGCTTTTCTAACTCAGCCCACAATAAATGCTGCACATTAGAACTTTCAATAAGCCAAAGTGATCAATGTACAGTGTAAAAAAAAAAAAAAACGCCCAGAAATTAATGCAAGAATTACTTCCCTTTAACCCTCGATGTACCCACCCCCCCCTCCCCCCAGTCCTTAACTGGATTTGCTTTTCTAACTCAGCCCACAATAAATGCTGCACATTGAAACTTTCAATAAGCCAAAGTGATCAATGTACAGTGTAAAAAGAAAACGCCCAGAAATTAATGTGACAAGTGGCTAAAAAAAGATTGTAAACTCTTTCAGTTGCTTCCTATTGCATAAATCAAACAAAGGCAACTGAAGTGTAATTTTTCTAATCTCTTCAAACCGCAACAAGAAACCCAGTTACGTTGACTATGTGCCAGTTACGCTCATGCGAAAACCTCAGAAATTAATGCGACAAGTGGCTAAAAAAAGCCTGAAGACTCTCATATATCAAACAAAGGCAACTGAAGTGTAATTTTTCCAATCTCTTCAAACCGCAACAAGAAACCCAGTTACGTCGACTACCGTCTCATAGGTGCCAGTTACGCTCATGCGAAAACCCCAGAAAATAATGCAACAAGTGGCAAAAAAAAGACTGAAGACTCTTTCAGTAGCAACTGCTTCTTATTGCATAAATCAAACAAAAGGAACTAAATTTTTAATTTATATTTTTTTCTCCAATCTCTTTATACCGTGACCACAAATCCATTTACGTTGACTGCCATCGGATACGCGAAAACGCGAAAAATCGACTTACGGAACATTTCATAGCAGAGGACACCTGTTGCTTAATAGGTCAAATATAGGGAATTTAGTTTCTAATATCTGTTTTTTATTTCTGCAATCTTTATTTACCGTGACGACAAACCCTTTTAGGTTGTCTATTGTCTCGCAGGTGCCACTTACGTATCGGCAAAAACATGAAAAATCGACTTATGGAATATCTTATAGCAGACGACAACTGTTGCTTGAGTCAATTATGGGGATTTTTCTTTTTCTTTTTCTCTCACTAGGGCCATTGATTTGGTTACGATGACCATCTAACCCATACGTGACTGTTACGTGCCGCGCATAAAATTGTAAAATCAGCTTCGACACTTTTGGAGGCAACTGAAACCTGTCGTACAAATCAAAGAAAGGTAAACCAAATTTTTCCCTGTTTTCTTACCAGGGTCATGAAAACATTGAACCAATTTAGACGACCGCGTGAGTCAAAAGTCAATTTTATGTTTAATCTCTGCGCAAAATATAAAATTCAGAAGCAACCCGTTGCTGTTGCGAAAACTTTTTCCGACAAAAAAATCTTGTTCTTGTTTGAAGAATTTAGAAGTAGGCCATAAAGACACAATAAGATGTAAGAATAACTAAAAATCAATTGCTTCCTTGATAGGGTAGAAAACATTGTGGGAAAAGGAGAAAATGCTGGTAGCCTGCATTGTCTCCTTTCCTCAGATTACTTTCAAAAGCCTTCTTTAAAAGGCGTCATGCATTGTGTGGTAAAAGGTTAATAATTATCCAATCAGAGAAGCTTTAAGGAAATCAGAATGGATACCAGCAGCCAATCAGAGAAGACTTAAGAAATTCAACAGCCAATCAGAGAGCTTCAAAATCGCTCGAAATTGGCGCCAAAATTTATCAATTAAAAAACAGTGAAAAAAACGGCATAAAAGTGGATTTAAAGTTTTCTTTAAAGGCTGCTGTGCAGTCCTTGGCAAACTGCAAAGATTTCACTGAAAATGGGCAAACATTTAAGAAAATAGGGGCGCAGAAGACCGTGTTTTGGTCTTTTCAAGCCCCTTGCAAGAATTACTTCCCTTTAACCCTCGATGCACCCACGCCCCCTCCCCAGCCCTTAACTGGATTTGCTTTTCTAACTCAGCCCACAATAAATGCTGCACATTGAAACTTTCAATTAGTCAATTTTTAGTGATCAATGTACAGTGTAAAAAAAAAAAAAAAAAAAAAAAAAAACGCCCAGAAATTAATGCAAGAATTACTTCCCTTTAACCCTCGATGCACCCAACACCCCCCTCCCCAGCCCTTTACTGGACTTGCTTTTCTAACTCAGCCCACAATAAATGCTGCACATTAAAACTTTCAATAAGCCAAAGTGATCAATGTACAGTGTAAAAAAAAAAAAAACGCCCAGAAATTAATGCAAGAATTACTTCCCTTTAACCCTCGATGTACCCAACCCCCCCTCCCCCCAGTCCTTAACTGGATTTGCTTTTCTAACTCAGCCCACAATAAATGCTGCACATTGAAACTTTCAATAAGCCAAAGTGATCAATGTACAGTGTAAAAAGAAAACGCCCAGAAATTAATGTGACAAGTGGCTAAAAAAAGATTGTAAACTCTTTCAGTTGCTTCCTATTGCATAAATCAAACAAAGCCAACTGAAGTGTAATTTTTCTAATCTCTTCAAACCGCAACAAGAAACCCAGTTACGTTGACTATGTGCCAGTTACGCTCATGCGAAAACCTCAGAAATTAATGCGACAAGTGGCTAAAAAAAGCCTGAAGACTCTCATATATCAAACAAAGGCAACTGAAGTGTAATTTTTCCAATCTCTTCAAACCGCAACAAGAAACCCAGTTACGTCGACTACCGTCTCATAGGTGCCAGTTACGCTCATGCGAAAACCCCAGAAAATAATGCAACAAGTGGCAAAAAAAAGACTGAAGACTCTTTCAGTAGCAACTGCTTCTTATTGCATAAATCAAACAAAAGGAACTAAATTTTTAATTTATATTTTTTTCTCCAATCTCTTTATACCGTGACCACAAATCCATTTACGTTGACTGCCATCGGATACGCGAAAACGCGAAAAATCGACTTACGGAACATTTCATAGCAGAGGACACCTGTTGCTTAATAGGTCAAATATAGGGAATTTAGTTTCTAATATCTGTTTTTTATTTCTGCAATCTTTATTTACCGTGACGACAAACCCTTTTAGGTTGTCTATTGTCTCGCAGGTGCCACTTACGTATCGGCAAAAACATGAAAAATCGACTTATGGAATATCTTATAGCAGACGACAACTGTTGCTTGAGTCAATTATGGGGATTTTTCTTTTTCTTTTTCTCTCACTAGGGCCATTGATTTGGTTACGATGACCATCTAACCCATACGTGACTGTTACGTGCCGCGCATAAAATTGTAAAATCAGCTTCGACACTTTTGGAGGCAACTGAAACCTGTCGTACAAATCAAAGAAAGGTAAACCAAATTTTTCCCTGTTTTCTTACCAGGGTCATGAAAACATTGAACCAATTTAGACGACCGCGTGAGTCAAAAGTCAATTTTATGTTTAATCTCTGCGCAAAATATAAAATTCAGAAGCAACCCGTTGCTGTTGCGAAAACTTTTTCCGACAAAAAAATCTTGTTCTTGTTTGAAGAATTTAGAAGTAGGCCATAAAGACACAATAAGATGTAAGAATAACTAAAAATCAATTGCTTCCTTGATAGGGTAGAAAACATTGTGGGAAAAGGAGAAAATGCTGGTAGCCTGCATTGTCTCCTTTCCTCAGATTACTTTCAAAAGCCTTCTTTAAAAGGCGTCATGCATTGTGTGGTAAAAGGTTAATAATTATCCAATCAGAGAAGCTTTAAGGAAATCAGAATGGATACCAGCAGCCAATCAGAGAAGACTTAAGAAATTCAACAGCCAATCAGAGAGCTTCAAAATCGCTCGAAATTGGCGCCAAAATTTATCAATTAAAAAACAGTGAAAAAAACGGCATAAAAGTGGATTTAAAGTTTTCTTTAAAGGCTGCTGTGCAGTCCTTGGCAAACTGCAAAGATTTCACTGAAAATGGGCAAACATTTAAGAAAATAGGGGCGCAGAAGACCGTGTTTTGGTCTTTTCAAGCCCCTTGCAAGAATTACTTCCCTTTAACCCTCGATGCACCCACGCCCCCTCCCCAGCCCTTAACTGGATTTGCTTTTCTAACTCAGCCCACAATAAATGCTGCACATTGAAACTTTCAATTAGTCAATTTTTAGTGATCAATGTACAGTGTAAAAAAAAAAAAAAAAAAAAAAAAAAAAAAACGCCCAGAAATTAATGCAAGAATTACTTCCCTTTAACCCTCGATGCACCCAACACCCCCCTCCCCAGCCCTTTACTGGACTTGCTTTTCTAACTCAGCCCACAATAAATGCTGCACATTAGAACTTTCAATAAGCCAAAGTGATCAATGTACAGTGTAAAAAAAAAAAAAAACGCCCAGAAATTAATGCAAGAATTACTTCCCTTTAACCCTCGATGTACCCACCCCCCCCTCCCCCCAGTCCTTAACTGGATTTGCTTTTCTAACTCAGCCCACAATAAATGCTGCACATTGAAACTTTCAATAAGCCAAAGTGATCAATGTACAGTGTAAAAAGAAAACGCCCAGAAATTAATGTGACAAGTGGCTAAAAAAAGATTGTAAACTCTTTCAGTTGCTTCCTATTGCATAAATCAAACAAAGGCAACTGAAGTGTAATTTTTCTAATCTCTTCAAACCGCAACAAGAAACCCAGTTACGTTGACTATGTGCCAGTTACGCTCATGCGAAAACCTCAGAAATTAATGCGACAAGTGGCTAAAAAAAGCCTGAAGACTCTCATATATCAAACAAAGGCAACTGAAGTGTAATTTTTCCAATCTCTTCAAACCGCAACAAGAAACCCAGTTACGTCGACTACCGTCTCATAGGTGCCAGTTACGCTCATGCGAAAACCCCAGAAAATAATGCAACAAGTGGCAAAAAAAAGACTGAAGACTCTTTCAGTAGCAACTGCTTCTTATTGCATAAATCAAACAAAAGGAACTAAATTTTTAATTTATATTTTTTTCTCCAATCTCTTTATACCGTGACCACAAATCCATTTACGTTGACTGCCATCGGATACGCGAAAACGCGAAAAATCGACTTACGGAACATTTCATAGCAGAGGACACCTGTTGCTTAATAGGTCAAATATAGGGAATTTAGTTTCTAATATCTGTTTTTTATTTCTGCAATCTTTATTTACCGTGACGACAAACCCTTTTAGGTTGTCTATTGTCTCGCAGGTGCCACTTACGTATCCGCAAAAACATGAAAAATCGACTTATGGAATATCTTATAGCAGACGACAACTGTTGCTTGAGTCAATTATGGGGATTTTTCTTTTTCTTTTTCTCTCACTAGGGCCATTGATTTGGTTACGATGACCATCTAACCCATACGTGACTGTTACGTGCCGCGCATAAAATTGTAAAATCAGCTTCGACACTTTTGGAGGCAACTGAAACCTGTCGTACAAATCAAAGAAAGGTAAACCAAATTTTTCCCTGTTTTCTTACCAGGGTCATGAAAACATTGAACCAATTTAGACGACCGCATGAGTCAAAAGTCAATTTTATGTTTAATCTCTGCGCAAAATATAAAATTCAGAAGCAACCGGTTGCTGTTGCGAAAACTTTTTCCGACAAAAAAATCTTGTTCTTGTTTGAAGAATTTAGAAGTAGGCCATAAAGACACAATAAGATGTAAGAATAACTAAAAATCAATTGCTTCCTTGATAGGGTAGAAAACATTGTGGGAAAAGGAGAAAATGCTGGTAGCCTGCATTGTCTCCTTTCCTCAGATTACTTTCAAAAGCCTTCTTTAAAAGGCGTCATGCATTGTGTGGTAAAAGGTTAATAATTATCCAATCAGAGAAGCTTTAAGGAAATCAGAATGGATACCAGCAGCCAATCAGAGAAGACTTAAGAAATTCAACAGCCAATCAGAGAGCTTCAAAATCGCTCGAAATTGGCGCCAAAATTTATCAATTAAAAAACAGTGAAAAAAACGGCATAAAAGTGGATTTAAAGTTTTCTTTAAAGGCTGCTGTGCAGTCCTTGGCAAACTGCAAAGATTTCACTGAAAATGGGCAAACATTTAAGAAAATAGGGGCGCAGAAGACCGTGTTTTGGTCTTTTCAAGCCCCTTGCAAGAATTACTTCCCTTTAACCCTCGATGCACCCACGCCCCCTCCCCAGCCCTTAACTGGATTTGCTTTTCTAACTCAGCCCACAATAAATGCTGCACATTGAAACTTTCAATTAGTCAATTTTTAGTGATCAATGTACAGTGTAAAAAAAAAAAAAACGCCCAGAAATTAATGCAAGAATTACTTCCCTTTAACCCTCGATGCACCCAACACCCCCCTCCCCAGCCCTTTACTGGACTTGCTTTTCTAACTCAGCCCACAATAAATGCTGCACATTAGAACTTTCAATAAGCCAAAGTGATCAATGTACAGTGTAAAAAAAAAAAAACGCCCAGAAATTAATGCAAGAATTACTTCCCTTTAACCCTCGATGTACCCAACCCCCCCTCCCCCCAGTCCTTAACTGGATTTGCTTTTCTAACTCAGCCCACAATAAATGCTGCACATTGAAACTTTCAATAAGCCAAAGTGATCAATGTACAGTGTAAAAAGAAAACGCCCAGAAATTAATGTGCCAAGTGGCTAAAAAAAGATTGTAAACTCTTTCAGTTGCTTCCTATTGCATAAATCAAACAAAGCCAACTGAAGTGTAATTTTTCTAATCTCTTCAAACCGCAACAAGAAACCCAGTTACGTTGACTATGTGCCAGTTACGCTCATGCGAAAACCTCAGAAATTAATGCGACAAGTGGCTAAAAAAAGCCTGAAGACTCTCATATATCAAACAAAGGCAACTGAAGTGTAATTTTTCCAATCTCTTCAAACCGCAACAAGAAACCCAGTTACGTCGACTACCGTCTCATAGGTGCCAGTTACGCTCATGCGAAAACCCCAGAAAATAATGCAACAAGTGGCAAAAAAAAGACTGAAGACTCTTTCAGTAGCAACTGCTTCTTATTGCATAAATCAAACAAAAGGAACTAAATTTTTAATTTATATTTTTTTCTCCAATCTCTTTATACCGTGACCACAAATCCATTTACGTTGACTGCCATCGGATACGCGAAAACGCGAAAAGTCGACTTACGGAACATTTCATAGCAGAGGACACCTGTTGCTTAATAGGTCAAATATAGGGAATTTAGTTTCTAATATCTGTTTTTTATTTCTGCAATCTTTATTTACCGTGACGACAAACCCTTTTAGGTTGTCTATTGTCTCGCAGGTGCCACTTACGTATCCGCAAAAACATGAAAAATCGACTTATGGAATATCTTATAGCAGACGACAACTGTTGCTTGAGTCAATTATAGGGATTTTTCTTTTTCTTTTTCTCTCACTAGGGCCATTGATTTGGTTACGATGACCATCTAACCCATACGTGAGTGTTACGTGCCGCGCATGAAATTGTAAAATCAGCTTCGACACTTTGGGAGGCAACTGAAACCTGTCGTACAAATCAAAGAAAGGTAAACCAAATTTTTCCCTGTTTTCTTACCAGGGTCATGAAAACATTGAACCAATTTAGACGACCGCGTGAGTCAAAAGTCAATTTTATGTTTAATCTCTGCGCAAAATATAAAATTCAGAAGCAACCGGTTGCTGTTGCGAAAACTTTTTCCGACACAAAAATCTTGTTCTTGTTTGAAGAATTTAGAAGTAGGCCATAAAGACACAATAAGATGTAAGAATAACTAAAAATCAATTGCTTCCTTGATAGGGTAGAAAACATTGTGGGAAAAGGAGAAAATGCTGGTAGCCTGCATTGTCTCCTTTCCTCAGATTACTTTCAAAAGCCTTCTTTAAAAGGCGTCATGCATTGTGTGGTAAAAGGTTAATAATTATCCAATCAGAGAAGCTTTAAGGAAATCAGAATGGATACCAGCAGCCAATCAGAGAAGACTTAAGAAATTCAACAGCCAATCAGAGAGCTTCAAAATCGCTCGAAATTGGCGCCAAAATTTATCAATTAAAAAACAGTGAAAAAAACGGCATAAAAGTGGATTTAAAGTTTTCTTTAAAGGCTGCTGTGCAGTCCTTGGCAAACTGCAAAGATTTCACTGAAAATGGGCAAACATTTAAGAAAATAGGGGCGCAGAAGACCGTGTTTTGGTCTTTTCAAGCCCCTTGCAAGAATTACTTCCCTTTAACCCTCGATGCACCCACGCCCCCTCCCCAGCCCTTAACTGGATTTGCTTTTCTAACTCAGCCCACAATAAATGCTGCACATTGAAACTTTCAATTAGTCAATTTTTAGTGATCAATGTACAGTGTAAAAAAAAAAAAAAAAAAAAAAAAAAAAAAACGCCCAGAAATTAATGCAAGAATTACTTCCCTTTAACCCTCGATGCACCCAACACCCCCCTCCCCAGCCCTTTACTGGACTTGCTTTTCTAACTCAGCCCACAATAAATGCTGCACATTAGAACTTTCAATAAGCCAAAGTGATCAATGTACAGTTTAAAAAAAAAAAAAAACGCCCAGAAATTAATGCAAGAATTACTTCCCTTTAACCCTCGATGTACCCACCCCCCCCTCCCCCCAGTCCTTAACTGGATTTGCTTTTCTAACTCAGCCCACAATAAATGCTGCACATTGAAACTTTCAATAAGCCAAAGTGATCAATGTACAGTGTAAAAAGAAAACGCCCAGAAATTAATGTGACAAGTGGCTAAAAAAAGATTGTAAACTCTTTCAGTTGCTTCCTATTGCATAAATCAAACAAAGGCAACTGAAGTGTAATTTTTCTAATCTCTTCAAACCGCAACAAGAAACCCAGTTACGTTGACTATGTGCCAGTTACGCTCATGCGAAAACCTCAGAAATTAATGCGACAAGTGGCTAAAAAAAGCCTGAAGACTCTCATATATCAAACAAAGGCAACTGAAGTGTAATTTTTCCAATCTCTTCAAACCGCAACAAGAAACCCAGTTACGTCGACTACCGTCTCATAGGTGCCAGTTACGCTCATGCGAAAACCCCAGAAAATAATGCAACAAGTGGCAAAAAAAAGACTGAAGACTCTTTCAGTAGCAACTGCTTCTTATTGCATAAATCAAACAAAAGGAACTAAATTTTTAATTTATATTTTTTTCTCCAATCTCTTTATACCGTGACCACAAATCCATTTACGTTGACTGCCATCGGATACGCGAAAACGCGAAAAATCGACTTACGGAACATTTCATAGCAGAGGACACCTGTTGCTTAATAGGTCAAATATAGGGAATTTAGTTTCTAATATCTGTTTTTTATTTCTGCAATCTTTATTTACCGTGACGACAAACCCTTTTAGGTTGTCTATTGTCTCGCAGGTGCCACTTACGTATCCGCAAAAACATGAAAAATCGACTTATGGAATATCTTATAGCAGACGACAACTGTTGCTTGAGTCAATTATGGGGATTTTTCTTTTTCTTTTTCTCTCACTAGGGCCATTGATTTGGTTACGATGACCATCTAACCCATACGTGACTGTTACGTGCCGCGCATAAAATTGTAAAATCAGCTTCGACACTTTTGGAGGCAACTGAAACCTGTCGTACAAATCAAAGAAAGGTAAACCAAATTTTTCCCTGTTTTCTTACCAGGGTCATGAAAACATTGAACCAATTTAGACGACCGCGTGAGTCAAAAGTCAATTTTATGTTTAATCTCTGCGCAAAATATAAAATTCAGAAGCAACCCGTTGCTGTTGCGAAAACTTTTTCCGACAAAAAAATCTTGTTCTTGTTTGAAGAATTTAGAAGTAGGCCATAAAGACACAATAAGATGTAAGAATAACTAAAAATCAATTGCTTCCTTGATAGGGTAGAAAACATTGTGGGAAAAGGAGAAAATGCTGGTAGCCTGCATTGTCTCCTTTCCTCAGATTACTTTCAAAAGCCTTCTTTAAAAGGCGTCATGCATTGTGTGGTAAAAGGTTAATAATTATCCAATCAGAGAAGCTTTAAGGAAATCAGAATGGATACCAGCAGCCAATCAGAGAAGACTTAAGAAATTCAACAGCCAATCAGAGAGCTTCAAAATCGCTCGAAATTGGCGCCAAAATTTATCAATTAAAAAACAGTGAAAAAAACGGCATAAAAGTGGATTTAAAGTTTTCTTTAAAGGCTGCTGTGCAGTCCTTGGCAAACTGCAAAGATTTCACTGAAAATGGGCAAACATTTAAGAAAATAGGGGCGCAGAAGACCGTGTTTTGGTCTTTTCAAGCCCCTTGCAAGAATTACTTCCCTTTAACCCTCGATGCACCCACGCCCCCTCCCCAGCCCTTAACTGGATTTGCTTTTCTAACTCAGCCCACAATAAATGCTGCACATTGAAACTTTCAATTAGTCAATTTTTAGTGATCAATGTACAGTGTAAAAAAAAAAAAAAAAAAAAAAAACGCCCAGAAATTAATGCAAGAATTACTTCCCTTTAACCCTCGATGCACCCAACACCCCCCTCCCCAGCCCTTTACTGGACTTGCTTTTCTAACTCAGCCCACAATAAATGCTGCACATTAAAACTTTCAATAAGCCAAAGTGATCAATGTACAGTGTAAAAAAAAAAAAAACGCCCAGAAATTAATGCAAGAATTACTTCCCTTTAACCCTCGATGTACCCAACCCCCCCTCCCCCCAGTCCTTAACTGGATTTGCTTTTCTAACTCAGCCCACAATAAATGCTGCACATTGAAACTTTCAATAAGCCAAAGTGATCAATGTACAGTGTAAAAAGAAAACGCCCAGAAATTAATGTGACAAGTGGCTAAAAAAAGATTGTAAACTCTTTCAGTTGCTTCCTATTGCATAAATCAAACAAAGCCAACTGAAGTGTAATTTTTCTAATCTCTTCAAACCGCAACAAGAAACCCAGTTACGTTGACTATGTGCCAGTTACGCTCATGCGAAAACCTCAGAAATTAATGCGACAAGTGGCTAAAAAAAGCCTGAAGACTCTCATATATCAAACAAAGGCAACTGAAGTGTAATTTTTCCAATCTCTTCAAACCGCAACAAGAAACCCAGTTACGTCGACTACCGTCTCATAGGTGCCAGTTACGCTCATGCGAAAACCCCAGAAAATAATGCAACAAGTGGCAAAAAAAAGACTGAAGACTCTTTCAGTAGCAACTGCTTCTTATTGCATAAATCAAACAAAAGGAACTAAATTTTTAATTTATATTTTTTTCTCCAATCTCTTTATACCGTGACCACAAATCCATTTACGTTGACTGCCATCGGATACGCGAAAACGCGAAAAATCGACTTACGGAACATTTCATAGCAGAGGACACCTGTTGCTTAATAGGTCAAATATAGGGAATTTAGTTTCTAATATCTGTTTTTTATTTCTGCAATCTTTATTTACCGTGACGACAAACCCTTTTAGGTTGTCTATTGTCTCGCAGGTGCCACTTACGTATCGGCAAAAACATGAAAAATCGACTTATGGAATATCTTATAGCAGACGACAACTGTTGCTTGAGTCAATTATGGGGATTTTTCTTTTTCTTTTTCTCTCACTAGGGCCATTGATTTGGTTACGATGACCATCTAACCCATACGTGACTGTTACGTGCCGCGCATAAAATTGTAAAATCAGCTTCGACACTTTTGGAGGCAACTGAAACCTGTCGTACAAATCAAAGAAAGGTAAACCAAATTTTTCCCTGTTTTCTTACCAGGGTCATGAAAACATTGAACCAATTTAGACGACCGCGTGAGTCAAAAGTCAATTTTATGTTTAATCTCTGCGCAAAATATAAAATTCAGAAGCAACCCGTTGCTGTTGCGAAAACTTTTTCCGACAAAAAAATCTTGTTCTTGTTTGAAGAATTTAGAAGTAGGCCATAAAGACACAATAAGATGTAAGAATAACTAAAAATCAATTGCTTCCTTGATAGGGTAGAAAACATTGTGGGAAAAGGAGAAAATGCTGGTAGCCTGCATTGTCTCCTTTCCTCAGATTACTTTCAAAAGCCTTCTTTAAAAGGCGTCATGCATTGTGTGGTAAAAGGTTAATAATTATCCAATCAGAGAAGCTTTAAGGAAATCAGAATGGATACCAGCAGCCAATCAGAGAAGACTTAAGAAATTCAACAGCCAATCAGAGAGCTTCAAAATCGCTCGAAATTGGCGCCAAAATTTATCAATTAAAAAACAGTGAAAAAAACGGCATAAAAGTGGATTTAAAGTTTTCTTTAAAGGCTGCTGTGCAGTCCTTGGCAAACTGCAAAGATTTCACTGAAAATGGGCAAACATTTAAGAAAATAGGGGCGCAGAAGACCGTGTTTTGGTCTTTTCAAGCCCCTTGCAAGAATTACTTCCCTTTAACCCTCGATGCACCCACGCCCCCTCCCCAGCCCTTAACTGGATTTGCTTTTCTAACTCAGCCCACAATAAATGCTGCACATTGAAACTTTCAATTAGTCAATTTTTAGTGATCAATGTACAGTGTAAAAAAAAAAAAAACGCCCAGAAATTAATGCAAGAATTACTTCCCTTTAACCCTCGATGCACCCAACACCCCCCTCCCCAGCCCTTTACTGGACTTGCTTTTCTAACTCAGCCCACAATAAATGCTGCACATTAGAACTTTCAATAAGCCAAAGTGATCAATGTACAGTGTAAAAAAAAAAAAACGCCCAGAAATTAATGCAAGAATTACTTCCCTTTAACCCTCGATGTACCCAACCCCCCCTCCCCCCAGTCCTTAACTGGATTTGCTTTTCTAACTCAGCCCACAATAAATGCTGCACATTGAAACTTTCAATAAGCCAAAGTGATCAATGTACAGTGTAAAAAGAAAACGCCCAGAAATTAATGTGACAAGTGGCTAAAAAAAGATTGTAAACTCTTTCAGTTGCTTCCTATTGCATAAATCAAACAAAGCCAACTGAAGTGTAATTTTTCTAATCTCTTCAAACCGCAACAAGAAACCCAGTTACGTTGACTATGTGCCAGTTACGCTCATGCGAAAACCTCAGAAATTAATGCGACAAGTGGCTAAAAAAAGCCTGAAGACTCTCATATATCAAACAAAGGCAACTGAAGTGTAATTTTTCCAATCTCTTCAAACCGCAACAAGAAACCCAGTTACGTCGACTACCGTCTCATAGGTGCCAGTTACGCTCATGCGAAAACCCCAGAAAATAATGCAACAAGTGGCAAAAAAAAGACTGAAGACTCTTTCAGTAGCAACTGCTTCTTATTGCATAAATCAAACAAAAGGAACTAAATTTTTAATTTATATTTTTTTCTCCAATCTCTTTATACCGTGACCACAAATCCATTTACGTTGACTGCCATCGGATACGCGAAAACGCGAAAAGTCGACTTACGGAACATTTCATAGCAGAGGACACCTGTTGCTTAATAGGTCAAATATAGGGAATTTAGTTTCTAATATCTGTTTTTTATTTCTGCAATCTTTATTTACCGTGACGACAAACCCTTTTAGGTTGTCTATTGTCTCGCAGGTGCCACTTACGTATCCGCAAAAACATGAAAAATCGACTTATGGAATATCTTATAGCAGACGACAACTGTTGCTTGAGTCAATTATAGGGATTTTTCTTTTTCTTTTTCTCTCACTAGGGCCATTGATTTGGTTACGATGACCATCTAACCCATACGTGAGTGTTACGTGCCGCGCATGAAATTGTAAAATCAGCTTCGACACTTTGGGAGGCAACTGAAACCTGTCGTACAAATCAAAGAAAGGTAAACCAAATTTTTCCCTGTTTTCTTACCAGGGTCATGAAAACATTGAACCAATTTAGACGACCGCGTGAGTCAAAAGTCAATTTTATGTTTAATCTCTGCGCAAAATATAAAATTCAGAAGCAACCGGTTGCTGTTGCGAAAACTTTTTCCGACACAAAAATCTTGTTCTTGTTTGAAGAATTTAGAAGTAGGCCATAAAGACACAATAAGATGTAAGAATAACTAAAAATCAATTGCTTCCTTGATAGGGTAGAAAACATTGTGGGAAAAGGAGAAAATGCTGGTAGCCTGCATTGTCTCCTTTCCTCAGATTACTTTCAAAAGCCTTCTTTAAAAGGCGTCATGCATTGTGTGGTAAAAGGTTAATAATTATCCAATCAGAGAAGCTTTAAGGAAATCAGAATGGATACCAGCAGCCAATCAGAGAAGACTTAAGAAATTCAACAGCCAATCAGAGAGCTTCAAAATCGCTCGAAATTGGCGCCAAAATTTATCAATTAAAAAACAGTGAAAAAAACGGCATAAAAGTGGATTTAAAGTTTTCTTTAAAGGCTGCTGTGCAGTCCTTGGCAAACTGCAAAGATTTCACTGAAAATGGGCAAACATTTAAGAAAATAGGGGCGCAGAAGACCGTGTTTTGGTCTTTTCAAGCCCCTTGCAAGAATTACTTCCCTTTAACCCTCGATGCACCCACGCCCCCTCCCCAGCCCTTAACTGGATTTGCTTTTCTAACTCAGCCCACAATAAATGCTGCACATTGAAACTTTCAATTAGTCAATTTTTAGTGATCAATGTACAGTGTAAAAAAAAAAAAAAAAAAAAAAAAAAAAAAAAACGCCCAGAAATTAATGCAAGAATTACTTCCCTTTAACCCTCGATGCACCCAACACCCCCCTCCCCAGCCCTTTACTGGACTTGCTTTTCTAACTCAGCCCACAATAAATGCTGCACATTAGAACTTTCAATAAGCCAAAGTGATCAATGTACAGTGTAAAAAAAAAAAAAAACGCCCAGAAATTAATGCAAGAATTACTTCCCTTTAACCCTCGATGTACCCACCCCCCCCTCCCCCCAGTCCTTAACTGGATTTGCTTTTCTAACTCAGCCCACAATAAATGCTGCACATTGAAACTTTCAATAAGCCAAAGTGATCAATGTACAGTGTAAAAAGAAAACGCCCAGAAATTAATGTGACAAGTGGCTAAAAAAAGATTGTAAACTCTTTCAGTTGCTTCCTATTGCATAAATCAAACAAAGGCAACTGAAGTGTAATTTTTCTAATCTCTTCAAACCGCAACAAGAAACCCAGTTACGTTGACTATGTGCCAGTTACGCTCATGCGAAAACCTCAGAAATTAATGCGACAAGTGGCTAAAAAAAGCCTGAAGACTCTCATATATCAAACAAAGGCAACTGAAGTGTAATTTTTCCAATCTCTTCAAACCGCAACAAGAAACCCAGTTACGTCGACTACCGTCTCATAGGTGCCAGTTACGCTCATGCGAAAACCCCAGAAAATAATGCAACAAGTGGCAAAAAAAAGACTGAAGACTCTTTCAGTAGCAACTGCTTCTTATTGCATAAATCAAACAAAAGGAACTAAATTTTTAATTTATATTTTTTTCTCCAATCTCTTTATACCGTGACCACAAATCCATTTACGTTGACTGCCATCGGATACGCGAAAACGCGAAAAATCGACTTACGGAACATTTCATAGCAGAGGACACCTGTTGCTTAATAGGTCAAATATAGGGAATTTAGTTTCTAATATCTGTTTTTTATTTCTGCAATCTTTATTTACCGTGACGACAAACCCTTTTAGGTTGTCTATTGTCTCGCAGGTGCCACTTACGTATCCGCAAAAACATGAAAAATCGACTTATGGAATATCTTATAGCAGACGACAACTGTTGCTTGAGTCAATTATGGGGATTTTTCTTTTTCTTTTTCTCTCACTAGGGCCATTGATTTGGTTACGATGACCATCTAACCCATACGTGACTGTTACGTGCCGCGCATAAAATTGTAAAATCAGCTTCGACACTTTTGGAGGCAACTGAAACCTGTCGTACAAATCAAAGAAAGGTAAACCAAATTTTTCCCTGTTTTCTTACCAGGGTCATGAAAACATTGAACCAATTTAGACGACCGCGTGAGTCAAAAGTCAATTTTATGTTTAATCTCTGCGCAAAATATAAAATTCAGAAGCAACCCGTTGCTGTTGCGAAAACTTTTTCCGACAAAAAAATCTTGTTCTTGTTTGAAGAATTTAGAAGTAGGCCATAAAGACACAATAAGATGTAAGAATAACTAAAAATCAATTGCTTCCTTGATAGGGTAGAAAACATTGTGGGAAAAGGAGAAAATGCTGGTAGCCTGCATTGTCTCCTTTCCTCAGATTACTTTCAAAAGCCTTCTTTAAAAGGCGTCATGCATTGTGTGGTAAAAGGTTAATAATTATCCAATCAGAGAAGCTTTAAGGAAATCAGAATGGATACCAGCAGCCAATCAGAGAAGACTTAAGAAATTCAACAGCCAATCAGAGAGCTTCAAAATCGCTCGAAATTGGCGCCAAAATTTATCAATTAAAAAACAGTGAAAAAAACGGCATAAAAGTGGATTTAAAGTTTTCTTTAAAGGCTGCTGTGCAGTCCTTGGCAAACTGCAAAGATTTCACTGAAAATGGGCAAACATTTAAGAAAATAGGGGCGCAGAAGACCGTGTTTTGGTCTTTTCAAGCCCCTTGCAAGAATTACTTCCCTTTAACCCTCGATGCACCCACGCCCCCTCCCCAGCCCTTAACTGGATTTGCTTTTCTAACTCAGCCCACAATAAATGCTGCACATTGAAACTTTCAATTAGTCAATTTTTAGTGATCAATGTACAGTGTAAAAAAAAAAAAAAAAAAAAAAAACGCCCAGAAATTAATGCAAGAATTACTTCCCTTTAACCCTCGATGCACCCAACACCCCCCTCCCCAGCCCTTTACTGGACTTGCTTTTCTAACTCAGCCCACAATAAATGCTGCACATTAAAACTTTCAATAAGCCAAAGTGATCAATGTACAGTGTAAAAAAAAAAAAAACGCCCAGAAATTAATGCAAGAATTACTTCCCTTTAACCCTCGATGTACCCAACCCCCCCTCCCCCCAGTCCTTAACTGGATTTGCTTTTCTAACTCAGCCCACAATAAATGCTGCACATTGAAACTTTCAATAAGCCAAAGTGATCAATGTACAGTGTAAAAAGAAAACGCCCAGAAATTAATGTGACAAGTGGCTAAAAAAAGATTGTAAACTCTTTCAGTTGCTTCCTATTGCATAAATCAAACAAAGCCAACTGAAGTGTAATTTTTCTAATCTCTTCAAACCGCAACAAGAAACCCAGTTACGTTGACTATGTGCCAGTTACGCTCATGCGAAAACCTCAGAAATTAATGCGACAAGTGGCTAAAAAAAGCCTGAAGACTCTCATATATCAAACAAAGGCAACTGAAGTGTAATTTTTCCAATCTCTTCAAACCGCAACAAGAAACCCAGTTACGTCGACTACCGTCTCATAGGTGCCAGTTACGCTCATGCGAAAACCCCAGAAAATAATGCAACAAGTGGCAAAAAAAAGACTGAAGACTCTTTCAGTAGCAACTGCTTCTTATTGCATAAATCAAACAAAAGGAACTAAATTTTTAATTTATATTTTTTTCTCCAATCTCTTTATACCGTGACCACAAATCCATTTACGTTGACTGCCATCGGATACGCGAAAACGCGAAAAATCGACTTACGGAACATTTCATAGCAGAGGACACCTGTTGCTTAATAGGTCAAATATAGGGAATTTAGTTTCTAATATCTGTTTTTTATTTCTGCAATCTTTATTTACCGTGACGACAAACCCTTTTAGGTTGTCTATTGTCTCGCAGGTGCCACTTACGTATCGGCAAAAACATGAAAAATCGACTTATGGAATATCTTATAGCAGACGACAACTGTTGCTTGAGTCAATTATGGGGATTTTTCTTTTTCTTTTTCTCTCACTAGGGCCATTGATTTGGTTACGATGACCATCTAACCCATACGTGACTGTTACGTGCCGCGCATAAAATTGTAAAATCAGCTTCGACACTTTTGGAGGCAACTGAAACCTGTCGTACAAATCAAAGAAAGGTAAACCAAATTTTTCCCTGTTTTCTTACCAGGGTCATGAAAACATTGAACCAATTTAGACGACCGCGTGAGTCAAAAGTCAATTTTATGTTTAATCTCTGCGCAAAATATAAAATTCAGAAGCAACCCGTTGCTGTTGCGAAAACTTTTTCCGACAAAAAAATCTTGTTCTTGTTTGAAGAATTTAGAAGTAGGCCATAAAGACACAATAAGATGTAAGAATAACTAAAAATCAATTGCTTCCTTGATAGGGTAGAAAACATTGTGGGAAAAGGAGAAAATGCTGGTAGCCTGCATTGTCTCCTTTCCTCAGATTACTTTCAAAAGCCTTCTTTAAAAGGCGTCATGCATTGTGTGGTAAAAGGTTAATAATTATCCAATCAGAGAAGCTTTAAGGAAATCAGAATGGATACCAGCAGCCAATCAGAGAAGACTTAAGAAATTCAACAGCCAATCAGAGAGCTTCAAAATCGCTCGAAATTGGCGCCAAAATTTATCAATTAAAAAACAGTGAAAAAAACGGCATAAAAGTGGATTTAAAGTTTTCTTTAAAGGCTGCTGTGCAGTCCTTGGCAAACTGCAAAGATTTCACTGAAAATGGGCAAACATTTAAGAAAATAGGGGCGCAGAAGACCGTGTTTTGGTCTTTTCAAGCCCCTTGCAAGAATTACTTCCCTTTAACCCTCGATGCACCCACGCCCCCTCCCCAGCCCTTAACTGGATTTGCTTTTCTAACTCAGCCCACAATAAATGCTGCACATTGAAACTTTCAATTAGTCAATTTTTAGTGATCAATGTACAGTGTAAAAAAAAAAAAAACGCCCAGAAATTAATGCAAGAATTACTTCCCTTTAACCCTCGATGCACCCAACACCCCCCTCCCCAGCCCTTTACTGGACTTGCTTTTCTAACTCAGCCCACAATAAATGCTGCACATTAGAACTTTCAATAAGCCAAAGTGATCAATGTACAGTGTAAAAAAAAAAAAACGCCCAGAAATTAATGCAAGAATTACTTCCCTTTAACCCTCGATGTACCCAACCCCCCCTCCCCCCAGTCCTTAACTGGATTTGCTTTTCTAACTCAGCCCACAATAAATGCTGCACATTGAAACTTTCAATAAGCCAAAGTGATCAATGTACAGTGTAAAAAGAAAACGCCCAGAAATTAATGTGACAAGTGGCTAAAAAAAGATTGTAAACTCTTTCAGTTGCTTCCTATTGCATAAATCAAACAAAGCCAACTGAAGTGTAATTTTTCTAATCTCTTCAAACCGCAACAAGAAACCCAGTTACGTTGACTATGTGCCAGTTACGCTCATGCGAAAACCTCAGAAATTAATGCGACAAGTGGCTAAAAAAAGCCTGAAGACTCTCATATATCAAACAAAGGCAACTGAAGTGTAATTTTTCCAATCTCTTCAAACCGCAACAAGAAACCCAGTTACGTCGACTACCGTCTCATAGGTGCCAGTTACGCTCATGCGAAAACCCCAGAAAATAATGCAACAAGTGGCAAAAAAAAGACTGAAGACTCTTTCAGTAGCAACTGCTTCTTATTGCATAAATCAAACAAAAGGAACTAAATTTTTAATTTATATTTTTTTCTCCAATCTCTTTATACCGTGACCACAAATCCATTTACGTTGACTGCCATCGGATACGCGAAAACGCGAAAAGTCGACTTACGGAACATTTCATAGCAGAGGACACCTGTTGCTTAATAGGTCAAATATAGGGAATTTAGTTTCTAATATCTGTTTTTTATTTCTGCAATCTTTATTTACCGTGACGACAAACCCTTTTAGGTTGTCTATTGTCTCGCAGGTGCCACTTACGTATCCGCAAAAACATGAAAAATCGACTTATGGAATATCTTATAGCAGACGACAACTGTTGCTTGAGTCAATTATAGGGATTTTTCTTTTTCTTTTTCTCTCACTAGGGCCATTGATTTGGTTACGATGACCATCTAACCCATACGTGAGTGTTACGTGCCGCGCATGAAATTGTAAAATCAGCTTCGACACTTTGGGAGGCAACTGAAACCTGTCGTACAAATCAAAGAAAGGTAAACCAAATTTTTCCCTGTTTTCTTACCAGGGTCATGAAAACATTGAACCAATTTAGACGACCGCGTGAGTCAAAAGTCAATTTTATGTTTAATCTCTGCGCAAAATATAAAATTCAGAAGCAACCGGTTGCTGTTGCGAAAACTTTTTCCGACACAAAAATCTTGTTCTTGTTTGAAGAATTTAGAAGTAGGCCATAAAGACACAATAAGATGTAAGAATAACTAAAAATCAATTGCTTCCTTGATAGGGTAGAAAACATTGTGGGAAAAGGAGAAAATGCTGGTAGCCTGCATTGTCTCCTTTCCTCAGATTACTTTCAAAAGCCTTCTTTAAAAGGCGTCATGCATTGTGTGGTAAAAGGTTAATAATTATCCAATCAGAGAAGCTTTAAGGAAATCAGAATGGATACCAGCAGCCAATCAGAGAAGACTTAAGAAATTCAACAGCCAATCAGAGAGCTTCAAAATCGCTCGAAATTGGCGCCAAAATTTATCAATTAAAAAACAGTGAAAAAAACGGCATAAAAGTGGATTTAAAGTTTTCTTTAAAGGCTGCTGTGCAGTCCTTGGCAAACTGCAAAGATTTCACTGAAAATGGGCAAACATTTAAGAAAATAGGGGCGCAGAAGACCGTGTTTTGGTCTTTTCAAGCCCCTTGCAAGAATTACTTCCCTTTAACCCTCGATGCACCCACGCCCCCTCCCCAGCCCTTAACTGGATTTGCTTTTCTAACTCAGCCCACAATAAATGCTGCACATTGAAACTTTCAATTAGTCAATTTTTAGTGATCAATGTACAGTGTAAAAAAAAAAAAAAAAAAAAAAAAAAAAAAAACGCCCAGAAATTAATGCAAGAATTACTTCCCTTTAACCCTCGATGCACCCAACACCCCCCTCCCCAGCCCTTTACTGGACTTGCTTTTCTAACTCAGCCCACAATAAATGCTGCACATTAGAACTTTCAATAAGCCAAAGTGATCAATGTACAGTGTAAAAAAAAAAAAAAACGCCCAGAAATTAATGCAAGAATTACTTCCCTTTAACCCTCGATGTACCCACCCCCCCCTCCCCCCAGTCCTTAACTGGATTTGCTTTTCTAACTCAGCCCACAATAAATGCTGCACATTGAAACTTTCAATAAGCCAAAGTGATCAATGTACAGTGTAAAAAGAAAACGCCCAGAAATTAATGTGACAAGTGGCTAAAAAAAGATTGTAAACTCTTTCAGTTGCTTCCTATTGCATAAATCAAACAAAGGCAACTGAAGTGTAATTTTTCTAATCTCTTCAAACCGCAACAAGAAACCCAGTTACGTTGACTATGTGCCAGTTACGCTCATGCGAAAACCTCAGAAATTAATGCGACAAGTGGCTAAAAAAAGCCTGAAGACTCTCATATATCAAACAAAGGCAACTGAAGTGTAATTTTTCCAATCTCTTCAAACCGCAACAAGAAACCCAGTTACGTCGACTACCGTCTCATAGGTGCCAGTTACGCTCATGCGAAAACCCCAGAAAATAATGCAACAAGTGGCAAAAAAAAGACTGAAGACTCTTTCAGTAGCAACTGCTTCTTATTGCATAAATCAAACAAAAGGAACTAAATTTTTAATTTATATTTTTTTCTCCAATCTCTTTATACCGTGACCACAAATCCATTTACGTTGACTGCCATCGGATACGCGAAAACGCGAAAAATCGACTTACGGAACATTTCATAGCAGAGGACACCTGTTGCTTAATAGGTCAAATATAGGGAATTTAGTTTCTAATATCTGTTTTTTATTTCTGCAATCTTTATTTACCGTGACGACAAACCCTTTTAGGTTGTCTATTGTCTCGCAGGTGCCACTTACGTATCCGCAAAAACATGAAAAATCGACTTATGGAATATCTTATAGCAGACGACAACTGTTGCTTGAGTCAATTATGGGGATTTTTCTTTTTCTTTTTCTCTCACTAGGGCCATTGATTTGGTTACGATGACCATCTAACCCATACGTGACTGTTACGTGCCGCGCATAAAATTGTAAAATCAGCTTCGACACTTTTGGAGGCAACTGAAACCTGTCGTACAAATCAAAGAAAGGTAAACCAAATTTTTCCCTGTTTTCTTACCAGGGTCATGAAAACATTGAACCAATTTAGACGACCGCGTGAGTCAAAAGTCAATTTTATGTTTAATCTCTGCGCAAAATATAAAATTCAGAAGCAACCCGTTGCTGTTGCGAAAACTTTTTCCGACAAAAAAATCTTGTTCTTGTTTGAAGAATTTAGAAGTAGGCCATAAAGACACAATAAGATGTAAGAATAACTAAAAATCAATTGCTTCCTTGATAGGGTAGAAAACATTGTGGGAAAAGGAGAAAATGCTGGTAGCCTGCATTGTCTCCTTTCCTCAGATTACTTTCAAAAGCCTTCTTTAAAAGGCGTCATGCATTGTGTGGTAAAAGGTTAATAATTATCCAATCAGAGAAGCTTTAAGGAAATCAGAATGGATACCAGCAGCCAATCAGAGAAGACTTAAGAAATTCAACAGCCAATCAGAGAGCTTCAAAATCGCTCGAAATTGGCGCCAAAATTTATCAATTAAAAAACAGTGAAAAAAACGGCATAAAAGTGGATTTAAAGTTTTCTTTAAAGGCTGCTGTGCAGTCCTTGGCAAACTGCAAAGATTTCACTGAAAATGGGCAAACATTTAAGAAAATAGGGGCGCAGAAGACCGTGTTTTGGTCTTTTCAAGCCCCTTGCAAGAATTACTTCCCTTTAACCCTCGATGCACCCACGCCCCCTCCCCAGCCCTTAACTGGATTTGCTTTTCTAACTCAGCCCACAATAAATGCTGCACATTGAAACTTTCAATTAGTCAATTTTTAGTGATCAATGTACAGTGTAAAAAAAAAAAAAAAAAAAAAAAAAAACGCCCAGAAATTAATGCAAGAATTACTTCCCTTTAACCCTCGATGCACCCAACACCCCCCTCCCCAGCCCTTTACTGGACTTGCTTTTCTAACTCAGCCCACAATAAATGCTGCACATTAAAACTTTCAATAAGCCAAAGTGATCAATGTACAGTGTAAAAAAAAAAAAAACGCCCAGAAATTAATGCAAGAATTACTTCCCTTTAACCCTCGATGTACCCAACCCCCCCTCCCCCCAGTCCTTAACTGGATTTGCTTTTCTAACTCAGCCCACAATAAATGCTGCACATTGAAACTTTCAATAAGCCAAAGTGATCAATGTACAGTGTAAAAAGAAAACGCCCAGAAATTAATGTGACAAGTGGCTAAAAAAAGATTGTAAACTCTTTCAGTTGCTTCCTATTGCATAAATCAAACAAAGCCAACTGAAGTGTAATTTTTCTAATCTCTTCAAACCGCAACAAGAAACCCAGTTACGTTGACTATGTGCCAGTTACGCTCATGCGAAAACCTCAGAAATTAATGCGACAAGTGGCTAAAAAAAGCCTGAAGACTCTCATATATCAAACAAAGGCAACTGAAGTGTAATTTTTCCAATCTCTTCAAACCGCAACAAGAAACCCAGTTACGTCGACTACCGTCTCATAGGTGCCAGTTACGCTCATGCGAAAACCCCAGAAAATAATGCAACAAGTGGCAAAAAAAAGACTGAAGACTCTTTCAGTAGCAACTGCTTCTTATTGCATAAATCAAACAAAAGGAACTAAATTTTTAATTTATATTTTTTTCTCCAATCTCTTTATACCGTGACCACAAATCCATTTACGTTGACTGCCATCGGATACGCGAAAACGCGAAAAATCGACTTACGGAACATTTCATAGCAGAGGACACCTGTTGCTTAATAGGTCAAATATAGGGAATTTAGTTTCTAATATCTGTTTTTTATTTCTGCAATCTTTATTTACCGTGACGACAAACCCTTTTAGGTTGTCTATTGTCTCGCAGGTGCCACTTACGTATCCGCAAAAACATGAAAAATCGACTTATGGAATATCTTATAGCAGACGACAACTGTTGCTTGAGTCAATTATGGGGATTTTTCTTTTTCTTTTTCTCTCACTAGGGCCATTGATTTGGTTACGATGACCATCTAACCCATACGTGACTGTTACGTGCCGCGCATAAAATTGTAAAATCAGCTTCGACACTTTTGGAGGCAACTGAAACCTGTCGTACAAATCAAAGAAAGGTAAACCAAATTTTTCCCTGTTTTCTTACCAGGGTCATGAAAACATTGAACCAATTTAGACGACCGCGTGAGTCAAAAGTCAATTTTATGTTTAATCTCTGCGCAAAATATAAAATTCAGAAGCAACCCGTTGCTGTTGCGAAAACTTTTTCCGACAAAAAAATCTTGTTCTTGTTTGAAGAATTTAGAAGTAGGCCATAAAGACACAATAAGATGTAAGAATAACTAAAAATCAATTGCTTCCTTGATAGGGTAGAAAACATTGTGGGAAAAGGAGAAAATGCTGGTAGCCTGCATTGTCTCCTTTCCTCAGATTACTTTCAAAAGCCTTCTTTAAAAGGCGTCATGCATTGTGTGGTAAAAGGTTAATAATTATCCAATCAGAGAAGCTTTAAGGAAATCAGAATGGATACCAGCAGCCAATCAGAGAAGACTTAAGAAATTCAACAGCCAATCAGAGAGCTTCAAAATCGCTCGAAATTGGCGCCAAAATTTATCAATTAAAAAACAGTGAAAAAAACGGCATAAAAGTGGATTTAAAGTTTTCTTTAAAGGCTGCTGTGCAGTCCTTGGCAAACTGCAAAGATTTCACTGAAAATGGGCAAACATTTAAGAAAATAGGGGCGCAGAAGACCGTGTTTTGGTCTTTTCAAGCCCCTTGCAAGAATTACTTCCCTTTAACCCTCGATGCACCCACGCCCCCTCCCCAGCCCTTAACTGGATTTGCTTTTCTAACTCAGCCCACAATAAATGCTGCACATTGAAACTTTCAATTAGTCAATTTTTAGTGATCAATGTACAGTGTAAAAAAAAAAAAAAAAAAAAAAAAAAAAAAACGCCCAGAAATTAATGCAAGAATTACTTCCCTTTAACCCTCGATGCACCCAACACCCCCCTCCCCAGCCCTTTACTGGACTTGCTTTTCTAACTCAGCCCACAATAAATGCTGCACATTAGAACTTTCAATAAGCCAAAGTGATCAATGTACAGTGTAAAAAAAAAAAAAAACGCCCAGAAATTAATGCAAGAATTACTTCCCTTTAACCCTCGATGTACCCAACACCCCCTCCCCCCAGTCCTTAACTGGATTTGCTTTTCTAACTCAGCCCACAATAAATGCTGCACATTGAAACTTTCAATAAGCCAAAGTGATCAATGTACAGTGTAAAAAGAAAACGCCCAGAAATTAATGTGACAAGTGGCTAAAAAAAGATTGTAAACTCTTTCAGTTGCTTCCTATTGCATAAATCAAACAAAGGCAACTGAAGTGTAATTTTTCTAATCTCTTCAAACCGCAACAAGAAACCCAGTTACGTTGACTATGTGCCAGTTACGCTCATGCGAAAACCTCAGAAATTAATGCGACAAGTGGCTAAAAAAAGCCTGAAGACTCTCATATATCAAACAAAGGCAACTGAAGTGTAATTTTTCCAATCTCTTCAAACCGCAACAAGAAACCCAGTTACGTCGACTACCGTCTCATAGGTGCCAGTTACGCTCATGCGAAAACCCCAGAAAATAATGCAACAAGTGGCAAAAAAAAGACTGAAGACTCTTTCAGTAGCAACTGCTTCTTATTGCATAAATCAAACAAAAGGAACTAAATTTTTAATTTATATTTTTTTCTCCAATCTCTTTATACCGTGACCACAAATCCATTTACGTTGACTGCCATCGGATACGCGAAAACGCGAAAAATCGACTTACGGAACATTTCATAGCAGAGGACACCTGTTGCTTAATAGGTCAAATATAGGGAATTTAGTTTCTAATATCTGTTTTTTATTTCTGCAATCTTTATTTACCGTGACGACAAACCCTTTTAGGTTGTCTATTGTCTCGCAGGTGCCACTTACGTATCCGCAAAAACATGAAAAATCGACTTATGGAATATCTTATAGCAGACGACAACTGTTGCTTGAGTCAATTATGGGGATTTTTCTTTTTCTTTTTCTCTCACTAGGGCCATTGATTTGGTTACGATGACCATCTAACCCATACGTGACTGTTACGTGCCGCGCATAAAATTGTAAAATCAGCTTCGACACTTTTGGAGGCAACTGAAACCTGTCGTACAAATCAAAGAAAGGTAAACCAAATTTTTCCCTGTTTTCTTACCAGGGTCATGAAAACATTGAACCAATTTAGACGACCGCATGAGTCAAAAGTCAATTTTATGTTTAATCTCTGCGCAAAATATAAAATTCAGAAGCAACCGGTTGCTGTTGCGAAAACTTTTTCCGACAAAAAAATCTTGTTCTTGTTTGAAGAATTTAGAAGTAGGCCATAAAGACACAATAAGATGTAAGAATAACTAAAAATCAATTGCTTCCTTGATAGGGTAGAAAACATTGTGGGAAAAGGAGAAAATGCTGGTAGCCTGCATTGTCTCCTTTCCTCAGATTACTTTCAAAAGCCTTCTTTAAAAGGCGTCATGCATTGTGTGGTAAAAGGTTAATAATTATCCAATCAGAGAAGCTTTAAGGAAATCAGAATGGATACCAGCAGCCAATCAGAGAAGACTTAAGAAATTCAACAGCCAATCAGAGAGCTTCAAAATCGCTCGAAATTGGCGCCAAAATTTATCAATTAAAAAACAGTGAAAAAAACGGCATAAAAGTGGATTTAAAGTTTTCTTTAAAGGCTGCTGTGCAGTCCTTGGCAAACTGCAAAGATTTCACTGAAAATGGGCAAACATTTAAGAAAATAGGGGCGCAGAAGACCGTGTTTTGGTCTTTTCAAGCCCCTTGCAAGAATTACTTCCCTTTAACCCTCGATGCACCCACGCCCCCTCCCCAGCCCTTAACTGGATTTGCTTTTCTAACTCAGCCCACAATAAATGCTGCACATTGAAACTTTCAATTAGTCAATTTTTAGTGATCAATGTACAGTGTAAAAAAAAAAAAAACGCCCAGAAATTAATGCAAGAATTACTTCCCTTTAACCCTCGATGCACCCAACACCCCCCTCCCCAGCCCTTTACTGGACTTGCTTTTCTAACTCAGCCCACAATAAATGCTGCACATTAGAACTTTCAATAAGCCAAAGTGATCAATGTACAGTGTAAAAAAAAAAAAACGCCCAGAAATTAATGCAAGAATTACTTCCCTTTAACCCTCGATGTACCCAACCCCCCCTCCCCCCAGTCCTTAACTGGATTTGCTTTTCTAACTCAGCCCACAATAAATGCTGCACATTGAAACTTTCAATAAGCCAAAGTGATCAATGTACAGTGTAAAAAGAAAACGCCCAGAAATTAATGTGACAAGTGGCTAAAAAAAGATTGTAAACTCTTTCAGTTGCTTCCTATTGCATAAATCAAACAAAGCCAACTGAAGTGTAATTTTTCTAATCTCTTCAAACCGCAACAAGAAACCCAGTTACGTTGACTATGTGCCAGTTACGCTCATGCGAAAACCTCAGAAATTAATGCGACAAGTGGCTAAAAAAAGCCTGAAGACTCTCATATATCAAACAAAGGCAACTGAAGTGTAATTTTTCCAATCTCTTCAAACCGCAACAAGAAACCCAGTTACGTCGACTACCGTCTCATAGGTGCCAGTTACGCTCATGCGAAAACCCCAGAAAATAATGCAACAAGTGGCAAAAAAAAGACTGAAGACTCTTTCAGTAGCAACTGCTTCTTATTGCATAAATCAAACAAAAGGAACTAAATTTTTAATTTATATTTTTTTCTCCAATCTCTTTATACCGTGACCACAAATCCATTTACGTTGACTGCCATCGGATACGCGAAAACGCGAAAAGTCGACTTACGGAACATTTCATAGCAGAGGACACCTGTTGCTTAATAGGTCAAATATAGGGAATTTAGTTTCTAATATCTGTTTTTTATTTCTGCAATCTTTATTTACCGTGACGACAAACCCTTTTAGGTTGTCTATTGTCTCGCAGGTGCCACTTACGTATCCGCAAAAACATGAAAAATCGACTTATGGAATATCTTATAGCAGACGACAACTGTTGCTTGAGTCAATTATAGGGATTTTTCTTTTTCTTTTTCTCTCACTAGGGCCATTGATTTGGTTACGATGACCATCTAACCCATACGTGAGTGTTACGTGCCGCGCATGAAATTGTAAAATCAGCTTCGACACTTTGGGAGGCAACTGAAACCTGTCGTACAAATCAAAGAAAGGTAAACCAAATTTTTCCCTGTTTTCTTACCAGGGTCATGAAAACATTGAACCAATTTAGACGACCGCGTGAGTCAAAAGTCAATTTTATGTTTAATCTCTGCGCAAAATATAAAATTCAGAAGCAACCGGTTGCTGTTGCGAAAACTTTTTCCGACAAAAAAATCTTGTTCTTGTTTGAAGAATTTAGAAGTAGGCCATAAAGACACAATAAGATGTAAGAATAACTAAAAATCAATTGCTTCCTTGATAGGGTAGAAAACATTGTGGGAAAAGGAGAAAATGCTGGTAGCCTGCATTGTCTCCTTTCCTCAGATTACTTTCAAAAGCCTTCTTTAAAAGGCGTCATGCATTGTGTGGTAAAAGGTTAATAATTATCCAATCAGAGAAGCTTTAAGGAAATCAGAATGGATACCAGCAGCCAATCAGAGAAGACTTAAGAAATTCAACAGCCAATCAGAGAGCTTCAAAATCGCTCGAAATTGGCGCCAAAATTTATCAATTAAAAAACAGTGAAAAAAACGGCATAAAAGTGGATTTAAAGTTTTCTTTAAAGGCTGCTGTGCAGTCCTTGGCAAACTGCAAAGATTTCACTGAAAATGGGCAAACATTTAAGAAAATAGGGGCGCAGAAGACCGTGTTTTGGTCTTTTCAAGCCCCTTGCAAGAATTACTTCCCTTTAACCCTCGATGCACCCACGCCCCCTCCCCAGCCCTTAACTGGATTTGCTTTTCTAACTCAGCCCACAATAAATGCTGCACATTGAAACTTTCAATTAGTCAATTTTTAGTGATCAATGTACAGTGTAAAAAAAAAAAAAACAAAAAAAAAAAAAAAACGCCCAGAAATTAATGCAAGAATTACTTCCCTTTAACCCTCGATGCACCCAACACCCCCCTCCCCAGCCCTTTACTGGACTTGCTTTTCTAACTCAGCCCACAATAAATGCTGCACATTAGAACTTTCAATAAGCCAAAGTGATCAATGTACAGTGTAAAAAAAAAAAAAAACGCCCAGAAATTAATGCAAGAATTACTTCCCTTTAACCCTCGATGTACCCACCCCCCCCCTCCCCCCAGTCCTTAACTGGATTTGCTTTTCTAACTCAGCCCACAATAAATGCTGCACATTGAAACTTTCAATAAGCCAAAGTGATCAATGTACAGTGTAAAAAGAAAACGCCCAGAAATTAATGTGACAAGTGGCTAAAAAAAGATTGTAAACTCTTTCAGTTGCTTCCTATTGCATAAATCAAACAAAGGCAACTGAAGTGTAATTTTTCTAATCTCTTCAAACCGCAACAAGAAACCCAGTTACGTTGACTATGTGCCAGTTACGCTCATGCGAAAACCTCAGAAATTAATGCGACAAGTGGCTAAAAAAAGCCTGAAGACTCTCATATATCAAACAAAGGCAACTGAAGTGTAATTTTTCCAATCTCTTCAAACCGCAACAAGAAACCCAGTTACGTCGACTACCGTCTCATAGGTGCCAGTTACGCTCATGCGAAAACCCCAGAAAATAATGCAACAAGTGGCAAAAAAAAGACTGAAGACTCTTTCAGTAGCAACTGCTTCTTATTGCATAAATCAAACAAAAGGAACTAAATTTTTAATTTATATTTTTTTCTCCAATCTCTTTATACCGTGACCACAAATCCATTTACGTTGACTGCCATCGTATCCGCGAAAACGCGAAAAATCGACTTACGGAACATTTCATAGCAGAGGACACCTGTTGCTTAATAGGTCAAATATAGGGAATTTAGTTTCTAATATCTGTTTTTTATTTCTGCAATCTTTATTTACCGTGACGACAAACCCTTTTAGGTTGTCTATTGTCTCGCAGGTGCCACTTACGTATCCGCAAAAACATGAAAAATCGACTTATGGAATATCTTATAGCAGACGACAACTGTTGCTTGAGTCAATTATAGGGATTTTTCTTTTTCTTTTTCTCTCACTAGGGCCATTGATTTGGTTACGATGACCATCTAACCCATACGTGACTGTTACGTGCCGCGCATAAAATTGTAAAATCAGCTTCGACACTTTTGGAGGCAACTGAAACCTGTCGTACAAATCAAAGAAAGGTAAACCAAATTTTTCCCTGTTTTCTTACCAGGGTCATGAAAACATAGAACCAATTTAGACGACCGCGTGAGTCAAAAGTCAATTTTATGTTTAATCTCTGCGCAAAATATAAAATTCAGAAGCAACCGGTTGCTGTTGCGAAAACTTTTTCCGACAAAAAAATCTTGTTCTTGTTTGAAGAATTTAGAAGTAGGCCATAAAGACACAATAAGATGTAAGAATAACTAAAAATCAATTGCTTCCTTGATAGGGTAGAAAACATTGTGGGAAAAGGAGAAAATGCTGGTAGCCTGCATTGTCTCCTTTCCTCAGATTACTTTCAAAAGCCTTCTTTAAAAGGCGTCATGCATTGTGTGGTAAAAGGTTAATAATTATCCAATCAGAGAAGCTTTAAGGAAATCAGAATGGATAGCAGCAGCCAATCAGAGAAGACTTAAGAAATTCAACAGCCAATCAGAGAGCTTCAAAATCGCTCGAAATTGGCGCCAAAATTTATCAATTAAAAAACAGTGAAAAAAACGGCATAAAAGTGGATTTAAAGTTTTCTTTAAAGGCTGCTGTGCAGTCCTTGGCAAACTGCAAAGATTTCACTGAAAATGGGCAAACATTTAAGAAAATAGGGGCGCAGAAGACCGTGTTTTGGTCTTTTCAAGCCCCTTGCAAGAATTACTTCCCTTTAACCCTCCATGCACCCACGCCCCCTCCCCAGCCCTTAACTGGATTTGCTTTTCTAACTCAGCCCACAATAAATGCTGCACATTGAAACTTTCAATTAGTCAATTTTTAGTGATCAATGTACAGTGTAAAAAAAAAAACAAAACAAAAAAAAAACGCCCAGAAATTAATGCAAGAATTACTTCCCTTTAACCCTCGATGCACCCAACACCCCCCTCCCCAGCCCTTTACTGGACTTGCTTTTCTAACTCAGCCCACAATAAATGCTGCACATTAGAACTTTCAATAAGCCAAAGTGATCAATGTACAGTGTAAAAAAAAAAAAAACGCCCAGAAATTAATGCAAGAATTACTTCCCTTTAACCCTCGATGTACCCAACCCCCCCCCCTCCCCCCAGTCCTTAACTGGATTTGCTTTTCTAACTCAGCCCACAATAAATGCTGCACATTGAAACTTTCAATAAGCCAAAGTGATCAATGTACAGTGTAAAAAGAAAACGCCCAGAAATTAATGTGACAAGTGGCTAAAAAAAGATTGTAAACTCTTTCAGTTGCTTCCTATTGCATAAATCAAACAAAGGCAACTGAAGTGTAATTTTTCTAATCTCTTCAAACCGCATCAAGAAACCCAGTTACGTTGACTATGTGCCAGTTACGCTCATGCGAAAACCTCAGAAATTAATGCGACAAGTGGCTAAAAAAAGCCTGAAGACTCTCATATATCAAACAAAGGCAACTGAAGTGTAATTTTTCCAATCTCTTCAAACCGCAACAAGAAACCCAGTTACGTCGACTACCGTCTCATAGGTGCCAGTTACGCTCATGCGAAAACCCCAGAAAATAATGCAACAAGTGGCAAAAAAAAGACTGAAGACTCTTTCAGTAGCAACTGCTTCTTATTGCATAAATCAAACAAAAGGAACTAAATTTTTAATTTATATTTTTTTCTCCAATCTCTTTATACCGTGACCACAAATCCATTTACGTTGACTGCCATCGGATACGCGAAAACGCGAAAAATCGACTTACGGAACATTTCATAGCAGAGGACACCTGTTGCTTAATAGGTCAAATATAGGGAATTTAGTTTCTAATATCTGTTTTTTATTTCTGCAATCTTTATTTACCGTGACGACAAACCCTTTTAGGTTGTCTATTGTCTCGCAGGTGCCACTTACGTATCCGCAAAAACATGAAAAATCGACTTATGGAATATCTTATAGCAGACGACAACTGTTGCTTGAGTCAATTATAGGGATTTTTCTTTTTCTTTTTCTCTCACTAGGGCCATTGATTTGGTTACGATGACCATCTAACCCATACGTGACTGTTACGTGCCGCGCATAAAATTGTAAAATCAGCTTCGACACTTTGGGAGGCAACTGAAACCTGTCGTACAAATCAAAGAAAGGTAAACCAAATTTTTCCCTGTTTTCTTACCAGGGTCATGAAAACATTGAACCAATTTAGACGACCGCGTGAGTCAAAAGTCAATTTTATGTTTAATCTCTGCGCAAAATATAAAATTCAGAAGCAACCGGTTGCTGTTGCGAAAACTTTTTCCGACAAAAAAATCTTGTTCTTGTTTGAAGAATTTAGAAGTAGGCCATAAAGACACAATAAGATGTAAGAATAACTAAAAATCAATTGCTTCCTTGATAGGGTAGAAAACATTGTGGGAAAAGGAGAAAATGCTGGTAGCCTGCATTGTCTCCTTTCCTCAGATTACTTTCAAAAGCCTTCTTTAAAAGGCGTCATGCATTGTGTGGTAAAAGGTTAATAATTATCCAATCAGAGAAGCTTTAAGGAAATCAGAATGGATACCAGCAGCCAATCAGAGAAGACTTAAGAAATTCAACAGCCAATCAGAGAGCTTCAAAATCGCTCGAAATTGGCGCCAAAATTTATCAATTAAAAAACAGTGAAAAAAACGGCATAAAAGTGGATTTAAAGTTTTCTTTAAAGGCTGCTGTGCAGTCCTTGGCAAACTGCAAAGATTTCACTGAAAATGGGCAAACATTTAAGAAAATAGGGGCGCAGAAGACCGTGTTTTGGTCTTTTCAAGCCCCTTGCAAGAATTACTTCCCTTTAACCCTCGATGCACCCACGCCCCCTCCCCAGCCCTTAACTGGATTTGCTTTTCTAACTCAGCCCACAATAAATGCTGCACATTGAAACTTTCAATTAGTCAATTTTTAGTGATCAATGTACAGTGTAAAAAAAAAAACAAAAAAAAAAAAAAACGCCCAGAAATTAATGCAAGAATTACTTCCCTTTAACCCTCGATGCACCCAACACCCCCCTCCCCAGCCCTTTACTGGACTTGCTTTTCTAACTCAGCCCACAATAAATGCTGCACATTAAAACTTTCAATAAGCCAAAGTGATCAATGTACAGTGTAAAAAAAAAAAAAACGCCCAGAAATTAATGCAAGAATTACTTCCCTTTAACCCTCGATGTACCCAACCCCCCCTCCCCCCAGTCCTTAACTGGATTTGCTTTTCTAACTCAGCCCACAATAAATGCTGCACATTGAAACTTTCAATAAGCCAAAGTGATCAATGTACAGTGTAAAAAGAAAACGCCCAGAAATTAATGTGACAAGTGGCTAAAAAAAGATTGTAAACTCTTTCAGTTGCTTCCTATTGCATAAATCAAACAAAGCCAACTGAAGTGTAATTTTTCTAATCTCTTCAAACCGCAACAAGAAACCCAGTTACGTTGACTATGTGCCAGTTACGCTCATGCGAAAACCTCAGAAATTAATGCGACAAGTGGCTAAAAAAAGCCTGAAGACTCTCATATATCAAACAAAGGCAACTGAAGTGTAATTTTTCCAATCTCTTCAAACCGCAACAAGAAACCCAGTTACGTCGACTACCGTCTCATAGGTGCCAGTTACGCTCATGCGAAAACCCCAGAAAATAATGCAACAAGTGGCAAAAAAAAGACTGAAGACTCTTTCAGTAGCAACTGCTTCTTATTGCATAAATCAAACAAAAGGAACTAAATTTTTAATTTATATTTTTTTCTCCAATCTCTTTATACCGTGACCACAAATCCATTTACGTTGACTGCCATCGTATCCGCGAAAACGCGAAAAATCGACTTACGGAACATTTCATAGCAGAGGACACCTGTTGCTTAATAGGTCAAATATAGGGAATTTAGTTTCTAATATCTGTTTTTTATTTCTGCAATCTTTATTTACCGTGACGACAAACCCTTTTAGGTTGTCTATTGTCTCGCAGGTGCCACTTACGTATCCGCAAAAACATGAAAAATCGACTTATGGAATATCTTATAGCAGACGACAACTGTTGCTTGAGTCAATTATAGGGATTTTTCTTTTTCTTTTTCTCTCACTAGGGCCATTGATTTGGTTACGATGACCATCTAACCCATACGTGACTGTTACGTGCCGCGCATAAAATTGTAAAATCAGCTTCGACACTTTTGGAGGCAACTGAAACCTGTCGTACAAATCAAAGAAAGGTAAACCAAATTTTTCCCTGTTTTCTTACCAGGGTCATGAAAACATAGAACCAATTTAGACGACCGCGTGAGTCAAAAGTCAATTTTATGTTTAATCTCTGCGCAAAATATAAAATTCAGAAGCAACCGGTTGCTGTTGCGAAAACTTTTTCCGACAAAAAAATCTTGTTCTTGTTTGAAGAATTTAGAAGTAGGCCATAAAGACACAATAAGATGTAAGAATAACTAAAAATCAATTGCTTCCTTGATAGGGTAGAAAACATTGTGGGAAAAGGAGAAAATGCTGGTAGCCTGCATTGTCTCCTTTCCTCAGATTACTTTCAAAAGCCTTCTTTAAAAGGCGTCATGCATTGTGTGGTAAAAGGTTAATAATTATCCAATCAGAGAAGCTTTAAGGAAATCAGAATGGATACCAGCAGCCAATCAGAGAAGACTTAAGAAATTCAACAGCCAATCAGAGAGCTTCAAAATCGCTCGAAATTGGCGCCAAAATTTATCAATTAAAAAACAGTGAAAAAAACGGCATAAAAGTGGATTTAAAGTTTTCTTTAAAGGCTGCTGTGCAGTCCTTGGCAAACTGCAAAGATTTCACTGAAAATGGGCAAACATTTAAGAAAATAGGGGCGCAGAAGACCGTGTTTTGGTCTTTTCAAGCCCCTTGCAAGAATTACTTCCCTTTAACCCTCCATGCACCCACGCCCCCTCCCCAGCCCTTAACTGGATTTGCTTTTCTAACTCAGCCCACAATAAATGCTGCACATTGAAACTTTCAATTAGTCAATTTTTAGTGATCAATGTACAGTGTAAAAAAAAAAACAAAACAAAAAAAAAACGCCCAGAAATTAATGCAAGAATTACTTCCCTTTAACCCTCGATGCACCCAACACCCCCCTCCCCAGCCCTTTACTGGACTTGCTTTTCTAACTCAGCCCACAATAAATGCTGCACATTAGAACTTTCAATAAGCCAAAGTGATCAATGTACAGTGTAAAAAAAAAAAAAACGCCCAGAAATTAATGCAAGAATTACTTCCCTTTAACCCTCGATGTACCCAACCCCCCCCCCTCCCCCCAGTCCTTAACTGGATTTGCTTTTCTAACTCAGCCCACAATAAATGCTGCACATTGAAACTTTCAATAAGCCAAAGTGATCAATGTACAGTGTAAAAAGAAAACGCCCAGAAATTAATGTGACAAGTGGCTAAAAAAAGATTGTAAACTCTTTCAGTTGCTTCCTATTGCATAAATCAAACAAAGGCAACTGAAGTGTAATTTTTCTAATCTCTTCAAACCGCATCAAGAAACCCAGTTACGTTGACTATGTGCCAGTTACGCTCATGCGAAAACCTCAGAAATTAATGCGACAAGTGGCTAAAAAAAGCCTGAAGACTCTCATATATCAAACAAAGGCAACTGAAGTGTAATTTTTCCAATCTCTTCAAACCGCAACAAGAAACCCAGTTACGTCGACTACCGTCTCATAGGTGCCAGTTACGCTCATGCGAAAACCCCAGAAAATAATGCAACAAGTGGCAAAAAAAAGACTGAAGACTCTTTCAGTAGCAACTGCTTCTTATTGCATAAATCAAACAAAAGGAACTAAATTTTTAATTTATATTTTTTTCTCCAATCTCTTTATACCGTGACCACAAATCCATTTACGTTGACTGCCATCGGATACGCGAAAACGCGAAAAATCGACTTACGGAACATTTCATAGCAGAGGACACCTGTTGCTTAATAGGTCAAATATAGGGAATTTAGTTTCTAATATCTGTTTTTTATTTCTGCAATCTTTATTTACCGTGACGACAAACCCTTTTAGGTTGTCTATTGTCTCGCAGGTGCCACTTACGTATCCGCAAAAACATGAAAAATCGACTTATGGAATATCTTATAGCAGACGACAACTGTTGCTTGAGTCAATTATAGGGATTTTTCTTTTTCTTTTTCTCTCACTAGGGCCATTGATTTGGTTACGATGACCATCTAACCCATACGTGACTGTTACGTGCCGCGCATAAAATTGTAAAATCAGCTTCGACACTTTGGGAGGCAACTGAAACCTGTCGTACAAATCAAAGAAAGGTAAACCAAATTTTTCCCTGTTTTCTTACCAGGGTCATGAAAACATTGAACCAATTTAGACGACCGCGTGAGTCAAAAGTCAATTTTATGTTTAATCTCTGCGCAAAATATAAAATTCAGAAGCAACCGGTTGCTGTTGCGAAAACTTTTTCCGACAAAAAAATCTTGTTCTTGTTTGAAGAATTTAGAAGTAGGCCATAAAGACACAATAAGATGTAAGAATAACTAAAAATCAATTGCTTCCTTGATAGGGTAGAAAACATTGTGGGAAAAGGAGAAAATGCTGGTAGCCTGCATTGTCTCCTTTCCTCAGATTACTTTCAAAAGCCTTCTTTAAAAGGCGTCATGCATTGTGTGGTAAAAGGTTAATAATTATCCAATCAGAGAAGCTTTAAGGAAATCAGAATGGATACCAGCAGCCAATCAGAGAAGACTTAAGAAATTCAACAGCCAATCAGAGAGCTTCAAAATCGCTCGAAATTGGCGCCAAAATTTATCAATTAAAAAACAGTGAAAAAAACGGCATAAAAGTGGATTTAAAGTTTTCTTTAAAGGCTGCTGTGCAGTCCTTGGCAAACTGCAAAGATTTCACTGAAAATGGGCAAACATTTAAGAAAATAGGGGCGCAGAAGACCGTGTTTTGGTCTTTTCAAGCCCCTTGCAAGAATTACTTCCCTTTAACCCTCGATGCACCCACGCCCCCTCCCCAGCCCTTAACTGGATTTGCTTTTCTAACTCAGCCCACAATAAATGCTGCACATTGAAACTTTCAATTAGTCAATTTTTAGTGATCAATGTACAGTGTAAAAAAAAAAACAAAAAAAAAAAAAAACGCCCAGAAATTAATGCAAGAATTACTTCCCTTTAACCCTCGATGCACCCAACACCCCCCTCCCCAGCCCTTTACTGGACTTGCTTTTCTAACTCAGCCCACAATAAATGCTG
Source organism: Tridacna crocea (assembly GCA_943736015.1). NCBI lineage: Eukaryota > Metazoa > Mollusca > Bivalvia > Cardiida > Cardiidae > Tridacna > Tridacna crocea. The sequence goes on from OX031069.1 coordinate 17,227,058, forward strand.
CACATTAAAACTTTCAATAAGCCAAAGTGATCAATGTACAGTGTAAAAAAAAAAAAAACGCCCAGAAATTAATGCAAGAATTACTTCCCTTTAACCCTCGATGTACCCAACCCCCCCTCCCCCCAGTCCTTAACTGGATTTGCTTTTCTAACTCAGCCCACAATAAATGCTGCACATTGAAACTTTCAATAAGCCAAAGTGATCAATGTACAGTGTAAAAAGAAAACGCCCAGAAATTAATGTGACAAGTGGCTAAAAAAAGATTGTAAACTCTTTCAGTTGCTTCCTATTGCATAAATCAAACAAAGCCAACTGAAGTGTAATTTTTCTAATCTCTTCAAACCGCAACAAGAAACCCAGTTACGTTGACTATGTGCCAGTTACGCTCATGCGAAAACCTCAGAAATTAATGCGACAAGTGGCTAAAAAAAGCCTGAAGACTCTCATATATCAAACAAAGGCAACTGAAGTGTAATTTTTCCAATCTCTTCAAACCGCAACAAGAAACCCAGTTACGTCGACTACCGTCTCATAGGTGCCAGTTACGCTCATGCGAAAACCCCAGAAAATAATGCAACAAGTGGCAAAAAAAAGACTGAAGACTCTTTCAGTAGCAACTGCTTCTTATTGCATAAATCAAACAAAAGGAACTAAATTTTTAATTTATATTTTTTTCTCCAATCTCTTTATACCGTGACCACAAATCCATTTACGTTGACTGCCATCGTATCCGCGAAAACGCGAAAAATCGACTTACGGAACATTTCATAGCAGAGGACACCTGTTGCTTAATAGGTCAAATATAGGGAATTTAGTTTCTAATATCTGTTTTTTATTTCTGCAATCTTTATTTACCGTGACGACAAACCCTTTTAGGTTGTCTATTGTCTCGCAGGTGCCACTTACGTATCCGCAAAAACATGAAAAATCGACTTATGGAATATCTTATAGCAGACGACAACTGTTGCTTGAGTCAATTATAGGGATTTTTCTTTTTCTTTTTCTCTCACTAGGGCCATTGATTTGGTTACGATGACCATCTAACCCATACGTGACTGTTACGTGCCGCGCATAAAATTGTAAAATCAGCTTCGACACTTTTGGAGGCAACTGAAACCTGTCGTACAAATCAAAGAAAGGTAAACCAAATTTTTCCCTGTTTTCTTACCAGGGTCATGAAAACATTGAACCAATTTAGACGACCGCGTGAGTCAAAAGTCAATTTTATGTTTAATCTCTGCGCAAAATATAAAATTCAGAAGCAACCGGTTGCTGTTGCGAAAACTTTTTCCGACAAAAAAATCTTGTTCTTGTTTGAAGAATTTAGAAGTAGGCCATAAAGACACAATAAGATGTAAGAATAACTAAAAATCAATTGCTTCCTTGATAGGGTAGAAAACATTGTGGGAAAAGGAGAAAATGCTGGTAGCCTGCATTGTCTCCTTTCCTCAGATTACTTTCAAAAGCCTTCTTTAAAAGGCGTCATGCATTGTGTGGTAAAAGGTTAATAATTATCCAATCAGAGAAGCTTTAAGGAAATCAGAATGGATACCAGCAGCCAATCAGAGAAGACTTAAGAAATTCAACAGCCAATCAGAGAGCTTCAAAATCGCTCGAAATTGGCGCCAAAATTTATCAATTAAAAAACAGTGAAAAAAACGGCATAAAAGTGGATTTAAAGTTTTCTTTAAAGGCTGCTGTGCAGTCCTTGGCAAACTGCAAAGATTTCACTGAAAATGGGCAAACATTTAAGAAAATAGGGGCGCAGAAGACCGTGTTTTGGTCTTTTCAAGCCCCTTGCAAGAATTACTTCCCTTTAACCCTCGATGCACCCACGCCCCCTCCCCAGCCCTTAACTGGATTTGCTTTTCTAACTCAGCCCACAATAAATGCTGCACATTGAAACTTTCAATTAGTCAATTTTTAGTGATCAATGTACAGTGTAAAAAAAAAAACAAAAAAAAAAAAAAACGCCCAGAAATTAATGCAAGAATTACTTCCCTTTAACCCTCGATGCACCCAACACCCCCCTCCCCAGCCCTTTACTGGACTTGCTTTTCTAACTCAGCCCACAATAAATGCTGCACATTAAAACTTTCAATAAGCCAAAGTGATCAATGTACAGTGTAAAAAAAAAAAAAACGCCCAGAAATTAATGCAAGAATTACTTCCCTTTAACCCTCGATGTACCCAACCCCCCCTCCCCCCAGTCCTTAACTGGATTTGCTTTTCTAACTCAGCCCACAATAAATGCTGCACATTGAAACTTTCAATAAGCCAAAGTGATCAATGTACAGTGTAAAAAGAAAACGCCCAGAAATTAATGTGACAAGTGGCTAAAAAAAGATTGTAAACTCTTTCAGTTGCTTCCTATTGCATAAATCAAACAAAGCCAACTGAAGTGTAATTTTTCTAATCTCTTCAAACCGCAACAAGAAACCCAGTTACGTTGACTATGTGCCAGTTACGCTCATGCGAAAACCTCAGAAATTAATGCGACAAGTGGCTAAAAAAAGCCTGAAGACTCTCATATATCAAACAAAGGCAACTGAAGTGTAATTTTTCCAATCTCTTCAAACCGCAACAAGAAACCCAGTTACGTCGACTACCGTCTCATAGGTGCCAGTTACGCTCATGCGAAAACCCCAGAAAATAATGCAACAAGTGGCAAAAAAAAGACTGAAGACTCTTTCAGTAGCAACTGCTTCTTATTGCATAAATCAAACAAAAGGAACTAAATTTTTAATTTATATTTTTTTCTCCAATCTCTTTATACCGTGACCACAAATCCATTTACGTTGACTGCCATCGTATCCGCGAAAACGCGAAAAATCGACTTACGGAACATTTCATAGCAGAGGACACCTGTTGCTTAATAGGTCAAATATAGGGAATTTAGTTTCTAATATCTGTTTTTTATTTCTGCAATCTTTATTTACCGTGACGACAAACCCTTTTAGGTTGTCTATTGTCTCGCAGGTGCCACTTACGTATCCGCAAAAACATGAAAAATCGACTTATGGAATATCTTATAGCAGACGACAACTGTTGCTTGAGTCAATTATAGGGATTTTTCTTTTTCTTTTTCTCTCACTAGGGCCATTGATTTGGTTACGATGACCATCTAACCCATACGTGACTGTTACGTGCCGCGCATAAAATTGTAAAATCAGCTTCGACACTTTTGGAGGCAACTGAAACCTGTCGTACAAATCAAAGAAAGGTAAACCAAATTTTTCCCTGTTTTCTTACCAGGGTCATGAAAACATTGAACCAATTTAGACGACCGCGTGAGTCAAAAGTCAATTTTATGTTTAATCTCTGCGCAAAATATAAAATTCAGAAGCAACCCGTTGCTGTTGCGAAAACTTTTTCCGACAAAAAAATCTTGTTCTTGTTTGAAGAATTTAGAAGTAGGCCATAAAGACACAATAAGATGTAAGAATAACTAAAAATCAATTGCTTCCTTGATAGGGTAGAAAACATTGTGGGAAAAGGAGAAAATGCTGGTAGCCTGCATTGTCTCCTTTCCTCAGATTACTTTCAAAAGCCTTCTTTAAAAGGCGTCATGCATTGTGTGGTAAAAGGTTAATAATTATCCAATCAGAGAAGCTTTAAGGAAATCAGAATGGATACCAGCAGCCAATCAGAGAAGACTTAAGAAATTCAACAGCCAATCAGAGAGCTTCAAAATCGCTCGAAATTGGCGCCAAAATTTATCAATTAAAAAACAGTGAAAAAAACGGCATAAAAGTGGATTTAAAGTTTTCTTTAAAGGCTGCTGTGCAGTCCTTGGCAAACTGCAAAGATTTCACTGAAAATGGGCAAACATTTAAGAAAATAGGGGCGCAGAAGACCGTGTTTTGGTCTTTTCAAGCCCCTTGCAAGAATTACTTCCCTTTAACCCTCGATGCACCCACGCCCCCTCCCCAGCCCTTAACTGGATTTGCTTTTCTAACTCAGCCCACAATAAATGCTGCACATTGAAACTTTCAATTAGTCAATTTTTAGTGATCAATGTACAGTGTAAAAAAAAAAACAAAACAAAAAAAAAACGCCCAGAAATTAATGCAAGAATTACTTCCCTTTAACCCTCGATGCACCCAACACCCCCCTCCCCAGCCCTTTACTGGACTTGCTTTTCTAACTCAGCCCACAATAAATGCTGCACATTAGAACTTTCAATAAGCCAAAGTGATCAATGTACAGTGTAAAAAAAAAAAAAAACGCCCAGAAATTAATGCAAGAATTACTTCCCTTTAACCCTCGATGTACCCAACCCCCCCTCCCCCCAGTCCTTAACTGGATTTGCTTTTCTAACTCAGCCCACAATAAATGCTGCACATTGAAACTTTCAATAAGCCAAAGTGATCAATGTACAGTGTAAAAAGAAAACGCCCAGAAATTAATGTGACAAGTGGCTAAAAAAAGATTGTAAACTCTTTCAGTTGCTTCCTATTGCATAAATCAAACAAAGCCAACTGAAGTGTAATTTTTCTAATCTCTTCAAACCGCAACAAGAAACCCAGTTACGTTGACTATGTGCCAGTTACGCTCATGCGAAAACCTCAGAAATTAATGCGACAAGTGGCTAAAAAAAGCCTGAAGACTCTCATATATCAAACAAAGGCAACTGAAGTGTAATTTTTCCAATCTCTTCAAACCGCAACAAGAAACCCAGTTACGTCGACTACCGTCTCATAGGTGCCAGTTACGCTCATGCGAAAACCCCAGAAAATAATGCAACAAGTGGCAAAAAAAAGACTGAAGACTCTTTCAGTAGCAACTGCTTCTTATTGCATAAATCAAACAAAAGGAACTAAATTTTTAATTTATATTTTTTTCTCCAATCTCTTTATACCGTGACCACAAATCCATTTACGTTGACTGCCATCGGATACGCGAAAACGCGAAAGATCGACTTACGGAACATTTCATAGCAGAGGACACCTGTTGCTTAATAGGTCAAATATAGGGAATTTAGTTTCTAATATCTGTTTTTTATTTCTGCAATCTTTATTTACCGTGACGACAAACCCTTTTAGGTTGTCTATTGTCTCGCAGGTGCCACTTACGTATCCGCAAAAACATGAAAAATCGACTTATGGAATATCTTATAGCAGACGACAACTGTTGCTTGAGTCAATTATAGGGATTTTTCTTTTTCTTTTTCTCTCACTAGGGCCATTGATTTGGTTACGATGACCATCTAACCCATACGTGACTGTTACGTGCCGCGCATAAAATTGTAAAATCAGCTTCGACACTTTGGGAGGCAACTGAAACCTGTCGTACAAATCAAAGAAAGGTAAACCAAATTTTTCCCTGTTTTCTTACCAGGGTCATGAAAACATTGAACCAATTTAGACGACCGCGTGAGTCAAAAGTCAATTTTATGTTTAATCTCTGCGCAAAATATAAAATTCAGAAGCAACCGGTTGCTGTTGCGAAAACTTTTTCCGACAAAAAAATCTTGTTCTTGTTTGAAGAATTTAGAAGTAGGCCATAAAGACACAATAAGATGTAAGAATAACTAAAAATCAATTGCTTCCTTGATAGGGTAGAAAACATTGTGGGAAAAGGAGAAAATGCTGGTAGCCTGCATTGTCTCCTTTCCTCAGATTACTTTCAAAAGCCTTCTTTAAAAGGCGTCATGCATTGTGTGGTAAAAGGTTAATAATTATCCAATCAGAGAAGCTTTAAGGAAATCAGAATGGATACCAGCAGCCAATCAGAGAAGACTTAAGAAATTCAACAGCCAATCAGAGAGCTTCAAAATCGCTCGAAATTGGCGCCAAAATTTATCAATTAAAAAACAGTGAAAAAAACGGCATAAAAGTGGATTTAAAGTTTTCTTTAAAGGCTGCTGTGCAGTCCTTGGCAAACTGCAAAGATTTCACTGAAAATGGGCAAACATTTAAGAAAATAGGGGCGCAGAAGACCGTGTTTTGGTCTTTTCAAGCCCCTTGCAAGAATTACTTCCCTTTAACCCTCGATGCACCCACGCCCCCTCCCCAGCCCTTAACTGGATTTGCTTTTCTAACTCAGCCCACAATAAATGCTGCACATTGAAACTTTCAATTAGTCAATTTTTAGTGATCAATGTACAGTGTAAAAAAAAAAACAAAACAAAAAAAAAACGCCCAGAAATTAATGCAAGAATTACTTCCCTTTAACCCTCGATGCACCCAACACCCCCCTCCCCAGCCCTTTACTGGACTTGCTTTTCTAACTCAGCCCACAATAAATGCTGCACATTAGAACTTTCAATAAGCCAAAGTGATCAATGTACAGTGTAAAAAAAAAAAAAAACGCCCAGAAATTAATGCAAGAATTACTTCCCTTTAACCCTCGATGTACCCAACCCCCCCCTCCCCGCAGTCCTTAACTGGATTTGCTTTTCTAACTCAGCCCACAATAAATGCTGCACATTGAAAATTTCAATAAGCCAAAGTGATCAATGTACAGTGTAAAAAGAAAACGCCCAGAAATTAATGTGACAAGTGGCTAAAAAAAGATTGTAAACTCTTTCAGTTGCTTCCTATTGCATAAATCAAACAAAGCCAACTGAAGTGTAATTTTTCTAATCTCTTCAAACCGCAACAAGAAACCCAGTTACGTTGACTATGTGCCAGTTACGCTCATGCGAAAACCTCAGAAATTAATGCGACAAGTGGCTAAAAAAAGCCTGAAGACTCTCATATATCAAACAAAGGCAACTGAAGTGTAATTTTTCCAATCTCTTCAAACCGCAGCAAGAAACCCAGTTACGTCGACTACCGTCTCATAGGTGCCAGTTACGCTCATGCGAAAACCCCAGAAAATAATGCAACAAGTGGCAAAAAAAAGACTGAAGACTCTTTCAGTAGCAACTGCTTCTTATTGCATAAATCAAACAAAAGGAACTAAATTTTTAATTTATATTTTTTTCTCCAATCTCTTTATACCGTGACCACAAATCCATTTACGTTGACTGCCATCGGATACGCGAAAACGCGAAAAATCGACTTACGGAACATTTCATAGCAGAGGACACCTGTTGCTTAATAGGTCAAATATAGGGAATTTAGTTTCTAATATCTGTTTTTTATTTCTGCAATCTTTATTTACCGTGACGACAAACCCTTTTAGGTTGTCTATTGTCTCGCAGGTGCCACTTACGTATCCGCAAAAACATGAAAAATCGACTTATGGAATATCTTATAGCAGACGACAACTGTTGCTTGAGTCAATTATGGGGATTTTTCTTTTTCTTTTTCTCTCACTAGGGCCATTGATTTGGTTACGATGACCATCTAACCCATACGTGACTGTTACGTGCCGCGCATAAAATTGTAAAATCAGCTTCGACACTTTTGGAGGCAACTGAAACCTGTCGTACAAATCAAAGAAAGGTAAACCAAATTTTTCCCTGTTTTCTTACCAGGGTCATGAAAACATTGAACCAATTTAGACGACCGCGTGAGTCAAAAGTCAATTTTATGTTTAATCTCTGCGCAAAATATAAAATTCAGAAGCAACCGGTTGCTGTTGCGAAAACTTTTTCCGACAAAAAAATCTTGTTCTTGTTTGAAGAATTTAGAAGTAGGCCATAAAGACACAATAAGATGTAAGAATAACTAAAAATCAATTGCTTCCTTGATAGGGTAGAAAACATTGTGGGAAAAGGAGAAAATGCTGGTAGCCTGCATTGTCTCCTTTCCTCAGATTACTTTCAAAAGCCTTCTTTAAAAGGCGTCATGCATTGTGTGGTAAAAGGTTAATAATTATCCAATCAGAGAAGCTTTAAGGAAATCAGAATGGATACCAGCAGCCAATCAGAGAAGACTTAAGAAATTCAACAGCCAATCAGAGAGCTTCAAAATCGCTCGAAATTGGCGCCAAAATTTATCAATTAAAAAACAGTGAAAAAAACGGCATAAAAGTGGATTTAAAGTTTTCTTTAAAGGCTGCTGTGCAGTCCTTGGCAAACTGCAAAGATTTCACTGAAAATGGGCAAACATTTAAGAAAATAGGGGCGCAGAAGACCGTGTTTTGGTCTTTTCAAGCCCCTTGCAAGAATTACTTCCCTTTAACCCTCGATGCACCCACGCCCCCTCCCCAGCCCTTAACTGGATTTGCTTTTCTAACTCAGCCCACAATAAATGCTGCACATTGAAACTTTCAATTAGTCAATTTTTAGTGATCAATGTACAGTGTAAAAAAAAAAAAAAAAAAAAAAAAAAAAAAAACGCCCAGAAATTAATGCAAGAATTACTTCCCTTTAACCCTCGATGCACCCAACACCCCCCTCCCCAGCCCTTTACTGGACTTGCTTTTCTAACTCAGCCCACAATAAATGCTGCACATTAGAACTTTCAATAAGCCAAAGTGATCAATGTACAGTGTAAAAAAAAAAAAACGCCCAGAAATTAATGCAAGAATTACTTCCCTTTAACCCTCGATGTACCCAACCCCCCCCTCCCCCCAGTCCTTAACTGGATTTGCTTTTCTAACTCAGCCCACAATAAATGCTGCACATTGAAACTTTCAATAAGCCAAAGTGATCAATGTACAGTGTAAAAAGAAAACGCCCAGAAATTAATGTGACAAGTGGCTAAAAAAAGATTGTAAACTCTTTCAGTTGCTTCCTATTGCATAAATCAAACAAAGGCAACTGAAGTGTAATTTTTCTAATCTCTTCAAACCGCAACAAGAAACCCAGTTACGTTGACTATGTGCCAGTTACGCTCATGCGAAAACCTCAGAAATTAATGCGACAAGTGGCTAAAAAAAGCCTGAAGACTCTCATATATCAAACAAAGGCAACTGAAGTGTAATTTTTCCAATCTCTTCAAACCGCAACAAGAAACCCAGTTACGTCGACTACCGTCTCATAGGTGCCAGTTACGCTCATGCGAAAACCCCAGAAAATAATGCAACAAGTGGCAAAAAAAAGACTGAAGACTCTTTCAGTAGCAACTGCTTCTTATTGCATAAATCAAACAAAAGGAACTAAATTTTTAATTTATATTTTTTTCTCCAATCTCTTTATACCGTGACCACAAATCCATTTACGTTGACTGCCATCGGATACGCGAAAACGCGAAAAATCGACTTACGGAACATTTCATAGCAGAGGACACCTGTTGCTTAATAGGTCAAATATAGGGAATTTAGTTTCTAATATCTGTTTTTTATTTCTGCAATCTTTATTTACCGTGACGACAAACCCTTTTAGGTTGTCTATTGTCTCGCAGGTGCCACTTACGTATCCGCAAAAACATGAAAAATCGACTTATGGAATATCTTATAGCAGACGACAACTGTTGCTTGAGTCAATTATAGGGATTTTTCTTTTTCTTTTTCTCTCACTAGGGCCATTGATTTGGTTACGATGACCATCTAACCCATACGTGACTGTTACGTGCCGCGCATAAAATTGTAAAATCAGCTTCGACACTTTGGGAGGCAACTGAAACCTGTCGTACAAATCAAAGAAAGGTAAACCAAATTTTTCCCTGTTTTCTTACCAGGGTCATGAAAACATTGAACCAATTTAGACGACCGCGTGAGTCAAAAGTCAATTTTATGTTTAATCTCTGCGCAAAATATAAAATTCAGAAGCAACCGGTTGCTGTTGCGAAAACTTTTTCCGACAAAAAAATCTTGTTCTTGTTTGAAGAATTTAGAAGTAGGCCATAAAGACACAATAAGATGTAAGAATAACTAAAAATCAATTGCTTCCTTGATAGGGTAGAAAACATTGTGGGAAAAGGAGAAAATGCTGGTAGCCTGCATTGTCTCCTTTCCTCAGATTACTTTCAAAAGCCTTCTTTAAAAGGCGTCATGCATTGTGTGGTAAAAGGTTAATAATTATCCAATCAGAGAAGCTTTAAGGAAATCAGAATGGATACCAGCAGCCAATCAGAGAAGACTTAAGAAATTCAACAGCCAATCAGAGAGCTTCAAAATCGCTCGAAATTGGCGCCAAAATTTATCAATTAAAAAACAGTGAAAAAAACGGCATAAAAGTGGATTTAAAGTTTTCTTTAAAGGCTGCTGTGCAGTCCTTGGCAAACTGCAAAGATTTCACTGAAAATGGGCAAACATTTAAGAAAATAGGGGCGCAGAAGACCGTGTTTTGGTCTTTTCAAGCCCCTTGCAAGAATTACTTCCCTTTAACCCTCGATGCACCCACGCCCCCTCCCCAGCCCTTAACTGGATTTGCTTTTCTAACTCAGCCCACAATAAATGCTGCACATTGAAACTTTCAATTAGTCAATTTTTAGTGATCAATGTACAGTGTAAAAAAAAAAACAAAACAAAAAAAAAACGCCCAGAAATTAATGCAAGAATTACTTCCCTTTAACCCTCGATGCACCCAACACCCCCCTCCCCAGCCCTTTACTGGACTTGCTTTTCTAACTCAGCCCACAATAAATGCTGCACATTAGAACTTTCAATAAGCCAAAGTGATCAATGTACAGTGTAAAAAAAAAAAAAACGCCCAGAAATTAATGCAAGAATTACTTCCCTTTAACCCTCGATGTACCCAACCCCCCCCTCCCCGCAGTCCTTAACTGGATTTGCTTTTCTAACTCAGCCCACAATAAATGCTGCACATTGAAAATTTCAATAAGCCAAAGTGATCAATGTACAGTGTAAAAAGAAAACGCCCAGAAATTAATGTGACAAGTGGCTAAAAAAAGATTGTAAACTCTTTCAGTTGCTTCCTATTGCATAAATCAAACAAAGCCAACTGAAGTGTAATTTTTCTAATCTCTTCAAACCGCAACAAGAAACCCAGTTACGTTGACTATGTGCCAGTTACGCTCATGCGAAAACCTCAGAAATTAATGCGACAAGTGGCTAAAAAAAGCCTGAAGACTCTCATATATCAAACAAAGGCAACTGAAGTGTAATTTTTCCAATCTCTTCAAACCGCAGCAAGAAACCCAGTTACGTCGACTACCGTCTCATAGGTGCCAGTTACGCTCATGCGAAAACCCCAGAAAATAATGCAACAAGTGGCAAAAAAAAGACTGAAGACTCTTTCAGTAGCAACTGCTTCTTATTGCATAAATCAAACAAAAGGAACTAAATTTTTAATTTATATTTTTTTCTCCAATCTCTTTATACCGTGACCACAAATCCATTTACGTTGACTGCCATCGTATCCGCGAAAACGCGAAAAATCGACTTACGGAACATTTCATAGCAGAGGACACCTGTTGCTTAATAGGTCAAATATAGGGAATTTAGTTTCTAATATCTGTTTTTTATTTCTGCAATCTTTATTTACCGTGACGACAAACCCTTTTAGGTTGTCTATTGTCTCGCAGGTGCCACTTACGTATCCGCAAAAACATGAAAAATCGACTTATGGAATATCTTATAGCAGACGACAACTGTTGCTTGAGTCAATTATGGGGATTTTTCTTTTTCTTTTTCTCTCACTAGGGCCATTGATTTGGTTACGATGACCATCTAACCCATACGTGACTGTTACGTGCCGCGCATAAAATTGTAAAATCAGCTTCGACACTTTTGGAGGCAACTGAAACCTGTCGTACAAATCAAAGAAAGGTAAACCAAATTTTTCCCTGTTTTCTTACCAGGGTCATGAAAACATTGAACCAATTTAGACGACCGCGTGAGTCAAAAGTCAATTTTATGTTTAATCTCTGCGCAAAATATAAAATTCAGAAGCAACCGGTTGCTGTTGCGAAAACTTTTTCCGACAAAAAAATCTTGTTCTTGTTTGAAGAATTTAGAAGTAGGCCATAAAGACACAATAAGATGTAAGAATAACTAAAAATCAATTGCTTCCTTGATAGGGTAGAAAACATTGTGGGAAAAGGAGAAAATGCTGGTAGCCTGCATTGTCTCCTTTCCTCAGATTACTTTCAAAAGCCTTCTTTAAAAGGCGTCATGCATTGTGTGGTAAAAGGTTAATAATTATCCAATCAGAGAAGCTTTAAGGAAATCAGAATGGATACCAGCAGCCAATCAGAGAAGACTTAAGAAATTCAACAGCCAATCAGAGAGCTTCAAAATCGCTCGAAATTGGCGCCAAAATTTATCAATTAAAAAACAGTGAAAAAAACGGCATAAAAGTGGATTTAAAGTTTTCTTTAAAGGCTGCTGTGCAGTCCTTGGCAAACTGCAAAGATTTCACTGAAAATGGGCAAACATTTAAGAAAATAGGGGCGCAGAAGACCGTGTTTTGGTCTTTTCAAGCCCCTTGCAAGAATTACTTCCCTTTAACCCTCGATGCACCCACGCCCCCTCCCCAGCCCTTAACTGGATTTGCTTTTCTAACTCAGCCCACAATAAATGCTGCACATTGAAACTTTCAATTAGTCAATTTTTAGTGATCAATGTACAGTGTAAAAAAAAAAAAAAAAAAAAAAAAAAAAAAAACGCCCAGAAATTAATGCAAGAATTACTTCCCTTTAACCCTCGATGCACCCAACACCCCCCTCCCCAGCCCTTTACTGGACTTGCTTTTCTAACTCAGCCCACAATAAATGCTGCACATTAGAACTTTCAATAAGCCAAAGTGATCAATGTACAGTGTAAAAAAAAAAAAAACGCCCAGAAATTAATGCAAGAATTACTTCCCTTTAACCCTCGATGTGCCCAACCCCCCCTCCCCCCAGTCCTTAACTGGATTTGCTTTTCTAACTCAGCCCACAATAAATGCTGCACATTGAAACTTTCAATAAGCCAAAGTGATCAATGTACAGTGTAAAAAGAAAACGCCCAGAAATTAATGTGACAAGTGGCTAAAAAAAGATTGTAAACTCTTTCAGTTGCTTCCTATTGCATAAATCAAACAAAGGCAACTGAAGTGTAATTTTTCTAATCTCTTCAAACCGCAACAAGAAACCCAGTTACGTTGACTATGTGCCAGTTACGCTCATGCGAAAACCTCAGAAATTAATGCGACAAGTGGCTAAAAAAAGCCTGAAGACTCTCATATATCAAACAAAGGCAACTGAAGTGTAATTTTTCCAATCTCTTCAAACCGCAACAAGAAACCCAGTTACGTCGACTACCGTCTCATAGGTGCCAGTTACGCTCATGCGAAAACCCCAGAAAATAATGCAACAAGTGGCAAAAAAAAGACTGAAGACTCTTTCAGTAGCAACTGCTTCTTATTGCATAAATCAAACAAAAGGAACTAAATTTTTAATTTATACTTTTTTCTCCAATCTCTTTATACCGTGACCACAAATCCATTTACGTTGACTGCCATCGGATACGCGAAAACGTGAAAAATCGACTTACGGAACATTTCATAGCAGAGGACACCTGTTGCTTAATAGGTCAAATATAGGGAATTTAGTTTCTAATATCTGTTTTTTATTTCTGCAATCTTTATTTACCGTGACGACAAACCCTTTTAGGTTGTCTATTGTCTCGCAGGTGCCACTTACGTATCCGCAAAAACATGAAAAATCGACTTATGGAATATCTTATAGCAGACGACAACTGTTGCTTGAGTCAATTATAGGGATTTTTCTTTTTCTTTTTCTCTCACTAGGGCCATTGATTTGGTTACGATGACCATCTAACCCATACGTGACTGTTACGTACCGCGCATAAAATTGTAAAATCAGCTTCGACACTTTTGGAGGCAACTGAAACCTGTCGTACAAATCAAAGAAAGGTAAAGCAAATTTTTCCCTGTTTTCTTACCAGGGTCATGAAAACATTGAACCAATTTAGACGACCGCGAGAGTCAAAAGTCAATTTTATGTTTAATCTCTGCGCAAAATATAAAATTCAGAAGCAACCGGTTGCTGTTGCGAAAACTTTTTCCGACAAAAAAATCTTGTTCTTGTTTGAAGAATTTAGAAGTAGGCCATAAAGACACAATAAGATGTAAGAATAACTAAAAATCAATTGCTTCCTTGATCGGGTAGAAAACATTGTGGGAAAAGGAGAAAATGCTGGTAGCCTGCATTGTCTCCTTTCCTCAGATTACTTTCAAAAGCCTTCTTTAAAAGGCGTCATGCATTGTGTGGTAAAAGGTTAATAATTATCCAATCAGAGAAGCTTTAAGGAAATCAGAATGGATACCAGCAGCCAATCAGAGAAGACTTAAGAAATTCAACAGCCAATCAGAGAGCTTCAAAATCGCTCGAAATTGGCGCCAAAATTTATCAATTAAAAAACAGTGAAAAAAACGGCATAAAAGTGGATTTTAAGTTTTCTTTAAAGGCTGCTGTGCAGTCCTTGGCAAACTGCAAAGATTTCACTGAAAATGGGCAAACATTTAAGAAAATAGGGGCGCAGAAGACCGTGTTTTGGTCTTTTCAAGCCCCTTGCAAGAATTACTTCCCTTTAACCCTCGATGCACCCACGCCCCCTCCCCAGCCCTTAACTGGATTTGCTTTTCTAACTCAGCCCACAATAAATGCTGCACATTGAAACTTTCAATTAGTCAATTTTTAGTGATCAATGTACAGTGTAAAAAAACAAACAAAAAAAAAAAAACGCCCAGAAATTAATGCAAGAATTACTTCCCTTTAACCCTCGATGCACCCAACACCCCCCTCCCCAGCCCTTTACTGGACTTGCTTTTCTAACTCAGCCCACAATAAATGCTGCACATTAGAACTTTCAATAAGCCAAAGTGATCAATGTACAGTGTAAAAAAAAAAAAAACGCCCAGAAATTAATGCAAGAATTACTTCCCTTTAACCCTCGATGTACCCAACCCCCCCTCCCCCCAGTCCTTAACTGGATTTGCTTTTCTAACTCAGCCCACAATAAATGCTGCACATTGAAACTTTCAATAAGCCAAAGTGATCAATGTACAGTGTAAAAAGAAAACGCCCAGAAATTAATGTGACAAGTGGCTAAAAAAAGATTGTAAACTCTTTCAGTTGCTTCCTATTGCATAAATCAAACAAAGGCAACTGAAGTGTAATTTTTCTAATCTCTTCAAACCGCAACAAGAAACCCAGTTACGTTGACTATGTGCCAGTTACGCTCATGCGAAAACCTCAGAAATTAATGCGACAAGTGGCTAAAAAAAGCCTGAAGACTCTCATATATCAAACAAAGGCAACTGAAGTGTAATTTTTCCAATCTCTTCAAACCGCAACAAGAAACCCAGTTACGTCGACTACCGTCTCATAGGTGCCAGTTACGCTCATGCGAAAACCCCAGAAAATAATGCAACAAGTGGCAAAAAAAAGACTGAAGACTCTTTCAGTAGCAACTGCTTCTTATTGCATAAATCAAACAAAAGGAACTAAATTTTTAATTTATATTTTTTTCTCCAATCTCTTTATACCGTGACCACAAATCCATTTACGTTGACTGCCATCGGATACGCGAAAACGCGAAAAATCGACTTACGGAACATTTCATAGCAGAGGACACCTGTTGCTTAATAGGTCAAATATAGGGAATTTAGTTTCTAATATCTGTTTTTTATTTCTGCAATCTTTATTTACCGTGACGACAAACCCTTTTAGGTTGTCTATTGTCTCGCAGGTGCCACTTACGTATCCGCAAAACCATGAAAAATCGACTTATGGAATATCTTATAGCAGACGACAACTGTTGCTTGAGTCAATTATAGGGATTTTTCTTTTTCTTTTTCTCTCACTAGGGCCATTGATTTGGTTACGATGACCATCTAACCCATACGTGACTGTTACGTGCCGCGCATAAAATTGTAAAATCAGCTTCGACACTTTTGGAGGCAACTGAAACCTGTCGTACAAATCAAAGAAAGGTAAAGCAAATTTTTCCCTGTTTTCTTACCAGGGTCATGAAAACATTGAACCAATTTAGACGACCGCGTGAGTCAAAAGTCAATTTTATGTTTAATCTCTGCGCAAAATATAAAATTCAGAAGCAACCGGTTGCTGTTGCGAAAACTTTTTCCGACAAAAAAATCTTGTTCTTGTTTGAAGAATTTAGAAGTAGGCCATAAAGACACAATAAGATGTAAGAATAACTAAAAATCAATTGCTTCCTTGATAGGGTAGAAAACATTGTGGGAAAAGGAGAAAATGCTGGTAGCCTGCATTGTCTCCTTTCCTCAGATTACTTTCAAAAGCCTTCTTTAAAAGGCGTCATGCATTGTGTGGTAAAAGGTTAATAATTATCCAATCAGAGAAGCTTTAAGGAAATCAGAATGGATACCAGCAGCCAATCAGAGAAGACTTAAGAAATTCAACAGCCAATCAGAGAGCTTCAAAATCGCTCGAAATTGGCGCCAAAATTTATCAATTAAAAAACAGTGAAAAAAACGGCATAAAAGTGGATTTAAAGTTTTCTTTAAAGGCTGCTGTGCAGTCCTTGGCAAACTGCAAAGATTTCACTGAAAATGGGCAAACATTTAAGAAAATAGGGGCGCAGAAGACCGTGTTTTGGTCTTTTCAAGCCCCTTGCAAGAATTACTTCCCTTTAACCCTCGATGCACCCACGCCCCCTCCCCAGCCCTTAACTGGATTTGCTTTTCTAACTCAGCCCACAATAAATGCTGCACATTGAAACTTTCAATTAGTCAATTTTTAGTGATCAATGTACAGTGTAAAAAAACAAACAAAAAAAAAAAAACGCCCAGAAATTAATGCAAGAATTACTTCCCTTTAACCCTCGATGCACCCAACACCCCCCTCCCCAGCCCTTTACTGGACTTGCTTTTCTAACTCAGCCCACAATAAATGCTGCACATTAGAACTTTCAATAAGCCAAAGTGATCAATGTACAGTGTAAAAAAAAAAAAAACGCCCAGAAATTAATGCAAGAATTACTTCCCTTTAACCCTCGATGTACCCAACCCCCCCCTCCCCCCAGTCCTTAACTGGATTTGCTTTTCTAACTCAGCCCACAATAAATGCTGCACATTGAAACTTTCAATAAGCCAAAGTGATCAATGTACAGTGTAAAAAGAAAACGCACAGAAATTAATGTGACAAGTGGCTAAAAAAAGATTGTAAACTCTTTCAGTTGCTTCCTATTGCATAAATCAAACAAAGGCAACTGAAGTGTAATTTTTCTAATCTCTTCAAACTGCAACAAGAAACCCAGTTACGTTGACTATGTGCCAGTTACGCTCATGCGAAAACCTCAGAAATTAATGCGACAAGTGGCTAAAAAAAGCCTGAAGACTCTCATATATCAAACAAAGGCAACTGAAGTGTAATTTTTCCAATCTCTTCAAACCGCAACAAGAAACCCAGTTACGTCGACTACCGTCTCATAGGTGCCAGTTACGCTCATGCGAAAACCCCAGAAAATAATGCAACAAGTGGCAAAAAAAAGACTGAAGACTCTTTCAGTAGCAACTGCTTCTTATTGCATAAATCAAACAAAAGGAACTAAATTTTTAATTTATACTTTTTTCTCCAATCTCTTTATACCGTGACCACAAATCCATTTACGTTGACTGCCATCGGATACGCAAAAACGCGAAAAATCGACTTACGGAACATTTCATAGCAGAGGACACCTGTTGCTTAATAGGTCAAATATAGGGAATTTAGTTTCTAATATCTGTTTTTTATTTCTGCAATCTTTATTTACCGTGACGACAAACCCTTTTAGGTTGTCTATTGTCTCGCAGGTGCCACTTACGTATCCGCAAAAACATGAAAAATCGACTTATGGAATATCTTATAGCAGACGACAACTGTTGCTTGAGTCAATTATAGGGATTTTTCTTTTTCTTTTTCTCTTACTAGGGCCATTGATTTGGTTACGATGACCATCTAACCCATACGTGACTGTTACGTACCGCGCATAAAATTGTAAAATCAGCTTCGACACTTTTGGAGGCAACTGAAACCTGTCGTACAAATCAAAGAAAGGTAAACCAAATTTTTCCCTGTTTTCTTACCAGGGTCATGAAAACATTGAACCAATTTAGACGACCGCATGAGTCAAAAGTCAATTTTATGTTTAATCTCTGCGCAAAATATAAAATTCAGAAGCAACCCGTTGCTGTTGCGAAAACTTTTTCCGACAAAAAAATCTTGTTCTTGTTTGAAGAATTTAGAAGTAGGCCATAAAGACACAATAAGATGTAAGAATAACTAAAAATCAATTGCTTCCTTGATCGGGTAGAAAACATTGTGGGAAAAGGAGAAAATGCTGGTAGCCTGCATTGTCTCCTTTCCTCAGATTACTTTCAAAAGCCTTCTTTAAAAGGCGTCATGCATTGTGTGGTAAAAGGTTAATAATTATCCAATCAGAGAAGCTTTAAGGAAATCAGAATGGATACCAGCAGCCAATCAGAGAAGACTTAAGAAATTCAACAGCCAATCAGAGAGCTTCAAAATCGCTCGAAATTGGCGCCAAAATTTATCAATTAAAAAACAGTGAAAAAAACGGCATAAAAGTGGATTTAAAGTTTTCTTTAAAGGCTGCTGTGCAGTCCTTGGCAAACTGCAAAGATTTCACTGAAAATGGGCAAACATTTAAGAAAATAGGGGCGCAGAAGACCGTGTTTTGGTCTTTTCAAGCCCCTTGCAAGAATTACTTCCCTTTAACCCTCGATACACCCACGCCCCCTCCCCAGCCCTTAACTGGATTTGCTTTTCTAACTCAGCCCACAATAAATGCTGCACATTGAAACTTTCAATTAGTCAATTTTTAGTGATCAATGTACAGTGTAAAAAAAAAAAAAAAAAAAAAAAAAAAACGCCCAGAAATTAATGCAAGAATTACTTCCCTTTAACCCTCGATGCACCCAACACCCCCCTCCCCAGCCCTTTACTGGACTTGCTTTTCTAACTCAGCCCACAATAAATGCTGCACATTAGAACTTTCAATAAGCCAAAGTGATCAATGTACAGTGTAAAAAAAAAAAAAACGCCCAGAAATTAATGCAAGAATTACTTCCCTTTAACCCTCGATGTGCCCAACCCCCCCTCCCCCCAGTCCTTAACTGGATTTGCTTTTCTAACTCAGCCCACAATAAATGCTGCACATTGAAACTTTCAATAAGCCAAAGTGATCAATGTACAGTGTAAAAAGAAAACGCCCAGAAATTAATGTGACAAGTGGCTAAAAAAAGATTGTAAACTCTTTCAGTTGCTTCCTATTGCATAAATCAAACAAAGGCAACTGAAGTGTAATTTTTCTAATCTCTTCAAACCGCAACAAGAAACCCAGTTACGTTGACTATGTGCCAGTTACGCTCATGCGAAAACCTCAGAAATTAATGCGACAAGTGGCTAAAAAAAGCCTGAAGACTCTCATATATCAAACAAAGGCAACTGAAGTGTAATTTTTCCAATCTCTTCAAACCGCAACAAGAAACCCAGTTACGTCGACTACCGTCTCATAGGTGCCAGTTACGCTCATGCGAAAACCCCAGAAAATAATGCAACAAGTGGCAAAAAAAAGACTGAAGACTCTTTCAGAAGCAACTGCTTCTTATTGCATAAATCAAACAAAAGGAACTAAATTTTTAATTTATACTTTTTTCTCCAATCTCTTTATACCGTGACCACAAATCCATTTACGTTGACTGCCATCGGATACGCGAAAACGTGAAAAATCGACTTACGGAACATTTCATAGCAGAGGACACCTGTTGCTTAATAGGTCAAATATAGGGAATTTAGTTTCTAATATCTGTTTTTTATTTCTGCAATCTTTATTTACCGTGACGACAAACCCTTTTAGGTTGTCTATTGTCTCGCAGGTGCCACTTACGTATCCGCAAAAACATGAAAAATCGACTTATGGAATATCTTATAGCAGACGACAACTGTTGCTTGAGTCAATTATAGGGATTTTTCTTTTTCTTTTTCTCTCACTAGGGCCATTGATTTGGTTACGATGACCATCTAACCCATACGTGACTGTTACGTACCGCGCATAAAATTGTAAAATCAGCTTCGACACTTTTGGAGGCAACTGAAACCTGTCGTACAAATCAAAGAAAGGTAAACCAAATTTTTCCCTGTTTTCTTACCAGGGTCATGAAAACATTGAACCAATTTAGACGACCGCGAGAGTCAAAAGTCAATTTTATGTTTAATCTCTGCGCAAAATATAAAATTCAGAAGCAACCGGTTGCTGTTGCGAAAACTTTTTCCGACAAAAAAATCTTGTTCTTGTTTGAAGAATTTAGAAGTAGGCCATAAAGACACAATAAGATGTAAGAATAACTAAAAATCAATTGCTTCCTTGATCGGGTAGAAAACATTGTGGGAAAAGGAGAAAATGCTGGTAGCCTGCATTGTCTCCTTTCCTCAGATTACTTTCAAAAGCCTTCTTTAAAAGGCGTCATGCATTGTGTGGTAAAAGGTTAATAATTATCCAATCAGAGAAGCTTTAAGGAAATCAGAATGGATACCAGCAGCCAATCAGAGAAGACTTAAGAAATTCAACAGCCAATCAGAGAGCTTCAAAATCGCTCGAAATTGGCGCCAAAATTTATCAATTAAAAAACAGTGAAAAAAACGGCATAAAAGTGGATTTAAAGTTTTCTTTAAAGGCTGCTGTGCAGTCCTTGGCAAACTGCAAAGATTTCACTGAAAATGGGCAAACATTTAAGAAAATAGGGGCGCAGAAGACCGTGTTTTGGTCTTTTCAAGCCCCTTGCAAGAATTACTTCCCTTTAACCCTCGATGCACCCACGCCCCCTCCCCAGCCCTTAACTGGATTTGCTTTTCTAACTCAGCCCACAATAAATGCTGCACATTGAAACTTTCAATTAGTCAATTTTTAGTGATCAATGTACAGTGTAAAAAAACAAACAAAAAAAAAAAAACGCCCAGAAATTAATGCAAGAATTACTTCCCTTTAACCCTCGATGCACCCAACACCCCCCTCCCCAGCCCTTTACTGGACTTGCTTTTCTAACTCAGCCCACAATAAATGCTGCACATTAGAACTTTCAATAAGCCAAAGTGATCAATGTACAGTGTAAAAAAAAAAAAAACGCCCAGAAATTAATGCAAGAATTACTTCCCTTTAACCCTCGATGTACCCAACCCCCCCCTCCCCCCAGTCCTTAACTGGATTTGCTTTTCTAACTCAGCCCACAATAAATGCTGCACATTGAAACTTTCAATAAGCCAAAGTGATCAATGTACAGTGTAAAAAGAAAACGCACAGAAATTAATGTGACAAGTGGCTAAAAAAAGATTGTAAACTCTTTCAGTTGCTTCCTATTGCATAAATCAAACAAAGGCAACTGAAGTGTAATTTTTCTAATCTCTTCAAACTGCAACAAGAAACCCAGTTACGTTGACTATGTGCCAGTTACGCTCATGCGAAAACCTCAGAAATTAATGCGACAAGTGGCTAAAAAAAGCCTGAAGACTCTCATATATCAAACAAAGGCAACTGAAGTGTAATTTTTCCAATCTCTTCAAACCGCAACAAGAAACCCAGTTACGTCGACTACCGTCTCATAGGTGCCAGTTACGCTCATGCGAAAACCCCAGAAAATAATGCAACAAGTGGCAAAAAAAAGACTGAAGACTCTTTCAGTAGCAACTGCTTCTTATTGCATAAATCAAACAAAAGGAACTAAATTTTTAATTTATACTTTTTTCTCCAATCTCTTTATACCGTGACCACAAATCCATTTACGTTGACTGCCATCGGATACGCAAAAACGCGAAAAATCGACTTACGGAACATTTCATAGCAGAGGACACCTGTTGCTTAATAGGTCAAATATAGGGAATTTAGTTTCTAATATCTGTTTTTTATTTCTGCAATCTTTATTTACCGTGACGACAAACCCTTTTAGGTTGTCTATTGTCTCGCAGGTGCCACTTACGTATCCGCAAAAACATGAAAAATCGACTTATGGAATATCTTATAGCAGACGACAACTGTTGCTTGAGTCAATTATAGGGATTTTTCTTTTTCTTTTTCTCTTACTAGGGCCATTGATTTGGTTACGATGACCATCTAACCCATACGTGACTGTTACGTACCGCGCATAAAATTGTAAAATCAGCTTCGACACTTTTGGAGGCAACTGAAACCTGTCGTACAAATCAAAGAAAGGTAAACCAAATTTTTCCCTGTTTTCTTACCAGGGTCATGAAAACATTGAACCAATTTAGACGACCGCGTGAGTCAAAAGTCAATTTTATGTTTAATCTCTGCGCAAAATATAAAATTCAGAAGCAACCCGTTGCTGTTGCGAAAACTTTTTCCGACAAAAAAATCTTGTTCTTGTTTGAAGAATTTAGAAGTAGGCCATAAAGACACAATAAGATGTAAGAATAACTAAAAATCAATTGCTTCCTTGATCGGGTAGAAAACATTGTGGGAAAAGGAGAAAATGCTGGTAGCCTGCATTGTCTCCTTTCCTCAGATTACTTTCAAAAGCCTTCTTTAAAAGGCGTCATGCATTGTGTGGTAAAAGGTTAATAATTATCCAATCAGAGAAGCTTTAAGGAAATCAGAATGGATACCAGCAGCCAATCAGAGAAGACTTAAGAAATTCAACAGCCAATCAGAGAGCTTCAAAATCGCTCGAAATTGGCGCCAAAATTTATCAATTAAAAAACAGTGAAAAAAACGGCATAAAAGTGGATTTAAAGTTTTCTTTAAAGGCTGCTGTGCAGTCCTTGGCAAACTGCAAAGATTTCACTGAAAATGGGCAAACATTTAAGAAAATAGGGGCGCAGAAGACCGTGTTTTGGTCTTTTCAAGCCCCTTGCAAGAATTACTTCCCTTTAACCCTCGATGCACCCACGCCCCCTCCCCAGCCCTTAACTGGATTTGCTTTTCTAACTCAGCCCATAATAAATGCTGCACATTGAAACTTTCAATTAGTCAATTTTTAGTGATCAATGTACAGTGTAAAAAAAAAAACAAAAAAAAAAAAACGCCCAGAAATTAATGCAAGAATTACTTCCCTTTAACCCTCGATGCAACCAACACCCCCCTCCCCAGCCCTTTACTGGACTTGCTTTTCTAACTCAGCCCACAATAAATGCTGCACATTAGAACTTTCAATAAGCCAAAGTGATCAATGTACAGTGTAAAAAAAAAAAAACGCCCAGAAATTAATGCAAGAATTACTTCCCTTTAACCCTCGATGTACCCACCCCCCCCCCTCCCCCCAGTCCTTAACTGGATTTGCTTTTCTAACTCAGCCCACAATAAATGCTGCACATTGAAACTTTCAATAAGCCAAAGTGATCAATGTACAGTGTAAAAAGAAAACGCCCAGAAATTAATGTGACAAGTGGCTAAAAAAAGATTGTAAACTCTTTCAGTTGCTTCCTATTGCATAAATCAAACAAAGGCAACTGAAGTGTAATTTTTCTAATCTCTTCAAACTGCAACAAGAAACCCAGTTACGTTGACTATGTGCCAGTTACGCTCATGCGAAAACCTCAGAAATTAATGCGACAAGTGGCTAAAAAAAGCCTGAAGACTCTCATATATCAAACAAAGGCAACTGAAGTGTAATTTTTCCAATCTCTTCAAACCGCAACAAGAAACCCAGTTACGTCGACTACCGTCTCATAGGTGCCAGTTACGCTCATGCGAAAACCCCAGAAAATAATGCAACAAGTGGCAAAAAAAAAGACTGAAGACTCTTTCAGTAGCAACTGCTCCTTATTGCATAAATCAAACAAAAGGAACTAAATTTTTAATTTATATTTTTTTCTCCAATCTCTTTATACCGTGACCACAAATCCATTTACGTTGACTGCCATCGGATACGCGAAAACGCGAAAAATCGACTTACGGAACATTTCATAGCAGAGGACACCTGTTGCTTAATAGGTCAAATATAGGGAATTTAGTTTCTAATATCTGTTTTTTATTTCTGCAATCTTTATTTACCGTGACGACAAACCCTTTTAGGTTGTCTATTGTCTCGCAGGTGCCACTTACGTATCCGCAAAAACATGAAAAATCGACTTATGGAATATCTTATAGCAGACGACAACTGTTGCTTGAGTCAATTATAGGGATTTTTCTTTTTCTTTTTCTCTCACTAGGGCCATTGATTTGGTTACGATGACCATCTAACCCATACGTGACTGTTACGTGCCGCGCATAAAATTGTAAAATCAGCTTCGACACTTTTGGAGGCAACTGAAACCTGTCGTACAAATCAAAGAAAGGTAAACCAAATTTTTCCCTGTTTTCTTACCAGGGTCATGAAAACATTGAACCAATTTAGACGACCGCGTGAGTCAAAAGTCAATTTTATGTTTAATCTCTGCGCAAAATATAAAATTCAGAAGCAACCGGTTGCTGTTGCGAAAACTTTTTCCGACAAAAAAATCTTGTTCTTGTTTGAAGAATTTAGAAGTAGGCCATAAAGACACAATAAGATGTAAGAATAACTAAAAATCAATTGCTTCCTTGATCGGGTAGAAAACATTGTGGGAAAAGGAGAAAATGCTGGTAGCCTGCATTGTCTCCTTTCCTCAGATTACTTTCAAAAGCCTTCTTTAAAAGGCGTCATGCATTGTGTGGTAAAAGGTTAATAATTATCCAATCAGAGAAGCTTTAAGGAAATCAGAATGGATAGCAGCAGCCAATCAGAGAAGACTTAAGAAATTCAACAGCCAATCAGAGAGCTTCAAAATCGCTCGAAATTGGCGCCAAAATTTATCAATTAAAAAACAGTGAAAAAAACGGCATAAAAGTGGATTTAAAGTTTTCTTTAAAGGCTGCTGTGCAGTCCTTGGCAAACTGCAAAGATTTCACTGAAAATGGGCAAACATTTAAGAAAATAGGGGCGCAGAAGACCGTGTTTTGGTCTTTTCAAGCCCCTTGCAAGAATTACTTCCCTTTAACCCTCGATGCACCCACGCCCCCTCCTCAGCCCTTAACTGGATTTGCTTTTCTAACTCAGCCCACAATAAATGCTGCACATTGAAACTTTCAATTAGTCAATTTTTAGTGATCAATGTACAGTGTAAAAAAAAAAAAAAAAAAAAAAAAAAAAAAACGCCCAGAAATTAATGCAAGAATTACTTCCCTTTAACCCTCGATGCACCCAACACCCCCCTCCCCAGCCCTTTACTGGACTTGCTTTTCTAACTCAGCCCACAATAAATGCTGCACATTAGAACTTTCAATAAGCCAAAGTGATCAATGTACAGTGTAAAAAAAAAAAAAAACGCCCAGAAATTAATGCAAGAATTACTTCCCTTTAACCCTCGATGTACCCAACCCCCCCCCTCCCCCCAGTCCTTAACTGGATTTGCTTTTCTAACTCAGCCCACAATAAATGCTGCACATTGAAACTTTCAATAAGCCAAAGTGATCAATGTACAGTGTAAAAAGAAAACGCCCAGAAATTAATGTGACAAGTGGCTAAAAAAAGATTGTAAACTCTTTCAGTTGCTTCCTATTGCATAAATCAAACAAAGGCAACTGAAGTGTAATTTTTCTAATCTCTTCAAACTGCAACAAGAAACCCAGTTACGTTGACTATGTGCCAGTTACGCTCATGCGAAAACCTCAGAAATTAATGCGACAAGTGGCTAAAAAAAGCCTGAAGACTCTCATATATCAAACAAAGGCAACTGAAGTGTAATTTTTCCAATCTCTTCAAACCGCAACAAGAAACCCAGTTACGTCGACTACCGTCTCATAGGTGCCAGTTACGCTCATGCGAAAACCCCAGAAAATAATGCAACAAGTGGCAAAAAAAAGACTGAAGACTCTTTCAGTAGCAACTGCTTCTTATTGCATAAATCAAACAAAAGGAACTAAATTTTTAATTTATATTTTTTTCTCCAATCTCTTTATACCGTGACCACAAATCCATTTACGTTGACTGCCATCGGATACGCGAAAACGCGAAAAATCGACTTACGGAACATTTCATAGCAGAGGACACCTGTTGCTTAATAGGTCAAATATAGGGAATTTAGTTTCTAATATCTGTTTTTTATTTCTGCAATCTTTATTTACCGTGACGACAAACCCTTTTAGGTTGTCTATTGTCTCACAGGTGCCACTTACGTATCCGCAAAAACATGAAAAATCGACTTATGGAATATCTTATAGCAGACGACAACTGTTGCTTGAGTCAATTATAGGGATTTTTCTTTTTCTTTTTCTCTCACTAGGGCCATTGATTTGGTTACGATGACCATCTAACCCATACGGGACTGTTACGTGCCGCGCATAAAATTGTAAAATCAGCTTCGACACTTTTGGAGGCAACTGAAACCTGTCGTACAAATCAAAGAAAGGTAAACCAAATTTTTCCCTGTTTTCTTACCAGGGTCATGAAAACATTGAACCAATTTAGACGACCGCGTGAGTCAAAAGTCAATTTTATGTTTAATCTCTGCGCAAAATATAAAATTCAGAAGCAACCGGTTGCTGTTGCGAAAACTTTTTCCGACAAAAAAATCTTGTTCTTGTTTGAAGAATTTAGAAGTAGGCCATAAAGACACAATAAGATGTAAGAATAACTAAAAATCAATTGCTTCCTTGATAGGGTAGAAAACATTGTGGGAAAAGGAGAAAATGCTGGTAGCCTGCATTGTCTCCTTTTCTCAGATTACTTTCAAAAGCCTTCTTTAAAAGGCGTCATGCATTGTGTGGTAAAAGGTTAATAATTATCCAATCAGAGAAGCTTTAAGGAAATCAGAATGGATACCAGCAGCCAATCAGAGAAGACTTAAGAAATTCAACAGCCAATCAGAGAGCTTCAAAATCGCTCGAAATTGGCGCCAAAATTTATCAATTAAAAAACAGTGAAAAAAACGGCATAAAAGTGGATTTAAAGTTTTCTTTAAAGGCTGCTGTGCAGTCCTTGGCAAACTGCAAAGATTTCACTGAAAATGGGCAAACATTTAAGAAAGTAGGGGCGCAGAAGACCGTGTTTTGGTCTTTTCAAGCCCCTTGCAAGAATTACTTCCCTTTAACCCTCGATGCACCCACGCCCCCTCCCCAGCCCTTAACTGGATTTGCTTTTCTAACTCAGCCCACAATAAATGCTGCACATTGAAACTTTCAATTACTCAATTTTTAGTGATCAATGTACAGTGTAAAAAAAAAAACACAAAAAAAAAAAAACGCCCAGAAATTAATGCAAGAATTACTTCCCTTTAACCCTCGATGCACCCAACACCCCCCTCCCCAGCCCTTTACTGGACTTGCTTTTCTAACTCAGCCCACAATAAATGCTGCACATTAGAACTTTCAATAAGCCAAAGTGATCAATGTACAGTGTAAAAAAAAAAAAAACGCCCAGAAATTAATGCAAGAATTACTTCCCTTTATCCCTCGATGCACCCACGCCCCCTCCCTAGCCCTTAACTGGATTTGCTTTTCTAACTCAGCCCACAATAAATGCTGCACATTGAAACTTTCAATTAGTCAATTTTTAGTCATCAATGTACAGTGTAAAAAAAAAAACAAACACAAAAAAACGCCCAGAAATTAATGCAAGAATTACTTCCCTTTAACCCTCGATGCACCCAACACCCCCCTCCCCAGCCCTTTACTGGACTTGCTTTTCTAACTCAGCCCACAATAAATGCTGCACATTAGAACTTTCAATAAGCCAAAGTGATCAATGTACAGTGTAAAAAAAAAAAACGCCCAGAAATTAATGCAAGAATTACTTCCCTTTAACCCTAGATGTACCCAATCCCCCCTCCCCCCAGTCCTTAACTGAATTTGCTTTTCTAACTCAGCCCACAATAAATGCTGCACATTGAAACTTTCAATAAGCCAAAGTGATCAATGTACAGTGTAAAAAGAAAACGCCCAGAAATTAATGTGACAAGTGGCTAAAAAAAGATTGTAAACTCTTTCAGTTTCTTCCTATTGCATAAATCAAACAAAGGCAACTGAAGTGTAATTTTTCTAATCTCTTCAAACCACAACAAGAAACCCAGTTACGTTGACTATGTGCCAGTTACGCTCATGCGAAAACCTCAGAAATTAATGCGACAAGTGGCTAAAAAAAGCCTGAAGACTCTCATATATCAAACAAAGGCAACTGAAGTGTAATTTTTCCAATCTCTTCAAACCGCAACAAGAAACCCAGTTACGTTGACTACCGTCTCATAGGTGCCAGTTACGCTCATGCGAAAACCCCAGAAAATAATGCAACAAGTGGCAAAAAAAAGACTGAAGACTCTTTCAGTAGCAACTGCTTCTTATTGCATAAATCAAACAAAAGGAACTAAATTTTTAATTTATATTTTTTTCTCCAATCTCTTTATACCGTGACCACAAATCCATTTACGTTGACTGCCATCGTATCCGCAAAAACGTGAAAAATCGACTTACGGAACATTTCATAGCAGAGGACACCTGTTGCTTAATAGGTCAAATATAGGGAATTTAGTTTCTAATATCTGTTTTTTATTTCTGCAATCTTTATTTACCGTGACGACAAACCCTTTTAGGTTGTCTATTGTCTCGCAGGTGCCACTTACGTATCCGCAAAAACATGAAAAATCGACTTATGGAATATCTTATAGCAGACGACAACTGTTGCTTGAGTCAATTATAGGGATTTTTCTTTTTCTTTTTCTCTCACTAGGGCCATTGATTTGGTTACGATGACCATCTAACCCATACGTGACTGTTACGTGCCGCGCATAAAATTGTAAAATCAGCTTCGACACTTTTGGAGGCAACTGAAACCTGTCGTACAAATCAAAGAAAGGTAAACCAAATTTTTCCCTGTTTTCTTACCAGGGTCATGAAAACATTGAACCAATTTAGACGACCGCGTGAGTCAAAAGTCAATTTTATGTTTAATCTCTGCGCAAAATATAAAATTCAGAAGCAACCGGTTGCTGTTGCGAAAACTTTTTCCGACAAAAAAATCTTGTTCTTGTTTGAAGAATTTAGGAGTAGGCCATAAAGACACAATAAGATGTAAGAATAACTAAAAATCAATTACTTCCTTGATAGGGTAGAAAACATTGTGGGAAAAGGAGAAAATGCTGGTAGCCTGCATTGTCTCCTTTCCTCAGATTACTTTCAAAAGCCTTCTTTAAAAGGCGTCATGCATTGTGTGGTAAAAGGTTAATAATTATCCAATCAGAGAAGCTTTAAGGAAATCAGAATGGATACCAGCAGCCAATCAGAGAAGACTTAAGAAATTCAACAGCCAATCAGAGAGCTTCAAAATCGCTCGAAATTGGCGCCAAAATTTATCAATTAAAAAACAGTGAAAAAAACGGCATAAAAGTGGATTTAAAGTTTTCTTTAAAGGCTGCTGTGCAGTCCTTGGCAAACTGCAAAGATTTCACTGAAAATGGGCAAACATTTAAGAAAATAGGGGCGCAGAAGACCGTGTTTTGGTCTTTTCAAGCCCCTTGCAAGAATTACTTCCCTTTAACCCTCGATGCACCCACGCCCCCTCCCCAGCCCTTAACTGGATTTGCTTTTCTAACTCGGCCCACAATAAATGCTGCACATTGAAACTTTCAATTAGTCAATTTTTAGTCATCAATGTACAGTGTAAAAAAAAAAAAAAAAAAAAAAAAAAACCGCACAGAAATTAATGCAAGAATTACTTCCCTTTAACCCTCGATGCACCCAACACCCCCCTCCCCAGCCCTTTACTGGACTTGCTTTTCTAACTCAGCCCACAATAAATGCTGCACATTAGAACTTTCAATAAGCCAAAGTGATCAATGTACAGTGTAAAAAAAAAAAAACGCCCAGAAATTAATGCAAGAATTACTTCCCTTTAACCCTCGATGTACCAAACCCCCCCCTCCCCCCAGTCCTTAACTGGATTTGCTTTTCTAACTCAGCCCACAATAAATGCTGCACATTGAAACTTTCAATAAGCCAAAGTGATCAATGTACAGTGTAAAAAGAAAACGCCCAGAAATTAATGTGACAAGTGGCTAAAAAAAGATTGTAAACTCTTTCAGTTGCTTCCTATTGCATAAATCAAACAAAGGCAACTGAAGTGTAATTTTTCTAATCTCTTCAAACCGCAACAAGAAACCCAGTTACGTTGACTATGTGCCAGTTACGCTCATGCGAAAACCTCAGAAATTAATGCGACAAGTGGCTAAAAAAAGCCTGAAGACTCTCATATATCGAACAAAGGCAACTGAAGTGTAATTTTTCCAATCTCTTCAAACCGCAACAAGAAACCCAGTTACGTCGACTACCGTCTCATAGGTGCCAGTTACGCTCATGCGAAAACCCCAGAAAATAATGCAACAAGTGGCAAAAAAAAGACTGAAGACTCTTTCAGTAGCAACTGCTTCTTATTGCATAAATCAAACAAAAGGAACTAAATTTTTAATTTATATTTTTTTCTCCAATCTCTTTATACCGTGACCACAAATCCATTTACGTTGACTGCCATCGGATACGCGAAAACGCGAAAAATCGACTTACGGAACATTTCATAGCAGAGGACACCTGTTGCTTAATAGGTCAAATATAGGGAATTTAGTTTCTAATATCTGTTTTTTATTTCTGCAATCTTTATTTACCGTGACGACAAACCCTTTTAGGTTGTCTATTGTCTCGCAGGTGCCACTTACGTATCCGCAAAAACATGAAAAATCGACTTATGGAATATCTTATAGCAGACGACAACTGTTGCTTGAGTCAATTATAGGGATTTTTCTTTTTCTTTTTCTCTCACTAGGGCCATTGATTTGGTTACGATGACCATCTAACCCATACGTGACTGTTACGTGCCGCGCATAAAATTGTAAAATCAGCTTCGACACTTTTGGAGGCAACTGAAACCTGTCGTACAAATCAAAGAAAGGTAAACCAAATTTTTCCCTGTTTTCTTACCAGGGTCATGAAAACATTGAACCAATTTAGACGACCGCGTGAGTCAAAAGTCAATTTTATGTTTAATCTCTGCGCAAAATATAAAATTCAGAAGCATACGGTTGCTGTTGCGAAAACTTTTTCCGACAAAAAAATCTTGTTCTTGTTTGAAGAATTTAGAAGTAGGCCATAAAGACACAATAAGATGTAAGAATAACTAAAAATCAATTGCTTCCTTGATAGGGTAGAAAACATTGTGGGAAAAGGAGAAAATGCTGGTAGCCTGCATTGTCTCCTTTCCTCAGATTACTTTCAAAAGCCTTCTTTAAAAGGCGTCATGCATTGTGTGGTAAAAGGTTAATAATTATCCAATCAGAGAAGCTTTAAGGAAATCAGAATGGATACCAGCAGCCAATCAGAGAAGACTTAAGAAATTCAACAGCCAATCAGAGAGCTTCAAAATCGCTCGAAATTGGCGCCAAAATTTATCAATTAAAAAACAGTGAAAAAAACGGCATAAAAGTGGATTTAAAGTTTTCTTTAAAGGCTGCTGTGCAGTCCTTGGCAAACTGCAAAGATTTCACTGAAAATGGGCAAACATTTAAGAAAATAGGGGCGCAGAAGACCGTGTTTTGGTCTTCTCAAGCCCCTTGCAAGAATTACTTCCCTTTATCCCTCGATGCACCCACGCCCCCTCCCCAGCCCTTAACTGGATTTGCTTTTCTAACTCAGCCCACAATAAATGCTGCACATTGAAACTTTCAATTAGTCAATTTTTAGTCATCAATGTACAGTGTAAAAAGAAAACACAAAAAAAAAAAAACGCCCAGAAATTAATGCAAGAATTACTTCCCTTTAACCCTCGATGCACCCAACACCCCCCTCCCCAGCCCTTTACTGGACTTGCTTTTCTAACTCAGCCCACAATAAATGCTGCACATTAGAACTTTCAATAAGCCAAAGTGATCAATGTACAGTGTAAAAAAAAAAAAAACGCCCAGAAATTAATGCAAGAATTACTTCCCTTTAACCCTCGATGTACCCAACCCCCCCCTCCTCCCAGTCCTTAACTGGATTTGCTTTTCTAACTCAGCCCACAATAAATGCTGCACATTGAAACTTTCAATAAGCCAAAGTGATCAATGTACAGTGTAAAAAGAAAACGCCCAGAAATTAATGTGACAAGTGGCTAAAAAAAGATTGTAAACTCTTTCAGTTGCTTCCTATTGCATAAATCAAACAAAGGCAACTGAAGTGTAATTTTTCTAATCTCTTCAAACCGCAACAAGAAACCCAGTTACGTTGACTATGTGCCAGTTACGCTCATGCGAAAACCTCAGAAATTAATGCGACAAGTGGCTAAAAAAAGCCTGAAGACTCTCATATATCAAACAAAGGCAACTGAAGTGTAATTTTTCCAATCTCTTCAAACCGCAACAAGAAACCCAGTTACGTCGACTACCGTCTCATAGGTGCCAGTTACGCTCATGCGAAAACCCCAGAAAATAATGCAACAAGTGGCAAAAAAAAGACTGAAGACTCTTTCAGTAGCAACTGCTTCTTATTGCATAAATCAAACAAAAGGAACTAAATTTTTAATTTATATTTTTTTCTCCAATCTCTTTATACCGTGACCACAAATCCATTTACGTTGACTGCCATCGGATACGCGAAAACGCGAAAAATCGACTTACGGAACATTTCATAGCAGAGGACACCTGTTGCTTAATAGGTCAAATATAGGGAATTTAGTTTCTAATATCTGTTTTTTATTTCTGCAATCTTTATTTACCGTGACGACAAACCCTTTTAGGTTGTCTATTGTCTCGCAGGTGCCACTTACGTATCCGCAAAAACATGAAAAATCGACTTATGGAATATCTTATAGCAGACGACAACTGTTGCTTGAGTCAATTATAGGGATTTTTCTTTTTCTTTTTCTCTCACTAGGGCCATTGATTTGGTTACGATGACCATCTAACCCATACGTGACTGTTACGTGCCGCGCATAAAATTGTAAAATCAGCTTCGACACTTTTGGAGGCAACTGAAACCTGTCGTACAAATCAAAGAAAGGTAAACCAAATTTTTCCCTGTTTTCTTACCAGGGTCATGAAAACATTGAACCAATTTAGACGACCGCGTGAGTCAAAAGTCAATTTTATGTTTAATCTCTGCGCAAAATATAAAATTCAGAAGCAACCCGTTGCTGTTGCGAAAACTTTTTCCGACAAAAAAATCTTGTTCTTGTTTGAAGAATTTAGAAGTAGGCCATAAAGACACAATAAGATGTAAGAATAACTAAAAATCAATTGCTTCCTTGATAGGGTAGAAAACATTGTGGGAAAAGGAGAAAATGCTGGTAGCCTGCATTGTCTCCTTTCCTCAGATTACTTTCAAAAGCCTTCTTTAAAAGGCGTCATGCATTGTGTGGTAAAAGGTTAATAATTATCCAATCAGAGAAGCTTTAAGGAAATCAGAATGGATACCAGCAGCCAATCAGAGAAGACTTAAGAAATTCAACAGCCAATCAGAGAGCTTCAAAATCGCTCGAAATTGGCGCCAAAATTTATCAATTAAAAAACAGTGAAAAAAACGGCATAAAAGTGGATTTAAAGTTTTCTTTAAAGGCTGCTGTGCAGTCCTTGGCAAACTGCAAAGATTTCACTGAAAATGGGCAAACATTTAAGAAAATAGGGGCGCAGAAGACCGTGTTTTGGTCTTTTCAAGCCCCTTGCAAGAATTACTTCCCTTTAACCCTCGATGCACCCACGCCCCCTCCCCAGCCCTTAACTGGATTTGCTTTTCTAACTCAGCCCACAATAAATGCTGCACATTGAAACTTTCAATTAGTCAATTTTTAGTGATCAATGTACAGTGTAAAAAAAAAACACACAAAAAAAAAACGCCCAGAAATTAATGCAAGAATTACTTCCCTTTAACCCTCGATGCACCCAACACCCCCCTCCCCAGCCCTTTACTGGACTTGCTTTTCTAACTCAGCCCACAATAAATGCTGCACATTAGAACTTTCAATAAGCCAAAGTGATCAATGTACAGTGTAAAAAAAAAAAAAACGCCCAGAAATTAATGCAAGAATTACTTCCCTTTATCCCTCGATGCACCCACGCCCCCTCCCTAGCCCTTAACTGGATTTGCTTTTCTAACTCAGCCCACAATAAATGCTGCACATTGAAACTTTCAATTAGTCAATTTTTAGTCATCAATGTACAGTGTAAAAAAAAAA
This sequence comes from Tridacna crocea, assembly GCA_943736015.1. NCBI lineage: Eukaryota > Metazoa > Mollusca > Bivalvia > Cardiida > Cardiidae > Tridacna > Tridacna crocea. The sequence goes on from OX031069.1 coordinate 17,261,001, forward strand.
ACAAACACAAAAAAACGCCCAGAAATTAATGCAAGATTTACTTCCCTTTAACCCTCGATGCACCCAACACCCCCCTCCCCAGCCCTTTACTGGACTTGCTTTTCTAACTCAGCCCACAATAAATGCTGCACATTAGAACTTTCAATAAGCCAAAGTGATCAATGTACAGTGTAAAAAAAAAAAACGCCCAGAAATTAATGCAAGAATTACTTCCCTTTAACCCTAGATGTACCCAATCCCCCCCTCCCCCCAGTCCTTAACTGAATTTGCTTTTCTAACTCAGCCCACAATAAATGCTGCACATTGAAACTTTCAATAAGCCAAAGTGATCAATGTACAGTGTAAAAAGAAAACGCCCAGAAATTAATGTGACAAGTGGCTAAAAAAAGATTGTAAACTCTTTCAGTTTCTTCCTATTGCATAAATCAAACAAAGGCAACTGAAGTGTAATTTTTCTAATCTCTTCAAACCACAACAAGAAACCCAGTTACGTTGACTATGTGCCAGTTACGCTCATGCGAAAACCTCAGAAATTAATGCGACAAGTGGCTAAAAAAAGCCTGAAGACTCTCATATATCAAACAAAGGCAACTGAAGTGTAATTTTTCCAATCTCTTCAAACCGCAACAAGAAACCCAGTTACGTCGACTACCGTCTCATAGGTGCCAGTTACGCTCATGCGAAAACCCCAGAAAATAATGCAACAAGTGGCAAAAAAAAGACTGAAGACTCTTTCAGTAGCAACTGCTTCTTATTGCATAAATCAAACAAAAGGAACTAAATTTTTAATTTATATTTTTTTCTCCAATCTCTTTATACCGTGACCACAAATCCATTTACGTTGACTGCCATCGTATCCGCAAAAACGCGAAAAATCGACTTACGGAACATTTCATAGCAGAGGACACCTGTTGCTTAATAGGTCAAATATAGGGAATTTAGTTTCTAATATCTGTTTTTTATTTCTGCAATCTTTATTTACCGTGACGACAAACCCTTTTAGGTTGTCTATTGTCTCGCAGGTGCCACTTACGTATCCGCAAAAACATGAAAAATCGACTTATGGAATATCTTATAGCAGACGACAACTGTTGCTTGAGTCAATTATAGGGATTTTTCTTTTTCTTTTTCTCTCACTAGGGCCATTGATTTGGTTACGATGACCATCTAACCCATACGTGACTGTTACGTGCCGCGCATAAAATTGTAAAATCAGCTTCGACACTTTTGGAGGCAACTGAAACCTGTCGTACAAATCAAAGAAAGGTAAACCAAATTTTTCCCTGTTTTCTTACCAGGGTCATGAAAACATTGAACCAATTTAGACGACCGCGTGAGTCAAAAGTCAATTTTATGTTTAATCTCTGCGCAAAATATAAAATTCAGAAGCAACCGGTTGCTGTTGCGAAAACTTTTTCCGACAAAAAAATCTTGTTCTTGTTTGAGGAATTTAGGAGTAGGCCATAAAGACACAATAAGATGTAAGAATAACTAAAAATCAATTGCTTCCTTGATAGGGTAGAAAACATTGTGGGAAAAGGAGAAAATGCTGGTAGCCTGCATTGTCTCCTTTCCTCAGATTACTTTCAAAAGCCTTCTTTAAAAGGCGTCATGCATTGTGTGGTAAAAGGTTAATAATTATCCAATCAGAGAAGCTTTAAGGAAATCAGAATGGATACCAGCAGCCAATCAGAGAAGACTTAAGAAATTCAACAGCCAATCAGAGAGCTTCAAAATCGCTCGAAATTGGCGCCAAAATTTATCAATTAAAAAACAGTGAAAAAAACGGCATAAAAGTGGATTTAAAGTTTTCTTTAAAGGCTGCTGTGCAGTCCTTGGCAAACTGCAAAGATTTCACTGAAAATGGGCAAACATTTAAGAAAATAGGGGCGCAGAAGACCGTGTTTTGGTCTTTTCAAGCCCCTTGCAAGAATTACTTCCCTTTAACCCTCGATGCACCCACGCCCCCTCCCCAGCCCTTAACTGGATTTGCTTTTCTAACTCGGCCCACAATAAATGTTGCACATTGAAACTTTCAATTAGTCAATTTTTAGTGATCAATGTACAGTGTAAAAAAAAAAAACAAAAAAAAAAAAAAACGCCCAGAAATTAATGCAAGAATTACTTCCCTTTAACCCTCGATGCACCCAACACCCCCCTCCCCAGCCCTTTACTGGACTTGCTTTTCTAACTCAGCCCACAATAAATGCTGCACATTAGAACTTTCAATAAGCCAAAGTGATCAATGTACAGTGTAAAAAAAAAAAAAAACGCCCAGAAATTAATGCAAGAATTACTTCCCTTTAACCCTCGATGTACCCAACCCCCCCCTCCCCCCAGTCCTTAACTGGATTTGCTTTTCTAACTCAGCCCACAATAAATGCTGCACATTGAAACTTTCAATAAGCCAAAGTGATCAATGTACAGTGTAAAAAGAAAACGCCCAGAAATTAATGTGACAAGTGGCTAAAAAAAGATTGTAAACTCTTTCAGTTGCTTCCTATTGCATAAATCAAACAAAGGCAACTGAAGTGTAATTTTTCTAATCTCTTCAAACCGCAACAAGAAACCCAGTTACGTTGACTATGTGCCAGTTACGCTCATGCGAAAACCTCAGAAATTAATGCGACAAGTGGCTAAAAAAAGCCTGAAGACTCTCATATATCGAACAAAGGCAACTGAAGTGTAATTTTTCCAATCTCTTCAAACCGCAACAAGAAACCCAGTTACGTCGACTACCGTCTCATAGGTGCCAGTTACGCTCATGCGAAAACCCCAGAAAATAATGCAACAAGTGGCAAAAAAAAGACTGAAGACTCTTTCAGTAGCAACTGCTTCTTATTGCATAAATCAAACAAAAGGAACTAAATTTTTAATTTATATTTTTTTCTCCAATCTCTTTATACCGTGACCACAAATCCATTTACGTTGACTGCCATCGGATACGCGAAAACGCGAAAAATCGACTTACGGAACATTTCATAGCAGAGGACACCTGTTGCTTAATAGGTCAAATATAGGGAATTTAGTTTCTAATATCTGTTTTTTATTTCTGCAATCTTTATTTACCGTGACGACAAACCCTTTTAGGTTGTCTATTGTCTCGCAGGTGCCACTTACGTATCCGCAAAAACATGAAAAATCGACTTATGGAATATCTTATAGCAGACGACAACTGTTGCTTGAGTCAATTATAGGGATTTTTCTTTTTCTTTTTCTCTCACTAGGGCCATTGATTTGGTTACGATGACCATCTAACCCATACGTGACTGTTACGTGCCGCGCATAAAATTGTAAAATCAGCTTCGACACTTTTGGAGGCAACTGAAACCTGTCGTACAAATCAAAGAAAGGTAAAGCAAATTTTTCCCTGTTTTCTTACCAGGGTCATGAAAACATTGAACCAATTTAGACGACCGCGTGAGTCAAAAGTCAATTTTATGTTTAATCTCTGCGCAAAATATAAAATTCAGAAGCATACGGTTGCTGTTGCGAAAACTTTTTCCGACAAAAAAATCTTGTTCTTGTTTGAAGAATTTAGAAGTAGGCCATAAAGACACAATAAGATGTAAGAATAACTAAAAATCAATTGCTTCCTTGATAGGGTAGAAAACATTGTGGGAAAAGGAGAAAATGCTGGTAGCCTGCATTGTCTCCTTTCCTCAGATTACTTTCAAAAGCCTTCTTTAAAAGGCGTCATGCATTGTGTGGTAAAAGGTTAATAATTATCCAATCAGAGAAGCTTTAAGGAAATCAGAATGGATACCAGCAGCCAATCAGAGAAGACTTAAGAAATTCAACAGCCAATCAGAGAGCTTCAAAATCGCTCGAAATTGGCGCCAAAATTTATCAATTAAAAAACAGTGAAAAAAACGGCATAAAAGTGGATTTAAAGTTTTCTTTAAAGGCTGCTGTGCAGTCCTTGGCAAACTGCAAAGATTTCACTGAAAATGGGCAAACATTTAAGAAAATAGGGGCGCAGAAGACCGTGTTTTGGTCTTCTCAAGCCCCTTGCAAGAATTACTTCCCTTTATCCCTCGATGCACCCACGCCCCCTCCCCAGCCCTTAACTGGATTTGCTTTTCTAACTCAGCCCACAATAAATGCTGCACATTGAAACTTTCAATTAGTCAATTTTTAGTCATCAATGTACAGTGTAAAAAAAAAAACACAAAAAAAAAAAAACGCCCAGAAATTAATGCAAGAATTACTTCCCTTTAACCCTCGATGCACCCAACACCCCCCTCCCCAGCCCTTTACTGGACTTGCTTTTCTAACTCAGCCCACAATAAATGCTGCACATTAGAACTTTCAATAAGCCAAAGTGATCAATGTACAGTGTAAAAAAAAAAAAAACGCCCAGAAATTAATGCAAGAATTACTTCCCTTTAACCCTCGATGTACCCAACCCCCCCCCTCCCCCCAGTCCTTAACTGGATTTGCTTTTCTAACTCAGCCCACAATAAATGCTGCACATTGAAACTTTCAATAAGCCAAAGTGATCAATGTACAGTGTAAAAAGAAAACGCCCAGAAATTAATGTGACAAGTGGCTAAAAAAAGATTGTAAACTCTTTCAGTTGCTTCCTATTGCATAAATCAAACAAAGCCAACTGAAGTGTAATTTTTCTAATCTCTTCAAACCGCAACAAGAAACCCAGTTACGTTGACTATGTGCCAGTTACGCTCATGCGAAAACCTCAGAAATTAATGCGACAAGTGGCTAAAAAAAGCCTGAAGACTCTCATATATCAAACAAAGGCAACTGAAGTGTAATTTTTCCAATCTCTTCAAACCGCAACAAGAAACCCAGTTACGTCAACTACCGTCTCATAGGTGCCAGTTACGCTCATGCGAAAACCCCAGAAAATAATGCAACAAGTGGCAAAAAAAAGACTGAAGACTCTTTCAGTAGCAACTGCTTCTTATTGCATAAATCAAACAAAAGGAACTAAATTTTTAATTTATATTTTTTTCTCCAATCTCTTTATACCGTGACCACAAATCCATTTACGTTGACTGCCATCGGATACGCGAAAACGCGAAAAATCGACTTACGGAACATTTCATAGCAGAGGACACCTGTTGCTTAATAGGTCAAATATAGGGAATTTAGTTTCTAATATCTGTTTTTTATTTCTGCAATCTTTATTTACCGTGACGACAAACCCTTTTAGGTTGTCTATTGTCTCGCAGGTGCCACTTACGTATCCGCAAAAACATGAAAAATCGACTTATGGAATATCTTATAGCAGACGACAACTGTTGCTTGAGTCAATTATAGGGATTTTTCTTTTTCTTTTTCTCTCACTAGGGCCATTGATTTGGTTACGATGACCATCTAACCCATACGTGACTGTTACGTGCCGCGCATAAAATTGTAAAATCAGCTTCGACACTTTTGGAGGCAACTGAAACCTGTCGTACAAATCAAAGAAAGGTAAACCAAATTTTTCCCTGTTTTCTTACCAGGGTCATGAAAACATTGAACCAATTTAGACGACCGCGTGAGTCAAAAGTCAATTTTATGTTTAATCTCTGCGCAAAATATAAAATTCAGAAGCAACCGGTTGCTGTTGCGAAAACTTTTTCCGACAAAAAAATCTTGTTCTTGTTTGAAGAATTTAGGAGTGGGCCATAAAGACACAATAAGATGTAAGAATAACTAAAAATCAATTGCTTCCTTGATAGGGTAGAAAACATTGTGGGAAAAGGAGAAAATGCTGGTAGCCTGCATTGTCTCCTTTCCTCAGATTACTTTCAAAAGCCTTCTTTAAAAGGCGTCATGCATTGTGTGGTAAAAGGTTAATAATTATCCAATCAGAGAAGCTTTAAGGAAATCAGAATGGATACCAGCAGCCAATCAGAGAAGACTTAAGAAATTCAACAGCCAATCAGAGAGCTTCAAAATCGCTCGAAATTGGCGCCAAAATTTATCAATTAAAAAACAGTGAAAAAAACGGCATAAAAGTGGATTTAAAGTTTTCTTTAAAGGCTGCTGTGCAGTCCTTGGCAAACTGCAAAGATTTCACTGAAAATGGGCAAACATTTAAGAAAATAGGGGCGCAGAAGACCGTGTTTTGGTCTTTTCAAGCCCCTTGCAAGAATTACTTCCCTTTAACCCTCGATGCACCCACGCCCCCTCCCCAGCCCTTAACTGGATTTGCTTTTCTAACTCAGCCCACAATAAATGCTGCACATTGAAACTTTCAATTAGTCAATTTTTAGTGATCAATGTACAGTGTAAAAAAAAAAAACAAAAAAAAAAAAAAACGCAAAGAAATTAATGCAAGAATTACTTCCCTTTAACCCTCGATGCACCCAACACCCCCCTCCCCAGCCCTTTACTGGACTTGCTTTTCTAACTCAGCCCACAATAAATGCTGCACATTAGAACTTTCAATAAGCCAAAGTGATCAATGTACAGTGTAAAAAAAAAAAAACGCCCAGAAATTAATGCAAGAATTACTTCCCTTTAACCCTCGATGTACCCAACCCCCCCCTCCCCCCAGTCCTTAACTAGATTTTCTTTTCTAACTCAGCCCACAATAAATGATGCACATTGAAACTTTCAATAAGCCAAAGTGATCAATGTACAGTGTAAAAAGAAAACGCCCAGAAATTAATGTGACAAGTGGCTAAAAAAAGATTGTAAACTCTTTCAGTTGCTTCCTATTGCATAAATCAAACAAAGGCAACTGAAGTGTAATTTTTCTAATCTCTTCAAACCGCAACAAGAAACCCAGTTACGTTGACTATGTGCCAGTTACGCTCATGCGAAAACCTCAGAAATTAATGCGACAAGTGGCTAAAAAAAGCCTGAAGACTCTCATATATCAAACAAAGGCAACTGAAGTGTAATTTTTCCAATCTCTTCAAACCGCAACAAGAAACCCAGTTACGTCGACTACCGTCTCATAGGTGCCAGTTACGCTCATGCGAAAACCCCAGAAAATAATGCAACAAGTGGCAAAAAAAAGACTGAAGACTCTTTCAGTAGCAACTGCTTCTTATTGCATAAATCAAACAAAAGGAACTAAATTTTTAATTTATATTTTTTTCTCCAATCTCTTTATACCGTGACCACAAATCCATTTACGTTGACTGCCATCGGATACGCGAAAACGCGAAAAATCGACTTACGGAACATTTCATAGCAGAGGACACCTGTTGCTTAATAGGTCAAATATAGGGAATTTAGTTTCTAATATCTGTTTTTTATTTCTGCAATCTTTATTTACCGTGACGACAAACCCTTTTAGGTTGTCTATTGTCTCGCAGGTGCCACTTACGTATCCGCAAAAACATGAAAAATCGACTTATGGAATATCTTATAGCAGACAACAACTGTTGCTTGAGTCAATTATAGGGATTTTTCTTTTTCTTTTTCTCTCACTAGGGCCATTGATTTGGTTACGATGACCATCTAACCCATACGTGACTGTTACGTGCCGCGCATAAAATTGTAAAATCAGCTTCGACACTTTTGGAGGCAACTGAAACCTGTCGTACAAATCAAAGAAAGGTAAACCAAATTTTTCCCTGTTTTCTTACCAGGGTCATGAAAACATTGAACCAATTTAGACGACCGCGTGAGTCAAAAGTCAATTTTATGTTTAATCTCTGCGCAAAATATAAAATTCAGAAGCATACGGTTGCTGTTGCGAAAACTTTTTCCGACAAAAAAATCTTGTTCTTGTTTGAAGAATTTAGAAGTAGGCCATAAAGACACAATAAGATGTAAGAATAACTAAAAATCAATTGCTTCCTTGATAGGGTAGAAAACATTGTGGGAAAAGGAGAAAATGCTGGTAGCCTGCATTGTCTCCTTTCCTCAGATTACTTTCAAAAGCCTTCTTTAAAAGGCGTCATGCATTGTGTGGTAAAAGGTTAATAATTATCCAATCAGAGAAGCTTTAAGGAAATCAGAATGGATACCAGCAGCCAATCAGAGAAGACTTAAGAAATTCAACAGCCAATCAGAGAGCTTCAAAATCGCTCGAAATTGGCGCCAAAATTTATCAATTAAAAAACAGTGAAAAAAACGGCATAAAAGTGGATTTAAAGTTTTCTTTAAAGGCTGCTGTGCAGTCCTTGGCAAACTGCAAAGATTTCACTGAAAATGGGCAAACATTTAAGAAAATAGGGGCGCAGAAGACCGTGTTTTGGTCTTCTCAAGCCCCTTGCAAGAATTACTTCCCTTTATCCCTCGATGCACCCACGCCCCCTCCCTAGCCCTTAACTGGATTTGCTTTTCTAACTCAGCCCACAATAAATGCTGCACATTGAAACTTTCAATTAGTCAATTTTTAGTCATCAATGTACAGTGTAAAAAAAAAAACAAACACAAAAAAACGCCCAGAAATTAATGCAAGATTTACTTCCCTTTAACCCTCGATGCACCCAACACCCCCCTCCCCAGCCCTTTACTGGACTTGCTTTTCTAACTCAGCCCACAATAAATGCTGCACATTAGAACTTTCAATAAGCCAAAGTGATCAATGTACAGTGTAAAAAAAAAAAACGCCCAGAAATTAATTCAAGAATTACTTCCCTTTAACCCTCGATGTACCCAATCCGCCCTCCCCCCAGTCCTTAACTGAATTTGCTTTTCTAACTCAGCCCACAATAAATGCTGCACATTGAAACTTTCAATAAGCCAAAGTGATCAATGTACAGTGTAAAAAGAAAACGCCCAGAAATTAATGTGACAAGTGGCTAAAAAAAGATTGTAAACTCTTTCAGTTGCTTCCTATTGCATAAATCAAACAAAGGCAACTGAAGTGTAATTTTTCTAATCTCTTCAAACCGCAACAAGAAACCCAGTTACGTTGACTATGTGCCAGTTACGCTCATGCGAAAACCTCAGAAATTAATGCGACAAGTGGCTAAAAAAAGCCTGAAGACTCTCATATATCAAACAAAGGCAACTGAAGTGTAATTTTTCCAATCTCTTCAAACCGCAACAAGAAACCCAGTTACGTCGACTACCGTCTCATAGGTGCCAGTTACGCTCATGCGAAAACCCCAGAAAATAATGCAACAAGTGGCAAAAAAAAGACTGAAGACTCTTTCAGTAGCAACTGCTTCTTATTGCATAAATCAAACAAAAGGAACTAAATTTTTAATTTATATTTTTTTCTCCAATCTCTTTATACCGTGACCACAAATCCATTTACGTTGACTGCCATCGTATCCGCAAAAACGTGAAAAATCGACTTACGGAACATTTCATAGCAGAGGACACCTGTTGCTTAATAGGTCAAATATAGGGAATTTAGTTTCTAATATCTGTTTTTTATTTCTGCAATCTTTATTTACCGTGACGACAAACCCTTTTAGGTTGTCTATTGTCTCGCAGGTGCCACTTACGTATCCGCAAAAACATGAAAAATCGACTTATGGAATATCTTATAGCAGACGACAACTGTTGCTTGAGTCAATTATAGGGATTTTTCTTTTTCTTTTTCTCTCACTAGGGCCATTGATTTGGTTACGATGACCATCTAACCCATACGTGACTGTTACGTGCCGCGCATAAAATTGTAAAATCAGCTTCGACACTTTTGGAGGCAACTGAAACCTGTCGTACAAATCAAAGAAAGGTAAACCAAATTTTTCCCTGTTTTCTTACCAGGGTCATGAAAACATTGAACCAATTTAGACGACCGCGTGAGTCAAAAGTCAATTTTATGTTTAATCTCTGCGCAAAATATAAAATTCAGAAGCAACCGGTTGCTGTTGCGAAAACTTTTTCCGACAAAAAAATCTTGTTCTTGTTTGAAGAATTTAGGAGTAGGCCATAAAGACACAATAAGATGTAAGAATAACTAAAAATCAATTGCTTCCTTGATAGGGTAGAAAACATTGTGGGAAAAGGAGAAAATGCTGGTAGCCTGCATTGTCTCCTTTCCTCAGATTACTTTCAAAAGCCTTCTTTAAAAGGCGTCATGCATTGTGTGGTAAAAGGTTAATAATTATCCAATCAGAGAAGCTTTAAGGAAATCAGAATGGATACCAGCAGCCAATCAGAGAAGACTTAAGAAATTCAACAGCCAATCAGAGAGCTTCAAAATCGCTCGAAATTGGCGCCAAAATTTATCAATTAAAAAACAGTGAAAAAAACGGCATAAAAGTGGATTTAAAGTTTTCTTTAAAGGCTGCTGTGCAGTCCTTGGCAAACTGCAAAGATTTCACTGAAAATGGGCAAACATTTAAGAAAATAGGGGCGCAGAAGACCGTGTTTTGGTCTTTTCAAGCCCCTTGCAAGAATTACTTCCCTTTAACCCTCGATGCACCCACGCCCCCTCCCCAGCCCTTAACTGGATTTGCTTTTCTAACTCAGCCCACAATAAATGCTGCACATTGAAACTTTCAATTAGTCAATTTTTAGTGATCAATGTACAGTGTAAAAAAAAAAAACAAAAAAAAAAAAAAAAGGCACAGAAATTAATGCAAGAATTACTTCCCTTTAACCCTCGATGCACCCAACACCCCCCTCCCCAGCCCTTTACTGGACTTGCTTTTCTAACTCAGCCCACAATAAATGCTGCACATTAGAACTTTCAATAAGCCAAAGTGATCAATGTACAGTGTAAAAAAAAAAAAACGCCCAGAAATTAATGCAAGAATTACTTCCCTTTAACCCTCGATGTACCCAACCCCCCCCTCCCCCCAGTCCTTAACTGGATTTGCTTTTCTAACTCAGCCCACAATAAATGCTGCACATTGAAACTTTCAATAAGCCAAAGTGATCAATGTACAGTGTAAAAAGAAAACGCCCAGAAATTAATGTGACAAGTGGCTAAAAAAAGATTGTAAACTCTTTCAGTTGCTTCCTATTGCATAAATCAAACAAAGGCAACTGAAGTGTAATTTTTCTAATCTCTTCAAACCGCAACAAGAAACCCAGTTACGTTGACTATGTGCCAGTTACGCTCATGCGAAAACCTCAGAAATTAATGCGACAAGTGGCTAAAAAAAGCCTGAAGACTCTCATATATCAAACAAAGGCAACTGAAGTGTAATTTTTCCAATCTCTTCAAACCGCAACAAGAAACCCAGTTACGTCGACTACCGTCTCATAGGTGCCAGTTACGCTCATGCGAAAACCCCAGAAAATAATGCAACAAGTGGCAAAAAAAAGACTGAAGACTCTTTCAGTAGCAACTGCTTCTTATTGCATAAATCAAACAAAAGGAACTAAATTTTTAATTTATATTTTTTTCTCCAATCTCTTTATACCGTGACCACAAATCCATTTACGTTGACTGCCATCGGATACGCGAAAACGCGAAAAATCGACTTACGGAACATTTCATAGCAGAGGACACCTGTTGCTTAATAGGTCAAATATAGGGAATTTAGTTTCTAATATCTGTTTTTTATTTCTGCAATCTTTATTTACCGTGACGACAAACCCTTTTAGGTTGTCTATTGTCTCGCAGGTGCCACTTACGTATCCGCAAAAACATGAAAAATCGACTTATGGAATATCTTATAGCAGACGACAACTGTTGCTTGAGTCAATTATAGGGATTTTTCTTTTTCTTTTTCTCTCACTAGGGCCATTGATTTGGTTACGATGACCATCTAACCCATACGTGACTGTTACGTGCCGCGCATAAAATTGTAAAATCAGCTTCGACACTTTTGGAGGCAACTGAAACCTGTCGTACAAATCAAAGAAAGGTAAACCAAATTTTTCCCTGTTTTCTTACCAGGGTCATGAAAACATTGAACCAATTTAGACGACCGCGTGAGTCAAAAGTCAATTTTATGTTTAATCTCTGCGCAAAATATAAAATTCAGAAGCATACGGTTGCTGTTGCGAAAACTTTTTCCGACAAAAAAATCTTGTTCTTGTTTGAAGAATTTAGAAGTAGGCCATAAAGACACAATAAGATGTAAGAATAACTAAAAATCAATTGCTTCCTTGATAGGGTAGAAAACATTGTGGGAAAAGGAGAAAATGCTGGTAGCCTGCATTGTCTCCTTTCCTCAGATTACTTTCAAAAGCCTTCTTTAAAAGGCGTCATGCATTGTGTGGTAAAAGGTTAATAATTATCCAATCAGAGAAGCTTTAAGGAAATCAGAATGGATACCAGCAGCCAATCAGAGAAGACTTAAGAAATTCAACAGCCAATCAGAGAGCTTCAAAATCGCTCGAAATTGGCGCCAAAATTTATCAATTAAAAAACAGTGAAAAAAACGGCATAAAAGTGGATTTAAAGTTTTCTTTAAAGGCTGCTGTGCAGTCCTTGGCAAACTGCAAAGATTTCACTGAAAATGGGCAAACATTTAAGAAAATAGGGGCGCAGAAGACCGTGTTTTGGTCTTCTCAAGCCCCTTGCAAGAATTACTTCCCTTTATCCCTCGATGCACCCACGCCCCCTCCCTAGCCCTTAACTGGATTTGCTTTTCTAACTCAGCCCACAATAAATGCTGCACATTGAAACTTTCAATTAGTCAATTTTTAGTCATCAATGTACAGTGTAAAAAAAAAACACAAAAAAAAAAAAACGCCCAGAAATTAATGCAAGAATTACTTCCCTTTAACCCTCGATGCACCCAACACCCCCCTCCCCAGCCCTTTACTGGACTTGCTTTTCTAACTCAGCCCACAATAAATGCTGCACATTAGAACTTTCAATAAGCCAAAGTGATCAATGTACAGTGTAAAAAAAAAAAAAAACGCCCAGAAATTAATGCAAGAATTACTTCCCTTTAACCCTCGATGTACCCAACCCCCCCTCCCCCCAGTCCTTAACTGGATTTGCTTTTCTAACTCAGCCCACAATAAATGCTGCACATTGAAACTTTCAATAAGCCAAAGTGATCAATGTACAGTGTAAAAAGAAAACGCCCAGAAATTAATGTGACAAGTGGCTAAAAAAAGATTGTAAACTCTTTCAGTTGCTTCCTATTGCATAAATCAAACAAAGGCAACTGAAGTGTAATTTTTCTAATCTCTTCAAACCGCAACAAGAAACCCAGTTACGTTGACTATGTGCCAGTTACGCTCATGCGAAAACCTCAGAAATTAATGCGACAAGTGGCTAAAAAAAGCCTGAAGACTCTCATATATCAAACAAAGGCAACTGAAGTGTAATTTTTCCAATCTCTTCAAACCGCAACAAGAAACCCAGTTACGTCGACTACCGTCTCATAGGTGCCAGTTACGCTCATGCGAAAACCCCAGAAAATAATGCAACAAGTGGCAAAAAAAAGACTGAAGACTCTTTCAGTAGCAACTGCTTCTTATTGCATAAATCAAACAAAAGGAACTAAATTTTTAATTTATATTTTTTTCTCCAATCTCTTTATACCGTGACCACAAATCCATTTACGTTGACTGCCATCGGATACGCGAAAACGCGAAAAATCGACTTACGGAACATTTCATAGCAGAGGACACCTGTTGCTTAATAGGTCAAATATAGGGAATTTAGTTTCTAATATCTGTTTTTTATTTCTGCAATCTTTATTTACCGTGACGACAAACCCTTTTAGGTTGTCTATTGTCTCGCAGGTGCCACTTACGTATCCGCAAAAACATGAAAAATCGACTTATGGAATATCTTATAGCAGACGACAACTGTTGCTTGAGTCAATTATAGGGATTTTTCTTTTTCTTTTTCTCTCACTAGGGCCATTGATTTGGTTACGATGACCATCTAACCCATACGTGACTGTTACGTGCCGCGCATAAAATTGTAAAATCAGCTTCGACACTTTTGGAGGCAACTGAAACCTGTCGTACAAATCAAAGAAAGGTAAACCAAATTTTTCCCTGTTTTCTTACCAGGGTCATGAAAACATTGAACCAATTTAGACGACCGCGTGAGTCAAAAGTCAATTTTATGTTTAATCTCTGCGCAAAATATAAAATTCAGAAGCAACCGGTTGCTGTTGCGAAAACTTTTTCCGACAAAAAGATCTTGTTCTTGTTTGAAGAATTTAGAAGTAGGCCATAAAGACACAATAAGATGTAAGAATAACTAAAAATCAATTGCTTCCTTGATAGGGTAGAAAACATTGTGGGAAAAGGGGAAAATACTGGTAGCCTGCATTGTCTCCTTTCCTCAGATTACTTTCAAAAGCCTTCTTTAAAAGGCGTCATGCATTGTGTGGTAAAAGGTTAATAATTATCCAATCAGAGAAGCTTTAAGGAAATCAGAATGGATACCAGCAGCCAATCAGAGAAGACTTAAGAAATTCAACAGCCAATCAGAGAGCTTCAAAATCGCTCGAAATTGGCGCCAAAATTTATCAATTAAAAAACAGTGAAAAAAACGGCATAAAAGTGGATTTAAAGTTTTCTTTAAAGGCTGCTGTGCAGTCCTTGGCAAACTGCAAAGATTTCACTGAAAATGGGCAAACATTTAAGAAAATAGGGGCGCAGAAGACCGTGTTTTGGTCTTTTCAAGCCCCTTGCAAGAATTACTTCCCTTTATCCCTCGATGCACCCACGCCCCCTCCCTAGCCCTTAACTGCATTTGCTTTTCTAACTCAGCCCACAATAAATGCTGCACATTGAAACTTTCAATTAGTCAATTTTTAGTCATCAATGTACAGTGTAAAAAAAAAAACAAAAACAAAAAAACGCCCAGAAATTAATGCAAGATTTACTTCCCTTTAACCCTCGATGCACCCAACACCCCCCTCCCCAGCCCTTTACTGGACTTGCTTTTCTAACTCAGCCCACAATAAATGCTGCACATTAGAACTTTCAATAAGCCAAAGTGATCAATGTACAGTGTAAAAAAAAAAAACGCCCAGAAATTAATGCAAGAATTACTTCCCTTTAACCCTCGATGTACCCAATCCCCCCCTCCCCCCAGTCCTTAACTGAATTTGCTTTTCTAACTCAGCCCACAATAAATGCTGCACATTGAAACTTTCAATAAGCCAAAGTGATCAATGTACAGTGTAAAAAGAAAACGCCCAGAAATTAATGTGACAAGTGGCTAAAAAAAGATTGTAAACTCTTTCAGTTGCTTCCTATTGCATAAATCAAACAAAGGCAACTGAAGTGTAATTTTTCTAATCTCTTCAAACCGCAACAAGAAACCCAGTTACGTTGACTATGTGCCAGTTACGCTCATGCGAAAACCTCAGAAATTAATGCGACAAGTGGCTAAAAAAAGCCTGAAGACTCTCATATATCAAACAAAGGCAACTGAAGTGTAATTTTTCCAATCTCTTCAAACCGCAACAAGAAACCCAGTTACGTCGACTACCGTCTCATAGGTGCCAGTTACGCTCATGCGAAAACCCCAGAAAATAATGCAACAAGTGGCAAAAAAAAGACTGAAGACTCTTTCAGTAGCAACTGCTTCTTATTGCATAAATCAAACAAAAGGAACTAAATTTTTAATTTATATTTTTTTCTCCAATCTCTTTATACCGTGACCACAAATCCATTTACATTGACTGCCATCGTATCCGCAAAAACGTGAAAAATTGACTTACGGAACATTTCATAGCAGAGGACACCTGTTGCTTAATAGGTCAAATATAGGGAATTTAGTTTCTAATATCTGTTTTTTATTTCTGCAATCTTTATTTACCGTGACGACAAACCCTTTTAGGTTGTCTATTGTCTCGCAGGTGCCACTTACGTATCCGCAAAAACATGAAAAATCGACTTATGGAATATCTTATAGCAGACGACAACTGTTGCTTGAGTCAATTATAGGGATTTTTCTTTTTCTTTTTCTCTCACTAGGGCCATTGATTTGGTTACGATGACCATCTTACCCATACGTGACTGTTACGTGCCGCGCATAAAATTGTAAAATCAGCTTCGACACTTTTGGAGGCAACTGAAACCTGTCGTACAAATCAAAGAAAGGTAAACCAAATTTTTCCCTGTTTTCTTACCAGGGTCATGAAAACATTGAACCAATTTAGACGACCGCGTGAGTCAAAAGTCAATTTTATGTTTAATCTCTGCGCAAAATATAAAATTCAGAAGCAACCGGTTGCTGTTGCGAAAACTTTTTCCGACAAAAAAATCTTGTTCTTGTTTGAAGAATTTAGGAGTAGGCCATAAAGACACAATAAGATGTAAGAATAACTAAAAATCAATTGCTTCCTTGATAGGGTAGAAAACATTGTGGGAAAAGGAGAAAATGCTGGTAGCCTGCATTGTCTCCTTTCCTCAGATTACTTTCAAAAGCCTTCTTTAAAAGGCGTCATGCATTGTGTGGTAAAAGGTTAATAATTATCCAATCAGAGAAGCTTTAAGGAAATCAGAATGGATACCAGCAGCCAATCAGAGAAGACTTAAGAAATTCAACAGCCAATCAGAGAGCTTCAAAATCGCTCGAAATTGGCGCCAAAATTTATCAATTAAAAAACAGTGAAAAAAACGGCATAAAAGTGGATTTAAAGTTTTCTTTAAAGGCTGCTGTGCAGTCCTTGGCAAACTGCAAAGATTTCACTGAAAATGGGCAAACATTTAAGAAAATAGGGGCGCAGAAGACCGTGTTTTGGTCTTTTCAAGTCCCTTGCAAGAATTACTTCCCTTTAACCCTCGATGCACCCACGCCCCCTCCCCAGCCCTTAACTGGATTTGCTTTTCTAACTCAGCCCACAATAAATGCTGCACATTGAAACTTTCAATTAGTCAATTTTTAGTGATCAATGTACAGTGTAAAAAAAAAAAACAAAAAAAAAAAAAAACGCACAGAAATTAATGCAAGAATTACTTCCCTTTAACCCTCGATGCACCCAACACCCCCCTCCCCAGCCCTTTACTGGACTTGCTTTTCTAACTCAGCCCACAATAAATGCTGCACATTAGAACTTTCAATAAGCCAAAGTGATCAATGTACAGTGTAAAAAAAAAAAAACGCCCAGAAATTAATGCAAGAATTACTTCCCTTTAACCCTCGATGTACCCAACCCCCCCCTCCCCCCAGTCCTTAACTAGATTTGCTTTTCTAACTCAGCCCACAATAAATGATGCACATTGAAACTTTCAATAAGCCAAAGTGATCAATGTACAGTGTAAAAAGAAAACGCCCAGAAATTAATGTGACAAGTGGCTAAAAAAAGATTGTAAACTCTTTCAGTTGCTTCCTATTGCATAAATCAAACAAAGGCAACTGAAGTGTAATTTTTCTAATCTCTTCAAACTGCAACAAGAAACCCAGTTACGTTGACTATGTGCCAGTTACGCTCATGCGAAAACCTCAGAAATTAATGCGACAAGTGGCTAAAAAAAGCCTGAAGACTCTCATATATCAAACAAAGGCAACTGAAGTGTAATATTTCCAATCTCTTCAAACCGCAACAAGAAACCCAGTTACGTCGACTACCGTCTCATAGGTGCCAGTTACGCTCATGCGAAAACCCCAGAAAATAATGCAACAAGTGGCAAAAAAAAGACTGAAGACTCTTTCAGTAGCAACTGCTTCTTATTGCATAAATCAAACAAAAGGAACTAAATTTTTAATTTATATTTTTTTCTCCAATCTCTTTATACCGTGACCACAAATCCATTTACATTGACTGCCATCGTATCCGCAAAAACGTGAAAAATTGACTTACGGAACATTTCATAGCAGAGGACACCTGTTGCTTAATAGGTCAAATATAGGGAATTTAGTTTCTAATATCTGTTTTTTATTTCTGCAATCTTTATTTACCGTGACGACAAACCCTTTTAGGTTGTCTATTGTCTCGCAGGTGCCACTTACGTATCCGCAAAAACATGAAAAATCGACTTATGGAATATCTTATAGCAGACGACAACTGTTGCTTGAGTCAATTATAGGGATTTTTCTTTTTCTTTTTCTCTCACTAGGGCCATTGATTTGGTTACGATGACCATCTTACCCATACGTGACTGTTACGTGCCGCGCATAAAATTGTAAAATCAGCTTCGACACTTTTGGAGGCAACTGAAACCTGTCGTACAAATCAAAGAAAGGTAAACCAAATTTTTCCCTGTTTTCTTACCAGGGTCATGAAAACATTGAACCAATTTAGACGACCGCGTGAGTCAAAAGTCAATTTTATGTTTAATCTCTGCGCAAAATATAAAATTCAGAAGCAACCGGTTGCTGTTGCGAAAACTTTTTCCGACAAAAAAATCTTGTTCTTGTTTGAAGAATTTAGGAGTAGGCCATAAAGACACAATAAGATGTAAGAATAACTAAAAATCAATTGCTTCCTTGATAGGGTAGAAAACATTGTGGGAAAAGGAGAAAATGCTGGTAGCCTGCATTGTCTCCTTTCCTCAGATTACTTTCAAAAGCCTTCTTTAAAAGGCGTCATGCATTGTGTGGTAAAAGGTTAATAATTATCCAATCAGAGAAGCTTTAAGGAAATCAGAATGGATACCAGCAGCCAATCAGAGAAGACTTAAGAAATTCAACAGCCAATCAGAGAGCTTCAAAATCGCTCGAAATTGGCGCCAAAATTTATCAATTAAAAAACAGTGAAAAAAACGGCATAAAAGTGGATTTAAAGTTTTCTTTAAAGGCTGCTGTGCAGTCCTTGGCAAACTGCAAAGATTTCACTGAAAATGGGCAAACATTTAAGAAAATAGGGGCGCAGAAGACCGTGTTTTGGTCTTTTCAAGTCCCTTGCAAGAATTACTTCCCTTTAACCCTCGATGCACCCACGCCCCCTCCCCAGCCCTTAACTGGATTTGCTTTTCTAACTCAGCCCACAATAAATGCTGCACATTGAAACTTTCAATTAGTCAATTTTTAGTGATCAATGTACAGTGTAAAAAAAAAAAACAAAAAAAAAAAAAAACGCACAGAAATTAATGCAAGAATTACTTCCCTTTAACCCTCGATGCACCCAACACCCCCCTCCCCAGCCCTTTACTGGACTTGCTTTTCTAACTCAGCCCACAATAAATGCTGCACATTAGAACTTTCAATAAGCCAAAGTGATCAATGTACAGTGTAAAAAAAAAAAAACGCCCAGAAATTAATGCAAGAATTACTTCCCTTTAACCCTCGATGTACCCAACCCCCCCCTCCCCCCAGTCCTTAACTAGATTTGCTTTTCTAACTCAGCCCACAATAAATGATGCACATTGAAACTTTCAATAAGCCAAAGTGATCAATGTACAGTGTAAAAAGAAAACGCCCAGAAATTAATGTGACAAGTGGCTAAAAAAAGATTGTAAACTCTTTCAGTTGCTTCCTATTGCATAAATCAAACAAAGGCAACTGAAGTGTAATTTTTCTAATCTCTTCAAACCGCAACAAGAAACCCAGTTACGTTGACTATGTGCCAGTTACGCTCATGCGAAAACCTCAGAAATTAATGCGACAAGTGGCTAAAAAAAGCCTGAAGACTCTCATATATCAAACAAAGGCAACTGAAGTGTAATTTTTCCAATCTCTTCAAACCGCAACAAGAAACCCAGTTACGTCGACTACCGTCTCATAGGTGCCAGTTACGCTCATGCGAAAACCCCAGAAAATAATGCAACAAGTGGCAAAAAAAAGACTGAAGACTCTTTCAGTAGCAACTGCTTCTTATTGCATAAATCAAACAAAAGGAACTAAATTTTTAATTTATATTTTTTTCTCCAATCTCTTTATACCGTGACCACAAATCCATTTACGTTGACTGCCATCGGATACGCGAAAACGCGAAAAATCGACTTACGGAACATTTCATAGCAGAGGACACCTGTTGCTTAATAGGTCAAATATAGGGAATTTAGTTTCTAATATCTGTTTTTTATTTCTGCAATCTTTATTTACCGTGACGACAAACCCTTTTAGGTTGTCTATTGTCTCGCAGGTGCCACTTACGTATCCGCAAAAACATGAAAAATCGACTTATGGAATATCTTATAGCAGACAACAACTGTTGCTTGAGTCAATTATAGGGATTTTTCTTTTTCTTTTTCTCTCACTAGGGCCATTGATTTGGTTACGATGACCATCTAACCCATACGTGACTGTTACGTGCCGCGCATAAAATTGTAAAATCAGCTTCGACACTTTTGGAGGCAACTGAAACCTGTCGTACAAATCAAAGAAAGGTAAAGCAAATTTTTCCCTGTTTTCTTACCAGGGTCATGAAAACATTGAACCAATTTAGACGACCGCGTGAGTCAAAAGTCAATTTTATGTTTAATCTCTGCGCAAAATATAAAATTCAGAAGCATACGGTTGCTGTTGCGAAAACTTTTTCCGACAAAAAAATCTTGTTCTTGTTTGAAGAATTTAGAAGTAGGCCATAAAGACACAATAAGATGTAAGAATAACTAAAAATCAATTGCTTCCTTGATAGGGTAGAAAACATTGTGGGAAAAGGAGAAAATGCTGGTAGCCTGCATTGTCTCCTTTCCTCAGATTACTTTCAAAAGCCTTCTTTAAAAGGCGTCATGCATTGTGTGGTAAAAGGTTAATAATTATCCAATCAGAGAAGCTTTAAGGAAATCAGAATGGATACCAGCAGCCAATCAGAGAAGACTTAAGAAATTCAACAGCCAATCAGAGAGCTTCAAAATCGCTCGAAATTGGCGCCAAAATTTATCAATTAAAAAACAGTGAAAAAAACGGCATAAAAGTGGATTTAAAGTTTTCTTTAAAGGCTGCTGTGCAGTCCTTGGCAAACTGCAAAGATTTCACTGAAAATGGGCAAACATTTAAGAAAATAGGGGCGCAGAAGACCGTGTTTTGGTCTTCTCAAGCCCCTTGCAAGAATTACTTCCCTTTATCCCTCGATGCACCCACGCCCCCTCCCTAGCCCTTAACTGGATTTGCTTTTCTAACTCAGCCCACAATAAATGCTGCACATTGAAACTTTCAATTAGTCAATTTTTAGTCATCAATGTACAGTGTAAAAAAAAAACAAAAACCAAAAAAACGCCCAGAAATTAATGCAAGAATTACTTCCCTTTAACCCTCGATTCACCCAACACCCCCCTCCCCAGCCCTTTACTGGACTTGCTTTTCTAACTCAGCCCACAATAAATGCTGCACATTAGAACTTTCAATAAGCCAAAGTGATCAATGTACAGTGTAAAAAAAAAAAAAACGCCCAGAAATTAATGCAAGAATTACTTCCCTTTAACCCTCGATGTACCCAACCCCCCCCCTCCCCCCAGTCCTTAACTGGATTTGCTTTTCTAACTCAGCCCACAATAAATGCTGCACATTGAAACTTTCAATAAGCCAAAGTGATCAATGTACAGTGTAAAAAGAAAACGCCCAGAAATTAGTGTGACAAGTGGCTAAAAAAAGATTGTAAACTCTTTCAATTGCTTCCTATTGCATAAATCAAACAAAGGCAACTGAAGTGTAATTTTTCTAATCTCTTCAAACCGCAACAAGAAACCCAGTTACGTTGACTATGTGCCAGTTACGCTCATGCGAAAACCTCAGAAATTAATGCGACAAGTGGCTAAAAAAAGCCTGAAGACTCTCATATATCAAACAAAGGCAACTGAAGTGTAATTTTTCCAATCTCTTCAAACCGCAACAAGAAACCCAGTTACGTCGACTACCGTCTCATAGGTGCCAGTTACGCTCATGCGAAAACCCCAGAAAATAATGCAACAAGTGGCAAAAAAAAGACTGAAGACTCTTTCAGTAGCAACTGCTTCTTATTGCATAAATCAAACAAAAGGAACTAAATTTTTAATTTATATTTTTTTCTCCAATCTCTTTATACCGTGACCACAAATCCATTTACGTTGACTGCCATCGGATACGCGAAAACGCGAAAAATCGACTTACGGAACATTTCATAGCAGAGGACACCTGTTGCTTAATAGGTCAAATATAGGGAATTTAGTTTCTAATATCTGTTTTTTATTTCTGCAATCTTTATTTACCGTGACGACAAACCCTTTTAGGTTGTCTATTGTCTCGCAGGTGCCACTTACGTATCCGCAAAAACATGAAAAATCGACTTATGGAATATCTTATAGCAGACAACAACTGTTGCTTGAGTCAATTATAGGGATTTTTCTTTTTCTTTTTCTCTCACTAGGGCCATTGATTTGGTTACGATGACCATCTAACCCATACGTGACTGTTACGTGCCGCGCATAAAATTGTAAAATCAGCTTCGACACTTTTGGAGGCAACTGAAACCTGTCGTACAAATCAAAGAAAGGTAAAGCAAATTTTTCCCTGTTTTCTTACCAGGGTCATGAAAACATTGAACCAATTTAGACGACCGCGTGAGTCAAAAGTCAATTTTATGTTTAATCTCTGCGCAAAATATAAAATTCAGAAGCATACGGTTGCTGTTGCGAAAACTTTTTCCGACAAAAAAATCTTGTTCTTGTTTGAAGAATTTAGAAGTAGGCCATAAAGACACAATAAGATGTAAGAATAACTAAAAATCAATTGCTTCCTTGATAGGGTAGAAAACATTGTGGGAAAAGGAGAAAATGCTGGTAGCCTGCATTGTCTCCTTTCCTCAGATTACTTTCAAAAGCCTTCTTTAAAAGGCGTCATGCATTGTGTGGTAAAAGGTTAATAATTATCCAATCAGAGAAGCTTTAAGGAAATCAGAATGGATACCAGCAGCCAATCAGAGAAGACTTAAGAAATTCAACAGCCAATCAGAGAGCTTCAAAATCGCTCGAAATTGGCGCCAAAATTTATCAATTAAAAAACAGTGAAAAAAACGGCATAAAAGTGGATTTAAAGTTTTCTTTAAAGGCTGCTGTGCAGTCCTTGGCAAACTGCAAAGATTTCACTGAAAATGGGCAAACATTTAAGAAAATAGGGGCGCAGAAGACCGTGTTTTGGTCTTCTCAAGCCCCTTGCAAGAATTACTTCCCTTTATCCCTCGATGCACCCACGCCCCCTCCCTAGCCCTTAACTGGATTTGCTTTTCTAACTCAGCCCACAATAAATGCTGCACATTGAAACTTTCAATTAGTCAATTTTTAGTCATCAATGTACAGTGTAAAAAAAAAACAAAAACCAAAAAAACGCCCAGAAATTAATGCAAGAATTACTTCCCTTTAACCCTCGATGCACCCAACACCCCCCTCCCCAGCCCTTTACTGGACTTGCTTTTCTAACTCAGCCCACAATAAATGCTGCACATTAGAACTTTCAATAAGCCAAAGTGATCAATGTACAGTGTAAAAAAAAAAAAAACGCCCAGAAATTAATGCAAGAATTACTTCCCTTTAACCCTCGATGTACCCAACCCCCCCCCTCCCCCCAGTCCTTAACTGGATTTGCTTTTCTAACTCAGCCCACAATAAATGCTGCACATTGAAACTTTCAATAAGCCAAAGTGATCAATGTACAGTGTAAAAAGAAAACGCCCAGAAATTAGTGTGACAAGTGGCTAAAAAAAGATTGTAAACTCTTTCAATTGCTTCCTATTGCATAAATCAAACAAAGGCAACTGAAGTGTAATTTTTCTAATCTCTTCAAACCGCAACAAGAAACCCAGTTACGTTGACTATGTGCCAGTTACGCTCATGCGAAAACCTCAGAAATTAATGCGACAAGTGGCTAAAAAAAGCCTGAAGACTCTCATATATCAAACAAAGGCAACTGAAGTGTAATTTTTCCAATCTCTTCAAACCGCAACAAGAAACCCAGTTACGTCGACTACCGTCTCATAGGTGCCAGTTACGCTCATGCGAAAACCCCAGAAAATAATGCAACAAGTGGCAAAAAAAAGACTGAAGACTCTTTCAGTAGCAACTGCTTCTTATTGCATAAATCAAACAAAAGGAACTAAATTTTTAATTTATATTTTTTTCTCCAATCTCTTTATACCGTGACCACAAATCCATTTACGTTGACTGCCATCGGATACGCGAAAACGCGAAAAATCGACTTACGGAACATTTCATAGCAGAGGACACCTGTTGCTTAATAGGTCAAATATAGGGAATTTAGTTTCTAATATCTGTTTTTTATTTCTGCAATCTTTATTTACCGTGACGACAAACCCTTTTAGGTTGTCTATTGTCTCGCAGGTGCCACTTACGTATCCGCAAAAACATGAAAAATCGACTTATGGAATATCTTATAGCAGACGACAACTGTTGCTTGAGTCAATTATAGGGATTTTTCTTTTTCTTTTTCTCTCACTAGGGCCATTGATTTGGTTACGATGACCATCTAACCCATACGTGACTGTTACGTGCCGCGCATAAAATTGTAAAATCAGCTTCGACACTTTTGGAGGCAACTGAAACCTGTCGTACAAATCAAAGAAAGGTAAAGCAAATTTTTCCCTGTTTTCTTACCAGGGTCATGAAAACATTGAACCAATTTAGACGACCGCGTGAGTCAAAAGTCAATTTTATGTTTAATCTCTGCGCAAAATATAAAATTCAGAAGCATACGGTTGCTGTTGCGAAAACTTTTTCCGACAAAAAAATCTTGTTCTTGTTTGAAGAATTTAGAAGTAGGCCATAAAGACACAATAAGATGTAAGAATAACTAAAAATCAATTGCTTCCTTGATAGGGTAGAAAACATTGTGGGAAAAGGAGAAAATGCTGGTAGCCTGCATTGTCTCCTTTCCTCAGATTACTTTCAAAAGCCTTCTTTAAAAGGCGTCATGCATTGTGTGGTAAAAGGTTAATAATTATCCAATCAGAGAAGCTTTAAGGAAATCAGAATGGATACCAGCAGCCAATCAGAGAAGACTTAAGAAATTCAACAGCCAATCAGAGAGCTTCAAAATCGCTCGAAATTGGCGCCAAAATTTATCAATTAAAAAACAGTGAAAAAAACGGCATAAAAGTGGATTTAAAGTTTTCTTTAAAGGCTGCTGTGCAGTCCTTGGCAAACTGCAAAGATTTCACTGAAAATGGGCAAACATTTAAGAAAATAGGGGCGCAGAAGACCGTGTTTTGGTCTTTTCAAGCCCCTTGCAAGAATTACTTCCCTTTATCCCTCGATGCACCCACGCCCCCTCCCTAGCCCTTAACTGGATTTGCTTTTCTAACTCAGCCCACAATAAATGCTGCACATTGAAACTTTCAATTAGTCAATTTTTAGTCATCAATGTACAGTGTAAAAAAAAAAACAAAAACAAAAAAACGCCCAGAAATTAATGCAAGATTTACTTCCCTTTAACCCTCGATGCACCCAACACCCCCCTCCCCAGCCCTTTACTGGACTTGCTTTTCTAACTCAGCCCACAATAAATGCTGCACATTAGAACTTTCAATAAGCCAAAGTGATCAATGTACAGTGTAAAAAAAAAAAACGCCCAGAAATTAATGCAAGAATTACTTCCCTTTAACCCTCGATGTACCCAATCCCCCCCTCCCCCCAGTCCTTAACTGAATTTGCTTTTCTAACTCAGCCCACAATAAATGCTGCACATTGAAACTTTCAATAAGCCAAAGTGATCAATGTACAGTGTAAAAAGAAAACGCCCAGAAATTAATGTGACAAGTGGCTAAAAAAAGATTGTAAACTCTTTCAGTTGCTTCTTATTGCATAAATCAAACAAAGGCAACTGAAGTGTAATTTTTCTAATCTCTTCAAACCACAACAAGAAACCCAGTTACGTTGACTATGTGCCAATTACGCTCATGCGAAAACCTCAGAAATTAATGCGACAAGTGGCTAAAAAAAGCCTGAAGACTCTCATATATCAAACAAAGGCAACTGAAGTGTAATTTTTCCAATCTCTTCAAACCGCAACAAGAAACCCAGTTACGTCGACTACCGTCTCATAGGTGCCAGTTACGCTCATGCGAAAACCCCAGAAAATAATGCAACAAGTGGCAAAAAAAAGACTGAAGACTCTTTCAGTAGCAACTGCTTCTTATTGCATAAATCAAACAAAAGGAACTAAATTTTTAATTTATATTTTTTTCTCCAATCTCTTTATACCGTGACCACAAATCCATTTACGTTGACTGCCATCGTATCCGCAAAAACGTGCAAAATTGACTTACGGAACATTTCATAGCAGAGGACACCTGTTGCTTAATAGGTCAAATATAGGGAATTTAGTTTCTAATATCTGTTTTTTATTTCTGCAATCTTTATTTACCGTGACGACAAACCCTTTTAGGTTGTCTATTGTCTCGCAGGTGCCACTTACGTATCCGCAAAAACATGAAAAATCGACTTATGGAATATCTTATAGCAGACGACAACTGTTGCTTGAGTCAATTATAGGGATTTTTCTTTTTCTTTTTCTCTCACTAGGGCCATTGATTTGGTTACGATGACCATCTAACCCATACGTGACTGTTACGTGCCGCGCATAAAATTGTAAAATCAGCTTCGACACTTTTGGAGGCAACTGAAACCTGTCGTACAAATCAAAGAAAGGTAAACCAAATTTTTCCCTGTTTTCTTACCAGGGTCATGAAAACATTGAACCAATTTAGACGACCGCGTGAGTCAAAAGTCAATTTTATGTTTAATCTCTGCGCAAAATATAAAATTCAGAAGCAACCCGTTGCTGTTGCGAAAACTTTTTCCGACAAAAAAATCTTGTTCTTGTTTGAAGAATTTAGAAGTAGGCCATAAAGACACAATAAGATGTAAGAATAACTAAAAATCAATTGCTTCCTTGATAGGGTAGAAAACATTGTGGGAAAAGGAGAAAATGCTGGTAGCCTGCATTGTCTCCTTTCCTCAGATTACTTTCAAAAGCCTTCTTTAAAAGGCGTCATGCATTGTGTGGTAAAAGGTTAATAATTATCCAATCAGAGAAGCTTTAAGGAAATCAGAATGGATACCAGCAGCCAATCAGAGAAGACTTAAGAAATTCAACAGCCAATCAGAGAGCTTCAAAATCGCTCGAAATTGGCGCCAAAATTTATCAATTAAAAAACAGTGAAAAAAAACGGCATAAAAGTGGATTTAAAGTTTTCTTTAAAGGCTGCTGTGCAGTCCTTGGCAAACTGCAAAGATTTCACTGAAAATGGGCAAACATTTAAGAAAATAGGGGCGCAGAAGACCGTGTTTTGGTCTTTTCAAGTCCCTTGCAAGAATTATTTCCCTTTAACCCTCGATGCACCCACGCCCCCTCCCCAGCCCTTAACTGGATTTGCTTTTCTAACTCAGCCCACAATAAATGCTGCACATTGAAACTTTCAATTAGTCAATTTTTAGTGATCAATGTACAGTGTAAAAAAAAAAACAAAAAAAAAAAAAAACGCACAGAAATTAATGCAAGAATTACTTCCCTTTAACCCTCGATGCACCCAACACCCCCCTCCCCAGCCCTTTACTGGACTTGCTTTTCTAACTCAGCCCACAATAAATGCTGCACATTAGAACTTTCAATAAGCCAAAGTGATCAATGTACAGTGTAAAAAAAAAAAAACGCCCAGAAATTAATGCAAGAATTACTTCCCTTTAACCCTCGATGTACCCAACCCCCCCCTCCCCCCAGGCCTTAACTAGATTTGCCTTTCTAACTCAGCCCACAATAAATGATGCACATTGAAACTTTCAATAAGCCAAAGTGATCAATGTACAGTGTAAAAAGAAAACGCCCAGAAATTAATGTGACAAGTGGCTAAAAAAAGATTGTAAACTCTTTCAGTTGCTTCCTATTGCATAAATCAAACAAAGGCAACTGAAGTGTAATTTTTCTAATCTCTTCAAACCGCAACAAGAAACCCAGTTACGTTGACTATGTGCCAGTTACGCTCATGCGAAAACCTCAGAAATTAATGCGACAAGTGGCTAAAAAAAGCCTGAAGACTCTCATATATCAAACAAAGGCAACTGAAGTGTAATTTTTCCAATCTCTTCAAACCGCAACAAGAAACCCAGTTACGTCGACTACCGTCTCATAGGTGCCAGTTACGCTCATGCGAAAACCCCAGAAAATAATGCAACAAGTGGCAAAAAAAAGACTGAAGACTCTTTCAGTAGCAACTGCTTCTTATTGCATAAATCAAACAAAAGGAACTAAATTTTTAATTTATATTTTTTTCTCCAATCTCTTTATACCGTGACCACAAATCCATTTACGTTGACTGCCATCGGATACGCGAAAACGCGAAAAATCGACTTACGGAACATTTCATAGCAGAGGACACCTGTTGCTTAATAGGTCAAATATAGGGAATTTAGTTTCTAATATCTGTTTTTTATTTCTGCAATCTTTATTTACCGTGACGACAAACCCTTTTAGGTTGTCTATTGTCTCGCAGGTGCCACTTACGTATCCGCAAAAACATGAAAAATCGACTTATGGAATATCTTATAGCAGACAACAACTGTTGCTTGAGTCAATTATAGGGATTTTTCTTTTTCTTTTTCTCTCACTAGGGCCATTGATTTGGTTACGATGACCATCTAACCCATACGTGACTGTTACGTGCCGCGCATAAAATTGTAAAATCAGCTTCGACACTTTTGGAGGCAACTGAAACCTGTCGTACAAATCAAAGAAAGGTAAACCAAATTTTTCCCTGTTTTCTTACCAGGGTCATGAAAACATTGAACCAATTTAGACGACCGCGTGAGTCAAAAGTCAATTTTATGTTTAATCTCTGCGCAAAATATAAAATTCAGAAGCATACGGTTGCTGTTGCGAAAACTTTTTCCGACAAAAAAATCTTGTTCTTGTTTGAAGAATTTAGAAGTAGGCCATAAAGACACAATAAGATGTAAGAATAACTAAAAATCAATTGCTTCCTTGATAGGGTAGAAAACATTGTGGGAAAAGGAGAAAATGCTGGTAGCCTGCATTGTCTCCTTTCCTCAGATTACTTTCAAAAGCCTTCTTTAAAAGGCGTCATGCATTGTGTGGTAAAAGGTTAATAATTATCCAATCAGAGAAGCTTTAAGGAAATCAGAATGGATACCAGCAGCCAATCAGAGAAGACTTAAGAAATTCAACAGCCAATCAGAGAGCTTCAAAATCGCTCGAAATTGGCGCCAAAATTTATCAATTAAAAAACAGTGAAAGAAACGGCATAAAAGTGGATTTAAAGTTTTCTTTAAAGGCTGCTGTGCAGTCCTTGGCAAACTGCAAAGATTTCACTGAAAATGGGCAAACATTTAAGAAAATAGGGGCGCAGAAGACCGTGTTTTGGTCTTTTCAAGCCCCTTACAAGAATTACTTCCCTTTAACCCTCGATGCACCCACGCCCCCTCCCCAGCCCTTAACTGGATTTGCTTTTCTAACTCAGCCCACAATAAATGCTGCACATTGAAACTTTCAATTAGTCAATTTTTAGTGATCAATGTACAGTGTAAAAAAAAAACAAAAAAAAAAACGCCCAGAAATTAATGCAAGAATTACTTCCCTTTAACCCTCGATGCACCCAACACCCCCCTCCCCAGCCCTTTACTGGACTTGCTTTTCTACCTCAGCCCACAATAAATGCTGCACATTAGAACTTTCAATAAGCCAAAGTGATCAATGTACAGTGTAAAAAAAAAAAAACGCCCAGAAATTAATGCAAGAATTACTTCCCTTTAACCCTCGATGTACCCAACCCCCCTCCCCCCAGTCCTTAACTGGATTTGCTTTTCTAACTCAGCCCACAATAAATGCTGCACATTGAAACTTTCAATAAGCCAAAGTGATCAATGTACAGTGTAAAAAGAAAACGCCCAGAAATTAATGTGACAAGTGGCTAAAAAAAGATTGTAAACTCTTTCAGTTGCTTCCTATTGCATAAATCAAACAAAGGCAACTGAAGTGTAATTTTTCTAATCTCTTCAAACCGCAACAAGAAACCCAGTTACGTTGACTATGTGCCAGTTACGCTCATGCGAAAACCTCAGAAATTAATGCGACAAGTGGCTAAAAAAAGCCTGAAGACTCTCATATATCAAACAAAGGCAACTGAAGTGTAATTTTTCCAATCTCTTCAAACCGCAACAAGAAACCCAGTTACGTCGACTACCGTCTCATAGGTGCCAGTTACGCTCATGCGAAAACCCCAGAAAATAATGCAACAAGTGGCAAAAAAAAGACTGAAGACTCTTTCAGTAGCAACTGCTTCTTATTGCATAAATCAAACAAAAGGAACTAAATTTTTAATTTATATTTTTTTCTCCAATCTCTTTATACCGTGACCACAAATCCATTTACGTTGACTGCCATCGTATCCGCGAAAACGCGAAAAATCGACTTACGAAACATTTCATAGCAGAGGACACCTGTTGCTTAATAGGTCAAATATAGGGAATTTAGTTTCTAATATCTGTTTTTTATTTCTGCAATCTTTATTTACCGTGACGACAAACCCTTTTAGGTTGTCTATTGTCTCGCAGGTGCCACTTACGTATCCGCAAAAACATGAAAAATCGACTTATGGAATATCTTATAGCAGACGACAACTGTTGCTTGAGTCAATTATAGGGATTTTTCTTTTTCTTTTTCTCTCACTAGGGCCATTGATTTGGTTACGATGACCATCTAACCCATATGTGACTGTTACGTGCCGCGCATAAAATTGTAAAATCAGCTTTGACACTTTTGGAGGCAACTGAAACCTGTCGTACAAATTAAAGAAAGGTAAACCAAATTTTTCCCTGTTTTCTTACCAGGGTCATGAAAACATTGAACCAATTTAGACGACCGCGTGAGTCAAAAGTCAATTTTATGTTTAATCTCTGCGCAAAATATAAAATTCAGAAGCAACCCGTTGCTGTTGCGAAAACTTTTTCCGACAAAAAAATCTTGTTCTTGTTTGAAGAATTTAGAAGTAGGCCATAAAGACACAATAAGATGTAAGAATAACTAAAAATCAATTGCTTCCTTGATAGGGTAGAAAACATTGTGGGAAAAGGAGAAAATGCTGGTAGCCTGCATTGTCTCCTTTCCTCAGATTACTTTCAAAAGCCATCTTTAAAAGGCGTCATGCATTGTGTGGTAAAAGGTTAATAATTATCCAATCAGAAAAGCTTTAAGGAAATCAGAATGGATACCAGCAGCCAATCAGAGAAGACTTAAGAAATTCAACAGCCAATCAGAGAGCTTCAAAATCGCTCGAAATTGGCGCCAAAATTTATCAATTAAAAAACAGTGAAAAAAAACGGCATAAAAGTGGATTTAAAGTTTTCTTTAAAGGCTGCTGTGCAGTCCTTGGCAAACTGCAAAGATTTCACTGAAAATGGGCAAACATTTAAGAAAATAGGGGCGCAGAAGACCGTGTTTTGGTCTTTTCAAGCCCCTTGCAAGAATTACTTCCCTTTAACCCTCGATGCACCCACGCCCCCTCCCCAGCCCTTAATTG
Source organism: Tridacna crocea (assembly GCA_943736015.1). Lineage (NCBI taxonomy): Eukaryota > Metazoa > Mollusca > Bivalvia > Cardiida > Cardiidae > Tridacna > Tridacna crocea. The sequence goes on from OX031069.1 coordinate 17,292,158, forward strand.
GATTTGCTTTTCTAACTCAGCCCACAATAAATGCTGCACATTGAAACTTTCAATTAGCCAATTTTTAGTGATCAATGTACAGTGTAAAAAAAAAACAAAAAAAAAAGGCCCAGAAATTAATGCAAGAATTACTTCCCTTTAACCCTCGATGCACCCAACACCCCCCTCCCCAGCCCTTTACTGGACTTGCTTTTCTAACTCAGCCCACAATAAATGCTGCACATTAGAACTTTCAATAAGCCAAAGTGATCAATGTACAGTGTAAAAAAAAAACGCCCAGAAATTAATGCAAGAATTACTTCCCTTTAACCCTCGATCTCTCCAACCCCCCCCCCCAGTCCTTAACTGGATTTGCTTTTCTAACTCAGCCCACAATAAATGCTGCACATTGAAACTTTCAATAAGCCAAAGTGATCAATGTACAGTGTAAAAAGAAAACGCCCAGAAATTAATGTGACAAGTGGCTAAAAAAAGATTGTAAACTCTTTCAGTTGCTTCCTATTGCATAAATCAAACAAAGGCAACTGAAGTGTAATTTTTCTAATCTCTTCAAACGGCAACAAGAAACCCAGTTACATTGACTATGTGCCAGTTACGCTCATGCGAAAACCTCAGAAATTAATGCGACAAGTGGCTAAAAAAAGCCTGAAGACTCTCATATATCAAACAAAGGCAACTGAAGTGTAATTTTTCCAATCTCTTCAAACCGCAACAAGAAATCCAGTTACGTCGACTACCGTCTCATAGGTGCCAGTTACGCTCATGCGAAAACCCCAGAAAATAATGCAACAAGTGGCAAAACAAAGACTGAAGACTCTTTCAGTAGCAACTGCTTCTTATTGCATAAATCAAACAAAAGGAACTAAATTTTTAATTTATATTTTTTTCTCCAATCTCTTTATACCGTGACCACAAATCCATTTACGTTGACTGCCATCGTATCCGCGAAAACGCGAAAAATCGACTTACGGAACATTTCATAGCAGAGGACACCTGTTGCTTAATAGGTCAAATATAGGGAATTTAGTTTCTAATATCTGTTTTTTATTTCTGCAATCTTTATTTACCGTGACGACAAACCCTTTTAGGTTGTCTATTGTCTCGCAGGTGCCACTTACGTATCCGCAAAAACATGAAAAATCGACTTATGGAATATCTTATAGCAGACGACAACTGTTGCTTGAGTCAATTATAGGGATTTTTCTTTTTCTTTTTCTCTCACTAGGGCCATTGATTTGGTTACGATGACCATCTAACCCATACGTGACTGTTAGGTGCCGCGCATAAAATTGTAAAATCAGCTTTGACACTTTTGGAGGCAACTGAAACCTGTCGTACAAATTAAAGAAAGGTAAACCAAATTTTTCCCTTTTTTCTTACCAGGGTCATGAAAACATTGAACCAATTTAGACGACCGCGTGAGTCAAAAGTCAATTTTATGTTTAATCTCTGCGCAAAATATAAAATTCAGAAGCAACCCGTTGCTGTTGCGAAAACTTTTTCCGACAAAAAAATCTTGTTCTTGTTTGAAGAATTTAGAAGTAGGCCATAAAGACACAATAAGATGTAAGAATAACTAAAAATCAATTGCTTCCTTGATAGGGTAGAAAACATTGTGGGAAAAGGAGAAAATGCTGGTAGCCTGCATTGTCTCCTTTCCTCAGATTACTTTCAAAAGCCTTCTTTAAAAGGCGTCATGCATTGTGTGGTAAAAGGTTAATAATTATCCGATCAGAGAAGCTTTAAGGAAATCAGAATGGATACCAGCAGCCAATCAGAGAAGACTTAAGAAATTCAACAGCCAATCAGAGAGCTTCAAAATCGCTCGAAATTGGCGCCAAAATTTATCAATTAAAAAACAGTGAAAAAAACGGCATAAAAGTGGATTTAAAGTTTTCTTTAAAGGCTGCTGTGCAGTCCTTGGCAAACTGCAAAGATTTCACTGAAAATGGGCAAACATTTAAGAAAATAGGGGCGCAGAAGACCGTGTTTTGGTCTTTTCAAGCCCCTTGCAAGAATTACTTCCCTTTAACCCTCGATGCACCCACGCCCCCTCCCCAGCCCTTAACTGGATTTGCTTTTCTAACTCAGCCCACAATAAATGCTGCACATTGAAACTTTCACTTAGCCAATTTCTAGTGATCAATGTACAGTGTAAAAAAAAAAACAAAAAAAAAAACGCCCAGAAATTAATGCAAGAATTACTTCCCTTTAACCCTCGATGCACCCAACATCCCCCTCCCCAGCCCTTTACTGGACTTGTTTTTCTAACTCAGCCCACAATAAATGCTGCACATTAGAACTTTCAATAAGCCAAAGTGATCAATGTACAGTGTAAAAAAAAAAAACGCCCAGAAATTAATGCAAGAATTACTTCCCTTTAACCCTCGATCTACCCAACCCCCCCCCAGTCCTTAACTGGATTTGCTTTTCTAACTCAGCCCACAATAAATGCTGCACATTGAAACTTTCAATAAGCCAAAGTGATCAATGTACAGTGTAAAAAGAAAACGCCCAGAAATTAATGTGACAAGTGGCTAAAAAAAGATTGTAAACTCTTTCAGTTGCTTCCTATTGCATAAATCAAACAAAGGCAACTGAAGTGTAATTTTTCTAATCTCTTCAAACCGCAACAAGAAACCCAGTTACGTTGACTATGTGCCAGTTACGCTCATGCGAAAACCTCAGAAATTAATGCGACAAGTGGCTAAAAAAAGCCTGAAGACTCTCATATATCAAACAAAGGCAACTGAAGTGTAATTTTTCCAATCTCTTCAAACCACAACAAGAAACCCAGTTACGTCGACTACCGTCTCATAGGTGCCAGTTACGCTCATGCGAAAACTCCAGAAAATAATGCAACAAGTGGCAAAAAAAAGACTGAAGACTCTTTCAGTAGCAACTGCTTCTTATTGCATAAATCAAACAAAAGGAACTAAATTTTTAATTTATATTTTTTTCTCCAATCTCTTTATACCGTGACCACAAATCCATTTACGTTGACTGCCATCGTATCCGCGAAAACGCGAAAAATCGACTTACGGAACATTTCATAGCAGAGGACACCTGTTGCTTAATAGGTCAAATATAGGGAATTTAGTTTCTAATATCTGTTTCTTATTTCTGCAATCTTTATTTACCGTGACGACAAACCCTTTTAGGTTGTCTATTGTCTCGCAGGTGCCACTTACGTATCCGCAAAAACATGAAAAATCGACTTATGGAATATCTTATAGCAGACGACAACTGTTGCTTGAGTCAATTATAGGGATTTTTCTTTTTCTTTTTCTCTCACTAGGGCCATTGATTTGGTTACGATGACCATCTAACCCATACGTGACTGTTACGTGCCGCGCATAAAATTGTAAAATCAGCTTCGACACTTTTGGAGGCAACTGAAACCTGTCGTACAAATCAAAGAAAGGTAAACCAAATTTTTCCCTGTTTTCTTACCAGGGTCATGAAAACATTGAACCAATTTAGACGACCGCGTGAGTCAAAAGTCAATTTTATGTTTAATCTCTGCGCAAAATATAAAATTCAGAAGCAACCGGTTGCTGTTGCGAAAACTTTTTCCGACAAAAAAATCTTGTTCTTGTTTGAAGAATTTAGAAGTAGGCCATAAAGACACAATAAGATGTAAGAATAACTAAAAATCAATTGCTTCCTTGATAGGGTAGAAAACATTGTGGGAAAAGGAGAAAATGCTGGTAGACCGCATTGTCTCCTTTCCTCAGATTACTTTCAAAAGCCTTCTTTAAAAGGCGTCATGCATTGTGTGGTAAAAGGTTAATAATTATCCAATCAGAGAAGCTTTAAGGAAATCAGAATGGATACCAGCAGCCAATCAGAGAAGACTTAAGAAATTCAACAGCCAATCAGAGAGCTTCAAAATCGCTCGAAATTGGCGCCAAAATTTATCAATTAAAAAACAGTGAAAAAAAACGGCATAAAAGTGGATTTAAAGTTTTCTTTAAAGGCTGCTGTGCAGTCCTTGGCAAACTGCAAAGATTTCACTGAAAATGGGCAAACATTTAAGAAAATAGGGGCGCAGAAGACCGTGTTTTGGTCTTTTCAAGCCCCTTGCAAGAATTACTTCCCTTTAACCCTCGATGCACCCACGCCCCCTCCCCAGCCCTTAACTGGATTTGCTTTTCTAACTCAGCCCACAATAAATGCTGCACATTGAAACTTTCAATTAGTCAATTTTTAGTGATCAATGTACAGTGTAAAAAAAAAACAAAAAAAAAACGCCCAGAAATTAATGCAAGAATTACTTCCCTTTAACCCTCGATGCACCCAACACCCCCCTCCCCAGCCCTTTACTGGACTTGCTTTTCTAACTCAGCCCACAATAAATGCTGCACATTAGAACTTTCAATAAGCCAAAGTGATCAATGTACAGTGTAAAAAAAAAAACGCCCAGAAATTAATGCAAGAATTACTTCCCTTTAACCCTCGATCTACCCAACCCCCCCCCCCCAGTCCTTAACTGGATTTGCTTTTCTAACTCAGCCCACAATAAATGCTGCACATTGAAACTTTCAATAAGCCAAAGTGATCAATGTACAGTGTAAAAAGAAAACGCCCAGAAATTAATGTGACAAGTGGCTAAAAAAAGATTGTAAACTCTTTCAGTTGCTTCCTATTGCATAAATCAAACAAAGGCAACTGAAGTGTAATTTTTCTAATCTCTTCAAACCACAACAAGAAACCCAGTTACGTTGACTATGTGCCAGTTACGCTCATGCGAAAACCTCAGAAATTAATGCGACAAGTGGCTAAAAAAAGCCTGAAGACTCTCATATATCAAACAAAGGCAACTGAAGTGTAATTTTTCCAATCTCTTCAAACCGCAACAAGAAACCCAGTTACGTCGACTACCATCTCATAGGTGCCAGTTACGCTCATGCGAAAACCCCAGAAAATAATGCAACAAGTGGCAAAAAAAAGACTGAAGACTCTTTCAGTAGCAACTGCTTCTTATTGCATAAATCAAACAAAAGGAACTAAATTTTTAATTTATATTTTTTTCTCCAATCTCTTTATACCGTGACCACAAATCCATTTAGGTTGACTGCCATCGTATCCGCGAAAACGCGAAAAATCGACTTACGGAACATTTCATAGCAGAGGACACCTGTTGCTTAATAGGTCAAATATAGGGAATTTAGTTTCTAATATCTGTTTTTTATTTCTGCAATCTTTATTTACCGTGACGACAAACCCTTTTAGGTTGTCTATTGTCTCGCAGGTGCCACTTACGTATCCGCAAAAACATGAAAAATCGACTTATGGAATATCTTATAGCAGACGACAACTGTTGCTTGAGTCAATTATAGGGATTTTTCTTTTTCTTTTTCTCTCACTAGGGCCATTGATTTGGTTACGATGACCATCTAACCCATACGTGACTGTTACGTGCCGCGCATAAAATTGTAAAATCAGCTTCGACACTTTTGGAGGCAACTGAAACCTGTCGTACAAATCAAAGAAAGGTAAACCAAATTTTTCCCTGTTTTCTTACCAGGGTCATGAAAACATTGAACCAATTTAGACGACCGCGTGAGTCAAAAGTCAATTTTATGTTTAATCTCTGCGCAAAATATAAAATTCAGAAGCAACCGGTTGCTGTTGCGAAAACTTTTTCCGACAAAAAAATCTTGTTCTTGTTTGAAGAATTTAGGAGTAGGCCATTAAGACACAATAAGATGTAAGAATAACTAAAAATCAATTGCTTCCTTGATAGGGTAGAAAACATTGTGGGAAAAGGAGAAAATGCTGGTAGCCTGCATTGTCTCCTTTCCTCAGATTACTTTCAAAAGCCTTCTTTAAAAGGCGTCATGCATTGTGTGGTAAAAGGTTAATAATTATCCAATCAGAGAAGCTTTAAGGAAATCAGAATGGATACCAGCAGCCAATCAGAGAAGACTTAAGAAATTCAACAGCCAATCAGAGAGCTTCAAAATCGCTCGAAATTGGCGCCAAAATTTATCAATTAAAAAACAGTGAAAAAAACGGCATAAAAGTGGATTTAAAGTTTTCTTTAAAGGCTGCTGTGCCGTCCTTGGCAAACTGCAAAGATTTCACTGAAAATGGGCAAACATTTAATGAAATAGGGGCGCAGAAGACCGTGTTTTGGTCTTTTCAAGCCCCTTGCAAGAATTACTTCCCTTTAACCCTCGATGCACCCACGCCCCCTCCCCAGCCCTTAACTGGATTTGCTTTTCTAACTCAGCCCACAATAAATGCTGCACATTGAAACTTTCAATTAGTCAATTTTTAGTGATCAATGTACAGTGTAAAAAAAAAAAAAAAAGAAAAAAAAACGCCCAGAAATTAATGCAAGAATTACTTCCCTTTAACCCTCGATGCACCCACGCCCCCTCCCCAGCCCTTAACTGGATTTGCTTTTCTAACTCAGCCCACAATAAATGCTGCACATTGAAACTTTCAATTAGTCAATTTTTAGTGATCAATGTACAGTGTAAAAAAAAAAACAAAAAAAAAAAAAAAACGCCCAGAAATTAATGCAAGAATTACTTCCCTTTAACCCTCGATGTACCCAACCCCCCCCTCCCCCCAGTCCTTAACTGGATTTGCTTTTCTAACTCAGCCCACAATAAATGCTGCACATTGAAACTTTCAATAAGCCAAAGTGATCAATGTACAGTGTAAAAAGAAAACGCCCAGAAATTAATGTGACAAGTGGCTAAAAAAAGATTGTAAACTCTTTCAGTTGCTTCCTATTGCATAAATCAAACAAAGGCAACTGAAGTGTAATTTTTCTAATCTCTTCAAACCGCAACAAGAAACCCAGTTACGTTGACTATGTGCCAGTTACGCTCATGCGAAAACCTCAGAAATTAATGCGACAAGTGGCTAAAAAAAGCCTGAAGACTCTCATATATCAAACAAAGGCAACTGAAGTGTAATTTTTCCAATCTCTTCAAACCGCAACAAGAAACCCAGTTACGTCGACTACCGTCTCATAGGTGCCAGTTACGCTCATGCGAAAACCCCAGAAAATAATGCAACAAGTGGCAAAAAAAAGACTGAAGACTCTTTCAGTAGCAACTGCTTCTTATTGCATAAATCAAACAAAAGGAACTAAATTTTTAATTTATATTTTTTTCTCCAATCTCTTTATACCGTGACCACAAATCCATTTACGTTGACTGCCATCGGATACGCGAAAATGCGAAAAATCGACTTACGGAACATTTCATAGCAGAGGACACCTGTTGCTTAATAGGTCAATATAGGGAATTTAGTTTCTAATATCTGTTTTTTATTTCTGCAATCTTTATTTACCTTGACGACAAACCCTTTTAGGTTGTCTATTGTCTCGCAGGTGCCACTTACGTATCCGCAAAAACATGAAAAATCGACTTATGGAATATCTTATAGCAGACGACAACTGTTGCTTGAGTCAATTATAGGGATTTTTCTTTTTCTTTTTCTCTCACTAGGGCCATTGATTTGGTTACGATGACCATCTAACCCATACGTGACTGTTACGTGCTGCGCATAAAATTGTAAAATCAGCTTCGACACTTTTGGAGGCAACTGAAACCTGTCGTACAAATCAAAGAAAGGTAAACCAAATTTTTCCCTGTTTTCTTACCAGGGTCATGAAAACATTGAACCAATTTAGACGACCGCGTGAGTCAAAAGTCAATTTTATGTTTAATCTCTGCGCAAAATATAAAATTCAGAAGCAACCGGTTGCTGTTGCGAAAACTTTTTCCGACAAAAAAATCTTGTTCTTGTTTGAAGAATTTAGAAGTAGGCCATAAAGACACAATAAGATGTAAGAATAACTAAAAATCAATTGCTTCCTTGATAGGGTAGAAAACATTGTGGGAAAAGGAGAAAATGCTGGTAGCCTGCATTGTCTCCTTTCCTCAGATTACTTTCAAAAGCCTTCTTTAAAAGGCGTCATGCATTGTGTGGTAAAAGGTTAATAATTATCCAATCAGAGAAGCTTTAAGGAAATCAGAATGGATACCAGCAGCCAATCAGAGAAGACTTAAGAAATTCAACAGCCAATCAGAGAGCTTCAAAATCGCTCGAAATTGGCGCCAAAATTTATCAATTAAAAAACAGTGAAAAAAACGGCATAAAAGTGGATTTAAAGTTTTCTTTAAAGGCTGCTGTGCCGTCCTTGGCAAACTGCAAAGATTTCACTGAAAATGGGCAAACATTTAAGAAAATAGGGGCGCAGAAGACCGTGTTTTGGTCTTTTCAAGCCCCTTGCAAGAATTACTTCCCTTTAACCCTCGATGCACCCACGCCCCCTCCCCAGCCCTTAACTGGATTTGCTTTTCTAACTCAGCCCACAATAAATGCTGCACATTGAAACTTTCAATTAGTCAATTTTTAGTGATCAATGTACAGTGTAAAAAAAAAAAAAAAAGAAAAAAAAACGCCCAGAAATTAATGCAAGAATTACTTCCCTTTAACCCTCGATGCACCCAACACCCCCCTCCCTAGCCCTTTACTGGACTTGCTTTTCTAACTCAGCCCACAATAAATGCTGCACATTAGAACTTTCAATAAGCCAAAGTGATCAATGTACAGTGTAAAAAAAAAAAAAAAACGCCCAGAAATTAATGCAAGAATTACTTCCCTTTAACCCTCGATGTACCCAACCCCCCCTCCCCCCAGTCCTTAACTGGATTTGCTTTTCTAACTCAGCCCACAATAAATGCTGCACATTGAAACTTTCAATAAGCCAAAGTGATCAATGTACAGTGTAAAAAGAAAACGCCCAGAAATTAATGTGACAAGTGGCTAAAAAAAGATTGTAAACTCTTTCAGTTGCTTCCTATTGCATAAATCAAACAAAGGCAACTGAAGTGTAATTTTTCTAATCTCTTCAAACCGCAACAAGAAACCCAGTTACGTTGACTATGTGCCAGTTACGCTCATGCGAAAACCTCAGAAATTAATGCGACAAGTGGCTAAAAAAAGCCTGAAGACTCTCATATATCAAACAAAGGCAACTGAAGTGTAATTTTTCCAATCTCTTCAAACCGCAACAAGAAACCCAGTTACGTCGACTACCATCTCATAGGTGCCAGTTACGCTCATGCGAAAACCCCAGAAAATAATGCAACAAGTGGCAAAAAAAAGACTGAAGACTCTTTCAGTAGCAACTGCTTCTTATTGCATAAATCAAACAAAAGGAACTAAATTTTTAATTTATATTTTTTTCTCCAATCTCTTTATACCGTGACCACAAATCCATTTAGGTTGACTGCCATCGTATCCGCGAAAACGCGAAAAATCGACTTACGGAACATTTCATAGCAGAGGACACCTGTTGCTTAATAGGTCAAATATAGGGAATTTAGTTTCTAATATCTGTTTTTTATTTCTGCAATCTTTATTTACCGTGACGACAAACCCTTTTAGGTTGTCTATTGTCTCGCAGGTGCCACTTACGTATCCGCAAAAACATGAAAAATCGACTTATGGAATATCTTATAGCAGACGACAACTGTTGCTTGAGTCAATTATAGGGATTTTTCTTTTTCTTTTTCTCTCACTAGGGCCATTGATTTGGTTACGATGACCATCTAACCCATACGTGACTGTTACGTGCCGCGCATAAAATTGTAAAATCAGCTTCGACACTTTTGGAGGCAACTGAAACCTGTCGTACAAATCAAAGAAAGGTAAACCAAATTTTTCCCTGTTTTCTTACCAGGGTCATGAAAACATTGAACCAATTTAGACGACCGCGTGAGTCAAAAGTCAATTTTATGTTTAATCTCTGCGCAAAATATAAAATTCAGAAGCAACCGGTTGCTGTTGCGAAAACTTTTTCCGACAAAAAAATCTTGTTCTTGTTTGAAGAATTTAGGAGTAGGCCATTAAGACACAATAAGATGTAAGAATAACTAAAAATCAATTGCTTCCTTGATAGGGTAGAAAACATTGTGGGAAAAGGAGAAAATGCTGGTAGCCTGCATTGTCTCCTTTCCTCAGATTACTTTCAAAAGCCTTCTTTAAAAGGCGTCATGCATTGTGTGGTAAAAGGTTAATAATTATCCAATCAGAGAAGCTTTAAGGAAATCAGAATGGATACCAGCAGCCAATCAGAGAAGACTTAAGAAATTCAACAGCCAATCAGAGAGCTTCAAAATCGCTCGAAATTGGCGCCAAAATTTATCAATTAAAAAACAGTGAAAAAAACGGCATAAAAGTGGATTTAAAGTTTTCTTTAAAGGCTGCTGTGCCGTCCTTGGCAAACTGCAAAGATTTCACTGAAAATGGGCAAACATTTAATGAAATAGGGGCGCAGAAGACCGTGTTTTGGTCTTTTCAAGCTCCTTGCAAGAATTACTTCCCTTTAACCCTCGATGCACCCACGCCCCCTCCCCAGCCCTTAACTGGATTTGCTTTTCTAACTCAGCCCACAATAAATGCTGCACATTGAAACTTTCAATTAGTCAATTTTTAGTGATCAATGTACAGTGTAAAAAAAAAAAAAAAGAAAAAAAAACGCCCAGAAATTAATGCAAGAATTACTTCCCTTTAACCCTCGATGCACCCACGCCCCCTCCCCAGCCCTTAACTGGATTTGCTTTTCTAACTCAGCCCACAATAAATGCTGCACATTGAAACTTTCAATTAGTCAATTTTTAGTGATCAATGTACAGTGTAAAAAAAAAAACAAAAAAAAAAAAAAAACGCCCAGAAATTAATGCAAGAATTACTTCCCTTTAACCCTCGATGTACCCAACCCCCCCCTCCCCCCAGTCCTTAACTGGATTTGCTTTTCTAACTCAGCCCACAATAAATGCTGCACATTGAAACTTTCAATAAGCCAAAGTGATCAATGTACAGTGTAAAAAGAAAACGCCCAGAAATTAATGTGACAAGTGGCTAAAAAAAGATTGTAAACTCTTTCAGTTGCTTCCTATTGCATAAATCAAACAAAGGCAACTGAAGTGTAATTTTTCTAATCTCTTCAAACCGCAACAAGAAACCCAGTTACGTTGACTATGTGCCAGTTACGCTCATGCGAAAACCTCAGAAATTAATGCGACAAGTGGCTAAAAAAAGCCTGAAGACTCTCATATATCAAACAAAGGCAACTGAAGTGTAATTTTTCCAATCTCTTCAAACCGCAACAAGAAACCCAGTTACGTCGACTACCGTCTCATAGGTGCCAGTTACGCTCATGCGAAAACCCCAGAAAATAATGCAACAAGTGGCAAAAAAAAGACTGAAGACTCTTTCAGTAGCAACTGCTTCTTATTGCATAAATCAAACAAAAGGAACTAAATTTTTAATTTATATTTTTTTCTCCAATCTCTTTATACCGTGACCACAAATCCATTTACGTTGACTGCCATCGGATACGCGAAAATGCGAAAAATCGACTTACGGAACATTTCATAGCAGAGGACACCTGTTGCTTAATAGGTCAATATAGGGAATTTAGTTTCTAATATCTGTTTTTTATTTCTGCAATCTTTATTTACCGTGACGACAAACCCTTTTAGGTTGTCTATTGTCTCGCAGGTGCCACTTACGTATCCGCAAAAACATGAAAAATCGACTTATGGAATATCTTATAGCAGACGACAACTGTTGCTTGAGTCAATTATAGGGATTTTTCTTTTTCTTTTTCTCTCACTAGGGCCATTGATTTGGTTACGATGACCATCTAACCCATACGTGACTGTTACGTGCTGCGCATAAAATTGTAAAATCAGCTTCGACACTTTTGGAGGCAACTGAAACCTGTCGTACAAATCAAAGAAAGGTAAACCAAATTTTTCCCTGTTTTCTTACCAGGGTCATGAAAACATTGAACCAATTTAGACGACCGCGTGAGTCAAAAGTCAATTTTATGTTTAATCTCTGCGCAAAATATAAAATTCAGAAGCAACCGGTTGCTGTTGCGAAAACTTTTTCCGACAAAAAAATCTTGTTCTTGTTTGAAGAATTTAGAAGTAGGCCATAAAGACACAATAAGATGTAAGAATAACTAAAAATCAATTGCTTCCTTGATAGGGTAGAAAACATTGTGGGAAAAGGAGAAAATGCTGGTAGCCTGCATTGTCTCCTTTCCTCAGATTACTTTCAAAAGCCTTCTTTAAAAGGCGTCATGCATTGTGTGGTAAAAGGTTAATAATTATCCAATCAGAGAAGCTTTAAGGAAATCAGAATGGATACCAGCAGCCAATCAGAGAAGACTTAAGAAATTCAACAGCCAATCAGAGAGCTTCAAAATCGCTCGAAATTGGCGCCAAAATTTATCAATTAAAAAACAGTGAAAAAAACGGCATAAAAGTGGATTTAAAGTTTTCTTTAAAGGCTGCTGTGCCGTCCTTGGCAAACTGCAAAGATTTCACTGAAAATGGGCAAACATTTAATGAAATAGGGGCGCAGAAGACCGTGTTTTGGTCTTTTCAAGCTCCTTGCAAGAATTACTTCCCTTTAACCCTCGATGCACCCACGCCCCCTCCCCAGCCCTTAACTGGATTTGCTTTTCTAACTCAGCCCACAATAAATGCTGCACATTGAAACTTTCAATTAGTCAATTTTTAGTGATCAATGTACAGTGTAAAAAAAAAAAAAAAGAAAAAAAAACGCCCAGAAATTAATGCAAGAATTACTTCCCTTTAACCCTCGATGCACCCACGCCCCCTCCCCAGCCCTTAACTGGATTTGCTTTTCTAACTCAGCCCACAATAAATGCTGCACATTGAAACTTTCAATTAGTCAATTTTTAGTGATCAATGTACAGTGTAAAAAAAAAAACAAAAAAAAAAAAAAAACGCCCAGAAATTAATGCAAGAATTACTTCCCTTTAACCCTCGATGTACCCAACCCCCCCCTCCCCCCAGTCCTTAACTGGATTTGCTTTTCTAACTCAGCCCACAATAAATGCTGCACATTGAAACTTTCAATAAGCCAAAGTGATCAATGTACAGTGTAAAAAGAAAACGCCCAGAAATTAATGTGACAAGTGGCTAAAAAAAGATTGTAAACTCTTTCAGTTGCTTCCTATTGCATAAATCAAACAAAGGCAACTGAAGTGTAATTTTTCTAATCTCTTCAAACCGCAACAAGAAACCCAGTTACGTTGACTATGTGCCAGTTACGCTCATGCGAAAACCTCAGAAATTAATGCGACAAGTGGCTAAAAAAAGCCTGAAGACTCTCATATATCAAACAAAGGCAACTGAAGTGTAATTTTTCCAATCTCTTCAAACCGCAACAAGAAACCCAGTTACGTCGACTACCGTCTCATAGGTGCCAGTTACGCTCATGCGAAAACCCCAGAAAATAATGCAACAAGTGGCAAAAAAAAGACTGAAGACTCTTTCAGTAGCAACTGCTTCTTATTGCATAAATCAAACAAAAGGAACTAAATTTTTAATTTATATTTTTTTCTCCAATCTCTTTATACCGTGACCACAAATCCATTTACGTTGACTGCCATCGGATACGCGAAAATGCGAAAAATCGACTTACGGAACATTTCATAGCAGAGGACACCTGTTGCTTAATAGGTCAATATAGGGAATTTAGTTTCTAATATCTGTTTTTTATTTCTGCAATCTTTATTTACCGTGACGACAAACCCTTTTAGGTTGTCTATTGTCTCGCAGGTGCCACTTACGTATCCGCAAAAACATGAAAAATCGACTTATGGAATATCTTATAGCAGACGACAACTGTTGCTTGAGTCAATTATAGGGATTTTTCTTTTTCTTTTTCTCTCACTAGGGCCATTGATTTGGTTACGATGACCATCTAACCCATACGTGACTGTTACGTGCTGCGCATAAAATTGTAAAATCAGCTTCGACACTTTTGGAGGCAACTGAAACCTGTCGTACAAATCAAAGAAAGGTAAACCAAATTTTTCCCTGTTTTCTTACCAGGGTCATGAAAACATTGAACCAATTTAGACGACCGCGTGAGTCAAAAGTCAATTTTATGTTTAATCTCTGCGCAAAATATAAAATTCAGAAGCAACCGGTTGCTGTTGCGAAAACTTTTTCCGACAAAAAAATCTTGTTCTTGTTTGAAGAATTTAGAAGTAGGCCATAAAGACACAATAAGATGTAAGAATAACTAAAAATCAATTGCTTCCTTGATAGGGTAGAAAACATTGTGGGAAAAGGAGAAAATGCTGGTAGCCTGCATTGTCTCCTTTCCTCAGATTACTTTCAAAAGCCTTCTTTAAAAGGCGTCATGCATTGTGTGGTAAAAGGTTAATAATTATCCAATCAGAGAAGCTTTAAGGAAATCAGAATGGATACCAGCAGCCAATCAGAGAAGACTTAAGAAATTCAACAGCCAATCAGAGAGCTTCAAAATCGCTCGAAATTGGCGCCAAAATTTATCAATTAAAAAACAGTGAAAAAAACGGCATAAAAGTGGATTTAAAGTTTTCTTTAAAGGCTGCTGTGCCGTCCTTGGCAAACTGCAAAGATTTCACTGAAAATGGGCAAACATTTAAGAAAATAGGGGCGCAGAAGACCGTGTTTTGGTCTTTTCAAGCCCCTTGCAAGAATTACTTCCCTTTAACCCTCGATGCACCCACGCCCCCTCCCCAGCCCTTAACTGGATTTGCTTTTCTAACTCAGCCCACAATAAATGCTGCACATTGAAACTTTCAATTAGTCAATTTTTAGTGATCAATGTACAGTGTAAAAAAAAAAAAAAAAGAAAAAAAAACGCCCAGAAATTAATGCAAGAATTACTTCCCTTTAACCCTCGATGCACCCAACACCCCCCTCCCTAGCCCTTTACTGGACTTGCTTTTCTAACTCAGCCCACACTAAATGCTGCACATTAGAACTTTCAATAAGTCAAAGTGATCAATGTACAGTGTAAAAAAAAAAAAAAAAACGCCCAGAAATTAATGCAAGAATTACTTCCCTTTAACCCTCGATGTACCCAACCCCCCCTCCCCCCAGTCCTTAACTGGATTTGCTTTTCTAACTCAGCCCACAATAAATGCTGCACATTGAAACTTTCAATAAGCCAAAGTGATCAATGTACGGTGTAAAAAGAAAACGCCCAGAAATTAATGTGACAAGTGGCTAAAAAAAGATTGTAAACTCTTTCAGTTGCTTCCTATTGCATAAATCAAACAAAGGCAACTGAAGTGTAATTTTTCTAATCTCTTCAAACCGCAACAAGAAACCCAGTTACGTTGACTATGTGCCAGTTACGCTCATGCGAAAACCTCAGAAATTAATGCGACAAGTGGCTAAAAAAAGCCTGAAGACTCTCATATATCAAACAAAGGCAACTGAAGTGTAATTTTTCCAATCTCTTCAAACCGCAACAAGAAACCCAGTTACGTCGACTACCGTCTCATAGGTGCCAGTTACGCTCATGCGAAAACCCCAGAAAATAATGCAACAAGTGGCAAAAAAAAGACTGAAGACTCTTTCAGTAGCAACTGCTTCTTATTGCATAAATCAAACAAAAGGAACTAAATTTTTAATTTATATTTTTTTCTCCAATCTCTTTATACCGTGACCACAAATCCATTTACGTTGACTGCCATCGTATCCGCGAAAACGCGAAAAATCGACTTACGGAACATTTCATAGCAGAGGACACCTGTTGCTTAATAGGTCAAATATAGGGAATTTAGTTTCTAATATCTGTTTTTTATTTCTGCAATCTTTATTTACCGTGACGACAAACCCTTTTAGGTTGTCTATTGTCTCGCAGGTGCCACTTACGTATCCGCAAAAACATGAAAAATCGACTTATGGAATATCTTATAGCAGACGACAACTGTTGCTTGAGTCAATTATAGGGATTTTTCTTTTTCTTTTTCTCTCACTAGGGCCATTGATTTGGTTACGATGACCATCTAACCCATACGTGACTGTTAGGTGCCGCGCATAAAATTGTAAAATCAGCTTCGACACTTTTGGAGGCAACTGAAACCTGTCGTACAAATCAAAGAAAGGTAAACCAAATTTTTCCCTGTTTTCTTACCAGGGTCATGAAAACATTGAACCAATTTAGACGACCGCGTGAGTCAAAAGTCAATTTTATGTTTAATCTCTGCGCAAAATATAAAATTCAGAAGCAACCCGTTGCTGTTGCGAAAACTTTTTCCGACAAAAAAATCTTGTTCTTGTTTGAAGAATTTAGAAGTAGGCCATAAAGACACAATAAGATGTAAGAATAACTAAAAATCAATTGCTTCCTTGATAGGGTAGAAAACATTGTGGGAAAAGGAGAAAATGCTGGTAGCCTGCATTGTCTCCTTTCCTCAGATTACTTTCAAAAGCCTTCTTTAAAAGGCGTCATGCATTGTGTGGTAAAAGGTTAATAATTATCCAATCAGAGAAGCTTTAAGGAAATCAGAATGGATACCAGCAGCCAATCAGAGAAGACTTAAGAAATTCAACAGCCAATCAGAGAGCTTCAAAATCGCTCGAAATTGGCGCCAAAATTTATCAATTAAAAAACAGTGAAAAAAACGGCATAAAAGTGGATTTAAAGTTTTCTTTAAAGGCTGCTGTGCAGTCCTTGGCAAACTGCAAAGATTTCACTGAAAATGGGCAAACATTTAAGAAAATAGGGGCGCAGAAGACCGTGTTTTGGTCTTTTCAAGCCCCTTGCAAGAATTACTTCCCTTTAACCCTCGATGCACCCACGCCCCCTCCCCAGCCCTTAACTGGATTTGCTTTTCTAACTCAGCCCACAATAAATGCTGCACATTGAAACTTTCAATTAGTCAATTTTTAGTGATCAATGTACAGTGTAAAAAAAAAACAAAAAAAAAAAAAACGCCCAGAAATTAATGCAAGAATTACTTCCCTTTAACCCTCGATGCACCCAACACCCCCCTCCCCAGCCCTTTACTGGACTTGCTTTTCTAACTCAGCCCACAATAAATGCTGCACATTAGAACTTTCAATAAGCCAAAGTGATCAATGTACAGTGTAAAAAAAAAAAAAAAACGCCCAGAAATTAATGCAAGAATTACTTCCCTTTAACCCTCGATGTACCCAACCCCCCCCCTCCCCCCAGTCCTTAACTGGATTTGCTTTTCTAACTCAGCCCACAATAAATGCTGCACATTGAAACTTTCAATAAGCCAAAGTGATCAATGTACAGTGTAAAAGGAAAACGAAAAGAAATTAATGTGACAAGTGGCTAAAAAAAGATTGTAAACTCTTTCAGTTGCTTCCTATTGCATAAATCAAACAAAGGCAACTGAAGTGTAATTTTTCTAATCTCTTCAAACCGCAACAAGAAACCCAGTTACGTTGACTATGTGCCAGTTACGCTCATGCGAAAACCTCAGAAATTAATGCGACAAGTGGCTAAAAAAAGCCTGAAGACTCTCATATATCAAACAAAGGCAACTGAAGTGTAATTTTTCCAATCTCTTCAAACCGCAACAAGAAACCCAGTTACGTCGACTACCGTCTCATAGGTGCCAGTTACGCTCATGCGAAAACCCCAGAAAATAATGCAACAAGTGGCAAAAAAAAGACTGAAGACTCTTTCAGTAGCAACTGCTTCTTATTGCATAAATCAAACAAAAGGAACTAAATTTTTGATTTATATTTTTTTCTCCAATCTCTTTATACCGTGACCACAAATCCATTTAAGTTGACTGCCATCGTATCCGCGAAAACGTGAAAAATCGACTTACGGAACATTTCATAGCAGAGGACACCTGTTGCTTAATAGGTCAAATATAGGGAATTTAGTTTCTAATATCTGTTTTTTATTTCTGCAATCTTTATTTACCGTGACGACTTTTAGGTTGTCTATTGTCTCGCAGGTGCCACTTACGTATCCGCAAAAACATGAAAAATCGACTTATGGAATATCTTATAGCAGACGACAACTGTTGCTTGAGTCAATTATAGGGATTTTTCTTTTTCTTTTTCTCTCACTAGGGCCATTGATTTGGTTACGATGACCATCTAACCCATACGTGACTGTTACGTGCCGCGCATAAAATTGTAAAATCAGCTTCGACACTTTTGGAGGCAACTGAAACCTGTCGTACAAATCAAAGAAAGGTAAAGCAAATTTTTCCCTGTTTTCTTACCAGGGTCATGAAAACATTGAACCAATTTAGACGACCGCGTGAGTCAAAAGTCAATTTTATGTTTAATCTCTGCGCAAAATATAAAATTCAGAAGCAACCGGTTGCTGTTGCGAAAACTTTTTCCGACAAAAAAATCTTGTTCTTGTTTGAAGAATTTAGAAGTAGGCCATAAAGACACAATAAGATGTAAGAATAACTAAAAATCAATTGCTTCCTTGATAGGGTAGGAAACATTGTGGGAAAAGGAGAAAATGCTGGTAGCCTGCATTGTCTCCTTTCCTCAGATTACTTTCAAAAGCCTTCTTTAAAAGGCGCCATGCATTGTGTGGTAAAAGGTTAATAATTATCCAATCAGAGAAGCTTTAAGGAAATCAGAATGGATACCAGCAGCCAATCAGAGAAGACTTAAGAAATTCAACAGCCAATCAGAGAGCTTCAAAATCGCTCGAAATTGGCGCCAAAATTTATCAATTAAAAAACAGTGAAAAAAACGGCATAAAAGTGGATTTAAAGTTTTCTTTAAAGGCTGCTGTGCAGTCCTTGGCAAACTGCAAAGATTTCACTGAAAATGGGCAAACATTTAAGAAAATAGGGGCGCAGAAGACCGTGTTTTGGTCTTTTCAAGCCCCTTGCAAGAATTACTTCCCTTTAACCCTCGATGCACCCACGCCCCCTCCCCAGCCCTTGACTGGATTTGCTTTTCTAACTCAGCCCACAATAAATGCTGCACATTGAAACTTTCAATTAGTCAATTTTTAGTCATCAATGTACAGTGTAAAAAAAAAAAAAAAAAAAAACGCCCAGAAATTAATGCAAGAATTACTTCCCTTTAACCCTCGATGCACCCAACACCCCCCTCCCCAGCCCTTTACTGGACTTGCTTTTCTAACTCAGCCCACAATAAATGCTGCACATTAGAACTTTCAATAAGCCAAAGTGATCAATGTACAGTGTAAAAAAAAAAACGCCCAGAAATTAATGCAAGAATTACTTCCCTTTAACCCTCGATGTACCCAACCCCCCCCCTCCCCCCAGTCCTTAACTGGATTTGCTTTTCTAACTCAGCCCACAATAAATGCTGCACATTGAAACTTTCAATAAGCCAAAGTGATCAATGTACAGTGTAAAAAGAAAACGCCCAGAAATAATTGTGAAAAGTGGCTAAAAAAAGATTGTAAACTCTTTCAGTTGCTTCCTATTGCATAAATCAAACAAAGGCAACTGAAGTGTAATTTTTCTAATCTCTTCAAACCGCAACAAGAAACCCAGTTACGTTGACTATGTGCCAGTTACGCTCATGCGAAAACCTCAGAAATTAATGCGACAAGTGGCTAAAAAAAGCCTGAAGACTCTCATATATCAAACAAAGGCAACTGAAGTGTAATTTTTCCAATCTCTTCAAACCGCAACAAGAAACCCAGTTACGTCAACTACCGTCTCATAGGTGCCAGTTACGCTCATGTGAAAACCCCAGAAAATAATGCAACAAGTGGCAAAAAAAAGACTGAAGACTCTTTCAGTAGCAACTGCTTCTTATTGCATAAATCAAACAAAAGGAACTAAATTTTTAATTTATATTTTTTTCTCCAATCTCTTTATACCGTGACCACAAATCCATTTACGTTGACTGCCATCGTATCCGCGAAAACGCGAAAAATCGACTTACGGAACATTTCATAGCAGAGGACACCTGTTGCTTAATAGGTCAAATATAGGGAATTTAGTTTCTAATATCTGTTTTTTATTTCTGCAATCTTTATTTACCGTGACGACAAACCCTTTTAGGTTGTCTATTGTCTCGCAGGTGCCACTTACGTATCCGCAAAAACATGAAAAATCGACTTATGGAATATCTTATAGCAGACGACAACTGTTGCTTGAGTCAATTATAGGGATTTTTCTTTTTCTTTTTCTCTCACTAGGGCCATTGATTTGGTTACGATGACCATCTAACCCATACGTGACTGTTAGGTGCCGCGCATAAAATTGTAAAATCAGCTTTGACACTTTTGGAGGCAACTGAAACCTGTCGTACAAATTAAAGAAAGGTAAACCAAATTTTTCCCTGTTTTCTTACCAGGGTCATGAAAACATTGAACCAATTTAGACGACCGCGTGAGTCAAAAGTCAATTTTATGTTTAATCTCTGCCCAAAATATAAAATTCAGAAGCAACCCGTTGCTGTTGCGAAAACTTTTTCCGACAAAAAAATCTTGTTCTTGTTTGAAGAATTTAGAAGTAGGCCATAAAGACACAATAAGATGTAAGAATAACTAAAAATCAATTGCTTCCTTGATAGGGTAGAAAACATTGTGGGAAAAGGAGAAAATGCTGGTAGCCTGCATTGTCTCCTTTCCTCAGATTACTTTCAAAAGCCTTCTTTAAAAGGCGTCATGCATTGTGTGGTAAAAGGTTAATAATTATCCGATCAGAGAAGCTTTAAGGAAATCAGAATGGATACCAGCAGCCAATCAGAGAAGACTTAAGAAATTCAACAGCCAATCAGAGAGCTTCAAAATCGCTCGAAATTGGCGCCAAAATTTATCAATTAAAAAACAGTGAAAAAAACGGCATAAAAGTGGATTTAAAGTTTTCTTTAAAGGCTGCTGTGCAGTCCTTGGCAAACTGCAAAGATTTCACTGAAAATGGGCAAACATTTAAGAAAATAGGGGCGCAGAAGACCGTGTTTTGGTCTTTTCAAGCCCCTTGCAAGAATTACTTCCCTTTAACCCTCGATGCACCCACGCCCCCTCCCCAGCCCTTAACTGGATTTGCTTTTCTAACTCAGCCCACAATAAATGCTGCACATTGAAACTTTCAATTAGTCAATTTTTAGTGATCAATGTACAGTGTAAAAAAAAAAACAAAAAAAAAAAAAAACGCCCAGAAATTAATGCAAGAATTACTTCCCTTTAATCCTCGATGCACCCAACACCCCCCTCCCCAGCCCTTTACTGGACTTGCTTTTCTAACTCAGCCCACAATAAATGCTGCACATTAGAACTTTCAATAAGCCAAAGTGATCAATGTACAGTGTAAAACAAAAAAAAACGCCCAGAAATTAATGCAAGAATTACTTCCCTTTAACCCTCGATGTACCCAACCCCCCCCTCCCCCCAGTCCTTAACTGGATTTGCTTTTCTAACTCAGCCCACAATAAATGCTGCACATTGAAACTTTCAATAAGCCAAAGTGATCAATGTACAGTGTAAAAAGAAAACGCCCAGAAATTAATGTGACAAGTGGCTAAAAAAAGATTGTAAACTCTTTCAGTAGCTTCCTATTGCATAAATCAAACAAAGGCAACTGAAGTGTAATTTTTCTAATCTCTTCAAACCGCAACAAGAAACCCAGTTATGTTGACTATGTGCCAGTTACGCTCATGCGAAAACCTCAGAAATTAATGCGACAAGTGGCTAAAAAAAGCCTGAAGACTCTCATATATCAAACAAAGGCAACTGAAGTGTAATTTATCCAATCTCTTCAAACCGCAACAAGAAACCCAGTTACGTCGACTACCGTCTCATAGGTGCCAGTTACGCTCATGCGAAAACCCCAGAAAATAATGCAACAAGTGGCAAAAAAAAGACTGAAGACTCTTTCAGTAGCAACTGCTTCTTATTGCATCAATCAAACAAAAGGAACTAAATTTTTGATTTATATTTTTTTCTCCAATCTCTTTATACCGTGACCACAAATCCATTTACGTTGACTGCCATCGTATCCGCAAAAACGCGAAAAATCGACTTACGGAACATTTCATAGCAGAGGACACCTGTTGCTTAATAGGTCAAATATAGGGAATTTAGTTTCTAATATCTGTTTTTTATTTCTGCAATCTTTATTTACCGTGACGACAAACCCTTTTAGGTTGTCTATTGTCTCGCAGGTGCCACTTACGTATCCGCAAAAACATGAAAAATCGACTTATGGAATATCTTATAGCAGACGACAACTGTTGCTTGAGTCAATTATAGGGATTTTTCTTTTTCTTTTTCTCTCACTAGGGCCATTGATTTGGTTACGATGACCATCTAACCCATACGTGACTGTTACGTGCCGCGCATAAAATTGTAAAATCAGCTTCGACACTTTTGGAGGCAACTGAAACCTGTCGTACAAATCAAAGAAAGGTAAACCAAATTTTTCCCTGTTTTCTTACCAGGGTCATGAAAACATTGAACCAATTTAGACGACCGCGTGAGTCAAAAGTCAATTTTATGTTTAATCTCTGCGCAAAATATAAAATTCAGAAGCAACCGGTTGCTTTTGCGAAAACTTTTTCCGACAAAAAAATCTTGTTCTTGTTTGAAGAATTTAGAAGTAGGCCATAAAGACACAATAAGATGTAAGAATAACTAAAAATCAATTGCTTCCTTGATAGGGTAGAAAACATTGTAGGATAAGGAGAAAATGCTGGTAGCCTGCATTGTCTCCTTTCCTCAGATTACTTTCAAAAGCCTTCTTTAAAAGGCGTCATGCATTGTGTGGTAAAAGGTTAATAATTATCCAATCAGAGAAGCTTTAAGGAAATCAGAATGGATACCAGCAGCCAATCAGAGAAGACTTAAGAAATTCAACAGCCAATCAGAGAGCTTCAAAATCGCTCGAAATTGGCGCCAAAATTTATCAATTAAAAAACAGTGAAAAAAACGGCATAAAAGTGGATTTAAAGTTTTCTTTAAAGGCTGCTGTGCAGTCCTTGGCAAACTGCAAAGATTTCACTGAAAATGGGCAAACATTTAAGAAAATAGGGGCGCAGAAGACCGTGTTTTGGTCTTTTCAAGCCCCTTGCAAGAATTACTTCCCTTTATCCCTCGATGCACCCACGCCCCCTCCATAGCCCTTAACTGGATTTGCTTTTCTAACTCAGCCCACAATAAATGCTGCACATTGAAACTTTCAATTAGTCAATTTTTAGTGATCAATGTACAGTGTAAAAAAAAAAAAAAAACCGCCCAGAAATTAATGCAAGAATTACTTCCCTTTAACCCTCGATGCACCCAACACCCCCCTCCCCAGCCCTTTACTGGACTTGCTTTTCTAACTCAGCCCACAATAAATGCTGCACATTAGAACTTTCAATAAGCCAAAGTGATCAATGTACAGTGTAAAAAAAAAAACGCCCAGAAATTAATGCAAGAATTACTTCCCTTTAACCCTCGATGTACCCAACCCCCCCTCCCCACAGTCCTTAACTGGATTTGCTTTTCTAACTCAGCCCACAATAAATGCTGCACATTGAAACTTTCAATAAGCCAAAGTGATCAATGTACAGTGTAAAAAGAAAACGCCCAGAAATTAATGTGACAAGTGGCTAAAAAAAGATTGTAAACTCTTTCAGTTGCTTCCTATTGCATAAATCAAACAAAGGCAACTGAAGTGTAATTTTTCTAATCTCTTCAAACCGCAACAAGAAACCCAGTTACGTTGACTATGTGCCAGTTACGCTCATGCAAAAACCTCAGAAATTAATGCGACAAGTGGCTAAAAAAAGCCTGAAGACTCTCATATATCAAATAAAGGCAACTGAAGTGTAATTTTTCCAATCTCTTCAAACCGCAACAAGAAACCCAGTTACGTCGACTACCGTCTCATAGGTGCCAGTTACGCTCATGCGAAAACCCCAGAAAATAATGCAACAAGTGGCAAAAAAAAGACTGAAGACTCTTTCAGTAGCAACTGCTTCTTATTGCATAAATCAAACAAAAGGAACTAAATTTTTAATTTATATTTTTTTCTCCAATCTCTTTATACCGTGACCACAAATCCATTTACGTTGACTGCCATCGTATCCGCGAAAACGCGAAAAATCGACTTACGGAACATTTCATAGCAGAGGACACCTGTTGCTTAATAGGTCAAATATAGGGAATTTAGTTTCTAATATCTGTTTTTTATTTCTGCAATCTTTATTTACCGTGACGACAAACCCTTTTAGGTTGTCTATTGTCTCGCAGGTGCCACTTACGTATCCGCAAAAACATGAAAAATCGACTTATGGAATATCTTATAGCAGACGACAACTGTTGCTTGAGTCAATTATAGGGATTTTTCTTTTTCTTTTTCTCTCACTAGGGCCATTGATTTGGTTACGATGACCATCTAACCCATACGTGACTGTTACGTGCCGCGCATAAAATTGTAAAATCAGCTTTGACACTTTTGGAGGCAACTGAAACCTGTCGTACAAATCAAAGAAAGGTAAACCAAATTTTTCCCTGTTTTCTTACCAGGGTCATGAAAACATTGAACCAATTTAGACGACCGCGTGAGTCAAAAGTCAATTTTATGTTTAATCTCTGCGCAAAATATAAAATTCAGAAGCAACCCGTTGCTGTTGCGAAAACTTTTTCCGACAAAAAAATCTTGTTCTTGTTTGAAGAATTTAGAAGTAGGCCATAAAGACACAATAAGATGTAAGAATAACTAAAAATCAATTGCTTCCTTGATAGGGTAGAAAACATTGTGGGAAAAGGAGAAAATGCTGGTAGCCTGCATTGTCTCCTTTCCTCAGATTACTTTCAAAAGCCTTCTTTAAAAGGCGTCATGCATTGTGTGGTAAAAGGTTAATAATTATCCAATCAGAGAAGCTTTAAGGAAATCAGAATGGATACCAGCAGCCAATCAGAGAAGACTTAAGAAATTCAACAGCCAATCAGAGAGCTTCAAAATCGCTCGAAATTGGCGCCAAAATTTATCAATTAAAAAACAGTGAAAAAAACGGCATAAAAGTGGATTTAAAGTTTTCTTTAAAGGCTGCTGTGCAGTCCTTGGCAAACTGCAAAGATTTCACTGAAAATGGGCAAACATTTAAGAAAATAGGGGCGCAGAAGACCGTGTTTTGGTCTTTTCAAGCCCCTTGCAAGAATTACTTCCCTTTAACCCTCGATGCACCCACGCCCCCTCCCCAGCCCTTAACTCGATTTGCTTTTCTAACTCAGCCCACAATAAATGCTGCACATTGAAACTTTCAATTAGTCAATTTTTAGTGATCAATGTACAGTGTAAAAAAAAAACAAAAAAAAAAAAAAACGCCAAGAAATTAATGCAAGAATTACTTCCCTTTAACCCTCGATGCACCCAACACCCCCCTCCCCAGCCCTTTACTGGACTTGCTTTTCTAACTCAGCCCACAATAAATGCTGCACATTAGAACTTTCAATAAGCCAAAGTGATCAATGTACAGTGTAAAAAAAAAAAACGCCCAGAAATTAATGCAAGAATTACTTCCCTTTAACCCTCGATGTACCCAACCCCCCTCCCCCCAGTCCTTAACTGGATTTGCTTTTCTAACTCAGCCCACAATAATTGCTGCACATTGAAACTTTCAATAAGCCAAAGTGATCAATGTACAGTGTAAAAAGAAAACGCCCAGAAATTAATGTGACAAGTGGCTAAAAAAAGATTGTAAACTCTTTCAGTTGCTTCCTATTGCATAAATCAAACAAAGGCAACTGAAGTGTAATTTTTCTAATCTCTTCAAACCGCAACAAGAAACCCAGTTACGTTGACTATGTGCCAGTTACGCTCATGCGAAAACCTCAGAAATTAATGCGACAAGTGGCTAAAAAAAGCCTGAAGACTCTCATATATCAAACAAAGGCAACTGAAGTGTAATTTTTCCAATCTCTTCAAACCGCAACAAGAAACCCAGTTACGTCGACTACCGTCTCATAGGTGCCAGTTACGCTCATGCGAAAACCCCAGAAAATAATGCAGCAAGTGGCAAAAAAAAGACTGAAGACTCTTTCAGTAGCAACTGCTTCTTATTGCATAAATCAAACAAAAGGAACTAAATTTTTAATTTATATTTTTTTCTCCAATCTCTTTATACCGTGACCACAAATCCATTTACGTTGACTGCCATCGTATCCACGAAAACGCGAAAAATCGACTTACGGAACATTTCATAGCAGAGGACACCTGTTGCTTAATAGGTCAAATATAGGGAATTTAGTTTCTAATATCTGTTTTTTATTTCTGCAATCTTTATTTACCGTGACGACAAACCCTTTTAGGTTGTCTATTGTCTCGCAGGTGCCACTTACGTATCCGCAAAAACATGAAAAATCGACTTATGGAATATCTTATAGCAGACGACAACTGTTGCTTGAGTCAATTATAGGGATTTTTCTTTATCTTTTTCTCTCACTAGGGCCATTGATTTGGTTACGATGACCATCTAACCCATACGTGACTGTTACGTGCCGCGCATAAAATTGTAAAATCAGCTTCGACACTTTTGGAGGCAACTGAAACCTGTCTTACAAATCAAAGAAAGGTAAACCAAATTTTTCCCTGTTTTCTTACCAGGGTCATGAAAACATTGAACCAATTTAGACGACCGCGTGAGTCAAAAGTCAATTTTATGTTTAATCTCTGCGCAAAATATAAAATTCAGAAGCAACCGGTTGCTGTTGCGAAAACTTTTTCCGACAAAAAAATCTTGTTCTTGTTTGAAGAATTTAGAAGTAGGCCATAAAGACACAATAAGATGTAAGAATAACTAAAAATCAATTGCTTCCTTGATAGGGTAGAAAACATTGTGGGAAAAGGAGAAAATGCTGGTAGCCTGCATTGTCTCCTTTCCTCAGATTACTTTCAAAAGCCTTCTTTAAAAGGCGTCATGCATTGTGTGGTAAAAGGTTAATAATTATCCAATCAGAGAAGCTTTAAGGAAATCAGAATGGATACCAGCAGCCAATCAGAGAAGACTTAAGAAATTCAACAGCCAATCAGAGAGCTTCAAAATCGCTCGAAATTGGCGCCAAAATTTATCAATTAAAAAACAGTGAAAAAAACGGCATAAAAGTGGATTTAAAGTTTTCTTTAAAGGCTGCTGTGCAGTCCTTGGCAAACTGCAAAGATTTCACTGAAAATGGGCAAACATTTAAGAAAATAGGGGCGCAGAAGACCGTGTTTTGGTCTTTTCAAGCCCCTTGCAAGAATTACTTCCCTTTATCCCTCGATGCACCCACGCCCCCTCCCTAGCCCTTAACTGGATTTGCTTTTCTAACTCAGCCCACAATAAATGCTGCACATTGAAACTTTCAATTAGTCAATTTTTAGTGATCAATGTACAGTGTAAAAAAAAAACAAAAAAAAAAAAAACGCCCAGAAATTAATGCAAGAATTACTTCCCTTTAACCCTCGATGCACCCAACACCCCCCTCCCCAGCCCTTTACTGGACTTGCTTTTCTAACTCAGCCCACAATAAATGCTGCACATTAGAACTTTCAATAAGCCAAAGTGATCAATGTACAGTGTAAAAAAAAAAAAAAACGCCCTGAAATTAATGCAAGAATTACTTCCCTTTAACCCTCGATGTACCCAATCCCCCCCTCCCCCCAGTCCTTAACTGGATTTGCTTTTCTAACTCAGCCCACAATAAATGCTGCACATTGAAACTTTCAATAAGCCAAAGTGATCAATGTACAGTGTAAAAAGAAAACGCCCAGAAATTAATGTGACAAGTGGCTAAAAAAAGATTGTAAACTCTTTCAGTTGCTTCCTATTGCATAAATCAAACAAAGGCAACTGAAGTGTAATTTTTCTAATCTCTTCAAACCGCAACAAGAAACCCAGTTACGTTGACTATGTGCCAGTTACGCTCATGCGAAAACCTCAGAAATTAATGCGACAAGTGGCTAAAAAAAGCCTGAAGACTCTCATATATCAAACAAAGGCAACTGAAGTGTAATTTTTCCAATCTCTTCAAACCGCAACAAGAAACCCAGTTACGTCGACTACCGTCTCATAGGTGCCAGTTACGCTCATGCGAAAACCCCAGAAAATAATGCAACAAGTGGCAAAAAAAAGACTGAAGACTCTTTCAGTAGCAACTGCTTCTTATTGCATAAATCAAACAAAAGGAACTAAATTTTTAATTTATATTTTTTTCTCCAATCTCTTTATACCGTGACCACAAATCCATTTACGTTGACTGCCATCGTATCCGCGAAAACGCGAAAAATCGACTTACGGAACATTTCATAGCAGAGGACACCTGTTGCTTAATAGGTCAAATATAGGGAATTTAGTTTCTAATATCTGTTTTTTATTTCTGCAATCTTTATTTACCGTGACGACAAACCCTTTTAGGTTGTCTATTGTCTCGCAGGTGCCACTTACGTATCCGCAAAAACATGAAAAATCGACTTATGGAATATTTTATAGCAGACGACAACTGTTGCTTGAGTCAATTATAGGGATTTTTCTTTATCTTTTTCTCTCACTAGGGCCATTGATTTGGTTACGATGACCATCTAACCCATACGTGACTGTTACGTGCCGCGCATAAAATTGTAAAATCAGCTTCGACACTTTTGGAGGCAACTGAAACCTGTCGTACAAATCAAAGAAAGGTAAACCAAATTTTTCCCTGTTTTCTTACCAGGGTCATGAAAACATTGAACCAATTTAGACGACCGCGTGAGTCAAAAGTCAATTTTATGTTTAATCTCTGCGCAAAATATAAAATTCAGAAGCAACCCGTTGCTGTTGCGAAAACTTTTTCCGACAAAAAAATCTTGTTCTTGTTTGAAGAATTTAGAAGTAGGCCATAAAGACACAATAAGATGTAAGAATAACTAAAAATCAATTGCTTCCTTGATAGGGTAGAAAACATTGTGGGAAAAGGAGAAAATGCTGGTAGCCTGCATTGTCTCCTTTCCTCAGATTACTTTCAAAAGCCTTCTTTAAAAGGCGTCATGCATTGTGTGGTAAAAGGTTAATAATTATCCAATCAGAGAAGCTTTAAGGAAATCAGAATGGATACCAGCAGCCAATCAGAGAAGACTTAAGAAATTCAACAGCCAATCAGAGAGCTTCAAAATCGCTCGAAATTGGCGCCAAAATTTATCAATTAAAAAACAGTGAAAAAAACGGCATAAAAGTGGATTTAAAGTTTTCTTTAAAGGCTGCTGTGCAGTCCTTGGCAAACTGCAAAGATTTCACTGAAAATGGGCAAACATTTAAGAAAATAGGGGCGCAGAAGACCGTGTTTTGGTCTTTTCAAGCCCCTTGCAAGAATTACTTCCCTTTATCCCTCGATGCACCCACGCCCCCTCCCCAGCCCTTAACTGGATTTGCTTTTCTAACTCAGCCCACAATAAATGCTGCACATTGAAACTTTCAATTAGTCAATTTTTAGTGATCAATGTACAGTGTAAAAAAAAAACACAAAAAAAAAAACGCCCAGAAATTAATGCAAGAATTACTTCCCTTTAACCCTCGATGCACCCAACACCCCCCTCCCCAGCCCTTTACTGGACTTGCTTTTCTAACTCAGCCCACAATAAATGCTGCACATTAGAACTTTCAATAAGCCAAAGTGATCAATGTACAGTGTAAAAAAAAAAAAAAAACGCCCAGAAATTAATGCAAGAATTACCTCCCTTTAACCCTCGATGTACCCAATCCCCCCCTCCCCCCAGTCCTTAACTGGATTTGCTTTTCTAACTCAGCCCACAATAAATGCTGCACATTGAAACTTTCAATAAGCCAAAGTGATCAATGTACAGTGTAAAAAGAAAACGCCCAGAAATTAATGTGACAAGTGGCTAAAAAAAGATTGTAAACTCTTTCAGTTGCTTCCTATTGCATAAATCAAACAAAGGCAACTGAAGTGTAATTTTTCTAATCTCTTCAAACCGCAACAAGAAACCCAGTTACGTTGACTATGTGCCAGTTACGCTTATGCGAAAACCTCAGAAATTAATGCGACAAGTGGCTAAAAAAAGCCTGAAGACTCTCATATATCAAACAAAGGCAACTGAAGTGTAATTTTTCCAATCTCTTCAAACCGCAACAAGAAACCCAGTTATGTCGACTACCGTCTCATAGGTGCCAGTTACGCTCATGCGAAAACCCCAGAAAATAATGCAACAAGTGGCAAAAAAAAGACTGAAGACTCTTTCAGTAGCAACTGCTTCTTATTGCATAAATCAAACAAAAGGAACTAAATTTTTAATTTATATTTTTTTCTCCAATCTCTTTATACCGTGACCACAAATCCATTTACGTTGACTGCCATCGTATCCGCGAAAACGCGAAAAATCAACTTACGGAACATTTCATAGCAGAGGACACCTGTTGCTTAATAGGTCAAATATAGGGAATTTAGTTTCTAATATCTGTTTTTTATTTCTGCAATCTTTATTTACCGTGACGACAAACCCTTTTAGGTTGTCTATTGTCTCGCAGGTGCCACTTACGTATCCGCAAAAACATGAAAAATCGACTTATGGAATATCTTATAGCAGACAACAACTGTTGCTTGAGTCAATTATAGGGATTTTTCTTTTTCTTTTTCTCTCACTAGGGCCATTGATTTGGTTACGATGACCATCTAACCCATACGTGACTGTTACGTGCCGCGCATAAAATTGTAAAATCAGCTTCGACACTTTTGGAGGCAACTGAAACCTGTCGTACAAATCAAAGAAAGGTAAAGCAAATTTTTCCCTGTTTTCTTACCAGGGTCATGAAAACATTGAACCAATTTAGACGACCGCATGAGTCAAAAGTCAATTTTATGTTTAATCTCTGCGCAAAATATAAAATTCAGAAGCAACCGGTTGCTGTTGCGAAAACTTTTTCCGACAAAAAAATCTTGTTCTTGTTTGAAGAATTTAGAAGTAGGCCATAAAGACACAATAAGATGTAAGAATATTTAAAAATCAATTGCTTCCTTGATAGGGTAGAAAACATTGTGGGAAAAGGAGAAAATGCTGGTAGCCTGCATTGTCTCCTTTCCTCAGATTACTTTCAAAAACCTTCTTTAAAAGGCGTCATGCATTGTGTGGTAAAAGGTTAATAATTATCCAATCAGAGAAGCTTTAAGGAAATCAGAATGGATACCAGCAGCCAATCAGAGAAGACTTAAGAAATTCAACAGCCAATCAGAGAGCTTCAAAATCGCTCGAAATTGGCGCCAAAATTTATCAATTAAAAAACAGTGAAAAAAACGGCATAAAAGTGGATTTAAAGTTTTCTTTAAAGGCTGCTGTGCAGTCCTTGGCAAACTGCAAAGATTTCACTGAAAATGGGCAAACATTTAAGAAAATAGGGGCGCAGAAGACCGTGTTTTGGTCTTTTCAAGCCCCTTACAAGAATTACTTCCCTTTAACCCTCGATGCACCCACGCCCCCTCCCCAGCCCTTAACTCGATTTGCTTTTCTAACTCAGCCCACAATAAATGCTGCACATTGAAACTTTCAATTAGTCAATTTTTAGTGATCAATGTACAGTGTAAAAAAAAAACAAAAAAAAAAAACGCCCAGAAATTAATGCAAGAATTACTTCCCTTTAACCCTCGATGCACCCAACACCCCCATCCCCAGCCCTTTACTGGACTTGCTTTTCTAACTCAGCCCACAATAAATGCTGCACATTAGAACTTTCAATAAGCCAAAGTGATCAATGTACAGTGTAAAAAAAAAAAAAACGCCCAGAAATTAATGCAAGAATTACTTCCCTTTAACCCTCGATGTACCCAACCCCCCCCTCCCCCCAGTCCTTAACTGGATTTGCTTTTCTAACTCAGCCCACAATAAATGCTGCACATTGAAACTTTCAATAAGCCAAAGTGATCAATGTACAGTGTAAAAAGAAAACGCCCAGAAATTAATGTGACAAGTGGCTAAAAAAAGATTGTAAACTCTTTCAGTTGCTTCCTATTGCATAAATCAAACAAAGGCAACTGAAGTGTAATTTTTCTGATCTGTTTAAACCGCAACAAGAAACCCAGTTACGTTGACTATGTGCCAGTTACGCTCCTGCGAAAACCTCAGAAATTAATGCGACAAGTGGCTAAAAAAAGCCTGAAGACTCTCATATATCAAACAAAGGCAACTGAAGTGTAATTTTTCCAATCTCTTCAAACCGCAACAAGAAACCCAGTTACGTCGACTACCGTCTCATAGGTGCCAGTTACGCTCATGCGAAAACCCCAGAAAATAATGCAACAAGTGGCAAAAAAAAGACTGAAGACTCTTTCAGTAGCAACTGCTTCTTATTGCATAAATCAAACAAAAGGAACTAAATTTTTAATTTATATTTTTTTCTCCAATCTCTTTATACCGTGACCACAAATCCATTTACGTTGACTGCCATCGTATCCGCGAAAACGCGAAAAATCGACTTACGGAACATTTCATAGCAGAGGACACCTGTTGCTTAATAGGTCAAATATAGGGAATTTAGTTTCTAATATCTGTTTTTTATTTCTGCAATCTTTATTTACCGTGACGACAAACCCTTTTAGGTTGTCTATTGTCTCGCAGGTGCCACTTACGTATCCGCAAAAACATGAAAAATCGACTTATGGAATATCTTATAGCAGACGACAACTGTTGCTTGAGTCAATTATAGGGATTTTTCTTTTTCTTTTTCTCTCACTAGGGCCATTGATTTGGTTACGATGACCATCTAACCCATACGTGACTGTTACGTGCCGCGCATAAAATTGTAAAATCAGCTTCGACACTTTTGGAGGCAACTGAAACCTGTCGTACAAATCAAAGAAAGGTAAACCAAATTTTTCCCTGTTTTCTTACCAGGGTCATGAAAACATTGAACCAATTTAGACGACCGCATGAGTCAAAAGTCAATTTTATGTTTAATCTCTGCGCAAAATATAAAATTCAGAAGCAACCCGTTGCTGTTGCGAAAACTTTTTCCGACAAAAAAATCTTGTTCTTGTTTGAAGAATTTAGAAGTAGGCCATAAAGACACAATAAGATGTAAGAATCACTAAAAATCAATTGCTTCCTTGATAGGGTAGAAAACATTGTGGGAAAAGGAGAAAATGCTGGTAGCCTGCATTGTCTCCTTTCCTCAGATTACTTTCAAAAGCCTTCTTTACAAGGCGTCATGCATTGTGTGGTAA
This sequence comes from Tridacna crocea, assembly GCA_943736015.1. Lineage (NCBI taxonomy): Eukaryota > Metazoa > Mollusca > Bivalvia > Cardiida > Cardiidae > Tridacna > Tridacna crocea. Next base: position 17,325,128 of record OX031069.1, read on the forward strand.
AAGGTTAATAATTATCCAATCAGAGAAGCTTTAAGGAAATCAGAATGGATACCAGCAGCCAATCAGAGAAGACTTAAGAAATTCAACAGCCAATCAGAGAGCTTCAAAATCGCTCGAAATTGGCGCCAAAATTTATCAATTAAAAAACAGTGAAAAAAACGGCATAAAAGTGGATTTAAAGTTTTCTTTAAAGGCTGCTGTGCAGTCCTTGGCAAACTGCAAAGATTTCACTGAAAATGGGCAAACATTTAAGAAAATAGGGGCGCAGAAGACCGTGTTTTGGTCTTTTCAAGCCCCTTGCAAGAATTACTTCCCTTTAACCCTCGATGCACCCATGCCCCCTCCCCAGCCCTTAACTGGATTTGCTTTTCTAACTCAGCCCACAATAAATGCTGCACATTGAAACTTTCAATTAGCCAATTTCTAGTGATCAATGTACAGATGAAAAAAAAAAACAAAAAAAAAAAACGCCCAGAAATTAATGAAAGAATTACTTCCCTTTAACCCTCGGTGCACCCAACATCCCCCTCCCCAACCCTTTAATGGACTTGTTTTTCTAACTCAGCCCACAATAAATGCTGCACATTAGAACTTTCAATAAGCCAAAGTGATCAATGTACAGTGTAAAAAAAAAAAACGCCCAGAAATTAATGCAAGAATTACTTCCCTTTAACCCTCGATGTACCCAACCCCCCCCCAGTCCTTAACTGGATTTGCTTTTCTAACTCAGCCCACAATAAATGCTGCACATTGAAACTTTCAATAAGCCAAAGTGATCAATGAACAGTGTAAAAAGAAAACGCCCAGAAATTAATGTGACAAGTGGCTAAAAAAAGATTGTAAACTCTTTCAGTTGCTTCCTATTGCATAAATCAAACAAAGGCAACTGAAGTGTAATTTTTCTAATCTCTTCAAACCGCAACAAGAAACCCAGTTACGTTGACTATGTGCCAGTTACGCTCCTGCGAAAACCTCAGAAATTAATGCAACAAGTGGCTAAAAAAAGCCTGAAGACTCTCATATATCAAACAAAGGCAACTGAAGTGTAATTTTTCCAATCTCTTCAAACCACAACAAGAAACCCAGTTACGTCGACTACCGTCTCATAGGTGCCAGTTACGCTCATGCGAAAACCCCAGAAAATAATGCAACAAGTGGCAAAAAAAAGACTGAAGACTCTTTCAGTAGCAACTGCTTCTTATTGCATAAATCAAACAAAAGGAACTAAATTTTTAATTTATATTTTTTTCTCCAATCTCTTTATACCGTGACCACAAATCCATTTACGTTGACTGCCATCGTATCCGCGAAAACGCGAAAAATCGACTTACGGAACATTTCATAGCAGAGGACACCTGTTGCTTAATAGGTCAAATATAGGGAATTTAGTTTCTAATATCTGTTTTTTATTTCTGCAATCTTTATTTACCGTGACGACAAACCCTTTTAGGTTGTCTATTGTCTCGCAGGTGCCACTTACGTATCCGCAAAAACATGAAAAATCGACTTATGGAATATCTTATAGCAGACGACAACTGTTGCTTGAGTCGATTATAGGGATTTTTCTTTTTCTTTTTCTCTCACTAGGGCCATTGATTTGGTTACGATGACCATCTAACACATATGTGACTGTTACGTGCCACGCATAAAATTGTAAAATCAGCTTCGACACTTTTGGAGGCAACTGAAACCTGTCGTACAAATCAAAGAAAGGTAAACCAAATTTTTCCCTGTTTTCTTACCAGGGTCATGAAAACATTGAACCAATTTAGACGACCGCGTGAGTCAAAAGTCAATTTTATGTTTAATCTCTGCGCAAAATATAAAATTCAGAAGCAACCGGTTGCTGTTGCGAAAACTTTTTCCTACAAAAAAATCTTGTTCTTGTTTGAAGAATTTAGAAGTAGGCCATAAAGACACAATAAGATGTGAGAATAACTAAAAATCAATTGCTTCCTTGATAGGGTAGAAAACATTGTGGGAAAAGGAGAAAATGCTGGTAGCCTGCATTGTCTCCTTTCCTCAGATTACTTTGAAAAGCCTTCTTTAAAAGGCGTCATGCATTGTGTGGTAAAAGGTTAATAATTATCCAATCAGAGAAGCTTTAAGGAAATCAGAATGGATACCAGCAGCCAATCAGAGAAGACTTAAGAAATTCAACAGCCAATCAGAGAGCTTCAAAATCGCTCGAAATTGGCGCCAAAATTTATCAATTAAAAAACAGTGAAAAAAACGGCATAAAAGTGGATTTAAAGTTTTCTTTAAAGGCTGCTGTGCAGTCCTTGGCAAACTGCAAAGATTTCACTGAAAATGGGCAAACATTTAAGAAAATAGGGGCGCAGAAGACCGTGTTTTGGTCTTTTCAAGCCCCTTGCAAGAATTACTTCCCTTTAACCCTCGATGCACCCACGCCCCCTCCCCAGCCCTTAACTCGATTTGCTTTTCTAACTCAGCCCACAATAAATGCTGCACATTGAAACTTTCAATTAGCCAATTTCTAGTGATCAATGTACAGTGTAAAAAAAAAACAAAAAAAAAAACGCCCAGAAATTAATGCAAGAATTACTTCCCTTTAACCCTCGATGCACCCAACATCCCCCTCCCCAGCCCTTTACTGGACTTGTTTTTCTAACTCAGCCCACAATAAATGCTGCACATTAGAACTTTCAATAAGCCAAAGTGATCAATGTACAGTGTAAAAAAAAAAAACGCCCAGAAATTAATGCAAGAATTACTTCCCTTTAACCCTCGATGTACCCAACCCCCCCCCCAGTCCTTAACTGGATTTGCTTTTCTAACTCAGCCCACAATAAATGCTGCACATTGAAACTTTCAATAAGCCAAAGTGATCAATGTACAGTGTAAAAAGAAAACGCCCAGAAATTAATGTGACAAGTGGCTAAAAAAAGATTGTAAACTCTTTCAGTTGCTTCCTATTGCATAAATCAAACAAAGGCAACTGAAATGTAATTTTTCTAATCTCTTCAAACCGCAACAAGAAACCCAGTTACGTTGACTATTTGCCAGTTACGCTCATGCGAAAACCTCAGAAATTAATGCGACAAGTGGCTAAAAAAAGCCTGAAGACTCTCATATATCAAACAAAGGCAACTGAAGTGTAATTTTTCCAATCTCTTCAAACCGCAACAAGAAACCCAGTTACGTCAACTACCGTCTCATAGGTGCCAGTTACGCTCATGCGAAAACCCCAGAAAATAATGCAACAAGTGGCAAAAAAAAGACTGAAGACTCTTTCAGTAGCAACTGCTTCTTATTGCATAAATCAAACAAAAGGAACTAAATTTTTAATTTATATTTTTTTCTCCAATCTCTTTATATCATGACCACAAATCCATTTACCTTGACCGCCATCGTATCCGCGAAAACGCGAAAAATCGACTTACGGAACATTTCATAGCAGAGGACACCTGTTGCTTAATAGGTCAAATATAGGGAATTTAGTTTCTAATATCTGTTTCTTATTTCTGCAATCTTTATTTACCGTGACGACAAACCCTTTTAGGTTGTCTATTGTCTCGCAGGTGCCACTTACGTATCCGCAAAAACATGAAAAATCGACTTATGGAATATCTTATAGCAGACGACAACTGTTGCTTGAGTCAATTATAGGGATTTTTCTTTTTCTTTTTCTCTCACTAGGGCCATTGATTTGGTTACGATGACCATCTAACCCATACGTGACTGTTACGTGCCGCGCATAAAATTGTAAAATCAGCTTCGACACTTTTGGAGGCAACTGAAACCTGTCGTACAAATCAAAGAAAGGTAAACCAAATTTTTTCCTGTTTTCTTACCAGGGTCATGAAAACATTGAACCAATTTAGACGACCGCGTGAGTCAAAAGTCAATTTTATGTTTAATCTCTGCGCAAAATATAAAATTCAGAAGCAACCGGTTGCTGTTGCGAAAACTTTTTCCGACAAAAAAATCTTGTTCTTGTTTGAAGAATTTAGAAGTAGGCCATAAAGACACAATAAGATGTAAGAATAACTAAAAATCAATTGCTTCCTTGATAGGGTAGAAAACATTGTGGGAAAAGGAGAAAATGCTGGTAGACTGCATTGTCTCCTTTCCTCAGATTACTTTCAAAAGCCTTCTTTAAAAGGCGTCATGCATTGTGTGGTAAAAGGTTAATAATTATCCAATCAGAGAAGCTTTAAGGAAATCAGAATGGATACCAGCAGCCAATCAGAGAAGACTTAAGAAATTCAACAGCCAATCAGAGAGCTTCAAAATCGCTCGAAATTGGCGCCAAAATTTATCAATTAAAAAACAGTGAAAAAAACGGCATGAAAGTGGATTTAAAGTTTTCTTTAAAGGCTGCTGTGCAGTCCTTGGCAAACTGCAAAGATTTCACTGAAAATGGGCAAACATTTAAGAAAATAGGGGCGCAGAAGACCGTGTTTTGGTCTTTTCAAGCCCCTTGCAAGAATTACTTCCCTTTAACCCTCGATGCACCCACGCCCCCTCCCCAGCCCTTAATTGGATTTGCTTTTCTAACTCAGCCCACAATAAATGCTGCACATTGAAACTTTCAATTAGCCAATTTTTAGTGATCAATGTACAGTGTAAAAAAAAAAAACAAAAAAAAAAACGCCCAGAAATTAATGCAAGAATTACTTCCCTTTAACCCTCGATGCACCCAACACCCCCCTCCCCAGCCCTTTACTGGACTTGCTTTTCTAACTCAGCCCACAATAAATGCTGCACATTAGAACTTTCAATAAGCCAAAGTGATCAATGTACAGTGTAAAAAAAAAAAACGCCCAGAAATTAATGCAAGAATTACTTCCCTTTAACCCTCGATGTACCCAACCCCCCCCCCCAGTCCTTAACTGGATTTGCTTTTCTAACTCAGCCCACAATAAATGCTGCACATTGAAACTTTCAATAAGCCAAAGTGATCAATGTACAGTGTAAAAAGAAAACGCCCAGAAATTAATGTGACAAGTGGCTAAAAAAAGATTGTAAACTCTTTCAGTTGCTTCCTATTGCATAAATCAAACAAAGGCAACTGAAGTGTAATTTTTCTAATCTCTTCAAACCGCAACAAGAAACCCAGTTACGTTGACTATGTGCCAGTTACGCTCATGCGAAAACCTCAGAAATTAATGCGACAAGTGGCTAAAAAAAGCCTGAAGACTCTCATATATCAAACAAAGGCAACTGAAGTGTAATTTTTCCAATCTCTTCAAACCGCAACAAGAAACCCAGTTACATCGACTACCGTCTCATAGGTGCCAGTTACGCTCATGCGAAAACCCCAGAAAATAATGCAACAAGTGACAAAAAAAAGACTGAAGACTCTTTCAGTAGCAACTGCTTCTTATTGCATAAATCAAACAAAAGGAACTAAATTTTTAATTTATATTTTTTTCTCCAATCTCTTTATATCGTGACCACAAATCCATTTACGTTGACCGCCATCGTATCCGCGAAAACGCGAAAAATCGACTTACGGAACATTTCATAGCAGAGGACACCTGTTGCTTAATAGGTCAAATATAGGGAATTTAGTTTCTAATATCTGTTTCTTATTTCTGCAATCTTTATTTACCGTGACGACAAACCCTTTTAGGTTGTCTATTGTCTCGCAGGTGCCACTTACGTATCCGCAAAAACATGAAAAATCGACTTATGGAATATCTTATAGCAGACGACAACTGTTGCTTGAGTCAATTATAGGGATTTTTCTTTTTCTTTTTCTCTCACTAGGGCCATTGATTTGGTTACGATGACCATCTAACCCATACGTGACTGTTACGTGCCGCGCATAAAATTGTAAAATCAGCTTCGACACTTTTGGAGGCAACTGAAACCTGTCGTACAAATCAAAGAAAGGTAAATCAAATTTTTCCCTGTTTTCTTACCAGGGTCATGAAAACATTGAACCAATTTAGACGACCGCGTGAGTCAAAAGTCAATTTTATTTTTAATCTCTGCGCAAAATATAAAATTCAGAAGCAACCGGTTGCTGTTGCGAAAACTTTTTCCGACAAAAAAATCTTGTTCTTGTTTGAAGAATTTAGAAGTAGGCCATAAAGACACAATAAGATGTAAGAATAACTAAAAATCAATTGCTTCCTTGATAGGGTAGAAAACATTGTGGGAAAAGGAGAAAATGCTGGTAGCCTGCATTGTCTCCTTTCCTCAGATTACTTTCAAAAGCCTTCTTTAAAAGGCGTCATGCATTGTGTGGTAAAAGGTTAATAATTATCCAATCAGAGAAGCTTTAAGGAAATCAGAATGGATACCAGCAGCCAATCAGAGAAGACTTAAGAAATTCAACAGCCAATCAGAGAGCTTCAAAATCGCTCCAAATTGGCGCCAATATTTATCAATTAAAAAACAGTGAAAAAAACGGCATAAAAGTGGATTTAAAGTTTATTTTAAAGGCTGCTGTGCAGTCCTTGGCAAACTGCAAAGATTTCACTGAAAATGGGCAAACATTTAAGAAAATAGGGTCGCAGAAAACCGTGTTTTGGTCTTTTCAAGCCCCTTGCAAGAATTACTTCCCTTTAACCCTCGATGCACAGATGCCCCCTCCCCAGCCCTTAACTGGATTTGCTTTTTCTAACTCAGCCCACAATAAATGCTGCACATTGAAACTTTCAATTAGCCAATTTTTAGTGATCAATGTACAGTGTAAAAAAAAAACAACAAAAAAGAAACGCCCAGAAATTAATGCAAGAATTACTTCCCTTTAACCCTCGATGTACCCAACACCCCCCTCCTCAGCCCTTTACTGGACTTGCTTTTCTAACTCAGCCCACAATAAATGCTGCACATTAGAACTTTCAATAAGCCAAATATAGGGAATTTAGTTTCTAATATCTGTTTTTTATTTCTGCAATCTTTATTTATCGTGACGACAAACCCTTTTAGGTTGTCTATTGTCTCGCAGGTGCCACTTACGTATCCGCAAAAACATGAAAAATCAACTTATGGAATATCTTATAGCAGACGACAACTGTTGCTTGAGTCAATTATAGGGATTTTTCTTTTTCTTTTTCTCTCACTAGGGCCATTGATTTGGTTACGATGACCATCTAACCCATACGTGACTGTTACGTGCCACGCATAAAATTGTAAAATCAGCTTCGACACTTTTGGAGGCAACTGAAACCTGTCGTACAAATCAAAGAAAGGTAAACCAAATTTTTCCCTGTTTTCTTACCAGGGTCATGAAAACATTGAACCAATTTAGACGACCGCGTGAGTCAAAAGTCAATTTTATGTTTAATCTCTGCGCAAAATATAAAATTCAGAAGCAACCCGTTGCTGTTGCGAAAACTTTTTCCGACAAAAAAATCTTGTTCTTGTTTGAAGAATTTAGAAGTAGGCCATAAAGACACAATAAGATGTAAGAATAACTAAAAATCAATTGCTTCCTTGATAGGGTAGAAAACATTGTGGGAAAAGGAGAAAATGCTGGTAGCCTGCATTGTCTCCTTTTCTCAGATTACTTTCAAAAGCCTTCTTTAAAAGGCGTCATGCATTGTGTGGTAAAAGGTTAATAATTATCCAATCAGAGAAGCTTTAAGGAAATCAGAATGGATACCAGCAGCCAATCAGAGAAGACTTAAGAAATTCAACAGCCAATCAGAGAGCTTCAAAATCGCTCGAAATTGGCGCCAAAATTTATCAATTAAAAAACAGTGAAAAAAACGGCATAAAAGTGGATTTAAAGTTTTCTTTAAAGGCTGCTGTGCAGTCCTTGGCAAACTGCAAAGATTTCACTGAAAATGGGCAAACATTTAAGAAAATAGGGGCGCAGAAGACCGTGTTTTGGTCTTTTCAAGCCCCTTGCAAGAATTACTTCCCTTTAACCCTCGATGCACCCACGCCCCCTCCCCAGCCCTTAACTGAATTTGTTTTTCTAACTCAGCCCACAATAAATGCTGCACATTGAAACTTTCAATTAGCCAATTTTTAGTGATCAATGTACAGTGTAAAAAAAAAACAAAAAAAAAAAACGCCCAGAAATTAATGCAAGAATTACTTCCCTTTAACCCTCGATGTACCCAACCCCCCCCTCCCCCCAGTCCTTAACTGGATTTGCTTTTCTAACTCAGCCCACAATAAATGCTGCACATTGAAACTTTCAATAAGCCAAAGTGATCAATGTACAGTGTAAAAAGAAAACGCCCAGAAATTAATGTGACAAGTGGCTAAAAAAAGATTGTAACTCTTTCAGTTGCTTCCTATTGCATAAATCAAACAAAGGCAACTGAAGTGTAATTTTTCTGATCTGTTTAAACCGCAACAAGAAACCCAGTTACGTTGACTATGTGCCAGTTACGCTCATGCAAAAACCTCAGAAATTAATGCGACAAGTGGCTAAAAAAAGCCTGAAGACTCTCATATATCAAACAAAGGCAACTGAAGTGTAATTTTTCCAATCTCTTCAAACCACAACAAGAAACCCAGTTACGTCGACTACCGTCTCATAGGTGCCAGTTACGCTCATGCGAAAACCCCAGAAAATAATGCAACAAGTGGCAAAAAAAAGACTGAAGACTCTTTCAGTAGCAACTGCTTCTTATTGCATAAATCAAACAAAAGGAACTAAATTTTTAATTTATATTTTTTTCTCCAATCTCTTTATACCGTGACCACAAATCCATTTAAGTTGACTGCCATCGTATCCGCGAAAACGTGAAAAATCGACTTACGGAACATTTCATAGCAGAGGACACCTGTTGCTTAATAGGTCAAATATAGGGAATTTAGTTTCTAATATCTGTTTTTTATTTCTGCAATCTTTATTTACCGTGACAACAAACCCTTTTAGGTTGTCTATTGTCTCGCAGGTGCCACTTACGTATCCGCAAAAACATGAAAAATCGACTTATGGAATATCTTATAGCAGACGACAACTGTTGCTTGAGTCAATTATAGGGATTTTTCTTTTTCTTTTTCTCTCACTAGGGCCATTGATTTGGTTACGATGACCATCTAACCCATACGTGACTGTTACGTGCCGCGCATGAAATTGTAAAATCAGCTTCGACACTTTTGGAGGCAACTGAAACCTGTCGTACAAATCAAAGAAAGGTAAACCAAATTTTTCCCTGTTTTCTTACCAGGGTCATGAAAACATTGAACCAATTTAGACGACCACGTGAGTCAAAAGTCAATTTTATGTTTAATCTCTGCGCAAAATATAAAATTCAGAAGCAACCGGTTGCTGTTGCGAAAACTTTTTCCGACAAAAAAATCTTGTTCTTGTTTGAAGAATTTAGAAGTAGGCCATAAAGACACAATAAGATGTAAGAATAACTAAAAATCAATTGCTTCCTTGATAGGGTAGAAAACATTGTGGGAAAAGGAGAAAATGCTGGTAGCCTGCATTGTCTCCTTTTCTCAGATTACTTTCAAAAGCCTTCTTTAAAAGGCGTCATGCATTGTGTGGTAAAAGGTTAATAATTATCCAATCAGAGAAGCTTTAAGGAAATCAGAATGGATACCAGCAGCCAATCAGAGAAGACTTAAGAAATTCAACAGCCAATCAGAGAGCTTCAAAATCGCTCCAAATTGGCGCCAAAATTTATCAATTAAAAAACAGTGAAAAAAACGGCATAAAAGTGGATTTAAAGTTTTCTTTAAAGGCTGCTGTGCAGTCCTTGGCAAACTGCAAAGATTTCACTGAAAATGGGCAAACATTTAAGAAAATAGGGGCGCAGAAGACCGTGTTTTGGTCTTTTCAAGCCCCTTGCAAGAATTACTTCCCTTTAACCCTCGATGCACCCACATCCCCTCCCCCCAGTCCTTAACTGGATTTGCTTTTCTAACTCAGCCCACAATAAATGCTGCACATTGAAACTTTCAATAAGCCAAAGTGATCAATGTACAGTGTAAAAAGAAAACGCCCAGAAATTAATGTGACAAGTGGCTAAAAAAAGATTGTAAACTCTTTCAGTTGCTTCCTATTGCATAAATCAAACAAAGGCAACTGAAGTGTAATTTTTCTAATCTCTTCAAACCGCAACAAGAAACCCAGTTACGTTGACTATGTGCCAGTTACGCTCATGCGAAAACCTCAGAAATTAATGCGACAAGTGGCTAAAAAAAGCCTGAAGACTCTCATATATCAAACAAAGGCAACTGAAGTGTAATTTTTCCAATCTCTTCAAACCGCAACAAGAAACCCAGTTACGTCGACTACCGTCTCATAGGTGCCAGTTACGCTCATGCGAAAACCCCAGAAAATAATGCAACAAGTGGCAAAAAAAAGACTGAAGACTCTTTCAGTAGCAACTGCTTCTTATTGCATAAATCAAACAAAAGGAACTAAATTTTTAATTTATATTTTTTTCTCCAATCTCTTTATACCGTGACCACAAATCCATTTACGTTGACTACCATCGTATCCGCGAAAACGCGAAAAATCGACTTACGGAACATTTCATAGCAGAGGACACCTGTTGCTTAATAGGTCAGATATAGGGAATTTACTTTCTAATATCTGTTTTTTATTTCTGCAATCTTTATTTACCGTGACGACAAACCCTTTTAGGTTGTCTATTGTCTGGCAGGTGCCACTTACGTATCCGCAAAAACATGAAAAATCGACTTATGGAATATCTTATAGCAGACGACAACTGTTGCTTGAGTCAATTATAGGGATTTTTCTTTTTCTTTTTCTCTCACTAAGGCCATTGATTTGGTTACGATGACCATCTAACACATAATGTGACTGTTACGTGCCGCGCATAAAATTGTAAAATCAGCTTCGACACTTTTGGAGGCAACTGAAACCTGTCGTACAAATCAAAGAAAGGTAAACCAAATTTTTCCCTGTTTTCTTACCAGGGTCATGAAAACATTGAACCAATTTAGACGACCGCGTGAGTCAAAAGTCAATTTTATGTTTAATCTCTGCGCAAAATATAAAATTCAGAAGCAACCGGTTGCTGTTGCGAAAACTTTTTCCGACAAAAAAATCTTGTTCTTGTTTGAAGAATTTAAAAGTAGGCCATAAAGACACAATAAGATGTGAGAATAACTAAAAATCAATTGCTTCCTTGATAGGGTAGAAAACATTGTGGGAAAAGGAGAAAATGCTGGTAGCCTGCATTGTCTCCTTTCCTCAGATTACTTTCAAAAGCCTTCTTTAAAAGGCGTCATGCATTGTGTGGTAAAAGGTTAATAATTATCCAATCAGAGAAGCTTTAAGGAAATCAGAATGGATACCAGCAGCCAATCAGAGAAGACTTAAGAAATTCAACAGCCAATCAGAGAGCTTCAAAATCGCTCCAAATTGGCGCCAAAATTTATCAATTAAAAAACAGTGAAAAAAACGGCATAAAAGTGGATTTAAAGTTTTCTTTAAAGGCTGCTGTGCAGTCCTTGGCAAACTGCAAAGATTTCACTGAAAATGGGCAAACATTTAAGAAAATAGGGGCGCAGAAGACCGTGTTTTGGTCTTTTCAAGCCCCTTGCAAGAATTACTTCCCTTTAACCCTCGATGCACCCACGCCCCCTCCCCAGCCCTTAACTGGATTTGCTTTTCTAACTCAGCCCACAATAAATGCTGCACATTGAAACTTTCAATTAGCCAATTTTTAGTGATCAATGTACAGTGTAAAAAAAAAACAAAAAAAAAAAACGCCCAGAAATTAATGCAAGAATTACTTCCCTTTAACCCTCGATGCACCCAACACCCCCCTCCCCAGCCCTTTACTGGACTTGCTTTTCTAACTCAGCCCACAATAAATGCTGCACATTAGAACTTTCAATAAGCCAAAGTGATCAATGTAGAGTGTAAAAAAAAAAACGCCCAGAAATTAATGCAAGAATTACTTCCCTTTAACCCTCGATGTACCCAACCCCCCCCCCAGTCCTTAACTGGATTTGCTTTTCTAACTCAGCCCACAATAAATGCTGCACATTGAAACTTTCAATAAGCCAAAGTGATCAATGTACAGTGTAAAAAGAAAACGCCCAGAAATTAATGTGACAAGTGGCTAAAAAAAGATTGTAAACTCTTTCAGTTGCTTCCTATTGCATAAATCAAACAAAGGCAACTGAAGTGTAATTTTTCTAATCTCTTCAAACCGCAACAAGAAACCCAGTTACGTTGACTATGTGCCAGTTACGCTCATGCGAAAACCTCAGAAATTAATGCGACAAGTGGCTAAAAAAAGCCTGAAGACTCTCATATATCAAACAAAGGCAACTGAAGTGTAATTTTTCCAATCTCTTCAAACCACAACAAGAAACCCAGTTACGTCGACTACCGTCTCATAGGTGCCAGTTACGCTCATGCGAAAACCCCAGAAAATAATGCAACAAGTGGCAAAAAAAAGACTGAAGACTCTTTCAGTAGCAACTGCTTCTTATTGCATAAATCAAACAAAAGGAACTAAATTTTTAATTTATATTTTTTTCTCCAATCTCTTTATACCGTGACCACAAATCCATTTACGTTAACTGCCATCTCAAAGGTGCCGGTTACGTATCCGCGAAAAAGGCAAAAAATCGACTTACGGAACATTTCATAGCAGAGGACACCTGTTGCTTAATAGGTCAAATATAGGGAATTTAATTTCTAATATCTGTTTTTTATTTCTGCAATCTTTATTTACCGTGACGACAAACCCTTTTAGGTTGTCTATTGTCTGGCAGGTGCCACTTACGTATCCGCAAAAACATGAAAAATTGACTTATGGAATATTTTATAGCAGACAACAACTGTTGCTTGAGTCAATTATAGGGATTTTTCTTTTTCTTTTTCTCTCACTAGGGCCATTGATTTGGTTACGATGACCATCTAACCGATACGTGACTGTTACGTGCCGCGCATAAAATCGTAAAATCAGCTTCGACACTTTTGGACGTAACTGAAACCTGTCGTACAAATCAAAGAAAGGTAAACCAAATTTTTCCCTGTTTTCTTACCAAGGTCATGAAAACATTGAACCAATTTAGATGACCGCGTGAGTCAAAAGTCAATTTTATGTTTAATCGCTGCGCAAAATATAAAATTCAGAAGCAACCGGTTGCTGTTGAGAAAACTTTTTCCGACAAAAAAATCTTGTTCTTGTTTGAAGAATTTAGAAGTAGGCCATAAAGACACAATAAGATGTAAAAATAACTAAAAATCAATTGCTTCCTTGATAGGGTAGAAAACATTGTGGGAAAAAGAGAAAATGCTGGTAGCCTGCATTGTCTCCTTTCCTCAGATTATTTTCAAAAGCCTTCTTTAAAAGGCGTCATGCATTGTGTGGTAAAAGGTTAATAATTATCCAATCAGAGAAGCTTTAAGGAAATCAGAATGGATACCAGCAGCCAATCAGAGAAGACTTAAGAAATTCAACAGCCAATCAGAGAGCTTCAAAATCGCTCCAAATTGGCGCCAAAATTTATCAATTAAAAAACAGTGAAAAAACGGCATAAAAGTGGATTTAAAGTTTTCTTTAAAGGCTGCTGTGCAGTCCTTGGCAAACTGCCAAGATTTCACTGAAAATGGGCAAACATTTAAGAAAATAGGGGCGCAGAAGACCGTGTTTTGGTCTTTTCAAGCCCCTTGCAAGAATTACTTCCCTTTAACACTCGATGCACCCACGTCCCCTCCCCAGCCCTTAACTGGATTTGCTTTTCTAACTCAGCCCACAATAAATGCTGCACATTGAAACTTTCAATTAGCCAATTTTTACTGATCAATGTACAGTGTTAAAAAAAAAAAAAAAACAAACGCCCAGAAATTAATGCAAGAATTACTTCCCTTTAACCCTCGATGCACCCCACACCCCACTCCCCAGCCCTTTACTGGATTTGCTTTTCTAACTCAGCCCACAATAAATGCTGCACATTGGAACTTTCAATAAGCCAAAGTGATCAATGTACAGTGTAAAAAAAAAAGCCCAGAAATTAATGCAAGAATTATTTCCCTTTAACCCTCGATGTACCCAACGCCCCCCCAGTCCTTAACTGGATTTGCTTCTCTAACTCAGCCCACAATAAATGCTGCACATTGAAACTTTCAATAAGCAAAAGTGATCAATGTACAGTGTAAAAAGAAAACGCCCAGAAATTAATGTGACAAGTGGCTAAAAAAAGGTTGTAAACTCTTTCAGTTGCTTCCTATTGCATAAATCAAACAAAGGCAACTGAAGTGTAATTTTTCTAATCTCTTCAAACCACAACAAGAAACCCAGTCACGTTGACTATGTGCCAGTTACGCTCATGCGAAATCCTCAGAAATTAATGCGACAAGTGGCTAAAAAAGCCTGATAACTCTCATATATCAAACAAAGGCAACTGAAGTGTAATTTTTCCAATCTCTTCAAACCGCAACAAGAAACCCAGTTACGTTGAGTACCGTCTCATAGGTGCCAGTGACGCTCATGCGAAAACCCCAGAAAATAATGCAACAAGTGGCAAAAAAAAGACTGAAGACTCTTTCAGTAGCAACTGCTTCTTATTGCATAAATCAAACAAAAGGAACTAAATTTTTAATTTATATTTTTTTCTCCAATCTCTTTATAGTGTGACCACAAATCCATTTACGTTGACTGCCATCTCAAAGGTGCCGGTTACGTATATGCGAAAACGCGAAAAATAGACTTATGGAACATTTCATAGCAGAGGACACCTGTTGCTTAATAGGTCAAATATAGGGAATTTAATTTCTATTATCTGTTTTTAATTTCTGCAATCTTTATTTACCATGACGACAAGCCCTTTTAGGTTCTCTATTGGCTGGCAGGTGCCACTTACGTATCCGCAAAAACATGGAAAATCGACTAATGGAATATTTCATAGTAGACGACAACTGTTGCTTGAGTCAATTATAGGGATTTTTCTTTTTCTTTTTCTCTCACTAGGGCCATTGATTTGGTTACGATGACCATCTAACCCATACATGACTGTTACTTGCCGCGCATAAAATCGTAAAATCAGCTTCGACACTTTTGGAGGCAACTGAAACCTGTCGTACAAATCAAAGAAAGGTAAACCAAATTTTTCCCTGTTTTCTTACCAGGGTCATGAAAACATTGAACCAATTTAGACGACCGCGTGAGTCAAAAGTCAATTTTATCTTTAATCGCTGCGCAAAATATAAAATTCAGAAGCAACCAGTTGCTGTTTTGAAAACTTTTTCCGACAAAAAAATCTTGTTCTTGTTTGAAGAATTTAGAAGTAGGCCATAAAGACACAATAAGATGTAAGAATAACTAAAAATCAATTGCTTCCTTGATAGGGTAGAAAACATTGTGGGAAAAGGAGAAAATGCTGGTAGCCTGCATTGTCTCCTTTCCTCAGATTATTTTCAAAAGCCTTCTTTAAAAGGCGTCATGCATTGTGTGGTAAAATGTTAATAATTATCCAATCAGAGAAGCTTTGAGGAAATCAAAATGGATACCAGCAGCCAATCAGAGAAGACTTAAGAAATTCAACAGCCAATCAGAGAGCTTCAAAATCGCTCCAAATTGGCGCCAAAATTTATCAATTAAAAAACAGTGAAAAAAACGGCATAAAAGTGGATTTAAAGTTTTCTTTAAAGGCTGCTGTGCAGTCCTTGGCAAACTGCCAAGATTTCACTGAAAATAGGCAAACATTTAAGAAAATAGGGGCCCAGAAGACCGTGTTTTGGTCTTTTCAAGCCCCTTGCAAGAATTACTTCCCTTTAACCCTCGATGCACCCACGCCCCCTCCCCAGCCCTTAACTGGATTTGCTTTTCTAACTCAGCCCACAATAAATGCTGCACATCGAAACTTTCAATTAGCCAATTTTTAGTGATCAATGTACAGTGTAAAAAAGAAAAAAAAAGCCCAGAAATTAATGCAAGAATTACTTCCCTTTAACCCTCGAAGCACCCAACACCCCCCTCCCCAGCCCTTTACTTGATTTGCTTTTCTAACTCAGCACACAATAAATGCTGCACATTGGAACTTTCAATAAGCCAAAGTGATCAATGTACAGTGTAAAAAAAAAATCACCCAGAAATTAATGCAAGAATTACTTCCCTTTAACCATCGATGTACCCAACCCCCCTCCAGTATTTAACTGGATTTGCTTTTCTAACTCAGCCCACAATAAATGCTGCACATTGAAACTTTCAATTAGCCAATTTTTAGTGATCAATGTACAGTGTAAAAAAAAAAGACGCCCAGAAATTAATGCAAGAATTACTTCCCTTAAACCCTCGATGCACCTAACAGCCCCATCCCCAGCCCTTTACTGGATTTGCTTTTCTAACTCAGCCCACAATAAATGCTGCACATTGAAACTTTCAATAAGCCAAAGTGATCAATGTACAGTGTAAAAAAAACAAGAAAAAACGCCCAGAAATTAATGCAAGAATTGCTTCCCTTTAACCCTCGATGCACCCAACACCCCCCTCCCCAGCCCTTTACTGGATTTGCTTTTCTAACTCAGCCCACAATATATGCTGCACATTGAAACTTTCAATAAGCCAAAGTGATCAATGTACAGTGTAAAAAGAAAACGCCCAGAAATTAATGTGACAAGTGGCTAAAAAAAGATTGTAAACTCTTTCAGTTGCTTCCTATTGCATAAATCAAACAAAGACAACTGAAGTGTAATTTTTCTAATCTCTTCAAACTGCAACAAGAAACCCAGTTACGTTGACTATGTGCCAGTTACGCTTATGCGAAAACCTCAGACATTAATGCGACAAGTGGCTAAAAAAAGCCTGAAAACTCTCATATATCAAACAAAGGCAACTGAAGTGTAATTTTTCCAATCTCTTCAAACCGCAACAAGAAACCCAGTTACGTTGACTACCGTCTCATAGGTGCCAGTTACGCTCATGCGAAAACCCAGAAAATAATGTGACAAGTGGCAAAAAAAAGACTGAAGACTCTTTTAGTAGCAACTGCTTCTTATTGCATAAATCAAACAAAAGGAACTAAATTTTTAATTTTAATTTTTTTCTCCAATCTCTTTATACCGTGACCACAAATCCATTTACGTTGACTGCCATCTCAAAGGTGCCGGTTACGTACCCGTTAAAAATGTGAAAAATCGACTGACGGAACATTTCATAGCAGAGGACACCTGTTGCTTAATAGGTCAAATATAGGGAATTTAATTTCTAATATTTTTTTTTTATGTCTGCAATCTTGATTTACCGTGACGACAAACCCTTTTAGGTTGTCTATTGTCTCCCAGGTGTCACTTACGTATCCGCAAAAACATGAAAAATCGACTTATGGAATATTTTATAGCAGACGACAACTGTTGCTTGAGTCAATTATAGGGATTTTTCTTTTTCTTTTTCTCTCACTAGGGCTATTGATTTGGTTACGATGACCATCTAACCCATACGTGACTGTTACGTGCCGCGCATAAAATTGTAAAATCAGCTTCGACACTTTTGGATACAACTGAAACCTGTCGTACAAATCAAAGAAAGGTAAATCAAATTTTTCCCTGTTTTCTTACCAGGGTCATGAAAACATTGAACCAATTTAGAAGACCGCGTGAGTCAAAAGTCAATTTTATGTTTAATCGCTGCGCAAAATATAAAATTCAGAAGCAACCGGTTGCTGTTGAGAAAACTTTTTCCGACAAAAAAATCTTGTTCTTGTTTGAAGAATTTAGAAGTAGGCCATAAAGACACAATAAGATGTAAGAATAACTAAAAATCAATTGCTTCCTTGATAGGGTAGAAAACAATGTGGGAAAAGGAGAAAATGCTAGTAGCCTGCATTGTCTCCTTTCCTCAGATTATTTTTAAAAGCCTTCTTTAAAAGGCGTCATGCATTGTGTGGTAAAAGGTTAATAATTATCCAATCAGAGAAGCTTTAAGGAAATCAGAATGGATACCAGCAGCCAATCAGAGAAGACTTAAGAAATTCAACAGCCAATCAGAGAGCTTCAAAATCGCTCCAAATTCGCACCAAAATTTATCAATTAAAAAACAGTGAAAAAAACGGCATAAAAGTGGATTTAAAGTTTTCTTTAAAGGCTGCTGTGCAGTCCTTGGCAAACTGCCAAGATTTCACAGAAAATGGGCAAACATTTAAGAAAATAGGGGCGCAGAAGACCGTGTTTTGGTCTTTTCAAGCCCCTTGCAAGAATTACTTCCCTTTAACCCTCGATGCATCCACGTCCCCTCCCCAGCCCTTAACTTGATTTGCTTTTCTAACTCAGCCCACAATAAATGCTGCACATTGAAACTTTCAATTAGCCAATTTTTAGTGATCAATGTACAGTGTAAAAAAAAAAAAAAAAGACGCCCAGAAATTGATGCAAGAATTACTTCCCTTTAACCCTCGATGCACCCAACACCCCCCTCCCCAGCCCTTTAATGGATTTGCTTTTCTAACTCAGCCAACAATAAATGCTGCACATTGGAACTTTCAATTAGCCAAAGTGATCAATGTACAGTGTAAAAAAAAAAATGCCGAGAAATTAATGCAAGAATTACTTCTCTTTGACCCTCGATGCACCCAACCCCCCCCCCCCCAGTCCTTAACTGGATTTGCTTTTCTAACTCAGCCCACAATAAATGCTGCACATTGAAACTTTCAATTAGCCAATTTTTAGTGATCAATGTACAGTGTAAAAAAAAAACGCCCAGAATTTAATGCAAGAATTACTTCCCTTTAACCCTCGATGCACACAACACCCCCCTACCCAGCCCTTTACTGGATTTGCTTTTCTAACTCAGCCCACAATAAATGCTGCACATTGGAACTTTCAATAAGCCAAAGGGATCAATGTACAGTGTAAAAAAAAACGCCCAGAAATTAATGCTAGAATTACTTCCCTTTAACCCTCGATGCACCCCCCCCAGTCCTTAACTGGATTTGCTTTTCTAACTCAGCCCACAATAAATGCTGCACACTGAAACTTTCAATAAGCCAAAGTGATCAATGTACAGTGTTAAAAGAAAACGCCCAGAAATTAATGTGACAAGTGGCTAAAAAAAGATTGTAAACTCTTTCAGTTGCTTCCTATTGCATAAATCAAACAAAGGCAACTGAAGTGTAATTTTTCTAATCTCTTCAAACCGCAACAAGAAACCCAGTTACGTTGACTACGTGCCAGTTACGATCATGCGAAAACCTCAGAAATTAATGCGACAAGTGGCTAAAAAAAGACTGAAAACTCTCATATATCAAACAAAGGCAACTGAAGTGTAATTTTTCCAATCTCTTCAAACCACAACAAGAAACCCAGTTACGTCGACTACCGTCTCATAGGTGCCAGTTACGCTCATGCGAAAACCCCAGAAAATAATGCGACAAGTGGCAAAAAAACGACTGAAGACTCTTTCAGTAGCAACTGCTTCTTATTGCATAAATCAAACAAAAGGAACTAAATTTCTAATTTATATTTTTTTCTCCAATCTCTTTATACTGTGACCACAAATCCATTTACGTTGACTGCCATCTCAAAGGTGCCGGTTACGTATCCGCGAAAACGCGAAAAATCGACTTTATGAATTGTAAATAAATATGATTAAAACACTCACTTCAAAATATTTTGTCCAAGAAAGATTATTTTGAGAAAAGTTTGAGTTACAACCTTATTCCCTCTCAAAAACGGATATTTTCTCAATATTTTTCAGCGTGAGACGGTTGTAACTCAAAGTTACAACCGTTTCACCGTCAACATTTATTCTATCAAAATAGCATGTGATAGACTGTGTCAGACTGAAGAGATGGCAGACAATAACCTTAAATTCAGTAAAAATGAAGGAAATTTCTCTAATAGGGTAGAAAACATTGTGGGAAAAGGTGAATTTGCTTGTTACATCTCCTATTAGATATTCTATATTCAGCATTTCTCTTTCTGACACTAGAAGGTTTTTCAGTATATAAATCAGTTTCAGTGCTTCGGTTTTTAGCCTCATTCACTGAAAAAGTGGGCTTATGTCATGGCGCTGAATCTGTCACAGGTGCTTGCGTGTGTGCCTGTCTGCATGCATGGACTGACTTTTATTTTAGTCATAAGTCATCTTTTATTTTAGTCATCTTTTTCTGAGAAACTGCTCATTCAGTTTTGATCAAACTGCACAGAAAATGATCCTGTTATGGTCCTCTTCAGAATTTCTTTACAGAGTTTGACTCTTTACAAAATTCTGGTTGCCATGGCAACAAAACTGAAAAATATCAAAAACCTTCAAAATTCTCCTTGTCTGAAAGAACAGGACTCCATGCTACAAACTTTTGCATGTAGCTGTATGTAATAGACCTTTATGAAGTTTTTTTTTAATTATAACTCTGTGGTCAAGGTTGGCCCTACCCTGAAGATCACAAATTTTACAAGGGCTTATGTGGTGAAAACTTTAGAAATCTTCTTGTACCAAACCATAAAGCCGAAGACTATTGAATTTGGCATGTAGCTTTACCTAAAAGACCTCAAGATCTCTGTAGTTTCTTCATATCATAGCTTTGGGGTCAAAAGTGATCCTGTCCCAGGGGTCAAAAGTTAAAAATGGGCTTATATAGGGACACTCTACCTTCTAGTACCTAGCCATAAGGCCTGGGACAACCAAAATTTGCATGTAGCTTTATTTAAGGAGCCTCTACCAAGACGCCAAAATTAAAGTCTTGGGGTCAAAATTGGCCCAGCCCCCTTGGTCACAAGTTCTACATGAGCTTACATAATAAAAACTTAAATTTAAAAATCTTCTTGTTATATACCATAAGAACTGGAGCTATCAAATTTAGCCCTGTTTCAGGTGTGTCATGTTTTACAGGTCCTTCTGTTGAGGAAACTTTATAAAAAATCTTTTTGTTTATGATCATACTTTCAAGACCTATATTTTTTGGTACAGGCTTTATCTAGTGGATATCTAACAGGATTCAAGTAATTATAGCTCTTTGCCCTCGGTCATAACTTCTCATGGGATTTTATAGAGAAAAGTTTATGTCTTCTACTTCAAAACCATTTGAGCCAAGTATTGTAATGTGGGCATGTAGGGTTTTTATTTGTTAGCCAGTGGGTAATACAGGGCCATCATAGCCCTCTTAAATGTTCTGATCAGTAATAAGTGAAGGGGACCTCTGGAATTTTTGTGTCAATTGAATAATGTCACTGTCTGAATCTGATTAAGATTTTGATATTTGGGTAGGATGATCATCTCAATCATCAGTATTATCACTTCCACCAATATCCACCTTCTTTGTCAATATTATTGGAATCATTAAATTATTACTATGATGGAAATTAAAAAAACAGATTTTCATCAATATTTTGCAAAAATGGAAAACTATCATATGTATCTGCAATACAATTTTCAATCATTAACTACCTAAATTACACAGAAACAGTGGAAACTTCTGAAAGACTTGGAGATTCATTGGCAGCAGTTACTAATTCCTCAGCAGCTATGAATATTCTACAGACAGCTGAATGGTATTCCCTCAGAAAGTCATGATTGTTCCAATAACACAGACTTTGCCAAGTCTTGAATAAAACAGCATAGTATTTTTAAACCACTGTGCACTGCTCAAATCAGAACTTGATGCACCCATCTTCCCATTCTAAATAACATACATTTTCATACTACATGTATGATAATTATAATAGTCCTTTGGTCTTGTCATCAACTGTACAATTATAACTGGGGTAGAGGGTTGTGATACAATTGTGCAGTCTTGATGAGCAAGATATTCCAAATTATGATGATTTTCTAGTGTCAAGTAAAAATAATCATCTGTACTTAAAAGGATATGAAGAAAATTTTATGTTCCATTATCTCGGTGGGGCTTTACTGGACTGTATGGTTGCAGTGGCAGCATTGGCAACACACTGACATCTTGGATCCATATTCACCAACCATTCTTAAGAATGTTCTTAGAATTATTCTTCAGAATGTTAAAAAATGTGAAAGTAACACAATTACTGATTAGCTAAACCAAATAGTTCAGCAAGTCAGAAGTAGTTTTCCACTTCCACATTCAAAAATTCTTGGAGAATAAGACGAAGAATGTTTGTAAGCATGGTTGGTGAATATAGACACAGTCTGAGCCCTTAAATCTTTCATGTCCTTAGTGCATCTATACCTAGATAATCATTATAAATCTGGAAAATACTTATGAAATGATGGAATTCAATCAAGTATTGAAACTCTTTCAAAACACTAATCCTTTCCTTAAATAATAAACTACTTTGAACCTGAACTTTGAACTTGAGATACAGAGTCTTCCAAACTGAAACAGTCTGTAGATAAAAAAATCACAACTTTATATACTTAAGTTTTCTGATAAGGTAGAAAACACTGTGGGAAAAGGAAACTTATTTGATACATGTATGCAAATTTTCCTTTTCCTTCCTTACACAAGTATTTATTCAGCACTCTTTCAGGAATATCTGATAGAAGATGCTGGCTTTCAGATGAAGTTTCCCAAACTTAAATCCTTCTGATGACCATGGCTTAACTCTTCATAATACATAATATTTTAGGCTCCTCTTACATACAAAAATTTGCAGGCCACGATTTCAGTTAAGTAAGAATGACACAAAGTTTAAGAAATATAGCAGAAAACATCGTGTGAAAAGGTTGAATTGCTTGTTATGAGCAATATATCCCTTTCCTATAATGTTTTCTAAAGACAAGTACATGTATTGCAAGATGCTTTATAATACATGTTCGTTCATTAACTCTTTACCAAACAACAAAATTTTAGACTGGTCCAAATTGAAAGCACTTGCAGACAAAATAACTAGGACTCAAAAATGGAAGTATGTTCTGGGAAGGGTAGAAAACAATGTGAGAAAAGCAGATTTTTTTTTCATTTTTCAACAATTTTTTCAAAATGTTTCTTTATCAGGGTCGTCAAAGGTGTCATTGTGTGGTAAAGAGTTAAAGTGTTGCAGTGGGTGAGAAACAGATAAATACAGAGAAAAAAATAAATGAGAGATTTTCAAAAATCAAGGCAGGAAATGGGACTGAAAAAAACAATAAAATGATGTAGAGACTTGGGCCTGCCTTCACATGAAGTATCATTCCTCCAAAAGTTTAAAAAAAAATGTGCACTAGGTCTTCATTTTCTTTACAAAGAGGGATCTACGTTAAAAATTCTGTCAATTTCTGGAATTAGTTTTAAGCCAAAACACTACCTTCACTTCAATGTAAATTTAAATAATTGTCAAGTCATTACATGTCTGCAGTAAAATAATGAAAATATTGATTTTTAATACACTATCTATTCTTATCAAGGGAGTTGTAGCATCATATGAAAAGTGCAGTATCATAAAGTTCAGTGTGAAAGGGTTGTAACTTGAGTTACAATCCTTTCACGTAAACGCCTAAGCACAGTTTGAGTTACAACCTCAGGACAAATTTTAAAATATAAGAATTTCTGGAAGTTTCCCAGACTTCCCTTTTTGACAGTTTATGTATCAATGCCTATGCATGCATTTTTTTGCAAAAAAGTGGATTTTGAAAAAAATCATAGTTACAACCCTTTCGCGCTGAGCCATCGACATGCATGTGTTCATAACAACAGTATCCAGCAGTTTTGGCCCAAACCAATTCTCCCATTTCTAATTCTGATAGTACAAACTTGATTCCTGCTTTCATGGCCATCTTTTCATATTCAGCATGGTTTTCCTCTGGCTTTGAACAGTCATTAGCCATGGAATCTGGGTTCAAAGAACAATACCATGGGACACCTGGCCCGTAGCTAGCTGCTGCCTCTTTAGGAACTTTTCTCCATTTCTGACAATTTGCGTTGTCACACTGCACCCACACATTTCCTGTAATCTTAAACAAAATTCAACCCATTACCACTCAACGAAATTTCAGACTTGCCCAAATTGAAATTATTTGCACAGGACAAAAATATAAATATGTAGTAAAGATGGTAGGAATATTCTTTCAAGTGACAAAAAACAGTATGGAAAAAAAGATCTCCCTATTATGGCTTTCAGTCTTAAAATGATGAAATTTAGCTTTTTACCAAGCAACAAAATTATAGATAGTCCAAACTGGAAGCATTTGCAGATGAAAAAATTAATGTGACCCAAAAAATCAAAATTTGTGTTAGGAAGGATAGAAAACATTGTGGGAAAAGGAGAAAATGCTGGCTACCAGCATTTTCTCCTTTTCCCTCAATGTTTCAAAAGGCTGCTTCTCTGGGCGTTAAAACTCGAGTTGTGTGGTAAAGGTTTAAGAGGGGGGTGTGTGTTACCGGAGATCACTCCTTTCTTACTGCAAAGCTTTATCCCATATAAAGTCAATACCTAACCAATGACTTCGGTTGAATTCTCTTTAGCTTCTCCCAGTGGTTATGCTTTTGGTCTTTAAACTTTTCAAAAAGGAGGATCTGTTTCACACAGATTAGAACCCTGCCATTCTCTCAAAGCCACTGGCTTCCTTCACAACATAAGATGGAACTGTAAACAACATTCACTGGTAAGAGGGGAATATGTCCTCTAATACGGACCATCATGAATCACCTACAAGAGTTGTCTGAAGTGATTGGTAGTCAAAATCCCTGAAATATCATAGTTCCTAAAATGAATGTCCGTGTAATTATGTTGCTGTAAGAACTAGGGCTGCAGGTAAGAGGGAGTGATGGTATTCTAAATCCATTATTTCTCATCCAAACCCTATGTTATGGGTACTCATCAGAATTGTCTCAATGAGACAATTCTAATGAGTACCCATAACATAGAGTTTAGTGGAGAATAATCAATATTTTCAGGTTTGAAATCAAAATCACTCCCTCTATCTGGAGATCTGCTGAGCTAACTTGGCTGGACTCTAAAGTACTGTAAATGTGCATCCTTATAATCTCTGTTGGCCTTTTCACACCATGACATACCATTGCTCATTTCTACTTTGTATTTAAAAGTTTTCCATCATCCTTACTCTTCAGAGCCTCGCAGCTCAGTGGTTTGGACATCTAAACTGTGACCTGGTGGTTGCGGATTCGAAACCTGGTTAACCCTTTACCACACATTTCCTACTTTTGACGACCCTGAGAAAGAAGCCTCTAGAAAACATTATGGAAAAAGGAGAAAATGCTGGTAACCAGCATTTTCTCCTTTTCCGTCAATGCTTTTTACCCTTCACTAAACATATTTCAAATTTTCTGTCACTTTCATTCTATCGTCTGCAAATGCTTTCGATTTTGACAAACCCAAAATTTTGTTGTTTGGTAAAGAGTTTTAAAGCAAACTTTCTCGCTAATAATTTATCTTCTTGCCTCTGATGCACGTGAGAGATATGAAGAAGTCAGTGGCTTGGAATCCAATCCATTTTATAGAATTATTCTTGTTAATATACTGACTGATCTTTTTTTTCTATGTAATTCTATGAATAAAACATGTTTAAAGTAGAATTTATAGTCATTTGAAAAAGGGTTCAGCCAGAAATCCTGTTGTCTGAAAAACCGAGATAAAAAAACAAAGAGAAAACAGTATTTCACATTACCTGAAGCAAAAGGTCTAGTTCCTTTTCCATTGAAATACGTGATTCACTTCGAGTTGATTTCTTCATTGCTCCGGTAGCTTGGGCTAAAGAAGAAATATACATGTTTAGCCCATTACCACACAATCCCCACTTTTGACACCCTGAGAAAGAAGCCCTTAGACAACATTGTGGGAAAAGGAGAAAATGCTGGCAACCAGCATTTTCTCCTTTACCCACAACGTTTTCTACCCTTCACTAAACAAATTTAAAATTTTCAGTCACTTTTATTTTGTCGTCTGCAAATGCTTTCGATTTGGACAAAACTAAAGTTTTGCGGTTTGGTAATGAGTTAGGGTTTCCCTGTCCTACCAAGATAATGCTGCCGCCGACGACAAAACTTTCTAAACCATGATTGTTTGGCTTTGAGAAGAATATTACGTAACACAGGTCTACAATACTCGTAGATCTAATTAAATTTTATTAATTTAGACCATTCAGAACTCAAACTGTGCAGCATTTGCCGAAAACGAAATAAATGCGGCAAACTTTTAAATGCGTTTAGGGGAGTGTAGAAAACTTTGTGGAAATAGGAAGAAATGCTGTTCACCAGCATTTTCTCCTTTTCTCTACAGGGTTTTCAAAGGCTTCCTTTCTCAGGGTTTGTTGAAATTTTGGATTGTACGGTAAAGAGTCAACCTGCATACAAACCTAGTCCGGCCTTTCTTGATGAGAAATGTGGTAAATAATTACATCACCAGTTATTGCATGCAACACTGTAAACTTTTCTTTCAAGCAGCACTTTTCTCTACAAACTAAATTGATAGATTACAAAAGATCTAGAGTAGCTATCGATGTAAAGGTCGCTAGTCTCAAGACGAGGGCCACGTGAAATTAAAATCAAAGTACTGACAGTACTGTTAGAAGGCGAGTTTAGAATATAGGCATAACATACTGAAATACATTTTCCTGTACTTAAGATCGCCTCTCCTGGTACAGCAAAGTCTATAGAGTTGTGCAATGTTCCTGTGCAATAAAGACCAGTTTACCATCCTGAGTTTTAACAAACTTGAAGAAGACTTGTGAAAATATGTTGAAAAAACGAATGGACTTTCTGAAACTCCTTTCCGTTTCATTTGAAGGAAAAGTTTTATGTGATAGCAAAGAGTTTCAATTTACTGTTACCCGTATATGTTTTTACGTTGTATAGAAACTTAGATCTAACCCTCTATTACCCCCAATAATGAGTTTAAAAGGTCTAGGAAGAAGGCTTGAGAACTTTTGGTCTGAAAAGGAGAATATGAAGCTAATTGACATTTTTTCCTTTTCGTAAAATGTCTTCCATCCTATTTCATACAGGTTACATCAATGGTGCCAGACAAAAAAGTTGCTACCTGAAAATGCATTCAATTTTTTTTTTTTTTTTTTTTTTTTTTTTTTTCTTCGTGTAAAGAGTCAAGAAAG
The DNA here is from genome assembly GCA_943736015.1 of Tridacna crocea. Lineage (NCBI taxonomy): Eukaryota > Metazoa > Mollusca > Bivalvia > Cardiida > Cardiidae > Tridacna > Tridacna crocea. The sequence goes on from OX031069.1 coordinate 17,351,959, forward strand.
TTTCTCCTTTTCAAAATTAAGTTTTTAAATGGCCTCTTTCTCAGGGTTGTTAAAACTGTTCTTGATAGGGTATGGTAAAGGATTAAAGAGTAGTTTTTGCTTGAAAATGCAATCAATTTTGATAGGTGTAGAACTGTAACTTTGTAATGAGATGATTAATTTCTTGAAAGTCTTTACCATTTTATTCCATGGACATTTTTATTGAGAGAGCAAAGAGTTTCTAGAAAGGTACATTTTAGAGTATAGAAACTGAGATTCAGCCTTTTGGATCACAATACTGACTTTCAACAATGTTGAAGAAGAGGCTTTTCAAAGTATTGTAGGAAAAGTAGCAAATATTGATAATCAACCTTTTGTTTGACTTTCCCACAATGTTTTCCATTTTAGTAACCCTTTACAAAACCCTTCAGAAAATAACAAAAAATTAGGGCCGTCTACATTAAAGCAAATAGCAGAAAATAAGTTAAAAGCAGCTGAAAATGTGCCGTTTGGCTGGGAAAAAGTACAAAACATAGTGGTAAAAAGAGAAAATAATGGTGACTAGCGTTTTTTCCTTTCCCAAAAGTATTTTGAAACTTTTTTTCACTTGAGGTTGTCAAAATTTCAGTGTCGTTCAGTTAAAATGCTTTTTTTTTTTATTTGTTTACTATTTTATTTGAAATATACTTTATCAAGACTGATAAAGACTTCCAAAACAAACGACTTAGAATGATCAAAACGGAGATTTAACTTTTAGATTACAATACATGTGCTGAGTTTTAATGTATGGGGCTTTTTAGAAAGGGAAGGGTATTTTGAAAGCATGCAGGAACATGAGAAAATACTGGCAACAAACATTTTCTCCGTTTTGCGCAATGTTTACCATCCTATCAAGGATAACCAATCAACATCATTTGACAGTTGACTTCTTAGGTCCTATAAGGAACGTCGGAAGGTGTTCTTCGTTTATACGATTCTTGTAATCTATGACGCTGTTAACCCTTATACTAGAGCGCTGGATTGATGAAAGTGGCGTTTTACATCTCCGGAAAAATGCTTAATTGTTGCAACTCCATCCAGGGCTGTTTTGGTCGGGTTATTATAATATAGCTAATCCGATATAAGATTGCATATTCTGTGCAGCCTATAGAATCACGTGCCTTGTCTTCAAAAGAGACAGGCGTAATAAACGATTTAAGGTTCATTGACATTAACGCTTGTCTTTCATTAATCCCGCGTAACCGGAATGTACGTTCAGCCTGTCGGCAGACATGAAAGCAAAATGATTGCCAACTCGTCAATATTGAGATATACCCTATTCCTTTGTTCGACAAAAATATATCGTGTACAGTTACACAGATACAGGCCCTTGGTCCGTGTTCTTAGAAAATCATGAACACGTCCGATGCACACTAGGACAGTGGGATTCTCCCTGTCAAGATAATTTTATCATTGTGTTATTCAGTTTTGGAAAAAAAAATGTATATAGTTGAAGGAAATTCTTTCGAGGTAAATAAATGGGAATATATAAGGTAAAGATTTCAGTTCTAATATTGACGGAGGTAAGTGATTATGGTAACAATTCATGGCGATAAGCGTTTATTCTTTACCTGACAAAGAAATTTCAGACTAAGTTGAAATTGAAAGCACTGATTGATACAGATGACAAATTCAGGGTGGCCCAAACTAGCGACGAAATTTGTTCTTGATAAGGTAGAAACATTGTGGTAAAATGAAAAAAAAATGCCGGTTTCCGATTGTAATTTCCCCTCTCCTCTCGATTTTTTTAAAAGCTTGATTTTCAGAATCGTTTCTAGTTTAGTTTAAACATATTTATTTTCCCTCAAATTTACATGGAAATGGGGTTGGGTCACAAGTTATAACAACTTAGAAATCGACCCTCCCACTACAATATAATGAATTTACAAGTGTTCCACAACTAATTATAATACACAAGAACGAGATATAGAGAGAAGGAGAGACAGACAGATAGACAGACAGATAAACAGACAGACAGAGAGTCAGAACGACAGACAGACAAGCATACAAACAGACAGACAGACAGAGATTTTGTCCATTTGCTCACTATAGTCAAAAGGAAAAGTCAGATCATACGACAGTATGCTTATATCAAGTAAATCGGCCAGTTTGTTGAATATACTCCTGGACTGATACAAATAATTCTGAATTTTCTCGATCTGTTAGGGATGGTTTGCCAAAAAGAAGATCATCTACATTCAATGGATTAAGGTGCTGAATAGAGTTAAATAAGTGCAGTCTTTGGATAACAAAAAGATTGCATCTGAAAAAATAGTGTTCGGCGTCTTCAGATTCCACCGAGCACGTGCAAAGCTGACTGTTACGAAGATAATTATGAAACAAATCACTATTTAGTCCACTGCATTTATTCCTAATCCGGGCATGCATAACTGATAAGAAACGATTGCCTTCAAGGTAATAGGCGGGGACAGGGGTTATTGGGAACCTACTTGAAATTAATTTTTTAAAAGTCGAAAACGAATAAACATTCTTCTGGTTTTCATTTAAATTGTTCCAAATATATATTGAAGAAGGGATACAAGATTTTTGAGAAATTGTAGTGCGAGTAGATGTTTCTTAAATCAGTAATGTTTCTAAGAGCATATTGCGCAATCGTTTCTAGTGAGTGGTAAAGGGTTAAATATTTATGAATAATTGCTGAACGTTAAGCAACGTGACGACCAAAAGAAGAAGTTAAAATTCTTTGCATGTTAAAATGGTTATAGATCATGTTATTGTCATTTTTGATATAGTAAAATCCGATCGTACTCGTATAAGGAAAGAAGTGATCAGCCTAGAACCCAGGCTATACATCGGTACATCATACTGACCAGAACTACATGTACTTCGAAGTGACACATCTATTGTGATTTTCAAAACTCGGCCTCGCCGATGCGTAATAACAACCTACTCATTAATCATAAAGTAAAGCACAACTTTGATAAAAGAAAAATAATATTTCTTTGAAAGAGAAATTTTGTTTAAACACTTGATGATTCAAAGGGATTTATTTCATTGAAATTTTACTTCTCACAAAGACGAATAAGGTTGCCAACAGAGGAAAGGGGTCTATCAGCGATACGTCATTCAAAGAAGCTATCCGATTGGTTAGTTCTGGGATAGTAAATTTACATGTACGATCCCACTGGTTAGTTGTTTATGGGTTGTGAAATGGAAGTATTGGGCTGAATGTCGTCATGTTAGTAGCTTTCGATTGGCTTATAATATAGCTACGGTTTATTTGTTGCTGTAGCAACATGATTATATCAATGAACTGATCCAAAGTATTTTGCATTTGTCAAAAACGATGCATTTTACGAATTAGATTTCATTCCTTCTAGAAACTTGAAGTTTCTTTTTGCTGTTCTGATTAAATTTATAATGGTCTCGACAATATTTTGTTTTAATGTACTCGAGAAGTATCGAACTATTTGAAAGGCGTTTTGATAATGCTGTTCAGAGGCATTTTCAGCAAGCTGCCGAGCGTTGACATACGAAGGCGAGAATGAAAATCTCGCCTTCCAGAAACACTATGTACAGATATTCCCGAATTTAGCGATAAACAAACTCGTCAGCAAATACGGAAATTAATTGCACCACTTTGGGTGGGTAATCGATCGAGTTTTTTCGCGCTCTTGCCGATAAAAAAAAGTTCTATCGTGTTTCATTTGGAGATTTTCCGTAAATGATGTAAATCTGCAAGTTTTATTTGGTAAATCTAGCAAAACGATTAAGCAAGATTTTTTTTTTTTTTATTTAGAACTGTCTTTGGATTGTCGGAAATCAGCTTAGTAATGGTTTTTGATCGTGGATCTTGTCCAAAGTTAAATAAAGCTTCTTGTGCCTTGTTTTCTCTGCCCCAGCAATCTCTGAAGTTTATGAAAATTTATGTAGATTTTGATTTAGACTATAGTTCTAGTGTGTCAGACTCAGTGTGATGGAAATTTATTAGATCTGGATGACTGGGCCAAGCTGTGACAATATCAAAGCGTTGAAAACGCTGAAGTGGTATTTGTCAATGAAATCCTTGTGTGGAATTAATAGTTTGAAAGAAACAGAGACATATTGTTCAGATATTGGCTTAAAAGTCAACCCACCAAGCAAATGAATACCTTTTTGGTTGAAGGAAGAGTATTCATGACGAAGTTTGGTTTATTTTTGTATAAGTGGTCTCCTTTTGATCATGAGGAAGAAGCAGGAGTAACGCCCCTTGACGATAGGATGCATGACGAATAAAGAGAAAAATCCTGTTGATATATCGAACAAAATTAAGTTTGTTCCTGAAAAATATAATTATGAAATATCTCTAGCCTTTTACATTCAATTTCCAACATTACAATAAATAGACGGTAAGCGATATTTCCATTTTATCGTAAGTGGCGCACCAGCAGTATCACGTGGCACCGGACAATCAAAGGATTATTTCAGTAACAAATGCCGTATGTCCCGTTCGCAAATCCTTTAAATTTGGACAAATTCATAACTGAAAAGAAAATGACATAGCAAGAAATCTATGGAAATCAATTCTAACACAATTCAAACATATTTCATGGTATTGCCTTTGAAAAAGAAAAACACAAACAGACAAAATATGCATTTTATAAAATCGTATTTAAATAAAGAGCATGTAGACACTAAGAACGGACTTAGCCTCTGAAACCTGTATAAAATTCATAATCCTGACCATTAATGATAACCAAAGGGGTAAATTAATATGAAACAAAAGAAGAGTCAATTTAATGTGACACATGTATGCTAATCTGTAAGAAGCAAGTACATTACAGCTGTTTTAAAGGTCACCCACTCTGCAGTGCGATACCGAGATCAAAGGAACACCGATTTAACCCTTCACCCATTTTTTTTTTTTTTTTTTTTTTTGTAAGACTTCATTAGGTACATATTTTTTATACTCAAAATGAAGCTTAAAAGAAGTTATGGAAGGTCTAATTTTGATCTGGAGCCACGTTTCTTTTGTTCATGATCGATAACATGATCGAAAACATAAGTTATTCGTCAATAGGTACATGCCTGAAAGTGCAACAAGGATGTTTGATAGTAGTACTTTAAAATCACTAAATGGACTGTCCCTGTCTTTCTGAAGACACTAAACAGCTAATCAACCTTTTACCAAAGTATTTCGAGCGACCCGTGTAAAAAGGGGGCAGACGTGCTGATTTGTTCCACTGTCTGTTATTTGTCTCACTTTCTCAACCTTAACACATCCCCCCCCCCCCCCACACACACACACTTTCAAAAAAACCTAAAACTGAAAGTAATCAATATGTAGTTCATAAACATTTGTGAAAAAACGAATTTTCAAAGTGTGAGCGAAAATATTTGAGGAAAAAAGGAAGGGCTTGCAACATGTATTTTCTCCTGTTTCAACAATAGTTTTTAGGCCAGGGAATCCCTCTCAAGGGATTCCCTTGCCTATAGCGATCGTAAGCTGCCTACTCAGACAAAAATGTTGGACGGTGTGTCCACTCTATATCACTGAGTCCGCTAAAACAACTAGTTTCCCAAGTATATACAGAGATTGCTTATCAAACGGTGTGAATGCTTTCCTATCCTCAAAGCTTTCATCTGCAAAATGCCATGGAATTGCAAGGGTATTACAATCCTTTAATAACTGACGAGTGTGTGTTTTTTATCCCGCTTTTGTCATTAACACTGACCTGATAAAGGCGTAACCTTATGAACTTGGCTTTATCCGGCAGTTGTGTATTCTTACACGCTATATACGGTTAATATCTATAACGCTCTCTCTTGCACTCCGGATCATTCACATTCAGGTATGGTGAGATTAACGAACGACGAATCTGCTCGGAGTTTGTCTATAATGTTGTGTTGACATTTGAACATGTGTGTCACAAAACGCGTCTCCGCTAAAATGCGATTGTAAATAAAGCAAACTACATGTAGAATATTGGCCAGTGTTATATTTATCACTTTTTCTTATGTATATCGACTAAATCTAGGGTACTTCCACAATTGTGGATGGATTTCAAAATAATTTGGCACAATTGACCTCCATCACGAATAGATGTGCCATTTGAAACATCTGTTCAAGTAGGTTCAAGATCAAGGCCACATTGAAGGCCAATTTTTTTATATTTTCATCGTATAAAAAACCATTTAAGAACACTCCCTCACCTTATCTTCCTTACCCTATCTTTTCCATTACCTTATCTTTCCTCTTTCTTTCTTGTAATTCTCTGTAACTCATTTCATAGTTTTCAATCAAAATATCTTTTCCAAAACAATATTGAATAATATTATCTTTTTTCGCTGTATAGCATATTAGTTTAAATTTGTGATTTGTACTCGCTAATTTTGGCTTTCAACTTGGAGAAGAACATTATAAGCATTGCTTTCGTTCTCATCCATTTTGCATAAAAAATTTTGAACTGTATTTGTAAATCATCTTGTACATTTTAGTTGATTTTGTAAATAAAATATGTTTAAACTAAGGCCAATTTTCGTCCGAACCATAACTCCTACATTTTTGGATAGATTCCGATATAAATTAGCATAATGCATTGTTCTCAAACATGAGTAGAAGTTCCCTTTGAAACATTTATTCAGGTCCAGGATCTAGGTCAAGCTTGAGGGTCAAGTGTTCGCGGGCTTGACACAAGTTGTCCTCGGACAACGATTATGAATTAGGATTAACGTCTTTTTACATTATGTAGATATAAGTATCGAAGCCCAAGTCACTGTGACTTGTCCGTAAAATAGGCAAGTAAAATAGGTAAACCGAGCCTAATCGTTTTCCCAAAACAATCGAACATTTTCACAGTATTTTATTGAGAAAATATTTTGGCTAAAAGAGAATTTGCTTGTAACAAGCAATTCACGAAGAGCTACTTTGGATTTTCATCTACAACTTCCTTCAAATATGACCAGTTCAAAATTTCGTCGACTTGTGGAAGGTAGAGACAACATCACCAACTGCCATATCACTCCAATCTTTATTATTCACTACATTTTACATTGATATCTATCTTACATGTATTTTCATTGAAATCAATAAAAGTAAATATGTTCTTGCGTCATAAATGTAAAAAATAACGTCTTTCAGGACTGTAAGACATCACATGTCTCAGAAAATTTACATAACCAAAGTTGGTATTGCACCAATTGAATAGTTCAATTTTGACTTGGGATTGTTTACAAGCACGACAAATTACTGAGTATTCTAAGCCATTATCAAGCACCCCATAACTGTGAGCACATGGCTAGCTCTGGCTTAATTAGTTTCTGGCTGGTGCTTTCTAGTATCAGTTCAAAATTTCCTGTTAAAACCAAGAATTCCAGGGGCTTAGTGGAATCCGCTTGTATCCCTGTCCGTCTACCTGTTTGTATTAATTAAAATTGACCTCTTGTGTTGTTTCGTATCCTCAATTTCCTGGCCTTCAGTACTATCAGTACTTTTATTTTTTTTTTTACTTTTTAAAAGACAATTACAACCATTTGACCCACGTTTATTCAATCGCCACCGTATACTAAGTATATCGAGTCCAAAGTGTTGTCGTCGGGTGAAAACATTCGCAGTTACTATTTAAAACCCTATGCCACATAACCGAAGTTTTTTACGGCCCTTAGAAATATAGGTTTTAAAAATGTTGAAAAGGGTTAAAATTCTAGTAACCAACCTTTTCTCTTTTTCCCTTGCTATCCTTCTTAAAGAAATTTTCATTTTTAAGCCACATTCAAATTGTTATCTGCAAAGACTTCCAATTTGGGCATGTCTCAAATTTTTGTTTCGTAAAGAGTTGGTGAAAGATTCAGTGTTATGAAAAATGGGGTGTGGGGGGATAACATCAATATACCTGCAATAGACCTTTCCTAGTTTTATGTCTGATTATTCAACCAATGTTTGCGTAATTCTGTAGCTAAGTTTGTAACGTACAGGCTCGAAGTCCAGGAATCTGTGGTTTGATTTATTCAAACTATTAATGTGATAATTTTTCCAAAAAATCGTTCCAGTATCTGCTATAAGACAGAGACAGTCTACTAACAAAAAACTGGGACATCAAACATTTTGAATTTATAGCAAAAATCTTAACTCTGAAATAATATTTTTAAAAATCTGTATTGTTGCATGTTTGCCATGTTCCTGTTTGAACTACCTTATAAGTTGACTATCGTAATAACAAAGTTTAATTCAAATTTCAAACCTTCCATTCCCTCTAGAAGAAAAGATGTTACAGATTCATTTTCAGGAAGCGAATACTTGATATACTTATTTTCATTGAAAAGCTAGTCAAGGGTTAGCTGGGTGTACGTTTGATCTCGGTCTTTCACCGTCAAAGTGGATGATCTATATGAAAAGCTGGTTGTTTTCTTTTTAGGCACCGACTAGTTAACACACACATGTCATTATTAAGTGTTTATCCCGTTTGTCTTACGTTGATCACTTTTAAAGGTTTGGAAATGTTAAAAGCTGTGACGGAGGGTAAGTCTGTTCTAATTACTGGTGCCAAAAGATGCATTTTTCTGCCTGAACATTTTTTTTTTTCAAATGCATTATGTAACCTGGGTTAACAGGTCCCACTTTAAACGGTATATTTGCACTAATTTCTTTAGGAATGGAGGGGGGGTATTTGTTTAATTTAAGTTAAACCTTATCTTACTATATATATTAAATGCCACTTTTAAAGCCGATATAGTAAAACCTCAAAAGTTATTTCAAAGGAATATCTCGAGGAAAAATATCTCCGTATCGGATAGTGTAGATCAAGGATCAGACTGCACGTTCTTCCTGGTGTGATCTGAATCTATATTGTCGACAAAAGGTCATTGAGTCGCACTAGGTAGCCAAAGGGTTAATGCAGTCTGCATACAAAAAGCTCTATCAACACGCCCGGCAGGAGACAGTGCTTATAAATGATACCGCTTTACTCTCTGAAATCTATCGAAAAATTGATAAACAACAGTTCTTTTTTGTGTGTGTCTTCGAAAAAAATAATTGATGAAACTAATGGCATGGCCGTTTTAGGTTGTTTATTTATCGCGTTTAGTGTGTAATCCATTTAAAAAATATGACACTTACACTATTCTGGTATATACAGGATTGGGAAAAATTGTCGGGTGGAAAGGGAAGTAACTCGTGGTGACGCGTCAGTAACGGTATTTCACAAATGATCTATAACCTCGATCTATAAATATTCATGAGCAATCATACGGAGTAGCGTGCAATCATAGGACCAACAAGCCATGGAACGAATTGGTTTTGGAACGAAAAAGCCCAGCGTCAGTTGGCAAATTTGTATCATTTCGCGAGAAGCTAGTTTCAATCAAAAATAAGTATCTCAAAGATTGATGGCCTCACCCAATGTATTTTAATATGCCATTTCAAATTACATATTTGAGTGACACCGTAAAAGTCATTTGCCTGAGAAAAAATGAGTTTAACTGGGTTTATTTCCTTCGGTTTTGCACAAAGTGGTTGAACTAAAACTCTACAAAGTTTGAGTACGCTGTCTCGGTATAAACTCGGTATAAACTCTAAAGAATTTGGGTACGCTATGACAAAATGGATACGCTGCCATATGTAGAAAAATGTATCATATAGAAGATCTGCAAATCAAGATTTAAATTGAAATGTCGTCCTCGATAATTGCAAATTATGAAGAAAATGGCAATATTCATGTATTTAAATTGAACTACTTTATGCCAAGTTTTATATTCTTGCGCTAAAGCCTGGGACCTTTCGGAGGTTGATTAATTTATCAGTGTCATTGACGACCGACTTTTTTTATTAAAAGGGCTGAGTTATTACACTTGGAATTACGTTTTTCAGCCCGTCTGGCTTTATTTGCGATAAAAGATCGAGCATATAATCATTGTTTTGTCTGTTTGTATGTGGTTAGGACAGAGAACATAGTAATGATATTCGAAAGCGTTTGAAGCATTTTCAAGCTACAAACATCAGGGATATTCCGGCAAAATTTATGGGGGAACTACTTGAACTCAACCTCTTTCTACTGCTGTGTACCTAAACGCGATGGAGTATTAGATTCACGGTCCAAATAATTAAGATACATGGTTATCAAAATTCAATCTTGAACTAATTGTGGTATTGTCTTCGACAAATACCACAATAAAAAGGATGTTGAACCAGGGACTGTAATAATTGGCCATTCATTTTTAAGAAAAAATTAAGTCTAATGACAAATTAAGAAAGTTTCACAACTTCTGATTGGCTAAACCATTTAAATGGTTTAAAAAAAAAATCAGAAATAAGACCACCCTGGAAAAAAGAAATTAGGAAACATTTTTAAGTAGGAAATAACATCAACTCTGATTATGCAATGTCACTGAATCCGGGCCTTGTCAAACATCAAGTTACATTGTATGGTAGACATTAAACGATATTGTATGTATCCAGCTATTAAATCACTCGAAGAATTCACAGTTCTACGATCTTTGAATTATTTCCGACAAAATAGTTTTTAAAAGCATAATGTTTGTTGGAGAGGTGATCACCCCCACAAAATTCTCTAGTTTTGCAGAAAATCTTTTAACATGATAGATTTAATAGAAACTAGAAACATGATAGGTCTATATTTTTTGTTAGAGAAAATACAAATTCTGATTGAAAGCTTTGCTTTTTTTGGTATCTATAGAATTCTATATTTCTAATTACTAATGGAAGAACGATTTTATCTAGTTTACGAAACTGATTTTGTTTATTTGCTTAAAGTTCTGTTTATTTGCTTAAAAGCTGTCAGAAGCTAGAATATAATCGAGTTAAATATAGTAGGCTATTGAAACAGTTTATGTGCGGGTGGTGTGGGCAAAAATTTCGACCTACGAAAGTCTCACATTCGGTCACTGACGTTGTTCGATTAGGACTTGTTCTTATTCCTCAGCCGATCTGGTGTTAACGACGAGTTAAACAAACGCAGACCGCAACCGAAACTAAAAGAAGAAATATGGACTTTGACACGAAGTTTATCTTCTCGTATCTATATTTACTGATAATCGCATTGTCAACAAAAGCTGAAGAATGTTTAAAAAAAACCGCATGCAGTTGTTCCACATCCAAATACACGATAAATTTACAGCCATTGGTTAATGGACAAAATCCAAGGTAGGCCTAGGTTGCAACTCTGGGGTAAATAGACGGGTATAGCTAAACAGCGAAATGAACTTCCTTTCGCTTCCTTTCGCGAAAGGAACATAATGCCCTCGAAAGGAAGATTGTTTTCTATGAAAAAAGCGTTTTTCTTGCGAAAGGAAGGTGTTTTTGGAAAATTAACGTCAATTTTTTCGTACGGTTGAAATAAAATTGTTGGGATTGAGCGTTTGAGGCCGAAAAATCGTGTTTCAGTAATCGCTGTAAATGGTGTTACTATAAATAGCATTTCCTTCCTAAAATTTAGTTTCTTTCGCGAAAGGAAGATTTTTGCCCGCAAGTAATGTTTATTCCATGACATTATTTTATAAATAATGAAATATCTCTTTTGAAGTAGGTTCCCCTTACAGATCAAATTTCAGCTTTTTTTCAATGATAGTGTGGAGTGAATTTGTTATTTATGATTTTGCAAAGTTTCTTTTAGAGGAAAATTCCATTCATGAAAACAGGGACCATATGTAATAGACTATGTACATTTTACAATCCCTGATGAAAGGAAAATTCACTCCGAGCTACACAAGAATTCTATTCCTATCGAAAATAGGATTTCTTTCCCAAGTTTAGCACATTTTCGCAACATAAATGAAATTTAAAGGTTTAATTTAACTTTTTACACCCGCCCCCCTCAAAAAATAAAGAAGTGTTTTAGTGGCGCTTTCTTTGTGTAAAGAAAAAAGGTTTCTTTTCTAAAATGCATGTTTTCTCGATATGATTTAAATTAAGATGTTGAACAGTTTCAAACCAAAAACTCCAGTCTTAGTCGATCTAGTAGGGTGAGCGCTCTTCCACGAAAGGAAGGTATTTTTGTTTTGCCGGCCCTTACTTTGCTATAATTTAAGGCGGGTATAATTGGCAAGAGAACGGTTCCTTGTGACACTTGCTATATTATCTTGATATAGATGAAATTTTTGTTCATCATGTATTTACAAATATTGTAGCAGAGAAAGAGACTTCCTTTCGCGAAAGGAGGAATACGTTGACCCACGGAAGGAAGTATGCTATTATGGGTAAAATTGATAACAGGACTGTTCCTTCATAACAGTTAACATATTAGATCTATCTTGATGTGGAAAAATACTTATTTAAGAAGTTTTAGCCATTCATGAACTTGTACCGCAGCACTTTATAGATCTAGATCTGAACAACATTGACAGTTCTACTGATCCATTGAACATGAAAGGAAATTCTTTTCGCTTTTTTTTTTTTTACAGAGGAATTGTTAGGAACAAATACATTTTTTAAGGAAATCAACGGCTGCTTTTCATACTGCACATGCTACATTGTATATGAATGACTTTGTCACATTATGATCTTCTTGACGTTCTTGAAGCTCGAGGCTAGATTTTTCGGGGGTCGGATATTTCGTCCTTTATACTTTTCGTACCTTCAGACGTTTCATCCTGTTTTACAGGTGCCACAGACACTATATACCGTGGAAACCATAATATAAAACGAGGGGGAATTCCATGTGTATTTCATTTTCAAACAGATTGTTTTACTAACCCCTTTACCAAATTCATAACCCTGCCAGTGTCATTAAAAGCTTTTGCAGATTGCAAATTGCAAATAAGAATGATTCCAATCCTGGAATTTGCTTTTGAAAAATAAGAAACATTTGTAGCAAAGTAAGAAACCTCTTGTTAACAGTATTGCTCCCAAATCTTTCTTCTTTTGGATTATCTGGAAAATGATGAAAGGTACGAAATGATTGCATATACCATCATGATTCTTTTGATAGAAAAAGAAAAAAAAAAACTCTGGAAATAGCATTTTATCCCTTTCCAACAACATTTCACTCCAAAATATGCTTTTCAGATAAGGACAAGAAAGAACAGGGCAATTATACGAGTTTAACAACCACTGATCAGCGTGTTTTACATTTGTGATTTCAATCTCATATTTTAAACTTAAATCACGTGTAAATTATTAGACAATCATATTTACATTTTATTTTTCGTCTTTCATAAAGCTTGCTAGTCTAATGATTTCATCTTAAAGTCTTAGACTCTTCCAAGAAGAACAGTTTTATATCTTAATTGGTTCTATAGACAGCTTTGTATTTCGCAAAAGGAATTTCCTTACACTAAAGAATCTCGTTACTAGCAAAAGTTTTATATAAAACTTATAAATTTGACAAGTCAAGTTCATCCATGTCGAAAAGATATTCTCAAATTCAGAAAAAATCCTTTCATGCAAAAAGACTACGTTCGAGGAAAAAATCTTCCTTTCGTGTACATACATACTTTCACGCAAGAACGGTTATTCACTTTCACCGCGATAGTAAAACACGATTTTTCGAGTGTAAAAATCTTAAATTCATAATCTAACTTTTGCAAATACCTAGAATGTACAAGCAATAAATCAACGGCAGTTTCCTTTCGTGAGGAAAACGCTTCTTTCATAGTAAAGAATCTTCCTTTCGTGGACGTAATCTTCCTTTCGCGAAAGGAAGCGAAAGGAAGTTCCTTTCGCTGTTTAGCTATACCGTAAATAGACTAGTCATGTGATCAAAAAAGAAATTTAATGATTTTTCAACTTTTACCGACTTTAATGTGCGTATCCGGGAATTTCCCCAGACTTTCTCATATGTAGACCATGCCCTGTCAAACTGATAAAAGACGGAAAACATGCAATTTTTTATGGAGCCTTAGAAAATTTAGGGGTCCAAATAAAAAGGAACATGGGAAACCCTACATTCAGTCTGAAGGGTTGATGCGATCTTATTTTTGTGACTGGATCTCCCCATCCCTTCAAATTAGCCCTTTTTTAACCCTTTACCACACAACGCCGACTTTTAACGACCTTGGGAAAGAAACCTTTTGAAAACATTGTGGGAAAAGGAGAAAATGCTGGAAACCAGCATTTTCTCCTTTTCCCACAATGTTTTCTACCCTGCTAGAAATAAATTTCAATATTTTATCAAAGTGACCATATGCCTGACCGTCGTGTACGAAGAAAATAAATACTGCGAGGATGACTCGCATGCCATTCCACATTTTGGCCCAACCCATTTACACAGTGTACGTAAGAGTCAGATTCTTCAGTGCGGACATGACCGCGTCATGCACTGAATGAAGAAATCGGAAATAGAGCGCACGTAAGTCATACCTGCAAGACAATATTTCATCAGTTCGGGCACCCAACAAGTTTTCTTTCATTGAGTAAACAACAGTCGTCCTCGCAGTATGAATTTTCTTCAGTGTGTACATGACAGTCAGGTAAATATCATCGGCAATTTTTTATTTGTATTTTCTTTGTCATCTGCAAGTGCTTTCAATTTTGACCAGTCTAAAATTTTGGTGTTTGGTAAAGGGTTATTACCATCTGGAAATTTGACAGTCTTACACATTGTCTTTCAATCTGCTTAATGTGTCTTTAATCTGCTTGTCAGCTGTGAAAAAGGACATGCATTGATAAATATATAATTTAACTTCATGTAGACACCAAGTTAAGTGTAAAGATTTCATTCATAGTTTTGTAATTTACCATTTATCTAACATTAACACATCTGGCTAATTTGTAAACAAACACTGGTAAATTCAGTCAACTGCACATGCTTGGTAAATTTGATTTGAAAAAAATAATATTGTGTGCTCTGTAATTTGAGTGATTAATACAACTCCTTTTAGTAATTTGAGTGATAAATACAACTCCTTTTAGTTTTCCTTTTTATGCACACGCTGATAACACAGAAACCAATAAATTGTGTTAGAAATAACTTTAAGGTACCGGAAGTGACTTCTGAAACTTGCACAGTAAATGTCCAGCCTTCTTTTTGATTTTCTTGGAAGTAGGTCAATGGATATTTACATTCTGAAATAATGGAATTACAAGGAGGTAACACTGTGCCTTTTTTTTTTATTTCAGTGTTTTTGTAAAGAATAACCATTAGTCTATCAATTAAGGATCTTATTGTTCACTGACAAAGAAAAGATTGTCACATATGGCCATTTGAAAGGATGCTGGAAATTTAATTTTTCACTGCAGATTTGTCATAAGAGTGGCTGCTTTGGGGACTAGGGTAGAAACAATAATAATAACATCTGAGCTAGCCCTTTACCAAATGAGAAGAATATAGACTGATGCAAATTTAAAAAGCACTTGCAGACGATAAAATAATTGTAACTCAATAAGTTGAACTTTGTTTCCAGCAGGGAAGAAAACATTGTGCGTAAAGGAGAAAAATGCTGGTTATTAGTATTTTCTCCTTTTCCCACAGTGTTTTCAAAGGGCTTCTAGCTCAGGGTCGTAAAAATCAGGGATTGTTTGGTAAAGAGCTACTCCCTGATTCAGGGGTAGGAAAACTCTGTTTACCTCTGTTGATATCGTCCACAGTAGTATCTGCTTGTGGATAGTGAATAAAATAGAAATAAGCAAAGCCTAGGAAAAGTAAAAAAGAGACTGCATTAAACAATATGATAACCTTTCATTTTTTTAACTACCCTACCATTTTTGTATTACATCTTTCTTAACTCTTTACCACATAATCTGGACTTTTAATGACCATGAGAAAGAAAGCTTTTGAAACCAATGTAGGAAAAGGAGAAAATGAGGGTAACCAGCATTTTCTCCCTTTTCCCACAATGTTCTCTACCCTTCCCAAATCAAATTTTAGTTTTTGAGTCACATCTATTTTGTTGTCTGCAAATGCTTTGAAATTTGACTCGTCCAAAATTTTGTTGTTTGGTAAAGAGTTAAATGAACATACTAGTACATACTAGTACATAGACATTGTGGTTGAAGGCACACAGTCAGATTCAGCTAGTTTTCACAATGGGTTGAAGCTATGTTTTAAATTTTTTGCATGTCAAAGAACCAATCTATCTCCAGATCCATGTGTTAGATTTATAGGACTTGATGGATCCGTAATTATGCAATGACTTGCTTGGTATAATCAGAGATGCTTTAAACCCATTACCACACAATCCCTACTTTTGACGTCCCTGAAAAAGAAGCCTTTAGAAAACATTGTGGGAAAAGGAGAAAATGCTGGTAACCAACATTTTCTCCTTTTCCCACAATTTTTTCTACCCTTCACAAAACAAATTTCAAATTGTCAGTCACTTTTATTTTGTCGTCTGCATAATTATGCTTTCAATTTGGACCAGTCTAAAATATTGTGGTTTGGTAATGGGTTAAGACGATTTACAGATGTTTCAGTAACAGACGAATTTGGTAACATAGACTTATAGGGTAAATTGATTGGATGTTTCTGTAACAAAGCAATTATTATATAGTGTTTATGTATGGTGACGTTCTTTACCCCAAACGCATGGCTTTATTTTGTTCAAACCTTCGTAATTCAAAACCTTAATTTGTATTTTCTACTATGTATAATAAATAATTTTTTGTTATGTATACCTCATTCAATGCTGTATATATTGACCATGTGGATTGCCTATCTTTCAAGCAAAAGGGGGAAGATAGTGAAAAAATAAAAAGTCTGAACCTATCTATAAAGGGATGAATGGGTGAAAAGTGCAAAAGTAAAAGGTTTGAACATAACAAAGCCATACATTAGGTGTTAACCTGAACGTCACAGAACATATACACAATATAATTGCTTTATTACCAAAATATCCTGTCGATTTACTCTGTAAGTCCATGTTATCGAAACATGTGTTACCCCATTAAGACCCCTTTTGTCAGACAATGGCTCAAACATATTGTTGTTACAGGTTTGAAGTGACAGGTGCAGATGGGTATATCTACAGTTATGAACCCTGTGATGGGTTAGTAAGTGGTTGTGCAGGATCCACAGAACCCGTAGCAGTAAGTATCTATGGTGTCTTTCGTCTTTCTGGTCAAGGGAGGGTTAACTATTTACCGCACAATCCCTACTTTTAACAACCCTAAGAAAGAAAGCCTTTGAAAACATTGTGGAAAAAGGAGAAAATGTGGATAACCAGCATTTTCTCCTTATCCCACAATGTTTTCTACCCTTTCCAATTCAGAATTCAATTTTTGATTCACATTTATTTTGTTGTCTGCAAATGCTTTCAATCTGGACTAGTGCAAAATTTTGTTGTTTGGTAGAGTTAAGGTATTAATAATACCTTTACACTTCTAGTGCAACATGGAATAAAATTACTTATAACTTATTAGTTGATAACTAAGGATTGGTACTGATACAGTAATTCCTTTGGTTTTGAATTTATTTATTGATACTTTTCTTAGTTTCCTGAATAAGCAGGTAATTTTATTATCTCCCTTTGAAATGAGGACAAAGGGGTTTTAGATTTATAAATGATAATTCTGAGAGGGAAAAAAAAGGAAAAAGTGGCTCAGTTAAAGTAGTACAATACTTATTATTAATCATTGCAATATTTTTAGGATAATGTTATATTGGAAATACCTGTTTTCCATTAGGATGGTACTACTTGAAGTCAAAGGGGAGGTCAGTTTCTAGGTCAAGTTTTAACTCTTTATAGAATGACAATTTTTTTTTTTATCTAGATCTAGTACAAGTTATAAAGATTTACAGACAACAAAGTACACATGTAGATATGACTGAAAATTTTGAATTTGTTTTAGGAAGGATATAAAAAATCATTGTGGGAAAGAGAGAAAATGCTGGTTATCAGCATTTTCTGCTTTTCCCACAATGTTTTCTATCCTTCCCTAAACAAATTTCAATCACATTTATTTTGTTGAAATGTAAATTATTCGGTCAATGTTTTTTTGTCAACTGAAAATGCTTTCAGTTGGAAGAGTTCAAAATTTGTTCCTTTTGTAATGTTACTTAATGAGGGAAACAGTAAATCCTCTTGTCCTAAATGGTTAACCAGATGGCATTTGACCTTAATACTCAGCATCATCAAATGAGCATGAATTGTAAATGTCCTTATTTTAGCCCTGGGACAAAGAATTGTCCCCTTTAGGCTTCACATATTTTACTGAGAATTGTGGCAGAAAAAAGTGAAAAGATTTGCTTGTCTGAAAATTTAATAGCTGGATGACTTTTTAGCTCTGCTTTTTGCAAAAAAGAACATCCAGATATTTAATAGCTCTGTTGATGTTTGCATGGTCATCGTGCAAAATCGAACATATTCATAATGTCACATCTCTGTAATTTCTGAAGGTATATTATTATATAATTTCAATGTGGCTCAAATAGTGCAACTGTTTATTGATAGGATAGAAAACATTGTGGGAAAAGGAGAAAATGCTGGTTACCAGCACAGCATTTCCTCCTTGTCTTACAATGTTTAAAAAGGCTTGTTTCCAAGGTTCGTCAAAAGTCGTCAATGTGTGGTAAAACATTAAAGCTGTCCAAAGGAGAACCAATACAGCAGGAGAATGTGTCCATCAAAATGTTTTTAACCCATAACCACACAATCCCTACTTTTGACAACCCTGAGAAAGAAGCCTTTAGAAAACATAGTGGGAAAAGGAGAAAATGCTGGTAACCAGCATTTTCTCCTTTTCTCACAATGTTTTCTACCCTTCACAAAACAAATTTAAAATTTTCAGTCACTTTTATTTTGTTGTCTGCAATTCCTTTCAATTTTGACAAACCTAAAATTTTGTCGTTTGGTAATGAGTTAATACAGTGTGAAACACTTACATGGTTTTACCCCTGTTCTGACACAGAATTTTCGCTGAACATCTAGCAAATGCAGGAAAACATTGGCACCCACATGCGATACTTTTGTAAAAGTCTTTTGTAAAAGTCTTTTACTACAATTGTATTCGGAGACAACATGTAAATCTAGGACCACACAATCCCCAGTTTTACTCATTACCAAACAACAAATTTTGAGACTAGACCAAATTGAAAGCATTTGCAGACGACAAATTTAGTGGAACTCAGTGATGATTTTTAAACATTTTTTTCTTTTCCCACAATGTTTTCAAAAGGCTTCTTGCTCAGGGTCTTTAAAAGTCGGGATTGTGTGTCAAAGATTTAACAACCCCTAAAAAAAAAATTGGAAAAGTATAAAGTTGTGTCAGTGCTAGTGTGAGAAAGTCTGGAAACACTTGTGTAGGTGTACTGGCAATGGTGATATGACCTAAAATGGCATTCTAACATGATACATGAATTTGGCTCTATAAAAACAATGCAACGAAAACATGGTAAAGTCTAGGTTATACCATAGAGATTGATGTCATTTTACGTAAAGACTTTAAGTGACATCATCCTGTATAAAGTCAGTCAGTCAGTGAGTTATTCAATGGAATACAATCTGCATCCACTTTTTGACTGTAAGTATGAACTTGTTTTGCTTTGATTAAGAGTTGATCATGTTAGAAACGAAATTATCTTCTTTCTATGGTGTTTTATCATTCAATAAACCATGCTCTGAGTTATGAGGTGCAATAGATAAACCACTTGGGCTATCGACCTCGTGGATTATTTATTGTGCCTCATAACTCACAACTGTAGTTTATTGAATTATAAACCACGATAGAAAGAAGATTATTTGTTAATTAACCATTACCACACAATCCCTACTTTTGACGCCCCAGAGAAAGAAGCCTTTTGAAAACACTGTGGGTAAAGGAGAAAATGCTGGTAACCAGCATTTTCTCCTTTTCCCACAGTGTTTTCTACCCTTCCTAGAACAAATTTCATTTTTTCAGTCACTTTTATTTTGTCGTCTGCAAATACTTTCAATCTGAACCAGTCCAAAATTTTGTCATGTGGTAAAGAGTTAAACTACAATACAAGAAGAAGATAGAAATAGTACATAATATATAGAGGATATTTGTTTTTTTCGGTGTAAGATCGAAATTTATTTCATCGAGTGGACACCATCGGTAATATTTTCACGAGTGGCACAGCCATGAGTGAAAATATTACCGATGGTGTTCACGAGATGAAATAAATTTCGATCTTTCACCGAAAAAACAAATATTCTATTTATTTTATGCTTTTAACCCTTTCTGGGAGGAGCTTTACCAAAATTCAGTACAGCTCTTTTCCCTTATTCCCCGTGGCGTACCCCTTCTGCATAGCAACGTTACGTCATGCGAGAGAAATGTAAGGTATATGACATCATATTTCCCATCTGGTCGTTAGGCACGCGCAATTTACCTAGGCGACAAGAATGTGAAAATCGGTATTTTCACTGGTGGTACCAGTGTAAGATCGAAAAATATTTTCACTGCTATTTCTCGATATCCTACCGGAAAGCATGAAATAAATTGCTTTATTATTCTCACAGGTATGTCAGAAATCAACTGGAGCTGGATCATTAGAATATAATGCTGGTTTACAGAGTTCTGCAACCTTCTCTGGGGATCCAGCATTGAACAACTTGCAGATACAATACACAGGGCCGCAAAAAGATATTCCAGTAAGGTATGCCTTGAAAAGGAAATTGTAGTAATACCAATTTTCACAGAATGAACAGGGAAACATACTGTAGTAATTTGGAAAACATGAGTGAATTCTAATTTAACCCTTTACCCCATGAGGCATTTCTATGGTATCTCTAATTGACCCTAAATAAAAACAAGGATGAAGTCGTTTCTTATGTGTATATGACACCTTTTGATATTGTAGAAAACATTGTGGCAAAAGGTGAAAGTGCTTGTTAGGAGCAATTTCACCTTTTGCCATGATGTTTTCCAAAAGCTCCTACAAGCAGTGCGTAGAAATGAGTATCTATGGAAAAAGGGGTAACTAACGTAATGAAGAGAACCACAAACAAGCACTGTACTATTTTGGAAACATGTATGTAAATAAATACTAAATAAAACTGACATAATAATTATTTGAAGACTTTTCTTGAGCATAATTTCCACTTGAACTTCTTTTTTCCCGGCTCTAAAGGTTTACAATCTGGCTAAAATAATGGACTTTGTCTTTAATATGGTAAAAATCATTGTGGGAAAAGAAAATTCTTGTTACCAGCAATTTCTCCTGTATGGCAATGTTTTCCTTTGCTTCCATTCTAGGGGTCATTAATATGGTAAAAAAAAATTTTGGGAATAGAAGAGAATTCTTGTTACCAGCAATTTCTCCTGTATCTGCAATGTTTTCCTTTACCTTCATTCTAGGGGTCATTAAAGAGGATTGTGTGGTAAAGAGGGCAAAAAGAAATGTTGGGAATGTGTGGTACAGGGTTTATAGGATAGAAAACATTATGGGAAAAGGAGAAAATATTAATTACCAGCATTTTCTCCTATATTCACAACGTTTTCCAAAGCCTGCATCTTTTGGATTGCTAAAACTCTGGATTGTGTGATAAGGGGTTAAGGTCTTGTAAATCTGTTTCTCAGGCCAGCATTTTTTCCTTTTTCCACAATGTTTTCCAAAGCTTGTTTTAGGGGTTGTTACGAGTCAGGCGTAACTAGAAAGAAGAAGCCAGCAACAAACGATAACAATTAACAAAATTTATTAACAAAAATATGAAATAAACAGTGACAATATTACAATAGTACAAAACAATACCTTAGACGTTAAATTTAGAAGACAAACTATTCCAGTCTTAATTCCAATCTGATCCTGATCCAAACTGAATGTAATCCAGGCACTAATTATGACACAAACACAAGATAATCCCCACTGTAGTCTGGCAATCATGTATTAACTAGTGAACACTGAGATGTAAAAAGCTTTTCCTTTTATAATAACAGGGAAACTTCCAGAAAATTCATGTTAAAATCAGTTGCATAATTTCTAGTAATCAGATTGTATAAAGGCCTGGAAACTTCCAGCACAATATTCCACAAGAGAGAATCCAGTTCTAAAAATAGCAACAGGGGAAAACCATTCAAAAATAGATACACACATGAACAAAGCTAGGAATAACTGGGTATGTACATAACAGGGTATACTGGGTTCAGCCTGTCAGTGTGTCCCTCTGTGTGTCCGTCAGTGTGTAAAGTCACATTTAGTGACAGCTCTAGTTGAAATTGGAGATTGTATGGTAAGGGGATAAGGTCTTGTAAATCTATATTTCAGGTCATCAACCATCCATCTGTGTGTCGGTCCGTGTGTCAGTCTGTGTACAAAATACTGTCTAAGCGATGATTGGGGTATAAAGTCAGATTCAGTGACAGCTCTAGCTAAAATTGGGGATTGTATGGTAAAGGGATAAGGTCTTGTAAATCTATATTTCAGGTCATCAACCATCCATCTGTGTGTCGGTCCGTGTGTCAGTCTGTGTACAAAATACTGTCAAAGCGATGGTGGGGGTATAAAGTCACATTCAGTGACAGCTCTAGTTTCAGGATTGTATGGTAAGGGGATAAGAAAGTCTTGTAAATCTATGTTTCAGGTCATCAACTATCCATCTGGTATGTACCCAGGGACCAGTAGATTCTTTTGTTTTTAATGGCGAACAAGGGAAAGGATCTGGCAAATTTGTAAGTTTTACATGTTGTCTTTACCATAATATTATTCTTTAAAAATGCAGTGCCAAATTTTAAGGACTATCGGGAAAGAAGTGTTACGAAAATTTTGAAGGAAAAGGAGAAAATACCAACAATCAGCATTTAATCATTTTCCAACAATGTTTTCTATTCTATAAATGAAAAATTCATAATTTTAATGTTGTTTAACTCATTACCAAACGACAATATTTTAGGCTTGCCCAAATTGAAAGCATTTGCAGACGGCAAAATAAAAGTGACTGAAAATTTGAAATTTGTTTTGTGAAGGGTAGAAAACGTTGTGGGAAAAGGAGAAAATACTGGTTACCATCATTTTCTCCTTTTCCTCCAATGTTTTTAAAGGCTTCTTTCTCAGGGGTGTCAAAAGTAGGGATTGTGTGGTAATAGGTTAAATGGTCATGTGCAAATGCTGTAAATTTGGACTTTCCTACATTTTTAGCTCACAGGAGCACAACATGCTCAAGGGCAGCTTTTAGGATCACCCTGTGTCCCTCTTACCTTGTCCGTAGTCCATCTGCAACAATTCTTGTAACTTCTTCTCCTCCTAAAATGCTGGACCAATTAGACCGAACTTGGCTGGAATGATCCTTGGGAGGTCTTCTTTAGGAACTGTTCACAGAATTTGATTCTATCAAAAACTCTGGTTGCCATGGCAACCAAATGGAATTTTCAAAGAAATGCTTTAAAAATCTCCTCTGAAACCACTGGTCAGATTTTTATACGCCCGTCGAAGACGGGACGTATTATGGGATCACCCGTGGCGGGCGGGCGGGCGGGCGGCGTCCAGTT
Source organism: Tridacna crocea (assembly GCA_943736015.1). Classification (NCBI taxonomy): domain Eukaryota; kingdom Metazoa; phylum Mollusca; class Bivalvia; order Cardiida; family Cardiidae; genus Tridacna; species Tridacna crocea. The sequence continues at coordinate 17,375,252 of OX031069.1, forward strand.
CTTTGTCCGGAGCATATCTCCAAAACTATACAAGCTAGGGTTATGAAATTTCATGGGTGGATAGATCTCATCGAGGCGGAGTGCAGTGCACAGGAATCATAACTCTTGCTTGCTTAATTTTTGAGTTATTGCCCTTTGTTGTTTTTCATACTTGAATTTTGTCCGGAGCATATCTCCAAAACTATACTAGCTAGGGTTATGAAATTTCATGGGTGGATAGATCTCATCGAGGGGGAGTGCAGTGCACAAGAATCATAACTCTTGCTTGCTTAATTTTTGAGTTATTGCCCTTTGTTGTTTTTCATACTTGAATTTTGTCCGGAGCATATCTTCAAAACTATACTAGCTAGGGTTATGAAATTTTATGGGTGGATAGATCTCATTCAGGGGGAGTGCAGTGCACAAGAATCATAACTCTTGCTCGCTTAATTTTTGAGTTATTGCCCTTTGTTGTTTTTCATACTTGAATTTTGTCCGGAGCATATCTCCAAAACTATACTAGCTAGGGTTATGAAATTTCATGGGTGGATAGATCTCACCGAGGCAGAGTGCAGTGCACAGGAATCATAACTCTTGCTCGCTTAATTTTTGAGTTATTGCCCTTTGTCGTTTTTTATACTTGATTTTTGTCCGGTGAATATCTCCAAAACTATACTAGCTAGGGTTATGAAATTTCATGGGTGGATAGATCTCACCGAGGCAGAGTGCAGTGCATAGGAATCATAACTCTTGCTTGCTTAATTTTTGAGTTATTGCCCTTTGTCGTTTTTCATACTTGATTTTTGTCCGAAGCATATCACCAATACTATACTAGCTAGGGTTATGAAATTTCATGGGTGGATAGATCTCATGGATGGGGGGTGCAGTGCACACAAATCACAACTCTTGCTTGCTTAATTTTTGAGTTATTGCCCTTTGTTGTTTTTCATACTTGAATTTGGTCCGGAGCATATCTCCAAAACTATAGTAGCTAGGGTTATGAAATTTCATGGGTGGATAGATCTCACTGAGGGGGAGTGCAGTGCACAAGAATCATAACTCTTGCTTTCTTAATTTTTGAGTTATTGCCCTTTGTCATTTTTTATACTTGAATTTTGTCCGGTGAATATCTCCAAAACTATACTAGCTAGGGTTATGAAATTTCATGGGTGGATAGATCTCACCGAGGTGGAGTGCAGTGCACAGGAATCATAACTCTTGCTTGCTTAATTTTTGAGTTATTGCCCTTTGTCGTTTTTCATACTTGATTTTTGTCCGAAGTATATCTCTAAAACTATACTAGCTAGGGTTATGAAATTTCATTGGTGGATAGATCTCATCAAGGGGGAGTGCAGTGCACCGAAATCACAACTCTTGCTTGCTTAATTTTTGAGTTATTGCCCTTTGTTGTTTTTCATATTTGAATTTTGTCTGGTGCATGCCCCAGCTTTACAACTTGGGGTAAGACGGGCGTATCTTGCGACAATTTGCCGCTCTTGTTAAATAATGTCACAGAAGTTTTCCTAAAATAACCCTTTTCAAAAGAAATTGGAGCAGGGGATCTAATTTGAGACCATTTTTATTCAGTTTCTGGTTTTCTACTTACCAATCTTTCTTTAACCCATTACCACACAATCCCTACTTTTGACGCCCCTGAGAAAGAAGCCTTTTGAAAACACTGTGGGAAAAGGAGAAAATGCTGGTAACCAGCATTTTCTCCTTTTCCCACAGTGTTTTCTACCCTTCACAAATCAAATTTCAAATTGTGAGTCACTTTTATTTTGTCGTCTGCAAATGCTTTCGATTTGGGTAAACCTAAAATTTTGTCGTATGGTAATGAGTTAACTGTGCACCAAATGACAAGATTTTAGACAGGTCCAAATTGACCAGCATTTTGTCCCTTTTCAACAATTTTTTTAGGGTCATTAAAAGTAGGGATTGGGAGGTAAAGTTTTAAAACGTTCTTAGTCTTATTCTCCAGATTTTTTTCAACGTGAAAGTAACATAACTTTGTGAAATAGAGGTCCTAGGTAGGGTGCTAACTTGCTGCATGATTTTGTCTTTGTGAAATACATCGTGGGAACTACAAGTTTCCAGATAAACATTTTAACTAATGAGTCTTAGAAAAAACTGACAATTGATGGTTATTCATCTGTTCATATCGCCCAATAGCTCCAAAATTAGCTGCCAATTAACCCTTTGCCATAAAATCTTTAGTTTCAATGTTTCTGTTCAGGAAGGCTTTTAATGTTTTTGAAAACATTGTAGCCCTGCTGTCTTTAAAGAAAATGTCAGGTAATGCTGTAGCCCTGGTATCATGGTTCAGTGACTTTGATTATATTCATTAATATGTCTGTTATTACAACCAGCATTTTTCCCTTTCCCACAATGTTTTAAGAAGGTTTCATCCTTTTGGTAAAAAAAAAAAAAAAAAAACTGGGATTGTTTAGTATACAGTTAGATATTTTTTCCCTTTCAAAATAAGTAGGTTGACCTTGATAACAGGGAAATGTAGATAGAGAAGGAATTATTTTTGTGTGTGCTGAATTATTACCATAGAAACAAATACGAAATATTTATAATGTGTGCTGTTTTATGATTAATATGTCTAAAAATAGCCAATAATCAGAGTTGTTATTTAACTTTATTTTTTAAGATTCACTGATGTATACTAGCATTTATTTATTTATAGGATTTCACTCTCACAACCAGATATGCATGTACCAGTCTACCCCCAACCCCAGCTCCAGAACATCATGGCCTTAGTACAGGCTCAATTCTACTTATTTTGTAAGTACTTTATAATATGGGCACAGTTCTGCTTATTTTGTAAGTTAAAAAAGTCTCAAATCTGCTTATTATACTATACTACAATTCTGCTTATTTTGTAGGTCCTACATAATATGGACTCGGTTCTGCTTATTTTGTAAGTAATAAAGGCTCAGCTCTGCTGGTTTTGTAAGTAGCTTAGGCTCAAAGCTGCATAGCCTATTTTGTCAGTAAGGTTTAATTTGGCTTTTTTATGGTAATAGGTCAGGCTCCTTTCAGCTGAATTTGTTATTAAAACAGGCTTTAATTTTTTACATTTCCAAATTGAAAGCATTTGCAGATGGCTCAAATGGTGGGGTTTATCTTTCACAGGGTAGAAAAAAGTGTGGATAACCTGTTATCAGACGAGAAAATTTAGCCTTGTCCAGATTGAAAGCATTTGCAAACAATCACTTCAATGTGGCTAAAATGGTACAATTTTTCTTTCACAGGTAGAAAACATTGTGGAAAAAAGGAGAAAATGGTGGTTACCACAATGTTTTTAGGTCTCTTTTCTAGGGTGGTCAAAAGTCAGCATTGTGCGGTAAAGGCTTAACCCATCACCACACAATGCCTGCTTTTGACTCCCCAGGGAAAGAAGCCTTTTTGAAAACACTGTAGGAAAAGGAGAAAATGCTGGTAACCGGCATTTTCTCCTTTTCCAACAATGTTTTCTACCCTTCTCAGAACAAATTTCCATTTTTTTCAGTCACATTTATTTTGTCTTCTGCAAATGCTTTAAGTTTGAACCAGTATAAAATTTTGTCGTGTGGTAAAGAGTTAAGAAGAAAATCCTGTTTTCCAGCATTGTTCCTTTCCATCAATTCCATTTTTAAAAACCTAATGTTAGTTTATGACTAGAAGTAACTGATAAGCACATGATTTCGTTTTTATCGGCATATTGATTGTATGTATTTGAGTTCTACAGCTTAGGCCATATCAGTGCAGCCAGTGTACCTATGTATGTTGTTCTTTTTCCTTTTCACACACCAACTCTGACACATTTCTTCTTTCCAGGCCACTGACTGATTTCTCACATGCATCAGGCCTACGAAAAAAATTATTTGTGTGTAGGGTTTCCTGACCCTACCTAGAAAAAGCTACTGACCTCAAACTGTCAATAGTAAAACTGAAAAAAAAAGTCTGTAGGTTGTGATTTCCTTTCGTGGTCCGTGTTAAAAAAAATTCTTGAAAAAAGTCCATACCTACCCTTTTTCTTTACAGCATCTTTGCACCCAAGCTCTTTAGATAATTATTAAAGGTCAGAGCCAAAAAAAATGCTTACCCTGACTGGGTATCACACCAGCAACCAACAGGTTACAAGGCAAACCACTAAGCTATCAACCTGGGCAACTTACTATATAGAGTAAATCTGAATTTTGTGTTTATTTCAGATTTTTTGTATTCCTAGCCGTATATTTTATCGGAGGAGTCTTGTTTTTAAAGTTTGTTAGAGGTGCTCAAGGTACAGAGTTGGTTCCAAATTTAGAATTTTGGACAGTGCTTCCAGGTCTTATAAAGGTATGGACTTTTAACCCTTTCCCAAACAATCTCTGGTTTTCAGGATCCTTTAAAGGAGACCTTTTGAAAACATGTGAGAAAAGGAGAAAATGCTGGTAACATTTTCTGAAAAAATTTAGAAGGTGCTGAGATAAGTTTTATCTGCAGTGAGCTGAACATTTTCACGTCCTCTCTTTTTTGATTCAGTGTTGGGCAATTTTCCTCTGTCAGTGTCATCCTTGATGCAACACTACTCTGGCGAGCTTATAAATAGAGTTTATTTCATCAGCTTGTGGTTAATATGGGGAAATATTTGCTGAAAAAGGAAAGTCTGCGAAAATAATGAATGCCTTACGGCACTTTCTATTTTCACGGACCTTTCCCTTTTTTGGTAAATACTTCCCCATATTATCCACAAACTGATGAAATAAATTATATATTTCCTCTGATTATTTTGTCAACGAATGCCAACTAATAATCTCTAGTCTATTAACCGATTAAGTCAAGTTTCATTAAAGTTGAACAAAAAAAGTAGTTCCAGAATTTCGGCAGGAGGAAAATGTTCACTGAAATGGGGAAATAATTACCCCCAGCTTAAATTACGACATTTCTTTACCCATAACATTTCTAAAAATAGACACATGAAATATGATATTGTTTTTTTTCATGGAGGAGTTTGATAGGATTTTACCTCAAAAGCCAAGAATTATTGGAATCTATCACATAACTCTTATCAAGAATTATAGTTTTTGATGTGTTGAATACAGCCCGTCATATACATTTGTATTGAAAATTACCTAAAGCCTCTTTGCTACTTTGACAGGTAAATTAAAGGATGTAAAAGACTTCCAAAGAAACTTTAACCATTTCCCAAACAAGCCCTGATTTTTATGTGTCCGCAGTAAACGTCTTTTGAAAACACTGTGGGAAAAGGAGAAATTGCTCGTAAAGAGCAATTTCTCCTTTTCCCACAGTGTTTTCTACCCTGTTTGAGATCTTTCTGGCATTTTCACCAAATCTAAAATTGTCGTCTGCAAACTCTTTTGGTTTGGAAGAGTCCAAAATTTGTCGTTTGGGAAAGGGTTAATACACATAGTGATTTTGTTTTTAATCTATCTATTACCAGCTTTCACCAATTTTGAAAAGAAATCTGGGTCAGCATTGATTTAGACATAATTACAGAAAGTTGCCTTAACACAGCACTCACAATTTGTTTGTTTCAAATGTGTGTAAGGTAAGAAAAATTTGTAATGGTTGCATTATACTGAAAACAAAGGTACATGTACTTACGTGATAAAAATAGATTTGTCTTTCTGCTTTTCAGGAGGGATTCCAGTTTACATTTCGTGGATGTAAGACCAGCACCTCATACTCTCAGATTTAGCGACAGTTGGAACAAGTGGGCAGAATATGGGATGTACATATTAGCAATCAAAACCTGCTGAATTTTTATATGCTCACCAACTATAGTAAAATAGCCATAAACCAAACATTTCAATTTAAGCCTCTTGTCATTTGTCATCTGCTTTCACAAGCATTGTGCTAAAATTGCTTCTGCGTGAAATGGTTAACTCTTTACCAAATTATAAAATTTTGGACTCAACCAAGTTGAAAGCATTTACAGACAACAAATTAATTGTAGCTCCAGTGATGATTTCTGTCCTTGATAGAGGAGAAATCACTTTTGGAAAAGGGAGAAAATGCTAGAAACTAGAGTTTTGTCTCCCTTAAGGTATTTATATGGTATCTCTAATTGATACTAAATAATAGCAAAGATGAAGCAGTTTCTTATGTGTATATGGTACCTTTTGATGGTATAGAAAACATTGTGACAAAAGGTGAAATTGCTCGTCACCAGCAATTTCACCGTTTGCCACAATGTTTTCCAAAGGCTCCTACAAGCAATGCGTAGAAATTGAGTATCTGTGGAGTAAAGGGTTAACACAATGTTTTGAAAAGCCATCTTTTTCAGCGTTGTTAAAACCATGTGATTTTGTGAATTAAGGTTGTTGGAGTATTTTTCTGAAAATGTTGTAGCAAAAGGTTGGTCTTTAAAGATACCCATTTACTCATTTTAGCAGAATGTAGAAATGTGTTTAAAATCAATAAATTAGAAAAATCTGTGGCCCCAAAGAATAAAAGGAAGTTTAAGATTTGTTATTTGAAATGAATTTTGGTCAGGAGAAAATTGTGTCTGGTCAGAATTATAAACAATGGGGAAGTGTAGCTCTAGAGTTGTTTACACACACAGGGCCATCTAAAAATAGAAAGCTAGATTACTTGTTGCTTTAACTTTTTACCAAACAACAAAATTTTAGGCCATGTCCAAATTGAAAGCATTAGCAGACGACAAAATCAATGTGACTCAGAAATTGAAACCTGGCTTGAAAAGAGTAGAAAACGTTGTGGGAAAAGGAGAAAATGCTGGTTAACAGCATTTTCTGCTTTTCCCACAATGTTTTCAGAAGACTATTTCCCCTGGGTTGTAAAAATTAGGGGTTGTTTGGTAAAGGATTAACACACATAATGGCACACTTGTCTGTATGTAAGATCATGTCCTCCCTTCCTTTAGCAATCCAAAAACGGGAAATTTTAATGTGCTCGTACAAAATTTACATTTCTGTCTTTAAACAATTCCACTGCACTGACGATATAAAATTCTGACTTCCTGCTGTTGGGTTATTGTGACATAAACCCTTTACCAAACAATCCCTGGTTTTTACGGTCCTCAGATAGAAGCCTTTTGAAAACATTGAGGGAAAAGGAGAAAATGCTGGTAACCAGCATTTTCTCCTTTTCCCACAATGTTTTCTACCTGACTGGAAACAAAACTGAATTTTTGTGTTATGTTTATTTTGTTGTCTGCAAGTGCTTTCGATTCGGACTGGTTAATTGTTGTAACAGTAGACACGTGTAGTGTATCTCGGCTCCACTTTCTTGATAGCCACATGAATATGCAAGGCAAAGGTCGTACTCGGTCACATAACAAGCATCATGCGGTATCCTTGATTGAACAGTAAATAGGAGCCATGACCAAAATTGCATTTTCTATCCATCATAATCTATGCAATACTAGTATCTGAACTGCCAGGTGTAATATTTGTCATGAAGCCTCAAGTATGACTACATTTTGATCAAATATCAACCAAATTAACCCATTACCGCACAATCCATACTTTTGACGACCCTGAGAATGAAGCCTTTAGAAAACATTGTGGAAAAAGGAGAAAATGCTGGTAACAAGCATTCTCCTTTTCCCACAATGTTTTCTACCCCTCACAAAATAAATTTCAAATTTTCAGTCACTTTATTTTGTAGTCTGCAAATGCTCTCGATTTGGATAAACCCAAAATTTTGTCATTTGGTAATGAGTTATGTTTGGCTTAAAATGACTAGACGGGTATTATTTTTATATCAGTCCTGACTCTTTCAGAACTTTGAGTACATTACTGAGCTCCAGATCAGAGGGAGTTACAGTATTCTAAATCCAGTTTTTCCTCTTCCGAACCCAATGTTGTGGGTACTCATTAGAATTGTCTCAATGAGGCAATTCTAATGAGTATGCACAACATAAGGTTTAACCCTTTCCCAAACGATAAAATTTGAGACTGGTCTAACTTGAAAGCACTTGCAGATGACAAAATAAAAGTAACTCAAAAATTGAAAAGTGTTTCCAGGAGGATACAAAATATTGCGGGAAAAGGAGAAAATGCTGGTTACCAGCATTTTCTCCTTTTCCCACAATGTTTTCAAAAGGCTTCTTTCTCAGAGTCGTAAAAACCAGGGATTTTTTGGTAAAGGGTTGAGTGATATTTTCAATTTTGAAATCAAAATCACTTTGTCTTGAGCTCTGACATTAGGTCCTGCTGTTTACTTTTATGCCATACATTGTTTTTTAAAACAGTGCAGACAAAGAAAAAAGTGCTCTTACAATGCATTTTTCTCCTTATTCCACAATGTTTTCATCTCTTTCAAAGTCATTCCAATTATTCAAGCAACATTCAACCCTTATTCTGCTAAATAATTTAACTCTTTACCACACAATCCTGACTTTTAATGATCCTCAGGAACAAGCCTTTTGAACACATTGTGGGAAAAGGAGAAAATGCTGGTAACCAGCATTTTCTCCTTTTCCTACAAGCTTTTCTACCCTGCAGGAAATAAATTACAAATTTTGAGTTACATTTATAATGTCGTCTGCATGTGCTTTCAATTTGGACCAGTCTAAAATTTTGTTGTTTGGTAAAGAGTTAAAAAAAAACTTTCAAGATAACTTGAAGTAGCTACTACAAAGGTAACTTTTGGGGGAAATTATGTCCTTATCGGACAGTGTAGATCATTGATCAGATTGCACTTTCTGTGCAGTCTAATCTTGGTCTACATTGTCCAGAAAAGTTTATGGAGTCATGTTTAACAGACTAAGAGTGAATTGGATATCTGCAAATACTTCAAATTTGGACCAAGCTAAGATTTTGTCTTGTGTTAAATAGTTACCAAGCGACAAATTTTTAGACTAGTCAAAGTTGAAATTATTTGCAGACGACAAAATAGATATGACTTTAAAGTTGAAATTTGTTACTGGAACGGTAGAAAACATTGTGGGAAAAGGAGAAAATGCTGGTTATCAGCATTTTCTCCTTTTCCCACAATGTTTTCAAAAGTCTTCATTTCCAAAGGCATTTAAAGTCGGGATTGTGTGGTAAAGAATTAAAGAGTTACGAAAATTTTTGTGGAAATAGAACCAATTGCACGAAGCGAGCAATTCGCTGAAAATGCAAGAACAGTTACTGTAGTATTTTTACATCCTATTGCATTGTTCTATTTTTTGATGCTATTGTTGTTTTTTTTATTATTGTTATGATAATTAACTGTGAGAGATGTACTCTTATATACATATATTTTTAGAGTTATTGCGCTAACACAATACTTTTACCCTCAAAGTACCTATCACAACTATAGTTACCAGTGAAGAGCAAGATCAGACTGCAGTATATGCAGTTTGATCTTTTATCTGAAATATCAGCTTTGCCTGAGAAGAGTAACTCTGAAATTGAAATTATTTTGGTCTTATTTCTACACCAAGAGTGCCCATTAGGATTATTTGGCCCTTTTTAGGGTGTGACTTGTCTATTCATAGAGTTATGCCTGTTTAACTCATTACCTAACAACAATATTATGGACTAGTCCAAATTGAAAACATTTGCAGACGACAAATTAAATGTTAATCAAAAATTGAAATTTGATTTGGGAAGGGTAGAAAACATTGTGGGAAAAGGAAAAAAATGCAGCATTTTCTCCTTTTCCCGCAATGTTTTCTAAAGGCTTCTTTCTCAGGCTCGTCAAAAGCAGGGATTGTTTGGTAATGGGATAAATATAGGTACGTTTTCACTGGTTGACTCTTTAACACAAAGTTTTGGAATGAACTAAATTGAAAGCATTTGGAGCATATTATATTAAATGTAGCTTAAATGATGATTTCTGTATTTGATAGGGTAGAAAACATTGTGGGAAAATTAGAAAACCCTGACTGATTACTAGTATTTTCTCTTTTCCCACAGTAAAGGCTTCTCTTTCAAGATTGTTTTAACTCAGGGTTGTGTAGAAAAGAGTTAAAAATCATTCATATCTTTTAACCCTTTACCAAACAATCCTTTGTTTTAAAGACCCTGAAATCATTGTAGGAATAGTAGAAAATGAAAGTAATCATCATTTTCTTCTTTTCCCACTATGATTTCTACCCTGCTGGAAACACATTTTAATTTTTGAGTTATATTTATTTTCTTGTCTGCAAGTGCTTTCAATTTGGACCAGTCTAAAATTTTGTCGTTTGGTAAAGAGATAAAGTGCCTTAAATGCTGAAGTTCTTTTCTCTCATTTGTAAAGATTGACTCATTGATTGTATGGTATTTAATGCACTATTCAACATTATTTCACCTATTTTTGGGCACCCAGTGCACCTATCCATCCTTTCTGGAGTTTCTTTTACCATTACTCCGCACAGTTTCCTTTCCAAGCCACAGGCTGCTTTCCCACATAACCATCATCAAAACAATGCTCAGTGGTGGGAGAGGAATGAATCCTGTCACAATGACTATCATCAATCCTGAGAAGAAATTGGCTGGGCCAGGGATTGAACCCGCAACCCCCTGTTCTCAAGTCCTGCATGCTACTGGGGCTCAGCTCTTGGATTTTAACCCTTTACCCCATAAGGCATTTCTATTGTATCTCTAATTGACCCTAAATAACAGCAAGGATGAAGCCATTTCTTATGTGTATATGACACCTTTTGATAGCATAGAAAACATTGTGACAAAAGGTGAAATTGCTCGTCACGAGCAATTTCACCTTTTACCACAATGTTTTCCAAAGAATCCTACAAGCAATGCGTATAAATGAATATCTATGGAGTAAAGGGTTTAAAAAGGTAGTTTTATGGATAGATGCAGCCACAAGGACAGATTGAACTGTACTTTACATTCAAATTCTTTCGATTTTACAGAAGATATCCTTCACATTCTTCAACATTTTCACAGAAAAAGTAATGGTCTGCCAGTATTTATATATTTATGTATTTATATATATGTACCTTTTACCACATTGCTTTCCAAAGGCTCCTACAAGCAATGCGTAGAAATGAGTATCTATGGAGTAAAGGGTTAACACTTTACCAAACATCAAATTTTTAGATTGATCCATACTGTGAAAGCATTTGATGTCAACAAAGTAAATGTGACTTGAAAATTGAAATTTGTGTTGGGAGGGGTAGAAAACATTGTGGGAATGGGAGAAAATGCTGGTTACCAGCATTTTCTCCTTTTACCACCATGTTTTCAAAAGACCTCTTTCTCAGGATCGTTAACAGTCGAGGTTGTAAAGAGTTAAAGAAGATATGGTGCATACTGAAAGGAAGCTTTTTAAATGTATCACGAAAAAGAAGAGATGTATGAAGAGATTTTTTTCTATTACAGGTAACAAAAATTCCCAGGATTTTTTTTTTTTTACCAAACTGTACAGATCCCGCCTGTTAAACTAACATTTGTGTAAGATGATTGTTAATGTAATTTACATATATCTCTGTTTGTATTTCATCAGAGATTCGTTTTTTTTATTTTATTTTTTGTTAGATAAGATCATATTTATTCTATTTAACTTGTTTATCAAACAACAAAATTTTAGAGTTGCCCAAAATGAAAACATTTGCAGATAACAAAATAAATTACCCAAAAATTGCACTTTTTTATTATAGACATGATGTGGAAAACATAATGGGAAGAGGAGAAAGTGCTGGTTACCAGCATTTTCTTCTTAGTCCAAAATGTTTTCAAAAGGTTACTTTCTATGGTTTGTTAAAACTTGCAATTACTTGGTAAATGGTTAATCCTATTACGTTTACTACATTTTCTTCCTTATATGGTTAAACTTCTTGTTATACCCCACCACCTATGAAATGGGGGGGGGGGGCGTAAACTGATTTCACTATGTCGATCTGTCCATCTATTCATCAATTGAACCGTTTTTATAGACTTTTCCTTTCTGTGCAAACTTCAAAATCCGGTTGACCTAGGATCCTGACATTTTACACAAGAGTTGCTCCTTATTTAACCCTTTCCAAAACAATTCCTGGTTTTTACAGGTCTGGATTAGTAGCTGTTTGAAAACAAAGTGGGAAAAGGAGAAAATGCTGGTAACCAGCATTTTCTCCTTTTCCCACAATGTTTTCTACCCTATCATAAACAAATCATCTTTTCAGCAAGAGTTGAATTGTCGTCTGCAAATGCTTTCAATTTGGTCTAGTCCAAAAGTTTGTTGTTTGGGAAAGGGTTAAAGAGGTTATCTGTAGTTTCGGGGTCACATAGGTCAAGGTCACAGGGGATATTGTTTTGAAAATCTTTTCCATTCTCCGATTCTTATGCTTCAGTGACAAGCTGCTGGTAGGGGGTATTTGTCTACTTTGTGGTTGTTCTAAACTTTGTGGTTGTTTTGTGCTTTGTGGTTGATTTATGCTTTGTGGTTGTTCTAGTTTTGATGCTGCCGCATTGATGGCTTTTTTTTTGTGAAAACATTCTTTTTAGCTCACCTGAGCACAACGTGCTCAAGGGGAGCTTTTAGGATCACCCGGTGTCCGTCCTTCGTCCTCCGTCGTCAACAATTCTTTAAACATCAACTCCTCCTAAACCGCTGGGTGGATTTGGACCAAACTTGGGAAAAATGTTTCTTGGGAGGTCCTCTTTAAAAATTGTTCACAGAATTTGATTCCATCAAAAACTCTGGTTGCCATGGCAACCAAATGGAATTTTTTAGCAAATTCTTTAAAAATCTTCTCCTCTGAAACCGCTGGTCGGATTTTGAAATAATTTCACAGATATGTTCCTTGGGTAACCCTTTTCAAAAACATTTCGTGAAATTTTGATCCGTCAAAAAATGTGGCTCTGGTGAATGGGGGCTACTTGCACTATACAGAAATGAAGGAATTCTTTAAAAATCTTCTCCTCTGAAACCGCAGGTCAGATTTTGAAATAATTTCACAGATATGTTCCTTGGGTGACCCTTTTCAAAACTTGTTCGTGAAATTTTGATCCGTCAAAACATGTGGCTCTGGTATATGGGGGCTACTTGCACTATACAGAAATGAAGGAATTCTTAAAAAATCTTCTTCTCTGAAACCGCTGGTCAGATTTTGAAATAATTTCACAGATATGTTCCTTGGGTGACCCTTTTCAAAGGTTGTTCGCGAAATTTTGATTGGTCAAGAAACATGACTCTGGTGAATGGGGGCTTCTTGCACTATACAGAAATGAAGAAATTCTTAAAAAATCTTCTTCTCTGAAACAGCGGATTAGATTTTGAAATAATTTCACAGAGTTGATCCTTTGGTGACCCTTTTCAAAAATTGTTCGCGAAATTTTGATTGATCAAGAAACATGGCTCTGGTGAATGGGGGCTACTTGCACTATACAGAAATGAAGAAATTCTTGAACATTTTTCTTCTCTGAAATGGCTGGACAGATTTTGAAATAATTTCACAGAGATGTTCCTTGGGTGATCCTGTTCTAAAATTGTTCGCGAAATTTTGATTGGCCAAGAAACATGGCTCTGGTGAACGAGGGCTACTTGCACTATATGGAAATGAAGAAATTCTTGAAAATTCTTCTTCTCTGAAACCCATTGTCAGATTTTAAAATAATCTGACAGAGATGTTCCTTGGGTGACCCTTTCAAAAGCTGTACATATAATTTTGATCCGTCAAGAAACATGGCTCTTGTGAATTGGGGCTACTTGCACTATACGGACATGATGAAATTGTTGAAAATTCTCTTTCTCTGAAACCCCTGGTCAGATTTTAGAAGAAATTTTCCAAAATGTTCTTTGGGTGACCCTTTTCAAAACTTGTTCGTAAATTTTGATCCATCAAGAAACATGGCTCTCGTGGATGAGGGCTACTTGCTCTTATACAGAAATCAAGAATTCTTAAAAATTCTTCTTTTTGAAACTGATGGTCAGATTTCGAAATGACTTTTACAGGTGACCTTTTGAAAATTGCTTGGCAAAATTATAAATTTGGTTCCAATGTTTCAATTGCCCCCCCCTCCTCCTCCCCTCCAAAAATAGACTATGGTCATCTCAAAAATTCAGGTGAGCGATCCAGGACCATCTTGGCCCTCTTGTTTTTTTTATTTTTAGCTATTGGCATTTAAAGACAAAGTATGAGATTGTTTACTAAATTTGGTTAACCTTTTACCACACAACCTTTAGTTTTGAAAAAACCCTCGGGAAGAAGCTTTTGGAAAATATTGTTGGAAAAGGAGAAAATGCTGGTAACCAGCATTTTCTCCTTTTCCAGCAATGATTTTTTCCCATTCAATTGAGAATGAAATTGTTGGGTCAGCATATGATTTGCTATTTGCAAATGCCTTCATTTTGGACAATCTTAAATTTTGTATGGGGTAAAGAGTTGATGCACTTTCCATTCATCCCCATAGAAAAAAGAGCTTATCATTATACTCATTACTACAGCAAATAAAATTTCAGTCAATTATTTTTTATCTCAACATTTTGATATACAGATGATGTACATGAATTATTGCTTATTTTGCCTCAAAGCCCAGTTGCTGCAGGAGTTTAACAATTTAGTTGTTGAAATGTATTTAGATCTAAACTTTACCAAGTATAAAACTTATTTTGAAGATGACATTCTTTTATTGCACAGTCATTCCAAGTGAATCAAACTTTCCACACAATAGGCCACGACTTTTCTGTTAAAATAAGTGGAAAATTTGAAGGTTGTTTCCTAAAAGCAAAGTGGCTTATAAGTTAGATTTATTTTTCTAATTGATCTTGTTGTAAGTGCTTAAAAATTGAGGAAATTATCACACAATTACCCATATGGGTGCTATTTTGGTTCAAGGCCCTAATGTATTTTTGGCACACTAATATCTTTAATCGGTAGAAAAGTTAACCTGCTTGCAAGCTTACAAAAGTGTTGTGACCACGGACCACCCTTGATTTTCACAACTATGGATTAATAGTGTTTGATGGTACCAGTCAGTTTAACACTATCAATGTAATTAAAGGCATTGTACATTAACCCCTTTCCCAAACGACAAATTTTTGAACTGGACCAAATTGAAAGCATTTGCAGGCGACAATTCAACTCTAGCTGAAAAGATGATTTCTATCTATGATATTGTAGAAAACATGGTGGGAAAAGGAGAAAATGCTGGTTACCAGCATTTTCTCCTTTTCCCACTATGTTTTCTAAAGGCTACTTTTCCAGACCCGTAGAAACCAGGGATTGTTTGGGAAAGTGTTAACCCTTTACCACACAATGACGACTTTTACCATCCCTGAGGAAGAAGTCTTTTGAAAACATTGTGGGAAAAGGAGAGGTTACCAGCATTTTCTTTTTTTCCCACAAAGTTTTCTACCCAACTAAAGCAAAATTTGAGCCACTTTGAAATTGTCATCTGCAAATGCTTTCAATTTGGATAAGTATAAAATTTTGCCATGTGGTGATGGGTTAAGCAAGTGTATCAGCCACCTCCTATGTGCAGGAGCAGCTTATAAGATAAATTTTACTAGTATTCCTAAAATAGTAAAAATGACAGGGTGTGGCCTATGTAGTGCAGCGGCTTATTGTGGTAAGTTTCTGGCAGACAAACAAACTATAATTAGATTAAAAGTTGCCAAGGTGCTCTATCTTTGATTTGTTACTTTTTTTTTGTAACTTAATCTTGTATAGTTACAGATTTTCAGTCTTTTTTATTTTTCAATCTTTTTTTTTTTTCTTACAATGATTTCCACGGTCTTGAAGGGTAATACTTTAAATGCATTTTAATCTCTACATACATTGTATTTTGATACTGGCCAATATACTCAAATTTAAAGGATGATCTGAAACAAGACTCACTGAACTAGCTGCAGGAGGTGGTGGTAGAGTTTAACCCATTACCACACAATCCCTACTTTTGACGACCCTGAGAAAGAAGCCTTTGAAAACATTATGGGAAAAGGAGAAAATGCTGGTAACCAGCATTTTCTCCTTTTCCCACAGTCTTTTCTACCCTTCCCAGAACAAATTTCAATTTTTCAACCACCTCTATTTTGTCGTCTGCAAATGCTTTCAATTTGAACCAGTCTAAAATTTTGTCATGTGGTAGAGTTACAAAACAAGGCTTCTTTTTAGCATGACCTCTTGTCCAACCTAGGCAAATTATAGTTCCCTTACTCTTTACCGAACAATCCCTGGTTTTTACAATCCAGAGGATGAAGCCTTCTGAAAACATTGTGGGAAAAGCAGAAAATGCTGGTAACCAGCATTTTCTCCTTTTCCCACAATGTTTTCTACCCTTCACAAAACAAATTTCAAATTTTCTGTCACTTTTGTCATCTGCAAATGCTTTCAATTTGGACCAGTCTAAAATATTGCCATTTGGTAATGGGTTAACTCTTTACAATCCCTAGTTTTTACAATCCAGAGGATGAAGCCTTCTGAAAACATTGTGGGAAAAGCAGAAAATGCTGGTAACCAGCGTTTTTTCTTTTTCCCACAATGTTTTCTACTCTTCTAAAGTCAAGTTTCAATTTTTGAGTCATATTTATATTTTCGTTAGCAAATGCTTTTAATGTGGACAAGTCTAAAATGTTGTTGTTTGATAAAGAGTGTGAGCCATGCTCTGTGATAAGGGGGTTTAATGCATTTAACTCGGGTCATCCTGCCTTTGTCAATTTTTTTTTTTTAATTAACCCTTTCCCAAACAACAAAATATTTAGACTAAACCAAATTGAAAAGGTCAGCAGAACAGGAATTAAATATACCACTCATAATGATTTCTGTTTTTAACAGGTTAGAAAACATGGTGGGAAAAGGAGAAAATGCTGGTTACCAGCATTTTCTTCTTTTCTCACCATGTTTTCAAAAGGACTTTTCTCCTGGGTTATAAAAACCAGGGATTAATTGGGAAAGGGTTAAGTCAGTTTGCAGCATATCAAAGTCTGCCTCATGAATCAATTGGTTGTTTAACAAATTTGATTTTAGTGATTTATTATCATATAATGACTTGCTTTGCTTAATGCATCACAGAGATGCAATAAACACACTTGAGCCAAAGCATGGTATAGGATCTGTATCCACCAACCATTCTTAAGAATATTCTTTGTTTTTTGCTCCATAATTTTCTAAATATGAAAGGAACACAACTTCTGATTGGCTAAACCAAATGGTTTAGCCAATCAAAAGTTGTGTTACTTTCAAATTTAAAAAAAAAAATTGTGAGGAAAAGACCACAAACATTGTGAGGAATGGTAGGTGAATAATTATGTACCAGATGCTTTTAGTTGATTGAGCAAAACATTTTCATACTTGCCTTGTTATTTAAAAATTGGAGGGAAAATACAGAAAAGAGTTACGACCTGTAGGTTGGACTGTAGGATGTTTTTATTTTTGTAACTGTAAACAGATTTCAATGTACATTCATATCCTAGGTCTACAGAAATTTTGCATTTTTAGTTTTATTGGCCAAAGGCTTGTACTGTGATGTCATGGCTCTGTGTCTTGATACTTTTTCAGACAAGTGTAAAAAATTGGGTATGACTAACTCAAGAAGTAAGTTTATGTGGGACGAATTTTGAGAAAACTGTCCACTCCAGAGATTATAATGTCAATTATATACTTTTATGAGTTTGTAGGAGTGTTTGTCTTGATGATACAAGATATATTGATATTGTCAGTTTGCTTCCAAAACCTCGTAACTACAGCTTGTTTCAAGCTTTAGTTACGAGGCTTTGGAACCAAGTCAACGATATAATATACTTGATGATATATTATCTTGATATTAGCCAACTTCAAAATAGATCATGTCAGGTCAAATAGTAGGTCACTAGGACTAATTTATTTGAAAAATCTTGTATACACTCTAAGGTCCACATTTTCAGTCATATACCCTACAACATTGGTCAAAATGTTTGTCTTGATTATATCGGGGACTAGATGTCAGGTCAAAAAGCAAGTCAATAGGACAAACCTTAGCAAAACCTTATGGATACTCCAGAGATCTCATTGTCAGTCCAGTGCTTATAAATATTGGTCTAAATGTTCTCTCTGACTAGCATGAAACCGGGGCCTGTACTCACCACTATTTTTAAGAACGTTCTTGGTCTTATTCTTCAAGATTTCCTGACCGTGAAAGTAACAGGACTTCTGATTGGCTAAACCATTTTCTGATTGGCTAAACCATTTGGTTTAGCCAATCAGAAGTTCTGTTACTTTCACATTAACAAAATTCTGAAGAATAAGACTAAGAATGTTCTCAAGAATGGTTGGTGAATATAGATCCGGGTTGTATTGGGTCAAAGAGTTGGTATCTTGAACAGATTTTAGAAAAAAAACCTTGATTATGAGCTGAAGGCAAAACCTTCAGTAGGTTGTCTGCCATGTTTGTCTCAATAGTATCTATGACAAGTTTGATAAGGTTTAATGTTTATGTCAAGAAGTAGGTCATAGAGATATATCTGGAATAGATGGTCCGTGTACTGTTGAGGCCACATTTTCACTTTGATATTCATCAAATTTGGTCACAGCATTGTTTTGATTACATCTGAAACAATTTTGAAAGTTGATTGGCCCAGTAACAAACTAGTGACATCAGGTCACCAGGCATTATTGTCTATACTTGTGTAGTTTATATCCTCAAAGGTTACTAGGTTCAGTCAAGCAATTCAGGGCCATGGATGCCCTCGTGTACAAGTATTACTATACTAGTAGAGCATCAGTGGGCTATTGTGGCTTTCTGTTTTTATTAGTAAAAATTTATACACTATTCAAGATCTGGTATCTCATCTTGCATGCATATTTTGTTTATACAGTGGTATATTGTCTGATTACTTCCAAAACCTCAAAACTACAGCTTGTTACAAGCTGTAGTTACAAGGTTTTCGAAGTAAACCCATGATATACCTCTGTGTAACATTTACATTGTTTTCTAAGAGATCATTGAAATTCTTAGTTGTTATACTCCTGCAAAATGAACGTTTTCGGGGTATACTGGAATCAGCCAGTCAGTCTGTGTGTCCGTCTGTCTGTCTGTCTGTCCGTGTGTATACAAAATACTAGGAATTTTGTGTCGCAAACTCTTCCTACAGTTTTCCTTCAATTGTATTGACACTGCAAATATATTGATCATATATTGAAGATTTGCAAGACGCAATTTTCAAGTGTCAACTTTCCCTGGTTGAGGAATTATCTCCCCTTGAATTTGACACGTTTTTCTGTCAAAGTGCTGGCGAGGGTATTAAGTCACATTCAGTGACAGCTGTAGCTATATTTATTTTCAGTTGAATAACTATCAGCCTTTAACCGTTAACTTGCTAAACTTGTGAAATAAAACTTGCGAGCCGATATTAAGTATCAAAATTTTGCCATGTCATGTGACTCATTTGGGAAAAAAATTACCCATATCAGACAGTGTATATTGAAGGTTCGACTGCATGTTCTGTGCAGTCTGATCTTAATATAATCTATCTGTAAATAGTCTTAATGTCAGGCTAAGCAGCCTAAGGGTTACTTTAACTCTCTACCAAACAATTCCTGGTTTTAACGACCCAGAGAAAGAAGCCTTATGAAAACACTTTGGGAGAAGGAGAAAATGCTGGTAACCAGCATTTTCTCCTTTTCCCACAACGTTTTCTACTTTTCTAGAGTCAAGTTTCAATTTTTGATTCATGTTTATTTTGTTGTCTGCAAATGCTTTCAATTTGGACAAGTCTAATATTTTGTTGTTTGATAAAGAGTTAAATGTAATTTGATGAAAGTATCACTGGTACCCGACAATGGAAACTCAGATCTTTAGTTGATAGAGATGTGCATCTGTTTGATGCAAATTTTGTAGTGTATGTGTAATTTATAACAATGAATTAATTTTGAATTGTGACTTGTTTGTTATTGTCTTATCTTAGTATTGCGTGTCTAAACAAAAGCTGTGACATGATACTCTTTTTGTTGTAGCCAGGACCCAGTAGTTTAGTTGGTATCATACAGGACTTGAAAAGAAGAGGTCCCTGGTTCGAGTGCCCACTTAACCAATTTCTTTTTGAGGATTGATGATAGTCATTGCGACAGGATTCATTCCTCTCCCACCGCTGACCATTGTTTCGAAGATGGTTATGTGGGAAATCCTGCATTGGCTTGGAAACAAAATTAAGCGGAATACTGATTAAAAAAAAAAAAATGTAGAGAAGCATGTTTGGGTGTACTGGCCGCTGCGATATAACTTGCATAATGTTGAAAACAGCTAATCAATTTCGGGTGATTCAGGATTGTGTCCTCTAACTCATCAGTAAATATTGTGTAATACCGACGTTTTCTTAAAGGTTGTTCGGCCAATTTCAGCATCTTTGGTCTTTTTAGCTCACCTGAGCACGAAGTGCTCAGAGTGAGCTATTGTGATAGTGCTGTGTCCGGCGTCCGTCATGCATCGTCCATCGTCAACCTTTACCTTGTGTACACTCTAGAGGCCACATTTTCAGTCCGATACTCATTAAAGTTTGTCAGAATGTTTGCCTCGATGAAATCTCGGACAAGTTTGAAATTGGGTCATGTTGGGTCAAAAACTAGGTCACAAGGTCAAATCTAAGAAAAACCTTGTGTACGCTCTAGAGGCCACATTTTGAGTCCGATACTCATGAAATGTAGTCAGAATGTTTGCCTGTATGATACCTCGGACGAGTTCGAAAATTGGTCATGTTGGGTCAAAAACTAGGTCACTAGGTCAAATCTTAGAAAAACCTTTTGTACGCTCTAGAGGCAACATTTTGTGTCCAAAACTCTTGAAAGTTGTACAGAATGTTTGTCTTGATGATATCTCGAACAAGTTCGAAAATGGGTCATGTCGGGTCAAAAACTAGATCACTACGTCAAATCTTAGAAAAGCCGTGTGTAAGCTCTAGAGGCCACATTTTCAGTCTGATACTCATGAAAATTGGTCAGAATGTTTGTCTTAATTATATCTCGGATTAGTTTGAAAATAGGTCATGTCGGGTCAAAAACTAAGTCACTAGGTCAAATCTTAGAGAAACCTTTTGTATGCTCTAGAGGCCACATTTTCAGTCCAAAACTCTTGAAAGTTGGTCAGAATGTTGGCCTTGATGATATCTCAGATGAGTTTGAAAATGGGGCGTGTCGGGTCAAAAACTAGGTCACCTAAAACTTGTTCATAATATTTGCCATGGTGATACCTTGAATGAGTTTGAAAATATGTCAAGTGGAGTCAAAAACTAGGTCACTGGGTCAAATATTAGAAAAACCTTGTGTACACTCTAAAGGCCACATTTTCTGCCTGATACTCTTGAAACTTGGTCAGAATGTTTGTTTTGGTGATGTCTCAAAAGAGTTTGATAATGGGTAATTGTCGGGTCCAAAACTAGGTCACTTGGTTAAATCTTAGAAAAACCTCTTGTACACTGTAGAGGCCATATTTTCAGTCCAATACTCATGAAACTTGGTCAGAATGTTTGTCTTATTGATATCTCAAAAGTGTTTGATGATGGGTAATGTCTAATAAAAAACTAGTTCACTGGAAAACTGGATTGAAAATGGTTCATGTTTGGTCAATAGACTCAGATGAGTAATTTCAGGGCCATCATGGCCCTCTTGTTATATGAGAGTTAGGGGCCGTAGACTCACTAACCCATCGGAAAATATTGCGTAACTTCCACGTTTTCGCAAAGGCTATTCGGCCAATCTCGGCAGCTTCAACTCGGTATTGTGCATTATATAATCTGAAAGGTGTACGCACAGAATACATAGATCCCAAATTATCAAAACGACACATTTTTATGCTCCCCGAAGGGCGAGCATATAGTCGCCGCTTCGTCTGTCCGTCCGTCTGTCCGTCCGTCCTTCCGTCCGTCTGTCCGTCCGTCCGTCCGTCCGTCCGAAGCCATTTCTCCACAACCCTTGGACCAAATTGGATGAAACTTCATATATGAACTCCTTAGGGTAATGCGCCGATATACTTTTCCCGGATTTTCAATTTGACCCCGTGTCATGGAAAAAAGGGGCTTAATGCAAAATTGCAATTTTTACCAATATCTCATTCAGTTTTTGTCAGAATATCATGAAACTTCATGGTTATATTGTTTATGGAAAGTTTTAGCATGTGCCCTTGCTATTTTTAATCTGGGCATTTTTTAAGTTGACGTTCTGTCATGGAAAAAGGGGGCTTCTTGCAAAATTCCAATTTTTACTAATATTTCATTCAGTTTTGGTCAAAATTTCATTAAACTTCATGGTTATATTGTTTTTTCAAAGTTTCACCATGTGCTCTTGTTTCTATATCTATGTGTTTTTCAATTTGACCCTTTGTCATGGAAAAAGGGGGTTTCTTGTAAAATGAAAAAGGGGCCCTAATGCAAAATTGCAATTTTTACTAAAACTTGTTCAGTTTTTATCAACATTTCATGGTCATGTCTTGTTTTACAAGTTTCAACATGTGCCCTTTGTTTTTGCAATCTATGAATTATTAATACGCAAATACGTCTTTCCTGGTTTCTCAAATTAAGGCTGCGTCACAGAAAAAGGGGACTTCATGGAAAAAATTGTTTTTCACTAGGTTCTCCTTTATCAGTGCTCAAAACTTTGTGAAATTTCAAATCTGAACTTGGTGGAACGTTGCCCAGGTACCTCTCTTCCTTTTTCTCAATTTCAGGCTGCGTCTCGGAAAAAGGGGGCTGGGGGGCTTCATGTAAAAAATTGTTTTATGTAATATTTAATACATGACTGCCAAAATTTTATGAAATTTCGAATTTTGAATTATTATTAAAAAATGCCACAAACCACACACCCATTGTATTTATTGCAATGATCCAATATTGTCTTATGGGAAAAGGGGGCTTATTGGGCTTGTTGTCCTCTACAAGTTTATGTTGGCTATCTCTAAGATAGTAATTGCCTTTTCACTTCAAATTTTTGGGGGCATGAAGAGGTTCTTCTTGGATAAAAGAAGTAAATTTATATCAATGTCTTATATTTTATGACAAGCACTTGTTCGGGGAGCATAACCCGTCTCTGACGGCTCTTGTTTTTTGTCTAAAATCAAAGCTTTTGCAGACGACAAAGTGAATGCAGCTAAAAAGACTATTTCTGCTATTAAAATGATAGAAAACATATTGGAAAAAAGGAGAAAATGCTGGAAACCAGCATTTGTTTTCCTTTTTGCTGGAAACCAGCATTTGTTTTCCTTTTTCCCACAATGTTTTTAAAAGCCAACATCCGTAAGATCGTTCAAATTAGAGACAAACGGCTGCTTTCCTTGTAATTCGTAGGATTGCAGCAGGCTGGGTAGTTCTTATTCCAAATCCTATATTTTTTTCTCGATGTAAATAGGGTTTGGAATGGGAATCAATTGGCCTGTGGGACCCCGTGTGGTTTAATCGGGGGTATAAGAATAAACCACTGCAGTCCCGCGATCGTCACATCTGCCATTTCATCTGGCGGAAAAAAAAGTGACAGCATGCATATCGTAAAAGGCGACAAAAGGGGCATCATTTTGTGTTTCATCCATTCCTCATTTATCATGTTTGTCTTGTGGTGTTCGACATGTATGTTATTTTCACCTCACATTATTGTTTACTAAGTGCGCCCAATATGACCTAAGTTGTCGACGGGCCTTAAAACACTATTCATTCATTCATTCATTTTAAAACTTCGATTGTGTGATAAAGAGTTGACCCTTTCCGAAATTATTCCGAGTTCTAACAAATGTGGGGAGAATAGCTTTTGAAAACATTGTGGGAAAAGAAGACAATAATGGTTAGTTTTTCTTTTTCCCACAATGTCTTCAATTCTTAGAAGGAAACGGAATCACCGTATTAGCTACATTTACCTTATCGTCTGCAAAATGCCCCCAATTAAGTCTTGTCCAAAATTTTGTCGTTTGGTAAGGATTTAACTCTTTACCACACGAGAAAACTTTAGACTGGCCCAAATTGAAAGCATTTGCAGACGACAAAACAAAGGTGACTGAAAAATTGAAATTTGTTCTGGGAAGAGTAGAAAACACTTTGGGAAAAGGAGAAAATGCTGGTTACCAGCATTTTCTCCTTTTCCCACAGTGTTTTCAAAAGGCTTCTTTCACGGGGGCGTCAAATGTAGGGATTGTGTGGTAATAGGTTAAAACAACGTTGCTTTCGGTCAAAACGTTGAAATGGAATGATTATTAAGGACGCTAATGGAAATTGATGGCATCTAGAGGTGAATTGTTTGATGTTTAATTGATTTAACTATTAGTTTACAATAATAAAAGCACTGGATGAACGGCCGCTGGTGGCATTGTATACTATCGGAGAATTTGTTGACTTTAATCATAAATAAAGTAGCTTCATCCCATTATCCCACTCGCCACAACTCGGCCGACTCCGTAACTGCAGCTTATCTCGTCCGTATCGCGGCGGTTCCATGTGCTGTCGGTCACATGATCACATGGCGATGTCCACGTAATTTCTTTAGCAACGACATGAATTACCACCGTGAAGTTATTCACATCTATTGATCTATCGATAAAAGCTCCCGCTCTCAACTAAATTAATAGACTAAGTTGAAAATTGAATGCACAAACTGTTTGTCAACTTAAATATTCTCAAAAAGTTATCGATTGAAAATTGGGACTCGTGTTTTCCTTTTTAAAAGGAGCCTTGCAGTTTTAAAAGACGGTAGATCAGTGTACTTTAGGCGAAGAAATGCACCGTATTGGTGCATATAAAACTACGTCATACAGCCGGGGTACCTGCTCACCGACACCGGATCAACCGAGGTTTGTCGAATGGGCGGTTTCCCAGTGCCGACGTCAGTGAAATGATCCTAACAAGGCGGTGCCGATGTACAACAAAGTGAAGCACTAGAGTAAATCGTAGAAACCCCGGTGTGCATTAAAACCTGCATTTTCAGCCCGATACTCTTGAAACTTGTATAGATGTTATCTTGAAAATGCCATGAATGAGTTTGAAGACGGTTCTCATAAATTTGTAACGTAGGTATTTGGATAAAGTTTTTTTTTAATACTGTAGAGGCGACATTGTCAGTCAAGGGTCTGTATTCACCAACTATTCTTAAGAACATTCTTGGTCTTATTCTTCAGAATTTTGTCAAAGTGAAAGTAACAGAACTTCTGATTGGCTAAACCATTCGGTTCAGCTAATCAGAAGTTCTGTTACTTTCACAGTTAGAAAATCTTGAAGAGTAAGACAGAATATTCTTAAGAATGGTTCTTAGTGATTGCGGACCCAGTACTCATAAAACTTATTTAGCATATATCATGTCTCGACGATATCTCAGCCATGTTCGTAAAAAGGTGACGCTGGATCAAAAAGTCCTAGAAAAACCGGTCGTGTATACCCTAGAGGCTATAATATTTTCAGTCCAGTACTCACGAAAATTAATCACAACATTTTTCTTGGTGATAACTTTGAACAGGTCACATGGGGTCACAAAGTAGGCCACTGAATCAAATCATAGAAAACCCCTGTGATAGAGGCCATCTATTTTAGCCCATGTCTTTCTGACTTCCGGATCACTCTTCTCATGTAAGCGCTGGCTCTAGGGCCAATGAACATCTTTTGTCTTGAAACATCCGGACTTTATGACAAAATAATAGTTGATTTGATGTTACAATGGAAATATGGATGACAGATATCAAAAGACGATGTGCTTCCTTCCATTAGAGCTATACATCTAAACTTGTGATCTGTTTCCTGTTGCTTCAAGCGACACAAATAAAATCAAAACAATATCCTGGATTTCATATTGAATTTAAAGTTTTATTTAGACAGGGTACATTCTTAAAAGGCTGTAGAAATGATTGGTTTAAAGACAATTGGACGTTCAACATCTCTGTATTTTTGTTTTAAATAGCAGAAATATTATGTTTTTTTAGCTATTTGAAAACAACGTGCTCAAAGCGAACTTTGTTGACCATGCTGTGTCTATCGACAGGGCGTCAACACTTGCTTTGTGCGCTCTCTAGAGGTCACATACTCATATCTGTCAGATTGTTTGTCTATTACCCCGGACAAGTTTTAAATTGGGTCGTGTTGTGTAAAAAGTAGGGCACTATGTCATATCTTAGAAGAACATTGCATGTAATCAAGTGATCATATTTTCGTCATGAAAAGTGGCCAGGATGTTTGTATTGATGCCTCGAACAATTTTAATTTTGGTTACCTCGAGTCAAAAATAGAAAACTAGGACTACTCTTGAAAAAAAAAAAAAAACTTGTGTGTACAATAGAACCCAAATTTTGTGTGAAATCTTGCCAAGATGCTTGGCTTGACAATATTCAGAGAATTTCTAAATAGGGTGATTTTTGAAAACAAGAAGATCCGACTGCAACTCTTTTTTTTCCCTCCATATCTCATGAAAATTGACCAGAATATTTCCCTTGATAATATCTTGGTCGACTTTAAATGTTGTTAATGTCGGGTCAAAGTTGGTCTTTTGAACAAATCTTCTATCCACTGACCCCGTTTGTTTGGTTGTTGTGCCATTTCATATACTACTATTATCGGAAAACTTTTTTTCTTAAATTCAACCTAGAACATGAATTTGGTATTTTAAATTGAAGCGAGCTATACACAGAGGCAAACAGTTGCAAAACGCCATCAAGCTCTTTAAGATTTTTTTTATCTACAAGTTATAAATGACTCCCAAAAGTGTTTTAGGTAATGGAGCGTTCAATAATTTCTCCATAGTCTTGTGTGTCACTTAAGTTTAACTCATTACTAAACGACAAAATTTTACGTTTGTCCACATCCAAAGCATTTGCAGACGACAAAATAAAAGTGACTAAAATATTGAAATTTGTTTTTTGAAGGGTAGAAAACATTGTGGGAAAAGGAGAAAATGCTGGTTACCAGCATTTTCTCTTTTTCCCACAATGGTTTCTAAAGGCTTCTTTCTCAGGGTCGTTGAAAGTAGGGGTTGTGTGGTAATGGGTTAATTGCATTTCGCTGCAATAAAAATGAAACCGACGAATCAGAAAGTCCGTACAGCGAAGTAGCTTTTTCTTCCGGAAAATTCAAGATGGACTTGAGACGATTTAGTGCACAAAAAAGTCCACATATGTAAAGCAGCATTGTGTTGTCTACCAACCCAGAGAATCGTTTGGTGCTTTTATTTTGTGCGACCAACGTCCCACGTGGTGTTTAGGGTTAAAATCAATTAATTAAATAGAGACAATTCCCAATTGTGCCCAACTCATCAATGTATGATCGGGAGGCTTTCTACAGTCGGAAAACACATTTGTTAATTATGTATTCGATCGCATCAATAGATAGTATTTAAAAGGCCGATCCCTTCACTGATGGAAATGCAAACACTTGGAAAATTACTGTAGTACTGAACTTGTGGCTAGTGGACATACCCAATGCCCAGTTTTATTTTCACTTCTGTAAACGTCAGGGAGAATTACAAAATTTGCGATTTATTTATTTGGCAGGTAACAAAATATGACTTTTTATTTCATGCTTTCTGGTAGGATATCGAGAAATAGCGGTGAAAATATTTTTCGATCTTACACTGGTACCACTGGTACCATCAGTGTAAATACCGATTTTCACGTTCTTGTTGCCTAGGTAAATTGCGCGTGCCTCACAACCAGATGGAAATATGATGTCATTTACCTTACATTTCTCGCGCTTGACGTAATATAGTAATGCGTTGCTATGCGGGAGGGGTACGCCACGGGGAATAACGGAAAAGAACTGTACTGGATTTTGATAAAGCTCCTCCCAGAAAGGGTTAAAAGCATGAAATAAATAGAATATTTGGTGGGGTTTTTTTTTCGGTGAAAGATCGAAATTTATTTCATCGAGTTGGCTCCATCAGTAATATTTTCACGAGTCGCTACTCGATGAAATAAATTTCGATCCGTTTCGATGAAATAAATTTCGATCCGTTTCACCGAAAAAAACAAATATCATCTAGATCTATATGTTTTTTTTTTTAACTTTGGACAAATTTTGTGTGTAACTTCTTGTACGTGTCAGTCCGACCGGATAGTTCAGTGGTTGGCTTATCTGACTAGTGATCTGGAGGTTGTGGGTTCGATCCCCGGGTGTGGCGAACTTTCTTTCCCGGGTATTTTCGCTTCTCACATCTGATGCATGTAAGAAAAGAAGTCAGAGGCTTTGGAAAGAAAATTTCCCGGTTCTTGTGTGAGAAAGCTGGAAAACACATGGGTGCGTCACTGACCGACATGCTATGACCTAAGCCGTTAAAATGTGATTAATCTCCAATACATACATTTCACTTTATATTAAGAATATTAAAAAACTATTTACCGCAGAATCCCGAATTTGAACCACCCTGAGAAGGGCAGCTTTTGAAAACGTTGTTGGAAAAGGAGAAAATGCTGGTTACCAGCTTTTTTTCCTTTTCCCACAATGTTTTCTACCGTTCCCAAAACGAATTTAAATGAAGGTGGTACTAAAATCAAAGTTGCAAAAGTATCCAAAGACTAAGGGAATATAAAAGTTAGGTTTTTTTTCTTTTAAATTCTTGTAATTTTTAAATCAATATCTTGTATGGCCACCCCTGCTGTCGATACAGGCAATTATTCGATGTCGCATAGACCTTACATAACGTATTGCATCAGTAATGTTATTCCATTCCTGAACGAGAGCGGTGGCCAAGTCCATGAGATTGTTGAAGATTCGCCGTGACCGAAGCTTTGTTGCTAAGTAATCCCAGACGTGTTCCATTGGATTCATATCCGGCGATAAAGCTGGCCAAGGAAGCGTCAACAGTGTTTCTGTTCAGAAACTGCTGATTGATTCGTGCAGAGATGGCCATACAAGATATTGATGAAAAAATTACAAGAACTTCAAGAAAAGCCTAACTGTAATGTTACTTTAGTCTTTGAGTACTTTCGCAATTTTGATTTTAGTACCGCCTTCATTTAAACTGCAAAAACCTGACTTAAACTTTCTATTAGTCAAAATCTGATTGGCCTGGAATTTTCTACAGACTCTGAACTGAAGCATTATAACAAATTAATTTTGTTCATCTTCATTAAAACACGCGACGAGAAATAAAAGAAAATTAAGTGCACACTATTTATGGAACTGGGTATATTTATGCTGCAAAAAAATCAGGTAAACTGCGAAAGAACCTTCAAAGATCTCAGAGATTATTGAGAAAAGAAAGAAAAGAATCAATAGAAAATATATTTTATCACCCAAGGCATTGCAGGCTTTTATAATTTTTTTAAGACTGTAAATTCAGGAAATGAAGCAACACATGAAGCCATCCAAATTTAAGACCTCAAAAGAGGTCTTCATATTACTAGCTGAAGTAAACTTTTATCACATAACACTCCTTCTTCTTCGAAGATTCGACCTGTCTTATATGGGGCATCACTAGCCCCGAAAGCGGACAGACTGTAATATTACGCTCTGTAAAGTAGCAATGTAGAAAATCGCTTTTATCAATACGTTTGAGGACAAATGAGACCTGCTTTAGCACCTGATTTCTCTTAACTACTAATAGTAGTTGAGAGAAATGCACGACTTAGCGTTTTATTGAGTAAACATTTATTTTAGTTTGAAATTCAAAGTAGCGGTTCTCGCGTACGACAGTGGTTCGGTTCTGGACCCAGGATGCCCAAATTAGATAGATGAGTATTTATAGAATGCCATCTAGCGGGAGATAATGGTTTTCAATGTAATACAACCATTACGAATTTTCTTGTCTCACACGCGTGTGAGATCAGAAAATAGTGCTGTATTTGGTCAACACTCTGTGATTATACGCTTTATTCTAAAACATTACTGATTAAGGTTCCCAATGAAAATTGGTGGTCAAAATTCTTCATGGTGATAAAGTTGTTAATTTAATCACTTGTGGACTCAAAACATAATCAGTATATAATGCAACTTTCTTCGGTACTGTTTTTCGTTCGTCAAAGTAAGCGCACAGGCTTCATGTAAATTTCACTACACATGATACATATATGCCTCTGGCTTAACACAATTTGGAATATAAACTTTTTGTTATATAGTAAAGTGATAAAAAGAATCTGACACTCGTCTGTTTTTGAGGTAAAAAATTATTAAACTCGTCCACAAAAAATGTTTTTAAGCTCGCCAAAGGCTCGCTCAATAACATTTTTGTAGACTCGTATAATAGTTTTTTTTTTTATCTCAAAAACCAACTCAAGTCAGATCCTATATTTCTCTGCTGATGAAATACTGAAGTCCATTTGCAATCTCAAAAATCCTAAAGGATCAAGTGCAAAGGATAACATCCTGAATAAATACACTTATCGTACGAAAGACAAACTATCGCCGGTGTAATGCAGAGAAATGACCCTCCACTACAAAATGATCCATGGGTCATTTCACTACGTAGAGGGATGAGCCGGGTCAATTTTCTATGTCAAGAAATGACCCAAGATGATTATTTCTCTACGCACCAATTTTCAGTACACTTTGCACATTATGTACACAGTGCAGGTGTAATGCAGAGAAATACCCCCCCCCCCGCCCCCTACACACACACAAAATGACTCAACGTAGAGGAATTACCCTGGTCATTATTCCACATAGAGAAATGACCAAGAGGGTCATTCCTCTACGTAGTGAAATGACTTCTGCGGTCATTTCTCTACGAAGAATAATGACCCGGGTCATTTTGTAGGGGAGGGTGATTTCTCAGCATTACACAGGTCCGTCCATACTGTTTCTCGATAAATGTTCAAATGTTTAGACACTTGATCTGTTTCTAATGTTAGTTTTCATAAGAGTTTTTCCTCTTTCTTAGTCAGCTGTAGAAACTGGATCCAATAAATACTCTCGGCAGCCGTTGATCAGTGTGGCAGGAAAGATCTTGAGTACTATCCTTGATCGCCAGTTTATACACATCTCTAACAACACTGATTAACTTACTTCCCCTTTCTAACATACTGACCCCAAAAGAGAAAACTTGAGAAATTCCTCTTTATATCCTCAGGGACCAATTGATCCCATATATTCATCAATCTGTTCAATTATCCAAAGCTATTTAATCAGACCCAAACAAAGCTACTGGATTATTTAAATAAGGTTATCTTTAATGCTGGTCGTAACCAACGCAACGTGTTTGAATTGAATCGCTCACGCAGACTGCTCAAAACACCTTTCAGAAACTACTCACAGATGGTGAAGGCATTTTCCCTCTGCATTTCACTTTCATACTGAAAGTTTCTAGGCCATTGGAATCAAATTGGGTTTTGGTAGGCACAACCTTAAATCATTCCACAAGCTTTTGACCAGCGGCTTCACTTAGTTCCTTCAGACTGTTTTCACTTGAACTTAACTAAGAGGTTTTCCCACTAAAATTAAAACATTTACGTTACAGAGACCAGAGCTTTATTTTATAAGTCATAAATTTTACCTTTACTTGCTGGCATCATGCACTGTGTGACATTAACTTTGACATAAGTTTGGGGTCATTGAGGAAGATGCTTACAGATCGAGCTGTTTGATTTCTGAAATTTCAACAAGTATGGGATCCTACCGGCACCACCACAAAAACTGAGAGTCAGCGTGTAAGCAATATGACGCTTGGCAAAAAATGCCAGGAGCAATATATTTCATCTTTTGAAAAAAAAACAACTTGTTGCCAACCATTGCAGCAGCACCATCGGTGTCGATTTCTCTAAGTAACTTGACATCAGTTTCCTTTGTACTTAACATTTTAAGAACAACAAAATAAATACTTTCATCACTGGCTCTATCTAACTGTGTTATTTCTGTAACCCTACCAAATGCATCATTTTCTAAAATGCGTATCACCCTATGTAAACTGCGAAACAGAAATATCCATGGACTTTTCATCCATTTAACTAAACCTATCCTATCATTTAACCTTAGACACTAAATCCATTGTTGGAGTCACTGGTGTTTTTTGTCTGCGTGTAATTCTTTCAGCTGATTACACCCCTGAAGAGGACTCCGGAATTTCTAACACTAAAAAGTACAAGTTACATTAACATGGAAAAACAAAGGGGTCAATATATATTGGGGCTACTTTTCTATTACGGCCTTTTGACCCCATGGTGATATTTTTGAATCGTTTTTAAAGCTTTATAAACATAGCCATTATCATTTATACTAAATACAAATATAGGATAAGTATAATTTTTATTGGTATGTAGAGCGAAGTAATGCCAACAATCTACATGTATGAGAAGTTCGCTTCTCTATTTTAGTATTTTGACGCAGAAGTCATAAAGCATTTAAAAAGCTTTGTCATTTTCATGCCAATACAAAAACAGTGTCAAAACAATTCCATGTTGAAGCCAGTGGGTGTCAATTCTTATTTATACCCAACACACACTAAAAAGAATAACTACAAAATACACTGCTTTGTAAAAAAAAAGGGGGGGGATCAACAATCTAATTAAAGGTTACTTTTCTATTTCAGTATTTTGATGCAGGTTACAGTTTACATTCCCATGTTAAAACCAAAGAGTTTCAATATTATGTTAATGTCTTTAGACTCGAGGGTCATAAAGCGATTGTATACAGATAAAGATTTCTTTTTTTTTCATTTATAAATAACGCACACATACACAAACAAAAGTTCAATCTACATTTCTATGTTAAAACAACGGGATGCCAACAGATTATAGTAGGCCTAAGGTCATTTTTCTGCTATACTATTTTTGAACATAGGCTCATAAAACATTCATAAAGCATAACATTTTTTTATAAATACCGAACACAAAACAGTATCAGTACAGAATCACTGACTCCTAAATACAAAGGGATCAATAGTCCTTTGGATGATCACTTACTGTTAAAGTATCTTAACTCAAGGATAATAAAGCACTTTTAACCACTTACATATAGATATTTTACCGAATATAAAGCTTTAGACTAGCAAATTAGCATTGCCCTCTAAAAATGAAACGGGTCATTTATCTTTGGGGTGACAGCTTTTCAATTATAGTATTTTGACCCCAAGCTTCATGAAACATTTGTAATTAATATATGACAACTTTCAAACTATAACAAAGATAAGAACAATTCATATCAGCAAGTAAAAGCCAAGGAGAAGTTGTAAGAAATCTATTTTACTCTTATTGTCTCTCCTGACACAGTGAAGTACAGTGACCTCCCCTATTCTAAAAATAGACG
This sequence comes from Tridacna crocea, assembly GCA_943736015.1. NCBI lineage: Eukaryota > Metazoa > Mollusca > Bivalvia > Cardiida > Cardiidae > Tridacna > Tridacna crocea. The sequence goes on from OX031069.1 coordinate 17,408,204, forward strand.
GTCAGAATTTTGCATGTCTATTTTTAGAATAGCAGGAGGTCACAGTTATTTACCTTATATCCTCTCGTTTCTAGTAGCCTGTTACGCAGATCCATAATGACATTGTTCATGAATTGTGCGTGTTAATTTACTTGCAGATTGAAATGATTTTTTAACTGATTGGATTCGTATACTACCGTGATTTGCAACGGCATTGTCACCCATCAAAGTGCTAACCAAAACGAACGCTGTTCATCTTTCACAGGAGAAAGATACACCAAACTGCATCGCTGTAAAACCTAATCCTAACTGCAAGGCACTTTCTTAAAGTGCTGTTAAATTAAGTGTCAATCGACTCTCCTTGACATCATTTTCCCTGTCGAGAAATCTCGACCCTGGGACTCGTATACAAATAAGTCAAATGAACATGTTAGGGTACAGCATGTCCTCTTTCAGTAAATGTAATGTGCTTAATTTGCACAGAAAAATACCAGATTATTTTCTAATGGAATCAGGGCTTAACAATAATCTCGTATGTCGTTAACATTTAATGATTTCAAGAAAGCGCCGTCAGATTTATTCTTTTTTCTCCAGTGAAGACCAATTGTGAATAAAGTCCCTATATGTAAAACGGGCACGAGTTTAATCTATTGGGAGGTCACTTTTCTATTGAAGTCACCTGACTCAGAAATCAAAGTACAAATGTACTGTTATTAAGCAATAGCATTTTCATTTATACTAAACACAAAACACAAAACTTTATTGTTATTGATTTTAGCTCACCTGAGCACGAAGTGCTCATAGTCAGCTATTGTGATAGTGCGCTCTAGAGGCCACATTTTCAGTCATGAAAGTTGGTCAGAATGTTTGCCTCAATAACATCTCGGACGAGTTCGAAATTGGGTCATGTAGGTCAAAAACTAGGTCACTTGGTCAAATCTTAGAAAAACCTTGGGTACGCTCTAGATAGAGGCCACATTTTAAGTCCGATACTCATGAAAGTTGGTCAGAATGTTTGCCTTGATAAAATCTCGAAGGAGTTCGAAAATGTGTCATGTCGCGTCAAAAAACTAGGTCACTATGTCAAATCTTAGGAAAACCTTGTGTACGCGCTAGAGGCCGCATTTTCAGTCCGATAGTCATGAAAGTTGTTGAGAATATTTGCCTTGATGCTATCTCGGACGAGTTCGAAAATGGGTCATGTCGGGTCAAAAACTAGGTTACGAGGTCATATCTTAGAGAAACCTTGTGTACGCTCTAGAGGCCACATTTTCAGTCCAAAACTTTTGAAAGTTAATCAGGATGTTTTTCTTGATGAAATCTTGAATTAGTTTGAAAATGGGTCATGTCGAATCAAAAACTAGGACACCTGGTCAAATGTTAGAAAAACCTTTTGTACGCTCTAGAGGCCATATTTTCAGTCCAAAACTCTTGTTAGTTGGTCAGAATGTTTGTCTTGATGATATCTCGGCCGAGTTTGAAAATGGGTCATGTTGGCTAAAAATTAGGTTACCAGGTCAAATCTTAGAAAAACCTTGTATACGCTCTGGATGTCACATTTTCAGTCCAACACTCTTGAAAATTGGTCAGAATGTTTGCCTTGATAATATCTTGGATGAGTTTGAAAATGGGTCATGTTGGGTCAAAAACCAGGTCAATATGTCAAATGTTATAAAAAATCTTGTGTATGCTCTGGAGGACACATTTTAAGTCTGATACCCCTGAAACTTGTTGATACCTTGAATGAGTTTGAAAATGGGTCGTGTGGAGTCAAAAACTAAGTCACTGGGTCAAATATTAGAAAAACCTTGTGTACACTCTAAAGGCCACATTTTCTGCCTGATACTGTTCACGTGGTCAGAATGTTTGTTTTCGTGATGTCTCAAAAGAGTTTGATAATGGGTAATAGTCGGTCCAAAACTAGGTCACTTGGTCAAATCTTAGAAAAACCTTTTGTACGATGTAGAGGCCACATTTTTTAGTCCAATACTCATGAAACTCGGTCAGAATGTTTGTCTTATTGATGTCTTAAAAGTGTTTGATAATGGGTAATGTCTGATTAAAAAAAAAAAAAAACTAGGTCACTTGAAAACTAGAGTGAGAATGGTTCATGTTTGGTCAATAGACTCAGGTGAGCGATTTCAGGGCCATTATGTCCCTCTTGTTTATTATTTCAGACTGGAGGAACTGAAGTGAACGTAGGAGTCTATTTAGGATGAAAGCCTTGATATTGTTCCTGTTTCTGACCAACATACCCAGTGCACGACATGCAGTGGTTACAGAGATGGATCGCTTGTACACAGCCATATTTCAAAACTACAATCGAAAGACGCTACCGTTGCTGAATGCATCAGACCCTGTGTATGTTGGATTGATTGCTTACGTTGTGAATGTAAACAATTTCGACGAAATATCCGGAGAACTCTCAGTAACCTTGGCGTTTATTATACAATGGCAGGAACAACGGATCTCGTGGAATGTTTCCGATTTCGATGGTATTCTGTCGATAGCAGTTTGTCCCGAAGATATTTGGAGACCCCAAGTTTACTTGTTACAATCATCAGATTCAGTTAAAGATATCGGTAATACTTCATTGCAACCGACCATCAGTTCTAATGGCAGTGTTTCATGGATCACATCTAAAGTGTTCAGGGTATCATGTTCAGTGAATGTACTTCATTTTCCTTTCGACACCCAAACTTGTGATTTGTCTTTGTTGAACTGGGCCTTGCCTGTGACTTCTTTAATCCTTTACGCTCAAAACACGTCACTACAAGTAGATTATTACAACCGTAACAGCCAGTGGGACTTAAAAGCAGGGACTTTAGACAACTGCGTAGATTTACCACCTGTTCCTTGTCTGAATGTAAAACTCGTTCTAAAACGTAGAAGTGGCTTCTTTATTGTCTACATCGTGGTACCACTTGCTTTCCTCGGTTTGATAAATAATTTAGTTTTTATAATGCCACCATCAACTGGGGAAAGGACATCTGTGGCTGTCACCACGTTCTTGTCCTTTATAGTATACATGGGCACTGTGAACGACATCGTGCCGCAGAGCTCTGATCCTATTGCTCTAATATACTATTATATAGCTTTTCTATTGCTATATAGCTGCTCGACAATGTTCTTGTGCATTATTGCATTAAGAATTTACGATCGAAAAACTGAGGTTCCAAGCAAACTAAAGTTTTTGATTTGGATGGTTGGATTTTATTTCCTACGGCTACGAAAAGCAGCAGTAAGTGACGCTCCACAGGCAAGAAAAGGTCTGCAATCAGTGAACGAAGATGTCACGAAAGATGATGTATTTGAATTAAATGATAAAGATGTCGCTTCGTTAAATGGAAACAACAACAATACCGATATTCACCGAAATGCTTCGTTAATGTCCGCGACTCGCTCGGAGTGGAACTGCACATGGAAGGACGTTGGAAAAACATTTGATGCTTATTGTAGTGTGATTTTGTATCTATTCTTTGTGGTTGTGTCGATCGTCTTGGCGAACTTGTGGGGATCAGCATAAAGAAAAGTTCAATGACGTTGCAAAGCTCAGGGTCCGTATTGACCGACCATTCTTTAGAACAGTCTTAGTCTTATTCCTCAAACTTTTGTAAGTGTGAAAGTAACGTAACTTCGGATTGGCTAAAACAAATGGTTTAGCCAATCAGAAGTTTTGTTACTTTCACACTATCTTCGTTTATTTGTTACAACCAACCCATAGAATATGGTTGTATCTATCATTACCGAAAAACTCATTAAAAAATATCAAAATATAAAAGAATGACAGTACTTGTCCCGAAACTTTTCAAACACCCCTCGTATCTCGCGCTTGACGTATTATTAATTGTAATGCGTTGCTATGGGGGAGGGGTATGCCACGGGGAATAACGGAAAAGAACTGAACTGGATTTTGATAAAGCTCCTCCCAGAAAGGGTTAAAAGCATTAAATAAATAGAATATTTGTCTATTGTGAAAGATCGAAATTCATTTCATCTTGTAAACACCATCGGTAATATTTTTACTTGTGGCTGTGCCACACTGTGCCTCTATTTATTTGATAAATTCGAACCCCAGAACTCCCGAACGAATGGCAAATACCCTAACCACTGAGCCAAAGAGATATCCCTTTGGCTCAGTGGTTATGGTATTGGTCTTTGAATCCTCGAACAAGGAGGAAATATGTCCTTCGTGGGTTCGAATCCCGCTAGATGCAGTTTCTACTTAAGCTATGCATTTATTTGTTTCTTTGTTACGGTCTTTGCTCGTAAGAGCATTTTCTTCTAACATGTCATAATTGATTAAAGTGTGAAAGAGCGAGGACGTGGCATGAACTTCGGTAGACACCTTTTTGCGACTTGCTGTTGGGCACATACATATATGACAATTTGTTGCAACTTTGGAAAGTCTTGTTCTGCCTTTCAATAAACTGTGTAAATTTACGCAAATTCTTAGGATTATTTTGGGTAAAGTTGTTTCGTATACATGTGCGGCATTGAGCGTCATATCAATTCAGTTATATCGCTAGAGCCTGTACAACCATCCATGCTTTCGTGGATTTTTTTTTACAAATAATTTATACACTATTTTTACCATGACACTGGCAGCTGTACCACATACCATCGTCGAAACAGGTATCAGTCACTGTGTTAACCCTAAAGTGCTGAATTAAAACAAGAGACATTTTTAAATAGGAAAATCATCTGATATATTGCTGTACCAAGTTTTTTCTTTGCTAGAATATGTAACAAAATAGTGGACAGTGTAGATCTAAGATCAGACTGCACGTTTTGTGCAGTCTGATCTTGATCTACAATGTCCACAAAAACAAGTTGAGTTGGTTCCAGCGTTTTAAGGGTTAAGCGAGCATGAATCACGTCGCAATGCAAATAATTGGTCCTCGGAAAAAAAAAATATTAAGATGCGGTTCAAGCCCGGTACGTAATCGACTCGGCCCATTTATATTGATATTATTTGCTGACAAAATAATTTACTTAACCCTTTCCCAAATAATCCCTGCTTTTTACGGGTCTGGAATAGAAACCTTTTGAAAACATTATGGGAAAAGGAGAAAATGCTTGTAACCAGCATTTTCTCCTTTTCCCACAACGTTTTCAACACTATCATATAGAAAAATCATCCTTTTAGCAACTGTTAATTTGTCATCTTCAAAATGCTTTGAATTTGGTCTGGTCCAAAATTTGCCGTTTGGGAAAATGTTAACCTTAGCTGATGAGATTTGTCGGGTAGGGTAGATAACATTGAAAACATTGAAATTGGTGATTATCGAAGAAAGTGGGGTTTCTTTAACATCGTTCGTCTTCTTCTTCTTCGTCTTCTTCTTCTTCTTCTTCTTCTTCAGGGTCATCAAAACAAGTGATTGAAATATTCTTCACAAGTCTTTTCCAAATTCTTCTAGCATACCAGGAGTCATTTGAAAGAATATATCAAATAAAAAATGTAAAATTTTTCCCCGTGGGAAAAATTGATCAAAGTCAGATCTACTTTAGGTTGATCTGCATAAAACATCAAATTTGGCCGTAATACACAAATGTGGACTTCCATATATTAGGAATAAAAGGTCTAACAGGAAAGCGAACCAGTTTATATCTATTGATAGCAAACTTTAATAGGAGAAAAGGAGAGCAAGGACACACGTTTTAAATAAACAATTTACGTCAGAAAAATTAGCTGGACCGAAGGCATTAGATTTTTTTAAGTAATCAAAAAAAAGTGTGGTTCCTCAAAAGCCTTGTAAACGTAGGGAGTAATCAGTTTGTAGTTCCTTAAAAGCCTTGTAAACGTATAGAGAGTTATCAGCGTGTAATTTCTCAAAAGCCGTGTAAACGTAGAGAGTTATCGGAGTGTAGTTCCTCAAAAGACTTGTAAGCGCAGGCAGTTATCGGAGTGTAGGTCCTCAAAACCCTTGTAAGCGCAGGCAGTTATCGGAGTGTGGTTCCTAAAAAGCCTCCTAAACGTAGGAAGTCATCAGCGTAAAATTTCTCAAAAGCCTTGTAAACTTGAGAGTAGTCAGAGTGTAGTTCCTTGTAAACTTCGGGAGTTATCAAAGTGTGGTTCCTCAAAAGCCTCGTAAACGTAGAGAGTAAACAGAGTGTAGCTCCTCAAAAGCCTCGTAAACGTAGGGAGTTATCAAAGTGTAGTTCCTCAAAAACCTCGTAACCGTAGAGAGTTATCAGAGTGTAGTCTTCAAAAACCTCGTACACGTAGAGAGTAATCAAATATAGTTCCTCAAAAGCCTCATAAACGTAGAGAGTAATCAGAGTGTAGTTCCTCAAAAGCCTCGTAAACGTAGAGAGTAATCAGAGTGTAGTTCCTCAAAAGCCTCGTAAACGTAGAGAGTAATCAGAGTGTAGTTCCTCAAAAGCCTCGTAAACGTAGAGAGTAATCAGAGTGTAGTTCCTCACCCTCGTAAACGTAGGGAGTAATCTGTGTAGTTCCTAAAAAGCCGAGCCCAGTTCTGATCTTGACCTACACTATCCGCAAAAGGTCCTTGAGTCGTGTTTAGCAGCCCATGGGTTATGTGTATAATCCCTCGTTCTTCCGAAGACTCTCGAAGGTATCCACAGAGATAATGATAAAAACCAAAACGAGAAGTACAAAACAGTAAAAATCGAACGTTTTACCAACAATGTCCCAAGTTACTCTGAATATTTCTGTAATTTCTTTGATGTCATTTGGGCAACTACGGTCTAGATTTATTTCACAACGGTCCTGGTTTATCTCACAACGGTCTGGGTTTATCTCGGTATTTGTGTAGCCTGCTATTTGCGTGCCATGCTTTTCTCGATCTAGCGAATCTAGTTGTACAATATCGTGGTCCGTGTTTGAAGGTAAATCTAAATCGTCCAATCTGTCTTGACCTTTACGCGGGATCTTCAGCCGAATGAATCTTAATCTGGTGTACCATATAATGGTTCTGACAAGGTCAGGAATCGCCGAATCCTTGTTGTAGATGCGTAGAGAGAAAACGCACAGAAGTAACGACGCACAGCTGTATATAAGCAGGTATAAAATGTATGTATAAATGTAAGCCATTGGTCGTGAACTCTGTGGTACCATATCGTTAACGATATCCATAAAGACAACAAATGATAGAAATATTGTTACAGCAACTGATGTTCTTTCTCCGGATGAAGCCGGCATGAGGAATACGATATTGTTTGTCAAACCAAGTAGAATTAGCGGCACTACAATGTATACTACATAAAATGAGCTACGGCGTTTCAGAACGATTTTGAGGCCAATACATGGTACTTTTTCAAATTCTGGTTGCGAACAACTTGACAATGTGCTCGGTCTTAACTCCCATTGACTGTTGTGGTTCAGATGAGGTTTTTGGACGTTTTCCATCAGTGGTATGAGCTTCATTTCGTTGTCGTATAACGCCCAGTTCAAAAGCGTGAGATAACATATTTGGGTATCGAACGGAAAATATTTCACGTCCACGTCGCACGCCACTTTAACCACCTTTCCTGTGCTTAAGATAATCGCTCCATCACGATGCAGTCTGGCTTGTACTGTAGTGTCAGCTATATCAATAACAGTTTCTGAAGATTCAAGAAGGTACACCCGCGGTCTCCATATATCTTCAGCATGTACAGGAATAGAACTAATGTTGCTATAGTCCGGGTTATTCCATCTTAATCGTTCATCCACCCACGTGAATGTAAAAGCCATGGTTAACGATAGCTCCCCGGACATTTCATCGAACTGGTTGATGTTGACAGCGTACGCTGTTAGTCTAACGGTAACTGTGTCGGTGAGAGAGAATACAGGCAGTGTTTTACTGCTATAGTTGTTAAATACTGCTTCGTACAAATCATCAAATCTTGTCGTAAATCCACAGTTAACTGAATTTATGGCAATATAAAACAAAATAGTGTTTTTCAAAGTGAGTATATGTTGATTTCTCCCAATCATTTTCGTGAGGTTTATTCGGTTTCAGCCAATTCTTTTAAATGTGCTGTTGATTCCAATCTCATAGGGTTGTGTTACCAGTGTAGATCAGTATCAGGCTACACGAATTGTGCATTTGGATCTTCGGTTTACGTCGTTCGGCTATCCCTATATGTTCTTATTTAACCCTTTATCCCATAAGGCATTTCTATGGTATCTCTAATTGACCCTAAATAACAGCAAGGATGAAGCCGTTTCTTATGTATATATGACACCTTTTGATAGCATAGAAAACATTGTGACAAAAGGTGAAATTGCTTGTCACGAGCAATTTCACCTTTTGTCACAATGTTTTCCAAAGTTTCATACAAGCAATGCGTCGAAATGAGTCTCTATGGAGTAAAGGGTTAAACAGCCCAACATTTGCAAATATTTTTCTATTACCTTCTGATCGGTATTAATGACAAAGGAAATCCGAAATAAGTCCAAAAATACAAAAAAAAAAGAAACCTTATAAAAGATTTTATCACAAGCTCGCACGCTTATTCCAACGGATAGAATCCGCTGTTGGTGTTTAATTGGCTTTACTGCTTTACTACCTCTTCTGTTTTGCTTGGTGAATCTCAACCCTTTTGTTGCTAAATACGACTCACTGACCTTTTGCGGACAGTGTAGATTACGATCAGACTGCACAAAATGTGCAGTCTGATTTTGGATCCACATTGTCCGATAAGGAGATATAATTACCCAAAACATAATTATCTTTGAAAAAGCAATATTTGAGTTTTTACTATCGAATTGAAATTGTCCTTTCGGTTATTTAGCAGGACAGAGGTTAGCTCAATACCAAACGACAAAATTTTAGACTAGTCCAAATTGAAAGCACTTACAGACGACGAAATAAATGTAACTCAAAAATTGAAATTTGTCTCCAGAAGGGTAGAAAACATTGTGGGAAAAGGAGAAAATGCTGGTTACCAGCATTTTCTCCTTTTCCCACAATGCTTTCAAAAGGCTTCTATATCAGGGCCGTAAAAACCAGGGATTGTTTGGGAAAGGGTCAAACGGATGTTGGAATTTTCACACAATAGATATTAACTTGATAATCATGTACAGACTAGTCCTGCTTTAGTAAATGACCCTGAGTTTGAAAGCGTTTGAAAACATTGTTGGCAAAATGAGAAAACTTGAATGAAGACTATGTAGCCGTTTTCCTTTACGTAAATTTGTAAGTCTTATCTACATAATTATAAATATATCACTTCTCAGGCAAGTCCGTAATTTGAACCGTATTTCTTTTTTAAGCCGCACTTCCTGTCATTCCGAACAGACCCAAAATTTACTTGTCTGGTAACGTTTTAAATCCGCTTTTAATTGTTGAAGCAATTCATTTACATATGGCTTGCAACAGGCGAAAAGGGGCATTCGGACATTTGCGTAAAGTGTCGTCTCGGATCAGCCTGCGCAGTCCGCGCAGGCTAATCCGAGACGGCACTTTACGTCTACATTAGATGTTGTTCTTCACCAGACTGGTGCAAAACAGAAACTTACCTACAAACGGAAATTGTCGTTTCGGATTAGCCTGCGCGGACTGCACCAATCTCCGAGCAGAGTTGTCGTTCGTTACTACATGTATATCACCATACATGAATGTGAATGATCCGGAGTGCAATCTTGAGAGTGGGACTGCACAGGCAGATCCGTGACGTCACTTTACGCCAATGTCCGAATTTCCCTTTTGGCGTGTTGTAGGTCAGTTGTAGAAATGAGATATTCTATACATATACATTTCATACATGTATATATACGAAAGTGGCATTTATAGGCTACATCTTACTTGCACGTTTCCATGTATGGTTTGTATATGTGTTATTAGTGTTTCCCATTACCACACAATCCCTACTTTTGACACCCCTGAGAAAGAAGCCTTCGGAAAACATTGTGGGAAAAGGAGAAAATGCCGGTAACCAGCATTTTCTTCTTTTCCCACAATACTTTCTCCCCTTCTCAAAACAAATTTCAAATTTTCAGTCACTTTTATTTTCTCGCCTGCGAATGCTTTTGATTTGGATAAGTCTAAAATTTTGTCGTCTGGTAATGAGTTAAAAGTATTTCAGTTATATCACAGTGACAGTCTGTCTATTCATTCACGTGTAGGCCATGCACTGGCAAAACCCAGTTGTCTGCGCATGTCATATTCTTCGAAGATTCGACTGTCTTATAATCGCGCATCATTAGCCCCGAAAGCGGGCAGACTGTAAAATGACGCTCTTTAAAGTATTACTAATAGAAAATAGCTTTTATCAATACGTTTGAGGAGAAATGAGACCTGCGTTAGCTCCAGATTTCTCTAAACTGCCGATCATAGCTGAGTGAATTGCACTAGGTAGCTTTTTATTGAGTAAACGTTTATTTTAGTTTGAAATTCAAAGTAACGGTTGTCGCGTAGGAAAGTGGTTCGGTTCCGTACCCAGGATGCCCAAATTAGATAGATGAGTATTTATAGAACGCCATCTAGCGCGAGATAATGGGCAAAACCCAGCAAGTCATTACATAATTATGAATCTATAAAATCCATTCAATTGATCGAGTCTGGAGTTAGATTGGTCCTTTGCTTTGCAGAAAATTTACAAACTGCAAAAATCGACCTTTATCAAAGTATGTCCAACGCCATTTTAAACATTATTTCAATTATATCGCGGCGGTCAGTGCACCTATCTATGCTTTCCTAGAGTTTCGTTTAGTAGTACTAGTCACAATATTCTTCTTTAGCTACAAGCTGTTCTCCCATGAAATCATCATCGAAGTAAATATCAGTGATTAGAGAGAAATCAGTCCTGTCGCAATGACTCCCAGAATTCCTCGGAAAGAAGTTGGCCAAGCTGGAGATCGAACCTAGGACCTCCTGTTCTAAAGCCAGGATTTCGAACCAGCGAGCCCCTGTCCTGTACGTTACCAACTGTGCTACTGGGACTGGTCTACTTCACCTTGTACCACACGAAAAAAAACACCTGTACTGATGTACTTATTGATGTACGGATGGCGTAGATCAAGTTCAGGCTGCACAAAACGTGCTGTCTGATCCTGAATCGACATAGTCCGCTACCTGCACCTATTCTTCAGCCAAACCGGTTCTAGATGTAACGAAATATATATCTTTAGACCTTGGGAAAAAAGTCGAACTCACTTAGTTGGCAGCGAAAGAGGTAACTCTAGCAAACGAAGAAGTTTTAGACTTGCTCCAGTTCAAAGCCTTTGCAGACGACAAAACAAGAAATATCTGTTTAAAAAAAAGATAGACGGCGTAAAAGGCACTGGGGTATGAACATTTAAATTCGTTTGTAGTATAGGATAAATAGAGGATAATCAAGTGGTTATTTTTGATATGAAAAATATCTCACGAGGATGCGTCGTTAGGCGTTGAAAAAACGAGTGCGCAGCACGAGTTTTTTTAACGCCTTACGACGCATCCGAGTGAGATATTTTTCATATCAAAAATAACCACTTGATTATTCTATTTATTATACACTGTATACCTTATTAACATTATTATTTCTTATTTTTCGTTTGAAAGTCGAAATCAATACTTTGGATAGAGAGAAGGAATCAAGGACAAAGTGCGGATGAATACATAATTTAAAAGAACAAAACGAGACTTCACAAAACTTACAATTAACACTATCTATAAGTGCTTAATGAAAAAAAGTAGTTCCTAAATTACGGCAGGAAGTGAAAGTGAAAGTTGATATCGTCACTAGTGATGATATCAAAATTTGTTACACTGGGAAATTCCAGGATTTCACTGCTAGGTATATAATAAATAGAGGATAATCAACTGGTATTTTTCATATGAAAAATATCTCACGAGGATTCTTTGTTAGGCGTAGAAAAAACGTGAGCGCAGCCCGAGTTTTTTAACGCCTTACGACGCATCCGAGTGAGATATTTTTCATATCAAAAATAACCAGTTGACTATTCTATTTATTGTATACTTTATTAACCATTAATTTTAACTTTTCGTTTAAAAAGTCGAAATCAATACTTTGGATAGAGACAAGATATCAGGGACATAGTGCGGATGAATACATAATTTAACACTATGTGTAAGTGCTAAATGAACAAAAATAGTTCCTAAATTACGGCAGGAAGTTAAAGTGAAAGTTGATATCGTCACTAGTGATGATATCAAAATTTACTACACTGGGAAATTCCAAGATTTCACTGCTAGGTATATACGTGCTCGTAATAAAGACAAAATTATGAAAATAGTTCAGAAGGTAGTGTCTTGTAAAAGCAATACCCTAGTTCTCCCTTACCCAAACGTCTAATTTTGGACTCTATATATTTCAGAAACATCTGCAGACAATAGATTCAAAACTATGCAAATGAACGTGAGCTCTCTGATGGGGCACAAAACATTGTGGGGAAAGGAGAAAATGCTGGTTACCAGCATTTTCTCCTTTTCCCACAATGTTTTCAAAAGCCTTCTTTTCCAGGGTCGTAAAAACAAGGGATTGTTTGGTAAAGATTGGTTGTATTGCGGTTCAACTTACTCTTTGGAGTGACTTATTAGAAACCTAGTCTCTTTACTGACAACGCAATTAAGGCAAGACCTGTGAAATGGAAAACAGTTGTTTCCACTAAAATATCATCCTGCAAAATAAGCTATAATTAAAAATGAGTATTATAGAAGTACTTTCACCTTTTCATTTTTTTCCATTTTTTTTCCTTCTTTGAATTATCATTTATAAATCTAGAACCACTATATTCTCAATTCAAAAAGAGATAATTATTACCTCCCTTTTCAAAAAACTAACAAAAGTATAAAAAAATGATTTCAAGATAGACATAAACGGAATATCTGACCTGTTAGAAATGTGCAAAAATATTATTTCTGCATAAATCCTCCTTTATCCTTATTTATCAACCAATTAGAATTTTCACCGGAAGAGTATTACACAGGTCTTACCTTAAAACCGATTGTTCCACTAGGTATAAATAGTTATTCTCGTTGCGCAATAACTCACCAACTTTAAGACATAATATTTTTGTCATAGTGAGAAGAAACGAAAGAATTTGTTTGACATACCCGTTTGCTTCTTGTACAATACTTGTAGAGCGGTAGCCTGTCATAGCACGTGAAGAATAGGTACCAAATCTCTTACACTAAACAAAATAGAAAACTCTCCGATACTCATTGCGATTAGTTTATCCATTGAGTAATTTTAAGGCATGAACAACTTTATCCATTGTTGGTAAATTTTTTCTGTGACCTTGACTTTTTTGCGTAGTTAACATACAATTGGGCAATCACAAAATGAGTAACAAATCATTTCCTCTTAGTACTTGAAGTAGGTCAAGAAAAGAGATCATTCAGCTCGCTGAATATTTAAAGCTTTGCTTTCGGTCTAATACATTTCGTAGATTTTTTTTTCAACTTTTGACTTGTCTTTAAGTGATTGTAATTAGATCTAATTGATGAATGAAATATGTTTGAAATAACGGTTGTCGTTTTGAAACTTTATCTCCCGCTAGATGGCATTCTAAAAATACACATCAATCTAATTTGGCATCCTAGGTACAGATCTGGACTAACTTTCTACGTGACAACCGTTACTTTGCATTTTAAATTAAAATAAACGTTTACTCAATAAAACGCTACCTAGTATGATTCATTCAGCTGTGATAAGCTATTTAGAGAAATCTGGAGGCCTGATTTCTCCGCAAAAGTATTGGTAAAAGCCATTTTCTCAATGACTGCTTTATATCGCGTACTAATTCAATCTCCCAAATATTGGGGAAGGTGATGTGTCATAGGAGACAGGTCGAATCTTCGAAGAATATGACATGCGCAGCCCACGGTTTTGAAAAGTAGTCCCATTCTGTATAGAATATCCCAAAATTAGAAAGATGTTTATTTGAAGAATGCAATCTAGCGGAAGATAATGTTCAAAGATGTACATTAAAACAATTGTATTTGTGAAAACTATTTTTTTTTAAAGAAATTTGTTCCCAGCGCGAAAAACAGGCAAGATTTTTGCACAGACGTGTTGTTCATAGCCTTTTGCTCCACTGCCATTGCTACTTATAAGCGGCGACTTTTAGTTTACATACCGCCTGTTACATTTATAGATTACAGGATCGTGATGTGTCATTTAGCAGACAGGTCGAATACAAGCGCAAGATCTGCGTTCTTTTTTACTAAACTCTGGGCTGAATTTTAGTGATGTCATACGACCATTACGGTATGTCAGCACCCGTCACAACTCGGTCGAGTCCGTACCTACGGATCATCTGATGTTGACTGGTATTTCGGTAACAGACGAGTTCGGTAAATAGTGTAAATCGACTGGGTGTTTCGTTTTCACCTTCCATGTTTTACTTACTTCCAAGTTTAAGTCATAGCTGAGGTAGTAAATACGTCATCCGAGGCATATTTCTATGGTTTCTCCTCTTAATCAGTCCTTTAAGTTTTAGAGAAATGTTGAAGTATTTTCTTTAAAGTAAACATTTCGACAGAAAAAAGTCATGTATTGGGTTTGGAAAACGTCACGATTCATAAAAACTATATGATTGCCTTGTTTTCGAAACATGCAAATGATTTACTCATTGATTGCTGTTTATCGAGCCTGTTAACCGAAACATCCAATTGATTTACTATTGGATCCAATTTACCGAACTCGTCTAGTACCGAAACATCCGTAAAAAATCACCTGATCACCCGAAGTATGCCGAATGAACATGTCGGATGATGAACAGCACTGGGTTCTAACGTCGATGTATCTTACACTGTGTGACTTGATGAGTGAATGACTGTTTGACAGCGGATATTACTTTTTTTTATCGGAAGGTAAAACATGGTTATTTCGTATATTCTACTCATGTTTACCTTATAATGCCAATGAAAACCACTGCTTTAAAATTATTCGCACATGTGTCAATTCGTACTGGAGTTATTCCAGTCGGTTTCAAGAAGATTCGACCCCAAGAGCATTCGTCCAAAAGCCAACTTACGTCACGAATTTCTAGAAAATTCGGCCCAAGTGATATTGCATCATTATAGATAGGATGTTTTCATGGATGTTATATTTTTTTTCAAACCATATGACACTCTTTTTTGATTCACCGCATCAAGTGTTTTGACGTCATATTGGTTTGCTCGAATGGCAGACGTTTCACTATTTAGACGTTTCCTACCAAAACGTTTCCATATTATATAGCCTTGAGTGTTCGTATTCCATGATGATAAGGAAACAACGGGAAGAAATTAAGACTTGGGGACCAGAATATGAGCCAGAAATTAATTGCATTCATAAAAAAGTCATTTCTGGTCACTTTCATATCAAAAGAATAACTTGGATAACTATTTTCATGTTCAATATGCAAAAATAAAGAATTACCCTTGGCCTTCCTGTGCAAAAATGGCGTAACCTAATTCTGGTAGCTTGGTAGTATTTACAGCAGAAAGTTGATGATCTTTGCATTTCTTGAGAAGGAACACTACTTAACATCAAGAAAAAAGACGTGGAATTCTTTAACATGTGATAATTAGTTTATTTTCTGGTGTATTTGTCTGAAATTTGTGGACAATGAGACATTCGGATCTTGGTAAGGGTTGCGAACAGAAATAACATATAATCCACGAGGACAAGAGTGAAAAGTCTTGGTAGGAAACGTCTATCTATATAGTGAAATGTGTTGAATGTGAAACATCTTAGTAGTGACATGTCTGACATTCTGTTTGCTCTACCAGTTTGTAAGCTATTACAAAATTAACCCTTTACCACACAACAAAATTTAAGACCAGTCCAAATTAGAAGCATTTGCAGATGACATTTTCAATGTGGCTCAATGATGCTATTATTGTTGGATAGGGTGGAAAACATTGTGGCAAAAGGAGAAAATGCTGGTTACCAGCATTTTCTCCTTTTCCCACAGTGTTTTCCAAAGGCTTCCTCTTCAGGGTCGTTAAAAGTAGGCTTTATCCGGTAAAGAGTCAACTGTTGAAAGTAGCGTATAAACATTGTGGGAAAAGGAGAAATGCTGGTAACCAGCATTTTATCTTTTTCCCACAATGTTTTCTACCCTATCAATAATTTTATCAACAAGATTTAATTTGTTGTCTGCAGACGCTTTGAATTTGGTCCAGTCCAAAAATTTGTAATTTAGTAAAGATTGTATACACACTTATACACTTTATTGAACTCTTAACTGATTTACAAAATTTTACACTAGTCCAATTTTTAAAGCATTTGCAGATGAAATAATAAATGACATAAGAATAGAAATTTGTTAAGGGAAGGGTGGAAGATATTGTTGGAAAAGGAAAAATGCTGGTTACCTGACCTTGTTTCCAGTATTGTCTCTTTTAATAATCTCAGTATGATTTCATCTAGTCTCAATAATGAGATGCTATCATATGGTGATTTCTTTTTCATATTTGACCATCTATCAGTGTTTCTTTTACATTTCAAGATGAATGAGTCCTTTACCATTGAATTCATACAATCAATGAGTCCCAGTATGTAAAAATTAAATAATTTCAAAATTTTTATGAGTCCCTGGCAATTTTTATGAATCCAGGACTCGGGACTCACAGGTAAAAAAATCACTGATCTATGTATTATGAGGTCCATCGTAAAATTTTCATTATCAAAGATAGAGTGCTATTCTGACCGTGTTACTGATTTGCGAATAAAATAAGGAAATGAATAAATGATGTGTCTTTTCAGTTTAATACTGGACAAAAATGTCTGCCAAAGCCATATATGAAGCAAAAGGGAAGGAACTATTAAACCAGTATTTGAAAGGTAATTGTTTCAAGAACAAGTATGTGATCATAACAGAGGATGTCAACTGGCCACAACTGGAACAAGACAATCCATGGCTCCTTACACAGGTAAATTCAGAAACAAGGTGTATTGCCATGATAAAATTTCAGGTTGATTGCTTGAATTGAAAGGCCCATGGAGAGCAGGGTTTTCCCTGGCCCCTTGTTTCTCTTGGAATTTTCTGAAGGCAAACTATCCAAGATTCACTTTCTTTTTGTCTCTTACTTGGTGACTTTTCATTGACTCTGAGTATAGATTCATCCAGCTGTATATCATTCATCACTGTCATGTAATGCCTCATGCACAAGCAATAATTCAACAAAGTTGTCTAACTTACATCCCTAGGGCAAAAAATGACTCTAGCTTGTTTCACATAATTATGTATATACATGAATATGTACTTGAAAACATCTTAATAGTTTCCCATACGGTTGCTTAAGATAGCGCTAGCAATTATTCAGGGCTCCCGCTGTTGATCGCCAGTGGCGCCAAATGCGAAAATTTAGAGAAAATGGCACCAAAAATGAAGCACTGGCGAATGTATTGGCGACAAGTAAATGTCATTAAACTATCCTCTGACATACACAGTATGTATCAAGTATAAAGGAAGCCTGCATAACTGTTTATCACACCTTATCAGGCTGGCATTCATTAACGGTCTTGTCTAAATTATACACCATAATTGCATACACACCACTGCTAAACAATCAAATATCAATATTTCGTCACGCCCATTTGAGCACTCTATATCAAACCAATCAGTTATCAGATACAAGATTTAGTCGCCGCCCATAATTTGTAAAGCCACGCCTTCAGTATGCCTTACCTGGTTACCTGGTCTACATCCTTTCACTGGCTAGAAATTTATCGCGTGTATTTACCGATGTTGTTAATGAAAAACATGATAATGGTATTGATCTGCTTATCTAGCGTAAAAATGACAGATCTTGGATCAAATTGCTACATATACCGAAAATTTTATGCACAATAATGCCGAAAACAATTTCTGAAAATTAACTGATATGAAAAAATGGATTGTCGAAAAAGCGTGAAAACCCATGACACAACAACATGTCAGTTTGACATTGTCCGATCAAAAGCATTTCAGACTGTCTGTAGCTTTGATGATGACTTAAAATAGCAAGTTTACACAAATATATGTATAAAACTCTAAAGTAGGTGCTAAAATATGTCTTATAATGAGGAAAAACACGGATGATTTTATGATGTGAAAATGCTGAATGATTGGGGGGGGATTACATTTCATAGACCACTTTGTCTTAGTGACAGCACAGGAACAAGTTACTATATAGGACACTCATACTGAGAGAAAAGACCAGAATAAAAGGACCTTTTAAAAAATTAAAGTATTTTCAGGATAAAAGAAATGATGTGGTAACCCTTCACCACACAATCCCAAATTTCATCCTGAATTTCTTAAAAACTAATGGAATTCTAACAGATTGGCAGTCATAGAATTAAGGAGCTGTATTACTTTTAAAATACAAATTCTATGTCCCTGCAGCTCAAAGCCTTGAAACCATTGGGGAAAAAGAAACATAAGTAAGCTTGTACAGCACTATTAAGCAATGTATTTAGAAGCTTTAGCATTGGCCAATAAACTGAAGTATCTAAAGCACTATGTGGCTACTTCAGTTGGCTCCTACTGGCCCCAATTTTTATGAAGTGGCGAATTTGATGGCGCAAAAATTAGAACTTGCAGGGGAAGCCCTGTTATTTAAGAGCTATGTTCAATGTAGTTCCATAGGCAAACTTGATCCAAGCTTGTTTTACATATACGATGTACGTGTACTTGATCCCACTTAATCCCAAAGTCCCCGAGAAGAAAGCCCTTTTAAAACCTGGTTGGAAAAAAAGAAAATGCTGGAAACCAGCATTTTCTCCTTTTCCCGCAATGTAATCTTACCTATCGAGCAGAAATCAACATTTAAGCAACATGAAGTATATCTTCTGCAAATGCTTTCACTTTTGACTACCCTAAAATTTTGTTGTTTGGTAAATAGTTGAGGCCAATAAGCTTTGGTCATGGCCATGGAAATATCTTATTTTCTGAAACTACCTTTAAATTTTAAGCTTGCATGAGAACAAAGTCTCAAGGTGAGCTTTTGTGTTCATGCTGAGTCCGATTAACGTCATAGGTTGTCTGTCTTATGTGTGTGGTCATTGACTTTGAGGCCAAATTGGCGTGCAACACTTGAAAAGGTGCATTCGGACATTTGCGTAAAGTTTCGTCTTGGATCAGCCTACGCAGTCCGCGCAGGCTAATCCGAGACGGCACTTTCCGTTTTAATGATATTTTCTGTTTTGCGCATGTCTACTGTAGCACAAAACCCAATGTAGACATAAAGTGCCGTCTCGGATTAGCCTGTGCAGAGTGCGCAGGCTGATCCAAGACAACACTTTACGCAAATGTCCGAATGCGCCTTTTCGTGTGTTGCAAGCCAATTTTCAATCTGCTACCCACAAAAATTGATCATAATATTTGTCTCAATAATTTCTCAAATAAGCCAGAAAACATTTTTGGGTAAAATTGCTGTCAATGAAATTGTTTCAAATAAAAATGTCTACTGTCCTCATTGTACTCAACGTTGAAATTGTTTCAAATAAAAATGTCTACTGTCCTCATTGTACTCAACGTTGAAATTGTTTCAAATAAAAATGTCTACTGTCCTCATTGTACTCAACTACCCTTTCCAGCAATTGGTGGTGAAACCTGACCAGCTGATTAAGAGGCGTGGAAAGTTGGGACTTATCAAGGCTGGAGCTGACTTGAATGAAGTTAAAGAATGGCTGTCACACAAAGTTGGCAAAGACTTCAAGGTAACTTTAGGATACCGGTACTTTATTTTTAGTGTAAGAGTTTTAAGTCTTACAAACATGAAAGTTTGCAACAAATGCATAGCTCAAATACAAAGCGCACATGGCAGGATTCGAACTCACGCAGAAAGATTCTTGATTTTCTAGCTTTAACCCATTACCACACAATCCCTACTTTTGACGCCCCTGAGAAAGAAGCCTTTTGAAAACACTGGGGGGAAAGGAGAAAATGCTGGTAACCAGCATTTTCTCCTTTTCCCACAGTGTTTTCTACCCTTTCCAGAACAAATTTCAATTTTTCAGTCACCGTTATTTTGTCGTCTGCAAATGCTTTCAGTTTGGACCAGTCTAAATTTTTCTTGTGTGGTAAAGAGTTAAAAAGACCAACACCATAACCACTGAGCCAAAGAGAATTCTCCCCAACATAGTTGTCAGGTATCGATTATAGGAGAGGAGGCCATGCAGTAAAGAAGGAGTTATAGCCTGAAACAAAGCCCCTCTTAAATGTTCTCATCAAGCTGTAAGTCTTATTATTTAGGCAACAAATGGCTCAATGGTCAATCCCCAAAGAGCCTCCATCCTAAGAACATGACGGTTCGCAATAAATGTACAGCTCAAATACAAACCAGTTCTCTTAAAACTTTGTCAGAATGTTTTTCTTATTCTTGTTTACATGATTACTAGTAGGTAATGACATTTCCTTGAAAACTATGGGTCTGGTTTTACTTGAAGTCTCATGTTTTGCTCAAATCATTTAACAGATCCAGCCTCCGACATAGGTTGAGATCATTATTTAACTCTTTACAAAATAGCAAAATCTTAGACTGGTCCAAAGTGAGAGCATTTGCAGACAACAAAATAAACATGACTCATGGATTGAAACTTGACTTTTGAAGAGTAGAAAATATTGTGGGAAAAGGAGAAAATGCTCTTTTTCCCACCATATTTTCAGAAAGTTTCTTCCTTGGGGGTCATTAAAACCAGAGATTGTTTGGTAAAGAGTTAACCCTTTACCCCATAAAGCATTTCTATGGTATCTTTAATTGACCCTAAATAACAGCAAAGATGAAGCTGTTTCTTATATGTATATAACACCTTTTGATAGTGTAGAAAACATTGTGGCAAAAAGTGAAATTGCTCGTCATGAGCAATTTCACCTTTTGCCACAATGTTTTCCAAAGGCTCCTATAAGCAATGCGTAGAAATGAGTATCTGTAGGGTAAAGGGTTAAGACATATTACACTAACATGAATAGACTTAAGTAACATATCAAATCCTGAGCTGACAAGTTTCAGACTCGACTCAGTAAAAGAAACAGTCTGGACTAAGTACACAGACTCAAGTGCATTATTTTGCTGAGTTAAGTCTGGAACATTGTGTCAACTCGGTATTTTAGATCTTAAGTCTGTTACTGTCAGTAACATGTGTCTTAACCCATTACCACACAACCCATACTTTTGAAGCCCCTGAGAAAGAAGCCCTTAGAAAACATTGTGGGAAAAGGAGAAAATGCTGGTAATCAGCATTTTCTCCTTTTCCCACAATGTTTTCTGCTCTTCACAAATAAGATTCAAATTTTCAGTCACTTCTATTGTATCGTCTGCAAATGCTTTCGATTTGGAATATAATGTCGTTTGGTAATGAGTTAAATAACAACACAGGATTAGGCTGGCTATCTAGTTTGTTCCAGCCTTAGGGTTTTTCTGTTGAGCTCTTGTCTTAACCAGCATTTCTCCTTTTCCCACAAGGTCTTCTGTCCATTTAGAGACAAATTTCATGAATGGAGATAACTTTTGAATTTCGTCTTCAAATGCTTTCCATATGGACCAGTCTAATATTTAGTTGTTTGGTAAAGAGTTAATTTGAAACTATTTCATACATAAAGGCTTGACAAGATGATGTGAAGGGCTTGGTGTGGGTTGGAACACTTAATTCATTACCAAATAAACAATATTCTAGGCTTATCCAAATCCAAAGCATTCACAGAGGACAAAATAAAAGTGACTGAAAATTTGAAATTTGTTTTGTGAAGAGTATAAAACATTGTTGGAAAAGGAGAAAATGCTAGTTACCAGCATTTTCTCCTTTTCCTGCAATGTTTTCAAAAGGCTTCTTTCTTAGGGGCATCAAAAGTCAGGATTGTGTGGTAAAGGGTTAAAACTTGGAAAGGGTTGCAGGCCATACTTTAAAACCAAGGTCACAGCAGAAGGTCAAAGATCACAGTGTCTTTATAGGTACATGCAGGCACTTATTGTGCTTCTTCGGACAGCTTTTGTTTACAAACAGTAGTTTTACTGACGTTCTTTTTACACTTTACCAAAAGAAAAAAATTATACATGGTCAAAACGAAAGCATTTGCAGACAACAAATTAGTGATTGATAATATGACCAGATTTGTTTTGATATGCCAGAAAACATTGACTGGAAGGAGAAAATGCTGTTTACCAGCTTTTCTTCCTTTTCCTACAATGTTTTTAAAGGCCTTTCTCGTCAAAGTCGTTCAAAGTCGGGATTATGTGGTTAAGAGTTAAACACCTGAAATAACGAGTTCAAAGCATCTTTGAAAAGATAAATTACAGATAAACTACACCGTACACATTTCTAAAATATTCCTACTTACGGTATAAATTGCTTAACTCTTTAATAAGTCTGGTGACCATGAAAAAGGAGCCTTTTGGAAACACCGAGGGAAGAAAAGGAGAAAATGCAGATAACCAGCATTTTTAGCTCCACTGGCCAAAGGCCAGCAGGCTTATGTCATGGCCCAGTTCCATTCTGCATCCATGTGTGTTTATGATTGTCCATCAATGCGTTAACTTTTATTTGAAACATCCAATTTAAATGAAACTTTACAGAAATGACTATGCCATTGTCCTCCTCAGAATTTGTTGCGAAAGATTCTTGAAAAAACACTGGTTGCCATTACAACAAAACCAAAAAATATTGAAAAATCATTGAAAATGTTCTTTTGAGAAACCATAAGGTTTTCTTTTGTACAATTTTCTTTGTACAGTGGAGCTCCGTTATAACGCTGTCGGTGGGAGCCACGGTCGTCAACAGCGTTATATCCGGGGCTACGTTTATAACGCTGATTCCCCCCCCACACACTACCCGCAGCCCATCCGCCAACCATTGCCAGACTATAGAACTATGGCTTATTAATTATAGCTTTTCGCAAGACATGCCTATTTACGTCCAAACATTACTTATAGGAAATTGAACAATTTAGATTCTTTTGTACGTAATGCCTGAAAGAGCTTATTTTACCTTTAGGACCGTGTCTTTCAGAATTATTCAGCCGCTGTTTTGCTAAATCACAGCAAGATTCATTCCAAAATTGAATTAAACGGTATTGTGTTGGATTGCAGACGGTGCCGCCGCCATGTTTTTTAATCATGCTGACGATTGCATAACGAACCCTAATCGGCAATGACGAAAGAAATCTCTTTAATAATCAAACGAGATAAGACCCCCGTACATGATGAAAGTCACAGGGGAATTTAACCTGCTATCTGTAAAGAAATCACATCAGTCGTTTATCCACACAATGTTTGCAGTAAAGTTTGTATTAGTGGTGCATGTATGACGTAACACACCAATAATGCAAAGCAAGAGGGTTGGAAGTGCAAGTGTTTGTCGTACACACTTAAACCGTTTCGCCCGAAAAATTTACACCTGGCTATGGGCTGACCTCCATTCAAAACTATGCAATCATGTAATAAGCCAGTATCTCTGTTGCTTTATATTTTCTGATACAACCCTTCTGCGTATCGTAATGATAATTTCAAGAGTACCCCAGTCGTGTCACGTGCACGTTGTCACGGCGGGGAATCACGTGACACAACAACAACAACAATGACCGTTATTTGAAAAAAATCCCCGACTTCAGGTAAGAAAATCTTCAATAATTCCGTTAATACATGACCGATTGGAATTTGGTTTGAAGCAGAGAAGGGGGAAGGACTCCAGGGATTTGCTTGATGTGTTGGATTTTTTAAACAACACCTGATAAAAAAGTTATTGACGAGCAAACAAATTTTTTACCCTGGATAATTTGTTTGCTCGTCAATAACTTTTTTATCAGGTGTTGTTTAAAAAATCTAACACATCAAGCAAATCCCCGCAGTCCTTTCGCCTTCTCTGCTTCAAACCAAATTCAAATAGGTCACGTATTAACGGAATTATTGAAGATTTTCTTACCTGAAGTTTGGGAATTTTTTCAAATAACGGACATTGTTGTTGTTGTTATGTCAAGTGATTCCCCGCCGTGGTTGTGTTGTTGGTAGAATGAGAGTCATTCGGCTTTTTTCTGAAAATCTTGTTGTGACCGAGATAAAAAAAAAAATTCGTGATTTGATGCTTACGTTAAACGGAATATATTTTTTAGTCTGTCCAAGTATTTTTTAACATACGGACTATCTTAAGATTGAACTTGAAATAGAATTATTTTGACAAAAATATAACATGTCCGAACATATAGGCTGTCCGAATGCATTTGCCAGTTGCGGAACATTCTGTTATGTACATACCCAGTTATTCCTAGCTTTGTTCATGTGTGTATCTATTTTTGAATGGTTTTCCCCTGTTGCTATTTTTAGAACTGAACTCTCTCTTGTAGAATATTGTGCTGGAAGTTTCCAGGCCTTTATACAATCTGATTACTAGAAATTATGCAACTGATTTTAACATGAATTTTCTGGAAGTTTCTTTGTTATTATAAAAGGAAAAGCTTTTACATCTCAGTGTTCACTAGTTAATACATGATTGCCAGACTACAGTGGGGATTATTTTGTGTTTGTGTCTTATAATTAGTGCTTGGATTACATTCAGTTGGATTAGGATCAGACTAGACTAAAGTGAGGATTATTTCATGTGCTTGGATTACATTCAGTTTGGATCAGGATCAGATTGGAATTAAGACTGGAATAGTTTGTCTTCTGAATTTAACGTCTAAGGTATTGTTTTGTACTATTGTAATATTGTCACTGTTTATTTGATATTTTTGTTAATAAATTCTGTTAATTGTTATCGTTTGTTGCTGGCTTCTTCTTTCTAGTTACGCCTGACTCGTAACAGAAATTGGGGGCTCGTCCGGGATTGGAAAATAGACTAACGTATTTGTTTTCCATTTTGGACTATCCATCGATTGGAAACTAGACTAACGCATTCGTTTTCCTTTTGGGATTAACCATCGATTGAAAAATAAGACTAACACATTCGTTTACTAATCAGTAATTATAATACAATTTTGTACTTGAATCCAGCAACAAACAAACATGTCTTTTGACTTAGATAAATTTACGGCTGAACCGTCTGTGGAGTTATTGAATTTGGGTAAAAAGACTGATTTGCTTAATCTTGCGAAGCACTATAAATTGTCTGAAATAAAATCTTCAATGCGTAAACATGAAATTAAGAACATTTTGGTACAATATTTTGTTGATGAGGAGATTTTCAATGAAAATGCTCTTTCCCTGATAGTTGACGTTCAGTCAGTTTCAAGTTCGAAAGAACTTGAATTAAAACTTCAGATCAGACAGTTAGAAATAGAAAGAGAAAGGGAAAGAGAAGAAAGAGAAAGGGAAAGACAGAGAGAAGAAAGAGTAGAGAGAGAGAAGGAAATAGAAAGAGAAAGGGAAAGAGAAGAAAGAGAAAGGGAAAGACAGAGAGAAGAAAGAGTAGAGAGAGAGAAGGAAAGAGAAAGAGAAAGGGAGAGAGAAGAAAGAGAAAGGGAAAGAGAAAGGGAGAGAGAAGAAAGGGAAAGGGAAGAGAGAGAGAAGGAGAGAGAATTTCAATTAAGAATGAGGGAAATAGAAATGCAAGAAAGAGCAAATCAGCCCAAGCAAAAGATTGAATACAATTTCGATGTTACAAAACATATTAGGCTTGTTCCTCCATTTCAAGAAAAAGAAGTTGATAAATACTTCCTACACTTTGAAAAAGTTGCAGAAAACTTAAATTGGCCAAGAGAGCACTGGACTTTGCTTCTGCAAAGTGTTTTGATAGGCAAAGCTCGTGAAATTTATACACAACTAGGTGTTGAACAATGTCATCATTATGAGACTGTTAAAGAACTTATTCTCAAAGGTTATGAGCTGGTCTCAGAAGCATATAGACAAAAATTTAGAAATTGTAAAAAAGATTCTAACCAGACTCATGTTGAATTTGCTAGAAACAAAGAACAGTTATTTGATAGATGGTGCTGTTCTAAGAAAATAGACCAAAATTATGATAAACTAAGACAACTTATGTTAGTTGAAGAATTCAAACGTTGTATTCAATTTGATGTTAAGACATTCTTAGACGAAAAACAAGTTGAAACTTTAGAAGAAGCAGCTCGTCTGGCTGATAATTACTACCTTACACATAAAGTTTCTTTTATTGCTAAACCAAAACCTACTTCCTCACATCCCCAAAACAAATCTATGTCTGGTAATTCATCTGGCATGCCCAGTCAATCCAATACACCCAAACCCAATTCTACTAGTGAAACCAAAAGTCAATATCCCTTATCTCGACCCACTTGTAACTATTGTAAGAAACCTGGTCACCTTGTTTCTGAATGTTTGAAATTAAAAAGGAAGTTAGAAAGTGATGAAACCAAACCAACAGGGCTCACCACTCTTAGACCAAGGCCACAGTCTTCTATTAAATCCAATACAATTGACATAGTCACAAAACCCAAGTCTGATTCTACTATGGAGATTTTTGAACCTTTTATGTTGAATGGTTTTGTATCACTTTCAGGTGATAATTGCCCACCTACCCCTATTAAAATTTTAAGAGACACAGGAGCTTCTCAATCTCTTATTTTGGCAGATATACTGCCTTTTTCTGAGAAGACTTCTTCCGGTACTAGTGTCCTTATTCAGGGTGTAGAGTGTGGAACTGTTAATATCCCTCTCCATCATGTTAATTTGTCATCAGATTTGGTTACTGGGCCTGTGGTTATTGGTATTAAACCTTCCTTACCATTTAAAGGTGTCCATTTACTGCTAGGCAATGACTTAGCTGGAGATAAGGTTGTGGTTAATCCACTTGTAACTGACACACCAAATATAGGTCAAACAGATGACCCTATCGAGCAGGAAATTCCTGACTTGTATCCTTCTTGTGCAGTTACCCGAGCTATGGCTAAAAAGGCCATTTTGAAAAACTCAAACTCTGACATTGACTTGACGGATACTTTTATCGGTCAATATTTTAATAATGAGATTAAAAAGTCTCTTGATCCCAGTTTGTCTGATACTCAGACAGACTCGTCAATGTCTTGTCATTTACCACCACGGTCTATTGACCAAGGTCATGACACGCTGTCAAAGTCACAGCTTATCCAGGAACAGCAAACTGATCCTGAGATTTCAAAATTAATTTTCAGGGCTTTACCTGAAGATGAAATTTCACAAGTCCCAATGTGTTACTATATAAAGAATGGGATTCTTATGAGAAAATGGCGACCATTTGATGTCCCAGCTGATGATGAATGGGCTGTTTACCACCAAATTGTGGTTCCAAAGTCATATCGTCATGAAATACTAAGTATAGCCCATGAAAGTCCTATGTCAGGTCATCTAGGTATAAACAAGACCTATCACAAAATTATTAATCATTTTTATTGGCCTGGTCTCAAATCAGATGTCTCTAAATATTGTAAAACTTGCCATACATGTCAAATGGTAGGTAAACCCAACCAAACCATTCCCAAAGCTCAATTACAACCTATTCCTGCTTTTAATGAACCTTTCAGTAGGATACTTATAGATTGTGTTGGTCCTTTACCTCGAACCAAGTCAGGAAATGAGTATCTCTTAACAATTATGTGTACTTCTACACGTTTTCCTGAAGCTATTCCTTTAAGAAACATCAAAACAAAGTCAATAGTCAAAGCTCTTATAAAATTTTTCACATTTGTTGGTCTTCCAAAATCAGTTCAGTCTGATCAAGGGTCAAATTTTATGTCTGGTATATTCCAACAGGTTATGCATGAATTAGGGATCGAGCAATACAGGTCATCCGCCTATCACCCTGAAAGCCAAGGTGCTTTAGAAAGATTTCACCAGACATTAAAAAATATGATAAGATCATATTGCTTCGACACTGAAAAAGATTGGGATGATGGCATCCATTTGTTACTATTTGCAGTCAGAGAATCTGTACAAGAATCTCTTGGTTTCAGTCCTTTTGAATTAGTTTTTGGCCATTCTGTTCGTGGACCTTTAAAACTTTTGAAAGAGAAATTTCTCTCAAATGATGAAACACCTTTGAATTTACTACAGTATGTTTCTGACTTCAGAAATAGACTGTCTAGGGCATGTGAGGTTGCTAGGTCTAATCTTAAAACGTCTCAGGGCAAAATGAAAGCAAGATATGACAACCATGTTATTGACAGAAAATTTAAACCAGGTGACAAAGTCCTTGCTCTTTTACCAATACCTGGCAGACCTCTACAGGCAAGATATTTTGGACCCTACACTATTGACAAGAAAACAAGTGATTTAAACTATATAATTAATACTCCAGGAAGGCGTAAAAACAAACAAATGTGTCATGTAAATATGTTAAAGGAATACTTTGACAGAGATAGCTCTATTTCAAAACTAATTACAGTTGTAAACACTGTCCCACAAGAATCAAATGTATCTGAACTTGAAGTAAATTCTGACTTTATTGATAAATCTGATCCTGGTCCATCTAAACTTGAGAATTCCGATATTTTGAGAAACCTCGACAACAAACTTTCTCACTTGGAACCATCACAACAGGAAGAGCTGAAACAGTTGATACATGAATATGAACATTTATTTCCTGATATCCCCACAAGAACAGATAAAATCTATCATGATGTCATTGTGGAAGATTCTAAACCAATAAAGCAACATCCATATAGGATGAATCCTTTGAAACAGAAATACCTCCAAGATGAAGTAAAATACTTACTGGAAAATGACTTTATTGAACCTAGCCAGAGTAATTACAGTTCACCATGTATATTAGTACCTAAATCAAATGGAACTTATAGAATGTGTACTGACTATCGTAAAGTGAACTCTGTGACAAAAACAGACTCTTTTCCAATACCAAGAATTGATGACTGTATTGACAAAGTTGGAAATTCTAAATATGTCACCAAATTTGACCTGCTAAAAGGATTCTGGCAAGTTCCACTGACTGATAAAGCAAAAGAAGTATCAGCCTTTGCTACTGCAAACGGTCTGTACCAGTACAAAGTTATGCCGTTTGGGATGAAAAATTCTCCTGCAACGTTTCAGCGACTTATAAACAACGTTATATGTGGATTAGATGGCTGTGATGCATATATTGACGATGTCATCATCTACTCAGACAGTTGGAGTGACCACCTTCAAAGAATCAGGAAGTTCTTCGACAGACTCAGTAAAGCGAAACTGACTGTGAATCTTGCAAAAACTGAATTTTGTCATGCTACTGTAACATTTCTAGGACATCTTGTGGGACAGGGTCAAGTTAAACCTTTAGAAGCTAAAATCAATGCTATCTCTGAGTTTCCTGTGCCTAAATGTAAAAGACAGCTGATGCGATTTCTTGGTATGGCTGGCTACTACAGGAAATTCTGTAAAAATTTCTCGGGTATTGCTGAACCTTTAACAAATTTACTTAAGAAAAGCACAAAGTTCAAATGGAATGACAAATGTCAAGATGCATTCGATCGTCTGAAAGCCATACTAAAGAGCGCACCAGTTCTCTTGGCACCTGATTTTGACAAATGTTTCAAATTAGCTGTTGATGCAAGTGATGTTGGTATTGGTGCTGTTCTTTTACAAGAAGATAATAATGGTATTGATCACCCAGTTTGTTACTTTTCTAAGAAATTTAACAAACATCAGAAAAATTACTCTACCATAGAAAAAGAGTGTCTTGCCTTAATTCTGGCAATCCAGCAGTTTGAAGTTTATTTAACCTCTTCAACTTCACCAATTGTTGTTTTCAGTGATCATAACCCTTTAAGTTTTCTACACAAACTTAAGAATAAGAATCAAAGATTACTGAGGTGGAGTTTATTGCTTCAAGAGTTTAATCTTGACATAAGACACATAAAAGGGAAAGATAACATTATACCAGATGCTCTTTCAAGAGTTTGAAATCATTTTTCCCTAAATCAAGTTTAAACTGTTTTTTTCTTTTAAATTGTACTTTCATTACCTTGACTATTTTCATTAGTCTTAAATAATTAATATTTAAGTTTGTCATTTTTTCCTATGTAATACTTCAGTTAAAGTGTTATATACATGTATATAAATAATATTGCAAAAAAGAAAGATTTATTTCATAAACCTTTCTTTTTCTTTTCAAGGGGGGAAGTGTTATGTACATACCCAGTTATTCCTAGCTTTGTTCATGTGTGTATCTATTTTTGAATGGTTTTCCCCTGTTGCTATTTTTAGAACTGAACTCTCTCTTGTAGAATATTGTGCTGGAAGTTTCCAGGCCTTTATACAATCTGATTACTAGAAATTATGCAACTGATTTTAACATGAATTTTCTGGAAGTTTCTTTGTTATTATAAAAGGAAAAGCTTTTACATCTCAGTGTTCACTAGTTAATACATGATTGCCAGACTACAGTGGGGATTATTTTGTGTTTGTGTCTTATAATTAGTGCTTGGATTACATTCAGTTGGATTAGGATCAGACTAGACTAAAGTGAGGATTATTTCATGTGCTTGGATTACATTCAGTTTGGATCAGGATCAGATTGGAATTAAGACTGGAATAGTTTGTCTTCTGAATTTAACGTCTAAGGTATTGTTTTGTACTATTGTAATATTGTCACTGTTTATTTGATATTTTTGTTAATAAATTCTGTTAATTGTTATCGTTTGTTGCTGGCTTCTTCTTTCTAGTTACGCCTGACTCGTAACAATTCGATATCGCCGTTACGATCTACATACAGACAGACAGACATTGACGTAAAGTTTGTATAATGCAAGATTGTTTGCAAAGACAATTATGGGACGAGGTCCTTTTGTTACCTACTGTGCGTGTATTTGTCAAAGTAATTGTGCAAAGCCATAGGTGATAATTGTAATCAACAAGGTAAAGGTGTGAAAAATTGTCACTTTATGTGTACGGTATCGCATTTATTTGACCGAGAGGTTTTTTTTTTTACATCGAAAATTCTTGTGAGAGCAACGGTTGATTCGGATCAGACTCGAAATTGGTCAACCCCCGAAATTTTGGGAGCCAAAGGACACCCGCGTTATAACGGAATCAGCGCTATAGCGCACTTCGTTGTAACGGGGTTCCACTGTATTATAGCCCAAGGGTCAAAATTGGCCCTACCCTGGGGGGTCACAAGTTGAAATGGGCTTATATTGTAAAATTTCAGAAATTTTCCAGTACTTAGCCATAAGGCGGAGGGCTACCAAACTTTGCATGGAGTCACAAGTTTTACATAGACCTACATTGGGGAAACTTTCGAAATCTTCTCATACCCAGCCATTAGGCTACCTGTACCAAGGTGGCCCAAGTTATAGCCCTGGGGTCAAAATTGGCCCTACCACAGGGCCACAAGTTTTACATTGGCATACATACGGGAAACTTTAAAAATCTTTTGTACTTAGCAATTTGCTGTAGGGTTATTTAATTTTCCATATAGCTTTATCCAGTGGGCCACTATGGGGAGCCCAGCCCCAGGAGTCACATGCCTTAGATGGGCTTATAGACTGAAAATTTTAGAAGTCTTCTTCTTACTTACCAAGACAACCAAATTTAGCTCTGTGCATGTCATGAAGTTTACTGCTAGAACCAGTTGGCTAAGTATTGTAATGTTTGGCATGTAGGGTTTACTCTTTAGCAAGTAGATACAGGGCCATCATGGTCCTCTTGTCTCTATTTTTCCACAATGTTTCTATCCCCAAGTTCTAATGACCCTGAGAAAGATGCCTATTGAAAACGTTGATAAAAAAAAAGGAAAAATTGCTGATAACCAGCATTTTCTCTTTTTCCAACAAAGTTTTTTTCCTAATCAAAGACAGGTTCCATCACTTGTGTCTCACTAAATCTGTGGTCTGTAAATACTTTCTGCAGTCCTGCCTGACACAGTAGTAAAGTGTAGGACTGGTGACCTACAGGCCCAAGGTTCAAACCTCACCAGATACACTGGATTT
This sequence comes from Tridacna crocea, assembly GCA_943736015.1. Taxonomy (NCBI): domain Eukaryota; kingdom Metazoa; phylum Mollusca; class Bivalvia; order Cardiida; family Cardiidae; genus Tridacna; species Tridacna crocea. Next base: position 17,439,915 of record OX031069.1, read on the forward strand.
GTCATAGAAGTGTCCTTTGACAAGACACTTCAGACTCAAGCCTAGTTCTGGTGCAACCAAAGAAATACATCAATATTTGAGTTGTTGCCATGAAATGTTTGAAAAAATATTAACCCTTTACTCAATAGATACTCATTTCTACGCATTGCTTGTAGGAGCCTTTGGATCTACGCATTGCTTGTAGGGGCCTTTGGAAAACATTGTGGCAAAAGGTGAAATTGCTCATGACAAGCAATTTCACCTTTTGCCACAATGTTTTCTACACTATCAAAAGGTGTCATAGACACAAGTCATAAGAAACGGCTTCATCCTTGCTGTTATTTAGGGTCAATTAGAGATACCATAGAAATGCCTTACTGGGTAAAGGGTTAAACACTGCTCATTTTTGTCCATTGAAAATACTTTCAATTTGGACCATTCTGAACTACATGTATTTTGTTTGGGAAAGAGCTTCAGAGGTTTCCATGAAAGCAGCTATTAAGTAATGATGCATGTGGAGGGGATGAAGAGGTTTTTTTTTTTTCTTGTCCAAAAGGCTACAATACAATAATAGACAGAAATCAATGCCAGAAATGATTTGGAATAACAATTAACCCTTTCCCAAACGACAGACTTTTGGATTAGACCGAATTGAAAGCATTTGCAGACGACAATTCAACTCTTGCTGAAAAGATGATTTCTGTCTATGATAGGGTAGAAAACATTGTGGGAAAAGGAGAAAATGCTGGTTACTAGCATTTTCTCCTTTTCCCACAATGTTTTCAAAAGACAACTATTACAGACCCGTAAAAACCAGGGATTGTTTGGGAAAGGGTTAACTCCGATTTAACTGTTAACCACAAAGTCCAGAGATTTTCAGCATTTTCACCTTTCCCCACAATGTTTTCTACCCCATCAAAGATGCACTTCATCAGTTGAGTCACATTTTATTATGATTTTTTGTAAAGGGTTAACCCTTAAATCATCTTTAACAACTTTAGCTGCTACTATTAAGGCCAGTGTAGATAAAGATCAGACTGCACAGAATAGCACAGTCTGATCTTTGATTTACTTTGTCAGTGACCTAACATACAAAGGCAATCATTAAACTGCACTGAATTGGGTCTTATTCCTAGTCTGTATATATCCACATGTCTCATTCAGCACTCATCCATTAACTCTTTACCGAATGACAAAATTGAAAGCACTTGCAGACTACAAAATAAATGTGGCTAAAAAATTGAAATTTGTTTTGTAAATGCTAGAAAATATTTTTGGAAAAACAGAAAATGCTGGTTATTAGCATTTTCTCCTTTTCCTACAATGTTTTCAAAAGGTTTCTTCTGGGTCGTAAAAACCAGGGATTGTTTGGTAAAGGGTTAAAATGCCTTTCACCACTACATTTCGGGGTGTCAGCAATGCAGAGAAAGATCAGACTAGATGAAATGTGCAGCCTGATCTTTGACCTCCAATATTGGCCTGGCTTAATGCTTTAGCGAGCAATCCCTGGTTTTTAGGACCCTGATATAGAAGCCTCTTGAAAATATTGTGGGAAAAGGAGAAAATGCAGGTGACCAGCACTTTCTCCTTTTCCTGCAAAGTTTTCTACCCTGCTGGACACAAAGTTCAATTTTTGAGTTACTTTTATTTTGTTGTCTGCAAGTGCTTTCAATTTGGACCAGTCTTAAGATTTTGTCCTTTGGTAAAATGTTAAACACTACAGACAAAAGCAACCATCAATTGATCAGATCTTATTCCCTGTCTAAATAAGGTTTATTCAGTGCTCAAGGAGTAAAGAATAGATATAAATGTCGTAGGCCAGATTGGAATCTAGGCAGATCCAGAATCTGCCCAGACCAGATTAGAATTATAATTTTTTGTAGATGATAGATTGTTTTCCAAATTTTTAATTTTATTAACTCTTTACAAAACAACAAAATTTTAGGTTGGTCCAAATCGAAAGCATTTGCAGATGACAAAATAAAAGTGACTGAAAATTTGAAATTTGTTTTGCGAAGGGTAGAAAACATTGTGGGAAAAGGAGAAAATGCTGGTTACCAGCATTTTCTCCTTTTTCCATAAAGTTTTCTAAAGGCGTCTTTTTCAGGGTCGTCAAAAGTAGGGATTGCATGGTAATAGGTTAATCCATATTATTTTGTTTACAACTGAAAGGTATTCTTAATTAAAGCAATTTTTCTTTTCTATCTTTTCTATAATTGCTTCATTTCCACATAGTATTGTTTTTTTTTCTAAAGTGCAAAACATTCAAAATTTATTTTTACTCTGAATTTCTGATTAAAACTTCTTTCATTTTGGGGTGTAAGTTAAATGAGATGGTTTATACGTATAGTCACACTATATTAAACAAGAAAAATATTCCAGTTTGGTTTAGGCAGATTGTGGAGCTGCCTAGCTAAAATACAATCCTTATTTTGCCTAGACAGAATTCCGATCTGCCTAGATTCCAGTCTGGACTACGACATATACATGTAGATATTGGCAGCATTGTCATTTTCGCCTGCTTGATAAAGCCTAAGATTGGCGCAAGTAAATTGAAGAGCTTTGTTATAGACTGGGGCTATAGAGCTATGGATAACATAATTCACTGTCGCATTGCCACAATTTGGTACAGATCAAGAACAGAATCAATACCTCAGTGAAGGGTCTATAATTTGTCTTCTGAAACATTGATTTTTGTGGGAAAATGTGGCACTGTAATGCCAAGATTTTCTGTTAGGAAACCCTTCAGTAGATTATAACTTTGGATAAAACTATTGAAGTCAAATTGACAGAGATGATAACCATGTTCTGGCTAAAGGGGCTAGATGCAGCTCTGTGATGCATTATATTTACAGTCATCACATAGTTATAGATAAAAAAATTTCAGGTCATCACATAATTATAGAATAAAAAAATTCTTTATCCCTTAACTCATTACCAAACGACAATATTTTAGGTTTGTCCAAATCGAAAGCATTTACAGACGACAAAATAAAAGTAATTGACGATTTGAAATTTGTTTTGTGAAGGGTAGAAAACATTGTGGGAAAAGGAGAAAATGCTGGTTATCAGCATTTTCTTGTTTTCCCACAATGTTTTAAAAAGCTTTCTCTCTCAGGGTCGTTAAAAGTCCGAACTGTGTGCATGGTAAAGAGTTAATCCATTACCACACAATAACTACTTTTGACGACCCTGAGAAAGAAGCCTTTAGAAAACATTGTGGGAAAAGGAGAAAATGCTGGTAACCAGCATTTTCTCCTTTTCCCACAATGTTTTCTACCCTTCCCAAACCAAGTTTGATTTTTTCAGTCACATTTATCTTGTCTTCTGCAAACGCTTTCAATTTTGGCCAGTCTACAATTTTGTCATCTGGTAAAGAGCTAACAACATAAATTCTGAGTTTTAATGACCCAGAAAAGAGAGCTTTTGAAAAGAGTGTTTGAAAAGGAATAAATGATGGTTAGCAGTATTTTCTCAATTTTCTACACTGTTTTATTTTTGCTTCATTCTTTTTGTCATCTGCAAAATTGCTCTCAGTTTGGTCAAGCTCAAAATTTTGTCGCCTGGGAAAGAGTTAAGTCTAGCATGTGACAAAATCTGGAGGTAGAATGGTCCTTGAACATACACAAAAATTAAAGATAGCCCAATGGTTAGGTCCATGTCAGCCTCCACGGACTGCACAAGCTGATACAGGGTGAATCTTTTTTAAGATGCTTTAACTTTTTACTACCTAATCCCAACATTTAATGACCCTATTAGAGAAACCTTTAAAAAAAATGGTGAGGAGAAGAGAAAATGCTGATAACTAGCATTTTCTCCTATTCACAGAATGTTTTCTGCTCTTTCCAAAACAAATTTAAATTTTTCCCACATTGTTTTCTACCCTGCTAAAACCATTTTTTTTTTTCAGTAACATCCATGGTGTCATTTGCAAGTGCTCTCAATTTGGTCAAGTCCAAAATTTCTTTTTCTCAAGGTCATTAAAAGTTAGGCTAGTATAGTAAACGGTTGAAGGTTGTATGATACTAGATAACTTACTACCCACACTTTGATAGGGATCATTCAGATATTTCAGTACAAGTATATACCGGTATTACAAAAATATTACAAAAATAGTTTTTCACATACTGTAACTCTTTACCAAACAAAAAGCATTTGCAGATGACAAAATAAATATTAATAAGAAATGGAAATTTGATTTTGATAGCGTAGAAAACATTGTCGGAAAGAGAGAAAATGCTGATTACCAGCATATTCTCCTTCCACAATGTTTCCTAATGGCTTCTTTCTAAGGGTCATCAAAAGTAGGGATTGTTTGGTAATGGGTTAAAAAGGTTTTCCCCAGAAGGTGTATTTCCTCTTTGTTGCAGTGTTCCATATTGAAAAACCATACCCGATTTATGCTTACATAATTACCTACTGGATGGTGATCCTTAGCAAATTTTGAGTGGTACAGGATATTATTTTATTTCAGATTGGGGCTTCCACTGGACGACTAAAGAGGTTTATCATTGAACCTTTTGTAGCTCATCAGCAGGTATGGTCATTGTTTGATGCATTTACCTTATATTTAACATTCACAGCACAACCCCAAGTTTAAAGTACCCTAAGAAAGGGCCTTTTGAAAGCATTGTGGGAAAAGGAGAAAATGCTGTAACCAGCATTTTCTCCGTTTCCCACAATGCTTTCTGCCCTTCCAAAATTGAATTTCTTGTTTTGAGTCACAATTATTTTACTGTCTGCAAAAGCCTTCAATTTATGCAAGTTTTAAAATTTGTCAATAGATAAAAGAGTTCAAAGATTTTTTGGCAGTATAATAGAGTAAGCTTGTACATCAGTCTGTCCTGTTTTCTATATACCCTTGTTCATAGAAATATTTTATCCAAAGCATAACTTCCAAACTATAAAAACTATTGACTCCCATACTTCAAGTATAGATAGGTCTGTCTCTCTGGTCACTTGTCTTTCTCCTCCAGCTTTCGCAAAAACCTATTAACAAAATTTAATAAAACTTTGTTAATGGTTTCCTTAATATATGACAACTGATATGTTTGTTTTCTTTTGTTTTTATTGTTGAGCCTGCTTGCAGTTTTCAAAACATGGTTGTCATTATGACAGTTCTGTGTATGTGTGTCTGTGTATTCATCTGTCCAGATATGTACAGACCAGAACTTCTACATTTTAGATAGATTTCAAAATAATTTGGCATGTTTGTTTTGTTTTATCGGTTGAAGTGAGATAGGAAATATTTATAGGTTTAAGCTCAAGGTCACACTGGAAAATCTAACTCCATCATGCCAGACTCGTGTTGCCCCTGGACAATCTTTTAGTTTGTTAAAAGATGGCTGACTGGTGGCCTTTTTGGATGGAGTAGCTGGCCAGAAATGGAGGTTTTTGTATGTTTGGAGCTATTCACCTCTCACAATTGGTTGGAATATAATGAGCATTCCAGGATGCATGAATGTGTAATTTACTGATTCCTGATAAATTTACTTTCTTAACCCTTTACTGCATAGATACTCATTTTGACGCATCAACAAGAGACAGCTTTTGAAAACATGGTGGGAAAAGGAGAAATTGCTCGTAACGAGCAATTTCTCCTTTTCCCACAATGTTTTCCACTCAATCAGATATTTGTATCCTCACCTATCCATATTTTTGACATCATATCTTTATTTGCTGCTGAAATGGAAGAGCCTCAAATTGGCATATCAGGTAAAGGGTTAAATTGGATCCACAATGCCTTTATAGTGGTCATTTTGAAATCAATTCCAATGTTTGCTAAAACAAGCAGGTAAGTGATGTACCATGTAACTGGTCCAATTCCTGTAAAAAATCTTGCAAATCTGTAGTGTTGAGCAATCTGTTTAAATTCAACAATGATTACAAACTTTCAGTTGTACAATTGATTTCTCCCTTGGTCTGAGAATGCCTGTTTGCTTTATATTTTGTGACATCTTGTCTACATGACAGTAGTTTATAAAGATGTTATGTTTTGTACTTTAAAAATCAATGGAAATACAATACCTTTATTTTTTTGCTTTATTTGATATCATTTATTTGATCTTTAAATCTTAATTTCCAAACCAGTATAAAAATTCCAAGCAATTGCAGAGCCATAACATTTTGGACACAAACAATATAACATCATATGATAACCTCAAAACGTTCCAGTTCAGGATCTATACTTAGAATCGGGGAAACCCTAAGCTAGCGTCAGTGTCTGTAAACATTGCGGTTCAAATTATCCCCAAAATTACTAAACTCTATGAATTTCATTGTTTAAAGGGCGAGTTTTTTGTAATTTTTTTGTAGGAGGGAAAAACTATTTGTGACTTTTCTATTTTATACGTGAATCACGTACATTTATACGTGATCGCACACACTGCCTTATTCATAAAACGGTTTTGGGGATTTCATGATTCCATACCGAACTCCAAAATAAGTACAAGTATGAACAAATTACATAAAAGGTGTTACGGTAGTTCGTTCAGAAAATGATATGTAAGCGTTTCTGTAAGAATAAAGCCAATCAAGATCCCGAGTTCGGTTTTTTAGACAAAAAATACGCCTTGAAGATCAGATGAATTGTGTATTCTAGACTGCATTTGCGTATTTAATACACTTCATATATCAAGTTTCGTTGCATATTTCCTATTCAGACTTGCGTAAAATAAGCAAATACGCAACTTATCTGGCTCTCTGAGTTTACTCATTAACTCTTTACCACACGACAAAATTTTAGACTGGTTCAAATTGAAAGCATTTGCAGACGACAAAAAAAAGGTGTCTAAAAAATTGAAATTTATTCTGGGAAGAGTAGAAAACACTGTGGGAAAAGGAGAAAATGCTGGTTACCAGCATTTTCTCCTTTTCCTACAGAGTTTTCAAAAGGCTTCTTTCTCAGGTGAGTCAAAAGTAGGGATTGTGTGGTAATGGGTTAAGGTATTTGCCAGTGGAGAGATACAAGACTGCCATGGCTCTTTTGTTAGTAAGTATATTAGAATATTTTAAGTCTAAAGCTTCAGTTCATGAACTTGATTGTTTTTCTTTTTACAGAATGAAGAGCTGTACATTTGTATATATTCTTGTCGTGCGGGTGACATCATACTATTTCATCACGAGGGAGGCATTGACATTGGTGATGTGGATGCTAAGGTAAAAATATGGTGCCTTCTTCTAGTATCGTCATTAAGTTTTAACTCTTTACCAAACGACAAAATTTTGGACTTGTCCAAATCAAAAGCATTTGCAGACGACAAAATAAATGTGAGTCTAAAATTGAAACTTGACTTTAGAAGAGTAGAAAAAGGTTAACCCATTACCACACAATCCCTACTTTTGACGCCCCTGAGAAAGAAGCCATTAGAAAACATTGTGAGAAAAGGAGAAAATGCTGGTAACCAGCATTTTCTCCTTTTCCCCACAATGTTTTCTACCCTTCACAAAACAAATTTCAGTTTTCAGTCACTTTTCTTTTGTTGTCTGCAAATGCTTTCAATTTGGACCAGTCTAAAATATTGTCATTTGGTAACGAGTTAAATAAGATGTAAATGGGTTTCTGTTCAATAAGGAATGCAAACATGTATACTCAATGTGATCTTATTTATAGTAATTGAAATCTTAACCCAACAAAGATAGGGCACTGGACTTGTCCTTAATGGAAAACTTGAAATGTTTACAATTTTGCAGAATTCGCAAACATCTCTGGGTATTTTACCACAGGTACATGCCCGTCGGAAGGAAATTTCATTTGCTCCGGCCAGTATGGCGAACGACGAAGTCGTCAAGCCATGCTTGGGGGGGGTCCGGAGGCATGCTCCCCCGGAAAAATATTACGCATTTAACCCATTACCACACAATCGCTACTTTTGATGCCCCTGAGAAAGAAGCCTTTAGAAAACATTGTGGGAAAAGGAGAAAATGCAGGTAACCAGCATTTTCTCCTTTTCCCACAATGTTTTGTACCCTTCACAAAAACACATTTCAGTTTTTCAGTCACTTAATTTTTTCGTCTGCAAATGCTTACAAATTGGACCAGTCTAAAATATTGTCGTTTGGTAATGGGTTAAGCCATGCTAGGGGGGTTCGGGGGCATGCTTCCCAGGAAAATTTTTTGAAAATAAGACGCTCTCTGGTGCATTCTGGCATATTTTTTGAGGTTTATATTGCGCATTTTTTTTTTTTTTTCGAAAATTGGTCTGGCCATTTTTCATTTTCGGCCGAAAATTTGGTCCGGCCATGGCCGGACCGGCCGGACCGCTTCCGACGGCCTTGAGGTATACAAACAAATAACAAGTTCCTTGAATTTGCAAATACATGTATTTGCATATGCAAAATGTCAGTAATGAGTAATTGGCAAATTTTTTGACAAAAGTATATATCTAGGTATAAGTACGTACTCATATTACCAATAAGATATTAGTACTCAATGAATATTATTGGTTTTCATTCACGCCTTTTTACTGAATGTGATCATTCTTTCAGATATGTCTTGTTTTTTTTAGGCAGTGAAAGTAGAAGTTGCAATAGATGAAGATCTGACTGACAATGATGTGAACAAGTTGTTGACTAATGCTCCAGCTGAAACCAAAGGGTGTGTTACATTTGCTTAATCATAGACTTAACTCTTCACCAAACAACAAAATTTTAGATTGGTCCAAATACGTCTTATTCCACTTGTGGAATTTCATGAGGCAACGCTTATTAGACCTTTTACTGGGATCAGTCGTAGATAAAATCATTAGCAACATACTGTATGTAAAATGCAATCAGATGCATCTTATATATCTTAACCCTTTAACCACACAATGACGCCTTTTAATGACCCTGTGGAAGAGGCCATTTGAAAACATTGTTAGAAAAGGAGAAAATGCTGGTTACCAGAAAGAAGAAAGAAAAGTTGCGTCATTTGAGCCAATATGAAATTGTTGCCTGCAAATGCTTTCAATTTGGATGGGTCTTAAATTTTGCCATGTGGTAAAGGGTTAAGTATGGAAGACACATTAAACAGCATATACATATATTCAGGGTTTTATTTCTCTTTTTTGGTTCCTTGTTATATGTTATGTAATGCTTTGTCAACATTAAATGCATCATATCTGACGTAATGTTACCATGCTATCTCATGAGACTTGTTCCTAAAAACATTGATTTATTGTCATAGCCCTGTTATTTTCATAGTTGTTGCCATTGTGCAAAATCTTGGACTCTATGATATCACTGTCATTACTATAGATTCTCTGTTCAGTCTCAGACTAATTCTTTACTACCAAAAGAGAAATCCATATCAGTAAAGCAGACCTGTAACTATCAAAATATTTTGACCCAGTTCATCCTTGGAACCCAGGATTAAGCATTACGTTACTCTCCATGCATTACCCCTGGGAAAATTGAATATGAATATTCATATGGCTGGAAAGTACCCAAATAGCCAATCGAAAGATCGATAACATATTCATTTTCTCTTGTAGGGAGGGCAATTTCATTTTGCCAGTTACTAAAAATATAAATGATGGCATATTTGTGATATAAAGAGTTTGAATTTTCTCAAACTGAGATTACCAATCAGAATGCTTCATGAATAATTCATGAGTACAAGGAAATGCAAGGAATAAGGAAATGCCAGCCAAATAACCCAGGGTCAATTACAGTATGCTTTGAAACTGGGTCAACGAGGATAAACCCAGTTATGACCCGTTTTTGACTATTCACTGAAAATCAGTCAGTTTCTAAAGTCATCCACAGTCCAGCAATTCCATTCACATGCTGTGCTCTTATTTACTTACCTTTCAGATTAATGGCAACATTTGTTGTTTCTCTATACAAAGTATTCAAAGACCTGTGTTTTACATACTTAGAAATCAATCCATTAGGTAAGTATATAGTTCAAGTTTTGGAGTTTTGGCTTTTTGGCTTTTGTGAAAGAGTACTATGCACATAATTGTATGTAGCATACTGGTACATAATTTTTTATGTACTTTAACTCATTACCAAACGACAAAATTTTAGGTTTGTCCGAATCAAAAGCATTTGCAGACGACAAAATAAAAGTGACTGAAAATTTTAAATTTGTTTTATGAAAAGTAGAAAACATTGTGAGAAAAGGAGAAAATGCTGGTTACCAGCATTTTCTCCTTTTCCCACAATGTTTTCTAAAGGTGTCTTTCTCAGGCGCGTCAAAAGTAGGGATTGTGTGGTAATGGGTCAATTTTTAACTGTTTACCACACAACTACGACTTTTAACACCCCCTGAAAGAGAAGGCTTTTGAAAACATTGTGGGAAAAGGAGAAAATGCTGGTTACCAGCATTTTCTCCATTTCCCGCAATGTTTTCTACCCTATCAAAGAAAAATCATTTCATATGAGCCTTGTTAAAACTATTATCCACAAATGGTTTTAATTTTGACAGGTCTAAAATTTTGTTGTGTGGTAAAGGATTAATAGCATTTGAAATAGACTTGGGTTTCATATGTGAAATGCATATAATTAGTACTAATGAATTTATAGGCAAGCCCCAGTAGCACAGTGGGTAGTGTTTGGAACATAAGAGCAGGGGGTTGCTGATCCGAATCTTCAGCTTGGCCAATTTCTTTCTAAGGATTGGTTGTTGTCATTGCAACAGGATTCATTCCTCTCTCACGGCTGATTATTGTTTCAATGATGGTTATGTGGGAAAGCAGCCATTTATTTGGGAAGAATATAGTTTTGTAGCAGAAACACTAGGAAAGCAGGGATAGGTGCACTGACTATTTCTATATTGCTGAAAAGATGTTTCAGAATGGCTTTAACTACCATACAATCAGTTACAGATCAATTAAGTCTAAATTACTTTGGTCAAACATACAATGATTAAAGGCAAACTTGCTTGTTCTAAACAGTTCTTGAGATCAAATTGCAGAAAGATACAATTTGTACCTTTATAAGTAATGGATACAGTAAAAACTTGTTAGTTTGTAGCGTGTTTTTCAAATTATAGCAAATGTCCTTAAGAATACCATGGGGGAAAAAATGAGGAAATGCTTCTTGCGAACATTTTCTCCTTTGCACTTGATGTATTCTAAAGCTTTCCTTAAAACTTGGAATTGTAGTATGATAAAGGATGAGGCACTTGTATGCAGTCAACTTTTGTGAACGACCTGGGTCAAGTACATACATGTTCTACTGTACTGTGAAAAGAATGCTTGCTTAGAATCCTTATTTCATACACAGTGACCCATGATCTGTAAATAGGGGGCAAAGTGCATCTGCAAACAGTATCAACTCAGATGAGCCTGCACAGGCTGGCCCAAAACGTTTTGCCATTGCGAAATTTTCTGCTTGTACGAGAAAGATTGTACCTCTGGATTAAGTCAATTTTCAGACAAAATGGATTGTTTGGGTTCATTATTGCATGATGACTTGCTCTGTATATTGTATCGCATAGATGTATTTAAACTCCCTTTAACTCCTTACCGTAAGTGAAATATTTAGCCCTGTCCAAATTGAAAGCATTTGCAGACCACAATTTCAGTGTGCGATTGTTTATTGATGGGGTAGAAAACATTGTGGGAAAAGGAATATATGCTGGTAACCAGCATTTTCTCTTTTTCCAACAATGTTTTCAAAAGGCTTCTTTCTCAGGGTCGTCAAAAGTCATTATTGTGTGATAAAAGGGTTAACCCTTTCCCAAACAATCCCTGGTTTTGACAACCTTGAAGTGGTAGCCTTTAGAAAACATTGTTGGAAAAGAAGAAAATGCTGGTAACCAGCATTTGCTCCTTTTCCCACAATGTTTTCTACCCTTCACAAAACAAATTTAAATCTTCAGTTACTTCTATTTTATGGTCTACAAATGCTTTCGATTTGGACAAACCTAAAATTTTGCTGTTTGGTATTGAGTTAACTCTTTAACTCTTTAGCAGACGACAAAATTTTAGACCTGTCCATATCGAAAGCATTTGCAGACCACAATTTCATTGTGGCTCATATGGTGCAATTGTTTATTGATAGGGTAGAAAACATTGTGGGAAAAAGAAAAAATGCTGGTTACCAGCATTTTCTGCTTTTCCCACAATGTTTTCAAAAGGCTTCTTTCTCAGGGTCATCAAAAGTCATTATTGTGTGGTAAAGGGCTAACCAGAGTATTGTTCACAATTTTTTGTTTATGGACAGTTGTGACATCAGGAAATATATACATTCTTGACCTCGCCTCCAAGATCGACCAGTGTGCAGAATATTTGTGCAAAGGACTGTGGGGAGACATGGAGTTTCCTCCTCCATTTGGCCGAGATGCACTGCCTGCTGTAAGTACAAAGTAACTCTTTGCCAACTGAAAAATTGTAGACTCTTCTCAACCCATTACCACGACCCTGAGAAAGAAGCCTTTAGAAAGCATTGTGGGAAAAGGAGAAAATGCTGGTAACAAGCATTTTCTCCTTTTCCTAAAATGTTTTCTACTCCTCACAAAAATTTCAAATTTTCAGTCACTTTTATTTGTCGTCTTCAAATGCTTTCGATTTGGACAAGCCTAAGATATTCTCATTTGGTAAAGAGTTAACTCTTTACCACATAATCCCAACTTTTAAAGACCCTTAGAGAGAAACCTATGACAAATCAAAGACAAATATTATGGTTTTAGCTACAGTTATTTTGTCCTCTGCAAATGTTTTCCATTTGGACTTTTCTAAAATTACCGTGTGTGTTAAAGAATTAACTGTTTACCACACAGTCCGGACTTTTAATGACCCTGAGATAGAAGCCTTTTGAAAACATTGTGAGAAAAGGAGAAAATGCTGGTAACCAGCATTTTTTTCCTTTTCCCACAATGTTTTCTACCCTATGAAAGCCAAAAATCAGTTTTTGGATTACATTTATTTTGTTGTCTGCAAATGCTTTCAATTTTGAGTATTCAAAATTTTGTTGTTTGGTAAAGAATTAATAGAAAGCATCTGTGAGATGACAAACCTGAAAAGAATAAAATAGATTGAAGTTCTTTGGCAGGATAGAAAACATTGTTATTTGTTGTGCATCATCACTTTGTGTTTGCTCTACAGGCCATATTTTTAGTCCAATACTTATGAAACTTATCCAGGATGTTTGTTTTGATGATATCTTGGTCAAGTTTGAAATGGATTAAGTCGGTTCAAAAACCAGGTCATTAGCTCAAATCTTACAAAAAACCTTGTATTCACTCAAGCAGCCACATTGTCGGTTCAATAGTCTTAAAAGGTAGTATGAATGTTTGTCTGAGTGATATCTTAGATGATTATAAAAATGGGTCATGTCGAGTCAAAAACAATGTCACTTTGTCAAATCTTTGAAAACCCTTGTGTACACACTAGGGTCCATATTTTCAGTCTGATACTAGTCTTGATGACAAATTCAGTCCAGTGTCAAGTCAAGCCAAAATCTAGGTGACTAGGTCATACCTTAGGAAAGCGTTGTGTATGGTTGTGAGGCTATATTTCTAGTCTTATACTCTTGAAAGTTGGTCTGAATGTCTGTCTTGATTATACCTTTGTCAAGTTTGAAAATGGGTCAAGTCGAGTCAAAAACTAGGTCACCAGGTGAAATCTTTTAAAAACCTTGTTTATACTCTAGAGGCCACATTTCCAGTCCAATAGGCTACTAGTGAAACTTGGTCAGAATGTTTGTCTAAATGATGTCTTAAAATGTTGTCAGATTTTCATCTTCAATTTTTTTCATTCAACATGCACAGGAAGCCTACATAGCTGAACTAGATGCAAAAAGTGGAGCCTCACTCAAGCTGACAATATTGAACAAAAATGGCAGAATATGGACCATGGTGGCTGGAGGTGGAGCTTCGGTTATTTATGCGTAAGTTTTGTATATTTCTAAGTTTTATACTTTTACACTTATTTTTTACTTTGCTGACAATATTGAACAAACATGGAAGAATATGAACAATGGTGGCCGGTGCTGGGGGATCCATTATTTATGTGTAAGTTTTGTTTTTTTCATACCAATTCATAATTTTTCTGACAAAGTTGAACATACTTGGACACTGATGGCTGGTGGTTGAGTTTTGATTATTTCTGCTTATTCTTTTTTTCCTAATTTTTCTGTAAATCATAATTTTGCTGGTGACAATGAACAAATTTTGAATGGTAACTGATACATTCAGTCTCGCTTCCGCCAAGACTTGGCTCATACAAGCTCAGTCTTGCTGGATTGCTGAAAACACAATCAGCTGAAACTGAGACCTATTTCAATCTGAAAGGCTCTACTAAACAAGCAGACTATGAAGATCTAAGATCAAACTACATCTTCTGTTCTGTCTGATATTGATCTGTGCAATCCACTAGGGTCGTTATTTTCGTCTGTGTCACTACAAGTGTTATAGATATAGAGGATATTTGTTTTTTTTGGTGAATAATCGAAATTTATTTCATTGAGTGGACACCATCGGTAATAGCCACGACTGAAAATATTACCGATGGTGTTCTCGAGATGAAATAAATTTTCGATCTTTCACCGAAAAAAAACCAAATATTCTATTTATTTCATGCTTTTTACCCTTTCTTGGAGGAGCTTTATCAAAATTCATTACATTTCTTTTCTCTTGTTCCCCGTGGCGTACTCCTCCTGCATAGCAACGTGACGTCAAGCGCAAGAAATGTAAGGTATATGACGTCATATTTCCCATCTGGTTGTTAGGCATGCACAATTTACCTAGGCAACAAGAACGTGAAAATCGGTATTTTCACTGGTGGTACCAGTGTGAGATCGAAAAATATTTTCACTGCTATTTCTCGATATCCTACTGGAAAGCATGAAATAATGATAGATATTTTCATTGAATTACGTCTTTACCACTGGAGAAAAATTCAGACTTGTCTAATTTGAAAGTGTTTGCACATGTCAATTCAAACCTGAAATGAAGAAATATTGATTTTGGTAGTATCAAAACATTGTGGAAAAAGGAGAAAATGCTGGTTACCAGCATTTTCTCCTTTTTCCCCAATGTTTTGAAAAGGCCTCTTCCTCAGAGTCGTCAAAACTGGGCATTGTGTGGTAAAGGGTTAGCAATTTCTGTTTTTGTGAAACAAATATTCTATTGTAGAGATACAATTTGTGATCTCGATGGGGCATCAGAACTGGCCAACTATGGAGAGTACTCAGGGGCACCCAGTGAACAACAGACCTATGAATATGCTAAAACTTTGCTGCAACTGATGACGGAACAAAAACATCCTGAAGGTATGTACTGGTAGATATGTACTTACCGTAACTCTTTAACTCATTACCAGACAACAATACTTAACTTGTCCAAATCGAAAGCATTTGCAGACAACAAAATTAAAGTGACCAAAAATTTGAAATTTGTTTTGTTAAGAGTAGAAAACGTTGTGGGGAAAAGGAGAAAATGCAGGTTACCACCGATTTCTTCTTTTCCCACAATGTTTTCTACAGGCTTCTTTCTCAGGGCCGTCAAAAGTAGGGATTGTATGGTAATGGGTTAAGTCTTCACCACGGACAAACTGTAAAACTGGTCCAAATTGAAAGCATTTGCAGATGACAATCTTAATTTTGCTCAAATGGAGAAAATAATTGTTCTAGAAAGGTTAGAAAACATTTTGGGAAAAGGAGAAAACCCTGGCTACCGGCATTTTCTCCTATTCCAAAAATGTTGTCAAAAGTCTGTCTTCTCTATGATCATTAAAACTCAGGATTATGTGGTAAAGGGTTAGCTCACTGTAGATAAACATGGTTACCACTGAGCTAGACAGAATTTTCCCCAATGCAGTAGTTATTTCCCTCAGACGGTATCAGTGTCTTTTTATGGTCGACAGACTACATCATAATAGGGGAAACAGGTATTCTTTTCTGCTGAAATGTCTGTTGTACTGTCCATGTAATGAAGCGATGCATTTTACAAGTCTTACCTTTTATGTGTTTGTTTTGTTATGTTGTGTATGTCGGCAAACGCTAAAATTATCATCTGAGAGTAATAAATATTGATTTTATATGGGAAGAAACTATACAGTAAGGAAGGGGTGATCTCCTCTTACATTGCCCTATCAAAGAAAAAAATGTATCATCTGAGACAAATTATGATTGTTGTCTGCAAATGCATCCAATTTGTTCAAGGCCTATATTTTGTTGTCTGGTAAAGGTTTAAGACAGGGATGTACTTTTTTCTTCAGGCAAAATTCTTATCATTGGGGGAGGCATTGCAAACTTCACAAATGTAGCTGCTACTTTCAAGGTAGGTCAAGTTTTAGATATCACAAATGTGTTGGACAAATGTGTTGGACACCAAAAGACATGGTTTGTCCCTAAAATTGTATTGGAGTGTGTCCTTGGCCTGTATTCACCAACCATTCTTGAGAACGTTCATGGTCCCAGTCTCCAGAATTTTCTAGATTTGATAGTAACACAACTGATTGGCTAAACCAAACCATTTGGTTTAGCCAATCAGATGTTGTGTTACTTTCAAATTTAGAAAATCGTGACGAATAAGACTAAGAATATTCTTAAGAATGGTTGGTGAATACAGGCCCTGATGTTTTATCAGTTCACATAGAAATTGTAGATGCAAACTGCTTGTGAGGGTCGTGCAAAATCTTTGTTTCTTTTATTCTCAAAATGTTATTTCTAGGCCCTGCAGCTGAAATGTGAGATTATAGAGAGAACAGTGTGTAGGATGAAACAACAACAACAACAAAGAAATAGAATTTTATTTTATCTTTCAAGGAATCAAATATCCATGCAATGGCACAATGTGACAACTTGTGACTTATGCCATATGAATTTTCCTTTACCATAGATATTTATAGAATATGAATAAAGTTTCTGAAGGTAAACATGTTTATGATGCAGTCCACCTCATTCACAATGTCATTATAATAGATAATCCATATGTAGCTAATCCATAGTGAACTAAATTGAATAGATTTATTTCTCTCAACTGATTACCAAACGACATGTTTTTGGACTGGTCCAAATTGGAAGCATTTGCAGACGATATAATGAAAGTGACTGAAAATTTGAAATTTGTATAGTGAAGGGAAGAAAACATTGTGGGAAAAGGAGAAAATGCTAGTTACCAACATTTTCTCCTTTTCCCACAATGTTTTCTAAAACCTTTTTTCTCAGGGTCCTCAAAAGTACAGATTGTGTGGTAATGGGTTAAAATAAGTATTTATCACCGTGAGTAAAAAGTAAAATTCAGACATTAACAGATAACTATAATATATACATAATGTTTCTGCATATCAAAAATATCTGACTTGGTGTTCTCAATTGAAAACGATCTCACCAAGGCTCAACGATTATCAGTTCTCCCAACCTCTTTAAATATTTTTATTGTATATGTCAACACTATGTGTGTATTTTCTATTTATGATATACACA
Organism: Tridacna crocea; assembly: GCA_943736015.1. Taxonomy (NCBI): domain Eukaryota; kingdom Metazoa; phylum Mollusca; class Bivalvia; order Cardiida; family Cardiidae; genus Tridacna; species Tridacna crocea. The sequence continues at coordinate 17,457,252 of OX031069.1, forward strand.
GGGTATAGTGCGAGCACTGCGTGAATTCCAACAGAAGTTGATCGAAGGAAATGTCTCCATATATGTAAGAAGAGCAGGACCAAACTATCAAGAAGGACTGAGAATTATGAGAGAACTTGGTATTTGTAATTTTTTGCAAGCTGCATGAGTGTAGTATTTCCCTTTTACCAAACAAGCTTGAGTTCTAATGAACTCAAGGAGGAAGCCTAATGAAAACAGTAGAAAAAAAGAGAAAATGCTGGTATTTCTCCATTCCCCATTTTTTCTACCCTTCCTTCTGGTAACTAGCATTTTTCCTTTTCCCATAATTCACATTTATTTTGCATTCGGTAAATGCTTTCAGTTTTCTCTATTCTTAATAAAAGTAATTGCTTTAAGCTCAAACATGTTTTTAGCTGTTGAAAAGGGCATTCATTCAACAGGGGCAGGCAACCATTAAAATATGTTTGATGGTGTTATGCCCCTTTTTTGAAATGGAATTTTCACAAAAAATCAGACAATTGCAGCAGGGTGTAGGCATCAGCATAATATGCTGTTTTTGTTTATAAAATTTTGTAATCTACAACCCAAAGGACTGGAGTCTATTTTTTGGTATGTTACATTATAATACAGTACTTTAGGCAATGTTTTCAAATTATTTCCTGTGCCCTCGCATGGTTATGCCAAGGGGTCAAATACAGTGTTATGGGAAAATGTTTTTTTGAAACCATTTAACCCATTACCAAACAATCCCGAGTTTTTAACGACCCTGTAGGAGAAGGCTTTTGAAAACATTGTGGGAAAAGGAGAAAATGCTGGTAATCAGCATTTTCTCCTTCTTCCACAGTGTTTTCTTCCATATCAAAAACAAAAATCATCCTTTCAGTCACATTTAATTAGTCGTCTGCAAATCCATTGAATTTGGACCAGTCTAAATTTTTGTCGTTTGGTAATGAGTTAAAGTGTTTATAATCATATTTATGATGATTTTAGTATAATTTTAGGACTAAAGTATAGGGTGGTGATCAGTGTTACTGAAAATTAAAAAAAAACAAACACATATTACATTGAAATTCATTTTTGATAAGTTACACACTTGGGGTACCTGATTTAAAAATTGTGTGTGGTGGACCAGAGGGACATATGACAGCAATTGTCAGTATGGCTTATTTATTATTTATAGGTAACACACTGGGTGTACCTAATTGTGTGTTTGGACCAGACGGACACATGACAGCAATTGTCAGTAGGGCTTATTTATTATTTATAGGTAACACACTGGGTGTACCAATCCATGTTTTTGGACCAGAGACACATATGACAGCCATAGTCAGTATGGCGCTGGGCAAGAGGGACATTCCAAAAGACCCAAAACCCTCACAGACAACAGCTAATTTCTTACTTCCAACATCAGCAACTGGCACTGTAAGTTTTATCACTTTTTCATCCTTGCAGGTTTTGAAGAAACATCATTATCTGCACTGTCATTGTGTACAAACTTTGATATTTTATATTATCTCTGTAATTATCGAAAATATTTCCTTCAAACTTGGACAGGTTGTTAAGTATCACAGGGAACCTATACCATAAGAGCATCAAAGGATTTTTGATGCAGTTATGCCCAGTTTTTGACACAGAATTTTCTCCGAAAATCAAGTACCCATAACTGAGTATTTGCACCTGAAAGTGATGCTTTAGAGCGTGTTTGTTTTCTGTTTGACCATTTTTTTTCAACGGCCTTTGAGCTAACCTAGGTAAATGCAGTTGTGATTGTAGAGAAATGTTTTTCATTGTTTTCCCCAGGGAAATCTGATGTTTTATGACCTCTTCAACATCATTAATGACATCACTATTACAGCGGCATAATATATATGATGTACAAGGATTCTTTCTGCACATGGAAAAGATGTGATGAATATGTACATTATTTTTTTTTTGCAAAACTTTAAATTCAGTTGGAAATGGATTATAAATGAGTACGAGGATATATAGGATAAGTGATTCATGGCTTGGATCTGGAAAATACATTGAGCTTGGCTCTGGAATTGTTGTTGGATCTGCCTTAGATCCACCAGATGAAATTGATACACCTGGCCTGATAAATTATGTGAATCCAAGACACCCACCTTTTATTTAATACATCCTTAACCAGGGGATTTTCTTCCTTTCCTGCGGGGCCGAATTTCGGCCCCATTCCCAATCGCAAAAAGTGTATTTTTTCCCAATTCCATAAAACAAAATTCCCAATTGGACGCTAGAAAAAGAAAATAGTCTGATGTATCAGTAAGGACCTTCCCTGACCCACAAATTCCACAAATTCACGGGCACTGACCAGAGTTCAACCAGGAAATCGACGATCGTCGTATTGTAGGTATGAAACTATTTGGGGGCGAATGAACTATAGACTGCGTCCGTATATTTTCACTATTTTCAATCGATTCATGCATTGACTTGATTATCTGGCTGTAAACCGTTCTTTACGTCGTAAAAATAGCATGTTAACTTCCAGGCATCCGCCTCGCATAAAATGCAGCTAAGCAGAGTTTCGTAAAGCAAAAACAAAGAACCCAGCTCCGAAAATGACGGTCTTGAATCAGAAACAAGTTATGAAAAATACCCGACCTATTCTAAACCACGAGGTTTTTTTTTTTCTCTTAAATTTCGAGCTGTTGTGCTTCATCTCTGTCTTAGCAAAGAATCATCTGTAAAATTTGTGAGCAGAGTTTGTTGTCGGCCGAAATGTGTGAAGTTGCTGCATCACAATTTATTTCTAACAGGTTTTCTTTCAATACTCTATTATATCTGCCTCAGAAAATGACGATTTATCGATCTTTCTATATGTGTCAAAACACACAAAGAATCGTTTTTAAAGATTAATCGTCATGGGAAAAAACCGCGAAAACACATGACAAAACATTGCCAAAAAGCCCTCGCACGATCAGAGACTCTTCAGTCTGTCTTATTTAGCCTTGATAATGACTTTTATTAGCTGACTTGCATATACACAATATAGAAAATTAGACAGGAAATAATTCTCTGTTCATTCGCCTGAAAAACAGGCATCTTTATAATAGAATTAAAAAAATCCTACTATACAGGGGGGGGGGGGGGGGGGGGGGGGGGGTCGTCTCCTAGCTTATAGGCTGGAACTAGTATGAAAGACTTAAGACAGCACATCCATCCAAACAGAAAGAAGTTTGGGGAAAAAGACAGTATTGATTCAGTAGTTAATTGTAAGGTTAAATATGTTGACAATCTTTTTATGTTTAGTCAATATTATTTTCCCAATCTGACTTTTTGTCGATAACTTTTTTTCCCAATTTGGCCAGGGGCCTTTTCCCAAAATGCCTGGATAAAGCCCTGTTAACTCATTACCAAATGACAAAATTTTAGGTTTGTCCAAATCAAAAGCATTTGCAGACAACAAAATAAAAGTGACTGAAAATTTGAAGTTTGTTTTGTAAAGGGTAGAGAGCATTGTGGGAAAAAGAGAAAATGCTGGTAACCAGCATTTTTTCCTTTTCCCAAAATGTTTTCTATAGGCTTCTTTCTTAGGGTTGTCAAAAGTAGGGATTGTGTGGTAATGGATTAATAGAGGTCGTACTATAATTTCATTCTGTATGCCTTATACAAAAAACCGTTAATAAAACAAATTTATAAGCTATTTTCATGGTGGAATTATGTTTTACTTTCAATCAGCCATCAGTTGTAAGTATTGTTAGATATTGTAAATCATTATCACTGTTGTATTATAGCTTTCTATTTTGCACTTGCCTTTATTTTTCATTTTATTTCTGTAATGTTTTAACCCTTCAATACACAAGCCTGACATTTAACAATCAGGGAAAAGGCCTGTGAAAACATAATGAGAAAAGGAGAAAATACTGGTTATCAGCATTTCATCCTTTTCCTATCATTTTTTCTGTCCTAACAACAAATATCAGTATTCGGGTTACATTCATTCTGTCGTCTGAAAATTTATTCAGTTTGGACAAATTTTAAGAATTTGCCATTTGATTATAAGTTAAATTAGTGTACTTTTAGATTATTTTTTTTTCTGTTGATAATCTTTTCTAGAGCTTTGTAGTAGTTTTTATTTGAGTATTTTTGTTTTCTTTTATCTTTTTACCAAAGGCTTATTTTACTTTTGTGACTGAAGTTTTCTGTTAGCATGATCTTATGCATGCAACTCCAGAAGTTGTCAGGAGATTGAGATGTAATTTCAAGTTTTTGTGTTAAATTTTTTACAAAACAACATAATTTTAGACTCCATCTAATTGAAAGCACTGGCAGACAACAAAATTACTGTGACTTATATATTGAAATTTGTTCTTGAAAGGGTTGAAAACATTGTGGGAAAAGGAGAAAATGGTGGTTACCAGTATTTTCTCCTTTCCTCACAAGGTTTTTAAAAGGCTTCATTCTCAGACCTGTGAAAACCTGGGATTGTTTGGTAAAGAGTTAACCCATTACCACACAACCCCTACTTTTGATGACCCTGAGAAAGAAGCCTGAGTAAAACATTGTGGAAAAAGGAGAAAATGCTGGTAACCAGCATTTTCTCCTTTTTCTACAATGTTTTCTACCCTTCACAAAACAAATTTCAAATTTTCAATCATTTTATTTTGTCGTCCGCAAATGCTTTCGATTTGGACAAACCTAAAATTTTGTCATTTGGTAATGAGTTAAATGTTCCCAACATTTTTCAGCTTGGTAGTCACTAAGGAAATACCTTGGTATTGTCTTTGCTCTGACATTGTTGTCTGTGTCATTCATCATATCTCTCTCATTACTGAAGACATTTACTTCAAACTCTGACTAGTTGTGAACTATCAAAAGGGGTACTCCAGCAATGAAGGCAGATAATCATCAAATTTTTTTTAATACAGTTATGCCCCTTTTTTAAAGAATTTTCACTGAAGACAACTGTAGCCTTGCGTTTGCACCAGCATGCAGTGCTCTTAATTATGGACAAACAAAGATACAAATATCTGATTGAGTGGAAAACATTGTGGGAAAAGGAGAAATTGCCCGTTAATATTTGATTTGGAAATACTTTTAGTTTGGTCCAGTCTTAAATTTTGGTAGATTGAGGTAAACCAGTGGAAGGATTTTGAAATAATTTCACAGAAATGTTCCATGGGTGAACAAACTCAAATACTTTTGCTTTGCTTAACAAGATGGTTTCCATGGTTTGTGTACACCAATCATTCTGACCAACATAATTATTTAGCCAAACATATTATTAAGAAAGTAACTCAACTTCTGATTGGCTAAACCTTTTGATGAACCAATAAGGAGTTGTGTTACTTTCTAATTTCAGAAAAGTCTTGAAAACAAAAAAAAGGATCTTAACTGTTACACTTCTAAGTGCGACTCACTGACCTTTTGTTGACAATGTAAATCAGGATCAGACAGCACAGTCTGTGATCTTGGATCTACGCTGTCTAATAATGGGATACTATTTTTTGCAGGGTAAGGCTTAAGAATGGTTGGTGTGATTGCGAGCTCAGAGTTTTATATTGAAACTGCTTAAAAGCTTTCATACAAAACTGTCCCGACTGCTCAGTTAAACATAAAAAAGGCTTCAAACTCATTCACCTTATATTATTTAGCGCTTACTCTATACAAATATATCAGGTCAGTGATGTAGTACCATTTTTAGCCCTCTTTATTTTCCTTCCATTTTGTTCATTACTTTGATTTTTCTTGCCAGTGGAGCAATACAGGGCCATCATGGCCCTCTTGTTCTAATTTAACCCTTTACCACATGACAAAATATTAGATCCAATTTGTTTATTCCTTTATCAACCAAACTACTGTTTTAATCCTTTACCACACAATCCTGACTTTTAACAACTCTTGGAAAGAAGCCTTTTGAAAACATTGTGGAAAAAGAAAATGCTGGTAACCAGCATTTTTTTCCTTTTCCCACAGTGTTTTCTACCCTTCCCAAATAGAATTTCGATTTTACAGTCACATTTGTTGTCTGCAAATGCTTTCAATTTAGACTAGTCTATAAATATGTTGTTTGGCAAAGGGTTAACGGCATTTACAAAGGCGGCTTTTGAAACACACAAATTCTCTTCACCAGCAGTTTTGCCCCTTTTCCCTCAATGTTTTCTGCCTTTCAAAAGGAAAACTCATTTTTTAAGCCGCATAAAATTCATTTATTGCCTACAAATGATTTCAAGAGGGGAAAGTCTTAAATTTTGATGTTTGGTATAGGGTCAAATTAATTCAGATAGCACCTTCGGCTTGGGGCAACATGATTCACCTTAGCTATGAACAAGTTTTCCGAGTCCCCTGCTACGTGACCGTACAACGAATAATGTTCTCGTAAAAGAAGTTTCACAGAGACATTGATCAAGATTAGTCCTCACAAGCCCGACTTTTAACGACCCTGAGAAGCAAAAGTTTTGAAAACATTGTAGGAAAAGGAGAAAATCCTGGTAATCGGTATTTTCTCCTTTTCCCGCAATGTTTTCTACTCGTTCCAAGACAAATTTCAATTTTTGAGCTATACTTATGTTGTTGTCTGCAAATGCTTTCAACTTGGACTGGTCTAGAGTTTGTCGTATGGTAAAGAATTAACAGCACTGACAACAACAAACTTCATTGAAATGATATTGAAATCAGTGCTTTTGTTTGATGCAAATGGACCATGGCCTGAGAAAAGGGAGTTTAATCCTTTACCCCATAGAAACTCATTTCTACGCATTGCGTGTAGGAGCCTTTGGAAAACATTGTGGCAAAAGGTGAAATTGCTGGTCACGAGCAATTTCATTTTTTTTTCACAATATTTTCTATGCTATCAAAAGGTGTCATACACACATAAGAAACAGCTTCATCCTTGCTGTTATTTAGGGTCAATTAGAGATACCATAGAAATGCCTTATAGGGTAAAGGGTTAATGCATCTGCAAGAGGTATTGACCTATGTCAACCTGCGCAATCAGCACAGGCTGACATAAGTCAAGACTTTATGCTATTATAAAATTTTCTGCATGTCAAAGGACCATTCTTCTTTTAGATTTATCTACGTAACCGTAATAATGACTGTGATGACTTAACTCTTTACCACACAATCCAAACTTTTAACGATCCTGAGAAAGAAAGCTTTTGAAAACATTGTAGGAAAAGGAGAAAATGCTGGTAACCAGCATTTTCTCCCTTTCCCACAATGTTTTCTACCCTTCCCAAATGAAACTTCATTTTTTGGTTCACTTTTGTTTTGTCGTCTGCAAATGCTTTCAATTTGGAGCAGTCTTAAATGTTGTCGTATGGTAAAGAGTTGACAGCACTGGCAACAACAAACTTCATTGAAATGATATTGAAAAGTGCTTTTTGTTGGAAGCAAATGGGCCATGGCCTGCCTGTGAAAAGGGAGTTTAATGGATCTGAAAGAGATATTGACCTATCAATCACGCAATATGGTCAACACTTTCTACTATTATAAAATTTTCTGCATGTCAAAGGACAGTTCTACCTTCAGATTCATCTACCGTAATGATGACTGTGATGACTTAACGGTATGGTGCATCACGGAGATGCATTAACCGTTTACTCCATAGATACTCATTTCTATGCATTGCTTGTAGGAGGCTTTGGAAAACATTGTGGCAAAAGGTGAAATTGCTGGTCACGAGCAATTTTATTTTTTTTCACAATATTTTCTATGCTATCAAAAGGTGTCATACACACATAAGAAACGGCTTCATCCTTGCTGTTATTTAGGGTCAATTAGAGATACCATAGAAATGCCTTATGGGGTAAAGGGTTAATGCATCTGCAAGAGGTATTGACCTATGTCAACCTGACCAATCTGCACAGGCTGTCATGGGTCAACACTTTCTACTATTATAAAATTTTCTGCATGTCAAAGGACAATTCTACCTTCAGATTCATCTACCGTAATGATGACTGTGATGACTAAATGGTATGATGCATCACAGATCACGGAGATGCATTTAAACTGGTTTTGCCCGAGAGCAACTCATCAATTTTAATCCTATTATTTTTTAGGCCTCTCCTTCAGTCAGCCGGAAAGGTTCATCAAATGACCTGAGCAAGATGACTGTGCAAAGTGTTCCACAGACTGTGCAGGCCGAGGGCGAGTACTCAAGACCTCTCTTTACAAATGATACCAAGGCCATTATCTGGGGGATGCAATCTCGTGCCGTACAAGGCATGTTAGATTTCGACTATGTGTGTTCAAGAAAAACCCCATCAGTTGTAGCCATGATTTATCCTTTTACGTAAGTTATAACTTATAGCTTGTAAACCAATTCCCATACAAGTCTGAGTTTTCATATCTCAGAGGAAAAGAAGTTTAGAAAACATTGTGGAAAAAGAAGTAAATGTCAGTGACCAGCATTGTCTCCATTTTGCACAGTGCTTTCTACCCTTTCATATATAAACTTCATTCATAACTTTTATGACCTTTAACCCTTTACCACATGACAGGATTTTAGAATTCAAAGCATCTGCTGATGACAGTTTTAATGTGGCTCATATGAAATGATTTTTCTTTGAAAGGTAAGAAAACTTTGTGGGAAAAGGAGAAAATGCTGATAACCAGCATTTTCTCCTTTTCCCACAATGTTTTCAAAGGCCTTATCTTTCAGGCGTGTTAAAACTCGTCATTGTGTGTTAAAGGGTTAATTTGTTGTCTGCAAATGTTTCAATTTAGACTGATCTAAAATTTTATCATCTGATAAGAGACAATCAGTTAAATAATTACCACACAGCAAAATTTTGGACCAGGTCAATCTCAAAGCAGTTGCAGGCAACAAAAAATGAGTATGACTCCAAAATTGAAATTTGGTTTTGGAAGGGAAGAAAACATTGTGTTTAGCAGCATTTTCTCCTTTTCCCACAATGTTTTCAAAAGCCTCTTTTTCTGCAGGGACTTAAAAATTTGGGTTGTTTCGTAAAGCCTCATCAGGATCTGCGTGGTATTATTTCCTCAGATTCAGCTTTTACCAAACAAGAAACAAAATCACCTAAGAATAGAAAGGTTATATCTAGATTTGCCAAGTCACAGTAGCTCAGTGGATACCATGGGGGAATTGAGAACGCGGGGTTACAGGTTTGATCGCTGGCTCCTCTAATTTCTTTCTGAAGATTAACAATAGTTAATGCGACAGGATTCATCCTACTCCCATTGCTTACCATTATTTCAACGATGGTTATGTGGGAAAGCAACCAGTGGCTTTGAAAGAAAATTGTGCAAATACCGGTAAAGAGACTCAGGGCAAGCATGAATAGGTGAACTGGCTGCTGCAGTATAACTAAAATAATATTAAAAACAGCATTAAATATCATACAGTCAATCAATGAAGCAAGCAACCAATCAATCAATCATCCAGTCAACAATGTATTGATCATTTTATTATTTTTTTTAGTTTTATACATGTACGGTTATATATATTTTATAGAAAATCTCTCAAAAATCAGGAAATAGTTCTACAGCAACAACTTTAACATCAGTTATAAATTGTATTTTAATGTTTAGTTTTGTCTATATGGTACTTTATATATTAATAATCATTACTTTGATCAGTAAGATCAACTATGCTATAAGGCCCACTCACTACCGACAAAGTGTGGAACACTGAGGGGGATAATGTACTATTAGAAAGGTTCCATGTGTCAAATACAACCTTTTTAATAGAGCTGAATTCAGTGATTAATGCCTGTATGCAGTTGTATTAGCCAGATAAGCCCTCTAAATGTCACAGAAAGGCTCAAAGGAACCATCCCATATGACTGCATTCTACAGATTTGACTCTTTTTGTGGGAGGGGGGGGGAATATACTATAGTTGGGGGAGGGATTAGGCATTTTATACTTGAAAGATACTGTAGCTGTCAAATTCAAAACAAGAAGGCCTGTTATGTGTTTTCGCTACATTACTGTATAGGCGGTTTATCATTGTAAAAAGTTTTAGATAAAAGCTGTCTGTATCCCAATGTATCCCAGCTCTGCCAACTATACAGATTTTATCTTTGCAGCCTATGCCAGAGCAAATTAGACAAGTATGAATTAAAATCTGTTGGTACTGCTTCTTTTCTAATATGAATCAATGTAATCAGCTTTCTTTTGTATAACACTAGTTGTTGCACATGTCTGCCTCCGAGTCATTTCTTTGCCATGCCCTGACGCGGTTTTTATTTAGTGATCTTTCTTGCGTTACATCTACCTCTAGGGTTGTTGTTGTTTTATGCAACAACCATATGACCAGTTCAAATGACAAGGTCATAGCACTTTTGAGGGGGTGACATGTTTCTAGTCCCATTCCTGACTATGGCCTGACTGCCAAAATTTAAGTTTCATTGTCTTCAGTTAGCTCATTACCAAACAACAAAAATTTTGGACTAGTCCAAATTGAAAGCATTTGCAGACAACAAAATAAAAGTGACTGAAAATTTGAAAATTGTTTTGTGAAGAGTAGAACATTGTTGGAAAAGGAGAAAATGCTGGTTACCAGCATTTTCTCCTTTTCCTACAATGTTTTCTAAAGGCTTCTTTCTCAGGGGTGTCAAAAGTAGGGATTGTGTGCTAATGGGTTAAGTATTTTTTGTAAAAGTATACATGTACGCTGCAGCTTTCAATTTGTTTCTGTTTTGCCTGCCACATGTTTAAGAGTGCGAGTTGATTATACCCCCGCAAAACAAATGTTTTTGGGGGTTATGCTGGAATCAGCCTGTCTGTATGTGTGTCTGTCTGTCCGTCCGTGTGTCAGTCTGTGTACAAAGTACTGGTAATTTTGTGTCGCGAACTCCTCCTACAGTTTTCCTTCAATTGTATTGAAACTTTGCACATATAGTGATCATATATTGAAGATTTGCAAGACGCATGTTCAAGTGTCAACTCTTCCTGGTTGAGGAATTATCCCCCTTTGAGCTTGACACTTTTTTTCTTTCAAAGTGCTGGTGGGGGTATTAAGTCACATTCAGTGACAGCTCTAGTTTTATCAACAAGCCATGAATGACATAAAAGATAGTAAACTTTTCAGCTGACATAAAGCTACCTTAAATGATCCTCTTGTACCATGTACATGTATTTCATCCCACAAATGACAATGTATTTATTTGTTCATTTTCATGCATTTTGTTTGTCACTGAATGTACATGATATTGTTTTAACAGTAGCACATGAAATATTTAATTAAAAAATCAAATATGATGGAAAAGCAAAAGCATAGAAGCATTTCAGACTTAGCCGAATTGAAAGTCTTAGCAGACAACAAATAATCTGTAACTTAAACGATGGTAATTGTCTGTGAAAGTGAAGAAAAGCTTGTCGGAAATGGAAAAAATGCTGGTTACCAGCATTTTCTCCTTTTCCAAAAAGGTTTTCAAAAGGCTAAATCCTCAAAGGCATTAAAACTCCTTGTTTATCCCTTTCTTTTTATTTCATGCTTTTTGGTAGGATATCGAGAAATAGTAGTGAAAATATTTTTCGATCTTACACTGGTACATGTACCACCAGTGAAAATACTGATTTTCATGTTCTTGTAGCCCAGGTTAATTGCGCGTGCCTGGCAACCAGATGGAAATATGATGTCATTTACCTTACATTTCTCACACTTAACATAATATTGTAATGCGTTGCTATGCGGGAGGGTACGCCACTGGGAATAACGGAAAAGAACTGTACGGGATTTTAATAAAGGCTCCTCCCAGAAAGGGTTAAAAGTATGAAATAAATATAGGATGTTTGTTTTTTTCGGTAAGAGATTGAAATTTATTTCATCGAGTGGACACCATCGGTAATATTTTCACGAGTGGCTGCCACTCTTTTACGAATGGCTGCCACTCGTGAACATATTACAGTGTCCACTCAATGAAATAAATTTCGATCTCTCGGCGAGAAAAACAAATATCCTCTATTTCCTTTCTAGCTTTAGTTTTACTTAATACTTATAATATCTGTTGTATTGTTTTATGACCACTTGTATCTGATACGAGTCCCTTCAGAAAGGGTTAAAAGCATGAAATAATTAGAATATATGTTATTTTATGGTGAAAGATCAAAATTTATTTTCTTTCCCTAACCCTAACAACAGCTTCACATGAAAATATTTCCCATGATGTTCATGTGATGAAATATATTTCAATCTGCCACCATAAAAAACAAATATCATCTATTTCCTAAGTGTCAGGAAAGAAAGATTGAAAAAATTACAAAAAAAAATATATATTTGCCCTCCTTCACAAGGGTTATCACTTTGTTTCTATATGATTCTTTGTAGAGCTCACTCATCTTCTTGATTTTTTATTTCATATATTTTGAATGGATAGATTCCATCCTTTGGAAACTATTGATGTGCTTACAAGCTAGTTTAAGAAGTTAATTATTGCTTGGTTGGTTGCAACCTCTTCTGTCTTCACTTTAAATGTCGCATGTAATTTTCTTGCTGAATGGTTGATAGATTGATTGCATGATGTAAACTGTGGGATATTGTGGTTGACCCTTTACTTCATAGATACTCATTTCTATGTATTGCTTGCAGGAGCCTTTGGAAAACATTTTGGCAAAAGGCAGAATTGCTCGTAACGAGCAATTTCACCTTTTGTCACAATGTTTTCTATGCTATCAAAAGGTGTCATATGCCCATAAAAAACGGCTTCATCCATGCTGTTATTTAGGGTCAATTAGAGATACCATAGAAATGCCCTATGGGATAAAGGGTTAAAGGTTTAAGATAAATGCAGTCATATGAGCCCAAATCAACTTGTTGTCTGCAAATACTTTTGATTCAGTAAAATCCATAAGATTTGTCATCAGGTACAAATATTTCCTTATAAATTATCACACAGATATAGACAGTGGAACTTTTAGATCGGAGATCTTCACTCCTAAAAGATTTGCAGAAATATTTTTTGAAGAAAATAGGCAGGAGAGATGGCTGTATTTTAGGATTAAAGATATCATAGTCCATGATCTGCATCTCTTAGACATGCAGCTCAAGTGGAATTGGCCCAAATTGTCAAACTTAGTGGGGGGGAAAAAAAGGGGCTTTGAGCTATATTATTAACTCTTTACCACACGAGAAAATTTTAGACTGACCAGTCCAAATTGAAAGCATTTGCAGACGACAAAATAAAGGTGACTGAAAATTTTAAATTTGTTCTGGGAAGGGTAGAAAACACTGTGGGAAAAGAAGAAAATGCTGGTTACCAGCATTTTCTCCTCTTCCCACAGTGGTTTCGAAAGGCTTCTTTCTCAGGGGCGTCAAAAGTAGGGATTGTGTGCTAATGGGTTAATGGACGCCTATTTTGACTTGAGGCACAGAAAAAAGTGTAGATCTAGGCTAGAGGCTGTCACTGAAGGAATGAAGATTTGCACTGACTGCGTTTTCAGTGGTGACTATAAACAGACACTCTTCTGTATCAGTTGCGACCATTAACTCATTACCATATAATCCCTACTTTTGATGACCCTGAGAAATAAGCCTTTTGAAAACATTGTGGGAAAAGGAGAAAATGCTGGTAATGAGCATTTTCTCCTTTTCCCACAATGTTTTTTACCCATCACAAAACAAATTTCAAACTTTCAGTAACTTTTATTTTGTTGTCTGCAAATGCTTTCGATTTGGACAAGCCTAAAAATATTGTCGTTTGGTAATGAGTTATAAACATTCCCCTCTGTTACTGATGACTTTTAACTCTTTACCAAACGACAAAATTTTAGACCGGTCCAAATTGAAAGCATTTGCAGATGACAAAATAAATTTGAATGAAAAAATGAACTTTGGTTTGGGAAAGGTAGAAAACATTGTGGGAAAGGGAGAAAATGCTGGTTGCCGGCATTTTCTCCTTTTCCCACAATGTTTTCAAAAGGCTTCTTTCCCAGGGTCGTTAAAAGCTGGGCTTGTGTGTTAAAAAGTCAACCAAAGGTTTTGTTTTAGTGGTGACCACAAAAAAAAAATCTTGCTTTTCGTTGATGACCAGATACCCAAGTTCTTATAGTTTATGGTGACACTTAACTAAAATTCCGGGGGTTTTTTTGTACACCATTTGTAACCAAAAACTTTTTTTTTCTTTTTCAGTGGTGACCATAAACAAAAGTTCTACTGGGGCCACAAGGAGGTTCTTGTTCCTGTATATAAAAACATGGCAGATTGCATGAAGAAACACCCAGAGGCTGATGTGTTGGTTAGCTTTGCCTCACTCAGATCTGCCTATGAAAGCAGTGTAGAAACTCTGACTTACCCACAAGTATGACACTCTTCTTTCTCTGCAAGCTTAACTCTTTATCTAACAACAAAATTTATGGCTATTCCAAATTGAAAGCATTTTCAGACGACAAATTTAATGTGACTAAAATTCTGAAGATTGTTCTGAAAAGGGTAGAAAACATAGTGGGAAAAGGAGAAAATGCTGGTTACCACAGTGTATTCAGAAGGCTTCCTTTTCAGAGTTGTCTAAAGTCGGGATTGTATGGTAAAGAGTTAACTCTTTACCAAACAACAAAATTGACTAGACCAAATTCAAAGCATTAGCAGAGGACAATTTGAATGTAGCTGAAATGATGATTTCTGTATATGATAGGGTAGAAAACATTGTGAGAAAAGGAGAAAATGCTGGTCACCAGCATTTTCTCCTTTTCGCACAATGTTTTCAAAAGACTTCTTCCCCAGGGTCGTTAAAACTCGGGATTGTGTGGCAAAGAGTTAAGTGACTCAAAAATTAGACCTAAGTTAATCAGGGTAATTTTAAAATCCTGACATGATTACAGTTCAATTCCATGAAGATGTATGAAGAGCATCTGTAAAGTGTTAAATGTTTTAAATGAAATCAGATTTAGATAAAAGTTTAACCCTTTACCACACAATCCGGACTTCTAACACCCCTGTGAAAGAAGCCTTTTAAAAATTTGTGGGAAAAGGAGAAAATGCTGATAACCAGCATTTTCTCCCTTTCCCACAATGTTTTCTTCCCTTCCTAAAACATATTTTAATTCTTTAGTCACATTCATTTTGTCGTCTATAAACGCTTTCAATTTTGGACCAGTATAAAATTTTGTCGTTTGTTGTTTGGTAAAGGGTTAATGGTAAAGTAGTGCCCTGTTGCATCTCATAGTTAGGAGATGGGTCCAGTTATTCTAATTTATGATAAGCTCCAAATTAGCCATGCCCCAATGTCAACATCCAAAAGTGATGTGCTGCAGTGAAATAGCTTTAGCAGAATATTGTTAGGGGTGACCACTCCTTCATGCATAGTTTCTTCCTGATTTAACCCTTTCCCAAACGACAAATATTAGACTCTTCCAAACTGAAAGAGTTTGCAGACAACAATTTTAAATTTGATGAAAATGGTAGAATGTTCTTATATAGGGTAGAAAACACTGTGGGAAAAGGAGAAATTGCTCATTTTGAGCAATTTCTCCTTTTCTCACAGTGTTTTCAAAAGGCTTGTACTCCAGACACGTAAAAACCAGGGCTTGTTTGGGGGAGTGTTAACCCATTACCACACAATCCCTACTTTTGACGCCCCTCAGAATGAAGCCTTTGGAAAACATTGTGGGAAAAGGAGAAAATGCTGGTTACCAGCATTTTCTCCTTTTCCCACAATGTTTTCCATCCTTCTCAAAACAAATTTCAAATTTTCAGTCACTTTTATTTTGTTGTCTGCAAATGCTTTCAATTTGGACCGGTCTGAAATTTTGTCGTTTGGTAATGGGTTAAATACAATACCCGACTACTGCGTCAGAGAGATATCTCTTTTTGGCTGAGTTGTTATGGTATTGGTCTTGTAAACCTTGTAAACCTTGTAAAACTTCATGGGTTTGAATCTCAGCAGATACAGTTTGTATCTGAGCTATGCATTCGTTGCAAACTTTCATATTTGTAAAAATATGCCTTCTCAATAGAGAAGACCAGTTGTTTATGTTAAATTAGTTTGTCATTATTTTCCCATATACTGACAGCCTTGTGGTTATAAAGGCATAGTTACCTTCAGTGATACTGCTTGATTAACTCTTTACCACACAATCCCGACTTTAACGACCCTGAGAAAGAAAGCTTTTGAAAACATTGTGGGAAAAGGAGAAAATGCTGGTAACAAGCATTTTCTCCTTTTCCCACAATGTTTTCTAGCCTTTCCTAATGTAATTTTAACTTTTGGTTCACATTTATTTTGTCGTCTGCAAATGCTTCCAATTTGGACCTGTCTGTAATTTTGTCATTTGGTAAAGAGTTAAACCTGGATATTCGTTTTGTAAAGCTTTAATTTGAGAGTAACTGTTGAATTCCTCACTTTAAAGATAT
The DNA here is from genome assembly GCA_943736015.1 of Tridacna crocea. Classification (NCBI taxonomy): domain Eukaryota; kingdom Metazoa; phylum Mollusca; class Bivalvia; order Cardiida; family Cardiidae; genus Tridacna; species Tridacna crocea. Next base: position 17,473,508 of record OX031069.1, read on the forward strand.
GATACATGAAGTAGTTTGGCATATAACCTGGCAAACATGGGTTCAAACCTCACTGAAAACATAGGGGTTTTCCGAGGCAGTGTCCTTTGGCAAGACATTTCAGAGCCCCAGCATAGTACAGGTGAAACCAAATACATACATGATTATGTGAAACGGGTGTGCAATTTTGGAATTTTCCCACTTGCCCAAGGACAAGTTGGACTGAATTTCCTACTTATCTGCATTTAAAGTTTACTTGTCCTTTTTCCCCCCCACAGCAACTGCATGTAGCGAGAGGCCTCACACAGGGACAATACATTTAGTCTATCCTTTAAGGTGTTTATTTCAACACATGTTATGCAAAACTTGAAATAAATGGAGCATTTGAGGATCGTCATTGACGTAAATATGATATTTCCTTATCTGGTTTGGCTCAAAAATTCACTTGCCCGCAGACAGGTGCTCTGGAAAAATTCACTTGTATGCAGGCAAAAAGTCCCGAGTTGGGCAAGTCAGGCATAGGAATTCCACACCCCTGTAAAATGTTGCTGAAATATGACTGAAATAAATTTGAAAATAGAGAACACAGCCATTCATTTGTTCATTCATTTGTTCATCTATTCGTTCTTTCGTTCGTTTGTTTCTTCATTCATTCATTCCAGTCCAGTCCAGTCCAGTCCAGTCCAGTCCAGTCCAGTCCAGTCCAATCCAATCCAATTCGATCAATCAATCAATCAAATAAGCAATCAAGCATTTTTCCTCATAAAAGGATTTGACTCTATTCATTACAGATAAGAACTATTGCCATCATAGCAGAAGGAATACCAGAAAACTTAACTAGGAAGTTAATTAAAATGGCCCAGGAAAAAGGAGTGTCAATCATTGGACCTGCCACAGTAAGTATATATAGCAGAGTAAACTGATGTTATTTATTTTTTTCAGTCAATGTAATCAAGTCATTTTTGAGAACAAATGACATAATATAAGCTTTATAAATTTCTATGAACTCTTTACTACATAATCCCATCTTTTGACGACACTGAGAAAGAAAGCTTTTAAAAACTTTATGGGAAAAGGAGAAAATTCTGGTAACCAGCACATTCTCCTTTTCCCACAAAGTTTTCTACCTTTTCAAAATCAAATTTTAATTTTTGGTTCACATTTATTTTGTTGTCTGCAAATGCTTTCAATTTGGACTAGTCCAAAATTAAAGACTTAAGCCCTTGTGGTCAATATTATTATTCTACTTGTACCTTATGTAACATGTTCCCTACTTTTCCCATTTGACAGACAATACTGTCTTAGGTAGTTTCTTATTTATTAAATATAGGGAAAGTGTACTAAAAGTACTATGTATTCAATAGAAATTGAATTTTTCTTTTCAGATTATTTGTAGGTTACTCTGTAATGAAGGTAATTGTTTTCAAAGATGGCATGCCAAGTAATAGTAGGAAGTTAAAAATTTAGGAAGCCATGGATAGGTGCACAGGCCACCTCAATTTAATGAAAATAATGTTGAAAATAGTGAAAAGTTATTGTCTATAAATATCTGCATACATTGATTGTATTATGTTTGTTACAAAGCCTTACTTTACTTATGTTTTCAGGTGGGTGGGGTAAAACCAGGATGCTTCAAAATTGGGAACACTGGTGGTATGTTAGATAATATTCTTGCCTCCAAGTTATACAGACCTGGCAGTGTAGCTTATGTATCCAGATCGGGAGGCATGTCAAATGAGCTAAACAATATTATAGCACTGAATACAGATGGGGTGTATGAAGGTGTAGCTATAGGTGGGGATAGGTAGGCATAGATTGCAGTTTAGATTATTTAACTCTTTATTGCACGACAAAATTTTAGACTGGTCCAAATTGAAAGCATTTGCAGGTGATAAAATAAAAAGCACTGAAAATTTGAAACTTGAGTAGGGAAGGGAAAAAAATATTGTTGGAAAAGGAGAAAATGCTGGTTACCAGCATTTCCTCCTTTTCCTACAATGTTTTCAGAAGGCATCTTTCTCAGGGTTGTTAAAAGTCGGGATTGTGTGGTAAAGAGTTAACATGCTTGGGTACAAAACTTGATTCTATTTGGGGAGTGGACTATAGAACAAGTCTGTATTTTGTTGCCCAGTCCAAAAGATAGACTGGTTCTGCATATTCAAATCTAGTTGAGTTCAGTGTTGTACCCAAGCATGTTAAATGACCACTTGATTTCACACTTACATACTGATTTTGAAACAAAACAATGGTTTTTAGCAAAGAATGGTGCATAATGACAAAAGACTTTGGTAGACTACTGATCCAAGCAAAATTCAGTATTTGGCACTCTAGCCTCACTTTGAAAAATCCATATGGCTGAACTGTTTCCTTGTTCTGAAAAATACATATTTAGGACCCTATAGTGTCCATTAACTCTTTCCCAAACAAGTGCTGGTTTTTACATGTCTGCAGTACAAGTCTTTAGAAAACACTGTGGGAAAAGGTGAAATTACTCGTAATGAGCAATTTCACCTTTTTGCACAGTGTTTTTTAGCCTATCGGAAAACTTTCTGCCATTCTCATCAGATTCAAAATTGTCATCTGCAAACACATTGGGTTTGGGACAGTTCTCTTGAGATTGTCCTTGGGCAAGACACTTCAGAGCCCTAGCCTAGTACTGGTGAAAGCCAGGAAATACATGAATATGTGACCTGTTGCTGTGATATGACTTATATAAGGTTGAAAGTGGCGTAAAACACTCAATGGTAGTATTTGACCATTTACCTCAGATTTCCGAGATTTAGCAGCCCTGAGAAAGAAAGTTATTGAAATATTTTGGGAGAAGGTAAGCATCATTTTCTTCTTCACCCACAATGTTTTCTTCTACAGACAGATCTCAATACTTGTGCCATGTTTTCTATGTTCTTTGGAAATTCTTCCAATTTGGATGTCTTACATTTTCTTGTGTGGTGAAAGGGTTTAGCAGTTTTACTTAGAGTTAAGTTTAGAGGTGTGAAATAAAGACAGATGTATTTGTTAATCATTTTGAATGTCTAATTTTTGCCACAGTTCTACAAGAGCATTATATTTTATCCTATGTATAGGTATTATTGTATCATGACTTAAACACCAAATATTTTTGCCAGTTGACTCTTTAACTCATTACCAAACGACAATATTTTGGACTGGCCCAAATTGAAAGCATTTGCAGACGTCAAAAAAGTTACTAAAATTTTGAAATTTGTTTTGTGAAGGGTAGAAAACATTGTGGGAAAAGGAGAAAATGCTGGTTACCAGCATTTTCTCCTTTTCCCACAATGTTTTCTAAAGGCTTCTTTCTTAGGGGTGTCAAAAGTAGGGATTGTGTGGTAATGGGTTAATTGATAGCTGACAAAAAATTAGACTTCTCCACATCAAAAGTACTTGCAGACTACCAATTATTTATGCCTTGTTGAATTTGTTTTTAGAAAGGTAGAAAACATTGTAGGAAAAGGAGAAAGTGCTGTTTCCCAGCATTTTCTCCTTTTCCCACCATGTTTTCAAAAGCATTCTACCTCAGGTTTGTAAAAGGGAGGGATTTTTTTGTTAAGGATTAACTGGTAGAATAATATGCATGTTGTAAGAATTATTATGTAATACATATGTTACTTAAAGCTTTACCATAGAAACTCAAGTTCTAATGACCCTGAAGGAGGCGGCTTTTGAAAACATTGTGGGAAAAGGAAACAGTGCTGGTAAATGCATCTTCTCCTCTTCCCCAATGTTATCTACCTATTAAAAACAAATCGCACCATTTATGTTACAGGTAATTCATGTGCTGAAAATGTCTTTAATATTGTGAAGTCTAAAAGTTTTGTGTGATAAAGAGTTAGACAAAATTTTCCCACTTAAAATATTTAACACCATAAATATCAGCATTATTTATGATATTACATCATAGCTCAATGTACTATACTTCCACCCTATATAGCCAAGACGTTGTTAACCTAATTTCTCTGTTACATCAACAGTTGATAATAGATGGCTGCTTGAGGTAAAAGAGAACCATTTTCTTAACCTTTTCCCACATAGCAAGTTGTAGATTTCCAAGTTTTAAACATCTGTAGATCCCAAATCTGAAATTGTTATGAATTAGATAAACCCATTACCACAGAATCCCTACCTTTTGATCCCTGAGAAAGCAGCCTATAGAAAACATTGTGCGAAAAGGAGAAAATGCTGGTTACCAGCATTTTCTCCTTTTCCCACAATGTTTTCTATCCTTCACAAAATTTTTTTCAAATTTTCAGTAATTTCAGGCTTCTTTAAAAATCTGGATTTTGTGGTATTCCATTAAATGACCATTTCCACTTAAAAAGTTGGAGGATTTTGAGATAATTTGACAGAAATTTCAGATGGATGACCTCCAAGAAAATTGTTAAAATAGTTCTGCCCCACTGAAAAAGATAACTGCAAAAGCTAAATTTAGAAAAAAAGCCCATAAATGACTTCTCCAAATCAAGTTGGACAATTTTCAGATAATTTCACAGGAATGATACATGGATGACCCTCTCCATATTTTCTGCAATGGTTCAGCTGTACTGAACAAGATGGCTTCCAGATATAGTGTTGAATCAGCTTTTTATCACTTACCCTCCTGAGCTTGTGAGAGGACTGGCTTAAAACAGGATCCATATTCAACCACCATTCTTAAGAACACACACACACACACTCTTTGTCTTATTATGAATTTTCAAAGTAACACAATCTCTGATTGGCTAAACCATTTGGTTAAGCCAATCACATGTTGGCTTCAGTTTCTAAGGTTGTGTTTCTTTCAGATTTGGAAATATGCTGTGTTTCTTTCAAATTTGGAAGTAGGTTGTGTTTCTTTTAAGTTTGGAAAATTGTTCAAAATTAGACTATATATGACATTAAAAATTGTTGATAAACACAGATTCAGAAATCACTTGTACAACATATACCTACTGTTTCATTTGTACAATTGTTTTATCAGGGGGGCAAAATAGTGCCCTCATGGCCTTCTTGTTTTATCTTTCTTTTATTTGAAATACTCTTTTTCTGTATCTTTTTCAATTTTTCATTTAGACTTTCCTTTAATGTATATTTTAGATATCCAGGTACAACATTTATGGACCACATTTGGAGATATCAGTATGACCCAGCTGTTAAAATGATAGTGCTACTTGGGGAGGTTTGTATAATTTGTAACTCTCATATTTTCCTATGGTAACTCATTCAGACAAGTTTACAGAAATTTTAATATGTTATTTTATTATAGAGAATTTGATTCTACCTTACACAAAATGATATTTTTAGTGATAAAGAAAGGTACTTACTAATGAAATTATAAAGGCATATGTCCAGGAAATTCTTGGACCTCCTTTTTTATTTCATGCTTTCCGGTAGGATATCGAGAAATGGCAGTGAAAATATTTTTCGATCTTACACTGGTACCACCAGTGAAAATACCGATTTTCACGTTCTTGTTGCCTAGGTTAATTGCGCGTGCCTGACAACCAGATTGGAAATATGACGTCATATACCTTACATTTCACGCGCTTGACGTAACGTTGCTATGCGGGAGGGGTACGCCACGGGGAATAAGGGAAAAGAACTGTACTGAATTTTGATAAAGCTCCTCACAGAAAGGGTTAAAAGCATAAAATAAATAGAATATTTGTATTTTTTCGGTGAAAGATCGAAATTTATTTCATCTCGTGAACACCATCGGTAATATTTTCACTCGTGGCTGCGCCACTCGTGAAAATATTACCGATGGTGTCCAGTCGATGAAATAAATTTCGATCTTACACCGAAAAAAACAAATATCCTCTATATCATAGACCCCCTGCATTTTTAATTTACGACTGTTTTGGTATTTTCTCAGCCTGCATTAAAAGAAAAAATCATTTTTCAGCTCCAAATACCGTATAAGTACTTTTTTCTGCGGGGTCCAAATTCTACGGATTTTCAAAAAAACAGGGGGTTTAAAATTCTGCGTACCTTTTTTCTGCGCCAATGAATCTGATAAAAAAATGGATTTAATTATTGCGCTTTATTTTGATGAAGTACCGCTACCAGCTTCCATTTTGGACAGGTATACTCCATAGATGTATTTCGGTTGTTATCGTCTTCAATGTAAAGGATGATATTCATGTGGTTAAAACACACACACACACACACACACACTTTTTTATGTGAATTAACAACTATTTTATTCATTGCAATGCCATATCTTTTTCTGTATCAGACCCAGAGAACATATTCTTCCAGTGCTTCCAAGATCCGTGCCGATCTGAATCCATTAATTTTTAACCCATTATAATTTGACACTTTTTACTGCATTTTGACCCGCCATTTTGAGACAAGCTCTTTCAAAACAGTTAAGGATAAATGAACTGAGTCAATTGGTACCTCATCGAACCCATTTTCCCTAATCTGGGCTGCAATCTCTTCCGAATATCAATTATCAAAGGAAGATATCAGCTTGGCCTAAATTGTCTCAAAATAATATTGGGGGAAAGGGTATAAATGGTTAGATGTGTGAAACTAACAATGGTATAGCCTTTGTTTTCTACCCGTAGGCGATGTCATAACGGCATGCATATACCGTAAAGTGCGAATAATAGATCGCACCTACCAAACTGTAGAGTAACTGTGCAGTTAACATTAAGACTCGTTTATAATGTATGCAGGAGAGATCTAGTATTTTGAAAACATTGTGGGAAGGGAGAAAATTTATTGCGATAACTATATTATGTTAATACAGTACAGGTAGTGAAAGCCATTATATATAAAGAGTAGGAAACGGTAAAAAGACGATAATGATATGCCGAGTTTGATAATACACGTATAATTTACACATGTCCCCACAAAACAACAACAGCAACAAGTAAAAGAACGACGACGACGAAAGAATCCTTCTTTTTATTTGGACTAAATTTTTGCGTCTTTTAAATCTGCGCTCCTGCATACCCCCGCAGATAAAGCAGAAATAAAGTCACCGCAGAAAAAAGTGCTTATACGGTATCAGAAGGTTGCCATGGCTTTATACGAGGGGAGGTCAAAAAGTTTGTAGAACTCGGTATTTTTCTTTACAATTCAGTTTTTTTTTTTAGTTCTTTATGCAGTATAAACCTTTGCCATTTGAATGATAAAAGCCATTCAGTCAACACTTTACAGTTTTTACTCTTACTTTTTGTTGGAAAACCTATACCCATAGACAAAAGTGAAAAGTCAGAATATTGAGTCCAGAGTACAAGTCCAGAGTTGCAAAAGCGGCTATTCGTGAGTGCAAGTTTGAGCATTTAAATCACCCACCATACAGTCCAGACCTGGCCCCAAGTGACTATTGTCTGTTCCCAAAATTGACATCCCACTTGCTTGGAGCGAGGTTTCCTGACGATGATGAGCTCAAGGCTGCTACAGAGTGGCCTCTGACTCTCTATTTTTGCCTATGGGTATAGGTTTTCCAACATAAAGTAAGATCAAAAAAAGTAAGAGCTGACTAAATGGCTGTAATCATTCAACTGACAAGGGTTTACACTGCAAAAAAATGAAAGAAGAAATTTTGAATTGTGTAGAAAAATACTGAGTTCTACGAACTTATTGACCTCCCCTCGTATCTGCCTATGCTTGTGTTAACCTTTATTTCAGGGACATGTGCCTTCTTTTGTGTAAGAATCCTGCTGTGGCCTTTTTCAGAATTTCTTTCAGAATTTCTTCAAAGAATTTGATTCCATAGGAAACTCTGGTTGCCATGGAATCAAAACAAAACAATGTTGAAAAATCTTCTTTTCCAGACCTTTGTAGGATCTTGTTGATGTCTCGGTATTATTTTGACTTAGCATAGAATATGGTAAAGTTATCAAAAATACTTTGTCAGAACTGCTTGATGGAGAGTACTTTTTACATGGACAAAGATGTTTGACCCTATTTAACTCTTTACCACACGAGAAAATTTTAGACTGGTCCAAATTGAAAGCATTTGCAGACGACAAAATAAAGGTGACTGAAAAATTGATTTTTTTTCTGGGAAGGGTAGAAAACACTGTGGGAAAAGGAGAAAATGCTGGTTACCAGCATTTTCTCCTTTTCCCACAGTGTTTTCAAAAGTAGGGATTGTGTGGTAATGGGTTAAGACTGTTTCCGTGATAGTATTTCTAAGTGACTTATATCCAGTCGGGTAAAAAATATCCTATGTGCATGTTCATTATATAACCCGTTTATTCCCTCATGCCTTTTGTATGACAGGTTGGAGGAACAGAAGAATATCAACTTACTAATGCTTTGAAAGAAGGAAGAGTGAACAAACCGGTGGTAGCATGGTGTATTGGAACATGTGCTAGAATGTTCACATCAGAGGTACTGTATTAATGTTCTGAAAATCCTTCACAAAAATTATTAATTAATCAACCCTTAACCAAAGGAGAAAATTTTGGACTTTTCCAAATTAAAAGCCGAGTTTGTAATAGAAAATTGTGGCAAAAGAAGAAACTGCTGTTTGTCAGATGGAATTTTCATATTGCCTTTTGTAAAAAAAAAAAACATGGATGGAGAAGGAGAAAATGCTAGTTAGCAACATAGTTTCCTTCTCCAATGATGTTTCTAATGTATTCTAACCCTTTACCATACAGTCCTAAGTTTTAACTACCTTACGGAGACGGCCTTTTGAAAACATTGTCCTTTTCCCACATTGTTTTCTCCCCTTTTCAAATCAAATTTCTATTTTTGAGCCACATTTATTTTGCCGTCTGCAAATGCTTTCATTTTGGACTTGTGTAAAATTTTGTCCTTTGGTAAAGAGTTAAAGAAGATAACAGGATTATTTGGTAGAATTTCAAACATCTACTACTGGGTTCCATTATTAGCTTGATATACAGGAGGTATTGTCATACCTTTTTTGTCATCTGCATCATAGACGTCTTGCAAAAACTTTGTCATAATATCTGTTATTACTGGAGATATTCACTAGTTCTTATCCATCAAAATGGGAAACCCATACAACATGGAGAGGCAACCATAAAAATATTTTGATCTCATTAATCGGAGCTCCAGATAGAGGGAGTGATTTTGATTTCAAAATTGAAAATATAAATTATTCTTTACTAAACCCTATGTTATGGATACTCATTAGAATCGTCTCATCGAGATGATTCTAATGAGTACCCACAACATAGGGTTTGGAAGAGAAATAACAGATTTAGAATACCATCACTCATTCTTATCTATAACTCTGCATTAATGCTGCTTTTTCACCTTGTAATTTTCAAAAACTTTGTTATTAGTACTGCATATTTTTTCGTCAGACTCATTCTAGATTTTAACTATCCAAAAGATAGTGCGTACAGCAAGGGCAGGCAAGCATCACAGTTTTTGACACAGTTATGCCCCCTTTTTAATTCACAATTTTCACTGTTTATCTAGGTTCAGTTTGGCCATGCAGGTGCTTCTGCTAACGCTGACTCCGAAACAGCTGGAGCCAAAAATGCTGCTCTAAAAGAAGCCGGAGCTTATGTACCAAAAAGTTTCGATGAACTTGGTGCAATCATCAAGTAAGTTTTCATTTATCCTTTACCATACAATCCTGACTGTTAACTCATTACCAAACAACCAAATTTTAGGTTCGTTCAAATCGAAAGCATTTGCAGACAATATGATAAAAGTGACTGAAAATTTGAAATTTGTTTTGTGAAGGGTAGAAAACACTGTGGGAAAAGGAGAAAATTATGGTAACCATCATTTTCTCCTTTTTCCACAGTGTTTTCAAAAGACTTCTTTCTCAAGATCGTCAAAAGTAGGGATTGTGTGGTAATGAGGAAAAAGGACTCTTGAACAGAAAATAAGAAAAAAGGAGAAAATTACTGGTAACCAAGGTATTCTATCATTCTCAAAACAAAATCCACTGCTTTGGTCACCAATATTGGTTACTAGGATTTTATCCTTTTCCTACAATGTTCCAGAAAGCTTCTGTGTTAACGGCTGTTTAAACTCAGGATTTTGTGGTAAAGGATCAAAGCAATCATTTATTTCCTACTATTGAACACAGTGTAGATGATGTCTGAGCTTGGAAAGCAACAGAAAATGTCGTCGAAATCACTGATAAAATTCAAGGAACGTTATTGATTGGAAAACAGGTTAAATGAAAATCAGACAGAAGAATAAAAGTAACCTTGGAGACAGGATGATATGAACTCTGCTCTAGCAAAATGGGATTAAATGTTTACCAAAGACAAAATTTTAGCGTATTTGCAGACGACAAAATAAATGCAACTCTGAAATTGAAACTTGAATGGGGAAGGGTAGAAAACGTTGGAAAAGGAGAAAATGCCAGTTACCAACATTTTCTCCTTACCCTTTAATGTCTCAAAAGCTTTCTATTTTAACCCATTACCACACAATCCCTACTTTTGACGACCCTTGGAAAGAAGCCTTTTTAAAACATTGACGGAAAAGAAGAAAATGCTGGAAACCAGCATTTTCTTCTTTTTCCGCAAAGTTTTCTACTCTTCCAAAATTAAAATTTAATTTTTGATTCACTTTTATTTTGTCATCTGCACATGCTTTCAATTTGCACAAATCCAACATTTTGTCACTCGGTAAAGAGTTAAGGGTTGTTAAAAGTCTGGATTTGTAGGTAAAGAATTAAAGCATCTCATGATGTATTATACCAAGCAAATTGTCTCTAATTATGGATCATTTTGTCGAACAGCTGACTAAATCTTGTGGTAGATTGGTCCATTGACATGCAGGGTAATGGCAAATAGCGAAAAAGCTTTGACCCATGTCAGTTGTGAGGGCTGGTATTGGACGATTTATTTCGTAGATGCATTAATCCATTACCACACAATCCCTACTTTTGACGGCCCTGAGAAAGAAGCCTTTTGAAAACATTGTGGTGAAAGGAGAAAATGCTGGTAACCAGCATTTTCTCCTTTCCCACACAGTGTTTTCTACCCCTCCCAGAACAAATTTAAAATTTTCAGTCACATTTATTTTGTCATCTGCAAATGCTTTCAATTTGAACCAGTCTAAAATTTTGTCATGTGGTAATGAGTTAACCCCTTCTTTGACAGAATGTGGCTAATAATCGTATCTTATCTTTTTTTTTTCAGGGAAGTGTATTGCCAGCTTGTTGGAGAAGGGGTTATTATACCTAAGCCTGAAGAAGCACCTCCCACAGTCCCCATGGACTATAACTGGGCTAGAGTAAGTGGGATTATTCAGGGATCCAGCCCCTGTGCTTGAAGGCCACAGAACATAATCTCTCAGTGTAAACCTGTAGACCTGCACTGTAGACATCATTTCCCCACAAAGTGCTTTACTCTTTAACAGATGACAAAATTTTAGCCATCCAAATTGAAAGCGTTTGCAGATGACAATTTCATTGTGGCTCAAATGGTGCAATTGTTTATTTATGGGGTAGAAAACATTGTGAGAAAAGGAGAAAATACTGGGTACCAACATTTTCTCCTTTTCCCGCAACGTTTTCAAAAGGCTTCTTTCTCAGGTTCATTAAAAGTTGTTATTGTGTGGTAAAAGGTTAACTTTCTAAGATACTAAAAGGTTTTAGGCCAGTCCATATATAACACATTTGCAAAGCAGGCTTAAAGGGGGAAATTTGTAATTGACTGGTAACCAGCATTTTCTTCCATTTCCCTCAATGTTTTCTATCCTTCCCAAAACAAATTACAATCTTTCATTGCATTTATTCTGTCGGCTGCAACTGCTTTCAATTTGGACTAATTGTACACTTTGTGGTCTGGGAAAAGGTTAAAACAATGCTCTATCAGCCTCTTGGCAATCAGTAGAAAATTATAAAAGGATTGTATATTTTCAGGAACTAGGTTTGATTCGCAAACCAGCATCTTTCATGACAAGTATTTGCGATGAACGAGGACAGGAGTTACTGTACGCAGGTATACCTATCACTGATATTTTCAAAGAAGATATGGGAATAGGTGGTGTTCTCAGCTTACTGTGGTTTCAACGAAGGTAAGTATTCCTATGGTTACGGCAAATCTTGTTTACTGAATGAAGAGAAAAATGCTGAGAATGGCAATGTTGTTTACTGAACGAGGAGAAAAATGCTGAGAATTGCATGGAATATCAAGTAACTGAAAGATACAGAAAACATCCTTAACTCTTTACCAAATGACAAAATTATAGACTGGTTTAAATTGAAAGCATTTGCAGATGGCAAAAAAAAGAATGTGACTGAAAAATTGAAATTTGATTTGAGATGGGTAGAAAACATTGCAGGAAAAGGCATTACCAGCATTTTCTCCTTTTCCCACAATGTTTTCAAAATGCTTCCCTCTCTCAGGGTCGTTAAAAGTCTGGATCGTGTGGTAAAGAGTTAACCCATTACCACACGATAAAATTTTAGACCGGTTCAAATTGAGAGCATTTAAAGACAACAGAATAAAGGTGACTAAAAAATTGAAATTTGTTCTGGGAAGGGTAGAAAACACTGTGGGAAAAAGAGAAAATGCTGGTTACCAGCATTTTCTCCTTTTCCTACAGTGTTTTCAAAAGGCTTCTTTCTCAGGGGCGTCAAAAGTAGGGATTGAGTGGTAATGGGTTAACTCATTATCATCAACCACACCATCATGTAACAAAGTCTACCAAGGTCGTTTCAATATCAGTCAAGGAGTTAAAGGCTGGGAAAAAATGTAGATTAAAATGGCTGATCAATAATTACTGAGGGCATGTTTCAGAGTTTTTTTCTACCAAATCATCATCCATATAGTATGGAAATTTTAGCTCGAGTTTTATCAAAGAAAACATTAAGGTATTGTCAGTGCCCTGGCATTGTTGTCTGTGTTGTGCAAAAATTATGACATTCTGTAATATCTCTGTCATTACTGAGGATACTTATCCCAATAGACCTCCAGGTAGAGGGAGTGACTTTGATTTCAAACTTGGAAATATTAATTATTCTCCACTAAACCATGTGTTGTTGGTACTCATTAGAATTACCTCATTGAGACAGTTCTAATGAATCCACAACATATGAATTTGAAGAGAAATAATGTTTTTAGAAAACTATCACTGTCTTTTATAAGAAAACTCTGTTCCAACTTGCACTTGTTGTTAAGTATCAAAAGCAGAACCCATTCAACTAGGTAAGGTAAGCATCAAAATATTTATGACATAGTTATGTCCCTTTTTTGCCCAATAATTTATTTTTCACTGAAAACAGCTGCAGCCAAGGATTGGCACCCCATGCAATTCACTTCTATATAACCCATCACCACGGAATCCCTACTTTTGACGACCCTGAGAAAGAAGCCCGCAGAAAAAATTGTGGGAAAATGAGATAATGCTGGGAACAAGCATTTTCGCCTTTTCCCACAATGTTTTCTACCCTTCACATAACAAATTTAAAATTTCCAGTCTCTTTCATTATGTCGTCTTCAAATGCTTTCGATTTGGACAAACCTGAAATTTTGTCATTTGGTAATGAGTTGAATATCATTACCTAGTAGAAGTCCATGAAATGTACTCAGTTTGAGCCTCTATAGTGAAGAAAAAGCTTTTTTGTAGGGTTCTTATTATTTACAGTTTTACTGGAATTGAATATTAGATCTGGTGTTTCGATAATAGGTACATATGGTTTAGATAGGCATTGTCAGACTTGGTAGATACTTCCTACAATTCGTAGATGGTGCCGCTATGATTTTGCAGTCAATACAGAAAGCCCCAACAATAACTTTCATTGTTATGTAGCATGTCTTAACACCATCAATAGCATATGCATGCTTGACTGAGTTTCTTAAAACTTGATACAGATAAGCATACTATAATAGAAATCTGAGGTAACCATATTAGAGATGAAGATTACAATGAAATAATTTGTCAGGGTCATTGAAATCACAGTATTTAATGAATAAAGCTAGTTTCATAGTTGAAAAGATATGGACCAAAACTCATAGCTGTACTATGTTAAACTGTAAAGTGCATAATAAACCAACAGACATCTTATATCTAGAAATAAGACCCAAATAAATGTAGTATAAAGGTTTAATTTGCCTAGAATGTCACTGCAGAGCATGCAGTGTAGATCAAAGATCAGACTGCATAAAATTTGCACTCTGATCTTGATCTACACTAGCTGCAAAAGCAACTGTAGTTACTGAGGGCTTTTAAAGGGTTTAAATATTGAATGCTTAAATCTTTTTTAGGCTTCCAAGATATGCAACTAAATTTATTGAGATGTGTTTGATGGTGACTGCCGACCATGGACCAGCTGTATCTGGTGCTCATAACACCATAGTGTGTGCTAGGGCTGGAAAAGATCTGATTTCATGTCTAACATCTGGTCTCCTTACAATAGTGAGTAGTCCCCTCACTATAGTGAGTTGTTTTTCATGTCTAACATGTCTGGTCTCCTAACTATGAATAGTTTTTTTCATAATTTTATGTCTTGTATCTAGTCTCCTTACTATAAATAGTTGTTTACATAATTGCCTGTCTCACATCAAGTCTCCCAACTATAGTGAATAGTTTAGATCATTTTATGTCTTACATTTGCTCTCCTTACTATAGTGAGTAGTTTACAAGATAGCTAAACATAACATCCAGAAACAAAATAATTCCTGTTTGAGCCACACTCTGTGAAAAGGGGGTTTGTTACAACTGCAAAAGTATCAACCAATGTTAGCCTGCACAGTCTATAGGCTGACTTGCGTTAAAACTTTCTGCATTTCGTAAAATTTCTTTATGTCCAAGTACTAGACTACATCAGGATTCAGCCGTTTGTGTGACAATGAATTTTATGGATAAATTATCATGTGATGACTTGCATTGTATCAAGCGTAAATATATTGAACCCCTTTATTGCTCATATATGTCTTTGGATGAAATCTCTCTGTAATAAATATGCCAGCCTTGGAATAAACTGCGCAATTGCTTTTCATACAGAACAAACAATGGTTTCTACATGATGTTTTCGATTTTTACTCGTATGATTTCACTGCTGCTTCATTTTTGTATTCCTGTATTTTACCTATACTAATGCTTGAAGATTTTTACTTCAAACTTACTTGTTAACTATTAGAGAATCCATTTAAAAAGGGCAGGTTACCATTAAAATATTGTTTGACACAGTTATGCCCTTTTTAGCTCACCTGAGCACAACATGCTCAAGGGGAGCTTTTAGGATCACCCGGTGTCCGTCGTGCATCGTCCGTCGTCAACAATTCTTTAAACATCAGCTCCTCCTAAACCCCTGGGTCAATTTGGACCAAACTTGGCTGGAATGTTCCTTGGGAGGTCCTCTTTAAAAATTGTTCACAGAATTTGATTCCGTCAAAAACTCTGGTTGCCATGGCAACGAAATGGAATTTTTTAGGAAATTCTTTAAAAATCTTCTTCTCTGAAACCGCTCGCCAGATTTTAAAATAATTTCACAGAGATGTTCCTTGGGTGACCCTTTTCAAAAACTGTTCGCAAAATTTTGATACGTTAAGAAACATGGCTCTGGTGAATGGGGGCTTCTCGCACTATACAGAAATGAAGAAATTCTTAAAAATTCTTCTTCTCTGAAACCGCAGGCCAGATTTTAAAATAATTTCACAGAGATGTTCCTTGGGTGACCCTTTTCAAAAGTTGTTCGTGAAATTTTGATTCATCAAGAAGCATAGCTCTGGTGAATGGGGGCTACTTGCACTATAGGGCAATGAAAAAATTCTTAAAAATTCTTCTTCTCTGAAACCGCTAGTCAGATTTTGGAAAATGTTCACAGAGATATACCTTGGGTGACCGTTTTCAAAATTTGTTTGTGAAAGTTTGATTTGTCAAGAAACATTGCTCTGGTGAATGGGGGCTACTTGCACTATATGGAAATGAAGAAATTCTTGAAAGTTCTTCTTCTCTGAAACGGCTGGTCAGATTTGAAAATTGTTTCACGGAAATATTCCTTGAATGACCTTTTTCAAAATTTGTTCGCGAAATTTTGATAGGTCAAGAAACATGGCTGTGGTGAATGGGGGCTACTTGCACTGTACGGAAATTAAGAAACTCCTAAAGATTCTTCTTTTCTGAAACTGCTGGTCAGATTTTGAAAGGACTTTTACAGGTGACCTGTTAAAAATTGCTTGGCAAAATAATGATTTTGTTTCCAGTGTTTCAATACCTTAAAAAAAAAAGGCTATGGTCCTCTCAAAAATTCTGGTGAGCGATCCAGGGCCATCTTGGCCCTCTTATTTTAATGTGGAATTTTTACTCTTCTCGTATGTCTGAAAGCATCTGAAGCCAAGTATTGGCACACGCACCCACACAAGGTGCTTTTGTTCAACCCTTGACCACACAATGCCGACTTTTGATGATCCTGGAAAAGAACCCCTTGAAAACATTGTGGGAAAAGGAGAAAGTACTGGTAACCAGCATTTTCTCCTTTTCCCACCATGTTTTCTACCCTTTCCCACAATATTTTCTACCCTATCAAAGAAATTTGCAACATTTGAGCCACAATGAAATGGTCGTCTGCAGATTTTCTATTTGGACAAGACTAAAATTTTGTTGTCTGTTAACCCTTTACTCCATAAGGCATTCCTATGGCATCTCTAATTGACCCTAAATAATAGCAAGGATGAAGCTGTTTCTTATGTGTAAATGACACCTTTTGATAGCATAGAAAACATTGTGACAAAAGGTGAAATTGCTCGTCACGAGCAATTTCACCTTTTGCCACAATGTTTTCCAAAGGCTCCTACAAGCAATGTGTAGAAATGAGTATCTATGGAGTAAAGGGTTAAAGAGTTAATAGTATATCTGATAACAACAATTATGTAAAAAATGTATAAAAATTCTAATTTGTAGAATTTTTTTATCTTTAGGGAGACAGATTTGGGGGTGCTCTGGATGCAGCTGCCAAACAGTTTAGTGACGCTGTGGACAGTGGTCAAATTCCAATGGACTTTGTGAACAGTATGAGAAAGAAAGGTCAACTTATCATGGGTATTGGGCATCGAGTGAAATCGGTAATTTGACTCATTGTAATGTTTTTTGGAACAAATGAAATATGTGTGTGTAATTTAATCCTTTCCCAAACGACAAACTTTTGGACTAGACCAAATTGAAAGCATTTGCAGATGACAATTCAACTCTTGCTGAAAAGATGATAGGGTTGAAAACATTGTGGGAAAAGGAGAAAATGTTGGTTACCAGCATTTTCTCCTTTTCCCATAATGTTTTCAAAAGGCTACTATTCCAGACACATAAAAACCAGGGATTGTTTGGGAAAGGGTTAAGAATCTTCCAAAATGAATGGTATCAGTGTGGCAAAAAGGAGAAAATGCTGGTAACTAATATTTTCTTCTTTTCTCACAATGGTTAGTACCCCTTCAAGGACATTATTTGAGTTATATTTAATTTGTTAATTTGCTTTAAATTTTGCTAGTCTTAATATTTTCTGTTTGGTAAAGAATTAGGATACAAAGTGGTACAAAGAGAAGAATAAATTATAAAGGACATTTTCTCACAAATTTGCAATGAACCGTCCTAGGTTTTGTTGATTATGACTGGTTCTGTAACTCTTTATCAAACAATACAGAGTATTAACAGCCTGACCTCGTGAAAAGAGACTTTTGTAAACATTGCTGGAAAAGGAGAAAATGCTGGTAATCGGCATTTTCTCCCATTTCCAGCCCTGTTTTCAAAAGCCTTTTATCAACAGATCCCCTCTTTTCATCCCGATCTAATCTGTTGTCAGCAACTGCTTTCAATTTGGACAGGTGTAAAATTTTGTCCCTTGGTAAAGAGTGTATTTTTTATGCTTATAAAAGTTACTTATGCTATCATGTGAGAAATTTTTTCTTGCAGATAAACAACCCAGATATGAGGGTTGTGATTCTAAAAGATTATGCACAAAAGAATTTCCCGGCCACTCCAGTGTTAGATTATGCAATAGAAGTGGAGAAGATTACAACTTCGAAGGTATGAATGATTTTATATTTCCTAAAATAAAGTTGGGGGTGGGGATATTCTTGAACCAGATTTTTTTTTTCAGTACATCAATCTGTCTGTCCATTTGTCCATCCATACGAACTTAACCCTTCACCACATAATCCTGATTTTAGCAACCTGAGCAAGAGGTCTTTTGAAAACATTTTAGAAAAGGAGAAAATTGTGCCATCAAAGAAGGAGCTCTTCATTTGAGCTACACATATTTTATTTTCTGTAA
This sequence comes from Tridacna crocea, assembly GCA_943736015.1. NCBI lineage: Eukaryota > Metazoa > Mollusca > Bivalvia > Cardiida > Cardiidae > Tridacna > Tridacna crocea. The sequence continues at coordinate 17,491,656 of OX031069.1, forward strand.
TTGCTTTCAATGTTGTCAGATCCAAAATTTGTCCATCTGTCAGCCAATCTGTTCTTAGACCTCTACCAAAGATTCCAGTAATTAAATGTCCCTCTGAAGAATGCCTTTTGAAAATAGTGCGGGAAAAGGAAAAATGCTGGTAACCAGCATTTTTCCTTTTTCAACAATGTTTTCTACTCTTTCAAAAGAGAAATCATACACTGAAAGTTACATTTGTCGTCTGTAGATCCTTTCAATTTGGTCAGGTCCAACATTTTTTTTTTGTTTTGTAAAGATATAAGTTTTTACATAGATAGCATATCAGACCTTCCCAAAATGAAAGTATGTGCAAACAACATTTTTTTCCCTATTACTAAATAGAAAGTTTTATTTTATATGGAAGAAACTTTTTTGGAAAATGTGAAAATGCTGGTTACTAGTTACAAAACATTTTCTGCACATGTTGACATGGGTCGGTACTTTTTGCAGATTATGAACCCATTACCACACAGTCCCTACTTTTGACGACTGTGAGAAAGAAGCCTTTTGAAAACATTTTGGGAAAAGGAGAAAATGCTGGTCACCAGCATTTTCTCCTTTTCCCACAATGTTTTCTGCCCTTCATAAAACAAATTTCAAATTTTCAGTCACTTTTATTTTGTCGTCTGCAAATGCTTTTGATTAGGACAAGACTAAAATTTTGACATTTGGTAATGAGTTAACCCTTTAACCCATTACCACACAATCCCTACTTTTGACGCCCCTCAGAAAGAAACCTTTTGAAAACACTAGGAAAAGGAGAAAATGCTGGTAACAAGCATTTTCTCCTTTTCCCACAGTGTTTTCTACCCTTCCCAGAACAAATTTCAATTTTTCAGTCACCTTTATTTTGTCGTCTGCAAATGGTTTCATTTTGGACCAGTCTAAAAGTTTGTCGTATGGTAAAGAGTTAAAGTACTACATTAACCCTTTACCAATGACAATATTTTAGGCTTGTCCAAATTGAAAGCATTGACAACAAAATAAAAGTGACTGAAAATTTGAAATTCGTGTTGTGAAGGGTAGAAAACATTGTGGCAAAAAGAGAAAATGCTGGTTATCAGCATTTTCTCCTGTTCCGACAATGTTTTCTACAGGCTTCTTCCTCAGGGGCGTCAAAAGTAGGGATTGTGTGGTAATGGGTTAATACAAGAGACATTTTTAAATAGGAAAAAACATCTGATATATTGTTGTACCAAGATTTTTTTGCCAGAATATGAAACAAAATAGTAGACAGTGTAGATCCAAGATTAGACTGCACATTCTGTGCAGCCTTATCTTGATCTGCACTGTCCACAAAAACAAGTTAAGTTGGTTCCAGTGCTTTGAGGGTTAAGTCACTTCTTCACAGAGCAAGACACAGATCTGAAATACAGAACATTATAATTGGAATAACAACATGAAATATATCAACAGAAATCTTATTGGGTTCAGATCATTGAAGCAAATATTTTTTATCTCATTTTCAGAAACCAAATTTAATTTTAAATGTAGATGGGTTTATTGGTGTAGCTTTTGTTGATTTACTGAGGAACTGTGGCTGTTTTACAAGGTAAGATTTTGCTGCACTAGTCTACCAGACTTTACAGCTTGGTTTTTCATTTCTGTGTTTACTTTATTCCTTTACCTTGCGATCACGACTTTTATTGACTCTGGGAAAGAAGCTGTCTGAAAACGTTTGAAAAGGAGAAAATGCTGATAACCAGCATTTTCACCCTTTCCTGCAATGTTTTCTTCTCTTCCCGAACCAAATTTTTGTTTCTCAGACATTTATTTTGTTGTCTGTAAAATTAATGCTTCATTTTGGACAAGTCTAAAATTTTCTCATGTGGTAAAGATTTAATGACCCTTGGAAAAGCTGTTTGAAAACATTGTGGAAAAAGGAGAAAATGCTGGTAACCAGCATTTTCTCCTTTTCCCACAATGTTTTCTATCCCATCAAAGAATAATTGCACCATCAGAGCTACATTGAAATTGTCATCTGCAAATGCTTTGAATTTGGACAAGGCTTAAATTTTGTTGTCTGGTAAAAGGTTAAAATCAAGTGTAGTGAATGGGCAACCATTTGCAAACCATCACAAGATAAGAAAAAGAAAAAGAAATTTTAGTTAAGAACTTCCTTCTGATGGGATTTTTATGGTATTTCCTAGCCTTTTCCTAGCCTTTTAATCAAGAACTCTATTTTTAGAATTCCAGACGTGCCATTCTACGAGTTGTACGATACCACATAACTGATAAGTGTTATTGATCATGTGACAATCCTACAAGCATTTGCAAAGAAATGTTATATATGTTTATTCATTGTGCCTCATAACTCACAAGTTCAAACATGGAGTAAAAACGCAGATAAAGATTATGTTTCATTGAATAACCCACTCATTGAATGACGTCATTTGATAAAGAATGATGTCACTCTATGTGGATTGTCACAGATTTTACCATGCTTTCCTGGCATTGTGTTTATAGAGCCAAATTCGCATGTCAAATTCGCGTGTTATGTTAGAATGTCCTGTAACACCTTAAACTTGTAGAATGACATATTTGGTCTTCTAAAAATAGAGTTCTAAGTTGCAAAACCAATAACTTATTACTTAGATTTCAAATTAGGATCTTTAAACTGAAAGTAATTGTCAGTATATTTGTGCAGGTACAGAAATATGCACTAAGCTTGTTGGACCAAAAAAATTTTAGTAGGCTCCATTAACTCATTACCAAACAACAATACTTTTGGCTTGTCCAAATCGAAAGCATTTGCCGACGACAAAATAAAGTTACTAAAAAGGGTCCTGTGTGGCTCAGTGGTAAGGTATAGGACTCATGACCTGGAGGCCCCGGGTTTGAGCCTTGCTGGCTCCACTGTTTTTTTTTTTTTCACAGGAGTGTCCTTGGGCAAGACATTTCAAAGCCTAGCCTAGAACTGGTGAAACCCAGGAAACATGAATATGTGAACTGCCGCCGTGATATGACTGAAATACTGTTGAAAGCAGCATAAAACACCATTCAAACAAAAGTTACAGAAAATTTGAAATTTGTTTTGTGAAACGTAGAAAACACTGTGGGAAATGGAGAAAATGCTGGTTACCAGCATTTTCTCCTTTTCCCACAATGTTTTCTAAAGGCTTCTTTTTCAGGGTTATCAAGAGTAGGGATTGTGTGGTAATGGGTTAAGCCTGAAGCAACCTATGTTTTATATGGTCCCAGGGAAGATGGGAAAAAGAAGAAAATCTGTGTAACAGTAACCAGCATTTTCTTCTTACCCCACAATGACTTCACAAAATCTTTCAGACAAAATCTGTCATTTATTTTGTTGTCTTCAAATGCTCTCAGTTTGAACAAATCCAGAATTCTGTTATCTTGGGAAGGCTTCATGGATAAGACTGAACAGTTATTTACTTAAATATTTTTTTATTCATTTATTTATTTACAAGACTTTTATGTATCAGAATGTTTCTATTTACAGAGAAGAGGCACAAGAGTTTATAGAGATAGGAGCACTCAACGGTTTGTTTGTTCTCGGTAGAAGTATGGGCTTTATAGGTACGGCCAAATTTAAACAGAAATTTAACTTTAACCACTAATCCTGGGTTTTAGGAATACATTGGGACAGAAGCCTTTTGAAAACTAGTGAGAAAAGGAGAAGATGCTTGTAACCAGTGTTTTCTTCCTTTCCCATAATCTTTTTCATCCTTTCACAGACAAACTCCATCATTGGAGCCTCACTTAATTTTGTCATCTGTAAATGCTTTCATGTCAGACAAAAACCAAAATTTTACTGTTTCGTGTGTGGTTAATTCTAATTTGATGTGATAAAGGTTCATATACAAGGAGTAAATTCTGGAAACCTTAACGAGTTCTTGTACTATAAGTGCAAAGGTTGACCTCCTCATTATTGGATTTAATGATTGATTGATTGTATGATGGTTAATGCTGTTAACGGTGGCCAGTGTCTACCTATAGATGCTTTTCTGGAATTTTTTACCTGAACACTGCACTGGCTGCTTTCCCACATAACCATCATTAAAACAGTGGTCAACTGTGAGAGAGGAATGAATCCTGTTGCATGACTATCATCAATTTTCGGAAAGAAATTGGCAGAGCCAGGAATTAAAATGGCCACCTGAGATTCTCAGGTGCTGTATGCTACCAACTCGGCTCCCAGGACTTGTCAAATTTGATTTGAATTGTTAGATTTTATCAGCCAACCCTTAACCCTTCCTTATACAGATGTCTCTCAATCGTTAACCCTTTACCCCATAAGGCATTTCTATGGGATCTCTAATTGACCCTAAATAAGAGCAAGGATAAAGCCTGTTTCTTATGTGTATATAACACCTTTTGATAGTGTAGAAAACATTGTGGCAAAAAGTGAAATTGCTCATCATGAGCAATTTCACCTTTTGCCACAATGTTTTCCAAAGGCTCCTACAAGCAATGCATAGAAATGAGTATCTATGGAGTAAAGGGGTAACTTTTAGAATTCTGAGGGCATTCTAGGTTTGTGGACAGTAAATGTAATGATCAAAGGAAGTTTAGTCTAAAAACTGACTGATTAGTCATAGGGTAAACCCATCCTTTGACATGCAGGAAATTGACTATTAGCTAAAAGTTCTGACTAAGGTCAGTCTATACAGATTATGCTGGCTGATCTAGATCAATCCTTTTTGCAGATGCAATAAGCCTCTCCTTTCTTGGAATATGACCCAATTGTTTTGTAAGATAATCTTGCTTTCTTTTAGGTCATTTTCTGGATCAGAAGAGATTGAAACAAGGCCTGTACAGGCATCCTTGGGACGACATTTCTTATGTTATGCCAGAAACAATGGGAGGGGGAATGGAAGACCAACATTAGATAGTACCGGTGAATTCAATTTGTCTACAAGACTGAGGAACAAAGAGTTCAATAGAAATTACAAAATTAGGTTTTTCAAAGTATCTTGGTGCAATTACTTCAACCCCTTACTGAACAATCAAGTGATTTAACCGTTTACTACACGATCCCGACTTTTAACGACCCTGAAAAGAAGCCTTCTGAAAACATTGTGGAAAAAGGAGAAAATGCTGGTAACTAGCATTTTCTCCTTTTCCCACAATGTTTTCTACCCTTCCGACAAAAATTTTCATATTTTCAACCACATTCATTTTGTAGTCTGCAAATGTGTCCAATCTGGAAGGTCTAAAATTGTGTTGTTTGGTAAAGAGTTAAAGATCCAGAAGTTCGGAAGCTTTTAAAACATTGTGGGAAAAGGAGAAAATGCTGGTAACCAGCATTTTCTCCTTTCCCAAAATGTTTTTAGCTCACCTGAGCACGAAGTGCTCATGGTGAGCTTTTGTGATTGCCCAATGTCCGTCGTGCGGTGTGCGTCGTCCGTCGTCCACAATTTCTTTCAACATCTTCTTCTCCTAAACCACTGGGCCAATCTTGATGAAACTTGGCAGGGATGTTTCTTGGGTGAAGCTCTACCAAAGTTGTTCAAGAGATTGAATTCCAGCCATAAATCTGGTTGCCATGGCAACCAAAAGGAAAAAAATAGCAAAATCTTTGAAAATCTTCTTCTCTGAAACTAGAAGGCGTAGAGCTTTGATATTTGGTGTGTAGCATCTCCTAGTAGACCTCTACCAAGATTGTTCATATGATGCCCATGGGGTCAAAACTGGCCCCGCCCCGGGGGTCACAAGTTTGAAACATAGGAACAAAGAAGGAAAACTTTAAAAATCTTCTTCTCTGAAACTAGGTGGTGCAGAGCTTTGATATTTGGTATGTAGCATCTCCTAGTGGACCTCAACCAAGATTGTTCATATGATGCCCCTGGGGTCAAAACTGGCACTGCCCCGGGGGTCACAAGTTTGAAACATTGGAACAAAGAAGGAAAACTTTAAAAATCTTCTTCTCTGAAACTAGAAGGCGTAGAGCTTTGATATTTGGTATGTAGCATCTCCTAGTAGACCTCTACCAGGATTGTTCATATGATGCCCCTGGGGTCAAAAATGGCCCTGCCCTGGGGATCACAAGTTTGAATCATAGGAACAAAGAAGGAAAACTTTAAAAATTTTCTTCTCTGAAACTAGGTGGTGCAGAGCTTTGATATTTGGTATGTAGCATCTTCTAGTGGACCTCTACCAAGATTGTTCATATGATGCCCCTGGGGTCAAAACTGGCACCGCCCTGGGGGTCACAAGTTTGAAACTTAGGAACAAAGGAGGAAAACTTTAAAATTCTTCTTCTCTGAAACTAGAAGGTGCAGAGCTTTGATATTTGGTGTGAAGCATCTCCTAGTCAACCTCCACCAAGATTGTTCATATGGTGCCCCTGGGGTCAAACCTAGCCCTGCCCCGGGGGTCACAAGTTTGTATTATAGGAACAAAAAGGAAATCTTTAAAATTCTTCTTCTCTGAAACTAGAAGGCTTAGAGCTTTGATATTTTGTGTGTAGCATCTCCTACTGGACCTCTACCAAGATTGTTCATATGATGCCCCTGGGGTCAAAACTGGCCCTGCCCCGGGGTTCACAAGTTTGAAACATAGGAACAAAGAAGGAAAACTTTAAAATTCTTCTTCTCTGAAACTAGATGGTGCAGAGCTTTGATATTTGGTGTGTAGCATCTCCTAGTCAACCTCTACCAAGATTGATCATATGATGCCCCTGGGGTCAAAACTAGACCTGCCCCGGGGGTCACAAGTTTGTATTATAGGAACAAAGAAGGAAATCTTTAAAAATTCTTCTTCTCTGAAACTAGAAGGCGTAGAGCTTTGATATTTGGAATGTAGCATCTCCTAGTGTACCTCTATCAAGACTGTTCATATGATGCCCCTGGGGTCAAAACTGGCCCTGCCCCGGGGGTCACAAGTTTGAAACAAAGGAACAAAGAAGGAAAACTTTAAAATACTACTTCTCTGAAACTAGAAGGCGTAGAGCTTTGATATTTTGTTAGTAGCGTTTCCTAGTGGACCTGAACCAAGATTGTTGATATGATGCCCCTGTGGTCAAAACTAGCCCTGCCCCGGGGGTCACAAGTTTGTACTATAGGAACAAAGAAGGAAATCTTTTAAAGTTCTTCTTCTCTGAAACTAGAAAGCGTAGAGCTTTGATATTTGGAATGTAGCATCTTCTAGTGGACCTCTACCAAGACTGTTCATATGATGCCCCTGAGGTTAAAAAATGGCCCTGCCCTGGGGGTCACAATTTTGAAACATAGGAACAAAAAAGGAAATCTTTAAAATTCTTTTTCTCTGAAACTAGAAGGCGTAGAGCTTTGATATTTTGTTAGTAGCATTTCCTAGTAGACCTCTACCAATTTTTTTCTTAGGATGCCCCTGAGGTCAAAACTGGCCCTTCCCAGGGTTCACAAGTTTCATTTTACAGCTTGGTACTCAGGTGAGCGATATAGGACCATCATGGTCCTCTTGTTTACCCTTTCAAACTCAAATTTAAACCATTTATTTCTTTTTCTGCAAAAGCTTTGAAATGGGACTTGTGTAAAACTTAGTTATCAGATAGAGAGTTCAACTCTTTACCCTACGAGAAAATTTTAGAACAAATAGGAAGCATCTGCAGATGACATATAAGTACGGCTGAAAAATTGAAATTTTGTGTGGGAAGGGTAGAAAACATTGTGGGAAAAGGAGAAAATGCTGGTTACCAGCATTTTCTCCTTTTCCCACAATGTTTTCAAAAGGCTTTTTCTCAGGGTCGTTAAAAGTCGGGATTGTGTGGTAAAGGGTTAAACTCTGTACCCAATGGCAAAAGTAGAAAAACTTCCCAAACGGCAAGGCTTTGTAGATGATGAAATAAATCATGCTTATGAGATATGTCTGTAAAAGGATAGAATACATGGGAGGAAAAGGAGGAAATGCTGGTTACTAGCATTTCTTCCTTTCCTTCCGTGTTTTCAAAACGCCAGGGTGTTAAAACTCTGGATTGTTTGTCAAGGTAGAAGGGATACATACTTTGTGTGTTGTATTGTTTTGTGTATTTCTCTAGAATTGTTTAACAATATTTAACAGAGACATACATTCTAAAATATATATCCACTTTGCTGAGTCTTGTCTTCTGGTTTCTCTTTACCAAACAATCCCTGGATTTTATGACCCTGAGATAGAAAACATTGTGGGAAAATACAGTAATTCCCTCGAGTAGGTCATTTGGGTTCAACATTTGGTTTAGGGTATGGAGTCTTTTCGGGAAAGTTTTCTTTTTAAATGGAAAATATTCTTCTTTTTATAAGAATTATTTATAGTTTTATGCACTGCTGTAACTCTGTATGTATTGAATTGCACATTGCGGAATTTTAGCAATGCTTGAAAAGAAAGCTTTTGAAAACATAGGAAAAGGAGAAAATGCTAGTAACCAGCATTTTCTCATTTTTCCACCATTTTTCTATCCTATAATGAACAAATGCAACATTTGAGCCATATTGAAATTGTTGTATGCAAAAAGGCTTTCAATTGGGACAAAGCTAAAAATTTTGTCATCTGGTAAAGGGTTGGTGTGGCCCAACTTTATCAATCTTTGACATTCCTTTTAATGGACCAAATGTCGGGCTCTGTGTTTTATTATTTAAATAAAGAATAGTGAAGGTAGTTTTTGTATCAATTAGTGCTAGAGCTTTAACCCTTTACCACACAGTCCCAAGTTTAAACGCTAAAAAAGGAGTCTCTTGAAAGCATTGTGGGAAAAAAACTGAGAGGAAAGGAGAAAATGCTGGAAACCAGCATTTTCTCTTATTCCCCCAATGTTTTCTACCCTTCCGAAAACAGTTTTCATTTTATTTTCATTTATTTCTTATCTTCAAATGCTTCTAGTTTTGAGAAGTCTGAAATTTTTGTCAGTTGTAAAAGTCAGATGTTTAGTATAGAGTTGCAGATTGGAAGCTGAAAAAGTCCTGTGTTCAGCACTATAAAACTGAGAGCCTCTATGCTCACAGTGTAGCATAATGAAAAAGACTTTTATCAGACTTACCTACCATATCATTGGTACACCTTGGCTCAAAAATCTTTTTTTACCTTTATTCTTTTTTTAACTCCAAATTGAAAGCATTTGCAGATGACAAAATAATTGTGAATTAAAAATTCAAATTTTGTTTGGAAAGGGTATAAAACATCATGGGAAAAGGAGAAAATGCTGGTCACCAGCATTTTCTCCTTTTCCCACAATGTTTTCAAAGGGTTTCTTTTATCAGGGTTGTTAAAAGTTGGGATTGTGTAGTAAAGGGTTAATTGTGGTCTTATTTTGACTCGGCTGTTATTATGATAACCTTGTAGAAGTCTGTGTTGTGACTTGCATCATTGTCGTTTTTGCAAAAACTTTGACAGTTTATGATATCTCTGGTGTTACTGAAAATATTTAACTCAAAACTCAGACAATTTGACAGCTATCAAAAGTAAAACCAATACAACAGGGGCAGGTAAATATTAAATTATATTTTACCATCATGCCCTTTTTCGATGTGGAGTTTTCTTTGAAGTCAAGCAACTGTTGCCAACCATGTATCGGCATCCACATGCGATACCCTTATTTTTTAGAATAATAAACATTCAATAAGGTATGATTAACTTTGCTAGGCATCCTTGTCCCGTTTGAACTATACTTGCTTTTTTTGTCACGAGCTGTTTCATTGTTTTTTCTTGTATTAGCCTTTTGTAGAATTTATTTTATGTGTCTCTTTGATGCGCATACTGTATCTAATGCTTATGAATGATTGAAGAGCGTCTGATATCAGTATGACATTACTAACAAAATTTTCAGTTTTATAATGCTTCCAGTTCATTGTTGAATGGTTTCTTAAAAACAGAAAGATCATGTAATAATAATGTCAACACTAAAACTTTTTTTCCTGTAAAAGTGATAAAAATTTGACCAAATAAATGAGCTGGACATATTCAGTCTGTTTACTCTTTAACAAATAAAAAATGTTAGACTGGTCCCAATTAAATACATATGGAGACAACAATTATTGAATAAAGTAGGAAACTTTCCTTTCATATGGTTGAGAACATTTGGGAAAAAAGGAGAAAGTGCTGGTCAGTAGCCTTAACCCTTTTCCGTCACTGTTTTCAAAAGTCTTTTTCCTTGGGATTGTTAGGGTTAACCCTAACCCTCAGGATTGTGTGGCAAAAGGGTTAAGTAGATGTAATCCAATTTTATCACTGCTTTTGACCAAAATATCCTCCAAGATAGAGGGGACAATGTACATCAAAGACTATGTTTCTGGATTCTTACTGTGATTGATTCTCTGCATAATAAACCTGCCACAGTAGAACCAAAGGCCATTGAAACTGTATTCATCAATCAAGTTATACCGAAATTGTCATTGGTTGTTCATCGGACACCATTACTAAAAATAGTTTATTAACGCATTGCCTCTCCATCGTTAACTGGCAGCCTGTTATCGATCTCAGTATCAAAAGGTAACAAGAGATCCAACAGATACCAGTTTACGATATACAGAGGATATTTCTTTTTTTTTTTCGGTGAAAGATCAAAATTTATTTCAAGTGGACACAATTGGTAATATTTTCACTCATGGCTGTGCCACGAGTGAAAATATTACCACCGGTGTTCACGAATTGAATAAATTTCAATCTTTCACCGAAAAAAAGAAATATTCTGTTTATTTCACACTTTTAACCCTTTCTGAGAGGAGCTTTATCAAAACCCAGTACAGTTCTTTTCCGTTATTCCCCTTGCCGTACCCCTCCCACATAGCAACACATTACAGTATTACATAAAGCGCCAGAAATGTAAGGTAAATAATGTCATATTTCCATCTGGTTGCGAGGCACGCAAAATTTACCAAGGCAACAAGAACATGAAAATAGGTATTTTCACTGGTGGTACCAGTGTAAGATGGAAAAATGTTTTCACTGCTATTTCTCAATATCCTACTGAAAAGCATGAAATAAAGAGGGGATAAACCAGTGATATACTATCAGTATGGCTTACATTTATCTAGACTCTACATTCTGCTAGTCGTCAACATTAACTCTTTACCACACAACCCCGACTTTTAAAGACCCTGAAAAAGAAAGCCTCGGAAAACCTTGTTTGAAAAGGAGAAAATGGTGGTACCCAGCATTTTCTCCATTTCCCACAATGTTTTCTACCCTTTCCAAATCAAGTTTTGTTTTTTGATTCACATTTATTTTGTTGTCTGCAAATGCTTTCGATTTGGACTAGTCCAAAATTTTGTCGTACGGTAAAGAGTTAACTCACTACCAAACGACAGTATTATAGACTTGTCCAAATTACCAGCATTTTCTCCTTTTCCCACAATGTTTTCAAAAGGCTTCTATCTCAGGGGATGTTAAAAGTCGGGATTGTTTAGTAAATGGTTAAGTAGATGCACTAACAGAGATAGGACAATGACATGTCCCTAACTGCATGTGTGAGCGGGTGTTAGCAATGTGTATAGTAAAGTAGTTATGTCCAAAATTGATGCAAGACGTCTATCCCCTCTTCCCTTTTCCTTCATGCCATGGCTACTCTTTGGTGCACTACATGTTTATTTTATATTGTTAACATTGTTGTACATGTAACTGTTTTCTCTGTCGTAAAGATGCAATTGTTAGGTCATTGTTTAGAGATGTTTTGAAACTCTTAGTGATATAGAACAGCGTGGGATTAATATACTTGTTACTTACATGTACATGTCACTTAGGGGGAAATAAATGGTAAATTAAAACTTACGATGTAGTTTGTCCTTCCTATTAACCAATTACCACACAATCCCTACTTTTGACGACCCTGAGAAAGAAGGCTTGAGAAAACATTGTGGGAAAAGAAAATGCTTGTAACCAGCATTTTCTCCTTTTCCCACAATGTTTTCTACCCTTCACAGAACAAATTTCAAATTTTCAGTCATCTTTATTTTGTCATCTGCAAGTGCTTTCAATTGGACCAGTCTGAAATTTTGTCGTTTGGTAAAGAGTTAACAGCGTCCAGAAGCATTCTCAGATCCTAAGCAGACTCAGCTCAGCTCGGCAAAATACTGGACTCAAGTGATATACATGGGGGATTATGACCTGTAACTCATACGTAAATATCGTGTAACATCGACGTTTTGGTAAAGGCTGTTCACCCAATCGCGACAGCTTCCATCTTTTAATATGAGAGGGACCCTAGACTCACTTACTCATCTGTAAATATCGTGTAACATTTATGTTTTCGTAAATGCTATCGGCTAATCTCGGCAGCTTTCCGTCTTTTATTTGGGGCCTTGGACTCACTAAGTCATCAGTAAATATTGTATATCACTAATGCTTACGTAAGGCTGTTTGACCAGTCCCTGCAGCTTTTGTCTTTTGAGAGTTGGGGACCGTAGACCTTAAATCCAGTATTTTGTTGAGTTGAATGTGATGTATGGGGTCAACTTAGGATTTAAGATTGTATCTTAAGTTTTGTTAATAATAAGAAAATGGGTCTCAACTAACCAGCCCACCAGAAGTCGGAAATAGTGTCCTTTACTAGACTTGAGCAAATAAGATATTTAAGGATTACGACCTTTAACTCATCAGTAAATATAACTTTTAAATCACTGTTGCTCCTGTCTGTTGTGCCTTTCTGCGAGATGAATCGATCCAGTACCCTGAAGGCTTTGCACCCGTCCATGCCTGAAAACACAAATTCCGTCAAAAAAAAATCTTTGCAAGCCAAGGCTGACGAATCACTACGCTACTCTACCCTTGGCGGATCGAGCTTGATTTTTACATTCCGCCGATACACTTTTTCATTGGATGCAGACAGCTCTGACTGCAACTAATGAAATCGCTCGTAGCATTTCATCTTTGATAAGAAATATAATAAGGTCGAACAGAAGGTAAACATGGAAACGCACGTGGATTTCTGCTTATCTCTTCATGTTGAATAATTGTATTCGTAAGCGGTTTGTACAACGATATTTCATGGGCTTTCAGAAATATGATGTAAAGGGGGGGTAATAACCAGCATCCGATAGAGGGCGCATCGCAGGAATCACGAAATCGGGCTCAATCTGCCAAGGTTAGATCCAAGTAGTGATCATAACCTTGGCTCGCGAAGATGGTCAATACCTTTAATTTTCACTTGAATATTGATAGAAATCTGGCAAAAAAACTCATTGCTGTCAAGAGACCTCAAAATATAGAGATAGTTGTGAAGGTTGGGGGAACTGTCATCATATCAGATGCAGCTACTTTTGAACTTTTGAAAAAAATGCTCTTTACAGTATTTAAAAAATTTGAAGAATAATGGTGTTCCTTCAGCTAGATTTGAACACTCCTTTGATAAATCTGACAAAAACATTGTGGCTATATTACTGTCCATCAGAACACAGACTACACAGTCAATATTTATACAACTACGTCAAGATTGATGGTAAATAGGAAAAATTCTAAGCTTTTTATCTCGAGAGACTTGCCCAAAGTTAAAGAGATTATGAACTCAGTGAAAATTGATGGAAAGCCAGTGAATATTAAAGACATCAATGCAAAAATTCTTGTGTCAATTGAAACAGTTCTATCTTGCCAAAATAAAGTGAACTTGAAATCTAAACAAGCTGAAAATTCAGAGTTGTCCTCCGAAAACAAAAACCAAAATGTATTAAATTTAGTTCTAGAAACTGTGAACGAAGTGGAACCTATTGTACAACCTACTCACATTGGATTCACTATGTTTGTGAAGGCTTAACTAAACATGAAATAAGTAGAAACAAACTAAGTCCTGAAGATGCTCCCTACACATGCAAATATTGCCAGAAAAACAGACTTTTAATAATGCCTACTAAAAAGTGTGTAAATACAGAAAAGATTGAATCATGTGCGAGATCCATTCTTAATAAAGAAGTGAGTCCCCACTTTCAAACATCTGAAATAATCAATAACCCAACAACTATTACATTGGACAAATCAGAAATAGTCTCTCCTGTATGCGAAACACCTTGGGATAAGGCAAACTGTGACACAATAGTTATTAGCAACTCTGAGACTGAGTCACAGTCAAGTACTTCTTCCACTGTTAACTACAGTTCCCCAAAAGAAAACATCAATGATACTGGCTCTAAAGAAAAGACAAATGTTGTGCAACAAAATAATAAAATACAATCGCCAGAAATGAAGGCCCAACTAAATGTCTTCAAACAAAGAGAACTGAAACTCAAAAAAAGTGAAGAAGATTTAGTACTTAGAGAAAAAATTGCTAAATGACAAAGACACAGATCATAACACACTTAAGACATATACTGAACAATTAGAAAACAAAAACAAGGAACTGTAACTGACAATAAGGACTTTAACTGAAAGAATTACCGGTACGAGTCTAGAATCAGATAAACTTCTAAACGGTACTAAACAGAACGTCTCAGAGTCAGCAAGTAAGAATATCTTCTCTGCAAATTCACAGAACCAAATTCAAGCAATCCAGGACCGAGTTATGGAGTTTATTCTTACACAAGTGGACAAACAAATACTACTAATGGAAAAATTTTCTGATCAAAGCAGCATGTGTACTAATATGAATACTACAGAATTAAAGGTGTGCAGTCAAGGTACTCGGAACTGATGCAGCTAGTGAAGATCGTTTGTCACAAAGTGTTCTGGAAGATAAGTCATGTCACACACCCAAATCCAGTTATAAGTGTTAAACAAGAGGTATCATCTTCAGTTTTGGACGAAATTAATTCGCTTAAACCAGCTGAAAGTGACTGTGTTTTAGTTCCAAAAAAAAAATAAACTAGCTGAAGTATTAGCCGGTCAGAGATTATAGAGAAGAAATTGGAATCAAAATACAAGACAAAAAGATGAGTGTAACACACCAAGAACTCATACTCATAGATTAAGAAATACGGCAGCATCTTCTAAAGTGTGTTCAGACAAAGACAATAGAACCAATTCTTTTTTAGAGCTCAGCCCGTGGAAAATAGATCTGAAATAGCTTTAACTCAACATGTACCAAAGCTAAATAGTTTAAAATTAGCATCCTATAATTGTAAAAACATCCACACAAGAAGTCGGACTGTCCATAACTTACTAAGAGATAATGACTTTTGTTTTCGTCCAAGAATATTGGTTATTTCAATGCAACTTACGCCTCTTGAACCAAGTATCAGACGATATGTGCTTTGCGGCTAAATCGGTTGACTTTCTTAACCCTATAGTACCAATCCAAATGCCTTGCGGCTTTGGTGGCGTAACTATTCTGTGGAAAAACATAATCGATAGTTCTTTGTCTGGAAGATGGAAATGAAACAATTCAATGTGTGGAATATACCGGTACCACTTCTACTAGAGCAAAAATATTTCTTATTTCTGTGTACCTTCCATCTAAAGGGAAACCGAGCTCAGTGCAAGAATTCCAGGATTGTATTGATATTCTCACTGAAATCATTTTGAAGTTTAAAACAACCCATGAAATAGTTATTGGTGGGGATATTAACGAAGATTTGGGTTCTGTTACTTCGTCAAAAAGACTTTTATATTTGAACAAACTGATTAAAGAACAAGAGCTGTGCTTTCTCATTAGCCAGTAGCACTTATACAAACCCTCAAGGATCCGACTGTTCAGAAATTGGCCATTTCCTATCGAGGACCAGTAAAATAGTAAATATCTCAAATAAATGTGTGCTTAATGAAATAGGTGACAATACATCCGATCACAACCCTATTCAAATTACTATTACCTGTGAACATATCAATGTTTGCAACAAGTCCTTATTTAACCCATTACCACACAATCCCTACTTTTGACGACCCTGGGAAAGACGCCTTTAGAAAACAATGTGGGAAAAGGAGAAAATGCTGGTAACCAGCATTTTCTCCTTTTCCCACAAAGTTTTCTACTCGTCACAAAACAAATTTCAAATTTCCAGTCACTTTTAATTTGTTGTCTGCAAATGCTTTCTATTTGGACAAGACTAAAATAATGGTATTTGGTAGAGTTAAAGAGTACTCAAATCGGTGACAAAGCCATACAAGTAGGGAAAATTAAATAGAATAAAATCGATCATTACAAATATGCCTCGACCTTAGATAAAGAACTGAATATGGACTATTTTAGGGTGAGGAAATCTCGACATCAGACAAGCTGAAAATCTTATTACCATTTTGAGACATTCATCAGATCAGTTCAGGTGTATTCCTAAACCCTTTAAAAATAAACCCAAACTGAGAGTATGGAATAAGGAAATATCAGAGACACTGAAATTATTCCGTCTAGCGGTTAAAGAATGGTCTGCAAGCGGAAAACCCAGAGATCCGACAAACAAATTGAATCTGGAGAGGAAAAAGTATAAAAGACTCTTCCATAGTGCTATACGTAGAGAAAGTGCTTCTCGGTTTGCCCTTGAAAAGGAAACAATTATTAACTCGAAACACATAGATCCAAAATTATTTCATAAACTTGTCAGGCAACAAAGAAGTCAGCCTAACCAGTTTATTGAAGACCTATATGTTGCAAACACATGTTTTTCCATAAGTGAAACGATTGAAGGCTTCAAGACCCATTTTAAAGATTTAGCTAATCTTTCCGCAAATCCGAACTTTGACTATTGTATGGATAAGATTGTAACAGAGGGAGTAAAACATATAGATATGACACAAACCGTAAATGTTAGAACCGTTTCAAGAGCTGAACTAGAAAGTGCTATAAACTCAATATTTAACCGTGGCAAAGCAGCAGACATCTATAAACTCTCTATTGAAAATATCATTTATGCAAGTGATAAATTTAAAGACGCTCTTTTGATTGTGATAAATGAGATCTTTCAAATTGGAATGTTGCCAGAAAGTTTAAAAATTGGACTTCTTAACCCTATTTTCAAAAATAAAGGAACAAACAATAACTCTGCTAATTACCGCGGTATAACGGTGCTTCCAGTGCTAGAAAAAATAGTTGAATCTATCCTCAAGGAAAGAATTGTTAAAACCTTGGAATCAGATCAAAGTCCGTTTCAACGAGGCTTCACGAAGAACACTTCTCCATTACATGCTGCCTTAGTGATAGAAGATAGCAAGAGATTCAGTTGATAAGTCAAAGTGTTGTAACTTCCTTTTTTCTGGACGCGAAGGCGGCATTCGATGTTGTCAATCATAGCCATTTAATCAGGAGACTATATCACTCTGGAATACAAGATAAACATCTAAATTTCATACATAGTTTACATGAGGACTCTTCAATTTCAGTAAAATGGGGAAATCGAGTTTCAGAACCATTCGAGGTATTCCAAGGAGTCTTGCAAGGTGGTGTAGTAAGTACAGATTTTTATAAGACCTACATCAATCCCCTACCGAAGCGTTATGAAAACAACCCTCTTGGATGCTACATTGGAAATATACATTGTAGCGCAATAGCTTGTGCTGACGATGTAGCAATTTGATCCCATGACTACGAAGAGACTCAACAACTGATAACGGTTGCAGAAGATTATGCCAACCAGGAACGCTATACACTACAACCTTCTAAGACAGAAAATGTATATTTTAAACCAAACATATGAAACAGCAAATCAACCAACCAGTTTGAACTATATGGCAATGAAATCCCAAACGTTAGACAGTCCACACATCTTGGTATTATAAGGACCACAACCTTAAAAGAGACAAGGGAGGTAAACGTAGTTCTAAAGGAATATAACAAAAGCTCGAAGAACTGTTTGTAGCCAGATGGCAAGTGGGCTTCACGGGGAAAATGGTGTAGATTCAGAGACAGCAATCTTTCTTATTTACTCTTATGTCAGTCCAATTCTGTTATACGGCTTAGAAATTCTGTTACCAGTTTCCAAAAAAATTCTACAACTCGAATTATTCCAGAAGAAGCTACTGAAGCAGGTGCTTTCATTACCAATTAATATAAATGACGAAGCCGTCTATATGCTTTCAGGAGTCTTGCCGGTAGAGGCACAAATACACAAACGAACTCTGACGTTATATAATAATATTTGTCACCAAGGATCTAATTCTGTAGAGAAGCAACTAGCAGCCAGACAACTTCATGTGAAAAAGTCGAACAGTTCAAGCTGGTTCATTACAATCAAAGAAATCCTTTTGTTATATGATCTTCCCTTACCTGAAGAACTACTCCAAAGTCCAGTGAAGAAATCATGCTGGAAAACTCAAGTCAACAAAGCTATCAACCAGCACTGGAAATAGAGAATTGTATATTCAGCAAGCTTATCTAATAAGCTGCAATATTTGAATAAAGTTTTCACTCCAGGAAAGCTTCACCCAGTTCTTTCTGCACCTGTGAAGTCCATGTGTGCTGCTCGCAGGCTGCCGGTTAAACTTCGATTACTGACGGGTATATATCAACTCCAGTCCTTAAAGTGTGCCTTCAATCAAAATGAGGTAAACCCTACTTGTCTATTATGCCAAGAAAACACAGACTATTGAGCATTTTAGTCTTGGCTTTACCATGTTGAAACCCTTAACAGAGAACAATGCATCAACGAAATGGTAAACCAAATAAACTGTATTACCTGAACAAATTGACATTCATAAATGACCTCTATTACCATATATATTGCGTGTACGCTTGAGTTATTGTCCGAACTTATCTCCGGCTAATGTCGCACAGGTCTGTCAAGGTATATTGACAAGTCACTGTATATAAGTATATGTATCTTCCCCACAAAGGAAGTGCACTTTAAAAGTCGAGACTGACATGGACTAAATATAAAGCGGGTTCTACACTCTCGGTTATATAACGAGCCATACAGTAGTACTTAGTGCTGGTAGTGCTGCCTACCTTGGCTTCAGGTTAAGCTCACCGAGCTTTCGTTTCATAGTCTTTCTTCTCTTCCCGTCCTGTTCTTCTCGTAATTAAGTACTTACAATAAAATTTAAAACTTCACGTAAATTAAGTATCTAGTGTTTAAAAAAAAAATCAGTCAACGATTGTGATCGTTCAATTGCCGTACGTGTATGCCTCCAGTTACAGTTGTGTAGAGGATGATCAACTGAAACCGTATATATTTATTGACAGCAAAAAGAAATCATGAAAACAGTTAGAATTATCGTATTGTTATCGTAAAACTTTCATCACCTAGAAAGTATTTCCAGGAATCTTTGTTTTGTCACGATCGATAGTTCTTGTAGATCTATGTAAATTTGTTGCAATAGTTATCTACTGCAATAAAGTTACATAGATCTACAAGAACTATCGATCATGAAATATGCCATCATTGTTCTTAAAAAGGAATTATAACAGTATTTTATTGTCTTAGGGTATCGCGGAATGTGTGGGGTGCTTTGGGGTGAAAAGACCAAGCCAATATCATAATGCTACAGATGGTTTACAGTCAAAACGTACTCAAACCAAAACGTACCCAAGTCAAAACATACCGAAGTGGGGTCAAAACGTACCCAACTGAAGTCAAAACGTACCAAAGTGGAGTCAAAACGTACCCAATGTGAGGTCAAAATGTACACGTGATTTTTATAGTGTTTTTATCTTCCATCTTTTTAACAAATTGTTAGAAATATTTTTATCACCTGCTTGATGATGGTAACTTTTAATTCTGCTTTATTTCAAATTTGCCTTACATTATTAAAACAAATAATGAAGCACATTACAGAACAGAGCTAAGTCCATCAAATGCTTCACGATAAAATTACAGTGTGTGTGTATCTTTTTTTTTTTGGGGTAAATATAATTGACATTAGGGAAAAAAGCATGAGATACCTTGATATCGTTATCCATCATGATTGATACATATGTTATCCATACAAAAAAAAAAAAGAATGAAAAAAAAAAAAATCTTCATCAGAATTAGCACTTTTTAAAAAAATGAGATAGATCTACATTAATTGCATTGTCTGGATAACAAAAGGTGCAATTTTCACACTGAAAAAGAGTGTAACAAACTATAATTATGTGGTGAATAAATCAATTATTCACAATGGTATTTAAGCTGCTGTATATTACAAGATTATGAATGGAATGCTTTGTAAAAAATTTATTATTTGAGACAGAGTTTGCTTCAGATGAAAAACTGAAGGGTTGAGTCTTTTTAAATTCAGTAAATGCTCTTCTTGAAAATGTTCTCATATTTTCCTTTTCTACTCCTTGGAAGTTCTTGTTTATAACATTTTTATCATCCGAAAATTCCCTAAACATGGATAAGTAAAAGATTTTGTTGCCTATGAGCGGTGACTCAGTTATGCCTACTTATCATTACAAGTATAGATATTTAAGTATAGATATTTACACAATTTTAAAGTTAATTAAAATATTAACATTTTTTTTAGAGAGGACGATTATAAGATATATTCTGCACTTAAAATATTGTAAACTTTGCTCTTTAACAAACAATAAAATCATGGCCCCTTCTTGATTGAAAACATTTGCGAACAACCATTATAAGATCAGGCTTGGAAGGGTAAAAAACATTCTGAGAAACGGGAAAAAGTTGTTGCCAACATTTTCTGCTGTACCTATAGTGTTGTAAAAAGCTATTTTTCAGAATGCTTGCTTATACTTCCGATTGTGTAATTAAAGGTAAATTGTGGGGGGGGGGGTTTTGTGGGTGAAAAAACATATTCATCTAAATGTCATTGAACATTTTCATTTTAAGCTTAAATTGACTAGATCTAACTTATTTTTTGTTAACCCTAAAAAGGGGCGGGGTGAATATAATTAATATTATGTAGCATTGTGTACAAATGTTTTTAAATAATCTTTTATGAAAACAAAGCTGTTAAATGGTAACTAGCTTGTTACACCTGATTAGTCCTGACGTAAACACATCGTCTATAACTGAATGTAACTTAGGACTAAAACCATGCATCATTTTTAAAGAATTAAAAGAATATAAGTGAGTTTGGAGTTAAAGGTGTGTATTTAGAATTTTCACATCACACCAAATCAAAAAAATATATATCATTGAAATTTACAAATCATCAATAATTGAGAATCATAAAATTACACAAAAAAAAATTTTTGATGGTATTCCCTTAAAAGGAAAAGGCTACGAAGCCTCTTAAGCTATTTTTAGATTTCGCGCCAAAAATCAATAAAGCACTGTGACTGGCACGTGACTAATAACGCTTAAATTCAATTACATAACAAACATGTAATAATTATTTTCCATAATGTCTTCTTCGGACGGATGTTTGAAACTTTGTCTGTGTTTTCCTATATTTAAATGAGAGAATTGATAAACTAAAAATAGAATGTGTCTCCCGTTGGTGTCAACCTGGTCCGTAATAAATCTCTAATTTCTCGGTTATCGGATGGTTTTCGACTACTGGGCTTTTATGTACGAAAATTAAAAGGCTATGGGAGTATAAGGATGATTTTTTTTTGCATTTTTGTAAAATTTTCGTCCCAAAATCTGAAGGGCCACCTTTAAAACATCCTTAAAAGGTAAGATACATTAAGTTTTTAATTTATAACTGACAGTTAAATTGGTTTAATGAAAATTTTACTTTTGGTACGTTTTTACTTCAATTTTGGGTACGTTTTGACTTAACTTTTGGGTACGTTATGACTTATTTTTTGGGGTACGTTTTGGTTTGGGTACGTTTTGACCGCATCCCCTACAGATAAATGTATAGAAGAAGAGGCGTGGCGAATGGGACTCGTTGTCTAGCGTATGGAGTAAATGTAAGGATTGTGTGGTGTGCAATTAGGCCTAACCAAACCAACAAAAGCAAGCATGTACCGACCAGATATTGCGGAAAATAGTCGTTTATTCATCATTGCCGGTAAAGGCGTCAAAGAGGAAGTCTATAGAGAAAAGTTTGAGCAGTATGGGAGAATCGAGGATCTATGGATTGTTAAAGATAAGCGAAATAATGAAGAGAAAGGTGAGCCTTTCAGTAAGGTTCACTGAGGTGGTGTCCGTAATGGCAAAGAACCCGGATAGCTGTTTTTACTTCCTCGTCCAGTTTTCATGATCTTAAGTCACTTATCTTAACAATAGTTGTTTACTTAATGAGAAAGGTTGAAGACTAACCCTGAAACATTACCGCCCAATCACAAACTTGTGACCCTGAAAGTGTAGGCTTTTGAAAATGTGAGAAAATGAAAAAATGCTGATAATCAGCCTTTTCTCCCTTTTCTGCAGTGTTTTATACCTTGCAAAAGACAGAAACCTTAATTTGTGCTATGGTTGTTTTGCCTGCATTTGCTTTCAATTTATGACAGGCTGAATTTCATGGTTTGGTAAAGAATTGACCCTTTCTGTTTGAGAGTGAAGGAGGGCTGTAAAACTGTGTTAGCGAGTGAGATGTTTCACCCCTTTTGCATGGCACTACTCACTTGTCTAACTTATACATGCTTTTCTCATTATGTTATGTCAGAACTTCAAGTGGGATAGTGCTGTATTTTTGTAAGTTCACAGTTAATCCTTTACCACATAACCCTGACCTTTTAATAACCCAAAGACAGAAAAGAAATTTTTGTCGTCTGCAAATGTTTTCAATTTGGACAAGCCTAAAATGTTGTCGTTTGGTAATGAGTTAAATATGTCATCTGCTAATGCCTTCAGTTCGGAAAAGTCTGAAATTTTGTCATTTAGTATAGGTTTAGAAAGACATTGCTTGTCATCTCATTTATCATTTTTGTCATGCAGGTGTTGTGTACATCACTTTTTCAAAAGCCTCAGAAGCAATCCTGGCTATGGAGGAAATGAATGGAAAAATTCTACCAGGCAATCCTAAGCCGATTAAAGTAAGTTGGGTCAGGTTGTTTTGTATGTAGTGTAACGTGCATCGACCTGGTCACCCATCCAGACACTAACCTAATGCATGTTGCTTAACTATCACAGAGAGAAATACACCAAACCAGGGTTCCTGCTGGGCTTCGCATTTGGCGCCATTTGCGATAGATATTTAAATCTGGGGCAAGAAAATGCTGATTGGCGAAAATGACTGGCGGCGATATTTCTCCTTTATCAGGGTGCCGTACATTTTGATATTGGTCCCCTTCACCGCAATGCATGGATGAATGACCGCCAATTCATTGATACAGTTGAACTTAGCAGGTATAAATTACGGCATCGACGTAATGCAAATTACTTTACAGATCGGTAACATTTACACCCGACTATCCGAACATACGTACACTTCCGATAACATAACTTCTGGCCGTTGTCGGTTAATTTGGGAAAACTGTAAGAAAGTGAAAGTATCGAAGACCAGAGTCCCATATAAATCGTGAATATTAATCAGCGTCAAAATTAATCATAATCGCAGGTAGAATCTATAGATTCTGTATTAAATTAATATACAGCGGTTTCTGAAATGCCTACCGCGTCGGCACTGGCTAAAACCCGGACTGTTTTGTTATCTTCGTCCTCAAAGTTTTCTATGTCCTTTTTCCTGCAATTATCGCCCACCTTTCGAAAAACTTGTTTGGTTTTAAACATTTTAACATATGAATGTTTAAAAATGTAAAAAGTTTCCTTGTGAACATTTTTTCTAGATCTAGAAATTTCTCTAAATGAACAATTTCTACTTTTGTAACATTTTTTCACATGTTGAATTTGTTGTTTGGTTTGTACCATTTAGACCTCTATCTGTTTCATAAAAATCTCTTTAAAACTTTGTTACAACAGGAGAAATGGTTATCAATCATGAATGACCTAGTTCTGCTTTTGTCATAGTGGTTTTTCAAATTTTAATGACAGATCTACCAGTACTTAAATTTATTACATAATGACTTTTCATTGTTAACAAAACTAAGTTTTGGAATTTCGAAATATATTCCCACAATCAACACAGATACAAGTAATTAAATCAGATAAAAACAAATGTTCTCTTGTTTATATTATTGCTCCTGACACAACCATGCAAAGGTAACTTATTGACCAATCCTTTGTGGCTATGTGTTTTTCCATAGAGTAAAATTCTCATTGACAATTTGAACAGACCTAGATAGGATTGCATATTGGTGTCTTCTGATCTAGATCTGTTCCAACTGTCAATCCTGTTATTAATATGTACTCAAAGTCAAACACACAATTAATGATAGGCAAACAAAAAGAAAACTAAACTGTTTTCATTCATTATAAGAATGTCATTCACTGTACAAAAATTGAATATTTTGTAAGTGTATATGGGCCAGAGGCCTAAATACTTGATTAAAGATACTGATGGATTGATTTTAAGATTGGCACCAACTGGCTCCAATTATTATAATTTGGCGCAAACTTTTCTCATTTGGCGAAAGTGATGGCTCAAGAAAAAAAGCAGCCAGAGGGAACCCTGCCAAACCGCATTGCTGTAAAAGCTAGCTCAACAGCAAGGCTGGTTTCAAGTGCTTATATATCTAACCTCTCTCCGTGACATTACTCCCCCCCGTTGAGAAGTCTCAACCCCGAGACCTATATACAAGCATGTATATACAGAAACACCAGGGGAATATACATGGGTAAGGCAACTCCAGTCTGGCGTTGTCATTATCCCACCGCTGCCACCAAATGTAACGTGCATCGACCTGGTCACCCATCCAGACACTAACCTAATGCACGTTGCTTAACTATCACAGAGAGAAATACACCAAACCACATTGCAGTAAAAGCTAGCTCAACACCAAGGCTGGTTTCAAGTGCTTAATCTAACCTCTCTCCGTGACAGTAGATGTCACTTCCACAGAATTCTGTTTGAAGAAAGCTTGCATAAAAAACTGATTCTCTGATCTGATAAAATTATGATGTCTTTTGTATATCTCCTTCCCCCCCCCACCCCCACACAACACACACACACACAATTCAGAGGGAGTTATACAGGTTTCATTATATCAGTCTGTCTGTCTGTCTTTCTATCAATCTGTCTGTCTTAGACTTTATTGTTTCTGTGCTCAAACTCATACGTTGTATAATCTTGTCCGAAGAGGGTGTCCTATTGACATTGGTCAAAGTTTAACCCTTTCCCAAACGACAAAATTTTAGACTGGTCCAAATTGAAAGCACTCGCAGATGACAAAATGTTACTCAAAAAGCAAAATTTGTTTGTTGGGAAAAGGAGAAAATGCAGGTTACCAGCATTTTCTCCTTTTCCCACTATGTTTTCAAAAGCTTCTCTCTCAGGGCTGTAAAAACCAGGGATTGTTTGGTAAAGGGTTAAGGTTACAGGTAAACATTGTTTGAAAATCATTTTTGTGCTCTAACTGGGTAGGCTGGTCCAAATTGAAAGCACTTGCAGATGACAAAATAAACATAACTCAAAATCTGACATTTGTATCTAGCAGGATAGAAAACTTTGTGGGAAAAGGAGAAAATGCTGGTGACCAGCATTTTCTCCTTTTCCCACTATGTTTTCTGCTCTTCCCACTACAGATTTCAATTTTTCAGTCACATTGATTTTGTTGTCTGCAACAGTTACTGCTTTCAATTTGGACTGGTCTTCAATTTTGTCGTTTTGTAAAGAGTTCACAATTGTAAGGAATGAAGCTTTTTAAAAAACAATGTGGGGGAAAAACAGGAAAAATAATGCTAGTATCCATCATTCTCTCCTTCAATATATTCTCTCTTATATCTGCTATTTCTGCTGATTTATCAATCTTGGAGGCATCCATACAGAACACCATTGCCTCCAAGAAAGATCTTGACACAGACTGCTTAGATACAGTAATATTGTTGTAAAATGGGGATAAATGTTCTTTATAAAGATTTGATCCATTTGATTTGAGTATATAATTATGACAGAATTTTGATGAAAGGAGAAATCATGAGTAGCATGTCCTTTTCTGGGAATGTTTAATTCTTTACCAAATGACAAAATTTTAGACTGGTCCCAATTGAAAGCATTTGCAGACAGCAAAATAAATGGAACTGGAAAAATGGACTTTGTGTCCAGCAGGATAGAAAACATTGTGGGAAACGGAGAAAATGCTGGTTACCAGCATTTTCTCCTTTTCCCACAATGTTTTCAAAAGGCTTCTATCCCAGGGTCGTAAAAGCCAGGGATTGTTTGGTAAAGGGTTAAAAAGTAAAGCTATATAGTGCTAAATGGAAAGCATTTTGATTCAATTTCAGGTGATTGTGGCAAGTACTAAACGTGATGGATCAGTTAGGGATCCCAGAGAAAGTGAGAAGTTTGTCCGCTTATTTGTCATCATTCCCAAGTCCTTTAAAGAGGATGACCTGACAAAAGAATTTTCCGTAAGTATCCTAGTCATGCTGCTACCCTTTAGCAGTCGTGTGTTTCATCTGTCTTAATAAAAGAAGGTTATTGAGAACATTGTAAGAAAAGGTGAAAAGGAGAAAATGCTGGGTAACCAGTATTTTATCCTTATTGCTCAATGTTTTTAGCCCTTCTTGGGACAAACGTCATATTATTATGCTCTCCGAAACATTTGCGGGGAGCATATAGTCGCCAGGCCGTGTGTATGTCTGTTAATCTGTCCATCCGTGCATCTGTTCGTGGGTCTGTACATCCGAAGCCATTTCTCCACAACCCCAGGACCAAATTTTATGAAACTTCATATCTGAACTCCTTGGAACAATGCACAAATACCTCTTTCCGGGTTTCTCATTTTGAGGCTGCATCACAGAAAAAGGGGGGCTTCATGTAAAAAATTGTTTTTCACTAATATCTCCTTCATCAGTGCTCAAAAATTTTTGAAATTTCAAATCTGAACTCGGAACATTGCCCAGATACCTCTTTCCTGTTTTCTCAATTATAGGCTGCGTCGCGGAAAAAGGGGGCTTCATGTAAGAAATTGTTTTTCTCTGATATCTCCAACATTAGTGCTCAAAAGTTCATGAAATATCAAATCTGAACTTGTTGGAACATTGCCCAGATATGTCTTCCCTGGTTTCTCAATTTCAGGCTGCTTCACGGAAAAAGGGGACTTCATGCAAAAAATTGTTTTATGATACCTCTTTCCCTATTTCTCAGTTACAGACTGCGTCGCGGAAAAAGGAGGCTTCATGTAAAAGATTGTTTTTCTCTAATATTTTGAATATCTCTAAGATAGTAATTGCCTTTTCACTTCAATTTTTGGGGGCATAAATAGGTCCTTTTAGGATATAAGAAGTGAATTTATATTAATTTGGTACATTTTATGACAAGCACTTGTTCGCAGAGCATAACCCATCTGTGACGGCTCTTGTTTTTTTTTTTGTTTTGTCGTCAGCACATCTTTGCAATTCAGACAAGTCAAAAATTTCGTCATATGGTAATGAGTGAATTAAAGCATCTACAGAGAATAACTTTGCTAACTAAGTTTGCTGAAATTGTTTGATGTCTCTTTGAAACCGTAACTTGGAAATTGAAAAAAAGGCTGCTGTTTATCCATATTTCATTTTTTTCCGACAGTGTATTCTGAAGCATTTTTCTGGGTTGTTGTAAAAACTGGTCACTAAAGATCAAACCTGCAATATACTATCGGTATATAAATCATAAAAATGTTCCAAATAGATTATCTGGTATTCCCCACATATTCCCCACAGAAATATGGAGAAGTAGCCAGTGTGTCTGTCCTGCGTGATAAAGACTCTGGGACTGCCAAGGGATTTGGTTATGTCAAGTTCTACAGACCATACCATGCTGCTTTGGCTTTGGAACAGTGTGACAAATGTAGGTAAACTTTTCACCTGTCTTTAACTTTTTACCTTGTACCTCTTTAACCCATTACCACACAATCCCTACTTTTGACAACCCTGAGAAAGAAGTCTTTAGAAAATATTGTGGGAAAAGGAGAAAATGTTTGTAACCAGCTTTTTTGACGACCTTGAGAAACAAGGTTGGCAAAAAGCCGGTCAATATGAGTATTGACCGGGCCGGCGGTTTTAACCGGTTAAAACCGGTCAATACTGGTCGATTGGTGGTCAATTGAAGTGGTTGATTGGATCGATTGAATCACTGACTTAGATACCTGTCCTGTTTCTAAGCTAGTCTTAAAAGCTCTCCTTAATCCTGTACTGAAGATATATTACATATTATCATCAGTATCATAGTTTTTATCAGTAAGGTCCCTTTTTTATTTGATCATAATTCAAAAGACATTACTGCTGGTCAACTGAAGAGGTTGTTTGGATTGATCTTCCTCTTTGAACTTACATGCAGGTCAGTTCTTTTCAACCAAAGAACTTTAGAAGTTTTATTTATCTAGATATCTATTTATAGTACTGCATCTTTTCTCTTTTTCTCTTCCCCACTGCCACCACAAATATACTTAGGTTTTAGATTATTTAAAAGTTCAAAGATAGCATAAAAAAGCAGCTAATTTGAAACTTTCATGTAAAATTGAAGAAAAAAGTGTCACCCATGTGTAAACCATTGTGAAATTTACATGTCACTAATCTATAGGCATATTGAGTACCCATAAAGAGGCTGTGACTGATAAACTAAACAATAGTAAGGGATACATTAATGTCTGCAGCATATTCAAGTGTCTACCTACACCTTTACATTGTTGTCAAAACACATTAAAAGGTGTAAAAGTTGCCCCTTTCTATCCCAATGGGTGTGGCTTAAATTACAAAAAGGACCAATCATGTATCCCTATTTGGGGTAGAATACTTGACACCAGGCCTTATTCCTAAAGTGTGAAATACTGACTTATATACAATCAAGTTAATATCTTATCATCACATAGTTACTTAAGGTGTCAAAAATTAAACCTAAAGACCTTATTAGGAACTTTTATAGAGTTTTGGAAAACTGGCAAAAGCCAGCTGATAAGTAGCCTTGGCAGGGACAAAACATTCTTTCCACTAAAGTCAACTCTCATATTGGTGAATTCAACCAACCTTGGAACCAAAATAGAAAAAGAACTCACAATAAATATCCACTTAATAGCATCACAATCAACTTAAAATGCATCTGACCAGTAAAATTTCCAAATGACCACTACATATATCCAATCGACCAGTATTGACCAGTATTGACCACTATGGGAGTATTGACTGGGGCGGTTTTAACCGGTTAAAACCGCCGGTTAAAACCACCCCTGGTTTTGACCGCCCAACCTTGTTGAGAAAAAAGCCTCTAGAAAATATTGTGGGAAAAGAAAATGCTGGTTACCAGCATTTTCTCCTTTTCCCACGATGTTTTCTACCCTTCCCCCCCTAAAGAAATCAAATTTTCAGTCATTTTTACTTTGTCGTCTGCAAATGTTTTGGAACAGTTTAAAAAACTATCGTTTGGTAAAGTGTTAAAGTAAGCCAATCCCCTGGAGCTCAGTTGGTAGCATGCTGGGATTGAGAACAGGGGGTTTTGGGTTTGATTCCTAGCTCAGCCAATTTCTTTCTGAGGAATAATGATATCAGTGCGACAGGATTCATTCCTCTCCCTTTACTGACTATTGTATGGACAGTGATTATGTGGGAAAGCAGCAAGTGGCTCGGAAAGAACAATTAGCAGAGAACTGGTAGAAGAGACTCCAGGAAAGATGGATAGGTGCACTGGCAGCTGCTATATAACTAAAATAGATGTTAAAAGTGGCATTTAGCATATAACAATCAATCAACCTTTACAGCAGACTTGCAGCCTATGGCTTTTGAGACAATCCTTTCAACCCTTTACCACACAATCCTGACTTTTAATGGCCCTGAGAAAGAAGCCTTTTGAAAACAATGTGGGAAATGGAGAAAATGCTGGTAACTGGTCTCCTCTTCCCGCAACATTTTCTACACTTCCAAAGTCAAGTTCCCATTTTTGGGTCAGGTTTATTTTGTCATCTGCAAATGCTTCCAATTTGGGCCATACTAAGATTTTGTCTTATGGTAAAGCGTTAAACTCAGGATTGTGGTAAAGGTTTAAACACAGCTAGTTGCTCTAAAGGAGTTGTGTGTTGTACAAGGTAGTTTGACATTAGTAATGGATGGATAGTTGCACTGAATCTCGCTTAACTCATTATCACACTATCCCTATTTTTGACAACCCTGAGAAAAAAGCCTTTAGAAAACATCGTGGGAAAAGTAGAGAATGCTGATAACCAGCATTTTCTACTTTTCCCACAATGTTTTCTACCCTTTCCAAATAAAACTTCAAAATTTTGATTCACATTTATTGTGTCGTCTGCAAATGCTTTCAATTTGGACTAGTCCAAATTTTTGTGGTTTGGTAAAGACTTAAATAGCAAATTAATGTTGAATTAGCAATTAATTAATTTTGCGCTCAAAATATATTTTTTTAGCTTTCAAACCAAAGTTTGCAGAGCCCAAAAAGCCCATTACTGAAACAATGGATCGCTACGCCCGTGATGGTTACGGATATGACAGAGATCGCTCTTCCAGATATGATGATCGGGACAGGGACAGGGACAGGGACAGAGACAGGGGTAGTGGAGCCCCTGGGGGATACCCATATGAGGAAAGAGATAGGGGTATGTTAAATTGAGGAAATTTTTTATATATATTTAACCCTTTACCACACAATCACGACTTTTTACAACCCTGAGATAGAAGCCTTTTGAAAACATTGTGGGAAAAGGAGAAAATGCTGGTAACCAGCATTTTCTCCTTTTCCCACAATGTTTTCTACACTCCCCAAATCAAAAATCAATTTTTGATTTCCGTTTATTTAAAAAAAAAACAAATTTTAATGCATGGGTTTGCTTTTGTAGACATTGTAGTTCAACACCAGACTGTGTGGAATGCATATATAGGATCTGACATGAATAGGCTTTTGAGATAAGATTTTATTAAATGAGTCCAGGGAAATGTTATTAAGTGAGATTTTGGCGAGCTTAAAAACATTTTCCTTGACGAGTTAAATAAAATTCTATCTCAAACGCCAAGGAATGTCAGATTCTTTTTATCATATAACGATATTTCACAAAATATAGATCAGATGATGCAAAAACTTCCGTAAATGCATCCGAGATATTTTACTTGAGACCCATTCACTTGCATGAAATGCATACAAAATGACGTCAAAATTAACGTCGCACAAATTTGATATCAAATGTGTGTAATATAAAAAAATTCATAATGGGTATATTACACTGAAAACAAGGGAGGTTATGTGATAAAATCTGATCTTACATCTTCATTGGCTGGTTTTTAAATCTTAACGGTATCAAGAGATGTCTTTATGTGGTGTGGCATAATATTTTTACCTCTTTTCCAAACAGTCTTGTATTTTATTGGTTCTGAGGAAAAAGGCTTTTGAAAATGTGCTCAGAAAAGAGGAAAGAAGAAAATTATTTTATCAAAACATCTTAACCCTTTCCAAAAAATGTTTTCGAAACTTTCGAAAATAGATCTTTTGGTTTGATACGATTTCTGCAAATGCTTTCATTTTTCTAAAATTGTATCATCTGGTAAAAGAGTTAACCCTCTGTCACACAATGCCGACTTTTAATGAGCATGACAACGAAAGCTTTTGAAAACAATGCGGGAAAAGGAGAAAATGCTGGTAACCAGCATTTTCTCCATTTCCCACAATGTTTTCTACCTTATCAAGTACAAATTTTGTCATTTGAGCTATCTTTAATTCTTCTTCTGCAAATGCTTTCATTTTGGACTAGTCTGATATTTTAATGTCTGGTCAAGAGTTGATCTTTCAAAATGATTGATTTATGAATTTGGTTGAAAAAAAGATGTTAGAAACTAAAGAAACTGTCATGTCTTAATTTATTATTTCCTTTTACAGGGTTGAAAAGAGGATATGATGACTATGGTGAGAGAGATAGCCGTAGAAGTCGGAGAGATGACTACATTGCAGAGGATGGACGCAGTAAATATAGTGCCTCTGCATCTGGAGGGTCATCAGGTAAAAGTCTGTATTCTCGGATCATTTGGTATTAAATTTCAAATTTCAATTAGTAAAAATGTTCTGTTTTTTAGACTTGTCCAAATGCAGCAATGTTTGCAAATAACAAAATTATCTACAATGTATGGCTCCAACAATGGAATTTGTTTGTGAAAGTGTAGAAACATTGTGGGAAAGGAGAAAATGCTGGTTAACAGCATTTTCTCCTTATCGAACACTGCTTTCAGAAGCTACTGTATCTTCCATAAGGTTGGGACTGTTTGGTAAAATATTAATTATCAATACCCGCCATTTAACTCATTACCAAACGACAAAATTGTAGGTTTGTCCGAAATCAAAAGCATTTGCAGACGACAAAATAAAACTGACTGAAAATTTATAATTTGTTATATGAAGGGTAGAAAACATTGTGGGAAAAGGAGAAAATGCTGGTTACCTAAAACGTTGTCGTTTGGTAATGAGTTAAGTATTGAACAAATAATAGTAATTGTCATTGAGAGGAGGGAAAATGTTGAAAAAGGAGAAAATGCCAATTTAAAATGTTTTCTTACCTTTGAGAGCCTTATTCCTCCTGTGTTGTATGACACACAGTAGAGAGACTTTTGAATACATTATCAGAGAAGGAAATGATGGTTACCTGTGTTTCCTCCTTTTCCCACAGTTTCTCTACCCTTTTCGAGATAGATCCAGTCAATTCGGCTACATTCATTTGTTGCAAATACTTTCACCATGGACACAGTCTGACAAAGTACGTTGTTCGGTAAAGCAGTTTTAGACTGGGCAAGACACATCAGAGCCCTAGTGTAGTGTTTCTGAAATACACATGAATAGGTGAGCTGCCACTATTTTTTAATTCATTACCAAACAACAAAATTTTAGGTTTGTTCATATTGAAAGCATTTGCAGATGACAAAATAAAAGTGACTAAAAATTTGAAGTTTGTTTTGTGATGGGTAGAAAACATCGTGGCAAAAGGAGAAAACGCTGGTTACAAACATTTTCTCCTTTTACCACAATGTTTTCTAAAGGCTTCTTTCTCAGGGTCGTCAAAAGTAGGGATTGTGTGGTAATGGGTTAAAGTGAAAACCAACCTATGATAAAGTATTAAAAGACTGTATACTCAAGACAGTTATACCTTTATTGTGTTTTGTTTGCAGCCTATTCCAGATCCTCATCTGATCCGTTTGATATGATACAGAGTTTCTCCCATAACAGCTGTCAGAGGTTAAACATCACAGCTCCACTGGGACTGACCCAGAGCTACTTGTATAAACTGTTTAATTTGATACCTGGCCTGGAGTATTGTGATCTCAATGAACAAACTGGTAAGTCCTTAACACTTTACCTCATAATCCCAAGTTTTAATGACCCTGATCAAAAGGGCTTTTAGAAACATTGATGAAATGTAATAAACAACACATTTATAGACATGATCAAATTAACAGTGTAATGCGATGTAATTACATATAGCTTAAATTATTGAATTGGATTTCGGAATTTTCAAAAACCTCCTTATGGTAGTTAAAATACCTGATCATTTGTTAAATTATGAAGACCTTACAAAATGGAATTTTTCACCAAAACAAATCGCAGAGTAAATACGGTATTAACAACTTATTCTTTTCTGTATGATCTCGATCCACACTGTTTGCAAAATTATCTTTGTACTTGGCTCTATGAGGGTCAATATATAATTGGCTGTATTGCTTTTTACCTGTGCAGGTGTGGCTTATGCCAGGTATCAAACCCCACAGTGTGCTGCCTATGCACGTGACAAGCTCGACCAGTTTGAATACCCCATTGGTAGTCGATTACATGTAAGGTTTGCTGACGCCAACAATCAAAGCCAGTTTGATCCCCTGTGAGTATCAAGGCATTGTTTAACTCTTTACCAAACGACAAAATTTTGGACTCGTCCAAATTGAAAGCATTTGCAGACAACAAACTAAATGAGAATCAAAAATTGAAATTTGATTTGGGAAGGGTAGAAAACATTGTGGAAAAAGGAGAAAATGCTGGTTACCAGCATTTTCTCCTTTTCCCACAATGTTTTAAAAAGCTTTTTTTTTCAGGGTTGTTAAAAGTCGGGATTGTGTGGTAAAGAGTTAAACTCCACCACACAAGGTAATTTTAGACCAGTCCAACTTGAAAGCATTTGCAGACAACAAAATAAATGCAGCTTGAATGATAATTTTTGTCTTTAATGGGATAGGGTAGAAAACATGGTGGGAATAGGAGAAAATGCTGGTTACCAGCATTTTCTCTTTTTCCCACAATGTTTTCAAAAGGTTTCTCTTTCAGGGTTGTTAAAAGTTGGGATTGCATGGTAAGAGTAAAGCTGGTTTTTTGGTCCATATCCCAAGCTTTACCTACATCTTTCCAAAGCTTGCTGATAGTCATTGCGACAAGATTTATTCCTCTATTGCTGCAATCATTGTTGTTAATGATGGTTGTGTGGGAAAGCAGCTAGTTTTCTTGGAAAGAATATTGTACATAGTATTCTTAGTAATTAGGAATTCCAGCTGAGCATGGATAGATGCACTGGCCACAGTGATATAACGAAAATAATATTGAAAACAGCATTGAACACAATACAGTCAACCAGTTTAACACAATCCTGAGTTTAACTCATTACCAAATGACAAAATTTAAAAACTAATTTAAATTAGAAAAACATTTGCAGATAACATAATAAATGTGAATCGAATTTTAAGGATTGTTTTAGGTAGGGGAGAAGTCATTGTTAGAAAAGGAGAAAATGCTGGTTCCACAATGTTTTCAAAAGACTTCCTTTTCGGGGTAGTTGAAAGTGTGGATTGTGTGATAAAAGGTTAATTAACATAAGATAGATCGCATTTGAAAACATTGAAAAAGGAGAAAGTGCTTTATCATACAGTGTTGCATTTTAATGACTTCATGTTAGAAGACTTCTAAAAACATTGTTGGAAAAGGAAAAAAATTTTGGTACCCTACAGTTTTCTCATTTTTCCTCATTCATTTGTACAATTTCAAAGACAAAGAGTATTAATTTGTGCCTCATTTGCCTTGTTGCTTGCAAGTGCTTGCTCAGTAGAGATGGGTCATAAATTTTTTCACCAGATAAAGGTTTTTTTTTTTTTTTCAGCCTTTCAGTATTTTAATTTTTGTCAATGATTATCAAAACTTCATTTGACAACAATGGTCAAGTCAGGGTAGACATAATATTTATGTTACACTGGATGATCAATTGTGATCTTTTTATACATACTGAGATGTTATGTAAACTATTTGCCAAACAAATTTTGAACTGGACCAAACTGAAAGCATAATTATGCACTTGACAAATTAAATGTTGCTAGAATGATGATTTCTCTCATTGTTTGGGTAGAATAAATTATGGAAAAAGGAGAAAATGCTGGTTTGTAGCATTTTCTCCTTTTCTCATAATGTTTTCAAAAGACTTCAGTCTCAGGGTCGTGATAACCTGGAATTGTTTGGTAAAGAGTTAGAAAGGGGAAAAAATCGGCTTATTGTGAAACTACATAACTTAAAATCTTTTATTTCAAGAGCATGACAGACAACAATTAAAGCATTTTTCATATTATGGACCTTGTTTCTAAAATGGTAGAAAACTTGGGAAAAGGAGAAAATGCTGTTTCATTCAGGATCCTGGAAATTAAGGATTGAGTGGTCAAGGGTTGAATGCAGCTTCAAATTTTTTTTTTTCTGCTCAAAATATACATTCGATATATTGATTTCAGGGGACTTGGTGGGTCTGGAGGGCATGGAGTGGATGATGACAGACAGCGACAACAGGTTGGTGTTGTCATAGGTTATATCTGGCCATGCTTTAAAACGTTTTCACCAGCCATTCTTACAAACATTCTTAGTCCTAATTTCAAGAATTTTCTATATTGCTTAACCAAGCTTAACCTTTCAGCTGCAAAGCTTTTTGACTTTTTTGCTGGCAGTGTAGATTAAGATCAGACTGCAAGAATATGCAGTATGATCTTGAATCGGCACTGTCCAATCAGAAAATATTTTTCTCTGAAAAATTAAGTTTGAAATAACATGAATGGAGTTTTAACTTTTAGCTTGAAAGTATTATTTAACCCATTACCATACAATCCATACTTTTGGGGACCCTGAGTAAGAAGCCTTTAGAAAACATTGTGGAAAAAGAAAAAAATGCTGGTAACCAGCATTTTCTCCTTTGCCCACAATGTTTTCTACCCTTCACAAACCTAATTTTAAATTTTCGGTCACTTTTATTTTGTCGTCTGCAAAATTTAATGCTTTTGATATGGACAATCCAAAAATGTTTTCGTTTAGTAATGAGTTAACCCTTTACTTCATAGTTATTCATTTCTATGCATTGCTTGTAGTAGCCTTTGGAAAACATTGTGGCAAAAGGTGAAATTGCTCATGACAAGCAATTTCACCTTTTGTCACAATTTTTTCTATGCTATCAAAAGGTGTCATATACACATAAGTAACGGCTTCATCCTTGCTGTTATTTAGAGTCAATTACAGATACCTTAGAAATGCCTTATTGGCTAAAGGCTTAACTTACATAGCAGGATAATAATTAACTTATATACGCAGGCTGCAATGGTACTTGAGAGAGCTGGTATCAATCCTGATATATTGCTGTCGAGTCGCTCCTCCGGCATGGGAGATGAAAAGATGGAGAATGTGACATACTGTAACATAAGTCTCCCCTTCCCTAAACCAATGGCTAGTGAGGAAACACCTGTTGCTGAGCGCTTGTTTATTGTCTGTCAGCCGGCAGCTGTCCCGGAGAGAATCCTCAGAGATGCTTTCAGCAGATTTGGAAATCTTATTGATGTTTACTTGCTGTCAGGTATGGTGTGCACATGATTACTGTATATAAATGAACATGCACAGGAAGTGTAAATAAGTTCTAATTAGTGAATACATGAACTTATTACTGAGATGTAATGTATGGAAGCATATAAAAATATATAGCATAAAGAGAACATGTTTTCTCTAAGGGTTAGCAAGACCAAGGATGTCAGCAGGTGCTATTATGTTTATAAATTGATAATATCTAACAGTAAAAACAAACGGTTCACTTTGATCAAAGCAATGACTATCATTGATATTGCAACTTTTGATTTTTTTCTAGGACGGAACTTTGGGTATGCCAAATACGCTTCAACTGAGTCTGCGCTTTCCGCCATGAAGGTTCTACATGGACAAAGTATTGCAGGACAAAGACTAAAGGTACTAGAAGCTGAGCCACAGAAAACGGCTGAAGATGGACACAAACGTCAGAGAACAGAGGATTTTGACTAACTTGTGAGTAATGAGTAATAGTATGAGCCCTGACTTTCTACCACATAACCATGTGTTTTACTGACTTTTAGTAAAAAGTTTTTTTAATATATTGTGGGAATGGAGAAAATGCTGTTTAGGGTTAACCCTTTACCATAATTATCCCCCAGCAAAACGAATGTTTTTGGGGATATACATGTACTGGAATCAGCCTGTCTGTCAGTGTGTCCGTCTGTGTATGAAATGCTAGTAATTACTTGTTTCTGTCAAAGCGCAGGCTGGGGTATTAAGTCACATTCAGTGACAGCTTTAGTTCCCTTTGTTTTTATGGCATTGAAGAAGAAGGCTTTGGAAAACATTGTAGAAAAATTTTATTTTCCACAATATTTTCTATATTTCACAGACAAATGCCATCTTTTGGGCCATATATTATTTATTGTCTGCAAATGCATTCTGTTTGAACTGGTCTGAATTTTTGTTTGAGTTAGAGTTAAAAAGATAATTGGATAGGTAAGTGCAAGACTATTGTAAGTGCATATACATTGTATTATGCATTTACAGTAGTCTTGCACTTACCCATTGAAATGAAGTACTCTGGACTCTCATTATACCCCGCAAAACAAATGCTTTAGTGGGGTATACTGGAATCAGCCTGTCCATGTGTCCATCTGTATGTCCGTCTGTATACTAAACACTAGTAACTGCCTGTTTCTGTCAAAGCGCCGGCAGTCTTATTCAGTGACAGCTCTAGTTTCTACATGTTTCTGCTAAAGTGCTCTTTTTCAGGTACAAAAAAATGAATTGTTAAAAATCAACCATTTACAAGACCACAACATTCGAACAATAAGGGGTTGTTTAGTAAAAGCTTAACTCTTAACCATACAGCCCCGACTTTTAACAACCCTGAGAAAGAAAGCTTTTAAAAACATTGTAGGAAAACGAGAAAATGCTGGTAACTAGTCTAAGATTTTGTGGAATGGTTAAGAGTTAATCATCTTTTTTCGAAAGTACCAAACATAACTTTATCAGCTGGTGTAGACAGTGTTAACTCTACCAAACGACAAAATTTTAGACTTCTTTAAATTGAAAGCATTTGCAGACGACAAAGTCTATGTGACTAAAAAATTGACATGGATGCTGGGAGTTGGTAGAAAACATTGTGGAAAAAAGAGAAATTGCAGGTTACCAGCATTTTTTCCTTTTCCTACAATGTTTTCAAAGGCTTTTTTCTCAGGGTCGTTAAAGGTCTGGATTGTGTGGTAAAGAGTTAAGCAAGATTATGCCACCTATTGCACAGTGTAGAGTGAGATCAGACTGCACAGAGGGTGCGATCCGACCTTTGATGTACAATGTAGATCTGTTTAGATCTGGAAAAAGGGCCTTTGCAATTAAGATGGTTTCGGCTGTTAGCAGGAGTAAAAAGTCTGCTTCATTTTTTGGCCAAATGTAAATAGCTCAGGAGTCAAAATGCAGATAATAATAAATATTATTCCTGCCATTTACAGTTATAGATTTTATTATCTGTCTAATAATGTGTTAGAGTCCAACCTGTTAAAGTTCCAGTTACTGGCAGGAAAATGTATTGTGAAACTAGAACAAAAGTTGCCAACTTTTGATTTGGTTTAGTTTTAATATTTGCCAGTGACTGGAACCTCAACAGACTGTACTGTGATACATTTTCAGACCCCAAATGATACTTTTAAATGGTACAAACTTGAATTTGCCTGCAATTTGACTCCACATTGTTTACACACACCCACTTTAAAGTTAACCCAATACCACACAATCCATACTTTTGACAACCCTGAGAAAGAGGCCTTTAGAAAACATTGTGGGAAAAGGAGGAAATGCTGGTTACATAACCAGCATTTCCTCCTTTTCCCACAATATTTTCTACCCTTCACAAAACAAATTTCAAATTTTCAGTCGCTTTTATTTGCAAATGCTTTCGATTTGGACAAACCTAATATTTGTTGTTTGATAATGAGTTAATAGAGATTATTACTTTGGAGTCTACATAATATTTGTAGCAAAAAAATGAATGCAGCCACGTAAATCAACTTATTGTGTATCTCATAGTGTGAGGTATGTTTCAGGGACCGATGACTATACTGAACAGAACAGAACAGACTGAAATAGACCACAAGTGTTTGACCTTTCTTTGAAAATTGATGACCTTGTACTTGATGACATCGAAGCTGGAAGACATAAATACTTGTACAACGGAAAACAGTAAGACAGTTTGTGATGCTGATGACGAAAGAATCTGACCTTGAATTTTCGATGACCTTGAAGCTTGATTAATTAGAATGCTTGAAGTTTGGACAGTCCTTGAAAACTGACCTGTACAGAAGAAATACAAATACAACAGCCAGATTGACGAAGAATTCATATCTCAAATAGAATGGATGACACTTGAAGAATGACTCCTACAGAAAATATTTTACCAAGAAAGACCAACAGTTCTTAAAAACATAAGGAGTGTTGATGACCTTTGTAATATGACCTTTACATAAAGCACCCTACCCAGAATGACCAACCACTGCTACTGTTGTAACACTACAAATTAATGATATTGATTTGAAAAATTATTTGTGAATAGCAATAGATATGAGCTAAGGGCTTGAAAAAGGAGGTTTAAGTCTTTACCACACAATCCTGACTTTTAACCCTGAGAAAGAAGCCTTCTGAAAACATTGTTGGAAAAGGAGAAAATGCTGGTAACCATGTTTTCTTCCCTTTTCTAAACAAAACTCAATGTTTCAATCATATTCATTTTTTGTTGGCAAATGCTTCCAATTTGGACTAGTCCAAAATAATCTCATTTAGTAGAGTTAATGCAGTTTTGTCATGCATTATACTGAAAAAAAAAATCATCTCATAATTGTGGATGTAAAAATTCTTTTTGCTTCATAACAGACTGAATAATGAAATAAAATCGTCCTTGGACATGAAGGAAATTTACAAATAGTAAAAAGTATCAACCCAAATCAGCAGTTTGACATGGCTTCATACTTTATTTAGATGCATAAGCCTTCTTTTCACATGACATGGCTAAAATACTGAAGCCCATATGACCAACAGTTTTAAAGACCTGTGTTGTTGATAACCTTTGAAATATGACTTCCTAAGAAGTAATTTGACCACCCACTGCAACATGGACAAATCAGTTCAGATTGACGACCTTTGAAATATGGCTTTTACAGAAGTTAAAGAAATAGTCAAGGCCATGATGACCAAAATTTTAACTGCATGGCAAAATTTTAGACTTTTCCAAATTGAAAGCAATTGCAGATGAACAACGAGGCTTAAATTATAAGATTTGTCATCGAAAAAAAAAAAAGAAAAAATATTTTGGATTAAAAGAGACAAAAAAAAACAAACTGGTAGCCAGCATTTTCTCCTTTTTCTTTTATGCTGCCAGAAGGCTTCTTCCTTAGATAACCTAGGTTTGTGTTGTAAAGGGTTAACTCTTTACCAAACTGCCCCTGGTTTTCACGACCCCAGAAAGATGCCTTTTCCCACAATATTTTCTTCCCTGCAAATTTTAATATTTGACTCACTTTAATTTTGTCATCTGCAAATGCTTTCAATTTAGACCAGTCTAAGATTTTCTTGTTTGGTAGAGTTAAAATACCTGAACTGGGGATAAAGTTCGAAACATGATCTTTACTGATGTTTTAGAAATATGATTTCCAGAATGACAAACAGTTTTAACCCTTTCCTCCATATATACTCGTTTTGACAGAAGAAAAAAGCTTTATGAAAATATTGTGAGAAAAGGGGAAATTGCTCAAAATGAGCAATTTCACCTTTTCTCACAATGTTTTCTATGCAATCTGTATCTTTAAACCCACTAGTAGCCACATTTCAGTTGTCGTCTGCAGTTTCTTTGAATTTGGGACGGTCTCAACATGGTGTATTAGGTAATGGGTTAAGGACCAAAAGAGAGGATGACAATTGAATTATGACTTGTACACTATGCTGAGAGTGACCAATAATTTAGCCG
This sequence comes from Tridacna crocea, assembly GCA_943736015.1. Lineage (NCBI taxonomy): Eukaryota > Metazoa > Mollusca > Bivalvia > Cardiida > Cardiidae > Tridacna > Tridacna crocea. Next base: position 17,532,592 of record OX031069.1, read on the forward strand.
TAACTCCTTATAAGACAACAAAATTTTAAACTCATCCAAAGGAAAGTATTTGTAGAGGATGAAGCAAATGTAGCTAAAAATTTAACTCTTTACCAAACAACAAAATTTCAGACTTGTCAAAATTGAAAGCGTTTGCAAACTACAAAATAAATATGCCTCAAAAATTGAAAATCAATTTTAGAAGAGTGGAAAAGTTTGTGGGAAAAGGACAAAATGATAGATACCAGCATTTTCTCCTTTTCCTACAATATTTTCAGAAGGTTTCTTCCTCAGAGCCGTGAAAATCAGGGATTGTTTGGGAAGGGTTAATGAAATTTGATACACCTTATGTCTTCTAAATGAAAGAAAACATGGTGGTAAAAGGAGAGAATGCTGCATTTTCTCCCTTTTCCTCAATGTTTTCAAAAACTATTGCCAGGGTCTTTTAAAGTCTGGATTATGTGGTAAAAAAAAATGTTGGATAAGTATGAGGGAAAGTTTCTGCATACAACTAATGCTGTATGGCTTAAATGATGTGTTGGCCAAGGAAAGGGAAGGAAAGACTGGGAAAGGGAAAAAATGCTGATTCTCTGGTATTTTTTCCATGAAACACAATGTTTTTAAGAGCTTTCTTTTAACGGGTCATCAAAGAAGGATTTTTTAATAACAGATTATAAAACAGGATAGATAACCTTTGTAATGTGACCTCTGCAAAAGAAATCCAAATACATTAGCTGAACCCTTTCCATAACAACAAAATTTAAGATTGCTCCAAGTTGAAAGAACTTGCAGGCTACAAAAATAACAGCAACTAAGAACTGAAATTTGTTTCTAGCGGGGAAGAAAACATTGTGGGAAAACCAGACTATGCTGGTGACCAGCATTGTCTCCTTTTCCCACAATGTTTTCATTAGGCTTCTATCTGAGGGTCGTAAAAACCAGGGATTGTTTGGTAAAGAGTTAACCAACAAACATTTAAAGGACAAACAAAGATTAGCCATGGTCAGAATTTAAGAAATACAGACTGTTGACATGTGGCCGTATAATTCTTGATTTATTCTAACCATCTTCAACAGATTCTTTACTAGGAAAAATCCGAAATCATTCTTTACTTGGAAAAATAAATGCAAAATAGTAACAAATTGACTTTCTGATTACCATTTGATATTGAAAACTTTCGGCGGTAGAACCGCCTTCTTCTAGTGCAGGCATTGTATCACAGGATCACGCTAGAAGAAGGCGGTTGTACCGTCGAAAGCTCGTGTACATTATTATGATTAAAAGTTTTCTCAAGAAGAGGATATCATGTTTTGATACTGAAAACACTGTGGGAAAAGGGACAAGATGCAGATTGAGATTCATGATGTTTTAGATAGAGTTTGTAGAAAATGTTGTCTGAAAGTGCAAAATAAATCCAACAAACATTTCCAGTAAAAAAACAAAAATGAAGTCCAAATTGGTGCAATTTCATAGTTGCTTTTGACTGTAATGTTTCAGTAAGACAAACAGTTTAGTTCAAAGATCAGACTGCACATTTTGTCAGGATTTTACTCTTTCAGACACTATAGTTGTGAAAGGCGTTCAAGATTTAATAATGTATGAAATCCTTTCAAATAGGTTGGTGAAATAGGTCGGTGTTTTACAAAGCTCTCTGTTGGGAAAACTGTACAGATCTTTCTTCCAGGAGCCACAAGGCCATTGATTTCTTGCGGCTTCATTTTTCTTTTATTCTCAATTATATTGACAAGTATTAAGTAATGGCTGAAATTTTAGAGAAGGACAGGCTTAGGGCCTTTTGTATATATTTTTCATGTAGTGTATTTTATGCCATGTCTTATACAGTGTAGTCTAGAGCATTGTGATTTGTTGCATCAGCTGTAGGTCCTTTTACTGCACAAAGGATATGATCAAAGGCAATGACAGAGAGAATAACTGTTGTGGTGCATGACCAACAATTATTTTATCAAGGAAAAATCAAAGGCTCTCTTCATAGCTGCAAAACCACAAGTGCGTTTTACGAGATGAAAGAAATTTCATTATTTCATGCTTTCCGGTAGGATATCGAGAAATAGCAGTGAAAATATTTTGTGTTCTTACACTGGTACCACCAATGATAATACCGATTTTCATATTCTTGTTGCGTAGGTTAATTGCGTGTGCCTCAAAACCAGATGGAAATACGACGTCATTTACCTTACATTTCTCGCACATGACGTAATATTGTAATGCGTTGTTATGCGGGAGGGGTACGCCACAGGGAATAATGGTAAAGAACTATACTGGATTTTGATAAAGCTCTTCCCAGAAAGGGTTAAAAGCATGAAATAAATAGAATATTTTGTTAAAGATTAAAATTTGTTTCATCTCGTGAATACCATCGGTAATATTTTCACTCGTGGTTGTGCCACTCATGAATATATTACAGATGTTGTCCACTTGATGAAATAAATTTTGATCTTTCACCAAAAAAAAAAACAAATATCCTCTAAGTCATACTGAGAAGCAAACAATTATCCCATTTTCTTCTATACTTTGCACTTTTACCTTTCTTTTTATGTCTGATTTTTGCTCATCCTGAAAAATACATGTATCTCGAAAATACATTGTACAGTAAATCGACAGAGTTATCTGTCTTTGTATACTCTTCAAAAAGAAGGTAATTAGCTGCTTCTGGTGTAAACGAAAGTAAACAGTATGAAAGTCTGTATCCTTACATAGTTTGATTTCTGATTTGGTTATACCGAGACCCGGTTACAACGAGGTAATACTTTTTGTCCCCGCGATCTCGCTGTATCCTGAGTGCACTGTATGTGCATTTTTCAAGCAAAATAGATCTACTCAGTCTAATCAGATATGAAACAGCTGCAATAATGATGTCATTAGTGATGTTGACTACATCTCAACCCATTACCACACAATCCCTACTTTTGAGGCCCCTGAGAAAGAAGCCTTTAGAAAACATTGTGGGAAAAGGAGAAAATGCTGGTAACCAGCATTTTCTCCTTTTCCCACAATGTTTTCTACCCTTCACAAAACAAATTTCAAATTTTCAGTCACTTTTATTTTGTCGCCTGCAAATGTTTTCAATTTGGACCAGTCTAAAATATTGTAGTTTGGTAATGGGTTAAAACATGACGTTCACTTTCTGAAAAATCATTTGTGAATTATAAATATCTGTGACCTGTGTCAAAAATAAACATTGTAACTTTCATTGGTGCAGATAACATTTACTGGTGAATTGTGAGGATATAATTCACTGTTGGATTTCTTTAAACGACAGTACTGAAAAGCAGAAAAGAAAGCTTTGTATGATGGATGGGCATTTCGGCCATGGCCGTTTTGGCTAGAACGTTTTGGCTATATACGTTTTGACCAGCTGTAAGTGCAATGTAAGACGTTTTGGCCAAATGCTTTTTGAACACAAAAAAAATGGAATTAACAAACTTTCTATGCTTTTTATATGCCCGTCGAAGAGGGGACGTATTATGGGATCACCCGTGGCAGGCGGGCGTCTGGGCGGCATCCAGTGCTTTGTCCGGAGCATATCTCCAAAACTATACTAGCTAGGGTTATGAAATTTCATGGGTGGATAGATCTCATCAAGGGGGAGTGCAGTGCACAGGAATCATAACTCTTGCTCGCTTAATTTTTGAGTTAGTGCCCTTTGTTGTTTTTCATACTTGAATTTTGTCCGGAGCATATCTCCAAAACTATACTAGCTAGGGTTATGAAATTTCATGGGTGGATAGATCTCATCAAGGGGGAGTGCAGTGCACAGGAATCATAACTCTTGCTTGCTTAATTTTTGAGTTATTGCCCTTTGTTGTTTTTCATACTTGAATTTTGTCTGGTGCATGCCCCACCTTTACAACTTGGGGTAAGACGGGCGTATCTTGCGACAATTTGCCGCTCTTGTTGGTATATCATTTTAGATAAAGAAAAATATTTTAAGTTCATTTCATTCATTTTATACTTTTGATTAACATTCATAAAGTCATTCTTTGACTTTTGGTGCCCGCCAGGGTGGCTCAGTGGTGAGCGTGTCGGAATTGTGACCTGGTGGTTGTGAGTTTGATACCGGGTTGAGGCAAACATTCTTTCAGGCCTATTTTCGCTTCTCACCCCTGCTGAAGCATGTGAGAAAAGTAGTCTGTGGCTTTGGAACTGGTGTAAGAAAGCCAGGAAACACATGTGCGTCATCAACCGCTGTGATATGACCTTAGCTGTTAACCCTTTCCCAAACAATCCCTGGTTTTACGGGTCAGGAATCAAAGCCTTTTGGAAATATTGTGGGAAAAGGAGAAAATGCTGGTGTTTTCTACCCTACAATATAGAAAAATAATCCTTTTAGCGACTGTTAATTTGTCATTTGCAAAATGCTTTCAATTTGGTCTGGTCCAAAATTTGCTGTTTGGCAAAGGGTTAAAGTGGCGTTAAACCCCAATACAAACAATACAACCATGGACTTTGGTTTGCATTCTTCTACAGGGAGATGCCCACTAGACTTTAACTGCAAACTTTTTTTTGCAAGTAGCCATTTCAAGTTATTGTTCAATTAATTGATATTTTGCAATTCAGTCAATCATCAAACCAATTCTTAATGGAGTATTAGATCAAAATAAGGCTTGAAAGTTACTGTTTTTAACACAAGTCATTTAAAAAATGAATAGGTTATCATCTGTACATAACTGCAATAAAAATAATTAAATCACACATTACTCCAAGTACATCTGTGTCAAATATTATAGAACAATTTCCTGTTTTCCTGTTTTTACATCATGATACATACAGCTCAAAATAAGGAAAGCTCCCAAAAACATTTGGCCAAAACGGCCTACTTTGTACTTCCAGCTTGCCAAAATGTCCATGGCCAAAACGTCCTTGGCCAAAACATCCTGGCCAAAATGTCTGTAGCCAAATGTACTTCATTCTTTGAAAACAAAATATAGAGAAGGAAGCAGTTGCTTGCTATGAAGAATTTCATCTCTTTGTGTTGGCCTCATGCAATGAAGGTCCTGGTTTCAAATGTGGTGATGAGTGGGATCAGTGCTTGAAACTACGCATGGCACAGCACAGGTACTGGTTAAGGTCTCCAGGAGGCATCTATTGAGAGTGATAAATGTAGGTTGTTTCACAATTGATGTAAAATATCAATAGTTTAAATCAAAAGTTTTTCAAGAATGGCCATCTATAAGATTTAACTCTTCACCAAACCACAAAATTTTAGACAGGTGCAAGTTCAATGGGTTTGCAGACAACAAAATAGAGGTAATTGAAATTTGTTTCCAGCAGGGTAGAAAATATGGTGGGATTGGGAGAAAATGCTGGTTACCAGCATTTTCTCCTTTTCCCACAATGTTTTCAAAGGGCCTCTCTCTCTCTCTCTCTCGAGGTCGTAAAAACCAGGGATTGTTTGGTAAAGGGTTATGGAAGAAACTCAGCAGGAGGTAATGTGAAGATATTTGTGGACAACAGGCAGAGTAGAGTGCACAGATGGTGGTAGAAATTGTCTATGGGTGTTTAGAAAATGTTTTTGGGAAAGAAGAAGAATAAGAATTATGCTGGATACCAGCTTTGTGGGTTTTTTTTTTTCCACAGTGATGGAAGCCTTTTACGTTAACCCATTACCACACAATCCCTACTTTTGACGCCCCTGAGAAAGAAGCCTTTTGAAAACTCTGTGGGAAAAGGAGAAAATGCTGGTAACCAGCATTTTCTCCTTTTCCCACAGTGTTTTCTACCCTTCCCAGAACAAATTTCAATTTTTCAGTCACATTTATTTTGTCGTCTGCAAATGCTTTCAATTTGGACCAGTCTAAATTTTTCTCGTGTGGTAATGGGTTAAGGAAGTAGAAACATGGATACTATCTGTTTAGTGAAGGTTAACAGCCTATTTGGAAATCAGCTTATGAAAATATTGTAGAAAAGGAGAAAATGCTGTCTACCACCAGCTGTAGGTTCCACCAGCATTTTCTTCTTTCTCACAAAGTTTTCTAAGTCAAAATTTATTTTTTAGTCTGCAAAATGCTTTGAGTTTGGACAGGCCCTAAATGTTGGTAAAGAGTAACGGAAAAACTTGTGAACAATGGGATATAATCTTGGTAAATACATGTGGCAAAAAATGGCTTACCATATTTCATCAAATTAACACTCCAGGGCACTGGCAAAATGCCAACCGGGCACTCCCATTTCATATCCAATTACCAAAACTAAAATGCTATCATAAAGTAGAGTAAGTATGGTGCCTCACTGTTATTTTATATCATGAAGTTATGTTGCATTTTGAATTTTGTCACTACAGTCATAAATTTTAACCCTGTACCACACAACCCGACTTTTAATGATCCTGAGAAAGAAGCCTTTAGAAAACATTGTGTGAAAAGGAGAAAATGCTGGTAACCAACCAGCATTTTCTCCTTTTCCCACCATGTTTTCTACCCTTCCAGAACAAATTTCAATTTTTGAGTCACATTAGTTTTGTCATCTGAAAATGCTTTCACTTTGGACCAATCTAAAATTTTGTGGTTTGGTAAAGAGTTAAAGTAAGGTAGAGTGTGGACAGGGGTGGTCTTCTGGAGGCCTCATGACCAAACAATTTTTTTTTGAGTGGGGGGGGGGGGGGGAGTGAAACTACATATGGAGGGAAGGATCATCAATTAGGTGAAATATGGTACATTGGCATTTCTTTGATAAGTTTCAGAGAAAAAAACAGTGATTTTTATACCCCAGCAAAACGAATGTTTTCGGGGGTATACTGGAATCAGCCTGTCTGTCTGTGTGTCCGTCTGTGTACAAAATACTATCAAAGCACTGGCGGAGGTATAAAGTCACATTCAGTGACAGCTCTAGTTATCACTTGTACATTTTAAGTTTAATGTTAGTAATTTTAGTTAATCTTTGTTGTGAGAGTAGGTGTTCATTAAAAAGGAAGAAAAAGAGTATATCCTTCTTTTACTTTACGCCTTTATTTGTAAAAGATCTAAACAAAATCCACTCTTACACTGCAAGAATTTTGTTAAATAATGCGGAATGGACACACAGTTAATTCCTAAAGCTGCAACCCTAAATGATCACCTTTGCAAAAAGTGTAGATTATGATTAATTTGCCCTCTTCCTTTTGGGCTTCCCATATAATTTGAGTTTAAGGAAACCTGAAAAGCTTTTGAAAACATTTTGGGAAAAAAGAGAAAATGCTGGTAACAGGCACTTTTAGCGCAACTGAGAACAACATGCTGGAGGAGAGCTTTTGTGATCATGCAGTGTCTGTTATAAGTCTAGTCTCCTGTGTTGTGCATTATCCTGTCATCAACTTTTACCTTGAGTGCCATCTAGAGGCCAAATTTTTGGTCCGATACCTAAGAAACATGATCATAATATTAGTTTTTCTGATATCTCAGACAACTTTGAAATTACATACCATCAAAAACTAGATGACATCATATCTTAGTAAAACCTTGTATACCCTTCAGACGCCACATTTGTAGCCCAATTCTCGTGGAAATTGATAAGAATATTTGCCTTGATGATATCTTGGAAAAGAACAAAAATTATTCTCTTGGGTAGAAAATAATGTCACAAGGTCAAAGTTTAGAAAAAGTTTGTATACATTCTAGAGGCCGCCACGTTGGGATTGTGTGGTAATGTGTTAATTGTCGCGATGCTACCCTAGACATGTTTGAAAATGGATTATATGGCGTCAGAATTTAGGCAGATCTAAGTTCAGGCTCTAGAGGGTACATGTTCAGTCTGATTCTCAGGGAAGTTGGTCAGAATGTTTGACAAGATAATATTTTAGATACTTATGAAAATTGATAGCCTGGGGTCGGAAAGTAGATCACCCGGTCAAATTTTGTGTATAGTCTTGTATACACTCTAGAGGCCATATTTGCTGTCTTATACTCATGAAAGATGGTCAGAATGTTTGTCTTGATAACATCTACAACAAGTGTGAAAATTGGTTTTGTAAGGCTAAACTGTAGGTAACTGAAGTAAATTTAAGAAAAAGCTTGTGTATGAGGTGTGATAAAAAAGTTCTCGGCCCCAAATTCTTCCAATTACCAGGGAATGAAAATCTGGTCATTACTTTTCAATATAATCTGCCTTGAAGGCAATGTACCTAGTCCATCTCTGTTCGAGCTTGCTTATCCCTTCCACATAGAAGTCTTTTTCCTGGTCCCCCAAGTACTCGTTCACTGCCTCTATGATCCCTTCATTGCTACCAACCCATATTCCACAAAGGTTGGATTTCAATTTTGGGAACAGATAGAAGGCAGAAGGAGCCATATCAGGAGAATATGGGGGGTGAGGAAGGACTTCGAATCTGCATTCAGTCCCAGCAGTCATGGCAACTTGTGACATGTAAGCAGGCGCATTGTCCTGCAAGAGCAGAACACGTTGAGTCAATTTTGCAAGTTTGATGCACTGTCCTCTCTAAATCCTGTCATACAAAAGCAATCAAGCATGACCAAATGCTTTTTACTCTCCAAATGACTTCCAATTAGATAGAATCACAGACTGGACAAGATTTTTGTCCAATGAAATACTTCGAAGGGTACCAGGCGGAGAACATTTTGATCACACCTCGTACACCGTGGAGGCCACATTTTCAGTCCAATACCCATGAAAGTTTGTTAACTCTTTACCACACAATCCCGACTTTTAATGACCCTGAGAAAGAAGCCTTTTGAAAACATTGTGGGAAAAGGAGAAAATGCTGCAAACTAGCATTTTCTCCTTTTCCCACAATGTTTTCTATGCTTCCGAAAACAAATTTCAATGTTTGAGTCACTTTTATCTGTCATCTGCATATGCTTTGAATTTTGAACAGTCCAAAATTTTGTTGTTTGGTAAAGAGTTTAAATATTTGTCATAATATTTTGGACAGAGATTTCAAATGTGTCATGTTTGGTCTAAAGAGCCTTATGCCATTATTGCCCTCTTGTCTTCATATTCTGCAATGTTTTTGACCTCTTCAAAGGCATATTCAGTGATTGGATCCACACTGATTTTTCAGCTGGCAACTTCTTTCAACCTGAACAAGTCAAAAATTTTGTTGATAACTCTTTACCAAATGACAAAATTTTAGACTGGTATTAATTCAAATTCAAAGCACTTGCAGATGTCAAAATAAACGTAACTCAAAAACTGAAATTTATTTTCAGCAGAGTAGAGGACATTGTGGAAGAAGGTGAAAATGCTGGTTACCAGCATTTTCTCCTTTTCCCACAATGTTTTCAAAAGGCCTCTATCTTGGGGTTGTGAAAACCAGGGATTGATTGGTAAAGGGTTAAGTCGGGATTGATTGATAAAGAGTTCAGTTGAAAATAATCTATTGATTATGCTATCTTGCACAGGTTTATTTCAAGGTTGTCTTTAGCAAATATGTTTGCAGGGGTTGTAAGAAAATAGGTTTATTTTTGTGTTTTTTTCGATCTAAAAAGTGACTTGTATGTAGGTGTGAGAAAATAACTATGTACATCTGTCTTCTTGAAAACAAAATATTTAGGCTCGGTCCATGTTATTTTTAAGGCAAGTTGCGGATGATAAATCATGTTATGCTCAAATGATAAAACTTATCTTTGAAAAGGTAGAAAACCTTTTGGAGAAAAGAAAAAGGAAATGTTGGTACCCTGCATTTTCTCCATATCTTGTTGTTTTTGAGCTTTTCTTTCCATAGCCTTCTAAAACACAGTAGGTTTTGGTGAAGGGTGGACACTTAGTCCTTTGGAGTGGTACTAAATAGTAAACACTGTTAACCTTTCACCAAACAACAAAATTTTAGACTGGTCCAGTTAATTTTAGACTGGTCCAAGTTGAAAGCACTTGCTACCATTTTCTCCTTTCCTACCATATTTTCAAAAGGCTTCTAACTCAGGGTCGTAAAAACCACGGATTGTTTGGTAAAGGGTTAAGATGTACACTTACATTTGCTAAAGAAATGAAATAAAGATTATTTGTCAATCTAAATAGTTATATCTGTTGAAAAGACAGCTCTGTGCACTTTTAAAGGTGGGTATTTAGGTTTTTCACATCACACCAAATTAAAAATATATATATCACTGACATTTATATGAAAAAACAATACAAATCATCAATAATTAAGAATCATAATATTACAAAAAAATTTTGGGGGTAGTATTCCCGCAAAAGGCTACATAGCCCCTTAAGCTATTTTTAGATTTCGAGCAAAAAACGAAAAAAAGCATTGTGGGAATGTTAAGTGACTTGCACATGACTAACAACGCTTTAATTCCATAACAAACACGTAATTATTTTCCGTAATGTCTTCTTCGAATGCTGTGTTTGAATGTGTATTTCATGTAAAAATAGACCATGTATCCCATGGGTGTCGGCTTGGGCTGTAATAAATCTCTAATTTCTCTTGTTGTTAGATGATTTTCAATTACAAGGGTTTTATGATGGAAAATTATAAGGCTTTGGTAGTATAAAGATTATTTCTTTGTATTTTTGTAAAATTTTTGTCCCAAAATCTGAAGCACTACCTTTAAAGCTTCATGGGAGTTTTTAATGTTAGTGTAGGTGTAAATCAAGGATCAGACAATATGCTCAATGCAGTCACATCTTGATCACCACAATCCCTGTTAAAAAATATTGATACTGTTGACCTTTTGATCCTATGACAGCAGGACACTTATTATCCTACTTAACATTTCTGATTTTTCCCACATACTTATTGGCTTACCCTGTTTGACCCTTTACCAAATAATCCCTTTGAAAAAATAGTGGGAAAGGAGAAAATGCTGGTAACCAGCATTTTCTCCTTCTCCCACAATGTTTTCTACCCTGCCGGAAACAAATTTCAATTTTTGAGTTACATTTATTTTGACGTCTGCAAGTGCTTTCAATTTGGACCAGTCTAAAATTTTGTCGTTTGGTAAAGAGTTAACTCCTGAACCATTTCCCACACAATCACTTTTTTTTTTAAAATAAAAGCTGGAAAATGAAAAAGTTTGAAAACATTGCTGGAAAAGGAGAAAATGCTGGTAACTAGCATTTTCTCCTTTTCCAACAATGATTTCTGTCACACCAGTGACAAATCCTTTCATCTAAGGCAGATTGAATTTAATGTGTACTAGACAACTGCTTTCTTTTTTGAAGGATTAAAAAGTCTGTTGCTTGGAAAAGAGGTCAAATAAGTCTTGTAGTGGATGCCTTCGAAGGATTTCTTTCAAAAAAGGCATAACAAGATAAATTCACGTCTATTTTGTGATAAAGTTGTGGTTCAAGGAGTAACATCTTCGCGAGCCAAGGTTACGATCACTATGTGGATCTTACCTTGGCTGATTGAGCCCGATTTTGAGATTACTGCGATGCGCCCTCTATTGGCTGCTGGTTATTACCCCCCTTTACATCATATTTCTAAAAGCCAATGAAATATAGTTTTACAAACCGCTTACCAATACACATGAAGCGTTAAGCAGACATACACGTGGGTTTCCATGTTTTCCTTCTATTTGAAAGGTAGCGACCTTATTCTATTTTTATCAAAGATGAAATGCTGCGAGCAATTTCATTCGTTGCATTTAGAGCTAGCTGCTTCCAATGAAAAAGTGTATAGGGGGAATGTAAAAATCAAGCTTGATCCGCCAAGGGTAGAGTAGCGTAGTGAATCGTAGCCTTGGCTTGCGAAGATGAAGGAGTAAAGGCAAGGTAGGAGTAATATCTCTTAGTAGTTACTGACTTCACTCTTCACTGAACAATTTGGAGGTTTTAACTCATTATGACAAAATTTTAGGTTTGTCCAAATCAAAAGCATGTGCAGACTACAAAATAAAAGTGACTGAAAATTTGAAATTTGTTTTGTGAAGGGTAGAAAACACTGTGGGAAAAGGAGAAAATGCTGGTTACCAGCATTTTCTCCTTTCCCCACATTGTTTTGCAGAGCATTCTTTCTCAGGGTCGTTTATGACACTGAGAATGTGCACATTAATCTCATGTTTGAAAAACATTCTGGGAAAAAGAGAAAATTAGGCTTCACGTAAAAAATTGTTTTTCACTATATAATACCTCCTACTAGATCAGTGCTAAAATCTGAACTCGTTAGAAAGTTGCCCAGATACCTCTTCCCTGGTTTCTCAATTTCAGGCTGCATCGCGGAAAAAGGAGGCTTCATGTAAAAAATTGTTTTTCTCTGATATTGGGAATATCTCTATGATAGTAACTGCCTTTTCATTTCAGTTTTTTTGGGCATGAACCGATCCTTTAAGGATAAAAGAAGTGAATTTATATTGATTTCATACATTTTATGAAGAGCAGTTGTTCAGGTAGCATAACCCGTCTCTGATGACTCTTGTTTTCTTCTGATTGTCATTTTTTACAGCATTTTCTGATTGTCCAGAGCATAACTTTGTCATCTCGGTCCAATAGACTTGAAACTTGGCAGTTTTGTTTGTTGCAATTATATGGAGTACAGTGCGAAAGAACTTTAGTTATTTCCCTTTTATCATCATTTCTACAGTATTTTCTGCTTGGCCAGAGCATAACTTTGTCATTTTTTTATCTGAACATCTTCAAATTTGGTATGCATAACTGTTAAAAAATTTGGGAGTACAGTGCATAAGAATCATAATTCTTCCTAGCTCGAATTTTGAGTTATTTCCTCTTAGATCTTCATTTCTATAGCATTTCTTGCTTTTCTGGAGCATAACTTTGTCATCTTATGTAGGAATGACTTGAAATATGGTATGCTTATTTGTTGCAATATTTGGAAGTGCAATGTGCAAGAACTGTAATCCTACCTTGTGCTGTTGTTTTCACGAGTTATTTCCTTCTGATCGTCATTTTTACAGCTATTATTGTCCAGAATATAACTTTGTCATCTCAAGTCAGAATAACTTAAACTTGGTATGCATGTTTGTTGCAATATTAACTCTTTACCACACAACAAAATTTTAGACTGGTTCAAATTGAAAGCATTTGCAGACGACACAATAAAGGTGACCGAAAAAATGAAATTTGTTTTAAGAAGGGTAGAAAACACTGTGGGAAAAGGAGAAAATGCTGGTTACCAGCATTTTCTCCTTTTCCCACAATGTTTTCAAAAGCCTTCTTTCTCAAGGGCGTCAAAAGTAGGGATTGTGTGGTAATGGGTTAAGGAGTACATCGCACAGGAACAATAAATCTACCTACCACAGATTTTGAGTAATTCCACTTTGATATTGATTTTTACAGTATTTCTTGCTTGTTAGCGAGGAACTTTGTCACCTCAGTCAAATTGACTTGAGACATGCTTATTTCAGTTACGAAAAGTGCAATATACTAGAACAGTAACCTTACCTAATGCCCTTTTGGAATTATTCCCTATTCATTATTTTTTTTACAGCTTTCCATGATTCCCTACAATATAACTTTGTCTTTTCATGTTGAAATGACCTGAAACTTTCTATGCATGTTTCCTAAACATTAGAGGAGACATTCATGCCTATTTGAATCACTTACATGATTTCTGCTGCACTGCTATTTTCCGCTACCTGCCCTTTATCATTATTATTCCCCCTTGACAGCTGGTGGTGGGACGGGCATATCCTGCTACAAATTGCCGCTCTTGTTCCATGATGTTTTCATAAACCTACTTCAATGTCATTAACCCATTAATCTCTACTTTTGACACACCTGAGAAAGAAGCCTTCAGAAAACATTGTGGGAAAAGGAGAAAATGCTGGTAACCAGCATTTTCTCCTTTTCCCACAATGTTTTCTACCCTTCGCAAAACAAATTTCAAATTTTCTGTCACCTCAATTTTGTCGTCTGCAAATGCTTTCAATTTGGACCAGTCTAAAGCATTGTCGTTTGGTAATGAGTTAATATATTAGATGATGTAGGTGTAGGGATAAGTGCAACGTATTTATGAAGTGGGAAGCTGGTCCCGGATGTGTTATAAGTGTTGTTGTCTATATTAGTATGAAAGTATGACAAAGCTTGTGTGTTATCCCATATACCAGTGGATGCTGTGTGACAATACATTGTGTGACTGTAAGTCAGATTTTCTTTCAACTCGTTAAAAAATGACAATATTATAGACTTGTCCAAATTGAAAGTATTTGCAGACGACAAAATAAAAGTGACTGAAAATTTGAAATTTGTTTTTTGAAGGGTAGAAAGCTCTGTGGGAAAAGGAGAAAATGCTGGTTACCAGCATTTTCTCCTTTTTCCACAATGTTTTCTAAAGGCTTCTTTCTCAGGCTTCTCTCTCAAAAGTAGGGATTGTGATCTGGTAATAGGTTAACTCTTTACCAAACAACAGATCTTTTGACTTGTCCAAATTGAAAGCCTTTGTAGGTGAAAGAATAAAGATAGAATAAATGCTCATGAAATCATGGAATTTGCTTCTTACAAAACAAAACAGAGTGGGTAAAAGAGAAAATGCTGGTTACCAGCTTTTTCTCATTTTTCCACAATATTTTCCAAAGGCCTCTTTCTCGGGCTTATTGAAACTCGGTACTGTGCGGCAAAGAGATAACCTTTTATAATATTGTTGACAAGATTGTAGCCAAGACAAATTAATTGGTGTTAAAACAGCGATTTCTTTTTTTCATATGGGTAGAAAACATGGGAAAGAGGAGAAAATGCTGCTTACCAGCATTTCTCCTTTTCCCTCAATGTTTTCAAAAAGCCTCTTTCCCAGGGTAGTTAAAAATGGGTGACTCAGTGGTGAGTGGACTCATGACCTGCTGGTTGTGAGTTCAATACCCGGTTGAGGCTAACTTTCTTTCTGGCGTATTTTTGCCTCTCACCTCTGCTGAAGCATGTGAGAAAAGTAGTCGGTGGCTTTGGAAAGAAAGTAGTGTAAGTACCGGTGTGAGAAAGCCAGGAAACACATGTGCATCACCAACCGCCATGATATGACCTCAGCTGTTAAAGTGACGTTAAACCCCAATACAACCAACCAGCCAACCAACGTTAAAAACGGGGATTGTGTGGTAAAGGATTAAACTCCGTTTTCACATAGTATAGCTCCTATCTGATAAATTTCTAATTACTTGCAGAAAATCAAGTAAAAAGGGTGCAAGATGCAGCATTTATTATTGAAGATACTGATTCTGTGTGCAGTTACGGGGTATTTCACCATGGCTCAGGTTTGTTTCTTTGTATGGTGTTTAACTGTTAACCCATTACCAAACAATCCCTGGTTTTTAGTCCCTGAGATAAAACCCTTTTGAAAACATTGTAAGAAAAGGAGAAAATGCTGGTAACCAGCATTTTCTCCTTTTCCAACAATGTTTTCTAGTCCGCTGGAAACAAATTTCAATTTTTGAGTGATGTTTATTTTGTTGTCTGCAAGTGCTTTCGTTTTGGACCATTGTAAAATTTTGTTGTTTGGTAAAGAGTTTAGGATAGTCCTCTGTGGTACTGCGGTACTTAATTTTGCCAAAAATTTACAATAAGAGAGAGAAATCAGGTGTGTTATTTTCGAACACTTTGATAAACTGTTGAGTGTAAAAGTTACAATAAATGTTGCTATCAAAATTCAAGTCGTGTTTTTTCAGACAGGAATATCGGACAATATCTAGGTCCAGCTACAATATTGATTATGGGTGCTCCAAAGGGAATCCACCATGGTACCCTGTCAACTCCTATAATTTGGAAAATCGTAAGAAATATAACTTTTATTTTCAAAAAATGATTAAAATACCGTAGTTTTTGTTTCTGGTGAGGACAATGACATAACAGCTGACTACCTTCACTTGTCAAACATGAATTATGGGTTTTATGTTGTTCGGTAATGAGTTAATTGAGGTTGTGCTCAAACTTTAAGGTCTTATTCATACTATGATGGTATGCAAATCAAAGATAAATACTTTTGTTCTATAGACAGAATGCAAAACAAAGCCCTGGAGTTCAGAATTTACGCTATAAGCTTTAACCCATTACCACACAATCCCTACTCTTGACGCCCCTGAGAAAGAAGCCTAAAAAGAACATTGTGGGAAAAGGAGAAAATGCTGGTAACCAGCATTTTCTCCTTTTCCCACAATATTTTGTACCCTTCACAAAACAAATTTCAAAGTTTCAGTCACTTTCATTTTGTCATCTGCAAATGCTTTTGATTTGGACAAGCCTAAAATATTGTCGTTTGGTAATGAGTTAAACCCTACACTAAAAAGAAGTATAACAGGTGGGTAAGAAGATTACCTGCAACCAAGGTGACAAGTACAAATGTACCAAGTTTGGTCTTGTGTGTGAATTTATATGTGGTGCTGTCCCTCTCTGTGTAAACTGTGACACACTCATACATGAATGACTAATTTCTTTGAAAGAAAATTGTTCAAATATTCAGCTGAGGTGTGATTGTAATGTATCCATAAATCTCTCTTTCCAGAAAACCTGTGTCTATAATGGGGCAGAATACCAGGTTGGGGAGAGTGTTACTGGTGATCCATGCGACAAGTGCACATGTACCCAGTTTGGTCTTATGTGTGAACTGATACATTGTCCAACCCCCCGCTGTGTGGACAGTTACATCCCAGAAGGGGAATGCTGCCAAGTTTGTCCTAATGGTAGGTGCTTGTTGGAATCCAACCCTGTTAACTTTCTACCATATAATGCTAAGTTTTAACCTCACAAAACTGATGTAAAAGCCATTTGAAAACGTTGTGGGGGGGGGGAAACTTTAACACTTTACCAAACAATTTGTTTTTACGGCACTGAGATAGAAACTTTTTGAAAAAATTCTGAGAAAAGGAGAAAATGCTGGTAACAACAATGTGTTCTACCCTGCTGAAAACAAATTTCAATTTTTGTGTAATGTTTATTTTGCTGTCTGCAAGTGCTTTCAATTTGGGCCAGTCTAAATTTTTGTCATTTGGTAAAGGGGTAAATGGCCCAAAGGTTATTCGTTACCAGTAAGTTTTCCTTTTTCCACAAGGTTTTCAAAAGCCTTTGTTCTCAATATTCTTAACACTGAAGATTGTATGTAAAATATTAACCCTTTACTCCATAGATACTCATTTCTACGCATGGCTCGTAGGGGACTTTGGAAAACATTGTGGCAAAAGGTGAAAATGCTCATGACGAGCAATTTCACTTTTTGCCACAATGTTTTCTATGCTATCAAAAGGTGTCATATACACATGAGAAATGGCTTTATCCATGCTGTTATATAGGGTCAATTAGAGATACCATAGAAATGCCTTATGGGGTAAAAGGTTAAATCATAGACTCATAGCAAAGTTTTATAACAATAGAGAAATAGGCGTCATTCCTGTGAGTCAAATTATCTCCCTTGCTATATAAAGACTGAAAGTAACCAAATGATAGATTTGACCTTTTAACTCATTATCAGACAACAAAATTTTAGGTTTGTCCAAATCAAAAGCATTTGCTGATGACAAAATAAGAAGTGACTGAAAATTTGAAATGTGTTTTGTGCAGGGTAGAAAGCGTGGGAAAAGAAGAAAATGCTGGTTGCCAGCATTTTTTCCTTTTCCCACAATGTTTTCCTAGGGCTTTTTTCTGAGGGTCATCACAAGTAGGGATTGTGTTGTAATGGGTTAACCTGTATTTTGTTGTTTTTTTTTAACATTATTTACTATGGGGATGTTGTGATGAATATAATTTGATTTATGCAAGTGTGTATGGGTCCCCATGTAATTTTAAAGCAAATTCTGGCCTCAATTGTCAGAGAAATAGGTATGTATTTATTTGTAAAGCAATATAATTGGATTTAGTTGAGCTGTTATCAGATGAACATATCTATATAGTGCAAGAAAATTCAGGATTAACACCAACTAATCACTGCATAAGGACCAATAAAGTACTGAAGAGGACTCAAGGGAAATAACTCAAGAATGCTCCCCCCCCCTGTTTGTTTTGGAGTTTTTATGACCTTGAAAAAGGAGGCTTTTGAAAACATTGAGGGAAAAGGAGAAAATGCTAGTAAGCAGCATTTTCTCCTTTTCCCACAATGTTTTCTACCCTGCTGGAAGCAAATTTCAATTTTTTAGTTATGTTTATGTTGTAGGCTGCAAGTGCTTTGAATTAAGTCTTTACCACACAACCAAATTTTAGACTGGTCCAAATTGAAAGCTTTTGCAGATGACAAAATAAAGGTGGCTGAAAAATTGAAATTTGTTCTGGGATGGGTAGAAAACACTGTGGGAAAAGGAGAAAATGCTGGTTACCAGCATTTTCTCCTTTTCCTACAGTGTTTTCAAAAGGCTTCTTTCTGAGGGACATCAAAAGTAGGGATTGTGTGGTAATGGGTTAACTTGCACATTTTTGTATTTTACAGGAACAAATTGCTTGCATCATGGAAACCTTGGCCCTGCCATAATTCCAGAGAGTGGGTGTATGTATTCAAGTCTGGAGGAGTGTTATTGCTATTACATGTCAAAGAATCCTACCAGGGGGAGAACATACTGTCTTCCTCCATTGTTCCAATGGTATCAGTGGCATGCACAGCTGCCCGATTGTAATGTGACAACAGTTTAAGTCACATGTGCATAATTCATTTCTTGGGCTAAATCTATTCGTTTGCAACACAACTAAACTGTAGACTTGTTTAAAGTAGAAATGTTGCAAATGTAAATTAGAATGTGGAATTTGACCTAGAAAGGATAGAAAACTGTACGGGAAAAAGAGAACATTCTGGTAGTCAGAATTTTCACCTTTTTTTAACAGTGTTTCCAAACTCCCTCTTCATTTAGGTTATTAAATTTAGGATGATTTTGTAAAGGGTTATCTTAGTACTTTATGAGCCTACTGATTATGTTTTGTAGGTAGAAACTTTTTAAAACAAGGTAGGAAAAAAATAGAGAAGGAAATGCTGGTAACAAATATTTTTTTTTTCCTTTTTTCTGTGATTTTTCTTCTGCCTTCAAAGATATCCAGTCATCAGAGCCAATTTTAAATTGATGCCTAAATATTTGTAATATGAATGACTTCAAAATTGTAGTTTAGGTGTAACAGGTGGTGACAAAATATCGCGGCTCGACGGGGATTCGAACCTAGGGCCTCAGAAACACCGTCCCTCTACTCTAACAAACTGAGCACGATATATCACCAAGTACCTGTACCCAGCTACATTATACCTTTACATCTGTAGGATATACCAGTATACTACATGACTCCCCGCCACATGAAAATTCGTCCACGAATCCCTCAATCACTGCTACCATATCTTTCTAATAAGTGGGTTATTTACTTTGGGCGCCAAATGTAACAGGTGGTGGAAAAAATATCACAGCTCGACCAGGATTCGAACCCAGGGCCTCAGGAACACAGTTCCTGCACTCTAACCAACTGAGCTACCAAACCACATGTTGATTTATCCCCAAATACCTGTACCCGGCTACATTATACCTTTACATCTGTCTGTGGGATAGACCAGTATATTACATAGATTAACCCTATACTGCACAATCCAGATATTTTACCTTTTACCAGATGACAAAATTTTAGTGTAGTCCAAATTCAAAGTGTTTACAGATGACAATTACAGTGTGGCTGAAATGGTGCAGTTTTTCCTTGATAGTGTAGAAAACATTGTGGGACAAGGAGAAAATACTGGTCACCAGCATTATCTCCTTTTCTCACAAAGTTTCCAAACGGCTCCTTTCCATGGACCTTTCCAAAGGTTGGCTTGAGGGTTTAGTGTTAATGGCTCTGGATGCTGATATCCAGCATTTCCTTCGTTCCACAAAATGTTTACTATCCAAAAACAACTTGTGTGATTTGAGCTACATTCAATGTGTCATATTAAAATGCTTTCTTTTCATCTCCTTGGATAGTTGTTTTACATTTTCTTCATTCAGTAAAGAGTTATCCAATTATTCTATAAGTCAGTCTTTGGTAAATGGGAGTTTTATGATGCAATCTTGCTTTGATAGGGTAGAAAACATTGTGGGAAAAGGAGAAAAATGCTGGTTACCAGAGTCTTAGAAGCCTATGGATTAACCCTTTACCACACAATGCTGACTTTTGACGACCCTTGGAAACAAGCCTTTTGAAAACATTGTGGGAAAAAATAGAAAATGCTGGTAACCAGCATTTTCTCCTTTTTCCACAATGTTTCTATCCAATCAATAAACAGTTGCACCATTTGAGCCACGTTGAAATTGTCATCTGCAAATGCTTTCAATTTGAAAAAGGCTAAAATTTGTCGTCTGTTAAAGTGTTAACGGAGATGTGTCACAGCCAAACAAGATAGAGAGTACTTAAATGTAGAACCAGAATGTAGAATTGCAAGTAAGGGCTCATTATCTCAAATGATTGAATTGACATATCAAGTATGATTTAAATGATTGAAAAGAAATTATTGCTCGAAAAGGAGAGAATGCTTGTAACCATTATGTTCTCCT
Organism: Tridacna crocea; assembly: GCA_943736015.1. Lineage (NCBI taxonomy): Eukaryota > Metazoa > Mollusca > Bivalvia > Cardiida > Cardiidae > Tridacna > Tridacna crocea. Next base: position 17,552,889 of record OX031069.1, read on the forward strand.
TTTTCCACAATGTTTTCAATAGCCTTCCTTACAAGGGTTTGTGAAGTAAAGGGTTCGACAAATTTGTAAACTGATAATACATGATAGGCTATTGGATTAATCAAGGATATTTCATATACATGTATGGCCATTCTTTATCATGTTCAATATCTGACAAGTCATTTTTGGATTGATAAAACCAAGCTTTGACAAGTTAGATAAAAGCTTGATAAAAAAAAAATTGATATGAATGTGATAGTATAATGTATGTTTCTACGATAAGCTGAAAAAAGTATATTTGTGGAAATAATGGACATTTTGACATTTTTTCTCTATGAAATAGTTAAAACTGTGTACAGTTATTTGGTCTTACTTTTTATATTCCCAAAGAGTTGTATTATTTTATGGCCCAGTTGTCAGTCTGTCTGCAGCAATTTCTTGTGCCTCTAATCCTCATACAGTTTCCATTGGAATAAGTTCAAACTTAGTTCAATGAATCTCTATGATGTGTAGTTGTACATGTGACTTCAAATTTAGATCTTTAGGCCTTCTCGGATTTAATGTTTCACTGGCAAGCCTCTTCATGGGTAAATACAGGCCCGTCGGAAGGAAATTTCATTTGGTCTGGCCAGTATGGCTTGCGACGAAGTCGTCGTGAAGCCATGATAGGGGGTTCCGGGGGCATGCTCCCCCAAAAAAATTTGAAAATAAGATGCTCTCTGGTGCACTCTGGCGCATTTTTTGAGGTTTATATTACGCATTTTTTTTTTCGAAAATTGGTCTGGCCATTTTTCATTTTCGGCCGAAAATTTGGTCCAGCCATGGCCGGACCGGCCGGACCGCTTCCGACGGCCTTGAAATACCCTGCTTGGCAAAGCTCTTGTTCCTCAAATATTCATTAGAGACCATACTGGTGAATTTAACTATTTTTATGTTTGGTAAAAGCTTGATTAAAAAAAAAATTAATATGATGTGATATTTTCATAATGATTTCCTCCTTTTCCTACAATGTTTTCACAAGGCTTGTTTCTTAGGGTAGTTAAAACAGTTAAAAGTCGGGATAGTGTAGTAAAGGGTTAACCCATACCACACAATCCCTACTTTTGATGACCCTTAGAAAGAAGACTTTAGAAAGCATTGAGGGAAAAGGAGGAAATGCTGTAACTAGCATTTCCTCCTTTTCCCACAATGTTTTCTACCCTTCACAAAACAAATTTCAAAATTTCAGTCACTTTCATTTTGTCCTCAGCAAATGCTTTTGAATTTGGACATGCCTACAATATTGTCGTTTGGTAGTGGGTTAAACCATTTACAGGCAACAATTAAATGTGGCTCAAATGATGAGCTCTGCCTTCTATATGGTAGAAAACAATGTGGGCAAAGGAAAAAATGCAGGTGACCAATATTTTCCCCTTTTCACTCATTGTTTTCAAAAGGCTTCTTTCTCAGGGTTGTTAAAACACTCACGATAATCTGGTAAAGGGTTGAAAATCAAACAGAAAAATTCCAACTTAGGGTGAAAAACCAAATATTGCAGTAGCATACAAATTCCTTTTGCTGTAAATCTCATTGAACTGAAAGTCTAGATCAAGATCAGACTGCATGTTCTGTTTGGTTTTGATTTAATGTTCACTGTGTGCAGAGCAAACTGAGATGTACTTTCTGAAATAGTAGTCTCACTTCAGCGTGTTCTATGATCATCTTAACCCTTTACTCCATAAGTTATATCTATTGTATCTCTAATTGACCCTAAATAACAGTAAAGATGATGCCATTTCTTGTGTGTATATGACACCTTTGATAGCATAGAAAACATTGTGACAAAAGGTGAAATTGCTCGTCACGTGCAATTTCACTTTTTGCCACAATGTTTTCCAAAGGCTCCTACAAGCAATGTGTAGGAATAAGTATCTATGGAGTAAAGGTTTAACTGCTGGTTAGGTCTCTGACATATTTCTTGTCTCTGGAGTTGACTGCTTGTTGGAAAATATTGTCGCAAAGAAACCACATTTTAAAGTGAGCCAATATTCTTTTCATCTACTCCCCCTTTTTAGCTCACCTAAGAACAAAGTGCTCAAAATAAGCTTTTGTGAAAGTGCTGTGTCCGGTGCGAGTCATCTGCGTGCCTTCAACACTTACCTTATGTGCACTCCAGAGGTCACACATTCTGTCAGTTACTCTTGAAACTTTGTCACAATGTTTTTCTGAATAAAATCTCAGACAAGTTTGAAATTGTGTCAGGTTTGGTTAAAAGGTAGGTTACCAGACCAAATCTTAGAACAACCTTATGTGCATTCTAGAAGCCACATTTTCAGCCTGATACTTTTGAAACTTTGCCAGAATGTTTGTCTTTATTATATCATTACCAGTTTGGGTAGCATTGGGTCAAAAAGTTGGTCACTGAATCAAATCTTGTTAGAAAAACTTTGTGTGCAGTCAAGAAGCTACATTGTCAGCCTGACACTCATGAAAGGTGGTAAGAATGTTTGTCTTTATATCACATACAAGTTCGAAATTGGCGTCATCTATTTATTTGTTGGTACATGTATATACATGTATATATTTTTTTTTTTTTCAAATAGATAAAAATACAATTCATACATGTAGCTTCAATTTGAAAAACAAGCAGTTTAATAAAGGAAAAAATTACATAGATCTACATGATAAGATAAATGATCCTTCATTTTGATCATGAAACCTTGATAATGCTATTTTTCACCTGCACAAAATCAGGCCTTGTTAAAAAGTTTTCCGTTTAAACTGGATCTGGAACAGAAGACAGGCAGTGGCGCACTTGTTTCTTCACTTTGGGTTGGTCAAATGGATGATTACGAATCAAATCGACAAAATCCTTTATCCGACCTTTAAATCCACCAATTTTAGGGCCCTGAAATAAAATAAAAAACAAGGAATGGGGGTAGACTTATAGGTATACTTTTTGTCAAGGTAGAGGGTAGCCATTTTGCCATGCTGAGTATTTTGATGATCTGTCTTCATATGCATCATGTCTTTATTTTCTAATCAATAACAGGTTTAGTACATCATTCTAAGAAAACTTTTGTTTTTTTACAACCTTGAGGGAGAAGAACTTGACAATTTTATGAGTTTATTGGTTTCCCGCCTTTAACCCATTACCATACAGTCCTTTTGGAAACATTGTGGAAAAAGGAGAAAATGCTGGTAACCAGCATTTTCTCCTTTTCCCACAAAGTTTTCTACCCTTCACAAAACAAATTTAAAATTTTCAGTCACTTTTATTTTGTCGACTGCAAATGCTTTCAATTTGGACAAGCCAAAAATTTTGTCGTTTGCTAAAGAGTTAAACAGTATTTAGTACATGTTTTATCGTTTTCTTTTCGTCCCATAAATATTTTACAAACAATTGACTTGAACTCTTTTAAAAACTTTAAAAATTTGTACAATTTTTTTCAGAGTTTATTGAAGGCAAATTTATTTACATTCTAGATTTTGAAATGGCGGCCAAACTTGTCTTGCTGCTGGAGGAGATCTCGAACTTAACCCTTACCAAACAATCCCTGGTTTTTACGACCCTGAGATAGAACCCTTTTGGAAACATTGTGGGAAAAGGAGAAAATGCTGGTATGAACATTTTCTCCTTTTCCCACAATGTTTTCTACCATGCTGGAAACAAGGTTCAATTTTTGATTTACGTTTATTTCGTCATGTGCAAGTGCTTTCAATGTGGGCCAGTCTAAAATTTGGTCGTTTGGGAAAGAGTTCATTGAGTTTTGACGTAAGCCAAGACCCAGAAGACACAAAAACTAAGTTTTCTCCTATAATGAACTTACAACGCGATCCTCTTGATGGGGATCACGACCAAGTATTATAGGTCTGAATATGTTGACTCCAACACGCCGTCGGTTGTCCACAGCTTGCTGGACACCGTCCACCTTCAGTCCAGTCTGCTCTACCTGCTCAGTTCCGCCGTAACGGTCCACAATGGACATTTCTATATTTCTATAAAATTCGACCTACAACAATGAGACGATTTAATGAAACCAGGGCCCGTATTCATCAACCATTCTTAAGAACGTTCTTTGTTTTTTATCCAGAATTTTCTACAATTGTACTGGGTAACACAAGTTCTGATTGGCTAAACCGATTCGGTTTAGCTGATCAGAACTTGTGTAACTTACAAATTTAGAAAACCTTGGAGAATAAAACCAAGATATTCTCAAGAATGGTTGGTGAACACGTGCCCAGAATGTTCAAGGGCTGAAACTTCTTATCCCTTTACTTTACCAAAGAATCCAAAGTTTTATGGACCGTTTTCTTTTTTTATGTAGAAAGCTTTTCAAACATGTTGGTTACCAGGATATTATCATTTTTTCCACGATGTTTTCCATCACATGGGCGTATCTCCTGTACAAGAAAACGCGGTTGCGTACACCTTGCCAAAAAGGAAACAAAGACAAATTTCCCCACAACGCCGCCTAAGGCCTCCACATAGCTTCTACAATCAAAACATTTCTGGAGGGATACTCCAAGAGCCTCCTAAGAAATTTCTTTCACCTCTCTCGGCACACGGCACTTTGTGCATCTGCTGGTAATACTTTCAGTATTACGATACGTACACTTTATTTTGGAGCAGCTACGTCCCTGCATCATTTAATTTGTAGTCGGCAAAAAATTCAATATAAAATAGTAAGAGACTGTGTCGTCCGATGGGGAGTTCTGTTACCGTCTGAGTAGTTGATGTTCCATACAGAGTACTGTGAGGAAATTGAATTACTAGATCTAGAACATTAATTAAGACAGGGGTATATTCGATCCCTTTTCATCAGATTTGAATAACTGAAAATAGAGCTATTCAGGTATGTGTTCTTTCAGCAATAATGTTTCTTAAATCATAAATTTACGGATGCTTCAAAGGTCTACAAGGGGCGTTGTCTGCGCATGTCATATTCTTCGAAGATGAGTATTTATAGAATGCCATCTAGCGGGAGATAATACTACAAAGGGATCTTACATAGACGATCTCTGAGCAGAGTTGTCGTTCGTTACTATCAACATACATGAATTAGAATGATCCGCAGGGCAAGAGAGTGATACGATCTCTGGTCTACATGACGGCTTTTATAAATGTATAAGAGTTTTAATCGTTCATACTAAATTGACTGCTCACCGTATGCCACTTGCCATCATTCAGCTTGCTTTTGCTTTTGCCATGGAAACCGAAGGAAGAACCGATGCCATATTCTGCGGGATTAAACAGGAAGTAGTGCAGGTACCCGTCATGGAGGAGGACGCCTTCATAGTCATACACACTCTCGCTTTGGTAGGTACCCTCAGCGTAGTACAGCAGACCTGTGTCGCTGGCTGTGTTGAAGCTTAGTCTGAAGTGGGCCCTGCAATGAGATGGACTGGGTTGGACGATAGAATTGCATCTTTCAGACGCGGCAATTATTGTCGTTTAACTTCTAGAAAAAAAAACTTTGTAGGCGATTTTGAAAAAAAAAAAGACGAATGGAACTCTTCTGAATCATAGGAGTCCGTAGTTTGACTCCTGTTCTCTTTTCTTTATACGGCCGGTACTCACCCCCGATAAAAAAGGAAAACAAACGACTATTCTCCTTATTCAGGCTTAAAATTTCGACTGAGAGCTGAAACAATTTCCTACCCGGAAAAAAAGAACAACTGTTTGCAAGTGGTTAATGCATTCTGGTTGCTACAGTCGCACGGACCTGTAAACTCTCTAAAAAACAGTGCCATTGACAAGGGTTCATACATTCGACACTGGCTGTCGCGCATATTAACCACTAAAATTTCTCGTTTCAAACAATGTTACGTGACAAAAGGTGTCATCAGCTGTATGCAATTTCATTGGTTGGATTCGCGACTCACGGTAAGTACATAATAACCAATAAAATTCCAAACAGTGTCGAGTGATACAAGATGGCAGCGGCTGTATGTAATTTGGTCCTTGATCACAAATTCAACAGATCAGAGGCGTTTCTTCTTTATTGAAGACAAAGACTGTAGTTCAGTGATATTTTGAAGGATGTGTGCCGCTAATGCTGTGTTTCATTAGAACTAAAGTGCATTGTTTATCTTAAAAGTCGAAAGTACGAACCCTTGCCAATGATGCAGATGTTTTGGGCGAGTTTACAAGTTCGAGCGTCTGTAGCAGCCAGACTGCATTAGCCACTGACAAACAGTTGTGTTTTTTCTGGTAAAAAATATGATTTGCCTCACAGTTGTCGAAGGAATAAAGAGAAAAGCTAGAAAAGTAACGGGCGGTATCAAGAAAAAAATATAATATTTATAATGTACAGTCTAAGGGTGACAGGAGTAAAACTACAGACCGAAGTAATGTTCTGAACGAGAGCAATCTAACTCATTACCAAACGACAACATTTTAGGCTAGGCCGAATCGAAAGCATTTGGAGACGACAAAAAAACAATGACTGAAAATTTGAAATTGTTTTGTGAAAGTTAGAAAAAATTGTGGGAAAAGGAGAAAATGCTGTTTACCAGCATTTTCTCCTTTTCCCACAATTTTTTTCTAAAGGCTTCTTTCTCAGGGTCGTCAAAAGTAGGGATTGTATGGTAATGGGTTAAACGACTTGGGCTGTAGGAATGAAGTCCCACGTAGGTAAATAATGGGGCTAAAATGAGAAATTACTCCGATTCTGACTATTTGAATTCGGCACTATGCATGGACTTATCAGGTCATTCATATGGGGTATTAACCCTTTACTAAACGACAAAATTTTAGACTGGTCCAAATTGAAAGCACTTGCCGCCAACAATAAAATAACCAGGGATTGTTTGGTAAGGGTTAAAAGCTCTAAACTCATATTACCACCTTACTTCAATTCTGGAACAATACAAGTTGGTTTCTTTAAAAAAAAATGCCAGGGCTTCTTTAAAAAAGAAGCCAGGAGAGGTCAGCATCATTGTTTCCAAATAGTTTATTGGCTTTTAATTTCAATACATTTTGGTACATGTAAACATACAAGTAAAAAAGCCGCCGCGTAGAAACCTCGTAATTATGCTTTACATGACGGTCATATGGCCTTTTCGTCGCTTTTCCAAGTCGATTGATCTTGTCCAGCAGTCTTCTTTCTCTTTTTAACGAAGTTCTTTTTTTTTCTGCTGCTTACATTTATTTGCTTAATGTAAAATTGCATTTATTTGAGGAGTCATTTGCAGACATGGCAAATTGATTTAACAAATATTTTTCCGATATTCGTCACATAAAAAAAAACACACACGCCCATTTCCTGTTTCGTTTTTTTGATTTCGCTTTATTTACAAAACCATAACGAAATAGGTTGTGTATCAGTGCATTTTCGCAAGAAATGTGGATTTAGACAGCAAATTCTGTGGCAGTCAGCCTTTTAAACTCACCACTAATGACTTTTCTTGACAGTGTGACGCCACTTTAGAGGAAAAAAAGAAATCAGCTCTATAATCCAATATAAATAAATAGAGAGACCACCGAAAACCATGTTGGTTCTAATTAGTAGGCGTAAAGTGTCGTCTCGGATTAGCCTGCACGGACTGCGCAGGCTGATCCGAGACGACATTTTACGCGTTTAATGTCAAAATGCGCCTTTTTCGCGTGCTGCAAGCAAATTATACAATAAACCATACTTGGAACTTATGTCCAGATTTGCAGGACTGAACGAAACCAAGCTGTCTCCTGTAAATTCGAAACAAGCACCCCTTCCATGTACATGGGTCACCTGAAACAATAAAAGATGCCATACTGATATCCACTCGGATCCAAGGGAAGATTGCAGTCATGCTCTTGCAAAAAGGGGGCTTAATGCATCTCCGTGATACATTACACGTGGAAGCTATCACAGTAACGTTAAGTACTGTAGATCCATTAAGCCATTACCACACAATCCCTACTTTTGACGACCCTGAGAAAGAAGCCTTTAGAAAGCATTGTGGGAAAAGGAGAAAATGCTGGTAACCAGCATTTTCTCCTTTTCCCTCAATGTTTTCTACCCGTCACAAAACAATTTTCAAACTTTCGGTCACTTTTATTTTGTCGTATGCAAATGCTTTCAATTTGGACAAGCTAAAAAATTTTGTCGTTTGGTTATGAGTTAACCCCTTATTCTGCTATTTCAAAGGTATTTTTGCAGAAAAATATCTCCCTATCGGACAGTGTAGATCAAAGATCAGACTGCACGTTCTGTGCAGTCTGATCTTTGATCAACACTGTCCACAAAAGGTGAGTGAGTCGCGTTTAGCAGCCTACGTCCATTTTGTCTGACAATAGAATGGATATGCAGGTAAAGCGGTCCTTTGACATACAGAAAAGTTACAAATAGCGTGGTTTTTTTTTTCGACACAGTCTGCGCACGCTGGACATGGTATATAAAGCATTTCGCAGATGCATTAAGCCCTCTATTTAGAGAGCATAAACAAATTGAATGTTCATTCCAAGGTTCGATCTCTCAGTTTTCTCACATATCAATTGAACAGGCAGACCTGGGTCGATACTGTTCGCAGATACATTGAGCCTCCTTTTTCATAGAGCGTGGTTCATATGTACTGTATATACATCAATATCTCTCGACGACTGAGAATACAAGCCAGTAAAACTCAGATATTTGTGACCCATCACGCAGAAAGGGGCCTCCTGGCAACTGCGAAAAGTGTAAACCCTAGTCAGACTGTGCGAATTGTGCAGGCTGATAAGGGTTGAGACTTTTCGCTTCAATGATATTTTCTGTAGGCCTATGAAAAGAGGTCATTGTGTCTTGTTATACAATCATGGCATTTTAGAATTATCAACTTAAATTGAACTGCATTATTGTTGATCTGTTTTCATCTAATTGATGTACAAAATTCCCAGCTTGTCCCTTTTTGCGTGATGGGTCATAATATCCTAGCTTAATCTTTCCTGACAAAGTCAAATCAACATGAAAAAAGTAGTAGGGTAAAGAAAAAGTGTCAACGCAGTTACCAGTCTTCTATGGATATTTTCAGGGTTTAAACAGAAAATCAATAAATTTAAAGCATACATATATATCCTCCAGGATGTAGTTTTCCATAGAAACGAAAAATACTTGTCATTTGTTTCGTGTTGTTTTCATATTATAGTCAATTGTGATGATGTCCTGTATTTTGTACGGAAAACGAAATTTCATTCAACACTGAAGATAATGTCGGCACTGAATACCAATTTAAATGATTTTACGGCCTACGTATTATTAGTAGTAACCTATTTTCACAAATCATTCATTGAAGTTTACTAACTTTGATTGTAATTCTATTATTCAAAACGTGTAACACCAAGGACACACAGGTAACTGCGTAGATGAGAAATGTAACTGCTTTGACCAATAGCAACAAAAAAGTTAATTTATACAGAGCACATTTGAATGTTTAATACCCAAAGCTTAATCTGAAAGTCTGATACATGCCCATGGAAAGACACATATTCTGAAATTTTGAAAGTGAAATAAACATGTTAAAATCAGTATATAAAGTAACACCATTGACTGAACACAAACACTATTGACCAAAATGTGACATTCATAAGTTCTCAATATCTCAAGTGGGAATTTTTATTCAATCTTTCTTGCAATGACAGATATTTCAGCTGAAGTTTGATGTTTTAAACAGTGAGAAACTGCATTTGACTGTAATGGTAACATTGTGATATCTATAAGATAACACCAAATATCTCTGTTTAACCCATTTTTTACCGCTCAGGTAATTTTGAACTTTTCCTAATTGAAAAGATTTGCAGACGACAAATTTAAAACTGAAAAAAAATCGGGTTTTCTGATAGGATAGAAAACATGGTGGGAAAAGGAGAAATTGCACATTCTGTGCAATTTCTCATATTGCCACAATATTTTCCTAAACCTTTCACTGTGGAGTCGTTAAAACACGGGATTGAGTGGGAAAGGGTTAACTCTTCAATGCCTGAAAATGCATTTAGTCATCCTGCAGCAGACGACTTTAAAATGATGTAGTAAAAATACAGAAAATCTTCCAGAATTGCAATTTTTAACGTAGATTAGTGTATGAAAACATTGAGGAAAAAGCAGGAAATGCTCATTATGAGCATTTTCTGCTTTTGACTCAATGTTTTCCAAAGTCGTCTGCTGCAGAACACAAAAATGCGTCTTCAGGCATCGAATAGTTAAAGAGTAAGAAACTGCATTTGACAATGATGGTAACATTGTGAATACTATCAAAACAAGTTATCTGCTGATATGAAATTGCGCTTCAGGCATTTAACTTGCGAGCAGTCTTCTTCCAGACAGATGGTTCTATTTTAAAGTGCGACATTGTACTTTCCTTAATAAATTGCTGAGGTATGTCTGTCAGGAAGTTACTACAATTGTCACTGCAGTTACCGATTGTGTCAATGGTGTTACCATTCCTCCAGTAACTATATTGACAGTAACTGCTTTGACATTTCAGAAACAAATGGTTGTTTTTTTAGCATACAATAATGTTGGAGACATCGTGACCTTCATTATATCAGTTTTGTCACATTTAAAACAAACACAGAAAAATTGTATGACGGTAACAACATTTGACTCACCTTACAATTATAGGCCAGTTGTTGAAGTAACCAACTCTCAAAATAAGTTTCAAATGATTATAGAGGGAAAATCTTAACATCCAAAATGGAGACAGGATGTAGGAGGTAACATAAGCAATTGGAGAGCTTCAAAACAAATGGATGTCACTCTTGCCAATAAGTTTGTGATAAAGTAACTGCTTTGACAAAGAATCATTGGACACGACTTTATTTAACGACATCTTTAAAAATTGACATTAGTACCAAAATTACATACCTCTGTAATGTTCCTCTTTGTCTGATCTATAAATGCACATGTACTGCACCCAACACTTTGGTAAAAGATGCTTTCAAAATTTATTTCAAGTACATGAAGGGTAGGTGATGGACACGCCCATTTTTCTTACAACTGCTTATTTTTGTAAAATTTAGAAGAAGATAAGTAGAATACTGCATAAGAAACTGGATGGAAAACTTAATTGAAAGCTACTCTTTTTATTTAGAAAGGTTAGAGTGAAAAAAACAAACAATTTAAATGGCAGATCCATATTGGACAACAAAATGTATGTTTTTTTGAAAATAACCCGATTTCATCACCACGTCCGTCCGTAGACACAAATTTGTCCTCAGCAATACTCCTACAGTTTTTCACATACTGGACTCAAATTTACATTCATGGTTCATATTTATATGAAATTGTGCAAGTGCAATTTTCCTGACCATGCTACCATTTGTTGCGGAATTATCTGCCCTTGAACTTTTTTCAACTCTTACTTTTGTACTAAACCATTCTGCATTCTGTAACAAAGACCTGTTTTGTGACAAGGAGTTGGTGGGGGGTATAATCACGTTTAGTGATAGCTCTAGTTTTGTCCTACAGGCTTGACCAAGCGAGTACACTGTGCAGTCTGATCCTAACTATGCCGTCCGCAAGATCCCCCGTTTTTGACATCTAGGCGCAGAAAGGGTTAAAAGTAGATAGAGTCATGTATCGTCAGTTTACTTCAAAAACCTCGTAACTACAGCTTGTTTCAAGCTGTAGTTACGAGGTTTTTGAAGTAAATGACGGTTTGCTACATCATTATGACATTCACAAGACAAAACGAAATAAAGAAAAGGGTTAAAAGTAGATACATGTATCGTCAGTTTACTTCAAAAACCTCCTAACTACATTTTGTTTCAAGCTGTAGTTACGAAGTTTTTGAAGTAAACCGACGGTAAGTTACATCATTATGACACTCACATGACAAAACTACTTACTGAAGTAACATGTAAATATAACACAAAGGTTACTGCAAGAACACATCTCCTGGAATCCATCTTGAATATTTAATTATGTTTTGAAAGTATGGCTTATCAGCAGGGGGAAAGACAGGTGTGTAGTATATTGGCATCGTATGAAGAGTCACGTGATAGATTAAACATGTGGATTGTATTTTGTAGTGCTGGCGAGTGGGTTCATGGTTTAACTCTTTACCAAACGACGAAATTGTAGACTGGTCCAAAATGAAAGCGTTTGCAGACGACAAAATAAACGTAACTAAAAAATTGAAAGTAGTTCCCTTCAGGGTAGAAAACATTGTGGGAAAAGGAGAAAATGCTGGTTACCAGCATTTTCTCCTTTTCACACAATGTTTTCAAAAGGCTTCTATTTCAGGGTCGAAAAAACTAGGGATTTTTTGGTAAAGGGTTGACACATAACTATGGAAAAAAAGTTAAGCATATAGATCTACCATCTCACACAGTTAAAACAATTTCTTTCGCCTAAATGTATTGTTTTCTTTATTAATCCCTATCCTGCTGTATAACCAGGGTTTCTATATGATCCCTGGTATAACTAAAATCAAATTTTCAATTCGATACTAATAACCTAAGCATTGCTGTTTCAGCTGTTTTGAGCAGGGATCTTATATAAACATGTATATAAGATCCCTGTTTCGAGGAATAATATTTCCTTATCGGACAGTGTAGATCAAAGATCAGACTGAACGTTCTGTGCAGTCTGATCTTGATCTACACTGTCCGCAAAAGGTGAGCCAGTCGCGCTTTGCAGCCAAAGGGTTAATGTCTCTGTTTAAGTTAAAGTCATGTCATGTTACCTTGGTCTTTGTCTACCTCTTTTTCAAGGAATATAGGCCTATAGAGGATATTTGGGGTTTTTTTTCGGTGAAAGATCGAAATATATTTCATCGAGTGGACACCATCTGTAATATTTTCACGAGTAGCGCAGCCACCATGGTGTTCACAAGATGAAATAAATTTCGATCTTTCACCGAAAAAAACAAGTATTCTATATATTTCATGCTTTTATCCCTTTCTGGGAGAAGCTTTATCAAAATCCAGTACAGTTCTTTTCCGTTATTTTCCGTGGCGTACCCCTCGCGCATAGAAACGCGTTACAATATTACGTACCTCAAGCGCGAGAAATGTAGCGTAAATGACGTCATATTTCCATCAACATGGAAACCTGTATTTTCACTAGTGGTACCAGTGTAAGATCGAAAAATATTTTCACTGCTATTTCTCGATATTCTACCAAAAAGCTTGAAATAAAAAAAATATTCCTAACTTTTTGCCAGACTATGAGTTCTGTTTCGTTTGGAACTATAATCTTTACCCTCCGCAAAACCGACTAGTAGGCCTAGTTGTAATGTGTATTCTAACCCTTAAAAGGGATTTAACGAACGACATAGAACAGGATCAGACTGAAAAAAATAAACCTGTTGCTTGATTTTGAATCTATACCTCCCGCTTGTCAAACTTGTCAGACATGCCGTCAAAAGAATTCGAACTGTATGAGCCGTTCTAGAGAAGAAGAATTTCTTCATGGCCGTACAGTGCAAGTAGCCCCCAGTCACCACATCCATGTTTCTCGACGGATCAAATTTCTCGAACACTTTTCAAAAAGGGTCAACCAAGGAAAATATCTGAAATTGCTTCAAAATCTGACCTGCCGTTTCAGAGAAGAAGAATCTTAAAGAATTTCTTCATATCCGTATAGTGCAAGGAGCACCCAGTCACCAGAGCCATGTTTCTCGACAGATCAAATTTTCGCAAACACGTTTTCAAAAGTGTCACCCAAGGAACATTTCTGTGAAATCTGACCAGCGGTTTCAGAGGAGAAGATTTAAAAAAAAAAATCTGAAAATTCCATTTTGTTACTATGGCAACCAAATGGAATCAAATTTCGTGAACAATTTTTAAGAGGACATCCCTAGGAACATCAGGAGACATCAGGAGACATCATCGGAACAAACATTCTGACCAAGTTTTATGAGTATCGGCTTGATATTGTGGCCACTAGAGCGTACACAAGGTAAAAAGTTGACAACACACGACGGACGACGGACACAGCACGATCACAATAGCTCACCTAAAAGGAAGACTTGGGTTTCAATTTTCTCTCGAAATCTTTCTTACCATATTTCTGTTGAGTTGACAAGCAGTTCACGCATTCATTATTGAACGTGAATTCCGATTGAAGTTTTCACCGACAGATAACACGGCGGGGAATCACGTGACACAACAACAACAACAATGACCGTTATTTGAAAAAATTCCCCAACTTCAGGTACGAAAATCTTCAATAATTCCGTTAATACGTGACCGATTGGAATTTGGTTTGAAACAGAGAAGGCGGAAGGACTGCGGGGATTTGCTTGATGTGTTAGATTTTTTAAAAAACACCTGATAAAAAAGTTATTGACGAGCAAACAAATTATCCAGGGTAAAAAATTTGTTTGCTCGTCAATAATTTTTTTATCAGGTGTTGTGTAAAAAATCTAACACATCAAGCAAATCCCTGGAGTCCTTCCGCCTTCTCTGCTTCAAACCAAATTCCGATCGGTCATGTATTAACGGAATTATTGAAGATTTTCTTACCTGATGTCGGGGAATTTTTTCAAATAACGGTCATTGTTGTTGTTGTTGTGTCACGTGATTCCCCGCAGTGGATAAACAGACGTGCTGTTTACGTCGTTACTGCACGACTGATTGTGGCGCATTATGTATAGGATCACGTGACTTACAGCTCAAATGGAAACGACCGTTATACGGACGAGGTTAGATGTAGGTACGGAATCAACCGAGTTGTGACGACTGCTAACAAGCTTCAAAATGATTTTGAGAAACAAAAGAGTGGTTACCTGTTTTGCCAAGCCGTTAGTCACAACTCTGCCGATTATGTACATCTTACCTCGCAATGAAAGAGATTTTAGCGTACCACTTATATTAGCCTATCATTTTTGCTTATAATAGTTTATTTTCTTAACTGTTTTTAGGAATTCTTCATCTTTTCCTACATCATGACTGTTCCATGCTGAATTGGCTGACACTTGTAAGATTTTATTTTTACTGTCACATATCTGCATATATATATTTAAAATTTACATTTAACTTTTGTAACGTTGATCTGTTGAAATTTGTAACGTTTCTGTTTCACGGTTTATACATAATTCATGCAACATTATAACCTGATGTAGTTAAAATATTAGTGATGATTTTCAAATAAGTTACACATAGATCGGGTATGATGCTTAAATTAGGATGTTTTGCATCAATTGGCAATGAAGATGCACCTCAAAATGATCTAAATCACAAATAGGTCTATATTGTTTGTGATTCATGCATGTTAACTGTTATGTTGTCATGAAATGTTATATCATTTCTTTTTTTGGTTTATGGCAGTAACAAATGCAGACAGGAGAAATAAGCAAGTTGGTCATGGGAAGAGTAATTTCTGGGAAAAACCTTCGCAGTAGGTTTGCAGTGGGGAAAAACAGTCTAAAGGACAGGTACAGTACGTGACGGTGTAGGGTGTAACCCAAACTGTGTGATAGAAATAATCAACGGACTACCCGAGGTTTGCCGAATGATGATTGGTTGAGATATGCAGCACGTAACATCTTATCATGTGACTAGCTATGAATTTCAGAATTTTCTAGAATAGTTTTAGCCACGCCACAATATATTATCAGATATGTTTATCATTTGTAATGCTAGGTTGTTTGTAAAAGAGTGTCTTAAAACTGACTGATAAATGATAAACATGAAACAGCTGACTTTTTAAGTCATTGAGAAATTGCTTGTAATAGGAGCTTCCTTTCCCTAACTGTATTCACAGTCTGTGTCAATTTTCATCTATTAGCATTGTAATTTTTTTTGCGATTGATATTTTTTGAAGATCACATTATTTTAACAATGAAATAATCTAGAATTGACACATTAATTAGCATTTTTTCACAATTGGTCATGAAAACAAGTAACACAGAAGGGAGACAAGAGAAAGAATTCAGACGAAATTTTAAAGGCCAAAAGGCGAAAATGAGTGATAGATATCAAACACAGTTTTGGAAAACTAGTGATTACCTTCTATGTACAGATCATTGCGGCCGTTTCCATAGTTTTCACTGAGTCCTCTACCTAGTTCTTTGTCAAAATTTTCAGTTTCGATAAAAGCTGTTGTATAGTAGCTTGCCTGTAAATTTGTATAGCTTGTGTCAGGTCAAGGATCTTATATACGATACTTGATGTGGCCAAGAACCGGACAAAAATCTTGAATGTGTTACAAGCTGACACCATGGAAAACGTTGATGTAGCATTAATCACCACACATTTGAATCTAAGAGTTATAAAAGACTGGAAAAGGGTAGCGACTGTGCATTTTCTAATTCTAAACCTCGAATCTCTGGAAAAAATCTCACAAATATTAAAAGTCCGGTCTTATGTACATCTAAAAGACACATTAATAAAATACATCATAGGGGAACTCGTCAACCCAGATATAATTTCCAGATAATGTGGATACATTTATAGGTCATCCCATATAGAAAGCGCAGCGGACGTAAGACGTATAAAAAACAATACCCAACACAATATACAAAGATACCAGCAATCAAAATCGCAATGGAAACCAATTTCCTACATACTATAGGCCTATTTCTAAAACGGACATGACCGATTCTAATATTTCCATCTAAACTATACGCTGCTATCATGGTAATATGTTGGCATCTGTTTTCAGCGAACCATTTTATATCCTACCCAAGAGTATCATGTCTAAGAATGTATTATTTATTTTTGACATATCCTATGAATTCAACAAGTTAACAGAGCTTTGTGTCATGAAAAGTTAGTCCTGATGACATATAAACAAATAGATACGTAACTGTTTTCTACTATCTGCAAAGAGAGTGACGTCATCATGTCACACTGACAACCAACTGTGGGGTACAAGCCAAGTCGCATTTTTGTGTAAATATTTTCAGTTGTCAGGTGAGTAATATGATAAACGAAACTCTTATGAAAAAATCAGTTTGTTGAATTACATACTGACAATGTTTGATGAAGTATTAGATCTATCTTTTCGAGAAAAACACAAAGTCGTTATTTTACTTTCGGTTTCACTTCCTGTCATCGGAGTCGGACGCCCAAACTGCGACCCTCTAAGCTTTATCTGGGAACAGAACTTATAAATAGGTAATATGAATATAGGCAAGGCAGTGGCTAGAGATACGGTACCGTACCTCTAGCCTATATCAAAGAAATGGCTAGAGATACGGTACCGTACCTCTAGCCCCGGAGTCTAAAGATACGGTACCGTATCTTTAGTCATTCTTATGATATAGGCTAGAGGTACGGTATTTTGTAGATACATGTAAGAAATTATAAATTTACTTCAGTTTGGATTATTATTCGTTATTAGTATGGCTTAGTATCAATCTCGACATCAAAGGACAGAAACTCGTTGCTGTGTGCGAGTTTGCATCGATGCCCGAAAATAATAATTGCGTTGATTAGTTAGGTGAATTTAATTGCTTAAGATGTATGCGGATCTTAAATTATTTTAGCTTTTGTTGTTCTTTAATTGATTATGGAAAACGACATTATTAATCAATTACTCAATCACGGAAATTGATAATTAATCTATTACTCAGTCACGGAAAATTTTCTGAAAGCACTTTCAAGCCAATTTTGTATCATACGGTCAAAATGGCTCATAGTATTCACGTCGGGAAGAAATTTGAAGATTTTCAAACATTTAAAAGCGCAATAGAGTGCTATCGAAGTGCAGAAAGTGTGCAGTTTTACTAGAGGGATTCTAGGATATATACAAAAAGCCCAGCCGCGCGTACAAACAAAAATAAAAGAAAGGATAAAGTATTACGGGATATCGCTTTAAATACTGTATCCATGGTGGCAAGAATTTCAAAGCCAGAGGAACAGGAGTGAGAGAACAAAGGTTATCTATCTATCTGTCTGTCTGTCTGTCTGTATACCATCCATCTATTTATACTTATTAAGTTATTTTATCTATTCATTTATTTATCTACTCTTGGGTTGGGAGCGGTGGATTGAGTTGCGTGTTTATGTTCGGGTCTGGTAAGCACGATTCGAACTGAAATTTGGTGTGGGCTATTGCTTATGTATGGTAGAAGCAGAATTTTACGGCATGAATTATAATAAATATTTATTGCAAACATTAAGGCCAAAAAATAATGTGAACAATGAGTTCTTTTAACCAGTTCTCCGCACAATATTCTTTCCAAGCCACTGGCTGCTTTCCCACATAACTATCGTCGAAACACTGGACAGCAGTGAGAGAGAAATGAATCCTGTCGCAATGACTGTCATCAATCCTCGGAAAGTTTATTAGCCGAGCCGTGGATCGAACGGCGATCTCCTGTTCTCAGTTCCGGTACGCTATACCGACTGAGCTATGGGGCTAGGCCTGCACATGGTTGTAAATAACTTTAGGAATTTGATTGAATGAATGGTGTTTAACGCCGTTTTCAACAGTATTTCAGTACTTATTCATGCTTTCCTCTAGTTTTTATAACCAGTACTCGGCACAATATTCTTTCTAAGGCACTGACTGCTTTCCTACATGCAGTACATGTCCTTTGAAAACACTGTAGGAAAAAGAGAAAATGCTAATTTCTCATTTTCCAACACTGTTTTCTACCCTTTTGGATGACCATTTTCCACCATTTTTCATCAAAATTTAAATTGTTTACAAATTCTTTGAGTGTAAAATTTGTCTTTTGAGAAAGGGATAAGCAGGGATAATACATATGTTATATAGAATCCCTGGGTTAAGTAATCAAGTTCACCTAATAATCAACGCAATTTTTATTTTCGCTCATCAGTGCACATTCGCACACTGCAACTTGATGAGTTTCTGTCCTTTGATGCCGATCAATTACTACAAATACATACTAATAACGATAATAATCCAAACTGAAGTAAATTTATAATTTCTTACATGTATCTACAAATACCGTAGCTCTAGCCTATATCATAAGAATGACTAAAGATACGGTACCGTATCTTTAGACTCCGGGGCTAGAGGTACGGTACCGTATCTCTAGCCATTTCTTTAATATAGGCTAGAGGTACGGTACTGTATCTCTAGCCACTGCCTATAGGCAAAGCCTATAGGCGAGCAGCGTTGCAAGTTTGTGCTACTTTGATATGAGTATACATAAATTTTCTTATCGAATGCCTAAAAAAAGCAAAGCAACTGCAGGTGAACCAACAGAAAAAAAAGAAAGACATATGAATAGAACATTAATAATCCCCTCTACTTTACCCCTCCCTTGCTAACTTTCTTTCAAGCTATTGATTACTTTTCTCAAATGCATCAGAAGTGAGAGGCTAAAAGTGCTGGAATTATAGTATGCCTGAACTGGGTATTGAACCAACAACCACCAGGTCATGAGTCGGGTACATTACAAACCACTGAGCTACCTGGCCAAGATGGTTTCATTGCTGAATTAGGCAAAAGTGACGAAAACTTTGAATTGATCAGTAATGTGCATTGTGATTGTATTCAAATTACTATGAAGATGTCGTATTTGCTGGCAAAGCAGTAAACAGAGTAACATAATGGCAAATCACATCTATTATTTGAACACAAAATTTGCACCTTTTCCTTGATGTGATTTGGTAAGAGGTCTGCAGACTTGTTCATCTCAATGTAAAAATAGCTGATAATTTTCACTGTGAACTGTCTTAATACGATTTTTTATGTTCATTAGGGACATCTGCCATTCATGGTATTTATGATTAGATACAGTTTTAGAAAACTTGGTTTCCAATGTTATGAATTCTCCTTTTCCCTAAATAGCTTTAAAGTTGTTCTTAAGTGGCATTTCAAGTCGTCTTAACAGGCCAGTTCATTTCATGACTTGTATAGTCAAATTTTAACTATTAAGCTACAACTGTAAATTATTTAAATTGTAACTGCCATTATACTGCCACCTTGTGAAGTCAAAAATTACCAAGTTCATTCAAATGGTGACTTAAGTTTTTATAGATGTCGATAAATAGGTAGAACTATTACGATAATTGTTGAATATCACAAATTATTAGCACAAAATTAGAAATTAGAAAATTAGAAATTTTGTGTAAAAATAATTATATGATCTGACCAATGTGAAATTTTCTTGATACCTAAGTTTGTCATAATTTGTTTTTTCAGAAAACTTTTCACCATCCAAATATATATTCTAGGAAATGTAGGATCAGAATCTAAAAAGTTTTGAGTTGTCTTTGATAGCTTAGTGCTGAAGGTCTTAAGTCAATAATTTTAAGTTCCTGTGTTAGATCCTAAGCCAAGATACATGTAATGTTTTACTTGTATGGCAGTTTCTATGGGTAAGGAAAGCCAAATCCTAAACACGGACTGCTTTTAATGCAAAGGAAAATAATTTATGAAAAGATCTGTCAGCTTGATACAACTGAAATGATTTTGAAATGGGAGCACAACAGCAATTGATCAGTCCGAAAAAGTCTCAATTTCAAAAAGGATTAGGCCAAAAGAGGCTGGTTGAATATCATGGGCCTGATCAGTATCTCACATTAAATTCATATCCATGTAGTTATTTGTATTTCTCAATTAAATTTATGAAAAACAATGGTTCACATTCATGGATAAAGGGACATAGATCTAGGAAAGATTAAGAATTTTCAGAGATTTAGATTTGTAGATCTGAAACTTTGTCATTATTTGTTTAAATGGACTTTTATGTTACTTTCCATTGCAATTCAGCACACATAATGTCATTAACATCTTTACTTGATAATATTTCAACCAGTGCTGGCCTCTAGCTGTGGTATGCCTTGCTCAAGGATACTCCTACATAATTGGCAGGGCAATCAGGGTTTTAACTCTACACCACACAATCCTCACTTTTAACGACCCTGAGAAAGAAGTCTTTTGAAAACATTGTTGGAAAAGGAGAAAATGCTGGTAACCAGCATTTTCTCCTTTTCCCAAAATGTTTTCTACCCTTCCCAAGCCAAATTTGAATTTTTCAGTCACATTTATTATGTCGTCTGCCAATGCTTTCTATTTGGACTTGTCCAAAATTTTGTCGTTTGGTTGAGTTAAACAGGATTTCAAGAGAACAAACTCCTTGCCTTGACCTACAAATAAATTTCATTCACCTACAAAAAACAAACCTGTATATATTTTAGTGGCTTCCGAGTCTTTGCCGTTACTTTACGGTAAATATACTCATAACTCTTAACATCAGACAGCTGATGGTTTTGCCTTAATGAAATAAGCTGAAATTTGTTAGAAACAGATGAATACAGGGCTGACAAAAAGAAAGCATTATATCAGATTTTGTTTTGGTAAGTCAAAAATAACTTTAGAAAATTGATTTTCTAAATACTTGTACATTTCAAAATGCCTGACATATAGTCTACCATATTTCTTTTTATTAAATTAGATGATTAGGAATGGTTCGGTTAAATAATGAAGGCATACTGTAGAGTGTAGAAGCAATTATTTGATTGGTAATTAGTTTGAGCCCAGCCCTGGTGCAGACAATCTTAGCGGTGTCTTTTTTCTTACCCTGGCCACTACTGTTTCAAGATGACTCAACAATGTAAGCCCATTTTTGGAGAATGCTATGTCTGTGAGTAGATCTACAACAGCTTGCACACACACACACACACACACACACACACACAAATCATATATGCAAATTGAAATCTAGATGTATACTGTCAAAAGATCAGAGTGATGCTGACAGGTTTTGATCAGATTTAGATTTTATAGCAATTATTATTATGGCACTTAGATGCAATTCAGAACAAAACAAGTGGGCTAAAAGAAACCACTTGAAATCCTTTTGTTAAAAAATGAAGAAAATATACTGCTGCAAGTAGATCTAGACCATTTTTTTTTTATTTAAAACTGAAAAAGAAACCTTTATAAGCAGCTGTAATCTAGACCCCGATGAGACATTTTGTTACATTATGTTCAGAATGAAAGACACGCTCGTAAATCCGTCTATGTAGCCTTCCTATACATAGATTAACACACTTTGCTGGGGCAGTGTTGACTTGGGGACGAGTAAGTACTGGCCGATTTGTTCCGCTTCCTTTACCGTAAAAGACTTTAAAAATTGGAGAGAACTTCCGAATCAAACATGAACAATGTTTTCAAAAGCAAGAGCGCGAAAAAACTTGAAAGCACAGATCTATTGACTCACCCGAAATGGTTCAGCTGTTTTATTAATCCCGTAATGTTTATTTCTGTATAAGGAAATTTCCGTAACTCAGACAGATATCGGAAAAGACCGAGTTCCATCGTATTTGACCAGATCTCGCGAGGATCTCGTTTGTAGACTGGGACACTGTTTCAAATCACGTGACTATTAAGGGTGTAAGGAATTACGGGTTAGAAACGCTCTTAGTGACAGTCTTTTTACATCACTTCCGTCCGCCATATTTAAATTTGTTTACTTCCGGTCCACCACTCTGTCGAAGGCATAAGGTATGTACAAATTTGACACTATTTGTACCAATGAGCTCTGGCTTCACGAAGCGACGCCTCTCGTGCGCTGCTCGCTATAAAGAAAAAAAAAATCAGTCAAATTTTCCATTTCCTTCAATCTCCATAAAAAATCATGTGTATAATGATTTTAAACATCTATAACTTGACAAAAATCAGAAAGTGTCTGGCTTCTAGGCCAGGGCAGTACGCCCATTCTCAATAAAACGGAACATTCGATGTTCCATTGTTTATCATGAATATCTTCGCTTATTTCTTTGAGTATGAGTCATTTGCAGGAGCATATCAATTGGATACATGGAGACAGATGAAATTTTCTGAGATATTTGTATTAATTTTTGCATGTGGTCACCATTTTAGTCCCAAAATGAAACATACGTTACTGTAGCCATATTTCAATTTCAAGCTTGTACCCAGTCAACCAAAAGAATGAAATACTTAATACATTTTGTCTGAGGCAAAGGTTGTTGTGTCAGGTTTGTAACATAATGCTTAGATTCATATTCACCTGTACCTGGTCAATTTGATTCATTTTTATTTAATGTCGCCAATTTCTGAAAAAATAAAATTTGCCTATAATCGGATGTAGCGCCTACCTCTGCATCAGGATACAATAAGGTTTATACTAAAAATTATATGTTTCAACAACGAAGTATATAATTCCGATCGAGAAATTAATATCAGGATTCATTCATGTCACAAACTTTAATTTTGAGAAAAATTAGCATTTATTGGAAGGGACCCCTTTTTTTAATATCAAATTGAAACAAACGTTACCATGGTTTTATGCAAAACTATCGTAGGAATATAGCTGTAAAAAGCTCACATGTATCACTGTATAGACTACTATTATATACCTAAAAATTGGGTTAAACATGTATAACAAGACGTTATCAGAACAACTCCAAAGTCTTAATGAAACATACGTGACGAAACATACGTGACTGTTAAAAATTCTTTTTATTTTCAAGACGACAGAGAACTTGTCATAAAGATAACTTCTTCATTCCTTTATTTCTGATGACGTGATATGACATCGATATGAACGCTTCTGACATGTTCTGCTGTTGAAAAAGGTCTAATTTTGCTGTTGATTTTGTGAATGTTGTTTCGGCATAGTATATGTCAGGTGAGATTCCTCTTACAAGACTATTTTTTCATTGTTCATATGTGTCCGATGTTTTTTTCGCTGTAAGTAGTTGATGAATATTTTCTGGAACACAATAAACACGAACCCATTATTTCTTGCGCTTATTGTACTGCTTCCAAACACACTGAAACATACGTTACAAAATGTAGCGTACGTTTCACATTGAAAACATTCTATTTTAAGTTCTAGAAATTCACTTTGGTTAGGAAATTGATACATAAATAGGTGATTAGATACAGATTCAACAGTTTAAGAATGCGTTTACTTACAAAGGGTAATTTTTTTTACAGTAGGAAAGAAAAATCTCCATTTTCATAAAATTCTCAAATGAAAACTATTATAGCTCAACATAAAGTTAGTTTTTCAACATATCGAAAATATGATTTTAATTGATAGAAATATCGTTAATTAAAGAAAATATTATGAATATTTTCAAACCAAGATATATCTATTAAGAAAGAGAAAGCTACCATTTAAAAGAATCTGGTAAAGTGTGCGATTCTTTGAATGTCTTTGAAAACAAAACACAAAGCAATGAAAGGACTGACATCCCTTCATCTTCAATCCAGTCATACGCTACAGGAGATAACATTGCTGCTAACTCTGAAAGGAGCTGGTATGTTGATCTGATTCTAGAGGTTGACAATGACAGAGATGGTTTTGACTACAATGTTACTTTTATGCAAAGAAAAAAGGATTTTTTTCCAATGGCCAAGTAAGGAGGATGGTATGCGACAAAAAAACCAAACCCACATATCATTTGTAGAATGAACCCCACGGTAGCTTCTGGGAAATCAAAACAAATGTATAAACTAGAAAAGAGTGATGAAAATAAGATAGAAGAGCATTTTTCAATTTTAAGATAGATGTGCTTTTTTCATTTTTTTTTTACATTTGAAACATACGTTATCACATATTCCCAGTAGTTGTCTTAATGTACATGAAGTAAAACTTTTTGATTTAATGCTAAGGTCAACTCGATGATAAAGTTATTTTTTCTTAACTTGATCAATTTATGACAGGTGACATAAGAGACTCTTTAGATATTTGGTTTTTCTAAACCTGCATTGTCTAATTTGCATTAAATCAACAGCCTACTTTCTCAAAGCAAAAACACGGTGTTCAATTTCTTTCAGGCAAAAAAATGGAATGAAAAACCTTTTGAATAACAAACTTTAAAACAATTCGTGACATGTGCGTGTTTGATTATAAAAAAGGACTATTAACACTTTCAGATATTTGTTTGAAACTTACGTTACCATTTAGCGCCTGCACAGTGTTGACTTATAATCTATAGTTTGATAAAGAACGTTGTTGAGATTTTTTTTTTATTGTTCTTAAATATTTAAAGTTGGTATCAATGTTGCAGTTCTTATTAAGAACGAAAGATTAGATGCCAAAATTATAAATGGAAAATGAGCGAACTCTAAGGTTGACAATATTTTGAAGTATTTAAAAACACAGCTGATGTAGAATGTTAGTTACTTCAAATAAAATGGTAAAGTTCTTTGTTTATTTGTATCATTTTTGTGTTAACGGAGTCTTTTTGTGCAGAAAAGGTATCGCTATCTGTATTGTCCTGGAACATGTTTAGTTATTTTACAAAAGAAGCACATAAGCAGGGTTTTCCCTCAGCCACAAAAATAGGGGGTCATTGTGACCCCCTGGTCAAAAATAAAGAGGGTCATTTTGGAATTTGTGGGGGTCACAACAAAATGTAATTCGCTAAATTGCTTAAACAAAAGCTACTATTTATGAAAGTATGTGTTTTTTTTTTATGTGTAGCCTCTCACTGTGGTTAAAGGTGGGTATTTAGAATTTTCACATCACACCAAATTAAAAAATATATATGTAAATGAAATTTATATGAAAAAAACAATACAAATCATCAGTAATTAAAAATCATAAAATTACAAAAAAAAATTTTGGAGTGGTATTCCCTTAACCCATTACCACACGAGAAAAATTCAGACTGGTCCAAATTGAAAGCATTTGCAGACGACAAAATAAATGTGACTGAAAAATTGAAATTTGTTCTGGCAAGGGTAGAAAACACTGTGGAAAAAGGAGAAAATGCTGGTTACCAGCATTTTCTCCTTTTCCCACAGGGTTTTTAAAAGGCTTCTTTCTCAGGGGCGTCAAAAGTAGGGATTGTGTGGTAATGGGTTAAAAGGCTACGTAGCCTCTTAAGCTATTTTTAGATTTCCCGCCAAAATAAAAAAAAGCATTGTGGGAATGTTAAGTGACTCGCACGTAACTAATGACTTTTAAATTCCATAGCATAACAAACATTTAATTATTTTCCATAATGTCTAGAACTTCGGACGGTATGTTTGAAGCTTCGTCTGTATATTTCCAGTATGTAAATGAGCGAGTTGCCGATGTAAAAATAGACCGTGTTTCCCTTCAGTGTCGACCTGGGCTGTAGTAAATCTGTAATTTATCTAGTTGTCAAATGGTTTTGATCTACCAGGGTTTAATGAATGAAAATTATAAGGCTTTGGGAGTATAAGGATGATTTTTTTGTAGTTTTGTAAAATTTTCGTCTCAGTATCTGAAGGGCCACCTTTAAGGGTTATTTTGTTTTTATCACAGGAATCGACCTTTTCGTTGGCAAAGAAAGCTTGTTGTCGGCCAGAGTGGGAAGTCTCTGTTATTTTTCTTGATAAAGATTATCCGTTTCGGCCGAAAATAAACTATTTTCACCATTTAGATAAATCATAAAATTACCAATTCTTGTGTTTTGACATGCGGGTCGCTTTCACACCGCTGTTTTCAACGAATAACAAAGTGTATCTCTAGCTAATATACAGTAAACCCTCGAGACCTTGAAATGTTGTTCTGGGTGCTCTTACCAGTCGCAGTATTGTCTGATCTTTGTTTAAGGTCTCTTCTTCCTTGCAGACAGCAAGAATGACATCGATTTTAGCAGAGCCATATTGTTTTCATTTGAGAACGACTGGTTTAGTTTAGACCCGTTTAAATGCCGACGGTATTGTAGTAAAATCGATACACAGTCCAGTGTTTCATCCCAATTCCCCTTCGTACTCCAGATTTTTCATCTGCTCACGATGTAATAGTGTCAGAAGTATATACGATCATTATTACCTCTTATTGTATTTGTGCGTCCACCATGACGCATTACTGAAAAAAATGCGGGTCATTTTCCTTAAAAGTGCGTCAAAACGCACAAAATCGTGCGTCAAGGAAAACTCTGCATAAGTAATCAAAGAAACATTCGTTACCAACGAAAAAGGATACCCTAAGTGAATCATATTTTTTTCCGAAATACAGTTAATGATGTTCGCAGTAGTTTGGGAAATCATTCTACATAGGTGTATCTTTGAAAGAGGATGCATATTTCTCAAATTTGCAGATGTCACTTTTTTGATTTTTCTTGTTCCTGAATGTTCCATTTTATTGAGAATGGACGAGACTTAGGGATACGGATCCGTATCTCTAGCCACAGGAATTTGACATTATATAACCAGAAATAAATGATGAAAAATGAAAAAAAAAAGATATAAACACAAGGAATGCAATGTCTTGATTGCTGGCGCCAGTACAGGACAGCCTTTCCCACCCAAACAAACAAACATTGATCAATCATAATTGCCTTTAGGCTAGTGATAGACAACACAATCTTTAAATATACCTGCAACATTCAGCGATACCTCAGCAGACACCTTTTAACTGCAGATATATGTCATTGGCGTGTTTTCTTTGACAATTGTGATCCACCGAGGAGGCCATTTGCCAATGTTCGGGTACTGTCATCTGAGTATCATACTTTTTCCCAGAATTACCTGCGAAACTTGAGGTTTTACTGTTGGCTTGAAAAAATTAAATTCTATTTATTTAGCAGGTTAAAGTTTAAACAATTTTTGCAGCCCCTTCTTATACACCCGCAGGGTCATATTATGTTATATCTCCGTCTGTCTGTCCGTCCGTTGCATTTTCTTGTGTGAGCAACTTCTCCTACAGTGTCCATCGGAATTATTTGAAACTTGCCACAGTGAATCTCCATGATGTGTAGTTATGCACCTGACTCTTAGTATTTGGATCGCTGTTTGCGTTCTAAAATTATCTGCCCTTGATTTCTGAAATAACCAACTTTTCACTTTGAATTTTTGTTTAAGCCATAAATTCCACACAGTTTGTTTATCTCATCAATAGCTTTAACCCTATTGATTTTGAAAAAATCCGACAAACAGTATTGGAAAAGTAGCCATTTCTAGCTTAAAATTTCCATTTCTTGCTTTTAAAAGTGATAAAGTCTGTAATTTTGGTCAGATTTCCATGAAACTTGCAGAGTTTGTTTATCTTATCAATAGCTTCAAGCCTATTGATTTTGAAAAAATTCCAACAAACAGTATGGGGGAAAAGTAGCCATTTCAGCTTGAAAACCTTCATTTCTTGTTTATGCGATAAAGTCTTCATTTTTGGTCAGATTTTCATGAAACTTACACAGTTTGTTTATCTCATCATTAGCTTTAGCTTTAACCCTATTGATTTTGAAAAGAAATCCAACAAACAGTATGGAAAAAGTAGCCATTTCAAATTGAACAATTTCATCGCTTGTTTACACGATAAAGTATTTATTTGTGTGATCAGATTTTTGTGAATTTTTCAGCTTGTTTATCCCATCAATAGTTTTTTAACCCTGTTGTGCTTGAAAAAACTCAACAAAGAGTCATTGAAAAGTAGCCATTTTAAGTTGAAAATGTCAACTTTTTTGTCTTTTTGCGTAATGATTTCCTATGTATGCTTTATTTAAAAGCAAAATCTCTGCTAGTAGAGCATATTCAGGCCCTTAAGGGCCTTCTAGTTGTAAAGACCATAACTTCCAAACTTCAAAATCCATCATCTTGAAACTTCAAAGACTAATAGAACACATCATGAAGAAGTGCATTGTATAAGAACCTCAGTTTAGCTAGTCAAAGAAATTAAGTAGGACAATATGTCTAGATAAACATGATGGCTTCTTGGAATTGGAAAAAGGAAAAGGCCTACATGCAGCAAAAAGTAAACAATTTGGTAGTTATAGTTCAAGCATATTTTATACTACATGTACTTATTATTTCATGCTTTCCAGTAGGATATCAAGAAATAGCAGTGAAAATATTTTTTGATCTTACACAGGTACCGCCAGTGAAAATACCGATTTTCATGTTCTTGTTGCCTAGGTAAATTGCGTGTGCCTGACAACCAGATGGGAAATATGACGTCATTTACCATACAATTCTCGTGCTTGACATAATATTGTAGTGTGTTGCTATGTGGGAGGAGTACGCCACGGGGAATAATGTAAAAGAACTGTACTAGATTTTGATAAAGCTCCTTCCAGAGAGGGTTAAAAGCATGAAATAAATAGAATATTTGTTTTTTTTTTTTCAGTGAAAGATAGAAATTTATTTCATCTCGAGAACACCATCGCTAAAATTTTCACTCATGGCTTCACCACACGTGAAAATATTACAGATGGTGTTCGCTCGATGAAATAAATTTCGATCTCTCATAGGAAAAAACAAATATCCTCTATTTCACACCATTTTAAAGTATGGATATTATTGATACTATCTGACAATATATTACCATACTATTACCAAAGTTGCAAAAGTTACAGAAAAAAATATTTGTATATTGTTAACCCTTTACCAAATGATGAAATTATAGACTGGTCCAAATTGAAAGCACTTGCAGAGGACAAAACAAATTTAATTAAAAAATTTGAAATTTGTTTCCTGCAGGATAGAAAACATAGTGGGAAAAGGCGAAAATACTGGTTAACAGCATTTTCTCCTTTTCCTTCAATGTTTTCAAAAAGCTTCCAATTCAGGTTCATAAAAACCAGGGGTTGTTTGGTAAAGGGTTAAACATATTTAGAAGGATGATAGGGTACTGTTATTTAGGGTGAGTGATATTTAAAGTTTGATGATGGGTACTACTGATCAGAATTGTCTCATATATTTAACATTCTATTGCTATCCACTGGCAAACATACTTGTATATCTGTGGCATTCTGTTTAAGTACTACTTTGTAAAGGGCAGTTGAAAAAAGAGGTTCCTACATGGTTTGTCATAATGTTTAGGACTTTTATTCCATACATACATGTTGTTCAGACAACTGCCTTTTGATTTGCAATTTCAGACTTTTGTAATTATTTAGAGTTGACCGATTACAGTGCTGACAGCACTTTGATTTAATATACCAGTAACCATCTTGCTTCTTTTCAGACAATGAGCTGATAACTGCTGAAATTATGGCTGAGGAACTAGGTAATTCATACAGAGGCCATTTCTTTGCCATCTCTCTATCTTTCTCTGATATAGAATAAGAAAAAACAAAAATGTAAATGTTTGTGTATCAGTGTTAACAATATTTTCATCAGTATTTTTCAATAATATTTCAGCTATCACCTGTCTGTGCTTTCCTGGAGTTTCTTTCACAAGTACTTCATACACTATTCTTATTACACAACTGGCTACTTTTCTACTAAACCTTATTAATCCTAAACTGAGCTTTAATCAAATACCTTTCACAGACAGATCAAGATCAGACAGCACAGAACATGCAGTCTGACAAAGGTCACTCGGCAGAATCTTAGAAAAAACTTGTGTGAGCTCTAGATGCAAATGCTTTCAATTTGGACAAGTCTATAATTCTGTCATTTGGTAAAAGTTAAGCTTAATTTTTCCTAGATGACTTTACTGGAGTGAGCACTTTGGGGCCAATGGCTCCCTTTTTTTTTTTTGAAATAAGTTATTATTTTTTACTCATTCAGACTACAGGAGAGTATTGAGAAAGTGTATTTCCCGCCTGAAGGAAGATTTGGAACCAGAGTCTATCCTTGATCAGTTTACAGAGTGTGACTTTCTGTCATCAACTACCATTAGAGATATAAGGGTATTTTGTAGGCTTTGTGCCTTTTGAAATTTATTAGTTCTTGAAATAACATATATATGATAGAAACGTTGGACAATCCTAACAAAATATTGAATATTGGTTATTTACATGAATTTTACTCTTTACAGAATATTCCATAGGTGTAATGATTTGGGCTAAGAGAACTTTTTTGAAAACATTATTGGAAAAAAAGAATATCCTGGTAACCAGCCCATATTTGCAGAAAGATATGAAACACGTCATCAGTGACTTATTTGCAAAACAGCCATTTTTTTTAAGTCTGGCTGAGCTCTTTCATTCTTATTTACTTTGTACTTAGTGACTTTTGTATGACACGACCAAATGACCACCAATTTTAGGCTCAAAAGGACCACTATTTTCAGTGACCCATCTACTTTTGTTCTGGTTTACATTAAAGGTGGCCCTTCAGATTTTGGGACGAAGATTTTACAAAAATAAAAGAAAATCATCCTAATACTCCCAACGCCTTTTAATTTTCGTTCATAAAACACCAGTAGTCGAAAACCATCCGATAACATGAGAAATTAGAGATTTACCACAGCCCAGGTTGACACTAATGGGAGACATGTTCTATTTTTAGATGATCAATTCACTCATTCAAAT
Source organism: Tridacna crocea (assembly GCA_943736015.1). Taxonomy (NCBI): domain Eukaryota; kingdom Metazoa; phylum Mollusca; class Bivalvia; order Cardiida; family Cardiidae; genus Tridacna; species Tridacna crocea. The sequence continues at coordinate 17,583,880 of OX031069.1, forward strand.
ACAGGAATACACAGACAAAGTTTCAAACATAGTGTCTGAAGAAGACATTATGGAAAATAATGATTACATGTTTGTTTTGTAATGGAATTTAAGCGTTATGAGTCACGTGCCAGTTACTTGATGTTCCTACAATGCTTCATTAATTTTTGGCGCGAAATCTAAAAATAACTTAAGAGGCTATGTATCCTTTTAAGGGAACACCATCAAAAAAATTTTTTTTTTGCAATTTTATTAATCTTAATTATTGATGATTTGTATTATTTTTTCAAATGAATTTCAGTGATATATATATTTTTTAATTTGGTGAGATGTAAGAATTCTAAATACCCACCTTTAAAGTTAAAAAAACAGGGCCCGTAATTCTCCAAGATTTTCTAAATTTGAAATTAACCCTTTCCCAAACAAGCCCTGATTTTTCGTGTCTGCAGTAAAAGTTTTTTGAAAACACTGTGGGAAAAGGAGATATTGCTCGTAACAAGTGTTTTCTACCCCTTTTGAGAACTTTCTGTCATTTTCTCAAAATCTAAAATTGTCTTCTGCAAACTCTTTCGGTTTGGAGAGTCCAAACTTTGTCGTTTGGGAAAGGGTTAAAGCAACTTCTGATTGGCTGAATCATTTGATTTAGCCAATAAGAAGTTGTTTATATTCAAATTTTGAAAGTTCTGGAGACAGAGACCAAGAATTTTCTTAACAATGGTTGGTGAATATGGGCCCAGTTGTGACTTATCCTGATGAAAATATCATGTAGCAAATACAGAATTAACACATTTACACGTCTAACTGTTGATTACCCTATGTCAGTTGTGTCAGCATTGCAGCACCATGTCATTATGACCATCAAAACCTTGTATCAGCTAACTTGCAGACATGTTAAAGGATAGAAAACTTTTTTATTTTATTCTCGTTATATCTCTGAACGGAATAAAACTATGTTCCATATTACCACTACATGAAATGGATTGCATGATTATTGGTTCAGTTATATACACACTACAAATCAAGTTTGTTCTTCAACAAATCAATCTGAGAACCAACTATTCCTGAGTTCATCGAGTCTTTTATAATATCTTATGCATACTCTCATACAGTATTTGGCTATTTCCTAAGTTCCTTGCGATGAATTCCACAATTATTGAGTAATTGGTGGAAAAGGTCTTGATGATGAGGTTATTTTGTGACTTCTTTGATCTACTTTTGATTTCTTTTTTTCACTAACAGAAATTGTCATTGGTCCTTTATAAAGTGTTTAAATTGATAAAGAGTTTGTCATGATACTCAATAATGGCAGCATTTTCTTTGAGTGTACAATAAATCTATTGAAAGAATGAAATTTAAAATTATTGAATTGCAACCTGTTGAACCCTTATGCTGGAAGTAGCTCTGCTTTATTTAAAGTCCTTTTAAGTAAGATGCTTGCATGGTGATTTGATATAAGTTTGACTGTAGTCTGACTTAATGATCCCTTATTTTTAACTTACCTTTATTTTATCCAAGTTTGAAAATGCTGTGAACAATCTAGGGCCGCCTTGGCCTTGTGTCTCCATTTAAATTTAGGTCAAATGATTGACATATATTTAGAAGGTTAGAAAGCATTCTAGGAAATGGAGAAAATGCATGGTGTCCATTTCTCACAATGCTTTTAAAAGTGTCCTTGATTAGTATGCATGACATTTTCTGCAACAGTGTTTATAAGGTAGTGAATGGAAATCCCTCTTCATCTGGAATTTCAGGAACTCCCTACAACCACAAAAAAGAACGAAACAATTGTCAACAGTGTTCTAACAAAAGGTATTAAAGGATATAAACAGTTTAAAAGATTACTCCGCAAAAGTTATCAGGCACACTTGGCAGAGGTTCTAGAAAGGATGGAGAAGGAAGTTCAGAAGGATCAGCTGTCAAAATCCGGTGGGTATATCTTATTTTTTTAGAAGTTCCTCTACCTTGTTTCAACAGCATTTTTTCAAAGATAGTTTTTGGAGAATAATAACTTCAGATTGGATGATGTTGATCCAAGATCAGAGCCTGTATTCGTAAACGATTCTTAAGAACGTTCTTAGTCTTGTTCTCCAGAATTTTCTACATTTGTAAGTAACACAACTTCTGATTGGCTAAACCATTCTGATTGAATTCTATGTTTCTTACAAATTTAGAAAACCTTGGAGAATAAGACTAAGAATATTCTCAAGGATGGTTAGTGAATACAGTCCCAGACTGCACATTCAGTGCAGTCTGATCTTGATCTACACTGCCCACAAGAGCTTATTGAGTCAAACTTAGCAGCCAAAGGGTTAAAAAGAGATTATAACACAATCTTACCGTCATTCAAAATTGGTAGTGCGGTACCTTTGGCTTCCTCAAATATGTTATTAGGGAGTAACAGTAGTAAATAACAGGGTCTGTATTCACCAATCATTCCTAAGACCATTAATTGTCGTGTTCTTCAAGCTTTTCTAAATGTGAATGTAAGAGATATTGTGATTGGCTAAACCAAATGGTGTAGTCAATCATGAGATCTATTACTTTCACATTGACAAAATTCTGAAGAATAAGACTAGGAATGTTCTCTAGAATGATTTGTGAATACAGACCCAGGACATCTTGCTCTGAAACTGAATGTAGTGCCAGCTTATATGAATAGTGGTTTTACACTTTCAATTTGAATGAATCAACTCTTTACCAATTGACAATATTTCAGGCTTGTAAAATCATAAACATTTGCAGACAACAAAATAAAAGTGACTGAAATTTTGGAATTTGTTTTGGGAAGGGTAGAAAACTTTTTTGGAAAAGGAGAAAATGCTCATTACCAGCATTTTCTCCCTTTCCCACAGTGTTTTCTAAAGGCTTCTTTTTCAGGGTCGTCAAAAGTAGGGATTGTGTGGTAATGGGTTAATGGGATGCTGGTGCCAACAAGTGCTTTGTTTTCAGTGAAAAATTTAAGTTAAAAAAAAGGGGCATAACTGTCAAAAATACTTTGATAGTTACATGCCCTTGTATAGGGTTCCCTTGGGATTATTAACAACTTTTCCAAGTTTGAAGTAAATATCTTCAGTAATAATAGAGAAACTGGAAAATGTCGAAGTTTTTGCACAATGGTGACGCAAACGATGACATCAGGGCAACGGAAATAATCCATTTTTTTCTTAGAAAATGTCCACACTGAAAATACTAGCTCAAATTGAATGCATTTACACACCACATTGTTCAATACAGCTTAACTCTTTACCAAACGACAATATTTTAGACTGGGTCAAATTGAAAACACTTGCAGACGAATTAACATAAATCAAAAATTGGAATTTGTTTCCAGCAGGGAAGAAAACATTTTGGGAAAAAGAGAAAATGCTGTTTACCAGCATTTTCTCCTTTTCCTGCAATGTTTTCAAAAGGCTTCTATCTCTGGGTCATAAATACCAGGGATTGTTTGGTAAAGGGTTAAATGATGAAATATTTCTTGAGAAGGGCACAAGTCTTTACAGGAAAGGAGAATATACAATGTACTGGTTGCCAGTATTTTGTTTCCCACAAAATATTTTTTTAAGCCATCTTCCTCAGGGTTGAATTACTACAGGATTGTTTTTGAAGGACATAAGAAAATCTCTTTTGAACATGGTTCAGGAGATTAGCATTTTCTTTCTTTTACTGAAAACACAAAAACTTCTCTTTATCCTTTACCAAACAACCTTAGGTTGTAAAGACCCTAAGGGAGAAAGTTTTGAAAACTTTATTTAACAAGAAATTTCTTCTTTAACGGCAATGTTATCTATCCTTTAACTCTTTACCACACAATCCGGACTTTTAATGACCCTGAGAAAGAGGCCTTTTGAAAACAATGTGGGAAAAGGAGAAAATGCTGGTAACCAACATTTTCTCCTTTTCCCGCAATGTTTTCTACCCTTCCTAAGACAAATTTCAATTTTTGAGCCACATGTATTTTGTCGACTGCAAATGCTTTCAATTTGGACTTGTCAACAATTTTGTTGTTTGGTAAAGAGTTAAAAGGCATATCCTGGGTTTGTATTGACCAACCATTAAGAACATTCTTTGTCTTTTTTTGCACAATTTCTTCTGATTGGCCAAATCATTTTGTTTAGCCAGTCAGACTTGTTACTTTCAAGTTAAAAAATCTTGGAGAATACAACTGAGAATATTCTTAAGAATGGTCGGTAAATACTGACCCTGATCTGTCATTTCAACCAAAATAAGTTTGTTACAAATTTCAACATAAATTACTACCGTTATGTAAAGAGTTGAGACAGATATCTTCAGTCCTAGGCTGGATACCGACCCTAGTCTGTCATTTCAACCAAAATAAGTTTGTTACAAATTATTTCAACGTAAATAACTATCGTCATGTAAAGAGTTGAGACAGATATCTTCAGTCCTAGGATGGATACTATTGAGATGTTTCATAATGCCATATTTTTTGATAATTGATCTGAATCTTAGTATATTGATAATGATTCTGTGTTTTGTTGGCCCTGATGTAAGAAGGTTTAGAAAAATTATGAGAGACACCCCCCTCCCCCCCAGCAAATTCAGTTCTTGAGACATATTTAATTTTTTGTCTATTAATGTATTAATGTTTTGAATTTAAGCAATCTCAAACTTTATTCTTTAGTAATGAGTCCAAAAAGTGTGATTCTATAGAAATTTCATGCATTTTCTGCCATAAAACAGGGCCAGACTTAGGTGCAAAGGGATCTCAACATAATCCTATGAGGTCTACCACGTCTTCCACATACAATTATGGTGGTCCAGACTCAATGAACGTGTTTGGTGGAAATTTGAATGTAAACAGTGACATCAATTTTGGAGGTAAGACCTTATTTTAACTTTAACCCTTTACCACACAATCCCGAATTTTAACGACCCTGAGAAAGATGGCCTTCGAAAACATTGTGGGAAAAGGAGAAAATGCTGGTTCCCACAATGTTTTCTACCCTTTCCAAATCAAATTGCAATTTTTGATTCACATTTATTTTGTCGTCTGCAAATGCTTTCAACTTGCACTGGTCCAAAATCTGTTGTTTGGTAAAGAGTTAAAAATGCCAAACTGAAGTAAAAGCGCATTTTACACCTGAGAAAAAAGAGTTTGATATTGATCTTTATTGGTCACGGAAGCAACTATAATCTGTCTCTCTAAGATTTATATCAGATTTTTAGTGTAATTTTCTAATTTGCCCTCTTCTGAATAATTTCTGGATAGGACAAAAGCTGCCCTCCACAAATTGCCAAGTTATGGTAGACCAGTTGGTAGCGTACAGGACATGCGAACAGAGGTCGCTGGTTTGAGTCCTGGCTTTGCCAATTTCTTTCAAGGATTGATGATAGTCAGTGCAACAGGATTCATTTCTCTTCCCAACACTGACCACAGTTTTGATAATGGTTATTTGAGAAAGCAGCCAGTGGATTAGAAAGAATCTTGTGTGGGGTATTGGTAAAAGAAATTACAGAAAAGCATGGATAAGTGCACTGGCTGTTGAGATATATCTGATGTAATCTCTTAAGCAGCATTAAATACCATACAATCCATCAATCAACAAAACTAATACTACTTCAGATGAAAGATATATGAGATCTGTGAGGTGTAAAGCATGTATGAGAAATGGGTTAAGCTGTTATACATGTAAATACACAGCTCACAGAAGGAATATCCGGCATTGGTTAGCCTGTTTAACCCTTTTTACCACACAGCAGAGTTATAGACCTATCCAAATCGAAAGCATTTACAGACGATGATTCATAGTGGCTCAAATGATTCAATTTTTCTTTGAAAGAGAAGAAAACTTTGCGGGAAAAGGAGAAAATGCTGGTAACCAGCATTTTCTCCTTTTCCCACAAAGTTATCAAAAGGCCTTTTCCAGAGGGTTGTTAAAAGTCGTCATTGTGTGGTAAAGGGTTAACCAGCGTACACTCAAATCATGAAAAATCCCAGTGTTTTTTGTGGGTGCTTTAAAATAAATTGTTTATGGATAGTTGCTGGTGTCCTCTAGCAGCCACTAGTATGTCATCTCAGTCATAGTATAGATACCTCAGAGAAGTAAACTGAGCTGTAATTGCATCTACCACATTGTTACTGTATTCACCAACTACATGTATTTTAAATTGCAATTAGTCATATACTAAAAAAGGTTAAACAATTTCTTATTGGCTAAATCAAGTTGTTTAGCCAAGCAGAAGTTGTTTACTTTGAAATTTAGAAATGTCTTGAGAATAAGACTAAGTATGCTATTATGGACTGTTGGTCAATATGACCCCTGATCTCCCTCAGTGTGAGTCTCTGTTGAGTTCATGTGTTAAATAATTTTTAATCAGCATTAATTGTTTGGTAAAGAGTTCAAGGTGTGCTGCATTGGAACATAGACTGCTATAAGAAGGCTTCAAAGGGGTGTAGGAACTTTATACTGAAAGGAATTAAAAAAAGCATGCCGAGTTGTTTAACTCATTACCAAATGACAGTATATTAGGCTTGTCCAAATGGAAGGCATTTGCAGACGACAGAATAAAAGTGATTGAAAATTTGAAATTTGTTTTGTAAAGGGTAGAAAACATTGAGGGAAAAGGAGAAAAATGCTGGTTACCAGCATTTTCTCCTTTTCCCACAATGTTTTCTATAGGCTTCTTTCTATGGGTTGTCAAAAGTAGGGATTGTGTGGTAATGGGTTAAACACCTGAAATGTGTATGGAGGCTGATAGATAGAAGAATGAAGGCTTCATGTTTTTTGAGCAGGCAATAGGACTCATCCAACTTCTGGTCAGAATAATCCTGGTATCACAGCAAGAAATCCTGGAGCACCTTTACCGAATTATGGTCAGAGAAACCCTGGCATGACAGAAAGATATCCTGGAGCTCATTCATCAGAAGATCCAAATGGTAGGTCTTTATAATTATACATAAAGAGAAAGTAGCAGATTTTAAAAAATCCTTTTGGATACCAAATTATGAAACAAAAGTGCAATAGTAGAAGGCTACTCTGACAAAGTTGTTTATTAAACTGCAAAGAAATTTCTCGTGATCTGATTGGTTAACATGCTGGGAACATGTACCCTGGCAAAAAGCATGCAAAGCCAGTTTCCCTTTTGAGTGCCCTGTAAACATCACTACACGTGCAACACAACATCCAAAATGGTGGCGTCGATTAATCACGAGATTGCACATTTACGCACCAAACTGCATGTTTTAGTGACGTCAGTTTCCAGTGACGTCAGTTTTCATTGAATTGGGGCACTCAGAAGGGAATTTCTATTTCGTCACCTTACTCAATTCGTGAAATTATAAAACAGGAAAATTTCACTTAACACTCTTTGCAGTATAATAAATTTGTTGTACTGTCGGCTCGGGGCGATATGATTCACCACAGCCGTGAACAAGTTTCCAAGTCCCCTGCCACCTGACTGTACGACTAATAATGTTTGCTGCCCTCCTACGTGTCGTAGAAGTAGCTGTAATTATATAACTGATTTTTCTTTTTTGAGGCAACCTATCAGTTTATCTCTGAAATATTTAACAAAGCAAATTTCATCAAATAATTTTATAGATTATTTCTTGTTTTCAATAATTGCCATTTGGTTTAACTTCTATCTTAATGTATAAACTAAAGAAGAATTATATTATTTTGCCTGTCATGGATTTACAGGTATGGGTTTGTTTGGGTGTTACCTTATATTATTATATGCCCATCGAAGACGGGACGTATTATGGGATCACCCAGGGCGGGTGGGCGGCTTCAAGTTCTTTGTGCGGAGCATATCTCCAAAACTATACTAGTTAGGGTTATGAAATTTCATGGGTGGATAGATCTCATCAAGGGGGAGTGCAATGCATAGAAATCATAACTCTTGCTTGCTTAATTTTAGAGTTATTGCCCTTTGTCATTTTTCATACTTGAATTTTGTCCGGTGAATATCTCCAAAAGTATACTAGCTAGGGTTATGAAATTTCCTGGGTAGATAGATCTCATCAAGGGGGAGTGCAGTGCAGAGGAATCATAACTCTTGCTTGCTTAATTTTTGAGTTATTGCCCTTTGTCGTTTTTCATACTTGAATTTTGTCCGGAGCATATCTCCAAAACTATACTAGATACGGTTATGAAATTTCATGGGTGGATAGATCTCATCAAGGGGGAGTGCAGTGCAGAGGAATCATAACTCTTGCTTGCTTAATTTTTGAGTTATTGCCCTTTGTTGTTTTTCATACTTGAATTTTGTCCGGTGCATATCTCCAAAACTATACTAGCTATGGTTATGAAATTTCATGGGTATATAGATCTCATCAAGGGGAAGTGCAGTGCACAGGAGTCATAACTCTTGCTTGCTTAATTTTTGAGTTATTGCCCTTTTTTGTTTTTAGCTCTACTGGCTTTCAGTCAGCAGAGCTTATGTCATGGCGTGGTTTCCGTCGTCCGTCCGTCCGTCTGTCTGTCTGTCTGTCCGTCTGTCCGTCCGTCCGTCTGTCCGTCCGTTAGTCTTTTTCTTGTTTACGCGATAAAGTCTGCATTTGTTGTCAGATTTTTGTGAAACTTGCACAGTTTGTTAATCTCATCAATAGCTTCAACCCTATTGATTTTGAGAAAAATCCAACAAACAATATAGGAAAAGTAGCCATTTCAAGTTGAAAATTTCCAATTCTTGTTTACGCGATAAAGTCTTCATTTGTCATCAGATTTTCGTGAAACTTGCACAGTTTCTTTATCTCATCAATAGCTTTAACCCTATTGATTTTGAAAAAAATCCGACAAACAGTATGGGAAAAGTAGCCATTTCAAGTTTAAAATTTACATTTCTTGTTTACGCGATAAAGTCTTCATTTGTCATCAGATTTTCGTGAAACTTGCACAGTTTGTTTATCTCATCAATAGCTTTAACCCTATCGATTTTGAAAAAAATCCGACAAACAGTATGGGAAAAGTAGCCATTTCAAGTTTAAAATTTACATTTCTTGTTTACACAATAAAGTCTTCATTTTAGGTCAGATTTCCATGAAACTTGCAGAGTTTGTTTATCTTATCAATAGCTTCAACCCTATTGATTTTGAAAAAATTCCAACAAAGAGTATGGGAAAAGTAGCCATTTCAAGTTTAGAATTTACTGTTCTTGTTTACACAATAATATCTTCGTTTTAGGTCAGATTTCCATGAAACTTGCATAGTTTGTTTATCTAATCAATAGCTTCAACCCTATTGATTTTGAAAAAAATCCAACAAAGAGTATGGGAAAAGTAGCCATTTCAAGTTGAAAACTTACATTTCTTGTTTACGCGATAAAGTCTTCATTTTTGGTCAGATTTCCGTGAAACTTGCACAGTTTGTTTATCTCATCAATAGCTTTAACCCTATCAATTTTGAAAAAAATCTGACTAACGGTATGGGAAAAGTAGTCTTTTCAAATTGAACAATTTCATTGTCTGTTTACATGATAAACTATTTATTTGTGATCAGATTTTATGAATTTTTCAGCTTGTTTATCCCATCAATACCTTTTTAACCCTGTTGAGTTTGAAAAAATTCAACCAACAGTAATGGAAAAGTAGCCATTTTGAGTTGAAAATGTCAATGTTTTTTGTCTTTTTGCGTAATGAATTCCTATGTATGCTTTATTTAAAAGCAAACTCTCTGCCAGTAGAGCATATTCAGGCCCTTCAGGGCCTTCTAGTTCATACTTGAATTTTGTCAGGTGAATATCTCCAAAACTATACTAGCTACGGTTATGAAATTTCATGGGTGGAAAGATCTTATCAAGGGGGAGTGCAGTGCAGAGGAATCATTACTCTTGCTTGCTTAATTTTTAAGTTGTTGCCCTTTGTTGTTTTTAGCTCACCTGAGCATGAAGTGCTCAAGGTGAGCTTTTGTGATCGGTCAATATCCGTCGTCCGTCCATCCGTTCACAATTACAAAAAAATCTTCTCCTCCTAAACTAGCAATCAGATTTCAATCAAACTTCACAGAAATGATCCCTAAGTGATGCACTTTCAAAAGACCTCAAAGATTTGAATTCAAGGAAGAACTTTTGTTGCCATGGCAACCGAGTGAAAGAACTTTAAAAATCTTCTTGTTCAAAACTGCAAGGGCTAAAGCTTTCATATTTGGCATGTAGCATCATCTGGTGGCCCTCTACCAATTCACTTCCAATTATGGCCCTAGTGTTGAAAATGGCCCTATGTTGTGGGTTCTCGGATATCACATAGAGATAAAGAAGGAAATCTTTAAAAATCTTGTCATCCCAAATCTTAAGGGCTAGAGCTTTCATATTTGGCATGCAGCATTATCTTGTGGCCCTCTACCAAAATACTTCAATTTATGGCCCGGGTGTGAAAATGAACCCTATGTTGTTGGTCTTAGATTTCACATAGAGACAAGGAAGGAAATCTTTAAAAACCTTCTTGTCCCAAATGATAATGGCCAGAGCTTTCATATTTGGCATTTAACATCATCTAGTGGCTCTCTACCAAAATACTTCAAATTATGTCCCTGATGTATAGAATTGGCCCTATGTTATGGGTCTCGGATTTCACATAGTGATAAAGAAAATCTTTAAACATCTCTTTGTCTACCAACATACCTTAAATTATGGCTCTAGTGTTGAAAATGGTCCTATGTTGTGGTTTTTCGGATTTCACATAGCAATAAAGAAGGAAATCTTGGAAAATCTTCTTCTCCCAAACCATAAGGGCTAGAGCTTTCATATTTGGCATATAGCATCATCTAGTGGCCCTCTACCAAAATACTTAAAATGATGGCCCTGGTGTGAAAGTTAGGCCTATGTTGTAGGTCTCAGATTTCACATAGAGATAAAGATCGAAATCTTTAAAAATCTTCTTGTGGGCACTCCAGAGACCACATTTCTTGCTAAGCTGAATTGAAAAGTAGTTAGAATGTCTATCTCGATGAAATCTCACATGAGTCTGCATTTAATGCTTGTTGATAATATAACTTTGTCATCGCAAGTCAGAAGGACTTCAAAATTGGTATGCATGTTTGTTGCGATATTACCGAGTACTGTGTTCAAGAACAATAACTCTACATAGCATGGATTTTGAGTAATTCCACTTGGGTCTTCATTTTAATAGTATTTTTTGCTTGTCCAGCGTGGAATTTTGGAATCAAGTCAAATTGTTTGTTGCATTGCCTGCCCTTTGCAACTATATACCTCCTTGACAACTTGCGGTGGGATTGCATATATTGCGACAATTTGCCGCTCTTGTTTCATCATCATTTGCCCTTGAACCTCAATATTTGGTAATTATCTTCATGGTAGACCTTTACTGCTTAGCACTTAGGTGAGCGATATAGGACCATCATGGTCCTCTTGTTCATACCTGAATTTTGTCCGGTGCATATCTTAAAAACTATACTAGGTACAGTTATGAAATTTCATGGATGGATAGATCTCATCTAGGGGGAGTGCAGAGCACAGGAATCATAACCCTTGCTTGCTAAATTTTTGAGTTATTGCCCTTTGTTGTTTTTCATACTTGAATTTTGTCTGGAGCATATCTCGAAAACTGTACTAGCTAGGGTTATGAAATTTCATGGGTGGATAGATCTCATCAAGGGGGAGTGCAGTGCAGAGGAATCATAACTCTTGCTTGTTTAATTTTTAAAGGCTCATCGAAGACGGGACGTATTATGGGATCACTCATGGCATCGGGGCGTCCAAATGTCCGTGCGTCCGGGTGTGCGGGTGGAGGCCAGTTCTTTGTCTGGAGCATATCTCCAAAACTATACTAGCCAGGGTTATGAAATTTCATGGGTGGATAGATCTCATCAAGAGGGAGTGCAGTGCACAGGAATCATAACTCTTGCACACTCAATTTTTGTGTGATTGCCCTTTGTTGTTTTTCATACTTGAATTTTGTCCAGTGAATATCTCCAAAAGTATACTAGCTAGGGTTATGACATTTCATGGGTGGTTAGACCTCATCAAGGGGAAGTGCAGTGCACAGGAATCATAACTCTTGCTTGCTTAATTTTGAGTTATTGCCCTCTGTTGTTTTTCATACTTGAACTTTGTCCGGAGCATATCTCCAAAACTATACTAGCTAGGGTTATGAAATTTCATGGGTGGATAGATCTCATAAAGGGGGAGTGCATTGCACAGGAATCATAACTCTTGCTTGCTTAATTTTAGAGTTATTGCCCTTGGTTTTTTTTCATACTTGAAATTTGTAGGGAGCATATCTCCAAAACTATATTAGCTAGAGTTATGAAATTTCATGGGTGGATAGTTCTCATCAAGGGGGTGTGCAGTGCATATGAACCATAACTCTTGCTTACTTTATTGTTGAGTTATTGCCCTTTGTCGTTTTTCATACTTGAATTTTGTCCGGTGCATATCTTAACAACTGTACTAGCTATCGATATGAAATTACATGCATGGATACATTCCATCAAGGGGGAGTGCAATGCTTATAAATTGCAACTCTTGCTTGCTTAATTTTTGAGTTTTTGTGGGAGAGTACATCTTATGAAATAAAACTGTTAGGAATTGTTCCTGCCTCCTAAACTTTTGTGTTTTTCACCTGTATTGTTTTTGAAACTTAAATTTTGTTCGGAGGATTCTCCAATGCTATGCTAGCTGTGGCTAGGAAATTTCATGACATGATATATCTAGTTATTTCTACACATAAATTTTTACCACACTGTATCTCAAGAGTATAGGTGTTGTCAGTATGAAATTTCATCCTCTTATTTGTAGATTTTAATTTTTTTTTTTTTGAAAGATGTGAAATCAAAACTGCAATTTGCTTCAATCAACGGCAAAAATTTCTGCACTACTATTTTTCTTTACCTCCCCTTTATGATTATTATGCCCCAGCTTTACAACTTGGGTGAGACGGGCGTATCTTGCGACAATTTGCCACTCTTGTGTTTCAATATACATCCTTCTTTATTCATATTAATTTCCACAGCTTGACTATGGTTTAAACATTTCATGCTCTTAAAGTATTTTTGAACACAAATTCTTCCCTTAAGTTGGTATAAGACTAAATCCATTGCACACTTAGGAGGGGTCCTGTATGGCTCAGTGTAAAGTGTAACTTGGAGGCTGGGGTTCGAGTCTCAATGATTCAGCATCAGATCATATCTACAAATTACAAAATTCCTTGAAACATTTGACAAGGGAAAAACCAAAAGTGGTAAATTGACCTGAAGAAGGAGAAAGCACTCCACCAAAATCAATGCAAAAAAATCACATATATTGTTTTATGTGTTTATTATAACACATCTCTACATGTATTTATAGATGGATGAAAAAGATATAATTATGTTAGTTAATTTCCTAGTTTCTGATGGTTATTGGTGATGTTTAGTTTAGGAGACTGCAAGATATGCAGCATAAAAACAAATTACACTTTTACTGTATACACCACCAAAAAAGTACAGTTTGAATGAGAAAATACAGTCCTTTGCTTTATGAACTATAACCAAGGTTAAGCTGTATTACAGAAGCAAGAATTACTATTTAGCAGCGTTGAACCCTTTCCCACAATGTTTTCTTGACTCTTTATATTTCAGAAAAATCTACTTACAATAAATTCAAAACTGTGCCAATGAAATTGCACTTTCTGATAGGGAAGAAAACTTTGTGGGAAAAGGAGAAAATGCTGGTTTGCAGCATTTTCTCCTTTTCCCACAATGTTTTCATAAGCCTTCTTTCCTTATGTAAAAAAAACCAAGGGATCGTTTGGTAAAAGGTTAAGATTGATATTTTCATTATTTTGATCTCTTTTACAAAAATCCTAAATCACTTGAAATGACAGTGCTTTTCCTGTAGGATCATGATTTTGATATTATTGAAAAGAGGCTGAAATAGTGTTTGTTGGTTGTATTGGGATTTAATGCCACCTAACAGTTAAGGTCATATCATGGCGTTCATTGACGCACATATGCTTCCTGGCTTTCTCACACCGGTACTAACACAACTTTCTGTCCAAAGCCACCGACTACTTTTCTCACATGCTTCAGCAGAGGTGGGAGGCGAAAATACGCCGGAAAGAAAGTTCGCCTCAACTGGGTATCAAACTCACAACCACCAGGTCATGAGTCTGACACGTTCACCACTGAGCCACCCGGGTGGAAAGTGTTTGTTTGTTAATCTGAGCTTAGCTGTGATATGACTGAAACAGTGTTGAAATGAGTGACACCATTCCATCAAACCTCTACTAATAAAAATTATTCTGTCAAACAAGCTTACATTTTACTTAAAAAACTCAAACATTATCATTCAATCCAGAGTTACACTTAAATGTCCTCTCCAATGAAAATGGAAGTCTAAACTGTTATGCACTGTTCTTTCAGCGGCAAGATCTGATGGTATGGAAACCATAAATTTAGGAGGACAGAATGCTTTTAATGTTTTTGGTGGACAAGTTAATTTACATGGAAATCTGAATTTTGGTGAAGGTATTGCATTTTTCTTATGATTTTTAGCTCCACTGGCTGAAGGCCAGCGGGTTTATGTCATGGCCCATTGTCCATCGAGCGTCCATGCGTCCATTTGTGAGTGCTTCTGTCCATCCGGTTGTCTGTGTGTCCGTCCGTGTGTTAACTTCAAACATCTTCTTCTCTGAAACTACCCATCCAAATTTGATGAAACTTCACAGAAATGATCCTGCCATGGTCCTCCTCAGAATTTATTGAAAGAAATTGATTTCTTCAAAAACTCTGGTTACCATGGCAACAAAACGGAAATTTTTTTTTTCAAAAGTCTTCTCTGAAACCACAAGGCCCAGGGCTACTGAATTTGGCATGTAGCTTTATCTAATGGACCTTTAACAAAGTTTCTTTATATCATAGGCCTGGGGTCAAAAATGGCTCCATTCCAGGGATCACAAGTTTAACATGGACTTCAAAATATAGTCACTTCAATTGAAACATTGATCAAGGGAAAAAACTCTTTTTTTATAAAGGATAATGTTTGTTTATATTTACCTCCCTTGATTATCAAACTGCAGTGATACATGATTGGTGCTAGATATTAAGTTTTTTGATAGAAAATATCCTGTTTTCAGGGAGAGTGAATTATTTTGATGCTAATAGTTATGCTCACATGAGTGGAATAATTAATTCAAAGTAAGGTCTCTATCATTCTGTTTTTTTCCCTAGAACTTTAACTTTCATGCCATTGAATTAACCTGCTTATATTGCCTGACATTGTTCATTGTTTTCGAAGGCCCTCTTTTTCAGGGTCATAAACACTTCAGTTTGTCTGGTAAAGGTTAAAAAGCCAATGGAGTGATACAGGGGCATGATGGCCCTCTTGTTCTTGTTTGCCATTTTCTTACAATTTTTTTGTAGACTTTTAACTCATAGGGTGATTTGCAGACCTTTGTAGATAAATGTTTGGACTGTACTGTCTCAGTCAGAAAATATTTGTGCTTGACCCATTAAATTCAGTCCATTTCTTTTTAAAAAGATAAGAGCTGAGCTGGATAGATATGCTTGAAACCTGAGTAAATCTAGCAGTGTATGCTACTTTGGCTTACTATAATCACGTTTGTTACCGGTGGATGGTTCTATCCACATGATGCAATGCATCTAATGGCCTTTAATAGGGGCTTCTACATGTGATGGTATTACTGAAGTAAATCTCCATAAAAAATCACTCCTAACACCAACATGTTAAAATGTTACAGGCATTGCAATTGTAATTACTCGGGTGACAGAAGAAATAATCATTTGAGCAATTCCTCACATTGTTGTGTAGTAATCGTAACCCAGTTTGCATTACTTTGGTTGGACTATGTAAACATGAGGTCAGAATATGTAAACATAAGGTCAGAATATGTAAACATGAGGTCAGAATTTTCAGACATAAGGTCAGAATACATGGAAATGATGCCAGATTATGTAAACATGAGGTCAGAATATGTGAACATGAGGTCAGAATTTTCAGACATAAGGTCAGAATACATAGAAATGATGCCAGATTATGTACACATGAGGCCAGATTATGTACACATGAGGTTGGAATATGTAAACATGAGGTCAGAATTTGTAGACATAAGGTCAGAATACATAGAACTGAGGCCAGATTATGTAGACATGAGGTCAGAATATGTAGACATGAGGTCAGAATGTGTAGACATGAGGTCCGAATATGTAGACATGAGGCCAGACTATGTAGACACAAGGTCCGAATAGGCCAGAATATGTAGACACGAGGTCATAATATGCAGACATGAGGTCATAATATGTAGACATGAGATCCAAATATGTAGACATGAGGTCAGAATATGTAGACATGCAGAGCTGGAGATAAGCCGAGGTGTTAATACTTTAATCAAAACCAGTTTTTCACCTCAATGCTTAAATTGTAAAAACCAATGCTTAATTTTTTAAAACTCAAAATTGTATGTAACAGTTGATTCATACAATTTAATTTGTTATATTACTTAATATAAGATTTCCATCAGTTTGATGGAATTCTGGTAAGTAATATTCACACAAATTTACCTCCTCCTTATAACCATTTGAATTGAATCAACAGTCTTAAAGTGTGATTTGTAACATTTTTGCCCAACACACACACCCAAAAAAATCGACTGACTATCTGCTTCATGTTTTAATTCAAAGTTTGATCTGTTTAAGGTTAAATATTTCAAACTGACTTTCCTGCCTTTGGAAAAAATTAAGGAGAGATATTTTGGGCTCGTAAACAGTCTTAAAACGACCCGGTTTGTTGTAAGACATTTTGTTTAACTAATTTATAAATACGAGTGACTGACGAACGATGAGTAAAACGCTTGAATAGCGTTCAATTGATACCGACTGCTTGGTTCCAGATTTTTCAGTGCCGAATAAATTCCGTGAAATACAGCGTCACTTTGTTGTCTTACTTCGGGAACTAGTCAAAAACAACTTTCCGGGGGAAATGAAAAAAACGGTAGATCTACAGATAGAAAAATAAAAACCGGAATTTACTATTAATGCGTTAACGGTGATTCCCAACGCGTTTTTTTACGCACAACATTTAATTCTAATGCGTTTTTAAACAAAACCAGTGCGTTTTTACGCTAAAAACATGCTTATCTCGAGCTCTGGACATGAGGCCAGAATATGTAGACATGAGGTCAGAATATGTAAACATGAGGTCAGAATATGTAGAAATGAGGTCAGAATATGTAGACATGAAGTCATAATATGTAAACATGAGGCCATAGTATGTAGACATGAGGTCAGAATTTGTAGACATGAGGCCAGAATATGTAAACATGAGGTCAGAATATGTAGACATGAGGTCTCAACATGAAGATATAAGGTGATGGATTACGACAAGTATCTATTTTTCCATGTGGGATTGTAATAAATTGTTTTCTGTAGATGTTCACTAAGAAACCTTGTATTCTTTTGATTTTAGGTCCACCAAGGTTTTCTCAGGTCATGCAACCTGGTTATCAAGTGTCTAACAACAATAGTAATCTCTGGAATAATCAAAATCAGTCAAGAGAACAAGGTGAGTATTGACATAATTTTTCATGGTTATGTATGCAGAATCTTTTGAAAAAGATTGTGTATTGCAAAATCTTTCAAAAAAGATTTAAAATAAAAGATACAAAATTTGCTTGGTAGATGTTCACTAAGAAACTTTGTATTCTTTTGATTTTAGGTCCACCAAGGTTTTCTCAGGTCATGCAACCTGGTTATCAAGTGTCTAACAACAATAGTAATCTCTGGAATAATCAAAATCAGTCAAGAGAACAAGGTGAGTATTGACATAATTTTTCATGGTTATGTATTGCAGAATCTTTTGAAAAAGATTGTGTATTGCAAAATCTTTCAAAAAAGATTTAAAATAAAAGATACAAAATTTGCTTGGTATAAATAGGCCTCTGGCCCAACAAAATGGTGCACAGGTCTCACAAAAGATATTGTGTCCAATGCAAAAACAAAACGGTAGGATGATTTTGCGTTATTATATATAATATAACTTGTCAAAAAATAATTTGTTCAAGTCTACATGAATGCTAATCTTTTCGTCTAATGCAAAACTGGTAACCATTTTAGTAGTAGAAAGCAAACATTTAACTCTTTACCAAATGACAAAATTTTAGACCTGTCCAAATTGAGAGTATTTGAAGACAAAACTACCATTGTGGCTTAAATGATGTGCTTTTTGCTTGATAGGGTATAAAACATTGTGGGAAACGGAGAAAATGATGGTACCAGTCTTTCTCCTTTCCCACAATGTTTTTAAAAGGCTTTAGCCTCAAGGTCATTAAAACTGGGGATTGTGTGGTAATGGGTAAATTGATATGCATTTTGGTGGATCATATGGAAAAAAAGAGATAGGAGGGTAGTTGGAAGGAAGTTCATTTACATTGTGAAATATATTTATAATTTAAAATTTTCAAGCATCATAACCGGGGCTCAGGGATCAAATGAGAAGCTTGCCAAATTGTCAAGTTTTGTCAAGAGACCCATAGACAAAAAGTTATTTCTCGGCTCTCCTGCCAATTTTTGTGTTTTTTAGGCACCATGTTGAATTAAAGAGTGTGATTAATAACAGTCTAAAAACCAAGGTTTAAAAATCAGTAACGTTTTGGGACAGAGCAAGTTCCGGAACCAACTACAATCATTTTCGGGATTTCTCAATCGATTGTAGAAATCGGAAACCAAAATCTACTTACTTTTGACAGTAGTCAATCATCATCCCACCACAAGTTATCGCACAAAACTTTAGACAAATTTTCAAATTTTACTCAAGAGATTCTTTTCCTTGAAAGAGACAAATTTGTTAGCAGCTATACTGGGTAGAAGCATTTTGTTTTTTTCTGCAAATTGTTTTCACAATCATTCTTGGGTTTGGTATCCATAAAATATTTTGAAAGACATTCCAAGTTTGTGTAATTGTACAAATTTCTGTAGTGTTTTGTACAATGCAGGACTTATGAGTAATAGAGAAAGTAATTTTAGCTGAGATTTATATCTGAGAAAGTCTAAAGTTTGTCTATGACATATTCCTAAGTAGATTGATTAAAAGCACCGTCTGCCAGCTAAATTTTCCAGTTAGCTTTTGTGATTGTGCTTCATCCATTGTGCATCTTGCATCTTGACATTTTACCTTGTGAATGCTCTAGAGGCCACAGTTTCCATCTAAAAGTCATACTTGGTCAGATTGATTGTCTTTATAATATCTAGGGTGAGTTAAAAAATGGGCCATGTTTGGTAAAAAACTAAGCCACCAGGTGAAATCTTTAACATAGCTGGTGTAGCTCTATAAGCCACATTTTTAGTCCAATACGTTTGTCTTGTCGATATCTAGGACCAGTTTTATTAGCTCCTATTATAATTCTTTTCTTCTTAGGCCAGAGTATAACTGTATGAAGTACAAAAGCTATTGATAGATAGATCACAATTAGAACAAGTCCAGTGCACATGATTCCTAACACTGAATAGAGTATTTTTGGAGGGACTTATTGCCTTTTGTTATAACACGATTTAGTTTATGAAAGTTGAATTCGCAAGGCGCCAGGTTAAGGTATTGGTCCACTAGGGGTAGTTCATGTTCTTTTTGAGAGAATAAGTGAATAAAATGGAATAGAAAAAAAAAATGTCTACATGGTAATTTTGACTTTATTGCTCTACATGTACAGGTCAGCATGGAAACTTACAAAATTTGCAAGCTCAGTTTTCGCAGTTTACTATACATAACCATGATGGAAGCTCAACAAGGCATGATCCACAATACACTGAGCCTAATAACCGTGGATATGATTCTAATTATCTACCTGAAAGATCAGGTTGGTAGTCCTTTATTACTTTTACATGTACTTTTGTTACAATCATCATAATTACATGTATCTTGATCTGTTTCTCTTTTAAAATGCAATTGAAACTTAAGATAATAACTACAACAAAAAATACTGTCTTGAAATCGCTATGGATGTGAAAACACACATTATTGTTTTTGGTATATATGAAGGGTTTGTATCAATTTTAATGCTTTTCTAAAGTTGGAGGCATTTTCTCCTTTCAACAGTTCACATTGTTCCCAAGTTTTCATGTTTTTACCCTGATTAAGCCTATACCATATAAAGATAGATCATTGAAGCCTGAGGAAGGATACTTTTGGAAATATTACAGCAAAGGAGAAAAAGCTTGTTTACTCCTTTTGTAGCTCACCTGAGCATATTGTGCTCAAGAGGAACTCTTAGTACCACGTATCCACCGTGTGTCGTCCATTGTGGATTGTCCATTGTGCTGCTGCAGCAATTCTTTAAACATGTCCTAAACTGCTTGGACAATTTGGACCAAACTCAGCTGTAATGTTCCTTCGGAAGTCCTCTTTAAAATGTGTTCCCAAAATTTGATTCCATCAAAAACTCTAATTGCCATGACAACCAAATAGAATTTTCAAAGAAATTCTTTGAAGATCTTCTTTTTTGAAACTGCTGTTCAAATTGTGAAATAAATTCACACAAATGTTCCTTGGGTGACCCTTTTCGAAAGATGCTGGCGAATTGCTGTGTTGTAATTGGGGAGCTCTTGGCTCTGAATGGACATAAAGAAATTCTTTGAAATTCTTTTCTTTACTGACAAGTCAGATTTTGAAATAATTTCACAGAAATATATCTTGTTTGCCTTTTAAAGAAATTGAACACAAAATTTATCAACAATGGGAAGGAGTATGCTTTTATTCTCACGGTTCTTCTAACTTGAAAGGCGTTGCTATTCTACTTAGGAAACGATTAGATATTAAAGTAGCGGAATGCAAAAAAGATAATAATGGGCAATTTATTGCGCTTAATATTTCTTACAAAAACAACTCATTTATCCTTGCAAATATATATGCGCCTAATTCTGATAAACCTGATTTTTTTAAAAACGTGTTTGATGAAATGAAATCTTTTGATAATGTTCATAGTTTTATAATTTGTGGGGACTTTAACCTAGTTTTAGATCCATCAATAGATTATGAAAATTACAAGTACAATAACCACAATGAAAGATCAAGAAAATTTTTAATAACGCAAATTAATGATAATGAGCTTGTTGACCCTTTTAGACATTTACATGGGGCTACAAGAAAGTATACTTGGAAAAGGTTATCACCATTACAAAAGGGAAGGTTATATTTTTTTTAAATTGATCAAAACTTTGTTTCATTTGTTACAAACTGTGATATAGATATAAGTTACAGATCTGACCACTCAATAATAGTGCTTGAACTTCAGTTTTCAAATAAGGAGCATGGAAAAGGATTTTGGAAATTCAATAATTCATTATTAAAAGATAAAGAATATGTAGATTGTATAAATAAAAAAATAGATAGCGTAATTTTGCAATATTGTTTGCCAGTATACAATACTGAAAATGTCCTAAACATTGATAAATCACAGTTACAATTTATAGTAGATGATCAACTTTTTTTTGAAACATTATTGATGGAAATACGTGGGGAAACTATATCATTTTCTACTTATAAAGCAAAAACAAAATGCATAAGAGAAAACTCCATTAAAAAAGAAATTTCCTATATAGAAAATAATCTTAATGAAACAAACAATGACAGGCTGAGTTCACTACAATTAGAATTGGAAACTTTAAGGAAGGAAAGGCTAAATGGTTTTTTCATCAGATCAAGATCAAATTGGATTGATAACGGAGAAAAAGTAACTAATTACTTTTGTAATCTAGAGAAACAGCATGTAGCTTCAAAACTATGCATTATATAGAAAAAGAAGATGGAACTCACATTTTTTATCAAAAAGAAATTTTAAAAGAAACTAAACAATTTTATGAAAATTTATATAATGAACCAAATGATGTTGTTGATTTCGATCTTTCTGAACAATTAAAAAAATTAAATGAAAATCAGAAAAAAAATATTGAAGGACAGCTACAATATAATGAGGTCACAGAAACCCTAAAGGATATGAAAAATGATAAAAGCCCCGGAAATGACGGATTTACTTCAAATTTTTATAAGTTTTTTTGGAGTAAGATTGGTCATTTTGTAGTAAAAGCTTTAAATCATGCGTTTATATTTAAATCATTTTCACGGAATGTTAAACTGGGAACAATAACTTGTATTCCGAAAGAAAATAAAGAAAGACAATTTTTAAAAAACTGGAGACCAATTACGCTTTTAAATGTTTTATATAAAATTGCATCTGGAAGTATTGCTAAAAGAATTAAGAATGTTTTAAATGATATAATTTCAAGTGATCAAACGGGTTTCTTACAAGATAGATTCATAGGGGAAAATACCAGATTAGTGTATGACATGATGCAATATTGTGAAGAACATAGGATACCTGGATTGTTAATGTTAATTGATTTTGAGAATGCTTTTGACTCCTTATCCTTTAACTTCATTGAAAAAACATTATCTTTTTTTAATTTTGGTGAAATGATTCGAGAATGGATTAAGTTGTTTTTGTATGATACGGAAGTATGTGTTCAAGTAAACGGTTTTCTTACGGATTACTTCAGACTGCAGACAAGGAGATCCAATTTCAGCATACATTTCTTTATTCTTTGTACAGAAATTCTTAACATTAAAATAAAAAATGAAAAAAATATCACAGAAATAAAAGTTCAACAACGAGAATACATAATATCACAATTTGCAGATGACACGACCCTTTTTTTAAGATGGTTCAGAAAAGTCGCTCAAAAATACATTACAGTTACTTGAAAATTTTTCACATATTTCAGGCTTGAAGGTCAATTTCGATAAAATGAAGCTAATATGGATAGGATGCATGAAATATAGTTCAAGATCTATTAAAACAAAATGGAAACTATCTTGGGGGGAAACACAATTTAAATTACTTGGGATACATTTCAATGTTGATCTGAAAAAAATGATAAAAGCAATTTTGAACCAAAACTAAAAAGCATTAGAAATACATGGATCCGTGGAAATCGATATTTGACCAATCAGGACATCGCATTTATTCTACCCGATGTCCTACAATTGGTTTCTGCTATTTCGGCTCACAAATAAACCACTGTTAACGTTGGAAGAATGCAATTCTCTTTATTTATGTTGTGTTTTTAACGTTTGAATTTTAAAAAAAGCTTAAAAAATGTGCTTTGCGAACGTGTACCGATGACGTGAGATCACGCAGAGGCTATAGACAATTTTAAATTGTGATGATTACTGAAAATTTGAACTTATGCAAAGAGCTGATCAGCACTGGATAATGGATTAATTCAAAGTATTCTATATTTTTTCCTCTCTGAAAGAGAAATCTGGAAAAACAAAGGTAAAAATAGACCTATATGAAGTATTAATAAAAGGAAAATACTTTTACTTGAATGTCTAATCTTGTTCAATAACCTATGCACATTCAAAAAGTGGCCGCGTAACTTGTCACCAATGTTTCAATTTGACATTAAGCTTAACCCATGGTGCATGAAGAACATGCTGAATGTGTACTGGGATCGTATATACGATCTCTGATGTGTAGATATAGATCAGATTGCAAATTACATAATGATTAGTCTTGGATTTAAAGAACCTGCTGATTACAACAAATACTTTGACATGTAGTTCTTCCTCATTAGGAGTATATTTCAATTTTAAAAAAAAGTCTAACTTCTGATCTGGTGGAATTGGAATTTTTTTCTCTTAACCGTTACCACATAACGGGTTTTAATGACCCGTAGAAAGTTTTAAAAGCATTGCGGAGAAAGGAGAAAATGCTTGTAACATTCATTTTATCCTTTTCTCACTGTGTTTTGCGCTCTTTCAAAAACAAATTTCAATTTTTTAATCATTTATTTCGTTGTCTGCAAATATTTGAGTTTGGATTGCTCTAAAAATTTTGTCATTTGGTGACAAGTTTAAATGGATTAGCACATCAGCACATTAGCACAAAGGGTGTGTTGGTAAACTGTTAATTTGATAGGAAGTGTGTTTGATTGCAAAGCAAATTACCACTCTAATCAACTTGACCACCCGTTGTCATCCGTATATCATATACTACCGTCAATGACATTAACAATTTTCTTAATTGACAACACACTTAACGCATTTTATAATCCATCAGACAACCCTTTTCCCTTAACCTGATATTAAATTTTTTTCATTAACTTAAACCTGTCTGTAGAATCAGACATTCTATAAACTTTTCGAAAGGTTTGTAATTCAGTGTTATTTAATTTGGTATGATGCTGAGATGACTTTACTAGCCCAACGAAAGCAATAAGTATCGTTAATTCTATTATTCTGTGGCAATACGGAGATTTGTTGATGTTTTTTATATGTTCAAATTTCTGTTTAAACATGTAAATCTGTTACATTGTACGTTACCCCCGTAATTCGCCCTTTTAATACATCTCCGTATGTTAATTATTTAAGCATCTTTAAATTGCTTACTGAGAATTTATCATCGATAGAAATATATGATAAAAATACTTTTTCCAGAATTTTATTGAGAGAAACAGTCATGACAGCACGATTTAAATAGCCTATCTGCTATACTGTATATGTATTGACTACGTTTGTTTGTGAGACCTTGGCAACAGTAACTAAGGTAGTCGGTTTATCTTATCACCACGGATCCATGTATAGTATTTCCTATTGGAACAGGAGAAAACTAACCCCTATTGGAAAAATAACTGTAGTTAAAAGCATTTTAATCTCCTTAATTATCAACCTGTTTATTAGTTTACCGTCACCATCGAATGAATACATGAAAAGTTTGAATAATATGCTATATGAATTCATATGGGATGGCACGGCAAAAATAAAAAAGAGCATTTTTATAAAGAAGCACACAGAAGGGGGCCTAAAAATGGTAGATGTAAATAGCTATAACATGAGTATGAAAATTAAATGGTTAAAGAAACTTGCAGCTAGTGGCAATGGTGACTGTTACATATTTATTAATGGAATATTTGATACACAAAAATTATTAAATTTAGGTATTTTGTATTGTAAACAAATCGTGAAAACTATTAAAAACAATTTTTGGATTGATGTCCTACAGTCTTTTACTACTTATATATCGAAATGTAAATTTACAAATTGGGTAGATATAATTAATATGCCATTGTTTTATAATGATAATATTATTATTGAGTCAAATTATGTCTATGACTCAATGATGTACACTGCAGGTATAAGATATATTAAAGACCTATTAAATGAAAATGGTAATTTTAAAATTTGGAATGAAATCAATAAACTTACCAATAATAAAATAAATTTCTTAAGGTAATACAGTTTATTAAACTCGGTTAAGAGCTTCTTGTCAAAGCATCATATACTAATTCAAAAGAAATTTCTAAATGAATGCCATAACCCGAGCATTAACTGTTATTTCTTTCAAATATTAACTGAAAAAGAGTTAAACAAACATATTTACAACAAATTGATTGAGAACAGAGAGACTCCGTCATGTAGAGTCAAGTGGAATTCAATATATAATGAGTTAGAAATCGATTGGAATCTAGTTCACGGAAGTGTTTTTAAATGTACTCATGATACTTTTACACAATGGTTCCAGACAAGAATAGTTCACAGGATCCTCTCAACAAATTAGCTACTTTTCAAAATGAACTTGATTGATACTACCGGTAATTCATGTACTTTCTGTGGAACACATGAAGAAACACTTTTACACTTGTTTTATAATTGTGAGTACATAACGCCTTTGATAAATAGAATTACAACAATATTGAATAATTTAGACTGCAATTTACAAATAAATAGTAGAATTTTTCTTTTGGGTACATATAAACCAAACTTTTTGTTAGACTGTTTGCTTTTAGAAATTAAAAAATATATTTACTTTTGTAGAAATAAATGTTATAAACCGTCACTTATTGGTGTGAAGAATTTTCTTACAACCGCTGTGAATATCCATAGCAATACGAAAACGACTCGGCTTGGAAACTATAACACGACAATTGTAGAACATATTTTAGAACACCTTCCATAATCACTATCGATTTTAGAATAAGCATAGTTTTTTTTTTTTTTTATCTCATTACCAAACAACAATATTTTAAGCTTGTCCACATTGAAAACATTCGCAAATTTCAAAATAAAAACAAATGAAAATTTGAAAATTGTTTGTGAAGAGTGGTGAGCATTGTGGGAAATGATGAAATGCTGTTTAACAGCGTTTTCTCTTTTCCGCATCTTGTTTTTCTAAATACTTCTTTCTCAAAGTTAGCAAAATAAGGGATTGTTTGGTAATGGGTTAAACACACAATCAGTGATCCCATTTTTTTTTTTACCCCAATCAGTTTCATTATATTTTTGTTTTTTCACACACATACATACACACCCACACCCACCACCCCCACACACATACACCCACCCAAGCTTTATTGCCACAGATATGAAACCGAAATGATTTCATTTTTCATAATGCTACCTTTTTGAAGAGATGAATATATATGAGATGTGCTCCGTGAGAGGGGTGCTTAATGCATCTGCGCAAAGGTAACGACCCAGATGCATTAAGCACAGATATGCTTAACATTTCGCAAAAGCATATTTTTCTGTATGTCCAAGGACCATTCTACTCCGTAATTAAGTCAATTTCAAGAAAAAAAAAAGAGGCTGTTGTAGATTCAAAAGTATATGATAGCTTGCTTGGCGTGATAAACTGCATAGGAGCATTAAGCACCTTTTTGCCAGGGAAAAAAAAAAATATATATATATATATATATATAAAGAAAATGTTTTTTCTTTCTTCATTACTGTATATTAACAAATTATGTAAGGTATGCTGGGGGATAACCACGACCCCTGCATACTTATTGACGTGGTAAATGAAGCTTAAAAAAAAAAAAAGGGTGCCTTTTGAGAAACTTTTTGCAAACTTTCTATCTGTGCAAAAAACATGGCTGTGGTGATGGGGGCTATTTGCACTTCTTGGACATGAAGCAATTCCTAAAAATTCTTTTTCTATGAAACCACTGGTCAGATTTTGAAATAGTTTCACTGAAATGATCCTTTGGTGTCAAATTATGCTCCTTTTTTGTTTGACTTAGAATTTTAACTTATCTGGTACCCAACAGCCAATGGAAGGCACCTGCATGCAGTATTTTTGTTTAGCTCACCTGAGCACAACATGCTCAAGGGAGTTTTAGGATCACCTGGTGTCTGTTGTGCATCGTCCATCATGAGTCGTCAAGAATTATTTAAACATAAACTCCTCCTAAACTGCTGGGCCAATTTGGACCAAACTTGGCTGGAATGTTCCTTTGGGGGTCCTCTTTAAACATTGTTCACAGAATTTGATTCCATCAAAAACTGTGGTTGCCATGGCAACCAAATGGAATTTTCTGCGAGATTCTTTAAAATCTTCTCTAAAAGAGCTGGTCAGATTTTGAAATAATTTCAGAGATTTTCCTTGAGTGACCTTTCTTACAAATTGTTCACGAAATTTTGATTCATAAAGAAACATGGCTCTGGCAAATGGGGGCTTCTTGCACTATATGAAAATGAAGGAATTCTTAAAAACTCTTTTTCTCTGAAACCGCTTTTCAGATTTTGAAATATTTTCACATAGATGTTCCTTGGGTGACCCTTTTTTCAAAAATTGTCCACCAAATTTTGACCCATGAAGAAACATGACTGTGGTGAATGGGGGCTATTTGCACAACAGGGAAATGAAGAAATTCTTAACGATTCTTCTTCTCTGAAACCGCTAATCAGATTTTGAAATAATTTCATACAGATGTTCCTTGGGTGACCCTTTTCAAAAATGTCTGCGAAATTTTGATCCGTGAAGAAACATGGCTGTGGTGAATGGGGGCTATTTAAAAATTCTTCTTCTCTGAAATGGCTGGTCTGATTAAAAGATAATTTCACAGAAATGATCCTTGGATGACAGTTTTCAAAACCAGTTCATGAAATTTTGATCCTTTGAAAAACAACAGCCATTTGTTGTTGGTACTTGCATGTGGTGCTCTTGTCTGACTTAGGTTATTAGTCACTGTTGAGCATGTGCTCTTCTTAAAGAAGTTGTCCCTGGTTGATCTATCCAAAAGTTTATTTGCAAAATTCTGATTCATCAAAATCTTTGCTGTGGTGATGATTGTAGGGGTGATGATGGATTTTGAAATGACTTTTACAGGTGACCATTTCAAAATTGCTTGGAAGTTTCAATACCTCAAACAAAATGGCTATGGTCCTCGCGAAAACTCAGGTGAGCGATCCAGGGCCATCTTTGCCCTCTTGTTTATTTGAAATTATTAAAGAAAAAGTTTTGGAATAATAATTTTAAAAAATGGCTTTGGTCTTCTAAAAAATTCAGGTGAGGGAAACAGGGCCATCTTTGCCCTATTGTCGATTCTCAGATGGGTAAGCCCCATTTCTGAGGTCACCCAATATGCAACACTATTTATGGCTGTGGGAGATTTCAATCTAGATATAGTTGAGAAAGATGGCTTTATGAGAAGTGTGAAAAGGTTGAAAGGAAAATGAGTAGAAATGAACGAGCAGCTGACTGCAACTCTTCATTAGATCTTTTACCATCAAATGGTGCTGGTGTGGCGTGTTTGATTTGAACTGACTTCAGATCATAAAAATGTCTCTTTTCATACAAAATCTGCAAACCATCCTAAGCATTGATGCACCCTGTCATTTTTATAGCTTTATGTAGTATCAAGCTCAGCTATAAACACTTGCAATGCTGAATCAAGGCTTACATAGAAAGATTTTATTTGACTTTTTTTTTAAGAAAAATGTTATCATATAAACACTCATTTACTTTATCAGGTTTGGTAAATTTACTTCTTGCAGTTCTTTCAAAGGTATACAGGCCAAGGAGAGTAAATCTGAGCCATCACATCCATCTTTTCACATGATGACATTTATTCTACCCTTTTAATAATAGATTATATTAGTTGTTAGCTCACCTAAGCATGAAATGCCCAAGGTGAGCTTTTGTGATCATGCTGTGCCTGGTGTCCATCATGTGTCGTCTTGTGTACTCTCTAGAAGCTATATTTTCAATCAAATACTTAATCAGAATGAATGTCACCATATCTAGGGCATGTCCAAAATTGGTAATGTTTGATTAAAATGTAGGTTGTTATGACCTTAAAAACCTCGTGTATACTCAAGAGACCACATTTTCAATCCAATACTCATGAGAACATCTGTCTTGATAGGTTCTAAATTAGGTCACTTTGAGTAAAGAAAATTGGCCACAGGGAAATATTACTTGTATGGTCAGGTGGCAGGGGACTTTGAAACTTGTTCGCGGCTGTGGTGAATCATGTTGACGGTCTGATGGCAGGGGACTTGGAAACTTGTTCACTGATGTGGTTAATAATGTCACCCCTAGCCTACTGTACAGCAAATTCATTATACTGCAAAGTGTTAACAATCCAATGTTTGTTAAGTAAATTTAACCTGTCATTGGTTCAAAAGATAAGTATGCTAACAAAATATGGTTTCCCTTCTGAATGTCCAAATTCAATTAAATCTGACATTATTTGGAACTGACGTCACTGAAACCATGGTAATGTGTGCCAATTCATGCAGCTTGGTGCATAATCTTGATGTAAATCTTGATGGATGCCGCCATTTTGGATGTTGCATTGATAGTGTAGTGATGTACACGGGGTTCCCGAAAGGGAAACTGCTTTTAGTTTTGCCAGTGTGCATGATATATATGTTCAGGGCATATTATCCAATCAGATCTTAAGAAATTTCTTATCAGCATGATAAAAATAAAATCCTTATTGTGTCGTACAATTGAGAGAAATTTTCCTGAACCTGCTCTTGAAAATTTGATCAAATGTTTGTCTTGATATCTCAGAAGAAATTCCTAAAGGGTCGTGTAGGGTCAGAAATCTTAAGGCCAGCAGGCCATCATATCGTCCTTGTTTTGGTCTGGTAGAGATAAACCCAAAGTTGGAGATAAACACAAAACTCAACAAGGACAGACTAATGTATGAACATTTTTGTCAGGCATTCAAAGAAGAGTGCGGCAGACCGAAATGCAGCCTCATCCTGAATTTAGTTCACACAGAAGTTTTGGACAAACCCAAGCCGAGTCAACATCTGTTCAACATATAGGCAAAGTTCCAATGGAAGAAGACCATAGAACACTTGCTGTACGGCTAGATGAAAACCAGTTTAACGACAGACATCAGGGCTCAAATCAGCAGGACCAGACCAAGGGTAAATATTGATATTGTCATAATAGTATGCATAAATGTTTGACATCTTAAAAGTGCTAATTTGAACTCCAATGGCTGATGGTCAGTAAGCATATGTCATGGCTCGGTGACAATCATGAGTCCTTCCGTGCGTGCATGCTTCTGTCTGTGCATTAAGTTTTTTTTTTAAACATCTACCTTTATGGCTCTGTCAATCCATTTTTCATGAAACTTTTCAGAAATAATCCTGCCATGACCCTTTTCAGAATGTCTTCAAAGAATTTGACTCAAATAGTAACTCTGGTTGCTAAAGCAGCAAAACTGGAAAACAAATGAAATGATATAAAGATCTGTTTCAGAACCATATCGCAGCCAAACTTTGTGAGTAACTTTTTCTAATGGATCTCTTCTACAATTGGTGAATCAACTTCTCTGGCGCCAAAATTGCTCCTACCTAGTGTATCAAAGCGTTCATATTTGCTAATCTATTGTTGTTTTCCCTAACCATAAGAGATACAGATAACAAAATTTGCATGTAGTTTTGTCTAGTGTACAACTTACAAGATTATTCAAACGATACCTTGATTATAATCATAATCAGTGGTGGTCTTGAGGTAGAGTGTCTGCATCATAACCTAAAGGTCCTGAGTTCGATACCCGGGAGCAGATGTCAACTTTGGGATTTTTCATTGGCCCACACATTCGGCACGAGTACTGGTGTAGTTCCCAGGAAGCAGAATCGAGAGACATTTGTTTTTCAATCAATGTAAAATAAATATGTTTAAACTATATAATCATAATCTTAAGAAGGAAGTCTCACCTGGTTCAGCAATAGATCACTAAGATATATCTTAGAAAAAACTTGTGTACCTGCATTGGTGGGTACATTTCAAGTCCAATACTTATGAAAGTTGGTCAGCATGGCTTTAACTCACCTGTGCACAAATTATGATGAAACTTGGCAGAGATGTTCCTTGAGTGAAGCTCTACCAAACTGTTCAAAAGATTGAATTCCCCTGGACACCCTGATTCCCATGGTAACATAGTAGCAAACACAAAAAAGTCAGTAGGGACTTAATGAATGAGCAATCAAATGAATTTATCTTTGGACAGATACTCACATAAACGAGCAGCTGCCTTCAGCACACCTTATTGGACAAGTTCCAGTGCAGTCTATGTCTAGACAGCAAGTAGGCAATGCCCCAGTGACATATGATCAAAGACCACAAAGAGGAGAGCAAGATGTGAGTCTTCAAGATCGAAGATTGCAGGATTCAAACCACCACGACCAGACCCAAGGTTGGTATTAATACTGTAATAATGATGTTTGACATTGCTACTAAGCCTTTAGCTGGACTGATCAAAAGCCAGTGCAGAGTCGGGTAGCACAGTTTGTAGCTTAACCCATTACCACACAATCCCTACTTTCGATGCCCCTGAGAAAGAAGCCTTTTGAAAACACTATGGGAAAAGGAGAAAATGCTGGTAACCAGCATTTTCTCCTTTTCACACAGTGTTTTTAGCTCACCTGAGCACAACATGCTCAAGGCGAGCTTTTAGGGTCACTGGGTGTCCGTCGTGCGTCATCAACAATTCTTTAAACATCAACTCCTCCTAAACTACTGGGCCAATTTGGACCAAACTTGGCTGGAATGTTCCTTGGGAGGTCCTCTTTAAAAATTGTTCACAGAATTTGATTCCGTCAAAAACTCTGGTTGCCATGGCAACCAAATGAAATTTTCTAGGAAATTCTTTAAAAATCTTCTCCTCTGAAACCGCTGGTCAGATTTTAAAATAATTTCACAGAGATTTTCCTTGGGTGACCCTTTTCAAAAATTGTTTGTGAAACTTTGATACCTCAAGAAACATGGCTCTGGTGAATGGGGGCTTCTTGCACTATACAGAAATGAAGGAATTCTTAAAAATTCTTCTTCTCTGAAACGGCTGGTCAGATTTTGAAGTAATTTCACAGATATGTTCCTTGGATGACCCTTTTAAAAAATTGATCGTGAAATTTTGATCCGTCAAGAATCATGGCTCTGGTGAATGGGGGCTACTGGCACTATACAGAAATTCTTTAAAATTCTTCTTCTCTGAAACCGCTGGTCAGAATTTGCAATAATTTCACAGAGATGTTCCTTGGATGACCCTTTTTTCAAAAATTGTTCGCGAAATTTTGATTCGTCAAAAAATGTGGCTCTGGTGAATGGGGGCTACTTGCACTATAGGGAAATGAAGAAATTCTTAAAAACTCTTCTTCTCTGAAAACACTGATCAGATTTTGAAATTATTTCACAGAAATGTTGCTTGGGTGACCCTTTTCAAAAGGTGTTCATGAAAGTTTGATTCGTCAATAAACATGGCTATGGTGAATGGGGGCTACTTGCACTATATGGCCATGAAGGAATTTTTTAAAATTCTTCTCTGAAACGGCTGATCAGGTTCTGAAATAATTTCGCAGAAATGTATCTTAGTTGACCCTTTTCAAAAATTGCTCGAAATATTTTGATCCATCAAGAAACATGGCTCTGATGGCTGTGGGCTATTTACACTATACAGATATGAGGAAATTCTTGAAAATTCTTCTTCTCTGAAATG
The DNA here is from genome assembly GCA_943736015.1 of Tridacna crocea. NCBI lineage: Eukaryota > Metazoa > Mollusca > Bivalvia > Cardiida > Cardiidae > Tridacna > Tridacna crocea. The sequence goes on from OX031069.1 coordinate 17,616,564, forward strand.
GTTCTTTAGATTGTGAAAAAAATGGCTATGGTCCTCTCAAAAATTCAGGTGAGCGAACCAGGGCCATCTTTGCCCTCTTGTTTACCCTTCCCAGAACAAATTTCTATGTTTTAGTCAGCTTTATTTTGTCGTCTGCAAATGCTTTCAATTTGGACCTGTCTAGAATTTTCTCGTGTGGTAAAGAGTTAAAGGACTTCATTGGTTTGATCTGCAGCTTTGCCAATTTCTATCTGAGGATTTGTGATAACCATTGCTTTGTACAAGGCATAAAGGGGTCCTTTTATTACCAGAGCATGACTGATTTAGGTTTTTACAAGTTGAAAGCTTTTTTAAATGGCATATCTGTGGATAAAATGATAGGATTTGTTATTGAGATGGAAGAAAGCATTTTTGAAAAAATACAAAATTCTAGTGACCAGCATTTACTCCTTATAAGCTCCACGGGCCGAAGGCCAGCGAGCTTATGTATGGCCCTGTGTCCATTGTGGGTCCATGCGTGTGTGTGGCTGTCCGTCCGTCCGTGTGTGAACTTTTATTTCAAACATCTTCTTCTCTGATACTACCCATCCAATTTTGATGATCCTGACATGGTCCTCTTCAGAATTCCTTGAAGTGATTTTATTCCTTCAAAAACTCTGGTTGCAATGGCAACAAAACTAAAAAATTTTGAAAATTTTTAAAAATCGTCTTCTCTGAAACGATAAGGCCTAGGGCTACTAAATTTGGCATGTAGCTGTATCTAGTGGACCAAGTTCCTTCAAATGATAGCCCTAGGGTCAATATTGGTCCAGCCCCTGGGGTCACAAGTTTTAAATTGGCCTATATAGGGAAAACTTTAAAATCCTTCTGGTACCTACCCTTAGGGCCTAGTGCTACCAAATTTGGCATGTATCTTTATCAAATGATTGTCTACCAAGAGTGCCCAATTGATAGCCCAAATGTCAAAATGTTGGTCTTAAAGATATCTTAGATGAGTTCAAAATGGGTCTTGTTGGGTCAAAAACTAAGTTACTTGGTCAAATCGTAGAAAAACCTTGTATACACACTAAATGCCACATTTTAGTCTAACACTTTTGAAAGGTCATCATAATATTTGTCTTGGTGATATTTTGGATGTGTTTGGAAATCAGTCATGTCTGATCAAGAACTAGGTCACAAGGTGAAATCATAGAAAAACCTCTATAAGCCACATTTTAAGTACAATACCCTTGAAATGTTGAAAAAATTTAGTTTTGATGATATTTCAGACAAATTTGAAATGGGTCATATTGGATCATAAATTTGGTCACTTGGTCAGATCTTAGAAAAACCTTGTGGACGCTCTGGAGACCACAGTTTGTGTCCAGTAGTTATTAAACTGAGTGAAAATGTTTTTTTTTTTATATATATTATCTTGGATGAGTATGAAAATGGGTCATTGTGGGGTCTAAAACAAGGGCACTAGATCAAAGTTTAGGAAAAGCTCGTGTTCACTCATGATGCCACATTTTGAGTCCAGTACTTACGAAAATTGGTCAGAATGTTTGTGTCAATGACATATTTGAAGAGTTAGAAGTTGGATCATGTCTGGTCACTACATCATATCTTTGAAAAACCATTTGTAACTCTTAAAGTGGTTAGAATCTCTGTATATATGATATCTTGTAGGAGTTTGAAGAAATTGGTCATGTAGGGTTAAAAAACTAGGCCACTATGTCAAATCTTAGAAAAAACCTTGTGTACAAGTAAAGGCCAACCCTTTTCCACAGCCCACATTGTATGTTTTAATACTTATAATGGTGTAACATCATACTAATTATTTACCTGTCAACTGTCAAAGACAGATCATGACAAGGCCCAAAAGTGCATGTAATCCTCAAAATGTTTTCAACACAGTTATACCCCTTTATCAATTTAAGTATTACTTTTGCCTGGAATCATAATAGCAGTATATAGCAGTATATAGTTCAAAAGAACTGCTTTCAAGGACTGGTACACTTACATGTCACTTACATGGTGACCTTGTTAATCAATTGAGCACAAAGTGCTCAAGGTTAGCCATAAAATGTTTATCTTGTAAGTATCTCACAAGAGCTTTAGAAGTGGACCACCTCTGGTCAAACATGGGAAAAAAAACCTTTCTTTTGTAGTCTGTAAGCCTTGTTTATAGTCCTTTCTCAAGAAACTTTGGACAGGATCTTTGTTTTGATAGTATATTTGACAAAAGTGAAAACTAGTTTCCAGCAGTGAACCATTAGATCACTAGTTAAAATCTTATAAAGATCATATGTGCTCTCTAAGGCCATATTTTCAGCCCAGAAGTTATTCAACATGGTGGAAAATTTTTTCATGATAATATTTCAGAAGACTTACAAGTCTGTGTAGAGTCCAGCAAATATGCAACTAGGGGAAATGTTTGTCTTGACAGTATCTTGAAAAAGATTGTAAATGGGTTACTTGTATCTAAAGTAGTCACTTGGGAAGGTCTGAATAAAAATGGTCTGTGCGCTGCATCAATCACAGTTTTAGTCCAATGATCTTAAAACTTGGTAAGAATGTTGGTCTTTATGGCCCAGCCAGTTTTGAAATGAGTCACCTGGAATAAAAGGGTAGGTCACATGGTTCAAGATTGGATAGATCATGAGCACCCTTTAGAAGTTACATCTGTTTCATAGTGTTAATGTAACAATTTGTACGTAAATGGATTTTATTTTTATTCCTTAAATGTATAAAGACTTAGATTAATCATCCAGGGCCATCTTGACCCTCTTGCTTTTTATGCAAATTAATGTGAAATAGTCGGTAATTTGGTTTATTGCTACAGGCTTAAAATGTTCATTTGAATAATTCTGTTACAGGGTCAGAATCATATAAGGTAAAGCAGTTGTCAAATTGATATCATATTCCTTAGATTTTCTGTTTTCTCAATCTGCAGTAGAGGGAGAACAGCAAAGAGATGAGACTGATGCTGCTGAGATTGAAGAGAATGCCAATGTAGGTAATAGGATTATTGGGCTGTCAAGTGTTTCCTGGCATGAAACTATAGAAAAACCACAAGATGTTGATGATGGCAGAGTGATAGATGTACCATTGGAGTGGCTAAATTCTGTATTGGAGAAGGAACCTTTCTCTAGTGGAAAGTCGGGGGAAGTCTTCAAATGTATGTCTTTTCACAATAAGCCTGTTACATTTTGTTGAGGAAGTAGGGAGAAAGTATGTCTGTTTTGAAAGGTGCCTTGAGAGATTTCATTTGAAACTTTTCCATATTGCATCTTCTGTACCTAATTGTTGACTTGTCTGCTATTTTGATTGACAGGTTGTGTCTACCAATCAATTTGCTTGTATGAAGTTTACGACATTTCAATATTATTTCAGTTTTATAGTAGCGGCAAGGGTATCTATTCATGCTTTCATTGAGTTTCATTACCAGTTCTTTGCACAATATTTAACCCTAAGCAATTGGCTGCTTCCTCATGTAAAGAACATCAAAACGCTTTGCAACCCAGAGACAAGAATAAACCTTGTTGCAATGACTAGCATTAGTTCTTTGACAGAAATCAACAGGATTAAGAAATCAAACTCTGTACATTACCAACTGTTATGGAACCTACCAGCGAACTTAGAACCAACTTTTCTAAAGATATCAGTTTCTTTTAACACCTGCACTATTGGAAATCTAGTCTTCTTATTCAAAGATGCCATGGCAAAAAAGAAGCAGCCAACACTAAGGCAGCCAATATTTAGACAGCAAAATTTTCTGTTTTCAAATCTGTAAGATACTAAATCCTTTACCACACAATACCAAATTTTAACAACACTGAGAGAGTAAGTATCTGAAAAATTGTGGGAAATGGTACGAATGCAGGAAACCAGCATTCTCTCTGATCACAATGTTTTTCTACCATATTGTAGACAGTTTCGCCATTAGAGCCACACTTAAATTATAATTTTCAAATGCTACAAATTTGGACCAGTCAAACAGATTTGTCATTCGGTGAAGATTTAAGTTAAATAGCAGTTGGTGACTTAAACAACCTAGGCGATCAATAAAAGGACATAACATGTGAACAATCCAATTAGATAAGAACACAATTACTGTGAAGCCATTTATATCTGAGGCAAGGCGATATAGTTATTTTGTTTTCCATCTGTTTGTCTGTCCATCAGACTGTTTGTCCTTTGGTCAACAAGACCAGTCTCTTACCATATCCTTGACGCAAATTAATAAAACTTCATGGAAGTGTTCCTTATGGAAGTCGGCCAATATACATTTTTTAGCTCACCTGAGCACGAAGTGTCCGTCTTCTGTTGCGTGTCGTCTGTCGTCCGTCGTCAACTTTTTACCTTGTGTAGGCTCTATAGGCCACATTTTCGGCCCAATACTCATGAAAGTTGGTCAGGATGTTTGCCTCAATGAAATTTTGGACAAGTTCGAAAATGGGTCATGTCGGGTCAAAAACTAGGTCACTAGGTCAAATCTTAGAAAAACCTTGTGTACCCTCTAGATACCACATTTTCAGTCGGATACTCATGAAAGTTGGTCAGGATGTTTGTCTGGATGATATCTCGGACGAGTACGAAAATGGGTCATGTGGGGTCAAAAACTAGGTCACTAGGTCAAATTTTAGAAAAACCTTGTATACCCCGGATGAGTTCGAAAATGGTCAAATACTAGGTCACTAGGTCAAATCTTAGAAAAACCTTGTGTACGCTCTAGAGGCCACATTTTCAGTCCAAAACTCTTGGAAGTTCTTCAGAATGTTTGTCTTGATGATATCTCGGACAAATTTGAAAGTGGGTCATGTGGGGTCAAAAACTAGGTCACTAGGTCAAATCTTAGAAAAACCTTGTGTATGCCCTAGAGGCCACATTTTCAGTCCGATTCACATGAAAGATAGTCAGGATGTTTTCCTGGATGATATCTCAGACAAGATCGAAAATGGGTCATGTGGGATCAAAAACTAGGTCACTAGGTCAAATTTTAGAAAAACCTTGTGTACGCTCTAGAGGCCACATGTTTTAGTCCAAAACTCTTGTAAGGTGGTCAGAATGTTTGCCTTGATGATATATTAGACAAGTTTGAAAGTGGGTCATTGGGGGTTTAAAACTAGGTCACCAGGTCAAATCTTAGAAAAACCTTGTATATGCTCTGGATGCTATATTTTCAGTCCAACACTCTTGAAAATTAGTCAGTATGTTTGCCTTTATAATATTTTGGATGAGTTTCAGTCTGATACTCCTAAAAGTTGTTCATAATATTTGACCTGGTGATACCTTGAATGAGTTTGAAAATGGGTCATGTGGAGTCAAAACTAGGTCAATGGGTCAAATATTAGAAAAACCTTGTGTACACCCTAGAGGCTACATTTTCTGCCTGATACTCTTCAGATTTGGTCAGAATGTTTCTTTTGGTGATGGCTCAAAAGAGTTTGATAATGGGTGATTGTCGGGTCCAAAACTAGGTCACTTAGTGAAAACTTAGAAAAACCTTTTGTATGCTGTAGAGGCCACATTTTCCGTCCAGTACTCATGATACTTGGTCAGAATGTTTGTCTTATTGATATCTCGAAAGTGTTTGATAATGGGTAATGTCTGATAAAAAAAACTAGGTCACTGGGAAACTAGATGGCTCATGATTGGTCAATAGACTCAGGTGAGCGATTTCAGGGCCATCATGGCCCTCTTGTTTTTGATTTCGATAACGTACCCGAGCAGAAAGTGCCCAAGTGCTCAAGATGAACTTTTTGTGATGTTGCTGTGTCCGTTGTGCATAGTGCATCTTCTTTGTGTATTGTCCATTGTGTGTGGTCCAGTTGTCAATAATTACCATGTTTGCACTCTGGAAGCCACATTTATGGTACAATACACATGGAACTTGGTCAGAATGCTTGTTTTGATAATAATTTAAGCAATTTTGATATTGGGTCATGTGGGGCAAAAGTAGGTCACCATGTCGAATCTTAGAGAAAGCTTTTGTGCACCCTAGAGGCCACATTTTCAGTCTGATGCTCACAATACCTGGTCAGAATGTTTGTCATGATGATATCTTAGACAACTTTGAAATTGGGTCACATCAGGTGAAAAATAGGTCACTTGGCAAAGTCTTAGAAAAATCCTTTTTGTGTTTTTCTCAGTCTGATACTCATGACACCTTGTTAGAATATTTCTCTCGATGATATCTGAGACAAGTTGATATTAATCACTTCAGGTCAAGACGTGGGTCACTGGGCAAAATCTTGCAAAAACCTTGTGTCCACTCTGGAGGCCATATTTACCTTCTGATACTCATAAACCTGGTTGTAATTTTTGTCATGATGATAATTATAATTTAACAAGAGCGGCAAACTGTCGCAAGATACGCCCGTCTTACCCCAAGTTGTAAAGCTGGGGCATGCACCAGACTAAATTCAAGTATGAAAAACGACAAAGGGCAGTAACTCAAAAATTAAGCGAGCAAGAGTTATGCTTCCTGCGCACTGCACTCCCCCTTGATGAGATCTATCCACTAATGAAATTTCATAACCCTAGCTAGTACAGTTTTGGAGATATTCACCAGACAAAAATCAAGTATGAAAAACAACAAAGGGCAATAACTCAAAAATTAAGCAAGCAAGAGTTATGATTCCTATGCATTGCACTCCCCCGTGATGAGATCTACCCACCCATGAAATTTCATAACCCTAGCTAGTATAGTTTTGGAGATATGCTCCGGACAAAAATCAAGTATGAAAAACGACAAAGGGCAATAACTCAAAAATTAAGCAAGCAAGAGTTATGGTTCTTATGCACTGCACTCTCCCTTAATGAGATCTATCCACCTATGAAATTTCATAACCCTAGCTAGTATAGTTTTGGAGATATTCACCGGACAAAATTTAAGTATGAAAAATGACAAAGGGCAATAACTCAAAAATTAAGCAAGCAAGAGTTATGATTTTGGTGCACTGGACTCCCCCTTGATAAGATGTATCCACCCATGAAATTTCATAACCCTAGGTAGAATAGTTTTGGAGATATTCACCGGACAAAATTCAAGTATGAAAAAAGGACAAAGGGCAATAACTCAAAATTAAGCAAGCAAGAGTTATGGTTCCTGTGCACTGCACTCCCCCTTAGTGAGATCTATTCACCCAAGAAATTTCATAACCCTAGCTAGTATAGTTTTGGAGATATGCTCCGGACAAAAATCAAGTATGAAAAAAGGACAAAGGGCAATAACTCAAAAATTAAGCAAGCAAGAGTTATGGTTCTTATGCACTGCACTCTCCCTTGATGCGATCTATCCACCCATGAAATTTCATAACCCTAGCTAGTATACTTTTGGAGATATGCTCCGGACAAAATTCAAGTATGAAAAACGACAAAGGGCAGTAACTCAAAAATTAAGCAAGCAAGAGTTATGGTTTCTGTGCACTGCACTCCCCCTTGATGAGATCTATCCACCCATGAAATTTCATAACCCTAGGTAGAATAGTTTTGGAGATATGCTCCGGACAAAGAACTGGACGCCGCCTGCCCGCCCACCCGTCACAGGTGATCCCATAATACGTCCCGTCTTCGACGGGCGTATAAAAAGTGGATATTATTGCTGGTCTAGAATTGCCCGAATTAACAAATACCGACCTTATGATTGTTTTAATTTCTGCGGGACTTTAAAGGTGGTCCTTCAGATTTGGGGATGAAAATTTTACAAGAATACAAAAGAATCATCCTTATAGCCCCAAAGCATTGTTATTTTCATTCATAAAACCACAGTAGTCGAAAACCGACAGACAACAAGAGAAATTAGAGATTTACTACAGTCCAAGTTGACACCGACGGGAAACACAGTTTATTTTTAGATGTGTGACTCGCTTATTTCCATACAAATACACAGACGAAGCTTCAAACATAGCGTCCGAAGAAGACATTATGGAAAAGAATTACATGTTTGTTATGTTATGTAATTTCAGTGTCCTTAGTCACACACCAGTCACTAAACATTCCCGCAATGCTTTTTTGATTTTTGGCAGGAAATCTAAAAATAGCTTAAGAAGCTACGTAGCCTTTTAAGGGAATACCATTCAAAAAAATTTTTTTTCGTAATTTTATGATTCTTAATTATTGATGATTTGTATTGTTTTTTTCATGTAAATTTCAGTGATATATATATTTTTTAATTTAGTGGGATGTGAAAATTCTAAATATCCACCTTTAAGACAGGATTCCATTTTTAGCACACCAGAGCACGAAGACGAAGTGCTCAAGGGTGAGCTTTTGTGATTGTCCAATGTCTGTCGTGCATCGTTTGTTGTCCATCATCCACAATTTCTTTAAACATCTTTTCCTGCTAAACCACTGGGCCAATTTTGATGAAACTTGGCAGGGATGTTCCTTGGGTAAAGTTCTACCAAAGTTGTTCAAGAGATTGAATTCCACCCATAACTCTGCCTGCCATGGCAACCAAAAGGAAAAAAATGTAATACATGTACTTAAACAGACCAGAATGTTAAGATCCGATATATATAGTCTGGTTGCATTAATGTGCCTACTTTTTGGAAATAAGTCGGAATATTTGTATTCTTAATAACTTGGATAAGTTTGAAATTTGGTCATTTTGCATCAAAAGCTATATCACAAGGTCAAATTTTTAAACCTTTGCATCTAGAACTCGCATTTTTGGTTCAACTGTCTCAAAAATTGGTCCGAATGTTTGTCTTGAAAATATTTTGGGTAGCTTTGAAAAGTAGGTTATATCTTTAAGAAGCCTTGTGTACACTCTAGAGGCATCATAAACAGCTTGAACCCTATTTATTTTGAAATAAATTTGACAATCAGTATAGGAAAATTAGCCATTTAAAGTTAAACATTTCTATTTCTTGTTTAGGCAATGTAGACTACCGTGTTGATCCAATTCTTTTGAAGTTTGCAAAGATTATTTGATTTATCAAGGAATTGATCTCTTTTCAAAGTGAAGAAAATGTGGTAAACTGTTCAGGAAGAGCATCCATTTGATTTCTTAGTATCGTTTACTCGACAAAGAGTAAGGGTTATTTATTACAATGCATACTGAAACCCTTTAAAATTTGGCTGGATTCCAATTATTTTGAGAAATTGCACTTCAAACTTCTTTCACTATTTGTTTAATTCACCATGTGTTGGTGGGTTCAAGCCCAGTTGCAAGAACACATAATTGTGATTTTTTGTGCGTGTTTTGTTCTTTTTGCATCATGAATTCATAATGTATGCTAGCAAAACAGCAAAATTACTACTAGTAGAGCGAATTAAGGCTTTCAAAGGCCTTAGTTTCCAAGTGCAATTACAGTGAAATGGATATGCTTGTAAATGTAGCAATCTCCCAAAAAACAGTATTGCACTGGTCTGCACTTTACCACACTGACCCTGAAAAAAAAGGTCCTTAGAAAACATTGTCGGAAAAGGAGAAAAACTAGCATTTTCTTTTTTATTCAACTTTGTGTTTTCTTGTTTTTCAAAAGCAAATACATAATATAATCCACATCTGATTTTCCGTTTATAAGTACTTTGGATTTAGACAAGTTCAAATTTTGTTGATGGCAAAGATTTAAGTGGATATGGTTTAGTTGTATTTGCAGAAAGGTGTCGATGTCCTATGTGGAATGTAGGACGTTTTGGCCACAGACATTTTGGCCAGGGCGTTTTGGCCAGCTAAATATACAAAGAAAGATGTTTTGGCCAAATGTTAATAGTGTGAATTTTTGCCCCATTAAACATGAATTGAAAAAATATATTAGCAAAATGAAAAATCAATATATTTCCTATATATTTCCCCTGGAGTATTGGGCTAGGTTCTTTTTTCATTATCATTCTTGTCACAAATAGTTAACTTCTTCATTTATTTAATTCAATGGTGTTACTGAATAGAATTACTAACTTTCAAGTGTTATTTAACTTTTATTCTCAGCTAAGGACTCCACTGTATTTGGGGATTGCTTTAATTGCTAATCATCAACTTTATCAATTAATAATGATGGAACAATATCTTAAAATTTCTATTTTCAACAATATTTTGGAACAAATTATAAAAAAATCCAAGTAGTTTGGTATAGAAGATTGTAAATCAAAGTCAAATTATGTTTTGGCCAAAAGTTATTTTAAAGCAAATAGCATGATATGAATTGAATATGCTTTTCTGCATCACAAAGTATATAATTAAAAGTATAGAAAATACATTTATTGTACCTTTCTGTGTTAAAAAGCATTTGACCAAAACGTCTTACTTTGCACATAAAATTTTTAGCTGGCCAAAACGTTCGTGGCCAAAACGTCCTGATCAAAACGTCCGTCCACCTCCTATGTATTGGGTCAAAGTGAGAAAAAATTTGTACTTGTCAGATATAGACTTAAATGTAGATTTAACAAAATGTTTTGCTTTTGTTATTATTGTTTCACTGTTTATTTGACAGAATGTTTTTAGCTCACCTGAGCACGAAGTGCCCAGAGTAAGCTATTGTGACAGTGCTGTGTCCGTCGTCCGTCGTCAACTTTTTACCTTGTGTACGCTCAAGAGGCTACATTTTTCGTCCGATACTCATGAAACTTGGTCAAAATGTTTGCCTCGATAAAATCTCGGGCGAGTTTGAAATTGGGTCACGTGGAGTCAAAATCTAGGTCACTAGGTCAAATCTTAGAAAAACCATGTGCACACTCTAGAGGCCACATTTTCAGTTAGATACTCATGAAAGTTGGTCAGAATGTTTGTCTCGATGATAGCTCGGATCAGTTCGAAAATGGGCAATGTCGGGTCAGAAACTAGGTCAATAGGTCAAATCTTAGAAAAATCTTGTGTACACTGTAGAGGCCACATTTTCAGTCCAAAACTCTTGTAAGTTGGTCAGAATGTCTGTCTTGATGATATCTCGGACGAGTTTGAAAGTGGGTCATGTTGGGTCAAAAACTAGGTTACCAGGTCAAATCTTAGAAAAACCTTGTATACGCTATGGATGCCACATTTTCAGTCCATCACTCTTGAATATTGGTCAGAATGTTTGCCTTGATAATATCTTAGATGTGTTTGAAAATGGGTCATGTTTGGTAAAAAGCTATGTTACCAAGTCAAATCCTAGGAAAACCTTGTCTTCGCTCTCGATGCCACATTTTCAGTCAAACACTCTTGAAAATTGGTCAGAATGTTTGCCTTGATAATATCTTGGATGAATTTGAAAATGGGCCATGTTGGGTCAAAAACTAGGTCAATAGGTCAAATGTTATAAAAACCTTGTGTATGCTCTTGAGGACACATTTTCAGTCTGATACTCCTGAAACTTGTTCGTAATATTTGTCTTGGTGATACCTTGAATGAGTTTGAAAATGGGTCATGTGGAATCAAAAACTAGGTCACTGGGTCAAATATTAGAAAAACTTTGTGTACACTCCAGAGGCCACATTTTCTGCCTGATACTGTTCAAACTTGGTCAGAATGTTTGTTTTGGTGATGTCTCAAAAGAGTTTGGTAATGGGTAATTGTCGGGTCCAAAACTAGGTCACTTGGTGAAATCTTAGAAAAACCTTTAGTATGCTGTAGAGGCCTTTTTTTCAGTCCAATACTCATGAAACTTGGTCAGAACGTTTGTCTTATTGATATCTCAAAAGTGTTTGATAATGGGTAATGTCTGATGAAAAACTAGGTCACTGGGAAACTAGATTGAAACTAGATCATGTTTGGTCAATAGACTCAGGTGAGCAATTTCAGGGCCATCATGGTCCTCTTGTTTGTTACTTTGATTCAGTATGCACTGTAACCAAAAAATATATCCCCTATTGTGCTCAAGAACAGTCACTGTATAATGAACAAGAATCTATTTGTCTAAACTCTTTAATATTCCTAACAAGTTATCTATAATATTTACTTACCTATAGGAACAGCTGTGAAGTAATTAATGAAAATTTTATGTGGTCATATGACAATCGTGTCCACCATTGCATTCAAAAGGAAAGATGTGGAAAAAAGGAAGTCTTCCAGAATCAGCTGGTATTGAAACTTTGCATGCGTTATAAATATCAAAAGTAAAACAAAGGCTACCAAACTTGCAACAGTAGGTAGACCTTTGACTTTCTTTTTATGGGTCGGGCTTTTGGCTGCTTTGTCAAATTCACCTACATACGATTATAAGTTTTGAAACACTTACACAAGAGTTTATTTGGATAATTTTGTACCAAAATTGCTTAAACTCTTTTTCTGCTAAAGAACATGTCCACCAAAGCCAAACATAGAAAACCACCAAATAAACAAAATCGTTCAGTTTAAGGTGGAAAGATTGTAATGCATTTTTTTTTTCAGGAACAGTTCTTGGGCGAATCTTTCCAAAATTTGCTCATACCACTGTCTCGGCTAAACAAGGCAAGACCCAAAAAATTAAACCTATGTACAACTTCATGTAACAGGAGGACAAAGTTAAATATGCTTAAATCTTAGAAAAACCTTGTATGCACTGTAGAGGCCACATTTTCAACCAGATACTCTTGAAAGGCAGTTAAAATGTTCATCTTGGTGATATATCTTACAAGTTTGAAATTGGATTAATTCAGGTATAAAGAAAAAAACTTCTGTGCACTGTAGAGGCCACAGAACAGAACGGACAATTTATTCAAGTACTAAGGCCTCCGGCCCATACTACTACACAGTACTACATTATCATCATAGTGAAAATATATACACACATACGAGTGTTGATCCAGAAATTCGTACAATGGGCCTATTACTTCCGTATTAGAGATTTGCGGCCAAGAACGAAGATGGAGAACGGACGTCGAGATTCGGTGTACAATGAGGGGTTGTCTCAAAGCTGTCAAATATTTTATATGCAAGGCCAAGTAAAATAAAGTGGTTGTCTGTCTGACAACTCAAACAACTTATCGATGAAATATTCATTTTCAGTACATTTTTTACCAGCAGAGTTTTAATTTATTCAGAGAATTTATATCAATTTTAGAAATTATTGCACGAATCTTAGCTGGTTATTTCTAAGTAACTTAGATAAAGGTTTGTTTCTTTGACGAGCTGTGACTGACAAGAAACATCACCATCGAAAGATACATTATGATTAGCAATATTTTATCCCAGGTTACAGCACTCATTCGTTGTCTTATGGCCGATTCCGATCTACATGGAGGCTCTGCAACTGTTGGTCTACAGAAAAAGACCTGGGCCCGTATTCACCAATCAATCTTAAGAACATGCGGTCTTTTCACGAACGGTAAACCCTAACGAGTTACAGGCGTGACGTTCGCCCAGTATTTGCATTTTCACTGGCCTACATCCAGAGACACGTGCCCTTACTGAATAATAACAACTACATGAAAATGCACGCAAGTATTTAATTGTCATCGCAGTGTTCAATAACCTGCAAAGTCCATCTTACATGTATAGGTAGGGCGAGGTTAAAAGGGTCGGATGCTATTCCTTGCAAAGGGTTTACCTGTTTGTGAAAACAATTCTCACGCAAGTACAGTATTTGTGCTCTTTTACTGTTTTTTATTTTGAAACCCAGTCAAAAGTTGGCTCACATCATGTGGTATCAGTCTCACTCGATTGATTAATTTTTTATTTCCTCCATAATTGAAGATAACAAACAAATCAAAGACATTTATACATTCTGTATTCCAAAAGAAAAGACAACAAAAAAAAGGTTCATCGAGTAAGAATAATATAGCATACAAATCTAAAAAGCTCCCAAGTATTGTTGCAGACTATTTTTTTCTGTCAAAGGGACACAGCATCTTTAAGATTACCACCCTATGATAGTAACAAAAATGCATTCGAGCTATGTTTGGGTGAACAAAATTCATTGCAAAGACAATTCAAAATAAACCATGGAAGACCTTCGAGTCTAAGCGTCAGGTGGTTCCGTACACATATTTCAACAGAAGTTATATGAAACATGAAATCATGTTGAAAATAAAATTGAGGCCAAATCTTGGAGAACACCATGTAAGAAAACATTGGACAAACAGATTTAGACTTCAAAGATTTTTTTTATGAAAGTGACCAAATTAACATTTAATGTAAGGTATACATAGAACTATATATTAATTGTTGGGCCTCAAGAAAGAATTTGGGCCTCATATTGAACTGAAGTAAGATATTCAAATCATGATCAGTTATATTTTCTGTTCTGGTCACTGTGCGAAACCCTTAGAGATGGTTTAACTCCAGAACGAAAATTTAATACAAATGAAATTGTTTATATGATCCTTTTTGCCGAAGGAAAATTGTAACTATCGTGTTGTGAGTAGGTAACTTCATTTTAAAAGAGTTTGAAAAGTTTCATAAAAATGGATCCGAATTTTTCAAGTTAAATCAAAATTAAGGCTCCTTATGAACTTTCAATTGCCTAAAGTGGGTCTTTTTCAATTAAAAAAAAGTGTTTAAGGTAGCCTCAATAAAAATGCAGTAACTCCACGTGAATTTCGCGAATCTGACTTATCTGATCACGTTTCAATACGTTTGAGACAACCCCTTCCTATTCTTCGAACCCCAACGTCCGTTCCCCACCTTCGTTCTTGGCCGCAAATCTCTATTACTAGCTTATTCAGTGTATAATTTGGTAATATTGTAGTTCAGTATCTACAGACTGCATAAAAGTTGAAATTTTTACCAAATTATCTCTAGCGGCCTTAAATTGCGTTACCGTAGTAACATGTACGCTTAAGCGGGGGAGCGTCAAAAAAATTAAATACATGTTAAATAAATCAAATTTTCGTATGTTAAATTTAGCAAACGACAAAATGTAGACTTGACCAAATTAAAAGCACTTGCAGACGACAATTTAGTTGTTTATAATTGCAATGATTGAACTTGTCTAAATAAACGATAGGAAACATAGTGTGAAAAGGAAAAAAAACAATGGTTACCCATGTTTTCTCCCCTCCCTCAATACCATCATAACGCTTTTTTCAAAGGATCGTCAAAAACAAGACGGATAGGAAAATTTTAATACTTAGGCCTCCGGCCCATAATGTACCACAAAACAACAGTATCATCAAATTATACAAAATGAAAACATTTAGACATACATGAATTAATTCTAGGAAACGACAAAAAAATTTAACTTGACTGGCCTAAGAAACATCTGCAGACAACAATTTAGTTGTAGCTATAATGCATAAACTTAATTCTCTTATACAGTGCTAGAAATGCACATGCATACATTTGTTAACTATCAAACGACTTACCTAAATTCAAAGCGTCAGCAGACGACAATTTAGATGTAACTGTAATCACTGAACTGGTATGAATGGTTAAAAATAACTGTCGGATGCGGAGAGAATGTTGGATACCCGTACACACGTTTTCTGCCTTCCACAATGTTTTCAAAAGGCTTTTATTCAAGGGTCGTTAAGACTCGGAATGGTATGGTTAACAGGATAGAGTCATTTCTATACTTAGACCTTTGGCTCATGATACAACACAACATTTTCGTCATAGTGTACAGACTGAAAATATATATTCATATATATATGTTAACTTTACCACATGACAAAATATAGACTTGACTAAATTAAAAGCATTTGCAGACGGCAATATAGTTGTATCTGTAATGGACGAGCTTATCTTTAATACGATAGAAAACATTGTGAGAAAAGGAGAAAAACAATGGTTACCCGTGTTTTCTCCTCTACCTCAATGTCCTCAAAAAGCTTTCCCCAAAGGGTCGTCAAGACTTGGTATGGTATAGTCGACAGAACAGAATGGAAAATTCATTTAAATGCTTAGGCCTCCGGCCCATAATGTAACATAATACAACATACACAAGTATATACACACGCGTGTGTTAACTTTACGAAACGACTAACCTTAGACTTCACTATATACACTAAATTAAAGTATTTACAGACTACAACTGAGTTGTTGAAGTGACGGTTGAAGTTGTCTTTGATGCAATTGAAAACAGTGTGAGAAAAGAGGAAAATATTGGTTACACATATTTTCCTTTTCCTCAAAATGTCCCCTTAAGGCTTCTTCTGATGGATCGTCAAACTAGGGATGCTATGGTAAAGATTTATGCTGATAACTAATACAATTACAAGAATTATTACATCGTATACTATCTCCCTTATATCATACTAACTTAGTTCCTGTAACTTTTCCTTTCTAAGCTGAAAAGCTTTTACAAGGTAATTTGCAACATTATAGATGGTTGACTTGTTATCACTCTCTAAAATGGTTTCTGGTACTTAGCCATTTTTTTTTTTTTTCAAAATAGATTTTTCTAAAAAACCCGTAGCTTTTGCACTCGAAAAAGAAATGAAATTCGTCCTCAGATACAATCATATTTTGCTTTTCACAAATTTTACAAAATCTTAAATTTCTGTCAATAGATAAATGTCTACCCTTTTCTATCATTAATTCATGCGATGAACAACGAAAATTTGAAAATGCCTTCGTTAATATATAGTTTAAATCTGTATTTTAATAGAATTATGGATTCAGTAAAGATTTAAAATACCGATAATGAAAAGCTTTAGATGATTCGTTGACTAAGGAAAACCATTTTTGTGTATAATTATCTTTCATCCTTTGCGTAAATATTCTTAAGAATTCTCTGTGATTTCCTACGTCGTGACTTATCCAAACACATCCAAAACCATAGCTGAATAGGAGGTCTTTTATTTTACTCGCCCAAGTATTTCGGCCAGACTCATCTAACTGATAGAGCATATAATAACTTTGTTTCAGATAACGTGTATTATCCATACAAATGGTATTGATCCAGTATTTAATACAATTTGGTATATAAGTAATATATAATGGTAATCTACCACATTCCCCCAAGGCTAAAAAATCACACGTATTATAAGGAAGAAGGCAGATATTTTTTGCAAAATGTAATTTGAACCTTTTCGATCTTTTCAACAAAATGATCCCCCCAAATGTTTGATCCGTAACACAATATAGGTTTTAGTGTCGCATCGAATATTTTGAACAAATCCTTGATTTCAGTTAGCCCTAACTCTTTGCATAATTTCAGTTCTTGGTACATTGCTTTTCTTGCTTGTAAAGATAACATATAGTGGGTTTTAGACCATAAAAGTGAACTTGTAAAATAAACACCCAAATACTTATAATATGAAACCACTTCGATATCTCTATTATCATACAGCCATCTTTCAGTTCTTTTTAGATTCCCGCCATCTCTGAACACAACAATTTTTGTTTTATCAGTATTAATATCTAACCAGACCCCATTACTGAATTGTTCAATAAGGTTTATCTGTCTTTGTAGTTGGATTATGGTATCCGAAAAACTAGAAACATCATCTGCGAAAAATAGTACATTGAAGTCATCAATTTCATTTGATACAAAGATTCCGTGTCCGCATTTATCTTTTACAAACTTTATTAAATCATTTATGAGTATATTGAACACAGTCCTGTATTGTACCAACAGTACAGTCGAACTATGGGCTCAGCCGATCACCAATCTTAACACAAGACTTCAAATTCCCATACATAGACTTTAATACATTTAGAAAATTTCCGTTTATACCATTACGATCAAAAAAGTCCCATAGGTTATCATGGTGTATAGAATCGAATGCCTAAGCGAAATCAATAAAAATACAATAAAATCTTCCACGTTTTTAGCTCACCTGAGCACAAAGTGCTCAGAGTGAGCTATTGTGATAGTGCTGTGTCCGGCGTCTGTCGTGCATCGTCAGCTTTTACCTTGTGTACGATCTAGAGGCTATAGTTTCATTCTGATACTCATGAAACTTGGTCAGAATGTTTGCCTTGATGAAAGGTCGGACGTGTTCGAAAATGGGTCATGTCGGGTCAAAACACAGGTCACTAGGTCAGATCTTAGAAAAACCTTGTGTACACTCTAGAGGCCACATTCTCAGTCCCATACTGATGAAAATTGGTCAGCATGTTTGCCTTGATGATATGTCAGATGAGTTAAAAAATGGGTCAGGTTGGGTCAAAAACTAGGTCACTAGGTCAAATCTTAGAAAAACCTTTTGTATGCTCTAGAGGCCACATTTTCAGTTAGATACTCATGAAAATGGTCAGAATATTTGCCTTGATGATATATATAGGACGAGTTCGCAAATGGGTCATATTAGGCCAAAAGTAGGTCACTAGGTCAAATCTTAGAAAAACTTTGTGTATACTCTAGAGGCCACATTTTCGGTTCAAACTCTTGAAAATTGGTCAGAATGTTTGTCTTGATCAGATCTTGGATGAGTTTGAAAGTGGGTCATGTCGGGTCAAAAACTAGGTCACCAGGTCAAATGTTTGAAAAACCTTTTGTACGCTCTAGAGGCCACATTTTTAGTCCAAAACTCTTGTAAGGTGGTTAGAATGTTTGTTTTGATAATATGTCGGACGAGTTTGGAAGTGGGTCATATTGGGTCAAATACTAGGTTACCAGGTCAAATCTTAGAAAAACCTTGTATACGCTCTGGATGCCACATTTTCAGTCCATCACTCTTGAAAATTGGTCAGAATGTTTGCCTAAAAATATCATGGATGAGTTTGAAAATGGGTCATGTTTGGTCAAAACCTTGGTCAAAAGGTCAAATGCTATGAAAACCTTGTGTATGCCCTGGAGGGCACATTTTCAGTCTGATACTCCTGAAGCTTGTTCATAATATTTGTCTTGGTGATACCTTGAATGAGGTTGAAAATGGGTCATGTGGAGTCAAAACCATGTCAATGGGTCAAATATTAGAAAAACCTTGTGTACACTCTTGAGGCCACATTTTCTGCCTGATACTGTTCAAACTTGGTCAGAATGTTTGTTTTGGTGATGTCTCAAAAGAGTTTGATAATTGGTAATGGTCGGGTCCAAAACTAGGTCACTTTTTTTTTTTAACTTTATTTCCACTCTACATAATATACAATGCAAACCCATCATACATATATATAACATTAGTTTATAATAGTTTACTTTAGTAATAGTGAAATACCATAAGTTAATACATAGTAGAGAAAAGTTGAAATAAAATTGAAAGAATAGATCTAGAGGCATTTAGTGCACACATACTTTTTCATTTTTTTTGTGATGAAGTTTGTTTTTTTTTGTCAGATTACAGACTTAAGCATTTTTTTTATTAGCTGGCGACATTTTTATAATTTAAACCTTATAGACCCTTAAGAAAATACACATATATACACTTGTTTTATAGGCAAATGTAGATCCGTATCAGTCTGCACAAAATGTACAATCTGATCCTTGATCCCCATGGTATTTTTTGCAAAAGTTTGAATGAAAATAACTTTATTGAGGTAGCACTTAATATGAATTATTTCTACACTGAATATTGATTTATTCTGTCCTCCAAAGGTTAAACAGTTGGAAGTGCTTATTACATTCTGGTTTGTTGACAAGGGTCAAAGACTAAGTGAAAATCGCTAGGAAAGATTGCCACTAATGTGGTTTTGAAATCACGTTCGAATAACTCATGCTGTTTTTTGACTGTGTAAATATGTTTTAATGTTATATATTCATTCAAAATATACTGTTTAAGTCTATTTAGCACTAGCTTTTGTTGTTTGTTTTAGCGATACAAATGTAGCTTTTTGTTAAGAGTAGTATAAAGTTGAGCGCTTTTTGTCCCTTTTTCAATTTGGAATGGGAATCAATTGGCCTGTGGGACCCCGTGTGGTTTAATCGGGGGTATAAGAATAAACCACTGCAGTCCTGCGATCGTCACATCTGCCATTTCATCTGGCGGAACAAAAGTGACAGCGTGCATGTCGTAAAAGGCGACAAAAGGGGCATCATTTTGTGTTTCATCCATTCCTCATTTATCATGTTTGTCTTATGTTGTTGCACATGTATGTTATTTTCACCTCGCATTATTGTTTACGGTACTAAGTAAGTGCGCCCAATATGACCTAAGTTGTCGACGGGCCATAAAACACTATTCATTCATTCCCTCTTTTAATATGCCAAAAATAATATGTATTTTTGTGAGTCAAGTTTTGAACCTGGGACTTTCATGGAATAGACCGTTCAACAGACGTTGTGTGTGGATACAATCGAAAAACAAATGCTCAATAGACTCTGGTTCTTCACAAAATTACACAGAGGCGAGTTTTTGTATCCTATTTTGTGAAGAAATAGATGGGTTCCAAGAATTTTATGGTTAATTCTGAACTGGAACCATTGAAAGCACATCACTTACTTGCACAAGATTTACATCATTAAAACTAAGATCTCTTCAGCTTTACTAACCATGGATGACTTACATGACACACTTTTGAGCTTGTCTCAGATTTCATCAAGAGAAACATTTTGACCACATTTCAACTCAGTTGAACAATAAATATTGCCTCTAGAGTGTCCACAAGGTCTTGTTACTGTATTGCAGCGAAGGAAGTAATAACAGAATGGAAGATGGAAATAGCAGTAAAGAAAATAAAGCGGACAAAGTGCAACTCGAGGGCTGCTCAAAATGTAAGCATATGTAAGAATATATTTAATATGCTAAGAATATAAGAATATCATTTTTCTGTTGATATCTACGGCAGTAAAATATTTATAGCTGAAAAATGATGAGGTGGAACAAAATTCCGATTTGATTATTGGATGTGCAAAGCACGGAACAATTTTCTAAGGATAACGATTTGCTTTGAAATAAAGAAGGATACATTTATTTCCCTATTGTTATAGGCTTTACAACGTGTAAGCACATGTGGGCAAATGCACAAAACTGAGAGCAAATGCTACAGGCTTTATAAAATATTAACAAATGTAACATGCTATACTCCATTGTTAACTGAAGTTACAGGCTTTGCAAAATGTTAGCAAAGTTAAAGACTTTGTAATATTGAAAACGGAAAAGGAATTACAGAGTATGAGCCAATGTAAAAGACTATACTATAAAGATGTTACCCTGTAATACAGATAGTGCACGATGTAACCTAATCTGGCAGACTTTAGAAATGTGAGCTAGTGTTACAGGTAATACATGTTGAAAATGATTAGCTGAAAGAAAAACATGCAGTTTGTAACATGAACTTGATTAAGTCACTGCGATAGACATTTAATGTATTTTTAATGAAACATGGGTTTAAACAACTTCAAGGTAAGTGACTATACATTTTAATGATAAATGATCATAAGTTGTCTCACATGTGCTTACCTGATGAAGGGGTGGCTCGCTTTTGGTATTGTTTTAGAATGACATTAAACAATAATATATGTAACTATATTTATTTATTTTCAAAATTAATCCTTTCTGTTCACTTAAAAGCAAATCGTTCGGTGTAATTAGTGAAAATATAGTGCATGCTTCGTAGTATGTTTATCTTGTGGGCGGCTTTTTAGCTCACATGAGCACGAAGTGTTCAGAGTGAGCTATTGTGATCACTTAACGTCCGTCGGCGTCCGTCCGTCGACCGTCCGTCTGTCCGTTCACATTTTATGCTCCCCGAAAGACGAGCATATAGTCGCCGCTTCGTCTGTCCGTCCGTCTGTCCTTCTGTCGTCCGTCCGTGCTGCTACTTTAGGTTAAAGGGCCATTTTAGTAGACCACAGATACAGAAGGGGCCGTTTTTTACTAAGGGGCCATGGCCCCTTGTTTATTTGCCCAAATGATGCCTAAGGGCCATATCAATTTGTCCATCATATTTAAAAATATGGCCCTTTAGTATATTGTCCAATGTTGGACAGTCCAAGGATGGACAGTACCATTAAATTTCACTACTGCCACATGTGTCATTGATAATGAATAATTTCGTCTTCAACTGCTTATGTGATTTAAAAAATATAAACAAGAGTTACTGTTATTGGATCATGTGACTGAAAAAATAGTTCTTGATTGGACAATTGAACGAATTGGTACCCAGGTTAAATTTAGGATTGGTTCCTAGCCTTTTGGACAGACAAGGGGCCAGTCGGCCATTTTAGCTCAATGTTAATTTTTTTCAAGACAAGAGAATGGAAAAAAAAATGAACTAGAAAGGGAAAGAAAGAATGAAAGGTTATGAAGTTCTTTTGCTAATTTACTTTTTTTTAAATGTGACACTCTTCCATTTTCTTCCTATTTTAAATTGTTGTGATTCTTCAAATGTTTAAAATGTAAAATGTTTGTCTATTTGTTAGCATTTCTTGTTTAAACTATTAAGTCTAAAATTTCATTTGAATTCAAAAGATTGATTTCAAATTTGTACTGCCCTATTCCTATCCAATTACCTTCATTATGAAGGGTTGTTCTGATGCTATTTATGACATAGTCTCCACTACCCTTCATATGGATGATTACACTCCCTACGACTGTCCCCCAGTCTTTTCAAATGGCCCAAAGGCTTAACTCTTTACCACACGAGAAAATAGTAGACTGGTCCAAATTAAAAGCATTTGCAGACGACAAAATAATGATGAATGAAGAACTAAAATTTTGTTTGGGAAGGGTAGAAAACAATGTGGGAAAAGGAGAAAATGCTGGTTACAAGCATTTTCTCCTTTTCCTACAGTGTTTTCAAAAGGCTTCTTTCTCAGGGTCGTTAAAAGTCGGGATTGTGTTGTAAAAAGTTAAGTTGCAATATTTCGACTGACTGCTAATAATGTGGTCATGGATTGTAAAATGAATGATTGATGTTTTGATCCTTACATATAAACCAATGTTGATATCTACACTATAGGTATGCCTTACCTTCTTGCAAATGTGGATTTTTCAATGTAAACAAGCGTTGATCTACTCCAACTGTAAACAAAACTGGCAATGACATCAGTGCTAGTGTTTTTTTTTTCACTTTTGGGGAAAGGTGAACAAATTGATATGGCCCTTTGACATCATTTGGGCAAATAAACGGACCATGGCCCTTTAACCAAAAAGGGCCCCTTCTGTTTCCGTGGTCTATTAAAATGGCCCTTTAACCCATTTCCAGACGATAAAATTTTAGACTTGTCCAAATTCAAACAAATTGCAGACGGCATTTTAAAGTGCATTTAGAATGAAAAAATAAGTACCATATTGGGTAGAAAACATTGTGAGAAAAAGAGAAATTGCTTGTTACAAGCAATGTCACCTTTTCTCACATTGTTTTCCACAGCTATATATCTTTAGTGCGTCAAAATGCGGC
Organism: Tridacna crocea; assembly: GCA_943736015.1. Taxonomy (NCBI): domain Eukaryota; kingdom Metazoa; phylum Mollusca; class Bivalvia; order Cardiida; family Cardiidae; genus Tridacna; species Tridacna crocea. Next base: position 17,639,596 of record OX031069.1, read on the forward strand.
ATTATGTGGAAATGGGTTAACCTAATGTAGCGGCAGGTGCCCTTTGGAGGGGGGAAAAAGTGTGCAAACGATCTGAAAAATAAAATAGGCATTGTACTGTTTTCTTATTTAATGTCATAATGTTGCATGAAAACAACAAAGAAATAACTTTTTTTTTCCAATCTAGTTTTAACCTCAAATTTTAAAAATAGCCTAAAAGAATGATTTTAGCAGTTGGAATAATAGACAAGACAAATCCTTTTTTTGTGTTAATTCCCACAACCAGGTACACAGTCCAGCTATGAATACAATAAGAAATAGCTTTCAGTGGAAAATTTTGCTACTTTTCTTTTGTTATAATGCTAAAGACATACTACAATACCATATTTAACCCTTTCCCAAATGAAAACATTTTAGACTGGTCCAAATTGAAAGCACTTGCAGACAACAAAATTAATGCTACTCAAAAAGCAAAAATTGTTTCCAGCAGGTAAGAAAAATTTGTGGTAAAAGGCTTCCATCTCAGGGTCGTATAACCAGTGATTGTTTGGTAGAGAGTTAAGGCTTATGCTGCAATATTTCGACTGACTGCTAATAATGTGGTCATGGATTGTTAGATGAATGATTAATCTTTTAATCTTTACATATAAACCAATGTTGATATCTAGATATGCCTTATCTCCTTGCAAATGCGGATTTTTAAAAGTAAACAAGTGTTGACCTACTTCTACTGTAAACAAAACATGGCAATGACATCAGTGCCAGTGTTTCTTTTTCTTCACTTTTTGGGGAAGGTTGACAAATTGATATGGCTCTTTGACATCATTTTGGTAAATAAACAAGGGGCCATGGCCCTTTAACCAAAAAGGGCCCCTTCTGTTTTTGTGGTCTATTAATATGGCCCTTTAACCCATTACCAGACGATAAAATTTTAGACTGGTCCAACTTTAAAAAAAAAAGTTGCAGACAGCATCGTAAAGTGCATTTAAAATGAAAAAAAAGTACCATATAGGGTAGAAAAAATTGAGAAAAGGAGAATTGCTTGTTACAAGCAGTTTCACCTTTTCTCACAATGTTTCCACTGCTGTATATCTTAAATGTGTCAAAATGCAGCATTATGTGGAAATGGGTGAACCTAATGTAGCAGCAGGTTCCCTAAAAGCAGGTGGCAGTGGCATTGACCTACTTCAACTGTAAACAAAACATGCCAATGACATCAGTGCCAGTGTTTTTTTTTCTTCACTTTTTGGAGAGGGTTGACAGATTGATATGGCCCTTTGACATCATTTGGGCAAATAGACAAGGGGCCATGGCCCTTTAACCAAAAAGGGCCCCTTCTGTTTCTGTGGTCTATTAAAATGGCCCTTTAACCCATTACCAGACAACAAAATTTTAGACTGGTCTAAATTTAAAAAAAAAAACAAGTTGCAGACGGCATTGTAAAGTGCATTTAAAATGAAAAATAAGTACCAAATTGCGTAGAAAAGATTGTAAGAAAAGGAGAAATTGCTCTTTACGATATTCATGTCCTTTTGTTTCAAAAGAAAAAGGTGCCGAATTTCATCATGGGTACTTTTAATTCCACTGTTCAAATTTGGATTTCTTTTCCTTCTATGTTGCTTTCAACATCATTTCAGTTCTATTGCAGAGACCAGTGCGCTTAGCTATGCTTTCGTGGTGTTTCTGTTTACTAGTCTTATGCACAATAGTCCTACCGATGCAGTGGCTGCTTTTCCAGACAACCGTTATCAAAAAAAAAATGGATAAATAAATAAATGAAAAATAAATAGATAAATGAAAGATCAGCGGTGGGAGAGGAATAATTTTTGTTGCAATAACTGATCATAAATCCTTGGAGAAAAATGGCAAAATGAGGTTCCGAACCATGCAGTGACCTCTTTTTCTCCTTTTCCTACAATGATCCTACCTTTCCCCAAAAAAACTTCATTTTTTTCAGTTACATAAGTGTTTTGTTTGCATTTGCTTTTCATCTGAATGAGTCTTAAATTTTGTCATTTGGGAAAGGGTTAAGACACCCCTTTTCAGAACTCTGTGAAAGCATAGATAGGTGCATTTATCTGTAATGTAATGATATTGAAAACATGTACAAAAAGAAAAGTCCTAATTTGAGAAGGGTCCCTTTTCTTGAACTTACAAGTCCTTTTCGCAAAAAGGACTAACTCCTATGACTCCTTTTCATAAAATCTAAAGTCCTTTTTGCGAAAAGGAGTGAAAATAACTTGTTTTCGCGAAAAGGAGTTGTTTTTGCAAAAAAGGAATTCTTTTCGTATTTTAGAAGTACCCTTTTGCAGTTTGCAGGAATATGGAATCAATGAAGCTTGTTTCATTTCTTCTCAATAGGTAAATTGTGGGTGATGGAACGATCACATTATTTTTCACCAAAATCTAGCAATTTAATTGCAAAGTTTAACCTTTTGCAATGTCTTCTACCTTTCATACTTACTTTGAACTGTTGTCTGCAACCTCTTTCAATTAGAACCAGTTTAAAATTTTATGGACTGGTAAAGGGTTAAGACAATCGATAATGCACCATTAACTCTTTACGAAACAACAAAATCTTGGACGTGACCAAATTGAAAGCATTTGCAGACGACAAATTAAACATTGCTAAAATGACGATTTCTCTCTATGATGGAGTAGAAAACACTGTCGGAAAAGGAGAAAATGCTGGTTACCAGCATTTTCTCCTTTTCCCACAGTATTTTCAAAAACCATCTTCTTTAGAGTCGTTAAAAGTCGGGATTGTGTGGAAGAGTTAAAACTGTATCCCCAATTTTGTCTTTGTACCCCCAATTCAAAACCAAGCATGTACCCCCGAATTAAAAACGCAGAGGGCATGTTGTGAAATTTTTTGATTTGATTGATTATTTATTCAGCAAAATTATAAATTTCTATGCGCAGGATACAGAATAATTATACAAGTCGAAAGGCTCTGTCAACCAAATATGTGTTAATGGAAATTATAAGATTTGAACGCTTGCGTAGTATGCATTAAGAAGTAACGCCATTATTTAGAATTATTCTGGCTTCTGAAATCTTCCACAGTTAACCCTTTACCACTGGTCCAAATTCAAAGCACTTGTAGACGACAAAATAAACGTTACCAAAAATTGAAAACTGTTTCCAGCAGGGTAGAAATGATTGTGGGAAAAGGAGAAAATGCTGGTTGTGCATCTTCCCCTTTTCCTACAATGTTTTCAAAAGACTTCTATCTCGGGGTCGTAAAAGCCAGGGATTTTTCGGTAAAGGGTTAAGCAAGCATTCTGTAATAAGGTCCTATTTTGAAGCCAATAAAATTCTAAGTGCCCTGCCTGGAACATTCCCAAAAATGTTAAAAGTCTATTAAATAAATAGCACTTGATGGTACACATTAACCTAGATGTGTTAAGTATTCCTAATGTGTAAGTTTATGCACATGACTACTAGTAGATGTGTTATTGATTTTTTTTTCTCACATTGTCTTAGTCAGGTTCAGATAAATATTTGCACTAATAGTATGGGCACAAATCAGTAAATGCTGCCTGCCGGCGTGGTAACTGCCAGTTTTCACTCAAATTCGGCCGGTGGCAGCATTTTAGACGCCACCAGGATGCCGCTGAAGTTTTCAGAAAAAGTTAAAATTCTGTCTGCCACCGGCCAATTTTTTTCAGTTGTGCCTGTCGTCAGGGTGCAGGGCAGGCGCATTTTGTAGTCGCGAGGTGGCTATCAAGCTGCAGACGGGCTTCAGTGCGATTATAACTCGGTCATCACGGGGTTCGAGGGCCTTCAATCTTCGATCTAGGCCTTCAATCTAGGAACTAACTGCCACTCTCCAACATCTGGCCTGCTACCGTTATGCTACCGACATGCCACCGTCCGATTTCAAAATATCTACCGGAGGCAGGGAGGAGATCGAAAAGCAGATGGAAGGCGGCTGTCGGTGTTAGTAGGTGGCAGGACGGCGATCTGCCGGGTGCAGACTCCTGGGCCCCTGAATAATAACCGACGCTATTCACAATAAGAAATTGTCGTCATGGTGGTTCCAACAGCACCAGAGCGACTCGGAGACTTGAGTATTGCTGGGTTGGGCTCTGGTCCCTTGCGCTTCAGTGCTTGCACTTTGTCCTGCCCCTTGCCTTTAGTGGGCAACTTGTTGGAAGGAAAAATTTCTTTAAAAAATTAGATCTATTTATCTTATGGTTGATAATAATGATGAACACTTTGTAGTGATACAAGAGCAATCTAGCTATATATATTTACCGTAAACCAGCAGTCAGATTATCGGGAGGGCACCTGCCGGTGACAATTCGAACGCCCGATAGCCAGCTGGTGTCAGGTGTAAATGGTCGGTGTCCACCAGGTTGCCGGGTGGTGGCAGGTAAAATTTGACAGCTGCCAGCCTGTCGTCCTACTGCCACCGGCTGATATCCTGAACGTCCCCACCCCTCGAACTTAAGAAACTGCCAGGCGCCTCCCGACGGCTTTTTGGCAGTTATTTATGACCACTCTCACTGATTTGTAAAAAATCGGCAGGTGGCATGTAATTGGAAGAATCCACTGATGTCTAAAAATCGGCAGGTGGCAGTTTCACATTGTGACCAAGTGTTAAAGGTAACTTTTGATTGTCAGCAAGAACCCTTTTACTCTCTTTGTAAGGACCTGTGATCACATAATGGGTTAGACATCAAGTGTAATTAGAACATTTTAAGTTGAGTGCTGACAGCATATGCAAATTCAAGCTAAGTACTATCTTAGAAAGAATTTGTACAGGTGGACCTCAGCTTGCTGCTAACCACCAATTGGCTTCTCAACTCAGATGGTTGCTTCTTTATATTCGACTCATTCTAAAATCAGTTTTGTCCAAATTATACCCCTTTTACGACTTAGAATTTTCAAACACATTCCAGCATCTAAAAGATGAGTGTGGCATCCGCATGCAGTGCTGAGCTCTTGACATCTTATCTTGGAATAGCATCCATTAACCCATTACCACACAGTCCCTACAATCGACCGTTCATGATGTGAATATCAAATACACAACAGAGGTTTATTAAACTTTTACCAAATGGATTTTGCTTCTTATCTTTGTTTCTTCTTACCATGTCAAAGTTGTCTTTAACATATGCAACATCTCCAAAAATAAATCTTAAAGGTGGGTACTTAGAATTTTCACATCACACCAAATCAAAAAATATATATATCACTGAAATTTGTATGAAGAAACAGTACAAATCATCAATAATTAAGAATCATAAATTTAGCCCCCCCCCCCACCAAATTTTTTTTTGATGGTATTCCCTTAAAAAGCTACATGTACGTAGCTTTAGATTTGACGCCAAAAATTAAAAAAAATGCATTGTGGGAGTGTTAAGTGACTGGCACGTGACTAATGACGCTTAAATTCCATTACATAACAAACATGTTATTATTTTTCATGTATTTTCATGACGCTATGTTTGAAGCTTCGTCTGTGTATTTCCAGTATGTAAATCAGCGAGTTGTTTATGTAAAAAATAGAACATGTTTCCCGTCGATGTCGACCTTGGCCGTAGTAAATCTCTAATTTCTCGTGTTGTTGATTGGTTTTCGACTACTGGGGTTTATGAATGATGATTATAAGGCTTTAGGAGTATAAGGAGTATAAGGATGATATTTTTGTATTTTTGTAAAATTTTCGTCCCAAATTCTGAAGGGCCACCCATAAATTATCATCTGGTATGTAATCTAAGAAAAGTTTGGTCCTGGCGTTAAGATCACCTGCGATAAACAAAAGGAGGGGTGAAAGCAAAACTATTCCATCTGCATTTTGGAAAATTTTACACTTAGGGAAATAACTTCTCATTTCTATGGAAAGCATTGGTAGATCATCATTCTTAGATATGTAACGCTGAATTCATTAAAAAGCATCAGAAAAATTACTAGTCCAGTCAAAATAATGAAAAAAAGGGCTTAACCCAAAAGTAATTGCAACACAAGCCATTCTTTGATTTTTATGAGGGGTTACCCTCCCTAAACAATATAAAAAAAGTAGGACAAAATCGGAAGATATGAAATTCGATTTTTTCGCGCGTTTTGTTTCCAGCCGCAACTTCGTGTACAAATAGTAGCTTATGTGTAAATTTTATATTATTCGAATTGTTTTGAGCTTTCTGTATTGCATGTAACATTTTCTAATAACTCTGACGTTGAATTATAAAGTTATTTGAAATATTGTTCTATCTTCTGTCTGGTTTTTACTTAAAATAATGATAGAGCCAATATCAACTTACCCCACCCACTACTTTTTGTATTAGATTTTTCAGTGTCAATTTTTTGGGGGGAAGTGAACTGCTATGTGCATGATCATTCCCTATATGATAATAGTTGCTTATTAAAAGCCTACACACATTCTTTCAATGGCTGCCATTTGATAAAGTCTGGCACAATGTCTTGTGATGGAATTGTAAATGCCGAATCTGGGTCTTGTCATAGATTTTGTGAAACAACAAAATCGTTTATGAATAAACTTGAATGTTTGGTTGAATGACTTTTATGCAACAATCAGCTTGGTTTCAGTCATGCCACCGTGACATTTCACATGTTGGTGTATTTCTTTGATTTCACCAGTAATAGGCTTGGGATCTGAAGTGCCCTGCCAAACAAAACTCTCACTAAAAACGTAGGAATAAACTTGAATCCTTGTGTTTTAGGATGTTTTTGACAAGATGCAGGTAATAATTCAACCTATGATAATTAGAAAATTTACTACATCTTTTTGGTCTTATACTTACCCTATTGCTTTTTCTATAAATAAGCAGCAAACCTTGAACCACCATTTTAATAAAAGGTATAAACCTTGAACCACCATTTTAATAAAAGGTAATAACATACCGCTATTAACTGCAAGGGCATATTAACCCTTGACTCCATAGATACTCATTTCTACGCATTGCTTGTTGGAGCCTTTGGAAAACATTGTGGCCAAAGGTGAAATTGCTCGTGACGAGCAATTTCACCTTTGGCCACAATGTTTTCTATGCTATCAAAAGGTGTCATTTACACATAAGAAACAGCTTCATCCTTGCTATTATTTAGGGTCAATTACAGATACAATAGAAATGCCTTATGGGGTAAAGGGTTAAGTCAATTAAAGGTTAAACACAAGTACTCCCATGGATGTATTCAAGCAAAGCTGTCATATGAACCAATGATTGTAAGTCTTACAACTTAGATTTGTAACCCACACATACAAAGTTCCAACTTTAAGGTTTCGTTATTCAACCATATAATGTTCTTTTTCTTATCTTATTTTGAATTAACCAATTCGTTGCCATTTTAAGTTACGAAAAAGCCACAATATTCGTTTTGTGATTGGTGTCTGTCAAACTTGATAAGGGACTCACTTTCCAAGTTAAGCAAATGATATTCGCATGCACGTGTTTAAAAGCGATAAGCAAAGGTTGTCCAAAATGTACTCTTGATCAAAAATGCCAGCTGGGCTTTTTATGATAACTAAATGACATCGGGCATTTTTTGAAAATAATTAAGGTTTCACCGCATCTTTTGAATTTAGGTGTGCACAATGGTAAAATGTTTCCTAGCCAACCAGTAGACATATGTCTGGGACATATATATAGAAAAGACTAATTGATAAGTTATAAACCATGCAATGAATGTTAAAGTACATCTGCATAAAAGCTGACTTTATGAAAGCAGATTGTCTACAGAGGTACAACAATATCTGCAACAGTGTTACCAAGGAGAAACTTAAAGCTCTAATAATTTCAGACAGAGACATCATGCAACCAGCCAAATCTAGTTCTTTGATGATGAAGTAGGATAGATTTCAGTGAATTATGGACTCGGACAGGTTGCAGTTTGATCCAGTATTATTTCTTAGCGTGTCTACAAATAAAAGAATCGTTGGATAATATTCAACCAAGTTTGGAAACAAACACTTTAGAATGCTAGGTGGTATTTGGATGGGTGACCTTCTGACAATCGAATGACGTCCGCGTGGTGAATATGTTAGTTGATCTCCGTGCATGAACCAGGAGGTAACTAAACTGAGACCATCTAGGTTACTTCAGTCTATTAGTAGTTTTATATCGACTACTAATGATAAAATTGCCAGCAAGGAAGGACAAGGTAAAGCTAATGGCAAGACTGTAGTAAGAATATAATTTGCCAAGAAGCGCAGATTCTTGGCCAGTTTAAATTAGGCGCCAACCTTTAGAGAACCTCAAGAATCTTATCCAGTTTCAGGTGAAGTTATGACTTGGAATCTACACATTACTCCCACATTAGAACAAGGCTTTCACTTGAACAGAGCTTTCTTCATGGACTTCTCCAGCTTTCCCAATGTAAACTGCTGTGGCAACAAGTATGTTTCTTCTTTGCTGAAGAAACGCTCCGCACAGCCTCCGTTTCAAAAGAATATTTCTTCTGATTATAATGCAAACAAAATGCCGACAATAGAGAATTTGGAATCTCAGCTTTCATTAGTTACATGTAATCCAGGCGGCTCCAGTCAGACAAGACTTCTACTGCCTGCTGCCTACACAGAAATCGCCCGATACCCTGACAATAAGTAAAAGGCAATGCCTATTTGAAAAGATGCCCGGATGACGTGAGTTTTGTTGTTGTTGTCGTTAACTGTTAAGTTGTACCTTAACCTCCAACAAGCTCTGTCTACTGACAAAATTTTCAGCTGTTCTTGTTCATTTGCAACTGCCGCTGGGCTGGTGCTATCCCATTCTGCCCCGATACCGGATAAAAGCGCACTGTCCGTTGGCAGTTCCTAATTTGTGACCGTGCGATTAGAAACGGCCCATGAACCATGTACACTCTCTCTTTGGAAATAGAAAAACGCTATATACATACATATTGGATTCTGATGGATTATATACATGTATACGAGTAACGTCAGTGCAAGTTCAAATCCTCGGCCCTCTATCCTGTGAACAGAGGCAAAATGATAATGGAATTTCAGAATGGTTACAAAATGAGTGAATTTTTTACGTTATCACCATGAATGGCAGGTGGAGATGATGGGAAAAAATCCTGAAAAGTTAAATTATCCATGTAGGGTTCACTTAAATTTAGGCCCCTGAGGAAGAGTAGAATTCATAAGTCCAGTGAAACAAACACGTTTGATAATTTTTATTGGTCCCAGTTACATCTTGCAAGCGAACTGAGGACGGAGTGAACTGAGGACAGACGATCGTGACGTATCATATTTCTACAAGTTTTTTTTCATTGTACAATTCTACAATATGAAAAGATTTATATATTATTTTGATGATAATTTTATATGCAACATAAATGGAAATATCCCCAGTGTATCTCTGTGGAACTCTGTACTTAATATCTGTAAAGAGTAAGACAGTACTAGTATCTGCTAATGCATCCATTTGTAGGAAGAATATTAAAACAGGTCTCTTGCGTTATTGTCTTACACGGATACGTAGCTACGATTTATTGTAAATCTAGTTTTCATTCTAATTTGCAAATGCAAGTTGGAATGTCACATGATAATTAGCCTGCAACAATTATGTGGAATGGCAGTCAAATGGGTATATTATATTCGGACCGCCAAACTACCTTCTCGCTTCTTCAACACCAAATTTATACCACTTAACGTAGTGGACTCTTAATAGAAAACAGCTATTTCAGCTATTTTATTATCCTACAAAATTTGCTATATATTAAAAATGAGTATTATTGTAATACTTTCATTGAGCCACTTTTTCATTTTTGTCCTTCCTGGAATTATCATTTATAAATCTAAAACCACTCTATTTTCATTACTAAGAGATGTGATAATTACCTCCCTTTTCTGGAGAGTAACAAAAGTATCAACAGATAATTTGAAGATAGACATAAAGGAACTTCTGGTCAGTTAAAAATGTGCAAAAGTATTATATCTCTATAAATCTGTCTTTATCAACGGTCAAGAAATTTTATGCCATGCTGCACTAGAAGTATTACACGTCCTCTACATGTACCTTAACAAAGTGTTACCGACAAGTTTCTGTACATTTAAAGAGGAAAAATATGGTCTGAAGTACTAATCAGTATTTCAACAAACAAAAATCTATTCACAATAAAAATGTAAGTTAACTATTTCAAGTGTCCAACCTTAGTTTACTGTATATATACAGTGGTCCCTCCCTTTGTATTGGTGGGTGGGGTAAACCAACTCCAATGTAGCACTAAATTGACAGAAGGGATGCTGCCTTTTTTGTAAATCATGGCGGGCACGTTGTAACAAGTTGCTAGTGGGTTTTACTGTTACTTTCAAGAGAAAAATCGAGTAGGAATGACATGCAAAACTTGCGAGATGAGCTTTAATAAAGTTTAAAATGGTAAAATTCATACTAATTCAAAAAAGCTTAAAAAATCAATTTTCATATCCTCCGATTTCGTCCTACTTTACATATGTTAAAAGGGTGTCCCTAAGGATGTTGAAAACGGAAAAAGTGTTTGCGTTGCAATTAGTTTTGGGTCTTCTCACAATTTGACTGGACTATACTCCTAATGGTGGTTGAATGTTTTTCTAATAACTGTATCCCATCAGAGTTTTCGTAAATACCGGTATTTCTGTACTTCCTGGGAGATATAATTATGTAAATCATAGGCGTAACTTCTATTATGCACACCACGCACATATATGCGTAATGTAAAAAAATCGAGTATAGGTCATAGGTTGCCTCTTTTTGTGTATTTTTCAGTTTTGACGTTTTCTAAAACAGCTAAGATCAGAAATATCTTGATTTTACAGCTCGATTCCATTCAGTTGATTCCCAATTGCTCTCATCAACTGCCTCAAAAATGGCCAACTTCGGCATGCGTATAATTTATTTTTTCCTGGTTAGGCCTATGTAAATACCATAACAATATCTGTAACTATTTATAGAGTATGTCTTCAGCTATTCGTATTTCAATAAAGGTGTGTATTACTGAGATATTTTGTACACTTGGGACAACACAAATTTCATGAGTAAAGATTCATTTATGAAACAACTATAATCAATTTTGACACAAATATTAACTGCTTCATACACTTGCATATGACAAGATATTACAAATTACAAATTTTGTCCCTAGAATATTTGTTCAGAACTATTAGGAACAAAACCTAAAAGCATCAAATATCTAAAACTTCCATGCAGGTGATCAAAGCAGTTGAAAATTTGCATTTTCAAATGAAGTATCATTATCCAATCTGTTCTAAAGACGCAATCAAGGTGAATATGTTTAGAAAAACTTGTGCTATTGTTTAATAAACTTAACATCATTTTTGTACACTCGGGACAATTACGGATAGAAACATAAATTTGCAAGAGGCACAGTGTACATAATTTCAAAGTGTCATTGCCCTTCTACAAGTTCAAAAGGACTAAGTATAGAGATCTTTGGGAAATCACATTCATCTTTTGCAGTGTTGTAGATTGATAGGACTGAAGGAGCAAAATGATTTTAAAGTTTCATCCATTAACCCATTACAACACAGTCCCCACTTTTGACGACCCTGTCAAAGAAGCCTGTTGAAAACATTCTGGGAAAAGGAGAAAATGCTGGTAACCAGAATGTTTTTTACTCTTCACAAAACATATTTCAAATTTTCTGTCGCTTTTATTTTGTCGTCTCCAAACGGCTTTTAGACAAACCTATAATTTTGTCATAATTATGGTAATGAGTAAATAGTTTTCAACCAAACCCTCAGTTGATGCTACTTATTAGGATTATTTCCCTGAGATGATTCTAATGAGTACCCACAACATGGAGTTAGGATGAGAATTAAGAGAATTTAGGGATCTGCAATGGCATAACCCTCTGTTGTCTGTACATTACAATAAAAAACTTAATACTGCTTTAACTTTTGTCTTAACTTAGCATATTTTCAAATAAGATTATATCTAATTGCCAAGGTATTCATTGCTTCTAATTTCTTCTCCATATTATAACACCTTGTGCAGACTCGCACTCTTCTACATCTCATGTCTACATTTCTGTATTGTCCAGGAATATATTCAAGCACATCGTGAATTTTTAGGCAGATGATGGATTTTGTTGTTGGAACATTTTTATATACAACATGTTTCGACAAAAACAAATGACGATTGGGAACTGGGGCCCTAGTTACTATAATGGTATCCCTCTTGTTGAGCATTACCAGGGAACAGTCTTAGAAAGTCTGGGAATGAAATTATTTTACTAGGGAACAGTCTTCTGGGAATGAAATTATTTTACCCTGCCATTTCTCTTTATATATCCCACTTTAGACAGCTTCTTTGCCTGGGCCTTCTTACACCTCTGATAATGACCAAGACTCTTATCTGACCATTAATCATTCGACATTTGAATAAAATTAAGTTTTCACTTTAAAGATGCCTGTCTACAGCCGGTGAGCAGAAATGCCGTTAAATTTCAAAAAGAAAAATAGAATGGTACAGAAATCTGTCCATTGTGTACACAAGGATAAATTACTGACATATATCGTGTAAATGAAAAAAGAAACACGGGGGTTTGAGTGAAAAACCGAAAATTGGCCAGAAGAAAACTGGCTGACGATCGAAACAGTAAACAATGGCGGTGACTCACGGAAATTTATCATTGGTTTCCGCCTAGAGTCCGATACGGTGTAACTTACATATCAGTCTCGAACTCTGTCAAAAAATAGAGGCTGCAACAGAGAAGCATCCATTTTCCTTTATTTACTACGTCAAGGCCAAGGTCAAATATAGTCACGTTACAGAATGCATGATCATCATACGAATCTACCCGAGCGTATAACGGATATCGAAAATCTTCGATTCAAAATCCAGAAACGACCAGTCTGTTTACATTGAGGGCCGCAAGTCCGCGAAATGCATTTTCTATCAGGTGTAATCTAAGCAACCTTGCAACCGTCAGGCGCAATATATGCCATAGATATATAAGAATGACTATATTTTGATAAAATAAAACCAAAATGAGTTAAAACTGGCTTAAAATGAGTATTATTGCCTCTGTAAGTGTTCGTTTCTTGATTGTCACCCTCACTTCAATCAATTTAACCACTGATTTTCTTTTAGATATAATTGTTTAAAGTCTTTACCAAACTACAAAATTTTACCAAACGACAAAATATTAGATATGTCCAAATTGAAACCATTTGCAGATGAAAAAATAAAAGTGACTGAAAGTTTGAAATTGGTTTTGTGAAGGATAGAAAGCATTCTGGGAAAAGGAGGAAAATACTGGTAACAGAAAAAACTGGTTACAAGAATGTTCTCCTTTAGACCAGGCGTCCACTAGGGCCAGGACAATACGCGGATAGCATGCGGAAAACAAATTTAATATTCGGCAAAGCTTCCGCATGTTCCTGATGACTTCTTATTGTTGTCCTAGATGCTTCCGCCTGATTCGGAGCCTTCCGGATCGGCAATTTTGGCCGCGTCGAAATTTTGATCGAGAGCAAAATTTGGACGCAGAAATGAATTTCCTTACACCTTCTGCATCCTGTCCGCGTCGTCGTCAGGACGTCGTCAGGACATCGTCAGGACATCCCGAGTCTTCCGCATATGTTCCGGAAAGCTTCAGCGACGCGGACAGCTTGCGGACACTAGGAGGAATCGATACAGAAGGTTCGCGGAACCTTTCCTGAACGTTCAGGGCGGTCGCGGTATGCTCTCTGAACAATGAATGGAAAATGTCGCATGACTTTCGTATCTAGGCAACCTATGCCCTTAACATATCAAAATCAGTGCTCTTTCATTTGCAGTTTGACTTTCACCAGGGTGGACGTGTTTTTAATCTCTCCTGCACACAATATGCCAAGACCAAAAAGAAAAAATAAAAGTCGATGGTGGAAAAAAAAGGGCAACTGGAGTTTGTGGTAATTCTTGCTTGTCTAGAGTTTTAGAGTATTTTCTCTGATACACTGCTAATTTGTAGATGTCATCAGTCTATGGAACGAGAGATCCAAACCCTCTAATATAAACTATGAATGCAACCTCTGCATTTCCGTACCGTCTCCGCCTAGTGTCGTGCATTGCAAGTGGTTATCCCAAACGTTTCCTGGTGTAATCCTAAATGTGTCTGCGTTGTCCTGAAACGATCCGCTTTCACGCCTGAACTTTCGGAACTATTCCGGATTGTTTACGCGGACAATCCTAGGTATGCTAGCAAGAAGTCCGCGGACAGTCCGAGGATAAATACATTTCTGTACGGAATCGATGTTTTCTCACAGGAAGGTATGCCGAAATCAATTTATATTTACCGCGAAGCTTCCTTGTCCCCTCCGCGTCCTAGTGGATGCCAGGCATTACCAACGGCTTCTTCCTCAGGGTCGTCAAAAGTAGGGATTGTGTGGTAATGGGTTAAGAAGATGATTAAATACTGTTTTAGTCCAACCTTCTGAAATTTTAGGTAAATTCTGTCTGAGCCTATTAGCTCTCTTTCTTGTAGAGCTATTTATAGGTGTATTTCCTGACCCTTACTTTGATTTGTGACTTATGACTGTGACCCTTTTCAGATTTTCTGTTTTCTTTTTTTCTTACAATTAAGTGTTTGTCAATTTAAGGTTTGTTGTATGTGGGATCATCTTTTCTCCTTTGCAAACAAACCATCTTTGTGTATGATTTGTTCTGTCTATCTTTCTGGCTTCCGGCTTTTCAGCACTTTCATGAAGAGATGTGTTATTTTTCAGTTTTAACCTGTACTCTTGTATTCTCAAGATTATGTCCTATAGCCTTTTTTTTTTTCAGTATTATCAACTTTTTTTTTATTTCAATGTCCTTTTGAAAGGGAATTTGACCACAAGCTTATACATGGTTCAAGTTCTATATTATTTGAGAATTTGTGTGAAAACTTGATTTTATGTCCCAAGTGTACAACATTAGCAGGTCTGCTCCATCTTCAGGATTAGATAGATGTATAATTTATGTATCTTGATAAGAAATTACTATTATTTGAAAAAGAAAACTGTTTTTCCTTTTCTAGACACATCAAATGATGAAATGTTATTTGTTAAAATTATCCTGATTTTTCAAAATTCCTAACCGTCAATGTGAGTATTGAGTTTTTTTCTTATCATACTCGAAGTAATGAGTAATTCAACACTTCTTTTGTAGAATTACTTATGACAAAGACAAATTTGATCAATGAAGTGTGAAAACACATTCACTTAGAACCTAGACATATTTTCCTCACAGAAAAGCAATGATAGTATATTGTAGCCCAGGAACTTTATAATTAAGTGTAATTCAGGCTTGAAATTCAGGGTTTTGTTAAAATGTCACGCAAAAGCCATATACTTGGGACATTTTTGGGGTGTTTTGTTAAAAGATCTTTTTACTAGAGTAAGATATCACAACAAAACTTTGCATGCCTATTAACCATCAGGTAATTTAACTCGTCAACAGGACTAAAAAGGTATTCAATTAAACCTCATGTTAGAGAAATATGTAATGGTTAGAGCACAAAAAAGAGAATTCTTCGAGAAAATAAAAGCGAAGGCGCTCTGCGCCGTAGCTTTTATTTTCTCGAAAAATTCTCTTTTTGTGCTCTAACCAACTTAGTGATCGACTGGGTTTTTATATAAATCATTTTATAGAGACTGCATTCTCTATAAAGTCTGTCCTAGATATTATGCAAAGACATGCCTTCATTACCGCATGACCCTATAAACACGCCCACATGACATAAGTATATCAAGAAACACGACTTTCATCAAATTTCATTGTTTTGTTTTATTGTAAAGATACGCCCGAAACACGAGAAAACAGCACTATCACGTGGATTTCCTCATACACAGTACTCTCATGTTATGCGTGTCTCCAAGCCCAAATTTTGCGAAAGAAAAGTGCATAGCTTTGCTGTCTTTACAATGGCGGAAGCCAAACCACATTTTGACCTTTTCTTAGGAAATGACTTAGAAGAAATTTTCAAGGATATATCATGTACGTAATTGTTGCAATTGCTCACACAAGAACTTGTAAAAACAGGTAACTGATATGATTTATGATTGCAGTCCTTTTTTTCTTTTTTTCAAATAATACAAGTTCGTATGTTTATCAATAGATTTCGTTCTTTAGGGTACATGCAAAACACTATTAATTTTAGTATAATTATGTTGATTTTTCAATGTCAACAATTTAGGTATCACAAATGTATCCACTTTTCATTTATAAATGCGTTGTCCTTGGATATATAAAATAATCTAGATATGACATTTGTAAACAATCTACCATCTCAATTGTTGTTGTTCCTCGTTATCAACTGTTATCACATGAGGTCGACATTTTAAGAGATTGAATGATTGTTTAATTTATTGATGATTGTTATTTTACACCGCTTCTGTTTCCTGGCTTTTTCACACCTGTACTGACACAACTTTCTTTCCAAAGCCACTGACTAATTTTCTCACATGCATGAGAGGTGAGATGCAAAAGTTTACCGGAAAGAGAGTTCGGTGCAACCAGGTATAGAACCCGTAACCTCCAGGTTACGAGTCAGATACAGTAACCATTATACGTGGCTGGGCTGCTTTTAATATGCTAGAGCCGGGCTTAAGTTTTGGCATCTTGTAAAGAGTGCATGGCAAGCATTTTCGCACTTTCCTTTAAACCTGTACTTGCTAAATACTATCTTTTTTATGGTTATTTTTAAAAGAAAACAAAAGGACAAGTTGAACTTTTCTAAAAACTAATCAGTTGGCTCTTGCTGTAGATAATCTTTTTTACTTTCTAGATTTTCAAATGTCATTTCTTTTTGTCATGATACAGAACGAACAACGTGCAATCAGTCCATAAATTTTAACATTGCGCTGTTTAGCACAATGTTTCAATTCATGATCAGACTACACGTTCTCTGCAGATTGATCGTTAAAGTACGCAAAAGCTACTTGGGTCGTCCATTTGGGTCTAAAATTTATTGGGGGTAAAAATATGGAGAAGAAAAATCACATTTTGTTTATTACTCAATTCCTCTAATGCAATTTCCACTTTTTCTACAATCAAACTTTCAACGATAACATACAGGATTACTTGTGGTAAAGGGTTTAGGTTGTGTTGTAACAACTTTTAAATCATGCTTTAAATGGTTGGGAGGAGCATGAATTAATTTTACGTAGATATGGGAGGAGCCAGTAGAATTCATACGTGCGGAACGGCTGTTTTTATTTCAAGCAGACAAAATTTTATGGACTTTTAGAGGTAGAAAATTTCCACAAATACTCCTCTCTGATTGGACAAAAAATTAGGTCGATCACTAATTGAATGTTTCAGTTTGGCTTCATTTTTTTTAACACACCCTGGCATAGGGAGGATGGGTGATGCGTCATATAAGATACATGTAGGTCTAAGCTTCGAAGAACATGACCTGCAAGACAACTGTGGTAACTTGTACTTTGTATGGTACTACACTTATGTGAATCAGTCCAGAGCAGAGGATTATTGATTTTTTGTGTATCTCAGTGAGGCAGCATTTCATAGTTCATGTATACATGTATTTGTTAACCCTTTCCTGAACAATCCCTGGTTTTTACATGGCTGAGTACAAGTCTTTTGAAAACACTGGGCTGGTAACGAAATTTTCTGCCATTTTCGTCGAATTGAAAATTGTCATCTGCAAGCACTTTTAGTTTGGAAGAGTCTAAAATTTGTCGTTTGTGAGAGGGTTAATGGGCAGTTAAAACAAGGTTACATAAGTAAATTGACATGTTAAACAGTTGGAGCCACACTTAGCCAATATTCCTGTGAAGTTTGTAGGAAATCTGCCTTTTGGTTAATGAGTTTGTGTTTGAAGAAATTATTGACGACTGATGGGCAGATGTCGGACATAGCGGTGACAGAGAAACCTCACCATGAGCTTGTGCTTAGATGAGGTGAAAATCTATTGGAGGGGAAAAGTATGGCATGTGTCCTTTGAGTTGCAGGACATGGGTCCGATGCAACTATGCTGGGCAAACAAGGTAATAGTGTGGTATGGACATGATGAATGAGACCATGAATGAGCCCTGCCAGGGTGGCTCAGTTGTGAGCGTGTCGGACTCTTGACCTGGTGGTTGTGAGTTTGATACCCAGTTGAGGCAAACTTTCTTTCTGGCATTTTTTCGCCTCTCACCTCTGCTGAAACAAGTAAGAAAAGTAGTTGGTGGCTTTGGAAAGAAAGTTGTGTTAGTACTGATGTGAGGTAGCCAGGAAACACGTGTGTCACCGACAGCCATGATATGACCTAAGCTGTTACAGTGGAGTTAAATCCTAATACAACCAATTACCAACCAATTAATTTTCTTCAGATTTTTATTTCATATAAAACTCTGGTTGAAATTGTAAGGAATTTCTTGAAAAAATCTCTGAAATCAGTGCATCCATTCTGATTAAGTAGTTAGGCAGGAATGTTCCTTGGGTGACCCTATTCACAATTTACTTACAAATTTTGGATTTGTAAGAGAAGTTTTAAAAAAAATCTAGACAAACTACAATGTGATTTGTGTTTATTTAGAACCTTTTCAATAGATATAGGTAAGAAAATGAATGATGTTGCTATATACCATTATAAGCCTGACTAGAATCTATTAGAAGAATATGAAGAGCTATTCTACTCTCTGACTACCTTCAGTCTGAAGGTGTCTGCTCCGATGCTATTTTTGTTACTGTTCTTCACATACACCTTCATATCAGCCATTCATTAAACACTTATGGAAAAAATACAATTTTGCCCGCATCTTTTCGAACGACTCTATGCGACAGAATTTCCAATGACAACTAATAAAATGGGCATGGATCGTTAGAAAAATGATTAATCTTAACAAAAAAACTGGTGTTAATTAATATCCAACTCTTACCTTTGTGAGGATCCTGTGTGGCTCAGTGGTAAAGCGTAGGACTCATGACCTGGAGGTCCCAGGTTCGAGCCTCGCTGGTTCCACTGGGTTTTTTTCACAAGAGTGTCCTTGGGCAAGACACTTCAGAGCCCAGCCTAGTACTGGTGAAACCCCGGAAACATGAATATGTGAACTGTCGCCGTGATATGAATGAAATACTATTGAAAGCGGCGTAAAACACCATTCAAACAAACAGACAAACTTACCTTTGTGCAAATCTGTACTTTTCAACGTAAATAACTATTGACCTACTTCACTAGAAATCAAAACATGGTGATCTTTTCAATGCGCATGTCTCGGCAGAAATCGCAGTATCTCTGACACGCTACAAGACGGTTTAGTTGCGAATTTTGCTGTAAACAAACTCACCTCGATTGAACTTGGCTGTATAGGGTTAGGGAACCAGACTGTACAAAATTCAAATTCCGTTGAGTGCGCATGCCTGACTAACGGAAGTCGCCGTGTTAGTTGTTTACAAATTACGCTGAATTTATTTACGTTGGGAAAAAAGGTAAATTCCCATTGATTTGATTGGTATTTTTCAGTATATTTTGTGTGCTCTTAAAGATTAATCATTTATCTAATGATCAATCCCTATTTTATTAGCTGTCATTGGAAATTTTGTCGCATTGAGCCGTTCGAAAAGATGCGGGTAAAATCGTATTTTTTCCATAAGTGTTTAATGAACAGCTGATATGAAGGTGTATGCGAAGACCAGTCACAAAAATAGCATCGGAGCAGACACCTTCAGACTGAAGGTACTCTCTGACGTGTTGGCATCCGCTTGCTTAAGTTTTTATGTGCAACATCAGAATTCTATATCTACACAAGCTGGACATGCTTTTGGACAGTGATACCTACGCCAAGTTTTTATACTTTGATTTGTAAACTAGTCGATTTTTTAACCTTTTTGTACGCCTGTCGAAGACGAGACATATTATGGGATCACCCGTGGCGCCCAGGCAGGCGGCGTCCAGTTCTTTGTCCGGATCATATATCCAAAACTATACAACCTATGGTTATGAAATTTGTTGGTGGATAAATCTCATCCAGGGGAAGTGCAGTGCACATGAACCTTAACTCTTGCTTGCTTAATTTTTCAGTTATTGCCCTTTGTATTTTCATACTTGAAATTTGTCCAGAGCATATCTCCAAAACTATACTAGCTATAGTTATGAAATTCCGTGGGTGGATAGATCTCATCAAGGGGGGGGGGGGGGGGAGTGCAGTGCACATGAACCATAACTCTGGCTTGCTTACTTTTTTAATTATTGCCCTTTGTTTATTGTCATATTTGAATTCTGTCAGAAGTATATCTCAAAAATTATACTAGCTATGGTTATAAAATTTCGTGGATGGTTACAACTTGGGGTAAGACGGGCGTCTTGCGACAATTTGCAACTCTTGTTCGACTATGCTGGTATGAACCTGAAGTGCAGCATTGTTCGTTTTTTTCAAGTATTTTAGACCTGTTTGATACCATGGCTCTAATGGCAGGCTTATAACCTTACATGGCATACAATAAAATTTGCAAAAATTTTCATTTTATGTTGCGCACTAAATGACCTCTACTGTCAGTGTGCTGTAAAACCCCATTCATTCATTCATTCCTGAAACTGGATTCCAATCAATTTTTACAGGGATGTTCTTTGGATCCATGAGCTTTATGACATTCATATTGTAAATTTAGTTCATTTAAATAGTTTCTTGCTGTTATGGGTAGGCATATTTTTTTTATTTTCTATATAGCAGAAACTTAAAAATTCTTCCTTGTAGAGCTTTGATATTTCATATGTAGCATCTTCTAATGGACCTCTACCAAAAACGATACAATGATCCTGGGGTCCAAACTGGCCTGTCCCTGGTGGTCACAAGTTTGAACATGGGAACAAAGAAGGAAAACTTTGAAATTCCTCTGTTCTAAAAAAAGACGGAAACTTCGTACATGTGTTCCTTATGATAGTCTGCCAATAACAATATTTTACCTTCTTTCATTAAATGTCATGTCATTGAAAAAAGGGGCTTGATGTAAATTTTCACTATGGACCAATATCTCTTTCACTACAGGACAAAATGTAATTAAACTTCATCTTATTAAAGGTGGCCCTTCAGATTTTGGGACGAAAATTTTACGAAAATGTGAAAAAATCATCCTTATACTCCCATAGCCTTTTAATTGGCATTCATAAAACCCCAGTAGCCCAAAACCATCTGATAACACGAGAAATTAGAGATTTATTACGGACCATGTTGACACCATCGGGAGACACATTCTATTTTTAGATAATCAATTCTCTCATTTAATACAGGAAAACACAAAGTTTCAAACATCCGTCCAAAGAAGACATTATGGAAAATAATTATTACGTGTTTGTTATGTAATGGAATTTAAGCATTATTAGTCACGTGCCAGTCACTTGACAAATCCACAATGCTATATTGATTTTTGGCGCAAAATCAAAAAATAGCTTAAGAGGCTACGTATCCTTTTAAGGAAATACCATCAAAAAGATTTTTTCTTTTTAATTTTATGATTCTTAATTATTGATGATTTGTATTGTTTTTTCATATAGATTTTAATGATGCATATTTTTTTTTAATTTGGTGTGATGTGAAAATTGTAAGTACCCATCTTTAAGCGACAGACAATAGTTATTCGATTTCATTTCATGAAACGACATGTTATCAAAAAAGGGGACTAAATGTATAATTTCATCATGGACCAATTACAGTCAGTTCGCCCATCCATCCACCTTGACAGATATCTTCTAAAGTTCTTGGCATTTATGAAACTTCAAACATGTTTTCCTTAGGATAGTCTTTTGATACAATTTTCTTCTGTAAGATGTGTCACAGAAAAAGGGGTTACCTTGCACATACTGAACTTGTTGAGCCCCAATAGATCAGTCAGTAATGTTGTGAGCTGTTAGTCCAGGGTTCCCAGTTTGCACTGGCTTGATTACTGTCTCAGCCAACATTCTTTGACATTTGATCAAAAGTTACTGAGACAAGTCACCTTTGTGTCTTACCAAAGAACGAATGATGTTTTAATCTGTCATTCGACCACCATTTTGACCAGGAAATTAATGCCTAGCCTTCCAAGTTAATTCAATCCCTTACCATACAATCCTGATTTTCAATGAGCCTGAATAAGAAAGGTTGTGAAAGCAGTTTCGGAAACGAAGAAAATGCTTTGTGCACAGTTACATACCCTGTCAGAATTATTTGGCCTTGAACTCTGATATTTGGTATTTATCTTCACTGTAGACCTTTACTGCTTAGTACTCAGGTGAGCAATATAGGACCATCATGGTCCTCCTGTTTAAAAAAGAATGCCTCTGGGCTCAAGAACGACCTAGCCTCACGGATCCAAAATTCAGAAAATACTTACCGTAATCTGAGCAACTTAAAAATTCTTCTAGTCCTAAACCATAAAGCCTAGGGCTTCCATATTTGACTTGTATCATCAGACTGACTTCCACAAAGTTTATTAAAGTGATACCCCTGGCTTCAGAAATTGCTTCACACCAGGAATCCAAAGTTTGGAAAAGCTCAATTAGAGCAATTTCAAAATTCCAAACCATAAGCCTGTAGCGTATTCCATATTTGGCAAGTAGCATTACCATGGGTCTTAACAAGTTTAGGCCATGACTTGAAAAATGGATTTAAGTGTTTCCATAATTAATTTTATGTACCTCTACCAAGTTGGTGTTTGGATTGAAATAGGACTCTGTCCTCATTTACATAGGGCTTACATGAATAGGTCAATTCAAAGGAACTTGATCTTAGGAGAGTGATCAAGTGCCAGTGGCCCTCTTATTTCTTGTCATTAAAGCCAATATTCAAAGGATAAGTGTACTGAAACTTACGCAGGTATTTTGTATTTTGTTTCAGTCATGAAATGACTTAAAAGTCACAAAGAGGGAAAAATGCGGCTCCACGAAGCTGAAGACACCCTAAAGTAACAAAAAACAATGTCAATGTTATTCGATGACGTCGTGACGTCATTAACCATGAGGTTAACAATCAGGTTATTGTTAGACACCTTAAAACAGTTCTGGGCATCACACAACTTTTAAAAATGAAAACTAGGAATTGCCGATTAAAGAATGAGATCCACCAAATAAACTATTTCCAACAGAGTCCCATGGTCATATACCTTTGTGACTTTAGGTTGGTCGAAAGGAAATGCTTATTGAATGTCCCCTACAACATGTCCCTTTGACTTAATTTGGTCTAAAAAGAGAAGTCCAATGAATGGCCCTTAAAATATGGCCATTTGACTGAATTTGGTTGAAAAATATTTGTCCATCAAATCCTGCAATATGGCCCTCTGGTTTAATTTGGTCTAAAAGAGATGTCCATTGAATGGCCCCTACAGCATGGCCCCTTAACTGAATTTGGTCCAAAACGATTTGTCCGTTGAATGGCCCTTAAAACATGGCCCTCTGGCTGAATTAAGTCGAAAAGAGATGTCCATTGAATGGCCCCTAAAACATGGCCCCTTGACTGAATTTGGTCCAAAAAGATTTGTCCATTAAGTGGCCCCTAAAACATGGCCCTCTGGCTGAATTTAGTCGTTAAGAGATGTCCATTGAATGGCCCCTAAAACGTGGCCCTTTGACTCAAAATAGTAGCACGAAAAAAAATGGCCCTTAAGTAATGGCCCTTTAAGTAATGGCTCTTTAACCTAAAACAGTGGACCGTCCGTCCGTCCGTCCGTCCGTCCGACCGTCCGAAGCCATTTCTCCACAACCCCTGGACCAAATTGGATAACGTCATATATGAACTCCTAAGGGTAAGGCGCCGACGAATTTTTCCCGTAGTTTTTAATTTGACCCCATGTCATGAAAAAAAGGGGCTTAATGCAAAATTGCAATTTTTACTAATATCTCATTCAGTTTTTGTCAAAATTTCATAAAACTTCATGGTTATATTGTTTATGGAAAGTTTCAGCATGTGCCCTTGCTATTTTTAATTTAGGCGTTTTTTAAGTTGACTTTCTGTCATGGAAAAAGGGGTTTCTTGCAAAATTCCAATTTTTACTAATGTGTCATTCAGGTTTGGTCAAAATTTCATTAAACTTCATGGTTATATTGTTTTTTCAAAGTTTCACCATGTGCTCTTGTTTCTTCATCTATTTGTTTTTCAATTTGACCCTCTGTCATGGAAAAAGGGGTTTTCTTGTAAAATGCCCAGGAAAAAGGTGCCTTAATGCAAAATTGCAATTCTTACTAATATCTCGTTCAGTTTTTGTCAAAATTTCATGAAACTTCATGGTTATATCTTGTTTTACAAGTTTCAACATGTGCCCTTGTTATTTTCAATCTATGAATTATTAATGCGCAAATACCTTTTTCCTGGTTTCTCAGTTTGAGGCTGCATCACAGAAAAAGGGGACTTCATGGAAAAAATTGTTTTTCACTAGTATCTCCCACATCGGTGCTCAAAACTTTGTGAAATTTCAAATCTGAACTTGTTGGAACATTGCCCAGATACCTCTCTTCTGGTTTCTCAATTTCAGGCTACGTCACGGAAAAAAGTGGCTTCATGTAAAAAGTCGTTTTATGTAATATTTACAACATGACTGCTC
This sequence comes from Tridacna crocea, assembly GCA_943736015.1. Lineage (NCBI taxonomy): Eukaryota > Metazoa > Mollusca > Bivalvia > Cardiida > Cardiidae > Tridacna > Tridacna crocea. Next base: position 17,664,021 of record OX031069.1, read on the forward strand.
AAAATTTTATGAAATTTAGAATTTTGAATTATTTTTCAAAAATTCCACAAACCACACACCCGTTGTATTTATTTAAATGATGCAATATTGGCTTATGGGAAAAGGGGGCTTAAAGGGGGCTTAGTGGGCTTATTGTCCTCTACAAGTTTGTCTTGGCTATCTCAAAGATAGTACAATGTAATTGCCTTTTCACTTCAATTTTTTTCTTTTTTTTTGGGAGGGGGGGCATGAACAGGTCCTTTTAGGATAAAAGAAGTGAATTTTTATCATTTTCATATATTTTATGACAAACACTTGTTCGGGGAGCATAACCCGTCTCTGACGGCTCTTGTCTTGTTTACACTCTAGCATCTACAAATATCAACCAATCAGCACCAACTTGGTCAAAGTATATATATGACCATAAGATGTCGGATGAGTTCGATTTTGGGTGTAATCGGACGTGAACATCTGAGTTATTTGCCCTTTCATTAGAAAAATTGCTGTATTTCACTTTGTTTAGACTCTAGCATCTATAAGATATCGGATGAGTTTGATTATGGGTCCAATCGGACCAGAACGACTAGAGTTATTTGCCCTTGAGTTAGAAAAATTGCTACATTTCACTTTGTTTACTCTCTAGCATCTACAAATATCGACCAATCAGCACCAAACCTGGTCAAAATACATATGACATTAAGATCTCGGATGAGTTCTATTATGGGTCCAATCGGATTAGAATGACTTGAGTTATTTGCCCTTGAATTAGAAAAATTGCTATATTGCATTTGTTTACTTTCTAGCTTCTATAATTTTTAACCAATCAGCTGTAAACTTGACCAAAATATATATAACATAAGATCTTGGATGAGGTCAATTTTGGGTCTAAAGATACCAGAATGACTGGAGTTAATTGCTCTTGAATTAGAAAAATGGTTATATTTGGCTTTGTTTACACTCTGGCATCTACTATTATTAACCAATCAGCTCCAAACTTGGTCAAAATATACATGACCATAAGATCTATGGGTGTAATCGGGCTGGAACAACTGGAGTTATTTGCCCTTGAATTAGAAAAATTATTGTATTTGATTTTTTTACACGCTAGCATCTACAAATTTCTAGTTCTTAATCCAGAGCATAACTTTGTCATCTCCAGTCTGATTGACTTGAAACTTGGCATTTGTGTTTGTTGCAACAATACAGAGTGCAATGTGAAAGATCCATAACTCTACCTTATACTGTCTGTAATTTATATCCCTCTGACTGTCATTTTTACAGCATTTTCTGCTCCTCTGGAATGTAACTTTGTCATCTATAGCCTGAACATCTTCAAATTTGGTATGCGTGATCGTTGTAAATTCATGGAGTGCAGTGCACAAGAACCATAACTCTCCCTAGCTTGAATTTTAAGTTATTTCCCCTTTGAACTTCACTTTCATAGCATTTCTTGCTTGTCCGGAGGAAAATTTTGTCATCTTAAGTAGAAATTACTTGAAATTTGGTATGATTATTTGTTGCAATACTGTATTTGGAAGTACAGTTCACAAGAATTGTAACTATACCTCGTTCTGTCTTTGAGTTATTTCCCTTTGAATGTCATTTTTACAGCATTTAATGCCTGTCTGGAATATAATTTTGTCATCTCAAGTCAGAATGACTTCAAACTTGGTATGCATGTTTTTTGCAATATTACGGAGTACAGTGCACAAGAACAATAACTCTACTTAGCTTGAATTTTGTGTAATTCCACTTTGATCTTCATTTTTACAGTATTTCTTGCTTGTTTGCAACGGAACTTCGAAGTCTCAAGTCAAATTGCAACAATTTGCTGCTTTTGTTTCATTATCATTTTGCCTTAAACCTTGATATTTGGTATTTATTTTTATTGTAGACCTTTGCTGCTTGGTACTCAGGTGAGCGATATAGGACCATCATGGTCCTCTTTTTTTTATTAATGTCTCCACTTTCGTTATTTATGTGTGAAGGTTAGTTATGTATACTCATACTAGGCTTCCGAAAGATGTTTTTATGTGGCCTAATGTTCGGCATATTATCTGATCAGATCGCTTGAAAAATCTTTGTAATTGAATTGAAGTAACTCCGTGGCTCAGTGGTGAAGTGAGGTACTTGTAAACTTGGGGCCCTGGGTTCGAGGCCACACTGGATTCTCTTGGGTTTTCGTAGATTTTACGATCTGTACTGTCTAATCTTGATTTATGCTATGTGCTGAAGCTCTTGTTTTTGCCCATTGCGCTGAAGGGTAAAGTATGTCACTTATTCAGGGTAATTATCGGATGGTTAGTATTGCATATTATAGCCAGCTCACTTACTTAAAAACATTTAACGAGTCCTCATATGAAATAAATTTACATTCTTTATCCGAATGATCTTTCCAAATGTGTGCTCCTTGATATAGGGCGATCTGTCACTAAAATTTTACCTAGCAAATGTTTTATTGTCTACTATTACATGACTAACCTTTGATGTTTTTAGTGCTAATTGTTCAAGAAAATTAGCAATTTTTGTGTGAAACTGTTTTATGGTTGCCATGAAAACTTTTTCTTTTAATTAAACATATTAACCAATTCGTGTATGGTAAATTTGAAAAGAAGATACTCTAAGAATTCCATACAAAAATGTACAAAATCTATGGAATGGTATATTTGATAGCTCAGTAGATTTTAGACTCATTCCCAGACAACAGTATTAATCCATAGAAGCAATGCAACTTAATGTAAGTTTATATCACTCATATTTTGCTAATCTGAGCTTAAGTTTACCTTTTCTTGACCTCATTTTACGATATGGTGTGCACTTAAAGTTGCCCGGATGCTTGAAAACACCATGTCGCCAGAACAGGCTTGAGACCTCCTGTCTCGTATGTTACGTGTTGATGTCTCGTATGTTACTCCTAATGTTTCATATTCAATTTCATAATGTTCATGCTGCAATCCATATCTGATGATCTCTATTATGTCTCCGACTTCAACTGCAGAGACTTAACAACAAGTTTTGACATCAATTTGTCTAAAGTACGAATAAGTTTTAAATGAAGATGAATAACGATGTTGAACTTTCATTCACTCAATCTGTATCATAGTTAGACATACATTATAAGTTTGAATGATAATGCATTCAAAAAACAAACTGAACTATCTATTGTAGTTTAAAACCGCTTTAAATGTTCACTATGTGCAGTGTAAGTAATTATCACATATAAAACGGGAACATGCAAACTTTAACTGTTAAATTTGTTGGGGTACCAGTTGAATTAAACTGAAGATGTGTTATGTGATTTCAAGCTTTCGATTTCAGGTACACGTATTTATTTATATGTTGTCTTTCCAAAAAAATGTCTTGCAGCCTTTGGACGAGTAACTGAGTGACATGTCTCAGAAGCCAAACTTAATAAATAAACCAGTGTGCACGATGACTGTGTTATATGAAGTCGTCAGGAAGTCAAACGTAAATTTTGCCTAGTCATTCTCTATATAGATTCTTTCATACACAAAGAAATCTAAAATTGTGACATCCATTAGATCCATAACTTTTGAAATCATTGCAGAAACAGTGAAGTTCTCAGGACGGACATTCTTTCCTTTTCAAGTGATACTCAAATTCATTATTATTATCATTTTCTTTTCAGTTCACCTGAGCACGAAGTGCTCATGGTGAGCTATTGCATCGTGCTGTGTCTGTCGTCCGTCGTCAACTTTTTACCTTGTGTACGCTCTAGAGGCCACATTTTCGGTCCGATACTCATGAAAACTGGTCAGGATGTTTGCCTCGATGAAATCTCGGACGAGTTCGAAAATGGGTCATGTGGGGTCAAAAACTAGGTCACTAGGTCAAAAATTAAAAAAAAACCTTGTGTTCGCTCTAGAGGCCACATTTTCAGTCGGATACTCATGAAAGTTTATCAGGATATTTGTCTGGATAATATCTCGGACGAGTTCGAAAATGGGTCATGTGGGGTCAAAAACTAGGTCACTTGGTCAAATCTTAGAAAAAATTTGTATACGCCCTAGATGCCACATTTTCAGTCGGTTAGAAATGAAAATTGGTCAGGATGTTTGCCTGGATGATATTTCGGACGACTTCGAAAATGGGTCATGTCGGGTCAAAAACTAGGTCACTAGGTCAAATCTTAGAAAAACCTTGTGTATGCTCTAGAGGCCACATTTTCAGTCGGATACTCATGAAAGTTGGTCAGGATGTTTGTCTGGATGATATCTCGGACAAGTTTGAAAATGGGACATGTCGGGTCAAAAACTAGGTCACCAGGTCAAATTTTAGAAAAACCTTGTGTGCGCTCTAGAGGCCACATTTTCAGTCCGAAACTCATGACAGTTGGTCAGGATGTTTGCCTCGATGAAATCTAGGTCGAGTTAGAAAATGAGTCATGCCAGGTCAAAAGCTAGGTCACTAGGTCAAGTCTTAGAAAAACATTGTGTACGCTCTAAAGGCCACATTTTCAGTCAGATACTCATGAAAATTGGTCAGGATGTTTGCCTGGATGATATCTCGGACAAGATCGTAAATGGGTCATATGGGGTCAAAAACTAGGTCACTAGGTCAAATCTTAGAAAAACCTTGTGTATGATCTAGTACTCACTAGAGGCCACATTTTCAGTCCAAAACTCTTAAAAGTTTGTCAGAATATTTGCCTTTACGATATCTTGGACGAGTTTGAAAATGGGTCATTTGGAGTCAAAAACTAGGTCACCAGGTCAAATGTTAGAAAACCCTTTTTGTAGGCTCTAGAGGCCACGTTTTCAGTCCAAAACTCTTGTTAGTTGGTCAGAATGTTTGCCTTGATGATATGTTAGACGAGTTTGAAAATGGGTCATTAGGGGTTAAAAACTAGGTCACCAGGTCAAATCTTAGAAGAACCTTGTATATGCTCTGGATGCCACATTTTCAGTCCAACACTTTTGAAAATTAGTCAGAATGTTTACCTATATAATATCTTGGATGAGCTTGGATTATCTTATCAAAAACTGGGTCAATAGGTCAAATGTTATAAACACCTTTTGTATGCTCTGGAGGACACATTTTTAGTCTGATACTCCTAAAACTTGTTCATAATATTTGTCCTGGTGATACCTTGAATGAGTCTGAATATGGGTCATGTGGAGTCAAAAACTAGGTCAATGGGTCAAATATTAGAAAAACCTTGTGTACACTCTAGAGGCTACATTTTCTGCCTGATACTCTTCAGACGTGGTCAGAGTGTTTGTTTTGGTGATGTCTCAAAAGAGTTTGATAATGGGTAATTGTCGGGTCCAAAACTTGGTCACTTGGTGAAATCTTAGAAAAAACCTTTTGTACGCTGTAGAGGCCACATTTTCAGTCCAGTACTCATGAAACTTGGTCAGAATGTTTGTCTTACTGATATCTCAAAAGTGTTTGATGATGGGTAATGTCTGATTAAAAAAAACTAGGTCACTGGGAAACTAGATGGTTCATGTTTGGTCAATAGACTCAGGGCCATCATGGCCCTCTTGCTTACGTTAATAGATTAGTAGAGTTCAAATATTGATTCTGGGAACAAGCTCAATATGAACATTACCAGAGGAAGACTTGATCTGTTAATTTCCTGTAAGTTACTAGGATGAATTGCTTTTGCCTGAGGAATTCGAAGCTAAGTGTCTGCCTATCAAGTTGTAAGTAAAGTACAGCTTGATATTCCCTCAGTTTGATATCACCCTTTAATGATGGTAAACATCCTGCCGGTGATGTATATAAGCTGCATAGTGGAAAGCATAACGTAGCCGAGACTCCTTTCCCATGCCATAAGCTTCTTTGTCCACGGTATATGGATTAGTAATATTTCTGACTCAGTATCTTTTAAACATGTTTCCTTAATTTTGATGGACGACTTCAATCAATATTTACGAATACTAAGATATGATTTCTTTGACTCGAAAGCTCTATCAGGAACCTGTGCACACCTGTCACTTACGGGACATTTTCTCAAACAAGTCTTCCTCTCTGTATAGTTTCTTTGGGACATACTTTACCAAGTACATGTATTTCAAAGCATATGTCGAAGACTGTTATGACATAATTTCAATAATTGTTTTCGAATAGGATTTGTTTGTCGGAATTCTCGATAAAACAGGTAAAAATGGCTTTTATTGAAATCTAGAGACAGCTGGGTTTTGACAGCAGTCGTCCGGGAAGTCATACAGTTGATGAATATTATGGTTGAAGATAGTTTGTTTTCTGGTTTTCCACTCACAATGCAAACTATTTATTAAAATATTACTAAAATGCTGCCTTTCCCACGAAAATTATAAACGAATAACACGGGACAAAATCGTGTCACATACAGGACACTGTGTTTCTTGAATGTGGCGATGTATCAGTTAAACCTACCAGCGAGGCAGTGTTGAGATATATTTCTGTATCCTAATGTTGTTTTTTAAGTAATGATAAAGTATATTTAGCTCACCTGAGCATAACGTGCTCAAGGGGAGCTTTTAGGATCACCCGGTGTCCGTCTTGCATTGTCAACAATTCTTTAAACATCAACTCCTCCTAAACCGCTCGGCCAATTTGGACCAAACTTGGCTGGAATGTTCCTTGGGAGGTCCTCTTTAAAGAATGTGCACAGAATCTGATTCTATAAAAAACCGTGGTTGCCATAGCAACCGAATGAAATTTTCTAGGCAATTCTTTAAAAATCTTCTCTGAAACCGCTGGTCAGATTTTGAAATAATTTCACAGATATGTTCCTTGGGTGACCCTTTTCAAAACTGTTCAGCTGTTAAAGTGACGTTAAACCCCAATACAACCAACAAACCAAATCAAAACTGTTCGTGAAATTTTTGAAACGTCAAAAAATGTGGCTCTGGTGAATGGGGGCTACTTGCACTATATAGAAATGAAGGAATTTTTAAATATTCTTCTTCTCTGAAACAGCTGGTCAGATTTTGAAATAATTTAAGAGAGATGTTCCTTGGATGATCCTTTCCAAAAAGTGTTCGCGAAATTTTGATCCGTCAAGAAACATGTCTCTGGTGAACGGGGGCTTCTTGCACTGTTGGGAAATGAAGAAATTCTTTAAATTCTTCTCCTCTGAAATGGCTGGTCAGATTTTGAAATAATCTCACAGAAATGTTCCTTTTGTAACCCTTTTCAAAAATTGTTCATAAAATGCTGATTTGTCTAGAAACATGGCTCTGGTGAATGGGGGCTACTTGCATTATGTGGCCACGAAGAATTTTTTTATACTCCCCAAAATGAAGTTTGTGGGGCTATACAGGAATCAGAATGTCGGGCGGGCGGTCTGTCGGTCCGGCGGTCTGTCTGTCCGCAAAATCTTGTCCAGACAACTCCTCCTACAGTTTCAATCCAATTCACTTGATTCTTGGCGGAAGTGTTCATTAGGAGCTTAAGATGTGCCAGACACACATTTTGTAAAAATTCCATCAAGAATTACTGAGTTATTGCCCCTGATTTGCCTTAAAAATGCTTGTCCGGACAACTCCTACATTTTCTGTCTGATTCACTTTAAACTTGGCAGAAGTGTTCATTTGGAGTTGTAGATGTGCAAGACGCAACTTTCGTGAAAATTCTATGAAGAATAAATCAGTTATAGCCCCTGATTCACATTTAAAATGCTTGTCCGGACAACTCCACTTGCAATTTCAGTTCGATTCACTTTATACTTGGCAGAAGTGTCCATTTGGAGTTGTGGATGTACAAGACGCAAATTTTGTGAAAATTCCATCAAGAATTACTGAGTTATTGCCCCTGATTTGCCAAAAAAAAAAATATTGTCCGGGCAACCCCTCCTACAGTTTTGGTCTGATTCACTTTAAACTTAGCAAAAGTGTTCATTTAGAGTTGTAAGTGTGCAAGACGCAACTTTCATGAAAATTCCATTTAGAATTAATGAGTTATTGCCCCTGATTCACATTTTAAATGTTTGTCTGGACAAATCCTCCTACAATTTCAGTCCGATTCGCTTTATACTTGGCAGAAGTGTCCATTTGGAGTTGTAGATGTGCAAGACGCAAATTTTGTGAAAATTCCATCAAGAATTACTGAGTTATTGCCCCTGATTTGACTTAAAAATGGTTGTCCGGACAACTCCTCCTACAATTGTCTGACTCACTTTAAACTTGGCAGAAGTGTTCATTAGGAGTTGTAGATGTGCAAGACGTAACTTTCGTGAAAATTCTATCAAGAATTAATCAGTTATTGCCCCTAATTCACATTTAAAATGCTTGTCCAGACAACTCCTCCTACAATTTCAGTTCGATTCACTTTATACTTGGCAGAAGTGTCCATTTGGAGCTGTGGATGTACAAGACGCAAATTTTGTGAAAATTCCATCTAGAATTACTGAGTTATTGCCCTTGATTTGCCTTAAAAATGCTTGTCCGGACAACTCCTACATTTTCTCTCTGATTCACTTTAAACTTGGCAGAAGTGTTCATTAGGAATTGTAGATGTGCAAGACGCAACATGATTTGCCTGAAAAATGTTTGTTCGGACAACTCCTCTTCATTTTCTGACTGATTCACTTTAAACATGGCAGAAGTGTTCATTAGGAGTTGTAGATGTGCAAGACCCAACTTTCGTGAAAATTCTGTAAAGAATTAATCAGTTATTGCCCCTGTGACATGAAATATATGGGCGGGGGTATTTATCACCTTTAGTGATAGTTATTCTAGTATTCTCTGAAAAGGCTGTTCAGATTTTGAAATAATTTCACAGAAATGTTTCTTGGCTGACACTTTTCAAAAATTGCTCTAGAAATTTTGATCCATCAAAAAAAATATGGCTCTGATGGCTGTGGGCTATTAACACTATACAGACATGAAGAAATTATTAAAAATATTTCAAACTTGTGACACCCGGGACGTGGCCATTTTTGACCCCAGGGGCATCATATGAACAAACTTGGTACAGGTCCACTGGGAGATGCTACCGTAATTGTAAAAAAAAAAAAGGGTGATCGATCAAGGGCCATTTTGGCCCTCTTATTTTAACTTTAACTCTATTATCGAACGATCATAGTTGTAAGAAAACAGTTGTGAAAAAAGATAACATGTAGATTTTCATTTCTCCTTTATCATTGTATGACACCAGAAAATCATGCAAAATCTCACTGATATTGTCATTTTCCGAACAAGCTTTTATCACTCCACTAAATCGTTAAGTGTTAGAGTAAGTTGCTTGTAATATTTGACAACTCCATGGTAGACCATACACAACTGGTCATCTGTTTGATATATTTCAAAACGCCGGCACCCTTTTCGGTATAACATGCATAAATAGCAAGTTGTTGGCTGCTAGCTGGTAAAACTCCTAAAAGAAAGAGTTAACATAATTATGTACCGATACAATGAAAATGAAATAACTTTGCAATATGAAAAAATTGGCATTTTTAGATGCCATTTGTCCAGGTTGTCTGAGTCTTTACTTGCAGAACTTTATTTTGCTTTTTGTGAATACAGAATTGAGATAAAATGACTGCTTTTACAAAAATGTAATATGAAAATCAAATTTTCGAAATGGTAAAGATATATAAGTATTTATCTCTGATAAATTAGAAAACCAAAGCTCTTTGATAATATTATTATCAGTTTCAAGAAAAAGTCACAACTTTAAGAATTTGGAGATATACTGTTCCATGGAAACAGGCATGTAATAATGAAACACATATGTAATCATGTCATTTTATTAGCTCTACTAGCTGAAAGCCAGCAGAGCTTATGTCATGGCGTGGTTTCCGTCGTCCGTCCGTCCGTCCATCTGTCCGTCCGTCTGTCCATTTCTTGTTTACGCGATAAAGTCTTCATTTCTGGTCAGATTTTCTTGAAATTTACACAGTTTGTTTATTTCATCGATAGCTTTAACCCTAGTGATTTTGAAAAAGATTTGACAAACAGTATTGGAAAAGTGGCCATTTCAAGTTTAAAATTTCAATTTTTTGTTTACGCGATAAAGTCTGTAATTTTGGTCAGATTTCCATGAAACTTGCACAGTTTGTTTATCTTATCATAGCTTCAACCCTATTGATTTTGAAAAAAATCCTACAAACGGTATATGAAAAGTAGCCATGGTGAGATTCAGTTGAAAGGTGCAATTAAGGTTCAAATTGTGGCATGTTCATTTTGCAATCAGTAATCATCTGCTTTAATGAAACCAAACATAAAGCAGTCCTAACTATCTAAATGGTTTTCTTTTCAAGATAACTGATTGATTGGTTGAATGGTATTTTATGCCGTTTTCGAAATAATTCAGCCATAAACGGCAACAGCTCACATGTTCATGCATGTCCTAGGTGTAATGCGTTCTTGGCTAGGGCCTTGAAGTGTTTTACTACTCGAAGGACACTCCTTTGAAAAACACAGTGGATCCAGGTTACGAGTCTGACACTTTACCACTGAGCTGTGCAGGGCCTCACCACATAACTGAGATATTTAATCATTTGAGCATTTGAAGACTATCCATTTTTAGCTCACCTGAGCACGAAGTGTTCATGGTGAGCTTTTCTGATCGCCAAATGTGCGTTGTGCGTCGCCCGTCGTCCATAATTTCTTTAAACATGTTCTCCTCCAAAACCACACGGCTAATCTTGATGAAACTGGGATGGGATGTTTCTTGGGTGAAGCTCTACCATGTTGTTCAAGAGATTGAATTCCATCCAAAAAACTGGTTACCATGGCAACCAAAAGGAAAAAAAATTACAAAATCTTAAAAAATCTTCTTCTCTGAAACTAGAAGACGTAGAGCTTTGATATTTGGTATGTAGCATCTCCTAGTGGATCCCTACCAAGATTGGTCATATGATGGACCTGGGGTCAAAACTGGCCACACCCCAGGGGTCACAAGTTTAAAACATAGGAACAAGAAGGAAAACTTTAAGATTCTTCTTCTCTGAAACTAGAAGTCGGAAAGCTTTGATAATTGGTATGTGGCATCTCCCTGTGGACCTGTACCAAGTTTGTTCATATGATGCCCCTGGGGTCAAAAATGGCCACGTCCCGGATATCACAAGTTTGAAACATAGGAACAAAGAAGGAAAACTTTAAAGTTCTACTTCTCTGAACGTAGAAGACGTAGAGCTTTGATATTTGGTATGTAGCATCGCCTAGTGAATCTCTACCAAATTTGTTCATATGATGCCCTTGGGTCAAAACTTGCCACGCCGGTCACAGGTTAGAAACATAGGAACAAAGAAGAAAATCTTTAAAATTCTTCTTCTCTGAAACTTGAAGACGTAGAGCTTTGATATTTGGTATGTAGTATCTCCTTGGAGACCTTTACCAAGACTTTCATATGATGCCCCTGGGGTCAAAACTGGCCACGCCCCGGGGGTCACAAGTTTGAAACATAGGAACAAAGAAGGAAACATTTAAAATTCTTCTCTGAAACTAGAATGTGCATAGCTTTGATATTTGGTATGTGGCATCTCCTAGTGGACCTCTACCAAGATTGTTCATATGATGTCCCTGGGGTCAAAACTGGCCCCACCCCAGGGTTCACATAGAAATAAAGAAGGACAACTTTAAGATTCTTCTCCGAAAGTAGAAGATGTAGAGCTTTAATATTTGGTAAGTAGGATCTCCTAGTGGACTTCTACAATGTTTGTTTATAGGATGTCCCTGGGGTAAAAACTTGCCCCGCCTCAGGTGTCACAAGTTCGAAACATAGGAAGAAGGAAGGAAAACTTTGAAAGTCTTCTTCTCTGAAACTAGAAGGCATAGAGCTTTGATATTTTGGATGTAGCATCTCTTAGTAGACTTCTACAAAGTTTGTTCATACGATGCCCCCGGGATCAAAACTTGCGCCGCCCCAGGGGTCACACGTTCGAAACATAGGAACAAAGAAGGAAATTTTTAAATATTCTTCTTCTCTGAAAGTAGAAGGTGTAGAGCTTTGATATTTTGTAAGTAGCATCTCCTAGTGGATCTCTACCAAGTTTTTTTTACGACACCCCTTTGGGTCAAAACTGGCCCTGCGCCCTGCCCTGGGGTCACAAGTTTGAACATGGGAATAAAATAGGAAAACTTTAAAATTCTTCTTCCCTGAAACAAAAAGGAGTAGAGCTTTGACATTTGGTTTGTAGCATCTGCCATTTGACCTCTACCAGGTACGTTCAAATGATGTCCCTGGGGTCCAAACTGGCCTCGCCCCTTGGGTCAGAAGTTCGAAACATAGGAACAAGGAAGGAAAACTTCAAAAGAGATTTTCTCTGAACTTGAAGTCGTAGAGCTTTGATATTTCATTTGTAACATCTTCTGGTTGACCTCTACCAAGTTTGTTCATACGATGTCCTTTTGGTCCAAACTGGCCCCGCCGTGGTGGTCACAAGTTTGAACATGGGAACAAAGAAGGAAAACTTTGAAATACCTCTGCGCTGAAACTTCGTATGTGTGTTCATTATGATAGTCTTCCAATAACAATATTTTACCTTTTTCATTAAATGCCATGTCATTGAAAAAGGGGGCTTGTGTAAATAATTACTATGGACCAGTATCTCTTTCACTTCAGGACAAAATGTAATTAAACTTCATCTTGTTAAGCGACAGACAATAGTTATTCGATTTTATTTCATGAAACGACGTTATAAAAAACGGGGACTAAATGTATAATTTCATTATGGACCAATTAAAGTCTATCCACCTATCTATCCACCTTAATGGATATCTTCTAACGTCCTTGGCATTGATGAAACTTCAAACATGTCTTCCTTAGGATAGTCTTTTGATACAATTTTCTTCTTTAAGATGTGTATGGAAAAAAGGGATTACCTTTCTTTTACTGGACTTGTTGATCCCCGATAGTGGTGAGTTGTTAGTCTAGGGTTCCCAGTTTGCACTGGCTTGGTTACTGTCTCAGCCAACATCCTTTGACATTCGATAAAAAGTTACTGAGGTTACTGAGACAAGTCTCATTTGTGTCTTACCAATGAGCGAATGATGTTTTAATCTGTCATTCGACCACCATTTTGACCAGGAAATTAATGCCTGGCCTTCCAAGTTAATTCAATTCCTTATCATACAATCTTGACTTTCAATGACCCTGAAGAAGGGTTTTGAAAGCATTTTGAGAAAAGAAAAAATGCTTTATGCACAGTTGCATACCCTGTCAGATTTTTTTGGCCTTGGACTTTGATATTTGGTATTTATCTTCATTGTAGACCTTTACTGCTTAGTGCTCAGGTGAGCGATATAGGACCATCATGGTCCTCTTATTGAAATTCTTCTTTTTCAAATATGGTGTTGCCATTTCAGCTGGCGATAGGAAATAAAACATGTGTTTACAAGCAGATTTAACTTTATTTTTTACATCATATTACTTCAATTCATTTTTATGGTAGGAAGTGATTGCTGCCAGATTGCGCCACCATGCTATTGTTCCATTACTGGGCAGATGTTTGGAGGATGAGTATGTAATTTTTTTTTTTCCGTTATTTAAACCCTGCTACTCTACTTTCAACACTAAGTCAGAGATTCATGATATATTTCCTTATATAACTTATATGTAAGAGCTTCTTTTGAATAGATCTCGAATCATGCCTCAATTAATCCAGTCTCCAAGAATATAATTATTGTTAAAGGCACGATGCCCAAGCACTGATAAGCAAAAGCAATTCTGGGACTCAGTTAAAGCAGTGACAAATCAGAGAACCCTGTAAGTATTGTGGAGAAAAAGGAGAAATTGTATGTTACTGGCAATATCTTTTTTTTCCCAACACTAATTCTCAGCCAGAGACGGAGCCCTGATATTTGCGTTGTCCAACTGTCTGTCTATCCGTCCATCTGTTCCTCCATCCTTCCAAAACGATATCTTCTAAAACCCTTGACAAAGATAAGTGAAACTTCATATATGTGGGCCTGTAAATAGTCGGCCGATATCCTTTTTCAGCTTTTATGGTTGTTGTTAGCTCACCAGAGCACAACATGCCTAAGGGGAGCTTTTGGGATCACCCGGTGTCCGTCGTGCGTCGTCAACAATTCTTTAAACATCAACTCCTCCTAAACCGCTGGGCCAATTTAGACCAAACTTGGTTGGAATTTTCCTTGGGAGGTCCTCTTTAAAATTGTTCACAGAATTTGATCCCATAAAAAATTCTGGGACTTCTAAGATAAAAAATCTTCGTCTCTGAAATCCCTGATCAGATTTTGAAATGATTACTGTGATGTTCCTTGGGTGACCTCTTTCATAAATTGTTCGCGAAATTTTGGCTCTGGCAAATGAAGGCTTCTTGCCTTGTACGGAAATAAAGGAATTTAAAAAAAAATTCTTTGAAACCGCTGCTCAGATTTTGTAATAATTTCACAGATTTTCCTATGCTGAACCTTTTCAGAAATTGTTCGCGAAATTTTGATTCGTCAAGAAACATGGCTCTGGTGAATGGGGGCTACTTGCACCATAGGAAAATGAAGAAATTCTTAAAAAAATCTTCTTCTCTGAAACCGATGGTCAGATTTTGAAATAATTTCACACAGATGTTCCTTGCGTGACCCTTTTCAAAACTTGTTCGCAAAATTTTGATCGGGCAAGAAACAGGACTGTGGTGAATGGGGGCTACTTGAGCTATAGGTAAAAAAAGAAATTCTTAAAATTATTCTTCTCCGAAACTGCAGGTCAGATTTTGAAATGATTTTTGAGAGATGCTCTTTGGGTGACCTTTTTCAGAAACTTTTTTACGAAATTTTGATCGGGCAAGAAACATGGCTCTGGTGAATGGGGGATACTTGTACTATACATAAATGAAGAAACTCTTAAAAATTCTTCTTCTCTGATACAGCAGGTCATATTTTGAAATAATTTCACAGAGATAATCCTTGGGTGACCCTTGCCAAACTTTTGTCCCGAAATTTTGCTCCGTCAAGAAACATTGTTCTGGTGTTCTGCTACAACGCAAGGTTGGGTGGTCAAAACCAAAGGCGATTTTAACCAGTGAAAACGGTCAATACTCCCAAACTGGTCAATACTGGTCAATAATGGTCGATTGGATATTTGTAGTGGTCGTTTGGAAATTTTAATGGTCGGATGAATTTAAAGAGCGCAATCATGCTATTTAGTGGATGATTTAGTGTGTGTTTTTTTTTTAAGTAATTGCTTGAAGATGAGATATTATCTTGATTGCATATTAGTTAATAAATTCACACTGTAGGAATAAGGCCTGGTGTCAAGTACATTACACAAAATAGGGATACATAGTTGGTCCCTTTTATAATTTGAGCCACACCGACTGGGGTAGAAAAGGGCAACTTTTACACCTTTTAATGTGTTTTGACAACAATTTAAAGGTGTAGGTAGACACTTAAATATGCTTCAGACATTAATGTATCCTTAACTGTTGTTCAGTTAATAATTGTATAATAATAATTGTTAATAATTGTAGCCTTCTTCGTGTGTACTTCAATACGCCTATGAATTAGTGACAAGTGTATTTCACATGTTTACTCATGAATGGACACTTTTTTCTGCAATTTTACATGAAAATTTCAAATGAGCTGCTTTTTAGCTCACGAAGTGCCCATGGTGAGCTTTTGTGATCGCCCAATGTCCGTCGTGCGTCGTCCGTCGTCCGTCGTCCACAATTTCTTTAAACATCTTCTCCTCCTTAACCACTGCCAATCTTAATGAAACTTGGCAGGGATGTTTCTTGGGTGAAGCTCTACCAAAGTTGTTCAAGAAATTGAATTCCACTCATAATTCTGGTTGCCATGGCAACCGAAAGGAAAAAAAAGGCAAAATCTTTGAAAATCTTCTTCTCTGAAACTAGAAGGGGTGGAGCTTTGATATTTGGTATGTAGCATTTCCTAGTGAACCTCTACCAAGATTGTTCATATGATGTCCCTGGGGTCAAAACTGGCCCTGCCCCGGGGGTCACAAGTTTGAAACATAGGAACAAAGAAGGAAAACTTTGAAATTCTTCTTCTCTGAAACTAGAAGGTGCAGGGCTTTGATATTTAGTATGTAGTATCTCCTAGAGGACCTCTACCAAGATTGTTCATATGATGTCCCTGGGGTCAAAACTGGCCACGCCCCAGGGGTCACAAGCTTGGAACAAAGGAGGAAAATTTTAAAATTCTTCTTCTCTGAAACTAGGTGCAGAGCTTTGATATTTGGTATGTAATATTTCCTAGTGGACCTCTACCAAGATTGTTCATATGATGTCCCTGGGGTCAAAACTGGCCCCGCCCCGGGGGTCACAATTTTGAACGTAGGAACACAATAGGAAAACTTTGAAATTCTTCTTCTCAGGAACTAGAATATGTAAAGGTTTGATATTTGGTATGTAGCATCTCCTAGTGGACCTCTACCAAGATTGTTCGTATGATATCCCTGGGGTCAAAACTGGCCCCGCCCCGGGGGGTCACAATTTTGAAACATAGAAACAAAGAAGGAAAACTTTAAAATTCTTCTTCTCTGAAACTAGATGGTGCAGAACTTTGATATTTAGTATGTAGCATCTCTTAGTGGACCTCTACCAAGATGGTTCATATGATGTCCCTGGGGTCAAAACTGGCCCCACCCCGGGGGTCACAAGTTTAATACATAGAAATAAATAAGGAAAATTTGAAAATTTTTCTTCTCTGAAACTAAAATATGTAGAGCTTTTACACTTGGTAAGTAGGATCCCCTAGCGGACTTCTACAATGTTTGTTCATATGATGCCCCTGGGGTCAAAACTTGCCCTGCCCCCTGGGTCACAAGTTCGAAACATAGGAACAAAGAAGGAAAATGTCAATATTATTCTTCTCTGAAACTAGAAGGCGTAGAGCTTTGATATTTGGTATGTAGCATCTTTTAGTGGACTTCTACAAAGTTTCTTCATACGATGCCCCTGGGGTCTAAACTTGCCCTGCCCAGGGGTCACAAGTTCGAAACATATGAACAAAGAAGGAAAACTTTAAAATTCTAATTCTCTGAAACTGAAAGGTAATGAGCTTTGATATTTTGTAAGTAGCATCTCCTAGTGTACCTAGCAAGTTTTTTTTTCTTTGGATGCCCCTAGGGTCAAAAATGGCCCTGCCCAGGGGTCACAAGTTTGATTTTACAGCTTAGTACTAAGGTGAGCGATTTGAACTTTTATGTCTAAAGACTATTTTACATGATTTGAATTTTTAAACCTGTAGTGTTATTGTGGTGGGATTGAGGAAGAGAGAGAGAGAGATAGAGAAAGAAAAGATGCAGAACTAGAAACAGTTATCTAACCTACCGCTATAAGGAATGATGATAGATAAAAGTTTTGTGGTTGAAAAGAAATGACCTGCACGTAGGTTCAGAGAGAAAAGTCAATCCAATCAACCTTTTCAGTTGACCAGCAATAATGTGTTTTGAATTATGATCTATTTAAAAAAGAACCCTAAAATGATAAAAACTATGATACTGATGATAATAATTTATATAATATACCATCAGTGCAGGATGTAGGAGGAGAGCTTTTAAGTATTAAGTCAGTGATTTAATCGACCCAATCAACCACTCCAGTAGACCACCAATAGACCCTTATGGACCAGTATTGACCGGTTTTAACTAGTTAATACCACAGCTTTTACCCAACCTTGCTACAATGGGAAAATAGGTTATGTTCCACTGATAATGAAAGTACAGTAGAAATGCTTTACACAGTATTTCGAAAGAGATTGAAAATGGGTCATGTTCCGTCAAAAAATTAAGGTGACCGACTTCAGGGCCAACATGGCCCTCATGTGACCTCTTTTCCACTAACAACTTTTAACACGTCTTGTCCAAATTCCATGGAGGAATTAACGAAGGCCTTTCGAATCTATTTTCCTAATCTGGTGACATTTCAACAGTTTTGGGGAGGGGGAGGATTTTGGATATTGTGTGTGACAGTCAAGTTTCTCTTGTGTTTGCACTATTTTGCAGCATCCGTGAAAAATCAGCTGTTGAACTGTTAATTGTGATGTTTGGCTAAAGCCTCAATACTATATGTGTGCTTTTTTTTAGCCAGTGCTGCTTTACAAAACCATATAATATGCCCAGCCAAATTGCTCAGTTGTTAGCATGTCTGACCTGTGACCTGGTGGTTGACAGGTCAATACATGGTTGATGTAAACTTTCTTTCCGCTGACTTTTTGCCTTTCACCCTAATGCATTTAGCTTTGAAATAAAGCTGCGTCAGTTCTGGAATGAGAAAGCCAGGAAACACGCAGGTATTTGTTCTGAACTGTGTATTATGACCTAATGACATTACACTTCAGTACAAAACAAATAATACAATACAGGACTACTATGCGATGTTTCCTTCTTTCATGCATTTCAACAGTTGGTTAGTTTCAGAAATTCTTTTAGTCCTTAGCATATATATACATTTTTTTTTTTATTTTTCTTTCAGCCAGTTTTATTACTTTATATTTCCATACATGGAGAGTGGAAATTTACGGCATGCTATAAAACAAGACATGGAGAAGGAAGGGCTTCGGATGGATGTCTTAAAAAGGGTTTTTATTTTGTACAAGATTTCATGTGCAATACTCTATATTCACACAGAAATACAGGATTTGAGGTAGGTTTTTTTTCCTTGTCTCGCAAATGATAGAGTTAAAAGACTTCTTTTCATATGTTGGCATTTTGTTGTGTACCATTTTAGCGTTTTACCCTCTGTTTAGTGGAACGGGTCAAATTGGGGAAAATGCATCGTTTTCTCCAAAATTGAGAAATTTCATGATAAACTTATGCCTAGGTCACAAATAAAACGGGCGCCGGACGATTTCTTCCAACTTCGCCGATTCAAAGATTTGAGACATTGTCCGGGCGCCGTACGATTTCCAGATATTTTGATCAAGCAGTCACAAATCAAACGGGCACCGGACGGCAGTTTCTTTGGAAATGCCGTGCATGCAGTTTTCAGTTCAGAAAGGCACCGGGCGGCAACCGGACGGTCATCGGGTGGCGACTGGACGGGGATCGGACGGACGACTTTGTGCCGCCGTCTGGCTAGCTACAGAGGCGTGTCATATTGTCCGAGGATGACACGCCTCTGTAGCCACGTTTTGACCAACACAGTCCTCACTCTGCGGCCTCGCCGAATACGCTTCTGATCGTAAACAGCAGCAGCTGCTATTACATTTATATGCCTTCGGGGGGAACCTTGCAATTTCTCTTGATGAAGGAAAAGATTGAAGAGATTTTGTGGCGGTATAAGTTTTTTTTTTTTTTACTTCAGAACTAATAAATTATGATGAGGTAAGACATTAATATACACTTTTATAATATTCTCATGCCACCAAGGTATATGTTTGCCGTCCGGTCGCCGTCCTGAAAGATTTAACAAAATCAATGCCGCATGGCGATCCGACGGTCACCGGACGGAGCCCGTACAAAAATTCATAATCGGGCGGTACCCGTCGAGCTCCGTCTTGCGCCTTGACGGAGGCTGTCCGGTCACCGCCTGATGACCATCCGGTCGCTGGACAATTTGGAGATAAACGTTTTCATAAAAATCAGCCGGGCGCGGTCCGATCTCTGAAGGCATCGTCTGGTCACCGCACAGCGCCCGGACGGTGCCCGGACGATGGGATAACGGGCTCTTCGATGGCCAAAAAATCGTCCGGTCGCCGTCCAATTATAACTTTGTTTTAAAACTCGAACGGGCGCCGGACGGCGTCTAAAAATTGAACTGCCGCCGTTCAAATTGAGCTGCCACCGGACGGTCGCCGTGCGGTCCCCAGACGATTGTGTCAAAATCTCCTGAAAAGCTCGCCGTTCGGCGGCAATTCGTTATTTGTGACTGGGGCATCAGTATTAAGTTACTGATTAATATACCCCCGCAAAAGGAATATTTTTGGAGGTATACTGGAATCAGCCTGTCCGTCCCTCCGTCCGTCCATGTATCCCTCTGTTCATTCGTGTGTCCGTCTCTGTACAAAATACTTTTGTGTCGCAAACTCCCCTACATTTTTCCTTCAGTTGTATTGAAACTTTGCACATATATTGATCATATATCGAAGATTTGCAAGGCGCAATTTTCAAATGTCAACTCTTTTGGATTTAGGAATTATCTCCCCTTGAACTTGACACTTTTTAGCTCACCTGAGCACGAAGTGCTCAGACTGAGCTATTGTGATCACTCATCGTCAGTCGGCGTCCGTCCGTCCGTCCGTCGTCCGTTCACATTTCCTTGTTCACACTACAGCATCTACAAATATCAGCCAATCAGCACCAAACTTGGTCAAAATATATATGACCATAAGATCTCAGATGAGTTTGATTATGGGTCTAATCGGACCAGAATATCTGAAGTTATTAGCCCTTGAATTAGAAAAATTGCTGTATTTCACTTGGTTTACACCGTAGCATCTGCAAATATTAACCAATCAGCACAAAACTTGGTGAAGATATATATGACCGTAAGGTCTCGAATGAGATCGATTATGGGTCTTTTTTACCAGAACAGGAGTTATTTGCCCTTGAATTAGAAAAATTGCTTTATGTAACTTTGTTTACACTCTAGCATCTACAACTATTAACCAATAGGCACCAAACTTGGTCGAAATATACATGACCATATGATCTCGGATGAGTTTGTTTATGGGTGTAATCGGACCAGAACAACTGGAGTTATTTGCCCTTGAATTAGAAAAAAATGCTATATTTCACTTTGTTTACACTCTAGCATGTACAAATATTAACCTATCAGCACCAAGCTCGGTCAAAATATATATGACCATTAGATCTCGGATGGGTTTGAGTATGGGTGTAATCGGACTAGAACATGTGGAGTTATTTGCCCTTGAATTAGAAAAATTGCTATATTTTACTTTGTTTATACTCTAACATCTACAAATATTGACCAATCAGCATGAAACTTGGTCAAAATATACATGACCATCACATCTCGGATGAGTTTGATTTGGAGTATAATGGGACCAGAAAAACGAGTTATTTGCCCATGAAATAGAAGAATTGCTATATTTCACTTTGTTTACACTCCAGCATCTACAAATATCCAATAACATTCAGTACCGAACTTAGTCAAAATATATGACTCTAAGATCTCGGATGAGTTTGATTATGGGTGTAATCAAACAAGAACATCTGGAGTTATTTGCCCTTGAATTAGAAAGTTCTTTAGAATAGTTCTTAGTCTGGAGCATAACTTTGTCATCTCCAATCTGATTGACTTGAAACTTGGCATTTGTGTTTGTTGCAATAATACAGGGTGCAATGTGAAAGAACCATTATTCTACCTCAGACTGTCTATAAGTTATTTCCCTTTCATTGTCATTTTAACAGCATTTTCTGCTCGTCTGGAATATAACTTTTTCATATACAGCCCAGATATCTTCAAAATTGATATGATTGTTGAAAAAGTAATGGATAGCAATACACAGATTTTGAGTTATTCCATCTTTGACCGTCATTTTTAAGGCATTTCTTGCTTGTCCGGAGCAAAACTTTGTTGACTTAAGTAGGAATGACTTGAAATATGGTATGCTTATTTGTTGCAATATTTGGTAGTGGAGTGCAGAAGAATTGTAACTCTACCTTATGCTGTCTTTGAGTTATTTCCCCTTGATTGTCACTTTTACAGCATTAATGCCTTTCCGGAATATAACTTTGTCATCTCAAGTCAGAAGGACTTCAAACTTGGTATGCATGTTTGCCGCAATATTAGTATTGTGCGTAAGAACAATAACTCTACCTAGCGAGAATTTTGAGTAATTCCACTTTGATCTTAATTTTTACAGTATTTCTTACTTGTCCGGAACGGAACTTCGAAGTCTCAAGTCAATTTTCTGCTCTTGTTTCATTTTCATTTGGCCTTGAACCTTGATATTTGGTGTTAATCTTTATTTTAGACCTTTGCTGCTGCCCACACGGGTGGCTCAGTGGTAAGTGTGTCAGACTCAAGACCTGGTGGTTGTGAGTGTGATACCCAGTTGAGGCGAACTTTCTTTCCGGCGTGTTTTCGCCTCACTTCTGCTGAACATGTGAGAAAAGTAGCGATGGCTTTGGAAAGAAAATTGTGTTAGTATGAAAAAGCCAGGAAACACATGTGCGTCACTGACCGCCATGATATGACCATAGCTATTAAAGTGGCGTTAAACCTTAATACAACCAATACAACCAAACTTTGCTGCTTGGTATTCAAGTGAGCGATATAGGACCGTCATAGTCCTCTTGTTTTGTCAAAGCGCTGGCGGGGGTATTAAGTCATATTCAATGACAGCTCTAGTTTATAATGGATACTTTCCATTCATTTGAACTAAAAGCATTACATACCAGAAACTCAAAACCTAGAAAAGAAATCAATGTCCCTAAAGAAGAAATTCCTCATACTGTTGAAGATGTTAGTAGTACTGTTTTTTTTTATGTGTGTAATGGTATTTAAGAGTTGACCCATGAACTTTGTCGATGATAACTGGTTTACATTCGGATCTAGGCTCGTTTGAATGTCCGATTGAATATCGATTTCGTTTTGGGACGAGCTAATACTTACCTAACGATGCCTATATATTTTTCGTCGACTTGACTAGACCTTTCAATCTTCTTATTGCCAAACTCTGTAGCGAGTTTATAACCCATTGGTTTGATTTTTCTTTGCACTAACGGCATCAGGTTAATTACTACTTTGAGAAATTTACTCATTTTGACCTATGAAACCACTGATAGTTGGATTGTTTATATTCCGTACTCTAAACAATTGTTTTGGGAAATTTAGGATACAAATTTCAACCCATCACAAGTTATTTTGAAAATCAACATTCAGGTCTTGCTTTGGAATTGGTCCATGCATGATTTTGGAGAAATGGTAAGATTTTCGGTTTGGGAATGGGTTTTTCTACGGACCTTTCATAAGACGGAGAAAAAACACAGCTATGATATCTGGGAGAAGGTCTTCAGAGCTACGCTGATGTTCTGTTTTGTAGTAATGAAATGCAATTGATTTTAAGTGACACACATAACGAAGGACGAGGATTTAACATTTCATTGTCTGATGGGTTTTTAGAAAATGTATTAACACATTTACTTAATACTTAAGAAATTTGTTGAGAATGTTTGCCTAGATAATATCTTGAACTAGTTAAAAAATAGGTTATATTGGGTCGTGAAGTAGGTCACTAGGTCACATCTTAGAAAAACCTTGTGTGCAGTCTAAAAACCACAATTCTTAGTTCAATTTTGTTGTCTTGATTATATCTTGGATGAGTCTAGAAAAAGGTTGAGTACAGGTGCAGGACAACTCGCCCCACAAAAAACTTGCCTCAAGACAACTCGCCCCACTTTCAGAATTATGAGACAACTTGCCAAACATGAAAGACAACTCGCCCAACTTCCCTTATTATCACCTGTTGTATATAAGATACTCTGTGTGTAAAAATGAGTACAAGTTTGTGGTAAATCTTATAGTTCAATGATTAGGAAAACTTGTTACAATGTTTTCGTAAAATCTCAAAAGAGATTTAAAGAAGGCTTATGGCCATCATGACCCTCTTGGCAACTATGATTCATAATCTTTTTGTTTCAGGGTCATTAAAAGCCAGGATTTTTGCGAAAAGGTTAACCAGTAGAATATTCCACATTCAGCCGTTCTTTTTAGCTCACCTGAGCACCACTTGCACAAGGATTACCCGGTGTCCGTCGTGCGTTGTCCGTCGTGCGTCGTCAACAACTCTTTAAACATTAACTCCTCCTAAACCACTGGATCAATTTGGACAAAACTTGGCTGGAATGTTCCTTAGGAGGTCCTCTTTAAAACTTTTTCACATAATTTGATTCCGTCAAAAACTCTGGTTGCCATGGCAACCAAAAGGAATTTTCTAAGAAAATCTTTAAAAATCTTCTTCTCTGAAACCGCTGACCAGATGTTGAAATAATTTCACAAAGATGTTCCTATGGTGACCCTTTTCAAAAACTGTTCGTGAAATTTTGATCCGTCAAGAAACAGGGCTCTGGTGAATGGGGGCTTCTTGTACTATACAGAAATAAAGAAATTCTTATAAATTTTTCTTCTCTGAAACCGCTTGTCAGATTTTTAAATTATTTCTCAGGGATGTTCTTTGGGTGACCTTTCAAAAATTGTTCGCGAAATTTTGATTGGTCAAGAAACATACCTCTGGTGAATGGGCGCTACTTGCATTATAAGGAAATGAAGAAATTCTTGAAAATTCTTCTTCTCTGAAACGGCTGGACAGATTTTGAAATAATTACACAGCGTTGTTCCTTGGGTGACCCTTTTCAAAAATTGTTCGCTGGCCATATTTTGAAATAATTTCTCAGGGATGTTCTTTGGGTGACCCTTTTTAAAAGCTGTTTGCGAAATTTTGATCAGTCAAGAAACATGGCTCTGGTGAATGGGGTTACTTGCACTATAAATTCTTCTTCCCTGAAATGGCTCGACAGAATTTTAAAATAATTTCACAGAGATGTTCCTTGGGTGACCCTTTTCAAAAATTGTTTGCGAAGTTTTTAAAAGGTCAAGAAACATGGCTCTGGTGAATGGTGGCTACTTACACTATACAGAAATGAACAAATTCTTAAAAATTCTTTTTCTCTGAAACATCTGGTCAGATTTTAAAATAAATTCACAGCAATGTGCCCTGGGTGACCCTTTTCAAAAATTGTTCATATAATTTTGTTCCGTCACGAAACATGGCTTTTGTGAATGGGGGCTCCTTGCACTATACAGACATGATGAAATTCAACGTGCTCAAGGGGAGCTTTTTTTTTTAGGATCACCCAGTGTCCGTCGTGCGTCGTCAACAATTCTTTAAACATCAACTCCTCCTAAACCGCTGGGCCGATTTGGACCAGACTTGGCTGGAATGTTCCTTGGGAGGTCCTCTTTAAACATTTTTCTACAGAATTTGATTCCGTCAAAAACTCTGGTTGCCATGGCAACCGAATGGAATTTCCTAAGAAATTCTTTAAAAATCTTCTCCTCTGAAACTGCAGGTCAGATTTTTAAATCATTTCACAGAGATGTTCCGTGGGTGACCCTGTTCACGAAATTTTGATCCGTCAAGAAACGTGGCTCTGGTAAATGGGGGTTTCTTTAACTATACAGAAAAGAAGAAATTCTTGAAAATTCTTTTTCTCTGAAACGGCAAGTCAGATTTTAAAGTAATTTCACCGCAATGTTCATTTGGTGACCCTTTTCAAAAAGTGTTCGCGAAAATTTGATCTGTTAAGAAACATGGCTCTGGTGAATGGGGGCTTCTTGCTTTATACAGAAATTCTTGAAAATTCTTCTCAGAAACCGCTGGTCAGATGTTGAAATAATTTCTCATGAGTGTTCTTTGGGTGACCCTTTTCAGAAATTGTTCTGGTCAGATTCTGAAATTATCTCACAGCAATGTTCCTTGGACGACCCTTTACAGAAATTGTTCGCGAAATTTTTATCCATCAAGAAACATTGCTCTGGTGAATGGGGACTACTTGCACTATAGGGAAACGAAGAAATTCTTGAAAATTCTTCTCTGAACGGCTTGTCAGATTTTGTAATAATTTCACAGAAATGATCCCTGAATGACCCTCTTCAAAAATTTTCAAGAAATTTAGCTCTGGTGAATGGGGGCTACTTGCACTATACGGATATACGGATATTAAGATACTCCTAAAAATTCTTCTTCTCTGAAACTGCTGGTCAGATTTTGAAAGGACTTTTACATGTGACCTTTTGAAAATTGCTTGGCAAAATAATGATTTTAATTCCAGTGTTTCAGTACCTCAAAAAGAAAAAAAAAATGGCTATGGTCCTCTCAAAAATTCAGGTGAGGATCCAGGGCCATATTGGCCCTCTTGTTACAGTATTTCTTGCTTGTTCGGAACGGAACTTCGAAGTCTCAAGTCAAATTGAGACAATTTGCTGTTCTTGTTTCATTATCATTTGGCCTTGAACCTTGATTTTTGGTATTCATCTTTATTTTAGACCTTTACTGCTTGGTACTCAGGTGAGCGATATAGGACCATCATGGTACTTTTGTTAGAAAATCCCCATTTGAATTGAGAAGGAAATCTTTGGAAGCATTGTGGTAAAATAAGAAAATATTGGTAGCCAGATTGATTTTTCAGGATGTTTTTTCCCCTTTTAGAGCCAATGTTTGAGTTTTATTTGTCATCTATTCCAACTTTTATTGGACAAGCAAAAAAATGTGTCCTTTGATAAAATGTTAAACAAGTATAGTGTTGAATTGACTGCTCACCTGATATGAACAATTTTCTGAGGAAAGGAGATTTAATGCATCCTCGCGAAGCAGCATATTAATTTAGCCATTATATAACTATGGATCCATCGAGTCAGTTTTGTTTCACACCCAACTAAATCATAATACAGACTTGTCATTTGACATGCAGACAACTGAACAATGGCAAAATGCTTTAACCAAGGTCAGTCTGAGTATATAGCCAAGACTAAGTTTACTCTTTTTTTACATGCGTCAAACCCGCTTTCCACAGGGCATAGCCTGAAGGTAAATAATTGATAGCAAACAACTATAGAAAGATGTGCATTGTTTATACTTTAGATCAAAAATGGTTCATGGAGATATAACAACAACAAACATAGTGTTAGATGGGAATTACAATCCAAGATTATTAGACTTTGGTGTTGCCCGATCGTTGAAAGACGAAGATTCTGTCCCTGTTAAACCTGGAGATCAGATTGGAGCATATACAACAATGGTAGCAGACAAAAGATTGTCACTTGAAACTGACTACAGGAGTTTTGGTGTCGGTAGGTCTATAGATCAGTTGTCCAGCTATATGGCAGTGTACTTGGAAACTTGATCGTGGCTGTAGTGAATCACGTCGACACATCGCCGGTTCATTACAGCCTTGAACGTGTTTCAGAATACCCTTTCACCTAATTGGACAAAGCATTTTTGCCACTGCAAAGTTTTACATTCCAATTTGTATTCAGGTGAAATATCCTTGTTTTATCGTCTTACAAATCGAATCCGCTAGGAGAATTGAATTTCACTTTTGAGTGTCCCAACTGTCATCATTGAACACTTAGTGAAACTTGCAGGTAAGTGTATGAAGTCGATGCAATCCAGAGTGCTTTCATTGAGACATAGTATTAAACAGTTTCAAGTTCAATAACTATTCATTTTATGATTTGTTGGCAAAAGAAAACGATAATTAGCTTCTTCAAACGACCATATGTTTATTATTATTAATCCCCTACGGGCGAAGCTGGAGGGGACTTTAGGTTTGCACGCTGTCCGTAGGTCTTTCTGTCTGTCTGTAAGTCTGGCAAATCAGTTTTTCGGACTTTTTAGCTCACCTGAGCACCAAGTGCTCATGGTGAGCTTTTGTGATCGCCCAATGTCCGTCGTCCGTCGTGCGTCGTCCACAATTTCTTTAAACATCTTCTCCTCCTAAACCACCACTCGGCTAATCTTGATGATACTTGGCAGGGATGTTCCTGGGGTGAAGCTCTGCCAAAGTTGTTCAAGAGATTGAATTCCACCCGTAACTCTGGTTGCCAAAAGGAAAAAAATAGCAAAATCTTTGAAAATCTTCTTCTCTGAAACTAGAAGGCGTAGAGCTTTGAAATTTGGTATGTAGCATCTCCTAGTGGACCTCTACCAACATTGTTCATATGATGCCCCTAGGGTCAAAACTGGCCCCGCCTCGGGGGTCACAAGTTTGAAACAGGAACAAAGACGGAAAACTTTAAAATTCTTCTTCTCTGAAACTAGAAGGTGCAAAGCTTAGATATTTAATATGTAGTATCTCCTAGTGGACCTCTACCAAGATTGTTCATATGATGTCCCTGGGGTGAAAACTGGCCCCGCCCCGTAGATAACAAGTTTAAAACAGAGAAATAAAGATGAAAAACTATAAATTTCTTCTTCTCTGAACTAGAAGGCGTAGGACTTCGATATTTAGTATGTAACAGAAGGAAAACTTTAAAATTCTTCTTGTCTGAAATTAGGAGGTGCAGTGCTTTGATATTTGGTATGTAGCATCTCCTAGTAAACCTTTGTCCATATTATGCCCCTGGGGTCAAAACTGGTCCCGCACCGGGGGTCACAAGTTGAAACATAGGAACAAAGGAGGAAAACTTTAATATTCTTCTTCTCTGAAACTAGAAGGTATAGAGCTTTGGTATTTGGTATGTAGTATCTCCTAGTGGACCTCTACCAAGATTGTTCATATGAAGTCCCTTGGATCAAAACTGGCCCCGCCCCGGGGGTCACAAGTTTAAAACATAGAAAACTTTAAAATTCTTCTGATCTGAAACTAGAAGATGTAGAGCTTTGATATTTGGTAAGTAGGATCTCCTAGTGGAACTCTACAATGTTTGTTCACATGATATCCCTGGGGTCAAAACATGCCCGGCCCGTGGGTCACAAGTTCGAAACATAGGGACAAAGAAAGAAAACTTAAAATTCTTCTTCTCTTAAACTAGAAAGCATAGAGCTTTGATATTTGGTATGTAGCATCTCCTAGTGGACTTCTACAAAGTTTCTTCATACGATGATCCTGGGGTCAAAACTTGCCCTGCCCCAGGGGTCACAAGTTTGAAACATATAGGAACAAAGAAGGAAAACTTTATAATTCGACTTCTCTGAAGTAGAAGATGTAGAGCTTTGATATTTTGTAAATAACATCTCCAAGTGGACCTCTACCACGTTTTTAGCTCACCTGAGCACAACGTGCTCAAGGGGAGCTTTTAGGATCACCCGGTGTCCGTCGTCCGTCGTGCGTCAGTGCGTCGTCAACAATTCTTCAAACATCAACTCCTCCTTAACCGCTGGGCCAATTTGGACCAAACTTGGCTGGAATGTTCCTTGGGAGGTCCTCTTTAAAACTTGTTCACAGAATTTGATTCCGTCAAAAACTCTGGTTGCCATGGCAACGAAATGGAATTTTTTAGGAAATTCTTTAAAAATCTTCTTCTCAGAAACCGCTGGCCAGATTTTAAAATAATTTCACAGAGATGTTCCTTTGGTGACCCTTTCCAAAAAGTGTTCGCGAAATTTTGATCCGTCAAGAAACATGGCTCTGGTGAATGGGGGCTTCTTGCACTACACAGAAATGAAGAAATTCTTGAAAATTCTTCTTCTCTGAAACCACTGGTCAGATTTTAAAATAATTTCACAGAGATGATCCTTGGATGACCCTTTTCAAAATTTGTTCGCGAAATTTTGATCCGTCAAGAAACCTGGCTCTGGTGAATAGGGGCTTCTTGCACTATACAGAAATGAAGAAATTCTTAAAAATTCTTCTTCTCAGAAACCGCAGGCCAGATTTTAAAATAATTTCACAGAGATGTTCCTTGGATGACCCTTTTCAAAATTTGTTCGCGAAATTTTGATCCGTCAAGAAACCTGGCTCTGGTGAATGGGGGCTTCTTGCACAATACAGAAATGAAGAAATTCTTTAAAATTCTTTTTCTCTGAAACCGCTGGTCAGATTTTAATATAATTTCACAGAGATGTTCCTTGGATGACCCTTTCCAAAAACTGTTCGTGAAATTTTGATAAGTCAAGAAGCCTGGCTCTGGGGGAATGGGGGCTACTTGCGCTATAGGGAAATGAAGAAATTCTTAAAAATTCTTCTTCTCTCGAACGGCTGGTCAGATTTTGAAATGATTTCACGGAGATGTTCCTTGGGTGACCGTTTTTAAAACTTGTTTGTGAAATTTTGATTCATCAAGAAACATGGCTCTGGTGAATGGGGGCTACTTGCACTCTAGGGCAATGAAGAAATTCTTAAAAATTCTTCTTCTCTGAAACGGCCTGTCAAATTTTGGGAAATTTTCACAGAATGATATTCCTTTGGTGACCCTTTTCAAAAAGTGTTCGTGAAAGTTTGATTCGTCGAGAAACATTGCTCTGGTGAATGGGGGCTACTTGCACTACATGTATATGGAAATGAAGAATTTCTTGAAAATTCTTCTCTGAAACTGCTGGTCAGATTTTGAAAGGACTTTTACAGGTGACCTTTTAAAAATTGCTTGTCAAAATGATGATTTTGTTTCCAGTGTTTCAATACCTTAAAAAATTCAGGTGAGCGATCCAGGGCCATTTTGGCCCTCTTGTTTTCTTAGGATGCTCCTGGGGTCAAAATTTGCCCCGCCCCAGGGGTCACAAGTTTGATTTTACAGCTTAGTACTCAGGTGAGCGATATAGGACCATGTTGGTCCTCTTGTTTTTCTAAACGCTGGCAGATATTGAGCTCATTTTTTATGTGTAAGTCAAACACCATGAGTTACAGATCAAGTTCGAGTTTTGTTCTGGTCCACTGATTTATGAGGAAATAACGGACCTTGGACTTATAAATTTTCATCGGAAAAAAGCCGTTTTCCGGTCGTTTTTCCTAAACGCTGGCAGATACTTAGTAAGTCATCCACCATGAGTCATGGGTCAAGTTCCAGTTTCGTTACGATCCACTGAGTTTTGAAATTACGGGCCTTAGACTTGGAAAATTTTACAGAAAAAAAATAGTTTTCGGGTCATTTTTCTGTACGCTGGTAGACAATGAGCAGTTTTTTAGTGTGCAAGTCAATGACCATGAATTACAGATCAAATCTGAGTTTTGTTTTGGTCGACTGATTTTTGACAAAATTACGGGCTCTCACAGAAAAAAACCAGTTTTCCTGACGTTTTCTTTAGAAAGATGGCAGATAGTGAGCTGTTTTTGTGTGAGTCAAGTACTGTGAGTTACAGATCAAGCTCGCGTTTCGTTACGATCTACTGATTTTTGACGAAATTACAGCCTCAGACTTAGAAAAATGCACCAAAAAAAGTTTTATTTACTAAACGCTGGTAGAAATCGGACTGATTTTTGGAGTGTTAGTCAACCACAATGAGTTACAGATCAAGTTCGAGCTTTGTTCCTGTCCACTGATTTTTAGCTCACTTGAGCACAACACGCTCAAGGGGAGCTTTTAGGATCACCTGGTGTCCGTCGTGCGTCATGCGTCGTCCGTCGTGCGTCGTCAACAATTCTTTAAACATCAACTCCTCCTAAACCGCTGGGCCAATTTGGACCAAACTTGGCAGGAATGTTCCTTGGGAGGTCCTCTTTAAAAACTGTCGACAGAATTTGATTCCATTTAAAACTCTGGTTGCCATAGCAACCAAATGGAATATTTTAGCAAATTCTTTAAAAGTCTTCTCCTCTGAAACCGCTGGTCGGATTTTAAAATAATTTCACAGATATGTTCCTTGGGTGACCCTTTTCAAAACTTGTTCGTGAAATTTTGATCTGTCAAAAAATGTGGCTCTGGTGAATGGGGGATACTTGCATTATACAGAAATGAAGGAATTCTTTAAAAAGCTCCTCCTCTGACACCGCTGGTTGGATTTTGAAATAGTTTCACAGATATGTTCCTTGGGTGACCCTTTTCAAACACTGTTCGTGAAATTTTGATCTGTCAAAAAATGTGGCTCTGGTGAATGGGGGCTACTTGCACTATACAGAAATAAAGGAATAGGGTCAGTAAGTCTCGTTTAGATGAAATGCACTTCCGGGGGGACTGGTCGACATATTGAGATATTTTCCACTATTTTGCTTATGCATGTACCGACATTCGTGACGCTACACCGATGTGCATATTCTTCAAATTCTCAAAAATGGGTTTGGAGATGAAAACCTGGAGATGAAAGATGTTGGTAAGGGTCAAAATATTGTTTAGAAATAATTTTGTGATTTAAATACAAGCCGTGGAAATTAGCGAAAATCCGTAACCCAGTTTTCGTACATCCTTGCAATGGACATGTACTCGGTCGATTTCTGATCTAAGAAGGCCAAACTAACCTAGTTATGGCAATAAAATAATGTTTTTTAGCATTTCATTCTAGAAATGCACTCATATCGCGTCTTCAGGGGCGTTTAGAAACATATTGCGGTTTTGATATATTTCGCACCAGTGCAGTTTCGCACCCAAGTCTCCTTTGCACTATATTGAATGTTGCCGGTAATGACAGTTGGAATTATTCGGCCTCATTTTATTAATTGAATTGCCTTAGACAGCCATTCTTAAATGGTCGTGAATTATTGGCTTCAGAACCTATTTTAGCATCTTTTGTGGAATTATTTTCAGTTAAATTCATCATTTCTAGTTCAAAACTAGGTATATAAGCTTAACCCTTTAAAGAGCACGGAATAAATCAAAGACGCATTTCATTTTATAAATAAGATCGTGAGAATAATGTTGAAGTTGCCCTCGTCTGGACGGTCTTAGTAAAGCGATCAGTGTAGATCAGACTGCAGACTTTGTACAGTCTAGTCATGATGTACATTGATCACAAAAGCAACTAAAGTGGTCAAAGGCACTTTGAGGGTTATAACAAAGAATTGTAGACTATTTGAATACTCAGAATCAGTACTTGTGCTTGCCTATTTTGATGTAGCCTTAACAAGTGTAATGCTTCTTATGATGAAATATTCTGCAGAAAGTCTTTTTGAATACATTGCTTTAGCCTGTTTTTTTTTTTTTTTTTTTGCAGGAGGGCAGATAGGCCATGAAATCCTAACAATTACAATAACATCTGTACAGTGCCACATGAAACATCACCTACTTTAGACTCATTGGAAATGCCAAACAACTAAAACAGAAGATTAATTCATGACTGTCCAAATGACAGCAGATGCAACAGGATGTACTACACAAGATATGATTTGCAGGGCATTTTCTTCAAAAAAGCTTGTGTCAAAACAGCTAGGGGGAGGGAAGCCAGGACAATAAATGTGAGAAAATATTGGAAATCATTTTTTCTGTGGTGTTTTGCACCCATTCAAAGACAAAATTCAACAGTTCATTTGCATATCACCTGCTAATCCTCTCAGCTTGAACCAGTCGAAATTTTGTTCTGTGAGTTAACCCTTTACCAAACAATTTTGTTCCTAATAAATTGCCCTGAAGCAGAGGGCTTTTGAAAACATTGAAGGAAGAGGAGAGAAAAAATGGTCATCGGCTTTTTATACATTTTTCACAATGTTTCCTCTCAGTCATAAACCTAATCATTTAGGCTACAATTTTTCATCCTCCAACTTTGCTTTCAAAATAGACATGATGAAAATTTTGTTAGATGGTAAAAGATTAAAATGGTTGCATGTCTTCTTATAAAGCCCTTGTTTAATTCATCCTTGCAAGTGTTGTTGGACCAGAGACAGCCCAGTAATTTTATACCAGCAGATAAAGGGGTCAGTGGTCTGTCTCCTGTAGACAACTTTTTGTGTCTTGCAGCAGACCAATTTTGAAAACATTTTGACCTAAGGACAAATTGGTCAAAATAAGTAATGTCTAATTGTGACATGATTTAACGAATACTCAAGCTTTACTCCTTGATTATTTTTTTTCGCATTCACAAGGATGCTTCTGAAGTTTTGTGCTGCAAATATGTTTCAGCAGCAATTTTATTATTTTTGATGACTTGTAAATCTTTACCAAAAAATCCTGAGTTTTAACAACCCTGCAGAAAAATACTTTAGGAAACATTGTGTGAAAAGACAACTAATAATTTTTACTTTCAACACAATGTTTTCTACCTTTTATTAGGTAAATTGTAAAATGTGAGTCAAAATCAATCAATTGTCTGCAAATGCTTTGAATTTGAAGAAGTGCAGAGTTATATCAGTTGGTAAAGATTAAACAAAATAGACATGAGAAGTCTTAAAAGTTTTGTAGATATTTATCTTTATTACATTTGTAGTAACAAAACACTTTTGCATTATTGTCATGTTATTTGGGTCCCTTGATGGAGCAAATTTCTGCTTCTGAAAAAATGCAAAATTGTTTATTAACCCATTACCACACAATCCCTACTTTTGACACCCCTGAGAAAGAAGCCTTTTGAAAACACTGTGGGAAAAGGAGAAAATGCTGGTAACCAGCATTTTCTCTTTCTCCCACAGTGTTTTCTACCCTTCCCAGAAGAAATTTCAATTTTTCAGTCACCTTTATTTTGTCGTCTGCAAATGCTTTTAATTTGGACCGGTCTAAAATTTTCTCGTGTGGTAAAGAGTTAATTTGCCATTTCTCACAATGTTTTCAAACGACTATTAATTTTGTGCAGCTAATAAGACTTCTATGTAACAAAATTTCTTTTTCTGCACAATGTCATTGAGTAAATTTTACCACATGTTTATTGCTTTCACTCTTCAAGGAGCATTAGGGATTTTTGTTCTAAATATAAACAAGAATATTACTTTTCTTTTATTTAACAAAGTCTTGAAACCTAACTTTACTTTTAACACTAGATAGAAGCAAATGGAGAAAAATAATTGAAAGATTGAGATGAAAACATTGTCGCAAATAGATATTGCTAACTCTGAGCAATAACATATTTGGTCACAATATTTTCAAAAGCAGTCTGCTGCAATGCTGTTTTAAATTAGTGTCATTTCTCGTTAGGATTTAAATACCCTTTTAACTATTGAACAGTACCGGTAAATGTTAGCATGAACATCTTTGTGGTGCAAAGATGGTAAACATAGAACATTAATACTATAGTACTATTTTTCTTTAATTAAATGTTTAAATGACTGCATGTCCAATTATACATATATGAGAACACCACTGCATAACGTGTGTCCCTGTAATGTGCAGTTGTCTTGCAGTCCTTTTTAGTGTCATTCTTCTACCAGGAGAAAGCTCTGAAAGTATATTAGTAAGATATGTTTGTAAATACATGTATAGTACTTCTGAATAGAAGTTTTTAGCTAACCAGAGCAAAAATGCTTAATTCTTTATCACAGGATAGATCCTAGACTTGTCCAATTGAAAACATTTGGAAACAACAATTTAAATGTGGCTGGAACTTGGAAGGATGGAATTTGTCTTTGAATGAGTAGAAAACATTGTGGGAAAGGGAGAAAATGCTGGTTACCAGTATTTTCTCCTTTACCCACAATGTTATCAAAAGGCTTCTTCCTTGAAAGCACTAGGGTAAATGACTTGTACAAATTGAAAGCACAAGTAGACAAAAAAGTAAGTGTGGCTAAAAAAATGAAATTCATTTTTGGATGGGTTGAAAATACCCTGAGAAAAGGAAGACATGCTGGTTACCAGTTTTTTTTCCTATTTCCATACTGTTTTCATAAATTGTCTTCTTTACAGGTAAAGGGTTAAACATTTCATTCATGTGCCAGTTAGTGCAATTGGTCATGGGTATCTTTCCAAAGTACTATGCACAACACTAATATTCAGTGTGCATAGTGGAACAAGCATATTGCATTCTTCTTAAATAACCCTTGGCCTGTGAAGCACAATCCTTTACGACACAATCCTGATTTTTAAAGACTCGGAGGAAGCCTTATGAAAACATTGTAGGAAAAGGATTAAATGCTGGTAACCAGCATTTTCTCATTTTCCTATAATAGTTTCTATACCCACTCAAATAAATTTCCATCATTTAAATACTAGATCAATATTCTATACGGCATTAATTGTCATCTGCAAACCCTTTCAATTTGGACCAGTCAAAGATTCTGTCTTGTGCTGAGAAGATAACTACACACTTTTCAGCAAAGTGATGATCGATTTCAGACTGCAATGAACATGCAGTCTGATCTTGAATCTGAACTCTCTTATGTTTGATATTTGAAAACATAATACTGGAGTGGCTGTCTTGAAAATACTCGAATGTCACCAAAGGCTGAAATTAACAGCGGCTCAACGTAGATCTGTGCGATCGCCCCCGGCAAATTGAGGATTACAACTAGATCTATAAATATCTGTTTTAAAACGTCTTGCTTCGTACTTATGCTTTCATTTTATGCCTTCACATAGCTGTAGTTTTGTGAAAGAAGCTGATTCATCTAGTTTGATTTAACTCCGTCAAAAAAGCACGATTCTTTTGAATACGAAACCGAAAGTAGGTTGAACCATCAACCTGTTTACCTGCGCTGAACACGATCTGTTCTTTACTGTGGAGTATTCATGGTCACATATCGTTCTCTGATCGATTACTGAAATTTTCAAATCGCTCGGAGTTTTTAAATCTTACTTCATCATTGGTAATTGCTTCGTGTATCTCTCCACACACTGTGATGAAAAGGCGATAAATTTATGGTGCACCCCGGAAGTGATGAACTCTCGCGGTCACGTGACGAGACTTTCAGACCCTATTCTTAAAAAATCTTCTTCTCTGAAACCGCTGGTCAGATTTTGAAATAATTTCATAGAGTTGTTCCTTGGGTGACTCTTTTCAAAAATTGTTCGCGAATTTTTGATTGGTTAAGAAACATGGCTCTGGTGAATGGGGGCTACTTGCACTACAGGGAAATGAAGAAATTCTTGTAAATTCTTCTTCTCTGAAATGGCTGGACAGATTTTGAAATGATTTCACAGAGATGATCCTTGGTTGACCCTTTTCAAAAATTGTTCACAAAATTTCGATCCATCAAGAAACATGGCTCTGGTGAATGGGGGCTACTTGCACTATATAGAAATGAAGAAATTGTTGAAAATTCTTCTTCTCTGCAACTCCTAGTCAGATTTTAAAATAATTTGACAGAGATTTTCCTTGGGTGACCCTTTTCAAAAACTGTACATATAATTTTGATCTGTCAAGAAACATGGCTCTTGTGAATGGGGGCTACTTGCACTATATGGACATGATGAAATTCTTGAAAATTCTCTTTCTCTGAAACCCCTGGTCAGATTTTAAAAGAAATTTTCCTTGGGTGACCCTTTTCAAAACTTGTTCGTAAATTTTGATCCATCAAGAAACATGGCTCTAGTGGATGGGTGATACTTGCTCTTTTACAGAAATGAAGAATTCTTAAAAATTCTTCTTTTTGAACTTGATGGTCAAATTTCGAAATGACTTTTACAGGTGACCTTTTGAAAATTGCTTAGCAAAATTATAAATTTGGTTCTAATGTTTCAATACTTCAAACAAAAATAGGCTATGGTCATCTCAAAAATTCAGGTGAGCGATCCAGGGCCATTTTGGCCCTCTTGTTTTACAAAATTACGGGCCTTTGACTTGGAAATTTTCTCAATTTCTCAACCCCCCCCCCCCTCCCCCACGAAAAAAAAAAAGTTTTCCGGATTTTTGTCTAAACACTGGCAGATATTGAGCCGATTTCGATATGTAAGTCAACCATTGTGAGTTACAGCTCAAGTTCGAGTTTTGTTCGAGTTTCGTTCGAGTCCACCGATTACGAAATTACGGGCCTTGGACCTAGAAAATTTTACAGAAATAATAAGAGTTTTCCTGACTTCTTTACTTATTATGTTATGTAGGTACCTGTCATTGATACCGATATTCTGTAGGTTAAATGATCAAGGTCAGTGTAAAGAATTTTAACCCTTAACATGAACAATTTTCATAGTCATTTCTCTGTATATTTTTAAGTACTTAGGTTCTAACACTTATACGAGGTAAGCCGGTACCTCTCATTTGTAAACACCTGCTGATGATATGGTTTAGGTCATCTCACAAGGTAAAGATCATATTTCTGAAAATTTGTTGTTACGGGGGCATTTGTATTACACAAACACAGATCTTGTCTAAGTAAAAAACTTCTTGAATGAACTTACTTTAACGGGGGAAATGCTTATACATGTACATCTGAATTTCATTAAAGCATTGCATACAAAGATAGACACAATGCTTATAATTCTGAAAGGGGGTCAAATACGTTCTTTCTCCTCCGCAGAGTTTCACAAACTATACGGCCAATGGGGTGGACTGAGTATAGCTATGCAATACTATCAGAATGCTTGCTTTGTCTTACGTTACGTTACAACATTTGACCTTTTATAGTGTTTTCACATGCCGAAAGGATAGTTCACTTGAACCCTGTGTTTTAGAATGAACACAAACGATAAAATTTACAAGCATTTTCTATTGATTTGAAAAACAACCCATTCTTTGAATTGATGACAACCATTAGAGGAAATAATATTAATGTTTGTTTGTTTTGTGTATTGCTGGTATCAATTCTAAATGTTTAGGAGTATTTGTCTTTGTGGGACTGGCTTCGATTTGACTTTGCAGTCTGTCATATTGCGTTGAAATGTAGAGTCCCAGACAGAGAAATTATTACGTTATCTGGGAGCTGCCAGTGTTGGGCAACATATGTTTGGCGCATATTATCCATTTCGATCGTGAAAACTTCATTGCATTATCATGAATATATACGTGGACAATGAAATTTAGAATATGCGGGTCAGGAGCTGCTTTCACCAAGCATTTTTATTTTTATACCCCTGCAAACGAAGTTTGTGGGGGGGTATACTGGAATCAGCCTGTCGGTCGGGCGGTCGGTCTGTCCGCAAAATCTTGTCCGGACAACTCCTCCTACAGTTTCAATCCAATTCGCTTGATACTTGGCAGAAGTGTTCATTAGAAGCTGTAGATGTGCAAGACGCAATCTTCGTGAAAATTCTATGAAGAATTGTTTATACTTGGCAGAAGTGTCCATTTGGAGTTGCAGATGTGCAAGACGCAAATTTTATGAAAATTTCATCAAGAATTACTGAGTTATTGCCCCTGATTTGACTTGAAACTTCAAACTTAGCAGAAGTGTTCATTAGGAGTTTTAGATGTGCAAGACGCAACTTTTCGTTAAAATTCTATGAAGAATCAATGAGTTATTGCCCCTGTGACATGAAATATAGGGGCGGGGGTTTTTATCACCTATAGTGATAGTTTTTCTAGCCAGCAGAGCGTATGACATGGTGTGGTTTTCATCGTCCGTCCGTCCATCTGTCTGTCCGTCCACGAGCTTTTTTCTTGTTTACGTGATTAAGTCAGCATTTGGTGCCAGATTTTCATGAAACTTTAACAGTTTGTTTATCTCATCAATAGCTTTAACCCTATTGATTTTGAGAAAAATCCATCAAACAGTGTGGGAAAAGTAGCCATTTCAAGTTGAAAATTTCAAATTCTTCTTTATGGGTTAAAGTCTGCATATGTTGTCTTTTTTTTTGTGAAACTTGCACAGTTTGTTTATCTTATCAATAGCTTCAGCCCTATTGATTTTGAGAAAAATCCAACAAACAGTATGGGAAAAGTAGCCATTTCAAGTTGAATATTTCCAATTCTTGTTACGCGATAATGTC
Organism: Tridacna crocea; assembly: GCA_943736015.1. Taxonomy (NCBI): domain Eukaryota; kingdom Metazoa; phylum Mollusca; class Bivalvia; order Cardiida; family Cardiidae; genus Tridacna; species Tridacna crocea. The sequence continues at coordinate 17,702,992 of OX031069.1, forward strand.
TGCATTATGTTGCCCGATTTTCGTGAAACTTGCACAGTTTGTTTATCTCATTGAAAGCTTAAACCACATTGATTTTTAAAAAAAAATTCAACAAACAGTATGGGAAAAAAAGCCATTTCAAGTTGAACATTTCTAATTCATATTTACGTAATAAAGTCTGTCTGTGTTTCTTGTCAGATTTTCATGAAAATCACACAGTTTGTTTATCTTATCAGTAGCTTCAACCTTAATTGATTTTGTGAAAAATCCAACAGTATGGGAAAAGTAGCCATTTCAAGTTAAAAATTTCAAATTCTTGTTTCCGGGATAAAATGTGCATTTGTAATCAGATTTTTGTGAAACTTGCACAGTTTGTTTATCTCACCAATAGCTTCAACCCTATCGATTTTGAAATAAATCCAACAAACAGTATGGGAAAAGAAACCATTTCAAGTTAAAAATTGCCAATTCTTGGTTACGCGATAAAGCTCGCATTTCTTGTTGTCTTTTTGCATTATGAATTCATAATGTATGCTAGCATAAAAGCAAAATTTAATTTTCTGCCAGTAGAGCATATTCAGGCCCGTCAGGGCCAACTAGTTATGATACTGATAGTTGGGAACTTTGTACCGTGTCAGCTTCCTGTACATAAATATGATTTGCCTGAATCAAAAATGAAGTTACAATAATTCGCTATTGTTAATTTTGTCTTTATGAATATTGGCAAATTCTGATTGGCTAAAAAATTCATAGTTCCATGAGAAAAAAAATCATGCGATGCCAAAGCACTATTGCTGTCCAACTAGTGTAAACAAACATAGATAAGCTCACTTGTGCAAGAAGTGCTCAGGATGAGCTATTGTGATCACTCATCGTCCGTTGTTGTCGTCCGTCCGTCCAGCCTCCGTCCGTTCACAATTTTTTGTTTACACTCTAGCATCTACAATTATGAACCAATCAACACCTGACATGGTCAAAATATATATGACCTTAAGATCTCGGATGAGTTCGATAGTAAGTCTAATCGGACAAGAACTGGAGGCATTTTGCCCTTGAATTAGAAAATTGCTATATTTGACTGTGTACACACTAGCATCTACAATTATCAACTTTTCAGCACCAAACGTAGTCGAAATATATATAACCATAAGATCTCGGATGAGTTGAATTATAGATCTAATCGGACCATAAAAACTGGAGTTATATGCCCTTTAATTAGAAAAATTGCTATATTTGACATTGTTTACGCTCTAGCATCTACAATTTCCAACATTCAGCACCAGACTTGGTGTGTGTGTGTGTGGGGGGTGTGTGTGTGTGTGTGTATATATACATGTATATATATGACCATAAGATCTCGGATAAGTTCAATAGCAAGTCTAATTGGACCAGAATGACTGGAGTTAATTGCCCTTGAATTTAAAAAAACTGCTACAATCGACGTTGTTTACACTCTAGCATGTACAATTTTGTAACCAATCAGCACCAAACTCGGTCAAAATATGTATGACCATAAAATCTCGGAGGACTACCATAGTGAGTCTAATAGGACCAGAAGGATTGGATTAAATTGCCCTTGAATTAGAAAAAAATACTATATTTGACTTTGTTAACACTCTAGCGTCTACAATTTTTAACAAATCAGCATCAAACTTTGTCGAAATATATATCAACGTAAGATCTCTGATGTCTTTGATTATGGGCCTAATTGGAACAGAACAGCTGGAGTTATTTACCTTTGATTTAGAAAAAAAAATGCTATATATGACTCTATTTACACTCTAACATCTACAATCTTTAACGAATCAGCACCGAACTTGGTCAAAATATAGATGACCATAAGATCTCGCATGATTGTGATTATGGGACTTATCTGACCAGAAGAACTGGAGTTAATTGCCCTTGCATTAGGAAATTCTTTAGAATAGTTGCTTGTCTGGAGCATAACTTTTATCTACAGTCCGATTGACATGAAACCTGGCATTTGTGTTTGTTGCAATACTACGGAGTGAAGTGCGAAAGAACTATAACTTTACCTCGTACTCTGTATAAGTTATTTCCCTTTGATTGTTATTTTTACAGCATCTTCTGCTTGTCCAGAATAAAACTTAGTCATCTCTAGTCTGAATTTCTTCAAGTTTGGTATGCATGATTGTTGAAAAATTACGGAGTGCAGTACACAAGAACAAAACTCTTCAGAGCATGAATTTTGAGTTATTCCCTTATGATCTTCATTTTACAGCATTTCGTGCTTGTCCGGAGCAAAACCTCATCTTAAGTAGGAATGACTTGATACATCTTAAGTAGGAATGACTTGATATATGGTATGCTTATCTGTTGCAATATTTGGAAGTGTAGTGCGCAAAAACTGTAACTCTACCTCATGCTGTCCTTGAGTTATTTCCCTTTGATCATCTGTTTTACAGCATTTGAATTTTCAGTTATTCCATTTTGATCTTCATTTTTACCGTATTTCTTGCTTGTTTGGAACTGAACCTTGTCACTTTAAGTCAAATTGACTTGAAACTTGGTAAACATGTTTGTTGCATTACCTGCGATTATTATACCTCGTCGACAACTGGCGATGGGATGGGCGTATCTTGCGACAATTTGCCGGTCTTGCTTCATTACCATTTGGCCTTGAATTTTGATATCTGGTATTTATGTTTATTGTAGACATTTACTACTTAGTACTCAGGTAAGCGAGCATCATAAGAGGATCATCATGGTCCTCTTCTACGAGATTTAATAATGTTTTTTTCTTTCTAACTTTGTATCGAAGTTCAAGTACTAGAGCTTTCAGTTTATTTGTCTTTGAATAGCATAAATTGAAAAAAGAAATCAAACAATAACTTAGTATACTCTAAGAGAGAACTTAAAGGTACTCTAAGAGAGAACTTCAACCTTGCTGTCAGTTTACTTGGCACAAACAACTTACTTTCAGCGTATATAACTTCTAATAAGAGATCCATTAAGAATTTTTACGCCATGTATGGGCCGTTTTTTCCGGGCTATCAAATAGTTGAAACTGCAATATTGGATTTAAAAAAAGAATGCAGTTAGTTTTATTTTTATGTGTGTATCTGTTCTCTGTGATATGTTGTTCGCGGCTTCAGATAGTGTGATGAAGGTTTTTAGCTCTACTGGCTGAAAGTCAGCAGAGCTTATGTCATGGCGGGATTTCTGTCGTCTGTCCGTCCGTCTGTCCGTCCTTACGAGCCCGACATTGTGGGGTTAGGGATAACTGTACATTTGGTCTCTTTGGTGTTCATTCCGTCCATCTGGTAGGTATGGGGATAGGGTTAGGGCTAGTGGGTAAAAAAAGGTGCTCTTGTGGGGTTGTTTGGGTTGCATTGAATAAAGAGCAATTCGACCTCACAAGGTTTGTCTTGTAAGACCGTCCGTCTGTCCGTCCGTTAGTCTTTTTCTTGTTTACGCGATAAAGTCTGCATTTGTTGTCAGATTTTCGTGAAACTTACAGTTTGTTTATCTCATCAATAGCTTCAACCCTATTGATTTTGAGAAAAATCCAACAAACAATTTGGGAAAAGTAGCCGTTTCAAGTTGAAAATTTCCAGTTCTTGTTTACGTGATAGAGTCTGCATTAGTTGTCAGATTTTCATGAAACTTGCACAGTTTGTATATCTCATAAATAGCCTCAACCCTTTGACAAAAATCCAACAAACAGTATGGGAAAAGTAGCCATTTCAAGTTGAATATTTCCAGTTCTTGTTTACGCGATAAAGTCTTCATTTCTTGTCAGATTTTCATGAAACTTGCACAGTTTGTTTATCTCATCAATAGCTTCAATCCTATCGATTTTTAGAAAAATCCAATAAACAATATGGGAAAAGCAGCCATTTCAAATTGAAAATTTCAAATTCTTGTTTACACGATAAAATGTGCATTTGTAATCAGATTTTTGTGAAACTTGGACAGTTTGTTTATCTCATCAATAGCTTCAACCTTATTGATTTTGAAAAACATCCAATAAACAGTATGGGAAAAGTAGCCATTTCAAGTTCAAAATTTCCGATTCTTGTTTACGAGATAAAGTCTGCATTTCCTATCGTGCTTTGTTAAAAATCACACAGTTTGTTTATCTCATTAGTAGATTCAACCCAATTGATTTTGAAAAGAAATCCAATAAACAATATGGGAAAAGGAGCCAATTAAAGTTCAAAATTTCAAATTCTTGTTTACGTGATTAGGTCAGCAGTTTTGGTTGGATTTTCACGAAACTTGCACAGTTACTTTGTATCATAAACAGCTTGAACCCTATCGATTTAACAAAATCTGACAGTCAGATTTGGAAATGTAACCATTCAAAATCGAAAATTTCCAATTCTAGTTTAGGCAGTGTTGATCCAATTCTTTTTAAGATTCATCAAGGGATTAAATATCTAGTTTGTCTTTTTGCATCATGAATTCATAATGTATGCTAGCATAAAAGCAAATTCTCTGCCAGTAGAGCATATTCAGGCCCTTCAGGGTCTTCTTGTTGCTTTCATACCTCCATGAAAACAAAAAAATCTCCATTCCATAAATTTACAAGTTTTTTGGTATGTGTTTTACTGGCAAATGTAAATATCACTGTTGGTAGCTCGCCTGAGCACAACGTGCTCAAGGGGAGCTTTTAGGACCATGCGGTGTCCGTTTTCCGTCTGCAACTGCTTTCGATTTAGACAAGTCTAAAATTTTGTCGTTTGGTAAAGAATAAAAATGTGCTAAACTGCTCGGCTGATTTGTACTAAACTTGGCTGCAATATTCCTTAGGAGGTCTTTTGTAAAAATTTGTTCACAGAATTTGATTCCATAAAAAACTCTGGTTGCCAGTGCCACGGAATAGAATCTTCTCGTCTGAAACCGCTGGTCAGATTTTTAAATAATTCACAAATATGTTCCTATGGTGACCCTTCTCAAAACTTGTTCTTGAAATTTTGATCTGTCGAAAAACATGGCCTGGGGGTGTTTTTTTGTGCACTGTACAGACTTAAAGAAATTATTTGAAATACTTCTTCCCTGAAACAGTTTGTCAGATTTTGAAATTATTTCACAGACATGTGCCTACGGTGCCCCTTTTGAAAATTTGTTTGCGAAATTTTGATCTGTCAAGAAACATGGCTGTGGTGGGTGGGGGCTATTTGTACTATACGGACATGAAGAAATTCTTAAGAATATTTCTTCTCTGAAACCACTAGTCAGATTTTAAAGTTATTTCACAGAAATGATCCTTATATTTTACCCTATATTTCGCTTGGCTGTTTTCAAAGAAAACATCGAACTACTGACATGGCCCTGTTGTCGTCATCTGTGTTGCTGTCGTTTTGCAAAAAACTTTGAAATTTTGCTATATCTCAGATATCTAAGCTTCCACTCAACACATTCAGCAACCAACAGCCAATTATTGGCACCCTAATGAGGTGCTCTCGTTCAACTTTCTTGTTCAACTATTTTTAGCCACTATCGGGCATATGCTCTTGTTTAAGAAATGGTCTTTTGGTGACCTATCTGAAAATTTATTTGCAGATTACTGATTTGTCAGAAACATGGCTGTGGTGATGATTGTTTGGGTGAGATCTTGTTTGAAATGATGGTGACCTTTTTTGAAATGATGGTGACCTTTTCATAATTGCTTGGCAAAAAATGATTTTCTTTCCAAAATTTCAATACTAAAAAAAAAGTGGTTATGATTAAGGTGAGCGATCCAGGGCCATCTTGGCCCTCTTGTTGTCATTAATTCGTGTTTGTCAATCAGACATCTAGAATTAGAGTTCAGAATAATTAACAATTTTGTGAGAACGGATGGAAGATTGTAAGAGAAAGAATATTGTTTAAATCGTTGCTTTCTGAGACTGAGCAATTGTGAAGAAAATATTTGATAGCGAAACTTTCTTTTAACGTAAATAGTCTGACTAAATAAAACGTCTGGCATAAAACTATTCGAAAGCTGTTTATAATGCACCAATTATTCATTAAAAAGCAAAAATGTTTATCACATAAACACCAATATCAAGATATTGGAGTCTGTAGTCAAATGGTTAATACGTTCAAGTGAAGTAGAATGTGGCTTTAGTTAATTCCTATCATTTCACCATCCTCGGATACCCCGGGGTCTCCCAATTTGCTACGCTACATCGACCCCTGGGACAAATAATTGAATTTCCCTCGCTTTACCGCTGGCCGAATGCTGGCTTTTCATTGGTTCCATCATCATTTTGTGATGGGCGAGTGGACTGTACGCTATGACGTTTCGTATCGATTTTCGGCGGCTGATTCAAAGTTTTATTAGTCAATTGTCCCAGGGTCGATAGCGTAGCAAATAGGGAGACCCCGGGGTATCCGAGGATGTCATTTCACAAAGTGGGTGGAAATCTAGACTTCTGTATGTCTGTACATAGTACTTACAGTAACTTATTTTTCATGAACTTGAAATAAGTATTTGAAAGCCTAATGAAACTTTGAAAAAAACTGTATTTTTGTGAACATTTTGTAAGAACCATGTAGCTGCATGTGTAGCCAAGCTTATTCGAAAACATAGATCGGCGTGAAAGAATAATAAAAAAAAAAGATAGGATGGTGTCGAGGCAGTCAAGACAAAAATGTCAGTATTACTGTACAGGTGCTACTTTCAAAGAATTTTCTCGATAGAAAAACAGCTGTATAAAGTAGTTTGAGAAAGTACAGACCTCTAACCAGAAACAGGATATGACAGACTATTTTTAATTTTATATTGTTTTTATGTATTAAGTTATTCTAGAAATGCTGACTGGTGCAGATGACCCAAGAGAGCTGAAAAACAGGAATTTGAAAGTCTTGGAAAAGATCTATGGCAGTTGCTTTAAGGTAATGAGTAAGCCAAATTTTGAAGTGATTTTTTTATTTTTATTCTTTTACCTGAATTTGCCAAATTACAAGCACATGTCATGGCCCTGTGAATTTCATGCATACATGTGTGTATCTGTGTATCTGTAGATGCCTTGTTTGTCTGTGCAAAGAATACCTGAAAAGTGTTTAGAATCTTGGTGACATACCAAGATTCTAAACACTTTTCAGGTATTCTTTGCATTATTCTATGTTCTCTTAAACCACAAATTGCTTTTCTACTTACATTGTGTTTTAATGTAAGTGATAGTATTCAGACATATAGAATAAACTGCAGTTTATTTGGCTTTCTTGAAGTGTTAACTCCGAAGCCCAAGTGGGCCTATAATTACTTTTGTCTTGCACTTTTTGTAACCAGTATTGCAGAGATAATTAAAACAAAAATAATTCTGCAATCCAAAAGTCAAGTGGCATTGAAATTTGGCATTATCTTTTTATACGCCTGAAGGGTTGTATTATGTTATGGCCCTGGTCGTAGGAGAAGTCCTACAGTTTCCATCGGAATAATTTGAAACTGTCCGCAATGAATCTCTATGATGTGCAGTTGAGCATGTGACTTTTATTAAAATTTGGATCCCTGCAGACTTTCTCGATATTACCCTATTTCACTGACAAGCCCCTCCGGCGTAAATGCGCAACTTTGCGAAGATCTTGTTTAGTAGAGCTACAAAGATTCAAATCATAAAAAAGTTTGACCCATTTTTATTTTGAGAAGTCAACGGTTTTCATACAGTGATCTTCTTATCTGTTAGGAGTTTTGTTGTATGGTATGTAGCCCACGCCAGGGGTCACAGGTCAATGAAAATTTCAGATTAAGAAAACGTAGCAGCTCACGTTTTGCATCAGATTTTAATGGAAAAAAACTCTTAAAATCTTCCTGTCTTGAGAACATTAAAAGGCTTTGATGTTTCAAATGAGGAGCTTTTCATTATTGGATTGCCCCTTATCTAAGTTAGTTTAACCCTTTCTCAAACAATCCCTAGTTTTTATGAGCCTGAGATAGAAGCCTTTTGAAAATATTGTAGGAAATGGAGAAAATGCTGGTAACGTGCATTTTCTCCTCTTCCCACAATGTTTTCTACCTTTCACAAAACAATTTCAAATTTTCTGTCACTTTTATTTTATAGTCTGCAAATGCTTTCGATTTGGACAAGTTTAAAATATTGTTGTTTGGTAAAGCGTTAAATATATTTATTTTACTTCGTTTGAGAATCAAGTTTGTACAAATTATACAAATCTCTCTCGATTCTGCTTCCTGAGAGTTACACCAGTCCTCGCGCCGGATTTGGGGTCAATAAACAATCCTAAAATTGACACCAGCTTCCGGTTACCAAACTATGAACCTTATGGTTATGAGGCCGACACCATAATGCAATAATTGCGGCTTCGTATCGACAGAGTATGTAAGCTTCACACTGATGGATCTTGGTATCTAGATTATCCACACAGCCTCATGTTGTGGCTGAGGTTAGGAGTAACTTCACTGTTATCAAAAGTAGAGAAATGGCATCTTATATAATGTGAATGATCTTTGTGGTTCGATTTTGCAATTTCACACGATCGGTTTCGCTATAAGTGGACTCCTTAAATGTTTTTCTAGGTGATATGCTCAAATTATCACTAAATGTTGAAGTATAACTTTGGTTGACATGGTACAAATTGAGATTTAAACTCTCGGTTTGTAAGGAGAAGGATATTTCATATCTCTGGCTTTATGTAGTTTCAGTTTGTCTTTACTGTGATGAGCACTTCAGGACAATAGCACTTGTAAACTTTACCATCATTTGCCTAGAGAAAAATGATCTTCAAAATGCGAGAAATCTTGTCTAAGACTGTTGTTAGACTACTGGGTGAGAACTTTCATTCAGAAGACCTTTATTTTCATTAGTATGGCATTGATCATTGTAACAACATGTGCTTTGGCGGCATAGCTTATTTTTTAAGACTTTTTAAATTGTAGACATTTTTAGATATTTCCTTGCTATAGGTCGCTAATCTTCCTCTTCAAGACAATGGAGTGTTATAGGGCTATTGTGCTCTTTTGATTAATCCCGAGACTTGTCTAAATATTGATATGGACATAGAAGATGATTATTATACCCCCTTTAATGAAGTAAGAGGAGTATACTCATGTATGATCAAGTTTGACTGTCCTTCTGTCTAAAGACACAATTTTATGTCAACATTTTCTCTACAGTTTCCAACCTGTTTAGCTTAAAACCGTATGCATACATGTTTACCATGGGACTTGTGTATGCCATTTTAAGCTCACCTGAGCACGAAGTGCTCATGGTGAGCTATTGTGATCTGCTTTGTCCGTCGTCCGTTGTCAACTTTTTACCTTGTGTACGCTCTAGAGGCCACATTTTCAGTCCGATACTCATGAAATTTGGTCAGGATGTTTGCCTCGATGAAATCTTGGACGAGTTCGGAAATGGGTCATGTCGGGTCAAAAACTAGGTCACTAGGTCAAATCTTAGAAAACATTGTGTACGCTCTAGTGGCCACATTTTGAGTCGGATACTCATGAAACTTGTTCAGGATGTTTGTCTGGATATCTAGGACGAGTTCGAAAATGGGTCATGTGGGGTCAAAAACAAGGTCACTAGGTCAAATTTTAGAAAAACCTTGTGTACGCTCTAGAGGTCACATTTTCAGTCGGATACTCATGAAAGTTGGTAAGGATGTTTGCCTAGATGATATCTCGGACGAGTTCGAAAATGGGACATGTCGGGTCAAAAACTAGGTCACTAGGTCAAATCTTAGAAAAACCTTGTGTACGCTCTAGAGGCCACATTTTCAGTCAAAAACCCTTGAAAGTTGGTCAGGATGTTTGTCTTGATGATATTTCGGACAAATCCGAAAATGGTTTATGGCGGGTCAAAAACTAGGTTACTTGGTCAAATCTTAGAAAAACCTTGTGTACGCTCTAGAGGCCACATTTTCAGTCGGATACTCATGAAAGTTGGTCAGGACGTTTGCCTGGATGATATCTCGAACGAGTTTGAAAATGGGTTATGTCGGTTCAAAAAACAAGGTCACCAGGTCAAATCTTAGAAAAACCATGTGTATGCTCTAGAGGCTACATTTTCAGTCCAAAACTCTTGGAAGTTCTTCAGAATGTTTGTCTTGATGATATCTCTAACAAGTTTGAAAATGGGTCATGTCGGGTCAAAAACTAAGTCACTAGGTCAAATTTTAGAAAAACCTTGTGTGCGCTCTAGAGGCCACATTTTCAGTCCGATACTTATGAAGATTGGTCAGGATTTTTGCCTGGATGATATCTCGGACGAGTATGAAAATTGGTCATGTGGGGTCAAAAACTAGATCACTAGGTCAAATCTTAGAAAAACCTTGTGTACGCTCTAGAGGCCACATTTTCAGTCCAAAACTCTTGAAAAATGGTCACAATGTTTGTCTTGATGATGTCTCGGACTAGTCCGAAAATGGTTCATGTCAGGTCAAAAACTAGGTCACTAGGTCCAATGTTAGAAAAAGCATGAAAAGTGGTCAGGATGTTTGTCTGGATGATATCTAGGAAGAGTTTGATGGGTCAGGCCAGGTCAAAAACTAAGTCACTCGATCAAAACTTAGAAAAACCTTTTGTAAGCTCTAAAGACCACATTTTCAGTCAGATACTCATGAAAATTGGTCAGGATGTTTGCCTAGATAATATCTCGGACAAGATCGAAAATGGGTCATGTTGGGTCAAAAACTAGGTCACTAGGTCAAATTTTAGAAAAACCTTGTGTACGCTCTAGAGGCCACATTTTCAGTCCAAAACTCTTGAAAGTTTGTCAGAATGTTTGTCTTGATGATATCTCGGATAAGTTCTCAAATGGGTCATGTGGGGTCAAAAACTAGGTCACTAGGTCAAATCTTAGAAAAACCTGTGTACGCTCTAGAGGCCACATTTTCAGTCCAAAACTCTTGAAAGTTTGTAAGAATATTTGCCTTTATTATATCTTGGACGATTTGAAAATGGGTCATGTGGAGTCAAAAACTAGGTCACCAGGTCAAATGTTAGAAAAATCTTTTGTAGGCTCTGGAGGCCACATTTTCAGTCCCAAAACTCTTGTAAGTTGGTCAGAATGTTTGCCATGATGATATATTAGACAAGTTTGAAAATGGGTCATTGGGGGTTAAAAACTAGGTCACCAGGTCAAATTTTAGAAAAACCTTGTATATGCTCTGGATGCCACATTTCCTGTCCAACACTTTTGAAAATTAGTCAGAATGTTTGCCTTTATAATATCTTGGATGAGTTTGAAAATGAGTCATGTTGGTTCAAAAACTGGGTCAATAACTCAAATGTTATAAACACCTTTTGTATCCTCTGGAAGACACATTTTCTGCCTGATACTCCTAAAACTTGTTCATGATATTTGTTCTGGTGATACCTTGAATGAGTTTGAAAATGGGTCATATGGAGTCAAAAACTAGGTCAATGGGTCAAATATTAGAAAAACCTTGTGTACACTCTAGAGGCTACATTTTCTGCCTGATACTCCTAAGACTTGGTCAGAATGTTTGTTTTGGTGATGTCTCAAAAGAGTTTGATAATGGGTAATTGTCGGGTCCAAAACTAGGTCACTTGGTGAAATCTTAGAAAAACCTTTTGTACGCTGTAGAGGCCACATTTTCAGTCCAATACTCATGAAACTTGGTCAGAATGTTTATCTTATTGATATCTCAAAAGTGTTTGATGATGGATAATGTCTGATAAAAAACTAGGTCACTGGGAAACTAGATGGTTCATGTTTGGTCAATAAACTCAGGTGAGCAATTTCAGGGCCATCATGGCCCTCTTGTTAATTAAGATCAGTCAACAGCTACAAGAGTTTGTTCCTGTGTTTTTAGCTCACCTTAGCACAAAGTCCTAAAGGTGAGCTATTTTGATCGCCCTGCGTTCGTCAACAATTTCTTTAAACGTCTTCTTGTCATAAACCACTGGTCCAATCTTGATGAAATTTGGTAGAGATGTGCCTTGGGTGAAGCTCTACCAAAATTGTTCAAAAAATTGAATTCCACCCATAACTCTGGTTGTCATGGAAACAAAATGGAAAAAAAAGAAACACAATCTTTGAAAATCTTCTCTGAAACTAGAAGGTGTAGAGCTTTGATATGTGGTATGTGGCATCTCCTAGTGGACCTCTACAAAGTTTGTTTAAATAATACCCCTGGGGTCAAAACTGGTCCCGCTCCAGGGATCACAAGTTTGAGCATGTAACAAAGAAGGAAAACTTTAAAAATCTTTTCCTCTAAAACTTGAAGGCGAAGAGCTTTGATATTTGGTATGTAGCATCTTATGGTGGACCTCTACCAATCATGTTCAAATGGTGCCCCTAGGGTCAAAACTGGTCCCACCCTGAAGGTCACAAGTTTGAGCATTGGAACAAAGAATGAAAACTTTTAAAATTTTCTTCGCTGAAACTTGATTGCGTAGAGCTTTGATATTTGGTCTGTGGCATCTCCTAGTGGACCTCAACCTAGTTTGTTCAAATGATGCCCCTGTGGTCAAAACTGGCCCTGCCCCGGGGGGGTCACAATATTGAGCATTGGAACAAAGAAGGAAAACTTTAAAAATTTTCTCCTCTGAAACTAGATGGCGTACAACTTTGATATTTGTTATTTGACATCTCCTAGTGGAACTTTACCAAGTTTGTTCATATGATGCCCCTGGGGTCAAAACTAGCCCCACCGCGGGGGAAACAAGTTTGAGCATAGGTACAAGGAAGGAAGACCTTAAAACTCTTCTCCTCTAAAACTTAAAGGCGTAGAGCTTTGATATTTGGTATGTAGCATCTCCTGGTAGACCTCTACAAAGTTTTTTCACATGATGCCCTTCAGGTCAAAACTGGCCCCGTCCCGGGAGTTACAAGTTCAAACAGGAACAAAGAATGATAACTTTAATATTCCTCTTCTCAAAAACTAAAAGGCATAGAGCTTTGATATTTGGTATGTAGCATCTCCTAGTTGACCTCTACCAAGTTTGTTCACGTGATATCCCTGGGGTCAAAACTTACCCCGCCCCGGGGGTTACAAGTTCAAACATAGGAACAAATAATGAAAAGTAAAAGGCATAGAGCTTTGATATTTGGTATGTAGCATCTCCTAGTTGACCTCTACCAAGTTTCGTCATATGATGCCCTCGGGGCCAAACTTGCCCCGCCCTGGGGGTCATAAGTTCGAACACAGGCACAAAGAAAGAAAACTTCAAAAATTTTCGTCTCTGAAACTTGATGGTGTAGAGCTTTGATATTTAGTATTTAGCATCTTCAAGTGGACCTCTACCAAGTTTCTTCATATGATACCCTTGGGGTCAAAACTGGCCTTGACCCGGGGTTCACAGTTTCGAACAAAGCAACAAAGAAGGAAAACTGAGAAAATTTTCTTCTTTGTTTTATATTGTATTCTGGTATATTTTCCCATAAATGAAGGATTAAAGAAAGGCTATAGGGAACATCAATTCACATTTCAAAAGTAACATTTATCAGAAGCAAAAGAATAGATGAACACCCCACCCCCGCCCTCCTGTCAAAGCCAAGACATTGGGGTAAGGTTAGGTTAAGTAGACGGTTTATAGATCATCACATAAACATAAGGGAAATAAAACTATAGTCTCAGGTGAGCGCTCCAGGGCCAGTGGCCCCATGTTTTACTGATCCAGTGACAAAATGGCTTCTGGGAACTCGGGTATCTCTTTGTCTGTGGCTGTTCTAAATATCAACGTGTTGATGTAGCTAACTTCAATTTCCATAGAATGGATTTATTTATGATATTAAATTTTGGTTTCCAGGTTTAAAATATATTTGATGTTATGCTGTAGCAAAATTAATGAAAATTGCTGATTGATTGATTGATTGTATGGTGTTACAGCACCGTTTTCAATTTTATTTCAGTTATATCCATGCTTTCTTTGAGTACCTTTTAACAGTAATTTGCCCAAAATTCTTTCCAAGCCATTGGCTGCTTTCCAACATAGCCATCATCAAACCAATGGCCAGTAGCTAGAGACGAATGAATCCTGTTGAAATGACGATCATCGATCCTCCGAAAAAAAATGGCCTAGCCGGGGATCGAACAAATGACTTTCTGGTCTCAAGTCGTGTAGGCTACAAACTGAGCTACTTGAACTGGGTTTTCGGAAAGAAGGATATTTCATTTTAATTTCTGACACATCTATGGGACAAGAAGATGGAATTTGAAACATGGCATGGAACTCACCGACCAGTCTTACTTGCATGGTTATTAGTATAGGGATGAACGATGTATCTATTTTCTCAGCCAGTCTGATGTCTAGTGTTTAACTGTAGATCCAAGACAAAATTTAGCATGATTTCTGACATCAGCTTCTGCAGTTCTTAGTTTTGTCTGCTCTGCTATCAGTCACGAATTGAGTGCCTGAGCAAACACTTTACTATCCCTAGCAGATATTGAATGGCTTGTTGTGCTGCTTTCAACATTGTTTCAGATATATTGCCATGACATTTCACATGTCCATCTATTTCCAAGGTTTCACTTGTACAAGGATAGGGCTAAGTGTCCCGCTCAAAGAACACACCTACGACTATCCCTAGTTGTAGTTGGTAACAGGTAGTGTGGAAAAGGAATTTACTGTAATTCAATCAAATTCTGTTGACAATTAAGGAATTGTGTGTGTGTGTGTGTGTGTGTGTGTGTGTGTGTGCGTTTTAAAGATTTGTGGCAGCCTGTGTTACAACACCATAACGGCATATCCCATAGTTATACCCCTGCAGAACGAATGTTTTGGGGGGTTATACTGGAATCAGCCTGTCTGTCTGTGTGTCCGTCTGTGTGTCCATCTGTGTATAAAATACTAGTAATTTTGTGTCACGAGCTCCTCCTAGAGTTTTCCTTCAATTGTAGTGAAACTTTGCACATATACTGATCATATATTGAAGATTTGCAAGAAGCAATTTTTAAAACTTTGCTCATATACTGATCATATATTGAAGATTTGCAAGGCGCAATTTTCAGGTGTCAACTCTTCCTGGTTGAGGAATTATCTCCCCTTGAACTTGACTCTTTTTTTCTGTCAAAGCGCTTGCCGGGGTATTAAGTCACATTCAATGACAGCTCTAATTTGTCCACACACCAAGCACAAAATTATTTTCATACGCCTGAAGAGTCGTGTTATTTTATGACCCCCATCTGTCCGTCCGTTCGCATTTTTTTGTGTGCACAACTCCTATAGTTTTCATTGTAATAACTTGAAAGTTACAAAATTTAATCTCTGTGTATTTGTGCAAATGTTTCTTAAGAGTTTGGATCTCTTTAGGTGTTCTAGATTTAAACCCATTTTACTGACAAGCCCCTTCGGGCGTATGTGCGCAGGTCTGTGAAGCTCTTGTATTTATGTCCTATTATTTTCGATTTGGTTAGTTTTACAGTTATTCAGGACATTTCTATCTGTGTTACGGGCTTTGCATTCACAGATGCAGAAGAAGATGGGAGATTTATATATGATCAGGATTCCAAATCACATCCGTATAAACATTTATTATTAACTCTTTACCACACGAGAAAATTTTAGACTGGTCCAAATTGAAAGCATTTGCAGACGACAAAATAAAGGTGACTGAAAAATTGAAATTTGTTCTGGGAAGGGCAGAAAACACTGTGGGAAAAGGAGAAAATGCTGGTTACCAGCATTTTCTCCTTTTCCCACAGTGTTTTCAAAAGACTTCTTTCTCAGGGGCGTCAAAAGTAGGGATTGTGTGGTAATGGGTTAAGGGATGTTATTGATTTTGTTAACAAGTCTTGAAATGCTCCATATCTCTTAAGAATGTCTCGTTTGATAAACTTTTTCCCGCTTTTTTACAAGAAATTCGGAAGTACTATTTTATTTTTTTTTTTTTTTTCTTAAAAAAAAAAAAAAATCTGTCAGCGGAAATTCTTTTATTGCAGTCTTTGTTGACTGACTAGAACATTTGTAGTTTCTTCTTTGATCCGATTTTGTGCCTTAATTCTTTGGATTTATCCTTTTTACTAACTTTGGCAAACATCACAATTTTAAGAAAGAACATTTATTCGAGCAGTATTTGTTTTTTAGGAACCTTTTTTAAGTTTTGGAATGAGAGCCTCTTTTCTGTATTTTTTACAAGAGTTATTGCCTATTTTTTTTAACCTGACTAAGGTCAATATCATTTACATAGATTTTAATTCTGTTCTGATACTTGGCATCGCACAAGGCTGCCTTTGTCATATGTCCAAAATGTTCACAGAAATATTCCATAACATAAGCAAATGCAACCTTAACAGTCAGAATAAAAGTAAAGTTCTATTTATATACCTACTTAACAGCATAAAAGCCAAGATCATTTTATATGAGGATCGGGTGCCGAGCGTCGGTAGCGCAGTAAGTAGCGTATAGGATTGACTCTGCCAATTTCTTTCAGAGGGTTGATGATATTCATTGCTACAGTATTCATTCTTCTCTAACTGCTGATCTAACTGTGGGAGAGCAGCCAGTGGCTTTGAATGAATGTTGTGCGGAGAACTAAGAAATTCCAAGAAAACATGGAAAAAAGAACCGTGAAGTAATTGAAATAATGTTGAACACAGAATTAAATGCCAAACAATCAATCAAGTTTCAAAAAGGAAGTTTTTAAGAAAAGGGCTATTAATTGTATTAATAATCATAAAAAATGCACTGTATATTTTTAAAATGTCATAATTGATATGTACTTTTTATATACAAGATATGACAAAATACTGTATCTGTGCAAAACTGAAGAAAACCTGACCACTGTTTGTTTGTTTGTTTTTCAGAAGAATTTGAAAAAAATACATTAGAACATTACCAAATTCAACTCCGATCTGTCTAGTACCTTAGTTCTTTAGGTTCTGTCATAAATGACAAACTTGACTATTGTTTTGTAAACCTTTCTTTTTGCAGAAAGTTTGGAAGAAAAATGCGGGCATTTACAAGGACCTGAAAGAGTTAGCTGGAAAATGTAAAGAAGGCAAAGTTAATGCGATACAAATAGCAGAAGAACTTTGCGTATGTAGAAAAACAATAATTTGCTATGAAGTACTTAATTTGCACCCATCTTTCATATAACATTTAAACAGTTTTTCTGGCACTTAACTTTTTCTATCTTTCCTAATGACTCTGTTAACCTCTTGAAGTTTATGTAAAGAAAATAGGGTGAATCAAGGGTACAATTTCTGAATTTCTGTTCCCTCATACTGATCTATTGTGAAAATGTTTCCATGTTTAAACTATTTAGCTCACCTGAGCACGAAGTGCTCAAGATGAGCTTTTGTGATAGCACTGTGTCTGTAGTCCACCATACGTCTTCACTTGCCAACTTTTACCTTGTGTACACTATAGTAGCCACATTTTCAGTCTGATGCTCATGAAAATTGCTCAGAATGTGTCTTAATAATATCTTGGATAAGTTTTGAAATGATCACATAAAAACTAGGTCACCAGGTCAAATCTTAGAAAAAATAAAGTACACTCTACAGGACATATTTTCAGTCCAATACTCTTGAAAGTTGGTCAGGCGGCTTGTCTTAATATCTTGGACGGGTTTAATTAGGTCACTAGACCAAATTATAGAAAACACCTTATGTACGCTCTAGAGGCTATATTTTCAGTCCGATACTCTTGGAATTTGCTTCGAATGTTTGTCTTGGTAATATGTGGAACAAGCATGATAATGGGTCTTGCAGGGTAAAAAACTAGGTCACTAGGTGAAATCTTAGGAACACCCTTCCTACATTCTAGAGGCCACATTTTCTTTCAAAAAAAGTAAAAAGTTTTGAGAAGTAATCGGAATATTCTAAGCTAGCCTGAGCATTAATGTGCTTATGGTGAGTATTTTGATCCTGATGTATCCGGTGTCCATTGCGCATTCTCTGTCGTCAACTTTTCGCCTTGTGCACGTATATCCTCTTGGATAAGTTCGAAAAGGGTCATGTCATGTGTAAGATCTAAAGTTGGTCAGAATGTTTGTCTTGGTGATGTCTCGAATGAGTTTGAAAATATGCCATCTTGGGTCAAAAACTAGGTCACTAATCCAAAAGTGAGAAAAAGCACGCGCTACAGGACACGTTTTTTGTCCAATAATCTTAAAAGTTGGTCAAAATGTTTGTCTTGAAAATATTGCAGACGAGTGCGAAAAAGGGCCCTGTCAGGTCAAAAACAAAGTCACTTGGTCGAATCTAAGAAAAATATTATGTACACTCCAGGAGCCACATTTTCTGTCAAATACTCGTGAAAGATGGTCAAAATGTTTGTTTTGATAATGTCAGAGACGAGTTCGAAAATAGGCCATGTCGGGTCAAAAACTAGGTCACCAGGTCATATCTTGGAACAACCTTGTGTACACTCCAGAGGCCACATTTCAGTCCAATGCTCTTCAAAGTTGGCCAGAATGATTGTCATGATGATAGATTTGATGAGTCATGTCAGGTCAAAAGCTAGTACTCTTGAAATTTGATCAGAATGTTTGTGTTGATACTGTCTTAGACTAGTATAAAAATTTGTCATGTTGGATGAAAAACTAGGTCACTAGGTCACATTTGAAAAAAAAATTGACATACACACTAGAGGTTACGTTTTCAGTGTAATATTCTTCAAACTTGGTCAGAATCAGAATGTTTGTCTTGATTATATCTTGCATGAGTTTGAAAATGGGGTTCATAGAATCAAAACCTAGGTCACCAAGTTTAATCCTGAAAAAAATTTGTATGCCACATTTTCATTCAATTAATTTTGAAATGTTTATAGAATATTTTAATGGATAGTATATTAAGCTAGTATAAATATGGGTGATGTTGGTCTCATAAAATCATTGTGTACTATCTACAGGCCACAATTTTCTCTGAAATGCTCATAGAAGTTTGTCAGAATGTATTTCTGGATAATCTTACATGTCAAGTAGGCTGCTGATACAAATTCTAGAAAAAGTGATGTGCACTTTAGAGGCCACATTTGTAAATCCAGTGATAGATAGTTTTTGTCAGAATGTTTGTCTTGATATCTCCGAAGAGATTCGACATGGATCATGTTTGATCAAAAGGCTCAGGTAAGCGACTTCAGGGCCATCATGGCCCTCTTGTTCTTAATGATTTCCTGAACAAGTTTGAAAATGGGTCATGTTGGGTCAAAAACTAGGTCACTAGTTGAAATTCTAGAAAAACCTTATATACGCTTTAGAGGCCACATTTTCAGTTCAAGACTCTCGGAAGTAAGTCAGCATTTTTTTCTTGACAGTGTCTCGGATGAGTTTTAAAATGGGTCTTGTCGGATGTAAGAATAGGCCCCCAAGTCATATCTGAGAAAAGACTTGTAAACACCCTAGAGGCCATATTCCCTTGCCAAATTTCTTGAATGTTGGTCAGAATATTTCTCTTGGATGAAATTGAAAGTAGGTCATTTTGGTTCAATACCTAGTCACTTGGTCAAGTCTTGAAAAACACCTGGAGTACACTCTACACTCTAAAGGCCACAACGTCAGTTTTATATGCTTGAAACTCGCTCAGAATGTTTGTTTTGATAATATCTTTGACCAGTTCGAAAATTGATCCAGATAGAGCAAAAAAGTTCACTGTGTCAAATCTTAAGAAAATCTTGTGTCCTCTTTCGGCAACATTTTTCAGTCAAATACTTATGCAAGTTTGTCAAAGTGTTTATCTGAATGTTATCTGATAGGAATTAGAAAAAGGGACCAGTCACGTCAAAAATTGGGTTACTTGGACCAAATTTGTGCATCCATGCGTCTGTCAGTGCATTAACTTTTATTTCGAACTTCTCCAAGCGTACCTTTCCAGTTCTGATACAGCTTCACAGAAAAGTTCCTTCCATAGTCCTCTTTAAAGTGTCATATATGAAGAATTTGATTCCAGGAAAAAGTCTGTATACCATAACTACATGATTAACCCTTTCCCAAACGACAAATTTTGGACCAGACAAAATTAAAATCATTTTGCAGATGACAAACTAACAATTGATAAAAAGATGATTTTTCTATATGATAGGGTAGAAAACATTGTGGGAAAAGGAGAAAATGCTGGTTACCAGCATTTTCTCCTTTTCCCACAATGTTTTTAAAAGGCTTCTATTTCTGACCCGTAAAAACCAGGGATTGTTTGGGAAAAGGTTAAACGATATTGAAAAGCTATAGAAATCTTCTTGCCTGAAACTGTAATAGGAGAGTTGTGTTAAAGATATTTAGATTTTTATCGTAACTTTTATATTTTCTAATCTACAAACACAAAAGAGCACATTTTCGTAGTAAGAAAATTTCTCTATAGTAAATTTTAGGGTGGACAAATTTTGTTCATTCTGAAAACATGTATGGTGTTGCTATAGAAATTCAAATACAGCACTACCTGGGCAGGAGATAAATATAAGTTATTTGCTTATGGTACATGTATGTTACCTTCATGTAGCAAAATGCCCATCTTTTTCAGGAGACATATGAAAAAATAGGGAAACGACATCATCAATAAGTAGGTCACTGGACCAAATCTTAGAAAAAACTTATATGCAATGTAGAGTCCACATTTTGGCCTGATACTCATGAAACTTGGCCTTAAAGATCACGGTTTTTCAGATAAATTTGAAACTGGTACGTAACAGATAAAAAAGAAAGCCATGGGGCCAAATTTAAAAAAAAAAACCTTGTGTGCAGTGTCGAGGCCACTTTTCAGTTTGATACATACTTATGAAACTTTATCAGAATGTTTGTCTTGATGATATCTTAGTAAAGTTTAAAACTGGGTCACTCCTTGTTAAAAAGTACGTCAATAGGCCAGATCTTAGAAAAAACCTTATATGCATTTTACAGGCAACACGCTTGACCTGATACTCATATAAATTGGTCGGAAAAATCTTGATGATATCTCAGACAAGTTGCAATTGTTTCATAACAGATCAAAAAGGATATCATGGGACCAAATCTTTGAAAAACCTTGTGTTTAGTCTGGGTGCCACATTTCAATTGTATACTCATAAAACATTATCATAATGCTTGTCTTGATGATATCTATGACATAAAGTAGGTCCATTTGATAAAAAAGTATGTCATTTACATTCATGTAGTTTACATCATTGAAATCCAGGCTCTTTTCAGATTTATGACTTTGCTCAGGTGAGCGCTAATGGTTCTCTTGTTTTGCAGTAGACCTTTTGAATGCTGTCTTAAATGCTGTTAAAGTGTCATTTTGTCTGCTTCGCTTAATGATGAAGTAAATAATTAATGGTACTCCAACAGGATTAACTATTTGATAAGAAGTGTGTACCGTATCAACTTGCTGCGAATGAAGGCATTTGGGTCAGGGCTAAATCGTTTAGTGATGTTACTGAGAATGGAAGTCAAATTCTTTTTATTATTCTTCTTCCTCCCGGCCCATTTATTACCTCAGTGTTGCTTCTAGGACGCGGGATTGCGGGAATCCCGCGAAAATTAAAGGATTGGCGCAAAAAAATCATTGGTGTGCGCCCCTCACGCCGCACGATTACATAGCTTCCCGCAATTTTCGCCGTCAGGTGCGCCAGGCTAAAAAAAGATCGGTGTGCCACCATACTATGAAGCTATCCGCCATTATTGTGTATCGAGGACAGCGGTTGGTTTGAAAGTTGATTTAGCTTCATTTTCAGCCAATCACCGTCTTCGTATTATGATTCGATAACCTTGACCTCATGCGTCATTGATCGTGTTAAAGATTGTTGAGTTCTATCGTACGAATTTTCAAAAAATAAAATGAAGCGGACATTATTTGATTTTAACTTCGGTAAGGCAACTGACTGTACATAGTGCCGAGGAACCACCGACGGTTTCTGAAGGAAATAATGGTAGTGTTGATGTGATTAATGAATCTGACAATAGAAAATTCGACACAAGGTCAAAATAATGATGGACCAAGCAAACAGAAAAAGATGAACTGTTTCAAGATTCCTGGCTGACCGAATGGCCGTGGCTTGAAAATAAGGAGAATGGTATGCAGTGCACTCTGTGTTTAACCCTTTCCCAAACGACAAGTTTTTGGACTAGACCAAACTCAAAGCATTTGCAGACGACAATTCAACTGTAAATTCTATTCTTGTAAAACACTTGGCAATAAAATGTGTTTAAACTAAACTGACTAAACAATTCAACTCTTGCTGAAAAGATGATTTCTGTCTATGATAGGGTAGAAAACATTGTGGGAAAAGGATAAATTGCTGGTTACAAGCATTTTCTCCTTTTCCCATAATGTTTTCAAAAGGCTACTCTTTAGACCCGTAAAAACCAGGGATTGTTTGGGAAAGGGTTAAGACACAAAAAGAACTATGCAAATTTGAGGCCCCCTTTCATGAGTGAGGGGCCCCTTTTTTGGAAGTGAGGGGGCCCCAGGGCCCCATTTTGGAAAATCCTAGAAGCAACACTGTTACCTCTTTTATGGGTTATCTGCAAGTTCATAGCAAATGACAGAAGATATGTTCGTGCAGGACCCTGGACATCTGTTGTAACTCTCCTAATTTTAGTCCTGGAGTCAAAATTGTATTTCCACCCCAGGAACATTAAAAATCTCCCAATCATTTGGTTCCAGCAGTAAGGTATTGATCTACCAAAATTTGCCTATAGCTGCTTCTAATGGACCTGTAGCAAGACTGTAATATAGATAGCCCTATGATCAGCCTGGGGGTAAGATAGCCCTAGGATCAGCCTAAGACGTGTACAGTGAAAACTCGAAAAATGTTCGAGTAGTGCATGAAGTCAATACAACTTTGAAAGCTTACATACTGAAGCGATGTTCACCCATAAGAATCTGACCAACATTTCAAAATTAGATAAATGAAAATGTGGAGATGAATGAAAATGTGGCTCATAATTTTTTTTAAGGATTAAACTTGGTGGCCTAGTTTTTGAGTTATTTGTTACATTTACCTCATTTTACGACTAAACCTTGGCCAGTGGATGGGTTTGAATTAAATCAGAGCAATGTCCTTTTATTGAATAATAACCAAATGTCCAAACTTTTTGCCCTGTCCATCAAAATTGGTACAAGATCCTAAAATGGACATGATAAAAATCATGATAAATAATTTCAATGCTTAAACAAGAATAGGATTTTGATTTTCCGAATTTCCTTCACGGGATTATACCTTTGATAATCCTATTGGGCAATTTCATTCCTAGGATTGATAATATTCATTGCGCAGGACTCATTCCTCTCTCACTGCAGACCATTGTTTCGACGATGGTTATATGGAAAAGGAGCCAGGGTATTTGGGCGGTAACAGAAGCTGTAGGAAAGCATAGATTGGTGCACTAACTAAATTGATGTTTAACTCATTACCAACGACAAAATTTTAGGTTTGTTCAAATCGAAAGCATTTGCAGACGACAAAATAAAAGTGACAGAAGATTTGAAATTTGTTTTGTGAAGAGTAGAAAACATTGTGGGAAAAGGAGAAAATGCTGGTAACCAGCATTTTCTCCTTTTCCCACAATGTTTTCTAAAGGTTTTTTTCTCAGGGGCGTCAAAAGTAGGGATTGTGTGGTAATGGGTTAAAACGGTGTTAGATACCAAACAACCCACAATAATAATCCTATTCCGAAGTACTCAAAACTGTTCTCCGTTGCTGACAATTATAGCTTTCATAACAATAAGTCAAAAGAAAAAATACTTTGAGCCCAATGAAGGACTTTGAATTAAGTTCGTAAGAATGTTTTCTGATTGACTCTGCATGAAAATTGATCAAACGATTTTTAGTGGGGCTGGAGCCAAATATAACAGTAAACATGTCAACAGCCTTTCCACCAAAATTAGATAAGGGGAGTGTTAACCAGATTGCGAAAACGCCAAATGAAAGTAAATTTTGGTAAGTGACAGCTGTATTTCTCTGATGAGTATACTGGGATTTCTTTGAAGGGAAAAATCGCCATTTTAACAAAAATTCCTTTAACTTTTTAAATCCTGTTAGTAACGGTATAAATGTATTTTAAGAATACTTACATAATCATACCCCCACAACGTAGTCCATTTTTTCAAAACTGTCTGACAGTAGTTCACCTTGGATTGTGTAAAATGGATCCTGTATTATGTTTTCAGAACGTTCTAAACAACACTATTGGTTACGACTGGAGTATGCCAACAGATGAGAAGCCAACAGATGAGAAGCCAACAGATGAGAAATGCTCCCAATGCTTGATAAATCCAGCAGGTTTGTTAAAATTATTTGAAGTTTCAGGTCTTTCTTGCCATAATATTAGAAATCTATCCTTTTTTGTGCCTTCAATTTTCAGCTCCACTGGCCAGAGGCCAAGGGTAATATGTCATGGCCATGTGTCGTTCAAACATTCATCTGTCTGTTGGTCTTATCCTCTGATTATTCTTGTTGGCTCCACTGACAGAAGGCCAGCGAGTTATTGTCATGGCGTTGTGTACCATTTTAGCGTTTTACCCTCTATACTAGGTAGGGTTATGAAATTTCATGGGTGGATAGATCTCATCAAGGGGGAGTGCAGTGCACAGGAATCATAACTCTTGCTCGCTTTATTTTTGAGTTAGTGCCCTTATCATTTTTCATACTTGAATTTTGTCCGGTGCATGCCCAAGCTTTACAACTTGGGGTAAAACAGGCGCATCTTGCGACAATTTGCCGCTCTTGTTTTATTTCTTGTTTGTCGGGAGCATAACTTTGTCATCTCCAGTCCCATTGACCGATTGACTTGAAACTTGGCATTTGTGTTTGTTGCAATAATACGGAGTGCATTGTAAAAGAACCACAACTCTGTCTTTGAGTTATTTCCCTTTGATTGTCACTTTTACAGCATTTCCTGCATGTCCGGAATGTAACTTTTTCATTTTATTCTGAGCATCTTCAAATTTGGCATGCATGATGATTGAAAAAATACAGAGTGCTGTGCTCAAGAACGATAACTCTTCCAAGCACAAACTTTGAGTTATTTCCGTTTGATCTTTATTTTCTTAGCATTTCTTGCTTGTCCAGAGCATAGTTTTGTCATCTTTTAAGTAGGAATGACTTGGAATTTGTATTCTTATTTGTTACAATATTTGGAAGTGTAATGTGCAGGAATTGCAACTTTACATCGCCCTGTCTTTGAGTTATTTCCCTTCGATCGTCATTTTTAAAGCATTTAGTGCTAGTGGGGAATGTAACTTTGTCAGCTCTTGTCAGAACAACTTCAGACTTTGTAAGCATGTTTGTTGCAATATTACGGAGTACAGTGCGCAAAAAAAGTAACTGTATCTAGGGCGTATTTGGAGTAATTCCACTTTGATCTTCATTTTTAGCTCACCTGAAGACGAAGTGCTCAGAGTGGGCTATTGTGATAGTGCTGTGACGGTATCTCGGACGAGGTCGAAAATGGGTTATGTCGGGTCAAAAACTAGGTCACTGGGTCAAATCTTAGAAAAACCTTGTGTATGCTGTAGAGGCCACATTTTCAGTCCAAGACTCTTGAAAGTTAATCAGAATGTTTGTATTAATGATGTCTTGGATGAGGAAAAAAATGGGTCATGTCAGGTTAAAAACTAGGTCACCAGGTCAAATGTTAGAAAAAACTTTTGTAGGCTGTAGAGGCCACATTTTCAGTCCAAAACTCTTTTAAGTTGGTCAGAATGTTTGTCTTGATAATATCTTGGATGAGTTTGAAAAGAGGCCACATTTTCTGCTTGATACTGTTCAAACTTGGTCAGAATGTTTGTTTTTGTGATGTCTCAAAAGAATTTGATAATGGGTAATTGTCGGGTCCAAAACTAGGTCACTTAATCAAATCTTAGAAAAACCTTCTGTACGCTGTAGAGGCCACATTTTCAGTCTAATACTCATGAAACTTGGTCAGAATGTTTGTCTTATTGATACCTCAAAAGTGATTGGTAATGGGTAATGTCTGATAGAAAAAACTGGGTCACCGGGAAACTAGATTTAAAATGGTTGATGTTTGGCCAATATACTCCGGTGAGCGATTTCAGGGTCACCATGGCCCTCTTGTTTACAATATTTCTTGCTTGTCAGGAAGGGAACTTTGTCACCTTATGTCAAATTGACAGTAGACTTGATAAACATGTTTGTTACAGTTGCTAAAAGTGTACTGCACTGGAGCCGTAACCTTACCTAATTCCCTTTTGGAATTATTCCCAATTCATTTTTTTTTTAATCTTTTCCTGCTTCTCTATAATATAACTTTGTCTTTTCATGTTGGAATGACCTGAAACTTTTTATGCATGTTTCTTTAATATTAATATTTCATGCCTGTTTCAATCACATGATTTCTGCTGCACTACTATTTTCCTCTACCTGCTCTCTATGATTATTATTCTCCCCGTGGGGTCCCGGGGGTTTTTTACTTTATAGAATAGGACCTCGGCCTTTCTCTATGGCATGCCGTAGAAGGCGACTGAAATTAGAGACAAACGACTGCTTTCCTCGTAATTCGTAGGATTGCAGCAGGCTGGGTAGTTCTTATTCCAAATCCTATATTTTTTTTTTCTTGATGTAAATAGGGTTTGGAATGGGAATCAATTGGCCTGTGGGACCCCGTGTGGTTTAATCGGGGGTATAAGAATAAACCACTGCAGTCCCGCAATCGTCACATCTGCCATTTCATCTGGCGGAACAAAAGTGACAGCATGCATGTCGTAAAAGGCGACAAAAGGGGCATCATTTTGTGTTTCATCCATTCCTCATTTATCATGTTTGTCTTATGTTGTTGCACATGTATGTTATTTTCACCTTGCATTATTGTTTACTAAGTAAGTGCGCCCAATATGACCTAAGTTGTTGATGGGCCATCAAACACTATTCATTCATTCATTCATTCATTCATTCATTCATACGATTATTATTCCCCCTTTTTACAAACGGTCTCCAATGAATGAATTTGGTTACGATTAAAAAGAAGCGATCTGGTAAAAAATCGCCCGCTTTTTGTAAGCTCTCTCTGCTTTTATCTCTCTAATGCATAATCAGATACAGAAGTAATGTTATGTGCAAATGTTAACAGTTATTTAATACCACTTTCTATGTATTTGTGATCACTTGTTATGTAAATACAGGCCATAGACCTAATTAATAAAGCACTTTAAAAGTTTTTAAAGCTTCATGTGGTACTTTTTCTTTTCAGTGGAAGACCCAGATTTCAATTTACATTTTGAAAATTGCCAGGAAGCGTCTTGCCGAATGACCGTGCTAAATGTATGTGTCGCTTGCATGAGGAATTCATACCTGAACCCAATCCAGTGTTTAGCATGTAGAAAAACTATCCACACCAAGATAGGTAACTATTTCTTTGGATTTTACTTATTTCGTTTAACTCTTTACCACACGACAAAATTTTAGACTGGTTCAAATTGAAAGCATTTGCAGATGACAAAATAGAAATGAATGAAAAATTGGAATTTGTTCTGGGAAGGGTAGAAAACACTGTGGGAAAAGGAGAAAATGCTGGTTACCAGCATTTTCTCCTTTTCCTACAGTGTTTTCAAAAGGCTTCTTTCTCAGGGGCGCCAAAAGTAGGGATTGTGTGGTAATAGGTTTATTGTTCTCTCTGTTTGTTTAACATGCTACTTCGTTTTGTACACTAATATAGTTTTATTGCGACAGCAAGTCCACCAATACTTACCGGAATTTCTTATACAAGTACTTCTCACATCGTTCTTTCCAAGTCAGTGGCTTCTTCCTCATGTCAAAATTACCAAAACAATGTTCGGCATATCTTGCATAACTCCATAACTACAACATTTCTATCAAGAACATTAAACTAGAGGGGAGGGGCGTAATCGAATTTCGCTAGTGGTCGAATTTCACCAACTATGTTCTTGGCAATACATGTATTTTCGTATCTATGACATCATCCGTTCACGTAAATGATTGATATCTTAGCATCAAAGGTGTTTGAACTGTCATTTGAATCTAATGACAGAAAAATAGCTCTATAAATTGCACTATACTAAAATGAAAATATTCTTTAAAATTCTTCCTCTCTGAAACGGCTTGTCAAATTTTAAAATAATTTCACAGAGATGTTCCTTGGGTAAACCTTTTCAAAAATTTTTGTGAAATTTTGATCCGTCAAGAAACATGGCTCTGGTGAATGGGGGCTACTCGTACTATGTGGAAATGAAGAAATTCTTAAAAATTCCTCTTCTCTCCATATTGGCCCTCTTGTTAGATTTACAGCTTCTTTATTCCCAATACTGTCATCTTGAGTTAGATTGTAATATTTCAAAGCCACAGCAGAAATGGTTACATGAAAAATCACATAATTGTCATTTTTTTGTCTGAGAGTTGCGTTTTGTCTTATGTCCTTCAGGTTTTCTCGTAGAATGTAAATGTAGATTTAATATTGAAGGGAGGCAATGATTATTGCTGAAATGATGCTGTGATTTTTTGGCTCACCTGAGCACAACGTGCTCAAGGGGAGTTTTATGGTCACCTGGTGTCCGTCGTCCGTCGTGCGTCGTCAACAATTCTTTAAACATCGACTTCTTCTAAACCGCTGGGCCAATTTGGACCAAACTTGGCTGGAATGTTCCTTGGAAGGTCCTCTTTAATAGTGTTCACAGAATTTGATTCGGTCAAAAACTCTGATTTCCATGGCAACCAAATAAGATTTTCTAGGATTTTTTAAAAAAATCTTCTGCTCTGAAATTGCTGGTCAGATTTTAAAATAATTTCACAGAGATGTTCCTTGGGTGATGTTCGTGAAATTTTCATCCGTCAAGAAACAGAAATGAAGGAATTCTTAAAAATTCTTCTTGTCTAAAAGTGTTGGTCAGATTTTGAAATAATTTCACAGAGATGTTCCTTGGGTGACCCTTTTCAAAACGTGTTCGCAAAATTTTGATCCGTCAAGAACCATGGCTCTTGTGAATGGGGGTTACTTGCACTATACGGAAATAAAGAAATTCTTAAAAATTCTTCTTCTCAGAAACCGCTGCTCAGATTTTAGATGACCCTTTTCAAAAATTGTACGTGAAATTTTGATCCGTCAAGAAACGGGGCTCTGGTGAGTGGGGGCTACTTGCACTATACAGAAAATTATTCTTCTCCAAAGTGCTGGTCGGATTTTGAAATAATTTCACAGAGATTTTCCTAGGATGACCTTTTTCAAAAAATGTTCGAAAAATTTTGATCCGTCCAGAACCATAGCTCTGGTGAACGGGGGCTACTTGCACTAAAAGGAAATAAAGAAATTCTTAAAAACTCCTTCTCAGAAACCGCTAGTCAGATTTTGAAATAATTTCACAGCAATGTTCCTTGGATGACCCTTTTATGAAAGTATTAGCGAAATTTTGATCCGTCAAAAAACCTAGCTATGGTGAATGGGGGCTACTTGCAATTATGGCAATGAAGAAATTCTTTTAAACTATCCTTCTCTCAAAGGGCTGGTCAGATTTTGATATAATTTCACAGAAATGTTTCTTAGCTAACCCTTTTCAAAATGTGCTCGAGAAATTTTGATCCATCAAGAAACATGGCTCTGATGGCTGTTGGCTTCTTACACTATACAGACTTGAAAAAATGCTTAAAAATTCCTCTTCTCTGAAAAGGCCGATTAGATTTTGAAAAAAGAAATGGCTATGGTCTTCTAAAAAATTCAGGTGAGCGATCCAGGGCCATCTTGGCCCTCTGGTTTATTTCATTTAACATTTTAGCTTCTAATATTTGAAAACCAGTGTTGTCAAAATTTACTTACTCTTTTTAACTCACCTGAGCACAAGGTGCTCAAGGGGAGCTTTTAGGATCACCCGGTGTCCGTCGTGCGTCGTTCGTCGTCAGCAATTCTTAAAACATTAACTCCTCCTAAACAGCTGGGTCAAATTTGGCCCCGCCCCAGAGGATTACAAATTTTACATGGGCTTATATAGGGAAACTTTTATAATCTACTCGTACTTAGCCATAAGGCCTAGGAGGGCTACCAAATTTTGCAGGTAGCTTTATCTAATGGGCCTTTACTATGAGGGCCCAACTTTTAACCTTGGGGGTCAAGTTTGACCCCAATCCATGGGTCATAAGTTTTACATTGGCTTTTATAGTGAAAACTTGATAAACCTGTCTCTTGGGTCACATGTTTTACAGGGCCTTTTATTGAGCAAACTTGTTTTACAGGGCTTTTTATTGAGCAAGATTTGAAAATCTTTTTGCTTATAACCACACATTATAGACTTGTTTTATTTGGTATGGGGCTGTATCTTGTGGACCTCCACAAGGATTCAATTAATTGTAGCTTTGTGGCCAAAAAAAGCTTTGCCCTGCGATCATAACTTTCTCAAAGGATTCTATAGAAAATAGTTTTAAATGTCTTCTGTTTAAAACCAATTGCCCAAGTATTGCAATGTTTGGCTTGTACAGCTTTGACTTATTAGCCAGTGGAGCGATACAGGGCTATGATGGCCCTCTTGTATTAGATAAAATGTCATGTCGTGGAAAAAGGGGGCTAAGTATATAATTTCATCATAGATTGATAACAAAAAGAATACTTGCACATGTAAAACTCGATACCTCTTATATGTTTGTATCAATTTGTTTTCCAACAGGGGATATCCTTTTACGAATTTGTTTCGAAGCAAATTTCACGGAAACATAGCTGAATAGCGTTTTTCCTTAAATGGTGTGAAACCTATAGGAAGAACATTTTTCTGAAAGTGTATGGAACCTTGACATGCTTACTGTACACATTGTCAGACTCTTAATGTTATCCATAATTTTTAATGAATTAAATTGTCAGCCTGGGTATATTACTAGGTAGCTGAGTAATATCTTAACGGAATTTGTCTACTTTAGAATGATTAACTATAATCCTTTGAATTTGTTTTTGCCGCAGTGATAAGACAACCTGTTTTAATTTGATATTTGTAGTTGTGCAACAATTCTGGATTACAGTATAGCTACAATATGTAGCACATACATAATTATACTTATAGGTGGGTTTAATGAAACTGTAATTTGATTGACAGGTTCTTGTTGGGCAGCTATACTCATTACCGGCTTTGACAAAACAGATCAATCGGTATTCCAACAAGATACCTGGTTGATGTGGAAAACACTAACATCAAGATACCCTCTTATAACTGGATTGAGGTAAAAACTTATGGGTTACTGTATTACTGTATTAAGTCCTTTTCCATACTATCCCAACTTTTAGCTTCCCTGAAGGAGAGAAATTTTGAAAACATTGAAGGATAAGGAGAAAATCATGGAAGACAGCTTTTTCTTTTACCTTGTTCCATCAAGAATTCATTACTATCGAAGATATTTTGATTTTAGCCAAGTTTTATGTGTTATCTGCAAACAGTCATTTTTGGTGGGTCTAAAACATGTTGTTTGGTAACGACCTAACCGGAAGACGGCTGGATTCATTATCAACCTGTAATAGCTGACCTTATACAACATTTTGTAAAAGCCGGACGTTATGGGCACTTTTAAGTACAACATGTTCAATAGTGGCGCTGGCGTAACTAGAACACAAGAATTATCAGGCATTTTGTCGATAAGTTAACCCTTTACTCCACAGATACTCATTTCGACGCATTGCTTGTATGAGCCTTTGGAAAACATTGTGGCAAAAGGTGAAATTGCTCGTGACGAGCAATTTCACCTTTTGCCACAATGTTTTCTACACTATCAAAAGGTGTCAAATACACACAAGAAATAGCTTCATCCTTGCTGTTATTTAGGGTCAATCAGAGATACCATAGAAATGCCTTATGGGGTAAAGGGTTAAGACAGAGATTGAAAGATTGCATTTATCAGACTTGGCAAAATGTGCTGGATTCATCTAGATGTGATTTTTACGAGAACTTCAAAAGTTTTCTACATGTAAGACTTTTAAAATCAATGCTAGCAGGGAAAACTTTTATTGTTCATTTCAGTGAGAGAATCCAGGAAAAAAAATCAAAGGTTAGCGTTATGTTATAAAATTGATGGAATATACATAGACAAAGGCACGCTTCTATTTGTTAAAATAGAAATAATTTAACAGTTGTGTTGTAGGTCTGAGGCCTTCCTTTGCAAATGAAAAAATATTATATTGTTTACTGGTGAGTGATCCAGGGCTAGTATGTCTCCTTTGTTTCAGTATAGAGTGTTTTTAGCTATACTGGCTGAAAGCCAGCAGAGTTTATGTCATGGCGGAGTTTCCGTCGTACGTCCGTCCGTCTGTCCGTTAGTCTTTTTCTTGTTTACGCAATAAGTCTGCATTTCTCGTCAGATTTTCATGAAACTTGCACAGTTTATTTATCTAATCAATAGCTTCAATCCTATTGATTTTGAGAAAAATGCGATAAATAGTATGGGAAAAGCAGCCATTTCAAGATGAAAATTTCAAATTCTTCTTTACGTGATAGAGTCTGCATTTGTTGCTAGATTTTCGTGAAACTTGCACAGTTTATTTATCTCATCAACAGCTTCAACCCCATTGGCCCGCACGGGTGGCTCAGTGGTGAGCGTGTCGGACTTTTGACCTGGTGGTTGTGAGTTCGATACCCGGTTGAGGCGAACTTTCTTTCCGGCGTATTTTCGAGAAAAGTAGTCGG
Organism: Tridacna crocea; assembly: GCA_943736015.1. NCBI lineage: Eukaryota > Metazoa > Mollusca > Bivalvia > Cardiida > Cardiidae > Tridacna > Tridacna crocea. The sequence continues at coordinate 17,735,383 of OX031069.1, forward strand.
TGGCTTTGGAAAGAAAGTAGTGTAAGTACCGGTGTGAGAAAGCCACAAAACACATGTGCGTCACCGACCGCCATGATATGACCTTAGCTGTTAGAGTGGTGTTAAACCCCAACACAACCAACCAGCCAATCAACCTTATTGATTTTGGAAAAAAATCCAACAAACAGTATGGGAAAAGTAGCCATTTCAAGTTGAAAATTTCAAATTCTTGTTTACACGATAAAATCTGCATTTCTTGTCAGATTTTCATGAAAATCACACAGTTTATTTATCACATCAGTAGCTTCAAGCCTATTGATTTCGAAAAAAATCCAATGAACAATATGCGAAAAGTAGCCATCTCAAGTTGAAAATTTCAAATTCTTGTTTACGCAATAAAATGTGCATTTGTAATCAGATTTGTGTGAAACTTGCACAGTTTGTTTATCTTATCAATAACTCCAACCCTATGGATTTTGAAAAAAAAATCCAACAAGCAGTATGGGAAAAGTAGCCATTTCAAGTTGTCTGCCAGTAGAGCATATTCAGGGCCTCCTAGTTTCTGCAAGCCATTAACAAACAAAAAAGCTTTGAAACAGATTAGTCAAATGCTTCTCTAAATATCAGGTGTAAAAGGCTTTTTCTGATAATCATTTGCCTAATACACATTTACATCTCGTTAACAGCGCTGAGAACGTTTACTGCATCGAAATGAATGAACTGGAAAACACAGTTGAGAAGCTGAAACACAAGGGCTTCATCAATAGTGTGTTCATTTACTACTCTGGACACTATTACAAGGACAAAGGAAAGGGGTTTCAAACACATGAGGATAGATTTACTTCAAAAGAAGAGTTCGGAAAATATGTAAAAGCTCTAGAACGGGACATTATCTTGGTAACTGACTGCTGTTTTTCTGAAGAATTAAAGTATATTTGTCCGAAAATTAGAATACAAATAGGTGCCTCAGGCTCTGAAGAAAATGCAGAGTTCCATCAGTCAGGCAGTATGCTTACAAAGTTTTTTGTTCATAGCCTGACAGGAAAAAGCCAAGGTTCACCATGTCCTCTAACCGACAACATCGCTTGTGATATTTGTAAGAAGTATAATCCTGCAGAGAAGAAAATTGGATTCATCTGTGGAAGAGAAATGTTCAGAAATATCGAGAAACACATGAAGGAATATTACAAACAAGGACCACATAAAGGCTGCAGACCATTTCTTTACACTAAAGACGGTAACGATGATTGTTTCATCGGTTATCATATAGACAAGAAAACGGAAATCAAGTTTGGCATTGTAGACAATACTGAAAGTAAACAACCAGCAGATGAATTTGTAATTTCAGAATTGCCAGAAGAAATGAAAAACTTACAGATGATCTTATTCCGGGAGGTTTTGAAACAGAAAAAAGTGGGTAAGGTATATCATTATCTTGCTCAATCATTTCTTTTCAGGGCAGCATGTAGAGTTAGGGATTGCCGAAATCCCGCATAAAAATCTAAATCCAGCAAAAACAAAATTTAGTTGTGCACCAAATTGTGCTCTTAGACAAATGTGTCGGCAAAAATTGCATAACAATGAGCACTATAATTGGGGGTAGAGAGAAAAAACGGTTTCTGGGAAATAAAATGTGACAAAGTTTGCACCATGGGTTACCGCAATAATAATTCAAAAATGTAAAATCGTATACTTTTGGCCTATTATGATCACATCAAAAGACGCTTGTGATATGTGGTATGCAGACAAATAGCTTTTCTGAAAGATTTATATGCAATTGATCGCCAATAGCACCAAATGCGACAATTCAGGCGAATTGCTTCCAAAAGTGAGGTACTGGCAAATCTTAGGGCAACCAGTTATGTATTAATACTACAGAATTCTTGATCGATCATAACTCGGACATAAATAGTGAGCTTCAATTGTGACGTATCACCTGCCACTGTTTATCATAACGTAACAATCTTTTGTGTTATTATTGAAAAGCGTGATGGTTAATTAATTGATTGAATGATGTTTTATGCCGTTCTTAATATTTTCATGTATTTGCTGGGCAAGGGCTTTGAACATTTATAAAATGCAACTTTGTCTTTTGATTCATAATTTCAGAGTTTCTGCATATTCTTTGCCGTCGGATGTCCATCTTCATCTAAAGCAAAAGAAGCTGGATATGCCCATGTTTTTTGACTGAGTTGCAGATAGTTTTTTTTTTCAGTTCCAATAAAAAGTTAGTCAGTGCACAAGTCTGAACAAGCATATGTGTTACCACCTTTAAGCACATTGTACGCCTTGGGTTAATTTTATGTTTATGTTTATGATCATTGTTGTCAAATGTTGGTAGCTTTTCCATATAGAGATAATATTATGTGCACGGATGTGGACGCTCTCTCTGAAAATTAAAGGAAGAACCGAACTGATCACTGTTTCTTAAGAATGGATAGACTGGAACTGCTATATCAGAAACTTATTCTCTATCTATGCTTTTTAACTTCCATCATGGTTCGATTTCATCTCTTCAACATATGTCCGTTGACCTTTTCCTGTAGAGCTATTTTGTCTTTGTTTCCTCTTCTGGGCTAAGGCCGGAATACCTTATGTCATTGCCTAATCTGGCTGGTGACTTTCTAGTGTCTGTCTGACGCGAAATAGTCAAGATCTGGACACAGTGTAGTAAACATCTGAGGCCCACGTTTCATAAACCTATACTCATTTTGTCCCTTAATTATTAGCGATTGTTCAGAGAAAAAATAAAGATAGCCGAAACTTTTACCTGAATTCTCTTTATACCAACAACGTCGAACTTTTTTAGAGTTTTTATCCGTGTTTTAAGAATTTCACTTATAATTTAATTGTGTAAGAAGATTTCAGTTGTGACATGAATGTTAGTGAGACGAAGCTCGGAGAGAATTCTGATCCAAGGATAAGAGCTGAAAATACTAGATTAGCCATTGCGTTTTCGTAGACTGATTTAGGTCATCATGAGCTTTCTGTTCTTATTCTAAGTTGAATATGCTTGTTTGTAAGGGAGATTAAATTTTGGCACTCGGTCATGGCTGTTGGAAGTACAAACATCTTGAACTGAAATTAAGAAAAAGAAAACTGAGTTGTCTCTAAGGATATAAATATGTTGACAATCTCCAAAATCAATGGTACTTTGAGTGTCCAGAAAACTGGGGTACAGAAATCCTTAAAAATTAGTTCTTCACTTAAATCTATGTTGAGAGCACTCATTAAGATTATCTCTTTGAAGCTGTCTAAAAAAATGCCGTAACATTTTTTTTTTGACATTTGTTGAGTCCCTTAGTTTAACATTGTAATCCGTTACCTATACATCTTTACCTGAGAATGTAAAGTAGCATATTTATCAATAAAACAGTATTGTACATAAACACAAACATTAGTTCTGTCAAAGTTTCACTTGTTAACACTGTGTACTTTAATTATTAATGAAAGATTATGACAACTGTTTTATATTTCATCATCAGATGTGAACACTCACAAGGGACTGTGGGAGAAACATTGTGACGTAATTACGGTTATAGTGAGAGAAGGCCCTCGTACAGAAGACGAGATTGAATTGCATACAGTAGCAAAGGTGTCAGATGCAGTCATTCAAAAGTTCGACATATCCTGTCGTTTGAGACCAATTAAGAAATTGAACGAAGGGAAAGCCGGGATTTTTCTTACAGGCGGAACCTTAGGAAAAAAAGATGTAACCATAGGAAAAGTTGTGGAGTGTGCTAGTAAGATAAACCATGATGGCCTGAAAGTTCAAAAGGTAAGTTGATTTTGTCCAGTACAACTTGTATAAATCCATATATACAGAATGATCTAAGGATGGGCGTGCTGTATCGGCAGCAGCAGTATTTGGTAAAAAGAGGAAGAATTGTCACCCTCCTGACAACTCCTCAATCTTTTCTGCTGAGGTGAAAGCAATCGAGCTTGCTTTGAGTCTAGCAGAGAAAAGTAGATCTAGCCGCTTTCTTCTGTTCCCTGACTCCCTCTCTACACTCCAGGCTCTCTATATAGCCAGAAAACTGAAAAACCCATCAATTTGTGCTGTTCTTCAGAGAATCTCCTCTCTCTCTGATACCAACAAGTTTTTTTTTGTGCTTGCTTCCAAATCACATGGGTATTAGAGGCAATGAAAAGGCCGACGAAATTGCTAAGTCGGCATTGTCTCTACCTATATTTCATTTTAAAATACCATACACAGATTTTAAAGCATGCATTTTACCTTTCATCCAATCTCTTTGGTAATCACAGTGGGATGCGGATCATTTCAACAAACTTCATTCTGTTAAACAAACCCTTGGCGAGTGGTACCCCAATTACAGGTCCATTCGTCGAGAAGAGGTGGTAATCACAAGGCTTCGCATTGGACATTCTCGGTTAACACATTCCACTTTTAGCCAGAGAATATTTGACAGAATGTATTCCATGCATTGAACAACTTACAATTAAACATATTCTATTAGATTGCATTGACTTTGAGCCAGTCCGTGAGAAATGCTACAGTTTTGACATAGTCAGCATTGATTCATTTATCACCTTCATCAAAGAGATTGCTGTATACAACAAGCTGTGATACTTTCTTAATTACCTTTTTTAAACATGTTTTGTAATCCCATATCTCTACCATTTAATCCTTTTTATCTTCAGTCTGAATCTCCTTAATGGGAGGATTAGCCCTCTTTGGGGCATCTTATCTCATTGGAGATGGGACCTCCTTAATGGGAGTATACAAATCCGATTGGAGGCTCCATGCTTTACCAGTTTAACACTCATTTCATAGGAAAAGAGATATACTAAGTCTTACCTTTTGATCTAAAACTTTGGAATAGGCAGGGACAGCCAGCCACTCAATATCATATTTTATGCACATTAAGAATAACACATATTTCATCTTCATTTAGAGACTTCTTATCATCAAACCAACATTTTTTTTTTAATTTTTTTATCACATTCTTAACTTTATCACTTAAAACTTTTGAGTCGAGAGGGGTTGCCCTGTGATTCAATTATGCCCTTTATGCATGATAAGATAACACGTAATCCTTCTTAATTCAACCTTTAACAATCATTAATATATTCAAACATTTTTCAGTTTTATTTTTTAAAATTCCACTCCACTTTTAACATCTTTTAACACAGACATGCGCGCTAAATGACCACAGCTGTCGATGCGCCATAAAACAACATTTATTCATTCATGCATTCATTTTAGAGCCCTAAAGTTGTCTTTCAATAAACGTTTAGAGTCCACGGATGTAGCCCCTGATTAGCATAAGAGTTCTAGTGGGAAATTCCTATGTCTGCCTTCAACAACATTCTGAATTCTCTTCCCTTTACTGTCGGACAAAAGAACGCCTATATGTGAATTTTCTGTGTTTGGTACCTGCAAAGGATTTCCTTCTAAAAACTTTTCCAAATGTCGTTCTGCCATGTGAAATAATCTCAGCTCTCAGTCGTTTCAAGCAAATAACACGAGAGTATTAGCTGTGAACACTTGGATGCAGGGTTTCTGTTAGAATTTGCGACATTTCAAGGTCCGAAAGATCAACGCTGATGATGGTTCCTAGTGGTGAGGAAATAAATTACGACAGGGAAACAAAGTAATAGATGGGAAAATTCTCCTTTTTATAATGGATTGAAGATGATTCTTTTTTACCTTTGTCAATCTAAGAAAAAGGAAATATCGAAGTCCGCTCGTCTGACAATTGACGGCTGATGACAGCTCATGGGGTTGACACTTGAACTGCTGGTTTCTGCCTTTTCCCTGTCAACTACAAACCTTTGTTTATCTTTGAACTACTTCTGACACCACTCTTGCATGGGGGTAAATATATTTTAACAAGTTATGGTGATCTACTTGAGTTTATTGACATAAACTTTGCGGTCCGCTCACCCAAAACGCTGGTGACCAGAACGCTTACAAGAATCAAACAAGAAAGCACGCAATATCATGATGACGTCATATAGAACGATAGTAAAAGGAGGGGTGTCCATTAAGCACACAACCGCAGGTCAAGGGTAAGGTAACTGCAGGTTCAATCGTAATTAGAAAGGGAAATTTAGGGTTATTTTCTTATTCAGGCTTCCTCAATTTCGGATAAGTTTCAACGCAGGAAAGAATGGTCAATCTTATAATGACAGTGTGCCATGCACAAGTCATGTCAATAAGTCAAGGTCACAGCAAAGTCTTCATCGGTAGCGTTTGTGTCCAGCCTTTTACTTCTTAGCTCACCTGAGCACGAATTGCTCAGAGTGAGGTAGTGTGATAGTGCTGTGTCCGGCGTTCGTCGTCTGTCGTCAACTTTTACCTTGTGTACGCTCTAGAGACCACATTTGCAGTCTGATACTCATGAAAGTTGGTCAGATGGTTTGCCTTAATGGTATCTCGGACAACTTCGAAAATGGGTCATGTCGGGTCTAAAACTAGGTCACTCGGTCAAATCTTAGAAAAACCTTGCGTAAAACCTTGCATACGCTCTAGAGGCCACATTTTCGGTCCGATGCTCATGAAAGTTGGTCAGAATGTTTGCCTCGATGATATCTCGGACTAGTTCGAAAATGGGTCATGCCGGGTCAAAAATAGGTAACTAGGTCAAATCTTAGAAAAAACTTGTGTACGCTCTAAAGTCCACATTTTCAGTCCAAAACTCTTGAAAGTTGGTCAGAATGTTTGTCTTGATGAAATCTTGGACGAGTTTGAAAATGGGTCATGTCGGGTCAAAAACAAGGTAACTAGGTCAAATCTTAGAAAAACCCTGTGTACGCTCTAGAGGCCACATTTTCAGTCCGGTACTTATGAAAGTAGGTCAGAATGTTTGCCTCGATGATATCTCGGACGAGTTCGAAAATGGGTCATATCGGGTTCAACACTAGGTCACTAGGTCACAACTTAGACAAGCCCTGTGTACGCTGTAGAGGCCACATTTTCTGTCTGATACTCATGAAAGTTGGTCAGAATGTTTGCCTCGATGATATCTCGGACAACTTTGAAAATGGGTTATGTTGGGTCAAAAACTAGGTCACTAGGTCAAAGCGTAGAAAAACCTTGTGTGCGCTCTAGAGGCCACAATTTCAGTCCAAAACTCTTGAAAGTTGGTCAGAATGTTTGTCTTGATGAAAGCTTGGATGAGTTTGAAAATGGGTCATGTCGAGTGAAAAACTAGGTCACCAGGTTAAATGTTAGAAAAACCTTGTGTACGCTCTATAGGCCACATTTTTTGTCCAAAACTCTTGTAAGTTGGTCAGAACTTTTGTCTTGATGATATCTCGAATGAGTTAGAAAACGGGTCATGTTGGGTCAAAAACTAGGTTACCAGGACAAATCATAGAAAAACCATGTATACGCTCTGGATGCCACATTTTCAGTCCAACACTCTTGAAAATTGGTCAGAATGTTTGCCTTGATAATATCTTAGATGAGTTTGAAAATGGGTCATGTTGGATCAAAAACTAGGTTACCAGGTCAAATCGTAGAAAAACCTTGTGTATGCTCTAGAGGACACATTTTCATTCTGATACTCCTGAAACTTGTTCATAATCTTTGTCTTGGTGAAACCTTGAATGCGTTTGAAATGGGGCATGTGGAGTCAAAAACTAGGTCACTGGGTCAAATATTAGAAACACCTTGTGTACAATCTAGAGGCCACATTTTCTGCCTGATACTCTTCAAACTTGGTCAGAATGTTTGTTTTGGTGATGTCTCAAAAGAGTTTGATAATGGGTAATTGTCGGGTCCAAAACTTGGTCCACTTTGTCAAATCCTAGAAAAACCTTTTGTACGCCAAATTTTCAGTCCAATACTTATGAAACTTGGTCAGAATATTTGTCTTATTGATATCTCAAAAGTATTTGATAATGGGTAATGTGTGATAAAAAAAAAAAAACTAGGTCACTGGGAAACGATTGAAAATGGTTCATGTTTGGTCAATAGACTCAGGTGAAAGATTTCAGGGCCACCATGGCCATCTTGTTTCAATTATGAGAGAATTTCAGTATAACTTTACAGAACATGTAAACGATATGTTGTGCACAAGACCCTTTTCCGTAGATCAGAAGTCAAGGTCAGGGCTAGGTAGAAAGTGATTGTAAGTGTTCACAGCTCTTGGACGCACACATAATAAAAGGTTGCTATTCAAAGGTCATCAGTCACTTCTCAGTGACACATCTTTCATTTTTGTTAGAGGCGAACTTTCTTTCCGGCGTATTTTCGCCTCTCATACATGTATCTGCTGAAGCATGTGAGAAAAGTAGTCGGTGGCTTTGGAAAGAAAGTAGTGTAAGTACCGGTGTGAGAAAGCCAGGAAGCACATGTGCGTTACCGACCGCCACGATATGACCTTAGCTGTTAAAGTGGCGTTAAACCCCAATACAACCAACCAACCATTCATTTTATTTTTGTTGTCGACGTATATGGCAATTTTTTCAAATGGATAGACTTTTTTTCAGACTTTGCATATACAAAGCTCGTTATGTCGTTAAGTGATTACATAAAAAATGTTATAAGTTACTGTGCTTGTTTCTGAGAAATTTGAGTTTGGAAAGGGTATATACAGCTCCAAAATTCAGGTTAGATTGGAATTGACACACTTTTCATTAATAGTCAAACAGAGAAAATACCAGAAGACAATACAAATATACATCATAGTAACGAGAATTCATTTAGTAATGCACTTAAAATATATAAATATGTGGTTTTGAGCATTATAAATGTACAAATTGCATGTTATATGTAGACCATTTGATTTTGACCGAATTAAGGATTAATCTTTGATAATAAATAAACACTTTGTAGTGGACAGTTTTTTTTTCTTGAATTTCTACACTTTTAGTATTTATTAATCTAAACAATAGAAAAAATAAAAATGGCACTTATCCGCAATAGTTTCGTCTGAGAACGATGATGAAGATCGCTGTGGAAGTTGATTTCTTTTCAAGGAAAAAATGGGATAAAAGCGCACAATGGGAAAAGGAGAATTTGATCATTTGGAGCAAATTCTCTTTGTATACAGTAATTTTCAAAATGTAAACAGCTGAACTCCCACAGCTTTAAATTTCCTGATTTTGTTTGCTTGTTTGGTGTGTAACGCCGTATCAACAGTAATTCAATTATTTCATGATGACAGTTCACAGATCCATTTTTTTTCATCTCTTTACTTATACCACTAGAAGGCAGGGCTTCCAGTGCTGCAATAGTATTGCCATATGTGCAAAAAAAAATGGGTGCACTTTTGATTTACTATCCATGACAAAAAGATAATTACATGTATGTGCAGTAGGATGTGCGCAAACATTTGTAGTATGCCTCGTTAAGTTTGAAATGCAGTGGGGATTTTTAGCTTCACTGGCCGAAGGCAAGCGGGCTTATGTCATGGCCCGGTCATGGCCCGGTGTCCGTCGTGCGTCCGTCGGTCCGCCCGTGCGTTAACTTTTATTTCAAACATCCCTTATCTGAAATTACCCATCCAATTTTGATGAAACTTCACAGAAATGATCCTGCCATGGTCTGCTTTAGAATTCTGAATTTTGTATGTAACTTTACCTAGTGGACGTTTACCAAGTGTCTTCAAATAATACCCCTGTGGTGAAAATTGGGCCGGCCCTGGGGGACACAAGTTTTATATGGGCTTATATAGGGAAAAACTTTAAAATCCCTCTGGTACCTAGCCATAGGTCCTAGGGCTACCAAATTTGGCATGTATCTTAATCAAGTGAGTGTCTATCAAGCATGCCCAAACTATAGCCCTTAGGTCAAATTTGACCTTGCCCCGGGGGTCACAAGTTTATATGGGCTTATATAGGGAAAACTCTAAAAATCTTCTATTATCTAGCTATAAGGCATAGAGTTACCAAAATTGGTATGTATACAGAACAGGGACTAACCAGAAAAATTGTAAAAAAGAAAATATCATCGATTTACTTCAAAAACCTCGTAACTAGCTTGTAAAAAGCTGTAGTTACGATGTTTTCGAAGCAAACCGACAATATATATTTCACGAAACAAGTTTAGTTCTCATTTCAATAAGAACTAAAGCTTCCCCCCCCCCCCCAATAATTTGATCACCAATAAAATGACTGTCAGCATTTCGCTGAATATTGCTAGACAATCATCGTGCATAAAGAGGATGAAATAATAGAAAATTCCGAACGATTTAAAATAGTTCTAAGCCGGTTCTCAAATGATGTTGCCCCCCCCATCCAAAATTGCTTCCTACGGGCCTGCGTAACATTGTAAGATGTTGAACTTCTTCTTTTTTACAGGGTGAGAAAGAATATGTTATTACAATAGAGTGGGAAAACATTAAAGATTGGTCAGTTGTGGAAGCTGTGAGAGAGACGTGTGCAGAAACTTGGCTGGAGAAGTGTCTTTCAGATATAGCCGAAAAAAATGACAACATGGTAAGACAAAAACTTTAAATCATTCAGTACCAAAAATGTTAACTCGACCTTTTACGAAAGCTCAAATTAAACCTGAAAACCTATCTAATAAACATGGATAAACGATGCTAATCGTGATAAAAGCCATCTTCGAAAGGCCATGTTTTGAAAGGCTTGTACTTGAACCTTATCAACCATTTTTTGTATCTATGGATTATTACATATATGAGCTTAATTGTAAGAGCTTAAGTAAGTAAGCTTGAGTGATTTAGACTTTTTTTGTTAATGTTCATCATGTATTATCCTTATTGCTTTCTATTTTGTCACCAAAGATCTTGTACTTAGTCTAGTTGCTTAGAAACGCTCCTAGCCTATGAAGTTTGGAAAGTTGAATTTTTATTTCTAAACCTGTAGGGCCAACTATCTATTGCCAAAGCGCTTTCTGATTGGAAATGTCTTGGTATTGAATGATGACTGATTCTTTCTGTGCATTTTATATAACGAAATTCAGAGGTTAGGGCTACATCTCAAGTTGACTGTAGAACGACTATTAAAATTTTCTTTGGACTCCTATATGAAAGCTCTGAATTTGTAGCAATATACATTGCATGTGTGTTATGCAAATTTAAATAAACACTTACTGACTGCAATATTAGAGTCAAAGAAACTTGACAGATTTGATCCATTGGTGATTCCCACCGTATTTCATCATGTAAGTGGAGGATTAAAGCCAAGTCCGAAGACAGAAGATAATGTAACACAGCTGGAGTATTTTTCTCATGAATAGCCGAAAATAGTGAATACTGTCTTGATGATATAGTAATCGTTATATATATACAGAATATATGTTTTATTGTATGCTATGATATTGTTCTCATGTATTTGCAGTGGACGAAATTATGCAATATTTGTTTTTATATTACATATTTTCCATTTTGCATACTTGAGAGCATTTTCAAGTGTTGCTTACTATTGAGTTATTTCACATTTTATCAAAAAATCAAAATTTGAATGGCTGCCATAATCATAATTATATCGTTGCACATGTTTTACAAATTTTTTAATGGTACTTAATAGAAATATGAAAAATAAACAAAACACTCGTTCTGAATAACGGTCACTACAAAGATCTAAAATGTGTCTATCGAACAAGTTTATCGGCCATAGAATTATCCAGCGAAAGAAAAGGATGCTCAGTCGCCATCTTGTTTAAATATATGCCTCTAGAATCGGTGACGTCATCGTTAGGCAATATTGGAATCACTGTTCAGTCACGGGCAAATATGTAAACAATATCAAAATATGTAATGAAAAGGTTATTGTTCCTGTATGGATAATGTTGAACTCATTCTTTTGGAGAAGTTACCCACGCAAGCCTGAGCAAACTCTACCAAAAAAGCTTGTTCAACACAATATATTCAAAAACAAGTGAAGTGACTTATAGCAGTAATTTTCAGCATGCTTGTATTTGATAGGAGCATTGTGAGAAAATTTATTTTCACGCGAGACCGAAGGTTTAGTGATGTTAAAGATGCGGACAGCACACGATGACATGGTTTTATTTTTTGAAGATGTATTAAAGATCATATGAGTATATTTTATCGTTTTAGGACGCGAAGGAGCTGGTTATGACCGCACCTTTTGGAGGATGTAGTTCAATATGTGAGAATTTTCTTGTCATTGAAATCAGGAAAGAAGAGACTAGTTAACTGGCAACGGGAAGCAGTATTTGGTTATGGTATTGACCTCTTTCATCGGTGTTTCATACATAATACTCTATAGTGACATTATGTGTTACATATGCTTTTATCATAATATTTGAGACTAGCTAACTGGCAACGGGAAGCAGTATTTGGTCATAAATCTCATACGAAGGCAGACATTATGCCCGCTGACTGGATTTTTGTTCCAAAATCATAGCAACATCAACTTTGCTAGTTACTAAATGTTCTTAATGTCGGAAAAATGGCTGATTTAGAACTAAGAAATCGGTATGACATTGTATGCATCTTTACATTTCAGACTAAATTTCTAGTACCAATAATGAAGCGGCATTCCAATATTGCCCTCCAGTCCTCATTGCCAGTGTCAAAATCTGTATGTGTGCTTGCGAACGTGCGTGTGTGTGGGTGGGTGTTATGCAATGAAGTTATGCTCTGATTATGCAGTGTGGGGTCTATCATTCGAAATATTGAGATTTTTGCGTGGTTGTTGCATTGCACTAAAACCTCATATATACGGTGTTCTCCTTTCTCCGTTCACCTTAGCGTAAATAAGCTCACAAAATTCACATTTTCAGTCAAGGAATCAAAATTTGCGTGTAATGATCAAATATAAAATCTGAATCAAACTTTTAACTGAAAAAAGTCCCTACAACTTGCATCAAAAGGTTCGATCTGTTGATCTTTTCAAACCTACCTCGCCAACTTGGGTAGTATGGCAACTTTCTCATTTTTCCATTCATTTGATTGAATGTCAAGACCGATAGCTAAAGACTGATAAATATTCTACACACTAGTTCAGACAGACAAGCTTATTCATAGTAAAAGATAAACACAACCTTCTTAGGCGTATTTGATTTGAAAAACATTGAAAATTTGCTTTTTATTGTATCTAATGAAATATTTTCTTTCAAATTGTGAAAATTACTCTCTTTTGTGGCATTTTTGTGTCTTATTCGATAGAAAAATGGTATCGATGTAGGTTAGGATTTTATTTATAATATCTGACAGAGTAGAATAGAACCAGGGTGGAACAAAACGTCACGAGCGCTTATTCCTTCCGTTTTAGTACATGAACGGAGAAGCGAGAAAGAACGGAGAAATGAGAAAATGCCATATTAGTTACTATGATTTTCAAAATTATTCGGGCGGGGGCCCGAGCCCCGCCCCCAGCCCCCAGCCCCCAGCTAACTTCGAAATATTGAGATTTTTGCGTGGTTGTTGCATTGCACTAAAACCTCATATATTAGTTACTATGATTTTCAAAATGATTCGGGCGGGGGCCCGAGTCCCGCCCCCAGCCCCCTGTTCCTATGTTGAATGTTGAAAATGCAAGTTACTGTTTTGATTTTACATTTATACATTATTAATCCGTCAGTAAAAGTTTACATTTTTTATGTCCGAAAGAAGAGAAGAGGGCTTTGGAAAAATTAAAAAAAGATCATGATTTTCTCATTTACCTACAATATTCTGCACTCTTTCAAAGAGATATGCAATCATGTGAACCAAATTTACGTAAAAGTTTTGAAAGTGCTTTCTTTGTGGACAAGACGAGCCCTGATAGCTTAATTGATAGCGCACAGAACTTGAGAACAGGGGGTCCCTGGTTGGAAACCTGACTCTGCAAATTTCTTTCCGAGGATTGATAATAGTCATTGCGAAAAGATCCATTCCTCTCTCACTGCAGACCGTTATTTTCACAATGGCTTTATGGGAGAGCAGCCACTTGCTTGGAAAGAATATTTCGCTGAGTACTGGTAAAAGAAATTCCAGGAAAGCATGGATGGGTGCAGTGGCCGTAGTGATATAACTAAAATAATGTAGAAAAAGGTGTTAACCACCATACAATCAATCGATCAGTCAACATGGAAAAGTTTTATTTTTAGTTTCAGGTAAATGGTAAACACGCGATTCAGTTAAAAAATAAAGCAAAAGGGAAAAGGAGACCTTTGATGTCTTAGTAAATGGAATGATTCAGCATAGGTGTTGCAGTCTTCGTTTTCTTTTTTTCCACCATGGACTTCTTAGCAATTACTCTGTCTAACGATATTCTCATCAAACGTTGTCCTTTTAACAACACCAAAGACATCTTTGATACTTAACCACTGTAATGCTAAAGCCAGAATGATTGTTTATGCAGACAGGCATAGCTCAATATCAAACTAAACAGAGTATGCAGTCTGATCAGGGATCTCCTTTGTGAGATACTTTGAGAAAAAAGGTTACAAATTGCAAGGCTGAGATTGTACAAATCATTTAGTTGGCACTCAAAGGCTTAAATAAGAATAATTTGATAAATCATTTTTATGTACAAGGTCTGTTTAAGAAGCATCTGGAAAAATGTTACAGTTAATGGTACCAAGTTTAGATACTTCCTAAGTCTAAAGAATGAAAACATAAATGGTGAATTTGGACCCTCCTATTACAACTTTGCAATTTCCGTTGTCACCAAAGCCACGTCAAGTTACATTGAATGCGACACACGTAAATGTAAACGAACTACATTTGCAGAATCTCTTTCCCGCAGTGAAATATGTTTTTGAAATATTTGCTATTCTTAAATACATATGACAAATCTACATACAAACTTGTTGCAGAAGGATGCTAAAATTGATTTCGATCTCAATTTATCAACTGTGATCGGTCAAGAGCAGTTATGCAAGAGCAAAGTTCCTGAATACAAAAGTCCAATAACACCATGAAAGTGTTTCATTATGCTATTCTAACATCAATACTAGGATCAGTTTAAAAATCCCTCAATTTGCAGGATATAAGGTAATGTATTTTCACGAATTTTCGACATAATTCAAATTGCAAGGCTATACAATACGTTTGTTGAGTTACTGTTCCGCAAACTTTCAAGGAATGATTCCACGTTGTGCTTTTAAATGTGGATTTGTGGGTGAGATATGTGTATACCACGTAAATGAGAATATGAAAATGTGTTCGTAACATAAAATGTGCGAGAGAAGATCTGCCATACATTTTTCTGTTGTGAATTTATTTTCTCCCGCCCACCCTCGGAGCCTATCTATATTTCAATGGACCACAGCATTTGCGTAGGTATGAAAAGGGCAAGTGTCTGTATTATTTTGTTAGCTCACCTGAACACTTTGTTAGATTACCTGAATACTATGTGCTTAAGATGAGCTTCCTTGATCGTGTTGTGTCCTTATTGATTTGTCTGTCATGTGGTCATCATCATTTATCTTGTTTGCACTCTAGAGGCCACTTTTTAGTAAGATACGCAGAAACATTGGTCAAAATGTTTATCTTTATAAATATGATGCAGTTTTGCAATTGAGTCATGTAGGGTCAAATTGTAAAACACCAGGTTAGGTTTCAGGAAAAACTTGTGTACACTTTAAGGGACACATTTTCAGCCAGATACTTATGAACCTTTGTCGAAATGTTCGCTTAAAAAATCTCGGACAAAATCTCGGACAAGATTGCAATCGCGTCATGTAGGCTTTTGATAAAATCTTGCACAAAATTGAATATGGGTCGTGAAGTGTCAAAAAATAGGTCACCAGGGCAAATGGTATAAAATGTGTGTGTGCCCTCTAGAGGTTAACTTGTTTAAACTTGGTGAGAACATTTTTCTCGATAAAATCAGGTACAGTTTTGAAATTGGGTCATATAGGGTCAAGATTCAGATCACCATGTCAAATTTTAGGAATTTTAGGAAAAAAACTTGTTTACACTCTAGAGGACACATTTTTAGCCAATTACTCATGAAACTTCGTCAAAATGTTTTATTTTGAAAAATCTGGGACAAGTTTGAAATGGGTTCATATAGGGCAAAAAAGGTATCACCCAGGCAAATCTTAGAAAAGGCTTGCGCACACTTTAGAGGCTACATTTTTAGTCAGATTCTTATGAAACTTCGTCAAAATGTTTGTTCTAATAAAATCATGTATAAGATCGAAATTGGGTCGTGAAATGTCGAAAAGAAGATAAATTGAATACAAACAGTTTCTGCATTCTGGACGTTAGAGGTCTCATTTCATTCAGATACTCATGTAACGTTGTCTCGATGAAATCGCTACAAGTTCGGAAATTAGTTATGTGGATTCAAGTCACAAGGGTAAATCTTAGAAAGAGCTGGTGTGCACTCTAGAGGCCACATTTTCAGCCTGAACTTCCTGAAACTAAATCAGAATGTTTTTCTTGATGATATCTTGGACAAGATTGAAATTGGGATATATGGGATAAATGGTTGAAACTCGGTCAAGATATTTCTTATTATGATATCTTGGACACGCTCAATATTAGGTTATATGGGGCCAAAAAGGAGGTCTTTGGGCCAATTCTTGTAAATATCTTTTGTAATCTTTAGAGACCCCATGTTCAGCCTGATAGTCATGAAACTAGGTCAGAGTGTTTTTCTTGATAAAACCTCGGATAAGTTTAAAGGTACCTCATTTTTGGACAAAAAGTGTATAACCGGGTCAAATCTTAGAAAAAGCAAGGGTGCTCTAGAGACTGTATTTTCAGCATGATACTCTTGAAACTCAACCAGAATGTTTATCATGATGACATCTACAACAAGTTCGAAATTGTGTTATATGGAGACAAAAAAGAAGGCCACGTTGCCATATCTTAGAAGAACATTGTATAGATACTAAAGGACACATTTATATTCGGATACTCTTGAATTTTGAAAACGAATGTCTTCTCTATACAGTGGAAATGTATGAAATGGTCATGTTGGGTCAAAAATTGGGTTAGTCGGAGGCAGAAACGTGAATTTTCTAACGTTGTAAAATTAAACAAAAGATATGAAAACCTTGCATCTAGTTACAAAACATTAGATTGTATTTTTCTGCTAGCGACAAACACATGGACTGGCTGATTCAAATCAAAATTCGACTTCACGCAATCATTATTTTTATTTAGCAGGCATATGACCTTCAGATATTTTGCTTATGAATACAGATAATATATAGACGCATGAAACATTTTATCTCCTTTTGCAGAAGGCTTGCCATTTTATGCTTTTGTCCTGTCTCCATCGTCTCTGCGTCTGTTTGTCTGTCTATGCATTAATTTCAAAGACTTTTTAGAATGTTGTGAAGTAATGCTGATAAAGCTTCATAAGATCATGTCATGGTCATCTTCAGACGTCATTCTTAGAAATTGAATGCATCATACATACGATGCCACTAAAACTGAAAACAGCGAAAATCTTCTACAAAATGCCCTTTTTGTTGGAATGTTCTGCATAATTGACACAAATAATCCTGAGGCAGACCTCTTTGAGATTCCTTGATTTAATTTTGAGCAATCCATAAATATAGCTGCTGTGTGCTTGGCTTATCTTCTCATGGAGGTTAGCTCACGTTTTATGCCGTAATGATTTGGGAAAATAATTCTTCCTTGTGATAAGTTTTTGTAATCTTGTAGCTCCATATATTACTGTACACTTCACTGTAAAAATGTTTAATATTGTTTGTTTTCATATATTTGTGTAAAAGAAATGTTTATTTGATGGTCATGGTTATTTATTTTGATGTTTTATGTTATACTTTGATTGTGTTAGATGTCAATCATGATGTGATTTTTATTGCAATATAGACTGTTTTTTCAGATAACTGTAACTTGCAATGACAATCACAGATCACAAATCTCTAAAGCAGGCTGTAGGAGCAAGACAGTGCTACAAACCACCTCATGTTAAATACTATAAAAACCAGCCTTGTAAATCTAATCTATGCAAGATGATTTTTTTTTTTTTTTTCATTTTTTATTATTATCATTATTTTTCTAATATGTAAATCGAAACAAAATAAAATGATAGAAATTCCGCAATCTTTATATTATATTTTCCACATGAAATGAATAAATATGCATATTTCATCGTCTTTTTTTTTTAAACAAAAATCCTATTGTTGTGTTTATAGGCTATTTACATATTCTTATAGGCTACTTTTATAGCTGATTGAAAAACAGATTAATTGATTTTATATTATGAAAATTTCCTTGAGCGTTGCCTGTGTCGTATGGGAGAAAGCGATGTTTCCTTGGTGAGAGGTTCACTATGCTCTAGCCCAACAATCATTCGATTTTACTTAAGTATTGCTTTTGACCTAAGGAGGAGCCCAATGGCTTTTTTAGCCAAGAAGGTCAGAGACACTAGATAATTTTATTTTTTTAAAGAAATTTGTCTTGTCCCCGACCAAAAAGTTATATGACATAGGACAATGAAAAGTTAAAGAAGAAAGACTCTCATTATTCAGGATAAAGTCAAATGTGATGGTTTATTTCATTTCAAATTGATGTTCATTCAGTGTTATGGTACTTTGTTAGTATATATCGTCCGCCTTTAAAAGTTCTAGGTTATAAAAAATCAGTACAGTTCTTTGGTATTTGTATCTTTCATTTTTTGTTATGCATATATACAGATATATGTATACCAGTCCTTGCTTTCATTAGCCATAAACTTTTTGGTTTTTGTATTCTATTTTAACTTAATTGAATAAATGATCATTTTATTCATTGAAAGTTGTTTATTCACCCGAGTCGGCTGACTTATCACCACAAATTATCATCGCTATACTTGGAATGATGTCAGTTGGACGGAAGCTGTGCTTAAAGCCTTATTTCCAGCTCAAAGAACTAAGTCGAATATACACTGAGTCATGATCTGAGGAAAGGTGGTATAAGGATAATGGGATTCGTGTAACATCGCCTATCATCGCCGACAAACGTGCGCATTCACGTAGGACTTCAGTAATCCTTAATCGATCGGTCGACAGACGCGGGTTCCCGGCATCGACTACGGATTACCTCAGTGTTAGCCGAATCCGTACGGATTTCGGCGTTGAAATGCTATGTTACACTAGTCCATGAGGGTTCCATATCCTTAATGAACCTGTATCAATCTTTGTTAGCCTGTGCAGTTTGTCCGAGCTTACATGGGTCCAAACATTTTATATATTTAGCTCACCTGAGCACAACGTGCTCAAGGGGAGCTTTTAGGATCACTTACTGTCCGTCGTCCGTAGTGCGTCGTCAACAATCCCTTAAAAATCAACTCCTCCTAAACCGCAACCAAATGGAATTTTTTAAGAAATTCTTTAAAATCTTCTACTCTGAAACCGCTGGCCAGATTAAAAATAATTTCACAGAGATGTTCCTTGGGTGACCTTTTTCAGATTTTTTTTGCGAAATTTTGATCCGTCAAGAAACATGGCTCTAGTGAATGGGGGCTACCTGCACTGTACAAAAATGAAGAAATTCTTGAAAACTCTTCTTCTCTCGATAGGCAGGTCAGATTTTGAAATAATTTCACAGGAATATTCCTTGGATGACCCTTTTTAAAAATTGTTCGTGAAATTTTTATCCATCAAGAAACATGGCTCTGGTGAATATGGGCTACTTGCACTATACGGACATGAAGAAATTCTTGAAAATTCTTCTCCTCTGAAACGGCTCGTCAGATTTTAAACTATGATAATTTCACAGAAATATTCTTTGGGTGACCCTATTTAAAAATTGTTAGCGAAATTTTGATCTTTCGAGAAACATGGCTCTCGTGATTTTGGGCTACTTGCGCCATACGGAAATTAAGAAACTCTTAAGAATTCTTCTTTTCTTAAACTGCTGGTCAGATTTTGAAATGACTTTTACAGGCGACCTTTTGAAAATTGCTTGACAAAATAATGATTTTGTTTCCAGTGTTTCAAAACAACCCCCTCCCCCCCCCCCCCCCCCCCTGCCCCTTAAAAATGGATTTGGTCCTGTCAAAAATTCAGGTGGCGATCAAGGGCCATCTTGGCCCTTTAGTTAAAATTTTCATATCCAAAGACAACTCGACCATGATTCAGCCAGTTTTGAAATGGTCGGTTTACTGCAAAACCGTTGTAACTACAGCTTGAAACAAGCTGTAGTTACAAGGTTTTTAAAGTAAACCGACGATATGTATCCATATTGTGCGACTACTAGCTTGGTACGATGCAGTATAGAGATGCTTTTAACATCTTTATGTCGTAGTGCCACTAATATTTCCCCCAATTTTTAACCTTATCCTGCAAGTTAAGACGCGTTGCATGATTTTTTAACTTTTTACCAAAGGGCAAATTTTGGGCTGGTCCAAATCGAAAGCATTTGCAGACGACAAAATAAAAGTGACTGAAAATTTGAAATTTGTTTTGTGAATGGTTGGCAGCATTTTCTCCTTTTCCTTTCTGAAGGATTCTTTCTCCAGAGTTGTGAAAAGTAGGGATTGTGTGGTAATGGGTTAAACCGAAAACGTTGGTATTTCGAAGGTATTTTTTGTGGACAAGATGCCCTTATCGGACAGTGTAGATTAAAGATCTAACTGCACGTTCTGATCCTGATCTACACTGTCCGCTAAAGGTCAGTCTTAGCCGCATAAAGTTTAGGAGACGGTAATGAAGGATTAAAGCGTCAAGTTCGCCGGTCAGAGATTCAGGATTAGAATCCTGTAATGGATAGGCGTTATCATTTTAACCCACCCACGGCTTTGCAAGAGTTTCAGTTACGTTACTAGGAAGCAGTGATAGAATAGTCTGTTCCAAGTCGTAGAACTTGTTTCACAATCAGTGTTAAGGTAAGAACTGTGTAATGCACTTCCGATGAAAATTTTAATTGGTTGATAAATAAGAATAAAGGATTTTTGCAGAAATAGTATTTTTGCACATTTCTAACGGATCAGAAATTTAGTTTATGTCTATCTTGAAATCATTTTTTGATACTTTTGTTCGTTTTCTGAAAAGGGAGGTAATTATTATCTCGTTTTGAATTGAGAATACAGTGGTTTTAGATTTATAAATGATAATTCAAAGAAGGAAAAAATGGAAAAAAATAAAAAGGTGAATGTAGTTAAATAATACTCATTTTTTAACTATAGCTAATTTTGCAGGATGATATTTTAGTGGAAATAGCTGTTTTCCATTACACAGGTCTTACCTTAAATCGTCAAATCTAAAATAATCTTTTGTCGTCCCACAATGTTTCACAAAAAACGTGAACGAAAGTCTCCATCGTCTTCCACGAAAACAACATATCGGCTACAACTACTATTTCTCTGTTTCTGTCGAATATGTTTGTTGGATCAACATGTAATGACTTCTAAAAGTAAACTAGATCTATACATTTATTGCGACTAGGTCAATTTTCTACTACGACAGTGAATGACCAGAGATAATGACCGGTAGTCTCGTCTGAGCATGTCATATTCTTCGAAGATTCGACCTGTCTGCTATGACGCATCACTCCCCCCATTATGGGAGGGGGTGGGGTGGGGTTGTAGAAATACGCGCAAGAAAGTACCAATGGAGTAAACGGCTTTTATCAACACAGGCCTGTTTTAGCTCTAGATTTCTCTAAACTGCTGATCATCGCACCATTTAGCGTTTTATTTAATACACGTTTATTTCAGTTTGAAATTCAAAGTAACGGTTATCACGTAGAAAAGTAGTCCGGTGCTGTACTCAGAATGCCCAAATTAGATGGTATTTGTAGAATGCCATCTAGCGGGAGATAATGCAGGTAATGTAGTCATTTATTGATGTCGAAAATAGGTTTAAAGTTCGTTCCGTAATTCCCTTCTTACTACATGCCATGTGTTTTACAGCGGTCATAAGCAAACACTGCTCCCATGGCCCAGAGCTCGTGGGCGCCCAAAGAATCATCGTTTCGATACAATAAAACTGAAATTTCTCCCATTTCAGGCGATGTTTTCAAAGTCATCTGAAATTTCTGCCATTTCGGACAAGTAACCTTTTGTGTCATCTGGTAAGGAATCAAACACCATGAATTCAGGTCCAACGGTCGAAAACGAACCGTGTCATCCTGGTCATGAGCATTTGCAGTAGAAAAAAAAGTGCATAATTGTCTATGGTATGATCATCAGGGCCTGTATTCACCAACCATCCTTATGAACGTTCTTGGTCTCAGTCTCCAGAAGCTTCTAAATTTGAAAGTAACGCAACTTCTGATTGGCCAAACGGTCAGCCTAAACCAAATGGTTTAGCCAATCACAAGTTGCGTTACTTTCAAATTTAGAAATTCTTGGAAAAAAGCCCAGAATGTAATTGCCATGAAGGGTAAAGTGCTTCTCCTCCTTTCCCCCCCCCCCCCCCCCCCCCCCATGGACTCATCGAATTTGAAAAAAAAATAGTAGTAAAGACTGACATATTAGACCAAAATTGGGTAGATCATCGAGACATTTTGTAGTCTGACATCACGTTCGAAAATATCCTTAATTAAATCAATTTTTTTGAGCAGTCGAAACCTTTCAATTTGTAATGTGTTTTTAATGAACTTGTCGATTTAAGCAAAGTCGGGTTAAAATGGGAATCGATAATCACGTGTACTGCAATGCTCACGTTTCGTCAGACACGTGCACAAAAGAAAATATTTTTTTTTAAATAAAGCTTACATACAACCTATGCAATGTAAAAAACACGGTACAAACAATTTACACATTTTTACGTCCAAACTAAAACCTTTTTTTTCCCTCCACTTTGTGGTTTTTCTTTGACCAGAACCAAGCTATTATTAGTTGTTGTCAGGAACATAAAAGCCCATCGGTCGTGAAGACGAAGATCACAAAGCACAGAAGGAGCGCTCAGGATCCCAACATGTTAGCGCCGTAAAAGAAAAAAGTCGGAGCATTATCGAACAGTATAAATATGTCAAGCTACGACTGCACAGAATGTGCACACTGATCTCAAACATTTCAGCCTCAAGGAAGATAAAAATTTAATACAGGGGCTTTAGTGCACAGCTTAGAATAAGACCAGACTGCATAGAACGTGAACTGTTGATCTCAACTGTTTCTGTGCCATGGACGAAAACATGGGTTTTAACGGCTGATAAGATAAGATCAGACTGTAAAGAACGTGCACTCAGGATCTCAACTCATCAGCACCATAGGTGAACAGTTTACCAAACAATCCCTGGTTTTCAAAACCCTGATGAAGAAGCCCTTTTAAAACATAGTGGGAAAAGAGGAAAATGTTGGTAACCAGAATTTTCTCCTTTTCCCACAATGTTTTCTACTCCTCCCAAAACAATTTCATTTTTGAACCCCATTAATTTCATTGTCTGCAAATGCTTTCAATTTGGAAGAGTCTTAAAATTGCCGTTTGGTAAATTGTTAACCGGACGGCATAGATGAATATGAGACTACAGTGTCTGATCTTGAATGGATTATACACCGTCCTCTAGTTCAGACAAGCATGCGAAATAGATCTCTTTTGGAATTTGAGTAAATTTTGTTTTCAGCCGACGAAATGAATTTGTTTTGTTTGTTTTATGGTGTTTTTGCGCCACTTTCAACATTATTTCAGTCATATCACGGCGACTGCTCCCAGGTTAATTTATTTCCTTGGTTTCACCAGTTCTAGTCTAGGTCTCTGAATGTCGAAATAAAAGAGGTTGGAATTATTATATATTTGGCTGACAGAGTTAGATTTGCATTACGTATGTAGGGCCGGTTTGGAAGGTAAAAAAATACTACATCTTATATTTTGCATTGGAAAAAAAATATTGTGGGTACTAATTGTCACACTGACAGGCATATTCTTACGATATAGAGGATCAACGCCTAACAATGCATCCTCGTGAGATATTTTTCATATAAAAAATAACCAGTTGATTATTCTATTTATTATATACCTTATTAACATTATCATTTTTAATTTTTCGTTTGACAGTCGAAATCAATACTTTGGATAGAAAGAAGAAATCAGGGACATAGTGTGGATGAATACATAATTTAAAAGAAAGAGAAAAATAGTTGGATTGTCTGGTTGAAGATATAGAACTTACAATTAACACTATCTATAACTGCTTAATGAAAAAAGTAGTTCCTAAATTACGGCAGGAAGTGAAAGTGAAAGTTGATATCGTCACTAGTGATGATATCAAAATTTATTACACTGGGAAATTCCAGGATTTCACTGCTAGGTATATAATAAAACATCTTATTGACAGAAAACTTAAATGATTTTGACTTTTTCTCAACGGCTGCAAAACTACGATGCAGCCTTAGCCGAAAAGCCTCGTTTAAGAAGTAGTTGTAACAGCAGTGACCTTAGTAGAAAGCATTGTTGGAAATGAGAAAATGCTGGTTTCCTGCCTTCTCGTCTTCCAGCAACATTTCAATTTTTTTCTTCCAAGATTCGTAAAGTAACTGGAGTATTTAGTAAAGGGGTTACAATACAGTCACACACAAAAAAATATAAGATACTTTATTTCATGCTTTCCGGTATAGGATATCGAGAAATAGCGGTGAAAATATTTTTCGATATTCCAGGGGCACGACCAGTGAAAATACCGATTTTTACATTCTAGTAACCTATGTAGAATGAATGTGACTTCACAACCAGATGGAAATATGACGTCATTTACCATGCATTTCTCGTGCTTGACGTAAAATTGTAATGCGTTGCTATGTGGAGGGGTTACGCCACGGGGAGTAACTGAAAAGAACTATAGTGGATTTTGATAAAGCTCCTCCCAAAAAGGGTTAAAAGCATGGAATAAATAGATTTTTTTTTTCGGGGATCGAAATTTATTTCATCTCGTGAACACCATCGGTAATATTTTCACGAGTGGCTGCAGTCTGATCTTATATCTACGATATTCATTTTACAGTCACACAATATCAACGACATTCTTAGTCGTACAATTAGAATATGGAGGCGTAAATAGAAAGGATTTTAGTTTTAGAGTAAGGAAGCGAGCAGTGTAGAGCCAAGATCAAACTACACGTTCTGTGCAGTCCTGTTGTCTTGTATACACGTCATTGGTACTGGTATATTTATTATACGGAGGCGGAAATAACTATGATTTTAGTACTTGATAAACCCATTACCACACAATCCCTACTTTTGACGACCCTTAGAAAGAAGCCTTTTGAAAACATTCTGGGAAAAAAGGAGAAAATGCTGGTAACCAGCATTTTTTTCCTTTTCCCACAATGTTTTCTACTCTTCATAAAACAAATTTCAAATTTTCGGTCACTTTTATTTTGTCGTCTGCATATGCTTTCGATTTGGACCAGCCAAAACTTTTATCGTTTGGTAATGAGTAAAAGAGGCCTGCTTCGTAGATCCAATATCAGACTGCACGTTCTGTGCAGTCTGATCTTGATTCACACTTTCTGCAAAATGTCAGTGAGTCGCGTCTATCAGCCTCGGGATTAAGGGATTGTTTTGTCAGACATGATGTTCCAAAAATAGGTTTTCTGTAATGGAGCGTAAACGATTAAAATGCGACTGATGTAACCGTGTGAAATTAAAACTAATGGCTGTGGGTTTTTTTTTTCCAAAACACTTTACAAAACCAACCCGTATTCTTACAAATCCTAAAGACAAGGGCTTTTGAAAATATTGTAACGAGTAGAGAAATTGCAAACAACACTGTAATACAATGACTTTTTTTCATTGCTTCGAATATTTTACAAAGATGATTCCAGCTCGTTTCAGAATCGTTTCTTTCAACTTGGTATCCAAGGTTTCTGACTTTATACTGATACGTTTTGCCTGAAAGGGAAGATATTTTGTTAAGTATAGAAGGAAGAAAAAACCATCAATATTTCATCATGATTTTATTGCGAATCTTGAAAACTTTGCACTTTATAAAACCGATAATTTTATCCATACGCGTATTGTTCAATGACAATTATACACTCCTTTAACCCATTACCACACAATCCCTACTTTTGACGCCCCTGAGAAAGAAGCCTTTTGAAAACACTGTAGGAAAAGGAGAAAATGCTGGTAACCAGCATTTTCTCCTTTTCCCACAGTGTTTTCTACCCTTCCCAGAACAAATTTCAATTTTTCAGTCACTTTTATTTTGTCGTCTGCAAATCCTTTCAATATGGACCAGTCTAAAGTTTTCTCGTGTGGTAAAGAGTTAAAGGACCGAATTATCATTGTCTGCGCATGTCATATTCTTCCAAGATTCGACCTGCCTTATATGACCCATCGATCTCCCCGATATTCAGGAGACTGCAGTATTACGTGCTATAAAGTAGCAATGTTGAAAATGGATTTTATAAATATGTTTGAGGAGAAATCCGGCCTGTTTTAGCTCCAGATTTCTCTAAACTGCTGATCATAGCTACATGAATCGCAGCTGGTAGCTTTAATTGACCAAACGTTTATTTCACTTTGAAATTCAAAGTTTATTTCAGTTTGAAATTCGAGTAGAAAAGTAGTCCGATTCTGTACCCAGAATGCCCAAATTAGATAGATGAGTATTTGTAGAATGCCATCTAGCGGGAGATAATGACCAAGTTGTATCAACTCAGAGGAAAGCAAGTTTCTTTTTAAAAAAAATGTGGGAAAAAGAGATATATATATTTTAGTCACGTTCATTTTGTTGTCTGCAAATGCTTTCAATTTTGACTAGTCTGAGAAATTAGTCATTTGATGGAGAGATTTATTTTAGTTGTCCAAACAGAGAGCATTAAAAAAAAAAAACTCACTGTGATTTTACTGAAGAGATTAGTCGCTGAAAGGGTTTGAAATGCATCAAATGCATTTTATCTTTTCCCAACAATATTTACAAAAAGCCTGTCTTTCCATGGGTCGTTAAACAAGGGGTTCTGTTAAAGGATGGGAAACCCTAATGGGATTCGTGTAACATCGCCATTCCCAAAAACATACAGATTCGGCTAAGACTCGGGTATTCCGTAATTGATGCGGGAAACAAGCGAGTATCGGCCGATCGATTGCGGATTATTAGAGGCTTAGCCAAATCTGTACGTATTTTGACGATGTAAGGCGATGTCACAAGGATCCCATTAGGTTGCCCTCTCCTTACCAACAACCCCTGGTTTTTTACGACCCTGAGATAGAAGCCTTTTGAAAACATTGTGGGAAAAGGAGAAAATGCTGGTAACCAGCATTTTCTCCCTTTACCACAATGTTTTCAACCCTCCTGGAATCATTTTTTTTTTTAGTGACGTTTTTTTGTCGTCTGCAAATGCTTTCAATTTGTATGAGTCTAAAATTTGTTCTTTGGTAAAGGGGTTGAATTAGATAAGCGTGTTGGCGGTGCAAATAAGGACTATAGCCCGAGATCTTAGTGTGCAAAACAAGAGGAGAAAAAAATATAATTTCATGTGATAGCCTGCTTCAGCCAAATTCCCCGGTAAAATGCCGGCCATCGTAGATACAATGTAAGACGGTTCGTGCTGTGCACTCTGATCTTAGTCTACTGGTCCACTTAAACGATTTGAAGTGTTTTGGCATCTCAGGACTTATGTGCTGCCTCCTTTGTGGCCGATGAACGTGAAGAAAAACACGTGACACTAAGTAGGAATTTAAACTCTGGGAAAACTCAATGCATGTACGTTGACTCAAGATGTAATGCTACTTCATTTCCCGGTTATTTTTGTTTTTATTTAATTATTGTAGATAGCTTATACATTTATTTGAAGTACAAAAGAAAGTGGAGTTCATGTTCAAGAAAAAAAAAAACAGAGAAATGATTATTGACATGAAGAGTTACTTAACTACTGAGAGATGCAGAGACATAGATTGAAAGAAAGACTGAGAGAGAGAGAGAGAGAGAGAGAGAGAGAGAGAGAGGAGAGAGAGAGGGGGGGGAGAGTAGGGGGGTTTGATTCCGTCTCCCAAGGCGTCACATATATCTGTAAATATATACAGATAAGCTATGCTCTTACAAAAAAGGGGTTTGATTCCGTGTCCCTAATTCATAGTAACAATCAAGGCATCACATATATCTGTAAATATATACAGATAAGCTATGCTCTTGCAGCAGGGGGTTTGCTTCCGTGTCCCTAATTCATAGTAACAATCAAGGCATCACATATATCTGTAAATATATACAGATAAGCTATGATCTTGCAAAAAGGGGTTTGATTCCATCTCTCTAATTTATAGTAACAAGCAAGGCATCACATATATCTGTAAATATATACAGATAAGCTATGATCTTGCAAAAGGGGGTTTGATTCCGTCTCCCTAATTCATAGTAACAAGCAAGGCATCACATACATCTGTAAATATATACAGTTAAGCTATGCTCTTGTAAAAGGGGGGGGGTTAATTTCGTCTCCCTAAAAAATAGCAACAAGCAAAGCATCACATATATTTATAGATCCATGAAATCCTCTTTTGTTATTATTATTTAACCCTTGTCCTGCGAAATAACTAAACTAAAATGTTCATTTCGATTGTAAAAAACCCTTAATATTGCTGGTTTAAAATTATCTTTTGTGTAATAGTATCTCCTTATCGGACAGTGTAGATCCAAGATCAGACTGCACGTTCTGTGCAGTCTGATCTTGGATCTACACTGTCCGCAAGAGGTCAGTGAGTCGCGCTTAGCAGCCGATAGGTTAACAACTGCCTGAATCATGAGGTTACAGGTACTCTGACACGCAGAAAAAATACTCAAACCAAAACGTTTCAGTCCACATCTGAGGACTGCGCAGCCTGCCATAGGTACATACTCTTTGCAGGTGTATTAAGCCCCCTTTTCACAGAGCACGGCTCGTATATGGCTTTCCAACACGCGAAAAGGGGCATTTGGACATTTGCGTAAAGTGTCATCTCGGATCAGCCTGCGCAGTCCGCGCAGGCTGATCCGAGACGGCACTGTCCGACTACATTAGATTTTGTGCTACAGTAGACTTGCGCAAAACAGAAAATTACATAAAAACGGAAGGTGTCGTCTCGGATTAGCCTGCGCGGACTGCGCAGTCTGATGCGAGACGACACTTTACGCAAACGTTCGAATGTCCCTATTCGTGTGTTGTACGCCATATACTCCCGCGATATCGGCTCGACTCCTTTTTTTTATTTCCTCTTCGCGCAGTATGCATTTGTCCCAAATACCTACAGTAAGTTTTTCAAGGCTGTAAAGATCAAATAATCGGTACGTTTCAATCAATAAATACTTTATTGATCAATTAACCTCGACTTGATGACGCATATGTGCAAGACAGACTTTGACCTATATTTGAACCCAAGGTGCAGTCAAAATTTTGTAAACATCAACACATATTTATCGGACCCGTAAACCTTTCCCCTCGAGGTCATGATCGGAAACTGGTTATAATATTAAGAAAGTTTGCAAATAAATATTTTGTCGAACATGACCGTTCTACATTAAGACTGCGTGAATCGTGCTTTGCAGTAATCAAGTAAAAAGTTGAATTCATTAAGACATACGGCCATATTTTTGACTGAAATGATACAAAGAAATTGAGCTAGCTTTGTTTTCAGGATAAATGGCAGCCGTTAATCATGTTTGACGTCACGCGCACCTCGTGGTGCAGTCAGCTGTTACCTGTCCTGAAAAACATGTTTACCTACAGCATATCGAATATCGTCTATAGTATTTCACCCTATACCAAATAATCCCTGGTTTTTACGACCATGAGATAGAAGCCTTTTGAAAGCAATGTGGGAAAAGGAGAAAATGCTGGTAACCAGCATTTTCTCCTTGTTTTCACAATGTTTTCTACCATACAAATTTCAGTTTTGAGTTATGTTTAATTTGTGGTCTGCAAGTGCTTTCAGTTTATAGAAGTCTAAGATTTTGTCGTTTGGTAAAGATTTATGTCACGCAGTGAACACGTATGTAAATAAATATATACGAAAAGATGATTCATCCTCAAAAGAAAATATGTTTATATATGCAGTTATTGAAATTCACAAGACAATGTTTTTTGTTTACTTTTCCTATTTAGACCAGTAGATGGATAATTCGAAATAAGGAGGGAAGAAAACAACATTAATTATTAACTGTCAGTATGCATTTAGAATGTCCAAACTGTCTTGACATGACTGATTTACGACAATCTGCACTACGGTTCAAAATTTTCTCAAAAATAAGAAAGTCTCACCTGAAATGATCTCAGACTCCTCAGAAAAATGAGATTTGGTCCCCCGTGGATCAATGGTAGGGTGTAGGACAGCATCCTGGGTGACTCGGGTTCGAACTTCACTCGAAGCACCGGTTGCTACATAGCACACTTCAGAGCTCTACTTGTGATACTCTGGATTAACAAGGATGTGTGAGCTTTCGCCGTGACATTCTGTCTAAAATAATGTTGTAAGCAATGTAAAATACCATTTAGTCAATCAAGTAATCAGGAAATTAACTTCAAAGAAGGTGAGCACGGCCGATAATGTCCGTTGTGAATTTTTCAGCACTTCAGTTTCCGATTTGTTGAAGACGTACAGCCAGCTCGTATTTCCCGTTCTTTAGTTTTAACTCTTATCCTGCTAAATAACTAAATTCAATTTTCAATCGATATTGATGATCAAAATATTGCTATTTTAAAGTGATGTTTTGAGAGACAAAAATCTCCTTATCGCACAGTGTAGATCAAAGATCAGACTGCACGCTCTGTGCAGTCTGATCTTGATCTACACTGTTCGCAAAAGGCCATTAAGTCGCACTGAGCAGTCTAAGGATTAAAAGTGTCCCAGTCGCACACTCTGCTCCTGCTCCCCATATTTCAGTGCTAAAATCATCCAAGTCATTCAGTTTGCTCATGGTTCCTACTCTTTTGTGCTCAAATTAGTCCAATCGTGCAGCTCCGCTTGATTCCTAGTATTTGGTGCTCAATTATCCTAGTGGTGTAAGCTGCTTCTTCATCACCTTTTCAGTGCTCATATTATTCCTGTCACGTAGTGTGCTCTTCGTCAAAACTTTTCAGTGCTTGATTTATACAAGTCGCACAGTTGCTCTTGGTCCACAGTCTTCGATTCTCAAATCATCACAATCATTCAGGCTACTCTCTTGGTCACTAGTCTTTCGTGCTAAAATACAATCGCACAAGCTGCTCTTCGTCCCTATAGTCCTTGGAGCTGTAATGAATTCCAATCTTCCACGCTGCTTTTTGTCCCTTGTCTTTGAGTGCTGAAACTACCAATTTCGTGCGGACTGCTCTTCAACCCCAGTCCTTATATTATCCCACTCTTGAT
Source organism: Tridacna crocea (assembly GCA_943736015.1). Classification (NCBI taxonomy): domain Eukaryota; kingdom Metazoa; phylum Mollusca; class Bivalvia; order Cardiida; family Cardiidae; genus Tridacna; species Tridacna crocea. The sequence goes on from OX031069.1 coordinate 17,766,422, forward strand.
CCTTACTCTTCAATACTAAATTATTCCAGTCGCAAAACTGTGCTTGGTTCCCGGTCTTTTGATCTCAAACTGTCCCTGTTGTGCAGACTTCTGGTTTAGCATTGCAGTCATGCAGTCTGCTGAGGGGTCGTAATCACCAACTACTCTAGATTGTATTCTCAGTCTTTCTGATTTGTAAAGTTACACAAATTCTGATTTGCTACTTAGTTAGCCAATCACAAACCATGTCACCATAAAGCTTAGAATCATTTTAAAAAATATTCAAAAAAATTCATAATGAATTGTATGTAAATAAAGGCTCTGATCCCCTTGCTTCCTCGGTGCACCAATTATCCAAGTCATGCGGTCTGCTCGTAGTTCCCCTCTTTGAAAGCTTAAAGATTAATGGCCATGTTGTCACATCCCACTCGTCGGTGCTCAAATAATTCTGGTTTCCATTTCTCAGTAATTGCTCAAATTGTTCTTAGTCACAACTCCTTTATGCTCAAAATTAGCCTAGATCGTCTACTTAAGATCTCCAATCCTCAATTCTTGTACAAATTGCACAAGTCTTGCAATTTTGGTTCCAGATAGTATAGGAGTCACCTTGGAGGTAAACAAAGATGACGTAATCGGTGGTAATCTTGACCTACTTTCGGCCATCTTGTAACTGTATTTAGTAACTCATTTGCATAAAGGAGTTGTTTGTGTGTCATGGGTATTCGTGGCGGGTATGGTAAGTCTGTCATTTTCGATGAGGATCGGCCATGTTGAATACGAGTCGGTCATGCACGATCAGGATCAGTATACAGAGCTGACGTGTATTCTTTGTGCTGGTATTCACTCGCGGACATTGAGGATCAGGCCCTTTCCTTACCAGACGATAAATAAATATGTGAATAATTTACCTACAGCTCCGCGACGTGCCCTGATCAAAGTGTGGATAAGGGTCGGTTGTGTTGGATCAGGATTAGTATACAGAGCTGAGTGTATATCCCATGTCTGGTTTTGTGACGGAAGTACGAACAATGACCTATTCAATTGTCAAAGTTAATCCCCTAACTTAGGATCAGGTAGCTGAACAATAATCCTTTTTTATAGTCGCCACACATCTGGTTTTGTTTATTTGTGGACGGAATTACGGATAATGCCCTAGTCAACTATCAAACTTAATCCCTTTTCAAGTCGTCAGCATGACTGGCTTCTGTTGACATAGAACCGGAAGATCAGACAATAGCCTATTCAACAAAAGGACCTCGAGCTTATACCCCTAAAAAGGATTTAAATTGGACCAATCAGAAACAGGGATTTTCGACCAATTAGATTACAGGATGCTTCGACCAATCAGGATACATGAAAATGACGTGATGTTCGAGAAATAGATCATGCTTGCTCTAGGAGAGTGTATAAGAAGGCGCACAACTCTAGTTCTTCATTCTGACTTCAGAATTACAACTGACAACATGGAACACACTCTGGAAATGAGAGTGACTGGTTTCAACGAAGCAGACATGCTACAGTGAGGAGCCAGTAATGTGTAACGACTGTAACATGACTTGCAGATCAACAGAGTGTTACAACGAACACAAGAAGGTCCCTTTGCATATTAAAGGGGAAAAAAAGGACAACCCAGTGGTCCTTCAATTTGCGAGAAATGGTGGAAATGCCCCACCTGTTATAAAGTTGTGAGATTGGACCAGAGGAAGAAAGAAGACCATGAATGTGGAGAATATTGGTGCTCCACATGTACTACCTAGTTAATGGACGACCACAAGTGCTATTTGAGAGCGACATCAGCAAAAGAACATATGCGCTACAACAAATTTTGGATGGTGGGTCGCTTTACCGCACCACGACGTTTTACAATTTTGACATTTGGAGCGAGATTTACATACCTCAGGTGCTTGACAGTCCTTACAATTTAATTTAGAATCAGGTACATATCCTTCATCACAAAAAGATATTTCATCTCAAGAACATTCAAAATAATAATAATAAAAAAAACTTTGGAATAAAATGAATGCGCATCCTTCTACCTTAGACTCTGTACTGTACTTTAGGCCTCATTTGAGAGTAGGACCTTGAGGTGTACACATCGGAGGGAGGTAAATATATTTATTTCTTTATTTATTTATTTATCATCTGGTAAGGAAAGGGCCTGCCCGCGAGTACTAATTAGCACGAGGTATACACTCAGCTCCGTATATTGATCCTGATCCAACACAACCGACCCTTATCTATACTTTGACCAGGGCACATCGCGCAGCTGTAGGTAAATTATTTGCTTGTTTATTTATCTTCTAGCAAGGAAAGGGCCTGATCCTCAATGCCAGCAAGTGCTTACCAGCACGAGGTTTACAAATCAGCTCTGCATACTGATCCTGATCCAACATGGCCCATCCTTATTCAACATGGCCGATCCTGATCCAAACTGGCGGATTTACCATACCGGCCACGAATACCCATGACATACCAACAACTCCTCCTATGCGAACGAGTTACTAAATATAGTAACATGATGGCCGACAGTAGGTCAAGATTACGACCGACTACGTCCTCTTTTTTTACCTCCAAAGTGACCCCTATAATACTATCTAGAACCAAGATTGCAAGACTTGTGCAATTTGTACAAGCATTGAGGTTTGGAGATCTTAAGTAGACAATCTAGGCTAATTTTGAGCATAAAGGAGTTGTGACTAAGAACAATTTGAGCAAATACTGAGAAATGGAAACTATATGCTGGCTGTATGACAACGATTATTTGAGCACCGACGAGTGGGATGTCACAATATGGCCATTAATCTTTAAGATTTTAAAAAGGGGAAGTACGAGCAGAGTGCATGACTTGGATAATTAGTGCACCGAGGAAGCAAGGCCTTTATTCACCTACAATTCATGCTGACATTTTTTTACTATTTCTTAAAAAAATTTAAAGCTTTAAAATGACACGTTTTGTTATTGACTAACTACGCAGCAAATCACAATTTGTGTAACTTTACAAATTAGAAAGATTGAGAATAAGGCCTCATTTGGGAGTAGGACCGTGAGGAGTGAACGTAGGAGAGAGGTAAATATATCTATTCATTTATTTACTTATCGTCTGGTAAGGAAAGGGCCTGACCCTCAATGCCCACGCGTACTTTCCAGCATGAGGTATACACTCAGGGCTGTATACTGATGCTGATCCAACACAACCGACCCTTATCCACACTTTGACCAGGGCACATCGCGGAGCTGTAGGTAAATTATTTACATATTTATTTATCGTCTGGTAAGGAAAGGGCCTGATCCTCAATGCCCCCGAGTGTTTATCAGCATGAGGTATACACATCAGCTCTGTATACTGATCCGAATCCAACATGGTCGACCATTATTCAACATGACCGGTCCTCATCCAAACTAGTGGACTCACCATACCTGCCACAAATACCCGTGACACACCAACAACTCCTTTATGCAAATGAGTTACTAAATATAGTAACACGATCGCCGAAATTAGGTCAAGATTACCACCGATTAAGTCATCTTTTTTTACATCCAAAGTGACCCCATACTACTCTAGATCTCTTCTCAGTACTAAAATTGTCTTAGTTTTGTAGCCTGTTCTTAGTCAATATTCGTCAATTGTCAAATACATGTAATTCTATCGCAATTATTTGTCCATTGACGAATACTGACTAAGAACATACAGTCTGCTTACTGTCTGCACTCCCCGAAGCCGATATAGTCCAAGCCTTGCAGTCTGTTTGATCTTAGTCTGCACTTATCAAGGCCCAACTTATCCCAGGCATGCAGCCTGGGATAAATTTTGTCCCCAATCGGTGCTAAACCCTTATTCTGCTAGATAACTAAATATGAAATATTCAACTCGATAGTATAAACAAAAATAGTACCAATTCAAAGTTATATTTTGGGGAAAAATATATTCTTATCGGACTGTGTAGATCCAAGATCAGACCGCACGTTCTGTGCAGTTTGGTCTTGATCTACACTGTCCGCAGAAGGTCAGTAACTCGCGCTTAGTAGCCAGAGGGTTAAGGAATCCTAGTCATACATTCCACTTTTGGTCTGTAATCCTCGTTTCCGAATTCATCCATTTTGTGCCGTTTGTTCTTTTTCCATAGTCCTCGATGTTCAAATTACCCTAGTTTTGCACTCTATTTGTTTTCCTACATGTGCTTGGCATGTCTGGTATGATACAACCCCTCTGTATAGATATAATAAAGTCTTTAATATACATGTATCTAACTGTTACATAGAGGGATTGTATGATACCAGACATGTCAGGCACCTGTGCTTTGTCCCATCTCCTCAATAGCCAACTAATCACATCCCCAACGCCGATGTGCTCAAATTCTTTTAGTTTTGCCCCTCTCTTGAATGGCAAGGTAGTAACTTTTGTCGAGTCTCCCCACAGATCTCATCCTTTCGTCAACCGTTTTTAACTCTACCAGAGGACAAATTTTAGACTGGTTCAAATTGAAAGCGCTTGCAGATTACAAAATGAACCCAACTCAAAAATTGAAATTTATTTTCAGCAGCGTAGAAAACATTGTGGGAAAATGAGAAAATGCTGGTTTTCCCCTTTTTCCACAATGTTTTCAAAAGGCTTCTAGATCAGGGTCGTAAAAACCAAGGATTGTTTGGTAAAGAGTTAGAGCAATCTGAACGAAAAATCTCTAAATCCTTTTAATCTTCCGTCTGCTGATAACTGAAATTCCACAGGAATAGTTCAATATAGGAAATGAGTCTTCTTTAAACTTAAAAGACAAATAAAGAAATACTTGCTATCAACATTTTGTCACTTTTGCACCATACTTCCTGTCCTTTCAAAGTCACTTCCCATCATCTAGACCACCGCCTTTTTGTCATTTGCAGGGACAAAAATACACCGTACTTGACAGTGGCCCCTAGTAGTATGAAGGCCACTTTTTTGGGCGCACATACCACTGTCCCTGGCCATCCTTAAAAAAATAAATGAAACTTTCAAAACGTTGATAAAATCCCAGGAAATGTTTTTTTTCAAAAAGTTAATGAAGGAAATATCTCTGTATCGGAAAGTGTAGATTTAAGATCAGAATGCATATTCTGTGCAGTCTGATCTTGATCTCCTGTGTCTGCAATAGTCACACTCAACAGCCTAAGTGTTAACTCTTTACCAAACAACAAAAAATTTGACTAGTCTTAATTGAAAGCATTTGCAGAGGACAAAATAAATGTGAATAAAAAATTGAAACTTGATTTGGAAAGGGTAGAAAACATTGTGGGAAAAGGAGAAAATGCTGGTAATCAACAGCCTAAGTGTTAACTCTTTACTAAACAACAAAATTTTTGACTAGTCTTAATTGAAAGCATTTGCAAAAGGCAAAATAAATGTGAATAAAGAATTAAAACTTGATTTGGAAAGGGTAGAAAAGGGTAGGTAACCAGCATTTTCTCCTTTTCCCATAATGTTTTCAAAGGCTTTCTTTCTCATGATTGTTTGAAGTCGGGATTGTGTGGTGAAGAGTTAATGTAGTACAAACAGTTTTTGAGCATATCTACTTAACTTTATAAACTGTATATACCTAATTTCAACTCATGACCAAACGACAAAATTTTAGGTTTGTCCAAATCAAAAGCATTTGCAGACGACCAAATAAAAGTGACTGAAAATTTAAATTTTGTTTCGTGAAGGACAGAAAACATTGTGGGAAAATGAGAAAATGCTGGTTACCAGCATTTCCTGCTTTTCCAATAATTTTTTCTAAAGGCTTGTTTCTTAGGGTCGTCAAAAGTATGGAATGTGTGGTAATGGGTTAATGCCATGAAAGGTTTGAGCAATCGATCCAGAAAGCATCGTTGGAAAAGAACCAATGAGGACCATTCTTCAGTTATTTCCCTTGATACTTCTCCAGTACTACATTGGTCTTGATAAGAGGATTACTCGGATTTTATCCTTGGTTTTCTTGCACCGAACAGCTGTGTTCTTGCGATAATATCGCAAGTAAACATACTTAGATTGTTTTACAGATCAGTGTATTGTAGTTCCTGATGATTAAGAACAGAATTTAAATTGAAATAATACATTACACCGGCCTTACACAAACATAATAAATTATTGTCATAATTATCGCAACATCCCTAAGAGAACCAAGAATAAAAACAAAGGAATACAGGTAAAAGGTGTCACACCACTGGTTTTTGGCCATATTGAAAATACATGTAGAGTGAAATTGGCCATTTTTGAAGCCTCACAGATCGCTTAATGGCAAACCTTTTGCTTTTCCGTCTCTTGCTGTCTAAAGTACGTCCATACTCCTTCATAAAATGCATTAAAAACAACATGTCAACCGATTGCGTTTTTCGCTAAAATTCAAAAAGAACGGGCACCCTAGAATTTTCCCTCTCAAAAACACCTGTTCACTGCCGTGACCCCCAATTTTTCGTTCCTCTAGTGACACAATATAGTCCACTCAATATACAATAAAAACACATCTAAGTGGTCCCCCAATGCCTAAATTTGAAGCAAATATAAATTATATACCACCAAGCCCTCTTAGCTCCATACAGCAGTGCAACAAAAGTGCTACTGCAGATTTTCACTTGGGACTACTTTTGACCACTACGAACCAGAAGCAGTCTCGCAGTGGTGCGACACCAAAAGGACCAATCTGTTATTTGGATACCTTTAGTGTTTATCTGGTAAGGAAAATAATTCAACTTTCAAGAATGGCCCCCATTTCTGTTGAAATACATTTAATCCTTTTGCCACAGCATTTCAAATCAAAGCGCTGACGCACTGAAGGCAGCGGGTTTGTGTAAGTTACAGATCTTACAATTTTCTTTGCACAGGTTTCACTTATACTTGACTTTAAAAAACTGAAAAGGGGCCTTGATTGATCTGCAAAAAGTATAGACCTAGGTCAGCCTGTGCAGTCTGCGTATGCTGACCTTGGCTGAAACTTTTCACCATTGGTCATTTTTCTGTACCAACAACGAAGCGGGATGTTAGAAAAAGAAGCTATTATGGATCAATAATTATTTATGTCTTGCTTGGAATAATCCATGCACGAAGATGCAAGAAGCCCCCTTTTGCCAAAGCACAGTTCATTTAAACAAAGACATTAATCTAAAATTGGTGAGACATAGCACAAGACTACCGCTAGGTAGCTTTTCCAAACCTTAAATTCAAGTTAAAAAAAAAAAAAAAACTTATGAAAAAACAAAAAGAAAAACAGAAAATAAGAAAATAAGCTTTTATTTTTCATTGATTCAGAAAAAAACATACAAAATTATTTAGAGCTGTCACAAAGCAGACTCATACGCCAACAAGTGCCTTGGCACTGAAGCAATACAATTTTCACACCAAGTTCTCAAGTGACCTTGACATCTCACCCGTGTGACCCAAAGAAAGTAGTTCACCTCCTTAGACCAAAGGCAAACTTGTCTAAGTTTTAAGTTCCAAGGTAAAAGTGCTTTTGAGTTGAACAGAGAAACAAAAAACAGTTTTAAAGGCAAATTGATTTAAGAATGTAGAGACATGGTGGAACTAGTTTACCTCCTTCTACTTTATAGGTTGGGGGTATATATGTACAAATTCAACACTAATTAAATTCATACATAATAAAGGGCAAGTACAGCTGTAAAAACTACACATGTAAAGAGCTTGTATAGAGGAGCTTCTATTTTAAAAGCCAGTTGCAAAGTAATTGACAACATGGATAGCAAGTCATATTCGAACAGTTTTAAACCCTATTTGTCCTATAACTGTCTTTAAACAAAATATTTCAATCTATGCCAAAAATACCACAAAGGCAAACAAAACTGCAGCTGCAGATACTACTAATATATGGACTAGAATTACTATAGCTCATAGATTAACCCTTTCCTTAAACAATCCTGGGTTTTCACAAACCTGGGGAAAAGGACTTTTGAAAACTTTGTAGAAAAAGGAGAAAACTGGTAACCAGTATTTTCTTCCTTTTCCACAATGTTTTCTACTAGTCAACAATAGAAAACTTTATCCATTTTTGAAACATTCATTTTAATGTCCGTGAATACTTTTGGTTTTATACAAAAGTTCAATGATTTCAGAAATGTTTGTTAATATTAGCCATTATTAATTAACTATTGGATATATAGAAGTTATACAAGGAAACCGGTCCACGCGATACCAGTCACATTTCTAATTTCGTATAGTACACAGGTCGTAACCCCGGCTTAATACGACTTGACCTCCGATCAATACAGTTGACCTCGTATCAATATTGATGACCCGCGACCAATACAGAAATCCTTGAACGTGATAGGTCAAAATTTCAGTGGCGTGAGCGTCTGCGCTTACTTTTCGCCAATCACGTTCAAGGAGGCGGCAAAGTAAACGTAACCTAAAAATTGATATTTGTTTCCAGCAGGGTAGAAAACATTGTGGGAAAAAGGAGAAAATGCTGGTTACCAGCATTTTCTCCTTTTCTCACAATGTTTTCAGAAGGCCTCTTTTTCAGGGTCGTAAAAACCAGAGTTTGTTTAGTAAAGCGTTAATTAATAAAATTGTCATTAATCAAGTGATTTCGTATTGGCCCAGTTACAGGTCCTCGGTCAGCCGTATTGACCCTCGGCCTTCGACCTCGGGCCAATACGGCTGACCTCGGACCTGTAACTGGGCCAATACGAAATCACTTGATTAATAACATTATATTATACATCCATGCAGGTTGATTGTCAGTGACAGGATTTCTTATAATTCTTTCTAACTTATGAAAAAGAAGCACATGTACATGTATTTGAGTCTCCTCCATCAAAAGATATTTATCTATACCAAAAATTACAAGTATGTACATGTACACCAAACTGCAACTGGAGATACTATATGGACTAGAATTATTATTAGTCGCCGCGCAGAAGCGCGCGACTATATTTTTAATAACTTTTCGAGTTAGGACATGGACAATGGGAATTTCTTTTTTATAGGGTTGTTAAGGTTAACAAGGAATCTTTCTACTTCGCCTAAAACTGGCTTTTTAATTCATTCTTAAACTACGAAGTATATAGGCCTAGAATACGATACGATTTTTTGTTCTGTTAAAGGTGGGTATTTAGAATTTTTACATCTCACCAAATTGAAAAATATATATATCACTGAAATTCATATGAAAAAATAATACAAATCATTAATAATTAAGATTCATAAAATTACAAAAAATATTTTTTTTGATGGTATTCCCTTAAAAGGCTACGTAGCCTCTTAAGGTATTTTTAGATTTCGTGCCAAAAATCAATAAAGCATTTCGGGAACTGGCACGTGACTCATAACGCTTAAATTCCATTACATAACAAACATGTAATAATTATTTTCCATAATGTCTTCTTCGGACGCTATGTTTGAAATTTCGCCTGTGTATTCCTGTATGTAAATGAGCGAATTGATCATCTAAAAATAGAACGTGTCTCCCGTCGGTGTCGACATGGGCTGTAGTAAATCTCTAATTTCTCGTGTTGTTGGACGGTGTTCGACTACTGGTGTTTTATAAATGAAAATTAAAAGCCTTTGGGAGTACAAGGATGATTTCTTTGCATTTTTGTACAATTTTCGTCCCAAAATCTGAAGGGCCACCTTTAATACTTACAACATCAAAAAATGCGCCCAATTATTACTTTTATTTTCGCTATTCGTGAGAAATAGACTTATCCAAATAAATGCCTTGTTTCCATTGGTCAAGGCTGTACAAGTTTCCTGTCATTTCGTACATACTTAATTTCGCACCTAGGTCATTTCGTACGAGTTTTGGTCATTTTGTACCTACCTATACTTTCTATTTTGGTCATTTCTGGTACCCAGGTGATCATGTCGTACCCACTTTGGTCATTTCGTACACAGGTTTAATTATCATTTTGATTATTTAGTACCTAGTTTTTCCTACTATTTGTGTGTGTTTTTGTTTAATGACCACTGCTAAAATTGTACATTGCTGAAATTGTGCTAAATTCCGCCGAAGAACGAGTATGATGGTTATGATTGTATCTGACCATTATTGGATACTTCTTTCTAAATTTTTAAAACAAAGATTGTTTAGAACCCCTTTGTCTATTTCTCACCGAGTTCTGGATGAATTTTCTTTGTGGTAAAAAATCTGGAGAAAGGCCACCTTTTCGCTGTAATGTTGTTCATAAATCGCAATGCAAAACCATTATTCTTTATTAACACTGTTCACCAAACAGTATAATTTTAGACTTGTTTAAATTGAAAGCATGCCTTGCAAACTTGCGTCCTCCTGAATCTTACTTTCCTCGGACAGCAACATTTTAGTAACTTAATTAGCCCTGTTTTCAACACTTTCCCAAATAAACACGGGTCATCACGTGTGTGCTGTCAAATTCTTTTGGAAAAACATGTTGGATAAGGAGAAATTGCTCAAGCAATTTCTCGTTTATCAAATACTTTTTCCCCACTACTAGAGAATTTTCCACCACTTTTGTAGCTTTTTAAATTGTCGTCTGCCAACTCTTTGAATTGAAAGAGTCTAATATTTGTCGTTTGGAAAAGAGTTAAGAGAGCGCCGTGTCACGGGTATTAAATACTGTAATAGAAGGCAAGTTTTGATATAGATTCACAGTCACATCAATTTCATAATGTGTTAAAAAATCTGCTGATGAAAACTGACACTTACTTACTTGCCCTGGCTTTCTTGAAGCATTAAACAAAATTTTCAGCGGCGACTTTGATGCTCTGCATCAACTTTTTCTTGTTCTTAATAAATTAACACTTTCCAAAACAATCCTAGGTTTTTACCACCCTTGGGAAAAGGCCTTTTGAAAACTTTGTAGAAAAGGGAGAAAACTGGTAAGTAGCTTTTTCTTCTTTTCCCACAATGTTTTCTACTTGTCAACAATAGAAAACTTTATTCATTTATGAAACATTCATTTTGGTGTCTGTAAATAGTTTGGTTTTATACAAAATTTCAATGAATTCAGAAATGTTTGTTAACATCAGACAATACATCCATGCAGATTGATTGTCAGTGACAGGATTTCTTATAATTCTTTCTGGCATATGAAAAAGAAGCACATGTATTTTACTTCCTTCCAAAAAAATATATTTATCTATACCAAAAATCACAAGTATGTACATGTACACCAAACGGCAGCTTAGATATTTTATTAACTAGAATTATTATTCCTAATAAATTAACCCTTTCCAAAACAATCCTGGGGTTTTACGACTCTTGGGAAGAGGCTTACCAGCATTTTCTCCCTATCCCACAATGTTTTCTCCATGTCAACAACAGAAAAAGTTATCCAATTTCAGAACATTCATTTTGCTTTCTACAAACATTTGGTTTTTTTTGCAAAATGTCAATGAATTAAGAAACGTTTGTTAACATCAGCCAACACATCCATGCTGGTTGATTGTCAGTGACAGGATTTCGCATAATTCTGTATGCTATTTATAGTAACACCATTTACAGCGATTACTAAAACAGGATTTAAAGTGTTTCTCTATCCTTTTCAAATACAAATTGTAATTTTCAGTGATAATAATTATCGTTGTCTGCATACGCCTTTAATTTGGATCAGTATAAGATTTTGTCCTTTGGTAAATGTTGAGGCCTATTGGTTTTGGGTCTAATATGATTACACATGTTTTTATGAATTTTTTAGTGTGATTAGACTCTGTATGAGCATAGGATGGACTAAGATGGGTCTGATTTGCACATAACCTGATCAAGGTGTATCGGTCTAATGTTCTGTTTTTTTTTTTTTTATTTTTATCTTAAAAAAATGTATTTTGATTCTGTCTTTGAAATATTATTTCATATATATGAAATGTTTCAATACGAGCCTTTTACACCTTGATTCCGGCAATGTTATTTCTTTCTTTTGGAACCATAAATTTAATGTATATAAATGGTTAAAATGGAGCAGAGGGTTAAGGAGATACACCAACTTTTAACAGCCTAGTTTTTTAAATGTGCAAAATACTGCAAGTGTAAAGAAGATTTGTTTGTTTTTCATGTTACTTGGTAACTGTATACCAAACAATCCTGGTTATCAGGTTAAAAAAAAGGGCATTGTTGGAGGGGAGGAAAGGGGCTGGTAATAGACTTTTTCACCCTTTTCCATATGTTTTCTACTAAATACTAAATGAATTTCAATTTTAGAGTAATATTTATACTATCGTATGCAAATGCTTTCATTTTGGACGAGGCAGAGATTTCATGTGTTTGATATGGATTTTTACTTTTAATGTTGTTCAGATTGTGTCATTTCTTATGGTATGGGGGGGGGGGTCTGACGCTGTGTTGTGCTGGTTTAACTCATTACCACACAATCCCGACTTTTAACAACCCTGATGAGGGAAAAAAAATGGCCTTTGGGGGCATTGTTGGAGGAAGAAAATGCTGGTAACCAGCGTTTTCTACTTTTCCCACAATGTTTTTCTACCCTTTCCAAATCAAAATTTCAATCTTTAATTCACATGTATTTTGTCGTCTGCAAATGCTTTCAATTTGGACTAGTAAAACAAAAATGTCTTTTTGGGTTGAGTGTTCTTGCCTATTGCTGAAACTAATTTGTCTGTCGGCCATTACCGGGACTGACCGTGCGGAAGTGGATCATTGATTTCGCGTTGATTTACATACTTTTTGTTCTGATGCATTTGGACGCACGCTTTGTTATACATTTTGGCTGTTATTTTTACTTTAAGATAACAGTATACCCGTTTCGTTTGGTTTTAGAAAGTTTTTTTGTAGTTATACGCACGAGGAAAAACACAGTTTTTAAGAAAATAATGCATGATACTCAAAGTTTACTTTTCATTATTCGGTAGGTCTGAAAGCCGAAGATCAAACCCATTAATTGGGTGGCGGTCCGGTTTTACATAAAAAATTAGTAGGATGAATATTAAAAGAAAATGATAGTTACTATGTTGGTGAGCTAAGCCAAAACTAACGAGTAGTTACCTTTCTTGATTATTTAGTGTCTGCTTTACTTGTTCTTATGATGTTTCCAAAAGCCCTCTTCTGCTCACTTTTTTCTTTCGGAGAAACCAAAAGAAATAACTATTTTCAGTAGAAATAAAAAGAATTAAATATACGGAACTCAAGACATTTCTTTCTTTCAAAAAAAATATTTTTTTTTTAAATAATTGTAAATGATGTTTTTTTTCCCCAAAATGCCTTTGGTGTTTAGTATGATTCAGTCTACACTGTACGCAGGAACAATTTCTTTGTATATAGTTATGTCGTGTATATATTTCCTATATTTAAATGTATGTCAACCATATCTTTTTTTTTTCATCGTATTTGTACATATCATACACAACACACACTTGCACTTCTTATACATACAACTTTCCTAAGTACTATCATGATCGGTTACATGGGAGATTTCAGAACAAAGTTTGATTTTGAAAATATGTTTCCTTTTAAAAATGGTAATAGGTAGCTTGAAGATATGTTCATACAATTGTCGTGGACTGAACAATACTAAAAAACGTTACGATTTATTCTCACTTTTTAAGGAAAAAAATGCTGACATTTTATGTTTACAAGAAACCCATTTCTTTGCAGAAATTGAAACCAAAATTTATCAACAATGGGAAGGAAATTGCTTTTTCAGCAATGGTAATTCAAATTCTAAAGGTGTAGCTATTTTATTTAAAAAAGGTATAGACATTAAGGTTTTATCGTACAAAACTGGTACTGAGGGGCAATTTATTGCCCTTAAATTACTATATAACAACACATCAATAATACTTGCAAATGTATATGCTCCAAATATCGACAATCCAAATTTTTTTGATTATATCTTTAACCAAATAGAATCTTTTGATAATAACGAGAATATTATTCTTTGTGGAGATTTTAATCTTGTTTTAGACACTTCGATTGATTATGAAAACTACAAACACTTGAACCATAATGCAAGATCAAGAAAATATCTATTGAATAAAATGAATGATAGAGATCTGATTGATCCTTTTAGACAATTGCATGGAAAAACTAGAAAATATACATGGAAGCGTTTAACACCCTTGCAAAGAGGAAGACTTGATTACTTTTTAATGACTCTTACTTTACTTCCCTGTCTCAAAAACTGTGATATAGACATAAGTTATAAGTCTGATCATTCAATCATTTTTCTTGAACTTCAACTGTCTGAACAAAATCACGGAAAAGGTTTTTGGAAGTTAAATAACTCATTGCTGAATGATAAAGCCTATGTTGATAGTATAAATAGGAAGATAGATAGTGTTATTTTACAATATTGTTTACCGGTATACAACATTGATAACGTGCTCAAAATGGAACCATCAGACATACAGTTTATTATAAATGATCAGCTCTTTTTGGAAACATTACTTATGGAAATACGCGGAGAAACAATATCGTATTTAAGTCATAAAGCCAAAACAAAATGTCAAAGAGAAAAAAACATTGAAGATGAAATTGTTCAGTTAGAAAATAATTTAAATGAAACAAATAAAGATAGGTTAACTATACTACATGATCAATTGGAAAACTTGAGGCAAGAAAAACTAAATGGTTACTTCACCAGGGCCAGAGCAAATTGGGTTGAAAATGGAGAAAGAGCAACAAAATATTTCTGTAACTTGGAAAAACAACATATAGCTTCAAAAAATATCCCTTTCCTTGTAAAAGATGATGGAAGTCATACTTATGATCAAAATGAAATTTTAGTGGAAACAAAAAAATACTTTGAAAATTTATTTAATGAAAAAAGCTCTAATATAGACAGTAAATTTGAAACTTATATGAAAGATTGTGCAGCAAATAAATTAGATGAAAAAAATAAAAATGCAATTGAAGGACTTTTACAATATAGTGAGGTAACTGAAACATTAAGAAATATGAAAAATGACAAAAGTCCTGGTATAGATGGTTTTACTACAAACTTTTACAAGGTGTTTTGGAAAAGGATAGTACATTTTGTAGTAAAAGCCTTAAATCATGCATTTTTGACAAACTCTTTTTCAAAAAATATCAAGTTAGGTATTATTACACTAATCCCAAAAGAAGATAAACCAAAACAATTTCTGAAAAACTGGAGGCCGATTACGCTTTTGAATGTTTTATATAAACTTGCATCTGGTAGTATAGCTAGGCGAATTAAAAATGTTTTAAATCACGTCATATCAGGAGATCAAACCGGTTTTTTACAAGGCAGATTTATAGGCGAAAACACACGACTAGTTAATGATATTATGCAACATTGCGAAGAACACCATATTCCTGGATTGTTGATGTTAATTGACTTTGAAAAAGCATTTGATTCTTTATCTTTTAACTTTATTGAAAATGCGTTAACCTATTTTAATTTTGGGGAAACATTTAAACAATGGATTAAATTATTTTTGTATAATACTGAAGTTTCTGTTCAGTTAAATGGATTTTTATCAGAGTACTTTACTATAAGGAGGGGCTGTCGTCAAGGTGACCCAATATCTGCATACGTTTTCATTCTTTGCACAGAGATTTTGAATATCAAAATAAAACATGATAAGAATATCACCGGAATAAAGATAAAAAATCAAGAATACATAATATCTCAATTCGCAGATGATACAACCCTTTTTCTAGATGGGTCCGAAAAAACGCTCAATAGTACTTTGGAAATGCTTGAACACTTTTCACACATTTCTGGTCTTAAAGTTAATTTTGATAAAACAAAATTGATATGGATTGGTTCCATGAAATATAGCATTCGAGCGATTACAACAAAATGGAAATTAACATGGGGGGAAACACAATTTAAATTACTTGGTATTTTGTTCCATGTTGATTTGGAAAAAATGTTAAACTTAAATTATGAGCCCAAATTACAAAGTATAAGAAATAGCATTTCACATTGGAAAAAACGAAAATTAACTCCGATTGGTAAAATAATTGTGGTCAAAAGTATTTTAGTGCCAATACTCACACATTTGTTTATTTCTTTACCGTCGCCGACCAATGAATTCTTAAAAAAAATACATGACATTCTTTATAAATTTGTATGGGATGGCCCAGCTAAAATAAAATATTCAGTGATGATCAAAGATTATGTGGAGGGGGGATTAAGGATGATAGATATCAAGAATTTTAATACAACTATGAAATTAAAATGGATGAAGAAAATAGTAGCCAACAGTAAAAATGATTGCTACAAATTTATAACCAACATATTCAATCCAGAGAGAGTTTTTAACTTTGGTACTTTATACTGCAAAAAAATTCTAGGAACAATAAAAAATGAATTTTGGATAGATGTTTTAAAATCATTCATGGTATTTAGCTCTAAATATAAGTTTACAAAATTGTCGGAAATAATGACTATGCCTCTATTTTATAACGAGAACATTACGATAGACTCTAAGTATATCTACAAAGCAAACTTATACGAATGTGGCATAAGATATGTTAAAGACATTTTGAGAAACGACGGATGTTTTAAAAGTTTAAATGAAATCAAAACCGTAACCAAGAATAGAATAAATTTTTTAAACTATTATAGTATTGTAAATTCAGTTAAAGCTTTCTTTTCAAATCAGGATATTCCATTTCCCGTTACACATAAAATTTTGAATGAATGTCATAATCCTTCAATTAACAGTTATTTTTTTCATATAATAACTGAAAACGACATAAACAAACACGTTTATAATACTCTTATAAAAAACGATGAAACACCAACAAGTAGGAACAAATGGTCTACATATTATAATGGTTTAAACTTAGATTGGAAACAAATTCACGGAAACGTATTCAAATACACACGAGATACTTACACCCAATGGTTACAAACAAGAATAGTGCATCGGATTATTGCAACAAATGCCTTACTTTTTAAAATGAAGCTGATAGATACGAATTTATGTACATTTTGTGGCACAGATGTTGAAACAATCACACATTTATTTTACGAATGTAGATACACGAAAAATTTGATAAGTAGAGTCACAGAAATTATAAAAAATTTTAATCAAACTGTGCAAATTAACAGCTCTATTTTACTTTTGGGCTCAAACACAACAAATATTAAATTAGATATACTCCTTTTGGAAACAAAAAAATATATATATTTCTGCAGAAATAAACTATATAAACCTTCAATAAATGGATTAAGGAACCACCTCACCACAAATTTAGACGTCTATAGAAATACTAAAATGTTTGAAAAAGGAGAAAATATCATGACTTTTGTTGAACATATCATACAAAACCTCCCATGAGCCGATTAAGATAGTCAATAACCGAAGACAAAAAACAGAGAAAACACGAAAAAAAAAAAATCAACAATTAAGAAGTAAGATTTAAAGACACAAGACTCTTCCTTTTATCCTGGTTCATTTTAGTGAGTAAACAAACATAGCAGCATATCAGCCCACCAATGCACACACACATACACACACACACACACACACACACACACCCGCACACACCCCCCACACATACCTGCACACTTTTGCACCACATAAAAAATTAAGCTTTGTTGTCGCAAATCAATCAGTATTTTGGCACATCAATTACATATTAGTTAACTTGAAATTTTGGAATGGGGAAATTGTAAAATTGGAAAACATTTTAAAATCTATTACACAAAATGATATTTGTAAATATGTACTACTAACAAAATATTTACTAACAATGATATGTAAGGTATGTTGGGGGATGGCCACGACCCTCACATACCGATAGACGTGGCAATTAAAGCTTAAAAAAAAAAAAAAAAAAACATTTCTAATTTCGTATAGTACACAGGTCGTAACCCCGGCTTAATACGACTTGACCTCCGATCAATACAGTTGACCTCGTATCAATATTGATGACCCGCGACCAATACAGAAATCCTTGAACGTGATAGGTCAAAATTTCAGTGGCGTGAGCGTCTGCGCTTACTTTTCGCCAATCACGTTCAAGGAGGCGTAACCTAAAAATTGATATTTGTTTCCAGCAGGGTAGAAAACATTGTGGGAAAAAGGAGAAAATGCTGGTTACCAGCATTTTCTCCTTTTCTCACAATGTTTTCAGAAGGCCTCTTTTTCAGGGTCGTAAAAACCAGAGTTTGTTTGGTAAAGCGTTAATTAATAAAATTGTAACTAATCAAGTGATTTCGTATTGGCCCAGTTACAGGTCCTCGGTCAGCCGTATTGACCCTCGGCCTTCGACCTCGGGCCAATACGGCTGACCTCGGACCTGTAACTGGGCCAATACGAAATCACTTGATTAATAACATTATATTATACATCCATGCAGGTTGATTGTCAGTGACAGGATTTCTTATAATTCTTTCTAACTTATGAAAAAGAAGCACATGTACATGTATTTGAGTCTCCTCCATCAAAAGATATTTATCTATACCAAAAATTACAAGTATGTACATGTACACCAAACTGCAACTGGAGATACTATATGGACTAGAATTATTATTAGTCGCCGCGCAGAAGCGCGCGACTATATTTTTAATAACTTTTCGAGTTAGGACATGGACAATGGGAATTTCTTTTTTATAGGGTTGTTAAGGTTAACAAGGAATCTTTCTACTTCGCCTAAAACTGGCTTTTTAATTCATTCTTAAACTACGAAGTATATAGGCCTAGAATACGATACGATTTTTTGTTCTGTTAAAGGTGGGTATTTAGAATTTTTACATCTCACCAAATTGAAAAATATATATATCACTGAAATTCATATGAAAAAATAATACAAATCATTAATAATTAAGATTCATAAAATTACAAAAAAAAATTTTTTTTATGGTATTCCCTTAAAAGGCTACGTAGCCTCTTAAGGTATTTTTAGATTTCGTGCCAAAAATCAATACAGCATTTCGGGCATGCCTAGTGACTGGCACGTGACTCATAACGCTTAAATTCCATTACATAACAAACATGTAATAATTATTTTCCATAATGTCTTCTTCGGACGCTATGTTTGAAATTTCGCCTGTGTATTCCTGTATGTAAATGAGCGAATTGATCATCTAAAAATAGAACGTGTCTCCCGTCGGTGTCGACATGGGCTGTAGTAAATCTCTAATTTCTCGTGTTGTTGGACGGTGTTCGACTACTGGTGTTTTATAAATGAAAATTAAAAGCCTTTGGGAGTACAAGGATGATTTCTTTGCATTTTTGTACAATTTTCGTCCCAAAATCTGAAGGGCCACCTTTAATACTTACAACATCAAAAAATGCGCCCAATTATTACTTTTATTTTCGCTATTCGTGAGAAATAGACTTATCCTAATAAATGCCTTGTTTCCATTGGTCAAGGCTGTACAAGTTTCCTGTCATTTCGTACATACTTAATTTCGCACCTAGGTCATTTCGTACGAGTTTTGGTCATTTTGTACCTACCTATACTTTCTATTTTGGTCATTTCTGGTACCCAGGTGATCATGTCGTACCCACTTTGGTCATTTCGTACACAGGTTTAATTATCATTTTGATTATTTAGTACCTAGTTTTTCCTACTATTTGTGTGTGTTTTTGTTTAATGACCACTGCTAAAATTGTACATTGCTGAAATTGTGCTAAATTCCGCCGAAGAACGAGTATGATGGTTATGATTGTATCTGACCATTATTGGATACTTCTTTCTAAATTTTTAAAACAAAGATTGTTTAGAACCCCTTTGTCTATTTCTCACCGAGTTCTGGATGAATTTTCTTTGTGGTAAAAAATCTGGAGAAAGGCCACCTTTTCACTGTAATGTTGTTCATAAATCGCAATGCAAAACCATTATTCTTTATTAACACTGTTCACCAAACAGTATAATTTTAGACTTGTTTAAATTGAAAGCATGCCTTGCAAACTTGCGTCCTCCTGAATCTTACTTTCCTCGGACAGCAACATTTTAGTAACTTAATTAGCCCTGTTTTCAACACTTTCCCAAATAAACACGGGTCATCACGTGTGTGCTGTCAAATTCTTTTGGAAAAACATGTTGGATAAGGAGAAATTGCTCAAGCAATTTCTCGTTTATCAAATACTTTTTCCCCACTACTAGAGAATTTTCCACCACTTTTGTAGCTTTTTAAATTGTCGTCTGCCAACTCTTTGAATTGAAAGAGTCTAATATTTGTCGTTTGGAAAAGAGTTAAGAGAGCGCCGTGTCACGGGTATTAGATACTGTAATAGAAGGCAAGTTTTGATATAGATTCACAGTCACATCAATTTCATAATGTGTTAAAAAATCTGCTGATGAAAACTGACACTTACTTACTTGCCCTGGCTTTCTTGAAGCATTAAACAAAATTTTCAGCGGCGACTTTGATGCTCTGCATCAACTTTTTCTTGTTCTTAATAAATTAACACTTTCCAAAACAATCCTAGGTTTTTACCACCCTTGGGAAAAGGCCTTTTGAAAACTTTGTAGAAAAGGGAGAAAACTGGTAAGTAGCTTTTTCTTCTTTTCCCACAATGTTTTCTACTTGTCAACAATAGAAAACTTTATTCATTTATGAAACATTCATTTTGGTGTCTGTAAATAGTTTGGTTTTATACAAAATTTCAATGAATTCAGAAATGTTTGTTAACATCAGACAATACATCCATGCAGATTGATTGTCAGTGACAGGATTTCTTATAATTCTTTCTGGCATATGAAAAAGAAGCACATGTATTTTACTTCCTTCCAAAAAAATATATTTATCTATACCAAAAATCACAAGTATGTACATGTACACCAAACGGCAGCTTAGATATTTTATTAACTAGAATTATTATTCCTAATAAATTAACCCTTTCCAAAACAATCCTGGGGTTTTACGACTCTTGGGAAGAGGCTTACCAGCATTTTCTCCCTATCCCACAATGTTTTCTCCATGTCAACAACAGAAAAAGTTATCCAATTTCAGAACATTCATTTTGCTTTCTACAAACATTTGGTTTTTTTTTGCAAAATGTCAATGAATTAAGAAACGTTTGTTAACATCAGCCAACACATCCATGCTGGTTGATTGTCAGTGACAGGATTTCGCATAATTCTGTATGCTATTTATAGTAACACCATTTACAGCGATTACTAAAACAGGATTTAAAGTGTTTCTCTATCCTTTTCAAATACAAATTGTAATTTTCAGTGATAATAATTATCGTTGTCTGCATACGCCTTTAATTTGGATCAGTATAAGATTTTGTCCTTTGGTAAATGTTGAGGCCTATTGGTTTTGGGTCTAATATGATTACACATGTTTTTATGAATTTTTTAGTGTGATTAGACTCTGTATGAGCATAGGATGGACTAAGATGGGTCTGATTTGCACATAACCTGATCAAGGTGTATCGGTCTAATGTTCTGTTTTTTTTTTTTTTATTTTTATCTTAAAAAAATGTATTTTGATTCTGTCTTTGAAATATTATTTCATATATATGAAATGTTTCAATACGAGCCTTTTACACCTTGATTCCGGCAATGTTATTTCTTTCTTTTGGAACCATAAATTTAATGTATATAAATGGTTAAAATGGAGCAGAGGGTTAAGGAGATACACCAACTTTTAACAGCCTAGTTTTTTAAATGTGCAAAATACTGCAAGTGTAAAGAAGATTTGTTTGTTTTTCATGTTACTTGGTAACTGTATACCAAACAATCCTGGTTATCAGGTTAAAAAAAAGGGCATTGTTGGAGGGGAGGAAAGGGGCTGGTAATAGACTTTTTCACCCTTTTCCATATGTTTTCTACTAAATACTAAATGAATTTCAATTTTAGAGTAATATTCATACTATCGTATGCAAATGCTTTCATTTTGGACGAGGCAGAGATTTCATGTGTTTGATATGGATTTTTACTTTTAATGTTGTTCAGATTGTGTCATTTCTTATGGTATGGGGGGGGGGTCTGACGCTGTGTTGTGCTGGTTTAACTCATTACCACACAATCCCGACTTTTAACAACCCTGATGAGGGAAAAAAAATGGCCTTTGGGGGCATTGTTGGAGGAAGAAAATGCTGGTAACCAGCGTTTTCTACTTTTCCCACAATGTTTTTCTACCCTTTCCAAATCAAAATTTCAATCTTTAATTCACATGTATTTTGTCGTCTGCAAATGCTTTCAATTTGGACTAGTAAAACAAAAATGTCTTTTTGGGTTGAGTGTTCTTGCCTATTGCTGAAACTAATTTGTCTGTCGGCCATTACCGGGACTGACCGTGCGGAAGTGGATCATTGATTTCGCGTTGATTTACATACTTTTTGTTCTGATGCATTTGGACGCACGCTTTGTTATACATTTTGGCTGTTATTTTTACTTTAAGATAACAGTATACCCGTTTCGTTTGGTTTTAGAAAGTTTTTTTGTAGTTATACGCACGAGGAAAAACACAGTTTTTAAGAAAATAATGCATGATACTCAAAGTTTACTTTTCATTATTCGGTAGGTCTGAAAGCCGAAGATCAAACCCATTAATTGGGTGGCGGTCCGGTTTTACATAAAAAATTAGTAGGATGAATATTAAAAGAAAATGATAGTTACTATGTTGGTGAGCTAAGCCAAAACTAACGAGTAGTTACCTTTCTTGATTATTTAGTGTCTGCTTTACTTGTTCTTATGATGTTTCCAAAAGCCCTCTTCTGCTCACTTTTTTCTTTCGGAGAAACCAAAAGAAATAACTATTTTCAGTAGAAATAAAAAGAATTAAATATACGGAACTCAAGACATTTCTTTCTTTCAAAAAAGATATTTTTTTTTTAAATAATTGTAAATGATGTTTTTTTTCCCCAAAATGCCTTTGGTGTTTAGTATGATTCAGTCTACACTGTACGCAGGAACAATTTCTTTGTATATAGTTATGTCGTGTATATATTTCCTATATTTAAATGTATGTCAACCATATCTTTTTTTTTTCATCGTATTTGTACATATCATACACAACACACACTTGCACTTCTTATACATACAACTTTCCTAAGTACTATCATGATCGGTTACATGGGAGATTTCAGAACAAAGTTTGATTTTGAAAATATGTTTCCTTTTAAAAATGGTAATAGGTAGCTTGAAGATATGTTCATACAATTGTCGTGGACTGAACAATACTAAAAAACGTTACGATTTATTCTCACTTTTTAAGGAAAAAAATGCTGACATTTTATGTTTACAAGAAACCCATTTCTTTGCAGAAATTGAAACCAAAATTTATCAACAATGGGAAGGAAATTGCTTTTTCAGCAATGGTAATTCAAATTCTAAAGGTGTAGCTATTTTATTTAAAAAAGGTATAGACATTAAGGTTTTATCGTACAAAACTGGTACTGAGGGGCAATTTATTGCCCTTAAATTACTATATAACAACACATCAATAATACTTGCAAATGTATATGCTCCAAATATCGACAATCCAAATTTTTTTGATTATATCTTTAACCAAATAGAATCTTTTGATAATAACGAGAATATTATTCTTTGTGGAGATTTTAATCTTGTTTTAGACACTTCGATTGATTATGAAAACTACAAACACTTGAACCATAATGCAAGATCAAGAAAATATCTATTGAATAAAATGAATGATAGAGATCTGATTGATCCTTTTAGACAATTGCATGGAAAAACTAGAAAATATACATGGAAGCGTTTAACACCCTTGCAAAGAGGAAGACTTGATTACTTTTTAATGACTCTTACTTTACTTCCCTGTCTCAAAAACTGTGATATAGACATAAGTTATAAGTCTGATCATTCAATCATTTTTCTTGAACTTCAACTGTCTGAACAAAATCACGGAAAAGGTTTTTGGAAGTTAAATAACTCATTGCTGAATGATAAAGCCTATGTTGATAGTATAAATAGGAAGATAGATAGTGTTATTTTACAATATTGTTTACCGGTATACAACATTGATAACGTGCTCAAAATGGAACCATCAGACATACAGTTTATTATAAATGATCAGCTCTTTTTGGAAACATTACTTATGGAAATACGCGGAGAAACAATATCGTATTCAAGTCATAAAGCCAAAACAAAATGTCAAAGAGAAAAAAACATTGAAGATGAAATTGTTCAGTTAGAAAATAATTTAAATGAAACAAATAAAGATAGGTTAACTATACTACATGATCAATTGGAAAACTTGAGGCAAGAAAAACTAAATGGTTACTTCACCAGGGCCAGAGCAAATTGGGTTGAAAATGGAGAAAGAGCAACAAAATATTTCTGTAACTTGGAAAAACAACATATAGCTTCAAAAAATATCCCTTTCCTTGTAAAAGATGATGGAAGTCATACTTATGATCAAAATGAAATTTTAGTGGAAACAAAAAAATACTTTGAAAATTTATTTAATGAAAAAAGCTCTAATATAGACAGTAAATTTGAAACTTATATGAAAGATTGTGCAGCAAATAAATTAGATGAAAAAAATAAAAATGCAATTGAAGGACTTTTACAATATAGTGAGGTAACTGAAACATTAAGAAATATGAAAAATGACAAAAGTCCTGGTATAGATGGTTTTACTACAAACTTTTACAAGGTGTTTTGGAAAAGGATAGGACATTTTGTAGTAAAAGCCTTAAATCATGCATTTTTGACAAACTCTTTTTCAAAAAATATCAAGTTAGGTATTATTACACTAATCCCAAAAGAAGATAAACCAAAACAATTTCTGAAAAACTGGAGGCCGATTACGCTTTTGAATGTTTTATATAAACTTGCATCTGGTAGTATAGCTAGGCGAATTAAAAATGTTTTAAATCACGTCATATCAGGAGATCAAACCGGTTTTTTACAAGGCAGATTTATAGGCGAAAACACACGACTAGTTAATGATATTATACAACATTGCGAAGAACACCATATTCCTGGATTGTTGATGTTAATTGACTTTGAAAAAGCATTTGATTCTTTATCTTTTAACTTTATTGAAAATGCGTTAACCTATTTTAATTTTGGGGAAACATTTAAACAATGGATTAAATTATTTTTGTATAATACTGAAGTTTCTGTTCAGTTAAATGGATTTTTATCAGAGTACTTTACTATAAGGAGGGGCTGTCGTCAAGGTGACCCAATATCTGCATACGTTTTCATTCTTTGCACAGAGATTTTGAATATCAAAATAAAACATGATAAGAATATCACCGGAATAAAGATAAAAAATCAAGAATACATAATATCTCAATTCGCAGATGATACAACCCTTTTTCTAGATGGGTCCGAAAAAACGCTCAATAGTACTTTGGAAATGCTTGAACACTTTTCACACATTTCTGGTCTTAAAGTTAATTTTGATAAAACAAAATTGATATGGATTGGTTCCATGAAATATAGCATTCGAGCGATTAAAACAAAATGGAAATTAACATGGGGGGAAACACAATTTAAATTACTTGGTATTTTGTTCCATGTTGATTTGGAAAAAATGTTAAACTTAAATTATGAGCCCAAATTACAAAGTATAAGAAATAGCATTTCACATTGGAAAAAACGAAAATTAACTCCGATTGGTAAAATAATTGTGGTCAAAAGTATTTTAGTGCCAATACTCACACATTTGTTTATTTCTTTACCGTCGCCGACCAATGAATTCTTAAAAAAAATACATGACATTCTTTATAAATTTGTATGGGATGGCCCAGCTAAAATAAAATATTCAGTGATGATCAAAGATTATGTGGAGGGGGGATTAAGGATGATAGATATCAAGAATTTTAATACAACTATGAAATTAAAATGGATGAAGAAAATAGTAGCCAACAGTAAAAATGATTGCTACAAATTTATAACCAACATATTCAATCCAGAGAGAGTTTTTAACTTTGGTACTTTATACTGCAAAAAAATTCTAGGAACAATAAAAAATGAATTTTGGATAGATGTTTTAAAATCATTCATGGTATTTAGCTCTAAATATAAGTTTACAAAATTGTCGGAAATAATGACTATGCCTCTATTTTATAACGAGAACATTACGATAGACTCTAAGTATATCTACAAAGCAAACTTATACGAATGTGGCATAAGATATGTTAAAGACATTTTGAGAAACGACGGATGTTTTAAAAGTTTAAATGAAATCAAAACCGTAACCAAGAATAGAATAAATTTTTTAAACTATTATAGTATTGTAAATTCAGTTAAAGCTTTCTTTTCAAATCAGGATATTCCATTTCCCGTTACACATAAAATTTTGAATGAATGTCATAATCCTTCAATTAACAGTTATTTTTTTCATATAATAACTGAAAACGACATAAACAAACACGTTTATAATACTCTTATAAAAAACGATGAAACACCAACAAGTAGGAACAAATGGTCTACATATTATAATGGTTTAAACTTAGATTGGAAACAAATTCACGGAAACGTATTCAAATACACACGAGATACTTACACCCAATGGTTACAAACAAGAATAGTGCATCGGATTATTGCAACAAATGCCTTACTTTTTAAAATGAAGCTGATAGATACGAATTTATGTACATTTTGTGGCACAGATGTTGAAACAATCACACATTTATTTTACGAATGTAGATACACGAAAAATTTGATAAGTAGAGTCACAGAAATTATAAAAAATTTTAATCAAACTGTGCAAATTAACAGCTCTATTTTACTTTTGGGCTCAAACACAACAAATATTAAATTAGATATACTCCTTTTGGAAATAAAAAAATATATATATTTCTGCAGAAATAAACTATATAAACCTTCAATAAATGGATTAAGGAACCACCTCACCACAAATTTAGACGTCTATAGAAATACTAAAATGTTTGAAAAAGGAGAAAATATCATGACTTTTGTTGAACATATCATACAAAACCTCCCATGAGCCGATTAAGATAGTCAATAACCGAAGACAAAAAACAGAGAAAACACGAAAAAAAAAAAAATCAACAATTAAGAAGTAAGATTTAAAGACACAAGACTCTTCCTTTTATCCTGGTTCATTTTAGTGAGTAAACAAACATAGCAGCATATCAGCCCACCAATGCACACACACATACACACACACACACACACACACACCCGCACACACCCCCCACACATACCTGCACACTTTTGCACCACATAAAAAATTAAGCTTTGTTGTCGCAAATCAATCAGTATTTTGGCACATCAATTACATATTAGTTAACTTGAAATTTTGGAATGGGGAAATTGTAAAATTGGAAAACATTTTAAAATCTATTACACAAAATGATATTTGTAAATATGTACTACTAACAAAATATTTACTAACAATGATATGTAAGGTATGTTGGGGGATGGCCACGACCCTCACATACCGATAGACGTGGCAATTAAAGCTTAAAAAAAAAAAAAAAAAAACATTTCTAATTTCGTATAGTACACAGGTCGTAACCCCGGCTTAATACGACTTGACCTCCGATCAATACAGTTGACCTCGTATCAATATTGATGACCCGCGACCAATACAGAAATCCTTGAACGTGATAGGTCAAAATTTCAGTGGCGTGAGCGTCTGCGCTTACTTTTCGCCAATCACGTTCAAGGAGGCGTAACCTAAAAATTGATATTTGTTTCCAGCAGGGTAGAAAACATTGTGGGAAAAAGGAGAAAATGCTGGTTACCAGCATTTTCTCCTTTTCTCACAATGTTTTCAGAAGGCCTCTTTTTCAGGGTCGTAAAAACCAGAGTTTGTTTGGTAAAGCGTTAATTAATAAAATTGTAACTAATCAAGTGATTTCGTATTGGCCCAGTTACAGGTCCTCGGTCAGCCGTATTGACCCTCGGCCTTCGACCTCGGGCCAATACGGCTGACCTCGGACCTGTAACTGGGCCAATACGAAATCACTTGATTAATAACATTATATTATACATCCATGCAGGTTGATTGTCAGTGACAGGATTTCTTATAATTCTTTCTAACTTATGAAAAAGAAGCACATGTACATGTATTTGAGTCTCCTCCATCAAAAGATATTTATCTATACCAAAAATTACAAGTATGTACATGTACACCAAACTGCAACTGGAGATACTATATGGACTAGAATTATTATTAGTCGCCGCGCAGAAGCGCGCGACTATATTTTTAATAACTTTTCGAGTTAGGACATGGACAATGGGAATTTCTTTTTTATAGGGTTGTTAAGGTTAACAAGGAATCTTTCTACTTCGCCTAAAACTGGCTTTTTAATTCATTCTTAAACTACGAAGTATATAGGCCTAGAATACGATACGATTTTTTGTTCTGTTAAAGGTGGGTATTTAGAATTTTTACATCTCACCAAATTGAAAAATATATATATCACTGAAATTCATATGAAAAAATAATACAAATCATTAATAATTAAGATTCATAAAATTACAAAAAAAATTTTTTTTGATGGTATTCCCTTAAAAGGCTACGTAGCCTCTTAAGGTATTTTTAGATTTCGTGCCAAAAATCAATACAGCATTTCGGGCATGCCTAGTGACTGGCACGTGACTCATAACGCTTAAATTCCATTACATAACAAACATGTAATAATTATTTTCCATAATGTCTTCTTCGGACGCTATGTTTGAAATTTCGCCTGTGTATTCCTGTATGTAAATGAGCGAATTGATCATCTAAAAATAGAACGTGTCTCCCGTCGGTGTCGACATGGGCTGTAGTAAATCTCTAATTTCTCGTGTTGTTGGACGGTGTTCGACTACTGGTGTTTTATAAATGAAAATTAAAAGCCTTTGGGAGTACAAGGATGATTTCTTTGCATTTTTGTACAATTTTCGTCCCAAAATCTGAAGGGCCACCTTTAATACTTACAACATCAAAAAATGCGCCCAATTATTACTTTTATTTTCGCTATTCGTGAGAAATAGACTTATCCTAATAAATGCCTTGTTTCCATTGGTCAAGGCTGTACAAGTTTCCTGTCATTTCGTACATACTTAATTTCGCACCTAGGTCATTTCGTACGAGTTTTGGTCATTTTGTACCTACCTATACTTTCTATTTTGGTCATTTCTGGTACCCAGGTGATCATGTCGTACCCACTTTGGTCATTTCGTACACAGGTTTAATTATCATTTTGATTATTTAGTACCTAGTTTTTCCTACTATTTGTGTGTGTTTTTGTTTAATGACCACTGCTAAAATTGTACATTGCTGAAATTGTGCTAAATTCCGCCGAAGAACGAGTATGATGGTTATGATTGTATCTGACCATTATTGGATACTTCTTTCTAAATTTTTAAAACAAAGATTGTTTAGAACCCCTTTGTCTATTTCTCACCGAGTTCTGGATGAATTTTCTTTGTGGTAAAAAATCTGGAGAAAGGCCACCTTTTCACTGTAATGTTGTTCATAAATCGCAATGCAAAACCATTATTCTTTATTAACACTGTTCACCAAACAGTATAATTTTAGACTTGTTTAAATTGAAAGCATGCCTTGCAAACTTGCGTCCTCCTGAATCTTACTTTCCTCGGACAGCAACATTTTAGTAACTTAATTAGCCCTGTTTTCAACACTTTCCCAAATAAACACGGGTCATCACGTGTGTGCTGTCAAATTCTTTTGGAAAAACATGTTGGATAAGGAGAAATTGCTCAAGCAATTTCTCGTTTATCAAATACTTTTTCCCCACTACTAGAGAATTTTCCACCACTTTTGTAGCTTTTTAAATTGTCGTCTGCCAACTCTTTGAATTGAAAGAGTCTAATATTTGTCGTTTGGAAAAGAGTTAAGAGAGCGCCGTGTCACGGGTATTAGATACTGTAATAGAAGGCAAGTTTTGATATAGATTCACAGTCACATCAATTTCATAATGTGTTAAAAAATCTGCTGATGAAAACTGACACTTACTTACTTGCCCTGGCTTTCTTGAAGCATTAAACAAAATTTTCAGCGGCGACTTTGATGCTCTGCATCAACTTTTTCTTGTTCTTAATAAATTAACACTTTCCAAAACAATCCTAGGTTTTTACCACCCTTGGGAAAAGGCCTTTTGAAAACTTTGTAGAAAAGGGAGAAAACTGGTAAGTAGCTTTTTCTTCTTTTCCCACAATGTTTTCTACTTGTCAACAATAGAAAACTTTATTCATTTATGAAACATTCATTTTGGTGTCTGTAAATAGTTTGGTTTTATACAAAATTTCAATGAATTCAGAAATGTTTGTTAACATCAGACAATACATCCATGCAGATTGATTGTCAGTGACAGGATTTCTTATAATTCTTTCTGGCATATGAAAAAGAAGCACATGTATTTTACTTCCTTCCAAAAAAATATATTTATCTATACCAAAAATCACAAGTATGTACATGTACACCAAACGGCAGCTTAGATATTTTATTAACTAGAATTATTATTCCTAATAAATTAACCCTTTCCAAAACAATCCTGGGGTTTTACGACTCTTGGGAAGAGGCTTACCAGCATTTTCTCCCTATCCCACAATGTTTTCTCCATGTCAACAACAGAAAAAGTTATCCAATTTCAGAACATTCATTTTGCTTTCTACAAACATTTGGTTTTTTTTGCAAAATGTCAATGAATTAAGAAACGTTTGTTAACATCAGCCAACACATCCATGCTGGTTGATTGTCAGTGACAGGATTTCGCATAATTCTGTATGCTATTTATAGTAACACCATTTACAGCGATTACTAAAACAGGATTTAAAGTGTTTCTCTATCCTTTTCAAATACAAATTGTAATTTTCAGTGATAATAATTATCGTTGTCTGCATACGCCTTTAATTTGGATCAGTATAAGATTTTGTCCTTTGGTAAATGTTGAGGCCTATTGGTTTTGGGTCTAATATGATTACACATGTTTTTATGAATTTTTTAGTGTGATTAGACTCTGTATGAGCATAGGATGGACTAAGATGGGTCTGATTTGCACATAACCTGATCAAGGTGTATCGGTCTAATGTTCTGTTTTTTTTTTTTTTATTTTTATCTTAAAAAAATGTATTTTGATTCTGTCTTTGAAATATTATTTCATATATATGAAATGTTTCAATACGAGCCTTTTACACCTTGATTCCGGCAATGTTATTTCTTTCTTTCGGAACCATAAATTTAATGTATATAAATGGTTAAAATGGAGCAGAGGGTTAAGGAGATACACCAACTTTTAACAGCCTAGTTTTTTAAATGTGCAAAATACTGCAAGTGTAAAGAAGATTTGTTTGTTTTTCATGTTACTTGGTAACTGTATACCAAACAATCCTGGTTATCAGGTTAAAAAAAAGGGCATTGTTGGAGGGGAGGAAAGGGGCTGGTAATAGACTTTTTCACCCTTTTCCATATGTTTTCTACTAAATACTAAATGAATTTCAATTTTAGAGTAATATTTATACTATCGTATGCAAATGCTTTCATTTTGGACGAGGCAGAGATTTCATGTGTTTGATATGGATTTTTACTTTTAATGTTGTTCAGATTGTGTCATTTCTTATGGTATGGGGGGGGGGGTCTGACGCTGTGTTGTGCTGGTTTAACTCATTACCACACAATCCCGACTTTTAACAACCCTGATGAGGGAAAAAAAATGGCCTTTGGGGGCATTGTTGGAGGAAGAAAATGCTGGTAACCAGCGTTTTCTACTTTTCCCACAATGTTTTTCTACCCTTTCCAAATCAAAATTTCAATCTTTAATTCACATGTATTTTGTCGTCTGCAAATGCTTTCAATTTGGACTAGTAAAACAAAAATGTCTTTTTGGGTTGAGTGTTCTTGCCTATTGCTGAAACTAATTTGTCTGTCGGCCATTACCGGGACTGACCGTGCGGAAGTGGATCATTGATTTCGCGTTGATTTACATACTTTTTGTTCTGATGCATTTGGACGCACGCTTTGTTATACATTTTGGCTGTTATTTTTACTTTAAGATAACAGTATACCCGTTTCGTTTGGTTTTAGAAAGTTTTTTTGTAGTTATACGCACGAGGAAAAACACAGTTTTTAAGAAAATAATGCATGATACTCAAAGTTTACTTTTCATTATTCGGTAGGTCTGAAAGCCGAAGATCAAACCCATTAATTGGGTGGCGGTCCGGTTTTACATAAAAAATTAGTAGGATGAATATTAAAAGAAAATGATAGTTACTATGTTGGTGAGCTAAGCCAAAACTAACGAGTAGTTACCTTTCTTGATTATTTAGTGTCTGCTTTACTTGTTCTTATGATGTTTCCAAAAGCCCTCTTCTGCTCACTTTTTTCTTTCGGAGAAACCAAAAGAAATAACTATTTTCAGTAGAAATAAAAAGAATTAAATATACGGAACTCAAGACATTTCTTTCTTTCAAAAAAAATATTTTTTTTTTAAATAATTGTAAATGATGTTTTTTTTCCCCAAAATGCCTTTGGTGTTTAGTATGATTCAGTCTACACTGTACGCAGGAACAATTTCTTTGTATATAGTTATGTCGTGTATATATTTCCTATATTTAAATGTATGTCAACCATATCTTTTTTTTTTCATCGTATTTGTACATATCATACACAACACACACTTGCACTTCTTATACATACAACTTTCCTAAGTACTATCATGATCGGTTACATGGGAGATTTCAGAACAAAGTTTGATTTTGAAAATATGTTTCCTTTTAAAAATGGTAATAGGTAGCTTGAAGATATGTTCATACAATTGTCGTGGACTGAACAATACTAAAAAACGTTACGATTTATTCTCACTTTTTAAGGAAAAAAATGCTGACATTTTATGTTTACAAGAAACCCATTTCTTTGCAGAAATTGAAACCAAAATTTATCAACAATGGGAAGGAAATTGCTTTTTCAGCAATGGTAATTCAAATTCTAAAGGTGTAGCTATTTTATTTAAAAAAGGTATAGACATTAAGGTTTTATCGTACAAAACTGGTACTGAGGGGCAATTTATTGCCCTTAAATTACTATATAACAACACATCAATAATACTTGCAAATGTATATGCTCCAAATATCGACAATCCAAATTTTTTTGATTATATCTTTAACCAAATAGAATCTTTTGATAATAACGAGAATATTATTCTTTGTGGAGATTTTAATCTTGTTTTAGACACTTCGATTGATTATGAAAACTACAAACACTTGAACCATAATGCAAGATCAAGAAAATATCTATTGAATAAAATGAATGATAGAGATCTGATTGATCCTTTTAGACAATTGCATGGAAAAACTAGAAAATATACATGGAAGCGTTTAACACCCTTGCAAAGAGGAAGACTTGATTACTTTTTAATGACTCTTACTTTACTTCCCTGTCTCAAAAACTGTGATATAGACATAAGTTATAAGTCTGATCATTCAATCATTTTTCTTGAACTTCAACTGTCTGAACAAAATCACGGAAAAGGTTTTTGGAAGTTAAATAACTCATTGCTGAATGATAAAGCCTATGTTGATAGTATAAATAGGAAGATAGATAGTGTTATTTTACAATATTGTTTACCGGTATACAACATTGATAACGTGCTCAAAATGGAACCATCAGACATACAGTTTATTATAAATGATCAGCTCTTTTTGGAAACATTACTTATGGAAATACGCGGAGAAACAATATCGTATTCAAGTCATAAAGCCAAAACAAAATGTCAAAGAGAAAAAAACATTGAAGATGAAATTGTTCAGTTAGAAAATAATTTAAATGAAACAAATAAAGATAGGTTAACTATACTACATGATCAATTGGAAAACTTGAGGCAAGAAAAACTAAATGGTTACTTCACCAGGGCCAGAGCAAATTGGGTTGAAAATGGAGAAAGAGCAACAAAATATTTCTGTAACTTGGAAAAACAACATATAGCTTCAAAAAATATCCCTTTCCTTGTAAAAGATGATGGAAGTCATACTTATGATCAAAATGAAATTTTAGTGGAAACAAAAAAATACTTTGAAAATTTATTTAATGAAAAAAGCTCTAATATAGACAGTAAATTTGAAACTTATATGAAAGATTGTGCAGCAAATAAATTAGATGAAAAAAATAAAAATGCAATTGAAGGACTTTTACAATATAGTGAGGTAACTGAAACATTAAGAAATATGAAAAATGACAAAAGTCCTGGTATAGATGGTTTTACTACAAACTTTTACAAGGTGTTTTGGAAAAGGATAGGACATTTTGTAGTAAAAGCCTTAAATCATGCATTTTTGACAAACTCTTTTTCAAAAAATATCAAGTTAGGTATTATTACACTAATCCCAAAAGAAGATAAACCAAAACAATTTCTGAAAAACTGGAGGCCGATTACGCTTTTGAATGTTTTATATAAACTTGCATCTGGTAGTATAGCTAGGCGAATTAAAAATGTTTTAAATCACGTCATATCAGGAGATCAAACCGGTTTTTTACAAGGCAGATTTATAGGCGAAAACACACGACTAGTTAATGATATTATGCAACATTGCGAAGAACACCATATTCCTGGATTGTTGATGTTAATTGACTTTGAAAAAGCATTTGATTCTTTATCTTTTAACTTTATTGAAAATGCGTTAACCTATTTTAATTTTGGGGAAACATTTAAACAATGGATTAAATTATTTTTGTATAATACTGAAGTTTCTGTTCAGTTAAATGGATTTTTATCAGAGTACTTTACTATAAGGAGGGGCTGTCGTCAAGGTGACCCAATATCTGCATACGTTTTCATTCTTTGCACAGAGATTTTGAATATCAAAATAAAACATGATAAGAATATCACCGGAATAAAGATAAAAAATCAAGAATACATAATATCTCAATTCGCAGATGATACAACCCTTTTTCTAGATGGGTCCGAAAAAACGCTCAATAGTACTTTGGAAATGCTTGAACACTTTTCACACATTTCTGGTCTTAAAGTTAATTTTGATAAAACAAAATTGATATGGATTGGTTCCATGAAATATAGCATTCGAGCGATTAAAACAAAATGGAAATTAACATGGGGGGAAACACAATTTAAATTACTTGGTATTTTGTTCCATGTTGATTTGGAAAAAATGTTAAACTTAAATTATGAGCCCAAATTACAAAGTATAAGAAATAGCATTTCACATTGGAAAAAACGAAAATTAACTCCGATTGGTAAAATAATTGTGGTCAAAAGTATTTTAGTGCCAATACTCACACATTTGTTTATTTCTTTACCGTCGCCGACCAATGAATTCTTAAAAAAAATACATGACATTCTTTATAAATTTGTATGGGATGGCCCAGCTAAAATAAAATATTCAGTGATGATCAAAGATTATGTGGAGGGGGGATTAAGGATGATAGATATCAAGAATTTTAATACAACTATGAAATTAAAATGGATGAAGAAAATAGTAGCCAACAGTAAAAATGATTGCTACAAATTTATAACCAACATATTCAATCCAGAGAGAGTTTTTAACTTTGGTACTTTATACTGCAAAAAAATTCTAGGAACAATAAAAAATGAATTTTGGATAGATGTTTTAAAATCATTCATGGTATTTAGCTCTAAATATAAGTTTACAAAATTGTCGGAAATAATGACTATGCCTCTATTTTATAACGAGAACATTACGATAGACTCTAAGTATATCTACAAAGCAAACTTATACGAATGTGGCATAAGATATGTTAAAGACATTTTGAGAAACGACGGATGTTTTAAAAGTTTAAATGAAATCAAAACCGTAACCAAGAATAGAATAAATTTTTTAAACTATTATAGTATTGTAAATTCAGTTCAAGCTTTCTTTTCAAATCAGGATATTCCATTTCCCGTTACACATAAAATTTTGAATGAATGTCATAATCCTTCAATTAACAGTTATTTTTTTCATATAATAACTGAAAACGACATAAACAAACACGTTTATAATACTCTTATAAAAAACGATGAAACACCAACAAGTAGGAACAAATGGTCTACATATTATAATGGTTTAAACTTAGATTGGAAACAAATTCACGGAAACGTATTCAAATACACACGAGATACTTACACCCAATGGTTACAAACAAGAATAGTGCATCGGATTATTGCAACAAATGCCTTACTTTTTAAAATGAAGCTGATAGATACGAATTTATGTACATTTTGTGGCACAGATGTTGAAACAATCACACATTTATTTTACGAATGTAGATACACGAAAAATTTGATAAGTAGAGTCACAGAAATTATAAAAAATTTTAATCAAACTGTGCAAATTAACAGCTCTATTTTACTTTTGGGCTCAAACACAACAAATATTAAATTAGATATACTCCTTTTGGAAATAAAAAAATATATATATTTCTGCAGAAATAAACTATATAAACCTTCAATAAATGGATTAAGGAACCACCTCACCACAAATTTAGACGTCTATAGAAATACTAAAATGTTTGAAAAAGGAGAAAATATCATGACTTTTGTTGAACATATCATACAAAACCTCCCATGAGCCGATTAAGATAGTCAATAACCGAAGACAAAAAACAGAGAAAACACGAAAAAAAAAAAAATCAACAATTAAGAAGTAAGATTTAAAGACACAAGACTCTTCCTTTTATCCTGGTTCATTTTAGTGAGTAAACAAACATAGCAGCATATCAGCCCACCAATGCACACACACATACACACACACACACACACACACACCCGCACACACCCCCCACACATACCTGCACACTTTTGCACCACATAAAAAATTAAGCTTTGTTGTCGCAAATCAATCAGTATTTTGGCACATCAATTACATATTAGTTAACTTGAAATTTTGGAATGGGGAAATTGTAAAATTGGAAAACATTTTAAAATCTATTACACAAAATGATATTTGTAAATATGTACTACTAACAAAATATTTACTAACAATGATATGTAAGGTATGTTGGGGGATGGCCACGACCCTCACATACCGATAGACGTGGCAATTAAAGCTTAAAAAAAAAAAAAAAAAAACATTTCTAATTTCGTATAGTACACAGGTCGTAACCCCGGCTTAATACGACTTGACCTCCGATCAATACAGTTGACCTCGTATCAATATTGATGACCCGCGACCAATACAGAAATCCTTGAACGTGATAGGTCAAAATTTCAGTGGCGTGAGCGTCTGCGCTTACTTTTCGCCAATCACGTTCAAGGAGGCGTAACCTAAAAATTGATATTTGTTTCCAGCAGGGTAGAAAACATTGTGGGAAAAAGGAGAAAATGCTGGTTACCAGCATTTTCTCCTTTTCTCACAATGTTTTCAGAAGGCCTCTTTTTCAGGGTCGTAAAAACCAGAGTTTGTTTGGTAAAGCGTTAATTAATAAAATTGTAACTAATCAAGTGATTTCGTATTGGCCCAGTTACAGGTCCTCGGTCAGCCGTATTGACCCTCGGCCTTCGACCTCGGGCCAATACGGCTGACCTCGGACCTGTAACTGGGCCAATACGAAATCACTTGATTAATAACATTATATTATACATCCATGCAGGTTGATTGTCAGTGACAGGATTTCTTATAATTCTTTCTAACTTATGAAAAAGAAGCACATGTACATGTATTTGAGTCTCCTCCATCAAAAGATATTTATCTATACCAAAAATTACAAGTATGTACATGTACACCAAACTGCAACTGGAGATACTATATGGACTAGAATTATTATTAGTCGCCGCGCAGAAGCGCGCGACTATATTTTTAATAACTTTTCGAGTTAGGACATGGACAATGGGAATTTCTTTTTTATAGGGTTGTTAAGGTTAACAAGGAATCTTTCTACTTCGCCTAAAACTGGCTTTTTAATTCATTCTTAAACTACGAAGTATATAGGCCTAGAATACGATACGATTTTTTGTTCTGTTAAAGGTGGGTATTTAGAATTTTTACATCTCACCAAATTGAAAAATATATATATCACTGAAATTCATATGAAAAAATAATACAAATCATTAATAATTAAGATTCATAAAATTACAAAAAAAATTTTTTTTGATGGTATTCCCTTAAAAGGCTACGTAGCCTCTTAAGGTATTTTTAGATTTCGTGCCAAAAATCAATACAGCATTTCGGGCATGCCTAGTGACTGGCACGTGACTCATAACGCTTAAATTCCATTACATAACAAACATGTAATAATTATTTTCCATAATGTCTTCTTCGGACGCTATGTTTGAAATTTCGCCTGTGTATTCCTGTATGTAAATGAGCGAATTGATCATCTAAAAATAGAACGTGTCTCCCGTCGGTGTCGACATGGGCTGTAGTAAATCTCTAATTTCTCGTGTTGTTGGACGGTGTTCGACTACTGGTGTTTTATAAATGAAAATTAAAAGCCTTTGGGAGTACAAGGATGATTTCTTTGCATTTTTGTACAATTTTCGTCCCAAAATCTGAAGGGCCACCTTTAATACTTACAACATCAAAAAATGCGCCCAATTATTACTTTTATTTTCGCTATTCGTGAGAAATAGACTTATCCTAATAAATGCCTTGTTTCCATTGGTCAAGGCTGTACAAGTTTCCTGTCATTTCGTACATACTTAATTTCGCACCTAGGTCATTTCGTACGAGTTTTGGTCATTTTGTACCTACCTATACTTTCTATTTTGGTCATTTCTGGTACCCAGGTGATCATGTCGTACCCACTTTGGTCATTTCGTACACAGGTTTAATTATCATTTTGATTATTTAGTACCTAGTTTTTCCTACTATTTGTGTGTGTTTTTGTTTAATGACCACTGCTAAAATTGTACATTGCTGAAATTGTGCTAAATTCCGCCGAAGAACGAGTATGATGGTTATGATTGTATCTGACCATTATTGGATACTTCTTTCTAAATTTTTAAAACAAAGATTGTTTAGAACCCCTTTGTCTATTTCTCACCGAGTTCTGGATGAATTTTCTTTGTGGTAAAAAATCTGGAGAAAGGCCACCTTTTCACTGTAATGTTGTTCATAAATCGCAATGCAAAACCATTATTCTTTATTAACACTGTTCACCAAACAGTATAATTTTAGACTTGTTTAAATTGAAAGCATGCCTTGCAAACTTGCGTCCTCCTGAATCTTACTTTCCTCGGACAGCAACATTTTAGTAACTTAATTAGCCCTGTTTTCAACACTTTCCCAAATAAACACGGGTCATCACGTGTGTGCTGTCAAATTCTTTTGGAAAAACATGTTGGATAAGGAGAAATTGCTCAAGCAATTTCTCGTTTATCAAATACTTTTTCCCCACTACTAGAGAATTTTCCACCACTTTTGTAGCTTTTTAAATTGTCGTCTGCCAACTCTTTGAATTGAAAGAGTCTAATATTTGTCGTTTGGAAAAGAGTTAAGAGAGCGCCGTGTCACGGGTATTAGATACTGTAATAGAAGGCAAGTTTTGATATAGATTCACAGTCACATCAATTTCATAATGTGTTAAAAAATCTGCTGATGAAAACTGACACTTACTTACTTGCCCTGGCTTTCTTGAAGCATTAAACAAAATTTTCAGCGGCGACTTTGATGCTCTGCATCAACTTTTTCTTGTTCTTAATAAATTAACACTTTCCAAAACAATCCTAGGTTTTTACCACCCTTGGGAAAAGGCCTTTTGAAAACTTTGTAGAAAAGGGAGAAAACTGGTAAGTAGCTTTTTCTTCTTTTCCCACAATGTTTTCTACTTGTCAACAATAGAAAACTTTATTCATTTATGAAACATTCATTTTGGTGTCTGTAAATAGTTTGGTTTTATACAAAATTTCAATGAATTCAGAAATGTTTGTTAACATCAGACAATACATCCATGCAGATTGATTGTCAGTGACAGGATTTCTTATAATTCTTTCTGGCATATGAAAAAGAAGCACATGTATTTTACTTCCTTCCAAAAAAATATATTTATCTATACCAAAAATCACAAGTATGTACATGTACACCAAACGGCAGCTTAGATATTTTATTAACTAGAATTATTATTCCTAATAAATTAACCCTTTCCAAAACAATCCTGGGGTTTTACGACTCTTGGGAAGAGGCTTACCAGCATTTTCTCCCTATCCCACAATGTTTTCTCCATGTCAACAACAGAAAAAGTTATCCAATTTCAGAACATTCATTTTGCTTTCTACAAACATTTGGTTTTTTTTGCAAAATGTCAATGAATTAAGAAACGTTTGTTAACATCAGCCAACACATCCATGCTGGTTGATTGTCAGTGACAGGATTTCGCATAATTCTGTATGCTATTTATAGTAACACCATTTACAGCGATTACTAAAACAGGATTTAAAGTGTTTCTCTATCCTTTTCAAATACAAATTGTAATTTTCAGTGATAATAATTATCGTTGTCTGCATACGCCTTTAATTTGGATCAGTATAAGATTTTGTCCTTTGGTAAATGTTGAGGCCTATTGGTTTTGGGTCTAATATGATTACACATGTTTTTATGAATTTTTTAGTGTGATTAGACTCTGTATGAGCATAGGATGGACTAAGATGGGTCTGATTTGCACATAACCTGATCAAGGTGTATCGGTCTAATGTTCTGTTTTTTTTTTTTTTATTTTTATCTTAAAAAAATGTATTTTGATTCTGTCTTTGAAATATTATTTCATATATATGAAATGTTTCAATACGAGCCTTTTACACCTTGATTCCGGCAATGTTATTTCTTTCTTTCGGAACCATAAATTTAATGTATATAAATGGTTAAAATGGAGCAGAGGGTTAAGGAGATACACCAACTTTTAACAGCCTAGTTTTTTAAATGTGCAAAATACTGCAAGTGTAAAGAAGATTTGTTTGTTTTTCATGTTACTTGGTAACTGTATACCAAACAATCCTGGTTATCAGGTTAAAAAAAAGGGCATTGTTGGAGGGGAGGAAAGGGGCTGGTAATAGACTTTTTCACCCTTTTCCATATGTTTTCTACTAAATACTAAATGAATTTCAATTTTAGAGTAATATTTATACTATCGTATGCAAATGCTTTCATTTTGGACGAGGCAGAGATTTCATGTGTTTGATATGGATTTTTACTTTTAATGTTGTTCAGATTGTGTCATTTCTTATGGTATGGGGGGGGGGGTCTGACGCTGTGTTGTGCTGGTTTAACTCATTACCACACAATCCCGACTTTTAACAACCCTGATGAGGGAAAAAAAATGGCCTTTGGGGGCATTGTTGGAGGAAGAAAATGCTGGTAACCAGCGTTTTCTACTTTTCCCACAATGTTTTTCTACCCTTTCCAAATCAAAATTTCAATCTTTAATTCACATGTATTTTGTCGTCTGCAAATGCTTTCAATTTGGACTAGTAAAACAAAAATGTCTTTTTGGGTTGAGTGTTCTTGCCTATTGCTGAAACTAATTTGTCTGTCGGCCATTACCGGGACTGACCGTGCGGAAGTGGATCATTGATTTCGCGTTGATTTACATACTTTTTGTTCTGATGCATTTGGACGCACGCTTTGTTATACATTTTGGCTGTTATTTTTACTTTAAGATAACAGTATACCCGTTTCGTTTGGTTTTAGAAAGTTTTTTTGTAGTTATACGCACGAGGAAAAACACAGTTTTTAAGAAAATAATGCATGATACTCAAAGTTTACTTTTCATTATTCGGTAGGTCTGAAAGCCGAAGATCAAACCCATTAATTGGGTGGCGGTCCGGTTTTACATAAAAAATTAGTAGGATGAATATTAAAAGAAAATGATAGTTACTATGTTGGTGAGCTAAGCCAAAACTAACGAGTAGTTACCTTTCTTGATTATTTAGTGTCTGCTTTACTTGTTCTTATGATGTTTCCAAAAGCCCTCTTCTGCTCACTTTTTTCTTTCGGAGAAACCAAAAGAAATAACTATTTTCAGTAGAAATAAAAAGAATTAAATATACGGAACTCAAGACATTTCTTTCTTTCAAAAAAAATATTTTTTTTTTAAATAATTGTAAATGATGTTTTTTTTCCCCAAAATGCCTTTGGTGTTTAGTATGATTCAGTCTACACTGTACGCAGGAACAATTTCTTTGTATATAGTTATGTCGTGTATATATTTCCTATATTTAAATGTATGTCAACCATATCTTTTTTTTTTCATCGTATTTGTACATATCATACACAACACACACTTGCACTTCTTATACATACAACTTTCCTAAGTACTATCATGATCGGTTACATGGGAGATTTCAGAACAAAGTTTGATTTTGAAAATATGTTTCCTTTTAAAAATGGTAATAGGTAGCTTGAAGATATGTTCATACAATTGTCGTGGACTGAACAATACTAAAAAACGTTACGATTTATTCTCACTTTTTAAGGAAAAAAATGCTGACATTTTATGTTTACAAGAAACCCATTTCTTTGCAGAAATTGAAACCAAAATTTATCAACAATGGGAAGGAAATTGCTTTTTCAGCAATGGTAATTCAAATTCTAAAGGTGTAGCTATTTTATTTAAAAAAGGTATAGACATTAAGGTTTTATCGTACAAAACTGGTACTGAGGGGCAATTTATTGCCCTTAAATTACTATATAACAACACATCAATAATACTTGCAAATGTATATGCTCCAAATATCGACAATCCAAATTTTTTTGATTATATCTTTAACCAAATAGAATCTTTTGATAATAACGAGAATATTATTCTTTGTGGAGATTTTAATCTTGTTTTAGACACTTCGATTGATTATGAAAACTACAAACACTTGAACCATAATGCAAGATCAAGAAAATATCTATTGAATAAAATGAATGATAGAGATCTGATTGATCCTTTTAGACAATTGCATGGAAAAACTAGAAAATATACATGGAAGCGTTTAACACCCTTGCAAAGAGGAAGACTTGATTACTTTTTAATGACTCTTACTTTACTTCCCTGTCTCAAAAACTGTGATATAGACATAAGTTATAAGTCTGATCATTCAATCATTTTTCTTGAACTTCAACTGTCTGAACAAAATCACGGAAAAGGTTTTTGGAAGTTAAATAACTCATTGCTGAATGATAAAGCCTATGTTGATAGTATAAATAGGAAGATAGATAGTGTTATTTTACAATATTGTTTACCGGTATACAACATTGATAACGTGCTCAAAATGGAACCATCAGACATACAGTTTATTATAAATGATCAGCTCTTTTTGGAAACATTACTTATGGAAATACGCGGAGAAACAATATCGTATTCAAGTCATAAAGCCAAAACAAAATGTCAAAGAGAAAAAAACATTGAAGATGAAATTGTTCAGTTAGAAAATAATTTAAATGAAACAAATAAAGATAGGTTAACTATACTACATGATCAATTGGAAAACTTGAGGCAAGAAAAACTAAATGGTTACTTCACCAGGGCCAGAGCAAATTGGGTTGAAAATGGAGAAAGAGCAACAAAATATTTCTGTAACTTGGAAAAACAACATATAGCTTCAAAAAATATCCCTTTCCTTGTAAAAGATGATGGAAGTCATACTTATGATCAAAATGAAATTTTAGTGGAAACAAAAAAATACTTTGAAAATTTATTTAATGAAAAAAGCTCTAATATAGACAGTAAATTTGAAACTTATATGAAAGATTGTGCAGCAAATAAATTAGATGAAAAAAATAAAAATGCAATTGAAGGACTTTTACAATATAGTGAGGTAACTGAAACATTAAGAAATATGAAAAATGACAAAAGTCCTGGTATAGATGGTTTTACTACAAACTTTTACAAGGTGTTTTGGAAAAGGATAGGACATTTTGTAGTAAAAGCCTTAAATCATGCATTTTTGACAAACTCTTTTTCAAAAAATATCAAGTTAGGTATTATTACACTAATCCCAAAAGAAGATAAACCAAAACAATTTCTGAAAAACTGGAGGCCGATTACGCTTTTGAATGTTTTATATAAACTTGCATCTGGTAGTATAGCTAGGCGAATTAAAAATGTTTTAAATCACGTCATATCAGGAGATCAAACCGGTTTTTTACAAGGCAGATTTATAGGCGAAAACACACGACTAGTTAATGATATTATGCAACATTGCGAAGAACACCATATTCCTGGATTGTTGATGTTAATTGACTTTGAAAAAGCATTTGATTCTTTATCTTTTAACTTTATTGAAAATGCGTTAACCTATTTTAATTTTGGGGAAACATTTAAACAATGGATTAAATTATTTTTGTATAATACTGAAGTTTCTGTTCAGTTAAATGGATTTTTATCAGAGTACTTTACTATAAGGAGGGGCTGTCGTCAAGGTGACCCAATATCTGCATACGTTTTCATTCTTTGCACAGAGATTTTGAATATCAAAATAAAACATGATAAGAATATCACCGGAATAAAGATAAAAAATCAAGAATACATAATATCTCAATTCGCAGATGATACAACCCTTTTTCTAGATGGGTCCGAAAAAACGCTCAATAGTACTTTGGAAATGCTTGAACACTTTTCACACATTTCTGGTCTTAAAGTTAATTTTGATAAAACAAAATTGATATGGATTGGTTCCATGAAATATAGCATTCGAGCGATTAAAACAAAATGGAAATTAACATGGGGGGAAACACAATTTAAATTACTTGGTATTTTGTTCCATGTTGATTTGGAAAAAATGTTAAACTTAAATTATGAGC
The DNA here is from genome assembly GCA_943736015.1 of Tridacna crocea. Taxonomy (NCBI): domain Eukaryota; kingdom Metazoa; phylum Mollusca; class Bivalvia; order Cardiida; family Cardiidae; genus Tridacna; species Tridacna crocea. The sequence goes on from OX031069.1 coordinate 17,810,863, forward strand.
CCAAATTACAAAGTATAAGAAATAGCATTTCACATTGGAAAAAACGAAAATTAACTCCGATTGGTAAAATAATTGTGGTCAAAAGTATTTTAGTGCCAATACTCACACATTTGTTTATTTCTTTACCGTCGCCGACCAATGAATTCTTAAAAAAAATACATGACATTCTTTATAAATTTGTATGGGATGGCCCAGCTAAAATAAAATATTCAGTGATGATCAAAGATTATGTGGAGGGGGGATTAAGGATGATAGATATCAAGAATTTTAATACAACTATGAAATTAAAATGGATGAAGAAAATAGTAGCCAACAGTAAAAATGATTGCTACAAATTTATAACCAACATATTCAATCCAGAGAGAGTTTTTAACTTTGGTACTTTATACTGCAAAAAAATTCTAGGAACAATAAAAAATGAATTTTGGATAGATGTTTTAAAATCATTCATGGTATTTAGCTCTAAATATAAGTTTACAAAATTGTCGGAAATAATGACTATGCCTCTATTTTATAACGAGAACATTACGATAGACTCTAAGTATATCTACAAAGCAAACTTATACGAATGTGGCATAAGATATGTTAAAGACATTTTGAGAAACGACGGATGTTTTAAAAGTTTAAATGAAATCAAAACCGTAACCAAGAATAGAATAAATTTTTTAAACTATTATAGTATTGTAAATTCAGTTCAAGCTTTCTTTTCAAATCAGGATATTCCATTTCCCGTTACACATAAAATTTTGAATGAATGTCATAATCCTTCAATTAACAGTTATTTTTTTCATATAATAACTGAAAACGACATAAACAAACACGTTTATAATACTCTTATAAAAAACGATGAAACACCAACAAGTAGGAACAAATGGTCTACATATTATAATGGTTTAAACTTAGATTGGAAACAAATTCACGGAAACGTATTCAAATACACACGAGATACTTACACCCAATGGTTACAAACAAGAATAGTGCATCGGATTATTGCAACAAATGCCTTACTTTTTAAAATGAAGCTGATAGATACGAATTTATGTACATTTTGTGGCACAGATGTTGAAACAATCACACATTTATTTTACGAATGTAGATACACGAAAAATTTGATAAGTAGAGTCACAGAAATTATAAAAAATTTTAATCAAACTGTGCAAATTAACAGCTCTATTTTACTTTTGGGCTCAAACACAACAAATATTAAATTAGATATACTCCTTTTGGAAATAAAAAAATATATATATTTCTGCAGAAATAAACTATATAAACCTTCAATAAATGGATTAAGGAACCACCTCACCACAAATTTAGACGTCTATAGAAATACTAAAATGTTTGAAAAAGGAGAAAATATCATGACTTTTGTTGAACATATCATACAAAACCTCCCATGAGCCGATTAAGATAGTCAATAACCGAAGACAAAAAACAGAGAAAACACGAAAAAAAAAAAAATCAACAATTAAGAAGTAAGATTTAAAGACACAAGACTCTTCCTTTTATCCTGGTTCATTTTAGTGAGTAAACAAACATAGCAGCATATCAGCCCACCAATGCACACACACATACACACACACCCACACACACACACCCGCACACACCCCCCACACATACCTGCACACTTTTGCACCACATAAAAAATTAAGCTTTGTTGTCGCAAATCAATCAGTATTTTGGCACATCAATTACATATTAGTTAACTTGAAATTTTGGAATGGGGAAATTGTAAAATTGGAAAACATTTTAAAATCTATTACACAAAATGATATTTGTAAATATGTACTACTAACAAAATATTTACTAACAATGATATGTAAGGTATGTTGGGGGATGGCCACGACCCTCACATACCGATAGACGTGGCAATTAAAGCTTAAAAAAAAAAAAAAAAAAAACATTTCTAATTTCGTATAGTACACAGGTCGTAACCCCGGCTTAATACGACTTGACCTCCGATCAATACAGTTGACCTCGTATCAATATTGATGACCCGCGACCAATACAGAAATCCTTGAACGTGATAGGTCAAAATTTCAGTGGCGTGAGCGTCTGCGCTTACTTTTCGCCAATCACGTTCAAGGAGGCGTAACCTAAAAATTGATATTTGTTTCCAGCAGGGTAGAAAACATTGTGGGAAAAAGGAGAAAATGCTGGTTACCAGCATTTTCTCCTTTTCTCACAATGTTTTCAGAAGGCCTCTTTTTCAGGGTCGTAAAAACCAGAGTTTGTTTGGTAAAGCGTTAATTAATAAAATTGTAACTAATCAAGTGATTTCGTATTGGCCCAGTTACAGGTCCTCGGTCAGCCGTATTGACCCTCGGCCTTCGACCTCGGGCCAATACGGCTGACCTCGGACCTGTAACTGGGCCAATACGAAATCACTTGATTAATAACATTATATTATACATCCATGCAGGTTGATTGTCAGTGACAGGATTTCTTATAATTCTTTCTAACTTATGAAAAAGAAGCACATGTACATGTATTTGAGTCTCCTCCATCAAAAGATATTTATCTATACCAAAAATTACAAGTATGTACATGTACACCAAACTGCAACTGGAGATACTATATGGACTAGAATTATTATTAGTCGCCGCGCAGAAGCGCGCGACTATATTTTTAATAACTTTTCGAGTTAGGACATGGACAATGGGAATTTCTTTTTTATAGGGTTGTTAAGGTTAACAAGGAATCTTTCTACTTCGCCTAAAACTGGCTTTTTAATTCATTCTTAAACTACGAAGTATATAGGCCTAGAATACGATACGATTTTTTGTTCTGTTAAAGGTGGGTATTTAGAATTTTTACATCTCACCAAATTGAAAAATATATATATCACTGAAATTCATATGAAAAAATAATACAAATCATTAATAATTAAGATTCATAAAATTACAAAAAAAATTTTTTTTGATGGTATTCCCTTAAAAGGCTACGTAGCCTCTTAAGGTATTTTTAGATTTCGTGCCAAAAATCAATACAGCATTTCGGGCATGCCTAGTGACTGGCACGTGACTCATAACGCTTAAATTCCATTACATAACAAACATGTAATAATTATTTTCCATAATGTCTTCTTCGGACGCTATGTTTGAAATTTCGCCTGTGTATTCCTGTATGTAAATGAGCGAATTGATCATCTAAAAATAGAACGTGTCTCCCGTCGGTGTCGACATGGGCTGTAGTAAATCTCTAATTTCTCGTGTTGTTGGACGGTGTTCGACTACTGGTGTTTTATAAATGAAAATTAAAAGCCTTTGGGAGTACAAGGATGATTTCTTTGCATTTTTGTACAATTTTCGTCCCAAAATCTGAAGGGCCACCTTTAATACTTACAACATCAAAAAATGCGCCCAATTATTACTTTTATTTTCGCTATTCGTGAGAAATAGACTTATCCTAATAAATGCCTTGTTTCCATTGGTCAAGGCTGTACAAGTTTCCTGTCATTTCGTACATACTTAATTTCGCACCTAGGTCATTTCGTACGAGTTTTGGTCATTTTGTACCTACCTATACTTTCTATTTTGGTCATTTCTGGTACCCAGGTGATCATGTCGTACCCACTTTGGTCATTTCGTACACAGGTTTAATTATCATTTTGATTATTTAGTACCTAGTTTTTCCTACTATTTGTGTGTGTTTTTGTTTAATGACCACTGCTAAAATTGTACATTGCTGAAATTGTGCTAAATTCCGCCGAAGAACGAGTATGATGGTTATGATTGTATCTGACCATTATTGGATACTTCTTTCTAAATTTTTAAAACAAAGATTGTTTAGAACCCCTTTGTCTATTTCTCACCGAGTTCTGGATGAATTTTCTTTGTGGTAAAAAATCTGGAGAAAGGCCACCTTTTCACTGTAATGTTGTTCATAAATCGCAATGCAAAACCATTATTCTTTATTAACACTGTTCACCAAACAGTATAATTTTAGACTTGTTTAAATTGAAAGCATGCCTTGCAAACTTGCGTCCTCCTGAATCTTACTTTCCTCGGACAGCAACATTTTAGTAACTTAATTAGCCCTGTTTTCAACACTTTCCCAAATAAACACGGGTCATCACGTGTGTGCTGTCAAATTCTTTTGGAAAAACATGTTGGATAAGGAGAAATTGCTCAAGCAATTTCTCGTTTATCAAATACTTTTTCCCCACTACTAGAGAATTTTCCACCACTTTTGTAGCTTTTTAAATTGTCGTCTGCCAACTCTTTGAATTGAAAGAGTCTAATATTTGTCGTTTGGAAAAGAGTTAAGAGAGCGCCGTGTCACGGGTATTAGATACTGTAATAGAAGGCAAGTTTTGATATAGATTCACAGTCACATCAATTTCATAATGTGTTAAAAAATCTGCTGATGAAAACTGACACTTACTTACTTGCCCTGGCTTTCTTGAAGCATTAAACAAAATTTTCAGCGGCGACTTTGATGCTCTGCATCAACTTTTTCTTGTTCTTAATAAATTAACACTTTCCAAAACAATCCTAGGTTTTTACCACCCTTGGGAAAAGGCCTTTTGAAAACTTTGTAGAAAAGGGAGAAAACTGGTAAGTAGCTTTTTCTTCTTTTCCCACAATGTTTTCTACTTGTCAACAATAGAAAACTTTATTCATTTATGAAACATTCATTTTGGTGTCTGTAAATAGTTTGGTTTTATACAAAATTTCAATGAATTCAGAAATGTTTGTTAACATCAGACAATACATCCATGCAGATTGATTGTCAGTGACAGGATTTCTTATAATTCTTTCTGGCATATGAAAAAGAAGCACATGTATTTTACTTCCTTCCAAAAAAATATATTTATCTATACCAAAAATCACAAGTATGTACATGTACACCAAACGGCAGCTTAGATATTTTATTAACTAGAATTATTATTCCTAATAAATTAACCCTTTCCAAAACAATCCTGGGGTTTTACGACTCTTGGGAAGAGGCTTACCAGCATTTTCTCCCTATCCCACAATGTTTTCTCCATGTCAACAACAGAAAAAGTTATCCAATTTCAGAACATTCATTTTGCTTTCTACAAACATTTGGTTTTTTTTGCAAAATGTCAATGAATTAAGAAACGTTTGTTAACATCAGCCAACACATCCATGCTGGTTGATTGTCAGTGACAGGATTTCGCATAATTCTGTATGCTATTTATAGTAACACCATTTACAGCGATTACTAAAACAGGATTTAAAGTGTTTCTCTATCCTTTTCAAATACAAATTGTAATTTTCAGTGATAATAATTATCGTTGTCTGCATACGCCTTTAATTTGGATCAGTATAAGATTTTGTCCTTTGGTAAATGTTGAGGCCTATTGGTTTTGGGTCTAATATGATTACACATGTTTTTATGAATTTTTTAGTGTGATTAGACTCTGTATGAGCATAGGATGGACTAAGATGGGTCTGATTTGCACATAACCTGATCAAGGTGTATCGGTCTATTGTTCTGTTTTTTTTTTTTTTTATTTTTATCTTAAAAAAATGTATTTTGATTCTGTCTTTGAAATATTATTTCATATATATGAAATGTTTCAATACGAGCCTTTTACACCTTGATTCCGGCAATGTTATTTCTTTCTTTCGGAACCATAAATTTAATGTATATAAATGGTTAAAATGGAGCAGAGGGTTAAGGAGATACACCAACTTTTAACAGCCTAGTTTTTTAAATGTGCAAAATACTGCAAGTGTAAAGAAGATTTGTTTGTTTTTCATGTTACTTGGTAACTGTATACCAAACAATCCTGGTTATCAGGTTAAAAAAAAGGGCATTGTTGGAGGGGAGGAAAGGGGCTGGTAATAGACTTTTTCACCCTTTTCCATATGTTTTCTACTAAATACTAAATGAATTTCAATTTTAGAGTAATATTTATACTATCGTATGCAAATGCTTTCATTTTGGACGAGGCAGAGATTTCATGTGTTTGATATGGATTTTTACTTTTAATGTTGTTCAGATTGTGTCATTTCTTATGGTATGGGGGGGGGGGGGTCTGACGCTGTGTTGTGCTGGTTTAACTCATTACCACACAATCCCGACTTTTAACAACCCTGATGAGGGAAAAAAAATGGCCTTTGGGGGCATTGTTGGAGGAAGAAAATGCTGGTAACCAGCGTTTTCTACTTTTCCCACAATGTTTTTCTACCCTTTCCAAATCAAAATTTCAATCTTTAATTCACATGTATTTTGTCGTCTGCAAATGCTTTCAATTTGGACTAGTAAAACAAAAATGTCTTTTTGGGTTGAGTGTTCTTGCCTATTGCTGAAACTAATTTGTCTGTCGGCCATTACCGGGACTGACCGTGCGGAAGTGGATCATTGATTTCGCGTTGATTTACATACTTTTTGTTCTGATGCATTTGGACGCACGCTTTGTTATACATTTTGGCTGTTATTTTTACTTTAAGATAACAGTATACCCGTTTCGTTTGGTTTTAGAAAGTTTTTTTGTAGTTATACGCACGAGGAAAAACACAGTTTTTAAGAAAATAATGCATGATACTCAAAGTTTACTTTTCATTATTCGGTAGGTCTGAAAGCCGAAGATCAAACCCATTAATTGGGTGGCGGTCCGGTTTTACATAAAAAATTAGTAGGATGAATATTAAAAGAAAATGATAGTTACTATGTTGGTGAGCTAAGCCAAAACTAACGAGTAGTTACCTTTCTTGATTATTTAGTGTCTGCTTTACTTGTTCTTATGATGTTTCCAAAAGCCCTCTTCTGCTCACTTTTTTCTTTCGGAGAAACCAAAAGAAATAACTATTTTCAGTAGAAATAAAAAGAATTAAATATACGGAACTCAAGACATTTCTTTCTTTCAAAAAAAATATTTTTTTTTTAAATAATTGTAAATGATGTTTTTTTTCCCCAAAATGCCTTTGGTGTTTAGTATGATTCAGTCTACACTGTACGCAGGAACAATTTCTTTGTATATAGTTATGTCGTGTATATATTTCCTATATTTAAATGTATGTCAACCATATCTTTTTTTTTTCATCGTATTTGTACATATCATACACAACACACACTTGCACTTCTTATACATACAACTTTCCTAAGTACTATCATGATCGGTTACATGGGAGATTTCAGAACAAAGTTTGATTTTGAAAATATGTTTCCTTTTAAAAATGGTAATAGGTAGCTTGAAGATATGTTCATACAATTGTCGTGGACTGAACAATACTAAAAAACGTTACGATTTATTCTCACTTTTTAAGGAAAAAAATGCTGACATTTTATGTTTACAAGAAACCCATTTCTTTGCAGAAATTGAAACCAAAATTTATCAACAATGGGAAGGAAATTGCTTTTTCAGCAATGGTAATTCAAATTCTAAAGGTGTAGCTATTTTATTTAAAAAAGGTATAGACATTAAGGTTTTATCGTACAAAACTGGTACTGAGGGGCAATTTATTGCCCTTAAATTACTATATAACAACACATCAATAATACTTGCAAATGTATATGCTCCAAATATCGACAATCCAAATTTTTTTGATTATATCTTTAACCAAATAGAATCTTTTGATAATAACGAGAATATTATTCTTTGTGGAGATTTTAATCTTGTTTTAGACACTTCGATTGATTATGAAAACTACAAACACTTGAACCATAATGCAAGATCAAGAAAATATCTATTGAATAAAATGAATGATAGAGATCTGATTGATCCTTTTAGACAATTGCATGGAAAAACTAGAAAATATACATGGAAGCGTTTAACACCCTTGCAAAGAGGAAGACTTGATTACTTTTTAATGACTCTTACTTTACTTCCCTGTCTCAAAAACTGTGATATAGACATAAGTTATAAGTCTGATCATTCAATCATTTTTCTTGAACTTCAACTGTCTGAACAAAATCACGGAAAAGGTTTTTGGAAGTTAAATAACTCATTGCTGAATGATAAAGCCTATGTTGATAGTATAAATAGGAAGATAGATAGTGTTATTTTACAATATTGTTTACCGGTATACAACATTGATAACGTGCTCAAAATGGAACCATCAGACATACAGTTTATTATAAATGATCAGCTCTTTTTGGAAACATTACTTATGGAAATACGCGGAGAAACAATATCGTATTCAAGTCATAAAGCCAAAACAAAATGTCAAAGAGAAAAAAACATTGAAGATGAAATTGTTCAGTTAGAAAATAATTTAAATGAAACAAATAAAGATAGGTTAACTATACTACATGATCAATTGGAAAACTTGAGGCAAGAAAAACTAAATGGTTACTTCACCAGGGCCAGAGCAAATTGGGTTGAAAATGGAGAAAGAGCAACAAAATATTTCTGTAACTTGGAAAAACAACATATAGCTTCAAAAAATATCCCTTTCCTTGTAAAAGATGATGGAAGTCATACTTATGATCAAAATGAAATTTTAGTGGAAACAAAAAAATACTTTGAAAATTTATTTAATGAAAAAAGCTCTAATATAGACAGTAAATTTGAAACTTATATGAAAGATTGTGCAGCAAATAAATTAGATGAAAAAAATAAAAATGCAATTACAATATAGTGAGGTAACTGAAACATTAAGAAATATGAAAAATGACAAAAGTCCTGGTATAGATGGTTTTACTACAAACTTTTACAAGGTGTTTTGGAAAAGGATAGGACATTTTGTAGTAAAAGCCTTAAATCATGCATTTTTGACAAACTCTTTTTCAAAAAATATCAAGTTAGGTATTATTACACTAATCCCAAAAGAAGATAAACCAAAACAATTTCTGAAAAACTGGAGGCCGATTACGCTTTTGAATGTTTTATATAAACTTGCATCTGGTAGTATAGCTAGGCGAATTAAAAATGTTTTAAATCACGTCATATCAGGAGATCAAACCGGTTTTTTACAAGGCAGATTTATAGGCGAAAACACACGACTAGTTAATGATATTATGCAACATTGCGAAGAACACCATATTCCTGGATTGTTGATGTTAATTGACTTTGAAAAAGCATTTGATTCTTTATCTTTTAACTTTATTGAAAATGCGTTAACCTATTTTAATTTTGGGGAAACATTTAAACAATGGATTAAATTATTTTTGTATAATACTGAAGTTTCTGTTCAGTTAAATGGATTTTTATCAGAGTACTTTACTATAAGGAGGGGCTGTCGTCAAGGTGACCCAATATCTGCATACGTTTTCATTCTTTGCACAGAGATTTTGAATATCAAAATAAAACATGATAAGAATATCACCGGAATAAAGATAAAAAATCAAGAATACATAATATCTCAATTCGCAGATGATACAACCCTTTTTCTAGATGGGTCCGAAAAAACGCTCAATAGTACTTTGGAAATGCTTGAACACTTTTCACACATTTCTGGTCTTAAAGTTAATTTTGATAAAACAAAATTGATATGGATTGGTTCCATGAAATATAGCATTCGAGCGATTAAAACAAAATGGAAATTAACATGGGGGGAAACACAATTTAAATTACTTGGTATTTTGTTCCATGTTGATTTGGAAAAAATGTTAAACTTAAATTATGAGCCCAAATTACAAAGTATAAGAAATAGCATTTCACATTGGAAAAAACGAAAATTAACTCCGATTGGTAAAATAATTGTGGTCAAAAGTATTTTAGTGCCAATACTCACACATTTGTTTATTTCTTTACCGTCGCCGACCAATGAATTCTTAAAAAAAATACATGACATTCTTTATAAATTTGTATGGGATGGCCCAGCTAAAATAAAATATTCAGTGATGATCAAAGATTATGTGGAGGGGGGATTAAGGATGATAGATATCAAGAATTTTAATACAACTATGAAATTAAAATGGATGAAGAAAATAGTAGCCAACAGTAAAAATGATTGCTACAAATTTATAACCAACATATTCAATCCAGAGAGAGTTTTTAACTTTGGTACTTTATACTGCAAAAAAATTCTAGGAACAATAAAAAATGAATTTTGGATAGATGTTTTAAAATCATTCATGGTATTTAGCTCTAAATATAAGTTTACAAAATTGTCGGAAATAATGACTATGCCTCTATTTTATAACGAGAACATTACGATAGACTCTAAGTATATCTACAAAGCAAACTTATACGAATGTGGCATAAGATATGTTAAAGACATTTTGAGAAACGACGGATGTTTTAAAAGTTTAAATGAAATCAAAACCGTAACCAAGAATAGAATAAATTTTTTAAACTATTATAGTATTGTAAATTCAGTTCAAGCTTTCTTTTCAAATCAGGATATTCCATTTCCCGTTACACATAAAATTTTGAATGAATGTCATAATCCTTCAATTAACAGTTATTTTTTTCATATAATAACTGAAAACGACATAAACAAACACGTTTATAATACTCTTATAAAAAACGATGAAACACCAACAAGTAGGAACAAATGGTCTACATATTATAATGGTTTAAACTTAGATTGGAAACAAATTCACGGAAACGTATTCAAATACACACGAGATACTTACACCCAATGGTTACAAACAAGAATAGTGCATCGGATTATTGCAACAAATGCCTTACTTTTTAAAATGAAGCTGATAGATACGAATTTATGTACATTTTGTGGCACAGATGTTGAAACAATCACACATTTATTTTACGAATGTAGATACACGAAAAATTTGATAAGTAGAGTCACAGAAATTATAAAAAATTTTAATCAAACTGTGCAAATTAACAGCTCTATTTTACTTTTGGGCTCAAACACAACAAATATTAAATTAGATATACTCCTTTTGGAAATAAAAAAAAATATATATTTCTGCAGAAATAAACTATATAAACCTTCAATAAATGGATTAAGGAACCACCTCACCACAAATTTAGACGTCTATAGAAATACTAAAATGTTTGAAAAAGGAGAAAATATCATGACTTTTGTTGAACATATCATACAAAACCTCCCATGAGCCGATTAAGATAGTCAATAACCGAAGACAAAAAACAGAGAAAACACGAAAAAAAAAAAAAATCAACAATTAAGAAGTAAGATTTAAAGACACAAGACTCTTCCTTTTATCCTGGTTCATTTTAGTGAGTAAACAAACATAGCAGCATATCAGCCCACCAATGCACACACACATACACACACACACACACACACACACCCGCACACACCCCCCACACATACCTGCACACTTTTGCACCACATAAAAAATTAAGCTTTGTTGTCGCAAATCAATCAGTATTTTGGCACATCAATTACATATTAGTTAACTTGAAATTTTGGAATGGGGAAATTGTAAAATTGGAAAACATTTTAAAATCTATTACACAAAATGATATTTGTAAATATGTACTACTAACAAAATATTTACTAACAATGATATGTAAGGTATGTTGGGGGATGGCCACGACCCTCACATACCGATAGACGTGGCAATTAAAGCTTAAAAAAAAAAAAAAAAAAACATTTCTAATTTCGTATAGTACACAGGTCGTAACCCCGGCTTAATACGACTTGACCTCCGATCAATACAGTTGACCTCGTATCAATATTGATGACCCGCGACCAATACAGAAATCCTTGAACGTGATAGGTCAAAATTTCAGTGGCGTGAGCGTCTGCGCTTACTTTTCGCCAATCACGTTCAAGGAGGCGTAACCTAAAAATTGATATTTGTTTCCAGCAGGGTAGAAAACATTGTGGGAAAAAGGAGAAAATGCTGGTTACCAGCATTTTCTCCTTTTCTCACAATGTTTTCAGAAGGCCTCTTTTTCAGGGTCGTAAAAACCAGAGTTTGTTTGGTAAAGCGTTAATTAATAAAATTGTAACTAATCAAGTGATTTCGTATTGGCCCAGTTACAGGTCCTCGGTCAGCCGTATTGACCCTCGGCCTTCGACCTCGGGCCAATACGGCTGACCTCGGACCTGTAACTGGGCCAATACGAAATCACTTGATTAATAACATTATATTATACATCCATGCAGGTTGATTGTCAGTGACAGGATTTCTTATAATTCTTTCTAACTTATGAAAAAGAAGCACATGTACATGTATTTGAGTCTCCTCCATCAAAAGATATTTATCTATACCAAAAATTACAAGTATGTACATGTACACCAAACTGCAACTGGAGATACTATATGGACTAGAATTATTATTAGTCGCCGCGCAGAAGCGCGCGACTATATTTTTAATAACTTTTCGAGTTAGGACATGGACAATGGGAATTTCTTTTTTATAGGGTTGTTAAGGTTAACAAGGAATCTTTCTACTTCGCCTAAAACTGGCTTTTTAATTCATTCTTAAACTACGAAGTATATAGGCCTAGAATACGATACGATTTTTTGTTCTGTTAAAGGTGGGTATTTAGAATTTTTACATCTCACCAAATTGAAAAATATATATATCACTGAAATTCATATGAAAAAATAATACAAATCATTAATAATTAAGATTCATAAAATTACAAAAAAAATTTTTTTTGATGGTATTCCCTTAAAAGGCTACGTAGCCTCTTAAGGTATTTTTAGATTTCGTGCCAAAAATCAATACAGCATTTCGGGCATGCCTAGTGACTGGCACGTGACTCATAACGCTTAAATTCCATTACATAACAAACATGTAATAATTATTTTCCATAATGTCTTCTTCGGACGCTATGTTTGAAATTTCGCCTGTGTATTCCTGTATGTAAATGAGCGAATTGATCATCTAAAAATAGAACGTGTCTCCCGTCGGTGTCGACATGGGCTGTAGTAAATCTCTAATTTCTCGTGTTGTTGGACGGTGTTCGACTACTGGTGTTTTATAAATGAAAATTAAAAGCCTTTGGGAGTACAAGGATGATTTCTTTGCATTTTTGTACAATTTTCGTCCCAAAATCTGAAGGGCCACCTTTAATACTTACAACATCAAAAAATGCGCCCAATTATTACTTTTATTTTCGCTATTCGTGAGAAATAGACTTATCCTAATAAATGCCTTGTTTCCATTGGTCAAGGCTGTACAAGTTTCCTGTCATTTCGTACATACTTAATTTCGCACCTAGGTCATTTCGTACGAGTTTTGGTCATTTTGTACCTACCTATACTTTCTATTTTGGTCATTTCTGGTACCCAGGTGATCATGTCGTACCCACTTTGGTCATTTCGTACACAGGTTTAATTATCATTTTGATTATTTAGTACCTAGTTTTTCCTACTATTTGTGTGTGTTTTTGTTTAATGACCACTGCTAAAATTGTACATTGCTGAAATTGTGCTAAATTCCGCCGAAGAACGAGTATGATGGTTATGATTGTATCTGACCATTATTGGATACTTCTTTCTAAATTTTTAAAACAAAGATTGTTTAGAACCCCTTTGTCTATTTCTCACCGAGTTCTGGATGAATTTTCTTTGTGGTAAAAAATCTGGAGAAAGGCCACCTTTTCACTGTAATGTTGTTCATAAATCGCAATGCAAAACCATTATTCTTTATTAACACTGTTCACCAAACAGTATAATTTTAGACTTGTTTAAATTGAAAGCATGCCTTGCAAACTTGCGTCCTCCTGAATCTTACTTTCCTCGGACAGCAACATTTTAGTAACTTAATTAGCCCTGTTTTCAACACTTTCCCAAATAAACACGGGTCATCACGTGTGTGCTGTCAAATTCTTTTGGAAAAACATGTTGGATAAGGAGAAATTGCTCAAGCAATTTCTCGTTTATCAAATACTTTTTCCCCACTACTAGAGAATTTTCCACCACTTTTGTAGCTTTTTAAATTGTCGTCTGCCAACTCTTTGAATTGAAAGAGTCTAATATTTGTCGTTTGGAAAAGAGTTAAGAGAGCGCCGTGTCACGGGTATTAGATACTGTAATAGAAGGCAAGTTTTGATATAGATTCACAGTCACATCAATTTCATAATGTGTTAAAAAATCTGCTGATGAAAACTGACACTTACTTACTTGCCCTGGCTTTCTTGAAGCATTAAACAAAATTTTCAGCGGCGACTTTGATGCTCTGCATCAACTTTTTCTTGTTCTTAATAAATTAACACTTTCCAAAACAATCCTAGGTTTTTACCACCCTTGGGAAAAGGCCTTTTGAAAACTTTGTAGAAAAGGGAGAAAACTGGTAAGTAGCTTTTTCTTCTTTTCCCACAATGTTTTCTACTTGTCAACAATAGAAAACTTTATTCATTTATGAAACATTCATTTTGGTGTCTGTAAATAGTTTGGTTTTATACAAAATTTCAATGAATTCAGAAATGTTTGTTAACATCAGACAATACATCCATGCAGATTGATTGTCAGTGACAGGATTTCTTATAATTCTTTCTGGCATATGAAAAAGAAGCACATGTATTTTACTTCCTTCCAAAAAAATATATTTATCTATACCAAAAATCACAAGTATGTACATGTACACCAAACGGCAGCTTAGATATTTTATTAACTAGAATTATTATTCCTAATAAATTAACCCTTTCCAAAACAATCCTGGGGTTTTACGACTCTTGGGAAGAGGCTTACCAGCATTTTCTCCCTATCCCACAATGTTTTCTCCATGTCAACAACAGAAAAAGTTATCCAATTTCAGAACATTCATTTTGCTTTCTACAAACATTTGGTTTTTTTTGCAAAATGTCAATGAATTAAGAAACGTTTGTTAACATCAGCCAACACATCCATGCTGGTTGATTGTCAGTGACAGGATTTCGCATAATTCTGTATGCTATTTATAGTAACACCATTTACAGCGATTACTAAAACAGGATTTTTCGGCCTCAAACGCTCAATCCTAACAATTTTATTTCAACCGTACGAGAAAATTGACGTTAATTTTCCAAAAAACACCTTCCTTTCGCAAGAAAAACGCTTTTTTCATAGAAAACAATCTTCCTTTCGTGGGCATTATGTTCCTTTCGCGTAAGGAAGTTCATTTCGCTGTTTAGCTATACCCATCCAAAATGGCGTCGAGAAATCATCGAGGACGCTTCAATGCAGTTTTACAGGGTGTTACGACGCTAAACTTGGATTAACATGCGACAGCAGAATTCGATTAGACTACGAATTGAAAGGGCAGTGAGGTCCTATTTGCAAATTTAAGAAATGCAACTCTAATCTCCACAATTGGCTTGGAAAGCTTGCGAACAGCGATGATACGAAATTTGAAGCCTTGGATGTAAGGCAAGTTACGAAACTCTGGGTCTGATCAAAACACAGAGAGGGTGAATGGAATGTCGTATTTCGCAGCCAACATCAAACTATGCTGGTATGGGTAGGTTTAAATGTTTTATTGTTTTACAGAATTTAATTTTTTTAACCCTCTTCCTTTCTTTTTTTTTTTTACCTGCCTGCATGATTGCAGCTGTAGTATCGTTACTTTCCGGGAATAGTTCGGATCCCGGAATCTACCCGAGTGGTGGCGAGAAGTTGCTTACAAACAACTTCTGGAATTAGCCAATGAGAAGGCAGCTGCCCATCCTGCACATGCGCAGGCGTTTACCTGGGTTTGCACGACTCAAAGACAGGTCGCACTCGACTTCACTTCTTCAACCTGATAACACGTACCTTTTGAGACACCAAGTTCTACAACGATAGCTGACTTAACCCAGACGTGGGCAGTAGTTTTGCTGAACATTAACAGACTGGCCGGTGTAACGTTGTAAAGTGACCCCCATAGAATAATGACCCCCCGGTCATTATTTTATATAGAATATGGACCGGGGGTCCATATTCTTTATAAAATAATGACCGGGGGGTCCATATTCTATATAAAATAATGACCGGGGGGTCATTATTCTATGGGGGTCACTTTACAACGTTACACCGGCCAGGACTTCTAAGGACCCGCTCAGGAATTCCGTAAGTTGCTGGTTATACTGTTATTTATCTATTCTTATAGAGAGCAGTTTCTCTATAATTGGCGCTGCGAGCAATTGAACCTCGTGAACACATCGGCATCTAAAATTGTACTTGCAATTAGCGGTAAAAATCTCGTGCTGAACACTTAGCCCCGTGTTGGATTCAATGTATATTGGTGGCATTAGGGATTGAAATAGGTAACTCCGTGGGAGACTGAAAAATATCCCAAACGGCGATTTTCAAAATGATTTTTTGAAGCGGCCAACTGGGATTTCAGGGTGCGAGTTTTATTCGCAATTTCCCGGCAGCGTCCGAATTGAAATGTTCATAATCGGGCGTAGTTCAAGAGATAACATCCACTAGCGAGACTCTTTTTCGCTGAAAAAGTGTTTTGTTCAAGCAGTGCCCCGTGAGGAAAGGGATATATGGGGGACTTATTGTACAGTTGACATTAAGTTGCCAATTTTCCTCACGGTTTTGCTACTCGCACGGCAGTATTTTACATTAGCTAGCTGATTTCACTTCCGTTTCCGGTTTCAGTTATCGGCAGCTACATTGTAAAATTTTTACGAAAAAAAATCATTTTTTCATTAATTAGTGTTATTTCTCCTCTGTTTTGTCTGACAATATTTGTTTTACCCCAACCTGCATAAGGCAATATTAAAAAAAAAAAACATTGAGGGGGGAGAGTCAGACTACGAAAGTTTAATTAATCATATTAATCATTCCTGTCGCCATTTACTTTTTGGAGAACATTGGTCGGTTGCCCATACGGTTTTAGGAGTGGATGATTTGAACAGAACAGATTTCTTATGTATGTTCATCCATCTGAAACCAGGAATTTGGGGGACTAGACCATTCCAGATTTGGGAGAACATTGGTCGGTTGCCCATACGGTTTTGGGAGTGGATGTTTTATGCAGGCTTGATTTCTTTTTCTGTTCATCCATCTGAAACCAGGAATTTGGGAGGCTAGACCAGAATTCCAAAGGGATTGGGATTTTTTTTTTCTCACAGGGATGTTATTTACAGGCTGTCACCATACTCCTATTTTTCTACATTAGAAATTGGTAACATTTACAAATATTCCCATGTTACCTATTGGTACATGTACTTCATTGAAAATTGCTTGGTAGTAAGCCAGAAAAGATAGAATTAAATTGAACTTAAAAAGCATTATTCTCTTTAATGCTACTTGTAGTTCATATATTTTTTATCCTATCTTGTTAGAAATTTCCTCTTTATTTAAATTATATTAATACTGGTGGTATTGATAAGTAATATTCAACATGAAAGCAATAGTGATATTGAAAAATAACTCCCTTATTTCCTGTATGACTCTATAGTTTACCCCTTTATTTACTATTTAATGAAGACATACACCGATATTGAAAACATACATTTTTTCCCTTAGCGTAAAATTAGGAATAACTGAAACTTAACTATTTTAAGACATTTATCGATTTTTTATTTTCCCAGTGTCTACGACATAATTTATATTTCACAACTGGTGCTAACACATGCAAAATAGATCTATATATACATTAACTAATGGAATCTCGATAGGTTCATCTATAGGTTGGTTAGAATTAGTTCTTTTTTGTTACATTAGCTGTTCTCCAATATCTTTTTTGAGTAAAGGGAAAATACTAAATTGTAAGGGAAAAGATTACCATTTTTGCTTCTTACCCCTATGGTACGCAAGAACTTGACAGCCTGTAGGAAAACTGAGGAGAAAGAAGACAAATTAATTTTTGATACTCTATCTGCAAAAGGGCAAACAAAAGCAGAACAGCCTTCACTCTGGGTTTTTTTAGTCATACAAGGGGAGAGGCTAGAATAAGAAAGGTGGAAGAAAGAGACAAGTCTTTTTCTACAGTATATTTTGGACATCATTATAGAATAATGGCTGAATTGACTAGGCTAGTTTGGAAAAAATATTGTTAAAAAAAGAGCAAAGATTCTTGGTGAAGCCAAGAATGGACGGGTGTATTACGGGTTTTAGCAGGAAAAGCTTTGGGGTACTTCTCTTTAATAAGAGATTTATAGGTACCCACAACCTACAGCTTAGGTATGATAAGTTGATAGGCAGCCAATGAGATTTTAATGGATCGATATTCCTGAAAACCTCATGGCTCAGGAAATTTACTGATTATAAATATAATAGAGCTGTATAGAAGAGAAGAACTGGATGGGATGGGGATAAAGTGCTCAATAGGAATGATTTCTTCAATTTTCATTCCACAATGTTTTCAAAAGTTATCATCTGCACTTGGATGAACAAAATTTTGGACTTGTCCAAGTTGAAAGCTTTTGCAGCCAACAATATAGATAAATGTGATTGAAAATTTTAATTTTTTTGTGAAATACTGATCAATGCTCTATCTCTATCTCTCTCGAATCCCTTAGTGATAAGCAGAAAGTTATATATTGGGCCATGAATTATAATAGTTACCCTATGAGAATGCACATATCAAGAAACGTTAAATGTTGTGGAAGCACCACAAAGTATTTAATCTTTTATCAAACCAGTCCTTACATACTGTGATAGTACATTTCATTTTAAAAACAGGCTGTATGTGTATATACTTTTTGCTATGTATCATCTGCCTGTTAAGTTTTATAATCATTTACTTTTAAGTGCTAGATCTACTTTCAAAGTCTTCGAAATAGGTACCAATTTTTGGGCACTATTTATGAATCTTAATTCATGATGCTACTTTTAATGTTTTAGAAATAGATACCAAATTGTAGATATTATTTTAAGAATTTTACTTAACCCTGATGGCATTAGCTTCACAAAATGGACACAACGAAACATGTCCAATTGTAACACCCATACCATCAACTTGGTGGAGGAACACTGGGTCAAACTGTGATGATGCCTTACTGGGACTTATTATCTTAAGGTTTGGGTTTAACAGGGGTTTTAGATATATCATGAAAAAGGTCAGGGGTTCTTTTACATAAAACGGGGAGGAGTGTAGAATTGTTAGATATCATTAAAGTTCGGGTTCCGGAAATTGCCCGAGTCTTGACGAAGAGTTGTTGACAATGACATGCCAGGCAACAACAAATGAGGATTCAGCAGCCCACCCTGTGCATGCGCAGGCGTTTTATTGGGCTTGAACCAAACGAGACTCGGCGCACTTGACGATACCTTAAAAAACTGAACAGACCTATCAACTTTAGCTGAACAGCTCCCCACGAGGAAACTAAAGCTTACATCGCGTTTTACAGACCAGCCGGCCAGAACTTCTGAATACTACATCCAGATAACCGTAAGTTGCCGGCTAAACTGTATTTATACATTCTTATAGAGACCAGTTTCTCTATAATTAATTATAGTGAAACTGCTCTCTATAAGAATAGATAAATAACAGTATAGCCAGCAACTTACGGAATTCCTGAGCAGGTCCTTAGAAGTCCTGGCCGGCCAGTCTGTTAATGTTCAGCAAAGCTACTGCCCACGTCTGGGTTAAGTCAGCTATCGTTGTAGAACTTGGTGTCTTAAAAGGTACGTGTTATCAGGTTGAAGAACTGAAGTCGAGTGCGGCCTGTCTTTGAGTCGTGCAAACCCAGGTAAACGCCTGCGCATGTGCAGGATGGGCAGCTGCCTTCTCATTGGCTAATTCCAGAAGTTGTTTGTAAGCAACTTCTCGCCACCACTCGGGTAGATTCCGGGATCCGAACTATTCCCGGAAAGTAACGATACTACAGCTGCAATCATGCAGGCAGGTAAAAAAAAAAAGAAAGGAAGAGGGTTAAAAAAATTAAATTATGTAAAACAATAAAACATTTAAACCTACCCATACCAGCATAGTTTGATGTTGGCTGCGAAATACGACATTCCATTCACACTCCGTCTGTGTTTTGATCAGACCCAGAGTTTCGTAACTTGCCTTACATCCAAGGCTTCAAATTTCGTGTCATCGCTGTTCGCAAGCTTTCCAAGTCAATTGTGGAGATTAGAGTTGCATTTCTTAAATTTGCAAATAGGACCTCACTGCCCTTTCAATTCGTAGTCTAATCGAATTCTGCTGTCGCATGTTAATCCAAGTTTAGCGTCGTAACACCCTGTAAAACTGCATTGAAGCGTCCTCGATGATTTCTCGACGCCATTTTGGATGGGTATAGCTAAACAGCGAAATGAACTTCCTTACGCGAAAGGAACATAATGCCCACGAAAGGAAGATTGTTTTCTATGACAAAAGCGTTTTTCTTGCGAAAGGAAAGTGTTTTTTTGAAAATTAACGTCAATTTTTTCGTACGGTTGAAATAAAATTGTTAGGATTGAGCGTTTGAGGTCGAAAAATCGTGTTTTAGTAATCGCTGTAAATGGTGTTACTATAAATAGCATTTCCTTTCTTAAATTGAGTTTCTTTCACGAAAGGAAAATTTTTGCCCGCAAGTAATGTTTATTCCACGACATGATTTTATAAAAAATGAAATATCTCTTTTGAAGTACATGTAGGTACCCCTTACAGATTAAATTTCAGCTTTTTTTTTCAATTATAGTGTGTAGTGAATTTGTTATTTATGATTTTGCAAAGTTTTTTTTAGAGGAAAATTCCATTCATGAAAACAGGGACCATATGTAATAGACTATGTACATTTTACAATCCCTGATGAAAGGAAAATTCACTCCGAGCTACGCAAGAATTCTATTCCTATCGAAAATATGATTTCTTTCCCAAGTTTAGTACATTTTCGCAACATAAATGAAATTTAAAGGTTTAACTTTTTACACCCCCCTCAAAAAAGAAAGAAGTGTTTTAGTGGCGCTTTCTTTGTGTAAAAAAAACAAAAAGGTTTCTTTTCTAAAATGCATGTTTTCTTGATATGATTCAAATTAAGATGTTGAACAGTTTCAAACCAAAAACTCCAGTCTTAGTAGATCTAGTAGGGTTCACGAGCGCTCTTCCACGAAAGGATCGAGGTATTTTTGTTTTGCCAGCCCTTACTTTGCTATAATTTAAGGTGGATATAATTGGCAAGAGAACGGTTCCTTGTGACACTTGCTATATTATCTTGATATAGATGAAATTTTTGTTCATCGTGTATTTACAAGTATTGGAGCAGAGAAAGAAACTTCCTTTCGCGAAAGGAGGAATACGTACGTTGACCCACGGAAGGACGTATGCTATTATGGGTAAAATTGATAACAGGACTGTTCCTTCATAACAGTTAACATATTAAATCTATCTTGATGTGGAAAAATACTTATTTAAGAAGTTTTAGCCATTCATGAATTTGTACCGCAGCACTTTATAGATCTAGATCTGAACAACATTGAAAGTTCTACTGATCCATTGAACATGAAGGGAAATTCTTTTCGCTTTTTTTTTTTACAGAGGAATTGTTAGGAACAAATACATTTTTTAACGAAATCAATGGCTGCTTTTCATTCTGCACATGCTACATTGTATATGAATAACTTTGTCACATTATGATCTTCTTGACGTTCTTGAAGCTTGAGGCTAGATTTTTCGGGGGTCGGATATTTCGTCCTTTATACTTTTCGTACCTTCAGACGTTTCATACTGTTTTACAGGTGCCACAGACACTATATACCGTGGAAACCATAATATAAAACGAGGGGGAATTCCATGTGTATTTCATTTTCAAACAGATTGTTTTACTAACCCCTTTGCCAAATTCATAACCCTGCCAGTGTCATTAAAAGCTTTTGCAGATTGCAAATTGCAAATAAGAATGATTCCAATTCTGGGATTTGCTTCGAAAAATAAGAAACATTTGTAGCAAAGTAAGAAACCTCTTGTTAACAGTATTGCTCCCAAATCTTTCTTCCTTTGGATTATCTGGAAAATGATGAAAGGTTGTGAGGAACATTTTTCAGAAAAAATCCTTTCATGCAAAAAGACAACGTTCGAGGAAAAAATCTTCCTTTCGTGTACATACATACTTTCACACAAGAACGGTTATTTATGGGTCCTACTAAATACCACAAAGACACCCTAAATACCACAAAGAGACACAAAAAAGCACAAAGACACCACAAAGACACCACAATGACACACAAAGACACCACAAAAACGTTAAAACATGTAAAAAAAAAAAAAAGAGTTAGTTTTTTCTAGTTGTTTGCATTATGCTCGGTTCG
Organism: Tridacna crocea; assembly: GCA_943736015.1. Taxonomy (NCBI): domain Eukaryota; kingdom Metazoa; phylum Mollusca; class Bivalvia; order Cardiida; family Cardiidae; genus Tridacna; species Tridacna crocea. The sequence continues at coordinate 17,832,816 of OX031069.1, forward strand.
AAAAATAAATAAATCATGCAAATCACACCTAGGTGTGTAAGGCCATCTGCAGAATAATTTTTGTGTTCTGCTGTTTCTTATACGTGTATACCAAATTTTTCTCTAGTAAACACCATGATAAATGATTGATGATGATGATGATATCTATATGTTTGCATATCGCTTGAAAACCTTCTATAAAGTTCAAGTTTGCATATTCAAAGGCAAAATTGACAATTTATCATTAGCCGTTTTCTTTTTATCTTATTCTGCACTGCAAAACTGTAAGCTATTTACAAAACGACAGAATTATCAGACTCCTACAGACTCAAAGTTGGAGACCACCAATCAAGTATTGAAATCATGAAATTAGTTTCTGAATGATAGAGAATATTGTGAAAACAGGAGAAAATGCTGGTAACCAGAATTTTCTATTTTCTTCCACATTGTTTTCAAAGGATGTCTTTGTCAAAGGAACGGTTTAAACCTTCAATTGTGTGGTAAAGGGTTAAAAGTATCGAACGTTCCTTTGGTTACTGTATTGTTCTTGAACATTTCTCCATTCGTATTATTTGTAAACGGGAGTAATAAAAAATTAAGATGATCAAATGAAGGCAGTTGTCAGTTACTCGTGAAAAAATGTGCACTGAATACTGGTTTCCCGATAAGGCGGTCTTAGTCTGTAAAGGAAAAGGTTGTTCATAGAATGTTTTCTTTAATCAGAAATTGGTTCTATCACGAATATATAAATCATACCAAACAAGAATTAAACATATTACTCGTCTCCAACTAAACGTTCCATTATATATCCAATACAATACAAAATACAAATAACTTTATAACTTTATTATTATACTTCTCTTGTACAACAAAGTACAGAAAGAGGAAATGATAATAGATCTATTCAAACAACAATTATTATAACTTTTCACATGGTCAATTAATGCATGCATGAATGTAAAGTCCGATCGGGAAAGCCTGCATGGCAATATAGGCAAATATTTAACTCTTTACCATACGACAATGTTTTGAACGAGTTCAAATGTGAATAAAAAATTGAAATTTAATTTGGGAGCAGTAGAAAAAACGTTGTGGGAAAAAGAAAAAAACGCTGGTTACCAGCGTTTTCTCCTTTTCTCGCAGTGTCCTCTACAGGTTTCTTTTTCAAGGTCACCAAAAATAGGGATCGTGTGGTAATGGGTTAAACACGTAGCAAACGACAAAAATTGTAGACTGGTCCAATTTGAAAGCACTTGTAGACAACAAAATAAACATTACTCAAAAATTGAAATTTATTTCCAGTTGATTCACCAACATTGTAGGGAAAGGGAGGGAAAAAAAAAAAAACGGTTGCCATCCTCTCCTCCTTTTCCCACAATGCTCTCAAAAAAGCATCTGCCTCAGGGTCATAAAAACCAGTGATTGTTTGACAAAAAGTTAAGGAACAAAGTAAAAAAAAAACAAACACACACACATACAAAAAGGGAGATCTATGTACACAGAAAGGTATGAATAAACAGATATAGTCTTCATAGCTACCATCTACTTTTAGAAAAAATAAAGCATTGGTAAACTAATATCTATACGCCACTGGGGTATGAGAGGTTGTATGTAATACGGAATGTAAAAATTACAGGTTACTGTATTTAACATACCGGTAAATATCATATCTTTGTGTTGAACAGCGAGGACACCCCGACCGTGTAAACACGGCCCAAGCGTGCTCGTATTAGCTGGGTATGAATGGAAATTCCTTTCGTTTGTAAGTATAGTAAGTAGTAAATTTGTTTTTGTTTACATTTGTGATATCTTTTTTGATAATCATCAGAAAGCGTTCATGATTGGAATTGTTTCATGATCGACGACACGAATTTACTCAAGTTAGTAAGTTTATTTTTATCACTTTCATTCAGAAGCATATTGAAGTTAAACGTGTTATTGCTGTAATTCTCTGGTATAAATATTTGACGAAGTGCTTTAAAATACGGACAAGAGAACAGACAGTGCATTTCATCACATATTGCATTTAATGTACATTTTGTGCATTTCCTTTCAGTGTATGGAGTGCCATTCCATCTGCCAAATTCTACTGGTAATTTATGATTGGCTGTTCTAAAAAGAAACAAACTAATGGCTAGAGAGGAAGGAAGGATTGACAGGTAAGGTTCGAGTCTCAAGTCATACTTAAATATACTATAATTTCTTGCTTTTTGAGATTGTGTTAGCTGTTGTGACCATTCTTGTCTAAACTGATCAATTAGATTATGTCTAATCAGGGTATGGATATTTTTCACTTGGTTGTGGTTATGAGTAATCCAGATTATGCCATTGCCTGTGTTAAAAAGAACACTTTTTATGTATGTTAGCCATTTGTACTCATTACTAGTGTCATTTAAAACATAATAATATACTTGTTTTGAGAATTTGTTTCTGTGACTACAAATAATTTTATTCCAAAAGTTAATCATTCTTGTTTTTATGTTAATCGTAAGTGGGTAACGCCCCAGTTCACCATATAACATGTACCTTGGGGTTGATTTTTTGGCATTTGTAATTTTTCTTAAAAATTCTACATGCAATTTTTCTTGAACTTCATGGGATTCATGGCCCCATATCTCCGCCCCATACAGTAAAATGGGTACAACCGTTTGATCAAACAATTTTAACTGTAAATCGAGTGGCAGATTAAGAGCACGAGCCTGGGCCAATACAGAATGCATTGCTCTTTTCGCTTGCTCTGCAAGTTGCTTTCTAGCACTGAAAAAAGATCCATTGCTTGTGAATAAGAGACCTAGGTATTTGTAATTATTTGTAATTGCTATCACTTTGTTATCAAATTTGAAAATGTGATTAGAGTAATTTCGTGCTCCGAAAACAATAACTTTGGTTTTTTCTAGATTTACAGTTAGTTTCCACTGTTTACAATATTCATTGAAATAATTTAAAATATTTTGCAGCTCTTGAGGTGTTTCTGCAAGAAGAATGGTATCATCAGCATACAAAAGGACTAGCAGTCTCAACCAAAATTGTTCATCAATATCCGAAGATAAGGTAACGCCCTCACAACCTTTGATTATAAGATGTGACTCCAGATCATTTAGGAATATTGAAAATAGGATTGGAGATAAATTTTCACCTTGACGTACTCCGATCTCACATGAGAAAAAAGGGGATTGTTGTCCATTTAGCGTAACACATGATTTAATGTTTTGGTACATTTGATGAATTACTGTGAAAATTTTACCATTAACACCTGAAGCAAGTAATTTTGACCACAAGCCTACTCTCCATACTTTGTCAAAAGCTTGTGAGAAATCCACAAAGCAACAAAAAAGTTTACGCTTTTTCTTTTTTAAAATATTGATAACATTGTATAAAGTGAACATGTGATCTGCACAGGAGTAATCTTTCCTAAACCCTGCTTGATTTTCTCTCAGAAGTTCATTATCCTCTATAAATTTAGTAATTCTTAAGTTTAAAATAGCTGTAAAGAGTTTGCCAAGGCAAGATAAAATAGTAATAGGTCTGTAACTGTTGGGATCTAATGGTTGTCCTTTTCCTTTATAGATAGGGTGAATGGTACCCTTTAACCATGACTCTGGCATATAACCTGTATCTAAAATGGAATTGAAGAGAAAAATGTATACAGGTAACAATTTCTCTTTAGTGCTTTTTATATATTCATTTAAGATGTTATCTGTAGAGCTTGATGCTTTTGAATTTCTTAAATTTGAAATACATTTTAATATTTCATCCGCACTAATGGGTTCATTTAAGCTAGTGACATGTAGATCTCCTTGGTCAAAATCCAAGTCTTGGGTACTTTCATTTATTCCTTCACTGTTTGAGTTTACAGTTTGAAAATGCTTATAAAAGTCTTCGATACTTGGTGTTATAGATTTGTTTTCTTTAGATTTTTTATTTTTTCTCAATAATCTCCAATATTTTTTTGGATTATTACTTTGCAGTTTCCTTAATTTGTTTGCTGTATTATGTTTATGCTTGTTTATGTAGTAATTCATTGTTTTTAAGTCGCACGTTTGTCAAAACGTTCGACTTTTTGCGATGAGCTCGAGGAGCTCAAGGTGGGTGGGGGGGGGGGGGGTGTCTATAGTGGGTTGAAGAATCATGCAAAAAATTGGATCAAAAACGTCGTATATACTTCATAAACGAGGTTCAGTTACTCTGCTTTTAACCAAATCGCTGTAGAACTACTTTTTCTTTGGTATGTCTGGAATTTGTTCTTTATGATGGGACTGGACCCGGTAACTCATATAACTCATATACCTACGCTAGAAAAAGGAGAACGTGACTCAAATTTTAAATTAAAATAAAAATGCGGTTATTTTGTATATCATGTGAAAATTTAACATCTATCGTTGTTTAGATTGGTAAATAAAACACAATTCAGCTAAGATATCCCCCCATCAGTGCTAAATGTAAGTTTAAAAAGGATCGCGGATTAATATGGCTTATCGAGTGCACCTTACTGTAAATATTCATGTATTATCGAGACCGGTAGGGCTTCGCTTATTAAGGGTGGAATTTCGAACTCGAGTGAGGTCATTTGAAATCAACTCTTTTAAACCATGCAAACCGTGAATTCAGTGTTAAATGTCGTAAAACTCGCTCTAAATTTGAAAATTTGTTTCGTTCCGCAGGTTTGACCTAGTATGTAACGTACGTCTCGGATGAAACACCCCAAACCACTCGAAAACCGAAAAATACCCCAAAACACCCTACAGTAGAGCACTCAAAAACTATTCCATCAAAAAACTTTTGTAACATATAAAACTGCATGCGAAATGCTTACATACACGATTTTACGGAAATCAGACATGAACTTTTGCTATCAATTCTAGTATTTTAGGTCTTTGATCAGCTTAAGTTTGAAGTACAAAATTGTACTTTGATTAAGAAAATGCAAATGGCGGACGGGATAGAAAACAAACGCATATATCGATTAACACCACTAAAGTTAAAATGTTGATTACTGCTTTTGTTCGGACCTCAAAAGAGTGGCGACAAGGATATTTCATCCCCTCCGTATACAGTAAATACAACATGAAATATGAAACGCAAGGTAAAATACAGCAATTACGACCGTACATTGACAGTTGCACTGTTGAGGGGTTTACAGTCAAAACGTACTCAAACCAAAACGTACCCAAGTCAAAACGTACCCGAGTGGAGTCAAAACTTACCCAAATGAAGTCAAAAGCTACCCAAGTGGAGTCAAAACGTACCCAATGTGTAGTCAAAATGAACACATGATTTTTATAGTATTTCTAACTTCAATTTGTGTAAAAATTAATAGAAATTACCTATTCGTCATCATGACGATTTATAACTCTTGCTTTATTTTGAATTTGCCTTACATGATTAAAACCAATGATGAAACTTATTTAACAATAAACATACCGAAGTCAATCAAATGCTTAGTGATAAAAATCACGTTTCTTTTTCTATTTTTTTTTTTTAAGGAAGATAAAATTACTATTAATGAAAAAAAAAAAAGCATATTGGATACTTTAAAGATATTTATCCATCATTATAAAAATATGTTTTATATATGAAAAAAAAAACATAAGCATCAGCACATTTAAAGAAATGATATAACAGAGAAATGTGATACGTTAATTACATTGTTTGGATAGCAAAGATACAATTTCAACACTCAAAAAGAGTGTAACAAATTTAATGTGGTATTTAACCCATTTCCACACAATCCCTGCTTTCGACTACCCTGAGAAAGAAGCCTTTAGAACACATTGTGGGAAAAGGAAAAAATGCATTTTCTCCTTTTCCCACAATTTTTTCTAACCTTCACAAAACAAATTTCAAATATTCTGTCACTTTTATTTTGTCGTCTGCAAATGCTTTCAATTTGGACAAGCCTAAAATTGGGCTGGTCTGGTAATGAGTTAAACTAATTATTCACAATGGTCTTTAACCTGTTGTAGATTGCATGGTTATTAATTACTTTGCAAATATTTTTTATAATTTGAGAGTCACTTTGGTTGAGATGAAAAACCTTAGGACAACATGCTCAAGGGAAGCTTTTAGGATCACCTGGTGTCTGTCATCCGTCATGCGTCATCAACAATTCTTTAAACATCAACTCCTCCAAAACCGCTGGGCCAATATGGACCAAACTTGGCTGGAATGTTCCTTGGGAGGTCCTCTTTGAAAATTGTTCACAGAATTTGATTACGTCAAAAGTTTTGGTTGCCATGGCAACCAAACAGTTTTCTAAGAAATTCTTTAAAAATCTTCTTCTCTGAAACAGCTGGCCAGATTTTAAAATAATTTCACAGAGATGTTCCTTAACGTAGTGGACCCGTAATAGAAAACAGCTATTTCCACCATAATATTACCCTAGAAAATTTGCTAAGATTAAAAATGAGCACTATTGTACTACTTTCACCTAGCCACTTTTTCTTTTTTGTCCTTCCGAGAATTATCATTTATAAATCTATAACTACTATAATTTCATTACAAATGGATATGATAATTACCTCCCTTTTCTGGAAACTAACAAAATATCATCAAATAATTTCAAGACAGACCCCAAAGGAATTTCTGTTCGGTTAAAAATGTGCAATAGTATCATATCTGTACAAAATATGTCTTTATCAACTGTCCAGAAATTTTTTGCCATGCTGCACTATGCCTATTACGGGTCCACTACCTTAAGTGTCCAAAACTTTTTCGTGAAATTTTGATCAGTCAAGAAACATGACTCTGGTGAATGGGGGCTATTTGCACTATACAGGAATGAAAAAATTCTAAAAAATTCTTCTTCTCAGAAACCGCTGGTCAGATTATGAAATAATTTCTCATGGATGTTCTATGGGTAACCCTTTTCAAAAATTGTTTGCGAAATTCCAATCCGTCAAGAAACATGGCTCTCGTGAATGGGGGCTACTTGTACTTATATGGACATGCAGAAATTCTTGAAAATTCTTACTTCTCTGAAACGGCTGATCAGATATTGAAAAAAATTCACAGAGATGTTCCTTGGGTGACCCTTTTAAAAACTTGTTCGCGAAATTTTGATTTGCCAAGAAACATGGCTCAGGTGAACTTGGGCTACTTGCACTATATGGAAATGAAGAATTTCTTGAAAATTCACCTCCTCTTAAACCCATGATCAGATTTTAAAATAATTTCACAGCAATGTTCCTTGGGTGACCATTTTCAAAAATGTTTGCGAAATTCTGATCCATCAAGAAACATGGCTCTGGTAAATGGGGTCCACTTGCACTATTCGGACATGAAGAAATTCTTGAAAATTCTTCTTCACTGAAATGGTTGGTCAGATTTTGAAATGATTTCACAGAGATGTCCCTTATGTGTCCCTTTTCAAAAATTGTCAAGTGCTAGCATCAGCATGCAGTGGCACTGTTTCAGTAAGTTCCAAGTAATAGAGGTGACCAATGACATACATTTAATATTGTTTTGGGTATATTATGTCAGGCTATATGCCAACATGGATATATTAAAGAAAAAGAAAAATGAAAAGATCTAACTTGGTGGGAAGCTGCCTATTACAAGTAACTGCATTTGCTAAACTAAATGACAGACTAGTCAAAATCGAAGAATTGCTGAAAACTAATCAAATTTGACTTACGGTAAACCATTAAATTTGAGTCTAATTGGAAGAAAACCTTGAGTAAAAAAAAAATGAGTTTTTCTTTCTTTCAGCTCTGTTTTCCAAAGCTGTTTGATATACGTAAAAGCAAGATTGTCATGTAAAAGGGTGATGACCATCTATTAGTCAAAAATATCAAGGTTTCACCATTAGTGCGACTTTCAGGACCTTCAGTCCTTTGATTTTTATAATCTTTGCTGGCAATGCCAAGATTAACTTTACAGCCTCTAGTTTTAAATTTCCTGTAGTTTGCTTTTGCAGCATGATAACGCTTTCGTGAACATTGACATTGTTTTCCAAACCAAGGTTGGCTACTTTTGGTAATTTGATAATGCTTCTTGCCAAAGGTAATTTTAGCAGAGTCATTAAGCAGATTTGTTATTTTTTGTGTAATATTATCAATATTGTCAGGTGTAGGACTTAGGAATTGAATTTGGTTGTTTATTTCATCTAACTTTCTATTAGAGATATTCTCTACAATTTTTTCTGAAAGAGTCTCATCCCACCTTGTTTTTGGTTCAGTTTTATCTTTTTCAGGGATTGATGGCTTATCATGAAGAGAGGGTGATTTGAGGCTCCATTTTAATAGAGCATGGCCGTCAGAGAACAGGTTGTCTGTATCCGTAATAGAAAAATTATGTAGCAGGTGAAAGCACTGAGCAGTTGCCATTACATAGTCAATTACAGATTTATCTCTAAAGGTAAACTGACCTACATTTTTATCTTCTCCATACCTACCATTTAGAATGAAGAGATCATTGCTTCTGCAAATGTCTATAAGTGTATACCCACGGGCATTTGTTTTCGTGTCTTTTGATTCTCTGTATAGCTGAATATTGAGATTTTCTATAATCTTAAATTTTTCATTAATTGGAGTTTGACTATCAGACAAATGTAGTTCTGAAAACATAAAATTGTCAGTGCAACTATAATCACGAATCTTCGCAATTCGTGCATTACAGTCGCCCGCCAGCAATACATTTTCATAATTTGAACAAAAATTTGCAATTTCATTTTCAAGGGTACGAAGACGACTTTCATCATAGAACTTCGATCTATCGGGGGGTATATAGACTATACCAAGGACGACATCTTCTTCAATTGAAAACATTGACTTTGATAGTGCGACCCATTGCACATATTCCGCATCACTTTTAATATTTCTGACGTGTTTAGCTATTGTTTTTCTGACAAATATACCTATTCCCCCGGATTTGCGGGCTGAAGTATTTTCTCTATGTTTAGAAATAAACGTAAAGTCGGGTATTTCAATTCTATCAAAACAGTCTAAATTCGTTTCTATAACACCTAAAATGTCAAACTGTGATATTTCTTCCAGAAATTCTGCATATTCCAGTCTACGTTTCAGACCACAAACGTTTAAAACGCCACATTTTAGTTCTCTTATATTCAAATTTTTCTTTGTTTCAGAGGTTTTCCCGGGCCTGGCCTATCCGTTGTTGTCCGTACGATTCTTTCCTCCAGGATGATCGGCGATTGTGTCCGGAGCCCATGGGCGAAAGTTGGTTTGACTGTTGACAGGTGGAATGTCGTCTGCATGTGACACGGAGGTCGTAGTTTGTTTACTATGGCTGCGCTCATAGTGTTCACGAGAATGTGTAGCTGTGTTTATAGTAGTACTACATGAAGTTGATGTGTTAACACGAGGAGTGTTAATAATTTGTCTCCACTCAGGGAACATATCACAAACAACTTTTCCATTCATGACTAGTTTTGCCGGAAATTGGATTCTGACTTTAGCGGAAGGATTTTTAGTCTTCAACTGTTTATATTGTGGCCAAAGTTCTTTGCGGGCAGTCGTGATTTCGGGTGGAAAGTCACGGTTTACACTGAAAGATGTGCCGGCAAGCTTATGTGTAGCACTCATAATGACCTCGGTGGACGCATAATCCCGGAAAGCTACAATAATGGAACGGTTTGCACCTGAGTGAAATCTACCAAGCCTATGTGCTCGATCTATAACACTGTCTTCAAAAATGTCCATTGTATTTCTCAAAAATTCTCGGACAATATCTGAACAAGACTCATTACGACTCTCTGTGAAACCTCGAAATATTAAGTTCTTTCTTCACGATCGAGCCTCTAAATCAATAGTTTTATATTCAAGGACCTTTATACGGCTGTTTTGGGATTCAACGGACTCTTGAAGGGAATTAAGCCTGGCCTGATCCAATGCTATGTCTAATTTTTCCTCGAAAGACTTAATGCGAATCTCATTCTCCGACAGTTTATTAAGTATTAATGAAAGCTTATCATCATTGCTCATGTTACTATATTTTTCTAAGTTCTCACCAGTGCTTTCTCCTGTGCTAAGCCTTTTTATTTTTTCACTTGGTTTTTGCCTTTTTGTCTTTTTCAATTTAGATTCATGTTGTTCCTTGAATAAACTTGTATCACTATCACTGTAGGTTACGTATTGATCATCATTGTCGACCATACTGTCCGCCATATTGCCTTTGTCTACTTGCGGCCTGCGTTGACCATCTGCTTTTCCTTTGGTAGATGTAGGATTTCTCGTACTGCTGCCCCGTTTTTGGTTGCTGTGCATTTCTGCGTAATTCTAAAAACTAAATCCAATGATGCAACAGCAGAATGTCCTAAAAAACAGCACTTATAATCCAATTTCAGAGGAGCTCGTTAAAAGACGCGTGCGCGTACATTGACCACGTGACTAAAATAGAGGCATGTTTATATATCAACATGCCTCTCTTTCATTGAGACTCAACAAATGTCATTAATTTCGCATTATTCTCTTTCATCTTGAACCTTACAAATCAGTCAATATATTACAATACGTTGTCAAACTGTTAGCCATACGAAATTATGGTCAAAGAACAAACTATGTGTCATTAACCACCATTTACTAATAAAATTTTACGGTGCCGACTTGATAAAGGACATCAAAAGACAGACGGACAGACAGACAGAAAAGTTTATTTACCAGACTTGTACAATGTACATCTTCATATTACAAAATTGTTTTCATCAAATATATACATAATGTTTGCTCAACTTGATCGAATAAGAAAAAAAATACATTTAAGACGAGGCTTTTAAATTACCAGAGATAAAATGATTAACAGGAAAATAAGTTGCAGGAAATGATCCGGCGGATGCTCCTTGGACCTACATATGTGTCTGCGCTATATTTTTTTTAATGTTTTTACATCTTTAAGGTGTCTTTGTGCGTCTTTGTGCGTCTTTGCGATGTCTTTGTGGTGTCTTTGTGGGTCTTTGTGGTGTCTTTGTGGGTCTTTGTGGTGTTTTGGGTGTCTTTGCGGTATTTAGTAGGACCGGTTATTTATAGTAACACTTTCACCGCGATAGTAAAACACGATTTTTCGAGTGTAAAAATCCTAAATTCATAATCTAACTTTTACAAATACCTAGAATGTATAAGCAATAAATCAACGGCAGTTTCCTTTCGTGAGGAAAACGCTTCTTTCATAGTAAAGAATCTTCCTTTCGTGGACGTAATCTTCCTTTCGCGAAAGGAAGTTCCTTTCGCTGTTTAGCTATACCGATTTTGGGTATTATTGGTAACCTCGTTTTCAATAGCAGTGTAAATAGTTGCGGGGAAGCAGCGTCTATCTGCCGATCAACCACGGATACCCGGGTCACAATCCGTACGACTTTGACAATAAAAGGCACACGAATCCTTCTTGGGGTGCCCTATGCTCATTCATCATGCAAACAAACTCAGATAAAAACGTTTACTCTTAAATTATTTTCTTTTTTACTTTCTCGGTGTATGTAGATCTACAACGACGTCCTCTATCCATTCCCATTACGGATAAACTCGTAAGGTGGAAGGCAGAAATGAAGGGTTGAGTAGCGCGTGTTTATACATGATATTAAGAGTGGTTGCAGCTTTTGTGCAAAGGTTTAATACGTGTTAACTAAGGCTAAGCGCCGTTGGCCCCCATCCTCGGATACCCCAGGGTCTCCCTATTTGCTACGCTACATCGACCCTGGGACAATTGACTAATAAAACTTTGAATCAGCCGCCGAAAATCGATACTAAACGTCAGACCGTACAGTACACTCGCCCATCACAAAATGATGATAGAACCAATGAAAAGCCAGCATTCGGCCAGCGGTAAAGCGAGCCGCCGAAAATCGATACGAAACGTCATAGCGTACAGTACACTCGCCCATCACAAAATGATGATGGAACCAATGAAAAGCCAGCATTCGGCCAGCGGTAAAGCGAAGGAAATTCAACTAATTGTCCCAGGGGTCGATGTAGCGTAGCAAATAGGGAACCCGGGGTATCCGAGGATGGTTGGCCCCTAGCCAAAATCAGTCAGTGATAGATAAGACAATACGTGGAAAATGATTTCTTTTTGATTTATTCACAGCTTTGCGTAGTAATATTGCTTCGTGCGGGTATTCATGGAGGAACTATTTAGTCACATGTAGGAATCTAAAGTTTTGTTTACATCGCGTATCCAGGAAAAAGCTGCCGGATGCAAGAATTCTCGACCTAGATAAATATCGTAGGCGTCGAAAATCAGCTATACATACCTGGGGACTATGACAGCGGGTTTAACCCGCTGCCAAAAATTATGAAAAAAACAAAAGAAATAATAAGCTAATTTGTGAAATATACAGCTTGATTAGCATGATTTTTCACCAACTACCTGATGGTATGAGCACGATGATCTGTATGGAAAAAAAGTCGGTAAAATCTGAGACTATAATAAAAAATTAGAGTCAAATATGATGAATTCTAGACCACCTGTCTGTATGATTTACAATGACTGAAATAAGAAATGATTCTAAGTAAATCGTCTCCTCTAAACTAAGACCAGTTTGCCACGAACTTGCCGAGGTGAAAATTAGAAATAATTGAGAAACGTAGGTTTTCAATGCAATTTCGATAAGAAAATTAGTCATTACTCCCATTAATTATGTTAGATGAAGGAAAGAAGCATTTGGTTCGTCTATGAAACAGGAGATCATGACCTTTCCGTCTTTCGAGATATTATCAAGACAAACATTCTGATCAACAGTCAAGAGTATTCGACTGAAAATGTGGCCTGCAGAGAGCGCATAAGGTTTTCATAAGATTTGACCTGGTGACCTAGTTTTTGACTTGACATAACCCATTTTCGAACACATCTGAGACATCACCGGAACAAACATTCTGACCAAGTTTTATGAGTATCGGATTGATATTGTGGCCACTAGAGCGTACACAAGGTAAACAGTTGACAACACACGACGGACGACGGACACAACACGATCACAATAGCTCACTTTGAGCACTTTTTGCTCAGGTGAGCTCAAAGGAAGACTTGGGTTTCAATTTTCTCTCGAAATCTTTCTTACCATATTTCTGTTGAGTTGACAAGCTGTTCACGCATTCATTATTGAACGTGGTTTATCAATTCCGATTGAAGTTTTCACCGACAGATAAGCAGAGGTGCTGTTTACTTCGTTACTGCACGACTGATTGTGGCGCATCATGTATAGGATCACGTGACTTACAGCTCAAATGGAAACGACCGTTATACGGACGAGGTTAGATGTAGGTACGGAATCAACCGAGTTGTGACGGCTGCTAACAAGCTTCAAAATGATTTTGAGAAACAAAAGAGTGGTTACCTGTTTTGCACAAGCCATTAGTCCGATTACGTACAGGTCTACAATCTTACCTCGCAATGAAAGAGATTTTGGCGTACCACTTATATTAGCCTATCGTTTTTGCTTATAATAGTTTATTTTCTTAACTATTTTAAGGGATTCTTCATCTTTTCCTACATCATGACTGTTCTATGCTGAATTGGCTGACACTTGTAAGATTTTATTTTTACTGTCACATATCTGCATATATATTTACATTTAACTTTTGTAACGTAGATCTGTTGAAATTTGTAACGTTTCACGATTTATACATAATTCATGCAACATTATAACCTGATGTAGTTCAAATATTAGTAATGATTTTCAAATAACTTACACATAGATCGGGTATGATGCTTTAATTCGGATTTTTTGCATCAGTTGGCAGTGAAGATGCACCTAAAAATGATCTAAATCACAAAAAGGTCTATATTGTTTGTGATTCATGCATGTTAACTGTTATGTTGTCATGTAATGTTATATCAGTTCTTTTTCTGGTTTATGGCAGTAACAAATGCAGACAGGAGAAATAAGCAAGTTGGTCATGGGAAGAGTAATTTCTGGGGAAAACCTTCGCAGTAGGTTTGCAGTGGGGAAAAATTGTCTTAGAAAGGACAGATACAGTACGTGACGGTGTAGGGTGTAACTCAAACTGTGTGATAGAACAAATCAACGGACTACCCGAGGTTTGCCGAATGATGATTGGTTGAGATATGCAGCACGTAACATCTTATCATGAGACTAGTTTTGAATTTCAGAATTCTCTAGAATAGTTTTAGCCACGCCACAATATATTATCAAATATGTTTATCATATGTAATGCTAGGTTGTTTGTAAAAGAGTGTCTTAAAACTGATTGATAAATGATAAACATGCAACAGCTGACTTTTTAAGTCATTGAGAAATTGCTTGTAAAAGGAGCTTCCTTTCCCTAACTGTATTCACGGTCTGTGTCAGTTTTCATCTATTAGCATTGTAATTCTTTTTGCGATTAATATTTTTTGAAGATCACATTATTTTAACAATGAAATAATCTAGAATTGACACATTAGTTAGCATTTTTTCACAGTTGGTCATGAAAACAAGTAACACAGAAGGGAGACAAGAGAAAGAACTTAGACGAAATTTTAAAGGCCAAAAGGCGAAAATGAGTGATAGATATCAAACACAGTTTTGGAAAACTAGTGATTACCTTCTATGTACAGATCATTGCAGCAGTTTCCATAGTTTTCACTGAGTCCTCTATCTAGTTCTTTGTCAAGGATTTCAGTTTTGATAAAAGCTGTTGTATAGCAGATTGCCTGTAAATAGACCATTTGCCAAATACCGTTACTGACGCGTCACCACGAGTTACTTCCCTTTCCACCGGACAATCTTTCCCAATCTTGTATATACTCGAATAGTGAAAGGGTCATATTTTTAAATGGATTACACCCTAAACGCGATAAATAAGACAAACAACCTAAAACGGCCTTGCCGTTAGTTTATCAATTATCTTTTTCGAAGACACACACAAAAAAGAACTCCTGCTTTATCAATTTTTCGGTAAACTTCAGAGAGTAAAGAGGTATCATAAGCGCTGTCTCCTGCCGGGCGTGTTGATAAAACTTTTTGTATGCAGACTGCATTAACCCTTAAGCTACCAAGCGCGACTCATTGACCTTTTGCAGACAATATTGATTAAGATCATACCAGGAAGAACGTGCAGTCTGATCCTGGATCTACACTATCCGATACGGAGATATTTTTCCTCTGGATATTCCTCTGAAATATTATTTGAGTTTTTACTATCGGCTTTAAAAGTGGCATATAATTTATTTAGTAAGATAAGGTTGAAATACCGCCCTCCATTCCTAAAGAAATTAGTGTAAATATACCGTTAAAGTGGGACATAATAATGCATTTGAAAAAAAAAAAAAATGTTCGGGCAGAAAAATGCATCTTTTAGCGCCAGTTATTAGAACAGACTTACCCTCCGTCACAGCTTTGAACAATTCCAAACCTTTATAAGTGATCAACGTAAGACTAAACGGGATAAACACTTAATTATGACACTTGTGTGTTAGTCGGTGCCTAAAAAGAACACAACAGCTTTTCACGTAGATCATCCACTTTGACGGTGAAATACCGAGATCAAACAAACACCCAGCTAACCGTTTACTAGCTATTCAATGAAAACAAGTATAGCACGTATTGGCCTCCTGAAAATGAATCTCTACTATCTTTTTTTTTAGATGGGATGGAAGGTTTGACATTTGAATTAAACTTTGTTATTACGATAGTCAACTTATAAGGTAGTTCAAACAGGAACATGACAAACATGCAACTATACAGATTTTTAAAAATGTTATTTCAAAGTTACGATTTTCGCTATAAATTCAAAATGTATAATGTCACAGTTTTTTGTTAGAAGACTGTCTCTGTCTCTTAGTAGATACTGGAACGATTTTTAGGAAAAATTATCACATTAATAGTTTAAATAAATCAAACCACAGATTCCTGGACTTAGAGCCTGTACGTTATGTGCAAACATAGAGCTCTACAGAATTCCGCAAACATTGGTTGAATAATCAGACATAAAAATAGGAAAGGTCTACTGCAGTTATATTCATGTTATCCCCCACACCCCACTTTTTACAACACTGAATCTTTCACCAACTCTTTACGAAACAAAAATTTGATACTTGCCCAAATTGAAAGCCTTTTCAGAAAACAATTCGAATGTGGCTTAAAAATGAAATTTTCTTTAGGAAGGATAGTAAGGGAAAAGGAGAAAAGGTTGCTTACTAGAACCTTATCCCTTTTCAACAACATTTTAAAAACTATATTTCTAAGGGTCGTAAAAAGCTTGGGTTATGTGGCACAGGGTTTTAAATAGTTACTGCGAATTTTTCACAACACTTTGGAATCGTCAAGATACATAGTATATGGAGACGATTGAATAAACGTGGGTCAAATGGTAGTAATTGTTTTTGAAAAAGTTAAAAAAAAACCTATTGTTGAAACAGGAGAAAATGCATGTTGCAAGCCCTTCCTTTTTTCCCCAAATATTTTCTCTCTCAGTTTGAAAATTCGTTTTTCACAGATGTTTCTGAACTACATATTAATTACTTTTAGTTTTAGGGTTTTCGAAAGGGGGGTGTTAATGTTGAGAAAGTGAGACAAATAACAGAAAGTGGGACAAATCAGCAAGTCTGCCCCCTTTTTATTCTGGTAGCTCGAAATACTTTGGTAAATGGTTGATTAGCTGTCCAGTGTCTTCAGAAAGACAGGGACAGTCCATGTACTGATTTTAAAGCACTGTTATCAAACATCCTTGTTGCATTTTCAGGCATGTACCTATTGACGAATAACTTCATGTTATAGATCATTAACAAAAGAAACGTGGCTTCAGATCAAAATTCAACCTTCCATAACTTTTTCAAGCTTCATTTAGAGTATTTAAAAATATGTATCTAATGAAGTCTAACTAAAAATAAAGGTGAAGGGTTAAATTGGTGTTCCTTTGATCTCTGTATCGCACTGCAGGGTGGGTGACCTTTAGAACAGCTGTGATGTACTTGCTTCTTACAGATTAACACCCACGTATCACATTAAATTGACTCTTCTTATCTTTTGTTTCATACCAATTTACCCCTTTGGTGATCATTAGTGGTCAGGATTATGAATTTTATACAGGTTTCAGGGGGTAAGTCCGTTCTTAGTCTCTACACGCTCTTTATTTCAATACGATTTCATAAAATGCATATTTTGTCTGTTTATGATTATTTTTTTCAAACGCAATTTATCATGAAATATGTTTGAATTGTGTTAGAATTGATTTCCATAGATTTCTTGCTATGTCATTTTCTTTTCAGTTATGAATTTGTTCAAATTTAAAGGATTTGCGAACGGGATATACGGCATTTGTTATTGAAATAATGCTTTGATTGTCCGGTGTCACGTGATACTTCTGGTGCGCCGCTTACGATAAAATGGAAATATCGCTTATATCAAATCTAATTGGCAAATCGTCTATTTGTATTGCTTGTGTCAGGTCAAGGATCTTATATACGATACTTGGTGTGGCCAAGAACCGGACAAAAATCTTGAATGTGTTGCGAGCTGTCACCATGGAAAACGTTGATGTAGCATTAATCACCACACATTTGAATCTAAGAGTTATAAAAGACTGGAAAAGGGTAGCGACTGTGCATTTTCTAATTCTAAACCTCGAATCTCTGGAAAAAATCCCACAAATATTAAAAGTCCGGTCTTATGTACATCTAAAAGACACATTCATAAAATACATATACATGCATATATCATAGGGAAACTCGTCAACCAGATATAATTTCCAGATAATGTGGATACATTTATAGGTCATCCCATATAGAAAGCGCAGCGGACGTAAGACGTATAAAAAGAATACCCAACACAGTATACAAAGATACCAGCAATCAAAATCGCAATGGAAACCAATTTCCTACATGGGCTAGCTATTTCTAAAACGGACATGACCGATTCTAATATTTCTATCTAAACTATACACTGCTATCATGGTAATAAGTAGGCATCTGTTTTCAGCGAACCATTTTATATCCTACCCAAGAGTATTATGTCTAAGAATGTTTTATTTATTTTTGACATATTCTATGAATTCAACAAGTTAATAGAGCTTTGTGTCATGAAAAGTTAGACTTGATGACATATAAACAAAGAGACAGGCCTACGTAACTGTTTTCTACTATCTGCCAAGAGAGTGACGTCATAATGTCACAACAAGCAACTGTGGGGTACAAGCCAAGTCGCATTTTTGTGTGAATATTTTCAGTTGTCAGGTGAGTATTGTGATAAACGAGACTCTTATGAAAAAATCAGTGTCTTGAATTACATATTGACAATGTTTGAGTCAAGTATCAGATCTATCTTTTCGAGAAAAACACAAGGTCGTTATTTTACTTTCGGTTTCACTTCCTATCATCGGAGTCGGACGCCCAAACTGCGCCCCTCTAAGCTTTATCTGGGAACAGAACTTATAAATGGATATATACAAAAAAAAAATATCAGTCAAATTTTCCATTTCCTTCAATCTCCATAAAAAATCATGTGTATAATAATTCTAAACATCTATAACTTGACAAAACTTAGTAAGTGTCTGGCTTCTAGGCCAGTGCAGTAGGGATACGGATCCGTATCTCTAGCCACAGGATTTTGACATTCTATAACCAGAAATAAATGATGAAAACTGAAAAAAAAAAATGATATAAACATGAGGAATGCAACGTCTTGATTGCTGGCGCCAGCACAGGACAGCCTTTCCCACCGAAAATCACCCAAGAAACAAACATTGATCGATCATAATTTCCTTTAGGCTAGCGATAGACAACACAAAAATATACCTGCAACATTCAGCGATACCTCAGCAGACACCTTTTAACCACAGATACAGTATATGTCATTGGCATGTTTTACAATTTTTTTGACAATTGTGATCCATCGAGGAGGCCATTCGCCAACGTTCGAGTACTGTCGTCTGAGTATTATACTTTTTGCCGGAAATACCTGCGAAACTTGAGGTTTTACTGTTGGCTTGAAAATTAAATTCCATTTATTTAGCAGGTAAAAGTTTAAACAATTTTTGTAGCCCCTTCTTATACACCCGAAGGGTTGTATTATGTTATATCTCCCTCAGTCTGTCTGTCCTTTTGTCCGTTGCAATTTCTTGTGTGAGCAACTTCTACAGTTTCCATCGGAATTATTTGAAACTTGCCACAATGAATTTCCATGATGTGTAGTTGTGCACCTGACTCTTAGAATTTGGATCGCTGTTTGCGTTCTAAAATTATCTGCCCTTGATTTCTGAAATAACCAACTTTTCACTTTGAATTTTTGTTCAAGCCATAAATTCGATACTATAAAAGGTATCAACTTGAAAGTATATACACTGAACACATTATGGAGAATTGCAGTGCTTATGAACTATAACTCTGCCACCTTTATTTTTTGAGTTACTGCCCTTTATTAATTTTCAGTTTGAATTTTTATCCAGGCCATAACTTCCAAAATATAAAAGCTATTAACTTGAAACTTCACACACTGATAGAACCCATTATGGAGAAGTGCAGTGCACAACTTTGCCATCTTTACCTTTTGAGTTATTGCCGTTTGTTTCTGAAATTCAGCAGAGCTTATGTCATGCCGTTGTCCATCTGTCCATACGTCCGTTAGTCTTTTTCTTGTTTACGCGATAAGGTCTTCATTTTTGGTCAAATTTCATGAAACTTACACAGTTTGTTTATCTCATCAATAGCTTTAACCCCATTGATTTTGAAAAAATCCAACAAACAGTATTGGAAAAGTAACCATTTCAAGCTTAAAATTTCCATTTCCTGCTTAAGTGATAAAGTCTGTAATTTTGGTCAGCTTTCCATGAAACTTGCAGAGTTTGTTTATCTTATCAATAGCTTCAAGCCTATTGATTTTGTAAAAATTCCAACAAACAGTATGGGAAAAGTAGCCATTTCAGGTTGAAAACTTTCATTTCTTGTTTATGCGATAAAGTCTTCATTTTTTGGTCAGATTTCCATGAAACTTACACAGTTTGTTTATCTCATCCTTAGCTTTAGCTTTAACCCTATTGATTTTGAAAAGAAATCCAACAAACAGTATGGGAAAAGTAGCCATTTCAAATTGAACAATTTCATCGCTTGTTTACATGATAAAGTATTTATTTATGATCAGATTTTTGTGAATTTTTCAGCTTGTTTATCCCATCAATAGTTTTTTAACCCTGTTGTGTTTGAAAAACAGTCATTGAAAAGTAGCCATTTTAAGTTGAAAATGTCAATTTTTTTGTCTTTTTGCATAATGAATTCCTATGTATGCTTTATTTAAAAGCAAAATCTCTGCCAGTAGAGCATATTCAGGCCCTTAAGGACCTTCTAGTTGTAAAGACCATAACTTCCAAACTTCAAAATCCATCATCTTGAAACTTCAAAGACTAATAGAACGCATTATGAAGAAGTGCATTGCATAAGAACCTCAATTTAGCCAGTCAAAGAAATTAAGTAGGACAACATGTCTAGATAAACATGATGGCTTCTTAGAATTGGAAAAAGGAAAAGGCCTACTTGCAGCAAAAAGTAAACAATTTGGTAGTTATAGTTCAAGCATATTTTATACTACTTATTATTTCATGCTTTCCAGTAGGATATCGAGAAATAGCAGTGAAAATATTTTTCGACCTTACACAGGTACCACCAGTGAAAATACCGATTTTCATGTTCTTGTTGCCTAGGTAAATTGCGTGTGCCTGACAACCAGATGGGAAATATGACATCATTTACCATACAATTCTCATGCTTGACATAATATTGTAGTGTGTTGCTATGCGGGAGGGGTACGCCACGGGGAATAATGGAAAAGAACTGTACTAGATTTTGATAAAGCTCCTCCCAGAGAGGGTTAAAAGCATGAAATAAATAGAATATTTGTTGGTTTTTTTTGGTGAATGATAGAAATGTATTTCATCTCGAGAACACCATCTGTAATATTTTCACTCGTGGCTGTGCCACATGTGAAACTATTACAGATGGTGTTCACCCGATGAAATAAATTTCGATCTCTCTAAGGAAAAAACAAATATCCTCTATTCACACCATTTTAAAGTATGGACATTATTGATAATATCTGACAATATATTACAATACTATTACCAAAGTTGCAAAAGTTACAGAAAAAAATATTTGTATATTGTTAACCCTTTACCAAACGACGAAATTATAGACTGGTCCAAATTGAAAGCACTTGCAGAGGACAAAACAAATGTAATTAAAAAAATTGAAATTTGTTTCTAGCAGGGTAGAAAACATTGTGGGAAAAGGAGAAAATGCTGGTTAACAGCATTTTCTCCTTTTCCTACAATGTTTTCTAAAGGCTTCTATCTCAGGGTAATAAAAACCAAGGATTGTTTGGTAAAGGGTTAAACATATTTAGAAGGATGATAGGGTACTGTTATTTAGGGTGAGTGATATTTAAAGTTTGATGATGGGTACTACTGATCAGAATTGTCTCATATATTTAACATTCTATTGCTATCCACTGGCAAACATACTTGTATATCTGTGGCATTCTGTTTAAGTACTACTTTGTAAAGGGCAGTTGAAAAAGGAGGTTCCTACATGGTTTGTCGTAATGTTTAGGACTTTTATTCCATACATAGTTCAGACAGCTGCCGTTTGATTTGCAATTTCAAACTTTTGTAGTTATTTAGAGTTGACCTATTACAGTGCTGACAGCACTTTGATTTAATATACCATCTTGGTTCTTTTCAGACAATGAGCTGATAACTGCTGAAATTATGGCTGAGGAACTAGGTAATTCATACAGAGGCCATTTCTCTGCCCTCTCTCAATCTTTCTCTGATATAGAATAAGAAAAAACAAAAATGTTAAATGTTTGTGTATCAGTGTTAACAATATTTTCATCAATATTTTTCAATAATATTTCAGCTATCACCTGTCTGTGCTTTCCTGGAGTTTCTTTCACAAGTACTTCATACACTATTCTTATTATACAACTGGCTACTTTTCTATAAAACCTAATTAATCCTAAACTGAGCTCTAATTAAAGACCTTTTTCAGACAGATCAAGATCAGACAGCACAGAACATGCAGTCTGACAAAGGTCACTCGGCAGAATCTTAGAAAAAACTTGTGTGAGCTCTAGAGGCAAATGCTTTCAATTTGGACAAGTCTATAATTTTGTCATTTGGTAAGAGTTAAGCTTAATTTTTCCTAGATGACTTTACTGGAGTGAGCACTTTGGGGCCAATGGCTCCCTTTTTTTTTTTTGGAAAAAAGTTATTATTTTTTACTCATTCAGACTACAGTAGAGTATTGAGAAGGTGTATTTCCCGCCTGAAGGAAGATTTGGAACCAGAGTCTATCCTTGATCAGTTTACAGAGTGTGACTTTCTGTCATCAACTACCATTAGAGATATAAGGGTATTTTGTAGGCTTTGTGCCTTTTGAAATTTATTAGTTCTTGAAATAACATATATGTGATAGATACTTTGGACAATCCTGACAAAATATTTTGTACGACACGACCAAATGACCACCAATTTTAGGCTCAAAAGGACCACTATTTTCAGTGACCAATCTACTTTTGTTATAATTCACATATACGTGGAAAAACCAGGGCCAGTAATTCTCCAAGATTTTCTAAATTTGAAATTAAAGCAACTTCTGATTGGCTAAACCATTTGGAGACCGAGAACCTTCTTAAGAATGGTTGGTGAATATGGGCCCAGTTGTGACATATCCTAATGAAAATATCATGTAGCAAATACAGAATTAACACATTTACATGTCTAACTGTTGATAACCCTATGTCAATTGTGTCAGCAGTGCAGAACCATGTCATTATGACCATCAAAACCTTGTATCAGCTTGCTTGTAGACATGTTAACCCTTTACTCCATAGATACTCATTTCTACACATTGGTTGTAGGAGCCTTTGGAAAACATTGTGGTAAAAGGTGAAATTGCTCGTGACGAGCAATTTCACCTTTTGCCACAATGTTTTCAATGCTATCAAAAGGTGTCATATACACATAAGAAACAGCTTTATCCTTGCTGTTATTTAGAGTCAATTAGAGATACCATAGAAATGCCTTATGGGGTAAAGAGTTAAAGGATAGAAAACTACCTTAATTAATTCTTGTTTTTTTCTCTGAATGGAATAAAACTACCGGTATGTTCTATTACCACTACATGAAATGGATTGCATGATCAATAGTTCAGTTATATATACACTACAAATCAAGTTTGTTCTTCACCAACAAATCAATCTGACAGCCAACTGTTCCTTAGTTCATTGAGTCTTTTATAATAGCTTATGTATACATTTACACAGTATTTGGCTATTTCCTAAGTTCCTTGCCATGATTTCCACAGTTATTCAGTAATTTGTGGAAAAGGTCCTGATGATGAGATTATTTCGTGACTTCTTTGATCTACTTTTGATTTCTTTTTTTCACTAACAGAAATTGTCATTGGTCCTTTGTGAAGTGTTTAAATTGATAGATATTTGTTCTTGATACTCTATAATTGCAGCATTTTCTTTGAGTATAGAATAAATATATTGAAAGAATGAAATTTAAAATTATTGAATTGCAACTTCTTTAACCCTAATGCTGGAAGTTGTTCTTTTTTATTAGCTCCACTGGCCAAAGGCCAGCGTGCTTATGTCATGGCCCGTTGTCCGTCGTGCGTCCGTCCGTCCGTCCGTGCGTTAACTTTTTCTTTAAACATCTTCTTCTCTGAAACTACCCATCCAATTTTGATGAAACTTCACAGAAATGATCCTGCCATGGTCCTCTTCAGAATTTCTTGAAACTCTGGTTGCCATGGCAACAAAACTGAAAAAAATATAAAATC
Source organism: Tridacna crocea (assembly GCA_943736015.1). NCBI lineage: Eukaryota > Metazoa > Mollusca > Bivalvia > Cardiida > Cardiidae > Tridacna > Tridacna crocea. The sequence continues at coordinate 17,856,522 of OX031069.1, forward strand.
TTTGAAAATCTTCTTGTCTGAAACCGTAAGGCCTAGGGCTACCAAATTTGGCATGTAGCTTTATCTAGGGGACCTCTACCAAGTTTCTTCAAATTATAGCCCTGGGGTCAAAATTGGCCCCGCCCCGGGGGTAACAAGTTTTACATGGGCTTATATAGGGAGAACTTTAAAATTCTTCTTCCACCTAGCCATAGGGCCTAGGGCTACCAAATTTAGCATGTAGCTTTATCTAGTAAACCTCTACCAAGGGTGTCCAACTTATAGCCCAGGGGTCAAATTTGGCCCCGCCCCGGGGGGTAACAAATTTTACATGGGCTTATATAGGGAAAACTTTCAAAATCTTCTCGCACCTAGCTATAAGGGCTAGGTCTATCAAATTTTGCATGTAGCTTTATCTAGGGGGTCTCTACCAATGGTGCCCAAATTATAGCCCTGGGGTCAAATTTAGCCCCGTCACAGGGGCTCACAAGTTTTACATGGGCTTATATAGGGAAACTTTAATAATCTACTTGTACATAGCCATAAGGCCTAGGGCTACCAAATTTTGCATGTAGCTTTATCTAATGGGCCTCTACCAAGAGGGCCCAAATTTTAACTTTGGGGGTCAAGTTTGACCCCAACCCAGGGGTCACAAGTTTTATATTGGCTTTATAAACCTGTCTCATGGGTCACATATTTTACAGGGCCTTTTATTAAGCAAACTTGTTTTACAGGGCTTTTTATTGGGCAAGATTCAAAAATCTTCATGTTTATAACCACACATTCTAGTTTCATATTGTAGGTCTGAGGTCAAAATTGGCTCCATCCAGGGATCACAAGTTTAACATGGGCTTCAAAATATAGTCACTTCAATTAAAACATTAATCAAGGGAAATAACTCTTTGTATGAAAGATAAAGTTTGGTACTATTTACCTCCCTTGATTATTATCAAACTGCATTGATACATGATTGGTGCTAGACATTAAGTTTTTTATAGAAAATATTCTGTTTTCAAGTGTGATTCATTTTGATGCTAATAGTTATACTCACATGAGTTGAATAATAAATTCAGAGTAAGGTTTCTATCATTCAGCTTATTTTTCCAAGGATTTTACCTTTCATGCTTACGAGTTAACCTGCTTGTACTGCCTGACAGTGTTCATTGTTTTTGAAGGCCCTCTTTTTTAGGGTCATGAACGCTTGAATTTGCGTGGTAAAGGGTTAAAAAGCCAGTGGAGCGATACAGGGCCATCATGGCCCTCTTGTTAAAAGTCCTTTTAAGTAAGGTACTGGCATGGTGGTTTGATATAAGATTGACTGTAGTCTGGCTTAATGATCCCTTATTTTTAACTTACCTTTATTTTGTCCAAGTTTGAAAATGCTGTGAGCAATGTAGGGCCGCCATGGACTTGTGTCTCCATTTAAATTTAGGTCAAATGATTAACATATATTTAGAAGGTTAGAAAGCATTCTAGGAAATGGAGAAAATGCATTGTGTCCATTTCTCACAATGCTTTTAAAAGTGTCCTTGATTATTATGCTTGACATTTTCTTCAACAGTGATTATATGGTAGTGAATGGAAAACCTTCTTTTTCTGGAATTTCAGGAACTCTCTACAACCACAAAAAAGAATGAAGCAATTGTCAACGGAGTTCTAACAAAAGGTATTAAAGGATATAAACAGTTTAAAAGATTACTCCGCAAAAGTTACCAGGCACACTTAGCAGAGGTTCTAGAAAGGATGGAGAAGGAAGTTCAGAAGGATCAACAGTCAAAATCTGGTGGGTAAATCTCATTTTCTTAGAAGTTCCTCTCCCTTGTTTTAACAGCATTTTTTCCAAGATAATATTTGGAGAATAATAACTTCAGATTGGATGGTGTTGATCCAAGATCAGGGCCTGTATTTGCAACCAATTCTTAAGAATGTTCTTAGTCTTGTTCTCCAGAATTCTTTACATTTGTTAGTAACACAATTTCTGATTGGCTAAATCATTCAGAATGAATGGTTCTGCCAGTCAGAGGTTGAGTTACTTACAAATTTAGAAAATTTTGCAGAAAAAGACCAAGAATATTCTCAAGACTGGTTTGTGAATACAGTTCCCGACTGCACATTCAGTGCAGTCCGATCTTGATCGACACAGTCCACAAGAGCTCATTGATTGTTGTTGTATTGTTGTATTGGGGTTTAACGCCACTTTAACAGCTATGGTCATATTATTGCGGTCAGTGATGCACATGTGTTTCCTGGCTTTCTGATACCAGTACTAACACAACTTTCTTTCCAAAGCCACCAACTACTTTTCTCACATGCTTCAGCAGAGGTGAGAGGCAAAAATACGCTGGAAAGAAAGTTCGCCTCAACCAGGTATCGATCTCACAACCACCAGGTTATGAATCCGACTTGCTCACCACTTAGCCACCCGGGCAGGCAAAAGAGCTCATTGAGTCAAGCCTAGCAGCCTAAGGGTTAAAATGAAATTGTAACTTAATCTTATCATCACTCAAAGCTTGTAGCACGGTAACTTCAGCTTCCTCAGATATGTTATGAGGGAGTAACAGTAGTAAATTACAGGGTCTGTATTCACCACCCATTCTTAAGAACATTCTTTGTCTTGTTCTTCAAGATTTTCTAAATGTGAAAGTAATAGAAATTCCGATTGGCTAAACTAAATGGTTTAGCCAATCAGAAGTTCTGTCACTTTCACAGTGACAAAGGTCATAGGACTAAGAATCGTCTTTAGAATGATTGGTGAATACAAACCCATGACATTTTGCTCTAAAACTGAATGTAGTGCCAGCTTATATGAACAGTGGTTATACACTTTCATTTTGAACAAATTAAAGGGATGCTGGTGCCAAGAAGTGCTTTGTTTTCAGTGAAAATTTTAAGTAAAGAAAGGGACATAACTCTCAAAAATACTTCGATAGTTGCCTGCCCTTTGATAGGGTCCCCTTTTGCTCATCAACAGCTTTTCAAAGTTTGAAGTAAATATCTTCAGTAATAATAGAGATACTGGAAAATGTTGAAGTTTTTGCACAATGGTGACGTAAACATTGACATCAGCGCAATGGAAATAATCCATTGTTTTCTCAGAAAATGGCCAAGCTGAAAATACTAGCTCAAATTGAATGCCTGTACGCACCATATAGTTCAATATGGCTTAACCCTTTACCAAACAACAATATTTTAGACTGGTTCAAATTGAAAGCACTTGCGGACGACAAAATCAGGGGTAAAAGTTTTCCGTATTATGACGGAATTCCGTATTTTCAGGGGCCGACCAGGTCATTTTTCCAAATCGTGTAAATCCGAGGAGAAAAATTTAGGGGGGTACCCCTTTATCTCGCATCTTTTGCAAGTCAACAGATTTTCGATGCCCTATCAATAAAATTTATTGTCCGACTGTATTTGCTTTGCTTTGTCTGGGGTTGATCTCTGCATGGCTCTCGTCGAACGTCTGGTGAGAGATTCCGATACGGAATCAGCCGAGTTTAGTGGCCGAGTATACTCGGAATAGTTACTGAAGCATGCCGAATGGCATTTCGAATGGTCTATTTGTAAACGTCTTTTGATTGAACAGAACAGTGATCTTTTATATAAGAAATATATCGGTTCGTCAGTGTCTGAGAACACCTATAAATGTACGTGATTCACGTATAAAGTAGAAAAATCACGTACAGTTTTTCTCTGCTATACATACAAAAAGTCGTCCATAAAACAATGACAATCATGGAACTTAGTAATTTCGGATATAATTTGGCACCAAAATGTTCACAGTCATTCACTCTTGCTTAGGCTTTCCCGAGTCTAAAAATGGATATTGAAACGGAACGTTCTAAGGTTGTCTTATGATGTTATATTGTTCGTGTCCAAAATGTTGTGGCTGTGTTTTGTTTGGTTTGCCTACTTTAATATTTTAGCCTCTAAGACTGTAAAAGAAAATCAAGCATTAACAAAGCCGTTTGTTCTAGCGGTGGAATATTGGATGCAATTGATTGTTAGCCAGCAAAAGATGGCTCAGTTTAAATTATCTTTGTTCTTTAAATAACAAATGAATGTCAGAGCTGCGGATCGGCAAATATCTTCCGATGTTAATAGTACGTGCCACTCAAACTCCTAAGTGACCGAAAAAGGGGATGGAAATTCATTCATACACCATTATCCGATTTGCAGTGAGTAGTTAAATATTGAGAGTTCTGGGGCAAGTCCCTTTTTTCGCGTGTGCATGCCTTTTTTTTTTTTTTTTTTTTCGGGGCAAGTCGCGTTTTTGCGTTTTTTTGACCTTTTGACCTTTTTGACCTTTCTCCCGCTCGCGAGGTCATCGCGCTCATGTGACCCCTCAAGGTCAAGAGCCTCGTTTTCGTTTGAGACGAGCCTTCGTTTGGGCCTCGCTTCGTTTGGGCCTCGCTTCGTTTGGGACGAGCCTTTGTTTGAGCCTCGCTTCGTTTGAGCCTCGCTTCGTTTGGACCTCGCTTCGTTTGAGACGAGCTTCGTTTGGGATGAGCCTTCGTTTGGGACCTCGCTTCGTTTGGGCCTCGCTTCGTTTGGGACGAGCCTTCGTTTGGGACGAGCTTCGTTTGGGCCTCGCTTCGTTTGAGACGAGCCTTCGTTTGGGACGAGCTTCTTTTGGGCCTCGCTTCGTTTGGGACGAGCCTTCGTTTGGGCCTCGCTTCGTTTGGGCCTCGCTTCGTTTGAGCCTCGCTTCGTTTGAACCTCGCCTCGTTTGGGACGAGCCTTCGTTTTCATTCCCTTTCCCTTCGTCAAAAACATCTCTAGCGCGCGCATTGGGGGCGCCGCGGCGCTCCGCGCCACGACGCGCGCCCCCCCGCTGCTTCTAGGGTCAAAGTTCTTTTTTTCTTCGTCTCTAGAAAAAAAATGCGACGGTTCTCTCGATATATATTTCCGCTAAAGCAAAATATATATCATCGTTATTTTATCTTATAATGTCCCCAAGCTAACGTACTTATCTTATCATCTAGAATATATCTTTTATCATCTCTCGAGCTTAACGCTATCTTATTAATTTCCTCAGTATATATTTCATGTTCGCGACTTCTAATCACGTTCATTTTTCTATGTTGATCTTTACCGCTAAATAAACATTTTTTATAATCCTCAAAGTTTATTTCGCGTTTGATTACTCCCTTTTTAATTCCCTTACATTTTTTTTCCTCTGAACAATCTAACATTTTATAACCGTATAACTTTGATCTTAAACCAGCAAACTCGGTTATAACCTTTCCCCCGCTTTCATCTTTGAACTTACCTAATAACTTTTTATTAACACCCGTAGGAATTCCAGAAGGATGATTATCAGGATAGTTACTAGTATCAAACCAATCATTAACATCTCCGGATATATCTTTATAGAAATCATCCGTTTCAATCTGATAGACATAGCTATCTGTGTCAGTAAGGCAAAGCTTTACCTTATCTCCATACTTCTTTTTAATGTAATTATAATGAAAATCATACATTATAATTTTACTCAAATCGAGAATGCACATTCCTAAATAACAAGGCTTATTAAATGTTAAAGTTGTATTACCCATATGAATGGATACTAAATTTTCGTTAAAAATAGTACAATGTTTAAAATTTGGTTTAGCGGCTAATTTTTCCGCTTTTAACCTATCATTGACTAATCTAACATCCACTCGGTTTCTGATATTTTCCATGGTTTTACCAAAAACCGAATTATTCATTAACTTGAAAAGGTCTTTCTCAAATTCAGAGGTAGCTTTTGCTCTTAAATTAGTATTCTTATCAATATATTTTTTCAACCAAGGGCTTTCATTAAATATAATTCCTCTATGAATTTTTCTTAGCTTAAGACCAAAACCTAAATACTGTTTTAAATTCTTATAGTGAAGAACATATTCCTTTTTGCAATTCAAGTTAGGAACCAACTTTTCAACCGTACTTATTTTTATGCTCTCAGGGGCTAAGGGGTAATCATTATGTGTATCGTGTAACTCCGTTGGGTATTCTAAATCAACTTCTAATATACACGGAAAATTCTCCCATTTACCAAATTCGTCTTTAGTCATCCATCTAAATCCGCATGTAGGAAGAGGAAAAGACATTCCACTACCATATAAATTATTTGCGTCTAAATATTCGATAAATATACTAGGTAAAGTTTTATCGTGTTGACTTCCCATATACTTATTATTTGCCCTAGCGTATCTATGACTAATCACTGAAACCCCTCCCCTTATCCCTTTTTCAAACATTAAAAGCATATCAATATCTGTTAATAACTCTAACTTAACATTCGTTATTAACAGACAAGCATCAAACGCATAACCGGGAAGAGTATAATACCATGCAGGATCCAAATTATATTCGTTAAAAAAAACTTCCCTAAAATTTTCAAAAACATCAGCTAACAATAAAACGTCTGACAAGTTATATAAATCGTGGTAATCCCTAAGATTTTTTAATTTAAATGTATCCCAAACGACTTTCGCGTGATTATAATCCTCATCACTAATATCACTATCATTAAGTCTCGAGTAAAAAGAATCTTTAGGCGGTAACTTAGTTTCATTAAGTTTTTCTAGAGAATCAACATATTCGTAAGGATAAACTCCTTTTCGAAGAAGTAAGTCGAGTTCTTTACCATCAAAATATTTAGAGACGTTTTTAAATTTTTCCTTATTATTCTTAAATTTATTAACTAGCGAATCTAAACTAGCCGATAAAAACTTTAAGCTATCAACGAATCTAATATCGAGAGTTTTATTTTTATCTTTTTTATCCTTCAGACTATGATAACTTCCAGTAATTACCGTTTTAGTAAAACTCACATATTTTTCATCATTTAGAGGAATAACATTAATTCGTCCTTCAGTTATACCGAGATTTTTAATAAATAAATGACTATCATAACCAGTAAGGTTATGAAAAAATACGGGAAAAAATCTAGCTTTTTTATATTTTAAATTACACGCATTATGCGCGGCTCCTCTAAATTTTCCTGTATAATGACAATGATCCCTTACCTTTTTTTCATTTCCTTGAAAGCCCTTTTTACAAATCCAACATTCAGTTGCTGTCTTATATATATCAAATTCTTTTCTACCATATATCATCTCGGAACTAGGGATATTATCTATTTCACTAGCAACTTCTTCTAACATTTCTAAAAATTTTTTAGATGCGTCTTCTCCAGTATATCGCTTTATTTTTGATTGATAAACGCTTTCATCAAAAGATTTAACGTAAAAGCAAAATCCAGTTGGTTCATGTTTTTGATACTGCTTCGTATAGCTCGCTTCTGAATTTGGATCGCAGGAATGCATCGGTTTAATACAAGACTCAAAATCTGCATATACAACAAAAGGTAACCATTGTGTACGAATTAAATTATCAAACTTTAGAATCGTTCCTGGAGGTGGCATATTTACTTGTACTGATGACATTTCATTACACAATTTTCGATGTTTTTCTAGAATTTCTAAAGATCGAAAAGAATTCACGCAATTCCAACAAAAAAATATTTTTCCGTTATGATTCGTTAATTGCGAAGATAATAAACGACTAGGGTTTTTAACCAAAGTGTAATGAGTATTAGATTCATCAGTTAGTAATAAGAGAACTACTAAATGCTCACTATTAAAAGTTTTTTGCTTTCTGAGCGGGTAAACTGTTTCATTTTCGTGACCTAAAACAACGATGGAAATATTTTCATTTTGTTTTTCGAATCTATCAATATCCTTTAGCTTAACGGGATATTCTATCCCTTCCATATTTAAGGTTTTAATGTCTTCCCTTAAATTCTGATCGATTCTTTCTGGATTCTCTAACCTCGGTTTAATTCCCCTCATAACCGCATAAGCAAAACATTTATTATCATTCGTATTTTTTGGGTTAATAATTGCTTTCTTTCTAGCGAGTGTAGTTGGAGTAGGAATATATGAATTACCTTTTAATGGTTTGTAATCAACCATAAATATCTTTAAATCAACTACCCTAATAAAAATCCATGGGCTTCCATCTCTTTGAAAACTTGCGAGGTTTTCTAAAACTCGTTCAACCATAATAGTATATAACTCATCTACATCCGTTTCATCTAAAATAAGTTCATGAAATGAATCAAACGGTCGTAAAACGGGAAGATTTTCTATTATTTGTCCTATCCTTTTAAAGAGACATGTCAACCTTAGCTTAACCTTTGATCTACGATTATTTCTTAAAAGATTCGTTACCATTTTTCGTACTCGTTCTAAGTACTCATCCGGACCAAAGCCTACAACACCATCAATAACATATTGGACGGCGAAATCTTTTAAAGAAGATGCTTCTTTCCGAATTTCTAAATCATCAATCTCTTTTTCTTTTTTCTCTTTTTTCTTTCTTTTTTCGGCTCTTTGTTTTCTCTTAGTTTCTCTTCTTACTTGTTTAATTTTAGCATCTTTCTTTTTCTTTTCCTTTTTTTTACGTCTATATTCTTCTCTAGCCCGTTCTGCCGTTGTTTGTCTCGGGCCTACAGTTCTATCTCTGTCTCTGGTTCTATCCCTATTTAAATTTCTAGTCCTTTCCCTACCTCTTCTAGATAGTTCATCTAAATCACTTACTGTGTAACTCATCTTTTTTAAATGAAAAAAATTTTTCTTATACTAAAATTTTTTAAGTATTAAATAAGAGATACGAACAAAAACGGTCCATTTCAAAATTTTATTATATCTTTATACGTAGATATAATAAAAATTACTGAATGATAATTCTATATTTACCTTTCCAAATCCTTCCGTTATAATTTAAGATAGTTTGCGGGCTACGATCTATATATTTACTAGCGCTATAAATCGATGGAAAAGATATTATTTCCCCGGTGATAACATCTTCTAAAGTAACTGGTTTAGGTTTTTTCCTAATAGCCCGTAATTTAACGTATTTAGGGTCTGTATTCTTTTCTGGTTCAGGCTCCTTCTCCGGTAGTAAGCCATGTGAGCTTACCAACTTAACTAACCGCTTTTTATCCCAGTAAGAACGAAAAGGTATATTATTTTCTATAAGAATTTCTTTTAAATCTATAGTCTTTAGCATTTTTTTATATAGTTAAAAAAAATATTTAACTTAATATACAACATTCATTTTATTTCCGTCAGACTGAAAGTTAATTAACCTATCACTAATAATAACAGCATATGCTTCTGTGTTTGCATCCACATTAGCATGAAAAAGCGCTTTGATTTGAATATCAGTAACGGAAATTTTTAGCCTTTCACTTTGCTTAGAAACATCGAACAAAAACAACGGATAAAGAGTTTTATAATCTGACGGGGAGATGTTAGGGTTTGATACTAACTCATCCATGTTAAAAAACTTAGACCTAAATAACGCGGCATCGCCATAAGCTCTACTGAATTGCTGTTTCGTAAATGAAAGATTGTAGTCAACCTCTGGGTATCTTGTGGAATTTAACGTAACATAAATATTTTTAACACCTATATTGTTAAATATGGATGGATTTTGCCTTTGGTTGTTATTTTTATTAGTTTGGAACCCAACAATGATAAAACGCGGCACCTCAGGGGAAGATTTAACGGAAAGTCTCCAAGTAAACGATGTTGTCTGAGGAACAGAAATAGAGTCGCATTGTATCATTCTATATCCAACTGGAAACTTTTCTTTTTTCTCGATAAGTTTATAAAGTTCCATTTTCTCCTTATCCGCGGGCATGACGTGTGGTATATACCACATTATATTATCTAACTTAATTTTACCAGCATCAGCAGCGTTAGCTCTAAAAATTGCATCATTGTCATCATTTCTTGTCAAGGTGAGAGTTTGCTTCATTCCATACAATATCTTATTATAGTCCTCACAGAAACCGAATATATGTTTTAATGGAACTCTAAAGCTAAATGTACCTTTTGGGTCTGAATCATCAATGATATACTGTTTTCTTATTTTCCAACCCACGTTATTATCTTCTGCAGCGGCTGTTGTATCCTTGTACCACAATTGGTTTAATCCTTGTGATTTGGAAAAATCGTCCGGATATTTTAACAACCCGAGCATTGTAGTAGCTTGGCCAGGATATAATATGGACTCGATCTCTTGACCGGAAAGTTGGTACTTGATATTTTTAAATAGATGCATCATTGCGTTGTTTGTTAAGGAAACGTCTTCATCATTGTAACGTGAGTCATCAGCCTTTGTTAAGCTACCTTCTATAAGTAAATAACTTTCGCAAGGATGCGTAAAAATATCTTGGGTTTCGATGTCGATCCTAATTTCTCCTCCTGGGTTGTTGAGATTTGTACCCGTAATTGGGTTATACTCATGGTGCTCATACACATCAATACTATCATGTTTTACGATTGGTTCGGTGATATTTAAGATGTCCATTTTATTAATACAATTATAATTTTTTTAAAGCGAAAAATTATAATTTACTCTATCCAAAGCTGAGGAAAAGATTTATCTTTACCATTAAACCATACACCTTTAAGTATAATTTTTTTTAGTTTATCTTTAGGAATATGTTTGTTTTTCTTAGGGTAAATCTTGTCTCCATACACAATTGTTATTTTTGGGATAGAAACGCCGCTTAAATACTTATTTACCTTTTTCTCAATCTCATTCATTATGGCTATTTTTTCGGGAGATAACTTGACAACAGCTTTTTGGTAATCGTATCTCGTTTGAACAATTTCGAGAATCTCACAATCCTCCAGTTCGAGAGATGCGTCTTTTAATAATCTAATAGATGTAGTATTAAAGTTTCTATGATTCTCACGAATAAACATTAAATCATTCTCTTTTTTTAAATTATATATTTTTTTCTTTAACTTAAATTTTTTTTTCTTCATATTACTTTAATGCCTGATCCACCGTTTAATTTTTTAACTAAGTCCTGTATAGCGATTGCGCTCCCATCCATCAAAGTGCTAATGTTTTGGGTTTTCGGCACGTTTACAGTGTTACCCGTATATTTTTCTAGAATTTTGCGTGATTTTGTCGTTAAAGCTTTTTCAACTAATTTTTTCCCCGCGTCTACAGCGGCACTCTTCCCAGCCTCTAAAGCTTTTTTCGCTCCTTCCTTAGCAACACTCTTACCCACATCTAAGGCAGAAGATGCAATTTGTTTAGCCGCGCTACTGGTAAAAAGTCTCGTAAGAAGGTTCGCAATGCTGCTAAAGATTCCGCTACCTCCGTATGCATACCTTTTATTAAATCCTCTTTTCCTCGGCGTTAACATTTTTTATAATATAGACATTAATTTTTTATAAGCGTTTGAATCTATAACACCTTGTCTTTTTAATTCATCACACACGCTTACTAACTCGTTTCTTACATTCGTGTGGCCCGCTTCTTTACTCGCTAACAATAGGTCGAGTCTTTCTATTAATGCGTTAGGATCACACGGAATAACAGCGATACCCTTTCCTTCATACTCTTTTCTATTATCCCAAATAGTTTTAAGTATCATATTCCATTTGTATCCTTTACCACCTTTAGGATAATTACTGTTCGGATCGTTATTACGATGAAGGGCGTTGGTACGTAATATCAAATCCGCGTAATTGTCATAATCATTATCAGTAAAGATGTTACTATCCGGTTCCCTCGCTACAATTAGCTCCCATAGACCAGGGGTGCCTTCATATTCTTTATCATCGATAATAATATTATCATCAATGATGGTAAGTAGTTTACTACCGATATAAAAGTTACCTCCTTTGTCATATAACCCGTATGTTTTATCGGCTTCGCCTTTAGTAGTAAACCTTCTTAGATACTGTTCAGCTATTGGTCCGATAAACTGTGCATCTTCCGTTGGTTTATCATAAGCTGTGATAGATGGAAAGGATGGAAACTTAATAGCTTCTATACCTTCCTTAATAGGTTTAAGTTCTTTTACAACCTCTCTCGCTGTAGCTTTTTGCGTTTCTGTAATAGGTTTAAAAAACTTTGAAAGGTCAGTTTGTAGTTTTTTCTCCCCTGTTCTTTCCGCAAGTTGACTATCCCGGATATTCTTTTTAGTTTCGAGGAACTCTTTTACAATTAGATCCCTTTTTGCGGGGTCGCTTATTTTTAGAAATGACATTTTATATTAGGGATATATTTTTTTTATCGCATTTTTCATCGTACTTTTTATCGTAGTTTTTATCGCATTTTTCATCGCAGTTTTTATCGTAGTTTTCATCGCACTTTTTATCGCATTTTTCATCGCAGTTTTTATCGTAGTTTTCATCGCACTTTTTATCGCATTTTTCATCGTAGTTTTTATCGTAGTTTTCATCGCACTTTTCATTGCGTATCACCGCTAACGCAGCTAAAACTACATTTACACGAAAAGTTTATTTTAGTGGGTGTTATTATTCTTTTCAACCAACTTCCGAAAGGACTCGCGCGCTTCTTGCCTCCCTTTCTCGATTAATGATTCTTCCGTTTTAGACGATATCTTTTTCTTTATTTTTAACCTAACTTCTTCCTTCATTACTTTATACTTTTCTAATTCTCCTAAGATTAGTTGAAATTCTTCATCCGTAACTTTGTTATCACTCAAAGCTTTCGATATATGTGAGGATATTGTGTTTAACTTACTCTCCGCGATTGTTTTAATTTTTTCGTGTTTTTCGGCTTTTACGGTAGACTTTCTTACGCTATACTTTCCGATTAAGTTTAAAAGACCAGTAAGAGCAGCTATTGATTCTAATGCTATCACTGCGGGTATCGCGACTACCGTTGATAACAAACCTATCCCGCCAGCTCCTGAAACCATTGTAACCGTAACTAAAACTGCATCTATATTATCTACTATCCTCGCGGCTCTGAAGTACTTTTTACCTAAGGATTCTCTTTTAGATTTTTCTTCTTCTAAGAATTTTTGGATTTCATTGATTTTTTGTAGTAGATATCCCTGCCCCTCATCAATTGGTGGAGCGGAAGGTAATTTCGGGTATAATTCCTCTTTCATTTCCATTTTTTAAATAGAAAGATATTTTTTTAAAAAAATATCATTATGCGCCCACTGTTAAAATGAATAGTAAACGAGACATAAGAACTCGTTTTCCTCAATCGTTATCGTTTTTTCGTTGGAATTGTTTGTAATAGCAATTATAATATCTTCGGTATCCTCGAGGCAAATTTCGTTTTGTAAACTACACCTCTTTAATTTTAAAGCGTGTGCTAATGAGGTTAAAATAACTCCTTTAGTCATCATAAAACCGAACCCTAATAGTATTTGCTTTACTTCATTAGGTTTCAGTGAAAGCTTTTCTTGACAAAAAATTTTCCAGGTTACCGTATTTACTTTTCGAGGCGGATATTTTAAGTCTTGTAATGGTATCCAATGAATCGTTTTTGGCTGACCCATTTTTTATAAGTAAGTAATAATATTTATAATATAGCCCCTAAGATAGGTATATTAGCGAATGGACTATTAGGACCTAAAAGAAGACCATTCCCATCATAAAGCTTTCCTCCTTGCTTTAAATACAAGCCATCACCAACAGACTCTAACCCTTTGCCTCTATAAGGACTCAAATAAAGCCCTTTTCCATCTGTTTCTACCTGAGAAACGCAACCTCCTTTTTTAAGGTAAAGGCCTGACCCCATCGCTTTTTGTACACCTGATGAGGCTAATCCAGAAAGAGCACCAACACCTAACGCTGGTAGAACGGTTTTTGTTATCATTGGCAAAGCTCTTGCGGCTAATCCGGCTAAAAGACCTAGAAAACCACCCTCTATTTCCGTATTATGTTTAAGTTGTTTCGCATTCATTCTAATCGTTATACCTTTACCATTCTCATAGGCTTTAGCCATTTTCTTTATTTGCGAATCGGTAAATGCTATGGTATCATTACCGTCTAAATCCTCATGACCTAAACGAATACTTACTGGGCAACCGGCTTTAACAGCATGTTGAAGCTTTCGCTTTTGTCCAGCCGATATATTAACTTTTACATTATTGTAACTTGCCATTTTTATATACAGTATTTTTTTTTATCTCGCTTCTCTAATCTTAAATCTAATTGTTAAAGTTTCTCCTCTTAGATTTAGTAAAGTTCCATTTTGGTCTGTAATGTTTACCTTCATGGTGTGTATTTGATTCATTGTTATCGGTAAGTATACCAAATTTCGAGGAGTCTCAACAATTTTATACCCGGGGGAAACGTTTGGGAAAAAAGAGTAAATCGTATTTCGCGTTAAACCGTTAACATAACTTCCTGAGATAATGTCAATGTTAACGAATATACTGTTTATACTGAGAATATTTACGGGATTCTCCGACTCATGAAAGCCTTTAGTATATTTTGCGCCAGTAAAACCTAATACTTTGGAAATCGAGTTCGGATGATTAAAATCTACAAGGTAACCATCTTCTATATCAAGAACTGACCTTAAGGTATTTGTGTTAGCAGAAATGTTAATATAGTATTTTTCATTAGCTTTATCATAGTGGTCGTTTTTTCTCATTTCCAGCTGAATGGTTTCGTTAATGTCTGTAAGTTCGTAACTTCCTTCTGGTATTATAACTTTAACCCATGAAGCGCCATTGTCCGGAGAATAAATAAACATGTTACCCTTTTCATTAATATTTGGAAAAGAGTAGTAAGTTTCGAGGTTTATCAACGCTATTTCGTATTTTTTATCCGTGTCCAACTCAATAGGTGGAATAAACCTTGTTGTAAAGTGTGTTTTGTTATCGCTTACTATAATTTGCATCGATATTTTAGGTTCTGTATTTTTAACAATTCGTTTTAAAAGTTCTTCCATTTTTTTATACTAAATATAATTTTTTTAACTCGGTATAAAAAAGTTATCAAAACCGTGTCTGTACTTTCCATTATGTTTTTTACTCGTTAAATCGATGATAACAAAACCGTATGGCTTTTCCCAACACTTAAAACAAAATCTTCTAAACTCATCCTTAGGCATATCTTCACTTACATGATCACCATAAATATGATTAATGTTTTTTTGGTCTTGCGGAAAAAGACAAATGAAATTTGCATTTTCTCTAATAGTTTGCCTCGGTAACCTAAAATAATTTTGTGAAAGGTAAAAGCAATCAACATTACTATGTCTTCCACGAATATAGTAGCACTCAGGCGTACTTTGTCTTTCTAAAAGTAAATCGTCAAAAATCATTAGATTTTTATGTTCTGGATTTAATTCTCGTGGGTCAGGTACATCGTTCGCTGTTTCAAAGAAACTACATTTTATTTCCGATTTATTTTTAAACGTTTTTGCCCATTCTTCAACCAAAGCTGTCGGAGAAACGTCTAAATTCTGTATTTCTTCTCGCGTGTTAAATAACTTTAAAATACCCTCTTTCGGCAGTCTTTCTTCAAAGGCTTTTTTAAGTATACGATATTCCGGTTGAAAAAGACTTTTTCCAAAAACACTTAACTCGAGCCAATCCGGTCTAAGCAAAAGGTTAAGTAGAAGAGTGGTTTTACCACATCCTGATTTACCCACGATTAACCCTCTGATACTCTTTGGTAAAAGAGGGTGATTAAATCTCCTCGATAGTACTTCATTCCACGATAAATCTATTACGTTCATCTCTTTTTTATATAACTTTTTTATATTATTATATAAAATGTATTGCGTTAAATGTAAAACAGTTACTGATACGAGTAACATAGAATATACTGTTAGTAAGAATGGAAGAAATATGAGACGAGGAAAATGTGTGGTTTGCGGAACAACTAAAACCCAGTTTATTAAGGGATTAAAAAAGGGTGGATCAGTTCTAAACGAGATAATTAACCGTGTGCCTTTCGAGATGCATATCCCAGGCCACAATTTTACGGGACCGGGTACTAAACTTAAAAAAAGATTAAACCCCGATTTAACTTGGAAGAAATGGAGTAAACCAATCAACCGTGTTGATCATGCCGCCTATAACCATGATGTCTGTTATTTAAAACACAATGATACTAAAACTCGTAATGCTGTATGCGATAAAAATATGTTAGCGGAGCTAAAAGGTATTTACAATCCCACTTTAAGAGAGAGAATGGAAAGAGGGGTTGTTTCTTCCTTAATTGGAACAAAGGCAAAGTTTGGGATGGGGGTTACAAAAAAAACTTTCAGCATGTGGAGTTTAGCGGAAGAATTACACAAACCCGTAAGAAGAAAATTTAAGAGAAGGAGAGTCGTGGTAAACGGTATTGATAGGATATGGGCCGCAGATTTAGTAGACATGCAAGCATTTTCTAAATTTAACCGAGGCGTAAAATATCTTCTCGCTGTTATCGACATCTTTTCTAAATACGGTTATCTAATACCATTAAAAGACAAAACGGGAAAGTCTGTCGCTAAAGCATTAAAGAGTATTTTTAAGGAGAGAAAACCCGAGAAAATGTGGGTGGATAAAGGTAAAGAGTTTTATAACAAGGAAGTTAAAGACTTGATTGAATTGTATTCTACCGAGAATGAAGAAAAATCTAGCGTAGTTGAGAGATGGATTAGAACAATGAAAGAAAAAATGTGGAAGTATTTTTCCGCTAACTCTACGAGCGTTTACATTAACGTGTTGTCTGACCTCGTTAAAGAATATAATAACACGAGACATTCTTCTATTAAGATGACACCGGTAGACGCGAGTAAAAAAGAAAACGAAACTTTAGTTTCGAAAAATCTTTACCCCGATCATTTCGAAATAAGACACGTAAAACCTAAGTTCTCCGTTGGAGATAAAGTAAGGATAACTAAAAAGAAAAAGACTTTTGAGAAAGGTTATACCACTAGATGGACTGAAGAGGTTTTTACGGTTTCAACGGTAAAAAATACCGAGCCCATAACATATAAAATTAAAGACCTTAATGGAGAAGAAATACAAGGTACCTTTTATGAACCTGAACTACAAAAAACTAGTCAGGAGTTGTATAGGATAGAAAGAGTTATTAAAAAAGGAAAAAATAAATCGTTAGTAAAATGGAAAGGTTATTCCGATGAGTTTAATTCTTGGGTTGATAATAATGATATTGTTAACGTATAAAAATGAGAAATATCGCAGTTGGAAACGTAATTTTACCGAATAGGCCGTTAAGCAATTTCGAATTAAAAAGTGCGGCAAAACGATTAAAGATTCCTTCTTTTAGGGGAGTGTTTTTACGAAACACTTTACCGAGAAAGTGTAGAAAAAAGGAATGCGGTATATTAAACCTTGATGACACGGGCGGGTCTGGTATGCATTGGGTTGCTTGGTATAAAAACGGTAAAACTAAATATTACTTTGACAGTTACGGTATACAACCTCCTATCGAAATTATAGAGTACCTAAAAAGTCCAATACATTACAATAGTGATCAGTTTCAGCCAGCTGGAGAGGTATTTTGCGGCCATTTATGTTTGTTCGTACTTAAAGAGTTGGGTTTAGGGAATGAATTCCAAAATGTTTTAAATAAATTATTTTAGTAATAGAAAATAAGATGTCTGTTGACAAATTTGGAAAAACGAGAGATGATGTTATAACAAGAGATGATGGTGTGTCACTCTCTTACATAAATAATTTTTTTTTACGAAAAGACGGAACAACTAAAGTTACCGGTTCCATAAATATGAATGGTAACACACTTACGAAGGTTGGTAACCCAGCTAATCCACAAGATGTTGCTACAAAAAATTACGTAGACAATACAAAGGGTTCAGGAGTGATAGGAGGTAAAAGAAACGATAGCTTTTTAGTAAAAGGTTCTTTAGATTTTGACAACACTCACAAGCTAAAAAATCTACCTCCTCCTGCTGAGGATGGTGATGCAGTTAACAAAATGTATACCGATAGATTTAACCAAAGACTTAGATACCACTTTGAATCTATGATTCCTTTTACGAATCAAAACGGGTACGAAGCTAAAGATAAGATTAGTATGAAAGGCTTTTCTATAGAAAACGTAAGAAATCCGCAAAATGAAAATGATGCGGTTAACAAAATGTACACCGATAAAAAAATAGAAGATTTAGAAGACAATCAAGCGTTTGAAAGAAGAACAAAGGGAGGATATCAAGTAAAAGGAGATATACACTTCAGAAAAAAGAAAATAACCGGCCTTCCCGACCCAGTAAATGAAAAAGAAGCTGTTAATAAAAGATACGTCGATAATATTACGAAAGAGTACGCGAATCTTTTAAAAAACCTTCCTTTTTTAAAAGAAAACGGTCACTATAAAGCGACGGCGATTATCGATATGGCAACAAAAAGATTAGCGAATTTACCCGAGCCATCCGCCAACGATGACGCTACCAGCAAGCGTTACGTGGATGAGAAAGTAAACGCTATCGTAACCGGAAACGTTGCCGTCGTTAGCGAAAATCCGTTTTTAAAAGAAAACGGCGCTTATATAACTACAACCAAATTAAACATGGGTTTCAACCCCATTTTAAACCTTCCAAATCCTACAGAACCGTATGAAGCGGTACATAAGCGATATGTAGATGATGCTGACGCGTTTAAAGAAACGAATATAGTAACCGATTCGGGTGGAAATGAGGTTGTGGTTTTACTGAGTGATGGTCCTCACTACGTAGCTAAGGGTGTATTGGCCACAGCGAGCCGAGTTGGTTTGTATCAGGATAGTTTTACGAGTGACAATGATGCGGTAAATAAAAAATATGTGGATGATCTAGTGTCGTATAATTTAGTATCTAAGGATTATATTGAAACTAGAATTAATGCCGCGCGTGAGTATGTGTTTGCTACCACAGGTTTCGCAGAAGGAAATTTAGAAAGAAGTACTTATCCATTTTCTTTTGATGGTGTAGCAGTAAGATCTAATAGATATTCGCCTTTGGGCGGGTATATGGTGCCACTGGATGGAAAACTAGTAAAGGCGCATGTGTGTATAGAAAGTGTGAAATCACTTAGTAATTTTAGTTTTATTTTTATTGTGTCGGCTGGCAACCGTCATAATTCTCGAAAATGGGAAGAATACCACATAAGCATTCCGTTTAGCAGTGATGCTGCTCCTAGAGAAACTATCAACGTTAAAATGGGTGATTTTGTTAATATTAGTCCATTAGAAGACGTACAGATAGCGAATTATTCCTATATTAAACTAATATTTAGTTCTAATGTTAAAACATGGTAATGTAAGTACGTTACCTTGGGGACATTATAAGATATAAATAACGATGATATATATTTTGCTTTAGCGGAAATATATATCGAAAGAACCGCCGCATTTTTTTTTCTAGAGACGAAGAAAAAAAAGGGACTTGCCCCTAGAAGCAGCAGGGGGGCGCGCGTCGCGGCGCGGAGCGCCGCGGCGCCCCCAATGCGCGCACTAAAAAAAGAGCTAGAGACTCGTTTTTTGACGAAGGGAATGAAACGAAAATGAAGCGAGGCCCAAACGAAGCGAGGCTCAAACGAAGTCTCATCTCAAACGGAGGCTCGTCCCAAACGAGGCGAGGCCCAAACTAAGCGAGGCCCAAACGAAGGCTCGTCCCAAACGAAGCGAGGTCCAAACGAAGCGAGGCCCAAACGAAGGCTCGTCCCAAACGAAGCGAGGCCCCAAACGAAGCGAGGTCCAAACGAAGCGAGGCCCAAACGAAGAGAGGTCCAAACGAAGAGAGGTCCAAACGAAGCGAGGCCCAAACGAAGAGAGGTCCAAACGAAGAGAGGTCCAAACGAAGAGAGGACCAAACGAAGCGAGGTCCAAACGAAGAGAGGACCAAACGAAGAGAGGCCCAAACGAAGAGAGGTCCAAACGAAAACAAGGCTCTTGACCTTGAGGGGTCACATGAGCGCGATGACCTCGCGAGCGAGAGAAAGGTCAAAAGGTCAAAAGGTCAAAAAAACGCAAAAACGCGACTTGCCCCGAAAAAAAAAAAAAAAAAAGGCATGCACACGCGAAAAAAGGGACTTGCCCCAGAACTCTCAATATTTAACTACTGCAGTGGTAGACCAATGATTGACTATAGCCGAAAGTCATTGGGTTTTGGCTTCCGATTGAGATAAGCTATTGAGAAATCCCGGAATCGATTGTAGTCGGTACCGAAGCTCGTTCCGTCGCGAAACGTGAATACTGCTGGTTTTTACTTTTTAGCGTTTGGTTTTGTGACTTGCATTAATCACACTCTAGGATCCAACATGGTGATAACAAACACGAAAATTGGCCGGAAAAATGATAAACATTTTTTCCATGGATTTCTTGATGAACTTGACAACTCGGCAAGTTTCTCATTTGATCCCTGAGCCCGGGTTTATAATGCTCGGAAATTTGAAATGACATGTCTTTGACGCTGAAAAAGATCTGCCTTATTGTCTGTCTGACGCGTGAAAGTATCGCCTAGAGCTCCATATAAACTAACTTGCTTGCATCCGGCAGAAATATGGACTAAACACGATCAGTATAAAGTGGGACGGACACGCGCGTAATCTATTAAACTGGCGAGTCATTTATGACAAAGTAACGAAGGTGTTAATCTTCTTATCTATTGTAAAGTGACAGATTTTAAAGTTCACTGCAATTCAAAATGACTAACTGATGTCAAATCATGTAGTAATACTCCTCCAAAAATTAATTTACACGAAAAATTGATCGTCCAAAAAAAACGTGAAAACCCATGACACTACAATGATCGGCATGGAATCGTCCGATCAGAAGGACTTCAAACCATCCTCTCATCTATAATAATGAAATTAAACAATGAATTTACACAAGTAACTTAATAAAACAATAAGTGAAAGCTAAAATTATGTCTTGAGTGAAGGAAATTGTTGTTTTATGAAATGCAAATATAGATCTAAAGCTGGAGGGGGGGGGGGTAATTTTTTTATAAAGATTTTCTTAGGTTTTAGCATATCATATCTTTCATTCGATTCAAGATTTTTTCAGCTTTGAAATGCTAAAACTGGATCTCATTAGAGGAATTTGAAGGTTATAAAATAGCTAAATCTAAGGAGCTTCCGGGGGCCTCCGGCCCCCTGGACCCCTGGCCAGGGCGTTGCCCTGGACCCATCGGGGGCCCTAGCGACCCCCTGGCCCCCAGCTCAATTTTCAGTATTTTCAGTTTTTTCAACTTTTACCCCTGCAAAATTAACATAACTCAAAAATTGAAATTTATTTCCAGCAGGGTAGAAAACATTGTGGGAAAAGGAGAAAATGCTGGTTACCAGCATTTTCTCCTTTTCCCGCAATGTTTTCAAAAGGCTTCTATCACGGGGTCTTTGATACCAGGGTTTGTTTGGTAAAGGGTTAAATGATGAAATATTTCTTGAGAAGGGCACAAGTCCTTATAGGAGAGGAGAATAGACTGTGTACTGGTTGCCAGTATTTTGTTTCCTACAAAATATTTTTTTCAGCCATCTTCCTCAGGGTTGTACAACCACAGGATTGTTTTTGAAGGGCATATGAAAATCTATTTTGAACATGGTTTATGAGATGAGCATTCTTTTTTTTTTTATCCCCCGACGTAGGCGTTGTCCGTCCGTGTGTCCGTCCCAGCAAATATCTCCAATACCATTGGATGGAATTTCGTGAAACTTTATACACATGTACAATGATCCATTTTCCCGAGACACTTTTTAGCTCACCTGAGCACAAAGTGCTCATGGTGAGCTATTGTGTCAGATCGTGCTGTGTCCGTCGTCTGTCGTCAATTTTTTACCTTGTGTACGCTCTAGAGGCCACATTTTCGGTCCGATACTCATGAAAATTGTTCAGGATGTTTGCCTCGATGAATTCGCAGACAAGTTCGAAAACGGGTCATGTCGGGTCAAAAATTAGGTCCCTAGGTCAAATCTTAGAAAAAAACCTTGTGTACGCTCTAGAGGCCACATTTTCTGTCGGATACTCATGAAAGTTGGTCAGGATGTTTGCCTGGATAATATCTGGGACAACTGTGAAAATGGGTGATGTGGGGTCAAAATCTAGGTCACTAGGTCAAATTTTAGAAAAATGTTGTGTACGCTCTAGAGGCCACATTTTCAGTCGGATACTCATGAAAATTGGTCAGGATGTTTGCCTGGATGATATCTCCGACTAGTTTGAAAACGGGTAATGTCGAGTCAAAAACTAGGTCACTAGGTCAAATCTTAGAAAAACGCTCTAGAGGCCACATTTTCAGTCCAAGACTCTTGGAAGTTCTTCAGAATGTTTGTTTTGATAATATCTTGGACAAGTTTGAAAATGGGTCATGTCGGGTCAAAAACTAGGTCACTATGTCAAATTTTAGAAAAACCTTGTGTACGCTCTAGAGGCCACATTTTCAGTCCGATATTCATGAAAGTTAGTCAGGATGTTTGCCTGAATGATAACTTGGACGAGTTTGAAAATGGGTCACGTCGGGTCAAAAACTAGGTCACTAGGTCAAATCTTAGAAAAACCTTGTGTACGCTCTAGAGGCCACATTTTCAGTCCAAAACTCTTGAAAGTTGGTCAGAATGTTTGGCTTGATGATACTCTGACAAGTCTGAAAATGGTTCATGTCGGGTCAAAAACAAGGTCACTAGGTCAAATCTTAGAAAAACCTTGTATACGCTCTAAAGGCCACATTTTCAGTCCGATACTCATGAAAGTTAGTCAGGATGTTTGCCTCGATGAAATCTAGGATAAGTTTGAAAATGGGTCATGCCAGGTCAGAAACTAGATCACTGGGTCAAATCTTACAAAAACCTTGTGTAAGATCAAAAGGCCACATTTTCAGTCGGATACTCATGAAAATTGGTCCGGATGTATGCCTGGATGATATCGAAAATGGGTCATGTGGGGTCAAAAACTAGATCACTAGGTCAAATTTTAGAAAAACCTTGTGTACGCTCTAGAGGCCACATTTTTAGTCCAAAACTCTTGAAAGTTGGTCAGAATGTTTGTCTTGATATATCTCAGACATGTTCAAAAATGGGTCATGTGGGATTAAAAACTAGGTCACTAGGTCAAATCTTAGAAAAATCTTGTGTACGCTCTAGAGGCCACATTTTCAGTCCAAAACTCTTGAAAGTTGGTCAGAATATTTGCCTTTATAATAACTTGGACGAGTTTGAAAATGGGTCATGTGGAGTCAAAAACTAGGTCACTAGGTCAAATGTTAGAGAAACCTTTTGTAGGCTCTAGAGGCCACATTTTCAGTCCAAAACTCTTGTAAATTGGTCAGAATGTTTGCCTTGATGGATATATTAGACGAGTTTGAAAATGGGTCATTGGGGGTTAAAAACTAGGTCACCAGGTCAAATCTTAGAAAAACTTTGTATATGCTCTGGATGCAACATTTTCAGTCCAACACTCTTGAAAATTAGTCAGAATATTTGCCTTTACAATATCTTGGATGAGTTTGAAAATGGGTCATGTTGGATAAAAAACTGGGTCTATAGGTCAAATGTTATAAACACCTTTTGTATGCTCTAGAGGCCACATTTTCTGCCTGATACTCTTCAGACTTGGTCAGAATCTTTGTTTTGGTGATGTCTAAAAAGAGTTTGATAATGGGTAATTGTCGGGTCCAAAACTAGGTCACTTGGTGAAATCTTAGAAAAACCTTTTGTACGCTGTAGAGGCCACATTTTCAGTCCAATACTCATGAAACTTGGTCAGAATGTTTATCTTATTGATATCTCAAAAGTGTTTGATAATGGGTAATGTCTGATAAAAAACTAGGTCACTGGGAAACTAGATGGTTCATGTTTGGTCAATAGACTCAGGTAAGCGATTTCAGGGCCATCATGGCCCTCTTGTTTTGTTTTTTTTATTTGATGCAAAATGGCCGACTGAGAGCGATTTTAAGTTTCACTTAAGTTGCACTTAAGTACACTTTTGATGTTTGGAGTCTTATCTTCAAAACTATACAAAGTTTTTACATTGAAATTGTCACATCTGTCAATTTCCATTAGGAAATGCAGGAAAAAAAAGTTTCACATACATTGACCGTGCAACACCACTGTTATTTGCCCTTGTTTTTGTAATAAGGTGTCATGGAAAAAGGGGGTTTCCTGTTGTGTTTCATTCTATTTCTTGTGAAGGCTACTTCTTCCACATTTCTTGACGGAATTGAATAGAATTTTGAGAGAATATTTCTTGTCATGTGGCCTATTGCATATTATAAATATTTTGCGATTTGTAGCTGCATCATGAAAAAAGGGGGCTTCATATTTTCATTTTATTCCTTGTGAATGCAGCTCATCCCATATTTCTTGACAGAATTGAAAAAAAAAAAATCACAGAATATTTCTCTTCATCTGACCTATCGCATATTCTCAAGGTTTTGCGATTTGTAGCTGCATCATGAAAAAAGGGGGCTTGATGTTTTATTTCATTCTATTTCTTGTGAAGGCAACTCCTCCCACATTTCTTTGCAAAGGAGGGGTGTCCATAAGGCCCTTTTCATGGCCACTACCGATTTTTTTAAAATTTTGTACACTGAAACCTATACATATTGGCTGTAATTTTATGCAATATTGAATCAATTGGTAAAAGTTTATAGGATGTGTGCATGTTCAAAGTAGGTGGGGTAATTCTGACACAAAGAGGGGTCTGTTAGGAAATCGATGATATTTTCATTGTTAATAAGAGCTCAAAGTTAACAATTTCATGCTTTCTTGAACAATATCACATGTAACAGCTAATGCTTAAACTTTTGTAAAATTCTTTTTATAAAAGTGTTTTTACACAATTGACTGACATGCCTAAATTTTAGCTTTTTTCAGTTCTCCAACTTTACGAAAAACCACAACATCATTTTATATATGGAGGGATTCCAATGATATTTTGCATATGTACAGTGTATTAAATGGTTATTGTAAAATTATGACGAAAGTTTTCTATAGCTAGCGGTTTTTGAGTTATCTCCCCTTTACTTTACCTCTTTTTTTTTAACATTATTTTATCAGAGTTACAGAGTCATTTTTTCTATTTCTACATTTTTTCCTCTCTAAACAAAGTCTTCAGAGTAGTCTGAGTCATCACGATACTTTACTTCTTCAATTTAAATTTGCACTTCCTAAATTATTTACTGTTCTTAACCCGCAGCTTACATAACAACTTTTTTGAAATTTCAAACAGATGAACTTTGAAAAGCAATCAGATGGTGCTTTTATATTACTTAGTCTCTAGTGTCTTAAACATTGCATTCATTTCTTTCCCCGATTCTTTCCGTCCTGAAATATGTTTTGAAATTAAAGGCAGATATGACTCTGATTTTTACCTTTTTTGTTTTGTTTCGACAGCAATGAATTCAATACATGTATATATAACTCATTTCAGACATTTTCATGGAATTAATTTCTGATTTTATTTTTTGTCAATTTTCTTTTGGCATTATATTTGAAAAACAATGTTTATTGGAATATGGTTGATTCTGCTGCTAGGGCTGAAAGCCCCAATAGTGTCTAAAAGCATACATGGTGAGTGTTCAAGTATATATGAATATAGACCATACCTTAAAATATAAAATTATTCTGAAGATGACAATCTATTATCTGGCATACAGTTTTCCAATTGTTCATCGCCGGCAGCAAAATGAGTTTTAAAACCTGGTAAAAAGTAAACAAAAATGAAGTGACCTGGCATCTTTTGACCTACCCTCAAAATTAATTTTTCTGCCAGAGAAAAACACTTTGACTGTACAAGAGCAGGTTGTTATCTTCACAATAGTTTCTATTCTTTTTAAATGACACTAATTAAATATAAATGCATTTTAACAACCACACTTTTACTTTTGGGTCTCTTTTGGACTTTAAGCCTTCTCTCGGATGCCTTTACTTTGCTCGTTGGTCCCCAGGGGGTAACGGTTTTTGATTTTTGTTTTACTGTATAGAATAGGACCTCGGCCTTTCTCTAAGGCGACTAAAATTAGAGACGAACGGCTGCTTTCCTCGTAATTCATAGGATTGCAGCAGGCTGGGTAGTTTTTGTTCCAAATCCTATATTTTTTTCTCGATGTAAATATGGTTTGCAATGGGAATCAGTTGGCCTATGGGACCCTGTGTGGTTTAATCAGGGGTATAAGAATAAACCACTGCAGTCCTGCAATCGTCATATCTGCCATTTCATTTGGCGGATCAAACGTGACAGCATGCATGTCATAAAAGGCGACAAAAGGGGCATTATTTTGTGTTTTGTCCATTCCTCATTTATCATGTTTGTTTTATGTTATTGCACATGTATGTTACTTTCACTTCGCATTATTGTTTACTAACTAATAAGTGCGCCCAATATGACCCTAAGTTGTCGACAGGCCTTAAAATGCTATTCATTCTATTCTTTTGCTCTTTGAATTCAATAAAAATATCAAGAGGCTTTCCATCCTTCATTAATTCTTATCACATGTACTGTTATACTTCCGCAATACCTCCATTTGTCATCTCAGAGCTCTTGAGTTTTCCCCAAAATAACATTGTAAGATAAGACAACTTCACAATAGCCCGTCATATTTTTAAGGATTTTCTGTATTTTGTGCTTCCCTCAATACTTCAAATTGTATTGCATATCTTAACTAAAAATTCAGGAGGCCCTACGTTTGTTTGTAACTCGGATGCAAACAGCAGAGCATGTTTCAAAAGTGTGCTTTATGTCCAACGACTATCAAAGCGAGCTCAATCTATGTGGAAGCCAATTCTTTTAAATTTACACATGTTCATGTAGTACAGTATGTTGCCATTCCCTGTTAACTGATATGTACAAATAGCTACTAATGACAAACTTGAAAACTGTCAGACAAAGCATGTTTGTTCCAAACTTCTGTAGAGGGTTTCACATTTACAACATGGGCACATTCAAAACAAGTGACACAAAAATTACGAATGGGGTTATATTACCCCAGAAAAGGTCGGTCTTATAAGTATAAAAACACTTTGATTAAAATATTGTCCATTGAATCATGGCTCACAAAAAAAGAAGTTGTCATTTTTAGAGCACCCCCCCACACACACACGCATAATAATTGTTTGTTGTGCACATATAGCTTTGGTACGTAGGTTGCAATTATCACCAGTCAGAAAATACTGACATCAAAAGTAAACATATCTCATATGAGTTTTAAAGCCTATGAGATGCCATTATCAACAGCTACACTTCCTCAAGTTATTCAAAAGTAGAGGAATGATATCTGTTAAAATGATTAGTTGTTTGGCAAAGCAACTCTTCTTGGCTTAGAGATTGAACATTAATCCTATAAACTACAGATAAGTCAATATCCACAGGCTCATGTATAACGAAAGTACTTCCTAACAGAGAAACAGATTGATATTTAGATTATGCCTAGCCTGATAGTTCATTGGACACTAGGGGATTGTTGTTTTGAATCCCTGGATTGGTAATTTTTTCACAGGATTGGTGGGGAAACAATCTAGGAAAGCATTATTAGATACACTGGTTGCCGTGACATAACTGAAATGTTGTTGGACACCTTGTTGAGCACCATAAAAACAACCATTCAAGATCTGCTCCTAGAAGGAAACGTTCTTGTTATCAATTTAAGGCTGAATTAGTTAAAGTTCGAACTGAATAGTTGAAATCACCCAAAATGTCACTGAAGCACAGAACCTGTTTGTCCAAATCAAATGGGGATAAATCTGTAATCAGAAATCAACATATAGGTAATAGAATAAGTTACTCTGCATTAAAGAATTTATCTTCATGGTGGCCAACTGAAAAATGAAAACCTTAAAACATTTGTAAAAAAAATTAAGAAAATTCAAGGGGAGATAACTCAAAAACCCTTAGCTAGAGAAAACTTTCATCATAATTTTACAATAACCATTTAATAAACTGTACATATGCAAAATATCATTGGAATCCCTCCATATATAAAATGATGTTGTGGTTTTTCGTAAAGTTCGAGAATTGAAAAAAGCTAAAATTTTGGCATGTCAGTCAATTGTGTAAAAACACTTTTATAAAAAGAATTTTACAAAAGTTTTAGCATAAGCTATTATATCTGATATTGTTTAAAAATGCATGAAATTGTTAAGTTTGAGCTCTAAATAACAATGAAAATATCATCGATTTCCTAACAGACCCCTCTTTGGGTCAGAATTACCCCACCCACTTTGAACCTGCACACATCTTATAAACTTTTACCAATATTGCATAAAATTACAGCCAATATGTATAGGTTTTAGTGTACAAAATTTGAAAAAAATCGGTAGTGGCCATGAAAAGGGCCTTATGGACACCCCTCCTTTGAATGGAATTTTCACATCATGTGACCTAACACAACGCCTCCCACATTTCTTGGCAGATTTGGATGGAATTTTCACATGATCATGTGACCTATGGCATATTGTCAATTTTTTGGGATTTGTAGCTGCATCATGGAATAAGGGGGCTTCATGTTATAATTTCATTTTTCACCAGAATCTCTTCAATTACTGGTCATATCTCAATAGATTTGGATAAGATTTTCACAGATCATGCGACCTAGCACATGTTGTCAGGGTTTTGCAATTTATCACTGTATCATGGAAAAAGGGGACTTGTGTCAAATTTAATTTTTTATCTGTGTATCTCCAACTTTTGCACATATTTTCATAGAACTTCATATTTTTATTGCTTGATCAAAGCCAGTGACCAATGAGTCAATTGTGCATTCGTCTCTCCATGCATCAGTCTGTTCGTAAATCTTTTAGATCACAAGAAATACCATATATCCATTCAGCTACCCAGGCAGGTGCTGCAAATTTCAACACTTTAGTCTCTAGCTACCTGCTTGAAATGGCAGCAGTGTGGTGGCTTATATTGTGAGAAGGATATCTTCTAATGTCCTTGACAAGAATTTATGAAACTTCATGCATGATTTCCATTGGATAGTCCGTTGATACATTTTTTTCCCCAACATACATATATATGAAATCCTGAAATGAAAACAAATAAAGGATATATACATAAAACCCCCATAAAAAGGGGGTTTTATGTATATTTCTTTTGTTTTCATTTTATGAAATGTCGAGTTCTGCAAAAAGGGTAATTAATGTATAATCCTGTTATGGACCTCTTTTATATTTTTTTATTTAATGAAATCATGTGCCATGGAACAAGGGAGCTTAATGTATAATTTCATCATGGACCAATGACAAAAAGGCCACATGTACATGCAAAACACAATACCTCTTACATTTTTGTATCAAAAAAGGTCTTTTTCGGCGGGGGATATCATTTCAACGAAATTGCTTGTTTCTAACTGAAAATACAAAAACTTCTCTTTACCCTTTACCAAACAACCTTAGGTTGTAAAGACCCTAGATAAGAAAGCCTTGAAAACTATATACTAGTAAACAGGCAATTTCTTCTTTAACGGCAATGTTATCTATCCTTTAACTCTTTACCACACAATCCCGAGTTTTAATGACCCAGAGAAAGAGGCCTTTTGAAAACAATTTGGGAAAAGGAGAAAATGCTGGTAACCAGCATTTTCTCCTTTTCCCACAATGTTTTCTACCCTTCCTAAAACAAATTTCAATTTTTGAGCCACATTTATTTTGTCGACTGCAAATGCTTTCAATTTGGACTTGTCAACAATTTTGTCGTTTGGTAAAGAGTTTAAAGGCAAATCTTGGGTTTGTATTCACCATCCATTCTTAAGAACATTCTTTGTCTTTTTCTGCACAATTTCTTCTGATTGGCTAAACCAACTGATTGGCTAAACCATTTGGTTTAGCCAATCATAAGTTGTGTTACTTTCAAGTTAAAAAAATCTTGGAGAATACGACTGAGAATATTCTTAAGAATGGTTGGTAAATACAGACCCCAATCTGTCATTTCAACCAAAATAAGTTTGTTACAAATTATTTCAACATAAATAACTATCATTATGTAAAGAGTTGAGACAGATATCTTCAGTCCTAGGATGGATACTATTGAGACATATCATAATGCCATATTTTCTGATTACTGATCTGAATCTTAGTATATTGAAAATGATTCTGTGTTTTGTTGGCCCTTATGTAAGGAGGTTTAGAAAAACTATGGGAAAAGGAGAAAACACTAGTAACCAACATTTTTTTTCCTTTTCCCACAATGTGTCCTTCCCAAGGCAAATTCAGTTCTTGAGACATATTTGATTTTTTGTCTATTACTGTTTTCAATCCAAGCAATCTTAAAACTTGTTCTATAGTAATGAGTCCAAAAAGTGTGATTCTATAGATATTTCATGCATTGTCTGCCATAAAACAGGGCCAAACTTAGATGCAAGGGGATCTCAACATAATCCTGTGAGGTCTACCACGTCTACTACATACAATTATGGTGGTCAGGACTCAATGAACATGTTTGGTGGAAATTTGAATGTAAACAATGACGTTATGTGACCTATCGCATACGGTCAAGGTTTTGGGATTTGTAGTTGCGTCATGGAATAAAGGGCTTCCTTTTATATTTCATTTTTTACCAATCTCTTTAATTACTGGATTACTTTAATACTGGAATGATTCTAAAAGTGTTTCTTCACTGATCGTTTTAGGAATATACTGGAGAAAATCTATGTCATCTCTCACATAACTTTTGACGTATTTGAGAAACGGTTTCAGTAATACGTCCACGAGATTAGTTAACCTATGTGTTTCACACACTGGTCCTGCCACCATAGGTCTGAATGTTAAATCTTTGGGATTAATTATTTCAACATATTTGTCAGGTTTCTCGGAACATGCATTCTTGATTAGACTGCTTTTGTGAATTTCAGGGAGGCCATAAAATGCACTTGTTATGAATTCAAAATTCAACAAATAATCGGTTTCATTTTGAGTTATTTCATGGATAAGTCCAATTACATTTCGTATTTTCTTCATCGTTATTTTAGAACAATCGTGTGGGACTTCTTCAAAGAAATCTTTATCTCGCAGCATGTCTAAGATCCGCGTTTGATAAAATTCTCTGTTCTTTATGACAATATCCCTACCTTTGTCTGCCTATAAGAGGTCCATAACAGGATTATACATTAAGTCCCCTTTTTCCAGAACTTGGCATTTCATTAAATGAAAACAAAGTGAAGAAAACATACACCAAACCCCATTTTTCCATGAAACCTCATTCTCGTATATATAAAGAAAAAAATTGTATTAATGGACTATCCAATGGAATACATGCATGAAGTTTCATCAATTTTCGTCAAGAGCTTTAGAAGATATCCCTTTGGGCGGACGGATGGGCAAATAGAATGTTATTGGTGTATAATGAAATTATACATTTAGCCCCCTTCTTTCTTGACGTGGCATTTCATGAAATAAAAAAGTGTCTGTAGCTTGTGATAAACAACATACAAATGAAGTTTAATAACATTTTGTCCAGTGGTTAAAGATTTGTCCAGTGGTTAAAGAGATACCGGTCCATAACGAAAATATACGTCAAGCCCATTTTTTGCACGACATGACATTTAATGAAAAAAGGTCAAATAACGATATTGGCGGACTTTCATAAGGAACACACGTATGAAGTTTCATAAACTTCGTGTAAGATCTTGAGTTAAAAAGACACTGGTCCCTAACTGAAATGTACATGAAGCCCCCATTTCATATGACACCTTATTGAATATCAAAACAGCAAAAACTAGAGTGCCGTCGTCACAATATACGCCGCCACGTTGCTGCCATTTCAAGCAGCTAGCTGGAGACTTAAGTGTTGGAATTTCTAGCACCTGCCTGGATTGCTCAATGGATATATGGTGTTACTTGTGATCTAAAGGGTTTACAAACAGACTGATGGATAGACAGACGGATGAATGGCCTTGATCATCCAATAAGATATGAAGTTTTATGAAAATGTATCCATAAGTTGGAGACACATTGATGAAAAATTAAATTTGACATAAAGCTCCCTTTTTCCATGATACAGCGATAAATTGCAAAATCCTGACAACATGTGCTGGGTCACGGGATCTGTAAAAATCTCACCCAAATTTGTTGAGATATGTCCAGTAATTAAAGAGATTGGTGAAAAATGAAATGTAAAAGGAAGCCCCTTATTCCATGACGCAACTACAAATCCCAAAACCTTGACCGTATGCGATAGGTTACATAACGGGAAACATTCTGTGAAAATTTTATCCAAATCCGTATTAAAATTTGGAATTAATTACGTTCACAAGAAATGGAATGAAATATAACATGAAGCCCCGTTTTCCATGACAACACATTACAAAAACAAGGGTATATAACTGTGGTGTTGTAAGGTCAATCTGGGTTAAACGTTTTTCCTGCATTTCTTAATGGTGGTTGATAGATGTGACAAGTTCAATGTAAAAAAACTCTAGTTTTCAAGATAAGACTCAAAACATAAAAAATGTAGTCGACCGCATATGCATCAAATGAAAAAAAAAAAAAGCAAAAAAAAAACTTGTCTCGGCAGAATGGGTTATTCTACTCATGTATAAAGTTTCACGAAATTCGTCCAATGGCATTGAAAATATTTACCCGAACAGACGGACGGAAGGAGGGACGGACGGACAACGCTAAAACTACATTCCTCTGCCTTCGGCGGGGGATAAAAACCTAAGAAAATACTGGGAACGTACCCATATTTTATCATTAATATCGGAAACATGAATCGTAAGAATGGTCTCTAGAACTGACTGATTGAATAGACCAGATATTGAGGCATGGTAAAAACCGGAATGGACCATCAGAGGCCTGTTTCTTAATCAGAAACATCAAATATCGGACGAAGGAATCGTAAGAATAAACATGAATTCAATTGACGATACTTGATATGGAATATGGAAATATCGTATAGGATCTGAACTCGCCCCAAAAACCCTGCCTTTGGACTTTAAAAACAAGGGGAACATCGGGACTGGACCGAATTCTGGACAGAAATAAAAAAAAAAAAAAAAAAAATCGGCAAAAAATTAAGCATCATAATAATGAAGCAGTAATAAATTGAAACAAAAGGGCCAAGATGGCCCTGGATCGCTCACCTGAAGTTTTGGGGACCATAACTATTTTCTTCTTTTTTTTTTGAGGTCTTGAAACACTGGAAACAAAATCATTATTTTGCCAAGCAATTTTTAAAAGGCTACCTGTATAAGTCATTTCAAAATCTGACCAGCAGTTTTAGCAAAGAAGAACTTTTAAGAGTTTCTTAATTTCCGTATAGTGCAAGTGGCCCCATTCACCAGAGCCATGTTTCTTGACCTATCAAAATTTAGCGTGCATTTTCTGAAAAGGGTCATTCAAGGAACATTTCTGTGAAATTATTTCAAAATCTGACCAGCCGTTTGAGAGAAGAAGAATTTTCATTTGTTCATGTCCGTATAGTGCAGGTAGCCCCCATTCACCAGAGCCATGTTTCTTGACGGATTAAAATTTCGCAAACAATTTTTGAAAGGGGTTACCCAAGAAACATTGCTCTGAAATTATTTTAAAATCTGACCACGAGTTTCAGAGAAGAATTTTCAAGAATTTCTTTATTTCCCTAGAGTACAAGTAGCCCCTATTCACCAGAGCCATGTGTCTTGACGGATCAAAATTTCACGAACAGTTTTTTAAAAAGGTCACCCAAGGAACATCTCTGTGAAATTATTTCAAAATCTGACCAGCTGTTCAAGAGAAGAAGAATTTTTATGAATTTCTTCATTTCCCTATACCGTATAACAGTTATTTACTGCTGTAAAAGTGTACGGATTTGAGCTAAAAAAAACACGTGATTTAAATTTTACGATTTCATTTTTTACTAATTCTAAACAAGCGTAAAAAATTACAGCAATAAAAATATCAGCGCACATCTTTCATCTGCATTGTCCACTCTTGCATTTAAGATTATAAGTGTATTGTTTGTTTTAAATATAGGTTGAAAGAAAAGTGTCTCTCTGTGTTTGGCGTGCGAATAGCAGTAATTGTTTGGACGTACAAATAACTGTTTTAACATATACCTGTATGGTCATAGTTGATAACCAACTGTGGAGGCACATTATTAGTTGTACGGTCAGGTGGCAGGGGACTTGGAAACTTGTTCACGGCTGTGGTGAATCATGTCGCCACCTCGCCTTCGGCTCGGGGCGACATGACCGTACAACGAATGTATTATACTGCAAAGTTTTACCCTTTCAAAGCGCGTTAAGCGAAATTTTCCTGTTTTATAATTTCACGAATCGAGTATGCTTACGAAACAGAAATTCCCTTCTGTGTGCCCCAATTCAGTGAAAACTGACGTCACTGGAAACTGACG
This sequence comes from Tridacna crocea, assembly GCA_943736015.1. NCBI lineage: Eukaryota > Metazoa > Mollusca > Bivalvia > Cardiida > Cardiidae > Tridacna > Tridacna crocea. The sequence goes on from OX031069.1 coordinate 17,890,568, forward strand.
TCACTAAAACGTGCAGTTTGGTGCATAAATGTGCAGTCTGGTGATCGATCAACGCCGCCATTTTGGATAATGTATTGCACGTGTAGTGATGTTTACGGGGCACTCAAAAGGGAATCTGGTTTTTGCCAGGGAACATGATATTATGTTTCTGGCATGTTAACCAATCAGATCACGAGAAATTTCTTTGCAGTATGATAATGTGATCTGTCATTGCTTTTTTCACCCTGTTTAGAATGCCCTTCTTTAGCTCATCGAAATTTTCAACCTCGGGTTTTGCAGTTGTGCAGCCACATCTTTTCACAAGTCCTATTCGCGACATTATCGAAGCGGCCCAATGCCGAGTCAAATTCACGTCACCTTCATGAAACTCGACACCTAATGAACGTGTCTAGTTTCATGAAGGTGCCTTATTTACGTGGTGTCGAAGCATTTTTAACCTGAATATTCAATTCACGTATAGTATGGGTCGGAATTCTCCCAGTTTTCCGTTTTGGCACAGAAGCTGGGGCTTAAAATATCCTAATAGACATGACTGAATGAGAGAAGCCATATCACACGTAATCAGAACACAAGTGAATAAATTCTTATATTGCGTGTATTTTGTGCACAGGTATTACATATTGATATATAGTGCAAGTAGCCCCCATTCACCAGAGCCATGTTTCTTAACGGATCACAATTTGGCGAACAAATTTGGAAAAGGGTCACCCAAAGAACATCCCTGTGAATTTTATTTCAAAATCTGACAGTGGTTTCAGAGAAGAAGAACTTTAAAGAATTTCTTCATTTCTTTATAGTGCAAGTAGCCCCCATTCACCAGAACCATGTTTCTTTACGGATCAAAATTTCGCGAACAAATTTTAAAAAGGTTCACCCAAGGAACATCTATGTGAAATCATTTTGAAATCTGGCCAGCGGTTTCAGAGGAGATTTTTAAAGAATTTCTTAGAAAATTCCATTTGGTTGCCATGGCAACCAGAGTTTTTGACGGAATCAAATTGTGTGAACAGTTTTTAAAAAAGGACCTCCCAAGAAACATTCCAGCCAAGTTTAGTCCAAATTGGCTCAGCAGTTTAGGAGGAGTTGATGTTTAAAGCTCGACGGACGACGGGTGATCCTATAAGCTCCCCTTGAGCACGTTGTTCTCAGGTGAGCTAAAAAAGAAAAACAGAACAAAACAAAACAAAAAAAAAACCAGATATTGAGGCATAGAAAAACTGGAACGGACCTGAACGGACCATCAAGGGCCTTTTTATGGACTTAGAAACAAAAGAAAACCGGAAACGAACCTTTATTTTAGGTCTATTAGAAACATTAGCTGCAGGAACTACACTGTAAATTTTGAGAAACACGACACGTGTTTTTAGGGTATTACATACTAAAACACCGATAATTTTTAGAATAAATACTGGTGTTTTGTACGTGTTTTGGTGTCTTAGTGAGCGTGTTTTATACCATAACACACGTCGTTTTGTTTGTTGACGGTCTTACAGAAGATGGCTTCGGATGCTTATTTCTATTCGAGGCACTGATTTGTGTAAGTATATTATGTTAAATGATATCTTGTTAATTATTTAAAAGAATGATGTAGAATAAAGTTATAACATTTAAAATAGCATAAGTGAGCTAAGCTTCAAATGATTTTTGTCTCGATTACAGTGATTGTTTAAAGGGTTGCCCTCTCTCTGTTAAAATACATATAGATACCTCCTCATATACATCGAGCTAGGCGTTAAAAACGCTATAAATGCCTCAGAATCAATGGGCACATTTGGCATCTAAGTTTATAAAACGGGTCACTGTTTTTAACGTGTTGCACTTGTAAAACACGAGGGCGTTTTATTAGAGGTATGCAGTCACTTCGTTTTCTTCTTTAATAATGTCATGTCGAAAGTTTTCCTTTGTCAATACTTTATAATAGGTACCAAAAAATGGTATGGAATACTAAGACTATGGTAAGAAGTGGTAAAATTATTGTACGAAATAGTATTGTAGAAGGAAATGGTTTAAGTTGTGGTACGAAGTGCCTGGTGCGAAAAGATTATGGCACGAAACGTCCGTAATTCTTTTTTTAGCACATAGGCCTACGGCTTTTTTTTTCTCTCTTTTTTTCAATATTATTTTCAAAACAGCCATTTTCATGAAAGAAATGGTCATTTCGGAACCTATTTTAAATGAAAACTGTAAAATAATAGATTTTAAAGATATATTTATCAAATCATTCTTACTGAGACGCTTACTGACGACTGTAAAATTCACGATGACAAGCGCCTAAGAAAAAGCGGGCCTTTTGCAGACGCTTCTTCCTGGACGGCTTATTGAAAATTTCGGACAATAAATTTCAAAATTACTTGTATTTCCACGGTAAATTTGCATTCCTTTGCAATTCAGCATAAATTTCAAACTTATCCCCGTAATCTGAATGTGTATCAGGGTATTTTATATTTTACTGCCAGTTTATTCGTGATGATGTTTCTCCATTTCCAGTTGTCTACTGGAGATGATTGTGGGTGGGATAAAGTGTTTTTTCACACACAATAAAAACCAACTAAACTAGGCTGATAATGATGTTTCATGGTACTGCACATCCTGCATATAAGTTTGTTACATGTTCAGTTAGTGGTGAATTGATTAAAGTAGTAAACGCATATCATACCCAATACTTTTGGGATTGGTTGGTTTGACGCCACTGTAACAGCTAAGGTCATATCATGGCAGTTGGTGACTCGCATATGTTTCCTGGCTTTCTCACACCAGTGCTAACACACCTATCTTTCCAAAGCCAACGACTACTTTTCTCACATGTCATTGTGTCAGTAGAGGTGAGAGGCGAAAATATGCCAGAAAGAAGTTTGGCTCAACCGGGTATCGAACATGTCACGAGTTCACCAGGTCACGAGTCTGACATGCTTTGAGCCACCGAGGCGGGGCGATACTTTTGGGAAGTTTTGATTGCCAATTGTGGATATTTTCTAAGCTTTCCAAACATAAATGTGACCTATATGATATCTGTAAAAACAGAAGTCTATAGATGAGTAATTTCTTCACCCCTTTGGCCCTGAAATTGTAACTGCAACACTGAGTTGTCGTGTGTGTGCCTTTTTTGTATATCTAACACATAGTCTTTTTAAGAATTAGGTTAGCGATGCTATGGCTGTCCAGGGCTTTTTTTCCTTGTATTTTGAGTAGAAACTGACTAGAAATTTAAAATTTGTTTTGTGAAGGGTAGAAAACATTGTTGGAAAAGGAGAAAATGCTGGTAACCAGCATTTTCTCCTTTTCCCACAATGTTTTCTAAAGGTTTCTTTCTCAGGGGTGTCAAAAGTAGGGATTGTGTGGTAATGGGTTCATCGAAGGGAATTAATTTTTTGTAAGCATCATTCAATATTAAATCCATTGACATATAATTGTCTTTGGTAAAAACTTACAGGCAGTGTTTCATTTACCTGTGCGTACCGCGTCAGGGACGCAAAGAAATTACCGAGGACGCAAAACTTCGAGATATGTGCATTTTCGAGACGCACTGATTTTGATATCAGTGCCTTTTGCAAAATTTCGTTTGATCCCGATCAATTAAAGTCTTCACATTTTCTATCGAAACACCGGTAATTTTTCTACTTTAGACTGGTACCTTCATTTTCCGGTCTATTTTTAGCCTAAGTAATCTACTCTATGGAATGGTTTCCGGTTTTCTTTTTATTCGGGTACACGGAATATCGACATCCAGCACGTACGTTATAGATCCTCTTCAAGGCATAGCCTAGTCTTTCTTTCTTAATTGCAGAAAATTGTAGTCAATGTGATTGAACAACTATCATTTCATGTCCTCATCGGCAAATAATTACTTTCTGAATCTTTTTTGTACCCGGGCGATTTCGATATCCTCAAACGATTTCCATTTCGTCGAAAAAATTCCATCGCGCATATCTTAACGATGTAAGGCGTAAGCAATGCCACCAAAAAAGAAGGCAAAGTCCGATCACAAATAACAAACTTTAACTAGTTTGTTTACGAAATCACAAGAGTCTGACCAGTCGACTCATAGTGACTTATAGACCGATAAAAATGTCTAGAATAATGAGAAATCATCCGCTAGTTCAATTGGTGTGGATTCAGCCTCGGCCGATTCGAAACCGAGAGAATTCAAGTCACACTGGCTTAAACTTTTCAGTTGGCTAACTTACGAAAGTGAAGAGAATTCATGTCAGAAAATTCATAAATCAGAACATACAGATTTTTTAATAATTTGAACATTTTTTTTTTTAAATGGGGTTTAACTCATTACCACACAATCCCTAATTTTGACGCCTCTGAGAAAGAAGCCTTTAGAAAACATTGTAGGAAAAGACAATGTTTTCCTTCATAAAACAAATTTCAAATCTTCAATAACTTTTATTTTGTCGTCTGTTAATGCTTTCGATTTGGACAAACCTAAAATTTTGCCGTTTGGTAATGAGTTAAAAGGTGGGACTCGTAAAGTTGGTTTCAGACTCATAGTTTTTCATCCCAGCGAGTCCCAGGACTCACTTATAGCAAACTGTAAAAAAATCACTGTACAGGTGACAAAAAAAGGTTTTCTTAACACATTCGAACTCGGTTTTTAACAGTAGTGTTAAAAAGGGCTCTAAGCCTATATGTGCAAATTCTGTGAGATATTTGGCCAAAGTTTAAACAGTTAAAGTTGGAATGTTGAATCTGTTTCACTTGTTAATTAAATTGCTGCCCCTTCTATATACTGTATATATGTACACTGCCATTGTTTTATTGATGTACATTGAAGTCTGTCTAATTTCCAAATTGGGCCAAAATCATGCTTGAATTTCCCAAAATGAAAGGCTAAGGCCCCTTTCCAATTTTTGGAAAAAAAGCCCTGCTGTCATCTCATACAATATGTTTTATCGAATGAATACTCTTTAAAATGAAAGTTTAAGGAAGGGAAGACATTTATTCCATATGTCATTGTACTGATATATATTGTCTCAGTCCTATTAGAAATAATACCAAAATGCATTTTTGCTTATGTGTTCATTCTATAGTGTTTCTTTGCGGAAGTACACAAGACATATTGTGCGTCTTCATAATAATGAACCCAACTTCTTCATAGAGAGAGAGAGAGAGAGAGATTAAAGCAATAGGCAGGTATGATTAAAATATATTCTGTGCTGTGCTGCTTATATGACTTGGCTGACTGCATCTGATTTCAGATGATGATTGAAATAAGTACATCCTTGGTGTGGATCATTTAAATAGTTGTGCTGACAGATAGACACAATTGTTTGAAGCAGTAACCTTGTTGAAGCCTGGTGGCAAGGAGGTAAGTTCATGAAGATTTTACTGCAAAGTTTGTCATGAGAAAACCTGCTATTTGCACATGTATGTGAAAACGAAGGTGCAGATCAGCTGTGTAGTAACTGTGCAGCCAATCAGTGCCTTTGTTTTTGCCACAATGATAATACAATCCATGTACTTTCTTCACCCAAAATTTTAAACATCTCAGATCAACCCATCTTTTGTGGCTGTACAGCCTTGTTTGTGTTTGGCCTGCCTTGAAACCCTGAAGACAGATTTTCTCCCAATGAAGCTCACATCCATACATTGTAAATAACAAAGAAGTTACATGTATATTTCTGAAATACACAATATGTAAAAGTTTCTGAATAAGTATCATATTCCACACTTTCAACAATCTTCCATACAATGTTTGCAATAATATTGATAATAGTAATGATAATGGATATTGTTGTTTCAAGAGGGTAACATGATCCTAAAAATATGGACACATGGTGTCTAAATTAAGTTGCTGACAGGGATGTTATGCCTCAAAACAAACAAAACATATATCATTCATAGTAGTTCTGTAACCCATTACCACACAATCCCTACTTTTGACGCCCCTGAGAAAGAAACCTTTAGAAAACATTGCGGGAAAAGGAGAAAATGCTGGTAACCAGCATTTTCTCCCTTTCCCACAATGTTTTCTACCCTTCACAAAACAAATTTCAAATTATCAGTCACTTTTATTTTGTCGTCTGCAAATGCTTTCAATTTGAATCAGTCTAAAATATTGTTGTGTGGTAATGGGTTAATGAAGAGCATCAAATTTCTAGTGAATGAGCCATGTTTGATAAAAAATCAGATGCATCAAATCTCAACCAATTGCAAACTGGAACCCCATAAAAGGATCAGACAAATTGTGCAGACCCAGATCAGACACTGTATGTTCATGGTCTACTCTTTAGTCTTTTTGCTTACAGAATTTTCCATCACAAATCGAAGAGAAATGAAAAAGTGCACTTGACAATCCTTAAACGACGTAATGACTTATCAAGCTTGTAATAATAGAAGAGTCCTCAGGTACACAATGGGTAAATAGTCTTATTTGATGTTATTTTAACTCATTACAGTTTACTGTTAATTCAAAAAATGGGAAATAGGTGAACAGTGCAGACCCAGATCAGATGCCACATATATCCCAGCTTCTGATCAGGGTTTACACTCTTTGCAAACAGGAATTTCTGTTAAAAATAAAAGTAAAGAAAAAATTAGACCAGACATCCTTTTACTGCCTTGTATTTTAATACAGTATTGCCTGCATCTCTTAACCCTTTACCAAACAATCCCTGGTTATAACGACCCTGAGGAAGAAGCCTTCTGAAAACAATGTGGGAAATGGTAACCAGCATTTTCTCCTTTTCCCGCAATGTTTTCTATCCTGCAAAAAGCAAATTTCAATTCTTGATATACTTTTATTTTGTTGCAAGTGCTTCCAATTTGGACTGGTCTAAAATTTTGTTGTTTGGTAAAGAGTTATGCACTGGTCCGACGTGTTCGCGTTTCTTATATTTGAATGATGCGCATGCGCTATAGTGATGGACATTGAATAAATATTTTTTCATCAACAGCGCTCAAATTCATCATGTAAACAGAAAATATGCTTAAACTATGCGGGAACTGAAATGAAAACATAAAAATCTTACTTGTGTTGGGTAAGGGGTAAATCCTGTTTACATCCGGGGACTGTCCTATTGATCCGTGGTCTGGTGAAAGTTGAATTTGAAGGGCTCCAAAGGGGTATCTATTTACTATTTACATCATGGTTGATTAGAACTGTTTTATAATTCTTTTTTTGTTAATTTTTAATCACTGTATTTTATGTCTTTGTCAGTTTTCAGTAGAGATATTTTCTTTTTCTTTGTAAATGATTACAGAAATAAAATAATGCAGTTTTTTTTTACATTAAAATATGCAACAATGTTGATATTGATGATGATGCTAATAATGTTGATTTTTTTTTACAACATTTATGTAAACAGAATTAACAACATTGGAACATGAAAAAATAAAATTAGAAACACCGAACTATGGTAGCAACAATTTGTAACTCTTTACCAACAACAAATTTATAGACTGGTCCGAATTAAAAGCATATGCAGACGACAATTTAAATGGTGATGAGATTAGAATTGTCATTGAAAGCATAGAAATAACATCATCTTTCCACTTTTCCCACAATCTTTTCATTAGATTTATTCCAAAATGTGGCAAAAGCCGGGGACTGCTTGGTAAAGAATTAATTAAGACAATGCGGACATAGGAATATTTCATTCCTCCTCACAGCAGATTGTTTAACACAAAAGGAGAGGTGGACCCAGTGCTGACAGTTATCACACTTTGCCCAGTTAACGATTTTCAAAAATGGTTTTTTGTTGATATCTGGGGGATAGAATTTATTGCACACACAGCAGCATTCAGTATCATCAGCATCATCATCACTATCATCATCATAGCTGCTAACATGTGGGTTATGATTCATATTCAGTCCACTTGTTGATGGCTTTGGACTTGATTCTGCAGTTGCAACTGGATGAGAGTTGTTGGTCTTGGCTTTTGAATTATTGTAATCTTCCAAAACAGTTAAATATTCAGTTTCAGTTATTGCAGCTCCACCAGGTTTGGGTTTTGTAACCAATGCTTTGACTTTTCCTGCATTGCAGGTACATTTACATGTGCATGACAGTGTGGGCTTTTGTTTTTCAACCTTATTTAGCAAGAATTGTTCAACGGCCTCTTTTCCTGATTTCATTGCCATGAGTTTTTGTACAGGATTTTCTTCAACAAAGCTTTCACTGGGATACAGTTTATGTTCTTCTACAGCTTCCTTTGAAAAAGGGAATATCCCAGTTTTCCTGAAGCCAGACATTATATTAATGGGTGTCATTGCCCTCAGGTAAGCCCGGCATGCTATATGACACATGTCATAACGTGTGATGGTCTTACCAATGGATGATTGCATAAAGGATGCACACTCCCTATAGTAAAAGGCCTTAAAAGGACCAAAAATGGAGACATCTAGGGGCTGAAGAATGTGTGAGGTATGGGCAGGTAATACAAAAAGAATCAAGTTGTTAGACATAGCCCAGTTAATCAAAGCTCTAGAGACGTGTGATGCATGCCCGTCAAATATGAGCAAGATATGCTGCCTGTCATTATCTCCTCTTCTTACATTGGGTAGAAAATGGTCCTTCAAATACTGCTGAAAAATATCGGCATTTGACCACCCACTATCTGACATAACACCTCGAGACCCTGGTGTAGCATCCCTCATCAGTTCAGGAGAATACCGCTTTCCTTTAAAAACAAAAAAAGGGGGTAAATGATACCCAGCTGCATTAGCACATGCTATAACAGTGGTTGTTGTTGAGCGAGGTGATGTGACTGATTGTGGTTTAATACCCACTGGAGCTATAATATTTGGCGGTCTGTGTTCTGGTTGAATGCCTGTCTCATCAATATTAAAAATAAATTGTGGCTTATCGCTAAGACCATACTTCTGCATGATGTTTGACAAACTGTCAAAATAATTTTCCACAATCTCTGGTGTTGAGAATTTGGCACGACTGCTTTCAAGACCTCTAGGTTTTAATGATCTAAGCCGGTGTTGCCATCTTGTCAAAAAACCATACAACCAACAGTTACTTAGAGGCTTATCGGTAGCTCGGCGCTTGAAGCTTGCAGCTAGTTCTCCAGCAAGATACTTAAGTTTGGCATTTGTAAAACCATATCCCAGTTGTGCCATCGTTTCCAGGTGTTCAACCAAAGACAGCTCCTCCTCCTCACTAAACAGGTTCTCTGTACCAAGCTTAACCTTTCCCATGTCTACTTTGCCCTTTACCCTATCACGCAGAGTCTGCTCTGGTACATTGTATTGTAGTGCAGCCCTTAGAACTGGAATGTTGTTTTCTTTGACAGCTTTGTAAGCATTAAGTAAGGCTTCTTTACTGTAGTTTCTGTACTTTTTATTTGCTCTTTTTGGAATTCTCTGAAATAAAAAAGTAAAAAAAAAACATAAATACATAAATATATACATGAATAGAGTTTATGTTCTCCTGCTTGAGAGGAAAAAGCATATGGAAAGAATCATTTCGTGTTCATGTTTTCATTTTATGAACCAAATTAACCAGGAAATATTATTAGAATGAAATCGTGGCCAGATCCCCCACTGTGCACCCCAAGAACTTTGCAACAGGTGCTAGTGACGTCATCAACCGTCATCTGCCTGCTCTGAGGACTTGAATCGCAAAATTCGAGTTTTTATTTAATATTTGACGATAAAAAGGAGGAGAAGATGTATTTATCATGATATTTTCAGAAACTGTAAGTAAATATCGATAGATTTTAATCAAAATATCATTTATTTACCTGTTTTTGTCGCATATTTTCTCTAGCGTCGAACCGTGGCTTCCGCTCTGAAAGACTTGAGTAGAATTCGGACGCGTGCATATTTACGACGACGATGTTTTGGCGTATTTTTTCAAAATCGCGTATGCGTAAGACACCGCGAAAGCGTAGGATAGAGGCATAAATGGGATGAAGTCAAACAGTGCACGTCCAGATCAGACTTTGCATATACATGTATTGCAGCTTCTAATGGGAGTCTGCACTGTATCCTAACAAGAATTTCTAATAAAGATCAAAATTAGATTAAAATTAGACCAGACATCCCTTGGAAAATGGACTCCTTGAGTTTATTGTCATGGAGGAATCCATGGCATAAAATTAAATGGTTTAAACCTTTCAGTCAGGACCCATGAATTGACATGTATATTTTCAGGATGTTCAGAAGTCAGAAATTGAAAAGTTCTTGTCCTCTAAACCTATGGCTCCACCTAATCTTGTTGCTGTCGGAATGTTGAATGAAGAAGTTGACAGTGTGTTCATCGTTGGTGATGATACCAGAATCTCCTTAACTACTAAGTCACTGAATGAGGCACTATTTCTTTTTTTAGTTTGGTGTTATATTACAGATTTGGAGTACACAAGATGCTACTCACAACTGCTAGGTTTTTGCCAGCAACTGGTGCTAAACAACCATTTCAATGCCAGAAATCTACAGCCCTTATTCAATTTCTGAATAAAGTGGAAAAAGCTGTGACTACAGTTAGAGACTATAGTCTATTGTTCTTTAATCCTAGTCAAAGACATTTTAACTTTGTGATTTACCTACTTCTGCATTTTGCACATTTTATGCAAGAAAAATTAGAAATTACTCAACAAATTTTTGTAATTTCGAACAGTTGATGCAGAGAAATATATAATGTATGGTATTTCTCCTCTGTAAAAGTTAAAGCTAAAATCAAACCAAATTCATTAGGATTGCTCAGACACTTACTGCCGCCCCTCATGAGGCTTACATGTTGGAAAATATGACAGTTCTATGCAGGAGCCTGCAGTTTTAAAAGTCACTAGCAAGATATTTCTAAGTTAATTGAATAGAGGATATTTGGTTTCTTTTGGTGAAAGGTTGAAATTTATTTCATAGAGTGAACACCATTGATAACATTTTCACAAGTGGCTGTGCCACTCATGAAAATATTACCAATGGTATTCACTTGATGAAATAAATTTCAATCTTTCACCAACAACAAATATTCTATTTATTTCATGCTTTTAACCCTTTCTGGGAGGAACTTTATCAAAATCCAGTTATTCCTTGTGGCATACCCCTCCAGCATAGCAACGCATTACAGTATTACTTCAAGGCGCGAGAAATGTAAGGCAAATGATGTAATATTTCCATCAGGTTGTGAGGCACGTGCAATTTACCTAAGCAACAAGAATATGAAAATCGGTATTTTTACTGGTCGTACCCATGTAGTATCGAAAATTATTTCTCTGCTATTTCTCGATATCCTACTGGAAAGCATGAAATAAAGTAAGTTCCTTTACATCAGAAAGTAACATCCTCATATTTTTGTGAATTTTTTAAACTCTGGCTGAAATATGTTACAGATTTTTAGTAGTTTGTTAGTTTTAGGGTTTCAAGTGACTTCTCTGATGAATTGGGGAGGTCAATTCTTTTCATATTTCACATGTAGTGGGGAAACAAATAGTCATGGTTTCTTGTTAGGCAGATAAAAACTGTGGGCCCAGTTGCTCAAAGCTGAACACATCGTTAATTGAAGAGACGTTAGCATTTGTATCATGTAATACAAGAAAAGGTGATTTTTTTTAATGAAAAAATGTGTGTAGATTTTTCAATGCAAAGGCTGCTCACATTTTTTCAGCAAAAAATACCAGTATATGCAATAATATCTTCATTAGAACACTTAAAGAAATGACCCGAAACGAGCTTGTTTAGCTAACAATGCTTTGAACAACTGGGCCCTGGTTGCTACTGCAACTTATAATTACTATAGACTTATAAGGGGAAAAGTGGAAATTGTTTCTAGAATATTGTCTTTCCTGTACTCACAGTGCCTTGTTTTGAAGAACAAAAAAATTGTATGATGAACCATTGTAAATTTAGTCCTACTGTCTCCATTACCACACAATCCCTAATTTTGACGACCCCGAGAAGGAGCCTTTAGAAAACATTGTGGGAAACAGAGAAAATGCTAGTAACCAGCAATTTCTCCTTTTCCCACAATGTTTTCTACCCTTCACAAAACAAATTTCAGATTTTCAATCACTTTTATTTTGTCCACTGCAAATGCTTTTGATTTAGACAAAACTAAAATATTGTGGTTTGGTAACGAGTTAATACATGTAACATTCTTCATTGCTACAGATTTAGAATGCATGGTTGTGTCTTCTCTACAAAATCATTTTACTAATTCTGTTGAACACAGTTAAACTTTTTATAACTTGGTCCATTTCGTTTTTATATTTATTTCTACAACCAAGAAAAATAACAGTGTATATTACCATCATGGTCATTTTTGCGTTCATTTCTCAAATCCTGTAAAAGAATTTTTAACTCATTACCAAACAACAATATTTTAGGCTTGTCCAAATCAAAAGCATTTGCAGACGATAACATAAAAGTGACAGAAAATATGAATTTTTTTTTTGTGAAGGGTAGAAAACGTGAGAAAAGGAGAAAATGCTGGTTACCAGCATTTTCTCCTTTTCCCACAATGTTTTCTAAAGGCTTCTTTTCTCAGGGGCGTCAAAAGTAGGGATTGTGTGGTAATGGGCTAAATGACAGTTCTTAAGCTTTTGCCATTGTTTTGTTGAATAAATGTTCTTTAACTCTTTATCACACAATCTCTACTTTGGACAACCCTAAGAAAAACGCCTTCTGAAAAAATTGATGAAAAAAGGGGATTTTTATGAATTTTTTTTCAGCTTGTTTATCCCATCAATTGCTTTTTAACCCTGTTGAGTTTGAAAAAATTCAACAAACAGTAATGTAAAAGTAGCCATTTTGAGTTGAAAATGTCAATTTTTTGTCTTTTTGCGTAATGAATTCCTATGTATGCTTTATTTAAAAGCAAACTCTCTACCAGTAGAGCATATTCAGGCCCTTCAGGACCTTCTAGTTTATTCAAATTTATTTTGTTGTCTGCACATGCTTTCGATTTGGACAAGTCTAAAATTTTGTCGTTTGGTAAAGAGTTAATTTGTAAAATGTACTATTTTTAGCATGGAAATGCTAATCATTGAATTGTTATATGTATAAGTTGTTCTATTTTTTTTTAGTCATTTGTTGTAATCACCACCAATGTGACTTTTATTACTGAAACATAGGGGAATACCAGCAACAGAGACAGCAATGTCTTTTTTGTACGGCCGTCAAAGACGGGACGTATTATGGGATCTCACATGGCGTACAGGCAGCCGGGTGGGCGGGTGGTGTCCAGTTCTGAGTCCAAAGCATAACTTTGTTATCTTCAGTCCGATTGACTTGAAACTTTGCATTTGTGTTTGTTGCAATAATACAGAGTGCAGTGTGATAGAACCATAATTATACCTTATGCTGTCTTTAAATTTTTTCCCTTTGATCGTTCTTTTTACTGCATTTTCTGCTTGTCCGGAACATAACTGTCATTTTTAGTGTGAACATCTTCAAATTTGGCATGCTTGATTGTTGAAAAATTACTGAGTGCAGTGCACAAGAACCATAACTCTTTCTAGCATGAATTTTGACTTGTTCCCCCTTAGATCTTCACTTTTATCATTTTTCTTGCTTGTCCGTAGCATAATTTTATTATCTTAAGTGGGAATGACTTGAAATACGGTTTGCTTATTTGTTGCAATATTTGGAAGTGCAGAGCACAAGAATTGTAACTCTACCTCATGCTGTCTTTGGATTATTTCTCTTTGATTGTCATTTTAAAAGCATTTAGTGCTTGTCTTGAATATAACTTTGTCATTTCAACTTGGAACAACTTCAAACTCCGTATGCATGTTTGTTGCAATAATTATTACAGAGTACATTGTGCAAGAACAGTAACTCTGCCTAACGTGGATTTTGAGTAATTCCACTTGACATTCATTTTTACAGTATTTCTTACTTGTCCAGAAGGCAATTTTGTCACCTCAAGTCAAATTCACTTGAGACTTGGTAAACATGTTTGTTGCACTTATGAAAAATGCAATCCACTAGAGCCGTAACCTTACCTAATATCCTTTTGGAATTATTCCCTATTCATTATTTTTTTTACAGGTTTTCATGCTTCTCTACAATATAACTTTGTCTTTTCATGTTGGAATGACCTGAAACTTTATATGCATGTTTTCTTAACATTAGAGGAGACATTCATGCCTATTTCAATCACTTACATGATATCTGCTGTACTGCTATTTTCGTCTATCTGCCCTTTACGATTATTATTCCCCCTCGACAACTGGAGGTGGGATGGGCGTATCTTGCGACAATGTGCCGCTCTTGCTATATGATATGTTGCATATATTTTGAAAGAAGGGTATACCCAAGAAGGGTATACCCTTGGAAGAATAGCACAACAAAAATGATTGGTCATTTTGTCCATTTCCATGGTATCCCTGGCAACACTAACGTGATTTAGATTTTATTTATATAAATTGCTGGATTTCTAATCTGCTGCTTGTGCAGTTATATAAAGTTAGATTTTCAAATTGTTGACTGATAGTTTGAAGGATAGCAGATCTTATTTGAATCATGTCATGAAAACCTGTCCTGGATTTTGAACAGATGTGACACAAACCAGGCTGTCCAACCACAGAAGATGGTTAGAAGCTTGAAATCTAAAATTGAGGGTTAAGAGGGGTTGTGATATCAATGTAGCAAAAAACAAACAAACTCGCATATTAACTGTGTGGTTATCTGTGATTTTGTTTTTACATGTGCAAAAACAGGTTTTCTCATGACGAGGCTTATTTTATTAGTATTAAAAAGACTTTAATCATAAGACTGCACGTTTGGTCCCAGACCACCAAGATGAGGAAAATCTTACTGACTGAAAGATCAAGAGTGTTTTATGATTCCTGAGAAAAAAATAAAATTAAATACAAATACTGATCTACATGTTCTCAATTTTCTGTGACAGTTCATGTTAATAGTCGCAACATGAGAAAATGTGTATTCTGGTTTTGTCACCTGGCGATATTCGAATTAGGCCACACAAGTACATAAGCTAGCTGCATTTGTTGAAAATGGATATAATTTTGATGTTACTGACGTCATCATCATATCCATTTTTAAACCTGTTTCTCTCTATGGAGAGTGAGACAAAACTATTATACTATATCAAGCCTGTTCAGTGTAGTATATTTGACGTTCAACTGTAAAACACCTGTTTCGAAATAAAACACTTTAGTCCTGAAAACACGTTTTCGTGTTTAAAAAGTGTAACAGGCTCGAAAACACCTGTTACCCATTTTCAAACAAAACACTGAAATAGGTGTTTTCACAAAACACTAATGTTTTCGTCATGTTTAATTTTAAAACACTGGTGTTTTCTCAAAACACGAACGGGTGTTAAAAAAGTGTAACAGAAAAGTGTTTTCTATCGTGTTTGGATTTAAAACACCCGCTTTTACAGTGTATGTATCATAAGAATGACGCGGAACTGAATTGAAAAAAATCAAATATCTGTTCATGAAAAAACTGAACCCCAAGACGCCGAAACCTTTTGCAAATTCGTTAAGCCCTTTTTTCACAGAGCATGGCTCATTTATATTTGATTCGGTATTAAGTTTGACAATGTTCAGTGAATGACGAAAGCAATCAAAGAAAAGTTAAGATTATACTGAAGTCCATTAGCGTCCAAAAGTAAACAACTGTGCCTTTAAAGGTGGGTATTTAGATTTTTCACATTTAATCAAATTAGAATATTTATAAATCACTGGAATTTATAAGAAAATACAAATCATCAATAATTAAGAATCATGAAATTACAGAAAAGAAATTGGTGGTGTTCTCTTAAAACTTTATCGAACAATCCCTGGTTTTTACGACCCTGAGATAGAAGCCTTTTGGAAACATTGTGGGAAAAGGAGGAAATGCTGGTAACCAGCATTTTCTCCTTTTTCCACCATGTTTTCTACCCTGCTGGAAACAATTTTATATTTTTGACTTCTGCTGATTTTGTGCTTTCAATTTGGACCTGTCTAAAATTTTGTTGTTTGGTAAAGAGTTAAAAGGCTACGCAGCCTCTTAAGGTATTTTTGTATTTTGCGTCAGAAATCAAAACAGCATTGTGGGAATGTCAAGTGACTGGCACGTGACTAATGACGCTTAAATTCCATAAAATAACAAACATGTACATTAAGCCCATAATGTCTTCTTCGGACGCTCTGTTTGAAGCTTCGTCTGTGTATTTCCGGTATGTAAATGAGCGAGTTGCTCATGTAGAAATAGACCGTGTTTCCCGTCGGTGTCGACCTGGGCGGTAGTGAATATCTATCTTTTTCATGTCGGATGGTTTTCGACTACTGGAGTTTTATGAGTGAAAATGAAAAGGCTTTGGTGGAGTATACAGATGATTTTTTTTTTTTGTATTTTTGTAAAAATTTCTTCCCAAAATCCGAAAGGCCACCTTTAATATAATCTTAGTTTTTTTTTATTAAAGAGTTAAATTCATTTATTAAAAGCCCATTCGCGGCCGAAAGTAAACAATGACCAGCCCGCATAGCTTAAGTGGTAAAACGTAGGACTCGTAAACGTCAAGTTTACCCCAACATCGGATCTTTCCATTTAACTCTTGTTATCCCCCGCCGAAGGCGGGGGGGATTTAGTTTTAGCGTTGGCCGTCCGTGAGTCCTACCGTCTGTCCGTCCCGGTGAATATCTCCAATATCATTGGACGGAATTTCGTGAAACTTTATACATGTGTACAATAACCCATTGTGCCGAGACACTTTTTTTGCTTTTGTTTTTGATTCGATGGAAAATGGCCGACTGTGAGCGATTTTAAGTTACACATAAGTTACCCTGAAGTACACTTTTGATGTTTTGAGTCTTGCCTTAAAAACTACACAGGGTATTTACATTGTACTTGTCACATCTATCAACCACCATTGGGAAATGCAGGAAAAAAAGTTTCACACAGATTGACCGTGCAACGACACAGTTATATACCCTTGTTTTTAGCTCACCTGAGCACAATGTGCTCAAGGGGAACTTTTAGGATCAACCGGTGTCCGTCGTCCGTCCTGCGTTGTGCGTCGTCCGTCCTGCGTTGTGCGTCGTCATCACTTCTTTAAACATCAACTCCTCCTAAACCACTGGTTAATTTGGACCAAACTTGGCTCGAATGTTCCTTGGGAGGTCCTCTTTATAAACTGTTCACAGAATTTGATTCCATCAAAAAACCCTGGTTGCCAAGGCAACCAAATGGAATTTTCTAAGAAATTCTTTAAAAATCTTCTCTGAAACCGCTGGCCAGATTTTCAAATAATTTCACAGAGATGTTCCTTGGGTCACCCTTTTCAAAAAGTGTTCGCGAAAATTTGATCCGTCAAGAAACGTGGCTCTGGTGAATGGGGGCTACTTGCACTATACGACAAAGAAGAAATTCTTAAAAATTCTTCTTCTCTGAAACCGCTGGACAGATTTTGAAATAATTTCTTAGGGATGTTCTTTGGGTGACCCTTTTCAAAAACAATTCGCGAAATTTTAATACGTCAAGAAACATGGCTCTGGTGAATGGGGGCTACATGCACTATACGGACATGAAGAAATTCTTGAAAATTCTTCTTCTCTGAAATGGCTGGTCAGATTTTGAAATTATTTCACAGAGATATTCCTTGGGTGATCCTTTTGAAAAATTATTCGCAAAATTTTGATCCGTCAAGAAACATGGCTCTGGTGAATGGGGGCTACTTGCACTATACGAACATGAAGAAATTCTTGAAAATTCTTCTTCTCTGAAATGGCTGGTCAGATTTTAAAATAATTTCACAGCAATGTTCCTTGAATGACCCTTTTCAAAATTTGTTTGCGAAATTTTGATCCATCGACAAACATGGCTCTGGTGAATGGGGGCTGTTTGCACTATATGGAAATTAAGAAATTATTAAAAAATCTTCTTTTCTTAAACTAATGGTCAGATTTTGAAATGACTTTTACAGGTGACCTTTTGAAAATTATTTGGCAAAATAATGATTTTGTTTCCAATGTTTCAATTCCTCAAAAAAAAAAAGAAAAAAAAAGGCTATATTTCTCTCAAAAGTTCAGGTGAGCGATCCAGTGCCATCTTGGCCCTCTTGTTGCTATAAGGTGTCATGGAAAAAGGGGGCTTCATGTTGTATTTCATTCCATTTCTTGTGAACGCAATTCCTCTCACATTTCTTGACGGAATTGAATAGAATTTTCACAGAATGTTTCTTGTCATGTGACCTTTCGCATATTGTCAAGGTTTTGCGAGTTGTAGCTGCGACATGAAAAAGAGGGGCTTCATGTTTGTTTCATTCTATTTTTTGTGAATGCAACGCCTCCTACATTTCCTGGCAGATTTGGATGGAATTTTCACATAATCATGTGACCTACCGCATATTGTCAAGTTTTTGGGATTTGTAGCTGCATAATGGAATAAGGGGGCTTCATGTTATATTTCATTTTTCACCAATATCTCTTTAATTACTGGACATATCTCAACAGATTTGGATGAGATTTTCACAGATTATTTACATTACTACTTATGCTAAATGGAGGACATGATTAGTACTCGAAATTACATAGAAAAATGAAGAATGTCACTTGCATTGTGTTGCATAGTAACAGAAGTTTAGCCATAGAAACCAGTTTTTCAAGCTTCCAATTTTGAACATTTTCAAACCAAATTATCTTCTAACAGCAAAGTTGCAAATGAAAAATACATACATTGCCTAAATGAGCAACATCTGATTTTTTACAGCCAACAATAAAAAAATTCAAAATGTTTATATTTGTTGTAACCATGGCAACAAAACAATTGAACCGTCAGTGATTTTACAAAAAAGTGGCAATTTCAAAGCAAATTATCTCCCTTCTGCAAAGAGAAATATTGATAGTGTATATACGTATTAAATGATCCACATCTGTTCAATCAATAGAGAAAAATTTAAGTTCTGCAACAATCCAAATATTAGTTACCATGGCAACCAAACTCTCCAACAGTTGGCAATTTTAACAAAAATCAGCAAATTTAAAGTAACCTGAGGCCCATAAACAAAGGATTACATTGATAAGTAACATTTACTTAAATAACCCACATCTGTTTGTCAATATCAAAATGTAAAAGAAATAATTAATGGTCCGATTATATGTTACCATGGCAACTAAATCAACTAAACATGACAAATAACAGCTTATTCAAAGCATATTAACTCCTTCCAGCCTAGTAGCATCAGAATAACTTAAACTCTTTAAATGATCCATATCTGTTATGTACATACAAAATATGATAAGTGTTCAACACCTCAGAAAAAGAAATGTTACCATGGCAACAGAAACAGTAAGCTCATCCCCCTAAAATATAGCAAAGTCAGTGCAAAGTATCTTTCATAGACTAAAGATATTTTATGAGTTCCAAAAAAAAAAAATTTTAATAAACCAAATACCTTAAAGTAAATGCTTAGAATGCTTAGACTGCTCCTAAAACAAGTAATTATGGTTACCAAATCAACAGTGATGTTTAGCTCTAATGGCTGAAATTCAGCAAAGCTTATGTCATGGTATAGTTTCAATCGTCTGTCCATCTGTCAGTCTTTTTCTTGTTTACATCTGCATTTGTCATCAGATTTTGGTGAAACTTGTACAGTTTGTTTATGTTATCAATAGCCTCAACCCCATTGATCTTGAAAAAATCTAACCAACTGTTTAGGAAAAGTAGCCATTTGAAAATTTCCAATTTCTTGTTTACGCCATAAAGTCTCCAAATATGGTCAGATTCTCGTGAAACTTGCACAGTTTATTTATATCATCAGTAACTTCAACCCTATTGATTTTGAAAAAAAATCAACAGACTTGGTACTGGAAAAGTAGCCATTGAAGTTGAAAATTTCCATTTCTTGTTTACGTGATAAAGTCTGCATTTGTGACCAGATTTTTGTGAAATTTGCGCAGTTTGTTTACCTCATCAATAGCTTAAGCCATATTGATTTTCTAAAAAAATCTGACAAACAGTATGGAAAAAGTAGTCATTTAAAGTTGAAAATGTGCATAGCTGGTTTATGGGATGAAGTCTGCACTTGTGGTCAGATTTTCGTGAAACTTGCAGGGTTTGTTTATCTCATAAATAGCTTGAACCATATTGATTAAAAAAAAAAAATCAACGAACAGTGTGGGAGTATGGGAAAAGTAGCCATTTAAAGTTGAAAATTTCCATTTCTTGTTTAGGCAATGCTGTCCACAGTTTCGATCCAGTTCTTTTTAAACTTAAAAAGATTGTTTGGTTCATCAAGGGATTGAGCTCTATTGAAAGTGAAGAGAATCTACTGATCTGTTCAGGAAAAGCATCCATTTGATTACTAAGTATTGCTTACTTACCAAAGTCAACATTATTTGTCACATTTCTTTGAAATTTGCTAGGATTGCTTAATACAAGGTATACTGAAACCCTGTCACTTTTTGGCCGGATTTCCAAACATTTTTTCTTTACAGAAACTTCATTTTTTTCATTGTTTGTTGAATTTACCATGTTGTCTTCGTGGGTTGAAGCCCAGTTGTAAGAACACCCCCTTTTGTGTGTGTTTTGCCTTTTTTTCATTTTGCTTCATGAATTTATAATGTATGCTAGCATAAAAGCAAAATGACTACCAGTAACGCGACTTGACAGTTATACGGAAGAATCAGTTTTGGGAAATGCTAAATACAAGGCAATGTAAAATGTCGATAAGGTACATTTTTTTTATATTGCTGTTAAGTGTAAACACACATAAAATTAGACGAAAGAAAAACTCTGCAAAGAACGACCAGCAATAAATAAAATATTGTGCAAGGAAGTGTTATCACTCAATCTCCTCAGAGACAATTATCCGGCTGTGAAGTTAGTCCAGCTCCAGACAAAATTTAAAAATGGAAAATAAAAAAGGGCGATAAAAACTCATAAATTATGGAACAGAAAGTTATGGTTCTTGTACACTGCACCTCTCATCAATGTAATCAGTTAACATGTGTAGTTACCTGTCTATATCTCAGGTAGTTTTTAATTCATGCTCAGGACAAAATAAAGTAAAAAACAAAAGGTCAATAACTCTTGAACTCTGCAATCAAGAGTTATTGTTCTGATAAAGGCACTTCTACTTAATGTGATCTCTGCACATGAGAAGTATTATGTTTATACCTCTAATAGGTTTTAAGTTATGCTTCGGAAAAAAAATCATAAAAGCGACTTAAAAAGGGCAATAACTCCTAAATAATGACACTGGAAGTTATAGTTTTTGTACACTTTATAGCTCCTTAATGCCACCCAACACCCTGTGAAAATTCATCTTTATATTTCAAGTAGTTTTCAAGTTACGTTCTAGACGATATTTAATTTAACAAAAATAGCAAAGGGCAATAACTCCTAAATTATTCAATGAAGATTTATGGCTCTTCTGCTTGATGAGAACCTTCCACCTGAGAATATTCATGTTTATACATTTAATAGTTTTTGAGTTATACGCTAAACATAATTTAAGAAAAAAACAAATGGCAATAACTCCTACATTATGCAATCAAGAGTTATGGTTTTTATGCACTGCACTTCTCCTTGACAGGCTCTATCCATCTGTGAAGGATCATGTTTACACCTCTGATAGTTTTTGAGTTAATTTAAGCGAGAAAAATAAAGGGCAATAGCTCTTAAATTATGCAACCAAGAGTTATGGTTCTTATCCACTGCACTTTTCCTTGATAAGATCTATGCATATGTGAAGTATGGTATTTATCCCTCAAATAGTTTTTGTGTTATGCTCTAGACAAGATTTAAGTGCAATAACTCTCAAATTATGAAATCAAGAGTTGTGGTTCTTATCCACTACACTTTTCCTTGATAAGAGTTTCATGTTTATCCCTCAAATAGTTTTTAGCTCTACTGGCTTTCAGCCAGCAGAGCTTATGTCATGGCGTGGTTTCCGTCGTCCGTCCGTCCGTCTGTCTGTCCGTCCGTCTGTCCGTCCGTCCGTTAGTCTTTTTCTTGTTTACGCGATTAAGTCTTCATTTCTGGTCAGATTTTCGTGAAACTTAAACAGTTTGTTTATCTCATCAATAGCTTTAACCCTATTGATTTTGAAAAAAATCCGACAAACAGTATGGGAAAAAGTAGCCATTTCAAGTTGAAAATTTCCATTTCTTGTTTACGCGATTAAGTCTGTATTTTTGGTCAGATTTCCATGAAACTTGCAGAGTTTGTTTATCTTATCAATAGCTTCAATCCTATTGATTTTGAAAAAAATCCAACAAACAGTGTGAGAAAAGTAGCCATTTCAAGTTGATAATTTTCATTTCTTGTTTACGCGATAAAGTCTTCATTTTTGGTCAGATATCTGTGAAACTTACACAGTTCGTTTATCTTATCAATAGCTTCCACCCTATTGATTTTGAAAAAAATCCAACAAACAGTATGGGAAAAGTAGCCATTTCAAGTTGAAAACTTTCATTTCTTGTTTACGCGATAAAGTCTTCATTTCTGGTCAGATTTTCGTGAAACTTACACAGTTTGTTTATCTCATCAATAGCTTTAACCCTATTGATTTTGAAAAATATCCAACAAACAGTATGGGAAAAGTAGCCATTTCAAGTTGAAAATTTCCATTTCTTGTTTACGCGATTAAGTCTGTATTTTTGGTCAGATTTCCATGAAACTTGCAGAGTTTGTTTATCTTATCAATAGCTTCTACCCTATTGATTTTGAAAAAAATCCAACAAATAGTATGGGAAAAGTAGCTATTTCAAGTTGAAAATTTTCATTTCTTGTTTACGCGATAAAGTCTTCATTTTTGGTCAGATTTCTGTGAAACTTACACAGTTTGTTTATCTCATCAATAGCTTTCAGCTTATAAATTTTGAAAAAAATCCGACAAACAGACTGGGAAAAGCAGCCATTTCAAATTGAACAATTTCATTGCCTGTTTACATGATAAAGTATTTATTTGTGATCACATTTTTATGAATTTTTCAGCTTGTTTATCCCATCGATAGCTTTTTAACCCTTTTGAGTTTGAAAAAATTCAACAAACAGTTATGGAAAAGTAGCCATTTTGAGTTGAAAATGTCAACTTTTTTGTCTTTTTGCATAATGAATTCCTATGTATGCTTTATTTAAAAGCAAACTCTCTGCCAGTAGAGCATATTCAGGCCCTTCAGGGCCTTCTAGTTGTGTTATGCTCTGGACAAAATTTATGTGAGAAAAATAATAAAGGGCAATAACTCCTTAATTTTGCAATCAAGAGTTATGGTATTTATGCACTGCTTTTCTCTTCGATGAGATCTATCCATCTGTGAAGTCGCATGTTTATACCTCAAATAGTTTTTGTGTTACGCTCCAGACAAGAAGGTGGGATGCAAGAAGGGGCAGAGGGAATGAAGAAAAAACGGACGGACAGACAGACGGACAGATGGGTACTATTTTCATATCCCTAGCCGCTTTTTTGGCAGGGGATAATTAGCATGTATGCTACTTTATGAATGAAAACTGACACGGCATGAACCATATATAGAGGGGTATGAAGGTTCTTAATTGTTGTTCATTATATTAACAGATAATGGTATTTTCTCAATTTTACTGATATGTTGCCATTTTGGCTGCCATGGTAACCTGGAGTGTGATATGAAATGCTCATTGTAATTTTTTTCATCAACAACACATTAGATTAACAGCTATTCCTAAAACCAAAGTTAATAATTTTACTTACTCTAGTCTCTACAGTTATGCTTTGAAAATGAGCAAAAATTGCAGTTGTGCTCCAGTGTCGACAGTTAGGTTGGCATGGAAACTAAACTGAGACACAAAACCAAAGTAGCTTGTGTGCAGCTTTTCATATTTGCATTGATGCTTCATATGACATATTAACTGATGTCTTCACATTTGTGTTTAGTGGTCATTTTATTGCATAAAACAGGGCATTTTCCAAATTTTACAAATGTGTTTCCACTTCGGTTGCGATGGTTTCCTGAACTAAAAACATTTTGACCCTTTTTCATTTTTTATTTGTGACCCAATACATTAGTCTGTATGTGCAATACTGAAGCCTTGAATCCTGGCTTTGCTGTTAGGAGATAATTGGGAGATAGATCTGTCAATTTAAGCCACCAGCAGAGATGCCAAACACGGCCATTGTTTGTTGCCATAGAAACACATTCTGCAAGCTTATTTTTGCTTTTGCATTCTTGATATTAAAAGCCAATACATCGGTGATTATGTTATAGTAGAAAAACTTACTGGACTTTTGGCGACAAATATGTTGTATTAACTTCAAAGTGCATAACTGTTCAAGTTTTAAAAGGAGAAAATCATGCTTCTGGGGGGCAAAACTTTCTGTGGCCAAAAACTTTCTGTGGCCGTTGCCATAGTAACAGCATGACAATAAAAGTTTCCCTTTGGTTTTTGGACTTTTGTGAGTAAAGGAATCAATTGCGCTAACTTTTTTTGCTATTCTGAAAAAGTCACTTATCACCATTTCTACAGGGCCTGTGTAATGCAGAGAAATAACACTACAAAATGACCCATGGGTCATTTCTCTACGTAGAGGAATGACCCGGGTCATTATTCTTTGTACAGAAATGATCCCAGAGGGTCATTTCTCTAAGTAGAATAATGACCCGGGTCATTCTTCTACGTAGAGAAATTACCTACTTCTGGGGTCATTTCTCTACGTTCTATGGATTTCGATAGATAAGGCTTTTTTGCATTATGATGAAAACGTTATTTTAGGCATATTATACATTCCACCAGAAAACTCGATTCTTTTCAACTGATGAATTTGAAGAAATGCAATCCGAAATAAGTTATAAATGTAATGAAAATAAATATGTCTACCTAGCTGGCGATACCAACTGCCGAGTGGGCGTCATGCGTGATTTCGTCATATCTGATCCACATCTCCAAAATCTTTTCGATATCGATGGTGAGACCCAGTCGCAATTTCACAAGTATGAGATCCTTAATGAACTGTCCATTAATCTGCAAAGAAAAATGAAAGACAAACAATCAAATTCACATGGCTACAGACTTCTGGATATTTGTAAAACTAATGATATGTTTATACTAAATGGTAGATTATTCTTAGATAGGGATACTGGGCAATACACTTTTAGAGACAGATCAGTCATTGATTATGTAATTGCTACGGCTGAATGCTTTGAAAATATAGCCCACTTTGAAGTTGTTGAAACCCATAGTCTGTTTTCAGACGGCCACAACGCGCTTTCCTGGCATATTAACAGTAAACAAAGTATTGATCCAAGCACTGAATTCACTAGTTCAGAACCTCAATTGTTGAACCAGCGTCCACCATGGTCCCAATCCATGGAGCAAAATTTTGCAAGCTATATTAATCAGGAGCAGGTTGAAAATATATTGTCCCAATTAAACTCTTACCCACACTCTCAGGAAACTATCGATTACATATCCAAAGAGCTCCAGGTGATATTCCAAGACGCAGCTATTAAATTATCTCAAAATATAACGAGTAGAAATCGGCCAAAATCTAAAAGGCATTACCCTATGAATAAACCATGGTTCGGTCCGCGATGCCACAAAGCTAGAACATCATACCATTCCGCCAAAAACATCTACAACAAAAATAAAAGTGAATCTAACAGGATAAATCTTCAAAAAATAAGTAAAGAATATAAAAGGACTATGAACCACTTCATCAATAAGACAAAACTAAAAAATGAACAAAAACTACGCACAATGAGTGAAAAAAGCCCGAAAAACTATTGGAAATTTCTGAATAACATCAAACCTAAACACAAAAAGATTGAAACTCCATCAGTGGAGGAATTTTTTGAGCATTTTAAGAGAGTAAATTCCAATACAATAGATGATGACAGGTTTTACGATGAGCGCATGGAAACCCAAGAATGTGACGAATTTTTAAACTCCCCTATTACTGAAAGTGAAATTAGGAAGTGTATTCGAAACCTAAAAAATTCAAAAGCCGCCAGCCCCTCTGATAACATAATAAACGAATACATCAAAGCAACAGCAGACATTTTAATTGGAGTTTACACTAAACTTTTTAACGGGGTCCTTGACACAGGTCTCATTCCTAATACCTGGCTGGAGGGCACAATAATACCGCTCTATAAAAATAAAGGTGATCCAAATGATCCAATTAATTACAGGCCTATCACTACTTTAAGTTGTCTAGGTAAACTTTTTACATCTATATTAAATGAAAGGTTGTCAGTCTTTTTAACACAAAACACCATTTTGAATGAGAATCAAGCCGGATTTAGGAAAGAATATTCATGTATCGATCATATATTTACCCTTCACTCACTTTTTGAAATATTAAGAAAAAGAAAAAAGAAGCTATTCGCAGCATTCGTGGATTTTTCTCAAGCATTCGATCGCGTTTGGCGACCAGGATTATGGCATAAACTACTAAAAGAATCCATAAATGGAAAATTTCTTACAGTTATCTATAATATGTACCAGAATATTAAATCCTGTGTTAAACACGACGGCTCTTTTTCCCAAATGTTCGCATGCAAGATTGGTGTCAGACAAGGCGAAAACTTATCTCCTCTGCTGTTCTCATTATTCCTCAATGATCTCGAATTATACATGATCTCTAACGGTGCTAATGGAGTAGAGCTTAATTTTCCAGACGACACAACATGGCTTAAACTGTTATTATTACTCTACGCCGATGATACCGTTATCCTGTCTGACGATCCCATTGACTTCCAAAACAGCCTAGATATTTTCAATCAATATTGTGTGGATTGGCATTTGACAGTCAATGCAAACAAAACGAAAGTGGTAATATTCGGATCTAGACTTACAAATAATTATAGTTTTAACTTAGGCAACCACTTACTGGATATTGCAGACACCTACCATTACTTAGGTGTTACTTTTTCAAGCAATGGATCATTTCTAAAAGCACGAAAGCATGTGACAGAACAGGTTAATAAAGCTATGCACCTATTGTTTACAAAAAATAATAATTCAGATTTGCCTCTTGATTTAGTCCTAAAACTTTTCGACCACACTGTCCTGCCTATACTCACCTACGGCTCCGAGGTTTTTGGTTATGAAAACATTGAAATCTTGGAAAGGGTCCATGATAACTTTTTAAGAAAAATAACCAAGGCAAAGAAATCAACACCATTGACATTTTTGTACGGCGAACTTGGCAGATATCCAATTTCAATAACTATTAAAAGCCGCATGATTTCATTTTGGAATCGCCTTATGACAGGTAAAAGAGAAAAACTTTCTTTCAAAATTTATAACTATATCATGAATAATTATGAAAATGGTTTGAAATGGCAGAACACAATTAAGGAAATTCTAATCTCCGTTGGGAGACCTGATCTCTGGGAAAACCAGTTTTATCTAACCCATAAAGGTATACATAAATTGGTCAAGCCAACATTAATCGATCAGTACAAACAGAGTTGGCACGAACAATTGCAAAATACTAACAAAGGCACAATTATTTAAGTTTTAAACAAAGCCATTGTTTTGAAAATTACCTCAAAATAATTACTAAAAAGGACTACTTGCCTCTTTTCAAATTTCGAACAGCTAACCATTCTTTCCCGGTTGAAACAGGTCGATATGATGGAACTCCTGTCGATGACAGGAAATGTCCTTTGTGCACATAAGATCGGGTGGGTTCTGAAAGCCATTATTTATTAGAATGTAGCTACTTTGAAAACGAAAGACGCATTTATCTATCGGACATCATATATCAAAACGATAGTAATATTGGATCAGTTATGACGATATCAAGTGCCCCAAAGTTGAAAAGAATCGGTCGTTTTGTGAACATTATTTTGAACAAATTTATCTAGCTTAACAGTTCCCTCAGTGACACTTGTTTTTTTAGAGAGAGAAAATAAAACCTAAATATTAAAAAAGAACGCAAGCCGAAATTGTTTAAACTCAGATAAAGTGGGAAACATGGTGGAGAAAGGGAGAAAAAGCTAGTCAAGCTATACCACCCTTTTTTCACAATACTTCCCAAATTGATGGGTCTCATTGCGATGTGAGAAAAAGTGTACGACACAGGGAACAGGTCAATTTCCAGTGCTATAAACATAATTTTTCATACTTACCAGTAGAAAGATAATCCGAATTCCACGCGTCCCTGCCGACAACTCTCAATTAGACATTTATGAATGGAGATGGATGTGGAGATGGACAACGGAATACAGGTTTCAATAAGGGGTTTTCTCAAAGTAACTATTCCAATATGTATATAGGCCAAAGAAAAAGACATCATGGTTTAAGGTCTACAGCCCCCCCACCCCCATATTAAAAGAAGAAGTTGCAGAGATTGGCTGAATTGCCTTTAGAGATCGTAATTATCCTTAACTCCACTTTTATTCAGTGCTTCTGATAGAACTCAACGATCAAACTTTTAAATAAGCATCAACATTTTCAGAAATGCTTCTTGTGCCTAGTTCCCTCATTGTTTTTGGCCTTCTCATTTTCCACACAAAATTGCAACATTGTTGCTCTGAAGAAACATAGTGCTTCTGTTGTTCATGTGGTTGGCATCAGTTTCCAAAATAGTGTTTTTAACTGTGTTGTTTTATGTTAGTATCTCTACAGAAAAAAATGTGATAAATGCATTGATGTCTGGTCTTTATGGCACTTTCCAACGGTATTTAGGTTTGTGATTGCATAATGGTCGACCCGACGGGGAAACTTAAATAAAATTGAGATTGTTATCTGTGCAATGGATAGAACGAGTCAAAAATATGTAGACCTGCTAAAATTCAATCAAAGATAGTTTTACTTTTTTAGTTTTACCTCTGTTCCTGTAGGTCCACTCATCACAACTCGGCCGATTCCCTACCTATATCAAGTTTGATGGCTCATATCACTCGAAGTATGCCGAATGCATGTAGGCCTATACCCGGGTTGTCATAAATAATACTGAAATGGTTTGGTAGACGGAAACTGGATTAAGGGTCATCAGAACGATACCCAGCAAATTCATACTGATGCACAAATTTGACAACAGTTACCATTTCCGGTTGGTTGCGTATTGGTCGTGGATAAAATACGATATATCCTAACAGATTTCTAGTCAAGACCTTCTATAATGCACATTTGAGTCAGAGAGTGGGAGATAAACATGTCGGAGAGTGGGAGATAAACATTAACATGAATTTTGATTGAAGCAATATACTTCTTGTTATAGGATGAAGGTTGAAGACATAAATGCAGAACTTAAAAGTTATCAATGCATTAGTTAACTTTGGCAGCATCAGAGACAATTCCTATCGTTAACTTTTCGAATCATTGGAAAAATAGTATATCGTTGTAAATCAGTATGATCGATTCGATGAAAGTTATAATACTATTAGCTTGATTATCATGTTTTCTTGGCTTGGCTACAGTCGCTTGATTTTTAGTGGAAATACAAAGTCGAGCAAGTGGTATAACTGTTTCAAAAATACTTTCATGGTTATCTGCCCTTGTTGTATCGGTTCCCCATGTGACAGTGAAGAAGCTGTCCAAGCTCAGGTGACGATCTTCCGTCATGACAAGAGATATTATAAAATGTCAGTTTTTGATAATGTCAAAGTTTTTACCCAATGAAAACGCAGACGATGACGCAGACGACACCAGGGCAACGAGAATACCTCGATGTTTTCTTCATAAACAATCGAGCTAAAAATAATTGTTGTAAAAAATTTCAATAAAATTTTTAATACGGCCTTAACGATCAATTTGATACATGTGACCCGTCATGCATAATGATTTTGATTCATATGACCCGTCACGCAAAAGAGTCCATCATTGAATCCGTAAATCAAATAATTGATGAGCAGATTGAAGCCAGTTCAGGTTGATCCGGGTAGATATGTTTAAACAACTATTTAGTAAGGTTGAATTTTCTTTTAAGTTTTAACATGTAGAACATCTTCCAAAAGCATTAAGTTTTGGCCCTGGTCAGACTGTGCAGTTGGCGTAGTCTGACCAGAGTCGATATTTTTTGAAGTTCTCAGATGGTTCCTTTATGTGTGACGCGTCACAAATGAATCTGTTGAGACAATCCCCGAGTTTTCTCTGCTTTCTGTTCTTCATCTCCATATCCGTCTCCATTCATAAATGCCTATTATGACCGTTACGCATTCCAGAGTCTACTGATATTGTATATATTTATATATAAACATACTCGGGTAGTTGCACGCTTTGACCGAACGTGACCTGGTTTATTGGCCGGATCAGGTGCGGTGTGTTGCGTGCATCTCGCAGTGATTTCTTTCTTTTTTAATCTTATTTTTTCTGTTTCACAGGTTATGTATGGGATAGAAAACGAGTGCCGTGGTATATGGGAAATATACACGAGAGCGGTAGCGAGTGTATATTTCCCATATATCACGGCACGAGATTTTCTATCTTACTTAGACCACGTGACTATTTATTCATGCTTTTTAAGTCATATGCTCATATTTATAGTAGATAAAAAGCTTGTTACAAAATTGAGTCATTGTAATCGCTAAAATGAAAGTTTTGCATCTAGTTCAAAAGAGGCATAAGTAAGGTACTAATTTATATCAAAATGCTGAAAGTTAACCTATTTGTGGATTGTTAAGAAAGAAATTGTATTTGCCGGCAAAATTTTGAAAACGTTATGTTTCGATTGTAGATTGTCAAAGATAATAGGGATGTTAAGCGTTTAGAACTTACTAAGTGACTCTTGTAATTAGACAGTACAAGTCTATTTTATTACGAAACACATGGAATGTTGTTGAGAAATATTGTTCAGTTTTCTTTTGCAATTAATATGTTCATTACGTAAATTTCGAGCAATTTTTGTAAGCAATGTCAAGGCCGTACATGAAAACCTTGTAAACTTTGTACATAGAGCCATTGAGTTTAACCTGTAGGCTATTAAACGCGACTCAAGGACCTTTAGTGGACAATGTATATACAGATCAGAAAGCACAGAACGTGTGCAATCTGATCATGGATGTACACTTTCCGATAAGGCGATATTTTCCCCTAAATATCTTTGAAATAGCCAAATTTGGGCTTTTATTATTGGCTTGAAGGTTTCATTTCGCTTATTAAGCATGTTAAGGGTTAAACATTACTAAACCAACCTATTCATGTGTAGGTGAACTGACACGTTTAACGCCAATGCAAACTAAAGAGCTGTCGAATTTGTTGTAATTTCTTAGCAAAAATAAGTGTTTAATCCTTCTCAGATTGATGTTTTAGAAAAATGGTTGTAAAGGCAATTGCATGTTTAAAGCCAAAATGTGAACATTACACTTTTAACCAGGCTGGAGCTTATTTTTCTACCGCCTAAAGCACACTCCATTCAAGAGGATGCTGTAGTTAATCGCTATTTGAGGGCAATACTGTGTTAATTGATTGTACATTGCACAGACTTAGAATAGTATTGCACTCACACATGAAAATGTTATACCCAGTTCAAATCATACTTCAAAATTGTGTTACCGCAAAGGGTACATTTTGTCCCGACTCGACATTGCAAACAAAAATTGTCGGAATTCATGTGCGGGATATACTAGCATAGTATATCCAGATTATACAACTGCGGGAGTTGTATCTTCGATATATACAACGGAAATACTGAACGCTGATTAGTCAAGTCCCTACAAACGTGGTCTAATTTATTATATATTTAAGATTCCTTCCCCAAACAAATTTTGGAAATGTATTATGCGATTCTGGTGAATTTAAGCGGATCATGTTCAGATTGCATTGTTGTAGTCTGATATGTCATGGCCCGCTCGAATTCACGTGCATATCAACATATCCTCCCTATATATGGCCACTTACTGGTTGTTCTCTATATCTGCCTTATTCATATTCTTATGATATATACCCTTATTGTACATGTTATACTTGGGTTAATAAAGTAATGTTCTGCTCTGTTCTTCTATGTAGAATAATGACCCGGGTAATTTTAGGTGTACTTCAGTAAATAATGCTCTGATTGTCTGTTGAAGGGCTTGGTTTCGTAGTGATTTGTGAAAAACACTGTCTCCCGAAGATAGATTCGGGCTCTGTGAAACCGAAGGGAATAACTTGTAATTTATAGTAGCTTATTTATAGTAGCTTTTAATTTTTGAAAAGACAATTTTCTGGTAAAGAGTTGATTTTATATTGATAAAACAAGACTTGTTGGATTGTATTTCAATGTAATTGAAAGGAATTGCTAAATACAGACTAATTATGTATGTAATTAATTACATTACAATTACTTACAATTGACAAAATGCTTAATCACCAATTACACACAATAACTTCAAAAAATGTATTTACTCACAGTCAAATACGATTACTTGTTTTCAGTTACCAAAGGCCTGCTTTATTTAAGATAAGAAGGTTGGAACTTTACTTGTCATTTTTCATTTAATTATGATGCGTAATTCTAAATTGATTTTTCAGCGACAATGGCTGTTGCCGAGCATTATTTGAACAATCCAAGACTTGCAAACTGGGTGAAAACTACTCTGGCATTCAAAATCACTTCAGAAGTACTGAAGGATTACGTATATAAAGAAATTCAAATCTTACAGAGGTTAATTAAAGAAAAATGTCCACTTGGAAGTGTATGCTATTCATGCAATGCGATGACCGCGCCAAGGTGTCCAAAAAATGTTTGTAACATCTACCGATATGAAATTTCATACTATCACCGAAGCTGTCCATCCTTCAAGAATGCAGACCCCAAGAAGTGGACAACTGATGCTTGGGAAATTGCAAAATGTTTTATGCCGGAAATATCAGGCTACAGGAATTGCACGCTGTTGGATGCAGACTTTTCTACGGTCATCAACGTCATCATCAACTGCAAGCATTTTGATAATGTCGTCTCATGTAGCATGGAATATCACACTAATAAATTTTGTGAGGTATGTAGAATTTTAATTTTCGTTTAATTGCATAACCATTGACGAAGAGTCTGAGATTCCTAAATTGAGAATATATTTTGTATTGTAATTGCATGGCTGATGAAATACTTAAAGACAAAGAGAAATAAAAGAGTCATAAGGAAAATAAACCTCTCACTTTAATCCAGCGCACAATTTTTAAATGATAGGATTTTGCCTTAATGGACTGAACCGTCGCGCTCTAGGTCTAATTATTACAGCCATACAGTTATTTAGCAATTTTACAAAGGACTATGAAAGTTGTTATATGTGATGAAAGTAGTCTATTTACAGAATTCTTTAGAATTAGAATTTAGCGGGTTTGGGTCTTTTTTAAGTAGTTGCAATTAGGTGTTAATAAAAAGGCTGTAAAAACACAAGTGCCAATCGGGTAAGAAAGTGCCTGAAACAGCAAATATTCGTCGTGTTCTCGCCTTTTACATTTTATCTAAGCGCTGGTAGATATTGAGCTGCCTTTTAGCGTGTAAATCATTCACATGGGCTACAGATCAGGTTCGAGTTTTATTCCGGTTCACTGATTTTTGGTGAAATTACGGGCCTTGGACTTCGAAAATTTCACCGAAAATTAGTTTTCCAGACTTTTTTCCCTAGTCGCTGGTAGATAATGAGCTAATTCTTGGTTTGCAAGTTGATTACCATGAGTTACGGATCAAGTTCGAGTTCCGTTCCGGTCCATTGTTTTTTGACGAAATTACAGGCCTTGGACTTGGAAATTTTCACGAAAAAAAGAAAATCAGTTTGCTGGACTTTTTTTCTAAACGCTGGTAGATATTGAGCTGGTTTTTGGTTTTCTAGTCAACCACCAAGAGTTACAGATCAAGTTCGAGTTTCCGGACTTTTTTTTCTCTTAATACTGGCATATATTGAGCTGCTTTTTGTTGTGAAAGTCAACCTCTGTGAGTTACAGACCAGGTTCGAGTTTCTTTTCGGTCCATTGATTTTCGAAGAAATTACTGACCTTAGACCAAGAAATTTTCAGAGAAAAAACAATTTTCCGGACTTTCCCAAATACTGGCAGATAATGAGCTGATTTTTTAGTTGTAAGCCATTCACATCAGTTACGGATCAAGTTTAAGTTTCGTTACGGTCAACTGAATTTTGACGAAATTACGGGCCGTAGACTTAAAATTTTTCACGGACAAAATAGTTTACCGGACTTTTTCTCTAAACGATGGTAGATTTTGAGCAGCGTTTTGGTGTTCAAGTCAATCACCATTAGTTGCAGATCAAGTTGGAGTTTCGTTCCGCTCCACTGATTTTTGACGAAATCACGGGCCTCGGCCTTAGAATTTTTGACAGAAAAAATTAGTTGTAGAGTCTTTTTTTCTAAACGCTGGCAGATTTTGAGCTGATCTTTGTAGTGTAAGCCAACCACTGTGAGTTACATATCAAGTTTGAGTTTCATTGTCGTCCACTGATTGTTGTGCCTTGGGCTTGAAAACAAAAAGAAAACAGTTTTCCGGACGTTTTTTCTTAATGGTGGCAGATATTGAGCTGATTTCGGTGTGTAAGTCAACCACTGTGAGTTACAGATCAAGGTTGAGTTTTGTTCTGGTCCACTGGTCCATTTTTATCTCCACTGGCCGAAGGCCAGCGGGCTTTTGTCATGGCCTGGTGTCCGTCGAACGTCGCGTCCGTCCGTCCGTGCGTGCGTCCGTCCGTGCGCGAGTTAACTTTTATTTCAAACATCTTCTTCTCTCAAACTATCCATCCAATTTTGATGAAATTCACAGAAATGATCCTGCCATGGTCCTCTACAGAATTCCTTGAAAGAATTTCATTCCTTAAAAATCTCTGGTTGCCATGGCAACAACACTGAAAAAAAAATTTTTTTTTAATCTTCTTCTCTGAAACCATAAGGCTTAGGGCTACCAAATTTGGCATGTAGCTTTATCTAGTAGACCTCTACAAAGTTCCTTCAAATAATAGCTCTGGGGTCAAAATTGGCCCCGCCTCGAGGGTCACAAGTTTTATATGGGCTTATATGGGGAAAACTTTGAAATTCGCCTGGTACCTAGACATAGGGCCTAGGGCTACCAAATTTGGCATGTATCTTTATGAAGTGGTAGTCTACCAAGAGTGTCCAAAATGTAGCCCTGGGGTCAAATTTAGCCCAGCTCGGCTCCGGGGTTCACAAGTTTTACATGGGCTTATATAGGGAAAACCTAAACAATCTTCTCGTACCAAGCCATAAGGCCTAGGGCTTGTCAATTTTGCATCTAGCTTTATCAAGTGGTTGTCTACCAAAGGTGCCCAAATTATGGCCCTGGGATTAAATTTGGCCCCGTCCTGGTGTCACAAGTTTTACATGGGCTCATATATGGAAATCCTTAAGTTTGAAACCAATTGGCAAAATAGTGTAATGTATGGCTCGTTGTGTTTTTACTTATTAGCCAGTGGAGCGATACATGACCATCACGGCCCTATAGTTTAAGAAATCACGGGCCTTGGACTTAGAAAATTTTACAGAAAAACAATTTTCCAGGCTTTTTTTAGTACAATGCACATGTTTGGTAAGTAGGTACCTGTCATTGATACCGATCTTTTGTGGGTTATATGTCCAAGGTCAAGGTAAAAAGTTTTAACCCTTGCCATGAACACTTTTCAAAGTAATTTCTATGTTTATACAGGTATTTATTTACATAAGTTATAACACTTATACGTGGTAATCTGGTACCTCTCATTGTTACAAACCTGCCGATGATAAGGTCAAGGTCATCTCACAAGGTAAAGTTCATATTTCTGAAAAGTTGGTTTTACCAGGGCATTTGTGTTTCACAAACACATCTTAATTGTCATAGTAAAATTTCTTCCATGAATTTACTCTAATAATTAATGAGGTACACACACACACACACACACACCCACACCCACACACACCCCCACACCCACACACCAAACCCCCCCCCACACACACACACACAAATATATATGGCTTTTATTAAAGCATTGCGGACAAAGATAGACACGGTGCTTAAAATTCTGAAAGGAGGTCAAATACGTTCTTTCTCTTCCACAGAGTTTCACAAACTATACCTACCAATGATATATACGGCTGGTGCTTGTCTCTTTTCAGGCAAGGGCTATGAGAAACAGGTTGATGCACTCGGACAGACATGAAGTAAGTGAAATTGAAATGTCAGAAAATCTTGACCTATTGATCAAACTATTGATGTGTTTCAAAGACGAACATGTAAAGAATTTAGCAGCACAGGATGAAATTAAAAAGGTAAACCACCTTCTTTGCATATCATTAGTCGCCGCGCAGAAGCGCGCGACTATATTTTTAATAGTTTTTCGAGTTAGGACATGGATAGTGGGAATTTCGTTTTTTTAGGGATGTTAGGTTAACAAGGAATCTTTCTAACGTTACTTCGCCTTAAACTGGCTTTTTAATTCATTCTTAAACTACGAAATTGCAATACGATACTATTTTTGTTCTATTAATACTTACAACATCAAAAAACCGCCTAATTATTTCTTATATTGTCGCTATTCGTGAGAAATGGACTCGTCCACATAAATGCCTTGTTTCCATTGGTCAAGGCTGTACAGGTTTCCAGTCATTTCGTACCTGGTTAATTTCGTAGCTAGGTCATTTCGTACGATTTTGGTCATTTCGTACCTACTTATACTTTCAATTTTGGTCATTTCGTACCCAGTTGGTCGTTTCGTACAAACTTCGTACACAGGTTTAATAATCATTTTGATAATTTTGTAGATAGTTTTTCCTACTATTTGTGTGTTTTTTGTTGAATGACCACTGCTAAAATTGTGCATTGCTGAAATTGTGCTAAATTCCGTCGAAGAACGGGTATGATGGTTGTGATTGTATCTGACCATTATTGGTTATTTATTTCTAAGTTTAGTTTTTACAACAAAGATAGTTTAGAACTCCTTTGTTTATTTCTCAAGAAGCTCTGCATAAATTTAATTTGTGGAAAAAATCTGGAGAGAGGCCACTTTTTCGCTGTGTTGTTCATAATGATAAAGCGCAATGCAAAACCATGATTCTTTATGAACACTGTTCACCAAACACTATAGTCTTAGACTTGTTTAAATTGAAAGCATGCCTTGCAAACTTACGTCCTCTTGAATCATACTTTCCTAGGACAGCAACATTTTAGTAACTTAGCCCTGCTTTCACCACTTTCCCAAACAAACACGGGTTATCACATGTGTGCTATCAAATTCTTTTGTCAAAACATGTTGGATAAGGAGAAATTGCTCGTTTTAAGCAATTTCTTCTTTATTAAATACCTTTTCCCCACTACTAGCGAATTTTCCACCATTTTTGCAGCTTTTTAAATTGTCATCTGCCAACTCTTTGAATGTGGAAGAGTCTGATATTTGTCGTTTGGAAAAGAGTTAAGAGAGCGCTGTGCTAGGGTATTAGATACTGTGACAGAAGACAAGTTTTGATATAGGTTACTATTCACATAATTTCATAATGTGTTAAAAATCTGCTGATGAAAACTGACATTTACTTACTTGCCCTGGCTTTCTTGAAGCATTAAACAAATTTTTTTGCGGCGACTTTGATGCTTTGCATCAACTTTTTCTTGTTTCACATTGAAATCTTCCATTGCTATATCATCTTGGAATATGTTAAAATTTGCATTTTAAAACCAACAAGTAATACACTTTTGTTCATGTAAATTTCAAGGGGTAGCGTGCCATTTGTCAATTATTCAATGAACAGTTTTCGGAAGACTTAAAATGGTAAAGTTAAAACGTTTTTATTTTTTAGCTCACCTGAGCACGAAGTGCTCATGGTGAGCTTTTGTGATCGCCCAATGTCCGTCGTCCGTCGTGCGTCGTCCGTCGTGCGTCGTCCGTCGTGCGTCGTCCACAATTTCTTTAAACATCTTCTCCTCCTAAACCACTGGGCCAATCTTGATGAAACTTGGCAGGGATGTTCCTTGGGTGAAGCTCTACCAAAGTTGTTCAAGAGATTGAATTCCAGCCATAATTCTGGTTGCCATGGCAACCAAAAGGAAAAAAATAGCAAAATCTTTGAAAATCATCTTCTCTGAAACTAGAAGGCGTAGAGCTTTGATATTTGGTATGTAGAATCTCCTAGTGGATTTCTACCAAGATTGTTCATATGATGCCCCTGGGGTCAAAACTGGCCCCGCCCCGTTTGAAACTTAGGAACAAAGAAGAAAAACTTTAAAATTCTTCATCTCTGAAAGTAGAAGGCTTAGAGCTTTGATATATGGTATGTTGCATCTCCTAGTGGACTTCTACCAAGATTGTTCATATGATGCCCCTGGGGTCAAAACTGGCCCTGCCCTGGGGGTCACAAGTTTGAAACATAGGAACAAAGAAGGAAAACTTTAAAATTCTTCTTCTCTGAAACTAGTTGGTGCAGACCTTTGATATTTGGTATGTAGCATCTCCTAGTAGACCTCTACCAAGTTTGTTCATATGATGCCCCTGGGGTCAAAACTGGCCCCGCCCCGGGGGTCTCAAGTTTGAAACTTAGGAACAAAGAAGGAAAACTTTAGAAAATTCTTCTTCTCTGAAAGTAGAAGGCTTACAGCTTTGATATTTGGTATGTAGCATCTCCTAGTGGACTTCTAGCAAGATTGTTCATATGATGCCCCTGGGGTCAAAACTAGCCCTGCCCCGGGGGTCACAAGTTTGTATTATAGGAACAAAGAAGGAAAACTTTAAAAATTTTCTTCTCTGAAACTAGACAGTGCAGAGCTGTGATATTTGGTATTTAGCATCTGCTAGTTGACCTCTACCAAGTTTGCTCATATGATGTACCTGGGGTCAAAACTGGCCCCGCCCTGGGAGTCACAAGTTTGAAACATATGAACAAAGAAGGAAAACTTTAAAATTCTTCTTCTCTGAAACTAGGTGGTGCAGAGCTTTGATAATTAGTATGTAGCATCTCTTAGTAGACCTCTACCAAGTTTCTTCATATGATGACCTTGTGGGCAAAACTGGCCCCGCCCCGGGGGTCACAAGTTTGAAACATAGAAATAAAGAAGGAAAACTTTAAAATTCTTCTTGTCTGATACTAGGTGGTTCAGGGCTTTGATATTTGGTATGTAGCATCTCTTAGTGGACTTCTACCAAGATTGTTCATATGATGCCCCTTGGGTCAAAACTGGTCCCGCCCAGGGGTCATAAGTTTGAAACAAAGGAACAAAACAGGAAAACTTTAAAATTCTACTTCTCTTAAACTAGAAGGTGTAGAGCTTTGATATTTTGTAAGTAGCATTTCCTAATGGACCCCTACCAAATTTTTTCTTAGGATGCCCCTTGGGTCAAAACTGGTCCTGCCCAGGGGTCACAAGTTTCATTTTACAGCTTGGTACTCAGGTGAGCGATATAGGACCATCATGGTCCTCTTGTTTTACGTCGAAGACTTTCTTCATTGTACATCATTGTCCACAAAATATTTCCAAAAGAGCGTTTTTTCTGTGAAAACTTTGGAAGCAACAAACAAGTATTTCTTCTTAATTAACGTATCTGTAACAGTATTTTTCATAGTGTGAGTTGTCTAAAGGTAGCCTTGATATTTTTTTCAAGTTGATGACAACGCAGCTTATTGTTACGCAGCAAGACGTCCTATATGCACGAAAAGAGGCTGTCTGTTATAATTTGAAAGAAATTAATGAAAGCAAAAAGGAAATCACACACTGGTTCGACATTTGGAACTCGGGGGTTGAAGAGAAAAAAGCAATCTGGACAGGTATTTTAACAATTAAGCTTTAGGCTGTACAAACTAACTTGATAAAAGGATGCATTATAACCGCTTGAAACAGTTTTTTTTTTCAATTTTAATGACATTCTCACGATTAGCGAAATAATTTTCTATTTTCTAGAGTACATAATTTAATTATTTAGGAGAAAATGAAACTGATTGAATCTCACTTTATGTCCCCTGAATTTGCTGTCCTATCATTTTATGTCGAAAAAGACGAAAATACATTTCTCGGCATATGTATTGTAGGTAACAAATATAGACACATACGTTCTGACAATTCACCTGCTTCAAATGATCTCTTTTTGTTTTGATCTCTCCAGCAGCTCGAGATGATATACATATACATGATAGACAAATTGATAAACTTGCTTAATAATTTGTAAGCTATAATTAACTTATCTTTGAGACACTGGGTTTCTACAATATACAAAATGAGACAAATTTAGAGATTTTTCGAGATGATACATTTACAGACAAAAAAGTTTTGTTCCAAAGCCAGTGTCACTCATTCTAATGCGGAATAATTGAAACTTCCCACATGGAAAAAAGATATAACCAGATGTTTATTCCATTCATTTGGTAATCTTTCAGAAAATAGTTTTAGATGATGAGGTTTGATAATTCATGTTTATCACAAGTGGAATTAACCGATTTCATAGTAACCAGCACGGAACTAAATACATTCTTGGTCAATATTTAGAATTTCACCCTTTCAAACGCATTGCATCTATTTCAGAAAGTGATTTATAACATGCAATAAAGAAAAACAACAACAACAAAAACAAAACTTTTTTTCAAAATATTTATTTACCCCGTAAAATTGATGATTTTGAGTTTTGTTGATTTGTTTTTTCAGTCCGAATGTAAATAAATAGTGGACACTAATGGCTCTAGTGCTGCAGGATAAACATGTATTTGGTAATCGCAGAATGCAAAGATAAACGAAAGTCATTTCGAAAAAAAAAAGATTTACCCTTTTTCTAAATAATTTATGGTACATGATTTCCTCGGAAATTGATTAAAACACATTTGTCATAATTTTAGTCTATACCAACGATTTATTTCCTTTAACTGGTCAGCACAGTCTTATTGTAATGCGTTCTTAACGAGGGAGGGGGTGTGGGGCGTGCCACCAAAAACTCCTGCACTTGATTTTGATGAAAGTCCCTACAAAATACGGTATAGAAGCATGATTTTTTTTCCGCTTAAGGATTGAAATTAATTATGCCCCGTGAACACCACTGGGAACATGTTCACTTGTGCCTGTACCACTCGTGAACATATTACCGATCTTCAGTCAATGAAATAAATTTCTATCTTTTACAGAAAAAGAAAAAAACTCGTATATCTCACTATTTCGGTCTTAGCAATCAGACGGCTTTTGTTAAAACTTATAAAGAGAACACATCTTTGAATTGTTGATGAATACAAACCTTGGTCTAAAATCTAGACTGCTTGAAACTTAATGTGGGATTTATACGGAATTGGGCTAGAAATCGCAATATAATTTGGTTAACTCTTATTTGCTGAAAATTTCTCAAAAATAGTAATGATCTATATCAATGTGTCGAGATTCGTTATGATTGGTTCGCAATTGATACCAAAAATCACAGCCTACCATTTTTTGAAACTTTCCTTTGGAATAGTTAGCAATATGGAGAAGAGATTCATTTGTTTCATTTTTGGAAGCTGTGATTTTAAAAAAAATGATACTTAATTGATATTACTAGTGTTTCGTTAATGTTTAGTGCCTTCTGGATATTGATCTGTAAAGATGTTTTTCACCGCTTTTAGCAGTACTTGAGTTAACATTTCGTGGTACTAACACCCCTATTGATGCTTATATGCAGACTGCACAAATTTTCTACAAATATCTAAATGTCAAACTCTTGTTTTAAACTCCACTGAACGAAGGCTATAGTGAGCTTATTTCATGACGCTTTGTCCACCTTCAGTGCATGGGTTAACTTTTTATTTCAAACATCTATTCTGATACTATCAAACCATTTTCTACCAAATTTTACAGAAGTGATTCTACTATTGTCCTTTTTATAATTTCTTCAAAAAATTCAATTCTGGTTATGACAGGAAAATGTTAAAAAAAATCTTATGTAAAACCACAATTTGGAGTTCTCCAGAAATTAGCTGTAATGGACCTTTTGTTGGACTTCTTTCAGATACTTGAGATAAAGTTAATCTGGAGAAGAACACTACTGTTAGGTGTGGGTAAATTATAGTCGAAAAGAACACTACTGTTGGGTGTGGATAAATTATAGTTGATTTCAAGCTATAGTTAAGCGTATATATATTTGAACAGGGAAATGTCTCTCTTTTTTTTACAGAAAGTTTGAGTACCGTTAATCCTTCGTGATAATCGTTTTACACTAATCATTGTTAGTATGCATATAAAAGTTTTCTAACTTAATAAAAACGCTATCATTGATATTGATTTATTTTGACAATAATAAAAAAAGGTATGTTATCAGTGATAATGATTTATTTTGACAACAGTGGTCATAATCAGGTGTGTCAAATTGTGTCATTACGCTATTGAAATAGAATGAAAAATAAACATTTTCTGCTGAATACTAATGCCAAAATTCATTGATGTTTGGTTTGAATGATTCTTTATTGTACCTGCTTGTATTCATCGCCATCATCTTGTCGTATGAAAATGATCCGAGGTTTTTTGGGTGAAGCTTATTTTTCTGAATGAAATATCATTTAGTACAAATTTCTTACAGTTTTGTAACTGGCAATGCCAAGTACCTGCTCGGCATATTTAAAAGTATTGGATAGTGGAGCAATACACGACTTTCATGACGCTTGAAATTTTTACTTTTCAGATCAGCAACACAGACTTATTTCTAACTTTTATAAAGGCTGCAAACATTCTTTAATCAAACTTGTGGAGAGTGAAATTGAAAGAACAAAACCTGAGAAATACCCACAAGAAAAGTGGAATACAGATACATTCTTAAGCAGACTTGGTCTGTTCATAAACGTAAAGTCTCTTCCAGAAATACATAAAGGCTTACTGTTTCCAGAAGACGGCAGTCGATCAGATATAAACGAGTGGGATGTATTTCTACTCTGCCGAATTCTTATAGGAACAAGCGGCGACCAGGTAGAGTACGTTCGGGCATTACGGCGCAGCAGAGACACAATCCTAAATAATCCTGATGCTATTAAGGAATATGATCTT
Organism: Tridacna crocea; assembly: GCA_943736015.1. Taxonomy (NCBI): domain Eukaryota; kingdom Metazoa; phylum Mollusca; class Bivalvia; order Cardiida; family Cardiidae; genus Tridacna; species Tridacna crocea. The sequence goes on from OX031069.1 coordinate 17,933,293, forward strand.
AAAGAAATATGCGGCCAAGTGAAAGAACCGCTTAAAACTGAACTTAAACGTATATTTGCTGGCGAAGATATCACAGACGATGCACCACAACTTCAACATTTGCTGAAATGTTGGCAACTGTATGAAACGCACATGTTAAGAGGTAAGTTTTTACATACAAAAATCGACGGACCTTAAGTCATTTGGAAAGACAGACGAGAATATCAGATAGATAAAGTATCACCCACCCACTCACCGCCATATATTATAGACAAACAGACTTGGAGTCATTTAAAAACACATACGAAAAATAGATAAATGTCAAAAAGACATACTTTAATTACATACATATGTATATACATTCATTGATAGACAGACGGTAAGACTCCAAATGAAGCCAAACATGTTTTCATTTACGCTTCGTCAGTGGTCAAGTTACTATGGAGTAACGGCGTGTAATCAGATAGGAAGTAAATGCTTAAAGTTAGCAGCGTTATTGACGAGTATTCAAGGGACATAATTTATCATGAATATGTAGGCGTGAGGTCACAATATGAAGACATTGTATATATGAATATGTTAAAAGAGGTCAGATTATAAAGCAATATTGTATGGATGTTTAGCAGAGATCTGATTATGGATGAATAGATCAGAATATTGTCGGAACATGGAGTGATTAGGTCAAAACATGAAGACATGACTTATCCATAAGGTTATGGATTGTGGTGATTTTATTTTCTGTAAAGAACTGTGATTGTTTGAATTGTTTCATTTATATCCGCCTATGGTGTAATCCATGTTCCCATATTAATTGTATAGTTCTTCAGTTTCGATTTACTGTCGGTTCATCTGATAACATTCCAAAATGTTATATTGAGAAACGTTGCTACCTGATTGTTCATAAGAGATAAAGGTCAATCAAATCATACTCTTGCCTGACTATACGAGTATATTTAGATACTCTGAACTGGGTTTCATGCCCCGGAAAAGTTTTTTCAGGGGCATATAGTGTTACGGGAGACCAATCCTTCATGTATGGCTTCGGTCCGTTTTAAATACAGTACTTAACAACTGCTTTTGGGAGATATCATAGGTTATCTAAAGTAGCAATAGCGTCCAAATGTAAACAATGGGAGATGTTAAAAAGCAGTAAATTCACATCACACCATATAAAAGTATGTAAATTAATATGAGGATGACACTCTTTAAATGTGCGATTGGTCAAAGTTCCATTCGCTGACAGAAGAATTAAATTTAAATTAGAAAATTTTCGACCATGCCGAATTAATTTTTGTTTACATCGATGACCATGACGTAATGATCACGTGACAGCCTGAAACTAAGGTAAACGAAAATACAAAATGGAGGACAGTGGAGGTTCAAATTCGACAGGAGAGCAAGTTTATTAACCGAATTTGCCGAAGAGCAATACAACAGAACAAACGGGCGTCTATTTTAGAAATTGCTTCCAACTAAAAACCCCATGCAAATAAACAGAATGACCGAAAAGCCGGAAAACAGATGCTGATTTCAGTTCGCACGGAAACCCGTTCACAATTGTTCACGATCGGTAAGTCACCTCCATTTACTATTGTTATAGAACATGAAGAACTCTTCGATCCATGAATAGGGGATGGTTTGATAAAAATGCATAATTCAGCACTCGATTGACCCATTTTCTGTGCAGGTATTGCACAGATTAAATGTGCATATGTCTGATCCTCGGTTATGCCATCCTCGTTGACCCAGTTTCGATTCATTCTAATGCATGGAGAGTAACCTAATGCTTATACCTGCGTTCAGAGGATGCGGTTATACGCAAAACATATTTATTGAGGCTTTTATTATAGATCTAAATCTAGTCTAATCCCTAGTTCTAACGCCATTGAGAAATGGCTTTGGAAAACTTTGAGCAGGATCATATTCTTGTGTATACATGTATATGCATTACTTCTTGCAAGCCATGGGCTACATACCAATGCAAAGTGTTTTAGATGAGAATTGAGGGAAAAGATTGATTGATTGTATGGTATTTAATACTTTTTTTCAACATTATTTCAGTTATATCGTGGCAGCCAGTGCACCTGTCCATGCTTTCCTGGAGTCTCTTTTACCAGTACTCTGCACAATTTTCTTTCCAGGCCACTGGCTCTTATCCCATATAACCATTGTCGAGACTATGGTCAGAGGTGGGAGAAGAATGAATCCTGTCACAAGGGACTATCATTAATCCACCAAAAGAAATTTTCTGAGCCAGGGATCGAACCCACGACCCGCTCTTTCTCAAGTCCTGCATGCTACTGACTGAGCTACCAATGCTCGGCTTGATGGAAAAGAAACATCTCCAAGCTTCTAGCCCTGTATATTACTAAGTCACTAGGCATACCCATGATAATGATAAGGGGAAAGATTAGAATCAGGTTGCTAGTCTGTCCATAATTACTCTCAGATTTGTTAAGGGCTCTTCTTAAACAATTTTCAACTATTGTCTTTGCAGAAACAATGCATGTAATTTTCATAACGATTTGTACACAACGTTAGGTGGACTACTGAAGGACTCCTTAATACATGTGGTACATGCAGTATGGCCCTTATGATCTTTTTTTCATCTGATCCAGAGGTAAAGCCACTTTTGGATTGTGTTGGAGGTTGTAGACCTACATGTATCTAATTTTGATGAAATGTAAACTCTATACTTCTTCTAATGTAGAAGAACTCTAAGAAACACCCCTAAAGACTGATGTGTAGGTCACTTCCATTTACCCAGTCATTTTCATGTAACCAAAGGGTTTAACCTTCATAAAACGTTTAAACAATATTTGGAGCTCTCACTTGTTTGATAAATGATATTTCAGGGTACAGAGGGAACTATTTTGCACTTCTCTGGCCAATGCGAATGGATCCTCCGACATGATGATACACAAACAGAATCATACTATGAAGATGCAGATTAGCCTTGGTTTCTGACTCTTTCATGATTCCATTCCAGTAGACACAGGATTTGGCCATCTACTTTCAAGTAACTGAATTAGATAAAACAGATTTTATTTCAACAGCCATATTCTTACTTATATGACTGGTTAGTGAAAATCTAATGCATGTTTTACTGTTTCAGTAGTTCACCTCTACCCAGCCTCACAGGCCATCTACCCAGTGAATCATTGTAGATATAAGATTACTGGTATACTATAAGAAGATTTTGCTGTCTCATCTTGATCTTGAATGAACCCATCATTAAAGGCTGGATTAAAAATGGAGCAGAATTCTTGAAAATGTTCTATAACTACTGCTGTTCTTGTGCGACTGAATTTGGTATTGTCACTTAGGGCTTTACAGTCCTTCTATGCCATTTGTGACATTAGTAATGTCCTAGTTTTTTGTTCAGCTGAACAGCTATAAAGGGCTTCAGGATTAATTCATGACTCAGTGGTTAATTTAATGCATAATACAAGTAATCCGTGACTCGGATTCATTTCTCTCTGGGTTTTGTTGGGATGTCCATGTGCATGTTACTTCAGATAACATGGTAAAAGTAAAAACTCAAGAAATTAAGAATAAATAGTTTATGAAATTGGTATGACATATATCATGTTGACAGTTACACAAATGCATCACTCATTCAGTCAAGCTGGGCTTCATTTGCAAAAGTGTCATCTATTTTCGTGAAAGATGCTGCATTGCACTATTCTTGAACTAATCTACATGTATCATACATGTACATTGTATGTGTAAACCGAATGACTGATCACAGGAAATTGAAAGGCTAAAAGCAATTCATTTGGTTGGTGTATAGCTTGTACCCATGATTGTACATGCTGTTTTTTAAAGGCCCAGCAGCTTTAACTCATTACCACACAATCCCTACTTTTGACGACCTTGAGAAAGAAACCTTTAGAAATTATTGTGGGAAAAGGAGAAAATGCTGGTTACCAGCATTTTCTCCTTTTTCCCACAATATTTTCTACCCTTCACAAAACAAATTTCACGTCACTTTTTTTTTATTCGTCTGCAAAGGCTTTCGATTTGGACAAACCTAAACTTTTCTTCTTTTGTAATGAGTTAAACAAAGCCAGTGGTGTTAAAATGCATTTGACTTTAAATAATGTATGGAAAGTATTGGGAAGATGACAATATGTTGTTTTATGATCAATGCAAGTGTAATTAGTTGGCAAAAAAAAAAAAAAGATTTTTGAAATCTGGTAAAAGAAATCAAAGGACAGAGGGACATGGCAACTTTTGACCTACTTTTAAACTCCATTTTCTGCCATTAACTAACACTTGCACGGGCTGCAAAATAACAGATTGCCACCTTCCATAATTTCCATACTTCTGTTATTATTTAAATTTAGATGCATTTTAAGACCTACTTTGTGTACTTTTGCTACCATTGGAGCACTCCAACTCCATGCTAGTCCAAACAGCATATAAAGTAAATTAGTAAAGGGTTGGAGATGTCCAATCATATGCTGAATATTATACTGGAGGTTATTCTGTCGTCAAATGGAATGAAGTTGGAGTATAACAACACCCATTTCAATAATTACCATACTTGTTGTTTTCTTCCCCACATTTTCAGATTGAGATGAATTGAAAAAGAGATTGTGTATTTTTCTTTTTAGGGTATACAGCAGAACAATCAAATTTCCAAAGACAAATTCTGTGGTGTTGCTGAAGAATATGTAGCATAGGAATATTTGGTCTTCAGTATGCTTGTTACGATATATAACTGGCCACTTCAGATGACAGGTCATACAAGGACAGATATGTTTCATGCAATAAGCAAGGCAATATGGTGTAAATATTAGTTTATTATTTTAAATACATTATATAATCACAATAAGAATTTGTGGACAAAAATTAAAATACGTTCATACATACAGCCATGTTAGAGGCTGTTGAAAGCTGTCAGCTCTTAACCAAAACATCAAAGTTTTCCATGTAGAGCACTATTTAGTAATTTTAACATTGAAAATGATTTCCAAGACATTTTTGGAAATGGAAAGAATTGCAGGTAACCAATATTCCCTTTTACTTTTTTCAAAACATTAACTTCTCTTTCAGAAAAAAAAAAACACTTCATTTCAGCTATGTCTAATTTTTCATCTGCAAATGTTATCAATTCGAACAATTCCAAAAAGTTTACAGCTTTTTGATAACGTTGTTGACAAAGGAGAAAATGCTGGTAACCATCATTTTTACCTTTTCCTACATGTTTTCTATTCTATCAATGACAAATTCCATCATTTGAGCTATGTTTCAAATGCTTTCAATTTGGACAAGTCTATTATTTGCTTATGTGGTGAAGAGTTTACAAACGTCGGAATGGTAAAACTTTGCAGTCTAATAAATTTGTTGTATGGTCAGGTGGCAGGGGACTTGGAAACATGTTCTGACCGTACAACTAATAATGTTTCAAGTGGTACAAAATGCACAAACAAAAATCAAATACATGTATTTACTGGAAAACAACAATCAAGTCTTTTCTAAATTGAAACTTTTTGCAGATGAAAAAGTAACTGAGATAATAAATGTCTCTTTAAAAGGGTAGAAAACAGTCAGGGAATAAAATGAAAATGCTGGCTACCAACATTTTCTCCTTTTCCCACAGGCTGCATTTGACCAATATTTTGTCTTTTTCCCACAATGTTTGCAAAGAGGGTCTTTCTCCGGGCTGTTAAAAATTATATTGTTTTAAAAAGTGTTAAAATGATAATGTGTCTTTTACCTCTGTTTCGTTTACTAGTATCCTAAGGAAAGTCTTTAAAATTTAAGGCTGTTTCCACCTTCCCCCCTCCCCCATGAACAAAATCCAAATTATGTTCAAGAGTTTCAGAGGGTTGATTCCTTTTGCAATGACACTTAATATACAATGGCAGTAAATTGAAATAACCAAGGATGTGAAGGTGCGTGCACATCCACCATAGCCTCTTGGTTAATATGATTTGTTAGATATTGATGTAAATACATATATTCAACTGTAGCTGGAGCTGAAGAGGTACATGTAGTTTCAATAAATAAGTAACCTCCTCTAGCTTTTTTGCCAGTAATATCTGTAACTGACCAAGTGTACATGAGTAAGTGTTCTGCTCCTCCTATACAGTTGAAATACTGTTGAAAATAGTGTTATTGAATTGCACCACATATCAATTAAATATATTTACTTGTGTCTGTTTTCTTTCTACCTTAGGTACTCCATGATGGAAAGTTCAAAGTCCATAGACAACAAGGCTGAACATTGAATTAAGGATACGTATAAGATATGATCATCAAGTTGTACATTTTTGTGACTGTGTGATACAAAAGTGACAATTATTCAAGTATACTTAACTCTACACCCAGTTTAAAGATCATGAATTTGGCAACAAAAACATGTCTTACAAAAAGTTCACGACCAATAAAAAGCTTTTTGAGCAAAGTGCAGTTGTTTTCAGTAATAAACATTTTCAAGCTTTTTATAGCCCTGTAGCAAACAATCCTGTGTTTTAATGACCCTGAAGAAGAAAGCTCTAGAAGCTTTGTGGGAGGAGTAGACAATGTTCGTACCAGCATTTTTTTCTCTTCCCTGAATGCTTTCAATCATTTCATACACAATTCCGAAATCTGTCATCTGTTATTCAACCTATTTCTGTATATGAATTATAAACTCTTTACATACAACAAATTTTTAGACTTTACAGATGAAAAATAGTACATGTGTAGTATGGAAATTTGTTTTTGAAAGTTGACATTTTGTAGCCTGTAAAGCGTTCAATGTTGCTATATGGTACGAACTACTTAAGGATTGGATTGTATGGTATTGTAAAAACATTTTTTCAGTCATATTGTTTTTGGTGAGAGTGTCATTGGGCATGACACAGTCACACTTCAGAGCCTAGTACTGGTAAAACCCAGAAAGCACATGAATATGTGGGCTTTTGCTGTGATATGACTGTTGAAAATGTTGAAAGCAGCTTAAAACACCAACCATACAATCAATTAATCATCACTGTGGCAAATGCACCGATCCATGCTTTCGTAGAGTTCTTTTTACCAGTACTCCTACCAATATTCTTTCCAAGCCACTGGCTGCTCATTGTTGAAAAAGTGGTCAGCAGTGAGAGAGAAATTAAATCCTGTTACAATGACTATCGTCAATCCTTAGACAAAAATTAGTCTAGCTCGGGATAAACCAGTGACCTCCTGTATACTCTATTCCTTTATGCTTTTTCAAACTGATTCAAGATATTGAATACCATAAAGTATGCCAATAAACCATTCAAATTCTTTCTGCAGATTGATGATAGCCACTGAAACGAAATTCATTTTTCTTCCTTCCCAAACATGGTTTGAACTTACTGGGATTAAAAATAATATGTATGGAACACTGATCAAACAAGCTCTGACAGCTGGGATGGTTGCAATGGGCAGTGTGATATACTAATAATTCAAATAATAGTATTAAACACACAAAAAAACTGATAAAGAATGCATATCTCAGAACATTAATTTACCCTTCAAAAACAAATTCCATCATTTGTTTCTTACCAAACGAAAAAAATTTAGACTGGACTCAATTCAAAGCATTTGCAGACAACAAAATAAAAATGACTGAAAATTTGAAATTTGTTTTGGGAAGGGCAGAAAACTACTGTGGGAAAAGGAAAAGATTTTACCAGCATTTCTTCCTTTTCCCACAATATTTTCAAAAGGCTTCTTTCTCGGGGTCGTGAAAAGTCGGGATTGTGTGGTAAAGGGTTAAAAATCAACTGCAAAAGCTTTAAATTTTAACAAGTCTGCATTTTTGTCATAAGGTTAAGTGTGAATAATAAAATTTTCTTTTCAGTATACTACATGTATATTGATACTGTTTGCCTTTAAAATGGTTCTCATTTAAAGCTATCTACATTGTTTTAACTAAATTAAATTTTTTTTTTAAAAAGTCTCTTTTTTATGCTCCCCGAAGGGCGAGCATATAGTCGCCGCTTCGTCCGTCCTTCCGTCCGTCTGTCCGTCCGTCCGAAGCGATTTCTCCACAACCCTTGGACCAAATTGGATGAAACTTCATATATGAACTCCTTGGGGTAATGCGCCGATATACTTTTCCCGGATTTTCAATTTGACCCCGTGTCATGGAAAAAAGGGGCTTAATGCAAAATTGCAATTTTTACCAATATCTCATTCAGTTTTTGTCAGAATATTATGAAACTTTATGGTTATATTGTTTATGGAAAGTCTTAGCATGTGCCCTTGCTATTTTTTATCTGGGCATTTTTTAAGTTGACGTTCTGTCATGGAAAAAGGGGGCTTCTTGCAAGATTCCAATTTTTACTAATATTTCATTCAGTTTTGGTCAAAATTTCATTAAACTTCATGGTTATATTCTTTTTTAAGAGTTTCACCTTGTGGTCTTGTTTCTTTATCTATGTGTTTTTCAATTTGACCCTCTGTCATGGAAAAAGGGGGTTTCTTGTTAAATGAAAAAGGGGCCCTAATGCAAAATTGCAATTTTTACTAATATCTTGTTCAGTTTTTGTCAACATTTCATGGTTATATCTTGTTTTACAAGTTTCAACATGTGCCCTTTGTTTTTGCAATCTATGAATTATTAATGCGCAAATACATCTTTCCTGGTTTCTCAAATTAAGGCTGCATCACGGAAAAAGGGGACTTCATGGAAAAAATTGTTTTTCACTAGGTTCTCCTTTATCAGTGCTCAAACCTGTGTGAAATTTCAAATCTGAACTTGTTGGAACCTTGCCCAGATACCTCTCTTCCTTTTTGTCAATTTCAGGCTGCGTTTCGGAAAAAGGGGACTTCATGTAAAAAATTGTTTTATGTAATATTTAATACATGACTGCTCAAAATTTTATGAAATTTCGAATAATTAATTATTATTAAAAAATGCCACAAACCACACACCCATTGTATTTATTGCAATGATCCAATACTGTCTTATGGGAAAAGGAGGCTTAAAGGGGGCTTATTGGGCTTATTGTCCTCTACAAGTTTTTGTTGGCTATCTCTAAGATAGTAATTGCCTTTTCACTTCATATTTTGGGAGGCATGAACAGGATCTTCTAGGATAAAAGAAGTGAATTTATATCAATTTCTTATATTTTATGACAAGCACTTGTTCGGGGAGCATAACCCGTCTCTGACGGCTCTTGTTTTTTTATAACTGAGTCTTTTAATTCTAATTTTGTTATCGCAGTACCACTTCCCAACTTTGTGCTTATCATGACTTCCTCTGTTGATAGGCCATAAAACACCAATCATTCATGTCCTTGTAAACTGTGCTTTACTGGGCCGGCTTTGTGCAAAATGAGACACTGAAATGATAAGATTATAAGTTTCTTACTAAATACTGTACTGTACTATATGATCCATGCTCTGTCAAAAGGGTGTTTTATGCATCTGCAAAAACTATCTACCTCTGTCAGCCTGTGCAGGCTGACATGCGATAACACTTTTTGCAATTTACGAATTTTCTGCATGTCAAAGGACCATTTTACCATCAGTTCAAGTCCACCGTTATACAAAGTGGGTTTTATGGATCCATAATAAGGTGCTTAGTGTAATACATCACTGAGATGTATTAAGCCCATTTTGCTAGGGCTTGGCTCATACATCTTTACAAATAAGGTTTACAAATAAGATGTCTGACAAAAATGTATGATCACAAAATGCATAAAAGGTTTATGCAGATTACATGGCTACAGACAGTTTGAAAGTTCTTCCATACTTTATGATGGAGAGATGTCTTATGTGTATACACTACAGACTTTGTCGGGAGTCTTTTAACAATATCCTAGGAAGGCCATTTAAAAATTATGTGCTTGTTTCTAACACAGCCACTGAGACTGCATTCATATTTTCAGTCTGAAGTACAAGTTTAAATTGGGTCTATCTGGCTCAGTGGTAAAGTGTAGGACTTGGATGCCCCTGCTTTGAGCCTCAATGAAAGCACTGGGTTTTCCATGGGAATGTCCTTGGGCAAGACACTTCAGAGCCATTGCCTAGTACTGGTAAAAGACGGGAAATACATGAACAAGCAACTTGTCCTAGTGGAGCAACTGATATAATGTAGAAAACCGTGTTAAGTACCATACAAACTGATATTTAATGAGATTGAAGAACACTTGTATTTTTAAGCTGGAAAATTTCAGAAAAATGGCCTTTTAAATGTGAGTCTCGAATTGTATTCCTAGACCTATTTTACAAGATATTCTCATTTCTTTATACTGTAAACACTGCCCTAGTTGCCACCTGAATATTAACTCTTTTCCAGACGACAACATTTGTAACTCATCTATATTAATTTTAAAAGTATTTGAAGACAACAAGTTGAACGCTGCTCAAATGATGGAATTCGTTTAAAAGGTTTTTTTTTCCTCTCTCCACTAGGTTTTCAAAAGTCTCCTATTTTTTTTTAATGTAAAAAAACCCAAAAAAACAAGAGGACCATGATGGTCCTATATCGCTCACCTGAGTATATTTGTAACTTAAATGGTTTATCAAGGGCAGGCTATTCTTTTCAAATAAGGCAAACCCAGGGGTTTGTCACTAGCAGATGATACAGATTTTCTTCTTTGTCTTTGGCCAGTGGAGCTAAAAACTGCTGCTTATCATCAATTTTTCTCTTCACAGTGTCTTGTTCCCTTTTTGACTTGTGGTTTAAGCCATTACCAGATAACAAAATTTTAGACTTGTCCAAGTTGAAACAAATTGCAGACAACATTTTAAAGTGTATGTAAAATGAAAAATAAGTGCCAAATAGGGTAGAAAACATTGTGAGAAAGGAGAAATTGCTTGTTACGAGCAATTTCTCCTTTTCTCACAATGTTTTTCAGAGCTAGATATCGTTAATGCGTCAAAATGCGGCATTGTGTGGTAATGGGTTAAGTAACATTAAATTTGTCGTCTGCAATATCTTTCAATTTTGACCAGTCTAAAATTCTGTGGTTTGTCAATGGATTAATATGGTATTCTTGACCTTATTGTATTTTAATGAATAGTCATGATAATTATGGTTTATAGACTTAACTTGACACATGCAGTCGATTCCATCTCATCTTTACCCTGATAAGATTCTGTTGTACACAGCGAAATCCCCCACAACTGGCCTTGTTCCATATAAACAAATTAGAAGCCAAGAAATCAACATAATGGAACACAGTGGTTATATCCCATCTGTACATAGTGTTATATTTTACTTAGTTTGTTTGTATGAGGTTTTAAGACCACTTTCAACAGTATTTCAGTTATATCCCTGCGGCTGGTGCACCTTATTATGGCTTCCTGTTGTTTCTCACACCAGTACAACCACAACATACTGTGACTTTGACCTAGAAGGTAGGTCACTAAATGTTGCACTCTTGGCCTTGTGGTTTGTCACAAGAAGATTTTTAAAGATTTTTTCAATTTTCAGCCATTTTGTTGCAATGGCAACCATACTTTTAGATGGAATTTATTTTAAAACATTTCCTTTTATGATTCTGTGTAAAATCGTGTGCGCCCAGGCAGAGCCCAAATATGACCCCAGGGGAATAATTTTCACAATTGTTATAAAGGGTCACTAGATGATGCTACGTGCAAAATATGAATGCTCTAGCCCATATGGTTTGTCACAAGTTGATTTTAAAAGATTTCCTTCTTTGTTTCTATGTAAAATAAGGTGCGCCTGTGCGGAGGCCAAATATGACCGCAGAGGGATAATTTTAACAATATTGGTAGAAGATCATTAGATAATCATAATGCTACATACCAAATATGAATGCTCTAGCCATTATGGTTTGTCAGAAGAAGATTTTTTAAAGATTTCCTTCTTTGTTTCTATGTAGAATAGGGTGCGGCTGGGCAAAGCCCAAATATGACCCCAGGGGGATAGTTTTAACAATTTTGGTAAGGGGTCACCCAATGATGCTTCAAACAAAATATGAATGCTCTCGACCTTATGGTTTGCCACAAGAAGATTTTTAAAGATTTTCAAATAGGGTGCACCCGGGCAGAGCTCAAATACGACCACAGAGGGATAACTTTATCAATTTTGGTAGAGGATCATCAGATATTGCGACATTCCAAATATGAACGTTCTAGCAATTATGGTTTGTCAGAAGAAGATTTTTTAAAGATTTCCTTCTTTGTGTCTATGTAAAATAGGGTGCGCCCGGGCATAGCCCAATTATGACCTCGGGGGAATAATTTTAACAATTTTGGTAAGGGGTCACCCTGTGATGCTTCAAACAAAATATGAATGCTCTCGGTCTTATGTCTTGTCACAAGAAGATTTTTAAAGATCTTAAAAGACCCAAATATGACTGCAGAGGGATAACTTTAACAATTTTGGTAGAAGATCATCAGATAATGCTACATACCAAATATGAATGCTCTAGCCATTATGTTTTGTCAGAAGAAGATTTATTAAAGATTTCCTTTTTTGTTTCTATGTAAAACAGCGTGCGCCCGGGCAAAGCCCAAATTATGACCCCAAGGGAATAATTTTAACAAGTTTGGTAAGGGGTCACCCTGTGATGCTTCAAACAAAATATGAATGCTCTCGACCTAATGGTTTGTCACAAGAAGATTTTAAAATGGGGTGCGGCCGGGGAGAGCCCAAATATGACTGCAGTTGGATAATTTTAATAGTTTTGGTAGAAGATCATCAGATAATGCTACATACCAAATATGAATGCTCTAGGCATTATGGTTTGTCAGAAGGAGATTTTTTAAAGATTTCCTTTTTTGTTTCTATGTAAAACAGGGTGCGCCCGGGCAAAGCCCAAATATGACCCCAGGAGAATAATTTTAACAATTTTGGTAAGAGGTCACCCAATGATGCTTCAAACAAAATATGAATGCTCTCGACCTTATGGTTTGTCACAAGAAGATTTTAAAATGGGGTGCGGCCGGGCAGAGCCCAAATATGACCGCAGTTGGATAATTTTAAAAATTTTGGTAGAGAATTATCAGATAATGCTACATACCAAATATGAATGCTATAGCCATTATGGTTTATCATCAGAAGATTTTTTACAAATTTCCTTCTTTGTTTCTATGTAAAATAGGGTGCGCCCGGGCAAAGCCCAAATATGATCCCAGGGGAATAATTTCAACAATTCTGGTAAGGGGTCACCCAATGATGCTTCAAACAAAATATGAATGCTCTCGGCCTTACAGTTTGTCACAAGAAGATTTTTAAAGGTTTTAAATACGGTGCGGCCGGGCAGAGCCCAAATATGACCGCAGAGGGATAACTTTAACAATTTTGGTAGAAGATCATCAGATAATGCTACATACCACATATGAATGTTCTAGCCATTATGGTTTGTTAGAAGAAGATTTTTTTTAAGATTTCCTTCCTTGTTTCTATGTAAAAAAGGGTGCGAACGGGAGAAGCCAAATATGACCGCAGGGGGATAATTTTAACAAATTTGGTAAGAGGTCACCCAATGATGCTTCAAGCAAAATATGAATGCTCTCGGCCTTAATGTTTGTCACAAGAAGATTTTGATAGATTTTTTTTCCATTTTCAGCCATTTTGTTGCCATGGCAACCCGAGGTTTTGATGGAATTAAATTCTTTTAACAATTTTTGTAGAGCTTAACCCAAGGAACATTCCTGCCAAGTTTTATCAAGATTGGCCATCTTGTTTTGGAGGAGAAGATTTTTAAAGAAATTGTTAACGTACGGACGGACAGACGGACGGACGGACGGACGATGACCGATCACAATAGCTCACCCAGAGCTCTTCGTGCTCAGGTGAGCTAAAAACAGATCAACAGGAAAGGGGTTCGTCAAGCATTCTTTCGTATAGAGGAGAGTACATTACTTTTACCAAATACTCATGCCAAATCCAAATGGTACAGCCATTGGTATACAAGACTTGAGAACAGAGAGTTGCTGGTTCAAATCCCAAGCTGGGCAAAATTCTTTCCCAGGATCAAAGATAGTCAATGCAACAGGATTCATTCCTTTCTTACTGCTGATAATTGTTCTGAATATGGTTACAAGGGAAATCAAGGGTTGGAATATTGTGCAAAGTAAAGGTAATAGAAACTCTAGAAAAGCATGGATAGGTGCTTTGGCTGTAAGAAAGGAATATTTGCTTGTTACAAACAGTTGATTCTTTCCTAAACTTGCTTCTTTCCAAAAGTTAATTATTGCACATGCAGTCTATGGCATGGGTGCACAAAGCTGAACCTTTGTCTGGTCAAGTATTTAAGCTCTGAATACAAGAGACACGAATTCTAACATTAATGTATTTTAGATCCAGACATAAATATCATTGAAATACGTGTTGACATGTTAAAATCTGTAAAAAAAAGAAGAAATCCTTTCAGACGGGATATAACACCAGACTGGGGTATCTAATCAACAGTTTACAAACATCTTGGTCTCTCTGTCTGCCTAAAAAGATACATTGTTGTTAGATTAGATAGGAAAGTGATCAGTAAAAAAGACACGAAAAACAATATTCTCGATCACAATGTTTTAGATTACTTGAGTACAGTCTACTACTGCTGATGGTCTTCAAATGTTTTGCATCTGTAGGGTTCATCTGTATCCAATGACTTGGTTGATGAAATAACACCAAATTTGTCCTTAAAAACTGACTAAAGATATCTGTAACCAACGTGTTAAACCAAACTCTTGAAAGTTGAGACTTAAATATCCTGTGTTGACATTGTAGTCAAGACCAGAATATACCTGTTAAGAAGTCTGACATTTGATATGAAACGTCTTACACCTGATGCTAAACTCGGATCAAAATTCGTCAGCAATTATTGACAAAACAAAGTTCTAAACTCATTCACTACCTACGATGATCAATATCCGAACGCACCTATTGTAAAGTCCGATCTTTATGATAAAACATCCACAATTTGTTTAACTAGTTTTCCATAGCCCATATTACAACTCTGTGTACTCTACACATTCGACTTTGTATACGCCGAATGTCTTATTGGTCGAAATAGTAATGGGCCGAAATAGTTATCGGCCGAGACACGACGTCTCGACAGCTCTGACGAGGAAAAAAGGTGTTAATTCGTGTCCTGATCAGAATGAAGAAATTGCAACTCTGGTTTACCAATTTCAAACAAGGAACGCAGTACTAATTGCAAGAAAATTAAAATCTTACCGAGGTTTCGCAGTACAAAGATTTCATGTAGAGGGAGCATATGTCGTCCGTGTAAATACGTCATCATTATCATTCACGTGATGCCTAAAAATAGGACATCAGACAATACCTCTGTGTGAGCGCTATTGGGCCTTTAAGAGTGCCTCCATTAAACAACCCAAATGGCGCCAAGAAAACACAACATTTCGGCCATACTGCAGCGCAGTCAGCTGGGTCACAAATAAAAAAAAAACACCTACTTTCGGTTTTAATTACCGCTAAATAATGAGCTTTACGTCTGGTCATTTGAAATAGCTTTTGAGAAATTGTTATTTTAACTTATTAGGAATATCGTATCAAGAGAAATTTTTCCAGCAAAATTGGGAATTCCTTTCAGCAAAATAGGGAAAATCTTCTGCCACAGTTGGGAAAAATGATGCTTTTTGCAATTGTGAAGTCGCCGAAGATCGGCCTCAATTATAGAAGGAAAAAAAGCCCTGCACCTGAACCTTTTGATCAAACATGACCTATTTCCAATCTCATCGCTTCAGAGATATTAAGACACTCTGACAAACACTCATTAGTATTGCGCTTACAAATATGGCATCTAGAGTGCAAAAAACTTTTTCTAGAATTTGTCTCAGCGGTCTACTTAACACATAGAAATTATCCAGACAAGGTTTTTCAAAGGTTTGACGTAGTGACCTAGTCTATTACACGACATGGCCCACTTTCAAACTCGTCTATCAATATTAAGAAGACAAACATTCGGACCACTTTTTAAGGTTTCGAGCAATTTTCCAGGTGTTTATAAGATTTGACCTAGTGACCTAGTTTTTGACCCCACATGGCCTTTTTTGAGCTCTTTCGAGATATTACCAAGACAAACCTTCTTACCAAGATTCAAGAGTATTCGACTGAAAATGTGGCCTCTAGAGCGCGCACAAGAATTTTCTAAGATTTGACCTGGGAACCTAGTTTTTGACTCGACATAATCCATTTTCGAACACGTCTGAGACATCATCGAAGCGAACAAGAGAAACTGATAGACATTATAGTTCACATTATAATATCACACTAATAATGAAATGTATTCTTAGTCATTGCAAAAAACATGAAAACGTTATTTCATGTTAAAGAAATAGTTTATTGATTTTTTCAATTATGTCAACTATTTTTTCAGCAGTGAGAGATTTATAACAGTATTAATTGTGGAACATTCATGTAAGATCATTAAAAAACTGTCTCTCCATTTGTAACATGGAACTTAGAAGTTTTCATTTTAAACTTTCGCTGCCACCTTGAAGACACAAATAACAATACTACACAAAAGAATATAATAGCCAAAATTTTACCAGTTCGAAAACGGGTCAACACATTGTTATCATTTAAATAAATTTGAAGTACTTTTGCTAATGATACTGATCAGGTTATAGAGAAGGTAATTCTTCAAGGTTTTCTATATTGTCAATTCAAGATACACTAGTCATTTACGCTGTTTTCTGCTTGCAAAAACTAGAGATACCACTAATTGAAAATGAAAATATTCACCTTACCTTTGAAACTGAAAATGTGTAATTTTAACGCAATGTAGAGGATAGATATTGATTTTTTCCTATTTAAAAAAAAAAAAACTTTAAGGATAAATGGACAAACACATTAAAGTCAAGACCTAAGCTCTGTTAGTACTTCCTTCAGCCAGTATAACTTTAAATAGGTGAAAAAAATCATAAGCCATGTTCTGAAAAGGTGGTTTAATGCATATCCATGATGCATTGTATCAAGCATGTCATTACATAATTATGGATCCATAAATTCTATTGTCTAACACCAAGCTGAATTCAGAGGTAGAACGGTCATTGAATTTGCAGAAAATTGAATAACTCCACCTTATCTGACTGCACATGCTGACCTGTGTTGATACATCTACAAATGCATTAAAGCCCCTTTTCACATAGCATGGCTCAAATATAATGATGAAACTACCTGAACATTTGTAAAATTTAAAATGACTTGGGTCAACAGTAAATTCACCAAATTTCCCTTTTTTCAGAATCTCTGACAATGCAAGTTCAAGACATTCGGTTGAGTCCAGTCCGTCTGTTTCTATGAGCAACACAACTATTAGGGATCCACTCCTGCAAGTAACAACATATTCCATCATATAATGACGAATTTCGATAAATTACATAAAACGCCTAGAGGCAGCAAACCAACCTATATTTAAACACAAAATCTTAGAAAAGTTTTTACTTGGTAATAACATATTACAAGTGGCTCAAATGATGCATTTGTCTTAAAGTTTTATGAAGAACTGACAACTTCTGCTGCCATATTTACAAGCTCCCTACAGATTACAAAAAGTTTCTTTTACGAAACAATTCCCAGTTTTAACAACCCTATCAAAAAAGCCCTTGGAAATCATTGTGTGAAAAGAAGGAAAAGAAATTTTATCCTTTCAAAGACCGACCTTATCATACGAGTCGTATATTGTTGTTTGACATTGCTTTAAAAATGGAGAAAACTAAACCTTCATCTTCTAGTTGGGAGCTAACAGTGGCTTCGATATTAGCTTACTATATGAGTTTATTTCATTGGTAGTACTGACAGTATATTTTGATCTCAGATTTTTTATACGCCAGACAAAAATTAAACAAGCAAATACTGCGAATGGTGAACTTATCAGAATACAGGTGGGAGTTAATAACCTGAAAAAGTCAAAAGGGTTAATCACCAATTTATCTGCATATTTTACCCATTATAAAAATGAACAATACCTACAAGGTCATATCTTTTGCTGCAACCAAGGTCTCAGAAAACGTTATTCTATCTTTGGTACATTTGCCAGGGTTTACATTGTTTTTCTACTGTGCCATTATTTTCAGACATACGTTGGAGAAACGTGTTATAAATGCTACAAAAACTATATGGGAAAAGGAGCAAATTGCCATCTTGACAAGAATGTAATAGTCACAATAATTTTGCTCATGTCAAATCAAATAATTCTTTTATATCTACAGCTAAAATCATTGATATTGATATTCAAATAGAAATAAACACCACGACATTGGCATTTTAAGGCTCTTTTGTTACCAGTATCTCATCATGTACCAAACAACACAGATCAAAGATCAGATTTTATTCTTTGCACTCTTTTTTCCCCGTTTTACGTATGACCTTAATAATAACAAGTTTACCTAAAGTCTTTTACAATCACATCTTTCACCTCAGGAATGTTACACAGTTCATTCTTCAGAGCATCCTGTATCCTCTTTGCAATATTCAGGCTCGATACATATGGTCTAGCTCTTTCATTGTCTAAACTGTACACTTCACTTGTCACACATATTACAACTTCAAAATATGCTACAAAATAAGCAAAAGAAAGCAAATTTATATCCAGAGAATATGTTACCCAATTAAAACAGATGGGCTGAAACTGAATAATTTTTTCACATTCGAGACTACTACAGTATAGGATTAAATGAACATTTTTAAACATTTTATGTATGTGATTAAACCTCTTTGCAATTATAAATGAAGTATCGTATGGCTGATTTTATGTAGAAGAACATTTATTACAATAAATACCATGCTGTCTGAATAGGCCATTTAATGCATCTTAGTGATGCATCATACTAAACAGGTCATCACAAAATTGTGGATCCACAAATTAATCTTATCCGACAACCGGCTTGTCAAACTGTGAGGTAAAATTGTCACTAGACAACAAGAAAATGTTAAAAAAAAACCAAATAGTTTTGATCCAAGTCAGCCTGCATGACTGTGAAGGCTGACCTGCATCAGATCTATTTTTTGCAGTTGTACTGAACCTGCTTTTCATAGAGCAAGGCTCATTTATTTGTAAGTTTAATGAACAAGAGGGCCAAGATGGCCCTGGATCGCTTACCTGAATTTCTGAGAGAACCATAGCCATTTCTTTTCAAAATCTAATCAGCCATTTAAGAATTTTTAAGAATTTCTTCATGTCTGTATAGTATAAATAACCCATAGCCATCAAAGCAATGTTTCTTGATGGATCAAAATTTCTAAAGCAATGTTTGAAAAGGGTCAGCCAAGAAACATTTCTGTGAAATTATTTCAAAATCTGAACAGCCTTTTCTGAGAAAAAGAATTTCTTCATGGCCACATAATGCAAGTAGCTCCCATTAACCAGAGCCCTGTTTCTAGATACGTCAGCATTTTGGGAACAATTTTTGAAAAGGGTTACCAAAGGAACATTTCTGAGAAATTATTTCAAAATCTGATCAGCCGTTTCACAGAGGACGAATTTTAAAGAATTTCTTCATGGCCATATAGTGCAAGAAGCCCCCATTCACCAGAGCCATGTTTCTTAATGGATAAAATTTCGCACACAATTTTTGAAAAGGGTCATCCAAGGAACATTTCTGTGAAATTATTTCAAATTATCTCTGTGGAATTATTTCAAATTCTGACCAGCGGTTTCAGAGAAGAAATTGTTCAAGAATTTCTTAATTTCTGTATAGTGCAAGTAGCCCCCATTCACCAGAGCCACATTTTTTGAGGGATCAAAATTTTACAAACAATTTTTGAAAAGAGTCACTGAAGGAACATATCTGTGAAATAATTTTAAAATCTGACCAGCGGTTTCAGAGGAGAAGATTTTTAAAGAATTTCCTAGAAAATACCATTTGGTTGCCATGGCAACCAGAGTTTTTTATGGAATCAAATTCCAGCCAAGTTTGGTCCAAATTGGCCAAACGGTTTAGGAGGAGTTGATGTTTAAAGAATTGTTGACGACGCACTGATGCACGACGCACGACGGACACCGGGTGATCCTAAAAGCTCCTCTTGAGCACGTTATGCTCAGGTGAGCTAAAAATATACGGTATTGCCATTTCTATGCAATACATGTCCAAAAAAATACACATTCTGTAACTATTTTTTTATCAGTTTATCTGATATACATATCAGATATTAACTTAGCAAACCGTAAGCAACTTTTTCTGGTATGAGCCATATAAATACAACTATGCAGGAGCATGATAAGAAAACAAGAGAGCCATGATGGCCCATAAGTCGCTCTCCTCAGCCTTTCGATCAGACATGGCCCATTTCCAATCTCTTCAGAGATATAGGGACAAACTTTCTGACAAATACTCATTAGTATTGGACTTACAAATATACCAGGGTGCACACAAGCTTTTTCTGGAATTTGTCTAAGGGGCCTACTTGACATGTAGAAATTATCCAGACAAATATTCTCACAAACTTTGAGAGTATTTGACTGAAAATGAGGTGTGTAGGGTGTACAAAGGTTTTGTTTTTGCAAAGATTTGACCAAGTGACCAAGCTACTAGTTATTTATTGATGTTACTTCCCTTTTGAATTTGTAAAAATACCAAGCTATTTCAGGGGGTCTTCAGTGTGTTCTAACCTTCACTTCAGCTGGAACAAACGAATCTGGGACTTTTTGATATAAACATATTTGAACTCTTAACCGTGTTTTATGAGTATCAGGCTGGAAATGTGGCCTCAAGAAGGATCCTACATACTAATCTGAAGTGACCCGATGTCAAACATGTCCTAGATTTTATCAAGACAAACACGCTGACAAAATTTAATGAGTATCAGGCTGAAAATTTTCATAAAGAGTGTACACAAGGTTTTGTGAAAACTTTGATAAAAATGTCTTAGACATCATCACGACAAACATTCTGAGTTTCATCAGTATGAGGTAGAAAATGTGGCCTATCGAGGTTTTTCTAAGATTTCGACAACTGACCAACTTTTTGACATGACATGACTCGATTTGGAATGTGTCTGAGATGATATCAAGAGAACTATTTTTTGATACGGTTTCAAGAGTACAAGGCTGAAAATGTGGCCTCTAAAGTGGTCACAAGGCTTTTCTAAGATTTGGCCAAGTGACCTACTTTTTGATCCAACATGACCAAATTTTGAAGCTGTCTGAGATATTATCATGACAAACACTTTAAGCTAGTTTTACGGGTACCAGGGTTCTGGTATCTAGGTGCACACAAGGCTTTTTGAGATTTAGCCCCGTGACAGTAACCTGCTTTTTAATCCAACGTGACCCAATTTCGAAATTGTCTGAGATCATCAACACAAACACTCTGACCTAGTTTCAGAAATAGCAGTCTGAAAAAGTGGTATCTAGACTACACAGGATATTTTCTAAGATTGGGCCCAGTGACCAACTTTTCGACCCGACCCGACTATTTCAAACATGTAAACATATAATCAAGACAAACATTCCGACCAAGTCATAAGAGTATCAGGCTAAAAAAATGGCCTCTACAGTGCACCCGAGGTGTTTCTTAGAATTGGACCAATGACCTGTTTTTGACCAAGCGTGACCCAATTTCGAATCTGTCCAATATTTTAAAACTATAAGCATTCTGGCCACGTTTTACGAATATCTGACTGATATGAAGCTCTAGAGTGCACGCAAGGTACATGTTGATGACTGCATGACACATGATGGATGCTGGACACAGCAGGATCACAAAAGGTCATTTTGAGCAATTCGTGCTGTGGTAAGATAAAAATGGGTCTGCTCTCAATGGGGCTTAAATCCAGACTTAGTTATATTCAGAATTCACTAATCAGATGCTATTGAAAACTGCACATACTTGAAAACAAATAAATGGAGCCTACTAGTAAAAGACAGTTGATTGCAGCAAGAACATGTTTCTCTCCCCTTACATTTTCCATAACTTTCTACAACATAATCGTTTCGTTTTTATGGTGTTTAAATGCCACTTTCAGCTAATACAACAGTTGTATCGCCAATGCATGCTATCCTGGAAATTCCATCAATCCTTTCTACATAAGCATTAAAATATTTTTAGTTGTAGATTATGTGATAGACAGTAGACAGTTATTTGGCCCTTATTAAATTGCCCTGCGACACCAAAGAAGTATTTGAAAATATTTGAAAAGGGCATCATAAGGAGAAAATCTCATTTAACATCAAGGTTCTTATTTGAAATTGTCACTGTAATTCACAAGCCTTTTCCTAGAAGGGGTACATCACCATCTGAAATGCAAAACGGCTAGTGTGCAGCACCTTATTCAGCGTATTCCACTTCATGGTACGTCATGCGAGCCTGTGAACCTATCAATAAATTGAGTTCCTACAGATTACTCTTTTAGCACTGTGAACAATAAGCTTTCCAATATCAACAAGATATTTTATTGAAATGATATCCTAAACTTCAATTATCCTAAAAGTCCATTTGGACGGAAAAAAACGTCAAATTTTGGCAATCTTGGATGAAAACAACCAGGAATAACTGGAGTTGCATGATAAATCTGGTTCAAAGTTGTACTGTTTCTTGCACAGCACTAGTCCTCAATGTGATCTGTCTGCACACGAAGTTTGAAGTCAGTACGTTATATATTTTAAAAGTTATGCTCTTGAGAAAAATGAAATCTGTACACAAACAAAAGGCAAGAGTCGAAAATGATGAAAAAGGAGTTAAGGGTCTCGTACACTTCAAATGTTTTCAAAGTGATCTATCTGCATAGATAGTTTAAACCCAATAGCTTCTACACTTTGGATAGAATGCTCACCACAAGAATCCAATCTGTTAAACTACAAGGGCAATAACTTCAAAAATGGTGAAGAAAGAGTTGTGGATCGTGAACAAGAGGGTCATGATGGCCCTGAAGTCGGTCACCTGAGCCGTTTGATCAAACATGACCCATTTCCAATCTCTTTAGAGAAAACTATACCTAGCACAATACCCCCATCAAGCTCATTGTTACAAAAATGGTCTTTGTTACAGAATGCAGAATGGTTTAGTACAAAATTTAGAGTTGAAAAAAATTCAAGGGGAGATAATTCCGTAACAAATTGCAGCAGGGTCATGAAAATTGCACATCCTTGACAATATGCAATAGGTCACATGACGTGAAACATTCTGTGAAAATTCTATTCAATTCCGTCAAGAAATGTGGGAGGAGTTGCGTTCACAAGAAATGGAATGAAATATAACATGAAGCCCCCTTTTTCATGACACCTTATTACTAAAAGAAGGGTATATAACTGTGGTGTTGCACGGTCAATCTGGGTGAAACATTTTTCCTATATTTCGTAATAGTGGTTGATAGATGTGACAAGTTCAATCTAAAAAACTCTGCATAGTTTTCAAGACAAGACTCAAAACATCAAAAGCGTACTTAAGTGTAATTTAAGTGTAACATAAAATCGCTCCTAGTCGGCCATTTTGCATCGAATCAAAAACCAAAAAAGTGTCTAGGCAGAATGGGTTATTGTACATATGTATAAAGTTCACGAAATTCCGTCCAATGGTATTGGAGATATTCACCGGGACGGACACACGGATAGACGGATGGAGAGACGGACAGACAGCCATGGCGATTCTAGTATATTCCTCTCCACTAGCGGAGATAATTCCGTAACAAATCGCAGCAGGGTCATGAAAATTACACATGCCAAACTTCATATATATAGGAACCCTGTGTGTTAAATTTTAGTTCAAAACTTGAAAAATTGTGGGAATATTGCTGAATACAAATTTGTGTCTACGAACAGACAGCCATAGCGATTCCAGTATAGCGCCCCTTCCACTACGTTGTGGGGGGGAGGTGTATTATAATAAGACAAACACTCTGACAAACACTCATCAATATTGGGCTGATAAATATGGCCTGTAGAGTGCACACAAGCTTTTTCTATAATTTGTCTCATCAGCCTACTTGACATGTAGAAATTACCCAGACGTACATTCCCACAAACTTTCATGAGTATTTGAAAGAAAATGTGTCTTGTAGGATGTATTTTTTTTCCGAGATTTGACCTAGTGATCTAGTTTTTTATCCAACATGACCAATATTCATACTAGTGTAAGATATTATCATGACAGATATTCAAAACAAACTTCAAGATTATTGGACAGAAAATGTGGCCTCTAGAGCGTACACACGGTTTTTCGAGGATGAAAGTTGGTGACCTAGTTTTTATTCCATGTGACCCATTTTCAAACTCATGCAAGATTCCGTGTGACTCATTTTCAAACTCATGCAAGATATCCTCAAGAAAAACATTCTGACAAAAGTTTAAAAAATATTGGACTATAATTATAGTACAGAAAGTTTTTCCGAGATTTGTCCTTCTGACCTAGTTTTTTATCCAACATGATCCATTTTCATACTAGTCTTACAGATTATCAAGCCAAAACTTCTGACCGAATTTCAAGATTACTGGATTGAAAATGTGGCCTCTAAAATTTGAATAAGGTTTTTCTATGATTCGACCTGGTGACCTAGTTTTTGACCTGACATGACCCATTTTCAAACTCATTCAAGCTAGTATCATGACAAACATTCCGACTAACTTTTGAGCATTGAAATGAAATCGTGGTTTCTGGAGCGAACACAAGGTATTTCAAAGATTTGACCTAGTGACCTAGATTTTGACCAACGTTCGAACTCATCTGTGATATTACCCAGACAAACATTCTGATCGATTTTCAGGAGTATTGGATATAAAACATGGCTTCTGGATCATGCACAAGATTTTTTTTTTATATTTTTTAATTTGACCTTGTGACCTTGTTTATGACGAAATATGGCCCGTTTTCAAATCTGTCAGAGATATCATCAAAACAAACATTCTGACTAACTGTCAAGAGTATTGGACTGAAAATATGGCCTCTACAGCGTATATAAGGTTTTTCTAAGATTTACCCTAGTGACTTAGATTTTGGTCCGACATAGCCAAATTTCTAACTTGTCCGAGATATCATCAAACGAATTGTCAGGAGTATCGGACAGAAAATGTGGCCTTGAGAGTGTATACAATGTTTTTCTAAGGTTTGACGTGGTGACCTATTTGTTCAAGCGACATGACTTATTATCGACCTCGCTTGAGATATCATCAAGGCAAATAGTCTTAAGTTTCATGAGCATCAGACTGAAATTATATCCTCTAGAGGACACACAAGGTTTTTCTAAAATTTGACCTTGTGACCTAGTTTTTGACCCAACATGATCCATTTTCGAAGTCGTTGTTGATATCATCAAGACAAACTTTCTGACAAAGTTTAACAAGAATTGGACAGCAAATGTGGCCTCTAGAGTGTACACAAGGTGAAAGTTGACCATGCACGACGGACGTCACACGACGGACGCCGGACACAGTACAATCACAATAGCTCACCATGAGCACTTCATGCTCAGGTGAGCTGATAATACACTTGTCCTCAATGTAATTTATCTGCATATAAAGTTTGAGGTGAAAAGCTTATACACTTTGGAAGTATAAACCTGGAACAAAAATCCAAATTGTAAAATAACTAAGGGCAATAACTCCAAATTAACAAGGATATATCTTTGGTGTTGCAGAGTCTAGCTGGCTGAAACTCGTTGTACTGCATTTCCTAATGGTGGATGATAGATGTGACAAGTCCCATGTAAAAACCTTTTATAGTTTTCAAATGAAAAAAGACCGGGTAACTCAAAATAGGTCCCATTTAGCATCACACACACACACACACACACATAACACGAAATTCCGTCCAATGGTATTTGAGATATTGTCCTGGAGGGACACATGAACTGATGACCCAACCGAAAGACCCGGGATTAATATGTGTTGAGAGAAAATGTAGCCTCTTGAGGGTAAAAATGATTTTTTAAAGATATTACCTGGTGACCTACTTTGTGAACCTGTCTGACATTCTGGACAACTTCCATAAGTATTGTACTAAAAATGTAGCATCTACAGAGTACAACAGTCTTCTCAAAGAACTGACCTCGTGACCCGTCCTTTGATCTATTTTGTGCTCATCCAGGAAATCATTAAGAGAAATATTGTGATCAATTTTCATGAATTTTTCAACTGAAAATGTGGCACACAGTTTTCCGAAGATTTGACCAGGTGATCTACTGTTTGAATGCTGGATCAATTTTCAAAGCTTTCTAAGATATTGTCAGATATAACATTCTGACAAATTTCCAGAAATATTGAACTGTAAATAAAGCCTCTTAAATGTAATCCACGTTTTTCTCAAATTTGACGTGGTGACCTACTTTTTCACCCTCTGTAATCTATCTAAACGTGCTTTAAACATCATCAGCACATACATTTGATATAACTTTCATGAGTGTTGCTTTTATAGTCTATGCACATATAAGGAATCTGCCTAGACCAAACTGGAATTCTATTTTGGCTCAGACCAAATTAGAATTCTACTTTGGTCTAGACAGATTCCAGATCTGCCTAGACCAAATTAGGATTCCAGTTTGGATAGGCAGATCCAGAATCTGCCTAGGCCAAATTGGAATTTTTAATTTAAACTCGAAAATAAAAAAAGTTGTTAATCAGAAATTCAAAGTAAGAATAAGTTTTGAATGTTTTGCACTTTAGCAGGAAAAAAATGTAGAAAATGGAGCAAATGCGGAAAAAAAGATATTGCTTTAACTAGAAATACATGTACCTCTTAGTTGTAAACATATGTGGATCTGATTGATTTAATAGAAAGAAATCATGAAATAATTCAATAATGAAGTTTTAAGCATTGTTGGAAAATGGGATTTTTTTTGTAATTTCCTAAGAATTCTGCTACAGAGACGTAGTTGTAAACATGTTTTATTTTTTGTAGGATTGATATTATAAAAATAAGAAAAATGATTAATATATCACGTAGAAATAATGGTGGGAAAAGGAGAATCGTTTATACTGTATAGTCTTCATATTTTTCCCCTATAAATGGTAATTAATACTATGTGATGGGTCAACCTATCTGGCACAAGTATGATGTGTGAAGACCAGTGGAAGGTAAAATGATGTTAACCCTTTACCACTCAATGGTGACTCTGACCGAACCTGGGAAAGGAGCCTTTTGAAAACATTATGGGAAAAGAAGAAAATCCTGGTAACTAGCATTTTCCCCTTTCCCCACAATATTTTCTACCTTATCAAAGAAAAAATGCTCCATTTTAACCACATTAAAATCATTGTCTGCAAACGCTTCCAATTCGGAAAAGGCTCAAATTTTGTCGTCTGGTAAAAGGTTAATTGCCAAATTAGTTAGTTGTAAAGTTGTGAATGTGTGATATCTTTTTGACCAATTACACATACAGGAACCATCTGGGAACCCCTTACATGAAATAAGAGAGATCACAGGCAGTGTACATATTACTCCATTCTATTATCATTAAAACTCTCGCGTCACACAAAAAGCTCTAATGTGCTTTTATTTACTTGAAAAAAAATGTGTTTCGATAAATTAGAAAGAAACCTAATATTTCAAAACTTGTTCAGTGAAAGAGTTAGTACCAAATTAGTAAATGCTATTAAAAATATGTACAAATCGGTTAAAACTACAGTGAGATATAAAAATAATTTTTCACCGTCCATAGACTCTAATACAGAATCAAAGCCAGGGGACCCAAGTTCGAGTTTACCTTTTTTGTATTTCGTAAATGACATTGTACATTATGATTTAAATGATAATATTGAAGGTCTTTTTGAGTGAGAAGACATGAAACATGTTTATCATCCTTTCTGCTGATGGTGCTGTTTTATTTGCTCATTCTCCTGAAGCATTGCAATCTTTATTGAATGATCTTTCTACGTATTGCAAGAAATAGCGACTCAAAGAAAACAGACTATTCGCCAGCAGGGTATTTGCTTCCATCCCCGCCCCTAGAAGGAACTTTCAGGACTATGATTTTCTTGAGCTCCAAGGTCTCCTGACCAAATTCCCAAAGTCTGCCACCTGGCGAGTGGGGCTTTTGGAAGTTATAGAGGTCAAAGTTCATCAAGTGCACCTCTAACCCTAACGTTATTAGTTGATCCTCAATTAACATTTTTTGGAAATTTTATACCCTTTGTAAGTCCTAAATGACCTCAGGTGATGTAATAAGCTTATATTTAGATAATTCTATGCATTTCTAACAAAACAAAAGAACATTTAATGCAAATCAAAGCACTGACATCGATACTTTTTATGATTCTATGATTCAAGCTTCCAAAACATCATAATCTGAGAAACTACATGGATATTTTTCAGATAAAGCACATTTTCTTGACAACAAAATACCTTGAATGCAGCCTAGAAGGAACCCAAATGACATTTTCAGATTTGTTGTGTATCAGTGTGTCATAATTTTGGATAAAATGGAAGCATATTTAACAAAAGTTCATTAAAGATACATCTGAACTTTTTATATCAATTGCTGAAAAGTCAATAACTATCTGGTTCATTTCTTTATTCTAGATCAAAAGTATATAAAATTTTATAGCTTGCTTATTTTAATGGTCTTAATTGTTATGATCATTACAGTAAACAGAAACTTTTAGACAAAATCAAAGCACTGAAGTTACTGATATATTGTGTACCATTTAACTCTTGCATATAAAACATGAACAAAAGAGTTTAAAAGTAAAATATATCTTGATGTTATTTACTAAGAATACATTGTATATGCTATGTTCGATGCTTTCTCTGGTTATTTCATCAGTTAGCTTTCTCAGCCAATGATATCAAAGTACAAAAAATTGAACTTGCCATGACATAGTAGTAAAGGTTTGACCTACAGTCATATTTACCTTTTAGTTAAATACAGGATACATAATTATGCATGAGTTTCAATCTTTTAGCAGTATAGTCGAAAACAGAGAGGCCTTTGCAGACGACATAGATCAAGATCAGACTGCACAGAACATGCAGACTGATCTGGGGTGTCTGTCATCTGCTCGTTTAGTCAAGCCTAACATTATAAAACTCTTCCCGAGTTTCAGTGGAGTATTATCTCAAGGCATCGAAAGAGGCTGATATTAAATATTTGGTGTCGAAAGAGTTAACTACCAAAAGTCAGAGATTCCGACCATCAAACTGTAGGAATTCGTACCATATTCGATCCTTTTCATGGCATGTCTTTGATGATATTAGTACACCACAAACAAACCTTTGCACAGAATCTCAGTTTAATCGAGATCTGAACAAAAATTCACCCATGAAATGTACTCTAAAGCAACTACATTCCACCCACTTTTTAACGTGATCGGTCCGCCTCGCTTGATGTATATCGAACCCTCTTAGTCCAGTCAAATTGTGAGAAGACCCAAAACAAATTCGACACAAACACTTTTTTCGTTTTCAGCATCCTTAGGGACACCTTTTTAACATATGTAAAGTAGGACGAAATCGTAGGATATGAAATTTGATTTTTTAAGCTTTTTAGATTTCGTATGAATTTTGCCATTTTAAACTTTATTACAGCTCATCTCGCAAGTTTTACATGTCATTTCTACTCAATTTTTCTCTTGAAAGGAACAGTAAAACCCACTAGCAACTTGTTACAACCTGCCCGCCATGATTTACATATAAGGCAGCATCCCTTCTGTTAATTTAGTTCTACACTGGAGTTGGTTTACCCCACCCACCAGTACAAAGGGAGGGACCACTGTATATATACAGTAAACTAAGGTTGGACAGTTGAAACAGTTAACTTACATTTTTATTGTGAATAAATTTTTGTTTGTTGAAATACTGATTAGTACTTCAGACCATATTTTTCTCTTTAAATGTACAGAAACTTCTCGGTAACACTTTGTTAAGGTACATGTAGAGGACCCGTAATACTTCTAGTGCAGCATTGGCATAAAATTTCTTGACCGGTGATAAAGACAGATTTATATAGATATAATACTTTTGCACATTTTTAACTGACCAGAAATTCCGTTGATGTCTATCTTCAAATTATCTGTTGACACTTTTGTTAGTCTCCAGAAAAGGGAGGTAATTATCACATCTCTTAGTAATGAGAATAGAGTGGTTTTAGATTTATAAATGATAATTCCCGGAAGGACAAAAATGAAAAAGTGGCTAGGTGAAAGTAGTACAATAATACTCATTTTTGATATTAGCAAATTTTGTAGGATAATAATATAGTGGAAATAGCTGTTTTCTATTAGGGGCCCACTACGTTAAGTGGTATAAATTTGGTGTTGAAGAAGCGAGAAGGTAGTTTTGCGGTCCGAATATAATATACCCATTTGACTGCCATTCCACTTAATTGTTGAGGGCTAATGATCATGTGACATTCCAACTTGCATTTGCAAATTAGGATGAAAACTAGATTTACAATAAATCGTAGCTACGTATCCGTGTAAAGACAATTCCGCAAGAGACCTCTTTTAGTATTCTTCCTACAAATGGATACGTTAGCAGATACTGACTTACTCTTTACAGATATTAAGTACAGAGTTCCACAGAGATACACTGGGGATATTTCCATTTATGTTGCATCTTTTTATATTTTAGCATTGTATGATAAAAAAAAACTTGTAGAAATATGATACTTCATGATTGTCTGTCCCCAGTTCACTCCGTCCTCAGTTCACTTGCAAGATTAACTGAGATCAATAAAAAATATCAAACATGTTTGTTTCACTGGACTTGTGAACTCTAATCTTCTTTAGGGGCCTAAATTTAAGTGAACCCTACATGGATAATTTAACATTTCAGGATTTTTTCTCAACTTCTCCACCTGCCATTCATGGTGATAACGTAAAAAATTCACCCATTTTGTAACCATTCTGAAATTCCGCAGAACACCCCATTATCATTTTGCCTCTGTTCACAGGACAGAGGGACGAGGATCTGAACTTGCACTGACCTTACTAATATACATGTATATAATCCATCAGAATCCAATATACATGTACATAGCGTTTTCCTTTTTCCAAAGAGAGAGTGTACATGGTTCATGGGCTGTTTCTAATGGCAGGGTCACACATTAGGAACTGCCAACGGACATTGCGCCTTTATCCGGAATCGGGGCAGAATGGAATTGCACCAGCCCAGCGGCAGTTGCAAATGAACAAGAACAGCTGAAAATTTTGTCAGTAGACAGAGTTTGTTGGAGGTTAAGGTACAACTTAACAGTTAATGGCAACAACAACAACAACAACAAAACTCACGTCATCCGGGCATCTTTTCAAATAGGCACTGCCTTTTACTTATTGTCAGGGTATCGGGCGATTTCTGTGCAGGCAGCAGGCAGTAGAAGTCTCGTCTGACTGGAGCCGCCCGGCTTACATGTAACTAATGAAAGTTGAGATTCCAAATTCTCTATTGTCGGGATTTTGTTTGCATTATAATCAGAAGAAACATTCTTTTGAAACGGAGGCTGTGTGGAGCGTTTCTTTAGCAAAGAAGAAACATACTTGTTGCCACCCCAGTTTACATTGGGAAAGCTGGAGAAGCCCACGAAGAAAGCTCTGTTCAAGTGAAAGCCTTGCTCTAATGTGGGAGTCATGAATAGTTTCAAGTCATAACTTCACCTGAAACTGGATAAGATTCTTGAGGTTCTCGACAGGTTGGTGCCTGGTTTACACTGGCCAAGAATCTGCGCTTCTTGGCAAATTATATTCTTACTGCAGTCTTGCCATTGTCCTTCTTTGCTGGCAATTTTATCATTATAGTAGTCGATATAAAACTACTGATAGACTGAAGTAACCTAGATGGTATCAGTGCAGTTACCTCCTGGTTCATGCACGGAGATCAACTAACCTATTCACCACGCGGACCTCATTCGATTGTCAGAAGGTCACCCATCCCAATACCACCTAGCATTCTAAACTGCTTGTTTCCTGTTTTGCAATGTGCTACCTTGGAATCATTTAGAGAATAACAAAACCGGAGTGTTTCAAAAATGGTTTTAATCAGGCCCTCTTTGCATATATTATTTTTCAATTTCGGTAAGAATGTCATTTTGTAAACAGAGAATAAACTTTATTGAATTTTCATAAAGCTTACTGGGTACTTCCCCGTGTCATAGATATGCGATACGCGTATCAAATAATATAGAGTATAATTCACAGCAATGATTTAGTTAACAAAGTGAAATCTATTCTAACCATGCAATAAAGAGAACGATAACAATACTGACTGCATAAATGTGGTCCATGGGTGAAATGGGTGAAAAGACTTTTATATAGCATGGAAACATCCTTGTTATCATTTAAATGGAAGGCAACTTCATATTAGTCGCAAATTCTATGAAGGGGCACCATTATGAAAAAGGTCTAAACAACTTTATTCACCAAGGTTAATACGATACCAATCATTGTATTGATTAAAGAAGTGATAAATAAAATCGTGACGTCAATGAGTTCTCATGGATCAACAGCAAGAAATATCTTTAATTCCAGCTAATGTCATTAGATTTTGAAAAAAACTAACCACTTGTCTTCATTAATACTCTGACTTCCTTCACTGACACAGCATATAGATAGAATAAATTATAATGGTAAGGGACAATGTTTTTCACGGAATCTATTCTGTATCACTAATATCATAATTGATGATTTGGTAAACTATGGATACGTCTTTGGGTACCAGCCGTTTTACGTGACCAAGAACAGTTTTGTCAGTACTTTGATTGAACCAAAGTTGCTTCATTTTCTATAAAACAGTTGTTTTGACATTAGATTGGAGTGTATAATCCCACCTGAACATGTTTCTGACATATTAAATGTAGAAAATGAAATGAAAATTTAACCTTAACTGCTATTCTTTGGTATCTCATATGCAACAGTGCACATGATGACCTTTGACCTCTTAACTTCCAAAAGCCCCACTCGCCAGGTGGCAGACTTTGACAAAGTGCTCAGGAGACCTTGCGATTTCAGAAAATAATAGTGCCAAAAATTCCCCCGGGGCGGGGAGGGAGGGCTTATTGGTGGTTCAAGGTCTAAAACACTAATAAAACAAAGAATATGATTTTTTAATCGGGGGCACACAAACCACAATTTTTTATTTAACAATTCGATCTTAGAACTTGTACAATCTTTCAACTATTTTGGATTCTGGCCATTCACAAACGGGAATCTTTACCGCAACACAAAAGAAAATTGCCCATAATGCACAATATGCTCTTCATAACCTATTTATGGTAATTAATCAAATAGATATATGGACTTCTGAAAAAATCAAACTGTTTAATAATTTAAATGGATCCATCTTAAATTATGGAGCTAAAATAATCTATGACATAAAAGCAAAAGATATAGGATCAGTACACTGCAAGTTTCTTCGTAAAATTTTATGTGTAAATAAATCAACAAAAATAGACGCAATGCGAGTTACCCAGGTATCCTATGATACTACATAAACAAGAGGGCCAAGATGGCCCTGGATCGCTCACCTTAATTTCTGAGACAATCATAGCCGGTTTTTTTCAAAATCTACTCAACCATTTTGGACAAGAAGAATTTCTAAGAATTTTTTCATGTCTGTATAGTGTAAATAGCCAACAGCCATTAGAGCCATCAGAGCCATGTTTCTTGATGGATCAAATTTTCTCGAGCAATTTTTGAAAAGGGTCAGCCAAAAAACATTTCTGTGAAATTATTTCAAAATCTGATCAGCCGTTTCAGAGAAAAAGAATTTCTTCATGGCCAAATAGTACAAGTAGCCCCCATTCACCAGAGCCATGTTTCTAGACAAATGAGCATTTCGCGAACAATTTTTGAAAAGGGTTACCAAAGGAACATTTATGTGAGATTATTTCAAAATCTGATCAGCCGTTTCAGAGAATAATTTTAAAGAATTTCTTCATGGCCATATAGTGCAAGAAGCCCCCATTCACCAGAGCCATGTTTCTTGATGGATCACAATTTCACGAACAATTTTTGCTTTTTGCTTTAAAATAACTTTTGGCCAAAACATAATTTGACTTTGATTTGCAATCTTCTATACCATACTACTGGCTTTTTTTTATAATTTGTTCCAAAATATTGTTGAAAATAGAAATTTTAAGACACTGTTACATCATTATCAATTGATAAAGTTGATGATTAGCAGTTAAAGCAATCTCTAAATACGGTTTCGTCCTTAGCTGAGAATAAAAGTAAAATAACACTTGAAAGTTAGTAATTCTATTCAGTAACACCAATCAATGAAAAAATGAAGAAGTTAACTATTTGAGACAAGACTGATAATGAAAAAAGAACCTAGCCAAATACTCCATTTATTAGAAATATATTGATTTTTCATTTTGCTAATATATTTTTCAATTCATGTTTAATGGGGCAAAAATTCACAAAATTAACGTTTAGCCAAAACGTCCTCCTTTGTATATTTAGCTGGCCAAAACGTCCTGGCCAAACCGTCTGTGGCCAAAACGTCCTACATTCGACATAGGACATCGACACCTTACTGCACTTAAATCTTTGCCAAACAACAAAATCGGAACTTGTCTAAATCCAAAGCAATTATAACGGAAAATCAGATATGGCTTAAATTATGGTATTTGTTTTTGAAAACCAAGAAAACAAAGTGGAATAAAAAAGAAAATGCTAGTTTTTCTCCTTTTCCGACAATGTTTTCTAAGGGCCTTTTTTTTCAGGGTCAGTGTAGGTAAAGTGCAGAGTGGTGCAATACTGTTTTTTGGTATTACATACGAAACCAGAGGGAGATTGCTACATTTACAAGCATATCCATTTCACTGTAATTGCACTTGGAAACTTAGGCCTTTGATGGCCTTAATTCGCTCTACATACTACATGCTACATACCAAATATCAGAGCTCTGCACCTTCTAGTTTCAGAGAGAAGAACAATTTTAAAGTTTTCCTTCTTTGTTCCTATGTTTCAAACTTGTGACCCCCCGGGCGGGGCCAGTTTTGACCCCAGGGGCATCATATGAACAATCTTGGTAGAGGTCTACTAGGAGATGCAACATACCAAATATAAAAGCTCTGCACCTTCTAGTTTCAGAGAGAAGAAGAATTTTAAGTTTTCCTTCTTTGTTCCTATGTTTCAAACTTGTGACCCCCGGGGCGGGGCCTGATTTGACCCAAGGGGCATCATATGAACAATCTTGGTAGAGGTCTACTTGGAGATGCTACATACCAAATATCAAAGCTGTGCACATTCTAGTTTCAGAGAAGAAGAATTTTTAAAATTTACCTTCTTCGTTTCTATGTTTCAAACTTGTGACCCCCGGGCCGGGCCAGTTTTGACCCGAGGGGCATCATATGAATGATCTTTGTAGAGGTCCACTAGGAGATGCTACATACCAAATATCAAACCTCTGCACCATCTAGTTTCAGAGAAGAAGAATTTTAAAATTTTCCTTCTTCGTTCCTATGTTTCAAATTTGTGACCCCTGGGGTGGGACCAGTTTTGACCCCAGGGGTATCATATAAATAATCTTGGTAGAAGTCTTCTAGGAGATACTACATACCAAATATCAAAGCTCTACGCCTTCTAGTTTCAGAGAAGAAGATTTTCAAAGATTTTGCTATTTTTTTTTCTTTTGGTTGCCAGAGTTATGGGTGGAATTCAATCTCTTGAACAACATTGGTAGAGTTTACCCAAGAAACATCCCTGCCAAGTTTCATCAAGATTGGCCCAGTGGTTTAGGAGGAAGAGAAATTGTGGACGACGCACGACAGATATTGGGCGATCACAAAAGCTCAACATGAGCACTTCGTGCTCACGTGAGCTAAAAAGAGGGCCATCAGTCATAGAACACTCACCTAAGTAAAGTATTCTATGATAGATAAAGCTGAAGAGATCGTGGTTGTGATGATGTAAAACACATAAGGGTAATTAACATCCTTTCTGCGCAAAATATCACCAAAACAAATGTTCTGACCATGTTAAATAAACATCAGGCTGAAAATGTCGCCTCTACACTGCACAAAGGACTTCTTCGATTCAATCCAGTGACCTACTTATTTAACCAATGTGACCCAATTTCAGAATTATCAACGATGTCATCAACACAAACATTCTGACCACTTTTTTTATTACTATCAGACTACAAAATAGCTCAATAAAGCACACAAGTTTTTTTTTTTTTCAAAAAATTGGTCCATGGACCTACATTTTAAACAAACATGATCCAATTTCACACCTTTTCAAGTTGACCTACTTTTTTACCTGATGTGACGGAATTTCAGACATGGCCGTGATATCATTAAGCCAAATATTCTGACCATGTATCATTAATATCAGGCTGAAACTAAAGCTGTCACCGCCAGTGCTTTGACGGAAAAAAGTGTCAAGTTCAAGGGGAGATAATTCCTAAACGAGGGAGTAGTGACACTTGAAAATTGCGTTTTGCAAATTTCCAATATAGGTTCAGTATATGTGCAAAGTTTCAGTTCAATTGAAGGAAAACTGTAGGAGTTCGCGACACAAAATAAAATTACTAGTATTTTGTACACAGACGGACACACGGATGAAGGGACCGACGGACGGACACATGGACAGATAGGCTGATTCCAATATACCCCCGAAAACATTTGTTTTGCGGGGGTATAAATATGGCCTCCAAATTGCACACAAGGCCGTTAAAGATTTGATCCATTGACATACTTTTTGACCTGAAGCAACTTAATTTCAAACTTGTCCCGTACTGTAAAACCAAAAATGTTTACTTTGTAAATCTTAGAGAATTTCACATAGCGATAAAAATCACGAAGATATCTGCCAACGTATAGTCAAGTTACATTCAGGCGTGTTTCACATGGAAACAAGGTCATGCGATAACGACTGACTGGGTCCCTTGTTGACATCGATGCGTGCACGCCTTTTTCATCAACATCGACCAAAATACCAGTCTAGTGGTTATAATAATACCAATTAAACATGTTTCATTGTGGTAAAAATTGAGATTCATGAAATTGATTAATAAGTTAGTTTTACTATGAACAATAATCACTTCCAGTAACAAGAGGACCATTATGGTCCTATATCGCTCACCTGAGTACTAAGCAGTAAAGGTGTACAATGAAGATACATGTATAAGGTGTAGAGCTTTGATATATGGTATGTAGAAATACTAGTGGATCACTACCAAGTTTTTTCATAAGATGTCCCAGGGGTCAAAACTGGCCCTGCCCAGGGAGTCACAAATTCTAAACCTAGGAACAAAAAAGGAAAACTTTAAAATTCTCCAGAAAGCTTTGATATTTAGTCTGTCAAATTGACTGGAGATTTGGTGAACATGTTTGTTGAATTGCATGCCCTTCATGGTCCTCTTGTTTTTTTTCTTTAAATCATACAATTTGGGTCAAAATTGGCCCAGTCTGTGGGTTCACAAGTTTAACATGGGCTTATCTGGTGACTTGAATTCACATAGTGATCAAGGGAAACAATTACCATTATAAGAGATATAAATTGGCCCAGTCTGTGGGTTCACAAGTTTAACATGGGCTTATCTGGTGACTTGAATTCACATAGTGATCAAGGGAAACAATTACCATTATAAGAGATATAAAATTTGTTTTCAGTTACCTGCCATGATTGTAAAACTAAGCAATTTTATGATTGATGTTAGGTTTTCAGGATTTTTGGAAAGAAAACGTTCAGATTTCAGGGACATTGATTTATTTTGATGGTTTATTTTTGGAAGGAGGGTATTTTTTACTATGTCAGTTTAGACTCAGAGACATGTAGGGAATATTTTTTTTTCTGTGAAAGATGGAAATTTATTTCATCAAGTGGACACCATCGTAAATATTTTCATGAATGGCGCAGCCATGAGTGAAAATATTAACGATGGTGTTCATGAGATGAAATAAATTTCGATCTTTCACAGAAAAAAAAATCTATTTAGTTCATGCTTTTAACCCTTTCTGGGAGGAAATTTATCAAAATCCAGTACAGTTCTATTCCATTATTCCCTCTCCTGCATAGCAACGTGTTACAATATTACGTCAAGTGTGAGAAATGTAAAGGTAAATGACGTCATATTTCCATCTGGTTGTGAGGCACGCACAATTAGCCTAGGCAACAAGAACATGAAAATTGGTATCTTACGCTGGTGGTACCAGTGTAAGATCGAAAAATATTTTCATTCCTATTGCTTGATATCCTACCGGATAGCATGAAATAAATATGCTGTTTGTCTCATGATAGATTTGCATGTATTTACTCTTGTATTAGGCCTGCCCTCCACTACAACCTCGATTGCTTGTCGAAGGTTTGCAGATGAAAAATGGCAAATTTCGGGGAGCTTTCGGGATGAAAATGGGCGGAACTTGGCAAACGGGGCTCGTTCAGCAGTGATACCCGGAACAGTATGCAAAAGGTTGCCGAAATCTTACCGAAGTATGTGGATCCAGTACAGAAAAATGCTGATCGGTCCAGGATTGTTGACCGAGTGTTTCCCGATCACGCAGAATTGCTGCAGTTCACTTGCAGAACATATAGAAGCGTTTAAGAGTCAATGCCGACATGTTGGTGATGTGAGTGCCAAGGTATATATAGGCGAGTTATCTTTCCTGAACTGCTCGGGGTAACACAGTGAATAAGAAACCTCCCTGAATGCTGCCGGATTATGCGCGATGTGTTTCAGAACGTCCGGAATGATCGCTGAAGTTTCCCAGAAGGGATGCCGACATTCCTGACGCTTCCCTGAACTCACGGTCGGCGCCCAAATTTTAAAAGTTTTAAAATTTGGATCCCGAAGCTTTTTTGATCCCGAATCGGCTCCGACACACTAAGAATGTTTCCAGATAGGTTTAAGAAACACCAAGAACGGTTCCCGATCATTGCGAAGATGTGTCGAAGGATCCAGTTCCTATCAATTTTACAATCGAGAACCTTTCGGGGTTCTATTGGAGGGCCGGTCTTAAAGACAAAAGTTTTTGACCTGCCAATATTAAAAGCCATTGCAGAAAGCGAATATAGCTTAAATGAATATTTTGTCTTTGATAAAGTAGGGAACATAGTTGGAAAATAAGAAAATGCTGGTTACCAACATTTCTCCTTTTCCCACGTTTTCTTAAAAAAAATCTCAGATTCATAAAAACTCAGAATTATGTGATAAAGGGTGGTTAGAAGCCAGTGGTCATCATGGCCCTCTCGTTTTTAGTTGACCTCATGGATCCTACCCTTTCAATGACGGATTGTGTAATTTTCTTTTGCAGTTAACACTAAACAATGGACAAGTCAATGAAAGACAAGAGAAATGTTTAAGCTAAAGATAGTAGCAAACACAAAAAAGTCAAAAGGGTCTTAATAAATGAGCAATCGAATAAATTTATTTTTGGACAGATACTCAAATAAGAGAGCAGCTGCCCTCAACACACCATATTGGACAAGTTCCAGTGCAGTCTCTGTCTGGACAGCAAATAGGCAATGTCCCAGTGACATATGATCAAAGACCACAACGAGGAGAGCAAGATGTGAGTCTGCTATATCGAAGATTGCAGGATTCAAACCACCACGACGAGACCCTAGGTTGGTATTAATACGGGCGGAAAGGCCGCGAAGCGGCCTTGGAGCCCGTCTATAGGTAACACGTATGTGTACCAGTCTACAAAAGCCCACTAGGCTAGGGGAAAAAAAATTCCGAGAAGTTGCAATGACGTACAGGGAATATCTCGGTTTTCTAGGTGCGGTTACAATGGTAGAGTCACGCGCAAATTTCTTTCGAAAAGGTGTGGGGGGGGGACCGTAAACATCACTCGGGAAATATCGGCGATTTGGTTTACACATATTGGACGTGTCTGGGATCTCATGCATATTCGAATATCTGTCCCCAAATCAATGTAAATTTGCGTCACAGCAGCCATTTGTCATTAACAATGGATAGAGAAATTTCTTTTGCCGAATTTAATGAAGTTTTGAGTAAAGTCAATGTACAGAATACGTGTTCGAGAGATTCCGGTTCATGTTACGGAAATGGCCGAGTGACGTGAGTGTTTACCAATGGATACGGGATTTCCCAGAGCTTTCCATACCGGCATTGCACTTCAGTAGCCCATGGCCTTACCCAGGTAAGATAAGAATGTCGGTGTTTTATCTTTTAACTTTCTAAATGTTTATTTTGCCATCATCGCTTTCATGAACATACGCGCCTGCAAACTTGCAAATAAATATGTAGAGAAGGGAAGCGATTCTACGCAAATTATCTAATAATGACCACCATGTTCTTACACGGTATGTATTTTCCTATGTTGTTGCAACTACACGCTAGACTTGTTTAATTTCTGTAAGCAAAAAAATGTAACACGATTATTGCAGTTATTGCACTGTTTGCATAGTTACTGGTACTGAAGAAAGCCTAGAGTTGATGACGATATTGAAATTGGTTTTCGTGCACCATGAAACACTGCTCAGGTCACCAGTATTTTCTCCTTTACCCACAATGTTTTCATAAGCCTTCTCTCATAGGGATATTTAAAGTCAGGATTGTGTGGGGAAGGGGTTAAGAGTTTACATCTGCACCAATCTGAATGTCTACAAATAAAAACATTGTGACAAGTACAGATAGGCCTACTATTTTCTCCTTTGTCACAATGTTTTCAATAAGGATGCAGAGGCAGGGGGAAAAAAGCCATGTCTTGAATTTTGTTGATCTCCAAATAATTTTATAGCTAGCCCAGGTTGATAAAATCATAGTTTTTGATTTTCAAAGCCACCCCAAACTTCAATATCTCATGACTGAATATATATCTAGATCTGG
Source organism: Tridacna crocea (assembly GCA_943736015.1). NCBI lineage: Eukaryota > Metazoa > Mollusca > Bivalvia > Cardiida > Cardiidae > Tridacna > Tridacna crocea. The sequence goes on from OX031069.1 coordinate 17,973,841, forward strand.
TATGACTTTTTTTAACTCTTTACCACACAATCCCGACTTTTCACATCCCCGGGAAAAAAGCCTTTTGAAAACATTGTGGCAAAAGAGAAAATGCTGGTAAGCAGCATTTTCTTCTTTTCTCACAATATTTTGTACTCTTCCCAAAACAAATTTCAATTTTTGAGCAACATTTATTTTGTTGTCTGCAAATACATTCAGTTTTGGCTGTCTACAATTTTGTCATTTGGTAAAGAGTTAACAGTGTTTTATGCCATTTTCAACATTATTGAATATAGATCTAGTATGACATTTCTTTAAAAGTGTTTTATGCCATTTTCAACATTATTTCAGACATATAATGGTAACAGCTAACACATATGAAAGAGAAATATGACAGAATTTATAGAATTGTATTTCCATAAAGTGACAAAAGTGCTGTTGAAAGTTGACAGAGGTAAGAATGGTTCAGAAGTAAGTCATGTAAACAGATAAAATACCAATATATTGTTGTAACTTGTAAGGGATGAGGGATTTATCTTTGATTTAAAACCAGAGATGACAGCAGTCGTTTCTTTGATGACCGCAAGAAAATAAAATACATTTTCTCTCCGACATAATCTGTGCAACCTTCAAACAGTTTGGGACAATATTTAGTATGAAAATACAAGTATAAAATAAATATGAAATGGATTTAAAATGGCTGAAAAATTAGTGCATGTTTACTCCTTTTCTAGAATCAGATTGGTTCAACTTGAAAGCATTTGCAGGTGACAAATACGCCTCAAACAATTGGTTTTGTCATTGAAAGGATAGAAAGAAATTTATTTTCAGCAAATTGACTCAGTTTTGACAAATCTCAAATTTTGTCATAAATTATAGTGAAGAATTTACCATAGAAATGAATTGCAAAGGCCTGTTTGGGGATGTCACATGATCAGTTTTACATGTCGATTATGTGGGATCACATTCAAATAGTTACAGTGACGTTATTTTCTATCTCATGAAGGTAGACAGATTTCACAACTGAAAAATGACTGTCGCCTTATGCAACCTTTGAAGGGCTACACTCAGATTGCATTGCTAATGCAGAAAGTTCAAAATGAGCAGTTTTATCTTGAATCCACAGTTTGCTTCTTTGCTAAATATTATGGAAAAACAGCTTTGAAATCACAGTATATGCAGCTTTAGTTGAGATGTAGAATATCCATTTTATTTGTTTAGCACGATCAGTATTTCACAAGTAATTCCAACTTGCAGTAGAAAAGTTAAATTTATACTAGTATGCATTGAGCTGCTAGGTTTTGGCAGTAAATGTATTTCTTATACTTAACCATAGTATTTTAACCATGCTGTCTGAAAAGGGGGATTAACCCTTTACCAAACTGCAAAATTTTTTATTGGTCCAAATTGAAAGCATTTGCAGACAACAAAATAAATGTGAATCAAACAATGAAAACTGATTCGGGTAATGTGTATAAAACATTGTGGGAAAGGAGGAAATCCTGGCTACCAGCATGTTCTCCTTTTCCCACAATGTTTTCAAAGGTTTTCTTTCTCGGGGTCATTAAAAGTCGATATTGTGTGATAAAGAGTTAATGCATCTGCTAAAAGTATCGACCAAGGTCAGCCTACACAGTCTGTGCAGTCCTCGCAGGCTGACCTGGGTTGAAACGTTTTGCTATCAGTCCATTTTCAGCATATCAACGGATCATTCTGCAATCTGATTTATTCAGTTGTTAGACAAAATTGGTTTTAAGGATCCATAATCATGATATGACTTGTTTGGTAAAAAAGATCACAGAGAAGCATTAATCCTTCATCAAACAATCCCTGGTTTTATTGAAACTGGGGAAGAAAGTCTTTGAAGACATTGTAGGTAAAGGAGAATCGCTTATTACTGTTAATTTCTCCATTACCACAACATTTTTTTAAACTAAGGAACTTTAGCTCACTGGTATCATTTTTTAATTTGTCGCCTAAAGATGCTTTCAACGTGGATATGTGCAAATCTTGTCACTTGGGATAGTGTTTCTTTTGCCCGAACGATACATTTATTACAAACTATGCCTTGAAAAAATGTGCCTCAGACATTTTTATTTAGAAAATCCAGTTTAACTGGAATTTTCTTTGACCAAAGTAAAAAGAAAAATAGAGGTCAAGAAATCTTAATCTCTGAAAATATATGTAGAATATTGCTCACTCATGTGAAATATGTAATGAGATATATCTATACCAGAAAAAACTTTGTTTTTTTTTCTTTAAGCAGGTAAACATAAGAAGAAGCTCACAGACAACCATGAGCTTTACACAATTACATGCTGCTTCTCTAATATTTCAAATTTTTTATTTCTTTCAGGTGCTTACATAAAATTACAAGTTTGAACATTTTTCCAGTTTAACTCATTACTGTACACACTGTACAGGTAAAATACAGAGCTTCCACACATAAGTGACAAGATTTGCACATATCCACGTTGAAAGCATCTTTAGGCGACAAATTAAAAAATGATACCAGTGAGCTAAAGTTCCTTAGTTTAAAAAAATGTTGTGGTAATGGAGAAATTAACAGTAATAAGCGATTCTCCTTTACCTACAATGTCTTCAAAGACTTTCTTCCCCAGTTTCAATAAAACCAGGGATTGTTTGATGAAGGATTAATGCTTCTCTGTGATCCTTTTTACCAAACAAGTCATGTCATGATTATGGATCCTTAAAACCAATTTTGTCTAACAACTGAATAAATCAGATTGCAGAATGATCCGTTGATATGCTGAAAATGGACTGTATTTTATTTTCTTGCGGTCATCAAAGAAACGACTGCTGTCATCTCTGGTTTTAAATCAAAGATAAATCCCTCATCCCTTACAAGTTACAACAATATATTGGTATTTTATCTGTTTACATGACTTACTTCTGAACCATTCTTACCTCTGTCAACTTTCAACAGCACTTTTGTCACTTTATGGAAATACAATTCTATAAATTCTGTCATATTTCTCTTTCATATGTGTTAGCTGTTACCATTATATGTCTGAAATAATGTTGAAAATGGCATAAAACACTTTTAAAGAAATGTCATACTAGATCTATATTCAATAATGTTGAAAATGGCATAAAACACTGTTAACTCTTTACCAAATGACAAAATTGTAGACAGCCAAAACTGAATGTATTTGCAGACAACAAAATAAATGTTGCTCAAAAATTGAAATTTGTTTTGGGAAGAGTACAAAATATTGTGAGAAAAGAAGAAAATGCTGCTTACCAGCATTTTCTCTTTTGCCACAATGTTTTCAAAAGGCTTTTTTCCCGGGGATGTGAAAAGTCGGGATTGTGTGGTAAAGAGTTAAAAAAAGTCATACCAGATCTAGATATATATTCAGTCATGAGATATTGAAGTTTGGGGTGGCTTTGAAAATCAAAAACTATGATTTTATCAACCTGGGCTAGTTATAAAATTATTTGGAGATCAACAAAATTCAAGACATGGCTTTTTTCCCCCTGCCTCTGCATCCTTATTGAAAACATTGTGACAAAGGAGAAAATAGTAGGCCTATCTGTACTTGTCACAATGTTTTTATTTGTAGACATTCAGATTGGTGCAGATGTAAACTCTTAACCCCTTCCCCACACAATCCTGACTTTAAATATCCCTATGAGAGAAGGCTTATGAAAACATTGTGGGTAAAGGAGAAAATACTGGTGACCTGAGCAGTGTTTCATGGTGCACGAAAACCAATTTCAATATCGTCATCAACTCTAGGCTTTCTTCAGTACCAGTAACTATGCAAACAGTGCAATAACTGCAATAATCGTGTTACATTTTTTTGCTTACAGAAATTAAACAAGTCTAGCGTGTAGTTGCAACAACATAGGAAAATACATACCGTGTAAGAACATGGTGGTCATTATTAGATAACTTACGTAGAGTCGCTTCCCTTCTTTACATATTTATTTGCAAGTTTGCAGGCGCGTATGTTCATGAAAGCGATGATGGCAAAATAAACATTTAGAAAGTTAAAAGATAAAACACCGACATTCTTATCTTACCTGGGTAAGGCCATGGGCTACTGAAGTGCAATGCCGGTATGGAAAGCTCTGGGAAATCCCGTATCCCTTGGTAAACACTCACGTCACTCGGCCATTTCCGTAACATGAACCGGAATCTCTCGAACACGTATTCTGTACATTGACTTTACTCAAAACTTCATTAAATTTGGCAAAAGAAATTTCTCTATCCATTGTTAATGACAAATGGCTGCTGTGACGCAAATTCACATTGATTTGGGGACAGATATTCGAATATGCATGAGATCCCAGACACGTCCAATATGTGTAAACCAAATCGCCGATATTTTCCGAGTGATGTTTACGGTCCCCCCCCCCACCTTTTCGAAAGAAATTTGCGCGTGACTCTACCATTGTAACCGCACCTAGAAAACCGAGATATTCCCTGTACGTCATTGCAACTTCTCGGAATTTTTTTTTCCCCTAGCCTAGTGGGCTTTTGTAGACTGGTACACATACGTGTTACCTATAGACGGGCTCCAAGGCCGCTTCGCGGCCTTTCCGCCCGTATTAAAGTTATTAACTTCATGCACTGATAGAACCCATTATGGAGAAGTGCATTGCATATGAACCATAACTCTGCCACTTTTGTTTTTTAAGTTATTGCCCTTTGTTAATTTTCACTTTGAATTTTTGTCCAGGCCATAACTTCCAAACTGTAAAAGGTATCAATTTGAAACTACATACACTGATAGAACACATTATGGAGAAGTGCAGTGCACATGAAACATAACTCTGCCACCGTTATTATGCTCCCCGAAGGGCGAGCATATAGTCGCCGCTTTGTCTGTCCGTCCGTCTGTCCGTCCATCCGTCCGAAGCTATTTCTCCACAACCCCTGGACCAAATTAGATAAAACTTCATATATGAACTCCTTGGGGTGAGGCGCTTTTTCTATTTGACCCCATGTCATGGAAAAAAGGGGCTTAATGCAAAATTGCATTTTTTACTAATATCTCATTCAGTTTTTGTCAAAATTTCATGAAACGTCATGGTTATATTGTTTATTGAAAGATTCAGCATGTGCCTTTGCTATTTTTAATCTAGGCGTTTTTTAAGTTGACGTTCGATCACGGAAAAAGGGGTTTCGTGCAAAATTCCAATTTTTACTAATGTCTCATTCAGTTTTGGTCAAAATTTCATTAAACTTCATGGTTATAGTGTTTTTTTCAAAGTTTCACCATGTGCTCTTATTTCTTTATCTATGTGTTTTTCAATTTGACCCTCTGTCATGGAAAAAGGGGTTTCTTGTAAAATGCCAAGGAAAAAGGGGCCATAATGCAAAATTGCAATTTTTACTAATGTCTCGTTCACTTTTTGTCAAAATTTCGTGAAAGTTCATGGTTATATCTTGTTTTACAAGTTTCAACATGTGCCCTTGTTATTTTCAATCTATGAGTTATTAATGTGCTGCATTGCAAATACCTCTTTCCTGGTTTCTCAATTTGAGGCTGCATCACGGAAAAAGGGGACTTCAGGGAAAAAAATTGTTTTTCACTTGTATCACCTACATCTGTGCTCAAAACTTTGTGAAATTTCATATCTGAACTTGTTGGAACGTTGCCCAGGTACCTCTCTTCCCGTTTCTTAATTTTAGGCTGCATCACAGAAAAAGGGGGCTCCATGTAAAAAATCATTTTATGTAATATTTACTACATGACTGCTCAAAATTTTGTGAAATTCCGAATTTTGAATTATTATTAAAAAATGCCACAAATCAAACTCCAGTTGTATTTATTTCAATAATGCAATATTGCCTTATGGGAAAAGAGACCTTAAAAGGGGCTTAGTGGGCTTATTGTCCTCTACAAGTTTATATTGGCTATCTCTAAGATAGTAACTGCCTTTTCACTTCAATTTTTGGGGAGCATGAACAGGTCCTTTTAGGATAAAAGAAGTAAATTTATATCAATTTCATATATTTTATGACAAGCACTTGTTCGGGGAGCATAACCCGTCTCTGACGGCTCTTGTTTTTTTGACTTACTGCCCTTTGTTAATTTCCACTTCCAATTTTTGTCCAGGCCATAAATTCTATCTTATTAAAGCTATTAACATGGAACTTCATACACTGATAGAACCCATTATGGAGAAGTGCACTGCACATGAACCATAACTCTGCCACTTTAAATTTTTGAGTTATTGCCCTTTGTTAATTTTCACTTTGAATTTTTGTCTAGGCCATAACTTCCAAACTGTAAATTCTATCAACTTGGAACTTCATACACTGATAGAACCCATTATGGAGAAGTGCATTGCACATGAATCATAACTCTGCCACTTTTATTATTTGAGTTATTGCCATTTGTTAATTTCTAGGTTGAATTTTTGTGAAGACCATAACTTCCAAACTTCAAAATCCATCATCTTGAAACTTCAAAGACTAAGAGAAGACATTATGAACAAATGCATTGCACAAGAACCATAACTGCCATCCTTCCTTCTCAGTTATTGCCCTTTTCACTTTGAATTTTCGTTTGGGCCATACTTTCTAAAATATCAAAGATGTGATCTGGGACCTTCAAAGACTGAAAGAACACCTTGTGGATAAGAGCAATTCACAAAATTTGTAACTATGCTACCCGTATTTTTTTGTTGTAGTTATTGCCCTTTAATATTTTTCAGATATCATGGAGAATAACTACTCTTCATTCATGGCCCATCCATCAATGCAATTTATTTCGCTGACAAGCCCCTTCGGGCGTATATGCGCTGCTCTGCGAAGCTCTTGTTAACTTGTGTTTTAGGCCAAACCGGAAATTCAGTAATTATACTTTCAGTATTTTGGTCTCGCATTACCACATTACAAACCATCCTACACGAATTCACAAATCCGCAGAAGAAGTCAGGTATGTGGTTTTCGCGAAATAAAGCTCATGCGAAATATTGTGATTTATAGTAGTTGTTTGCTCACCTAAGCATGAAATGCCCTAAGTGGGTTTTTGTGATCCTGCTGTGCCTTGTGTCCATCATGTGTCATCTTGTGTACTTTCTATAGACTATATTTTCAGTCAAATACTATGAAACTTAATCGGAATGAATGTCACAGTATCTAGGGCGAGTTAAAAAATGGGTCATGTGTAGTTAAAATGAAGGTTGTTGTGACAAAAAAAACCCATGTGTATAATCCAGAGGCCACATTTTCAATCCAAAACCCATGAGAATATCTGTCTTGGTAGGTTCTAAATTAGGTCACATTGAGGCCACAGGGACATCAATTGTACGGTCAAATGGCAGGGGACTTGGGAACTTGTTCACGGCTGTAGCTAATCATGTTGCCCAGAGCTGACCGTACAGCATAGTTATTATTCCGCAAAGTTTTACCATTCCAACGTTTGTTAAATGAATTAAATTTGTTTTTTTTTTGTTTTAAAAAATGAGTATGTTGACGAAGTAGAATTTCCCTTCTAATGCCCAAATTCAATAAAATCCTGATGTTTTCGTACAACTGAAAGGACAAATTTTCCATAACCTGCACCTAAAAATTTGTTAGCATATTTGTCTTGGTATCTCAGAAGAAATTCATGAAAGGTCATGTAGGGGAAGAAATCTTCAGATGAGCAGGCTATCATATCCCCCTTGTTTTGGTCTGGTGGAGATAAACCCAAATTTGGAGATAAACTTAGACAGACTAATGGATGATTATTTTTGTCAGGCTTTCAAGGAAGAGTGCAGCAACCCCAAATGCAGCCTCATTCTGAATTAACTTCACACAAAAGTTTTGGACAAACCCAAGCCAAGTCAACATCTGTTCAACATATAGGCAAGGTTCCAATGGAAGAAGACCATAGAACACTTCCTACACGGTTAGATGAAAACCAGTTTAACAACAGACTTCAGGGCTCAAATCCGCAGGACCATACAAAGGGTATGTATTGATATTGTCATAATGATATTAGGCGTTTGAAACAAATAGATCAATAGAATGTAATGTTTGACATCTTAAAAGTGCTAATTTGAACTCCACTTGCTGATAACCTGTGAGCATCTGTCATGCCCTGTGACCATTGTGGGTCCGTCCATGCGTTTGTGCTTCTGTCTGTTTGTGTATTATGTTTTATTTTAAACGTCTACCTATATGGCTCTGTCACTCCAGTTTTCATGAAACTTTTCAGAAATAATACTACCATGACCCTTTTCAGAATATCTTCAAAGAATTTGACTCAAACATTAACTCCCGTGGCTAAAGCAACAAGACTGGGAAAAAAAAATGAAATGATGTAAAGATCTGATTTGAAACCATAGGGCAGCCAAACTTTGCGAGTAGCTTTATCTAATGGATCTCTTCTACAATTGGTGAATCGATTGCCCTTGGGCCAAAATTGCTCCTACTTTTTATATTGGCTAATCTATTGTTGTTTGCCCTAACCATAAAAGATAGGGCTAACAAATTTGAATGTAGTTTTGTGTTTTGTTTAGTGTACAACTTACAAGATTATTCAAGTTTTACCTTGATTATACGTATAATCTTAATCAAGTTGGAAACTTGCCTCATCAGGTTCAACAGTAGATCACTGAGACATATCTCAGAAAAAACTTGTGTAGCTACACTGGTGGGTACATTTCAAGTCCAATACTTATGAAAGTTGGTCAGTATGACTTTAGCTCATCTGAGCATGAAGAGCTTAAGGTGAGCTTTTGTGATTGCCCAATGTCTATCGTGCGTCATCCTCAATTTCTTTCAATCATCTCCTCTAAAACCACTGGGCCAATCTTCATGGAACTTGGCAGAGATGTTTCTAGGGTGAAGGTACTGAGACATATCTCAGAAAAAAAACTGGTGTACCTGCATTAGAGGGTACATTTCAAGTCCAAAACTTATGAAAGTTGGTCAGTATGACTTCAGCTCACCTGAGCATGAAGAGCTCAAGTTGTGCTTTTGTGATTGTCCAGTGTCCGTCGTGCATCGTCCACAATTTCTTTCAATCATCTTCTCCTCTATAAACTTTGGGCCAGTCATGATGGCAGAGATGTTTCTTGGTTGAAACTCTACCAAAATGTTCAAAAGATTGAATTCCCCTGATAACTCTGGTTCCCATGGAACAAAAAAAGCAAACTCTTAGAATAGACGACGCACGACGGATGATGCACGACGGACGACGGACACCCAGTGACCCTAAAAGCTCCCCTTGAGCACATTGTGCTCAGGTGAGCTAAAAAGGAAAACTTTTTTAGCTCACCTTAGCACAAAGTGCTAAAGGTGAGCTATTGTGATCACCCTATGTCCGGTGTCCGTCTTCCGTCAACAATTTTTTTAAACATCTTCTCCTCCTAAAACCATTGGGCCAATCTTCATGAAACTTGGCGGGAATGTTCCTTGGGTGAAGCTATACCAAAATTGTTCAAAGAATTTAATTCCACCTATAACTCTGGTTGCCATGGCAACAAAAAGAAAAAAAAATTAAATCTTTGAAAATCTTCTCTGAAACTAGAAAGCGTAGGGCTTTGATATTTGGTATGTAGCATCTCCTAATGGACCTCTACTAAGTTTGTTCAAATTATGCCCCCTAGGGTCAAAACTGGCCCCGACCCGGGGGGATAACAAGTTTGAGCATAGGAACAAAGAAGGAAAACTTTAAAAATATTCTCCTCTGAAACTTGAAGGCGTAGAGCTTTGATATGTGGTATATAGCATCTCCTAGTGGACCTCTACCAAGTTTGTTCAAATTATATCCCTGGGGTCAAAACTGGCCCCACCCCAGGGGTCACAAATTTGAGCACAGGAACAAATAAGGAAAACTTTAAAATTCTTCTCCTCTGAAATTTGAAGGCGTAGAGCTTTGATATTTAGTATCCTTGTGGACATCTACCAAGTTTGTTCAAATTATGCCCCTGGGGTCAAAACTGGCCCCACCCCGGGGGTCACAAGTTTGAGCATAGGAACAAAAAGGGAAAACTTAAAAATCTTCTCATCTGAAACTTGAAAGCGTAGAGCTTTTGGTATATGGCATCTCGTAGTGGACCTCTGCCAAGTTTGTTCAAATTATGTCCCTGGGGTCAAAACTGGCCCCATCCCGGGAGTCACAAATTTGATCATAGGAACAAAGAAGGAAAACTTTAAAATTCTTTTCCTCAGAAACGAGATAGCGCAGAGCTTTGATTTTTGGTCTGTTGCATTTCCTAGTGGACCTCTACCAAGTTTGTTCAAATGATGTCCCTGGGGTCAAAACTGGCCCCATCCCGGGGGTCACAAGTTTGAGCATAGGAACAAAGAAGGAAAACTTCAAAATTTTTCCCCTTTGAAACTAGATGGCGTAGAGCTTTGATATTTGGTCTGTGGCATCTCCTAGTGGACCTTTACCAAGTTTGTTTAAATCATGCCCGTAGGGTCAAAACTGGCTCTGCCCCGAGGGTCACAAGTTCAAACATAGGAACAAAGAAAGAAAATTTTAAGATTCTTCTTCTCTACAACTGGAAGGCATAGACCTATGATATTTGGCATGTAGCAATTCCTAGTGTCTTTCTGCCGAGTTTTTTCATATTATGCCGTTGGGGTCAAAACTGGCCCTGTCCCACAGGGTCACAGGTTTGAACATAGCAACAAAGAAGGAAAACTTAAGGAATCTTCCCTGAAACTTGAAGGAACAAAGAAGGAAAATTTTTAATTTCTTTTTCTCATAAATGGGAAGGTGTAAAGCTTTGATACTTGGTATGTAGCATCTGTGAGTAGACCTCTACCAAGTTTATTCCAAAGATGCTGCTTTAGTAAAACTGGCCCAGCCTCGGGGACCACAGGTTCGAACATAGGACAAAGAAGGAAAATTTAAAATTCTACTTTGAAACTAGAAGGTGTAGAGATTTGATATTTGATTGCCCTATGTCCGATGTCTGTCACCCGTCAACAATTTCTTTAAACATCTTTTTCTCCAAACCCACTGGGCCAATCTTGATGAAACTTGGCAGGGATGTTCCTTGGGTGAGGCTTTACCAAAGTTCCTCAAAGAATTGAATTTTACTCATAAGCTATAGTCTAAAGTGAGCGTTCCAGGGCCATTGGCCCTCTTGTTTTATTCTTCTTCTCTTAAACTAGAGTGTGCAGGGCTTTGATATTTGGTATGTACTATATCCTAGTGGACCTCTACCAAAATTGTTCATATGATGTCCCTGGGGTCAAAACTGGCCCACCTCGGGGGTCACAAGTTTGAAACATAGGAACAAAAAGGAAAACTTTAAAATTCTTCTACTCTGAAACCAGAGGGTGCAGGGCTTTGATATTTGGTATGTAGCATCTCCTAGTGGACCTCTACCGAGGTTGTTCATATGATGTCCCTGTGATCAAAACTGGCTCCGCCCTGGGGGTCACAAGTTTGAAACATAGGAACAAGAAGGACAACTTTAAAATTCTTCTTCTCTGAAGCTAGAAGGTGCAGGGCTTTGATATTTGGTATGTAGCATCTCCTAGTAGACCTATACCAAGGTTGTTCATATGAAGTCCCTGGGGTCAAAACTGGCCCTTCCCGGGGGGAGGGGTCACAAGTTTGAAACATAGAAATAAAGAAGGAAAACTTTAAAATTCTTTTTCTCTGAAACTAGAAGATGTGGAGGTTTGATATTTGGTAAGTAGGGTCTCCTAGTAGACTTCTACAATGTTGTTAATAAGATGTCCCAGGGGTCCAAACTTGCCCTGCCCCATGGGTCACAAGTTCAAAACATAGGAACAAAGAAGAAAAACTTTAAAATTCTTCTTCTCTGAAACTGGAAGGAGTAGAGCTTTGATATTTGGTATGTAGCATCTCCTACTGGACCTCTACAAAGATTGTTCATATGATGTCCCTGGGGTCAAAACTGGCCCCGCCCTGGGGGTCAAAAGTTTGAACATAGGAACATAGAAGGAAAACTTTAAAATTCTTCTTCTCTGAAAGTGGTAGGCTTAGAGCTTTGATATTTTGTATAAAGCATCTCCTAGTAAACCTTCACCAATTTTGTTCATATGATGCCCCTGGGTTCCAAACTGGCCCTGCCCTGGGGGTCACAAGTTTGAACATGGGAAAAAAAGGAAAACTTTAAAATTCTTCTTCTTTGAAACCAGAAGGTGTTGAGCTTTGATATTTGGTATAAAGCATCTCCTAGTGGACGTCTGCCAATTTTATTCATATGATGCCTCTTGGATCATAATTTGCCCAGCCACTGGGGTCACAAATTTAAACATGGGAACTAAAAAGGAAAAAATTAAAATTCTTCTTCTCTGAAACTATAAGGTGTAGAGCTTTGATATATGGTATGTAGAAATACTAGTGGATCACTACCAAGTTTGTTCATAAGATGTCCCAGGGGTCAAAACTGGCTCTGCCCGGGGGTCACAAATTCTAAACCTAGGAACAAAAATGGAAAACTTTAAAATTCTCCAGAAAGCTTTGACATTTGGTATGTCAAATTGACTTGAGACTTGGTGAACATGTTTGTTGTATTGCATGCCCTTTGCAACTATTATACCTCCTTGACAACTGCCGGTGGGATGGGCAAATGTTGCGACAATTTGCCATTCTTGTTTCATTATCATTTGGCCTTGAACCTCAATATTTGGTATTTGTCTTCATTGTAGACCTTTACTGCTAAGTACTATTGTGAGCGATATAGGACCATCATGGTCCTCTTGTTTTTTTTAGCTCACCTGAGCACAACGTGCTCAAGGGGAGCTTTTAGGATCACCCGGTGTCCGTCGTTCGTCGTCCATCGTGCGTCATCCGTCGTGCGTCAGTCCGTCGTGCGTCGTGCGTCGTCAACAATTCTTTAAACATCAACTCCTCCTAAATCACTGGGCGCATTTGCACCAAACTTGGCTGGAATGTTCCTTGGGAGGTCCTCTTTATACAGTGTTCACAGAATTTGATTCCGTCAAAAACTCATGGCATGGCAACGAAATAGAATTTTTTAAGAAATTCTTTAAAAATCTTCTACTCTGAAACCGCTGGCCAGATTTTAAAATAATTTCACACAGATGTTCCTTTGGTGACCCTTTTCAAAAATTGTTCGCGAAATTTTGATCCGTCAAGAAACATGGCTCTGGTGAATGGGGGCTTCTTGCACTATACAGAAATGATGAAATTCTTAAAAATTCTTCTTCTCTGAAACCGCTGACCAGATTTTAAAATAATTTCACACAGATGTTCCTTTGGTGACCCTTTTCAAAAATTGTTCGCGAAATTTTGATCCGTCAAGAAACATGGCTCTGGTGAATGGGGGCTTCTTGCACTATTCAGAAATGAAGAAATTCTTAAAAATTCTTTTTCTCTGAAACCGCTGGCCAGATTTTAAAATAATTTCACAGAGATGTTCCTTGGGTGACCCTTTTCAAAAATTGTTCGCGAAATTTTGATCCGTCAAGAAACATGGCTCTGGTGAATGGGGGCTTCTTGCACTATACAGAAATGAAGAAATTCTTAAAAATTCTTCTTCTCAGAAACCGCTGGACAGATTTTAAAATAATTTCACAGAAATGTTCCTTGGATGACCCTTTTTAAAAATTATTTGCGAAATTTTGATTCGTCAAGAGACATGGCTCTGGTGAATGGGGGCTACTTGCGCTATAGGGAAATGAAGAAATTCTTTAAAATTCTTCTTCTCTCGAACGGCTGGTCAGATTTTAAAATAATTTCACAGAGATGTTCCTTGGGTGACCCTTTTCAAAAACTGTTCGCGAAATTTTGATTCATCAAGAAACATGGCTCTGGTGAATGGGGGCTACTTGCACTATAGGACAATGAAGAAATTCTTTAAAATTCTTCTTCTCTGAAATGGCTGGTCAGATTTTGGAAAATTTTCACAGAGATATTCCTTGGGTGACCCTTTTCGAAAATTGTTTATGAGAGTGTGATTCGTAAAGAAACATTGCTCTGGTGAATGGGGGCTACTTGCACTATATGGAAATGAAGAAATTCTTGAAAATTCTTCTTCTCTTAAACGGCTGGTCAGATTTGAAAATTGTTTCACAGAGATATTCCTTGAATGGCGTTTTTCACAATGTGTTCGCGAAATTTTGATAGGTCAAGAAACATGGCTCTAGAGAATGGGGGCTAATTGCACTGTACGGAAATTAAGAAACTCCTAAAAATTCTTCTTTTTTGAAACTGCTGGTCAGATTTTGAGAGGACTTTTACAGGTGACCTTTTAAAAATTGCTTGGCAAAATAATGATTTTGATTCCAGTGTTTCAATACCTTCAAAAAAATAAGGCTATGATCCTCTCAAAAATTCAGGTGAGCGATCCAGGGCCATCTTGGCCCTCTTGTTTAAATTATACAATTTGGGTTTGGAGAAAAAGATGTTTAAAGAAATTGTTGACGAGTGACAGACATCGGACATAGGGCAATCAAATATTAAAGCTCTACACCTTCTAGTTTCAAAGTAGAACTTTAAATTTTCCTTCTTTGTCCTATGTTCGAACCTGTGGTCCCCGAGGCTGGGTCAGTTTTACCAAAGCAGCATCTTTGGAACAAACTTGGTAGAGGTCTACTCAAAGATGCTACATACCAAGTATCAAAGCTTTACACCTTCCCGTTTATGAGAAAAAGAAATTTGAAATTTTCCTTCTTTGTTCCTTCAAGATTCAGAGAAGATTTCTAAAGTTTTCCTTCTTTGTTGCTATGTTCAAACCTGTGACCCCGTGGAGCAGGGCCAGTTTTGACCCCAACGGCATAATATGAAAAACTTGGCAGAAAGACACTAGGAATTGCTACATGCCAAATATCATAGGTCTATGCCTTCTAGTTGTAGAGAAGAATTTTAAAAGTTTCTATCTTTGTTCCTATGTTTGAACTTGTAACCCCGGGGCAGAGCCAGTTTTGACCCTACGGGCATGATTTGAACAAACTTGGTAGAGGTCCACTAGGAAATGCAACAGACCAAATATCAAAGCTCTACGCTTTCTAGTTTCTGAGGAAAAGAATTTTAAAGTTTTCCTTCTTTGTTCCTATGCTCAAATTTGTGACCCCCGGGATGGGGCCAGTTTTGACTCCAGGGACAGAATTTGAACAAACTTGGCAGAGGTCCACTACGAGATGCCATATACCAAATATCAAAGCTCTACGCCTTCAAGTTTCAGAGGAGAAGATTTTTAAGTTTTCCCTCTTTGTTCCTATGCTCAAACTTGTGACCCCCGGCGTGGGGACAGTTTTGACCCCAGGGGCATAATTTGAACAAACTTGGTAGATGTCCACAAGGATACTAAATATCAAAGCTCTACGCCTTCAAGTTTCAGAAGAGAAGAATTTTAAAGTTTTCCTTATTTGTTCCTATGCTCAAATTTGTGACCCCTGGGGTGGGGCCAGTTTTGACCCCAGGGATATAATTTGAACAAACTTGGTAGAGGTCCACTAGGAGATGCTATATACCACATATCAAAGCTCTACGCCTTCAAATTTCAGAGAAGAAGATTTTTAAAGTTTTCCTTCTTTGTTCCTATGCTAAAACTTGTTATCCCCGGGTCGGGGCCAGTTTTGACCCTAGGGGGCATAATTTGAACAAACTTAATAGAGGTCCATTAGGAGATGATACATACCAAATATCAAAGCCCAACGCTTTCTAGTTTCAAAGGAGAAGATTTTCAAAGATTTAATTTCTTTTTCTTTTTGTTGCCATGGCAACCAGAGTTATAGGTGGAATTAAACTCTTTGAACAATTTTGGTAGAGCTTCACCCAAGGAACATTCCTGCCAAGTTTCATGAAGATTGGTCCAGTGGTTTTAGGAGGAGAAGATGTGTAAAAAAAATTGTTGGCGGAAGACGGACACCGGACATAGGGTGATCACAATAGCTCACCTTTAGCACTTTGTGCTAAGGTGAGCTAAAAAAGTTTTCATTTTTTGTTTCTATGTTTCAAACTTGTGACCCCCCCGGGGCGGGGCCAGTTTTGACCCCAGGGGCATTATATGAACAATCTTAGTAGAGGTCTACCAGAAGATGCTACATACCAAATATCAAAGCTCTACGCCTTCCAGTTTTAGAGAAGAAGATTTTCATAGATTTTTCTATTTTTCCTTTTGCTTGCTATGGTAACCAGAGTTATGGCTGGAATTCAATCTCTTTGGTAGAGCTTCACCCAAGGAACATCCCTGCCAAGTTTCATCAAGATTGGCTCAGTGGTTTAGGAGAAGATTTTTAAAGAAATTGTGGACGACGGACGATGGACGATGGGCGATCACAAAAGCTCACCATGAGCACTTCGTGCTCAGGTGAGCTAAAAATGGTAGAGGTTAGATAAAGCTACATGCAAAGGCTGGAAGCCCCAGGACTTATGGTTTCACACAAGGAGATTAAAAAGATTTTCATTCTTTTTTACTTTTTGTTGCAATTGCAACCAGTTTTTCATTGAATCAAAAAATTTCAAGCAGTTCTGAAGAAGACCAGGATCATTTCTGTGATTAATTTCAAAATTAAATAAGTTCAAAATTAAATAAGTTCTATTAGAGAAGATGTCTGAAATAAAAGTTCGCACATGCACAGAAACATGGCTCTGGTGAATGGGGGCTACTTGCACTACATGGAAATGAAGAAATTCTTGAAAATTCTTCTTCTCTGAAACCTGTTGTCAGATTTTAAAATAATCTGACAGAGATGTTCCTTGGGTGACCCTTTTCAAAAGCTGTACATATAATTTTGATCCGTCAAGAAACATGGCTCTTCTGAATGGGGGCTACTTGCACTATACGGTCATGATGAAATTCTTGAAAATTCTCTTTCTCTGAAACCCCTGGTCAGATTTTAAAAGAAATTTTCCGAAATGTTCCTTGGGTGGCCCTTTTCAAAACTTGTTCGTAAATTTTGATCCATCAAGAAACATGGCTCTCGTGGATGGGGGATACCTGCTCTTATACAGAAATGAAGAATTCTTAAAAATTCTTCTTTTTGAAACTGATAGTTATATTTCGAAATGACTTTTACAGGTGACCTTTTGAAAATTGCTTGGCAAAATTATAAATTTGGTTCCGATGTTTCAATACCTCAAAAAAAAAAAAAAAAAAAAAATAGACTATGGTCATCTCAAAAATTCAGGTGAGCGATCCAGGGCCATTCTGGCCCTCTTGTTTAGCTCACCTGAGCACAACGTGCTCAAGGGGAGCTTTTAGGATCACACGGTGTCCGGCGTGCGTCGTCAATAATTCTTTAAACATCAACTCCTCCTAAACCGCTGGGAGGATTTGGACTAAACTTGGCAGGAATGTTCCTTGGGAGGTCCTCTTTCAAAAGTGTTCACAGAATTCGATTCCATCAAAAATTCTGGTTGCCATGGCAACCAAATGGAATTTTCTAGGGAATTCTTTAAAAATCTTCTCCTCTGAAACCGCTAGTCAGATTTTGAAATAGTTTCACAGATATGTTCCTTGGGTGACCCTTTACAAAAACTGTTCGTAAAATTTTGATCCGTCAAAAAATGTGACTGGTGAATGGGGACTTCTTGCACCATATAGAAATGAAGGAATTCTTAAAAATTCTTCTTCTCTGAAACCGCTTGTCAGATTTTGAAATAATTTTACAGGATTGTTCCTTGGGTGACCCTTTTCAAAATTTATACATAAGATTTTGAACTGTCAAAAAATGTGGCTTTGGTGAATGGAGGCTACTTGCACTATACGGAAATGAAGAAATTCTTAAAAAATTATTCTTCTCTGAAACGGCTGGTCAGAATTTGAAATAATTTCACAGGGATGTTCCTTGAATGACCCTTTCCAAAAACTGTTCGTAAAATTTTGATCCGTCAAAGAATGTGGCTCTAGTGAATGGGGGCTACTTGCATTATAGGGAAATAAAGGAATTCTTAAAAATTCTTCTTCTCTGAAACCGCTGGTCAAATTTTGAAATAATTCCACAGGATTGTTCCTTGGGTGACCCTTTTCAAAACTTGTTCGTAAAATTTTGATCCGTCAAAAAATGTGGCTCTGGTGACTCGGGGCTACTTGCACTATACGGAAATTAATAATTTCTTTAAAATTCTTCTTCTCTGAAACGGCTGGTCAGAATTTGAAATAATGTCACAGGATTGTTCCTTGGGTGACCCTTTCCAAAAATTGTTCATGAAATTTTGATCCGTGAAGAAACACAGCTCTGGTGAATGGGGGCTACTTGCATTATAGGGAAATGAAGAAATTCTTAAAATTCTTCTTCTCTGAAACCGCTGGTCGGATTTTGAAATAATTTCACAGAAATGTTCCTTGGATGACCCTTTTTAAAATTTGTTTGTGAAATTTTGATCCATCTAGAAACATGGCTCTGGTAAATGGGGGCTTCTTGCACTATATGGCCATGAAGAAATTCTTTAAAATTCTTCTTCTCTGAAACGGCTGATCAGATTTTGAAATAATCTCACAGAAATGTTCCTTTGGTAATCCTTTTCAAAAACTGTTCGCAAAATGCTGATTTGTCTAGAAACATGGCTCTGGTGAATGGGGGCTACTTGCACTATTTGGCCATGAAGAAATGCTTTTTCTCTGAAACGGCTGATCAGATTTTGAAATAATTTCTCAGAAATTTTTCTTAGCTAACCCTTTTCGAAAATTGCTCTAGAAATTTTGATCCATCAAGAAACATGGCTCTGATGACTGTGGGCTATTTACACTATACAGACATGAAGAAATTCTTAAAAATTATTCTTCTCTGAAAGGGCTGATTAAATTTTGAAAGAAATGGCTATTGTTCTCTCACAAATTCAGGTAAGCGATCCAGGGCCATCTTGGCCCTCTTGTTTGAGTAACTGCCCTGTGTTAATTTTCACTTTCAATTTTTGTCCAGGCCATAACTTCTAAACCATAAAAGCTGTTAACTTGGAACTTCATACACTGATAGAACCCATCATGGAGAAGTGCATTGCACATGAACCATAACTGTGCCACGTTTATTTTTTGAGTTATTGCCCTTTTTTAATTTTCACTTTGAATTTTTGTCCAGGCCTTAACTTCCAAACTGTAAAAGCTATTAACTTGGAACTTCATACACTGATAGAACCCATTATGGAGAAGTACATTGCACTTGCACCATAACTCTGCCACCTTTATTATTTGAGTTTTTGCCATTTGTTAATTTTCAGTTTGAATTTTTGTAAAGACCATAACTTCCAAACTTCAAAATGCATCATCTTGAAACTTCAAAGACTAATAGAACACATTATGAACAAGTGCATTGCGCAAGAACCGTAACTCTGCCATCCTTCCTTCTCTGTCATTGCCCTTTTCACTTTGAATTTTCGTCTGGGCCATAATTTCTAAAATATAAAAGATTTGATCTGGGACCTTCAAAGACTGATAGAACACCTTATGGATAAGAGCAATTCACAAAATTTGTAACTTCGCCATTCTTATGTTTTTAGTTATTGCCCTTTAATATTTTTCACATATCATGGAGAATAACTACTCTTCATTCATGGCCCATCGATCAATGCAACTCATTTCACTGACAAGCCCCTTCGGGCGTATATGCGCCGCTCTGCGAAGCTCTTGTTGTACCTAGCCATAGGGCCTTGCGGTACCAAATATTGCATACATCTTTATCAAGTGGGCATCTACTAAAAGTGCCCAAAGTATAGCCCTTAGATCAAATTTTGTCCGGCCCCGGGGTCAACAGTTTTTTTATGGGCTTATATAGGGAAAAAAACTTTAAAAGTTTTCTCTTATCTAGCCATAAGGCTTAGGGCTACCTTATTTGGCGTCTAACATTATCAAGTGTTTGTCTACCATGGGTGCCCTAATTATAGCCTTGGGTTGAATTTGGGGGTCACAAGCTTTACATGGGCTTATATTGGGAAAAAAGTAGTAGTACCGTCTCTTGCAAACAAACATTTCAGGTTGTTACAGAAACATGCATGTTAAAACTTGTTTTACCGTGAGGACTAACCTCCTGTAATGTAAGGGTTACTTTGGCTCCACGTACCTTCAAGTGTTTTTCGATAGCACCACTCATCTTTAAGAGCTTTTCAAATATTGGTGATTGGTAATAAATTATCCCCAGTCGAAGGCGAAGGATTATAGTTTTAGTGTTGTCCGTCCGTACGTCCGTCTGTCTGTCTGTCTGTCCGTCCGTCCGCCCGTTAGCAGTTTCTTGTGTGCGCAACTCCTCCTACAGTTTCTATCGGAATTACTTGAAACTTGCCACAATGAATCTCCATGATGTCTAGTTGTGCACCTGGGTCTTAGAATTTGGATCGCTGTTTGCGTTCTAAGATTATCTGCCCCTGATTTCTGAAATAACCAACTTTTCACTTCGAATTTTTGTTCAGACTATAACTTCCATACTATAAAAGGTATCTACTTGAAACTACATGTACATACACTGATAGAATCCATCATGGAGAAGTGCAGTGCACTTGTACCATAACTCTGCCACCGTTATTTTTTGAGTTACTGCCCTTTGTTAATTTTCAGTTTGAATTTTTGTCCAGGCCATAACTTCCAAACTATTAAAGCTATTAACTTGGAACTTCATACACTGATAGAACCCATTATGGAGAAGTGCAGTGCACATGAAACATAACTCTGCCCCTTTATTTTTTGAGTTATTGCCCTTTGTTAATTTTCAATTTAAATTTTTGTCCAGACCATAACTTAGAACCCATTATGGAGAAGTGCATTGCACATGAATCATAACTCTGCTATCCTTCTTTATGAGTTATTGCCCTTTTCACTTTGATTTTTTGTCTGGGCCATAGTTTCTGAAATATAAAAAATATGAACTTGAACCTTCAAAGACTGATAGAACACCTTGTGGATAAGAGCAATTCACAAAATTTGTAACTTTGCCACCCTTATTTTTTTCACTTATTGCCCTTGATATTTTTCACATATGATGGAGAATAACTACTCTTTATTCATGGCCCATGCGTCAATGCAACTCATTTCACTGACAAGCCCCTTCGGGCGTATATGCGCGGCTCTACGAAACTCTTGTTTTATATTATCTTGGATGGGTATGAAAATGGGTCATTGTGGGGTCTAAAACAAGGGCACTAGATCAAAGTTTAGGAAAAGTTCATGTTCACTCAAGACGCCTCATTTTGAGTCCAGTACTTATGAAAATTGGTCAGAATGTTTGTGTTATTGACATCTTTGAAGAGTTAGAAGTTGGGTCTTGTCTGGTCACTACATCGGATGTTTGAAAAACCATTTGTACCTCTTAAAGTGGTTAGAATCTCTGTATTGATGATATCTTTGAAGAGTTTGAAAATTGGTCATGTTGGGTCATAAACTAGGCCATTATGTCAAATCTTAGAAAAAACCTTGTGTACAAGAAAAGGCCAACCCTTTTCCACAGCCCTGACGTCATCTGAATACATTGTATGCTTTAATACTTATAATGGGGTAACATCATGCAAATTATTTACTTATAAACTGTCAAAGACAGCTCATGACAAGGGCCAAAAGTGCATGTAATCCTTAAAATGTTTTCAACACAGTTATACCCCTTTATTAGTTTAAGTATTACTCTTGCCTGGAATCATACTAGCAGTATATAGTTTAAAAAAAAACTGCTTCTAAGGACTGGCACACTCACATAGTGACCTTGAAGCTCAACTGAGCGCAAAGTGCTCAAGGTTAGCCTTAAAATGTTTTATCTTGTAAGTATCTCTCAAGAGCTTTACAAGTGGACCTCCTCTGCTCAAACATGGGAAAAAAGACTTTCTTTTGTAGTCTGTAAGCCTTGTTTATAGTCCTTTCTCAAGAACTTTTGGACAGGATCTTTGTTTTGATAGTATAATGACATAAGTGTAAACTAGTTTCTAGTGGTGAACATTTAGATCACTGGTTAAAATCTTATAAAGATTATATGTGCTCTCTAAGGCAATATTTTCAGCCCAGAAGTTATTCAACAGTGTGGAATTTCAGAAAACGTAAAAGTCTTTATAGAGTCCAGTAAATATGCAACTAGGGTAATTACTTGTCTTGACAGTACCTTGAAAAAGATTGTAAATGGGTTACTTGTATCAAAAGTAGGTTACTTGGTAAGATCTTAATAAAGATGGTCTGTTCACTGCATCAATCACAGTTTTAGTCAAATGATCTTGACACTTCGTCAGAACGTTGGTTTTTATGGTCCAGCCAGTTTTGAAATGGGTCACCTGGGATAAAAGGGTAGGTCACATTGTTGAAGATTGGATTTTGTACGCAAATGGACTTATTTTTTATTCTTCAAATGTGTAAAGACTTAGATGAGTCATCCTGGGCCATCTTGACCCTCTTGCTTTTTATTCAAACTACATGTATGTGAAATATTCAATAATGTGGTTTATTGCTACAGGCTTAAAATGTCCATTTGAATAAAGAGCCGTATAAGGTAAAGCAGATGCCATATTGATATTATATTCCCTAGATTTTTGGTATTTTCAATCTGCAATAGAGGGAGAACAGCAAAGAGATGAGACTGAAGAGACAGATGTGGGTAACAGGATTACAGGGCCTCCAAGGGTTGCCTGGGATGAAACTACAGAGAAAGTACAAGATGTTGATGATGGCAGAGTGATAAATGTGTCATTGGAGTGGCTAAAGTCTAAACTGCAGAAGGAACCTTTCTCTCGTGGAAAGTCGGGGGAAGTCTTCAAATGTATGTCTTTTCACAATAAGTCTGTTTACATTATGCTGAGGAATTAGGAATAAAGTGTGTCTGTTTTGAAAGGTACCTTAGATATTTCATTTGAAACTTTTCCATTGCATCTTCTGTACCTAGTTGCTGACCTTACTGCTGTTTTAGCTCACCTGAGCAAACATGCTCAAGGGGAGCTTTTATGATCACCTCGTGTGCGTCTTCCGTCTTGCGTCGTCAACAATTCTTTAAACATCAACTCCTCCTAAACTGCAGGGCCTATTTTGATCAAACTTGGCTGGAATGTTCCTTGATAGGTCCTCTTTAAAAACAATTCACAGAATTTGATTCTGTCAAAAAATCTAGTTGTCATGGCAACCAAATGGAATTTTCTAGGAAATTCTTTAAAAATCTTCTCTTCTGAAACCGCTGGACAGATGTTGAAGTAATTTCAAAGAGATGTTCTTTGGCTGACCCACTGAAACTTGCACTATACCGAAATGAAGAAATTCTTAAAAATTCTTCTTCTCTGAAACGGCTGGTCAGATTTTGAAATAATTTCACAGAAATGTTCCTGTGGTGGTCCTTTTTAAAAATTGTTCGCAAAATTTTGATCCGTCAGATAAATGGGAGCAACTTGTACTATACACAAATAAAGAAATTATTAAAGATTCTTCTGCTTAGAAACCGCAGGTCAGGTTTTTAAATAATTTCACAGAGATGTTCTTTGGATGACCCTTTTCAAAAAGTGTTTGCAAAATGCTGATTTGTCAAGAAACATGGCTCTGGTGACTGGGGGCTACTTGCACTGTATGGCCATGAAGAAATTCTTAAAAATTCTTTTTCTCTGAAACAGTAGATCAAATTTTGAAATTATTTCACAGAAATGTTTATTGGCTGGCTTGATCAGAACGTCTTGATTACTTTTAGATGAGTTTGAAAATGGAACAATTCGAGTCAAAATCTAGTTCACAAGGTCAAATCTTAAACCTTTTGCAAACTCATGGAATCCATATTTTGGGTTCATATCTCAAAAAAGTTTGAAATTTTTCTGAAACTTATTTACACCTCATTTTCTCTACTTGCTGAAGGCCAGTGAGCTTCTGGCATGGGCCTGTGCCCGTCGTGCACCCGTCTGTCTAAGTTTCCGGGTGTAAAGATTTTTTTTCAAGCACCATCTACTCTGAAACCACTCCTCCAATTTTGACCAAACTTCACAGAAATGATCTTGCCATTGTCGTCTTCAGAACTTCTTTAAATAATTTAATTTCTTTCAAACTTTGTTAAATTTTAGAAATTGCTTGTGTCCACTTTAAAAGGCCACATTTTTAATACATTTTTCATGAAAGTTTGTCAGGATAGTTGTTATGATGATATCTTGGAACAGTTTTAAAATTGGTCATGTTAAAATAAAAAGCAAAAAAGCCCTTATGTCACAGTATAGGAAAAGTTGCCGTTCAAAGTTGAACATTTCCATTTCTTGTTTAAGCAGTGTAGGCCACCATATTGATCCACTTCTTTTGAAACTATAAAAAATTAACTGAATCATCAAGGAATTGAACTCTGTTAAAAGTGAAGAAAATGTGGCATACCGTTCAGAAGAGCATCCATTTGATGTCTTAGTACCATTTACTCAACAACATCTGCTTTTCTTTGGAATTTGTTTGGATTTTTTAACACAAGACAAATTTGGCTTTATTCTAAATATTTTGAGAAATTGCACTTCAACAATTGTCAGTGTTTGTTCAATTCACCAGGCCTACTTAAGATAGTGGACCCTTAATAGAAAACATGTATTTCCTCTATAATATTATCCTATAAAATTTGCTGTGATTTAAGATAGGTATTACTGTGCTATTGTAGCCGAGTCATTATTTCCTTTTTGTCCTTCTTGGAATTATCATTTATAAATCTAAAACCACTAAATTCTCGTCACAAGGAGAGATAATAATGACCTCCCTTTTCTGGAAACTAACGAAAGTATCAACAACTAATTTCAAGATCGACATCAAAGGAATCTCTGTTTGGTCAAAAATGTGCAAAAGTATTATATCTGTATAAATCTGTATTTATCGACCAACAAGAAATTTTATGCCATGCTGCACTACAAGTATTACAGGTCTACTACCTTAAGCTGTCTTAGTGGGTTCAAGCCCAGTTGCAAGAATACATTATTATTATTTTTTCAGTTTTCTTCGTTTTGCATCATGAATTCATAATGTATGCTAGCAAAAAAAGCAAAATCACTGCTAGTAGAGTGATTTTAGGCCATTAATGGCTTCTAGTTTCTAAGCGCTATTATGGTGAAATGGATAGCCTAGTAAATGTAGCAATCTACCTCTGGCTTCGTATTTAATACCAAAAAGCAATATCGTACTACTGTACGCTTTACCACATAGAACCTGAAAAAGGCCCTTAGAAAACGTTGTTGGAAAAGGAGAAAAAGCAGCATTTTCTCTTTTATTCCACTTTGTTGTCTTGGTTTTCAAAGCAAATACCATAATTTAAGCCATATCTAATTTTTCATGCATAATTGCTTTGGATTTAGAGAAGTTCAAATTTGTTATTTGGCAAAGAGTTAAGTGGGTGTATCCTAGTTGCACTTGCAGTAAGGTCACTGTCCTATGCGTTGGATCAAAGTGAGAAAAATTTTGTACATTTTAGAGATGGGCTTTACTGTTTATTCGACATAATGTTTTGTTCTTTTGTTATTGTTTTACTGTTTATTTGACAAAATGTTTTGTTTTTGTTATTTTGATTAAGTATGCACTTTAATGAAAAAGAACATATCCCCTATTGTGTTCTTTACATTAGAGAAGTCACTGTATAACAAGAATGTATTTGACTAAACTCATTAATTTTTGTCACAAGCTATCAATGATACTGACATAGCTGTAGCTATGCATACAAGTGTAAAATAGAGTACAAGTTTGAAATTGGATTATTTCAGGTATTAAGAAAAAAATTTTGTACACTGCTGAGCTACATTTTGCAGCTTGAAACTCTTGAAAGTTGGTCAGGGTGTTAATAATATTTTACCCAAGTTTCGAACTTAATCATGTTGGGTCAAATAGGTCACTACGTCAAATCTAAGAAAAACTTTGTTTGCACTCTACATTTTAATTTTAAGTATGATACTCATTAAACTTGGTAAGAGTTTTTATCTTTTGATGTTTTATACAGTCTGAAATCTGGCCACCTCCGGATCAAAAGTAGGTTGCTGGATTTCATCTTGGAAAAACCTCATGTGCACCATAAAGGTCACATTTTCAGCCTTATATTCATGACTTGGTCAGATATTTGTATTAATAATATCTCGAAAAAGTTTGAAATTGGGTCAGGTTGTATCAACATGTAGGTCACCAGGCTAAATCTAAGATAAAACTTGTTTGCAGTCAAGAGGCCAAACTTTCAGACTGATACAAAACTAGGTCAGAAAGGTTGTTTATATGAAATCTCAGACAAGTTTGAAATTGGGTTACAACACATTAAAATGCAAGTAACTTGGCCAATTCTTAAAAAAAAACAGAACTTGTGAGCAGGCTGGAGACCACTTTCAGTCTGATACTCACGAAACATTATCAGAATGATTTGTTTGATGATACCATTGACAAGTTCAAAAATCGGTCAGCTTGGTTAGAAAGTACGTCACTTACTTGCACAAGATTTACATCATTAAAACTATAGATGACTTTACTTAGATGACATGTTTTTGAACTTGCCGTAGATTTCATCAAGAGAAACATTTTGACCACTTTTCAACTCAATGGAACAATAAACATGGCCTCTAGAGTACCCGCAAGGTTTTGTTACTCTCTTGCAGCGGAGAAAGTAATAGATGAATGGGATGTGAGAATAGCAGTAAAGAAAATAGAAAGTACAAAGTACAATCGGAGGGCTGCTCAAAATGTAAGTATATGTAAGCATATATTTGATATGCTCTACGAACTGTCAGTAATTCCACTGGCCGAAGGCCAATGGGCGTATGTCATGGCCTTGTGTCCGTTGTGCATCTGTCTGTCAGTCTGTGCATTAAATTTTATAATCGCAAGCTCGGGCAACTCTGCCAAGTACTCGTTCAACACAATATATTCCCATACAAGTGCAATAACCAATAGTCCTAACTATCCAAATGGTTTTCAACACAACTGATTGATTGGTTGAATGGTGTTTTATGCCGTTTTCAACATTATTTCAGTCATATACTGCAAAAGCTCACATGTTCATGTATTTCCTGTGTGTAACAAGTACTTTGCAAGGGCTCTGAAGTGTCACTTGAAGGAAACTGCCTAGAAAAACTCAGAGGATCCAGTGTCGCTGGAACCCTTGGCCTTCAGGTTACGAGTTTGACACTTTACAACTCAGCAGTGCAGGATCTCACCTCATAATTAAGATGTTTAATCATTTGAGAAGTATTGTGACGCTCCAGATCACTTTGTATTAGGGATCAGTATGGTAGAGTGTGGGGCGTCCAATAATCAGCACAGACTTAATATATTTCCAGTTCTTTTTTTTATTCTCGTAGATTTATAATTATTCTATATGTAAATCTTCTTGTTTATTATTTTTATACAATTTTCGTAAGGAGGTTAAATAATCCTTACCCAAGGAGAGACCTGATAGTTCTGACTCTTCCAGGGAAAAATCGGCCCTTATATACTCTTGTGAGTCCTCCTGGCAGAATGCACATGCTTGCAGAAAAACGACAGGAAAATGCGGAACTATGCAGAATAGCAGCGCTATCTGGCAGGATTCTGCCGTCACCTGACAGTGGAGAAACTCGACTCATAAAAACTAGATTTTTGTATTAGAAAAGGCATTATTAAGCCTCAAAAATGTATAAAAATATATTATCTACAATTACCTAAATGATGATACTTTAACAATGTCGTTTTCGATAAATACAAGTGATTTGAAAAGTTGGACTACCACAGAATTCTGCAACTGACAGCTCGGAATAAACAAAAACAAGCGCGCAGGTGACCCAGAAATTGATGACGTAGTCACGATGCGTGCACATTTCTGCTATTCCGCCAATGTGCATCACGGCTGACATCTGCAATAATCCGACATTGAAATTAAGGATTTACAATGTAAACAAGTGGATTCGACAATAATCGACAATCACACAAGGTAGTCTGATCTTAAACGTTGTGGGATTGTAAAATGAATCGACTGACAATCCAAATTGACACTGTAATCAGCGACAGATTTCCACTGTTTACATGCCAAATCCCACCCGTAATGTTTACGAAGCGGTAAAATCAAATCTGACTATGAGAAAATGAATGATACGGACAAGACAGCGTACGTAATGACAAACTGTTAAAATAAATAACATTTCTATAACCCAGGGGGTCACAGTATACATTTTTAGCTCACCTTAGCACAAGGTGCTAAAGGTGAGGTATTGTGATCGCCCAATGTCCGGCGTCCGTCGTCCGGCGTCCGTCAACAATTTCTTTAAACACCTTCTCCTTCTAAACCACTGGGCCAATCTTCATGAAACTTGGCAGGAATGTTTCTTGGGTGAAGCTCTACCACAATTGTTCAAAGAATTCAATTCCACCCATAACTGAAAAGAAAAAAAAAACGAAATCTTTGAAAATCTTCTCAGGCTTTCATATGGCCTACATACAATAAGTTACAGTAAGTTTCTCCTCTGAAACTAGAAGGGGTAGAGCTTTGATATTTGGTATGTAGCATCTCCCAATGGACCTCTATCAAGTTTGTTCAATTATGCCCCTAGGGTCAAAACTGGCCCCGCCCTGGGGGATAATGCATTTGAGCGTATTTGAGCATAGGAACAAAGAAGGAAAACTTTAAAAATCTTCTCCTCTGAAACTTGAAGGCGCAGAGCTTTGATATTTGGTATGTGACATCTCCTAGTAGACCTCTACCAAGTTTGTTCAAATTATATCCCTGGGGTCAAAACTGGCCCCACCCCAGGGGTCACAAGTTTGAGCATAGGAACAAAGAAGGAAAACTTTAAAAATCTTCTCCTCTGAAACTTGAAGGCGTAGAGCTTTGATATTTAGTATGTAACATCTCCTAGTGGACCTCTACCAAGTTTGTTCAAATTATGCCCCTGGGGTCAAAACTGGCCCCACCCCGGGGGTCACAAGTTTGAGCATAGGAACAAAGAAGGAAAACTTTAAAAATCTTCTCCTCTGAAACTTGAAGGCGTAGAGCTTTGATATTTGGTATGTTGCATATCCTAGTGGACCTCTATCAAGTTTGTTCAATTATACCCATAGGGTCAAAACTGGCCCCGCCCTGGGGGATATTGCATTTGAGCGCGTTTGAGCATAGGAACAAAGAAGGAAAACTTTAAAAATCTTCTCCTCTGAAACTTGAAGTCGCAGGGCTTTGGTATTTGGTATGTGACATCTCCTAATGGACCTCTACTAATTTTGTTCAAATTGTATCCCTGGGGTCAAAACTGGCCCCACCCCAGGGGTCACAAGTTTGAGCATAGGAACAAAGAAGGAAAACTTTAAAAATCTTCTCCTCTGAAACTTGAAGGCGTAGAGCTTTGATATTTGGTACATGTATGTTGCATCTCCTAGTGGACGTCTACCAAGTTTGTTCAAATTATGTCTCCGCGGTCAAAACTGGCCCACCAAGGGGATCACAAATTTGAGCATAGGAACAAAGAAGGAAAACTTTAAAATTCTTTTCCTCAGAAACTAGAAAGCATAGAGCTTTGACATTTGGTCTGTTGTATCTCCTAGTGGATTACCAAGTTTATTCAAATGATGTCTCTGGGGTCAAAACTTGCCCCACCCCGGGGGTCACTAGTTTGAGCATAGGAACAAAGAAGGAAAACTTTAAAATTCTTCTTCTCTGAAACTAGATGGCGTAGAGCTTGCATCTCCTAGTGGACCTCTACCAAGTTTGCTTAAATCATGCCCGTGGGGTCAGAACTGGCTCCACCCCGGGGGTCACAAGTTCGAACATAGTAACAATGAAAGAAAATTTTGAAATTCTTCTTCTCTAAACCTAGAAGGCATAGAGCTATGATATTTGGCATTTAGCAATTCCTAGTGGATCTCTACCAAGTTTGTTCATATTGTGCCCTTGGGGTCAAAACTGGCCCTGCTTCGGGGGGTCACAGGTTCGAACATAGCAACGAAGAAGGAAAACTTTAGAAATCTTCTCTGAAACTTGAAGGTGCAGAGCTTTGATATTTGGTATGCAGAATCTTCTAGTGGACCTCTACCAAGTTTGGTCATATGATGTCCCTGGCGTCAAAACTGGCCATGCCCCAGAGGTCACAGGTTGGAACATAGGAACAAAGAAGGAAAATTTTAAATTTCTTTTTCTCTTAAACGGGAGGGTGTAGAGCTTTGATACTTGGTATATAGCATCTTTGAGTGGACTTCTACCAAGTTTGTTCCAAGGATGCCGCTTTGGTTAAAACTGACCCAGCCCCGGGACCACAAGTTCGAACATAGGACAAAGAAGGAAAATGTGAAATCTTCTTTGAAACTGGAAGGTGTAGAACTTTGATATTTGATTGCCCTGTGCCCGGCGTCTGTCGCCCGTCAACAATTTGCTTAAACATCTTCTCCTCCTAACCCACTGGGCCAATCTTAATGAAACTTGGCAGGGATGTTCCTTGGGTGAAGTTTACTAAAGTTGCTCAAAGAATTGAATTTCACTCATAAGCTATAGTCTAAGGTGAGCGTTCCAGAGCCAATGGCCCTCTTGTTAAAATTCTGCTGGAAAATCTAGAAATGTCTTCCTTTTCAAATAATTATTTTGTTGCCATTTCAGCTGGTGATAAAAATTAAAACATGTATTATAGCTATATTTTTACATTATACTGCTTTTGATCATTTTCATGGTAGGAAGTGTATGCTGCCAGATTGCGCCACCACGCTATTGTTCCGTTACTGGGCAGATGTTCGGAGGACGAGTATGTAAATCTCTTTTTTCCTTGATTTCAACCCTGCTATTTTCAACAATAATTCAGCAAATTCGTTAAAAGATTTTCTTACATAACGTACATGTGAGTTCTTCTTTTGAATGCATCTTGAAGCATGCCTCAATCCAGCCTTCAAGAGTATGATAATTGTTAGCTCCACTGGCTGAAGGCCAGCGAGCTATTGTCATGGTGTTGTGTCCGTCGTGCGTCCGTCCGTCCGTTCGTTCGTCCGTGCGTGCGTCCGTAAACTTTTTCTTTAATAAACTTCTCCTCAGAAACTATTGACTGGATTTTCACCAAATTTCACAGGAATGTTCCTTAGGTGGTCCTCTTTCAAATTCCTTCAAATAATTGTGTTCCATGAATAATTCTGTAAAACTTGTATCAAAAAGGGTAGAAATCATTGTGTAAAACTAAGAAAATGCAGGTGACTTTTATTAGCTCCACTGGCCGAAGGCCAGCTAGCTATTGTCATGGCGTTGTGTCCGTCATGCGTCCGTCCGTCCGTCCGTCCGTCCGTCCGTCCGTCCATGCGTGCGTCCGTAAACTTTTTCTTTAAAAAACTTCTCCTCAGAAACTATTGACTGGATTTATACCAAATTTCACAGGAATATTCCTGAGGTCGTCCTCTTTCAAATTCCTTCAAATAATTGTGTTCCATGAATAATTCTGGTTGCCATGGCAACCAAAGTAAAAAACCTTTAAAAATCTTCTCCTCCCAAACCGCTAATTGGATAGCATTATTTTTTTGCAGGAATGTTTCTTAGATACAGGTCTACAGAATTCCTTAAAAGAAAAAAGATCCGTCAAAAAACATGGCTTTTATGGGAGACTCATTTTCCTTTTATGGTATAAAGTAAAATCTTTGAAAAATTCCTTCTCTCAAACTACTCGTTTTGATTTCATTGTTGTATTGCAGGTTAGTTCCAATGGTGGTAAGTCTTTACCATACAATCCTGACTTTTAACGACCCTAAAGAAGAAGTCCTAGGAAAACACTCTTGGAAAAGGAGAAAATGCTGGTAATCAGCATTTTCTCCTTTTCCCTCAGTGTTTTCTACTCTATCAAAGAGAGAAATCATCATTTCATCAATGTTTAATTTGTTGTCTGCAAATGCTTTCAGTTTGGTCACATCCCAAATTTTGTCGTTTGGTAAAGAGTTAAAGATGGTTGCTTTACATAATCTAAAATCCTTTTCATATAAAACAAGAGAACCTCTGCACTTTTATTAGTTCTGGTAAAGGTTTGTTGACCTACTGGTGACCTAGTGCAAAGAGGGACAGGGCTTTACTGTTGTGATAAGGCATTTTGTTATCCAATCAAACTGATCCCTGACAAAGAAGACTTTAGAAAACATTGTGGGAAAAGGAGAAAATGCTGGTAACCTTTTCCCACAATGTTATCTACCCTTCACAAAACAACTTTCAAATTTTCAGTCACTTTTATTTTTTCATCTCCAAATGCTTTCCATTTGGACAACCCTAAAATGTTGTCGTTTGGTAATGAGTTAACTATAACCAGAAGACAAAATTTTTATAACTGGCCATAACTGAAAGATGTTGCAGACAACATAATAAATCTCCAAATTAGTAAAACTTGTATCAAAAAGGGTATAAATTATTGTGTAAAACTAAGAAAATGCAGGTAACTTTTATTTTCTTCTTTTCTCACAATGTTTTTCATAGCTTTTTGTCTTTAGTGACCTAAAATGCAGGAATGAATGGTAATTGTTAAAAACTTCTCTCCACCTTACAGAAAAATCAGGCCTGTGGAGCGATACAGGCGCTCAAGCGCCTCTAGTTTTCTTCTTTTCTCACAATGTTTTTCATAGCTTTTTTTCTTTAGTGACCTAAAATGCAGGAATGAATGGTAATTGTTAAAAACTTCTCTTCACCGTTACAGAAAAATCAGGCCTGTGGAGCGATACAGACGCTCAAGCGCCTCTAGTTTAAGGCATGATGCCCAAACACTGATAAGCAATGAAATTCCGGGACACAGTTATAGCATTGATGAATAAGAGAACGTTGCAAGTATTGTGGGGAAAAAGGAGAAATTGTATGTTACGAGGGCCTTTTAACTCTTTACCACACAACAGTATTTCAGGCTTGTCCGAATAGAAAGCATTTGCAGACCACAAAATATACGTGACTGAAAATTTGAAATTTGTTTAGTGAAGGGTAGAAAATATTGTGGGAAAAGAAGAAATTGTATGTTATGAGGGCCTTTTAAATATAATCCTGATTAAGTCTATAAATTTTTAATGAGTCATCGTAATGCAACAAAAATACATGTACATCCGAAAACGACATTTGTTATGTACAAAAGTGCAAAATATTTCAACAGTCGAACAATACATGTTGATTTTACACACAATTAAACATACACAGGTACCAGGAACTGGCGCATGAAACGCTACAATATACATGTCATCAACATCATTGAAAAGTTATCAGGCAACATTACCTATTCATTCTCAAAATACTCGCCCCCATGCTCTATGCATCGTCGGTGAAGGCGTAACCACTGGCTGTCCACACCCCTGTACCAGTGTCTGTTTGACAAAATTATTCCCTTTCGCCATTATAACTTTTTGTGTATGTGTTTATCGGAGTTTCACCTAGCTGCTGGCCAAGTTTTGCTATGGGCCGGATTTCCAGATGGTCAGTTGACACTATCATTTAAAACGTTTACCCCAACTGTATTTAAACTCAATTTTCTTAAGCATTCAATCGTCAAATGAAGTCAAATTTACTCAAGATGTAAGTAACGCTAAATCTTGTATTTTGATTAAATTTCATTATGTAATCAGTTATAAGAGAAACAATAT
Organism: Tridacna crocea; assembly: GCA_943736015.1. Classification (NCBI taxonomy): domain Eukaryota; kingdom Metazoa; phylum Mollusca; class Bivalvia; order Cardiida; family Cardiidae; genus Tridacna; species Tridacna crocea. Next base: position 18,007,144 of record OX031069.1, read on the forward strand.
GCAGAAGAGAAGGGCAAGTATAGACACATATTCAACTGCGCCAGGAACGCATTCCCGTGGCATTTTTGATGGCAACTGTAAGCGCGTTTCATGAAAGAGGTATATAAAATAAGCGTAGACAAGTGTGGATTTAATTCCGATAGTGAATGATGCAAGCTTAAGTATGATTGCTTCGCAAATAATTTTTTAAAAGGCAAAATCGGGATAATTTTTGAACAACCCTCTTACAAGCAATTCTTCTTTTTTCCAACACTAATTCTCAGCCAAAGATGGAGCCCTGATAGAGTTTTTGCGTTGTCCAACTGTCTCGTTATATGTCCGTCTTTTCCACCATCCATCCAAAATGATATCTTCTAAAACCCTTGGAAAACATTGATGAAACTTCATAATACACGTGTTCCTCTTAATAGTCAGCCGATTTTTTTTTTCATTTTTAGCTCCACTGGCTGAAAGCTAGCAGAGCTCATGATATGGTGGGGTTTCCGTAGTCCGTCTGTCTGCCGGTCCGTCTGTTAGTCTTTTTCTTGTTTACGTGTTGAAGTCTGCACTTATGGTCAGATTATGGTGAAACTTGCAGAGTTTCTTTATCTCATCAAAATCTTGAACCCAGTTGATTTTGAAAAAAAAAAAATAAATCTCTTAAACAATATCGGAAAAGTGGCCATTTCGAGTTGAAAATTACCATTTCTTGTTTACATGATATAAGTCTGCATTTGTAATCAGATGTTTGTGAAACTCGCACAGTTTGTTAATCTCTTCAGTAACTGGAAGCCTGTTGATTTTGAAAAAAATCCAACAAACAGTATGGGAAAAGTAACCATTTCAAGTTAAAAAAATTCCATTTCTTGTGTACGTGATGAGGTCAGCATTTTGGGTTGGATTTTCATGAAACATGCACAGTTGCATGGCATCATAAACAGCTTGAACGCTCTTGATTTTGTAAACAAATCCAACAACCTGTATGGGAAAAGTAGCCATTCAAAGTTGAAAATTTCCAATTCTTGCTAAGGCAATGAAGTTCACAGTGTTGATCGAATTCTTTTGAAACTTGCAAAGATTCATCACCTCTATTAAAAGTGAAAAAGAAAACCTAGTAAACTGTTCGGAAAAGTAGCCATTTGATGACTTAGTATCATTTTCTCAACAAAGTCCACATTATTAGTCAAATTTCTTTGAAATTTACTAGGATTGTTAAATACAAAGCGCACTGAAACACTTTCAAATATGCCTGGATTCCAAACATTTAGTTTGGAGAAATTTCAATTCAATTTTTAGCTCATCTGAGCACAACGTGCTCGGGAGCTTTTACGATCACCCGGTGTCCGTCGTGCGTCGTCCGTCGTGCGTCGTCAACAATTCTTTAAACATCAACTCCTCCTAAACCGCTGGGCCAATTTGGACGAAACTTGGCTGGGATATGTCTTAGGACTTCCTCTTTAAAAGATATTTACAGAATTTGATTCCGTCAAAAACTCTGGTTGCCATGGCAACCAAATGGAATTTTCTAGGAAATTCTTTTGAAAGTCTTATCAGAAACCGCTGGCCAGATTTTAAAATAATTACACAGAGACGTTCCTCGGGTGACCCTTTTCAAAAATTGTTTGCGAAATTTTGATCCGTAAAGAAACATGGCTCTGGTGAATGAGGGTTACTTGTAGAATACTGAAATGAAGAAATTCTTAGAAATTCTTCTTCTCTGAAACAGCTGGTCAGATTTTGAAATAATATCACAGAGATGTTCCTTTGATGACCCTTTTCAAAATTTGTTCGCGAAATTTTGATCCGTCGAGAATCATGGCTCTGGTGAATGGGGACTACTTGCACAATACGGAAATGTAAAAAATCTTAAAAATTCTTCTTCTCTGAAATTGCTGGTCTGAATCTGAAATAATTACACTCAGATGTTTCTTGGATGACCCTTTTCAAAAACTGTTCGTGAAATTTTTATCTGTCTAGAACCATGGCTTTGATGAATGGGGGCTACTTGCACTATGCGGAAATGAAGAAATTCTTAAAAACTCTTCTTCTCTGAAATGGCTGGTTAGATTTTGAATAATTTCACAGCAATGTTCCTTGGGTGACCCTTTTCAAAAATTGTGCGCGAAATTTTGATCCGTCAATAAACATGGCTCTGGTGAACGGGGACTACTTGCACTATATGGCTACGAAGGAATTCTTTAAAATTCTTCTTCTCTGAAGCAGCTGGTCATATTATTTAAAATAATTTTACAGAAATGTTCTTTAGCTGACCCTTTTCAAAAATTGCTCAAGAAATTTCGATCCATCACGAAACATGCCTCTGATGGCTTTGGGCTATTTATACTATTCAGACTCTGAACTTTTTTTTAGCCCACCTGAGCACAACGTGCCCAAGGGGAGCTTTTAGGATCACCCGGTGTCGGTCGTCCGTCGTGCGTCGTCAACAATTCTTTAAACATCAACTCCTCCTAAACCGCTGGGCCAATTTAGACCAAACTTGGCAGGAATGTTCCTTGGGAGGTCATCTTTAAAAATTGTTCACAGAATTTGATTCCATCAAAAACTCTGGTTGCCATCACTCTGGTAAGGTTGCCATGGCAACCAAATGGAATTTTTTTGTAATTTCTTTAAAAATCTTCTCTGAAAGAAACTGCTGGTCGGATTTTGAAATAATTGCACAGATATGTTCCTTGGGTGACCCTTTTCAAAAATTGTTCGTGAAATTTTGATTCATCAAAAATGTGGCTCTGGTGAATGGGGGCTACTTGCACTATACAGAAATGGAGGAATTCTTAAAAAATCTTCTCCTCTGAAACTGCTGGTCGGATTTTGAAATAATTTCACAGATATGTTCCTTGGATGACCTTTTTCAAGAATTGTTCGTGAAATTTAGATCCGTCAAAAAATGTGGCTCTGGTGAATGGGGGCTACTTGCACTATACAGAAATGAAGGAATTCTTAAAAAATCTTCTTATCTGAAACCGCAGGTCAGATTTTGAAATAATTTCACAGAGTTGTTCCTTTGGTGACCCTTTTCAAAAATTGTTCGCGAAATTTTGATTGGTCAAGAAACATGGCTCTGGTGAATGGGGGCTACTTGCACTATACAGAAATGAAGAAATTCTGAAGAATTCTTCTTCTCTGAAACTGCTGGTCAGAAAATAGTTCTCAGGGATGTTCTTTTGGTGACCCTTTTCAAATAGTGTTCGCGAAATTTTGATTGGTCAAGAAACATGGCTTTGGTGAATGGGGGCTACTTGCACTATAGGGAAATGAAGAAATTCTTGAAAATTCTTCTTCTCTGAAACGGCTGGACAGATTTTGAAATAATTTCACAGAGTTGTTCCTTTGGTGATCCATATCAAAAATTGTTCGCGAATTTTTGATCTGTCAAGAAACATGGCTCTGCTGAATGGGGGCTACTTGCGCTATATGGAAATGAAGAAATTCTTGAAAATTCTTCTTCTCTGAAACCCCTTGTCAGATTTTAAAATAATCTGACAGAGATTTTCCTTGGGTGAACCTTTTCAAAAACTGTACATATAATTTTGATCCGTCAAGAAACATGGCTCTTGTGAATGGGGGCTACTTGCACTATACGGACATGATGAAATTCTTGAAAATTCTCTTTCTCTGAAACCCCTGGTCAGATTTTAAAAGAAATTTTCCGAAATTTTGATTGGGTGATCCTTTTCAAAACTTGTTCGTAAATTTTGATCCATCAAGAAACATGGCTCTCGTGGATGGGGGCTACTTGCTCTTATACAGAAATGAAGAATTCTTAAAAATTCTTCTTTTTGAAACTGATGGTCAGATTTCGAAATGACTTTTACACGGTGACCTTTTGAAAATTGCTTAGCAAAATTATAAATTTGGTTCCAATGTTTCAATACCTCAAAAAAAATAGGCTATGGTCATCTCAAAAATTCAGGTGAGCGATCCAGGGCCATCTTGGCCCTCTTGTTTTTTGAAAGGGGTCATGTAAGAACATCTCTGTGAAATCATTCGGCTCTGGTGAATGGGGACTATAAGCATTATATAGAAATGAAGAAGTTATTGAAAATTCTTTTTCTCTGAAACCGCAGTCAGATTTTATAATAATTTCACAGCAGTGTTTCTTGGGTTACCCTTTTCAAAATTTGTTTGTGAAATTTTGATCCGTCAAGAAACATGGCTCTGGTGAATGGGTCTACTTGCACTATACGGTTATGAAGAAATTCTTTCAAATCATTATACTCTGAAACGGCTCGTCAGATTTTGAAGTAATTTCACAGAAATGTTCCTTTAATGAGCCTTTTAAAAAGTTTTTTTGCGAAATTTTGATCCATCAAGAAACATGGCTCTGACGAATGGGTGCTTCTTGCATTATGCGAAAATGGAGAAATTCATGCTTGGCAAAATAATGATTATGTGCCCAATGTTTCAATACCTCAAAAAAGAAAAACAAAATGCTATGACTCCCTCAAAAATTCAGGTGGGCCATCCAGGGCCATTGTAGCCCTCTTGTTTCACTGTTTGTTCAATTCACCATGCCTACACATGCTGCCTGAATGGGTTCAAGCCCAGTTGCAAGAAAATAGTTTTGTGTTTTTGTATTTTTTGGCTCACCTTAGCACAACGTGCCCAAGGGGAGCTTTAAGGATCACTCGGTGTACGTCGTGCGTAAAGAAACATGGCTCTGGTGAATGGGGGCTACTTGCACTATACAGAAATGAAGAAATTCCTGAAAATTATTCTTCTCAGAAATACTGGTCAGATTTTGAAATAGTTTCTAATGGATGTTCTATGGTGACGGCTGGTCAGATTTTGAAATAATTTCACAGAGATGTTGCTTACATGACCCTTTTCAAAAAGTATCCCGAAACTTTGATCAGTCAAGAAACATGCCTCTGGTGAATGGGGGCTCCCTGCACTATATGGAAATAAAGAAATTCTTGAAACTTCTTTCTTTCTTTTTTTGAAACCCCTGGTCAGATTTTAAAATAATTTCACAGCAATGTTCCTTGGGTGACCCTTTTCAAAATTTGTTTGCAGAATTTTGATTCGTCAAGAATCATGGCTCTGGTAAATGGGGTCTACTTGCACTATAGGGAAAAGAAGAATTTCTTAAAAATTCTTTTTCTCTGAAACCGTTTGTCAGATTCTGAAATAATCTCACAGAAATGTTCCTTGGATGACCCTTTTCAAACATTGTTTGCAAAACTTTGATACATCAAGAAACATGGCTCGGTGAATGGGGCTACTTGCACTATATGGCCATGAGGACATTTTTTCAAATTCTTCTATTCTGAAACTGCTGATTAGATTTTGAAATGATTTCACAGAAATGTTCCTTTGGTAACCCTTTTCAAAACTTGTTCACAAAATGCTGATTTGTCAAGAAACATAGCTCTGGCGAATGGGGCGTACTTGCACTATACAGACATAATGAAATTCTTAAAAATTCCTCTTCTCTGAAAAGGCTGATTAGATTTTGAAAAAAAAAATTGGTTATGGTCCTCCCAAAATTTCAGGTGAGCGATCCAGGGCTATCTTCGCCCTCTTGTTTGTTTTAATAAATGCCATGTCATGGAAAATGGGGTTCGATGTTTTTCCACTATAGACCATAATCTCTTTAACGACCGGACAAAGTTTTATAAGACTTAATAATTACAATGTTTCTCATGACCCACAGACAATCATTATTTTTTCTCATTGGGTGAAATACAATTTTATGGGACAAGGGGGCTTAATGTATTATTTCATTATGGACCTTTAAAAGAAAAAAAAGGCAATGTGTACATACGGAACACGATACCTCATTATGTTTCTCTCAGAAACTGTATTTTCTGGCGGCGGATATTATTTCAACGAAATTAACTGCTTCGTTTATATCGGCATCATTCATAATAATATTATGTTATAATAAAAATCTTATTTTAATTGTAGTGGATACGCAGTTTAAAACTGAACCTTTAGTTTATACTTATATACATGTATCATACGTTTTGGTGGTTATCGGGGAATGATGGTGGATTATGGTTTATAAATATCATCATTTTGACAAATGAATACACCGCTTTGGTAACCTTGCTAATGTGAAAATACAAATCGATTTCATTTAAAGCTACCTCTTTTAGCTTTCCTCAAGGGTTATTTCCAAACTGTCGCTGTCATGCTCCAGTTACCTTAAATTTTAACAGTACTCTGTATGAAATCCAAATCATGTCGCAAATCTCAATTGCAATTGTGAAGGTATGGCACGATCAGAACAGGTCAACGTTGATATTGCCGAAAGCTCCCAGTACTTTACCCTGTCGAACAAATCAGATCTGTTTTAGACAGTGATTGAATCAAGTAATCTGAAAAAATCATGCTTTTTCAAACGGTTTCTAGATCTGATCCTCTGAAAATCAGCCTATTAGTTTTGTTGCATTTCTGTTTATGAAGATTTGTTGAAATAAGTACATGTATTTGCTAATTACTAGATAATAATGTGCAAGACTCTTGTCAGTTTTCATTGCCGATTCCGTTGTTTACAATTTGGTACTGTTACAGAGGTCAGTGCACTTAAAATCTTTCGCTAACTTTCTCACATCAATACTGACACAACTTTCTATCCAAGTCACTGACTACTTTCTTTCATGCATCAGAGGAGAGAGGCAAAAAATCGCTAGGAGGAAAATTTGCCTCATCCAGGTATCAGACTCACAGACACCAGCTCACGAGTCTAATACGTTTACCACTAAGATATCCGGGTGGGTGGACATGTGGTGGGATTATCGTCAACTTCAAAAGACTCTAAAACAACTGGTGAGATTCTTTGGCAAATATAGACAGAAATCCCACTCGTCTTCATTCAAAGCCTTCATTAGACCATTTTCTCCCAGGATAATGCAAATGATAAGATTTTAATGCGTCAACATTGATGAGGAAGTGTAAATTAAGTTAGACAGTTTTTTTGAGTTCCAATTAAATTTGTAGCAAGTTACAAATACTAGGGATTTATTCATCCAATTCAACATCACAACTTTTTAACAAATGAACGGTGGACACTAAAGAAAGTATCGTGGAAAGATATATTTGGCAATCAGAAGATGTGTGAAATATTTATTCGAAAAATGTTTATTTGAAAAAAAAATGACATTTACTAAATCACTGACCGTGAAACTGTCATAATTTTGGTCTGTTTCAACGTACTGTTTTCTTTATGATGGGAGAAATAGCTTCTCACCAAAGTGGAGTTCTATTTGGAGAGATAGGCTATGGGTAATTACCTAAAACAGCTGTTCTGGATTTTGATTAAAGTCCCAAGAGACAGAATAAAAAAAAAAGAATTATTTTTGTCGAAAGATGGAACATTATGTCATATGAAAATCATTGGTAGTATTTTCATAGGTGGCGCTTGGAGAAGGATCAAAATTCATTTCATCGAGTGGATGTCATCGATAATATTTTCATGAATGGCACAGCACTCTTCTATTCAATTTGTTATCTGCCCATCCACGGGAAGGGTTTGGGATGGATGGTATACTAAAATACTTCCGTCCCACATTTTTGTCCGGAGCATATTTCCAAAAGTATTTGAGATATCAACTTCAAAATTCACAAGTGGATAGATCTCATTAAGGAGGCGTGCAGTGTACAAGAACCATTACTCTATCTTCAGTATTTTTGGAGTTATTGCCCTTTGTACATTTCTTTTCTGGAATTTTTGTCCGGAGCATATCTCCAAAAGTATGAAAGCTAAGAACTTGAAACTTCACACACATATAGAACTCATTGAGGAAGCGTGCAGTGTACAAGATCCATTACTTTGTCTTCGGTAGTTTTGGAGTTATTGCACTTTGTTAATTTTTACTTTGAATTTTTGTCCGGAGCATATCTCCAAAAGTATAAAAGGTAGGAACTTGAAACTTCACACAAATATGGAACTCATTGAGGAGAAGTGCAGTGCACAACAACCATAACTCTGTCTTCAGCATTTTTTGAGTTATTGCCCTTTGTAAATTTTAACTTTTGAATCTTGTCCGGAGCATATCTCCAAAAGTATGAAAGCTAGGAACTTGAAACATCACACGCATATAGAACTAATTAAGGAAAAGTGCAGTGCTAAAGAATCATAACTCTATCTTCAGTAATTGTTGAGTTATTGCTCTTTGTAAATTTTCACTTTGGAATTTTGTCCAGAGCATATCTCCAAAAGTACAAAGGCTAGGAATTTCAAACTGTATACAATTATAGAATTCATTAAGGAGAAGTGCAGTTCCCAAAAACCAGAACTCTGTCTTCAGTATTTTTGGAGTTATTGCCCTTTGTTAATTTTTACTTTGGATTTCTGTCTGGCGTATATCTCCAAAAGCATAAAAGCTAGGAACTTGAAACTTCACACACATATAGAACTAATTGAGAAGTGCAGTGCACAAGAACCATAACTCTATCTTCAGTATTTTTGGAGTTATTGCCCTTTGTAAATTTTTACTTTTGATTTTCGTTCGCACATTTGCATTTAGATTCACAGACTTTTTTTGACTGATTGCCCTTTGATGAATTTATCCTGTGCTTGGACAAGTACTAGTTTATTTTTTCATTCTATTTCTTGTGAAGGCAACTCCTCCAACATTTCTTGGCAGATTTGAATGGAATTTTTACATTATCTTGTGACCTAACACAACGCTTCCCACATCACATTTCATGGCAGATTTGGATGGAATTTTCACATGATCATGTTACCTATGGCATATTTGGGATTTGTAGCTGCATCATGGAATAAGGGGCTTCATATTATAATTTCTTTTTTTTCTCCAGAATCTCTTCAATTACTGGACATACCTCAACAGATTTGGATGAGATTTTCACGCAACCTAGCACATGTTGTCAGGGTTTTGCAATTTATCACTGTATCATGGAAAAAGGGGACTTCATGTCAAATTTATTTTTTTATCAGTGTATCTCCAACTTTGCACATATTTTCATAGAACTTCATATTTTTATTGCTTGATCAAAGCCAGTGACCAATGAGTCAATTGTGCATTCGTCTCTCCATGCATCAGTCTGTTCGTAAACCTTTTAGATCACAAGTAATACCATATATCCATTCAGCTACCCAGATAGGTGCTACAAATTTCAACACTTTAGTCTCTAGCTACCTGCTTGAAATGGCAGCAGTGTGGCGGCTTATATTGTGAGAGTAATGTCCTTGACAAAAATTGATGAAACTTCATGCATGTTTTCCATTGGATAGTCCTTTGATACGTTTTTTCCCACATATATGATAGTACATCTCGTGGAAAAAGGGGGTTTTATGTATATTTTTTTCATTTGTTTTCATTTTATGAAATGCCGAGTTCTGCAAAAAGGGTACTTAATGTATAATCCTGTTATGGACCTCTTTTATATTTTTATACGCCCGTCGAAGACGGGACGTATTATGGGATCACCCGTGGCGGGCGGGCAGGCGTCCGGGCGGGCGGGCGGCGTCCAGTTCTTTGTCCGGAGCATATCTCCAAAACTATACTAGCTAGGGTTATGAAATTTCATGGGTGGATAGATCTCATCGAGGGGGAGTGCAGTGCACAGGAATCATAACTCTTGCTCGCTTAATTTTTCAGTTATTGCCTTTGTTGTTTTTCATACTTGAATGTTGTCCGGAGCATATCTCCAAAACTATACTAGCTAGGGTTATGAAATTTCATGGGTGGATAGAGCTCATCCAGGGAAAGTGCAACGCACAAGAATCATAACTCTTGCTCGCTTAATTTTTGAGTTATTGCCCTTTGTTGTTTTTCATACTTGAATTTTGTCCGGAGCATATCTCCAAAACTATACTAGCTAGGGTTATGAAATTTCGTGGGTGGATAGATCTCATTGAGGGAGAGTGCAGTGCACAGGAATCATAACTCTTGCTTGCTTAATTTTTCAGTTATTGTCCTTTGGTGTTTTTCATACTTGAATTTTGTCCGGAGCATATCTCCAAAACTATACTAGCTAGGGTTATGAAATTTTATGGGTGGATAGATCTCATCGAGGGAGAGTGCAGTGCACAAGAATCATAACTCTTGCTCGCTTAATTTTTGAGTTATTGCCATTGTTGTTTTTCATACTTGAATTTTGTCCGGTGAATATCTCCAAAACTATAGTAGCTATGGTTATGGAATTTCATGGGTGGATAGATCTCACCGAGGGGGAGTGCAGTGCACAGGAATCATAACTCTTGCTTGCTTAATTTTTGAGTTATTGCCCTTTGTCGTTTTTCATACTTGATTTTTGTCCGGAGCATATCTCCAAAACTATACTGCCTAGGGTTATGAAATTTCATGGGTGGATAGATCTCATCGATAGGGACTGCAGTGCACAGGAATCACAACTCTTGCTTGCTTAATTTTTGAGTTATTGCCCTTTGTTGTTTTTCATGCTTGAATTTTGTCCGGTGCATAACACAGCTTTACAACTTGGGGTAAGACGGGCGTATCTTGCGACAATTTGCCGCTCTTGTTTATGTATTGAAATCCTGTGCCATGGAACAAGGGAGCTTTATGTATACTTTCATCATGGACCAATAACAAAAAGGCCACATGTACATGCAAAACACAATACCTCTTATACGTTTGTATCAAAAAAGGTCTTTTTCGGCGGGGGATATCATTTCAACGAAATTGCTTGTTTCTGATTGAGTGACATTCCAACAGTTGCAGGGGAAGGGGAGGTTTTTGGTTGTCATGTGTGACAGTCAAATTTCTCCTGTATTTGCACTACTTTGTAGCATATATAAGATTATGGTGTTTGGCTGAACATTCGATACTGTGTGTTTTTAGCTCACCTGAGCACAACGTGCTCAAGGGGAGCTTTTAGGGTCACTGGGTGTCCGTCGTGCGTCGTCCGTCGTCCGTCGTGCGTCGTCAGCAATTCTTTAAACATCAACTCCTCCTAAACCGCTGGGCCAATTTGGACCAAACTTGGCAGGAATGTTCCTTGGGAGGTCCTCTTTAAAAACTGTTCACAGAATTTGATTCCGTCAAAAACTCTGGTTGCCATGGCAACGAAATGGAATTTTTTAGCAAATTCTTTAAAAATCTTCTCCTCTGAAACGGCTGGTCGGATTTTGAAATAATTTCACAGATATGTTCCTTGGGTCTTGTTCGTGAAATTTTGATCCGTCAAAAATTGTGGCTCTGGTGAATGGGGGCTACTTGCACTATACAGAAATCAAGGAAGTCTTTAAAAATCTTCTCTGAAACCGCTGGTCGGATTTTGAAATAATTTCACAGATATGTTCCTTGGGTGACCCTTTTCAAAAATTGTTCGTGAAATTTTGATCCGTCAAAAAATGTGGCTCTGGTGAATGGGGGCTACTTGCACTATACAGAAATCAAGGAATACTTTAAAAATCTTCTCCTCTGAAACCGCTGGTCGGATTTTCAAATAATTTCACAGATATGTTCCTTGGGTGACCCTTTTCAAAAATTGTTCGTGAAATTTTGATCCGTCAAAAAATGTGGCTCTGGTGAATGGGGGCTACTTGCACTATACAGAAATGAAGAAATTCTTAAAAATTCTTCATCCCTGAAACAGCTGGTTAGATTTTGAAATAATTTCACAGACTTGTTCCTTGGGTTACCCTTTTCAAAAATTGTTCGCGAAATTTTGATTGGTCAAGAAACATGGCTGTGGTGAATGGAGGCTACTTGCACTATACAGAAATGAAGAAATTCTTGAAAATTCTTCTCCTCTAAAATGGCTGGACAGATTTTGAAATAATTTCACAGAGATGTTCCTTGGGTAATCCTTTTCTTAAAATGTTCGCAAAAGTTTGATTGGCCAAGAAACATGGCTGTGGTGAATGGGGGCTATTTGCACTATTTGGAAATGAAGAAATTCTTGAAAATTCTTCTTCTCTGAAACCCGTAGTCACATTTTAAAATAATCTGACAGGGATGTTCCTTGAGTGACCCTTTTCAAAACTTGTTCGTAAATTTTGATCCATCAAGAAACATGGCTCTTGTGGATGGGGGCTACTTGCTCTTATACAGAAATGAAGAATTCTTAAAAATTCTCCTTTTTGAAACTGATGGTCAGATTTCGAAATGACTTTTACAGGTGACCTTTTGAAAATTGCTTGGCAAAATTATAAATTTGGTTCCAATGTTTCAATACCTCAAAAAAAAAAAAAAAAAAAAAAAAATAGACTATGGTCATCTTAAAAATTCAGGTGAGCGATCCAGGGCCATCTTGGCCCTCTTGTTTTCAACCAGTACTACTATGCAATACATTACACCCACCAAAATTGCTCAGTGGTTAGCATATCTGACCTGTGACTCTGTGGTTGGCAGATCAATACCTGGTTGAAGTAAACTTCCTTTCGGCCGATGTTTTGCCTTTCACTTCTAATACATGTGACTTGGAAAGAAAGCTGCGTCAGTTCTGGTATGAGAAAGCCAGGAAACATGTGCGTAGTTGCACTGAACTGTGTAATGTGACTTGAGCTGTTAAAGTGGCACTAATCTCCAATACACAAAAACAAGCAATACAATACTAATATGCGATGTCATATTTGAGTGGCTAGTTCTCTCCTTCATGCATTTCTGTTCAACAGTTGGTGAGTTACAGAAACTCTGTTAGTCCCTAGCATAATTTTTCCTTTTTCTTTCAGCCAGTTTTATTATTTTATATTTCCATTCATGGAGAATGGAAATTTACGTGATGCTATATACGAAGATAAGAAGAACAAAGAACTTAGGATGAATGTCTTGAAGAGAGTTTTCATTCTGTACAAGATTTCATGTGCTATGCTCTTCATTCACACAGAGGTACAAGATTTGAGGTAGGTTTTTTTCTTGTTGCACTAATGATAGACGTATGATACTTCTTTTCATATTTGGATGTTTTGTTGTGTACCATTTTAGTGTCAAACCCCCACCCCGTGTGTTTGGAATGTGTCTAATTGGGGAAAATGCGCTTTTTTTTCTCTCCAAAATTGGAAATTTTCATGATAAACACAGAATCAAGTTATGGATTATTTACATTGGATACTTTTCAATCATTTTAACTCTTTACCAAACGAAAAAATTCCAAACTGGTCCGAATTGAAGGCACTTGCAGATGACAAAATTATCGTAACTCAAAAAAATGGTTACCAGCATTTTCTCCTTTTCCCACAAGGTTTTCAAAAGGTTCCTATCTCAGGGTAGTAAAAACCAGGGATTGTTTGGGAAAGGGTTAACTAAAAGCAGTACGCACCAGAAACTCAAAACCTGAAAAAGAAATCAATGTCCCTAAAGAAGAATAGTATCAGTAGTACTATCTTTTTATAAGTAAGTAAAGGTTTTTAAAGAGTTGACTCATGAACTTTGTCAATGATAACTGGTCTACATTCGGATCTAGGCTTAGTTGAATGCCCGATTAAATGTCAATTTCATTTTGGGACGAGGTAATACTTGCATGGTGAGCTTTTATTTTTAGGTCGACTTGACTGGACTGGTCAGTTTTCTTAAGACTGAACTCTGTAGGGATTTTAGAATCTGTTTGATTTTTCTTTACGCAAGATATGTACTAATGCATGATTGTACATATCTTGTGTTGATACTCCCTCTTTTTGACCAATGAAACCAATGATATTTGGATTTTTTATGTGACATATTCGAAACATTTTGCTTCGAAAATCCACGATACAAATTTCGATCAACCACAAGTTATTTTGAAAACCATTACTCGGGTCTTGCTTTGGAATGGATCCATTTTGAAGGAAGAAACACAAATTGTGTTGTGGAATTTTCATGCACGATTTTTGGAGAAATGGTTACATTTTCAGTGTGAGAACAGGTCTTTTCTTTTGACCCGTTCTAAGAAGAAAATCGCTGCTATGATTTCTGGGAGAAAGTCTACAGAGCTCTACTGATGTTCTGTTTTGTAGTTTTAACGTGCAATGAATCAAACTGTAATTGATTTTAAGTGACACACATGACCAAAGAAAAAGTATTAAACATTTCATTATCTGAAGGGCTTTTAGAAAGTATAATGACATGTAAATTTAAAAAAAAAAATGTGTAAAATTCTGTCTATTTGGGGAAAAGCAAAAAGCTTGAAGAAATTTACTGAAGTTTTCTTTTGTTTAAACTGATAAAAAATCTTTTGCAAAGGAACATTTATTTCATAGTTAAGCAACAGGTATGTTAAAATTTTATGAGGCGTTTTCAGAAAATACATGTGGTAAGTACATAAAATTACAGCAAAATTAGATACAAGCAAGTGAGACAATTGGATGCTTTATGAAGGTAATTAGCATAAGATTGAGCCAGTGGTGTTATGAATTTACTTATTGGACTGACCATAAGGTGATATGAGTTTACATTTTCGTGGGCGTTCTACTATAGGTTGTTTTTGATTATTTTCTGTCACAGATAGTGCCCTCTATATAACTCGAAATCCTTTATAAGATATTTGATAAAACTTCACTCATGTTTTTCCCCCTGTGTTTGTCCGTTTGTGCGGGTGTCTGTCTGTCCCTCACAAATTACGACCGCTCTATAACTTTAAAACCTTTTTAAGATAGTTGATCCAACTTTGGCTTGTCTATTTTTTTCAATCTATTTCCCTTTGATATTTCCCATCACAAATCGGGTGCGTTCTATAACTCAGACACCTTTTGAGGTATTTTCATAAAACTAAACACATTTGTAGAGCTACATGTAACAAAGTGTCATGCATAATAACCAAAATCTGGCTTGTCTATTTTTTTAGCTCACCTGAGCACACAGTGCTCGGGGTGAGCTTTTGTAATCGGTCGTTGTCCGTCGTGCATCCGTCCGGCCGTCTGTCCGTTAGCAATTTCTTGTGTGTGCAACTCCTCCTACAGTTTCCATCGGAATTATTTGAAACTTGCCACAATGAATCTCCATAATGTCTAGTTGTGCACCTGGGTCTTAGAATTTGGATCACTGTTTGCGTTTTAAAATTATCTGCCCCTGATTTCTTAAATAACCAACTTTTCACTTTGAATTTTTGTCCAGGCCATAACTTCCATACTATAAAAGGTATCAACTTGAAACTACATACACTGATAGAACACATTATGGAGATATGCAGTGCACATGAACCATAACTCTGCCACCGTTATTTTTTGAGTTACTGCCGTTTGGTAATTTTCAGTTTGAATTTTTGTCCAGGCCATAGCTTCTAAACTATAAAAGCTATTAACTTGGAACTTAATACACTGATAGAACCCATTGTGGAGAAGTGCATTGCACATGAACCATAACTCTGCCACATTATTTTTAGCTCACCTGAGCACAACGTGCTCAAGGGGAGCTTTTAGGGTCACTGGCTGTCCGTCGTCCGTCGTGCATCGTCAGTCGTGTGTCGTCAACAATTCTTTAAACATCAACTCCTCCTAAACCGCTGGGCCCATTTGGACCAAACTTGGCAGGAATGTTCCTTGGGAGGTCCTCTTTAAATATTGTTCACAGAATTTGATTCCGTCAAAAACTCTGGTTGCCATGGCAACGAAATGGAATTTTTTAGCAAATTCTTTAAAAATCTTCTCCTCTGAAACCACTGGTCGGATTTTGAAATTATTTCACAGATATATTCCTTGGGTGACCCTTTTCAAAAATTGTTCGTGAAATTTGATCCGTCAAAAATTATGCTCTGATGAATGGGGGCTACTTGCGCTATACAGAAATCATGGAATTCTTTAAAAATATTCTCCTCTGAAACCGCTTGTCGGATTTTGAAATTATTTCACAGATATGTTCCTTGGGTGACCCTTTTCAAAATTTGTTTGCGAAATTTTGATCCGTCAAAAAATGTGGCTCTGGTGAATGGGGGCTACTTGCACTATACAGAAATGAAGGAATTCTTAAAAAATCTTCTTCTCTGAAACCGCTGGTCAGATTTTAAAATGATTTCACTGAGTTGTTCCTTAGGTGACCCTTTTCAAAACTTGTTCGTGAAATTTTGATTTGTCAAGAAACATGGCTCTGGTGAATGGGGGCTACTTGCACTATAGGGAAATGAGGAAATTCTTAAAAATTTTTCTTCTCTGAAAGCTATTGTCAGATTTTGAAATAATTTCTCAGGGATGTTCCTTGGGTGACCCTTTTCAAACAGTTTTCGTGAAATTTTGATTGGTCAAGAAACATGGCTCTGGTGAATGGGGGCTACTTGCACTATAGGGAAATGAAGAAATTCTTAAAAATTCTTCTTCTCTGAAACGGCTGGACAGATTTTGAAATGATTTCACAGAGATGATCCTTGGGTGACCCTTTTCGAAAATTGTTCACAAAATTTTGAACCATCAAGAAACATGGCTCTGGTGAATGGGGGCTACTTGCACTATAAGGAAATGAAGAAATTCTTGAAAATTCTGTTTCTCTGAAACCCCTAGTAGGATTTTAAAATAATTTGACAGGGATGTTCCTTGGGTGATCCTTGCTCTTGTGATTGGGAGCTACTTGCACTATATGGACATGATGAAATTCTTGAAAATTCTCTTTCTCTGGTCAGATTTTAAAAAAAAATTTCCGAAATGTTTCTTGGGTGACCCTTTTGAAAACTTGTTTGTAAATTTTGATACGTCAAGAAACATGGCACTCGTGGATGGGGGAAACTTGCTCTTATACAGAAATGAAGAATTCTTAAAATTTCTTCTTTTTGAAACTGATGGTCAGATTTCGAAATGAATTTCACAGGTGACCTTTTGAAAATCGCTTAGCAAAATTATATATATGGTTCCAATGTTTCAATACCTCAAAAAGAAATAGGCTATGGTCATCTCAAAAATTCAGGTGAGCGATCCAGGGCCATCTTGGCCCTCTTGTTTGAGTTATTGCCCTTTGTTAATTTTCACTTTGAATTTTTGTCCATGCCATAACTTCCAAACTGTAAAAGCTATTAATTTGGAACTTCATACACTGATAGAATCCATTATGGAGAAGTGCAGTGCACATAAATCATAACTCTGCCACCTTTATTTTTTGAGTTATTGCCCTTTGTTAATTTTTACTTTGAATTTTTGTCCAGGCCATAACTTTCAAACTATAAAAGCTAATAACTTGGAACTTCATACACTGATAGAACCCATTATGGAGAAGTGCATTGCACATGAATCATAACTCTGCCACATTATTTTTTGAGTTATTGCATTTGTTAATTTTCAGTTTGAATTTTTGTAAAGACCATAACTTCCAAACTTCAAAATCCATCATCTTGAAACTTCAAGGACTAATAGAACACATTATGAAGAAGTGCATTGCACAAGAACCATAACTCTGCCATCCTTCTTTTTGAGGTATTGCCCTTTTCACTTTGAATTTTCGTCTGGGCCATAATTTTTAAAATATAAAAGATACGATCTTGGACCTTCAAAGACTGATAGAACACCTTGTGAATAAGAGCAAATCACAAAATATGTAACTTTGCCACCCTTTTATTTTTAGTTGTTATACGCCTGTCGAAGATGGGACGTATTATGGGATCACCCGTGGCGGGCAGGTGGGCGGCATCCAGTTCTTTGTCCGAAGCATATCTCCAAAACTATACTAGCTAGGGTTATGAAATTTCATGGGTGGATAGATCTCATCAAGGGGGAGTGCAGTGCACAGGAATCATAATTCTTGCTTACTTAATTTTTGAGTTATTGCCCTTTGTTGATTTTCATACTTGAATTTTGTCCAATGAATATCTCCAAAACTATACTAGCTAGGGTTATGAAATTTCATGGGTGGATAGATCTCATCAAGGGGGAGTGCAGTGCATAGGAATCATAACTCTTGCTTGCTTAATTTTTGAGTTATTGCCCTTTGTTGTTTTTCATACTTGAATTTTGTCTGGAGCATATCTCCAAAACTATACTAGCTAGGGTTATGAAATTTAATGGGTGGATAGATCTCATCAAGGGGGAGTGCAGTGCACAGAAATCATAACTCTTGCTCGCTTAATTTTTGAGTTATTGCCCTTTGTCGTTTTTCATACTTGAATTTTGTCTGGTGCATGCCCCAGCTTTACAACTTGGGGTAAGACGGGCGTATCTTGCGACAATTTGCCGCTCTTGTTGCCCTTTAATATTTTTCACATATCATGGAGAATAACTCCTCTTCATTCATGGTCCATCCGTCAATGCATCTCATTTCACTGACAAGCCCCTTCGGGGGTATATGCGCCTCTCTGCGAAGCTCTTGTTTTCCAAAACTATTGTTTCGAATTCTCTAAGACCTGGACAGAATTACTCTTTGATAGACCTTATTTAATTTTTATACGCCCGTCGAAGACGGGAAGTATTATGGGATCACCTGTGGCGGGCGGGCGTCCGGGGGGCGGGCGGCGTCCAGTTCTTTGTCCGGAGCATATCTCCAAAACTGTTCTAGCTAGGGTTATGAAATTTCATGGGTGGATAGATCTCATCAAGGGGGAATGCAGTGCACAGGAATCATAACTCTTGCTTGCTCAATTTTTGAGTTATTGCCCTTTGTTGATTTTCATACTTGAATTTTGTCCAATGAATATCTCCAAAACTATACTAGCTAGGGTTATGAAATTTCATGGGTGGATAGATCTCATCAAGGGGGAGTGCAGTGCATAGGAATCATAACTCTTGCTTGCTTAATTTTTGAGTTGTTGCCCTTTGTTTTTTTTTCATACTTGAATCTTGTCCGGTGCATATCTCCAAAACTATACTAGCTAGGGTTATGAAATTTCATGGGCATATAGATTTCATCAAGGGAGAGTGCAGTGCACAGGAATAATAACTCTTGCTTGCTTAATATTTGAGTTATTGCCCTTTGTTGTTTTTCATTCTTAAATTTTGTCCGGTGCATATCTTCAAAATTATACTAGCTAGGGTTATAAAATTTCATGCATGGATACATTCCATCAAGGTAGTGTGCAGTGCATGTAAATTGCAATTCTTGCTTGCTTAATTTTTGAGGTATTGTGGGAGAGTGCATCTTATGAAATAGAACTGAAAGGAATTGTTCCTACTGGCTAAAATTTTCTGTTTTTCCCCTGTATTGTTTTTGAGACTTAAATTTTGTTTGGAGGATTCTCCAATGCTATGGCTAGGAAATTTCATGACATGATATATCTAGTTATTTCTACACATAAATTTTGACCACACTGTATCTCCAAGAGTATAGGTGTTGTCAATATGAAATTTCATCCTCTTATTTGTAGATTTTAATTTTTTAGCTCTACTGGCTGAAAGCCCAGATTTTTGTGAAACTTGCACAGATTGTTTATCTTATCAATTGCTTCAACCCTATTGATTTTGAAAAAAAATCCAACAAACAATATGGGAAAAGTAGCCATTTCAAATTGAAAATTTCAAATTCTTGTTTACGCGATAAAGTCTGCATTTTTCATCTGATTTTTTTTAATGAAACTTGCACTGTTTATTTATCTGATCAATAGCTTCAACCCTATTGATTTTAAGAAAATTCCGACATAGTATGGGAAAAGTAGCCATTTCAAGTTGAAAATTTCAAATTCTTGTTTACGCGATAAAGTCTGCATTTGTAGCTAGATTTTCGTGATACTTGCACGTTTTGTTTGTCTCATCAATAGCTTCAACCCTATTGATTTTGAAAAAATCCAACAAACAGTATGGGAAAAGTAGCCATTTCAAGTTGAAAATGTCAAATTCTTGTTTACACGATAAAGTCTGCATTTCTTGTCAGATTTTCATAAAAATCACACAGTTTGTTTATTACATCAGTAGCTTCAACCCTATTGATTTCGAAGAAAATCCAATAAACAATATGGGAAAAGTAGCCACCTCCAGTTGAAAATTTCAAATTCTTGTTTACGCGATAAAATGTGCATGTTGTTATCAGGTTTTTGTGAAATTTGCACAGTTTGTTTATCTCATCAATAGCTTCAACCCTGTGGATTTTGAAAAAATCCAACAAACAGTATAGGAAAAGTAGCCATTTCAAGTGGACTGCCAGTAGAGCATATTCAAGCCCTTCAGGGCCTTCTAGTTTTTTGAAAGGTGTGAAATCAAAACTGACATTTGCTTCAATCAACGGCAAAAATTTCTGCACTGCTATTTTTTTGTACCTCCCCTTTATGATCATTATGCCCCAGCTTTACAACTTGGGGTAAGATGGGCGTATCTTGCGACAGTTTGCCGCTCTTGTTTTGTTATAATTAAGAGCCAGATGAGCTCAGTATCATAGTTCTTAACCCCCTTACCACACAGTCCTTAGTTTTAGCAAAGCTGAAAAGAAAAGCTTTTGAAAAAACATGGGAAGTGAAAATGCTCGTTCCCAGTGATTTCTCCTTTTCCAAGTTATCTACTGTTTCACAGCATTATATTACAGTTCATAGCAAATTTCACTTGTCGTATGCAGTGTACTTAATTCGGATAACTAAAAAATTTTTCATTTAGTTAAAATATAGCAATTTATAGTTAAAGCAAATACAGGCTCTGAGGGCAAGATAGGTCTCTTCAACCAAGAATTTCAATAACTTTACCATTATTTACAAAAATCCCCACTATGACTTGAGAAGGGAGTCTTTGGAAGCATTATGGTAAAACAAGGAAATATTGGTAGCTAGATTGACTTTTCAGGATGCTTTCTACCCTTTTAGAAACACGGTTTATCATTGTGCATCATTTTTCACCTGTAGCAACTTTGATTGGACTAGCAAAATATTGTGTCCTTCGATAAAATGTTAAACATGTGAAGTGTTGAAATGACTGCTCACCTGATATGAACAATTTTCTGAGGAAAGGAGATTTAACCCATTACCACACAATCCCTACTTTTGACGCCCCCGAGAAAGAAGCCTTTTGAAACACTGTGGGAAAAGGAGAAAATGCTGGTAACCAGCATTTTCTCCTTTTCCAACAGTGTTTTCTACCCTTCCCAGAACAAATTTCAATTTTTCAGTCATCTTTATTTTGTCGTCTGCAAATGCTTTCAATTTGGACCAGTCTAAAATTTTCCCGTGTGATAAAGAGTTAATGCATCCTCGTGAAGCAGCATATTAATAAGCCATTATAGAACTATGGATCCATCGAGTCAATTTTGTTTCACACCCAACTAAATCATAAGACAGACTTGTCATTTGACATGTAGACAACTGAACAATGGCAAAATGCTTTAACTAAAGTTAAAGTCTTAGTATACAGGAAAGACTGAGTCTAATTATTATTTAAATGTGTTAAACCCACTTTCCACAGAGGATGGCCTAAAGGTAAATGAATGATCTCAAACTGTTAAAAAAAAAGATGTGTTTTGTTTATACTTTAGACCAAAAATGGTTCATGGAGATATAACATCAACAAACATAGTGTTAGATGGGAATGACAATCCAAGATTATTAGACTTTGGTGTTGCCCGATCGTTAAAAGGCGAAAGTTCTGTCTCTGTGAGAAGTGGAGATCAGATTGGAGCATATACAACAAGGGTAGCAGATAAAAAGTTGTCACTTGAAACTGATTGCAGGAGTTTTGGTGTCGGTAGGTCTACAGATTCTGGTAGTAATTTATCAGTTGTCCAGTTAAAAGGCAGCGTACTTGAAAACTTGCTTACGGCTGTAGTGAATCACATCGATCCCTCGTCGGTTCACTACAGCCTTGATCGAGCTTCAGAACACCCTGTCACCGGACTGGACAACGCATTTTTTTCAATGCAAAGTTTTACATTCCAACCTGTATTCAGGTGAAATAACCTTGTTATATCGTCTTACAAATCGAGTTCGCTAGGAGATTTGAATTTCACTTGTGGATGCCCCAACACACTGAAAAATGACATATCTGATCACTTGGTAAAATGTACATTAAGTGCATGAAGTCAATGCAATTCGGCGTACTTTCACTGAAACATAGATTTAAGCAGCTTCAAGGTCAGTAACTATTCATTTTATGATTTGCTGGCAAAAGAAAACGATTATATGTTTATTGTTATTTTGTCTTACATTACAGTAAAACACTTGACCTTTTAACACGTCACAGTGTATTCATATGCCAAAAGGATAGTTCGTTTGAACCCCGTGTGTCTGTTTTAGAATGAAAACAAACAATAAAAATTACAAGCATTTTTATGCTCCCCGAAGGGCGAGCATACATGTATAGTCGCCGCCTGGTCTGTCCTTCCGTCCGTCCGTCCGTCCTTCCGTCCGTCCGCCCGTCCGTCCGAAGCCATTTCTCCACAACCCCTGGACCAAATTGGATAAAACTTCATATATGAACTCCTTAGGGTAAGGCGCCGACGTATCTTCCCTGGTTTTTCCATTTGACCCCGTGTCATGGAAAAAGGGGGCTTATTGCAAAATTGCATTTTTTACTAATATCTCATTCAGTTTTTGTCAAAATTTCATGAAACTTCATGGTTATATTGTTTATGGAAAGTTTCAGCATGTGCCTTTGCTAATTTTAATCTAGGCGTTTTTTAAGTTGACGTTCTGTCACGGAAAAGGGGGGTTTCTTGCAAAATTCCAATTTTTACTAATGTCTCATTCAGTTTTGGTCAAAATTTCATTAAACTTCATGGTTATATTGTTTTTTCAAAGTTTCACCATGTGCTCTTGTTTCTTTATCTATGTGCTTTTCAATTTGACCTTCTGTCATGGAAAAAGGGGGTTTCTTGTAAAATGCCAAGGAAAAAGGGGCCTTAATGCAAAATTGCAATTTTTACTAATATCTCGTTCAGTTTTTGTCAAAATTTCGTGAAACTTCATGGTTATATCTTGTTTTACAAGTTTCAACATGTGCCCTTTTTATTTTCAATCTATGAATTATTAATGCGCAAATACCTCTTTCCTGGTTTCTCAATTTGAGGCTGCATCACAGAAAAAGGGGACTTCAAGGAAAAAAATGTTTTTCACTTGTATCTCCTACATCTGTGCTCAAAACTTTGTGAAATTTCAAATCTGAACTTGTTGGAACGTTGCCCAGGTACCTCTCTTCCGGTTTCTCAATGTAAGGCTGCGTCACGGAAAAAGGGGGCTTCATGTAAAAAATCGTTTTATGTAATATTTACTACATGACTGCTCAAAACTTTATGAAATTTCGAATTTTGAATTATTATTAAAAAATGCCACAAATCACACACCAGTTGTATGTATTTCAATGATGCAATATTGCCTTATGGGAAAAGAGGGCTTAAAGGGAGCTTAGTCGGCTTATTGTCCTCTACAAGTTTGTGTTGGCTATCTCTAAGATAGTAATTGCTTTTTCACTTCAAATTTTGGGGAGCATGAACAGGTCCTTTTAGGATAAAAGAAGTAAATCTATATCAATTTCATATATTTTATGACAAGCACTTGTTCGGGGAGCATAAACCGTCTATGACGGCTCTTGTCATTTATGTTTTAAAACAACCCTTTCTTTGAACTGATAACAACCATTAAAGGAAACAAATAATATTTAGGTGTATTTGCCTTGCATATGGCTGTTATCGATTCTTTATGTCCAGGAATATTTGTCTTTGTGCGACTGGCTTCGATTTGACTTTGCCATCTTTGATATTGCGTTGAAATGTAGAGCTCCTGACAGAGAAATAGTATTGTTACCTGGCATAATATCCAATTAGATCCTCAAAACTTCATTTATTATAATGATGAAATATATAAATAAACAAATGAAATTCAGAATATGGGGGTAAGGGGCTGTTTTCACCAAACATTTTGATTTTTTATGAAACTTGTGATCTTCATGCCGTGTGAGCTTCCTGTTCATAAAATATGATTGCCTGAAGTCAGAATAATTCACTATTATTTGTCTTCATGAATATTGGCAAATTCTGATTGGCAAAAAAAATTAAAGTTCCATGAAGAAAAAAAAAATCATGCAATGCCAAAACTCTTATGCTGTTAAACTAGTGTAAACAAACATTTTTACAAGAATTTGATAATGTTTTTCCTTCTAACTTTGAAGTTCAAGCATTAGAGCTCTCAGTTTAGTTTTCTTTGAATAACATAAATGGGGAAAAAAGATATCAAACAATAAATAAGTATACTCTAAGAGAGAATTAAACCTGACCGTCAGTTGAATTTTTTTTCTTCTGGGCTATGAAATAGCACTGTAATTAGCTGGAGAAATTGCAACATTGGATTTACAAAAAGAATGCTGTTAGTTTTACCTGTGTGTGTAGTGTATTTGATCTGTAATTTATTGTTTGCGGCTTCAGATAGTATGATTAAGGGTTTTGTTTTTGTACCTCCACGAAAACAAAAACATCTCCATTCCATAAATTTACAAGTTTTAAGTGTGTGTGTTTTACTGGCAAATGTGAATATTGCTGTTTTGTCATTTATTCATCTCAGTCATTCAGATGTCAAGAATAAGAGTTAGAATTGTAAGCAATTTTGTGAGAACAGATGGAAGATAGTAAGAACGAGATAGAATATTGTTTAAATAGTTGGTTTCTGAGATTGAGCAATTATGAAGAAAATGTTTTATAAGGAAACTATTTCTTAACCCAACTTAACTGACTAAATAAAAAGTCTGGCATAAAACTATTGGAAAACTGAAGAGTACCAATTATTCATAAAAAAAAGTAAAAAAAAAGTTGTTTCATTACGTAAACATCAATATCAAGATATTGGAGTCTGAAGCCAAATGGTTGATACGTTAACGTAAGGTAGAAAGTGGTTTTACTTAATTCTTATCATTATTTCAAAAAGTGGGTGAAAACCTAGATTTTCGTATGTTTGTAAATAGTTTTGCAGTAACTTGTTTTTCATAGACTTTGAATAAGAACTTGAAAGCCTGCTAAAACTAAATGTATTTTTGGTGTACATTTTGTAAGAACCATACAGCTGCATGTGTAGCCAAGCTTGTTCGAAAACATAGATCGGTGTAAAAGATAAAAAAGATAGGATGTCAAGGCAGTCAAGACAAAACTGTCAGTATTACTGTACAAGTGCGACTTTCAAATATTTTTCCCAATAGAAAAAACATCTGTATAAAGTAGTTTGAGAAAGTACAGAGATCTAGCCAGCAACAGGATATGACAGACTGTCCATATTTCATATTGTTTTTATTTAAGTTATTCGAGAAATGCTGACTGCTGAAGAAGACCCAAAGAAGCTGAAAGACAGGAAATTGAATGTCTTGCAAACTGCCTATGCCGAATGCTTTCAGGTAATGCGTAAGCAAAGGTTTGAGATGTTTTCATGACTCTTTGCCAAATGACAAGCTCGTGTCATGGCCCTGTGAAGTTCCTGCATACATGTGTATGTGTGTATCTGTCGATGCCAGGTTATATTTGCAAAGAATACCTGAAAAGTGTTCTCTTAAACCTTAAATTACATTTCTACTTACATAGTCTGTATACCCCCCCAAAACTCTAGGAGTCAGCTTGTCGGTCGGTCCGTCCGTCGGTCTGTAGCTTTTTGTCCGCTCTATTTCTCATAAACTAATGGACGAATTTTATTCAAACTTCACAGGTAAACTCAGTATCAAGCAGAGATGTGCATATGAAATGTTGGTTATGGTTCATTGATTTTTCACTGAGTTATGGCCCTTTCATGAAATTTCTTGTCCGCTCTTTTTCTCATCAACTATTGGACAGATTTGGTTCAAGCTACACAGATAGACTCAGTATCACGCAGAGATGTGCATGTCCTATTTTGGTTATGGTTTATTTAGGTTTCATGGAGTTATGGCCCTTTGATGATTCTGGACAAATTTCCTTTTTTGTCTGCTCTATTTCTCAGTATCTACTGGGTGGATTTCAGTCAAACTTCATGGGAAGTTTCATTAAGAAGTCAAGACGTGCATATTGTAATTTAGTTACAGCTGAATGATTGTCAAAGGAGTTACTGCCCTTTCATGAATGTTTTTGTCTGCTCTGTTTCTCAATAAGTGCTGGACAGATTTCAGCCAAACTTCATGGGAAGTTTTATTATGAGGTAAAGATGCGCATATTATAATTTAGTTACAGTTGAATGATTTTCAAAGGAGTTATGATCCTTTTATGAATTTTTTTTCTCTGCTCAATTTCTCAGTAAGTATTGGATGGGTTGCAGTTAAACTTTATGGGAAGTTTAAGCATGAAGCTAAGATGTGCATATTATTATTTGGTTATGGTTGAATGATTTTCAAAGCAATTATGGCCCTTTCATTAATTTTTTTGTCCACTCTATTTCTCAATAACTACTCAAAAGATTTCAATTGTCAGCTCTATTTCTCAGTATCTACTGGACAGATTCCAGTCAAACTTCATGCGAAATTTCATTATGAAATGAAGATGTATTATTATTATGTGTTATGGTTGAATGATTTTCAGTCTGAGGTCAAGATGTGCATATTACAATTTGTTTATGCTTGAATGATTTTACAATTACTTACGGCCCTTTTATATTTTTTTTGTCCACTCCATTTTGCAATAACTCCTGAGCAGATTTCTAACAAACCTCAAAGGAAGCTACCCTATAAAATAAATACATGTATGTGCATATTATAACTTGTTTACAGTTTAATAATTTTCCATTGACAGGTTTCCCTTTGTTTCTCTTTTTTTCCAAATAGTCTTTTTTTTAATCTTTCTTTTATACTAAACCATGCTGCATTCTGTTACAAAGAGATGTTTTGTGACAAGGAGCTGGTGGGGGGTATGATCACGTTTAGTGATAGCTCTAGTTTGCTGTAAGGTTGTAGAATTCAGGCATGTGAAATAAACTGAAGCTTACTTGGCTTTCTTGAAGAGTGAACTACGAAGCCCAGTTGGACCTAACATTATTTTTGTCTTATAGTTTATGTAATCAGTATTGCAAGGATAGCTGAAACAAAAAAAAAAAAAGAACTACAATCCAAAGGTCAGGTGGCATTGAAACTAGCCATTATCTTTTTATACACTCAAAAGATCGTATTATGTTATGGCCCTAGTCATCCGTCCATCTAAACGTCTGTCTGTTAGCAATTTCTTGTACGTGCATGTCCTCTGAAAGTTTCCATCAGAATCATTTTAGACTTTCCACAATGAATCTCTATGATATGTAGTTAAGCATGTGGCTCTTAAAATTTGGATCTCTGTAGACTTTCTCGATTTTACCTCATTTCATTGACAAGCCCTTGGGACATAAATGCGGCGCTTTTTCAAGCTCTTGTTAAGTGGAGCTACCAAGATACAAATTATGAAAAAGTTGAATTTTGACCCATTTCTTTTTGAGAGATCAACGGTTTTTCATTACAGTGTTCAGTATATTTAATAGTGAAAACTTTAAAAGGTTTTCTCACCACTGGGACATCAAGGTCTAAAGTCTTGATATGTGGTATGTAGCCCACGCCAGGGGTCACATTTCATTAAAAATGTCGGATCAGGAAAACATAGAAGCTCACATGTTTTGCATCAAATTCTAATGGAAAAAAATCTTCCTGTCTTGAGAAAATCATAAGGCTTTGATGCTTCATACGTGGAGTTTTGCATTAATGAATTGCTCTTTATCTCAGTTAGTTTAAATATATTTAACATGGATTAAGAATCAAGTTTGTACAACTTACACAAATCTCTCTCGGTTCTACTTTGTGGGAACTACACCAGTCCTCGCGACGGATTTGGGGTCAATAAACAATCCCAAAGTTGATGCCCGCTTCAGGGTATCAAACTCTGAACCTAATGGTTACGAGGCCCACACTCTGCCTCACAACCACAGACACCTCACCATAATGCAATGATTTCCGCATAGTATCGACACTTGTTACGGCTGAGGCTAGAAGCAAGTTCACTGCTACCAAAAGTAGAAAAAATGCATCTCATATAACATGAATGATCTTTGAACTTCACTCTTTTACAAGCACTTCACTATCCGTAGTAGTTTATTGAATGGCTTGTTATGCTGCTTTCATGATTATTTCAGTCATATCGCCATGAAATTTCACATATCAATCTATTTCTGAGGTTTCAGTTGTACTAAGATAGGGCTCCGAAGTGTCTCGCCCAAAGAACGCACCCACAACTATCCCTAGTAGTAGCTGGTAACGGGTAGTTTGGAAAAGGAATACACTGTAATTGAATCGAAATGCTGTCGAGAATTATGAAATTATGTGCGTGTTTTTATACCCCCTACAAATGAAGTTTGGGGTTCGGGGTATACTAAAGTCACCCTGTCCATCCATCCGTCAGTCTATCTGCCGGTCTGTCCATCCGTTCGTGCATCACAAAATCTTGTCTGGAGCATTACTTCCAAAGTATCAAAGCTAGTGACTTCAAACTTCATATACAGATAGATCACATTGAGGAGAAGTGCATTACTTAAGAACCATATATCTATACCAACTATGTTTTGAGTTATTGCCCTTGGTAAATGTTAACTTTGGATTTTTGTCTGGAGCACAACTTCTAAAGTATTGAGGGTAGTAAACTTAAATTTCACACACAACTAGATCACATTCAGAAGAAGTGCACTGGACAAGAACCATAACTCTATTTCAGCTATTTTAAGCGTTATATTGCCCTCTGTAAATTTTAACTTGATTTTTTGTCCCTGGCATAACTTGCAAAGTATAAAAGCTAATTACTTCAAACATGATATACAGATAGGTCACATTGAGGAAAAGTGCAGTGTACAAGAACCATAACTCTTTACCATTTATTTTTTAGCTCACCTGAGCACGAAGTGCTCATGGTGAGCTATTGTGATCGTGCTGTGTCCGTTGTCCGTCGTGCGTCGTCAACTTTTTACCTTGTGTACGCTCTAGAGGCCACAGTTTTGGTCGGATACTCATGAAAGTTGGTCAGGATGTTTGTCTCGATAAAATCTCGGACGAGTTCGAAAGTGGGTCATGTGGGATCAAAAACTAGGTCACTAGGTCAAATCTTAGAAAAACCTTGTGTACGCTCTAGAGGCCACATTTTCAGTCGGATACTCATGAAAGTTGGTCAAGATGTTTGTCTGGATGATATCTCGGACGAGTTCGAAAATGGGTCATGTGGGGTCAAAAACTAGGTCACCAGGTCAAATCTTAGAAAAACCTTGTGTACGCTCTAGAGGCCACATTTTCAGTCGGATACACATGAAAGTTGGTCAGGATGTTTGTCTGGATGATATCTCGGACGAGTTCGGAAATGGGTCATGTGGGGTCAAAAACTAGGTCACCAGGTCAAATCTTAGAAAAACCTTGTGTACGCTCTAGAGGCCACATTTTCAGTCGGATACTCATGAAAATTGGTCAGGATGTTTGTCTGGATGATATCTCGGACGAGTTCGGAAATGGGTCATGTGGGGTCAAAAACTAGGTCACCAGGTCAAATCTTAGAAAAACCTTGTGGACGCTCTAGAGGCCACATTTTCAGTCGGATACTCATGAAAGTTGGTCAGGATGTTTGTCTGGATGATATCTCGGACGAGTTTGAAAATGGGTCATGTGGGGTCAAAAACTAATTCACTAGGTCAAATCTTAAAAAAATGTTGTGTATGCTGTAGAGGCCACATTTTCAGTCGGGTACTCATGAAAGTTGGTCAGGATATTTGCCTAGATGATATCTCGGACAAGATCGAAAATGGGTCATGTGGGGTCAAAAACAAGTTCACTAGGTCAAATCTTAAAAAAACCTTGTGTACGCTCTACAGGCCACATTTTCAGTCGGATACTCATGAAAGTTGGTCAGATTGTTTGCCTGGATGAGGTCTCGGACAAGATCGAAAATGGGTCATGTGGGGTCAAAAACTAGGCCACTAGGTCAAATCTTATAAAAACATTGTATATGCTCTGAATGCCACATTTTCAATCCAACACTCTTGAAAATTAGTCAGAATGTTTGTCTTTATAATATCTTGGATGAGTTTGAAAATGGGTATTGTTGGGTCAAAAACTGGGTCAATAGGTCAAATGTTATAAACACCTTTTGTATGCTCTGGAGGACACATTTTCAGTCTGATACTCCTAAAACTTGTTCATAATATTTGTCCTGGTGATACCTTGAATGAGTTTGAAAATGGGTCATGTGGAGTCAAAAACTAGGTCAATGGGTCAAATATTAGAAAACCCTTCTGTACACTCTAGAGGCTACATTTTTTGCCTGATACTCTTCAGACTTGGTGAGAATGTTTGTTTTGGTGATGTCTCAAAAGAGTTTGATAATGGGTAATTGTCGGGTCACTTGATGAAATCTTAGAAAAACCTTTTGTACACTGTAGAGGCCACATTTTCAGTCAAATACTCATGAAACTTGGCAGAATGTTTGTCTTATTGATATCTCAAAAGTGTTTGATGATGGGTGATGTCTGATAAAAAACTAGGTCACTGGGAAACTAGATGGTGCATGTTTGATCAATAAACTCAGGTGAGCGATTTCAGGGCCATCATGGCCCTCTTGTTGAGTTATTTCCCTTTGTAAATTTTAACTCCTAAAAACTCTTCTTTTCTGAAACTGCTGGTCAGATTTTGAAAGGACTTTTACAGGTGACCTTTTGAAAATTGCTTGGCAAAATCATGATTTTGTTTCCAAAAAAAGTAAATGGCTTTGGGTCTTCTTAAACATTCAGGTAAGCGATCCAGGGCCATCTTGGCCCTCTTGTTTAGCTCACCTGAGCACGAATTGCTCAAGTAGAGCTATTTTGATCGGTCAATGTCCGTCGTCCGACCGTCCCTCCGTCTGTCTGACCGTCCGTGCGTCTATTCTGTCCGTGTGTTCGTCCGTCCTTCCGTCCGTCCATTCACAATTACAAAAAAAAAAATCTTTTCCTCCTAAATTAACATTAGACTTAAAACAAACTTAATAGAAATGATCCCTAGGTGATGAACTTTAGAAGTACTTCAAAGATTTGAATTCCATAAAGAACTCTGGTTGCTATGGCAATCGAGAGAAAACACTTTAAAAATCTTCTTGTCCAAAACTGTAAGGGCTAAAGCTTTCATATTTGGCATTTAGCATCATCTAGTGGCCCTCTCCTGAAATACTTCAAATTATGGCCCTAGTGTTGAAATGGCCCTATGTTGTGGGTTCTCTTATTTAACATAGAGCTAAAGAGGGAAATCTTTAAAAATCTTCTTGTCCCAAACTGTAAGGGCTAAGGTCTCATATATGGCATATAGCATCATATATCATCTAGTGGCCCCTACTTAAATAATTCAAATTATGGCCCTAGTGTGGAAATTGGCCCTATGTTGTGGGGGTCTCGGATTTTACAAAGAGATAAAGAAGGAAATCTTAGAAAATTTTCTCGTCCAAAACCGTAAGGGCTGGAGCTTTCATATTTGGCAAGTAGCATCATCTAGTGGCCATCTACCAAAAAACTTCAAATTATGGCCCATTTGTGAAAATTAACCCTATGTTGTTGGTCTTGGATTTCACAAAGAGACAAAGAAGGAAATCTTTAAAAATCTTGTCCCAAATGGTAATGGCCAGAGCTTTCATATTTGGCATGTAGCATCATCTAGGGGCCCTCTACCAAAAAACCTCAAATTATGTCCCTGACGTAAAGAATTGCCCCTTTGTTATGGGTCTCAGATTTCACAAAGCGATAAAGAATGAAATCTTTAAAAATCGGTTTGTCCGAAACGGTAATGGCCAGACATTTCATATTTGGCATGTAGCATCATCTAGTGGCCCTCTACCAACATAACTCACATTATAGCCCTTGTGTTGAAAATGGCCCTATGTTGTGGGTTCTTAGATTATACATAGTGATAAAGAAGGAAATCTTAGAAAATCTTCTTCTCCCAAACCATAAAGGCTAGAGCTTTCATATTTGGCATGTAGGATCATCTAGTAGCCCTCCACCAAAATAATTAGAATTATGGCCCTGGTGTGAAAGTTAGCCCTATGTTGTTGGTCTCATATTTCACATAGAGATAAAGAGGGAAATGCTTAAAAATCTTCTTTTGAGCACTCTAGAGACCACATTTCTTTAGAATTAGTTAGAATGTTTGTCTCGATAAAATCTCACATGTGTTTGCATTTAATGCTTGTTCGTAATATAATTTGGTCATCAGAAGTCAGAACGACTTCAAAATTGGTATGCAATAACTCTACGTAGAATGGATTTTGAGGAATTTCACTTTGATCTTCATTTTAATAGTATTTTTTGCTTGTGGAATTTTGAAGTCTCAAGTCAAATTGTTTGTTCCATTGCCTTCCCTTTGCAACTATTATAATTCCTTGACAACTGGCGGTGGGATTACATATCTTGCGACAATTTGCCGCTCCTGTTTCATCATCATTTGCCCTTGAGTCTCAATATTTGGTAATTATCGTCAATGTGGACCTTTATTGCTTAGTACTCAGGTGAGCGATATAGGACCATCATGGGCCTCTTGTTTTTCAGAAAATTTAAAACAAAAGAAAATCATTACATCATTACTAAATGCAACTCTGATCAGTCTAGCAATTAAGGTATTTAGATTCTGTCATAAATGACAGACTTGACCAATTATTTTGTATATTTTTTTTTCAGAAAGTTTGGAAAAATGATCAGGGAATCTACAACGTCCTAAAAGAGTTAGCTGGAAAATGTAAAGACGGCACAGTTGATGCGGCAAAAATATCAGAAGAACTTTGCGTATGTAGAAAAAAAATCAGCTGTGAAGTACTTAAGCACCCATCTTGCATAGAACATTTTCACAGTTTTTCTAATACTTCACTTTTTCTACCTTTCCTAATGATTCTGCTAAGCTCTTGAAGTTTATGTAAGGATACTAGGGTGCATCTGTTATACATTTTCTGAATTCTGTTTTTTCATACTGATCAATTGTTAGAATGTTCTTATGTTTAAACTATTTAGCTCACCTGAGCAGAAAGTGCTCAAGGTGATCTTTTGTGATGACACTGTGTCTGTAGTCCATAGTGCGTCGTCCATTGCCAATTTTTATCTCTTGTTCACCCTAGAGGCCACATATTCAGTCTGATACTCGTGAAACTTGCTCAAAATGTGTGTTTTGACACAATATCTCGATAAAGGTTAAAAATGGGTCAAGTCAGGTCAAAAACTAGGTCACTAGGTCAAATTTTAGAAAAACCTAATGTACATTCTAGAGGCAATAATTTTAGTCCAATACTCCTGAAAGTTGGTCAGGAGGTTTGTCTTGATAATATCTCGGACAGGTTAGAAAATGGTACGGGAATTACTAGGTCAGTAGGCCAAATTTTACCCCACCCAAAAAACCTCATGTACGCTCTAGAGGCTATATTTTTAGTCCAATACTCATTAAATTCTTGTCGAATGTTTGTTTTGGTAATATGTGGGACAAATGTGATAATGGGTCATGCCAGGTCAAGATCTAGGTCACTAGGTCAAATCGTAGGAAAACCCTTTGTACATTCTAGAGGCCACATTTTCTTTCCAAAACTCTTGAAAAGTAGTCTGAACGTTTTAAGCTAACCTGAGCATCAATGTGCTCATGGTGAGCTGTTGTGATCCTGATGTGTCCGGTGTCTATCATGTGTCGTCCGTCGTCAATTTGCCCTATGTAAATTTTCACTTCGAATTTTTGTCCAGGCCATAACTTCCAAACTATAAAAGCTATTATCTTGGAACTTCATACACTGATAGAACCCATTATGGAGAAGTGCATTGCACATGAATCATAACTCTGCCACCTTTATTTTTTTAGTTATTGCCCTATGTAAATTTTCACTTCGAATTTTTGTCCAGGTCATAACTTTCAAACTATAAAAGCTATTATCTTGGAACTTCATACACTGATAGAACCCATTATGGAGAAGTGCATTGCACATGAATCATAACTCTGCCACCTTTATTTTTTTAGTTATTGCCCTTTGTTAATTTTCACTTTGAATTTTTGTCCAGGCCATAACTTTCAAACTATAAAAGCTATTAACTTGGAACTTCATACACTGATAGAACCCATTATAGAGAAGTGCATTGCACATGAATCATAACTCTGCCACATTATTTTTTGAGTTATTGCCATTTGTTAATTTTCAGTTTGAATTTTTGTAAAGACCATAACTTCCAAACTTCAAAATCCATCATCTTGAAACTTCAAAGACTAATAGAACACATTATGAAGAAGTGCACTGCACAAGAACCATAACTCTGCAATCCTTTCTTTTTAGGTATTGCCCTTTTTACTTTGAATTTTTGTCTGGGCCATAATTTCTAAAATATAAAAGATATGATCTTGGACCTTCATAGACTGATAGAACACCTTATGGATAAGAGCAAATCACAAAATGTGTAACTTTGCCACACTGTTTTCTTTTTTAGTTATTGCCCTTTAATTTTTTTCACATATCATGGAGAATAGCTTCTCTTCATTCATCGCCCATCCGTCAATGCAACTCATTTCACTGACAAGCCCCTTCGGTTGTATATGCGCCGCTCTGCGAAGCTCTTGTTGTAATAAGGTGTCCTGCAAAAAGGGGGCTTCATGTCATATTTCATTCCATTTCTTGTGAAGGCAACTCCTCCCACATTTCTTGACGGAATTGAATATAACTTTCACAGATTATTTCTCGTCATTGACCTATTGCATATTGTCAACATTTTGGCATATCGTCAAGGTTTTGGGATTTGTAGCTGCATCATGGAATAAGGGGGCTTCATGTTATAATTACTACATTTTTCACCAGTATCTCTTTAATTACTGGACATATCTCAACAAATTTGGATGAGATTTTCACAGATAATGCGACCTAGCGTATGTTGTCAGAGTTTTGCAATTTATCACTGTATCATGGAAAAAGGGGGCTTCATATCAAATTTAATTTTTTATCAGGGTATCTCAAACTTTTGCACATAGTTTCATAAAATCTTCATAGTTTTATTGGTTGATCAAAGCCAGTGACCAATGAGTCCATTGTGAATCCGTCTCTCCATGCATCAGTCTTTTTGTTAACCTTTTAGATCACAAGTGATGCCATATATCCGTTCAGCTACGTAGGCAGGTGCTACAAATTTCAACATTTTTAGTCTCTAGCTACCTGCTTGAAATGGCAGCAGTGTGGCGGCTTATATTGAGAGGGATATCTTCCAAAATCCTTGACAAAAAATTGATGAAATTTCATGCATGTTTTCCATTGGATATTCCGTTGATACATTTTTTAGCTCACCTGAGCACGAAGTGCTCAAGGTGACCTATTGTGATCTTTTAATGTCCGCCGTCCATCTGTCTGTCCGTCCGTCTATCCGTCCATCCGTTCACACTTACATAAAAATCTTCTCCTCCTAAACTAACAATCAGATTTCAGTCAAACTTCAAAGAAAGGATCCCAAGGTGATGCACTTTAAAAATACTTCAAAGATTTGAATTCCATGAAGAAGTCTGGTTGCCATGGCAACCGAGTGAAAAAACTTTAAAAATCTTCTCGTCCAAAACTGTAAGGGCTTGAGCTTTCATATTTGGCATGTAGCATCATCTAATGGCCCTCTACCAAAATACATGTACTTCAAATCATGGCTCTAGTGTTGAAATTGGCCCTATGTTGTAGGTTCTCAGATTTCACATAGAGATAAAGAAGGAAATCTTAGAAAATCTTCTTCTCCCAAACTGTAAGGGCTAGAGCTCTCATATTTGGCATGTAGCATCATCTAGTGGCCCTTGACTGAAATACTTTAAATTATTGCCCTGTTGTGAAAATTAAACCTATGTTGTTGGTCTTGGATTTCACATAGAGACAAGGAAGGAAATCTTTAAAAACCTTCTTGTCCAAATGGTAATGGCCAGAGCTTTCATATTTGGCATGTAGCATCATCTGGTGGCCCTTTACCAAAATACTTCAAATTATGTCCCTGGCTACCGAGTGAAAAAAGTTTAAAAATCTTCTCGTCCAAAACTGTAAGGGCTAGAGCTTTCATATTTGGCATGTAGCATCATATAATGGCCCTCTACCAAATTACTACAAATCATGGCTCTAGTGTTGAAATTGGCTCTATGTTGTGGGGTCTTGGATTTCACAAAGAGATAAAGAAGGAAATCTTAGAAAATTTTCTTAGCCCAAACCATAAGGGCTAGAGCTTTCATATTTGGCATGCAGCATCATCTAGTGACCCCCTACCAAAATACTTCAAATTATGGCCCTGTTGTGAAAATTAAACCTATGTTGTTTGTCTTGGATTTCACATAGAGACAAGGAAGGAAATCTTTAAAAACCTTCTTGTCCAAATGGTAATGGCCAGAGCTTTCATGTTTGGCATGTAGCATCATCTGGTGGCCCTTTACCAAAATACTTCAAATTATATCCCTAATGTAAAGAATTGGCCCTATGTTGTGGGTCTCAGATTTCACATAGCGATAAAGAAGGAAATCTTAGAAAATTTTCTTGTCCCAAACTGTAATGGCCAGAGCTTTCATATTTGGCATATAGCATCATCTAGTGGCTTTCTATCAACATACCTCAAATTATGGCCCTAGTGTTGAAAATGGCCCTATGTTGTGGGTTCCCGGATTTCACATAGCGAAATCTTAGAAAATCTTCTTCTTCCAAACCATAAGGGCTAGAGCCTTCATATTTGGCATGTAGCATCATCTAGTGGCCCTCTACCAAAATACTTCAAATTATGGTCCTGGAGTGAAAGTTAACCCTTTGTTGTTCGTCTCGGATTTCACATAGAGATAGAGTCTTCTTGTGTGCACTCTTGAGACCACATTTCTTGCTAAGCTGAATTGAAAATTGGTTAGAATGTCTATCTTAATAAAATCTCACATGAGTCTGCATTGAATGGTTGTTCGGAATTTAACTTTGTCATCTCAAGTCGGAACGACTTCAAAATTGGTATGCATGGTTGTTGTGATATTACCGAGTACTTGGTTCAAGAACATTAACTCTACCTAGCATGGATTTTGAGTAATTCCGCTTTGATCTTTATTTTAATAGTATTGTTTACTTGTCCAGAGTGGAATTTTGAAGTCTCAAGTCAAATTGTCAAGCCAGCCCTTT
This sequence comes from Tridacna crocea, assembly GCA_943736015.1. Taxonomy (NCBI): domain Eukaryota; kingdom Metazoa; phylum Mollusca; class Bivalvia; order Cardiida; family Cardiidae; genus Tridacna; species Tridacna crocea. Next base: position 18,043,887 of record OX031069.1, read on the forward strand.
GCAACTATTATACCTCCTTTACAACTGGTGGTGGGATTGCATATCTTGGGACTATTTGCCGCTCTTGTTTAATCATCATTAGCCTTCAATATTTGGTAATTATAATCTTTGTTGTAGACCTTTGCTGCTTAGTTCTCAGGTGAGCGATATAGGACCATCATGGTCCTCTTGTTCTCATATACATATAGATATATAATGACATGTCATGGAAAAAGGGGGTTTTATGTATATTTCCTTTATTTGTTTTCATTTCTTGAAATGCCAAGTTCTGCAAAAAGGGTACTTAATGTAGAATCCTGTTATAGACCTCTTATATATATTTTTTATGTAATGAAATGCTGTGCCATGGAACAAGGGAGCTTATGGACAAATAACAAAAAGGCCACATGTACATGCAAAACACAATAACTCTTATATGTTCGTATCAAAAAAGGTCTTTTTCAGCGGGAGGATATCATTTCAACGAAATTGCTTGTTATCCCCCGCTGTAGGCGGAGGGATATAGTTTTAGTGTTGTCCGTCCGTCCTTCCGTCCGTCCGTCCGTCCGTGTGTCCGACCGCGTGTCTGTCCCGGCAAATATCTCCAATACCATTGGATGGAATTTTGTGAAACTTTATACATCATCATCGTAACATGTGTACAATAACAACTTCTGCCGAGACACTTTTTTTGTTTTTGGGATTCGATGCAAAATGGCCTACTGAGAGCGATTTTAAGTTTCACATAAGTTACACTTAAGTACACTTAGACTACTGGGGATTAATGAATGAAAATTATAAGGCTTTGTGAGTACAAGGATGATTTTTTTGTAATTTTTGTAAACCTTTGTCCCAAAATCTGAAGCGCCACCTTTATGTACACTTTTGATGTTTGGAGTCTTTTCTTCAAAACTATACAAAGTTTTTACATTGAACTTGTCACATCTGTCAACCTCCATTAGGAAATACAGGAAATAAACTTTCACCTACATTGACCATGCAACACTACAGTTATTTGCCCTTGTTTTTAGCTCTACTGGCTGAAAGCCAGCAGAGCTTATGTCATGGCGGGGTTTCCGTCGTCCGTCAGTCTGTATGTCTGTCTGTCCGTCCGTTAGTCTTTTTCTTGTTTACGCGATAAAGTCTGCATTCGATATCCGATTTTTGTGAAACTTGCACAGTTTGTTTATCTCATCAATAGCTTCAACCCTATTGATTTTGAGAAAAATCCAACAAACAGTATGGGAAAAGTAGCCATTTCATTTTGAAAATTTCCAATTCTTGTTTACGCGATAAAGTCTTCATTTGTGGTCAGATTTTCATGAAATTTGCACAGTTTGTTTATCTAATCAATAGCTTTAACCCTATTGATTTTGAGAAAAATCCAACAAACAGTATGGGAAAAGTAGCCATTTCAATTTGAAACTTTCAAATTCTTGTTTTTGCAATAAAGTCCTCATTTGTTGGCAGATTTCATGAAATTTGCACAGTTTGTTTATCTCATCAGAAGCTTCAACCCTATTGATTTTGAAAAAAAATCCAATAAACAATATGGGAAAAGTAGCCATTTCAAGGTGAAAATTTCAAATTCTTGTTTACGCAATAAAATGTGCATTTGTAATGAGATTTTGTGAAACTTGCACAGTTTCTTTATCTCATCAACAGCTTCAACCCTATAGATTTCGAAAAAAAATCCAACAAACAGTATGGGAAAAGAAGCCATTTCAATTTGAAAATTTCAAATTCTTGTTTACGCGATAAAGTCTGCATTTCTTGTCAAATTTTCTTGAAAATCACACAGTTTATTTATCTTACCAGTAGCTTCAACCCTATAGATTTTGAAAAAATTCAATAAATAATATCAGAATAGTAGCTAATTAAAGTTCAAAATTTCAAATTCTTGTATATGTGATTAGGTCAGCAGTTTTGGTTGAATTTTCACGAAACTTGCACAGTTGCTTTGTATTTTAAACAGATTGAACCCTATTGATTTAAAAAAAAAAATATCTGACAATCAGTTTTGGAAATGTAACCATTGAATGTTGAAAATTTCCAATTCTTGTTGTAATAAGGTGTCATGGAAAAAGTGGGTTTTATGTTATATTTCATTCCATTTCTTGTGAAGGCAACTCCTTCCAAATTTCTTGACGGAAATGAATAGAATTTTGACAGAATATTTGTCATGTGACCCATTGCATATTGTCAACATTTTGCAACTTGTAGCTGCATCATGAAAAAAAGGGAGCTTCATGTTTTATTTCATTTTATTTCTTGTTAATGCAACTTGTCCCATATTTCTTGACAGAATTGAAAAAAAAAAATCAAAGAATGTTTCTCATCATCTGACCTATGGCATATTCTCAAGGTTTTGCGATTTGTAGATGCGTCATGCAAAAAGGGGACTTCATGTTTTCTATTTCTTGTGAAGGCAACTCCTCCCACATTTCTTGGCAGATTTGAATGGAATTTTCACATGATCATGTGACCTACGGCATATTGTCAAGGTTTTGGGATTTGTAGCTTCATCATGGAATATGGGGGCTTCATGTTATAATTTCATTTTTCACAAGGATCTCTTCAATTACTGGACATATCTCAATAGATTTGGATGAGATTTTCACCGATCATGCGACCTAGCACATGTTGTCAGCGTTTTGCAGTTTATCACTGTATCATGGAAAAAGCTTCATGTCAAATTTACTTTTTTATCAGTGTATCTTCAACTTTTGCACATGTTTTCATAGAACTTCAATGAGTCAATTGTGCATTCGTCTCGCCATGCAACAGTCTGTTCGTACACCTTTTAGATCACAAGTAATACCATATATCCATTCAGCTACCCAGGCAGGTGCTACAAATTTCAACACTTTAGTCTCTAGCTACCTGCTAGAAATGGCCTCAGTGTGGCGGCTTATATTGTGAGAGGGATATCTTCTAAAGTCCTTGACAAAAATTGATGAAACTTCATGTATGTTTTCCATTGGATATTCCATTGGATTTTCCCACATAGATGAAATCCTGAAATGAAAACAAATAAAGGAAATATACATAAAACTCCCTTTTTCCATGACATGCCATTATATATGACATGTCATGGGAAAAGGGGGTTTTATGTATATTTCATTTATTTGTTTTCATTTTATGAAATGCCGAGTTCTGCAAAAAGGGTACTTAATGTATAATCCTGTTGTGGACCATTTTTATATATATTTTTTTATGTAATGAAATCCTGTGCCATGCAACAAGGGAGCTTAATGTATAATTTCATCATGGACCAATAACAAAAAGGCCACATGTACATGCAAAACACAATACCTCTTATAAGGTACGTTAATTTTGTATCTTTAAAAGGTCTTTTTCGGCGGGGGATATCATTTCAACGAAATTGCTTGTTACCTTAGTGTTGAAAATGGCCCTATGTTTTGGGTCCTCGGATTTCATATAGTGATAAAGAAGGAAATCTTAGAAAATCTTCTTGTCCCAAACCATAGGGGCTAGAGCTTTTTTATTTGGCATGTAGCATCATCTAGTGGCACTCTACAAAAAATAATTCAAATTATGGCCCTGGTGTGAAAGTTAGCCCTATGTTGTTGGTCTCGGATTTCACCAATAAGGAGGGAAATTTTCAAAATCTTCTTGTGAGTATTCTAGGGACCACATTTCTTGCTAAGCTGAATTGAAAATTAGTTAGAATGTTTGTCTCGATAAAATCTCACATGAGTCTGCATTTAGTGCTTGTCCGGAACAAAACTTTGTCATCTCAAATCAGAACGACTTCAAAATTGGTATGCATGTTTGTTGTAATATTACCGAGTACTGCATCCTCGGATACCCCGGGGTCTCCCTATTTTTATGGTGAAAACTTTCTAAGTCATCTTGTTACTAACCATAATAAAGACTAGGGCTACTAAATTTACCCCTGTCTCATGGGTTTCATGTTTTACAGGGCCTTTTATTGAGAAAACTTTGAAAATCTTCTTGTTTATAACCACACATTCTAGACCTGTATTATTTGGTATGGGGCTTTATCTTGTAGACCTCCACCAGGATTCAAGTAATTGTAACTTTGGGGTCAAAATTGGGTTTGCACAGGGGGCCTCAACTTTTCGTAGGATTTTATGGAAAAAATTGTGTATGTCCTCAAGTTAGAAAGCAGTTGGCCAAATAATGCAATGTTTGACTTGCAGTGATTTTACGAATTAGCCAGTGGAGCGATACAGGGCCATTGTGGCCCTCTTATTTTCTATAAGCCTTTATTTGATATATCATGGAAGATCTTGTGAAATGACAACCTTTCGCTTAAGGGTAGCACTGACTGTCTAGTGCACTCTTACTGAAAAAGCCACAGAATTATAGGAGACAGCTTTTATTCTTCAGATATGGAAAAATACTGATATTCAAGAAAATACGAGTACCGTAACAAATCGACAAATTATCCAGTTTTCAAAAGGTTCTGAAAGTAATTTGCTTTAGATTGTTTTAAGTCAATCCTGTATTATGTTTTCAGAACATTCTAATCACGAGAATCAGCTACAACTGGATTATGCCAGCAGATGACAAATGCTCCCAATGCTTGATAAACCGAGCAGGTTTGTAAAAATGATTTCTAACAAGTTTCTGGTCTTTCTTGCCATAATGTCAAAAATCCATTTTTTAGCTCCACTGGCCGAAGGCCAGCGGGCTTATGTCATGGCCCGTTGTCCGTCGTGCGTCCGTCTGTCCGTCCGTGCATTAACTTTTTCGTTAAACAGCTTCTTCTCTGAAACTACCCATCCAATTTTGATGAAACTTCACAGAAATGATCCTGTCATGGTCCTCTTCAGAATTTTTTGAAAAAATTTAATTCTTTCAAAAACTCTGGTTGCCATGGCAACAAAACTGAAAAAATTTGAAAATCTTCTTGTCTGAAACCGTAAGGCCTAGGGCTACCAAATTTTGCATGTAGCATTATCTAATGGACCTCTACCAAGTTTCTTAAAATTATAGCCCTGGGGTCAAAATTGGCCCCGCCCCGGGGGGTCACAAGTTCTACATGGGCTTATTTAGGGAGAACTTTAAAATTCCTCTTCTACCTAGTCATAGGGCCTAGGGCTACCAAATTTGGCATGTAGTTTTATTTAGCGGACCTCTACCAACAGTGTCCAAATTATAGCCCTGGGGTCAAAATTGGTCCTGCCCCAGGGGTAACAAGTTTTACATGGGCTTATATAGGGAGAACTTTAAAATTCTTCTTCCACCTAGCCATAGGGCCTAGGGCTACCAAATTTGGCATGTAGCTTTATCTAGTGGACCTCTACCAAGGGTGTCCAAATTATAGCCGAGGGGTCAAATTTGGCCCCGCCCCAGGGGGTAACAAATTTTACATAGGCTTATATAGGGAAAACTTTCAAAATCTTCTCGCACCTAGCTTTAAGGGCTAGGGCTATCAAATTTTGCATGTAGCTTTATCTGGGGGGGTCTCTACCAAAGGGTGCCCAAATTATAGCCCTGGGGTCAAATTTAGCCCTGTCCCAGGGGGTCAAAAGTTTTACATGGGCTTATATGGGGAAACTTTAATAATCTACTCGTGCATAGCCATAAGGCCTAGGGCTACCAAATTTTGCGTGTAGCTTTATCTTACAGGCTTCTACTAAGAGAGCCCAAATTTTAACCAGGGGTCACAAGTTTTACATTGGCTTTTATAGCGAAAACTTGATAAACCTGTCTCATGGGTCACATATTTTAGAGGGCCTTTTACTGAGCAAACTTGTTTTATGGGGCTTTTTATTGGGCAAGATTAAAAAATCTTCTTGTTTATAACCACACATTCTAATTTCATATTGTAGGTCTGCGGTCAAAATTGGTTCCATTCCAGGGATCACGAGTTTAACATGGGCTTCAAAATATAGTCACTTCAGTTTAAACATTAATCAAGGGAAATAACTCTTAATGAAAGAAAAAGTTTGGTACTATTTACCTCCCTTGATTATCAAACTGCATTGATACATGATTGGTGCTAGACATTAAGTTTTTTGATAGAAAATATTCTTTTTTCAGGGAATGCGATTCATTTTGATGCTAATAGTTATGCTCACATGAGGTGAATAATAAATTCAGAGTAAGGTTTCTATCATTCAGCTTATTTTTCCAAGGATTTTACCTTTCATGCCAATGAATTAATCTGCTTGTATTGCCTGACAGTGTTATTTTTTTTTTGAAGGCTTTGTTTTTTCATGGCCATGGTCAATTTGTGTGGTAAAGGGTTAAAAAGCCAGTGGAGCGATACAGGGCCATCATGGCCCTCTTGTTTTCCTTTGGTTTTCAGCTCCACTGGCCAAAGGCTACGGGTAATATACCCTGTGTCGCACAAACATTCGTCTGTCTGTTGGTTTTATCCTCTGATTATGGCCCCCTTCAACGAAGTGGGGTATAGTGCTTTGCACATGTTGGTCGGTTGCACGGTAGACCTTACCTTGTCTGGATAATAACTATAGACAGAATTGAACTAGATTCGTCAAATAAGGCACAGACATGCGTCTCGAAATGTAGACATCGCTTTTGATTTTGAGGTCATCCGTTAATTGTTAATGTCAAAGTGACCGTCAACATGCTGATATATAGACTGAACCTTGTCCGGATGATAACTAGACTCAGAATTGACCTAGGTTCGTCTAATTTAGTACAATCATGCGTCTCGGAGTGTAGATGATCCCTATCGATTTTGAGATTAAACTATAAAAGGTCAAGGTCAAAGTGGCCTTCAGTCTTGGACTGTAGATGATCCCTATTGATTTTGGGGTCAAATGTAAAGGTCACGGTGACCGTCAATATCTTGATATATAGACCAAACCTTGTCCGGATGATAACGCCCGCCCGGCTGGCTCAGTGATGAGCGTGTCGGACTCATGACTTGGTGGTTGTGAGTTCGATACCCGGTCGAGGCGAACTTTTTCGGGCGTTTTTTCGCCTCTCACCTCTGCTGAAGCATGTGAGAAAAGTAGTTCGTGGCTTTGGAAAGGAAGTTGTGTTAGTACCGGTGGGAGAAAGCCAGGAAACATGTGCGTCACCGACCGCCATGATATGACCTTAGCTGTTAAAGTGGCGTTAAACCCCAATACAACCAACCAACCAACCGTATGATAGTTGACCTAAGTTTGTCAAATTTGGCAAATAAATTTGTCTCGGAGTGTAGATGATCCCTTTTGATTTTGAGACCAATCAGTCAAATGTATAGGTCAAAGTGACCGTCAACATCTATATATTGATTAAACCTTACCCGGATGATAACTAGACAGAGAATTGACCTACGTTTGTAAAATTTGGCACAGACATTTGTCTCGAAGTGTAGATGATCCCTATCGGTTTGAGATTAATCCATTAAAGGTCAAGGTCACAGTGGCCTTCAATCTTCAATCAAAGATGGACTTGTCAACAAATTATCGGCAATTAAAGGATCAAATTATGTAGATGTTTCTCGGCGATTGACAATTAAAAGTATGTGGAATTTTTACATCAATTATCTAATGATTTTCATGGACTTTACGTGAAAAAATAACATTGCAAACTTTATGATTTATCTACGATGAAGTGTATAAACATGGGGAAATACTGGAATGTATCAGTTGTCACAATGGCTTCTAAACGTTCATTAGACTTCTTTGAAACGCCTCCAGCTAAAAAAATAAGCTTGAAACAAAATCTCCATGTAGACAATTTCAAGAAAATTGGGAATCCATGGCTACGTTATGAGACAAGTTCAAAACCAATGTTCTATAACTTAATGTAGCAAAATGCAGAAATCAAACAAATTCACTGTGGGATGCACAGTTCTTTAAGGGAAATTCTGTGTCAAAACATGCAAAATCAAAAGGTGGGTATACATTCATCTTGATCTAAAAATATTTCTTATTTTTCTTACAGGGATTGAGAGTAGGTTGCTACTAAAGGTAAAAGTGTCACGCGATAAAGAGATTAAGGGTGGCCCTTCAGATCTTGGGACGAAAATTTTAAAAAGATGCAAAAAAATCATCCTTATACTCCCCAAGCCTTTTAATTTGCCTCCATAAAACCCCAGTAGTCGGAAAATTATCCGACAGCACGAGAAATTAGAGACTTACTACGGCCCAGGTTGACACCAACGGGAGACACGTTCTATTTTTAGATGATCAATTCGCTCATTTATATACAGGAATACACAGATAAAGTTTCAAATATAGGGTCCGAAGAAGACATCATGGAAAATAATTATTACATGTTTGTTATGTAATGGAATTTAAGCGTTATAAGTCAGGTGCCAGTGACTTGACATTCCCAAAGTGCTTTATTGATTTTTGGCGGGAAATCTAAAAATACATTAAGAGGCTAGGTAGGAACACCATCAAAAAAATTTTTTTTTGTAATTTTATGAGTCTTACTTATTGATGATTTGTATTATTTTTTCGTATAAATTTTAGTTGTATATATGCTTTTTAATTTGGTGAGATGTAAAAATTCTAATTACCCACCTTTAAAAGGGTGTAATGAAAGTTACAGAATTTGATTTTTTGTTTGTTTTGTGGTGATTTAGACGTCCCATGAAGTTCAAAGCTTTCAAAGCAGTAGAAAGCCTTAGAAAACATTTTGAAGAAAAGGAACATTTGTTCACTTTTCCTCAGATGACATCGATACTTCCCAATCAATTCTTTTGATATCAGTTTATGAATTATGCTACTTCCTGTATCAATGTGGCAGTAGGGGGCATAACTGTTTTACAAACAGACATCGTGTTATTTTTGGTGTTTTGTTGCTCCAATGGGCAGATGTCATGACTCTATGTCCGTCACGCATCAGTGCTGGCGTTAGTACATGAAGGTTTCTTTCACCTTTTACCCATTCTTTTTACAGCAACCCAGCCAATTTTAATGAAACTTCACAGAAATGATTCTGGTTTACTTTCTTTAGAATTTCTTCAAATATTTTCAAATCGACAAAAACCTCATTGCCATGGCAATAAAACTGAAAATATTGAACACAAGTAGAAATATTCTTGTCCAAAACCATTACGCCAAGGGCAACCAAATATGGTATGTAACCTCATTTTGCTGACTTGTACCATATTTCTTAAATTTGGCATGTAGCTTTATCTAATCACCCGGTGTCCGTCGTCTGTTTTCCGTCGTCCGCCATGCGTCGTCAACAATTCTTTAAACATCAACTCCTCCTAAACCGTTTGGCCAATTTTGACCAAACTTGGCTGGAATGTTCATTGGGAGGTCCTCTTTAAAGTTTGTTCACAGAATTTGATTCCGGCAAAAACTGTGGTTGCCATGGCAACCAAATGGAATTTTCTAGGAAATTCTGTAAATACCTACTTCTATGAAACCGCTGGCCAGATTTTAAAATACTTATACAGAGATGTTCATTGGGTAACCCTTTCAAAGACTGTTCGCAAAATTTTGATCCGTCAAGAAACATGGCTCTGGTGAATGGGAGCTACTTGCACTGTACAGAAATGAAGACATCCTTAAAAATTCTTCTTCTCTGAAACCGCTAGTCAGATGTTGAAATAATTTCACCGAGGTGTTGCTTAGGTGACCCTTTTCAAAAACTGTTCGTGAAATTTTGATTTGTCAAGAAACATGGCTCTGGTGAATGGGGGCTACTTGCACTATAGGAAAATGAAGAAATTCTTTAAAATTCTTCTTCTCTCGAACGGCTGGTTATGATCAGATTTTGAAATAATTTCAGAGATGTTGCTTGGGTGACCCTTTTAAAAATTGTTCGTGAAATTTTGATTCGTCAAGAAACATGGCTCTGGTGAATGGGGTTACTTGTACTATACGGACATGAAGAAATTCTTAAAAATTCTTCTTTCCTGAAATGGCTGATCGTATTTTAAAACAATTTCACAGAAATGTTCCTTGAATGATTCTTTTCAAAAAATGTTCGCGAGATTTTTATAGATCAAGAAACATGGCTGTGGTGAATGGGTGCTGCTTGCACTGTACGGACATGAAGAAATTTTTGAAAATTATTCTTCTCTGAAACAGCTGGTCAGATTTTAAAACAATTTCACAGAAATGTTCCATGAATGACTCTTTTCAAAAAATGTTCGCAAAATTTTGATAGGTCAAGAAACATCACTGTGGTGAATGGGGGCTACTTGCACTGTACGGAAATTAAGAAACAGGTGACCTTTTGAAAATTCCATGGCAAAATAATGATTTTGTTTCCAGTGATTCAATACCTCAAAAAAAAAAAAAAAAAAAAAGGCTATGGCCCTTTCAAAAATTCAGGTAAGCGATCTAGGGCCATCTTGGCCCTCTTGCTTAGCAGAAATTAAGGGTAGTAGCACCTCTTGCCTCCCATACAGAAAATTTTTTTTTAGGAATGGAAGATTTTTATAGATGTTTAGATCACCATATGGCATAGCTTAACAAATCTACATTTTCAGAAATTTGTTGTTGAGTCCATTTATAGACAGCTGAATAGTTTTCACATTTTTTTTTACCGGAGAAAAGAATCATTAGTTTTTGTGTGCGTTTATGAAATGAGCATAACTAATTGTTAAAAAGTTATTTCCTTCACTGCCAATGACCTTGAATTAGTTTTTGTTTTCAACTTCCATGCGCTTTCACTTATCAGCCGTTTTACAACACTGGATTAAAATTCGAGTAAATGATAGAAACATCATCTATGCTTGTCATGTTTGCTACTATGTAGTTAATTTGTGAAAATTCTACACTCATTAAATTTGAGAGCATGCAGACAAAGTTCAAGTTGACTATACGGAACTAAATTTATTTTGGAACTATCATATTTGAAAGTTGGAATTCAGTAAATTTTGAGATTATTCCGCTGTAATGCAGAGAAATGACCTTCCGCTACAAAATGACCCATGGGTCATTTCTCTACAAAGAGGAATGACCCATTGATCATTTCTTTACATAGAAGAATCATTCCTGTACGTAGTGAAATGACGTCTTGGGTCATTTCTCTACGATGAATAATACCCCAGGTCATTTTGTAGGGGAGGGTCATTTCTCTGCGTTACACCTGCCAAATTTAATTTGGCTTGCAAGAGAACAAACTTGAACTGGAACTATCATTTCTGAAATTGTCTGATCACAAATTTTTGATAACATGCCGACCAAATGTTATGTGGCTTTCAGAAAATAATACTTGAAGGCATGGGTAGGGACCAGGATAATTGCAAGATCTTTTTAGCTCACCTGAGCAAAAAGTGCTCAGAGTGAACTGTTGTGATCACTCACCGTCTTTCGGCCTCCGTCGTCCGTCCGTCCGTTCACATTTTCTTGTTTACACTCTAGCATCTACAAAAATCAACCAATCAGCACCAAACTTGGTCAAAATATATATGACTATAATATCTCGGATGAGTTCGATTATTGGTCTAATCGGACCAGAACATCTGGAGTTATTTGCCCTTGAATTGGAGAAATTGCTATATTTCACAGTGTACACTCTAGCATCTACAAGTATCTCGGATGTGTGTGATTATGGGTCTAATCGGACAAGAACGACTGGAGTTATTTTCCCTTGAAATTGAAAAAATTGCTATATTTGACTTTGTTTACACTCTAGCATCTACAATTTTTAACCAATCAACACTAAACTTGGTCAAAACATATATGACCATAAGATCTTGTATAAATTCAATTATGGGTCAGATTGAAGTAGAACAACTGGAGTTATTTGCCCTTAAATTAGAAAAATTGCTATATTTGACCATGTTTACACTCTAGCAGCTACAGTTATAAACCAATCGGCACCAAACTTAGTAGAAATATACATCACCATAAGATCTCGGATAAGTTTGATTATGGATGTAATCGGACCAGAACAAGCGGAGTTATTTGCCCTTTGATTTGAAAAATTGCTATATTTGACTTTGTTTACACTCTAGCATCTACAAAAATCAACCAATTAGGTCCAAACTAAATTTACATGACCATTAGATCTCGGATGAGTTCGATTATGGGTGTAATCGAACTAGAACCACTGGAGTTACTTGCTCTTGAATTTGAAAGTTCTTTAGAGTAGTTCTTAGTCCGGAGCATAACTTTGTCATCTCCAGTCCGATTGACTTGAAACTTGGCATTTTGTTTGTTGCAATAATACAGAGTGCAGTGTGGAAAAACCATGACTCTACTTCATACTGTCTATGAATTATTTCCCTTTGATTATCATTTCTACACCCGGTGTCCGTCGTGCGTCGTCAACAATTCTTTAAACATCAACACCTCCTAAACCGCTGGGCCAATTTGGACCAAACTTGACTGGAATGGTTCTTGGGAGGTCCTCTTTAAAAATTGTTCACAGAATTTGATTCCGCAACCAAATGAAATTTTCTAAGAAATTCTTTAAAAATCTTCTCCTCTGAAACTGCTCGCCAGATTTTAAAATACTTTCACAGAGATGTTCCTTGGGTAACTCTTTTTAGCTCACCTGAGCACGAAGTGCTCAGAGTGAGCTATTCTGATCACTCACTGTCCGTCGGCATCTGTCCCTCCTGCGTGCGTCCGTCCGGCTCCGTTCACATTTCCTTGTTTACACTCTAGCATCTACAAATATCAACCAATCAGCACCAAACTTGGCCAAAATATATGTTACCATAAGATCTCGGACGAGTTCGATTATGGGTCTAATTGGACCAGAACATCTGGAGTTATTTGCCCTTGAATTAGAAAAAATGCTACATTAGACTTTGTTTACGCTCGGCATCTACAAGTATCAGCACCAAACTTGGTCAAAATAAGTATGACCATAAGATCTCGGATGAGTTCGATTATGGGTGAAATCGGACCAGAACGATTGGAGTTTAATGCCCTTGAATTAAAAAAATTGATATATTTCAGTTTGTTTACACTCTAACATCTGGAAATGTCAACCAATCAGCACCAAGCTTGGTCAAAATGTATATGACTATAAGATCTCAGATGAGTTTGATTATGGGTCTAATCAGACCAGAATGACTGGAGTTATTAGCCCTGGAAATAGAAAAATTGCTATATTAGGCTTTGTTTACTCTATAGCATCTACAAATATCAACCGATTAGCACCAAACTTTGCCAAAATATATATAACAATAAGATCTTTGTTGATTTTGATTATGGGTGTAATCGGATTAGAATGACTGGAGTTATTTGCCCTTGAATAAGAAAAATTGCTATATTTGACTTTACACTGTAGCATCCACAATTATTGGCACCAAACTTGGTCAAAAAATACATGGCCATAAAATCTCGGATGAGTTCGATTATGGGTGTAATTGGACCAGAACAACTGGAGTTCTTTGCCCTTGAATTAAATAAGTTGCTATATTTCACTTCATCTACACTCTAGGATCTACAAATATCAGCCAGTCAGTACCAAACTTGGTCAAAATATATATGACTCAAAGATCTCGAATGAGTTCAATTATGGATGTAATCAGACCAGATTAAGTGGAGTTATTTGCACTTGAATTAAAAAATTCTCTAGAATTGTTCTTAGTCTGGAGCATGACTTTGTCATCTCCAGTCTGATTGACTTAAAACTTGGCATTTGTGTTTGTTGCAATAATACAGAGTGCAGTGTGAAAGAACCATAATTCTACCTTAAACTGCCTGTGAGTTATTTCCCTTGAATGTCATTTTCACAGCTTTTTAGCTCACCTTAGCACAAAGTGCTAAAGGTGAGCTATTGTGATCGCCCAATGTCCGGCGTCCGTCGTCCGTCGTCCGTCAACAATTTCTTTAAACATCTTCTCCTCCTAAACCACTGGGCCAATCTTCAAGAAACTTGGTAGGAATGTTCCTTGGGTTAAGCTCTACCAAAATTGTTCAAAGAATTTAATTCCACCCATAACTCTGGTTGCCATGGCAACGAAACAAAAAAAAAAAAACGAAATCTTTGAAAATCTTCTTCTCTGAAACCAGAAGGCGTACAGCTTTGATATTTGGTATGTAGCATCTCCTAATGGACCTCTTCCAAGTTTGTTCAAATTATGCCCCTAGGGTCAAAACTGGCCCCGCCCCGGGGGATAAGGCATTTGAGCGCGTTTGAGCATAGGAACAAAGAAGGAAAATTTTAAAAATCTTCTCCTCTGAAACTTGAAGGCATAGAGCTTTGATATTTGGTATGTAGCATCTCCTAGTGGACCTCTACCAAGTTTGTTCAAATTATATCACTGGGGTCAAAACTGGCCCCACCCCAGGGGTCACAAGTTTGAGCATAGGAACAAAGAAGGAAAACTTTAAAAATCTTCTCCTCTGAAACTTGAAGGCGTAGAGCTTTGATATTTAGTATGTGGCATCTCCTGGTGGATCTCTACCAAGTTTGTTCAAATTATGCCCCTGGGGTCAAAACTGGCCCCACCCCCGGGGGTCACAAATTTGAGCATAGGAACAAAGAAGGAAAACTTTAAAAATCTTCTCCTCTGAAACTAGAAGGTGTAGAGCCTTGATATTTGGTATGTGGCATCTCCTAGTGGATCTCTACCAAGTTTGTTCAAATTATGTCCCTGGGGTCAAAACTGGCCCCACCCCCGGGGGTCACAAATTCGAGCATAGGAACAAAGAAGGAAAACTTTAAAATTCTTTTCCTCAGAAACTAGAAAGCGTAGAGCTTTGATATTTGGTATGTTGCATCTCGTAGTGGATCTCTACCAAGTTTATTCAAATGATGTCCCTGGGGTCAAAACTGGCCCCTGCCCGGGGGTAACTAGTTTGGGCATAGGAACAAAGAAGGAAAACTTTAAAATTCTTCTCCTCTGAAACTAGATGGCGTAGAGCTATGATATTTGGTATGTGGCATCTTTGAGTGGACCTCTACCAAGTTTGTTTAAATCATGCGCGTGGGGTCAAAACTGGCTCCGCCCCGGGGGTCACAAGTTCGAACATACGAAGAAAGAAAGAAAATTTTAAAATTCTTCTTCTCTTAAACTAGAAGGCATAGAGCTATGATATTTTGCATGTAACAATTCCTAGTGGACCTCTGCCAAGTTTGTTCATCTTATGCCTTTGGGGTCAAAACTGGCCCTGCCCCGGGGGGGTCACAGGTTGGAACATAGCAACAAAGAAGGAAAACTTTAGAAATCGTCTCTGAAACTTGAAGGTGCAGAGCTTTGATATTTGGTATGCAGAATCTTCTAGAGGACCTCTAACAAGTTTGGTCATATGATGTCCCTGGCGTCAAAACTGGCCATGCCCGGAGGTCACAGGTTGGAACATAGGAACAAAGAAGGAAAATTTTAAATTTCTTTTTCTATTAAATGGGAAGGTGTAGAGCTTTGATATTTGGTATGTAGCATCTTTGAGTGGACCTCTACCAAGTTTGTTCCAAGGATGCTGCTTTGGTTAAAACTGATCCTGCCCTGGGTACCACAAGTTCGAACATAGGACAAAGAAGGAAAATTTGAAATTCTTCTTTGAAACTGGAAGGTGTAGAGCTTTGATATTTGATTGCCTTATGTCCGGCGTCTGTCTTTCTATAAACATCTTCTTCTGCTAACCCACTGGGCCAATCTTGATGAAACTTGGCAGGGATGTTCCTTGGGTGAAGCTTTACCAAAGTTGCTCAAAGAATTGAATTTCACTCATAAGCTATAGTCTAAGGTGAGCGTTCCAGGGCCAATGGCCCTCTTGTTTTGCTTCTCTGGTATATAACTTTGTCATCTGCGGCTCCTAGAACATGTTCGAATTCGACAAATGTGATTGTTGAAAAATTATGAGTGCAGTGCATAAGAAACATAACTCTTCCTAGCAAAAAAGTTGAGTTATTACCCCTTTGACCTTAATATTTTTAGCTCCACTGGCCGAAGACCAGCGAGCTATTGTCATGGCGTTGTGTCCGTCCGCTTGTCCGTTCGTCCGTGCGTGTGTCCATAAACTTTTTCTTTAAAAAACTTCTCCTCAGAAACTATTGACTGGATTTTTACCAAATTTCACAGGAATATTCCAGAGGTGATCCTCTTTCAAATTCCTTCAAATAATTGTGTTCCATGAATAATTCTGGTTGCCATGGGAACCAAAGTAAAAAACCTTTAAAAATCTCCTCCTCCCAATCCATCAATTGGATAGCATTATTATTTTGCAGGAATGTTCCTTAGATAGAGGTCTACATAATTCCTTAAAAAAATAAAATCCGTCAAAAAACATGGCTTTTATGGGAGACCGACATTTTCCTTTTATGGTAAAAAGTAAAATCTTTGAAAATTTTCTTCTCTCAAACTATTCATTGGATTTCATTGTCGTATTGCAGGTTAGTTCCTATGGTGGTAAGTCTTTAACATACAATCCTGACAACGACCCTAAAGAAGAAGTCTTTGGAAAACACTCTTGGAAAAGGAGAAAATGCTGGTAATCAGCATTTTCTCCTCTTCCCTCAGTGTTTTCTACGCTATCAAAGAGAGAAATCATCATTTCATCAATGTTTAATTCGTTGTCTACAAATACTTTCAATTTGGTCACATCCCAAATTTTGTCGTTTGGTTAAGAGTTAAAGATGGTTGCTTTACATAATCTATAATCCTTTTCGTATAAAACTAGAGAACCTCTGCACTTGTATTAGTTCTGGTAAAGGTTTGTTGACCTACTGGTGACCTAGTACAAAGAGGGACAGGGCTTTACCTTTGTGATAAGGCATTTTGATATCCAATCAAACTGATCCTGCCACTTCAATAAAGCAATTGGCACAATACATGTTTTCTATATTTTGATGTTTCCCCACCCAAAATGGTTTGTTACAAGATCCTCTTTAACTATAACCAGAAGACAAAATTTTTATAACTGGTCATAATTGAAAGGTGTTGCAGGCAACATAATAAATCTTCAAATCAGTAAAGCTTGTATCAAAAAGGGTAGAAATTATTGTGTAAAACTAAGAAAATGCAGGTTACTATTATTTTCTTCTTTTCTCACAATATTTTTCACAGCTATTTTTCTTTAGTGACTTAAAATGGTAATTGTTAAAAAACTTCTCTTCACCGTTACAGAAAAATCAGGCCTGTGGAGCGATACAGGCGCTCAAGTGCCTCTTGTTATAGCATTTCTTGCTTGCTTGGAGCAAAACCTCGTCATCTTAAGTAGGAATGACTTGAAATTTGGTATGCTTATTTGTTGCAATATTTGGAAATATAGTGCACAAGAATTGTAACTCTACCTCATGCTGTCTGAGTTATTTCCTTATAGATGTCATTTTTACAGCATTTTGTGCCATCCGGAATATAACTTTGTTTTCATCTCAAGTCAGAACGACTTCAAACTTGGTATGCATGTTTGTTGCAATATTACGGAGTACAGTGTGCAAGAACAATAACTCTACCGAGCGCAAAGTTTGAGTAATTGCACTTTGATCCTTATTTTTAAAGTATTTCTTGCTTGTCTGGAACGGACCTTCGAAGTCTTGAGTCAAATTGTGACAATTTGCTGCTCTTGTTTCGTTATCATTTGGCCTTGAACCTTGATATTTGGTATTTATCTTTATTTTAGACCTTTGCTGGTTGGTACTCAGGTGAGCGATATAGGACCATCATGATCCTCTTCTAAAAAATTGTTTGCAAAATTTTGATCCGTCAAGAAACATGGCTCTGGTGAATAGGGGCTACTTGCACTGTACAGAAATGAAGAAATTCTTCAAAGTTCTTCCTCTCTGAAACCGCTCGTCAGATTTTGAAATAATTTCACAGTGATGTTCCTTGGGTGACGTTTTAAAAAAATTGTTCGTGAAATTTTGATTCGTCAAGAAACACGGCTCTGGTGAATGGGGGCTACTTGCACCATAGGGAAATGAGGAAATTCTTAAAAATTCTTCTTCTCTCAAACGGCTGGTCATGGTCAGATTTTGAAATAATTTCACAGAGATGTTCCTTGGGTGACCCGTTTAAAAAAATTGTTCGTGAAATTTTGATTCGTCAAGAAACATGGCTCTGGTGAATGGGGGCTACTTTCACTACAGGGAAATGAAGAAATTCTTAGAAAAATTCTTCTTCTCTGGAACAGCTGGTCACATTTTGAAATAATTTCACAGAGATGTTCCTTCGGTGACCCTTTTCAAAAACTGTTCTTGAAATTTTGATTAGTCAAGAAACATGGCTCTGGTGAATTGGGGCTACTTGCACTATATGGAAATGACGAAATTCTTGAAAAATCTTTTTAGCTCACCTGAGCACAACGTGCTCCAGGGAAGCTTTTAGGATCACCCGGTGTCCGTCGTGCATCGTCCGTCATGCGTCGTCAACAATTCTTTAAACATCAACTCCTCCTAAACCACTGGGCCAATTTGGACCAAACTTGGCTGGAATTTTCCTTGGGAGGTCCTCTTTAAAATTTGTTCACAGAATTCGATTCCGTCAAAAACTGTGGTTACCATGGCAACCAAATGGAATTTTCTGAGAAATTCTTTAAAAATCTTCTTCTCTGAAACCGCTGGGCGGATTTTGAAATAATTTCACAGAGGTGTTCCTTGGATGACCTTTTTAGCTCACCTGAGCACAACGTGCTCAAGGGGAGCTTTTAGGGTCACTGGGTGTCCGTCGTCTGTTGTGCGTCGTGCGTCGTGCGTCGTGCGTCGTCAACAATTCTTTAAACATCAACTCCTCCCAAACCGCTGGGCCAATTTAGACCAAACTTGGCAGGAATGTTCCTTGGGAGGTCCTCTTTAAAATTGTTCACAGAATTTGATTCCGTCAAAAACTCTGGTTGCCATGGCAACGAAATGGAATTTTTTAGCAAATTCTTTAAAAATCTTCTCCTCTGAAACCGCTGGTCGGATTTTGAAATAATTTCACAGATATGTTCCTTGGGTGACCCTTTTCAAAAATTGTTCGTGAAATTTTGATCCGTCAAAAATTGTGGCTCTGGTGAATGGGGGCTACTTGCACTATACTGAAATCAAGGAATTCTTTAAAAATCTTCTCCTCTGAAACCGCTGGTCGGATTTTAAAATAATTTCACAGAGATGTTCCTTGGGTGACCGTTTTCAAAAAGTGTTCGTGAAATTTTGATCCGTTAAAAAATGTGGCTCTGGTGAATGGGGGCTACTTGCACTATACTGAAATCAAGGAATTCTTTAAAAATCTTCTCCTCTGAAACCGCTGGTCGGATTTTAAAATAATTTCACAGAGATGTTCCTTGGGTGACCGTTTTCAAAAAGTGTTCGTGAAATTTTGATCCGTTAAAAAATGTGGCTCTGGTGAATGGGGGCTACTTGCACTATACAGAAATCAAGGAATTCTTTAAAAATCTTCTTCTCTGAAACCGCTGGTCAGATTTTGAAATAATTTCACAGAATTGTTCCTTGGGTGACCCTTTTGAAAAATTGTTCGCGAAATTTTGATCCGTCAAGAAACATGGCTCTGGTGAATGGGGGCTACTTGCACTATAGGGAAATGAGGAATTTCTTAAAAATTTTTCTTCTCTGAAACCGCTGGTCTGATTTTGAAATGATTTCTCAGGGATGTTCCTTGGGTGACCCTTTTCAAAAATTGTTCGTAAAATTTTGATCCGTCAAAAAATGTGGCTCTGGTGAATGGGGGCTACTTGCGCTATACAGAAATGAAGGAATTCTTAAAAAATCTTCTTCTCTGAAACCGTAGGTCAGACTTTGAAATAATTTCACAGAATTGTTCCTTGGGTGACCCTTTTCAAAAATTGTTCACAAAATTTTGATCCGTCAAGAAACATGGCTCTGGTGAATGGGGGCTACTTGCACTATATGGAAATGAAGAAATTCTTGAAAATTCTTTTTCTCTGAAACCCCAAGTCAGATTTTAAAATAATTTGACAGAGATGTTCCTTGGGTGATCCTTGCTCTTGTGAATGGGAGCTACTTGCACTATATGGACATGATGAAATTCTTGAAAATTCTCTTTCTCTGAAACCCCTGGTCAGATTTTAAAAGAAATTTTCCGAAATGTTCCTTGGATGACCCTTTTCAAAACTTGTTTGTAAATTTTGATCCATCAAGAACATGGCTGTCGTGGATGGGGGATACTTGCTCTTATACAGAAATGAAGAATTCTTAAAAATTCTTCTTTTTGAAACTGATAGTCAGATTTCGAAATTAATTTTACAGGTGACCTTTTGAAAATTGCTTAGCAAAATTATAAATTTGGTTCCAATGTTTCAATACCTCAAAAAAAAATAGGCTATGGTCATCTCAAAAATTCAGGTGAGCGATCCAGGGCCATCTTGGCCCTCTTGTTCAAAAATTGTTCGTGAAATTTTAATTTGTCAAGAAACATGGCTCTGGTGAATGGGGGCTACTTGCACTTTACAGCAAATAAGAAATTCTTGAAAATTCTTCTCTTGAACGGCTGGTCAGATTTTGAAATAATTTCTCAGGGATGTTCTTTTCAAAAATTGTTTGCGAAATTTCGATCCGTCAGGAAACATGGCTCTGGTGAATGGGTGCGACTTGCACTATACGGCAAAGAAGAAATTATTAAAAAGTCTTCTTCTCTGAAACTGCAGGTCAGATTTTGAAATAATTTCTCAGGGATGTTCTTTGGGTTACCCTTTTCAAATCTTGTTTGTGAAATTTTGATTTGTCAAGAAACATGGCTCTGGTGAATGGGGTCCACATGCACTATACTGATATGAAGGAATTCTTGAAAATTCTTTTTCTCTGAAACGGCTGGTCAGATTTTAAAATAATTTGAAAGAAATTTTCCTTGAATGACCCTTTCTAAAAATTGTTTGCGAAATTTTGATCCATCAAGAAAAAACGAGATATTCTTTGGGTGACTCATTTCAATAAATGTTCGCAAAATTTTGATCCGTCAAGAAACATGGCTCTGGTGAATGGGGTAGACATGCACTATACTGATATGAAGGAATTCTTGAAAATTCTTTTTTCTGAAACGGCTTGTCAGATTTTAACATAATTTGAAAGAAATTTTCCTTGAATGACCCTTTTTAAAAATTGTTTGCGAAATTTTGAAGATTAAGAAACATGCTCCGATGAATGGAGACTACTTGCACTATATGGAAATTAAGAAACTCTTAAGGAAATCTTCTTTACTGAAACTGATGATCAGATTTTGAAATGACTTTTACAGGTGACCTTTTGAAAGTTGCTTGGCAAAATAATGATTTTGTTTCCAATGTTTCAATTCCAAACACACACATGAAATAGCTATGGTCCTCTCAAAAATTCAGGTGAGCGATCCAGGGCCATCTTGGCCCTCTTTTCTCTGAGACCCGTTGTCAGATTTCAAAATAATTTCACAGAGATGCTCCTTGGGTGACCCTTTACAAAATTTGTTTGCGAAATTTTGATCCGTCAAGAAACATGGCTCTAGTGAACGAGGGCTACTTGCATTATACGGACATGAAGAAATTCTTGAAAATTCTTCTTCTCTGAAATAGCTGGTCAGATTTTAAAAAAGTTTTACAGAAATATTTCTTGAATGACCCTTTTCATAATAATTGTTTCCGAATTTTTTATAGGTCAAGAAACATAGCTCTGGTGAATGGGGGCTACTTGCAGTGTACGGATATTTAGCAACTCCTAAAAATTCTTCTTTTCTAAAACTGCTAGTCACATTTTGAAAGTACTTTTACAGGTGACTTCTTGAAAATTGCTCGGCAAAATTATGATTTTGTTTCCAGTATTTTAATACCTTAAAGAAAAATGGCTGTGTTCCTCTAAAGAATTCAGGTGAGCGATCCAGGGCTATCTTGGCCCTCTAGTTTTAACTTTATTTTGCAAAGTATCTTTACCCAGTAAGGATTTACATTTTTTTCTTGGGTAGAATGTTTTATTTGAAAAGAATAGTTACAAAACTCTGGTCTTATTTATGCTGAGTGAAGGTCAAGGTCATGAGTTGATACTCAATATCAAACCTTGAAGAATACTCATGTAACCTGAGTAAAATTTTGACGTGCCAAAGGTATATTTAATGCCTTTTACGTGACACTTTCTTTCATGTTATGAGTCCTGCATGGCTCAGTGGTAAAACGTGGGACTCGCAACCTGGAGGGTCTGAGTTCGAGCCAAACTTGAACCACTAGGCCCATCCTGAGAGTGTCCAGAGGCAGAACTTGAGCCTAGTACTGGTAAAACCCAGGAAATGCATGAGCCTAGTACTGCTGAAACCCAGGAAATGCATAAATATTTGACCTGTCGCCGTAATATGGCTGAAATAATTTTGAAAGCGACATAAAATATTAGTGAACAATCAATTCTTTATCTTAATATTGCACACTGTTCCCTTCATTTTTCTATAATTTTACTGCTGTAAAAAAAGCATGAGATGTCAACAACAGGGAATAGTTTATGACTTTTCCTTTGATCAACTGAAGAGAGATATGGTATTATGTCCGTCAACAGTACTTAAATCATGACAAGACGATGAAAGGGTTATTAGAAACGGCTCAGTGCACTGAAGTGCTGTTTGGGTCCTTAAAAATCAAAACCAAGGTTGGTAGCACTAATTGCTTGGCCAAACTATCGCTCCTACCACCATATTGTTTCTTTGCGTACAATTTAACACGCATACCTGACACCCTAAAGGCCTTGGATTGAAGCCGAGTCAAAACCTGAAATATAGTAAGATTTTTATGCCTGTCGAAGACGGAACGTATTATGGGATCACCCATGGTCTACTGGCGGACGGCCGTCTGGGCGGTAGACCGGCGGCGACAGGTCTTTGTCGGGAGCAGAACTTTGTCACCTTAAGTTCCATTGACCGATTGCCTTGAAACTTGGCATTAATACGGAGTACGGTGCTAATTAACCATAACTGTGACTTGTGCTCTCTTTGAGTTATCTCCCTTTGATCGTCATTTTCACAGAATTTTTTGCTTGTCCGGAATATAACCTTGTCATGTCTAGTCTAAACATCTTTAGATTTAGTAAGCATGATTAATGAAATATTAGGAAGTTTAGTGCACAAGAACTATAAATCTTCCAAGCGCGAATTTTGAGTTTTGCCCCCTTGATCTTCGTTTGAATTGCATTTCTTGCTTGTCTGGAGCATATATTTGTCATCTTGAAATATGTTATTCTTATTTGTTGCAATATTTGACGGTGCAGTGTGCAAGAATTGTAATTTTACATAATGCTTTCTTCAAGTTGTTTCTTTTCATCGTCATTTTTACAGCATTTAGTTCTTGTCGGGAATATAACTTTTTTTAATCTCAAGACAGAAAAACTTCAAACTAACTATGCATGTTTGTTGCATTATTACGGAGTACATTGTGCAAAAATAATAACTCTACATTGCGCAAAAATAACAACTCTAACTAGGGCGCATTTTGAGTAATTCCACTTTGATCTTCATCTTTAGAGTATTTCTTAATCTTCAAGAATGGAACTGAATGCCGCCATATTGCTGCCATATAGCTGCATAACTACAACATATGTCCTTAACATTATAGGAGACATTCATGCCTATTTCAATCTCTTACAAATTATGATTTCTACTGCACTTCCATTTTCCTCCACCTGCCATGCGATTATTATGCCCTCCCTTCGACAACTGGCGATTGGACGCGCGTATTTCAAAAAAATTTTGAACTAGTTTTTTTAGCTCACCTGAGCACAAAGTGCTCAAAGTGAGCTATTGTGATCGGTCAATGTCCGTCGTCCGTCCATCCGTCCGTCCGTCCGTCAGTTCACAATTACAAAAGAATCTTTTCCTCCTAAACTAACGATCAGATTGCAACCAAATTTCACAGAAATGATCCCTAGGTGATGCACTTTCAAATTACTTCAAAGATTTGAATTCCATGAAGAACTTTGGTTGCCATGGCAACCGAGAGATAAACATTGAAAATCTTCTCGTCCAAAACTGTAAGGGCTAAAGCTTTCATATTTGGCATGTAGCATCATCTAGTGGCCCTCTACCAAAATACTTAAAATTATGGCCCTAGTGTTGAAAATGAACCTATGTTGTGGGTTCTCGGATTTCATATAGAGATAAAGAAGAAAATCTTTAAAAATCTTCTTGTCACAAACCGTAAGGCTTAGAGCTCTCATATATGGCATGTAGCATCATCTAGTGGCCCTTCACTAAAATACTTCAAATTATGGCCCTGGTGTGAATATTAATCTTATGTTGTTGGTCGTGGATTTCACATAGAGACAAGGAAGGAAATCTTTAAAAACCTTCTTGTCCCAAATGGTAATGGCCAAAGCTTTCATATTTGGCATGTAGCATCATCTAGTGGCCCATCACCAAATTACTTCAAAATATGTCCCTGATATAAAGAATTGGGTCCTAAGTTGTTGGGTCTCGCATTTCACATCGCGATAAAGAAGGAAATCTTTAAAAATCTCTTTGTCCCAAACGGTAATGGCCAAAGCTTTCATATTTGGCATGTAGCATTATCTAGTGGCCCTCTACCAACAAACCTAAAATTATGGCCCCAGTAGTGAAATTGGCCCTATGTTTTGGGTTCTCGGATTTCACAGAGCGATAAGGAAGGAAATCTTAGAAAATCTTCTTGTGCCAAACCATAAGGGCTAGACCTTTCATATTTGGCATGTAGCATCATCTAGTGGCCTTCCACCAAAAGATTTCAAATTATGGCCCTGGTGTGAAAGTTAGCCCTATGTTGTTGGTGTCAGATTTTACATAGAGATAAAGAGGGAAATCTTTAAAAATCTTCTTGTGAGCACTCTAGGGACCACATCTCTTGCGAAGCTGAATTGAAAATTGGTTAGAATGTCTGTCTCGATAAAATCTCACATGAGTCTGCATTTAATGCTTGTTCGGGATATAACTTTGTCAGCTCAAGGCCGAACGACTTCAAAATTGGTATGCATATTTGTTGTGAAATTACCGAGTACGTGTTCAAGAACAATAACTCTACCTAGCATGGATTTTGAGTAATTCCACTTTGATCTTCATTTTAATAGTATTTTTTGCTTGTCCAGAGTGGAATTTTGAAGTCTCAAGTCAAATTGTTGCATCGACTGCCCTTTGCAACTCTTATACCTCCTTGACAACTGGCGGTGGGATTGCATATCTTGCGACAATTTGCCGCTCTTGTTTCATCATCATTTCCCCCTGAACCTAAATATTGGGTAATTATCTTCATTGTACACCGTTACTGCTTAGTACTCAGGTGAGCGAAATAGGACCATCATTGTCTTCTTGTTTATCATTTTATTTTACTTTCTTCATCAAAGTGGATTCATAAAAGATGTATGAAACAGATGATAATACCCTCAACTTTAATGAAATTTTAAACTTTTTTTAGTCTTCAATGACTCCATGTATTATACTTTGATGAACATGGAGTCCTGAAATATAGGTTTGGCTGTTTTTGTTTGTTATTGATTTCAAATTATTTTCTGTTACTACCAATTATGGTTACAATATATATGTGATTATCTACTTTTTAATGAGTGGATACATTTTTCTATCTAAAACTTTTTTTACAAAAGACCTCCCCCAATTTTAGTAAATGGATTTGGTTACGATCAAAAAGAAACGATCTTGTGAAAAATCGCCCGCTTTGTAAGCTCTCTTCCATATCTCTAACGCATAGTTAGATACATATGTAATGCTACGTGCACATGTTAACAGGTAGTTTATGCCACTTTATTTGTATCTATGGCCATTTGTTATGTAAATATGGGCCGTAGGCATTGAATTGAATTGAAAAAAGTTTTAGGGCTTCGTATGGTACCTTTGTTTTTCAGTGAAAAAACCAAATTTCAATTTACATGTCGAAAATTGCCAGGAAGCGTCTTGCAGGATGACCGTGCCAAAAGTCTGTGTTGCTTGTATGAGGAATTCATACCTGAATCCCATCCAGTGTTTAGCATGTAGAAAAACTATCCACGCCAAGATAGGTAACCATTTCTTTGGATTTTATTTTTTTATTCTATTGTTCTTTCGTTTTGTTCAACATGCTACTTTGTTTTCTACACTATTTTAGTTGTATGGAGGCAGCAACTTCACCAATACTTCCTGGTTTTCTTAAACCAGTACTTCTCCCAACGGTCTTTTCAGGTGTTTCTTGCTCATGTCAAAATTAATCTAAGCAATGTTCGACATATTTGGCTTAACCCTATAAGTACAAAATTTCTATCAGGAACATTAAACTTTACTAAAAATGTGGAATTAGAATTAAAAATCACCAGACAAAAGCGTAGCCATTTCATTTTTAAGTTGTACTTTATAAAACCATGAACAGCATAGATTCAAGATCAGACAACATGTACTGTGAAATCTGATCGTGATCTTGTGCTCCATCAAAAACAAAAGGGTTTTTTTCCTATACATGATAACTTTTTGGCCTGCAACACGCGAAAAATGCCTTCAGACCTTTGTGCAAAGTGTTGTCTCGGGATCAGCTTGCGTGGACAGTGCAGACTAATTCGAAATGACATTTTCCTTTTCTATGTAACTTTCTGTTTTGCATAAGTCTACTTTAACACAAGATCTCATGTAGTCGTAAGAAGCCGTCTCGGATTGGCGCAGATCTGAGACGACACTTTACACAAATGTCTTGATGCCCCATTTTGTTTGTTGCATGACATATTGTTCTTGCATTGTCTGTCCGTCGTCTCTCTGTCTGTCTGTTCGTTCGTTTGTCCATCCATTTGGAAAGATATCTTCTAAATTCTTGAGCGAAATTGATGAAAATTCATACATTTGTTCCTTTTGATAATCCTCCTATACAGTATTTTTTATTTTTAGCTCACCTGAGCACGAAGTGCTCATGGTGAGCTTTTGTGATGGCCCAATGTCCGTCGTCCGTCGTGCGTCGTCCGTCGCCCGTCGTCCACAATTTCTTTAAACATCTTCTCCTCCTAAACCACTAGGCCAATCTTGATGAAACTTGGCAGGGATGTTCCTTGGGTGAAGCTCTACCAAAGTTATTCGAGAGGTTGAATTCCAGACATAATTCTGGTTGCCATGGCAACCGAAAGGAAAAAAATAGCAAAATCTTTGAAAATCTTCTTCTCTGAAACTAGAAAGCGTAGAGCTTTGATATTTGGTATGTAGCATCTCCTAGTGGACCTCTACCAAGATTGTTCATATGATGCCCTGGGGTCAAAACTGGCCCCGCCCAGGGGGTCACAAGTTTGAAACATAGGAACAAAGGAGGAAAACTTTATAATTCTTCTTCTCTGAAATTAGAAAGTGCAGAGCTTTGATTTTTAGTATGTAGCGTCTCCTAGTGGACCCCTACCAAGATTGTTCATATGATGCCCCTTGGATAAAAACTGGCCCCGCCCCGGGGGTCACAAGTTTGAAACTTTGGAACAAAGAAGGAAAACTTAAAAATTCTTCTTGTCTGAAATTAGAAGGCGTAGAGCTTTGATATTTGGTATCTAGCATCTCCTAGTGGACCTCTACCAAGATTGTTCATATGATGCCCCTGGGGTCAAAACTGGCCCCGCCCTAGGGGTCACAATTTATAAACTTAGGAACAAAGAAGGAAATTTTTAAAAATCTTCCCTTCTGAAACTAGAGGGCGCAGAGCTTTGATATTTAGTATGTAGCATCTCCTAGTGGACCTCTACCGATATTGTTCATATGATGCCCCTCAGGTCGAAACTAGCCCCGCCCCGGGGGTCACAAGTTTGAAACATAGGAAAAAAGAAGGAAAACTTCAAAATTCTTCTTCTCTGAACCTAGAAGGCGTAGAGCTTTGATATTTGGTATGTAGCATCTCCTAGTAGACCTCTACCAAGATTGTTCATATGATGCCGATGGGGTCAAAACTGGTCCCGCCCCGGGGGTCACAAGTTTGAAACATAGGAACAAAGAAGGAAAACTTTAAAATTCTTCTTCTCTGAAACTAAAAAGTGCAGAGCTTTGATATTTGGTATGTAGCATCTCCTAGTGAACCTCTACCAAGATTGTTCATATGATGTCCTTGGGATCAAAACTGGCCCCGTCCCTGGGGTCACAAGTTTGAAACTTAGGAACAAAGAAGGAAAATTTTAAAATTGTACTTCTCTGAAACTAGAAGGCGTAGAGCTTTGATATTTGGTATGTAGCATCTCCTAGTGTAGTGGACCTCTACCAAGACTGTTCATATGATTCCCCTGGGGTCAAAACTGGCCCCACCCCGTGGGTCACAAGTTTGTATTATAGGAACAAAGAAGGAACATTTTAAAATTCTACTTCTCTGAAACTAGAAGGCGCATAGCTTTGATATTTAGTTTGTAGCATCTCCTAGTGGACCTCTACCAAGATTGTTCATATGATGCCCCTGGGGTCAAAACTGGCCCCGCCCCGGTGGTCACAAGTTTGAAAAATAGAAATAAAGAAGGAAAACTTTAAAATTCTTCTTGTCTGAAATTAGGTGGTGCAGAGCTTTGATATTTGGTTTGTAGCATCTCCTAGTGAACCTCTACCAAGATTGTTCATTTGATGCCCCTTGGGTCAAAACTGGTCCCGCCCGGGGGTCACAAGTTTGAAACATAGGAACAAAGAAGGAAAACTTTAAATTTCTTATTCTCTGAAACTAGAAGGCGTAGAGCTTTGATATTTGGTATGTAGTATCTCTTAGTGGAATTCTACAAAGTCTTTACATACTATGCCCCTGGGGTCAAAATTGCCCTGCCCCAGGGGTCACAAGTTCGAAACATAGGAACAAAGAAGGAAACTTTAAAATTCTACTTCTCTGAAACTAGAAGGCGTAGAGCTTTGATATTTTGTAAGTAGCATCTTCTAGTGGACCTCTATCAAGTTTTTTTCTTAGGATGCCCCTGGGGTCAAAACTGGCGCTACCTAGGGGTCACAAGTTTGATTTTACAGCTTGGTACTCAGGTGAGCGATTTAGGACCATCATGGTCCTCTTGTCTTATTTAATTCAGTGTCCCAGAAAAAGGGGGCTTGACGTATATTTCCGTAATGGACCAATATCTATTTAACTATTTGAAAAAATCTTATGAAGCTTCACACTTCTGTTGTTTATCATTAGCCTGACAAAGTATTTTTCATTAGATAAAATATGTCATTGAAAAATGGGGCTTAATTTATAATTTTTAATCATAGATTGAAAACAAAAAGACTACTTGTACATGCAAAACTCTATATTTTGTATGTCAGTATCAATTTTCTTTTTCAACAGGGGATCTCCTTTCAGAAATTTGTTTCGAAACAAGTTTCACGGAAACGTAGCGGAATAGTGTCTTTCCTTAATTGGTGTGAAACCTTAACAAAGAACATTTTTTTCTGAAGCCTTGACATGCTTGCCGGCTGCTTGTGAGCTTTTTAAAAATTAGATCTGGGCCTGCCTAGGTATATTCTAGGTAGCTGAGTAATATCCTAACGAAATTTGTCTAATTTAGAATGATGAACTATATTCTTTCTATTTTATATTTCATGTGTCTATTTTTAGAAATGTTATAGTTAAAGAATTGACGTAATTTACGCTGGGGGAATTATTTCCCCCGTCACAGTGAATATTTTCCTCCTGCTGAAAATCTGGTTAATTGACTTGAGATCACTAGTTTTAAAAGTTGCATTGAGCGCTTGAGCGGCGGCACTATATTTTTATTCGGTTTTGTAAAGTGCCTATGGCGGCAGCCATATTGAACTGGTTCCATGCTTTGTTTAAAAATCCATCTATATCTACTGCACTTTGATTACCAGATCGGGGTCCATACTAACTATTTTATTTATTAGTGGGATTTTTTTTAATGTATAATATATTGTACTTTCATTGTTAGATGGATAAAAACCCGGATCGTAGTCATATCAACATTTTCCTTTCGAAAAATAATAAAGATGCATTTGGAGAAGTCACGTGATAAAATATTATCTGTCACAAATTTTTGAAGCCACCATTTTAAGTATCTTACGCTGGAAAAGGTTAAGAGATGTTTTCAAGCTCTTTGACCCTAGAGCACCCTATGAGGTACTTGTGACCCCAGTTATAATTTTGTTCTAATATTGTATGGATTGTAGAAATATTTTTTTTTCCTTTGGCGATCGTGTTTTTAAGACCAGCTAACTGTAACTAGGTCAATGTTGGGGCGCCAGACATGACTGGTATCATACAACCCCTCTAGTCAATATAGATATAATAAGAACTTCATTCAAGTCTTTATTATGTCTATAAAGAGGGGTTGTATGATACCAGACATATGTGTTAAAGTGTCAGATTTAGCACAATCCGATAACAGACTTTTTCTTTCGTTAATGTATGGTAATTCATTGCCGACAAATGTTTGTATAGACAAAATCATACAAGGGCGACGATTTTATCCATATATGCAAATATTGGATGTTAAATGTGACAAAATGAGTCTTGTGATCAACAATGTGATTCCTACTGAGCTGTCAAGCGATCACGTGATTTCCATAAAGGGTTTAACGCGGCCCAATGCATTTTGCCCCATTATCTCCCGCTAGATGGCATTCTATAAATACTCATCTATCTAATTTGGGGATCCTGGGTACAGAACCGAACCTTTTCCTACGCGACAACCGTTACTTTGAATTTCAAACTAAATTAAACGTTTACTCATTAAAACGCTACCTCGTGTAATTCACTCAGCTATGATCAGCAGTCTAGAGAAATCTTGAGCTAAAGCAGGTCTCATTTCTCCTCAAACGTATTGATAAAAGCTATTTTCTACATTACTACTTTATAGAGCGTGATATTACAGTCAGCCCGCTTTTGTGGCTAGTGATGGGTCATATAAGACAGTCGAATCTTCGAAGAATATGACATGCGCAGACAACGCATTTTACCCTGTTACAGAAATAAGTGGTTTGGGGCGCCATTGATTTTCAGCATCAATATTTTCTTGTACATAATTTATTTCATCAGCTTGTGGTTAATATGGGGAAATATTTGCCTGAAAAGGAAAAGGTCCGCGAAAATAGCTCCTGCCTTGCGACACTCGATATTTTCGCATACCTATCCCTTTTTCGGCAAATATTTCCCCATATTAACCACAAGCTGATGAAATAAACTCTCTCTATATATATTTTGATTGGCAGGTACTTATTGGGCAGCTATACTCATTACGGGCTATGACAAAACGGATCAATGGGTATTTCAACAAGATACCAGGCTGATGTTGAAAACACTTACATCAAGATACCCTCTTATTACTGGATTGAGGTAAAGACTTATGGTTTACTTTATATTCTTTTTTAAACGATCCCAACTTTTTACTATCCTGTAAGAGAGAGATTTTGAAACGTTACAGGATAAGGAGAAATCATGGAAACCAGCTCTCTTTCCTTTTTCAACCAAGTTTTCTTTCCGATCAAGGGTATTTTGATTTTAGCCAAGTTAAAATTTTGTCATCTGCAAACACTGTCTTTTTTTCATGGGTCTAAAATTCTCTTTGGTAACGACTAAGCAGAATACTGCTGGATTCATTATCAACCTTTAACATATTCGCTCCTGATCACCTTTTACATTTCGTAAAAGCCGGTTTAATGCAGAGAAATGACCCTCCCTACAAAATGATCCGAATGATTATTCTGCGTTGAGAAATGACCCCAAAAGTCATTTAACTCCGTAGAGGAATGAACTGGGGCACTATTCACGTAGAGAAATGACCGGGTCATTCCTCTATGTAGAGAAATGACTAGTGGGTCAATTTTTAGGGGAGGGTCATTTCTCTGCATTACACCGGACGTTATGAGCAGTTTTAACCGTAATATTTTCAATAGCGGCGCTGACATAGCTAGAACAAATAATTGTAAAAAGAAAATCCAGCGCTTTTTTGGTCAGGATATAATTTTAATTGTTTGATAGTATTTATTCAAGATACAGTCGAAAAGAGGTTTTTTGAGGTAAAAAAAATAATAGGCAATTCTTTATATTAATTTAGGCAGCATCCTTACTTTCATTTCTGTTTATTTTTCATCTTAGTAAAAGTGACCTTAGGAGGGTTTTGAAAACTTTTTTTCAATGTTTAGAGATTTTTTTTTTTTGTAAATCAGAATTTTCTCAAAACCTTACTAAACACTAATGTGATTCGACGAGAGCACAGAGGGGCTTTGTGGAAATAAAGTTGGAACAGGAGAGAATGCTATTAGCCAGCTTTTAACTTCATCCCGAGATTCATAGTTATTATGCCAGTGCAAAAGCTATGAATTAAATCAAACTTTGTATCTGTGAGGGCTGTCTTGGAAGTTCACGGAGTTGTGCTGAACTTTTTTTCTGGTGTAAACATACACAAATTATATTTTGGTCATCGAAAATAAGCATTTGATAAATCTTGAAAAATGAAAAAAGAGCTGTCAGAATGTGACTTTATACTCCCTCCAATGCTTTGACAGAAAAAACTGTCAAGTTCAAGGGTAGATAATTTCTTTAGTAGGAGGGGTTGACATTTGAAAATTGCAACTTACAAATCATCAATATATTATCAATATATGTGCAAAGTTGCAATACAATTGAAGGAAAACTGTAGGAGTTTGCAACACAAAATTACTAGTATTTTGTACACAGAGGGATACACGGACGGACACATGGACAGACAGGCTGATTCCAGTATACTCCCGAAAACATAAACTTTGTGGGTTAATAGAAGAAAACAATCACAAGAAAAAATCACATAGATCTACTACAAAAAAAATACACTGTATGTCACTAACAACCACAGTGCAGTGGTGACTTTGAGACGCTCCACGATGTCAAACAGCTCTATACATGTTAAATATAAGAAGAACGGTTCAACTTCTCCAAGCAGTCACCGCCAATAACAACACATGAAGGCTGTGTCTGAATCCTTTTTTTTTTTAGAAAATGTCAATGTACCATGCGTCATTGCTTACTGTGAACCTTTGAAGCTCACCCAATGATTTAAAGTGATAGCCTGGTCGTAATTTTTTTTACCCAACAAAAAACCAATCAGGTCCATTCAAGTGAGGTCAGGGCTTTACGGCAGGTTCTCGATTCAACTCGATAGACCGTAGGTCTATGCTGAGGAGTGGGGATCTCGCCTTGTGTGCGGTGCATTGTCTAAATATAGTGCTCCTCTTTCCTGTTTTATTATTTTGGGTTTTTTTGCCGCTCACCTCTAATGCATGTGAGAAAGCAGGCAGTGCTTGCCTTGGAAAGAAAGTTGTATTATTACTGGTGTGAGCAAGTCAGGAAACATATCCGTAGTTGCACTGGCTTCTTTGATATTACCAAAGTAGTTACAGAGGCCTTAAATTCCAATACAAACAAACAGGTCATTATGCATCCACAACCAGACGCTCTTTCTAAGTGCTTACATAAAATCCTTTCGAATACCTGAAACATCCCAAGTTGAGTCGTTCGGATTTATTGTACATCATATCATCGGGATGCATATATATGTATCTAGCATTTCGGTGACACATGTAGCTCTCGCTATTATGAGTCCATCATGGCTCAGTGGTAAAGTTTAATACTCTTGACTTGGAGGTCCCTAGATTGAGGCACACTGGATCCACTTGGCTTATTGTGGGAGTGTCCTTGTGTAAGACGCTTAAAAATCTTCTCCTAGTACTGGTGAAACGCCAGAAATACATGAACATAATTATGAGATTTAGCAGATATATCGGATTTTGCGGACAGTAGGTCGCGGCATATCCGATAATGAAAAAAATTCAAGGCCGCGGCTTATAATACAAAAGGACTTATGCATTAATTTTATATTTCTAAATGATCTTTCAGTGCGGCTTGTAAAACTACAAATAGATGAGAATCTTTATGTTGAGGCAAATTTGTTTCAAACACTAATGCCTATCTTAAATAGTAGATGAGTTTATCCGGTTGCAGACTAACAATTGTGTGAAAACTAATATTATTTTTCACACCAATCCTAATTTTCACATATATTGATCGATGAAGTCGTTTGGTACTCATCAGTGATGATTTGACAGTTTAGAAATTCCTTTAAATCTTTGTAAATGGATAAAAGAATGATAACAATCTCAAGTCCAATGTATGATTTGATCTGTAGAATAGGAAATAAAGAACAATGGATAATTTTGTTTGATGCACTTACTGTAAAATACATATGGCTAAATGTATCTATTGATGAATGGCATTGTATATTAACCAAGCGTATCGACCGCCGCCTTTGTGCCAATGCGACCGATACGCTATTTTTTATTTATAATTTTTTTAATATGAACGCGTGCGACCTATACAGTGCAGCGGCGTATTGTCCAGAAAACACCTGAAATAACTTTGAATGCGACGTAAAACACCATTCAGTCGATAAATCTCTCTCTGTCTATCTGCGGCCCGTGTTTTTCAGCTCTTTGACTGTACCCATAGTGTTTGGCAGAAGGCTGACCTGCTGTTTAATTGTCTCGTTTGACTTTCTGTCACTCCTGAATCTCTTGTACCATTTGTACACAAACTCTTTTCCCCGTTTCGGTAAAGTTTCGGACTATTTTATGAGTTTCAATGTTGTATCCCCACAACGTAGTGGAGGGGATATACTGGAATCTCCATGACTGTTTGTCTGTCCGTCGGTCAGCCCTTAGATGAAAATTTGTCCGGAGCAACACTCATAAAGTTTTTTCAAGCACTGAACTCAAATTTACACACATTGTTCCTATGTATACTGAACCAAAAAAGAAACTTCCCCTGTGTTTATGTGAAGATAAACATAAATATAAAAATCAAGATTAAACTAGATTTATAGGCATTGAAAGAGTATTTTATTGCGACTTTGTATGAAAAAAAATTATTGCTGAGGGTTTATCCAAAAGTAGTGAAATTGTAGTTGAAATGCGGAAAGGCTCGCTCACTAAAATTACAAATTAATACCGGGCATGACCACCTTCAGCATGAAGGACTGCCGTTAGCGCATAGAACGGATACTGAATTGATTTCGGCTTGTGGAATGTTGTTCCATTCCCGAATTAAGGCTTGTCTTAGCTGAATGACGTTTGACGATGGAATAGTTCGACGTCTATTACGCTGGTCCAAATTATCCCAAAGGTGTTCAATGGGATTAAGATCAGGGCTTTTGGCAGGCCAGTCAATAATAGATGCAATGTTATTCGCCCTGAGGAAATTCACATTATCCCTAGCTGTATGGCTTGTGGTATTATCATGCTGAAAAAGAGTGATATTGACATTATTTTCAAACGGTGGGATAACATGCCTCGCAAGAATTTAATCTCGGTAGCGTTGGACATTCAAATTCCTTTCGATAACAACGAGATTAGTGGGAAAGTCATGTGCAATGCCCGCCCAGACCAAGACAGAACCTCCATCCCCAAAACGATCTCGTTCAAGTAGGCAACAGCCGGCATAACGTTCATTTCTCCTACGGTAGACTCGAATCCTGCAATCACCTCGATGAATGGAAAACCTCGACTCGTCAGAGACAAAAAGCGCTATTCCATTGTTGCCTAAGCCAGCGTTGATGTGTACGTGCCTAATTAACACGATTGACGCGGTGACGTCGCGCCAAAACTCAACAAACGTATGGACGACGTTCAAGTAGCCCACCATGGTATAAGCGATTGCGCACAGTTTGGGCAGATATACGGTTATGTGTATCAGGGGTGTTAGCAGCAGTGGCTGTGGCAGTTTGTAAGCAATTGCGGAGGTGGGTGTACCGAATATAGCAGTCTTGGCGCGTCGCGATGACGCGCGGACGTCCACTACGTGGTTGATCTTCCATACGCCCTGTTGCTTGAAAATGTTGCCTAAATTGACAAATAGCACTAGTAAAGCATCCAATATTCATAGCAACAGCATTCATCGTCATACCAGCATTAAGCATGCCGGTGACACGTTCGCGTAAATTCTGCGGAATTCTAGGCATATCAAAAATAAAGAGAAGTAAAAGAAATTTAATTGTTTTCAACGTCTTTTTAGCTCACCTGAGCACAACGTGCTCAAGGGGAGCTTTTAGGATCACCCGGTGTCCGTCGTGCGTCGTCGACAATTCTTTAACATCAGCTCCTCCTCAACTACGGCGCCAATTTTGACCAAACTTTCCTGAAATGTTCCTTGGGAGGTCTTCTTTTAAAATTGTTCACAGGATTTGATTCCGTCAAAAACTCTCGTTGCTATGGCAACCAAATGGAATTTTCTAGGAAATTCTTTAAAAATTTTCATTTCTGAAAACGCTGGCCAGATTTCAAAATAATTCACAGAGATGTTCCTTGGGTGACCAAAAAGTGTTCACGAAATTTTTTCCGTCAAGAAACACGGCTCTGGTGAATGGGGGTTACTTGCACTCTACGGCAAAGAAGTAATTCTTAAAAATTCTTCTTCCCCGTGGGGTCACGGGGGTTTTTTACTTTATAGAATAGGACCTCGGCCTTTCTCTATGGCATGTCGTAGAAGGCGACTAAAATTAGAGACAAACGGCTGCTTTCCTCGTAATTCGTAGGATTGCAGCAGGCTGGGTAGTTCTTATTCCAAATCCTATATTTTTTTCTTGATGTAAATAGGGTTTGGAATGGGAATCAAATGGCCTGTTGGACCCCGTGTGGTTTAATCGGGGGTATAAGAATAAACCACTGCAGTCCCGCGATCGTCACATCTGCCATTTCATCTGGCGGAACAAAAGTGACAGCATGCATGTCGTAAAAGGCGACGAAAGGGGCATCATTTTGTGTTTCATCCATTCCTCATTTATCATGTTTGTCTTACGTTGTTGCACATGTATGTTATTTTCACCTCGCATTATTGTTTACTAAGTAAGTGCGCCCAATATGACCTAAGTTGTCGACGGGCCATAAAACACTATTCATTCATTAAAAATTCTTCTTCTCTGAAACCGCTGGTCAGATTTTGAAGTAATTTTTCAGGGATGTTCTTCGAGTAACCCATTTTATACGCCCGTGGAAGACGGGATGTATTATGGGACCACCCGTGGCGGGCGTCCGGGCGGGCGGGCGGCGTCCAGTTCTTTGTCCGGAGCATATCTTCAAAACTATTCTAGCTAGGGTTATGAAATTTCATGGGTGGATAGATCTCATCAAGGGGGAGGTGCAGTGCGCAGGCATCATAACTCTCGCTTGCTTAATTTTTGAGTTATTGCCCTTTGTTG
Source organism: Tridacna crocea (assembly GCA_943736015.1). NCBI lineage: Eukaryota > Metazoa > Mollusca > Bivalvia > Cardiida > Cardiidae > Tridacna > Tridacna crocea. The sequence continues at coordinate 18,080,766 of OX031069.1, forward strand.
TTTTTCATACTTGAATTTTGTCCGGAGCATATGTCCATAACTATACTAGCTAGGGTTATGAAATTTCATGGGTGGATAGATCTCATCAAGGGGTAGTGCAGTGTGCAGGAATCATAAGTCTTCCTTGCTTAATTTTTGAGTTATTGCCCTTTGTTGTTTTTCATACTTGAATTTTGTCCGGAGCATATCTCCAAAACTATACCAGCTAGGGTTATGAAATTTCATGGGTGGATAGATATCACCGAGGGCGAGTGCAGTGCATAGAAATCATAACTGTTGCTCACTTAATTTTTGAGTTAGTGCCCTTTGTCGTTTTTCATACTTGAATTTTGTCCGGTGCATGCCCCAGCTTTACAACTTGGGATAAGACGGGCGTATCTTGCGACAATTTGCCGCTCTTGTTAAAAATTGTTCACGGAATTTTGTTCCGTCAAGAAACATGGCTCTGGTGAATGGGGGCTACTTGCACTATACGGACATGAAGAAATTCTTGAAAATTCTTCTTCTCTGAAACCGCAGGTCAGACTTTGAAATAATTTCACTGAGATATTCCTTGGGTGACCCTTTTCAAAATCTTTTCGCGAAATTTTGATCCGTCAAGAAACATGCCTCAGGTGAACGGAGGCTACTTGCACTATACGGATATGAAGAAATTCTTGAAAATTCTTTTCTCTGAAACGGCTAGTCAGATTTTGAAATATATTCACAGCAATGTTCCATGGGTGACCCTTTTCAATAATTGTTTGCGAAATTTTGTTCCGTCAAGAAACATGGCTCTGATGAATGGGGGCTACTTGCACTTTACGGACATGAAGAAATTCTTGAAAAATCTTTTTCTCTGAAACGCCTGGTCAGTTTTTTTAAAAAAAAAATTCACTGAGATATTCCTTTGGTGACCCTTTTCAAAACTTGTTCGCAAAATTTTGATCCGTCAAGAAACATGCCTCTGGTGCATGGGGGCTACTTGCACTATACTGATATGAAGAAATTCATGAAAATTCTTCTTCTCTGAAACGGCTGGTCAAATTTTGAAATAAATTCAAGGCAATGTGCCATGGGTGACTCTTTCCAATAAGTGTTTGCGAAATTTGATCCGTCAAGCAACATGGCTTTGGTGAATGGGGTCTACCTGCACTACACGGAAATGAAGGAATTCTTGAAAATTCTTCTTCTCTGAAACGGCTGGTCAGATTTTGAAATAATTTCACAGCAATGTTCCTTGAGTGACCCTTTTGAAAATTTGTTTGCAAAATTTTGATCCATCAAGAAACATGCTCTGATGAATGGGGGCTACTAGCACTGTATGGAAATTAAGAAGTTCTTAAAAATTCTTCTTTTCTGAAACTGATGGTCAGATTTTCAAATGACTTTTACAGGTGACCTTTTGAAAATTGGTTGGCAAAATAATGATTTTGTTTCCAATGTTTCAATTCTTGAAAAAAAAAGGGCTATGGTCCTTTTAAAAATTCAGGTGAGCGATCCAGGGCCATCTTGCCCCTCTTGTTTTTATTGACATGAAAGTCTATAAAATTTGACTGAAAGGTATCATTTAATATACACGAATTGTACTGGTCTGTGCATGCACGTGAAAATCGCTTTGAGTGGGTTTCTTCTGCAAAATGCTTTCAATCGAGTTAAAATTTGTTTTATCGGACACATAATCGTTCGTCCGAATTTATGTAGGTCATTTGATATTGTCATTAGCTTACCTGAGCACAGGGTGCTCAAGGGGAGCTTTTTAGGATCACCCACTCTACGAGAAAATGTTTGAATATCCCAGAAACAATTACAATGAATGAATCATTTTGATGTGATAAAATATTAACATATTGCGACAAACATTGTTAAAATCTCTGTTTGAGCTGTAAAAAGACCCAAGTCTTTTTAACATTCATTTACGATTTTGAGACAAAGAATTCCAACAAAATGAACAAATTAATATTTTCTTGTAAACATTAGGTCTGCTACATCATTTTGATATCATATAGAATGTTAAAAGGATGTATGGTGTATTGTTTAGAGAATAATTCAATTTTTGATTGACTGTTTATCAGCGTATACCTGTAACTCCTCTTATTTTAAAACGTCAAACAAGATATGCATTTAATGTCATCTGGTGATTGAACTGGTCTTCTTTGATCCGCCTTCAAATCTTTAGACATTTGATTTTATCAGTTTTCAGCCCCATATGATCTCTATTGAAACATAGACAGGTTTCTTCCAATGTTGCTAGTTGTTCAAAACACTTTCAAGACAACGTTTTGAAATCAGAGGTTGTTGATGAACTGAAACCTCAAAATGGCTGTACATACCTGTTGGCATCAGAAGTTCAGGAATTGCTCCTTGTACTGCGTGATGCGACAAGAAAAAAGGGCTGTCTGGACTTTGATGATCCAAACAGTCTAACAGACCAGGACTATCAAAGATTAACTGGCATAACTAAATCACAATTTGACATTGTTCTTCGCTACTTGTGTTCTTTAAATCATTCTGGGGTTCATAGTGTTCAGACTGCTCTAGCAATTCTTCTTGTCAAACTCCGCACTGTACTGCCTTTTTCCATCCTTTCTACGCTATTTGCAATTCGGAAGAGAACTATCAACACCAGTATTGCTTCTGTACGCAGAGATCTCAGTAGATGTTTTGTCCCGGCTTTCCTTGGCTTTAATCATATGATATTACTAGACAAGAAATAATAGACAAGCACACGACAGTCTTTACCAAAACTTTATTTGGTAGCGGTCAAGATGTTGCCATTACAATAGCAGATGGAACATACATCTACATTGAGAAAAGTTCGAACTTTTCATGTCAAAGGCGATCATATTATACACATAAATCTCAATCAGTTTTAAAACCAATGCTTGTTGTTGCATCTGATGGTTATATCATAACAGTTATCGGTCCCTATTTAGCAGATGGAAAAAAACAATGATGCTCAGGTTACAAAACATGCTTTTGGAAACAATGTTGAAAACATAAAGAATTGGTTTCAAGATGACGATGTCATTGTAGTTGACAGGGGCTATCGTGATTGTCTGGACGTTTTAGCAGAACTTGGAATAAAAACCAAAATGCCCAACTTTCTGCCAAAATGTCAGAAGCAACACACTACTCGAGAAGGGAATGAATCGAGGTATGTCACAAAGGTACGGTGGATGATTGAAAGTGCAAATGGGAGAATAAAACAGTGGAAAGCTCTCAGCAACAGGTTGCAAAATGTACTCATTCCCAGTGTTAGAGATTTTGTTTGTATTGTCTGCGCCCTGTGCAATGCTTTCCGCCCACCATTGGCTTCTAGCTCAAACACTGATCAAGTAGTTGCTGAAAGAATGTTGACTCTTTGCAGCAAAGAAAATCCTTTGCAGCAAAGAGTACAGTCCGAAAAACTGGACAAAAGGAGAGTCATTTGGAAAGATATTGATGAAAGTGAACTAGAAGATTTCCCAAAGCTTAATATTACATGTACGGAACTGCGAGATTTAACTTTTGGAGTATACCAAATAAAACAAGCTCAAACATACTTGACAGAACACTTAGATGATGAGGGTGATTATAAGATTCTAGTTCACAGGGAACACCAAGGTTTGATTAAGGCCCAAATCCAGTCCAGGCACACATCGTCAAAGCTTCACAGTTTGTGGATAGAGTATATTGTTGGAAGTACGCCAATATTTCATTGGTATTGTACAAGTAAAGCCGGGGCAAGAGTTGTCGGATGTTGTGCTCATATTGCATCTGTGATAGGGTACCTATCATATTACCGACATCAATCTCAAAAGCCAAAAATATCAAAGGAATTTTTCAATCGCCTTGATGACGCAGTGCAGATAGACCGTTGGACTGATTCTGAACTTGAAAATGACGATGAAAATGAATAAAGATAGTCCTTTTAAAAATATTCATAATCATGAATCACAGTCAATCAAAAATTGAATTATTTTCAGAACAATACACCATACATCCTTTTAACATTCTATATGGTATCAAAATGATGTAGCAGACCTAATGTTTACAAGAAAATATTAATTTGTTGTTTTGTTGGAATTCTTTGTCTCAAAATCGTAAAATAATGTTAGAAAGACTTGGGTCTTTTTACAGCTCAAACAGAGAAGATTTTAACATTGTTTATCGCAATATGTTAATATTTTATCACTTCAAAATGATTCATTGTAATTGTTTCTGGGATATTCAAACATTTTCTCGTAGAATTCAAAAAGAATTCGGATCTAATTGATAGAGCAAAATCATTTATGCAATTATGACCCATCCAGCCCTCCATACTTTAGAGCTCCGAAACGCCCCTTTGGACTCTGTTAATTTCTTAAATATTTCGGATGGATAAAGTAGACATGTGTAGCATTTTCTCATATAAATTTCATGTGTGTTCTCGAGGGGTCTTTTTTCTTCATAAGTTTACCCACATCCTTTCGATCCGTTAAAAAAACATGGCTCTGATGAATAGAGGCTACTTGCACTTATACGGACATGATGATATGCTTGAAAATTCTTCTTCTCTGAAACGGCTGGTCGGATTTTTGAAATAATTTTACAGAGATGTTCCTTACTTGACCCGTTTCAAAATTTTTTGCGAAATCTTGATCCGTCAAGAAACATGGCTTTGGTGAATAGGGGCTACTTGCATTATACCCCGGTCACACATTGACGGAAGGCCGCCACGGAAGAGCTACGGATTCGTTCCCGCATTGTCCGTGACAATTCGTACTAGTCTGTAGGTGTCCGTATTGTAACCGTAGTCATTCGTAGTAGTCCTTGTATATATCCGTAGCGGTCCTTGACAATTTTTGAACATGCACAAAAATTCGCTACGGATCAAATGACCGTAGCGTATCCTTACTAGTCCGTATTAGACCGTACTGATACGTTCTGGTCCCTTTTAAAACCGTATCAGTCCGTACTTATCCGTAGGCAGGATTTGATACGGAGAACTACGTATTATCACGGTTACACTACGTTTTAGTTACGTTCTGATACGGATTTGTCACGGAAAGTCACGACCTTAATACGTTGTACTACGGAGAGGCAGGGATTCGCACGGTCTTTTACGGTTTACTACGTTGCAACACGATACAGTGCGGAATTGTAAGGATCACTATTGTTTGGTAGGATAAATTCAGAATCATGTATTTCAACAAAGGTATTTTTACTCTGTCTTTGTAGAATACAACGCAATTGCGCTTTGTTGAGTTCACAATCATGAACCGTCAACAAATGATGTTTGCAATAAATTGACTGCAACTGGATATTGGTATGGCACAAAATGTCAAGGCACTGGTCCAGCAGCTTGATGACATACATAGATGTAATAATTATATTTTTATCGTACTACTAATAATACCTTTAATTTAAGGTTACATATTTTACAAAACATTGTACGAAAAAGAATAAACATCAGTATTATAATGTGGCATTCTATCCAAACAACGATGCTAAACATGCAAGTAAAACGATCAAATAGTGCGAGTACATAAAACTGTCACCGTTTCTGGCGGTTCAGGCAACCGCCAACGAAACGGGAGGTCAAAGGTTCGAGCCCGCCAGGAGCTTGTTCTGATATGGCTGGTTGGTGAACCGCCAGCTAGTTAAATGTATGGTTTCTGGTTGCCTGCCTGGTGCCAGGCTGGCCCTTTCGAAATGGGTGATACTAACTATAAAGACAAGGACTTTACTTTTAAATCATAAACATTCACGATAATCAGTGTAATTGTGAAATAAACAGATTTTTATGAACATAAGAGAAACGTTATTGATCAATATTTTCATTGAACCCTTTGCCATTCAATCCCTTCGTTTTATGGGGCTGCAACAGACAAGTCAGGAAAACATTCTGATTCTAGGAAATCGAAAGAAATGCTTAAAATGGACAATTTCTCCATTTCCCACAATGCTTTCTACCTTATTGTAGAACTGAAGCTCATTTGTACCAAATTTAAAGTTGTTGTCTGCAGATGCTTTCAGTTTCGTGGAGGCCAAATTTTGTCAACTTATGATAGGTTATTGATTATGATAATCAGGTTAAAAAAAGTCAGAGAATGTGTGGACTAGAGATTGGCTTTTACGAAGACCCTTCCATGGCCATTATGAGGCTCTCATGGCCGAACTTGTTGCATTTTGAAAGTGAGCAGGCTAGAGCATTTGGACGGAATGCTAAATCGTGGTAGGTCCGTATCGATCCGTGACGATTCGTACTACTACGTATCGGATCATTCTTATTCGTACTAATCCGTACCTGTACCGTACCAAATCGTAGTGTATCCGTACTTCAATCGTCCTAATTATGTTGCTCTGTATTAAACCGTGTCCAACCGTAACAGTCCGTATCACTCCTGGAACTCTGACCTACATTTTGGCTGTAGATCCTTCGAACTCCGTACTCACACCGTTGTGTATCCGTATTGGAACCGTATTGAATTTGTCATTTCCGTAGTCATCCGTGAGCGATTAGATAGTAGGTCTTCCGTGGCGGTCTTCCGTGAATATGTGACCGGGGCTTTATATAGAGATGAAGAAATTCTTGAAAAATTTTCTGCTCTGAAACCGCTGGTCAGATATTAAAATAATTTCACAGCAATGTTTCTTGGGTGACCCTATTCAAAACTTGTCCGCGAAATTTCGATACGTCAAGAAACATGGCTCTGATGAATGGGATCTACTTGCACTATACAGACATGAAGAAATTCTTGAAAATTCTCCTCTGAAACGGCTGGTAAGATTTTGAAATAATTTCACAGAAATGTTCCTTTAATGACCCATTTAAAAAGGTGTTTGCGAAATTGGATCCATCAAGAAACATGGCTCTGGTGAATGTTTCCAATGTTTCAATACCTAAAAAAAAAAAGACTATGATCCCCTAAAAAATTCAGGTGAGTGATCCAGGGCCATCTTGGCTCCCTTGTTAGCTCCCCTGGCCGAAGGCCAGCGAGCTATTGTCATGGCGTTGTGTCCGTCGTGCGTCCGTCCGTCCGTCCGTTCGTTCGTCCGTGCGTGCGTCCGTAAACTTTTTCTTTAAAAAACTTCTCCTAAGAAACTATTGACTGGATTTTTACCAAATTTCACAGGAATGTTCCTTAGGTGGTCCTCTTTTAAATTCCTTCAAATAATTGTGTTCCATGAATAATTCTGGTTGCCATGGCAACCAAAGTAAAAATCTTTAAAAATCTTCTCCTCCCAAACCGCTAATTGGATAGCATTATTTTTTTTGCAGGAATGTTCCTTAGCTAGAGGTCTACAGAATTCCTAAAAAAAAAAAAGATCCGTCAAAAAACGTGGCTTTTATGGGAGACTCATTTTCCTTTTATGGTGTAAAGTAAAATCTTTGAAAAATTTCTTCTCTCAAACTACTTGTTTTGATTTCATTGTTGTATTGAAGGTTAGTTCCAATGGTGGTAAGTCTTTACCATACAATCCTGACTTTTAAGGACCCTAAAGAAGAAGTCTTTGGAAAACACTCTTGGAAAAGGAGAAAATGCTGGTAATCAGCATTTTCTCCTTTTCCCTCAGTGTTTTCTACTCTATCAAAGAGAGAAATCATCATTTCATCAATGTTTAATTTGTTGTCTGCAAATGCTCTCAGTTTGGTCACATCCCAAGTTTTGTCATTTGGTAAAGAGTTAAAGATGGTTGCTTTCCATAATCTATAATCCTTTTCATATAAAACAAGGGAAACTCTGCACTTTGATTAGTTCTGGTAAAGGTTTGTTGACCTACTGGTGACCTGGTACAAAGAGGGACAGGGCTTTACTGTTGTGATAAGGCATTTTGTTATCCAATCAAACTGATCCCTGACAAAGAAGACTTTAGAAAACATTGTGGAAAAAAGAGAAAATGCTGGTAACCTTTTCCCAGAATGTTATCTACCCTTCACAAAACAACTTTCAAATTTTCATTAACTTTTATTTTTTCGTCTACAAATGCTTTCCATTTGGACAACCCTAAAATGTTGTCGTTTGGTAATGAGTTAACTATAACCAGAAGACAAAATTTTTATAATTGGCCATAATTAAAAGATGTTGCAGACAACATAATAAATCTTCAAATTAGTAAAACTTGTATCAAAAAGGGTAGAAATTATTGTGTAAAACTAAGAAAATGCAGGTAACTTTTATTTTCTTCTTTTCTCACAATGATTTTCATAGCTTTTTTTTCTTTAGTGACCTAAAATGCAGGAATGAATGGTAATTGTTAAAATTTACTTCTCTTCACCGTTACAGAAAAATCAGGCCTGTGGAGCAATACAGGCGCTCAAGCGCCTCTAGTTAAAATTTGTTCGTGAAATTGTGATTCGTCTAGAAACATAGCTCTGGTGAATGGGGGCTACTTGCACTATAAGGACCTGAAGAAATTCTTGAAAATTCTTCTTCTCTGAAACCCCTGGTCAGATTTTGAAGTAATATCACAGCAATGTTCCGTGGGTGACCCTTTTAAATAATTGTTCGCGAAATTGTGATCCATCAAGAAACATGCCTCAGGTGAATTGGGGCTACTTGCACTATAGAGATATGAAGAAATTCTTGAAAATTCTTCTTCTCTCGAACGGCACGACAGATTTTGAAATAATTTCACAGCGATGTTCCATGGGTGGCCCTTTTTAAAAATTGTTCGTGAAATTTTGGAACGCCAAGAAACTCATTATGTGGAAAATTGGCTCTGGAGAATGGGGGCTACTTGCACTGTATGGAAATTAAGAAATTCTTGAAAATTCTTCCTCTCTGAAAGATTAGATTAGATTTTGAAATAATTTCAAAGCAATGTTCCTTGGGTGACCATTTTCTAAAAGTGTTCGCAAAGTTTTGATTCATCAAGAAACATGGCTCTGTTGACTTAGGGCTACTTGCACTATACGGACATGAAGAACTTCTCGAAAATTCGTCCTCTCTGAAACCCATGGTTAGATTTTGAAATAATTTCACAGAAATGTTCCTTTAATGACCCTTTTTAAGATTTGTTCGCGAAATAATACTTTCACTATACAGAAATTAAGAAAATTGCTTGGCAAAATAATGATTTTGTTTCCAGTGTTTCAATACCTCAAAAAAATTGGCTATGATCCTGTCAAAAATTCATCTTGGCCCCCTTGTTTGTTTTAACAGGTATGTCTTGGAGTTATCGGTTGATTTTTGACAAAAAATCTCTAAACAAATGAAGGGACAGACCTTAACTGAAGTTGTAATTATGGTATAGATTTACCTTGCCTCACAGAAAATTTGTTCTAGAGCTCAAACTCTTTGGTTACAACTTATACACAAATGCACACTTAACGCATGCTTTGGGAATATTAAAGTGTGTTACAGTTTAGATGAAACGTTAGCGCTCCAGTTTTAACAAAATATGTTTATTTAATATGATCATAAAAAAATTAAGCATTTACTGGTTAAGTTTTATCCGAGTTACATTACAAATAAAAATGTCATGGCATAATTTTGCAAATTTCCAGATCATTCATAGTAATAAGAGTTTAGGGTACTGGATGAAGCCAATCTAATCAGGACTAATAATATCAGTGTTTGTGAAATATTTGTTTTTGGATATTTGTGTATGAACAAAATAATTTTATATTCACAAGTATAAAATGATTTTATTGGTAAAATAGATCATGAAGATACATTGGGCCCGTCTTGCTAATAGATTAACTGTTTATACAATATGGCTTGCAACACGCGAAAAGGGCACTCGGACATTTGCATAAAGTGTCGTCTCGGATCAGTCTGCTCAGTCTGCGCAAGCTAGTCCGAGAGGGCACTTTACGTCTACAGTAGAGGTTGTTCTTCTCCATACTTGTGCAAAACAGAAACTTACCTATAAACGGAAATTGTCGTTTCCAATTAGCCTGCGCGGACTGCACAGGCTGATCCGAGACGTCACCATACGCCAATGTCCGAATGTCCCTTTTTGCGTGTTACAGGCCAATTTATGGTTCTATTTCGAAATATGTGAGCTATGATCTGGAGAAAAGGGACTTAATGTATCTATGCGAGGCATGATACCAGTCCAGAGATGCCTACTATTCCGATTTTTTCGGAATCATACCGATCTTAAAGTCTATTTTCCGTAGTAAGATGTCGGACATTAAAAATCTGATAAATTCCGACAAAGAACGTTTTTTAACGGTGACGAAAAAAAAAATGAAAGTAATAAATTCCTTATTATGCAAGGGAGATTAGCCTGATTATCGATCAATAAGAGTAACTTGCCTTTGACATTCTGATTCATCATTCGCATTTTGTCCTGAAGTTCCTCATGTACTCATAGTAAAAAGCAGAATAGTTGTATAGACAATTAGTCACTAGACCGGCAAAGAAAAACGTCGCATCATGCAGAAAATTATCGGGCAATATACCAATCTGTGGCCTGTTGTCAAGTCATATAGTAAAAGGAGGAAGTGATTATATACTGTGCTCATGTGTCTTTGATAAGTCTATTTTCACAAATAAAATTATATTTTAAGTACATGTATATGGTATTCTTGAAAATGTCCTCAGATTCCAGATAAGTGTCGTTTAGAGTTAGCATCTCTGCCAGTCAAGTCATTATATAGAAATGGGTCCTTGAAGTTTTTTCCTTAACAACCGGTAGCAGCATGGGGTACACTGGTCATTTGACATGCAGAAAAATTGATAAGAAACACAAGGTTTTGATCAATGTCACCTTGCGCCGCATACACAGGCTAACAGGATCGATACGGTCTGCAGATGCATCAAGTTCACTACCCCCACTTCCCAACCCCCCAAAAAAAGAAAAAGGCTAATTCTTTTACCAGTACTATGAACAATATTTTACCAATGCCAACGGCTGCCTGACTCTATAACTCCGCCTAAACAACGGTTGGTCAGAGAGAGGATAGTGTCGTGTGCAATGACTATCATAAATCATCTTTTGTCAATCCTGTTCTGTCAGGTTGTTCAATAAAAACGGACAATATCACTTGTGATATCGGTTTGTAGCAAGGAGGTTCTATTACTACAACACGTTTGTAATTTACATGAATGGCTTGTATTCTGTCATAAAAGGAAAAAAAACAGACATGTAAGATAGGTATAAAAGGTGAAGTTTCTGACATATTTGCACATGTGCTCTGACATTATGAATTTATAAACTAAACCGGACACCATAGATAACTCTTTTTTATATAAAGAAACAAATATGCCAATTAATCTTGATAAAACCAAACTACTGTAATTTAGGATTGGTATAGGATAGGTGGCTCTTTACTTGACACAGAAAAATTAAGGTTTTGAGAAACTATTTCAAATTACGTAAATTTACAGACGTATGGTCTTATAATTCACAAAAAGGTGATGGTATTTAGCTAAATGTAAATTTGCAGCACAGACACGTAGAAGCCTCTTGGGAATGTTCCATATAATAAGTACTTTAAGAAATTCGTCCGAAATTTTGCTAGGATTCCATGGGTTTGAATGCTATGTCCAATAATCGAATGACACTAGGACATTACACTTATTATCCCTTATCAGATTTAGTTTATCAAGTACTGGATATGACATAAAGATGTAATCGACTAGATACCAAAAATTTTGATATGCTTAAAAACGTATCATCATTATGCCAAAGTAAATTAGGTCTCAAAAGTAAGACATTTTTTTTATCATAGTACCGATTGATAGTATTTAGATGCATGTATGTTAGGAAAGTGGTAACCAACAATCATTTGTTTTTAATTTAAAACAAAGATTTAAGGATTGCAATTATCAGACTTGGCAAAATTTGCTGGATTTATCAAGATGTGATTTTTACGAGAACTTCAAAAGTATTCTAAATGTAAGATTTAAATCAATGCTAGCAGAGAAAACTTGCTGATTGTTTATTTCAGTGAAAGAATCCAGAATAAGTCCAAAGGTTAGCGTTATGTTACAAAATTGATGGAATAGACAATGGCACGTTTCTATTTGTTAAAATGAAAATAATATAGAATTTGTATTGTGGGTCCGAGGCCTTATTTTGCAAATGAAACATATCGATTGTTTACTGGTGAGAGATCCATGTCACCTTTGTTTCAGTAAAGGTTTTTTTGTAAGCCATTGACTTTTTTTTTTTAAAGATTGGTCAGATGCTTCTCTATAAACCAGTTGTAAAAGGCTTTTTTAATCATTTGCTTAATACACATTTATATTTTCAACAGCTCTGAGAACGTTTACTGCATCGAAATGAATGAACTGGAAGACACAGTTAAGGAACTGAAAGACAAAGGCTACATTGAAAGTGTGTTCATTTACTACTCTGGACACTACTATAAGGATGAAGGAAAGGGTTTCCAAACACATGAGGATAGATTTACACCAAAAGCGGAGTTCGGAAAGTACATTAAAACTCTAGAACGGGACATTATTCTAGTGACTGACTGCTGTTTTTCTGGAGAATTAAAGGATATTTGTCCTAATATTAGAATACAGATAGGTGCCTCAGGCTCTGAAGAAAATGCACAATTTCATCAGTCAGGCAGTATGCTTACAAAGTTTTTTGTTCATAGCCTGACAGGAAAGAGCCAAGGAACACCGTGTCCTCTGACCGGCAACATTGCTTGTAGTATTTGTGAGAACTATAATCCTGCAGCGGATAGAATTGGATTCATCTATGGCAGAGAAATGTTCAGAAATATCAAGGAACACATGGAAGAATATTACACACAACGACCACATAAAAACTGCAGGCCATCGCTTTTCATTAGAGACGGTGACGATGATTGCATCATTGGTTATCATATAGACAAGAAAACGGACATCAAATTTGGCATTGAAGACAATACTGAAAGTAAACAACCAGTAGATGAATTTGTAATTTCAGAATTGCCAAAAGAAATGAAAGACTTACAGATCATCCTATTCCGAGAGGTTTTGAAACAGAAAAATGTAGGTAAGGTATACTGTTATCTTGCTCAAACATTTTTCAGAGCTACATCTAGAGTGCGGGATTGCCGACATTCCGCATGAAAATCTTAATCCCGCGAAAACAAAATCATTTGTGTGCCAACTTCCGCACTAAAACAAAAGTGCTAGAAAAATAACGTAATAATGAGCACTATAATTAGGGATAGAGAGAAAAAAACACTTCTGGAGAATAAAATGTGACAAAGTTTGCACCATGGGTTACCGCAATAATCATTCGAAAACGTTAAAAAGTATACTTTGAGGTTATTATATTCACATCAAGAAATAAAATAGCCTCACTGCAAGGCTTCTAAGCACTTGATCGCCAGTAGCACCGAATGCGACGATTTAGGAAAATTGTCTGGAACTGTTGTATGTATATTCATATAGACGTGGATAAATCTACTCTGTATTTTAAATAATTAATTTCTTACGATCTTGTTGAGATTGGAGTAATTTCTGTATCAATGTTTTCAAATCGACTTCTATAGATATGTTTTACTTGTCTTTTTCGTACATTTCTTTTTTTCTTTTAAATCCAACTTTAGAGAGTGAATATAGCTATCATTATCAACGCCTAAACTACTAATAGAAAAAAAAAGTTAAAAAAAAAATGAGTATTCAATCATTTCAGCCAAAAGTAAAAACCAAAAGTAAAAACCAAATGCTGCAGTTTCATTTTTCTTATCAATTCGAATATTATATATCGTCTCACAGTGTTGACCGTATATCCGACCGCACTTTATGTGTAGAATGATCTCCATCCACACCGTTCGAAAAATCCATGTAGCCGGGTAGTACAACACAAAAGTTTAATGTTAGTTATTTAGTTATTTAGATTTACAAAATAATCAAATACATCAAAAATATTTTTTCATGTGCAAGGCGATTCGGGAACTAAGATGTGTTATCGGCCAAAGTGGATCGAGATCGGGCTGCACCAAAGTCTAGACCGATCTTCGATCCACATTATCCGGTCTATTTAAAAGTGTTCGTTAAGACTAATAGCTAAAGAAAATCAAGAACAGGCCTAATGCTGAACTTCTACCTTGTGCTCACCTCGAGACTAAAAGTGTTACAAAGCCAAAATACATGGATCAAACTCAATACAGATGAACTTTAATTAATCATGTTAATAAAGTCGTGTTTCTTTATTTTATAGCTTTACTTATAAATTGACATAAGCGAACTGAGTTTGATCTCTGTGGGCTTTTAATTAACTTTATGAATTTAAACATACAGGGGTTTCTGCAAAAGTAAGGTTTCAAAAACTGTTTTCTCAGGTTTTTAAATGCTTCACATTCCAACACAAAATGAAATTCTCCCCGAATTACAACAAATACATTTACGTTCGGATCTTGGAATTCTATTACTACCATACCTCCCAGTTTCTACTCGCTAAGTGTGTGAGGAAAGTCTCAACCTGGTCAAATTTACCCGCAAATTTCTGGGAATACACTTTTCTAAGTAAAAACTATAACAGAACTCGGGCTTTATATATTTGTATAAAACTGAAAATACGCTGCTACTTTCTATATCACTGTACCAACTTTGTAAAAAAGAGTCAATAATTGTTTGTTTAAATGCATTAATAAAAATATTATTATCATATTGAAAAGGACTTTCCAAGACATTTGCAAAACCATAATCAAACAGTAATTGTTTCAATCGAGAGACCCAATTTTTTTTTTTTCAATTTAATGCATCAATCAAAGAATTATTATAAGCCGTTTGCAATAAGATATTATATGATGATATGACTTTAAACCAGTATTTCACAATAGAAACATACCTATCTATATACAGTGGGAGTCTACCTAACTCACCGTACACTGCCGCATTACTAGTGCTAGTTTTAACACCAAGAACGGACTTGCAGAATTTCATTTGCAGGCGATCTACATCTTTAGATTTTGTAAATCCTCATATAGAGTTCCCGTATCCAAGGATTAACTCTACTAAAGCATCAAATAACTGTAAAGGAATAGAAGGGTTAACCTCAAATTTAAAGATATTGCGTAAAAGAGTATACATCGCCTTTGAGGCTTTACCTATTAGATATTGGTTATTCATTTCAAAAGATCCGGAATGGTTAAAAAAGACACCTAAATACAACGTGCTCAAGGGGAGCTTTTAGGATCGTCCGGTGTGCGTCGTCAACAATTCTTTAAACGTCAACTCCTCCTAAACCGCTGGGCAAATTTGGACCAAACTTGGCTGGAATGTTCCTTGGGAGGTCCTCTTCAAAAGTTGTTCATAGAATTTGATTCCGTCAAAAACTATGGTTGCTATGGCAACCAAATTGATTTTTTTAGGAAATTATGTAAAAGTCTTCTCTGAAACCGCCGGCCAGATTTTAAAATAATTTCACAGATATGTTCCTTTGGTGACCCTTTTCAAAAATTGTTCGCAAAATTTTGATCCGAAATTTTGAGACACGGCTCTGGTGAATGGGGGCTACTTGCAATATACGGCAAAGAAAAAATTCTTCTTCTCTGACACCACTGGTCAGATTTTGAAATACTTTTTCAGGGATGTTCTTTGGGTGACCCTTTTCAAAATTTGTTCACGAAATTTTGATCCGTCAAGAAACATGGCTCTGGTGAATAGGGGCTACTTGAACTATACAGCAAAGAAGAAATTTTTAAAAATTCTTCTCTCAAACCGCTGGTCAGATTTTTTTATAATTTCACAGAGATATTCCTTGTGTGACCCTTTTCAAAAATTGTTCGCGACATTTTGATCTTCTTTTCTGAAACTGATGGTCAGATTTTGAAATGACTTTTACAGGTGACCTTTTGAAAATTGCTTGGCAAAATAATGATTTTGTTTCCAATGTTTCAATTCTAAAAAAAAAAAAAGGCTATGGTCCTCTCAGAAATTCAGATGAGCGATCCAGGGCCATATTGGCCCTCTTGTTTTAGTAGCACGATGTTTGTTTTGTCTGTAGTAACTCTCATTCCCCATATACTGCAGTAATCATATAAACGATTTAGAGTCGCCTGTAAATCACTGACGGACTGACCAATTAGGACCATGTCGTCTGCAAATAATAAAAGGATGAGACATATACCGTTAAAATTTAGACCACAGTTTGGTCTATCTTGTAAAAATAATTCTATATCCTCTATGAATAGAGCATACGTGACCGGTGAATATATTTGGCCTTGGCGTAAACCTACTGGAATATCGAAAACTTCGAATAATGTTACAGCACTTAACACACGATTATACATTGAACGAAAAATGCGCAGAATTTTTCCATCTAGACCTTGTTGAAACAATTTATGCCATAACGCATGTATTTCCTGGGTTTTACCATTGCTGGGCTCGGGCTCTGAAGTGTCTTGCCATAGTCCCACACTGAGCCACGCAAAACCCGGAAAAGCATGATAGTAATGTTAAAGCGTTCGTGTAGAGTGACATGTTCTAAATTGACCTGCAATCCCTTTTGACAAATTCTTGCAAAGAAGGGTGAGAAATACAGAAATATTTACAAGAAAACAGGATGGATGTAGCTGCAAAAACACAAAAACCGATGACACAACAAGATTTCATTGCACATCGTGTGACTGGAAGCACCTCAGACTGTCTTTTCTGCTTTAATTGCGAATTTAAGCAACAACTTTACGTAAGCATCTGTATGAAATGATAGATGGAAGCTAAATTCTCTTTTAAATACGAAGATAAACTTTCATTTAATTTATGAAATAAAGGTATTGAACAACGTAGCATAAGGTAAGATGAGTGTGGATCTTCTTATCTTACAGTGACTGCACTGTAACGAGTGTTAAATAAAAAGGTACGTGGCATTCATACAAATAAAGATGACTAGATTAAAAGAACCCTTCAATTGATGTGATCTTGTTTTTTTTTATTTCCCCATAAACAAATGATGTATTAATCCTTTACCACAGAATTGGATTCGCGTTTAAATTCACCCTCCACTCTTTACTTGCCCTCTTTTTTTCTGAAGGCGATTGAGTTTATTCGAAAATTTATAAAATGCAACCCTCTCTTTTGTTAAGTCGGATGTCCATCTTCACCTAGAGCATAAGCTGAATATGCCCCTGTTTTTAGCTCTACTGGCTGAAAGCCAGCAGAGCTTACGTGGGGTGATAAAAAAGATCGTGGACTACCTCAACATTTTGAAAACTACTACACGTAGAATTAGAAAATTTTGCATAGATGAGCATCAATTACCTGGTAACTGACTCAACCTTTCAAATGTCGTCATATTTAAGTAGGTAAAGTATGACGTCATTTTAATGACGTCATATACTGTATTAGTGGATTAAAATATCGGATGACGTTTTATTTAAGCAAAAATCCGACTAAAAATAAGGGAAAAGTAGCCATTTCAAGTTTAAAATTATTTCCATTTCTTGTTTAAGCGATAAAGTCTGTCTTTGAGGTCAGATTTCCATGAAACTTGCAGAGTATGTTTATTTTATCAATATCCAATATATTTTATCAATATCCAATATCTTCAACCCTATTGATTTTGAAAAAAAATCCAACAAACAGTACGGGAAAAGTAGCCGTTTCAAATTGAAAACTTTCTTTTCTTGTTTACGCAATAAAGTCTGCATTTTTAGTCTGGTTTTTGTGAAACTTGCACAGTTTATTTATCTCATCAATAGCTTGAAGTGTATTGATTTTGAAAATAAAATTAAGAAACAGAATGGGAAAAGTAGCCATTTCAAGTTTAAAATTTCAGTTTCAGTTTTCGGTAAAGGCTGTCTTTGTGGTCAGATTTCCATGAAACTTGCAGAGTATGTTTATCTTATCAATAGCTATAAGTCTATTGATTTTAGAAAAAAAAGAAACCGTATTTGAAAAGTAGCCTTTTCAAGTTGAAAACTTTTTTTCCTTGTTTACGCGATCGATAGAGTCTGCATTTGAGGTCAGATTTTCATGAAATTTGCATAGCTTGTTTATCTCACCAATTGCTTGAAGCCTATTGATTTAGAAAAAAAATCCAACAAACAGTACGGGGAAAGTAGCCATTAAAAGTTGAACACTTTTATTGCTTTTTTACATGCGATCAGATTTTTGTGATTTTTTCAGTTTCTTTATCTCATCAATAGCTTTAACCTGGACAAACAGTAATGGAAAAGTGGCCATTTTGTGTTGAAAATTTGGATTTCTAATTTACATTATGAATTCAGCATTTTTGGGTTTGATATTCATGGAACTTGCCCATTTGTTTTCATGGTCTCGTCAACAGCTGGAACCCTGTTGATTTTTAAAAAAGTCTGACTATCAGTATGGGAAAAGTAGCAATTCAAACTTGAAAATTTCCATTTCTTGTTTATAAGTACTTTCCTTCACACTGATTTTACTGGTTTTCTTTTTAAATCATGAATTCATAATGTATGCTAGCATTAAAGCAAAGTCTCTGCCAGTAGAGCGATTTCAGGCCCTTCAGGGCCTTCTAATTTGACTATTTTGCAAATAGTAATTAGCTCAACTGGCTGAAAGCCAGCATAGCTTATGTAATGGTATGCTTTCCTTCCGTCCGTCCGTCTGTCTATCCGTCTGTTAGTCTTTTTTGTTCACTCGATAAAGTCTGCATTTGTTGTCAGAATTCTTTAAAACTTGCACAGGTTGTTAATCTTATTAATACCTTGAACCCTGGTGAGTTTTTTAAAAAAAATCAACAAACAGTACAAGAAAAGTAGCCATTTCAAGTTGAAAATTCCTATTTCTTGTTAACGCGATAAAGTCTGCATTTGTTGTCAGATTTGCATAGTTTGTTTATCTTATCAATAGCTTGAACTCAATTGACTTTGAAAAACAAATCTAACAAACAGAATGTAAAGTAGCCATTTCAAGTAAAAATTCCCATTTATTGTTTACATTATAAAGTTTCCATTAGTTATCAGAATTTCATGAAACTTGCACAGTTTGTTTATCTCATCAATCGCTTGAATCTTATTGATTTTGAAAAAGATCCAAAAAACAGTATGGGAAAAGTAGCCATTTGAAATTGAAAATTTCCATTTCTTCTTTAGGCAATGAAGTGCAATGTTTTGATCCAATTCTTTTGAAACTTTCAAAGGTTGTTTTATTTATCAAAGAAATGCAATCTAATAGGGTGAAGAAAATCTAGTGATTCGTTCAGAAAGCAGCCATTTAAGAAACCTAGTATTGCTTACTCAACAAAGTTCACATTATTTGTCACATTTCTTTGAAATTTGCTAGGATTGTTTAATACAAGGCTTACTTAAATCCTATCAAATTTTGCTGGATTCCAAACAATTGTTTTTCAGAAACTCCTTTCTTTTTAGATTGTTTGTTCAATTCACCATGCCTACTTACGATGTCTTACTGGGTTCAAGCCCAGTTGTAAGCACATCTGCCCTTTTTTCATAATTTATAAAGTATGCTAGCAAAAAGGCGAAATCACTGCCAGTAGACTTTTCAGTTCCAATAAAATGTCAATCAGTACACTTATTTGAACAAGCATATGTGTTACCACCTTTGAGCACATTGTTTGCCTTGTGTGACTTTGATGTTTAATTATGGCCATTTTCATTATATGCAGAAATTTTGGTAGCTTTTCTATATAGAAATGATATTATGGGCATGGATCTAGACGCCCTCGTTGAAAATTAAAGGAAAAACTGAACTGATCACTGCTTCTTAAGAATGAATAGACTGGGACTGATATATCAGAAGCTTACTTTCTCTCTGTACTTTTTTAACTTCCATCTTAGTTCAGTTACATCTCTTCAACATATGCCCGTTGATCTTTCCATTTAGAACTATTTCGTAGTGTAAGAAATTAATAATTGTGAAATGAATGTTAGTGTGATGAACTGTACGCGGAGAGAATTCTGATGCAAGGATAAGAGCTGGAAATACTAGATTGCCATAAAATTTGCGTAGAGTGAGTAAGGTTATTATGAGCTGTTTTTATTTTAAGTTGAATGTGCTTGTCTGTAATGAAGGTTAAATCTTGGCAGTCGGTCATACCTGTTGGAAGTACATACACCTTTAACTAAAATAGATATAAAGAAAACTGAGTTGTCTTTAAGGATTTAAATGTGTTGACATTCCCCAAAATCAATGGTACTTTGAGTGTCCAGAAAAATGGGGTACATAAATCCTTAAATATTAGTTCTTCACTTAAATCTATGTTGAGAGCATTCATTAAGATTATCTCTTTCAGGCTGTCTAAAAAAGGAGCCGCAGCATACTAGTATTTTTTTTTCCAAAAACACAAGTTTTGGTATTTGTTTAGTTCCTTGGTTAAACATTGTAATCCGTTACCTATACCTCTTTATCTCTCTAGAATGTGAAGTAGCATATTTATGGTTTAAACAGGATTGTACATAAATACAGATATTAGTAGTGGTGAGCGTGTCGGATTCATGACCTGGTGGTTGTGAGTTCGATACCCGGTTGAGGCGAACTTGCTTTCTGACGTATTTTCGCCTCTCACCTCTGCTGAAGCATGTGAGAAAAGTAGTTGGTGGCTTTTGAAAGAAAGTTTTGTTAGTACTGTTATGAGAAAGCCAGGAAACACGTGCGTCATAGACCGCCATGATATGACCTTGGCTATTAAAGTGGCGTTAAACCCCAATAAAACACAACTAATCTTTCAAGAATTAACTTTTTAACACTGTGAACTTAAACTAATAATGAAAGAACATGAAAAATGTTTTATATTTCATCAATAGATGTGGACAGGCACAAGGGACTGTGGGAGAAACATTCTGACGTAATTGCGGTTATAGTGAGAGAAGGTCCTCATAAAGAACACAAAATCGAACTACCTACAATAGCAAGGGTGTCAGATGCAGTGATTCAAAAGTTAGACATATGCTGTAGTTTGAGACAAATTAAGAAATTAAACGAAGGGAAAGTCGGGATGTTTCTTACAGACCTTACCGTGGAAAAAGTTGTGGAGTGTGCTAGTAAAAAAAACTGTCATGGCTTGAACGTTCAAAGGGTAAGTTGATTTTGACCTATGTAGGTGCGTTTGAACCTATTCTTTCTCTGAAACAAAAGTGCTGCAGACAAATTCCAAAATATTTTTGCTAAAGACGATTTCTACAATTTAATTTCTCCCAAGTATTTTTATTTCAAGTATGTTATGGTTTAAAATATGTTGAATCTAAATAAATCAAGAAAAAGAGGGTTGCAGGCTTAATTCTGTTAACCTCAAAATATGACCATTTTGACGGTTGAGAGCACATTCTGGATGTCTTCCATTTTATAAATAAAGATGTAAAACGAGATGCAACAATTTTAAAATAAATTCATTAAAAAAGACCTAAAGTGTATTTTTTTTCTCTAAGAAATGATGTCTTGTTCCTAAAAAATCCGTCTACAAAACAAAACTGACACCAGTGCTTTTTTTTTGGTAAATTGCTGAGAAATCTATCCAAGATTTTTTTTCTTTAAAAATGTCGCGTTTTGTGCTTCGTTATATCTCCAACATAAAATCAAAAAAATACATATGGGTTACTGCCTTCTTATTCATGTAATAAGTCATTTTATGGTAAATGGGGTTATTTCATGACAATTCTATTTTTACATACATATTAGCACTAATGTACTACTTAGCCCTTTATGACTTTGAATCCTTTTTCATAAAGAAAAAAACCATAGCTCTGGTTTGAATATATTCTTGAGTTGTTTCCCTGTAATCATTTTCGTTGACAAATCATGTCCATTCTGTAACTCAAAAACCTTTTAAGGTACATGTATTTCGATATAACATCAACATTTATAAAGCACCATGAGACAAAGTGTCATGCAAAAGAACCATAATTCTGTACACAATTTAAAATTGTTTAACTGAAACAGTTAACTCTTCACAATTCAGATTTGTGTACTTCCAATTCCCTTAGGAATATTAAGTGGATTTAGCATAATTCTGTGGGTTGGATATCTTCCTGTTATTTTCCTTTTAGCTCACCTGAGCACAACGTGCTCAACGGGAGCTTTTAGGATCACCCGGTGTCCGTCGTCCGTCGGTCGTCGTGCGTCGTCAACAATTCTTTAAACATCAACTCCTCCTAAACTGCTTGGCCAATTTGGACCAAACTTGGCTGGATTGTTCCTTGGGAGGTCCTCTTTAAAAATTGTTCACAGAATTTGATTTCGTCAAAAACTCTGGTTGCCATGGCAACCAAATGGAATTTTCAAAGAAATTCTTTAAAAATCTTCTCTGAAACCGCTGGCCAGATTTTAAAATGATTTCACAGGGATGTTCCTTGGGTGACCCTTTTCAAAACGTGCTCGCGAAATTTTGATCCGTCAAGAAACATGGCTCTGGTGAATGGGGGCTACTTGCACTATACATAAATGAAGAAATTCTTAAAAATTCTTCTTCTCTGAAACCGCTGGTCAGAATTTGAAATAATTTCTCAGGGATGTTCTTTGGGTGACCCTTTTCAACAAGTGTTGGCGAAATTTTGATATGTCAAGAAACATGGCTCTGGTGAATGGGGGCTATTTGCACTATACAGAAATGAAGAAATTCTTGAAAATTCTTTTTCTCTGAAACGGCTGGTCAGATTTTAAAGTAATTTCACAGAGATATTCCTTGGGTGACCCTTTTCAAAAATTGTTCGTGAAATTTTGATCCGATAAGAAACATGGCTCTGGTGAATGGGGGCTACTCGCACTATATGGAAATGAAGACATTCTTGAAAATTCTTCTTCGCTGAAACCAGATTTTAGAATAATTTCACAACAATGTTCCTTGGGTGACCCTTTTCAAAAATTGTTCGCGAAATTTTGATCTGTCAAAAAGCATGGCTCTGGTGAATGGGCACATTTAAAAATAATTTCACAAGGATGTTACTTGAATGACCCTTTTCAAAAATTGTTCGCTAAATTGTGATCCATCAAGAAACATGGCTCTGGTGAATGGGGGCTACTTGCACTATACAGAAATGAAGAAATTCTTAAAAATCCTTCTTTTTTGAAACTGATGGTCAGTTTTTGAAATGACTTTTACAGGTGACCTTTTGAAAATTGCTTGGCAAAATTTAATTTTGTTTCCAATGTTTCAATACCTCAACAAAAAAAGGCTATGGTCCCCTAAAAAATTCAGGTGAGCGATCCAGGGCCATATTGTAGAATAATTTCACAGAGATGTTCCTTAGGTGACCCTTTTCAAAAATTGCTCGTGAAATTTTGATCCGTCAAGAAACATGGCTCTGGTTAATTGGGGGCTACTTGCGCTATAAGGAAATGAAAAAATTCTTAAAAATTCTTCTTCTCTGAAACCGCTGGTCTGATTTTGAAATAATTTCACAGAGATGTTCCTTGGGTGACCCTTTTCAAAAATTGTTCGTGAAATTTTGATTTGTCAAGAAACATGGCTCTGGTGAATGGGGGCTACTTGCACTATACATAAATGAAGAAATTCTTAAAAATTCTTCTTCCCTCAAACGGCTGGTCAGATTTTTGAAAATTTTCACAGAGATATATTCCTTGGGTTACCCTTTTCAAAACTTGTTCGTGAAAGTTTGATTCGTCGAGAAACATTGCGCTGGTAAATGGGGGCTACTTGCAGTATATGGAAATGAAGAATTTCTTGAAAATTCTTCTTCTCTGAAACGGCTGATCAGATTTGAAAATTATTTCACGGAAATATTCCTTGAATGACCTTTTTCAAAATTTGTTTGCGAAATTTTGATAGGTCAAGGAAACATGGCTGTGGTGAATGGGGGCTACTTGCACTGTACGGAAATTAAGGAAACTTCTAAAAATTCCTCTTTTCTGAAACTGCTCGTCAGATTTTGAAAGGAATTTTACAGGTGTCCTTTTAAAAATTGCTTGGCAAAATAATGATTTTGTTTCAAAAAAAAAAGGCTATGGTCCTCTCAAAAATTCAGGTGAGCGATCCAGGGCCATCTTGGCCCTCTTGTTATTTTTTTCATTACAAAAGGTGTCTGCTCTATAACTTGAAAACCTCTTAGATATTTTTTATAAACTTCACACATTTGTAACGCACTACGAGACAAAGTGTCATGCAAAAGAACCGTAACCCTGGTTTGTATATTTTTTTTCGAGTTATTTCCTTTTGATTATTTTCCGTCACAAATCGTGTCCACTGTATAACTTAAAATCCTTTTAAGATACTTTAATAAAAACTAAACATTTTGTAAGCACCGTGAGACGGTCATAACTCTGGCTTGTATACTTTGCGAGTTATTTTTCTCGATTATTTTCTGCCCTCTTTTTAGCTCACCAGAGCACGTCGTGCTAGGGGTGAGCTATTGTTATCGGTCAATGTCCGTCAGTCCGTCCATCATTAAAAAATCTTCTCCTCTGAAATCGCCAATCAGATTTCAATGAAACTTCACAGAAATGATCCGTAGGTAATGCACTTTCAGAATACTTCAAAGATTTGAATTCCATGAAGAACTCTGGTTGCCATTGCAACCGAAAGAAAAAAAAAACTTTAAAAATGTTCTGGTCTCAAACTGTAAGGGCTAGAGATTATATATATGGCTTGTAGCATCATCTAGTGGTCCTTTACCAAAATACTTCAAATTATGGCCCTGTTGTAAAATTTAACCCTATTTTGTTGGTCTCGGATTTCACATACAGATTTTGCGTTTGAATGAGAAAAAATTGCCATATTTGACTCTGTTTACACTCTAGCATATCCAAGTATCAACCAATCAGCACCAAACTTGGTCAAAATATATATGACTATCAGATCTCGGATGAGTATGATAATGGGTATAATCCGACTAGAATGACGGAAGTTATTTGCCCTTAAATCATAAAAATTACTATATTTTGACATTGTTTACACTCTAGCATCTATAAATATCAACCAATCAGCACCAAACTTTGTCTAAATATGACCATAAGATCTCGAATGAGTTTTGTTTTGGGGTCTATTCAGACAAGAACGACAGGAGTTATTTGCCCTTGAATGAGAAAATTCTGTAGTATAGTTCGGAGCATAACTTTGTCATATGACTTAAAACTTAGCATTTTGCGTTTATTGCAATAATAAAGAGTGCAGTGTGAAACAGCCATAATTCCACCTCGTACTGTGTATGAGTTATTTCCCTTTGACCATCATTTTTACAGGCTTTTATGCTTGTCCGGAATATAGCTTTATCATCTCTAGCCTGAACATCTTCAAATTTTGTATGCATGATTGAAAAATTACGCAATGCATTGCACAAGAACCATAACTCTTCCGATTATAAATTTTGAGTTATTACCCATTGACCTTCATTTTATAGCATTTCCTGCTTGTCCGGAGCAAAACTTTGTCATCTTATGTAGGAATGACTTGAAATATGGTATGCTTATTTGTTGTAATATTTGGAAGTGCAGTGCACAAGAATTGTAACTTTACCTCATGCTGTCTTTGAATTATTTCCCTTTGATAGTGTTGTTCTTCTAAAGTCCTTGTCAGGATTTTCGAACGGTTTATCAGCAAATAAATAACTCAATGTAAAGTTTCTTTTTGAATTTTATTTTAGAATGATTTTGACACTTTAAATTTCTTTCGTCCTAAACTGATCGATGGCACCCAAAGTTCTATTTCCAAAACAAAATTTAGCGTGGTCAATTAAAAGTGAAGCCACTAAGAAGTTTCAAGTCAAAGATATAAGCCAAAGATGTAAGCCAAAGATGAGCCCTCTGCTGTGCGCGCTTGGTTCATATACCAATCTCAGTCATGTGACAACCATCTGACCAACCTAACTCCTCCCAGAAGCGATGCAGCCTGCAAAACTTGCACCTTGATTGGTCAGTTTCAGTCACATGACTGTTTAGCTGGACAACTAGGTCAGGCTCATCAGCACATCCCCGGCCAAGCCAGTGACTTGTCCTTGTCCGGTCGTCATAAGTTCAAACCTATCAAACTTGAAGTGCCAACTCATCAAGTATGGTCATCCGTCGGTCATCTAGACTTGTCGGATGTAAACAACCCTTATCTTTGAATGACAAGGAAGAAAATATATACGTGCTGAAGCACCATATTGTAACATACCTCCCTTTCTAATTTGGAAATTACCATATACACTAAACTTATGTGTCTATGTAATTTCTCTCCCTAACGACATCTTTTAAAGAGGTAGTTCAACATTTTCTCTTTTGAATTTTATCTAAGTATTGATTAGTGTGTCATCATTATTAGGTTAACAATAATCCTCAACCTAAAAATACATGAAAATACAATTAAATACATTAAATGAAAATATAATCAAGTTCATTATTGTAGATAACAATGTCCATTTGTTTTCGTCAGTCGTTGTACCAATAGCGTTGTACCATCTACGTTGTACCAGTAAGTTGTACCAATTACGTTGTACCAGTAAGTTGTACCAGTATGCTGTACCAATTGTGTTGTAGCAGTATGTTGTACCCTCTACGTTGTACCAATTGTGTTGTACCAATACGTTGTACCAATTTTGTTGTACCAATAAGTTGTACCAATTGTGTCGTACTATAAGCTGATGTACTAATATCCTCAAAACACATATGTGGTAACGTTACATGTGGAACTGCCTAGTCGGTACTTGACTAAACAAAGCGCTGGCTTGTAGTGTCTGACCAAATAAAACAGAGTTATACAATAATGTTCAGTGCCTTTTGTTTGTTATGCTTTAACAACAATAGCCTGCGAGTCCAAGAGAGGATGAGCTTGACTCCTCGATAGCTCGCTGCTGTGAAGGTAGTCGTTTATGCCTCCCTGAGCTTCTTCTTCGAGTAATGTTGACATTATCATCACGCCTTTGGATTCTTCTTTTTGAATACAATGTTTGTTGTCAGGCAATTTAGCTATTTGTTCCCTTGTTCTAGCCTTTTTCTTAACTTTACTATTCCACCCTAACAATTTCGCAAGCAGTAAATGCTTGTATTTCCAAATACAACATATTAGAATAAGAATAGCAATTCCAGTACAAATGATAATAACCAAATAACCCCAAATAGGAAAGTGTTTCGGTGAAGTCATTTCTTCAATGAGTCTTAGATTGTCTAAGTGATCTAATAAAGTGTTCAACGGGAACTCGTCTAAGTCGTCGAGTTTCTTCGGTAACATCATTGTGTTATTTTGAATTATGTCAAGTTTAGTTATGTCATCCCAAACACGGAAGTTGGTGAAATTATATACGTCAAATTTCATTTGTCATTGCTAGTCTTATCATTCCTACTTAAACACGTACTAGCAATCAAGAATCCTTAATGCCATGTCAGATACAAGGTGACCTATGTAAATACGGTCTAATACATAAATGTACGGTACTTAACCTGCCTTATATTCTGAACTCGAGACCTTTTCAGTAGATAGGTGTCGCATACCACCTAATATGAATTATACTCATACTTGCTATACGTGCAATCTACAAGTCTTATCATTGTCATTGGCTTTTCAGTATCATTTCAATTGATACAACCAATTTAAAAAAAAAAACAGTGTCCGATTTACTGCTGAGATGCCAAATTGACATATGTGGAAGGTATGTCCACAACAAGTTATAAAACTACCCAAACTATCGCGACCTGCTATACTTCACTAGCTATGTACATGATAATTGCGTCAATCTACCATCAGTTTGCTCTGGTGACCTTTGTCTTGGCCTTTAATTCACTGATTTGATTTTCACATAACAAACAAATTTTTCACGAAATTCGAAACTTATTCTCAAGCGAATAATTACAATTCCTCAGCCTATCGCCATCGGCTAAAGAACTTTTGAAGCCTCACAACTTATTTCAATAAATTAGACAAAGCGTCTAATAACCTTTTGACCTTATGTTTCTTACTTGTTTTTCTATGTTTCCTAACTTTAACCTCGTCTACTTCCATTTGCTCAGGTTCTGACCTGACAATTTCGAAGTTTTCGTCTAAATCATTTGCAGAAAAGTAGCTTTCAGTACCTGAATTGTCTTCCATTCTAGATTCTGAATGTCTATCTAACTTAGGATCTTCTAAGTCTGAATTGTTGTCACTACTATCAGGACTACTACCACTACTACCGCTATTACTACTGCTGATCTCGCTCTCACCATTCTCACGTTTAATTCTACGATTTCTGGCCTTAATACGGTTTCTTAATTCTAAAAGTGGGATGTCATCTTCGCTCGATGACCCAGACCTGTGTTGTTTTTTCATATTCACTAATTTAGAGAGAGGAGGTTTATCTGTATCTGAATCTGTATCTGTTGTTGGTGGAGAGATAACATAGCGTGTTTTACGCAACTGTCTTCTTTTTTCAGGCTTATTTATTTTCCAGTCATCTATCTTTGCTAATCGTAAATGCCTTGCGTGTGTTTCTTTCACGGTACCATCTAATTGATTGCGAATTACATATGTGAGTGGACTTTTTTCTTTTATAATACGATAATAGCCTTGCCATTTTCTGTCTAATTTTGATTTTCTAGCATGTTGTTTCAAGTAAACTGGATCACCTACTTTAAAATCTGTTTCTTTTGCGCCTTGATTAAACCTTTGTGCACTACGTCTCTTTGCTTCACGTAAGTTTTTGTGTACTAACATAAAGGATTCGTGTTGTTTTTCTAATGCTAATTTATGTGTGTCTTCTCCTTTGTATCGCTCTCTACATTGCAAAATATTATCTATTGCCAAAACTGGATCTCTTCCATAAAGTAAAAAGAAAGGAGAGAATTTCGAAGATTCATGAACCGAAAAATTAATTGCTGCGCATGCTTGATTTAAATACAAGTCCCAAATTTCAGGATTACCTTCTATTTTCTTGCTTAAAACATTCATTAAAGTTTGGTGTGTTCTTTCACAGGCACCATTACTTTGTGGAGAGTAAAAGCTAGTCGTAATATGCTTTATATTCAAAGCTTTAAGGGTTTCACTCATTTTCGTATTGCAGAATTCTTTCCCATTATCACTTAATAAGCATAGCATTGTACTGTGCTGAGGTATAACCTCATTAATCAAGATGGAACATACGGTGTCCGTACTTTTATCTGGTATTGCAAAGCACATCATCCATGCGCTATATAGACATTGAAAATGTAAGATATATACGTTATTTGACAGAGTTCTTGGAAGTGGACCAACTATGTCTACAGCTACTTTTTGCATTGGATAGGTTGGAATATCCATTTCTCTCATAGGAGGTTTGATTGCTGTTAAATTGCGTTCTTGGCAGGTGACACATTGTTCAGTGTATTGGCTTACCTTTTTATACAAATTTGGGTAATAATACTTGCGTTTTATGCTATCATATACTTTGTCGATTCCTAAATGTGAGAATTCGTGGTATCCTTTGATAATTCCGTCGACCAAATGTTCAGGTAGGTATAGTCTTAATTTTGGGGATCCATCAACATCAGAAATAAAATATAGTATACCATCCATGACTATAAGATTTTTATCATGGGTTTTGGTCAATTTGCCGCTTTCAAGCTTCTGCATGAGTAAAATAATGTTTTCATCTTGTGATTGTTCATGTTTAGTATCCAATTTATCTAGAGTCGGTTTGTCCTCAATATCGCCTAAAGGTATATCACAGTTAATAAATTCTGATGGGTCAAACTGATTAGTATTTATTAGATTTACCTGTAGGTTTGTATGGTCTGTTGACACCTTGTCAAGTTCATTGCTGTCATTCTTTCCGGCCTACGACTTAATAAATCTGCAATAACATTCTGTTTACCTTGAAGATATTCTATATCAATGTTATATGAGGCAATTGTTAAAGCCCATGAAGCAATTTTTCTATTTTTAAATTGACTATTCAGTAGATATTTCAATGGCATATGATCAGTTTTTACTAGTATCTGAGAACAGCCAATCCAGTGATGTAATTTCTCTAAAGCATAATGTATGGCATAGCATTCTTTTTCTACTGTGCTCCATCTACATTGTGTCGGACTTAATTTGTGAGATAAGAAATACAATGGTTTCTCAAGAATTTCGCTATTTTCTTCTTGTTCTTGGACTAAACAAGCTCCTATTGCTGAATCTGATGCATCTGTGTAGAGAATGAATTTTTTATTAAAGTCAGGATATGAAAGTAACGGAATAACAGTTAAACTTTCTTTCATATATTCAAAAGCCTTCTGACATTCTTCACTCCACTTAAATCTTGCATGTTTCTTGGTTAGTGCGACAATTGGTTCACTGATATTTGCAAAATTTGGCACAAAACGTCTATAATATGAGCGTAATGCAACAAAACTTCTGCATTCTTTAACATTCGTTGGCGGACCTAGCGTTCTAATGGCTTCAACTTTGTCTTGGCATGGTTTTACGCCTGAAGATGTTACAATAAAGCCTAAGTGTTCAGATTCTGCTTTTAAGAATTAACATTTCTTTAATTTTAACTTCAACTGGTGATGTCTTAGTCTTTCAAATAGTTTTTTTATGTGACTGATGTGTTCTTCTAGTGTTTCTGACCAAACAATTATGTCGTCTACGTAAAATGAACAAAAATCATCAAATCCTGCTAGTGCTCTTTGCATTAATTCAACAAAATAAGATGGACTATTACGCAACCCAAAAGGTGCACGGTTAAAACAATAAGATCCTTTCAGAGTCGAAAAACCTGTGTATTCACGAGAATTTGGATCTATTGGAACATTAAAAAATCCACTTTTCAAATCAAAAGTACTTATAAATTTGGCCTTGCCTAATTTCATCAAAATTTCATCTATGCATGGTAGTCTAATTACGTATACTTTTGTTACGGAATTTAATTTTCTGAAATCTACACACACTCTTTTATCACCATCTTTCTTACCTACTACTACTACACTAGAACTGTATGGACCTCTGCATCTAGAGATTATTCCAGCCTCTAACCATTCATCGACTGTTTTGCCTATTACCTTCTGGTCTTCGATAGAAGCTTTGTAGGGTTTAATTTTGAAAGGTGTTTCATCTGTTAAAACTATATCCATAGAAACTAGATTTGAAGGTACAATGTCCTTCTCATTAAAAGCAAAAACATCTAAATTTTTCAAGACTAATTCATTCACTAAACGCCTGTGTTGACAATCAGTGTGTATATGATCTAATATGTCTTGTTCAGTCGGGCGGGACGTATTGACCTGACTAGACGTTGGGCCTGAAATATGACATACGGTCATTAGTTCATTTTTGTCTAGCAAATCTACACGACCTACTGCTGACCCTTTGCATAATTTTATATGTCTGTTTGTGTAATTTGTTATTTCGACAGGGACTTTGTTTGAGCTATTCAATTTTACTACACTGTTTGTTACCACCAGCCCTGGTTCTTCTCGGACCAAATTATCAGAAAAGGAGGAAATAATACATTCTTTGCCAAATGAAAAATTTTCTGTCTTTTTTACTGTAGCACAAAGAATATAGGTTGTATTCGGTCGAATGGTTATAGATCTGCTCAATCTAACTACTGTACTTACATGCTTGTCTGAAACCATGGGCACGTAAATGCCTTTGATTCTGATTAGTCCTAAATCAAAATACATTCTTACACCCATGTCAGTCATAAAATTGTCACCTAAGATTATGCATCTATTTATGCCATCTACTACAAAGAAATCATAATTCAATTTTAAGCCTTTAATTTCAAAATTTAAATTTACCTTTCCTACGGTTTTTAATGCGCCCCCCTCTACAGATTCTAAATGTGCGTCGCATTTTTTAAGCGTAGGCTTTTCTTTTAAAGATTTATAAAATTTTAAAGATATCAAACAAGTTTCACTACCTGTATCGAGTAGACTTCTAATTTTTTGCTTTTGAACTTTAATTAAACAAGAATTTGGGTTTCCGGTCAAATTTATTCTTAAGTTGCTCTTATTTGTCGGAGTATCGGCTTCGTTATACTCGACCTTATCTAGTTTTTTGCGGGGCAATTTGACTGTCTATGTCCCTTCTGTTTACAACCCCAACATTCAATTTCTTTTGGTTTTCTCTTATAACCGTCTACGTGTTCATTTGTCCTATGGCCTCTCTTATTACATATATTGCAGTATTTGTAATTTTTGCCTTTGGAGTGGTCGACCTCCATGGGCTGTTCGTCTCTATTCTGCGTTAGTTCGAGTCTGTCTGGTTTGTCCTTATTTCTAATCGCGCAACGATACACGATACCTTGTTCTCGAAGGGCGATTCTATATGCCTCTTCGAATGTTTTAGGCATTGTTCGTTCTACTTGTGCACGGATTGACGTATCTGCCAACCCACACAAAAATATGGTTAGTAACTGAGACTCTACAATTTCATCGATCGCCGCGTTACGTTCTGGGTAAGCCCTTTCTGAAAAACTTAATAATCGCTCGGCGAAGAATTGTACGTCTTCATCTTTCTTTTGTCTTATATTAACCAGTTGTTCGAACGCCTTCGGTTTGTCAATAAAAGGCGAAAACCTTGATTGTAAATTTTCCTTTAGATTTGCCCAAGTTTTCGTCCCCTCAGACTCTAAATATCTCTTTATGTAGTCTGACACCAAACCGGTGCATGTTTGATATGCAACAAGCTGTTTTCGCTTGTCGTTGCAGTCGTAGAGAAAGGCATGCTTTTCTACCTGCTTGACCCATGAATCAAAGTCTCTCGGGTTACCATCGAAGTTTTTTATACTAAACGGTATTCTACCGCTGTCCGTCCGTCTGTCCAGACTAGGATCAAAGGATTCCAATGTGTGTGCTATAGCCTTAGCACTGTCTGACACTACTCGTGAGTTCAAGTCTAAATTTTGACAGTTTTGCATCAAAATTTGGTTATTCTCATTTAAAGTTTTTGTAAGAGCCTGAATTTGTTGCTCTGCCATTTTTCTAAACAGAAATATACAAATATAAGTACAAGAGGCTAGAAAAGAACAAGCTAAAAAGTACCTTTGTTGAGATGTCTTCTTCTCGTTTTCTCGTCTATCTGTCTTGTTCTTCTTTTGTCCCTTTGTCCTTCGCGTTGTGTTTCGTTGTCCGTGATACTAAGGTTCTTTTAAATTAAACTGTTAGTTAAAAACAGGTTAAAATCTGCAGGCACGGCACCAAAAATTATATGCGTACACGTGTGTGTTGTACTTCTAAAGTCCTTGTCAGGATTTTCGAACGGTTTATCAGCAAATAAATAACTCAATGTAAAGTTTCTTTTTGAATTTTATTTTAGAATGATTTTGACACTTTAAATTTCTTTCGTCCTAAACTGATCGATGGCACCCAAAGTTCTATTTCCAAAACAAAATTTAGCGTGGTCAATTAAAAGTGAAGCCACTAAGAAGTTTCAAGTCAAAGATATAAGCCAAAGATGTAAGCCAAAGATGAGCCCTCTGCTGTGCGCGCTTGGTTCATATACCAATCTCAGTCATGTGACAACCATCTGACCAACCTAACTCCTCCCAGAAGCGATGCAGCCTGCAAAACTTGCACCTTGATTGGTCAGTTTCAGTCACATGACTGTTTAGCTGGACAACTAGGTCAGGCTCATCAGCACATCCCCGGCCAAGCCAGTGACTTGTCCTTGTCCGGTCGTCATAAGTTCAAACCTATCAAACTTGAAGTGCCAACTCATCAAGTATGGTCATCCGTCAGTCATCTAGACTTGTCGGATGTAAACAACCCTTATCTTTGAATGACAAGGAAGAAAATATAAACGTGCTGAAGCACCATATTGTAACAATAGTCAGTTTTACAGTGTTAAGTGCTTGTCCGGAATATAATTTTGTCATATCGAGTCAGAAGGACTTCAAACTTGGTATATATGTTTGTTGCAATATTACCCAGTACTGTGTGCAAGAACAATAGCTCTATGTAGGGCGGTTTTTGAGTAATTCCCCTTTGATCTTCATCTTTATTGTATTTTTTGTTTGTACAGAATGGAACTTCGAAGTTCTCAAGTCAAACTGATTAGAGACTTGATAAAGCTGTTGGTTGCATTGCCTGCCCTTTGCAATTATTATACCTCCTCAACAACTTGAGGTGGGATGGGCATAGCTTGTGCCAATTTGCTGCTTTTGTTTCATTATCATGTGGCCTGAAATCTCTATATTCTATATTTATCTTTATTGTAGACCTTTTTGTTAAGTACTCACTAGTGAGCGATATAGGACCATCATGGTCCTCTTGTTATGTACAGTCGTGTATAAACAAACAGTATGGGAAAAGTAGCCATTTCAAGTTGAAAATTTCTAATTCTTGCTTACGCGATAAAGTCTGCAATTGTTGCCCGATTTTTGTGAAACTTGCACAGTTTTTTTATCTCATCAATAGCTTTAACCCTATTGATTTTGAAAAAAATCCAACAAACGGTTTGGGAAAAGTAGCCCTTTCAAGTTGAAAATTTCTAATTCATGTTAACACAGTAAAGTCGGTCTTACTTGTCAGATTTTAATGAAAATCACACATTTTTTTATCTTATCAGTAGCTTCAACCCAATGTATTTTGAGAAAAATTCAACCAACAGTATGGGAAAAGAAGCCATTTCAAGTTGAAAATTTCAAATTCTTGTTTACGGGATTAAATGTGCATTTGTTATTAGATTTTTGTGAAACTTGCACGGTTTGTTTATCTCGCCAAAAGCTTCAACAGTATCGATTTTGAATTAAATCTAACAAACAGTATGGGAAAAGTAGCCATTTCAAGTTAAAAATTACCAATTCTTGTTTACGCATTAAAATATGCATTTCTTGTTTATTTCTTGTTTACGTGATAAAGTCTGCATTTGTTATCAGATTTTTGTGAAACTTGCAGAGTTTGTTTATCTTATCAATAGCTTCAACCCTATCGATTTTGAAAAAAATCTGACAATCAGTATGGGAAAAGAAGCCATTTCAAGTTGAAAATTTGATTTCTTATTTAATCTGTTGAAGTCGGCATTTCTGGTTTTAATCATTGTATTTTTTTTTTCTTTTTGCATCATGAATTCATAGTGTATGCTTGAATAAAAGCAAAATCTGTGCCAGTAGAGCGATATCAGGCCCTTCAGGGCCTTCTAGTTTTTTTTTTGTAGAGAAACATTTTCTAGTTTTAAAATCACTGCACAAATATTAACCACAACGGGACCAATTGTCATACCAATGAATCGTCTTCTTAGGTCAAAGGTCAAGTTCACAGCAAGGTCAAATTTGTTGACGGGAGATAGTATTCGTCTACGGCCTGTAATTTTTATACGCCCGTCAAAGACGGGACGTATTATGGGATCACCCATTGGCTGCGGAGGGGGCGGGGGGGGGGGAGGGGAGGGGGGCAAGCGGGTTGGGGTGGCCAGCGTTCAGTTCTTTGTCCGGAGCATAACTTTGTCATTTCAAGTCTGATTGACTTGAAACTTGACAGTTTTGTTTGTTGCAATAATACGGAGTGCAGTGTGAAAGAACCATAACTCTACCTTGTGCTGACCTTGAGTTATTTCCCTTTGATCGTCATTTTTACAGCATTTTCTGCTTGTCCGTAGCATAACTTAGTCATCCCTGGTCCGATTCACTTGAAACTTGGCATTTGTGTTTGTTGCAAATATAAACTTGGCATTTTGTGTTTGCAATAATACAGAGTGCACTGCGAAAGAACCATAACTCTACCTCCTGCTGTCTTTGAGTTATTCGCCTCTGATCGTCATTTTCAAAGCATTTTCTGCTTGTCCGGAATAGAACTTTGTCATTTTCAGTCTAAGCATCTTCAAATTTGGTATGCATGATTGTTGAAAAATTATGGAGTGCAGTGAATAAGAATCATAACTCTTTCTTGCACGAATTTTGAGTTATTCCCCTAAGATCTTTTTAGCTCACCTGAGCACAACGTGCTCAAGGGGAGCTTTTAGGATCACTCGGTGTCCGTTGTGCGCCGTCAACAATTTTTTGAACATCAACTCCTCCTAAACCGCTGGGCCAATTTGGACCAAATTTGGCTGGAAGAGTCCTTGGGAGGTCCTCTTTAAAAAGTGTTCACAGAATTTGATTACATCAAAAACATTGGTTGCCATGGGAGCAAAATTGAATTTTGTAGGAAATACTCTAAAAATCTTCTCTGAAACCACTGGCCAGATTTTAAAATAATTTCACAGAGATGTTCCCTGCTGACCCTTTTCAAAATATGTTTGCAAACTTTGGATCCGTCAAGAAGAAACATGGATCTGGTAAATGGGGATTACTTGCACTATACAGAAATGAAGAAATTCTTAAAAATTCTTCTCCGAAACCCCAGGTCAGATTTAGAAATAATTTGACAGGGATATTCTTTGGGTGACCCTTTTCAAAAATTGTTCGCCAAACTTTGATTCGTCAAGAAACATGGCTCTGGTGAATGGGGGCTACTTGCACATTATATGGAAATTAAGAAGTTCTTGAAAAACCTTCTTCTCTGAACACGTGATCAGATACTAAAATATTTTCAATGCAATGTTCCGTGGGTGACCCTTTTCAAAAAGTTGTCGCAAAATTTTCATCTGTCAAGAAACATGGCTCTGGTGAATGGGGGCTACTTGCACTATACGGACATGAATAAATTCTTGAAAGTTCTTCTCTGAAAAGGATGATCAGATTTTAAAATAATTTCACAGAAAAGTTCTTTGAATGACACTTTTCAAAATTTTGATAGGTCAAGAAACATGGCTCTGGTGAATTGGGGCTACTTGCACTATACGGAAATTAAGAAACTCTTTAAAAAATCTTCTTTACTGAAACTGCTGGTCAGATTTTGAAATGACTTTTACAGGTGACCTTTTGAAAATTGCTTGGCAAAATAATGATTTTGTTTCCAGTGTTTCAATACCTTAAAAAAAATGGCTATGGTCCTCTAACAAATGCAGGTGAGCGATCCAGGGCCATCTTGGCCCTCTTGATTATAGCATTTATTGCTTGTCAGGCACATAACTTTGTCATCTTTAGTAGGAATGACTTGAAATATAGTATGTTTATTTGTTGCAATATTTGGAAGTGCAGTGCGCAAGAATTGTAACTCTTCCTCGTGCTGTCTTCGAATTATTTCTCTTTGATCGTCGTTTATAGCTCCACTGGCCGTAGGCCAGCGAGCTATTGTCATGGCGTTGTGTCCGTCGTGCGTCCGTTCGTCCGTCCGTTCGTCCGTGCGTGCGTGCGTCCGTAAACTTTTTCTTTAAAAAACTTCTTCTCAGAAACTATTGACTGGATTTTTACCAAATTTAACGGGAATGTTCCTTAGGTGGTCCTCTTTCAAATTCCTTCAAATAATTGTGTTTCATGAATAATTCTGGTTGCCATGGCAACCAAAGTAAAAAAAAATTAGAAATCTTCTCCTCCCAAACCGCTAATTGGATAGCATTATTATTTTGCAGGAATGTTCCTTAGATAGAGGTCTACAGAATTTCTTAATAAAACAAGATCCGTCCAAAAACATGGCTTTTATGGGAGACTCATTTTCCTTTTATGGTATAAAGTAAAATCTTTTAAAAATTTCTTCTCTCAAACTATTCGTTGGATTTCATTGTTGTATTGCAGGTTAGTTCCTATGGTGGTAAGTCTTTACCATACAATCCTGACTAAAATTTAACAGACCTAAAGAAAAAGTCTTTGGAAAACAATCTTGGAAAAGGAGAAAATGCTGATAATCAGCATTTTCCCCTATTCCCTCAGTGTTTTCTACTCTATCAAAGAGAGAAATCATCATTTCATGAATGTTCAATTTGTTGTCTGCAAATGCTTTCAGTTTGGTAACATCCCAAATTTTGTCGTTTGGTAAAGAGTTAAATATGGTTGCTTTACATAATCTATAATCCTTTTCATATAAAACAAGAGAACCCCTGCACTTTTATTAGTTCTGGTATAGGTTTGTTGACCTACTGGTGACCTAGTACAAAGAGGGACAGGGCTTTACTGTTGTGATAAGGCAATTTGTTATCCAATCAAACTGATCCTGCAACTTCAATAAAACAATTGCCACAATACATATTTTCTATATTTTGATG
Organism: Tridacna crocea; assembly: GCA_943736015.1. Lineage (NCBI taxonomy): Eukaryota > Metazoa > Mollusca > Bivalvia > Cardiida > Cardiidae > Tridacna > Tridacna crocea. The sequence continues at coordinate 18,118,500 of OX031069.1, forward strand.
TTTCCCCACCCAAAATGGTTTGTAACAAGACCCTCTTTAACTATAACCAGAAGACAAATTTTTTATAACTGGTCATAATTGAAAGATGTTGCAGACAACATAATAAATCTTCAAATTAGTAAAATTTGTATCAAAAAAGGTAAAAATTATTGTGTAAAACTAAGAAAATGCAGGTTACTGTTATTTTCTTTTTTTCTCACAATGTTTTTCATGGCTTTTTTTCTTTAGTGACCTAAAATGCAGGAAAGAATGGTAAAAAAACTTCTCATCACCCTTACAGAAAAATCAGGACTGTGGAGCGATACAGGCGCTCAAGCGCCTCTAGTTACAGCATCTTCTTCTCTTCCAGTGCATAACTTTGTCATCTTAGGAAGGAATGACTTGAAATATAGTATGATTATTATTTGTTGCAGAATATTTGAAAGTACAGTGCGCAAGAATTGTAACTCTACATTGTGCTGTGTTTGAGTTATTTCCCTTGGATCATCATTTTTACAGCATTTAGTGCTTGTTTAGAATATAACTTTGTCATCTCAAGTCATAACGAATTCAAACTTGGTATGCATCATTGTTGTAATATTACGGAGTGTAATGCGCAAAAACAATAACTCTACTTAGTACAAATTATGAGTAATTCCACTTTGATCTTCATTTTTACAGTAGCTTGCTTGTCCGGAAGTGATAGATTATAAGCCAGCAGGGTGTTTGCTGCCCCTCCAGGGCAAATTTTCGGGACTGATTTTCTTAAGCCCCAAGGTCTCCTGAGGAAATTTCCAAAGTCTGCCACCTGGCGAGTGGGGCTTTTGGAAGTTATAGACATCAAAGGTCATCAAGTGCACCTCTAACCCTAACGTTATTAGTTGATCCTCAATTGAACTTTTTTGGAAAGTGTATACCTTGTGAAAGTCCCAAAATGACCTCATGTGATGTAATAAGCTTATATTTTGATAATTCTATGCATTTCTAACAAAATGAAAGAATATTTCATGCAAATCAAAGCACTGACAGCGCTGAGCTTTTTATGATTTAAAGGTGGCCTTTCAGATTTTGGGACGAAAATTTACGAAAATGCAAAAAAATCATCGTTATACCCCCAAAGCCTTTTAAATTGCGTTCATAAAACCCCAGTAGTTGAAAACCATCCGACAACACGAGAAATTAGAGACTTACTACGGCCCAGGTTGACACCAACGGGAGACACGTTTTATTTTTAGATGATCAATTCTACCATTTACATACAGGAATACACAGACAAAGTTTCAAACAAAGCGTCCAAAGAAAACATAATGGAAAATAATTATTACATGTTTGTTACATAATGGAATTTAAGCGTTATTAGTCATGTGCTAGTCACTTGACATTCCCACAACGCTTTATTGATTTTTGGCGCGAAATCTAAAAATACCTTAAGAGGCTACGTAGCCTTTTAAAGGAACACCACCAAAAAAAGAAATTTTGTTGTAATCTTATTAGTCTTAATTATTGATGATTTGTATTATTTTTTCATATAAAATTCAGTGATATATATATTTTTCAATTTGGTGAGATGTAAAAATTCTAAATACCCACCTTTAAGCTTTCAATACATCATAATCTGAGAAACTTCATGGATATTTTTCAGATAAAGAACATTTTCTTGACAACAAAATGCCTTGAATGCATCTTAGAAGCAACCCAAATGACATTTTCAAATTTATTGTATATCAACTAGTCATATTCGTGGATAAAATAGAAACACATGCAACAAAAATTCAATAATATACATTTTCACTTTTTATATCAATTGCTGAAAAGTTAACGACTATCTGGTTCATTTCTTCATTTTAACATAAAAATATAAAATGGTCTTAATGGTTATATTCTTTACAGTATACAGAAACTTTTATTGCAAATCAAAGTACTGAAGTTACTGATAAATTGTGTACCATTCACTTTTGCATCTAAAAAATTAACAAAAAATTTTTAAGTAAAGTATATCTTCATCTTATTTACTAAGAATATATTGTAAATGCTATGTACAGTGCTTTCTCTTGTGATGCCATAGTTCTCTCAGCCAATGATATCAAAGTACAAAAATTTGAACTTGAAATTATACAGTAGTACAGGATACATAATTATTGCGGAATCATACTAAATAAGAGCAAAGAAAGTTATCAAGTTTTACTTTTATTACGTTTGCCCGAATATGGCTGCGGCTTAAACAACATAATACAAATTAAACAATCAAATTTCAACGAGGCTGCTCAAAACAACTAGCAAGCCCCCAAAAGCCCCACTTGGGCTACAAAAGTTCACAATGCAATACAGACATTTTAGCCCCCAACAGGGCAATTCAAATTTGGATACAAAACTTCTTAAGACTCCTCTGGGAATCAGAAGGAGCCTAACATATTGTAAGTTTATCAAACAAACACTTTGGCATCACAATCTTTTTCAGTAACAGTTACACATAATTACACAATGCACTTTTGTCAGTTCATATTACCAAACCCTTTACAATCAAGCAAGCATTTCCCTTTAACCATGACAAACGCTGGCCGACTGGCCGCAATGACACGTCATTCAGTTCATATGTTCAGCCACATGTAGGTAAGCCGCAACCGTGGATCTGTACCAGTTAGATCGAATATTGTCAAAGATGCTTAAAACACACAAGGCGAAATCTTCAGTGGTGTTCTGAAACAAAAATCTAGCAAAGTATCTTTGTATATGACTGTGTTAAGAAGACATGACCCGAGCCACACCACTTGTTTACATGTGTATGCTATGAACTACAGCCAAAAAGTTGCGACGACTTGACTTCTTTGCAGAAACAAAAATCACAAGGATGAATTCAACTTTCAGCTACTCAGCAGAAAGATAAAGGTATGAATTAATCCTATTATTTGCAATACAAGGGGAAGCTCAGGTCAATGTCCGCATTGACTAATACTTGCAGGGTTGCGGTGGGTGGGCTAAATAATGTATTTTTGATCAAATAACTTACTTACCCCACATGTATCTGAAATTGTAGTCAACCTCTTTGTGTAAGAGTGCACGACCCGCAAATACAATCAAAGTATTGGGAGTATTCCCCTCAAAAATCATCAAAGTATCACGAGTATTCTCCACAATAATCCGTTGCTATCCATAGCGGATAGCCGTACTTATTGCGGAATCATACTAAATAAGAGCAAAGAAAGTTATCAAGTTTTACTTTTATTACGTTTGCCCGAATATGGCTGCGGCTTAAACAACATAATACAAATTAAACAATCAAATTTCAACGAGGCTGCTCAAAACAACTAGCAAGCCCCCAAAAGCCCCACTTGGGCTACAAAAGTTCACAATGCAATACAGACATTTTAGCCCCCAACAGGGCAATTCAAATTTGGATACAAAACTTCTTAAGACTCCTCTGGGAATCAGAAGGAGCCTAACATATTGTAAGTTTATCAAACAAACACTTTGGCATCACAATCTTTTTCAGTAACAGTTACACATAATTACACAATGCACTTTTGTCAGTTCATATTACCAAACCCTTTACAATCAAGCAAGCATTTCCCTTTAACCATGACAAACGCTGGCCGCCATACGACCCGCCAGAGCATCAATTGACTGATGCACAGGCGACTGATGCACAGGCGGGCCGCCGCCAAACATGACACCAGCGAAAAGAGCATAAAGCCGCAGCCAGGGCTAATTTATCGTATTGGACCTATGTAAAATAAATGCTTCCAAGCCGGCAGCAATTTGGTTGAGAAAGATCTCATTCCCAGTGGCTGAAAGATGCACACCATCAGATTTATACAACCTAGGTTGCACAACCTGCAAATCAGGATGCTTTATAAAACATCCACCTGCAGACACAAGCTTATGTGCAGCAAAATTGTTTAGTCTACCCCGACAACGATTCATAGCTGCCAGATTCTCAGAATAACGCCAGGTAGATCTTGGTAGAATTTGTGACCAAATGATTTTAGTTCCAGCAAATGTCAAATCGAGGAATTCAAAAAGAGTCTCTAACTGACTACGCAGAGTTTTTAACGGTATTTTACCAATGTCATTCCCACCACAATGAAGGAGAAGAAATTTCGGCTTGGTGTTAAATTGCAGGAGATACTTGAGTTTTCGCTGTAAACCTCTTATATCCAGTCCTCCATATCCTTGCCACCATATGTCGACCTTAAATTTGTCTAGACCTAAATGGATACCTCCTAGTCTACTGCGAGCCACCATGAATGCATCTCTGATGATAGATGATCCTACACACCAGACTTGAACGTGCTCTAAAATTGACTTTAAGATGTGTCAATAATTGATGACCCTAACTTGTACAGTTAAATTGTCTGCATCAGATTAGGGACTTCTATGAGTTCTGGCCTAATATATGACTTAAATGCTTCTGATTTCCAACTACCCGCAGCTTTAATCTCGGCATCAGAATAACCCAAAGCTGCAGCTGTGGTGGCAGCACCAATCCGAAATGAATGGGTTTTGTACTGAGTATGATTCAAACCAGTCAGTTTCAAAGTTTTATGCAAGACCGCACCAAACTGGTAGCGGGTTACCGGCTTGTTATTAAAATGCAATAGCAGAGGACCCTGAACCTTGGGTCGCACTCTTAAGTAATCATGTACTACTCTAACAGGACACAGACTATCTCTGGTACCTTTGATTTTAATTCTAGACCCATAACCACTTTGATCCGTTTTAGAAACTCGGATATTAATGCACATACTGTTATCTGCATCATTCATGGAAATGTCTGTTGCTGCCAAAATATTTTCAACTGATTGCCCTGAAGTTTGAGTTAGTTCCCCAACACGCATAAAACCACAGAATGCCAATACGTAAGCTGCACTAAACAACTTTGCTTCAAAAGAGTTATCACAGACAACTGGTAACTTGGAAATTACTAATTCCAAGACGCGATTTGTAATGGGAAGCCTGACATTTAGCTTGCCCAATTTCTTTCTTTTTAAACCTTCCAAAACCTTCTTAACCAAAAAATTACATGTTGGGTCACTAACCATTCTAGCCTTACAAGCATAACTCACACTTGCAACATATAACTGCGCCGTTTTTACAGTAAATTCATGAAGTGACAAGTATGCAATGAAATGAAGAATGTCCTGCACTGAAGGTGGCCACAAGTCTCCCAAATCATATAATTTTCTGAAAAACATGAATTTGTCTAAACCTCGGTTGTAAGCAGCTTGGGTGTTCTTTGCAAAAGCACCATTCAGCAGTCTGTCTACCTCACATTGGACATTATGTAATGAAAATTCTCTGGAATCACTTGAGGAAGTAGATTGGCATGTGGAACTAGTTTTCTGAATCTGGACCACTGTTTGCGTGAAAGAGAATCAGCAATATCATTTGACTTTGAACAAATATACTTGGCTTTGAATACTATACTATATCTCATACAAAACAGGACAAATTCTCGCAGCAACAACATGACTCTGCTCGATTTGGATGTTTGCTTATTTAAAATTGACACCAAAGCCTGGTTGTCAATATTAAACAAAACTCTTTTACCCTGCAAGTTTGGACCCCATAGCATAATAGCAAGAAGTACTGGCACCATCTCAAGGAAAGTCATGTCACTAAAGAGAGCTGCACCTGACCATTCCAGTGGCCATTGAAAGAAAGCCCACTCATTTGCAAAAGAACAACCACAACCCAGGGACTCAGACCCAGAACTATCTGTGAACAGGAGTAAGGTATCACTATCTAACCATTTTTGGTCAGGAATGTATGTGATCCCATTGTGATTGACAAGGAAAGAAATCCACATGTACATGTCTTCCCTTAGACTAGCAGAAATTCTTACTTTATAAAATGTCTTTTTAATGCCCATTAATCTGTCATAAAATCTGCGCAAAAAAGCTCTGCTACTACGAATAGCCTTGCCAAAAAAATTTAACATACCAATTAAAGACTCAAGTTCTCGACCAGATACACGTTTTTGTTTAACTAGAACTAGAAATGTAGTTAATAAAAGATCAATCTTTTGCTGAGGAATTTTTATAGTCATCTCGTCCGAATCAATTACTAGACCTAAAAAGATCATTTTTGTTGTGGGACCTACAGATTTTTCATGAGCAACTGGGATAGCTAAATCAGTACAGATATTTTCAAATGTTGACACTAGAATCTCGCAGTCATTGCTGTGAGCTTGACCACAGAAAATAAAGTCATCCAAGTAATGATCAGTACTTTTCTTCTTGGAGATAAAAATAACAAGCCAATTTAAAAAGGTAGAAAATTCCTCAAAAAGCTTACACGAGATCTTACATCCCATTGGCAGACATTTATCGATGTAAAATTTGTTTTGAAAACAAATACCGAGCAAGTGAAAATCTCCAGGATGAATCGGAAGAAGGCGAAAAGCAGACTTTATATCACGTTTGGCCATAAGGGCGCCTGGTCCTAGTGAAAACACCATGTCTGCTACTTTATCAAATTTTGTGTATTCTACAGAACATAATTCATCATCAATACCATCATTAATGCTACTGCCTGCAGGGTATGATAAATGAGTAATGAGCCTCCAACCGCCATCACTTTTTGGTATGACACCTATAGGCGACACATGAAAATTTGACATAGGGGCCTCTTTAAATGGCCCCATAATACGACCCAGAGAAATCTCATTTTGTAGCTTTTCTTCAACAATTTCCCCATTTTCAGCAGCAGACTTTAAATTTGGACTGAAAAAGCCAATGCGTGACCCAGTGTAGCACAAGCGAAAACCTTCTGTAAAACCTAACTTCAGCTGCTCAGCTGCTTTTTGATCTGTATAAAATTGAAGGTAAAATAGTAACTTCTCAATATTTATTGGGGAAGGGGCGAGGGCCCATAAATCTGGTGACAGACGACCTTGGACGAAAATTGCTATTTACAGCTCCACGATAGCCCTAGGAAGCAGAGGGTTTCATTTCAGTGGAGTTGGTCAATGGCTGAGCCGATTTAGGCCTTACTGGACAAGAACACTGTGGATGGTCACCAAAGCATCTTAAGCATTTATGCAAAAAACTGCAAGCATTCTTGTAACACATTCCTTTAAAATTAAAATCATAACAGCGACCTGTTTCAATGCATTTTGCTGGCTATACACGTTTGTATGGGGCACCTGCATATAAAGAAGCCACAGTTCATTATCAATTGTATCCCAGCTCCGACCAGGATCAACCGACATCCGGTACCGAAACTGCTCATCATACATTTGCCAGCCATTTCCACCGAAACGCTTATGACCTGTGCGGATGATATGCATGTATTTCAACATGCTCTGGGTTAAATCTGGATGGGCAGACAAATATATGCTAGAATATATAAGGAAAAGGTCGGTCCAACTTTCCATGGATAAAATTTGCTTGGATTTTTGTTGCAATACAAGCTGCCCTGTAGATGCGACAGACAAAAAAGAAGTATTTGAATTGAGTCTGACTTCATTATTAGGCATCAAAGTAGACAAATCGACATATGCACCAGATATGATTTTGTTCTTAACAGACACAGATATATGTTCCCCAATTTTGGCAGATATGGGAGGCACAGGACATATGACATTACCTGTATCTAAACAACTCAATGCAGCTTCTGGAGCTTGTACTGCAGAGTCAACACGGTCAGAGTTAGTTTCCTCCACACCAGCTGCCAATCCCAAATGGACATCATCTCCAGTATCAGTCTCTGGTGGCTGTGCACTTTTATTCCCTGCCTTCTGAGCCTTCCGCTTGGTCTGACCAGTTGTCTGACTGGATTTGCGCTTCGGTGCCATTTGTGGTCATATGATGATCAAAAATGAAAAAGAAAATAGAGAGAAAGCCAAAATCAGTACAAATGTAACAAAGTAAGGCGAGCACCTACTTAAAAACATTTTGATAAAGTGCATCAACAGACTGAACTGCATGGAGATTTGTCATTTGCAAATATGAACTCCAAACCATTTACTAATCAAGAACAACTTCATTGTATAAAAAGAAACTGTAAGAATAGTATGAGGTTTCACAGTTTGTCTCGGCTGACTGAAACATGAATCCAAAATAATGTCTTACCCCACCCCTTTAAAATCGGGCAGAAAGCGTGACAATTTGTTGGTGTTTCATCACTAAATACAAGATTACAACGTGCCTAAGCCAGGTAAAGTGGCATCACGTCGTACAGTTTATCAGCATGAAACATTCATTTATCAGAAATGCACTAAATAATGTATTTTTGATCAAATAACTTACTTACCCCACATGTATCTGAAATTGTAGTCAACCTCTTTGTGTAAGAGTGCACGACCCGCAAATACAATCAAAGTATTGGGAGTATTCCCCTCAAAAATCATCAAAGTATCACGAGTATTCTCCACAATAATCCGTTGCTATCCAAAGCGGATAGCCGTACTTATGCTTGAGTTTAAATCTTTATTTGCTGTAGTCAAAAATAGAGAGGCCTTTGCAGATGAAATAAATCAAGATCATTCTGCACAGAACATGCAGACTGATCTCGGATCTCTGTCATCTTCCCGTTTTGTCAAGCCTAACATTATAAAACTTTAGTTTCAGTGGAGAATTATTTCCAGGCATCAAAAGAGGTTGATATTAAATACATAGTGCCGAAAGAGTTAACTGCCAAAAATCAGAGATTCGTTATTCTTAGTTAATCTTGTGCCATCATTACACACATCAATTAAGTCATCAGGTGATTTACCAGCAATATGAGTTATCAAGATGATCTTCTCATTTGGATTTGATATTTAAATCGGGCAGGTGCACCTGTTATCTCACATTGTTGGTCAGTATTCATTTATTGAGGACCACATTGTTACAGTGATGACAGCTCACTCACATTTGTATTTGTTCAGTTAAACTGCCACCATCATAAGTCTCCTGAATGCTTACCAGTCATATTTGTGGCTTTATGTTTTACTTACGAAAACTTTGGTTGATGGTTTTCCCTTCTTACATGTTCAGAATTATGTCAAGTTAAGTGCTTGGCATTAAGAAACAAGGAAATAATATGATGCATCGTGCCATGACTATAAAAGAAGGCTACGTAGAAATGTTGGATACGATATGCATTGGATTTGATATAATAGTCTTAAATTATAATCACTATTCTTTTTTAATATACTGTCTATTTTTTCTCTTTTATATTTACTTTGAAATGAAGGTCATTTTGTGTTTTACCGTGTACTCTTGATTTTCATACTTTTACATACTTTTTGGCATAAAGGTTATGTAAATTACCATCATTCACACACACACACACATATATATATATATATTTTTTTTTTTTACTTCGCCCTGCAAAGTGAGAATTCCACTTTGCACAGGACATATGTGTGTGTGTGTGTGTGTGTGTATGTGTGTTGTGTGTGTGTGTGTGGGGGGGGGTGTGTATTCTGCGCGAAGTAGAAATAGGGACAACTCTGGAATTGTCCTGTGCAAAGTGGAATTCTCACTTTGCAGGGCAAAGTAAAAATTCCTACCTGGCATGGTTCAATTCCGTAATTTTCCCTGTACAAAGTAGGAATCGGGACAAAGTAAGAATCAATTATTTTCCCTGGACAAAGTATGAAGCGGAGACAAATAAAACATGTAATATGAGTCATGAGCACATAATGAAGAGTCAACATTAACCCGTTCCCAAACAATCCCTGGTTTTTACGACCCTCAGAATGATAGAAACCTTTTTGAAAACGTCCTGGGAAAAGGAGAAAATACAGCATTTTCTCCTTTTTCCACAAGGTTTTCTACTCTGCTCGAACAAAATTTCAATTTTTGAGTGGTATTTATTTTGTTGTCTGCAGATGCTTTCAGTTTGGACCAGTCTAAAATTTTGATGTTTGTTAAGGATTAAGAGAAATACTCGTAAATATCATGAGTTGCAGCATGAGCACTGTTGGAAAAAGAAAGCAAAGTCTTTAAAATATTTTTGATAAAACTTATCCTTTACCACTCGATCAAAATTTTTACAACCACGAAGAAGGTTACTAAAACATTGTGGATAGACGAGAAAATGCTCACAACCGAACTAAGCACTAGAGGTGCGGGCTGATCTTGGATCTACACAGTAAGATTTTCTTTGGTGAAAAGAACTTTGAATTTGCAATATTTTGTAGTTTTACCCCTTCCACATTATACATTTTTGACCGATCAAAATGAAAGAATTTGCAGGCAACATATTTGCTGGTGCTTAAACGATGAAATTTACCTTTGAAAGCGTAGAAAACATCGGGATAAGGATGAAAAATTGTTGGTTACCAGCATTTTCTCCCTTTCTCGCATTGTTTACAGTTTAGCATAAATGATCTACACCTTCGTTGTCGCTTGACCTTGGTTAATTCATCTAGGAATGGACAAATAAATTCAGTTGCAAGACAATCTATTCAGGTTTTCTGCACCTTAAAATTTTCTATAGAAATCCCTTTGGTTATTTTTACTGCGTCTAACTATTCTCACTTTGACTATTCTCACTTTGCACTACCCTTTGAATTCTTACTTTGTCCAAGCCTATTCCTAGTTTGCGCATAGACTACAATCTGACCATAATACGATATATCTCCATTGCGCAATTCTAGAATTGTCCAGAACAATTTCAGAATCGGCGGACAAAGTAGGAATTCTTGTTTTGTGTAGGGCAATTCCGAAATTGTACCGATACTTGCTTTGCGCCGAATACATGTACATATAAATTCTTGCTATCTGCTTGCATAGCTTCAAGGCTTGTCCTCTTTCACTCAATTACATTGTATTCTGGTGCTTTATTATCTGTGTATATTCAAAACTTGCTTTTTTTTTTAGCTTTTTGTTAGCTCAACTGAGCACTAAGTGCTCTGAGTGAGCTATTATGATAGTCCTGTGTCTGCCGTCGTCCGTCGTCAATTTTTACCTTGTGTTCGCTCTGGAGGTCACATTTTCAGTCCAATACTCATGAAATTTGGTCAGAATGTTTGTCTCGATGAATTCTCGGACGAGTTCGAAAATGGGTCATGGCGGGTCAAAAACTAGATCACTAGGTCAATTCTTAGAAAAACCTTGTGTACGCTCTACGAATGTTTGCTTCGATTATATCTCGGACGAGTTCGAAAATGGGTCAATCGAATCAAAAGTTAGGTCACTGGGTCAAAACTTAGAAAAACCTTGCCTACGCTCGATCTAAAGGCCACATTTTCAGTCCAAAACTCTTGAAAGTTGATCAGAATGTTTGTCTTGATGATATCTTGGATGAGATTGAAAATGGGTCATGTAGGGTCAGAAACTAAAAGGTCACCTGTAAAAGTCATTTCAAAAATGCTGACCAGCAGTTTCAGAAAAGAAGAATTTTAAAGAGTTTCTTAATTTTCGTATAGTGCAAGTAGCCCCCATTCACCAGAGCCATGTCTCTTGACCTATCAAAATTTTTTCGAACAGTTTTCGAAAAGGGTCATTCAAAGAACTTTTCTGTGAAATTGTTTTCAAATCTGACCAGCCGTTTCACAGGAGAAGAATTTTCAAGAATACGTAACCTGATTCTGTCTTTCCTTTTTAGCTCACCTGAGCACGAAGTAGTCAGAGTGAGCTATTGTGATCACCCACCGTCCGTCGGCGTCCGTCGTCCGTCAGCCTATCCTTCACGACCAAGTCCGTCCGTTGTCCGTTCACATTTTCTTGTTTACACTCTAGCATCTACAAATATCAACCAATCAGCACCAAACTTGGTCAAAATATATATGACCATAAAATCTCGGATGAGTTTGATTATGGGTATAATCGGATCAGAACATCTGGAGTTATTTGCCGTTGAATGAGAAAAATTGCTAATTTCACTTTGTTTACACTCTAGAATCTACAAATATCAACCAATCAGCACCAAACTTGGTCAAAATATATATGACCATAAGATCTCGAATGAGTTTGATTATGGGTCTAATCGGACCAGAACGCCTGCATTATTTGCCCTTGAATTCGAAAAATTGCTATATTTGACAGTTAACTCTCTAGCATCTACAATTTTTAACCAATCAGCATTAAACTTGGTCAAAATTTTTATAACCATAAGATCTTATATAAGTTAGATTATGGGTCAAATCGGATTAGAATGACTTGAGTTATTTGCCCTTGAATTAGAAAAAAATGCTATATTTGTCTTTGCTTACACTCTAGCACCTACAATTATGAGCCAGTCGGCATCAAACTTGGTAAAACTATACATGACCATAAGATCTTGGATAAGATTAATTATGGGTGTAATCGGACCAGAACAAGTGGAGTTATTTGCCCTTAATTGAGAAAAATTACTATATTTCACTTTGTTACACTCTAGCATCTACAAATATCAACCAATTAGTTGCAAACTTGGTCAAAATATACATGACCATTAGATCTCGGATGAGTTCGATTATGAGTGTAATTGAACTAGAACAACTGGAGTTATTTCCCCTTGAGTTAGAAGGTTCTTTAGAATTAGTTCTTAGTCTGGAGCATAATTTTGTCATCTCTAGTCCGATTGACTTGAAACTTGGTATTTGTGGTTGTTGCAATAATATAGAGTGCAGTGTGGAAGAACCATAACTCTACCTCATACTGTCTATGGGTCATTTCCCTTTGATTATCATTTTTACGGCATTTTCTGCTCGTCTGGAATATAACTTTGTCATCTACAGCCTGAACATCTTCAAATTTGATATGCATAATTGTTGAAAAGTTATGGAGTACAGTGCACAAGAACCATAACTCATCCTAGCACAAATTTTGACTTATTCCCCCTTTGGCCTTTTTTTTTGCTCACCTGAGCACGTAGTGCTCGAGGTGAGCTATTGTGATCGGTCGCTGTCTGTCCGTCCGTCTGTCCGTCCGTAAACAATTACTAAAAAATCTTCTCCTCTGAAACCGCCCATCAGATTCCAATGAAACTTCACTGAAATGATCCTTAGGTGATGCACTTTCAAAATACTTCAAAGATTTGAAATCCATGAAGAACTCTGGTTGCCATGGCAACTGAAAGAAAAATATTTTAAAAATCTTCTTGTCCAAAACCCTAAGGGCTAGAGCTTTCATATTTGGCACGTAGCATCATCTAGTGGCCCTCTACCAAAATGCTTCAAATTCTGGCCGTGGTGTTGAAAATGACCCTATGCTGTGGGTTCTCGGATTTCACATAGAGATAAAGAAGGAAACTTTAAAAATCTTTATGTCCCAAACCTTAAGGGCTAGAGCTTTCATATTTGGCATGTAGCATCATCTAGTAGCCCTCTACCCAAATACTTCAAATTATGGGCCTAGTGTTGAAAATGACCCTATGTTGTGGGATTTCACAAAGAGATAAAGAAGGAAATCTTTAAATATCTTCTTGTCCCAAACCGTAAGGGCTAGAGCTTTTATTAGCGGATTTGCTATAGCAAATCCGCTTACTGTGATCGTTTTGACCGGAACCAAATACATCATCCGTAACGACGCATGCGCGCTTACTTTCAGTTTTGCCATTCGGAACACCTCGGCCAATCTTTCGATCCAGCCTCGGATGTATGCCGACGGAATAATATGTTAAAAAACTTGACATGCATCGCCGGAAGCGGTTATTCGACAGATACTCCCCACTACATAGTTCTCGGGATGTTCCAAATGACGTCAACCATTAACCATTTCGAATGACAACAAATCCTGTAGAATGACGGTAAGTCTAACAATAGCAGCATAAATGGCTGAATTTAGGACTTGCATTGATTACGCACTTGAAAAATTGGGCTGGATCGAAAGATTGGCCGAGATTTTCCAAATATTTGCGCGATAATGACGTCATTTTATTTCTTGTTATGGGGGTGTTGTTGTTCATTCCGGAAGTAGTCTGTCGGCATACATCCGAGGCTTGATTCGTAGAATTGACCGAGGTGTTCCGAATGTCAGTTTTGCATGACTGATTAATAGGCTAATAACGCAGATCTACAAATCAGATCAATTCAGACGCTGAACAAACCATACAAATTAAGGTTGATTTCTTTATCGAAATTTCAACGAAACTAAACAATTGTCAATCTAAAATACTTTAGATACTAAAACAAAGTTTGTTCTTGTATTTTTTTCAATTTGTAGCGTACGAACATTGTTTACACGGCCCTCGTTGGGTGTGATTAAAACGCGGACGCGTTAAGCGGACCATATAAACAAAGAGGAAAAAAGCGGACGATATGAAATATAGAGGGAAAAAGCGGACGCCGTCCTGCACCTAAATCGGTGACTAATATTAGTTTTATAAGAGCAATTAGGCTTTTTTTTTTCTGATTGATCTACTTGATAATTTTATAATTAATGATGTATATATATTTCAAGTTTGTTTTTTTTTTGTTTTTACACAAATAAACAGAAATGTTTGTATAGTTTATTTCACTTTCTTACATGCATTGATCGTTAGGGACATGTATATTCATGTACGTTTTATCGTTGTTATCAGATGGAAAGATAATCAAAAATTAGAGTCATAATTGAATAAATTAAAAAAAGCTGACGATTTGAAACAGTTGAGGAAAAACTCGGGCGCCGTCTTACATACTTACTTATTTGGCCGTATACTTAAAGTATTTTTTAATTACTTGATTAACTTTTTTTCTTTAAGATATATCAAGAAATGAATGGATAATTAATAATTTCGTACACATTAATTATATAGCTTTAGAGACAGATTAACCAAAATCAATGAAGAGGAAAAAAGCGGACGATATATAACAAAGAAGGAAAACGCGGACGATATGAAATATATAGAGGGAAAACGCGGACGCCTTCTTGCACATTTTTTTTTTATCTCTCTCTCTCTACATATAAATTAATTCTTTTAGATATATCAATAAATGAAACGATAATTAATAATTATGTATACATACATTTTTATAGTTTGAGAGATAGATTAAGCAAAATCAATAAAGAGGAAAAACGCGGACGATATGAAACAAAGAAGGAAAACGCGGACGATATGAAATATAGAGGGAAAACGCGGACGCCTTCTTGCACACTTATTTGGGTTTATTAGTATTTTGTTTTATCTATCTCTCTCGATATATTAATTCTTTAAAATATATCAATAAATGAATCGATACTTAACAATTACGTATACATACACTTTTTAGTTTTAGAGATAGATTAACCAAAATCAATATAGAGGGAAAAGGCGGACGATATGAAACAAAGAAGGAAAACGCGGACGATATGAAATACAGAGGGAAAAGGCGGACGCCTTCTTACACACTTATTTGGGTTTATTAGTATATATGTTTTTTAATATTTATCTCTACCGTAGCATTTATTCTAGACAAGTTGTTTTGTGGACATTGTTTCCCCTGCCAAAAAATGACATTGCTGGAAACAAACATATAAGAGGTTTCGTGTTTTGCATGCACACACAAGCGGCCTTTTTGTTCTAGATTCAGGTTGAAATTATACAAGAAAGCTCTTTCTTTAAGATATATCAAGAAATGAATGGATAATTAATAATTTCAATCTGAATCAAGAACAAAAAGGCAGCTTGTGTGTGCATGCAAAACACGAAACCTCATATATGTTTATATGTTTGTTTCAAGCAATGTCATTGTCACGTGATCGTTCGTTTGAATGGACGTTTGTTTTATCATCGGTTTAGAAATTGGCTGATATGTGACATTCTCAGTTCTAATATGCGTCTGATCAATTGAACATTGAAAGACTTGAGTGAGTACAATTTGAATCGGGATCGTTGGTCTTTTCGAGGTCTTGACAGACTTGTGAATTTGATTCATTTTGGTTGTTATTGATGTGTCCATACCCCACCCACTTGACATACTGTGGTGTTGTGCTAAGTGTTGAAAAGAGTTAATAGTGCTCACGCATATACCCTGAGGCGAGTACTGCGAATACATCATTTGTATTTCTCACGCCTTGTTAAAGTTGAACATTCACCGTCTTAAGGATCACAAAGGGAATCAAATAGCGGAAAGGAGATTTCTCTATCGGAGTATCAGCGGCACTGAAATAACATTGAACGCATTGGCTTTATAAAGTCTTAAATTATAAGTCTTTGATTATAGTTAGCTGATCAACACGACATGAACGCTGAGGCAAAAATGAACAAAGTAGCTGATTCAGATACTGTGACAACTCCTTACACGACAGATTCAAAAAAGCGTCCTTTATCCTCCCCCTTGGATCCCTGTGAAGCTAAGAAACAGATAACGATGAGCGAGCCTACGACCAACCCCGTTATTGTTAGTCAGGATTCTCAAGAGGGTTTTTCAAACACTGATATACCTATCATGTCTAGTTCTCACGCATGTACACCAAATATTTCTCTTGGTGAGAAAGAAATGACTACTCTGGCGAGTGCCCTAAAGTCATCTTTTCAGTTTGAGATTCAAGAAATGATCACCAATATGATGGTCTCGACTGTACAATCAATTGTTGACGGTGTTCTGAAGGGTCTAAATGAGAGAATTGCGTCCCTAGAATCTAAGAATGAGAATCTTGTTAAGGAAAACGAATCGCTAAGATCGGAGAACATGCTGCTTAAAGAAAGGATCGAAGAGCTGGAATTTACATCAGACAATTTGGAGCAGTATAGTCGACGCAATAATCTTAGACTAAGTGGTATTCCTGAGACTCCAGCTAACAGCAACACAGACAAGGTGATTCTTGATCTTTGCAAAGACTTGGGTATATCCTTAAGCGAAACTGACATAGACAGGTCACATCGTGTTGGCAAACCTAATGGTCCTAACCCGAGACAAATTATTGTAAAATTCACATCTTATCGAGCCCGGCAAAAACTTTTCAAAGAGAGGACACAACTGAAAAAGTCTCAAAGAAACGTGTATGTGAACGAAGACCTTACAAAGAAGCGTAATAAATTGTTTTATGATGCAAGGCAACTTCTGAGACGCTCTCTAGTCGATGGAGTTTGGTCATCTGATGGCGTCATTATGGTGAAGGATAAACTCAATAAAATCCACAGAGTGCAAAGAACAAGTGACTTATCAAGATTTCAGTAACTTTGACTATTGTGTCTCTCCAATACCATGTGACTGCTGCCAGGATTCCGTTAATTCATTCTTAAATCTGCAGAACTTTAGACTTTAAATGCTGGATGGTTCTTGTCAGTCATAATAGCCTACATATATCCCCTCTCTCTCTCTCTCTCTCTCTCTCTCTCTCTCTCTCTCTTTTCAGTTAATTATTGTGTAATTAAGAACTAGTCTGTCTGAATGTCTCTGTCTATCTGTCTGTCGGTCTTCTTGTTTATCTGTCTGATGTTATTCCTAATTTTTTAATAGAGAATGGAACTTTTTAGTCTATGGGTGCTGATCACATTTTGATGGGATCAGTTATGTGTGTCAGTATAGGTGCATATGTTACAACAGTTTTGCATTAACTCTTTACCATAATATGAAATTCTAGAACTGTCCAAGTTGAAAGCAATTGCTGACTGAAAGCCAAATGCAACGTACAATATGCTGTCTGTTACGGGGTAGAGGGCAGCGTTGGAAGGGGAGAGAATGCTGGTATCCGGCATTTTCTCCTTTTCAACACGGTTTTCCAAAGGCTTCTTTCTATGTGTCTTTAACAGTCGAAATTGTAAGGTAAAGGGTTAAAGGTCTATTTCCACTTGTGATTTTATTAATCAGTGTAGTTGGGCTGTGTAACGTATTGTAAAACTCTGCAGGATACACGCCACATACAGATCTGGGCTGAATCAAATATAGTGATCCGTAGCAAATTTTAAGTAGTATATTTCCAGTGGATTTTTCTTTTGAATGTCTCCCTATCTGAGATATAGATCTGGGATCGGACTGCACGTATTGCGCTGTTGGATCTCTTACTGCGCTACTCTTGGAGAAAGATTTTTTACTGGACGATTGTTATTCACGACTTGATTCTGTAATGATCTAGTTCGTAAGAGCGTTGTTATCACGTTCCTGATTATATTGCTATTAAAAGGCGAGTCCGCTGGGGCGGCTCAGGGCTCCTCGGAGTTTGGCGTATCCGACTCGTGATCCGGTGGTTATGAGTTCGATATCTGCTTGAGGCAAACATTCTTACAGGTGATTTTTCGGCGCTCACTTCTAATACATGTGAAGTGCAATCATTGACGTGGAAATTTAGTAATGTCAGTACTGATGTGATAAAGCCAGAGAAATATGCGTAGGTTCACTAACTGCCGTGATATGACTGGTCCTGCTGTAGCAGCGTTAAGCTATAATACAAGTAATAGTATTAAAATACAAGCTACTGGCGTAGACAAAGGTTGACGTAGAGTTGTTTTGCAAGAAAAAATCTATCTTTGTTGGTCATTGTTTAAGTGGAATCAGACTGCATTTTGAAGAGGTTTGGTAGTGAACGATTGCAGGCATTGAGTCATATTCAGCGGCCTATGATTTTAATTTTTATATTGTCTTGACTCTTTTCCGTGCGATCTACTGTATTGTAAAGACTAATTCTTAAAGTATTGTGGGGTAGGGAGAAAAATGCTGGTAGCCTGCGTTTCCTCCTTTTACCCAGTTGTTTTCCAACCTTTCAAAGTGTATCCAATCACTGGAGAAGTAATTGAATTTTTTGTCATTCTTCCACAGCGTTTTCTGCCCTTTTCAATGATTTTCATTTATGATTCATATTTATTTCGTCGTCTGCAGATGCTTACACTAGTGGGTATCTAATTTTTTGTTGTTCTGTAAGGAGTTGACTTTTTCATCGCCAATCATATGAACCCGACAAGATTTAGCGACTGAAAATACAATCTACAGAAACTTAGAAGGGTTTTTATCTGATAAACATAACTAAACGAACAGATGGCATAAAGCGAAAATCATATTACACATTCTGTGCGGTCTGATCCTGAATTATGCCGCCTGGACAGCTTTCAGTTTTTGTCTATTTATAACAAAGGGAGGGTTGAACCATAACGGTTATACTTCTGTGATTAACCTATTACCAAACGACAAAATTTTAGGTTTGTCAATATTGAAAGGGGTCGCAGACGACGAAATGAAGGTGACTGAAAATTTGAAATGTGTTTTGTGAAGGGTAGGGGCATTGTGGGAAAGGGAGAAAATGCTGGTTATCAGCGTTTTCTCCTTTTCCCTCAATGTTTTATAAAGGCTTCTTTCTCAGGAGTGTCAAAAGTTATGTTGAGAATTGATCAATTGTACATCTGAAATTATTGTTATTAATATGTAGTATGTTGAGAATTGACAAATTGTACATATGAAATTATTGTTATTAGTATGTAGTACTAGTATGTAGTATTTATTATCAATAATATTCCAGCTAAGACGTTATGTGATTATCGACGCTTTAGCGTGATAGCCGATCGTATTAAGAGTCTTCATTGCTAGCTCATATATATAGATCACAACTCAATTGAAAAGGTTGGCCATCTTGTCTTTTGTTTTTTCTGTCTCTCTGTCTCGTTCTGACTATGATGAAGATTTCACAATTTCTTGTTTTTCACTAGTATATTAATACTACCTATGACATTTAAGCAACATTTTTTTTTTTAATATTATTAGCCCTTCTTATCTTTGTCTCCCATTGTCTGTTGCATTTGATCGCATGTCGACTTGATGCCTTAATGATCAGTTATCTATTTGTGTATATGAAGCTATCCTTTCAGTTTTCAATCTCCATTACACCCTCTCTCTCTCTCTATCTCTCTCTCTCTGTGTGCTTCCATCCCTCGCTCATTCCTGGTCTTTTTGCTTTGTTTTATTTTTGTTTTATTTCGGTGACTCATCTGGATTGTACATTCTATATTGATTGCTATTCAATATTTTACATGTGTACATATGCCATACATTCCTTTATTTACTTCATTTCTCTCTCTCTCTCTCTCTCTCTCTCTCTCTCTCTCTCTCTCTCTCTCTCTCTCTCTCTGTTTCGCCAGTCATGTCCTTTTCTTAATTCCTCTCAATCACAAATGTGTTGTGTATGTATTGTTGATTACCATCTAATATTCAACAGGTGCATGTTGATATCCATTTATCTATTATTTCACCACGCACTCTCTCACTTACTGTTTCTCTCGTTAGTTACTGTCCCTTTTCTTTGTTCGTCTCATTCACAAATCTGGTTTGTAAGTATTTTGTCTGATATTCAATATTCAACATGTACATGTTATAGCCTATATCTATTTAACCACTATTTCACTTCTACTCTCTCTCTCTCTCTCTACCTCTCTCTTACTTACTGATACAATTTCTAATTTTTATTCAATTCACCCAGTAGTGTTTGTAATCAGCATTTATCAGCTTCATTGTAAATTATCTCTTTTATCGGTATAATTGCATTTATGTCACTGATTCATTGTTTTTTTTTGTTGTTGTTGTTCACAACCGATGGAATACCACACTCAAATTTTGGAGATATGTATTACAATTCAACGACGCATTTTCATCTCATTTGTTTGTATGTTGCATTTTTCATATTTTCTATTAATACTTTTCTGTTTTACCATTTTCTTTTCTTCTCGTGATTGTGCAGAGTGTCATTTAACAAAGGTCAAATATGTGTGTCTATGTAGCAGAATCAATTTACATTTGTTTAATTTGCTGGAATATTCTGGACGTATGTCGAGCTTTCATACATTTCAGTATCTACCTATTGGAATAACTTGATAGAAATTTTATAGAAAGTGCTAAGCCGACATATCGTCCGAACTTTCCTTTTTGTCTCAGTATAACTTTTGTACTATTGTGTGCAGTACAGTTGTTTCCCTTGTATCTTTTTTCTGTGCACTGGAATTTCAGGCATTCATCTACTATGTTTAGGTTAATTGAAAATCGTGATAAAAGGAGAGCACCTCCTAACCAGAATCATTCTCAAAATGTTACATTCTCTCTTTTCCTTTTGAGGAGTTTTGTATTTCTTGATATTGCATATCTTTTAACTGTGTTGATATTTTTGTTGTTTTTGTCCGGTGACGTTCATTTGAATCCTGGTCCTCACTCTGATACTTCATCAGCCTCATTCTGCACCAATGATTTGTACAATTTCCTGAGTCTCCCAAATCATTTGTCTATTGTTCATTATAATGTACAGAGTATCGCAAATAAGGTAGATCTCTTGGTTTCGGAATTCTCTTACTTTGACGTGCTGTCCTTTACAGAAACATGGTTACATAGTAACTACGCATCCAATGATCTTCTCTTCCCTACTTTTCACCCACCTGAACGTAAAGATAGAATTGGGGACAGGTATGGTGGTGTGATTCTATATGTTAAAGATACAATTGTTTACAAGCGTAGATATGATTTAGAACCTAATAGATTAGAATGCCTTTGGATAGAAATAAAACTAAGTAATAGTAGGAATGTTCTCTATGGTGTCTTTTATCGACCACCCAATTCAAATGCAGTGTATACTTCTCTAATTGAGGACTCTATCGCTCTTGCAGTTGACACGAATATCACTGACATTATTATTATGGGTGATTTCAATTTAAACACAATTGATCAATCACATTTCAGAAAAACAGACTCGATCTGTAAACAGTTCAATCTTACTCAGTGCATTGAGGAGCCAACTCATTTTACTGAAAACTCAATGTCAGTCATAGATCTTCTTTTCGTGAAGAACAAAGAATCAATTCTAACTTCAGGAGTAGGGGAACCCTGTCTTGATTTAAATGTCCGTTATCATTGTCCCATCTTTGGCGTTTTCAATTTTTTAAAACCCAGATATAAGTCATTTAAACGAAGAATTTGGAAATATGATAGCGGCGATTATTTTCAGTTAAGGAAAAGTTTATCCGAGGTAGAATGGAATACTGTTTATAATGATGATGAAAATATATACACGCAGAATATTTCGAATGTCTTAATTGAAAAAGCATCTCAATCAATTCCTAATAAAACTGTTACTATAAATCCTCACGATCCGCCTTGGATAACATTAGAAATCAAAAGAAAAATACGCAAACGAAAAAGATATTATCAAAGAGCAAAAAGGACCAACTCTGATCAGCACTGGCTGAAATTTAAACGATTAAGAAATGAAGTAATTTCTAGCATTCGATATGCGAAAAAAGATTACTTTGATCGAATGGCACTAAAACTTAAATCTGGTAACTTAAATCCACGTGACTGGTGGAAAATTTTAAAGTCGTTTATATGCCCGACTTCAAGCTCACCATCAACACTGCCACCCATTTTTGATTCCAGTACCGACAGATTTGCAGTGGATGATAATGAAAAAGCAAACGTTTTGAATTCGTTTTTCTCCAGTCAGTCTATGATTGACGACTCTTTAAACTCTCTTCCGAGTGATTACCAGCAATTTGTTGGTGAGAAGCTTAACAGTATAGTCATCACCCCAAATGAGGTTTTCGATGTATTGAAAACTCTTCATATTGGGAAAGCATCAGGTCCAGATGGTATTAATAACAAAATGTTACTGGAATCAGCACTTCAGATTTCATCTCCACTTTGTCGATTATTTAATCTTTGTCTCGACAAGTGTGTCCTTCCCACTACCTGGAAAACATCCCTCGTGTGTCCTATTTTAAAGAGCGGTGATCCTTCTATTGTATCTAATTATAGACCTGTATCACTCCTAAACACAATGGAGAAAGTACTTGAAAGAATAATTTACAAGCATATTTTTAATCACCTAAAAGAGACAAATTTTTTTACACCACATCAGTCCGGTTTCCTCCCTGGTGACTCTACTGTCAACCAATTGACATATTTGTACAATAAAATTTGTAGCGCCTTAGATAATGGTTTTGAAATAAGGATGGTTTTTTTCGACATTAGTAAGGCATTTGACAAGGTGTGGCACAAGGGTCTGATCTTCAAATTACATGCTGCAGGAATAGATGGTAAAGTTTTATCATTTCTCCAGGACTATCTGACTAACAGATGTCAAAAAGTCGTTCTTCCTGGAGGTTCTTCCGATTTATCATTTGTAAAAGCGGCAGTCCCACAGGGTTCAGTATTAGGTCCATTGCTTTTTTTGGTATATATCAATGATATTGTTCAAGATATTGAATCCGGTATCAATTTGTTTGCCGATGACACAAGTCTTTCTATAGTGGTTGATACTCCAGATATATCTGGTGCTATTTTACAGTCAGACATAGATAAGGTTAGCAGTTGGGCAGACAGATGGTTGGTTAAATTCAATCCCTCTAAATCTAAATCTTTGTTAATATCTCGCAAACGAATCAAACCTGTTCATCCGGATCTTTCTATGTCAGATGTTGTTATCCCATTAGTACAGTCTCACAAACACCTTGGTATTTATCTATCTTGTGATGGAAACTGGGATCAACAAGTGCAGTGTACCGTTGAAAAGGCATGGAAAAGAATAGGTGTTTTAAGAAGTTTGAGGTACCAGCTCGATCGCCTTTCACTTCAAACCATATATTTTTCATTTATAAGACCGATTCTTGAATATGGAGATATTATTTGGGATAATGTTCATGAATACCAAAAGGAAGAACTTGACAAGATTCAAAACGAGGCTGCCAGGATTGTAACGGGATGTACTAAGCTTGTATCAATTGCAGACCTTATAAGAGAATCAGGCTGGGAAACATTAAGACAGCGTAGGAACAAACACAAGCTTATTCTTCTTTTCAAAATGGTAAATGGTTTAGTTCCAAATTACTTATGTTCTCTAGTACCGACCACTGTTGGCAGTAATACTACATACAATCTTCGTAATTCTAATGATTTATCAAACATCACCTGCAAAACTAATCTTTATATGAAATCTTTTCTCCCTTCTACCATAGAGACATGGAACTCTTTACCACAGTCTACAAGGGAGACAGACTCCCTCTCATCTTTTAAACGTATATTAAATGAAGATAAGCCAATTCCCAACAAACTATTTTTTTATGGAGAAAGAAGACTGCAGATTTTACATGCTCGCCTTAGGAATAAATGTAGCGATTTAAAGCAACACTTATTTTGGAAAAATATTGTAGAACACCCTTTATGTCGTTGCGGGGAAATAGAATCCAATAAACACTACTTCTTTGTTTGCAAATTTTATCGTAATATTAGGACAGCATTCAGACAATGTATTTGTGAAATATCTGATTATAATATTGACGTTGTCCTTTTTGGAGATAATAATCTCTCCCTTGCTGAAAATGAAATAATCTTTAATGCAGTCCATGCTTTTATTGAGAATAGCGGTAGATTCTCCTGAGTTTTAAGCTAAATTTAACGTTACTAGTGTATGGTACCTTTTTTTGGATATTGTACTGCATCAGAAACACATATACACGAGGCCTATAAAAGTTAATTTTACATTTTCTTTCTTAACTCTGCACAACCTCTGATTTTTTTTTACATCATTGCTCATTTTTCACTGTTACTCTTTAAATTTTTCACTGTCAGTTCATTACTTTGGTGTCTCTATTTATTTTTGTTTACTGTAATTGTTATACCACGTGATTTTCTTTAGGGAGAGGAACTATATAAGCTTTGATGCTTTCGTTCTAATCCTATTCGCAATATGTTGTTGTACATGAATAATATCTGTAATTATATTGAATAAAATATGTTTAAACTTTAAACTAATGTCATTTTTGGCAGGGGAAACAATGTCCACAAAACAACTTGTCTAAAATAAATGCTACGGCAGAGATAAATATTAAAAAACATATATACTAATAAACCCAAATAAGTGTGCAAGAAGGACGAGGAACTATATAAGCTTTGATGCTTTCGTTCTAATCCTATTCGCAATATGTTGTTGTACATGAATAATATCTGTAATTATATTGAATAAAATATGTTTAAACTAAGAAGGCGTCCGCCTTTTCCCTCTGTATTTCATATCGTCCGCGTTTTCCTTCTTTATTTCATATCGTCCGCCTTTTCCCTCTATATTGATTTTGGTCAATCTGTCTCTAAAACTAAAAATTGTATGTATACGTAATTATTGATTATTGATTCATTTATTGATATATCTTAAAGAATTAATTTATATTCAGAGAGAGAGATAGATAAAACAAAATACTAATAAACCCAAATAAGTGTGCAAGAAGGCGTCCGCGTTTTCCCTCTATATTTCATATCGTCCGCGTTTTCCTTCTTTGTTTCATATCGTCCGCGTTTTTCCTCTTTATTGATTTTGCTTAATCTGTCTCTAAAACTAAAAAAATGTATGTATACGTAATCATTAATTATCGTTTCATTTATTGATATATCTTAAAGAATTAATTTATATGTAGAGAGAGAGAGAGAGAGAGAAAAAAAAAATGTGCAAGAAGGCGTCCGCGTTTTTTTTTTCTTTTTTTAATTTATTCAATTATGACTCTAATTTTTCATTATCTTTCCATCTGATATCAACGGCAAAACGTATATACATGAATATATATTATGTCCCTAACGATCAATGCATGTAGGAAAGTGAAATAAACTATGCAAACATTTCTGTTTATCTGTGAAAAAAAACACACACACACACACTTGAAATATATATACATCATTAATTATCAAAATATTAAATAGATCAATCAGAAAAAAAGCCTAATTGCTCTTATAAAACTAATATTAGACACCGAATTAGGTGCAGGACGACGTCCGCTTTTTCCCTCTATATTTCATATCGTCCGCTTTTTTCCTTTTTGTCTATATGGTCCGCTTAACTCGTCCGCGTTTTAGTCACACCCGCCCTCGTTTTCATTCAAGAACTTTCATTCACAACTTGTATCGTCCGTGCAGCCAAATAAACAAGGAGATTAAGCAATTTTTCCCCGATAAAATCACATTTTCAACTATGTCTTATTTAAAAAAAGTGTTAACTGTTCAGAGAGCCAGCTAGAATTTGGCCCCAAATAGTTAAAAGCCCTGTTGATAACGAATATACAGAACCCATAAAGTCGACCTAACCTAGTTAACACCACTCGTAAGACGCTCTCGATGAATTTCCGAATTGTTTGAAACATTTTTGCAGAACATTTGATAGTATGGAGATCGTGCAGTGTATAAAAAAATAATGTTTGATTTATATGCATCCTGTAGTGGAAAAGCTTGGAAACAATATTCCTCTCTTGTCATCGACGGTAAGAAATATTTTATTCACAAACGGCCCCGATCAAGTACGAACCCGGGACACGAATTTGACTGAAGGTTTTTTATGGAAAATCGTGTCCTTTTCAGTGAACTAGACATCCACTAACGTGAAGCCGAAAGGACTCAGACAGGCTTACAATATGTCTTCAAGATGTAAAACTCCATTTATAGTCCCTCTGATACCTTGAATTTTATTTTGTGACATTTCAGCAAAAAAAAAAGAAAAGAAAAGAAATGCCGAGTTTGTTGATAATTTATGACAAAGGATGTACAGAAATGCATCTGTACGTCTTTCTTTTAGACATATAGATTGACATCTTTGACATATTTCTGATCCTGTGAATTAGAAGTGCATTTACATATAGCAAGTTTTATAACTATTTTTACTTATTCGGTTGTGCGCATGCGCGGGGAGTAATGGACGTCTTTTTCCTTCATGCTCGACAATCATAAATATCTCAATCAATCCTCATTAACGAGATTCAGGAACGTGTTTTTTGGATGTGTAAAACGTTACTGGAGTGTTACTTAACATTTATTACTACATATTTCAGATGTTTCGAAGGTTTTTTCTCGGGAATATGTGTTTATATTCAGAGGAACTATACCCCACCCACCCACTGTACTAGTGTAGGCGGCCATATTGAATTTGTCTGCAATACTTCTAAAGATTAGCATTAGAATCGATTCTTTACTATCTTATAACTATTTTACAACAAACTATTTAATCATACTAGTGATCTATGTTACTTTTTTGACAACATAATCTTGTTTTTGAAATCTTTTTGAACTCTTGATATATATTATGTCAATATCTAAGATTTGTAAAGAAACGGAACGGATTATGGTAGAATACCCAGCCAACTCACTTAGGAGACCAACATTCTTACTAACTGACAGTAAAGGGTGGTCTGCTCGAAGAATTATCTCATCAACAGATACTCGGCTGAGGATTATTTGCCGCAGTGGTTTTAAATCAACAGACAGTTTTTGGTTAGAATTTGCAGATCGAAATATCAGAGGTCTACATAAACCAACAGTAATTCTGTGGTTTGGAACTTGTGAAATAACCAGCAAGAGAGGACAGTATATATCTCTCATTGAACCCTGGATAGACAACGTTGATAGAATAATTTCAAATTATGAGATATTAAGAGGACAATTTTTATCAATTAATAACACCACCAAAATTGTGTTTTTTGAGTGTCCTTACTACTCTGTGGACAAGTATAATAGACTTAAAAACAACTTGAAAAATATTGATGAAGAACAGGATTGGAAATTAATTTCAGCAATGGATTACTACAATGAGAAAATTAAAACAATAAATAGTGTGGACATACCAAGAATTTCGCTCGATATAATTCAATCAAGTAAAAAAAGAGGACAAAATACAAAATAGAGGAAAAACTTCAACCTCTTTTATGATGGTATAGATCCCATTAGACAGCTAGCAACACTGTGGATTCACAAAATCATTAAAACTGCAAGGGATCTGGATCTAGTAGATACTAAATACTAAGATTAATAAATCAATGTGAATAGGGAGCTTATTTTTGGCATTAGCTAATTTTTTATTAGTAAATTTTTCCACCATATATCACTTTACAAACTAAACGTCTGTATAGGGAAGCCCTGTTCAGACTATTCAGACTATTCATTATCAACAAATTCAGTTACTCTTAGACAATTATAAGGGCTACAGCTATTTAACGACTGTATTGTAGGATAGTCCGGTGTATAGTTTTTCAGTGTTAGCATAATTTAGTGTCTACCACAGAAATATTAGTGCTAATTATTTGTTATCTGTATAGGGAAGCCCTGTTCAGAGTTGTACAAGAAAAGAGTCCTGTTCATAGTTCTTCAGTGTTTATATAATTTAGTATCTGCCAACAGAAATATTAGTGCTAATACTATTTGCTGTCTGTATAGGGAAGCCCTGTTTCAGAAGTCGTGCAAATAAGATATTAATTCAACGCTGCTTATTATCTGTATAGGGAAGCCCTGTTCAGACTTTATTTACTCCAGTTCCTGTTAGCCATCATTGTACATTTAAACTATGGAATTATACCCAAAGGAAACCAATGAGAGCTATCTATTTCAAAAAACTGCCACAAGTACTCCTTTACAAAAAAAATATGAAAATACAAAAAAACGACTAAGACAAGGATCAGACAGCGAAGTGTGTCCAAGCTGCGAAAAACATATAACAGAAGCAATAGACCATCTTAGCTGTATCCACTGTGGTCTGAATTACTGTAGAGAATGCATAAAAATCAAAAAGGAGCAATTCGAACTTATTAAAACTCCTGCTCTGAATCTGTCATGGACTTGTCCCACTTGCAGATATACGTTGCCTACTCTACAACGTCTTGATAAAACAATGACTGATATTAAGAGGAATAACGAAGAGAGACTGACAAAATTAGAACTAGAAATGGCAGACATCAATATTCGATTTGAGAACAAAGTTGAAGAAATCACAACATCAAAGATAAACGAGATTAAACAAGAGATAACACAATCTATAACAACAAATTTGAACAAAAATATTGATGATAGATTAAAAGAAAACGAAAGCAGAAGACAGAGAAGCTTAAACTTAATGGTATATAATCTTGAAGAGTCAAATGAAGAGGATCCTCAGGTAAGAAAATCATCAGATCACTTGAAACTTACAGAATTGGCACAAACACTTGGAATAGAATTAGAATTACAGAATTCATTTAGAATCGGGAACAAACAAAGCGATAAAATAAGACCACTGAAACTGGTTCTAGCCAGTAAAAAAACAAGAGGTAATCTTTTAAGACACTCCAAGAATATTAAATTAAAAGCACCTGTGAAACTCAAGAATGTGATTATTACAAGTGACTTCACACCCTTGCAAAGGATGGAGAGAAAGGAACTTCTCAAACAGCTAGAAGAAACAAGAAAGATACATAAAAATGCAAAGATCAGAGATGGACAAATAATCATACCAGTGGAGGAAAGAACCCAACCAACAAAAAGACAGACTGAGAACGAAAAGAAAAAACCTCAATTAAGGGAGAAAACTGATCATGAATACCTTGGTCTCAACAATAAAATTCCACTTAACCAAACAGAATTAATACGACAAAGAGACTCCAGTCCATTACCACAAACAGATGACTTGAACAGTTCCATAACTAGCTTAGAAAACTTCATGGACACAACATTGATGGATCCAGACACAACAGTTCGAGGAGGAATAAGTATGATTAAGGATCAACCTCCTTTAGACAGAACTGTTAATACTGATTAGGATGATTGTTTTAGTTTTAATCCTAAGAGTGTAAATAATCCTATAGCGAACAGCCACAGTTATTTTAATAAATTGAAGATATTATATACAAATGCGGATTCGCTTACTAATAAAAAGGACGAACTGAACGACCTTATCAATATCAAAAATCCAGACATTGTAGCCATTACAGAAATTAATCCCAAAAATAAATTCTTCGAAGTTACTGATACCTTTCTCTTTATCAATGGCTATACTCACTACACAAACCTGGAAAAAAAGAAAAGAGGAGTAATCATCTATATTAAAGACAATATTATACATCAAATGATAAGTATAAACAGTGATGAAATAGAAATGGTCTGGATTAAAATAATTCTGTACCGACAAGATTCTTTACTACTTGGCTGTATCTATCGAAGCCCAAATTCCAGTATAAATAGTTCATTAGAACTAACAAACATAATCGAAAAAGTAAACAAGAGTGGCTGTTCTCATCTGTGTATATTAGGAGACTTTAATTTTAAAGACATAGATTGGAACCTAAATGTCTCACTTGCAAAACATGTAGCAACTTTATTTCTAGAAGTTTTGGAAGACAACTTCTTACATCAGCATGTCAAACAGGCTACTAGATTTCGTGATGGACAATCGCCATCTCTGATTGACCTTATAATTACTAATGAAGAACACATGATTGAGAAAATATCATACTTACCGAGTCTAGGAAAAAGCGATCATGTAGTCCTAGAGACTGACTTCAACTGTTACACAGAAAAGGTGGTAAAAACAACAAACAGCAAAAGGAATTACTTTAAAGGCAATTATACCATGATTAAAGAAAAATTAAGGAAAATAGCCTGGGATGAGTTACTCCCAAATGAAAGTATTAATGACTCATGGACTGTCTTTGTCGATATATTACACACACTAGTTGAAGAAAACATACCAGTGTACAGGGACAGACCAGGATTCAATAATCAACTTCCATTTATCAATGCGGAAACTCGGATGAAACTCAAGCAAAAGCATCAAGCTTGGATGAAATATCTAAACTGTAAAACATCAGGAAACTACGCAAAATACAAATGTGCGAGAAACATAGCTACAGCTGCAATCAAGAAAGCAAAATTTGAATATGAAAGAGATTTAGCATTTCAAAAAAAGACGAACAGTAAACTATTTTGGAAATATATCCGATCTAAAAGCAAAACAAAATCAACCATTGGTGCCATTAAAAACAATGACAATCTTCTTATTGAATCTGATTTTCATAAGGCAGATATATTCAATAGCTATTTTAGTAGTATATTTAATGCAAGCAGTTCAGATGATGAACTACATTTTGAGGAAATAGAAAAAAGGACTAACCAAACCTTGAATCAAATTACTATTACCATGGATGATGTGAGGAAAGCCTTAAATAACTTAAAATCGAATAAAGTGGCAGGACCTGATGGCATTCACCCTAAATTACTGATTGAATGCAAAGATGAACTTTGTTATCCACTAACTAAAATTTTTCAAATATCACTTGAAAATACAGAACTACCACGACAATGGAAAATATCAGATGTTGTACCTATTTACAAATCTGGAGACAAACAGAAACCAGAGAATTACCGACCAATCAGTCTCAATCCAATCTGCTCTAACTTAATGCAGAGGATAGTTAATGAAAAAAATCATCGAATTTATGACGACAAACAATCTATTTGCTCCAGAACAATTTGGATTTATGAAAGGCAAATCCTGTCAACTCCAACTGTTAGGATTAATGGAAGATTGGTCAGTATCACTTGATAATTCAGTTGAAACAGACATCATTTTTTATGATTTCAAGAAAGCATTTGATACAATATCTCATAATAAACTATTACTTAAACTGAAATCATACGGTATTACAGACAAAGTCTACTGGTGGATTGAAAGCTTCCTCAATAACAGGTACCAAGATGTTATTATAAACAACATACGTTCATCAAGACTTGAGGTCAAAAGCGGAGTACCACAGGGTAGTGTATTAGGCCCGACGCTATTCTTGATATTTATAAATGATTTGCTAAATGTTGCGAAAACAACAGTAAAACTATTCGCGGACGATACCAAAACATATACAGAAATAAAAAAACAGGAGGACCATGACAAACTACAGTCTACAACCGATGCTTTCGTTGAATGGTCAAAAAAGTGGGAATTAAATTTCAACCCTAGCAAATGTAAAAGACTACACATTGGAAAGAAAGAATCAACTACAAATTACTATATGAATAACACCAATAATATCAGGGAACTGATCACAAATGTTGAAGAGGAAAAGGACCTCGGTGTAATAATAGATCATCAATTACATTTCAATTCCCATATTTATGCTAAAATCAACAAAGCAAACCAGCATCTTGGATTAATTTATAGAAACTTTAGATATCTGGACAAAACTATGTTTTTACATCTATATAAATCATTGGTGAGACCCCACCTTGAATACGCCAGTCCAGTATGGTCTCCTCATTTGAAAAAATATAAGAAAGCCATTGAAAATATACAAAGAAGAGCCACCAGAATGATACCAGCTTTAAGAAATTTAAATTATACTGAACGATTGCGCAATCTTGGATTACCATCCCTAGAGTACAGACGTGAACGTGCAGACATGATCCAAGTTTTTAAAATAATTAAGAAAATTGACCAACCTAGCAGATCCATTATTACCTTGTCAGAAAATAATCAAACAAGAGGTAATACTTACAAACTATACAAAAAAAGATCAAAAACGGAATTAAGGAAAAATTTCTTCAGTAATAGAGTCATAGACCATTGGAATGCACTAAGTAATGACGTAGTAACTGCACCGAGTATCAACTCATTCAAAAGTAGACTTAACAACCATTGGAAAAACCACCCCTTGAAATTCACGCCGAGCTGCTACAACCCATACACAACCAGACAAAGAAATCAAACAGATGGACCTTTAGAAGCCGATGGCTTACCTGCGGTCCTAGGAACGTAAGTTAAACGTAAGTTAAACGTAAGTTAAATTCATATTATGAACTGCAGCTCAGCCTATATTTAAGATGGTGACTGTGTTTTATGTAATTTAAACCTTAGCATGAAAGTATACCTATATAGTTTTTAAACTTTTATAGAGTGACCCAATGCTATTAACTCTTAGGCTGCTAAATGCTACTCAAGGACCTTTTGCAGACAGTGTTGATTATGATCAGATTGCACAAAAGTGCAGTCTGATCTTTGATCCATACTGCCTTGTAAGAAAGTATTTTTCCCAAAAGAATTAACTTCAAAATAGCAATAATTGGATTTGTACATTCAACTTGAAAGTTTTAATTTAGTTATATTAAAGTCATTTTTTACTCTGCATGGCAACATGTCACTCTGAGTGTGATCTTGATCCATTCTGGCTGCAAAAGTACCTTCAGTTGTACCAAGGGCTTGGATTCACATATTTAAAAGAAAGGACTATTTTCTGCCCGGTGATGTGTGATGATTTTAAGTCTTTTCTTTAGACCATGAAAATGGATTTACTCAAAAATGCATTAGATGTAATGAATAAAAGTTATACCAGTGTATAAATATTAATTTCAAGTAGCTCATAATGCTACATCAGGTATTTTGTGCACATATCCTTGCAATGATTTAGTTACATAGTGTGCAAGGTTGGCAAAGAGCAGGTCAATATAAGTATTGACCAGTCTGGCAGCTTTAACCGTTTATAAACAGTCAATACTGGTCACAAGTGGTCGATTGGTGGTTTATTGGGGTGGTTGATTTGGTTGATTAAATCACTGGCTTATATACCTGTCTGGTTTCTAAATTAATATTAAAAGCTGTCCTCTTACATCCTGTACATGAAGGTTTATTATTATATTATCATCAGTATCGTAGTTTTTATTAATAAGGCACTTTTTTATTTGATCATAATTCAAAAGACAGTATTGCTGGTCAACTGAAGAGGTTGTCAGAATGACTCTCCTTATTGAACCTGCATAGAGGTTTTTTTTTTTTTTTTTCAAGCAAACAATTATATTGTCAATTATGATTTCTTACAGGTTAGATAATGTTTCTACACACATACACATAGGTACACTCTCTTTCTCTCCTTCCTTCCACCTTTCATGTTAAATTGCAGAAAAACAGTCATTCATAGGCAAACATGTGAAATAATTTTATGCAGGTTTGTTATTGATATAAATGTATAGGAATATTGAGGTACACATGAAGAAGGCATTAACTGATTAAATAAACAACAGTTAGGGAATACATCAATGTCTTTGAAGTACATTTAAGTGTCTTCCGACATCTATAAAGAGCTATCAAAACAGTTAAAGGTTTGAAAGTTGGCCCTTTCTACCTCAGTTGGGTGTGGCTTAACTCTTTACCAAACAATCCTGACTTTCAATGACCCTGAGTAAGAAGCCTTTGGAAAACAATGTGGGAAAAGGAGAAAATGTGTTTTCTGCTTTTCCCACAATGTTTTTTTGTATCCATCCCAAACCAAAGTTCAATTTCTCAGTCACATTTATTCTGTCGTCAGCAAATGCTTTCAATTTGGAACAGCCTACAATTTTGTCTTTGAGTAAAGAGTTAAATCAAATTACCAAAAGGACAAATTATCCCTATTTTGGGGTATTATCCTTGGCACCAGGCTTTATTCCTAACGCGTGAAATAATGAGTTGTATGTAGTCATGATCATATCTTATCATCAAGCAATTACTTAAGGTGTCAAACATGAAACCTAAAGACCTTATTAGGAACTTCTACACAGTTTGGAAAAGTGGCAGAAGCCGGCTGGTGAGTACCTTTGGCAGGAACAAAACAGTTTTTTTCTACTCCTCTCTTTCACATTGATGAAATCAACTTATCTGAGGGAAAAAAATCCACACAACAAATCATACAAATCATCCACAAATTAGCCTAACTGCCGTTTTAAAACTCAACTGACCATTTAAATATCCAATTGACCTCTACAAGTCGACCACTATCGACCAGTTTTGACCACTTATGGATTATCACAGGTTCTATCCTCTTCTAGATGCTAGGATTTTGTAGAATGCCCATAGACAAGACACTGCAGAGAACCAGCCTAGCCCTAGTAAAACCCAACAGGTACAGAAGTGGATGAATTGTTGTCACTGTAAGACTGAAACAGTGTTGACACTAATAGTTACTGATAACCAGAAAAAAGTCATCAAGTGATTCTTGAAGGTTTCATTTTCATATTTTGTGGCACTGCATGAGTTGACATTACTTTCTTTTGTACAATCATTACTTTTCTTGACTTGTTTCTTTATGAAGATACAAGGTAAATTTTCATTTATTTAAAGAAGAAAGGTACATTCAATATTCATGAATAGAATTACTGAACACATCACTTACATGTAGTTTTCACCTTTCAGACTATTACAAAACATTTTTGAGTTTAGGAATGAAACCAAGAACATTCTTATGAAAGAAAAGAAGAAACCATTGTACCTGAACAATCAAATTATTGTTACTAGTTTGATTTTGTATTTTATTTTTAAATTAATAGTTTGAAGTTGTGTAGTAATTAAGAGGAACCTTGAAAGGATTCTATGTGTTAAGAGTTATGGAAAGGACAATCTGCTTTCAGTAAGAACGTGCATACAAAATACCACTATTTCTTTTACTGTTTTGTACTGTTTTTTTTTTTAACTAAACCATACTAGTTTCAAAACAATGCATGCTTTATACCTCAGAATGAAGACAGTCTGTAATAGTTTGTAACAGGTGTACTGGAAGTGAGATCAGACTGCTTAATATATTAAAATTCCATTCTTATTGGCACACTATTTTAGATTTGAACTGTTTGCAGTCTATATGATTATACCAACCATATAAAGTTTAGAAATTGTTGTACTTAGGCTGGAATTGTAAAATGCTACTGTAAAAATCAAAACCTTAATGTTTCAGTACAGAAGTTTCAATCTTTTAAAACAGTCTTGCATAATGATGAACAGTGGTGAATTTAGAAATGCTTAAAATGCTATAGAAATGAATGATAGAGTCATAATGTCTAGTGTATCTATATAAGTTCACATGTTTACAAACCCTAGGCTGAGCTCTTAATATTTTCAATCTGATTTAACCCTTTCCCAAACAATCCCTGGTTTTTACGGGTCTGGAATAGTAGCATTTTGAAAACATTGTGGAAAAGGAGAAAATGCTGGTAACCAGCATTTTCTCCTTTTCCCACAATGTTTTCTACCCTATTATAGACAGAAATCATCTTTTCAGCAAGAGTTGAATTGTTGTCTGCAAATGATTTCAATTTGGTCTAGTCCAAAAGTTTGTCGTTTGGGAAAGGGTTAAAGCAATGTCTCAGACAAAAACACCTCAGCCTATTGGATAAGTTGTTTCAAAAGTTTTTTTTCTGAACATCCTTCAAAATGGGATAATATTGCCACACTTACCTTGTATCCTTCATGGTGAAATGGGATGGGGGAAAATGACTTAACTCTTTACCACACAATGAAATTTTGGACAATTCTAATGTCGCTCAAATGATGGAATATGTCTTCAATACGTTAGAAAACGTTGTGGGAAAAGGAGAAAACACTGGTTACCAGCATATTCTCCATTTCCCATGATGTTTTCAAAGGGCTTCTTTCACACAGTTGTTAACTTGGGATTGTGGGGTAAAGAGTTAAGTTAGAATGAAAACTGAAAATCTGTTGGTCTGCCAATGTTTTCAAAAACTAACAGCTACATTTTGTGAGGCTGACAGAAATATTAGATGAAGATTAACCTTGCAGGCCAATGTTAGATCCACATTAATTTTGATTAATTGAATGATGTTTACTGTCACTTTCAACATTATTTCAGTCACATGACTGCTACAGCTAGCTTATTTCTGTATGTCTGGCTTTAAATAGTACATGTACTAGGCTAGGGCATTGCATTGTCTTGCCTAAGGACACTCTTGCAGAAAAAAACATTGTGCATCCAATGAGGCTGGGCCATCAGGTAACAAGTCCTACACTTTACTGGTGAGCCATGCAGGACCCCAGATCCACATTTAGATGGGAGTTAATTTTGTAAGATTTTTCAGATTAGTCTACGTCGGCCATCTATGCATAAGTTACCTCTTGTTTTTTAATCAAATATGGTAATCAAATTAATGCCATTTCATTGTTCATTACTGTCGCATATGCTTTCACTACTGAACAAATTAATTGCATTGTCTTAAAGGCTAAAAATGCATTTCTTCTGCAAGATCAAGAAACAAATCGGTCATGAATCTACAATGAAGCAGGGAACAGTGGAGATCAGAGATCAGACTGCATGTTCTGTGAAGTCTGATCTTGACCCACACTGTCCATCAAAGCTTCTGGTGTTGCCTATAATATGGAAAGAGTTAAATGCATCTACAGACAAAAGAAAATGATACCTGTAAATGTACTAAAGTTTACTCATATAATTGAAAACACTATTGGAACTGGAGAAAATACTTTAAAACTTACATGAAAAAACAATACAAATCATCAGTAATTAAGAACCATAAAATTACAACTTTTTTATGGTATTCCCTTAAAAGGCTATGTAGCCTCATAAGGTATTTTTAGATTTTGCGCCAATAATTCAAAAAACATTGTGGGAATGTTCAGTGACTGGCACGTGACTAATGACGCTTAAATTCCATAACATAACAAAAATGTAATTGTACATGTATTCCATAATAATTTCTTCTGAGCCATATTTAGCTCCACTGGCCGAAGCCCAGCGGGCTTATGTCATGGCCCCGTGTTAGTCGTGCGTCTGTCCATGTGTCCGTGCATGCATGCGTTAGCTTTTATTTCAAACATCTTCTTCTCTGAAACTACCAATCCAATTTTGATGAAACTTCACAGAAATGATCCTGCCATGGTCCTCTTTAGAATTTCTTGAAATAATTTTATTCCTTCAAAAATTCTGGTTGGCATGGCAACAAAATTAAAAAATATTGAAAATCTTTAAAAATCTTCCATGTCTGAAATAATAAGACCTAGGGCCATCAAATTTTGTATGTAGCTTTATCTAGTGGACCTCTACCACATTCCTTCAAATAACAGCCCTGAGGTCAAAATTGGCCCCATCCCGTGGCTTATATAGGGAAAACTTTAAAATCCCTTGGGTACCTAGCCATGGGGCCTAGGGCTAGCAAATTTGGCATGTATCTATATCAAGTAGGTGTCTACCAAGAATCTTAAAACTATAGCCCTGTGATCAAATTTGGCCTGGCCCCGGCGGTCATAAGTTTTAGATAGGCTTATATTGGGGAAAAGTTTAAAAATCTGCTATTACCTAGTGATAAGGCCTAGAGCTACCAAATTTGGCATGTAGCTTTATCTAGTGGGTGTCTACAAAGGATGCACAAATTGTAGCCCTTGGGTCAAATTTGGCCCATGGTGTCACAAGTTTTACATGGGCTTATGTTTGGAAAACTTAAAGAATCTACTAGCCCTAGCCATAAGGCCTAGTAATTGTAATAAGACCTAGGGCTACTAAATTTAGCTCTGTCTCATGGTTCTGATGTTTAACAAGGCCTTTTTATTAAGGAAACTTTGAAAATCTTCTTGTTTATAACCACACATTTAAGACCTGTGAATTATTTGGTATGGGGCTTTATCGTAAGGATCTCCAACAAGATTCAAGTAATTATGGCTTTGTGGAGAAAAATGGCTTTGCCTGCGGGTTATAACTTTCTCGGATTTTATGGAAAAAAATACTATGTCTTCAAGTTTGAAACAAATTGGCCAAGTAATGTAATGTTTTGTTTGTAGTGTTATTACTTATTAGCCAGTGGAGCGATACAGGGCCATCATGGTCCTCTTGTTATTGAATTGTTTGTTAATGCTCTTAATATTGACTTATTTAGTTTTTATATCACTAATCAAATTTTTTGTGAAAGGCAAATAAATACTATCAGAAACGTATTCCATTTTCATAAAATGTATGGTTAAATTCAGTAAAATGATGCAATTCTGACATCAAATCATAGCTTGAAACTGTTCAACAAATCCGCTTTTCAGGACTTTCAGTCCTTTGATATTTGGTATGCAGCATCATCTAGTGGACCTCTACTAAAAGACTTCAAATTATAGTCCAGGTGTGAAAATTGGCCCTTTGTTGTTGGTCTTAGATTTCACATAGAGTCAAGGAAGGAAATCTTTAAAAATTTTCTTGTCTCAAATGGTAATGGCCAGAGCTTTCATATTTGGCATGTATTATCATCTAGTAGCCCTCTACCAAAATACCTCATATTATGGCCCTGATGTAAAAATTGGCCCTATGTTGTGGGTCTCAGATTTCAAATTGAGTAAAGAAGAAATTCTTCAGAAATCTCTTTGTCCCAAATGGTAATGGCCAGAGCTTTCATATTTGGTATGTAGCATGATCTAGTGGCCCTCTACTAAAATCCCTTTAATTAGTACCCTAGTGTTGAAACTGGCCCTATGTTGTGGGTTCTCGGATTTCACATAGCGATAAAAAAGGGAATCTTAGAAAATCTTCTTGTCCCAAACCATAAGGGCTAGAGCTTTCATATTCGGCATGTAACATCATCTAGTGGCCCTCTACCAAAATACTTCAAATTATGGCCCTGGTATGAAAGTTAGCCCTATGTTGTTGGTCTCAGATTTCACAGATAAGGAGGGAAACCTTTAAAAACTTTCTTGTGAGCATTCTAGGGACCACATTTCATGCTAAGCTAGATTTAAAATTAGTTAGAATATTTGTCTCGATAAAATCTCTGAGTCTGCATTTAGTGCTTGTCCGGAATATACCTTTGTCATCTCAAATCAGAACGACTTCAAAATTGGTAATTTGGTATGCATGTTTGTTGCAATATCACCGAGTACTGTGTGCTAGAACAATAACTCTACCTAGCACGGATTTTGAATAATTTCACTTTGATCTTCATTCTTACAGTAGGTTTTAATTTCCTTGTCCAGTGTGGAATTTTGAAGTCTCAAGTGAAATTGACTTTAGACTTGGTAAACATGTTTGTTACATTTCCTGCTCTTTGCAACTATTATACCTCCTTGACAACTGGCGGTGGGATTGCATATCTTGCGACAATTTTCTGTTCTTGTTTCATTATCATTTGCCCTTGAACCTCAATATTTGGTAATTATCTTCATTGTAGACCTTTAATGCTTAGTACTCAGGTGAGCGATATAGGACCATCATGGTCTTCTTGTTGTAGCATTTCTTGCTTGTGCGGAGCAAAACTTTGTCATCTTAAGTAGGAATGAGTTGAAATTTGGTATGCTTATTTGTTGCAATATTAAGAAGTGCGGTGCCTAAGAGTTGTAACTCTGCCTCGTGCTGTCTTTGAATTATTTCCCTTTGAATGTCATTTTTACAGCATTTAGTGCCTGTCGGAAATAAATTGTCATCTCAAGCCAGAACGACTTCAAACTTGGTATGCATGTTTGTTGCAATATTACAGAGTAAAGTCACAAGAATAATAACTCTACCTAGTGCGAATTTTGATCTTCATTTTTACAGTATTTCTTTCTTGTCTAGAACGGAACTTCGAAGTCTCAAGTAAAATTGTGACAATTTGCTGCTCTTGTTTCACTACCATTTGGCCTTGAATCTTGATATGTGGTATTTTTATTTTAGACATTTGCTGCTTGGCACTAGGTGAGCGACATAGGACCATCATGGTCCTCATACTTTAGGTACAACATTTGCTCGTTTTAATGTTCTTGAGGCAGTTGACTCATCAGAACCAATCACAAAACTTGTCTTAAAAAAAAACAATATCTTCCATTTTGGGCACACTAAAATCAGTCAAAAAATTGAAAAATGACACTGCTTGTTCAGTGTCTTTCAAAACAGCAGGCAAAAAAACTACTTAGACAAAAAGTTTTTCAACTTGGATGTAAAGGTCAATCCTCACAAAACTCTTAGCGCTAGCAAAGGAGTCATCAGATGTAAAGAACCCTCTTACTGTGATTGTGGAAGAAATCGAAAATAACGTTACATCTCAGACTCTCTGATGTCAAACAAATGTCTGCGTAACTTACACATGGAGGGCTTAAGGATACAAATACCTATGTCCCTACAATCTCCACACCATTCTTCGTCACCAGCCGATATAGCTCAGTAGGTAGAGCGTAGGACTTGTGAACACAATGTCCTACAGGTTGTGGGTTCGAATCCCCGGCTGGCCAACTAAAAATTACTAATAGTCTTTCGGATGAGACGTTAAACCGAGGTCCCGTGTGACGGTGCTGCACACCGAGCACGTTAAAGAACCAGGCAGAATTCTCAGTAGTTTCGTCCTGTATCCTTGCACTATCCCCCGTAACACCTAACCGTCTTCTGGGGGCGTCGCTCAGATGGGCAACCGGTAGCGACGATAGATAAACGAAAATAATCAATCAATCAAACACCATTCTTCTACTCCTATCAGAATAGTATTTCCATCTGTAAAGGTTGATATGTATGTGCCAAATCCTCTGTGCTGTTACAAATGCGCAAAAGAGACATCTCCGTAGTCTTGACACGGACATTGTAAAACTTGCGAACTTTTGGCCAAAACAAGACCGTGTTGAAAGTTCTTAGAAATGACTAATGAGTTGAAAAGCCTTGGTCCAGATCTTCAGTTATCTAAAGCTCCTATACAGAATCAGCCTGCACCGAAATCTAATAAATCCTGCTCTGCCCCCCCCCCCCAAAAAAAAACATCATCGTCATCTTTCAAAGCTAAACCTGCACAAATAGACAACAAATCTAATACTGACTAAAAAAAACACTTCACCACGGAAACAGCCACCAACCCATTTGCATAGGGGGAAAAAGAAAAAGAAAAAACGCCAAGGGTACAAATTGTATAAAAATCACCCAAGAAGAAATCATTTTCAAAACAAAAGTAAAAAGCTTCTGGCTCTTCCAAGGATAAGGATCCTGTCAAAGAGAATTTATTACCTGTTACAAATAGGGATGAACATCTCTTGGATCTGAATGAGCAAGGTGCAATGGAAGAAGAAAAATTTGAGGGAAAACAGTCCGACTCTGCATTAACTCCTCAAACTGTTTGGGATAAGAACATGACATCCAGGTAAACCTCAAAACCTGAGACTGAAGTCATTGTTCAAATAAATTCGTTCCTTTCATGTGCATAATGACTCCTAATATTTTTACAGTGGAACAACAATGTTTTTATTGTCTTCAGATCTTTTTCAGTTTAAAAAATGCACTTCTAGCACAGGTATGCCCGCTACATGACCAAAGCTGTCGATGCGCCATAAAACAACATTCATTCATTCATTCATTTATTTTTATTAGCTCATCTGAGCACGAAGTGCTCAGAGTGAGATATTGTGGTCACTCACCGTCCGTCGCCCGTCCATTTGTCCATCATCCGTCCGTTCGTTCACATTTCCTTGTTTACACTGTAGCATCTACAAATATCAACCAGTCAGCACCGAACTAGGTCAAAATATATATATGACCGTATTATCTCGGATGAGTTCGATTATGGGTCTAATCAGACCAGAACGACTGGAGTTATTTGCCCTTGAATTAGAAAAATTGCTGTATTTGACTTTATTTGCTCTCCAGCATCTACAATTTTTTACCCATCAGAACTAAACTTGGCTAAAATATATATAACCATAAAATCTTGAATGAGGTCGATTATGGGTGTAATCGAATTAGAAGGACTGGGGTTATTTCCCCTTGAATTAGAAAAATTGCTATATTTGACATAGTTTATACTCTAACATCTACATTTATTAACCAATCAGCAACAAATTTGGTCAAAATATACATGACCATAAGATCTGGGATGAGTTCGATTATGGGTGTAATCGGTCTTGAACAACTGGAATTATTTGCCCTTGAATAAAAAAGTTCTTGAAATAGTTCTTTGTCATCTTGGCATTTGTGTTTGTTGCAATAAAACAGGGTGCAGTGTGAAAGAATCATAACTTTACCACATACTTACCTCCCTTTGTCATTTTTACAGCATTTTCTGCTTGTCTGGAACTTTGTCATCTACAGCCTGAACATCTTCAAATTTGATGTGCGGGATTGTTGAAAAATTATGGAGTGCAGTGCACAAGAACCATAACTCTTCCTGGCATGAATTTTGAGTTATTCTCCCTTTGACCTTCATTTTTATAGCATTTCTTGCTTAACCGGTGTTTTTTGTCTTAAGGAGGAATAAATTGGAATTTGATTTGCGTATTTGTTGCAATATTTGGAAGTGCAGAGGACAAGAATTGTAACCCTACCTCGTGCTGTCTTTGAGTTATTTGCCCTTGAATTAGAAAAATTGCTATTTTTCACTTTGTTTACACTCTAGTATCACAGATAACAACCAATCAACACCAAACTTGGTCAAAATATAATATTTATAAGATCTCGGATTAGTTCGATCATGGATCTAATCGGAGTAGAATGACGAGTTATTTGCCGTTGAATTAGAAAAATTGCTATATTTGACTTTATTTACACCCTTTCATCTACAATTATTTACCAATCAGCACCAAAATTGGTCAAAATATTATGACCATGAGATCTCGGATGAGTTCGATTATGGGTTTAATCGGACCAGAACAACTGATGTTATTTGCCCTTTAATTAGAAAATTGTTATATTTGACTTTTGTTTACACTTATTTACCAATCAACACCAAATTTGGTGAAAATATATATGACCATAGGATCTCGGATAAGTTCGATTATGAGTTTAATCAGACCAGAACAGCTGAAG
The DNA here is from genome assembly GCA_943736015.1 of Tridacna crocea. Lineage (NCBI taxonomy): Eukaryota > Metazoa > Mollusca > Bivalvia > Cardiida > Cardiidae > Tridacna > Tridacna crocea. Next base: position 18,161,523 of record OX031069.1, read on the forward strand.
TTATTTACCTTTGAATTAGAAAGCTCTTTAGAATCTTTCTTAGTCCTGAGTTCGATTAAGGGTGTAATTGGTCTAGAACAACCAGAGTTATTTGCCTTTGAATTAGAAAGTTCTTAAAATAGTTCTTCGTCTGGAGCATAACTTTGTCATATCCAGTCTGATTGACTTGAAACTTGGCATTTGTGTTTGTTCCAATAATACAGAGTGCATTGTGAAAGAATCTACTCTACCTCATGCTGTGTATGAGTTATTTCCCTTTGATTGTCATTATACCCTCGCAAACAACGTTTGGCCTGGAATCGGCCTGTTTGTCGGGCTGTTGGTCTGTCTGCAAAATCTTGTCCAGACAACTCCTCCTACAGTCTCAGTCCAATTCGCTTGATACTTGGCAGAATTGTTCATTAGGATCTGTAGATGTGCAAGACGCAAATTTTGTGAAAATTCCATCAAGAATTACTGAGTTATTGCCCCTGATTTGACTTAAAAAATGCTTGTTTGGACAACTCCTCCTACATTTTCTGTCTGATTAGCTTTAAACTTGGCAGAAATGTTCATTAGGAGGTGTAGATGTGCAAGACGCAAATTGTGTGAAAATTCTATGAAGAATTAATGAGTTATTGCCCCTGATTCACATTTAAAATGATTGTCCGGACAACTCCTCCTACAATTTCAGTCCAATTCGCTTGATACTTGGCAGAAGTGTCCATTTGGAGTTGTAGATGTGCAAGACGCAAATTTTGTGAAAATTCCATCAAGAATTACTGAGTTATTGCCCCTGATTTGACTTAATAATGCTTGTCCGGACAAATCCTACAGTTTCTGTCAGATTAGCTTTAAACTTGCCAGAAGTGTTCATTAGGCGTTGTAGATGTGCAAGACGCAATTTTCAGTAAAGTTCTATGATGAATTAATGAGTTATTGCCCCTGTTTCACATTTAAAATGCTTGTCCGGACAACTCCTCCTACAAGTTCAGTCCGATTCACTTTATACTTGGCAGAAGTGTCCATTTGGAGTTGTGGATGTGCAAGACGCAAATTTGTGAAAATTCCATCAAGAATTACTGAGTTATTGCCCCTGATTTGACTTAAAAATGCTTGTCCGGACAACTCCTCTGAAAATTCTATGAAGAATTAATGAGTTATTGCCCCTGTGACATGAGGGGCGGGGGTATTTATCACCTTTAGTGATAGTTATTCTAGTTTTTACAGCATTTTCTACTCATCTGGAATATAACTTTGTCATCTTCAGCTTGAACATATTCAAATTTGATATGCATGATTGTTGAAAAATTGAGTAGTGCAGTGCACAAGAACATAACTCTTCCTAGCACGAATATGAGTTATCTCCTCTTTGACCTTCATTTTTATAGCAGTTCTTGCTTGTCCGGAGCAAAATTTGTGGTCTTAAATAGGAATTACTTGAAATCTGATTTGCTTATATGATGCACTATTTGGAAGTACAGATGAATTGTAACCCTGCATCATGCTGTCTTTGATCTATTTCCCTCTGAAAACCATTTTTACAGCATATAGTGCTTGTCCGGAATATGCCTTCGTCATCTCAAGTCAGAATGACTTTAAACATGGTCTGCATGTTTGTTGCAATATTACGGAGGACAGTATACAAGAAAAATACCTCTGCCTAGCGTGGATTTTGAGTAATTCCACTTCGATCTTCTTTTTAGCTCACCTGAGCACAACGTGCTCAAGGGGAGCTTTTAGGATCACCCGGTGTCGGTCGTGTGTCGTCAACAATTCTTTAAACATCAACTCCTCCTAAACCGCTGGACCAATTTTGACCAAACTTGGCTGGAATGTTCCTTGGGAGGTCCTCTTTAAAAGCTGTTCACAGATTTTGATTCCGTCAAAAACTCTGGTTGCCATGGCAACCAAATGGAATTTTCTAAGAAATTCTTTAAAAATTCTTCTTCTCTGAAACCGCTGGCCAGATTTGAAAATAATTTCACAGAGATTTTCTTGGATGACCCTTTTCAAAAAGTGTTTGCGAAATTTTGATACGTCAAGAAACATGGCTCTGGTCAATGGGGGCTACTTGCATTATACAGAAATTAAGGAAAGTCTTAAAAATTCTTCTTCTCTGAAACCGCTGGTCAGATTTTGAAATAATTTCAAAAAGATGTTCCTTGGGTGACCCTTTTCAAAAACTGTTCGCGAAACCGTGATCCGTCAAGAAACATGGCTCTAGTGAATTGGGGCTACTTGCACTATACAGAAATGAAGAAATTCTTGAAAATTCTTCTCCTCTGAAACGGCTGGTCAGATTTTTAAATAATTTCACAGAGATATTCCTTGGGTGATCCTTTACAAAAAGCGTTCGTGAAATTTTGATTCGTCAAGAAACATGGCTCTGGTGAATGGGGGCTACTTGCACTAAGGGAAATGAAGAAATTCTTAAATATTCTTCTTCTGTCGAACGGCTTGTCAGATTTTGAAATAATTTTACAAGATATTCCTTGGATGATCGTTTTTAAAAAAATTGTTCGTGAAATTTTGATTCGTCTAGAAACATGGCTCTGGTGAATGGGGGCTATTTGCACTATATGGAAATGAAGAAATTCTTAAAAGTTCTTCTTCTCTGAAACCCGTGGTCAGATTTCAAAATAATTTCACAACAATGTTTCTTGGGTGACCCTTTAAAAAATTTGTTCGCGAAATTTTGATCCGTCAAGAAACATGGCTCTGGTGAATGGGGGCTACTAGCACTATACGGACATGAAGACATTCTTAAAAACTCTTCATCTTTGAAATGGCTGGTCAGATTTTAAAATAATACCACAGGAATGTTTCTTGGGTGACCCTTTAAAAAATTTGTTTGCGAAATTTCGATAGGTCAAGAAACATGGCTCTGATGAATGGGGGATACTTGCACTGTACGAAAAGTAAGAAACTCCTAAAAATCATTCTTTTCTGAAACTGCTGGTCAGATTTTGAAAGGACTTTTACAAGTGACTTTTTGAAAATTGCTTGACAAAATAATGATTTTGTTTACAGTGTTTCAATACCTCACAAAAAATTGTCCTCTCAAAAATTCAGGTGAGCGATCCAGGGACATGTTGGCCCTCTTGTTTAGAGTATTTCTTGCTTGTCCGGAACGGAACTTTCAAGTCTCATGTCAAATTGCGACAATTTGCTCTCTTCTTTTGCCTTGAACCTTAATATTTGGTATTCACCTTTATTTTAGACCATTATCACGGATAGGAAACTTCATATTCAGATCCAATGGCTCCGACGAGAAAATGTTGTGTTGGTCCTTCGTTTCTGAAGATGTCAGCTGAAAAAAACAACCCCAGAAAACACGTTGAAAGATCTGAGCATCGAATGACATTCTCCTTTTTTTGAATTTCAAAGACATAAGAACACATAATTACAAAAACTGACATGCCTAGCTGTTTGAGGTTGTTTTTCAGCCGACATCTTTAGAATCGGAAGACCGACACAACATTTTCTCGTCGGAGCCATTGGCTCTGAACATGAACTTTCCTACCCGTGATTATGGTCGTCTTGTTAGGATTGTTGCTCTCTTTGAATTTTAACTTTGGATTTTTGTCCGCAACTTAAAATTGCAAAGTGAAAAAGCTAGTGACTGAAACTTCATATAGAGATATGTCACATTGAAGAGAAGTCCAGTGTACAAGAGCCATAACTCTCTTCCGATTTTTAGCTCCACTGGCCGAAGGCCGGTGGGCTTATGTCATGGCCCGGTGTCCGTGGTGCGTCCGTCTGTCAGTGCGTGCGTTAACTTTTATTTCAAACATCTTCGTCTCTGAAACTACCCATCCAATTTGATGAAACTTTACAGAAATGATCCTGGCATGGTCTTCTTCAAAATTCCTTGAAAGAATTTGATGCCTTCAAAAACTCTGGTTACCATGGCAGCAAAACTGAAAAATATTGAAAAATCTTCTCTGAAACCATAAGGCTTAGGGCTACCAAATTTGGCATGTAGCTTTATCTAGAGAACCTCTACCAAGTTCCTTCAAATAATAGCCCTGGGATCAAAATTGGCCCCTCCCCGGGGGTCACAAGTTTTATATGGGCTTATATAGGGAAAACTTTAAAACCCTTCTGATACCTAGCCATAGGGCCTAGGGCTACCAAATTTGGCATGTATCTATATCAAGGGATTGTTTACCAAGAGTGCTCAAATGATAGCCCAGGGGTAAAATTTGGTCCGGTTCCGGGGCTCAAAAGTTTACAGGGGCTTATATAGGAAAAACTTTAAAAATCTTCTCGTACCAAGCCATAAGGCGTAGAGCTACTAAATTTTGCATATAGCTTTATGAAGTGGTTGTCTACCAAACATGCCCAAATTATAGCCCTTGGATTAAATTTGGCCCTGTTCTGGGGGTAACAAGCTTTACATGGGCTCATATTGGGAAATATTTAAAAATCTACTTGTACCTAGCCATAAGGCCTAGCGCTACCAAATTTTGCATGTAGCTTTATCTAGTGGGCCTCTACCAGAAGGGCCCAAATTAAAGCCCTGGGGTTAAGTTTGTCCCCACACCAGGGGTCACAAGTTTTACATGGGCTTTTGTGGTGAAAACCGTCTAAGTCATCTTGTTACTAACCATAATAACGAGTAGGGCTACTAAATTTAGCCCTGTCTCATGGGTTTCAGGCCCTTTTATTGAGAAAACTTCGGAAATCTTCTTGTTTATAATCACACATTCTGATTATTTGTTACATAGTAAAGAATTAAGTACCTTTGTTGACTTCGTTGCCATAGTAGATCAAGATTAGACTGCACAAAATGGGCATTTTAGCATTATTTCTCTTCCAAACCCTATGTTGTGGGAACTCAACGAGACGATTCTAATGAGTACCCCAACATAGGGTTTAGTTAAGAATGATTCATAATTTATTTGCAACTTGGAAATCAAAATCACTCCCTAGCTATATATGGAGCTCTGGTCTATGAAACTAATAATAGTCTCAGTGGTAAAGAGTTAACTTGATGTGGTTTGATCACAACCTGAAACCTCAATTGAACCTTTGGAGCACTAAACAAACCAAACAGACATTCTTAGTCCAGACTATAGATCCTGAAAACAAGGTTGCCCTTGTTCAGAGTCTTTGTAAAATGCAGATTAGATCACAGATCATACTGCCCATTATGTGCAGTCTAATCTTGTATTTTAGCTCACCTGAGCACAACGTGCTCAAGGGGAGCTTTTAGGATCACCCGGTGTCCGTCGTGCGTCGTCCGTCGTGCGTCAGTGCGTCGTGTGTCGTCAACAATTCTTTAAACATCAACTCCTCGTAAACCGCTGGGCAGATTTAGACCAGACTTGGCTGGAATGTTCCTTGGGATGTCCTCTTTTAAGATTATTCACAGAATTCGATTCCATCAAAAACTCTGGTTGCCATGGCAACCAAATGGAATTTTCTAGGGAATTCTTTAAAAATCTTCTCTGATGAAACCGCTGGTCAGATTTTAGAATAATTTCACAGCTATGTTCCTTGGGTGACCCTTTTCAAAAATTGTTCGTAAAATTTTGATCCGTCAAAAAATGTGGCTCTGGTGAATGGGGGCTTCTTGCACTACACAGAAATGAAGGAATTCTTAAAAATTATTCTTCTCTGAAAGCGCTTTTCAGATTTTGAAATAATTTCACAGGATTGTTCCTTGGGTGACCCTTTTCAAAAATGTTCGTAAAATTTTGATCCGTCAAAAAATGTGGCTCTGGTGAATGGGGGCTACTTGCACTGTATGGAAATTAAGAAATTCTTAAAAATTCTTCTTCTCTGAAACGGCTGGTCAGAATTTGAAATAATTTCACAGGGATGCTCCTTGAATGACCCTTTCCAAAAACTGTTCGTGAAATTTTGATCTGTCGAGAAACACAGCTCTGGTGAATGGGGGCTACTTGCACTATATAGAAATGAAGAAATGCTTAAAAATTCTTCTTCTCTAAAACCCCTGGTCAGATTTTAAAATTATTTCACAGAAATGTTCCTTGGATGACCCTTTTTAAAAAAATTGTTTGTGAAATTTTGATCCATCAAGAAACATGGCTCTGGTGAATGAGGGCTTCTTGCACAATATGGCCATGAAGAAATTCTTTAAATTCTTCTTCTCTGAAACGGCTGATCAGATTTTGAAATAATCTCACAGAACTGTTCCTTTGGTAACCCTTTTCAAAAATTGTTCGCAAAATGGTGATTTGTCTAGAAACATGGCTCTGGTGAATGGGGGCTACTTGCACTATTTGGCCATGAAGAAATTCTTTTTCTTTGAAACGGCTGATCTCACAAATATTTCTTAGCTAACCCTTTTCAAAAATTGCTCTACAAATTTTGATCCATCAAGAAACATGGCTCTGATGACTGTGGGCTATTTACACTATACGACATGAAGAAATTCTTAAAAATTCTTCTTCTCTGAAAGGGCTGATTACATTTTGAAAGAAATGGCTGTGATTCTCTCAGAAATTCAGGTGAGCGATCCAGGGCCATCTTGGCCCTCTTGTTTGTTATGGGGCTTTATCTTGTGAACTTTCACCAGGATTCAAGTAATTATATCTTTGTTGTCAAAAATGGCTATTCCCGGGGGTCACAACTCTTGCGTAGTATTTTATAGAAGAAATTTAGTATGTCCTCAAGTTTGAAACCAATTGGCGGAATATTGTAATGTTTGGCTTGTAGTGTTTTTAATTATTAGCCAGTGGAGCGATACAGGGCCATCATGGCCCTCTTGTTTTGAGCTATTGCCCTTTGTAAATTTTATTTTTGGATTTTGTCCAGGGCATAATTTCCAAAGGAAAAAGCTGGTAACTACAACCTTCACACACATCTAGATCACATAAAGGAGAAGTGCAGTGTAGAAGAACCATAACTCTATCCCAACTTTTTAGCTCACCTGATCACAACGTGCTCAGGGGGAGCTTTTAGGATCAGCTGTCGCCCGTTCTGCGTCGTCCGTCGTGCGTCATCAACAATTCTTTAAACATCAACTCCTAAACCGCAGGGCCAATTTGGACCAAACTTGGCTGGATTGTGTCTGGGAGGTCCTCTTTAAAGATAGTTCAGAGTTTGATTCCGTCAAAAACTCTGGTTGCCATAGCAACTTAATGGGATTTTCAAAGAAATTCTTTAAAAATCTTTTTCTTTGAAACCGCTGGCCAGATTTTAGAAATAATTTCACAGGGATGTTCCTTAGGTGAACCTTTTCAAAAACTGTTCGCGAAATTTTGATCTGTCAAGGAACATGGCTCTGGTGAATGGGGGCTACTTGCACTATACAGAAATGAAGAAAGTCTTAAAAATTCTTCTTCTCTGAAACCGCTGGTCAGATTTTGAAATAATTTCACAGAGATGTTCCTTGGGTGAACCTTTTCAAATAGTGTTCGAGAAATTTTGATCCATCAAGAAACATGGCTCTTGTGAATCGGGGCTACACGCACTATATGGAAATGAAGAAATTCTTGAAAAGTCTTCTTCTCCGAAATCTCTGGTCAGATTTTAAAATGATTTCAATCAATGTTTCTTGGCTGACCCTTTTCAAAAGTTGTGCGCGAAATTTCGAATTGTCAAGAAACATGGCTCTGGTGAATGGGGCCTACCTGCAGTATACAGACATGAAGAAATTATTGAAAATTTTTCTTCTCTGAAACGGCTTGTCAGATTTTTAAATAATTTCAGAGAAACGTTACTTGAATGACCCTTTTCAAAAATACTCGCTAAATTTTGATACATCAAGAAACGTGGCTCTGGTGAATGGGGGCTACTTGCACAATACTGAAATGAAGAAATTCTTAAAATTTCTTCTTTTCTAAAACATATGGTCAGATTTTGAAATGACTTTTACAGGTGACCTTATAAAAATTGCTTGACAAAATAATAATTTTGATTCCAATGTTTCAATACCCAAAAAAATAGGCTATGGTCCTCTCAAAAATGCAGGTGAGTGATCCAGGGCCATCTTGGTCCTCTTGTTTCGGGTTATTGCCCCTTTCTAAATTTTAACTTTTGATTTCTGTCAGCGGCATAACTTCAAAAGGAAAAAAGCTATTAACTTCAAACTTCATATACAGGTAGGCCACATTAACGAGACGTGCAGTGTACAAGAACCATAAATATATTCCCACTATTTTATAGAGTTATTGCATTTTAGCTCACCTGAGCACAACGTGCTCAAGGGAAGCTTTTAGGATCACCCGGTGTTCGTCGTCCATCGTACGTCGTCAACAATTCTTTAAATGTCAACTCCTCCTAAACCACTAGGCCAATTTGGACCAAACATGGCTGGAATGTTCCTTGGCAGGTCCTCTTTAAAAATTGTTCACAGCATTTGACTCCCGTCACAAACTCTGGTTGCCATGGCAAACAAATGGAGTTTTCCAAGAAAGTCGTTAAAAATCTTCTTCTCTGAAACCGCTGGCCAGTTTTGAAATAATTTCACAGGGATGTTCCTTGTGTGACCTTTTTTTAAAAAATGTTCGTGAAATTTCGATCCGTCAAGAAACATGCCTCTGGTGAATGGGGGGGCTACTTGCACTATACAGAAATGAAGAAAATGTTAAAAAGTCTTCTCTGAAACCGCTGGCCAGATTTTAAAATGATTTCTCAGGGATGTTCTATGAGTGACCCTTTTCAAAAATTGTTCGCAAAATTTTTATCAGTCAAGAAACATGGCTCTGGTGAATGGGGGCTACTTGCATTATAAGGGAAATGATGAAATTCTTGAAAATTCTTCTTTTCTGAAACGACTGGACAGATTTTGAAATAATTTCAAAAAGATGTTCCTTGGGTGACTTTTTTCAAAATTTTGATCCGTCAAGAAACATGGCTCTGGTGAATAGGGGCTACTTGCACTATACAGAAATGAAGAAATTCTTAAAAATTCTTCTTCTCTGAAACCGCTGGTCAGATTTTGAAATAGTTTCTCAGGGATGTTCTTTTGTTGACCCTCTTCAAAAATTGTTCGCGAAATTTTGATCTGCAACAAATATGGCTCTGGTGAAAGTAGGCTACTTGCTCTATATGGAAATGAAGAAATTCTTCAAAATATTCTTTTCTGAAACGGCTGGACGGATTTTGAAATAATTTCACAGAGATGTTCCTTAGGTGACCCTTGTCAAAAATTGTTCACGTAATGTTGATCTGTCAAGAAGCATGGCTCTGGTGAATGGGGGCTACTTGCACTATATGGAAATGAAGAAATTCTAAAAAATTCTTCTTGTCTGAAACCCCTAGTCAGATTTTACAAATATTTCACAGCAATGTGCCTTTGGTGACCCTTTTCAAAAATTGCTCATATAATTTTGATCCGTCAAGAAACATGGCCCTTGTGAATGGGGGCTACTTGCTCTATACGGAAATGATTAAATTCTTAAAAATTCTATTTCTCTGAAACCCCTGGTGAGATTTTAAAAATATTTCACAGCAATGTGCCTTTGGTGACCTTTTTCAAAAATTGTTCATATAATTTTGATCCGTCAAGCAACATTGCTCTTCTGAATGGGAGAAAAATTCTTCTTTCTGAAACTGATGGTCAGATTTTGAAATAACATTTACAGGAGACCTTTTTAAAATTGCTTTGCAAAATAGTAATTTTTGTTCCAATGTTTCAATACCCTAAAAAAAGTAAATAGGCTATGGTCATCTCAAAAATTCAGGTGAGCGATCCAGGGCCATCTTGGCCCTCTTGTTATAAATTTTAACTTCAGATTTTATCGGGGGCCTAAGTTGCAAAGTACAAAAGCTAGTAACTTCAAGGTTTATGTACAATTAGATCACCAGAAAGCAAAGTGCACTTTAGACGAACTATTACTCTATTCCCACTATTTTAGCTTACCTGAGCACAGCGTGCTCAAGGGGAGCTTTTAGGATCACCCGGTGTCCGTCGTGCGTCGTCCATCGTGCGTCGTCAACCATTCTTTAAACATCAAGTCCTCCTTAACAGCTGGGCCAATTTGGACCAAACTTGGCTGGAATGTTCTTTGGGAGGTCTTCTTTAAAAATTGTTCACAGAATTTGACTCTGTCAAAAATTCTGGTTGCCATGGCTACCAAACGGAATTTTCTAAGAAATTCTTTAAAAATCTTCTCTGAAACAGCTGGTCAGATTTTAAAATCATTTCAGAGATGTTCCTTGGATGACCCTTTTAAAAAGTTGTTTGCGAAATTTTGATCCGTCAAGAAACATGGCTCTGGTAAATGGGGGCTACTTGCACTATACAGAAATTAAGAAATTCTTAAAAATTCTTCTTTTCTGAGGAATGCTCAAATTATAGCCTTTTGATCAAGTTTGTCCCCACACATGGGGTCACAAGTTTTACATGGGCTTCTGTGGTCGAAATCATCTTGTTACTAACCATGATGAAGAGTAGGGCTACTAAATTTAGCCCTGTCTCATGGGTTTCATGCTTTACAGGGCCTTTTATTGAGAAAACTTTGAAAATATTCTTGTTTATAACCACACATTCTAGACCTATGTTATTTGGTATTGGGCTTTATCCTGTGGACCTCCACCAGGGTTCAAGTAATTATAGCTTTTTCGTAGAATTTCATAGAAAAAATTTTGTATGTCCTTAAGTTTGAAACCAATTGGCCAAATACTGTAATGTTTGGCTTGTAGTGTTTTTACTTATTAGCCAGTGGAGCGATACAGGGCCATCATGGCCCTCTTGTTGTCTGAACTCTTTCTTTTGTACTAAACCATGCTACATTCTGTTACAAAGAGCTGTTTTATGACAAGGAGTTTGTGGGGTTATGATCACGTTTAGTGATAGCTCTATTTTTCTTTTTAATGCTTCTGTACAATATGACTGTCTTTTCATATTGGAATGACCTGAAATTTTATATGCACATTTCCTTAACATTAGAGGAGGCATTCATGCCTACATGTATTTCAATCATTTACATGATTTCTACTGCACTACTATTTATACCCCTGGAAAACGAATGTTTTCGGTGATATAGTGAAATCAGCCTGTCTGTCCGTTCGTCCGTACATGTGTCAGTCCGTCTGTGTGTTCGTCTGTGTACAAATATTTGCCTGTTTCTGTCAAAGCGCTGGCAGGGGTATTAAGTCACATTCAGTGACAGCTGTAGTTTCCTCTACCTGCCCTTTACGATTATTACTCCCCCTCGACAACTCGCGGTAGGACGGGCATATCATGCGACAAGTTGCCGATCTTGTTCATCTCTTAAATGATACTACCAGAAGAAGGGGCTATTTGTTTCAGTGCTGCAATATTACATGTATTACCAAATTGCGAAAAAACATGGGTGCATTTTGATTTACTTCCCATGACAAAAACATGATTATGTGCAGAAGAATGTGTGCAAACATTTGTAATATACGTCGTAAAGTTTGAAATGCACTGGGTTTTTGTAAGGCACCAATATGAAAGAAAAAATCGTTTGAGCAGATCTACAGAAGTATTTACCCGTATCTCTTTTTAAGGTTGCATAAAAGGTCTAGTGATGGTAAATGACCTTCAAATATTTTAGCATACGAGTAGATTCACTTATGCTTCTGAAACAACACACTAAAATTGAATGTTTAGTCGCAACTTTTACTATGGTTTATACAGAACAGGGACTTACCAGAAACATGAAAAAGGAAAATATTTCTTTGCCTTTCCATAATTATGTGTAATTTAGATGTTGAACCTTAATCCTTCTTCACAGGATGAGAAAGACGACGTTATTACAATAGATTGGGAAAAAATTAAAGATTGGTCAATGGTGGGTGCTATGAGAGAGACGGATCCTGCAGAAGATTGGCTGAAGAAGTGTCTTTCAGACGTAGCCGATGAACATGACAACATGGTAAAACAAAAACTTTAATTCATTCAGTACCAAAAAATGGTAACTCGACCTTGTGTGAAAACTGAAAAAAACCCTGAAAACCTGAAAGGTTATCTAATAAGCATGGCTAAACGATGCTTATCGTGATAAAAGCCAGCTTCGAAAGGCCATGTTTTGCAAGGCTTATACTTGAACCTTACCAACCATTTTTTGTATCTATGGATTATTACATATATGTATTTGAGCTTAATTATAAAAGCTCAAGTAAGCCTGAATGATTTAGACTTTTTTGTTAATGTTCATTATGTATTATCCACATGCTGATGCTACTACGGAGCTTTTTCACAATTTATCAAAAAATCAAAATATGAATATATCATAATTTCATCGTTGGACATAATGCTTTACTAATTTTTTAATAGTCCTTGATAAAAATACGAAAAAAATAAACAAAACACTTGTTCTGAATAACGATCACTATAACGATGTAAATTGTGTCTATGGAACAAGTTTATCGGCCGTAGAATTATCCAGCGAAAGGAAAGGATGCTCAGTCGCAATCTTGTTTAAATACATGCCTCTAGAACATTCGGAACACCTCGGCCAATCTTTCGATCCAGCCTCGGATGTATGCCGACGGAATAATATGTTAAAAAAACTTGACATGCATCGCCGGAAGCGGTTATTCGACAGATACTCCCCACCACATAGTTCTCGGGGTGTTCCAAATGACGTCAACTAGTAACCGTTTCGAATGACAACAAATCCTGTAGAATGACGGTAAGTCTAACTATAGCAGCATGGATTTAGGACTTGGCTGGATTTAGGACTTGCATCGATTACGCACTTGAAAAATTGGGCTGGATCGAAAGATTGGCCGAGATTTTCCGAATGTTTGCGCGATAATGACGTCATTGTATTTGTTGTTTTCGGGGTGTTGTTCATTTCGGAAGAAGTCCGTCGGCATACATCCGAGGCTTGATTCGTAGAATTGACCGAGGGGTTCCGAATGGCCTCTAGTATTGGTGACGTCATCGTTAGGCAATATTGAAAAATCCGCGAAAGCATTGTAGTTAAAGGAGGTGATGTCATCGCTAGGCAATATTGAAAAATCTGTGAAAGCATTTTAGTTAATCGAAACGGAATTCTTACGCTTTTGAAAGAATTTATAAACAAGACAATATAAAGATGAATCCATGAATTTGATGGAATCACTGTTCAGTCACGGGCAATTATATAAACAATATCAAAATATGTAATAAAAAGGTTACAGTCCTTGTATGGACAACGTTGAACTCATTCTTTTGGAGTAGTTACCCACGCAAGCTTGAGCAAACTCTACCGAAAAAGCTTGTCCAACACAATATATTCAAAAACAAATGCTGTGACTTATAGCAGTAATTTTCCGCATGCTTGTATTTAATATGAGCATCGTGAGAAAATTTATTTTCACGCGAGACCGAAGGTTTAGTGATGTTAAAGATGCGGACAGCACACGATGACATGTTTTTACTTTCTGAAGATGTATTAAAGACCCTTTTTGTAGAGCATGGCTCATGTGAGTATATTTTGTCGTTTTAGGAAGCTAACGAGCTGGTTATGACCGCACCTTTTGGAGGATGTAGTTCAATATGTGAGATGGCAAAGAATTTTCTTGTTATTGAAATCAAGAAAGAAGAGACTAGCTAACTGGTAACGGGAAGCAGTATTTGGTCATGGTGTTGATGGCTTTAATCGGTGTTTCATACATAATACTCTATAATGACATTATATGTGTTTAGATAGCTTTTATTATAATATTTGAGACTAGCTAACTGGCAACGGGAAGCAGTATTTAGTCATAAATCCCATACGAAGGCAGACATTATGCACCTTTACTGGATTTTTGTTTCAAAGTCATAGCAACAGCAACTTTGCTAGTTACTAAATGTACTTAATGTCGGGAAAATGGCTGATTTAGAACTAAGAAATCAGTGTGACAGTGTATGCATCTTAACATTTCAGACTAAATTTCTAGTACCAATAATGAAGCGGCATTCCAATATTACCCTCCAGTCCTCATTGCCAGTGTCACAATCTGTATATGTGCTTGCGAACGTGCAGTGTTATGCGATGAAGTTATGCTCTGATTATGCAGTGTGGGGTCTATCATTATTACCATTATTTTTTTAAATTGTCATCAAATGTCAGGCACTTAGGAAGCATTTCAAGATTTGGGGGGGGGGGGGGGCTAACTTCGAAATATTGAGATTTTTGCGTGGTTGTTGCATTGCACTAAAACCTCATATATTAGTTATGATTTTCAAAATTATTCGGGCGGGGGCCCGAGCCCCACCCCCAGCCCCCAGCTAACTTCGAAATATTGAGATTTTTGCGTGGTTGTTGCATTGCACTAAAACCTCATATATTAGTTAGTATGATTTTCAAAATTATTCGGGCGGAGGCCCGAGCCCCGCCCCCAGCCCCCTGTTCCTATGTTGAATGTTGAAAATGCAAGTTATTGTTTTGATTTTACATTTATACATGATTACATTTTTTATGTCCGAAAGAAGAGAACAGGGCTTTGGAAAAATTGAAAAAAGATCATGATTTTCTCATTTACCTACAATATTCTGCACTCTTTCAAAGAGATATGCAATCATGTAAACCAAATTTACGTAAAAGTTTTGAAAGTGCTTTCTTTGTGGACAAGACGAGCCCTGATAGCTCGATTGATAGCGCGCAGAACTTGAGAACAGGGGGTCCCTGGTTGGAAACCTGACTCTGCAATTTCTTTCCGAGGATTGATAATAGTCATTGCGAAAAGATCCATTCCTCTCTCACCGCAGACCGTTATTTTCACAATGGCTATATGGGAGAGCAGCCACTTGCTTGGAAAGAATATTTCGCTGAGTACTGGTAAAAGAAATTCCAGGAAAGCATGGATGGGTGCAGTGGCCGTAGTGATATAACTAAAATAAGGTAGAAAAAGGTGTTAACCGCCATACGATCAGTCAACATGGAAAAGTTTTATTTTTGTTTTCAGGTAAATGGTAAACACGCGATTCAGTTAGAAAATAAAGCAAAAGGGAAAAGGAGACCTTTGATGTCTTAGTAAATGGAATGATTCCGCATAGGTGTTGCAGTCTTCGTTTTCTTTTTTTCCACCAGGGACTTCTTTGCAATTACTCTGTCTAACGATATTCTCATCGAACGTTGTCCTTTTAACCACACTAAAGACATCTTTGCTACTTAACCACTGTAATGCTTAGGCCAGAATGATTGTTTGTGCAGACAGGCATAGCTCAGTATCAAACTAAACAGAGTATGCAGTCTGATCAGGGATCTCCTTTGTGAGATACTTTGAGAAAAAAGGTTTCAAATTGCAAAACATGCATCATTGGTACTGGCTGAGATTGTACAAATCATTTAGTTGGCACTCAAAGGCTTAAATAAGAATAATTTGATAAATCATTTTTATGTACAAGGTCTGTTCAAGAAGCATCTGGAAAAATGTTACAGTTAATGGTACCAAGTTTAGATACTTCCTAAGTCTAAAGAATGAAAACATAAATGGTGAATTTGTACCCTCCTATTACAACTTTGCAATTTCCGTAGTCACCAAAGCCACGTCAAGTTACATTGAATGCGGCACACGTAAATGTAAACGAACTACATTTGCAGAATCTCTTTCCCGCAGTGAAATATGTTTTTGAAATATTTGCTATTCTTAAATACATATGACAAATCTACATACAAACTTGTTGCAGAAGGATGCTAAAATTGATTTCGATCTCAATTTATCAACTGTGATCGGTCAAGAGCAGTTATGCAAGAGCAAAGTTCATGAATAGAAAAGTCCAATAACACCATGAAAGTGTTTCATTATGCTATTCTAACATCAATACTAGGATCAGTTTAAAAATCCCTCAATTTGCGGGATATATTAAGGTAATGTATTTTCACGAATTTTCGACATAATTCAAATTGCAAGGCTATACAATACGTTTGTTGAGTTACTGTTCCGCAAACTTTCAAGGAATGATTCCACATTGTGCTTTTAAATGTGGATTTGTGGGTGAGATATGTGTATACCACGTAAATGAGAATATGAAAATGTGTTCGTAACAAAAAATGTGCGAGAGAAGATCTGTCATACATTTTTCTGTTGCGAATTTATTTTCTCTCACCCACCCTCGGAGCCTATCTATATTTCAATGGACCACAGCATTTGCGTAGGTACGAAAAGGGCAAGTGTCTGTATTATTTTGTTAGCTCACCTGAACACTTTGTTAGATTACCTGAATACTAAGTGGTCAAGATGAGCTTCCTTGATCGTGTTGTGTCCTTAGTGCATTGTCTGTCGTGTGGTCATCATCATTTATCTTGTTTGCACTCTAGAGGCCACTTTTTAGTAAGATACGCAGAAACATTGGTCAAAATGTTTATCTTTATAAATATGATGCAATTTTGCGATTGAGTCATGTTGGGTCAAATTGTAAAACTCCAGGTTAGGTTTCAGGAAAACCTTGTGTACACTTTAAGGGACACATTTTCAGCCAGATACTTATGAACCTTTGTCAAAATGTTTGTCTAAAAAAATCTCGGACACGATTGCAATCGGGTCATGTAGGATTTCAATAAAATCTTGTACAATATTGAATATGGGTCGTGAAATGTCAAAAAGTAGGTCACCAGGGCAAATTGTATAAAATGCGTGTGTGCCCTATAGAGGTTAATTTGTTTAAACTTTGTCAGAATATTTTTCTTGATAAAATCTGGTACAGTTTTGAAATTGGGTCAAGTAGGGTCAAGATTTAGATCACCATGTCAAATTTTAAGAAAAAACTTTTGTACTCTCTAGAGGACACATTTTTGTCAAATTCTCATGAACTTTCGTCAGGATATTTGTCTTGAAAAATCTGGGACAAATTTGAAATCGGTTCATATAGCGCAAAAACGGTAGATCACCCAGGCAGATCATAGAAAAGGCTTGCGCACAGTTTAGAGGCTACATTTTAAGTCAGATTCTCATGAAACTTCGTCAAAATGTTTATTCTGATAAAATCTTGTACAGTATCGAAATTGGTTTGTGAAATGTCGAAAAGTGGGTAAATTGTATACAAGGGGTTTTGTGCATCCTAGAGGTTAGAAGCCTCATTTCATTCAGATACTCATGTAACTTTGTCTCGATGAAATCGCTACACGTTCGAAAATTACTTATGTGGATTCAAGTCACAAGGGTAAATCTTAGAAAAAGCTGGTGTGCACTCTAGAGGCCACATTTTCAGCCTGAACTTCCTGAAACTCAATCAGAATGTTTTTCTTGATGATATCTTGGACAAGTTCGAAATTGGGATATATGGGATAAATGGTTGGCCACATGGCAAAATTCTTAGAAAAATATCAGGACATATTTTCATTCAGATACTCTTGAAACTTGGAAATATATGAAATTGATCACATTTTAAGCCTGATACTCTTGAAACTCGGTCAAGATATTTCTTATAATGATATCTTGGACACGCTCAATATTAGGTTATATGGGGCCAAAAAGGAGGTCTTTGGGCCAAATGTTTTGGGCCTTATATTTTGGGGGTTGAAGGGCAGGGGGCGCCTTGTTTCCCTTCATCACTACATAAATTTAAGGCAATGTAAAAATCCATGTTAAACTTGTGACCTCCGCCATGGTCCTCTTCTGAATTTCTTGAAAGAAATTGATCTCTTCAAAAATGCTGGTTTACATTGCAAGAGAACTGAAACTAATAAAAATCTTTGAAAATCTTCTCGTCTGTAACAAAAAAGCCAAGGGCTGTCGTGTTTGGTATGTAGCTTCATGTAATAGACCTCTACCAAGTTTCATCATTTTATACCCCTTGGCATAATATTGGCCTCATTTCGGAGGTCACAAGTTTAACATGGATTTTTACATTGCCTTAAATTTATGTAGTGATGAAGGGAAACAAGGCGCCCCCTGCCCTTCACCCCCACCCCAATAATCTGATCACCAATAAAATGACTGTCAGTGTTTGGCCGAATATTGCTGGAAAATCGTCGTATATAAAGAGGATGAAATAATATTTCAAAGTAGCTACTTTGTAGTAACCACGTCAACGTGATTGAAAATTTCAAACAAATTAAAATAGTTCTAAACAAATGGCGGCATGTATGAAGCGACATCTTTTCTGACTGAACCAGTATTAAAAACCATAGAAAACAACAAATTGCGTGTAGCTTAAATGATTATTTCTACCTTAAAGAGGATAGGAAACATTGTGAGAAATGGAGAAAATGGCTGCTTAGAACATTGTCTCCTTTTCCCACAGTCGTTCTCAAAAGCTTCCTTTTTAGGGTCATTAGCTCTTAGAATTATGTGGTAAAGGGTTGAAAGCCATCATGGTGTCTTGTTAGCTTACCTGAGCACAGGTGAACTTTTGTGGTCGTCTGGCATTCGGTATGAATAAAATTTATAGCCAATCAAAGAAGACTTTTCGTTTTTTAGCAGAAAAGACAAAATGGAATTCATAAAAATACGGGATATTGGTCCTAAAGTACTCACCTGCGGATAATCATCTATTTCAGCATGCTGACCAAGTACTCAAAGTAAATACCCTTTATTTTTAATCAAAAGCCAGTCGTCTAAATGGCTAACAGTCACCGTCTTAAGCAACAAGTTGGCAAGTCTTTGTATCTAAAAGTAGAAAAATTCTGGTACAGTTAGAAATATCAACAAATACTGTTCCTGTTATCTGCAGCACCAACTATCCGATTACGTATGTCCGAATATGAAATGGAACTCGTTATCAACTTCATTTTTATTATATTGATGACAAATTCTTTGGTTATCATCAATTCGTTGAAAGCCTTATCTTCCCGCTTCTACTTCGAAAATATGAGAGGACAAACATATTTTTGCAATAAATCTACATAAGTGTTTAGGTAAAAGGAAAGGGCTATTTGCTCAAATGAAGATATAGTACTTATGTTCGACTTGTAGCATTATTGCATTTGTCTTCGTTAATTTTTTTTAAACTGTAGTCCTAGGTCAAACATGAAATCTACCGTATAGTTGCCTTATTTTCATAAAAAAACTAAAACAGGGAAGCTTTATTAAAAAAAAGGAAACGTTTATAACTCCATTAATAATATGATATATATTTTGTTCAACCTAAGTTTTAAAAATCATTTTTTCTATGTGGATTCAAGATCAAAATGCGTGTTTCACAATATCGTCTGAATTTAATGTAGGTGAGGAGTACTCAAGGACCCAATAGCTTCCAAAAGTATACGGTTTGGAGATAATATGCATTTAAGGTTAAATATTACGCCAAGTGTTAGTCGGAGGCAGAAGCGTGAATTTTGTAATGTTGTAAAATTAAACAAAAGATATGAAAACCTTGCATCTAGTTACAAAACATTAGATTGTATTTTTCTGCTAGCGACAAACACATCTACTGGCTGTACAATAACAGATTGTCATCTTCAAGATGGCTTGATTTAAATCAGAATTCGATTTCACGCAATCATTATTTTTATTTAGCAGGCATATGACCTTCAGATATTTTGCCTATGGATACAGATAATATATAGACGCATGGAACATTTTATCTCCTTCTGCAGAAGGCTTTCCATTTTATGCTTTTGTCCTGTCTCCATCGTCTCTGCGTCTGTTTGTCTGTCTATGCATTAATTTAAATTTCAAAACCTTTTTAGAATGTTGTGAAGTAATGCTGATAAAGCTTCATAAGATCGTGTCATGGTCATCTTCCGACGTCATTCTTAGAAATTGAATGCATCATACATATGATGCCACTAAAACTGAAAACAGCGAAAATCTTCGGCAAAATGCCCTTTTCAAAACGTTTTGTTGGAATGGTCTGCATAATTGACACAAATAATCCTGAGGCAGACCTCTTTGAGATTCCTTGATTTAATTTTGAGCCATCCATAAATACAGCTGCAGTGTGCTTGGCCTATCTTCTCATGGAGGTTAGCTCACGTTTATGCCGTAATGATTTGGGGAAATAATTCTTCCTTGTGATAGGTTTTTGTAATCTTGTAGCTCCATTTATTAGTGTATACTTCACTGTAAAAATGTTTAATATTGTTTATTTTCATATTTTTGTGTAAAAGAAATGTTTATTTGATGGTCATGATTATTTATTTTGATGTTTTATGTTATGCTTTGATTGTGTTAGATGTCAATCATGATGTGATTTTTATTGCAATATAGACTGTTTTTCAGATAATTGTAACTTGCAATGACAATCACAGATCACAGATCTCTAAAGCAGGCTGTAGGAGCAAGACAGTGCTACAAACCACCTCATATTAAATACTATAAAAACCAGCCTTGTAAATCTAATCTATGCAAGATGATTTTTTTTTTTTTTTTTCATTTTTTATTATTATCATTATTTTTCTAATATGTACATCGAAACAAAGTAAAATGATAGAAATTCCGCAACTATATATTATGTTTTCACATGAAATGAATAAATATGCATATTCCATCGTCTTTTTTTTTCAAACAAAAATCCTATTGTTGTGTTTATAGGCTATTTACATGTTCTTATAGGCTACTTTTATAGCTGATTGAAAAACAGATTAATTGATATTATACTATGAAAATTTCCTTGAGTGTTGCTTGTGTCGTATGGGAGAAAGCGATGTTTCCTTGGTGAGAAAGGTTCACTGTGCTATAGCTCAACAACCATTCGATTTTACTTCAGTATTGCTTCTGACCTAAGGAGGAGCCCAATGGCTTTTTTAGCCAAGAAGGTCAGAGACACTAGATATTTTTATTTTTTTAAAGAAATTTGTCTTTTCCCCCAACAAAAAGTTATATGACATAGGACAATGAAAAGTTAAGAAGAAAGACTCTAATTATTCAGGATGAAAGTCAAATGTGATGGTTTATTTCATTTCAAATTGATATTGATTCAGTGTTAAGGTACTTTGTGAGGATATATCGTCCGCCTTTAACACTTCTAGTTCATAAAAAATCAGTACAGTTCTTTGGTATTTGTATCTTTCATTTTTTGTTATGCATATATACAGATATATGTATACCAATCCTTGCTTTCATTAGCCATAAACTTTTTGGTTTTTGTATTCTATTTTAACTTAATTGAATAAATGATCATTTTAGCCGAATCCGTACGGTTTTCGGCGTTGAAATGCTATGTTACACGAGTCCATGAGGGTTCCATATCCTTAATGAATCTGTATCAATCTTTGTTAGCCTGTGCAGTTTGTCCGAGCTTACATGGGTCAAAACATTTTATATATTTAGCTCACCTGAGCACAACGTGCTCAAGGGGAGCTTTTAGGATCACTTAGTGTCCGTCGTCTGTCGTGCGTCGTCAACAATCCTTTAAAAATCAACTCCTCCTAAACCGCAACCAAATGGAATTTTTTAAGAAATTCTTTAAAATCTTCTACTCTGAAACCGCTGGCCAGATTTAAAATAATTTCACCGAGATATTCCTTGGGTGACCTTTTTCAAAAATTTTTTGCGAAATTTTGATCCGTCAAGAAACATGGCTCTGGTGAATGGGGCTACTAGTCTAAGGCCTGGCCAGCTGGATTCAATTTTTTTTCAATCCATCTGGTAGAAAAATTTCATTGGTACCAGGTGATAGTATAGCTATATAGAAGTCAAATTAGGGTGGATGCCAGAAACAAAAGTGGTGCAGATTTTTTTCAGACGACATTTTGTTACCCCACCCACTGAAAATGCATTGAATTAAGCTTATGTGTAAAAACCACAAAATTTCAATATCTGCCGGAGTATATTGATTTCAAATAGGTCTAATTGGCAGTGAAGCACATAAGCAATGGTAAAATTCAGTTACAGGAGAAGAAAAAATACATTGACACATTGGGTGCACTGGTGTTACCCCACCCACCAAATGTGCGTACATTTACTGAAAATCATGAGCAATTTAATATCATTTAAGACTTTGGGGTTTCAGCTTCTTGTGGAAGAGTTTGATGAGAACTAAATGCTTACTATTGTACTAAATTGCTGCATTGTATATATATTACGGTCTTGCTCATCCTTTACCCCACCCGCTATGAGCTAATATATAGTTATGGCAGATTTTAAGAGACAAGATTTTTGAAAATGAAGTTGGATTTTTTTTTTTTTTTTTTTTGTTTAATAATGTTTCTTACCTGTACAAACAGAATGTACTGCACACGGAAAATGCATATTCCACACTTGAATATTGTCTACTGCGATGCTATGCCAGTCATAACACATCGACATGATCTTCATGTAACGAAATTGTAAAGTAAAAGAAATCCCATTCTAATTTAGAAAATTAGATTTTTTTTAGGTCAGATTGCAATATTTCACTTCGAATCATCTGTATAACACATATTTGTTTTCTTTGAATTGAGTATTTTGGAACAAAATTTTGGCATGTTATATATCTGAGAAAATCAGTTTTTGCAACTTTTTTTAATTCCTTAAAAAAGTTATATAGATTTAGTAAATGAAGCACAGCTGTTTGTACTAAAAATGTAACTGTATTTTCCGTTTTGTTCCCAGATTTTTCTTTATCAAATTAATCCATTACCACACAATCCCTACTTTTGACGCCCCTGAGAAAGAAGCCTTTTGGTAACCAGCATTTTGTCCTTTTCCCACAGTGTTTTCTACCCTTCCAAGAACAAATTTTCTGTCACCTTTATTTTGCCGTCTGCAAATGCTTTCAATTTGAACCAGTCTAAAATTTTGTTGTGTGGTAAAGAGTTAAACGGCGTGGATTCCTTTTATAAACATTTCTATCATTATTATACAAACGACACATGTGTTACAGCAATGACACAAAATGTTACAGCGCAGACACATAAAAGTGTTAAAAAAAGTTTTGTACTTAGTGCCTTTATTTGAGAAAAATCAAACTAAACAATAATTGAAGTTACACATGAAACGGAGAAAAGTCATTTGCACCAAAAATACTGTCTTGTTGACTAGTTAAGATTTGTTGTGTAGGAAATAAATCCGTTACATCATGACATTTCGAAAATAAAACAGAAAAACACCCACATCCACACCCCACACATACATGATATATATATATATACACACACACTCAAAGCAGCTGTATTGTCAATGCAGCAAACAAAGAAGCTGATGATTGATCATATGTCACAATTACCCTCAATGAACTGTGCATTTGTTAATTTTAAGTCATCAAGAGGTTTTTAGCTCCACTGGTTGAAGGCCAGCGGGCTTATGTCATAGCCCGGTGTCCGTCGTGCGTCTGTCTGTGCGTACGTTAACTTATATTTCAAACATCTTCTCTGACACTACCCATCCAATTTTGATAAAACTTTACAGAAATGATCCTGCCATGGCCTTCTTCAGAATTTCTAGAAAGAATTTGACTCCTTCAAAAGCTCTGGTTGCCATGGTAACACAACTGAAAAATATTGAAAAACTTTGAAAATCTTCTTATCCGAAACCATAAGACCTAGGGCTACCAAACTTGGCATGTAGTTTTATGTAGTGAACCTCTACCATGTTCCCTCAAATAATAGCCCTGGAGTCAAAATTGACCCCGCCTCGGGGGGGGTCACAAGTTTTATATGGGATTATATAGGGAAAACTTTAAAATCCTTCTGATCCCTAGTCAAAGGGCCTTGGTTGATTGGTTGGTTGCATTGGTGTTTAACACCACTTCAACAGCTAAGGTCATATCATGGCGTTTGGTGACGTACATGTGTTTCCTGGCTTTCTGACACCAGTACAACTTTCTTTCCAAAGCCACTGACAACTTTTCTCACATGCTTCAGCAGAGCTGAGAGGCAAAAATACGCTAGAAAGAAAGTTCACCTCAACCGGGTATCGAACTCACAACCACCAGGTCATGAGTCCAACACGCTCACCACTGAGCCACCCAGGCAGGCCATAGGGCCTTGGGATACCAAATTTGGCATGTATCTTTATCAAGTGGGCGTGTACCAAGGGTGCCTAACTTATAGCCATGGGGTCACATTTGGCCCAGCCCCGGGGGTCACAATTTTTATATGGCCTTATATTGGGAAAACTCTACTTGTACATAACCACAAGGCCTAGGACTACCAAATTTTGCATGTAGCTTTATCAAGTGGGCTTCTACCAGGAGGGCCCAAATAATAGCCTTGGGGTTAAGTTTGTCCCCACACCAGGAGTCACAAGTTTTACCTGGGCTTTTGTGGTGAAAACTTTTTAAATGATCTTTTTACGTACCAAAATAAGGCCTAGGGCTACCAAATTTAGTCCTGTTTCATGGGTCTCATGTTTTACATGGCATTTATTTTAGGAAACTTTGAAAATCATCTTGTGTATGACCACACATCCTGTATTATTTGGTACATGGGTTTATCTTATAGACCTCCACCAGGATTCAAGTAATTATAGCTTTGTGGTCAAAAATTACTTTGCCCAGGGGTCAAGGGGTCAAAACCTTCTCGTAGAACTTTATAGAAAAAAAAATATATGTCTTCAAGTTTAAAACCAATTGGCCAGAGTTGTAATGTTTGGCCTGTAGTGTTTTCACTTACTAGCTAGTGGAGCGATGCAGGGCCATCATGGCCCTCTTGTTTTAAGTTAGATCCCCTATTGCATCAGTGAACTAGAGTAACAGATGGATAAAAAATAGGGCCCTTTTTTGACCTGGACATTAGCCTATTGTATGTCTTCAAGTTTGAAAATTTTTGCTGGATTTATAATTTTTGGCTTGTAGTGTTTTCATTTATTAGCCAGTGGAGCGATACATGACCATCATGGCCCTCTTGTTTCATATCATATCCCCTATTGCATCAGTGAAATAGAGTAACAAAGTAGGAGAGTAAGAATAATAAAGGAAATAAAGCAGCTTAAGTAATGAAAATATCCAAATCTCAGTGTTGACATACCTGTGATTACAGTTGTGAATGTATAATGAAATAACGATATCAAATGTTAGTGTGCAACAATAAATTATAATGTTGCGCTCATAAATGGATTATTTTTGAGGTACTAAATGATATAACTCAATAACTTTTCTAAATTTTTGTCCCGTATGTCTGTCCTGGTAGCTCTAGTCAAAATTGTGAAAAAAAAAAAATAGCCGGAAATATAAACACATTCAATGTGAAGACTGAAAATTCAGAGATTGGTTTCAATTAATTCTGCTAGGAACATTTATTAGGTGTTTTACGGTACTTGAAATTAGTCAGACTTGATTTAGTACATGTATAAGTCTTACATAAATGTTGATTTTTATAAGCACCTTAAATTAAAAAGATTTAAAAAAAAAAAAAATACATTGTTTCATTGTTTGCTTCATTTTTGTGAACATAGGAAAAGTTTAATTTACGTTATAGGCAAATTTGGGGTAGGCGCGTTTATTAGCATATAAAAAAAATCTGCACCACTTTCAGATCTGGCATCCATCTAATAGGCTATCCTAACTCACTGTACCATTTGAATTTTTCTACCAGATGGATTGAAAAAAAATTAAAAATAGAGCCCTTTTTTTATCTGGGCCTTAGCCTATACCTGCACTATACAAAAATGAAGAAATTCTTGAAAATTCTTCTTCTCTCGAACGGCTGGTCAGATTTTGAAATAATTTCACAGGGATATTCCTTGGATGACCCTTTTTAAAAATTGTTCGTGAAATTTTTATCCATCAAGAAACATGGCTCTGGTGAATAGGGGCTACTTGCACTATACGGACATGAAGAAATTCTTGAAATTCTTCTCCTCTGAAACGGCTCGTCAGATTTTAAAATAATTTCACAGAAATGTTCCTTGGGTGACCCTATTTAAAAATTGTTAGCGAAATTTTGATCTGTCGAGAAACATGGCTCTCGTGATTTTTGGCTACTTGCCCCATACGGAAATTAAGAAACTCTTAAGAATTCTTCTTTTCTTAAACTGCTGGTCAGATTTTGAAATGACTTTTACTGGTGACCTTTTGAAAATTGCTTGACAAAATAATGATTTTGTTTCCAGTGTTTCAAAACAACCCCCCCCCCCTCTTCCCCCGCCCCTTAAAAATGGATTTGTTCCTGTCAAAAATTCAGGTGGCGATCAAGGACCATCTTGGCCCTTTAGTTAAAATTTTCATATCCAAAGACAACTCGACCATGATTCAGCCAGTTTTGAAATGATGTGGTCGGTTTACTGCAAAACCCTAGTAACTACAGCTTGAAACAAGCTGTAGTAAAAGGTTTTTAAAGTAAACCGACGATATGTATCCATATTGTGCGACTACTAGCTTGGTATGATGCAGTATAGAGATGCTTTTAACCTCTTTATGTCGTAGTGCCACTAATATTTCCCCCAATTTTTAGCCTTATCCTGCTAGTTAAGACGCATTGATTTTTTAACTTTTTACCAAAGGGCAAATTTTGGGCTGGTCCAAATCGAAAGCATTTGCAGACAACAAAATAAAAGTGACTGAAAATTTGAAATTTGTTTTGTGAATGGTTGACAGCATTTTCTCCTTTTCCTTTTTGAAGGATTCTTTCTCAGAGTTGTGAAAAGTAGGGATTGTGTGGTAATAGGTTAAACCCAAAACGTTGCTAATTCGAAGGTATTTTTCGTGGACAAGATGCCCTTATCGGACAGTGTAGATTAAAGATCAAACTGCACGTTCTGATCCTGATCTACACTGTCCGCTAAAGGTCAGTCTTAGCCGCCTAAAGTTTAGGAGACGGTAATGAAGGTGTAAAGCGTCAAGTTCTCCAGTCAGAGATTCTGGATTAGAATCCTGTAATGGATAGGCGTTATCATTTTAACCCACCCACGGCTTTGCAAGAGTTTCAGTTACGTTACTAGGAAGCAATCATTGAATAGTCTGGTCCAACTCGTAGAACTTGTTTCACAATCAGTGTTAAATCGTCAGATCTAAAACAATCTTTTGTCGTCCTACAATGTTTCACTTAAACGTGAATGAGTCTCCATCGTCGTCCACGAGAACAACATATCGGCTACAATTACTATTTCTCTGTTTCTGTCGAATATGTTTGTTGGATCAACTTGTAATGACTTCTAAAAGTAAACTAGATCTATACATTTATTGCGACTAGGTCAATTTTCTACAACGACAGTGAATGACCAGAGATAATGACCGGTAGTCTCGACTGAGCATGTTATATTCTTCGAAGATTCGACCTGTCTGCTATGACGCATCACTCCCCCCATTATGGGAGGGGGTGGGGTGGGGGTGTAGAAATACGCGCAAGAAAGTACCAATGGAGTAAACGGCTTTTATCAACACAGGCCTGTTTTAGCTCTAGATTTCTCTAAACTGCTGATCATCGCACCATTTAGCGTTTTATTTAGTACACGTTTATTTCAGTTTGAAATTCAAAGTAACGGTTATCACGTAGAAAAGTAGTCCGGTGCTGTACTCAGAATGCCCAAATTAGATGGTATTTGTAGAATGCCATCTAGCGGGAGATAATGCAGGTAATCTAGTCATTTATTGATGTCGAAAATAGGTTTAAAGTTCATTCTGTAATTCCCTTCTTACTACATGCCATGTGTTTTACAGCGGTCATAAGCAAACACTGCTCCCATGTCCCAGAGCTCGTGGGCGCCCAAAGAAGCATCGTTTCGATACAATAAAACTGAAATTTCTCCCATTTCAAGCCATGTTTTCAAAGTCATCTGAAATTTCTGCCATTTCGGACAAGTAACCTTTTTTGTCAACTGGTAAGGAATCAAACACCATGAATTCAGGTCAAACGGTCGAAAACGAACCGTCTCATCCTGGTCACGAGTATTTGCAGTAGAAAAAAAGTGCATAATTGTCTATGGTATGATCATCAGGGCCCGTATTCACCAACCATCCTTATGAACTTCTGATTGGCCAAACGGTCAGCCTAAACCAAATGGTTTAGCCAATCACAAGTTGCGTTACTTTCAAATTTAGAAATTCTTGGAAAAAAGCCCAGAATGCAATTGCCATGAAAGGTAAAGTGCTTCTCCTCCTTCCCCCCCCGCCCCCCCCCCCCCCCCCCATGATATCATGGATTCATCGAATATGAATATTAGACCAAAATTGGGTAGAGATCATCGAGACATTTTGTAGTCTGACATCACGTTCGAAAATATCCTTAATTAAAAAAAAAATTTTGAGCAGACGAAACCTTTCAATTTGTAATGTGTTTTTTTTTTTTAATGGACTTGTCAATTTAAGCAAAGTCGGGTTAAAATGGGAATCGATAATCACGTGTACTGCAATGCTCACGTTTCGTCAGACACGTGCACAAAAGAAAAGATTTTTTTTAAAGCTTACATACAACCTATGCAATGTAAAAAACACGGTACAAACAATTTACACATTTTTACGTCCACTCAGACTCAAACCTTTTTTTCTCCATTTTGTGTTTTTTTCTTTGACCAGAACCAAGCTATTGTCAGTTGTTGTCAGGAACATAAAAGCCCATCGGTCGTGAAGACGAAGATCAGAAAGCACAGAACGTGCGCTCAGGATCCCAACATGTTAGCGCCGTAAAAGAAAAAAATCGGAGCATTATCGAACAGTATATGTCAAGCTAAGACTGCACAGAATGTGCACACTGATCTCAAATATTTCAGCGCCAAGGAAGACAAAACATTAATAAAGGGTCTTTAGTGGACAGCTTAGAATAAGACCAGACTGCATAGAACGTGAACTGTTGATCTCAACTGTTTCTGTGCCATGGACGAAAACATGGGTTTTAACGGCAGTATAAGATAAGATCAGACTGTAAAGAACGTGCACTCAGGATCTCAACTCATCAGCACCATAGGTGAACAGTTTGCCAAACAATCCCTGGTTTTCAAAACCCTGATGAAGAAGCCCTTTTAAAACATTGTGGGAAAAGAGGAAAATGTTGGTAACCAGAATTTTCTTCTTTTCCCACAATGTTTTCTACTCCTCCCAAAACAATTTCATTTTTGAACCCCATTAATTTCATTGTCTGCAAATGCTTTCAATTTGGAAGAGTCTTAAAATTGCCGTTTGGTAAATTGTTAACCGAACGGCATAGATGAATATGAGACTACAGTGTCTGATCTACTCTTCACAAAACAAATTTCAAATTTTCAGTCACTTTTATTTTGTCGTCTGCATATTCTTTCGATTTGGACCAGCCAAAACTTTTATCGTTTGGTAATGAGTAAAAGAGGCCTGCTTCGTAGATCCAATATCAGACTGCACGTTCTGTGCAGTCTGATCTTGATTCACACTTTCTGCAAAATGTCAGTGAGTCGCGTCTTTCAGCCTCAGGATTAAGGGATTGTTTTGTCAGACATGATGTTCTAAAAATAGGTTTTCTGTAATGGAGCGTAGACGATTAAAATGCGACTGATGTAACCGTGTGAAATTAAACCTAATGGCTGTGGTTTTTTTTCCAAAACACTTTACAAAACCAACCCATATTCTTACAAATCCTAAAGACAAGGGCTTTTGAAAATATTGTAACGAGTGGAGAAATTGCAAACAACACTGTAATACATTGACTTTTTTTCATTGCTACGAATATTTTACAAAGATGAGTCCAGCTCGTTTCAGAATCGTTTCTTTCAACTTGGTATCCAGGGTTACTGACTTTATACTGATACGTTTTGTCTGAAAGGGGAGAATTTTTGTTAAGTATAGAAGGAAGAAAAACCCATCAATATTTCATCATGATTTTATTGCGAATCTTGAAAACTTTGCACTTTATTAAACCGATAATTTTATCCATACGCTTATTGTTCAATGACAATTATGCACTCTTTTAAAGGACCGAGTTATCATTGTCTGCGCATGTCTTATTCTTCCAAAATTCGACCTGTCTTATATGACCCATCGATCTCCCCGATATTCAGGAGACTGTAGTATATTACGCGGTATAAAGTAGCAATGTTGAAAATGGATTTTATAAATATGTTTGAGGAGAAATCCGGCCTGTTTTAGCTCCAGATTTCTCTAAACTGCTGATCATAGCTACATGAATCGCAGCTGGTAGCTTTAATAGACCAAACATTTATTTCACTTTGAAATTCAAAGTTTATTTCAGTTTGAAATTCGAGTAGAAAAGTAGTCCGATTCTGTACCCAGAATGCCCAAATTAGATAGATGAGTATTTGTAGAATGCCATCTAGCGGGAGATAATGACCAAGTTGTATCAACTCAGAGGAAAACAAGTTTCTTTTTAAAAAAAGATATGGGAAAAAGAGATATATATATTTTAGTTACGTTCATTTTGTTGTCTGCAATTGCTTTCAATTTTGACTAGTCTGAGAAATTAGTCTTTTGATGGAGAGATTTATTTTAGTTGTCCAACCAGAGAGCATTTAAAAAAAAACTCACTGTGATTTTACTGAAGAGATTAGTCGCTGAAAGGGTTTAAAATGCATTAAATGCATCTTATCTTTTCCTAACAATATTTACAAAAAGCCTGTCTTTCCAAGGGTCGTAAACTCATTACCAAACGACAAAATTTTAGATTTGCCCAAATTGAAAGCATTGGCAGACGCCATAATAAAACTGACCGAAAATTCGAAATTTGTTTCGTGAAGGGTAGAAAACGTTGTGGGAAAAGGAGAAAATGCTGGTTACCAGCATTTTCTCCTTTTCCCTCAATGTTTTCTAAAGGCTTCTTTCTCAGGGTCGTCAAAAGTAGGGATTGTGTGGTAATGGGTTAAAACACGGGGTTCTGTTAAAGGATATGAAACCCTATTGGGATTCGTGTAACATCGCCATTCCCCAAAACATACAGATTCGGCAAAGACTCGGGTATTCCGTAATTGATGTGGGAAACCAGCGAGTATCGGCCGATCGATTGCGGATTATTAGAGGCTTAGCCGACGATGTAAGGCGATGTCACTAGAATCCCATTAGGTTGCCCTCTCCTTAACCCTTTACCAACAACCCCTGGTTTTTTACGACCCTGAGATAGAAGCCTTTTGAAAACATTGTGGGAAAAGGAGAAAATGCTGGTAACCAGCATTTTGTCCCTTTCCGGCAATGTTTTCTACCCTTCTGGAATTAAATTTATTTTTTTTTAATTACGTTTATTTTATCGTCTGCAAGTGCTTTCAATTTGGATCAGTCTAAAATTTGTTCTTTGGTAAAGGGTTATATTAGATAAGCGTGTTGGCGGTGCAAATAAGGACTATAGTGTGACCTTAGTGTGCAAAAGAAGAGGAGAAAAAGTATAATTTCATGTGATAGCCATCTTCGCGAGCCAAGGTTACGATCACTACGTGGATCTTACCTTGGCTGATTGAGCCCGATTTCGAGATTCCTGAAATGCGCCCTCTATTGGATGCTGGTTATTACCCCCTTTACATCATATTTCTAAAAGCCAGTGAAATATCGCTTTACATACCGCTTACGAATACACATGAAGCGAGAAGCAGACATCCACGTGGGTTTCCATGTTTACCTTCTATTCGAAAGGTAGCGACCTTGTTCTATCTCTATCAAAGATTAAATGCTACGAGCGATTTCATTCGTTGCAGTTAGAGCTGGCTGCATCCAAAGAAAAAGCGTATCGGGGGAATGTAAAAATCAAGCTAGATCCGCCAAGGGTAGAGTAGCGTAGTGAATCGTCCGCCTTGGCTTGCGAAGATGTGTGATAGCCTGCTTCAGCCAAAAAATTTCCCGGTAAAATGCCGGCCAGCGTAGATACAATGTAAGACGGTTAGTGCTGTGCACTCTGATCTTAGTCTGCCTCATCCACTTAAACAATTTGAAGTGACTTATGTATTGCATCCTTATCGTCGATGAACGTGAAGAAAAACACTTGAAACTAAGTAGGAATTTAAACTCTGGGAAAACCCAATGCATGTACGTTGACTCAAGATGTAATGCTACTTTATTTTCCGGTTATTTTTTGTTTTTATTCAATTGTTGTAGATAGCTTATATATTTATTTGAAATACAAAAGAAAGTGGAGTTCATGTTTAAGATAAAAAAAAACAATAGAGAAATGCTTATTGAGATGGAGAGTTACTTGAGATTTGAGAGATGCAGAGACATAGATTGAAAGAAGGACTGAGAGAGAGAGAGAGAGAGAGAGAGAGGAAGAGAGCAGGGGGTTTGATTCCATCTCCCTAATTCATAGTAACAAGCAAGGCATCACATATATCTGTAAATATATACAGATAAGCTATGCTCTTGCAAAAAGGGGGTTTGACTCCATCTCCCTAATTCATAGCAACAAGCAAGGCATCACATATATCTATAAATATATACAGACAAGCTATGCTCTTGCAAAAGGGGGTTTGATTCCGTCTCCCTAATTCATAGTAACAAGCAAGGCATCACATATATCTGTAAATATATACAGTTAAGCTATGCTCTTGCAAAAGGGGGGGGTTTAATTTCGTCTCCCTAAAAAATAGCAACAAGCAAAGCATCACATATTTTTATAGATCCATGTAATCCTCTTTTCTTAATTATTATTTAACCCTTGTCCTGCTGAATAACTAAACTGAAATTTTCATTTCGATAGTAAAAAACCCTAAATATTGCTGATTTAAAATTATCTTTTGTGTAATAGTATCTCCTTATCGGACAGTGTAGATCTAAGATCAGACTGCACGTTCTGTGCAGTCTGATCTTGGATCTACACTGTCCGCAAGAGGTCAATGAGTCGCGCTTAGCAGCCTATAGGTTAACAACTGCCTGAATCATGAGGTTACAGGTACTCTGACACGCAGAAAAATTACCCAAACCAAAACGTTTCAGTCCACATCTGAGGGCTGCACAGCCTGCC
Organism: Tridacna crocea; assembly: GCA_943736015.1. Lineage (NCBI taxonomy): Eukaryota > Metazoa > Mollusca > Bivalvia > Cardiida > Cardiidae > Tridacna > Tridacna crocea. Next base: position 18,194,027 of record OX031069.1, read on the forward strand.
ATAGGTACATACTCTTTGCAGGTGTATTAAGCCCCCTTTTCACAGAGCACGGCTCGTATATGGCTTACCAACACGCGAAAAGGAGCATTTGGACGTTTGCGTAAAGTGTCGTCTCGGATTAGCCTGCGCAGTCCGCGCAGGCTGATCCGAGACGGCACTGTCCGATTATATTAGATTTTGTGCTACAGTAGACTTGCGCAAAACAGAAAATTACATAAAAACGGAAGGTGTCGTCTCGGATTAGCCTGCGCGGACTGCGCAGGCTGATGCGAGACGACACTTTACGCAAATGTCCGAATGTCCCTATTCGTGTGTTGTACGCCATATATTCCCGCGATATCGGCTCGACTCCTTTTTTTTATTTCCTCTTCGCGCAGTATGCATTTGTCCATCAAATAATCAGTACTTTTCAATTAATAAACACTTTATTGATCAATTAACCTCGACTCGTTGACGCTTATAATTATATATTAGCAAGACAGAGTTTGACCTATATTTGACCCCAAAGTGCAGTCAAAATTTTGTAAACATCAACACATATTTATCAGACCCGTAACCCTTCCCTCTCGATGTCATAATCGGAAACTGGTCATAAAATTAAGAAAGTTTGCACATAATATTTTGTCGAACATGACCGATTGACATTATGACTACGTGAATTGTGCTATGCAGTAATCAAGTAAAAAGTTCAGTATATTAAGACATACGGCCATATTTTTTACTGAAATGATGCAAAGAAATTGAGCTAGCTTTGTTTACAGGATAAATGGCAGCCGTTAATCATGTTTGACGTCACGCGCACCTCGCGGTGCAGTCAGCTGTTACCTGTCCTAAAAAACATGTTTACTTACAGCATATCGAATATCGTCTATAGTATTTCACCTTTTACCAAATAATCTCTGGTTTTTACGACCCTGAGATAGAGGCCTTTTGAAACCATTGTGGGAAAAGGAGAAAATGCTGGTAACCAGCATTTTCTCCTTTTTCCACAATGTTTTCCACCCTGCTGGAAACAAATTTCAGTTTTGAGTTATGTTTAATTTGTGGTCTGCAAGTGCTTTTTTAATAGCAGTCTAAGATTTTGTCGTTTGGTAAAGATTTATGTCACGCAGTGAACACGTATGTAAATAAATATTATACTAAAAAATGATTCATCCTCAAAAGAAAATATGTTTATATAGGCCTATGCAGTTACTGAAATTCACAAGACAATGTTTTTTGTTTACTTTACCTATTCAAACCAGCAGATGGAAAATTCGAAATAGGGTGGGAAGAAAACAACAGTAGTAATTAACTGTCAGTATGCATTTAGAATGTCCAAACTATCTTGACATGACTAATTTATGACCTTCTGCACTACGGTTCAAAATTTTCTCAAAAATAAGAAAGTCTATCTAAAATTATCTCGGACTCCTCAGAAAATGAGATGTGGTCCTCCGTGGCTCTATGGTAGGGTGTAGGATCGCATCCTGGGTGCCTTAGGTTTCAACTTCACTCGAAGGACCGGACATTTCATAGTCCTATTCGTGATACCCTGGACAAACAAGGATGTGTGAGCTTTCACCGTGACATGCTGTCTGACATAATGTTGCAAGCCATGTAAAACACCATTTAGTCAATCAAGTAATCAGGAAATTAACTTCGAAGAAGGTAAGCACAGCCAATAATGTCCTTTGTGAATTCCTCAGCACTTCAGTACCCGATTTGTTGAAGTCAGCTCGTATTTCCCGTTCTTTAGTTTTAACACTTATCCTGCTGAATAACTAAAATTCAATTTTCAATCGATATTGATGATAAAAATATTGCCAGTTTAAAGTGATGTTCTGGGGGACAAAATTCTCCTTATGGGACAGTGTAGATCAAAGATCCGACTGCACGTTCTGTGCAGTCTGATCTTGATCTACACTGTCCGCAAAAGGCCATTAAGTCGCACTGGGCAGTCGAAGCGTTAAAAGTGTCCCAGTTGCACAATCTGCTCCTGATCCCCGTACTTTGGTGCTAATATCATTCAAGTCATTCAGTTTGCTCTTGGTTCCTACTCTTTTGTGCTCAAATTAGTCCAATCGTGCAGCTCCGCTTGATTCCTAGTATTTGGTGCTCAATTATCCTAGTGGTGTAAGCTGCTTCTTCATCCTCTTTTCAGTGCTCAGATTATTCCTGTCACGCAGTGTGCTCTTCGTCGCAACTTTTCAGTGCTTGATTTATACAAGTCTCACAGTTGCTCTTGGTCCACAGTCTTCGATTCTCAAATCATCTCAATCATTCAGGCTACTCTCTTGGTCACTAGTCTTTCGTGCTAAAATACAATCGCACAAGATGCTCTTCGTCCCTATAGTCCTTGGAGCTGTAATGAATTCCAATCTTCCACGCTGCTTTTTGTGGCGGTTGTCGCCACAGAGTCAACGAAAATTCCAAAATTGGAAAAAAAATCCGAAATTCGAAACAAAATTCGAAAAATAAATAAGCCTAAAAACCAAACTCATTGCCTATGATTCGGTTAAGAACATACCTAATAACCGCCATAAAATTTCAGTTAACTCCATAAAAAGTAGTCCACCAAATAAGCTACTGCTTCTAAAGAAGACGGCTTAAACTAATTTTACTGATTAAAGAAGTGTTGATAGTGATTGATTTTATGCTTAAAAATGCATTCTAAGAGACAGGTTAGGTTGGCCAACTGTTATTGCATTCTGAAACATCGGCTAATATCGGTATACTACGTACTTGTAACAATCGAATTGCCTCGGTAAGCTGCAGAGAATGGTCGGGCATTCACGTCGGACACGGCATGATTAAATCATCTTTAGCATTATTTCGTTTTAATATACAATAATACTTTATGAAGAATATAAATATTTTATAGGTGTTTTGTCGATTAATGTAACCGATAGATCTAAAATAAAAAAGAAACGATTTTTTTTCTAAGACTTCCGCACTCTCTCGCACGGTGAGAGTAACGAACGACAACTCTGCTCGGAGACTGAGACTTCCGGTGCAGAAGATTGTCATGCAATTTCGCGACTCTACAATTAAGGCCGATTCACGCAAAACAGAAAGAAAGGCTGCCCAGTCTTACCCCGAGATCAGTTTTGACTGGCATAACTATGTTTGTGGATCGTTTGCCTGAGGCTTGTGATCATGTTGAAGTTGCCTCGACAGGTTATAGTTTGAAGGTTGGCCGACGTAGGTTAAATTCGATGTTCTTTCGAAAACAATGAGGGCGTGTCAATTTTGCCTTCTCTGGCCTGTTTCCTTCTCTTACGACAGCGTTGTTTGGAGAAATATAGAAAGGATACGGTGGATACTTGTATGTGAAATGTGAATTTTGTTATGATAAATAATGTGACCCATATGACCCACCACGTCAAGAGGGATGGAACTGAGTTCAGGTAATTAAGATCTATCATATTTTTTTTTTTATCTTTGTGAATTTTGTTATACCTGAGTTATTTGCTTAACCCATTACCACACAATCCCTACTTTTGACGCCACTGAGAAAGAAGCCTTTAGAAACCATTATGGAAAGAGGAGAAAATGCTGGTTACCAGCATTTTCTCACAATGTTTTCTGCCCTTCACAAAACAAATTTGAAATTTTCAGTCACATTTATTTTGTCATGTGCAAATACTTTAGATTTGGACAAACCTTACATTTTGTCGTTTGGTAGAAAGTACCAATCCATGTACATGTGTCTGACTCACTTTTTCTTCAATAAAATATATTTCTCTACTCTTTACCAAATTTTACCTAATTAACTCAGGCCTGATTTTTCTGTTACGGTGAAGAGAAGTTTTTAACAATTACCATTCATTCCTGCATTTAAGGTCACTAAAGAAAAAAAGCTATGAAAAACATTGTGGGAAAAGAAGAAAATAATAGTATCCTGCATTTTCTTTGTTTTACACAATCATTTCTACCCTTTTTGATACAAGTTTTACTAATTTGAAGATTTATTATGTTGTCTGCAACATCTTTCAATTATGACCAGTTATAAAAAATTTGTCTTCTGGTTATAGTTAACTCATTACCAAAGGGCAAAATCTTACACTGGTTCAAATTGAAAGCATTTGCAGACGACAAAATAAAGGTGACTGAAAATTGAAATTTGTTTTGGGAAGGATGAAAACACAGTGGAAAAAGGAGAAAATGCTGGTTACCAGCATTTTCACCTTTTCCTACAGTGTTTTCAAAAGGCTTCTTTCTCAGGGGCGTCAAAAGTAGGGATTGTGTGGTAATGGGTTAAAGAGGGTCTTGTTACAAACCATTTTGGGTGGGGAAACATCAAAATATAGAAAATATGTACTGTGGCAATTGTTTTATTGAAGTTGCAGGATCAGTTTGATTGGATAAATTCAATAAAAACTAAATTCTAAAGACTAAATCGGGCCCTTGTAAATTGCAAATTCTCCTCAGAATTCCATCTACTTCTTGTTTGTGACTGTGAAACAACATACCAATTCAAAGGTCTGCAAGCTACATTTGAAAATGGCAACAAAACCCATTCTATGGAAAATTTGCAATTTTGGTGGAATATTTTCACAAGTAACATAGAACAATTACAGAATTTCTGGGCAGACTGGTGGATCATATATAATTTGTTATTTTCATTGTCTTTATGACCAAAGACTGAAATTTGAATTTTTTCACTGTATGGTAGATAATTCTAATACATTGTAATGCAATGAACTGTATTTCTATAAAACTTTTTTTTTACAGATAACCTGGTTGGACAACTTCCTGGCTGCTTTTTGAAGCCACTAGTGATGCAAATATAAAGAATATGGAAGAGCAATTTGGGAGGTGCAATTGAATTACTTTCTAAGTAAATCAACCCAGATAGCAGCTAAGCAGGCGTACATGGCAAAATACTGAAGGTTTTATATTTTTAAACCTTTTTTTCATGAAAATAATAATTAATGCTCTGAGATAGGGAGGCAAAATGAAATTGAAATTCAAAATGATCAGCTGTCTTGATTTTTTGGCTATAAGGAATTATTAGATTCATTTTTCTAAACCCTTGAATTATGTAAATTAGATGCATGCTGTATTTTTTAACCCTTTACCACACAATTCGAAATTGTCTTTTTCAAATTGAAAGCATTTGCAGATGACAATTCAGATGTCTTATATCAGGGTAAACTTTGCTTAAAATTGTGACTACTCTTTGTTATAAACACCTATTTACAAAGTGACTAATAGCATGACTTATTGTAACTTTTTGTTTGTACAAGTCGAAAATAGGTTTTGCCTTCTGCACAGGAAAAATATTCATTCATTAGCAACTTGAAATTATAGGTTCTTCTGAACTGGAAATATATGCAGGACATAACTTGAAATGCCATACTCATAGGCTGATGATTTTACTTTTCATGGTATTAAAATATGGTGTGAAAAATGAGAAAGTGTCCTGCACTGAAAGTTTTAGATCAACATATCTAGTAGGTAAAGGTTTGATTTGCGTAAACTGTGTGAAATATTTCCTTGACCATTCTGGACATAATAATTATGCCGAGCAATGCTGAGGATAAAAATAGAATATTGATTTATGTAAATGATTGTTACCTGGGTCAGGTTAAATGAAGTAGATAATAATGAGCATTTCGTTTCAAATTGTGAAAATCATTAATATCACATACACTCATTTAGTAATCTGGCACTGTTTCACCATATGGCATAAACACAAAAAGATAAATATTTGTCAAAATATGGGCCATGCTCTATGAAAAAGAGACTTAATGCATTTCTTTGATCTATTATACCAAGCAAGGCATCAAATAATTATGGATCTATAAACTCCATTTTGTCTAACATTCAACTGAATCATGAAGTAGACTGGTCCATGGAAATACAGAAGATATTCAAAGGGCAAACATTGTGGGCCCATGTCAGCCTGGGCAGACTGCACAGGCTGACCTGGGTCTATTCTTTTTGCAGTTGCAGCTCCTTTTTTTTTTTATAGAGCATGGCTCAATAATATATGTACATATTCACAGGTATTGGCTATGATCAACATGACATTGTGGATACCAAACAGATTCAAGCTGCTGTTTGGAAACAGGTGAAATGGTATAGAAAGAGGATCAGACCAGAAAGACCATACCAAAATCAGACTAAAAAGATGTATAGAATGCTTTTTGTACAATAGTGTTTTATTAGTATTTATAGATGATATTGTCTTTCTTCTAAATATTTTTTCAAATGTTGTCATATTATGAATAAGAAGTTATCCATTTGAAACAATACTTAGACTGCAGTAAGCATTGTTATTTTTCATATTGGTAAGTCCCACTTTTGTTGTATTTTTATATTTTTGTAACTAAAGCCGGAAACATGACAGGAAACATGATTTGGTTGTCTGAGCAAATGCTTTTTTTTCCACAATGCTTTCATATTAACTCATTACCAAACGACAAAATTTTAACTTGGTCCAAATCGAAAGCATTTGCAGATGACAAAATAAAAGTGACTGAAAATTTCAAATCTGTTTTGCGAAGGGCAGAAAACACTGTGGGAAAAGGAGAAAATGCTGGTTACCTCCTTTTCCCACAATGTTTTCAAAAGGCTACTTTCAGGGGTGTCAAAAGTAAGGATTGTGTGGTAATGGGTTAAATATTTTCAAGGGGACATGAACTGTTTTCAGTCATTTAACTCGTTACCAAACGATAATATTTTAGACTTGTCAAAATCAAAAGTATTTGCAGACGACAAAATAAAAGTGACTGAAAATATGAAATTTGTTTTGAGAGGGGTAGAAAACATTGTGGGAAAAGGAGAAAATGCTGGTTAGAAGCATTTTCACCTTTTCCCACAATTTTTTCTAAGGCTTCTTTCTTCAGGGTCGTTAAAAGTGGGGATTGTGTGGTAATGGGTTAATCTATGGTTACCAGAGTATTCGAATCATACTCCAGTGTGATTCATTGGAGGCTTTGCTGTGCAAAAAGTGTTCATGAATGTTTGTGCCCAATAATTAAGAATTCTTTGACTCATTTAACAATACAAACCTATGACTTTCCCAAATTTAGAGCATTTGCAGCTGACAAATACTTATTGTATGGTAATCGGTTAAGCTACAGTAGTATTCCCCAGGGTTGCTTGCTATATTTTCCATAATGAACATTTATGCAAAGTCATTTGAAAATTCTCAAATGGTTGAACAACAGCTTTGATGAGACTCTTGACATTTTGATCTCCTTGACCGTGAATGAAAAAAATAATTATTTAATCTTACATATTGTTATTAATCTAAAGGCCAGTTTCTGGTCTTTGTTAATTTTAGATTTCTCCGTATCTTAATATGACTAGGAACTTTCAGCCTGTCATTGTTATGCAAAAAAGTTTGTCTCAGTTGAGTTATCTGCCAGTATTTACTTTTGCCTACCATGTATGCTGGGAAATCAGCTTTGCATGCTTGTCTTGTTAAAAGCTTTCTGCAGCATTACTGATATTGTGCACAAAGATTTGTATGTTAACCCATTACTACACAATCCCTACTTTTGACAACCCTGGAAAAGAAATCTTTTTGAAAACATTGTGGGATAAGGAGAAAATGCTGGTAACAAATCAAATTTCAAATTTTCAGTCACATTTATTTCGTTGTGTGCAAATGGTTTCAATTTGGACAAACCTAAAATTTTGTCGTGTGGTAATGAGTTAAACAGTCTTAAAAACATTTTACTTTGTGTTTCTTCTGAGTGATTTCAGTATGCATCTTTTCTTGACCGAAATGCTTGTGTACCACAGTGAAATGGACAAAATCCTGTGGTTTCACTTGACTGGTTTAAATTGTAAATATAAATCTCTAAGCACTAATTAAGATTAACTTATCAATAAATAGTTTACGGAGATACTAAGTGGTGTGTTTTGAACTTAAGAACTGAAGATTGATTTTAGGTAACAGTTTTTATATATTTTTGTGGAAACGTCAGAGACAAATATCTCTATGTATATTTCATGATACATGTACTGAGGCTAATGAAGCAACTGGTTTTCCAAACTCAACAATACAATGTTTCCTTAAATGTACATAGGATTAAATTTTTGCTGATAACTAAACAAGGGTAACGTGAAGAACTATATTATTGTGAAGATTTTCCAAAACATATGGCTCAAGATTTCTAGGTGAAGACAATGACAAAAAAAAAATTACTTGGAATATGCAGTGTTTTTTGTTACATTTTTTTCAAACAGAATGTTTCAATGAGCATAGACTCAGTACATGCATTATTGACCACCTCGAAAAAAATCTCTCAAGATTATTTACTGAAAACATTGACAAAAATGCAATTTTGCTAAAAGTATGCAGTTGCTTTTTGTTAGTGTCAGACATATCTGTTAAAACAGAAAGACTGGGCCTAGATTCAGTAGATGCATTATTGATTACATGGAAAAATATATCAGGATTATCAAGGTGGAAACATTTACAAAAATGCAATTTTGCTTGAAATATGCAGTTGCTTTTTGTTACTGTTGACATATCTTTTAAACAGAATGACTGAGCTTAGATTCAGTAAATGGGTCATTGATTACCAGAAAGCAATAGTGTCTAATTTTTGTCTTGTTATAAGTTTTAATCAAAGAGGGAAGCTTCAGCGAGCTGATGTTATTCTTAAAATGCTTCGATTAGGTCAAGCAGATCACATATTCAGCAACTTCTGCAGATATTTGCAAATTAGTCTGTACATATTTGATCGTGTGAGATTTTAGTCTACATTGATGTCTTTACCAAATTGGAAAGCATAAGTAAAAAGCTGCGTTCTTGCCAAAATTTGTAAAATTGTAGGTGATAAAATTATTCAGGTGAAAACATGGACAGAAATGCAGTTTAGCATGGAATATGCTGTTACTTTTTGTTGTTCACGTTGACATATGTCACCTGATAGTAAAAAGCATAGATCGGAGAACAAAAAACTACTGAGACCTGTAGTTTGTTTTGACAGATTTGTGTAATTACAAGGCTCAGAGTTGGTCTTGAGTACTTTAAATCAGTGGGTATTTACTATTGTATTCCTTATGTGTATATACAGATTATTTAATTTACTAACAGCATGATGATCATTGAGTAGTTAGTTAATGCCATTTGGTCGATAGATCAGGGACATACTGTTTTAAAGTTATTCAGTCTTAAAGCTGGATATTTTGTTTAGTAGCTCTTTTACATGCCAACAGGTTATTGCACGACTATTGTAGGCTAATAATTAATCCTTTACCAAACAACAAAAGTTTAGATGGTCCAAATTCAAAGCACTTGCAGACAACAAAGTAAATGTTGCTAAATAATTGAAATTCGTTTCCAGCAGGGTAGAAAACATTGCGGGGAAATGAGAAAATACTGGTTATCGGCTTATTCTCCATTCTCAAAATGCTTTCAAAAGACTTCTATTTCAAGGTTGTAAAAACCAGGGATTGTTTACACTTACAGTAGTATTGTTCAGTAAGCACCTCCATGTATATTTCATGATACATGTTATCAGGCTAATGAAACAATTTGTTTTCCAAACTCAACGACACAATGTTTACTTGGATGTACATCAGTAAAATTTTTGCTGATGAGTTAATATGCATATCGTGAAGAACTATGTTCTTGTGAAGAATTTGACAATCATCTGTCTCAAGTTTAAGATGGAAACATTGACAAAAAATCAAATTTGCTTGTAATAAACAGTTGTTTTTTATTTGTGTCGATACATTTTTAACTCTTTACCACACAATCCCGACATTTAAAGATGTTAACAAAGAAGCCTTTTGAAAACATTGCTGGAAAAGGAGAAAATGCTGGTAAAATGCTACCCTTTCCAAAAAAAAGTTGAATATTTAAGTCACATTTATTTTGTTGTCTGCAAAGTATTTCAACACAGACTGGTTTAAAATTTTGTCGTTTAGTAAAGAGTTAAGCAGAATGATGAAGTTTAGATTCAATAAATGCGTTACTGATTACTTTAAAAATATGTTCAGGATCATTCAGGTGAACACATTGACAAAAATGCAATTTTGGTAGGAATATGCATGATTACCTCGAAGAAATATCCAAGATTATTAGGCCTAAATGAAAATATGGACAAAAATGCAATTTTGCTTGGAATATGCAGTTGTTTTTTGTTAGTGTTGACACATCTGGTTAAACAGACTGACTGAGCTTAGGTCCAGTGAATGTGTTATGGATTAACTGGAAAGAATAATGTCTAATTTTCTGGGGTTTTTTTTATTATTATTATTATTTGAAGTTTTGTGCTCGGTGAAGTTAAACTTGAAAAAAAATTATAGTCATGGGGGTAATATTTCTGACATTTGTTACTGTGTAGTTTACATTTAAATAAATACATGTACCAGGTGATAAGCAAAACTGTTTTACCTGTTTTGTAATACCCACAGCAAGCAAAGTTTTAGGGGGTAATGCTGGGGTCACCTTGTCCATCAGTCTGTCTATCGTTTCACCTGGAATTTTTCACCCGGGCTTTCAAACTATAAAAGCTATCAACTTGAAACTTCATACATTGGCAGAACACATTATGGAGAAGTGCAGTGCATAAGAACCAAAACTGCCATTCATGTTTTTTGTGTTACTGCCATTTGTTGATATTCAGATGGAATTTTTGTCCAGTCCAGGCCATAACTTCCTGTTGAAGCTCAAAACTTATATCCCCCACATTATGCTTGGGCGGTATAAAAGGAGTCAGCTTGTCTGTCTGATCAAAAACTCAAGATCAACCGGACAACCGCCACAACAGTGCCTTCAGTGCTTTGATTGTCCCTTGTCTTTGAGTGCTGAAACTACCAATTTCGTGCGGACTGCTCGTCAACCTCAGTGCTTATATTATCCCACTCTTGATCCTTACTCTTCAATACTAAATTATTCCAGTCGCAAAACTGTACTTGGTTCCCGGTCTTTTGATCTCAAACTGTCCCTGCTGTGCAGACTTCTGGTTTAGCATTGCAGTCATGCAGTCTGCTGAGGGGTCGTAATCAGCAACTACTCTAGATTGTATTCTCAGTCTTTCTGATTTGTAAAGTTACACAAATTCTGATTTGCTACGTAGTTAGCCAATCACAAACCATGTCACTATAAAGCTTAGAATCATTTTAAAAAATATTCAAAAAAATGTCATCATGAATTGTATGTAAATAAAGGCTCTGATCCCCTTGCTTCCTCGGTGCACCAATTATCCAAGTCATGCAGTCTGCTCGTAGTTCCCCTCTTTGAAAGCTTAAAGATTGATGGCCATGTTGTCACATCCCACTCGTCGGTGCTCAAATAATTCTGGTTTCCATTTCTCAGTAATTGCTCAAATTGTTCTTAGTCACAACTCCTTTATGCTCAAAATTAGCCTAGATCGTCTACTTAAGATCTCCAATCCTCAATTCTTGTACAAATTGCACAAGTCTTGCAATTGTGGTTCCAGATAGTATAGGTGTCACCTTGGAGGTAAACAAAGATGACGTAATCGGTGGTAATCTTGACCTACTTTCGGCCATCTTGTAACTGTATTTAGTAACTCATTTGCATAAAGGAGTTGTTTGTGTGTCATGGGTATTCGTGGCGGGTATGGTAAGTCTGTCATTTTAGATGAGGATCTGCCATGTTGAATACGAGTCGGTCATGCATGATCAGGATCAGTATACAGAGCTGAAGTGCATTCTTTGTGCTGGTATTCACTCGCGGACATTGAGGATTAGGCCCTTTTCTTACCAGACGATAAATAAATATGTGAATAATTTACCTACAGCTCCGCGACGTGCCCTGGTCGAAGTGTGGATAAGGGTCGGTTGTGTTGGATCAGGATTAGTATACAGAGCTGAGTGTATACCCCATGTCTGGTTTTGTGACGGAAGTACGAACAATGACCTATTCAATTGTCAAAGTTAATCCCCTAATTTAGGATCAGGTAGCTGAACAAAAATCCTTTCTTATAGTCGCCACACATCTGGTTTTGTTTATTTGTGGACGGAATTACGGATAATGCCCTAGTCAACTATCAAACTTAATCCCTTTTCAAGTCGTCAGCATGACTGGCTTCTGTTGACATAGAACCGGAAGATCAGACAATAGCCTATTCAACAAAAGGACCTCGAGCTTATACCCCTAAAAAGGATTTAAATTGGACCAATCAGAAACAGGGATTTTCGACCAATTAGATTACAGGATGCTTCGACCAATCAGAATACATGAAAATGACGTGATGTTCTAGAAATAGATCATACTTGCTCTAGGAGAGTATATAAGAAGGCGCACAACTCTAGTTCTTCATTCTGACTTCAGAATTACAACTGACAACATGGAACACACCCAGGAAATGAGAGTGACTGGTTTCAACGAAGCAGACATGCTACAGTGAGGAGCCAGTAATGTGTAACGACTGTAACATGACTTGCAGATCTACAGAGTGTTACAACGAACACAAGAAGGTCCCTTTGCATATTAAAGGGGAAAAAAAGGACAACCCAGTGGTCCTTCAATTTGCGAGAAATGGTGGAAATGCCCCACCTGTTATAAAGTTGTGAGAATGGACCAGAGGAAGAAAGAAGACCATGAATGTGGAGAATATTGGTGCTCCACATGTACTACCTAGTTAATGGACGACCACAAGTGCTATTTGAGAGCAACATCAGCAAAAGAACATATGCACTACAACAAATTTTGGATGGTGGGTCGCTTTACCGCACCACGACGTTTTACAATTTTGACATTTGGAGCGAGATTTACATACCTCAGGTGCTTGACAGTCCTTTCCATTTAATTCAGAATCAGGTACATATCCTTCATCACAAAAAGATATTTCATCTCGGGAACATTCAAAATAATAAAAAAAAAACTTTGGAATAAAATGCATGCGCATCCTTCTACCTTAGACTCTGTACTGTACTTTAGGCCTCATTTGAGAGTAGGACCTTGAGGTGTACACATCGGAGGGAGGTAAATATATTTATTTTTTTATTTATTTATTTATCATCTGGTAAGGAAAGGGCCTGCCCGCGAGTACTAATTAGCACGAGGTATACACTCAGCTCCGTATACTGATCCTGATCCAACACAACCGACCCTTATCCACACTTTGACCAGGGCACATCGCGCAGCTGTAGGTAAATTATTTGCATGTTTGTTTATCTTCTAGCAAGGAAAGGGCCTGATCCTCAATGCCAGCAAGTGCTTACCAGCACGAGGTATACAAATCAGCTCTGCATACTGATCCTGATCCAACATGGCCCATCCTTATTCAACATGGCCGATCCTCATCCAAACTGGCGGATTTACCATACCGGCCACGAATACCCATGACATACCAACAACTCCTCCTATGCGAACGAGTTACTAAATACAGTAACATGATGGCCGACAGTAGGTCAAGATTACGACCGACTACGTCCTCTTTTTTTACCTCCAAAGTGACCCCTATATTACTATCTAGAACCAAGATTGCAAGACTTGTGCAATTTGTACAAGTATTGAGGTTTGGACATCTTAAGTAGACAATCTAGGTTAATTTTGAGCATAAAGGAGTTGTGACTAAGAACAATTTGAGCAAATACTGAGAAATGGAAACTATATGCCGGCTGTATGAGCACCGACGAGTGGGATGTCACAATATGGCCATTAATCTTTGAGATTTTAAAAAGGGGAAGTACGAGCAGAGTGCATGACTTGGATAATTAGTGCACCGAGGAAGCAAGGCCTTTATTCACCTACAATTCATGCTGACTTTTTTTTACTTTTTCTTAAAAAAATTTAAAGCTTTAAAATGACACGTTTTGTTATTGACTAACTACGCAGCAAATCACAATTTGTGTATTTTTACAAATTAGAAAGATTGAGAATAAGGCCTCATTTGGGAGTAGAACCGTGAGGAGTGAACGTAGGAGAGAGGTAAATATATCTATTCATTTATTTACTTTTCGTCTAGTAAGGAAAGGGCCTGACCCTCAATGCCCACGCGTACTTTCCAGCATGAGGTATACACTCAGGTCTGTATACTGATCCTGATCCAACACAACCGACCCTTATCCACACTTTGACCAGGGCACATCGCGGAGCTGTAGGTAAATTATTTACATATTTATTTATCGTCTGGTAAGGAAAGGGCCTGATCCTCAATGCCCCCGAGTGTTTATCAGCATGAGGTATACACATCAGCTCTGTATACTGATCCGAATCCAACATGGCCGACCATTATTCAACATAACCGGTCCTCATCCAAACTAGTGGACTCACCATACCTGCCACAAATACCCATGACACACCAACAACTCCTTTATGCGAATGAGTTACTAAATATAGTAACACGATCGCCGAAATTAGGTCAAGATTACCACCGATTATGTCATCTTTTTTTACCTCCAAAGTGACCCCTATACTACTCTAGATCTCTTCTCAGTACTAAAATTTTTTTAGTTTTGTAGCCTGTTCTTCGTCAATATTCGTCAATTGTCAAATACATGTAATTCTATCGGAATTATTTGTCCATTGACGAATACTGACTAAGAACATACAGTCTGCTTACTGTCTGCACTCCCCGAAGCCGATATAGTCCAAGCCCTGCAGTCTGTTTGATCTTAGTCTGCACTTATCAAGGCCCAACTTATCCCTGGCATGCAGCCTGGGATAAATTTTGTCCCCAATCGGTGCTAAACCCTTATTCTGCTAGATAACTAAATATGAAATATTCAACTCGATAGTATAAACAAAAATAGTACCAATTCAAAGTTATATTTTGGGGAAAAATATATTCTTATCGGACTGTGTAGATCCAAGATCAGACCGCACGTTCTGTGCAGTTTGGTCTTGATCTACACTGTCCGCAGAAGGTCAGTAACTCGCGCTTAGTAGCCAAAGGGTTAAGGAATCCTAGTCATACATTCCACTTTTGGTCTGTAATCCTCGTTTCCGAATTCATCCATTTCGTGCCGTTAGTTCTTTTTCCATAGTCCTCAGTGTTCAAATTACCCTAGTTTTGCACTCTATTTGTTTTCCTACATGTGCTTGGCATGTCTGGTATGATACAACCCCTCTGTATAGATATAATAAAGTCTTTATTATACATGTATCTAACTGTTACATAGAGGGATTGTATGATACCAGACATGTCAGGCACCTGTGCTTTGTCCCATCTCCTCAATAGCCAACTAATCACATCCCCAACGCCTAGGTGCTCAAATTCTTTTAGTTTTGCCCCTCTCTTAAATGGCAAGGTAGTAACTTTTGTCGAGTCTCCCCACAGATCTCATCCTTTCGTCAACCGTTTTTAACTCTACCAGAGGACAAATTTTAGACTGGTTCAAATTGAAAGCGCTTGCAGATTACAAAATGAACCTAACTCAAAAATTGAAATTTGTTTTCAGCAGCGTAGAAAACATTGTGGGAAAATGAGAAAATGCTGGTTTTCCCCTTTTTCCACAATGTTTTCAAAAGGCTTCTAGATCAGGGTAGTAAAAACCAAGGATTGTTTGGTAAAGAGTTAAAGCAATCTGAACGAAAAGTCTCTATATCCTTTTAATCTTCCGTCTGCTGATAACTGCAATTCCACAGGAATAGTTCAATATAGGAAATGAGTCTTCTTTAAACTTAAAAGACAAATAAAGAAATACTTGCTATCAACATTTTGTCACTTTTGCACCATACTTCCTGTCCTTTCAAAGTCACTTCCCATCATCTAGACCACCGCCTTTTTGTCATTTGCAGGGACAAAAATACACCGTACTTGACAGTGGCCCCTAGTAGTATGAAGGCAACTTTTTTGGGCGCACATACCACTGTCCCTGGCCATCCTTAAACAACCATTATCCTGCTAAAAAAACAAATGAAACTTTCAAACCGTTGATAAAATCCCAGGAAATGTTTTTTAAAAAGTTAACGAAGGAAATATCTCTGTATCGGAAAGTGTAGATTTAAGATCAGAATGCATATTCTGTGCAGTCTGATCTTGATCTACTGTGTCTGCAATAGTCACACTCAATAGCCTAAGTGTTAACTCTTTACCAAACAACAAAAAATTTGACTAGTCTTAATTGAAAGCATTTGCAGAGGACAAAATAAATGTGAATAAAAAATTGAAACTTGATTTGGAAAGGGCAGAAAACATTGTGGGAAAAGGAGAAAATGCTGGTAATCAACAGCCTAAGTGTTAACTCTTTACTAAACAACAAAATTTTTGACTAGTCTTAATTGAAAGCATTTGCAAAAGGCAAAATAAATGTGAATAAAGAATTAAAACTTGATTTGGAAAGGGTAGAAAAGGGTAGGTAACCAGCATTTTCTCCTTTTCCCACAATGTTTTCAAAGGCTTTCTTTCTCATGATTGTTCGAAGTCGGGATTGTGTGGTGAAGAGTTAATGTAGTACAAACAGTTTTTGAGCATATCTACTTAACTTTATAAACTGTATATACCTAATTTTAACTCATGACCAAACGACAAAATTTTAGGTTTGTCCAAATCAAAAGCATTTGCAGACGACCAAATAAAAGTGACTGAAAATTTAAATTTTGTTTCGTGAAGGATAGAAAACATTGTGGGAAAATGAGAAAATGCTGGTTACCAGCATTTCCTGCTTTTCCAATAATTTTTTCTAAAGGCTTGTTTCTTAGGGTCGTCAAAAGTATGGAATGTGTGGTAATGGGTTAATGCCATGAAAGGTTTGAGCAATCGATCCAGAAAGCATCGATGGAAAAGAACCAATGAGGACCATTCTTCAGTTATTTCCCTTGATACTTCTCCAGTACTACATTGGTCTTGATAAGAGGATTACTCGGATTTTATCCTTGGTTTTCTTGCACCGAACAGCTGTGTTCTTGCGATAATATCGCAAGTAAACATACTTAGATTGTTTTACAGATCAGTGTATTGTAGTTCCTGATGATTAAGAACAGAATTTAAATTGAAATAATACATTACACCGGCCTTACACAAACATAATAAATCATTGTGATAATTATCGCAACATCCCCAAGAGAACCAAGGATAAAAACAAAGGAATACAGGTAAAAGGTGTCACACCACTGGTTTTTGGCCATATTGAAAATACATGTAGAGTGAAATTGGCCATTTTTGAAGCCTCACAGATCGCTTAATGGCAAACCTTTTGCTTTCCCGTCTCTTGCTGTCTAAAGTACGTCCATACTCCTTCACAAAATGCATTAAAAACAACATGTCAACCGATTGCGTTTTTCGCTAAAATTCAAAAAGAACGGGCACCCTAGAATTTTCCCTCTCAAAAACACCTGTTCACTGCCGTGACCCCCAATTTTTCGTTCCTCTAGTGACACAAAATAGTCCACTCAATATACAATAAAAACACATCTAAGTGGTCCCCCAATGCCTAAATTTGAAGCAAATATAAATTATATACCACCAAGCCCTCTTAGCTCCATACAGCAGTGCAACAAAAGTGCTACTGCAGATTTTCACTTGGGACTACTTTTGACCACTACGAACCAGAAGCAGTCTCGCAGTGGTGCGACACCAAAAGGACCAATCTGTTATTTGGATACCTTTAGTGTTTATCTGGTAAGGAAGATAATTCAACTTTCAAGAATGGCCCCCATTTCTGTTGAAATACATTTAATCCTTTTGCCACAGCATTTCAAATCAAAGCGCTGACGCACTGAAGGCAGCGGGTTTGTGCAAGTTACAGATCTTACAATTTTCTTTGCACAGGTTTCACTTATACTTGACTTTAAAAAACTGAAAAGGGGCCTTGATTGATCTGCAAAAAGTATAGACCTAGGTCAGCCTGTGCAGTCTGCGTATGCTGACCTTGGCTGAAACTTTTCACCATTGGTCATTTTTCTGTACCAACAACGAAGCGGGATGTTAGAAAAAGAAGCTATTATGGATCAATAATTATTTATGTCTTGCTTGGAATAATCCATGCACGAATATGCAAGAAGCCCCCCTTTTGCCAAAGCACAGTTCATTTAAACAAAGACATTAATCTAAAATTGGTGAGACATAGCACAAGACTACCGCTAGGTAGCTTTTCCAAACCTTAAATTCAAGTTAAAAAAAAAACTTATGAAAAAAAAAAAAAAAAAAAAAACAGAAAATAAGAAAATAAGCTTTTATTTTTCATTGATTCAGAAGAAACATACAAAATTATTTAGAGCTGTCACAAAGCAGACTCATACGCCAACAAGTGCCTTGGCACTGAAGCAATACAATTTTCACACCAAGTTCTCAAGTGACCTTGACATCTCACCCGTGTGACCCAAAGAAAGTAGTTCACCTCCTTAGACCAAAGGCAAACTTGTCTAAGTTTTAAGTTCCAAGGTAAAAGTGCTTTTGAGTTGAACAGAGAAACAAAAAACAGTTTTAAAGGCAAATTGATTTAAGAATGTAGAGACATGGTGGAACTAGTTTACCTCCTTCTACTTTATAGGTTGGGGGTATATATGTACAAATTCAACACTAATTAAATTCATACATAATAAAGGGCAAGTACAGCTGTAAAAACTACACATGTAAAGAGCTTGTATAGAGGAGCTTCTATTTTAAAAGCCAGTTGCAAAGTAATTGACAACATGGATAGCAAGTCATATTCGAACAGTTTTAAACCCTATTTGTCCTATAACTGTCTTTAAACAAAATATTTCAATCTATGCCAAAAATACCACAAAGGCAAACAAAACTGCAGCTGCAGATACTACTAATATATGGACTAGAATTACTATAGCTCATAGATTAACCCTTTCCTTAAACAATCCTGGGTTTTTACAAACCTGGGGAAAAGGACTTTTGAAAACTTTGTAGAAAAAGGAGAAAACTGGTAACCAGTATTTTCTTCCTTTTCCACAATGTTTTCTACTAGTCAACAATAGAAAACTTTATCCATTTTTGAAACATTCATTTTGGTGTCCGTGAATACTTTTGGTTTTATACAAAATTTCAATGATTTCAGAAATGTTTGTTAATATTAGCCATTATTAATTAACTATTGGATAGGTCGTGACCCCGGCTTAATACGACTTGACCTCCGATCAATACAGTTGACCTCGTATCAATATTGATGACCCGCGACCAATACAGAAATCCTTGAACGTGATAGGTCAAAATTTCAGTGGCGTGAGCGTCTGCGCTTACTTTTCGCCAATCACGTTCAAGGAGGCGGCAAAGTAAACGTAACCTAAAAATTGATATTTGGTTCCAGCAGGGTAGAAAACATTGTGGGAAAAAGGAGAAAATGCTGGTTACCAGCATTTTCTCCTTTTCTCACAATGTTTTCAGAAGGCCTCTTTTTCAGGGTCGTAAAAACCAGAGTTTGTTTAGTAAAGCGTTAATTAATAAAATTGTCAATACGGCTGACCTCGGACCTGTAACTGGGCCAATACGAAATCACTTGATTAATAACATTATATTATACATCCATGCAGGTTGATTGTCAGTGACAGGATTTCTTATAATTCTTTCTAACTTATGAAAAAGAAGCACATGTACATGTATTTGAGTCTCCTCCATCAAAAGATATTTATCTATACCAAAAATTACAAGTATGTACATGTTCACCAAACTGCAACTGGAGATACTATATGGACTAGAATTATTATTAGTCGCCGCGCAGAAGCGCGCGACTATATTTTTAATAACTTTTCGAGTTAGGACATGGACAATGGGAATTTCTTCTTTTTAATAGGGTTGTTAAGGTTAACAAGGAATCTTTCTACTTCGCCTAAAACTGGCTTTTTAATTCATTCTTAAACTACGAAGTATATAGGCCTAGAATACGATACGATTTTTTGTTCTGTTAAAGGTGGGTATTTAGAATTTTTACATCTCACCAAATTGAAAAATATATATATCACTGAAATTCATATGAAAAAATAATACAAATCATTAATAATTAAGATTCATAAAATTACAAAAAAAAAATTTTTTTATGGTATTCCCTTAAAAGGCTACGTAGCCTCTTAAGGTATTTTTAGATTTCGCGCCAAAAATCAATAAAGCATTTCGGGAATGCCCAGTGACTGGCACGTGACTCATAACGCTTAAATTCCATTACATAACAAACATGTAATAATTATTTTCCATAATGTCTTCTTCGGACGCTATGTTTGAAATTTCGCCTTAGTATTCCTGTATGTAAATGAGCGAATTGATCATCTAAAAATAGAACGTGTCTCCCGTCGGTGTCGACATGGGCTGTAGTAAATCTCTAATTTCTCGTGTTGTTGGACGGTGTTCGACTACTGGTGTTTTATAAATGAAAATTAAAAGCCTTTGGGAGTACAAGGATGATTTTTTTGCATTTTTGTACAATTTTCGTCCCAAAATCTGAAGGGCCACCTTTAATACTTACAACATCAAAAAATGCGCCCAATTATTACTTTTCTTTTCGCTATTCGTGAGAAATAGACTTATCCAAATAAATGCCTTGTTTCCATTGGTCAAGGCTGTACAAGTTTCCTGTCATTTCGTACATACTTAATTTCGTACCTAGGTCATTTCGTACGAGTTTTGGTCATTTTGTACCTACCTATACTTTCTATTTTGGTCATTTCTGGTACCCAGGTGATCATGTCGTACCCACTTTGGTCATTTCGTACACAGGTTTAATTATCATTTTGATTATTTAGTACCTAGTTTTTCCTACTATTTGTGTGTGTTTTTGTTTAATGACCACTGCTAAAATTTTACATTGCTGAAAGTGTGCTAAATTCCGCCGAAGAACGAGTATGATGGTTATGATTGTATCTGACCATTATTGGATACTTCTTTCTAAATTTTTAAAACAAAGATTGTTTAGAACCCCTTTGTCTATTTCTCACCGAGTTCTGGATGAATTTTCTTTGTGGTAAAAAATCTGGAGAAAGGCCACCTTTTCGCTGTACTGTTGTTCATAAATCGCAATGCAAAACCATTATTCTTTATTAACAATGTTCACCAAACAGTATAATTTTAGACTTGTTTAAATTGAAAACATGCCTTGCAAACTCGCGTCCTCCTGAATCTTACTTTCCTCGGACAGCAACATTTTAGTAACTTAATTAGCCCTGTTTTCAACACTTTCCCAAATAAACACGGGTCATCACGTGTGTGCTGTCAAATTCTTTTGGAAAAACATGTTGGATAAGGAGAAATTGCTCAAGCAATTTCTCGTTTATCAAATACTTTTTCCCCACTACTAGAGAATTTTCCACCACTTTTGTAGCTTTTTAAATTGTCGTCTGCCAACTCTTTGAATTGAAAGAGTCTAATATTTGTCGTTTGGAAAAGAGTTAAGAGAGCGCCGTGTCACGGGTATTAGATACTGTAATAGAAGGCAAGTTTTGATATAGATTCACAGTCACATCAATTTCATAATGTGTTAAAAAATCTGCTGATGAAAACTGACACTTACTTACTTGCCCTGGCTTTCTTGAAGCATTAAACAAAATTTTCAGCGGCGACTTTGATGCTCTGCATCAACTTTTTCTTGTTCTTAATGAATTAACACTTTCCAAAACAATCCTAGGTTTTTACCACCCTTGGGAAAAGGCCTTTTGAAAACTTTGTAGAAAAAGGAGAAAACTGGTAAGTAGCTTTTTCTTCTTTTCCCACAATGTTTTCTACTTGTCAACAATAGAAAACTTTATTCATTTATGAAACATTCATTTTGGTGTCTGTAAATAGTTTGGTTTTATACAAAATTTCAATGAATTCAGAAATGTTTGTTAACATCAGACAATACATCCATGCAGATTGATTGTCAGTGACAGGATTTCTTATAATTCTTTCTGGCATATGAAAAAGAAGCACATGTATTTTACTTCCTTCCAACAAAATATATTTATCTATACCAAAAATCACAAGTATGTACATGTACACCAAACGGCAGCTTAGATATTTTATTAACTAGAATTATTATTCCTAATAAATTAACGCTTTCCAAAACAATCCTGGGGTTTTACGACTCTTGGGAAGAGGCTTACCAGCATTTTCTCCCTATCCCACAATGTTTTCTCCATGTCAACAACAGAAAAAGTTATCCAATTTCAGAACATTCATTTTGCTTTCTACAAACATTTGGTTTTTTTTGCAAAATGTCAATGAATTAAGCAACGTTTGTTAACATCAGCCAACACATTCATGCTGGTTGATTGTCAGTGACAGGATTTCGCATAATTCTGTATGCTATTTATAGTAACACCATTTACAGCGATTACTAAAACACGATTTTTCGGCCTCAAACGCTCAATCCTAACAATTTTATTTCAACCGTACGAAAAAATTGACGTTAATTTTCCAAAAAACACCTTCCTTTCGCAAGAAAAACGTTTTTTTCATACAAAACAATCTTCCTTTCGTGGGCATTATGTTCCTTTCGCGTAAGGAAGTTCATTTCGCTGTTTAGCTATACCCATCCAAAATGGCGTCGAGAAATCATCGAGGACGCTTCAATGCAGTTTTACAGGGTGTTACGAAGCTAAACTTGGATTAACATGCGACAGCAGAATTCGATTAGACTACGAATTGAAAGGGCAGTGAGGTCCTATTTGCAAATTTAAGAAATGCAACTCTAATTTCCACAATTGGCTTGGAAAGCTTGCGAACAGTGATGACACGAAATTTGAAGCCTTGGATGTAAGGCAAGTTACAAAACTCTGGGTCTGATCAAAACACAGACGGAGTGTGAATGGAATGTCGTATTTCGCAGCCAACATCAAACTATGCTGGTATGGGTAGGTTTAAATGTTTTATTGTTTTACAGAATTTAATTTTTTTAACCCTCTTCCTTTCTTTTTTTTTTACCTGCCTGCATGATTGCAGCTGTAGTATCGTTACTTTCCGGGAATAGTTCGGATCCCGGAATCTACCCGAGTGGTGGCGAGAAGTTGCTTACAAACAACTTCTGGAATTAGCCAATGAGAAGGCAGCTGCCCATCCTGCACATGCGCAGGCGTTTACCTGGGTTTGCACGACTCAAAGACAGGTCGCACTCGACTTCAGTTCTTCAACCTGATAACACGTACCTTTTGAGACACCAAGTTCTACAACGATAGCTGACTTAACCCAGACGTGGGCAGTAGTTTTGCTGAACATTAACAGACTGGCCGGTGTAACGTTGTAAAATGACCCCCATAGAATAATGACCCCCCGGTCATTATTTTATATAGAATATGGACCGGGGGGTCCATATTCTTTATAAAATAATGACCGGGGGTCCATATTCTTTATAAAATAATGACCGGGGGGTCCATATTCTATATAAAATAATGACCGGGGGGGTCATTATTCTATGGGGGTCACTTTACAACGTTACACCGGCCAGGACTTCTAAGGACCCGCTCAGGAATTCCGTAAGTTGCTGGTTATACTGTTATTTATCTATTCTTATAGAGAGCAGTTTCTCTATAATTGGCGCTGCGAGCAATTGAACCTCGTGAACACATCGGCATATAAAATTGTACTTGCAATTAGCGGTAAAAATCTCGTGCTGAACACTTAGCCGCGTGTTGGATTCAATGTATATTGGTGGCATTAGGGATTGAAATTGGTAACTCCGTGGGAGACTGAAAAATATCCCAAACGGCGATTTTCAAAATGATTTTTTGAAGCGGCCAACTGGGATTTCAGACTGCGAGTTTTATTCGCAATTTCCCGGCAGCGTCCAAATTGAAATGTCCATAATCGGGCGTAGTTCAAGAGATAACATCCACTAGCGAGACTCTTTTTCGCTGAAAAAGTGTTTTGTTCAAGCAGTGCCCCGTGAGGAAAGGGATATATGGGGGACTTATTGTACAGTTGACATTAAGTTGCCCATTTTCCTCACGGTTTTGCTACTCGCACGGCAGTATTTTACATTAGCTAGCTGATTTCACTTCCGTTTCCGGTTTCAGTTATCGGCAGCTACATTGTAAAATTTTTACGAAAAAAAATCATTTTTTCATTAATTAGTGTTATTTCCTCTGTTTTGTCTGACAATATTTGTTTTACCCCAACCTGCATAAGGCAATATTAAAAAAAAAAAAACATTGAGGGGGGAGAGTCAGACTACTAAAGTTTAATTAATCATATTAATCATCCCTGTCGCCATTTACTTTTTGGAGAACATTGGTCGGTTGCCCATACGGTTTTAGGAGTGGATGATTTGAACAGAACAGATTTCTTATGTATGTTCATCCATCTGAAACCAGGAATTTGGGGGACTACACCATTCCAGATTTGGGAGAACATTGGTCGGTTGCCCATACGGTTTTGGGAGTGGATGTTTTATGCAGGCTTGATTTCTTTTTCTGTTCATCCATCTGAAACCAGGAATTTGGGAGGCTAGACCAGAATTCCAAAGGGATTGGGATTTTTTTTTCTCACAGGGATGTTATTTACAGGCTGTCACCATACTCCTATTTTTCTACATTAGAAATTGGTAACATTTACAAATATTCCCATGTTACCTATTGGTACATGTACTTCATTGAAAATTGCTTGGTAGTAAGCCAGAAAAGATAGAATTAAATTGAACTTAAAAAGCATTATTCTCTTTAATGCTACTTGTAGTTCTTATATTTTTTTATCCTATCTTGTTAGAAATTTCCTCTTTATTTAAATTATATTAATACTGGTGGTATTGATAAGTAATATTCAACATGAAAGCAATAGTGATATTGAAAAATAACTCCCTTATTTCCTGTATGACTCTATAGTTTACCCCTTTATTTACTATTTAATGAAGACATACACCGATATTGAAAACATACATTTTTTCCCTTAGCGTAAAATTAAGGAATAACTGAAACTTAACCCATTTTAAGACATTTATCGATTTTTTATTTTCCCAGTGTCTACGACATAATTTATATTTCACAACTGGTGCTAACACATGCAAAATAGATCTATATATACATTAATTAATGGACTCTCGATAGGTTCATCTATAGGTTGGTTAGAATTAGTTCTTTTTTGTTACATTAGCTGTTCTCCAATATCTTTTTTGAGTAAAGGGAAAATACTAAATTGTAAGGGAAAAGATTACCATTTTTGCTTCTTACCCCTATGGTACGCAAGAACTTGACAGCCTGTAGGAAAACTGAGGAGAAAGAAGACAAATTAATTTTTGATACTCTATCTGCAGAAGGGCAAACAAAAGCAGAACAGCCTTCACTCTGGGTTTTTTTTAGTCATACAAGGGGAGAGGCTAGAATAAGAAAGGTGGAAGAAAGAGACAAGTCTTTTTCTACAGTATATTTTGGACATCATTATAGAATAATGGCTGAATTGACTAGGCTAGTTTGGAAAAAATATTGTTAAAAAAAGAGCAAAGATTCTTGGTGAAGCCAAGAATGGACGGGTGTATTACGGGTTTTAGCAGGAAAAGCTGTGGGGTACTTCTCTTTAATAAGAGATTTATAGGTACCCACAACCTACAGCTTAGGTATGATAAGTTGATAGGCAGCCAATGAGATTTTAATGGATCGATATTCCAGAAAACCTCATGGCTCAGGAAATTTACTGATTATAAATATAATAGAGCTGTATAGAAGAGAAGAACTGGATGGGATGGGGATAAAGTGCTCAATAGGAATGATTTCTTCAATTTTCATTCCACAATGTTTTCAAAAGTTATCATCTGCACTTGGATGAACAAAATTTTGGACTTGTCCAAGTTGAAAGCTTTTGCAGCCAACAATATAGATAAATGTGATTGAAAATTTTAATTTTTTTGTGAAATGCTGATCAATGCTCTATCTCTATCTCTCTCGAATCCCTTAGTGATAAGCAGAAAGTTATATATTGGGCCATGAATTATAATAGTTACCCTATGAGAATGCACATATTATCAAGAAACGTTAAATGTTGTGGAAGCACCACAAAGTATTTAATCTTTTATCAAACCAGTCCTTACATACTGTGATAGTACATTTCATTTTAAAAACAGGCTGTATGTGTATATACTTTTTGCTATGTATCATCTGCCTGCTAAGTTTTATAATCATTTACTTTTAAGTGCTAGATCTACTTTCAAAGTCTTCGAAATAGGTACCAATTTTTGGGCACTATTTATGAATCTTAATTCATGATGCTACTTTAAATGTTTTAGAAATAGATACCAAATTGTAGATATTATTTTAAGAATTTTACTTAACCCTGATGGCATTAGCTTCACAAAATGGACACAACGAAACATGTCCAATTGTAACACCCATACCATCAACTTGGTGGAGAACACTGGGTCAAACTGTGATGATGCCTTACTGGGACTTATTATTTTAAGCTTTGGGTTTAACAGGGGTTTTAGATATATCATGAAAAAGGTCAGGGGTTCTTTTACATAAAACGGGGAGGAGTGTAGAATTGTTAGATATCGTTAAAGTTCGGGTTCCGGAAATTGCCCGAGTCTTGACGAAGAGTTGTTGACAATGACATGCCAGGCAACAACCAATGAGGATTCAGCAGCCCATCCTGTGCATGCGCAGGCGTTTTATTGGGCTTGAACCAAACGAGACTCGGCGCACTTGACGATACCTTATAAAACTGAACAGACCTATCAACTTTAGCTGAACAGCTCCCCACGAGGAAACTAAAGCTTACATCGCGTTTTACAGACCAGCCGGCCAGAACTTCTGAATACTACATCCAGATAACCGTAAGTTGCCGGCTAAACTGTATTTATACATTCTTATAGAGACCAGTTTCTCTATAATTAATTATAGAGAAACTGCTCTCTATAAGAATAGATAAATAACAGTATAGCCAGCAACTTACGGAATTCCTGAGCAGGTCCTTAGAAGTCCTGGCCGGCTAGTCTATTAATGTTCAGCAAAGCTACTGCCCACGTCTGGGTTAAGTCAGCTATCGTTGTAGAACTTGGTGTCTCAAAAGGTACGTGTTATCAGGTTGAAGAACTGAAGTCGAGTGCGGCCTGTCTTTGAGTCGTGCAAACCCAGGTAAACGCCTGCGCATGTGCAGGATGGGCAGCTGCCTTCTCATTGGCTAATTCCAGAAGTTGTTTGTAAGCAACTTCTCGCCACCACTCGGGTAGATTCCGGGATCCGAACTATTCCCGGAAAGTAACGATACTACAGCTGCAATCATGCAGGCAGGTAAAAAAAAAAAGAAAGGAAGAGGGTTAAAAAAATTAAATTATGTAAAACAATAAAACATTTAAACCTACCCATACCAGCATAGTTTGATGTTGGCTGCGAAATACGACATTCCATTCACACTCCGTCTGTGTTTTGATCAGACCCAGAGTTTTGTAACTTGCCTTACATCCAAGGCTTCAAATTTCGTGTCATCGCTGTTCGCAAGCTTTCCAAGCCAATTGTGGAGATTAGAGTTGCATTTCTTAAATTTGCAAATAGGACCTCACTGCCCTTTCAATTCGTAGTCTAATCGAATTCTGCTGTCGCATGTTAATCCAAGTTTAGCTTCGTAACACCCTGTAAAACTGCATTGAAGCGTCCTCGATGATTTCTCGACGCCATTTTGGATGGGTATAGCTAAACAGCGAAATGAACTTCCTTACGCGAAAGGAACATAATGCCCACGAAAGGAAGATTGTTTTGTATGACAAAAGCGTTTTTCTTGCGAAAGGAAGGTGTTTTTTGGAAAATTAACGTCAATTTTTTCGTACGGTTGAAATAAAATTGTTAGGATTGAGCGTTTGAGGCCGAAAAATCGTGTTTTGGTAATCGCTGTAAATGGTGTTACTATAAATAGCATTTCCTTTCTTAAATTGAGTTTCTTTCACGAAAGAAAAATTTTTGCCCGCAAGTAATGTTTATTCCACGACATGATTTTATAAAAAATGAAATATCTCTTTTGAAGTAGGTACCCCTTACAGATTAAATTTCAGCTTTTTTTCAATTATAGTGTTTAGTGAATTTGTTATTTATGATTTTGAAAAGTTTCTTTTAGAGGAAAATTCCATTCATGAAAACAGGGACCATATGTAATAGACTATGTACATTTTACAATCCCTGATGAAAGGAAAATTCACTCCGAGCTACGCAAGAATTCTATTCCTATCGAAAATATGATTTCTTTCCCAAGTTTAGTACATTTTCGCAACATAAATGAAATTTAAAGGTTTAATTTAACTTTTTACACCCCCCCCCCTCAAAAAAGAAAGAAGTGTTTTAGTGGCGCTTTCTTTGTGTAAAAAAAAAAAAAGGTTTCTTTTCTAAAATGCATGTTTTCTTGATATGATTCAAATTAAGATGTTGAACAGTTTCAAACCAATAACTCCAGTCTTAGTAGATCTAGTAGGGTGAGCGCTCTTCCACGAAAGGATCGAGGTATTTTTGTTTTGCCAGCCCTTACTTTGCTATAATTTAAGGTAGGTATAATTGGCAAGAGAACGGTTCCTTGTGACACTTGCTATACTATCTTGATATAGATGAAATTTTTGTTCATCGTGTATTTACAAGTATTGGAGCAGAGAAAGAAACTTCCTTTCGCGAAAGGAGGAATACGTACGTTGACCCACGGAAGGAAGTATGCTATTATGGGTAAAATTGATAACAGGACTGTTCCTTCATAACAGTTAACATATTAAATCTATCTTGATGTGGAAAAATACTTATTTAAGAAGTTTTAGCCATTCATGAATTTGTACCGCAGCACTTTATAGATCTAGATCTGAACAACATTGAAAGTTCTACTGATCCATTGAACATGAAGAGAAATTCTTTTCGCTTTTTTTTTTACAGAGGAATTGTTAGGAACAAATACATTTTTTAACGAAATCAATGGCTGCTTTTCATTCTGCACATGCTACATTGTATATGAATGACTTTGTCACATTATGATCTTCTTGACGTTCTTGAAGCTTGAGGCTAGATTTTTCGGGGGTCGGATATTTCGTCCTTTATACTTTTCGTACCTTCAGACGTTTCATACTGTTTTACAGGTGCCACAGACACTATATACCGTGGAAACCATAATATAAAATTTGGGGGAATTCCATGTGTATTTCATTTTCAAACAGATTGTTTTACTAACCCCTTTGCCAAATTCATAACCCTGCCAGTGTCATTAAAAGCTTTTGCAGATTGCAAATTGCAAATAAGAATGATTCCAATTCTGGGATTTGCTTCGAAAAATAAGAAACATTTGTAGCAAAGTAAGAAACCTCTTGTTAACAGTATTGCTCCCAAATCTTTCTTCTTTTGGATTATCTGGAAAATGATGAAAGGTTGTGAGGAACATTTTTCAGAAAAAAATCCTTTCATGCAAAAAGACAACGTTCGAGGAAAAAATCTTCCTTTCGTGTACATACATACTTTCACACAAGAACGGTTATTTATGGGTCCTACTAAATACCACAAAGACACCCTAAATACCACAAAGACACACAAAAAAGCACAAAGACACCACAAAGACACCACAATGACACACAAAGACACCACAAAGACGTTAAAACATGTACAAAAAAAAGAGTTAGTTTTTTCTAGTTGTTTGCATTATGCTCGGGTCGAAAAATTAATAAATCATGCAAATCACACCTAGGTGTGTTAGGCCATCTGCAGAATAATTTTTGTGTTCTGCTGTTTCTTATACGTGTATACCAAATTTTTCTCTAGTAAACACCATGATAAATGATTGATGATGATGATGATATCTACATGTTTGCATATCGCTTGAAAACCTTCTATAAAGTTCAAGTTTGCATATTCAAAGGCAAAGTTGACAATTTATCATTAGCCGTTTTCTTTTTATCTTATTCTGCACTGCAAAACTGTAAGCTATTTACAAAACGACAGAATTATCAGACTCCTACAGACTCAAAGTTGGAGACCACCAATCAAGTATTGAAATCATGAAATTAGTTTCTGAATGATAGAGAATATTGTGAAAACAGGAGAAAATGCTGGTAACCAGAATTTTCTATTTTCTTCCACATTGTTTTCAAAGGATGTCTTTGTCAAAGGAACGGTTTAAACCTTCAATTGTGTGGTAAAGGGTTAAAAGTATCGAACGTTCCTTTGGTTACTGTATTGTTCTTGAACATTTCTCCATTCGTATTATTTGTAAAGGGGAGTAATAAAAAATTAAGATGAGCAAATGAAGGCAGTTGTCAGTTACTCGTGAAAAAATGTGCACTGAATACTGGTTTCCCGATAAGGCGGTCTTAGTCTGTAAAGGAAAAGGTTGTTCATAGAATGTATTCTTTAATCAGAAATTGGTTCTATCACGAATATATAAATCATACCAAACAAGAATTAAACATATTACTCGTCTCCAACTAAACGTTCCATTATATATCCATTATACATCAACATGCCTCTCTCTCATTGAGACTCAACAAATGTCATTAATTTCGCATTATTCTCTTTCATCTTGAACCTTACAAATCAGTCAATATATTACAATACGTTGTCAAACTGTTAGCCATACGAAATTATGGTCAAAGAACAAACTATGTGTCATTAACCACCATTTACTAATAAAATTTTACGGTGCCGACTTGATAAAGGACATCAAAAGACAGACGGACAGACAGACAGAAAAGTTTATTTACCAGATTTGTACAATGTACATCTTCATATTACAAAATTGTTTTCATCAAATATATACATAATGTTTGCTCAACTTGATCGGATAAGAAAAAAAAATACATTTAAGACGAGGCTTTTAAATTACCAGAGATAAAATGATTAACAGGAAAATAAGTTGCAGGAAATGATCCGGCGGATGCTCTTTGGACCTACATGTGTGTCTGCGCTATATTTTTTTTAATGTTTTTACATCTTTGTGGTGTCTTTGTGTGTCTAAAGTTGTGCGTCTTTGCGATGTCTTTGTGGTGTCTTTGTGGGTCTTTGTGGTGTTTTGGGTGTCTTTGTGGTATTTAGTAGGACCGGTTATTTATAGTAACACTTTCACCGCGATAGTAAAACACGATTTTTCGAGTGTAAAAATCCTAAATTCATAATCTAACTTTTACAAATACCTAGAATGTATAAGCAATAAATCAACGGCAGTTTCCTTTCGTGAGGAAAACGCTTCTTTCATAGTAAAGAATCTTCCTTTGGTGGACGTAATCTTCCTTTCGCGAAAGGAAGTTCCTTTCGCTGTTTAGCTATACCGATTTTGGGTATTATTGGTAACCTCGTTTTCAATAGTAGTGTAAATAGTTGCGGGGAAGCAGCGTCTATCTGCCGATCAACCACGGATACCCGGGTCACAATCCGTACGACTTTGACAATAAAAGGCACACGAATCCTTCTTGGGGTGCCCTATGCTCATTCATCATGCAAACAAACTCAGATAAAAACGTTTACTCTTAAATTATTTTCTTTTTTACTTTCTCGGTGTATGTAGATCTATAACGACGTCCTCTATCCATTCCCATTACGGATAAACTCGTAAGGTGGAAGGCAGAAATGAAGGGTTGAGTAGCGCGTGTTTATACATGATATTAAGAGTGGTTGCAGCGTTTGTGCAAAGGTTTAATACGTGTTAACTAAGGCTAAGCGCCGTTGGCCCCTAGCCAAAATCAGTCAGTGATAGATAAGACAATACGTGGAAAATGATTTCTTTTTAATCTATTCACAGCTTTGCGTAGTAATATTGCTTCGTGCGGGTATTCATGCAGGAACTATTTAGTCACATGTAGGAATCTAAAGTTTTGTTTACATCGCGTATCCAGGAAAAAGCTGCCGGATGCAAGAATTCTCGACCTAGATAAATATCGTAGGCGTCGAAAATCAGCTATACATACCTGGGGACTATGACAGCGGGTTTAACCCGCTGCCAAAAATTATGAAAAAAACAAAAGAAATAATAAGCTAATTTGTGAAATATACAGCTTGATTAGCATGATTTTTCACCAACTACCTGATGGTATGAGCACGATGATCTGTATGGAAAAAAAGTCGGTAAAATCTGAGACTATAATAAAAAATTAGAGTCAAATATGATGAATTCTAGACCACCTGTCTGTATGATTTACAATGACTGACATAAAAAATGATTCTAAGGAAATCGTCTCCTCTAAACTATGACCAGTTTGCCTCGAACTTGCCGAGGTGAAAATTAGAAATAATTGAGAAACGTAGGTTTTCAATGCAATTTCGATAAGAAAATTAGTCATTACTCCCATTAATTATGTTAGATGAAGGAAAGAAGCATTTGGTTCGTCTATGAAACAGGAGGTCATGACCTTTCCGTCTTTCGAGATATTATCAAGACAAACATTCTGATCAACAGTCAAGAGTATTCGACTGAAAATGTGGCCTGCAGAGAGCGCATAAGGTTTTTCTAAGATTTGACCTGGTGACCTAGTTTTTGACTCGACATGACCCATTTTCGAACACATCTGAGACATCGCCGGAACAAACATTCTGACCAAGTTTTATGAGTATCGGATTGATATTGTGGCCACTAGAGCGTACACAAGGTAAACAGTTGACAACACACGACGGACGACGGACACAACACGATCACAATAGCTCACCATGAGCACTTTTTGCTCAGGTGAGCTCAAAGGACGACTTGGGTTTCAATTTTCTCTCGAAATCTTTCTTACCATATTTCTGTTGAGTTGACAAGCTGTTCACGCATTCATTATTGAACGTGGTTTATCAATTCCGATTGAAGTTTTCACCGACAGATAAACAGACGTGCTGTTTACTTCGTTACTGCACGACTGATTGTGGCGCATCATGTATAGGATCACGTGACTTACAGCTCAAATGGAAACGACCGTTATACGGACGAGGTTAGATGTAGGTACGGAATCAACCGAGTTGTGACGGCTGCTAACAAGCTTCAAAATGATTTTGAGAAACAAAAGAGTGGTTACCTGTTTTGCACAAGCCATTAGTCCGACTACGTACAGGTCTACAATCTTACCTCGCAATGAAAGAGATTTTGGCGTACCACTTACATTAGCCTATCGTTTTTGCTTATAATAGTTTATTTTCTTAACTGTTTTTAGGGATTCTTCATCTTTTCCTACATCATGACTGTTCTATGCTGAATTGGCTGACACTTGTAAGATTTTATTTTTACTGTCACATATCTGCATATATATTTACATTTAACTTTTGTAACGTAGATCTGTTGAAATTTGTAACGTTTCACGATTTATACATAATTCATGCAACATTATAACCTGATGTAGTTCAAATATTAGTAATGATTTTCAAATAACTTACACATAGATCGGGTATGATGCTTAAATTCGGATTTTTTGCATCAGTTGGCAGTGAAGATGCATCTAAAAATGATCTAAATCACAAAAAGGTCTATATTGTTTGTGATTCATGCATGTTAACTGTTATGTTGTCATGTAATGTTATATCAGATCTTTTTCTGGTTTATGGCAGTAACAAATGCAGACAGGAGAAATAAGCGAGTTGGTCATGGGAAGAGTAATTTCTGGGGAAAACCTTCGCAGTAGGTTTGCAATGGGGAAAAATTGTCTTAGAAAGGACAGATACAGTACGTGACGGTGTAGGGTGTAACTCAAACTGTGTGATAGAACAGATCAACGGACTACCCGAGGTTTGCCGAATGATGATTGGTTGAGATATGCAGCACGTAACATCTTATCATGAGACTAGTTTTGAATTTCAGAATTTTCTAGAATAGTTTTAGCCACGCCACAATATATTATCAAATATGTTTATCATATGTAATGCTAGGTTGTTTGTAAAAGAGTGTCTTAAAACTGATTGATAAATGATAAACATGCAGCAGCTGACTTTTGTCATTGAGAAATTGCTTGCAATAGGAGCTTCCTTTCCCTAACTGTATTCACGGTCTGTGTCAATTTTCATCTATTAGCATTGTAATTCTTATTGCGATTGATATTTTTTGAAGATCACATTATTTTAACAATGAAATAATCTAGAATTGACACATTAGTTAGCATTTTTCACAATTGGTCATGAAAACAAGTAACACAGAAGGGAGACAAGAGAAAGAACTTAGACGAAATTTTAAAGGCCAAAAGGCGAAAATGAGTGATAGATATCAAACACAGTTTTGGAAAACTAGTGATTACCTTCTATGTACAGATCATTGCAGCAGTTTCCATAGTTTTCACTGAGTCCTCTATCTAGTTCTTTGTCAAGGATTTCAGTTTTGATAAAAGCTATTGTATAGCAGATTGCCTGTAAATAGACCATTTGCCAAATACCGTTACTGACGCGTCACCACGAGTTACTTCCCTTTCCACCGGACAATCTTTCCCAATCTTGTATATACTCGAATAGTGAAAGGGTCATATTTTTAAATGGATTACACCCTAAACGCGATAAATAAGACAAACAACCTAAAACGGCCGTGCCGTTAGTTTTATCAATTATCTTTTTCGAGACACACACAAAAAAGAACTCTTGCTTTATCAATTTTTCGGTAAACTTCAGAGAGTAAAGAGGTATCATAAGCGCTGTCTCCTGCCGGGCGTGTTGATAAAACTTTTTGTATGCAGACTGCATTAACCCTTAAGCTACCAAGCGCGACTCATTGACCTTTTGCAGACAATATTGATTAAGATCATACCAGGAAGAACGTGCAGTCTGATCCTGGATCTACACTATCCGATACGGAGATATTTTTCCTCTGGATATTCCTCTGAAATATTATTTGAGTTTTTACTATCGGCTTTAAAAGTGGCATATAATTTATTTAGTAAGATAAGGTTGAAATACCGCCCTCCATTCCTAAAGAAATTAGTGTAAATATACCGTTAAAGTGGGACATAATAATGCATTTGAAAAAAAAAAATGTCCGGGCAGAAAAATGCATCTTTTAGCGCCAGTTATTAGAACAGACTTACCCTCCGTCACAGCTTTGAACAATTCCAAACCTTTACAAGTGATCAACGTAAGACTAAACGGGATAAACACTTAATTATGACACTTGTGTGTTAGTCGGTGCCTAAAAAGAACACAACAGCTTTTCACGTAGATCATCCACTTTGACGGTGAAATACCGAGATCAAACAAACACCCAGCTAACCGTTTACTAGCTATTCAATGAAAACAAGTATAGCACGTATTGGCCTCCTGAAAATGAATCTCTAATATTTTCTTTTTTTAGATGGAATGGAAGGTTTGACATTTGAATTAAACTTTGTTATTACGATAGTCAACTTATAAGGTAGTTCAAACAGGAACATGACAAACATGCAACTATACAGATTTTTAAAAATGTTATTTCAAAGTTACGATTTTCGCTATAAATTCAAAATGTATAATGTCACAGTTTTTTGTTAGAAGACTGTCTCTGTCTCTTAGTAGATACTGGAACGATTTTTAGGAAAAATTATCACATTAATAGTTTAAATAAATCAAACCACAGATTCCTGGACTTAGAGCCTGTACGTTATGTGCAAACATAGAGCTCTACAGAATTCCGCAAACATTGGTTGAATAATCAGACATAAAAATAGGAAAGGTCTACTGCAGTTATATTCATGTTATCCCCCACACCCCACTTTTTACAACACTGAATCTTTACGAAACAAAAATTTGAGACTTGCCCAAATTGAAAGCCTTTTCAGAAAACAATTCGAATGTGGCTTAAAAATGAAATTTTCTTTAGGAAGGATTGTAAGGGAAAAGGAGAAAAGGTTGCTTACTAGAACCTTATCCCTTTTCAACAACATTTTAAAAACTATATTTCTAAGGGTCGTAAAAAGCTTGGGTTATGTGGCACAGGGTTTTAAATAGTTACTGCGAATTTTTCACAACACTTTGGACTCGTCAAGATACATAGTATATGGAGACGATTGAATAAACGTGGGTCAAATGGTAGTAATTGTTTTTGAAAAAGTTTAAAAAAACCTATTGTTGAAACAGGAGAAAATGCATGTTGCAAGCCCTTCCTTTTTTCCCCAAATATTTTCTCTCTCAGTTTGAAAATTCGTTTTTCACAGATGTTTCTGAACTACATATTAATTACTTTTAGTTTTAGGGTTTTCGAAAGGGGGGTGTTAATGTTGAGAAAGTGAGACAAATAACAGAAAGTGGGACAAATCAGCAGGTCTGCCCCCTTTTTATTCTGGTAGCTCGAAATACTTTGGTAAATGGTTGATTAGCTGTCCAGTGTCTTCAGAAAGACAGGGACAGTCCATGTACTGATTTTAAAGCACTGTTATCAAACATCCTTGTTGCATTTTCAGGCATGTACCTATTGACGAATAACTTCATGTTATAGATCATTAACAAAAGAAACGTGGCTTCAGATCAAAATTCAACCTTCCATAACTTTTTCAAGCTTCATTTAGAGTATTTAAAAATATGTATCTAATGAAGTCTAACTAAAAATAAAGGTGAAGGGTTAAATTGGTGTTCCTTTGATCTCTGTATCGCACTGCAGGGTGGGTGACCTTTAGAACAGCTGTGATGTACTTGTTCTTACAGATTAGCACCCACGTATCACATTAAATTGACTCTTCTTATCTTTTGTTTCATATCAATTTACCCCTTTGGTGATCATTAGTGGTCAGGATTATGAATTTTATACAGGTTTCAGGGGGTAAGTCCGTTCTTAGTCTCTACACGCTCTTTATTTCAATACGATTTCATAAAATGCATATTTTGTCTGTTTATGATTATTTTTTCAAACGCAATTGATCATGAAACATGTTTGAATTGTGTTAGAATTGATTTCCATAGATTTCTTGCTATGTCATTTTCTTTTCAGTTATCAATTTGTCCAAATTTAAAGGATTTGCGAACGGGATATACGGCATTTGTTATTGAAATAATGCTTTGATTGTCCGGTGTTACGTGATATACTTCTGGTGCGCCGCTTGCGATAAAATGGAAATATCGCTTGTATCAAATCTAAATGGCAAATCGTCTATTTGTATTGCTTGTGTCAGGTCAAGGATCTTATATACGAAACTTGGTATGGCCAAGAACCGGACAAAAATCTTGAATGTGTTGCGAGCTGTCACCATGGAAAACGTTGATGTAGCATTAATCACCACACATTTGAATCTAAGAGTTATAAAAGACTGGAAAAGGGTAGCGACTGTGCATTTTCTAATTCTAAACCTCGAATCTCTGGAAAAAATCCCACAAATATTAAAAGTCCGGTCTTATGTACATCTAAAAGACACATTCATAAAATACATATACATGTATATATCATAGGGAAACTCGTCAACCAGATATAATTTCCAGATAATGTGGATACATTTATAGGTCATCCCATATAGAAAGCGCAGCGGACGTAAGACGTATAAAAAACAATACCCAACACAGTATACAAAGATACCAGCAATCAAAATCGCAATGGAAACCAATTTCCTACATGGGCTAGCTATTTCTAAAACGGACATGACCGATTCTAATATTTCCATCTAAACTATACACTGCTATCATGGTAATAAGTAGGCATCTGTTTTCAGCGAACCATTTTATATCCTACCCAAGAGTATTATGTCTAAGAATGTATTATTTATTTTTGACATATCCTATGAATTCAACAAGTTAATAGAGCTTTGTGTCATGAAAAGTTAGACTTGATGACATATAAACAAAGAGACAGGCCTACGTAACTGTTTTCTACTATCTGCCAAGAGAGTGACGTCATAATGTCACAACAAGCAACTGTGGGGTACAAGCCAAGTCGCATTTTTGTGTGAATATTTTCAGTTGTCAGGTGAGTATTATGATAAACGAGACTCTTATGAAAAAATCAGTGTCTTGAATTACATATTGACAATGTTTGAGTCAAGTATCAGATCTATCTTTTCGAGAAAAACACAAGGTCGTTATTTTACTTTCGGTTTCACTTCCTATCGTCGGAGCCGGACGCCCAAACTGCGCCCCTCTAAGCTTTATCTGGGAACAGAACTTATAAATAGATATATACAAAAAAAAATATCAGTCAATTTTTCCATTTCCTTCAATCTCCATAAAAAATCATGTGTATAATAATTCTAAACATCTATAACTTGACAAAACTTAGTAAGTGTCTGGCTTCTAGGCCAGTGCAGTAGGGATACGGAGGGTATAGCTAAACAGCGAAATGAACTTCCTTTCGCTTCCTTTCGCGAAAGGAACGTAATGCCCACGAAAGGAAGATTGTTTTCTATGAAAAAAAGCGTTTTTCTTGCGAAAGGAAGGTGTTTTTGGAAAATTAACGTCAAGTCTTTCGTACGGTTCAAATAAAATTGTTGGGATTGAGCGTTTTAGGCCGAAAAATCATGTTTTAGTAATCGCCGTAAATGGTGTTACCATAAATAGCATTTCCTTCCTAAAATTGAGTTTCTTTCACGAAAGGAAGATTTTTGCCCGCAAGTAATGTTTATTCCACGACATGATTTTATAAATAATGAAATATCTCTTTTGAAGTAGGTACCCCTTACAGATTAAATTTCAGCTTTTTGTCAATGATAGTGTGCAGTGAATTTGTTATTTATGATTTTGAAAAGTTTCTTTTAGAGGAAAATTCCATTCATGAAAACAGGGACCATATGTAATAGACTATATGTACATTTCACAATCCCTGATGAAAGGAAAATTCACTCCGAGCTACGCAAGAATTCTATTCCTATCGAAAATAGGATTTCTTTCCCAAGTTTAGTACATTTTCGCAACATAAATGAAATTTAAAGGTTTAATTTAACTTTTTACATCCCCCCTCAAAAAAGAAAGAACTGTTTTAGTGGCGCTTTCTTTGTATAAAAAAAAAAAAAAAAAGGTTTCTTTTCTAAAATGCATGTTTTCTCGATATGATTTAAATTAAGATGTTGAACAGTTTCAAACCAAAAACTCCTGTCTTAGTACATCTAGTAGGGTGAGCGCTCTTCCACGAAAGGAAGGTATTTTTGTTTTGCCGTCCCTTACTTTGCTATAATTTAAGGTGGGTATAATTGGCAAGAGAACGGTTACTTGTGGCACTTGCTATATTATCTTGATATAGATGAAATTTTTGTTCATCGTGTATTTACAAGTATGCAGTAGAGAAAGAAACTTCCTTTCGCGAAAGGAGGAATACGTTGACCCACGGAAGGAAGTATGCTATTATGGGTAAAATTGATAACAGGACTGTTCCTTCATAACAGTTAACATATTAGATCTATCTTGATGTGGAAAAATACTTTTTTAAGAAGTTTTAGCCATTCATGAATTTGTACCGCAGCACTTTATAGATCTAGATCTGAACAACATTGAAAGTTCTACTGATCCATTGAACATGAAAGGAAATTTTTTTCGCTTTTCTTTTTTACAGAGGAATTGTTAGGAACAAATACATTTTTTAACGAAATCAATAGCTGCTTTTCATACTGCACATGCTACATTGTATATGAATGAATTTGTCACATTATGATCTTCTTGACGTTCTTGAAGCTCGAGGCTAGATTTTTCGGGGGTCGGATATTTCGTCCTTTATACTTTTCGTACCTTCAGACGTTTCAAACTGTTTTACAGGTGCCACAGACACTATATACCGTGGAAAACATAATATAAAACGAGGGGGAATTCCATTTGTATTTCATTTTTAAACAGATTGTTTTACTAACCCCTTTGCCAAATTCATAACCCTGCCAGTGTCATTAAAAGCTTTTGCAGATTGCAAATTGCAAATAAGAATGATTCCAATTCTGGGATTTGCTTTTGAAAAATAAGAAACATTTGTAGCAAAGTAAGAAACCTCTTGTTAACAGTATTGCTCCCAAATCTTTCTTCTTTTGGATTATCTGGAAAATGATGAAAGGTTGTGAGGAACATTTTTCATATTTTCTTTTCATTCTACAGATGATATAGAAAGAACGTTTAAACAAAATGCCGCTGCCCCCACCTCCTGTCAGTTTTCTCTTTATATGTTGCAGGCCCCACTTGGCCCAGTGGTAATGTACATGTGTGTGAATTATAACCTTGATGCCACAGGTTCGAGCCACTAAGGGACCCCTGAATTGTTCATGGGAGTGCCCCTTTGGCAAGACACTGAAAAATAGTGCCCATTGCCAAGAACTTGTGAAACCCAGAAGAAACAAAAATATATGAGCTTTTGCTGTGATATTACCAAAATAATGTTGAAAGTGGCGGAAAACAATTCAATCGATCTTCATTTGTAAAGTAAATCTCTTTTTTTTTTCTCACCCTATTTACTTAACCCATTACCAGACGACAAATTTTAGGCTCTTCCAAACTGAAAGAGTTGGCGGAAAACAATTCAATCGATCTTCATTTGTAAAGTAAATCTCTTTTTTTTCTCACCCTATTTACTTAACCCATTACCAGACGACAAATTTTAGGCTCTTCCAAACTGAAAGAGTTTGCAGACGACATTTTCAAAATTGACGAAAATGGCAGAAAGTTATCGAAACGGTTAGAAAACACTGGGAAAAGGAGAAATTGAAAGCATTTGCAGACAACAAAAAATTAAGTACTGAAAATGATTATTTTTGTCTTTGAAAGGATTGAAAACATCATTTTCTTCCCTACAATGTTTTCAAAGGGCCTTTTACCTAGGGTCGTTAAAAGTCGGGATTCTGTGGTAAAGAGTTAAAGTGGCAGAAAAGACTACAACAACAACCATTTCCTCTCTTTTCCACACTCTTGTCGAAAGTCATGATTCCCATGGACCAGTTGTTTGGTAAAGAGTTAACTTTCACGAAGTTTGCTAGTCTAATGATTTCATCTTAAAGTCTTTGACTTTTTCAAGAAGAACAGTTTTATATCTTGGTTCTAAAGACGGATTTGTATTTCGCAAAAGGAATTTCCTTACCCTAAAGAATGTCGTTACTAGCAAAAGTTTTATATAAAACTTATAAATTTGACAAGTCAAGTTCATCCATGTTGGAAAGATATTCTCAAATTTTGAAAAATCCTTTCATGCAAAAAGACTACGTTCGAGGCAAAAATCTTCCTTTCATGAACGGACTTACTTTCGCGCAAGAACGGTTATTTATAGTAACACTTTCACCGTGATAGTAAAACACGATTTTTCTAGTCTAAAACTCTCAAATTCAGAATCTAACTTTTACAAATACCTAGAATATATAATCAATAAATCAACGGCGGTTTCCTTTCGTGAGGAAAACGCTTCTTTCATAGTAAACATCTTCCTTTCGTGAACGTAATCTTCCTTTCGCGCAAGGAAGCAAAATGATTATGGTACGAAATGATTGCATATACCATCATGATTCTTTTGATAGAAAAAGAAAAAAAAACTCTGGAAATAGCATTTTATCCCTTTCCAACAACATTTCACTCCAAAATATGCTTTTCAGATAAGGACAAGAAAGAATTATACAAGTTTAACAACCACTGATCAGCGTGTTTTACATTTGTGATTTCAATCTCATATTTTAAACTTAAATCACGTCTAAATTATTAGAAAATCATATTTACATTTTATTTTTCGTCTTTCATAAAGCTTGCTAGTCTAATGATTTCATCTTAAAGTCTTAGACTCTTCCAAGAAGAACAGTTTTATATCTTGGTTCTATCTTGTATTTCGCAAAAGGATTTTCCTTACACTAAAGAATCTCGTTACTAGCAAAAGTTTTATATAAAACTTATAAATTTGACAAGTCAAGTTCATCCATGTCGAAAAGATATTCTCAAATTCAGAAAAAAATCCTTTCATGCAAAAAGACTACGTTCGAGGAAAAAATCTTCCTTTCGTGTACATACATACTTTCACGCAAGAACGGTTATTTATAGTAACACTTTCACCGCGATAGTAAAACACGATTTTTCGAGTGTAAAAATCTTAAATTCATAATCTAACTTTTACAAATACCTAGAATATATAAGCAATAAATCAACGGCAGTTTCCGTTCGTGAGGAAAACGCTTCTTTCATAGTAAAGAATCTTCCTTTCGTGGACGTAATCTTCCTTTCGCGAAAGGAAGCGAAAGGAGTTCCTTTCGCTGTTTAGCTATACCGGGATACGGATCCGTATCTCTAGCCACAGGATTTTGACATTCTATAACCAGAAATAAATGATGAAAACTGAAAAAAAAAAATATGATATAAACATGAGGAATGCAACGTCTTGATTGCTGGCGCCAGCACAGGACAGCCTTTCCCACCGAAAATCACCCAAGAAACAAACATTGATCGATCATAATTTCCTTTAGCACGGTGGGTACACGTACACCGGATATAGTAGAGTGATTGAGTAAATGTTTACAAATGGAAGAAATATTGCTCGCACCACAGGTAAGAATTCATATATTATACCAGTGTTTGTAACATTCGTGTGTCATATAGTAATGATTTGATAAGCTAAATGGTTAATCAGTCCTGTACTATTGATGAATTACCAAAACTAGTTTTGTTACGACGTAAATTTGTCGTCCGAAAGTCATGCTCACGCATATTTTTGACCTGACTGGCCAAAATGATAGAATATTATCAGAACAGGGAATTTGATTGAAATTCTGAAGCGTGCCATTTTTGTGTAATACATTAAGTATTATGTACATCAAAATTTAGTTCCAAGAATTACTTATCATGTAGTTATACGTCACAGAAGATTACCATCGGTGTACCGAGGATAGTTCCTTGCTGTACCGAGGATAGCTGTATTTTAGAAATTTGTGTACTGGGGATAGTAGTATAAGATGCTACAAAGCGAATTGTAATTTCTTGCTCACTACTAGTTATTTGATGATATATGCCGCCCAGAAAGCCAAATATGTCAGGTATTCCGAAATAACAATAAATGTGAAGAAATAAGGAAATTCTACTATTGGATGTTCACAGCTGACAATATTTTTCTGTTCTTGACAATATAGGCTGCAATCAAAAGATACATGTGTATGTGTTCCGATCCCAGTCCTCATAATTCATCCAGATCAGATTCAAGTAATATTTTTCATCGTTTTGAAGTTTATTAAGATAGTGGCTTATAAGTAGAAGACAACCTAACATTTATATTCTTTGTTATTTAACTGAGTTATAGATATGCACCACTTTGAAGTGTTGAAAGATATTGTTGTGATCAGACAATAAAATGTGTCTTTTGATCTGATTTTATTACTTCATCGAACATGCTATAGATATAAGTTTATCATCCTCGGATACCCCGGGGTCTCCCTATTTGCTACGCTACATCGACCCCTGGGACAATTAGTTGAATTTCCTTCGCTTTACCGCTGGCCGAATGCTGGCTTTTCATTGGTTCCATCATCATTTTGTGATGGGCGAGTGTACTGTACGCTATGACGTTTCGTATCGATTTTCGGCGGCTCGCTTTACCGCTGGCCGAATGCTGGCTTTTCATTGGTTCTATCATCATTTTGTGATGGGCGAGTGGACTGTACGGTGTGACGTTTCGTATCGATTTTCGGCGGCTGATTCAAAGTTTTATTAGTCAATTGTCCCAGGGTCGATGTAGCGTAGCAAATAGGGAGACCCTGGGGTATCCGAGGATGTAAGTTTATCATTTATGTGTGTAAATATGCTTTAACGTAGTTTTGGGTAATGAGTGTTATGGACTGTGTCAAGATGTTAAAATTGCTTATTCGGACCTTACCCCATATTTTTCATGTAACATATTATTGAGTTCATGTACAAACGTGCCTAAACAGCCATTCTTGAACGATATTGGAATACCTGTAAACTATGTCTATGTCGACTCATTGTCGCTTGTAATGAATGTAGGCAAGGTACTTAGACCACCAGCAATTCACTTTAACTTTGTAAACATGTAGACCGAGATCGCATAGCATGTATGAGGCCACAAGAGTAGGTCAGGGCTAAAGAATAGTTAAAACAAACACACATAAAGCTTTGTTTCTCTGAAAATATCAATTATAAAAAAAAATATCTTGGTAAAATCTAAGATAAGATTAATATCAGAGATTTATTCATGTTTTCCCGAAACTTAAAAAATACAGTGATATAATGAGTGCTTTTTGTATTGGATTAGAGACATGAACAAAATTAAAGATAAACATAGATCCTAGCGGTAACTGAAAATAGTGTATCTTGTAAAACAGCTCTATTAAACTCACTGTGCTAAATGAAATGTTATCATTAAAGATCCGTCGTGACTTCTAGAGTTCACACTTCGTGGATGATTTGTCCGAAAACTGTAGTGTGGAGTCCGAGCCGTTCAAACAGTACGACGTGTGAATTCTGAATGTCAAACTAGGAACTTATAATAAAGGAATAACTTCAGACTTCAAACGTCACACTTTCAACATGTCATAAAGCCTTTACCGGTATTTTAATAAAATCTGTAGTATTTCCATGATTGGCATACCGCGGACTCTCCGAACCTTAATCCTGACCCTGTTTTGTTAATTTTGGGTTATCCCAACTAAAAGCATTTATATAAGGGAATAATAGACGTCTACAGACGGGTAATTAAAGCATAATATTAAGACATAGCAGAAAAAAATGTAAATTGAAAAAAATTGCTCGTTTTTTGCAACGTTTTCCAGGTCATCAGTTATAGACGGGTTTCAAGGCCATTTGCATAAATATAAGGGTTAAAGCACCTATGTGTGTAACTCTTAACCACACATAATTAAACAATGGTTCAAACATTGTGAGAGAAGCTTGCTTA
Source organism: Tridacna crocea (assembly GCA_943736015.1). Classification (NCBI taxonomy): domain Eukaryota; kingdom Metazoa; phylum Mollusca; class Bivalvia; order Cardiida; family Cardiidae; genus Tridacna; species Tridacna crocea. The sequence goes on from OX031069.1 coordinate 18,238,423, forward strand.
AAACACCATGGGAAAGTAGATTTGCGCGTAAATTTTGCTCATCTCCAGAAAATGTCCAAAGAGTATGTTTATTCTTGAGGCATAAAAACCACTGCGGAGACTACATGTACATACACTCCAGACTAAGTACAAGTACATATCCTTAGGTTCCTGCAGCACATGCAAAATATGGTACAGTTATGCCAAAGTTATAGAAGACAATGCGAAAAATCTTCCAGTTAAGCTTTAACGAGGAGCGGCCGCCGACAGTACTTTCATACCGGCGAAGCAACAAACGGTCTCAAAGTACATACTTCATAGTACATGTATTCACAGGCGCTATCTTCCGCTGGGTGGCATCCATCAAATGCACACCTATCTGATTCTGGGTACAGAACCGGATTACTTTTCAAAACGACGACAGTAAGTTTGAGTTTCAAATTAAACGTTTACACAATAAAACGCTACTTGGTACGATTCATTCAGCTTTGGTAAGCTGGCTTGTAACCTATGCACCGACCATTTATAAAACCAGCCCCTACAGGCTTTGGTAATAGCTTCGGTATAAGCTGAGACACTTTTTGATTAGTTTTTTGAAAAAGCCTGCACGAATCCTGATTTCCCTAAAGTCTTTATTTAGAATGTGTATTCAAGGATGTGCTATAAAACAAGAGTATTTGGGAAACCATTTCTTCCTTTTTAAAATAATTTGATTTTTAAGATATTTTGAGCGAAAAATAGGCTACATATTTTCCATAGATGTATTTTTGATAGCCATTTTCTCCCTTGTTATTTTTTTTTTTTTAAATCGGGTTATTAATATTTATCCTGTACACGATATAGAGCAGCGTCATAGCAAACAGGTCGAATCGAGTGAATACCGGTAACTTGGTCTAAGCAACAAGGAGACTGTCTTCAAAAGTAACCATAAATTGACCTACAGAAAACCTTTGAAATGGATTGTATAAGTACAGCTAGTATTACTTAGCTTATCTCTTTACAATAGGATTTATGGCCTCTATTAAGTTACCGCCATGAATATGCTTGCCTGCAACTGTCACATATGCAAGGAGCGGCCTCATGCATTCCCTTTGTACAATATGCTAGCGCATCTTTACTTGATAATGTTAGTCTGCAATTTACGCAAGCAGGTTAGCTCATGGCTAGTCTCTTTAAATGCATCTGGATTAGAAGAACAAATAGATGTGTGTCTTCGAAAAGACAATTTTTTTGTAATGTCCTCCTAAAACCTACAACATGAGGATAGGAAATTTAGACACCAATCTAAGTGTTGCATACATAAATACATTCGGTGGTTTATCAATATAGGGTTCACATGACACTATAGAATGGAACATTACTATCCCCGGTACACTATCTACTATCCCCGGTACAGTAAAATACTATCCTCCGTACAGTTCTTTCAAAACAATAGCTATCCTCGGTACACCATTGTCGAAAAATAACTTGTGTTTTCTGGCAATTTTCACCCGATACAGCAAAATTGCAATCATATAAAGAAATTAGACTAAAAAATCAAGAAATTTGTCGACTCAGATTTTTGTATTGTGAAAAGAACCAGCTTTGCAGATGAATTGTTTCTGGAAATCTCCGAAATCCGTCGTGAGCAGTCGACTTTTCTGACAATTTTTTCAGACTTTCCATGGCTCAAAGCAGCATTCGTTGTAGACCTTACAAACTCTAAACATCGTAGAATCTGGGTTGACAAGGCAATAGTATATTAAAAGCTGTTGTTAAGAAATATTTGGAAATCTCTTACCTGCAGTCATACAACACACAGTTATTTTTACTCAATTTGACGGCTATATCCGGTGTACGTGTACCCACCGTGTTTAGGCTAGCGATAGACAACACAAAAATAATCTATACCTGCAACATTCAGCGATACCTCAGCAGACACCTTTTAACCACAGATACAGTATATGTCATTGGCATGTTTTACAATTTTTTTGACAATTGTGATCCATCGAGGAGGCCATTCGCCAACGTTCGAGTACTGTCGTCTGAGTATTATACTTTTTCCCGGAAATACCTGCGAAACTTGAGGTTTTACTGTTGGCTTGAAAATTAAATTCCATTTATTTAGCAGGTTAAAGTTTAAACAATTTTTGTAGCCCCTTCTTATACACCCGAAGGGTTGTATTATGTTATATCTCCGTCAGTCTGTCTGTCCTTTTGTCCGTTGCAATTTCTTGTGTGAGCAACTTTTCCTACAGTTTCCATCGGAATTATTTGAAACTTGCCACAATGAATTTCCATGATGTGTAGTTGTGCACCTGACTCTTAGAATTTGGATCGCTGTTTGCGTTCTAAAATTATCTGCCCTTGATTTCTGAAATAACCAACTTTTCACTTTGAATTTTTGTTCAAGCCATAAATTCGATACTATAAAAGGTATCAACTTGAAAGTATATACCTAAACACATTATGGAGAATTGCAGTGCTTATGAACTATAACTCTGCCACCTTTATTTTTGAGTTACTGCCCTTTATTAATTTTCAGTTTGAATTTTTGTCCAGGCCATAACTTCCAAAATATAAAAGCTATTAACTTGAAACTTCATACACTGATAGAACCCATTATGGAGAAGTGCAGTGCATAACTTTGCCATCTTTACCTTTTGAGTTATTGCCGTTTGTTTCTGAAATTCAGCAGAGCTTATGTCATGCCTTCGTCCATCTGTCCATACGTCCGTTAGTCTTTTTCTTGTTTACGCGATAAAGTCTTCATTTTTGGTCAAATTTCATGAAACTTACACAGTTTGTTTATCTCATCAATAGCTTTAACCCCATTGATTTTGAAAAAATCCGACAAACAGTATTGGAAAAGTAACCATTTCAAGCTTAAAATTTCCATTTCCTGCTTAAGTGATAAAGTCTGTAATTTTGGTCAGTTTTCCATGAAACTTGCAGAGTTTGTTTATCTTATCAATAGCTTCAAGCCTATTGATTTTGAAAAAAGTCCAACAAACAGTATGGGAAAAGTAGCCATTTCAGGTTGAAAACTTTCATTTCTTGTTTATGCGATAAAGTCTTCATTTTTTGGTCAGATTTCCATGAAACTTACACAGTTTGTTTATCTCATCCTTAGCTTTAGCTTTAACCCTATTGATTTTGAAAAGAAATCCAACAAACAGTATGGGAAAAGTAGCCATTTCGAATTGAACAATTTCATCGCTTGTTTACATGAGAAAGTATTTATTTGTGATCAGATTTTTGTGAATTTTTCAGCTTGTTTATCCCATCAATAGTTTTTTAACCCTGTTGTGTTTGAAAAAATTCAACAAACAGTCATTGAAAAGTAGCCATTTTAAGTTGAAAATGTCAATTTTTTTGTCTTTTTGCATAATGAATTCCTATGTATGCTTTATTTAAAAGCAAAATATCTGCCAGTAGAGCATATTCAGGCCCTTAAGGACCTTCTAGTTGTAAAGACCATAACTTCCAAACTTCAAAATCCATCTTGAAACTTCAAAGACTAATAGAACGCATTATGAAGAAGTGCATTGCATAAGAACCTCAATTTAGCCAGTCAAAGAAATTAAGTAGGACAACATGTCTAGATAAACATGATGGCTTCTTAGAATTGGAAAAAGGAAAAGGCCTACTTGCAGCAAAAAGTAAACAATTTGGTAGTTATAGTTCAAGCATATTTTATACTACTTATTATTTCATGCTTTCCAGTAGGATATCGAGAAATAGCAGTGAAAATAGTTTTCGACCTTACACAGGTACCACCAGTGAAAATACCGATTTTATGTTCTTGTTGCCTAGGTAAATTGCGTGTGCCTGACAACCAGATGGGAAATATGACATCATTTACCATACAATTCTCGTGCTTGACATAATATTGTAGTGTGTTGCTATGCGGGAGGGGTACGCCACGGGGAATAATGGAAAAGAACTGTACTAGATTTTGATAAAGCTCCTCCCAGAGAGGGTTAAAAGCATGAAATAAATAGAATATTTGTTTTTTTTTTGGTGAATGATAGAAATTTATTTCATCTCGAGAACACCATCTGTAATATTTTCACTCGTGGCTGTGCCACATGTGAAACTATTACAGATGGTGTTCACCCGATGAAATAAATTTTGATCTCTCTAAGGAAAAAACAAATATCCTCTATTTCACACCATTTTAAAGTATGGATATTATTGATAATATCTGACAATATATTACCATACTATTACCAAAGTTGCAAAAGTTACAGAAAAAAATATTTGTATATTGTTAACCCTTTACCAAACGACGAAATTATAGACTGGTCCAAATTGAAAGCACTTGCAGAGGACAAAACAAATGTAATTCAAAAAATTGAAATTTGTTTCTAGCAGGGTAGAAAACCTTGTGGGAAAGGGAGAAAATGCTGGTTAACAGCATTTTCTCCTTTTCCTACAATGTTTTCTAAAGGCTTCCATCTCAGGGTAATAAAAACCAAGGATTGTTTGGTAAAGGGTTAAACATATTTAGAAGGATGATAGGGTACTGTTATTTAGGGTGAGTGATATGTAAAGTTTGATGATGGGTACTACTGATCAGAATTGTCTCATATATTTAACATTCTATTGCTATCTACTGGCAAACATACTTGTATATCTGTGGCATTCTGTTTAAGTACTACTTTGTAAAGGGCAGTTGAAAAAGGAGGTTCCTACATGGTTTGTCGTAATGTTTAGGACTTTTATTCCATACATAGTTCAGACAGCTGCCGTTTGATTTGCAATTTCAAACTTTTGTAGTTATTTAGAGTTGACCTATTACAGTGCTGACAGCACTTTGATTTAATATACCATCTTGGTTCTTTTCAGACAATGAGCTGATAACTGCTGAAATTATGGCTGAGGAACTAGGTAATTCATACAGAGGCCATTTCTCTGCCCCCTCTCAATCTTTCTCTGATATAGAATAAGAAAAAACAAAAATGTTAAATGTTTGTGTATCAGTGTTAACAATATTTTCATCAATATTTTTCAATAATATTTCAGCTATCACCTGTCTGTGCTTTCCTGGAGTTTCTTTCACAAGTACTTCATACACTATTCTTATTATACAACTGGCTACTTTTCTACTAAACCTAATTAATCCTAAACTGAGCTCTAATTAAAGACCTTTTTCAGACAGATCAAGATCAGACAGCACAGAACATGCAGTCTGACAAAGGTCACTCGGCAGAATCTTAGAAAAAACTTGTGTGAGCTCTAGAGGCAAATGCTTTCAATTTGGAAAGCCTATAATTTTGTCATTTGGTAAGAGTTAAGCTTAATTTTTCCTAGATGACTTTACTGGAGTGAGCACTTTGGGGCCAATGGCTCCCTTTTTTTTTGAGGGGGGGGGAAAGTTATTATTTTTTACTCATTCAGACTACAGTAGAGTATTGAGAAGGTGTATTTCCCGCCTGAAGGAAGATTTGGAACCAGAGTCTATCCTTGATCAGTTTACAGAGTGTGACTTTCTGTCATCAACTACCATTAGAGATATAAGGGTATTTTGTAGGCTTTGTGCCTTTTGAAATTTATTAGTTCTTGAAATAACATATATGTGATAGATACTTTGGACAATCCTGACAAAATATTTTGTACGACACGACCAAATGACCACCAATTTTAGGCTCAAAAGGACCACTATTTTCAGTGACCAATCTACTTTTGTTATAATTCACATATACGTGGAAAAACCAGGGCCAGTAATTCTCCAAGATTTTCTAAATTTGAAATTAAAGCAACTTCTGATTGGCTAAACCATTTGGAGACCAAGAACCTTCTTAAGAATGGTTGGTGAATATTGGCCCAGTTGTGACATATCCTAATGAAAATATCATGTAGCAAATACAGAATTAACACATTTACATGTCTAACTGTTGATAACCCTATGTCAATTGTGTCAGCAGTGCAGAACCATGTCATTATGACCATCAAAACCTTGTATCAGCTTGCTTGTAGACATGTTAACCCTTTACTCCATAGATACTCATTTCTACACATTGCTTGTAGGAGCCTTTGGAAAACATTGTGGTAAAAGGTGAAATTGCTCGTGACGAGCAATTTCACCTTTTGCCACAATGTTTTCAATGCTATCAAAAGGTGTCATATACACATAAGAAACAGCTTTATCCTTGCTGTTATTTAGGGTCAATTAGAGATACCATAGAAATGCCTTATGGGGTAAAGAGTTAAAGGATAGAAAACTACCTTAATTAATTCTTGTTTTTTTCTCTGAATGGAATAAAACTACCGGTATGTTCTATTACCACTACATGAAATGGATTGCATGATCAATAGTTCAGTTATATATACACTACAAATCAAGTTTGTTCTTCACCAACAAATCAATCTGACAGCCAACTGTTCCTTAGTTCATTGAGTCTTTTATAATAGCTTATGTATACATTTACACAATATTTGGCTATTTCCTAAGTTCCTTGCCATGAATTCCACAGTTATTCAGTAATTTGTGGAAAAGGTCCTGATGATGAGATTATTTCGTGACTTCTTTGATCTACTTTTGATTTCGTTTTTTCACTAACAGAAATTGTCATTGGTCCTTTGTAAAGTGTTTAAATTGATAAAGAGTTGTCTTGATACTCTATAATGGCAGCATTTTCTTTGAGTATAGAATAAATATATTGAAAGAATGAAATTTAAAATTATTGAATTGCAACCTCTTTAACCCTAAGACTGTAGTCTGGCTTAATGATCCCTTATTTTTAACTTACCTTTATTTTATCCAAGTTTGAAAATGCTGTGAGCAATGTAGGGCCGCCATGGCCTTGTGTCTCCATTTAAATTTAGGTCAAATGATTAACATATATTTAGAAGGTTAGAAAGCATTCTAGGAAATGGAGAAAATGCATTGTGTCCATTTCTCACAATGCTTTTAAAGGTGTCCTTGATTATTATGCTTGACATTTTCTTCAACAGTGATTATAATTATGGTAGTGAATGGAAAACCTTCTTTTTCTGGAATTTCAGGAACTCTCTACAACCACAAAAAAGAACGAAGCAATTGTCAACGGAGTTCTAACAAAAGGTATTAAAGGATATAAACAGTTTAAAAGATTACTCCGCAAAAGTTACCAGGCACACTTGGCAGATGTTCTAGAAAGGATGGAGAAGGAAGTTCAGAAGGATCAGCAGTCAAAATCTGGTGGGTAAATCTCATTTTCTTAGAAGTTCCTCTCCCTTGTTTTAACAGCATTTTTTCAAAGATAATATTTGGAGAATAATAACTTCAGATTGGATGGTGTTGATCCAAGATCAGGGCCTGTATTTGCAACCAATTCTTAAGAATGTTCTTAGTCTTGTTCTCCAGAATTCTTTACATTTGTTAGTAACACAATTTCTGATTGGCTAAATCATTCAGAATGAATGGTTCTGCCAGTCAGAGGTTGAGTTACTTACAAATTTAGAAAATTTTGCAGAAAAAGACCAAGAATATTCTCAAGACTGGTTTGTGAATACAGTTCCCGACTGCACATTCAGTGCAGTCTGATCTTGATCGACACTGTCCACAAGAGCTCATTGATTGTTGTTGTATTGTTGTATTGGGGTTTAACGCCACTTTAACAGCTATGGTCATATTATTGCGGTCAGTGATGCACATGTGTTTCCTGGCTTTCTGATACCAGTACTAACACAACTTTCTTTCCAAAGCCACCAACTACTTTTCTCACATGCTTCAGCAGAGGTGAGAGGCAAAAATACGCTGGAAAGAAAGTTCGCCTCAACCAGGTACCGATCTCACAACCACCAGGTTATGAATCCGACTTGCTCACCACTGAGCCACCCGGGCAGGCAAAAGAGCTCATTGAGTCAAGCCTAGCAGCCTAAGGGTTAAAATGAAATTGTAACTTAATCTTATCATCACTCAAAGCTTGTAGCACGGTAACTTCAGCTTCCTCAGATATGTTATGAGGGAGTAACAGTAGTAAATTACAGGGTCTGTATTCACCACCCATTCTTAAGAACATTCTTTGTCTTGTTCTTCAAGATTTTCTAAATGTGAAAGTAATAGAAATTCCGATTGGCTAAACTAAATGGTTTAGCCAATCAGAAGTTCTGTCACTTTCACAGTGACAAAGGTCATAGGACTAAGAATCTTCTTTAGAATGATTGGTGAATACAAACCCAGGACATTTTGCTCTAAAACTGAATGTAGTGCCAGCTTATATGAACAGTGGTTATACACTTTCATTTTGAACAAATTAAAGGGATGCTGGTGCCAAGAAGTGCTTTGTTTTCAGTGAAAATTTTAAGTAAAAAAAGGGACATAACTCTCAAAAATACTTCGATAGTTGCCTGCCCTTTGATAGGGTCCCCTTTTGCTCATCAACAGCTTTTCAAAGTTTGAAGTAAATATCTTCAGTAATAATAGAGATACTGGAAAATGTTGAAGGTTTTGCACAATGGTGACGTAAACATTGACATCAGCGCAATGGAAATAATCCATTGTTTTCTCAGAAAATGGCCAAGCTGAAAATACTAGCTCAAATTGAATGCCTGTACGCACCATATAGTTCAATATGGCTTAACCCTTTACCAAACAACAATATTTTAGACTGGTTCAAATTGAAAGCACTTGCAGACGACAAAATTAACATAACTCAAAAATTGAAATTTGTTTCCAGCAGGGTAGAAAACATTGTGGGAAAAGGAGAAAAATTCTCCTTTTCCCGCAATGTTTTCAAAAGGCTTCTATCTCAGGGTCTTTGATACCAGGGATTGTTTGGTAAAGGGTTAAATGATGAAATATTTCTTGAGAAGGGCACAAGTCCTTATAGGAGAGGAGAGTAGACTGTGTACTCGTTGCCAGTATTTTGTTTTCTACAAAATATTTTTTTCAGCCATCTTCCTCAGGGTTGTACAACCACAGGATTGTTTTTGAAGGGCATATGAAAATCTATTTTGAACATGGTTTATGAGATGAGCATTCTTTTATTTTTTATCCCCCGACGTAGGCGTTGTCCGTCCGTGTGTCCGTCCCGGCAAATATCTCCAATACCATTGGATGGAATTTCGTGAAACTTTATACACATGTACAATGACCCATTTTCCCGAGACACTTTTTAGCTCACCTGAGCACAAAGTGCTCATGGTGAGCTATTGTGTCAGATCGTGCTGTGTCCGTCGTCTGTCGTCAATTTTTTACCTTGTGTACGCTCTAGAGGCCACATTTTCGGTCCGATACTCATAAAAAATTGTTCAGGATGTTTGCCTCGATGAATTCGCAGACAAGTTCGAAAATGGGTCATGTCGGGTCAAAAATTAGGTCCCTAGGTCAAATCTTAGAAAAAAACCTTGTGTACGCTCTAGAGGCCACATTTTCTGTCGGATACTCATGAAAATTGGTCAGGATGTTTGCCTGGATAATATCTGGGACGACTGTGAAAATGGGTGATGTGGGGGCAAAATCTAGGTCACTAGGTCAAATTTTAGAAAAACGTTGTGTACGCTCCAGAGGCCACATTTTCAGTCGGATACTCATGAAAATTGGTCAGGATGTTTGCCTGGATGATATCTCCGACGAAACTGAAAATGGGTTATGTCAGGTCAAAAACTAGGTCACTAGGTCAAATCTTAGAAAAACCTTGTGTGCGCTCTAGAGGCCACATTTTCAGTCCAAAACTCATGGAAGTTCTTCAGAATGTTTGTCTTGATAATATCTCGGACAAGTTTGAAAATGGGTCATGTCGGGTCAAAAACTAGGTCACTATGTCAAATTTTAGAAAAACCTTGTGTACGCTCTAGAGGCCACATTTTCAGTCCGATATTCATGAAAATTGGTCAGGATGTTTGCCTGAATGATAACTTGGAAGAGTTTGAAAATGGGTCACGTCGGGTCAAAAACTAGGTCACTAGGTCAAATCTTAGAAAAACCTTGTGTACGCTCTAGAGGCCACATTTTCAGTCCAAAACTCTTGAAATTTGGTCAGAATGTTTGGCTTGATGATACTCTGACAAGTCTGAAAATGGTTCATCTCGGGTCAAAAACAAGGTCACTAGGTCAAATCTAAGAAAAACCTTGTATATGCTCTAAAAGGCCACATTTCCGTCCGATACTCATGAAAGTTGGTCAGGATGTTGGCCTCGATGAAATCTAGGATAAGTTTGAAAATGGGTCATGCCAGGTCAGAAACTAGATCACTGGGTCAAATCTTAGAAAAACCTTGTGTAAGATCAAAAGGCCACATTTTCAGTCGGATACTCATGAAAATTGGTCAGGATGTATGCCTGGATGATATCGAAAATGGGTCATGTGGGGTCAAAAACTAGATCACTATGTCAAATTTTAGAAAAACCTTGTGTACGCTCTAGAGGCCACATTTTTAGTCCAAAACTCTTGAAAGTTGGTCAGAATGTTTGTCTTGATATATCTCAGACATGTTCAAAAATGGGTCATGTGGGATTAAAAACTAGGTCACTAGGTCAAATCTTAGAAAAATCTTTTGTACGCTCTAGAGGCCACATTTTCTGTCCAAAACTCTTGAAAGTTAGTCAGAATATTTGCCTTTATGATAACTTGGACGAGTTTGAAAATGGGTCATGTGGAGTCAAAAACTAGGTCACTAGGTCAAATGTTAGAGAAACCTTTTGCAGGCTCTAGAGGCCACATTTTCAGTCCAAAACTCATGAAAATTGGTCAGAATGTTTGCCTTGATGGATATATTAGACGAGTTTGAAAATGGGTCATTGGGCGTTAGAAACTAGGTCACCAGGTCAAATCTTAGAAAAACCTTGTATATGCTCTGGATGCCACATTTTCAGTCCAACACTCTTGAAAATTAGTCAGAATGTTTGCCTTTAAAATATCTTGGATGAGTTTGAAAATGGGTCATGTTGGATCAAAAACTGGGTCTATAGGTCAAATGTTATAAACACCTTTTGTATGCTCTAGAGGCTACATTTTCTGCCTGATACTCTTCAGACTTGGTCAGAATGTTTGTTTTGGTGATGTCTAAAAAGAGTTTGATAATGGGTAATTGTCGGGTCCAAAACTTGGTCACTTGGTGAAATCTAAGAAAAACCTTTCGTACGCTGTAGAGGCCACATTTTCAGTCCCTTACTCATGAAACTTGGTCAGAATGTTTATCTTATTGATATCTCAAAAGTGTTTGATAATGGGTAATGTCTGATAAAAAACTAGGTCACTGGGAAACTAGGTGGTTCATGTTTGGTCAATAGACTCAGGTGAGCGATGTCAGGGCCATCATGGCCCTCTTGCTTTTTTTTTTTTTTTATTTGATTCAAAATGGCCGACTGAGAGCGATTTTAAGTTTCACTTAAGTTGCACTTAAGTACACTTTTCATGTTTGGAGTCTTATCTTCAAAACTATACAAAGTTTTTACATTGAAATTGTCACATCTGTCAATTTCCATTAGGAAATGCAGGAAAAAAAGTTTCACATACATTGACCGTGCAACACCACTGTTATTTGCCCTTGTTTTTGTAATAAGGTGTCATGGAAAAAGGGGGTTTCCTGTTGTGTTTCATTCTATTTCTTGTGAAGGCTACTTCTTCCATATTTCTTGACGGAATTGAATAGAATTTTGAGAGAATATTTCTTGTCATGTGGCCTATTGCATATTATAAATGTTTTGCGATTTGTAGCTGCATCATGAAAAAAGGGGGCTTCATATTTTCATTTTATTCCTTGTGAATGCAACTCATCCCATATTTCTTGACAGAATTGAAAAAAAAAATCACAGAATATTTCTCTTCATCTGACCTATCGCATATTCTCAAGGTTTTTCCATAACAGGATTATACATTAAGTCCTCTTTTTCCAGAACTTGGCATTTCATTAAATGAAAACAAAGTGAAGAAAACATACACCAAACCCCATTTTTCCATGAAACCTCATTCTCGTATATATAAAGAAAAAAATTGTATTAATGGACTATCCAATGGAATACATGCATGAAGTTTCATCAATTTTCGTCAAGCGCTTTAGAAGATATCCCTCTGGGCGGACGGATGGGCAAATAGAATGTTATTGGTGTATAATGAAATTATACATTTAGCCCCCTTCTTTCTTGACGTGGCATTTCATGAAATAAAAAAGTGTCTGTAGCTTGTGATAACCTACAAATGAAGTTTAATAACATTTTGTCCAGTGGTTAAAGATTTGTCCAGTGGTTAAAGAGATACCGGTCCATAATGAAAATATACGTCAAGCCCACTTTTTGCACGACATGACATTTAATGAAAAAAGGTAAAATAACGATATTGGCGGACTTTCATAAGGAACACACGTATGAAGTTTCATAAATTTCGTGTAAGATCTTGAGTTAAAAAGACACTGGTCCCTAACTGAAATGTACATGAAGCCCCCAATTCATATGACACCTTATTGAATATCAAAACAGCAAAAACTAGAGTGCCGTCGTCACAATGTACGCCGCCACGTTGCTGCCATTTCCAGCAGCTAGCGAGAGACTTAAGTGTTGGAATTTCTAGCACCTGCCTGGATTGCTCAATGGATATATGGTGTTACTTGTGATCTAAAGGGTTTACAAACAGACTGATGGATGGACAGACTGATGAACGGCCTTGATCATCCAATAAGATATGAAGTTTTATGAAAATTTATCCATAAGTTGGAGACACATTGATGAAAAATTAAATTTGACATAAAGCTCCCTTTTTCCATGATACAGCGATAAATTGCAAAATCCTGACAACATGTGCTGGGTCACGGGACCTGTGAAAATCTCATCCAAATTTGTTGAGATATGTCCAGTAATTAAAGAGATTGGTGAAAAATGAAATGTAAAAGGAAGCCCCTTATTCCATGACGCAACTACAAATCCCAAAACCTTGACCGTATGCGATAGGTCACATAACGGGAAACATTCTGTGAAAATTTTATCCAAATCCGTCTTAAAATTTGGAATGAATTACGTTCACAAGAAATGGAATGAAATATAACATGAAGCCCCGTTTTCCATGACAACACATTACAAAAACAAGGGTATATAACTGTGGTGTTGTAAGGTAAATCTGGGTTAAACTTTTTTCCTGCATTTCTTAATGGTGGTTGATAGATGTGACAAGTTCAATGTAAAAAAAACTCTAGTTTTCAAGATAAGACTCAAAACAAAAAATGTAGTCGACCGCATATGCATCAAATGAAAAAAAAAGCAAACAAAAAACTTGTCTCGGCAGAATGGGTTATTCTACTCATGTATAAAGTTTCACGAAATTCGTCCAATGGCATTGAAAATATTTACCCGAACAAACGGACGGAAGGAGGGAGGGAGGGACGGACGGACAACGCTAAAACTACATTCCTCTGCCTTCGGCGGGGGATAAAAACCAAAGAAAATACTGGGAACGTACCTATACTTTATCATTAATATCGGAAACATGAATCGTAAGAATGGTCTCTAGAACTGACTGATTGAAAAGACCAGATATTGAGGCATGGTAAAAACCGGAATGGACCATCAGAGGCCCCTGTTTCTTAATCAGAAACATCAAATATCGGACGAAGGAATCGTAAGAATAAACATGAATTCAATTGACGATACTTGATATGGAATATGGAAATATCGTTAAGGATCGGAACTCACCCCAAAAACCCTGCCTTTGGACTTTAAAAACAAGGGGAACATCGGGACTGGACCGAATTCTGGACAGAAATAAAAAAAAAAATCGGCAAAAAATTAAGCATCATAAGAATGAAGCAGTAATAAATTGAAACAAGAGGGCCAAGATGGCCCTGGATCGCTCACCTGAAGTTTTGGGGACCATAGCTATTTTCTTCTTTTTTTTCTGAGGTCTTGAAACACTGGAAACAAAATCATTATTTTGCCAAGCAATTCTTAAAAGGCCACCTGTATAAGTCATTTCAAAATCTGACCAGCAGTTTTAGCAAAGAAGTTTTAAGAGTTTCTTAATTTCCGTATAGTGCAAGTGGCCCCATTCACCAGAGCCATGTTTCTTGACCTATCAAAAGTTAGCGTGCATTTTCTGAAAAGGGTCATTCAAGGAATATTTCTGTGAAATTATTTCAAAATCTGACCAGCCGTTTGAGAGAAGAAGAATTTTCATTTGTTCATGTCCGTATAGTGCAGGTAGCCCCCATTCACCAGAGCCATGTTTCTTGACGGATCAAAATTTCGCAAACAATTTTTGAAAGGGGTTACCCAAGAAACATTGCTGTGAAATTATTTTAAAATCTGACCACGAGTTTCAGAGAAGAATTTTCAAGAATTTCTTTATTTCCCTAGAATACATGTAGCCCCCATTCACCAGAGCCATGTTTCTTGACGGATCAAACTTTCACGAACAATTTTTTAAAAAGGTCACCCAAGGAACATCTCTGTGAAATTATTTCAAAATCTGACCAGCTGTTCAAGAGAAGAAGAATTTTTATGAATTTCTTCATTTCCCTATACCGTATAACAGTTTTTTACTGCTGTAAAAGTGTACGGATTTGAGCTAAAAAAACACGTGATTTAAATTTTACGATTTCATTTTTTACTAATTCTAAACATGCGTAAAAAATTACAGCAATAAAAATATCAGCGCACATCTTTCATCTGCATTGTCCACTCTTGCATTTAAGATTATAAGTGTATTGTTTGTTTTAAATATAGGTTGAAAGAAAAGTGTCTCTCTGTGTTTGGCGTGGGAATAGCGGTAATTGTTTTGACGTACAAATAACTGTTTTAACATATACCTGTATGGTCATAGTTGATAACCAACTGTGGAGGCACATTATTAGTTGTACGGTCAGGTGGCAGGGGACTTGGAAACTTGTTCACGGCTGTGGTTAATCATGTCGCCCCGAGCCCGAAGGCTCGGGGCGACATGATTAACCACAGCCGTGAACAAGTTTCCAAGCTCGGGGCGACATGATTAACCACAGCCGTGAACAAGTTTCCAAGTCCCTTTCGGGCTCGGGGCGACATGATTAACCACAGACGTGAACAAGTTTCCAAGTCCCCTTGCCTTCGGCTCGGGGCGACATGATTAACCACAGCCGTGAACAAGTTTCCAAGTCCCCTGCCACCTGACCGTACAACGAATTTATTATACTGCAAAGTTTTACCCTTTCAAAGAGCGTTAAGCGAAATTTTCCTGTTTTTATAATTTCACGAATCGAGTATGCTTACGAAACAGAAATTCCCTTCTGTGTGCCCAACTCAGTGAAAACTGACGTCACTGAAAATTGATGTCAATAAAACGTGCAGTTTGGTGCATAAATGTGCAGTCTGGTGATCGATCAACGCCGCCATTTTGGATGATGTATTGCACGTGTAGTGATGTTTACGGGGCACTCAAAAGGGAATCAGGGCCCGTATTCACCAACCATTCTTAAGAACGTTCTTTGTCCTATTCTCCAGAATTTTACACAACTTCTGATTGGCTAAACCGAATGGTTTAGCCAATCAGAAATTGTGTTACTTACAAATTTAGAAAATCTTGGAGAATAAGACTAAGAATATTCTCAAGAATGGTTGGTGAATACGGGCCCTGGTTTTACGTGGTTTTTGCCAGGGAACATGATATTATGTTTCCGGCATGTTAACCAATCAGATCACGAGAAATTTCTTTGCAGTATGATCTGTGATCTGTCATTGCTTTTTTCACCCTGTTTAGAAAGCCCTTCTTTAGCTCATCGAAATTTTGAACCTCGGGTTTTGCAGTTGTGCAGCCACATCTTTTCACAAGTCCTATTCGTGACATTATCGAAGCGGCCCAATGCCGAGTCAAATTCACGTCACCTTCATGAAACCCGACACCTAATGAACGTGTCTAGTTTCATGAAGGTGCCTCATTTACGTGGTGTCGAAGAATTTTTAACCTGAATATTCAATTCACGTATAGTACAGGTCGGAATTCTCTCAGTTTTCCGTTTTGGCACGGAAGCTGGGGCTTAAAATATCCTAATAGACATGACTGATTGAGAGAAGCCATATCACACGTAATCAGAACACAAGTGAATAAATTCTTATATTGCGTGTATTTAGTGCACAGGTATTACATATTGATATATAGTGCAAGTAGCCCCCATTCACCAGAGCCATGTTTCTTAACGGATCACAATTTGGCGAACAAATTTGGAAAAGGGTCACCCGGAGAACATCCCTGTGAATTTTATTTCAAAATCTGACCAGTGGTTTCAGAGAAGAAGAACTTTTAAGAATTTATTCATTTCTGTATAGTGCAAGTAGCCCCCATTCACCAGAACCATGTTTCTTTACGGATCAAAATTTCGCGAACAAATTTTAAAAAGGTTCGCCCAAGGAACATCTATGTGAAATCATTTTAAAATCTGGCCAGCGGTTTCAGAGGAGATGTTTAAAGAATTTCTTAGAAAATTCCATTTGGTTGCCATGGCAACCAGAGTTTTTGACGGAATCAAATTGTGTGAACAGTTTTTAAAAAAGGACCTCCAAAGGAACATTCCAGCCAAGTTTAGTCCTAATTGGCTCAGCAGTTTAGGAGGAGTTGATGTTTCAAGAATTGTTGACGACGCACAACGCTCGACGGACGACGGGTGATCCTAAAAGCTCCTTTTGAGCACGTGGTGCTCAGGTGAGCTAAAAATAAATAAAAAAAAAAAAAAACAGATACTGAAGCATAGAAAAACTGGAACGGACCTGAACGGACCATAAAGGGCCTATCTATGGACTTAAAAAAACAAAAGAAAACCGGAAAGGGACCTTTATTTTAGGTCTATGAGAAACATTAGCTGCAGGAACTATGAATCATAAGAATGACTCAGAACTGAATTGAAAAAAATCAAATATCTATTCATGAAAAAACTGAACCCCAACACGCCGAAACTTTTTGCAAATTCGTTAAGCCCTTTTTTCACAGAGCATGGCTCATTTATATTTGATTCGGTATTAAGTTTGACAATGTTCAGTGAATGACGAAAGCAATCAAAGAAAAGTTAAGATTATACTGAAGTCCCATTAGCGTCCAAAAGTAAACAACTGTGCCTTTAAAGGCTGGTATTTAGATTTTCACATTTCACCAAATTAGAATATTTATAAATCACTGAAATTTATAAGAAAATACAAATCATCAATAATTAAGAATCATGAAATTACAGAAAAGAAATTGGTGGTGTTCTCTTAAAACTTTATCGAACAATCCCTGGTTTTTACGACCCTGAGATAGAAGCCTTTTGGAAACATTGTGGCAAAAGGAGGAAATGCTGGTAACCAGTATTTTCTCCTTTTTCCACCATGTTTTCTACCCTGCTGGAAACAATTTTATATTTTTGACTTCTGCTGATTTTGTGCTTTCAATTTGGACCTGTCTAAAATTTTGTTGTTTGGTAAAGAGTTAAAAGGCTACGCAGCCTCTTAAGGTATTTTTGTATTTTGCGTCAGAAATCAAAACAGCATTGTGGGAATGTCAAGTGACTGGCACGTGACTAATGACGCTTAAATTCCATAAAATAAACATGTACATTATGTCCATAATGTCTTCTTCGGACGCTCTGTTTGAAGCTTCGTCTGTGTATTTCCGGTATGTAAATGAGCGAGTTGCTCATGTAGAAATAGACCGTGTTTCCCGTCGGTGTCGACCTGGGCGGTAGTGAATATCTATCTTTTTCATGTCGGATGGTTTTCGACTACTGGAGTTTTATGAGTGAAAATGAAAAGGCTTTGGTGGAGTATACAGATGATTTTTTTTTTTATTTTTGTAAAAATTTCTTCCAAAAATCCGAAAGGCCACCTTTAATATAATCTTACAGTTTTTTTTTTTTTTTATTAAAGAGTTAAATTCATTTATTAAAAGCCCATTCGCGGCCGAAAGTAAAGGATGACCAGCCCGCATAGCATAAGTGGTAAAACGTAGGACTCGTAAACGTCAAGTTTACCCCAACATCGGATCTTTCCATTTAACTCTTGTTATCCCCCGCCGAAGGCGGAGGGATATAGTTTTAGCGTTGGCCGTCCGTGAGTCCTTCCGTCTGTCCGTCCCGGTGAATGTCTCCAATATCATTGGACGGAATTTCGTGAAACTTTATACATGTGTACAATAACCCATTGTGCCGAGACACTTTTTTTGTTTTTGTTTTTGATTCTATGGAAAATAGCCGACTGGGAGCGATTTTAAGTTACACATAAGTTACACTGAAGTACACTTTTGATGTTTTGAGTCTTGTCTTAAAAACTATACAGGGTTTTTACATTGTACTTGTCACATCTATCAACCACCATTGGGAAATGCAGGAAAAAAGTTTCACCCAGATTGCCCGTGCAACGCCACAGTTATATACCCTTGTTTTTAGCTCACCTGAGCACAATGTGCTCAAGAGGAGCTTTTAGGATCAACCGGTGTCCGTCGTCCGTCGTGCGTCGTGCGTCGTCATCACTTCTTTAAATATCAACTCCTCCTAAACCACTGGGCCAATTTGGACCAAACTTGGCTGGAATGTTCCTTGGGAGGTCCTCTTTATAAATTGTTCACAGAATTTGATTCCATAAAAAAACCCTGGTTGCCATGGCAACCAAATGGAATTTTCTAAGAAATTCTTTAAAAATCTTCTCTGAAACCGCTGGCCAGATTTTAAAATAATTTCACAAAGATATTCCTTGGGTCACCCTTTTCAAAACTTGTTCGCGAAAATTTGATCCGTCAAGAAACGTGGCTCTGGTGAATGGGGGCTACTTGCACTATACGGCAAAGAAGAAATTCTTAAAAATTCTTCTTCTCTGAAACCGCTGTACAGATTTTGAAATAATTTCTTAGGGATGTTCTTTGGGTGACCCTTTTCAAAAACAGTTCGCGAAATTTTAATACGTCAAGAAACATGGCTCTGGTGAATGGGGGCTACATGCACTATACGGACATGAAGAAATTCTTGAAAATTCTTCTTCTCTGAAATGGCTGGTAAGATTTTGAAATTATTTCACAGGAATATTCCTTGGGTGACCCTTTTCAAAAATTATTCGCAAAATTTTGATCCGTCAAGAAACATGGCTCTGGTGAATGGGGGCTACTTGCACTATACGAACATGATGAATTTCTTGAAAATTCTTCTTCTCTGAGACCCCTGATCAGATTTTAAAATAATTTCACAGCAATGTTCCAAGGGTGACCCTTTTCAATAATTGTTCGCGAAATTTTGATTCATCAAGAAACATGGCTCTGGTGAATGAGGTCTACTTGCACTATACGGACATGAAGAAATTCTTGAAAATTCTTCTTCTCTGAAACGGCTGGTCAGATTTAAAAATAATTTCACAGCAATGTTCCTTGAATGACCCTTTTCAAAATTTGTTTGCGAAATTTTGATCCATCGACAAACATGGCTCTGGTGAATGGGGGCTGTGATGGAAATTAAGAAATTATTAAAAAATCTTCTTTTCTTAAACTAATGGTCAGATTTTGAAATGACTTTTACAGGTGACCTTTTGAAAATTGCTTGGCAAAATAATGATTTTGTTTCCAATGTTTCAATTCCTCAAAAATAAAAAAAGGCTATTTTTCTCTCAAAAATTCAAGTGAGCGATCCAGTGCCATCTTGGCCCTCTTGTTGCTATAAGATGTCATGGAAAAAGGGGGCATCATGTTGTATTTCATTCCATTTCTTGTGAATGCAACTCCTCTCACATTTCTTGACGGAATTGAATAGAATTTTCACAGAATGTTTCTTGTCATGTGACCTTTCGCATATTGTCAAGGTTTTGCGAGTTGTAGCTGCGACATGAAAAAGAGGGGCTTCATGTTTTGTTTCATTCTATTTTGTGTGAATGCAACGCCTCCTACATTTCCTGGCAGATTTGGATGGAATTTTCACATAATCATGTGACCTACCGCATGTTGTCAAGTTTTTGGGATTTGTAGCTGTATAATGGAATAAGGGGGCTTCATGTTATATTTCATTTTTCACCAATATCTCTTTAATTACTGGACATATCTCAACAGATTTGGATGAGATTTTCACAGATTATTTACATTACTACTTATGCTAAATGGAGGACATGATTAGTACTCGAAATTACATAGAAAAATGAAGAATGTCACTTGCATTGTGTTGCATAGTAACAGAAGTTTAGCCATAGAAACCAGTTTTTCAAGCTTCCAATTTTGAACATTTTGAAACCAAATTATCTTCTAACAGCAAAGTTGCAAATGAAAAATACATACATTGCCTAAATGAGCAATATCTGATTTTTTACAGCCAACAATAAAAAAATTCAAAATGTTTATATTTGTTGTAACCATGGCAACAAAACAATTGAACCGTCAGTGATTTTACAAAAAAGTGGCAATTTCAAAGCAAATTATCTCCCTTCTGCAAAGAGAAATATTGATAGTGTATATACGTATTAAATGATCCACATCTGTTCGACCAATAGAGAAAAATTCAAGTTCTGCAACAATCCAAATATTAGTTACCATGGCAACCAAACTCTCCAACAGTTGGCAATTTTAACAAAAATCAGCAAATTTAAAGTAACCTGAGGCCCATAAACAAAGGATTACATTGATAAGTAATATTTGCTTAAATAACCCACATCTATTTGTCAATATCAAAATGTAAAAGAAATAATTAATGGTCCGATTATATGTTACCATGGCAACTAAATCAACGAAACATGACAAATAACAGCTTATTCAAAGCATATTAACTCCTTCCAGCCTAGTAGCATCAGAATAACTTAAACTCTTTAAATGATCCATATCTGTTATGTACATACAAAATATGATACGTGTTCAACACCTCAGAAAAAGAAATGTTACCATGGCAACAGAAACAGTAAACTCATCCCCCTAAAATATAGCAAAGTCAGTGCAAAGTATCTTTCATAGACTAAAGATATTTTATGAGTTCTAAAAAAAACATTTTAATAAACCAAATACCTTAAAGTAAATGCTTAGAATGCTCCTAAAACAAGTAATTATGGTTACCAAATCAACAGTGATTTTTAGCCCTAATGGCTGAAATTCAGCAAAGCTTTTGTCATGGTATAGTTTCAATCGTCTGTCCATCTGTCAGTCTTTTTCTTGTTTACGTCTGCATTTGTCATCAGATTTTGGTGAAACTTGTACAGTTTGTTTATGTTATCAATAGCCTCAACCCCATTGATCTTGAAAAAATCTAACCAACTGTTTAGGAAAAGTAGCCATTTGAAAATTTCCAATTTCTTGTTTACGCCATAAAGTCTCCAAATATGGTCAGATTCTCGTGAAACTTGCACAGTTTGTTTATATCATCAGTAACTTCAACCCTATTGATTTTGAAAAATATTCAACAAACTTGGTACTGGAAAAGTAGCCATTGAAGTTGAAAATTTCCATTTCTTGTTTACGTGATAAAGTCTGGATTTGTGACCAGATTTTTGTGAAATTTGCGCAGTTTGTTTACCTCATCAATAGCTTAAGCCATATTGATTTTCTAAAAAAAAAAAATCTAACAAACAGTATGGAAAAAGTAGTCATTTATAGTTGAAAATGTGCATAGCTGGTTTATGGGATGAAGTCTGCACTTGTGGTCAGATTTTCGTGAAACTTGCAGGGTTTGTTTATCTCATCAATAGCTTGAACCATATTGATTTTGAAAAAAAAAATGAACGAACAGTGTGGGAGTATGTGAAAAGTAGCCATTTAAAGTTGAAAATTTCCATTTCTTGTTTAGGCAATGCTGTCCACAGTTTCGATCCAGTTCTTTTTAAACTTAAAAAGATTGTTTGGTTCATCAAGGGATTGAGCTCTATTGAAAGTGAAGAGAATATACTGATCTGTTCAGGAAAAGCATCCATTTGATTACTAAGTATTGCTTACTTACCAAAGTCAACATTATTTGTCACATTTCTTTGAAATTTGCTAGGATTGCTTAATACAAGGTATACTGAAACCCTGTCACTTTTTGGCCGAATTTCCAAACATTTTTTCTTTACAGAAACTTCATTTTTTTCATTGTTTGTTGAATTTACCATGTTGTCTTCGTGGGTTGAGGCCCAGTTGTAAGAACACCCCCTTTTGTGTGTATTTTGCCTTTTTTTTTCATTTTGCTTCATGAATTTATAATGTATGCTAGCATAAAAGCAAAATGACTACCAGTAACGCGACTTGACAGTTATATGGAAGAATCATTTTTGGGAAATACAAGGCAATGTAAAATGTCGATAAGGTACACTTTTTTATATAGCTGTTAAGTGTAAACACATATAAAATTAGACGAAAGAAAAACTCTGCAAAGAACGACCAGCAATAAATAAAATATTGTGCAAGGAGGTGTTATCACTCAATCTCCTCAGAGACAATTATCCAGCGGTGAAGTTAGTCCAGCTCCAGACAAAATTTAAAAATGGAAAATAAAAAAGGGCGATAAAAACTCATAAATTATGGAACAGAAAGTTGTGGTTCTTGTTCACTGCACCTCTCATCAATGTAATCAATTAACATGTGTAGTTACCTGTCTATACCTCAAGTAGTTTTTAATTCATGCTCAGGACAAAATAAAGTAAAAAAAAAAAAAAGGCCAATAACTCTTGAACTCTGCAATCAAGAGTTATTGTTCTGATAAAGGCACTTCTACTTAATGTGATCTCTGCACATGAGAAGTATTATGTTTATACCTCTAATAGGTTTTAAGTTATGCTTCGGAAAAAAATCATAAAAGGAACTTAGAAAGGGCAATAACTCCTAAATAATGACACTGGAAGTTATAGTTCTTGTACACTTTATTGCTCCTTAATGCCACCCAACACCCTGTGATAATTCATCTTTATATTTCAAGTAGTTTTCAAGTTACATTCTAGACAATATTTAATTAAACAAAAATAGGAAAGGGCAATAACTCCTAAATTATTCAATGAAGATTTATGGCTCTCGTGCCCTGCTCTTCTGCTTGATGAGAACTTTCCACCTGAGAATATTCATGTTTATACATGTAATAGTTTTTGAGTTATACGCTAAACAGAATTTAAGAAAATAATAAATGGCAATAACTCCTACATTATGCAATCAAGAGTTACGGATTTTATGCACTGCACTTCTCCTTGACAAGCTCTATCCATCTGTGAAGGATCATGTTTACACCTCTGATAGTTTTTGAGTTAATTTAAGCGAGAAAAATAAAGGGCAATAACTCTTAAATTATGCAACCAAGAGTTATGGTTCTTATCCACTGCACTTTTCCTTGATAAGATCTATGCATCTGTGAAGTTTGGTATTTATCCCTCAACTAGTTTTTGTGTTATGCTCTAGACAAGATTTAAGTGTAATAACTCTCAAATTATGAAATCAAGAGTTGTGGTTCTTATCCACTACACTTTTCCTTGATAAGATCTATTCATTTGAGTTTTATGTTTTTCCCTCAAACAGTTTTTGTGTTATGCTCTGGACAAAATTTATGTGAGAAAAATAATAAAGGGCAATAACTCCTTAATTTTGCAATCAATAGTTATGGTTCTTATGCACTGCTTTTCTCTTCGATGAGATCTATCCATCTGTGAAGTCGCATGTTTATACCTCAAATAGTTTTTGTGTTACGCTCCAGACAAGAAGGTGGGATGCAAGAAGGGGCATAGGGAATGAAAAAAAAAAACGGACGGACATACAGACGGACAGATGGGTACTATTTTCATATCCCTAGCCGCTTTTTTGGCAGGGGATAATTAGAATGTATGCTACTTTATAAATGAAAACTGACACGGCATGAACCATATATATAGAGGAGTATGAAGATTCTTAATTGTTGTTCATTATATTAACAGATAATGGCATTTTCTCAATTTTACTGATATGTTGCCATTTTGGCTGCCATGGTAACCTGGAGTGTGATATGAAATGCTCATTGTAATTTTTTTCATCAACAAAACATTAGATTAATAGCTATTCCTAAAACCAAAGTTAATAACTTTACTTACTCTAGTCTCTACAGTTATGCTTTGAAAATGAGCAAAAATTGCAGTTGTGCTCCAATGTCGACAGTTAGGTTGGCATGGAAACTAAACTGAGACACAAAACCAAAGTAGCTTGTGTGCAGCTTTTCATATTTGCATTGATGCTTCATATGACATATTAACTGATGTCTTCATATTTGTGTTTAGTGGTCATTTTATTGCATAAAACAGGGCATATTCCAAATTTTACAAATGTGTTTCCACTTCGGTTGCGATGGTTTCCTGAACTAAAAACATTTTGACCCTTTTTCATTTTTATTTGTGACCCAATACATTAGTCTGTATGTGCAATACTGAAACCTTGAATCCTGGCTTTGCTGTTAGGAGATAATTGGGAGATAGATCTGTCAATTTAAGCCACCAGCAGAGATGCCAAACACGGCCATTGTTTGTTGCCATAGAAACACATTCTGCAAGCTTATTTTTGCTTTTGCATTCTTGATATTAAAAGCCAATATATCGGTGATTATGTTATAGTAGCAAAACTTACTGGACTTTTGGCGACAAACATGTTGTATTAACTTCAAAGTGCATAACTGTTCAAGTTTTAAAAGGAGAAAATCATGCTTCTGGGGGGCAAAACTTTCTGTGGCCAAAAACTTTCTGTGGCCGTTACCATAGTAACAGCATGACAATAAAAGTTTCCCTTTGGTTTTTGTGTAAAGGAATCAATTGCGCTAACTTTTTTTGCTATTCTGAAAAAGTCACTTATCACCATTTCTACAGGGCCTGTGTAATGCAGAGAAGTAACCGTACAAAATGACCCATGGGTCATTTCTCTACGTAGAGGAATGACCCGGGTCATTATTCTTTGTACAGAATGATCCCAGAGGGTCATTTCTCTAAGTAGAATAATGATCCGGGTCATTCCTCTACGGGTCATTTCTCTAAGTAGAATGATGACCCGGGTCATTCTTCTACGTAGAGAAATTACTTCTGGGGTCATTTCTCTATGTAGAATAATGACCCGGGTAATTTTAGGTGTACTTCAGTAAATAATGCCCTGATTGTCTATTGAAGGGCTAGGTTTCGTAGTGATTTGTGAAAAACACTGTCTCCCGAAGATATTTTGGAGATTCGGGCTCTGTGAAACCGAAGGGAATAACTTGTAATTTATAGTAGCTTATTTATAGTAGCTTTTAATTTTTGAAAAGACAATTTTCTGGTAAAGAGTTGATTTTATATTGATAAAACAAGACTTGTTGGATTGTATTTCAATGTAATTGAAAGGAATTGCTAAATACAGACTAATTATGTATGTAATTAATTACATTACAATTACTTACAATTGACAAAATGCTTAATCACCAATTACACACAATAACTTCAAAAAATGTATTTAATCACAGTCAAATACGATTACTTGTTTTCAGTTACCAAAGGCCTGCTTTATTTAAGATAAGAAGGTTGGAACTTTACTTGTCATTTTTCATTTAATTATGATGCGTAATTCTAAATTGATTTTTCAGCGACATTGGCTATTGCCGAACATTATTTGAACAATCCAAGACCTGGAAACTGGGTGAAAACTATTCTGGCATTGAAAATCACTTCAGAAGTACTGAAGGATTACGTATATAAAGAAATGCACATCTTACAGAGGTTAATTAAAGCAAAATGTCCACTTGGAAGTGTATGCTATTCATGCAATGCGATGACCGCGCCAAGGTGTCCAGAAAATGTTTGTAACATCTACCTATATGAAATTTCAAAGTATCACCGAAGCCGTCCATCCTTCAAGAATACAGACCCCAAGAAGTGGACAACTGATGCTTGGGAAATTGCAAAATGTTTTACAACGGAAACAGCAGGCTACAGGAATTGCACGCTATTGGATGCAGACTTTTCTATGGTCATCAGCGTCATCATCAACTGCAGACATTTTGATAATGTCGTCTCATGTAGCATGAAAGGTCACAGGAATAAATTTTGTGAGGTATGTAGAATTTTAATTTTCGTTTAATTGCATAACCATTGACGAAGAGTCTGAGATTCCTAAATTGAGAATATATTTTGTATTGTAATTGCATGGCTGATGAAATATTTAAAGACAAAGAGAAATAAAAGAGTCATAAGGAAAATAAACCTCTCACTTTAATCCAGCGCACAATTTTTAAATGATAGGCTTTTGCCTTAATGGACTGAACCGTCGTGCTCTAGGTCTAATTATTACAGCCATAGAGTTATTTAGCAATATAACAAAGGACTATGAAAGTTGTTATATGTGATGAAAGAAGTCTATTTACAGAATTCTTTAGAATTAGAATTTAGTGGGTTCGGGTCTTTTTTAAGTAGTTGCAATTGGGTGTTAATAAAAAGGCTGTAAAAACACAAGTGCCGATCGGCTAAGAAAGTGCCTGAAACAGCAAATATTCGTCGTGTTCTCGCTTATACATTTTATCTAAACGCTGGTAGATATTGAGCTGCCTTTTAGCGTGTAAATCATTCACATGGGCTACAGATCGAGTTCGAGTTTCATTCCGGTTCACTGATTTTTGGTGAAATTACGGGCCTTGGACTTCGAAAATTTCACCGAAAATTAGTTTTCCAGACTTTTTTTCCCTAGACGCTGGTAGATAATGAGCTAATTCTTGGTTTGCAAGTTGAGTACCATGAGTTACGGATCAAGTTCGAGTTCCATTCCGGTCCATTGATTTTTGACGAAATTACAGGCCTTGGACTTGGAAATTTTCACGAAAAAAAGAAAAACAGTTTGCTGGACTTTTTTTCTAAACGCTGGTAGATATTGAGCTGGTTTTTGGTTTTCTAGTCAACCACCAAGAGTTACAGATCAAGTTCGAGTTTCCGGACTTTTTTTTCTCTAAATACTGGCATATATTGAGCTGATTTTTGTTGTGAAAGTCAACCTCTGTGAGTTACAGACCAGGTTCGAGTTTCTTTTCGGTCCATTGATTTTCGAAGAAATTACTCACCTTAGACCAAGAAATTTTCAGAGAAAAAACAATTTTCCGGACTTTCCCAAACACTGGCAGATAATGAGCTGATTTTTTAGTGTGTAAGCCATTCACATGAGTTACGGATCAAGTTTAAGTTTCGTTACGGTCAACTGAATTTTGACGAAATTACGGGCCGTAGACTAAAAATTTTTCACGGACAAAACAGTTTACCGGACTTTTTCTCTAAACGATGGTAGATTTTGAGCAGCGTTTTGGTGTTCAAGTCAATCACCATTAGTTGCAGATCAAGTTGGAGTTTCATTCCGCTCCACTGATTTTTGACGAAATCGCGGGCCTCGGCCTTAGAATTTTTGACAGAAAAAATTAGTTGTAGAGTCTTATTTTCGAAACGCTGGCAGATTTTGAGCTGATCTTTGTAGTGTAAGCCAACCACTGTGAGTTACATATCAAGTTTGAGTTTCATTGTCGTCCACTGATTTTTGTCCTTGGGCTTGAAAACAAAAAGAAAACAGTTTTCCGGACGTTTTTTCTTAATGGTGGCAGATATTGAGCTGATTTCGGTGTGTAAGTCAACCACTGTGAGTTACAGATCAAGGTTGAGTTTTGTTCTGGTCCACTGGTCCATTTTTATCTCCACTGGCCGAAGGCCAGCGGGCTTTTGTCATGGCCTGGTGTCCGTCGTGCGTCGCGTCCGTGCGCGAGTTAACTTTTATTTCAAATATCTTCTTCTCTCAAACTATCCATCTAATTTTGATGAAATTCACAGAAATGATCCTGCCATGGTCCTCTACAGAATTCCTTGAAAATCTCTGGTTGCCATGGCAACAACACTGAAAAATTTTTATTATTTTTTTTAATCTTCTTCTCTGAAACCATAAGGCTTAGGGCTACCAAATTTGGCATGTAGCTTTATCTAGTAGACCTCTACAAAGTTCCTTCAAATAATAGCCCTGGGGTCAAAATTGGCCCCGCCTCGAGGGTCACAAGTTTTATATGGGCTTATATGGGGAAAACTTTAAAATTCGCCTGGTACCTAGACATAGGGCCTAGGGCTACCAAATTTGGCATGTATCTTTATGAAGTGGTAGTCTACCAAGAGTATCCAAAATGTAGCCCTGGGGTCAAATTTGGCCCAGCTCCGGGGTTCACAAGTTTTATATGGGCTTATATAGGGAAAACCTAAACAATCTTCTCGTACCAAGCCATAAGGCCTAGGGCTTGTCAATTTTGCATCTAGCTTTATCAAGTGGTTGTCTACCAAAGGTGCCCACATTATGGCCCTAGGATTAAATTTGGCCCCGTCCTGGTGTCACAAGTTTTACATGGGCTCATACTGGGAAATCCTTAAGTTTGAAACCAATTGGCAAAATAGTGTAATGTATGGCTCGTTGTGTTTTTACTTATTAGCCAGTGGAGCGATACATGGCCATCATGGCCCTATAGTTTAAGAAATCACGGGCCTTGGACTTAGAAAATTTGACAGAAAAACAATTTTCCAGGCTTTTTTACGTACAATGCACACGTTTGGTAAGTAGGTACCTGTCATTGATACCGATCTTTTGTGGGTTATATGTCCAAGGTCAAGGTAAAAAGTTTTAACCCTTGCCATGAACACTTTTCAAAGTAATTTCTATGTTTATACAGGTATTTATTTACGTAAGTTATAACACTTACATGTGGTAATCTGGTACCTCTCATTGTTACAAACCTGCTGATGATAAGGTCAAGGTCATCTCACAAGGTAAAGGGTCATATTTCTGAAAAGTTGGTTTTACCAGGGCATTTGTGTTTCACAAACACATCTTGTCATAGTAAAATTTCTTCCATGAATTTACTTTAATTTAACCCCCCCCCCCCACACACACACACGCAAATATATATGGCTTTTATTAAAGCATTGCGTACAAAGATAGACACGGTGCTTAAAATTCTGAAAGGGGGTCAAATACGTTCTTTCTCTTCCACAGAGTTTCACAAACTATACCTACCAATGATATATACGGCTGGTGCTTGTTTCTTTTCAGGCAAGGGCTTTGAGAAACAGGTTGATGCACTCCGAGAGTCTTGCAGTAAGTGAAATTGAAATGTCAAAAAATCTTGACCTATTGATCAAACTATTGATGTGTTTCAAAGACGAACATGTAAAGAATTTAGCAGCACAGGATGAAATTAAAAAGGTAAACCACCTTCTTTGCATATCATTTCACATTGAAATCTTCCATTGCTATATCATCTTGGAATATGTTAAAATTTGCATTTTAAAACCAACAAGTAATACACTTTTGTTTATGTAAATTTCAAGGGGTAGCGTGCCATTTGTCAATTATACAATGAACAGTTTTCGGAAGACTTAAAATGGTAAAGTTAAAACGTTTTTATTTTTTTTACGTCGAAGACTTTCTTCATTGTACATCATTGTCCACAAAATATTTCCAAAAGAGCGGTTTTTTCTGTGAAAACTTTGGAAGCGACAAACAAGTATTTCTTCCGAATTAACGTATCTGTAATAGTATTTTTCATAGTGTGAGTTGTCTAAAGGTAGCCTTGATATTTTTTTCAAGTTGATGACAACGGAGCTTATTGTTACGCAGCAAGACGTCCTATATGCACGAAAAGAGGCTGTCTGTTATAATTTGAAAGAAATCAATGAAAGCAAAAAGGAAATCACACACTGGTTCGACATTTGGAACTCGGGGGTTGAAGAGAAAAAAGCAATCTGGACAGGTATTTTAACAATTAAGCTTTAGGCTGTACAAACTAACTTGATAAAAGGATGCATTATAACCGCTTGAAACAGTTTTTTTTTTCAATTTTAATGACAATCTCACGATTAGCGAAATAATTTTCTATTTTCTAGAGTACATAATTTAATTATTTAGGAGAAAATGAACTGATTGAATCTCACTTTATGACCCCTGAATTTGCTGTCCTATCATTTTATGTCGAAAAAGACGAAAATACATTTCTCGGCATATGTATTGTAGGTAACAAATATAGACACATACGTTCTGACAATTCACCTGCTTCAAATGATCTCTTTTTGTTTTGATCTCTCCAGCAGCTCGAGATGATATACATGATAGACAAATTGATAAACTTGCTTAATAATTTGTAAGCTATAATTAACTTATCTTTGAGACACTGGGTTTCTACAATATACAAAATGAGACAAATTTAGAGATTTTTCGAGATGATACATTTACAGACAAAAAGGTTTTGTTTCAAAGCCAGTGTCACTCATTCTAATGCGGAATAATTGAAACTTCCCACATGGAAAAAAGAGATAACCAGATGTTTATTCCATTCATTTGGTAATCTTTCAGAAAATAGTTTTGGATGATGAGGTTTGATAATTCATGTTTATCACAAGTGGAATTAACCGATTTCATAGTAACCAGCACGGAACTAAATACATTCTTGGTCAATATTTAGAATTTCACCCTTTCAAACGCATTGCATCTTTTTCAGAAAGTGATTTATAACATGCAATAAAGAAAAACAACAACAACAAAAACAAAACTTTTTTTCAAAATATTTATTTACCCCGTAAAATTGATGACTTTGAGTTTTGTTGATTTGTTTTTTCAGTCCGAATGTAAATAAATAGTGGACACTAATGGCTCTAGTGCTGCAGGATAAACATGTATTTGGTAATCGTAGAATGCAAAGATAAACGAAAGTCATTTCGAAAAAAAAAAAAGATTTTCCCTTTTTCTAAATAATTTATGGTACATGATTTCCTCGGAAATAGATTAAAACACATTTGTCATAATTTTAGTCTATACCAACTATTTACTTCCTTTAACTGGTCAGCACAGTCTTATTGTAATGCGTTCTTAACGAGGGAGGGGGTGTGGGGCGTGCCACCAAAAACTCCTGCACTTGATTTTGATGAAAGTCCCTACAAAATACGGTATAGAAGCATGATTTTTTTTCCGCTTAAGGATTGAAATTAATTATGCCCCGTGAACACCACTGGTAACATGTTCACTTGTGCCTGTACCACTTGTGAACATATTACCGATCTTCAGTCAATGAAATAAATTTCTATCTTTTACAGAAAAAGAAAATAACTCGTATATCTCACTATTTCGGTCTTGGTAATCAGACGGCTTTTGTTAAAACTTATAAAGAGAACACATCTTTGAATTGTTGATGAATACAAACCTTGGTCTAAAATCTAGACTGCTTGAAACTTAATGTGGGATTTATACGGAATTGGGCTAGAAATCGCAATATAATTTGGTTAACTCTTATTTGCTGAAAATTTCTCAAAAATAGTAATGATCTATATCAATGTGTCGAGATTCGTTATGATTGGTTCGCAATTGATACCAAAAATCACAGCCTACCATTTTTTTAAACTTTCCTTTGGAATAGTTAGCAATATGGAGAAGAGATTCATTTGTTTCATTTTTGGAAGCTGTGATTTTAAAAAAAATGATACTTAATTGATATTACTAGTGTTTCGTTAATGTTTAGTACTTTCTGGATATTGATCTGTAAAGATGTTTTTCACCGCTTTTAGCAGTACTTGAGTTAACATTTCGTGGTACTAACACCCCTATTGATGCTTATATGCAGACTGCACAAATTTTCTACAAATATCTAAATGTCAAACTCTTGTTTTAAACTCCACTGAACGAAGGCTATAGTGAGCTTATTTCATGACGCTTTGTCCACCTTCAGTGCATGGGTTAACTTTTTATTTCAAACATCTATTCTGATACTATCAAACCATTTTCTACCAAATTTTACAGAAGTGATTCTACTATTGTCCTTTTTATAATTTCTTCAAAAAATTCAATTCTGGTTATGACAGGAAAATGTTAAAAAAAATCTTATGTAAAACCACAATTTGGAGTTCTCCAGAAATTAGCTGTAATGGACCTTTTGTTGGACTTCTTTCAGATACTTGAGATAAAGTTAATCTGGAGAAGAACACTACTGTTAGGTGTGGGTAAATTATAGTCGAAAAGAACACTACTGTTGGGTGTGGATAAATTATAGTTGATTTCAAGCTATAGTTAAGCGTATATATATTTGAACAGGGAAATGTCTCTCTTTTTTTTACAGAAAGTTTGAGTACCGTTAATCCTTCGTGATAATCGTTTTACACTAATCATTGTTAGTATGCATATAAAAGTTTTCTAACTTAATAAAAACGCTATCATTGATATTGATTTATTTTGACAATAATAAAAAAAGGTATGTTATCAGTGATAATGATTTATTTTGATAACAGTGGTCATAATCAGGTGTGTCAAATTGTGTCATTACGCTATTGAAATAGAATGAAAAATAAACATTTTCTGCTGAATACTAATGCCAAAATTCATTGATGTTTGGTTTGAATGATTCTTTATTGTACCTGCTTTTATTCATCGCCATCATATTGTCGTATGAAAATGATCCGAGGTTTTTTGGGTGAAGCTTATTTTTCTGAATGAAATATCATTTAGTACAAATTTCTTACAGTTTTGTAACTGGCAATGCCAAGTACCTGCTCGGCATATTTAAAAGTATTGGATAGTGGAGCAATACACGACTTTCATGACGCTTGAAATTTTTACTTTTCAGATCAGCAACACAGAATTATTTCTAACTTTTATAAAGGCTGCAAACATTCTTTAATCAAACTTGTGGAGAGTGAAATTGAAAGAACAAAACCTGAGAAATACCCACAAGAAAAGTGGAATACAGATACATTCTTAAGCAGACTTGGTCTGTTCATAAACGTAAAGTCTCTTCCAGAAATACATAAAGGCTTACTGTTTCCAGAAGACGGCAGTCGATCAGATATAAACGAGTGGGATGTATTTCTACTCTGCCGAATTCTTATAGGAACAAGCGGCGACCAGGTAGAGTACGTGCGGGCATTACGGCGCAGCAGAGACACAATCCTAAATAATCCTGATGCTATTAAGGAATATGATCTTAAAGAAATATGCGGCCAAGTGAAAGAACCGCTTAAAACTGAACTTATACGTATATTTGCTGGCGAAGATATCACAGACGATGCACCACAACTTCAACATTTGCTGAAATGTTGGCAACTGTATGAAACGCACATGTTAAGAGGTAAGTTTTTACATACAAAAATCGACGGACCTTAAGTCATTTGGAAAGACAGACGAGATTATCAGATAGATAAAGTATCACCCACCCACTCACCGCCATATATTATAGACAAACAGACTTGGAGTCATTTAAAAACACATACGAAAAATAGATAAATGTCAGAAAGACATACTTTAATTACATACATATGTATATACATTCATTGATATACAGACGGTAAGACTCCAAATGAAGCCAAACATGTTTTCATTTACGCTTCGTCAGTGGTCAAGTTACTATGGAGTAACGGCGTGTAATCAGATAGGAAGTAAATTCTTAAAGTTAGCAGCGTTATTGACGAGTATTCAAGGGACATAATTTATCATGAATATGTAGGCGTGAGGTCACAATATGAAGACATTGTATATATGAATATGTTAAAAGAGGTCAGATTATAAAGCAATATTGTATGGATGTTTAGCAGAGATCTGATTATGGATGAATAGATCAGAACATTGTCGGAACATGGAGTGATTAGGTCAAAACATGAAGACATGACTTATCCATAAGGTTATGGATTGTGGTGATTTTATTTTCTGTAAAGAACTGTGATTGTTTGAATTGTTTCATTTATATCCGCCTATGGTGTAATCCATGTTCCCATATTAATTGTATAGTTCTTCAGTTTCGATTTACTGTCGGTTCATCTGATAACATTCCAAAATGTTATATTGAGAAACGTTGCTACCTGATTGTTCATAAGAGATAAAGGTCAATCAAATCATACTCTTGCCTGACTATATATTTAGATACTCTGAACTGGGTTTCATGCCCCGGAAAAGTTTTTTCAGGGGCATATAGTGTTACGGGAGACCAATCCTTCATGTATGGCTTCGGTCCGTTTTAAATACAGTACTTAACAACTGCTTTTGGGAGATATCATAGGTTATCTAAAGTAGCAATAGCGTCCAAATGTAAACAATGGGAGATGTTAGAAAGCAGTAAATTCACATCACACCATATAAAAGTATGTACATTAATATGAGGATGACACTCTTTAAATGTGCGATTGGTCAAAGTTCCATTCGCTGACAGAAGAATTAAATTTAAATTAGAAAATTTTCGACCATGCCGAATTAATTTTTGTTTACATCGATGACCATGACGTAATGATCACGTGACAGCCTGAAACTAAGGTAAACGAAAATACAAAATGGAGGACAGTGGAGGTTCAAATTCGACAGGAGAGCAAGTTAATTAACCGAATTTGCCGAAGAGCAATACAACAGAACAAACGGGCGTCTATTTTAGAAATTGCTTCCAACTAAAAACCCCATGCAAATAAACAGAATGACCGAAAAGCCGGAAAACAGATGCTGATTTCAGTTCGCACGGAAACCCGTTCACAATTGTTCACGATCGGTAAGTCACCTCCATTTACTATTGTTATAGAACATGAAGAACTCTTCGATCCATGAATAGGGGATGGTTTGATAAAAATGCATAATTCAGCACTCGATTGACCCATTTTCTGTGCAGGTATTGCACAGATTAAATGTGCATATGTCTGATCCTCGGTTATGCCATCCTCGTTGACCCAGTTTCGATTCATTCTAATGCATGGAGAGTAACCTAATGCTTATACCTGCGTTCAGAGGATGCGGTTATACGCAAAACATATTTATTGAGGCTTTTATTATAGATCTAAATCTAGTCTAATCCCTAGTTCTAACGCCATTGAGAAATGGCTTTGGAAAACTTTGAGCAGGATCATATTCTTGTGTATACATGTATATACATTACTTCTTGCAAGCCATGGGCTACATACCAATGCAAAGTGTTTTAGATGAGAATTGAGGGAAAAGATTGATTGATTGTATGGTATTTAATACTTTTTTTCAACATTATTTCAGTTATATCGTGGCAGCCAGTGCACCTGTCCATGCTTTCCTGGAGTCTCTTTTACCAGTACTCTGCACAATTTTCTTTCCAGGCCACTGGCTCTTATCCCATATAACCATTGTCGAGACTATGGTCAGAGGTGGGAGAAGAATGAATCCTGTCACAAGGGACTATCATTAATCCACCAAAAGAAATTTTCTGAGCCAGGGATCGAACCCACGACCCGCTCTTTCTCAAGTCCTGCATGCTACTGACTGAGCTACCAATGCTCGGCTTGATGCAAAAGAAACATCTCCAAGCTTCTAGCCCTGTATATTACTAAGTCACTAGGCATACCCATGATAATGATAAGGGGAAAGATTAGAATCAGGTTGCTAGTCTGTCCATAATTACTCTCAGATTTGTTAAGGGCTCTTCTTAAACAATTTTCAACTATTGTCTTTGCAGAAACAATGCATGTAATTTTCATAACGATTTGTACACAACGTTAGGTGGACTACTGAAGGACTCCTTAATACATGTGGTACATGCAGTATGGCCCTTATGATCTTTTTTTCATCTGATCCAGAGGTAAAGCCACTGTTGGATTGTGTTGGAGGTTGTAGACCTACATGTATCTAATTTTGATGAAATGTAAACTCTATACTTCTTCTAATGTAGAAGAACTCTAAGAAACACCCCTAAAGACTGATGTGTAGATCACTTCCATTTACCCAGTCATTTTCATGTAACCAAAGGGTTTAACCTTCATAAAACGTTTAAACAATATTTGGAGCTCTCACTTGTTTGATAAATGATATTTCAGGGTACAGAGGGAACTATTTTGCACTTCTCTGGCCAATGCGAATGGATCCTCCGACATGGTGATACACAAACAGAATCATACTATGAAGATGCAGATTAGCCTTGGTTTCTGACTCTTTCATGATTCCATTCCAGTAGACACAGGATTTGGCCATCTACTTTCAAGTAACTGAATTAGATAAAACAGATTTTATTTCAACAGCCATATTCTTACTTATATGACTGGTTAGTGAAAATTTAATGCATGTTTTACTGTTTCAGTAGTTCACCTCTACCCAGCCTCACAGGCCATCTACCCAGTGAATCATTGTAGATATAAGATTACTGGTATACTATAAGAAGATTTTGCTGTCTCATCTTGATCTTGAATGAACCCATCATTAAAGGCTGGATTAAAAATGGAGCAGAATTCTTGAAAATGCTCTATAACTACTGCTGTTCTTGTGCGACTGAATTTGGTATTGTCACTTAGGGCTTTACAGTCCTTCTATGCCATTTGTGACATTAGTAATGTCCTAGTTTTTTGTTCAGCTGAACAGCTATAAAGGGCTTCAGGATTAATTCATGACTCAGTGGTTAATTTAATGCATAATACAAGTAATACGTGACTCGGATTCATTTCTCTCTGGGTTTTGTTGGGATGTCCATGTGCATGTTACTTCAGATAACATGGTAAAAGTAAACTCAATAAATTAAGAATAAATAGTTTATGAAATTGGTATGACAGATATCATGTTGACAGTTACACAAATGCATCACTCATTCAGTCAAGCTGGGCTTCATTTGCAAAAGTGTCATCTATTTTCGTGAAAGATGCTGCATTGCACTATTCTTGAACTAATCTACATGTATCATACATGTACATTGTATGTGTAAACCGAATGACTGATCACAGGAAATAGAAAGGCTAAAAGCAATTCATTTGGTTGGTGTATAGCTTGTACCCATGATTGTACATGCTGTTTTTTAAAGGCCCAGCAGCTTTAACTCATTACCACACAATCCCTACTTTTGACGACCTTGAGAAAGAAACCTTTAGAAATTATTGTGGGAAAAGGAGAAAATGCTGGTTACCAGCATTTTCTCCTTTTTCCCACAATATTTTCTACCCTTCACAAAACAAATTTCACGTCACTTTTTTTTATTCGTCTGCAAAGGCTTTCGATTTGGACAAACCTAAACTTTTCTTCTTTTGTAATGAGTTAAACAAAGCCAGTGGTGTTAAAATGCATTTGACTTTAAATAATGTATGGAAAGTATTGGGAAGATGACAATATGTTGTTTTATGATCAATGCAAGTGTAATTAGATGGCAAAAAAAAAAGATTTTTAAAATCTGGTAAAAGAAATCAAAGGACAGAGGGACATGGCAACTTTTGACCTACTTTTAAACTCCATTTTCTGCCATTAACTAACACTTGCACGGGCTGCAAAATAACAGATTGCCACCTTCCATAATTTCCATACTTCTGTTATTATTTAAATTTAGATGCATTTTAAGACCTACTTTGTGTACTTTTGCTACCATTGGAGCACTCCAACTCCATGCTAGTCCAAACAACATATAAAGTAAATTAGTAAAGGGTTGGAGATGTCCAATCATATGCTGAATATTATACTGGAGGTTATTCTGTCGTCAAATGGAATGAAGTTGGAGTATAACAACACCCATTTCAATAATTACCATACTTGTTGTTTTCTTCCCCAGATTTTCAGATTGAGATGAATTGAAAAAGAGATTGTGTATTTTTCTTTTTAGGGTATACAGCAGAACAATCAAATTTCCAAAGACAAATTCTGTGGTGTTGCTGAAGAATATGTAGCATAGGAATATTTGGTCTTCAGTATGCTTGTTACGATATATAACTGGCCACTTCAGATGACAGGTCATACAAGGACAGATATGTTTCATGCAATAAGCAAGGCAATATGGTGTAAATATTAGTTTATTATTTTAAATACATTATATAATCACAATAAGAATTTGTGGACAAAAATTAAAATACGTTCATACATACAGCCATGTTAGAGGCTGTTGAAAGCTGTCAGCTCTTAACCAAAACGTCAAAGTTTTCCATGTAGAGCACTATTTAGTAATTTTAACATTGAAAATGATTTCCAAGACATTTTTGGAAATGGAAAGAATTGCAGGTAACCAATATTCCCTTTTCCTTTTTTCAAAACATTAACTTCTCTTTCAGAAAAAAAAAAAAAACACTGCATTTCAGCTATGTCTAATTTTTCATCTGCAAATGTTATCAATTCGAACAATTCCAAAAAGTTTACAGCTTTTTGATAACGTTGTTGACAAAGGAGAAAATGCTGGTAACCATCATTTTTACCTTTTCCTACATGTTTTCTATTCTATCAATGACAAATTCCATCATTTGAGTTATGTTTCAAATGCTTTCAATTTGGACAAGTCTATTATTTGCTTATGTGGTGAAGAGTTTACAAACGTCTGAATGGTAAAACTTTGCAGTCTAATAAATTTGTTGTATGGTCAGGTGGCAGGGGACTTGGAAACATGTTCTGACCGTACAACTAATAATGTTTCAAGTGGTACAAAATGCTCCGACAAACAAAAATCAAATACATGTATTTACTGGAAAACAACAATCAAGTCTTTGCTAAATTGAAACTTTTTGCAGATGAAAAAGTAACTGAGATAATAAATGTCTCTTTAAAAGGGTAGAAAACAGTCAGGGAATAAAATGAAAATGCTGGCTACCAACATTTTCTCCTTTTTTCCACAGGCTGCATTTGACCAATATTTTGTCTTTTTCCCACAATGTTTGCAAAGAGGGTCTTTCTCCGGGCTGTTAAAAATTATATTGTTTTAAAAAGTGTTAAAATGATAATGTGTCTTTTACCTCTGTTTCGTTTACTAGTATCCTAAGCAAAGTCTTTAAAATTTACAGGCTATTTCCACCTTCCCCCCTCCCCCATGAACAAAATCCAAATTATGTTCAAGAGTTTCAGAGGGTTGATTCCTTTTGCAATGACACTTAATATACAATGGCAGTAAATTGAAATAACCAAGGATGTGAAGGTGCGTGCACATCCACCATAGCCTTTTGGTTAATATGATTTGTTAGATATTGATGTAAATACATATATTCAACTGTAGCTGGAGCTGAAGAGGTACATGTAGTTTCAATAAATAAGTAACCTCCTCTAGCTTTTTTGCCAGTAATATCTGTAACTGACCAAGTATACATGAGTAAGTGTTCTGCTCCTCCTATACAGTTGAAATACTGTTGAAAATAGTGTTATTGAATTGCACCACATATCAATTAAATATATTTACTTGTGTCAGTTTTCTTTCTACCTTAGGTACTCCATGATGGAAAGTTCAAAGTCCATAGACAACAAGGCTGAACATTGAATTAAGGATATGTATAAGATATGATCATCAAGTTGTACATTTTTGTGACTGTGTGATACAAAAGTGACAATTATTCAAGTATACTTAACTCTACACCCAGTTTAAAGATCATGAATTTGGCAACAAAAACATGTCTTACAAAAAGTTCACGACCAATAAAAAGCTTTTTGAGCAAAGTGCAGTTGTTTTCAGTAATAAACATTTTCAAGCTTTTTATAGCCCTGTAGCAAACAATCCTGTGTTTTAATGACCCTGAAGAAGAAAGCTCTAGAAGCTTTGTGGGAGGAGTAGACAATGTTCGTACCAGCATTTTTTTCTCTTCCCTGAATGCTTTCAATCATTTCATACACAATTCCGAAATCTGTCATCTGTTATTCAACCTATTTCTGTATATGAATATAAACTCTTTACATACAACAAATTTTTAGACTTTACAGATGAAAAATAGTACATGTGTAGTATGGAAATTTGTTTTTGAAAGTTGACATTTTGTAGCCTGTAAAGCGTTCAATGTTGCTATATGGTACGAACTACTTAAGGATTGGATTGTA
This sequence comes from Tridacna crocea, assembly GCA_943736015.1. Taxonomy (NCBI): domain Eukaryota; kingdom Metazoa; phylum Mollusca; class Bivalvia; order Cardiida; family Cardiidae; genus Tridacna; species Tridacna crocea. The sequence continues at coordinate 18,277,928 of OX031069.1, forward strand.
TGGTATTGTAAAAACATTTTTTCAGTCATATTGTTTTTGGTGAGAGTGTCATTGGGCATGACACAGTCACACTTCAGAGCCTAGTACTGGTAAAACCCAGAAAGCACATGAATATGTGGGCTTTTGCTGTGATATGACTGTTGAAAATGTTGAAAGCAGCTTAAAACACCAACCATACAATCAATTAATCATCACTGTGGCAAATGCACCTATCCATGCTTTCGTAGAGTTCTTTTTACCAGTACTCCTACCAATATTCTTTCCAAGCCACTGGCTGCTCATTGTTGAAAAAGTGGTCAGCAGAGAGAGAGAAATTAAATCCTGTCACAATGACTATCGTCAATCCTTAGACAAAAATTAGTCTAGCTCGGGATAAACCAGTGACCTCCTGTATACTCTATTCCTTTATGCTTTTTCAAACTGATTCAAGATATTGAATACCATAAAGTATGCCAATAAACCATTCAAATTCTTTCTGCAGATTGATGATAGCCACTGAAACGAAATTCATTTTTCTTCCTTCCCAAACATGGTTTGAACTTACTGGGATTAAAAATAATATGTATGGAACACTGATCAAACAAGCTCTGACAGCTGGGATGGTTGCAATGGGCAGTGTGATATACTAATAATTCAAATAATAGTATTAAACACACAAAAAAACTGATAAAGAATGCATATCTCAGAACATTAATTTACCCTTCAAAAACAAATTCCATCATTTGATTCTTACCAAACGAAAAAAATTTAGACTGGACTCAATTCAAAGCATTTGCAGACAACAAAATAAAAATGACTGAAAATTTGAAATTTGTTTTGGGAAGGGCAGAAAACTACTGTGGGAAAAGGAAAAGATTTTACCAGTATTTCTTCCTTTTCCCACAATATTTTCAAAAGGCTTCTTTCTCGGGGTCGTGAAAAGTCGGGATTGTGTGGTAAAGGGTTAAAAATCAACTGCAAAAGCTTTAAATTTTAACAAGTCTGCATTTTTGTCATAAGGTTAAGTGTGAATAATAACATTTTCTTTTCAGTATACTACATGTATATTGATACTGTTTGCCTTTAAAATGGTTCTCATTTAAAGCTATCTACATTGTTTTAACTAAATTAATTTTTTTTTTAAAAAGTCTCTTTTTTTTTTTAATAACTGAGTCTTTTAATTCTAATTTTGTTATCGCAGTACCACTTCCCAACTTTGTGCCCATCATGACTTCCTCTGTTGATAGGCCATAAAACACCAATCATTCATGTCCTTGTAAACTGTGCTTTACTGGGCCGGCTTTGTGCAAAATGAGACACTGAAATGATAAGATTATAAGTTTCTTACTAAATACTGTACTGTACTATATGATCCATGCTCTGTCAAAAGGGTGTTTTATGCATCTGCAAAAACTATCTACCTCTGTCAGCCTGTGCAGGCTGACATGGGATAACACTTTTTGCAATTTACGAATTTTCTGCATGTCAAAGGACCATTTTACCATCAGTTCAAGTCCACCGTTATACAAAGTGGGTTTTATGGATCCATAATAAGGTGCTTAGTATAATACATCACTGAGATCTATTAAGCCCAATTTTGCTAGGGCTTGGCTCATACATCTTTACAAATAAGGTTTACAAATAAGATGTCTGACAAAAATGTATGATCACAAAATGCATAAAAGGTTTATGCAGATTACATGGCTACAGACAGTTTGAAAGTTCTTCCATACTTTATGATGGAGAGATGTCTTATGTGTATACACTACAGACTTTGTCGGGAGTCTTTTAACAATATCCTAGGAAGGCCATTTAAAAATTATGTGCTTGTTTCTAACACAGCCACTGAGACTGCATTCATATTTTCAGTCTGAAGTACAAGTTTAAATTGGGTCTATCTGGCTCAGTGGTAAAGTGTAGGACTTGGATGCCCCTGCTTTGAGCCTCAATGAAAGCACTTGGTTTTCCATGGGAATGTCCTTGGGCAAGACACTTCAGAGCCATTGCCTAGTACTGGTAAAAGACGGGAAATACAAGCAACTTGTCCTAGTGGAGCAACTGATATAATGTAGAAAACCGTGTTAAGTACCATTCAAACTGCTATTTAATGAGATTGAAGAACACTTGTATTTTTAAGCTGGAAAATTTCAGAAAAATGGCTTTTTAAATGTGAGTCTCGAATTGTATTCCTAGACCTATTTTACAAGATATTCTCATTTCTTTATACTGTAAACACTGCCCTAGTTGCCACCTGAATATTAACTCTTTTCCAGACGACAACATTTGTAACTCATCTATATTAATTTTAAAAGTATTTGAAGACAACAAGTTGAACGCTGCTCAAATGATGGAATTCGTTTAAAAGGTTTTTTTTTTTCCTCTCTCCACTAGGTTTTCAAAAGTCTCCTATTTTATTTTAATGTAAAAAAACCCAAAAAAACAAGAGGACCATGATGGTCCTATATCGCTCACCTGAGTATATTTGTAACTTAAATGGTTTATCAAGGGCAGGCTATTCTTTTCAAATAAGGCAAACCCAGGGGTTTGTCACTAGCAGATGTATACAGATTTTCTTCTTTGTCTTTGGCCAGTGGAGCTAAAAACTGCTGCTTATCATCAATTTTTCTCTTCACAGTGTCTTGTTCCCTTTTTGACTTGTGGTTTAAGCCATTACCAGACAACAAAATTTTAGACTGGTCCAAATTGAAACAAATTGCAGACAACATTTTAAAGTGTATGTAAAATGAAAAATAAGTGCCAAATAGGGTAGAAAACATTGTGAGAAAGGAGAAATTGCTTGTTACGAGCAATTTCTCCTTTTCTCACAATGTTTTTTAGAGCTAGATATCGTTAATGCGTCAAAATGCGGCATTGTGTGGTAATGGGTTAAGTAACATTAAATTTGTCGTCTGCAATATCTTTCAATTTTGACCAGTCTAAAATTCTGTGGTTTGTCAATGGATTAATATGGTATTCTTGACCTTATTGTATTTTAATGAATAGTCATGATAATTATGGTTTATAGACTTAACTTGACACATGCAGTCGATTCCATCTCATCTTTACCCTGATAAGATTCTGTTGTACACAGCGAAATCCCCCACAACTGGCCTTGTTCCATATAAACAAATTAGAAGCCAAGAAATCAACATAATGGAACACAGTGGTTATATCCCATCTGTACATAGTGTTATATTTTACTTAGTTTGTTTGTATGAGGTTTTAAGACCACTTTCAACAGTATTTCAGTTATATCCCTGCGGCTGGTGCACCTTATTATGGCTTCCTGTTGTTTCTCACACCAGTACAACCACAACATACTGTGACTTTGACCTAGAAGGTAGGTCACTAAATGTTGCACTCTTGGCCTTGTGGTTTGTCACAAGAAGATTCTTAAAGATTTTTTCAATTTTCAGCCATTTTGTTGCAATGGCAACCATACTTTTAGATGGAATTTATTTTAAAACATTTCCTTTTATGATTCTGTGTAAAATCGTGTGCGCCCAGGCAGAGCCCAAATATGACCCCAGGGGAATAATTTTCACAATTGTTATAAAGGGTCACTAGATGATGCTACGTGCAAAATATGAATGCTCTAGCCCATATGGTTTGTCACAAGTTGATTTTAAAAGATTTCCTTCTTTGTTTCTATGTAAAATAAGGTGCGCCTGTGCAGAGGCCAAATATGACCGCAGAGGGATAATTTTAACAATATTGGTAGAAGATCATTAGATAATCATAATGCTACATACCAAATATGAATGCTCTAGCCATTATGGTTTGTCAGAAGAAGATTTTTTAAAGATTTCCTTCTTTGTTTCTATGTAGAATAGGGTGCGCCTGGGCAAAGCCCAAATATGACCCCAGGGGGATAGTTTTAACAATTTTGGTAAGGGGTCACCCAATGATGCTTCAAACAAAATATGAATGCTCTCGACCTTATGGTTTGCCACAAGAAGATTTTTAAAGATTTTCAAATAGGGTGCGCCCGGGCAGAGCTCAAATACGACCACAGAGGGATAACTTTATCAATTTTGGTAGAGGATCATCAGATATTGCGACATTGCAAATATGAACGTTCTAGCAATTATGGTTTGTCAGAAGAAGATTTTTTAAAGATTTTCTTCTTTGTGTCTATGTAAAATAGGGTGCGCCCGGGCAAAGCCCAATTATGACCCCAGGGGAATAATTCTAACAATTTTGGTAAGGGGTCACCCTGTGATGCTTCAAACAAAATATGAATGCTCTCGGTCTTATGTCTTGTCACAAGAAGATTTTTAAAGATCTTAAAAGACCCAAATATGACCGCAGAGGGATAACTTTAAAAATTTTGGTAGAAGATCATCAGATAATGCTACATACTAAATATGAATGCTCTAGCCATTATGTTTTGTCAGAAGAAGATTTATTAAAGATTTCCTTTTTTGTTTCTATGTAAAACAGCGTGCGCCCGGGCAAAGCCCAAATATGACCCCAAGGGAATAATTTTAACAATTTTGGTAAGGGGTCACCCTGTGATGCTTCAAACAAAATATGAATGCTCTCGACCTTATAGTTTGTCACAAGAAGATTTTAAAATGGGGTGCGGCCGGGGAGAGCCCAAATATGACTGCAGTTGGATAATTTTAATAATTTTGGTAGAAGATCATCAGATAATGCTACATACCAAATATGAATGCTCTAGCCATTATGGTTTGTCAGAAGAAGATTTTTTAAAGATTTCCTTTTTTGTTTCTATGTAAAACAGGGTGCGCCCGGGCAAAGCCCAAATATGACCCCAGGAGAATAATTTTAACAATTTTGGTAAGAGGTCACCCAATGATGCTTCAAACAAAATATGAATGCTCTCGACCTTATGGTTTGTCACAAGAAGATTTTAAAATGGGGTGCGGCCGGGCAGAGCCCAAATATGACCGCAGTTGGATAATTTTAAAAATTTTGGTAGAGAATTATCAGATAATGCTACATACCAAATGTGAATGCTATAGCCATTATGGTTTGTCATCAGAAGATTTTTTAAAGATTTCCTTCTTTGTTTCTATGTAAAATAGGGTGCGCCCGGGCAAAGCCCAAATATGATCCCAGGGGAATAATTTCAACAATTCTGGTAAGGGGTCACCCAATGATGCTTCAAACAAAATATGAATGCTCTCGGCCTTACAGTTTGTCACAAGAAGATTTTTAAAGGTTTTAAATACGGTGCGGCCGGGCAGAGCCCAAATATGACCGCAGAGGGATAACTTTAACAATTTTGGTAGAAGATCATCAGATAATGCTACATACTACATATGAATGTTCTAGCCATTATGGTTTGTTAGAAGAAGATTTTTTTTAAAGATTTCCTTCCTTGTTTCTATGTAAAAAAGGGTGCGAACGGGAGAAGCCAAATATGACCGCAGGGGGATAATTTTAACAATTTTGGTACGAGGTCACCCAATGATGCTTCAAGCAAAATATGAATGCTCTCGGCCTTATTGTTTGTCACAAGAAGATTTTTATAGATTTTTTTCCATTTTCAGCCATTTTGTTGCCATGGCAACCCGAGTTTTTGATGGAATTAAATTCTTTTAACAATTTTTGTAGAGCTTAACCCAAGGAACGTTCCTGCCAAGTTTTATCAAGATTGGCCATCTTGTTTTGGAGGAGAAGGTTTTTAAAGAAATTGTTAACGTACGGACGGACAGACGGACGGACGGACGGACGATGACCGATCACAATAGCTCACCCAGAGCACTTCGTGCTCAGGTGAGCTAAAAACAGATCAACAGGAAAGGGGTTCGTCAAGCATTCTTTTGTATAGAGGAGAGTACATTACTTTTACCAAATACTCCTACCAAATCCAAATGGTACAGCCATTGGTATACAGGACTTGAGAACAGAGAGTTGCTGGTTCAAATCCCAAGCTGGGCAAAATTCTTTCCCAGGATCAAAGATAGTCAATGCAACAGGATTCATTCCTTTCTTACTGCTGATAATTGTTCTGAATATGGTTACAAGGGAAATCAAGGGTTGGAATATTGTGCAAAGTAAAGGTAATAGAAACTCTAGAAAAGCATGGATAGGTGCACTGGCTGTAAGAAAGGAACATTTGCTTGTTACAAACAGTTGATTCTTTCCTAAACTTGCTTCTTTCCAAAAGTTAATTATTGCACATGCAGTCTATGGCATGGGTGCACAAAGCTGAACCTTTGTCTGGTCAAGTATTTAAGCTCTGAATACAAGAGACACGAATTCTAACATTAATGTATTTTAGATCCAGACATAAATATCATTGAAATACCTGTTGACATGTTAAAATCTGTAAAAAAAAAGAAGAAATCCTTTCAGACGGGATATAACACCAGACTGGGGTATCTAATCAACAGTTTACAAACATCTTGGTCTCTCTGTCTGCCTAAAAAGATACATTGTTGTTAGATTAGATAGGAAAGTGATCAGTAAAAAAGACACGAAAAACAATATTCTCGATCACAATGTTTTAGATTACTTGAGTACAGTCTACTACTGCTGATGGTCTTCAAATGTCTTGCATCTGTAGGGTTCATCTGTATCCGATGACTTGGTTGATGAAATAACACCAAATTTGTCCTTAAAAACTGACTAAAGATATCTGTAACCAACGTGTTAAACCAAACTCTTGAAAGTTGAGACTTAAATATCCTGTGTTGACAATGTAGTCAAGACCAGAATATACCTGGTAAGAAGTCTGACATTTGATATGAAACGTCTTACACCTGATGCTAAACTCGGATCAAAATTCGTCAGCAATTATTGACAAAACAAAGTTCTAAACCCATTCACTACCTACGATGATCAATATCCGAACGCACCTATTGCAAAGTCCGATCTTCATGATAAAACATCCACAATTTGTTTAACTAGTTTTCCATAGCCCATATTACAACTCTGTGTACCCTACACATTCGACTTTGTATACGCCGAATGTCTTATTGGTCGAAATAGTAATGGGCCGAAATAGTTATCGGCCGAGACACGACGTCTCGACAGCTCTGACGAGGAAAAAAGGTGTTAATTCGTGTCCTGATCAGAATGAAGAAAGTGCAACTCTGGTTTACCAATTTCAAACAAGGAACGCAGTACTAATTGCAAGAAAATTAAAATCTTACCGAGGTTTCGCAGTACAAAGATTTCATGTAGAGGGAGTATATGTCGTCCGTGTAAATACGTCATCATTATCATTCATGTGATGCCTAAAAATAGGACATCAGACAATACCTCTGTGTGAGCGCTATTGGGCCTTTAAGAGTGCCTCCATTAAACAACCCAAATGGCGCCAAGAAAACACAACATTTCGGCCATACTGCAGCGCAGTCAGCTGGGTCACAAATAAAAAAAAAACACCTGCTTTCGGTTTTAATTACCGCTAAATAATGAGCTTTACGTCTGGTCATTTGAAATAGCTTTTGAGAAATTGTTATTTTAACTTATTAGGAATATCGTATCAAGAGAAATTTTTCCAGCAAAATTGGGAATTCCTTTCAGCAAAATACGGAAAATCTTCTGCCACAGTTGGGAAAAATGATGCTTTTTGCAATTGGGAAGTTGCCGAAGATCGGCCTCAATTATAGAAGGAAAAAAAGCCCTGCACCTAAACCTTTTGATCAAACATGACCTTTTCCAATCTCATCGCTTCAGAGATATTAAGACACTCTGACAAACACTCATTAGTACTGCGCTTACAAATATGGCATCTAGAGTGCAAAAAACTTTTTCTAGAATTTGTCTCAGCGGTCTACTTAACACATAGAAATTATCCAGACAAGGTTTTTCAAAGGTTTGACGTAGTTACCTAGTCTATTACACGACATGGCCCACTTTCAAACTCGTCTATCAATATTAAGAAGACAAACATTTGGACCACTTTTTAAGGTTTCGAGCAATTTTCCAGGTGTTTATAAGAATTGACCTAGTGACCTAGTTTTTGACCCCACATGGCCTTTTTTGAGCTCTTTCGAGATATTACCAAGACAAACCTTCTTACCAAGATTCAAGAGTATTCGACTGAAAATGTGGCCTCTAGAGCGCGCACAAGAATTTTCTAAGATTTGACCTGGGAACCTAGTTTTTGACTCGACATAATCCATTTTCGAACACGTCTGAGACATCATCGAAGCGAACAAGAGAAACTGATAGACATTATAGTTCACCTTATAATATCACACTAATAATGAAATGTATTCTTAGTCATTGCAAAAAACATGAAAACGTTATTTCATGTTAAAGAAATAGTTTATTGATTTTTTCAATTATGTCAACTATTTTTTCAGCAGTGAGAGATTTATAACTATTAATTGTGGAACATTCATGTAAGATCATTAAAAAACTGTCTCTCAATTTGTAACATGGAACTTAGAAGTTTTCATTTTAAACTTTCGCTGCCACCTTGAAGACACAAATAACAATACTACACAAAAGAATATAATAGCCAAAATTTTACCAGTTCGAAAACGGATCAACACATTGTTATCATTTAAATAAATTTGAAGTACTTTTGCTAATGATACTGATCAGGTTATAGAGAAGGTAATTCTTCAAGGTTTTCTATATTGTCAATTCAAGATACACTAGTCATTTACGCTGTTTTCTGCTTGCAAAAACTAGAGATACCACTAATTGAACATGAAAATATTCACCTTACCTTTGAAACTGAAAATGTGTAATTTTAACGCAATGTAGAGGATAGATATTGATTTTTTCCTATTTAAAAAAAAAAAAAAACTTTAAGGATAAATGGACAAACACATTAAAGTCAAGACATAAGCTCTGTTAGTACTTCCTTCAGCCAGTATAACTTTAAATAGGTGAAAAAAATCATAAGCCATGTTCTGAAAAGGTGGTTTAATGCATATCCATGATGCATTGTATCAAGCATGTCATTACATAATTATGGATCCATAAATTCTATTGTCTAACACCAAGCTGAATTCAGAGGTAGAACGGTCATTGAATTTGCAGAAAATTAAATAACTCCACCTTATCTGACTGCACATGCTGACCTGTGTTGATACATCTTCAAATGCATTAAAGCCCCTTTTCACATAGCATGGTTCAAATATAATGATGAAACTACCTGAACATTTGTAAAATTTAAAATGACTTGGGTCAACAGTAAATTCACCAAATTTCCCTTTTTTCAGAATCTCTGACAATGCAAGTTCAAGACATTCGGTTGAGTCCAGTCCGTCTGTTTCTATGAGCAACACAACTATTAGGGATCCACTCCTGCAAGTAACAACATATTCCATCATATAATGACGAATTCCGATAAATTACATAAAACGCCTAGAGGCAGCAAACCAACCTATATTTAAACACAAAATCTTAGAAAAGTTTTTACTTGGTAATAACATATTACAAGTGGCTCAAATGATGCATTTGTCTTAAAGTTTTATGAAGAACTTACAACTTCTGCTGCCATATTTACAAGCTCCCTACAGATTACAAAAAGTTTCTTTTACGAAACAATTCCCAGTTTTAACAACCCTATCAAAAAAGCCCTTGGAAATCATTGTGTGAAAAGAAGGAAAAGAAATTTTATCCTTTCAAAGACCGACCTTATCATACGAGTCGTATATTGTTGTTTGACATTGCTTTAAAAATGGAGAAAACTAAACCTTCATCTTCTAGTTGGGAGCTAACAGTGGCTTCGATATTAGCTTACTATATGAGTTTATTTCATTGGTAGTACTGACAGTATATTTTGATCTCAGATTTTTTATACGCCAGACAAAAATTAAACAAGCAAATACTGCGAATGGTGAACTTATCAGAATACAGGTGGGAGTTAATAACCTGAAAAAGTCAAAAGGGTTAATCACCAATTTATCTGCATATTTTACCCATTATAAAAATGAACAATACCTACAAGGTCATATCTTTTGCTGCAACCAAGGTCTCAGAAAACGTTATTCTATCTTTGGTACATTTGCCAGGGTTTACATTGTTTTTCTACTGTGCCATTATTTTCAGACATACGTTGGAGAAACGTGTTACAAATGCTACAAAAACTATATGGGAAAAGGAGCAAATTGCCATCTTGACAAGAATGTAATAGTCACAATAATTTTGCTCATGTCAAATCAAATAATTCTTTTATATCTACAGCTAAAATCATTGATATTGATATTCAAATAGAAATAAACACCACGACATTGGCATTTTAAGGCTCTTTTGTTACCAGTATCTCACCATGTACCAAACAACACAGATCAAAGATCAGATTTTATTCTTTGCACTCTTTTTTCCCCGTTTTACGTATGACCTTAATAATAACAAGTTTACCTAAAGTCTTTTACAATCACATCTTTCACCTCAGGAATGTTACACAGTTCATTCTTCAGAGCATCCTGTATCCTCTTTGCAATATCCAGGCTCGATACATATGGTCTAGCTCTTTCAATGTCTAAACTGTACACTTCACTTGTCACACATATTACAACTTCAAAATATGCTACAAAATAAGCAAAAGAAAGCAAATTTATATCCAGAGAATATGTTACCCAATTAAAACAGATGGGCTGAAACTGAATAATTTTTTCACATTCGAGACTACTACAGTATAGGATTAAATGAACATTTTTAAACATTTTATGTATGTGATTAAACCTCTTTGCAATTATAAATGAAGTATCGTATGGCTGATTTTATGTAGAAGAACATTTATTACAATAAATACCATGCTGTCTGAATAGGCCATTTAATGCATCTTAGTGATGCATCATACTAAACAAGTCATCACAAAATTGTGGATCCACAAATTAATCTTATCCGACAACCGGCTTTTGTGAGGTAAAATTGTCACTAGACAACAAGAAAATGTTAAAAAAAAAAACAAATAGTTTTGATCCAAGTCAGCCTGCATGACTGTGAAGGCTGACCTGCATCAGATCTATTTTTTGCAGTTGTACTGAACCTGCTTTTCATAGAGCAAGGCTCATTTATTTGTAAGTTTAATGAACAAGAGGGCCAAGATGGCCCTGGATCGCTTACCTGAATTTCTGAGAGAACCATAGCCATTTTTTTTCAAAATCTAATCAGCCATTTAAGAATTTTTAAGAATTTCTTCATGTCTGTATAGTATAAATAACCCATAGCCATCAAAGCAATGTTTCTTGATGGATCAAAATTTCTAAAGCAATGTTTGAAAAGGGTCAGCCAAGAAACATTTCTGTGAAATTATTTCAAAATCTGAACAGCCTTTTCTGAGAAAAAGAATTTCTTCATGGCCACATAATGCAAGTAGCTCCCATTAACCAGAGCCCTGTTTCTAGATACGTCAGCATTTTGGGAACAATTTTTGAAAAGGGTTACCAAAGGAACATTTCTGAGAAATTATTTCAAAATCTGATCAGCCGTTTCACAGAGGACGAATTTTAAAGAATTTCTTCATGGCCATATAGTGCAAGAAACCCCCATTCACCAGAGCCATGTTTCTTGATGGATAAAATTTCGCAAACAATTTTTGAAAAGGGTCATCCAAGGAACATTTCTGTGAAATTATTTCAAATTATCTCTGTGGAATTATTTCAAATTCTGACCAGCGGTTTCAGAGAAGAAATTGTTCAAGAATTTCTTAATTTCTGTATAGTGCAAGTAGCCCCCATTCACCAGAGCCACATTTTTTGAGGGATCAAAATTTTACGAACAATTTTTGAAAAGAGTCACTGAAGGAACATATCTGTGAAATAATTTTAAAATCTGACCAGCGGTTTCAGAGGAGAAGATTTTTAAAGAATTTCCTAGAAAATACCATTTGGTTGCCATGGCAACCTGAGTTTTTTATGGAATCAAATTCCAGCCAAGTTTGGTCCAAATTGGCCAAACGTATTAGGAGGAGTTGATATTTAAAGAATTGTTGACGACGCACTGATGCACGACGCACGACGGACACCGGGTGATCCTAAAAGCTCCTCTTGAGCACGTTATGCTCAGGTGAGCTAAAAATATACGGTATTGCCATTTCTATGCAATACATGTCCAAAAAAATACACATTATGTAACTATTTTTTTATCAGTTTATCTGATATACATATCAGATATTAACTTAGCAAACCGTAAGCAACTTTTACTGGTATGAGCCATATAAATACAACTATTGCAGGAGCATGATAAGAAAACAAGAGAGCCATGATGGCCCATAAGTCGCTCTCCTTAGCCTTTCGATCAAACATGGCCCATTTCCAATCTCTTCAGAGATATGGGGACAAACTTTCTGACAAATACTCATTAGTATTGGACTTACAAATATACCAGGGTGCACACAAGCTTTTTCTGGAATTTGTCTAAGGGGCCTACTTGACATGTAGAAATTATCCAGACAAATATTCTCACAAACTTTGAGAGTATTTGACTGAAAATGAGGTGTGTAGGGTGTACAAAGGTTTTGTTTTTGCAAAGATTTGACCAAGTGACCAAGCTACTAGTTATTTATTGATGTTACTTCCCTTTTGAATTTGTAAAAATACCAAGCTATTTCAGGGGGTCTTCAGTGTGTTCTAACCTTCACTTCAGCTGGAACAAACGAATCTGGGACTTTTTGATATAAACATATTTGAACTCTTAACCGTGTTTTATGAGTATCAGGCTGGAAATGTGGCCTCAAGAAGGATCCTACATACTAATCTGAAGTGACCCGATGTCAAACATGTCCGAGATTTTATCAAGACAAACACGCTGACAAAATTTAATGAGTATCAGGCTGAAAATTTTCGTAAAGAGTGTACACAAGGTTTTGTGAAAACTTTGATAAAAATGTCTTAGACATCATCACGACAAACATTCTGAGTTTCATCAGTACGAGGTAGAAAATGTGGCCTATCGAGGTTTTTCTAAGATTTCGACAACTGACCAACTTTTTGACATGACATGACTCGATTTGGAATGTGTCTGAGATGATATCAAGAGAACTATTTTTTGATACGGTTTCAAGAGTACAAGGCTGAAAATGTGGCCTCTAAAGTGGTCACAAGGCTTTTCTAAGATTTGGCCAAGTGACCTACTTTTTGATCCAACATGACCAAATTTTGAAGCTGTCTGAGATATTATCATGACAAACACTTTAAGCTAGTTTTACGGGTACCAGGGTTCTGGTACACAAGGCTTTTTGAGATTTAGCCCCGTGACAGTAACCTGCTTTTTAATCCAACGTGACCCAATTTCGAAATTGTCTGAGATCATCAACACAAACGCTCTGACCTAGTTTCAGAAGTAGCAGTCTGAAAAAGTGGTATCTAGACTACACAGGATATTTTCTAAGATTGGGCCCAGTGACCAACTTTTCGACCCGACCCGACTATTTCAAACATGTAAACATATAATCAAGACAAACATTCTGACCAAGTCATAAGAGTATCAGGCTAAAAAAATGGCCTCTACAGTGCACCCGAGGTGTTTCTTAGAATTGGACCAATGACCTGTTTTTGACCAAGCGTGACCCAATTTCGAATCTGTCCAATATTTTAAAACTATAAGCATTCTGGCCACGTTTTACGAAAATCTGACTGATATGAAGCTCTAGAGTGCACGCAAGGTACATGTTGATGACCGCATGACACATGATGGATGCTGGACACAGCAGGATCACAAAAGGTCATTTTGAGCAATTCGTGCTGTGGTAAGATAAAAATGGGTCTGCTCTCAATGGGGCTTAAATCCAGACTTAGTTATATTCAGAATTCACTAATCAGATGCTATTGAAAACTGCACATACTTGAAAACAAATAAATGGAGCCTACTAGTAAAAGACAGTTGATTGCAGCAAGAACATGTTTCTCTCCCCTTACATTTTCCATAACTTTCTACAACATAATCGTTTCGTTTTTATGGTGTTTAAATGCCACTTTCAGCTAATACAACAGTTGTATCGCCAATGCATGCTATCCTGGAAATTCCATCAATCCTTTCTACATAAGCATTAAAATATTTTTAGTTGTAGATTATGTGATAGACAGTAGACAGTTATTTGGCCCTTATTAAATTGCCCTGCGACACCAAAAAAGTATTTGAAAATATTTGAAAAGGGCATCATAAGGAGAAAATCTCATTTAACATCAAGGTTCTTATTTGAAATTGTCACTGTAATTCACAAGCCTTTTCCTAGAAGGGGTACATCACCATCTGAAATGCAAAACGGCTAGTGTGCAGCACCTTATTCAGCGTATTCCACTTCATGGTACGTCATGCGAGCCTGTGAACCTATCAATAAATTGAGTTCCTACAGATTACTCTTTTAGCACTGTGAACAATAAGCTTTCCAATATCAACAAGATATTTTATTGAAATGATATCCCAAACTTCAATTATCCTAAAAGTCCATTTGGACGGAAAAAAATGTCAAATTTTGACAATCTTGGATGAAAACAACCAGGAATAACTGGAGTTGCATGATAAATCTGGTTCAAAGTTGTACTGTTTCTTGCACAGCACTAGTCCTCAATGTGATCTGTCTGCACACGAAGTTTGAAGTCAGTACGTTATATATTTTAAAAGTTATGCTCTGGAGAAAAATCAAATCTGTACACAAACAAAAGGCAAGAGTCGAAAATGATGAAAAAGGAGTTAAGGGTCTCGTACACTTCAATTGTTTTCAAAGTGATCTATCTGCATAGATAGTTTAAACCCAATAGCTTCTACACTTTGGATAGAATGCTCACCACAAGAATCCAATCTGTTAAACTACAAGGGCAATAACTTCAAAAATGGTGAAGAAAGAGTTGTGGATCGTGAACAAGAGGGTCATGATGGCCCTGAAGTCGGTCACCTGAGCCGTTTGATCAAACATGACCCATTTCCAATCTCTTTAGAGAAAACTATACCTAGCACAATACCCCCATCAAGCTCATTGTTACAAAAATGGTCTTTGTTACAGAATGCAGAATGGTTTAGTACAAAATTAAGAGTTGAAAAAAATTCAAGGGGAGATAATTCCGTAACAAATTGCAGCAGGATCATGAAAATTGCACATCCTTGACAATATGCAATAGGTCACATGACGTGAAACATTCTGTGAAAATTCTATTCAATTCCGTCAAGAAATGTGGGAGGAGTTGCGTTCACAAGAAATGGAATTAAATATAACATGAAGCCCCCTTTTTCATGACACCTTATTACTAAAAGAAGGGTATATAACTGTGGTGTTGCACGGTCAATCTGGGTGAAACATTTTTCCTATATTTCGTAATAGTGGTTGATAGATGTGACAAGTTCAATCTAAAAAACTCTGCATAGTTTTCAAGACAAGACTCAAAACATCAAAAGCGTACTTAAGTGTAATTTAAGTGTAACATAAAATCGCTCCTAGTCGGCCATTTTGCATCGAATCAAAAACCAAAAAAGTGTCTAGGCAGAATGGGTTATTGTACATATGTATAAAGTTCACGAAATTCCGTCCAATGGTATTGGAGATATTCACCGGGACGGACACACGGATAGACGGATGGAGAGACGGACAGACAGCCATGGCGATTCTAGTATATTCCTCTCCACTAGCGGAGATAATTCCGTAACAAATCGCAGCAGGGTCATGAAAATTACACATGCCAAACTTCATATATATAGGAACCCTGTGTGTTAAATTTTAGTTCAAAACTTGAAAAATTGTGGGAATATTGCTGAATACAAATTTGTGCCTACGAACAGACAGCCATAGCGATTCCAGTATAGCGCCCCTTCCACTACGTTGTGGGGGGGAGGTGTGTTATAATAAGACAAACACTCTGACAAACACTCATCAATATTGGGCTGATAAATATGGCCTGTAGAGTGCACACAAGCTTTTTCTATAATTTGTCTCATCAGCCTACTTGACATGTAGAAATTACCCAGACGTACATTCCCACAAACTTTCATGAGTATTTGAAAGAAAATGTGTCTTGTAGGATGTATTTTTTTTCCGAGATTTGACCTAGTGACCTAGTTTTTTATCCAACATGACCAATATTCATACTAGTGTAAGATATTATCATGACAGATATTCAAAACAAACTTCAAGATTATTGGACAGAAAATGTGGCCTCTAGAGCGTACACACGGTTTTTCGAGGATGAAAGTTGG
Organism: Tridacna crocea; assembly: GCA_943736015.1. Classification (NCBI taxonomy): domain Eukaryota; kingdom Metazoa; phylum Mollusca; class Bivalvia; order Cardiida; family Cardiidae; genus Tridacna; species Tridacna crocea. Next base: position 18,293,978 of record OX031069.1, read on the forward strand.
TGACCTAGTTTTTATTCCATGTGACCCATTTTCAAACTCATGCAAGATTCCGTGTGACTCATTTTCAAACTCATGCAAGATATCCTCAAGAAAAACATTCTGACAAAAGTTTAAAAAATATTGGACTATAATTATAGTACAGAAAGTTTTTCCGAGATTTGTCCTTCTGACCTAGTTTTTTATCCAACATGATCCATTTTCATACTAGTCTTACAGATTATCAAGCCAAAACTTCTGACCGAATTTCAAGATTACTGGATTGAAAATGTGGCCTCTAAAATTTAAATAAGGTTTTTCTATGATTCGACCTGATGACCTAGTTTTTGACCTGACATGACCCATTTTCAAACTCATTCAAGCTAGTATCATGACAAACATTCCGACTAACTTTTGAGCATTGAAATGAAATCGTGGTTTCTGGAGCGAACACAAAGATTTGACCTAGTGACCTAGATTTTGACCAACGTTCGAACTCATCTGTGATATTACCCAGACAAACATTCTGATCGATTTTCAGGAGTATTGGATATAAAACATGGCTTCTGGATCATGCACAAGATTTTTTTTTATATTTTTTAATTTGACCTTGTGACCTTGTTTATGATGAAATATGGCCCGTTTTCAAATCTGTCAGAGATATCATCAAAACAAACATTCTGACTAACTGTCAAGAGTATTGGACTGAAAATATGGCCTCTACAGCGTATATAAGGTTTTTCTAAGATTTACCCTAGTGACTTAGATTTTGGTCCGACATAGCCAAATTTCTAACTTGTCCGAGATATCATCAAACGAATTGTCAGGAGTATCGGACAGAAAATGTGGCCTTGAGAGTGTATACAATGTTTTTCTAAGGTTTGACGTGGTGACCTATTTGTTCAAGCGACATGACTTATTTTCGACCTCGCTCGAGATATCATCAAGGCAAACAGTCTTAAGTTTCATGAGCATCAGACTGAAATTATATCCTCTAGAGGACACACAAGGTTTTTCTAAGATTTGACCTTGTGACCTAGTTTTTGACCCAACATGATCCATTTTCGAAGTCGTTGTTGATATCATCAAGACAAACTTTCTGACAAAGTTTCACAAGAATTGGACAGCAAATGTGGCCTCTAGAGTGTACACAAGGTGAAAGTTGACCATGCACGACGGACGTCACACGACGGACGCCGGACACAGTACAATCACAATAGCTCACCATGAGCACTTCATGCTCAGGTGAGCTGATAATACACTTGTCCTCAATGTAATTTATCTGCATATAAAGTTTGAGGTGAAAAGCTTATACACTTTGGAAGTATAAACCTGGAACAAAAATCCAAATTGTAAAATAACTAAGGGCAATAACTCCAAATTAACAAGGATATATCTTTGGTGTTGCAGAGTCTAGCTGGCTGAAACTCGTTGTACTGCATTTCCTAATGGTGGATGATAGATGTGACAAGTCCCATGTAAAAACCTTTTATAGTTTTCAAATGAAAAAAGACCGGGTAACTCAAAATAGGTCCCATTTAGCATCACACACACACACACACATAACACGAAATTCCGTCCAATGGTATTTGAGATATTGTCCTGGAGGGAAACATGAACTGATGACCCAACCGAAAGACCCGGGATTAATATGTGTTGAGAGAAAATGTAGCCTCTTGAGGGTAAAAATGATTTTTTAAAGATATTACCTGGTGACCTACTTTGTGAACCTGTCTGACATTCTGGACAACTTCCATAAGTATTGTACTAAAAATGTAGCATCTACAGAGTACAACAGTCTTCTCAAAGAACTGACCTCGTGACCCGTCCTTTGATCTATTTTGTGCTCATCCAGGAAATCATTAAGAGAAATATTGTGATCAATTTTCATGAATTTTTCAACTGAAAATGTGGCACACAGTTTTCCGAAGATTTGACCAGGTGATCTACTGTTTGAATGCTGGATCAATTTTCAAAGCTTTCTAAGATATTGTCAGATATAACATTCTGACAAATTTCCAGAAATATTGAACTGTAAATAAAGCCTCTTAAATGTAATCCACGTTGTTCTCAAATTTGACGTGGTGACCTACTTTTTCACCCTCTGTAATCTATCTAAACGTGCTTTAAACATCATCAGCACATACATTTGATATAACTTTCATGAGTGTTGCTTTTATAGTCTATGCACATATAAGGAATCTGCCTAGACCAAACTGGAATTCTATTTTGGTTCAGACCAAATTAGAATTCTACTTTGGTCTAGACAGATTCCAGATCTGCCTAGACCAAATTAGGATTCCAGTTTGGATAGGCAGATCCAGAATCTGCCTAGGCCAAATTGGAATTTTTAATTTAAACTCGAAAATAAAAAAAGTTGTTAATCAGAAATTCAAAGTAAGAATAAGTTTTGAATGTTTTGCACTTTAGCAGGAAAAAAATGTAGAAAATGGAGCAAATGCGGAAAAAAAGATATTGCTTTAACTAGAAATATATGTACCTCTTAGTTGTAAACATATGTGGATCTGATTGATTTAATAGAAAGAAATCATGAAATAATTCAATAATGAAGTTTTAAGCATTGTTGGAAAATGGGATTTTTTTTGTAATTTCCTAAGAATTCTGCTACAGAGACGTAGTTGTAAACATGTTTTATTTTTTGTAGGATTGATATTATAAAAATAAGAAAAATGATTAATATATCACGTAGAAATAATGGTGGGAAAAGGAGAATCGTTTATACTGTATAGTCTTCATATTTTTCCCCTATAAATGGTAATTAATACTATGTGATGGGTCAACCTATCTGGCACAAGTATGATGTGTGAAGACCAGTGGAAGGTAAAATGATGTTAACCCTTTACCACTCAATGGTGACTCTGACCGAACCTGGGAAAGGAGCCTTTTGAAAACATTATGGGAAAAGAAGAAAATCCTGGTAACTAGCATTTTCCCCTTTCCCCACAATATTTTCTACCTTATCAAAGAAAAAATGCTCCATTTTAACCACATTAAAATCATTGTCTGCAAACGCTTCCAATTCGGAAAAGGCTCAAATTTTGTCGTCTGGTAAAAGGTTAATTGCCAAATTAGTTAGCTGTAAAGTTGTGAATGTGTGATATCTTTTTGACCAATTACACATACAGGAACCATCTGGGAACCCCTTACATGGAATAAGAGAGATCACAGGCAGTGTACATATTACTCCATTCTATTATTATTAAAACTCTCGCGTCACACAAAAAGCTCTAATGTGCTTTTATTTACTTCAAAAAAAATGTGTTTCGATAAATTAGAAAGAAACCTTATATTTCAAAACTTGTTCAATGAAAGAGTTAGTACCAAATTAGTAAATGCCATTAAAAATATGTACAAATCGGTTAAAACTACAGTGAGATATAAAAATAATTTTTCACCGTCCATAGACTCTAATACAGAATCAAAGCCAAGGGACCCAAGTTCGAGTTTACCTTTTTTGTATTTCGTAAATGACATTGTACATTATAATTTAAATGATAATATTGAAGGTCTTTTTGAGTGAGAAGACATGAAACATGTTTATCATCCTTTCTGCTGATGGTGCTGTTTTATTTGCTCATTCTCCTGAAGCATTGCAATCTTTATTGAATGATCTTTCTACGTATTGCAAGAAATAGCGACTCAAAGAAAACAGACTATTCGCCAGCAGGGTATTTGCTTCCATCCCCGCCCCCAGAAGGAACTTTCAGGACTATGATTTTCTTGAGCTCCAAGGTCTCCTGACCAAATTCCCAAAGTCTGCCACCTGGCGAGTGGGGCTTTTGGAAGTTATAGAGGTCAAAGGTCATCAAGTGCACCTCTAACCCTAACGTTATTAGTTGATCCTCAATTAACATTTTTTGGAAATTTTATACCCTTTGTAAGTCCCAAATGACCTCAGGTGATGTAATAAGCTTATATTTAGATAATTCTATGCATTTCTAACAAAACAAAAGAACATTTAATGCAAATCAAAGCACTGACATCGATACTTTTTATGATTCTATGATTCAAGCTTCCAAAACATCATAATCTGAGAAACTACATGGATATTTTTCAGATAAAGCACATTTTCTTGACAACAAAATACCTTGAATGCAGCCTAGAAGGAACCCAAATGACATTTTCAGATTTGTTGTGTATCAGTTTGTCATAATTTTGGATAAAATGGAAGCATATTTAACAAAAGTTCATTAAAGATACATCTTAACTTTTTATATCAATTGCTGAAAAGTCAATAACTATCTGGTTCATTTCTTTATTCTAGATCAAAAGTATATAAAATTTTATAGCTTGCTTATTTTAATGGTCTTAATTGTTATGATCATTACAGTAAACAGAAACTTTTAGACAAAATCAAAGCACTGAAGTTACTGATATATTGTGTACCATTTAACTCTTGCATATAAAACATGAACAAAAGAGTTTAAAAGTAAAATATATCTTGATGTTATTTACTAAGAATACATTGTATATGCTATGTTCGATGCTTTCTCTGGTTATTTCATTAGTTAGCTTTCTCAGCCAATGATATCAAAGTACAAAAAATTGAACTTGCCATGACATAGTAGTAAAGGTTTGACCTACAGTCATATTTACCTTTTAGTTAAATACAGGATACATAATTATGCATGAGTTTCAATCTTTGAGCAGTATAGTCGAAAACAGAGAGGCCTTTGCAGACGACATAGATCAAGATCAGACTGCACAGAACATGCAGACTGATCTGGGGTGTCTGTCATCTGCTCGTTTAGTCAAGCCTAACATTATAAAACTCTTCCCGAGTTTCAGTGGAGTATTATCTCAAGGCATCGAAAGAGGCTGATATTAAATATTTGGTGTCGAAAGAGTTAACTACCAAAAGTCAGAGATTTGTTATCCCTACTTAATTTTGTGCCACTTCTTACATACATCAATTAAGTAATCATATGATTTACTAGCATTGTAAGTTACCAATATGAATTTCTCATTTGGATTTGATATTTCAATAGGGCAGATATATCACATTATTGCATAAAACGTGCCTTTTCGGGCCGTTTTAAGCATGTATTAACGGGTAACGGGAGAAAACGTGTATTAATCAGTAAAGTCACGCGCCGTTAACGCCCGGGTTTGTACTATCAATATCCTCGATTCGGGCCTACCTTGTAAACAACGTTTGTCCTTGACAGATTTTCCCTAGACTCCGACCATCAAACTGTAGGAATTCGTACCATATTCGATCCTTTTCATGGCATGTCTTTGATGATATTAGTACACCACAAACAAACCTTTGCACAGAATCTCAGTTTAATCGAGATCTGAACAAAAATTCACCCGTGAAATGTACTCTAAAGCAACTACATCCCACCCACTTTTTAACGTGATCGGTCCGCCTCGCTTGATGTATATCGAACCCTCTTAGTCCAGTCAAATTGTGAGAAGACCCAAAACAAATTGCAACACAAACACTTTTTTTCGTTTTCAGCATCCTTAGGGACACCTTTTTAACATATGTAAAGTAGGACGAAATCGTAGGATATGAAATTTGATTTTTTAAGCTTTTTAGATTTCGTATGAATTTTGCCATTTTAAACTTTATTACAGCTCATCTCGCAAGTTTTACATGTCATTTCTACTCAATTTTTCTCTTGAAAGGAACAGTAAAACCCACTAGCAACTTGTTACAACCTGCCCGCCATGATTTACATATAAGGCAGCATCCCTTCTGTTAATTTAGTTCTACACTGGAGTTGGTTTACCCCACCCACCAATACAAAGGGAGGGACCACTGTATATATACAGTAAACTAAGGTTGGACAGTTGAAACAGTTAACTTACATTTTTATTGTGAATAAATTTTTGTTTGTTGAAATACTGATTAGTACTTCAGACCATATTTTTCTCTTTAAATGTACAGAAACTTCTCGGTAACACTTTGTTAAGGTACATGTAGAGGACCCGTAATACTTCTAGTGCAGCATTGGCATAAAATTTCTTGACCGGTGATAAAGACAGATTTATATAGATATAATACTTTTGCACATTTTTAACTGACCAGAAATTCCGTTGATGTCTATCTTCAAATTATCTGTTGACACTTTTGTTAGTCTCCAGAAAAGGGAGGTAATTATCACATCTCTTAGTAATGAGAATAGAGTGGTTTTAGATTTATAAATGATAATTCCCGGAAGGACAAAAATGAAAAAGTGGCTAGGTGAAAGTAGTACAATAATACTCATTTTTGATATTAGCAAATTTTGTAGGATAATAATATAGTGGAAATAGCTGTTTTCTATTAGGGGCCCACTACGTTAAGTGGTATAAATTTGGTGTTGAAGAAGCGAGAAGGTAGTTTTGCGGTCCGAATATAATATACCCATTTGACTGCCATTCCACTTAATTGTTGAGGGCTAATGATCATGTGACATTCCAACTTGCATTTGCAAATTAGGATGAAAACTAGATTTACAATAAATCGTAGCTACGTATCCGTGTAAAGACAATTCCGCAAGAGACCTCTTTTAGTATTCTTCCTACAAATGGATACGTTAGCAGATACTGACTTACTCTTTACAGATATTAAGTACAGAGTTCCACAGAGATACACTGGGGATATTTCCATTTATGTTGCATCTTTTTATATTTTAGCATTGTATGATAAAAAAAAACTTGTAGAAATATGATACTTCATGATTGTCTGTCCCCAGTTCACTCCGTCCTCAGTTCACTTGCAAGATTAACTGAGATCAATAAAAATTATCAAACATGTTTGTTTCACTGGACTTGTGAACTCTAATCTTCTTTAGGGGCCTAAATTTAAGTGAACCCTACATGGATAATTTAACATTTCAGGATTTTTTCTCAACTTCTCCACCTGCCATTCATGGTGATAACGTAAAAAATTCACCCATTTTGTAACCATTCTGAAATTCCGCAGAACACCCCATTATCATTTTGCCTCTGTTCACAGGACAGAGGGACGAGGATCTGAACTTGCACTGACCTTACTAATATACATGTATATAATCCATCAGAATCCAATATACATGTACATAGCGTTTTCCTTTTTCCAAAGAGAGAGTGTACATGGTTCATGGGCTGTTTCTAATGGCAGGGTCACACATTAGGAACTGCCAACGGACATTGCGCCTTTATCCGGAATCGGGGCAGAATGGAATTGCACCAGCCCAGCGGCAGTTGCAAATGAACAAGAACAGCTGAAAATTTTGTCAGTAGACAGAGTTTGTTGGAGGTTAAGGTACAACTTAACAGTTAATGGCAACAACAACAACAAAACTCACGTCATCCGGGCATCTTTTCAAATAGGCACTGCCTTTTACTTATTGTCAGGGTATCGGGCGATTTCTGTGCAGGCAGCAGGCAGTAGAAGTCTCGTCTGACTGGAGCCGCCCGGCTTACATGTAACTAATGAAAGTTGAGATTCCAAATTCTCTATTGTCGGGATTTTGTTTGCATTATAATCAGAAGAAACATTCTTTTGAAACGGAGGCTGTGTGGAGCGTTTCTTTAGCAAAGAAGAAACATACTTGTTGCCACCCCAGTTTACATTGGGAAAGCTGGAGAAGCCCACGAAGAAAGCTCTGTTCAAGTGAAAGCCTTGCTCTAATGTGGGAGTCATGAATAGTTTCAAGTCATAACTTCACCTGAAACTGGATAAGATTCTTGAGGTTCTCGACAGGTTGGTGCCTGGTTTACACTGGCTAAGAATCTGCGCTTCTTGGCAAATTATATTCTTACTGCAGTCTTGCCATTGTCCTTCTTTGCTGGCATTTTTATCATTATAGTAGTCGATATAAAACTACTAATAGACTGAAGTAACCTAGATGGTATCAGTGCAGTTACCTCCTGGTTCATGCACGGAGATCAACTAACCTATTCACCACGCGGACCTCATTCGATTGTCAGAAGGTCACCCATCCCAGTACCACCTAGCATTCTAAACTGCTTGTTTCCTGTTTTGCAATATGCTACCTTGGAATCATTTAGAGAATAACAAAACCGGAGTGTTTCAAAAATGGTTTTAATCAGGCCCTCTTTGCATATATTTTTTTTTCAATTTCGGTAAGAATGTCATTTTGTAAACAGAGAATAAACTATATTGAATTTTCATAAAGCTTACTGGGTACTTCCCCGTGTCATAGACATGCAATACGCGTATCAAATAATATAGAGTATAATTCACAGCAATGATTCAGTTAACAAAGTGAAATCTATTCTAACCATGCAATAAAGAGAACGATAACAATACTGACTGCATAAATGTGGTCCATGGGTGAAATGGGTGAAAAGACTTTTATATAGCATGGAAACATCCTTGTTATCATTTAAATGGAAGGCAACTTCATATTAGTCGCAAATTCTATGAAGGGGCACCATTATGAAAAAGGTCTAAACAACTTTATTCACCAGGGTTAATACGATACCAATCATTGTATTGATTAAAGAAGTGATAAATAAAATCGTGACGTCAATGAGTTCTCATGGATCAACAGCAAGAAATATCTTTAATTCCAGCTAATGTCATTAGATTTTGAAAAAACCTAACCACTTGTCTTCATTAATACTCTGACTTCCTTCACTGACACAGCATATAGATAGAATAAATTATAATGGTAAGGGACAATGTTTGTCACGGAATCTATTCTGTATCACTAATATCATAATTGATGATTTGGTAAACTATGGATACGTCTTTGGGTACCAGCCGTTTTACGTGACCAAGAACAGTTTTGTCAATACTTTGATTGAACCAAAGTTGCTTCATTTTCTATAAAACAGTTGTTTTGACATTAGATTGGAGTGTATAATCCCACCTGAACATGTTTCTGACATATTAAATGTAGAAAATGAAATGAAAATTTAACCTTAACTGCTATTCTTTGGTATCTCATATGCAACAGTGCACATGATGACCTTTGACCTCTTAACTTCCAAAAGCCCCACTCGTCAGGTGGCAGACTTTGACAGAGTGCTCAGGAGACCTTTCGATTTCAGAAAATAATAGTGCCAAAAATTCCCCCGGGGCGGGAAGGGAGGGCTTATTGGTGGTTCAAGGTCTAAAACACTAATAAAACAAAGAATATGATTTTTGAATCGGGGGCACACAAACCACAATTTTTTATTTAACAATTCGATCTTAGAACTTGTACAATCTTTCAACTATTTTGGATTCTGGCTATTCAAAAACGTAAATCTTTACCGCAACACAAAAGAAAATTGCCCAAAATGCACAATATGCTCTTCATAACCTATTTATAGTAATTAATCAAATAGATATATGGACTTCTGAAAAAATCAAACTGTTAAATAGTTTAAATGGATCCATCTTAAATTATGGAGCTAAAATAATCTATGACATAAAAGCAAAAGATATAGGATCAGTACACTGCAAGTTTCTTCGTAAAATTTTATGTGTAAATAAATCAACAAACATAGACGCAATGCGAGTTACCCAGGTATCCTATGATACTACATAAACAAGAGGGCCAAGATGGCCCTGGATCGCTCACCTTAATTTCTGAGACAATCATAGCCGGTTTTTTTCAAAATCTACTCAGCCATTTTGGACAAGAAGAATTTCTAAGAATTTTTTTATGTCTGTATAGTGTAAATAGCCAACAGCCATTAGAGCCATCAGAGCCATGTTTCTTGATGGATCAAATTTTCTCGAGCAATTTTTGAAAAGGGTCAGCCAAAAAACATTTCTGTGAAATTATTTCAAAATCTGATCAGCCGTTTCAGAGAAAAAGAATTTCTTCATGGCCAAATAGTGCAAGTAGCCCCCATTCACCAGAGCCATGTTTCTAGACAAATGAGCATTTCGCGAACAATTTTTGAAAAGGGTTACCAAAGGAACATTTATGTGAGATTATTTCAAAATCTGATCAGCCGTTTCAGAGAATAATTTTAAAGAATTTCTTCATGGCCATATAGTGCAAGAAGCCCCCATTCACCAGAGCCATGTTTCTTGATGGATCACAATTTCACGAACAATTTTTGCTTTTTGCTTTAAAATAACTTTTGGCCAAAACATAATTTGACTTTGATTTGCAATCTTCTATACCATACTACTGGCTTTTTTTTATAATTTGTTCCAAAATATTGTTGAAAATAGAAATTTTAAGACACTGTTACATCATTATCAATTGATAAAGTTGATGATTAGCAGTTAAAGCAATCTCTAAATACGGTTTCGTCCTTAGCTGAGAATAAAAGTAAAATAGCACTTGAAAGTTAGTAATTCTATTCAGTAACACCAATCAATGAAAAAATGAAGAAGTTAACTATTTGAGACAAGACTGATAATGAAAAAAGAACCTAGCCAAATACTCCATTTATTAGAAATATATTGATTTTTCATTTTGCTAATATATTTTTCAATTCATGTTTAATGGGGTAAAAATTCACAAAATTAACGTTTAGCCAAAACGTCCTCCTTTGTATATTTAGCTGGCCAAAACGTCCTGGCCATAACGTCTGTTGCCAAAACGTCCTACATTCGACATAGGACATCGACACCTTACTGCACTTAAATCTTTGCCAAACAACAAAATCGGAACTTGTCTAAATCCAAAGCAATTATAACGGAAAATCAGATGTGGCTTAAATTATGGTATTTGTTTTTGAAAACCAAGAAAACAAAGTGGAATAAAAAAGAAAATGCTAGTTTTTCTCCTTTTCCGACAATGTTTTCTAAGGGCCTTTTTTTTCAGGGTCAGTGTAGGTAAAGTGCAGTAGTGCAATACTGTTTTTTGGTATTACATACGAAACCAGAGGGAGATTGCTACATTTACAAGCATATCCATTTCACTGTAATTGCACTTGGAAACTTAGGCCTTTGATGGCCTTAATTCGCTCTACATACTACATGCTACATACCAAATATCAGAGCTCTGCACCTTCTAGTTTCAGAGAGAAGAACAATTTTAAAGTTTTCCTTCTTTGTTCCTATGTTTCAAACTTGTGACCCCCCGGGCGGGGCCAGTTTTGACCCCAGGGGCATCATATGAACAATCTTGGTAGAGGTCTACTAGGAGATGCAACATACCAAATATAAAAGCCCTGCACCTTCTAGTTTCAGAGAGAAGAAGAATTTTAAGTTTTCCTTCTTTGTTCCTATGTTTCAAACTTGTGACCCCCGGGGCTGGGCCTGATTTGACCCAACGGGCATCATATGAACAATCTTGGTAGAGGTCTACTAGGAGATGCTACATACCAAATATCAAAGCTGTGCACATTCTAGTTTCAGAGAAGAAGAATTTTTAAAATTTACCTTCTTCGTTTCTATGTTTCAAACTTGTGACCCCCGGGCCGGGCCAGTTTTGACCCGAGGGGCATCATATGAATGATCTTTGTAGAGGTCCACTAGGAGATGCTACATACCAAATATCAAACCTCTGCACCATCTAGTTTCAGAGAAGAAGAATTTTAAAATTTTCCTTCTTCGTTCCTATGTTTCAAACTTGTGACCCCTGGGGCGGGACCAGTTTTGACCCCAGGGGCATCAAATAAATAATCTTGGTAGAGGTCTTCTAGGAGATACTACATACCAAATATCAAAGCTCTACGCCTTCTAGTTTCAGAGAAGATTTTCAAAGATTTTGCTATTTTTTTTTCTTTTGGTTGCCAGAGTTATGGGTGGAATTCAATCTCTTGAACAACATTGGTAGAGTTTACCCAAGAAACATCCCTGCCAAGTTTCATCAAGATTGGCCCAGTGGTTTAGGAGGAGGAGAAATTGTGGACGACGCACGACAGACATTGGGCGATCACAAAAGCTCAACATGAGCACTTCGTGCTCACGTGAGCTAAAAAGAGGGCCATCAGTCATAGAACACTCACCTAAGTAAAGTATTCTATGATAGATAAAGCTGAAGAGATCGTGGTTGTGATGATGTAAAACACATAAGGGTAATTAACATCCTTTCTGCGCAAAATATCACCAAAACAAATGTTCTGACCATGTTAAATAAACATCAGGCTGAAAATGTCGCCTCTACACTGCACAAAGGACTTCTTCGATTCAATCCAGTGACCTACTTATTTAACCAATGTGACCCAATTTCAGAATTATCAACGATGTCATCAACACAAACACTCTGACCACTTTTTTTATTACTATCAGACTACAAAATAGCTCAATAAAGCACACAAGTTTTTTTTTTCAAAAAATTGGTCCATGGACCTACATTTTAAACAAACATGATCCAATTTCACACCTTTCCAAGGTGACCTACTTTTTTACCTGATGTGACGGAATTTCAGACATGGCCGTGATATCATTAAGCCAAATATTCTGACCATGTATCATTAATATCAGGCTGAAACTAAAGCTGTCACCGCCAGTGCTTTGACGGAAAAAAAGTGTCAAGTTCAAGGGGAGATAATTCCTAAACGAGGGATTAGTGACACTTGAAAATTGCGTTTTGCAAATTTCCAATATAGGTTCAGTATATGTGCAAAGTTTCAGTTCAATTGAAGGAAAACTGTAGGAGTTCGCGACACAAAATAAAATTACTAGTATTTTGTACACAGACGGACACACGGATGAAGGGACCGACGGACGGACACATGGACAGATAGGCTGATTCCAATATACCCCCGAAAACATTTGTTTTGCGGGGGTATAAATATGGCCTCCAAATTGCACACAAGGCCGTTAAAGATTTGATCCATTGACATACTTTTTGACCTGAAGCAACTTAATTTCAAACTTGTCCCGTACTGTAAAACCAAAAATGTTTACTTTGTAAATCTTAGAGAATTTCACATAGCGATAAAAATCACGAAGATATCTGCCAACGTATAGTCAAGTTACATTCAGGCGTGTTTCACATGGAAACAAGGTCATGCGATAACGACTGACTGGGTCCCTTGTTGACATCGATGCGTGCACGCCTTTTTCATCAACATCGACCAAAATACCAGTCTAGTGGTTATAATAATACCAATTAAACATGTTTCATTGTGGTAAAAATTGAGGTTCATGAAATTGATTAATAAGTTAGTTTTACTATGAACAATAATCACTTCCAGTAACAAGAGGACCATGATGGTCCTATATCGCTCACCTGAGTACTAAGCAGTAAAGGTGTACAATGAAGATACATGTATAAGGTGTAGAGCTTTGATATATGGTATGTAGAAATACTAGTGGATCACTACCAAGTTTTTTCATAAGATGTCCCAGGGGTCAAAACTGGCCCTGCCCAGGGAGTCACAAATTCTAAACCTAGGAACAAAAAAGGAAAACTTTAAAATTCTCCAGAAAGCTTTGATATTTAGTCTGTCAAATTGACTGGAGACTTGGTGAACATGTTTGTTGAATTGCATGCCCTTCATGGTCCTCTTGTTTTGTTTTTTTTTTTTTTAAATTATACAATTTGGGTCAAAATTGGCCCAGTCTGTGGGTTCACAAGTTTAACATGGGCTTATCTGGTGACTTCAATTCACATAGTGATCAAGGGAAACAATTACCATTATAAGAGATATAAATTGGCCCAGTCTGTGGGTTCACAAGTTTAACATGGGCTTATCTGGTGACTTGAATTCACATAGTGATCAAGGGAAACAATTACCATTATAAGAGATATAAAATTTGTTTTCAGTTACCTGCCATGATTGTAAAACTAAGCAATTTTATGATTGATGTTAGGTTTTCAGGATTTTTGGAAAGAAAACGTCCAGATTTCAGGGACATTGATTTATTTTGATGGTTTATTTTTGGAAGGAGGGTATTTTTTACTATGTCAGTTTAGACTCAGAGACATGTAGGGAATATTTTTTTTTCGGTGAAAGATGGAAATTTATTTCATCAAGTGGACACCATCGTTAATATTTTCATGAGTGGCGCAGCCATGAGTGAAAATATTAACGATGGTGTTCATGAGATGAAATAAATTTCGATCTTTTACAGAAAAAAAAATTCTATTTATTTCATGCTTTTAACCCTTTCTGGGAGGAAATTTATCAAAATCCAGTACAGTTCTATTCCATTATTCCCTCTCCTGCATAGCAACGTGTTACAATATTACGTCAAGTGTGAGAAACGTAAAGGTAAATGACGTCATATTTCCATCTGGTTGTGAGGCACGCGCAATTAGCCTAGGCAACAAGAACATGAAAATTGGTATCTTACGCTTGTGGTACCAGTGTAAGATCGAAAAATATTTTCATTCCTATTGCTTGATATCCTACCGGATAGCATGAAATAAATATGCTGTTTGTCTCATGATAGATTTGCATGTATTTACTCTTGTATTAGGCCTGCCCTCCACTACAACCTCGATTGCTTGTCGAAGGTTTGCAGATGAAAAATGGCAAATTTCGGGGAGCTTTCGGGATGAAAATGGGCGGAGCTTGGCAAACGGGGCTCGTTCAGCAGTGATACCCGGAACAGTATGCGAAAGGTTGCCGAAATCTTACCGAAGTATGTGGATCCAGTACAGAAAAATGCTGATCGGTCCAGGATTGTTGACCGAGTGTTTCCCGATCACGCAGAATTGCTGCAGTTCACTTGCAGAACATATAGAAGCGTTTAAGAGTCAATGCCGACATGTTGGTGATGTGAGTGCCAAGGTATATATAGGCGAGTTATCTTTCCTGAACTGCTTGGGGTGACACAGTGAATAAGAAACCTCCCTGAATGCTGCCGGATTATGCGCGATGTGTTTCAGAACGTACGGAATGATCGCTGAAGTTTCCCAGAAGGGATGCCGACATTCCTGACGCTTCCCTGAACTCACGGTCGGCGCCCAAATTTTAAAAGTTTTAAAATTTGGATCCCGAAGCTTTTTTGATCCCGAATCGGCTCCGACACACTAAGAATGTTTCCAGATAGGTTTAAGAAACACCAAGAACGGTTCCCGATCATTGCGAAGATGTGTCGAAGGATCCAGTTCCTATCATTTTTACAATCGAGAACCTTTCGGGGTCCTATTGGAGGGCCGGTCTTAAAGACAAAAGTTTTTGACCTGCCAATATTAAAAGCCATTGCAGAAAGCGAATATAGCTTAAATGAATATTTTGTCTTTGATAAAGTAGGGAACATAGTTGGAAAATAAGAAAATGCTGGTTACCAACATTTCTCCTTTTCCCACGTTTTCTTAAAAAAAATCTCAGATTCATAAAAACTCAGAATTATGTGATAAAGGGTGGTTAGAAGCCAGTGGAGCATTAAAGGGTCATCATGGCCCTCTCGTTTTTAGTTGACCTCATGGATCCTACCCTTTCAATGACGGATTGTGTAATTTTTCTTTTGCAGTTAACACTAAACAATGGACAAGTCAATGAAAGACAAGAGAAATGTTTAAGCTAAAGATAGTAGCAAACACAAAAAAGTCAAAAGGGTCTTAATAAATGAGCAATCGAATAAATTTATTTTTGGACAGATACTCAAATAAGAGAGCAGCTGCCCTCAACACACCATATTGGACAAGTTCCAGTGCAGTCTCTGTCTGGACAGCAAATAGGCAATGTCCCAGTGACATATGATCAAAGACCACAACGAGGAGAGCAAGATGTGAGTCTGCTATATCGAAGATTGCAGGATTCAAACCACCACGACGAGACCCTAGGTTGGTATTAATACGGGCGGAAAGGCCGCGAAGCGGCCTTGGAGCCCGTCTATAGGTAACACGTATGTGTACCAGTCTACAAAAGCCCACTAGGCTAGGGGAAAAAAAATTCCGAGAAGTTGCAATGACGTACAGGGAATATCTCGGTTTTCTAGGTGCGGTTACAATGGTAGAGTCACGCGCAAATTTCTTTCGAAAAGGTGTGGGGGGGGACCGTAAACATCACTCGGGAAATATCGGCGATTTGGTTTACACATATTGGACGTGTCTGGGATCTCATGCATATTCGAATATCTGTCCCCAAATCAATGTAAATTTGCGTCACAGCAGCCATTTGTCATTAACAATGGATAGAGAAATTTCTTTTGCCGAATTTAATGAAGTTTTGAGTAAAGTCAATGTACAGAATACGTGTTCGAGAGATTCCGGTTCATGTTACGGAAATGGCCGAGTGACGTGAGTGTTTACCAATGGATACGGGATTTCCCAGAGCTTTCCATACCGGCATTGCACTTCAGTAGCCCATGGCCTTACCCAGGTAAGATAAGAATGTCGGTGTTTTATCTTTTAACTTTCTAAATGTTTATTTTGCCATCATCGCTTTCATGAACATACGCGCCTGCAAACTTGCAAATAAATATGTAAAGAAGGGAAGCGACTGTACGCAAATTATCTAATAATGACCACCATGTTCTTACACGGTATGTATTTTCCTATGTTGTTGCAACTACACGCTAGACTTGTTTAATTTCTGTAAACAAAAAAATGTAACACGATTATTGCAGTTATTGCACTGTTTGCATAGTTACTGGTACTGAAGAAAGCCTAGAGTTGATGACGATATTGAAATTGGTTTTCGTGCACCATGAAACACTGCTCAGGTCACCAGTATTTTCTCCTTTACCCACAATGTTTTCATAAGCCTTCTCTCATAGGGATATTTAAAGTCAGGATTGTGTGGGGAAGGGGTTAAGAGTTTACATCTGCACCAATCTGAATGTCTACAAATAAAAACATTGTGACAAGTACAGATAGGCCTACTATTTTCTCCTTTGTCACAATGTTTTCAATAAGGATGCAGAGGCAGGGGGAAAAAAAGCCATGTCTTGAATTTTGTTGATCTCCAAATAATTTTATAACTAGCCCAGGTTGATAAAATCATAGTTTTTGATTTTCAAAGCCACCCCAAACTTCAATATCTCATGACTGAATATATATCTAGATCTGGTATGACTTTTTTTAACTCTTTACCACACAATCCCGACTTTTCACATCCCCGGGAAAAAAGCCTTTTGAAAACATTGTGGCAAAAGAGAAAATGCTGGTAAGCAGCATTTTCTTCTTTTCTCACAATATTTTGTACTCTTCCCAAAACAAATTTCAATTTTTGAGCAACATTTATTTTAATGTCTGCAAATACATTCAGTTTTGGCTGTCTACAATTTTGTCATTTGGTAAAGAGTTAACAGTGTTTTATGCCATTTTCAACATTATTGAATATAGATCTAGTATGAAATTTCTTTAAAAGTGTTTTATGCCATTTTCAACATTATTTCAGACATATAATGGTAACAGCTAACACATATGAAAGAGAAATATGACAGAATTTATAGAATTGTATTTCCATAAAGTGACAAAAGTGCTGCTGAAAGTTGACAGAGGTAAGAATGGTTCAGAAGTAAGTCATGTAAACAGATAAAATACCAATATATTGTTGTAACTTGTAAGGGATGAGGGATTTATCTTTGATTTAAAACCAGAGATGACAGCAGTCGTTTCTTTGATGACCGCAAGAAAATAAAATACATTTTCTCTTCGACATAATCTGTGCAACCTTCAAACAGTTTGGGACAATATTTAGTATGAAAATACAAGTATAAAATAAATATGAAATGGATTTAAAATGGCTGAAAAATTAGTGCATGTTTACTCCTTTTCTAGAATCAGATTGGTTCAACTTGAAAGCATTTGCAGGTGACAAATATGCCTCAAACAATTGGTTTTGTCATTGAAAGGATAGAAAGAAATTTATTTTCAGCAAATTGATTCAATTTTGACAAATCTCAAATTTTGTCATAAATTATAGTGAAGAATTTACCATAGAAATGAATTGCAAAGGCCTGTTTGGGGATGTCACATGATCAGTTTTACATGTCGATTATGTGGGATCACATTCAAATAGTTACAGTGACGTTATTTTCTATCTCATGAAGGTAGACAGATTTCACAACTGAAAAATGACTGTCGCCTTATGCAACCTTTGAAGGGCTACACTCAGATTGCATTGCTAATGCAGAAAGTTCAAAATGAGCAGTTTTATCTTGAATCCACAGTTTGCTTCTTTGCTAAATATTATGGAAAAACAGCTTTGAAATCACAGTATATGCAGCTTTAGTTGAGATGTAGAATATCCATTTTATTTGTTTAGCACGATCAGTATTTCACAAGTAATTCCAACTTGCAGTAGAAAAGTTAAATTTATACTAGTATGCATTGAGCTGCTAGGTTTTGGCAGTAAATGTATTTCTTATACTTAACCATAGTATTTTAACCATGCTGTCTGAAAAGGGGGATTAACCCTTTACCAAACTGCAAAATTTTTTATTGGTCCAAATTGAAAGCATTTGCAGACAACAAAATAAATGTGAATCAAACAATGAAAACTGATTCGGGTAATGTGTATAAAACATTGTGGGAAAGGAGGAAATCCTGGCTACCAGCATTTTCTCCTTTTCCCACAATGTTTTCAAAGGTTTTCTTTCTCGGGGTCATTAAAAGTCGATATTGTGTGATAAAGAGTTAATGCATCTGCTAAAAGTATCGACCAAGGTCAGCCAACACAGTCTGTGCAGTCCTCGCAGGCTGACCTGGGTTGAAACGTTTTGCTATCAGTCCATTTTCAGCATATCAACGGATCATTCTGCAATCTGATTTATTCAGTTGTTAGACAAAATTGGTTTTAAGGATCCATAATCATGATATGACTTGTTTGGTAAAAAGGATCACAGAGAAGCATTAATCCTTCATCAAACAATCCCTGGTTTTATTGAAACTGGGGAAGAAAGTCTTTGAAGACATTGTAGGTAAAGGAGAATCGCTTATTACTGTTAATTTCTCCATTACCACAACATTTTTTTAAACTAAGGAACTTTAGCTCACTGGTATCATTTTTTAATTTGTCGCCTAAAGATGCTTTCAAGGTGGATATGTGCAAATCTTGTCACTTGGGATAGTGTTTCTTTTGCCCGAACGATACATTTATTACAAACTATGCCTTGAAAAAATGTGCCTCAGACATTTTTATTTAGAAAATCCAGTTTAACTGGAATTTTCTTTGACCAAAGTAAAAAGAAAAATAGAGGTCAAGAAATCTTAATCTCTGAAAATATATGTAGAATATTGCTCACTTATGTGAAATATGTAATGAGATATATCTATACCAGAAAAAACTTTTTTTTTTTTCTTTAAGCAGGTAAACATAAGAAGAAGCTCACAGACAACCATGAGCTTTACACAATTACATGCTGCTTCTCTAATATTTCAAAATTTTTATTTCTTTCAGGTGCTTACATAAAATTACAAGTTTGAACATTCTGGAGGCTAGATAAAGAAACAGTCAACTACCAGAGAGTTTGTGAAGTGAAAGTGATTATAGACTAATTAGCCCATCTTCGCAAGCCAAGGATACTAACTCCACTTTGTTCGTTATGTATCTTTGCCGCTCGCCTCTTTAAAAATCGAAACTCCCGCTGCACCACCTATCGAATATCACAAGTTGCGTAACCTTTGCTGATGTTATTTCTGACCAATCAAGATGCTCGTAAAAAATTTGTTGGGCAATGCATCAAATATGGCTGCGCTTTCGGAATCATCAGATCAGAAACAAGACGAACAGACATACGATAATCCGCAATCATTTGGCTGTAGAACCCGTCCTAATACTTCACATAATTGATCATAAAGTATATAAAACTTATTAAATATCGATCGTCTACTCTTTTTTGGCAAATTTTCGTCACAGACACGACAACTTTCATTTTTGGTGGGCGCCGCCATTGTTGTTTTCTGTTTTGCGAAAGATTTCTTGTTACGAATAGTTTGATTGGACGCGATGGGTTTTGATCGCATCCAATGAAATGGCGCAGCGGGAGTTTCGATTTTTAAAGAGGCGAGCGGCCAAGGGTTCTACCTTAGTATCCTTGGCTTGTGAAGATGAATTAGCCACTAACTATACCATTAGTCGAATTGGACGTTCTTTTAGACCCCTAATCAAAACTGTATGATAAAAGGAGCATTTGATTGAATATATATTAAAAAGAACACACTGTAGTCCCTTTTCTCACAAATACTTTTGTTAGCTGTGTTGCAAATCACTCTTTACACAATTATAGCTTAACTCTTTACCATATGGAAAATTATAGTCTTGATCAAACTGAAACCAATTGCAAACATCAAAATAAATTAAACTCGACAACTGAAATTTGTTTTGGGAAGGGCAGAGAACAGTGTAAGAAAAGGAGAAAATGCTGATTACCAGCAATTTCTTCTTTTCACACAATGTTTTCAAGAGCCACCTTCCTTAGGGTCTGGGATTTTGCTGAACCCATTACCACACAATCCCTACTTTTGACAACCCTGAGAAAGAAACCTTTAGAAAACATTGTGGGAAAAGGAGAAAATGCTGGTAACCAGCATTTTCTCCTTTTCCCACAATGTTTTCTACCCTTCCTAAAACAAATTTCAAATTTTCATTCACTTTTATTTTGTTGTCTGCAAATGCTTTTGATTTGGACAAGTCTAAAATATTATTGTTTGGTAATGGGTTAAAGGGTTAATAGACTTCAACCGCAGAATATTGTAAAAATGCTGCAAAAGGAGGTACATGTAATGTAATTGTCAAAAGCAACTGCTCCTTTTCCAATGTTTATGCAAATAGAATCATTGCAGATTATTTCTCACTTGTGCTAAAAGATCTAGTTTGTGAGGCATAGTAGCCCATTGTGTGTGGAAGCTCTGTATTTTACCTGTACAGTGTGTACAGTAATGAGTTAAACTGGAAACGAATTGGTCTGCATAATTCTATGTATTATTTAAGAACAAAAAAATGCAATCTATGAAAGAAAAAGAAAGTTGGCTAATAGGTTTTAATCTTAACTTCCATTTTGCAAAATGAAATCAATTTGCATGGGATTTATATTTTCATTATTTAAAAAGAATTATTTTGTATAGTTCAGTATGATATCTTATACTACTTCACTTCAAACAGCTGCTGCTTTACAATTTATTTACTAATGAAAAAAAAACAACAACCCAACTCCGCACTAACCTTTTACAAAATAACTAAATGTTTGGTCAAAACCGAAAGCATTAACAGCTAATCTTTAACCACTCTACAAAATTTCAGACTTGTCTGAATTGAAAGCATTTGCAGATGACAGTTTCAGTTTGGCTCATAAAAAATATTTTTCTTTGATTGGGTAAAAACATTGTGGAAAAAAGAGACAATACTGGTAACTAGCATTCTCTTTCAGGGACATTAAAAGTATCATAGTGTGGTAAAGGTCAGAAATTAAATGCACCACACATGATTATTTTCTGTTTTTGATACATGAGTAGCTGTAATCATGTAAAACTGTATTTGGGTTATGACAAATCCTTTTGTTTTAGATCACATGATAGCAATATTGTAAATTTGTCTTTTTGACCATCCATGTCTATGTGCCTTCTATTACTTTTGAACCAGGACATAATATTTTCAGATACCTTTAGGGTTGTGCCAACATGGGACTTTGAGTTAAACAGGCAAGGGCAAGGTTGAAAAAGTAATAGGACATGTTTAAGATTAAAACCTATTAGCCAACTTTCTTTTTCTTTCATAGATTGCATTTTTTTGTTCTTAAATAATACATAGAATTATGCAGACCAATTCGTTTCCAGTTTAACTCATTACTGTACACACTGTACAGGTAAAATACAGAGCTTCCACACACAATGGGCTACTATGCCTCACAAACTAGATCTTTTAGCACAAGTGAGAAATAATCTGCTATGATTCTATTTGCATAAACATTGGAAAAGGAGCAGTTGCTTTTGACAATTACATTACATGTACCTCCTTTTGCAGCATTTTTACAATATTCTGCGGTTGAAGTCTATTAACCCTTTAACCCATTACCAAACAATAATATTTTAGACTTGTCCAAATCAAAAGCATTTGCAGACAACAAAATAAAAGTGAATGAAAATTTGAAATTTGTTTTAGGAAGGGTAGAAAACATTGTGGGAAAAGGAGAAAATGCTGGTTACCAGCATTTTCTCCTTTTCCCACAATGTTTTCTAAAGGTTTCTTTCTCAGGGTTGTCAAAAGTAGGGATTGTGTGGTAATGGGTTCAGCAAAATCCCAGACCCTAAGGAAGGTGGCTCTTGAAAACATTGTGTGAAAAGAAGAAATTGCTGGTAATCAGCATTTTCTCCTTTTCTTACACTGTTCTCTGCTCTTCCCAAAACAAATTTCAGTTGTCGAGTTTAATTTATTTTGATGTTTGCAATTGGTTTCAGTTTGATCAAGACTATAATTTTCCATATGGTAAAGAGTTAAGCTATAATTGTGTAAAGAGTGATTTGCAACACAGCTAACAAAAGTATTTGTGAGAAAAGGGACTACAGTGTGTTCTTTTTAATATATATTCAATCAAATGCTCCTTTTATCATACAGTTTTGATTAGGGGTCTAAAAGAACGTCCAATTCGACTAATGGTATAGTTAGTGGCTAATTCATCTTCACAAGCCAAGGATACTAAGGTAGAACCCTTGGCCGCTCGCCTCTTTAAAAATCGAAACTCCCGCTGCGCCATTTCATTGGATGCGATCAAAACCCATCGCGTCCAATCAAACTATTCGTAACAAGAAATCTTTCGCAAAACAGAAAACAACAATGGCGGCGCCCACCAAAAATGAAAGTTGTCGTGTCTGTGACGAAAATTTGCCAAAAAAGAGTAGACGATCGATATTTAATAAGTTTTATATACTTTATGATCAATTATGTGAAGTATTAGGACGGGTTCTACAGCCAAATGATTGCGGATTATCGTATGTCTGTTCGTCTTGTTTCTGATCTGATGATTCCGAAAGCGCAGCCATATTTGATGCATTGCCCAACAAATTTTTTACGAGCATCTTGATTGGTCAGAAATAACATCAGCAAAGGTTACGCAACTTGTGATATTCGATAGGTGGTGCAGCGGGAGTTTCGATTTTTAAAGAGGCGAGCGGCAAAGGTACATAACGAACAAAGTGGAGTTAGTATCCTTGGCTTGCGAAGATGGGCTAATTAGTCTATAATCACTTTCACTTCACAAACTCTCTGGTAGTTGACTGTTTCTTTATCTAGCCTCCAGAATGTTCAAACTTGTAATTTTATGTAAGCACCTGAAAGAAATAAAAATTTTGAAATATTAGAGAAGCAGCATGTAATTGTGTAAAGCTCATGGTTGTCTGTGAGCTTCTTCTTATGTTTACCTGCTTAAAGAAAAAAAAAAGTTTTTTCTGGTATAGATATATCTCATTACATATTTCACATAAGTGAGCAATATTCTACATATATTTTCAGAGATTAAGATTTCTTGACCTCTATTTTTCTTTTTACTTTGGTCAAAGAAAATTCCAGTTAAACTGGATTTTCTAAATAAAAATGTCTGAGGCACATTTTTTCAAGGCATAGTTTGTAATAAATGTATCGTTCGGGCAAAAGAAACACTATCCCAAGTGACAAGATTTGCACATATCCACCTTGAAAGCATCTTTAGGCGACAAATTAAAAAATGATACCAGTGAGCTAAAGTTCCTTAGTTTAAAAAAATGTTGTGGTAATGGAGAAATTAACAGTAATAAGCGATTCTCCTTTACCTACAATGTCTTCAAAGACTTTCTTCCCCAGTTTCAATAAAACCAGGGATTGTTTGATGAAGGATTAATGCTTCTCTGTGATCCTTTTTACCAAACAGGTCATATCATGATTATGGATCCTTAAAACCAATTTTGTCTAACAACTGAATAAATCAGATTGCAGAATGATCCGTTGATATGCTGAAAATGGACTGATAGCAAAACGTTTCAACCCAGGTCAGCCTGCGAGGACTGCACAGACTGTGTTGGCTGACCTTGGTCGATACTTTTAGCAGATGCATTAACTCTTTATCACACAATATCGACTTTTAATGACCCCGAGAAAGAAAACCTTTGAAAACATTGTGGGAAAAGGAGAAAATGCTGGTAGCCAGGATTTCCTCCTTTCCCACAATGTTTTATACACATTACCCGAATCAGTTTTCATTGTTTGATTCACATTTATTTTGTTGTCTGCAAATGCTTTCAATTTGGACCAATAAAAAATTTTGCAGTTTGGTAAAGGGTTAATCCCCCTTTTCAGACAGCATGGTTAAAATACTATGGTTAAGTATAAGAAATACATTTACTGCCAAAACCTAGCAGCTCAATGCATACTAGTATAAATTTAACTTTTCTACTGCAAGTTGGAATTACTTGTGAAATACTGATCGTGCTAAACAAATAAAATGGATATTCTACATCTCAACTAAAGCTGCATATACTGTGATTTCAAAGCTGTTTTTCCATAATATTTAGCAAAGAAGCAAACTGTGGATTCAAGATAAAACTGCTCATTTTGAACTTTCTGCATTAGCAATGCAATCTGAGTGTAGCCCTTCAAAGGTTGCATAAGGCGACAGTCATTTTTCAGTTGTGAAATCTGTCTACCTTCATGAGATAGAAAATAACGTCACTGTAACTATTTGAATGTGATCCCACATAATCGACATGTAAAACTGATCATGTGACATCCCCAAACAGGCCTTTGCAATTCATTTCTATGGTAAATTCTTCACTATAATTTATGACAAAATTTGAGATTTGTCAAAATTGAATCAATTTGCTGAAAATAAATTTCTTTCTATCCTTTCAATGACAAAACCAATTGTTTGAGGCATATTTGTCACCTGCAAATGCTTTCAAGTTGAACCAATCTGATTCTAGAAAAGGAGTAAACATGCACTAATTTTTCAGCCATTTTAAATCCATTTCATATTTATTTTATACTTGTATTTTCATACTAAATATTGTCCCAAACTGTTTGAAGGTTGCACAGATTATGTCGGAGAGAAAATGTATTTTATTTTCTTGCGGTCATCAAAGAAACGACTGCTGTCATCTCTGGTTTTAAATCAAAGATAAATCCCTCATCCCTTACAAGTTACAACAATATATTGGTATTTTATCTGTTTACATGACTTACTTCTGAACCATTCTTACCTCTGTCAACTTTCAACAGCACTTTTGTCACTTTATGGAAATACAATTCTATAAATTCTGTCATATTTCTCTTTCATATGTGTTAGCTGTTACCATTATATGTCTGAAATAATGTTGAAAATGGCATAAAACACTTTTAAAGAAATTTCATACTAGATCTATATTCAATAATGTTGAAAATGGCATAAAACACTGTTAACTCTTTACCAAATGACAAAATTGTAGACAGCCAAAACTGAATGTATTTGCAGACAACAAAATAAATGTTGCTCAAAAATTGAAATTTGTTTTGGGAAGAGTACAAAATATTGTGAGAAAAGAAGAAAATGCTGCTTACCAGCATTTTCTCTTTTGCCACAATGTTTTCAAAAGGCTTTTTTCCCGGGGATGTGAAAAGTCGGGATTGTGTGGTAAAGAGTTAAAAAAAGTCATACCAGATCTAGATATATATTCAGTCATGAGATATTGAAGTTTGGGGTGGCTTTGAAAATCAAAAACTATGATTTTATCAACCTGGGCTAGTTATAAAATTATTTGGAGATCAACAAAATTCAAGACATGGCTTTTTTTCCCCCTGCCTCTGCATCCTTATTGAAAACGTTGTGACAAAGGAGAAAATAGTAGGCCTATCTGTACTTGTCACAATGTTTTTATTTGTAGACATTCAGATTGGTGCAGATGTAAACTCTTAACCCCTTCCCCACACAATCCTGACTTTAAATATCCCTATGAGAGAAGGCTTATGAAAACATTGTGGGTAAAGGAGAAAATACTGGTGACCTGAGCAGTGTTTCATGGTGCACGAAAACCAATTTCAATATCGTCATCAACTCTAGGCTTTCTTCAGTACCAGTAACTATGCAAACAGTGCAATAACTGCAATAATCGTGTTACATTTTTTTGCTTACAGAAATTAAACAAGTCTAGCGTGTAGTTGCAACAACATAGGAAAATACATACCGTGTAAGAACATGGTGGTCATTATTAGATAATTTGCGTACAGTCGCTTCCCTTCTTTACATATTTATTTGCAAGTTTGCAGGCGCGTATGTTCATGAAAGCGATGATGGCAAAATAAACATTTAGAAAGTTAAAAGATAAAACACCGACATTCTTATCTTACCTGGGTAAGGCCATGGGCTACTGAAGTGCAATGCCGGTATGGAAAGCTCTGGGAAATCCCGTATCCCTTGGTAAACACTCACGTCACTCGGCCATTTCCGTAACATGAACCGGAATCTCTCGAACACGTATTCTGTACATTGACTTTACTCAAAACTTCATTAAATTCGGCAAAAGAAATTTCTCTATCCATTGTTAATGACAAATGGCTGCTGTGACGCAAATTTACATTGATTTGGGGACAGATATTCGAATATGCATGAGATCCCAGACACGTCCAATATGTGTAAACCAAATCGCCGATATTTCCCGAGTGATGTTTACGGTCCCCCCCCACCTTTTCGAAAGAAATTTGCGCGTGACTCTACCATTGTAACCGCACCTAGAAAACCGAGATATTCCCTGTACGTCATTGCAACTTCTCGGATTTTTTTTTCCCCTAGCCTAGTGGGCTTTTGTAGACTGGTACACATACGTGTTACCTATAGACGGGCTCCAAGGCCGCTTCGCGGCCTTTCCGCCCGTATTAAAGTTATTAACTTCATACACTGATAGAACCCATTATGGAGAAGTGCATTGCACATGAACCATAACTCTGCCACTTTTGTTTTTTAAGTTATTGCCCTTTGTTAATTTTCACTTTGAATTTTTGTCCAGGCCATAACTTCCAAACTATAAAAGGTATCAATTTGAAACTACATACACTGATAGAACACATTATGGAGAAGTGCAGTGCACATGAAACATAACTCTGCCACCGTTATTATGCTCCCCGAAGGGCGAGCATATAGTCGCCGCTTTGTCTGTCCGTCCGTCTGTCCGTCCATCCGTCCGAAGCTATTTCTCCACAACCCCTGGACCAAATTAGATAAAACTTCATATATGAACTCCTTGGGGTGAGGCGCTTTTTCTATTTGACCCCATGTCATGGAAAAAAGGGGCTTAATGCAAAATTGCATTTTTTACTAATATCTCATTCAGTTTTTGTCAAAATTTCATGAAACGTCATGGTTATATTGTTTATTGAAAGATTCAGCATGTGCCTTTGCTATTTTTAATCTAGGC
Organism: Tridacna crocea; assembly: GCA_943736015.1. Classification (NCBI taxonomy): domain Eukaryota; kingdom Metazoa; phylum Mollusca; class Bivalvia; order Cardiida; family Cardiidae; genus Tridacna; species Tridacna crocea. The sequence goes on from OX031069.1 coordinate 18,321,064, forward strand.
GTTTTTTAAGTTGACGTTCGATCACGGAAAAAGGGGTTTCGTGCAAAATTCCAATTTTTACTAATGTCTCATTCAGTTTTGGTCAAAATTTCATTAAACTTCATGGTTATAGTGTTTTTTTTCAAAGTTTCACCATGTGCTCTTATTTCTTTATCTATGTGTTTTTCAATTTGACCCTCTGTCATGGAAAAAGGGGTTTCTTGTAAAATGCCAAGGAAAAAGGGGCCATAATGCAAAATTGCAATTTTTACTAATGTCTCGTTCACTTTTTGTCAAAATTTCGTGAAAGTTCATGGTTATATCTTGTTTTACAAGTTTCAACATGTGCCCTTGTTATTTTCAATCTATGAGTTATTAATGTGCTGCATTGCAAATACCTCTTTCCTGGTTTCTCAATTTGAGGCTGCATCACGGAAAAAGGGGACTTCATGGAAAAAATTGTTTTTCACTTGTATCTCCTACATCTGTGCTCAAAACTTTGTGAAATTTCATATCTGAACTTGTTGGAACGTTGCCCAGGTACCTCTCTTCCCGTTTCTTAATTTTAGGCTGCATCACAGAAAAAGGGGGCTCCATGTAAAAAATCATTTTATGTAATATTTACTACATGACTGCTCAAAATTTTATGAAATTCCGAATTTTGAATTATTATTAAAAAATGCCACAAATCAAACTCCAGTTGTATTTATTTCAATAATGCAATATTGCCTTATGGGAAAAGAGAGCTTAAAGGGGGCTTAGTGGGCTTATTGTCCTCTTCAAGTTTATATTGGCTATCTCTAAGATAGTAACTGCCTTTTCACTTCAATTTTTGGGGAGCATGAACAGGTCCTTTTAGGATAAAAGAAGTAAATTTATATCAATTTCATATATTTTATGACAAGCACTTGTTCGGGGAGCATAACCCGTCTCTGACGGCTCTTGTTTTTTTGACTTACTGCCCTTTGTTAATTTCCACTTCCAATTTTTGTCCAGGCCATAAATTCTATCTTATTAAAGCTATTAACTTGGAACTTCATACACTGATAGAACCCATTATGGAGAAGTGCACTGCACATGAACCATAACTCTGCCACTTTAAATTTTTGAGTTATTGCCCTTTGTTAATTTTCACTTTGAATTTTTGTCTAGGCCATAACTTCCAAACTGTAAAATCTATCAACTTGGAACTTCATACACTGATAGAACCCATTATGGAGAAGTGCATTGCACATGAATCATAACTCTGCCACTTTTATTATTTGAGTTATTGCCATTTGTTAATTTCTAGGTTGAATTTTTGTGAAGACCATAACTTCCAAACTTCAAAATCCATCATCTTGAAACTTCAAAGACTAAGAGAAGACATTATGAACAAATGCATTGCACAAGAACCATAACTGCCATCCTTCCTTCTCAGTTATTGCCCTTTTCACTTTGAATTTTCGTTTGGGCCATACTTTCTAAAATATCAAAGATGTGATCTGGGACCTTCAAAGACTGAAAGAACACCTTGTGGATAAGGGCAATTCACAAAATTTGTAACTTTGCTACCCGTATTTTTTTGTTGTAGTTATTGCCCTTTAATATTTTTCACATATCATGGAGAATAACTACTCTTCATTCATGGCCCATCCATCAATGCAATTCATTTCGCTGACAAGCCCCTTCGGGCGTATATGCGCTGCTCTGCGAAGCTCTTGTTAACTTGTGTTTTAGGCCAAACCGGAAATTCAGTAATTATACTTTCGGTATTTTGGTCTCGCATTACCACATTACAAACCATCCTACACGAATTCACAAATCCGCAGAAGAAGTCAGGTATGTGGTTTTCGCGAAATAAAGCTCATGCGAAATATTGTGATTTATAGTAGTTGTTTGCTCACCTAAGCATGAAATGCCCTAAGTGGGTTTTTGTGATCCTGCTGTGCCTTGTGTCCATCATGTGTCATCTTGTGTACTTTCTATAGGCTATATTTTCAGTCAAATACTATGAAACTTAATCGGAATGAATGTCACAGTATCTAGGGCGAGTTAAAAAATGGGTCATGTGTAGTTAAAATGAAGGTTGTTGTGACAAAAAAACCCCATGTGTATAATCCAGAGGCCACATTTTCAATCCAAAACCCATGAGAATATCTGTCTTGGTAGGTTCTAAATTAGGTCACATTGAGTAAAAAAAAGTAGGCCACAGGGACATTAATTGTACGGTCAAATGGCAGGGGACTTGGGAACTTGTTCACGGCTGTAGTTAATCATGTTGCCCAGAGCTGACCGTACAGCATAGTTATTATTCCACAAAGTTTTACCATTCCAACGTTTGTTAAATGAATTAAATTTGGTTTTTTTTTTGTTTTAAAAAATGAGTATGTTGACGAAGTAGAATTTCCCTTCTAATGCCCAAATTCAATAAAATCCTGATGTTTTCGTACAATTGAAAGGACAAATTTTCCATAACCTGCACCTAAAAATTTGTTAGCATATTTGTCTTGGTATCTCAGAAGAAATTCATGAAAGGTCATGTAGGGGAAGAAATCTTCAGATGAGCAGGCTATCATATCCCCCTTGTTTTGGTCTGGTGGAGATAAACCCAAATTTGGAGATTAACTTAGACAGACTAATGGATGATTATTTTTGTCAGGCTTTCAAGGAAGAGTGCAGCAACCCCAAATGCAGCCTCATTCTGAATTAACTTCACACAAAAGTTTTGGACAAACCCAAGCCAAGTCAACATCTGTTCAACATATAGGCAAGGTTCCAATGGAAGAAGACCATAGAACACTTCCTACACGGTTAGATGAAAACCAGTTTAACAACAGACTTCAGGGCTCAAATCCGCAGGACCATACAAAGGGTATGTATTGATATTGTCATAATGATATTAGGCGTTTGAAACAAATAGATCAATAGAATGTAATGTTTGACATCTTAAAAGTGCTAATTTGAACTCCACTTGCTGATAACCTGTGAGCATCTGTCATGCCCTGTGACCATTGTGGGTCCGTCCATGCGTTTGTGCTTCTGTCTGTTTGTGTATTATGTTTTATTTTAAACGTCTACCTATATGGCTCTGTCACTCCAGTTTTCATGAAACTTTTCAGAAATAATACTACCATGACCCTTTTCAGAATATCTTCAAAGAATTTGACTCAAACATTAACTCCCGTGGCTAAAGCAACAAGACTGGAAAAAAATGAAATGATGTAAAGATCTGATTTGAAACCATTGGGCAGCCAAACTTTGCGAGTAGCTTTATCTAATGGATCTCTTCTACAATTGGTGAATCGATTGCCCTTGGGCCAAAATTGCTCCTACTTTTTATATTGGCTAATCTATTGTTGTTTGCCCTAACCATAAAAGATAGGGCTAACAAATTTGAATGTAGTTTTGTGTTTTGTTTAGTGTACAACTTACAAGATTATTCAAGTTTTACCTTGATTATACGTATAATCTTAATCAAGTTGGAAACTTGCCTCATCAGGTTCAAATGTAGATCACTGAGACATATCTCAGAAAAAACTTGTGTAGCTACATTGGTGGGTACATTTCGAGTCCAATACTTATGAAAGTTGGTCAGTATGACTTTAGCTCATCTGAGCATGAAGAGCTTAAGGTGAGCTTTTGTGATTGCCCAATGTCTATCGTGCGTCATCCACAATTTCTTTCAATCATCTCCTCTAAAACCACTAGGCCAATCTTCATGGAACTTGGCAGAGATGTTTCTAGGGTGAAGGTACTGAGACATATCTCAGAAAAAAAAACTGGTGTTCCTGCATTAGAGGGTACATTTCAAGTCCAAAACTTATGAAAGTTGGTCAGTATGACTTCAGCTCACCGGAGCATGAAGAGCTCAAGTTGTGCTTTTGTGATTGTCTAGTGTCCGTCGTGCATCGTCCACAATTTCTTTCAATCATCTTCTCCTCTATAAACTTTGGGCCAGTCATGATGGCAGAGATGTTTCTTGGTTGAAACTCTACCAAAATGTTCAAAAGATTGAATTCCCCTGATAACTCTGGTTCCCATGGAACAAAAAAAGCAAACTCTTAGAATAGACGACGCACGACGGATGATGCACGACGGACGACGGACACCCAGTGACCCTAAAAGCTTCCCTTGAGCACATTGTGCTCAGGTGAGCTAAAAAGGAAAACTTTTTTAGCTCACCTTAGCACAAAGTGCTAAAGGTGAGCTATTGTGATCACCCTATGTCCGGTGTCCGTCTTCCGTCAACAATTTTTTTAAACATCTTCTCCTCCTAAAACCATTGGGCCAATCTTCATGAAACTTGGCAGGAATATTCCTTGGGTGAAGCTATACCAAAATTGTTCAAAGAATTTAATTCCACCTATAACTCTGGTTGCCATGGCAACAAAAAGAAAAAAAAATTAAATCTTTGAAAATCTTCTCTGAAACTAGAAAGCGTAGGGCTTTGATATTTGGTATGTAGCATCTCCTAATGGACCTCTACTAAGTTTGTTCAAATTATGCCCCCTAGGGTCAAAACTGGCCCCGACCCGGGGGGATAACAAGTTTTAGCATAGGAACAAAGAAGGAAAACTTTAAAAATCTTCTCCTCTGAAACTTGAAGGCGTAGAGCTTTGATATGTGGTATATAGCATCTCCTAGTGGACCTCTACCAAGTTTGTTCAAATTATATCCCTGGGGTCAAAACTGGCCCCACCCCAGGGGTCACAAATTTGAGCACAGGAACAAATAAGGAAAACTTTAAAATTCTTCTCCTCTGAAACTTGAAGGCGTAGAGCTTTGATATTCAGTATCCTTGTGGACATCTACCAAGTTTGTTCAAATTATGCCCCTGGGGTCAAAACTGGCCCCACCCCGGGGGTCACAAGTTTGAGCATAGGAACAAAAAGGGAAAACTTAAAAATCTTCTCCTCTGAAACTTGAAAGCGTAGAGCTTTTGGTATATGGCATCTCGTAGTGGACCTCTGCCAAGTTTGTTCAAATTATGTCCCTGGGGTCAAAACTGGCCCCATCCCGGGAGTCACAAATTTGATCATAGGAACAAAGAAGGAAAACTTTAAATTTCTTTTCCTCAGAAACGAGATAGCGCAGAGCTTTGATTTTTAGTCTGTTGCATTTCCTAGTGGACCTCTACCAAGTTTGTTCAAATGATGTCCCTGGGGTCAAAACTGGCCCCATCCCGGGGGTCACAAGTTTGAGCATAGGAACAAAGAAGGAAAACTTCAAAATTTTTCCCCTTTGAAACTAGATGACGTAGAGCTTTGATATTTGGTCTGTGGCATCTCCTAGTGGACCTTTACCAAGTTTGTTTAAATCATGCCCGTAGGGTCAAAACTGGCTCTGCCCCGAGGGTCACAAGTTCAAACATAGGAACAAAGAAAGAAAATTTTAAGATTCTTCTTCTCTACAACTGGAAGACATAGACCTATGATATTTGGCATGTAGCAATTCCTAGTGTCTTTCTGCCGAGTTTTTTCATATTATGCCGTTGGGGTCAAAACTGGCCCTGTCCCACGGGGTCACAGGTTTGAACATAGCAACGAAGAAGGAAAACTTAAGGAATCTTCCCTGAAACTTGAAGGAACAAAGAAGGAAAATTTCAAATTTCTTTTTCTCATAAATGGGAAGGTGTAAAGCTTTGATACTTGGTATGTAGCATCTGTGAGTAGACCTCTACCAAGTTTATTCCAAAGATGCTGCTTTAGTAAAACTGGCCCAGCCTCGGGGACCACAGGTTCGAACATAGGACAAAGAAGGAAATTTTAAAGTTCTACTTTGAAACTAGAAGGTGTAGAGCTTTGATATTTGATTGCCCTATGTCCGATGTCTGTCACCCGTCAACAATTTCTTTAAACATCTTTTTCTCCAAACCCACTGGGCCAATCTTGATGAAACTTGGCAGGGATGTTCCTTGGGTGAGGCTTTAGCAAAGTTCCTCAAAGAATTGAATTTTACTCATAAGCTATAGTCTAAAGTGAGCGTTCCAGGGCCATTGGCCCTCTTGTTTTATTCTTCTTCTCTTAAACTAGAGTGTGCAGGGCTTTGATATTTGGTATGTACTATCTCCTAGTGGACCTCTACCAAAATTGTTCATATGATGTCCCTGGGGTCAAAACTGGCCCACCTCGGGGGTCACAAGTTTGAAACATAGGAACAAAAAGGAAAACTTTAAAATTCTTCTACTCTGAAACCAGAGGGTGCAGGGCTTTGATATTTGGTATGTAGCATCTCCTAGTGGACCTCTACCAAGATTATTCATATGATGTCCCTGGGATCAAAACTGGCTCCGCCCTTGGGGTCACAAGTTTGAAACATAGGAACAAGAAGGAAAACTTTAAAATTCTTCTTCTCTGGAACTAGAAGGTGCAGGGCTTTGATATTTGGTATGTAGCATCTCCTAGTAGACCTCTACCAAGGTTGTTCATATGAAGTCCCTGGGGTCAAAACTGGCCCTTCCCAGGGGGGGGCCACAAGTTTGAAACATAGAAATAAAGAAGGAAAACTTTAAAATTCTTTTTCTCTGAAACTAGAAGATGTGGAGGTTTGATATTTGGTAAGTAGGATCTCCTAGTAGACTTCTACAATGTTTGTTCATAAGATGTCCCAGGGATCCAAACTTGCCCTGCCCCATGGGTCACAAGTTCAAAACATAGGAACAAAGAAGGAAAACTTTAAAATTCTTCTTCTCTGAAACTGGAAGGAGTAGAGCTTTGATATTTGGTATGTAGCATCTCCTAGTGGACCTCTACTAAGATTGTTCATATGATGTCCCTGGGGTCAAAACTGGCCCCGCCCTGGGGGTCAAAAGTTTGAACATAGGAACATAGAAGGAAAACTTTAAAATTCTTCTTCTCTGAAAGTGGTAGGCTTAGAGCTTTGATATTTTGTATAAAGCATCTCCTAGTAAACCTTCACCAATTTTGTTCATATGATGCCCCTGGGTTCCAAACTGGCCCTGCCCTGGGGGTCACAAGTTTGAATATGGGAAAAAAAGGAAAACTTTAAAATTCTTCTTCTTTGAAACCAGAAGGTGTTGAGCTTTGATATTTGGTATAAAGCATCTCCTAGTGGACGTCTGCCAATTTTATTCATATGATGCCTCTTGGATCATAATTTGCCCAGCCGCTGGGGTCACAAATTTAAACATGGGAACTAAAAAGGAAAAAATTAAAATTCTTCTTCTCTGAAACTATAAGGTGTAGAGCTTTGATATATGGTATGTAGAAATACTAGTGGATCACTACCAAGTTTGGTCATAAGATGTCCCAGGGGTCAAAACTGGCCCTGCCCGGGGTTCACAAATTCTAAACCTAGGAACAAAAATGGAAAACTTTAAAATTCTCCAGAAAGCTTTGACATTTGGTATGTCAAATTGACTTGAGACTTGGTGAACATGTTTGTTGTATTGCATGCCCTTTGCAACTATTATACCTCCTTGACAACTGCCGGTGGGATGGGCAAATGTTGCGACAATTTGCCACTCTTGTTTCATTATCATTTGGCCTTGAACCTCAATATTTGGTATTTATCTTCATTGTAGACCTTTACTGCTTAGTACTCTTGTGAGCGATATAGGACCATCATGGTCCTCTTGTTTTTTTTAGCTCACCTGAGCACAACGTGCTCAAGGGGAGCTTTTAGGATCACCCGGTGTCCGTCGTTCGTCGTCCATCGTGCGTCGTCCGTCGTGCGTCAGTGCGTCGTGCGTCGTCAACAATTCTTTAAACATCAACTCCTCCTAAACCACTGGGCGCATTTGGACCAAACTTGGCTGGAATGTTCCTTGGGAGGTCCTCTTTATACAGTTTTCACAGAATTTGATTCCGTCAAAAACTCTGGTTGCCATGGCAAAGAAATAGATTTTTTTAAGAAAATCTTTAAAAATCTTCTTCTCTGAAACCGCTGGCCAGATTTTAAAATAATTTCACAGAGATGTTCCTTAGGTGACCCTTTTCAAAAAGTATTCGCGAAATTTTGATCCGTCAAGAAACATGGCTCTGGTGAATGGGGGCTTCGTGCACTATACAGAAATGATGAAATTCTTAAAAATTCTTCTTCTCTGAAACCGCTGACTAGATTTTAAAATAATTTCACACAGATGTTCCTTTGGTGACCCTTTTCAAAAATTGTTCGCGAAATTTTGATCCGTCAAGAAACATGGCTCTGGTGAATGGGGGCTTCTTGCACTATTCAGAAATGAAGAAATTCTTAAAAATTCTTTTTCTCTGAAACCGCTGGCCAGATTTTAAAATAATTTCACACAGATGTTCCTTGGGTGACCCTTTTCAAAAAATGTTTGCGAAATTTTTATCCGTCAAGAAACATGGCTCTGGTGAATGGGGGCTTCTTGCACTATACAGAAATGAAGAAATTCTTAAAAGTTCTTCTTCTCTGTAACCGCTGGTCAGATTTTAAAATAATTTCACAGAGATGTTCCTTTGGTGACCCTTTTTTCAAAAATTCTTTGCAAAATTTTGATCTGTCGAGAAACATGGCTCTGGTGAATGGGGGCTTCTTGCACTATACAGAAATGAAGAAATAATTAAAAAATTTTCTTCTCAGAAACCGCTGGCCAGATTTTAAAATAATTTCACAGAAAAGTTCCTTGGATGACCCTTTTTAAAAATTATTTGCGAAATTTTGATTCGTCAAGAAACATGGCTCTGGTGAATGGGGGCTACTTGCGCTATAGGGAAATGAAGAAATTCTTCAAAATTCTTCTCTCGAACGGCTGGTCAGATTTTGAAATAATTTCACAGAGATTTTCCTTGGGTGACCCTTTTCAAAAACTGTTCGCGAAATTTTGATTCATCAAGAAACATGGCTCTGGTGAATGGGGGCTACTTGCACTATAGGGCAATGAAGAAATTCTTTAAAATTCTTCTTCTTTGAAATGGCTGGTCAGATTTTGGAAAATTTTCACAGAGATATTCCTTGGGTGACCCTTTTCGAAAATTGTTCATGAAAGTTTGATTCGTAAGGAAACATTGCTCTGGTGAATGGGGGCTACTTGCACTATATGGAAATGAAGAAATTCTTGAAAATTCTTCTTCTCTGAAACGGCTGGTCAGATTTGAAAATTGTTTCACAGAGATATTCCTTGAATGGCGTTTTTCACAATGTGTTTGCGAAATTTTGATAGGTCAAGAAACATGGCTCTAGAGAATGGGGGCTTCTTGCACTGTACGGAAATTAAGAAACTCCTAAAAATTCTTCTTTTTTGAAACTGCTGGTCAGATTTTGAGAGGACTTTTACAGGTGACCTTTTAAAAATTGCTTGGCAAAATAATGATTTTGTTTCCAGTGTTTCAATACCTTCAAAAAAAAAAGGCTATGATCCTCTCAAAAATTCAGGTGAGCGATCCAGGGCCATCTTGGCCCTCTTGTTTAAATTATACAATTTGGGTCAAATTTTGCCCAGCCTGTGGGTTCACAAGTTTAACATGGGCTTATCTAGTGACGTGAATTCACAAAGTGATCAAGGGAAACAATTACTATTATAAGAGATATAAAATTTGTTGTCAATTACCTGCCGTGATTGTAAAACTAAGCTTTTTTATGATTGATGTTAGGTTTTCAGGATTTTTGGAAAGAAAACGTTCAGATTTCAGGGACAGTGATTTATTTTGATGGTTTATTTTTGGGAGGAGAGTATTTTTTACTATGTCAGTTTAGACTCAGAGACATATAGAGAATTTTGTTTTTTTCGGTGAAAGATGGAAATTTATTTCATCCAGTGGACACCATCGTTAATATTTTCACGAGTGGCGCAGCCATGAGTGAAAATATTAACGATGGTGTTCATGAAATGAAATAATTTTCGATCTTTCACAAAAAAAAAACCAAATATTCTATTTATTTCATGCTTTTAACCCTTTCTGGGAGGAAATTTATCAAAATCCAGTACAGTTCTATTCCATTATTCCCTCTCCTGCATAGCTTAGCAACGTGTTACAATATTACGTCAAGTGTGAGAAATGTAAAGGTAAATGACGTCATATTTCCATCTGGTACTTGCTAACTAACTCTTTACCATTAATTAATTAATTTCAAAATTGGAAATTGTCGTATGCAAACTTTTTCAGTTTGGAAGAGACTTTATTTTGTTGTCTGGGAAAGAGTATTGCAGACCTTCGTCGATCTTCTGAACCATTGTAATTTTTTTGTTTGGGAAAGAGTATAGCGGGTCTTCATCAACTTGTAAACCATTTTAATTTGTTGTTTGGGAAAGAGTGTAGATCTAGCGGGTCTTCGTCAAGTTTTAAATTGTTGTTTGGTAGAGTACTGCGGGTCTTCTAAACCATCATAATTTCGTGTCCGAAAATTTAGGGACAATTATTTTACCAAGTGTCCGAACTTAGGGACAAAAAATAAATTATTTTGGAAAATAATTAATGGTGTCCGAAATTTTAGGGTGTCCAAATACTTAGGGCAATTACGGTATACCTTGGCACTTACATCACCAACATGTCGGCATTGACTCTTACACGCTTCTATATGTTCTGAAAGTGAACTGCAGCCATTCTGCATGATCGGGAAACACTCGGTCAACAATCCTGGACTGATCGGCATTTTTCTGTACTGGATCCGCATACTTCCATAAGATTTCGGCAACCTTTCGCATACTGTTCCGGGTATCACTGCTGAACGAGCCCCGTTTGCCAAGCTGCGCCCATTTTCATCCCAAAAGCTCCCCGAAATTAGCCATTTTTCATCTGCAACCCTTCGACAAGCAATCGAGGTTGTAGTGGAGGGCAGGCCTAATACAAGAGTAAATACATGTAAATCTATCATGAGACAAACAGCATATTTATTTCATGCTTTCCGGTAGGATATCAAGAAATAGGAATGAAATTTTCGATCTTACACTGGTACCACCAGCATAAGATACCAATTTTCATGTTCTTGTTGCCTAGGTTAATTGCGCGTGCCTCACAACCAGATGGAAATATGACGCCATTTACCTTTACATTTCTCACACTTGACGTAATATTGTAACACGTTGCTAAGCTATGCAGGAGAGGGAATAATGGAATAGAATTGTACTGGATTTTGATAAATTTCCTCCCAGAAAGGGTTAAAAGCATGAAATAAATAGAATATTTGGGTTTTTTTTGTGAAAGATCGAAAATTGTTTCATCTCATGAACACCATCGTTAATATTTTCACTCATGGCTGCGCCACTCGTGAAAATATTAACGATGGTGTCCACTTGATGAAATAAATTTCCATCTTTCACCGAAAAAAAAAATCTCTATATGTCTCTGAGTCTAAACTGACATAGTAAAAAATACTCACTGTCCCTGAAATCTGAACGTTTTCTTTCCAAAAATCCTGAAAACCTAACATCAATCATAAAATAGCTTAGTTTTACAATCACGGCAGGTAACTGATAACAAATTTTATATCTCTTATAATAGTAATTGTTTCCCTTGATCACTTTGTGAATTCAAGTCACTAGATAAGCCCATGTTAAACTTGTGAACCCACAGGTTGGGCCAATTTTGACCCAAATTGTATAATTTGAAAAAAAAAAAAAAACAAGAGGACCATGATGGTCCTATATCGCTCACAAGAGTACTAAGCAGTAAAGGTCTACAATGAAGATAAATACCAGATATTGAGGTTCAAGGCCAAATGATAATGAAACAAGAGTGGCAAATTGTCGCAACATTTGCCCATCCCACCGGCAGTTGTCAAGGAGGTATAATAGTTGCAAAGGGCATGCAATACAACAAACATGTTCACCAAGTCTCAAGTCAATTTGACATACCAAATGTCAAAGCTTTCTGGGGAATTTTAAAGTTTTCCATTTTTGTTCCTGGGTTTAGAATTTGTGAACCCCGGGCAGGGCCAGTTTTGACCCCTGGGACATCTTATGACCAAACTTGGTAGTGATCCACTAGTATTTCTACATACCATATATCAAAGCTCTACACCTTATAGTTTCAGAGAAGAAGAATTTTAAATTTTTCCTTTTTAGTTCCCATGTTTAAACTTGTGACCCCAGTGGCTGGGCCAATTATGATCCAAGGGGCATCATATTAATAAACTTGGCAGACGTCCACTAGGAGATGCTTTATACCAAATATCAAAGCTCAACACCTTCTGGTTTCAAAGAAGAAAAAAATTAAAGTTTTCCTTTTTTTCCCATGTTTTTTTCCCAGTTTGGAACCCAGGGGCATCATATGAACAAAATTGGTAGAAGTTTACTAGGAGATGCTTTATACAAAATATCAAAGCTCTTAGCCCACCAGTTTCAGAGAAGAAGAATTTTAAAGTTTTCCTTCTATGTTCCTTTGTTCAAACTTTTGATCCCCTCGGCGGGGCCAGTTTTGAAACCCAGGGACATCATATGAACAATCTTGGTAGAGGTCCACTAGGAGATGCTACATACCAAATATCAAAGCTCTACTCCATCCTTTTTCAGAGAAGAAGAATTTTAAAATTTTCCTTCTTTGTTCCTATGTTTTGAAATTGTGACCAATGGGGCAGGGCAAGTTTGGACCCCTGGGACATCTTATGAACAAACATTGTAGAAGTCTTCTAGGAGATCCTACTTACCAAATATCAAAGCCCTACACCTTCTAGTTTCAGAGAAGAAGAATTTTAAAGTTTTCCTTCTTTATTTCTATGTTTCAAACTTGTGACACCCCCCTCCCCGGGAAGGGCCAGTTTTGACCCCAGGGACATCATATGAACAACCTTGGTAGAGGTCCACTAGGAGATGCTACATACCAAATATCAAAGCCCTGCACTTTCTAGTTTCAGAGAAGAATAACTTTAAAGTTTTCCTTCTTTGTTCCTATGTTTCAAACTTATGACCCCCGAGGTGGGCCAGTTTTGACCCCAGGGACAGCATATGAACAATTTTGGTAGAGGTCCACTAGGAGATGCTACATACCAAATATCAAAGCCCTGCTCACTCTAGTTTAAGAGAAGAAGAATAAAACAAAAGGGCCATTGGCCCTGGAACGCTAACCTTAGACTATAGCTTATGAGTAAAATTCAATTCTTTGAGGAACTTTGCTAAAGCCTCACCCAAGGAACATCCCTGCCAAGTTTCATCAAGATTGGCCCAGTGGGTTTGGAGAAAAAGATGTTTAAAGAAATTGTTGACGGGTGACAGACATCGGACATAGGGCAATCAAATATTAAAGCTCTACACCTTCTAGTTTCAAAGTAGAACTTTAAATTTTCCTTCTTTGTCCTATGTTCGAACCTGTGGTCCCCGAGGCTGGGTCAGTTTTACCAAAGCAGCATCTTTGGAACAAACTTGGTAGACGTCTACTCACAGATGCTACATACCAAGTATCAAAGCTTTACACCTTCCCGTTTATGAGAAGAAGAAATTTGAAATTTTCCTTCTTTGTTCCTTCAAGTTTCAGAGAAGATTTCTAAAGTTTTCCTTCTTTGTTGCTATGTTCAAACCTGTGACCCCGTGGAGCAGGGCCAGTTTTGACCCCAACGGCATAATATGAAAAATACTTGGCAGAAAGACACTAGGAATTGCTACATGCCAAATATCATAGGTCTATGCCTTCTAGTTGTAGAGAAGAATTTTAAAATTTTCTATCTTTGTTCCTATGTTTGAACTTGTAACCCCGGGGCAGAGCCAGTTTTGACCCTACGGGCATGATTTGAACAAACTTGGTAGAGGTCCACTAGGAAATGCAACAGACCAAATATCAAAGCTCTACGCTTTCTAGTTTCTGAGGAAAAGAATTTTAAAGTTTTCCTTCTTTGTTCCTATGCTCAAATTTGTGACCCCCGGGATGGGGCCAGTTTTGACTCCAGGGACAGAATTTGAACAAACTTGGCAGAGGTCCACTACGAGATGCCATATACCAAATATCAAAGCTCTACGCCTTCAAGTTTCAGAGGAGAAGATTTTTAAGTTTTCCCTCTTTGTTCCTATGCTCAAACTTGTGACCCCCGGGGTGGGGACAGTTTTGACCCCAGGGGCATAATTTGAACAAACTTGGTAGATGTCCACAAGGATACTAAATATCAAAGCTCTACGCCTTCAAGTTTCAGAAGAGAAGAATTTTAAAGTTTTCCTTATTTGTTCCTATGCTCAAATTTGTGACCCCTGGGGTGGGGCCAGTTTTGACCCCAGGGATATAATTTGAACAAACTTGGTAGAGGTCCACTAGGAGATGCTATATACCACATATCAAAGCTCTACGCCTTCAAATTTCAGAGAAGAAGATTTTTAAAGTTTTCCTTCTTTGTTCCTATGCTAAAACTTGTTATCCCCCGGGTCGGGGCCAGTTTTGACCCTAGGGGCATAATTTGAACAAACTTAATAGAGGTCCATTAGGAGATGATACATACCAAATATCAAAGCCCAACGCTTTCTAGTTTCAAAGGAGAAGATTTTCAAAGATTTCATTTCTTTTTCTTTTTGTTGCCATGGCAACCAGAGTTATAGGTGGAATTAAATTCTTTGAACAATTTTGGTAGAGCTTCACCCAAGGAACATTCCTGCCAAGTTTCATGAAGATTGGTCCAGTGGTTTTAGGAGGAGAAGATGTGTAAAAAAAAATTGTTGGCGGAAGACGGACACCGGACATAGGGTGATCACAATAGCTCACCTTTAGCACTTTGTGCTAAGGTGAGCTAAAAAAGTTTTCATTTTTTGTTTCTATGTTTCAAACTTGTGACCCCCCCCCGGGGCGGGGCCAGTTTTGACCCCAGGGGCATCATATGAACAATCTTAGTAGAGGTCTACCAGAAGATGCTACATACCAAATATCAAAGCTCTACGCCTTCCAGTTTTAGAGAAGAAGATTTTCATAGATTTTATTATTTTTCCTTTTGCTTGCTATGGTAACCAGAGTTATGGCTGGAATTCAATCTCTTTGGTAGAGCTTCACCCAAGGAACATCCCTGCCAAGTTTCATCAAGATTGGCCCAGTGGTTTAGGAGAAGATTTTTAAAGAAATTGTGGACGACGGACGATGGACGATGGGCGATCACAAAAGCTCACCATGAGCACTTCGTGCTCAGGTGAGCTAAAAATGGTAGAGGTTAGATAAAGCTACATGCAAAGGCTGGAAGCCCCAGGACTTATGGTTTCACACAAGGAGATTAAAAAGATTTTCATTCTTTTTTACTTTTTGTTGCAATTGCAACCAGTTTTTCATTGAATCAAAAAATTTCAAGCAGTTCTGAAGAAGACCAGGATCATTTCTGTGATCAAAATTAAATAAGTTCAAAATTAAATAAGTTCTATTAGAGAAGATGTCTGAAATAAAAGTTCGCACATGCACAGACGCATGACAACCACAGAGCCATGACAAAAGCCCGCAGGCCTGCACCTAATGGAGCCAAATAGTTTCCACTGTCCCTAAACTAAAGTGCTGACAAAAGTAAAATCATCTAGAATTGATACAGTTGAAGACATCCTGATTATAAAATTGTGATCTACCCCTGAACCTGATTTACATGTACTAGACATTAACAACATAAACATTCTAATCAAATTTCATGTGTCCAAGTGACCTACTTCTTGAACAGATGTGATCCAATTTTGATCTTGTCCAAAATATTACCAGTACAAACATTATGAACAGTTTTCATGGGTACCTGACTAAAAATGTAGCTTCTAGAGCACATGCTATGTTCTTGTCCGATTTATGACTACTTTTTGACCTGGTGTGATACCCTATGACCCAACATCACTCTATTTTGAACTAGTTCAAGACAATGATAAAAAAGCAAGAGTATCAGACTAAAAATGTGGCCTCTATATTGTACATGAGAATTTTCAAAGATTTGTCTCAGTGACCTACTTTTAAACCTTGTTTTACCTAATTTCAAACTTGCTGAAATATTATTAATTACAAACATTCTGAATATGTTGTTTCAGATTATTATCAATACAAAGGTCATGACTAAGTTTCATGGGTACTGGACTGAAAAATTTCACTTTTGGAGTACATAATATGTTTTTTTTTTTTTTAAGATATGACCAAGCGACCTTTATGGCCTGATGTGAATGAATTTCAAATATATCTTAGATATATTAAAAGCAATCATATTCATCAAGTTTAATGGGTATTAGTTTGAAAATATGGCCTCTAGAATGCACTCAAAGGTTTTTGAGAATATGTACCAGTGACCAGCTTGACTTACATGACCCAATTGCAAACTTGTATGTGGTTTTCTCAAGACAAACACTGACCATTTTTCATGAGTATACGACAGAAAATGAGGCCTTTAGAGGGCACATTTTTTTTAACTAAAACCGAAATTCTTAATCAATTTTCGTAAAGTATCATACTGAAAATTTGACCTCTGGAGTACACATAAGGTGACAGTTTAGGCCTGATCGATGCACAGTATGCCTTGACACAATCACAAAAGCTCATCTTGAACGATTAATGCCAAGGTAAGCTAGAAAAACTTCATGCTATGGTGGTTACTGTAGTGCACACAAGGTCTTTCTATGATTTGACTTGGTGATGTTTTTTATCATAGGTGTCTATTTTTAGCTCTACTGGCTTTCAGCCAGCAGAGCTTATGTCATGGCGTGGTTTCCGTCGTCCGTCTGTCCGTCCGTCCGTCCGTCTGTCCGTCTGTCCGTCCGTCCGTCCATTAGTCTTTTTCTTGTTTACGCGATAAAGCCTTCATTTCTGGTCAGATTTTCATGAAACTTACACAGTTTGTTTATATCATCAATAGCGTTAAGCCTATTGATTTTGAAAAAAATCCAACAAACAGTTTTGGAAAAGTAGCCATTTCAGATTTAAAATTTCCATTTCTTGTTTACGCGATAAAGTCTGTATTTGTGGTCAGATTTCCATGAAACTTGCAGAGTTCGTTTGTCTTATCAAGAGCTTCAACCCTATTGATTATGAAAAAAATCCAATAAACAGTATGGGAAAAGTAGCCATTTCAAGTTTAATACCTTCATTTCTTGTTTACGCGATAAAGTCTTCATTTTTGGTCAGATTTTCGAGAAAATTACACAGTTTGTTCATCTCATCAATAGCTTTAACCCTATTGATTTTGAAAAAAATCCGACAAACAGTATGGATAAAGTAGCCATTTCAGGTTTAAAATTTCCATTTCTTGTTTATGCAATAAAGATTGTATTTGTGGTCAGATTTCCATGAAACTTGCAGAGTTTGTTTGTCTTATCAATAGCTTCAACCTTATTGATTTTGAAAAAAAATCCGACAAACAGTATGGATGAAGTAGCCATTTTAAGTTTAAAATTTTGATTTCTTATTTATGGGATAAAGTCTGTATTTGTAGTCAGATTTCCATGAAACTTGCAGAGTCTGTTTATCTTATCAATAGCTCCAACCCTATGAATTTTGAAAAAACCCAATAAACAGTATGGGAAAAGTAGCCATTTGAAGTTGAAAACTTTCATTTCTTGTTTATGCGATAAAGATATTTGAGGTCAGATTTTCATGAAATTTGCATAGCTTGTTTGTATCATCAATAGGTTAAACCCTATTGATTTTGAAAAACATCCAACAAACAGTATTGGTAAAGTAGTCATTTCAAGTTGAACAATTTCATTGCTTGTTTACATGGTAAAGTAGTTATTTGTGATCAGATTTTTGTGAATTTTTCAGCTTATTTATCCCATCAATAGCTTTTTAACCCTGTTGAGTTTGAAAAAAAGCAACAAACAGTAATGGAAAAGTAGCCATTTTGAGTTGAAAATGTCAATTATTTGTCTCTTTGCATAATGAATTCCTAATGTATGCTTGATTTAAAAGCAAAATCTCTGCCAGTAGAGCATATTCAGGCCCTTCAGGGCCCTCTAGTTCATACTTGTCAAACAAGATGTCTGTTTGTAAAACAGTCATGCCCCCCTTTGATATAGGTAGTGGCAACGTTCATTAACTGATATCAAAACGTGTGTTCAACTTCCGCTTTTTCCCAGTTGACTTCAATGCTTACTTCGTCCCCAATAATACGCAAGTAAAATGTCGGAGCCACAAGTTGAGCTACTTATGATGAATTTTGAGACACTACCTTTTTTTTTGTTTTCAAAAATGGCTCAAGTGACTGCAGCAGCGCAAGCCCTGAATCATCTGGTGGTCACTGTGACCTTGACCTTTCACTGATTAACTTTGAAATCGATAGGGATCATTTACACTCCAAGAAGAATATGTGTACAGAATTTGAAGGAATTGGGTCAATTCTGTGTCCAGTTATCATCTAGACATGGTTTGGTTAATATATCCTTAAGTTGAAGGCCGCCTTGACCTTTGATAGGTTAATCTCAGAATCAATAGGGATCATTGACATGTTAATGGCCACTGTGACCTTGACCTTTGTCCGATTGACCTCAAAATCAATAGGGATCATCTGCAATCAGAGACAAATGTCGTGCCAGATTTGACGAACCTTGTATGTCTGGTTATCATCCCTACAAGGTTCGGTCTATATATCAAAATGTTGATGGTAACTGTGACCTTGACCTTTGACTGGTTGATTTCAAAATCAATAGGGAATGGTAACTGTGACCTTGACCTTTGACTGGTTGACTTCAAAATCAATAGGGATTGTCTATACTCAGAAAGGGGCTAGGTTTGGACTATACATTAACCTGCTGATGGTTACTGTGACCTTGCCCTTTGATGAATTGACCTCAAAATCAATAGGGATCATCTAAACTCTGAAACAAATGTCTGCCAAATTTGACAAACCTAGGTCAATTCTGTGTCTAGTTATCATCCAGACAAGGTTTGGTCTATGTATTAGGATACTGACAGTCACTGTGACCTTGACCTTTGGCCGATTGACCTCAAAATCAATAGGGATCATCAAAACTCCGAAACCTATGTCTGTGCCAAATTTGATGAACCTAAGTCAATTTTGTGTCTAATTAACATCCAGACATGGTTTGGTCTATGTATCATCATATTGACGGTCACTGTGACCTTGACCTTTGGCAGTTTCCTCATAATCAATAGGAATCAGCTAAACCATAAGACAAATGTCTATGCCAAGTTCGACGAACCTTGGTCAATTCTGTGTCTAGTTATCATTCAGGCAAGGTTTGGTCTATATATCAACATGTTGATGGTCACTGTGACCTTGACCTTTGACTGATTGACCTCAAAATCGATAGGGACATCGGCACTTGAGATGAATGTCTGTGCCATATCTGAAGAACCTGGGTCGATTCTGAGTCTAGTTATCATCCGGACAAGGTTGGGTCTGTATATCAACATGTTGCTGGTCACTGTGACCTTGACCTTTGACAGATTGACCTCAAACTCAAAGGGATCATCTACATTCCGAGACAAATGTCTGTGCCACATTTGAGTACCTAGGTCAATTCTGTGTCTAGCTATCATCGGGACAAGGTAAGGTCTACCGACTGACCAACAGACTGACCAATCAAAGGACAGACCGACAGAAAGACATTACAAAAGCATTCTATCCCTACTTTGTGGAAGGGGGGGCATAAATATTATACAGATAAACGTTTGTTGCTCCACTCTTCCCATTTTAGAGAAAAAAAAATAAAGAAATTATATCCCATGGGCATAATATAATTTGACTTGCTAGAGGTCCACTAACATACTTAAAGTCAAAGCTCTATGCCTTCCAGTTTCAAAGAAGAATTTTAAAGTTTTCCTTCTTTGTTCCTTGTTCAAACTTGTGACCAGGAATGAATGAATGAATGAATGTTGTTTTATGGAGCATCGACAGCTTTGGTCATTTAGCGCGCATATTTATGTTAAAAAGATAATAAACGAGGGGTTGTTTAAACTGAATAAAGTTTTAATGACAATAAAAGAATTGAATTAAGAAAATTTAATGCATAAAGGGCATCATCGAGTTACAGGGCAATCCCTATATACTCAAAAGTTTTAAATGATAAGAACTGAATTAAGAAGTATGCATAAAGGGCATTATCGAGTTACAGGGCAATCCCCATATACTCAAAAGTTTTAAATGATAAGATTTAAGAATGTGATAAACAGGTTTAAACTCAATGCTGGTTTGATAAGAAGAAGTTTTTAAATGAAAAAATATGTGTCATTTATAATGTGCATAAAATATGATATTGAGTGGCTGGGCGTCCCTGCCTACTCCAAAGCATTAGGTTAAAAGGTAAGACTGATAATATTGTTTTTCCTTAGAAATGAGGTTAAAACTGGTAAAGATTGGAGCCTCCAATGGGATCAAATACTCCCATTAAAGAGGACCTGTCTCCAATGAGATAAGATGTCTCCAAGAGAGCCAATCCTCCCATTAAGGAGATGCAAACTGAATATTAGTGAAGTAAAGGATGTAAAAAGATGGGTAAGAAACTCAAGAGTAAATATCACAGTTTATTGTAAATGCCAATCTCCTTTATGAAAGCGATGATAGATTCAACGCTGACAGAATCAAAAAGATTTTTCGAACTATCGACGTTGAAATATTTTGAACGAACTGGCTGAAAGTCAATGCAATCTAGTAGGATATGTTTTACAGAAAAGGTTGCATTGCATGGTATACATTCAGGGGCATCATCTCTGGTCAAGAGCCAGGAATGTGTGATGCGTGAATGGCCTATTCGAAGTCGTGCAATTATCACTTCTTCTCGACGAACAGATCTGTAAATGGGATACCATTCACCAAGGTATGGTTTAACTGAATGCAGTTTATTAAAAACATCAGCATCCCACTGGGATTGCCAAGAAGATTGGATATGTGATAAAACGGAGAATTTAAAATCAGTGTGTGGAACTTTAAAAATTGAAATGGGAAGGTTAAGTGCAGATTTGGCAGATCTATCGGCATTTTCATTGCCTTTGATGCCTACATGGCTTGGAAGCCAGCAGAACACCAATCTATTCTTAGAAGAAATTTGTGAGATCCTTTCAAGTTAACTACAGATTAAGGGATTCTCAAGTCGTTGATTTGAAAGTGCCTGTAATGTTTACAAAGGGTCCGAAAAGATAATAAAACGGTTGGAATTAGAACTTTCAGCTAGATTAAGGGCAAGATCAATTGCTTTGATTTCAGCAGAGAAGATAGAGGAGGTGTTTGGAAGGCGGCACTTTAAGCTCCTTTGTCCATAAACAGCGGCAGCAGCTACAGAATTTCCTTCTTTAAGTGCAGATTTGGCAGATCTATCGGCATTTTCATTGCCTTTAATGCCTACATGGCTTGGAAGCCAGCAGAACACCAATCTATTCTTAGAAGAAATTTCTCACTTCAATATATTTTAAAACTTAAGTCGAATCGTTTTAATCCATTTCTCTATCTGTATAGATGGGTTTGAAGGAAAAATAATGCTCCTCTATCTCGTTGTATCTAGCATGAAACACAGTTCTATCCGTGACAGACTTTTTGTCAGATGCAAGGTCAAATCTGAATTCTGCACTGTTTAGTGTCCATGGAGAGATTTCAGAGATTTTATAGTCCGCAATAGACTCAGTGGCTATGCCAAGGTTATCTACAATGGGCTCCATGCGGATACCAAATGGAGGAATAACAGTTGGTTTCCTTTCAAAAAGACATTTATATTCAGGTTTAAAGACAACGTTATGAGTTGGATTAAAACGATTCGACTTAAGTTTTAAAATAAATTGAAGTGAGAGTTTTTCTCTCCTGTAAGAAAGGGAAGGTTCATTAGCCTCAAGATAGAGACTATTGACGGGAGAAGTTCTGAAAGCCCCAAGTACAAGACGCAGACGATCGTGGTGTACAGAATCGAGAATTTTCAGATAGGATTTACAGGTTGATCCATATACAACAGATCCATAGTCTAACTTGGAGCGAACTAAATATCGATAAAGCCGCAAGAAGACTTTACGGTCTGCTCCTCATTCAGAATGAGCCACAACCTTATGAAGATTAAGAGCCTTCTTGCACTTCTTTTTAAGTGCAGTGATGTGAGGAAGGAAGGGAAGCTTTCTGTCATAGATGACTCCAAGAAATTTAAACTCAGAAACGACTTCAATTTTAGATTTGTCCAAATACAGGTCAGGATCTGGATGAACACCTCGTAGATTACAAAGGTGCATGCACTTAGTTTTGGACTTTGAAAATTTGAAGCCATTTTCATCAGACTATGTTTGCAGTTTGTTGAGACACTGTTGAAGTTGTCTCTCAATAATATTAATATTTCGAGATCTGAAGCATATAACAAAGTCATCAACATAGAGGGAACAGTCTACTGTTTATTTTTACACTGAAAAGTGTAACAAAGAATACATCCTTGGGGTACACCCGTCTCCTGTTCACGGGCCCGAGACAGTATTAAAAACTCGGACGCGGAAAAGACGTTCATCCAAGAAGGCTGAAATAAAAAGAGGAAGACGGCCTCGAAGACCAAAGTCATGCAAGTCTTTCAGAATTCCGTATTTCCAAGTTGTATCGTAAGCGCTTTCAAGGTCGAAAAAGACAGATACTACATGCTGTCTATTAATAAAGGCTTCTCTGACAAAGGTTTCAAAGCGGACAAGATGATCTATGGTGCCGCGCTGGCGACGAAATCCACCCTGTACATCAACGATGAGGTTGTTTTTCTCTGAAAACCAGACAAGCCTGTCGTTGACCATACGTTCTAGGGTCTTGCAGAGACAACTAGTAAGAGCTATTGGCCGATCGTTAGCCGGGTCACTAGCATCTTTGCCAGGTTTTGGGATAGGGATGACAAGTGCCTCCCGCCAGGATGCAGGAAAATCACCTGACTGCCAGATATCATTAAAAATATCAAGTAAAACTGAGAGGGAAGTAAAAGGTAAGTGTTTTAAAAACTGGTAATGAACTTTATCTGGGCCAGGAGAAGAATCGTGAGCTTTATTCAGAGCAGATTTTAATTCTTTAAAAGTGAAGAGTTTATTATAATGTTCTGAATTCGAAGACTTGAAATTAAGCTTTTTCTTTTCTTCTCTAGCTTTTTTCCTCTGAAACTTTTCTGAATAGTTTGCAGAGGAAGACTTTTTGCAAAAGGTGTCAGCAAGAGCATCAGCTATATCCTGGGGAGATTCCACTGAAGTATTTTTAACTTCAAGGTGACTAAGAGGGGACTGGCCTTTGCCATTGATCTTTCTGATCATGTCCCAGGTTTTTTTAGTAGTAGTTCTACTATTTAATTTAGAGACATACTGTCTCCAAGCCTTGCGCTTACTTTCTTTTATGGTACGACGGGCTTTTGCCCTGGAAATACGGAAGAAGTTCAGATTTTCTTTGGTAGGCATGAGGTTAAATTTTCTAAGGGCCTGTTTTCTGTCTCTGACAGCCTGTTTACAATCATCATTGTGCCAAGGCTTGTCAGGTCGTTTTGGGTTTTTCGAGGTCTGAGGGACGGACTGTTTAGCTGCATCAATTAATAGGGAAGTGAAAAGTTTTGCAGGATCATCGCAATTTCCAAATTTATCATGTGTAATGGTCTGTTCACATAGGATTTCAAATTTATTCCAATTGGCTTTGGAAAGCTTCCATTTCTGCGGTCGTACACTGCTGGACGGTTGTGTAGATGAAAAAATAATGGGGAGTGATCACTTCCACGCAAAACCTCAGTCACTTTCCAAGTAAAATTGGGAAGTAAGACTGGGCTGCATAATGTTAAATCAATGGAAGAGTAAGATCCAGTTGCTGGATGCAAGTAGGTTTTGGATTTGTTATCATTCATGAAAGACAGAGAGTTGTTCGAAATGAAGTTCTCTAACTGTAGACTCTCTGGTTGGTGTCATTGCAACCCCACATAACATTGTGACCATTAAAGTCCCCAGCAAGAATATAGGGGGATGGCAATTGGGAAATTAGATCATTCAGATTGGTCTCATTGATAGGTGTGCTTGGCGGGAGATATAAAGAACACAGTGTAACAGCACTGTGTATAGATAACCTGACAGCAACAGCTTGCAGGTTTGTATTTAAAGAGATAACTTTGTGAGGAATGTTGTTGTTTACAATAATAGAAACACCTCCTCTGGCTTTTTCACCGTCGGTAAAAATCTTGTTGTAAACAGAATAATATTTGATTGTGATATCATCCTCCCGTTTAAGGAAAGTTTCTTGCAGACAAACAGCAACTGGTTTGTGATCATTGATTAAAAGTGAAAGTTCGTCAAAATTTGACTTCAGACCTCGACAATTCCACTGGATTATGGTATCCATAGTGCATGAGGAAAGTATAAAGACTAAAGTAAAAAACGAGGCCGTAAACCAATGCATTTTAAAATAGACTGGTTAAGATTCAATTACAGATGTCTCGGCTTTGGATGATTGCCAAGCGTCAAAATCCTTGTTCCGAAAATCTTTGGAAGTGGACCAGATAGAGGCTTCTGAATCTGAAACCTCACCTTCCAGATTTTCAGTATCTGCATCCATGTCCTCTAGCTCCGAAAATCTGTTGGAGGTAGGGACAGGATCATTTACTTTGACTGTGATCTCACAAGATCCTTGGTTATCTCTAGTTTGTGGTTTGGATTTGGAAGAAGACCTTTTAGGAGGTCGGGGTGTATGATCAGGATTGTTATCTTTAGATGAGACCTTAGGTTTTGTTGAAGACTGTGAAGATTGAGGTTGTGGTTTCTTTGGAGGCTGTTGTGGAGGGGGAGATGGCTTTGAAGTTTTCCGTGAAGAGATATTTTGTGAAGGTGTAGATGACTTTGGAGTTTTTTGAGAAGAACTATTTTGAGAGTTTGTGGGTTTTGAGGATTCCGAAGAGGTTGTGTTTGCGATACAGATGTAGCGTCAGGAATTAGTTTGGACAAGGTGGATGGAGGGAGAAGTTCTTTCAGCTCAGAAGCTACATCAGGAAATTTTTGAAGTAGAACTTTTGCAAGAATTTTACAAGTGCTGCAGTCCTCCTTTTGAGTTGACGAGCCAACAACACCTGCATAGCTAGGACCAGAAGAGGTTTTCTTGCGTTGTTCAAATATTTTCCTTGCCTCTGGAAATGTAACATTATTGTTATATTTAATAGAAAGAATTTCTTTTTCTTCCTTCCATACTGGACACTCTCTTGAAAAAGTAGAGTGTGGAGATTTGCAATTAATGCAGAGAGGATGATTTGTACAAGTAGTACTGTCATGGTCAGGTCCTTGATGAGCACATTTCGAGCATGTTTCTTGGTTCGGACATTTACTGATGTGATGGCCGTACCGCTGGCATTTAAAACATCGCAAGGGGTTTGGCACATACACAATTACTTTGACTACTTGGAAGCCTATCTTGATAGAGGTTGGAAGAATAGGCGAAGAAAATGTTAAAATGTATGTATGTGTCAGTCTCTGTTCTCCATCTCTGCGTACAGAAATCCGCTGAACATCGGATACACTTTGTTGTTTTAGATTGTCTTTAATTTCTTGTAAGGAGTTGCAGTATGCAGGCTCTTTGCATCTAATTACTCCTTTACAAGAATTAAGTGAAGGATGAGGGAAAATTTTGACATCTATGTCAAAAAATTTGGTCTTTTTTAAAAGATTCAGTACTTGTTGATTTGTAAAACATTCAACTAGTAGGGTCTGGTCTTTAAGTTTTTTAACTGATTTTGGTGTACCAAGGATGCTAGAGATTTGCTTTTAGCTCACCTGAGCACAACGTGCTCAAGGGGAGCTTTTAGGATCACCGGGTGTCCGTCGTCCGTCGTGCGTCGTCCGTCGTGCGTCGTGCGTCGTCAACAATTATTTTAAACATCAACTCCTCCTAAACCGCTGGGCCAATTTGGACCAAACTTGGCAGGAATGTTCCTTGGGAGGTCCTCTTTAAAAATTGTTCACAGAATTTGATACCATCAAAAACTCTGGTTGCCATGGCAACCAAATGGAATTTTTTTAGCAAATTCTTTATTCTTGATTGGTCAAGAAACATGGCTCTGGTGAATGGGGGCTACTTGCACTATAGGGAAATGAAGAAATTCTTGAAAATCCTTCTTCTCTGAAACCCCTAGTCAGATTTTAAAATAATTTGACAGAGATGTTCCTTGGGTGACCCTTGCTCGTGTGAATGGGGGCAACTTGCTCAGTATGGACATGATGAAATTCTTGAAAATTCTCTTTCTCTGAAACCCCTGGTCAGATTTTAAAAGAAATTTTCCGAAATGTTCCTTGGATGACCCTTTTCAAAACTTGTTCGTAAATTTTGATCCATCAAGAAACATGGCTCTCGTGGATGGGGGATACTTGCTCTTATATAGAAATGAAGAATTCTTAAAAATTCTTCTTTTTGAAACTGATGGTCATATTTCGAAATGACTTTTAAAGGTGACCTTTAGAAAATAAATTGCTTAGCAAAATTATAAATTTGGTTCCAATGTTTCAATACCTCAAAAAAAAAAGCTATGGTCATCTCAAAAATTCAGGTGAGCGATCCAGGGCCATCTTGGCCCTCTTGTTCTATAATGAATGGAGAGAGTTTAGTTACAGGTTTTGAATGATCTTGAGATAGGATAACAATAAAATGTGGAGATTGATAAGATGAAGGAAGTGAAGTTTCTGTTTCAGAGTCACTGTCTGAAAGGGGACGCTTGCTTTCATCGAGCTTGGCCTTTTTAGCTCACCTGAGCACAACGGTGTCCGCCGTCCGTCGTGCGTCGTCCGTCGTGCGTCGTCAACAATTCTTTAAACATCAACTCCTCCTAAACCGATGGGCTAATTTGGACCAAACTTGGCTGGAATGTTCCTTGGGAGGTCCTCCTTAAAAATTGTTCACAGAATTTGATACCATCAAAAACTCTGGTTGCCATGGCAACCAAATGGAATTTTTTAGCAAATTCTTTAAAAATCTTCTCCTCTGAAACCGCTGGTCGGATTTTGAAATTATTTCACAGAGATGTTCCTTTGGTGACCCTTTTCAAAAAGTGTTCGTGAAATTTTGATCCGTCAAAAAATGTGGATCTGGTGAATGGGGGCTACTTGCACTATACAGAAATCAAGGAATTCTTTAAAAATCTTCTCCTCTAAAACCACTGATCGGATTTTGAAATAATTTCACAGATATGTTCCTTGGGTGACCCTTTTCAAAAACTGTTCGTGAAATTTTGATCTGTCAAAAATTGTGGCTCTGGTAAATGGGTGCTACTTGCACTATACAGAAATGAAGGAATTCTTAAAAAATCTTCTTCTCTGAAACCGCTGGTCAGATTTTCAAATAATTTCACAGAGATGTTCCTTGGATGACCCTTTTTTAAAAAATTGTTCGTAAAATTTTGATAGGTCAAGAAACATGGCTCTGGTGAATGGGGGCTACTTGCGATATAGGGAAATGAAGAAATTCTTAAAAATTCTTTTTCTCTGAAAGCACTGGTCAAATTGTGAAATAATTTCACAGAGATGTTCCTTGGGTGACCCTTTTCAAAAGGTGTTCGCGAAGTTTTGATTGTTCAAGAAACATGGCTCTGGTGAATGGGGGCTACTTGCACTATAGGGAAATGAAGAAATTCTTAAAAATTCTTCTTCTCTGAAACCACTAGTCAGATTTTGAAATAATTTCTCAGGGATGTTCCTTGGGTGACCCTTTTCAAAAAGTGTTCGCGAAATTTTGATTGGTCAAGAAACATGGCTCTGGTGAATGGGGGCTACTTGCACTATAGGGAAATGAAGAAATTCTTGAAAATTCTTCTTCTCTGAAACGGCTGGACAGATTTTGAAATGATTTCACAAAGATGATCCTTGGGTGACCCTTTTCAAAAATTGTTCACAAAGTTTTGATCCGTCAAGAACCATGGCTCTGGTGAATGGGGGCTACTTGCATTATATGGAAATGAAGAAATTCTTGAAAATCCTTCTTCTCTGAAACCCCTAGTCAGATTTTAAAATAATTTGACAGAGATGTTCCTTGGGTGACCCTTGCTCTTGTGAATGGGGGCTACTTGCTCTGTATGGACATGATGAAATTCTTGAAAATTCTCTTTCTCTGAAACCCCTGGTCAGATTTTAAAAGAAATTTTCCGAAATGTTCCTTGGATGACCCTTTTCAAAACTTGTTCGTAAATTTTGATCCATCAAGAAACATGGCTCTCGTGGATGGGGGATACTTGCTCTTATACAGAAATGAAGAATTCTTAAAAATTCTTCTTTTTGAAACTGATGGTCATATTTCGAAATGACTTTTACAGGTGACCTTTAGAAAATAAATTGCTTAGCAAAATTATCAATTTGGTTCCAATGTTTCAATACCTCAAAAAAAAAAATAGGCTATGGTCATCTCAAAAATTCAGGTGAGCGATCCAGGGCCATCTTGGCCCTCTTGTTCTATAATGATCTTGAGATAGGATAACAATAAAATGTGGAGATTGATAAGATGAAGGAAGTGAAGTTTCTGTTTCAGAGTCACTGCCTGAAAGGGGACGCTTGCTTTCATTGAGCTTGGCCTTTTTAGCTCACCTGAGCACAACGGTGTCCGCCGTCCGTCGTGCGTCGTCCGTCGTGCGTCGTCAACAATTCTTTAAACATCAACTCCTCCTAAACCGATGGGCTAATTTGGACCAAACTTGGCTGGAATGTTCCTTGGGAGGTCCTCCTTAAAAATTGTTCACAGAATTTGATTCCGTCAAAAACTCTGGTTGCCATGGCAACGAAATGGAATTTTTTAGGAAATTCTTTAAAAATCTTCTTCTCTGAAGCCGATTGCCAGATTTTAAAATAATTTCACACAGCTGTTCCTTGGGTGACCCTTTTAAAAAGGTGTTCGCGAAATTTTGATCTGGTGAATGGGGGCTTCTTGCACTATACAGAAATGAAGGAATTCTTGAAAATTCTTCTTCTCTGAAACCGCAGGCCAGATTTTAAAATAATTTCACACAGATGTTCCTTGGGTGACCCTTTTCAAAAGTTGTTCGCGAAATTTTGATCCGTCAAGAAACATGGCTCTGGTGAATGGGGGCTACTTGCACTATAGGGCAATAAGGAAATTCTTAAAAATTCTTCATCTCTGAAACGGCTGGTCAGATTTTGAAATAATTTCACAGAGATGTTCCTTGGATGACCCTTTTTTAAAAAAATTGTTCGTGAAATTTTGATCCGTCAAGAAACATGGCTCTGGTGAATGGGGGCTACTTGCGATATAGGGAAATGAAGAAATTCTTAAAAATTCTTTTTCTCTGAAAGCACTGGTCAAATTGTGAAATAATTTCACAGAGATGTTCCTTGGGTGACCCTTTTCAAAAATTGTTTGTGAAATTTTGATTCGTCAAGAAACATGGCTCTGGTGAATGGGGGCTACTTGCACTATAGGGCAATAAGGAAATTCTTAAAAATTCTTCATCTCTGAAACGGCTGGTCAGATTTTGAAATAATTTCACAGAGATGTTCCTTTGGTGACCTTTTTCAAACATTGTTCGTGAAAGTTTGATTCGTCGAGAAACATTGTTCTGGTGAATGGGGGCTACTTGCACTATATGGAAATGAAGAATTTCTTGAAAATTCTTCTTCTCTGAAACGGCTGGTCAGATTTGAAATTTATTTCACGGAAATATTCATTGAATGACCTTTTTCAAAATTTGTTCGCGAAATTTTGATGTATCAAGAAACATGGCTCTGGTGAATGGGGGCTACTTGCTCTGTACGGAAATTAAGAAACTCCTAAAAATTCTTCTTTTCTGAAACTGCTGGTCAGATTTTGAAAGGACTTTTACAGGTGACCTTTTAAAAATTGCTTGGTAAAATAATGATTTTGTTTCCAGTGTTTCAATACCGTAAAAAAAAAAGGCTATGGTCCTCTCAAAAATTCAGGTGAGCGATCCAGGGCCATCTTGGCCCTCTTGTTTTGGGATGCCATGTTTGAGTGTTTCACCACCGATGCTCCCCACCCGCCATGGAGGGGACATGGTCTGGGGAAAACCCATTCGCAGATCATGACAGGGATACATCAATGGTATACTCGGTATGAAAGGGCTAGACTTGACAGATGCATTCTCGCAAAAAGTCCTACCAAGCTTAGACGATCATTGAGAATGAAATGTCAGCCAAATACCAAAAAACTTTTACCCGATTGACCCATGAGCCACGGCCTTCTAGGGCTAAATAATAAATATAACATCTGAAAGAGTGTGATATAATTATGTAGGATTAGAATGTGGAGAAGATGGTAAATTGAATTGAGAAAAGGGGTATATCAGATGTCCTAGGGCAAGGCATGACCAGCCGATTGATCAGGACGGGCCTTCCTGACCTCCCGTTTAGCCCAACTTAGGACCAAAGTGGTGTGTTGTTAGTACAGGGCCTAACCAATCCCTGATGTCACTCAACCACCAGGATCCCATCATCAGGCGACACGGGTCGCAGCCCACGGCAAACGGGCAAGTCCTGTTCGATGGGGTTTTACCACTCTGCAGGACTACAACCGGGATTTTTTTCCCCTACCCGGCTGGGGGGATTGTGACCAGGGGCATGACATGAATAGACTTGCTAGAGGTTCAGTAGGAGATGCTACATACTAAGTATTCATTCCTTTGTTCGAACATGTGACTCATCGGGTGGGGCCAGTTTTAACCCCAGAGGCATCATATGAATAAACTCAACAAAGGTCCACTAGGAGATGCTACATACTTAATATTAAAGCTATAAATCTTCTAGTTTAGTGAAGAGGATATTCTAAGATTTTGCTTTTTTTTTGTTACCATGGGAACCAGAGTTATCAGGGGAATTCAGTCTTTTGAACATTTTGGTAGAGTTTCAACCAAGGGCGGTGAGGGCATTAAAACTCTCCCACATCTCCTTTGACGTAATAGCATAAGTTATTCTGTCACACAATATTTTTGTCCATTCCACCTTAGCATTTTCCTTGGCTTTTTCAAATGAGGATTGTAACAGTGGTGGAGTCCTACCCCTGATGGATGAAAATGACAACCCCGTCTTCGGAAGGGAAGAAAAATGTGAAATACTGGAAAGGGTTTTCTTATATTGAAGAAAATAAAAGTTCACAAGAATTTCTCAATTATGACATTACACTAGGTGAAGTTAAAGCTGTTGTGTAGCAGTTAAAAAAGAACAAGTCTCCTGGTCCTGATGAGGTGTATACAGAAATGTTACAGAATGCTGGTGAAGAATTCATGAAGGCAGTTCTTCGGTTATTCCAAATGTCATGGAGTACAGCTAGAGTGCCTGCTAAATGGAAAGAAGCTGAAGGGAAGTTTCTTCGTAAGAATGGTAAGAAAAGTTATCACGAGCCAGGGTCATACAGACCAACAAGTCTCACAAGCTATCTGTGTAAATGTATTGAAAGAATAGTAACATCTAGGTTGTATGGTTATGCTGAGCATTTCAAACTGTTGGACAAGGAACAAGAAGGATTTAGAAAGTTTAGAGGTACTCAAGATGCACTTCTAAGATTTACACAGGATATTTATAATGGGTTCAACAAGAATGAACATACTGCAGCTTTGTTCATTGACATGGAGAAGGCATATGATAGTGTGTGGAGAGATGGGTTGATGGTAAAGTTAAAAGAAAAAGGGATTACAGGAAGGATATGGTGTTGGATCAGAGATTTTCTTTCAGACAGGTCTGCAGCTATAACCATGAGTGGAGTTAAGGGTCCAGCATTTAGTACAGCAATCTGACTACCCCAGGGTTCAGTGATATCACCCCTATTGTTCAGTCTCTTCATAGCCGATTGGTATGAGAATGTTAAGAGTGAGAAAGTTAAATTTGCAGATGATGGAACAATCTGGATATCGGGAAAGGACTGGAAGAAGTTAATGAAGAGTCTGAGGGAAGATTTTGTTGAAGTGATGAAATGGGCTAGGAAGTGGCGCTTTAAATTAAGTATAGTTAAAACAGACTTTAGCATGTTTTCCTTAGACAAACGGGTGCTTGAAGATGCAAGACAGTTAAACTTCAATTTTGAAGATCAAACAGTAAAGTACAATCCAAAACCTAAAATACTGGGTGTAACATTAGATGAGAAATTGAAGTTTGAATCACATATTGAAATGGTTGAACGGAAAGCATTACGCTCATTAAACTCCCTGAAAAAAGTGAAGGAAACAGAGATAATTAGTACTAGTTGTATGCTGCAATTGTACAAGGCCCTAATACTCCCCCAGTTGGAACATGCAGCTCCTGTGTGGCAGATTGGTAATTGCAGTGGTCTAGAGAAAATACAAAGGAAAGGCTTGGCCATGTGCTTGGGGGTTCCTGGTTTGGAAGCATTGGAAGTAGAGGCAGGGGTAAAGCCATTGGAATTGAGAAGAGAGGAGCTTGCGGTGAGACAAGCGGCCAAGATTATGACAAAGGATGATGAGTCGTGTATTAAAAGATGTTGGGATAGATTCATGGAAACAGAAAGGGTTGAACGGAAAATCTCACCATTCGGAAAGATGAATGTGCAAGTGGCTGATATGATGTCAAATACTGGAATACCCTTGCATTGTCTGGAGAAGGAATGTACATATACTGAGTCCTTACAGCCAAGTAAACGCAAACCTGAGTATTGGCAAAACCTGGGGTCCTCAAAATCAAGAACCAAGATGAAGAAGCTCTCTCAAGGGAAGTGATCGGAAATATGCTAGAAGACTGCCTTTACTGATGGATCTTGTTTAAGAAACCCTGGTCCATGTGGGGCGGGAGCGTGTATTTTCCCGCCAGGTCATACAGAACCTATTTTACTGAAGCACCCTGTTAGCTTATTTGGGTCCATACTTTTAGGGGAGCTATTAGCTATAAAATTAGCAGTAAGGCATATTCAGACAAAAACAACAGGAAAAGAGCTCAGAATTACAGAAAAATTACACATATTCTCTGACAGTCAATGTGCAATTGGTCATTTGGTATTGGGATGGGAGCCAAAATATCACATATCTACTATACAAGAAGTTAAGACAGATATACAGAATTTGGAACAGTCGGGTGTCAAGGTTGAGATTTCCTGGACACCTGGACACTCGGATATAAAGGGGAACGAGTATGCCGATAGGTTAGCAAAGGAGGCTGCAGAAGAGGCGAAAGAAATGGAAGGCTTACTTCCAGTAGTAACCATCAGAGACATAAAGACAGCAGTAAGAGAATCTGGGAGGAAGAAATGGCAAGATATGTGGGAGAAGTCAGATAAAGGCAGACATCTATTTAGTTGTAGGCCAAAGGTTGCTTACAAAGTGAAACACAAGTTTGAAACAAAGAAAGGAGAAAGCATTATCTCACAGTTGAGAACTGGATATGTGAAATTGAATGAATATTTGTATAAAAGTAATATAACTGAAAGTGACTCGTGCCAGTGTGGGGAGATTGAATCTGTGAAACACTATTTGATGGTATGTTAATTATATGAAAACGAGAGGGAAAAGATGAGAAGGAAATTGTTTGAAAGTTGTGGAATCTCCCATTTTGACATGAATCTATTCCTTGATGCTAGACAAAATGATGAATATAAGGAATGGAGGAGTTTCATTTTATCAGAGATAGAGTCATTTGTGGCGGAAACCAATCGTTTCTCCACACCATATTCAAACTAAGAGACGCACACCACCAAAATACCGTGAGAAAGTACAAGTGTGTGAGCTTATACCATAGAAGATTATTTACCAGTGTGGTTATATGGCTTATTGGCCGAATACCGACAAAAATTAAAAGAAGAATAACCGACTTTTTCACACGCCCAAATGAAAGTGAAAGAGGCAGGGCCATCAAATACTGGAAAAATAGCAAGAGTAACACCATCACCTTCAGATGATCTAAAGCCTGATTAATCTGGCGATGTATCAAAGGCCCCAACGACAAAAAAACCTGATTTTAAGTTGTTTGACTTTGGCAAAGTTCCACAGAAATGGACAAACTTGAAAGGAAGGAGAATTTTTAGTTCCTAAGGTATTTAAAAAAACATGTTATAGACATGTATTCAGTCTAATATTGAAAGAATACACTCCCCTACCCACTCCCCCTTGCTCAAGATGATTGGCCCCTGTTTATGATTTCAGGGGGCCAACTAGCCCCTTTTTCATCAGAGCTGGCTGAAACACTGAATGTCACATGATCATTCGCATGCAACGATTATGTGGAATGGAGGTCAATTGGGTATATTATATTTGGACCGCAAAACTACCATCTCGCTTCTTCGACACCAAATTTATACCACTTAATGTAGTAGACCCGTAATTGAAAACAGCTATTTTCATTATATCATTATCCTACAAAATTTGCTAATATTAAAAATTAGTATTATTGTACTACTTTCACCGAGCCACTTTTTTATTTTTGTCCGTCCTGGAATTATCATTTATAAATTTAAAACCACTCTATTCTCATTGCAAAGAGATATGATGATTACCTCCCTTTTCTGGAAACTAACAAAAGTATCAGTACATAATTTGAAGATAGACATCAAAGGAATTTCTGGTTGGTTAAAAATTGTGCAAAAGTATTATATCTGTATAAATCTGTCTTTAGCAACGGTCAAGAAATTTTATGCCATGCTGCACT
Organism: Tridacna crocea; assembly: GCA_943736015.1. Classification (NCBI taxonomy): domain Eukaryota; kingdom Metazoa; phylum Mollusca; class Bivalvia; order Cardiida; family Cardiidae; genus Tridacna; species Tridacna crocea. The sequence continues at coordinate 18,355,368 of OX031069.1, forward strand.
AGAAGTATTACGGGTCCACTACCTTAACAAAGTGTTACCGATAAGTTTCTGTACAATTAAAGAGAAAAATATGGTTTGAAGTACTAATCAGTATTTCAACAAACAAAAATTTATTCGCAATAAAATTGTAAATTAACCATTTCAACTGTCAAACCTTATTTTACTGTATACAGTGGTTCCTCCCTTTGTATTGGTGGGTGGAGTAAACCAACCTCAGTGTAGAACTAAATTGACAGAAGGGATGCTGCCTTGTATGTAAATCAAGACGGGCAGGTTGTAACAAGTTGCTAGTGGGTTTTACTGTTACTTTCAAGAGAAAAATCGAGTAAGAATGACATGTAAAACTTGCGAGATGAGCTTTAATAAAGTTTAAAATGGCAAAATTTATACAAATTCAAAAAAGCTTAAAAAGTCAAATTTCATATCCTCCGATTCCGTCCTACTTTACAGATGTTAAAAAGGTGTCCCTAAGGATGTTGAAAACAATAAAAGAGTTTGTGTTGCAATTTGTTTTGGGTCTTCTCACAATTTGACTGGACTGTTTATGATTTCTCTCTGTCCAACTTGTGAACACAAAACCCCTTTTCACAAGTGAACACTGTTTATTTAAGAATGCATTGTTCAATGTATGGTGTTAGTAACAGGCCACTGTTACAAACATGTGCCCTTGTTATTTGCAATCTATGAATTATTAACTCATTACCAAACGACAAGATTTTAAGTTTGTCCAAATCGAAAGCATTTGCAGACGACAAAATAAAAGTGACCGAAAATTTGAAATTTGTTTTGTGGTGACCAGCATTTTCTCCTTTTCCCACAATGTTTTCTAAGGGCTTCTTTCTCAGGTGCGTCAAAAGTAGGGATTGTGTGGTAATGGGTTAATGCGCAAATACCTCTTTCCTGGTTTCTCAATTTGAGACTGCATCACGGAAAAAGGGGACTTCATGGAAAAAATTTTTTTTCACTAGTATCTCCTACATCAAAACTTGGTGAAATTTCAAATCTGAACTTGTTGGAACGTTGCCCAGGTACTTCTTTTCGGTGCTTTCAATTACAGGCTTCGTCGCGGAACAAGGGGGATTCATGTGATTTTTTTTTTCCTCTAATATCTCCTACATTAGTTCTCAAAAGTTCATGAAATTTCAAATCAGAACTTGTTGGAACATTGCCCAGATACCTCTCACCCGATTTGTCAATTTCAGGCTGTGTCACGGAAAAAAGGGGACTTCGTGTAAAATATCGTTTTAAGTAATATTTACTTCATGACTGCTCAAAATCTTATGAAATTTCGAATTTTGAATTATTATTCAAAAATGCCACAAACCCTACACCCGTTGTATTTATTCCGATGATGCAATATTGTCTTATGATAAAAGGGGCTTAAAGGGGCTTAGTGGGCTTATTGTCCTCTACAAGTTTATGTTGGCTATCTCTAAGATAGTAATTGCCTTTTCACTTCAATTTGTGTGGGGCATGAACTGGTCCTTTTAGGATAAAAGAAGTGAATTTATATCAGTTTCATACATTTTATAAAAAGCACTTGTTCGGGGAGCATAACCCGTCTCTGACGGCTCTTGTTTAAACTTTTGTCAGAATTTTTGTCTTGATGATATCTTGCATGAGTTTGAAAATGGGTCACATGGAATAAAAACTAGGTCACCAAGTTTCATCCTTGAAAAACCGTATGTACGTTCTAGAGGCCTTATTTTCCGTCCAATAATCTTGAAATTTGCTTTGAATATTTGTCATGATATTGTCTTACACTAATATGAATATTGGTCATGTTGGATAAAAGACTAGGTCACTAGGTCAAATCTCGGAAAAAAAATTTACATCCTACAGGACACATTTTCTTTCAAATACTCATGAAAGTTTGTGGGAATGTACGTCTGTGTAATTTATACATGTCAAGTTGGCTAATGAGACAAATTATAGAAAAAGCTTGTGTGCACTCTAGAGGCCATATTGATGAGTGTTTGTCAGAGTGTTTGTCTTATTATAACACACCTCCCCCCTCCACTACGTTGTTGATGTATATTGGAATCGCTATGGTAGTCTGTCCGTAGACACAAATTTGTCTCAGCAATACTCCTACAGTTTTTCAAGCACTGAACTAAATTTTACACACAGCCATATATATGAAGTTTGGCATGTGTAATTTTCATGACCCTGCTGCGATTTGTTACGGAATTATCTCGGCTAGTGGAGAGGAATATACTAGAATCGCCATGGCTATCTGTCCGTCTCTCCGTTGGTCCCGGTGAAAATCTCCAATACCATTGGACGGAATTTCGTGAACTTTGTACATGTGTACAATAACCCATTCTGCCTAGACACTTTTTTGGTTTTTGATTCGATGCAAAATGGCCCAATGAGAGCGATTTTATGTTACATTTAAATTACACTTAAGTACGCTTTTGATGTTTTGAGTCTTGTCTTGAAAACTATACAGAGTTTTTAGATTGAACTTGTCACGTCTATCAACCACCATTAGGAAATGCAGGAAATAAGTTTCACCCAGATTGACCGTGCAACACCTCAGTTATATACCCTTGTTTTTATATGGAAAAAGGGGGCTTAATGTTATATTTCATTCCATTTCTTGTGAAGGCAACTCCTCCCACATTTCTTGACGGAATTGAATAGAATTTTCATAGAATGTTTCACGTCATGTGACCTATTGCATATTGTCTAGGTTTTGGGATTTGAAGCTGGATCATGGAAAAAGGGGGCTTCGTGTTTTATTTCATTCTATTTCTTATGAACGCAAGGCCTCCCACATTTCTTGGCAGATTTGGATGGAATTTTCACATTATCATGTGACCTACGGCATATTGTCAAGGTTTTGGGATTTGAGGCTGCATCATGGAATAAAGGGGGGGGCTTCATGTTATATTTTACTCTTCACCAATATCTCTTTAATTACTGGACATATCTCAACAGATATGAAGTTTTGAGATTTTCAACGCCTTCCACATTTCATGGCAGATTTGGGTGGAATTTTCACATAATCATGCGGCCTGCCGCATATTGTCAAGGTTTTGGAATTTGTAGCTGCATCATGGAATAAGGGGCTTCATGTTATATTTCATTTTTCACCTATATCTCTTTAATTACTGGACATATCTCAACAGATTTGGATGAGATTTTCACAGATCATGCCACCTAGCGTATGTAGTCAGGGTTTTGCAATTTATCACTGTATCATGGAAAAAGGGGGCTTCATGTCAAATTTAATTTTTTTATCAATGTATCTCCAACTTATGGACATAGTTTCACGAAACTTTATATTTTTATTGGTTAATCAAAGCCAGTGACAAATGAGTCCATTGTGCATCCGTCTCTCCATCCATCAGTCTGCTCGTAAACGTTTTAGATCACAAGTAACACCATATATCCATTCAGCTACCCAGGCAGTTGCTAGAAATTTCAACACTTTAGTCTCTAGCTAGCTGCTTGAAATGGCAGCAATGAGACGGCGTTTATTGTGCTTGCTGCAATCAAGTGTCTCTTACCAGTAGGCTCCAGTTATTACTTGTTTTGAAGTATGTGCAGTTTGCAATAGTATCTGATTGGTGAATTCTGAATATAACTGAGTCAGAATTTAAGCCCCATTGAGAGCAGACCCGTTTTTATCTTACCAGAGCATGAATTGCTCAAAGTGACCCTTTGTGATCCTGCTGTGTCCAGCATCCATCATGTGTCATGCGGTCATCAACATGTACCTAGCGTGTGCTTTCTAGAGCTCCATATTAGTCAGATATTCGTAAAATGTGGCCAGAATGCTTATCGTTTTAAAATATTGGAGAGGTTCGAAATTAGGTCACGCTTGGTCAAATTTTTAAAACAGGTCATTGGATAAATTCTTAGAAACACCTCTTGTGCACGGTAGAGGCCATTGTTTTAGCCTGATTACTCTTATGACTTGGTCAGAATGTTTGTCTTGATTATATCACGGACATGTTTGAAATAGTCAGGTTGGTTCGAAAGGTTGGTCTCTGGGCACAATCTTAGAAAATTTTCTGTGTAGTCTAGATACCACTTTTTAAGACTGATACTCCTGAAACTAGGTCAGAGTGTTTGTGTTGATCATCTCAGACAGTTTCGAAATTGGGTCATGTTGGATCAAAAGGCAGGTCACTGTCCCTGGGCTAAATCATGAAAAAACCTTGGGTGCACCTACATACCAGATTTTCACCCTGATACTCGTGAAACCAGCTTAGAGTATTTGTCATGATAATATCTCAGACAACTTCAAAATTTGGTTATGTTGGATCAAAAAGTAGGTCACTTGGCCAAATCTTAGAAAGGCCTTGTGATCACTTTAGAGACCACATTTTCAGCCTTGTACTCTTGAAACTTCATCAAAAAATAGTTCTCTTGATATCATCTCGGACACATTCCAAAACGAGTCAAATCATGTCATAAAGTTGGTCAATGGTCGAAGTCTTAGAAAAACCTCGATTTGCAACATTTTCTATCTCATACTGATGAAACTCAGAATGTTTGTTGCGATGATGTCTAAGACATTTTTATCAAAGTTTTCACAAAACCGTGTGTACACTCTTTATGAACATTTTCAGTCTGATACTCATTAAATTTGGTTGTTGTGTTTGTCTTGATGAAATCTCGGACATGTTTGACTTCAGATTAGTATGTAGGTTACTTGGCTGAAAAACCTTCTGAAGGCCACATTTCCAGCCTGATACTAATAAAACATTGTTAAGAGTTCAAATATGTTTATATCAAAAAGTGCCAGATTCCTTTGTTCCTGCTGAAGTGCAGGTTAGAACACCCCTGAAATAGCTTGGTATTTTTACAAATTCAAAAGGGAAGTAACTAGTAACTAGGTCACTTGGTCAGATCTTCGGAAAAAAATAACCTTTGAACACCCTACACACCTCATTTTTAGCTCACCTGAGCACAACGTGCTCAAGGGGAGCTTTTAGGGTCACTGGGTGTCCGTCGTGCGTCGTGCGTCGTGTGTCGTCAACAATTCTTTAAACATCAACTCCTCCTAAACCGCTGGGCCAATTTGGACCAAACTTGGCAGGGATGTTCCTTGGGAGGTCCTCTTTAAAGATTTTTCACAGAATTTGATTCCGTCAAAAACTCTGGTTGCCATGGCAACCAAATGGAATTTTTTAGCAAATTCTTTAAAAATCTTCTCCTCTGTAACCGCTGGTCGGATTTTGAAATTATTTCACAGATATGTTCCTTAGGTGACCCTTTTCAAAAATTGTTCGTGAAATTTTGATCCGTCAAAAATTGTGGCTCTGGTGAATGGGGGCTACTTGCACTATACAGAAATGAAGGAATTCTTTAAAAATCTTCTCCTCTGAAACCGCTGGTTGGATTTTGAAATAATTTCACCAATATGTTCCTTGGGTGACCCTTTTCAAGAATTGTTCGTGAAATTTTGATCTGTCAAAAAATGTGGCTCTGGTGAATGGGGCCTACTTGCACTATACAGAAATGAAGGAATTCTTAAAAAATCTTCTTCTCTGAAATCACTGGTCAGATTTTGAAATAATTTCACAGAGTTGTTCCTTGGGTGACCCTTTTCAAACAGTGTTCGCGAAATTTTGATTGGTCAAGAAACATAGCTCTGGTGAATGGGGGCTACTTGCAATGTAGGGAAATGAGGAAATTCTTAAAAATGTTTTTTCTCTGAAACCGCTTGTTCAGATTTTGAAATAATTTCTCAGAGATGTTCCTTGGGTGACCATTTTCAAAAAGTGTTTGCGAAATTTTGATTGGTCTAGAAACATGGCTCTGGTGAATGGGGGCTACTTGCACTATATAGGGAAATGAAGAAATTTTTAAAAATTCTTCTTCTCTGAAACGTCTTGACAGATTTTGAAATGATTTCACAGAGATGATCCTTGGGTGACCCTTTTCAAAAATTGTTCACAAAATTTTGATCCGTCAAGAAACATGGCTCTGGTGAATGGGGGCTACTTGCGCTATATGGAAATGAAGAAATTCTTGAAAATTCTTCTTCTCTGAAACCCCTAGTCAGATTTTAAAATAATTTGACAGAGATGTTCCTTGGGTGATCCTTGCTCTTGTGAATGGGGGCTACTTGCACTATATGGACATGATGAAATTCTTGAAAATTCTCTTTCTCTGAAACCCCTGGTCAGAATTTAAAAGAAATTTTCCGAAATGTTCCTTGGGTGACCCTTTTGAAAACTTGTTCGTAAATTTTGATCCATCAAGAAACATGGCTCTCGTGGATGGGGGATACTTGCTCTTATACAGAAATGAAGAATTCTTAAAAAATTCTTCTTTTTGCAACTGATGGTCAGATTTCGAAATTAATCTTACAGACGATCCTTTGAAAATTGCTTAGCCAAATTATAAATTTGGTTCCAATGTTTCAATACCTCAAAAAAAAAAAAAGGGCTATGGTCGTCTCAAAAATTCAGGTTAGCCATCTTGGCCCTCTTGTTAGTCAAATACTCACAAAGTTTGTGAGAATGTTTGTCTGGATAATTTCTACATTTTAAGTAGACCCCTTAGACAAATTCCAGAAAAAGCTTGTGTGCAATCTGGAATATTTACACCCTACACACCTCATTTTTAGTCAAATACTCTCAAAATTTGTGAGAATGTTTGTCTGGATAATTTCCACATGTCAAGTAGACCCCTTAGACAAATTCCAGAAAATGCTTGTGTGCACTCTGGTATATTTGTAAGTCCAATACTAATGAGTATTTGTCAGAAGGTTTGTCCCCATATCTCTGAAGAGATTGGAAATGAGCCATGTTTGATCGAAAGACTGAGATGAGCGACTTAAGGACCATCATGGCTCTCTTGTTTTTTTATCATGCTCCTGCATAGTTGTATTTACATGTATATGGCTCTTACCAGTAAAAGTTGCGTATGGTTTGCTAAGCTAATATTTGATATGTATATCAGATAAACTGATAAAATAAAAGTTATATAATGTGTATTTTTTTGGACATGTATTGCATAGAAATGGCAATAACCTATATTTTTCATTTAACTTGCAAATAAATGAGCCTTGCTGTGTGAAAAGCAGGTTCAGTGCAATTGCAAAAAGTTCTGATGCTGGTCAGCCTGCACGGTCATGCAGGCTGACTTGGATCAAAACTATTTGTTTTTTGAAAATTTTCTTGTTGTCCAGTAACAATTTTACCTCATAATTTGACCAGCCGGTTATCGGATAAGATTTATTTGTGGATCCACAATTTTGTGATGACTTGTTTAGTATGATGCATCACTAAGATGCATTAAATGGCCTATTCAGAGAGCATGGTATTTATTATAATAAAAGTTCTTCTACATAAAATCAGCCATACGATATATCATTTATAATTGCAAAAAAGAGGTTTAATCACATACATAAAATGTTAAAAACTGTTCATTTAATCCTATATTGTAGTAGTCTTGAATGTGAAAAAATTATTCATTTTCAGTCCATCTGTTTTAATTGGGTAACATATGCTCTGGATATAAATTTGCTTTCTTTTGCTCATTTTGTAGCATATTTTGAAGTTGTAATATGTGTGACAAGTGAAGTGTACAGTTTAGACATTGAAAGAGCTAGACCATATGTATCGAGCCTGGATATTGTGAAGAGGATACAGGATGCTCTGAAGAATGAACTGTGTCACATTCCTGAGGTGAAAAATGTGATTGTAAAAGACTTTAGGTAAACTTGTTATTATTAAGGTCATACGTAAAACGGAGAAAAAAGAGTGCAAAGAATAAAATCTGATCTTTGCTCTGTGTTGTTTGGTACATGGTGAGATACTGGCAGCAAAAGAGCCTTAAAATGGCAATGTCGTGGTGTTTATTTCTGTTTGAATATTAATATCAATGATTTTAGCCGTAGATCTAAAAGAATTATTTGATTTGACATGAGCAAAATTATTGTGACTATTACATTCTTGTCAAGATGGCAATTTGTCAAACACCCACCTTCACAACTAAGCTACAGTGATATCCATATGCAAGCAATTGCTCCTTTTCCCATATGGTTTTTATAGCATTTATAACACGTTTCTCCAACGTATGTCTGAAAATAATGGCGTAGTAGAAAAAACAATGTAAACCCTGGCAAATGTACCAAAGATAGAATAACGTTTTCTGAGACCTTGGTTGCAGCAAAAGATATGACCTTGTAGGTATTGTTCATTTTTATAATGGGTAAAATATGCAGATAAATTGGTGATTAACGCTTTTGACTTTTTCATGTTATTAACTCCCACCTGTAATCTGATCAGTTCACCATTCACAGTATTTGCTTGTTTAATTTTTGTCTGGCGTATAAAAAATCTGAGATCAAAATATACTGTCAGTACTACCAATGAAATAAACTTATATAGTAAGCTAATTTCGAAGCCACTGTTAACTCCCATCCAACTAAATGATGAAGATTTAGTTTTCTCCATTTTTAGCTCACCTGAGCACAACGTGCTCAAGGGGAGCTTTTAGGATCACCCGGTTCCGTCGTGCGTCGTGCGCCGTCCGTCGTGCGTCGTCAACAATTCTTTAAACATCAACTCCTCCTAAGCCGCTGGGCCAATTTGGACCAAACTTGGCAGGAATGTTCCTTGGGAGGTCCTCTTTAAAAGCTGTTCACAGAATTTGATTCCATCAAAAACTCTGGTTGCCATGGCAACGAAATGGAATTTTTTAGCAAATTCTTTAAAAATTTTCTCCTCTGAAACCGCGGGTCGGATTTTGAAATTATTTCACAGAGATGTTCCATGGGTGATCCTCTTCAAAAACTGTTCGTGAAGTTTTGATCCGTCAAAAAATGTGGCTCTGGTGAATGGGGGCTACTTGCACTATACAGAAATGAAGGAATTCTTTAAAAATCTTCTCCTCTAAAACCACTGGTCGGATTTTGAAATAATTTCACAGATATGTTCCTTGGGTGACCCTTTTCAAAAATTGTTCGTGAAATTTTGATCCGTCAAAAAATGTGGCTGTGGTGAATGGGGGCTACTTGCACTATACAGAAATGAAGGAATTCTTAAAAAATCTTCTTCTCTGAAACCGCTGGTCAGATTTTGAAATAATTTCACAGAGATGTTCCTTGGATGACCCTTTTCAAAAACTGTTCGTGAAATTTTGATAGGTCAAAAAACATGGCTCTGGTCAATGGGGGCTACTTGCGCTATAGGGAAATGAAGAAATTCTTAAAAATTCTTCTTCCCTGAAACCGCTGGTCAGATTCTGAAATAATTTCACAGAGATGTTCCTTTGCTAACCCTTTTCAAAAATTGTTCGCGAAATTTTGATTGGTCAAGAAACATGGCTCTGGTGAATGGGGGCTACTTGCACTATAGGGAAATGAAGAAATTCTTAAAAATTCTTCTTCTCTGAAACCACTGGTCAGATTTTGAAATAATTTCTCAGGGATGTTCCTTGGGTGACCCTTTTCAAAAATTGTTCGCGAAATTTTGATTGGTCAAGAAACATGGCTCTGGTGAATGGGGGCTACTTGCACTATAGGGAAATGAAGAAATTCTTGAAAATTCTTCTTCTCTGAAACGGCTGGACAGATTTTGAAATGATTTCACAGAGATGATCCTTGGGTGACCCTTTTCAAAAATTGTTCACAAAGTTTTGATCCGTCAAGAAATATGGCTCTGGTGAATAGCGGCTACTTGCATTATATGGATATGAAGAAATTCTTGAAAATCCTTCTTCTCTGAAACCCCTAGTCAGATTTTAAAATAATTTGACAGAGATGTTCCTTGGGTGATCCTTGCTCTTGTGAATGGGGGCTACTTGCTCTGTATGGACATGATGAAATTCTTGGAAATTCTCTTTCTCTGAAACCCCTGGTCAGATTTTAAAAGAAATTTTCCGAAATGTTCCTTGGGTGACCCTTTTCAAAACTTGTTCGTAAATTTTGATCCATCAAGAAACATGGCTCTCGTGGATGGGGGATACTTGCTCTTATACAGAAATGAAGAATTCTTAAAAACTCTTCCTTTTGAAACTGATGGTCATATCTCGAAATGACTTTTACAGGTGACCTTTTGAAAATTGCTTAGCAAAATTATAAATTTGGTTCCAATGTTTCAATACCTCAAAAAAAATAGGCTATTGTCATCTCAAAAATTCAGGTGAGCGATCCAGGGCCATCTTGGCCCTCTTGTTAAAGCAATGTCAGACAACAATATACGACTCGTATGATAAGGTCGATTTTTGAAAGGATAAAATTTCTTTTCCTTCTTTTCACACAATAATTTCCAAGGCCTTTTTTGATAGAGTTGTTAAAACTGGGAATTGTTTCGTAAAAGAAACTTTCTGTTGTCTGTAGGGAGCTTGTAAATATGGCAGCAGAAGTTGTCAGTTCTTCATAAAACTTTAAGACAAATGCATCATTTGAGCCACTTGTAATATGTTGTTACTAAGTAAGAACTTGTCTAAGATTTTGTGGTTAAATATAGGTTGGTTTGCTGTCTCCAGGCGTTTTAAGTAATTTATCGGAATTTGTCATTATATGATGGAATATGTTGTTACTTGCAGGAGTGGATCCCTGATAGTTGTGTTGCGCATAGAAACAGACGGACTGGACTCAACCGAACGGCTGGAACTTGCATTGTCGGAAATTCTGAAAAAAGGGAAATTTGGTGAATTTACTGTTGACCCAAGTCATTTTGAATTTTACAATTGTTCAGGTACATGTAGTTTTATCATTGTGTTTGAGCTATGCTATGTGAAAAGGGGCTTTAATTTATTTGAAGATGTATCAACACAGGTCAGCATGTGTGGTCAATTAAGGCGGAGTTATTTAATTTTCTGCTAATTCAATTACCATTCTACCTCTGAATTCAGCTTGGTGTTAGACAATAGAATTTATGGATCCATAATTATGTAATGACTTGCTTGATATAATGCATCATGGATATGCATTAAACCACCTTTTCAGAACATGGCTTATAATTTTTTTCACCTATTTAAAGTTATACTGGCTGAAGGAAGTACTAGCAGAGCTTATGTCTTGACTTCAATGTGTTTGTCCATTTATCCTTTAAGTTTTTCTGTTCAATAGGAAAAAATCAACATCTATCCTCTACATTGCTTTAAAATTACACATTTTCAGATTCAAAGGTAAGGTGAATATTTTCATGTTCAATTAGTGGTATCTCTGTAGTTTTTGCAAGCAGAAAACTGCGTAAATGACCAGTGTATCTTATATTGACACATATAGAAAACCTTGAAGAATTACCTTCTCTATAACCTGATCAGTATCAATAGCAAAAGTACTACAAATATATTTAAATGATAATGTGTTGACCTGTTTTCGAATTGGTAAAATTTTGGCTGTTATATTCTTTTGTGTAGTATTGTTATGTGTGTCTTCAAGGTGGCAGCGAAAGTTTAAAATGAAAACTTCTAAGTTCCATCTTACAAATGGAGAGAAAGTTTTTGAATGATCTTACATGAATGTTCCACAGTTAATACTGTTATAAATCTCTCACTGCTGAAAAAATAATTGACATAACTGAAAATCAATAAACTATTTCTTTAACATGAAATAACTTTTTTTGCAATGACTAAGAATACATTTCATAATTAGTGTGATATTATAAGGTGAACTATAATGTCTATCAGTTTCTCTTGTTCATGTTCTTTTAGCTCACCGGAAGACAAAGTACTGAAGGCGAGCTTTTGTGATTGTGCTGTTTCAGTTGTATGTCATCCATTGTCCGGGGTTAAACAATTACCTTATGTGTACTTTTCATACCACATTTTCAATCCAATTCTCATGAAACTTTAGAATGTATGTCATGATTAAATCTTACAAAACTTCGAAATTGAGTCGCATGGGTCAAAACGTAGGTCACTGGGCCAAATCTCACGAAAACCAAGTGTAGAAGCCACATTTTATGCCTGATACTCAAGAAACATGGTCAAAAGGTTTGGCTTGATAATAACGTAAACAATTGGGTCATGTCAGGTACAAAAAGTAGGGCACTTGGCCAAGTCTGAGAAAAATCTTGTGTGCACTCTGTAGGCCACATTTTCAGCTCAGTACTCGTGAAAGTGTGTCATAATGTTTGTTTCAATTAAATTTTGGACAAGTTTAACGTTGGGTCACATCAGATAAAAAATTAGGTCAGTGGGCCAAATCTTTGAACAAAAAAGTGTGTGCACCTTAAAAGCCATTTTTGGGCCCAATTCTTGTGAAATATTGTTTGTCTTGATTATTCCTTGGACATGTTTAAAAATAAGGTCTCATCAAGTCAAGAACTAGGTCCCTGGCCAGATTTTAGCAAAGTCTTGTGTCCATTCCGGAGGCCATATTCCAGTCTTCTTAAAAAACTTGGTCAGAGTATTTGTCATGATGATATCTCTGACAAGTCTGAAGTTGAGTCATGTCCGGTCAAAAGTAGGTCACTTGGCCAAATCTTAGTAAAACCTTGCTTGTACCATTAGAGGTTACATTTTCATTCGGATAGACATGCGACTTGGTTGGAATGTTAGTCTTGATGATGTCTCTGACAAGCTTGAAATTTGGTAACGTTGAGTAACAGGTAGGCCAGTTGGCAAAATCTTAGTACAGCCTTGTTTCCATTCTAGAGGACATATTTTCAGCATGATTCACATGAAACTCAGTCAGAATGTTTGTTTTGATGATATCCCTGACAAGTTTAAAAATAAATAAAGTTCGTGTAAAAGTAAAACCAACATACATGACTGTGTTTTGAGATCATTACAGCCAGGATCTCTTCAGCTTTACTCAGGAGAACACTTGTGAGCCAATGGCCCTCTTGTTTAGCTCACTTGAGCACAAAAGCTTCAGTATTTTTTGTGCTGTGTGCAATGTCAGTAACGTATTGCCCATTGTCAGTGCTGTCATCAACAGTTACTTTGTAAGCACTGTAGAGGCCACATTTTCAATAAGATACTATCAGAACTTGGTTCAATGTTTGTTTTGATAAAATCTCGTACAATTTCAAAATTGGGTTACGCCGGGTCAGAAAGAGGTCACTAGGCCCAATCAGAGAAAAAAACGTCTGGTCAGAAAGAAGGTCAAAAGGCCAAATCAGAGAAAAAAACTTGAGTGCACTCTAGAGGCAACATCTTCATCCCATACTCATGAAACTCAACCATAAACTTTATGTTGATAGTATGGACAAGATTGATATTGGGTCACCTTTTTGGAAAAAAAAAAAGAATTACCTTGTGTGCAGTCTAGAGGCCAAATTTATTGTTCATTGATTTGAAAATTGATTAAAATATTTGCCTTGATGAACAGGATGAATTCAAAATTGGGTCGTCTAGAGGCCATAAACTATGTCCCTAGGTTGAATTAAAGCAATACTCTTAGGGCATTATAGAGATAGCATTTCTTGCTCAATTGACTTGAACTTTGGTCAGAATGTTTGGCTTGATGAAATGCTGGGTGATTTTGGGTTACGTTGGCTCAAAAAGGTCACTAGGCCAAATCGGAGAAAATCGTTGTGTGCACTCTAGATGCAACATCTTTAGCCCATACTCATGAAACTCAATCAGAAAGTTTATCTTGATGATACTATGGAAAAGATTGAAGTTACATGTAGGTCACCTCTTTTCATGCCCCCTTCAATGAAGTGGGGATATATTCCTTTGCTAATGTCGGTTGGTCGGTTGGTCCTTCGGTAGACCTTACCTTGTACAGATGATAACTAGACACAGAACTGACCTTGGTTCGGCAAATTTGGCACAGACATTTGTATCGCAGTGTGGATGATTCCTATTCATTTTGAGGTCAATCAGTCAAAAGTCAAGGTCACAGTGACATTCAACATATTGATATATAGTGGAAAAATTGTCCAGATGATAATTAGACACAGAATTGACCTAGGTACATGTACCTCATATTTGCCACAGACATGCATCTTGGTAGATATTGATTTTGAGGGCAATCGGTTAATTGTCAAGGTCACAGTGACTGTCCATATGTTTATTTTTTGACCGAAACTTGTCTGGATTATAACTAAAGCAAAAATGACCTAGGTCTCCAAATTTGGCACAGACATGTTTCTCGGAGTGTAGATGATCCCTTTTAATTCTGAGATCAATCGGTCAAAGGTCAAGGGAACAGTGACATTCAACATCTTAATACACGTATATAGACCAAATCATGTCCATATGATAACTAGACACAGAAATGACCTAAGTTCCTCGAATTTGGCACAGACATTTGTCTGGGAGTGTAGATGATCCCTATTGATTTTGAGGTCCATTGGCCAAAGTTCAAGGTCACAATAACCGTCAACATGTTGTGTTGAAGACCAATCCTTGTCTGGATGATACTTGACAGAGAAATGACCTAGGTTCCTGAAATTTGGCACATACATTTGTCTTAGAAAGTAGATGATTCTATTGGTTTATGAGGTCAATCGGTCAAATGTCAAGGTCACAGTGGCCTTCAACATCTATATATGTAGATCAGACCTTATCTAGATGATAACTAGACACAGGAACGGCAAAGTTCTTCAGACTTTGCATAGATATGTGTCTTGGAGTGTAGATGATCCCTAATGATTTTGAGATTAATCTGTCAAAGGTCAAGGTCACAGTGACCGTAAACATGTTGATAAATAGACCAAACCTTGTCCGCATGATAACTAGACACAGAATTGACCTAGGTTCGTCAAATTTGAACACAGATATTTGCCTCGGTGTGCAGATGATCCCTGTTGATTTTGAGGTCAGTTGGTCAAATGTCAAGGTCACAGTGACTGGTAGCATGTTGATAAATAGACCAAACCTTGTCCGGATGATAACTAGACACATAATTGACTTAGCTTCCTCAAATTTGGCACAGATATTTTCCTTGAAGTGTAAATGATCCCTACCGATTTCAAGGTTAATCTTTGAAAGGTCAAGGTCACAGTGACCACCAGGTTTATCGGAGCCCACGCTGCTCTTCGCTACTTGAGCCATTTGCTAAAAAAAGAATTAAAGTGTCTCAAAAATCATCATCATTATGTAGCCCAACTTGTGGCTCCAACATTTTACTCGTGTATTATCGGGGACGTAGTAAGCATCAAAGTCATTTTGGAAAAAGTAAAAGTCGACTGCGCGGTTTGATATCAGTTAATGAACTGTGCCACTTCCTGTATCAATGTGGCAGTAGGGGGGGGGGTTACTGTTTTTCAAACAGACATCTTGTTTATTTAAAACAGAAAAGATCAATGGGCCAAAATTTGATAAGATCTTGTATTCACTCTAGAGGGCACGTGACGACTTCAACCCTTAACTCATGAAAATCGATATAAATGTTTCTTTGTAATGATATCCTGGTCAGGGTCCAAAATACGTCACTTTGGTTCAAAAGTGGGTCACTGGACTTAATCTTAGACAAACAGTGTGTGTACTCTAGAGGCCACATTTTAAACCAAATACTCATGAAACTTTGTCAAAATATTTGTTTCGTTCATATCTCACAAAAGTTCTAAAGCAGATCACGTGGGGTAAAATGGTAGGTCAGTTGAGCAAATCCTAGCAAAAACTTAAATCATGAAACTTGGTCAAAGGTGTCTTTATTATATAACAGGTAAGTTCCAAATAAGGAAATGTCCAGTCAAAAGGAGGTCATTCGGACAAGTCTTTGAAAAACATTGTTTGCCCTCCAGAGGCCACATTTTTGCACACCTAAGCACAAAATACCCAATGTGAGCTATTGTGATAAGGCTGTGTCCATCATGCTGTGTCCGTCTTGCGTTGTCCCCCATCAACTTGTACCTTGTGTGTGCTCTAGAGGCCACATTTTTAGTCAGATACTCATGAAACTTGGTCAGGATATTTGTCTTCATGATATCTGGGACTATTTTGAAAGTGGTCAGCTGGAGGAAAAAAACTTAGTCACCTAGTTTAATCTCGGGAAAACCTTGTGTTCACTCTATAAACCATAATTTCTTTCAAATACGTGAAAAAGGTTGTCAAGATGTTGGTTAGGATAATTTCTACAAGTTTGAAAAAAGGTTATGTTGAGAGCTTAAAAGTAGGCCACATAGACAAATTCTAGAAAAAACGAGTGTACACTGTAGAGTCTATAATCCAAGTCCAATGCTAATGAAAGGTTTTCAGAATGTTTGTCATTATATCTCGGAAAAGATTAGGTATGAGTTTATGTTTGGTCAAAAGGCTCAAGTTAGCGACTTAAGGGCAATCGTGGCCCTAGTTAGCCTTATGCTCATGAAACTTAGGCCCGTTCTTATAAAACATGTTTAGAATGATATCATACTCAAGACGAAATGTACTCCATGGCGTGAGTTTTACTCACGGTTGATTAGAATTTGAACCCAGACGTTGCTTATAATCGTCATCTGAGAGCGCTTTCAGCTGAGCATGGTACGCACTAAAATAACCGTAAAAGTAAGAGACCCAACATCTAAAAATAGCCTATATCAGGATAGTCTGCCCCAAGAGGATTTGTTCGAAGTTTCTGCCCAACAAATCAGAGAATTCGGTGACTTATTGAGAAAATTCAAGTCTTTATATTGAGAGGATTCAACTCTAATGTTTTTAGCCCAGCTGAGCACCAAGTGGTAAGGTAAGGTATTGTGATTGGTCGTTGTCCGACGTCCATCTGGCTGTCTGTCTACAATTCCTTTAAATATCTTCTCCTAAACCGCTGGGCCAATCTTGATGAAACATGGCTGGGATGTTTCTTTGGTGAAGCTCTACTAAAGTTGTTCAAGAGATTAAGTTCCACCTAAAACACTTGTTGCCATGGAAACAGAAAGAAAAATAATAGCAAAATCTTTGAAAATCTTCTCTGAAACTAGAAAGCGTAGGGCTTTGATATTTAGTATGTAGCATCTCCCGATTGAGCTCTACCAAGTTTCTTCATACGATGCACCTGGAGTCAAAACAGGCCCCGCCCCAGGAGTCACAAATCCTAACATAGGAACAAAGAAGGAAAACTTTAAAATGCTTCTTCTTTAAAACTGGAAGTTGAAGAGCTTTGATATTTGGAATATAGCATCTCCTACTCGATCTCTACGAAGTTTGTTCAAATGATGCTGCTAGGGTCAAAACGGGCCCCATCCCGGAGGTCACAAGTTCGAACAAAGAAGGAAAACTGTAGAATTCTTCTTTTCTAAAACTGGAAGGCATACAGCTTTGTTGTTTGGTATGTAGTGAACCTGTTCTAAGTTTTTAAGATCACCTGAGCACAACGTGTTCAGTAAGTTCGAAATTGGGTCACCTTGGGTCATATACTAGGTCAATAGGTCAAATTAAAGAAATACCTTGTGGACACTCTAAGGGCCACATTTAATGCTCAAAGTGCCTGATGTTTTTTTCAGAATGTTTGTCTTGATAAAATATGGTATGGGTGTAGATTTGGGTCACCTAGGATCATAAACTGGGTCAGTAGGTCAGATTAAAGAAACACCTTAGAGGCCACAAATATTTGGCACAATTGACTTAAGATTTGGTCAGAATGTTTGTCTTGATAAAATCTCACCGAATTTGGGTCAACTTGGACCATACACTAGGTCACTAGGTAAAATCAAAGAAATACCTTATGGACAGTCTCGACGCCACTTTTTTTGCTGGTTTGACTTGAAAATTGGTCAGAATACTTGATTCATCAAATAACGAATGAATCTGAATCATGTGGGGCCCACCCGGGTGGGTCAGTGATGAGGGTGTCGGAGTTCGATACCCGGTTCAGGCAAACTTTCTTTCCGGTATATTTTCGCCTCTCACCTCTGCTGAAGCATGTGAGAAAAGTAGTCGGTGGCTTTAAAGATAATTGTGTTAGTACTGGTGTGAGAAGCCAGGAAACGCATGTGCGTCACCGACCGCCATGGTATGACCTTTGCTCATAAAGTGGCGTTCATTCCCAATACAACCAACCAACTGAATGATGTGGGGGTCTTAAATTAGGTTGAAGTTCAAATTAAATACCCTATGGACACTCTTGAGACCACTTTTATTGTTCAATTGATTTGAAAATAAGTAAAAATAATTGTCAAAATAAAATTTAGGATGATCTAAAATTGAGTCATCTATATAATCTAGGTCACTAGTTTAAATGAAAGCAATACCGAAAGAAGCTAAATATCCTGCTCAATTGACTTAAAAAATAGTCGGAATGTTTTTCTTGATGAAATATGGGATGAGTTTGAAATTAGGTCACCTAGGATCATAAACTAGGTCACTAGGTCAAATTAAAGAAACACCTTGTGGGCATTCCAGAGGCCACATTTATGGCTCAGTTTACTTTGAAGTAAATCGATCAGAATGTTTGTGTTGGTAAAATCTCACATGAATCTCACATGAATCGGAATTTGGTTCATGTGGGTCTTAAATCATGTCACTAGGTTAAATTAAAGAAATACCGTGTAGGCACTTTAGAGGCCAAATTTTTTTCAAATTGATTAAGAAATTAATTAAGATGTTTGTCTTGATAAAACCTAGGATTGGTTCAAAATTTGGGCACCTGGGGTCATAAATTAGGTCACTTCATCAAATTAACGAAGAACCTTGTGGGCACTCTAGAGGCTACATTTATTGCTCAACTGACTTGAAAATTGGTCAGAATGTTTGTGTTGATGAAATCTCACATGAATATGGATTTGTTTCATGTTTAGGTCACTAGGTTAAATTAAAGCAGTTCCTTGAGGGCACTCTAGAGGCCACATTTATTGTTCAATTGATTTGAAAATTGCTTAAGATGTTTATCTTGATAAAATTTAGAATTGGTTCGAAGTTGGGTCACCTGGGGTCACTAGTTCGAATTTAAGGAATACCTTAAGGGCATTCTAGAAGACACATTTCTTGTTCAATTGACTTTAAAATTTTTCTCAGAATGTTTGCCGTGATCACATTTCAGATAATTCTGAAGTTGGGACACCTGGAGTCATAAACCAGGTCACTTGATCAAATTAAAGAAATACCTTATGGGCACTCTAGTAGCCATATTTAATCCACAATTACCTGATATTTGGTCAGAATGTTTGTCTAGATAAGTTTTAAATTGGATTATGTGGGTTCATAAACTAGCTCACTAGGTTAAATTAAAGAAGTACACCTAGGGCAATCTAGAGGTCACATTTTTTGCTCAAATGACTTTAAGACTGGTCAGAATGTTTTTCACGATGAAGCCTCACATGACTGAATTCTGGTCAACGGCGATGATTAACTGGGTCACTAGTTCAAATTAAAGAAATACCATATTTATTGCTCAAATCACTCCAAAACTGATCAGAAAGTTTATTTTGATGAATTTTTGACAAGTTCAAAATTAGGTCATGTGGACTCATAAACTAGGTCTCAAGGTCAAATGAAAGAAATACCTTTTGGGGACTCTAGAGGCCAAATTTATTGTTCATTGATTTTAAAATTGATTAAAATGTGTGTCATGATGAAATCTAATGATGAGTTCAAAATTGGGTCATCTGGGAGTGAAAATCGAGGTCACCAGGTCAAATTAAAGAAATACCCTTAAGGAACTATAGAGGTAATATTTCTTGCTCAATTGACTTGAACATTGGTCAGAATGTGTCTTGGTAAAATACTAGGTGAGAATGAAATTGGGATACATGGGGTCATAAACAAGGTCACTTAGTCAAAAAGAAATAATTTGTGGACACTCTAGAGGCCAAATTTATTGCTCAATTAACGTGAAAATTGTTCATAACTTTGGTCTTGATCAATTTTCTGATGAGTTATAAATTTGCTCACGTGGGATGATAAATTACGTCACCAGGTCAACTTACAGAAATTCCTTGTAGATGCTCAATATTGACATGACAAGTGGTTAGAAATTTAATTATGCACGTGGAGTGAATTTCGTCTATTGACTCAGGTGAGCGATCTAGGGCCATTATGGTCCTTTTGCTTTTATTATTAGTAGCTACCTTGCCCTATTATGATAAGCATAGGTTCTCAAAATTTGTGGTAGGTTTGGCAAAAGGGCATGTTTGGTGTAAATTATCTATAAAGTAAACGAATTGGAGGTTTCCATGGAACAAAAAGTTAAATAACCATAAAAAGTTCAGTATGTGCTTGGTTATCTTTTTCAGATAGTTCTAAAACTTCCTACCCCAATCCCCTACTTTTTAAGTAGTTTTGACATTTATGCGGTTATCATTGATTGCATTTCTCCGGTGGTTTTTGAGACATGCATTAGCGATAAAGCCAGGTGAAGGTGTGATAGGAATAATTGTGCAGTATCTCTATTTTCTCAAGTTTAAATCCTCAACTAGGTTTACACGTATAACCGAAAGTCATTGTTATTTACCAAAAGCGGTCACCTGGTTGCAGTCATAGTTTATTTAAATATTTGTCTTGGCATTGAGAAGACGTCTTGGAAGACTTTGACTGAACTGTTTTTCAGTAGGTCACAAGAAAGATTGAAAAACGCCTAATGATCGGAAAACGCAGTCTGGAAAACGCCGAAAACAGGAAAACGCCCAAAATTGTATTTGTGATCTAAATCCAAGAATTTATGTATCAGTACAGTTATTGCTTGTGAGAAAAAAAGATTTCATGCCTATAGAATTGCATCAAATAAGGCAAGCAGTATCATTTTACGTGTCCGGGCAGTAAAATCTGTTCACAATTATGTAATCATTTTTAGCTCACCTGAGCAGAAAGTGCTCATGATGAACTATTGTGATCGTGCTGTGTCCGGCGTCCGGCGTCCGGCGTCAACTTTTTACCTTGTGTACGCTCTAGAGGCCACAGTTTCGGTCGGATACTCATGAAAGTTGGTCAGGATGTTTGTCTCGATGAAATCTCGGACGAGTTAGAAAATTGGTCATGTGGGGTCAAAAACTAGGTCACTAGGTCAAATCTTAGAAAAACCTTTTGTACGCTCTAGAGGCCACATTTTAGGTCGGATACTCATGGAAAATGGTCAGAATGTTTGTCTCTATGATATCTCGGACGAGTTCGAAAATGGGTCATGTGGGGTCAAAAACTAGGTCACCAGGTCAAATCTTAGAAAAATCTTGTGTACGCTCTAGAGGCCACATTTTCAGTCGGATACTCATGAAAGTTGGTCATGATGTTTGTCTGGATGATATCTCGAACCAGTTCGAAAATGAGTCACGTGGGGTCAAAAACTAGGTCACTAGGTCAAATCTTAGAAAAACCTTGTGTACACTCTAGAGGCCACATTGTCAGTCGGATACTAATGAAAGTTGGTCAGGATGTTTGTCTGGATGATATCTCGAATGCGTTCGAAAATGGGTCAGATGGGGTCAAAAACTAGGTCACCAGGTCAAATCTTAGAAAAACCTTGTGTACGCTCTAGAGGCCACATTTTCAGTCGGATACTCATGAAAGTTGGTCATGATGTTTGTCTGGATGATATCTCGAACCAGTTCGAAAATGGATCACGTGGGGTCAAAAACTAGGTCACCAAGTCAAATCTTAGAAAAACCTTGTGTACACTCTAGAGGCCACATTTTCAGTCGGATACTCATGAAAGTTGGTCAGGATGTTTGTCTGGATGATATCTCGAATGAGTTCGAAAATGGGTCAGATGGGGTCAAAAACTAGGTCACCAGGTCAAATCTTAGAAAAACCTTGTGTACGCTCTAGAGGCCACATTTTCAGTCGGATACTCATGAAAGTTGGTCAGGATGTTTTTATTGATGATATCTCGGACGAGTTCGAAAATGGGTCATGTGGGGTCAAAAACTAGGTCACCAGGTCAAATCTTTGAAAAACCTTGTGTATGCTCTAGAGGCCACATTTTCAGTCGCATACTCATGAAAGTTGGTCAGGATGTTTGTCTGGATGATATCTCCGACGAGTTTGAAAATGGGTCATGTGGGGTCAAAAACTAGGTCACTAGGTCAAATCTTAGAAAAACCTTTTGTACGCTCTCGAGGCCACATTTTCAGTCCGAAACTCTTGTAAGTTGGTCAGAATGTTTGTCTTGATGATATTTCAGACAGGTTTGAAAATAGGTCATTTGGGGTTAAAAACTAGGTCACCAGGTCAAATCTTAGAAAAACCTTGTATATGCTCTGGATGTCACATTTTCAGTCCAACACTCTTGAAAATTACTCAGAATGTTTGCCTTTATAATATCTTGGATGAGTTCGAAAATGGGTCATGTTGGGTCAAAAACTGGGTCAAAAGGTCAAATGTTATAAACACCTTTTGTATGCTCTGGAGGACACATTTTCAGTCTGATACTCCTAAAACTTGTTCATAATATTTGTCCTGGTGATACCTTGAATGAGTTTGAAAATGGGTCATGTGGAGTCAAAAACTAGGTCAATGGGTCAAATATTAGAAAAACCTTGTGTACACTCTAGAGGCTACATTATCTGCCTGATACTCTTCAGACTTGGTCAGAATGTTTGTTTTTGTGATGTCTCAAAATAGTTTGATAATGGGTAATTGTCGGGTCCAAAACTAGGTCACTTGATGAAATCTTAGAAAAACCTTTTGTACACTGTAGAGGCCACATTTTCAGTCCAATACTCATGAAACTTGGCCAGAATGTTTGTCTTATTGATATCTCAAAAGTGTTTGATGATGGGTAATGTCTGATAAAAAGCTAGGTCACTGGGAAACTAGATGGTGCATGTTTGGTCAATAAACTCAGGTGAGCGATTTCAGGGCCATCATGGCCCTCTTGTGTCTTTTATAACAAAGTTCTATCTAATAGTACGAGGTGTACAAATACATGTATACAATTGTTGTATTGCAAATTCTTATTGAAAATATTATCAAACTTCCTAAAACGTTTGGCGAATCTTAAACTCAAACCAATATACCACTCTTTGCCCTTTCCAGTCTTTTCCGACACATTTCTAAAGTATTTTTCGGCAGTTCAGTGTTACAAGTTTAGGTAACATTTATAATCATCAGTACTTTATCCCAACCTAGAATTTTCGCTGTTTGCAGCCGACAATCCTGCGTTTAGGTGTTTTTCGGAGATATAATCACTAGAACTAGAAGTATCGTCATTGCCTGGTGTGTTATGGCATATAAAAGGTGTTTTCTGCAAAACGATTACCAGTGCAGATGAGGTATCATCGGCGGTGTTTTCCGGCCTACTTAGGTTTTGTAAGGCTAGGGAATGTTATCCTCCTACCGCTAGACCAGTCCCCATTTAGCTCATTTGACAGAGCGTAGGACTCTTGAACGTGATGTTGCGGGTCACTTGAGGCTATGGGTTCGATTCCCATGCCTGGCCATTTAAACTTACCAATAGTATGTCGGATGAGACGTTAAAGTGAGTTGCCTTGCGACGGTGCTATACAATAAGCACATTAAAGAACCAGGCATAACTTCAGATGGATTTCGTCCTGTATCCTACACTATTCCCCCCGTAACAACACTAGCAGCCCTCAGGGAGGCAACAGACAGCAACGATAAATAAATGCAAATTCTTCTTTTCCTCTCACTTCTTATTCCTATTGACTAGATAATCGTAACCAAATGACGCCCCTCCTCCCAATTTGGTATGCTTTTAGTCCCCTACTGGTAAAACCGGAGGGGACTTTAGATTTACCCTGTCTGTCTGACCATTCGTCTGTCCGTCAATCCGTTTCGTACTTTTTTTTTCAAACGCTGGCAGATATTGAGCTGATTTTTGTTTTGTAAGTCAACCACCATGACTTACAGATCAAGCTAAAGTTACATTCCGGTCCACTGATTGTTGACGAAAGTACAGGCCCTTGGAAAGTTTCACGTAAAAATTGTTTTCCGGACTTTTTACCTCGCCTGATTTTTGTAGTGCAAGTCTGCCACTTTGAGTTACATATCAAGTTTGAGTTTTGTTCTGGTCCACTGATTTTTAGCTCGACTGGCCAAAGGCCAGCGGGCTTATGTCATGGCCTGTTGTCCCGCCGTGCGTCCGTCCGTACGTTCGTGAACTTTTATTTCAAACATCATGTTCTCTGAAACTACCCATCCAATTTTAATGAAACTTCACAGAAATGGTTCTGCCATGGTCCTCTTCAGAATGTTTCGAAAGAATTTGATTCCTTTAAAAACTCTGGTTGCCATGGCATCAAAACTGAAAAATATCTTTGAAAATCTTCTTGTCTGAAACTATAAGGCCTACGGCTACCAATTTCAGCATGAAGCTTTATCTAGTGGACCTCTACCAAGTTCCTTCAAAAAATAGCCTTGGGGTCAAAATTGGCCCTACCCCTGGGGTCACGTTTATATGGGCTTATATAGGGAAGATTTAAAATCCTTTTTGTACCTAACCATAGGGCCTTGTGCAACCAAGTATTGCATATATCTTTATCAAGTGGGCGTCTACCAAGAGTGCCCAAACTATAGTCTTTGGATCAAATTTGCCCCGGCCCTGGAGGTCAAAATTTTTTATATGTGCTTATATACGGAAAAATCTAAAATCCTTTTTATACGCCCGAAGGGTCGTATTATGTTATACCCTCGGTCTTCCGTCCGTCCGTTAGCAATTTCTTGTGTGTGCAACTCCTCCTACAGTTTCCATCCAAATTATTTGAAACTTGCCACAATGAATCTCCATCTCCATGATGTCTAGTTGTGCACCTGAGTCTTAGAATTTGGATCGCTGTTTGCGTTCTAAAATTATCTGCCCCTGATTTCTGAAATAACCAACTTTTCACTTGGAATTTTTGTTTAGGCTATAACTTCCATACTATGAAAGGTATCAACTTGAAACTACATAAACTGATAGAACACATTATTGAGAAGTGCAGTGCACATGAACAATAACTCTGCCGCCGTTATTTTTAGCTCACCTGAGCACAACGTGCTCAAGGGGAGCTTTTAGGGTCACTGGGTGTCCGTCGTCCGTCGTCCGTCGTGCGTCGTGCGTCGTCAACAATTCTTTAAACATCAACTCCTCCTAAACCGCTGGGCTAATTTGGACCAAACTTGGCAGGAATGTTCCTTGGGAAGTCCTCTTTAAAAAGCGTTCACAGAATTTGATTCCGTCAAAAACTCTGGTTGCCATGGCAACGAAATGGAATTTTTAAGGAAATTCTTTAAAAATCTTCTCCTCTGAAATCGCTGGTCGGATTTTGAAATGATTTCACAGATATGTTCCTTGGGTGACCCTTTTCAAAAGTTGTTCGTGAAATTTTGATCCGTCAAAAATTGTGGCTCTGGTGAATGGGGGCTACTTGCACTATACAGAAATGAAGGAATTCTTTAAAAATCTTCTCCTCTGAAACCGTTGGTCGGATTTTGAAATAATTTCACAGATATGTTCCTTGGGTGACCCTTTTCAAAAATTGTTCGTGAAATTTTGATCCGTCAAAAAATGTGGCTCTGGTGAATGAGGGCTACTCGCACTATACAGAAATGAAGGAATTCTTAAAAAATCTTCTTCTCTGACACCGCTGGTCAGATTTTGAAATAATTTCACAGAGTTGTTCCTTGGGTGACCCTTTTCAGAAATTGTTCGCGAAATTTTGATTGGTCAAGAAACATGGCTCTGGTGAATGGGGCTACTTGCACTATAGGGAAATGAGGAAATTCTTAAAAATTCTTCTTCTCTGAAACGGCTGGACAGATTTTGCAATGATTTCACAGGGATGATCCTTGGGTGACCCTTTTCAAAAATTGTTCCCAAAATTTTGATCCGTCAAGAAACATGGCTCTGGTGAATGGGGGCTACTTGCATTATATGGAAATGAAGAAATTCTTGAAAATTCTTCTTCTCTAAAACCCCTAGTCAGATTTTAAAATAATTTGACAGAGATGTTCCTTGGGTGATCCTTGCTCTTGTGAATGGGAGCTACTTGCACTATATGGACATGATGAAATTCTTGAAAATTCTCTTTCTCTGAAAACCCTGGTCAGATTAAAAAAAAAAATCCGAAATGTTCCTTGGGTGACCCTTTTCAAAACTTGTTCGTAAATTTTGATCCATCAAGAAACATGGCTCTCGTGGATGAGGGATACTTGCTCTTATATAGAAATGAAGAATTCTTAAAAATTCTTCTTTTTGAAACTGATGGTCAGATTTCGAAATGACTTTTACAGGTGACCTTTTGAAAATTGCTTGGCAAAATTATAAATTTGGTTCCAATGTTTCAATACCTCAAAAAAATAGGCTATGGTCATCTCAAAAATTCAGGTGAGCGATCCAGGGCCATCTTGGCCCTCTTGTTTGGGTAACTGCCCTTTGTTAATCTTCAGTTTGAATTTTTGTCCAGGCCATAACTTCTAAACTATAAAAGCTATTAAGTTGGAACTTCATACACTGATAGAACCCATTATGGAGAAGCATTGTACATAAACTATAACTCTGCCACTTTTATTTTTTGAGTTATTGCCCTTTGTTAATTTTCACTTTAAATTTTTGTCCAGGCCATAACTTCCGAATTATAAAAGGTATCAACTTGAAACTATATACACTGATGGAAAACATTAGGGAGAAGTGCAGTGCACATGCACCATAACTCTGCCACCATTTTTTAGCTCACCTGAGCACAACGTGCTCAAGGGGAGCTTTTAGGATCACCCGGTGTCCGTCGTGCGTCGTCAACAATTCTTTAAACATCAACTCCTCCTAAACCGCTGGGCCAATTTGGACCAAACTTGGCAGGAATGTTCCTTGGGAGGTCCTATTCAAAAATTGTTCACAGAATTCGATTCAATCAAAAACTCTGGTTGCCATGGCAACCAAATGAAATTTTTTAGCAAATTCTTTAAAAAATCTTCTCCTCTGAAACCCCTGGTCAGATTTTGAAATAATTTCACAGATATGTCCTTTGGGTGACCCTTTTCAAAAATTGTTCGTGAAATTTTGATTTGTCAAAAAATGTGGCTCTGGTGAAAGGGGACTACTTGCACTATACAGAAATGAAGGAATTCTTTAAAAATCTTCTCCTCTGAAACCGTTGGTCGGATTTTGAAATAATTTCACAGATATGTTCCTTAGGTGATCCTTTTTAAAAATTGTTCGTGAAATTTTGATTCGTCAAAAAATGTGGCTCTGGTGAATGGGGGCTACTTGCACTATACAGAAATGAAGGAATTCTTAAAAAATCTTCTTCTCTGACACCGCTGGTCAGATTTTGAAATAATTTCACAGAGTTGCTCCTTGGGTGACCCTTTTAGTAAACTGTTCGCGAAATTTTGATTGGTCAAGAAACATGGCTCTGGTGAATCTGGGCTTCCTGCACTTTACAGAAATGAAGAAATTCTTAAAAATTCTTCTTCTCTGAAACAGCTGGTTAGATTTTGAAATAATTTCACAGAGATGTTCGTTGGGTTACCCTTTTCAAAAGTTGTTCGCGAAATTTTGATTGGTCAAGAAACATGGCTCTGGTGAATGGGGGCTAATTGCACTATACAGAAATGAAGGAATTCTTAAAAATTCTTCTTGTCTGAAACGGCTGGTTAGATTTTGAAATAATTTCACAGACTTGTTCCTTGGGAGACCCTTTTCAAAAATTGTTCGCGAAATTTTGATTGGTCAAGAAAAATGGCTCTGGTAAATGGGGGCTATTTGCACTATACAGAAATGAAGAAATTCTGGAAAATTCTTTTTCTCTGAAATGGCTGGACAGATTTTGAAATAATTTCACAGAGATGTTCCTAGGGTGATCCTTTTCTAAAATTGTTCGCGAAATTTTGATTGGCCAAGAAACATGGCTCTGGTGAATGAGGGCTACTTGCACTATATGGAAATGAAAAAATTATTGAAAATTCTTCTTCTCTGAAACCCGTTGTCAGATTTTAAAATAATCTGACAGAGATGTTCCTTGGGTGACCCTTTTCAAAAGCTGTACATATAATTTTGATCCATCAAGAAACATGGCTCTTATGAATGGGGGATACTTGCTCTTATACAGAAATTAAGAATTCTTAAAAATTCTTCTTTTTGAAACTGATAGTTATATTTCGAAATGACTTTTACAGGTGACGTTTTGAAAATTGCTTGGCAAAATTATAAATTTGGTTCCAATGTTTCAATACCTCAAAAGAAAAAAAAAAAGAAAATAGACTATGGTCATCTCAAAAATTCAGGTGAGCGATCCAGGGCCATTTTGGCCCTCTTGTTTAGCTCACCTGAGCACAACGTGCTCAAGGGGAGCTTTTAGGATCACCCGGTGTCCGTCGTGCGTCGTCAACAATTCTTTAAACATCAACTCCTCCTAAACCGCTGGGAGGATTTGGACTAAACTTGGTTGGAATGTTCCTTGGGCGGTCCTCTTTCAAAAGTGTTCACAGAATTTGATTCAATCAAAAATTCTGGTTGCCATGGCAACCAAATGGAATTTTCTAGGGAATTCTTTAAAAATCTTCTCCTCTGAAACCGATGGTCAGATTTTGAAATAGTTTCACAGATATGTTCCTTGGGTGACCCTTTACAAAAACTTCGTAAAATTTTGATCTGTCAAAAAATATGGCTCTGGTGAATGGGGACTTCTTGCATCATATAGAAATGAAGGAATTCTTAAAAATTCCTCTTCTCTGAAACCGCTGGTCAGATTTTGAAATAACTTTACAGGATTGTTCCTGGGGTGACCCTTTTCAAAATTTATTCGTAAGATTTTGAACTGTCAAGAAACATGGCTCTGGTGAATGGGGGCTACTTGCACTATACGGAAATTAAGAAATTCTTAAAAATTCTTCTTCTCTGAAACGGCTGGTCAAAATTTGAAATAATTTCACAGGGATGTTCCTTGAATGACCCTTTCCAAAAATTGTTCGTAAAATTTTGATACGTCAAAAAATGTGGCTCTGGTGAATGGGGGCTACTTGCATTATAGGGAAATAAAGGAATTCTTAAGAATTCTTCTTCTCTGAAACCGCTTGTCAAATTTTGAAATAATTCCACAGGACTGTTCCTTGGGTGACCCTTTTCAAAACTTGTTCGTAAAATTTTGATCCGTCAAAAAATGTGGCTCTAGTGAATGGGGGCTACTTGCACTATACGGAAATTAATAATTTCTTTAAAATTCTTCTTCTCTGAAACAGCTGGTCAGAATTTGAAATGATGTCACAGGATTGTTCCTTGGGTGACCCTTTCCAAAAAGTGTTCGCGAAATTTTGATCCGTGAAGAAACACAGCTCTGGTGAATGGGGGCTACTTGCATTATAGGGAAATGAAGAAATTCTTAAAATTCTTCCTCTCTGAAACCGCTGGTCGGATTTTGAAATAATTTCACAGAAATGTTCCTTGGATGACCCTTTTTAAAATTTGTTTGTGAAATTTTGATCCATCTAGAAACATGGCTCTGGTAAATGGGGGCTTCTTGCACTATATGGCCATGAAGAAATTCTTTAAAATTCTTCTTCTCTGAAACAGCTGATCAGATTTTGAAATAATCTTACAGAAATGTTCCTTTGGTAACCCTTTTCAAAAACTGTTCGCAAAATGCTGATTTGTCTAGAAACATGGCTCTGGTGAATGGGGGCTACTTGCACTATTTGGCCATGAAAAAATTCTTTTTCTCTGAAACAGCTAATCAGATTTTGAAATAATTTCTCAGAAATTTTTCTTAGCTAACCCTTTTCGAAAATTGCTCTAGAAATTTTGATCCATCAAGAAACATGGCTCTGATGACTGTGGGCTATTTACACTATACAGACATGAAGAAATTCTTAAAAATTATTCTTCTCTGAAAGGGCTGATTAAATTTTGAAAGAAATGGCTATTGTTCTCTCGCAAATTCAGGTAAGCGATCCAGGGCCATCTTGGCCCTCTTGTTTGAGTTACTGCCCTGTGTTAATTTTCACTTTCAATTTTTGTCCAGGCCATAACTTCTAAACCATAAAAGCTGTTAACTTGGAACTTCATACACTGATAGAACCCATCATGGAAAAGTGCATTGCACATGAACCATAACTCTGCCACTTTTATTTTATGAGTTATTGCCCTTTTTTAACTTTCACTTTGAATTTTCATCCAGGCCTTAACTTCCAAACTGTAAAATCTATTAACTTGGAACTTCATACACTGATAGAACCCATTATGGAGAAGTGCATTGCACTTGCACCATAACTCTGCCACCCTTATTATTTGAGTTTTTGCCATTTGTTAATTTTCAGTTTGAATTTTTGTGAAGACCATAACTTCCAAACTTCAAAATCCATCATCTTGAAACTTCAAAGACTTATAGAACACATTATGAACAAGTGCATTGCGCAAGAACCGTAACTCTGCCACCCTTCCTTCTCTGTCATTGCCCTTTTCACTTTGAATTTTCGTCTGGGCCATAATTTCTAAAATATAAAAGATTTGATCTGGGACCTTCAAAGACTGATAGAACACCTTATGGATAAGAGCAACTCACAAAATTTGTAACTTTGCTACTCTTATGTTTTTAGCTATTGCCCTTTAATATTTTTCACATATCATGGAGAATAACTATTCTTCATTCATGGCCCATCGATCAATGCAACTCATTTCACTGACAAGCCCCTTCGGGCGTATATGCGCCGCTCTGCGAAGCTCTTGTTGTACCTAGCCATAGGGCTTTGCGCTACCAAATATTGCATACATCTTTATCAAGTGGGCATCTACTAAAAGTGCCCAAAATATAGCCCTTAGATCAAATTTTGTCCGGCCCCGGGGTCAACAGTTTTTATCGGCTTATATAGGGAAAAAAACTTTAAAAATTTTCTCTTACCTAGCCATAAGGCTTAGGGCTACCTTATTTGGCATCTAACATTATCAAGTGTTTGTCTACCATGGGTGTCCTAATCATAGCCTTGGGTTGAATTTGGGGGTCACAAGCTTTACATGGGCTTATATTGGGAAAAAAGTAGTAATACCGTCTCTTTGATTGCAAACAAACATTCCAGGTTGTTACAGAAACATGCATGTTAAAACTTGTTTTACCGTGAGGACTAACCTCCTGTAATGTAAGGGTTACTTTGGCGCCACGTACCTTCAAGTGTTTTTCGATAGCACCACTCATCTTTAAGAGCTTTTCAAATATTGGTGATTGGTAATAAATTATCCCCAGCCGAAGGCGAAGGATTATAGTTTTAGTGTTGTCAGTCCGTACGTCCGTCTGTCTGTCTGTCTGTTCGTCCGTCCGCCCGTTAGCAGTTTCTTGTGTGCGCAACTCCTCCTACAGTTTCTATCGGAATTATTTGAAACTTGCCACAATGAATCTCCATGATGTCTAGTTGTGCACCTGGGTCTTAGAATTTGGATCGCTGTTTACGTTTTAAGATTATCTGCCCCTGATTTCTGAAATAACCAACTTTTCACTTCGAATTTTTGTTCAGAATATAACTTCCATACTATAAAAGGTATCTACTTGAAACTACATACACTGATAGAATCCATCATGGAAAAGTGCAGTGCACTTGTACCATAACTCTGCCACCGTTATTTTTTGAGTTACTGCCCTTTGTTAATTTTCAGTTTGAATTTTTTTCCAGGCCATGACTTCCAAACTATAAAAGCTATTAACTTGGAACTTCATACACTGATAGAACCCATTATGGAGAAGTGCAGTGCACATGAACCATAACTCTGCCCCCCTTTTTTTTGAGTTATTGCCCTTTGTTAATTTTTCAATTTGAATTTTTGTCCAGACCATAACTTAGAACCCATTATGGAGAAGTGCATTGCGCATGAATCATAACTCTGCTATCCTTCTTTATGAGTTATTGCCCTTTTCACTTTGAATTTTTGTCTGGGCCATAGATTTTAAATATAAAAAAATATGATCTTGAACCTTCAAAGACTGATAGAACACCTTGTGGATAAGAGCAATTCACAAAATTTCTAACTTTGCCACCCTTATTTTTTTACTTATTGCCCTTGATATTTTTCACATATGATGGAGAATAACTACTCTTTATTCATGGCCCATCCGTCAATGCAACTCATTTCACTGACAAGCCCCTTCGGGCGTATATGCGCGGCTCTACGAAGCTCTTGTTTTATATTATCTTGGATGGGTATGAAAATGGGTCATTGTGGGGTCTAAAACAAGGGCACTAGATCAAAGTTTAGGAAAAGTTCATGTTCACTCAAGACGCCTCATTTTGAGTCCAGTACTTACGAAAATTGGTCAGAATGTTTGTGTCATTGACATCTTTGAAGAGTTAGAAGTTGGGTCATGTCTGGTCACTACATCGGATCTTTGAAAAACCATTTGTACCTCTTAAAGTGGTTAGAATCTCTGTATTGATGATATCTTTGAAGAGTTTGAAAATTGGTCATGTTGGGTCATAAACTAGGCCATTATGTCAAATCTTAGAAAAAAACCTTGTGTACAAGAAAAGGCCAACCCTTTTCCACAGCCCTGACGTCATCTGAATACATTGTATGTTTTAATACTTATAATGGGGTAACATCATGCAAATTATTTACTTATAAACTGTCAAAGACAGCTCATGACAAGGGCCAAAAGTGCATGTAATCCTTAAAATGTTTTTAAAACAGTTATACCCCTTTATTAGTTTAAGTATTACTCTTGCCTGGAATCATACTAGCAGTATATAGTTTAAAAAAACTGCTTCAAGGACTGGCACACTCACATAGTGACCTTGAAGCTCAACTGGGCGCAAAGTGCTCAAGGTTAGCCTTAAAATGTTTTATCTTGTAATTATCTCTCAAGAGTTTTACAAGTGGACCTCCTCTCCTCAAACATGGGAAAAAAGACTTTCTTTTGTAGTCTGTAAGCCTTGTTTGTAGACCTTTCTCAAGAAACTTTGGACAGGATTCTTTGTTTTGATAGTATATTTGACACAAGTGTAAACTAGTTTCTAGTGGTGAACATTTAGATCACTAATTAAAATCTTATAAAGATTATATGTGCTCTCTAAGGCCATATTTTCAGCCCAGAAGTTATTCAGCAGTGTGGAATTTCAGAAAACCTGTAAGTTTTTGTAGAGTCAAGTAATTATGCAACTAGGGGAAATGCTTGTCTTGACAGTATCTTGAAAAAGATTGTAAATGGGTTACTTGTATCAAAAGTAGTTACTTGGTAAGATCTTAATAAAGATGGTCTGTGCAATGCATCAATCACATTTTGAGTACAATGATCTTGAAACTTGGTCAGAATGTTGGTTTTTATATTCCAGCCAGTTTTCAAATGGGTCACCTGGAATAAAAGGGTAGGTCACATTGTTGAAGATTGGATTTTGTACGCAAATGGACTAATTTTTTATTCTTCAAATGTGTAATGACTTAGATGAGTCATCCTGGGCCATCTTGACCCTCTTGCTTTTTATTCAAACTACATGTATGTGAAATA
This sequence comes from Tridacna crocea, assembly GCA_943736015.1. NCBI lineage: Eukaryota > Metazoa > Mollusca > Bivalvia > Cardiida > Cardiidae > Tridacna > Tridacna crocea. Next base: position 18,388,511 of record OX031069.1, read on the forward strand.
TTCAATAATGTGGTTTATTGCTACAGGCTTAAAATATCCATTTGAATAAAGAGCCATATAAGGTAAAGCAGATGCCATATTGATATTATATTCCTTAGATTTTTTGTTTTTTCAATCTGCAATAGAGGGACAACAGCAAAGAGATGAGACTGATCCCCCTGACATTGAAGAGAATACCAATAGGAATATAGGGCCTCCAAGTGTTGCCTGGAATGAAACTACAGAGAAAGTACAAGATGTTGATGATGGCAGAGTGATAGATGTGTCATTGGAGTGGCTAAAGTCTAAACTGGAGAAGGAACCTTTCTCTAGTGGAAAGTCGGGGGAAGTCTTCAAATGTATGTCTTTTCACAATAAGTCTGTTTACATTTTGTTGAGGAATTAGGAATAAAGTGTGTCTCTTTTAAAAGGTGCCTTCGATATTCATTTGAAACTTTTTGATATTGCATCTTCTGTACGTAGTTGCTGACTTTACTGCTGTTTTAGCTCACCTGAGCAAACATGCTCAAGGGGAGCTTTTATGATCACCTGGTGTGCATCGTCGTGCGTCGTCAACAATTCTTTAAATATCAACTCCTCCTAAACCGCAGGGTGAATTTTGACCAAACTTGGCTGGAATGTTCCTTGATAGGTCCTCTTTAACAGTTTTTCACAGAATTTGATTCTGTCAAAAACTCTAGTTGCCTTGGCAACCAAATGGAATTTTCTAGGAATTTCTTTAGAAATCTTCTCCTTTGAAACCGCTGGTCAGATGTTGAAGTAATTTCAAAGAAATGTTCTTTGGCTGACCCACTGATACTTGCACTATACTGAAATGAAGAAATTCTTAAAAATTCTTCTTCTCTGAAACGGCTGGTCAGATTTTGAAATAATTTCACAGAAATGTTCCTGTGGTGGTCCTTTTTAAAAATTGTTTGCGAAATTTTTATCGGTAACTCGGGGCTACTTGCACTATATGGCCATGAAAAAATTCTTAAAAATTATTTTTCTCTGAAACAGCAGATGAGATTTTGAATTAATTTCACAGAAATGTCTATTGGCTGACTTGGTCAGAACGTCTTGATTACTTTCAAATAAGTTTGAAATGGATCAATTCGAGTTAAAATCTAGTTTACTAGGTCAAATGTTAAACATTTTGCAAAGTCATGGAGTCCACATTTTGGTTTTGTATCTCAAAAAAGTTTGAAAATTTTCTGAAACTTTTTTACACCTCTTTTTTTTCTACTGGCTGAAGGCCAGTGAGCTTCTGGCATGGGCCTGTGCCCGTCGTGCACCAGTCTGACTGCCCGGGTGTAATTTTTTTTTCAAGCATCATCTTCTCTGAAACCACTCATCCAATTTTGACCAAACTTCACAGAAATGATCTTACGATGGTCATCTTCAGAACTTCTTAAAATAATTTCTTTCAAACTCTTGTTACTATGGAAACAAAATTGAAAACCTTCTTTTTTGAAGCCACAAGGCCTTTTGAGCTACAAATTTTTGCATCGTAGCTTCATGAAATAAACCTTTACCAAGTTTCTTCAAACTATGGCCCTTGGGTGAAATACGCCATTGCAGTTATTTTGTACCACAATATAGTTTACAGTAAAAGTAAATTGATACATTGAGTGTTGATGATTAATCTTTACATAAGGTTTTTTTATTTACCTATTTATATACTTTTAGCACAAAGTGCTCAATGTAAGCTTTTGTGATATGTGTAATATGACTTTGTAAAAGAGTAAAATGGTGCGTAACTTCATTCATTCTTGAATCATTTGCTACACTGAAAAGAAACGTACCTGTCTGATCGCGGCGGAGTCATCGCGTCGTTTTAATTGCGTAACCAGACCGCCGCGGTCCGCCAGGGATCGCCGCGTTTAAACAGCACTCCGGGTTAGTCCGCGTTCACCTGCGTTGTAAAATCGCCGCGTTGGGTCCGCGCTAGATACATCGCGGACAGCGAAAATAGCAAAATCCGTGAGGAGTGTACTGTAGGGAAATGAAGAAATTTTTAAAAATTCTTCTTCTCTGAAATGTCTTGACAGATTTTGAAATGATTTCACAGAGATGATCCTTGGGTGACCCTTTTCAAAAACTGTTCACAAAATTTTGATCCGTCAAGAAACATGGCTCTGGTGAATGGGGGCTACTTGCGCTATATGGAAATGAAGAAATTCTTAAAAATTCTTCTTCTCTGAAACCCCTAGTCAGATTTTAGAATAATTTGACAGAGATGTTCCTTGGGTGATCCTTGCTCTTGTGAATGGGGGCTACTTGTACTATATGGACATGATGAAATTCTTGAAAATTCTCTTTCTCTGAAACCCCTGGTCAGATTTTAAAAGAAATTTTCCGAAATGTTCCTTGGGTGACCCTTTTTCAAAACTTGTTCGTAAATTTTGATCCATCAAGAAACATGGCTCTCGTGGATGGGGGATACTTGCTCTTATACAGAAATGAAGAATTCTTAAAAAATTCTTCTTTTTGAAACTGATGGTCATATTTCGAAATTAATCTTACAGGTGACCTTTTGAAAATTGCTTAGCAAAATTATAAATTTGGTTCCAATGTTTCAATACCTCAAAAAAAAAAAGGCGATGGTCATCTCAAAAGTTCAGGTGAGCGATCCAGGGCCATCTTGGCCCTCTTGTTAGTCAAATACTCACAAAGTTTGTGAGAATGTTTGTCTGGATAATTTCTACATTTCAAGTAGACCCCTTAGACAAATTCCAGAAAAAGCTTGTGTGCAATCTGGAATATTTACACCCTACACACCTCATTTTTAGTCAAATACTCTCAAAGTTTGTGAGAATGTTTGTCTGGATAATTTCCACATGTCAAGTAGACCCCTTAGACAAATTCCAGAAAATGCTTGTGTGCACTCTGGTATATTTGTAAGTCCAATACTAATGAGTATTTGTCAGAAAGTTTGTCCCCATATCTCTGAAGAGATTGGAAATGAGCCATGTTTGATCGAAAGACTGAGATGAGCGACTTAAGGACCATCATGGCTCTCTTGTTTTTTTTATCATGCTCCTGCATAGTTGTATTTATATGGCTCTTACCAGTAAAAGTTGCGTATGGTTTGCTAAGCTAATATCTGATATGTATATCAGATAAACTGATAAAATAAAAGTTACATATTGTGTATTTTTTTGGACATGTATTGCATAGAAATGGCAATAACCTATATTTTTCATTTAACTAGCAAATAAATGAGCCTTGCTGTGTGAAAAGCAGGTTCAGTGCAACTGCAAAACGTTCTGATGCTGGTCAGCCTGCACGGTCATGCAGGCTGACTTGGATCAAAACTATTTGTTTTTTGAAAATTTTCTTGTTGTCCAGTGACAATTTTACCTCATAATTTGACCAGCCGGTTATCGGATAAGATTTATTTGTGGATCCACAATTTTGTGATGACTTGTTTAGTATGATGCATCACTAAGATGCATTAAATGGCCTATTCAGAGAGCATGGTATTTATTGTAATAAAAGTTCTTCTACATAAAATCAGCCATACGATATATTATTTATAATTGTAAAAAAGAGGTTTAATCACATACATAAAATGTTAAAAAATGTTCATTTAATCCTATATTGTAGTAGTCTTGAATGTGAAAAAATTATTCAGTTTCAGCCCATCTGTTTTAATTGGGTAACATATGCTCTGGATATAAATTTGCTTTCTTTTGCTCATTTTGTAGCATATTTTGAAGTTGTAATATGTGTGACAAGTGAAGTGTACAGTTTAGACATTGAAAGAGCTAGACCATATGTATCGAGCCTGGATATTGCAAAGAGGATACAGGATGCTCTGAAGAATGAACTGTGTCACATTCCTGAGGTGAAAGATGTGATTGTAAAAGACTTTAGGTAAACTTGTTGTTATTAAGGTCATACGTAAAACGGGGAAAAAAGAGTGCAAAGAATAAAATCTGATCTTTGCTCTGTGTTGTTTGGTACATGGTGAGATACTGGCAGCAAAAGAGCCTTAAAATGGCAATGTCGTGGTGTTTATTTCTGTTTGAATATTAATATCAATGATTTTAGCCGTAGATCTAAAAGAATTATTTGATTTGACATGAGCAAAATTATTGTGACTGTTACATTCTTGTCAAGATGGCAATTTGTCAAACACCCACCTTCACAACTAAGCTACAGTGATATCCATATGCAAGCAATTGCTCCTTTTCCCATATGGTTTTTATAGCATTTATAACACGTTTCTCCAACGTATGTCTGAAAATAATGGCGTAGTAGAAAAAACAATGTAAACCCTGGCAAATGTACCAAAGATAGAATAACGTTTTCTGAGACCTTGGTTGCAGCAAAAGATATGACCTTGTAGGTATTGTTCATTTTTATAATGGGTAAAATATGCAGATAAATTGGTGATTAACGCTTTTGACTTTTTCATGTTATTAACTCCCACCTGTAATCTGATCAGTTCACCATTCACAGTATTTGCTTGTTTAATTTTTGTCTGGCGTATAAAAAATCTGAGATCAAAATATACTGTCAGTACTACCAATGAAATAAACTTATATAGTAAGCTAATTTCGAAGCCACTGTTAACTCCCATCCAACTAAATGATGAAGATTTAGTTTTCTCCATTTTTAGCTCACCTGAGCACAACGTGCTCAAGGGGAGCTTTTAGGATCACCCGGTTCCGTCGTGCGTCGTGCGCCGTCCGTCGTGCGTCGTCAACAATTCTTTAAACATCAACTCCTCCTAAACCGCTGGGCCTATTTGGACCAAACTTGGCAGGAATGTTCCTTGGGAGATCCTCTTTAAAAGCTGTTCACAGAATTTGATTCCATCAAAAACTCTGAATGCCATGGCAACCAAATGGAATTTTTTAGCAAATTCTTCAAAAATTTTCTCCTCTGAAACCGCGGGTCGGATTTTGAAATTATTTCACAGAGATGTTCCATGGGTGATCCTCTTCAAAAACTGTTCGTGAAGTTTTGATCCGTCAAAAAATGTGGCTCTGGTGAATGGGGGCTACTTGCACTATACAGAAATGAAGGAATTCTTTAAAAATTTTCTCCTCTAAAACCACTGGTCGGATTTTGAAATAATTTCACAGATATGTTCCTTGGGTGACCCTTTTCAAAAATTGTTCGTGAAATTTTGATCCGTCAAAAAATGTGGCTGTGGTGAATGGGGGCTACTTGCACTATACAGAAATGAAGGAATTCTTAAAAAATCTTCTTCTCTGAAACCGCTGGTCAGATTTTGAAATAATTTCACAGAGATGTTCCTTGGATGACCCTTTTCAAAAATTGTTCGTGAAATTTTGATAGGTCAAAAAACATGGCTCTGGTCAATGGGGGCTACTTGCGCTATAGGGAAATGAAGAAATTCTTAAAAATTCTTCTTCCCTGAAACCGCTGGTCAGATTCTGAAATAATTTCACAGAGATGTTCCTTTGCTAACCCTTTTCAAAAATTGTTCGCGAAATTTTGATTGGTCAAGAAACATGGCTCTGGTGAATGGGGGCTACTTGCACTATAGGGAAATGAAGAAATTCTTAAAAATTCTTCTTCTCTGAAACCACTGGTCAGATTTTGAAATAATTTCTCAGGAATGTTCCTTGGGTGACCCTTTTCAAAAATTGTTCGCGAAATTTTGATTGGTCAAGAAACATGGCTCTGGTGAATGGGGGCTACTTGCACTATAGGGAAATGAAGAAATTCTTGAAAATTCTTCTTCTCTGAAACGGCTGGACAGATTTTGAAATGATTTCACAGAGATGATCCTTGGGTGACCCTTTTCAAAAATTGTTCACAAAGTTTTGATCCGTCAAGAAACATGGCTCTGGTGAATAGGGGCTACTTGCATTATATGGATATGAAGAAATTCTTGAAAATCCTTCTTCTCTGAAACCCCTAGTCAGATTTTAAAATAATTTGACAGAGATGTTCCTTGGGTGATCCTTGCTCTTGTGAATGGGGGCTACTTGCTCTGTATGGACATGATGAAATTCTTGGAAATTCTCTTTCTCTGAAACCCCTGGTCAGATTTTAAAAGAAATTTTCCGAAATGTTCCTTGGGTGACCCTTTTCAAAACTTGTTCGTAAATTTTGATCCATCAAGAAACATGGCTCTCGTGGATGGGGGATACTTGCTCTTATACAGAAATGAAGAATTCTTAAAAACTCTTCCTTTTGAAACTGATGGTCATATCTCGAAATGACTTTTACAGGTGACCTTTTGAAAATTGCTTAGCAAAATTATAAATTTGGTTCCAATGTTTCAATACCTAAAAAAAAAATAGGCTATTGTCATCTCAAAAATTCAGGTGAGCGATCCAGGGCCATCTTGGCCCTCTTGTTAAAGCAATGTCAGACAACAATGTACGACTCGTATGATAAGGTCGGTTTTTGAAAGGATAAAATTTCTTTTCCTTCTTTTCACACAATAATTTCCAAGGCCTTTTTTGATAGAGTTGTTAAAACTGGGAATTGTTTCGTAAAAGAAACTTTCTGTTGTCTGTAGGGAGCTTGTAAATATGGCAGCAGAAGTTGTCAGTTCTTCATAAAACTTTAAGACAAATGCATCATTTGAGCCACTTGTAATATGTTGTTACTAAGTAAGAACTTGTCTAAGATTTTGTGGTTAAATATAGGTTGGTTTGCTGTCTCCAGGCGTTTTAAGTAATTTATCGGAATTTGTCATTATATGATGGAATATGTTGTTACTTGCAGGAGTGGATCCCTGATAGTTGTGTTGCGCATAGAAACAGACGGACTGGACTCAACCGAACGGCTGGAACTTGCATTGTCGGAAATTCTGAAAAAAGGGAAATTTGGTGAATTTACTGTTGACCCAAGTCATTTTGAATTTTACAATTGTTCAGGTACATGTAGTTTTATTATTATGTTTGAGCTATGCTATGTGAAAAGGGGCTTTAATTTATTTGAAGCTGTATCAACACAGGTCAGCATGTGTGGTCAATTAAGGCGGAGTTATTTAATTTTCTGCTAATTCAATTACCATTCTACCTCTGAATTCAGCTTGGTGTTAGACAAAAGAATTTATGGATCCATAATTATGTAATGACTTGCTTGATATAATGCATCATGGATATGCATTAAACCACCTTTTCAGAACATGGCTTATAATTTTTTTCACCTATTTATAGTTATACTGGCTGAAGAAAGTACTAGCAGAGCTTATGTCTTGACTTCAATGTGTTTGTCCATTTATCCTTTAAGTTTTTCTGTTCAATAGGAAAAAATCAACATCTATCCTCTACATTGCTTTAAAATTACACATTTTCAGATTCAAAGGTAAGGTGAATATTTTCATGTTCAATTAGTGGTATCTCTGTAGTTTTTGCAAGCAGAAAACTGCGTAAATGACCAGTGTATCTTATATTGACACATATAGAAAACCTTGAAGAATTACTTTCTCTATAACCTGATCAGTATCAATAGCAAAAGTACTACAAATATATTTAAATGATAATGTGTTGACCTGTTTTCGAATTGGTAAAATTTTGGCTGTTATATTCTTTTGTGTAGTATTGTTATGTGTGTCTTCAAGGTGGCAGCGAAAGTTTAAAATGAAAACTTCTAAGTTCCATCTTACAAATGGAGAGAAAGTTTTTGAATGATCTTACATGAATGTTCCACAGTTAATACTGTTATAAATCTCTCACTGCTGAAAAAATAATTGACATAATGAAAATCAATAAACTATTTCTATAACATGAAATAACTTTTTTTGCAATGACTAAGAATACATTTCATAATTAGTGTGATATTATAAGGTGAACTATAATGTCTATCAGTTTCTCTTGTTCATGTTCTTTTAGCTCACCGGAAGACAAAGTACTGAAGGCGAGCTTTTGTGATTGTGCTGTTTCAGTTGTATGTCATCCATTGTCCGGGGTTAAACAATTACCTTATGTGTACTTTTCATACCACATTTTCAATCCAATTCTCATGAAACTTTAGAATGTATGTCATGATTAAATCTTACAAAACTTCGAAATTGAGTCGCATGGGTCAAAACGTAGGTCACTGGGCCAAATCTCACGAAAACCAAGTGTAGAAGCCACATTTTATGCCTGATACTCAAGAAACATGGTCAAAAGGTTTGGCTTGATAATAACATAAACAATTGGGTCATGTCAGGTACAAAAAGTAGGGCACTTGGCCAAGTCTGAGAAAAATCTTGTGTGCACTCTGTAGGCCACATTTTCAGCTCAGTACTCGTGAAAGTGTGTCATAATGTTTGTTTCAATTAAATTTTGGACAAGTTTAACATTGGGTCACATCAGATAAAAAATTAGGTCAGTGGGCCAAATCTTTGAACAAAAAAGTGTGTGCACCTTAAAAGCCATTTTTGGGCCCAATTCTTGTGAAATATTGTTTGTCTTGATTATTCCTTGGACATGTTTAAAAATAAGGTCTCATCAAGTCAAGAACTAGGTCCCTGGCCAGATTTTAGCAAAGTCTTGTGTCCATTCCGGAGGCCATATTCCAGTCTTCTTAAAAAACTTGGTCAGAGTATTTGTCATGATGATATCTCTGACAAGTCTGAAGTTGAGTCATGTCCGGTCAAAAGTAGGTCACTTGGCCAAATCTTAGTAAAACCTTGCTTGTACCATTAGAGGTTACATTTTCATTCGGATAGACATGCGACTTGGTTGGAATGTTAGTCTTGATGATGTCTCTGACAAGCTTGAAATTTGGTAACGTTGAGTAACAGGTAGGCCAGTTGGCAAAATCTTAGTACAGCCTTGTTTCCATTCTAGAGGACATATTTTCAGCATGATTCACATGAAACTCAGTCAGAATGTTTGTTTTGATGATATCCCTGACAAGTTTAAAAATAAATAAAGTTCGTGTAAAAGTAAAACCAACATACATGACTGTGTTTTGAGATCATTACAGCCAGGATCTCTTCAGCTTTACTCAGGAGAACACTTGTGAGCCAATGGCCCTCTTGTTTAGCTCACTTGAGCACAAAAGCTTCAGTATTTTTTGTGCTGGGTGCAATGTCAGTAACGTATTGCCCATTGTCAGTGCTGTCATCAACAGTTACTTTGTAAGCACTGTAGAGGCCACATTTTCAATAAGATACTATCAGAACTTGGTTCCAATGTTTGTTTTGATAAAATCTCGTACAATTTCAAAATTGGGTTACGCCGGGTCAGAAAGAGGTCACTAGGCCCAATCAGAGAAAAAAACGTCTGGTCAGAAAGAAGGTCAAAAGGCCAAATCAGAGAAAAAAACTTGTGTGCACTCTAGAGGCAACATCTTCATCCCATACTCATGAAACTCAACCATAAACTTTATGTTGATAGTATGGACAAGATTGATATTGGGTCACCTTTTTGGAAAAAAAAAAAGAATTACCTTGTGTGCAGTCTAGAGGCCAAATTTATTGTTCATTGATTTGAAAATTGATTAAAATATTTGCCTTGATGAACAGGATGAATTCAAAATTGGGTCATCTAGAGGCCATAAACTATGTCCCTAGGTTGAATTAAAGCAATACTCTTAGGGCATTATAGAGGTAGCATTTCTTGCTCAATTGACTTGAACTTTGGTCAGAATGTTTGGCTTGATGAAATGCTGGGTGATTTTGGGTTACGTTGGCTCAAAAAGGTCACTAGGCCAAATCGGAGAAAATCGTTGTGTGCACTCTAGATGCAACATCTTTAGCCCATACTCATGAAACTCAATCAGAAAGTTTATCTTGATGATACTATGGAAAAGATTGAAGTTACATGTAGGTCACCTCTTTTCATGCCCCCTTCAATGAAGTGGGGAGAAATTCCTTTGCTAATGTCGGTTGGTCGGTTGGTCCTTCGGTAGACCTTACCTTGTACAGATGATAACTAGACACAGAACTGACCTTGGTTCGGCAAATTTGGCACAGACATTTGTATCGCAGTGTGGATGATTCCTATTCATTTTGAGGTCAATCAGTCAAAAGTCAAGGTCACAGTGACATTCAACATATTGATATATAGTGGAAAAATTGTCCAGATGATAATTAGACACAGAATTGACCTAGGTACATGTACCTCATATTTGCCACAGACATGCATCTTGGTAGATATTGATTTTGAGGGCAATCGGTTAATTGTCAAGGTCACAGTGACTGTCCATATGTTTATTTTTTGACCGAAACTTGTCTGGATTATAACTAAAGCAAAAATGACCTAGGTCTCCAAATTTGGCACAGACATGTTTCTCGGAGTGTAGATGATCCCTTTTAATACTGAGATCAATCGGTCAAAGGTCAAGGGGACAGTGACATTCAACATCTTAATACACGTATATAGACCAAATCATGTCCATATGATAACTAGACACAGAAATGACCTAAGTTCTTCGAATTTGGCACAGACATTTGTCTGGGAGTGTAGATGATCCCTATTGATTTTGAGATCCATTGGCCAAAGTTCAAGGTCACAATAACCGTCAACATGTTGTGTTGAAGACCAATCCTTGTCTGGATGATACTTGACAGAGAAATGACCTAGGTTCCTGAAATTTGGCACATACATTTGTCTTGGAAAGTAGATGATTCTATTGGTTTATGAGGTCAATCGGTCAAATGTCAAGGTCACAGTGGCCTTCAACATCTATATATGTAGATCAGACCTTATCTAGATGATAACTAGACACAGGAACGGCAAAGTTCTTCAGACTTTGCATAGATATGTGTCTTGGAGTGTAGATGATCCCTTATGATTTTGAGGTTAATCTGTCAAAGGTCAAGGTCACAGTGACCGTAAACATGTTGATAAATAGACCAAACCTTGTCCGCATGATAACTAGACACAGAATTGACCTAGGTTCGTCAAATTTGAACACAGATATTTGCCTCGGTGTGCAGATGATCCCTGTTGATTTTGAGGTCAGTTGGTCAAATGTCAAGGTCACAGTGACTGGTAGCATGTTGATAAATAGACCAAACCTTGTCCGGATGATAACTAGACACATAATTGACTTAGCTTCCTCAAATTTGGCACAGATATTTTCCTTGAAGTGTAAATGATCCCTACCGATTTCAAGGTTAATCTTTGAAAGGTCAAGGTCACAGTGACCACCAGGTTTATCGGAGCCCACGCTGCTCTTCGCTACTTGAGCCATTTGCTAAAAAAAGAATTAAAGTGTCTCAAAAATCATCATCATTATGTAGCCCAACTTGTGGCTCCAACATTTTACTCGTGTATTATCGGGGACGTAGTAAGCATCAAAGTCATTTTGGAAAAAGTAAAAGTCGACTGCGCGGTTTGATATCAGTTAATGAACTGTGCCACTTCCTGTATCAATGTGGCAGTAGGGGGGGGTTACTGTTTTTCAAACAGACATCTTGTTTATTTAAAACAGAAAAGATCAATGGGCCAAAATTTGATAAGATCTTGTATTCACTCTAGAGGGCACGTGACGACTTCAACCCTTAACTCATGAAAATCGATATAAATGTTTCTTTGTAATGATATCCTGGTCAGGGTCCAAAATACGTCACTTTGGTTCAAAAGTGGGTCACTGGACTTAATCTTAGACAAACAGTGTGTGTACTCTAGAGGCCACATTTTAAACCAAATACTCATGAAACTTTGTCAAAATATTTGTTTCGTTCATATCTCACAAAAGTTCTAAAGCAGATCACGTGGGGTAAAATGGTAGGTCAGTTGAGCAAATCCTAGCAAAAACTTAAATCATGAAACTTGGTCAAAGGTGTCTTTATTATATAACAGGTAAGTTCCAAATAAGGAAATGTCCAGTCAAAAGGAGGTCATTCGGACAAGTCTTTGAAAAACATTGTTTGCCCTCCAGAGGCCACATTTTTGCACACCTAAGCACAAAATACCCAATGTGAGCTATTGTGATTAGGCTGTGTCCATCATGCTGTGTCCGTCTTGCGTTGTCCCCCATCAACTTGTACCTTGTGTGTGCTCTAGAGGCCACATTTTTAGTCAGATACTCATGAAACTTGGTCAGGATATTTGTCTTCATGATATCTGGGACTATTTTGAAAGTGGTCAGCTGGAGGAAAAAAACTTAGTCACCTAGTTTAATCTCGGGAAAACCTTGTGTTCACTCTATAAACCATAATTTCTTTCAAATACGTGAAAAAGGTTGTCAAGATGTTGGTTAGGATAATTTCTACAAGTTTGAAAAAAGGTTATGTTGAGAGCTTAAAAGTAGGCCACATAGACAAATTCTAGAAAAAACGAGTGTACACTGTAGAGTCTATAATCCAAGTCCAATGCTAATGAAAGGTTTTCAGAATGTTTGTCATTATATCTCGGAAAAGATTAGGTATGAGTTTATGTTTGGTCAAAAGGCTCAAGTTAGCGACTTAAGGGCAATCGTGGCCCTAGTTAGCCTTATGCTCATGAAACTTAGGCCCGTTCTTATAAAACATGTTTAGAATGATATCATACTCAAGACGAAATGTACTCCATGGCGTGAGTTTTACTCACGGTTGATTAGAATTTGAACCCAGACGTTGCTTATAATCGTCATCTGAGAGCGCTTTCAGCTGAGCATGGTACGCACTAAAATAACCGTAAAAGTAAGAGACCCAACATCTAAAAATAGCCTATATCAGGATAGTCTGCCCCAAGAGGATTTGTTCGAAGTTTCTGCCCAACAAATCAGAGAATTCGGTGACTTATTGAGAAAATTCAAGTCTTTATATTGAGAGGATTCAACTCTAATGTTTTTAGCCCAGCTGAGCACCAAGTGGTAAGGTAAGGTATTGTGATTGGTCGTTGTCCGACGTCCATCTGGCTGTCTGTCTACAATTCCTTTAAATATCTTCTCCTAAACCGCTGGGCCAATCTTGATGAAACATGGCTGGGATGTTTCTTTGGTGAAGCTCTACTAAAGTTGTTCAAGAGATTAAGTTCCACCTAAAACACTTGTTGCCATGGAAACAGAAAGAAAAATAATAGCAAAATCTTTGAAAATCTTCTCTGAAACTAGAAAGCGTAGGGCTTTGATATTTAGTATGTAGCATCTCCCGATTGAGCTCTACCAAGTTTCTTCATACGATGCACCTGGAGTCAAAACAGGCCCCGCCCCAGGAGTCACAAATCCTAACATAGGAACAAAGAAGGAAAACTTTAAAATGCTTCTTCTTTAAAACTGGAAGTTGAAGAGCTTTGATATTTGGAATATAGCATCTCCTACTCGATCTCTACGAAGTTTGTTCAAATGATGCTGCTAGGGTCAAAACGGGCCCCATCCCGGAGGTCACAAGTTCGAACAAAGAAGGAAAACTGTAGAATTCTTCTTTTCTAAAACTGGAAGGCATACAGCTTTGTTGTTTGGTATGTAGTGAACCTGTTCTAAGATTTTAAGATCACCTGAGCACAACGTGTTCAGTAAGTTCGAAATTGGGTCACCTTGGGTCATATACTAGGTCAATAGGTCAAATTAAAGAAATACCTTGTGGACACTCTAAGGGCCACATTTAATGCTCAAAGTGCCTGATGTTTTTTTCAGAATGTTTGTCTTGATAAAATATGGTATGGGTGTAGATTTGGGTCACCTAGGATCATAAACTGGGTCAGTAGGTCAGATTAAAGAAACACCTTAGAGGCCACAAATATTTGGCACAATTGACTTAAGATTTGGTCAGAATGTTTGTCTTGATAAAATCTCACCGAATTTGGGTCAACTTGGACCATACACTAGGTCACTAGGTAAAATCAAAGAAATACCTTATGGACAGTCTCGACGCCACTTTTTTTGCTGGTTTGACTTGAAAATTGGTCAGAATACTTGATTCATCAAATAACGAATGAATCTGAATCATGTGGGGCCCACCCGGGTGGGTCAGTGATGAGGGTGTCGGAGTTCGATACCCGGTTCAGGCAAACTTTCTTTCCGGTATATTTTCGCCTCTCACCTCTGCTGAAGCATGTGAGAAAAGTAGTCGGTGGCTTTAAAGATAATTGTGTTAGTATTGGTGTGAGAAGCCAGGAAACGCATGTGCGTCACCGACCGCCATGGTATGACCTTTGCTCATAAAGTGGCGTTCATTCCCAATACAACCAACCAACTGAATGATGTGGGGGTCTTAAATTAGGTTGAAGTTCAAATTAAATACCCTATGGACACTCTTGAGACCACTTTTATTGTTCAATTGATTTGAAAATAAGTAAAAATAATTGTCAAAATAAAATTTAGGATGATCTAAAATTGAGTCATCTATATAATCTAGGTCACTAGTTTAAATGAAAGCAATACCGAAAGAAGCTAAATATCCTGCTCAATTGACTTAAAAAATAGTCGGAATGTTTTTCTTGATGAAATATGGGATGAGTTTGAAATTAGGTCACCTAGGATCATAAACTAGGTCACTAGGTCAAATTAAAGAAACACCTTGTGGGCATTCCAGAGGCCACATTTATGGCTCAGTTTACTTTGAAGTAAATCGATCAGAATGTTTGTGTTGGTAAAATCTCACATGAATCTCACATGAATCTGAATTTGGTTCATGTGGGTCTTAAATCATGTCACTAGGTTAAATTAAAGAAATACCGTGTAGGCACTTTAGAGGCCAAATTTTTTTCAAATTGATTAAGAAATTAATTAAGATGTTTGTCTTGATAAAACCTAGGATTGGTTCAAAATTTGGGCACCTGGGGTCATAAATTAGGTCACTTCATCAAATTAACGAAGAACCTTGTGGGCACTCTAGAGGCTACATTTATTGCTCAACTGACTTGAAAATTGGTCAGAATGTTTGTGTTGATGAAATCTCACATGAATATGGATTTGTTTCACGTTTAGGTCACTAGGTTAAATTAAAGCAGTTCCTTGAGGGCACTCTAGAGGCCACATTTATTGTTCAATTGATTTGAAAATTGCTTAAGATGTTTATCTTGATAAAATTTAGAATTGGTTCGAAGTTGGGTCACCTGGGGTCACTAGTTCGAATTTAAGGAATACCTTAAGGGCATTCTAGAAGACACATTTCTTGTTCAATTGACTTTAAAATTTTTCTCAGAATGTTTGCCGTGATCACATTTCAGATAATTCTGAAGTTGGGACACCTGGAGTCATAAACCAGGTCACTTGATCAAATTAAAGAAATACCTTATGGGCACTCTAGTAGCAATATTTAATCCACAATTACCTGATATTTGGTCAGAATGTTTGTCTAGATAAGTTTTAAATTGGATTATGTGGGTTCATAAACTAGCTCACTAGGTTAAATTAAAGAAGTACACCTAGGGCAATCTAGAGGTCACATTTTTTGCTCAAATGACTTTAAGACTGGTCAGAATGTTTTTCACGATGAAGCCTCACATGACTGAATTCTGGTCAACGGCGATGATTAACTGGGTCACTAGTTCAAATTAAAGAAATACCATATTTATTGCTCAAATCACTCCAAAACTGATCAGAAAGTTTATTTTGATGAATTTTTGACAAGTTCAAAATTAGGTCATGTGGAGTCATAAACTAGGTCTCAAGGTCAAATGAAAGAAATACCTTTTTGGGACTCTAGAGGCCAAATTTATTGTTCATTGATTTTAAAATTGATTAAAATGTGTGTCATGATGAAATCTAATGATGAGTTCAAAATTGGGTCATCTGGGAGTGAAAATCGAGGTCACCAGGTCAAATTAAAGAAATACCCTTAAGGCACTATAGAGGTAATATTTCTTGCTCAATTGACTTGAACATTGGTCAGAATGTGTCTTGGTAAAATACTAGGTGAGAATGAAATTGGGATACATGGGGTCATAAACAAGGTCACTTAGTCAAATAGAAATAATTTGTGGACACTCTAGAGGCCAAATTTATTGCTCAATTAACGTGAAAATTGTTCATAACTTTGGTCTTGATCAATTTTCTGATGAGTTATAAATTTGCTCACGTGGGATGATAAATTACGTCACTAGGTCAACTTACAGAAATTCCTTGTAGATGCTCAATATTGACATGACAAGTGGTTAGAAATTTAATTATGCACGTGGAGTGAATTTCGTCTATTGACTCGGGTGAGCGATCTAGGGCCATTATGGTCCTTTCGCTTTTATCATTAGTAGCTACCTTGCCCTATTATGATAAGCATAGGTTCTCAAAATTTGTGGTAGGTTTGGCAAAAGGGCACGTTTGGTGTAAATTATCTATAAAGTAAACGAATTGGAGGTTTCCATGGAACAAAAAGTTAAATAACCATAAAAAGTTCAGTATGTGCTTGGTTATCTTTTTCAGATAGTTCTAAAACTTCCTACCCCAATCCCCTACTTTTTAAGTAGTTTTGACATTTATGCGGTTATCATTGATTGAATTTCTCCGGTGGTTTTTGAGACATGCATTAGCGATAAAGCCAGGTGAAGGTGTGATAGGAATAATTGTGCAGTATCTCTATTTTCTCAAGTTTAAATCCTCAACTAGGTTTACACGTATAACCGAAAGTCATTGTTATTTACCAAAAGCGGTCACCTGGTTTCAGTCATAGTTTATTTAAATATTTGTCTTGGCATTGAGAAGACGTCTTGGAAGACTTTGACTGAACTGTTTTCCAGTAGGTCACAAGAAAGATTGAAAAACGCCTAATGATCGGAAAACGCAGTCTAGAAAACGCCGAAAACAGGAAAACGCCCAAAATTGTATTTGTGATCTAAATCCAAGAATTTATGTATCAGTACAGTTATTGCTTGTGAGAAAAAAAGATTTCATGCCTATAGAATTGCATCAAATAAGGCAAGCAGTATCATTTTACGTGTCCGGGCAGTAAAATCTGTTCACAATTATGAAATCATTTTTAGCTCACCTGAGCACAAAGTGCTCATGGTGAACTATTGTGATCGTGCTGTGTCCGGCGTCCGGCGTCCGTCGTCCGTCGTCCGTCGTCAACTTTTTACCTTGTGTACGCTCTAGAGGCCACAGTTTCGGTCGGATACTCATGAAAGTTGGTCAGGCTGTTTGTCTCGATGAAATCTCGGACGAGTTAGAAAATTGGTCATGTGGGGTCAAAAACTAGGTCACTAGGTCAAATCTTAGAAAAACCTTGTGTACGCTCTAGAGGCCACATTTTGGGTCGGATACTCAGCTATTGTGATCGTGCTGTGTCCGGCGTCCGTCGTCCGTCGTCAACTTTTTACCTTATGTACGCTCTAGAGGCCACATTTTCAGTCGGATACTCATGAAAATTGGTCAGGATGTTTGTCTGGATGATATCTCGAATGAGTTCGAAAATGGATCATGTGGGGTCAAAACCTAGGTCACTAGGTCAAATCTTAGAAAAACCTTGTGTATGCTCTAGAGGCCACATTTTGGGTCGGATACTCATGGAAAATGGTCAGGATGTTTGTCTCTATAATATCTCGGACGAGTTCGAAAATGGGTCATGTGGGGGTCAAAAACTAGGTCACCAGGTCAAATCTTAGAAAAACCTTGTGTACGCTCTAGAGGCCACATTTTCAGTCGGATACTCATGAAAGTTGTACAGGATGTTTGTCTGGATGATATCTCGAATGAGTTCGAAAATGGGTCAGATGGGGTCAAAAACTAGGTCACCAGGTCAAATCTTAGAAAAACCTTGTGTACGCTCTAGAGGCCACATTTTCAGTCGGATACTCATGAAAGTTGGTCAGGATGTTTTTATTGATGATATCTCGGACGAGTTCGAAAATGGGTCATGTGGGGTCAAAAACTAGGTCACCAGGTCAAATCTTTGAAAAACCTTGTGTATGCTCTAGAGGCCACATTTTCAGTCGCATACTCATGAAAGTTGGTCAGGATGTTTGTCTGGATGATATCTCGGACGAGTTTGAAAATGGGTCATGTGGGGTCAAAAACTAGGTCACTAGGTCAAATCTTAGAAAAACCTTTTGTACGCTCTCGAGGCCACATTTTCAGTCCGAAACTCTTGTAAGTTGGTCAGAATGTTTGTCTTGATGATATTTCAGACAGGTTTGAAAATAGGTCATTGGGGGTTAAAAACTAGGTCACCAGGTCAAATCTTAGAAAAACCTTGTATATGCTCTGGATGTCACATTTTCAGTCCAACACTCTTGAAAATTACTCAGAATGTTTGCCTTTATAATATCTTGGATGAGTTCGAAAATGGGTCATGTTGGGTCAAAAACTGGGTCAAAAGGTCAAATGTTATAAACACCTTTTGTATGCTCTGGAGGACACATTTTCAGTCTGATACTCCTAAAACTTGTTCATAATATTTGTCCTGGTGATACCTTGAATGAGTTTGAAAATGGGTCATGTGGAGTCAAAAACTAGGTCAATGGGTCAAATATTAGAAAAACCTTGTGTACACTCTAGAGGCTACATTATCTGCCTGATACTCTTCAGACTTGGTCAGAATGTTTGTTTTTGTGATGTCTCAAAATAGTTTGATAATGGGTAATTGTCGGGTCCAAAACTAGGTCACTTGATGAAATCTTAGAAAAACCTTTTGTACACTGTAGAGGCCACATTTTCAGTCCAATACTCATGAAACTTGGCCAGAATGTTTGTCTTATTGATATCTCAAAAGTGTTTGATGATGGGTAATGTCTGATAAAAAGCTAGGTCACTGGGAAACTAGATGGTGCATGTTTGGTCAATAAACTCAGGTGAGCGATTTCAGGGCCATCATGGCCCTCTTGTGTCTTTTATAACAAAGTTCTATCTAATAGTACGAGGTGTACAAATACATGTATACAATTGTTGTATTGCAAATTCTTATTGAAAATATTATCAAACTTCCTAAAACGTTTGGCGAATCTTAAACTCAAACCAATATACCACTCTTTGCCCTTTCCAGTCTTTTCCGACACATTTCTAAAGTATTTTTCGGCAGTTCAGTGTTACAAGTTTAGGTAACATTTATAATCATCAGTACTTTATCCCAACCTAGAATTTTCGCTGTTTGCAGCCGACAATCCTGCGTTTAGGTGTTTTTCGGAGATATAATCACTAGAACTAGAAGTATCGTCATTGCCTGGTGTGTTATGGCATATAAAAGGTGTTTTCTGCAAAACGATTACCAGTGCAGATGAGGTATCATCGGCGGTGTTTTCCGGCCTACTTAGGTTTTGTAAGGCTAGGGAATGTTATCCTCCTACCGCTAGACCAGTCCCCATTTAGCTCATTTGACAGAGCGTAGGACTCTTGAACGTGATGTTGCGGGTCACTTGAGGCTATGGGTTCGATTCCCATGCCTGGCCATTTAAACTTACCAATAGTATGTCGGATGAGACGTTAAAGTGAGTTGCCTTGCGACGGTGCTATACAATAAGCACATTAAAGAACCAGGCATAACTTCAGATGGATTTCGTCCTGTATCCTACACTATTCCCCCCGTAACAACACTAGCAGCCCTCAGGGAGGCAACAGACAGCAACGATAAATAAATGCAAATTCTTCTTTTCCTCTCACTTCTTATTCCTATTGACTAGATAATCGTAACCAAACGACGCCCCTCCTCCCAATTTGGTATGCTTTTAGTCCCCTACTGGTAAAACCGGAGGGGACTTTAGATTTACCCTGTCTGTCTGACCATTCGTCTGTCCGTCAATCCGTTTCGTCCTTTTTTTTTCAAACGCTGGCAGATATTGAGCTGATTTTTGTTTTGTAAGTCAACCACCATGACTTACAGATCAAGCTAAAGTTACATTCCGGTCCACTGATTGTTGACGAAAGTACAGGCCCTTGGAAAGTTTCACGTAAAAATTGTTTTCCGGACTTTTTACCTCGCCTGATTTTTGTAGTGCAAGTCTGCCACTTTGAGTTACATATCAAGTTTGAGTTTTGTTCTGGTCCACTGATTTTTAGCTCGACTGGCCGAAGGCCAGCGGGCTTATGTCATGGCCTGTTGTCCCGCCGTGCGTCCGTCCGTACGTTCGTGAACTTTTATTTCAAACATCATGTTCTCTGAAACTACCCATCCAATTTTAATGAAACTTCACAGAAATGGTTCTGCCATGATCCTCTTCAGAATGTTTCGAAAGAATTTGATTCCTTTAAAAACTCTGGTTGCCATGGCATCAAAACTGAAAAATATCTTTGAAAATCTTCTTGTCTGAAACTATAAGGCCTACGGCTACCAATTTCAGCATGAAGCTTTATCTAGTGGACCTCTACCAAGTTCCTTCAAAAAATAGCCTTGGGGTCAAAATTGGCCCTACCCCTGGGGTCACGTTTATATGGGCTTATATAGGGAAGATTTAAAATCCTTTTTGTACCTAACCATAGGGCCTTGTGCAACCAAGCATTGCATATATCTTTATCAAGTGGGCGTCTACCAAGAGTGCCCAAACTATAGTCTTTGGATCAAATTTGGCCCGGCCCTGGAGGTCAAAATTTTTTATATGTGCTTATATACGGAAAAATCTAAAATCCTTTTTATACGCCCGAAGGGTCGTATTATGTTATACCCTCGGTCGTCCGTCCGTCCGTTAGCAATTTCTTGTGTGCGCAACTCCTCCTACAGTTTCCATCCGAATTATTTGAAACTTGCCACAATGAATCTCCATCTCCATGATGTCTAGTTGTGCACCTGAGTCTTAGAATTTGGATCGCTGTTTGCGTTCTAAAATTATCTGCCCCTGATTTCTGAAATAACCAACTTTTCACTTGGAATTTTTGTTTAGGCTATAACTTCCATACTATGAAAGGTATCAACTTGAAACTACATAAACTGATAGAACACATTATTGAGAAGTGCAGTGCACATGAACAATAACTCTGCCGCCGTTATTTTTAGCTCACCTGAGCACAACGTGCTCAAGGGGAGCTTTTAGGGTTACTGGGTGTCCGTCGTGCGTCGTCCGTCGTGCGTCGTGCGTCGTCAACAATTCTTTAAACATCGACTCCTCCTAAACCGCTGGGCTAATTTGGACCAAACTTGGCAGGAATGTTCCTTGGGAGGTCCTCTTTAAAAAGCGTTCACAGAATTTGATTCCGTCAAAAAGTCTGGTTGCCATGGCAACGAAATGGAATTTTTAAGGAAATTCTTTAAAAATCTTCTCCTCTGAAATCGCTGGTCGGATTTTGAAATTATTTCACAGATATGTTCCTTGGGTGACCCTTTTCAAAAATTGTTCGTGAAATTTTGATCCGTCAAAAATTGTGGCTCTGGTGAATGGGGGCTATTTGCACTATACAGAAATGAAGGAATTCTTTAAATATCTTCTCCTCTGAAACCGTTGGTCGGATTTTGAAATAATTTCACAGATATGTTCCTTGGGTGACCCTTTTCAAAAATTGTTCGTGAAATTTTGATCCGTCAAAAAATGTGGCTCTGGTGAATGGGGGCTTCTCGCACTATACAGAAATGAAGGAATTCTTAAAAAATCTTCTTCTCTGAAACCGCTTGTCAGATTTTGAAATAATTTCACAGAGTTGTTCCTTGGGTGACCCTTTTCAGAAATTGTTCGCGAAATTTTGATTGGTCAAGAAACATGGCTCTGGTGAATGGGGCTACTTGCACTATAGGGAAATGAGGAAATTCTTAAAAATTCTTCTTCTCTGAAACGGCTGGACAGATTTTGCAATGATTTCACAGACTTGTTCCTTGGGAGACCCTTTTTGAAAAATTGTTTAAATAATTTGACAGAGATGTTCCTTGGGTGATCCTTGCTCTTGTGAATGGGAGCTACTTGCACTATATGGACATGATGAAATTCTTGAAAATTCTCTTTCTCTGAAACCCCTGGTCAGATTAAAAAAAAAAAAAAATCCGAAATGTTCCTTGGGTGACCCTTTTCAAAACTTCGTAAATTTTGATCCATCAAGAAACATGGCTCTCGTGGATGAGAGATACTTGCTCTTATATAGAAATGAAGAATTCTTAAAAATTCTTCTTTTTGAAACTGATGGTCAGATTTCGAAATGACTTTTACAGGTGACGTTTTGAAAATTGCTTGGCAAAATTATAAATTTGGTTCCAATGTTTCAATACCTTAAAAAAATAGGCTATGGTCATCTAAAAAATTCAGGTGAGCGATCCAGGGCCATCTTGGCCCTCTTGTTTGGGTAACTGCCCTTTGTTAATCTTCAGTTTGAATTTTTGTCCAGGCCATAACTTCTAAACTATAAAAGCTATTAAGTTGGAACTTCATACACTGATAGAACCCATTATGGAGAAGCATTGTACATGAACTATAACTCTGCCACTTTTATTTTTTGAGTTATTGCCCTTTGTTAATTTTCACTTTGAATTTTTGTCCAGGCCATAACTTCCGAATTATAAAAGGTATCAACTTGAAACTACATACACTGATGGAAAACATTAGGGAGAAGTGCAGTGCACATGCACCATAACTCTGCCACCATTTTTTAGCTCACCTGAGCACAACGTGCTCAAGGGGAGCTTTTAGGATCACCCGGTGTCCGTCGTGCGTCGTGCGTCGTCCGTCGTGCGTCGTCAACAATTCTTTAAACATCAACTCCTCCTAAACCGCTGGGCCAATTTGGACCAAACTTGGCAGGAACGTTCCTTGGGAGGTCCTATTCAAAAATTGTTCACAGAATTCGATTCAATCAAAAACTCTGGTTGCCATGGCAACCAAATGAAATTTTTTAGCAAATTCTTTAAAAATCTTCTCCTCTGAAACCCCTGGTCAGATTTTGAAATAATTTCACAGATATGTTCTTTGGGTGACCCTTTTCAAAAATTGTTCGTGAAATTTTGATTTGTCAAAAAATGTGGCTCTGGTGAATGGGGACTACTTGCATTATACAGAAATGAAGGAATTCTTTAAAAATCTTCTCCTCTGAAACCGTTGGTCGGATTTTGAAATAATTTCACAGATATGTTCCTTAGGTGATCCTTTTCAAAAATTGTTCGTGAAATTTTGATTCGTCAAAAAATGTGGCTCTGGTGAATGGGGGGCTACTTGCACTATACAGAAATGAAGGAATTCTTAAAAAATCTTCTTCTCTGACACCGCTGGTCAGATTTTGAAATAATTTCACAGAGTTGCTCCTTGGGTGACCCTTTTAGTAAACTGTTCGCGAAATTTTGATTGGTCAAGAAACATGGCTCTGGTGAATCGGGGCTTCTTGCACTATACAGAAATGAAGAAATTCTTAAAAATTCTTCTTCTCTGAAACAGCTGGTTAGATTTTGAAATAATTTCACAGAGATGTTCGTTGGGTTACCCTTTTCAAAAGTTGTTCGCGAAATTTTGATTGGTCAAGAAACATGGCTCTGGTGAATGGGGGCTAATTGCACTATACAGAAATGAAGGAATTCTTAAAAATTCTTCTTGTCTGAAACGGCTGGTTAGATTTTGAAATAATTTCACAGACTTGTTCCTTGGGAGACCCTTTTTGAAAAATTGTTCGCGAAATTTTGATTGGTCAAGAAAAATGGCTCTGGTGAATGGGGGCTATTTGCACTATACAGAAATGAAGAAATTCTGGAAAATTCTTTTTCTCTGAAATGGCTGGACAGATTTTGAAATAATTTCACAGAGATGTTGCTAGGGTGATCCTTTTCTAAAATTGTTCGCGAAATTTTCATTGGCCAAGAAACATGGCTCTGGTGAATGAGGGCTACTTGCACTATATGGAAATGAAGAAATTATTGAAAATTCTTCTTCTCTGAAACCCGTTGTCAGATTTTAAAATAATCTGACAGAGATGTTCCTTGGGTGACCCTTTTCAAAAGCTGTACATATAATTTTGATCCATCAAGAAACATGGCTCTTATGAATGGGGGATACTTGCTCTTATACAGAAATGAAGAATTCTTAAAAATTCTTCTTTTTGAAACTGATAGTTATATTTCGAAATGACTTTTACAGGTGACGTTTTGAAAATTGCTTGGCAAAATTATGAATTTGGTTCCAATGTTTCAATACCTCAAAAGAAAAAAAAAAGAAAATAGACTATGGTCATCTCAAAAATTCAGGTGAGCGATCCAGGGCCATTTTGGCCCTCTTGTTTAGCTCACCTGAGCACAACGTGCTCAAGGGGAGCTTTTAGGATCACCCGGTGTCCGTCGTCAACAATTCTTTAAACATCAACTCCTCCTAAACCGCTGGGAGGATTTGGACTAAACTTGGTTGGAATGTTCCTTGGGAGGTCCTCTTTCAAAAGTGTTCACAGAATTTGATTCAATCAAAAATTCTGGTTGCCATGGCAACCAAATGAAATTTTTTAGCAAATTCTTTAAAAATCTTCTCCTCTGAAACCGATGGTCAGATTTTGAAATAGTTTCACAGATATGTTCCTTGGGTGACCCTTTAGAA
Source organism: Tridacna crocea (assembly GCA_943736015.1). Taxonomy (NCBI): domain Eukaryota; kingdom Metazoa; phylum Mollusca; class Bivalvia; order Cardiida; family Cardiidae; genus Tridacna; species Tridacna crocea. Next base: position 18,412,699 of record OX031069.1, read on the forward strand.
AAACTTCGTAAAATTTTAATCTGTCAAAAAATATGGCCCTGGTGAATGGGGACTTCTTGCATCATATAGAAATGAAGGAATTCTTAAAAATTCCTCTTCTCTGAAACCGCTGGTCAGATTTTGAAAAAATTTTACAGGATTGTTCCTGGGGTGACCCTTTTCAAAATTTATTCGTAAGATTTTGAACTGTCAAGAAACATGGCTCTGGTGAATGGGGGCTACTTGCATTATAGGGAAATAAAGGAATTCTTAAGAATTCTTCTTCTCTGAAACCGCTTGTCAAATTTTGAAATAATTCCACAGGACTGTTCCTTGGGTGACCCTTTTCAAAACTTGTTCGTAAAATTTTGATCCGTCAAAAAATGTGGCTCTAGTGAATGGGGGCTACTTGCACTATACGGAAATTAATAATTTCTTTAAAATTCTTCTTCTCTGAAACGGCTGGTCAGAATTTGAAATGATGTCACAGGATTGTTCCTTGGGTGACCCTTTCCAAAAAGTGTTCGCGAAATTTTGATCCGTGAAGAAACACAGCTCTGGTGAATGGGGGCTACTTGCATTATAGGGAAATGAAGAAATTCTTAAAATTCTTCCTCTCTGAAACCGCTGGTCGGATTTTGAAATAATTTCACAGAAATGTTCCTTGGATGACCCTTTTTAAAATTTGTTTGTGAAATTTTGATCCATCTAGAAACATGGCTCTGGTAAATGGGGGCTTCTTGCACTATATGGCCATGAAGAAATTCTTTAAAATTCTTCTTCTCTGAAACGGCTGATCAGATTTTGAAATAATCTTACAGAAATGTTCCTTTGGTAACCCTTTTCAAAAACTGTTCGCAAAATGCTGATTTGTCTAGAAACATGGCTCTGGTGAATGGGGGCTACTTGCACTATTTGGCCATGAAAAAATTCTTTTTCTCTGAAACAGCTGATCAGATTTTGAAATAATTTCTCAGAAATTTTTCTTAGCTAACCCTTTTCGAAAATTGCTCTAGAAATTTTGATCCATCAAGAAACATGGCTCTGATGACTGTGGGCTATTTACACTATACAGACATGAAGAAATTCTTAAAAATTATTCTTCTCTGAAAGGGCTGATTAAATTTTGAAAGAAATGGCTATTGTTCTCTCGCAAATTCAGGTAAGCGATCCAGGGCCATCTTGGCCCTCTTGTTTGAGTTACTGCCCTGTGTTAATTTTCACTTTCAATTTTTGTCCAGGCCATAACTTCTAAACCATAAAAGCTGTTAACTTGGAACTTCATACACTGATAGAACCCATCATGGAGAAGTGCATTGCACATGAACCATAACTCTGCCACTTTTATTTTATGAGTTATTGCCCTTATTTAATTTTCACTTTGAATTTTTATCCAGGCCTTAACTTCCAAACTGTAAAAGCTATTAACTTGGTACTTCATACACTGATAGAACCCATTATGGAGAAGTGCATTGCACTTGCACCATAACTCTGCCACCTTTATTATTTGAGTTTTTGCCATTTGTTAATTTTCAGTTTGAATTTTTGTGAAGACCATAACTTCCAAACTTCAAAATCCATCATCTTGAAACTTCAAAGACTAATAGAACACATTATGAACAAGTGCATTGCGCAAGAACCGTAACTCTGCCATCCTTCCTTCTCTGTCATTGCCCTTTTCAATTTGAATTTTCGTCTGGGCCATAATTTCTAAAATATAAAAGATTTGATCTGGGACCTTCAAAGACTGATAGAACACCTTATGGATAAGAGCAACTCACAAAATTTGTAACTTTGCCACTCTTATGTTTTTAGTTATTGCCCTTTAATATTTTTTACATATCATGGAGAATAACTATTCTTCATTCATGGCCCATCGATCAATGCAACTCATTTCACTGACAAGCCCCTTCGGGCGTATATGCGCCGCTCTGCGAAGCTCTTGTTGTACCTAGCCATAGGGCTTTGCGCTACCAAATATTGCATACATCTTTATCAAGTGGGCATCTACTAAAAGTGCCCAAATTATAGCCCTTAGATCAAATTTTGTCCGGCCCCGGGGTCAACAGTTTTTATCGGCTTATATAGGGAAAAAAACTTTAAAAATTTTCTCTTACCTAGCCATAAGGCTTAGGGCTACCTTATTTGGCATCTAACATTATCAAGTGTTTGTCTACCATGGGTGCCCTAATCATAGCCTTGGGTTGAATTTGGGGGTCACAAGCTTTACATGGGCTTATATTGGGAAAAAAGGAGTAATACCGTCTCTTTGATTGCAAACAAACATTCCAGGTTGTTACAGAAACATGCATGTTAAAACTTGTTTTACCGTGAGGACTAACCTCCTGTAATGTAAGGGTTACTTTGGCGCCACGTACCTTCAAGTGTTTTTCGATAGCACCACTCATCTTTAAGAGCTTTTCAAATATTGGTGATTGGTAATAAATTATCCCCAGCCGAAGGCGAAGGATTATAGTTTTAGTGTTGTCCGTCCGTACGTCCGTCTGTCTGTCTGTCTGTTCGTCCGTCCGCCCGTTAGCAGTTTCTTGTGTGCGCAACTCCTCCTACAGTTTCTATCGGAATTATTTGAAACTTGCCACAATGAATCTCCATGATGTCTAGTTGTGCACCTGGGTCTTAGAATTTGGATCGCTGTTTACGTTCTAAGATTATCTGCCCCTGATTTCTGAAATAACCAACTTTTCACTTCGAATTTTTGTTCAGAATATAACTTCCATACTATGAAAGGTATCTACTTGAAACTACATACACTGATAGAATCCATCATGGAAAAGTGCAGTGCACTTGTACCATAACTCTGCCACCGTTATTTTTTGAGTTACTGCCCTTTGTTAATTTTCAGTTTGAATTTTTTTCCAGGCCATGACTTCCAAACTATAAAAGCTATTAACTTGGAACTTCATACACTGATAGAACCCATTATAGAGAAGTGCAGTGCACATGAACCATAACTCTGCCCCCTTTTTTTTGAGTTATTGCCCTTTGTTAATTTTTCAATTTGAATTTTTGTCCAGATCATAACTTAGAACCCATTATGGAGAAGTGCATTGCACATGAATCATAACTCTGCTATCCTTCTTTATAAGTTATTGCCCTTTTCACTTTGAATTTTTGTCTGGGCCATAGATTTTAAATATAAAAAAATATGATCTTGAACCTTCAAAGACTGATAGAACACCTTGTGGATAAGAGCAATTCACAAAATTTCTAACTTTGCCACCCTTATTTTTTTACTTATTGCCCTTGATATTTTTCACATATGATGGAGAATAACTACTCTTTATTCATGGCCCATCCGTCAATGCAACTCATTTCATTGACAAGCCCCTTCGGGCGTATATGCGCGGCTCTACGAAGCTCTTGTTTTATATTATCTTGGATGGGTATGAAAATGGGTCATTGTGGGGTCTAAAACAAGGGCACTAGATCAAAGTTTAGGAAAAGTTCATGTTCACTCAAGACGCCTCATTTTGAGTCCAGTACTTACGAAAATTGGTCAGAATGTTTGTGTCATTGACATCTTTGAAGAGTTAGAAGTTGGGTCATGTCTGGTCACTACATCGGATCTTTGAAAAACCATTTGTACCTCTTAAAGTGGTTGGAATCTCTGTATTGATGATATCTTTGAAGAGTTTGAAAATTGGTCATGTTGGGTCATAAACTAGGCCATTATGTCAAATCTTAGAAAAAAACCTTGTGTACAAGAAAAGGCCAACCCTTTTCCACAGCCCTGACGTCATCTGAATACATTGTATGTTTTAATACTTATAATGGGGTAACATCATGCAAATTATTTACTTATAAACTGTCAAAGACAGCTCATGACAAGGGCCAAAAGTGCATGTAATCCTTAAAATGTTTTTAAAACAGTTATACCCCTTTATTAGTTTAAGTATTACTCTTGCCTGGAATCATACTAGCAGTATATAGTTTAAAAAAACTGCTTCAAGGACTGGCACACTCACATAGTGACCTTGAAGCTCAACTGGGCGCAAAGTGCTCAAGGTTAGCCTTAAAATGTTTTATCTTGTAATTATCTCTCAAGAGTTTTACAAGTGGACCTCCTCTCCTCAAACATGGGAAAAAAGACTTTCTTTTGTAGTCTGTAAGCCTTGTTTGTAGACCTTTCTCAAGAAACTTTGGACAGGATTCTTTGTTTTGATAGTATATTTGACACAAGTGTAAACTAGTTTCTAGTGGTGAACATTTAGATCACTAATTAAAATCTTATAAAGATTATATGTGCTCTCTAAGGCCATATTTTCAGCCCAGAAGTTATTCAGCAGTGTGGAATTTCAGAAAACCTGTAAGTTTTTGTAGAGTCAAGTAATTATGCAACTAGGGGAAATGCTTGTCTTGACAGTATCTTGAAAAAGATTGTAAATGGGTTACTTGTATCAAAAGTAGTTACTTGGTAAGATCTTAATAAAGATGGTCTGTGCAATGCATCAATCACATTTTGAGTACAATGATCTTGAAACTTGGTCAGAATGTTGGTTTTTATATTCCAGCCAGTTTTCAAATGGGTCACCTGGAATAAAAGGGTAGGTCACATTGTTGAAGATTGGATTTTGTACGCAAATGGACTAATTTTTTATTCTTCAAATGTGTAATGACTTAGATGAGTCATCCTGGGCCATCTTGACCCTCTTGCTTTTTATTCAAACTACATGTATGTGAAATATTCAATAATGTGGTTTATTGCTACAGGCTTAAAATGTCCATTTGAATAAAGAGCCATATAAGGTAAAGCAGATGCCATATTGATATTATATTCCTTAGATTTTTTGTTTTTTCAATCTGCAATAGAGGGACAACAGCAAAGAGGTGAGACTGATCCCCCTGACATTGAAGAGAATACCAATAGGAATATAGGGCCTCCAAGTGTTGCCTGGAATGAAACTACAGAGAAAGTACAAGATGTTGATGATGGCAGAGTGATAGATGTGTCATTGGAGTGGCTAAAGTCTAAACTGGAGAAGAAACCTCTCTCTAGTGGAAAGTCGGGGGAAGTCTTCAAATGTATGTCTTTTCACAATAAGTCTGTTTACATTTTGTTGAGGAATTAGGAATAAAGTGTGTCTCTTTTAAAAGGTGCCTTCGATATTTCATTTGAAACTTTTCGATATTGCATCTTCTGTACGTAGTTGCTGACTTTACTGCTGTTTTAGCTCACCTGAGCAAACATGCTCAAGGGGAGCTTTTATGATCACCTGGTGTGCATCGTCGTGCGTCGTCAACAATTCTTTAAATATCAACTTCTCCTAAACCGCAGGGCGAATTTTGACCAAACTTGGCTGGAATGTTCCTTGATAGGTCCTCTTTAACAGTTTTTCACAGATTTTGATTCTGTCAAAAACTCTAGTTGCCTTGGCAACCAAATGGAATTTTCTAGGAATTTCTTTAGAAATCTTCTCCTTCGAAACCGCTGGTCAGATGTTGAAGTAATTTCAAAGAAATGTTCTTTGGCTGACCCACTGATACTTGCACTATACTGAAATGAAGAAATTCTTAAAAATTCTTCTTCTCTGAAACGGCTGGTCAGATTTTGAAATAATTTCACAGAAATGTTCCTGTGGTGGTCCTTTTTAAAAATTGTTTGCGAATTTTTTATCGGTAACTCGGGGCTACTTGCACTATATGGCCATGAAAAAATTCTTAAAAATTATTTTTCTCTGAAACAGCAGATGAGATTTTGAATTAATTTCACAGAAATGTCTATTGGCTGACTTGGTCAGAACGTCTTGATTACTTTCAAATAAGTTTGAAATGGATCAATTCGAGTTAAAATCTAGTTTACTAGGTCAAATCTTAAACATTTTGCAAAGTCATGGAATCCACATTTTGGTTTTGTATCTCAAAAAAGTTTGAAAATTTTCTGAAACTTTTTTACACCTCTTTTTTTTCTACTGGCTGAAGGCCAGTGAGCTTCTGGCATGGGCCTGTGCCCGTCGTGCACCAGTCTGACTGCCCGGGTGTAATTTTTTTTTCAAGCATCATCTTCTCTGAAACCACTCATCCAATTTTGACCAAACTTCACAGAAATGATCTTACGATGGTCATCTTCAGAACTTCTTAAAATAATTTCTTTCAAACTCTTGTTACTATGGAAACAAAATTGAAAACCTTCTTTTTTGAAGCCACAAGGCCTTTTGAGCTACAAATTTTTGCATCGTAGCTTCATGAAATAAACCTTTACCAAGTTTCTTCAAACTATGGCCCTTGGGTGAAATACGCCATTGCAGTTATTTTGTACCACAATATAGTTTACAGTAAAAGTAAATTGATACATTGGGTGTTGATGATTAATCTTTACATAAGGTTTTTTTATTTACCTATTTATATACTTTAAGCACAAAGTGCTCAATGTAAGCTTTTGTGATTGTACTGTCATGCTTCATCCATGGTCAACTTTTACTTTGTGTACGCTCTAGAGTTCACATTTTTAGTCCAGTACTCATGAATGATTGCCTTTCTATCGCATATAAGATTTGAAAATGAGTCATTGCGGGTAAAAAACTAGATCACTCAGTAAAATTTTAGAGAAACCATGCATATACTCTACACTTGGAAGATGATCAGTACATTTGTCTTGGGGGATATCTCAGGCAAGTTAAAATGGGGTATTATCAAGTCAAAATCTGGGTCACAGGATCTAATCTTAGGAAAAAGCCTTCTGTATGCTGTAGATGCCATATTTTTAGTTCAATGCTCTTGAAACTTTGTCAAAATATTGAGTTTACAGGTTGATCATATTGAGTCTAAAATCTAGGTCACTTTGTCAAATTTTAGAAAACTTGTGTTCACTTTAAAAGGCCACATTTTCAATACATTTCTCATGAAAGTTTGTCAGAATAGTTGTTATGATGATGTCTTGGAACAGTTTTAAAATTGGTCATGTTAAAATAAAAGCAAAAAACCCTTATGTCACAGTATAGGAAAAGTTGCCATTCAAAGTTTAACATTTCCATTTCTTGTTTAAGCAATGTAGGCAACCATGTTGATCCACTTCTTTTGAAACTGTCAAAAGATTAACTGATTCATCAAGGAATTGAACTCTGTTACAAGTGAAGAAAATTGTGGTATACCGTTCAGGAAGAGCATCCATTAATTTTGTTGCCTTAGTAACATTTACTCAACAACGTCCGCTTTTCTTTGAAATTTGTTTGGATTTTTTAACACAAGACATTTTGAAACCCTATCAAATTTGGCTTTATTCTAATTATTTTGAGAAATTGCACTTCAACATTTTTCAATGTTTGTTCAGTTCACCAGGCCTACTTAAGATAGTGGACCCATAATAGAAAACATCTATTTCCTCTATAATATTAACCTATAAAATTTGCTATGATTAAAAATAGGTATTACTGTACTATTTTAGCTGAGCCACTCTTTCCTTTTTGTCCTTCTTAGAATTATCATTTATAAATCTAAAACCACTATATTCTCGTTACAAGGAAAAATAATAATTACATCCCTTTTCTGGAAACTAACGAAAGTATCAACAAGTAATTTCAAGATCGACATCAAAAGGAATTTCTGGTTGGTCAAAAATGTGCAAAAGTATTATATCTATATAAATCCGTATTTATCAAACAACAAGAAATTTTATGCCGTGCTGCACTACAAGTATTGCGGGTCTACTACTTTAAGCTGTCTTAGTGGGTTCAAGCCCAGTTGCAAGAACACATTATTGTGCTTTTTTTTCAGTTTTCTTCGTTTTGCATTATGAATTCATAATGTATTATAGCAAAAAAGCAAAATCACTGCTAGTAGAGTGATTTTAGGCCATTAATGGCTTCTAGTTTTTAAGTGCTATGACGGTGAAATGGATACCCTTGTAAATGTAGCAATCTACCTCTGGCTTCGTATTTAATACCAAAAAGGAATATTGTACTACTGTACGCTTTACCACATAGACCCTGAAAAAGGCCCTTAGAAAACGTTTTTGGAAAAGGAGAAAAAACAGCATTTTCTCTTTGTTTTCTTGGTTTTCAAAGCAAATACCATAATTTAAGCCATATCTAATTTTCATTCATAATTGCTTTGGATTTAGACAAGTTCAAATTTTGTTGTTTGGCAAAGAGTTAAGTGGACGTATCCTAGTTGTACTTGCAGTAAGGTCACTGTCCTATGCGTTGGATCAAAGTGAGAAAAATTATGTACTTTTTAGAGATGGGCTTTACTGTTTATTCAACAAAATGTTTAGTTCTTTTGTTATTGTTTTACTGTTTATTTGACAAAATGTTTTGTTTTTGTTATTTTGATTAAGTATGCACTTTAATAAAAAAGAACATCCCCTATTGTGTTCTTTACATTAGAGAAGTCACTGTATAACAAGAATGTATTTGACTAAACTCATTAATTTTTCTCACAAGCTATATATGATATTGACATAGCTGTAGCTATGCATACAAGCGTATAATAGACTACAAGTTTGAAATTGGATTATTTCGGGTATTAAAGGTGGCCCTTCAGATTTTGGGACGAAAATTTTACAAAAATACAAAAGAATCATCCGTATACTCTCAAAGCCTTAAAATTTTCATTCATTTAACCCCAGTAGTCGAAAAGCATCCGACAACTAGATAATTAAAGATTTACTACAGCCCAGGTCAACACGGAAGGGAAACATGGTCTATTTTTACATGAGCAACTCGCTCATTTACATACCGGAAATATACAGAATAAGCTTCAAACATAGCGTTCTAGACATCATTGAAAATAATTACATGTTGGTTATGTTATGGAATTTAATTGTCATTAGTCACGTGCAAATCATTTAACATTCCCACAATGCTTTTTTGATTTTGGCGGGAAATCTAAAAATAGCTTAAGAGGCTTTGTAGCCTTTTAAGGGAACACCACCAAAAAAAATTTGTGTGTAATTTTATGATTCTTAATTACTGATGATTTGTATTCTTTTTTCAAATAAATTTCATTGACATATATATCTTTTAATTTGGTGTGATGTGATAATTCTAAATACCCACCTTTAAGAAAAAATTCTGTACGCTGCAGAGCTACATTTTGCAGCTTGAAACTCTTGAAAGTTGGTCAGGGTGTTAATAATATTTTACCCAAGTTTCAAACTTAATCATGTTGGGTCAAAGTAGGTGACTAGGTCAAATCTAAGAAAACCTTTGTTTGCACCCTACATTTTAATTTTAAGTATGGTACTCAATAAACTTGGTAAGAATTTCTATCTTTTGATGTTTTATACAGTCTGAAATCTGGTCACCTCCGGATCAAAAGTAGGTTGCTGGATTTGATCTTGGAAAAACCTTATGTGTACCATAAAGGTCACATTTTCAGCCTTATATTCATGACTTGGTCAGGTATTTGTATTAATATCTTGAAAAAGTTTGAAATTGGGTTAGGTTGTATCAACATGTAGGTCACCAGGCTAAATCTAAGATAAAACTTGTTTGCAGTCAAGAGGCCAAACTTTCAGACTGATACAAAACTAGGTCAGAAAGGTTGTTTATATGAAATCTCAGACAGGTTTGAAATTGGGTTACAACACATTAAAATGCAAGTAACTTGGACAAATCTAAAAAAAAACTTGTGAGCAGGCTGGAAACCACATTTCAGCCTGATAATCACGAAACATTATCAGAATGATTTGCTTGATGATACCAATGACAAGTTCAAAAATCGGTCAGCTTGGTTAGAAAGTACGTCACTTACTTGCACAAGATTTACATCATTAAAACTATAGATGACTTTACTTAGATGACACGTTTTTGAACTTGTCGTAGATTTCATCAAGAGAAACATTTTGACCACTTTTCAACTCACTGGAACAATAAACATGGCCTCTAGAGTACCCACAAGGTTTTATTACTCTCTTGCAGCGGAGGAAGTAATAGATGAATGGAATGTGAGAATAGCAGTAAAGAAAATAGAACGTACAAAGTACAATCAGAGGGCTGCTCAAAATGTAAGTATATGCAAGCATATATTTGATATGCTCTACGAACCGTCAGTAATTCCACTGGCCGAAGGCCAATGGGCTTATGTCATGGCCTTGTGTCCGTTGTGCATCTGTCTGTCAGTCTGTGCATTAAATTTTATAATCGCAAGCTCGGGCAACTCTGCCAAGAACTCGTTCAACACAATATATTCCCATACAAGTGCAATAACCTATAGTCCTAACTATCTAAATGGTTTTCAACACATCTGGTTGATTGGTTGAATGGTGTTTTATGCCGTTTTCAACATTATTTCAGTCATATACTGCAAAAGCTCACATGTTCATGTATTTCCTGTGTGTAACAAGTACTTTGCTAGGACTCTGAAGTGTCACTTGAAGAAACTGCCACGAAAAACTCAGTGGATCCAGTGTTGCTGGAACCCTTGGCCTTCAGGTTACGAGTTTGACACTTTACCACTGAGCAGTGCAGGACCTCACCACATAACTGAGATGTTTAATCATTTAAGAAGTATTGTGACGATCCTGATCACTTTGTATTAGGGATCAGTATAGTAGAGTGTGGGGCGTCCAATAATCAGCACAGACTTAATATATTTCCAGTTCTTTTTTTTATTCTCGTACATTTATAATTATTCTATATGTAAATCTTATTGTTTATTATTTTTACTCAATTTTCGTAAGGAGGTTAAATAATCCTTACCCAAGGAGAGACCTGATCGTTCTGACTCATCCAGGGAAAAATCGGCCCTTATATACTCTTGTGAGTCCTCCTGGCAGAATGCACGTGCTTGCAGAAAAACACGGAATTCTGCAGAATAGGAGCGCTATCTGGCAGAATTCCGCCGTCACCTGACAGTGGAGAAACTCGACTCTTAAAAACTAGATTTTTGTATGGGAAAAGGCATTATTAAACCTCAAACATATATAAAAATATATTATCTACAATCACCTAAATGATGATACTTTAACCATGTCGTTTTCGATAAATGCAAGTGATTTGAAAAGTTGGACTACCGCGGAATTCTGCAACTGACAGTTCGGAATAAACAAAAACAAGCGCGCAGGTGACCCAGAAATTGATGATGTAGTCACGATGCATGCACATTTCTGCTATTCCGCCAATGTGCATCACGGCTGACATCTGCAATAATCCGGCGTTGAAACTAAGGATTTACAATGTAAACAAGTGGATTCGACAATAATCGGACATTCACACAAGGTAATCTGATCTTACACGTTGTGGGATTGTAAAGCGAATCGACTGACAATCCAAATTGAGACTGTAATCGGCGACAGATTTCCACTGTTTACCTGTCAAATCCCAGCCGTAATATTTACTAAGTGGTAAAATAAAATCTAACTATGAGAAAATGAATGATACGGAAAAGACAGCGTACCTAATGACAAACTGTTAAAACAAATAACATTTCTATAACCCATGGGGTCACAGTATACATTTTTAAAATTCTGGTGGAAAATCTAAAAATGTCTTCTTTTTCAAATAATTATGATTTTGCCATTTCAGCTGGCGATAGAAATTAAAACATGTATTATAGCTTTATTTTTTACATTATACTGCTTTTAATTATTTTCATGGTAGGAAGTGTATGCTGCCAGATTGCGCCACCATGCTATTGTTCCATTACTAGGCAGATGTTTGGAGGACGAGTATGTAAATCTCTTTTTTCCTTGATTTAAACCCTGCTATTTTCAACACTAATTCAGCAAATTCGTTAAAAGGTTTTCGTACATAACGTGCATGTGAGTCCTTCTTTGAATACATCTTGAAGCATGCCTCAATACAGCCTTCAAGAGTAAAATAATTGTTTAAGGCATGGTGCCCAAACACTGATAAGCAATACAATTCTGTGACACAATTATAGCAGTGATGAATAAGAGAACGTTGCAAGTATTGTGGGGGAAAAAGGAGAAATTGTATGTTACGAGGGCCCTTTAACTCTTTACCACACAACAGTATTTTAGGCTTGTTCAAATCGAAAGCACTTGCAGACCATAAAATATATGTGACTGATAATTTGAAATTTGTTTAGTGAAGGGTAGAAAATATTGTGGGAAAAGGAGAAAATGTTGGTTACCAGCATTTTCTCCTTTTCCAACAATGTTTTCATAAGGCTTCTTTCTCAGGGTCGCCAAAAGTAGGGATTGTGTGGTAATGGGTTAAATATTATCTGGATTGAGTCTATAAATTTTTAATGAGTCATCGTAATGCAACAAAAATACATCCGAAAACGACATTCATTATGTACAAAAGTGCAAAATATTTCAACAGTTGAACAATACATGTTGATTTTACACGCAATCAAACATACACAGGTACCAGGAACTGGTGCATGAAAGGCTACAATATACATGTCATCAACATCATTGAAAAGTTATCAGGCAACATTACCTATTCAATCTCAAAATACTCGCCTCCATGCTCTATGCATCGTCGGTGACGGCGTAACCACTGGCTGTCCACATCCCTGTACCAGTGTCTGTGTGACAAAATTATTCTCTTTCGCCGTTATAACTTTTTGTGTAAGTGTTTATCGGAGTTTCACCTAGCTGCTGGCCAAATTTTGCTATGGGCCGGATTTCCAGATTGTCAGTTGACACTATCATTCAAAACGTTTACTACAACTGTATTTAAATTCAATTTTCTTAAGCATTCAATCGTCAAATGAAGTCAAATTCACTCACGATGTAAGTAACGCTAAATCTTGTATTTTGATTAAATTCCATTATGTAATCAGTTACAAGAGAAACAATATGCAGAAGAGAAGGGCGAGTATAGACACAGTATATTGAGCTGAGCCAGGATCGCGTTCCTATGGCATTTTTGATGGCAACTGCAAGCGCGTTTAATGAAAGAGGTATATAAAATAAGCATAGACAAGTGTGGATTTAATTCCGATAGAGAATGATGCAAGATTAAGATTGATTGCTTCGCAAATAAATTTTTAAAAGGCAAAATCCGGATAATTTTTGAACAACCCTCTTACAAGCAATTTCTCTTTTTTCCAACACTAATTCTCAGCCAAAGATGGAGCCCTGATAGATTTTTTGCGTTGTCCAACTGTCTGTTTATCTGTCCGTCTGTTCCACCATCCATGCAAAGTGATATCTTCTAAAACCCTTGGAAAATATTGATGAAAGTTCATAATACATGTGTTCCTTTTAATAGTCAGCCGATATTTTTTTTTTTCATTTTTAGCTCCACTGGCTGAAAGCTAGCAGAGCTGATGTTATGGTGGGGTTTCCGTTGTCCGTGTGTCTGTCGGTCCGTCTGTTAGTCTTTTTCTTGTTTACGTGGTAAAGTCTGCACTTAAAGTCAGACTATGGTGAAACTTGCAGAGTTTGTTTATCTCATCAAAAGCTTGAACCCAGTTGATTTTGAAAAAAAAGTCTCTTAAACAATATCGGAAAAGTGGCCATGTAATCAGATGTTTGTGAAACTCGCACAGTTTGTTAATCTCTTCAATAACTGGAAGCCTCTTGATTTTGAAGAAAATCCAACAAACAGGATGGGAAAAGTAACCATTTCAGTTTAAAAAAATTCCATTTCTTGTTTACGTGATGAGGTCAGCATTTTGGGTTGGATTTTCATGAAACATGCACAGTTGCATGGCATCAAAAACAGCTTGAACGCCCTTGATTTTGGAAAAAAAATCCAACAACCTGTATGGGAAAAATAGCCATTCAAAGTTGAAAATTTCCAATTCTTGTTAAGGCAATGAAGTTCACAATGTTGATCCAATTCCTTTGATACTTGCAAAGATTCATAACCTCTATTAAAAGTGAAAAAAAAAAAACCTAGTAAACTGTTCGGAAAAGTAGCCATTTGATGACTTAGTATCATTTTCTCAACAAAGTCCACATTATTAGTCAAATTTCTTTGAAATTTACCAGGATTTTTAAATGCAAAGCGTACTGAAACACTTTCAAATTTGCCTGGATTCCAAACATTTAGTTTGGAGAAATTTCAATTCAATTTTTAGCCCATCTGAGCACAACGTGCTCAGGGGAGCTTTTAGGATCACCCGGTGTCCGTCGTGCGTCGTCAAGAATTCTTTAAACATCAGCTCCTTCAAAACCGCTGGGCCAATTTGATTCCGTCAAAGACTCTGGTTGCCAATTCTAGGAAATTCTTTAAAAGTCTTCTCAGAAACCGCTGGCCAGATTTTAAAATAACTACACTCAGATGTTCCTTGGATGACCCTTTTCAAAAACTATTCGGGAAATTTTTATCCGTCTAGAACCATGCTTTGATGAATGGGGGCTACTTACACTATGAGGAAATGAAGAAATTCTTAAAAACTCTTCTTCTCTGAAATGGCTGGTCAGATTTTGAAATAATTTCACAGCAATGTTCCTTGGGTGACCCTTTTCAAAAATTATGCGCGAAATTTTGATCCGTCAATATAAACATGGCTCTGGTGAACGGGGACTACTTGCACTATATTGCTATGAAGGAATTCTTTAAAATTCTTCTTCTCTGAAGTAGCTGGTCAGATTTTGAAATGATTTCACAGAAACGTTCTTTAGCTGACCCTTTTCAAAAGTTACTCAGGAACTTTCGATCCATCAAGAAACATGGCTGTGATGGCTTTGGGCTATTTACACTATTCAGACTCTGAACATTTTTTGAAAAGGGTCATGTAAGAACATCTCTGTGAAATCATTCGGCTCTGGTGAATGGGGACTACTTGCATTATATAGAAATGAAGAAGTTCTTGAAAATTCTTTTTCTCTGAAACCGCAGTCAGATTTTAAAATAATTTCACAGCAATGTTTCCTGGGTCACCCTTTTCAAAATTTGTTTGCGAAATTTTGACCCGTCAAGAAACATGGCTCTGGTGAATGGGTCTACTTGCACTATACGGTTATGAAGAAATTCTTTCAAATCATTCTACTCTGAAACGGCTGGTCAGATTTTGAAGTAATTTCACAGAAATGTTCCTTTAATGAGCCTTTTAAAAAGTTTTTTTGCGAAATTTTGATCTATCAAGAAGCATGACTCTGACGAATAGGGGCTTCTTGCATTATGCGAAAATGGAGAAATTCATGCTTGGCAAAATAATGATTATGTTCCCAATGTTTCAATACCTCAAAAAAGAAAAAAAAGAAATGCTATGGCCCCCCTCAAAAATTCAGATGGGCGATCCAGGGCCATCGTAGCCATCTTGTTTCACTGTTTGTTCAATTCACCATGCCTACACATGCTGCCTGAATGGGTTCAAGCCCAGTTGCAAGAACACATTTTTGTGTTTTTGTATTTTTTGGCTCACCTTAGCACAACGTGCTCAAGGGGAGCTTTAAGGATCACCCGGTGTACGTCGTGCGTAAAGAAACATGACTCTGGTGAATGGGGGCTACTTCCACTATACAGAAATGAAGAAATTCTTGAAAATTATTCTTCTCAGAAACTGCTGGTCAGATTTTGAAATAGTTTATAATGGATGTTTAATGGTGACGGCTGGTCATATTTTGAAATAATTTCACAGAGATGTTGCTTACATGACCCTTTTCAAGAAGTGTTCGCGAAATTTTTAATCAGTCAAGAAACATGGCTCTGGTGAATGGGGGCTCCTTGCGCTATATGGAAATGAAGAAATTCTTGAAAATTCTTTTTCATGTTAGAACATCTCTGTGAAATCATTCGGCTCTGGTGAATGGGGACTAATTGCATTATATAGAAATGAAGAAGTTCTTGAAAATTCGTTTTCTCTGAAACCCCTGGTCAGATTTTAAAATAATTTCACAGCAATGTTCCTTGGGTGACTGTTTTCAAAATTTGTTCTCAGAATTTTGATTCGTCAAGAATCATGGCTCTGGTAAACATTGTTGAGGAAGTGTAAATTAAGTTAGAAAGTTTTTTCGAGTTCCAATTAAATTTGTAGCAAGTTACAAATACTATGGATTTATTCATCCAATTCAACATCACTACTTTTTAACAAATGAACGGTGGACACTAAAGAAACTGTCGTGGAAAGATATATTTGGCAATCAGAAGATGTGTGAAATATTTATTCGAAAAATGTTAATTTGAAAAAAAAATGACATTCACTAAATCACTGACCGTAAAACTGTCATAATTTTGGTCTGTTTCAACGTACTGTTTTCTTTATGATGGGAGAAATAGCTTCTCACCAAATTGGAGTTCTATTTGGAGAGATAGGCTATGGTTAATTACCTAAAACAACTGGTTCTGGATTTTGATTAAAGTCCCAACAGACAGCATGAAAAAAAGAATTGTTTTTGTCGAAAGATGGAACATTTTGTCATATGAAAATCATTGGTAGTATTTTCATAGGTGTCGCTTGGAGAAGGATCAAAATTCATTTCATCGAGTGGATGTCATCAATAATATTTTCATGAATGGCACAGCACTCTTCTATTTAATTTGTTATCTGCCCATCCACGGGAAGGGTTTGGGATGGATGGTATAATAAAATCAGGTTGTCGCTTCATTCTTCTTTTTCAAATTGCGCAAGGTGAGCTTTTGTGATAATGTGTGCCTCGTCACCTCTTACATTGTGTACGCCCTAGAGGCCACATTTTCAGTCAGATACTCGTAAAACGTGGTGAAATGTTTGTCTTGATGAAAATGGATCGAAAATGGGTCTTTTGGGTAAAAAACCAGGTCACTATGTCAGATCTTATAAAAACTTTGTGTATGCTCTAGAAGCCACATTCTTTTCCAGACCTCTTAGTCAGAATGTTTCTCTTGTTGAAAATGGGTCATGTCAAGTCAAAATCATGGTCACTAGGTCAGATCTTGGAAAAACCGCTTGTAATCTGTAGAGATTGCATTTTCAGTGCAATACTTTTTGAAATTAATTGTCTAGATGGTATCTCTTAAAAACAGTTGACGTTGAGTCCAAAACTAAGTTCCTTGATCAAATCTTAAAAAAAAAAAAAATTCATGTATACTGTATAAATCACATTGTTAATGCAATACTCACGAAATTAGCTCAGAATTTTGGTCTTAGAACAGGTCATGTTGGATCAAAAAGTACCTCACCAGGTCAAATCTTAGATAAATAGTCAGATAGCCTGTCATTGTCTAGAGTCAACATTTTCGTAATACTTACCAAATTAATCAGAATTCTTTTCTTGATGATCAGTATGACTTAGTTGAAAATGGGTCAGATTGCATAAGAAAACTAGGTTGCCATGTTAAATCTTGAAAAAAGAGTGTGTACATTTTAGAGGCCACAGCTTCTGTTCTGTAGCTATGAAAGGTGGTCAGAATCTTTGTTTGAAAATATCTACAATGGGAAAATGGGTTATGTTCGGCTAAAAAGTAGATCATTAGGGGGAAACTCTAAAAAAGCTTGTGTACAACCTAGAAAGCCAAATGTTTAGTTTAACAATTATGTAAGCATGGTAGAATGTTTGACACAAATTTTTTAAAGAGAATGAAAATGGGTCATGTTTGGTCGAAAGACTCAGGTGACTTACTTATGGGCAATCTCGGTTCTCTTGTTATCTATAGACACAATTTGTGAATGCTAATCCACTACCAGTTTTCAACATATCTTGCTGTAACTCAGTTGGTAGCGTGCAGGACTTGAGAATACAGGGTCCAGGGTTCGATCCCTGAGTACGACCCTTGGCTGGGCCAATTTCTTTTCAAGGATTGATGCTAGTCATTGCGACATAATTCATTCCTGATTAAGGCCCTTTATTAGCTCACCTGAGCACAAAGTGCACATGGTGAGCTTTTGTGATCGCCCAATGTCCGTCGTCCGTCATCCGTCGTCCACAATATCTTTAAACATCTCCTCCTAAACCACTGGGCTGATCTTGATAAAACTTGGCAGGGATGCTCCTTGGGTGAAGCTCTACCAAAGTTTTTCAAGAGATTGAATTCCAGCCATAACTCTGGTTGCCATGGCAACCAAAAGGAAAAAAACAGCAAAATCTTTAAAAATCATCTTCTCTGAAACTAGAAGGCGTAGAGCTTTGATATTTGGTATGTAGCATCTCCTAGGACCTCTACCAAAATTGTTCATATGATGCCCCAGGGGTCAAAACTGTCCCCGCCCCGGGGTCACAAGTTTGAAACATAGGAACAAAGAAGGAAAACTTTAAAAATCTTCTTTGAAACTAGAAGTAGCAGGGCTTTAATATTTGGTATGTAGCATCTCTTAGTGAACCTCTACCAAGATTGTTCATAAATTATGATGCCCCTGGGGTCAAAACTGGCCCCGTCCCGGGGGTCACAAGTTTGAAACATAGCAACGAAGAAGGAAAACTTTAAAATTCTTCTTCTTTGAAACTAGAAGGTGCAGAGCTTTGATATTTGGTATGTAGCATCTCCAAGTGGATCTCTACCAATGTTGTTCATATGATACCCTTGGGGTCAAAACTGGCCCGGCCCCGGAGTCACAAGTTTGAAACATAGGAACAAAGAAGGAAAACGTTAAAAAATCTTCTTCTCTGAAACTAAAAGGTGCAAAGTTTTGATATTTGGTATGTAGCATCTACTAGTGGACCTCTACGAAGACTGTTCATATGATGCCCCTGGGGTCAAAACTGGCCCGGCCCCGGGGGTCACAAGTTTGAAACATAGGAACAAAGAAGGAAAACTTTAAAATTCTTCTCTCAAACTGGAAGATGCAAAGTTTTGATATTTGGTATGTAGCATTTCTTTGTAGGTCTCTACCAAGAATGTTCATATGATGCCCCTGGGGTCAAAATTGGCCCGGCCTCGGGGGTCACAAGTTTGAAACATAAGAACAAAGAAGGAAAACTTTAAAAATCTTCTTCTCTAAAAGTAGAAAATCTATGCATTTTGCAAAGTTACATACCCTGTCAGAATTATTTGACCTTGAACTTTGATATTTGGTATTTATCGTCATTGTAGACCTTTACTGCTTAGTACTCAGGTGAGCGATATAGGACTATCATGGTCCTCTTGTTTTTTTTTCTGATTGAGTGACATTCCAACAGTTGCAGGGGAAGGGGAGGTTTTTGGATGTCATGTATGACAGTCAAATTTCTCCTGTATTTGCACTACTTTGTAGCATATATAAGATTATGCTGTTTGGCTGAACATTCAATACTGTGTGTTTTTTTTTCAGCCAGTACTACTATGCAATACATTACACCCACCCAAATTGCTCAGTCGTTAGTATATCTGACCTGTGACTTTGTGGTTGGCAGATCAATACCTGGTTGAAGTAAACTTCCTTTCGGCTGATCTTTTGCCTTTCACTTCTAATACATGTGGCTTGGAAAGAAAGCTGCGTCAATTCTGATATGAGAAAGCCAGGAAACATGTGCGTAGTTGCACTGAACTGTGTAATGTGACTTGAGCTGTTAAAGTGGCACTAATCTCCAATACACAAAAACAAACAATACAATACTAATTTGCGATGTCATATTTGAGTGGCTAGTTCTCTCCTTCATACATTTCTGTTCAACAGAAATCTGTTGGTGAGTTACAGAAACTCTGTTAGTCCCTAGCATAATTTTTCCTTTTTCTTTCAGCCAGTTTTATTATTTTATATTTCCATTCATGGAGAATGGAAATTTACGTGATGCTATAAAACAAGATAAGAAGAACAAAGAACTTAGGATGAGTGTCTTGAAAAGAGTTTTCATTCTGTACAAGATTTCATGTGCTATGCTCTTCATTCACACAGAGGTACAAGATTTGAGGTAGGTTTTTTTCTTGTTGCACTAATGATAGACATATGATACTTCTTTTCATATTTGGATGTTTTTATGTGTACCATTTTAGTGTTAAACCCCCACCCCCTGTGTTTGGAATGTGTCTAATTTGGAAAAATGCGGTTTTTAGCTCCACTGGCCGAAGGCCAGCGAGCTACTGTCATGGCGTTGTGTCCGTCGTGCGTCCGTCCGTTCGTTCGTCCGTGCGTGCATCCGTAAACTTTTTCTTTAAAAAACTTCTCCTCAGAAACTATTGACTGGATTTTTACCAAATTTCACAGGAATGTTCCTTAGGTGGTCCTCTTTCAAATTCCTTCAAATAATTGTGTTCCATGAATAATTCTTGTTGCCATGGCAACCAAAGTAAAAAAAAACTTTAAAAATCTTCTCCTCCCAAACCTGTAATTGGATAGCATTATTTTTTTGCAGGAATGTTCCTTAGATAGAGGTCTACAGAATTCCTTTATAAAAAAAAAAAGATCCGTAAAAAAACATGGCTTTTATGGGAGATTCATTTTCCTTTTATGGCATAAAGTAAAATCTTTGAACAATTTCTTCTCTCAAACTACTTGTTTTGATTTCATTGTTGTATTGCAGGTAAGTTCCTTTGGTGGTAAGTCTTTACCATACAATCCTGACTTTTAACTACCCTAAAGAAGAAGTCTTTGGAAAACACTCTTGGAAAAGGAGAAAATGCTGGTAATCAGCATTTTCTCCTTTTCCCTCAGTGTTTTCTACTCTATCAAAGAGAGAAATCATCATTTCATCAATGTTTAATTTGTTGTCTGCTAATGCTTTCAGTTTGGTCACATCCCAAATTTTGTCGTTTGGTAAAGAGTTAAAGATGGTTGCTTTACATAATGTATAATCCTTTTCATATAAAACAAGAGAACCTCTGCACTTTGATTAGTTCTGGTGAAGGTTTGTTGACCTACTGGTGACCTGGTACAAAGAGGGACAGGACCTTACTGTTGTGATAAGGCATTTTGTTATCCAGTCAAATTGATCCCTGACAAAGAAGACTTTTGAAAACATTGTGGGAAAGGGAGAAAATGCTGGTAACCTTTTTCCACAATGTTATCTACCCTTCACAAAACAATTTTCAAATTTGCAGTCACTTTTATTTTTTCATCTACAAATGCTTTCCATTTGGACAACCCTAAAATGTTGTTGTTTGGTAATGAGTTAACTATAACCAGAAGACAAAATTTTTATAACTGGCCATAAGTGAAAGATGTTGCAGACAACATAATAAATCTTCAAATTAGTAAAAGTTGTATCAAAAAGGGTAGAAATTATTGTGTAAAACTAAGAAAATACAGGTTACTTTTATTTTCTTCTTTTCTCACAATGTTTTTCATAGCTTTTTTTCTTTAGTGACCTAAAATGCAGGAATGAATGGTAATTGTTAAAAACTTCTCTTCACCGTTACAGAAAAATCAGGCCTGTGGAGCGATACAGGCGCTCAAGCGTCTTTAGTTTTTTCTCTCCAAAATTGGAAATGTTCATGATAAACGCAGAATCAAGTTATGGATTATATACAATAGATACTTTTCAATCATTTTAACTCTTTACCAAACGACAAAATTTCAAACTGGTCCGAATTGAAGGCACTTGCAGATGACAAAATTATCATAACTCAAAAAAATGGTTACCAGCATTTTCTCCTTTTCCCCACAAGGTTTTCAAAAGGTTCCTATCTCAGGGTAGTAAAAACCAGGGATTGTTTGGGAAAGGGTTAACTAAAAGCTGTACGCACCAGAAACTCAAAACACGAAAAAGAAATCCATGTCCCTAATGCTGCGTTCACACTAGAGCACGATCTGTTACGATCATCACGATTGGCCAATCGCAGCGAATCGTGTAACTTTGATGGAATTTGACGATAAGATACGAGTTGGTGCGATTTCATGCGTTCAGATACGATTTGTTACGCTTAGATGCGGTTTGGTCAAGATTGGTCAATTTCTGGTGATACGATCTGTGTCCAGGATAGACACGATCACATACGATCTGATAGGAGTATCGCTTAGATGCGATTTGGTCACGATTGGTCAATTTCTGGTGATACGATCTGTGTCCAGGATAGACACGATCACATACGATCTGATAGGAGTATCACGATTGAGTTGGCGATTCCATTGCAATCTGACGTGATCATAACGATAAGTGTCCACAATCTGTTACGACACGATACGTGCCGATGCGTTCTCATACGAGCATCAAGGACCGATGCGCTCTGTTGCGATGTGTGACGATTGTTGGTTGGGTGTTTTGAGCGATTTCAATCACGATTGAGCCACGATGAGACCGCGACTAGTACATCAACAACCTGATTGATCGGTGACCTTATTGTTGATTGAATCTCTGAACATTCAATACCATTGATGATGGCCGGACTTATGGATGATGAGAATGTGACATGTGCATTGTTAATGTTTACTTATATTACCGCCATCGAAAAAGAAGAAGAGCAGCTGCGGTGGCATACCTCAGAAAGTTTCAAAATTGCTAAAATATTTGACGTTAGATGTTACTCTTCTATTGTAGAATGAGCAATGAAACACACTAATCTTGCCCGATGTATATATGGTTGCGATAATGCGCAACAGATCTTGGGCGTCCGTCACAATTGCGTAACTAGTCGTGCCTTGTAGTATTTACTCGCATCAGCACGTATCCTCTCGTGGGACTTTCGCAACAAGTCGTGGGTAATCGGGCCCAACAGAATATCCTGAATCGTGACAGATCGTAACACATCGTTGGAGATCGCAATATTTGTCTCGACCCCGATCACCACGATTTGGAAACACGATGGGATACGGTCTGTTGCGATGACTTACGATCTGATGCGATGGTTACGATAGTTCCAGCAATTGTGATAATCGTGGAAAATTTTTTAACTGCCAAAAACTTTTCCACGATTAACCGCGATTGACATCAAGATGAGATACGATCTGATAAGATCCGATACGATGATCCCGATACGTCCACGATAAAGACCACGATTTCAATCGTGGTCGAATCGTGATAAGTGTGAACGCCACATAAAGAAAAATAGTATCAATAGTACTATCTTTTTATAAGTATGTAAAGGTTTTTAAAGAGTTGACTCATGAACTTTGTCAATGATAACTGGTCTACATTCGGATCTAGGCATGGTTGAATGCCCGATTAAATATCAATTTCATTTTGGCACGAGGTAATACTTGCATGGTGAGCTTTTAAATTTTAGGTTGACTTCACTGGACTGGTCAGTTTTCTTAAGGCTGAACTCTGTAGGGATTTTAGAATCTGTTTGATTTTTTTTTTTTACATAAGATATGTACTAATGCATCAGTTTGATTACTAATTTGGGAAACTCTCTCTTTTTGACCAATGAAACCAATGATATTTGGATTTTTTATGTTACATATTCGAAACATTTTGCTTCGAAAATCCACGATACAAATTTCGATCAACCACAAATTATTTTGAAAACCAACACTCGGGCCTTGCTTTGGAATGGGTCCATTTTGCAGGAAGAAAAACAAATTGTGTTGTGGAATTTTCATGCACGATTTTTGGAGAACTGGTTACATTTTCAGTGTGAGAACGGGTCCTTTCTTTGGACCCGTTCTAAGGAGAAAATCGCTGCTATGATTTCGGAGAGAAGAGCTCACGGCGGCGAATCACGTGACACAACAACAACAACAACAATGACCGATATTTGAAAAAATTCCCCGACTTCAGGTAAGAAAATCTTCAATAATTCCGTTAATACATGACCGATTGGAATTTGGCTTGAAGCAGAGAAGGCGGAAGGACTCCAGGGATTTGCTTGATGTGTTAGATCTTTTAAACAACACCTGATAAAAAAGTTATTGACGAGCAAACAAATTATCCAGGGTAAAAAATTGGTTTGCTCGTCAATAACTTTTTTATCAGGTGTTGTTTAAAAAATCTAACACATCAAGCAAATCCCTGGAGTCCTTCCGCCTTCTCTGCTTCAAACCAAATTCCAATCGATCATGTATTAACGGAATTATTGAAGATTTTCTTACCTGAAGTCGGGGAATTTTTTCAAATATCGGTCATTGTTGTTGTTGTTGTGTCACGTGATTCCCCGCCGTGGAGCTGTACTGAGGTTTTTTTTGTAGTTTTAAACTGCAATGAAACAAACTGTAATTGATTTTAAGTGACACACATGACCAAAGAAAAAGTATTAAACATTTCATTATCTGAAGGGCTTTTTGAAAATATAATGACATGTAAATTTCGAAAAAAAAAGAAAATGAGATGTGTTGGCTTTGGCAGCAAAATTCTGTCCATTTGGGGAAAAGCAAAAGGCTTGAAGAAATACACTGAAGTTTTCTTTTGTTTCAATTGATAAAAAATCTTTTGGAAAGGAACGGTTATTTCATAGTTAAGCAACAGGTATGTTAAAATTTTATGAGGCGTTTTCAGAAAAAAAAACATGTGGTAAGTACATAAAATTACAGCAAAATTAGATACAAGTAAGTGAGATAATTGGATGCTTTATGAATGTAATTATCATAAGATTGAGCCAGTAGTGTTATGAATTTACTTATTGGACTGACCATAAGGTGATATGAGTTTACAATTTTCATGGGCGTTCTATTATAGGTTGTCTTCGATTATTTTCTGTCACAGATAGTGCCCTCTCTGTAACTCGAAATCCTTTATAAATAAGATATTTGATAAAACTTCACTCATATTTTTCCCCTGTGTTTGTTCATCTGTCCGGGTGTCTGTCTGTCCCTCACAAATTATGACTGCTCTATAACTTGAAAACCTTTTTAAGATAGTTGATCCAAACTTTGGATTGTCTATTTTTAGCTCACCTTAGCACAAAGTGCTAAAGGTGAGCTATTGTGATCGCCCTAAGTCCGGCGTCCGTCGTCCGTCAACAATTTTAAACATCTTTTCCCCCTTTAAACCACTGGGCCAATCTTCATGAAACTTGACAGGAATGTTCCTTGGGTGAAGCTCTACCAAAATTGTTCAAAGAATTTAATTCCACCCATAACTCTGGTTGCCATGGCAACAAAACGAAAAAAAAAAAAAAAACCGATAATTGAAAATCTTCTCTAGAACTAGAAGGCGTAGAGCTTTGATATTTGGTATGTAGCATCTCCTAATGGACCTCTACCAAGTTTTTTCAAATTATGCCCCTAAGGTCAAAACTGGCCCAACCCCGGGGGATAACAAGTTTGAGCATAGGAACAAAGAAGGAAAAACTTTAAAAATCTTCTCCTCTGATTCTTGAAAGTGTAGAGCTTTGATATTTGGTATGTAGCATCTCCTAGGGACCTCTACCAAGTTCGTTCAAATTATGCCCCTGGGGTCAAAACTGGCCCCACCCCGGGGATCATAAGTTTGAGCATAGGAACAAAGAAGAAGAAGGAAAACTTTAAAAATCTTTTCCTTTGAAACTTGAAGGCGTAGAGCTTTGATATTTGGTATGTGGCATCTCCTAGTAGACTTCTACCAAGGTTGTTCAAATTATGCCCCTGGGATCAAAAGTGGCCCCGTCGCGGGGGTCACAAGTTTGAGAATTAGGAACAAAGATCGAAAACTTTAAAAAAAAAAATCTTCTCCTCTGAAACTAGATGGCGTAGAGCTTTGATATTTGGTATGTAGCATCTCTTAGTGGACCTCTACCAAGTTTGTCCAAATTATGCCCATGGGGTCAAAACTGGCCTCACCCCCGGGGTCACAAGTTTGAGCATAGGAACAAAGATGGAAAACTACAGAATTCTTCTCCTCTGAAACTAGATGGCGTAGAGCTTTGATATTTGGTATGTGGCATCTCCTAGTGGACCTCTACCAAGTTTGTTTTAAATCATGCCCATGGGGTCAAAACTGGCCCCGCCCCGGGTGTTACAAGTTCGAATATAGGGACAAAGAAAGAAATTTTTAAAATTCTTCTTCTCTAAAACTAGAAGGCATAGAGCTATGATATTTGGCGTGTAGCAATTCCTAGTGGACCTCTACAAAGTTTGTTCATATTATGCCGTTGGGGTCAAAACTGGCCCTGCACCGTGGGGGGGTCACATGTTCGAACATAGCACCAAAGAAGGAAAACTTTAGAAATCTTCTCTGAAACTTGAAGGTGCAGAGCTTTGATATTTGGTATGCAGAATCTTCTAGTGGACGTCTACCAAGTTTGGCCATATGATGTCGCTGGCCTCAAAACTGGCCATGCCCCGGAGGTCACAGGTTGGAACATAGGAACAAATAAGGAAATTTTTTATTTATTTTTTCTCTTAAACGGGAAGGTGTAGAGCTTTGATATTTGGTATGTAGCATCTTTGAGTGGACCTGTACCAAGTATGTTCCAAGGATGCTGATTTGGTTAAAACTGACCCAGCCCCGGGGACCACAAGTTTGAACAAAGGACAAAGACGGAAAATTTAAAATTCTGCTTTGAAACTGGAAGGTGTAGAGCTTTGATATTTGATTGCCTATGTCCGGCGTCTGTCGCCCGTCAACAATTTCTTTAAACATCTTCTTCTCCTAACCCACTGGGCCAATCTTGATGAAACTTGGCAGGGATGTTCCTTGGGTGAAACTTTAGCAAAGTTGCTCAAAGAATTGAATTTCACCCATAAGCTATAGTCTAAGGTGAGGGTTCCAGGGCCAATGGCCCTCTTGTTTTCAATTTATTCCCCTTTGATATTTCCCATCAAATATCGGGTGCGTTCTATAACTGAAACACCTTTTGAGATACTTTGATACAACTTCATACATTTGTAGAGCTACATGCGACAAAGTGTCATGCATAATAACCAAAACTCTGGCTTGTCTATTTTTTTTTCAGATTATTCCCTTTGACTTTTTTCCGTCACAAAACATACTGGCTCCATAAATCAAAATCCATTTGGGATATTTTGATTAAACTCCACACATTTGTAGAGAGCCATGAGAGAAGGTGTGATGCACAAAAAACCGTAAATCTGGCTCATGTCTTTTTTTTTTAGTTATTCCTCTTTTCATTATTTTCAATTACCAATTTTGTCTGCTCTATATCTCAAAAACCTTTTTAGATATTTTGATAAAACTTAACACGCTGTGGAGCACTATAAAATGAAATGTCATGCACAAGAACTGTAACTCTGGCTTGTCCATTTTTGGAGTAATTCCCTTTGATTGTTTCCTGTTACAAATCAGGTCTTTAACTTGAAAATCTTTTAAGATATATGGTAAAACTTCACACACTTGTAGTGCACCATGAGAGGATGTGTCAGGCTCAAGAACCATAACTCTGTTTTTTTTTTTTTTTTTTTTTTTCAAATTATTCCCTTTTGATTATTTTCCGTCACAAAACATGTGTGGCCTATAAATCAAAAACCTTTAAGGATATCCTGGTAAAACTCCACCCATTGTCGAGCACCATGAGACAACGTGTCATGCACAAGAACGGTAACTCTGGCTTGTCTATTTTTCCAGTATTCCCCTTTGATTATTTTCCATCACAAATTGTGTCCACTCTTTAACTCGAAAACTTTTTATTATTATGGTAAAAATTCACACATTTGTAGAACACCATGAAAAGAAGCACAAGAACCATAGCTCTGGCTTATATTTTTTTTCCTTTTATTTTCTTCCTTTCTCCTTTTGCATACAAGCTTTATAACTCATAAACCTTTCCAGATATTTTGTTATACTTCACACATTCGTAAAGCACCTGAGACGAAGTGTATTAATTAGTTACATTTAATACAGTTATTGACAACTAAATGTAATGCTATTCAATTACATTGAGCCATCGGTGTAGCAGATTAAACCTTGGCATTTGACGGTTTTTATGCAGTTGCAGGAGTTCAAATTTTACACTTAATTGTCGTCCGAAGAGGTGTTGCGAGACTGTTATCAGTGTTTGACTGTTGAAGAACCTGAACCCTTTACCAGCAAAGAAAAAAATAGACTTGTACAAATTGAAAATGTTGTAAGACAACAAGTTCAACAAAAGTAAAATGCTGATATTTCTCTGTGCATGGGTAGAAAGCATTGTGGAAAAAGAAGCAATTTTGGATAAATCAAAGTACTGACAAAACTGTTCGTGATCACGGAAAACGGCTGGTACCCAAAAACGTATCCATAGTTTACAACATCATCAGTTATGATATTAGTTATACAGAGTAGATTCTATGAAAAACATTATGCCTTACCATTATAATTTATCCTATCTATAAGCTGTGTCACTGAAGGAAGTCAAGGTATTAATAAAGACAAGTGTTGAGTTTTTTTTCCAAAATCTAATGACATTTGCTGGAATTAAAGATATTTCTTGCTGTTGACGCATGAGAACTCCTAGACGTCAGAATTGTATTTATCACTTTTATCATAAACACAATTATTGGTATGGTATTAAACCCAGTGAATAAAGTTGTTTTTACCTTTTTTTCTAATGGTGTCCCTTCACAGAGTTCGAGACTAATATGAAGTTGCTTTTTATTGAAAATAATAACAAGGATGTTTACAACATAATTATCATTCCATGCTACATGTATATGAAAGTCTTTTCAAATTCACCCATGGACCATGTTTATGCAGTCAACATTGTAATTGTTCTCCTTATTGCATGGTTACGTATAATAGATTTCACTTTGTTAACTAAACCAACGCTGTAATTTATACTTTCAATATTATTTTATATGCATATTGCATGACCAGACTAAAGTTTGAATTTACCATGTGAGGGAAAAAAAAACTTCTCATTTCTCTGAAAAGCATGGGTAGATCATCATCCTTAAATATGTAATTCTGAATTCATTTACACAATAACATATTAGTAACAATAGCACAGTAACACATCTAAAAAATGTGATCTAACAATTCTTTTCAGAGAAATTAGAAGTTTTTTCCCCTCACCTGTAAAATTTTCCAAAATGCAGATGGAATAGTTTCGCTTTCACCCCTCCATGTATAGACATGAGGAAGTACCTAGTAAACATTATGAATATTGAATAAAGTTTCTTTTCTGTTTACAATACGGTATGACATTTTTACCAAAATTGAATAAAAGAAAAAAAACACACACACACACATTAAAATGAAAGCAAAGAGGACCTGATTAAAACCATGTTTAAAACACTCGGGTTTGTTATTCTTAAAAGGTAGCATTTTGCAAAATCCAGAAAGCTTCTTTACAAAATCGTCTTTAACAATATCAATCGGCATAAAAGAAAAATCATTTAAGGAATGATCACTGGAATTAAAATGTGTTGCTACAGAAGATGAGAATGCTGGATTTTCAAAATTGCATATATCATATCTATGGCTATTCATTCTTCTTGACACTTGTTGACGAGTTTGTCCAACATACTGACATTGGCATTTTTTACAAGTTACCAGATAGATTACACCTTTTGTTTTACAGTTGGCATCATTGTGTAACTGAAAAGTTTCACCAGTAGTATGACTAGAAAAACTTGATCCAGTGTTAATATGCAAACAATGTGAACAACGGTTTGAATTACAGCTTTGAGACGAAAATGTATCACGAATATCTGAATTGAAATTAGACCGAACTAGAAAATCTTTTAGATATAGAGGATATTTGTTTTTTTTCGGTGTAAGATCGAAATTTATTTCATCGAGTGGACACCATCGGTAATATTTTCACGAGTGGCGCAGCCACGAGTGAAAATATTACCGATGGTGTTCACGATCTTTCACCGAAAAAAACAAATATTCTATTTATTTTATGCTTTTAATCCTTTCTGGGAGGAGCTTTATCAAAATTCAGTACTGTTCTTTTCCCTTATTCCCCGTGGCCCACCCCATAGCAACGTTACGTCAAGCGCGTGAAATGTAAGGTATATGACGTCATATTTCCCATCTGGTTGTTAGGCACGCGCAATTTACCTAGGCAACAAGAACGTAAAAAACGGTATTTTCACTGCTCTTTCTGGATATCCTACTGGAAAGCATGAAATAATTTTCGATCTTTTAAAAGCCACCATAGGTTTGTAATTCTGAAATATTTCTCTTGTTCCTGGATTTTTAGAAAGGTTCAAAATATCCCAGTATTTATGAATCGTCTTACCGATTGATGGCAGGGATGGTTTATAAACAATTGTCAAGGGTACAACATTTTAACGTTTTGCGTAGAAGGTTGTAAGGCGTCTGATTGTGACATTTTGGAGACCTTGGAAAATGCAGGTTCTACAACTGATGAAGGGTATCCCCTGTCGGCAAAACGCCTGCGTAGATCATCGAGAGATGAATGAAATTTGTCATCATTCGATGTAATTCTACGATAGCGCTTTGCCTGACTGTACGGGATACCATCCTTGCAATTTTTAGGATGACATGATGTATAATGAACGTATTGGTGAATGTTTGTTTCTTTGATGAAAATTTCAGTTTCTATTCCCAGTAAATCACTTTTGGTAACTCGGACATCTAAAAAGTTAACAGAATGTTCTGAGATACAACTTGAAAATTTAATGCTGGGGTGAAAATTGTTTATGTCTTTAATGAAAGATTTGAGTTCATCAAATGAATGGTCCCATATAAAAAAGTTTTTTTTGTTTGTGTACAATTTATATAGGAAATTAAGTATATTAATGATCCGATGACACTCAGCATGATTCAAACTTTAAAATTTCAAACGTAATAGTGAAGACCTCGTTCGAGGGTTCCGCCTTTGATGAGTTAGCCGATCAGAATCTACACTATCTATATAATCTAATATGTTCATTTCATGGGAGACACACCTTGATTGGAAAACATTTCGCTGATATGGCATCCAATCTTGATCTGTTTTCCCTTATATTGACATTCTTTGATTTAATCACTTTTCCACGAAACAGTGTGTTTCCGCCAAATTATTTCATATTAATTAATATTTTTTTGACGTGACGTCATGTCCGTTAATAAATGTTATTCCTGAAGAAGGCGTTACGCCGAAACGTTGGATAAAAGATGAAATGTTGTTAAAAACGTGTTGTTTTTTGTTTAATACTTACTTAATATGGAAGCAAAATCCTAGAAATAACAATAAGCCTCTGATCGTGATACCAGATGGGAAAGAAGTTCAACTGTTTATGCACAATAATACAAATATGTTTATATCAGATAAAGTGGAGCTAATTATAGTTTAAGTGTATTGCAGCTGGCATTTTCTTTTTGACAAACAACAGGTAGAAAAAGGTAATAAGCCTTTTTGCCCATAGCAGAAATAAGGAGAGTCACTAATCATCTATCAAACAAGTAAATGATAACTGGCCATCTAAAATACCCAAAAAGCATCTGTCTCTCTTGAATGTGTACAATATCAAACAAAAAACTAAAAAAGGAAAGAAAAAATTTAATATACATGGGTCGGTCAAAAGTAAGTGAGCACTGCCTAATAACTTTTTAAAACTACGTGGTAAACAAATTACGTGCTTATAACCCCTCAAAGTAATCGCCCCTGGACTGGATGACAGAATTCCATCTCTTTGGCAATGCTTGGATGCCGGTTGCTAGGCTACCAAAGTTGATTCGTCGTACCTCCCTGTTCAAGGCACACTCAAGTTTATCCAAACTCTCGTAGCGTATTCCCCGTAAGGGCTCCTTAAGTTTTGGGAACAAATCAAAGTTGGGTGGGGGGGGCTAAAGTCAGGGGAGTAGGGGGATGATCAAGAACTTCCCACTGGTATGACTCAAGCAGCTCCTTGGTAATGTTGGCATTATGGGGTGACGAGTTGTTGTGTAAAATTAGCGGCGTGCGGTCAATCATCTCTTGGCGCTTTCGGCGTGTTGCTGGACGAAATATTGTTCTAACATACATCTTATAGTACTCTTTATTCAAAGTCTCACCAGTTGGTACCCAATGTGCCGTCAATACTCCACGAAAAGCATACGCAAAGATCATCAAAATTTTAGCACAGTTCTGACTTAGACGGAATTTTACGGGTCTTGGGGATTTTTTTGTATGCCATTCGCTGCTTTGGCGCTTTAACCCATTACCACCTGACAATATTTTAGACTGGTCCAAATTGAAAGCATTTGCAGATGACAAAATAAAGGTGACTGAAAATTTGAATTTTGTTTTGTGAAGGGTAGAAAACATTGTGGGAAAAGGAGAAAATGCTGGTTACCAGCATTTTCTCCTTTTCTCACAATGTTTTCTAAAGGCTTCTTTCTCAGGGGCGTCAAAAGTAGGGATTGTGTGGTAATGGGTTAATTTGGGTTCAAAAGACAGACTCCTTGTCTCATCGATTGCAACAATTCGTTGTAACATTTCATCGCCATCTTCACCATATCTTTTTAGAAGTTTACGGGCAATGTTTACACGTTGGTGTTTTTCACTTTCCGACAACATCTGGGGCACCCATCGGGCAGCGATCTTTCTCATTTGCAGATGTTCCGTTAAAATTCGATGAACTGACTCGTGACTTATGTCCAACTCATTGAGAAATTTCATCACATGAATATCTTCTGTCATCGTTCAGCAGTTTTGCAACATTGTCCACATTTTCACCGCAATAGGCTTGGACAAAGGCCTTCCGCATAGGTGCTTGTTGCAAACTGTATTTCGCCCGTTGTTGAATTGTCTTACCCATCGGGTGATAGAACTACATGTACATGGAAGTACAAACTCTGAACCTACTTGGACATAACTTCCAAAGTATAATAGCTAGTGGCTCCAAACTTCATAAAAAGATAGGTCACATTGAGGAGAAGTGCAGTGTACAAGAACCATAACTCTTTTCCAAAAAAAATCCTTCGAGTTATTGCCCTTTTGCAAATTTTAACTTCCAAAGTGTAGAGGCTAGTAACTTCACACACATGTCCGAAATAAAACTTTGTCATCTCAAATCAGAACGACTTCAAAATTGGTATGCATGTTTGTTGCAATATTACCAAGTACTTTGCATATCTTGCGACAATTTTCCGCTCTTGTTTCATCATCGTTTGCCCTTGAACCTCAATATTTGGTATTTATCTTCATTGTAGACCTTTAATGCTTAGTGCTCAGGTGAGCGATATTGGACCATCATGGTCCTCTTGTTTAGTTATTGCACTTAGTAAATTTTAACTTTGGACATTTGTCCTGGGGATAACTTCCATAGTCAAGAACTAAGTTTCTTCAAACTGCATAAACAGCTAGATCACGAAAAGGAGAAGTGCAGTGTAAAAGAACCATAACTTTATACTATTATTTGAGTTATTGCCCTTTGTAAATATTAACTTTTGATTTTTGTCACGGGCATAACTTCCAAAGTAAAAGAGCTAATAACTTCAAACTTCTCACAAAGCTAGATCACATTATGGAGAAGTGCAGTGCACAAAAACCATAGCACTTTTTTAATTTGTTTCGAGTTATTGCCCTTTGTAAATTTTAACTTTCGATTTTTGTTCTGGGCATAACTTCCATAGTAAGAGAACTAGTGACTTCAAACTTTATATACAAATAGGTCACATTGAGAAGTGCAGTGTACTAATTTCCATAGTAAGAAAGCTAGTGACTTCAAACTTTATTATGATGATGTTGCATGTTTGTATACATCATTTATATACAGATCGGTCTTATTGAGGAGAAGTGAAGTGTACTAGAACCATAACTCTTTACTCTATTCCAAAAATCCTTCGAGTTATTGCCCTTTGTAAATTTTAACTTTGGATTTTTGTTCGGGGCATAACTTCAATAGTAAAAAAACTAGTAACTTCAAACTGCACACACAACTAGATTGCTTAAAGGAGAAGTACAGTGTAAAAGAAATATAACTACATTCCAACTTTTTTGGGGGTTATTGCCCTTCGTAAATTTTAACTTTCAATTTTTGTCCCTGGAATAACTTCCAAAGTAAAAGAGCTAATAACTTCAAACTTCATATACAGATATACAGATAGGCCACATTCATGAGAAGTGCGGTGTACAAGAACCATTTCTCTATTCCCACTATTTTAAGAGTTATACCCTTTAAAAAAAATTAACTTTGGATTTTATCAGGGGTATAACTTGCAAATTATCAAAGCTAGTAACTTTAAACTTTATGTAGAATTATATCACCATGAAGCAATATGCACTTTAGAAGAACTATAACTCCATTCCCACTGTTTTTAGAATTATTTCCCTTTGTAATTCATTTATATATATTTTTATTTTTGCCTGGGGCATAACTTCCACAGCATAAGAGCTAGTGACTTTAAACTTCATAAAACAGATAGACCACATTAACGTGAAGTGCACACTTAAGGAACCATAAGTCTGTTCCCACTAGATTTTTTAACTGTTTTCTTTTGTATTGAACCATTCTACATTCTGTCACAAAGAGCTGTTTTGTGACAAGGAACTGGTGGGGGTATGAATATGTTTAGTGATAGCTTTAGGTTTGATCTGTCTAAAATGCATAATGTTGAAGGGGAAAATTTTCAAAATATCGCAAATCGAAGCTTAAATCATAAAAAACAAGCAATTTCGTTGAAATGATATCCCCCGCCGAAAAAGACCTTTTTTGATACAAACGTATAAGAGGTATTGTGTTTTGCATGTACATGTGGCCTTTTTGTTATTTGTCAATGATGAAATTATACATAAAGCTCCCTTGTTCCATGGCACAGGATTTCATTACATAAAAAAATAAAAAAGAGGTCCATAACAGGATTATACATTTAGTACCCATTTCAGGATTTCATATATGTGGGGGAAAAATGTATCAACGGAATATCCAATGGAAAACATGCATGAAGTTTCATCAATTTTCGTCAAGGACTTTAGAAGATATCCCTCTCACAATATAAGCCGCCACACTGCTGCCATTTCAAGCAGGTAGCTAGAGACTAAATTGTTGAAATTAGTAGCACCTGCCTGGGTAGCTGAATGGGTATATGGTATTACTTGTGATCTAAAAGATTTACGAACAGACTGATGCATGGAGAGACGAATGCACAGTTGACTCATTGGTCACTGGCTTTGATCAAGCAATAAAATATGAAGTTCTATGAAAATATGTGCAAAAGTTGGAGATACACTGATAAAAAATTAAATTTGACATGAAGTCCCTTTTTTCCATGATACAGTGATAAATTGCAAAACCCTGACAACATGTACTAGGTCGCATGATCTGTGAAAATCTCATCCAAATCTATTGAGATATGTCCAGTAATTGAAGAGATTCTGGTGAAAAATGAAATTATAACATGAAGCCCTCTTATTCAATGATACAGATACAAATCCCAAAACCTTGACAATATGCCGTAGGTCACATGATCATGTGAAAATTCCATCCAAATCTGCCAAGAAATGTGGGAGGCGTTGTGTTAGGTCACATGACAATGTGAAAATTCCATTCAAATCTGCAAAGAAATGTGGGAGGAGTTGCCTTCACAAGAAATAGAATGAAATAAAACATGAAGCCCCCTTTTTAGCTCACCTGAGCACAACGTGCTCAAGGGGAGCTTTTAGGATCACCCGGTGTCCGTCGTCCGTCGTGCGTCGTCCGTCGTGCGTCGTGCGTCAGTGCGTAGTGCGTCGTCAACAATTCTTTAAACATCAACTCCTCCTAAACCGCTGGGCGGATTTGGACCAAACTTGGCTGGAATGTTCCTTGGGAGGTCCTCTTTAAAAATTATTCACGGAATTTGATTCCGTCAAAAACTCTGGTTGCCATGGCAACGAAATGGAATTTTTTAGCAAATTCTTTAAAAATCTTCTTCTCTGAAACCGCTGGCCAGATTTTAAAATAATTTCACACAGATGTTCCTTGGGTGACCCTTTTCAAAAATTGTTCGTGAAATTTTGATCCATCAAGAAATATGGCTCTGGTGAATGGGGGCTTCTTGCACTATACAGAAATGAAGAAATTCTTAAAAATTCTTCTTCTCTGAAACCGCTGGCCAGATTTTAAAATAATTTCACACAGATGTTCCTTGGGTGACCCTTTTCAAAAATTGTTCGCGAAATTTTGATTCGTAATGAAACATGGCTCTGGTGAATGGGGGCTACTTTCACTATACAGAAATGAAGAAATTCTTAAAAATTCTTCTTCTCTGAAACCGCTGGCCAGATTTTAAAATAATTTCACACAGATGTTCCTTGGGTGACCCTTTTCAAAAATTGTTTGCGAAATTTTGATCCATCAAGAAACATGGCTCTGGTGAATGGGGGCTTCTTGCACTGTACAGAAATGAAGGAAATGCTTAAAAATTCTTCTTCTCTGTAACCGCTGGTCAGATTTTAAAATAATTTCACAGAGATGTTCCTTGGATGACCCTTTTCAAAAATTGTTCGCGAAATTTTGATCTGTGGAGAAACATGGCTCTGGTGAATGGGGGCTTCTTGCACTATACAGAAATGAAGAAATTCTTAAAAATTCTTCTTCTCAAAAACCGCTGGCCAGATTTTAAAATAATTTCACAGAAATGTTCCTTGGATGACCCTTTTCAAAAACTGTTCGTGAAATTTTGATTCGTCAAGAAACACGGCTCTGGTGAATGGGGGCTACTTGGCTATAGGGAAATGAAGAAATGCTTAAAAATTCTTCTTCTCTCGAACGGCTGGTCAGATTTTAAAATAATTTCACAGAGATGTTCCTTGGGTGACCCTTTTCAAAAATTGCTCGCGAAATTATGATTCATCAAGAAACATGGCTCTGGTGAATGGGGGCTACTTGCACTATAGGGCAATGAAGAAATTCTTTAAAATTCTTCTTCTCTGAAATGGCTGATCAGATTTTGGAAAATTTTCACAGAGATATTCCTTGGGTGACCCTTTTCGAAATTTGTTCATGAAAGTTTGATTTGTCAAGAAACATTGCTCTGGTGAATGGGGGCTACTTGCACTGTATGGAAATGAAGAAATTCTTGAAAATACTTCTTCTCTGAAACGGCTGGTCAGATTTGGAAATTGTTTCACGGAAATATTCCTTGAATGGCCTTTTTCAAAATGTGTTCGCGAAATTTTGATAGGTCAAGAAACATGGCTCTAGTGAATGGGGGCCACTTGCACTGTATGGAAATTAAGAAACTCCTAAAAATTCTTCTTTTTTGAAATTGCTGGTCAGATTTTGAGAGGACTTTTACAGGTGACCTTTTAAAAATTGCTTGGCAAAATAATGATTTTGTTTCCAGTGTTTCAATACCTTAAAAAAAAGGCTATGGTCCTCTCAAAAATTCAGGTGAGCGATCCAGGGCCATCTTGGCCCTCTTGTTTCATGACACAGCTACAAATCACAAAACCTTGTGAATATGCGATAGGTCAGACGATGAGAAACATTCTGTGATTTTTTTTTTCAATTCTGTCAAGAAATATGGGATGAGTTGCATTCACAAGAAATAAAATGAAATAAAACATGAAGCCCCCTTTTTCATGACGCAGCTACAAATCGCAAAATGTTGACAATATGGAATAGGTCACATGACAAGAAATATTCTGTCAAAATTCTATTCAATTCCGTCAAGAAATGTGGAAGGAGTTGCCTTCACAATAAATGGAATGAAATATAACATGAAACCCCCTTTTTCCATGACACCTTATTACAAAAACAAGGTCAAATAACTATGGTGTTGCACGTTCAATGTAGGTGAAACTTTTTTCCCTGCATTTCCTAATGGGGGTTGGCAGATGTGACAAGTTCAATGTAAAAATTTTGTATAGTTTTGAAGACAAGACTCCAAACATCAAAAATGTACTTAAGTGTAACTTAAGTGAAACTTAAAATCGCTGTCAGTCAGCCATTTTGCATCGAATCAAAAAAGCAAAAAAAGTGTCTCGAGGGAATGGGTCATTGTACATGTGTATAAAGTTTCACAAAATTCTGTCCAATGGTAATGAAGATATTTGCCGGGACGGACACACGGACGGACGAACGGACAGAAGGACGGACGGACGGACAACGCTAAAACTATATCCGTCCGCCTACGGCGGGGGATAATAACGCTGTCAGTGCCTTGATTTGCAGTAACAGTAACTACTGTCAGTGCTTTGATTTGCAGTAACAGTAACTGCTCTTTTACTTTGTTAGAAATGCATAGATATATCTAAATATAAGCTTATAAGATCACCTGAGGTCATTTGGAACTTTCACAAGGTTTAAAATTTCCAAAGAAGTGGGCTGTAATAGCCCTGTATCGCTCCTTTGGCTACTAAAGCGAAACAGTACAAGCCAAACATTACAATACCTGGCCAATTGGTTTTAAACAGAATTTTCTTCCATAAAATCCTTCGAGAAAGTTATGATCTCAGGGCAAAGCAATTTTTGGCGACAAAGCTACAATTACTTTAATCCTTGTGGAGGTCCACAAGATACAGCCCCATACCAAATAAAACAGGACTGGTCTAGAATGTGTTGTTATAAACAATAAGATTTTTTAATCTTGCTCAGTAAAAAGCCCTGTAAAACAAGTACGCTCTGTAAAAGGCCCTGTAAAATATGTGACCCATGAGACTGGTTTATCAAGTTTTCACTATAAAAGCCAATGTAAAACTTGTGACCCCTGGGGTGGGGTCAAACTTGACCCGAAAGTTTATAT
Organism: Tridacna crocea; assembly: GCA_943736015.1. Taxonomy (NCBI): domain Eukaryota; kingdom Metazoa; phylum Mollusca; class Bivalvia; order Cardiida; family Cardiidae; genus Tridacna; species Tridacna crocea. Next base: position 18,450,791 of record OX031069.1, read on the forward strand.
TTGGGCTCTCTTGGTAGAAGCCCATTAGATAAAGCTACATGCAAAATTTGATAGCCATTGGCCTTATGGCTATGTACGAGTAGATTATTAAAGTTTCCCTACATAAGGCCATGTAAAACTTGTGACCCTCGGGACGGGGCTAAATTTGACCCCAGGGCTATAATTTGGGCACCCTTGTTAGAGACCCCCTAGATAAAGCTACATGCAAAATTTGGTAGCCCTAGCCCAAATGGCTAGGGGCGAGAAGATTTTGAAAGTTTTCCCTATATAGGCCCATGTAAAACTTGTTACCCCCGGGGGCGGGGCCAAATTTGAGCTATAATTTGAACACTTTGGTAGAGATCGACTAGATAAACCTATATGTACATTCCAAATTTGGTAGCACTATGCCCTATGGCTAGGTCGAAGAAGAATTTTATACTTCTCCCTATATAAGCCCATGTAAAACTTGTTATCCCCGGGGCGGGGCCAATTTTGACCCAAGGGCTATAATTTGGACACCCTAGGAAAAGGTCCACTGGATACAGCTGGATGCCAAATTTGGTAGCCCTATGCCCTATGCTAAAGTAGAAGAGGAACTTTAAAGTTCTTCCTAAATGAGGCCATGTAAATCTTGTGACCCCCGGGGCGGGACCAATTTTGACCCCAGGGCTATAATTTGAAGAAACTTGGTAGTGGTCCACTAGGTAAAGCTACATGCTAAATTTGGTAGCTGTAGGCCTTACGGTTTCAGACAAGAAGATTTTCAAAGATTTTCAAAAGTTTTCAGTTTTATTGCCATGGCAAGCAGAGTTTTTGAAGGAATTGAATTTTTTCAAGCAGTTCTGAAGAGGACCATGGCAGGATTATTTCTGTGAAGTTTCATCAAAATTGGATAGGTAGTTTCAGAGAAGAAGATGTTTTAAAGAAAGTTAACGCACGGACAGACGGACGCACAGATGGACGTACGGACAGACTAGTGGATGTACGATGGACAACGGGCCAGTGCATACGCCTGCTGGCCTTCGGCCAGTGAGCTAAAAATGCCAATTAGGGATCAACTAATAACGTTAGGGTTAGAGGTGCTCTTGATGGCCTTTGAACTGTATAACTTCCAAAAGCCCCAGATGGCAACCTAAGGGAATTTGCTTAGGAAATCTTGGGACTCAAGAAAATCAGAGTCCCGAAAATTCCCCGTGGCGAATATTGCTGTCAAAGTTGTGTTTTTAGCTCACCTGAGCACAAAGTGCTCAAGGTGAGCTATTTTGATTGGTCAATGTCCGTCGTCCGTCTGTCCGTCCGTCCGTTCACGATTACATAAAAATCTCCTCCTAAAGTAATAATCATATTTCAATCAAACTTCACAGAAATGATCCCTGGATGATGCACTTTCAAAATACTTCAAAGATTTGAATTCATGAAGAACTGTAGTGGCCATGGCAACCGAGAGAAAAAAAAATCAAAATCTTCTTATCCAAAACTGTTTGGGCTAAAGCTTTCATATTTGGCAAGTAGCATCATCTAATGGCTTTCTACCAAAATACTTCAAATTATGGCCCTAGTGTTGAAAATGGCCCTCTGTTGTGGGTTCTCGGATTTCACATAGAGATAAAGAGGAAAATCTTTATTATTGCATAAAACGTGCATTTTCGGGCCGTTATAAGCATGTATTAACGGGTAAAAATCGGGCGGTTAACGGGAGAAAACGTGTATTAATCAGTAAATTCACGCGCCGTTAACGCCCGGGTTTGTACTATCAATATCCTCGATTCGGGCCTACCTTGTAAACAACGTTTGTCCTTGTCAGATTTTCCCTAGACTCCGACCATCAAACTGTAGGAATTCGTACCATATTCGATCCTTTTCATGGCATGTCTTTGATGATATTAGTACACCACAAACAAACCTTTGCACAGAATCTCAGTTTAATCGAGATCTGAACAAAAATTCACCCGTGAAATGTACTCTAAAGCAGCTACATCCCACCCACTTTTTAATGTGATCGGTCCGCCTCGCTTGATGTATATCGAACCCTCTGTCGCCTTCAGTTACAGAAATTTATATCCACGCATTCATCCTAGCGCAAGTTTATTCCACATAAGTCCAGTGTGTATTAAAAATCAATAAAAGTGTATTTACAGCGAGAGAATCAAAACTGGCATACAGGACTAACGGCCCTTTCCTAATCGTAACAAAAACTTCTTCGCCGACTTCCGGTTTTGACCCATTTGCGTACAGTACATTTGAAATTCGCTTATTTGCATTTCTATGGAAATATTTTCGCTATCTGTGCAAATTATTGTTAGAATACCTTTACTTAATGCAATAATAGCGTTAATTCACGTTTTTTTTTTTTTCGGTCGTTAACATTCGCAGAGGCCCTCAAAATACTTAAACACCCTCGTGCTTCGCACTAGGGCGTTAAAGCATTTTTCGGGCCTCTGCGAATGTTAACGACCTCAAAAACGTGAATTAACCCAATAATAATCTTCTTGTCCCTAACCGTAAGGGCTAGAGCTTTCAAATATGGCATGTAGCATCATCTAGTGGCCCCCAACTAAAATACTTCAAATTATGACCCTAGTGTGGAAATTGGCCCTATGTTGTTGGTCTTGGATTGCACATACAGACAAAGAAGGAAATCTTTAAAAACGTTCTTGTAAAGGCCAGAGCTTTCATATTTGGCATGTAGCATCATCTAGTGGCCCTCTACCAAAATACTTCAAATTATATCCCTGATGTGAAGAATTGGCCCCATGTTGTGGGTCTCAGATTTCACAAAGAGACAAAGAAGGAAATCTTTCAAAACCTTCTTCTCCCAAATGGTAATGGCCAGAGCTTTCATATTTTCATATTTGGCATGTAGCATCATATAGTGGCCCTCTACCAGCATACCTAAAATTATGGCCCTAGTATTGAAAATGGCCCCATGTTGTGTGTTCTCGGATTTCACATAGCGATAAAGAATGAGATCTTAGAAAATATTCCTCTCCCAAACCGTAAGGGCTAGAGCTTTCATACTTGGCGTGAAGCATCATCTAGTGGCCCTCTACCAAAATATTTCAAATTATGGGCCTGGTGTGAAAGTTAGCCATATGTTGTTGGTCTCAGATTTCACATAGAGATAAAGAGGGAAATGTTTAAAAATCTTCTTTCGAGCAATCTAGAGACCACATTTCTTGCTAAGCTGAATTGAAAATTGGTTAGAATATCTGTCTCGATAAAATCTCACATGAGCCTGCATTAAATGCTTATTCGGAATATAACTTTGTCATCTCAAGTCAGAACGACTTTAAAATGCATGTTTCTTGCGATATTACCGAGTACTGTGTTGAAGAACAATAACTCTACGTAGCTTGGATTTTGAGTAATTCCACTTTGATCTTCAATATGATAATTTTATTGCTTGTCCAGAATGGAATTTTGAAGTCTCAAGTCAAATTGTTTGTTGCATTGCCTGGTCTTTGCAACTATTATACCTCCTTGACAACTTGCGGTGGGATTGCATATCCTGCGACAATTTGCCGCTCTTGTTTCATCATCGTTTGCCCTTGAACCTTAATATTTGGAAATTATCTTCATTGTAGACCTTTACTGCTTAGTACTCAGGTGAGCGATGTAGGACCATTATGGTCCTCTTGTTCAGACAGATATATCTAGTCCAAGCTAACATGTTGACTACAGGTGCACCAAAGGGAGACTCAACTATGGTACTGCGTTACCTTCTGTAATTTGGAAATCGTGAAAAAAATAATACTGGTCAATACAAAATTAACAAGGTACCTAAGATTTTGTTTCCGTTAAGCGCTAGTTAATGTTGTCAAAACAGACGACTTTCACATGTCAAACATCAATTACATCAATCATATGAAGAAAAGGGGGTAATAATATTGAAACCACGAAGGAAAATTTCGTTTTTTTTATAGTAATTTGTGCTTATTGAAAGTAATTCATCAGCTATAGGGGCATACTTGATCTCTTTTAACTAATGCGATCCAAAAAACACTTCTTTTGATTTGATGGAGTAAACCGGGGGTGTTTGGTGTTTAATGCCATACCATTGATGACATATTATTTACATTACTGCCATACCAACGATGACATATAACCAGGGCGGAAGACAATATTTGCAGATGGTATACTGAATATAGATAATTGTAATTGATTAATTACTTTTCCAAATAATTTAAACTAGGTATGCTGGCTGTGCAGTTGTACTGCAACATGCTTAGTTTTTAGCTCCACTGACAAAAGACCAGAAAACAATTGTCTGTCTTGCGTTCATTTGTACCTTGTTATTTCAAACAATTGCCTGACAGAAATTACCCATCCTGATTTTACAAAACGGCACAAAATTGATTCTGCCATGGCCCTACTAGCGAAAATTCTGGTTGCCATGGCAACAAAACTATTAAAAAAGATTAAAATGTTTAAAAAGCTTTTTTTCCCAAAGTTATCGTTTGGAATTCTCTAAGACCTGGACGAAATTACTCTTTGATAGACCTTTTTCAAATTTTTTTGTTATAATTAAGAGCCAGCTGAGCTCAGTATCATAGTTCTTAACCCATTACCACACAGTCCTTAGTTTCAGCAACCCTGAAAAGAAAAGCTTTTGAAAAATCGTCGGAAGTGAAAATGCTCGTTACCAACGATTTCTCCTTTTCCAAGTTATCTACTGTTTCACAGCATTATATTACAGTTCGTAGCAAATTTCACTTGTCGTTTGCAGTGTACTTAATTTCGATAACTAAAAATTTTGTCATTTGGTTAAAAGACAGCAATTTATAGTTAAAGGAAATACAGGCTCTGAGAGCAAAATAGGTCTCTTCAACCAAGAATTTCAATAACTTTACCATTATTTACAAAAATCCCCACCATGACTTGAGAAGGGAGTCTTTGGAAGCATTATGGTAAAACAAGAAAATAGTGGTAGCTAAATTGACTTTTCAGGATGCTTTCTACCCTTTAAGAAACACAGTTTATCATTGTGAATCATTTTTCACCTGTAGCAACTTTGATTGGACTAGCAAAATATTGTGTCCTTCGATAAAATGTTAAACAAGTAAAGTGTTGAAATGACTGCTCACCTGATATGAACAATTTTCTGAGGAAAGGAGATTTAACCCATTACCACACAATCCCTACTTTTGACGCCCCTGAGAAAGAAGCCTTTTGAAAACAATGTGGGAAAAGGAGAAAATGCTGGTAACCAGCATTTTCTCCTTTTCCCACACTGTTTTCTACCCTTCCCAGAACAAATTTCAATTTTTCAGTCACCTTTATTTTGTCGTCTGCAAATGCTTTCAATTTGGACCAGTCTAAAATTTTCTCGTGTGGTAAAGAGTTAATGCATCCTCGTGCAGCAGCATATTAATAAGCCATTATAGAACTATGGATCCATCGAGTCAATTTTGTTTCACACCCAACTAAATCATAAGACAGACTTGTCATTTGACATGTAGACAACTGAACAATTGCAAAATGCTTTAACCAAGGTTAAAGTCTGAGTATACAGGAAAGACTGAGTCTACTTATTATTTAAATGTGTTAAACCCACTTTCCACAGAGCATGGCGTAAAGGTAAATAAATGATCTCAAACTGTTAAAAAAAAGATCTGTTTTGTTTATACTTTAGACCAAAAATGGTTCATGGAGATATAACATCAACAAACATAGTGTTAGATGGGAATGACAATCCAAGATTATTAGACTTTGGTGTTGCCCGATCGTTAAAAGGCGAAGGTTCTGTCTCTGTGAGAAGTGGAGATCAGATTGGAGCATATACAACAAGGGAAGCAAATAAAAAGTTGTCACTTGAAACTGATTGCAGGAGTTTTGGTGTCGGTAGGTCTACAGATTCTGGTAGTAATTTATGAGTTGTCCAGTTAAAAGGCAGCGTACTTGAAAACTTGCTTACGGCTGTAGTGAATCACATCGACCCCTCGTCGGTTCACTACAGCCTTGATCGAGCTTCAGAACACCCTGTCACCGGACTGGACAACGCATTTTTGTCAATGCAAAGTTTTACATTCCAACGTGTATTCAGGTGAAATATCCTTGTTTTATCGTCTTACAAATCGAGTTCGCTAGGAGATTTGAATTTCACTTGTGGATGCCCCAACACACTGAAAACTGACATATCTGAACACTTGGTAAAATGTACATTAAGTGCATGAAGTCAATGCAATTCGGCGTACTTTCAGTGAAACATAGATTTAAGCAGCTTCAAGGTCAGTAACTATTCATTTTATGATTTGCTGGCAAAAGAAAACGATTATATGACATTACATTAAAACACTTGACCTTTTAACACGTTACAGTGTATTCATATGCCAAAAGGATAGTTCGTTTGAACCCCGTGTGTCTGTTTTAGAATGAAAACAAACAATAAAAATTACAAGCATTTTTATGCTCCCCGAAGGGCGAGCATATAGTAGCCGCTTGGTCTGTCCTTCCGTCCGTCCGTCTTTCCGTCCGTCCGTCCGCCCGTCCGTCCGAAGCCATTTCTCCACAACTCCTGGACCAAATTGGATAAAACTTCATATATGAACTCCTTAGGGTAAGGCGCCGATGTATCTTCCCTGGTTTTTCCATTTGACCCTGTGTCATGGAAAAAGGGGGCTTATTGCAAAATTGCATTTTTTACTAATATCTCATTCAGTTTTTGTCAAAATTTCATAAAACTTCATGGTTATATTGTTTATGGAAAGTTTCAGCATGTGCCCTTGCTATTTTTAATCTAGGCTTTTTTTAAGTTGACGTTCTGTCACGGAAAAAGGGGGTTTCTTGCAAAATTCCAATTTTCACTAATGTCTCATTCAGTTTTGGTCAAAATTTCATTAAACTTCATGGTTATATTGTATTTTCAAAGTTTCACCATGTGCTCTTGTTTCTTTATCTATGTGTTTTTCAATTTGACCTTCTGTCATGGAAAAGGGGGGTTTCTTGTAAAATGCCAAGGAAAAAGGGGCCTTAATGCAAAATTGCAATTTTTACTAATATCTCGTTCAGTTTTTGTCAAAATTTCGTGAAACTTCATGGTTATATCTTGTTTTACAAGTTTCAACATGTGCCCTTGTTATTTTCAATCTATGAATTATTAATGCGCAAATACCTCTTTCCTGGTTTCTCAATTTGAGGCTGCATCACAGAAAAAGGGGACTTCAAGGAAAAAAATGTTTTTCACTTGTATCTCCTACATCTGTGCTCAAAACTTTGTGAAATTTCAAATCTGAACTTGTTGGAACGTTGCACAGGTACCTCTCTTCCGGTTTCTCAATTTCAGGCTGCGTCACGGAAAAAGGGGGCTTCATGTAAAAAATCGTTTTATGTAATATTTACTACATGACTGCTCAAAATTTTATGAAATTTCGAATTTTGAATTATTATTAAAAAATGCCACAAATCACACACCTGTTGTATGTATTTCAATGATGCAATATTGCCTTATGGGAAAAGAGGGCTTAAAGGGAGCTTAGTGGGCTTATTGTCCTCTACAAGTTTGTGTTGGCTATCTCTAAGATAGTAACTGCTTTTTCACTTCAAATTTTGGGGAGCGTGAACAGGTCCTTTTAGGATAAAAGAAGTAAATTTATATCAATGTCATATATTTTATGACAAGCACTTGTTCGGGGAGCATAAACCGTCTCTGACGGCTCTTGTCATTTATGTTTTAAAACAACCCTTTCTTTGAACTGATAACAACCATTAAAGGAAACAAATAATATTTAGGTGTATTTGCCTTGCATATGGCTGTTATCGATTCTTTATGTCCAGGAGTATTTGTCTTTGTGCGACTGGCTTCGATTTGACTTTGCCATCTTTGATATTGCGTTGAAATGTACAGCTCCTGACAGAGAAATAGTATTGTTACCTGGCATAATATCCAATTAGATCGTCAAAACTTCATTTATTATAATGATGAAATATATGAATAAACAAATGAAATTCAGAATATGGGGGTAAGGGGCTGTTTTCACCAAGCATTATGATTTTTTATGAAACTTGTGATCTTCATGCCGTGTGAGCTTCCTGTTAATAAAATATGATTGCCTGAAGTCAGAATAATTCACTATTATTTGTCTTCATGAATATTGGCAAATTCTGATTGGCTAAAAAAATTAAAGTTCCATGAAGAAAAAAAAGAATCATGCAATGCCAAAACTCTTATGCTGTTAAACTAGTGTAAACAAACATTTACAAGATTTTAATAATGTTTTTCCTTCTAACTTTGAAGTTCAAGCATTAGAGCTCTCAGTTTAGTTTTCTTTGAATAACATAAATGGGGAAAAAAGATATCAAACAAACAATAAATATACTCTTAAGAGAGAATTAAACCTGACCGTCAGTTGACTAGGCACAAACAAATTACTTCCAGTATATATAATTTCTATTAAGAGATCCACTAAATCTGCAATATATTGTGCCATGATGGTCGTGAATTAGACATTTTTTTTACATCATGAATGGGCTGTTTTTTTTTCTGGGCTATGAAATAGCACTGTAATTAGCTGGAGAAAATGCAACATTGGATTTACAAAAAGAATGCTGCTAGTTTTACTTGTGTGTGTAGTGTATTTGATCTGTAATTTATTGTTTGCGGCTTCAGATAGTGTGATTAAGGGTTTTGTTTTTGTACCTCCATGAAGACAAAAACATCTCCATTCCATAAATTTACAAGTTTTAAGTGTGTGTGTTTTACTGGCAAATGAGAATATTGCTGTTTTGTCATTAATTCATCTCAGTCATTCAGATGTCAAGAATAAGAGTTAGAATTGTAAGCAATTTTATGAGAACAGATGGAAGATAGTAAGAACGAGATAGAATATTGTTTAAATAGTTGGTTTCTGAGATTGAGCAATTATGAAGAAAATATTTTATAAGGAACTATTTCTTAACCCAACTTAACTGACTAAATAAAAAGTGGCATAAAACTATTGGAAAACTGTAGAGTACCAATTATTCATAAAAAAAGTGAAAAAAAGTTATTTCATTACGTAAACATCAATATCAAGATATTGGAGTCTGAAGCCAAAAGGTTGATACGTTAAAAAAAGGTAGAAAGTGGTTTTACTTAATTCTTATCATTATTTCAAAAAGTGGGTGAAAACCTAGATTTTCGTATGTCTGTAAATAGTTTTGCAGTAACTTGTTTTTCATAGACTTTGAATAAGAACTTGAAAACCTGCTAAAACTAAATGTATTTTTGGTGTACATTTTGTAAGAACCATACAGCTGCATGTGTAGCCAAGCTTGATTGAAAACATAGATCGGTGTAAAAGATGAAAAAAATAGGATGTCAAGGCAGTCAAGACAAAACTGTCAGTATTACTGTACAAGTGCGACTTTCAAATATTTTTCCCTATAGAAAAAATATCTGTATAAAGTAGTTTGAGAAAGTACAGAGATCTAACCAGCAACAGGATATGACAGATTGTCCATATTTCATATTGTTTTTATTTAAGTTATTCGAGAAATGCTGACTGCTGAAGAAAACCCAAAGAAGCTGAAAGACAGGAAATTGAATGTCTTGGAAACTGCGTATGCCGAATGCTTTCAGGTAATGCGTAAGCAAAGGTTTGAGATGTTTTCATGACTCTTTGCCAAATCACAAGCTCGTGTCATGGCCCTGTGAAGTTCCTGCATACATGTGTATGTGTGTATTTGTCGATGCCAGGTTATATTTGCAAAGAATACCTGAAAAGTGTTCTCTTAAACCTTAAATTACATTTCTACTTACATAGTCTTTATACCCCCTAAAACTCTGTTTGGGGGGTATATAGGAGTCAGCTTGTCGGTCAGTCCGTTGGTCGGTCGGTCCGTCCGTCCGTCGGTCTGTAGCTTTTTGTCCGCTCTATATCTCATAAACTACTGGACGAATTTTATTCAAACTTCACAGGTAAACTCAGTATCAAGCAGAGATGTGCATATGAAATGTTGGTTATGGTTCATTGATTTTTCACTGGGTTATGGCCCTTTCATGAAATTTCTTGTCCGCTCCTTTTCTCATCAACTATTGGACAGATTTGGTTCAAACTACACAGATAGAATCAGTATCAAGCAGAGATGTGCATATCTTATTTTGGTTATGGTTTATTTAGGTTTCATGGAGTTATGGCCCTTTGATGATTCTGGACAAATTTCTTTTTTTTTGTCTGCTCTATTTCTCAGTATCTACTGGATGGATTTCGGTCAAACTTCATGGGAAGTTTCATTATGAAGTCAAGACATGCATATTGTAATTTAGTTACAGCTGAATGATTGTCAAAGGAGTTACTGCCCTTTCATGAATGTTTTTGTCTGCTCTGTTTCTCAATAAGTGCACAGATTTCAGCCAAACTTCATGGGAAGTTTTATTATGAGGTAAAGATGCGCATATTATAATTTAGTTACAGTTGAATGATTTTCAAAGGAGTTATGGCCCTTTTATGAATTTTTTTTTCTCTGCTCAATTTCTCAGTATGTATTGGATGGGTTGCAGTTAAACTTCATGGGAAGTTTAAGCATGAAGCTAAGATGTGCATATTATTATTTAGTTATGGTTGAATGATTTTCAAAGCAATTATGGCCCTTTCATTAATTTTTTTGTCCACTCTATTTCTCAATAACTACTCAACAGATTTCAATTGTCAGCTCTATTTCTTATATCTACTGGACAGATTCCAGTCAAACTTCATGCGAAATTTCATTATGAAATGAAGATGTATTATTATAATGTGTTATGGTTGAATGATTTTCAGTCTGAGGTCAAGATGTGCATATTACAATTGTTTATGCTTGAATGATTTTCCAATTACTTACGGCCCTTTTATATTTTTTTTGTCCACTCCATTTTGCAATAACTGCTGAGCAGATTTCTAACAAACCTCAAAGGAAGTTACCCTATAAAATAAATACATGTATGTGCATATTATAAGTTGTTTACAGTTTAATAATTTTCCATTGACAGGTTTCCCTTTGTTTCTCTTTTTTTCCAAATAGTCTTTTTTTTTAATCTTTCTTTTATACTAAACCATGCTGCATTCTGTTACAAAGAGATGTTTTGTGACAAGGAGCTGGTGGGGGGTATGATCACGTTTAGTGATAGCTCTAGTTTGATGTAAGGTTGTAGAATTCAGGCATGTGAAATAAACTGAAGCTTACTTGGCTTTCCTGAAGTGTGAACTACGAAGCCCAGTTGGACCTAACATTATTTTTGTCTTATAGTTTATGTAATCAGTATTGCAAGGATAGCTGAAACAAAAAATACTACAATCCAAAGGTCAGGTGGCATTGAAACTTAGCATTATCTTTTTATACACTCAAAAGATCGTATTATGTTATGGCCCTAGTCATCCGTCCATCTAAACGTCTGTCTGTTAGCAATTTCTTGTACGTGCATGTCCTCTGAAAGTTTCCATCAGAATCGTCTTAGACTTTCCACAATGAATCTCTATGATATGTAGTTAAGCATGTGGCTCTTAAAATTTGGATCTCTGTAGACTTTCTCGATTTTACCCCATTTCATTGACAAGCCCTTGGGACATAAATGCGGAGCTTTTTCAAGCTCTTGTTAAGTGGAGCTACCAAGATACAAATTATGAAAAAGTTGAATATTGACCCATTCCTTTTTGAGAGATGAACGGTTTTTCACTACAATGTTCAGTATATTTCATTGTGAAAACTTAAAAAGGTTTTCTCACCACTGGGACATCAAGGTCTAAAGTCTTGATATGTGGTATGTAGCCCACGCCAGGGGTCACATGTCATTAGAAATGCCGGATCAGGAAAACATAGAAGCTCACATGTTTTGCATCAAATTCTAATGGAAAAAAATCTTCCTGTCTTGAGAAAATCATAAGGCTTTGATGCTTCATACGTGGAGTTTTGCATTAATGAATTGCCCTTTATCTCAATTAGTTTTAATATATTTTACATGGATAAAGAATCAAGTTTGTACAACTTACACAAATCTCTCTCGGTTCTACTTTGTGGGAACTACACCAGTCCTCGCGACGGATTTGGGGTCAATAAACAATCCCAAAGTTGATGCCCGCTTCCGGGTACCAAACTCTGAACCTAATGGTTACGAGGCCCACACTCTGCCTCACAACCACAGACACCTCACCATAATGCAATGATTTCCGCATAGTATTGACACTAGAAGCAAGTTCACTGTTACCAAAAGTAGAAAAAATGCATCTCATATAACATGAATGATCTTTGAACTTCACTCTTTTACAAGCACTTCACTATCCGTAGTAGTTTATTGAATGGCTTGTTATGCTGCTATCATGATTATTTCAGTCGTATCGCCATGAAATTTCACATATCAATCTATTTCTGAGGTTTCAGTTGTACTAAGATAGGGCTCCGAAGTGTCTCGCCCAAAGAACGCACCCACAACTATCCCTAGTAGTAGCTGGTAACGGGTAGTTTGGAAAAGGAATTTACTGTAATTGAATCGAAATGCTGTCGAGAATTATGAAATTATGTGCGTGTTTTTATACCCCCTACAAATGAAGTTTGGGGTTCGGGGTATACAAAAGTCACCCTGTCCATCCATCCGTCAGTCTATCTGCCGGTCTGTCCATCCGTTCGTGCATCACAAAATCTTGTCTGGAGCATTACTTTCAAAGTATCAAAGCTAGTGACTTCAAACTTCATATACAGATAGATCACATTGAGGAGAAGTGCGTTACTTAAGAACCATATATCTATACCCACTATGTCTTGAGTTATTGCCCTTGGTAAATTTTAACTTTGGATTTTTGTCTGGAGCACAACTTCTAAAGTATTGAGGGTAGTAAACTTAAATTTCACACACAACTAGATCACATTCAGAAGAAGTGCACTGGACAAGAACCATAACTCTATTTCAGCTATTTTAAGCGTTATATTGCCCTTTGTAAATTTTAACTTGATTTTTTGTCCCTGGCATAACTTGCAAAGTATAAAAGCTAATGACTTCAAACATGATATACAGATAGGTCACATTGAGGAAAAGTGCAGTGTACAAGAACCATAACTCTTTACCATTTATTTTTTTAGTTATTTCCCTTTGTAAATTTTAACTCTTAAAAACTCTTCTTTTCTGAAAATGCTGGTCAGATTTTGAAGGGACTTTTACAGGTGACCTTTTGAAAATTGCTTGGCAAAATCATGATTTTGTTTCCAAAAAAGAAAAATGGCTTTGGTCTTCTTAAACATTCAGTAAAGCGATCCAGGGCCATCTTGGCCCTCTTGTTTAGCTCACCTGAGCACGAATTGCTCAAGTAGAGCTGTTTTGGTCGGCCAATGTCCGTCGTCCGACCGTCCCTCCGTCTGTCTGACCGTCCGTCCGTCTGTCTGACCGTCCGTCCTTCCGTCTGTCCTGTCCGTATGTTGTCCGTCCTTCTGTCCGTCCATTCACAATTACAAAAAAAAATCTTTTCCTCCTAAATTAACAGTTAGACTTAAACCAAACTTAAGAGAAATGATCCCTAGGTGATGAACTTTAGAAGTACTTCAAAGATTTGAATTCCATAAAGAACTCTGGTTGCCATGGCAATTGAGAGAAAACACTTTAAAAATCTTCTTGTCCAAAACTGTAAGGGCCAAATCTTTCATATTTGGCATGTAGCATCATCTAGTAGCCCTCTCCTAAAATAATTCAAATTATGGCCCTAGTGTTGAAATGGCCCTATGTTGTGGGTTCTCTTATTTCACATAGAGATAAAGAGGGAAATCTTTAAAAATCTTCTTGTCCCAAACTGTAAGGGCTAAGGTCTCATATATGGCATATAGCATCATATATCATCTAGTGGCCCCCACTTAAATACTTCAAATTATGGCCCTAGTGTGGAAATTGGCCCTATGTTGTGGGGGTCTCGGATTTTACAACGAAATAAAAAAGGAAATCTTAGAAAATTTTCTCGTCCCAAACCATAAGGGCTGGAGCTTTCATATTTGGCATGTAGCATCATCTAGTGGCTATCTACCAAAAAACTTCAAATTATGGCCCTGTTGTGAAAATTAACCCTATGTTGTTGGTCTTGGATTTCACAAAGAGACAAAGAAGGAAATCTTTAAAAACCTTCTTGTCCCAAATGTTAATGGCCAGAGCTTTCATATTTGGCATGTAGCATCATCTAGGGACCCTCTACCAAAAAACTTCAAATTATGTCCCTGATGTAAAGAATTGCCCCTTTGTTATGGGTCTCAGATTTCACAAAGTGATAAAGAATGAAATCTTTAAAAATCGGTTTGTCCGAAACGGTAATGGCCAGACATTTCATATTTGGCATGTAGCATCATCTAGTGGCCCTCTACCAACATACCTAACATTATAGCCCTTGTGTTGAAAATGGCCCTATGTTGTGGGTTCTTAGATTATACATAGTGATAAAGAAGGAAATCTTAGAAAATCTTCTTCTCCCAAACCATAAGGGCTAGAGCTTTCATATTTGGCATGTAGGATCATCTAGTAGCCCTCCACCAAAATAATTCAAATTATGGCCCTGGTGTGAAAGTTAGCCCTATGTTGTTGGTCTCATATTTCACATAGAGATAAAGAGAGAAATGCTTAAAAATCTTCTTATGAGCACTCTAGGGACCACATTTCTTTAAAATTAGTTAGAATGTTTGTCTCGATAAAATCTCACATGTGTTTGCATTTAATACGTGTTCGTAATATAATTTGGTCATCAGAAGTCAGAACGACTTCAAAATTGGTATGCAATAACTCTACGTAGCATGGATTTTGAGGAATTTCACTTTGATCTTCATTTTAATAGTATTTTTTGCTTGTGGAATTTTGAAGTCTCAAGTCAAATTGTTTGTTCCATTGCCTGCCCTTTGCAACTATTATAATTCCTTGACAACTTGCGGTGGGATTGCATATCTTGCGACAATTTGCCGCTCCTGTTTCATCATCATTTGCCCTTGAATCTCAATATTTGGTAATTATCTTCAATGTGGACCTTTATTGTTTAGTACTCAGGTGAGCGATATAGGACCATCATGGTCCTCTTGTTGTTCAGAAATTTTAAAACAAAAGAAAATCATTACAACATTACTAAATGCAACTCTGATCAGTCTAGTACTTTAGGTATTTAGATTCTGTCATAAATGACAAACTTGACCAATTATTTTGTATATTTTTTTTCAGAAAGTTTGGGAAAATGATAAGGGAATCTACAGCGTCCTAAAAGAGTTAGCTGGAAAATGTAAAGACGGCACAGTTGATGCGGCACAAATATCAGAAGAACTTTGCGTATGTAGAAAAAAAATTAGCTCTGAAGTGCTTAAGTACCCATCTTGCATAGAACATTTTCACAGTTTTTCTAATACTTCACTTTTTCTACCTAATGATTCTGCTAAGCTCTTGAAGTTTGTGTCAGGATACTAGGGTGCATCTGTTATACATTTTCTGAATTCTGTTTTCTCATACTGATAAATTGTTAGAATGTTCTTATGTTTAAATTATTTAGCTCACCTGAGCAGAAAGTGCTCAAGGTGATCTTTTGTGATGGCACTATGTTTGTAGTCCATAGTGCGTCGTCCAGTGCCAATTTTTATCTCTTGTTCACCCTTGAGGCCACATATTCAGTCTGATATTCATGAAACTTGCTCAAAATGTGTGTTTTGACACAATATCTCGGTAAAGGTTGAAAATGGGTCAGGTCAGGTCAAACACTAGGTCACTAGGTCAAATTTTAGAAAAACCTAATGTACATTCTAGAGGCAATAATTTTAGTCCAATACTCTTGAAAGTTGGTCAGGAGGTTTGTCTTGATAATATCTCGGACAGGTTAGAAAATGGTCCGGGAATTACTAGGTCAGTAGGCCAAATTTTACACCACCCAAAAAACCTCATGTACGCTCTAGAGGCTATATTTTTAGTCCAATACTCATTAAATTCTTGTCGAATGTTTGTCTTGGTAATATGTGGGACAAGTGTTGAAACTTGCTCAAAATGTGTGTTTTGACACAATATCTCGGTAAAGGTTGAAAACGGGTCATGCCGGGTCAAGATCTAGGTCACTAGATAAAATCGTAGGAAAACCCTTTGTACATTCTAGAGGCCACATTTTCTTTCCAAAACTCTTGAAAAGTAGTCTGAACGTTTTAAGCTAACCTGAGCATCAATGTGCTCATGATGAGCTGTTGTGATCCTGATGTGTCCGTTGTCTATCATGTGTCGTCCGTCGTCAATTTGCCCTATGTAAATTTTCACTTCGAATTTTTGTCCAGGCCATAACTTCCAAACTATAAAAGCTATTATCATGGAACTTCATACACTGATAGAAACCATTATGGAGAAGTGCATTGCACATGAATCATAACTTTGCCACCTTTATTTTTTGAGTTATTGCCCTTTGTTAATTTTCACTTCGAATTTTTGTCCAGGCCATAACTTTCAAACTATAAAAGCTATTAACTTGGAACTTCATACACTGATAGAACCCATTATGGAGAAGAGCATTGCCTAGGAATCATAACTCTGCCACATTATTTTTAGCTTACCTGAGCACAAAGTGCTCATGGTGAGCTTTTGTGATCGCCCAGTGTCCGGCGTCCGTCGTGCGTCGTGCGTCGTCCACAATTTCTTTAAACATCTTCTCCTCCTAAACCACTGGGCCAATCTTGATGAAACTTGACAGGGATGTTCCTTGGGTGAAGCTCTACCAAACTTATTCAAGAGATTGAATTCCACCCATAATTCTGATTGCCATGGCAACCGAAAGGAAAAAAATAGCAAAATCTTTGAAAATCTTCTTCTCTGAAACTAGAAGGCGGAGAGCTTTGATATTTGGTATGTAGCATATCCTAGTAGACCTCTACCAAGATTGTTCATATGATGTCCCTGGGGTCAAAACTGGCCCCGTCCCGGGAGTCACAAGTTTGAAACATAGGAACAAAGAAGGAAAACTTTGAAATTCTTCTTCTCTGAAACTAGAAGGTACAGGGCTTTGATATTTGGTATGTAGCATCTCCTAGTGGACCTCTACCAAGATTGTTCATATGATGTCCCTGGGGTCAAAACTGGCCCCACCCCGGATGTCACAAGTTTGAAACGTAGGAACAAAGAAGGAAAACTTTAAAAATCTTCTATGAAACTAAAAGGTGCAGAGCTTTGATATTTGGTATGTAACATTTCCTAGTGAACCTCTACTTAGATTGTTCATATGATGTCCCTGGGGTCAAAACTGGCCCTGCCCCGGGGTCACAATTCTGAAACATAGGAACAAAGGAGGAAAACTTTAAAAATCTTCTTCTCTGAAACTAGAAGGTGCAGGGCTTTGATATTTGGTATGTAGCATCTCCTAGTAGACTTCTACCAAGATTGTTCA
This sequence comes from Tridacna crocea, assembly GCA_943736015.1. NCBI lineage: Eukaryota > Metazoa > Mollusca > Bivalvia > Cardiida > Cardiidae > Tridacna > Tridacna crocea. The sequence continues at coordinate 18,468,082 of OX031069.1, forward strand.
TATGATGTCCCTGGGGTCAAAACTGGCCCCGCGCCGGGGGTCACAAGTTTGAAACATAGGAACACAGAAGGAAAACTTTGAAATTCTTCTTCTCTGAAACTAGAATATGTAGAGCTTTGAGATTTGGTATGTAGCATCTCGTAGTGGACCTCTACCAAGATTGTTCATATGATGTCCCTAGGGTCAAAACTGACCCCGCCCCGGGGGTCACAAGTTTGAAACATAGGAACAAAGAAGGAAAACTTTAAAATTCTTCTTCTCTGTAACTAGATGGTGCAGAGCTTTGATATTTGGTATGTAGCATCTCCTAGTGGACTTCTACCAAGATTGTTCATATGATGTCCCTTGGGTCAAAACTGGCCCTGCCCCGGGGGTCACAAATTTGAAACATAGGAACAAAGGAGGAAAACTTTAAAATTATACTTCTCTGAAACTAGAAAGTGCAGGACTTTGATATTTGGTATGTAGCATCTCCTAGTGGACCTCTACCAAGATTGTTCATATGATGTCCCTGGGGTCAAAACTGGCCCCACCCCGGGGGTCACAAGTTTAATACATAGAAATAAAGAAGGAAAAATTGAAATTTTTTCTTCTCTGAAACTAGAATATGTAGAGCTTTTATATTTGGTAAGTAGGATCTCCTAGTGGACTGCTACAATGTTTGTTCATATGATGTCCCTGGGGTCAAAACTTGCCCTGCCCCATGGGTCACAAGTTCGAAACATAGGAACAAAGAAGGAAAATGTCAATATTATTCTTCTCTGAAACTAGAAGGCGTAGAGCTTTGATATTTGGTATGTAGCATCTTTTAGTGGACAAAGTTTCTTCATACGATGCCCCTGGGGTCTAAAGTTGCCCTACCCAGGGGTCACAAGTTCGAAACATATGAACAAAGAAGGAAAACTTTAAAATTCTACTTCTGTGAAACTAGAAGTTATAGAGCTTTGATATTTTGTAAGTAGCATGTCCTAGTGTACCTCTAGCAAGTTTTTCTCTTAGGATGCCTCTGGGGTCAAAATTGGCCCTGCCCAGGGGTCACAAATTTGAGCGATATAGGACCATCATGGTTCTCTTGTTTGAGTTATTGCCATTTGTTAATTTTCAGTTTGAATTTTTGTAAAGACCATAACTTCCAAACTTCAAAATCCATCATCTTGAAACTTCAAAGACTAATAGAACACATTATGAAGAAGTGCATTGCACAAGAACCATAACTCTGCCATCCTTTTTTTTCTTTTTGAGGTATTGCCCATTTTACTTTGAATTTTTGTCTGGGCCATAATTTCTAAAATATAAAAGATATGATCTTGGACATTCAAAGACTGATAGAGCACCTTGTGGATAAGAGCAAATCACAAAATGTGTAACTTTGCCACACTGTTTTGTTTTTTTAGTTATTGCCCTTTAATATTTTTCACATATCATGGAAAATAACTACTCTTCATTCATCTCCCATCCGTCAATGCAACTCATTTCACTGACAAGCCCCTTCGGGCGTATATGCGCCGCTCTGCGAAGCTCTTGTTGTAATAAGGTGTCCAGGAAAAAGGGGGCTTCATGTCGTATTTCATTCCATTTCTTGCGAAGGCAACTCCTCCCACATTTCTTGACGGAATTAAATATAATTTTCACAGATTATTTCTCGTCATGTCACCTATTGCATATTGTCAACATTTTGGCATATTGTCAAGGTTTTGGGATTTGTAGCTGCATCATGGAATAAGGGGGCTTCATGTTATAATTACTACATTTTTTCACCAGTATCTCTTTAATTACTGGACATATCTCAACAGATTTGGATGAGATTTTCACAGATAATGCGACCTAGCGTATGTTGTCAGAGTTTTGCAATTTATCACTGTATCACGGAAAAAGGGGGCTTCATGTCAAATTTAATTTTTTGTCAGGGTATCTCCAACTTTTGCACATAGTTTCATAAAACTTCATAGTTTTATTGGTTGATCAAAGCCAGTGACCAATGAGTCCATTGTGAATCCGTCTCTCTATGCATCAGTCTTTTTGTAAACCTTTTAGATCCCAAGTGATGCCATATATCCGTTCAGCTACCTAGGCAGGTGCTACAAATTTCAAAATTTTTAGTCTCTAGCTACCTGCTTGAAATGGCAGCAGTGTGGCGGCTTATATTGAGAGGGATATCTTCTAAAGTCCTTGACAAAAAAATGATGAAACTTCATGCATGTTTTCCATTGGATATTCCGTTGATACATTATTTAGCTCACCTGAGCACGAAGTGCTCAAGGTGAGCTATTGTGATCTATCAATGTCCGCCGTCCATCTGTCTGTCCGTCCGTCCGTCTATCCGTCCGTCCGTTCACAATTACAAAAAAATCTTCTCCTCCTAAACTAACAATCAGATGTCAGTCAAACTTCAAAGAAAGGATCCCTAGGTGATGCACTTTTAAAATACTTCAAAGATTTGAATTCCATGAAGAACTCCTGTTGCCATAGCAACCAAGTGAAAAAACTTTAAAAATCTTCTCGTCCAAAATTGTAAGGGCTGGAGCTTTCATATTTGGCATGCAGCATCATCTAATGGCCCTCTACCAAAATACTTCAAATCATGGCTGTAGTGTTGAAATTGGCCCTATGTTGTAGGTTCTCAGATTTCACATAGAGATAAAGAAGGAAATCATAGAAAATCTTCTTCTCCCAAACCGTAAGGGCTAGAGCTCTCATATTTGGCATGTAGCATCATCTAGTGGCCCTCTACTGAAATACTTTAAATTATTGCCCTAGTACGGAAATTGGCCCTATGTTGTGGGGTCTTGGATTTCACAAAGAGATAAAGAAGGAAATCCTAGAAAATTTTCTTGTCCCAAACCGTAAGGGCTAGAGCTTTTATATTTGGTATGCAGCATCATCTAGTGACCCCCTACCAAAATAATTCAAATTATGGCCCTGTTGTGAAAATTAACCCTATGTTGTTGGTCTTGGATTTCACATAGAGACAAGGAAGGAAAAGTTTAAAAACCTTCTTGTCCAAATGGTAATGGCCAGAGCTTTCATATTTGACATGTAGCATCATATAGTGGCCCTTTACCAAAAGACTTCAAATTATGTCCCTAATGTAAAGAATTGGCCCTATGTTGTGGGTCTCAGATTTCACATAGCGATAAAGAAGGAAATCTTAGAAAATTTTCTTGTCCCAAACTGTAATGGCAAGAGCTTTCATATTTGGCATATAGCATCATGTAGTGGCTTTCTATCAACATACCCTAAATTATGGCCCTAGTGTTGAAAATGGCCCTATGTTGTGGGTTCCCGGATTTCACATAGCGATAAAGAAGGAAATCGTAGAAAATCTTCTTCTCCCAAACCATAAGGGCTAGAGCCTTCATATTTGGCATGTAGCATCATCTAGTAGCCCTCTCCCAAAATACTTCAAATTATGGTCCTGGAGTGAAAGTTAGCACTTTGTTGTTGGTCTCAGATTTCACATAGAGATAGAGTCTTCTTGTGAGCACTCTTGAGACCACATTTCTTGCTAAGCTCAGTTGAAAATTGGTTAGAATGTCTGTCCTAATAAAATCTCACATGAGTCTGCATTGAACGCTTGTTCGGAATTTAACTTTGTCATCTCAAGTCGGAACGAATTCAAAATTGGTATGCATGTTTGTTGTGATATTACCGAGTACTTGGTTCAAGAACAATAACTCTACCTAGCATGGATTTTGAGTAATTCCGCTTTGATCTTTATTTTAATAGTATTGTTTACTTGTCCAGAGTGGAATTTTGAAGTCTCAAGTCAAATTGTTTGTTTCATTGCCAGCCCTTTGCAACTATTATACCTCCTTTATAACTGGTGGTGGGATTGCATATCTTGGGACTATTTGCCGCTCTTGTTTCATCATCATCAGCCTTTGAACCTCAATATTTGGTAATTATAATCTTTGTTGTAGACCTTTGCTGCTTAGTTCTCAGGTGAGCGATATAGGACCATCATGGTCCTCTTGTTCTCATATACATATAGATATATAATGACATGTCATGGAAAAAGGGGGTTTTATGTATATTTCCTTTATTTGTTTTCATTTCTTGAAATGCCAAGTTCTGCAAAAAGGGTACTTAATGTAGAATCCTGTTATGGGCCTCTTATATATTTTTTTATGTAATGAAATGCTGTGCCATGGAACAAGGGAGCTTATGGACCAATAACAAAAAGGCCACATGTACATGCAAAACACAATAACTCTTATAATGTTTGTATCAAAAAATGTCTTTTTCAGCGGGAGGATATCATTTCAACGAAATTGCTTGTTATCCCCCTCCGTAGGCGGAGGGATATAGTTTTAGCGTTGTCCGTCCGTCCTTCCGTCCGTCCGTCCGTCCATGTGTCCGACCGCGTGTCTGTCTCGGCAAATATGTCCAATACCATGGGATGGAATGTTGTGAAACTTTACACATCATCATCGTAACATGTGTACAATAACCCATTCTGCCGAGACACTTTTTTTGTTTTTGGGATTCGATGCAAAATGGCCTACTGAGAACGATTTTAAGTTTCACATAAGTTACACTTAAGTACACTTAGACTACTGGGGATTAATGAATGAAAATCATAAGGCTTTGTGAGTACAAGGATGATTTTTTTGTAATTTTTGTAAACCTTTGTCCCAGAATCTGAAGCGCCACCTTTATGTACACTTTTGATGTTTGGAGTCTTTTCTTCAAAGCTATACAAAGTTTTTACATTGAACTTGTCACATCTGTCAACCTCCATTAGGAAATACAGGAAATAAACTTTCACCTACATTGACCGTGCAACACCACAGTTATTTACCCTTGTTTTTAGCTCTACTGGCTGAAAGCCAGCAGAGCTTATGTCATGGCGGGGTTTCCGTCGTCCGTCAGTCTGTACGTCTGTCTGTCCGTCCGTTAGTCTTTTTCTTGTTTACGCGATAAAGTCTGCATTTGATATCCGATTTTTGTGAAACTTGCACAGTTTGTTTATCTCATCAATAGCTTCAACTCTATTGATTTTGAGAAAAATCCAACAAACAGTATGGGAAAAGTAGCCATTTCAAGTTGAAAATTTCCAATTCTTGTTTACGCGATAAAGTCTTCATTTGTGGTCAGATTTTCATGAAACTTGCACAGTTTGTTTATCTAATCAATAGCTTTAACCCTATTGATTTTGAGAAAAATCCAACAAACAGTATAAGAAAAGTAGCCATTTCAGTTTGAAACTTTCGAATTCTTGTTTTTGCAATAAAGTCCTCATTTGTTGGCAGATTTTCATGAAATTTGCACAGTGTGTTTATCTCATCAGTAGCTTCAATCCTATTGATTTTGAAAAAAATTCCAATAAACAATATGGGAAAGGTAGCCATTGCAAGGTGAAAATTTCAAATTCTTGTTTACGCAATAAAATGTGCATTTGTAATCAGATTTTGTGAAACTTGCACAGTTTCTTTATCTCATCAACAGCTTCAACCCAATAGATTACGAAAAAAAAATCCAACAAACAGTATGGGAAAAGTAGCCATTTCAATTTGAAAATTTCAAATTCTTGTTTACGCGATAAAGTCTGCGTTTCTTGTCAAATTTTCTTGAAAATAACACAGTTTATTTATCTTATCAGTAGCTTCAACCCTATTTATTTTGAAAAAATTCAATAAACAATATCAGAATAGTAGCTAATTAAAGTTCAAAATTTCAAATTCTTGTATATGTGATTAGGTCAGCAGTTTTGGTTGAATTTTCACGAACCTTGCACAGTTGCTTTGTATTTTAAACAGCTTGAACCCTATTGATTTAAAAAAATATCTGACAATCAGTTTTGGAAATGTAACCATTCAGTGTTGAAAATTTCCAATTCTTGTTGTAACAAGGTGTCATGGAAAAAGTGGGTTTTATGTTATATTTCATTCCATTTCTTGTGAAAGCAACTCCTTCCAAATTTCTTGACGGAAATGAATAGAGTTTTGACAGAATATTTGTCATGTGACCCATTGCATATTGTCAACATTTTTCAACTTGTAGCTGCATCATGAAAAAAGGGAGCTTCATGTTTTATTTCATTTTATTTCTTGTGAATGCAACTTGTCCCATATTTCTTGACAGAATTGAAAAAGAAATTCAAAGAATGTTTCTCATCATCTGACCTATGGCATATTCTCAAGGTTTTGCGATTTGTAGATGCGTCATGCATAAAGGGGACTTCATGTTTTCTATTTCTTGTAAAGGCAACTCCTCCCACATTTCTTGGCAGATTTGATTGGAATTTTCACATTATCATGTGACCTAACACAATGCCTCCAACATTTCTTGGCAGATTTGGATGGAATTTTCACATGATCATGTGACCTACGGCATATTGTCAAGGTTTTGGGATTTGTAGCTGCACCATGGAATAAGGGGGCTTCATGTTATAATTTCATTTTTCACCAGAATCTCTTCAATTACTGGACATATCTCAATAGATTTGGATGAGATTTTCACCGATCATGCGACCTAGCACATGTTGTCATTGTTTTGCAATTTATCACTGTATCATGGAAAAAGGGGGCTTCATGTCAAATTTATTTTTTTTATCAGTGTATCTTCAACTTTTACACATGTTTTCATAGAACTTCATATCTTTATTGCTTGATCAAAGCCAGTGACCAATGAGTCAATTGTGCATTCGTCTCTCCATGCAACAGTCTCTTCGTAAACCTTTTAGATCACAAGTAATACCATATATCCAATCAGCTACCCAGGCAGGTGCTACAGATTTCAACACTTTAGTCTCTAGCTACCTGCTTGAAATGGCAGCAGTGTGGCGGCTTATATTGTGAGAGGGATATCTTCTAAAGTCCTTGACAAAAATTGATGAAACTTCATGCATGTTTTCCATTGGATATTCCATTGGATTTTCCCACATACATGAAATCCTGAAATGAAAACAAATAAAGGAAGTATACATAAAACTCCCTTTTTCCATGACATGCCATTATATATCACATGTCATGGGAAAGGGGGGTTTTATGTATAATTATTTTATTTATTTGTTCTCATTTTATGAAATGCCGAGTTCTGCAAAAAGGGTACTTAATGTATAATCCTGTTGTGGACCATTTTTATATTTTTTTATGTAATGAAATCCTGTGCCATGCAACAAGGGAGCTTAATTTCATCATGGACCAATAACAAAAGGCCACATGTACATGCAAAACACAATACCTCTTATAAGTTACGTTTGTATCTAAAACGGTCTTTTTCGGCGGGGGATATCATTTCAACGAAATTGCTTGTTACCTTAGTGTTGAAAATAGCCCTATGTTTTGGGTCCTCGGATTTTATATAGTGATAAAGAAGGAAATCTTAGAAAATCTTTTTGTCTCAAACCATAGGGGCTAGAGCTTTTTTATTTGGCATGTAGCATCATCTAGTGGCCCTCTACAAAAAATGATTCAAAGTATGGCCCTGGTGTGAAAGTTAGCCCTATGTTGTTTGTCTCAGATTTCACCGATAAGGAGGGAAATTTTCAAAATCTTCTTGTGAGTATTCTAGGGACCACATTTCTTGCTAAGCTGAATTGAAAAATTAGTTAGAATGTTTGTCTCGATAAAATCTCACATGAGTCTGCATTTAGTGCTTGTCCGGAACAAAACTTTGTCATCTCAAATCAGAACGACTTCAAAATTGGTATGCATGTTTGTTGTAATATTACCGAGTACTGCATCCTCGGATACCCCGGGGTCTCCCTATTTGCTACGCTACATGGACCCCTGGGACAATTAATTGAATTTCCCTTGCTTTACCGCTGGCCGAATGCTAGCTTTTCATTGGTTCCATCATCATTTTGTGATGGGCGAGTGGACTGTACGCTATGACGTTTCGTATCGATTTTCGGCGGCTGATTCAAAGTTTTATTAGTCAATTGCTCCAGGGTCGATGCATCCTCGGATACCCCAGGGTCTCCCTATTTGCTACGCTACATCGACCCCTGGGACAATTAGTTGAATTTCTCTCGCTTTACCGCTGGCCGAATGCTGGCTTTTCATTGGTTCCATCATCATTTTGTGATGGGCGAGTGGACTGTACGCTATGACGTTTCGTATCGATTTTCGGCGGCTGATTCAAAGTTTTATTTGTCAATTGTCCCAGGGGTCGATGTAGCGTAGCAAATAGGGAGACCCCGGGGTATCCGAGGATGGGGTCGATGTAGCGTAGAAAATAGGGAGACCCCGGGGTATCTGAGGATGCGAGTACTATGTGCAAAAACAATAATACTACCTAGCACGGATTTTGAATAATTTCACTTTGATCTTCATTCTTAAAGTAGTTTTCGCTTGTCCAGTGTGGAATTTTGAAGTCTCAAGTCAAATTGACTTTAGACGTGGTAAACATGTTTGTTACATTGCCTGCTCTTTGCAACTATTATACCTCCATGACAACTGGCGGTGGGATTGCATATCTTGCGACAATTTTCCACTCTTGTTTCATCATCATTTGCTCTTGAACCTCAAAATTGGTCATTATCTTCATTGTAGACCTTTAATGCTTAGTACTCAGGTAAGCAATATAGGACCATCATGGTCCTCTTGTTAGCTCCACTAGCCGAAGGCCAGCGGGCTTATGTCATGGCCCGGTGTCCGTCGTGCGTCCGTCCGTCCGTCTGTGCGTGCGTCCGTCCGTCCGTCCATCCGTCCGTCCGTGCGTTAACTTTTATTTCAAACATCTTCTTCTCTGAAACTACCCATCCAATTTTGATGAAACTTCACAGAAATGATCCTGCCATGGTTCTCTTCAGAATTCCTTGAAAGAATTTTATTCCTTCAAAAACTCTGGTTGCCATGGCAACAAAACTGAAAAATTTTTAAAATTTTTAAAAATCTTTTTCTCTGAAACCATAAGGTCTAGGGCTACCAAATTTGACATGTAGCTTTATCTAGTGGACCTCTACCAATTTCCTTCAAATAATAGCCCTGGGGTCCAAATTTGCACCGCCCTGGGGGTCAAAAGTTTTATATGGGCTTATATAGGGAAAACTTTAAAATCCTTCTGGTACCTAGCCATAGGCCCTAGGGCTACCAAAATTGGCATGTAATTTTATCTAGTAGACCTCTACCCAGAGTGACCAAATAATAGCCCAGAGGTCAAAATTGGCCCTGTTCCGGGGGTCACAAGTTTTATATTGGCTTGTATACGGAAAACTTTAAAAATCTTCTCGTACCAAGCCATAAGGCCTAGGGCTATTCAATTTTGCATCTAGCTTTATCAAGTGGTTGTCTATCAAAGGTGCCCAAATTGTAGCTCTGGGATTAAATTTGGCCCTGTCCTGGGTGTCAAAAGTTTTACATGGGCTCATATTGGGAGTTTTTTAAAAATCTACTTGTACCTAGCCATAAGGCCTAGGGCTACCAAATTTTGCATGTGGCTTTATCTAAAGGGCCTCTACCAGGAGGGCCCAAATTATAGCTTTGGGGTCAAGTTTGTCTGCACACCAGGGGTCACAAGTTTTACCTGGGCTTTTATGGTGAAAACTTTCTAAGTCATCTTGTTACTAACCATAATAAAGACTAGGGCTACTAAATTTACCCCTGTCTCATGGGTTTCATGTTTTACAGTGCCTTTTACTGAGAAAACTTTGAAAATCTTCTTGTTTATAACCACACATTCTAGACTTGTATTATTTGGTATGGGGCTTTATCTTGTATACCTCCACCAGGATTCAAATAATTGTAACTTTGGGGTCAAAATTGGGTTTGCCCAGGGGACCTCAACTTTTCGTAGGATTTTATGGAAAAAAATTTGTATGTCCTCAAGTTAGAAAGCAGTTGGCCAAATAATGCAATGTTTGACTTGTAGTGTTTTTAGGAATTAGCAAGTGGAGCGATACAGGGCCATCATGGCCCTCTTGTTTTCTATAAGCCTTTATTTGATATATCATGGAAGATCTTGTGAAATGACAACTTTTCGCTTAAGGGTAGCACTGACTGTCTAGTGCCCTCTTACTGAAAAAGCCACAGAATTATAGGAGACAGCTTTTATTCTTCAGATATGGAAAAATACTGATATTCAAGAAAATATGAGTACCGTAACAAATCGACAAATTATCCAGTTTTCAAAAGGTTCTGAAAGTAATTTGCTTTAGATTGTTTTAAGTCGATCTTGTATTATGTTTTCAGAACATTCTAAACACGACAATCAGCTACAACTGGATTATGCCAGCAGATGACAAATGCTCCCAATGCTTGATAAACCGAGCAGGTTTGTTAAAATGATTTCTAACAAGTTTCTGGTCTTTCTTGCCATAATGTCAGAAATTTTTAGCTCCACTGGCCGAAGGCCAGCGGGCTTATGTCATGGCCCGTTGTCCGTCGTGCGTCCGTCTGTCCGTCCGTGCATTAATTTTTTCTTTAAACATCTTCTTCTCTTAAACTACCCATCCAATTTTAAAATGATCCTGTCATGGTCCTCTTCAGAATTTCTTGAAAAAATTTAATTCCTTCAAAAATTCTGGTTGCCATGGCAACAAAACTGAAAAAAATTGAAAATCTTTGAAAATCTTCTTGTCTGAAACCGTAAAGCCTAGGGCTACCAAATTTTGCATGTAGCATTATCTAGTGGACTTCTACCAAGTTTCTTAAAATTATAGCCCTGGGGTCAAAATTGGCCCCGCCCCGGGGGTCACAAGTTCTACATGGGCTTATTTAGGGAGAACTTTAAAATTCCACTTCTACCTAGGCATAGGGCCTAAGGCTACCAAATTTGGCATGTAGTTTTATTTAGCGGACCTCTACCAACAGTGTCCAAATTATAGCCGAGGGGTCAAATTTGGCCCCGCCCCAGGGGGTAACAAATTTTACATAGGCTTATATAGGGAAAACTTTCAAAATCTTCTCGAACCTAGCTTTAAGGACTAGGGCTATCAAATTTTGCATGTAGCTTTATCTGGGGGGTCTCTACCAAAGGGTGCCCAAATTATAGCCCTGGGGTCAAATGTAGCCCTGTCCCAGGGGGTCAAAAATTTTACATGGGCTTATATGGGGAAACTTTAATAATCTACTCGTGCATAGCCATAAGGCCTAGGGCTACCAAATTTTGCGTGTAGCTTTATCTTACAGGCTTCTACTAAGAGAGCCCAAATTTTAACCAGGGGTCACAAGTTTTACATTGGTTTTTATAGTGAAAACTTGATAAACCTGTCTCATGGGTCACATATTTTATAGGGCCTTTTATTGAGCAAACTTGTTTTATGGGGCTTTTTATTGGGCAAGATTAAAAAATCTTCTTGTTTATAACCACACATTCTAATTTCATATTGTAGGTCTGCGGTCAAAATTGGCTCCATTCCAGGGATCACGAGTTTAACATAGGCTTCAAAATATAGTCACTTCAATTTAAACATTAATCTCCATTCCTCATTTATCTTGTTTGTCTTATGTTGTTGCACATGTGTGTTATTTTCATCTAGCATTATTGTTAACTAAATAAGTGCGCCCAATATGACCCGAGTTGTCTACGGGCCTTAAAACGCTATTCACTGTTCACTAAACATTAATCAAGGGAAATAACTCTGAATGAGAGATGAAGTTTGGTACTATTTACCTCCCTTGATTATCAAACTGCATTGATACATGATTGGTGCTAGACATTAAGTTTTTTGATAGAAAATATTCTTTTTTCAGGGAGTGTGATTCATTTTGATGCTAATAGTTATGCTCACATGAGGTGAACAATAAATTCAAAGTAAGGTTTCTATCATTCAGCTTATTTTTCCAAGGATTTTACCTTTCATGCCAATGAATTAATCTGCTTGTACTGCCGGACAGTGTTCTTCGTTTTTGAAGGCTCTCTTTTTCATGGTCATGGTCAATTTGTGTGGTAAAGGGTTAAAAAGCCAGTGGAGCGATATAGGGCCATCATGGCTCTCGTGTTTTCCTTCAGTTTTCAGCTGCACTGGCCAAAGGCCACGGGTAATATACCCCGTGTCGCACAAACATTCATCTGTCTGTTGGTTTTATCCTCTGATTATGCCCCCCTTCAAAGAAGTGGGGTATAGTGCTTTGTCTGGATAACACCTATAGACAGAATTGAACTAGATTCGTCAGATAAGGCACAGACATGCGTCTCGAAGTGTAGACGGTCGCTTTTGATTTTGAGGTCAGTCCGTTAGTTGTCAATGTCAAAGTGACCGTCAACATGCTGATATATAGACTAAACCTTGTCCGGATGATAACTAGACACAGAATTGACCTAGGGTCGTCTAATTTAGCACGATCATGCGTCTCGGAGTGTAGATGATCCCTATCGATTTTGAGATTAAACTATAAAAGGTCAAGGTCAAAGTGGCCTTCAGTCTCGGACTGTAGATGATCCCTATTGATTTTGAGGTCAAATGTAAAGGTCACGGTGACCGTCAATATCTTGATATATAGACCAAACCTTGTCCGGATTACAACGCCCGCCCGGCTGGCTCAGTGATGAGCGTGTCGGACTCATGACTTGGTGGTTGTGAGTTCGATACCCGGTCGAGGCGAACTTTCTTTCGGGCGTTTTTTCGCCTCTCACCTCTGCTGAAGCATGTGAGAAAAGTAGTTCGTGGCTTTGGAAAGAAAGTTGTGTTAGTACCGGTGGGAGAAAGCCAGGAAATATGTACGTCACCATGATATGACCTTAGCTGTTAAAGCGGCGTTAAACCCCAATACAACCAACCGTATGATAGTTGACCTAAGTTTGTCAAATTTGGCAAATAAATTTGTCTCGGAGTGTAGATGATCCCTTTTGATTTTGAGACCAATCAGTCAAATGTCTAGGTCAAAGTGACCGTCAACATCTATATATTGATTAAACCTTGCCCGGATGATAACTAGACAGAGAATTGACCTACGTTTGTAAAATTTGGCACAGACATTTGTCTCGAAGTGTAGATGATCCCTATCGGTTTGATATTAATCCATTAAAGGTCAAGGTCACAGTGGCCTTCAATCTTCAATTAAAGATGGACTTGTCAACAAATTATCGGCAATTAAAGGATCAAATTATGTAGATGTTTCTCGGCGATTGATAATTAAAAGTATGTGGAATTTTCACATCAATTATCTAATGATTTTCATGGACTTTACGTGGAAAAATAACATTGCAAACTTTATGATTTATCTACGATGAAGTGTATAAACATGGGGAAATACTGGAAAGTATCAGTTGTCACAATAGCTTCTAAACGTTCGTTAGACTTCTTTTAAACGCCTCCAGCTAAAAAAATAAGCTTGAAACAAAATCTCCATGTAGACAATTTCAAGAAAATTGGGAATCCATGGCTACGTTATGAGACAAGTTCAAAACCAATGTTCTGTAACTTAATGTAGCAAAATGCAGAAATCAAACAAATTCACTGTGGGATGCACAGTTCTTAAGGGAAATTCTGTGTCAAAACATGCAAAATCAAAAGGTCGGTATACATTCATCTTGATCTAAAAATATTTCTTATTTTTCCTACACGGATTGAGAGTAGGTTGCTACTAAAGTTAAAAGTGTCACGCGATAAAGAGATTAAGGGTGGCCCTTCAGATCTTGGGACGAAAATTTTAAAAAGATGCAAAAAAATCATTCTTATACTCCCCAAGCCTTTTAATTTGCCTTCATAAAACCCCAGTAGTCGAAAACCATCCGACAGCACGAGAAATTAGAGACTTACTACGGCCCAGGTTGACATCAACGGGAGACACGTTCTATTTTTAGATGATCAATTCGCTCATTTATATACAGGAATACACAGATAAAGTTTCAAATATAGGGTCCGAAGAAGACATTATGGAAAATAATTATTACATTTTTGTTATATAATGGAATTTAAGCGTTATAAGTCACGTGCAAGTGACTTGACATTCCCAAAGTGCTTTATTGATTTTTGGCGGGAAATCTAAAAATACATTAAGAGGCTACGTAGCCTTTTAAGGGAACACCATCAAAATTTTTTTTTGTAATTTTATGAGTCTTACTTATTGATGATTTGTATTATTTTTTCATATAAATTTTAGTTGTATATATGTTTTTTAATTTGGTGAGATGTAAAAATTCTAAATACCCACCTTTAAAAGGGTGTAATGAAAGTTACTGAATTTGATTTATTGTTTGTTTTGTGGTGATTTAGACGTCCCATGAAGTTCAAAGCTTTCAAAGCAGTAGAAAAGCCTTAGAAAACATTTTGAAGAAAAGGAACATTTGTTCACTTTTCCTCTGATGACATCGATATTTCCCAATCAATTCTTTTGATATCAGTTTATGAATTATGCTACTTCCTGTATCAATGTGGCATTAGGGGGGCATAACTGTTTTACAAACAGACATCGTGTTATTTTTGGTGTTTTGTTGCTCCAATGGGCAGATGTCATAACCCTGTGTCCGTCACGCATCAGTGCTGGCGTTAGTACATGAAGGTTTCTTTCACCTTTTACCCATTCTTTTTACAACAACCCAGCCAGTTTTAATAAAACTTCACAGAAATCATTCTGCGTTACTTTCTTTAGAATTTCTTCAAATATTTTCAAATCGACAAAAACCTCATTGCCATGGCAATAAAACTGAAAAATATTGAACACAAGTAGAAATATTCTTGTCCAAAACCATTACGCCAAGGGCAACCAAATATGGTATGTAACCTCATTTTGCTGACTTGTACCATATTTCTTAAATTTGGCATGTAGCTTTATCTAATCACCCGGTGTCCGTCGTCTGTTTTCCGTCGTCCGCCATTCGTCGTCAACAATTTTTTAAACATCAACTCCTCCTAAATCGTTTGGCCAATTTGGACCAAACTTGGCTGGAATGTTCATTGGGAGGTCCTCTTTAAAGTTTGTTCACAGAATTTGATTCCGGCAAAAACTGTGGTTGCCATGGCAACCAAATGGAATTTTTTAGGAAATTCTTTAAATATCTACTTCTCTGAAACCGCTGGCCGGATTTTAAAATACTTATACAGAGATGTTCATTGGGTAACCCTTTCAAAGACTGTTCGCAAAATTTTGATCCGTCAAGAAACATGGCTCTGGTGAATGGGAGCTACTTGCACTATACAGAAATGAAGACATTCTTAAAAATTCTTCTTCTCTGAAGCCGCTGGTCAGATCTTGAAATAATTTCACAGAGGTGTTGCTTAGGTGACCCTTTTCAAAAACTTTGTGAAATTTTGATTTGTCAAGAAACATGGCTCTTGTGAATGGGGGCTACTTGCACTATAGGAAAATGAAGAAATTCTTTAAAATTCTTCTCTCGAACAGCTGATCAGATTTTGAAATAATTTCAGAGATGTTGCTTGGATGACCCTTTTAAAAATTTTTCGTGAAATTTTGATTCGTCAAGAAACGTGGCTCTGGTGAATGGGGGTTACTTGTACTATACGGACATGAAGAAATTCTTAAAAATTCTTCTTTCCTGAAATGGCTGATCATATTTTAAAACAATTTCACAGAAATGTTCCTTGAATGATTCTTTTCAAAAAATGTTCGCGAGATTTTTATAGGTCAAGAAACATGGCTGTGGTGAATGGTTGCTACTTGCACTGTACGGACATGAAGAAATTCTTGAAAATTATTTTTCTCTGAAACAGCTGGTCAGATTTTAAAACAATTTCACAGAAATGTTCCATGAATGACTCTTTTCAAAAAGTGTTCGCAAAATTTTGATAGGTCAAGAAACATGGCTGTGGTGAATGGGGACTACTTGCACTGTACGGAAATTAAGAAACAGGTGACCTTTTGAAAATTCCATGGCAAAATGATGATTTTGTTTCCAGTGATTCAATACCTCAAAAAAAAAAAATGGCTATGGCCCTCTCAAAAATTCAGTTAAGCGATCCAGGGCCATCTTGGCCCTCTTGCTTAGCAGAAATTAAGGGTAGTAGCACCTCTTGCCTCCCATACAGAAAATTTATTTTTAGGAATGGAAGATTTTTATAGATGTTTAGATCACCATACGGCATAGCTTAACAAATCTACATTTTCAGAAATTTGTTGTTGAGTCCATTTTTAGACAGCTGAATAGTTTTCACATTTTTTTACCGGAGAAAAGAATCATTAGTTTTTGTGTGCGTTTATGAAATGAGCATAAATAATTGTTAAAAAGTTATTTCCTTCACTGCCAATGACCTTGAATTAGTTTTTGTTTTCAACTTCCATGCGCTTTCACTTGTCAGCCGTTTTACAGCACTGGATTAAAATTCCAGTAAATGATAGAAACATCATCTTTGCTTGTCATGTTTGCTACTATGTAGTTAATTTTTGAAAATTTTACACTCATTAAATTTGAGAGCATGCAGACAAAGTTCAAGTTGGCTATACGGAACTAAATTTATTTTGGAATTATCATATTTGAAAGTTGGAATTCAGTAAATTTTGAGATTATTCCGCTGTAATGCAGAGAAATGACCTTCCGCTACAAAATGACCCATGGGTCATTTCTCTACAAAGAGGAATGACCCATTGGTCATTTCTTTACATAGAAGAATCATTCCTGTACGTAGTGAAATGACGTCTTGGGTCATTTCTCTACGATGAATAATACCCCAGGTCATTTTGTAGGGGAGGGTCATTTCTCTGCGTTACACCTGCCAAATTTAATTTGGCTTGCAAGAGAACAAACTTGAACTGGAACTATTATTTCTGAAAGTGTCCACTCACAAATTTTTGATAACATGCCGACCAAATGTTATGTGGCTTTCAGATAATATTACTTGAAGGCATGGGTAGGGACCAGGATAGTTGCAATATCTTTTTAGCTCACCTGAGCACGAAGTGATCACTCGCCGTCTTTCGGCCTCCGTCGTCCGTCCGTCCGTTCACATTTTCTTGTTTACACTCTAGCATCTACAAAAATCAACCAGTCAGCACCAAACTTGGTCAAAATATATATGACCATAATATCTCAGATGAGTTTGATTATTGTCTAATCGGACCAGAACATCTGGAGTTATTTGCCCTTGAATTGGAAAAATTGCTATATTTCACAGTGTACACTCTAGCATCTACAAGTATCAATCAATCGGCACCAAATTTGGTCAAAATATATGACCATATGATCTCGGATGAGTGTGATTATGGGTCTAATCGGACAAGAACGACTGGAGTTATTTTCCCTTGAAATTGAAAAAATTGCTATATTTGACTTTGTTTACACTCTAGCATCTACAATTTTTAACCAATCAACACTAAACTTGGTCAAAATATATATGACTATAGGATCTTGTATAAGTTCGATTATGGGTCAGATTGAATTAGAACAACTGGAGTTATTTGCCCTTGAATTAGAAAAATTGCTATATTTGACCATGTTTACACTCTAGCAGCTACAGTTATAAACCAATCGGCACCAAACTTAGTAGAAATATACATGACCATAAGATCTCGGATAAGTTTGATTATGGATGTAATCGGACCAGAACAAGCGGAGTTATTTGCCCTTTGATTTGAAAAATTGCTATATTTGACTTTGTTTACACTCTAGCATCTACAAAAATCAACCAATTAGGTCCAAACTAAGTTTACATGACCATTAGATCTCGGATGAGTTCGATTATGGGTGTAATCGAACTAGAACCACTTGAGTTATTTGCTCTTGAATTTGAAAGTTCTTTAGAGTAGTTCTTAGTCCGGAGCATAACTTTGTCATCTCCAGTCCGATTGACTTGAAACTTGGTATTTTGTTTGTTGCAATAATACAAAGTGCAGTGTGGAAGAACCATGACTCTACCTCATACTGTCTATGAATTATTTCCCTTTGATTATCATTTCTACACCCGTTGTCCGTCGTGCGTCGTGAACAATTCTTTAAACATCAACACCTCCTAAACCGCTGGGCCAATTTGGACCAAACTTGACTGGAATGGTTCTTTGGAGGTCATCTTTAAAAATTGTTCACAGAATTTGATTCCGCAACCAAATGAAATTTTCTAAGAAATTCTTTAAAAATCTTCTCTGAAACTGCTGGCCAGATTTTGAAATACTTTCACAAAGATGTTCCTTGGGTAACCCTTTTTAGCTCACCTGAGCACGAAGTGCTCAGAGTGAGCTATTCTGATCACTCACTGTCCGTCGGCGTCTGTCCCTCCGGCGTGCCTCCGTCAGGTGTCCGTTCACATTTCCTTGTTTATACTCTAGCATCTACATATATCAACCAATCAGCACCAAACTTGGCCAAAATATATATGACCATAAGATCTCGGACGAGTTCGATTATGGGTCTAATTGGACCAGAACATCTGGAGTTATTTGCCCTTGAATTAGAAAAAATGCTATGTTACACTTTGTTTACACTCAGCATCTACAAATATCAGCACCAAACTTGGTCAAAATAAGTATGACCATAAGATCTCGGATGAGTTCGATTATGGGTGAAATCGGACCAGAACGATTGGAGTTTAATGCCCTTTAATTAAAAAAAAATGCTATATTTCAGTTTGTTTACACTCTAACATCTGGAAATGTCAACCAATCAGCACCAAGCTTGGTTGACTATAAGATCTCAGATGAGTTTGATTATGGGTCTAATCAGACCAGAATGACTGGAGTTATTAGCCCTCGAAATAAAAAAATTGCTATATTAGGCTTTGTTTACTCTATAGCATCTACAAATATCAACCGATTAGCTTCAAACTTTGCCAAAATATATATAACAATAAGATCTTTGTTGATTTTGATTATGGGTGTAATCGGATTAGAATGACTGGAGTTATTTGCCCTTGAATTAGAAAAAATGCTATATTTGACTTTGTTTACACTGTAGCATCCACAATTATTGGCACCAAACTTGGTCAAAAAATACATGGCCATAAAATCTCGGATGAGTTCGAATATTGGTGTAATCGGACCAGAACAACTGGAGTTCTTTGCCCTTGAATTAGATAAATTGCTATATTTCACTTCATC
Organism: Tridacna crocea; assembly: GCA_943736015.1. Lineage (NCBI taxonomy): Eukaryota > Metazoa > Mollusca > Bivalvia > Cardiida > Cardiidae > Tridacna > Tridacna crocea. Next base: position 18,486,954 of record OX031069.1, read on the forward strand.
TACACTCTAGGATCTACAAATATCAGCCAGTCAGTACCAAACTTGGTCAAAATATATATGACTCAAACATCTCGAATGAGTTCAATTATGGATGTAATCAGACCAGATTAAGTGGAGTTATTTGCACTTGAATTCAAAAGTTCTCTAGAATTGTTCTTAGTCTGGAGCATGACTTTGTCATCTCCAGTCTGATTGACTTAAAACTTGGCATTTGTGTTTGTTGCAATAATACAGAGTGCAGTGTGAAAGAACCATAATTCTACCTTAAACTGCCTGTGAGTTCTTTCCCTTGAATGTCATTTACACAGCTTTTTTTGCTTCTGTGGTATATAACTTTGTCATCTGCGGCTCCTAGAACATGTTCGAATTTGACAAATGTGATTGTTGAAAAATTATGAGTGCAGTGCATAAGAAACATAACTCTTCCTAGCAAAAAAGTTGAGTTATTACCCCTTTGACCTTAATTTTTAGCTCCACTGGCCGAAGGCCAGCGAGCTATTGTCATGGCGTTTTGTCCGTCCGTTTGTCCGTTCGTCCGTGCGTGCGTCCATAAACTTTTTCTTTAAAAAACTTCTCCTCAGAAACTATTGACTGGATTTTTACCAAATTTCACAGGAATGTTCCTTAGGTGATCCTCTTTCAAATTCCTTCAAATAATTGTGTTCCATGAATAATTCTGGTTGCCATGGGAACCAAAGTAAAAAAGCTTTAAAAATCTCCTCCCAATCCATCAATTGGATAGCATTATTATTTTGCAGGAATGTTCCTTAGATAGAGGTCTACATAATTCCTTAAAAAAATAAAATCCGTCAAAAAACACGGCTTTTATGGGAGACCGACATTTTCCTTTTATGGTAAAAAGTAAAATCTTTGAGAATTTTCTTCTCTCAAACTATTCATTGGATTTCATTGTCGTATTGCAGGTTAGTTCCTATGGTGGTAAGTCTTTAACATACAATCCTGACAATGACCCTAAAGAAGGAGTCTGGAAAACACTCTTGGAAAAGGAGAAAATGCTGGTAATCAGCATTTTCTCCTCTTCCCTCAGTGTTTTCTATGCTATCAAAGAGAGAAATCATCATTTCATCAATGTTTAATTTGTCTGCAAATACTTTCAATTTGGTCACATCCCAAATTTTGTCGTTTGGTTAAGAGTTAAAGATGGTTGCTTTACATAATCTATAATCCTTTTCGTATAAAACTAGAGAACCTGTGCACTTGTATTAGTTCTGGTAAAGGTTTGTTGACCTACTAATGACCTAGTACAAAGAGGAACAGGGCTTAACCTTTGTGATAAGGCACTTTGTTATCCAATCAAACTGATCCTGCAACTTCAATAAAGCAATTGGCACAATACATGTTATCTATATTTTGATGTTTCCCCACCCAAAATGGTTTGTTACAAGATCCTCTTTAACTATAACCAGAAGACAAAATTTTTATAGCTGGTCATAATTGAAAGGTGTTGCAGACAACATTATAAATCTTCAAATTAGTAAAACTTGTATCAAAAAGGGTAGAAATTATTGTGTAAAACTAAGAAAATGCAGATTACTATTATTTTCTTCTTTTCTCACAATATTTTTCACAGCTATTTTTCTTTAGTGGCTTAAAATGGTAATTGTTAAAAAACTTCTCTTCACCGTTACAGAAAAATAAGGCCTGTGGAGGGATACAGGCGCTCAAGTGCCTCTAGTTATAGCATTTCTTGCTTGCTTGGAGCAAAACCTCGTCATCTTAAGTAGGAATGACTTGAAATTTGGTATGATTGTTTGTTGCAATATTTGGAAGTATAGTGCACAAGAATTGTAACTCTACCTCATGCTGTCTTTGAGTTATTTCCTTATAGATGTCATTTTTACGGCATTTTGTGCCATCCGGAATATAACTTTGTTTTCATCTCAAGTCAGAACGACTTTAAACTTGGTATGCATGTTTGTTGCAATATTACGGAGTACAGTGTGCAAGAACAATAACTCTACCGAGCGCAAAGTTTGAGTAATTGCACTTTGATCCTCATTTTTAGCTCACCTGAGCACAACGTGCTCAAGGGGAGCTTTTAGGATCACCCGGTGTCCGTCGTCCGTCGTGCGTCGTCAACAATTCTTTAAACATCAACTCCTTCTAAACCGCTGGGCAGATTTGGACCAAACTTGGCAGGAATGTTCCTTGGGAGGTTCTCTTTAAAAATTGTTCACAGAATTTGATTCCATCAAAAACTCTGGTTGCCATGGCAACCAAATGGAATTTTTTAGCAAATTCTTTAAAAATCTTCTCCTCTGAAACCGCTGGTCGGATTTTGAAATAATTTCACAGATATGTTCCTTGGGTGACCCTTTTCAAAAATTGTTCGTGAAATTTTGATCCGTCAAAAAATGTGGCTCTGGTGAATGAGGGCTACTTGCACTATACAGAAATGAAGGAATTCTTTAAAATTCTTCTTCTCTGAAACCGCTGGTCGGATATTGAAATAATTTCGCAGATATGTTCCTTGGGTGACCCTTTTCAAAATTTGTTCGTGAAATTTTGATCCGTCAAAAAATGTGGCTCTGGTGAATGGGGGCTTCTTGCACTATACAGGAATGAAGGAATTCTTAAAAAATCTTCTTCTCTGAAACCGCTGGTCAGATTTTGAAATAATTTCACAGAGGTGCTCCTTGGGTGACCCTTTTGAAAAATTGTTCGCGAAATTTTGATTGGTCAAGAAACATGGCTCTGGTGAATGGGGGCTTCTTGCACTATACAGAAATGAAGTAATTCTTAAAAATTCTTCTTCTCTGAAACTGCTGGTCAGGTATTGAAATAATTTCACAGAGATGTTCCTTGAATGACCCCTTTCAAAAATTGTTTGCGAAATTTTGATAGGTCAAGAAACATGGCTCTGGTGAATGGGGGCTACTTGCATTATAGGGAAATGAAAAATTTCTTAAAAATTCTTCTTCTCTGAAACAGCTGGTTAGATTTTGAAATAATTTCACAGAGTTGTTACTTTGGTGACCCTTTTCAAAAAGTGTTCGCGAAATTTTGATTGGTCAAGAAACATGGCTCTGGTGAATGGGGGCTACATGCACTGTACAGGAATGAAGGAATTCTTAAAAAATCTTCTTCTCTGAAACCGCTGGTCGGATATTGAAATAATTTCACAGATATGTTCCTTGGGTGACCCTTTTCAAAAACTGTTCGTGAAATTCGATCCGTCAAAAAATGTGGATCTGGTGAATGGGGGCTTCTTGCACTATACAGAAATGAAGAAATTCTTAAAAATTCTACTTCTCTGAAACCGCTGGTCAGATTTTGAAATAATTTCACAGAGTTGCTCCTTGGGTGACCCTTTTGAAAAGTTGTTCGCGAAATTTTGATTGGTCAAGAAACATGGCTCTGGTGAATGGGGGCTTCTTGCACTATACAGAAATGAAGAAATTCTAAAAAATTCTTCTTCTCTGAAACTGCTGGTCAGATATTGAAATCATTTCACAGAGATGTTCCTTGAATGACCCCTTTCAAAAGCTGTTCGCGAAATTTTGATAGGTCAAGAAACATGGCTCTGGTGAATGGGGGCTACTTGCATTATAGGGAAATGAAAAATTTCTTAAAAATTCTTCTTCTCTGAAACAGCTGGTTAGATTTTGAAATAATTTCACAGAGTTGTTCCTTTGGTGACCCTTTTCAAAAAGTGTTCGCGAAATTTTGATTGGTCAAGAAACATGGCTCTGGTGAATGGGGGCTACTTGCACTATACAGGAATGAAGGAATTCTTTAAAAATCTTCTTCTCTGAAACTGCTGGTCAGATTTTGAAATAATTTCACAGAGATGCTCCTTGGATGACCCATTTCAAAAATTGTTTGCGAAATTTTGATTGGTCAAGAAACATGGCTCTGGTGAATGGGGGCTTCTTGCACTATACAGAAATGAAGAAATTCTTAAAAATTCTACTTCTCTGAAACCGCTGGTCAGATTTTGAAATAATTTCACAGAGATGTTCCTTGGGTGACCCCTTTCAAAAATTGTTCGCGAAATTTTGATAGGTGAAGAATCTTGGCTCTGGTGAATGGGGGCTACTTGCATTATAGGGAAATGAAGAAATTCTTAAAAATTCTTCTTCTCTGAAAAAGCTGGTTAGATTTTGAAATAATTTCACAGAGATGTTCCTTTGGTGACCCTTTTCAAAAATTGTTCGCGAAATTTTGATTGGTCAAGAAACATGGCTCTGGTGAATGGGGGCTACATGCACTATACAGGAATGAAGGAATTCTTAAAAATTCTTCTTCTCTGAAATGGCTGGACAGATTTTGAAATAATTTCACAGAGATGTTCCTTGGGTGACCCTTTTCAAAACTTGTTCGCGAAATTTTGATTTGTCAAGAAACATGGCTCTGGTGAATGGGGGCTACTTGCACTATATGGAAATGAAGAAATTCTTGAAAATTCTTCTTCTCTGGAACGCCTGGTCAGATTTTAAAATAATCTGACAGAGATGTTCCTTGGGTGAACCTTTTCAAAAGCTGTACATATAATTTTGATCCGTCAAGAAATATGGCTCTTGTGAATTGGGGCTACTTGCACTATACGGACATGATGAAATTCTTGAAAATTCTCTTTCTCTGAAACCCCTGGTCAGATTTTAAAAGAAATTTTCCGTAATGTTCCTTGGGTGACCCTCTTTAAAACTTGTTCGTAAATTTTGATCCATCAAGAAACATGGCTCTCTAGGATGGGGGCTACTTGCTCTTATACAGAAATGAAGAATTCTTAAAAATTCTTCTTTTTGAAACTGATGGTCAGATTTCGAAATGACTTTTACAGGTGACCTTTTGAAAATTGCTTGGCAAAATTATAAATTTGGTTCCAATGTTTCAATACCTCAAAAAAATTACAGACTATGGTCATCTCAAAAATTCAGGTGAGCGATCCAGGGCCATCTTGGCCCTCTTGTTACAGTATTTCTTGCTTGTCTGGAACGGAACTTCGAAGTCTTGAGTCAAATTGCGACAATTTGCTGATCTTGTTTCATTATAGTTCGGCCTTGAACCTTGATATTTGGTATTTATCTTTATTTTAGACCTTTGCTGGTTGGTACTCAGGTGAGCGATATAGGACCCTCATGATCCTCTTGTAAACAATTGTTTGCAAAATTTTGATCCGTCAAGAAACATGGCTCTGGTGAATAGGGTCTACTTGCACTGTACAGAAATAAAGAAATTCTTAAAAATTCTTCCTCTCTGAAACCGCTGGTCAGATTTTGAAATCATTTCACAGTGATGTTCCTTGGGTGACGTTTTAAAAAAAGTGTTCGTGAAATTTTGATTCGTCAAGAAACACGGTTCTGGTGAATGGGGGCTACTTGCACCGTAGGGAAATGAGGAAATTCTTAAAAATTCTTCTTCTCTCAAACGGCTGGTCATGGTCAGATTTTGAAATAATTTCACAGAGATGTTCCTTGGGTGACCCTTTTAAAAAAATTGTTCGTGAAATTTTGATTCGTCAAGAAACATGGCTCTGGTGAATGGGGGCTACTTTCACTATAGGGAAATGAAGAAATTCTTAGAAAAATTCTTCTTCTCTGGAACAGCTGGTCACATTTTGAAATAATTTCACAGAGATTTTCCTTCGGTGACCCTTTCAAAAACTGTTCGTGAAATTTTGATTTGTCAAGAAACATGGCTCTGGTGAATGGGGGCTACTTGCACTATATGGAAATGACGAAATTCTTGAAAGATCTTTTTAGCTCACCTGAGCACAACGTGCTCCAGGGAAGCTTTTAGGATCACCCGGTGTCCGTCGTGCATCGTCCGTCGTCCGTCGTGCGTCGTCAACAATTCTTTAAACATCAACTCCTCCTAAACCACTGGGCCAATTTGGACCAAACTTGGCTCGAATTTTCCTTGGGAGGTCCTTTTAAAACTTGTTCACAGAATTTTATTCCGTCAAAAACTGTGGTTACCATGGCAACCAAATGGAATTTTCTAAGAAATTCTTTAAAAATCTTCTTCTCTGAAACCGCTGGGTGGATTTTGAAATAATTTCACAGAGGTGTTCCTTGGATGACCTTTTTCAAAAATTGTTCGTGAAATTTTAATTTGTCAAGAAACATGGCTCTGGTGAAGGGGAGCTACTTGCACTTTACAGCAAATAAGAAATTCTTGAAAATTCTTCTCTTGAACGGCTGGTCAGATTTTGAAATAATTTCTCAGGGATGTTCTTTTCAAAAATTGTTTGCGAAATTTCGATCCGTCAGGAAACATGGCTCTGGTGAATGGGGGCGACTTGCACTATACGGCAAAGAAGAAATTCTTATAAATTCTTCTTCTCTTAAACTGCAGGTCAGATTTTGAAATAATTTCTCAGGGATGCTCTTTGGGTGACCCTTTTCTAATCTTGTTTGTGAAATTTTGATTTGTCAAGAAACATGGCTCTGTTGAATGGGGTCCACATGCACTATACTGATATGAAGGAATTCTTGAAAATTCTTTTTCTCTGAAACGGCTGGTCAGATTTTAAAATTATTTGAAAGAAATTTTCCTTGAATGACCCTTTCTAAAAATTGTTTGCGAAATTTTGATGTATCAAGAAAAAACGAGATATTCTTTGGGTGACTCATTTCAATAAATGTTCGCAAAATTTTGATCCGTCAAGAAACATGGCTCTGATGAATATCACTATACTGATATGAAGGAATTCTTGAAAAGTCTTTTTCTCTGAAACGGCTGGTCAGATTTTAACATAATTTGAAAGAAATTTTCCTTGAATGACCCTTTTTAAAAATTGTTTGCGAAATTTTGATCCATTAAGAAACATGCTCCGGTGAATGGGGACTACTTGCACTATATGGAAATTAAGAAACTCTTAAAAAAATCCTCTTTACTGAAACTGCTGGTCAGATTTTGAAATGACTTTTACATGTGACCTTTTGAAAATTGCTTGGCAAAATAATGATTTTGTTTCCAATGTTTCAATTCCAAACACACACAAAAAAAGCAATGGTCCTCTCAAGAATTCAGGTGAGCGATCCAGGGCCATCTTGGCCCTCTTTTCTCTGAGACCCGTTGTCAGATTTCAAAATAATTTCACAGAGATGCTCCTTGGGTGACCCTTTACAAAATTTGTTTGCGAAATTTTGATCCGTCAAGAAACATGGCTCTAGTGAATGGGGGCTACTTGCACTATACGGACATGAAGAAATTCTTGAAAATTCTTCTCTGAAACAGCTGGTCAGATTTTAAAATAGTTTTACAGAAATGTTTCTTGAATGACCCTTTTCATAATAATTGTCTCCGAATTTTTTATGGGGGCTACTTGCAGTGTACGGATATTTAGCAACTCCTAAAAATTCTTCTTTTCTAAAACTGCTGGTCAGATTTTGAAAGGACTTTTACAGGTGACTTCTCGAAAATTGCTTGGCAAAATTATGATTTTGTTTCCAGTGTTTTAATACCTTAAAGAAAAATGGCTATGGTCCTCTAAAAAATTCAGGTGAGCGATCCAGAGCTATCTTGGCCCTCTAGTTTTAACTTTATTTTGCAAAGTATCTTTACCCAGTAAGGATTAACATTTTTTTCTTGGGTAGAATGTTTTATTTGGAAAGAATATTTACAAAACTCTGGTCTTATTTATGCTGAGTGAAGGTCAAGGTCATGAGTTGATACTCAATATCAAGCCTTGAAGAATACTCATGTAACCTGAGTAAAATTTTGACGTGCCAAAGGTATATTTAATGCCTTTTACGTGACACTTTCTTTCATGTTATGAGTCCTGCATGGCTCAGTGGTAAAACGTGGGACTCGCAACCTGGAGGGTCTGAGTTCGAGCCAAACTTGAACCACTAGGCCCATCCTGAGAGTGTCCAGAGGCAGAACCTGAGCCTAGTACTGGTAAAACCCAGGAAACGCATGAGCCTAGTACTGGTGAAACCCAGGAAATGCATAGATATTTGACCTGTCGCCGTGATATGGCTGAAATAATTTTGAAAGCGACATAAAATATTAGTGAACAATCAATTCTTTATCTTAATATTGCACACTGTTCCCTTCATTTTTCTATAATTTTACTGCTGTAAAAAAAGCATGAGATGTCAACAACAGGGATTAGTTTATGACTTTTCCTTTCATCAATTGAAGAGAGATATGGTATTATGTCCTTCAACAGTACTTAAATCATGACAAGACAATGGAAGGGTTATTAGAAACGGCTCAGTGCACTGAAGTGCTGTTTGGGTCCTTAAAAATCAAAACCAAGGTTGGTAGCACTAATTGCTTGGCCAAACTGTCGCTCCTACCACCATATTGTTTCTTTGCGTACAATTCAACACTCATACCTGACACCCTAAAGGCCTTGGATTGAAGCCGAGTCAAAACCTGAAATATAGTAAAATTTTTATGCCTGTCGAAGACGGAACGTATTATGGGATCACCCATGGTGTACTGGCGGACGGCCGTCTGGGCGGTAGACCGGCGGCGACAGTTCTTTGTCGGGAGCAGAACTTTGTCACGTTAAGTCCCATTGACCGATTGCCTTGAAACTTGGCATTAATACGGAGTATGGTGCTAATTAACCATAACGTTGACTTGTGCTGTCTTTGAGTTATCTCCGTTTGATCGTCATTTTCACAGAATTTTTTGCTTGTCCGGAATATAACTTTGTCATTTCTAGTCTAAACATCTTTAGATTTAGTAAGCATGATTAATGAAAAATTAGGAAGTTTAGTGCACAAGAACCATAAATCTTCCAAGCGCGAATTTTGAGTTTTGCCCCCTTGATCTTCCTTTGAATTGCATTTCTTGCTTGTCTGGAGCATATATTTGTCATCTTGAGTGGAAATAACTTGAAATATGTTATTCTTATTTGTTGCAATATTTGACGGTGCAGTGTGCAAGAATTGTAATTTTACATAATGCTTTCTTCAAGTTATTTCTTTTGATCGTCATTTTTACAGCATTTAGTTCTTGTCGGGAATATAACTTTTTTTAATCTCAAGACAGAAAAACTTCAAACTAACTATGCATGTTTGTTGCAATATTACGGAGTACATTGCGCAAAAATAATAACTCTACATTGCGCAAAAATAACAACTCTAAGTAGGGCGCATTTTGAGTAATTCCACTTTGATCTTCATCTTTAGAGTATTTCTTAATCTTCAAGAATGGAACTGAATGCCGCCATATTGCTGCCATATAGCTGCATAACTACAACATATGTCCTTAACATTATAGGAGACATTCATGCCTATTTCAATTTCTTATAAATTATGATTTCTACTGCACTTCCATTTTCCTCAACCTTCCCTACGATTATTATGCCCTCCCTTCGACAACTGGCGATTGGACGCGCGTATTTCAAAAAAATTTTGAACTAGTTTTTTTAGCTCACCTGAGCACGAAGTGCTCAAAGTGAGCTATTGTCATCGGTCAATGTCCGTCGTCCGTCTGTCCATCCATCCGTCCGTCCGTCCGTCCGTTCACAATTACAAAAGAATCTTCTCCTCCTAAACTAACGATCAGATTGCAACCAAATTTCACAGAAATGATCCCTAGGTGATGCACTTTCAAATTACTTCAAAGAATTGAATTACATGAAGAACTTTGGTTGCCATGGCAACCGAGAGATAAACTTTGAAAATCTTCTCGTCCAAAACTGTAAGGGCTAAAGCTTTCATATTTGGCATGTAGCATCATCTAGTGGCCCTCTACCAAAATACTTCAAATTATGGCCCTAGTGTTGAAAATGAACCTATGTTGTGGGTTCTCGGATTTCATATAGAGATAAAGAAGAAAATCTTTAAAAATCTTCTTGTCACAAACCGTAAGTCTTAGAGCTCTCATATATGGCATGTAGCATCATCTAGTGGCCCTTCACTAAAATACTTCAAATTATGGCCCTGGTGTGAATATTAATCTTATGTTGTTGGTCTTGGATTTCACATAGAGACAAGGAAGGAAATCTTTAAAAACCTTCTTGTCCCAAATGGTAATGGCCAAAGCTTTCATATTTGGCATGTAGCATCATCTAGTGGCCCTCTACCAAAATACTTCAAAATATGTCCCTGATATAAAGAATTGGGTCCTATGTTGTTGGGTCTCGCATTTCACATCGCGATAAAGAAGGAAATCTTTAAAAATCTCTTTGTCCCAAACAGTAATGGCCAAAGCTTTCATATTTGGCATGTAGCATTATCTAGTGGCCCTCTACCAACATACCTAAAATTATGGCCCCAGTAGTGAAATTGGCCCTATGTTTTGGGTTCTCGGATTTCACAGAGCGATAAAGAAGGAAATCTTAGAAAATCTTCTTGTGCCAAACCATAAGGGCTAGACCTTTCATATTTGGTATGTAGCATCATCTAGTGGCCTTCCACAAAAGATTTCAAATTATGGCCCTGGTGTGAAAGTTAGCCCTATGTTGTTGGTGTCAGATTTTACATAGAGATAAAGAGGGAAATCTTTAAAAATCTTCTTGTGAGCACTCTAGGGACCACATCTCTTGCGAAGCTGAATTGAAGCTGGTTAGAGTGTCTGTCTCGATAAAATCTCACATGAGTCTGCATTTAATGCTTGTTCGGGATATAACTTTGTCATCTCAAGGCCAAAAGACTTCAAAATTGGTATGCATATTTGTTGTGAAATTACCGAGTACATGTTCAAGAACAATAACTCTACCTAGCATGGATTTTGAGTAATTCCACTTTGATCTTCATTTTAATAGTATTTTTTGCTTGTCCAGAGTGGAATTTTGAAGTCTCAAGTCAAATTGTTTGTTGCATCGACTGCCCTTTGCAACTCTTATACCTCCTTGACAACTGGCGGTGGGATTGCATATCTTGCGACAATTTGCCGCTCTTGTTTCATCATCATTTCCCCCTGAACCTAAATATTGGGTAATTATCTTCATTGTACACCGTTACTGCTTAGTCTCAGGTGAGCGAAATAGGACCATCAGTGTCCTCTTGTTTATCATTTTATTTTACTTTCTTCATCAAAGTGGATTCATAAAAGATGTATGAAACAGATGATAATACCCTCAACTTTAATGAAATTTTAAACTTTTTTTAGTCTTCAATGACTCCATGTATTATACTTTGATGAACATGGAGTCCTGAAATATAGGTTTGGCTGTTTGAAATATTTATAGAAAAAGAATCATAAATTACAAGTGATGGCATCCAAAGGGAATTTTTATCTCTTTTTTTTCTTTTTAATTTTGTTTGTTATTGATTTCAAATTATTTTCTGTTACTACCAATTATGGTTACAATATATATGTGATTATCTACTTTTTAATGAGTGGATACATTTTTCTATCTAAAACTTTTTTTACAAAAGACCTCCCCCAATTTGAGTAAATGGATTTGGTTACGATCAAAAAGAAACGATCTTGTGAAAAATCGCCCGCTTTGTAAGCTCTCTCTTCCATATCTCTAATGCATAGTCAGATACATATGTAATGCTACGTGCACATGTTAACAGGTAGTTTATGCCACTTTATTTGTATCTATGGCCATTTGTTATGTAAATATGGGCCGTAGGCATTGAATTGAATTGAAAAAAGTTTTAGGGCTTCGTATGGTACCTTTGTTTTTCAGTGAAAAAACCAATTTTCAATTTACATGTCGAAAATTGCAAGGAAGCGTCTTGCAGGATGACCGTGCCAAAAGTCTGTGTTGCTTGTATGAGGAATTCATACCTGAATCCAATCCAGTGTTTAGCATGTAGAAAAACTATCCACACCAAGATAGGTAACCATTTCTTTGGATTTTATTTTTTTATTCTATTGTTCTTTAGTTTTGTTCAACATGCTACTTTGTTTTCTACACTATTTTAGTTGTATGGAGGGAGCAACTTCACCAATACTTCCTGGTTTTCTTAAACCAGTACTTCTCCCAACGGTCTTTTCAGGTGCTTCTTGCTCATGTCAAAATTAATCTAAGCAATGTTCGACATATTTGGCTTAACCCTATAAGTACAAAATTTCTATCAGGAACATTAAACTTTACTAAAAATGTGGAATTAGAATTAAAAATCACCAGACAAAAGCGTAGCCATTTCATTTTTAAGTTGTACTTTATAAAACCATGAACATCATAGATTCAAGATCAGACAACATGAACTGTGAAGTCTGATCGTGATCTTGTGCTCCATCAAAAATAAAAGGGTTTTTTCCTATGCATGATAACTTTTTGGCCTGCAACACGCGAAAAATGCCTTCAGACCTTTGTGTAAAGTGTTGTCTCGGGATCAGCTTGCGTGGACAGTGCAGACTAATTCGAAATGACATTTTCCGTTTCTATGTAACTTTCTGTTTTGCATAAGTCCACTTTAACACAAAATCTCATGTAGTCGTAAGGAGCCGTCTCGGATTGGCGCAGATCTGAGACGACACTTTGCACAAATGTCTTGATGCCCCATTTTGTTTGTTGCATGACATATTGTTCTTGCATTGTCTGTCCGTCGTCTCTCTGTCTGTCTGTTCGTTCGTTTGTCCATCCATTTGGAATATATCTTCTAAATTCTTGAGCGAAATTGATGAAAATTCATACATTTGTTCCTTTTGATAATCCTCCTATACAGTATTTTTTATTTTTAGCTCACCTGAGCACGAAGTGCTCATGGTGAGCTTTTGTGATCACCCAATGTCCATCGTCCGTCGTGCGTCGTCCGTCGTGCGAAGTCCGTCGTCCACAATTTCTTTAAACATCTTCTCCTCCTAAACCACTGGGCCAATCTTGATGAAACTTGGCAGGGATGTTCCTTGGGTGAAGCTCTACCAAAGTTTTTCGAGAGGTTGAATTCCAGCCATAATTCTGGTTGCCATGGCAACCGAAAGGAAAAAAATAGCAAAATCTTTGAAAATCTTCTTCTCTGAAACTAGAAGGCGTAGAGCTTTGATATTTAGTATGTAGCATCTCCTAGTGGACCTCTACCAAGATTGTTCATATGATGCCCCTGGGGTCAAAACTGGCCCCGCCCCGGGGGTCACAAGTTTGAAACATAGGAACAAAGGAGGAAAACTTTAAAATTCTTCTTCTCTGAAATTAGAAAGTGCAGAGCTTTGATATTTGGTATGTAGCATCTCCTAGTGGACCTCTACCAAGATTGTTCATATGATGCCCCTGGGGTCAAAACTGGCCCCGCCCTGGGGGTCACAAGTTTGAAACATAGGAACACAGAAGGAAAACTTCAAAATTCTTCTTCTCTGAACCTAGAAGGCGTAGAGCTTGATATTTGGTATTTAGCGTCTCCTAGTGGACCTCTACCAAGATTGTTCATATAATGCCGATGGGGTCAAAACTGGTCCCGCCCCGGGGGTCACAAGTTTGAAACATAGGAACAAAGAAGGAAAACTTTAAAATTCTTCTTCTCTGAAACTAAAAAGTGCAGAGCTTTGAGATTTGGTATGTAGCATCTCCTAGTGGACCTCTACCAAGATTGTTCATATGATGCCCCTGGGGTCAAAACTGGTACCGCCCCAGGGGTCACAAGTTTGAAACTTAGGAACAAAAAAGGAAAACTATAAAAAACTTCCCTTCTGAAACTAGAAGGCGCAGAGCTTTGATATTTAGTATGTAGCATCTCCTAATGGACCTCTACCAATATTGTTCATATGATGCCCCTCGGGTCGAAACTAGCCCCGCCCCGGGGGTCACAAGTTTGAAACATAGGAACACAGAAGGAAAACTTCAAAATTCTTCTTCTCTGAACCTAGAAGGCGTAGAGCTTGATATTTGGTATTTAGCGTCTCCTAGTGGACCTCTACCAAGATTGTTCATATAATGCCGATGGGGTCAAAACTGGTCCCGCCCCGGGGGTCACAAGTTTGAAACATAGGAACAAAGAAGGAAAACTTTAAAATTCTTCTTCTCTGAAACTAAAAAGTGCAGAGCTTTGATATTTGGTATGTAGCATCTCCTAGTGAACCTCTACCAAGATTGTTCATATGATGTCCTTGGGGTCAAAACTGGCCCCGTCCTGGGGTCACAAGTTTGAAACTTAGGAACAAAGAAGGAAAATTTTAAAATTGTACTTCTTTGAAACTAGAAGGCGTAGAGCTTTGATATTTGGTATGTAGCATCTCCTAGTGTAGTGGACCTCTACCAAGATTGTTCATATGATGCCCCTGGGGTAAAAACTGGCCCCACCCCGTGGTTCACAAGTTTGTATTATAGGAACAAAGAAGGAAAATTTTAAAATTCTACTTCTCTGAAACTAGAAGGCGCAGAGCTTTGATATTTAGTATGTAGCATCTCCTAGTGGACCTCTACCAAGATTGTTCATATGATGCCCCTTGGGTCAAAACTGGTCCCGCCCGGGGGTCACAAGCTTGAAACATACATGTAGGAACAAAGAAGGAAAACTTTAAATTTCTTATTCTCTGAAACTGGAAGGCGTAGAGCTTTGATATTTGGTATGTAGTATCTCTTAGTGGAATTCTACAAAGTCTTTACATACTATGCCCCTGGGGTCAAAATTGCCCTGATCCAGGGGTCAGAAGTTCGAAACATAGGAACAAAGAAGGAAAACTTTAAAATTCTACTTCTCTGAAACTAGAAGGCGTAGAGCTTTGATATTTTGTAAGTAGCATCTTCTAGTGGACCTCTATCAAGTTTTTTTCTTAGGATGCCCCTGGGGTCAAAACTGGCGCTGCTTAGGGGTCACAAGTTTGATTTTATAGCTTGGTACTCAGGTGAGCGATTCAGGACCATCATGGTCCTCTTGTCTTATTTAATTCAGTGTCCCAGAAAAAGGGGGCTTGACGTATATTTCCGTAATGGACCAATATCTATTTAACTATTTGAAAGAATCTTATGAAGCTTCGCACTTCTGTTGTTTATCATTAGCCTGACAAAGTATTTTTCATTAGATAAAATATGTCATTGAAAAATGGGGCTTAATTTATAATTTTTAATCATAGATTGAAAACAAAAAGACTACTTGTACATGCAAAACTCGATATTTTGTATGTTAGTATCAATTTTCTTTTTCAACAGGGGATCTCCTTTCAGAAATTTGTTTCGAAACAAGTTTCACGGAAACGTAGCGGAATAGTGTCTTTCCTTAATTGGTGTGAAACCTTAACAAAGAACATTTTTTTCTGAAGCCTTGACATGCTTGCCGGCTGCTTGTGAGCTTTTTAAAAATTAGATCTGGGTCTGCCTGGGTATATTCTAGGTAGCTGAGTAATATCCTAACGAAACTTGTCTAATTTAGAATGATGAACTATAATCTTTTTATATTATATTTCATGTGTCTATTTTTAGAAATGTTATAGTTAAAGAAATGACGTGATTTACGCTGGGGGAATTATTTCCCCCGTCACAGTGAATATTTTCCTCCTGCTGAAAATCTGGTTAATTGACTTGAGATCACTAGTTTTAAAAGTTGCATTCGTTGACAAAATAATCGCTTGAGCGGCGGCACTATATTTTTATTCGGTTTTGTAAAGTGCCTATGGCGGCAGCCATATTAAACTGGTTCCATGCTTTGTTTAAAAATCCATCTATATCTACTGTACTTTGATTACCAGATCGGGGTCCATACTAACTATTTTATTTATTTGTGGGATTTTTTTTAATGTATAATATATTGTACTTTCATTGTTAGATGGATAAAAACCCGGATCGTAGTCATATCAACATTTTCCTTTCGAAAAATAATAAAGATGCATTTCGAGAAGTCACGTTATAAAATATTATCTGTCACAAATTTTTGAAGCCACCATTTTAACCCATTACCACACAATCCCTACTTTTGACGCCCCTGAGAAAGAAGCCTTTTGAAAACACTGTAGGAAAAGGAGAAAATGCTGGTAACCAGCATTTTCTCCTTTTCCTACAGGGTTTTCTACCCTCCCAGAACAAATTTCATTTTTTCAGTCACCTTTATTTTGTCGTCTGCAAATGCTTTCATTTTGAACCAGTCTAAAATTTTGTTGTGTGCTAAAGAGTTAAGTATCTTACGCTGGAAAAGGTTAAGAGATGTTTTCAAGCTCTTTGACCCTAGAGCACCCTATGAGATACTTGTGACCCCAGTTATAATTTTGTTCTAATATTGTATGGATTGTAGAAATATTTTTTTTCCTTTTGCGATCGTGTTTTTAAGACCAGCTAACTGTAACTAGGTCAATGTTGGGGCGCCAGACATGACTGGTATCATACAACCCCTCTAGTCAATATAGATATAATAAGAACTTCATTCAAGTCTTTATTATGTCTATAAAGAGGGGTTGTATGATACCAGACATATGTGTTAAAGTGTCAGGTTTAGCACAATCCGATAACACTTTTTCTTTCGTTAATGTATGGTAATTCATTGCCGACAAATGTTTGTGTAGACAAAATCATACAAGGGCGACGATTTTATCCATATATGCAAATATTGGATGTTAAATGTGACAAAATGAGTCTTGTGATCAACAATGTGATTCCTACTGAGCTGTCAAACGATCACGTGATTTCCATAAAGGGTTTAACGCGGCCCAATGCATTTTGCCCCATTATCTCCCGCTAGATGGCATTCTATAAATACTCATCTATCTAATTTGGGGATCCTGGGTACAGAACCGAACCTTTTCCTACGCGACAACCGTTACTTTGAATTTCAAACTAAATTAAACGTTTACTCATTAAAACGCTACCTCGTGTAATTCACTCAGCTATGATCAGCAGTATAGAGAAATCTTGAGCTAAAGCAGTTCTCATTTCTCCTCAAACGTATTGATAAAAGCTATTTTCTACATTACTACTTTATAGAGCGTGATATTACAGTCAGCCCGCTTTTGTGGCTAGTGATGGGTCATATAAGACAGTCGAATCTTCGAAGAATATGACATGCGCAGACAACGCATTTTGCCCTGTTACAGAAATAAGTGGTTTGGGGCGCCATTGATTGTCAGCATCAATATTTTCTTGTATATAATTTATTTCATCAGCTTGTGGTTAATATGGGGAAATATTTGCCTGAAAAGGAAAAGGTCCGCGAAAATAGCTCCTGCCTTGCGACACTCGATATTTTCGCATACCTTTCCCTTTTTCGGCAAATATTTCCCCATATTAACCACAAGCTGATGAAATAAACTCTCTCTATATATATTTTGATTGGCAGGTACTTATTGGGCAGCTATACTCATTACCGGCTATGACAAAACGGATCAATGGGTATTTCAACAAGATACCAGGCTGATGTTGAAAACACTTACATCAAGATACCCTCTTATTACTGGATTGAGGTAAAGACTTATGTTTTACTCTATATTAAACTCTTTTTTAAACGATCCCAACTTTTTACTATCCTGTAAGAGAGAAATTTTGAAACGTTACATGATAAGGAGAAATCATGGAAACCAGCTCTCTTTCCTTTTTCAACCAAGTTTTCTTTCCGATCAAGGGTATTTTGATTTTAGCCAAGTTTATTTTGTCATCTGCAAACACTGTCCTTTTTTCATTGGTCTAAAATTCTCTTTGGTAACGACTAAGCAGAAGACTGCTGGATTCATTATCAACCTTTAACATATTCGCTCCTGATCACCTTTTACATTTCGTAAAAGCCGGTTTAATGCAGAGAAATGACCCTCCCTACAAAATGATCCGGATGATTATTCTGCGTTGAGAAATGACCCCAAAAGTCATTTAACTCCGTAGAGGAATGAACTGGGGCACTATTTACGTAGAGAAATGACCGGGTCATTCCTCTATGTAAAGAAATGACTCGTGGGTCAATTTTTAGGGGAGGGTCATTTCTCTGCATTACACCGGACGTTATGAGCAGTTTTAACCGTAATATTTTCAATAGCGGCGCTGACATAGCTAGAACAAATAATTGTAAAAAGAAAATCCAGCGCTTTTTTGGTCAGGATATAATTTTAATTGTTTGATAGTATTTATTCAAGATACAGTCGAAAAGAGGTTTTTTGAGGTAAAAAAATAATAGGCAATTCTTTATATTAATTTAGGCAGCATCCTTACTTTCATTTCTGTTAATTTTTTTTTTCATCTTAGTAAAAGTGACCTTAGGAGGCTTTTGAAAACTTTTTTTCAATGTTTAGAGATTTTTTTTTGTAAATCAGAATTTTCTCAAAACCTTACTAAACACTAATGTGGTTCGACGAGAGCACAGAGGGGCTTTGTGGAAATAAAGTTGGAACAGGAGAGAATGCTATTAGCCAGCTTTTAACTTCATCCCGAGATTCATAGTTATTATGCCAGTGCAAAAGCTGTGAATTAAATCAAACTTTGTATCTGTGAGGGCTGTCTTGGAAGTTCACGGAGTTGTGTTGAAACTTTTTTCTGGTGTTAACATACACAAATTATATTTTGGTCATCGAAAATAAGCATTTGATAAATCTTGAAAAATGAAAAAAGAGCTGTCAGAATGTGACTTTATACTCCCTCCAATGCTTTGACAGAAAAAAACTTTCAAGTTCAAGGGTAGATAATTTCTTTAGTAGGAGGGGTTGACATTTGAAAATTGCAACTTGCAAATCATCAATATATTATCAATATATGTGCGAAGTTGCAATACACTTGAAGGAAAACTGTAGGAGTTTGCAACACAAAATTACTAGTATTTTGTACACAGAGGGATACACGGACGGACACATGGACAGACAGGCTGATTCCAGTATACTCCCGAAAACATTGACTTTGTGGGTTAATAGAAGAAAACAATCACAAGAAAAAATCACATAAATCTACTACAAAAATCAAAGTACTGATAGTACTGAAGGCCAGGAAATTGAGGATACAAAAGAACACAAGAGGTCAATTTTAATTAATACAAACAGATAGACGGACAGAGATACAAGCAGATTCCACTAAGCCCCTGGAATTCTTTGTTTTAACTGATACTAGAAAGCACCAGCCAAAAACTAATTAAGCCAGAGCTAGGCATGTGCTCACAGTTATTGGGTGCTTGATAATGGCTTAGAATACTTAGTAATTTGTCGTGCTTGTAAACAATCCCAAGTCAAAATTGAACTATTCAATCGGTGCAATACCAACTTTGATTATCTAAATTTTCTGAGACATGTGATGTCTTGTAGTCCTGAATGACGTTATTTTTTACATTTATGACGCAAGAACATATTTATTTTTATTGATTTCAATGAAAATACATGTAAGATAGATATCAATGTAAAATGTAACGAATAATAAAGATTGGAGTGATATGGCAGTTAGTCATGTTGTCTCTACCTTCCACAAGTCGACGACATTTCGAACTGGTCATATTTGAAGGAAGCTGTAGATGAAAATCCAAAGTAGTTCTTCGTGTATATTGAAAAGTAAGATTTTGGGGAAATTGGGAGGAATTGCTTGTTACAAGCAAATCCTCTTTTAGCCAAAATATTTTCTCAATAAAATACTGTGAAAAGGTTGGATTCTTTTGGGAAAACGATTAGGCTCGGTTTACCTATTTTACTTGCCTATTTTACGGACAAGTCACAGTGACTTGAGCTTCGATACTTATATCTACATAATATAAAAAGACGTTAATCCTAATTCATAATCGTTGTCCAAGGACAACTTGTGTCAAGCCCGCGAACACTTGACTCTCAAGCTTGACCTAGACCCTGGACCTGAATAAATGTTTCAAAGGGAACTTCTGCTCATGATGGAGAACAATGCATTATGCTAATTTATAACGGAATCTATCCAAAAAAGAAGGAGTATGGTTCGGACGAAAAATTGGCCTGCAATGTGGCCTTGATCTTCAACCTACTTCAACAGATATTTCAAATGGCACATTTATTCGTGACGGGAGGTCATTTGTGCCAAATTATTTTGAAATCCATTCACAATTGTAGAAGTTATGAACCGGAAATATTCGGATGCACACAAGCCCTAGTGAACACTAGAAATATGTGTGTCAGAGACACTGATGCCCCTGCTAAATGGTATTGGTCACGGGTATGTCATATGACACTTGTAGAGAGAGAGATAAAAAATACATTAAATGACAAGCGAACGACTACAGAAAAAAAAATATAAGCATTTATTTGGTTTCAAATCAAAGTCAATCAAAGACATTTTTAAGAATCACACAGGTGTAATCTATTTGTGACAGGTGTAAAAGGTGTGAAATACATCCTATCAATGTGAAATAGGCAGTATCGATGTACATACCAAAAAAAAAAACGAACTTTCAAAAATATTTTTATAGACAACTTGATTAACGATATGGATGAAATTTGACGTTGGGGTCGATTTTTCTAAAATTTTATTTGGTGACGATTTCACCAAAGAAATCGTCTCCAGGGGACGATTTCTCCGGAGTGATAAACATAACACGGGCCAAGCAGTTTGGGGGTGAGTTCTCCAGGGGCCGATTTCTCCAGCATTCCGCTGAAGTACCCTAGATTTAGTCGATATACATATGAAAAAGTGATAAACATAACACGGGCCAATATTCTTATTATGTAGTTTGCTTTATTTACAATCGCATTTTAGCGGAGACGCGTTTTGTGACACATATGTTCAAATGTCAACACAACGTTATAGACAAATTCCGAGCAGAGTTGTCGTTCGTTACTCTCACCATACATGAATGTGAATGATCAGGAGTGCAAGAGAGAGCGTTATAGATATTAACCGTATATAGCGCGTAGGAATACACAACTGTCGGATATAGCTAAGTTTATTAGGTTACGCCTTTATTAGGTCAGTGTTAATGACAAAAACGGGATAAAAATTACATAATCATCAGTTATTAAAGGGTCGTAATACCCTTGCAATTCTATGGCATTTTGCAGATGAAAGCTTTGAGGATAGGAAAGCATTTACACCGTGTGATAAGCAATCTCTGTAATATACTTGGGAAACTAGTTGTTTTGGCGGACTCAACGATATAGAGTGGACACACCGTCCAACATTTTTGTCTGAATAGGCAGCTTACGATCCCTATAGGCAAGGGAATCCCTTGAGGGATTCCCTGGCCTAAAAATACGCTGTATGTCACTAACAACCACAGTGCAGTGGTGACTTTGGGACGCTCCACGATGTCAAACAGCTCTATACATGTTAAATATAAGAAGAACGGTTCAACTTCTCCAAGCAGTCACCGCCAATAACAACACAGGAAGGCTGTGTCTGAATCCTTTTTTTTTTTGAAAATGTCAATGTACCATGCGTCATTGCTTACTATGAACCTTTGAAGCTCACCCAATGATTTAAAGTGATAGCCTGGTCGTATTTTTTTTTACCCAACAAAAAACCAATCAGGTCCATTCAAGTGAGGTCAGGGCTTTACGGCAGGTTCTCGATTCAACTCGATAGACCGTAGGTCTATGCTGAGGAGTGGGGATCTCGCCTTGTGTGCGGTGCATTGTCTAAATATAGTGCTCCTCTTTCCTGTTTTATTATTTTGGGGTTTTTTGCCGCTCACCTCTAATGCATGTGAGAAAGTAGGCAGTGCTTGCCTTGGAAAGAAAGTTGTATTATTACTGGTGTGAGCAAGTCAGGAAACATATCCGTAGGTGCACTGGCTTCTTTGATATTACCTAAGCAGTTAAAGAGGCCTTAAATTCCAATACAAACAAACAGGCCATTATGCATCCACAACCAGACGCTCTTTCTAAGTGCTTACATAAGATCCTTTCGAATACCTGAAACATCCCAAGTTGAGTCGTTCGGATTTATTGTACATCATATCATCGGGATGCATATATATGTATCTAGCATTTCGGTGACACATGTAGCTCTCGCTATTATGAGTCCATCATGGCGCAGTGGTAAAGTTTAATACTCTTGACTTGGAGGTCCCTAGATTGAGGCACACTGGATCCACTTGGCTTATTGTGGGAGTGTCCTTGTGTAAGTCGCTTAAAAATCTTCTCCTAGTACTGGTGAAACGCCAGAAATACATGAACATAATTATGAGATTTAGCAGATATATCGGATTTTGCGGACAGTAGGTCGCGGCATATCCGATAATGAAAAAAATTCAAGGCTGCGGCTTATAATACAAAAGGACTTATGCATTAATTTTATATTTCTAAATGATCTTTCAGTGCGGCTTGTAAAACTACAAATAGATGAGAATCTTTATGTTGAGGCAAATTTGTTTCAAACACTAATGCCTATCTTAAATAGTAGATGAGTTTATCCGGTTGCAGACTAACAATTGTGTGAAAACTAATATTATTTTTCACACCAATCCTAATTTTCACATATATTGATCGATGAAGTCGTTTGGTACTCATCAGTGATGATTTGACAGTTTAGAAATTCCTTTAAATCTTTGTAAATGGATAAAAGAATGATAACAGTCTCAAGTCCAATGTATGATTTAATCTGTAGAATAGGAAATAAAGAACAATGGATAATTTTGTTTGATGCACTTACTGTAAAATACATATACGGCTAAATGTATCTATTGATGAATGGCATTGTATATTAACCAAGCGTATCGACCGCGGCCTTTGTGCCAATGCGACCGATACGCTATTTTTTATTTATAATTCTTTTAATATGAACGCGTGCGACCTATACAGTGCAGCGGCGTTTTGTCCAGAATTCACCTGAAATAACTTTGAATGCGACGTAAAACACCATTCAGTCGATAAATCTCTCTCTGTCTATCTGCGGCCCGTGTTTGTCAGCTCTTTGGCTGTACCCATAGTGTTTGGCAGAAGGCTGACCTGCTGTTTAATTGTCTCGTTTGAGTTTCTGTCACTCCTGAATCTCTTGTACCATTTGTACACAAACTCTTTTCCCCGTTTCGGTAAAGTTTCGGACTATTTTATGAGTTTCAATGTTGTATCCCCACAACGTAGTGGAGGGGATATACTGGAATCGCCATGACTGTCTGTCTGTCCGTCGGTCAGCCCTTAGATGAAAATTTGTCCGGAGCAACACTCATAAAGTTTTTTCAAGCACTGAACTCAAATTTACACACATTGTTCCTATGTATACTGAACCAAAAAAGAAACTTCCCCTGTGTTTATGTGAAGATAAACATAAATATAAAAATCAAGATTAAACTAGATTTATACGCATTGAAAGAGTATTTTATTGCGACTTTGTAGGAAAAAAAATTATTGCTGAGGGTTTATCCAAAAGTAGTGAAACTGTAAATGAAATGCGGAAAGGGTCGCTCACCAAAATTACAAATTAATACCGGGTATGACCACCTTCAGCATGAAGGACTGCCGTTAGCGCATAGAACGGATACTGAATTGATTTCGGCTTGTGGAATGTTGTTCCATTCCCGAATTAAGGCTTGTCTTAGCTGAATGACGTTTGACGATGGAATAGGGCGACGTCTATTACGCTGGTCCAAATTATCCCAAAGGTGTTCAATGGGATTAAGATCAGGGCTTTTGGCAGGCCAGTCAATAATAGATGCAATGTTATTCGCCCTGAGGAAATTCACATTATCCCTAGCTGTATGGCTTGTGGTATTATCATGCTGAAAAAGAGTGATATTGACATTATTTTCAAACGGTGGGATAACATGCCTCGCAAGAATTTAATCTCGGTAGCGTTGGACATTCAAATTCAAATTCGATAACGACGAGATTAGTGCGAAAATCATGTGCAATGCCCGCCCAGACCAAGACAGAACCCCATCCCCAAAACGATCTCGTTCAAGTAGGCAACAGCCGGCATAACGTTCATTTCTCCCACGGTAGACTCGAATCCTGCAATCACCTCGATGAATGGAAAACCTCGACTCGTCAGAGACAAAAAGCGCTATTCCATTGTTGCCTAAGCCAGCGTTGATGTGTACGTGCCTAATTAACACGATTGACGCGGTGACGTCGCGCCAAAACTCAACCAACGTATGGACGACGTGCACGTAGCCCACCATGGTGCAAGCGATTGCGCACAGTTTGGGCAGATATGAGGTTATGTGTATCAGGGGTGTTAGCAGCAGTGGCTGTGGCAGTTTGTAAGCAATTGCGGAGGTGGGTGTACCGAATATAGCAGTCTTGGCGCGTCGCGATGACGCGCGGACGTCCACTACGTGGTTGATCTTCCATACGCCCTGTTGCTTGAAAATGTTGCCTAAATTGACAAATAGCACGAGTAAAGCATCCAATATTCATAGCAACAGCATTCATCGTCATACCAGCATTAAGCATGCCGGTGACACGTTCGCGTAAATTCTGCGGAATTCTAGGCATATCAAAAATAAAGAGAACTAAAAGAAATTTAATTGTTTTCAACGTCTTTTTAGCTCACCTGAGCACAACGTGCTCAAGGGGAGCTTTTAGGATCACCCGGTGTCCGTCGTGCGTCGTCAACAATTCTTTAAACGTCAACCCCTTCTAAACCACTGAACCACTTTAACATCAGCTCCTCCTCAACTACTAGGCCAATTTTGACCAAACTTTCCTGGAATGTTCCTTGGGAAATCTTCTTTTAAAATTGTTCACAGGATTTGATTCCGTCAAAAACTCTGGTTGCTATGGCAACCAAATGGAATTTTCTAGGAAATTCTTTAAAAATCTTCTTTTCTGAAAACGCTGGCTAGATTTCAAAATAATTCACAGAGATGTTCCTTGGGTGACCAAAAAGTGTTCACGATATTTTTTCCGTCAAGAAACACGGCTCTGGTGAATGGGGGCTACTTGCACTCTACGGCAAAGAAGTAATTCTTAAAAATTCTTCTTCCCCGTGGGGTCCCGGGTTTTTTTTACTTTATAGAATAGGACCTCGGCCTTTCTCTATGGCATGTCGTAGAAGGCGACTAAAATTAGAGACAAACGGCTGCTTTCCTCGTAATTCGTAGGATTGCAGCAGGCTGGGTAGTTCTTATTCCAAATCCTATATTTTTTTCTTGATGTAAATAGGGTTTGGAATGGGAATCAAATGGCCTGTGGGACCCCGTGTGGTTTAATCGGGGGTATAAGAATAAACCACTGCAGTCCCGCGATCGTCACATCTGCCATTTCATCTGGCGGAACAAAAGTGACAGCATGCATGTCGTAAAAGGCGACAAAAGGGGCATCATTTTGTGTTTCATCCATTCCTCATTTATCATGTTTGTCTTACGTTGTTGCACATGTATGTTATTTTCACCTCGCATTATTGTTTACTAAGTAAGTGCGCCCAATATGACCTAATTTGTCGACGGGCCATAAAACACTATTCATTCATTAAAAATTCTTCTTCTCTGAAACCGCTGGTCAGATTTTGAAATAATTTTTCAGGGATGTTCTTCGAGTAACCCTTTTTATACGCCCGTGGAAGACGGGACGTATTATGGGACCACCCGTGGCGGGCGGGCGGGCGGGTGTCCGGGCGGGCGGGCGGGCGGCGTCCAGTTCTTTGTCCGGAGCATATCTTCAAAACTATTCTAGCTAGGGTTATGAAATTTCATGGGTGGATAGATCTCATCAAGGGGGAGGTGCAGTGCGCAGGAATCATAACTCTCGCTTGCTTAATTTTTGAGTTATTGCCCTTTGTTGTTTTGCATACTTGAATTTTGTCCGGAGCAAATGTCCAAAACTATACTAGCTAGGGTTATGATATTTCATGGGTGGATAGATCTCATCAAGGGGGAGTGCAGTGTGCAGGAACCATAAGTCTTGCTTGCTTAATTTTTGAGTTATTGCCCTTTGTTGTTTTCCTACTTGAATTTTGTCCGGAGCATATCTCCAAAACTATACTAGCTAGGGTTATGAAATTTCATGGGTAGATAGATCTCATCAAGGGGGAGTGCAGTGCACAGGAATCATAAATCTTGCTTACTTAATTTTTGAGTTATTGCCCTGTTTTGTTTTTCATACTTGAATTTTGTCCGGAGCATATCTCCAAAATTATACTAGCTAGGGTTATGAAATTTCATTGGTGGATAGATATCACCGAGGGGGAGTGCAGTGCTCAGGAATCATAACTCTTGCTTGCTTAATTCTTGAGTTCTTGCCCTTTGTTGTTTTTCATACTTGAATTTTGTCCGGTGATTATCTCCAAAACTATACTAGGTAGGGTTATGAAATTTCATGGGTGGATAGATCTGATCAAGGGGGAGTGCAGTGCACAGGAATCATAACTCTTGCTCGCTTAATTTCTGAGTTAGTGCCCATTGTTGTTTTTCATAATTGAATTTTGTCCCGAGCATATCTCCAAAACTATACTAGCTAGGGTTATGAAATTTCATGGGTGGATAGATCTCATCAAGGGGGAGTGCAGTGCATAGAAATCATAACTGTTGCTCACTTAATTTTTGAGTTATTGCCCTTTGTCGTTTTTCATACTTGAATTTTGTCCGGTGCATGCCCCAGCTTTACAACTTGGGATAAGACGGGCGTATCTTGCGACAATTTGCCGCTCTTGTTAAAAATTGTTCACGGAATTTTGTTCCGTCAAGAAACATGGCTCTGGTGAATGGGGGCTACTTGCACTATACGGACATAAAGAAATTCTTGAAAATTCTTCTTCTCTGAAACCGCAGGTCAGACTTTGAAATAATTTCACAGAGATATTCCTTGGGTGACCCTTTTCAAAATTTATTCGCGAAATTTTGATCCGTCAAGAAACATGCCTCAGGTGAACGGAGGCTACTTGCACTATACGGATATGAAGAAATTCTTGAAAATTCTTTTCTCTGAAACGGCTGGTCAGATTTTGAAATATATTCACAGCAATGTTCCATGGGTGACCCTTTTCAAAAATTGTTTGCGAAATTTTGTTCCGTCAAGAAACATGGCTCTGATGAATGGGGGCTACTTGCACTTTACGGACATGAAGAAATTCTTGAAAAATCTTTTTCTCTGAAACGCCTGGTCAGTTTTTTTTTTTTTTAAATTCACTGAGATATTCCTTTGGTGACCTTTTTCAAAAATTGTTTGCAAAATTTTGATCCGTCAAGAAACATGCCTCTGGTGCATGGGGGCTACTTGCACTATACTGATACATGTATGAAGAAATTCATGAAAAATCTTCTTCTCTGAAACGACTGGTCAGATTTTGAAATAAATTCAAGGCAATGTGCCATGGGTGACTCTTTCCAATAAGTGTTTGCGAAATTTTGATCCGTCAAGAAACATGGTTATGGTGAATGGGGTCTACCTGCACTACACGGATATGAAGGAATTCTTGAAAATTCTTCTTCTCTGAAACGGCTGGTCAGATTTTGAAATAATTTCACAGCAATGTTCCTTGAGTGACCCTTTTGAAAATTTGTTTGCAAAATTTTGATCCATCAAGAAACATGCTCTGATGAATGGGGGCTTGCACTGTATGGAAATTAAGAAGTTCTTAAAAATTCTTCTTTTCTGAAACTGATGGTCAGATTTTCAAATGTCTTTTACAGGTGACCTTTTGAAGATTGCTTGGCAAAATAATGATTTTGTTTCCAATGTTTCAATTCTAAAAAAAAAAGGGCTATGGCCCTTTTAAAAATTCAGGTGAGCGATCCAGGGCCATCTTGCCCCTCTTGTTTTTATTGACATGAAAGTCTATAAAATTTGACTGAAAGGTATCATTTAATATACACGAATTGTACTGGTCTGTGCATGCACGTGAAAATCGCTTTGAGTGGGTTTCTTCTGCAAAATGCTTTCATTCGAGTTAAAATTTGTTTTATCGGACACAAAATCGTTCGTCCGAATTTATGTAGGTCATTTGATATTGTCATTAGCTTACCTGAGCACAGGGTGCTCAAGGGGAGCTTTTTAGGATCACCCGGTGTACGTCGTCCGTCGTCAACAATTCTTTAAACGTCAACCCCTTCTAAACCACTGAGCCAATTTGAACAAAACTTTGCCGGAATGTTCCTTTCGAGGACCTCTTTAAAAAGTGTTCACAGAATTTTATTCCGTCAAAAACTCTGGTTGACATGGCAACAAAATGGAATTTTCTAAGAAATTCTTTAAAAATCATCTCTGAAACCGCTGGCCAAATTTTAAAATAATTTTACAGAGATGTTCCTTGGGTGACCCTTTTCAAAAAGTGTTCACGGAATTTTGATCCGTCAAGAAACATGGCTCTGGTGAATGGGGCTATTTGCACTGTACAGAAATGAAAAAGATTCTTGAAAATTCTTCTCCTCAGAAACGGTTGGTCAGATTTTGAAATCATTTCTCAGGGATGTTCTATGGGTGACCTTATTCGAAAATTGTTCGCGAAAGGATGTGGTTAAACTTATGAAGAAAAAAGACCCCTCGAGAACACACATGAAATTTATATGAAAGAATGCTACACATGTCTACTTTATCCATCCGAAGTATTTAAGAAATTAACAGTCCAAAGGGGCGCTTCAGAGCTCTAAAGTATGGAGGGCTGGATGGGTCGTAATTTCATTAATGATTTTGCTCTATCAATTGGATCCGATTTCTTTGTGAATTCTACGAGAAAATGTTTGAATATCCCAGAAACAATTACAATGAATGAATCATTTTGAAGTGATAAAATATTAACATATTGCGACAAACATTGTTAAAATCTTCTCTGTTTGAGCTGTAAAAAGACCCAAGTCTTTCTAACATTCATTTACGATTTTGAGACAAAGAATTCCAACAAAATGAACAAATTAATATTTTCTTGTAAACATTAGGTCTGCTACATCATTTTGATATCATATAGAATGTTAAAAAGGATGTATGGTGTATTGTTTAGAGAATAATTCAATTTTTGATTGACTGTTTATCAGGGTATACCTGTAACTCCTCTTATTTTAAAACGTCAAACAAGATATGCATTTAATGTCATCTGGTGATTGAACTGGTCTTCTTTGATCCGCCTTCAAATCTTCAGACATTTGATTTTATCAGTTTTCAGCCCCATATGATCTCTATTGAAACATAGATAGGTTTCTTCCAATGTTGCTAGTTGTTCAAAACACTTTCAAGACAACGTTTTGAAATCAGAGGTTGTTGATGAACAGAAACCTCAAAATGGCTGTACATACCTGTTGGCATCAGAAGTTCAGGAATTGCTCCTTGTACTGCGTGATGCGACAAGAAAAAAGGGCTGTCTGGACTTTGATGATCCAAACAGTCTAACAGACCAGGACTATCAAAGATTAACTGGCATAACTAAATCACAATTTGACATTGTTCTTCGCTACTTGTGTTCTTTAAATCATTCTGGGGTTCATAGTGTTCAGACTGCTCTAGCAATTCTTCTTGTCAAACTCCGCACTGTACTGCCTTTTTCCATCCTTTCTACGCTATTTGCAATTCGGAAGAGAACTATCAACACAATTATTGCTTCTGTACGCAGAGATCTCAGTAGATGTTTTGTCCCGGCTTTCCTTGGCTTTAATCATATTACTAGACAAGAAATAATAGACAAGCACACGACAGTCTTTACCAAAACTTTATTTGGTGGCGATCAAGATGTTGCCATTACAATAGCAGATGGAACATACATTGAGAAAAGTTCGAACTTTTCATGTCAAAGGCGATCATATTATACACATAAATCTCAATCACTTTTAAAACCAATGCTTGTTGTTGCATCTGATGGTTATATCATAACAGTTATCGGTCCCTATTTAGCAGATGGAAAAAACAATGATGCTCAGGTTACAAAACATGCTTTTGGAAACAATGTTGAAAACATAAAGAATTGATTTCAAGATGACGATGTCATTGTAGTTGACAGGGGCTATCGTGATTGTCTGGACGTTTTAGCAGAACTTGGAATAAAAACCAAAATGCCCAACTTTCTGCCAAAATGCCAGAAGCAACACACTACTCGAGAAGGGAATGAATCGAGGTATGTCACAAAGGTACGGTGGATGATTGAAAGTGCAAACGGGAGAATAGAACAGTGGAAAGCTCTCAGCAACAAGTTGCAAAATGTACTCATTCCCAGTGTTAGAGATTTTGTTTATATTGTCTCGCCCTGTGCAATGCTTTCCGCCCACCATTGGCTTCTACCTCAAACACTGATCAAGTAGTTGCTGAAAGAATGTTGACTCTTTGCAGCAAAGAAAATCCTTTGCAGCAAAGAGTACAGTCCGAAAAACTGGACAAAAGGAGAGTCATTTGGAAAGATATTGATGAAAGTGAACTAGAAGATTTCCCAAAGCTTAATATTACATGTACGGAACTGCGAGATTTAACTTTTGGAGTATACCAAATAAAACAAGCTCAAACATACTTCACAGAACACTTAGATAATGAGGGTGATTATAAGATTCTAGTTCACAGGGAACACCAAGGTTTGATTAAGGCCCAAATCCAGTCCAGGCACACATCTTCAAAGCTTCACAGTTTGTGGATAGAGTATATTGTTGGAAGTACGCCAATATTTCATTGGTATTGTACATGTAAAGCCGGGGCAAGAGTTGTCGGATATTGTGCTCATATTGCATCTGTGATATGGTACCTATCATATTACCGACATCAATCTCAAAAGCCAATAATATCAAAGGAATTTTTCAATCGCCTTGATGACGCAGTGCGGATAGACCGTTCGACTGATTCTGAACATGAAAATGACGATGAAAATGAATAAAGATAGTCCTTTTAAAAATATTCATAATCATGAATCACAGTCAATCAAAAATTGAATTATTCTCAGAACAATTAACCATACATCCTTTTAACATTCTATATGGTATCAAAATGATGTAGCAGACCTAATGTTTACAAGAAAATATTAATTTGTTCATTTTGTTGGAATTCTTTGTCTCAAAATCGTAAATGAATGTTAGAAAGACTTGGGTCTTTTTACAGCTCAAACAGAGAAGATTTTAACATTGTTTGTCGCAATATGTTAATATTTTATCACTTCAAAATGATTCATTGTAATTGTTTCTGGGATATTCAAATATTTTCTCGTAGAATTCAAAAAGAATTCGGATCTAATTGATAGAGCAAAATCATTTATGCAATTATGACCCATCCAGCCCTCCATACTTTAGAGCTCCGAAACGCCCCTTTGGACTCTGTTAATTTCTTAAATATTTCGGATGGATAAAGTAGACCTGTGTAGCATTCTCTCATATAAATTTCATGTGTGTTCTCGAGGGGTCTTTTTGCTTCATAAGTTTACCCACATCCTTTCGATCCGTTAAAAAAAATGGCTCTGATGAATAGAGGCTACTTGCACTTATACGGACATGATGAAATGCTTGAAAATTCTTCTTCTCTGAAACGGCTAGTCGGATTTTTTGAAATAATTTTACAGAGATGTTCCTTACTTGACCCGTTTCAAAATTTTTTGCGAAATCTTGATCCGTCAAGAAACATGGCTTTGGTGAATAGAGTCTACTTGCATTATACCCCGGTCACACATTGACGGAAGGCCGCCACGGAAGAGCTACGGATTCGTTCCCGTATTGTCCGTGACAATTCGTACTAGTCTGTAGCTGTCCGTATTGTAACCGTAGTCATTCGTAGTAGTCCTTGTATATATCCGTAGCGGTCCTTGACAATTTTTGAACATGCACAAAAATTCGCTACGGATCAGATGACCGTAGCGTATCCTTACTAGTCCGTATAGACCGTACTGATACGTTCTGGTCCATATTAAAACCGTATCAGTCCGTACTTATCCGTAGGCAGGATTTGATACGGAGAACTACGTATTATCACGGTTACACTACGTTTTAGTTACGTTCTGATACGGATTTGTCACGGAAAGTCACGAACTTAATACGTTGTACTACGGAGAGGCAGGGATTCGAACGGTCTTTTACGGTTTACTACGTTGCAACACGATACAGTGCGGAATTGTAAGGATCACTATTGTTTGGTAGGATAAATTCAGAATCATGTATTTCAACAAAGGTATTTTTACTCTGTCTTTGTAGAATACAACGCAATTGCGCTTTGTTGAGTTCACAATCATGAACCGTCAACAAATGATGTTTGCAATAAATTGACTGCAACTGGATATTGGTATGGCACAAAATGTCAAGGAACTGGTCCAGCAGCTTGATGACATACATAGGTGTAATAATTATATTTTTATCGTACTACTTATAATACCTTTAATTTAAGGTTACATATTTTACAAAACATTGTACGAAAAAGAATAAACATCAGTATTATAATGTGGCATTCTATCCAAACAACGATGCTAAACATGCAAGTAAAACGATCAAATAGTGCGAGTATATAAAACTGTCACCGTTTCTGGTGGTTCAGGCAACCGCCAACGAAACGGGAGGTCAAAGGTTCGAGCCCCGCCAGGAGCTTGTTCTGATATGGCTGGTTGGTGAACCGCCAGCTAGTTAAATGTATGGTTTCTGGTTGCCTGCCTGGTGCCAGGCTGGCTTTTTCGAAATGGGTGATACTAACTATAAAGACAAGGACTTTACTTTTAAAACATAAACATTCACGATAATCAGTGTAATTGTGAAATAAACAGATTTTTATGAACATAAGAGAAACGTTATTGATCAATATTTTCATTGAACCCTTTGCCATTCAATCCCTTCGTTTTATGGGGCTGCAACAGACAAGTCATGAAAACATTCTGATTCTAGGAAATCGAAAGAAATGCTCAAAATGGGCAATTTCTCCATTTCCCACAATGCTTTCTACCTTATTGTAGAACTGAAGCTCATTTGTACCAAATTTAAAGTTGTTGTCTGCAGATGCTTTCAGTTTCGTGGAGGCCAAATTTTGTCAACTTATTATAGGTTATTGATTATGATAATCAGGTTAAAAAAAGTCAGAGAATGTGTGGACTAGAGATTGACTTTTACGAAGACCCTTCCATGGCCATTATGAGGCTCTCATGGCCGAACTTGTTGCATTTTGAAAGTGAGCAGGCTAGAGCATTTGGACGGAATGCTAAATCGTGGTAGGTCCGTATCGATCCGTGACGATTCGTACTACTACGTATCGGATCGTTCTTATTCGTACTAATCCGTACCTGTACCGTACCAAATCGTAGTGTATCCATACTTCAATCGTCCTAATTATGTTGCTCCGTATTAAACCGTGTCCAACCGTAACAGTCCGTATCACTCCTGGAACTCTGACCTACATTTTGGCTGTAGATCCTTCGAACTCCGTACTCACACCGTTGTGTATCCGTATTGGAACCGTATTGAATTTGTCATTTCCGTAGTCATCCGTGAGCGATTAGATAGTAGGTCTTCCGTGGCGGTCTTCCGTGAATATGTGACCGGGAAGAAATTCTTGAAAAATTTTCTGCTCTGAAACCGCTAGTCAGATATTAAAATAATTTCACAGAAATGTTTCTTGGGTGACCCTATTCAAAACTTGTCTGCGAAATTTCGATACGTCAAGAAACATGGCTCTGATGAATGGGGTCTACTTGCACTATACAGACATGAAGAAATTCTGGAAAATTTTCCTCTGAAACGGCTGGTCAGATTTTGAAATAATTTCACAGAAATGTTCCTTTTATGACCCATTTAAAAAGGTGTTTGCGAAATTGGATCCATCAAGAAACATGGCTCTGGTGAATGTTTCCAATGTTTCAATACCTAAAAAAAAAGAAAAAAAAAGACTATGATCCCCTAAAATTTTCAGGTGAGTGATCCAGTGCCATCTTGGCTCTCTTGTTAGCTCCACTGGCCGAAGGCCAGCGAGCTATTGTCATGGCGTTGTGTCCGTCGTGCGTCCGTCCGTTCGTTCGTTCGTTCTTCCGTTCGTCCGTGCTTGCGTCCGTAAACTTTTTCCTCAGAAACTATTGACTGGATTTTTACCAAATTTCACAGGAATGTTCCTTAGGTGGTCCTCTTTCAAATTCCTTCAAATAATTGTGTTCCATGAATAATTCTGGTTGCCATGGCAACCAAAGTAAAAAATCTTTAAAAATCTTCTCCTCCCAAACCGCTAATTGGATAGCATTATTATTTTGCAGGAATGTTCCTTAGCTAGAGGTCTACATAATTCCTTAAAAAAAAAAAATCCGTCAAAAAACATGGCTTTTATGGGAGACTCATTTTCCTTTTATGGTGTAAAGTAAAATCTTTGAAAAATTTCTTCCCTCAAACTATTCATTGGATTTCATTGTTGTATTGAAGGTTAGTTCCAATGGTGGTAAGTCTTTACCATACAATCCTGACTTTTAAGGACCCTAAAGAAGAAGTCTTTGGAAAACACTCTTGGAAAAGGAGAAAATGCTGGTAATCAGCATTTTCTCCTTTTCCCTCAGTGTTTTCTACTCTATCAAAGAGAGAGATCATCATTTCATCAATGTTTAATTTGTTGTCTGCAAATGCTCTCAGTTTGGTCACATCCCAAGTTTTGTCATTTGGTAAAGAGTTAAAGATGGTTGCTTTCCATAATCTATAATCCTTTTCATATAAAACAAGGGAAACTCTGCACTTTGATTAGTTCTGGTAAAGGTTTGTTGACCTACTGG
Source organism: Tridacna crocea (assembly GCA_943736015.1). Classification (NCBI taxonomy): domain Eukaryota; kingdom Metazoa; phylum Mollusca; class Bivalvia; order Cardiida; family Cardiidae; genus Tridacna; species Tridacna crocea. The sequence goes on from OX031069.1 coordinate 18,521,179, forward strand.
TGACCTGGTACAAAGAGGGACAGGGCTTTACTGTTGTGATAAGGCATTTTGTTATCCAATCAAACTGATCCCTGACAAAGAAGACTTTAGAAAACATTGTGGAAAAAGGAGAAAATGCTGGTAACCTTTTCCCAGAATGTTATCTACCCTTCACAAAACAACTTTCAAATTTTCATTAACTTTTATTTTTTCGTCTACAAATGCTTTCCATTTGGACAATCCTAAAATGTTGTCCTTTGGTAATGAGTTTACTGTAACCAGAAGACAAAATTTTTATAACTGGCCATAATTAAAAGATGTTGCAGACAACATAATAAATCTTCAAATTAGTAAAACTTGAATCAAAAAGGGTGAAATTATTGTGTAAAACTAAGAAAATGCAGGTAACTTTTATTTTCTTCTTTTCTCACAATGATTTTCATAGCTTTTTTTTCTTTAGTGACCTAAAATGCAGGAATGAATGGTAATTGTTAAAATTTACTTCTCTTCACCGTTACAGAAAAATCAGGCCTGTGGAGCAATACAGGCGCTCAAGCGCCTATAGTTAAAATTTGTTCGTGAAATTGTGATTCGTCTAGAAACATGGCTCTGGTGAATGGGGGCTACTTGCACTATAAGGACCTGAAGAAATTCTTGAAAATTCTTCTCTGAAACCCCTGGTCAGATTTTGAAGTAATATCACAGCAATGTTCCGTGGGTGACCCTTTTAAATAATTGTTCGCGAAATTGTGATCCGTCAAGAAACATGCCTCAGGTGAATTGGGGCTACTTGCACTATAGAGATATGAAGAAATTCTTGAAAATTCTTCTTCTCTCGAACGGCACGACAGATTTTAAAATAATTTCACAGCGATGTTCCATGGGTAGCCCTTTTTAAAAATTGTTCGTGAAATTTTGGAACGCCAAGAAACTCATTATATGGAAAATTGGCTCTGGAGAATGGGGGCTACTTGCACTGTATGGAAATTAAGAAATTCTTGAAAATTCTTCCTCTCTGAAAGATTAGATTAAATTTTGAAATAATTTCACAGCAATGTTCCATGGGTGACCATTTTCTAAAAGTGTTCGCAAAGTTTTGATCCATCAAGAAACATGGCTCTGTTGACTTGGGGCTACTTGCACTATACGGACATGAAGAACTTCTTGAAAATTCGTCCTCTCTGAAACCCATGGTTAGATTTTGAAATAATTTCACAGAAATGTTCCTTTAATGACCCTTTTTAAGATTTGTCTGCGAAATAATACTTACACTATACAGAAATTAAGAAAATTGCTTGGCAAAATAATGATTTTGTTTCCAGTGTTTCAATACCTCAAAAAAATTGGCTATGATCCTGTCAAAAATTCATCTTGGCCCCCTTGTTTGTTTTAACAGGTATGTCTTGGAGCTATCGGTTGATTTTTGACAAAAAATCTCTAAACAAATGAATGGACAGACCTTAACTGAAGTTGTAATTATGGTATAGATTTACCTTGCCTCACAGAAAATTTGTTCTAGAGCTCAAACTCTTTGGTTACAACTTATACACAAATGCACACTTAACGCATGCTTTGGGAATATTAAAGTGTGTTACAGTTTAGATGAAACGTTAGCGCTCCAGTTTTAACAAAATATGTTTATTTAATATGATCATAAAAAAATTAAGCATTTACTGGTTAAGTTTTATCCGAGTTACATTACAAATAAAAATGTCTTGGCATAATTTTGCAAACTTCCAGATCATTCATAGTAATAAGAGTTTAGGGTACTGGATGAAGCCAATCTAATCAGGACTAATAATGTCAGTGTTTGTGAAATATTTGTTTTTGGATATTTGTGTATGAACAAAATAATTTTATATTCACAAGTATAAAATGATTTTATTGGTAAAATAGATCACGAAGATATATTGGGCCCGTCTTGCTAATAGATTAAGTGTTTATACAATATGGCTTGCAACACGCGAAAAGGGCACTCGGACATTTGCGTAAAGTGTCGTCTCGAATCAGTCTGCTCAGTCTGCGCAAGCTAGTCCGAGAGGGCACTTTACGTCTACAGTAGAGGTTGTTCTTCTCCATACTTGTGCAAAACAGAAACTTACCTATAAACGGAAATTGTCGTTTCCAATTAGCCTGCGCGGACTGCACAGGCTGATCCGAGACGTCACCTTACGCCAATGTCCGAATGTCCCTTTTTGCGTGTTACAGGCCAATTTATGGTTCTATTTCGAAATATGTGAGCTATGATCTGGAGAAAAGGGACTTAATGCATCTATGCGAGGCATGATACCAGTCCAGAGATGCCTACTATTCCGATTTTTGCGGAATCATACCGATCTTAAAGTCTATTTTCCGTAGTAAGATGTCGGACATTAAAAATCTGATAAATTCCGACAAAGAACGTTTTTTAACGGTGCCGAAAAAAAAAAAGAAAGTAATAAATTCCTTATTATGCAAAGGGAGATTAGCCTGATTATCGATCAATAAGAGTAGCTTTCCTTTGACATTCTGATTCACCATTCGTATTTTGTCCTGAAGTTCCTCATGTACTCATAGTAAAAAGCAGAATAGTTGTATAGACAATGAGTCACTAGACCGGCAAAGAAAAACATCGCATCATGCAGAAATTTATCGGGCAATATACCAATCTGTGGCCTGTTGTCAAGTCATATAGTAAAAGGAGGAAGTGATTATATACTGTGCTCATATGTCTTTGATAAGTCTATTTTCACAAATAAAATTATATTTTAAGTACATGTATATGGTATTCTTGAAAATGTTCTCAGATTCCAGATAAGTGTCGTTTCGAGTTGGCATCTCTTCCAGTCAAGTCATTATATAGAAATGGGTCCATGAAGTTTTTTCCTTAACAACCGGGTGCAGCATGGGGTACACTGGTCATCTGACATGCAGAAAAATTGATAAGAAACAAAAGGTTTTGATCAATGTCACCTTGCGCCGCATACACAGGCTAACAGGATCGATACGGTCTGCAGATGCATCAAGTTCCCTACCCCCACTTCCCAACCCCCCCCCAAAAAAAAAAAACAAAAAGAAAAAGGTTAATTCTTTTACCAGTACTATGAACAATATTTTACCAATGCCAACGGCTGCCTGACTCTATAACCCCGCCTAAACAACGGTTGGTTAGAGAGAGGATAGTGTCGTGTGCAATGACTATCATAAATCATCTTTTGTCAATTCTGTTCTGTCAGGTTGTTCTATAAAAACGGACAATATCACTTGTGATATCGGTTTGTAGCAAGGAGGTTCTATTACTACAATACGTTTGTAATTTACATGAATGGCTTGTATTCTGTCATAAAAGGAAAAAAAACAGACATGTAAGATAGGTATAAAAGGTGAAGTTTCTGACATATTTGCACATGTTCTCTGACATTATGAATTTATAAACTAAACCCGACACCATATATAACTCTTTTTTATATAAAGAAACAAATATGCCAATTAATCTTGATAAAACCAACTACTGTAATTTAGGATTGGTATAGGATAGGTGGCTCTTTACTTGACACAGAAAAATTAAGGTTTTGAGAAACTATTTCAAATTACGTAAATTTACAGACGTATGGTCTTATAATTCACAAAAAGGTGATGGTATTTAGCTAAATGTAAATTTGCAGCACAGACACGTAGAAGCCTCTTGGGAATGTTCCATATAATAAGTACTTTAAGAAATTCGTCCGAAATTTTGCTAGGATTCCATGGGTTTGAATGCTATGTCTAATAATCGAATGACACTAGGACATTACACACATTATCCCTTATCAGACTTAGTTTATCAAATACTGGATATGACATAAAGATGTAATCGACTAGATACCAAAAATTTTGATATGCTTAAAAACGTATCATCATTATGCCAAAGTAAATTAAGTCTCAAAAGTAAGACATTTTTTTCACATAGTACCGATTGATAATATTTAGATGCATGTGTGTTAGGAAAGTGGTAACCAACAATCATTTGTTTTAATTTAAAACAAAGATTTAAGGATTGCAATTATCAGACTTGGCAAAATTTGTTGGATTTATCAAGATGTGATTTTTACGAGAACTTCAAAAGTATTCTAAATGTAAGATTTAAATCAATGCTAGCAGAGAAAACTTGCTGATTGTTTATTTCAGTGAAAGAATCCAGAATAAGTCCAAAGGTTAGCGTTATGTTACAGAATTGATGGAATAGACAATGGCACGTTTCTATTTGTTAAAATGAAAATAATATAGAATTTGTATTGTGGGTCCGAGGCCTTATTTTGCAAATGAAAAATATCGATTGTTTACTGGTGAGAGATCCATGTCCCCTTTGTTTCAGTAAAGGTTTTTTTGTAAGCCATTGACTTTTTTTTTTTTAAAGATTGGTCAGATGCTTCTCTATAAACCAGTTGTAAAAGGCTTTTTTTAATCATTTGCTTAATACACATTTATATTTTTAACAGCTCTGAGAACGTTTACTGCATCGAAATGAATGAACTGGAAGACACAGTTAAGGAACTGAAAAAACACAAAGGCTACATTAAAAGTGTGTTCATTTACTACTCTGGACACTACTATAAGGATGAAGGAAAGGGTTTCCAAACACATGAGGATAGATTTACACCAAAAGCGGAGTTCGGAAAGTACATTAAAACTCTAGAACGGGACATTATTCTAGTGACTGACTGCTGTTTTTCTGGAGAATTAAAGGATATTTGTCCTAATATTAGAATACAGATAGGTGCCTCAGGCTCTGAAGAAAATGCAGAATTTCATCAGTCAGGCAGTATGCTTACAAAGTTTTTTGTTCATAGCCTGACAGGAAAGAGCCAAGGAACACCGTGTCCTCTGACCGACAACATTGCTTGTAATATTTGTGAGAACTATAATCCTGCAGCGGATAGAATTGGATTCATCTATGGCAGAGAAATGTTCAGAAATATCAAGGAACACATGGAAGAATATTACACACAACGACCACATAAAAACTGCAGGCCATCACTTTTCATTAGAGACGGTGACGATGATTGCATCATTGGTTATCATATAGACAAGAAAACGGAAATCAAATTTGGCATTGAAGACAATACTGAAAGTAAACAACCAGCAGATGAATATGTAATTTCAGAATTGCCAAAAGAAATGAAAGACTTACAGATCATCCTATTCCGAGAGGTTTTGAAACAGAAAAATGTAGGTAAGGTATACTGTTACCTTGCTCAACCATTTCTTTCAGAGCTACATCTAGAGTGCAGGATTGCCGACATTCCGCATGAAAATCTTAATCCCGCGAAAACAAAATCATTTGTGCGCCAACTTCCGCACTAAAACAAAAGTGCTAGAAAAATAACGTAATAATGAGCACTATAATTAGGGATAGAGAGAAAAATACACTTCTGGAGAATAAAATGTGACAAAGTTTGCACTATGGGTTACTGCAATAATTATTCGAAAATATACATCGCCTTTGAGGCTTTACCCATTAAATATTGGTTATTCATTTCAAAAGATCCAGAATGGTTAAAAAAAGACACCTAAATACAACGTGCTCAAGGGGAGATTTTAGGATCGTCCGGTGTGCATCGTCAACAATTCTTTAAACATCAACTCCTCCTAAACCGCTGGGCCAATTTGGACCAAACTTGGCTGGAATGTTCCTTGGGAGGTCCTCTTCAAAACCTGTTCATAGAATTTGATTCCGTCAAAAACTATGGTTGCCATGGCAACAAAATGGAATTTTCGAGGAAATTCTTTGAAAGTCTTCTCTGGAACCGCCGGCCAGATTTTAAAATAATTTCACAGAGATGTTCCTTTGGTGACCCTTTTCAAAATTAATTATTGTTCGCGAAATTTTGATCCGAAATTTTGAAACACGGCTCTGGTGAATGGGGGCTACTTGCACTATACGGCAAAGAAGAAATTCTTAAAAATTCTGGTCAGATTTTGAAATACTTTTTCAGGGATGTTCTTTAGGTGACCCTTTTCAAAAATTGTTCACGAAATTTTGATCCGTCAAGAAACATGGCTCTGGTGAATCGGGGCTACTTGAACAATACGGCAAAGAAGAAATTCTTAAAAATTCTTCTTCTCGGAAACAGCTGGTCAGATTTTGATATGATTTCACAGAGATATTCCTTGGGTGACCCTTTTAAAAAAATGTTCGCGACATTTTGATCCGTCAAGAAACATGGCTCTGGTGAATGGGGCTACTTGCACCATACGGATATGAAGAAATTCTTGAAAATTCTTCTTCTCTGAAACCCTTGGTCAGATTTTGAAATAATAGCACAGCAATGTTCCATGGGTGACCCTTTTCAATAATTGTTTCTCGAAATTTTGATTGGTCAAGAAACATGGCTCTGGTGAATGGGGTCTACCCGCACTATATGGATAAGAAGGAATTCTTGAAAATTCTTCTTCTCTGAAACGGCTTGTCAGATACTAAAATAATTTCTCAGCAATGAATGACCCTTTTCAAATTAATGACCCTTTTCAAAAATTGTTTGCGAAATTTTGATCCATCAAGAAACATGCTCTGATGAATGGGGGCTACTTGTACTATATGGGAATTAAGAAATTCTTAAAAATTCTTCTTTTCTGAAACTGATGGTCAGATTTTGAAATTACTTTTACAGGTGACCTTTTGAAATTGCTTGGCAAAATAATGATTTTGTTTCCAATGTTTCAATTCTAAAAAAAAAGGCTATGGTCCTCTCAAAAATTCAGATGAGCGATCCAGGGCCATTTTGGCCCTCTTGTTCTGAATAACACGATGTTTGTTTTGTCTATAGTAACTCTCATTCCACATATACTGCAATAATCATATAAACAATTTAGAGTCGCCTGTAAATCACTGACGGACTGACCAATTAGGACCATGTCGTCTGCAAATAATAAAAGGATGAGATATACCGTTAAAATTTAGACCACAGTTTGGTCTATCTTGTAAGAATAATTCTATACCCTCTATGAATAGAGCATACATGACATGTGAATTTATTTGGCCTTGGCGTAAACCTACTGAAATATCGAAAAACTTGGAATAAATGTTACCGCACTTAACACACGATTTCACAATTTATACATTGAACGAAAAATGCGCAGAATTTTTCCATCAAGACCTTGTTGAAATAATTTATGCCATAACGCATGTATTTCCTGGGTTTTACCATTGCTGGGCTAGGGCTCTGAAGTGTCTTGCCGTAGTGCCACACTGAGCCATGCAAAACCCGGAAAAGCATTATAGTAATGTTAAAGCGTTCGTGTAGAGTGACATGTTCTAAAGTGACCTGCAATCCCTATTGACAAATTCTTGCAAAGACGGGTGAAAAATACAGAAATATTTACAAGAAAAGAGGATAGATGTAGCTGCAAAAAAACACAAAAAGCGATGACACAACAAGATTGTCATTGCACATCGTGTGATTGGAAGCACCTCAGACTGTCTTTTCTGCTTTGATTGCGAATTTAAGCTGCAACTTTACATAAGTATCTGTATGAAATGATAGATGGAAGCTAAATTCTCTGTTTAATACGAAGGTAAACTTTCGTTTAATTTATGAAATGAAGGTATTGAACAACGTAGCATAAGGTAAGATGAGTGTGGATCTTCTTGCCTTACAGTGACTGCACTGTAACGAGTGTTAAATAAAAAGGTACGTGGCATTCATACAAATAAAGATGACTAGATTAAAAGAACCCTTCAATTGATGTGATCTTATTTTTTTATTTCCCCATAAACAAATGATGTATTAATCCTTTACCACAGAATTGGATTCGCGTTTAAATTCATCCTCCACTCTTTACTTGCCCTCTTTTTTTCTGAAGGCGATTGGAGTTTATTCGAAAATTTATAAAATGCAACCCTCTCTTTTGCTTAATAATTTAAGAGTTTCTGCATAATCTTTGAAGTTGGATGTCCATCTTCACCTAGAGCATAAGCTGAATATGCCCCTGTTTTTAGCTCTACTGGCTGAAAGCCAGCAGAGCTTATGTCATGGTGTGGTTTCCGTCGTCGCCCTTCCGTTTGTCTGTACGTCCGTCGATTTATCTTTTTCTTAAAGTCCGCATTTTTGGTCAGATTTTCATGAAACTTGCACAGTTCGTTTATCTCATCACTAGCTCTAAACCGTATTGATTTTGAAAAAATCCGACTAAAAAGTAGGGAAAAGTAGCCATTTCAAGTTTAAAATTATTTCATTTCTTGTTTAAGCGATAAAGTCTTTCTTTGAGGTCAGATTTCCATGAAACTTGCAGAGTATATTTATTTTATCAATATCCAATATATTTTATCAATATCCAATATCTTCAACCCTATTGATTTTGAAAAAAATCCAACAAACAGTACGGGAAAAGTAACCGTTTCAAATTGAAAACTTTCTTTTCTTGTTTACGCAATAAAGTCTGCATTTTTCGTCAGATTTTTGTGAAACTTGCACATTTTTTTTTATCTCATCAATAGCTTTTAGTGTATTGATTTTGAAAATAGAATTAAGAAACAGAATGGGAAAAGTAGCCGTCTCAAGTTTAAAATTTCAGTTTCAGTTTTTGGTAAAGGCTGTCTTTGTGGTCAGATTTCCATGAAACTTGCAGAGTTTGTTTATCTTATCAATAGCTACAAGTCTATTGATTTAAAAAAAAAAAAAAACAGTATTTGAAAAGTAGCCTTTTCAAGTTGAGAACTTTCTTTCCTTGTTTAAGCGATCGATAGAGACTGCATTTGAGGTCAGATTTTCATGAAATTTGCATAGCTTGTTTATCTCACCAATTGCTTGAAGCCTACTGATTTAGAAAAAAAAATCCAACAAACAGAACGGGAAAAGTATCCATTAAAAGTTAAACACTTTTATTGCTTGTTTACATGATAAAGTATTTATTTGTGATCAGATTTTTGTGAATATTTCAGTTTCTTTATCTCATCAATAGCTTTAACCTGGACAAACAGTAATGGAAAAGTGGCAATTTTGAGTTGAAAATTTGGATTTCTAATTTGCATTATGAATTCAGCATTTTTGGGTTGGATATTCATGGAACTTGCCCATTTGTTTTCATGGTCTCGTCAGCAGCTGGAACCCTGTTGATTTAAAAGAAAAAGTCTTGCTATCAGTATGGGAAAAGTAGCAATTCAAACTTGAAAATTTCCATTTCTTGTTTATAAGTACTTTCCTTCACACTGACTTTACTGGTTTTCTTTTTAAATCATGAATTCATAATTTATGCTAGCATTAAAGCAACGTCTCTGCCAGTAGAGCGATTTAGGGCCCTTCAGGGCCTTCTAGTTTGACCGAGTTGCAAATAGTTATTAGCTCAACTGGCTGAAAGCCAGCATAGCTTATGTCATGGTATATTTTCCTTCCGTCTGTTAGTCTTTTTTGTTCACTCGATAAAGTCTGCATTTGTTGTCAGAGTTCTTTAAAATTTGCACAGGTTGTTTATCTTATTAATACCTTGAACCCTGGTGAGTTTTTGAAAAAAAATCAACAAACAGTACAAGAAAAGTAGCCATTTCAAGTTGAAAATTCCTATTTCTTGTTAACGCGATAAAGTCTGCATTTGTTGTCAGATTTGCATAGTTTGTTTATCTTATCAATAGCTTGAACTCAGTTGACTTTGAAAAAAAATCTAACAAACAGTATGGAAAAGTAGCCATTTCAAGTAAAAATTCCCATTTATTGTTTACATTATAAAGTTTCCATTAGTTATCAGAATTTCATGAAAGTTGCACAGTTTGTTTATCTCATCAATAGCTTGAATCCTGATTTTGAAAAAAATCCAAAAAACAATATGGGAAAAGTAGCCTTTTGAAATTTCCATTTCTTCTTTAGGCAATGAAGTGCAATGATTTGATCCAATTCTTTTGAACTTTCAAAGGTTGTTTCGTTTATCAAAAAGGAATGCAATCTAATAGGGTGAAGAAAATTTAGTGATTCGTTCAGAAAGCAGCCATTTGAGAACCTAGTATTGTTTACTCAACAAAGTCCACATTATTTGTCACATTTCTTTGAAATTTGCTAGGATTGTTTAATACAAGGCTAACTTAAACCGTATCAAATTTTGCTGGATTCCAAACAGTTGTTTTTCAGAAACTCCTTTCTTTTAGACTGTTTGTTCAATTCACCATGCCTACTTATGCTGTCTTACTGGGTTCAAGCCAAGTTGTAAGCACATCTGCCCTTTTTAGCTCACCTGAGCACAACGTGCTCAAGGGGAGCTTTTAGGATCACCCGGTGTCCGTCGTGCGTCGTCCGTCGTGCGTCGTCAACAATTATTTAAACATCAACTCCTCCTAAACCGTTGGGCGGATTTGGACCAAACTTGGCAGAAATGTTCCTTGGGAGGTCCTCTTTAAAAATTGTTCACAGAATTTGATTCCATCAAAAACTCTGGTTGCCATGGCAACCAAATGGAATTTTTTAGCAAATTCTTTAAAAATCTTCTCCTCTGAAACCGCTGGTCGGATTTTGAAATAATTTCACAGATATGTTTCTTGGGTGACCCTTTTCAAAAATTGTTCGTGAAATTTTGATCCGTCAAAAAATGTGGCTCTGGTGAATGGGGGCTACTTGCACTATACAGAAATGAAGGAATTCTTTAAAAATCTTCTCCTCTGAAACCGCTGGTCGGATTTTAAAATAATGTCACAGACATGTTCCTTGGGTGACCCTTTTTCAAAAATTGTTCGTGAAATTTTGATCCGTCCAAAAATGTGGCTCTGGTGAATGGGGGCTACTTGCACTATACAGAAATGAAGGAATTTTTAAAAAATCTTCTTCTCTGAAACCGCTGGTCAGATTTTGCAATAATTTCACAGAGGTGCTCCTTGGGTGACCCTTTTCAAAAATTGTTCGCGAAATTTTGATTGGTCCAGAAACATGGCTCTGATGAATGGGGGCTTCTTGCACTATACAGAAATGAAGAAATTCTTAAAAATTGTTCTTCTCTGAAACAGCTGGTTAGATTTTGAAATAATTTCACAGACTTGTTCCTTGGGTGACCCTTTTCAAAACTTGTTCGCGAAATTTTGATTGGTCAAGAAACATGGCTCTGGTGAATTGGGGCTACTTGCACTAAAGGGAAATGAAGAAATTCTTAAAAATTCTTCTTCTCTGAAACAGCTGGTTAGATTTTGAAATAATTTCACAGACTTGTTCCTTGGGTGACCTTTTTCAAAAATGTTCGCGAAATTTTGATTGGTCAAGAAACATGGCTCTGGTGAATGGGGGCTACTTGCACTATATGGAAATGAAGAAATTCTTGAAAATTCTTCTTCTCTGAAATGGCTGGACAGATTTTGGAATAATTTCACAGAGATGTTCCTTGGGTGATCCTTTTCTAAAATTGTTCGCGAAATTTTGATTGGCCAAGAAACATGGCTCTGGTGAATGGGGGCTACTTGCACTATATGGAACTGAAGAAATTCTCGAAAATTCTTCTTCTCTGAAACCCATTGTCAGATTTTAAAATAATCTGACAGAGATGTTCCTTGAGTGACCCTTTTCAAAAGCTGTACATATAAGTTTGATCCGTCAAGAAACATGGCTCTTGTGAATGGCTCTTGTGGATGGGGGCTACTTGCTCTTATACAGAAATGAAGAATTCCTAAAAATTCTTCGTTTTGAAACTGATGGTCAGATTTCGAAATGACTTTTACAGGTGACCTTTTGAAAATTGCTTGGCAAAATTATAAATTTGGTTCCAATGTTACATTACCTAAAAAAAAAAAAAAAGATAGACTATGGTCATCTCAAAAATTCAGGTGATTGATCCAGGGCCATCTTGGCCCTCTTGTTTCAAAATTTATAAAGTATGCTAGCAAAAAGGCGAAATCACTGCCAGTAGACTTTTCAGTTTCAATAAAATGTCAATCAGTACACTTATTTGAACAACCATGTGTGTTACCACCTTTAAGCACATTGTATGCCTTGTGTGACTTTGATGTTTAATTATGGTCATTTTCATTATATGCAGAAATTTTGGTAGCTTTTCTATATAGAAATGATATTATGGGCATGGATCTGGACGCCCTCTTTGAAAATTAAAGGAAGAACTGAACTGATCACTGCTTCTTAAGAATGGATAGACTGGGACTGATATATCAGAGGCTTACTTTCTCTCTGTACTTTTTAACTTCCATCTTAGTTCAATTTCATCTCTTCAACATATGCCCGTTGATCTTTTCATTTAGAACTATTTCGTAGTGTAAGAAATTAATAGTTGTGACATGAATGTTAGTGTGATGAACTGTACGCGGAGAGAATTCTGATGCAAGGATAAGAGCTGGAAATACTAGATTGCCATAAAGTTTTCGTAGAGTGAGTAAGGTTATCATGAGCTTTCTGTTTTTATTTTAAGTTGAATGGGCTTGTCTGTAATGGAGATTAAATCTTGGCAGTCGGTCATGCCTGTTGGAAAGTACATACACCTTTAACTAAAATAGATATAAAGAAAACCGAGTTGTCTTTAAGGATTTAAATGTGTTGACATTCTCCAAAATCAATGGTACTTTGAGTGTCTAGAAAAATGGGATACAGAAATCCTTAAATATTAGTTTTTCACTTAAATCTATGTTGAGAGCATTCCTTAAGATTATCTCTTTCAGGCTGTCTAAAAGAGGAGCCGCAACATACTCGCAACATTCTCGCCTCTCACCTCTGCTGAAACATGCGAGAAAAGTAGTTGGTGGCTTTTGAAAGAAAGTTGTGTTAGTACTGGTATGAGAAAGCTAGGAGACACATGTACGTCACCGACCGCCATGATATGACCTTAACTGTTAAAGTGGCGTTAAACCCCAATAAAACCAACTAACCTTTCAAGAATTAACTTTTTAACACTGTGAACTTAAATTATTAATGAAAGAACATGAAAAATGTTTTATATTTCATCATCAGATGTGGAAAGGCACAAGGGACTGTGGGAGAAATATTCTGACGTAATTGCGGTTATAGTGAGAGAAGGTCCTCATAAAGAACACAAAATCGAACTGCCTACAATAGCAAGGGTGTCAGATGCAGTGATTCAAAAGTTAGACATATCCTGCAGTTTGAGACCAATTAAAAGATTAAACGAACGGAAAGTCGGGATGTTTCTTACAGACGTTACCGTGGGAGAAGTTGTGGAGTTTGCTAGTAAAATAAACCGTCATGGCTTGAACGTTCAACGGGTAAGTTGATTTTGACCTATGTAGGTGCGTTTGAACCTATTCTTGACAAATTCCAAAATATTTTTGCTAAAGACGATTTCTACAGTTTAATTTCTCCCAAGTATTTCGATTTAAAGTATTTTGTGGTTTAAAATATGTTGAATCCAAATAAATCAAGAAAAGGAGGGTTGCTGGCTTAATTCTGTAAATCTCGAAATATGACCATTTTGACGGTGTAGAGCACTTGTAATCTGGATATCTTTCATTTTAAAATAAAGATGTAAAACAAGATGCAGCAGAGTGCAATTCCAGTCTAGTAAAAAATATCTCACTTTTCTCACATATTGCAAACTGTTGTTTGTGCTGTCTTTGAGTAATTTCTTTTTGATCGTCGTTTTTACAGCACCTTTTGCTCGTCCGGTGCATAACTTTGTCATCGTAGGAAGGAATGACTTGAAATATAGTATTATTATTATTTGTTGCAATATTTGAAAGTGCAGTGCGCAAGAATTGTTACTCTACATTGTGCTGTCTTTGAGTTATTTCCCTTGGATCATCATTTTTACAGCATTTAGTGCTTATTTAGAATGTAACTTTGTCATCTCGAGTCATAACGACTTCAAACTTGGTATGCATCATTGTTGCAATATTACGGAGTACAGTGCGCAAGAACAATAACTCTACCTAGCACAGATTTTGAGTAATTCCATTTACAGTATATCTCGCTTGTCCGGAAGTGAACTTTGTCATCTCAAGTCAAATTGACTTGAGACTTGGTAAACACGTTTGTTACAGTTATGAAAAGTGCAATGCAACGGAACTGTAACCTTACCTAATGCCTTTTTGGAATTATTATCCTTTCCTTTTTTTACAGCTTTTCATGCTTCTCAACAGTATAACTTTGCATTTTCATGTTGGAATGACCTTAAACTTTAGATGCATGTTTCCTTTACAGTAGAAGAGACACTCATGTGTATTTCAATCACTTACATGATTTCTGCTGCAATGCTATTTTCATCTACCTGCCCTTTACTATTATTATTCCCTCTCGACAACTGGGAATGGGACGGGCGTGTCTTGCGACAATTTGCCGCTCTTGTTTTTAATTATGTTTGAGCTTGGGTATGTCTTTGCAGAATTATTAACCACAAAACGATTATGTGTAGCACACATGAACTGTCTTAATGGATCTAATGTCAAAGTCAAACCTAGGTTGAATATATATAGAAAGAAACTCTGATGGTTATGTAATGTCTGGTCTGTAACTTTGTAACTATGAGTGATTTTTAATACAACTGTATAAAATGTTTGCTTTTGTAGAAGTGACGTGCGCAAGAAACATGTCCTTTGTTCAAAGGTCAAGGGCAAAGCAAAGTTAGACGTCCATTGTTATCTCCGGACCATATTTTTTTCAACATTATAATACTTATCCCTCGCCGAAGGCTGAGGGTTTATAGTATTAGCGTTGCCCATCCATCAGCCCTTCTGTCACAGACAATCATTTATTTATATCCCCGATTCCGGCGCGGGGATAGAAATAGCCCAGCTATCGCACTACAGTAGTAAGGACATCCCATGCCTGCCTGTTTGCCTTGGGTTGCAACTCGTGATGATAGGATGCTGGGCCCCGTTTCACCAAGGCAGTTACGAACAAAATTTGCGCAAGTATAGTATCATTTATCTGCTGTGAGGTACATGATAACTACCATTGAATATTTTTGAAAACTATTGCGAAAAATCAAAGTTTTCCTGCAAATTTTATCTAGATAAATTGAAAAGCTTGATTTATCGCGATAGTTTTCTGAAATAATCGTGATATGTCGTATCTCGTTGCAGTTTAATACCACTATACTATAGTTACGTAATACTGGCGCACATTTGGTTCGTAATTGTCTTGGTGAAAGGGGCCCTGGTGTTTGAGTGGATTCAGGGTATGTCCCTTTGATAGCTCTGTTTCGCAGAACACCACTTTGGCCTTTAATTGAACTAAACGAGGGGTCAGGAAGGCCCGTCCTGATCATTCCGAGCCCCAGGGTGGTTCTCCTACTTCGTTTTCTCTTTCGCATACATGTACACAGATACATGTACATCGTGAAAACACGTCTCTTCTATTTCATCAGTTGCTGTATAGCAGTACCATAGAAGATGGTGGCTCATTGGCTAATCAGGTGAAGTCATGGTCTTTGATTGACACTTGTAGATGTCAAAAGACAGTTAATGCTTGGTACGACATTTTACGGGTCTACATTTGTCCAGTCTAGCCCTTTCACTTCGAGTATATCACCGGTGAATCCTTGTCATAATCTGTGTTGCGATACCCCAGATCATCTCTTGCTTGGCTCCAGGGGCGAATGGGGAGCAAACATGGCAATCAAAAAGAAAGCCAGGCATACGTAGACTGAGTCTGACTTTATTGTTCTTGAGGCAGAACCAGTCACAAAACTTGTCGTCATAAAGAAAACAATATCTTCCATTTTGGGCACACCAAAATCAGTCAAAAAATTAAGAAATGACACTGTTTGTTGACTGTCTTTCTAAATAGCAAGCAAAAAAACTACTTAGAACATAAAAGTTTTTCATCTTGGATGTAAAGGTCTATTCTCGCAAAATTCCTGGCGCTAGCAAATGAGTCATTAGATGTAAAGAACAAATACTTGCAGTAACCCTTTGCTTTGTTATAAATACAAGAATCCTCCTTCATCCTTCTCTAAAGACTTTTCGGTTTGGGCTGACAGGGGCAGAAACTGTAAGACCTTGTGGAACAGTTCAACAATGTACGCAAAAAAGACATTTCCGAAGTCTTGACACGAACATCGTACAACTTGCGAACTTTTGGCCAAAAAAAAAATGTCTTGAAAGTTCTTAGAAATGACTAATGAGTTGAAAAGCCTTGGTCCAGATCTTCAGTCCTCTAAAGCTCCAATACAGAATCAGCCTGCACCGATTCCCAATAAATACCACTCTGCCCCCCAAAAAACATAATCGTCAACTTTCAAAGCTAAACCTGCACAAATGGACAACTAATCTAAACCTGTCTAAAACAACATAAAACAACATTCATTCATTCATTTATTTATTCATTCATTCATTTTTATTAGCTCACCTGAGCACGAAGTGCTCAGAGTGAGCTATTATGGTCACTCACCGTCTGTCGGCGTTTGCCATCCGTCCATTCGTCCGTCATCCGTCTGTCCATTCACATTTCCTTGTTTACACTTTAGCATCTACAAATATCAACCAGTCAGCGCCAAACTTGATAAAAATATATATGACCATAAGATCTAGGATGAGTTCGGTTATGGGTCGAATCGGACCAGAACATCTGGAGTCATTTACTCTTGAATTAGAAAAAATGCAATATAATCACTTTGTTTACACTCTAGCATCTACAAATATCAACCAATCAGGCCCAAACTTGGTCAAAATATAAATGACCATAATATCTCGGATGAGTTCTATTATGGGTCCAATCAGACCAGACCGACTGGAGTTTCCTGCCCTTGAATAAGAAAAACTGCTTTATTTGACTTTATTTACTCTCTAGCATCTACAATTTTTAAGCAATCAGCACTGCACTTGGCCAAAATATATATAATCATAAAATATTGAATAAGTTCGATTATGGGTGTAATCGGATAAGAAGGACTGGAGTTATTTGCCCTTGAATTAGAAAAATTGCTATATTTGACTTTGTTTACACTCTAGCATCTATTTTTATTAACCAATCAGCACCAGATTTGGTCAAAATATACATGACCATATTAAGATCTGAGATGAGTTCGATTATCGGTGTTATCGTTTTGAACAACTGGAGTTATTTGCCCTTGAATTAAAAAATTCTTAAAATAGTTCTGTCATCTCCAGTCCGATGGACTTGAAACTTGGCATTTGTGTTTGTTGCAATAATACAGAATGCCGTGTGAAAGAACCATAATTCTACCGCTTACTCTCTACGAGTTATTTCCCTTTGATTGTCATTTTTACAGCATGTTCTCCTCGTCCGGAACTTTGTCATCTACAGCCTGAACATCTTCAAATTCGTTATGCATAATTGTTGAAAAATTATGGAGTACGGTGCACAAGAACCATAACTCTTCCTAGCTTTGTCTTAGGTAGGAATGACTTGAAATTTGATTTGCTTATTTGTTGCAATATTTGAAAGTTCAGTGGACAAGAATTGTAACCCTACCACGTGCTGTCTTTGAGTTATTTGCTCTTGAATTAGAAAAAATGCTATATTTTACTTTGTTTACACTCTAGCATCACAAATAACAACAAATGAGCACCAAACTTGGTCAAAATATATAAATATAAATAAGATCTCGGATGAGTTGGATTATGGATCTAATCGGAGTAGAATGACTGGAGTTATTTGCCCTTGAATTAGAAAAAATGCAATATTTGACTCTATTTACACCCTAGCATCTACAATTATTTACCAATCAGCACCAAACTTGGTCAAAATTTATATGATAATAAGATCTAGGATGAGTTCGATTATGGATTTAATCGGACCAGAACAACTGGTGTCTTTTGCCCTAGAATTGGAATATTGCTAAGTTTGACTTTGTTTACACTTTATAGATCAGCACCAAATTTGGTCAAAATATATATATATGACCATAAGATCTCGGATGAGTTCGATTATAGGTTTAATCAGACCAGAACAGCTGAAGTTATTTACCTTTGAATTAGAAAGCTCTTTAGAATAGTTTTTTAGTCCTGAGTTCGATTATGGGTGTAATCGGTCTAGAACAACTGGAGTTATTTGCCCTTGAATTAGAAAGTTCTTAAAATAGTTCTTCGTCCAGAGCATCACTTTGTCATATCCAGTCTGATTGACTTTAACCCATTACCACACAATCCCTACTTTTGACGCCTCTGAGAAAGAAGCCTTTTGAAAACACTGTGGGAAAAGGAGAAAATGCTGGTAACCAGCATTTTCTCCTTTTCCCACACTGTTTTCTACCCTTCCCAGAACAAATTTCAATTTTTCAGTCACCTTTATTTTGTCGTCTGCAAATGCTTTCAATTTGGACCAGTCTAAATTTTCTTGTGTGGTAATGGGTTAAACTTGGCATTTGTGTTTGTTGCAATAATACAGAGTGCACTGTGAAAGAACCTACTATACCTCATGCTGTATATGAGTTATTTCCTTTTGATCGTCATTTTTACAGAATTTTTTGCTCATCTGGAATATAACTTTGTCATCTCCAGCTTGAACATATTCAAATATGATATGCATGACTGTTTACAGCATTAAGTGCTTGTCCGGAATATACCTTTTTCATCTCAAGTCAGAATGACTTTAAACATGGTCTGCATGTTTGTTGCAAGTTTACGTAGTACGGTATGCAAGAAAAATAACTTTACCTAATGTGGATTTTGGGTAATTCCACTTCGGTCTTCTTTTTCACAGAGGTCAGTATTTCTTGCTTGTCCGGAACGGAACTTTCAAGTCTCAAATCAAATTGCGACAATTTTCTGCTCTTGTTTCATTATCTTTTGGCCTTGAACCTTAATATTTGGTATTCACCTTTATTTTTAACCATCATGGTTCTCTTGTTTGAGTTATTGCTCTTTGTGAATTTTAACTTTGGATTTTTGTCTGCGACTTAAAACTGCAAAGTGAAATAGCTAGTGGCTTAAAACTTCATATAGAAATAGGTCACATTGAGGAGAGGTCCAGTGTACAAGAACCATAACTCTATTCCGATCTTTTTTAGCTCACCTGAGCACAACGTGCTCAAGGGGAGCTTTTAGGATCACCCGGTGTCCGTCGTGCGTCAGTGCGTCGTCAACAATTCTTTAAACATCAACTACTCCTAAACCGCTGGGCCAATTTGGACCAAACTTGGCAGGAATGTTTTTTGGGAGGTCCTCTTTAAAAAAAATTCACAGAATTTGATTCCATAATTACTCTGGTTTCCATGGCAACCAAATGGAATTTTTTAGCAAATTCTTTAAAACTCTTCTCCTCTGAAACCGCTGGTCGGATTTTGAAATAATTTCACAGATATGTTCCTTGGTCGACCCTTTTAAAAAACTGTTCGTGAAATTTTGATCCGTCAAAAAATGTGGCTCCGGTGAATGGGGGCTACTTGCACTATACAGAGATGAAGGAATTCTTTAAAATTCTTCTCCTCTGAAACCGCTGGTCGGATTTTGAAATAATTGCACAGAGATTTGTTTGGGTGACCCTTTTCAAAAATTGTTCGTGAAATTTTGATCCGTCAAAAAATGTGGCTCTGGTGAATGGGGGCTACTTGCACTATACAGAAATGAAGGAATTCTTAAAAAATCTTCTTCTCTGAAACCGCAGGTCAGATTTTGAAATAATTTCACAGAGTTGTTCCTTGGGTGACCCTTTTAAAAACGTGTTCGTGAAATTTTGATCCGTCAAAAAATGTGGCTCTAGTGAATGGGGGCTACATGCACTATACAGAAATAAAGAAATTCTTGAAAAATCTTCTTCTCTGAAACCGCTGGTCAGATTTTGAAATAATTTCTCTGGGATGTTCTTTGGGTGACCTTTTTCAAAAACTGTTCGCGAAATTTTGATTGGTCAAGAAACATGGCTCTGGTGAATGGGAGCTACTTGCACTGTATGGAAATGAAGAAATTCTTGACCATTCTTCTCTGAAACGGCTGGACAGATTTTGAAATTATATCACAGAGATGATCCTTGGGTGACCCTTTTCAAAAATTGTTCACGAAATTTTGATCCGTCAAGAAACATGGCTATGGTGAATGGGGTCTACTTGCACTATATGGAAATGAAGAAATTCTCGAAAATTATTCTTCTCTGAAACCCCTAGTCAGATTTTAAAATAATTTGACAGAGATGTTCCTTGGGTGACCCTTTTCAAAAACTGTACATATAATTTTGATCCGTCATGAAACATGGCTCTTGTGAATGGGGGCCACTTGCACTATACGGACATGATGAAATTCTTAAAAATTCTCTTTCTCTGAAATCCCTGGTCAGATTTTAAAAGAAATTTTCGGAAATGTTCCTTGGGTGACCCTTTTCAAAACTTGTTAGTAAATTTTGATCCATCAAGAAACATGGCTCTCGTGGATTGGGGCTACTTGCTCGTATACAGAAATGAAGAATTCCTAAAAATTCTTCTTTTTGAAACTGATGGTCAAATTTCGAAATGACTTTTACAAGTGACCTTTTGAAAATTGCCAGGCAAAATTATAAATTTGGTTCCAATGTTTCAATACCTCAAGAAAAAAAATAGGCTCTGGTCATCTCAAAAATTCAGGTGAGCGATCCAGGGCCATCTTGGCCCTCTTGTTTTCTTTAGTGACCTAAAATACAGGAATGAATGGTAATTGTTAAAAACTTCTCTTCACCGTTACAGAAAAATCAGGCCTGTGGAGTGATACAGGCGCTCAAGCGCCTCTAGTTTTGATTCGATGCAAAATGGCCGACTGAGAGCGATTTTAAGTTTCACTTAAGTTACACTTAAGTACACTTTTGATGTTTGGAGTCTTCTCTTCAAAACTATACAAAGTTTTTACATTGAACTTGTCATATCTGTCAATCTCCATTAGGAAAAATCAGGAAAAAAAGTTTCACCTACATTGACCGTGCAACACCACAGTTATTTGCCCTTTTTTGTATAAGGTGTCATGGAAAAAGGGGGTTTCATGTTAGATTTCATTCCATTTCTTGTGAAGGCAACTCCTTCCACATTTCAGGACGGAATTGAATAGAATTTTGACAGGATATTTCTTGGCATGTGACCTATTGCATATTGTCAACATTTTGCGATTTGTAGCTGCGTCATGAAAAAAGGGGGCTTCATGTTTTATTTTATTTTATTTCTTGTGAATGCAACTCGTCCCATATTGTTTGACAGAATTGAAAAGAATTTTCACAGAGTGTTTCTCATCATCTGACCTATCGCATATTCTCAAAGTTTTGCGATTTGTTGCTGCGTCATGAAAAAAGGGGGCTTCATGTTTTATTTCATTCTATTTCTTGTGAAGGCAACTCCTCCCACATTTCTTGGCAGATTTGACTGGAATTTTCACATTATCATGTGACCTAACACAACGCCTCCCACATTTCTTGGCAGATTTGGATGGAATTTTCACATGATCATGTGACCTACGGCATATTGTCAAGGTTTTGGAATTTGTAGCTGCATCATGGAATAAGGGGGCTTCATGTTATAATTTCATTTTTCACCAGAATCTCTTCAATTACTGGACATATCTCAATAGAATTGGATGAGATTTTCACAGATCATGCGACCTAGCACATGTTGTCAGGGTTTTGCAATTTATCACTGTATCATGGAAAAAGGGGGCTTCATGTCAAATTTAATTTTTTATCAGTGTATCTCCAACTTTTGCACATATTTTCACAAAACTTTATATCTTTATTGTTTGATCAAAGCCAGTGACCAATGAGTCAATTGTGCATTTGTCTCTCCATGCATCAGTCTATTCGTAAACCTTTTAGATCACAAGTAATACCATATGTCCATTCAGGTACCCAGGCAGGTGCTACAAATTTCAACACTTTAGTCTCTAGCTACCTGCTTGAAATGGCAGCAGTATGGCGGCTTATATTGTGAGAGGGATATGTTCTAAAGTCCTTGACAAAAATTGATGAAACTTCATGCATGTTTTCCATTGGATAGTCCGTTGATACATTTTTTCCCCACATATATGAAATCCTGAAATGAAAACAAATAAAACCCCCTGACATGTCATGGAAAAAGGGGGTTTTATGTATATTTCCTGTATTTGTTTTAGTTTTATGAAATTCCGAGTTCTGCAAAAAGGGTACTTAATGTACAATCCTGTTATGGACCTCTTTTATGTTTTTTATGTAATGAAATGCTGTGCCATGGAACAAGGGAGCTTAATGTATAATTTCATCATGGACCAATAACAAAAAGGCCACATGTACATGCAAAACACAATACCTCTCATACGTTTGTATCAAAAAAGGTCTTTTTCGGCGGGGGATATCATTTCAACGAAATTGCTTGGGTTTTTTTTTTTAGCTCACCTGAGCACAACGTGCTCAAGGGGAGCTTTTAGGATCACCCGGTGTCCGTCGTCCGTCGTGCGTCGTCCGTCGTGCGTCGTCAACAATTCTTTGAACATCAACTCTTCCTAAACCGCTGGGCCAATTTGGACCAAACTTGGCAGGAATGTTCCTTCGGAGCTCCTCCTTTAAAATTGTCCACAGAATTTGATTTGAATAAAAACTCTGGTTACCATGGCAACCAAATGGAATTTTATAGCAAATTCTTTAAAAATCTTCTCCTCAGAAACCGCTGGTCGGATTTTGAAATAATTTCAGAAATATGTTCCTTGGCTGACCCTTTTCAAAAATTGTTCGTGAAATTTTGATCCGTCAAAAAATGTGGCTCTGGTGAATGGGGGCTACTTGCACTATACAGAAATGAAGGAATTCTTAAAAAATCTTCTTCTCTGAAACTGCTGGTCAGATTTTGAAATAATTTCACAGAGTTGTTCCTTGGGTGACCCTTTTAAAAAAGTGTTCGTGAAATTTTGATCCGTCAAAAAATGTGGCTCTAGCGAATGGGGGCTACATGCACTATACAGAAATAAAAGAATTCTTAAAAAATCTTCTTCTCTGAAACCGCTGGTCAGATTTTGAAATAATTTCTCAGGTATGTTCTTAAGGTGACCCTTTTCAAAAACTGTTCGCGAAATTTTGATTGGTCAAGAAACATGGCTCTGGTAAATGGGGGCTACTTGCACTGTATGGAAATGAAGAAATTCTTGAAAATTCTTCTTCTCTGAAACGGCTGGTTAGATTTTAAAATAATTGACAGAGATGTTCCTTGGATGACCTTTTTCAGAAATTGTTCACGAAATTTTGATCCGTCAAGAAACATGGCTCTGGTGAATGGGGGCTACTTGCACTATATGGAAATGAAGAAATTCTTAAAAATTCTTCTTCTCTGAAACGGCTGGTCAGATTTTAAAATAATTTGACAGAGATGTTCCTTGGATGACCCTTTTCAAAAATTGTACATATAATTTTGATCCGTCTTGAAACATGGCTCTTGTGAATGGGGGCTACTTGCACTATACGGACATGATGAAATTCTTGAAAATTCTCTTTCTCTGAAATCCCTGGTCAGATTTTAAAAGACATTTTCGGAAATGTTCCTCGGGTGACCCTTTTCAAAACTTGTTCGTAAATTTTGATCCATCAAGAAACATGGCTCTCGTGGATTGGGGCTTATTGCTCTTATACAGAAATGAAGAATTCTTAAAAATTCTTCTTTTTGAAACCGATGGTCAGATTTCGAAATGACTTTTACAGGTGACCTTTTGAAAATTGCTTGGCAAAATTATAAATTTGGTTCCAATGTTTCAATACCTCAAAAAAATAGACTATGGTCATCTCAAAAATTCAGGTGAGCGATCCAGGGCCATCTTGGCCCTCTTGTTTAATGTTGGAATGACCAGAAACTTTGTATGCACATTTCCTTAACATTAGAGGAGGCATTCATGCCTACATTTATTTCAATCAGTTACACGGTCTCTACTACTCTACTATTTATACCCATTGGAAAACGAATGTTTTCGGTGATATACTGAAATATCTGTCCGTTCGTCCGTCCGTGTGTCAGTCCGTCCGTGTGTTCGTCTGTGTACAAATATTTGCCTGTTTCTGTCAAAGCGCTGGCAGGGGTATTAAGTCACATTCAGTGACAGCTTTAGTTTCCTCTACCTGCCCTTTACGAGTATTACTTCCCCTCGACAACTCACGGTAGGACGGGCGTATCATGCGACAATTTGCCGATCTTGTTTATCTCTCAACTGATACTACGAGAAGAAAGGGCTATTTGTTTCAGTGCTGCAATAGTATTACCATATGTGGGAGAAAACATGGGTGTACTTTGATTTACTTCCCATGACAAAAACATGATTATGTGCAGAAGGATGTGTGCAAACATTTGTAATGTACGTCGTAAAGTTTGAAACGCAGTGGGTTTTTGAAAGGCAGCAGTATGAAAGAAAAAATCGTCTGAGCACATCTACAGAAGTATTTACCTGTATCTCTTTGTAGGTCTGGAGATAGTAAATGACCTTCAAATATTTTAGCATGCGAGTCAATTCACTTATGTTTCTGAAACAACACACTAAAATTGAATGTTTAGTTTGAATATTTGTTAGCCTTTCCATAATTACGTGTAATTAAGATGTTGAACTTAATCCTTTTTCACAGGGTGAGAAAGACGATGTTATTACAATAGATTGGGAAAAAATTAAAGATTGGTCAATTGTGGGTGCTTTAAGAGAGACGGATCCTGCAGAAACTTGGCTGAAGAACCGTCTTTCAGAAATAGCCTATGAATATGACAACATGGTAAGACAAAAACTTTAACTCATTCTGTACCAAATATTGTAACTCGGCCTTGTACGAAAGCTGAAAATAAACCTGAAAATCTGAAAGGTTATCTCATAAGCATGGTTTAAACGATGCTTATCGTAATAAAAGCCAGCTTCGAAAGGCCATGTTTCGAAAGGCCATGTTTTGAAAGGCCATGTTTTGAACCTTACCAACCGTTTTTAGCTCTATTGGCTTTCAGCCAGCAGAGCTTATATCATGGCGTGGTTTCCGTCGTCCGTCCGTCCGTCCGTTAGTCTTTTTCTTGTTTACGAGATAAATTCTGCATTTGTTGCCCGATTTTCGTGAAACTTGCACAATTTGTGTATCTCATCAATAGCTTTTACCAAATTGATTTTGAGAAAAATCCAACATACAGTATGGGAAAAGTAGCCATTTCAAGTTGAAAATTTCAAATTCTTGTTTACGCGATAAAGTCTGCATTTGTTGCCCGATTTTCGTGAAACTTGCACAGTTTGTGTATCTAATCAATAGCTTCACTAAATTGATTTTGAGAACAATCCAACAAACACTATGGGAGAAGTAGCCATTTCAAGTTGAAAATTTCAAATTCTTGTGTACGGGATAAAATGTTCATTTGTAATTAGATTTTTGTGAAACTTGCACAGTTTGTTTATCTCACCAATAGCTTCAACCCTATCTATTTTGAAATAAATCCAACAGGCAGTATGGGAAAAGAAACTATTTTGTTTATCTTATCAATAGTTTCAATCTTATTGATTTTGAGAACAATCCAACAAACCGTATGGGAAAAGTAGCCATTTCAAGTTGAAAATTTCAAATTCTTGTTTACGGGATAAAATGTGCATTTGTGATTAGATTTTTGTGAAACTTGCACAGTTTGTTTATCTTACCAATAGCTTCAACCCTATCTATTTGGAAATAAATCCAACAGACAGTATGGGAAAAGAAACCATTTCAAATTGAAAATTACCAATTCTTGTTTTCGTGACAAAGTATGCATTTCTTGTCAGATTTTCATGAAAAAGCAAAATTGAATTCTCTGCCAGTAGAGCATATTCAGGCCTTTCAGGGCCTTCTAGTTAGCTCACCCTCAGCACGAAGTGCTCATTGTGAGCTTTTGTGATCGCCTAATGTCTGTCGTCCCTTGTGCGTCGTCCAACGTCCACAATTTCTTTAAACATTTTCTCCTTCCAAACCACTGGGCCCATCTTGATGAAACTTGGCAGGGATGTTCCTTGGGTAAAGCTCTACCAAAGTTGTTCAAGAGATTGAATTCCAGCCATAACTCTGGTTGCAATGGAGCAACTAAAAGGAAAAAATAGCAAAATCTTTGAAATTCTTCTTCTCTGAAACTAGAAGGCGTAGAGCTTTGATATTTAGTATGTAGCATCTCCAAGTGGACCTCTACCAAGATTGTTCATATGATGCCCCAGGGGTCGAAACTGGCCCTGCCCCGGGGGTCACAAATTCGAAACATAGGAACAAAGAAGGAAAACTTTAAAATTCTTCTTCACTGAAACTAGAAGGGGCAGAGCTTTGATATTTGTTATGTAGCATCTCATAGTGAACCTCTACCAAGATTGTTCATATGATGCCCCTTGGGTCAAAACTGGCCCCGACCCGGGGGTCACAAGTTTGAAACATAGGAACAAAGAAGGAAAACTTTAAAAATCATCTTCTCTGAAACTAGAAGGTGCAGAGCTTTGATATTTGGTATGTAGTATCTCCTAGTGGATCTCAACCAAGATTGTATCTATGATGGTATGAAGCATCTGCTAGTTGACCTCTACCAAGTTTGTTCACATGATGTCCCTGGGGTCAAAACTGGCCCCGCCCCGGGGGTCACAAGTTTGAAACATAGGAACAAAGAAGGAAAACTAAAAAATTATCTTCTCTGAAACAAGAAGGAGTAGAGCTTTGATATTTGGTATGAAGTATCTGCTAGTTGACCTCTACCAAATTTGTTCAAATGATGTCCCTGGGGTCCAAACATGCCCCGCCCCGGGGTTCACAAGTTTGAAACAGGAACAAAGAAGGAAAACTTTAAAATTCTTCTTCCATGAAACTAGAAGGGGCAGAGCTTTTATATTTATTATGTAGTATCTCCTAGTGGACCTCTACCAAGATTGTTCATATGATGCCCCTGGGGTCAAAACTGGCCCCGGCCCGGGGGTCACAAGTTTGAAACATAGGAACTAAGAAGGAAAACTTTTAAAATATTTTTCTCTGAAACTGGAAATCTAATTTAATTTAATTCCACCCATTACTCTGGTTGCCATGGCAACCCAAAGGAAAAAAACGAAATCTTTGAAAAATCTTCTCTGAAACAAGAATGAGTAGAGCTTTGATATTTGGTATGAAGCATCTGCTAGTTGACCTCTACCAAATTTGTTCAAATGATGTCCCCGGGGTCCAAACATGCCCCGCCCCGGGGGTCACAAGTTTGAAACATAGGAACAAAGAAGGAAAACTTTAAAATTCTTCTTCCATGAAACTAGAAGGGGCAGAGCTTTTATATTTATTATGTAGTATCTCCTAGTGGACCTCTACCAAGATTGTTCATATGATGCCCCTGGGGTCAAAACTGGCCCCGGCCCGGGGGTCACAAGTTGAAACATAGGAACTAAGAAGGAAAACTTTTAAAATATTTTTCTCTGAAACTGGAAATCTAATTTAATTTAATTCCACCCATAACTCTGGTTGCCATGGCAACCAAAAGGAAAAAAACGAAATCTTTGAAAAATCTTCTCTGAAACAAGAATGAGTAGAGCTTTGATATTTGGTATGAAGCATCTGCTAGTTGACCTCTACCAAGTTTGTTCACATGATGTCCCTGGGGTCCAAACTGGCCCAGCCTCGGGGGTCGTAAGTTCGAAACATAGGAACAAAGCAGGAAAACTTTTAAAATATTTTTCTCTGAAACTGGAAATCGTAGAGCTTTGATATTTCATTATGTAGCATCTTTTAGTGGACCTCTACCAAATATGATACAATGATCTTTTCGGAAAAGAAGAATTTTCATTGTAGACCTTTACTGCTTAGTACTCAGGTGAGCGATATAGGACCATCATGGTCCTCTTGTTTTGTATCTATGGATTATTACATACATGTATAAGAGCTTAACTATAAGAGCTCAAGTAAGTTCGAATGATTTAGACTTTTTTGTTAATGTTCATCACGTATTATCCACATGATGATGGTACTACGGAGCTATTTCACAATTTATCAAAAAAATCAAAAATGTATATAATCATAATTTCATCATTGGACATAATGCTTTACGATTTTTTAAATTAAGGATTACATTACTGCAAAAGTAGTCCCTGCACTGCTGGTTTTTTTTTAGCTCTACTGGCTTTCAGCCAGCAGAGCTTATGTCATGGCGTGGTTTCCGTCGTCCGTCCGTCCGTCTGTCCGTCCGTCCGTCCGTCCGTTAGTCTTTTCTTGTTTACGCGATAAAGTCTTCATTTTTGGTCAGATTTTCGTGAAACTTGCACAGTTTGTTTATCTCATCAATAGCTTTAACCCTATTGATTTTGAAAAAAATCTGACAAACAGTATGGGAAAAGTAGCCATTTCAAGTTTAAAATTTCCATTTATTGTTTACGCGATAAAGTCTGTATTTGTGGTCAGATTTCCATGAAACTTGCAGAGTTTGTTTATCTTATCAATAGCTTGAACCCTATTGATTTTGAAAAAAAAAAAAAAAAACAGTATGGGAAAAGTAGCCATTTGAAGTTGGAAACCTTCATTTCTTGTTTACGCAATAAAGTCTTCATTTTTTATCAGATTTTCGTGATACACAGTTTGTTTATCTCATCAATAGCTTTAACCCTATTGATTTTGAAAAACATCCGACAAACAGTTTGGGAAAAGTAGCCATTTCAAGTTTAAAATTTCCATTTCTTATTTACGTGGTAAAGTCTGTATTTGTGGTCAGATTTCCATGAAACTTGCAGAGTTTGTTTATCTTATCAATAGCTCCAACCCTATTGATTTTGAAAAAAAAAACCAACAAACAGTATGGGAAAAGTAGCCATTTGAAGTTGAAAACTTTCATTTCTTGTTTATGCGATAAAGTCTGCATTTGAGCTCAGATTTTCATGAAATTTGCATAGCTTGTTTATATCACCAATACCTTAAACCCTATTGATTTTGAAAAACATCCTACAAACAGTATGGGAAAAGTAGTCATTTCAAGTTGAACAATTTCATTGCTTGTTTACACGGTAGAATATTTATGTGATCAGATTTTTGTGAACTTTTCAGCTTGTTTATTCCATCAATAGCTTTTTAACCCTGTTGAATTCAACAAACAGTAATGGAAAAGTAGCCATTTTGAGTTAAAAAAATGTCAATTTTTTGTCTCTTTGCATAATGAATTCGTAATGTATGCTTTATTTAAAAGCAAAATCTCTGCCAGTAGAGCATATTCAGGCCCTTCAGGGCCTTCTAGTTTTTTTTTCATGGAGCTATGATTTTTCAGCCAGTCAGAACTCGCCTATACCCATGAAAACAACTAATATTGAATTATGAGTACATAATAAAAATATGAAATGTAAACAAAACGCTTGTTCTGAATAACAGTAACTATAACGATGTAAAATGTGTCTATTGGACAGGTTTATTGGCCATAGAATTATTCAGCGAAAGGAAAGGATGCTCAGTCGCCATCTTGTTTAAATACATGCCTCTAGAATTGGTGACATCATCGTTAGGCAATATTGAAAAATCCGCGAAAGCATTGTAGTTAAAGGAAACAGAATTCTTACGCTTTTGAAAGAATTTATAAACAAGACAATATAAAGATGAATCAATGAATTTGATGGAAACAATGTTCAGTCACGGGCAATTATATAAACAATATCAAAATATGTAATAAAAAGGTACATGTTCTTGTATGGATAATGTTGAACTCATTCTTTTAGAGTAATTTCCCACGCAAGTTTGAGCGAACTCTACCAAAAAAGCTCCATCAACAAAATATATTCAAAAATAAGTGCAATGACGTATAGTAGTAATTTTCAGCATGCTCGTATTTGATATGAGCATCATGAGAAAATTTATTTTCGCGCGAGACCTAAGGTTTAGTGATGTTAAAGATGCGGACAGCACACAATGACATATGTTTTGTAGATGTAATAAAGATCCTTTTTGTAGAGTATGGCTCATGTGAGTGTATTTTGTCATTATAGGAAGCTGAAGAACTGGTTATGACCGCACCTTTTGGAGGATGTAGTTCAATATGTGAGATGGCAAAGAATTTTCTTGTTATTGAAATCAAGAAAGAAGAGACTAGCTAACTGGTAACGGGAAGCAGTATTTGGTTATGGTGTTGATGGCTTTAATCGGTGTTTCATACATAATACTCTATAATGACATTATATGTGTATTAGATAGCTTTAATTATAATATTTGAGACTTGCTAACTGGCAACGGGAAGCAGTATTTAGTCATAAATCCCATACGAAGGCAGACATTATGCACCTTTACTGGATTTTTGTTTCAAAGTCATAGCAACAGCAACTTTGCTAGTTACTAAATGTACTTAATGTCGGGAAAATGGCTGATTTAGAACTAAGAAATCAGTGTGACAGTGTATGCATCTTAACATTTCAGACTAAATTTTTAGTACCAATAATGAAGCGGCATTCCAATATTACCCTCCAGTCCTCATTGCCAGTGTCACAATCTGTATATGTGCTTGCGAACGTGCAGTGTTATGCGATGAAGTTATGCTCTGATTATGCAGTGTGGGGTCTATCATTATTACTATTATTTTTTTTAAATTGTCATCAAAAATTGTCATCAAATGTCAGGCACTTATGAAGCATTTCAAGATTTGGGGGGGGGGGGGGGGGGGGGACTTCGAAATATTGAGATTTTTGCGTGGTTGTTGCATTGCACTAAAACCTCATATATTAGTTACTATGATTTTCAAAATTATTCGGGCGGGGGCCCGAGCCCCGCCCCCAGCCCCCTGTTCCTATGTTGAATGTTGAAAATGCAAGTTACTGTTTTGATTTTACATTTATACATTATTAACCCGTCAGTAAAAATTTACATTTTTTATGTCCGTAAGAAGAGAAGAGGGCTTTGGAAAAATTAAAAAAAGATCATGATTTTCTCATTTACCTACAATATTCTGCACTCTTTCAAAGAGATATGCAATCATGTGAACCAAATTTACGTAAAAGTTTTGAAAGTGCTTTCTTTGTGGACAAGACGAGCCCTGATAGCTTAATTGATAGCGCACAGAACTTGAGAACAGGGGGTCCCTGGTTGGAAACCTGACTGCAAATTTCTTTCCGAGGATTGATAATAGTCATTGCGAAAAGATCCATTCCTCTCTCACCGCAGACCGTTATTTTCACAATGGCTATATGGGAGAGCAGCCACTTGCTTGGAAAGAATATTTCGCTGAGTACTAGTAAAAGAAATTCCAGGAAAGCATGGATGGGTGCAGTGGCCGTAGTGATATAACTAAAATAATGTAGAAAAAGGTGTTAACCGCCATACAATCAATCGATCTGTCAATATGGAAAAGTTTTATTTTTATTTTCAGGTAAATGGTAAACACGCGATTCAGTTAGAAAATAAAGCAAAAGGGAAAAGGAGACCTTTGATGTCTTAGTAAATGGAATGATTCCGCATAGGTGTTGCAGTCTTCGTTTTCTTTTTCTCCACCAGGGACTTCTTTGCAATTACTCTGTCTAACGATATTCTCATCAAACGTTGTCCTTTTAACCACACCAAAGACATCTTTGCTACTTAAGCACTGTAATGCTAAAGCCAGAATGATTGTTTATGCAGACAGGCATAGCTCAATATCAAACTAAACAGAGTATACAATCTGATCAGGGATCTCCTTTGTGAGATACTTTGAGAAAAAAGGTTTCAAATTGCAAAACATGCATCATTGGTACTGGCTGAGATTGTACAAATCATTTAGTTGGCACTCAAAGGCTTAAATAAGAATAATTTGATAAATCATTTTTATGTACAAGGTCTGTTCAAGAAGCATCTGGAAAAATGTTACAGTTAATGGTACCAAGTTTAGATACTTCCTAAGTCTAAAGAATGAAAACATAAATGGTGAATTTGTACCCTCCTATTACAACTTTGCAATTTCCGTAGTCACCAAAGCCACGTCAAGTTACATTGAATGCGACACACGTAAATGTAAACGAACTACATTTGCAGAATCTCTTTCCCGCAGTGAAATATGTTTTTGAAATATTTGCTATTCTTAAATACATATGACAAATCTACATACAAACTTGTTGCAGAAGGATGCTAAAATTGATTTCGATCTCAATTTATCAACTGTGATCGGTCAAGAGCAGTTATGCAAGAGCAAAGTTCCTGAATAGAAAAGTCCAATAACACCATGAAAGTGTTTCATTGTGCTATTCTAACATCAATACTAGGATCAGTATAAAAATCCCTCAATTTGCAGGATATATTAAGGTCATGTATTTTCACGAATTTTCGACATAATTCAAATTGCAAGGCTATACAATACGTTTGTTGAGTTACTGTTCCGCAAACTTTCAAGGAATGATTCCACACAGTGCTTTTAAATGTGGATTTGTGGGTGAGATATGTGTGCTTTTAAATGTGGATTTGTGGGTGAGATATGTTATACCACGTAAATGAGAATATGAAAATGTGTTCGTAACATAAAATGTGCGAGAGAAGATCTGTCATACATTCTTCTGTTGCGAATTTATTTTCTCTCGCCCACCCTCGGAGCCTATCTATATTTCAATGGACCACAGCATTTGCGTAGGTACTAAAAGGGCAAGTGTCTTTATTATTTTGTTAGCTCACCTGAACACTTTGTTAGATTACCTGAATACTAAGTGCTCAAGGTGAGCTTCCTTGATCGTGTTGTGTCCTTAGTGCATTGTCTGTCGTGTGGTCATCATCATTTATCTTGTTTGCACTCTAGAGGCAACTTTTTAGTAAGATACGCAGAAACATTGGTCAAAATGTTTATAAATATGATGCAATTTTGCGGTTGAGTCATGTTGGGTCAAATTGTAAAACACCAGGTTAGGTTTCAGGAAAACCTTGTGTACACTTTAAGGGACACATTTTCAGCCAGATACTTATGAACCTTTGTCAAAATGTTTGTCTTAAAAAATCTCGGACACGATTGCAATCGGGTCATGTAGGATTTCAATAAAATCTTGCACAATATCGAATATGGGTCGTGAAATGTCAAAAAGTAGGTCACCAGGGCAAATTGTATAAAATGCGTGTCTGCCCTATAGAGGTTAATTTGTTTAAACTTGGTCAGAATATTTTTCTTGATAAAATCTGGTACAGTTTTGAAATTGGGTCATGTAGGGTCAAGATTTAGATCACCATGTCAAATTTTAAGAAAAAACTTTTGTACTCTCTAGAGGACACACTTTTAGTCAAATTCTCATGAACTTTCGTCAGGATATTTGTCTTGAAAAATCTGGGACAAATTTAAATCGGTTCATATAGCGCAAAAAGGGTAGGTCACCCAGGCAGATCTTAGAAAAGGCTTGCGCACAGTTTAGAGGCTACATTTTAAGTCAGATTCTCATGAAACTTCGTCAAAATGTTTATTCTGATAAAATCTTGTACAATATCGAAATTGGTTCGTGAAATGTCGAAAAGTGGGTAAATTGTATACAAGGGGTTTTGTGCATCCTAGAGGTTAGAAGCCTCATTTCATTCAGATGCTCATGTAACTTTGTCTCGATGAAATCGCTACACGTTCGAAAATTACTTATGTGGATTCAAGTCACAAGGGTAAATCTTAGAAAAAGCTGGTGTGCACTCTAGAGGCCACATTTTCAGCCTGAACTTCCTGAAACTCAATCAGAATGTTTTTCTTGATGATATCTTGGACAAGTTCGAAATTGGGATATATGGGATAAATGGTTGGCCACATGGCAAAATTCTTAGAAAAATATCAGGACATATTTTCATTCAGATACTCGTGAAACTTGGAAATATATGAAATTGATCACATTTTAAGCCTGATACTCTTGAAACTCGGTCAAGATATTTCTTATAATGATATCTTGGACACGCTCAATATTAGGTTATATGGGGCCAAAAAGGAGGTCTTTGGGCCAAATATTTTGGGCCTTATATTTTGGGGTTGAAGGGCAGGGGGCGCCTTGTTTCCCTTCATCACTACATAAATTTAAGGCAATGTAAAAATCTATGTTAAACTTGTGACCTCCGCCATTGTCCTCTTCTGAATTTCTTGAAAGAAATTGATCTCTTCAAAAATTCTGGTTTACATTGCAAGAGAACTGAAACTAATAAAAATCTTTGAAAATCTTCTCGTCTGTAACAAAAAAGCCAAGGGCTGTCGTGTTTGGTATGTAGCTTCATGTAATAGACCTCTACCAAGTTTCATCATTTTATACCCCTTGGCATAATATTGGCCCCATTTCGGAGGTCACAAGTTTAACATGGATTTTTACATTGCCTTAAATTTATGTAGTGATGAAGGGAAACAAGGCGCCCCCTGCCCTTCACCCCCACCCCAATAATCTGATTACCAATAAAATGACTGTCAGTGTTTGGCCGAATATTGCTGGAAAATCGTCGTATATAAAGAGGATGAAATAATATTTCAAAGTAGCTACTTTGTAGTAACCACGTCCACGTGATTGAAAAATTCAAACAAATTAAAATAGTTCTAAACAAATGGCGGCATGTATGAAGTGACATCTTTTCTGACTGAACCAGTGTTAAAAACCATAGAAAACAACAAATTGCGTGTAGCTTAAATGATTATTTCTACCTTAAAGAGGATAGGAAACATTGTGAGAAATGGAGAAAATGCCTGCTTACAACAATGTCTCCTTTTCCCACAGTCTTTCTCAAAAGCTTCCTTTTTAGGGTCATTAGCTCTTAGAATTATGTGGTAAAGGGTTGAAAGCCATCGTGGTGTCTTGTTAGCTTACCTGAGCACAGGTAAACTTTTGTGGTCGTCTGGCGTTCGGTATAAATAAAATTTATAGCCAATCAAAGAAGACTTTTCGTTTTTTAGCAGAAAAGACAAAATGGAATTCATAAAAATACGGGATATTGGTCCTAAAGTACTCACCTGAGGATAATCATCTATATCAGCATGCTGACCAAGTACTCAAAGTAAATACCCTTTATTTTTAATCAAAAGCCAGTCGTCTAAATGGCTAACAGTTACCGTCTTAAGCAACAAGTTGGCAAGTCTTTGTATCTAAAAGTAGAAAAATTCTGGTACAGTTAGAAATATCAACAAATACTGTTCCTGTTATCTGCAGCACCAACTATCCGATTACGTATGTTCGAATATGCCAGACAAAGAATGAAATGGAACTCGTCCTCAAATTCATTTTTATTATATTGATGACAAATTCTTTGGTTATCATCGATTCGTTGAAAGCCTTATCTTCCCGCTTCTACTTTGAAAATATGAGAGGACAAACATATTTTTGCAATAAATCTACATAAGTGTTTAGGTAAAAGGAAATGGCTATTTGCTCAAATGAAGATATAGTACTTATGTTCGACTTGTAGCATTATTGCATTTGTCTTCGTTAATTTTTTTTAAACTGTAGTCCTAGATCAAACATGAAATCTACCGTATAGTTGCCTTATTTTCATAAAAACTAAAACAGGGAAGCTTTATTAAAAAAAGGAAACGTTTATAACTCCATTATTAATATAATATATATTTTGTTCCACCTAAGTTTTAAAAATCTGTTTTTCTATGTGGATTCAAGATCAAAATGCGTGTTTCACAATATCGTCTGAATTTAATGTAGGTGAGGAGTACTCAAGGACCCAATAGCTTCCAAAAGTATACGGTTTGGAGATAATATGCATTTAAGGTTAAATATTACGCCAAGTGTTAGTCGGAGGCAGAAACGTGAATTTTCCAATGTTGTAAAATTAAACAAAAGATATGAAAACCTTGCATCTAGTTACAAAACATTAGATTGTATTTTTCTGCTAGCGACAAACACATGTACTGGCTGTACAATAACAGATTGTCATCTTCAAGATGGTTTGATTTAAATCAAAATTCGATTTCAAGCAATCATTATTTTTATTTAGCAGGCATATGACCTTCAGATATTTTGCCTATGGATACAGATAATATGTAGACGCATGAAACATTTTATCTCCTTCTGCAGAAGGCTTGCCATTTTATGCTTTTGTCCTGTCTCCATCGTCTCTGCGTCTGTTTGTCTGTCTATGCATTAATTTAAATTTCAAAACCTTTTTAGAATGTTTTGAAGTAATGCTGATAAAGCTTCATAAGATCATGTCATGGTCATCTTCAGACGTCATTCTTAGAAATTGAATGCATCATACATATGATGCCACTAAAACTGAAAACAGCGAAAATCTTCTACAAAATGCCCTTTTCAAAACGTTTTGTTGGAATGTTCTGCATAATTGACACAATTAATCCTGAGGTAGACCTCTTTGAGATTCCTTGATTTAATTTTGAGCAATCCATAAATATAGCTGCAGTGTGCTTGGCTTATCTTCTCATGGAGGTTAACTCACGTTTTATGCCGTAATGATTTGGGAAAATAATTCTTCCTTGTGATAAGTTTTTGTAATCTTGTAGCTCCATTTATTACTGTACACTTCACTGTAAAAATGTTTAATATTGTTTGTTTTCATATATTTGTGTAAAAGAAATGTTTATTTGATGGTCATGGTTATTTATTTTGATGTTTTATGTTATGCTTTGATTGTGTTAGATGTCAATCATGATGTGATTTTTATTACAATATAGACTGTTTTTTCAGATAACTGTAACTTGCAATGACAATCACAGATCACAAATCTCTAAAGCAGGCTGTAGGAGCAAGACAGTGCTACAAACCACCTCATGTTAAATACTAAAAAAAACAGCCTTGTAAATCTAATCTATGCAAGATGATTTTTTTTTTTTTTTTTTTTTTTTTTTTCATTTTTTATTATTATCATTATTTTTGTAATATGTACATCGAAACAAAATAAAATGATAGAAATTCCGCAATCTTTATATTATATTTTCATATGAAATGAATAAATATGCATATTCCATCGTCTTTTTTTTTTTTAAACAAAAATCCTATTGTTGTGTTTATAGGCTATTTACATATTCTTATAGGCTACTTTTATAGCTGATTGAAAAACAGATTAATTGATTTTATACTATGAAAATTTCCTTGAGCGTTGCCTGTGTTGTATGGGAGAAAGCGATGTTTCCTTGGTGAGAAAG
Source organism: Tridacna crocea (assembly GCA_943736015.1). NCBI lineage: Eukaryota > Metazoa > Mollusca > Bivalvia > Cardiida > Cardiidae > Tridacna > Tridacna crocea. The sequence goes on from OX031069.1 coordinate 18,557,935, forward strand.
GTTCACTATGCTCTAGCCCAACAATCATTCGATTTTACTTAAGTATTGCTTTTGACCTAAGGAGGAGCCCAATGGCTTTTTTAGCCAAGAAGGTCAGAGACACTAGATAATTTTATTTTTCTTAAAGAAATTTGTCTTGTCCCCGAACAAAAAGTTATATGACATAGGACAATGAAAAGTTAAAGAAGAAAGACTCTCATTATTCAGGATAAAAGTCAAATGTGATGGTTTATTTTATTTCAAATTGATATTGATTCAGTGTTAAGGTACTTTGTGAGGATATATCGTCCGCCTTTAACACTTCTAGTTCATAAAAAAATCAGTACAGTTCTTTAGTATTTGTATCTTTCTTTTTTTGTTATGCATATATACAAATATATGTATACCAGTCCTTCCTTTCATTAGCCATAAACTTTTTGTTTTTTGTATTCTATTTTAACTTAATTGAATAAATGATCATTTTATTATTTCATGCTTTCCGGTAGGATATCGAGAAATGGCAGTGAAAATATTTTTCAATCTTACACTGATACCACCAGTGAAAATACCGATTTTCACGTTCTTGTTGCCTACGTAAATTGCGCGTGCCTAACAACCAGATGGGAAATATGACGTCATATACCTTACATTTCTCTCACTTGACGTAACGTTGCTATGCGGGAGGGGTACGCCACGGGGAATAAGGGAAAAGAATTGTATTGAAATTTGATAAAGCTCCTCCCAGAAAGGGTTAAAGGCATGAAATAAATAGAATATTTGTTTTTTTCGGTGAAAGATCGAAATTTATTTCATCTCGTGAACACCATCAGTAATATTTTCACTCGTGGCTGCGCCACTCGTGAAAATATTACCGATGGTGTCCACTCGGTGAAATAAATTTCAATCTTTCACCGAAAAAAACAAATATCCTCTATTTCATTGAGAGTTCTTTATTCACCCGAGTCGGCTGACTTATCACCACAAATTATCATCGCTATACTTGGAATGATTTTAGTTGGACGGAAGCTATGCTTAAAGCCTTATTTCCAGCTCAATGAACTAAGTCGAATATACACTGAGTCATGATCTGAGGAAAGGTGGTATAAGGATAATGGGATTCGTGTAACATAGCCTATCATCGCCGATAAGCGTGCGCATTCACCTAGGACTCGAGCAATCCGTAATCGATCGTTCGACAGACGCGGGTTCCTGGCATCAGTTACGGATTACCTTAGTGTTAGCCGAATCCGTACGGTTTTCGGCGATGAAATGCTATGTTACAAGAGTCCATGAGGGTTCCCTATCCTTAATTAATCTGTATCAATCCATGTTAGCCTGGGCAGTTTGTCCGAGCTTACATGGGTCAAAACATTCTATATTTTAGCTCACCTGAGCACAACGTGCTCAAGGGGAGCTTTTAGGATCGCTAGGTGTCCGTCGTGCGTCGTCCGTCGTGCGTCGTCAACAATTCTTTAAACATCAAGTCAGCTGGGCCAATTTGGACCGAACTTGGCTGGAATGTTTCTTGGGAGGTCCTCTTTAAAAACTGTTCACAGAATTTGATTCCGTCAAAAACTCTGGTTGCCATGGCAACCAATAGAATTTTTTAAGAAATTCTTTAAAAATCTTCTTCTCTGAAACCGCTGGCCAGATTTTAAACTAATTTCACAGAGGTGTTCCTTTGGTGACCTTTTTCAAAAAGGTTTGCGAAATTTTGATCCGTCAAGAAGCATGGCTCTGGTGAATGGGGGCTACTGGCACTACACGGACATGCAGAAATTCTTAAATATTCTTTTACTCTGAAACCGCTGGTCAGATTTTGAAATAATTTTACAAGGATATTCTTTGGCTGACCCTTTTCAAAATTTGTTCGCCAAATTTTGATTCGTCAAGAAACATGGCTCTGGTGAATGGGGGCTACTTGCACTATATGGACATAAGGAATTCTTGAAAATTCTTTTCTCGAACAGCAGGTCAGATTTTGAAATTATTTCACAGACGTTCCTTGGGTCACCCTTTTTAAATATTGTTCGTGAAATTTTGATCCGTCAAGAAACATAGCTCTGGTGAATGGGGACTACTTGCGCTTTACGGAAATTAAGAAACTGTTAAAAATTCTTCTTTTCTTAAACTGCTGGTCAGATTTTGAAATGACTTTAACAGGTGACCTTTCCTTGGCAAAATAATGATTTTGTTTCCAGTGTTTCAATACCCCCCAAAAATTGGCTATGGTCCTCTCAAAAATTCAGGTAAGCGATCCAGGGCCATCTTGGCCCTCCTGTTAAATTTTTCCTATCAATAGACAACTCGACCATGATTCAGCCAGTTTTGAAACAAGCTGTACATAGAGGTTTTTTACTAAGTAAACCGACGATATGTATCCATATTGTGCGACTGCTGGCTTGGTATAATGCAGTATAGAGATGCTTTTAACCTCTTTATGTCATAGCGCCACTAATATTTCCACCAATTTTTAACCTTATCCTGCTAGTTAAGACGCATTGATTTTTAAACTCTTTACCAAAAGGCAAATTTTGGGCTGGTCCAAATCGAAAGCATTTGCAGAAGACAAAATAAAAGTGACTGAAAATTTGAAATTTGTTTTGTGAATGGTTGGCAGCATTTTCTCTTTCTCCTTTCTGAAGGATTCTTTCTCAAGAGTCGTGAAAGGTAGGGATTGTGTGGTAATGGGTTAATCCCAAAACGTTGCTATTTCGAAGGTATTTTTTGTGGACAAGATGCCCTTATCGGACAGTGTAGATTAAAGATCAAACTGCACGTTCTGATCCTGATCTACACTGTCCGCTAAAGGTCAGTCTTAGCCGCCTAAAAGTTTAGGAGACGGTAATGAAGGAGTAAAGCGTCAAGTTCTCCGGTCAGAGATTCTGGATTAGAATCCTGTAATGGATAGGCTTTATCGTATGAACTCATTACCACACGAGAAAATTTTAGACTGGTCCAAATTGAAAGCATTTGCAGACGACTAAATAAAGGTGACAAAAAAATAGAAATTTGTTCTGGGAAGGATAGAAAACACTGTGGGAAAAGGAGAAAATGCTGGTTACCAGCATTTTCTCCTTTTCCCATAGTGTTTTCAAAAGGCCTCTTTCTCAAGGGCGTCAAAAGCAGGGATTGTGTGGTAATGGGTTAACCCACCCACGGCTTTGCAAGAGTTTCAGTTACGTTACTAGGAAGCAATCATTGAATAGTCGGGTCCAAGTTGTAGAACTTGTTTCACAATCAGTGTTAAATCGTCAGATCTAAAACAATCTTTTGTCGTCCCACCATGTTTCACATAAACGTGAATGAAAGTCTCCATCGTCTTCCACGAAAACAACATATCGATTACAACTACTAGTTCTCTGTTTCTGTCGAATATATTTGTTGGATCAACTTGTAATGACTTCTAAAAGTAAACTTGATCTATACATTTATTGCGATTAGGTCAATTTTCTACAACGACAGTGAATGACAAGAGATAATGACCGGTAGTCTCGTCTGCGCATGTCATATTCTTCGAAGATTCGACCTGTCTGCTATGACGCATCACTCCCCCCATTATGGGAGGGGGTGGGGTGGGGTTGTAGAAATACGCGCAAGAAAGTACCAATGGAGTAAACGGCTTTTATCAACACAGGCCTGTTTTAGCTCTAGATTTCTCTAAACTGCTGATCATCGCACCATTTAGCGTTTTACTGAGTACACGTTTATTTCAGTTTGAAATCCAAAGTAACGGTTGTCACGTAGAAAAGTAGTCCGGTACTGTACTCAGAATGCCCAAATTAGATGGTATTTGTAGAATGCCATCTAGCGGGAGATAATGCAGGTAATCTAGTCATTTATTGATGTCGAAAATAGGTTTAAAGTTCGTTCTGTAATTCCCTTCTTACTACATGCCATGTGTTTTACAGCGGTCATAAGCAAACACTGGTCTCATGTCCCAGAGCTCGTGGGCGCCCAAAGAAGCATCGTTTCGATACAGTAAAACTGAAATTTCTCCCATTTAAAGCCATGTTTTCAAAGTCATCTGAAATTTCTGCCATTTCGGACAAGTAACCCTTTTTGTCGTCTGGTAAGGAATCAAACACCATGAATTCAGGTCAAACGGTCGAAAACGAACCGTCTCATCCTGGTCATGAGCATTTGCAGTAGAAAAAAAGTGCATAAGTGTCTATGGTATGATCATCAGGGCCTGCATTCACCAACCATCCTTATGAACGTTCTTGGTCTCAGTCTCCAGAATTTTCTAAATTTGAAAGTAACGCAACTTCTGATTGGCAAAACGGTCAGCCTAAACCAAATGGTTTAGCCAATCACAAGTTGCGTTACTTTCAAATTTAGAAATTCTTGGGAAAAAAGCCCAGAATGTAATTGCCATGAAGGGTAAAGTGCTTCTCCTCCTTTCCCCCCCCTCCCCATGGTATCATGGACTCATCGAATATGAAAAGAAAATACTAGTAAAGACTGACATATTAGACCAAAACTGGGTAGATCATCGAGACATTTTGTAGTCTGACATCACGTTCGAAAATATCCTTAATTAAATCAATTTTTTTGAGCAGACGAAACCTTTTAATTTGTAATGTGTTTTTTATGAACTTGTCAATTTAAGTAAAGTCTGGTTAAAATGGGAATCGATAATCACGTGTACTGCAACGCTCACGTTTCGTCAGACACGTGCACAACAGAAAAGATTTTTTTAAAGCTTGCATACAACCTATGCAATGTAAAAGACACGGTACAAACAATTTACACAATTAGTTTAAACATAGTTTATTCAACAGTATATAACAAATAGTAACAAACTTAAGACATATTACACATGTACTGAAGAAATGGATCAGAACGGAAGCTACAGCTTAAAGAGTTCTTCTCCAATTTCCAGACAAAGGTTATGGTACAATGTATTTCATAGTCAATACGAAAAAAAATAATTTCAAAGTGGATAGAAGTAGAAAGGAAACAACATTAACAAGATCAAAAAAAGAAAAGAAAAAAACATTAGAAGTAGATTGAGACAGAATGGTCTGGAGCGTTAATGGTAGAGATTTGCCAATCTATAGATATAGATTAAGAAGTCATAGTAACTTCCAACTTGACCAACACCTCTGTATTGACATTTTAAATTACGACATAAATTATGATAAATGGGAAAAGTACAAGATTATCTGATGATGGTCATGAAAGACAATACACAACAAGAGCGGCAAACTGTCGCAAGATACGCCCGTCTTTCCCCAAGTTGTAAAGCTGGGGCATGCACCAGACTAAATTCAAGTATGAAAAACGACAAAGGGCACTAACTCAAAAATTAAGCGAGCAAGAGTTATGATTCCTGTGCACTGCACTCCCCCTTGATGAGATCTATCCACCCATGAAATTTCATAACCCTAGCTAGTATAGTTTTGGAGATATTCACCAGACAAAAAACAAGTATGAAAAACAACAAAGGGCAATAACTCAAAAATTAAGCAAGCAAGAGTTATGAATCCTATGCATTGCACTCCCCCTTGATGAGATCTATCCACCCATGAAATTTCATAACCCTAGCTAGTATAGTTTTGGAGATATGCTCCGGACAAAAATCAAGTATGAAAAATGACAAAGGGCAATAACTCAAAAATTAAGCAAGGTCCCTTGATGAGATCTATCCACCTATGAAATTTATCTGAACTAGAGGGGGAGTGCAGTGCATAAGAACCATAACTCTTGCTTGCTTAAGTTTGACAGTCGAAATCAATACTTTGGATAGAAAGAAGAAATCAGGGACATAGTGCGGATGAATACATAATTTAAAAGAACGAGAAAAGAAGTCGGATTGTCTGGTTGAAAATATAAAACTTACTGTTAACACTATAACTGCTTAATGAAAAAATGTAGTTCCTAAATTACGGCGGGAAGTGAAAGTGAAAGTTGATATCGTCACTAGTGATGATATCAAAATTTTATTACACTGGGAAATTCCAGGATTTCACTGCTAGGTATATAAAACATCTTATTGACAGAAAACTTATATGATTTTGACTTTTTCTCAACGGCTGCAAAACTACGATGCAGCCTTAGCCGAAAAGCCTCGTATTAGAAGTAGTTATAACAGCAGTGACCTTCGTAGAAAGCATTTTTGGAAATGAGAAAATGTTGGTTTCCTGCCTTCTCGTCTTCCAGCAACATTTCATTTTTTTTTTTCTTCAAAGATTCGTAAAGTAACTGGAGTATTTAGTAAAGGGGTTACAATACAGTCACACACAAAAATATAAGATACTTTATTTCATGCTTTCCGGTAGGATATCGAGAAATAGCAGTGAAAATATTTTTCGATATTCCACGGGCACGACCAGTGAAAATACCGATTTTTACATTCTAGTAACCTGTGTGTGACTTCACAACCAGATGGAAATATGACGTCATTTACCATGCATTTCTCGTGCTTGACGTAAAATTGTAATGCGTCGCTATGTGGAGGGGTTACGCCACGCGGAGTAACTGAAAAGAACTATACTGGATTTTGGTAAAGCTCCTCCCAAAAAGGGTTAAAAGCATGAAATAAATAGATTTTTTTTTTCGGTGAAAGATCGAAATTTATTTCATCTCGTGAACACCATCGGTAATATTTTCACGAGTGGCTGCAGTCTGATCTTATATCTAAGATATTCTTCATTTTACAGTCACACAATATCAACGACATTCTTAGTCGTACAATTAGAATATGGAGGCGTAAATAGAAAGGATTTTAGTTTTAGAGTAAGGAAGCGAGCAGTGTAGAGCCAAGATCAAACTACACGTTCTGTGCAGTCCGATTGTCTTGTATACACGTCATTGGTATTGGTATATTTATTATACGGAGGGGTAAATAACTATGATTTTAGTACTTGATAAACCCATTACCACACAATCCCTACTTTTGACGACCCTTAGAAAGAAGCCTTTTGAAAACATTCTGGGAAAAAAGGAGAAAATGCTGGTAACCAGCATTTTTTTCCTTTTCCCACAATGTTTTCTACTCTTCACAAAACAAATTTCAAATTTTCAGTCACTTTCATTTTGTCGTCTGCATATGCTTTCGATTTGGACCAGCCAAAACTTTTATCGTTTGGTAATGAGTAAAAGAAGCCTGCTTCGTAGATCCAAGATCAGACTGCACGTTCTGTGCAGTCTGATCTTGATTCACACTTTCTGCAAAATGTCAGTGAGTCGCGTCTTTCAGCCTCAGGATTAAGGGATTGTTTTGTCAGACATGATGTTCCAAAAATAGGTTTTCTGTAATGGAGCGTAAACGATTAAAATGCGACTGATGTAACCGTGTGAAATTAAAACTAATGGCTGTGGGTTTTTTTTTTTTCCAAAACACTTTACAAAACCAACCCGTATTCTTACAAATCCTAGAGACAAGGGCTTTTGAAAATATTGTAACGAGAGGAGAAATTGCAAACAACACTGTAATACAATGACTTTTTTTTCATTGCTTCGAATATTTTACAAAGATGAGTCCAGCTCGTTTCAGAATCGTTTCTTTCAACTTGGTATCCAGGGTTACTGACTTTATACTGATGCGTTTTGTCTGAAAGGGAAGATTTTTTGTTAAGTATAGAAGGAAGAAAAACCCATCAATATTTCATCATGATTTTATTGCGAATCTTGAAAACTTTGCACTTTATTAAACCGATAATTTTATCCATACGCGTTTTGTTCAATGACAATTATGCACTCATTTAAAGGACCGAGTTATCATTGTCTGCGCATGACATATTCTTCCAAGATTCGACCTGTCTTATATGACCCGTCACTCTCCCCGATATTCAGGAGACTGTAGTATTACGTGCTATAAAGTAGCAATGTTGAAAATGGCTTTTATAAATATGTTTGAGGAGAAATCCGGCCTGTTTTAGCTCCAGATTTCGCTAAACTGCTGATCATAGCTACATGAATCGCAGCTGGTAGCTTTAATAGACCAAACGTTTATTGCACTTTGAAATTCAAAGTTTATTTCAGTTTGAAATTTGAGTAGAAAAGTAGTCCGATTCTGTACCCAGAATGCCTAAATTAGATAGATGAGTATTTGTAGAATGCCATCTAGCGGGAGATAATGACCAAGTTGTATCAACTCGGAGGAAAACAAGTTTCTTTTTAAAAAAATATGGGAAAAAGAGATATATTAGTCGCGTTCATTTTGTTGTCTGCATATGATTTCAATTTTCACTAGTCTGAGAAATTAGTCTTTGATGGAGAGATTTATTTTAGTTGTCCAAACAGAGAGCATTTAAAAAAAAAACTCAATGTGATTTTACTGAAGAGATCAGTCGCTGAAAGGGTTTAAAATGCATTAAATGCATCTTATCTTTTCCTACCAATATTTACAAAAAGCCTGTCTTTGCAAGGGTCGTTAACTCATTACCAAACGACAAAATTTTAGATTTGCCCAAATTGAAAGCATTGGCAGACGCCATAATAAAAGTGGCCGAAAATTCGAAATTTGTTTCGTGAAAGGTAGAAAACATTGTGGGAAAAGGAGAAAATGCTGGTTACCAGCATTTTCTCCTTTTCCCTCGGTGTTTTCTAAAGGCTTCTTTCTCAGGGTCGTCAAAAGTAGGGATTGTGTGGTAATGGGTTAAAACACGGGGTTCTGTTAAAGGATAGGGGACCCTAATAGGATTCGTGTAACATCGCCATTCCTAAAAACATACAGATTCGGCAAAGACACGGGTATTCCGTAATCGATGCGGGAAACCAGCGAGTATCGGCCGGTCGATTGCGGATTATTAGAGGCTTAGCCGAATCTGTACGTTTTTTGACGATGTAAGGCGATGTCACAAGAATCCCATTTGGTTACCCACTCCTTAACCCTTTACCAAACAACCCCTGGTGTTTACGACCCTGAGATAGAAGCCTTTTGAAAACATTGTGGGAAAAGGAGAAAATGCTGGTAACCAGCATTTTCTCCCTTTCCGGCAATGTTTTCTATCCTTCTGGAATCAAATTTACTTTTTTTTTAATTACGTTTATTTTATCGTCTGCAAGTGCTTTCAATTTGGATCAGTCTAAAATTTGTTCTTTGGTAAAGGGTTATATTAGATAGGCGTGTTGGCGGTGCAAATAAGGACTATAGTGTGACCTTAGTGTGCAAAAGAAGAGGAGAAAAAGTATAATTTCATGTGATAGCCATCTTCGCGAGCCAAGGTTACGATCACTACGTGGATCTTACCTTGGCTGATTGAGCCCGATTTCGAGCCCTCTATTGGATACTGGTTATTACCCCCTTTACATCATATTTCTAAAAGCCAATGAAATATCGTTTTACAAACCGCTTACAAATACACATGAAGCGAGAAGCAGACATCCACGTGGGTTTCCATGTGTACCTTCTATTCGAAAGGTAGCGACCTTGTTCTATCTTTATCAAAGATGAAATGCTACGAGCGATTTCATTCGTTGCAGTTAGAGCTGGCTGCATCCAAAGAAAAAGCGTATCGGGGGAATGTAAAAATCAAGCTAGATCCGCCAAGGGTAGAGTAGCGTAGTGAATCGTCAGCCTTGGCTTGCATAGATGTGTGATAGCCTGCTTCAGCCAAAAAAATTTACCGGTAAAATGCCGGCCAGTGTAGGTTCAATGTAAGACGGTTAGTGCTGTGCACTCTGATCTTAGTCTACTTCATCCACTTAAACAATTTGAAGTGTTCTGGCATCCCAGGACTTATGTATTGCATCCTTATCGTCGATGAACGTGAAGAAAAACACATGAAACTAAGTAGGAATTTGAACTCTGGGAAAAGCCAATGCATGTACGTTGACTCAAGATGTAATGCTACTTTATTTTCCGGTTATTTTTTGTTTTTATTCAATTGTTGTAGATAGCTTATATATTTATTTGAAATACAAAAGAAAGTGGAGTTCATGTTTAAGATAAAAAAAAAATAGAGAAATGCTTCTTGAGATGGAGAGTTACTTGAGACTTGAGAGATGCAGAGACATAGATTGAAAGAAGGACTGAGAGAGAGAGAGAGAGAGAGAGAGAGAGACAGGAAGAGAGCAGGGGGTTTGATTCCATCTCCCTAATTCATAGTAACAAGCAAGGCATCACATATATCTGTAAATATATACAGATAAACTATCCTCTTGCAAAAAGGGGTTTGACTCCATCTCCCTAATTCATAGCAACAAGCAAGGCATCACATATATCTGTAAGTATATACAGATAAGCTATGCTCTTGCAAAAAGGGGTTTGATTCCATCTCCCTAATTCATAGTAACAAGCAAGGCATCACATATGTCTGTAAATATATACAGATAAGCTATGGTCTTGCAAAAAGGGGGTTTGATTCCATCTCCCTAATTCATAGTAACAAGCAAGGCATCACATATGTCTGTAAATATATACAGATAAGCTATGGTCTTGCAAAAAGAGGGTTTGATTCCATCTCCATAATTCATAGTAACAAGCAAGGCATCACATATGTCTGTAAGTATATACAGATAAGCTATGGTCTTGCAACAGGGGATTTGATTCCGTTTCCCTAATTCATAGTAACAATCAAGGCATCACATATATCTGTAAATATATACAGTTAAGCTATGCTCTTGCAAAAGGGGAGGGGGGTTTAATTTCGTCTCCCTAATTAATAGCAACAAGCAAAGCATCACATATATTTATAGATACATGTAATCCTCTTTTGTTATTATTATTTAACCCTTGTCCTGCGAAATAACTAAACTAAAATGTTCATTTCGATAGTAAAAAAACCCTAAATATTGCTGGTGTAAAATAATCTTTTGTGGAATAGTATCTCCTTATCGGACAGTGTAGATCCAAGATCAGACTGCACGTTCTGTGCAGTCTGATCTTGGATCTACACTGTCCGCAAAAGGTCAGTGAGTGGCGCTTAGCAGCCTAAGGGTTAACAACCGCCTGAATCATGACGTTACAGGTACTCTGACACGCAGAAAAATTACCCAAACCAAAACGTTTCAGTCCACATCTGAGGGCTGCGCAGCCTGCCATAGGTCCATACTCTTTGCAGGTGTATGAAGCCCCCTTTTCACAGAGCACGGCTCGTATATGGCTTTCCAACACGCGAAAAGGGGCATTTGGACATCTGCGTAGTGTCGTCTCGGATCAGCCTGCGCAGTCCGCGCAGGCTAATCCGAGACGGCACTGTCCGACTACATTAGATTTTGTGCTACGGCAGACTTGCGCAAAACAGAAAATTACATAAAAACGGAAGGTGTAGTCTCGGATTAGCCTGCGCGGACTGCGCAGGCTGATGCGAGACGACACTTTACGCAAATGTCCCAATGTCCCTATTCGTGTGTTGTACGCCATATTATACTCCCGCGATATCGACTCGACTCCTTTTAGTTTTATTTCCTCTTCGCGCGGGATGCATTTGTCCCAAATACCTACAGTAAATTTTTCAAGGCTGTAAAGATCAAATAATCGGTACTTTTCAATCAATAAACACTTTATTGATCAATTAACCTCGACTTGGTGACGCATATGTGCAAGACAGAGTTTGACCTATATTTGACCCCAAAGTGCAGTCAAAATTTTGTAAACATCAACAAATATTTATCAGACCCGTAACCCTTCTCCCTCGAGGTCATAATCGGGAACTGGTCATAAAATTAAGAAAGTTTGAAAATAAATTTTGTAGAACATGACCATTCTACATTATGACTACGTGAATCGTGCCATGCTATAATCAAGTAAAAAGTTCAGTATATTAAGATATACAGCCGTATTTATGACTGAAATAATGCAAAAACAAATCGTTAACTCTGTTTTCAGGGTTAATATATACCGTTAATCATATTTGACGTCTGGCGCACCTAGCGGTGCAGTCAGCTGTTACCTGTCCTTAAAAACATGTTTACGTACAGCATATCGAATATCGTCTATAGTATTTAAATCACGCAGTGAACACGTATGTAAATAAATCTATGCGAATAGATTATTCATCTAAGAAAATATGTTTATATATGCATTTGTTGAAATCCACAAGACAATTGTTTTTTGTTTAGTTTCATGTTTAGATCAGTGGATGAAAACTTCGAAGTAGAAGAAAACAACAATTAATAATTAACTATTAGTATAAATTTAGAATGTCCAAACTGTCTTGACATGACTAATTTATGAACTTCTGTACTGCGGTTCAAAATTTTCTCAAAAATAAGAAAGTGTCCTCTTAAATGATCTGTTACTCCCCAGAAAATGATATTTGGTCCTCCGTGGGTCTATGGCAAGGTGTGGGGCCGCATCCTGGGCGCCTTGGGTTTGAACTTCACCCGAAGTACCGGACACTTCAAAGTCCTATTCGTGATACCCTGGACAAACAAGGATGTGTGAGCTTTCGCCGTGACATTCTGTCTGAAATAATGTTACAAGCAATGTTAAACACATCTTCGCAAGCCAAGGATACTAACTCCACTTTGTTCGTTACGTACCCTTAGCCGCTCGCCTCTTTAAAAATCGAAATATTCGCTGCGCCACCTATCGAATATCACGAGTTGCTTAACCTTTGCTGATGTTATTTCTGCCAATCAAAATGCTCGTAATAAAATTTGTTATGCATCAAATATGGCTGCGCTTTCGGATTCATCACATCAAAAACAAGATTAACAGAAATACGATGATTCGCAATCATTTGGCTGTGGAACCCGTCCTAATATTTCACATAATTGATCGTATACTATAAAAAAAAAATCTCATTAAATATCGATCGTCTACTCTTTTTCGACAAATTTTCTTCACAAACACGACAAGTTTCGTTTTTGACGGGCGCCGCCATTATTGTTTTCTGTTTTGCGAAAGATTTCTTGCTACGGATGGTTTCATTGGACGCAATGGGTTTTGATCGCATCCAATGAAATGGAGCAGCAGGAGCTTCGATTTTTAAAGAGGCTAGCGGCCAAGGGTACTACCTTAGTATCTTTGGCTTGCGAAGATATCTTAAACACCATTCAGTCAATCAATTTGTCAGGAAATTAACTACGCAGAAGGTAAGCACGGCCGATAATGTCCTTTGTGAATTCTTCAGCACCCTATTTGTTAAAGATATACAGCCAGGTCGTATTTCCTGTTCTTTAGTTTTGACCATTATCCTTCTAGATAACTAGAAATCAAATTTTCAGTCGATATTGATGATCAAAATATTGCTATTTTAAAGTGATGTTTTGGGGGACAAAATCTCCTTATCGGACAGTGTAGATCAAAGATCAGACTGAATGCTCTTTTATCTTTGATCTACACTGTCCGCAAAAGACCATTAAATCGCACTGGGCAGATTAAGGGTTAAAAGTGTCCCAGTCGCACGCTCTGCTCCTGGTCCCCGTACTTCGGTGTTAAAATCATACAAGTCATTCAGTTTGCTCATGGTTCCTATTCTTTTGTGCTCAAATTTTTTCATCGTGCAGCTCCGCTTGATTGCTAGTATTTGATGCTCAATTTTCCTAGTGTTGTAGGCTGCTCCTTCATCTCCTTTTCGATGCTCAGATTATTCTTGTCGCGCAGTATGCTCTTTGTCGTTAATTTTCAGTGTTTAATTTATACAATTCATACAGTTGGTCTTGGTCCGTAGTGTTCGATTCTCAAATGATCTCAATCATGCAGGCTATTCTCAGTCACTAGTCTTTCGTGCTTAATTCCAGTCGCACAAACTGCTCTTGTCCTTTTAGTCCTTGGACCTTAAGTTAATTCCAATCGTGCAGCCTACTTTTTGTCCCTTGTCTTTGAGTGCTGCAACTACCAAATTCGTGCGGACTGCTCTTCATCCCCAGTCTTCGGTGCTTATACTATCCCGCTCTTTATCCTTCTTATGCTCGTAGTTTCGCTCTTTAAAGTCTTAAAGATTACTGGCCATATTGTCACATCCCACACATTGGTACTCAAATAATCCTTGTCATACAGCCGGCATATAGTTTCTATTTCTCAGTAATTGCTCAAATTGTTCTTAGTCACTACTCCTTTATGCTCAAAATTAGCCTAGATTGTGAAGTTAAGATCTCAAATCCTCAACACTTGTACAAATTACACAAGTCTTGCAATCTTGGTTCTAGATAGTAGTACAGGGGTCACTTTGGAGGTACCCTTTTGACCTACTTTCGGCCTTCGTGTTACTATATTTAGAAACTCATTTGCATAAAAGGAGTTCTTGGTGTGTCATTGGTATTCGTGGCTGGTATGGTGAGTCTGCCATTTTGGATGAGGATCGGCCATGTTGGATAAGGGTGGTACATGTTGGATCAGGATCAGTATGCAGAGCTGACGTGTATACTTCGTGCTGGTAAGCACTCGCTAGCATTGAGAATCAGGCTCTCTCCTTACCAGACGATAAATAAATGTGTAAATAATTTACTTAAAGCTCCGCGATATGCCCTGGTCAAAGTGTGGATAACGGTAGGTTATGTTGGATCAGGATCATGATGCAGAGCTGAGTGTATACCTCGTGCTGGCGGGCAGGCCCTTTCATCACCAGACGATAAATAAATTTACCCCTGTCTGATGTGCACTCCTCAAGGTCCTACTCTCAAATGAGGTCTTAAGTCCAGAACAGAGTCTAAGGTAAAAGGATGCTCATGCGTGATGCTATACTTAGTTATGTGATCATCAACTATGTTTAGAGTCATTACATCAGCTATAATAGGGGTCAGAAGGTCTGAACAATGGTCTTTTGTTAATATCATCAGCGTGTCTGGGTTCTATTGATATAAGACCGGATATCAGAACAATACCCTCTTGAACTGTCAAATTAAATCCCTTAACAGAGGAAATTAAGGCAGAGCGATGGTCTTTTGTAAGTGTCGCCATACTGTCTGGGTTTGTTTCTTTTGTGACGGAAGTACGAAGAATGACCTATTCAACTGTCAAAGTTAATCCCCTAACAAAGGATCAGGTAGCTGAACAATAATCCTTTGTTACAGTCGCTACACTATCTGGTTTTGTTTATTTGTTGCAGAAGTACGGACAATACCTATTCAACTATCAAACTTAATCCTTTTTCAGTTTTTCAAGTCGTCAGCATGTCTGGCTTCTGTTGACATAGAACCGGAAGTTCAGCCAATAGCCTTTTCAACAAAAGGACCTCGAGCCTATACCCATAAAACGGATTGAAATTGGACCAATCAGAAACAGGGATTTCCGACCAATTAGATTGCAGGATGTTTCGACCAATCAGAATACAGGAAAATGACGTAATGTTCTAAAATAGATCATGCTTTCCGTTGGAGAGCATATAAGAAGGCACACAACTCTAGTTCTTCATTCTGACTTCAGAATTACAACTGACAGTATAGAACACACCCTGGAAATGATAGTGAATGGTTTCAACGAAAGGGAAGACCGGATGGCCTTTGCAGTAACATGGGATATACAAGTTTGACTTATATTTGACCTCAAAGTACATTCAAAATTTTGTAAACATCAACACGTATTTGTCAGACAAATTAGATTACAGGACGCTTCGACCAATCAAAACACAGGAAAATGATGTTATGTTCTAAAAATAGATCATGCTTACTGTAGGAGACTATAAAAGAAGGCACACAATTCTAGTCTTCATTCTGACTTCAGAACTGCAACTGACAACATGGAACATGGAACACCCACTGGAAATGATAGTGAATTGTTTCAACGAAGCAGAAGACCTGATGGCCTTTGCGGTAACATGGGATATACAATTCCCGGCTTTATCAGTTGAGAAACCGAGGGAATGAAAACCAAGTGGTCAACACAGAGATAATAGACGAGATGGAAGACAACTTGGAGTTGGCCGTGGAGTATTTGATGGAGCAAGAGGAGATAGAGGGAACCATCAAAGCCCTAATCTTTGATGACGAAAGGGAGGTGCTTGCCCAAACCTGCGCAGAAAATGGAGAGTGTTATACCCCAGTACAAGAAGCTAGGAGAGATGAACCACAACCCAGACCATCGCATCAACTATAGTATACTATGAAAAAAAACCTCACAACGCACTTATGCAAAAAAATGCAGCTATAGAGTGAACTTACAGGGTGAAAATAGACGAAAAATACAATGGAGACCAACTCAAAGACGTGAGAGAGGGTCTCCATGACATGATGCAGGACGTATTGAGCCAGGTCCGGGGAATTTAGAAAGGAACAATTTAGGGTGTGTGGTGATACACCATGATGGATTGCACGACCCTGTCGTCGTCCCCCTCCAGGCCTGGGAGCAACTGGAAGCAACCAAAGTGATGAAGACCCTGCAAAACGTACTGAACAGCAACGAGAAACTCTCCATCAATGAAAGTTTCTTAATCACTATAGGCACCGGGGTAAATACATCTTCGCAAGCCAATGCCGACGATTCACTACGCTACTCTACCCTAAGCGGATCGAGCTTGATTTTTACATTCACCCTATATGCTTTTTCATTGGATGCAGCCAACTCTAGCTGCATCGAATGTAATCACTCATAGCATTTCATCTTTCATGAAAATAGAACAAGGTCTCTACCTTTCGAATAGAAGGTAAAACAAAGCAATCCGTGTGAATGTTTGCTATTCGCTTCATGGGTATTCGTAAGCGGTTTGTAAAACGATATTTCATTTGTTTTTAGAAATATAATGTAAAGGGGGATAATACCCAGCATCCAATAGAGGGCGCATCGCAGGAATCTCGAAATCGGGCTCAATCAGCCAAGGTAAGATCAACGTAGTGATCGTGATCGTAAACTTGGTTCGAAAAGATGGGGTAAATACAGACAGAAAATCAAGCCTCAACGATATAGAAGCGTTTGAAGAACTTCTTGAGGTTCGTGTGATGATGGTGAATGCACAGCTTGGCAACAAATTTATAACGGCGCCAAGCAGCGATGATCATCCATGCAATTATATTTATTTAGTGGTTGACGAGCACATTCATGCCATTACCAACATCACAGGGTTCTTCAGCGCCATATACTTTTGCGACAAATGCCTCAAATATTGCAATAACAAAGAAAGGCATCAGTGCGAAATAAAGTGTGTTGTCTGCAAGAGAAACTTATGCTGCGATGAGAAGCCAGTAATGTGTAATAGCTGTAACATGATATGCAGATCTAGAGAGTGTTACAACGAACACAAGAAGGTCCCTTTGCATATTGAGGGGAAAAGGAAAGGACAACCCAGCTGTCCTTAACAATGCGAGAAATGTTCGAAATGCCCATCTGTTATAAAGTTGTGAGACTGGGCCAGAGAAAGAAAGAAGACCATGATTGTGGAGAATATTGTACTACCTAGGTAATGGACGACCACAAGTGCTATTTGAGAGCGACACCAGTAAAAGAACATATGCGCTACAACAAATTTTGGTCGGTGGATCGCTTTACCGCACCATGACATTTTTGAACTTAAGGCCTCATTTGAGAGTAGGACCTTGAGGAGTGCACATCGGAGACAGGTAAATATGTTTATTTATGTACAATATTTATCGTCTGGTAAGGAAAGGGCCTGCCCGCATGTACTTACCAGCACGAGGTATATACTCAGCTCTGTATACTGATCCTGATCCAAGACAACCTACCCTTATCCACACTTTCACAAGGGCACATTACGGACCTGTAGTTAATTATTTACATATTCATTTATCGTCTGGTAAGGAAAGGGCCTGATTTACAATGCCAGCGAGTGCTTACCAGCACGAGGTATACACGTCAGCTCTACATACTGATCCTGATCCAATATGGCCGAACCTTATTCAACATGACCGATCCTCATCCAAAATGGCGGTAAATATAGTAACATGATGGCCGAAAGTAGGTCAAAATTACGACCGATTACGTCATCTTTGTTTTCCTCCAAATTGACCCCTATGCTACTATCTAGAACCTAGATTGCAAGACTTGGCAATTTGTACAAGAATTGAGGATTGGAGATCTTAAATAGACAATCTAGGTTGATTTTGAGCATAAAGGAGTAGTGACCAAGACAAATTTGAGCAATTACTGAGAAATGGATTATTTGAGCACCGACGAGTTGGATGAGACAACATGGCCATTAATCTTTAAGATTTTAAAGAGGGGAATTACGAGAAGACTGCATGACTTGGGTTATTGGTGCATCGAGGAAGCAAGGGGGTCAGAGCCTTCATTCACTTACAATTCATGCTGACATTTTTTTACTATTATTTGAAAATGTTTTAAACTTCAAAGTGACATGGTTTGTTATTGACAAACTAGGTGGCAAATCAGAATTTGTGTAACTTTACAAATCAGAAAGACTGAGAATAAGGCCTCATGTGACATTAGGACCTTGAGCACATCAGAGAGAGGTAAATCTATCTATTTATTTATTTACTTATCGTCTGGTAAGGAAAGGGCCTGACCTGCAATGCCCACGAGTACTTACCAGCACGAGGTATACACTCAGCTCTATATACCGATCTTTATCCATTACAACCGACCCTTATCCACACTTTAATCAGGGCACATCGCAGAGCAGTAGGTAATTATTTACATATTTATCAATCGTCTTGTAAGGAAAGGGCCTGATCCTGAATGCCCGCGAGTGGTTCCAAGCACGAGGTATACACGTCAGCTCTGTATACCGATCCTGATCCAACATAGCCGACCCTTATTCAACATGGCCAATCCTCATCCAACATGGCGGACTCACCATACCTGCCACAAATACGTATGACACACCAACAACTCCTTTTATGCAAATGAGTTACTAAATGTAGTAACACGATGGCCGAAAGTAGGTCAAGATTACCATCGATTACGTCATCTTAGTTTACCTCCAAAGTGACCCCTATACTACTCTTGATCTCCTCTTCTCAGTATTAAAATTGTCCTAGTCTTGTAGCCTGTTCTTAGTCACTGTTCGTCAATGGTCAAATAATTATGTCAGAATTATTTGTCCATCGACGAATACTGACTAAGAACATACAGTCATAAAGTCTGCTTACTCTCTGCACTCCCCGAAGCCGATATCGTCCAAGTCTTGCAGTTTGTTTGATCTTAGTCTGAACTCAACTTATCCCAGGCATCAAAAATCAGACTGCACTTTCTGTGCAGTCTGGTCTTGATCTACACCGTCCGCAAAAGGTCAGTAAGTCGCGCAAAACGGTTAAGGGATCCTAGTCATACATTCCGCTTTTAGTCTACAATCCTCGTTTCCGAAATTATCCATTTCGTGCCGTTTGTTCTTATTCCGCAGTCCTCAGTGTTCAAATTACCCAAGTCTTGCAGTCTATTTGTTTTCCCACATGTGCTTGACATGTCTGGTATCATACAACTCCTCTATATAGATATAATAAAGTTTTTATTATATCTACATAGAGGGGTTGTATGGTACCAAACATGTCAGGCACCTGTGCTCTGTCCCATCTCCTCAATGGCCAACTAATCAACTAAAATTCTTTTAGTTTTGCAGTCTATTCCAGGTCCCTTTCTCTTTGTTGGAAAATCAGCTGGAAACCATTTTTTTCCCCATTTCCCTACAATGTGAGAAAATCATCTGGAAACAAATTTTAATTTTTGAGTTATGTTTATTTTGTTGTTTACAAGTGCTTTCAACTTGGATCGGTATAAAAAAAAAAATCGACGTTTGATCTTCAAAACGTTTTATTGTTTGCTGTTTTGCTACCTACGTGTATTTAACCTATTGTAACACAAACCTTACTTTTGACGACCTTGAGAAAGAAGCCGATAGAGGACGCTGTGAGAAAAGGAGAAAATGTTGGTAACCGGCATTTTCTCTTTTTCCCACAGCATTTTTCTACTCTTCCCAAATCAGATTTCAATTATTCTTATTCACAATTATATTGTCTTCTGCAGATGCTTTTAATTTGGACTAGTTCAAAATATTGCCGTTTGGTAAAGAGTTAAATTTTTGCCTATCCCGATGGGACGTTACATGCATACTCCCGATGAGAAGTATAAAGTTGTTTGTATTGTATCGTAATTGTATTGTATTATATGTAAAATTTATCTTTGTATTCGTATGTTTATTCCTGGTGTTGTATACGTATTATGCTGTTATTTTCATGTGTAATGGGCCGGAGGCCTAAGTCACCAATAAAGTATTGTATTGTATTGTATTGTATTGTATTGTAATAGCAAGGTAGTTATCCCATTCATCTCATCCTTTCGTCAACCATTTTTAACTCTACCAGACGACAAATTGAAAGAGTTTGCAGACGACAGAATGGACTTAACAATTAAAATTTGTTTCCAGCAAGGTAGAAAACATTGTGGGAAAAGCAGAAAGTGCTGGTTTTCTCCTTTTTCCACAATGTTTTCAAAAGGCTTCTAGATCAGGGTCGTAAAAACCAAGGATTGTTTGGTACAGAGTTAGAGCAATCGGAAAGAAAAATGTCTAAATCCTCTTAATCTTCGGTCTGCTAATAATCGCAATTCTACAGAAATAGTTCAAAATGGAGAATGAGCCTTCCTTCAACATTTATCCCTTCATCCCATAAGGCATTTCTATGGTATCCCTAATTGACCCTAAATAACAGCAAGGATGATGCTGTTTCTTATGTGTATATGACACCTTTTGATAGCATAGAAAACATTGTGACAAAAGGTGAAATTGCTCGTCACGAGCAATTTCACCTTTTGCCACAATGTTTTCTAAAGGCCCCTTCAAGCTATGCGTAGAAAGGAGTATCTATGGAGTAAAGGGTTAAGATAAAGAAAGAAATACTTGCTAACAGCATTTTATCATTTTTGCACCTTACTTCCTGTCCTTTCAAAGTCACTTTCCATTACCTAGACCACCGCCTGTTTGGCATCTGCAAGGGTCCTTTGTAGAGACAAAAGCACACCGCACTTGATAGTGGCCCCTAGTAGTATGAGGGCCACTTTTTGGGGGCGCTCATACTACTGCCCCTGGCCATCCTTGAACAACCATTATCCTGCTAAGAAAATAAGTGAAACTTTTAAATCGTTGATAAAATCCTAGATAATACTTTTTAAAAGTTATTGAGGGAAATATATCTCTATCGGAAAGAGTAGATTTAAGATCAGACAGCAAATTCTATGCAGTCTGATCTTGATCTATTGGTTTCTGCAATAGGTCAGCGAGTCGCACTCAACAGCCTAAGTGTTAACTCTTTACCAAACAACAAAGTTTTTGACTAGTCTTAATTGAAAGCATTTGCAGAAGCATTTGCAGAAGACAAAATAAATGTGAATTAAAAATTGAAGCTTCATTTGGAAAGGGTAGAAAACATTGTGGGGAAATGAGAAAAATGCTGGTAACCAGCATTTTCTCCATTTCCCACAATGCTTTCAAAGGCCTTCTTTCTCATGGTTGTTAAAAGTCGGGATTGTGTGGTAAAGAGGTAATGTAGTAGGCCTACAAACAGTTTTTGAGCATATCTACTTAACTTTATAAACTGTATATACCTAATTTTAACTCATGGCCATACGACAAAACTTTAGATTTGCCCAAATCAAAAGCATTTGCAGACGACAAAATGAAGATGACTGAAAATTTAAATTTTGTTTCTTGAAGGATAGAAAACATTGTGGGAAAAGGAGAAAAAGCTGGTTACCAGCATTTTCTCCTTTCCCACAATGTTTTCTAAAGGCTTCTTTCTCAGGGTCGTCAAAAGTAGGGATTGTGTGGTAATGGGTTAATGCCATGAAAGGCTTGAGCAATTGATCCAGAAAGCATCGTTGGAAAAGAACCAATGAGGACCATTCTTCAGTTATTTCCCTTGATTCTTCTCCAGTACTACATTGGTCTTGATAAGAGGATTACTTGGATTTTATCCTTGGTTTTCTTGCACCGAACAGCTATGTTCTTGCAATAACATCGCAAGTAAACATACTTAGATTGTTTTACAAATCAATGTATGTGTAGTTCCTGATGATTAAGAATTAAATTGAAATAATACATGCCGGCCTTACACAAACATAATAAATAGGCCTAATAATAAATTATTGTCATAATTATCGCAACATCCCCAAGGGAACCAAGGATAAAACAAAGGAATACAAAGGAATACATTTAAAAGGTGTCACACCACTGGTTTTGGGCCATATTGAAAATAGAATGAAATTGGCCATCTTTGAAGCCTCGCAGATCGCTTGATGGCAAACCTTTTGCTTTCCCGTCTCCTGCTGTCTAAAGTACGTCCATAATCCTTCAAACTGCATTAAAAACAACATGTCAACAACGGGCACTCTAGAATTTTCCCTCTCAAAAACACCTGTTCACTGCCGTGACCCCCAATTTTTTGTTCCTCTAGTGACACAAAATAGTCCACTCAATATACAATAAAAACACATCTAAGTGGTCCCCCAATGCCTAAATTTGAAGCAAATCTAAATTATATACCACCAAGCCCTCTTAGCTCCATACAGCAGTGCAACAAAAGTGCAACTGCAGATTTTCACTTGGGACTAGTTTTGACTACTACGAACCGGAAGCAGTCTTGCAGTGGTGCGACACCAAAAGGACCAATCTGTTATTTGGATACCTTTAGTGTTTATCTGGTAAGGGAGATAATTCAATTCCCAAGAATGCCCCCATTTCTGTTGAAATGCATTTAATCCTTTTGCCACAGCATTTCAAAAAAATGCATGGCGTTTGGTTGCATAATGTGTATAAGCTATGGGGTCATGCAAGGCAAGAAATCACATGATCATGAGTCCATAAAATCCGGCCTTTTTTTTTTAATCAGATCTGGAGGTAAAATGGTCCTTTGACATACAGAAAATGGCTAACAGCAAAATGTTTTGACTCATTTCAGCCTGCACTTGCGTTGTCTGCGCATGTCATATTCTTCGATGTCTTATATGACACATCACTAGCCCCGAAAGCGGGTGGACTGTAATATTACTCTCTTTAAAATAGCAATGTAGAAAACAGCTTTTATCAATACGTTTGAGGAGAAATGAGATCTGCTTTAGCTCCAGATTTCTCTAAACTGCTGATCATAGCTGAGTGAAATGCACGAGGTAGCGTTTTATTGAGTAAACGTTTATTTTAGTTTGAAATTCAAAGTGACGGTTATCGCGTAGGAAAGTGGTTCGGTTCTGTACCCAGGATGCCCAAATTAGATAGATGAGTATTTATAGAATGTCATCTAGCAGGCTGACATGGGTTGATATATTTTGCGGATGCACCAAGCCCCCTTTCCCCAGAGCGCAGCCAATTTGTACTCAATTTTATCTGTATGATCTTACTCTTTACCAAACAATCCCTTGTTTTTACGACCCTGATATAGAAACCTTTTGAAAACATTGTGGGAAAAGGATAAAATGCTGGTAATCAGCATTTTCTCCTTTTCCCACAATGTTTTCTACCCTGCTAGAAAGAAATTTCAGTTTTTGAATTACGTTTATTTTGTCGTCTGCAAGTGCTTTCAATTTGGAATAGTCTAAAATTATGTCGTTTGGCTAAAGAGTTAATATGTATCACTCGTAGTGTTTCGCCGTAAACAGGAAGTGTTGAACCTATTGTGTCTCAAGTATGATTTCTCTTGTTAACTTGAAAAAATCAAGTATATGATCTCTCTTCTTAACTTGAAAACATATGACAACGTGGTTGAAAAATAATAAATTGCCTGTCACAAATAATTCATCATAATTGCCCGCCGATTTCTATATTATTCAAGCAATCTTATTTCGTCCCTAGTAAAAAATATGAATTATCCGCTTCGGCGTCTTCTTCTGTCTGTCTGTCTGTCTGTCTGTACACATGTGTGGCTCCAGTCTGTACTTCTCTCTGTGTGTCTGTTTATACGTGCACCTTTGTGTATCTCAAGTTTGCCCCTCTGTCAGTCTCTCCGTACCCATCTGTGTATTTCTCATCCATACATATATCTGTCTGTCTGTGTGTCTGTTTGCTTGTCTGTCTTTCTGTCTGTCTGTCTACAAAATTACTTCTGTGTGTCTCTCGTTCGGATTATGTCTGGTTTCTGTCTGTAACTCTGTCTGTCGCTTCTGTCTACCCGTCTGTCTGTCTGCCTGTCCGTCTGTCCGTGTCCCTCTGTGTATTTCTCGTAGTCCGTAATTATGTCTGTCAGTCGATATGTACATATGTGAGTGTCGACCGTCTGTACTTCTCTACATGTATCTGTCTATACTGGCACCTCTGTGTATCTCACGTCCGCCCGTCTGTCAGTCTGTCCGTACCGCTCAGTGTATTTCTCCTCCGTCCATATATCTGTCTGTCTGCAGGTCTCTTCATGTGAGTGCCTTTCCTGTCTAGTGTTCTGTCTATGTGTCTGTACCTACACTTCTATGTGTCTGTTATGCGTCTTTCTGTCAGCCTGTCTGTCTGTGTGTCTCTTGTCCGTCCATATGTCTGTGCGTACACATGTCAATGTCTGCCGTCCATCCTGCTGTCAGTACGTACACCCCTGTGTGTTTCGTCCTTTTCATGTCCCACTTCCATCCCCCACCCCCTCCTCCAAAGAAAAAACAAACAAACAAACAAGGTTTCGTTAATTGTTGAATTAACTATTAATTATTATGATTTCAGACTAAACCCCAATCTTCCCCCTGTACTTAACTCTTTCTTTTGGTAGTTATCAAAGCTGAAATGGGTTTTTAATGAACATTCCTTTTAGTTGACTTAGCTGCATAATGAACAATACATGTACCTATTTTGTTCTACTTGGAATCGTCTTTCAGTGTACGATATTTATCTCCGATAAGATTTCTTAAGATAGCATTCTTTCCAACTATTCATACCTTTACCAAAACAACACGTTGCTAAACATCGCTGAGGAAGTAAGCATTTGAAAGATAGTGGGGAAAGGCCTAAAATGCTGATAGGTACTACATTTTCTGTTTTACTAAATACGAAGGGTATCATTTTAGCCACAATTAATTTGTCTGTTGTACGTGCTTTTACTATCTAAAAAGTCCAAATATTGTGCCGTCTAGTGAAGGATAAGACAGGTGCACAAAGAAATACAAGACTTAGACTATTGTTATTGTATACTGCTATCTTTCTTCTTCATGCATGTGTCTTTTCCCTGATCTCTGGTGTTTTCGACCCTGAGGAACAAGGCTTTTGAAAACATTGTAGGGAAAAGGATAAAATCCTGGTAACCAGCATTTTTCTCCTTTTTCCACGATGTTTTCGACCATACAAAAAATACAACTTATCGTTTAAGATAAATTCTATATGCCGTTTGCAAAATGGTTCAATTTGGATGTTGGTGAATTGTTGTTACTTGGTTAAACAAACCTTAAAAACTTCAATGTCTTAAGAAGAAGGCCGTTTAAAAAAAAGATATTTTTTTGGCCTGATATTGTGTTACTTTCGGACAAAGACTATTTCTGAAAGCCCGCATTCAGTGGGATTGCCAAATGGTTGAATCTTTACCACATGTCATTTAGAGTCATAAAAATGAAAGCTCTCGCTGGATCAAACGCTGGAGAACTCCAGGAAAGATATATTTCCGCTAGACACCGTTACATGACATGGAAAAATGTCGAAAACAAAAACTGCAGGAGTCTTCGGAAGAGTCTATGTGCTCTATCCAACGTTACATGAAAAGGAAAAATGCTCTAGCTAACGTCATATGACATGGAAAAATGTCAAAAAACGAAAACTGCTGCAGCCTTATGAAGAGCCTATGTGCTCTAGCCAACGTTATATGACATGGAAAAGTGTCAAAAAACGAAAACTGCTGCAGCCTTATGAAGAGCCAATGTGCTCTAGCCAACGTTATATGACATGGAAAAGTGTCAAAAAACGAAAATTGCAGCAGCCTTATGAAGAGCCAATGTGCTATAGCCAATGTCATATGACCTGGAAAAGTGTCAAAGAACGAAAACTGCAGCAGCCTTATGAAGAGCCAATGTGCTATAGCCAACGTCATATGACATGGAAAAGTGTCAAAGAACGAAAACTGCAGCAGCCTTATGAAGAGCCAATGTGCTATAGCCAACGTCATATGACATGGAAAAGTGTCAAAAAACGAAAACTGCAGCAGCCTTATGAAGAGCCTGTGTACTCTAGCCAACCTTATATGACATGGAAAAATGTCAAAAATGAAAACTGCAGCAGCCTTATGAAGAGCCTATGTGCCCAAGCCAACGTTTTATGCTACGGAAAAATGTCTAAAAACGAAAACTGCAGCAGCGTTATGAAAAGCCTTTATGCTCTAGCCACATTATATGACAAGGAAAAATGTCAAAAACGAAAACTTCAGGAGCCTCTGAAAAAGCCTATGTGCTCTAGGCAACGTCACATGACATGGACAAATGTCGAAAACAAAACCTGCAGGAGCCTCTGGAAGAGTCTATGTGCTCTATCCAATGTAATGAAAAGGAAAAATGCCAAAAGCAAACACTGCAGGAGCCTTTGGATAAGCCTATGTGCTACATGACACGAGAAAATGTCTAAAACGAAAACTTCAAGAGCCTTTGGAAGAGCCTATGTACTCAAGCCAACGTTACATAACATGAAAAAATGTCAAAAACAAACACTGCAGGAGCCTTTGGAAGAGCCTATGTGCTCTAGCCAACCTTATATGACATTGAAAAATGTCAAAAACGAAAACATCACGCCTTATGAAAAGCCTATGTGTTCTTGCCAACGTTACATGACATTAGAAAATGTCCAAAACGAAATCTTCAGGAGCCTTTGGAAGAGCCTATGTGCCCCAGCCAAGATTACATGACACTGAAAAATGTCAAAAACCTAAACTTCAGGAGCCTTATGAAGAGCCTATGTGCTCTACCCAACGTCACATGTCATGGACAAATGTCAAAAACGAAAACTTCAGGAGCCTTTGGAAGAGCCTATGTGCCCTAGTCAACGTTGCATGACATGGACAAAATGTCAAAAAGAAAAACTGCAGGAGCTTATGTGCTCTAGCCAACGTTACATGACATGGAAAAATGTCAAAAGCGAAAACTTCAGGAGCCCTAGGAAGAGCCTATGTACTCTAGCCAAAGATACATGACATGGACAAAATGTCATAAAGAAAAACTGCAGGAGCCTTTGGAAGAGCCTATGCGTCTAGCCAACGTTATATGACATGAACAAATGTCAAGAACGAAAACTGCACTAACCTCTGGAAGAGCCTATGTGCTCTAGCCAACGTTATCTGACATAGACAAGTGTCAAGAACGAAATCTGCAGGAACCTCTGGAAGAGCTTATGTGCTCTAGCCAACGTTACATGACATGGAAAAATGCTTAAAAAAAACTTCTAGGAGCCTATAGAAGGGCCTATGTACTCTAGCCAACGTTACATGACATGATGCCAAAAGACAAAATTCCAGGACCTTTTGGAAGGGCCTATGTACTCTAGCCAACGTTACATGACATGGACAAATGTCAAAAACGAGTGAGATTATATTTTTTTAAATGTTTTCTGCACCGTAAATGTCCAAATATGAAGAGAATGGCCGTAAATGTCTCATTTTTGAAAGTCGAAATCATTCATCCATACATAATTTTCCATAATTCTGGAAACACTTATAACTGCCATAACTGCGACTACATTTCCCATTTTCTACGACCCCACCTACCCTGCCGCCGCTTGCGAAAGCAGATTCATATCAGAATCATGTCGGAATTTCCGGAGATTTATCAAAGTTGAAAGGAAGGGAATTCTCTCTGTATTTCTACTTTCATTTTTAATTTTTTGAATAGTTCTTTATATGTCCGTGTAACAATGCGCTCGCAACTCGGCAAGCCTCGAGAAAAGCGCATTTGGTAAATCTTAGGTAAGTTGATAAAAATCCCTAGCCCGAGCTGTAACGAGTGGGGAATTTCGTGTAAGCAGTTTACGGAATCGACCGAGTTGTGACGAGTTGGGAATTTCGGGTAAGCAGTTTACGGAATCGACTAAGTAATGACGAGCAGAACAAGACATCGTACACAGAAAGCAACGTGTCCTCGCATCTCGACGATGATTTTGTGGGAAAGTACTCAGTGGATTGGAAAGAAAATTGTGCAGAGTACTGGTAAAAGGGACTCTAGGCAAGCATGACTAGGTGCACTGGCCGCCGCGATATAACTGAAATAATGTTGAAAATGGCGTTTCACACCATACATTCAATCACTCAATCAATTCCTGGCATTTAAATTACACAGATTCTATTAAGAACAATTTGAGAAAATTTGTCGTGTTGAGATTTTAATCACAACTTCACTTGCTCTTTGTTGACAGCGCAGATCGTTGAAGACGGGCATTACTTGTATGAATTTATATGATTCAGACATACTCTATGAAAGGAAGGGGGGAGGGGGGCTTAAGGCATTTGCAAAAAGTATCGACCTATGCCAGCCTGCGCTGTTCGCGCAGGCTGGCATGGGTCGATACTTTTTGCTATTAGTTAATTTTCTTAATGTCCAAGGTCTTGTGTGCCTCTTGGTTTAGTCCATTGTTTGGCAGCATGGATTTGTGGGTTCATAATCATCTGATGACTTGCCTGATATAATGCAATACAGAAATGCATTAAGCCCCCTTATGCCGAAGCAAGGCTCAACTGTTTTCATTGTAAGTCTCAGTAAAAAAATCTATTACCCTTATTTTAAAAAAAATAAGGGTACACAAAGGCTGTACCATTATTTGAAGCTTCGAAAAGCAAGTATGGAAGGGAAAAAAGATGAACAAATAAATAATATACGCAGCATTTCACTGGAATAGAAGTTCAAAGGTTTTTTTTTACTTGATAAGATGATTTATGCACTGCGTCATTAACACCTGATGTTTGATTACATCAGGTGTTGAAATCGAAGTAAGTAAGAGAAACCGTAAAAGTAATTTGAATCTCTCTTAGTTTTTTAAGCATGTGTCTATCTATTACGTAAAAGAAAAACAAAAGATGGTGGGTTAGCGCAAAACTAATGTCAGTGTCTATTCTTATAACTAACCAAAACAAACTTTAACTTTAAAGTTACCAGTTTATATAAATTGTTAAGGTTCTAGTCTCCTAATGGAAAACAGTTATTTCCACTGTATTTATTATCCTACAAAATTTGCTATGATTAAAAACAAGTATTATCGTATGACTTTAACCAAGCCACTTTTTCTTCTTCTTTTTTTAATTCTTAGAATTATCATTTATAAATCTAAAACCACTATTTTCTCATTACAAAGGGAGAAAATAATTACCTCCCTTTTCTAGAAACAAAAGCATCAACCAATAATTTCAAAATAGACATCAAAGGAATTTCTGGTCTTAGAAATGTGCAGAAATATTATATCAGTATAAATTCTTACTTATCAACTAATAAGAACTTTTCTTCCATGTTGCACTAGCAGCGTTAGGATGGTAATACCCTAAAGCTCTAAGTACAACTAAACTTTAAAAAACTTATCCGTATTGAAAACATTTGCAGATGACAATCAATATGGCCTAAAAAGATGATTGGCTTTTTTTTGGAGGCGGGGGGGGGGGGTAAAAAACAATATGAAGAAAATTCCGGTTACCGGTATTTTATTCTTTTCCTCAATATTTCCAAAAGCTTTATCTTTGTATCCGTTAAAGCTCGGGACTGTATGGTAAAGGGTTAAGTGTTTTACATGACCTTCCAAAATTTGATTACTTTTCCATTCAATTTTGATCTGGACATAACTTTCAATGGAAAGTAAAGCTTTCAATTTGATAATGGTGACGTTTTGATAAAAGGTCTGACTTACAATATTAGACCCCTCATGCTTCCAGTGCAACATGGAATATAATTTCTTGATAGTTGATAAATAAGGATTTATACTGATGTGATAATTTTGTACCTTTTCAACCGACCAGACATTCCTTCGATGTCTATCTTGAAATTATTTGTGATACTTTTTTTTTAACTGTCTACAAAAGGGAGGTAATTATCATCTCCCTTTGTAATGAGAAGATACTTGGCTTTAGATTTATAATTGATAATTCTAACAAGGGAAAAAAGGAAAAAGTGGCTCGGTTAAAGTAGTACAACAATACGCATTTTTAATCATAGCAAATTTTGTAGGATGATCTTATTGTGGAGCTGTTTTCTTCTCGTATTACGGGTCCACTACCTTAAATTTAAATGCATGATTTAAAAACACCTGTGTTGTTCATTTTTGGCGCTTTAAACTCATTTCTATGAAGGAATATAAAAGCCTGTGACATCTATCACAGCTGTATAATTTCCTTCCTTTTCGGAAACTTAATCATAGCCTGGGTTATAGGTTTTCAAGATCAGATAAAGGAATCGTCTGTATTCTATTTTTAGCGCGACTCCAGAACCTTTTGTGGACACAGAAGGTGCAGTCTGATCTTGGATCTACACTATCCGATGAACATTTCTTCTTTTCTTCGACAATAGTTTTTGAGTAGGGAAATTAAGGTTTTTTTTTACTATCAGTTTGAAAGTTTCGTTTCATTAATTAATCAGGGTAAACGTTGAAATTAAGGGACAATTTTAACTCTAACTAAATGATAAAGTTTTGGAAATGTCGCTCAAAAAATGATTTCTGTCTTGGATAGCGTAGAAAACATTATTGGAAAAGGAGAAAAAGCTGGTTTCCCGCATTTTTTTCTTTTCCCACAATGTTTACAAAAGCTTACTGTTTTAGGGTACCCGGGATTGTGTGGTAAAGAGTTGAACTAGGCCTGTATTCACCAATCAACGTTCTTTGTCTTACTCATCAAGATTTTCTGACAGTGAAAGAAACATAACTTCTGATTGGCTAAACCATACGGTTTAGCCAATCAGAAGTTCTGTTACTTTCACACTGACGAAATTTTGAAGAATAAGACTAAGAATGTTCTTAAGAATGGTTAGTGAATACGGACCCTGCTGCTGGTGTTTTTGCGAAAAACACCATTTTGTCACAGTTTACGATTTATAAACCTTCTTCTATTTGGCTAGGTCTTTTATGCAAAACAGACCAAGAAACTGGAAAATCTTGTTCCAGTACACCGACTGAAAAATAATGATTTCCTTTTTTCTCTCACTTTTGGGTCGGTTAACCTAAATTTTAGACTATGAAATTCATAGAATTTATTTTACTGGCAGCGGTTGAGTTACACGAAAGAAAGAGAAACAAAAAAAAAAAACAAAAAAATAAATCGAAATTACCCGTTTCAAATATCAAGCAGTGGGTAGTCAAGTGATCAAGAAAGAATTCTATTTTTTTATCTCTCTCTCTCTCTCTCTCTCTCTCTCTCTCTCTCTCTCTCTCTCTGTTTCTGTCTCTCTGCCTCTCTCTCTCTCTCTCTCTCTCTCTATCTCTCTCTCTCTCTTTCTCTCTTTCCCTCTGTTTCTGTCTCTCTGTCTCTGCCTCTGCCTCTCTCTCTCTCTCTCTCTCTCTCTCTCTCTCTCTCTGGTCCCCCATTAGATAGAGAGAGCTTCCCCAATTACCAAGTCAGTTTATTCTAATTTTGGCTGACTCTTCAAAAAGTAAACTGTCTCTGGAGACAGGCCGCCTCAGAAGGAAGTTATTTCTGGGAAAATATGTGAAAATATATCTCTTATTTTTACGGTGATAGGAAAAACTAAATGTAACACCGAATCCTTCCTCGTTTTACTATTGGTTATTGTTTCAGATCTAAAATTTCATATTTTTCCTCTTGTTTTCTAGCTGATCATTGATTTGATCAGAGCCTTGCTCTTGCAAAGGGGGGCTTAATGCATCTCAATGATTTATGAAACAAGATCAGTCATCACATAATTGTGGATACACAAAATCCATTTTCTCTTACAATCGACCGGTTCATAAGGAAGTCTGGTCCTTCGACATACAGAAAATTAATAAACTCTTTTCCCAAACGACAAATTTTAGACTCTTCCAAACTGAAAGAATTTGCAGACGATAATTTTAACTTTTATTACAATGGCAGAAAATGATCAGAACGGGCAGAAAACACTGTGGGAAAAGGAGAAATTGCTCGTTACGAGCAATTTCTCCTTTTCCCACAATGTTTTCAAAAGACTTGTACTGCAGACACGCATGGCCAACTTTATCATGCAAATCAAACCCGGTAACTGTTATTTGACCGCTATGTAAGCCAATTAAATTATCAGAGTTTGATCCCTTTTGGCCGTGAAATCGATCACGTACGGAATGATATATTGACTGGCGATCTCTGCAAACCCTTTGCACTTATAACCCGAATTTCGCGCTTCGAGTGTAGAGGGTTTCAATTTATTGGAAAACAACTCTGCGGGATATCTGGAGTTGTAAATTACTGGGGTACCAAAACTTGTAGGATATGTTTTCCTTTCGGGTCTTGCAATTTGATCTACCTCGAATTTTACCGAAAGCACGCGTTTGAAAAATTATGGTCAGCTATAGAAATGCTTTTGACCAGCATTTGCTCTTTTTCAAGCAATGTTGTCATGCCTTAATTGATACAAATTTAATAATTTGAGCCACATTTATTGTGTTGTCTACAACTGATTTAAATATTGGGACAGTCATACATTGCCAGTTCCTGAAGAGTTAAAAAAAAAAGAAAAATATCCGCAGTACAAGTTTCTTATGATGAGACTCAAGCCGGGGAAGGAGCGCAACACGAACGCTCGAAATGTAACAGCATGCACATATGTTTACCGCATCTTTGGAATTTTATCTCTGATTTTTTCATCATAATTTTGAATTCAATCTCTGATATTTTTATTGATTTATCAACAAAAATAGTACAATAGTAAAAATACTTCGATTGGATATATTTCTGAATAGCTACCCACAAAGTTAAGGATATTATGAAGAGGCTTCTCTTCTTACAATGTTTTTGAAAACATTAATCTCCAACCTGTAGGATAGAGCTATTACATAGTCGACAGACGGCATTTTATTGTAATTGTTTTGCATAGCATCGTCACAAAAACAGGTACGTACATGTATATTAGACTGGGGAAAGTGTGGTGGTAGATCAGACCACACGGGTATCACCTGATCTATCATAAACGAAACAACCGAATACAAATTGTACTTTTTAACCTTTATGTTCAATAGGCCAGTTCTGTTTAAAATAATTTCGTCATTTTTAGAAGAAGTCAGTGGTTTTTTGAGCACACGGTAAACATAAATCAGCCTGCACATTGTGTTGGAAAATCAAAATTATCTTCAGGGAAGTGAGAAAGCTTATTTATTGTTCTTTAATATGGCGTAGTTTTCAGTCATTTAGAAAATACATTTTTAGCTCTTTTCACACTTTTTTAGAGCAACTATCGTTTTTTTTTTCCTTTTTCCCTGATCGTTTGCATTGTGTCAGAGTTCTCCGAAGATGACCGAGTCCCACTGTTAGATAAGACGCCTATCGGGTATCTTGATTGGTGTTACGTAATGGTATACATCGATACATTGATACGGGGTAATCGGAAAGAACGTATCAGGAAAAAAATCAGATTTCTTTAGGGAGAGGAACTATATAAGTTTTGATGCTTTCGTTTCAATCCTTTTCGCAATGATTTTGCTTGTTGTAAATGAATAATGTTATTATATTGAATAAATTAAAAATAAATGTTTAAACTAAGATCAGACTTTTTTTATGAGATTATTTATAAGGATTTAAAGTCAAGTTTAACAAGATTTTGTATAAGGAAGTCCAATTTGCCGCCTTCTCTCTTTAGCTCTTTACTTGCAAATGTGTGATGATTAATGCATTTTCAAAAGTATTTTATGGCGACAGCTCACATATTCAAATTTTCTCGCTATTTTTAATCTGATCACATGTATTTTCTCCCTCTCATGTGTTTTCAAAAGTCAACAATTTAAAACTTTTGCCTTCACCAACTTTAAAAAAAAGCAATTTCAGGAAATAAATCAAATGTAGCTCAATTGATATTCTTCATTTAAAAGAGTAGAAAACATTGTAGGAAAAGGAAACAATGTTGGATATTGGTATTTCTCCTTTTCTCACAATGTTTACAAAAGCTTTTATACAGGACCGTTAAAATTTGGGAGTGTGCTGTACTGGTCACATCTATACTACCAAAACGCAAATGGTTTTCTTCTGATTTCAGTCACATATTGATATTGCAACGTCAATTTTTTTAAGCCAAAAGAATTTCGACACATAAAATAAAACCGATTCGGCCCAGGATCAGATTGCTTGTTTTGTACAGTTTGTTACTGGTCTATTGACTGCGTAATTATTATAATGATCCAATAGTACAACAAATTCAATCTTCTTTAGAAATAAAGACTAAAAAAAAAAATAAATAAATAAATAAAAATGCAATTTAAAGAAATTTATCCTAACTAAATTGAAATTATTTTCCTAGAAAGAATTAAGACGATATTGGGAAGATAATGGTTTTTACAAATCTCTTAAAAGTTTTCACTGATGCAAATAATATACACGTACATGTATAAAAATGATAAATACAGTCATTATATATTTGGACAATGTGTAAAAACAGGATCCAGGTTTAACAAAACAATATAGACAAGGTTATCATGTCATCAGTTCTTATCTTCCCTTTATCCGTTGCTAAATCTTTTCACCCAGTCTTAAAATCTCACTTAGCTCGATGCAGCATTTTTTATACAAAAATTAACGATAGTGTCGTTTTCAAACAAAAATGGACGCAAGATCTCAATTTAACAAATGTAAACGAATACTTTGATCATAATCACAACAAAACATAGAATACTTCATGACGTTATAGATTTTTTTCTTGCAATTCATTTTTATGTTATTTAGCGTCAAAAACGGCGCAAGAGCAAATTTCTTAAACCTTTCTATAGAAATAAGAAGGAGAATGGGTCAGTAACTTTAAATCAAAATGGACGCAACTTCCCATTTTGCTACAGGAATTAAAATTATATTGAAGTGAAGTAGAGATATTACAGAATACTTCAAGACGTTATAGATTTTAATCATTTTAGAAGAAAAATGTGTTTTAGCCGATCAAAAAATTTTCCCTTCTGAATCCTATATGACAGGCCGTTATCGGAAATCCTTTCGGACCAGATAATCGATAAGTGCCAAGGACAGTAACTCTTGCTCGACCTGCAGCTGAAAGTTGGGGATGAAAATAAGGGCTTGTTTGGGAAAGGGTTAAAAGCAAAAAGTATCCACCCAGGTCAGTCTGCGCTAAGTGCAAAGGCTGATCTGAATCGATTTTTATTGTACATGCATTTAGCCTCCTTTTTACAGAGAGTCACTTATTTATTTTTGGAACATGGAGAGCCCCATAAAATCAAATATCTGTCTAGTTTCGGGCTGTGAAAAGACCCGGAATGTAATTAGATACTAATACTTGTTCTATTTATATGCGAGGGAATTTCTCAAAACATGATTAACGATTGGACGGTCTATGGTATAACTGTAAACGTCATTATATTGCCTAGCCTATCGACTATCTCGACGGATACCCAAGTGTTTATTTATATCTCAGAAAATCCTTTTTGTGGGGCTTTTCACGTAAAGTGAATAGCGATTTCGAAATACTAGAATTCAATCCCACGTTTTGATAAAGAAATGCAATTGAAAATCCCAATATTTAAAGAGCAAGAGGAGGAACAAAAACTTTAAAAATAGTGTGGGGAAAAGGAGAAAATGCTGGTAACCAGCATTTTCTCCTTTACCCACAAAGTTTTCTATCCTATGAGATACAAATTCCATTATTTTAGCGACATTTAATTTGTTGTCTGCAGGTGCTTTAAGTGTAGACCAGTCTAAATATTTGTATTTGTATTTGGTAAAGTGAATGTAGCCACAAAAGATGCAGTCTGATCATGGATCTATACTGTCCGATAAGGTGAAATTGTCGGGAA
Source organism: Tridacna crocea (assembly GCA_943736015.1). Taxonomy (NCBI): domain Eukaryota; kingdom Metazoa; phylum Mollusca; class Bivalvia; order Cardiida; family Cardiidae; genus Tridacna; species Tridacna crocea. The sequence continues at coordinate 18,593,535 of OX031069.1, forward strand.
AACAATACATGTGAAGTAGAATCAGTTCGGTTTTAACATGGTTTTGTTTAACCCTTTCCCAAATGGCAAATTTTTGGACCAGACCAAATTCGAAGCATTTTGCAGATGACAAATTAACAATTGCTAAAAATATTATTTTTCTATATGATAGGGTAGAAAACATAGTGGGAAAATGAGAAAATGCTGGTTACCAGCATTTTCTCCTTTTCCCACAACGTTTTCAAAAGGCTTCTATTCCTGACCCGTAAAAACCAGGGATTGTTTGGGAAAGGGTTAACACATTTATTACGATAAGGGTTCAGAAAAGAATCCACGGTTATGTCATAACTGATTGATTGATTAATTGATTGATTGATTGATTGTATTGGGGCTTAACGCCACTTTAACAGCTAAGGTCATATCATGGCGGTAGTTGACGCACATGTGTTTCCTGGCTTTCTCACACCGGTACTTACACTACTTTCTTTCCAAAGCCACCGACTACTTTTATCACATGCTTCAGCAGAGGTGAGAGGCGAAAATACGCCGGAAAGAAAGTTCGCCTCAACCGGGTATCGAACTCACAACCACCAGGTCCTGAGTCCGACACCCTCACCACTGAGGCACCCGGGCGGGCTTGTGTGATAACTTGCCTGGTGCATCTAGTTCCCTTTTTGCCAGAGAGCGGATCATGTCTTTTGGCCACAGAGAGTATAGAAATCGCGACCTAGGCCCTTGCATTTTTTGCTATTTCACCTAAAATACATCTACCATAAAAACACACAGATATATAGGATCTGACATGAGTTGGCTTTTGAGGTAAAATTTTATTAAACAAGTCTAGGGAAATGTTATTAAGCGAGCCTTTGGCGAGCTTAATAACATTGTTTTCTTGACGAGTTTAATAAAATTTCATCTTAAATGCCACTGAATGTCAGGTTCTTTTTATCACATAACGATATTTCACCAATGATAGAAGATGCAAAAACATCTAAAGATGCAATCGCAGTAGTATCCGTAAGCCCCGTTCATTCTATGAAAAACGTTCAAAATGACTTGAAAAATGACGTCACACAATTGTGATATTACACGTGTATAAGATAAAGAGGATATTTTTTTTTCGGTGAAAGATCGAAATTTATTTCATCGAGTGGACATCATCGGTAATATTTTCACGAGTGGCGCAGCCACGAGTGAAAATATTACCGATGGTGTTCACGAGATGAAATAAATTTCGATCTTTCACCGAAAAAACAAATATTCTGTTTATTTCATGCTCTTTACCCTTTCTGAAAGGAGCTTTATCAAAATTCAGTACAGTTCTTTTCCCCTTATTCCCCGTGGCGTACCCCTCCCGCACAGCAACGTTACGTCAAGCGCGAGAAGTGTAAGGTATATGACGTCATATTTCCCATCTGGTTGTTAGGCACGCGCAATTTACCTAGGCAACAAGAACGTGAAAATCGGTATTTTCACTGGTGGTACCGGTGTAAGATCGAAAAATATTTTCACTGCAATTTCTCGATATACTACCGGAAAGCATGAAATAAAAGAAAATTCGTAATGGGTATATTACACTGAGAACAAGGGAGGTTATGTGATAAAATAAAATATGGCGTTTCGTGGTGGAACCCCATGTTTCTTTATGTGGTCAGGGGCAGAAAATAGTTCCCCAAGAAACTCAAATACATCTACAAAAAAACCACAATGAACATGGCGTTTCCTGGTAGAAGCCTATGTTTCTTTATGTGATCAGAGGCAGAAAATAGTTCCCCAAGAAACTTAAACCTTACATGTACACTCAGGTTCCCCAAAAATCCATAAATCAACACCAGAAAATATATTTTAGACACGTCTTTGCATTTCCTTTTTGATAAACAGTGCAATATCCTCCCTGTCAAATGTTCAAACGGGGTTACTTTTGACTATCACGAACCGGAGGCAGTTCGCAACTGTGCGACACCTCATGTGTTGAATATTCGGCTTTAGATTTGCTTTTAAATAAATATTGCTGCTCTTTCTGTTGTTGTTGTTGTTGTTGTTTCTGTTATGGATGTTGTTCAGTTATTGTTGCTTTGTTGCTAGTCATAACGGGGAAAAAAAAGGATTCATAACCGGTATGAAAGAGGGTTTTTTTTTTACCAGGAACATAAATATAGTTGGGAAACTATCGAGTGTGTCTCATAACCTGTCCTTAGTTTACTATGAATAGTACAAAGTATATTTGATGGAAGTCCAAAGGTCATCAAACCTTTAACCCATTACCACAAAATCCCTACTTTTGACGCTCCTGGAAAAGAAACCTTTTGAAACACGGTGGGAAAAGGAGAAAATGCTGGTAACCAGCATTTTCGCCTTTTCCCACAATGTTTTCTACCCTTCACAAAACATATTTCAAATTTACAGTCACTTTTATTTTGTCGTCTGCAAATGCTTTCGATTTGGACAAGCCTAAAATATTGTCGTTTGGTAATGAGTTAACCACGAAGCCTTTTCTTGTGTTTCATTTCTATATCTGTGGAAGCGTTCGTGACAACTTTACTTGTCTTTGAGGCCAGTATAAATCAAAGATCAGACAGCACAAAATGTGCAGTCTGATCTTAGATCTACACTGTCTGCTTTGCTGATACAATGTAGGGTTTAGCAGCCATAAAATTACACTTAACATAGTTTTATTTCTATTAGAAAAAAAATATCTGCTTGGCCTTATTATTGAACCGTCATATTTCAGGGACTTCTTGCATGATATCATCAGTCCCTTAACCTGTAAAACAGATTAAAAGAAAAATATTTGCCAATAGTCCAGCTCAAATATTGCCATATCAAAGGCCCTTGTTTAGTTTAAACATCTTTATTTTCCCTCAAGTTTTCATGGAAATGGGGTTGGGTCACAAGTTACAACAACTTAGAAATCGACCCTACCCCTACAATATAATAGATTTACAAGTGTTCACACAACTAATTTAAATACACAAGAAAGAGAGGGAAAGAGTAAGAGAGACAGAGACAGAGGGAGAGATAGAAAGAGAGGGAGAGACAGACAGACAGACAGACAAACAGAGATTTTGTCCATTTGCTCAGCATAATAAAAAGGAAAGATCAGAGCATACAAAAGTATGCTTATATCAAGTAAATCTGCCAGTTTGTTGAAGATACTGCTGGGCTGATACAAATAAGCCCTTGTTGCCAAGGAACAAAACGTTCACATATAATAATTATATCGGAAAATGGAGATCAGGATCATTTTGCATGTTTTGTGCAGTCGGATCTTCATTTACCCCGTCAATAAAAGCATGTTGAGTGATGCATAGTGGTCTTGTGGGGATATTTTGCAGCGCTTGGAGTCATAAAAGGATTATATTTATGATAGCATTGGTCTGTGAAAACGGGGCTTAATGCATCTACAAAAAGTACCGACTCAGGTCAGCCTGCGACGTCTGACATCGGACGACACTTCTTTGCCATCGGTAAATATTCTGCCTGCCAAAGGATCATCCTACCTCCGGATTCACTTGACCGTCGATAAAATGGATTCCGTGGATCAATAATTATAATGATTATCACTGATTTGGTAAAACGCATCACGGAGATGCATTAAGCCCCCTTTTGCCAGAGTGTTGCTCATTTTGAAAGATAGGCATACGTCGTGAGAGGGCAGAATGAGCCAGTTTTTTTTTTCCTTTCCACTTGTTTTGGGATGGGAAGAAAGAGGGTCAAAGTCTATTTTTGCCCCGCCCACAAATGGATCGGCCTGAAGATGTGTGCTCTGGTAAAGACTGAACGTAAATACTACCTTACAAAAAATGAGCCGTGCTTTGGCAAAAGGGGGCTTAATGCATCTCCGTGATGCATCACATCACGCAGGTTATCACGTGATTTTGATGCCATTTTTATCCATTTTGTCTAACTCATGACTGAGTCCTACGCAAGAATGGCCTTTGGGCGTACAGAAAAATTGATCGATAGCGAAAAGTTTCGGCCCAGGTCAGCCTGCGCGGACTGCGCAGGCTGACCTGGGTCGATGCTTTTCGCAGATGCATTAATCCCTATTTCACAGAACACGGCTCAAATGTAACAGACGACTTTTAAAATATCCTTATAAAATAAAAATGGTCCTGGCGAATTCATGTTATATACATAACTATTTGACCCTTGCTCTGGCAAAATGGGGCTTAAGGCATAGCCGATATGCTTTATACCAAGCATGTCCTCTTAAAATTGACCCATGCTCGGTAAAAAAGGGGCTTAATACATCTGCGAAAACTATCGAACCAGATCGGCCTGCGCAATGCACGCAGGCTGACCTAGGCCGAAACTTTTAGCTATCTGTTAATTTTCTGTATGTCTAAGGCCCAGTCTATTTCATGATTAAGTCGATTGTTGAAAAAAGGTGGCTGATATGGATCCATTAGATGATGGATCCATTTGATAGCTTGTTTGGAATGATGGATTACGGAGAAGCCCCCTTTTTGCAAGTGCATGGCTGATATTGATGGATCAAATAAATCGATAAATCCGCTTTGCCCAACAATCGATATAAATATGAGGTACATAGAGGATATTTGTTTTTTCGGTGAAATATCGAAATATATTTCATCGAGTGGACACCATCGGTAATATTTTCACGAGTGGTGCAGCCACGAGTGAAAATATTACCGATGGTGTTCACGAGATGAAATAAATTTCGATCTTTCACCGAAAAAAAATATTCTATTTATTTCATGCTTTTAACCCTTTCTGGGAGGAGTTTTATCATAATCCAGTACAGTTCTTTTCCATTATTCCCCGTGGGGTACCCCTCCCGCATAGCAACGCATTACAATATAACGTCAAGCGCGAGAAATATAAGGTAAATGACGTCATATTTCCATCTGGTTGTGAGGCACGCGCAATTAACCTAGGCAACAAGAACATGAAAAATTGGTATTTTCACTGGTGATATACCAGTGTAAGATCGAAAAATATTTTCACTGCAATTTCTCGATATCCTACCGGAAAGCATGAAATAATCTATTCTATTTAACCTTTACCTCACAATCTCGATATTTAACGGCCCTGACGGAGAAGCCTTTTGAAAGCATTGTAGGAAAAAGGAGAAAATGCTGGTTACCAGCATTTTCTCCTTTTTCCCGCAATGCTTTCTATAACCTTCTAAAAAATCAATCATTTTAGACACTTTCGATTTTTAGACACGTTCAATTGACGAATAGCATAAAGATAAAGTTTCGAACCAGCCTGCGCAGTCCACGGAGACTGTGTAATCTGACCTGGATCGATTCTTTTCTTTTGCAGATGCGTTAAGTACCCTTTTCACAGAGCATCTCCCAATTATGTGTCACTATTTTGGTTCAAAGAAAAAACACGATAGGTCCCCTTCACCACGGTGTTTTCGAGATAAATCAGTTGGAAGTATGAAAAATCCATCTATGGGAGAAAACAGTAAACATAAAGATTGTCTCATTATTTACCTAACGATCCCAAGATTTAAGAACCCAGAAGAAGACTGAAAGCATTGTGGGAAAAAGAGAAAATGCTGAAAATCATAACAAAGAAAAGTCCCATGAATTATTTTTAGCTCCATCTGATAATTATGTCATTTGACTGAATTGAATTTGAAAAATTCTATAATTCTATCATTGAATAAATAGTTCAAAGTTCAAAGTTGCAGCTGATTAATATCAAGGAAATTTATTCATTAAACGAACTTCCTTTGTTTATGGTATGATACTCAGTAGAGAGAAAAGGTGCTCTCCCTTAGTTTTTCCCGATCTCCCTCTCTGCATATTTTTAGTGATTTCAGATCTATATATTAACTTTTTACCAAACGATATAATTTGAGACTAGTCCAAATTGAGAACACTTGCAGACAACAAAATAAACGTTACTCAAAAATTGAAATTAGTTTCATGCAAGGAAGAAAACATTATCTAGCCTGTCAGAGACAGACAGAAAGACAGACAGACAGACAGACCCTGACTTTGCGTTATTGAAAAAAAAAATAATTCAAAAGACTCTTATAAAAAGATATAAAACAACACAACTTTATTTCATGCCTTCCGGTAGGATATCGAGAAATAGCAGTGAAAATATTTTTCGATCTTACACTGGTACAACCAGTGAAAATACCGATTTTCACATTATTGTTTCCTAGGTAAATTGCGCGTACCTAACAACCAGATGGGAAATATGACGTTATATACCTTACATTTCTTGGGCTTGGCGTAATATTGTAATGCGTTGCTATGCGGGAGGGGTACGCCACGGGGAATAACTGAAAAGAACTAAACTGGATTTTGATAAAACTACTCTCAGACAGGGTTAAAAGCATGAAATAAGTAGAATATTTTTTTTTCAGTGAAAGATCGAAATTTATTATTTCACCGAAAAAAAAAAATTCTCCATACATGTATATTTTGCTATTCTAGTGTCCGCCGCCATTTTTTAATAAATCTGTTTTTGAAAGTTTAACCCATAGGCTGATATGGGTCGACCTTTCGAGGACAGTGTAGATCAAGATCAGACTGCACAGGATGTGCAGTCTGATCTTAGATCTATACTGTCCGATAATATGATATTTTTCTCCAAGTAATCTTGAAATAACATTATTCAGGTTTTTACTATCTGCTTGAAAGTTGCATTTCAGTTATTTGGCAGGATTAGAGTCAAAAGAACACTTTAACTCTATACCCACACAATCCCGACTTTTAACAACCCTGAGAAAGAAGCCTTTTGAAAACACTGGGTTAAGTTATGATTTGTTACAATTTGTCCATATGTAGACATCTCCCTGCCCCCGTTAACCCATTACCACACAATCCCTACTTTTGACGCCCCTGAGAAAGAAACCTTTAGAAAACATTGTGGGAAAAGGAGAAAATGCTGGTAACCAGCATTTTCTCCTTTTCCCACAGTGTTTTCTACCCATCCCAAACCAGAGTTAACTGCAACCGAGGATGATTCTGATTAGCATTTATCATCCCTTTTTAAAAAAAAAAAACGAAAACAATAAACTCTAAAATTATCACCCATTGCGGACATTGAAGATTGAGACCAGACTTTGAGTACATGTATGTATTTTGCTTTCTGATCTTACATCTATGCCGTTCAGTATTTTGTGAGATAACTTCACCAAAAAATAGAATTGACATTCGAATATTATGGGGGTTTCTTTTTTTAATTCATTACTTACTTATGTAGAGATCCACAGTTAGTTTAACTCATTACCAAACGACAATATTTTAGGTTTGTCCAGATTGAAAGTATTTGCAGACGACAAAATGAAAGTAACTGAAAAATGGAAATTTGTTTTGTAAAGGGCAGAAAACATTGTGGGAAAAGGAGAAAATGCTGGTTACCAGCATTTTCTCCTTTTCCCACAATGTTTTCTAAAGGTTTCTTTCTCAGGGGCGTCAAAAGTAGGGATTGTGTGGTAATGGGTTAAGGGGGGGCAGGGAGATGTCTACATATGGACAAATTGTAACAAATCATAACTTAACCCATTACCAAGTGAACAGTCAAAATCTCTTTATTCACCCAGTAATGTAAAACATTATACATGGGGATATGACAGAATAATGTAAAATTTGGTGAAGACAATAATTTACAGTGAACATACATACACACAAACACTCACTCATACACACTTTTAATAAATCAATGAGGGGGAAATCATGTCGAAAAAACATCCTTTGTATTGGTTTCTAATCATGAGGTATTGCTTATACTACAGAAAGAAAATATTTTAGAAGTTGTAACCCTAATAATTGCATATTCAACTGATATCCACATAATCCTACTTTTAACGACTCTTTAGAAAACATTGTGGGAAAAGGAAAAAATGCTGGTAACCAAATTCACATTTTCAGTCACTTTTATTTTGTCGTCTGCAAATGCTTTCGGTTTGGACAAGCCTTAACCCTTTACCCCACAGGGCATTTCTATGGTATCTCTAAATGACCCTGAATAATAGTAAGGATGAAGCCGTTTCTTATATGTATATGACACCTTTTGATGGCATAGAAAACATTGTGACAAAAGGTGAAATTGCTCGTCACGAGCAATTTCACCTTTTGCCACAATGTTTTCCAAAGGCTCCTACAAGCAATGCGTAGAAATGAGTATCTATGGAGTAAAGTGTTAAAATAGTGTCGTGTCGTAATGAGTTAAAGTCATCAAGGATGTTTGGTATCCAAAAACAAATGTAAACATCAGATAGACTGTATACATCAGATAGACTGTATACAATAATATAGATACGGCCTCTCACGCCCCTCATTGTTTATGGGGAAGAACGCTATATACTGTTGATAAAAACACTGCTGAATTACATTTATTGCTTATTTCATACGTTTCTGCAGTCAACAATTTTTAACACTTTGGTGGAAAAGAAGCAGTTGATTTTACCAAGATCCTATTGAAAGCATTAGAAATATGCTCATGCAGTGAAAAGGGGGGCTTAATGCATCTGCGAAAAGTTTCGGCCAAGGTCAGCCTGCGCGAAGTGCGCAGGCTGACCTGGGCCGAAACTTTTCGCTATCGGTGAATTTTCTGTTTTTCGAAGGATCACTCTACCTCATGATTAAGTCGGTTATTGAAAAAAAATGGCTCCTATGGACCCATAATTATGTAATAATTTGGGTTAGTTTCATGTGTTACAAAGGAGATGCATTAACCCATTACCACACAATGACGACTTTTAACACCCCTGAAAGAGAAGCCTTTCGAAAACACTGTGGGAAAAGGAGAAAATGCTGGTAACCAGCATTTTCTCCTTTTCCCACAATGTTATCTAGTCTTCACAAAACAAATATCAAATTTTCAGTCACTTTTTTTTTTGTCGTCTGCAAATGCTTTCGATTTGGACAGGCTGAAAATATTGTCGTTTGGTAATGAGTTACGTCCCCTTTTGCCAGAGCTGGGCTCATTTCCAGACGATAAATTTGATATGACTGAAATGATAGAATTAGTCTTCGGAAGGGTAGAAAATGGAGTAAGCTTGTAAGCAGCTTGTCTCCTATTCCAACAATATTCTCAAATTTTCATCTTTTTTTTTTTTCAAGGTCGTTAACACTAGAGATTTTCTGGTGAAGAATTGGTCTTTGTCAGAATTGAAAGCAGTTAGTTACAGATGTAAATTTTCACAGTTGACTAAAGTTTGTGGCTTGAATCGATAGAAAAGTAGCGGGAAAATTTGAAAATACTTTTTTCGCGTCATCTTTTTGACGTCATCATATTCATTTGAGTATGTACACTTATAATTGCTGTTTGTTATCGATTATGTGATATTCCAGATTTCTTGGGGAAAATTGGTTCGAAATCTAAGAATAACTTAAAAGGCTTTGTATCCTAATCATGAAACACCTATTTTTTACCTTTCGTTTCCCTACTATTTCTATGATTTGCCCGATACATCTATAGTCGTATGAAGCAGTTTGCTTAAGTCTACAGTTTGCAAGCTTCGTTAAATTCAGTGATAAATGTTTTTTTTTTCTATAATTTTAGGGGATAAACGTTACAGAGTCAACATTGCCCCTTAAAAACCAATGAGCCAGGGAGGCCGGAAAATCTGGTCAAAAGCCTCGAGCGAAAAACAAAACTGAAAATTTGGATGTAAGGTTTAGATTTAGTCTATAATAAAATATTCAGATGCTCAAGATATAAAATATGCATTGATGTATTAGCGCTTGACGTATTAGCCACTTCGTGATCGATATCGATTTATTTGGTATTGAACAGATCGATTGTTGTGTATCAAATTTGTACTGAAAAATGGGAGACCACTGTGAATGTATTTCAGTTATCACAAAGTGCCGTGTTTTAATAATCCCAATGAAAAGGTCTGGTAGCATTTTTTCCTTTTCCTAGAATGTTCCCTACCTTTTCAAAGACTAATTCAATTATTTGGGCCACATACTAGTAATATTTTTTGTCTGCAAATGCGGTCATTGTTGTTGATTGGTAAAGAATTAACCCATTACCACGCAGTCTCTACTTTTGACGAAGCTGAGAAAGAAGTCTTTAGAAAACATTGTCGGAAAAGGAGAAAATGCTGGTAACCAGCATTTTCTCCTTTTTCCCACAATATTTTCTACCCTTTACAAAACAAATTCTTTCAAATTTTCAGTCACTTTTATTTTGTCGTCTGCAAATGCTTTCGATTTGGACAAGCCAAAATTTTTGTAGTTTGGTAATGAGTTAACACAACTCCAAATGCGACTGCAGGCGACTTTTTTTTTTCTTGCATAAGACCTCTTTTGGAAATATGGTAAAATAAGAAAATTGCTCTGAGGGATCCTGCACCATGAATAGTGCTAGATTTACAGACTTTTGTGATGAGTGCAGTGTCTTATGGATATTATTCAATCGGCAAAACCCTAAAGCCTTCGTCAACTTCTCGGTATATTTCGTAAAATGACTTTCCTGAACAACTTCATTCGGTAAATTCCGTACATAGTTGCCAACGATCAAGTCGGAAATGTTTATAATAATGATTACTACAAATTTTGACAGTAATAACCGATGTAATTAGTTCAGTACTACGGTCTAGAAACATTTACCATATCAAAATGTGACACCTGTTTTGCTATTTATAGAAGATCGTCAGACGAGGATCAGCAAATCCTTCCGTGTACAAGGTGTGTGGTTATCTCAGAATGCGGACAAAAAAATCACGAAAGTGCCATGAAAATACTTTCACCAATGTGTTAAGCCAATCAGAAATAGCACTACTTTCAAACCACGAAAACTCTTCTGATTATGAACTGAAAATGCAATTAAAAATGGGTGGGTTAAAGGCCCTGCTATTTATTCACAGTTATTTCTAGACGGGGCTTTTTATTTTCACGAAGATTTTGTGTGCCTTGCCAACTTTAAGGGTATAGGGAATAGTCTCCGGAGAGCCTTTTCCCGCCATTTACATCAGACACATTGACCACAGGTCCATTTTTCGTGTTTCCTATATATCGTCGGTTTACTTCGAAAACCTCGTAAGTACAGTTTGTTACAAACCGAGGTTTTTGAAGTAAACTGACGATAGACCCATGCAGACCTTGTTCAGTAAATTCAAAAAGAAGGGCGTGCTATTCGATGTGGGTATAAAACTGTAAAATCCACGCCCGCTGACTCTGATCGAAACATTTTACCATTTTCAGTTTTCTGTATGTCCAGGGACCATTCTACCTCATGATTCAAACAGCAGTTGGAATAAAATGGATTTCAAGAATCTGCGATTATAATATGATTTTGATACAATTTGGTTGGTATACAGTATTAGGGAAATGCATAAATCTCGTTTTTGCCAGAACGCTGCAGATTGAATGGTTGGTTGGTTGATTGGTTGATTGATTAGTTGATCGGTTGATTGATTGATTGATTGATTGATTGATTGATTGGTCGGTTTGTCGGTCGGTTGGTTGGTTGGTTGGTTGGTTGGTTGGTTGGTTGGTTGAATGAATGAATGAATGAATGAATGTATGAATGAATGAATGAATGATCGATCGATCGATTATCAAAACACCCCCAGCAAAATTACCTCAGTCGTGTCATGGCGACAGCTAATATATTCGTGTATATCCTTGGATAACAAAAGAATAATACAAATACACGACTAGGAACCTAAGACTCTGAAGCGTCTTGCCCAAGGACATCTCAGTGCTTCAAGTAAAGCTCGAATTCGCGGCCTCTGTATTTTGAGTCCTAAACTTTACAACTGAGCCAAGCAGAATCCTCCAGAAAGACTTGTATCATTAGGCTTGACTGAACAAGTAGACGGTCTTGGTTAAAGAGATCAGGGGCCGTATTCACCAACCATTCGTAAGAACGCTCTTTGTCTAAATCTTCAAGATTTTCTGACTGTGAAATTAACAGGACTTCTGATTGGCTAAACCATTTGGTTTAGCCAATCAGAAGTCCTGTTACTTTCACATTGACAAAATTCTGAAGAATAAGCCTAAGAATGTTCTTAAGAACGGTTGGTGAATCAGACGGACCTAGGGCCCGTATTCACCAACCACTCTTAAGAACGTTCTTTGTCTTATTCGCCAGAATTTTCTGCATTTGTAATTAACGCGACTTCTGATTGGCTAAACCGAAGGATTGCACATTCTGTGCTCTCAGCAGGGTCCGTATTCACCTACCACCCTCAAGAACTTTCCTATAGTCTTACTCTTCAGAATTTTCCATATCTCAGTAACACAACTTATGATTGGCTAACCCATTAGAATTAGCCAATCAGACGTGGTGTTTCTTTAACTCTTTACCAAACGACAAAATTTTAGGCTGGTCCAAATTGAAAGCAAATTTTCAGTCACTTTTATTTTGTGGCCGGTAAATGCTTTCGATTTTAAATGCTTAAAATTTTGTCGAGTGGTAAAGGGTTAAAAGACGAAAATGTTAGTGGGCGTTAAAGCAACAAAAGAAACATAATTATAGGCTTTTCTTTCTTTAACCCTTTCCCAAACAAGCATTTGTTGTTACGTGTCTGCAGTACAAGTCTTTAGAAAACACTGTGGGAAAATGAGAAATTGCTTGTAACGAGCAATTTCTCCTTTTCCCACAGTGTTTTCTACCCATTTGGAGAACTTTCTGCCATTTTTATTAATTTTGAAAATTATCGTCTGCAAACTCTTTGAGTTTGGAAGAGTCGAAAATTTGTCGTTTGGGAAAGGGTTAAAAGCGTTGAAAAGTGTGGGGAGGGGACAAAATGTATCTCAGAGAATAGAAAACATTATGGGAAAGGGAGAAAATGCTGCATTTTCTCCTTTTCCCACGATGTTTTCAAACATCTCTGATGAAGCATTGTTGTAACAAGTGAATTTTTGGTTAAGTATTAAAATAATGAAAGCAAGATCGAAACTCTTCCTTCACTAGATCTATTTAACTTCCCTGGTCTCACTAGTGAAACCATAACCCCCTTTCTAGATTGAAACTGTTTGATATTTCTCTGCATATCAAAAGCCCATTCTACCTTATGACTCAACCAGTTTTAGAAAACAAGAATCCATGTTATTCACCGACTTGTTTGACATAATGCAAATACGAAGATATATTATTCCTTAATCACACAATCCCAAAGAAAGACAGCTTTTGAAAACGTTATAGGAAAAGGAGAAAATGCTAGTAACCACAATGTTTTCTACTCTCCTAAAGTTAAGTTTTGATTTTGAGTCACATTTAGCCTGCATTTTTGTCGTTGGATGGAAGACTTCTTATACGTCCTTTTCCAAGCGCTATTTTAGATTCTACGACCAGAGATTAACCTTTACAAAACAATCCCTGGTTTTTTACGATCCTGAGATAGGAGCCTTTTGAAAACATTGTGAGAAAAGGGAAAAAAGGTTGATAACCAGCATTTCCTCCTTTCACACATTGTTTTCTAACCTGCTGGAAACAAATTTCAAATTTTGAGTTACATTTATTTTGTCATCTGCAAGTGCTTCAATTTGGACCAGTCTAAAATTTTGTCGTTTGGGAATGGGGTAGGAATAAAGTTTGTTTTACAAAAAAAGGAAAATGAAAAAATAAACTTCGAACAACCTCACGATTTTTAAGTCCCATATTTACTATTTCTTGATGCCACCAAAAGTGTCTGTGACACTGAAAATAGCTAGAATTTCTTCTTTTGTACACGACCTATATAACATTTTCGGCGCCATTGGCGAAAATTGTGGCTTGTGCTAACGGCATAGATCAAGATCAGACTGCACAGAACGTGCAGTCTGACCTTTGATCCATATCGTCCGCTTGTGTAGTCAAGCTTATACAAACAAAATGTTTGTAAGTTTCTATAGATTTTATATAGAGCGGTTCAAGGAGGTCGAATTCATTTATTTTGCGCTGGAAGAGTTAAAATCCCTTTCATTTCTATCGTCCTCGTCTCCTTTGACCTTACTTAAAATGTTAAACAATTACCTATATTTACAACAGAAATTGAGACTATTGTTTACGTGTCACAGGCCTGTCTATCATTTCGTTCCAATTCCATCAAACCAGGCTATTGCTTTCAAACAAGAAACTCACAGACCTATATTGATTAGACGTTTCACAATTATTGGACTTGTGACGTCAAGTCACTATAGTATTTCTCATCGACGTTGCAAATTTCGCCAGTTCATCTATTTTTAGGTTTGACTGGGTATACCATTGGATATATGGTAGATCAACTACATTTTGAACTAATATGGTTAATGGTTGGATTTTTTTTTTTTTCTAAAAATAGTTTTTATTTTCACGTACAATATTGTATTAATTGATTTAATATGGTCAGAAGGAATCTCGCGAGAGTTATACAAATGGACAGAATTGATACAAGAAGACAAACGAAAAATGACAGCCAGCCAGATAGATATGCAGCCAAGGAGAAGAGAGAGAGAGAGATCGAACAAAAAATGACAACGAATTATAACAGAAACTATACTAATTGCGACCGCGGACTACCCCCTTCTCTGATGAAATTTGAGTTCAACCCTTTCCCAAACGGCAAATTTTGGACCAGACCAAATTGAAAGCATTTTGCAGATGACAAACAAACAGTTGCTAAAGAGATGATTTTTCGATATGGTAGGGTAGAAAACATTGTGGGAAAAGGAGAAAATCCTGTTTACCAGCATTTTCTCCTTTCCCACAATATTTTCAAAAAGCTTCTATTCCTGACCCGTAAAAACCAGGGATTGTTTGGGAAAGGGTTAAACAACCCTTTGGGGGGGGGGGGGGGGAAAGGTTTTGAGAACGTTACTTCAACGTTCTCTTTTTCACAGTGTTTTCTAACCTTTCAATGCCAACCCCCACCATTTAAGCCATCTAAAAATAGAATATCCGATCCTTCAAGGATTAAAGGATAATCTTAATCCATGGTATAATCAATTTTGAAGATTAACTCTGAACTACATTAATCAACAAATTCCTGTTTTTACGATCCTACGGGGTACGGGGTAGGCTTTTGAAATGATTGTGGTAAGTGGAGAAAGGACTGATAGACAGTGCTTTCTCCAATTCCCACAATACCTTTTTTTTTTTCTTTTTACAAGCATTTACAAGAACAGTTGAGCAACATTCATCTGTCGTCTCCTTGTGCTTCGACTTTGGTCACGTCTAAAATCTTATCGTAAGTTCAAGAGTTCAATAAAAGAATTACCGTTACTGTGAAAAGGGGGCTTAATACATATGCAAAAAAGCATCGACCCATGTCAGCCTGCGCAGTCCGCGCAGGCTGACATGGGTTGAAACTCTTTTGCTGTACAATGTCAATTCTCTGCTTGTCAAAGATCCATTCTACCTCATGAATCAGTCGGTTGATAAACTTTTATACATAATATGATGACATGTTTTCTATGACACAAGATGGAGACTGCGTTACACCCCCTTTTGCCGTAGCACTGCTTGTATACTTGTTTACGACTAGAGTTAATCGACAAAATAAATTCACAAACACATCGATTTCCAAACTCATTTAACCCTTTTTTGGAAAGAAGTATGTAACTTGTGAAACAGTTCTTTCTATCCCAATCCTTACCTTTGACAAAAGTTTCACGTATCATACTGGCCATGAACAATAGGGCTTTATTTTGGCAACCATCGTGAGAACAAGAGAAAATCTTATGCCCAACCTTGTTTATTAACCTCTGAAAGTTGGCTTTCAATATGGGCGAGTCTAAACATTTGTGCTTTGGCATAGAATAAAATCAAACCTTTAGGCTGCCCAGCGCGGCTCACTGACCTTTTTTATTTTCGGACAGTGTATATCAAGATAAGACTGCAGAGAATGTGCAGGAAGATCTGCAATGCTCGATAAGGATATATTCACCCCCGTCCCCCACCCCCCACCCCCCCCCCCCCGCCGTCCAAAATAACCTTTGAAACAGCAAATTCTGGTTTTCAACTCACCAGCCTTATCCGGACTGTGTATCAAAACCTGACTGCACAGACCATGCAGTCTTATCTTGAATCTACACTGTCCGATAAGGATTTGTGCCCTTCCCCCCCCCCCAAAAAAAAAAATTGACATAAGGTAGAACATTCCTCAGACATACAGGAAATTAACAAATAGCGAAAAGTTTCGGCCAAGGTCAGTCTGCGCGGACTGCGCAGGCTGACCTGAGTCGATACTTTTCGCAGATGCATTACGCCCCTTTTTCACAGAGTATGACCCATTTTTATTTCACTTTTTGAGCATTTGTCAGCGCATGTCATATTCTTCGAAGACATGACCTGTCTGCTATGAAGCCTCACTCCCCTAATTTTTGGAGGGAATATCTTAATACGCGCTATAAAGTAGCAATGGAGAAAATGGCTTTCATCAATATGTTTGAGGAGAAATCAGGCCAGTTTTAGCTCCAGATTTCTTTGAACTGCTGATCATAGCTGAATGAATCGCACTAAATAGCGTTTTATGGAGTATAGGTTTATTTTAGTTAGAAATTCAAAGTAATGGTTGTCACGTAGAAAAGTAGTCCGGTTCTGTACCCAGGGTGCCCAAATTACATAGATCTGTATTTGTAGAATGCCATCTAGCGGGAGATCATGCTTATTGAGCGGGATAGAGGTTAATGAAGTTTCAGTGTAAGGATCTGTTACTTTACACAGCTTCAAAATGATGAAATTATTCCTTCTGTTGAGTCATCATCTTGAAAAGGAAACAGGACATTTTATGAGAAAAAGACTTAAAACCTAATTACCACCAGACAAAATTGTAGACTTGTCCAAATTGAAAGCATTTGCAGACTACAATTTAGTGTGGTTCAAACAGTGTCACCAGTTTTTGATGGAGTAGAAAACATTTTGGGAAAAGGAGAAAATGCTGGTCATTGTGTGGTAAATAGAGGATATTTGCTTCTTTCAGTGAAAGATCGAAATTTATTTCATCGAGTGGTCACCACTGGTAATATTTTCACGAATGGCGTAGCGATGAAATAAATTTCGAGCTTTCACACACACAAAGATATTCAATTTATTTCATGTTTTAACCCTTTCTGGGAGGAGCTGTATCAAAATCCAGCACGGTTCTTTTCCGTTATCCCCCTGGTGTACCCCTCCCGCATAGATAGATAGATAGATAGATATTTATTCAGACAAGTACACATGTACATAGTCATAATACATAAAGAAATATTATTATGCAAATGTGTCAAAAATCTACCTCAAAAAAGATGCACACCGACAATTTTCTTATAACATTAACAAATTTCTATAAATCAATACTGTATACAGAAGTATTTAAGAATGAACTTATGAGTTATTTATCATATGAAAACAATACATTCTTTCTATAAATGCCTGTTTTGCGTACAATGCAAGGTTAAATAATTCACTTTTATTATTCGAACAAAGAAGTTTTAACAGTTTTAAGGTACTTGGATTTTTATAAAAATACTCTTTTATATATCTTTGTCGCAAGGAATGATAAAATGGACACTTCAAGATGAAATGGAATTCGTCCTCTATGTCGCCAGAGTTACATATAAGGCAAATCCATTCGTTTCTAAGAATTCTGTTTGGACAAAAACCTACCAGTTTGAATACGAAGTGAATGAGATGAAGTTCTTAACTTAAGAATTAACGTTCTTAGACTAGATGGCAAAATATCTAAATATGTTTCATAACTACAGTTTTCTCTCAAATACTTGTACAAATGTAAAGAAGGGGATGTTGATATTGTGGCAAAGCAACCTTGAATGAAATTATCTATTAATCGTTGTTTAAAGATCAAAGCAAATTCTTTTTGGCCGACGGAAAGTGGATTTTCCCAAACATAGGAAAACCCGCTTTCCGTCAACATCTTCTTTATCTCAGAAACCCAATTTTTTCTACCTTCTATACATTGTTTATAAGCACAGTCGTACACATTTCTAAGAATTATATTTTCTGTGTTCATCACTTTAAACCAATATTTCAAAATAGCAACGCATTACAATACTACGTCAAGCGCGAGAAATGTAAGGTAAATGACGTCATATTTCCATCTGGTTGTAAGGCACGCGCAATTAACATAGGCAACAAGAATATGAATATCGGTATTTTCACTGGTCGTACCCGTGTACTATCGAAAAACATTTTCACTGCTATTTCTCGATATCCTACCGGAAAACATGAAATAAAGAGTTATAACCACTCGACGAAATTGTAGACTTGTCTAGATTGAAAGTATTTTCAGATACGAAAGAGGTCGATAAGTTCATAGAACTCGGTATTTTTCTGTACAATCCAAATGTTTTTCTTTTATTTTTGTGCAGTATAAACCTTTGCCAGTTGAATGATAAAAGCCATTCAGTCAACACTTTACATTTTCTGCTCTTACTTTTTGTTGGAAAACCTATACCCATAGACAAAAAATGAAAAGTCAGAATATTAAGATTAAAAGCTCAAGTCCAGAGTTGCACAAGCGGCTATTCGTGAGTGCAAGCTCGAACAGTTAAATCACCCGCCATACAGTCCAGACCTGGCCCCAAGTGATTATTGTCTGTTCTGAAATTTGACATCCCACTTGCTTGGAGCGAGATTTCTGGACAATAATGAGCTCAAGTCTGCTACAGAATGGCTTCTGAATTTCCATTTTTGCCGATGAGTATAGGTTTTCCAACAAAAAGAAAGAGCAAAAAAGAGTAAGAGCTGACTAAATGGTTGTTATAACTCAACTGACAAAGGTTTATACTGCCAAAAGATGAAAGAAGAAAGCTTGAATTGTATAGAAAAATACCGAGCTCTACGAACTTATTGACCTCCCCTCGTAACAATCTAAAATTGTATCATATGATGGAATTCGTCTTTGATTGGGTAGAAAACACTGCAGAAAAAAGGAGAAAAGGCTGTTTACCAGCATTTTCTCCTTTTCCAACAATAGTTTCAAAAGCCTTCTTGTTCATGCTCGTTTAACCTCGAAATTTTGTAACAATTACTTAACTATTCCCTTTTACAAAAATCTTGTGTTTCGAGAAACCTTTTGAAAACATCATGGGAAAAGGAGAAATTGCTTGTAACAATCAATTTCTCCTTTTCCAATGATGTTTTCTGTCCTATCAGAGAAGTGAACCTTATTCGTGTCAATTTGAGTATTATCACAGGAAGATGCTTTCATTTTTCGAGTAGTCTTAAATGTGTTGTTTCGGCGAGGATTAACCAGCAAAAAAATCTATACCATTATACTATCGTACAATCTGATCTGAGTCTGATATTGCTTGATATTTTTTGTGACAGATTCCGGCCAGAGTGGCCTATTTAAAAACTCATTTCATCCTAAAACAATGTAGCAAAAGGCATTGACAACAGTCCATTTTCAAGGAGGATCAACACAGTTATAAAACAGTCTATACCTTTACCACACAATCCCGAGTTTAATCGACTCTGGAGAAGTATTCATAAGAAAAAACATGGGGAAATTGTTGGTAACAAGCATTTTCTCCTTTTGCCACATTTTCTTTTTTTACACTAAAAAATTAATTTCGTCTTTTGAAAGATGTTTATTTAATCGTCTGTTAATAATCCCACTATCCACAATTTTGTTATTTGTAAAGGGTTAATGCATGTGAAAGTATTTAAAAAAAGAAAAACAGTGAAATTGCCAATTGGGAAAAAGAAATGAAACAAAATACACTATGCTTGAAAATGAAATTAAGAAAAGTTAACCCAGTGCCGCACAATCCGTACTTTTGACGCCCCTGAAAGAGAAGTCTTTAGAAAACATCGTGGGAAACGGAGAAAATGCTGGTTACCAGCATCTTCTCCTTTTCCCACAATGTTTTCTACCTTTCACAAGTTTTCAGTCACTTTATTTTGTCGTCTGCAAATGCTTTCGATTTGGACAAACCTAAAATTTTGTCGTTTGGTAATGAGTTAAAGATAATTATTCTGTACGAAAAAAAGGTCAAGCTAGAGTTATTTGAACAATTAATTCTTTTTTGAATAGAATTAAATTACTTTCTTTTTCTTTGTAGTGAAAGTTCAGCTCAGGGTTGCTTTTAATTCTCCATTATTCTAAATCAATGAATTACAAAAGGAATTTTGGCATATTGCTCTCAGGTAGAACTTCATACCGGGTCATTAAAGAAATTATCCCTTGCCAGCCGACGAATCCCATGGTGTCCATGATTGTGAGGTACAGCGCCGGGCTCGTAATCATAAGGTTCGGAGTTCAATACCCGTGAACGGGTGTAACTTTTGGGATTCTTCAGTTGCCCTAACATTCGGCGCGAGTTCTGATGAAGTTCCAAGGAAGCAAAATCAAGAGAGAAAAGTATTTATAAGTTGAAAGGACTTGTTTCTCAATCGATGTAAAACAAACATGTTTAACCCTTTACCAAACAATCCCTAGATTTTACGGGTCTGGAATGGTAGCCTTTTGAAAACATTGTGGGAAAAGGAGAAAATGCTGGTAAACAGCGTTTTCTCCTTTTCCCACAATGTTTTCTACCCTATCATAGACAGAAATCATCTTTTCAGCAAAAGTTGAATTGTCGTCTGCAAATGCTTTCAATTTGGTCTAGTCCAAAAGATTGTTGTTTGGGAAAGGGTTAAACGACGAAATGTAAGAATTACACATTGTGAAAACATTTGCAGATGACAAATTCACTGCAGCTGAAATGATGGCGCCTTGCTCTGTGAAAAGGGTCCCTAATACATCTGAAAAAAAAATATCGACCTTTGTCACCTGCACAGAGCAGTGGTAAAAAAAGGAGTGTAAAATTTGACAAGGCGTCAAAATTGTTCAGAGGAAGGGAGAAATTTGAATGGATGAACATTTAATGAATGGAATAAAAGGAGTCATCTTCAAACTTCGGTAAAATCATTCAGTTTGAAAAGGCGTGGTTTATTTCTATTCATACATGCTGATCAATTTTGAATATAATAGACTGTGCACTTTAATAAGTCAACAATCCCATGTTTTAACGACCCTACCGAAAGACGAGAATCTCTTTTTAAAAACATTGTGGGAAAAGGAGAAAATGCTGGTAACCAGCATTTTCTCCTTTTCCCACAATGTTTTTCTTTCTTATCAGAGAAATTCTTCTAATTTCTATTAAATGTTAAATTCATTTGTCTAACAAAAGCTTTCGATTTTGAGCAGTCTAAAATTTTGCCGTTCTGATAAGGGTGGAGATCTATAAATCAACTCGGTAACACCCAAAGTGCTCCCAACCCTTAGAATTACTTATTACAAAAGATACCGTTTTATGCGGACAGTGCAGATCAAGATTGGACTGCACAGGACTTCTTTTCTGATCGTGATTTACACTTGCCGCTAAGAATGACAAGCAAAAGTATCTCGAAATCCCCCCTTTTTTTACGGCACACGGATTTGTTTTGTATTTGTTCATTCAGTCTACTTAAGGTTAACAATTCAATTACCGAATCACCTCATCGTATGTTATATATCCCTATATGGCATTAAAAGTATGGGATGCCTTTTGAAGACAAGATTACAAAGGGATGAATTACTCAAAATGCGTGATTTATCCATGTGTCACACTATTTTCTTAACCTTTTTAAGAAATGACCAAAATTAAGATTTGTCTAACTGAAAAAACATCTGCAGGCCACAAATTCAATCTGGTTCGAGCACAGTATGCCGTTTAGAATTGAAGGCCAAGAAACATTGAAGTAACAAGAAAAGTAGAAATTATTGGTGACCGACATATTCTCATTTTCCAACAATGTTTTCAAAAATTATTCTTTCTAATGGGTCGTAAACACATAGAGGTGTGTTGTAAAGAATTATATGCCCGTCAACTTCCAAATACATGCACGTAAATACATTCTTCTTTCTCTTTCAGCACAAGCCTGAGAATAAATACATCAAGTCTTCAACCACTTTTTAACCAATTTCATCTTCGTTGTCTGCGCATGTCATATTCTTCATATGCCATCTAGCGGGAGATAATGATTTCATCTTTAATTTTTTCAAACTGTAATTAACCCATCGCCACACGATCCCTACTTTTGACGACCCTGAGAAATAAGCCCTTTGAAAACATTGTGGAAAAAGGAGAAAATGCTGGTAACCAGCATTTTCTCCTTTTGCCACAATGTTTTCTACCCTTCACAAAACAAATTTCGAATTTTCATTCACTTTTATTTTGTCGTCTGCAAATGCTCTCAATTTGGACAAATCTAAAATTTTGTCGTTTGGTAAAGAGTGAAACTTGTATCTTCATTCCTACTGTTGCCCGTGATGGTTGGAAAGTTGCATTGCTGATGACTGTAAGAAAATGCATTTCAAGACCAGATTTTACCGAGTTTGCACTCTGGTCTGAGATCTATACTAGGACGAAAGAGAAACGCAGAGTACCATACGAGATATTGAACAAGCTTTGAGTCTCCATATGCAGTCAGTCACTGATTTTCTTCACTGGGGAGGGGGTACTGTCAATACGAAGCCATTTTCTTATTTCCTTTTGGCCCCACTGAAATGAAATTTCGTCAAGATATTCAAAACTGATCAGTGGTAAACATAAAATCATAATTTAGAATTCTCAATCAAATTATACACTTCTATACTACCTTGAACGGTTACCCTGCATTTCTTTTTCGTCCTAGTATACATACACCAGCCTGATTAGTCACGCTAATAATACACGAACCTGACCGAGTTTTTGTCTACAGCTGTCTACAGCGGAGATTTGCATTTGCGGAAAACGGTATAATTATTCGCGGAAATTTATTCCTTCATTAGCGATAAGTAAAAGTTTCTATTTGCGGAAATGCATGTGTAGTTTATTAGTAGAATTCGCAAAGAGCTAAAACCTTTAGACTCGTGTCAGCCTGCGTGGATTGATATTTTTGGCAATTTGCATTAAACCACCGTTTTAAAGAGCACGACTCAAGCATTTCGTTTTAAAAATCAAAATCTTTTCCAAAACAGTTTCATGCTCCCCGTCAAAAGTTAACTTTTTCCCTTTAACTCTTTACGAAACAATCCCGACGTTTAACGACCGTGAGAAAGAGTTTTTTGAAAACATTGTAGGAAAAAGAGAAAATGCTGGTAACCAGCATTTTCTCCTTTTCCCACAATGTTTTCTACCCTTCACAAAACTAATTTCAAATTTTCCAGTCACTTTCATTTTGTCGTCTGCAAATGCTTTCGATTTGGACAAGCCTAAAATATTGTCGTTTGGTAATGAGTTAAGTCGTTTATAACTCACCTCGCAAAAAGCAACCTGTTTACGCTCCTTCCGTCGCTTCTGTCGAATATCGTCCATTTTTCTTCTTCTTCTTCTTCTTCTTCTTCTTCTTTTTCTTCTTCTTCTTCTGTTGAACAGGTCATGATACCTAACTATACAAATGAGCTCCGGTCGCTCAGTCTGTACCGTGCAGGACTTTAGAACAGACCGGGGTCATGTGTTCGATTCCCGGTTCGGCCAATTTCTTTGCGAGGATTGATGATAGTAATTGCGGCATGTCTAATTCATTATGTTGTTTTTTATTTTTGCTTCGTTTTGTTAGTAACTCATACGTGTGGTGCTCTCAACTAAAGTTCAATTATATGAAATATATTGTATAGCTTTGCTGAAAGCACTACATGCATAAGTCATCCTCCCCGACATACGTGCTCTAAAATTGTAACATGTTATTATTATTGTTGCTGAGATTAATCAAAGATGCCATTTGTATTCTAAAAAACAACCTAAGCCTACATGTTCAAAGTACTTTCTATTTATGTCGGTTTACTTTGTTTAAGTCTTTTTTTTTTCTGTATACTACTGTTCAGTAGACAAATATATGTGTGGCACTGTCAAGTAAAACTTAAATTATATTAAACATATATTTTGAATTTTCTGAAAGTGCCACACACATATATTGTATAATGTGGGCCCTTTTAGACCGTCTGTCATGCTCTCTAGATCTCGTGTTATTTCATGTTTATAAATTATTCTTTTCTGTGACTATGTACAACTGTGTATTTGTCCTGTAATAAACTTTTGTTCTGTTCTGTTCTGTTCTGACATGATTCATTCCTCTCGTGCCGCTGACCATTGTTTCGATGATGGTTATGCGGGAAAGCAGCCAGTGACCTGGGGAGAAAATTATGCTGAGAACTGGTAAAAGAGACTCCAGGAAAGCAAAAACCTAATAAATCATTGAGTAGAACGGTCCTCTCACACACAGAAAATTTATCAAAAGCAAAAAAATACCACCCAGGACTGTGCAGGCTTATCTGAGTCGATCCTTTTTTTGTCAGATGCACCGAAACACCTTTTTCAAGAACGATGACTCATTTTCTTACAATGCATGAAAAGAAAGTAGATCTACTAATCGTTTACACTCATCTGGTTATTGCAGAATATTTTAATTTTTGCACCTTGAGAAATGTGAACATTTATTTCGTTATTGGAATGCAAGAAAGGTGCGGCGTGAACGTATTTTGATATCACGTAACCTTACAATCCCGTTGTATATACCCCTACATGCTTAGCTCATTACCAAACGACAATGTTGTAGGCTTGTCCAAATCGAAGGCACTTGCACACGACAAAATAAAAGTGGCTGAAAGTTTGAAGTTTGTTTAGTGAAAGGTAGAAAACATTTTGGGAAAAGGACAAAATGCTGGTTTCTTTGTTAGGGTCGTCAAAAGTAGGGATTGTGTGGTATTGGGTAAATCAAGCCTTTACCAAACAATCCCTGGTTTTTACAAGTCAGAGAAAAAGGCTTCCAAAAACATGATGGGACAAGAAGAAAATGCTGGTAAGCAACATTTTCTCCTTTTCTCACCATCTTTTCTACTCTGTTAAGTCCAGTTTCAATTTTTGAGTCACGTTTTTTTGTTGTTTTTTTTTTGTCGTCTGCAAATGCTTTCACTTTGGAAGGGTCTAAAACTTTGTCGTTTGGTAAAGAGTTAAACTAGTGAACGATACGAATTCCAAGATAATAGGTTATGGTTCGTATTTACTAACCATTCTGAAAAATTTCTTTGATTTAATTCCCCGAGATTTTCTAAATTTGAAAGTAACACAACTTCCGATTGGCTAAACCATTTGGTTTAGCCAATCAGAAGTTGTGTTACTTTCAAATTTCAAGCATATGTTAAATAACAAATTCTTAGTTTCATTCCCGAGATTTTTCTAAATTTTAAAGTAAGACAACTTCCGATTGGCTAAACCATTTGGTTTAGCCAATCAAAGTTTGTGTTTCTTTCAAATTTAGAAAAATCTCGGGGATAAAATAAAGAATTTGTTATTTAGAATGATTTGTGAATGCATACCAGACCCCACCATCTGCGCAGTCTATACCTATCACAAAAGTTCCCCCTTTTTGTCTAAAATACCAGTAAATGCTTCATAATAGAGACGGACGATACTGATCAAAGATCGGATTCTATTTCTATTCAGTCCGTCCTTTGATCTACACCTTTCGCAAAAGAGCAGAATGACTGTTTCACTGCCAATGCTGCCTTGAACATCCTTTGCGGATGGCGTAGATCAAGATCAGACTGCACAAAACGTGCATCACAGTTTAACCCTTTGGCTGCTTATCGCGTCTCGCTGACCTTTTGCGGACAGTGTAGATCAAGATCAGACTGCACAGAACGTGCAGTCTGATCTTAGATCTACACTGTCCGGTGAGGGAAATATCCTTCCCCAAAACATAACCTTCAAAGAAAAATATTTAGGTTTTCACCATCAAATTGAAAATTTCATTTTAGTTCTACAGCAGGATAAGCCACATTTGATATGTCGTCTGCAACGGCTTTCAATTTGAAGAAGTCTGAAAATTTTTTCATGGAGTAAAGAGATGAACCATATTATCGTCTTTTTTCATCGACACAAAATTTACATAAGTGTCATGCTACATGTATACGTATAAAGTTACAGAATACTCGAGAACACGTTATATAAATGGTTGATAATCTATCTTTTATATACGTATACATATCGTCGGTTTACTTCCAAAACCTCGTAACTATATAGCCTTTATTAAGCTGTAGTTACGAGGTTTTGGAAGTAAACCGACGATATAAACAATCGCTCGAAGTTTCTAGACGAGTATCAAATTTCCTATTTTGGATGAATTACAACTGATTTCTTGTATGGTGATAAACCTCGTTTTCAACATTATTTCACTTAAATCGCGGCGACCAGCACATATATCCAAGCTTTGAGTTTCTTTTAGCAGTACTCCGCACAACATTCTTTCCAAGTCACTGGCTGCTTTCCCGCATAACCATCGCCAACAAAAAAAGGGACGCAGGTGATAGAAGAATGAAGCCTGTCACACTGACATTCATCTTTCTTTGGAAAGAAATTGGTCGGACCGGGGATCGAACCAGCACCCTATTAGCGGTTCTCAAGTCCTGTACGTTACCGACCAAGCTATCAAGGTTCGCCATATTATTACCCTTTTAACTCATTACCACACAATCCCTACTTTTGACGCCCCTGAGAAAGAAGCCTTTAGAAAACATTGTGGGAAAAGGAGAAAATGCTGGTAACCAGCATTTTCTCCTTTTTCCACAATGTTTTCTACCCTTCAAAAAACAAATTTCAAATTTTCAGTCACTTTTATTTTGTCGTCTGCAAATGCTTTCAATTTGGACCAGTCTAAAATACTGTCGTTTGGTAATGGGCTAACTCATTACCAAACAACAAAATTTTAGACTTGTCCAAATTGAAAGCATTTGCATACGACAAATTAAATGTGAATCAAGAAAATTTAAATTTGTTTCGGGAATGGTAGAAAACATTGTGGGAAAAGGAGAAAATGCTGGTAACAAGCATTTTCTCCTTTTTCCCACAACCAGCAATTTCTCCTTTTTCCCACAATGTTTTCAAAAAGGGATTGTGTGGCAATGGGTTGATCGAAACAAAATTTACATAAGTGTACATATACAGAATAATGTAGAAACTTGTCGAAGTCAATAAATATTAACCAGGTTAATAATTAATCTTTCTCATAAACATAATTATATAAAATGGCGCGAAATTTCGAGACGAATATCAAATTTCCTATCTTGGAATAAATACAAAATCAGTACAAACCGAATGTAACTGTACACTTATATTGGGTGGCAATCTTTTTAGAATTGCTTTTAAATGCTTAACTTATGGAAATGAATGTGTCATCTTTCATGAATGAAATTTTTTTTTTCCAATCCTCTTTACTATATATTAATTGGACAAAAAACAGACAAAAAAAAGACAAAATAGGCTGACAGAGCGTTCTTTAACTGTTTACCAAACGACAAAATTTTAGTTTGGTCCAAATGGAAAGCACTTGCAGACGACAAATTAAACGTAACTATGATAATTGAAATTTGTTTCCAACAGGGTAGAAAACATTGTGGGAAAAGGAGAAAATGCTGGTCACCAGCATTTTCTCCTTTTCCCACAGTATTTTCAAAAGAAGGCTATCTCAGTACCGTAAAAACCAGAGATTGTTTGGTAAAGGGTAAAGTTATTTACTCTTTCAACCTTATAACTCGTCCCATACAATCGAGAAACTTCTGTGGACAATGCAGATCAAGATCAGACTGCAAAGAACGTGCAGTCTAATCCCTGATATACGCTGTCCACTGTTTACTCTAGCTAATAACCAAATTCTCTCCTTTTATTTCATGCTTTGCGTTAGGATATAGAGAAATAGCGGTGAAAATATTTTTCGATCTTACACTGGTGCCACCAGTGAAAATACCGATTTTCACGTTCTTGTTGCCTAGGTAAATTGCGCTTGCCCTAACAACCAGATGGGAAATATGACGTCATATACCTTACATTTCTCGCCCTTGACGTAATATTGTAATGCGTTGCTATGCGGGAGGGGTACGCCACGGGGAATAACGGAAAAGAACTGTACTGGATTTTGATAAAGCTCCCCCCAGAAAGAGTAAAAAGCATGAAATAAATAGAATATTTGAGTTTTTTCTTTGTGAAAGATCGAAATTTGGTGTCCACTCGATGAAATGAATTTCGATCTTTCACCGAAAAAGACAAATATCCTCTATATCTTATGGTGGAACTGTATGAAAATGCAATTTATTCATTTAGCACTGAAAGAGTTAACCAAACGATTTCTTATTTTAACGTAGTATACCTCTATAGTAGAAAACAGCTTTTTCCACAATAATATTGTCATACAAAATTTGCTATGATTAAAAAAGAGTGTTATTGTACTGCTTTAACCAAGCCACTTTTCCGTTTTTGTCTTTTCTAGAATTATCATTTATAAATCTAAAACCACTATAATTTTCATTACAAAGAGAGATGGTAATTACCTCCCTTTTCTGGACACTGACAAAAGTATCTACAAATAATTTCAAGATAGGCATAAAGAAATTTCTGGTCCATTAAAAATGTGCAAAAGTATAATACCTGTATAAATCCGTATTTATCAACTATCAAGAAAACTTTATGCATTGCAGCACTAGAGGTATTAGGGTTCTACTACATTAATGACAATACAAAAGTTGGCTCATATAAACAATGCTGGTAAAAAAGAAAATGCTATAATAGTCAGCATTTTCTCTTTTTCCTACAATATTTTCAACCCTTTCTAAAACGAATCATCGTGCATGCAAATTTATTCATTAGAGAAGGGCAAGGACAAAGAGTGGGAGAGAGCGACGGGGAAAGACTGACGTACCGTAAATGGAAAAAAAAAAGCCAAACAGACAGAAACAAAAAGAAAGAAAGACAGACAGACAGAAAGATAGAAAGAAAATGTCCCCTTTTTTCTTGCCATAGATCAAAGTCATTCCGATTTACATGATTGGTTGGCTGGAATATATCCAAACCGCAAATAGTTTATATAGTCGGTTTACCTCAAAAGCCTCGTAACTACAGCTTGAAGCAAGCTGTAGTTACGAGGTTTTTGAAGTAAACCAACGATATAACCTTACAGATCTTATCAGAGAATAATATTTTACCTCCTACAGACGAATTCCAGAGTTGTCAGGTAGGTCATTGTTTGAAAAGACTGTGGTAGAAAAGAGAAAAGTTTTTTTGCCTTTTTCTTTTTCAATAGTCCCTGTGTTACCTTGTAGATAAAACTTTATCCAAATTCAAACCAACGAAGTTAGATTCAAACTAAAGGGGCCGTCATACCATGACTTTCTGGTCAACGTTTTCCGACGTTTGAGGAAACGTTGTAAGTCGCCCATGGTCGCTGGAATAGCGCCAGAAGAGCGTTGTGTGAACGCTATTGAACGTCGGTGATCGTCCGTGATCGCAGGGAATCGGCGGAGAACGCTAGTCCGGAAGAAAGTTTTGAACATGCACAAAAGTTCTTAATGACACCAACGTTCTTCAACGTTTAATTTTAAACGCTGAAGATCGTTTAGAACTTTTGTGGAACGTTTTACTAACGTTCATCGAGCATTGCACGCGTTCGGTTATCGCTAGTCAGTCGTTACGCTAGCGTTACTTGGTTGTTACTAATCGTTTGCTTTGCAGTGAACGACTCACTGGCGACCTGTCAACGACTGCTGAACGGTCTCCTAGCGCACGCAGCGTGTGACTAAAGTGAAACAAACGTCCTTTTGGCGTCCATTGAGTGTCATTTGAGCGTTTCCCGAACGTCCATGCATCTGGAGGTATCATAGGTATCTTACTTGGTCGCTGTTACACGCTTCTCGTGCGTTAGATACACGCTAGTCATGCATCAGGCACACGTTAATAACACGCCAGATGTGAAATCCTTATTCTAGAACGCTAAAAAATCGAACGTTTGAAATGCTCAGAGAAAGTTGACCAGAACGTCATGGTGTGATGGCTCCTTAACATAGTCATTGAAATCGGCATACTACCGAATAATCCTACTATGCAATCTGATCCTGATCGACGCCGTCAACAAAAAGGACGCTGGAAAAGTTACGAAAAATGGGGTAGTTCTATCCCCCGCTTCAATTACAAAAACAAACGTTCCTTTACCAGGAGTGTTTTCAACTAATGTTTACTGCTAGCGCGTAAACAGTCGTGCGGCAAACAGAAAAAACTTAATTATGTCGGAACCGACGGGTGACTTTACTTTTATTGCTTATGAATGACGATTAGCGGCCTCTTATGGTACGATCTAGCTGGCTGATATGCTACAAGATGACGAAGTTTTCTACTCGGTTTAGTCATTATCTCCCGCTAGATGCCATTCTACAAATACACATCTATCTAATTTGGGAATTCTGGGTACAAAGCTGGACTACTTTCTACGAGACAACCGTTACTCATTATCTCCCGCTAGATGGCATTCTGTAAATACTCATCTATCTAATTTGGACATGCTGGGTACAGAGCCGAACCACTTTCCTACGCGACAACCGTTTGTTTGAATTTCAAACTAAAATAAACGTTTACTCAATAAAGCGTCCTCGTGCAATTCACTCATCTATGATCAGCAGTTTAGAGAAATCTAGAGCTAAAGCAGGTCTCATTTCTGCTCAAACGTTAAAAGCTATTTTCTACATTGCTACTTTATTGAGCGTAATATTACAGTCAGCCCGCTTTCCGGGCTAGTGATGTGTCATATAAGACAGTCGAATCTTCGAAGAATATGACATGCGCAGACAACGAGCCGTTACTTTGAATTTCAAACTAAAGTAAACGTTTAGTCAATAAAACGCTACCTGTTCATTCAGTAATGATCAGCAGTTTAGAGAAATCTGGAGCTAAAACAGGCCCGATTTCTCCTCAGACATATTGATAAAAAGCCATTTTAGCCATTGCTTCTTCATAGCGCGTTTTAATACAATCCCCTCCCAAATTGAGGGGAGTGATACGTCATAGCAGACAGGTCGAACCTTACTAGAATATGACATGCGCAGACAACGCAGTTTAGTTTTTGAAGTGTACCATCTGGTTCCGGTGTAATGCAGAGAAATGGCCCTCCCCTACAAAATGACCCGGGTCATTATTCTACGTAGAGAAATGGCCCCAGAAGTCATTTCACTATGTAAAGGAATGACGCATGCCTCATTTTGTAGGGGAGGGTAATTTCTCTGCATTACACCGGCCGGAGCGGTCACCATTAGGGGATTCGCCGTACAAAAACTAGTTTTATGACTAATTTAAGTGATGTAGAACACCATTCACGGAAAAAGTGCACTTGTTTAGAGGTCAATAATTTATAGGTGTTACAACATCTAGATATTTCTTATCAAAGTTCGAAAGATATAAACTATTTGTTTATAGTAATCTAGCGTATTTCGACAGCAGTGAAATTTGGTTTTATCAGTATTGTACCAAGTGACATTGTAACGATTCGTTGATGGTACATCATGACAAAGAGTTCACGCGGACATTATTAGTGGTACGGTCAGGTGGCAGGGGACTTGGAAACTTGTTCACGGTGTGTCGAACCATGTCGCCCCAAGCCTCTTCGGCTCGGGGCGACATGATTCGACACAGCCGTGAACAAGTTTCCAAGTCCCCTGGCTCCTGACCATACAACTTATAAAATGTACGCGTCGTTTGTGTACTTCAACCAGATTTGTCTAGGATATGGCGGCCTGGCGGGGGACCTTGGCTCTGTGGCCGTGGGACACAGGCGATCTATTTGTTACAATAGTTGATTGCCTATGATTGATCGACTGAATGGTTTAAAACTTTTCACACCACTTTCAACATTATATCAGGCATATCAGAGCGACAGCTCGCTGTATGTCCTGGATTTCGCCATAACGAGGCTAGGGCTTCGTTCAAGGGTCTTGCCAAGGACACTCTCACGAAAAACGAGTTCTTAGTGCGGCTCATACCCGGGGCCTACGGTTCACGAATCCTTCACTTTAACCAGGGACCAACACCAGACTCCGTCGCCACATAATAATGAACTACAGTATCTTGTGTGCAACATTATCACAATGTTTTATCCAATCAAAATCAATCATTTGAGACACCATGGCTCAATAACTGCATAGTGCAAATGTTATGAATTTGGACAAGTCTACATTAATTTTGTTTTTCTCGTGTGGTAGGTATATAAATGTCCATTGTGTTGATATGTGTTTAATGATTACTTTTTTACCTGTTTCACTTATCTTAAATCTCTTCCTGATTGTTGGCCTTCAAGGACCATATCGTCGCGGTTTACTTGGAAAACCTCATAACTACAGCTTGTAACAAGCTGTAGTTACGAGGTTTTTGAAGTAAACCGACGATATGATAAATTCAGTAGTAAATTACTTCATCGTCATGTTTTTTTTTTAAATATATGTGCCACGTTTTGTGAAAAGAGGTTCTAATGCATCTGCCAAAAGTATCGATTCAGGTCAACCTGCACAGTCTGCGCAGGCTGACCTGGGTCGATACTTTTCGCTAGTGGTCGATTTTCTGTAAGTTCAAGGACCAGTTTACCTACTACTACAGCCGGTCGTCAAAAAAAAAAGATATTAAGAATCCATAATTATGTGATGACTTGCTTGGTATCGTGGCTTACGAAGATTAAATAAGCCCCTACCCTCTTTCGCCGCCTATTTTTTGTTATTATTATTTTGTATATGATAGAAGTTGTACACGCTTATGTCATATATAATTTGTCGGTGTCTGTCCATTATCTAGAGAGCGTAATTTGTCACAGAACGATCGCCCGTGCCGTAGGAATGTGGCTTACTCACTGCATCGGTCGATGGACCAGTCTACCTCATAATTAACCCTTTACCAAACAATCCCTGGTCCTTACGACCTTGAAATAGAAGCCTTTCGAAAACATTATTGTGGGAAAAGGAGAACATGCCGGTAACCAGTAATAATAAATTGTTCATCTGGTCCATTTTTATAACTGTCATGTTTGACAAAGGGACGGGAAAAATATTGTTGAAACCTGGGCTAAAATAGAACCGCTGTCTACAGAATCTGATGCAAAAGCGGTGGTAGAACTGACAATACCGGTATACGATCATAAATGTGCACCTCTGATCACCTGCCACGTTTCACTTGACTGCGATGCTGACGTTGATCAGTATAATATTGTCGGTTCACTTCGAAAACAGCGTAACTACAGCTTGTTACAAGGTGTAGTTACGTGGCTTTTGAAGTAAACGGAGGATATAAATTGTATTTTATTGTTAAACACGGTCAATGTGAATTACATATATGGTTAAACCCTTTGAACCTTTAGCACTCAACAGATGCTATTTGGGGACATTGGCGACTAAGTTCGATCTGCACAACACTTAAATTTTAGTATAAATTGTACGCATGTCTGCACTTTGGCGCCATTTGTTATGCCCAAAACATCGCCCGACATAACGGAAAAATTCACTCATTTTTCTTCGCTCATTTTTCTTTTCATTTAATACTCCTGTGGTTGACGGTAAAATTTTTTGACTGGTCCAAATTTAAAGGATCCGAAAATAGGTTACAAATCAAATTAAATTCGGGATTTTTCTAGGTAAGAGTAGATACGTAGGAAAAGGTAACCAGCATTTTCTCCTTTTCCTACAATATTTTCTATCCAAACACAGACAAGTTCCACCACTTGAGTCACATTTACACTGCCGTCTGCAGATTCATTTGACTTCGGACAAGTCTACATTTTTTTTTTTCGTTTGGTGAAGAGTGAAATACAAGATTGTATAGCAGGGAGATAATCGCAAACGTTTGTAAAATGATGACGACGACATTACGCAATAACAAGATGCAATGAAACAGAAATCGTATCTGTACCAGGTTCGGCGAGTGCGAGATCTAAATGTAGGACGTACTCAAATGTGACTTACAAAGACAGTAGTTATGATACACCTACACTCGTCACAACTCGGCCGATTCCGTACCTTCCAACTGAATTTGATGGCATTCGGCATACCTCGGGTGATTTTCTTCTCTTCCCACAATGCGTTTCCAAGTTGCTGGAATCAAATTTCAATTTTTCAGAGACGTTTATTTTGTCGTCTGCAAGTGCTTACAATTTGGACCAGTCTTAAATGTTGTTGTTTGGTAAAGGGTTAAAGGCGATGATTTTTCTGGGGAAGGGTAGACAAAGTTAGTGTCAAGACAATTTCGTACATTCTTTCTATTTACATTGAAAATTGAAAAATAGTCTGGAAAGGAACGTAGAATACATTTTTCTATCTACATTGAAAATTAAAAAATAGTCTGTTTTAAAACTACACGCTTCTCCTCTCGATTTCTATTTCTGTTCTGAAAATCGTTTATAATTATGTTTTTCCCAATTGCTGACAAAATTTCAGACACGTATGCTTCTCTTTTTAACATGATCTGGCATTCGCAAACCATGAGTTTTGCCTCTTTTTTTTTCAAATAAATATGCCTTCTGTCGGAAAAAAATCTTTTAATCAAATACCATGTCCACTGTCCAGATATATGCTACAATTTGTTTTTATTTACTTGTCTAAACCTTAGTCAAATTTGCAGAAGTGTTGCTGAGTACGCAGTTATATCGTCGTTTTACTTCCAAAACCTCGTAACTACAGCTTGCCGCAAGCTGTAGTTACGAGTTTTGGAAGTAAACCGACGATAAAAAGTGATGCAACATTAACTAGACAATAATATTTTATATAAGTGCATCCAGAAATTACGATTTTCGTTGAAATTTGAAATATCTGTGTTTAAATGACACTGTGGAGAACTTTATAAATTATTGCAGGAAAAAAGAAACTGCTTTTTACAAGCAAATCCCCCTCTGCTCACATTTTTTCACCTTCCGCTCTGTCTTCAAAGCTGTCTTATGTTTTGAGAATATTAATTCCCTCCTCTGACTCACATACATGTATACAGTCAGACAAAATTTAAGCATCACCAAAACTGACCAGCAATAGCCCATGTGCTTAGACCAGCATTATGCGTGCCCACAATTGGTCATTTCTGAGATTCGGAAAGTTTTCTCATAGCCATCCTTTCATTTGGCTCATAAAGCTGCCTGTCACTTGTCTAGTGGGTGTGTGCATAGCTTGAAAATATACTAGTACCAAATAAAAGGTTAACCTTTAAAAAAAAAAAGATACGACTAAATTTGGTGATGCTTAACTTATGTCTGACTGTATATTTCATCTGTAATTGTTTTCAGTTTGGAACAGTCTTACAATTGTGTTGTACGGTCACGAGGCCACTTGAAGCTTAAACAATGCATACTCCTTCAAAAGCAATTATAGACATGAGGAAAATGGGTTTTTTTCTTTACTATTAACCCATTACCAAACGACAAATTTTCAGGTTTGTCCGAATCGAAAGCATTTGCAGACGACAGAATAAAAATGACTGAAATTTTGAAATTTGTTTTGTGAAGGGTGGAAAAAAATTGTGGGAAAAGGAGAAAATGCTGGTTACCAGCATATTCTCCTTTTCCAACTATGTTTTCTAAAGGCCTCTTTTTCAGGGTCGTCAAAAGTAGGGATTGTGTGGTAATGGGTTAAGTATTTAACACAATCTTCAACATTATCGTAGTTATATCGAGGCAGCCAGTGAGTGCACCTAACCATTAAGTTCCATGTGTTTCTTTTACCAGATACTTAAATACTCAAAATTCCCAAGAAACTAGCTCCTCTCCTACGACAAAAAAAAATCGTCGAAACAATATTCAGCCATAAGAAAGGAATTAATCCTGTAGCCAATAAATATCATATCGTCCATTTATTTAAAAAACCTCGTAACTACAGCTTGTTACAAGCTGTAGTTACGAGGTTTTTGAAGTAAACCGACGATATCATCAAGGTTAAAAAGGAAACTACTCAACGTTAGGAATCGAATCAGCAACCCCCAGTTTCAAGCCCTGTATATTACCGAGTGTAGGTCAAAAACGCACTAGGACAAAAGCCCACCAGGACAAAAGTCCACTGGACAAAAACCCCCTAGGACAAAAGTTCACCGGGACAAAAGCCTACTGGACAAAAGCACACTATGACAAAAGCCCACTTGGACAAAAGCCCATTAGGACAAAAACCCACTAGGACAAAAGCCCACTGCTAATTTTGGCAGGGAGGACAAAAGCCCACTAGGACAAAAGCCAACTGGACAAAAGCCCACTAAGACAAAAGCCCACTGGACAAAAGCCCACTGGACAAAAGCCCATCGGGACAAAAGCCCACTAGGACAAAAGCCCCCTTTTCATTACGATCATATATTTAATTAAAAATTTCATATGTATGATGCGACTTGTCTTTAGAAGAGTAGAAAACATTATGTGAAAAGCAGAAAATGCCAGTCTTACAAAAATGATAAAAAATTATGATTTTCTAACACCTTTTTATAAACAGTGGGATTTTGTCCTCCCTGCAAAAGTTAGCAGTGGGCTTTTGTCCTAGTGGGCGTTTGTCCTAGTGCGCCTTTGTCCCAGTAGGCTTTTGTCCTAGTAGGCTTTTGTCCCAGTTGGCTTTTGTCCCAGTGGGTTTATGTCCAGTGGGCTTTTGTCTGGTGGGCTTTTGTCCTAGTGGGCGTTTGTCCCAGTAGGCTTTTGTCCTAGTGGGCTTTTGTCCCAGTTGGCTTTTGTCCCAGTGGGTTTATGTCCAGCGGGCTTTTGTCTAGTGGGCTTTTGTCCTAGTGGGCGTTTGTCCCAGTAGGCTTTTGTCCCAGTGGGCTTTTGTTCCAGTGGGCTTTTGTCCCAGTGGGCTTTTGTTCCAGTGGGCCTTTGTTCCAGTTGGCTTTTGTCCCAGTTGGCTTTTGTCCAGTGGGCTTTTGTCCTAGTGGGCTTTTGTCCCAGTGGGTTTTTGTCCAATGGACTTTTGTCCCAGTGGGCTTTTGTCCGTTTTCCATATTACCGATTCGTTTACAGGCTCGCATCAATCCTTATTCCACTATAATGAAATTTTCAATTCGATAGTGAAAACCCAAAAATTTGTTTTTTTTTCAAAGGTATATTTCGAGGAAAAATATCTCCAGATCGGACAGCGTAGATCCAAGATCAGACCGGACGTTCTGTGCAGTCTGAACTTGATATTCACTGTCCGCAAAAGGTCAATGAGTCGCGATAAGCCGCTAAAGGGTTTAGAGGAAGGGAGAATCTAACTCTATCACACAATTCCGGGTGTTAAAGACCCTGCAGGAGAAGGCTTTTGAAAACATTGTGGGAAAAGGAGAAAATGCTGGTTACCAGCATTTTCTCCTTTCCGCACAAAGTTTTTTCTATCCTATCAGAAACAGAAACAAAAATCACTTGATCCACATAAAAACTGTCGTCTGCAAATCAGAGTTCCAGATAGAGGGAGTGAATGATCTTAAGAATAAAAAGTATTAAAAACATTAATTATTCTGCAATGAGACAATTACACGTATAATGAGTACCCAAAACATAGGGTTTTGACACAGAAATAATGGATTTAGAATACCATCACTCCCCTTACCTGGAGCTCTATGCAAATGCTTTCAGTTTTCTCCAGTCTAAAGGGAAAGGGGAATTACAGCAAAAAATAGAACGGGTTGAACTATTGTGACACATACTGTTGTGATCTATTTTTTAGCTGATACAATGATACTGGCCATTGTTTACGCGGACTTTCAAACGGTTGACCCTTTACTTAGCGATAAAACCTTGGCTCTTTCTATCTTCAAAACATTTGATGATGACAAATATGGCTCAAAAAGTAAATACTGTCTGTAAAAGAGACGGGTAAGAAACATTACGGAGAAAGGAGAAAATGCTGGTTACCAGTATTTTCTTCTTTCCCCATAATGTTTCCAAAAGTCTTCTTACTGGTAGCTCAAACTCGGGACTATGTGGTAAAAGATTAATGACTTAAGCACATAGGGCATTTGACTTTGTGACTGTCACCGTCTGACCATTATGACAACACTTTAGTCTGGGAGGGGTCGATGTATTTGTAGGTCGGCTTTATCTGTGATGAACTTTGATCATAAAGCCTTGTCCCATTCTGTTGCTATTACAGACACTATAGACCGAGATCAGATCGCAAAAAAAAATGCAGTCTTATCTTGAATTGCACTGCCCTCAGGTCTACAATTGGTTAGATAGTTCGGTCAAAATATTCCCCAGAAATTAGTATATATATTATTATTCAAGCCATAGTCAAACAAAATCCTGAATATTGACTATCCTGGGAAAGGCTAAATATTAAAAACATCGTGGGAAAAGGAGAAAAATCTTATTATCAGAATTTTCGTCTTTTTCATGATGTTGTCTAGAGTCTATCCTCTATCTAGAGGCAAAATACAACATTTCAGTCAAACTTAATTTTTCGGTTGTAAATGCTTTTGATTTCTTTTTACAAATGTGACCCATCACGCAAAAAGGGACGGTCCATTCTGATAATTCTGTACATCAATTAGATGAAAACAGATCAAAGATAG
Organism: Tridacna crocea; assembly: GCA_943736015.1. Classification (NCBI taxonomy): domain Eukaryota; kingdom Metazoa; phylum Mollusca; class Bivalvia; order Cardiida; family Cardiidae; genus Tridacna; species Tridacna crocea. The sequence goes on from OX031069.1 coordinate 18,631,676, forward strand.
AGCAGGTCATTTTTAAGTTAATAGTTAAAAAAAATGTATAGGAAGGCAGAATGGCCATTTTTCGTACAGAAAATGTCATAAAAGAGAAAAGAGTCAAGTCGGTCAGCCTGCGCAAATTCGTGCAGTCGGACCAGGATGGACACGTTTTTGCTGTTCCCAGAAGGTCCCCTTTGCGGGACGCGCCACAAATGCTTTTAGATTTGTATAAGTATAAACATGTAAAGTCTGGTAAACAGTTATTAGGCTTAACCCATTACCACACAATCCCAACTCTTGACGACCCTGAGAAAGAAGCCTTTTGAAAACACTGTTGGAAAAGAAGAAAATGCTGGTAATCAGCATTTTCTCCTTTTCCCACAGCGTTTTCTACCCTTCCCAGAACAAATTTCGATTTTTCAGTCACCTTTATTTTGTCGTCTGCAAATGCTTTCAATTTGGACCAGTCTAAATTTTTCTCGTGTGATAATGAGTTAACCCTTTACCACACAATCCCTACTTTTAACGACTCTGAAAGAGAAACCTTCTGAAAACATTGTGTGAAAAGGAGAAAATGCTGGTAACCAGCATTTTCTCCTTTTCCCACAATGTTTTCTACCCCTCCCAAATCAAATATCGATTTTTCAGGTACATTTATTTTGTTGTCGACAAATACTTTCAATTTGGACTAGTCCAAAATTTTGTTGTTTGGTAAAGAGTTAATTCCGACCTCGAACAGATGGACTTTGACAAGTTGATGATGCATACTCTTCACCACACAATCCACAGCTTTAACGACCCTGAAAAATAAAGTTTTTGAAGACATTGTGGGGGGAGGGAGTTGCTGGTAACCACAGTTTTTAGAAGGCGAGATTTTCATTCTCGCCTTCATATGTCAACGCTCGGCAGCTTGCTGCAAATGCCTCTGAACAGCATTATCAAAACGCATTTCAAATAGTTCGATACTTCTCGAGTACATTAGAACAAAATAATTGCGAGACCATTGTACATTTAATCAGAACAGCAAGAAGAAACTTCAAGTTTCTTGAAGGAATGAAATCGAATTCTTTAAAAGCATCGTTTTTGAGAAATGCAAAATACTTTGGATCAATTCATTGATACAATCACGTTGCTACAGCAACAAATAAACCGTAGCTATTGTAAGCCAGTCGAAAGCTACGAACATGACGTCATTCGGACCTACTTCCACTTCACAACGTATAAACAACTAACCAGTGGGATCGTATATGTAAATTTAAGATCCCTGAACTAACCAATCGGATAGCTTCTTTGAATGACGTATCGCTGATAGACCTCTTTTGTGATTGGTATTATCAGATCTCAAGCTAGGATTTCAAGTTCAATACCCAAATAAAACTTGAAGCCTCAAATGTAGATCAAACCCAAGACTCCTGGCTTACCAACCCTTCTCTTTCCTCATAGATTGGCAAGACCGTACAAAATATGAATTTCTCCTTTTCCCACAATGTTTTCTACCTTGCTTTAAAACAAATTTTCAATGTTTGATTTACTTTTGTCATCTTCATGTGCTTTCAATTTGGACCAGTCTAAAATTTTGTTTACCAAACAATAAAATTTCAGACTAGTCCAAATTCGAAAAAGGACCAGACGACAAAATAATTGTGACTGAAAAATTGAAATTTGATTTGGGAAGAGTAGAAAATATTGTGGTAAAAGGAAATAAAGCTGGTTACCAGCATTTTCTCCTTTTCCCACAATGCTTTTAAAAAAGTCTTCTTTCTCAGGGTCATTAAAAGTCAGCATTGTGTGGTAAAGGGTTAAGACAAAAATGGTTTCATGTATTTACTCAGTGTCCAAAGCATGCAAGGCTGGGGATTTGTTGTTATTGTCAACCCTCGAACTTTGTACCCCACTTCAAAATTTTAGACTGGCCTAAATTTGAAAGCAAATGCAGACGACAATTTAATTGTTACACAAATTAGAGACTTTTCTTTGAAAGGGTTAAAAACTTTGTGGGTAAATGTGGAAAATCTTGGTCACCAGCATTGCCTCCTTTGTCAACATTGTTTTTAAACCCTTTTTCATAGGTACGGACATCATAAAAAAAAAAGAGTATTGTATAATGTGGTCAAGGGTTAACTGCACGAAATTCTCACTTTCATGAAACCTGCCCCCCATTTTGTGTTCAGTGTGATGGGGGTGGGCGTATCTGGATGAATCTATTTATGTTGAATGGGTTTAACTCTTTCAGTATATTTGACTCTTTACCTCACAACAACAAAAAATAAAACTTGTCCAAATTGAAAGAATTTGCAGAAAAATAACTCAAATGTTTCTCAAATTATGTAAGTTTGCTTTGATAGAATAGAAAACAATGTGGAAAAAGGAGAAAATGCTGGTTACCAGCATCCTCCTTTTCCCACAATGTTTTCAAAAGCTTCTTTCTTTTGACTGATAAAATTTATTATTGTAATGTAAAGAAGCATTTTCTCCTTTTTCTCACAATGTTTCAAAAAGGCTTCATTCTCATGATTTATAAAATTTACTTTAAAATTTGTGAGGGTTAAGCAGCCAGTCCATTTAACTTGGAAGGTTCCATTTATCATTTCGCAATGCCTGTATATTCTTATTAAATTCTACCTCTGGAACAGTTCACTTTATTGAAATGTGGAAGAGTTCATTTGTTGTTTACCCTTTCAGACTAGAAAAAACTTGGACTTGACCGAATTCTAAGCTTTTGACATAAAAAAAAAAAAAAAATTGGAAGAGTCCAATAATTAAAGTAAAGTTGGAAGAGTCCATTCTTTCTAAATTTATAGCTTACTCTTCATTCAATTTGGAAGAGTCCATTATATTCAGTTATAGTTTTTTTTTAAAGATAGAAGAGTCCATTTTACTTTTTGCCTGGTCTCATTATCAACTGAAATTGGAAGAGTCTATTATTTATTTTCAGGGTTTTTTTTAAATATGGAAGAGTCCATTCTACTTATTTTTTTTTTTTTTTTTTGGGGGGGGGGGGTCTCATCATTCATTCAATTTGGAAGAGTCGATTTCATTTTGAACAAGTTTTAGTATAGAAATCATTGAAATTGGAAGGGTCCATTCTAGCTTTTTTCAATTTCATTGCTTATAAGTGAATTTGGAAGAGTCCATTCCATTGAAATGCAGTTTTTCATCATTCTTTGAATTTGGACTAGTCCATTTCATAGAAAAAATTAATTTGTCTTACAATTTCTCAATTTAGAAGTGTCCATTATTGACTTTGGGTTACTTTTTTATCTTTCAAGTTGGAAGAGTCCATTTTAAATTGATTCTGTTGACTTGGAATTCATTGAATTTGGAAGGGTCCACTTAATTTTATCTGAAATTTTCTTTAAAAATCAAATATTCTAGAAGAGTCCATTTAATATATTTGTAGTTCTTTTACAAATCATTGAATTTTGGAAAGTCTATTTCATTAACAAGTGAATGAATTTGGATAAATCCATTCAATCATGTTTAAGACTCCTTTACAATTCACTGAAATTGGAAGAGTCCATTTGATTTCAGTGAGCCTATTTTTGTAAAAACTAAAGACATTTTAGTGTTTTCTCTGCATGTGTGTTTATTTTAGAATGTGAGTGAATGTCAAATGTTTGTTGGGCCAGTCCAAATATTTTCCCTTTATACCTTCACCACGCAATACCAGGTTTTAACGATATCGAAAAAGAAGACTTTGGAAACTATTGTGGGAAAAGGAGAAAATGCTGCATATTCTCCATTTTCCCAAAATATTTTTTCCCCTCAGCGAATGAATCTTTGAATTATGTTAATTTTGTTACTGCATGTGCTTTGAGTTTGGACAGGTCAATAACGTTGTCTTCTAAGAAAGATTTAACTGTGTATACATGTATTGGATAGGTCCATTTGATTATTATGTGCCTGACAAAATATTGCGACATGCTTGCAGTTTGCATTTGTCATATTCCCACAATATTTTCGAAAGAATTTTAAAAAATTACATCTGCACCCCTCACAACATTTTCTTTCTCTCAGTGACTAAATTTCAGTGTTAGATTCATGTTCACTCTGTCATGTGGAAGCGCTTTGAGTTTGGGCAGGTCCATAATTTTGTTGTCTGGTAGTGATATAATTTTAACCCTTTACCAAACGACAAAATTTTTGACTGGCCAAAATTGAAAGCACTTTCAGACAAGCAAATAAACATAACTCAAAAATTGAAATTTGTTTCCAGCAGGGTAGAAAACATTTTTCTCCTTTTCCCACAATGTTTTTAAAAGGATCCATCTCTAGGTCGCAAAAGCCAGGGATTGTTTCGGAAAGCGTTAAGATATTGGATGGGCTGGTGACCTGCATTTTTCCCTTTTCCCACTATGTTTTAAATGTGGGTATTTAGAATTCTTACATCTCACCAAATTAAAGAATATATACATGTCACTGAAATTTGTATGAAAAAATAAAACAAATCATCGATAATTAAGACTCATAAAATTACAAAAAAAAGTTTTTTGATGGTATTCCCTTTAAAGGCTACGTAGCCTCCTAAGGTATTTTTAGATTTCGCGCCAAAAATCATAAAGCATTGTGGGAATGTCAAGTGACTGACATGTGACTTATAATGCTTAAATTCCATTACATCATTATCCCCCGCTAGATGGCATTCTATAAATACTCATCTATCTGATATGGGCATCCTGGGTGCAGAACCGAACCACTTTCCTACGCGACAACCGTTACTTTAGAAATCTGTTGCTAAAGCCGTTCTCATTTCTCCTCAAACATATTGATACGTAAAAGCTATTTTCAACATTGCTACTTTATAGAGCGTAATATTACAGTCAGCCCGCTTTCGGGGCTAGTAGTGATGCGTGATGTAAGACAGTCGAATCTTCGAAGAATATGACATGCGCAGACAACGCCATTACATAACAAACAAGTAATAATTATTTTCCATCATGTCTTCTTCGGACGCTATGTTTGAAACTTCGTTTGTGTACATGTACAGTTTTAACAACTCTGAGAAATAGGTTATTTAAAAACTTAATTTTGAAAAGGAGAAACTTTCTTGACTCTTTACACGAAGAAAAAATTCAGACTTTCCAAAATTGAATGCATTTTCAGGTAGCAACTTTTTGATCTGGCACCATTGATGGAACCTGTCTAAAATAGGAAGGAAGACATTATAGGAAAAGGAAAAAATGTCAATTAGCACCGTATTCTCCTTTTCAGACCAAAAGTTTTCAAGCCTTCTTCCTAGACCTTTTAAACTCATTATTGCCGTAAAAGAGGGTTAGATCTAAGTTTCTATACAGCGAAAAAGCATATGCGGGTAACGGTAAATCAAACTCTTTGCTATCACATGACATGTTTCCTTCAAATGAATTGGAAAGGAGTTTCAGAAAAGTCAATTCGTTTTAATTTTTCACAAGCCTTCTTCAAGTTTGTTAAAACTCAAGATAGTAAACTGGTCCTCATTGCAAAGGAACATTGCACAATTCTATTGACCTTTCTGTATCAGGAAATGCGATTTAAGTACAGGAAAATGTATCGCATTATGTTATGCCCAAATTCTAAACTCGCCTTCTAACAGTACTTTCAGTACTTTGATTTCTTTTACAGGCAAAACCCATAACTTGTGCCACATGTACTTTGTCCTTCGGAAATACTTCCAATTTAGATCTGTCTAAAATCTTGTCGAGTGGAAAAGGCTTAACCCTTTACCAAACAAGTCTGTTTTTTTACGACCCAGAGCCTGTGAAAACATTGTGGGAAAAGAAGATAATGCTGGTAACAGCATTTTTTCCTTTTCCCACAATATTTTCAGCTCTTCAAAAATCAAGTTTCAATATTTGAGTCACATATTTTGTCGTCTGAAAATGCTTCCAATTTAGATCTGTCTAAAATGTTATCGAGTGAAAAGGGCTTAAGACACTTGTTAGAGACCATAGGCAGTACCAGTCACTGTCTGAATAACCTACATGTAACAAATGTGATATGTCATACGAAAGTCGGTTTTTATCAGTTTACCAACTAAATCCCTTCACAAAATGGCCTGCCAGCCTTGCTTAGGAGTTAGATGGTAGAGCTTAGGACTTGTGAAACAGTATGTTTTGAGTCACTTGAGGGTTGGGTTTGAGCCCCACGGTACACGTCAAATAAAATGTTGTTCTGTTCTGCTCTACTTACCATCCAAAATAACCAATGGTCTTTGTAGTTGTTAACACACTCAGGGTCCCTTGTAACGGTGCTATACACCGAGCATGTTAACTCATTACTAAACGACAATATTGTAGGTTTGTCCAAATCGAAAGCATTTGCAGACGACGAAATAAAAGTAACTGAAAATTTGAAATTTGTGAAGGGTAGAAATCATTGCAGGAGAGAAAATGCTGGTTACCAGCATTTTCTCCTTTTCCCACAATGTTTTCTATAGGCTCCTTTCTCAGGGTCGTCAAAAGTAGGGATTGTGGGGTAATGGAAAGCACGGTCATGTTCTCTTCTCCACAAAAGGAAGGTATTAGTCAAGGAATCATGTATTTAAGATCCCCGATACGTGGTCGCGATACCCATGGCCAAAGCTTAGCAAACCGCATGGGCGGATCCGGGGGGGGGGGGGGGGGGGGGGGTCCACCCCCCTGGAATTTTGGCAAAAATGTGGTTATTGCATTCGTGAAATGGTACTGGTTTGATATTCCACGCCATTTATGTAAAATACTGTCATAAATTTTTAAAAAAAAGGTTCTAAATGTGGAGACCTCATGTTTAGAACTGAAATCCGGAAATCAAAGTATCATATAGTAAGACGAGTGCGTTTTCGGTGGAACCCCCCCCCCCCCCCACCCCCACCCCCCACACCCCCGAGAAAGATATCTGGATCCGCGCATGAACCGGAAGGCATTTTTTTGTGTGTGTGGACACATTTTATGAAGTTCAGGCTGAATAAAACAAACAGTCAACCTTTGATTTCCTCTGCTCTATGCGGTTTTGAGACAATATGGCCAAAAATAAAGATCTGGTTGAAACGGTGATTTTTATCTATTTTCTTTCCGGTTTAAAAACTTCCCTGGTTTCATAAATTACTTAGCCCTCCAATAATTTTATATGTGGAAGTGGGTATTTATAGTTTTCCTCCTCTTTCAGTAACACTTTACCAGACAACAAAATTTTTTCACAAGTCCAAATTCAAAGCATTTTCTGGCAAAATAAGGTAGTGAGGATCAAAATGATTGAATTGTCTATGAGAGGATAGAAAACAATTTGGGAAAAGGAGAAAATGCTGGTTACCAGCATTTTCTCCTTTTCCCATAATGTTTCCAGGGTTATTAAAAACTGAATTGTTTGGTAAAGACTTTCCACTGTAATTCAAGATTTGTATATAAACTAACTAGTCAATGGTTCCATTTTCCCGATGCCACAATTTTTCCAGAAGTGAACTGCATAGAGGCAAAAATATAATGCATAGGAGTGAAATATGCCTTTACCAAAAGACAAAATTGTAGACAGATCCAAATTGAAAGCATATGCAGATGACAACACAAACATAATAAATTTAAGAATTGAAATTTGTTTCCAGCAGGATTGAAAACATTGTGAGAAAAAGGAGAAAATGCTGGTTACCAGCATTTTCTCCTTTTCCCACACTGTTTTCAAGGGCTTCTAACTCATTCATAAAACCAAGGGATTTTCATGTAAATGAGTATACATTAAAGTGAAGTGCCAGAATTGGGACACTTTTCCTTTTCTCTCCTTGTCTGCACGTTCAATTTCTTTCTGAGGTTCCGAGGATTGATGATAGTCATTGTGACATGATTCATTCCTCTCTCACCTCTGACCATTGTTTTGATGATGGTTACTTGGGAAAGCAGCCAGTGGCATGGAAAGAACATTTTTTCGGTTTATTGTCAAAAAACAAAAAGTCCGGTAAAGCATGGAAAGGTGCACTAGCCGCCACAATGTAGCTGTAATAATGTTGAAAATGCCTTGAACATCATACAATCAGTCAACTCTACCTGTCACTCACTTACTAATGCACACAAACAACTTTCTTCAAACTCTGCCATTTCTTAAGAAACAGAATGAAAACAAAATCTTGGTATATTTCATTTTAATATTTTTATTCAATAAGGTTCAATCTTACTTCGTTTTTTTATCTTTTTACAAAAATTTTTTCCTTCTTACAAAATATTAGCCATCAAAACCAATCAAATCAACACTAAGAGTGCTAACTGATTGAAAAACTTGAAATTCTGAATCATTTATGATTTAACCCTTATTCCGCTATTTAACTAAAACAAAATTTTCAATTCGAAAGTAAAACCCCAAATATTGCCGTCTCACAGGTATGTTTTGGAGAAGAATATCTCCATATTGGACAGGGAGATAAATATCTCTATGTCGGACATTGTAGATCCAAGATCAGACTGCACATTCTGTGCAGTCTGATCTTGGATCTACACTGTCCGCAAAAGGTCAGTGAGTCGCGCTTAGCAGCCTAAGGGTTAAAGCAATATAAACATTGAATTTGTGATGCTCAGTTGGCAGGGTATCTAACAAAGTATTGGAGAGTATAGATCCAAGATCAGACTAGACATTCTGTACAGTCTGATCTTTATCTACACTGACTGAAAGAGTAATTCCCATTGTAACATCTTTTGGCTACGCACTCAAAGTGTTAACACCGACTTTTTCTGTGTCTAATGGATTACATTTCAGTAAATACTACTACTACTAACACTACCACAAATGCTCATGTTTTTGTCTCCTGTAATACTGTGCACTTCTATATAATAAGCCATTCTCCATTAAAAGGTGGGCTTAACACATCTGCAAAAAGCATCGATCCATATCAGCTTGCATTATCCTGTGGAGACTGACATGAGACAAGCTTTTTGCCATTTGCATATTTCCTGCAAAACCAAGGACTAGTCTGCCCACAGATCCAGTGGATTGCTAGACACTAGGTGCATTTGAGCTCAGGCCTCTGAAATTCCATTGGTCTATTACGGGATAAAGGAGATTTTTTTTTTATCAGACACTGTTACTACAAATAGCACATTGGTGATTCCCTCTTTATTCTATATAATAAGACTTTATTATATACAGCAAAGAAGCAGTTGCCACAGTGCTATATACATGTACATGTATAATAATGGTGTTGAACATTTCACTATTCCGTAATACATACATGTACAGTCAATGCACCAATATGCTTTCTTAAGTGTTCAAAGATTGACCAAGGAAAATTTTATTATTCTGGGATGGATCAATGGAAATTCAAAGGCCTGTGATTTGAGTTAACATGTCATTTGTAAATACTTTCATTTGGACCAGTCTAGTCTAGAATTTTGTGGTGTGGTAAAGTGTTGACCCTTTCCCACACAATTCCAAGTTTTAACGACCCCGAGAGAGGGGTCTGTTGAAAACATAGTGGGAAAAGGAGAAAATGCTGGTAACCAGCATTTTCTCCTTTTCCCGCTATATTTTCTACCCTAAAAGAGACAGAAATCATCTTTTTAACTTCATTCAATGTGTCGTCTGGAAATGCTTTCAAATTGGTCTAGTCCTAACTTTTGTCGTTTGGTAAAGAGTCAACTCTTTACCACACAATCCCGACTTTTAACGACCCTGAGAAAGAAGCTTTGTGAAAACATTTTGAGAAAAGAAGAAAACGCTGGAAAGCAGAATTTTCTCCCTTTCCCACAATGTTTTCTACCCTTCCAAATGAAATTTTGATTCTTCGATCACATTTATTTTTTCATCTGCAAATGTTTTGAATTTGGACCAGTCTATAATTTTGTCATTAGGTAAAGAGTTAAAGGGCCATTTACAGAGCAAAATTACAGTTTCCTTTTATGGTCACATTACCAATGCTATAACTATGGAGAAACTGTTCTCTCGAACAGTCTCACAATCAAACATTAACATCTCCTTTCTTAAATACAACACTCTAGCCATTGCCAATCTGTTTAACTCATTACCAAACAACAATATTTAAGGCTTTTCCAAATCGAAAGGATTCGCAGACGTCAAAATAAAAGTGACTGAAATTTTAAATTTGCTTTTTATAAGGTGGAAAATGTTGTGGGTAAAAGGAGAAAATGCTGGTTACCAGCATTTTCTCCTTTCCCTTCAAAGTTTTCTAAATGCTTCTTTCTCGGGAGCGTCAAAAGTTGGGATTGTGTGGTAATGGGTTAACTTTTTACCAGGCCACAAACTTCGACCTTTTCTGATTTGACGGTATTTGCTGATGACAAACTACTAAATGCAGCTCCATCTATGAAAATTGTCTTTCATAAGGTAAAAAATATTGTGGGAAAAGAAGAAAATGCTGGTTAATAGCATTTCCTCCTGTTTCCACAATGTTTTATGCGGCTTTCTCCTCAGGGTCATTCAAACATGGGACCTTTTGGTAAAGAGTGAATATGATACTTCAACCAGAATATTAAATCATTGCACAAACTTAAAAGTGTATTAGTAACATAGTGCTTTCTACATGTAAATGTACAAATGAAAATGAATACATTTAGCTGATCAAATACAAAGAAAGACAATGACTAGATACCTAGAACTATTTTCACAAAAAACAGTCTGTGAAATAGCACTAACAAGTTTGGACAAGGCAAGTGTCTCTATCCAGCTCCACATGTAACTATGCGCCACATACCGGTAATTATGTTGGTTCTCGGCAATGTAAGACATCTCTCCTCATAGAAATACCTCTACCGCTGGGGAACCGACTAATCTCCCAAAGTTTATATATTTCTATTACAGAAATATTCTGTTTGGTAGTAGCAGATCTATTCTCTAAAGTTGAAGAAAATATCTTTTTAAGGTCCGACGAATCACCATCGGACCCAAAAATATTTTTATGCTCTGTTGGCTATCAGTATCCCCATTGCCAAAGCCCCAAGAGCCCCTCCAATGAGGAATGATCCCCAGCTTCCCTTTTTCTCGTCCTTCTTTTTTCCAGCTTCGTAATATTCAACCAGTCCCTTCTGAAAATAAAGAAATTAATCTAAGGTTTAGCTGAAGAGCTTTTGCATTCGCTGACAGATTTTAGGTATGTCATACCTCTGGCATACTGCCTGTAGATGGCTTTGAAAACCATTAACAGAAACAGAAATTGTTTCTTAACTCATTACCAAGCGACAATATTTTAGGCTTGTCCAAATTGAAAGCATTTGCCGACGACAAAATAAAAATGACTGAAATTTGTTTTGTGAAGGGTAGAAAACATGGTGGAAAAAGGAGAAAATGCTGGTTACCAGCATTTTCTCCTTTTCCCACAATGTTTTCTAAGGGATTCTTTCTCAGGGGCGTCAAAAGTAGGGACTGTGTGGTGATGGGTTAAACTCAAATGACGGGTCTAGTGTTTGAAACAGAATAAAACAGTGGGAAAAGAAGAAAATGCTGGTTACAAAATGCTGGTGACCAGCATTTTATTCCTTATCCAAGAATATTTATAAAGGCTTTTCTGTAAGGGTATGTGAATTTCAGATTTGTGTGGTAAAAGATCAAACAAGCTATTTCAAGTTTATAACACACCTACGGCAAAACATTTTAAATAAAAGTCCTTGAGTGGATATATACGGTAAGTTTCATAAATGTTTTGCCCATATCAAAACACAAAATCAGCCAATGAAATACGATGAGGACATTACATCCTTATTTGGTTTCAGTTTAGTATTCAGTACGCTTTCCTCTTTAACTCTTTACAAAGACCACAAAATTTTAGACTCCTCTAAATTGAAAGCATTAGGAGATGAAAAATAGTGTGTGACTGGAATATTGAGATTTATCTATGAGAGGGTAGAAAACATTTTGAGGAAAGCATAAAATGCTAGTTACAAGCATTTTCTGCCTTGCCAACAAATGTTCACTACAGCCGTCTCAATAGAGGTCGTAAAAACTTGGGATGATTGGTACAGGCAAAATATGTTTAACTCCGTAACACATACAGACAACATTATGTATCATACACTAACACTACTCTCAAAATACAGTGTGACCATTGACACATTGCTTGAAACAAACCATGTTACCTTTAGTCACAATACATAAATTTTCACAAAATTTGGGTTTAACAGTTTACCTGACACAATGACGACTTTTAACACCCCTGAAGAAGATGCTTTTTGAAAACATTGTGGGAAAAAGAGAAAATGCTGGTAACCAGCATTTTCTCCTTTTCCCACAAAGTTTTCTACCCCATCAAAGCAAAATTGCACCATTTGAGTCACTTTTGAAATTATCCTCTGGAAATGCTTTCAATATGGATGGGCTTAGTTTGGGGTGATTCGGGGTTTTCCCTTGACTTTCTTAAAATGTCCCCCTTTACCCTCGACTAAAATTCAGAGTTTTAATGATCCGGAGGAAGACAGCGTTTGACAACATTTTGGGGGAAACGAGATAATGGTAATTACCAGCATTTTTTGTATTTTCCACTATTTATCTACCTAGTAAAAGGCAAATTTATACCACCAACACTGACACACAATGTACTTAACAAATAATAAAACTACATGCACAGAGCTCCAGAGACGGAGTGATTTTGATTTCAAAATTAGATAAAGAAAATTATTCTCCTCTAAACCTTATGGACAAGGTACTCGTTAGAAATGTCTCATTGAGATGATTCTAATGAGTACCAACAACATGGGGTTTGATTGAGAATTAATGGATTAAGAATACCATCACTCCTATCTGCAGCTCTGTTGTACATGTACATACTCATCCATTTTGAAATTGAAAGTATTTGCAGATGACAAATATGGCCCAAATGATGATTTCTGTCTTTGGGATATAGTAGAAAATCTTGCTACCAGCATTTTCTTCCTTTCCCATACTTTTTTTCAGATACGTCTTTCTTTCAGAGTTGTTAAAACTCCCAATTATGTGATTTCAATTAACTCTTTCTTTCAGAGTTGTTAAAACTCCCAATTATGTGATTTCAATTAACTCTTTATGAAACAACATTTTTGGTCTGGCCCAAAATCAAAGTATCTGCAGACAACAAATTAAATCGGGTTGTTAAAAGTCGGGATTGTATGGTAAATAGTTAATGTAAATCTATTGAACTCTTTACAAACGACAAAAGTTTGGAATGGTCCAATTTGAAAGCATTTGCAGACAACAAAATAAATGTGAATCAAAATGTGAATTTTTAATTTGGTAGGGGAGAATACATTGTGGGAAAAGGAGAAAATGCTGGTTACCAGCATTTTCTTCTTTTCCCACAATGTTTTCAAAAGCTTTCCTTCTCAGGATCTTTAAAAGTTAGGATTGTGTGGTAAAGAGTTAATGTATGATAGGTCACAAATATCAAGGTTCTTTTTTCAAGTCATTCCGACTTCTCATGCACACAATTATATACAGGTACATTCATCTAACTCAATAAAACATTTTATATATTATGGTAGAATTATACTTTTTATTTCCCACATACGTAATTCAATAAATGCCTGTACAATGCAATATGATGCATATATATCCTGTTCAGTGGTTTAACCCTTTACCAAACGACAAAACTTTCGATTGGTCTAAATTGAAAGCATTTGCAGACGACAAAATAAGCATGACTTAATATTTGAAAGTGGTTATCAGCATTTTTTCCTTTTTCCCCAATGTTTTCAAACGGCCTTTTCCTCAGGGTCATTAAAAGTTGGGATTGTGTGGTAAAGGGTTAACTCTTTACCACACAAGAAAATTTTAGACTGGTTGGACCGTCCTAATTCAAAGCATTTGCAACGACCAAATAAAGGTGACTGAAAAATTGAAATTATGTCTGGGAAAGATAGAAAACACTGTGGGAAAAGGAGAAAATGCTGGTTACCAGCATTTTCTCCTTTTCGTACAGTGTTTTCAAAAGGCTTCTTTCTAAAGAGACGTCAAAAATAGGGATTGTGTGGTAAAGGGTTAAGCCATTAAGCCTTGAATAAACCCAACAGAAATATTTGTATAAGAAATATGACCCAATTAACTGCATTTTGATGGGTGTTCTTGTCTGTACTGTTTAAGCTAAGTGAACAGTAAAGACCAAAGATCAGATTGCAGTCATTTTGTGCAATCTGATCTTGATCTACAGAATAGTGAACTTTAATCATCATGTATTATGTACTTGAAGGTAATTGTAAGAGCTTTCTCCCATCACACATCCGTTTTTCTACACCTGAAGGATGTATGCAACTTGGCTACTCATAATAGTTTATTACGTAATTTTCTTTCAATTGTATGACAGTAAAAGTACTTTTGGGTGACTAGCAAATATTTGGGAGCGAAGAACAACACATACTGAGTATTCTGATCTTTATCTCTACAAATGTAGACTTTTTACACGGAAAGAGTGAATTTTTTTATGAAAAAAGTATTCATATGCAGAATAAGAGAAAATAGCTCAAAATGATCATTTTCTCCATCTGCCACCAAATTTCTAAATGTCCTTCATCTTTTTGACCATGTAAACAGACTGTTTTATGTCGGCTTAGATTAAGATCAGACTTTCAAAAAGCCAGTACAGATGGGTCTTGAATGACCATTCTATTGTGGTGACTTCTGCACTCCAATACATTGTTTGTCCAACAAGTTTTTTACATCAGCATTTCCATTATATTATGTGCAACTAAAGTAATTTTAACCAGCATTTTCTCCTTTTACCACAATGTTTCCAAAAACCTTTTACATGTAGGTTTGGGTCGTTAAAACTTGGGATGGCACGGTGGAGCGTTTAATGCCAATAGATACTTTAGATCTACATTCCTTGGGACTGGTCCAGCATTAAACCTGTATGATATCATCCAAAGCTATGGGATTCTCAGTGATGTAAATTCTTTACTCTTAACCAGACAAAAACATTTTACACTTGTCCAAATTAAAATGATTACAAAATACAAAATAAATACAATTCAAAAACTGAAATAACCTATTACCACACAATCCCTACTTTTGACGCCCCTGAGAAAGAAGACTTTTGAGAACACTGTTGGAAAAGGAGAAAATGCTGGTAACCAGCATTTTCTCCTTTTCCCACAGTGTTTTCTACCCTTTCCAGAACAAATTTCTATTTTTCAGTCACCTTTTTTTTTTGTCGTCTGCAAATGCTTTCAATTTGGACCAGTCTAAAATTTTCAGGTGTGGTAAAGAGATAATGAGGGGAAACCATTATTCAATTTCTAAAGAATTCCTCACAGTCACAGACAAGTCCAAATACTAAGGATTTGCATAGGAGCCACTCAACAACTGAAATTTGTTTCTGGTAGGTTAGAACACAGTGGACATGGGAGAAAATGCTGGTAACCAGCATTTTCTCTCTTTTCCACTGTATTTCAAATGCCATTTCCCTTCAGAATCAAAGTAGGGATTGCGTTAAAAAGGGTTAAATCGGTTCAGAAAATAAATGTTCATGATCAATTTTCATGATCTAAAATGTATCCTTATGTTACATGATCACTGTATCCTCTTAGACAATGATCAGGGAGTGGGAATAAATACCAAAAGGCATTTATTTTACTTTTTTATGGAGAAATCGAATGTAGACATGTTTATGTACCACTAAACCATGACTCCCATGATTCATCAGTCATGAACTTTGAAATATTGTAGTCGATATACATCATGTCATACTTGAAATACCACCAGTGTGTGTACTCAAGTTATCAAAATTTGCCTTCACTTCAGCTCTATGCCCAATGACAAAATCTTACATTTATCATAGATTGAAAAAAAAAAATAGAATCTAGTCTACAGACAAAAAATTCGATCAGGCCCATAAAGCCATAGATCTTTCCTCGAAATGGTAGAAAGGAATGTTGGAAAAAGAGGTAGTTCTAATGAAGGTAACTACAAATGTTTTCTCTGGATTGTGTGATAAAGGATTCAAATACATGTACCTACTGGGGGATGAACTTTCAAACTTCTATCAAATTCAAACCCCTTCCCTTATTTTGAATTTCACTTAAACCGTCAACATTTCTTTTCACAATCCTGCAAAAAAGAAGGCTGTTGAAAACATGGTGGGAATAGAAGGAAATACTGACAACCACCATTTCTTCTTTTCTACTAATGTCTTCTATTCTTTCAAATAAAAATTCCATCAATTGGCCCCTGCCAATACATAATTGCAAGCAAATATTTACAATACTGGCAAGCCTACAACTATGTAATCTACAGATGAGTAAGAGAGTACTTCGTCCTTTTTTTCTTCTTTTCAGACAAAGTCTAATTATACGGTTACCCTTTTTCAGACATATTCTACCATTTGAGGCTTTTTTCCCCGATAGGCAAGCAATTTAAAATGATCAGGACTAAAATACTTAATCCCTGGTGGGATAATAATTAACTCTATAACAAACAATAAATTTCAGACTCGCCCAAATTCAAAGCATTTACAGACTTCAAAACACTTAAAAACTGAAATTACATTTTGGGGGAGTATAAAACATTTTGGGTAAAGGATAGTGGTGGGCCGATGATCGACTATAGTCGAAAGTCAGTTGGTTTTGGCTTCCGATTCCGATAATCGATTGAGAAATCCCGCAATCGATTGTAATTGGTTGCTATGCTGGCTTGGTGCCAAACCTTGAATTCTGGTTTTTAGCGCTTGGTTTTTTGACTATTATTAATCACAATCTTGAATTAAACAAAGTGGATAACAAACATGAAATATGCTGAAAAATGAGAAACAAATCTTTGTCCATGAATGTCTTCACAAAATTTGACAACTCGGCAAGTGTCCCTGAGCCCGGGTTTTGTCATTTGGAAATTTGAAATTACCTGTCTCTGGCAATGAAAGATGTCTGCCTAAATGTCATTCTGAGGCATGAAATTATCGTCTAGAATTTCTTATAACCTAGCTTGCGTGCATCGGGCAGAAATATGATTTAAACACAATCAGTATAAAATGCGAAGGACACCCGGATGATAATGAACCTGGCGAGTCATTTATGACAGTAACGAAGGTGTTATTCCTCTTATCTAGTGTAAAATGACAGCTTTTTAAGTTACTTGCTATTTAAACTGACTAAATAATGTCAAATCATGTAATAATACTTCTCCAGAAACTAATTGTCAAGAAAAAATAGATCGCCAAAAAAGCGCGAAAACCCATGACACTACCATGAGCAGCGTGGCATCGTCCGATCAGAGGGACTTCAAACTATCTTCTTATCTTTAATAATGAATTTTAACAGTGAATTTACACAAATTTCTGAACAAAGCAGTAAGTGGAAGCTAAAATTCTGTTCATGGATGGAAAAATGTTGAATTAGTAAATAAAAATAAAGGGGGGGGGGGGGGGAGGGGAGAGAGAAAGAGGGGTCGTCTGCAAATGTTTGAACTATTAGGTATATGTCTGATTCTTTTTGAACTCGTTTGGAAATTATAAGGAACAAAATGAATGATATTGATTGAAGCAGAAAACTTAATTGTAATGTATTTCAACTGATTAAAGTGCAGAATACAACATCTTTCTAAACTTAATACATGAAGACTATCATGTTTACAATATTGTCACAATATTTTTTAAAGCAAAAAAACATTCTCAGTTAAATGGAGTCTAAACCGATTGTACTATCGATAGCTAGTTGGTTTGCTCTTCCGATTACAAAGCGATAATCGATTGAGATTTTAAACCGATTGCCCAACACTAGTAAAGGAGAATATGCTGGTAAACAGCATTTTCTTCAACCCCCCCCCCAACATAGTTTTAAAAAATCAGCATTTTCTCCTTTTCCCACAAGTGACAATGTTTTCAAAAGGCTTCTTTCACAGGTGTGCTAATTGCGATTGTGTGGTAAAGGGTTGAAACTTCAATTGTGTAGTACAATATAAAGAGCTTACTGAATTTTGGCAAAATACTGTAGATATACCAGGTAAAACAATATCCAATCCATGGCCGATAATTTTGGCCGATAAGAATTACGTGTATAAAGATATTTTGAAACTCTTAAACTTTACCACACAATCCCGACTTTTAACGAACCTAAGATAAAAAAAGCCTATGAAAATAATGTAGGAAAAGGAGAAAATGCTAGTAACCAGCATTTTCTCTTTTTCCAACTTTTTTTTCAAAAGCTCTCTTTTCAGGACGGTTTACAGTCAGGAAACTGTGGTAAAGGTTCCAGTAATAAAATGGCAGGCTTTGTTCATTGAAATTAGAACAATGCCATTGTCTAAAACTGACAGCTGGCATAACTATCGCATAGTCCAAGGTATGTTGGGAATGATCTTATGATTATGGTAAAAACTTGGACGGCAATGTACTCCATTTCTAAATGAAGTTATAAATTTAAGTTTTTAAGTCAACATAAGTTTTTGGGCTGTCTATATTGAAAGCTTTTGCAGACGACACTTAATTGTGGCAAAATGGGGAAAAAAAATGGAATTAGTCTTTGGCCACTACCCTTGTAAATAAATGAAATGTAATCTGTAAGTAGATACATGTAGTTGAAACCAAAATGATGATATTTTGAAGGCATTTTTAGGGAGGAGAGGAGTGAATTAGTCCAATTCAGACAGTGAATATATAAGATCAGTCTGCTCATTCTGTGCAGTCCGATCTTGATCTACAATGTCTGCAAAAGGCGAGTAGCGCTTAGCAGCCTAAGGTTAAACCAATTACAACGCAATCCTTACTTTTGACTACCCTGAGAAGGAAGCCTTTAGAAAACATTGTGGGAAAAGGAGAAAATGCTGGTAACCAGCATTTTCTCCTTTTCCCACCATGTTTTCTACCCTTCACAAAACAAATTTCAACTCTTCCGTCACTTTTATTTTGTTGTCTGCAAATGCTTTTGATTTGGACAAACCTCAAATGTTGTTTGGTAATGAGTTAATAGTATGTTAGAAAACATATGAAATTGAGAACTTGCTTTTTCTACTTGTACATGTAGGACTTTTTTTCCACACTATGCTTTGTAAGAGGACTCCTAGAGTCTTCCTTGGGGTTGTTAGAACTTCTGATTGTGTGATTAAGATATAAGCTCCATAAAACTTGACTTTGATAAATAAAAACTTATCTTTAATCCTTTGACACACAATCCCTAGCCTGTTTTGAAAACATTGTGGGAAAAGGACTAAATGCTGTTACTTTTCCACAATCATTTATACCCATTAAAGACAGAGGTAATCTTGTAAACCTGTCTAAGTTGATTGTCTGCAAGTTCTTTCAAAATGATGTTGTCCAAAATTTGTCTTTTGTTAAAAAGGTAAAACAAAGACGATCTTTTGTATGGAACTATAGTACTGATAAAGGTTTGGCTAAACTTGGAAGTAAAAGTTTTTGACATTGTCTGCATTTGACATTGTCTACAAAGGTTAAATTGTAACCCTCTACACAGGCTTGGTACAACCTTATGAGAGACTGGGCTCAACAGTATTGTTTAATTATGCCCCTATCCTTTTTGATTCCATTTTATCGGTTTTTTGATCGACCTTAAACAAACAACTATATCCCTGTAGTGAATAACAGTTACTGTTATTATATTGATTTCTTCTCATGTGCTGGAAACATTTCAAAATACTTACTCCTTTGAACTAACCTGATCACTACCTTGACTACTAACTTTACTTATTCAACTCTTGACCAAACAACAAAATTTTGGACTGGTCCAAATTGCAAGCATTTGCAGGCGACGAAATAAATGTGACTAAAGAATTGAAATTTGTTTTCGGAAATGAAGAAAACATTGTGGGAAAAGGAGAAAATGCTGGTAACCAGCATTTCTCCTTTTCCCACAATGTTTTCTACCCTGGTGGAAACAAATTTCAATTATTGAGTTTACCTTTATTTTGTCACCTGCAAGTTCTTTTATTTTGGACGAGTCTAAAATTTTGTTAAATAGTTAAGACGTCCTCACAGACACTTTTAAGCTCTCTCTCAAGAACAATTTTCCTTTGAAATGGGTTACTTTTGTTGTTTTAGATCTGCAAAATACCTACCCATCCATTGTTTTCATTCATCCAGCTTTCACAATTTTTTTGCATGAATTGAGCGGTCCATTCTCGCACCAAATCAACTTTCTCTGCGTGTAAAGTTTTCATACAATGAGCAGAAACTGCGCCTGCAAAAGTCAAAATTCCTGCAATTCGTCCCCAGTGTAAATCGTCTTGAACTAACTCTTTTAATACGGATAAATAAAATCCAAATTCAACCCCATGACCATTGCAAGTTGAACATATTTCCGCAAATTGTTTTTCATACCGCTTCTCAAACTCCTCACAAAGACTCCATGCAGTCTTAACGACCTTGTTATTCGCACAACTTCTTGTCGGTGAAGTCTGCCAGTGAAAACCTTCTTTTTCTAACCGTTTATTTATAATAGCTCCAATAACACAATTCGTGTTAATCGTATAATCCTCTTCGTCCATCATTTTCACAGATATATTATATTCAAACACTAGTACTTCAGCGAAATTCTGTTTTCCTTATGTAAACGACCCTGCTGTTGTCCTTTACGAATCTCTATGTTCCGTTCTGGATGATCGATACACAACACGATATTTATTCTAGGTCACAATCTATTTTTAGGTTGTTTACCATTTACCAGGTTTAACCTTCGGCGCCAACTTGTGATATCTCTTATTGTCGTACTTACCAGCTGTAGATCAGACCGCGTGCACATGAATGCTGTCTGGTGTTTGATATGCATCCTCTGAATTCTGTAGGGGCAATCTGATCAAAAGCGTAGAATTTGAAACATTACTGTAGCATATACCGATTAAACAAATCCTTTTCATTCAATTTGGTTCAAAGGGTGAGGCCGAGGTCAATACTGGCGGAAAATACCAGAAAACAGTGGAAATATTTTAATTGGTTTCGTCTGTCCAGACAGCCACTGCATGACCAAATAATTACCTTTACCGCACATTATGGACTAAGGAATAAAGTCTGGTTACAAACATTCTCTTCTTTCATCCCTATATATTTTCTTCTCCTCTTATGCCAATGCCATCATTTTAGCCACTCGTGTATGTGAATTGTTGTCTGCAAATGTTTTGCAATATGGATAAGTTTAAAGTTAATATGATCCTGAAATATAAAAGTCGGCCCAAGACAAGGCACTCAACTTGTGCAAGTAAACTTCGACTATCATCTTTGGAGTTAGAGACATAGGTGAAAATCTAAACAGAGGCGGTAAGGGGTGGGGGAAGGGGGGGGGGAAGGGTAGAACAGTTAATCTAGAGACCCAGAGCTTCCAAGAAATTTGATTCAGATCTTACAGCTCTATAATATATCTGAATCCCGGGTGCCAAGTAGAATTATCTGTAGATTTAGGCTTACTTAAATAGCCCTTTACATTTCGTGGATTAGGAACATGCGAAAAGGGACATCCGGACATCAAAACTCCTTTTCGCATCGTGCAGTCATCTTGAAAGTAAGAGATCCATATGTATGATTGTGCAAGTGAGGGATCTAAATCTAGAACCAAGTCGTTTAACCCTTAACCACACAATCCCAACGTTTGAGACGATCCTGAGAAAGAAAGTTTTTGAAAACACAGTAGGAAAAAGAGAAAAAATCCTGGTAAGCGATAACCAGTATTTTCTTCCTCTTTTTTTTCACAAGGGTGAAATTATGTTTAAAGATTGTACGAAATGCAGAAATAACTTGTTGTGATGATTGTACAATTCTGTCGTCAGTTAAAGGGTTGTTAATTCAAGATTTTGGAGTTACAACAAATCTTTTAACCCGCCGAATCCTGTTAACCCTTTACCCCATAAGGCATTTCTATGGTGTCCATAATTGACCATAAATAAGAGCAAGGATAAAGCCGTTTTTTATGTGTATATGACAGCTTTTGATAGTGTAGAAAACATTGTGGCAAAAGGTGAAATTGCTCGTCACGAGCAATTTCACCTTTTGCCCTAATGTTTTCCAAAGGCTCTTACAAGCAATGCGTAGAAATAAGTATCTATGGAGTTAACTCATTAGATCTACCAAATGACAAAATTTTTGGCTTGTCCAGATCGAAAGCATTTGCAAACGACAAAATAAACATCACTGAAAATTTGAAATTTGTTTTGTGAAGAGAAGAAAACATTGTGGGAAAAGAGAGAAAATTCTGGTTACCAGCATTTTCTCTTTTTCCCACAATGTTTTCAAAGGACTTCTTCCTCAGGGTCGTTAAAACCCGGGACTGTGTGGTAAAAAGTTTAAGGGTTGTTAATTCGAGATTTTGGGGTTTCACCAAATCTTTTAACTCGCCGAATCCTGCTAAATAAGTAAAACTAAATATTCAAGTGAAAAGAATAGACCCAAATTTTGCTATATTTCAAAAGGTATTTGGGGAAAGTAAGATATTTCCTTATCGACAAAACTCTAGACTTGTCCAACGTCAATGCACTTGCATATGAAAAGACACATCAACTGTTGCTTAACTGATGGGATTTCTCTCTGACAGGTTAGAAAACAGTGCGTGAAAGAGAAACATGAGCACTGCATGCGGGTGCCAAAGCTCGGGTTTAATTCGTCGGTTTACTTAAAAAAACTCGAAACTACAGCTTGTAGTTACGAGTTTTTTTTAAGTAAACCGAGGAATCGTTAAAAGGGACATAACTCTGTCAAATATAGTTTTAACATTTCATGCTCTTCTGATATAAGCTCCCCTTTTGTACTGCGAATAATTTGTGCAAGTTGTGAGTAGATCCAAATACCTTCAGTAATATCAGAGATTCGGTAACAGTTTTTGGTAATGTCAAAAGTCACGGCGACGCCTCCGATATGGCAACGCCCAGGCAACGAAAATTGCCTCGACATTTCCTTGTATGTTTGTCATGTTCCCACTAAGTCCTCGTTAAAAAAAAGATATATGTTATATGTCATAAGCGGCGTTGAAATGGGATTGTTGGCACAGGATTTCTGTACATTAAATTGTGTTTCATTTATACTGATTTTAGAATTATTACAGTCAAAACACGCCGGTGTAATGCAGAGAAATGACCCTACCCTACAAAATGATTCCAGAAGTCATTTCACTACGTAGAGGAATGACCCGGGTAATAATTCTACGTAGAGAAATGACCGGGTCATTTCTCTACCTAAAATGATGACCCGGGTCATTCCTCTACGTAGAGAAATGACCCATGGGTCATTTTTTAGGGGCCATTTCTCTGCATTACACCGGCCGTATTATTGGCTGTCATAAAAGCTTACCTAATATCTCCTTACTATACGACAAAATTTTAGCCTGGTTCAAATTGAAAGAACTTGTAGATAACATTATTACACGTTACCTCAAAAGTTAGAAAGTATTTTTGGAAAAAGGTATAACGTTATTTTAGTAACAAGCATTTTCTCCTCCTACAGTGTTTTCATAAGCTCCTTCCGGGGATCCTGCGTATCTCAATGGTAACGTGTAGGACTTGTGACCTGCGGGCCCCGGGTTCGAGCCTCACTGGAATCACGACGGCTTTTTTGTGGGATTGTCCTTTGGCAAGAAGCTTAAGAGCCCTAGACTGGTGTTGGTGAAACTCAGGAAGAACATGTAGGCCTATAGACAAGCTGACCCCTGATATGAGTATAATAATGTTAAACTTTTGGCTGCTAAGCGTGACCAGCTGACCTTTTGCGGACAATGTAGATCAAGATCAGACTGCACAGAACGTGCAGTCTGATCTTTGATCTACATTGTCCAATAAGGAGATATTATTCCCCAAAACATGCCTTTGAAACAGCAATATTTGGGTAATTAACCCTTTACCAAAAAACAAAATTTTAGACTGGTCCAAACTGAAAGCACTTGAAGACGACAAAATAAACGCAATTTAAAAAATTAAATTTGATTCTAGCAGGGAAGAAAACATTGTGGGAAAAGGAGAAAATGCTGGTTACCAGCATTTTCTCCTTTTCCCACAAAGTTTTCAGACGGTTTCTTCCTCTGGTTCGTAAAAAACAGGGATTGCTTGGTAAAGAGTTAATATGGTATTGAAAATTTCAAATTAGTTATATAGCAGGATAAGGGATAAAAGCGGCGTAAATCAATCAATCAATCAATCAATCAATCAATCAGTTCACACACCCCCCATTTTTCAGCGTCATTTTCAATCGTGATTGTCTGGTAAATGGTTAACACACGTGAAGAGCAATGCCCTGGTGTCACCAGCACTTGGCTAGGGCTGTGAACACTGAAATATGAATGGAGGCAAAATAAAAGGGAAGTAATCCTTAAATCATCATATTCAAACCAGAATTATTTCCCTTCCCAGAGAAAAATCTCACGGAAACACATTTGGTTGCAGTCATCGTAGATTTAGATCCGACTGCTAAAATATTCATCAAGAAATTGGAGGTGTACTTTCCTTTGTTTCGTAAGGCACTGATACTCTGGTTACAACAGCGTTCAATTTGTTATATTTGGCTTGTTTCTCTTCCATGGACATAAATATCCCTGTTACTGGTACATGGATACGACTTGGGTTTGTTGGCTTAACTCTTTACCAAACGACAAAATTTTGGGTAAATCTAAATTGAAAACATTTGCAGACGACAAAATAAAAGTGACTGAAAATTTGAAATTTGTTTTTTTAAATGGTAGAAAACATTGTGGGAAAAGGAGAAAATGCTGGTTACCAGCATTTTCTCCTTTTCCCACAATGTTTTCTGAAGGCTTCTTTCTCAGGGTCGTCAAAAGTAGGGATTGTGTGGTAACCAGGTGACAAAATTTTAGCCCTGTACAAATTGAAAGCACTTGCAAACAACAAAATAAACTGAAAAGTGCAGTTAAATACATTGAAACTTGTTTCCAGCAGGGCAGGCAACATTGCGGGGATAAAGGAGAAAATGCTTCTTACAAGAATTTTCTCCTTTTCCCACAATGTTTCAAAAGGCTTCCTCCTAAGGGGCGTTAAAGGTAGGGATTGCGTGATAAAGAGTTAATCTTTTACCACAACATTCTTGTATAATATTAACAGCCCCAAATAAGATGTAATTGAAAACATTGCAGGAATAGGGGAAAATGCTCATGAAAGCATGTCTTTCTACCCTTTTTAACCCTTTAACCACACAGTGATGACTTTTAACTTCCTTCAAAAGGAAACCTTTTGAAAACAATGAGGGAAAAGGAGAAAATGCAAGTAACCAGCATTTTCTCCCACATTGTTTTCTACCCTTCCCAAATCAAATTTCAATTTTGCATTCATATTTATTTTATCGTCTGTAAATGCTTTCAATTTAGGGCTAAAATTTTTTGTCCTCTGCTTAACTTTTTACCAGGCGACAAAATTTTAGACTTGTTAAAATTAAAACATTTGCAGACAACAAAATAGATGAGACCCAAAGATTGATATCTGATTTGGGAAGTGTAGAAATACAAACCAATGTGAGAAAAGGAGAAAATGCTGGTTACCAGCATTATGTCATTTTCCCACAATGTTTTCTATAGGCTTCTTTCTCAGGATCTTAAAAGTCGGGATTGTTTGGTAAAGAGTTAAATGAAATAATTGGAGCTAAAATCAACTTAGCAACTGCAAATGATGCAGCTTTGAAATACCATTTTTTGTCTTCCGATTTCTAGACCAACAATTTGTTTGATTCAGAGCTCCAACTCTCTACTGCCCCATCCTTAGTTTTAATGGATTGCAGGCAAAAGGTTTTTTAACTCATTACCAAACGACACAATTTTAGACTGGTTCAAATTGAAAGCATTTGCAGACGACAAAATAACGGTGACTGAAAAATTGAAATTTGTTCTGGGAAGGATAGAAAACCCTGTGGGAAAAGGAGAAAATGCTGGTTACCAGCATTTTCTCCTTTTCCTACAGTGTTTTCTAAAGGCTTCTTTTTCAGGGGCGTCAAAAGTAGGGATTGTGTGGTAATGGGTTAAAACATTCTGAAAAAGTGAGATAGTTTTGTTTTTGGGTAGAGAGTAAAAGGGAAATGGATCAAAATTAGCATATTCTAGACAAGCAAAATGATATAAAAGAAAAAGTCAACATTTCATTTTTCTAACAACTTTTGTAATTAAGAAGAATTACAAGCAAATTTAACTCTTTACCAAACAATCTCCAGTTTCAACAATCATGAATAAAACGTCTTTCGAAAAACATTGTGGGAAAAGGAGAAAATACTGATTTTCATTTTCACACAATGTTTTCTTCCCTTTGAAGAACAAATTTCAGGATTTGAATTATATATACTTTGTCATCTGCAAATGCTTTCAATTCGGACAAGCCATTAATTTTGCTGTCTGGTAAAGAGTTCACTTATGATATTCAATGCTGATCCACAACAAAAGTTTAAAAAAAAATGCAGTATACTATTGTTAACATTAACAAACAATACATAAAAAAACAGCCATTATAAAACAGATAATATCATTGAAAAGAAAATATGGTAACCCATGCATCTTCCTAGGTGCAAAATTTGTGTCAGTCCAGTTCCAAAATGCAAAATCGGTATGCAAACAGTTCCATCATGCAAAAACTATATTAGTCTGTCAACACTTCCATACTGCAAAATCTGTATCAGTCTACAGTTTCACTGGACGAAATCTGGGTCAGTCTACAGTTCCATTGGACGAAATCCATGTCAGTCTACAGTTCCATTGGACAAAACCTGTGTCAGTCTACAGTTCCAT
Organism: Tridacna crocea; assembly: GCA_943736015.1. Classification (NCBI taxonomy): domain Eukaryota; kingdom Metazoa; phylum Mollusca; class Bivalvia; order Cardiida; family Cardiidae; genus Tridacna; species Tridacna crocea. Next base: position 18,658,201 of record OX031069.1, read on the forward strand.
TTGACAAAACCTGTGTCAGTCTACAGTTCCATTGGACGAAATCTGTGTCAGTCTACAGTTCCATTGTACGAAATCTGTGTCAGTCTACAGTTCCATTGTACGAAATCTGTGTCAGTCTACAGTTCCATTGTACGAAATCTGTGTCAGTCTACAGTTCCATTGTACGAAATCTGTGTCAGTCTACAGTTCCATTTGACGAAATCTGTGTCAGTCTACTGTTCCATTGTAAAAAATCTGTGTCAGTCTACAGTTCCATTGTAAGAAATCTGTGTCAGTCTACAGTTCCACTGGACGAAATCTGTGTCGGTCTACAGTTCCATTGTACGAAATCTGTGTCGGTCTTCAGTTCCATTGTAAGAAATCTGTGTCAATCATTAGTTCCTATGTACAAAATCTGTGTCAGGATACAGTTCTAATGTATTTTATATCAACTCTCTACCTGACCATGAAAATTTAATGGCCTGAATTGAAAGTGTTTGCAAGTAAGAAATTGTAGAGGATTTATTTATTATAGCATGTAGAACTTTATGAGAACAAGACATAATGCTGTTTACCAGCATTTTCTCCATTTCCAACAATGTTTTCAAAGCCTTCTTCCTTGGAGTCTTGTTCATTACCAAACAACAATATTTTGGACTAGTCCAAATTGAAAGCATTTGCAGACGACAAAATAAAAGTGACTGAAAATTTTAAATTTGTTTTGTGAAGAGTAGAAAACATTGTGGGAAAAGGAGAAAATGCTGGTTACCAGCATTTTCTCCTTTTCCTACAATGTTTTCCAAAGGCATCTTTTTCAGGGTCATCAAAAGTAGGGATTGTGTGGTAATGGGTTAAGCATTGGGTTGTTTAATAAAGGGTTGAAATAATTTCAATTCATGAGGCTCCAAAGCAAATATTTCAATTTTGAAGGAAAAAAAAAAAATCTGTCATTCTTTTTGATCAAATAGTAAACTTGAAGGTAAAACCCATAAGAAAAGAAACCTGAGACATTGTGGCAGAACAAGACAGTGGATTTTTACAAGCAAAATCTTTTTACCACATTGGTGCCAAAACTTAAAGTGATATTGGGCAAGATCGATTGAAATGAGGTGAAAGAGGTTAATTGTGTGCAAGGGCCTATATAGATGTATAAATTCTATGCCTTTTCAGGGCATAATAAGAACTTATCAAATTTTAGCCTTTCCAGGGCCTGTATTCACCAACCATTCTAAAGAATGTTCTTTGTTTTATTCTCCAGAATTTTCTACATTTGTAAGTAACACAACCTTTGATTGGCTAAACCATTCGGTTTCTTACAAATTTAAAAAACCTTTGAGAATAAGACTAAGAACATTCTCAAGAATATTTGGTGAATACAGACCCAGGGCTCATGTTGACAATTTAGTTTTATGCCTTTTTGGGGCATGGAACAATTATAACAGAGAAAGTAATGAAAAGGTGCTAAACTCTTTACCAAACGACAAATCTATAGACCGGTCAAAATTGAAAGCAATTGCAGACGACAAAATAAATGAGACTGAAAAATTAAAATATGATTTGGGAAGGGTAGAAAAATTGTGGGAAAAGGAGAAAATGATGGTTACCAGAATTTTCTCCTTTTCCCACAACGTTTTCAAAAGGCTTTTTTCTCTGGGTCGTTAAAAGTCGGAATGAGTGGTAAAGAGGACATTAAAATCTTTCAGCCAGTAGAGGTCATAAATCAAAATTTGAATTTTGTTTCCAGCAGGGTTAAAATAATTGTGGGAAAAGGAGAAAATGCTGGTTATCAGCATTTTCTCCTTTTCCCAAAAATATTTTCAAAGGGGTACTACCTCAGGGTCATTAGAAGTTCGGACTGTATGGTAAAAGGTTAACGGATTAATTGCAACATCTAAAAATTTCTTTTTTAAGTTTTGGAAATAAAAAGATATACCCGATATCATAGTACATACAAATATATACATAAAAATATAATAATATACATCTGTGCACAAATCCCTCACAACCAATATGCTCCTCTCTCTCTGTGTCTCTCCTTGCTAGGTTCGGTAATTCCTTCATACATCTCCACCCCCAACTCACACACACACATATCTATAACTGCATGCAGAAAAATACCATTTTAAAAGTTTAAATTAGAACATCATTCTCATGCTGATTACAAACAAAATTTATGTAGTTAATGAGAAAAGTGTCACCCTTCCTCTACAATGTTTTCTACCCTTTCAAAGCCAAACCCCTTAATTTTAGCTCTTTAGCTTATTTACCACATGATAAAAACTTGCGGTAGTCAAAATTGAATATGCAGACAATTGAATTAATGTGGCTTAATCTGTGGAATAAGACATTTTCTCCTTTTCCAACAATGTTTTCAAAAGACTTCTTTCGCAGGGATGTAAAAAAATTGGGATTGTGTGGTAAAGGGTTAAAACGTACAATTCTTTAGTGATGGATTTTGTGTCATCAATTGCCATATTACTCATTAAATTTTATGAAGTGAATGTTAACCCTTTACTCCACAGATACTCATTTCTACACATTGCTTGTAGGAGATTTTGGAAAACATTGTGGCAAAAGGTGAAATTGCTCGTGACGAGCAATTTCACCTTTTGCCACAATGTTTTCTATGCTAGCAAAAGGTGTCACACACACATAAGAAAAAGATTCATCCTTACTGTTATTTAGGGTCAATTAGAGATACCACAGAAATGCCTCTTGGGGTAAAGGGTTAACCCTTTACAAAATGAAAAAATTTTACTGGTCCAAATTGAAAGCACTTGCAGACGACAAAATAAACATATCTCAAAAATTAAAATTTGTTTCCAGCAGGGCAGAAAGCATTGTGGGAAAAGGAGAAAAAGCTGGTTACCAGCATTTTCTTCTTTTCCCACAAAGTTTTCTAAGGACTTCTTTCCCAGCTTCGTTAAAAGTCAGGGCTGTATCGTAAAGGGTTCAGTTTATGTATGTTAGTCAGCTAAGCCCTAATGCAACTGTTGCAATCTATTAAGATCAGACTTCACACAAGAGCCAGTCTGATCTTTGATCCACACAGCCTGTTAACGCTTTACCACACAATCCCAACTTTTAACACCCCTGTGAAAGAAGCCTTTTGAAAACATTGTGGGAAAAGGAGAAAATGCTGGTAACCAGCATTTTCTCCTTTTCCCACAATGTTTTCTTCCCTTCCTACAACAAATTTCAATTCTTTAGTCCCATTTATTTTGTTGTCTACAAATGTTTTCAATTTGGACCAGTGTAAAATTTTGTCGTTTGATAAAGAGTTAATTAATTTTCTGGGCAAAAAGCATTTGAATATGCAAACATTTTAGTCTAAACCATTTTTCTAATTTGGTCGAGTCCAAAATTTTGTAATAAAGTGTTATTTAACCCATTACTACACAATACCTACTTTTGATGCCCCCGAGAAAGAAGCCCTTTGAAAACACTGTAGGAAAAGAAGAAAATGCTGGTAACCAGCATTTTCTCCTTTTCCCACAGTGCTTTCTACCCTTCCCAGTACAAATTTCAATTTTTCAGTCACCTTTATTTGTCGTCTGCAAATGTTTTCAATTTGAACCAGTCTAAAATTTTGTCGCGTGGTAAAGAGTTAAATAAAAGCATGCCTTCATAGTCATCTACTGAAGATTTGTTACAGGAACCTATGCCTAAAAATGGTAAAAGCTATTGAATTGTACAGCAAACACTTGAAAATTATAGGCAATGACAAAGTGGCCTACACGGAAACCTATGTCATTTTCCATTGTCTTTCAACGACAAGGAAGCAAATAATATCTGATTCTGTCAAGTGGTAAGAGCATGACCAATCAAAGCAGATCTTGTAATTCTAGGGAAATTTTCGGTAGGTTACCATGGATTTCAAACTAAAATGAAATTTGTCTCTGTGGCCACATCTACTACCAGACAAGAGCTATTCTAGGGAAATTTTCGGTAGATTACCATGGATTTCAAAACTACAATAAAATTTGTCTCTGTGACCACATCTACTACCAGACAAGAGCTCCGCAAAGCCAAGGCAATAAAGGCCAACACGAAACTATCAAGAGTATGTCGCCTTTGACCTCCTGCTGCGACCTTGGCCTTGAACCCTAGCACCTGAAAACTTTGCTTTGCACATTGCCTAAACTAAGAGCCCATCTTTATTAACTTTTTACTGCAAGGTACAAAGTTTTAATGACCCTGAAGGCAAGAGGCTTTTGAAAATATTGTGGGAAAAGGAGAAAATGCTGGTAACCAGTCAAAACAAATTCTAACATTAGCTAAAATTTTTGGGTCACTTTTTTGTCATCTGCAAATGCTTTCAATTAACCCATTACCACACAATCCCTACTTTTGACGCCCCTGAGAAAGAAGCCTTTTGAAAACACTGTGAGAAAAGGAGAAAATGCTGGTAACCAGCATTTTCTCCTTTTCCAACAGTGTTTTCTACCCTTCCTCGAACAAATTTCAATTTTTCAGTCACATTTTTTTTGTCGTCTGCAAATGCTTTCAATTTGGACCGGTCTAAAATTTTCTCGTGTGGTAAAGAGTTAAGACAAGTCTACATTTTTGTTGTTTGGTAAAGGGTTAACTCTTCAACAAACAACAGAATTTTAGAGTGTTCCAAATTGAAAGTATTTGCAAAAGACAAATTAATTATAACTCGAAAAAAATGGAAATTTGTTTACGGCAGAGTAGAAAACATTGTGGGGGAAGGAGAAAATGCTGGTGATCACGATTTTCTCCTTATCCCACAATGTTTTCAAAAGGATTCTATCTCGGGGTCGTTAAAACCAAGGATTATTTGGTAAAGGGTTAACTCTTTACCATGCAACAAAATTTTACTCCAAATTGAGAGAAACTGCAATTAACAAAATAAATGTGAGGGATAGAAATGACTTAAAACAGGAGAAAAGACCATTTCCTAAAAGCAGTCTCTTTTACCAGTACTTCACACAATCTTCTTTCCAAGCCAGTGGCTTCTTTTCCACACAATCATTGTGGAAACAATGGTCAGCCATGGAAGAAGAATGAATCCTGTTCCAGTGACTATCATCAAAAGAAATTTGGCAAGCCAGGGGTTGTAGCCATATATCGAACCCTCAACCTCCTCTTCTCAAGTATGGATTATGTAATAGAGGATACATGTATTTGTTTTTTTCGGTGAAAGATCGAAATTTATTTCATCAAGTGAACACCATCGGTAATATTTTCATGAGTGGCACAGCCACGAATGAAAATATTATACATGTAGATGTTGTTCACGAGATGAAATAAATTTCGATCTTTCAACGAAAAAAGCAAACATTCTATTTATTTTATGCTTTTAACCCTTTCTTGGGGGAGCTTTATCAATATCCAGTACATTTCTTTTTCCCGTGGCGTACCCCACCCGCATAGCAACGCATCACAATATCATGTCAAGCGTGAGAAATGTAAAGTAAATGACGCCATATTTCCCATCTGGTTGTGATGCACGCGCAATTGACCTAGGCAAACAAGAACGTGAAAATCGTTTTTTTCACTGGTGGTACCAGAGTAAGATCGAAATATATTTTCACTGCTATTTCTCGATATCCTACCAGAAAGCATGAAATAATGTAAAGTAATTTGAGCTATGCTCTGTGAAAAGAGGGCTTGATGCAGCTACAAAACATATTGACCCATGTCAGCCTGAGCAGTCTGCTCAGGCTGACCTAGGTCAAGACTATTTCGTAATTTGTAAATTTTGTGCATGTCCAAGGACCATTTTACCTCCAATATGTCTCCAATATTGCCAGACTAAATGGAGTATAATCACGGATCCTTGATTATGTAATGAATTGCTCGGTATCATGCACCACCTTGATGCATTTAGTCCCCTCTTGTTAGAGCATGGCGCAATTTTAAGTGATGATGGATATGACTAAGCAATGTTTCATGTGAATATCTAACATTTCTCTGCACTTGATACATCATTAGTAATCACTTAACTCCTAACCACACAATCCTGACTTTTAACGATCCTGAGAAAGAAGTCTTTAGAAAACATTGTGGGAAATGGAGAAAATGCTGGTAACTTTTTCCCACAATGTATTCTACTCCTCACAAACAAATTTCAAATCACTCATTACTAAACGAAAATATTTTAGGCTTGTCCAAATTGAAAGCATTTGCAGACGGTAAAATAAAAGTGACTGAAAATTTGAAATTTGTTTTAACGAATGAAGAGAATTGTTTTGTTTTCATGGAGGTATGAAAAAAAAAAAACTAATCACACTGTGTGAAACTGTGAAAAGTGTATTTAGGTTGTTTTTTTTCATACCTCCATGAAAACAAAAAAAAAAATTCTCTTCATTCCTTATAAATCAATATCACTGATGCCAAAGATGCACTTTGAAATTACTGACTGCTTTTTTCAATGAAAAACTAACATTGCGAATTTATATTATGTCCATTTCATTCATAATTCATAGCGCGGTAAAACTGCTGGTTCATGACGTAACAATGACGTAATAATTTGTCACATCATTATAGTATTGAACATTTGCAGGTTCAGTAGATTTATTATTAGAAGTTCGATATGCTGTCTAGAGCTAAGTTGAAAATAAGATTGTTAGAATCCAGCAAAGTGACAATGAGTTTTCAGCTCTCTAGTTGAATTTACTATTGGATATTTTTTTCAATACTAAGAGAAAATAAATTCAGCTTGAAAGTTGAACTTCCGACTCAATGAAGATCAGAACTCAGACAGAAAACCATTATGAAATCTCGTATACATGTTTGTTTACATTACTGTAAAAGTAGTCCCGGCACTGCTGAAAAAAAATTTTCATGGAGCTATGAAAAAAGTTTTTCAGCCAATCAGAACTTGCCATTGTTCATGAAAACAAGAGATATTGAATTATTTGTCAATGGTTATAAAAATTTTCTAAAACTATAACCTATGAGAACAATAAAATATTACAGTCATGCTGGCCAGCAACAAGGGTGATTTCTTTCCTCAACACATTCAATGTGCATACCACTTGAAACATAACACTAATAAAAACACTGTGGCAAAAGCAAGCATCACTTAACTCTTTACCACACAGAAAAATGTTAGACTGGTCCAAATTGAAAGCATTTGCAGATGACAAAATAAAGGTGACTCAAAAATTGAAATTTGTTCTGGGAAGGGTAGAAAACACTGTGGGAAAAGGAGAAAATGCTGGTTACCAGCATTTTCTCCTTTTCCCACAGTGTTTTCAAAAGGTTTCTTTCTCAGGGGCATCAAAAGTACGGATTGTGGGGTAATGGGTTAATCCTTTACCAAACAACAAAATGTTACATCTTTCTCAGACAAAACAGCTACAGATGACAAAATTAAAGTGTACAAGCCAGGGCTTTTACTCTTCACCAAAAAACAAAATTTTGGACTAGTCCAAATTGAAAGCATTTGCAGACAACAAAATAAGTGTACCTGAAAAATTGATATTTGATTTGGGAGGGGTAGAAAACATTTTGGGAAAAGGAGAAAATGCTGGCTACCAGCATTCTCTCCTTTTCCCACAATGTTTTCAGAAGGCTTCTCTCTCAGGGTCATTAAAAGTCGGGATTGTGTGGTAAAGAGTTAACGATGAGATTATCCTTTGAAAGGGTAGAAAACATTGTGGTAATAGGAGAAAATGCTGATTATCCCCATTTTATCAATTTCCTACAATTTTTCTCAGAAGCCTCTTTTTACAGGTTGTTACAGCATAAAAAAAGAACATCAAATAACACCTTTTGCCAAATTTCTCCTGTGTTTGTGTAAAAACAGCATTAGCCAACCAGGTAAAATATCTTGTGGTAGCAAAAAGTACTAAGCCATGAAAAAGATTAACGAATAATCTGCTAAGTTTTTCTAGATGTGTTTTTCTTACTCAGACTTTCATAACAGGTTTGGAATTCTGCCCATTTAATTAACTCTTTACCACACGAGAAAATTTTAGACTGGTCCAAATTGAAAGCATTTGCAGACGACAAAATAAAGGTGACTGAAAAATAGAAATTTGTTCTGGAAAGGGTAGAAAACACTGTGGGAAAAGGAGAAAATGCTGGTTACCAGCATTTTCTCCTTTTCCCACAGTGTTTTCAAAAGGCTTCTTTCTCAGGGGCGTCAAAAGAAGGGATTGAGTGGTAATGGGTTAACTCCAGGATCTAGAGTAAATAAATCACTTTTCTATAAATATCAGCAAAATACGAACATTCTGTTTTTACACAGACAACCCAGTCCAATGAACATAGTTAATCCTTGACCACACAATTCCAAGCTTTAACTCATTACCAAACGACAATATTTTAGACTAGCCCAAATCCAAAGCATTTGCAGACGACAAAATAAAAGTAAACGAAAATTTGAAATTGGTTTTGTGATGGGTAAAAAACATTGTGGGAAAAGGAGAAAATGCTGGTTACCAGCATTTTCCCCTTTTTCTACAATGTTTTCTAAAGGCTTCTTTCTCAGGGTCATCATAAGTAAGGATTGTGTGGTAGTGGGTTAACAAACCTGAAGATCTGAATAATTGACTAAATGGTGTTTATGCCGTTTTCAACATCATTCCAGTTATATCCTGGAGGCCAGTACACCTATCTATGCTTTCCTGGAGTCTCTTTTACCAGTATTCAGCACAATTTTCTTTCCATCCCCATGGCTGCTTTCCCTCATAGCCATCGTTAAAACAATGGACAGCCATGGGAGAGGAATGAATCCTATCTCAATGACTATCATCAATCCTCAGACAGAAATTGGCTGAGCCAGGGATCTAACCCACAAACCCATTCTCAAGTCCTGCAGGCTTCCAAAAGAACCACTGGGGCTCCACTCAATATGAAGAATAAAACTTTTAAAATCACTGCAGTAAAAGGAGAAAATGCTGGTAAGCAGCATTTTCTCTTTTTTCCTACAATGTTTTCTTTTTTAACCCTTCCAAGAACAAATCTATAAATATTGAGTCATATTTACTTTGTTGCCTGTAAGGGCTTTGAATTTAGATTGAATGGTGTTACACACAGCTTTCCACATTATTTCAGTCATATCACATCCACATATTCATCTATTTCATGAGTGTCACCAGTGCTGGTTTGAATTTAACTCTTAGGCTGATAAGCATAATTCACTGACCTTTTGTGGATAGTGTAGATAAAAATCAGACTGCACAGAATGTGCAGTCTGATCTTTGATCTACCTTGACCAATAAGGAACTATTATTTTCTAGAAAATATGTTTGAAATTGCATTATTCTAAATTTTTTTCTACAGGTTTGAAAGTTTCATTCAAGTTATTCCGTACGATAAGGCTTGACCCTTTCCCCAAAAATCTCTGGTTTTCGCGACCCTGAAAAAGAAGTCTTTTGAAAACATAGTGGGAAAAGGAGAAAATGCTGGTAACCAGCATTTTCTCCTTTTCCCATAATGTTTTCTACCCTCCCAGAACAAATTCTTAATTTAAGAGTCAAGTTCCTTTTGTTGTCGGCAAATGCTTTCAATTGGGACCAGTCTATCAGTTTGCTGTTTGGTAAAGAGATACACATGTGTTGGAGAGGATTAACCCTTGTAATGCTCAAGGCAATGTAGATATATAATTGTAAGGTTAATTTTGTAAGAACATCTTGCAACGAAGTGCACTGTGCTCCTCTCAGATAAGACTGCATGTTCTGTGCAGCCTGATCTTGATATGCACAGTGTCCTCATAGGCAATTACATCCTATTATCCAACTGTAAACAGCATTTTCCATTGTTCGCAAAAAAATCATATGCATGTAGACTTGAGCTTTGGCCGATACTTCATGATTTCCATGCCGAATTTTTTATTTAGCTTTCCTCTCTATTTCTATAGCTTACATAGAAGACTTCTGTCATCTTAAAATGCAAACAAATAATAAATAGAGGATATTTAGTTATTTCAGTGGAAGAGCTTGAGCCCCAGTGCATAATTATGCTTTGTAGGTTGGTTGACTGAATATTCAGTAATGTGTAAAAGAACAATGTAAATAAATATATACCTTCAAAGAAGTAAGATTTTAACAGATACCCAAGAGTACTTTTGTAAATTGGTCATCTGATTCCCTGCACTATTGGGACTGTATCTTCTCAATGCAAGAAAAGCATCATCATGCTGTGGGGATCTTTTCTATGTAGAAATGGTTCTGCAGCTACATTAACCCTTCATCACACAATCCCGACTTTAAACGACCTTGAGAAAGAAGCTTTTTGAAACATTGTAGGAAAAGGAGAAAATGCTGGCAACCAGCATTTTCTCCTTTTCCTACAATGTTTTCTACCCTTCCAAATCAAATTTTAGTTTTTGAATCATGTTTAATTTGTCGTCTGCAAATGCTTTCAATTTAGACCAGTCTAAACTTTATTGTGTGATAAAGGTTTAAACAGAATCATGATCCGATTACTGAAGAACCAGTACAGAGATTGAGCCCCAGTGCATAATTATGCTTTGTAGGTACCCCGGTAGGTTGACTGAATATTCAGTTGTATGTAAAGAAAACAATGTAAATAAATGTACCCCTTCAAAGAAAAAAAAATTTTAACATAGCAGTAGTATAACAGATACCCAAGAGTACTTTTTCATACATAACACCAAAATTGGTCATGTGATTCCCTGCACTGATGGGTCTGTATCTTCTTGTTGGAAGAAAAGCATCATTGTGGTGTGTAGATCTTTTCATCTTTATCTGTGTGAAAATGGTTCTGCAGATACATTAAGTTAAGGCTGAGTAATTCAAGCTTCATACTGGTAATTTTTTGTCTTTTTGCCATACTGTTCAAAGAAGTCGTCTGCAACTCAGCATGGACAAAAAGTCGCCCGTTGGCAGGAGAGTGATCGGAGGAAAGCTTCTAGATTTGTGGCCTCTTCTAATGTTGTAATTCTTGTTGTCAAGATGGTCACATGGTCCAGCTGATAACATCCAGACATGAAGCAAGCATACACCTCACAAAGCTCACTCGTACAATAAATTACAAAATGAAGTTATCTGAAAATACATAAAAAAATATGGTAATAAAGTTTGATTACTGATAAAAGGCAGATTTTTCTTTAAAAAAAAAGACACTCTTTTTAAGGATGCAATAAATAAGGTATGTCTTCAGGAGACAACAAAATTTTTAGACACTGAAACTGTAAGCAATTTAACAATTTTGGAATTCAGTGTCTCAGAGATAAGCCTCCTGATTGGCTGATTTTTCTGTCCCTAGCCTATCGGTTGGCATGCTTTTAGTCATTTAACCCTTTAACCCATAAGGCATTTCTATTGAATCTCTAACTGACCCTAAATAACAGCAAGGATGAAGCCGTTTCTTAAGTGTATATGGCATCTTTTGAAAGCATAGAAAACATTGTGACAAAAGGTGATATTGCTCGTCACAAGCAATTTCACCTTTTGTCACCATGTTTTCCAAAGGCTCCTACAAGCAATGCGTAGAAATGAGTATCTATGAAGTAAAGGGTTAGAATTAAGACATAAATCATCAAAATTTGACTACAGTTGAACATCTCTGACTACAACTTCTTCACCTTAAAACAAAAATGAAGACTAACTTGTCCAAAATAAAAGCATTTGAAGACCATAGACTGAATTTGGCTCTAATGATGTAATTTTTCTTTGAGATGGTTGAAAACAGAGTGGTTACCAGCATTTTCTCCTTTTCGCACAATCTTTTCTAAAGGCTTCATTCTCAGGATCGTCAAAGGTAAGGTCACTGTATGGTAATGGGTTAAAACAAATGACTGGAACTCCCACCCAACTCACAAGTTGCATATAATAGTATTATAATATAGAGAAAAGAATATACTAAACAATTTCATATTCTCATTCTTTTGACCCATCTATAAATTGTGAAGTACCTAAAAGTTGCAATATTTTCTGAAAATCACAGACTGTGCACAATCCAAATACTAAATTTAATCTGGCCATATTTTTTGAGTTGGATACACTACATTCTCAGAAATCAAATTTTTTGGGGCTGTAATTCTTGATACAAATCAGAGAGTCATACTAAAAATCTACATTGTTCATAAATGACCTACGTAATTTTTAATTTATGTTGCTAGAAATAAAATTTGTGATAAAAATCATGCAACTGTAAGTCATCGTACAGCATACTAACCAAAGCCAATTTTAGGATTTTTGACTTAATAAAGCACCCAACGCCAGCACACCAACAGCCCCTAAAGCCAATTTTCCAAAAGACCAGTGACCATTAGATCCTTTCTCTGGTGTCTTTGCGTAGAATTCAGCAAGGCCCTCCTGAAATAAGAAATCAAAGCACTGACAGCACTGATAAATAATCAGGTACAGGGAGAACTACAAAGAGCTTGTTTTCATGATTTTGATATCATACAATTGAAAGTACTAAAAATCTATGACTCAATCACACTGGGGACTTAAACTGCACAAGTCTCCCTTAACTAATAACCACAAGACAAAATTTTAGAGTTGCCCCAATGAAAGCATTTGCAAACTTAATATGGCTCCAATGATACAGGATTAAGCTGAAATAATTATTGAAATTATCTCCATGATCAGAGGATGACTAAAAGTTATAAAATTGTCATCCAGTGCATACTGCCTGATGTTCCTGCCATTTCTTCTTATTCAAATTAGCCATATGTATTGTTGTCAAATACTTTGGCAGCCTTAAAATTGACATCTGTAAGAGTGTTTAACCTCATAATAATTTCTTGCAAGACAAAATAGATTCTATAGATCCATAATTATATGATGATTTGCTTGATATAAAGCACCTTCCTTTCATCAGGGCATGGCTCAAATATATTCATTTCCTGAATGGACCCTTTACCAAACATTCCTTTATTTGAACAAATCTGCATTGGAAAACACACAGAAAACAAAAAAATGCTTCTAATAATAGATAACAGAGCTCAAGATAGGAGAATAATTCAGATTTCATAATTGAAATAGTAATTGTTCTCTACTAAACCCTATTTTATGGGTATTCATTAGAATTATCTAAGTGATATATGTTTTGGAAGAGAAAGAACAGATTTAGAATGCTGTCACGACCCACTTGTGACCTCTTAATATTGGAAACTATTACAGACAACAAATTAACCCTTTACCAAACAATCCCCGGTTTTTACGGCCCTGAGAGAGAAGCCTTTTGAAAACATTGTGGGAAAAGGAGAAAATGCTGGTAACCAGCATTTTATCCTTTTCCCACAATGTTTTCTTCCCTCCTGGAAACAATGTTTGCTTTATGAGTCTGCAAGTGCTTTCAATTTGTACCAGTCTAAAATTTTATCAATTGGGAAAGGGTTAATCAAATGGTAAAATCATACCTTGACAGAATGCAAAAAATTCTGACAAAAGGATGAAATGGTGCTTACTAGTATTGTCCTCAATCCTACGATGTTCAAAATTAAAATGCCTATTTTTTCAGGGTCATAAAAACACAAAGTTGTTTGGTAAAGGGTTAGACTTTACTTGTTGACAAACCACATCTTGCAAGGACGTAAATTTGTTTCACTTTTTTTTAGAGGTACACTGAATTAAACATCAGATCTATTTAAAGAAACACTTTTAATTGAAACTTATATTGACATGGGATACTTTTTATTACCCACAAATCCAGAGTTTTACAGGCGTAATTTACAGGACAAAAGAATATTTACAAGCTTCTGCCTATATCTATGGTTTTAACACCTACCTCATAAACATGTATTGCACTTTACCACATACATTATCATATATCTTATCATTCTGTACAGGCAGGCCCTTGAATAAATTGTGGGAAAAGGGGAAAATGCTGGTTGCCAGCTTTTTCCCTTTTTTCTAATTTTTTTACTACCCTTTCAAAGACAGGTCCAATATTTGACCAATTTCTAATCAAATTTCTTGTTTGCAGTTGCTGCCATTTTGAACAATTCAATGGTTGCGACTTTTGTCTGAAGACTTTCAGCATAGCGGACAAAGCACATCAAAAATCAGTCTGCACCGCTTGTGCAGTCTCCTGGGGGTCCATATTCACCAACCATTCTTAAGAACACTCTTAGTCTTATTCTTCAGAATGTTGTCAATGTGAAAGTAACAGAACTTCTGAAAGCATTTGGTTTAGTCAATCAGAAGTTCTGTAACTTTCATAGTAAGTCAGTCTTGAAGAACAAGACAAAGAATGTTCTTAAGAATGGTCGGTGAATACAGACCCTGATCTTGATTTACAATGGCCACAAAAGCAATCATAGTAGTGAATGGCACATAAGGGCTTAAATGTTGCCAAGATTAACTCTAGTTGCCTGTTCACCTGTAATTTGGCTGAATTGTTTATATTTTGCTCCTACTGATTCTCAGGTTTAAATCAATGAGACATGTCTTTGAAAGACACGAAACTTTGTATGGAAGGAAGGAAATGCTGGATGCCACAAGAGGTTTTCCAGAGCCGTTTTATCCAAGGATCATAAGGTCCGTTTACTTCCAAAACCTAGTAACTACAGCTTGTAACAAGCTATAGTTACGATGTTTTGGAAGTAAAAAGATGATAAGTGATCGTCTGTACAGGGACAAACAATAAAAGTAAATGATGTCACTTCTAAAAATAATTTTCATCGTCTACATAATCTTACCGATTAAAAAACAGCCATAAAACAAAAAAAAAATCTTGTCCCAAAACAGTACTTTGTCAGCTTTAGGCCTTTTTATAATTTAATATCCTTTACGAAACAAATGAAGGTTTTAACAACCTTCAGGAAAAAGCTTTTTCTTTTCAAACATTATGGGAAAAGGAGAAAATGCTGGTATACAGCATTTTCTCCTTTTCCCACAATGTTTTCAATTCAAACAGACCAATCTCAACCACTTAGCTATCCTTGATTTGGCCTCTGCAAATGCTCTCAATTTGCTAAAGTTTGAATTTTTGTCATTTGATAAACACAGTAAAAACTGCATCACCTTAGGCTATTAATATCTTAACACTTTACCAAATGACAAAATTTTGGGCATGTCCAAATTCAAAGCATTTGCAGATGACAAAATAAACATTGCTCAAAAAATGACATTTGTTTTGGGAAGGGTAGCAAACTTTGCGGTAAAAGGAGCCATTTCCCGCATTGTTTACAAAAGGCTTTTTCTTCAATTTGGCATCAATACTTGAGACTGTGTGGTAAAGAGCTAACTCTTTACCAAAATGACAAAATTTTGAGCTAACTGTCCAATTTTAAGCATTTACAGACAACAAATTAATCGTTTCTAAAATGCTGGAATTGTGAGTGAAAGGGTAGAAAACTGTGTGGGAATAGGAGACAATGCTAGTTACCAGCACTATGGCCTTTTCCTGCAATGTTTTCCAAAGTCTTCATCCTCCAGGTAATCAAAATTTGAGCCTGGCTAATGTAATTCAAACTAGAGACTGGCTGATAAAGGATTAACTCTTTACCACATAATCCCCACTTTAATTGAACATGAGAGAGACACCTTCTGAAATCACTGTGGGAAAAGGAGAAAATGCTGGTTACCAGCATTTTCTCCATTTCCCACAATGTTTTCTACCCTTCCCAAAACAATTTTTTCAGTCACATTTATTTTGTTGTCTGCAAATTCTTTGGTATAGTCCAAAATTTTGTCATTTGCAAGAGTTAACCCATTACCACACAATCCCTACTTTTGACGACCCTGAGAAAGAAGCCTTTAGAAAACATTATGGGAAAAGGGGAAATGCTGGTAACCAGCATGTTCTCCTTTCCCCAGAATGTTTTCTACGCGTCACAAAATAAATTTCAAATTTTCAGTCACTTTCATTCTGTCGTCTGCAAATGCTTTCGATTTGAACAAGCCTAAAATATAGTCATTTGGTAATGAGTTTAGACTAAACAGTGAAGAAAGCCCTCAAGGGAGCGTATTTAATCTGATTAACATAATGTCCTTAGATAGATAGAAAACAATGTGGGGACAGAGAAAAATGCTGGTTACCAGCATCTTCTTTTCTCACAATGTGTTCAAAAGCATCTTCCTAGGGGTCCTGAAAAATCACAAACAGTTACCAACAGAAAGACAACTACTGAGACTCTAACTCATTACCAAACGACAAAATTTTAGACTAGTCTAAATTGAAAGCATTTGCAGACAATAAATTAAAATTGACCGAAAATTTGAAATTTGATTTGTGAAGGAGTAGAAAACATTGTGAGAAAAGGAGAAAATGCTGGTTACCAGCATTTTCTTCTTTTCCCACAATGTTTTCCAAAGGTTTCTTTCTCAGGAGCATCAAAAGTAGGGATTGTGAGTGGTAATGGGTTAAGATGCATCAAGGAGAAACAAAGAGTTATGGGAGGATTAAAAATTGATATTTTGTAAACTAAGACAAAAAAAAACCAAGGATGCTGACGACTTTACGTTGCATCAGGTTGCACCAAGGGGAAACAAAGAGTTATGGGAGAATAAAAAAACTGATATTTTGTAAACTAAGACAGAAAAAAAAACAAGGATGCTGGTCTCATTTTCACCTATAAAATTAATCAACCAAGGTAGTTTGACTCATCAAAAACAAACCCAAAATAAATTGTTTATAACTGCTTTTAAAGGCGCAATAGCTGCCAAATATAAACAAAGAGGTTGTTAAATTGCATAGAGATTTAATGTTGTTTTATGGTGTATCTACAACTTTGGTCATTTAGCACACATGTATATAGATTTGTATCATACCATTTAACTCTTTACTAAACGACAAAATTTTGGGCTTGTCTAAATCGAAAGCATTTGCAGATGACAAAATGAAAGTAACTGAAAATTTGAAATTTGATTTGTGAAGGGTAGAAAACATTGTGGGAAAACGAGAAAATGCTGGTTACCAGCATTTTCTCCTTTTCCCACAATGTTTTCTAAAGGCTTTCTCATGGTCGTCAAAAGTAGGGATTGTGTGGTAATGGGTTAAATTGCATACAGATTTAATGTTGTTTTATGGTGTATCTACAACTTTGGTCATTTAGCACACATATAGATCTGTATCATACCATTTAACCCATTACCACACAATCCCTACTTTTGACGCCCCTGAGAAAGAAGCTTTGAGAAAACACTGTGGGAAAAGGAGAAAATGCTAGTAACCAGCATTTTCTCCTTTTCCCACAATGTTTTCTACTCTTCACAAAACAAGTATCAAATTTTCAGTCACTTTTATTCTGTTGTCTGCAAATGCTTTCGATTTGGACAAACCCAAAATTTAGTCGTTTGGTAATGGGTTAACCCCTTTCCCAAACAATCCCTGGTTTTCACGGCCCTAAAAAAGAAGGCTTTTACATTGTCGGAAAAGGACAAAATGCTAGTAACCTTTTCCTACAATGTTTTCTACCCTGCTAGAAACAAATTTCAATCTTTGAGTCATATTAATTTTGTCTTCTGCAAATGCTTTCAATTTGAACCAGTCCAAAGTTTTGTCATTTGGTAAAGAGTTAAAACTATGGAAACTTGAAGTGAGGATAACAATTTTTAATTGTATGGATAGTCCAAGACTTGTAGGCCCGCCCAGGTGGCTCAGTGGTGAGCGTGTTGGTCTCATGACCTGGTGGCTGTGAGTTCGATACCCGGTTGAGGTAAACTTTCTTTCCGGCGTATTTTCGCCTCTCACCTCTGCTAAAGCAAGTGAGAAAAGTAGTCAGTGGCTTTGGAAAGAAAGTTGTGTTAGTACCGGTGTGACGGAAAACCACGAAACACTTGTGTGTCACGATATGACGCCATGATACTTGACCTTAGCTGTTAAAGTGGCGTTAAACCTAATACAACCAACCAACCAAGACTTAGTGTAAGTTGCTGGCAGAAAAACAAATTTCAAAATCAGGTAAAAAGTAGGGCACAGATTTGCAAACTTTTCAAAAGTTGTATTTGGAAGAATGTTGTATTTGAAGAACATTACATGTGCAGACAACATATCCATGTACAACAAATGGCTTTCATCAGTTACGATAGGGCTCTTAACGCTTTACCACACAACCCTGAGAAACAAGGCTTTTAAAACCATTGTGGGAAATCGAGAAAATGCTGGTAACCAGCATTTTCTCCTATTCCCACAATGTTTTTTACCTATTCAAAAACAGGTATCATTATTTGAAAACATGTCAATCTTCCTCTGTGAATTTCCTCAGAGTAAACATGTATGAGATTTTGCTGTGTGGTAAAGGGTTAACTCTTTACCAAATAGTCCCTCGTTTCTACGACCCTGCGATAGAAGCCTTTTGAAAACATTGTGTGAAAAGGAGAAAATGCTGGATTTCAGCATTTTCTCCTTTTCCCACAATGGTTTGTACCCTGCTGGAAACATAAGTCAATTTCTTGGGTATGTTTATTCTGTCGTCTGCAAATGCTTTCAATTTGGTCAAGTCTAAAATTTTGTCGTTTCGTAAGGGTTAAATGTCTTGCCCAAGGACACTCTTATGATAAGCATAGTGCTTCCAGAGAGGCTTAAACCAAAGGCCTCCAAGTTGAAAGTCTTAAAATTTACCACTGGGCCACACATGACCCCTGATTTCTGGATAAATCATGGGTGTTTACGTCAATGATAATCTTTTTAAACAGGAAATGCGTTGAAAGACAGGAACAATCCAAATCAAATGGGAAACAACCTCTTTTCGATGAGGAAATCTCTGATCATTTGCACTTTTAACATTACTCTTTATCATATGGTACTTCAGTCTTGTCCAACTTGAAATATGTCCGGTTGCAGACGACACATTTAATGTGTCTCACATCTGGGGTTGGTATTTGTAAGCGTAGAAAACATTGTGGGAAATGGAGTAAATGCAATACACAGCCATTTATTTTTCCTACCAAGATGTTAACAGACTGTTAAAGAACACAAGATTGTATGATAAGAGTTTCGGCATTGTTGTTAGCAATAACAGGAAATCATTCATTAATTGTACTTTAACTCTTGACCAAACGACAATATTCTAGTCTAAGCTTGTCCAAATTCAAAGCATTTGCAGATGACGAAATAAATCTGACTCAATTAAATTTGTTTTGGGAAGGTTAAGAAAACATTGTGGGCAAAGGAGAAAATGCCGGGTACCAGCATTTTCTCCTTTTCCCACAATATTTTTAAAAGCTTTTCTCCTTCAGGGTCGCTAAAAGTCCGGATTGTGCTGTAAAGGATTAACCCTTTCCCAAACAACAACATTTTCGACTGGGTCAAATTGAAAGCACTTGCAGACGACAAAATAAACATAACTAAAAAATTGAAATTTGCTTCCAGCAGGGTAGAAAACATTGTGGGAAAAGGAGAAAATGCTGGTACCAGCATTTTCTCCTTTTCCCACAATGTTTTCAAAAGGCTTCTATCTCAGGATCGTAAAAACCAGGGATTGTTTGGTAAAGGGTTAATAAGTGATGTTGTAACCTTTAAGAGACAGAGAAGTTTTTCACCAAATATTTCACCAGTCCCCCTTTTTCAACAACATTGAGGGGGAGGCTTTTGAAGAGAATCCGAGAAGAAAGAAATACTGATAATTTTCCTGTATTATAATCTCATGAATCGAGTATGCTGACGAAATAGAAATTCCCTTCTGAGTGCCCCAATTCAATGAAAACTGCCGTCACAAAAAACTGATGTCACTAAAACGTGCAGTTTGGTACATAAATGTGCAGTCTGGTGATCGATCGACGCGGCCATTTTGGATGTTGTGACTTGCAGGTGTAGTGATGTTTACGCGGCATTCAAAAGGGAAACTAGCTTTGCGTGGTTTTCGCTAGGGAACATGATATATATATATGTCCCCGGCATGTCAACCAATCATATCACGAGAAATTTCTTTGCATTTAATAAACTTTTTCATTTCTTTAGTTTTGAATTTCATAAGATTGAATAAGCATGACTTTTGAACTATTGAATGGAATTCCTTTGGCATTACACACACTCTTCACTTGCACTCAGATCTGTCTACAGCATAGAAGTACACTGTACCACAAGAAGAAAAGGCAACTGCAACCAGAACTTTCTCCCTTCTCTGAGATGATGTTTTATCTTTATAACAAGGGAAATAAGAATTTTCTGAGCCATATGTTGTCATCGGGGAATGGTTTCCAAATTCAAAACAATAAGAAATCTTCTTGTTTAGTTTTAAAGTTTAATCAGATAATTATATACTCTGGTCTCGGTACACTAAATAGGTCACTGAGCAAGAGGCATCTAAGTTCATATATTTTTAACAAAAAAATGTCAAAAATAGGAGAAATCCTTTTCATTTGGTGCTCTACTTGACAAACAAGATCTGTATTCACCAACCATTCTTGAGACCATTTGGTTTAGCCAATCAAAATAGTTCAGCCAATCAGAAGTCCTGTTACTTTCACGGTCAGGAAATCTTGAAGAATAAGACCAAAAACGTTCTTAAGAATGGAGACCCAAAACTGACAAATTCATATTGGTTGTTGGGTGCACAGTAAAATGGCTTTATCACTGCAATTACAGGGTTTTCAGTTTAACTCTTTATCACACAATCCCGACTTTTAACGACCCTGAGAACGAGGCCCACAGACAACATTGGGAAATGCTGGTAGCCAGCATTTTCTCCATTTCCCACAATGTTTTCTACCCTTATGAAGGACAAATTCTGCCATTTGAGCCATCTTCAGTCCGTAATTTTGTTGTTTGGTGCACAGTTAAAGCCTTGTGGTAACATCTACAGGTATTCAATTTGCAATGATTTTTTTTGTAAAACTGGTCTGCTACAAGATAAGAAAAAGTAGCCTGAAACAGGAAATATTGTTTATTAATTAATGTAGGCATGACACCTGTAGATCAAGAGGAGGCTGCACATTGTGCTAATAAAATATGACCTTGGATCGACAGAGCAACCTTCAAGCTGCATTATCTTGCTATATTTTGACTGAAATGTATTCTATTTCAAATTTTTGGAGATCAAAGGGCTGGGAAGGCAAAATTACACCCAAATCACCCATTTTCACACAACAAGCACAAAGGTAAAACTTGAAGTCAGTTATTATATAAATTAGGGAAAAACTGATACAAAACTTTAATCCTTAGGAGATCGGATACAAATTTAGTTGTTTTGACGGACCAACAAACTTTTATCTTCAATACGTATCACTTTACCAAACAACAAAAATTTGGACTAGTCCAAATTGAAAGCATTAATTTTGCAGGCATCAAAATAAATGTGAATCAAAAATTGAAATTTGAATTAGAAAGGGTAGAAAACATTGTGGGAAAAGGAGAAAATGCTGGTTACCAGCATTTTCTCCTTTTCCCACAATATTTTCAAAGGCTAAAAATTCTTTCTCAGGGTAAATGCTAAAAGTCATGATTGTGTGGTAAAGAGTTAAAATAAGTTCTTCTGCAGGGTCCTAAAACAAACGGTTAATTCATACAGGGTAAAGGGACAAATTGCAGACATAGTTGTTCCAATTTATTGAATAATAGGTCCGGTCAACCATAAAATATGGTCTGTAGATTTATATATACTACTCAAACTTTGATAGGGATCACATATTTCTGTGTTGGTTTTTAAGTTAAACAGTTTTGAATAAACTCTTTATCATACTGTAAAACTCTAGATTTGTCTAATCTGAAAGCATTTGCTGACCAAAAACTAAATGCAATGTGCACTATGTTGTCTGTAATAGGGTAGAAAACATTGTTGAAAAAGGAGAAAATGCTCGTATCCAGCATTTTCTCCTTTTCCAACAATGTTTTCCAAAGGCTTCTTTCTCAGTGTCTGTAACATTCAGCATTGTGAGGTAAAGGCTTAAAGATCCATTTCCACCAGTCATTTTATTGCTCAGTGTGGCAATGTAACTTATTAGTAAAATCATAGTTACATGATACATGCCACATACATATTTAGAGTGAATCTTTTAGAGTGATCCTAGCAAATTCTGAGTAGTATACTAAAACCCTTCAGAAAACAATACAAGCTTGTAACAACCCTAAAATAGGTTTCTGAAACAATATTAAAAAAGGAGAAAATTCTAGAAACCACTATTTTCTCCCTTTTCTGCAGTGTTTTATACACTTTCGGATACAAATCCAATTCATTAATCAACATTTTAACTCTTTACCAAACGACAAATTTTCGGGCAACCGCATTCAAAGCATCTGCAGATAACAAATTAAATCTTGTTGATGTGATGATTTCTGGCGTTGATAGGGTAGAAAATATTGTGAGAAAAGGAGAAAATGCTGGTCACCAGCATTTTCTCCTTTACCCACAATGTTTTCTAAAGACTTCTTTCTCAGGGTCGTTAACAGTCAGAATTGACGGTGGGAAAGAGTTAATACATGTACATGTAGTTGATGATCTGCAAAACCTTCATCCTTGTCTAAGTATTATTATTGTTCAGTAAAGAGTTAACTCTTTGCAAAGCAATCATGACTAGATGTATTGAAAACGGCAGCTGATGAAAACATTGTTGGAAAAGGAGAAAATGATGGAGATCAGCATAATTTTGTTACTGATATCCAACACTATTTTCTATCCTCTCAGAGGCTTATCCTTCAATTTAACTCTTTACCACATGACAAAATTTTAGAGTGGTTCAAATTGAAAGCACTTGCAGAAGACAAAATAAACGTGACTGAGAAATTGTAATTTGTTCTGGGAAGAGTAGAAAACACTGTGGGAAAAGGAGAAAATGCTGGTTACCAGCATTTTCTCCTTTTCCCACAATGTTTTCTAAAGGCTTATTTTTCAGGGGCGTCAAAAGTGGGGATTGTGTGGTAATGAGTTAAACCAGTCATTTAGTCTTCTGCAAATATGCAAAACAAGTGTAGAATATAGCTGTACGGTAAAGGGATAACAATTGTGACAGCTGAACAATGATGTTGATCCATTTCTGAAATGGCTATTTTGACCCTTTACCACACAATCCCAAGTTTTAACAAAACTTTTTGAATGATTAATTGTAGGGTGCTTAACTCTTTACCACACAATCCCGAGTTTTCACAACCCAGTGTGAAAAAAGCCTGTACAAAACTTTGTGGGAATTTAAGGAGAAAATGCTGGTAACCAGCATTTTCTCCTTTTCCAACAATGTTTTCTACCTTTCCAAAACCAAATTTCAATTTTTGAGTCACATTTATTTTCTTGCCTGCATGCAATTTGAAGAAGTCTAAAATTTTGTTGTTTGATAAAGAGTTACCGGTTAAAATGCTGTTTTCAACATTATTTCAGTTGTGTGGCTGCAGCCTGAGTACACCTATACATGCTCTCCTGGAATTTCACTTATTAATACCCGGTACTCTGCACAATATTTTTCAAAGCAACAGTGGCTGCTTTCCCACATTACTATCTTTGAAACAATGATCAGTATAGTGATAGAGGAATGAATTTATTATCATCCCTCAGAACATCTTCGCAAGTCAATCATTGGATGCGATCAAAACCCATTGCGTCCAATCAAACCATCAGTCTGTAACAAGAAATCTTTCGCAAAACAGAAAACAATAATGGTGGCGCCCGTAAAAAAATGAAAGTTGTCGTGTTTGTGACGAAAATTTGCCAAAAAAGAGTAGATGATCGGTATTTAATGAATTTTGTATACTGTAGTTCACAATCAATTATGTGAAATATTAGGACGGGTTCCACAGCAAAATGATTGCAAATCATCGTATGTCTGTTTGTCTTGTTTTTGATGTGATGAATCCGAAAGCGCAGCCATATTTGATGCATAGCCTAACAAATTTTATCACGAGCATTTTGACAAGTCAGAAATAACATCAGCAAAAGTTATGCAACTCGTGATTTTCGATACGTGGCGCAGCGGGAGTTTCGATTTTAAAGAGGTGAGCGGCAAAGAGTACATAATGAACAAAGTGGAGTAAGTATCGTTGGCTTGCAAAGATGTCCTCAGATAGAAATTGGCCAAACTGGGGAATTGAACCAGCAACCCTGGTTATCAGCATTTTCTTCTTTTTCCACAATGATTTCTATCTTTTCTAATACATCCCCATTATCTGATGCATACATGTATTTCATTTGTCATCTGCAAGTGCCTTGAATTTGAACCTGTCAAAAATTTTGTCGTTTGGTAAAGAATTAAAGCTTACCCTGTTACGAGTCAGGCGTAACTAGAAAGAAGAAGCCAGCAACAAACGATAACAATTAACAGAATTTATTAACAAAAATATCAAATAAACAGTGACAATATTACAATAGTACAAAACAATACCTTAGACGTTAAATTCAGAAGACAAACTATTCCAGTCTTAATTCCAATCTGATCCTGATCCAAACTGAATGTAATCCAAGCACACGAAGTAATCCTCACTTTAGTCTAGTCTGATCCGAATCCAAACTGAATGTAGTCCAAGCACTAATTATGACACAAACACAAAATAATCCCCACTGTAGTCTGGCAATCATGTATTAACTAGTGAACACTGAGATGTAAAAAGCTTTTCCTTTTATAATAACAGGGAAACTTCCAGAAAATTCATGTTAAAATCAGTTGCATAATTCTTAGTAATCAGATTGTATAAAGGCCTGGAAACTTCCAGCACAATATTCTACAAGAGAGAGTTCAGTTCTAAAAATAGCAACAGGGGAAAACCATTCAAAAATAGATACACACATGAACAAAGCTAGGAATAACTGGGTATGTACATAACAACCCATATATAATTTCACATTACAAACTCCTGAGTGAGCACACAACTTAACCCATTAACAGACAACAATTTAGTTTTAGACTAGTCCAAATAAATGAAAGCATTAAATTCTGCAGACGACAAAATAATTGTGACTGAAAAATAGAAGTTTCTGGGAAAGGTAGAAAACATTGTGGGAAAAAGAGAAAATGCTGGTTACCAGCATTTTCTCCTTTTCCCATAATGTTTTCAAAAGGCCTCTTTCTCAAGGTCGATAAAAGTCCGGATTGTGTGGTAAAGAGTTAACCCCTATCCAGCTAAATAAATGACATGAAACTTTCAAGCTGCTAGTAAAACCCAAATTTTGCTGTTTCCAAAGTTTGGTCTTTTTAGAGAATATGCCCTTTTTAGACAGTGTAGATCAATCAGATCAGACTGCACATTTCGTGCAGTCTGATTTTGATGTACACCGTTTGTAATAGATCAGTGTCAGTCATGCTTAGAAGCTTAACTCATTACCAAATGACAAAATTTTAGGTTTGTCCAAATCGAAAGCATTTGCAGATGACAAAATAAAAGTGACTAAAAATCTGAAATTTGTTTTGCAAAGGGTTGAAAGTATTGTGGAAAAAGGAGAAAATGCTGGTTACCAGCATTTTCTCCTTTTCCCCCAATGTTTTCTGAAGGCTTCTTTCTCAGGGTCGTCAAAAGTCGAGATTGTGTGCTCTTGGGTTAAGGATTAATAGATGATACTTCACATCAAGGATAGGTGTATCCAAACTTTCACATCACAAATTGTTACAACTTAATCACAAAGTTCAGGACTGCCCCTAAGCATGACATTTCTAGTTTAAATGGTAATTAATGTCATTTCTAGTTTAAATGGTAATTAATGTCATTTTCAATAGTATTTCACATCATGTCAATGACAGTCAGTGCAACTGACCATAATACTCTTTACAAGTATATCATGAACAAACATACTGTTTTCTATGAGTTCTTATGTACGTAGATCGTCTTATGATGATTCCTGGAACCATATTCTCGAATCATTCTCAAGAACATTTTTAGCCTTATTCTGCATAAATTTCTAAATTTGAAAGTAACACAATGTTTGATTGGCTAATGCATTTGGTTTCGCCAATCAAAAATTTTGTCACATTCAAATTTAGAATATTCTTGGGAATGTTCTTGAAAGTGGTGTATTAAATGAGTCATTTCTTTTTCTGAATAGGTTTCTCTGATAGAATGAATTGCTGTCCAACATGCCTTCCTTATACCTTAAAGGTAGGTATTTAGAATTTTCACATTACACCAAATTAAAAAAATATATAATTCATGTCACTGAAATTGGTATGAAAAAAACAATACAAATCATCAGTAATTAAGAATCATAAAATTACAAAAAAAAAAAAGTTTTGGGGTGGTATTCCCTTAAAAGGCTACGTAGCCTCTTAAGCTATTTTTAGATTTCCCGCCAAAATCAAAAAAGCATTGTGGGAATGTTAAGTGACTTACACGTGATTAATGACTATTAAATTCCATAACATAACAAACATGTAATTATTTTCCATAATGTCTAGAACTTCGGATGCTATGTTTGAAGCTTCATCTGTATGTCCGGTATCTAAATGAGCAAGTTGCTCATGTAAAAATAGTCGACCGTGTTTACCATCAGTGTCGACCTAAGCTGTTACAGTAAATCTCAAATTTATCTAGTTGTCGGATGGTTTTCGACATCTGGGTTTTAATGAATGAAAATTATAAGGCTAAGGGAGTATAAGGGTGATTTTTTTGTATTTTTGTAAAATTTTCGTCCCAAAATCTGAAGGGCCACCTTTAATATTAGGTGTTCACTCTCAGACTAATTACTGGTAGAAAATCTGTCTGGATTCAACCAAGAGTGCTTTGTTAATTTTGGTTTGAAATCTGGAATATAAACTGATGTTGTGGTTGTTGTTGTTATTTGTTGTTGTTATAGATATTAACACCAGGCTACAGGTGGCACAGAAACATGAGAGAATTACATATTTTAGGAGAAATCCATTAAGCCTGATTCAAAGCAACACCCACAGCAACACTTACCCATCCATCAAGGAGTGTCTGTGGTTAAAAACCTTTTCACTTAACTCTTTACCCCAATTAATTTAGGCATATCTATGATATTTCTAATTGACCTTTAAATAACAGCAAGGATGAAGCCATTTCTTATGTGTATATGACACTTTTTGATACCATAGAAAACATTGTGGCAAGAGGTGAAATTGCTTGTCACGAGCAATTTCACCTTTTGCCACAATGTTTTCCAAAGGCTCCTACAAGCCATGCGTAGAAATGAGTATCTATGGAGTAAAGGGTTAACACTCAGAACCCAAATAGACCCAACAATTAGTTTCAGCCAAGATATTAGATCAATATAATTGCAATCTCCTTATTCCTCTTGTCCCTATCTCGGCATTGTGGACACTGTTGGCATAAAATCAGACTACATATTTCGTATAGTCTGATCTTGATCTTCAATGGCTGCAAAATCATCGATATTTGTGAAAACTTCATAAAGGTTACTTCATCATCTCCGATTTGAAATGGATCGACCCACTTTATCATATTTTCAGTCAGTCAATGAGGAAAACAGAGATATTGCTTGCAGTGAGCAATGCAATGGTTTTTGCCATCTGCAATGCTGTTTTTCTGCCTTGGCTTTCATATCCAATTTTCATAGGTGTGCTGTAGAAAATTCTTTCCTGCTGTTACAAACCAAGCTTTCACTCTTTCAGAGTCCTTTTATACGAGAAGAAACTTTTGCAGACAAGACTTTTATGTTCACTCTAATTAAGTCTATACATTTCAAGTCTTTAGGATTTAAAAAAATCTTTCTAATTTTCAGTGGATTGTACAAATATTTTTGGTGATCAAAGAAAAAAATTCATGAAAAAAATGGATGTTAAAAAGATATCAAATAATAATTATGAAGTGAGGGGTAATTCTTTGATAAACTGTTGATTCCACACACCTACATCTTCTTTATCCCTTTGCCAGACTATCCCTTGCTTCTGCCCTGAGAGAGAAACTTTGAAAACAATGTGAGAAAAGGAGAAAATGCTGGTGACCAGCATTTTCTCCTTTTCCTACTCTGTTTTCTATCCTTCCAAAGATAAACCCTTACAATTTGGAGCCATGTCCTGTTTTGCCATCTGTAGAATAATCTAAAGATGGCAGTATCTCAGACTTTATTGTTAGGTAAAAAGTTCTATCATTAGATTCCAGTCTGGTTTTCTACTTGATATACATCCAAAACATCAGATGCATTGCTTAACTCATTACCACACGAGAAATTTTAGACTGGTCCAAATTGAAAGCATTTGCAGACGACAAAATAAAAGTGACTGAAAATTTGAAATTTGTTTAGTGAAGGGTAGAAAACATTGTGGGAAAAGGAGAAAATGCTGGTTACCAGCATTTTCTCCTTTTCCCACAATGTTTTCTAAAGGCTTCTTTCTCAGGGGCATCAAAAATAGGGATTGTGTGGTAATGGGTTAACTCTTTACCAAACAGCAAAATTTCCAACTGGTCTAAATTGAAAGCATTTGCGGACAACAAATTTCAAGGTGGTTCGAGTGAGAAAATTTGCCCTTGGTAATTAGTAGAAAAAAATTGTGGGCAAAGGATAGGATGATGATGACTAACATGATCAGCGTTTTTCCTTTTCCCCCAGTTTCTTTCAAAAGCTTTCTTTGTCAGGGTTGTTAAAAGTCTGAATTGTCAGACTTGTCCAAACGGCAAGAATCAAATGCAGACAATACTTTAACCCATTACCACACAATCCTGACTTTTGACGACCCTGAGAAAAAAGCCTTTCAAAAACATAGTGGGAAAAGGAGAAAATGCTGGTAACCAGCATTTTCTCCTATTCCTACAATGTTTTCTACCCTTCACAAAACAAATTTCAAGTGTTCAGTCACTTTTATTTTGTCATGTGCAAACTCTTTCGATTTGGACAAACCTAAAGTTTTGTCGTTTGGTATTGAGTTAACTCTTTACCAAACGACAAAATTTCATTACTGTTCTAAATTGAAAGCACTTGCAGATGCAATTCAGAATTCGAAATTTGTTTCCAGCAGAGTAGAAAACACTGCAGGAAAAGGAGAAAATGCTGTTTTCTCCCCTTCACAAAACAGATTTCAAATTTTCAGTCACTTTTATTTTGTCGTCTGCAAATGCTTTCAATTTGGACAAGGCAAACATTTTGCCGTTCGGTAATGAGTTGATGAAAGTAAAAGAAAGCAAAACCAAACAGCTATGGGGAATTTCCTGGTTTCGTCAATCTAGAATTTCACCACGCTGGGAAATGGAAACAACACTAATAAATCATGTGATGAAATGGCAGACAAGGTCATTACTCAACGCTATTTTAAAGCCCCGACACTTGGTCAGCTGATGACCATGCCAGTCTTTAAGACGTAGTTACGGAGATTCCATGGTTACAGACATCACATGTAATTTGCCCATTTATAGAACTGACTACTTAACTCTTTTGTTAAAAATCAGGTTGTGTCCCAATACCACACAAACTGATTTTTAACAACCCAGAAAAGGAAGCCTTTAATTCTAACTCTTTACCAAGCGACAAAATTTTAGACTTGTCGAAATTAAAAGCATTTGCAGAGGACAAAATAAGCGTGACTCAAAAATTGAGACATGGCTTTTGAAGAGAAAAAAAAACATTGTGTGAAATGGAGAAAATGCTAGTTATCAGCATTTTCTCCTTTTCCCACAATGTTTTCAAAAGGCTTCTTCCTCTGAGTCGTAAAAACTGTGAGGGATTGTTTGGTAAAGGGTTAACAGTTTATGGGAAAAGGAGAAAATGCTGGTTAAACCAGCATTTTCTCCTTTTCCCACAATGTTCACTTACCTTTCAAAAATAAATTTCAATTTCTGAATTTTATTTTTTTATCTATAAATGCTTTCAATTTGGACAAGTCTAAAATTTTGTCGTGTTTAAACTCTTTACCAAATGACAAAACTTTAGACTTGTCCAAATTGAAAGCATTTTGCAGACAACAATTTAGATGTGGCTCAAAAGATGAATTTTTTTCTATAATAGGGAAGAAAACACTGTGGGAAAAGGAGAAAATAGTGGTAATCAGCATTTTCTCCTTTTCCCACACTGTTTTCAGAAAGGCATCTTCTCAGCGTCGTTAACTCTTTACCATACCAAACGACAAAATTTTAGACTGGTCCAAATTGAAAGCATTTCCAGATGACAAAATAAAAGTGACTGAAAAATTAAAATTTGTTTTGCGAAGGGTAGAAAACATTGTGGGAAAAGGAGAAAATGCTGGTTACCAGCATTTTCTCCTTTTCCCACAATGTTTTCTAAAGGCTTCTTTCTCAGGGGCGTCAAAAGTAGGGATTATGTGGTAATGGGTTAAAATATGGGATTGTGAGGTAAAGAATTAACTCAGTCTGCCGGTTTTTACTGGACTTGGATACGATAAAGATATTGTCCAATCAAATTGGCTTTTATACTGCAGTACTGGTAGGTCAAAATCTTGTCCCATCATGATCGAAGAGCTTTGAGTGGTTGGTACAAATTACTAATACTTGTATCAAACAGAAATATTCAGCATCATAGCTGATTATGTACCAATGGAGATACAACTTTTTTTGTTTTGTAACTTATTCAGTACCAATGAACGCTTGACCCTTAATTCTTTACCACATGACAAAATTTTAGATAGACCCAAATTGAAAGTATTTCGAAAAGGATGTAGTAAATGTGACATAGAGAATGGGATTTGTCTGTGAAAGATAGGAAAACAATGTGGGAAAAAGAGGTAAATGCTGGTGTAACCTCCTTTTCCCACAATATTTCAAAAGCTTTCTTTCTCAGCATCATTCAAACTCAGGACTGTGTGGTAAGGGGTTATCCAAACTGTCCTGAGATTAACCCTTTACCCCTTTAGGCATTTCTATGGTATCTCTAATTGACCCTATATAACAGCAAGGATGAAGCTGTTTCCTATGTGTATATGACACCTTCTGATAGCATAGAAAACATTGTGATAGAAGCGGAGATTGCTCATCACGAGCAATTTCACCTTTTGCCACAATGTTTTCCAAAGGCTCCTACAAGCAATGCGTAGAATGAGTATCTATGGAGTAAAGGGTTAAATGAAGCAGAATGAGAGGGCTATAGAGAAACAATCTGTGGGGAAATGAGGAAAAGCATTTACCAGTACCGTACTATTTTTTCGCACAATGCCTTAACTTTCTTAATTGGACATATTACAGCTACATGACAAAATTTCCAACTTATTCTCTCTAAAAGCGCTTGTAGATGACAAGTTTTGTGCAATAGATTATATGATTGGCATTGTCTTTCAGAGGGTAGAAAACATTATGGGAAATGGAGAAAATGCTTGTATCCAGCATTTTCTCCATTTCTCATAACATTTTCAGGGTTCCGCTATAATTATTAGTGGAGTGGTAGAGCATGGGACTTGTAACCTGGAGGCACCCAGTTCTATCCACACGGGGCACACTGGACTTTTCATGGGAATGTCCTTGGGCAAGACATTTCTGAACCCCAGCCTAGAACTGGTAAAACCCAGGAAATATGAATACATGAGCTGTTGCGGTGTTAAGACTGAAATAATGCTGAAAGTGGCCTAAAACATCATTCAATCAATTATAAAGTTTTCGAAAGCCTTACCTTAGGGTCACTTCAAACACCCCATTGTTCAGTCAATCAATAAAGCACATTGTAATAAGATATACAATAGCCATTACTCAGTTCCATTAGCGGTCAGTTGGCTGATTGGTTTCTGACAAATATTGAGGCAACCTGAGAAAATTTCCATGGTGACACGCTTGCGCATTGTCCATTTATAGAATAATTCTTGTAACAATCATGGGGGTATGGCTATATGCTTGACCTCGAACCTTTGTACAGGTAATTCGTAATAGGAAAGTTAAGAATTAACTCGGTAAAACCTACTTTTGTTTTTGAATAGCACCAGAACAAAATTTAACCCTATAAGATACAAGTTGCAATGACAACTTCTGACAACCCTCAATAGAAACAAGCCTTCTGAAAACATTGTGGGAAAAGGAGAAAATGCTGGCAACCAGTATTTTCTCCTTTTACCAGAATGTTTTCTATTCTATTGATAAACAGTTGCACCATTTGAGCAATTTGAAATTGTCATCTGCAAATGCTGTCATCTGCAAATGCTTTCAATTTGAAAAGGGCTGAAATTTTGTTGTTCTCTGTCTTATTCTTCAAGATTTTCTGACAGTGAAAGTAACAGAACTTCTGATTGGCTAAACCATAAGGTTTAGTCAATCAGAAGTTTTGTTACTTTTAACACAGACAAAGTTCTGAAGAATAAGACTAAGAATGTTCTTAAGAATGGTTGGTGAATATGGACCCTCAGATCTTAGATCTACACTGTCTGCAGAAAGTCTTAAGTTGTGCTATTTGTCTAAATTTGTCTCAATTTGATGGATCTGTCTAAATTCGTCTTCTAAAACTCTTCCCTGGCCATTCTAAAGCATCTGTAGGATGATTTCACAACAGTTTTACTGAACCTTTAATGTCGATTATAGACTTCTGGAATGCATGTACTTTACATTTGACAGCAAGACTGCTTTGTACAGGAACAAGCAACTTTTTTGCTCGATTTTTTTCTGTCTTCTATTCTTAACTTTCAAAAAACTGAGGTAAAAATTTGCCTTGGAAACCTTCCAAAAACTCCTACAGTTAATTTTCTAAACACAACAAGGTAGATCAATCTATACATAATTTATCAAACCCACATAACTGTTGGTCGTTTTACCAAATGACAAAATTTCGGGCTATGATGATGAAACTGAAAGCAATAATTTTGAGGACGACAGTTAAATTTGGCTCAAAATTTGGAATTTGTTTTATGAAAATTAGAAAACATTGTTGAAAAAGGAGAAAATTCTGGTATCCAGCATTTTCTCCTTTTGCCAAAAAATTGTTCGCAATGCTTTCTTTCAGTAGCTTTCTTTCTCAGGGTGGTTAAAAGAGGAGATTGTGTTGTAAAGAGTAAACCTTTTACCAAACATCCTTGGTTTTTACAACCCAGAGGAAGAAGCCTCCTGAAAACAGATTGGGAAAGGGAGAAAATACTGGTAACCAGCATTTTCTCCTTTTCCCACAAAATTTTCTATTCTTTCAAAGTCAAGTTTCAATGTTTGAGTAACATCTATCTTGCAAATGCTTCCCATTTGGACAAGTCTAAAATTTTGTTGTTTGGCAAAGTGAGTTAAGTGAAAAGCATTGATTATTGCCTTGAATGCCCCCACCTACATACTGACAAATAATTATATCCTTAATATTGAGGACACAACTTTTTTTTTATCCTGCAGCAGAATAGGCACGAAAACATTGTGGTAAAAAGAAAAATATCCCATCTAAACCAATGTTTTTGAATGTATACATGTACATGAGTTCATGTTTTTGTTTTGAACCTTTTTCATGTTATCAGCTTCAGATTTGTAAAAAGTGGTCATAGGTTTGCCTTTTACCAAACAAAAATCATTGCTATTTTCCAACGACCCTTTAAAAGATGTTTTGAAAACGTTGTGTGAAAAGAGGTAAATGTTGGCTTAGTCTTAAAAACTTTTCTTTACATACTGTCATTTTCAAGGTTTTCAATGAAAACTTTCATAAGTTTGATTGCCATATTCACTTTGCCCTCTCCAAAATGCTTTTATAATATAGGAGTCAAAAGTTAGGATGACTTACAAAAAGTTTAAATTTTTTACTGTACAAACATTTTCTTTCAGACTCATTCACAATACTAAAGCACTTGCAGACGACAAATTTTATCTTTTCTGCAGGGTAAATTGTTAGAATATGTGATCTTGTGGTAAAGGTTAAAACATGCAGTACAGGTATGTAGACATGTCTGGCCTTCCAGCATGGTACAATATCACAAACAACTGCATGTATCCCCCCAGTCCCTTGACAACAGTGAGGAAAAATATTTTCAACAAGAGGCCAAGATGGCCCTGGATCGCTCACCTGAATTTTTGAGAGGACCATAACCTACTTTTTTTTTTCAGGTATAAATGAAACATTGGGTAAAAAACCATTATTTTGCCAAGCAATTTTCAAAAGGTTACCTGTAAAAGTCATTTCAAAATCTGACTATCAATTTCAGAAAAGAAGAATTTTTAAGAATTTATCTATTTCCATATAGTGCAACTGTTGCCCCCATTCACCAGAGACATGTTTCTTGACCAATCAAAATTTCGCGAAAAAGTTTTGAAAAGGGTTACCCAAGGAACATCTCTGTGAATTTATATTAAAATCTGACCAGCTGTTTCAGAGAAGAAGAATTTTCAAATATTTCTTCATGTACGTATATAGTGCTAGTAGACCCCATTCACCAGCGCCATGTTTCTTGAAGGATCAAAATTTCAAAAACAAATTTTGTAAATGGTCACCAAATGAACATTGCTGTGAAATTATTTTAAAATCTGACCAGCCATTTCAGAGACGAAGATTTTTCAAGAAATTCTTCATTTCCATATAGTGCAAGAAGCCCCCATTCACCAGAGCCATGTTTCCTGACCGATCAAAATTTCGTGAACAATTTTTGAAATCCTGGGTTACCCAAGGAACATCTCTGTGAAATTATTTCAAAATCTAACCATCCGTTTCAGATAAGAAGAATTTCATGAATTTCTTGACAACTCCATATAGTGCAAGTTTGAGCCCCCATTTGCCAGAGCCATGTAAAAATTTTGCAAACAATTTTTGAAAAGAATCACCCGAAAGAACATCCATGAGAAATTATTTCAAAATCTGACCAGCGCTTTCAGAGAAGAAGAATTTTTAAGAATTTCTTCATTTCTTTATAATGCAAGTAGCCCCTATTCAGCAGGGCCATGTTTCTTGATGGTTCAAAATTTCGCGAACATCTTTTGAAAAGGTTCACCCGAGGAACATCTCTGAGAAATTATTTTAAAATCTGGCCAGCGGTTTAAGAGAAGAAGATTTTTAAAGAATTTCTAAGAGAATTCCATTTGGTTGCTATCGCAACAAGAGTTTTTGACGGTATCAAATTCTGTGAACTCTTTTTAAAGAGGACCTCCAAGGAACATTCCAGCCAAGTTTGGTCCAAATTGGCCTTGTGGTTTAGGAGGAGCTGATGTTTAAAGAATTGTTGACGATGCACGACACATGACGGACAACGTACACCATGTGATCCTAAAAGCTCCCCTTGAG
This sequence comes from Tridacna crocea, assembly GCA_943736015.1. Classification (NCBI taxonomy): domain Eukaryota; kingdom Metazoa; phylum Mollusca; class Bivalvia; order Cardiida; family Cardiidae; genus Tridacna; species Tridacna crocea. The sequence continues at coordinate 18,693,005 of OX031069.1, forward strand.
CATGTTGTGCTAAGGTGAGCTAAAAACTATAACATTATGTATATTACATAAACCTGAGTGCAGTCTAGTGGTTGATCTACACTACCTTTAACTTGCTCATAAACTAGAAGGCCCTGAAGGGCCTGAATATGCTCTACTGGCAGAGAGTTTGCTTTTAACCCTTTACCCCATAAGGCATTTCTATGGTATCTCTAATTGACCCTAAATAACAGCAAGGATGAAGCTGTTTCTTATGTGTATATGACACCTTTCGATAGCATAGAAAACATTGTGGCAGAAGGTGAAATTGCTCGTCACGAGCAATTTCACCTTCTGCCACAATGTTTTCCAAAGGCTCCCACAAGCAATGCGTTAAAACGAGTATCTATGGAGTAAAGGGTTAAATAAAGCATACATAGGAATTCATTGCGCAAAAAGACAATAAATTTACAGTTTCAACTCAAAATGGCTACTTTTCCATTACTGTTTGTTGATTTTTTCAAACTCAACAGGGTTAAAAAGCTATCGATGGGATAAACAAGCTGAAAAATTCATAAAATCTGATCACAAATAAATACTTTATCATGTAAACAGGCAATGAAATTGTTCAATTTGAAATGGCTACTTTTCCCATACTGTTTGTCAGATTTTTTTCACAATCGATAGGGTTAAAGCTATTGATGAGGTAAACAAACTCTCCAAGTTTCACAGAAATCTGACCAAAAATGAAGACTTTATCGTGTAAACAAGATATGAAAGTTTTTAACTTGAAATGGCTATTTTTCCAATACTGTTTTTAGGATTTTTTTCAAAATCAATAGGGTTGAAGCTATTGATAAGATAAACAAAGTCTGCAAGTTTTGTGGAAATCTGACCAAAAATACAGACTTTATCGCGTAAACAAGAAGTGGGAATTCTAAACTTGAAATGGCTACTTTTCCCATACCGTTTGTTGGATTTTTTCCAAAATTGATAGGGTTAAAGCTATTGTTCAGATAAACAAACTGTGTAAGTTTCACGAAAATCTGACCAGAAATGAAGACTTTATCGCGTAAACAAGAAAAAGACTAATGGAAGGACGGAGAGACGGACGGCTAGACAGACGGACGGACGACGGAAACCACGCCATGACATAAGCTGTCCTGGCTTTCAGCCAGTAGAGCTAAAAATTAGAAATAAAGTCTATCTTATCCATAATAGAATTTCTTTTAGACCTTACACTCTTTACAACACATTACCCGACTTTTAACGACCCTGAGAAAAAAGCTGCTGTAAATTTTTGTAGGAAAAGGAGAAAATGCTGGTAATCAGCATTTTCTCCTTTTCCCACTATGTATTTTAACCTTCCCAAGACAAATTTGAATTTTTGAGCCATACTTATGTTGTCGTCTGCAACTTTATGCTTTCAATTTGAAATGGTCAACAATTTTGTCGTCTGGTAAAGAGTTAACAATTACAGATCTGTATTTTTAACAAGACAAAATTTAGCTCTTTACCAAATAATGGAATTCTAGACAAGCCTTTATTCAAAGTCAAATGTTCAATATAACAAACTTAGGTTCAAGTGACAAAACTATCTCTATTTAGATAGAAAATATTGAAGGAAAAGAAGAAAATGCTTAATACCAGCCTTATCTTCTTTTCCCACAATGTTTTCAGAAGGCCTTTTCCTCAGGGTCTTCAAAACACAGGAATGTGTGATTAAAGTATTAACTGACTTTAAAAAACAATAAAATTTTAGACTTGTCCAATTCGAAAGCATTTTGCAGACAACAAAATAAAGGTGACTGAAAATTTTAGATTTGTTTTGTGAAGGGTAGAAGACATTGTGGGAAAAGGAGAAAATGCTGGTTACCAGCATTTTCTCCTTTTCCCACAATGTTTTCTAGAGGCTTCTTCCTCAGAGTCGTCAAATGTAGGGATTGTGTGGTAATGGGCTAACTCATTACCAGTGGACAATACTGAAAGTATTCCCAGGGAATAAATCAAATTAGACTCTAAAATTGAATTATCTATGAAAGGGAACAAAACATTGTGAGAAAAGGAAAACATGCCAATCACCAGCATTTTCTCCTTTTCCCATAGTATTTTCAATAGTCTGCCTTCTTCCACAATGTTTTAAGACAGATTGCTTGGTACAGGATTATACAGACCTTCATGTCACCAATTTTGACTGACAAGGGTCTCCAAAGGCATTTTAGCATTCAAGTATAATTTCAATGAAATCCATTGGAAAGAGCAAATAGCCCACTCCTCAAAACCTTTCCCACGATTCTATATTTAAACATGATAAAAATAATCAAATATTTATTAACTGTTTCTAGACTACTCCAACTTTGTCGAAATTGTATTGTCAGCTTAAAATTTTGGTAAGAAAAATTTTGTTGAGAAATAATGCCATTTTCAACACTAAGAAATATCATAGTGGTCAGACGGCCTAACCATGTAGTTCTAACACAGTATGAGTCTGACAATCTACCACTGACCCACACATAACCCCAAAGCTCCAGATAGAGGGAGTTATTTTGATTTCAAAACTGAAAATAGTTATTATTCTTCTCTAAACCTAATGCTGTGGGTACTCATTAGAATCTTCTCATCCAGACGATTCTAATGAGTACCAACAACATAGGGTTTCAAAGAGAAATAATGGATTTAGAATCCCATCACTCTCTCAAATCTGGAGCTCTGCATAACCCTAAAGACTTTTCAAAAGGCAAGTTTAGAAAACATTGTGGGAAAAGGAGTAAATGTGAAAAGGTGAAAAGTCCTGTTTGTGTGATAATGAATTAAACCATTACCACACATTCCCTACTTTTGATGACCCTGAGGAAGAAGCCTTTCAAAAACATTGTGGGAAAAGGAGAAAATGCTAGTAACCGGCATTTTCTCCTTTTCCCACAATGTTTTCTATCCTTCAATACACAAATTTCAAATTTTCAGTCACTTTTATTTTGTCTTTTGCAAATGCTTTCGATTTGGACAAACCTAAAGTTTAGTAATTCGGTAATGAGTTAAACATGCCCGCCAAACCCTCATTGAGATTTATGAACATGAATGAAAACTAGCCCTTAGAGTACCACATAAACTAGAAGTGAAATTATTCCAATATTTGATAATTTTTTAAAGACCCTATAAAGTCCAAAAATAGGTACATGTAATTTTCCTGTTTATACATGTAACTCGAAAATATAACAGACATAAGTATTATGATCAGAGAAAACTCTAAACATGTCAGTTAGGGCTTTGATTGCCATGAAATACAGGTGCGAAAACGCATGGCCTAGCCAATCGGTTTCAGGGACGCTATTGATCAAGACAACTTTCTGTTTCATTATGGTTTGTATATTATTCGAACTAGGCCTTTGAGAATATGTCACATAATCCCATGTGATACCATTGCATCTCATTAAAGTTGTCCTTCAGATTTTGGGACAAAAATTTTAGAAAAGTGCAAAAAAATCATTCTTATACTCCCAAAGCCTTTTAATTTTCATTCATAAAACCCCAGTAGTGGAAAACCGTCCGACAACACAAGAAATTAGAGATTTACTACGGCCCAGGTTGACACCAATGGGAGACGCATTCTATTTTTAGATGATCAATTCGCTCATTTACTTACAGGAGTACACAGAAGAAGCTTCAAACATAGCGTCCTAAGAAGACATTATGGAAAATAATTATTACATGTTTGTTATGATAGCGAATTTAAGTGTTATGAGTCACGTGCCAGTCACTTGACATTCCCACAATGCTTCATTGATTTTTGGCGCGAAATCTAAAAATAGCTTAAGAGGCTACGTAGCCTTTTAAGGGAATACCATCAAAAAAATTTTTTTTTGTAATTTTATGAATCTTAATTATTGATGATTTGTATTATTTTTTCATATGGATTTCAGTGATATATATATTTTTTTTTAATTTGGTGAGATGTAAAAATTCTAAATACCCACCTTTAACCCTTTACCCCGTAAGACATTTCTATTGTATCTCTAACTGACCCTAAATAACAGCAAGGATGATGTCGTTTCTTATTTGTATATGGCACCTTTTGATAGCATAGAAAACATTGTGACAAAAGGTGAAATTGCTCGTCACGAGCAATTTCACCTTTTGCCACAATGTTTTCCAAAGGCTCCTGCAAGCAATGCGTAGAAATGAGTATCTATGGAGTAAAGGGTTAATGCTACACAGGACTATTGTTTACACTTCCAATAGTCATCAGCGAGTAAGGTTGCTCATTCTGAACCTTCTTTAGATGTAGTAGACTTCCTGTATTGATGATAAATGCATAGGCAATGATCATCCTGTTGTCGTTTCATTTACAATGTTGATAAACTTAGGTTTCAAGCCTAGACTTAGGGACAAAACGATCAAGTGTATGAAGGTTTTTTTTCAATGCCTTGAGTGATCATGTGGTGTTTACATCACTTTTACGTAAGTGCGGAGATTTATGACAAAAGATTGGCTGATCATCAGCGATCCTCAATGTAAACAAACAGATAGTTCAGCATGGTAGGAATTGATCTAGTTTCAGAATTCTTTTTTCCGCCATTGATTGAACCTTTTACAGACTCCATCTTTACTTATCGAGCAAGTCATAATAATTAAAATACCTTAAAAGCCTTTTAAGGGAACACCATAAATTTTTTGTGTGTAATTTTATGGTTCTTAATTATTGATGATTTGTATTGTTTTTTCACATAAATTTCAGAGATACATATATTTTTTTTAATTTGGTGACATTTGGAAAATCTAAATACGTGTACCCATCTTTAAGGAGTGTTGTGGATTGTGTATAATTCAAGTTCATGCAAATAACTTGATCAAAATTAAACCAATAAATTGATCTGAAATCAATAATCAGGAGTGTTAACCATTCAGCCGAAATTAGTTTTCAAACCTCTTCAATCTTCATACAGTAAATATTGCACATGGGCGGATCCAGAGGGGGGGACCGGGGGTCCAGACCCCCCCTGGAATTTTGGCAAAAATATGCTTATCGGATTCGTGAAATGGTACTGGTTTGATATTGCACAGCATTTATGTAAAATACAGTCATAAATTTTAAAAAAACGGTTCTAAATGTGGAGACCTCCTCATGGTTAGAACTGGAAACGTTGACTTTTCTTGTAAAAGGCTTACATCCATTGAAATCCGGAAAGTATCATATAATAAGACAAGTGCGTTTTCGGTGGGACCCCCCCTGAGAAAGATATCTGGATCCGCGCTTGTTGCATACATGTAAATCTGCAGTGGATGACTGAAAAATCCCAAGAACGTATTCACCAACCATTCACAAGAATATTCTTACAGTCTTATTCTCCAAGATTTTCTAAATTTGAAAGTCACACAAACTTCTGATTGGCTAAACCATTTAGCCAATCAGAAGTTGTGTTACAAATTCAATTTGATTACCAGCAATTTCTCCTTTTCCAACAATGCTTTCTACCCTTCACAAAGCAAATTTCAAATTTACGGTCACTTTTATTTTGTCGTCTGCACATGTGCAAATGCTTTGATTTGGACAAGCCTAAAATTTTGTCGTTTGGTAATGAGTTAAAGACCCATTTTCAAATCATTATGGAAAATGGGAAAATACTCATAGCCAGTATTCCTTTTTCACAGAATGTTTTCCAACCTTTTATGGACAAATTCCACTATTCCATTCATTTTTAAACTGCAAATACTTTCCATCCTGACCATGACCATTTCCACCCCATACAGAGGAAATTAACACTTAACCCTTTACCACATAATGATGACTTTTAAAATCCTGTGTGGAAGAAGTATTTTGAAAACATTGTGGGAAAAGCAGTACCCAGCATTTTCTCCTTTTTCCACAAAGTTTTCTACCCTATCAAAGCAAAATTGCACAATTTGAGCCACTTTGAAATTGCAGTGTTGTGCCTAGGCCAAAATTTTTGGGGGACACAGGTGTCCCCCTACCTTAATGTCAAGGGGACATTAGAAAAATCTAGGGGACACATTTCATACTTCCATCCGACTCTTGTAATCACGGAAATTTTATGAGCCGATTTTTTCTGAAATTTTCGTCCTTTTTCTTACTTGTCCCGGAGGTCGAAGAAGCCGCGATCGATTCGAGGTTTTCACAGTCCACTGCGATTCAATTTCGTCTGCAACTTTTCTATTTTTAACCTTTCCCGACATAGAGTTGGTCAACCGCATCCGGCGTTTCGCCATATTGTTTTATTGACAACAGTAAGACTGGTTTAAATATCGGATATCCCTAAGCGACTTTATCTCAGTAAATTTCGTGGTCACAATCTACATTGTGCAGGTGCCCATTGTAATTAACGCAATGTATGTAAATACCGAAATGGACTCCAGATAAGGAAAATTTGTCGGATTTTCGTGAGCGCGCCCGACATCCCGCAATGGTTTAAATTTTAAGGGACATTTTTAAAAAAATTGCGGGAATCCCGCAATCCCGCGGCCTAGGCACAACACTGAAATTGTCATCAGCAAATTCTTTCAATTTGGATAGATCTAAAATTTTGCTGTGTGGTAACGGGTAAAGTGCCAAAAAATCCTTTCTTACCACATTCAACCTAGGAGTATGAACCAAATTATTGCAATTTAATGGTTGCTTTTGTGTATACAGTACCTGATCAGCAAAGCAGACAGAGATGTTCAAAGATCTTGCTGCAGGTTTGTGCTGCCTGATCTTGATCTTCTCAAGCTGCAATGGCAGTTAGTCGTTACAGGTGCTATAAAATTTATAGAATCAGTTTTCTTCAGTGTATCTGAGCTCATAGTTACAGAAATGCTGATATTTTGACATTTTGTATTGCATCAAGTGAATCACAATTAGATAATACTGTTGCGTGAGTTTGCATCATGTTCGCAACCAGATCTAGTCCTTTGATAAAATAATTATGTAACCTAACGTTAATGACTGCTTGCTTCTACTAGCCATCAATTTCTGAAATCATTGTTGCTAAATGAAGATGTGGCTTATAATAAAATATCTATTGTAGGCGACAAATTTGATGTAACGAAAAACAAAACTTTTGTCTTTTATAGGGTAGAAAATACTCTAGGAAAAGGAGTGAATGCTGGTTACCAGCCTTTTCTCCTTTATCCTCCATGTTTTCCCCAGCTTTTATCATTTGAAGTCCACAAGTCATGGTGTGGTAAAGGGATAACCCTTCACTGGCTGACAAAATCTTGGATCTTAACCCATTACCAAACGACAAAATTTTAGACTGGTCCACATTAAAAGCATTTGCAGATGACAAAATAAATGTGAATCAAAAGTTGAAATTTTATTTTGAAAGGGTAGAAAACATTGTAGGAAATGGAGAAAATGCTGGTTACCAGCATTTTCTCTTTTTCCTATAATGTTCAAAAGGCTTCTTTCTCAGGGTTGTTAAAAGTCGGGATTGTGTGGTAATGAGTTAACCAACTTGCAAGCATTTTTTCAGACGACAGATTAAGTAATGAAGGACATTAACTTGGTTTTTTAAAGGGTAGGGATCATTACCAGCATTTTCTCTTTTTCCCTCGATATTTTCCAAAGCTTGTGAGACTGCATCTGGTGGTAAAAGCTCTCTTTACCAGCCAAAAAATTTTGGACCTTAATCAAAATTTTATGCATTTGCAGACGACAGATTATATGTAACGAAAGACAATAATTCTGTCTTTAACAGGGGTACAAAACAATGTGGGAAATAGAAAAAAATGCTGCTTGATACTGGTAGTTTACCCATTGGCCCATTGTATTTAACCCTTTACCCCGTGAGGCATTTCTATAGTATCTCTGATTGACCCTAAATAACAGCAAGGATGAAGCCTTTTCTTATGCGTATATGACACCTTTTGATGGTATAGAAAACATTGTGGCAAAAGGTGAAATTGCTCGTTATGAGCAATTTCACCTTTTGCCACAATGTTTTCAAAAGGCTCCTGCAAGCAATGCGTAGAAATGAGTATCTATGGAGTAAAGGGTTAAGAGTTTTTTTGCTAAGGATCTTCAAAACACTAGACTTGTTTCATAAAAGAAACAATTAACATAGTAACTGATGATTACAAGGCAGTTTGCTACAAATGTCATCATTACACAATTGTGCATGTGAAGCATTATAACAAGCACAAATTCCGACATTTTAACAACCATGAGGAAGGTCCAGGCTTCAGCAAAAGATTGAGGGAAAAGGAGAAAATGCTGGTCACCAGCATTTCCTCCTTTTCCCACAATCTTTCTTTACCCTTTCATTGAAAAATTCCACCATTTGAGCAATATTTAAATTGTCATTCTGTGAATGGTTTTAATTATAGACAAGGATAATACTTTGTCGGCTGATAGAGGCTTAAGCATAAATAAATATATAACAATCACAAAAGCGTGCTTTAAGGTTTTCCAGGAATCAGCATGATTGGAGACTCACTACATCTATTTAATTCTTTACCACACAACAAAAGCTTTGGCACCATCAAACAGAATGCATTTTCAGAAAACGTGTGAAATGTAGCTCAAAAGTTAGCAACTATTTCTGCCATTAATAGAGTAGACAGCTTGGTCAGGGAAATGGAGAAAATACTACATAACATATCTTCGCAAGCCAAGGGTGACAATTCAGTAAGCTACTCTACCCTTGCAGGATCAAGGTTGATTTCCACATTCCCCTGATACGTATTTTCATTGGTTGCAGCTAGCTCTAACTGCATGAATCAAATCGGTTGTAGCATTTCATCTTTGATAAATAGAACAAGGTTGCGACTTATCGGATAAAAATAGAAGGTAAACATGAATATCTCCGTGGATGTGTGCAGAATCTGTAATGATTTATTACCGAAAAAATCATAAAAGAACAATATTTACAGCAAGTTTCAGTGTGACCAATCAATTATCACAGGTTTTAGGCTTTATCCCAGCACCTGACCATGGAATGTGGAAGTATGTTTGTGGTTATTTATGTGGAATTATTGTATTCGTAAGCGGCTTGTAAAATGATATTTCATTGGCTATAAGAAATATGATGTAAAGGGAGATAATAAGCAGCATCCAATAGAGGATGTATCACGGGAATCTCAAAATCGGGCTCAGTTCGCAAAAGTTTCAGTCAGTGGCAGAAGAAAGAAGTTTGAAACCAATGTGCTATATTTTTGATTTATAAACTGTGAACATTTCCTATTCTTTGGCTTTACTGCGGCTTTAAAAGCTGTATAACAGCACGATGCCTAACCCTTTACCACACAATGCAGACTTTTAATGACCCTGAAGAAGAAGTCTTTTGAAAACATTGTGAGGCTGGTAACCAGCATTTTCTCCTTTTCCCACGTTTTGTACCCTATCAAAGAAAAATGCATCATTTTTCGCCACACTGAAATTTTCATCCACAAATGCTTTCAATTTCGAAAAGTCTAAAATTTTGTTGTGTGGTAAAGGGTTAAATAATGTAAGAATGTTTTACGTTAACTCTTCACCAAACAACAAATTTATTGACTGGTCCAAATTGAAAGCATTTGCAGACGACAAAATAAATGTGAATCAAAAACTGAAATTTGATTTGGAAAGGGTAGAAAACATTATGGGAAAGGAAGAAAAAACTGGTAACCAGTATTTTCTTCTTTTTCCACACTGTGTTTTCAAAGGCTTTCTTTCTCATGGTCATCAAAAGTCGGGATGGTAAGGTAAAGAGTTAAGTATGATATCATGACATAATTATTTTTCATAATCACCACCTTGGTATTCTTTATAAAGATATCTCTAAATATCCTGAGTCATACAGCAATGCCTGTAGAAGCATTCACCATAAAAAATATTGCTGCCTTCAAAGAGAGCATCCTCGTGGAATGCCAATAAATTCTGGCTAATGAAACCATAATTAGTGCCATAAAGATGTTTAAAGTATACTGTGATACTCAATAATTGAAAATATTCCAGAACTATATACATGTATGTGTACTGGGCTTTGAATTCTACAACAACAATTCTCAGATGTACTTGCACTAGCTTACACATGTATACGCCCATAATATGCTGATAAGAGAAATCTTGCTCTCATGTGTCACAGTCAGGAGCCGCAATGTTTGTTACAATAAGCAGCTGCAATGTTTGTTACAATAAGCAGGGCAGATTAATGGTGAAATTTTGTTGAAATAGTAAGGTAAATGGCCTTTTTTTTTTTCTTTTTGTACTCAACTTTATAAACTGAGCTACTTATGTATCATATTCCAGTGAACATCAAGTCCTGATTTAATAATACCATAATGGTATCATAAAAGATTCACTCTCATAGCAATACTCGTTTTCCCACAGTATTTGCTACAGGCTTCTTTTCAGGGTCGTTAAAAGTGGGGACTGTGTATCAAAGGGTTAAAGGTTAAAAATAGAATTTTGTGGCACAAATGTTAACTTCCTTCAACCAGTTCTCAATGGTCATAGCTAAAGGAAGTGGGTGGAACCTCACCTTGTTTTGATAATTCTTCCATGAGATTCTGTTTACATTAGATTTGTTTTTGAACTTTTCTTGGAAACTTATGCCTTAGGCTGCTAAGTCTGACTCAAGGACCTGCGGACAGTGAAAATCAAGATCATATTATACAGAAAGTGCAGTTAGAACTTGGCCTTACACTAATATGAAGATATTTTTCCTTAAAATTAACCCATTACCACACAATCCCTATTTTTGACGCCCCTGAGAAAGACGCCTTTAGAAAACATTGTGGGAAAAGGAGAAAATGCTGGTAACCAGCATTTTCTCCTTTTCTCACAATGTTTTCTACCCTTCACAAATCAAATTTCAAATTTTCAGTCACTTTTATTTTGTCGTCTGCAAATGCTTTCAATTTGGACAAGTATATAATATTGCTGTTTGGTAATGAGTTAACAGCAATATTTGGATTTTTACAAGCTAATGCCAATGCTGCTTTCCCCTTAACCAACAATGTTTTCTTCCCTCTCAAAACCAAATCTCAATGTCCATTAATCTCATTATCATCCACAAAATTTATGCTTTCTATTTTTGAAAGTCTTAAATTGAGCACGGTAGCTCAGTCGGTAGCCTGCAGGACTTGAGAACACAGGTCCAGGGTTTGATCCCTGGCTTCGACCCCTGGCTCTGACAGCCAATTTCTTTCCGAGGATTGATGCTAGTCATTGCCATAAGTTTCGTTCCTCTCTCAGCGCTGACCATTGTTTCGACGATGGTCATGTGGGGAAGCAGTCAGTGTCTTGGAATGAAAATTGTGTGAAGTACTGGTAACAGAAGCTCCAGGAATGCATGGATAAGTGCACTTGCCGCTGTGATATAACTGAAATATTGTTGAAAATGGCATTAAACACCATACAATCAATCAATCAACTTAAATTTTGTTATTTGGTAAGGTTTATAAGAGCTGTACATTTTTTATTCACAGCAAAACAACACCCACCTGGCTTTACCAAACTCATCTAGTGTTTCAACAATTCTCAGCCTAGATGAAGACGCCTTTTACATGTAATTACCCTGTTGGAATAGGTGAAAAAAAAAAGACTGATAAACAGTTTTTTTCTCCTTTTTACATAATAATATGTGAGACTCAAAATAGATCCATGAAATAAACATCACTAACCTTTTAGCTATCTTGCATTTTCACACCTTTGATAAAGCAGGCTTTTGAAATATTGTGGGTGACAGTGAAAACGCTCAAAACACACATAATTATTATTTTCCCACAATGTTTTCAACTCTTACAAAGACAAATCCCACCCAATGGGTAGTAAATATATTTTTTTGCAAATGCTTGTAATGAGTCGAAAGCTTTGCTGTATGGGATAGTCGAAAAGGCACAATTCTAATACCGGTAACTTCTAGTTACATGTACATGTACTTCCCTCTTACATGGAAACATCCGAATAGAGGATGTTGAACTATGCTATCAGCCTATCATCACAAAAGTACATCATGTGATACAAATTGACTCTTTATCACAAAAATCCTAATGTTTAATTACCCTAAGAAAGAAACCTTTCGGAAAGAAAGCTTATGAAAACATTTTGGAAAAAGGAAAAATACCTAGTTACCAGTAGTTTTCCTTTAGCACGTATTACTATTATCCACCTTTTCCAAAACAAAATTCAGTTTTTAACCCTTTACCACACAATCCTGACTTTTAACGACCCTAAGACAGACGCCTTTTGAAAACATTGTAGGAAAAGGAGAAAATGCTGGTAACCAGCATTTTCTCCTTTTCCCACAATGTTTTCCACCATTCCCAAACCAAATTACAATTTTTCAGTCAGACTGATTTTATCGTCTGCAAATGCTTTCAGTTTGGACAGGTCCAAAATTTTGTCGTTTGGTAAAGAGTTAAGTCACTTTTTTCTTTGTCTTCTGCCAGTTCTTTCAAATACATGTACATGTAGGACTAGTCTTATTATTTGCTGTGTGGCAAGTGGTTAACCCTTTACCAAACAATCCCTCACTTTGAAAGCTCTGGGAACCAGGGAAAGGGTTTTAGAAAGCATTATGGGAACAGAAAAGATGTTGCTTACCACCATATTCCTTAACACCAGAATGGTTGCTACCCTTTTAAAGACAAATCTAACAGTATAAGCCTTTTCACATGGTCTGCAAAATACTTAGGATCTGGACTGGCTGCAGAATGTATCTTGCAAAAAAATTAATTCTTTACCAAACAATAAAATTCTGGACTATCCAGTAACCAAACTGAAAGCAATAATTGTGCAGTTGACGGAATAAGTACATGTATGACTGAAAAGTTTACACTAATGCTTTGGGAATGGTAGAAAACTTTGTAGGACAAGGAGAAAATGTTGGTTTGTAACCAGCATTTTCTCCTTTTCCCACAATCGTTTCAAAAAGCTGTTTGTCTCAGAGTTGTTAAAAGGTGGGATCGTGTGGTAAAAGTTCATCAATTATTGTGGTATTTGTCGAAGACAATATACCACAATGAGTTCAATATTGAATTTTGAAGATCATGTACTACAATGAGTTCAATATTGAATTCTGAAGATCATGTATCATATTTTGTGCAAAACCTATAGATATAAACCCAATGAGACTCAATTTTTCTCAGGCAATTCGGTTTTTCGGTCGCATGTACAGTCATACCTTCAGTCTGAAGGTGTCTGCTCCGATGCTATTTTTGTGACTGGTCTTCGCTAACACCTTCAGGCCAGCCATTCATTGAACCCTTCTGGAAAAAATACGATGTTAACTGCATCTTTTCGAACGGCTCAATGCGACAAAATTTCCAATGACAGCTAATAAAATAGGTATGGACCGTTAGATAAATGATTAATCTTTAAGAGCACACAAAATATGCTGCAAAATACCAATTAAATCCATGGGAATTTACCTTTTTTCCCAACGTAAATAAATCCAGCATAATTTGTAAACAACTAACACGGCGACTTCCATTAGTCAGGCATGCGCACTCAATGGAATTTGAAATTTGTACAGTCTGGTTCCCTAACCCTATACAGCCAAGTTCGATCAAGGTGCGTTTGTTTACAGCAAAATTCGCAACTAAACCATCCTGTAGCGTGTCAGAGATACTGCGATTTCTGCCGAGACATGCGCATTGAAAAGATCACCATGTTTTGATTTCTGGTGAAGTAGGTCAACAATTATTTACGTTGAAAAGTACAGATTTGCACAAAGGTAAGAGTTGGATATTAACTAACATCAGTTTTTTTGTAAATATTAATCATTTATCTAACAATCCATACCCATTTCATTAGTTGTCATCTGAATTTCTGTCGCATAGAGCCGTTCGAAAAGATGCGGGTAAAATCGTATTTTTTCCATACGGGTTCAATGAATGGCTGGCCTGAAGGTGTTAGCGAAGACCAGTCACAAAAATAGCATCGGAGCAGACACCTTCAGACTGAAGGTAGTACATGTAGTTGGAAATGTCAGACTGAAATACACTTGGTGAGGCCATCGATTGTAGAAATACTATTTTTTTCATTGAAAATAGCTTATTCACTCATAGCCTTCTGGTGCAATGATATGAAATTCTTCAAACGATCACTTGGTCCTGGGCTTTTTCGTTCCGAAACATGTCTGTCCAATGGTTTGTTCATACAATGATTGCGCCCTACTCCATTTGATTGGGTATGAATATTTACAGATCGAAATAATTTATTGTAATCTTAGAAATTTCATGTGAACAGCCAAAGATATTTCAAAATTACAGTTTTCAAGTACGAACCTAATTTTATTCGATATATTTGCACAGTTTCTCTCTCAACCCATCATGCATCTAACTGTCAAGGGACATTATACCCGACTCCTCCTTATTAGCAAAGGAAGACCAACAACACACAAGTAATTCTTGTCATGATTACTTTCACTTCAACCAAAAGGGATTTCATTTGATTAGTAGGTTAACTTTCAAGCCAATATTTGAATAATATTTCTCTTTTTCTTTCAAATTATTGATTCAACACAATGGCTTCCTTGACAAATACCACTTCAGCATTCTCAACACTTTGATTAATTTACAGCAATGCTGGTGTCTTTTGCACTCTTAAGATCTATAAGCCTCTAACTCATCGGTAAACATCATGTTACATCAACATTTTTGTAAAGGCTATTTGGCTAACCTCTGCAGCTTTGGTCTTTTAACCCTTTCCCAAACAAGCCTTGGTTTTTACGTGTCTGCAGTAAAAATCTTTTGAAAAGACTGTGAGAAAGGAGAAATTGCTCGTAACGAGCAATTTCTCCTTTTCTCACAGTGTTTTCTACCCTTTTTGAGAAAGTTCTGCCATTTTCTCAAAATCTAAAATTGTCATCTGCAAACTCTTTCAGTTTGGAAGAGTCCAAAATTTGTCGTTTGGGAAAGGGTTAATATGAGGATTAGGATCAGTAGAATCACTAAATCATCAGTAGATATTGTGTAACATTAAAAATTTGGTAAAGAGTATTTGGCCAGTCTCAGCAGCTTCTGTCTTTTATGCAAGAGTTTGGCGCCGTAGACCTTTGAAGGTTAACTCTTTACCAGATGACGAAACTTATACAGAAAGTTTGCCTGAACAAGGTATCAAACTCGCAACCACTTGGTCACAAGTCAGATACACTTACCACTGAGCTACCCATTCAGGCAGTAAAGGGTTAAAAACTAAATTTCTTAAATACCAGTACAGTGTTTATCTACCTATTATTCAATAACTGGGTCAGTCCTACAGAAGAATGTAAGAATTACAATGGCTATATGAAAGATATCTTTCATGACAATCTATTACTTTAATTCTTTTCCCAAATGCTATAGGTTATAATGTTCAAGACATTTAATTACTTTAATTCTTCCAGATGTTCTCCGCGTAATGAAAATGGACCAAAATCATAAAATTCTCCTACATTTATGTAATACGTGTAGTTCATATAGAGCTAAGTCAACACAAACTGTAATGCAATACATATAATTGTTGTCCAACAGTATAGTATAGAAATCCTGATAAATTCCTTAACTTTTTACCATATGACCAGCATTTTCTCCTTTCCATCCCAAAATCAATTTCAGTGTTTCAGTCTCATTTATTTTGTCGTCTGCAAAAAATGGACAAGTTTAAGATGATAAAGAGTTACAAGGATTAACAGAAAACAATGTGGCTATAAGTTAGTGGAAATTGTCTTTGATACTTTGGGGCAACAGGTGACCAACAATTTCTCCTTTTCCAACCATATTTTCTACCATCTGAAAGATATTAGGTAGTAGAGCTCTCTGTAATACCTCTAGTGCTGCATTACATAGTTTTCTTGATAGTTGATAAATACGAATTTATACAGGTATAATACTTTTTGCACATTTTTAACGGACCAGAAATTTCTTTATGCCTACATGTATCTTGAAATTATTTGTAGATACTTTTGTCAGTTTCCAGAAATTATGGAGGCAATTACTATCTCTCCTTGTAACGAAAATATAGCG
The DNA here is from genome assembly GCA_943736015.1 of Tridacna crocea. Taxonomy (NCBI): domain Eukaryota; kingdom Metazoa; phylum Mollusca; class Bivalvia; order Cardiida; family Cardiidae; genus Tridacna; species Tridacna crocea. The sequence continues at coordinate 18,708,890 of OX031069.1, forward strand.
GTTTTAGATTTATAAATGATAATTCTAAGAAAGACAAAAAGGGAAAAGTGGTTTGGTGAAAGCAGTACAATAACACTCTTTTTTTAATCATAGCAAATTGTGTAGGATAATATTATTGTGGAAAAAGCTTATTCAGGGGTATACTATGTTAAAACAATATCATAGTGTCAAACACAGGATCATTTGGTATAAGGCTAAAATATTAAATGTTTACCAAACGACCAATTGAAAGCATTTATTTTGCAGACGATAAAATAAATGTTACTGTAAAATTGAAATTTGATTTGGGAAGGGTAGAAAACATTGTGGGAAAAGGAGAAAATGCTGGTTACCAGCATTTTCTCCTTTTCCCTCAATGTTTTCAAAAGGCTTCTTTCTCAGGGTCGTTAAAAATGGAGATTGTGTGCTGATGAGTTAAATACCAATGTTAACCTATGTGCCATGAACTTCTATTCTTCAAGGAATTCCAGGGTCAGTTAAACATTCATAAGGCACCAATCCGCAATACCAATTAAATTAACCCTTTACCAAACAATCCCTGGTTTTTACGACCCTGGGATAGAAGCCTTTTGAAAACATTGTGGGAAAGGAGAAAATGCTGGTAACCAGCATTTTCTCCTTTTCCAACAATGTTTTTTGCCCTGCTAGAAACAAATTTCAAATTTTGAGTTACGTTTATTTTGTCGTCTGCACATGCTTCCAATTGAACCAGTCTAAAATTTTGTCGTTTGGTAAAAGGTTAAATACTGGAAACATATTTCAGTCAGTCACCATAACAGAGTGGTAAATTACCTCGGGCTATTTAGCCACGGGCTATTTAGCCAGATTGAAGATCAGATCACATGTTTTGGGTGCAGTGATTTGAACGATCTGTTAAAGCTGCCTCGGTTACACACAGCATTTGATGGCAAATCCCTTAAAGCACCAAGACGCTTTCACAATATTCGTAACCAGCTGGCTGCTTTCCCACATAAACATTGTCAAAACAACAAACAGCTGTAGGAGAAGAATTAATCCCATTGCATTGGTCAACTCTGACCCTAAGGGATAAATTTGGTCAAGTTGTTGATAAGATCAAGCGATAAATCTCAAGTCCTGTTGGCTTATGAACGTTCAATGGAGGCTCTGCCCTAGTATAATCTAGAGTGCCTATGCAAAATAGACAGCACTGATCAAAGATCAAACTGTTTTTTCTGTGCAGTCTGATCTCGATCTACTTTGGTCATAGACGTGCACAAAGACGTGATAGCCTAGTAACCCCTTGTCAAACAATTACGGAAAAGGAACAAAATGCTGTTACATGTAGCTAGCAGTTTCTCCTTTTCTTTGTGTGCCTTCAAACCTTTCACATAAAAAGCCCCACTGTTTGATCCAAATCGAATTTCTTTTCTGCTGTTAACCCACTACCACACAATCCCTTCTTTTGACGGCCCTGAGAAAGAAGCCTTTAGAAAGCATTGTGGGAAAAGGAGAATGCTGGTAACCAGCATTTTCTCCTTTTCCCACAATGTTTTCTACTCTTCACCAAACAAATTTCAAATTCTTGGTCACTTTTATTTTGTCGTCTGCAAATGCTTTCAATTTGGACAAACCTAAAATATTGCCGTTTGGTAATGAGTTTAACTTTTACTAATTTACATCACGACAAGTTTAAACTTTTTATATTTGGCAAATAGTTACCGTAACTCTTTATCTACCAACAAAAATGGGAGACTTATCAGAACAAAAGCATTTTATTAACCCTTTACGCCATAGATACTCATTTCTACGCATTGCTTGTAGAAGCCTTTGGAAAACATTGTGCCAAAAGCTGAAATAGCTCGTGACGAGCAATTTCACCTTTTGCCACAATGTTTTCTATGCTATCAAAAGGTGTCATATACACATAGTCATAAGAAATGGCTTTTTATATTTGGCAAATAGTTACAATAACTCTTTATCTACCAACAAAAACTTATCAGAACCAAAAGCATTTTATTAATTTAGAAGTTGCTCAAATGAAGTGTTTTTGTTTGATAGAATAGAAAATATTATGGGCAAAAGGAGAAAATGCTGGTATCCAGCATTTTCTTTCTCACAATGTTTTCAAGATTCTTCTCTCCTGTGGTCATTTCAATGTGGAATTGTGAAGTTACAATTAATGTAATTTAATGACAGTAGTATGTGAACCTTGAAATTTTTCATATTTGTGGGTAACCCTACCTTACCTAGTTATTCTACCGTTTCTGATTTTATAAGTAATTGAATGACACTAGTACTTTACTTCATATCATAGTATCTTTTCTGGCTAAAGAAATAATTGCATAAAAAAATATTGATCCGATACAGTGACTAGTACAGGTATTATGGTACTTTTAAGCCTTTTCCCACAATGTTATTTTAATAAATCTTTTGGAAAATACAGGTACATCAGATGGTGCATAAAATATGGTTGTCTGCAAAATCTTTCAGTACAAAATTTAACTCTTTCACCGGACAGCAAAATCATATACCGGTACTTGTTCTGACTGACAGCACTAACTTTGCAGAAAAACCAATCAAAACTATGTTTAAATAATAGGATTTGTCTTTGAAAGGATAGAAAATGTTGTGGGAAAAGGAGAAAATGCTAGTTACTGGCATTTTCTTCTTTTTCCACAATGTTTTCAAAAGGCATCTTCCTCAATGCTGTTAAAACCCAGCTTTATGTGGTAACTGGTATTCTAGTCCTGTAACTGGCACAGAGTTACCGTTCCTGACATAAAATTATTTAGATAAAAGGTTAACTTGAAAAAGTCCATATCTTTTTATCAGTACAAGCTTTAAATGGGATGGTCTGTTATTCATAAATAAAATTTTCTACCCACCACATAGTTTTAGACTTGTCACCTAGATTCTTTACCAAACAACAAAATTTTAGAATGGTTCAAATTGAAAGCACATGCACACTAAATAATAAACACAACTAAAAAACTAAAATTTCTTTCCATTAGGGCAGAAAACATTGCGGGAAAAGGAGAAAATGCTCCAGCATTTTCTCCTTTTCCCACAATGTTTTTAAAAGGCTTTTATCTCAGGGTCATAAAAACAAGAGACTGTTTTGTAAAGGGTTAAGGGTAGAAACAACTTTGGGTACAGGAGGAAATGCTGCTGTGCAATTTTTTTCATTTTTTTCTAGATGCTTTAGCTTAACCCTTTCCCAAATGACAAACTTTTGGACTAGACTAAATTGAAAGCATTAATTTTGCAGACGACAATTCAACTCTTGCTGAAAAGATGATTTCTGTCTATGATAGGGTAGAAAACATTGTGGGAAAAGGAGAAAATGATGGTTATCAGCATTTTCTCCTTTTCCCGCAACGTTTTCAAAAGGCTACTATTCCAAACTAGGGATTGTTTAGGAAAGGATTAAAAAAGCATTTTTAACCAGGGTTCACCCAAAGACACAATGACAAAGTGGGTACTGATTAGATAGTATATGTAATGATAAGAATGTCTTTTCTTATCTGCACATTGAGGTGCTCTCTGTATTTCACAAAAAGTAGCGATGTTACTTTTTTTTTAAAAAACACAATCAACCTTTTTAAACACACAATAAGACATAACTTCTCCAAAACATCTGGATTCAGAAATGCATTTGGATAAACACCGGTCATGGCTGAATTATTTCAAGAATGTAATGTTCATCTAATACATCATGCGAAAAATAGGTGGATTGCCTACTATACATGGTACATGATATTTTTTCACTTCTCATCAGGGTTTCTGTTCTGATTAATTTGAGATTTTTTTTTCCACTTAACCCTGTATCAAGCAGTCCATAGTTTTACTGTTCCTGAAATTTTTTGAAAACACTGAGAAGGAGAAAGCATTTTTTCCCTTTCCAATACTTTTTTTTCAATCTTATCAGAGAACTAAGTATGTTTGTACCAGTTTTGAACTGTGCTGTCTCTAAAATCTGTTGCATGGGAGATTATTTTGGATATGGTATGTTTAGTTATGGGTTACAACTTCAAATTATCCCTTTACCCCATGAGGCATTTCTATGGTATCTCTATTATTGACCCTAAATAACAGCAAGGATGAAGCTGTTTCTTATGTGTATATGACACCTTTTGAAAGCATAGAAAGCATTGTGACAAAAGGTGAAATTGCTTGTCACAATGTTTTCCAAAGGCTCCTACAAGCAATGCATAGAAATGAGTATTTATGGAGTAAAGGGTTATCCCTTTACCCCTCCCAACACACACTAAGAAAAGAACTGCTAGATTTCTTCATCTTCAAAGTATTTGCAAACTAAAACTTAAATTTGGCTCTACTGATAGATTTGTTAAAGGTGTAATACATTGTAGGCAATGCTGGTGTCCACACTGTTTTCTATTTTTCAACTCTGTATTTTAGTTTTGGCGCAATTTCTTGTCCACAAATGCCTTCATTTGTTACTGTCTAAAATTTTGCAGTGTGGTGAAAGCTTAACTGTTTAGGACTCAATGACATCTTTTAATGCCCCTGAGGAAGAGGCCTTTGAAAACTTTGTGGGAAAAGGAGAAAATGCTGGTAACCAGCATTTTCTCATTTTCACATAAAGTTTTCTACTCTATGAAAGAAACATTGCATTGTTTGAGCTAGTACTATGAAAATTATGGCCTACAAATGCTTTCTTTTTGGATAGGTCTAAAATTCTGTTATGTGGTATAGACAATGCATCACTAAACAAGATCTAAAGATGTCCTGATAAAATAAATGTAGTACTTCAAATATGCAACCTTTGTCTAAAACATCCAAATCTGCTGTACAGTGTGGATCTTCAGAGATAAAGGGTTGCTTCTATTACAGCAAGTAGTGGCCTGAGCATTAATCATCGGACCCTAATTACGATAAATAATTTCTTTTTTGATAAGTGAAATACCTACCCATCCGCCCTGTGAACTAATCCATTGGTCCAGATTACTTTGTAGATAGGTAGAAACCCAATCGTAAATAGAATCCACTAAGTGTCCCATATCTTTTTCAACACATTCTATTGCTATTGCACCTCCAAAAGCAAATAAAGCAACTATTCGTCCCCAGTTTATTCCGTCCACAAACAGTTCTCTAGCAACGGCAATAAAAGTTGGGTAAGCAATATTTGGTGTAATGTGCAACTGTTCCACCATGCTTTCGAATTCAGCGCTATATCGTTCTTCAAACTCATCAGCCAACTTTCTCATAGCTGTGTGTATATCATTTACACTTTCAAGGGGTGGTTTGTTATGCCAGTTGTGGCCATGTTTTTGCAATCTATAATTCAAATAATCAGCCACTAAATACCTCGTACTTGTTGGATTCATTTCTACGTTGTTATTTGAATTCGTCTTCACCCCATTTTTGTCAATTAAATTCCACATATACGATCCAAGATTCATCTACTCAGTAGACTAACCGTAAACTTACGTTCCTGAGTAGCAGCTGTACATAGCCTACTCGACCAAGTCTTCCGAATATTCATTCATAAACATATTGTGTACATGTATGTCAGTAGGCGGGGCAAATTTTACAACACAGATAGACCCATTCGGCAGACCTCGGGTGACGGGAACCAGTAGGTACGGAATCGGCCGGGTTGTGACGACTGAGACAGACCACCTGCATTCGGCTTACTCGGGTGATGGGAGTTGTAGGTACGGAATCTGCCGAGTTATGACGAGTGAGACCACCAGCTCTGATGCAAATCTAAATTTCGATAATATTGAACATAATTTGGAACAGCATAGGGTCCTGCGAATAGATGGCTCTGTTCACAGAGAAAACTTGATCGTACAAAGTCTGTGCAGTCTGATCTGATTACCAGCATTTTCTTGTTCTCACAATGTTTTTAATCCTTATGGACAAAATTTCAGTTTCTTAGTCACATTAAAAGCTGTCGTCTGCATACGCTTGAAATTGATTTTCACTAGACTAAAATTGTGTCGTTTGGTATTGGGTTAATTGAACTACAAGCATCAGTCTGTTTCTCTGCATCAGACTTTTACAGACCTTGAGAAGCCTGTCTGGTCTTAACCCTTTACCACACAATTGCAAGATACAGAAAGAAGAATTTTTAGAACTTTGTGGGAAAAAATAAAAGAAAATGCTTGTAAGAAGCATTTTCTCCTCGTTTTCTACAATAGTTTCTACCTAACCAAACACAATTTTCATTATTTTGGCCATATTTATTTTGCGGTCTGCAAATGCTCTCAATTCAATTACCAATTAGTCTAATATTTTGTTGTTTGGTATAGGGCTAAAGTGTGATAAAGTGGACTGGACCTTCCTACCAGCTGATAAACCACTGATAACAAATATTAACACTTTCCCAAACAACAAACTTTTGGACCAGACCAAATTGAAAGCATTTGCAGACAACTCTTGCTGAAAAGATGATTTTTGCCTATGATAGGATGGAAACATTTTGGGAAAAGGAGAAAATGCTGGTTACCAGCATTTTCTCATTTTCCCACAATGTTTTCAAACGGCTACTATTCCAGACCCGTAAAAACCAGGGATTGTTTGGGAAAAGGTTAACTGTTTACCAAACAACAAAATTTTAGACTGCTTCAAATTGAAGGCACTTAAAGACGACAAAATCAAGGTAGCTCAAAAATTGATTTTTTCCAAGCAGGGTAGAAAACATTGTAGGAAAAGGAGAAAATGCTTCTAACAAGCATTTTCTCCTTTTCCCACAATGTTTTCAAAAGACTTCTATCTCAGGGTCATAAAAACCAGGGATTGTTTGGTTAAGGGTTAAGTACACAGGTTTTAGAGCTGTCTAGGGAAATGGATCCTTAACTAGAAATGTATGATAATAAAGACATATACTAAAATTTCTGTTGTAAATTGGTCCCTCGAGGCTTTATGATGCAAAACATAAATACATACCATACTTATCATAAATGTACTCTGAGAAACTCAATTCAACTCTTCACAAACGACAAAAATTTAGACTGCTCCATATTGAAAGCACTTGCCGACGAAAAAATAAACGGAACTAAAACATCAAATTGGTTTCCAGCAGGGAAGAAAACATTGTGGGAATAGGAGTAAATGCTGGTTACCAGCATTTTTCCTTTTCTCACGATGTTTTCAAAAGGCTTCTATCTCGGGGTCGTAAAAACCAAGGACTGTTTGGTAAAGGGTTAAAGGGAATAATGAGTACCCGAAGGACTTTTTTTTTTGCAATAGTAATTTTCTGAAATGGCTCGAATGTCTCAAATCAATACGCATTTAAATACAACACTAGAAAAGAAAGTGAATCATTGTAAATAAAAGCAATATTATTTCTTAAATATAAAAAGATTCAACCTTAGACCATAGCAAGATGAGAAGAGACTGAAAGGGGGAAAAAAATACTATCGAAGGGAAATAGCTGATCAAAATATTAGTTTTCATTTTAAAAGAAGAGTTATTTCCCTTGATTTATGATAAAAACTGGCATCAACCCTGAATGGATGATTGATGTAAGATTGATTATATGGTTTTTAGCTCCGTTTTAACTCTTTACCACACGAGAAAGTTTTAGACTTGTCCAAATTGAAAGCATTTGCAGAAGACAAAATAAAGGTGACTGAAAAATAGAAATTTGTTCTGGGAAGGGTAGAAAACACTGTGGGAAAAGGAGAAAATGCTGGTTACCAGCATTTTCTCCTTTTCCCACAGTGTTTTTAAAAGGCTTCTTTCTCAGGGGTGTCAAAAGTAGGGGTTGTGTGGTAATGGGTTAAAAATTTTTTTAGTTACGTCTTGGCAATCAGTGCTGCTATTCATGCTTTCCCTTAGATTCTCTTCCATTACTCGGTATAATATTCTTTTCAAGCTACTGGCTGCTTTCTAGCATTACCATCTTTGAAACAATAGTCAGCTGTGAGAGAAGGTTGAACTCTTTCACAATGACCGTCATTAATTCTCCGAAAGAAATTGGCCAAGCCAGGGATTAACCAGCCACCCTATGTTTTCAAATCCAGTGTACTACCAACTGAGCCATTGGGGCTTGGCCCTACGGGGTGGTTGATGACCAAAATTACTCTTTACCACGTAATCCCTACTTTAACCCTTTATCCCAGAAGGCATTTCTATGGTATCTCTAATTAAACATAAATAAGAGCAAGGATAAAGCAGTTTCTTGTGTGTATATGACACCTTTTGATAGCGTAGAAATCATTGTGGCAAAAGGTGAAATTGCTCGTGACGAACAATTTCACCTTTTGCCATAATGTTTTCCAAAGGCTCCTACAAGCTATGTGTAGAAATGAGTATCTATGGAGTAAACGGTTAACAACCCTGGGAAAGAAGCCTTTTGAAAACATAGTGGGAAAAGAAGAAAATGCTGTAATCAGCATTTTCCCGTTTCACACAATGTTTTCTACCCTTCCCAAACCAATTTTCAATTTATTAATCACATTTATTTTGTTGTTCAAATGCTTTCAGTTCTAAAATTACCTCGCGTGGTAAAAAGTTAAAGTTTTTACTGATGCAGAATCATTAAGTGCTCAGTTTTCAAGATATTTCTGACATACGAAATTTTTTGAATTTGGGTTAAATAGACTGTCAGGTGATTGGATTTTTAGTTCTTGAATCGGGAAACTCCCTTTGAAGTCGTGGTGGGTTGGGAAGCATGCTTATGACGTTATGTGTGTAGAACGTGAAATGAATGCTTGTAAACAAAGGGTGTCAAACGGATCAAGATTTTTTGTTGAATAGATTTTCACTGTTTGGGATTCTTTGGGCCAAAAATATACCGATCTTGCTCTGAAACTTTAGTATAAAATGTAGTAAAAATTGTCCGAGTAACCGAGTACTCGATCGGAAGAATGACTGAGTACTTGAGTATTAAAATCGATACTCGTTGCCATCCCTAATTTCTATCATGCAGTATTGAAGAAAATATAAAAAGGACATGGCTAGTTCATTCCTGTGAAGTTCATTTACCTCTTTACCAAACAACAAGTTTTTGGACTGGTCCAAATTGAAAGCATTTGCAGACATGATAATAAATGCAACTCAAAAATTTAGATTTGTTTTGAGCAGTGTAGAAAACATTATAAGAAAAGGAGAAAATGCTGCAAACCAGCTGAGATAGTTGGACAGATGAGAAACATTTATTTCGGATGGACATTAATCAGAAAATATTGGCAGAAGAGCAGAAATTGCTTAACTTTTTACCACACAATCCAGATATTAAATGACCTCGAGAAAGAAAGCATTTGAAAACATTGTGGGAAAAAGGAGAAAATGCTGGTAACCAGATGCTGGTAACCAGCATTTTCTCCTTTTTCAAGAAAGTTTTCTGGCCATTTCCCTAGAAACTTTAAACTTTCAGTCATATTTATTCTGTTGTCTGCAATTAATGCTTTCAATTTCGACTAGTCCAAAATTTTGTCGTTTGGTTCAGAGTTAATTGATGCTCACCTCCTTTGCCAGAGCACAGCTGAAATGGTTGGACAGATGAAACATGCATTAGGAATGCACATTAATCAGAAAATATTGGCAGAACATCAGAAATTGCTTAACTCCTTGCCACGCAATCCTGACGTTAAAGGTGGGAATTTAGATTTTTCACATCACACCAAATTGTTAAATATATATATATATAACTGAAATTTATATGAAAAAACAATCCAAATCATCAATAATTAAGAATCATAAAATTAAAAAAAAACAATTTTTTTATGGTATTCCCTTAACTCTTTACCACACAATCCCGACTTTCAACGAACCTGTGAACAAAGCCTTTTGAAAACATTGTGGGGAAAGGAGAAAATGCTGGTAACCAGCATTTTCTCCTTTTCCTACAATGTTTTCTATCCTTCTAACAATAAATTTTAATTTTTGAGCCACACTTATTTTGTCATCTGCAACTGCTTTCAATTTTGACAAGTCTACAAATTTTTCGTTTGGTAAAGAGTTAAAAGGCTACATACCCTCTTAAGCCATTTTTAGATTTCGCGCCAAAAATCAAAAAAGCATTGTGGGAATGTTAACTTGTAATGTTAATCGAACTTGTAATTATTTTCCATAATGTCTTCTTCGGATGCTATGTATCTGCAGTATATAAATGAACAAGCTGCTCATGTAAAAATAGGTCATGTTTCCCGTCTTTGTCTACCAGGGCTGAAGTGAATCTCTAATTTTTCTTGTTGTCGGATGGTTTTCGACTACTGGGGTTTTTATGAAGGAAAATTATAGGGCTTAGGGAGTATAAGAATGATTTTTTTTTTTTACTTTTGTAAAATATTCGTCCCAGAATCTGAAGGGCCACCTTTAAACGCCCCTGAGAAAGAAAGCATTTGAAAACATTGTGGGAAAAAGGAGAAAATGCTGGTAACCAGCATTTCCTCCTTTTCGCACAATGTTTTCGGGCCATCTCCAAAGAAACTTTAAACTGTCACATTTATTCTGTCATCTGCAAATGCTTTCAATTTGGACTAGTCCAAAATTTTGCTGTTTGACAAAGAGTTAATTGAAGATGCTCACCACCTTTAGCACAGGTGAAATAGTTGGACAGATGAAACATTTATTTCGGATGGACATTAATCAGAAAATATTGGCAGAAGAGCAGAAATTGCTTAACTCTTTACCACACGATCCCAACTTTTAACAACTCTGAGAAAGAAGCCTTTTGAAAACATTGTGGGAAAAGGAAAAATGCTGATTAACCAGCATTTTCTCCTTTTCCCCACCACATTTTCTACCCTTTACAAAAGAAACTTTAAGTTTTTGGTCACATTTAGTTTGTTGTCTGCAAATGCTTTCAATTTGAACTGGCCAAAAATTTTCTCATGTGGTAAAGGGTTAAAAAAAAAAAAAGAGGAGAAAAGAGTCTGACTTTGCCACGATGTTGTCATACTTACCTTTTTAACACTGCAACAGTCCTCTGGGACAGGCTCAAAGAATTTGAAATCAAAAGAAGTACACCAAGTTTGTGTTTCAAAAATCTCACTTTATACACAAAAATAATTCCTGTAGTTGATGAACAAGCATTATAAACTCTTCAATCTCCAATCATATTTGAGCCACACTCTGTGAAAACAGGGCTTGATGCATCTACAAAAAGTGTCAATTGAGGTCAGCAGTCAACAGTCTGACCTGGGCCAAACATTTTTTTTCTTCTGTATGTTACAGGACCAGTCTATCTCATAATTCAGTCAGTTGTTTTACACAAAATCAATGATAAGGATTTTTTTAACTTTGATTGCTTGGTATCGTGCATTGCACGGGGATGCATTAACCCTTTACCCCATAAGGCATTTCTATGGAATCTTTAATTGACCCAAAATAACAGCAAGGATGTAGCCATTTCTTATGTGTATATGACACCTTTTGATGGTGTAGAAAACTAAAAGAAAGTGTAGAAAACATTGTGGTAAAAGGTGAAATTGCTCGTCACGAGCAATTTCACCTTTTGCCACAATGTTTTCCAAAGGCTCCCACAAGCAATGCGTAGAAATTAGTATCTATGGAGTAAAGGTTAAGCCCCCTTTTGCCAGAGCAAGGCCTTTTTTCAAGATGAAATAACAAAGATCAATACAAAAGCAAATATAACATTAACAGAAACAAAACATTAGACTTGTCCAGACCCAAAACATTTGCAGATAACAAATTCACTGTGGCTCAATGCTGGAACCTGTCTAAACCCATTACGACACATCCCTACTTTTGACAACCCTGAGAAAGAAGCCTTTAGAAAACATTATGGGAAAAAGAAAAAAGTTCTGGTAACCAGCATTTTCTCCTTTACCCACAATGTTTTCTACTCTTCACAAAAAAGTTTTCAAATGTTCAGCCACTTTTATCATCTACAAATGCTTTTGATTTGGACAAGTCTAAAATATTGTTGTTTGGTAAATTGAGTCCGAATTGAAAGTATTTGCAGACGACAAGATAAATGTGAATCAAAAATTCAATTTTGACTTTGGAAAAGTAGAAAACATTGTGGGAAAAGGAGAAAACTCTGCTTACCAGCATTCTCTCCTTTTCCTACAATGTTTTCAAAAGGCTTCTTTCTCAGGGCCATCAAAAGTAGGGATTGTGTGGTAATGGGTTAAAGGAGGTTGAAAACATTTTGGGAAAAGGAGAAAATGCTGGTTTCTACATAGCTCTCAAAAGCCTTCTTTCTTAGGACTCAAAAATCCCCATTGTTTAGTAAGTAATTAAAACATACCGTTAAAATATATATGACTAACTCTAACTCGTCACTTTGTGGTTAAAGATTAAAAAAACAAAAAAACACATTAAATAGTGATATGAATACATGCAATATTATGAAAGCAAGCATGAATGCAGAATACATGAAAAGTAAATCTAAAAAAAAAAAAAACTGGTCCAGCCATAACAAATTCATTAACAGACGCAAAATGATAAAAAACTAGTAGAAACTGAAAATGATTGGAAGCAGCATATTTCCATCATAACTTAAGTTATATGTCCCGTCCTCGACAGGCGTATAAAAACACACATACAAACAACATGTACTGATTTAACCCTTTACCACACAATCCAGACTTTTAACGACCCTGAGAAAGAAGCCTTCTGAAAACATTGTGGAAAAAAGAGAAAATGCTGGTAGCCAGCATTTTCCCCTTTTCCCACAATGTTTTCTTCCCTTCCCAAAAGAAATTTCAAATTTTCAGTCATTTTTAGTTTGTCATCTGCAAATGCTTTCACTTTGGAACAGTCTAAAATTTTGTTGTTTGATAAAGAGTTAAAACAGCCAATCACCAGGAATTATTAACTCTTTTACAAAACGATCCAATATTTTAATGATTTGTGGAAAATAAATCTTGAAATATTGTGAGAAAAGAACAAAAATAATGGCTATCAGCAATTTCTCTTTTTTCCTCAATGTTTTCTACTCTGTTTCCCACAATGTTTGCTATCTATCACTGACAAAGGCTATTCTTTAAACCCTTTCCCAAATGACAAAATTTTAGACCAGTCCAAATTGAAAGCACTTGCAGACAACAAAAATGTAACTCAAAAATTGAAATCTGTTTCCAGTAAGGTAGAAAACATTGTTGGTTACCAGCATTGTGTCCTTTTCTCATAATGTTTTCAAAATGCCTCTATCTTAGGGTCGTAAAAACCAGGGATTGTTTGCTAAAAGGTCAAGCATGATTTGTCATCTGCAGTAATAGTCTCTTTCAATTTGGGCAAAGCTAATATTTTTGAATTTTGTAACAGATTAAAACATTTGACACAAAACATCTGTATTTCAACATACTGACCTAATATGAACACAAGAGAGTACAAAGCAAAACTATAGTAACCAATGAGACATTTTGGATTAAATCAGACAACTCATCAGTAATCTTCAACTCTTTATCAAACATTAAAACTTTAAACTTTTCAAAACTGAAAGCAGATGACAAAATAAATGTGACTCAAAAACTGCAACTTGTTCTAGGAAGGTCAGAGAACATAGTTGGAAAAGTAGAAAATGCTGGTCACCAGCATTTTCTCCTTTTCCCACAATATTTTCAAAGAAAATATTTTCTTCAGAGTTGTTAGAAGTTGGAACTGTGTGGTAAATTGTTAATTGTAAAAAAAAAAAGAAAAAAAGCTTGCTATTTTAAAAAAATTTAGTTTGTAACATAAAAATACTTGAAATCTCTATACAAAGTCAACCTTTTACCACAAACTCTGTCTTTTAACATCCCTAGGAAAAAAACTTTGAAACAGTGTGGGAAATGGAGGCATAGCAGTAACCAGACTTTTCTTCATTTCACTACTCACTGTCCCATAAGCCTTTCTCCTCAGAAGAGTTTGGTAAAGCATTGATTTATTCATGATGAGCAGCAAAAGCACAAAAAAATATCCTGCAGTGATTCTTGAACACTGACATGAATTACATATAAAACATTGTGACAGTAGGAGAAAGACCTTGTTTCAAATAGTTCCTGATCTTGCCCAAATTTAAGGCTGTCATACTTCAAGAAGAACATTATAAGCTCTGCTTTGATTCTAATCCATTTTGCAGAAAATTTTGAACTGTATTATTTGTAAAGTATCATGTACATTTCATATGAATTTGCATATAAAATATATTCAAACTAAAGGCAGTCTTAATGGCAGTCAGTGCACCAACACATGTGTGTCCTGGCTTTCTCACACTAGGACTGTCAAAACTTTCGAATCCCCGGCTGCCCAACTAAAACTACTAAGTCTTGCTGATGAGACATTAGACCGTGGTCCCGTGTAATGCTACTATACGCCGAGCACATTAATGAATCAGGCGAAGTTCTCAGTAGTTTCGACCTGTATCCTTGCACTATCCCTATAACAACTAACCGTCTTCTGGGGGCATCGCTCAGATGGGCAACCGGTGGCGACGATAAATAAACAGAAATAATCAAACTAGGCACTGACTCTGCAACCATCACAAGTGAAATCTCAGGTCAGAATATCATAATAACACAATGACAAGAGTAAAGCCGAGGTCTGACTTAAAATTAAGTGTAGTCTGACCTTGATTTACTGTGTCATCAATTCATGTTACAAGGGGTAGGCTGAATAAATGACCAAAACCGCTAAAAATTCTGGCTGCGATGGAGAAATTGCTGGTAAACAGTCTTGTCTTCTTGCCTCATAACAATTTTATTTTCCTATAGAAAGATTCAAATCATTTGACACATGTTAACTCTTTACCACACAATCCCATCTTTTCACGACCTTGAGAAAGAAGCCTGTTCCAAAACATTGAGAGAAAAACAATGTTTTTCGAAGGCTTTTATCTCAGGGTCGCATAAACCAGGGATTGTTTGTTAAAAAGTAAAATTAGAGCAAGCAATAACAAAATGATATGAATATATACAACAAACAGTCTCACTAGAGTAGAGATGTCATGACAAGATCAACAACTTTTTACTTTATATTTGACCCTTAAACTGCTGTGTAAGTCAAAGAAACCATTTTGAGCCTATATTAACCCATTACCACACAATCCCTACTTTTGACGCCCCTGAGAAAGAAGCCTTTAGAAAACATTGTGGGAAAAGGAGAAAATGCTGGTAACCAGCATTTTCTCCTTTTCCCACAGTGTTTTCTACCCTTCACAAAACAAATTTCAAATTTTCAATCACTTTAATTTTGTTGTCTGCAAATGCTTTTAATTTGGACCAGTCTGAAATATTGTCATTTGGTAATGGGTTAAAAAAAGAAAAATATTTTACAAATTCAAATGCAGTTAATCTTTGGAGGAAAAGTATCTCCATTTTAACCCTTTACCAAACAATCCCTGGTTTTTACGACCCAAAGATATAAGCCTTTTGAAAACATTGTAGGAAAAGGAGAAAATGCTGGTAACCAGATTTCTCCTTTTTTCCACAATGTTTTCTACCCTATTGGAAACAAATTTCAACTTCTGAGTTACATTTTTTATCAAATTACAAAATCTTAGACAGGTCAAAATTGAAAGTATTTGCAGATGACAAAATACACATGACTCAAAAGTTGGAATCTTGACTTTAGAATAGTAGAAAATACCGGGGGAAAAGGAGAAAACGTTGGTTACCAGCATTTTCTCCTTTTCCCACAGTGTTTTCAGAGGTCCTCTTCTTCAGGGTCATGAAAACCAGGCATTGTTTGGTACACGGTTAAGCTTTTACTGCTAGAGATAGTTTGGCAGCAGACAACTTTTAACCCTTTACAACACAATCCTATGGTTTAACTCTTTACCAAACACCAAAATCTTACACAAAATTTTACACCAAAACTGAAAGCACTTGTAGAGGACAAAATAAATGTAATTAAAATATTGAAGTTTGTTTTCAGCAAGGTAAAAAACATTGTGGGAAATGGAGAAAATGCTGGTTAAAATGCTCCATTTTCCTACAATGCTCCATTTTCAAAAGGTTTCTATCTCTGGGTCACAAAAACAGGGACTGTTTGGTAAAGGGTTAAAGACACTGACAGAGAAAGCATTCTCTCCTTTTCTCAAGATGTTTTATATGAAGACAATAGCCTTCATTGCTGTTGTATATAATTTGTTGTCTGCAAATGCTTTCAAATTTAACTTCTCTAGAATTCCAGTTTCAAAAAGAGTAAAGCCATCCATAGAATTCAAAGAAAATCAACAAATCAACATAAAATTAAGGTTTACACATAAATATATGTGGAGACAATGTGCAAAAAGGAAAAAAAATGCTTTATATAAAGGTTTTCTCCATTTACAACAATGTTTCAAAAGTGGTTTACTGCAATACAAAACAAAGTTCCTTTAACCCTTCACCAAACCATACCTGGTTTTTACGACCCTCACATAGAAGCCTTTTGAAAACATTGCGGGAAAAGGAGAAAATGCTGGTTACCAGCATTTTCTCCTTTTCCCACAATGTTTTCTACCCTGCTGGAAACAAATTTCAATTTTTGAGTTACGTTTATTTTGTCGTCTGCAAGTACTTTGAATTTGGACCAGTCTAAAATTTCGTTGTTTGGTAAAGTGTTAACTGTTTACCAAACAACAAAATTTTATACTTGTCCAAATTGAAACTATTTGCTGACAACAAAATAACTGTGACTCAAAAATTGAAACTTGACTACAGAAGGGTAGAAAATATTATGGGAAAAGGAGAAAATGCTGGTTACCAGCATTTTCTCCTTTTCCCACAACATTTTCAGATGGCTTCTTCCTTTGAGTCATAAAATCCCGAGATTGTTAGGTAAAGGGTTAACTCATTATCAAACCACAAATTTTACGTTTATCCAAATCGAAAATTTAAAATTTGTATTATAAAGGGTAGAAAACATAGTGAAAAAAGGAGAAAATGCTGGTTACAAGCATTTTCTCCATTTCCCAAATTGTTTGTCTAAAAGCTTCTTTCTCAAGGTCGTAAAAAGTAAGGACTATGTGGTAATGGGTTAACTCTTTCCCAAACGACTATATTCTAGGCTTGTCCAAATCAAAAGTTTTTGCAGACGACATATTAAAAGTAACTAAAATTTTGAAAGTTGTTTTGTGAAGAGTAGAAAACATTGTGGGAAAAGGAGAAAATGCTGGTTACCAGCATTTTCTCCTTTTCCCACAGTGTTTTCCAAAGGCTTCCTTCTCAGGGTCGTCAAAAGACGGGATTGTGTGGTAATGGGTTAAACTCTTTACCAAACGACAAAATTTTACACTTGTCCAAATTGATAGCATTTGCAGACGACAAAATAAACATTACTCAAAAAATTGAAACTTGACTATAGAAGGGTAGAAACTATGGTGGGAAAAGAAAATGCTGGTTACCAGCATTTTCTCCTTTTCCCACAATGTTTTCAGAAGGCTTCATCCTTTGAGCCATAAAATCCAGAGATTGTTAGGTAAAGGGTAAGGTGAAAATTCTAAATCAGAGAAGGGGGACAAATGTATTTATAAATATTTTGATGGAGACCCTGTCATACTTCAGTTGTTCCCCTTTTGATATTCAACAAACTAATCCAAATTTGAGGTAAACATTTTCAGTAATTGATATAGAGACATTTAAAATTGTTTAACCTATTACCACACAATCCTTACTTTTGACGATCCTGAGAAAGAAGCCTTTACAAAACACTGTGGAAAAAGGAGAAAATGCTGGTAACCAGCATTTTCTCCTTTTCCCACAATGTTTTTTACCCTTCACGTAACAAATTTCGAAGTTTTAGTCACTTTTATTTTGTTATCTGCAAATGCTTTCCATTTTGAAAGCTTAAAATATTGTCGTTTGGTAATGAGTTAAGCTTTTAAAAATTCTTATTTAAAAAAAAGGGGCATAAATGTGTCAAAAATACTTTGAGGGAAACCTGCCCATGTTATAAGGGTTCCCCTTTATGCATTTGGCGATAATTGGAAAGAAAGTATCAGGAAAAAAGGTATCAATTTTCGCTAGAAAAGAAAGTATCAGGAAAAAAAGAATCAGTTTCTGTCAAAGTTGTGATACTTTATCAATATCTATTTTAAACCATATGTTTATGATTTTTCATACTTTATGTAATTAATTCTTTTATGACATTTTAGCACACTAAAAATGCTACTTAGAGACAGTTTGTCTATAAAATTAAAAAAAAAAAACAGCATATTCTTAACAGTTTGGCATAATCAGCGACTTCAGGCCAGAAAAAGTAAAAATCAAATGTACAAATATCACATTTTTCTTTACAAAGTCAATATAAACTATCAACCAAATATCTTCAACAAATAACATAATGACTTGGTCTCTTTTTTTTTTGAAACTGATACTTTTTTTCCTGATACTTTTTTCTGATACTTTTTTTCCTGATACTTTATTTCCTACAATCGTATTTGACAACTAGTCTCAGGGTGAAATATACATAACAGAGATATTCTTAACTCTTTACCACATGAGAAAATTTTAGACTGGTCCAAATTGAAAGCATTTGCAGACGACAAAATAAAGTTAATTAAAAAATAGAAATTTGTTCTGGGAAGGGTAGATAAGCACTGTGGGAAAAGGAGAAAATGCTGGTTACCAGCATTTTTTCCTTTGCCCATGGTGTTTTCAAAAGGCTTCTTTCTAAGGGGCGTCAAAAGTAGGGATTGTGTGGTAATGGGTTAAATGTCAAAGTATTTGCATTACACTGATGACTATAACAATTTTTTTATGTTTTCTTCAAGAACAACGAAGATAAACAGTTTTTTGAAGGAGATCAGCACTTAAAAACAAACACACAACTGAAAACTAGTCAGTAATCAACCTTCCTCTGTGAATTCTGTTCAAATATTGCATCGTTATCATCATTGTCCAAGTATTCTGCTGCTACTACCTTACTCTGAGGGTGGGGATTATACCAGGGCATCTGTTTGTCTGATGGGTTGTAGAAGGAGCCCGGGGGACCCAGCTTGTCCTTCATAGTTAAGTATGTGTCTTTTCTGCTGGGCTACAAAAGAAGTGAATATTATATTATAAATTTACTCTTAACTCTTTACCAAACGATAAATTTTTGGACTGTTCCAATTTGAGCGCATTTGCAGACTACAAAATAAATGTGACTGAAAAGTTAAAATTTGCTATTGGATGAGTAGAAAACATTGTGGGAAAAGGAGAAAATGCTGGTTACCAGCATTTTCTCCTTTTCCCACAATGTTTTCTAAAGTCTTCTCTTTCACGGTCATCAAAAATCATCACTGTGTGGTAATGGGTAAACCACACAAAGATTTGTCCAAATTCAAGGCATTTGCAGACTACACTTCAATTGAGACTCATATCAGGGGAACTGTTTTTTTTTTACGGGATTAACTCTTCACCAGATGTGATCATTTTGGTCTACTGAAATTGAAAGAACTAGCAGATGACAAATTTAGAGTGGTAATTTTTATCTGTAAAGGAAGAAAACACTGTGGAAAACACAGAAAATGCTCATTATGAGCAATTCTCCTTTTTCCACAGTGTTTTTAAACATCTTCAACCTCAGAGTCATAAAAACCAGGGCTTATCTGGGAAAGGGGTAAGGAGGTTGTGGGAAAAACAGTTCAGCAATATAATATCTATGTTTTGAATTACAAGGCCTGCAGACTGGCGAAGATAAACTCAACTAGACATAAAACTCATATATAGCCTTTCTGAATAGAAGAAGCAAGACAGTTTAAAACTAACCAAACTTAATCCCTAGTTTAACCCTTTACCACACAATCCAGACTTTTAAAGACCCTAAAAAGAAGCCTTTGGAAAACATTGTGGGAAAGGGATAAAACGCAAGAAACCAGTATTTTCTCCTTTTCCCACAATGTTTTCTACCAACCCTAAAACAAATTTCAATTTATTAATCACATTTATTTTGTCGTCTGCAAATGCTTTCAATTTTTTACCAGTCTAAAATTTTGTTTTTTTGGTAAAGAGTTAAACTTTTGATAAAGCAGCACATTCCAAAGTTAAAACTAAAAGAATAGTTTTTCATGAGACAAACTTTCAGATATGTTCATTTTGAAAATATTTGAAGACAAGACACCAAAGGCAATTAACCCATTACCAAACAACAATATTTTAGGCTTGTACAAATCGAAAGCGTTTGCAGACGTCAAAAGAAAAGTAACTGACAATTTGAAATTTATTTTGTGAAGAGCAGAAAACCTTGTGGGAAAAGGAGAAAATGCTGGTTACCAGCATTTTCTCCTTTTCCCACAATGTTTTCTAAAGGTGTCTTTCTCAGGGTTGTTAAAAGTAGGGATTGTGTGGTAATGGGTTAAAGGATTACATTTGTCTTTGATACAGTGGAAAACATTGTCAGTTTAGGGTCATTAAAATTCGAGAAATAATTCACGACATATATAGACAAAAATATAATTGAAAACCGATTATCATGAATGACTTTTTCTTGTGCCAAAGATCATTCAGTAGGGCGGGGGTTTCCAATACACTTGTAGAAGACAGACATATTGTACTTTCAAAATGTGTATGACTAGAGACCAATTATGAAATAAATTTAAAAGAGATAGAAAGATTCTTGTGTGCATTAAGAAGGGACATATTTCTAATTAACCCTTTACCAAACAATCCCTGGTTTTTACAACCCTGAGATAGGAGCATTTTAAAAACATTCTGGGAAAAGGAGAAAATGCTGGTAACCAGCATTTTTTCAATTTCCCACAATGTTTTCTACCCTGCTGGAAACAAATTTCAATTTTTGAGTATTAACCTTACTTATTTCGTTGTCTGCAAATGCTTTCAAATTGGACAAGTCTAAAACTTTTTTCGCTTGGTAACAAGTTAAAACTAACAATGTCCCAGAATCCTCCTCTTGGCACAACATTGTTTCCACACAGTTGTAAAACTATGACAAGCAAGAAATGCTCAGAGCAAATCCCCTTCTCAAGAAAACTATACAGTACATGTACCAATTTTTGGGTTTGTCTTAAAGCTATGAGAAGCAAGAAAGTCTCAGTGTAAATCCCCTCCCCCCCAAAAAACTAATCCAGACAAGAGGGCTATAATGGCCTTGTATGGCTCCACTGGCTTTTTAAGCCCATACCACACAAATCACTTGTTGGAGACCCTGAAAGAGAAGGCTTTTGTAAACAATGAACATCCTCAGTAAATACAAACATGATTATTCATTGGCATGAAAGTGAAATTCTGGAAAATAAACCTGAACGAAAGACACCTTATATTCCACTTACATGTATGTGACCATAAATTATTAACCCTTTTCCAAACGATAAAGTTTGGACTCTTCCAAACCAAAAGAGTTTGCAGATGACAATTTTAGATTTTGAGAAAATGGCAGAAAGTTCTCAAAAAGGGTAGAAAACACTGTGGGCAAAGGAGATATTGCTCGTTATGAGCAATTTCTCCTTTTCCCACAGTGTTTTCAAAAACCAGGTAAAAACCAGTGCTTGTTTGGGAAAGGGTTAACATCAGAATGAATCACTCACCCTCAAACAGAACATGTTCTATCAAAAAAGAAACTAAAATACCAAACACCAGTCATGTATTACTGCAGTTTGATAGTCAAGGAAGGTAAATAGTAACAAACTTTATCTCCTATAATAGGATTTATTTCCCTTCATTGATATTTATACCAAATTCCCTCCCCCTAAAAAGAAGAGTAATCAAGAAAACTATCACATAACCTCCCTTGTTTTCAGTGTAATATACCCATTACGAATTTTCCTATCTTAAAAACGTTTGATATCACATTTGTGTGATGTCATTTTTGACATCATTTTGTACGTATTTCATACAAGTGAATGGGTCTCATGGAAAATACCGTGGGTGCATTTATGAATCTTTTTGCATCATCTGATCCATATTTTGTGAAATATCTTTATGTGAAAAAAAGAATCTGACATTCGCCGGTGTTTGAGATAAAATTGTATTAAACGAGTCAAGGAAAATGTTATTAAGCTCGCCAAAGGCTCGTTTAATAACATCAATAAAATCTTATCTCAAAAGCCAACTCTGTCAGATCCTATACATGTATATTGTACATGTACCAATTTTTGGGTTTGTCTCTCCTACATTCAAATATTCGATTACATAATTATATGTGATGTTTTAGAGGTGGATCTTAGAAAAATAAAACTTAGAAGATGTACTGACACTATATTTTGATTCTTCTTCTGGTGATAAGGGAATGTAGGGGGCAGGAACACGGAACACCCAATGGGCTCGAGACCTTTGTCGCCAGAATATTCCACACAAGGAAAGCAAAAATAGGAAAAATAGGATGCCACACCTGCAAATACAACTTCAACTGTTTACCAGGTTCCAAATTCAACATTCATTTTTCAAAACTTTCTTAGATTTGTTCTTCAAGATTTTCTAAATCTGAAAGTAACACAACATCTGATTGGCTAAACCAAACACTTTAGCCTATCAGGAGTTGTGTTACTTTGAAATTTAGAAAATTTTGGATAATACTCAGAACATTGCGATAGGTGAGTGCAACACTATCCTAAGTGCCTATACAAAGTATAGGCACTTAGGATAGTGTTGCACTCAGCCATCGATTGGTGAATACAACCCCTATTGGCAAAATTCTAGCCCTAGCTAAACTAAAAGCACATACAGACAACAGGTCCATCCTATCAAGCTTAGAATAAAACGCTCTGATATGTCCCTGGAAGGAAAACCAGCATATTCACTTTTCGCACTATGTTTTCAAAAGCTCTTTTTTCAAATTTGTTTGTTAACCCTTTACTCCACAGATACTCATTTCTAAGCATTGCTTGTAGGAGCCTTTGGAAAACATTGTGGCAAAAGGTGAAATTGCTCGTGACAATGTTTTCTAGGCAATCAAAAGGTGTCACATACACATAAGAAACGGCTTCATGCTTGCCGTTATTTAGGGTCAATTAGAGATACCATAGAAATGCCTTATGGGGTAAAGGGTTAAATCAATGAATTATGTGTGGTAAAAGGTTAAATTTATACCAAACAATCTCAAGTTTTCACTACCCTGTGGAAGAGCATTTTCAATTTTTCAGCAAATTTCAGTTTTTGGGTCACTTTAATTTTGTCATATGCTAATGCCTTTAATTTGGAACAGTCTAAAATTTTGTAGTTTGGTAAAGAGTTAAGTATTCACCACATGGCAAAATATTAGACTGGTTTAGACTGGTTCAAATTCAAAGCACCTGCAGATGACAAAATAAATGTGGCTCGAAGATAAATTTGTTCCAGAAAAGTTTGGAAACAATGTGGGAAAAGGAGAAAATTTTAGTAACTAACATTTTCTCCTTTTCCCACAATTTTTTCCAAGACATTCATCTCTGGGGTCATTAAAACTTGTGATTTTGTAGTAAAGAGTTAGATCTTTTTGTCCACTTACCAGAAATACCAGAGTTCCCAAACTTTGTATGACACACAGCATGTATTGTCTCCACAGCAAAATTCATCTTCTTTACATCTGTTTGAAAAAAAATAATATCATAATGTTTTTAATCAAGTGATTTTGTATTGGCCCAGTTACAGGTGCGAGGTAAGCCGTATTGGCCCGAGGCCTCGGGCCAATACAGCTGACCTCGGACCTGTAACGGGGCCAATACGAAATCACTTGATCAATGACATTTTTATTAATTAACTGTTGGCCCAGAATCAATATGACAAACTAAGAGAAGCGAAAATAGGGTTTACTAGTCACATTTCTTACTTCAACTTGGCCTCCAATCAATACAGTTGACCTCGTATGAATATCGATGACCCGCGACTAATACAGAAATCCTTGAATGTGATTGGTCAAAAGTAAGTGCAGACGCTCATGCAACTGAATTTTTTACCAATTACCTTCAGGGATTTCTGTATTGGTCGCAGGTCATCAATATTGATATGAGGTCAACTGTATTGATTGGAGGTCAAGTCGTATTAAGCCTGGGTCACAACCTGTATACTATATGAAGTAAAAATGTGACTAGTATCACGTGGACCTGTTTCCATGTATAACTTCTATATATCTAATAGTTAGTTAATAAACTACAGTATAAAGGTTACATGTTCATGATTTCACATTGCAACAACAGCACCACAATGCAGGTGATCCCATTCAACCAGCATTTTCTCCTTTACCTACAATGTTTTCAATAGGCTTCTTCCTCAGGGTTGTTAAAAGTCAGGATTATGTGGTGAAGATTTTAAAACTGTTTTATACAAAACAACAAAACTCTAGACTTGTCCAAATTGAAAGCATCAATTTTACAGATAGCAAATTGAATGTGACTCCTGTGATGACAGGGTAAATGAACAATGTCGGAATGGAGAAAATGTAAGTTATTGGCATTTTCTCTTTTCCTCTCTATTTTTTCCAATGGCTTCTTTTTCACCCTTGTTAAAAATTTTGCAGATTTATTCCTGTTTGCATGCTTCTAAGTTATGTTTAACTCATTACTAAACAACAAAATTTTAGGTTTGTCCAAATTGAAAGCATTTGCAGGCAACAAAATAAAAGTGACTGAAAATTTGAAATTTGTTTTGTGACGGGTAGAAAACATTGTGGGAAAAGGAGAAAATGCTGGTTACCAGCATTTTCTTCTTTTCCCACAATGATTTCTACAGGCTTCTTTCTCAGGGTTGTCAAAAGTAGGGTTTGTGTGGCAATGGGTTAACCTAATTTTAGCTCAATTCAAAAGTAAGGCCTTTTGTATATGGTATAGATCAAGATCAGACTGCACATAGCATGCATTCTCATCTTTGGTCTACATCATCTACTTGTTTACTTCAGTGGTTTGATCACAATTCATATTTTTACATTTATTACTTGGAACACATTTCAGGTGTGTCTAGCAAATAGCTATCAATTTGAACATGTACAGCATTTTGCCTTTTTACCAAGGAGTATAGCCCTTTACTACACAATCACAGTTGAAAACATTGCAGGAAAGGAGAAAATGCTGGTAAAGCAGCAATTTATCCTTTAACCACAATGTTTCCTATTTATTTGTAAAATAATTCCATAGGTACAACCTTGTCAAAGTCGTATGCAAATTATGCTTTAACTTAAGATAATTTCAAAATTTTGTTGAGAGATAAAGAGTTCAGGGTTTGGTATGTTGTGAAAAAGCTTCAAGCCAGGAATAAAATTAAATCTTGGCAAACCTTTCCATCTGAAACTGATTAACCCTTCACCACTTAGTGCAAAGTGTAAGAGAGAACCAGCATGGTAACCAGCCTTTTCAAATTTCCACCATTTCAGCAGCATTTCTTTTGACGTGCTTCTCATTTCGACAAGACCAAAATTTTGCAATATGAAAAAGGATTAATTTATAAATTTTAACCCTTAGTTGCTTTCATCAAGAATTAACATGCATGTCAGAGATCACATTACACAACACAAGCAGTAAAATCTGCCTGATTAGAATTATAAAAGATAATTTTGTTTTTTTGTTTACTGGCTGTGAATTTATCAATCTTGAAATCACAAAATCTTGGCTTTTTTTCTTCATAAAGGAAACAACTTTTTATCTATCTGGCAATCTTACTCTTTACTTTTGAGAACATTCTGGGAAAAGGAGAAAATGCTGGTGACCAGCATTTTCTCCTTTTCCCAAAATGTTTTCTAATCTTTCAGTAACAAATCTCATTGGTGTGCAGTAAAAATGTCTGAGGTTAAAATGCCAGAGGAAAAAATGACATAGGTAAAAATGTCAGAGTCAAAGTAGTAAATATGCCAGAGGTAATAATGTCAAAGGTAAAAATGTCAGAGGTACTAAGGATATGATATGAAAAGAACATGTGGCTCTGGCCTCTCACCAGATCCATTGAAGTAAAGCCATTCTTTGAAAACATTGCAAACTTTAGTAAAAACATCTGTGAAAAAGTATCTTGGACAATAGCGTGTGATCTTCTGTTAGTCCATATACCAATCTTGATTTTGATTGATGATTCAGAGGCCAGAAATAAGTGAACCCCGACAAGATTTTGAACTTGCTAAGCCTTGACCAACTGGGCTAACCCCATATATTTATACTATAATAAACACCTCTGACATTTTTACATATGACATTATTACCTCTGGCATTTTTACCTCTTGACATTTTTACTATATTCAAAACAAGGTCACCAACTTTGGAAGCTGTGTGAAACCCCTTCAAAGACACTGACATTTACTTACTTGTCATTATCACAGTAGTAGCCTGTTACCTGAAATGAAATGTTAAAAAAAATTGTACTTTTTCATGAACATAAACACATTTTGGCAAGCATCAAATGCTTAGAACTTCTTTAACATCCTTTTCTCCTGTTTCCACAATTATTTCAAATTCTTTTCCCTTAACCCTTTACTCAATAGATACTCATTTTTACGCATTGCTTGTAGGAGCCTTTTAAAAACATTGTGGCAAAAGGTGAAATTGCTCGTCACGAGCAATTTCACCTTTTGTCACAAGGTTTTCTATGCTATCAAAAGGTGTCATATACACATAAGAAATGGCTTCATCCTTGCTGTTATTTAGGATAAGTTAGAGATACCACAGAAATGCCTAATGGGGTAAAGGGTTAACTCTTTACCAAGCGACAAAATTTTAGGCTAATCCAAGCTGAAAACATTTTGCAGACAACAAAATTAATGAGACTAAAAAACTGAAATTTGCTTCTGGTTACCAGCATTTTCTCCTCCTCCCAAAATGTTTTCAGACGGCTTCTTTCCCTGGGCTATAAAAACCCAGGACTGTTTGGTGTTATGTGAGACCACTCCTTCATGCATGGCTTCATTCCAGTTCAACTTCATAGATACTCATTTCTAAGCATTACTTGTAGGAGCTTTTTTGAAAACATTGTGGCAAAAGGTGAAAGTGCTCGTGACGAGCAATTTCACCTTTTGTCACAATGTTTTTTATGCTATCAAAAGATGTCATATACATATAAGAAACAGCATCATCATTGCTGTTAATTAGGGTCAATTAGAGATACCATAGAAATGCCTTATGGCGTAAAGGGTTGAATACAATGTCTAACAGCTGTGTTAGGGAGAGTTCTCTTTCCCACAGTGGTTATGGTATTGGCCTTTCTTCCAGGCATTCATGTTCGAATCTTGCAAGGTCCCTGTATTTTTACACAGCATTTGTTCATTTGTATCTTTGTTATGTACTTTGTTGGTAAGATTGGTAAAGGATTAAGGACTGTAAAGACTGGATTGTGTAGTTAAGGATTAGACAATTCTAAACAGGATTCTAGAAGGATTCTAAAATTCTAACAAGATTCTAAAAGCCCAGTGGAAAAAGTGCTAGCAACCAGCCCTTTTTTTCTTTTTCCACAGTATTTTCTATTTCTTTTGAAAAACAATTAATGAATTCAGCCACATTGATTCACTGTCTGTAAATATTATGAATTCAGACTGATCTATAATTATTATGGTGTTTGGTACTCATATTAACCCTTTACGTCACAGCGAACTTTGGGCCCATCTAAATTGAAAGCATTTTTAGGCAGTAATTTCATAGTTGCTTGTATGACAAAATTTTTCTTTAATTGGGTAGAAAACTTTGAGGGAAAAGGAGAAAATGCTGGTTACCAACATTTTCTCCTTTTTCCATAATCTTTTCAAAAAACATGTACTTCATCCTAAGGGTCATTAAAATTCCTCATTGTGTGGTAAAGCGTTGAGACGTCAAATTCAAAGAACTCGTAGACGAGGAATTTGATATGGATAAATTTACATAATGTGATTTTTGTTCTTAAAAAGGGTGGAACATGTGAAAAGGAATTGTGATAATCAGCATTTTCTCCTTTTCCCATGATTTCAAGGACTTTCCTTCCTAGGGTGGTTAAAACACAGGATTATTCAGCAAAAAGTTTTATCATTTTATGAAACAATCCTGACTAGTAACTAGTGAGAGAAAGAAAGCTTTTGAAAACACTGTGGTAAAAGGAGAAAATGTTGGTTGGCATTTTATCATTTTCCAGCATTGTTTTCTACCCTATCGAAGTCAGAAATCATCATGTTACCAAGATTTAACTTGTTGTCTCCAGATGCTTTGAATTTGGTCCAGTCCAAAAATTTGTCCTTTGGTAAAGAGTTCACCCTTAACTACACAATCCTGACTTTTAACAGCCCTGAGAAAGAAGCCTTTTGAAAACATCGTGGGAAAAGGAGAAAATGCTGGTAACCAGCATTTTCTCCTTCGCCCACAATGTTTTCTAACCT
Source organism: Tridacna crocea (assembly GCA_943736015.1). Classification (NCBI taxonomy): domain Eukaryota; kingdom Metazoa; phylum Mollusca; class Bivalvia; order Cardiida; family Cardiidae; genus Tridacna; species Tridacna crocea. The sequence goes on from OX031069.1 coordinate 18,736,928, forward strand.
TCTTAAGTCAAATTTCAATTTTCAATCACATTCAAAGTGACGTCTGCAAATTTGGACTCATCCATGGTACATGTACATGTATATCATAACCTACATTTACAGCTGACACTCTCATGTTTGTTTTTAAAAGATATAGTTTGGTGAAAGGTTATTTCCCAGTGCTCCAGATAGAGGGAGTGATTTTGATTTCATAATTGAAAATAATACTTATTCTCCAATAAACCATATGTTATGGGTACTCATAAGAATCGTCTCATCGAGACGATTCTAATGAGTACACACAACATAGGGTTTGGATGAGAAATAACAGATTTAGAATACCATCATTCCCTCTTATTTGAAGCTCTGATCTTATCCGAGAGTATAGATTCATAGTTAGACTGCACATTCTGTACCATCTGATCTTGATCTACAGTGTCCCCAAAAGTCTATTCTTTTTAAAGGTTAGAAGATAATGTGGGGAAAGGGGAAAATAATCATTAAGTAAAGACTCTCTATTGCCATACATAAAAAATGAGCCATGATCTGTGAAAAGGGAGCTTAATGCGGGCTTACCAAGACCAAAACTTTTCGATATTGGTCAATTTTCTGTTAGTGAAAGGACCACTCTACCTCATGAGCAAATTGGTAATTTGAAAAGTGACTATTATAGGATTTCATCCATAAATGTGATCACAGGCTGGTATCATGCATCACAGAGATGCTTTAACTCTTTACCACACAATCTCGACTTTTAACACATCTGAGAAAGAAGCCTTTCAAAGACACTGTGGGAAAAGGAGAAAGTGCTGGTAAACAGCATTTTCTCCTTTTCTCATTGCTTTTTCTACCCTTCCAAGACCAAATTTCAATTTTTTAATTCATCTTTATTTTGTCATCTGCAAATTCTTTCAATTTGGACCAGTCTAAAATTTTATTGTGAGGTAAAGAGTTAAGCACCTTTTTTTCAAAACATGGTTCAATTTAATATAATATACATTGATTTGTTATACATTGATATTACAGCATTACGACAGTTTTGCTTACAAGAAACTTGAAGCCTACAACAGTTTGCTATTGCACTGTTAGTGTAAAGTACTGTGTGTGTGTTAGGCAATAACCTTGTCACCTTTCATCCTTTGTTTGCGTAGAACTTTACATACATCTCCTACCATGTTGATGTGCCATGGTTAGATAGACAGAACCAAGTGACAGCCAAGTTGGCAAGGCAGAGTAAACAAAAGAATACAAAATATCTATACTAACCACTTGCAAAACACTTCCAATAAGGATTGCCAGGATCTGTGTGCTACTCGCCATTTTTTTCTGTGACCTTTAACCCCTGGCAACTGTTCAAAACTACCCCCTCACCTTTAGAAATTAATTCATATGCCTATTACAAGTGTAAGACAATACAGTTTTATCCCAGTTTTCAATGTTACGTTTAATAATTGCTTGCTCCGAACAAAGTTTACCTGGTTTTGATTAAAAAAATATGCAAATACGACTTTTAAGTCTGGTATACGCGGGAGGTGAAAATAACTACCACAAATAAATATTCGGTACTTTTCGGTTAACAACGCATTATTGACAGCTAGCAGACAGCTTTGAGCCAAGACCTAGGAAAGTTTTCAATGTCAATTTTGGTGCTGAATGAGCAAAGATGTTGGAAATCCTTTTTGTGATCGTGGCGGTCTTTTTAACGACAGTAAGTTTTTTTATTTATCACATTTTAGCTCATAACTTTGCAGTCACAGTCATAAATCTCAGGATTGCATTTGTAAACAACTTGATTGCTGAATGTTCCAATTTCGGGTATCGGCTCAGGACACATAATATATGTTGTTTTTTATTCATTCGTTCTCAACGATTCATTACGTGTGTAAGGACAAAGTGTTGTTGTAAATGCAAAGGAAGAAATGTTGAGGTAATGTACATATCTCTAGATTGCAATGCATGTTGTATTCACACCCTTAGTGTGGCCAAGCTGATTTGTGACCATTACGTCATTAGTTACTGCAGCCCCCCCCCCTTTTTTTTTTCATTTTTACTCCCCACAGAATGATAATAACTAAAAGCGACTGTTAACTAGATTGCAAAAATGTGAGATTCAAGGCCACTCACGAAAATATTACCGATGTGTTCATTCGATGAAATAAATTCCGATCTTTCACAGAAAAAAAAAAAAAATTCTATTTATTTCATGCTTTAAACCTTTTCTAGGAGGAGCTTTATCAAAATGCAGTGCCATTCTTTTCCGTTATTCCCGTTGCATACCTCTCCCGCATAGCAACGCATTACAATATTACGTCAAGCACGAGAAATATAAAGTATATGACGTCAAATTTACCACGTGGTTATGAGGCACGTGGACTTTACCAAGGCAACAAGAACATGACAATCAGTATTTTCATTGGTGGTACCAATGTAAGATCGAAAAATATTTTCACTGCTATTTCTCGATATCCTAACGGAAAGCATGAAATAAAAGAAAATATTTGGACAAATGGCAAGTGCTTGATACCATCAAGTTTGTTATCTACTTCCCCCACAATGTTTTTGAATTGAATCTTTCTCAGGGGACCTAATCTTAACCACACAGTAACATTTTAGACTGGTCCAAATTGTAGATGACAAATGAAATTCAGCTGAAGTAATTAAATTTTTCTTTGAAGCGGTAAAAAGAATTGTGGAAAAATGAGAAAATACTGGTACATGTATCCAAAATTTTCTACTTCCCACAACATTTTTATAAGCCAATCACTACAAGGTTATTAAAATTAGGATTGTGTGGTAAAGTGTTAATAGCAGAAGATTTTTTTGTTTGTTTGTTTGTTTGTTTTATAGTTACGAACCTTGGATAGTCATGGTAGAAAAAAAGGATTTCAAACATTTAATTACCTGCATCTTTGCGAGCCAAGTTTACGATCACTACTTGGATCTTACTTTGGCTGATTGAGCCTGATTTCGAGGTTCCTGCGATGCGCCCTCTATTGGATGCTGGTTATAACCCCCCTTTACATCATATTTCTAAAAGCAAATGAAATATCGTTTTACAAACCGCTTACGAATACACATGAAGCGATAAGCAGACATCCACATGGGTTTCTATGTTTTACCTTCTATTCGAAAGGTAGAGACCTTGTTCTATTTTTATCAAAGATGAAATGTTATGAGCGATTTCATTCGTTGCAGCTAGAGCTGGCTACAGCCAATTAAAAAGCGTATCGGATGAATGTAAAAATCAAGCTTGATCGGCCAAGGGTAGAGTAGCGTAGTGAATTGTCGGCCTTGGCTTGCGAAGATGATTTACTGCTAGGTTGATTTCATAATGTTTATAGATCTATATAGCTATGTACCAAATAATGAAATCTGCTGACTTGTCCATGTGGAAAGCATAATTTTGCAGACTACAAATGGCTTGCAACATGTGAAAAAGGGCATTCAGATATTTGCATAAAGTATTGTCTCAGATCAGCCTGCGCAGTCAGCTCAGGCTTATTCTAAACACATTTTAAGACTACATTAGATTGTTTGCTGCAGTAGACTTGTACAGAACAGAAAATTACATATAGACAGAAAGTGCCAATTTGGACAAGCATGCACAGACTGCACAGGCTGATCCGAGATGATAGTTTACACCAATGTCTGAAAACTTATTTTCATGTGTTGCATACCAAACTGAATGAGGTGGAACCTGTCTTTAAAAGAGATGAAAAAGGAAAAACTGCTTGCTATCAACATTAAATTTTTCTCCGTCAACTCTTTGCCAAACGACGAAATTCTAAATTTGTTAAAATTGAAAGCTCTTGCAGACAACAAAATAAATTGGACACAAAATTGAAATGGAAGGGTAGAAAACGTTGTGGGGAAAGAAGACAATGCTGGTTACCAGCATGGTCTCCTTTTTCCCACAATGTTTTCAAAAGGCTTCTTTCTCAGGGTTGTCAAAAGTACGGATTGTGTTGGAATGGGTTAACTCTTTACTAAACAACAAAATTCCAGACTTGTCCAAATTGAAAGCTCTTGCAGACAACAAAATAAATGGGACTTAAAATTTGTTTACGTAAGGGTAGAAAACATCGTGGGAAAAGGAGAAAATGCTGGTTACCAGCATTTTCTCCTTTTCACACAATGTTTTTAACCCTTTACTCCATAGATACTCATTTTAACGCATTGCTTGCAGGAGCCTTTGGAAACCATTGTGGCAAAAGGTGAAATTGCTCGTGACGAGCAATTTCACCTTTTGCCACAATGTTTTCTACACTACCAAAGGTGTCATATTCCCATACGAAATGGCTTCATCCTTGCTGTTATTTAGGATCAATTAGAGATACCACAGAAATACCTTATGGGGTAAAGGGTTAAAAGGCTTCTTTTTCAGGGTCTTGAAAGCTGGGGATTGTTTGTAAAAGGGTTAATACATTGTATAATGAAGCCTTACTTACGGACTGTAACCATGTACCATACAATGAACAGTTTTAATGACCCCTAACCATGGTAACCAGCATTTTCTCCTTTTGCCACTTTGTTTAAAAAAATTCCTGAATATATGCTACATTTGTCATCTGCAAGTTTTCTCATGTGGTACAAGTCTTACATTTTATTGGCTAGTTACATGTAAGAGTAAACCCATTACCACACAACAAAATTTTAGACTGGTTCAAATTGAAAGCATTTGCAGACGACAAAATAAAGGTGACTGAAAAATTGAAATTTGTTCGGGAAAGGGTAGAAAACACTGTGGGAAAAGGAGAAAATGCTGGTTACCAGCATTTTCTCCTTTTCCTACAGTGTTTTCAAAAGGCTTCTTTCTTAGGGGCGTCAAAAGTAGGGATTGTGTGGTAATGGGTTAAACCTTCATAACAAAATCCCAACTTTTAACGATCCTGTGAAAGAAGCCCTTTGTAAACGTTTCGGGAAAAGTTGCAATAGTTGAAGAGGATATTTAGGAGCTTTTGACCTGTAGGCTGCTAAACTCAAGTCAATGTCCTCACTGACCTTTTGTGGACAGTGTACATCAAGATTAGACTGCATAGAATGTGCAGCCTGATCTTGTATAGATGTACGCTGTCTTAAATGAAGATCTCTTTCTTCCAAAATCCCCAAAATACCTTTGAAATAGCACAATTTGTGCTGTTACTGACATATTTTTAAAACCCATTACCACACAATCTGGACTTTTAACTTTTTACCAAAAGACAAAATTTTAGACTAGTCGAAATTGGAAGCATTTGCTGATGACAAAACAAGTGTGACTGGAAAAATGAAATTTGTTTTGGGAGGGGAAGAAAACATTGTGGGAAAAGGTGAAAATGCTGGTTCCCAGCATTTTCTCCTTTCCCCACAATGTTTTCAGTCGGCTTCTTTCTCAGGGTTGTAAAAACCAGGGATTGTTTGGGAAAGGGTTAACGACCCTTAGAAAGAAGCCTTTTGAAAACATTGTGGGAAAAAGAGAAAATGCTAGTAACCAGCATTTCCTGCTATTCCCACAATGTTTCCCTCCCTTCCCATTAACCATATCTCAATTTTTTAGTCACATTTTTTGTTTTCTGCAGATACTTTCAATTTGGACCTGTCTAAAAAATTTTTGTGTGGTAAAGAGTAAATAGTTATTTAGCAGAATAAGGGTTTAATCTTCCAGCATTTTCACTCACATATTCAAAAGCTCTCCTTTTCATGGTAGTCTCAATAATCAAATTCGGACATTTACTATAGACTGCACACCATAGGCGACCAGTCAAAAAGTAACATTACTTTTGGGGACTGTACTACTTTTCATGGTAATTTGGCACAGGGTAAATTTCTTAAGGTTGATAACTGACTAAATCCTGTCAATGACCTGTTATAACTTGTATGAAATTTATTCATAAGCTTGTTTGTTTGGATGTCAAATACAATTTTCTATACATTTATGTTAGTATAATATTGTAACTTGGGTCAGTATCCACCAGGACATTCAGGACATTCATAGTATTATTCTCAAGAACGTTTGACATTTTGGATGTAAAAAAAACTTTGATTGGGTAAACCAAATGCAAAAGTTGCATTGCTGTCAAAGTCGAGAAAGGAAGTAGGTGTAGAATGAACTAAGAATTGCTGGTATATAAAGGTCAAGGGTGCACCTATCCACATGTTTACACTTATAACAGCACCATTTCCTTTTAAGTCACTGACTGCATACTAAAAAAGCAGCAGTAGGAGAGGGATGAATTTAGTAGGAATAAGTATCACCAAACTATAGAAAGAATTCTTGTCAAATTTGGGATTGAGCTTTGAACTCTTTACCACACAATCCTGAGTTTTAACGACCCTGATGAAGAAGCTTTTTGAAAACATTGCAGGAAAAGAAGAAAATGCTGGTTACCAGAAGAGAATGCTGGTAACCATCATTTTCTCCTTTTACCACAATGTTTTCTGCCCTTTCATAGGTAGAAATTATCATTTCAGCTACATTGAGTACATCATCTGCTGATGCTTTCAATTTAGTCTAGTCCTGAATTCTATCATTTGGTAAAAAGTTATCACTCCTTGATTTACTAGCCCGAGTCTGACAGACTTAATTACTGAAGCATTTCTTCAAGACACTGGGCATTAAATCTATAGAAGATTTAAAAAACCATGATCTTGTTCTCCTGAAATCTTGGCCATACTGCTAACAAGATTGGTCCAAAATTGAGAGCATGTGCTATTTTACCTCAGATTCCATAACTTTTTACCACACAACAAAATTTTTGACTCGACAAGACTGAAAGCATTTGCAGACGTACGGCAAAACAGATGTGGCTCAGATTACGTCTGTTGTCTTTGATAGAGACGAAAGCATTGAGGGAAAAGGAGAAAATGCTGGTAACAAGCATTTTCTCCTTTTCTCACAATGTTTTCAATTTTGTGGTATAGAATTACAGGTTTTATGGATCTAAAGGGAGAAAAAATCACCTGAATAGATAGTAGATTCTGAAATTTTGAGCATTTTAGCTTTATTTGTCCAGATTTTTTTACCTGAAGTGATCAATCAAAATCAATTTAGAATTTTTCTCAAGTTTGAGAGGTTTAATAAAGCACTTGACCTGTTAAGACATTCACCTCACTCATTTTGTTACAGAATCTTCCCTCTATTAATCCCCAAAAATCACTGCCTGTTGTACCATTACTCATTATTATAACCTTTAACCCATTACCACACAATCCCTACTTTTGACGCCCCTGAGAAAGAAGCCTATTGAAAACACAGTGGGAAAAGGAGAAAATGCTGGTAACCAGCATTTTGTCCTTTTCCAACAGTGTTTTCTACCCTTCCCAGAACAAATTTCAATTTTTCAGTCACCTTTATTTTGTCGTCTGCAAATGCTTTCAATTTGAACCAGTCTAAAATTTTGTCGTCTGGTAAAGAGTTAATCCTTTAACACACAGTCATGACTTTCGATGACTTAGAGAGCTAACATTGGAGAGGATGGAAAACATTGTTGAAAGTAGAGAAAATGTTGGTAACTAGGATTATTCTCTGTTTCCTACAAGGTTAAATTGAAAGCATTTTGCAGACAACTAAATAAATGTAGCTGAAAAATTTAAATTTGGTTTTGGAAGGGTAGAAAACTTTGTGGGATCATAAGACAATGGTGATTACCAGCATTTTCTCCTTTTCCCACATTGTTTTCAAAACACTTTTTTTCTCAGGGTCATTAGAAGTCAGGATTAGATTGGTAAGAGTTAACTCTTTACCAAATGACAAAATTTTAGACTGATCCAAATTGAAAGCACTTGCAGACAACAAAGTAAGCAAAAGTCAAAAATTGAAATTTGTTTCCAGCTGGGTAGAAAGCATTGTGGGAAAAGGAGAAAATGCTGGTTACCAGTATTTTCTCCTTTTCCCACAATGTTTTCAACATGCTTTTTTCTCAGGGTAGTTAAAAGTCAGGATTAGACTGGTAAGAGTTAAATCCCATCACACTCCGTTTATATGTAGTTGGCTGCTCTGAAAAGCCCGGGCTTTCACAGGGTTTCACAATTACCAGGCTAAGTCCTCTGCAGTTCTTTGCTCAAGGACACTTTCATACCAGCAAAGGGGCTTGAGTGAAATTTATTTCCTAATATCAGACTCCCGGTGAATACCTCTACCAGAGAGCTACAGTGAACTGTGCTAATTATTTGTGAAGCCATTTTGAAGGATTGTTCCTCAGGTTTGATGATAAAACTTGACCAAGGAAATTAGGTTTTGGTAGGACTCTTGATGACATAAAAAGATGAAAAGAAAAACTTGTTATACTGAAAAAACAACAACAAATCTTGCGATTTTGAGTAAACATGGGGATGGATTATTCATTGCCTTACCCCAAAATTATCAAACAAATCCAGGCTTTAACCTGTTACCACATGGCAGAACTTTAGCCCTATCCAAATGTTGCAATTTTGCTTTGATAGGGTAGAAACCTGTATAGCAAAAGGAGAAAATGCTGGTAACCAGCATTTTCTCCTTTTCCCACAATGTTTTAAAAAGGATTCTTCCTCAGGGTTATTAAAAGTCGTTGTTGTTTGGAAAAGAATTTTTAATCATCCGGGGTAAAAGAGAAAATGCTGATATCTGGCAATTTTGCTTTTTTGGGACTCTGTTTTCAACTCCTTTCAAGACAAATTAGTTATTTCAGCCATATTTAGATTGTGGGAAATGGATAAAATACTGGTAACTAGCATTTTCTCCTTTTCTCATGATGTTTTCATAAGCTAAGTTATACCACGGCGGGGAATCACGTGACACAACAACAACAAAAATGACCCGACATTTGAAAAAATTCTCCAACTTGAGGTAAGAAAATCTTCAATAATTTCGTTAATACATGACCGATTGGAATTTGGTTTGAAGCAGAGAAGATGGAAGGACTCCAGGGATTTGCTTGATGTGTAAGATTTTTTAAACAACACCCGATAAAAAAGTTATTGACGAGCAAACAAATTTTTTACCCTGGATAATTTGTTTGCTCATCAATAACCTTTTTATCAGGTGTTGTTTAAAAAATCTAACACATCAAGCAAATCCCCAGAGTCCTTCCGCCTTCTCTGCTTCAATCCAAATTCCAATCGGTCACGTATTAACGGAAGTATTGAAGATTTTCTTACCTGAAGTGGGGGAATTTCTTCAAATGTCGGTCATTCTTTTTGTTGTTGTGTCACGTGATTCCCCGCCGTGTATACAGGGACATAAAAATGTGTGATTGTTTGGTAAATGGTTTACGATTGAATGACAGCAGAATGAATTCCTTAAATACCAAGCGATTCTTTGGTTAACTGTACAAAACAACTCTTTTTTTTTTTGCATGTCCATAGACAACAAATTAAATGTAGTTTAACGCTTTACTCCATAGATACTCATTCCTACGCACAGCTTGTAGGGGCCTTTGGAAAACATTGTGGCAAAAGGTGAAATTGCTCGTGACCAGCAATTTCACCTATTGTCACAATGTTTGCTATGCTATCAAATGGTGTCATATACACATAAGAAACTGCTTCATCCTTGCAGTTATTTAGGGTCAATTAGAGGGGACTCCAATTAGAGATACCATAGAAATGACTTATGGGGTAAAGGGTTGACACATTACCACACAGCAAAATGTTAGACCTATCCAAATTTAAAGCATTTGCTGTCACCAATTTTAAAGTGGCTCAAATGGTGCAATTTTGCTTTGATAGGGTAGAAAACTTTGTGGGAAAAGGAGAAATGGTTATAATGCTTTTGAAAGGGCAGAAAACATTTGGGGGAAAAGTCATTACCAGCATTTTGTTCCTTTCCCACAGTGATTTCAAAATGTTTATTCCTTAGTGTCTGCAAAATATAGGATTGTCTCCTACAGGGTAAATGATTTAACAACTCCTAGGAATCAAGCTCTTAAACAGGTTGTGGAAACAGAAGAAAATGCATTTTCTCCTGTTCCTACCATATTTTTACCATTCCCTTTCAGCTGTATTCCACAGGTTTAGTCTGCAAATCATTTGAAATGCTTTTAATTCGGTCAAGTCTAAAATTTTGTTGTTTGGTGAAGACTGGAATGATGGAATATGCTTTTGACAGAGTAGAAAACATTGTTGGAAAAGGAGAAAATGCTAGTTACCTTTTCCAACAATGTTTTCAGGGGCCTATTTTCTCAGGGCTGTTTGCTCTACCAATTTGACTGGTAGAGGGATGTAAGGAGGAAGGAAGAATCTACGATAATACATTTATAGCAAGCTGTATTACAGTGTCATAATGCATGTCTAATGAGTTTTGGACTGACAACCAGTATTGGATTATACCTGCATCTTTATGAACATGACACTACTTGTAAACTGCCAAATAAATGAAACTTTCAAACTGATGGTAAAAACCCTAAGTATCATTATTATACCCCCCCCCCCCACACACACACACAACGAATTGGAGGGGGGGTATACTGGAATCGCCATGGCTGTATGTCCGTCTGTCTGTCTGTCCGTCCATGTGTAGACACAATTTTGTCCGGAGCTTTTTTTCCTACAGTTTTTCAAGAACTGCACTGAAATTTACACGTAATGTTTTGGTACAAATGAAATTGTGCATATGCTATTTTCAGGGCCGTGCTGCCATTGGTTGCTGAGTTATCTCCCCTCAAGCTTGTAAGGTTTCCTCCATTGTTGTTGTCCAGAGCATTACTCATAGAGTTTTGCATATACTGAATGAACCCAATTTTATACATAATGTTTTTGTACATTATTATGATGGGATGTATTACTTTCATGCCTCAGCTATAATTTGTTGCTGAATTATCTCCCCTTGAACTTATTAAGAAATTATTTCCCCTTCAACTTTTTTTTCAACTCGTAGCCATTCTGCATTCTGTAACAAAGACATGTTTTTGTGACAAGGAGCTGGTAGGGGTGGGGGGTTGGGGGGGGGGGGGGGGGGGGAGTGTATAATCACGTTTAGTGATAGCTCTTAGAGTTTCAAAGTTATTTTAGGGAGATATGTCTCCATATCAGACATTGTAGCTCCTAGATCAGACTACAGTGTCATGTTCTGTGCAGTTTGATCTTGACTGATGTACACTGGTGACAAAAGATTAACTCTTTACCAAATGGAAAAAATTGTAGGCTGGTCCAAATTGGAAAGCATTTGCAGATGTCAAAACAAAACTGACTGAAAATTTGAAATATGTATTGGAGAAGAGACAAAACATTGTGGGAAAAGGAGAAAGTGCTGCTTACCTGCATTTTCTCCTTTTCCCAAAGTGTTTTTAACCCTTTACCAATTAATCCCTGGTTTTTTAAGACCCTGAGATAGAAGGCTTTTGAAAACATTGTGGGAAAAGGAGAAAATGCTGGTAACCAGCATTTAGTCCTTTTCCCACAATGTTTTCTACCATGCTGGAAACAAATTTCAATTATTGAGTTGCGTTTAATTTGTCATCTACAAGTGCTTTCAAGTTTGACCAGTGTAAAATTTTGTTGTTTGGTAAAGAGTTAAAAGGCTTCTTTCTCAGGGTCATCAAAAGTTGGCATCGTGTGGTAAAGTGTTAATTGTCTGTACCTAGAATTATCCCGACTCAAAAACAACATACTTGAACACTAGATTTAGTGAACGGTTCCAGCCCCACATTCTGTTAAGTCTGATCTTGATGTACAAAAGGCATTACACTAATAGCAACCTAAGTATTCATTATCTATGCCTATAGACAGGATCATAAAAGTTTCCAAAACTGAGAAACAGCTTAACTCATTACCAAACGACAAAATTTTAGGTTTGACTTAATTGAAAGCACTTGCAGACAACATCATTAAGGTGACTGAAAATTTTAAATTTGTTTTGTGAAGGGTAGAAAACATTGTGGAAAAAGGAGAAAATGCTGGTTACCAGCATTTTGTCCTTTTCCCACAATGTTTTCAAAAGGCTTCTTTCTCAGGGTGGTCAAAAGTAGGAATTGTGTGGTAATGGGTTGATTTGAATATGGCTAGAGTTACTACATTTACATGCAAGTGACCCAGCCACACATTCTGTGTGGTCTGATCTTGATCGAAACTGTCTGCATATGGTCCTTGCCTCACATTTAATAGCTTATGAGTTAGTTCCTGTACCTTGCACAGTCATAAAATCGTTCAAACTGAAAGATGACATAGTTTGAATAGGATTGGAGGTGCTAGATTTATTTACAAGTCCAAGCTCAAAGTTGCTTTACCTTTGAAGTGCACTACAAACAAAACATATTTCCCTTAACCCTCAGACCTTCTCACAGCAAAACACAAAAAAGTCAACATAAATATAGCATATTTATTTCATATGGTAACATGGTAAGAGCACTTGTGAGAGCAAGCTGAAAATGTCTGTATGCATTGCCCTCTCAAAGCTGAATGATCAACTTTGTACCAAACTACGTGTATAACCTGCCTATCATGAAACCCGTGCTTCATACCCTACACATACATATCGAAGCGTCATCGAACAAGGGAAAATAATTTACTTCTAATTTGTTCCTCAAACGTAAGAAATTATGGTTCCACTTTAGAAAATGACCCTTACCATCCTAACCCATCCACTCTGTTCGTAGACACATCGTATAAGGCTGCTAATCCATCCGTCTCGTCTAAATGTAGTTAACCCATTACCACACAATCCCGAGTTTTAACGACCCTGGAGGAGAAGGCTTTTGAAAACATTGTGGGAAAAGGAGAAAATGCTGGTAACCAGCATTTTCTCCTTTTCCCACAATGTTTTCTTCCCCATCCAAAACAAAAATCATCATTTTAGTAACATACAATTTGTCCTCTGCAAATCATTTCAATTTGGACCAGTCCAAATTTTTGTCGTTTGGTAAAGAGTTAAAAAGCCTGTTTGGCACCAATTTTCGGAACAGAGTGAGATCTAGTGTGGTGTGACGGGTATTATAACCAAGCAGACAGCACATATTATATCCAGGATGAGACTGCACTAACTTGCAGTTTGATCTCCAAAGGCCCTTGTTTTCTCCTACGGCCTTGAAAGGGTATAAAAAATTACCAATAATACCTGCATGAGAGATGGTCGCTTTTCAAACGGGTGGTATTTTGCATAAAATATCCATACATTTATAGGTAAAATCTTTCAAAAGACCTGATTTTTCACTCTTTACCAAAGAACCCTGAGAAAGAAGGCTTTTTCAAATTAGGAAAAGGACAAAAATTAATGAGGGTAAACTATCATTTTCTCCCTTTTCAGCCATGTTCCCAAAATCTTCTTGGGAGTTGTTGAAAAACATTGTTTGCTAAATTCTTATGTTCACTTTATTTTGTTTCCCTCTTTCAGGGTAAATATGTGTATTAACCCATTACCACACGAGATAATTTTGGACTGGTCCAAATTGAAAGCATTTGCAGACGACAAAACAAAAGTGACTGAAAATTTGAATTTTCTTTTGTGAAGGGTAGAAAACATTGTGGGAAAAGGAGAAAATGCTGGTTACCAGCATTTTCTCCTTTTCCCACAGTGTTTTCAAAAGGCTTCTTTCTCAGGGGCGTCAAAAGTAGGGATTGTGTGGTAATGGGTTAACGTTATTGTTACTGAATAGATAAATTGAATTTTTTTAAAGGCTTAGTAACAAATACCAGTACTTTAAAACTCTTTACAAAACCACAAAATTTTAGACTTGTCCCAGTTGAAAGCGTTTGCAGACGACAAAATAATCATGACTTAAAAAAACTAAAACTTGACTACAAAAGAGTAGAAAACATTGTTGAAAAAGGAGTAAATGATGTTTACCAGCCTTTTCTCCTTTTCTAACAATGTTTTCAGAAGGCCGCTTGACTTCCTCTAGGTCGTAAAAACCAGGGATTTTTTTTAATAAAGGGTCAACTGTTTACCAGACAACAAAATCTTGGACCAGTTCAAATTAAAGGAACTTATAGCCAACATAATATTAATGTGAATCAAAAAATGAATTTTGATTTTGGAATGGCAAAAAACATTTTAGTTACCAGCATTTTCTCCTTAAAAAATTTCCCACAATGTTTTCTTCTTCCAGGTCGTTAAAAGTTGGGATTGTGTGGTAAAGAGTTTTAACCATTTACAACACAATGATGGCTTCACAACCCCGAGATAGAAGCCTTTTGAAAACATTGTCACCAGGGAAAAGGAGAAAATGCTGGTTGCCTACATTTTCACCTTTTCCCACAATATCTTCTACCCATTCCAAAACGAATTTCGATTTTACAGTCACATTTATTTAGTCGTCTGCAAATGTTTGGATCAGTCTATAAATTTGCCGTTAATGGTAATGAGTTAACCCTTTCCCAAACAATCCCTGGTTTTCAAGGGGTCAGGAATAGAGGCCTTTTGAAAACATTGTAGGTAAAGGAGAAAATGCTTGTAACCAGCATTTTCTCCTTTTCCCACAATGTTTTCTACCTTATCATATAGAAACACCATCTTTTTAGCAACTGTTAATTTGTCATCTGCAAAATGCTATTAATTTGGTCTGGTCCAAAATTTGACGTTTAGGAAATGGTTGAATAGTCCGCTGCCAGATCAAGAAAAATTTTATGCATAGGCTAGAATGTTACATTAAACAGTGGAGATCAGTGGAGATCTGTCTACACAGTCCACAAAAGCTTCTGGTTTCGTCTACGGTATGGAAAGAGATAACTTCTGGTATCAGCCAAAAGAATTTTAGGCTCTTCTAATTTGAAAGCATTCTGAAGACAAGTGGGATTTGTCTGCAAAAGGTTAGGAAACTACGGGGTAGTGGAATAAGGAGAAAATACTAGTAACAATCACTTTCTTTTTGCCTACAGATGTTTTAAAAGTCGTCGTCCTCGGAAGATTGTGAAAATATTGTTTCTCCTGATGGTTATTCACCACATAATATTCTTTGAATAAACATTTGCTTTATTGACCAATGATCTGAACTGCTGCCATCGTAAGTGACCCAGACCCAAATGTAAACAAAATACCCCAATTCACCAAATAGTTCTGCTCAAGAGAAAATAATTCTTTTTGTTAAAAATTATACAAGTGCATACATATGACTATTTACATGAACATCAAAGACTTCCACTCCAATTTGAAGAATTTCTACCTACAAAGTCATAACCTGAACAAGTTATCATAGATAACATGTCTGCAAATCAATCTCGTCTTTAATCATCCCAACACAACCTTAGTATATTCTTTTCTGAGTCCAGTAGGTCTTGTCTTGCTACAGTTTGTCCAACAGATAAGAAGGTTAGAAAGCGTGGGTTGGAGGCATTTTGGCAAAAAACATGTTTGTTGAAAACAGTCCCTAGCCCTGACCCGTACCCTATGCCAGATGAATCTTTGCTCAAATCTTCCTCCCAGACAGCAGCTTTTCGTGACATAAATAGCAGCTTTTCGTGACATAAATCTAGGAATGCAGCAATTGATATTTAACGGTATATACATGTATCATGTATTTCACTTTTGACTTAATGTAAGGTGCCGGGAAAGTTCACTGAACCGTTTGTAATCCTGAGTTTTAACTACCCTAACAAGAGAACAGTTTTTAGCTCCACTGGCCGAAGGCCAGCGGGCTTATGTCATGGCCCGTTGTGCGTGCGTCCGTCCGTCCGTCCGTGCGTCCGTCCGTCCGTCCGTGCGTTAACTTTTTCTTTAAACATCTTCTTCTCTGAAACTACCCATCCAATTTTGATGAAACTTCACAGAAATGATCCTGCCATGGTCCTCTTCAGAATTTCTTGAAAGAATTAATTCCTTCAAAAACTCTGGTTGCCATGGCAACAAAACTGAAAAATTTCGAAAATCTTTGACAATTTTCTTGTCTGTAACCGTAAGGCCTAGAGCTACCAAATTTGGCATGTAGCTTCATCTGGTGGACCTCTACCAAGTTTCTTCAAATTATAGCCCTGGGGTCAAAATTGGGCCCGCCCTGGGGGTCACAAGTTTTACATGGGCTTATTTAGGGAGAACTTTAAAACTCTTCTTCTACCTAGGCATAGGACCTAGGGCTACCAAATTTGGGATGTTTTATTTAGTGGACCTCTACCAAAACTGTCTAAATTATAGCCCTGGGGTCAAAATTGGCCCCGCCCCGGGGGTAACAAGTTTTACATGGGCTTATATAGGGAGAACTTCGAAATTCTTTTTCCACCTAGCCATAGGGCCTAGGGCTACCAAATTTGGCATGTAGCTTTATCTAGCGGACCTCTACCAAGGGATTCCAACTTATAGCCCAGGGGTCAAATTTGGCCGTGCCCCGGGGGTAACAAATTTTACATGGGCTTATATAGGGAAAACTTTCAAAACCTTGTCGCACCTAGCTATAAGGACTAGGGCTATCAAATTTTGCATGTAGCTTTATCTAGAGGGTCTCTACCAAGGGTGCCCAAAAGTATAGCGCTGGGGTCAAATTTAGTCCCCGTCACAGGGGGTCACAAGTTTTGCATTGGCTTATATAGGGAAACTTTAATAATCTACTTGTACATAGCCATAAGGCCTAGGGCTACCAAATTTTGCATGTAGCTTTATCTAATGGGCTTCTACCAAGAGGGCCAAAATTTCCATGTTTATAACCACACATTCTAGTTTCATATTGTAGGTCTGGGGTCAAAATTGGCTCCATCCAGGGATCACAAGTTTAACATGAGCCTCAAGATATAGTCACTTTAATTTATACATTAATCAAGGGAAATAACTCTTTTTATGAAACATAAAGTTTGGTACTATTTACCTCCCTTGATTATCAAACTGCATTGATACATGAGTGGTGCTAGACATTAAGTTTTTTTTGATAGAAAATATTCTGTTTTCAAGTGTTACTCATTTTTTTGATGCTAATAGTTATGCTCACATGAGGTGAATAATAATTCAGAGTAAGGTTTCTATCATTCAGCTTATTTTTCCAAGGATTTTACCTTTCATGCTAATGAATTAACCTGCTTGTACTGCCTGACAGCGTTCATTGTTTTTGAAGGCCTCTTTTTCATGGTCATGAACACTTCAATTTGTGTGGTAAAGGGTTAAAAAGCCAGTGGAGCGATACAGGGCCATCATGGCCTTCTTGTTAAAACATAATAGAAAAGGGAAGAAATGCTGGTAACCAGCATTTCTGTTTTTCCCACAATGTTTCCTGCAAAGGAGGAATTTCAGTTTCTGTAGTTGCATTTAACCTATCATCTGCAGAAGCTTTCAATCTGGTCAGGTGTTGATTAAGTCATCTTCCTGAGCCAAGGTTAGGATCACTATGTGGATCTTACCTTGGCAGATTGAGCCCAATTCCCGCGACGCGCCCCCTATTGGATGCTGCTTATTATCTCCCTTTACATCATATTTCTTATAGCCTATGAAATGTTGTTTTACAAACCACTTACGAATACAATAATTCAACATGAAGCAATAAACCACATACGTATTTCTACATTTAATGGTCTGGTGCTGGGATATAGCCTAAAACATCTGATAATTTATTGGTCACATTGAAACTTTATGTAAAATATTGTTTGTCGGTAATAAATCATGACAGATCCTGCACACACCCACAGAGGTATTCATGTTTACCTTCTATTTTCATCGCGACTCTGTTCTATTTTTATCAATGATGAAATGCTACGAGGAATTTGATTGGATGCAATTAGAACTAGCTGCAACCAATGAAAATGCGTATTGGGTGATTGTCAAAATCAACCTCAATCTGCCAAGGGTAGAGTAGCGTACTGGATCGTAACCCTTGGCTTGCGAAGATTCAATTAAGTTTTGTCTTTGGAAAAAGGTGAAAAGTAAACTCTAGGAAGTATTCAAATAATCAGATTATATTCTAACATGAAACATGAATTCGGCTTCATCCTTGCTGTTATTTAGGGTCAACTAGAGATACCATAGAAATGCCTTATGAGGTAAAGGGATAAAGTAAGTTATAGAAGATAATCAACTGATGGTGTGTGATATTAAAAATCTGTCATTAGAATGGGGTATGATGCGTTGAAAAACAAGTCCGAAGGATTTTGTAAATATAGGAGTATAGTATAGACAATTAGATACATTGGTATTTCATTATTAGTCTATTATGCTAGTTGCACGACAGCCAGGGTATGCATTCCTTTTAACCCTTTACTTGATATGCCACTTTGAGGCTCTTCCATTCAGCAGCATAATAAAGATATGATGTCAAAAATGTGGACAAATGAGGATACAAATATCTGATTAACCCTTTACCACACAATGACGACTTTTAACGCCCCTGAGGAAGGAGCCTTTTGAAAACATTGAGGGAAAAGGAGAAAATGCTGGTAACCAGCATTTTCTCCTTTACCCCCCGGTCTCACAGACCCCGATTTCCAAAATAATCGTAGTGCTTCGGGAGAGCGCATTTTCTACGATTAACCACGAATTCGAGCCGTTTTTCTTCGACCATCCTTGAACGGGGCATATTTTTAGACATACATGGGTGTGTTCCCGACGGGCTGCGAAAAACTACGATGCGATACGGTTTACTACGCTTTTGCCCCGATTTTGTTCCGAAGTACCCCGAGTTTAGGAGCCGAGTTACTACGAAACACTACGATTTAGACCGACTGTCCCGATTTCTTACTACGATGGACTACGATGCACAAATATTTACTGCGACATACGCCGACAGATCCGGATCAACTACGAGTTTCAAATCTTTTTTCAGGATTATGCCCCGATTTCGTACACTGGGTATATAAATTCCTTGATTTAACAGCAAAAAATCAGTTATCATATGGCTATTAGAGTGACAACATGCTTACAACAACAGACGACGTTATAATTGCAATCTTGTGTTACCTCTATATTCAACTTAAGGAAAGGGAAAATGCTCCAGCTGAACAGAGTCTTGAAGAGCTTGAGTATGAACAACGCCAGATACAGCCTAAGCATAAGAAACAAAGGCGATGGTGGGTGCGGCCTTGGCTTACCAACGAGAGGAGGCAAGACACTGGACAATTTCATCAGCTATTGCAGCGTGAACTACCTGCCCATGACCACCAATCATTGATGAACTACTTGCGAATGCCATTGGAGCTTTTCAACGAAATTGTCGAGATCACACCGATCATTGAACGAAAGAAGACAAACTGGCGAGATCCTCTTCCACCGGGTCTCAAGGTGGCGATAACATTACGCCATCTTGCTACTGGTGATAGTTATCCGTCGCTGTCCTACAACTTTCGTTGTGGTAAGACGACCATCACAAACCTTATCCCAGAGGTTTGCAGGGCTATTGTAGAGGCGTACAAAGACGAGACTTTCAATCTTCCTGTTTGTCCGGCTGATTGGAAGCAAATTGCAGACATGTTTGCTGATCGCTGGCAGGTACCCCATGCAGTTGGCGCTTTAGATGGGAAGCACATTGCCATCAGAAAACCCCAAAACAGTGGCAGTGTATATCATAATTACAAAGGATTCTTCTCAATTCCTCTCCTTGCCCTTGTCGACGCTGACTACAAATTCATTTGGATAGAACTTGGTGGTGTTGGACATATGTCAGATGCTCAGATTTATAATGACAGTAAGCTGGGCAAGGGCTTAGAAGATAACACCATTTGTCTACCGGATCCGGAGCTGCTACCAAATGACCCAAATGGAGAGCCGATACCATACTTCCTCCTTGGAGATGACGCCTTCGCACTAAGGACGTATTTAATGAAGCCATACTCAAGGCGTGGTCTGGACGATAGTGAGCGTTTGACAAACTACAGGATTTCCAGGGGGCGGATCGTTGTTGAACAAGCCTTTGGAATGCTCGCAAATCGGTTCCGAATATTGCATCGCACCATGGAACAGCAACCTGAGCGGGTCAGGGATTTGGTTGAGGCAACGTGTGTTTTGCATAACCTTTTCCAAATTCGACTACCCCATCAACAAGGTACTACCCCTGATGTAGAGCTAGATAACCCTGGAAGATTGCACGACATTCAAGCTGTACCCCAGCCCCGGAATAGGCAGTATGGACATAACATTGCTAAGCAGCAAAGAGACTATCTTAAATATTACTTTTGTGGACCTGGAAAATTACCGCAACAGTAAAGACTAATTCGACAACATTTGATTTGAGTTTTTAAATTCTTAACTCTTATCCTGCTAAATAACTAAAATTAAATTTTCAATTCGATAGTAAAAACCAAAAAGTTTTTATTTCAAAGGTATGTTGTAGGGAATAAAATCTCCAGATTAGACAGCGTAGATCCAAGATCAAACTGCACACTCTGTGCAGTCTGATCTTGATCTACGTTGTCCGAAAAACATATGTCAGTCGCGATAAGCAGCCAAAGGGTTAATACATTAAGATGACAGTGTAAAAATGTATTCAAGTTGGGACGACAAAATCTAATTCGACTAGCTTATAAATTTTGCTATGTAATTATTTTTAAAGTTGTAAACTTTTGAGTTAAGAATTAAAACATAAGTACTTGTGATACTAATTCGTCTTCACTGTGTACCATAAATCAGAATTCACATTTGAGTCCAAAACCAATTGACGGATCGCTGGCCACGCTTACTCAATTACGACAAAGCAATATGACGGAGAGCTGAAACGATATTAGTTTGCGATATACATTGGTTGGTGACGTAAAACAAAAGACGAATCGTTGGTTGGTGACCTTAATGTCGTAACTACAGCTTGAATAAGCTTTCTTACGACATGTAAGTCGCCCACCAACGAAAGAAATTGATACGAATGTCGGAGGTCAACAGTTCACTTCCGGTCTAAATGAATGATTTGATTGGTCGATCGAATTTTTTATTGACAGCAGCGATCCTGAAATTGCAGAAGTCGCACTGCGATGAAAATTTTGAGTGACATTTGAACAAATTAAATAGGTAAAAAAAAAGTTGTGTTAGGAAATGTAACCGTAAACGAAAAAGGGTTATTCTCAATCTGCGAAAAGGATAGATTCTGGTTAGGTTGTGCAGATTGCGATTTCTGACGAAGACTGAATATTTTCGCTATGTGATTTTATAATAGGATAGCTTTTATGTTCGAATCTGGCATGAGATGATATTTTCAAAAATTTGAAAGCAAACGCCTGCAGAAAGAGAGTACATTAGACTTCCGCTTTTAATTTGGGGCCATGCGACATACAACATTAATTGACGGATCGCTGCCACACCCATTCCATTCCGACAATGCAGTTTGTCTGAGACATCAAATGACATCATTCTGCAAAACATTATGGTCGGAGACATAAAACAAAAAAGCAAATCGTTGGTAGAAGACCTAAACATCGTAACTACAGTTTGAATAAGCTGTAGTTTCGGCATTAAGTCACCCACCAACGAAAATGTTTGAAATAAAGTCGACATACTTTATCGAATCTGTTCAGTAAAGCTCAGATAAAAACGGAATTGACTTTAAACATTTTCTTATTTGTCTTATGGATCTATTTTGACTTCAACATGAAAATAAACATCCAGCGTTTTATAATGTTTTTAACACAATTTCACTAATAGGTGAACACTAACCGTTTTACGAGCACGCTCAAACTTAAGAGTACAATTGAATGAACAAGAAAGCAACGTCAAACATTTAGAGGATTGTTATTCCTTTAGTTAAGAGAAGATTGGTTGGCATCTCCAAGTCCATCTATGGACTTTCAGAAAGTTTGGTCACCCATACGCAATGAGGGGTCCTGTGGCTTTCCGCTTTCGTTTTCCCCTATTTGAAGAATGGTGTAATTCTCGCCGGAATCAGTTGCCGTAGCAGATGTTGGTCTAGAAAGACTACTTTGTCCAGCCTCAGTGGGAGCATCTTTACTAGTAACATCCGACTGATTTCTAAATCCTGGGTACTGCGACTCGACCCATTGTGAGCTCTGTGACGCCCATACGCTTGATGGATTTCCTGTTGTTTTTTTCCATTGGGATAGAGGTGGCTGCCAGCCTTGCCAAGAGCTATGATTTCCCTGTGACATCCAGGATGGACCAGGCTGTGGTTCACCTTCCTGCTGATGCCAACGCTGAGGCCCAGGGTCCGAGAAGGGTGGCAATGATCGGACTTGTTCCTGCTGCATCTCGACATGGTCCAGCACTTCACTCAATCGCCGCTGTGCTTTTCTGCGGAAATTAGGATCAAGAGCCTGCAACCTCTCATCCATGTACAACGCGAAAGATGATATGTTGGCTTGCTTGGACTTAATAAAATCCACTAGGACAGACTCTGAAAAAATAAACATATAACAATAACCTTGTGTCACATCAAACTGTCGAGAGTCCAAAAATAGAATGTTATTTAATAATTTAATCATGATATATTTCAGCACAAAATACTATTAAAGATCTATTGGCTACTAATAAAGATGGCAGAAAGAGCTATTCGCATATCAGTTCCTTAAAAAAACTTGATGAAACTAACATTATCATCTGAAAAGAAGGTGATAAATTTTATAGTCTGGATTTTGATTTTCTGCGCACGTATTTTACCTGCTATAACATTCCATATTACAGTGTATAATTTAGAATTCGCGAAGTTTATCGCATGCGAAGTGTCTAACACCAAATAATTCGAAAAGTTTTCAACTCGTGCAAGGAATAGTAATTATAGTCTGAAAGTGCACTAAAAAGGCATACTCACCGATGACTGACTTGTCAGATCCTACAGTTTTTGCCAGGGACGTCATTTCAGTGGACCCAGCTGTTGACACGGAGGCTATATTGGAGTCGGTATCAGACTGGTCGGCTTCAGGAAGCTCTGGTAGTGGACGGATTGTTGCCGGACAAGTTGGTTCTTCTAGTCTAGCTGTTGCCGCATTAAAGCTGACGACGGTGCGGCTTTTCACCTCGTAGATAAAGGGAAGGAGAAACTGCATTCTGTCCCAGTATCCCCTATCAGTCACCGAGAAGGTATCAGAAGACATACCAGATTTAAATTTCCTATTGCAACGACTTAAAGCCGTGCGTGCTGTTTGGTAAAACGTAGTTACTTCTTCTATGGTGCGACCGAGATCAAACGCAAGCCGTCTCCATAGGTCACTCTTCTTCTCAGTATCTCTGTACCTGACAGTTGCTTATTGTAGATGATCGGATTAGATCTGAGAAATTCGAGGATCGTGTCCTTTTCATCCTCTGTCAGGTCGCCGTGTTTGAATGGCTTCTTTTTCTTAATGACAGGGAGCTGAGTGTCGACGTCATCCTCAAACTGATTTTGCATGACAACTTGCTGATCCGGCATAACAACAGGGTCAGGTTGGTTCTCTGTATTTAATGGTGGAGCTTGGGTGCTCGATGGAGGAGGCATATCTGTTGTAGCAGACTGCTTTTTCTTCGAATGCCCCCTTTTTGGTCCCATTGTATGGCAGTATAGGGTAGCGTCTCGTTCAAAGGTTTGGAACAGAGTGAACTGTTTTCAAAGTTGATTCGCCTTTTTATACTCCTCGGAATTCGGGGTACTTCGTTGCACTACGGGATGATATCGTAGCAGTTCGTAGTTATTCGGTGTAGGTCGGTGTAGTTCGGGATGCTAGTCGCGTATCTCGTCTTAGTTCATCGGCGAGAATCGGGAGTTACTCGTAGTGCATCGGCGTTATTCGGGGTTCATCGCTGAGGTAGGTACGCCGAAATAGGACCAATTCTGTCGCCGAATAACGCCGATTTGCTTACTACGAACAACGACGACGCAGTATGAGGTACACCGAGGTGCGCCGATTTCGGCACGATTTTCGAAATCGGGAGAAAAATTTGCACAGGTTGAAATTTTTGTCCCGATTTATTTTTGATCCCGAATTGATGCCGATTTTAGTCAGGAGGCACTACGACTCTCCCAAAGCTAGCCGATTTCGCGCCGATTTTTAAATTTTCGAAATCGGGATTAAATCGGGGTCTGTGAGACCGGGGGGTTTCCCACAAAGTTTTTTACCCTATCAAAGCAAAATTTCACCATTTGAGCCACTCTGAAATTGTCATCTGCAAATGCTCTCAATTTAGATAGGTCTAAAATTTTGCTGTGTGGTAACGGGTTAAGTGGAAAACTTTGAGGAAAAAGGAGAAATTGCTTGTTATGAGCAATTTCTCCTTTTTCCTCAATGTTTTCAAAAGCTGTCTGTTATTGATACGTCAAAATGAGTATCTAAGGAGTAATGGGTTAGCTATTAACCCTTTACCAAACAATCCCTGAATTTTATGACCCCCCAGGAAGAAGCAGTCTGAAAACATTGTTGGAAAAGGAGAAAATGCTGATAACCAGCATTTTCTCCATTTCCCATGATGTTTTCTACTCTTTTATTAAGTCAAGTTACAATTTTTCAGTCAGATGTATTTTGTTGTCTGCAAAATTAATGCTGTCAATTTGGACAAGTCTAAAATTAAATTTTGTTGTTTGGTAAGGAGTAAAGCAGCAAAGCAAACCTCAAGGACCTTTTTGCAGACAGAGTAGATTAAGATGTGAACTTGAATCTACTCTGTCCAAGAAAGAGTTGATTTCCCACCCATTCCCATCTTCGCAAGCCAAGGCCGACGATTCACAACGTTACTCTGCCCTTGGCAGATCAAGCTTGATTTTTACGTTCACCCGATACGCTTTTTCATTGGATGCAGCCAGCTCTAGCTGCAACGAATGAAAATGCTCGTAGCATTTCATCTTTTATAAAAATAGAACAAGGTCTCTTCCTTTCGAATAAAAGGTAAAAGATGGAAACCCACGTGGATGTCTGCGTATTGCTTCATGTGTATTGGTAAGCAGTTTGTAAAACGATATTTCATTTGCTTTTAAAAAATGATGTAAAGGGGAGTAATAACCAGCATCCAATAGAAGGCTCATCGCAGGAATCTCGAAATCGGGCTCAATCGGCCAAGGTAAGATCTACGTAGTGATCGTAAACTTGGCTCGCGAAGATGACCCACCCCTTGCCTCTTTCTTTTCTGAGTTTCTAGAGGGATTCTAGGTATTAGTTAGTGTGTAATATTAATTGAAAATTTAACAATTAAGACACCTTTACCCTTTACCCCAAAAGCCATTTCTATGTTATCTCTAATTGACCCTTAATA
The DNA here is from genome assembly GCA_943736015.1 of Tridacna crocea. Lineage (NCBI taxonomy): Eukaryota > Metazoa > Mollusca > Bivalvia > Cardiida > Cardiidae > Tridacna > Tridacna crocea. The sequence continues at coordinate 18,761,856 of OX031069.1, forward strand.
ACAGCAAGGATGAAGCTGTTTCTTATGTGTATATGACACCTTTTGATAGCATAGAAAACATTGTGGCAAAAGGTGAAATTGCTTGTCACAAGCAATTTCATCTTTTGCCACAATGTTTTCCAAAGGCTCCTTCAAGCAATGCCTAGAAATGAGTTTCTATGGAGTAAAGGGTTAGGGGAGCAAACATGCCAATTCAGGCCAGGCTGCTGGATGAGTTGGTTCACTTGAGTTCTACATTGATTGGGGCTTGGATATATACAAACAATATTTAACCACTTTTATACAAAAAATATATAGTCCAATAATCAAAATTGAACTCTCTAGTATTTCAAATGCAGTGCTGAAAAGGTTAAATAGGTACATGTAGTGCAGTACATGTAAGTCCGACAGAACAGTAGGGCGGGGTTTCCACAATATAGTGGCACATGCACACTGCGTCTTAAACACTTAATCGTTAAGTAGCCAAGTTTGAATAATGAATTGCTGACTGGTAGCCAGGTTTAGAAAATAAGATGGACATTTTTTCAAAATATGCAGCCATATGATTGTTCGGTGAATGAGATTAAACATTAAGGATTGTTTAGGGCATCTTGGTTTATTTCGCACTGATTTCTGCAAAAATTTACGTGGGACAATTCTGAAATGCTGTAATGTGCATTATTTCAGAAACAATTGACATGCTGCGTCATGGATGTTAAAGTATCTGCATGAAATATCGACAGGTTGGCCAGCGCAGGCTGACCTGGGACGAAACTTTTTGCTATCGATCAATTTTCTGTTTGTACAAGGACCAGTCTACCTCATGATTAATTCGGTTATTAAAAGAAATAGCATTTATGAACCTATTAGTATTTAATCGTTAGCTTGGTTCCATGAATCATGGCAATGCATTAAGACCCATTTTGATAGAACATGACTCCTACGCTATGAATTCTGAGATAATTTTTGTGGGTTAGGATTTTGTTTGGCAGGTAAGGTACAGGTGAACAAGTATGTGGGTCACAGAGGTTTTTAAAAATATGTGCTTTTGGTTTCATAATCATGTACAGTTCTAATCTGAGTTATGTAGTTTACCCCTTTACTCCATAGATACTCATTTCTACGCATTGCTTGTAGGAGCCTTTGGAAAACATTGTGGCAAAAGGTGAAATTGCTCGTTACGAGCAGTTTCACCTTTTGCCACAATGTTTTCTATGCTATCAAAAGGTGTCAAATACACATAAGAAACAGCTTTATCCTTGCTGTTATCTAGGGTCAATTAGAGGTACCATAGAAATGCTTTATGGGGTAAAGGGTTACCTGTGGAAAAACCCTCTTTTTCTATAAATAGATATTACTTGACTACCTTTTATTCTGTGAGAATGCCATTTTACAATTATTTGTCTTCAACCAGAACAGATCAGATTGGACAATCCCCATTTTTGGAATATATGTGTGTAAAATAAGTTTAAGTGGCTTAGAAATATGTCGTCTTTCTTGTTTATTGGTTTATCCTTCACAATACAAAACATTGTGGCAAAGATTTGGTAACTATGCATCTTCTCCTTTTCGAAATGTTCTTTTAACCCATTACCACACAATCCCTACTTTTGACGCCCCTGAGAAAGAAGCCTTTTGAAAACACTGTGGGAAAAGGAGAAAATACTGGTAACCAGCATTTTCTCCTTTTCCCACAGTGTTTTCTACCCTTCATAGAACAAATTTCAATTTTTCAGTCACCTTCATTTTGTCGTCTACAGATGTTTTCAATGTGAACCAGTCTAAAATTTTGTTGTGTGGTAAAGAGTTAACCCATTACCACACAATCCCTACTTTTGACGACCATGAGAAAGAAGCCTTTTGAAAACATCGTGGGAAAAGGATAAAATTGACCCAGATTCTTGTTTGTCATCTCCATGTACTTTCAGTTTGGAAGAGTCAACAGTTTTGCTGTGGTGTAAAAGGTTTTAACTGGATACCATTTGATAAAATTTTGGACAGGACCAGTTAAAAGCCTGTAGAGATGTTAATGTATCTTAACCCTTTACCAAACAATCCCTTGTTTTTATGACCCTGCGATAGAAGCCTTTTGAAAACAAAGTGTGAAAAGGAGAAAATGCTGGTAACCAGCATTTTCTCCTTTTCCCACGATGTTTTCTACCAAGCTTGAAACAATTTTCTATTTTTGAGTTACATTTATTTTGTCGTCTGTAAATGCTTTCAATTTGGACCAGTCTAAAATTTTGTCGTTTGGTAAAGGGTTAAATGGCAATTTCTTTTTTAAAATGAAAGGGAAGAAAACATTCAGAAAAAAAGAAGATGCTTTTCCTATTGAAAGCATTAAAAAAAATTTTGCAGACAACAAACCTAATGCTTTACCAAACAATCTCTGGTTTTCATGATTCTGGGAAAGAAGCCATTTGAAAATATTTTGAAAAAAGGAGAAAATGGTAGTTGCCAGCATTATCTCCTCTCACAATGTTTTCTACCTTCTGAAAGCAATCTTCAATTTTTGAGTCACATTAATTTTCATGTCTGCAAATGCTTTCGATTTGGACAAGTCTAAAATTTTGTTGTTTTGTAAAGAGCCAATCATGTACCTCAACTCTTTACCAAACAACAAATTTATAGACTGGTCCAAATTGAAAGCATTTGCTGATGACAAAATTAATGTGCCTTAAAAATCGGAATTTGATTTGGGAAGGATAGAAAACATTGAGGGAAAAGGAGAAAATGCTGGTTACCAGCATTTTCTCCTTTTCCCACAATGTTTTCAAAAGGCTTCTTTCTCAGGGTTGTTAAAAGTGGGGATTGTGTGGTAAAGAGTTAAATGGTTTGAACTGCTTCAGTTGAACGAGTTGAAAACATTGCGATAAAGGGAGAAATAATGCTAACCAGCAATTTCTCTTTTTTCCTTGATAATGAAACCATTTACCAGACAACACAGTTTTCTAGCCTTATCTAAATTGAAAGCCTTTGCAGACAACAACTTCAGTGTGGCTCAAATGGCAAAATCTTTCTTTGGAAGTGTAGGAAATATAGTGGGAAAAGGAGAAATTGCTGGTTATCAGCATTTTCTCCTTTTCCCACAATGTTTTCAAAAGACTTCCCAGGGTCATTACAAGTCGGCATTGTGTGGTAAAGGCCTCTTAACCCTTTCCCAAATGACAAATTTTGGACTTGTCCAAACCAAAAGAGTTTGCAGACGACAGTTTTAAATCTTGAGAAAATGGCAGAAAGTTCTCAAAAAGGGTAGAAAACACTTTGGGAAAAGGAGAAATTGCTCGTTACGAGCAATTTCTCCTTTTCCCACAGTGTTTTCAAAAGACTTTTACTTCAGGGTTTGTTTGGGAAAGGGTTAACTGTGTTAGGTGAAGGGTAAGCTAATGTATCCAGAAATGGAAGGGGAGATGAGGTCATTTTGTTATTGCTATTTCTGGTAAATAAGTAATACTTTAGCTATCCCCATAAGTGTAGATAATTCAGAGTAGTGTATGGATTTGAAGCTTAAACAGTGTTTATAATTTACCAGTTTTGAGATTTTGTTTTGCTCATTTTTCTTCACTCTTTACCTCACAATGCCGACTTGTGACGCTCCTGGAAAAGAAGACTTTTAACTCTTTACCACACAAGAAAAATTTAGACTGGTCCAAATTGTAAGCATTTGCAGACGACAAAATAAAGGTGACTGAAGAATTGAAATTTGTGCTGGGAAGGGTAGAAAACACTGTGGGAAAAGGAGAAAATGCTGGTAACCAGCATTTTCTCCTTTTCCCACAGTGTTTTCTAAATGCTTCTTTTTCAGGGGTGTCAAAAGTAGGGATTGTGTGGTAAAGGGTTAAAAACATGGGAAAAGAAGAAAATGCTGGTAACCAGTATTTTCTCCTCTTCCAACAATGTTTTCTACCCTATCAAAGAAAATGTGCGCCATTTGAGCCAAATTGAATTTGTTGTCTAAAATGCTTTCGATTTGGACAAGGCTAAAAGTTTGTCATCTGATAAAGGGTTAACTCGTTACCAAATGACTAAGATTTTGGGCAGGTCTAAATTGAAAGCATTTGCAGATGACAAAATAAATGTGACTGAAAATTGAAATTTGGTTTGGGGAGGTAAAAAACATTGTGGGAAAAGGAGAAAATGCTGGTTACTAGCATTTTCTCCTTTTCACACAATGTTTTCAAAAGGCTTTTTTCTCAGGGTCGTCACATAAAAGTCGGGATTGTGTGGTAAAGAGTTAAGGCATAAAAAACTTACGGAAACTGTTATCATAGAAAATACAACCCAAATAGTTACATGTAAAATTTGCAATGCATGACTTTGTTTGCTTTTTATCCACAGTATTTAAGCAAAGTGGACAGTGTCAATTAAAGATCAGGTTGCATGTTTTGTGTAGCCTTATCTTGATATACACTTGCCACAAAGGTAACCATGGTTTTGATATGCTCTTTAACCCTTTACCAAACAAGAAAATTTTAGACTGGTCCAAAATTGAAAGCAGTTGCAGACAACAAAATAAACTTCTTTCCAACATGGTAGAAAACATTGCGGGAAGAAGGAGAAAATGCTGGTTACCAGCATTTTCTCCTTTTCCCACAATGTTTTCAAATGGCTTCTTTCTCAGGGGCGTCAAAAGTAGGGACTGTGTGGTAATGGATTAAAGGTTAACATTTCTACATCATTTCAACATTTTGTGTCTTGGCAAAGCAGACACTGGAGATTAAGGATCAGGCTGCATATTTTGCATAGCCTGATCTTAATCTACACTGGCACCTAAGATAACTATAGTTGTGATAAGCACTTTAACTCATTACCAGACGACAAAATTTTAGCCCTGTCCAAATTGAAAGCATTTGCAGACTACAATTTCAATGTGGCTCAGTTGGTGCAACTGTTTATTGATAGAGTAGAAAACATTGTGGGAAAAGGAGAAAATGCTGGTTACCAGCATTTTCTCCTTTTCCCACAATGTTTTCTAAAGGCTTCTTGCTCAGGGTTGTCAAAAGTCGTTCGTCATTGAGTGGTAAAGGGTCAACCATTTGTTGTTTCTTCTGAAATGCACTAGACATCATAAACTGATAGAATATCACATTCATTTTGTGGAGTTTTTAGGCTGATCTTTTTTTTCATCCTCCGTTGGAGGCTTCATGTTGCCAAAGACTTTTTTTGAGATTTCACCATTTGTATAATCACATTTATGTTTTTAGTGGTTTAGTATAAAACCATTTTGTAACAGGCTGATTAAAAAAAACATTCATTGATTGACTGATTGATATTATGCCACTTTCAACCTTATTTCAGCCGTATCACGACAACAGCTCAGAGGTTCATGTAATTTTTTGGATTCGCCAGTCCTAAGCTAGGACTCTGAAGTGTCTTGCCAAAGGAAACTCCCATTAATAACGCGGTGGATCCAGTTGGGCTTGAACCTTGGGCCACCAGGTAGTGATTCCTACACTTTACCACTGAGCCATGCAGGACACAGTGATCAAAAACCATACATCAGGGTCCATATTCACCAACCATTCTTAAGAAAATTCTTAAAATGTCTTGTTCTTCATTAATTTTTAACTGAAAGTAACAGAACTTCTGACTGGCTAAACCAAATGGTTTAGCCAATCAGAAGTTCTGTTACTTCCACAGACTGACAAAATTCAGAAGAATAAGACTTAAGAATGTTTTAAAGAATGGTTGGTGACCCAGAAGGTCATTCAGTCCATTATTATATTGCTTACCACTATTGGTACATCACAAAATACTGGCGTGTTTATATATACATGGGTTCATTTATTTCTTTGGATTGTGTTTAATGCTGATTTCAACATTGTTTCATTTATATTGCTATGGCCAGTGTACCTATCAGTGATTTTAGATGGCCAGCTGTGGAAATCCAACCTCTACACCCTCAAGTAACCCGAAACGTCACATTCACGACTCCTACGCTCTGCCAACTGAGCTGTACAGGCTGTTTGTGTCGGGCAGTTACAAGAGGCTGAGTTTCTATACTTGGTGCTGGAAGAGTTTACCTTTAACCACAATCTTAAGATTTAGCAATCCCAACAGAGAAGGTTGTTGAAAACATTGTGGGAAAAGGAGAAAACGAAGAGATTGTAAATTTGCTCAGCTGTTTAATTAACTCTTTACCACATAATCCCGACTTTTAACGACACTGAGAAGGAAAGCTTTTGAAATCATTGTGTTAAAGGAGAAAATGCTGGTTACCACTGTATGTTCTATCTTTCCCAAAACTTTTACTTTTTCAGTCACATTTATATCAATGTCTGCAAATGCTTTCGATTTGGACATATCTAAAATTTTGTTGCTTGTTAAAGAACTCTTTACCACAAGACTTGTCAAATCTGAAAAGACCGGTCAAATCTGAAAGTGCTGGCAGGTGAAAAATTAAAAATGGTAAAAATCATTGGATTTGTCTCTGATGGGGTTAGAAACATTAATGGGAGAGGAGGAAATGTTGGTTACAAGCATTTACACATTTTCCAACTGTGTTTTTAAAAGCCCTGTTTCAAAGGGTAATACAAATATGCCAAACAATCCTAGATTTTCACGACCCTGATATAGAAACATTTTGAAAACATTTTGGGAACTTAGGAGAAAATGCTTGAAACCAGCGTTTTCTTCATTTCTCACAATGTTTCCTACCCTTCACAAAATGATTTCCAATTTTTGAGTGCCATTTATTTTGTCCTCTGCAAGTGCTTTCAATTTGGACAAGTTCAGAATTTTGTTGTTTAGTGAAGTTAACCCTTTCCCAAACAAGCCCTGGTTTTTACGTGTCTGCAGTAAAAGTCTTTTGAAAACACTGTGGGAAAAGGAGGAATTGCTCGTTACGAGCAATTTCTCCTTTTCCCACAGTGTTTTCTACCCTTTTTGAGAACTTTCTGCCATTTTCTCAAATTCTAAAATTGTCATCTGCCAACTCTTTCAGTTTGGAAGAGTCCAAAATTTGTTGTTTGGGAAAAGGTTAAAGGGTAAACTTTTTAGGGCACAATACTTACTTTAAATGACCCTGAGAAAAGAAAGCTTTGCTACCATTCCTAAAATGAATTTCAATTTTTGAGTCACACTTATCTAATTATCTGAAAATGTTGTCAGGTTGGACATGTGTAAGATTTTGTTACTTAGTAGAATTTAAAGGTGGCCCTTCAGATTTTGAGAATAAAATTTTCAAAAATACAAAAAAATCATCCTAATACTCCCAACAACTTACAATTTTCATTCATAAAACCCCAGTAGTCGAAAACCATCTGACAATATGAGAAATTAGAGATTTACTACGGCCCAGGTCGACACCGACGGGAAACACATTCTATTTTTACATGAGCAACTCGCATATTTACATTCTGGAAATACACAGACGAAGCCTCAAACATAGCGTCTGAAGAAGATATAATGAAAAGTAATTACATGTTTATATTGCGGAATTTAAGCGTCATAAGTCAAGTGCAAGTCACTTAACATTCCCACAATGTTTTTCTTTTTTATTGGCGCAAAATCTGAAAATAGCTTAAGAGGCTACGTAGCCTTATAAGGGAATACCCCCCCAATTTTTTTTTGTAATTTTATGATTCTTAAATATTGAAAATTTGTATTGTTTTTTCATATGAATTTCAGTAATATATATATTTTTTTTTATTTGGTGTGATGTGAAAATTCTAAATACCCACCTTTAAAAGTTAATGGAGAATATTTTACCCTTTACCAGACAACAAAATTTTAGCTCTGTCTAAATTGAAAGCATTTGCAGACAACAATTTCAGTGTGGCTCAAATGGTGCAATTGTCAATTGATTAGGTAGTAAACATTGTGGAAAAGGAGAAAATGCTGGTTACCAGCATATTCTCCTTTTCCCACAATCTTTTCAAAAGGCCTCTTTTCCAGGGGCATCAAAAGTAGGGATTGAGTGGTAATGGATTAAGTTTTCACTCAACTATATGTTTTAGTTTAGAAGAAGGACATTGTCAAAAGATTTGGAGATAAAAACAACAACAAAACAGTAAGACTACTGTGAAAGTTGACAATAAAACCACAGAGAATAAAGGTGTTCACTTCTTATTTGTCAAAAATTATAGCATAGAGCAGTAATAAAAGGGAGACAATTCGGAAAATCATGGATGGTGTTTATACCAGCACGAACTGTGCGAGAACTAGTTCAATGGTAAGAAACTACTCAGCTGTTCCGAATAAAATGTAAAAATTAACCCCTTAACACACAATGCAAAGTTTCAACACTTTACTCCATAGATACTCATTTCTACGCATTGCTTGTTGGAGCCTTTGGAAAACATTGTGGCAAATGGTGAAATTGTGACGAGCAATTTCACCTTTTGTCACAATGTTTTCTATGCTATCAAAAGGTGTCATATACATGTAAGAAACAGCTTCATCCTTGCTGTTATTTAGGGTCAATTAGAGATACCATAGAATTGCCTCATAGGGTAAATAGGGTTAATGACCCTTAAAGAAAAGGGTTTTGACAATACATTGTGAGAATTTAGCGGGAAACTGCTGGCAAGCAGCATTTTCTCTTTGTTCCACTAAAAGGCATCTTCGCAAGCCAAGGCTGATGATTCACTACGCTTCTCTACCCTTGGCGGATTTAGCTTGATTTTTACATTCCCCCGATACGCTTTTTCATTGGATGCAGCCAGCTGTAACTGCAATGAGTGAAATCGCTCGTAGCATTTCATCTTTGATAAAAATAGAATAAGGCTACCTTTCGAATAGAAGGTAAACATGGAAACCCACGTGGATGTCTGCTTATCGCTTCATCTGTTCGTAAGCGGTTTGTAAATTGATATTTCATTGGCTTTTAGAAATATGATGTAAAGGGGGGTAATAACCAGCATCCAATAGAGGGCGCATCGCAGGAATCTCGAAATCAGGCTCAATCAGACAAGGTAAGATCCACGTAGTGATCGTAACCTTGGCTTGCGAAGATGCTAAAAGGATGTTTCCTACCCTTTCTAACACAGATAGAAATCATCAATTTAGTAACCTCTAATTTATCATCTGCAAGTTTTACAACTTTATACATTACAAAATTCATCGTAGGGTAAAAAGGTAATGTATACGATCATGAAAGATCAAACATTCAGGAAGTAATATAGTGTTATACATGCATGTGAATGGTCAGGGAATACAGCAGTCTGCAGGTCATGCAAAAACTGTTCAAAACAACAAATGTTGAACTCGGACCAAATTGAAAGCATTTGCGGACAAATTAACTCATTACCATAAATACAGTCCAGCATTTTAATGTCCCTGGTTGATTAAACTTTTGAAAACATCCGCAAAAAGGAGAATATGCTGGTAACTAGCATTTTCTCCTTTTCCCATATTGTTTCTGCCCTATCTGAAACAGAAATCATCATTTGAGCTTCATGTAACTTAATCGTCGGTAAAAGCGTCAGGTTGGTCCAATCCCAAATTGTGTTGTTTTGTAAAAGGTTGAGCATTAAATGAAAACATTATGACAGAGACAAATAACCTAAATGGACCAGCAATGTACATGTTATTGTATAATAATACTAAGGAATATTTCTTTTTCTACTTTCAGGCTGATTGCAAATACTGCTCTTATAAATCAGGATTTGGAAAGACAACCCACTTTTAGTAAGTATATCTTATTATGTTTGCAGGTTTTGAGTTTTTGTGGTATTTGTCAAAGACCGTTACCACCACAAGTTCAATATTGAATTTTGAAGACCATGTATCATAGCCAAAGGAAATCAAACCAATTAACTCTTTAGCAAACGGCAGTTTTTGAGATTTTTCCAATTTGAAAGCAGTTGCAGACGACAAAATCAATGTGACACTGAAATTGAAATTTTGTTTATGGAAGGATAGAAAACATTGTGAGAAAAGGAGAATATGCTGGTTACCAGCATTTTCTCCTTTTCCCACAATGTTTTCAAAAGGCCTCTTTGGTAGGGTCATTAAAAGTCAGGACTGTGTGGAGAAGGGCTAAAGTCAATTTTTCTAAGGCAAATGGGTGTTTCTGTAGCCCTAAGATATGGGAATGGCATGTTAAAATACTCTTGGTGAGGCCATCGATTGTGGAAATACTATCTTTTTATTGAAAATAGCTTTACTCACTTTTAGCCTGATATTGGCGCAATAATACAAAATTTGTCTGCAGATTGCTTGGTCCTAGGATTTTTCGTTCCAAAACCAGCTCGTGCCATAATTTGTTCATCGCATGATGGTGGGCTACTCTAAATTTTGATTGTGCATGAATATTTATAGATCGGAATAATTGATTATAGCATTGGGAATTAGATTTAACAACCAAAGATATTTCAGAATCATAGTTTTCAGGTACTGAATTAATCTTATTTTATAATACATGTGGTTTCACTCTCTATCCATCATGCATCCTACTTTCAAGGGATGTTTCCCCTGATTCCTCGTAATGATCAAGGGGCAGATCACCAATACAAAAATAATCCTAATTTTGTCATGCATACTCTTCCTTCAACCAAAAAGTTATTCATTTGTTTAGTAGGTTGACTTTCAAGCCAATATTTGAATAATATTTCACCTTTTCTTTCAAATTATTAAAATTCCACACAATGGCTTCCTTAGCAAATACCACTACAGCATTCTCAACACTTTGATTTGATTGTAGGAATCGCTGCCAATAAAATTACCTTCAAAGCCCACTGTATTTAATTTCCATCTTTGTTTGTAAGTATGGCTTTGGAAAGACAACTCACTTTTAGTATGTATGTCTCATAGTTTAGCATGTTACTGGTTACTAGTTCATACATTTTGGGAAGTTGAAGATATATGTGCTGTTTCTTGTTCAGCAGACAGAGAAGATGAAGTTGAGACTGCACAGAGCCTATGGTCTGATCTTAGACCTACATTGTCTCCTCCTCCTACAATTTTCGGAAAACCTTCCCTAGTTTCAAGTGCAAGGGACTGTTAAATGTACCCATTGTGAAATCGTGGTTGGTACTTACCAACCATTCTTCAGAATATTCCATGTCTGATTCTAGATTCTCAAATTAAAAGACGGAAGCTGCCAAGATTGGCCTAACAGCCTTTATGAAAATGTTGACCTTACGTGATATTTACCAATGAGTTAGGGGTGATAATCCTTTTAACCTATTACCACACAATCCGTACTTTTGACGACCCTGGTAACCAGCATTTTTCCTTTTCCCACAATGTTTTCTGCCCTTCACAAAACAAATTTCAAATTTTTAGCCCCTTATTTTTTCGTCTGCAAATGCTTTTGATTTGGACAAGCCTAAAATATTGTCATTTGGTTATGAGCTAAAGTAACACAAGTTTTAACCCTTAACTCCATAAGGCATTTCTATGGTATCTCTTACTGACCCCAAATAACAGAAAGGATGAAGCTGTTATGTGTATATGACATCTTTTGATAGCATAGAAAACATTGTGGCAAAATGTGAAATTGCTCATCTAGAGCAATTTCACCTATTGCCACAATGTTTTCCAAAGGCTCCTACAAGCAATGCATAGAAATGAGTATCTATCTATGGAGTAAAGGGTTAATTGGCTTAATTAGAACTTAATCAGAACTTGTTTTACTTTCAATTTTATTTTTCAATTTTAAAAAAAAATTATGAGACTTGATATGGATCCAAGAGTTTTGGCAGCACTTGTTGTTAGGCAGCACTTGTTGTATTGGCATTCATTTGGCAACACGATGCGGAGTCATGCACTGTCAAAATCCAGGAAACTGAAAGTGATCTGTCACATGAGATAAATGAAATACTCTTAACCCTGTGCCAAACGATCTCTAGTTTTATCCTTACATAGATAGCATTTGAAATCATTGTGGGAAAGGGAGAAAATGTTGATCCTTTACCCATAAATATTTTTGCATTCTCGGAGACAAAACTCATCATCTGAGTTATGATGAAAATGTTGTCTACAGAAAAATAATGCGTTCACTTTGTACAAGTCTAAAGTTTTGTTGTCTCCTATAAAGAGCCTTAAACATTGTTTAGAGAAATGATGGTGATAAACCCATTACCACACAATCCCTATTTTTGATAACTCTGAGAAATAAGCATTTAGAAAACATTGTGGGAAAAGGAGAATGTGTTGGGTAAATGGTAAGAGAACTTTTTCTTAACTCATTACCAGATGACAAAATTTTAGGTTTTTCCAAATTGAAAACATTTGTAGATGACAAATTCATTGTGGCTTAAATGGTGTAATTTTTCTTTGATAGAGTAGAAAACATTGTGGGAAAAGGAGAAAATGCTGGTAACCAGCATTTTCTCCATTTCCCACAATGTTTTCTACCCTTCAGAAAACAAATTTCAGATTTTCAGTCACTTTTATTTTGTCGTCTGCAGATTTTTCTGTTTGGACAAACCTAAAGTTTTGTCCTTTGGTTATGAGTTTACCCATTACCAAACAATTCCTACACTTGACGCTCCTGGAAAAGAAGTTAAGCCTTTTGAAAAAGACAAACAATTAAGTGCTTATTAGCATTCTCTCCATTTCCTACAATGTTTACAGGAATCTTCCTAAGTGTCCTCAAGACAGGAGTATTTGATAACAGGTTTATTTTCTATGACTAGGAAATGATACTGAAAATAAATGTGGGAATCCCATTGTGTGTAGTAAAACTGATGATGGGATTTTTTTTTCTAATTAACCCTAAATAACAGCAAGGATGAAGCTATTTCTTATGTGTATATGACACCTTTTGATAGTGTAGAAAACATTGTGGCAAAAGGTGAAATTGCTCGTCATGAGCAATTTCACCTTTTGCCACAATGTTTTCCAAAGGCTCCCACAAGCAATGCGTAGAAACGAGTATCTATGGAGTAAAGGGTTAAATTACGCAGTTTGCTGGTTTGTTTCAATTTCAATACAAGATAGTATGTAAAACTCAACAAGGCATTTTTGTTTTATGTAAAATACATGTATGCTTTATTTTTCCCTGCTTTCCTTTTTCAGCTTAACTGGCAAAAGGCCATCTGACTTATGTCATGGCCCAGTGTCCGTCATGCCTCTGCCTGCCAGTGTATGCATCCGTGTGTGCATCCATTTGTGTGTTCATTTACTTTTAATTTCAAACATCATCTTCTCTGAAACTACCCACCTAATTTTGATGAACTTCATAGAAATGATGGAAAGAAAAAAAAAAAAGATTCCTTCAAAAACCTGGTTGCCAGGGCAAGAATTGTATTGAAAATCTTCTTGTCTGAAACCAAAATCTATTAGACCTTTACAAGTTTTCTTCAAATTATCTTAGCCCTACGTAGGGCCAAAACTGGCCCAGCCGTGGGGTCACAAGTTTAACATGGGCTCATAGTGAAAACTTAAGAACTTTTCTTGTACCTGGCCATGAGGCCTGGGGCTACCAAATTTTAGCTTTGTCTAGTGGACCTATACCAAAAGTGCCAAAATTTAGACCCAACCAGGGGTCCCAAGTTTTACATGACTTACATAGGAAAACTTTAAAAAATCTTCTCATTCCAAGGCATAAGGCCTATAGCTACCGAATTTTGTATATAGCTGTATGTGGTGGGCGTCTACCAATATGGCTCAAATTATAGCTTTAGAATTGTAGGGTTCAGTTTGGCCAAGCCGTAGGGGTCACAAGTTTTACATGGGCTTAAATAGTGAAAATTTTGAAAATCTGCTCATTCCTAACCATAAAACCTTATAGCGCTACTAAATTTTGCATGTAGAGTTATTTTATTGACCTTTACCTAGCTTGTTCAAATTATAGCCCTAGGGTCTCACTTGGCCTCACCCCACAAGGCCGCAAGCAACAAGTTTGACATTACCTTATAATTACAATACAACTTGTATTCAGAGACCACTCAAGGGAAGTACTGAAATTGGTCTCTTACAGCAGGTGGTCTGTAAATACGGGTTATATTAGGTTAATGTAAGAAGAGTTGTTATATCAGAACAGTGTTCTCTTAAAGCAGGTGGTCTCCTAATACAGGTGGTCTCTAGGACAGGTTTAACTGTATAGTGAAAAATTTGCTTGTTTCTGATCGTGAGATATACAGATGTGATATTTTATGAGTGTTATCATACTTTCTTTTTCCTTTTCAGCTGTGGTGCCTTTGAGTACTGCTGCAGGAACAAATGTTGTGAGAACTTTGATGAGTTCTACAAATTGTGGTATTTTTGGTGAGTTACATTTTCTGGTTTACTAACTCACCATTTTAGTGAGACACAATCATGCTCCCATGGACCTGCATTTAACAATAGAATTACACTTAATATGTTCTTTCTTTTTACACTCATGCTGTCCTTAATTTATACTTGTATGTATGCTGTAATAAAGTTACATTCATGTTCTCGTTTACTTAACTCTTTACCAATTGAGAAAATTTTAGATTGGTCCAAATTGAAAGCATTAATTTTGCAGACGACAAGATAAATATGACTGAAGAATTGAAATTTGTTTTAGGAATGGAAGAAAACTTTTTGGGAAAAGGAGAAAATGCAGGTTACCAGCATTTTCTCCTTCTCCCACAATTTTTTCAAAAAGGCTTCTTTCACAGAGGTGTTAAAAGTCGGGATTGTGTGGTAAAGGGTGAAATGTATTTGTTCCTTGATGTGCACTTGGGCTGTAATAAAGTTATACTCATGTTTTCCTATACTTATCATGTTGTTCTTGATGTGCATTCATGCTGTGATACAGTAACTGTTACTTTCATGTCATTATCATGTTATTATACATGTACTTACACTCATGCAGTCTGATTTACACACATTCTGAAATAGTTACAAGTACACTCATGTTCTCCTTACCTTGCATCCATCCATGCTGCAATAGAGATACACTAATGTTCCGGTTATGCTTACAATCATGCTCTTCTTGAATTGCTACAGTAAAGGTACACTCATGTTTTCTTTTACTTATACTCATGTTCTAGTTGAGTGCCACATACTGTATGTTCCAGTTGAGTGCCACATATGTTCCAGTTAAGTTATGATAATTATGTTCTCCTTGAATTAGATTGTTATGCTGTAGTTGAGTTATATTCTGGTCTAGATCAATTTTTCTGGTGTTTTCAAGTTGGTTGAAATCAAATGGAAAGAAGAATGCAATTCTTTTAACCCTTTTACCACATAACAAAAATTTTGACTTGTTTTTAATGAAAGCATTTGTAGAGAAAAAAATAAACTTGTTTCAGATGATGGAGTTTGTTACTGAAATGATAGAAAACATTTTGCGAAAAGGAGAAAATGCTGGTTACCAGCATTTTCTCCTTTTCTCAAATGTTTTCTTAAAAGCCATCTTCCTGTGGGTCGTTAAAAGTCGGAATTTTACGATAAAGATTTAAACAATACCCATATGGTCATCTGCAAATATTTTCAGTTTTAACAAGTCTTTTTGTCTGGTGAACAGTTAACTCTTTACACCATTACAGTATTTTGAGCTGTAACAAATTGAAACCACATGGAGAGGATAAAATGAATATTGCTCAGATGATGATTTCTTTGGTTATGTAGCTTTCCTACAATGTTTTCAAAAACCTTCTTTCTTCATTGTCATCAAAACTCGGAATTGTTTAGTAAAGAGTTAAAATATTAATATGTAACCAAATTATATTTTACCAGGTTATGTGTGGTGGTATTGATGATGTCGGGTTGTATTGCAATCTATTGGTTAAAGCGTAAATATGCCAACCAACAGTTATTCGAAGAAACACATCAACCCCACAGACCAAGAACTCGCAGAAGAAGACACCATAGAAGATATCGGCAACTTTCAGGTAAACATCAGAAAAGATTCTTATGTCATCATGCTCTGGTCCACATGGTATACGGTCTGTCTCGTAAGACCGTCTTCAGTCTGTCCGTCTGTTCACAATTACAAATTAATCTTCTCCTAAACTAACAATCAGATTTCAATCAAACTTCACAGAAATGATCCCTAGGTGATGCACTTTCAAATTACTTCAAAGATTTCAATTCCATGAAGAACTCTGATTGCCATGGCAACCGAGAGAAAAAACTTAAAAAATCTTCTCGTCCAAAACTGTAAAGCTTTCATATTTGGCATGTAGCATCATCTAGTAGCCCTCTACCAAAATACTTCAAATTATGTCCCTGATATAAAGAATTGGCCTTGTGTTGTGGGTCTTGGTTTTCACATAGCACATAAAGAAGGAAATCTTTAAAAATCTCTTTGTCCCAAACGGTAATGGCCAAAGCTTTCATATTTGGCATGTAGCATCATCTATTGGCCCTCTACCAACATACCTCAAATTATGGCCCTAGTATTGAAAATGGCCCTGTGTTGTGGGTTCTCGGATTTCACATAGCGATAAAGAAGGAAATCTTAGAAAATCTTGTCCCAAACTGTAAGGCCTAGAGCTTTCATATTTGGCATGTAGACTAGTATTATCTAGTGGCTCTCTACCAAATTACTTCAAATTATGGCCCTGGTGTGAAAGTTAATCCCATGTTGTTGGTCTCAGATTTCACATAGAAATAAAAAGGGAAATCTTTTAAAATCTTCTTGTGAGCCCTCTAGAGACCACATTTCTTGCTAAGCTGAATTGAAAATTGGTTAGAATGTCTGTCTGGATAAAATCTTGCATGAGTCTGCATTTAATGCTGGTTCGGAATATAACTGTCATCTCAAGTCAGAACGACTTCAAAATTGGTATGCATGTTTGTTGCGATATTAATACCGAGTACTGTGTTCAAGAACAATAACTCTACCTTGCATGGATTTTGAGTAATTCCACTTTGACTTTCATTTTAATAGTATTTTTTGCTTGTCCTGAGTGGAATTTTGAAGTCTCAAGACAAATTGTTTGTTGCATTGCCTGCCCTTTGCAACTATTATACCTCCTTGACAACTGGCGGTGGGATTGCATATCTTGCTACAATTTGCCGCTCTTGTTTCATCATCATTTGCCCTTGAACCTCAATATTTGGTAATTATCTTCATCGCAGACCTTTACTACTTAGTACTCAGGTGAGCGATATAGGACCATCATGGTCCTCTTGTTCTTCTTTTCCCATGAGCCCTTTTTTTTTTTTTAAACTTTTCACAGACAAATCCATTTGAATTTAACCCTTTACCATAGAATCCCAAGTTTAAACAACCCTGAAAAAGAAGCCTTTTAAAAACATTTTGGGAAAAGGAGAAAATGCTGGTAACCAGCATTGTCTCCTTTTCCCACAATGTTTTCTACCCTTTCCAAAACAAAGTTCAATTTTTGAATCGCCTTAATTTTGTCGTCTGCAAATTCTTTCAATTTGGACCAGTCTAAAAATTTGCCGTTTGGTAATGAGTTAAATACTCTACCAATGTACTTGTTGAGAATGTTTGCCCTCTTAACCCTTTCCCAAACGACAGTATTTTAGACTGGTCCAAATTGAAAGCACTCACAGACGACAAAATAAACGAAACTAAAAAACTGAAATTTTTTTCCTGTAGGGTAGAAAGCATTGTGGGAAAAGGAGAAAATGCTGGTTACCAGCATTTTCTCCTTATCCCACAATGTTTTCAAAAGGCTTCTATCTCAAGGTCACAAAAACCAGGGATTCTATGGTAAAGGGTTAAAGTAGTCATGTATGGGTTTTCCATTTTTATCTCTATGATTCTCTATAATTTACAAAAATCTATTTGGAAATACTTCAAGAAGGCTTGCAATCAATAATGAGTATACATGTATAAACATTATGCCAAATGCATGTGTGAATTTGGTACAAATAAAATTATATGGTTGTATTTTATATCTTCCAGGTGATTTAATTACAACTACAGTCCCTCCAGAGGTGGTTATACCAGCGTCAGTTACAACATCCCCACCCCCTTACAGTGGAGAAAACACAGGCTGCCCTCATCCTGGCCCACCTCCATACATACTGGGTTCTGGTAGTTCAATCAACTCAACAACTCTTCCAAGATCTCCGCCGTCTTACTCTCAGGTTGAAAAAGAACCGCCCCCAAGTTATAGTAGTATTGTTGAGGTTGTTGTGCTAGATGAGTGTAAGAAATGTGAGAGTGAAAATAGTTAGTTCTTAATATGATGTTTTCTCTGTCAGAGTAGTCCCTAGTTGTCAAAGACTGGCAAGCTCATGTTATGGTAGGGTGTCTGTTATGCATCAGATCTGTGTATCTTTGTGTGCAGGACCTTCTAATCGAAGGATTGTCTCCTTTGAAATGGCTGAACTATTTTGAACCTAACTTCATTTTAAATTTATGAATACATGTTTGAAAATGGTACATGTTGGGTTACAAATTTGGTCACAATATATAGTTTAACCATTAAGCCCATAAGGCATTTCTATGGTATCTCTAAATGACCCTAAATAACAGCCAGTATGAAGCCATTTCTTATGTGTATATGACACCTTTTGATAGTATAGAAAACATTGTGATAAACGGTGAAATTGCTCATCACGAGCAATTTCACCTTTTGCCACAATGTTTTCTAAAGGCTCCTACATGCAATGCGTAGAAATGAGTATCTATGGAGTAAAGGGTTAAGAAAGACATTTAGCACCATCTTGCAGAACTGACATTTACTACATGTAATTAATGACAAATTGCCTAAATGGTTTTCTTGATAATATCATGTTTCATTGTAAACTAATCATTCATTCAAAGGTATAAAAAAGAAAAAAAATGTGTTTTTTCTCAAAATTTTTTTTAATTGCACCAAAGCTTTGCTTTTTCTTTCATTGATAATTATCCTTCTCTTTAATCCTCTGGCTCATTTAACTCTTATTTGAAGAGTCACAGGCATACTGGTAATCTCAATTCTTTTCGCATAATTCTTTTGTAATAGACAAGCTTTTAAGGGTTTAGAATGACTGTTACATCATGTTATATCAAGATTAACCATATCATTAACCAGTAGAGCAGTGTAAGGTCACAATGAACCTCTTGTTTCTGTGCATGGTCTCTTTTTGCCTGTTAACATTACCAGAGAACCAAGCTTTTGTAAATGTAAGGCTGAAAAACTTTAACCCAAACCTCAGAGTCATGTATTTTCACAGTCCTGGTGAAAAGGATCTTTTAAAACATTGTGGCAAAAAAAAATGCTTTTATTAGCATTGTCTGTTTTTCCCATGATGTTTCTTATCTTTCGAATTCAAATTCTGGCACATGGAGACAGGGATAAAAGTTAACAGTTGTGGTATACATTCAATCCTGTATTTAGTAGCCTGGAAAAAAAAGAAATAGAACCCGCCTTTTATCTCTCAACTCTTTACCACACAATGCCAACTTCTGAAAAAGAAGCTTTTTTGAAAACATTGTGAATAAAGAATAAAGAAGAAAATGCTGGTAACCAGATGCTGGTAACCAGCATTTTCTCCTTTACCCACAATGTTTTCTACCCTATCAAAGAAAATTTGCACCATTTGAGCCACATTGAAATTGTCGTTTCCAAATGTTTTCATTTTGGACAAGGCTAAAATGTTGTTGTCTGGTAAAGGGTTAGAGTGAGGAAAAAATTTCATTCTTCCATTGAAAGCATGAATTGCAGATAATTTGCAGACTGGCTTTATTTAAGAATATACCTTTGAAAGGGTATAAAACACTGTGGAAAAAGGAAAAAGTAGTGGTTTACAGCATCTGCTCTTCTTACATTATATGTAAAAGCCTTTTTTTGTCAAGTTTTGATAAATTGGGAATTGTGTAGAAAAGTGCTAACGACAAGTAGCTGCGCAAAAAACATTCTGATCGGTTGAAAACTATGAGTTGGGAACGTCAGTTGAATATACAAGCTTAACAGTTTCCAAATAATCCAGTATTTTAACAACCCTTAGAAAGAAGACTTTTGAAAACATTGTGGGAAAAGGAGAAAATGCTGGTAACCAGCATTTTCTCCTTTTTCCACAATGTTTTCTACCCTTTTTTTGGAATATTAGCTGATTTGTATCAACTGTGTAATTTTTATCTCCAAGGCTTTAAATTTCTCAGAGTCTACAATATGTTGTATGGGAAAGAGGTAATAATGGTGCCTCTTCAACATGTGTAGTGTCCAACTCGGGATTGTCAGTACTTTGATTTATTCTTTATAATCTTGCCTTCACAGCTATATTGCTTCAAGTTTGATCTTTTGTGTTTCCATTTGTATTATTACATATATCACTTTTGATTGGAGTGACAGTTCAGCCCTTGTCTTCCTGCATTATTGATCAAAACATTATTTCAATGAAACTAAGAGAATTTTTGTAAGAATTTAAAAATGAAAAAACTTGTTTCAGTTATACATGTAGTATCTTTTTCAGTTTCAGTATGAATTTAGAAATAACCATGTAGTCTTAGGCATGAAGGTCTCTTGTACATAACTTTTATGTAAGAGTATTAAATATATTTCAGAAATTTAGAAATTTAGTGTTGAGTTAATTCTCATGATACCACATTGAAATTATCATGTTTTAAATCCAGTTCTTGTTCATTTTGTTCAATTTGTTATCATTGTCAAAATAACTTTTCTACTCTTCAAGTTTTAATGATATTCTTTCATGTAAATGTTTTTTGAGAATCACTTAATTTCATAGCACCTCACTGAAATTAAGCCATTACCACACAATCCCTACTTTTGACGACCCTGAGAAAGAAGCCTTTAGAAAGCATTGTGGGAAAAGGAGAAAATGCTGGTAAGCAGCATTTTTAGCTCACCTGAGCACAACGTGCTCAAGGGGAGCTTTTAGGGTCACTGGGTGTCCGTCGTGCGTCGTCCGTCGTCAACAATTCTTTAAACATCAACTCCTCCTAAACCACTGGGCCAATTTGGACCAAACTTGGCTGGAATGTTCCTTGGGAGGTCCTCTTTAAAAATTGTTCACAGAATATGATTCCGTCAAAAACTCTGGTTGCCATGGCAACCAAATGGAATTTTCTAGGAAATTCTTTAAAAATCTTCTCCTCTGAAACCGCTGGTCAGATTTTAAAATAATTTCACAGAGATGTTCCTTGGGTGACCCTTTTCAAAAATTGTTCATGAAATTTTGATATGTCAAGAAACATGGCTCTGGTGAATGGGGGTTTCTTGCACTATACAGAAATGAAGGAATTCTTAAAAATTCTTCTTCTCTGAAACGGCTGATCAGATTTTGAAATAATTTCACAGAGATGTTCCTTGGATGACCCATTTCAAAAATTGTTCGCGAAATTTTGATCCGTCAAGAATCATGGCTCTGGTGAATGGGGGCTACTTGCACTATACAGAAATTCTTTCAAATTCTTCTTCTCTGAAACCGCTGGTCAGAATTTGAATAATTTCACAGAGATGTTCCTTGGATGACCCGTTTCAAAAATTGTTCGCGAAATTTTGATTCGTCAAAAAATGTGGCTCTGGTGAATAGGGGCTACTTGCACTATAGGGAAATGAAGAAATTCTTAAAAACTCTTCTTCTCTGAAACCGCTGGTCAGATTTTGAAATTATTTCAGAGAGATGTTCCTTGGGTGACCCTTTTCAAAAGGTGTTCATGAAAGTTTGATTCGTCAATAAACATGGCTCTGGTGAATGGGGGCTACTTGCACTACATGGCCATGAAGGAATTTTTTAAAATTCTTCTCTGAAACGGCTGATCAGGTTCTGAAATAATTTCACAGAAATGTATCTTAGTTGACCATTTTCAAAAATTGCTCAAAATATTTTGATCCATCAAGAAACATGGCTCTGATGGCTGTGGGCTATTTTCACTATACAGACATGAGGAAATTCTTAAAAATTCTTCTTCTCTGAAATTGTTGTTTAGATTGTGAAAAAATTGGCTATGGTCCTCTCAAAAATTCAGGTGAGCGAACCAGGGCCATCTTGGCCCTCTTGTTTCCTTTTCCCACAATGTTTTCTACCCTTCACAAAACAAATTTCAAATTTTCGGTCACTTTTATTTTGTCGTCTGCAAATGCTTTCAATTTGGACAAGCCTAAGATATTATCGTTTGGTAATGAGTTAAATCCAGTTCTTGTTCATTTTGTTCCATTTGCTATCAATGTTAAAATACCTTTTATACTCTTCATGTTTTAATGTTATTGTTTTATGTAAATGGTTTTTTTGTACATCATTTAATTTCAGTGTAAAATAATTGTCATGGCACCTCACTGAAATCAAACATTTTAGTTCCAGTGCTTGTTTGTATTATTTTCCATTGTCAATGTCAAATTGTTTTCTTACATTGTTACAGAGCTTTATCATAAATTAGAAATTAACCCAGTACCACACAATCCCTACTTTTGATGCCCCTGAGAAAGAAGCCTTTAGAAAACACTATGGGAAAAGGAGAAAATGCTGGTAACCAGCATTTTCTCCTTTTCCCACAGTGTTTTCTACCCTTCCCAGAACAAATTTCTATTGTTTAGTCACCTTTATTTTGTCATCTGCAAATGCTTTCAATTTGGACCAGTCTAAAATTTTCTTGTGTGGTGAAGAGTTAACCCTTTACTCCATAGATACTCATTTCGACGCATTGCTTGTAGGAGTGTTTGGAAAACATTGTGGCAAAAGGTGAAATTGCTCGTGACGAGCAATTTCACCTTTTGCCACAATGTTTTCTATGCTATCAAAAGGTGTCAAATACACAAATAAGAAACAGCTTCATCCTTGCTGCTATATAGGGTCATTTAGAGACACCATAGAAATGCCTTATGGGGTAAAGGGTTAAAATGTCATGAATGCACTGCTTGTGCTGTTTTGTCAACATTTTCAAAGCCAAAATGTACTTTTATGTCCTTAACCCTTCACCTAACAAGAAATGGACTGTTTTTGAAAACACTGTTGTAAAAGGAGTAGACATTGTACTAAAATTGGAAAATGCTGATAAACATCAATAAAGTATGTTTTACTAGCAGTTTTTCCTTTTTGCCAGTATTTTCTACCCTTTCCAGTCCAAATGGTTGTGTTTTTTGCCACATATGCCTAATTTGTCCTCTGCAGATGTTTTGAGTTTGAACATGTTTAAGATTTTGCCAGCTGATGCAGGGTTTGTCGTCATGTGATGCCATTAAATAATTCAAAAATGATTGTATAACAATGTATATTGACCACTTTTCATACAGAAAACATCATGAAAGCATACAGAAAACATCATGAAAGCATACAGAAAACATCATGAAAGCATACAGAAAACGTCATGAAAGCGAAAAGTTTCAACGCTGGTCAGCCTGCGCAATTTGCTCAGTCAGACCAGGGTTCACTCTTTTTGCAATTCCAGAAGGTCCCTTTTTGCGTGATGGGTCACACTATTTTGTAATCAAACCACAACACATAAATTTGTGAGAAAGCAGTGCAGAGAACTAAGAAATAGCTTGTAATGAGCACTTTGAAAAGTAACTCTCTAATGTTCAATATTTTGGCTTTTGCCTTTTTCAAGAGTTAGAAACACTTTTTTTCGAACTCTTGAAAAAGGCAATAGCCGAAATATTGAGCACAGAGTGTTATTTTTCATAGTATTTTAATTATTCCCCAAGGAATTAAAAGTGTCATTGTAACGAGCAATTTCTGCCTTTGGTTTTCACAATATTTTAAATTTTTACCAATCAACATATAGAAGCTATTGCAGGTAACAAATTAGATGTGACTAAAATGTTGAAATTCGTCTCTGAGTGTAGAAAACATAATGGAAAAATGGAGAAAAATGCTGGTAACCTACGCCTGTTACCTCTTGATGCAGGTTTTTAGTGAACAGTTTTGGGAACATTTTTGCAAAAATGGGTACATATAATATACCGGTAATCAATGATACTTATAATTGAGCTGCATCACATAAACATATTGTCCATTTACTTCAAAATCCTCGTAACTACAGCTTGAAACAAGCTGTAGTTACAAGGTTTTTGAAGTAAACAGATGATAATGGATAAAACAATGCAGCAAGTAGCATGTTTCTCCTTTTGTTATGATGTTGCAGAAGCAGGCTGTAGCACAAAAATAACGTCTTCCTTGGGTGGTAAATGATATAGAGGACATTTGTATTCTTCGGTGAAGGATCGAAATTTATTTCATCAAGTGGACACCATCGGTAATATTTTCATGAGTGGTGCAGCCACGAGTGAAAATATTACCGATGGTGTTCACAAGATGAAATAAATTTCGATCTTTCACCGAAAAATACAAATATTCTATTTATTTCATGCTTTTTACCCTTTCTGGGTGGAGCTTTATCAAAATTCAGTACAGTTCTTTTCCCTTATTCCCCGTGGCGTACCCCTCCTGCATAGCAACGTTACGTCAAGCGCGAGAAATGTAAGGTATATGACGTCATATTTCCCATCTGGTTGTTAGGCACGCGCAATTTACCTAGACAACAAGAACGTGAAAATCTGTATTTTCACTGGTGGTACCAGTGTAAGATCGAAAAATATTTTCACTGCTATTTCTCAATATTCTACCGGAAAGCATGAAATAAAATCTTTTACCACGACAGTATTATAGGTTTCGGCAAAATTGATAAAGTTTGCAGAGGGCATAACGAGATCAAAGTACCATTTCTGGCTTTAAGTGGATAGAAAACATTGTGGGAAAAGGAGAAAATGCTGGTAACCGGTATTTTCTCCCTTTACCTGGGTACTTTCGGAATTATGTGGTAAAACGTTAATTTTTTTGTATATTTGTTTGTGTGCCATATCATGTAAATGTTTCATATTTTAGTCAGTTTTGATACCTCAATTTCTTTATCATCTGTTTTCTTTTTGTACAAAAGGTTGATTTTTTTTTAGCTCACCTGAGCACAACGTGCTCAAGGGGAGCTTTTAGGGTCACTGGCTGTCCGTCGTCCGCCGTGCGTCGTCCGTCATGCGTCGTCAACAATTCTTTAAACATCAACTCCTCCTAAACCACTGGGCCAATTTGGACCAAACTTGGCAGGAATGTTCCTTTGGAGGTCCTCTTTAAAAAGTGTTCACAGAATTTGATTCCGTCAAAAACTCTGGTTGCCATGGCAACCAAATGGAATTTTTTAGCAAATTCTTTAAAAATCTTCTCCTCTGAAATCGCTGGTCGGATTTTAAAATTATTTCACAGATATGTCCCTTGGGTGACCCTTTTCAAAAATTGTTCGTGAAATTTTGATCCGTCAAAAATTGTGGCTCTGGTGAATGGGGGCTACTTGCACTATACAGAAATCAAGGAATTCTTTAAAAATCTTCTTCTCTGAAACTGCTTGTCGGATTTTGAAATAATTTCACAGATATGTTCCTTGGGTGACCCTTTTCAAAAATTGTTCGTGAAATTTTGATCCGTCAAAAAACGTGGCTCTGGTGAATGGGGGCTACTTGCACTATACAGAAATGAAGGAATTCTTAAAATATCTTCTTCTCTGAAACCGCTGGTCAGATTTTGAAATAATTTCACAGAGTTGTTCCTTGGGTGACCCTTTTCAAAAATTGTTCATGAAATTTTGATTGGTCAAGAAACATGGCTCTGGTGAATAGGGGCTACTTGCACTATACAGAAATGAAGGAATTCATAAAAAATCTTCTTCTCTGAAACCGCTGGTCAGATTTTGAAATAATTTCACAGAGTTGTTCCTTGAGTGACCCTTTTCAAAAATTGTTCGCGAAATTTTGATTGGTCAAGAAACATGGCTCTGGTGAATGGGGGCTACTTGCACTATAGGGAAATGAGGAAATTCTTAAAAAATTTTCTTCTTTGAAACTGCTGGTCAGATTTTGAAATAATTTCTCAGGGATGTTCCTTGGGTGACCCTGTTCAAAAAGTGTTTGCGAAATTTTGATTGGTCAAGAAACATGGCTCTGGTGAATGGGGGCTACTTGCACTATAGGGAAATGAAGAAATTTTTAAAAATTCTTCTTCTCTGAAATGGCTGGACAAATTTTGAAATGATTTCACAGAGATGATCCATGGGTGACCCTTTTAAAAACGTGTTCACAAAATTTTGATCCGTCAAGAAACATGGCTCTGGTGAATTGGGGCTACTTGCACTATATGGAAATGAAGAAATTTTTGAAAATTCTTCTACTCTGAAACCCCTAGTCAGATTTTAAAATAATTTGACAGAGATGTTCCTTGGGTGATCCTTGGTCTTGAGAATGGGGGCTACTTGCACTATATGGGCACGATGAAATTCTTGAAAATTCTCTTTCTCTGAAATCCCTGGTCAGATTTTAAAAGAAATTTTCTGAAATGTTCCTTGGGTGACCCTTTTCAAAACTTGTTCGTAAATTTTGATCCATTAAGAAACATGGCTCTCGTGGATGGGGGATACTTGCTCTTATACAGAAATGAAGAATTCTTAAAAATTCTTCTTTTTGAAACTGATGGTCAGATTTCGAAATTACTTTTACAGGTGACCTTTTGAAAATTGCTTAGCAAAATGATAAATTTGATTCCAATGTTTCAATACCTCAAAAAAAAAATAGGCTATGGTCATCTCAAAAATTCAGGTGAGCGGTCCAGGGCCATCTTGGCCCTCTTGTTTATTTATTTGTGTGTTAAACAGTTGAAAGTCAAAAAAAAAATATTGAAATGTTACAGCTTTCCTCTGATACCATTTGTAGATAACAAGTTACCACACGATCCAGACCTTTAAAAACCCCTAGAGAGAAGCCTTTTGAAAACATTGTGGGAAAAGGAGAAAATGCTGGTAACCAGCATTTTCTCCTTTTCCAAAATTGTTTTCTAGTCTATCAAAGACAAATTCCATCATTTAAGCTATGTTTAAATTGTCATCTGCAAATGCTTTCAATTTGGACAAGTCTATTATTTGCTTATGTGGTAAAGAGTTAAATAATGGGATTTGGGTCTGAAAGGGTAGAAAACATTGTGGGAAAAGAAAGGAATTGCCAGCTATAAGATTTCTTTTTCTTTTTCCCTGCCACGGACAAAAAGCCTATCACCTCTAGATAAAGGAATTAACAGAATTCATTATATTTTGTTTGTGATTTTGGCCTACTCTTTATTCTCTCATGGCCAATAGTAATATATATTGTATTCATAGATAGTGTGGATCAAGACTAAACTACACAGACCGTGCAGTCTGATCCTTGATCCACTTTGTCCTCTTGCTGATAATAAGCTTTCACCAGAATCAGCCTCTCGATTCATCTCTAGGACTTCGAAAAGAAATTGAATATGTGACCCGCCACGCAAAAAAGGGACCTTCTTGGAAGATAGACAAGAAAACAACGAAGCAAATGGAGAAATTATTGTATTTAGTAATCACTTCATTTTTAGCTGACACCACCTCATTGGATGATGGCCTTTTAAAATCTTTCGAACTGATGTGTTCTGTTGCAGAAAGCAGAAAGAGTTTGAAAATAGAAGAAAAGTAATTCAGAGATCTCAGAAAATTTAGGGCCATTTTAGAGCTTGAATTTTGTTCTGTTGCAATCTTCTTAGGCTGTTGGAAAACAGACAGTGGCTCGAACAGATTATTTGCAAAGTCCTGGTAAAAGGGACTCCAGGAAAGCATGGATAGGTGCCCTTACTGCATCAATTTAACCATAGTAGTTCTTTGAAACAGTCAACACCATACAAAGAATCAAGTCTATTTCCACATGTATAGGATATTTTCTATCAAAAAAAAAAACCAGAAACAAAAAACCTGAAGTATTGACAAGTATGGATACCACTTGAACTCTTAAAGCACAAATAAAGTTGATTCTACAGTTATTGTAGCTCAAGATCAGCATGCACAACATGTGCAGTCTGATCTTTGATCTAAATTGTCTGCTTATCTTTAACACTGAAGACAAAGCAGCTGGACAAAGCAGCTGTGAATTGCAATTATTATGATCTCATTTCAAGTGCGAATACATGTATGTCTCTGATTTTATTTTGGGCTTCAAGGGTTAAAAATAAAAGATTGAATTCTTAGGAAAAAAACTTTTTCTATACAAAGGGAGGAAACTTTATAGGATGAATCAGCTTTAGGCCTGAGCTTTACAAACATTGTCCTAACGTTGGTCTCCATCAAGAACATAGACCGGTGTTTTCTTTACCAAAGTATCCAATGTTTCAACAACCCTGAAAACAACTACTTTTGAAGACATTGTGGGAAACGGTGTTTTCTTTTCTTTTCACATGGATTTCAGTGTGTTTTTTCAGCAGGTTTGTTATATTTTGACAAGCATAAAAGTGTTGTTTGATTCCAGCCTCTTATTTTACTGGCTAGCATATTTCTTTGCATTTTAGCTCCCCTGAGCATGAAGTGCTATAATTGAGTTTTTGTGGTTATGCTGTATGTGTTTGTTTGGTGACAATTTTTACAGTGTGTGATCTTTGGGGACTACAATTTTAGTCTAATACTCATGACATTTGATCAGAATGTTTATCTGTGATGAAAAATGGGTCAAATTGAACGAAAACTAGGTCACCAGGTCAGATCTTTTAAAAACACTTTGTATGCTCTACAGGCACATTTTTAGTCTACTACTCTTGAAAGATGATTTGAATGCTTGTCTCGATGAAGTCTTGGAGTATTATGGAAATAGTTAAAGTCTGGTCAAAAACAAGGTAATCAAGTCATGCTTTAGAAAAGTCTTGTATACACTCTAGAAGCAGTTATGTTTTGTCAAATACTTATGAAACATGGTCCAATTAATTGTTTTTTGATGGTATCTCGGATAAGAACAAAAATGGGTCATTTTGGGTCAAAGAACTTGTGTCACCTGATCAAATCTTAGGAAATACATTGTGTACACTCTAGAGTCCACATTTCTGTCCAATACTCAGGAAAAAATGTTTTGAAATCCTTGTCTCGATAATAATACAAGATACATGTATATGTATACGTAATAAAGTATGTCTATGTATGTCTATGATAATAATTAGGATGTATGTGAGAGACATATCTGGTCAATCAGTTGGTTTCTAGAAAAATGAATGGAAAGAGGCCATACTTTCAGTCCAAAACTCAAAAGGACTAGTCAGAATGTTTGTCTTAACCCATTACCACACAATCGCTCCTTTTGAAGACCCTAAGAAAGAGGCCTTTAGAAAACATTGTGGGAAAAGGAGAAAATGCTGGTAACCAGCATTTTATCCTTTTCCCACAATGTTTTCTACCCTTCACAAAACAAATATCAAATTTTCAGTCACTTTTATTTTGTGGTCTGCAGATGCTTTCGATTTGAACAAACCTAAAATTTTGTTGTTTGGTAATGAGTTTAATACCTAGGACAGGTTTGGAAATGGGTAAAATTGGGTCATAAAGTAGGGCACGAGACAAGTTGTAGAAAAACCTAGTGTTCATTCTTGAGACCTGATTTTTAGTTTATAACTGATAAAACTTGATCAGAATGTTTATTTTCATGATATCTTTGACTTTGAAAATGGGTCATGTTTTGGTCAAAAAAGTAGGTCACAGAGAAAGATCCTAGAAAAAGCTTGGCCACACTCTAGAGGCCACATTTTCAGTCTAATACTTTTGATATGTTGTGAGAATATTAATTTTTTTGTGTTGATGTCTTTGAAGAGATTGGAAATGAGTCATGCAGGTCAGAAAGGCTCAGTTGAGCAACCCAGAGCTATCATGGCCCTCTTGTTATTCAGTATATTGGTCTTCGGAAACTTTTTTGTCCGTTTCATCACAGAAAGCATAAATATGTGCGTTTATTATGATTTGCACAAAAGTTGTGCTTGTGTATCTAAAATCCAATATGCTTGGTACTCTAAACAGTATTGCAACCCTATACCCCAACATTTGTTGAGGAAGAACACTTTTTTTAACTCTTTACCAAACGACAAAATCCTAGACTGTTCCAAATAGGAAGCATTTGCAGACGACAAAAGTAGTGTGACACAAAAAATGAAATTTGTTATAGGATGGGTAAAAAACATTTTCGCCTTTTCCCACCATGTTTTCAAAGGACTTCTTTCTCAAGGTGGTTGAAAGTCGTGATTGTGTGGTAAAGGGTTAAACATGTGAAAAGATTGGGATGTTTATCTCTTTACCACATGAGGAAATTTTAGACTGGTCCAAATTAAAAGCAGTTGCACACAAAGCAAATGTGACCGAAAAATTGAAATTTGGTGTGGGAAGGGTAGAAAACATTGTGGGAAAAGGAAAAAATGCTGGTAACCAGCATTTTCTCCTTTTCCCGCAATGTTTTCAAAAAGCTTCTTTTTCAGGGTCGTAAAAATAGTCTGGATTGTGTGGTAAAGGGTTATATCACTGATGAAACTGCATGTTCTGTTCTTTCTGATCTTTATCTACAATCACCGCAAAAGTAAGCTACATACTTTAAGCATGTGCTGCATTAAAATATAAGTCTATTATCATGTTGTTTGAAATAAATTTTGAAATAAATCTTTGCATCCTCTAACAAGTAGTTTTGTTGACTTGTTCCTCGATATGGTGCTTTCAACTTGCGAATTTGGCTAAAATACATGGGCTGATGAGAAGGCCATGATTGTCAAGCCTAACTTTGAGATGTACTTTTTATACAATGAGCTTATACTATCACCTCACTATCAACATCGTAACCCTTTATAAAACAATCCCTGGTTTTAACAACCCAGACGAAGAAGCCTTCTGAAAACATTGTGGGAAAAGAAGAAAATGCTGGTAACCAGCATTTTATCCTTTTCCCACAATATTTTCTATTCTTCAACAGACCAATTTTAATTTTTGCTGTACGTTTGTTTTGTCATCTGCAACTGCTTTCAATTTGGACCAGTCCAAAATTTTGTCATTCGGTAAAGGGTTGATGTGAATTGGTGACCTGGTTTAGTGCCTGTTAGCCCTGCAGGGTTGGTTGTATTTTGGTTTAATGCCACTTTAAAAGCCAAGGTCATATCATAGTGGTGGTTGACGCACATATGTTTCCTGGCTTTCTCATACCAGTACTGACACAACTTTCTTTCCAAAGCCACCAACTACTTTTCTCATGTGCTTCAGCAGAGGTGTTAGGCTGAAATACACCGGGAAAAAAAGTTCACCTCATCGAACTCGCAACCACCAATTCATTAGTCTGACACACTCACCACTAAGCCACCCGGGCAGGCAGCCCTGCAGTGTCCTTTTGCAGTTGTCATTGTTAGCACCACTGGCCAAAGGCCAGGGGGGTTTATGTCTTGGCCCTTTGTCTGTCATGTGTGTGTGTCCATCCATCCTTATGTCTGTGGGTGCGTGTGAATGTTAACTTAAATTTTAAACATGTTCTACCCATCCAATTTTGATGAAACTTAATAGAAATTATCCTGCCATGGTTCTCTTTAAAACTTTTGGAAAGAATTTGGTTCCTTCAGAAACTAAAACCATTAGAAATCTTTGAAAATCTTCTTGTCCGAAACCACAAAGCCTATGGCTACCAAATTTGGCATGTAGCTTTATCTAGTAGACCTATATCGAGTTTTCTCAAATTATAGCCACTGGGTCAAAATAAGGTGAGCCCCAGGGGTCACAAGTTGTATATGAGCTTATATAGAGAAAATTTTCGCAATCTTTCTGTACCTAGCTGTAAGACCTAGGGCTACCAAATTTTGCATGTAGCGTTATCTAATGAGTCTCCATTAAGAGTGCCCAAATTATGGCTTTGGGGTCAAACTTAGAAGTTTTACATGGGCATATATAGAGTAAATTCAGCAATCTTCCTTTACTTAGGCCTTAGGCCTCAGGCTCCTGAACTCTGCATGTGGCTTTGTCTTGCAGGCCTCTACCAAGGTGTTCAAATTATAGATACGGGGTCAAAATTGACCCCACTCTGGGGTTACAAGTTTTAGATGGGCTTATATAGAGAAAACTTTAAGAATCTCCCTGTACTTAGCCATTAAGCCTATGGCTTTCAAATTTTGCATGTGGCTTTATCTAGTGATTTTTGAAGTGGGAGGAGTCTGTGAGTGTCAACAAGTTTGACCAGCCAATATAGCTCAGTAGGTACAGCGTAGGACTCCTGAACACAATATTTCAGGTCACTACAGGTTGTGGGTTCAAATCCCAACTAACCAATGAAAATTACTAATAGTCTTTCGGATGAGACATTAAACCAAGGTCCAGTGTGACGATGCTATACGCCGAGCACATTAAAGAACCAGGCGAAGCTCTCGGTAGTTACGACTTGTATCCTTGCACTATTCCCCATAACAACTAACCGTCTTCTGGGGGCGTCGCTCAGATGGGCAACCTGTAACGACGATAAACGGAAATAACCAACCAATCAACAAGTTTTAAGACACGCAGTGTTGACTTCTTCTAGTGCTCTTTGAACATTTTTCCCTCCCAAGATGTGTTTCAAACCTTTCTCATATGACAGATTGTGACATACTGAAAAATGGAAAAGAAACTACTCCTTCTTCATAACGGTTTTAACCCTTAACCCCATAGGGCATTTCTATGGTATCTCTAATTGACCCTAAATAATAAAGGATGAAGCCGTTTTTTATGGGAATATGACACCTTTGATAGCATAGAAACCATTGTGACAAAAGGTGAAATTGCTCATCATGAGCAATTTCACCTTTTGCCACAATGTTTTCCAAAGGCTCCTACAAGAAATGCATCGAAATAAGTATCTATGGAGTAAAGAGTTAATCTATCCAGAGAATAGCAGAGAAACTTGAACTAAACGTGGTGCTTTCAGGAAAACAGGTTTAATGCACCTCTGTTGTACTCTAGTATGCAGCAAGTCATTGTTGAACTCTTTACCACACAATCCCTACTTTTGACGACCTTGAGAAAGAAGCCTTCTAGAAAACATTGTGGGAAAAGGAGAAAATCCTGGTAATCAGCATTTCCTCCTTTTCCCACAATTTTTACCACGCTTCACAAAACAAATTTCAAATTTTCAGTCACTTTTATTTTGTTTTGCAAATGCTTTCGTATTGGACTAGCCGAAAATTCAGTCATTTGGTAATGAGTTAACGCTTTACCAAACAATAAAACTTTAGACAGAATCAAATTGAAGGCATTTGAAGACAACAAATTTGATGTTGTTAAAATGATGAGTTCTGTACTTGACCAAGTAGAAAACATAGTGGGAAAAGGAGAAAATGCTGGCTATCAGCATTTTTAGCTCACCTGAGCACAAAGTGCTCAGAGTGAGCTATTGTGATAGTGCTGTGTCCGTGTGTTACCTTGTGTACACTCTAGAGGCCACATTTTCAGTCAGATACTCATGAAAGTTGGTCAGGATGTTTGCCTTGATAAAATCTCCTCCGAGTTCGAAAATGGGTCATGTCGGGTCAAAAACTAGGTCACTAGGTCAAATCTGTGAAAACCTTGTGTATGCTCTAGAGGCCACATTTTCAGTCAGATACTCATGAAAGTTGGTCAGAATGTTTGCCTGGATGATATCTCGGACTACTTCCAAAATGGGTCATGTGGGGTCAAAAACTAGGTCACTAGGTCAAATTTTGGAAAAACTTCGTGTACGCTCTAGAGGCCACATTTTCATTCTGATACTCATGGAAGTTGGTCAGAATGTTTGTCTTGATGATATCCAACAAGTTTGAAAATGGGTCATGTCCAGTCAAAAACTAGGTCAGTAGGTCAAATCTTAGAAAAACCTTGTGTACTTTCTGTCCAAAACTCTTGAAAGTTGTTCAGAATGTTTGTCTTGATGATATCTCGGACAAGTTCGAAAATGAGTCATGTCTGATCAAAAACTAGGTCACTAGGTCAAATTTTAGACAAGACGATCATGATGGTCTTTTATTGCTCACCTGAGTACCAAGCAGCACAGGTCTAAAATAAAGATGAATACCAAATAACAAGGTTCAAGGCCAAATGATACTGAAACAAGAGCAGCAAATTGTTGCAATTTAACTTGAAACTTTTGAAGTTCCATTCCATACAAGCAAGAAATACTGTAAAAGTGAAGATCTAAGTGGAATTACTAACAAGAGGGCCATGATGGCCCTGTATCGCTCCACTGGCTTTTTAACCCTTTACCACACAAATTGAAGTGTTCATGACCATGAAAAAGAGGGCCTTCAAAAACAATGAAAACTGTCAGGCAATACAAGCAGGTTAATTCATTAGCATGAAAGGTAAAATCCTTGGAAAAATAAGCTGAACGATAGAAACCTTACTCTGAATTTATTATTCACCTCATGTGAGCATAACTATTAGCATCAAAATGAATCACACTTGAAAACAGAATATTTTCTATCAAAAAACTTAATGTCTAGCATCATGTATCAATGCGGTTTGATAATCAAGGGAGGTAAATAGTACCAAACTTTATCTTTCATAAAGAGTTATTTCCCTTGATTAATGTTTAAATTGAAGTGACTATATTTTGAAGCCCATGTTTAACTTGTGATCCCTGGATGGACCCAATTTTGACTAGAAACCTACAATATGAAACTAGAATGTGTGGTTATAAACACAAAGATTTTTTAATCTTGCCCAATAAAAGGTTTGCTCAATAAAAGGCCCTGTAAAATATGTGACCTATGAGACAGGTTTATAAAGCCACTGTAAAACCTGTGACCCCTGGGGTGGGGTCAAACTTGACCCCCAAAGTTAAAATTTGGGCCCTCTTGGTAGAGGCCCATTAGATAAAGCTACATGCAAAATTTGGTAGCCCTAGGCCTTATGGCTATGTACAAGTAGATTATTAAAGATTCCCTATATAAGCCCATGTAAAACTTGTGATCCCCTGTGACGGGGCTAAATTCGACCCCAGGGCTATAATTTGGGCACCCTTGGTAGAGACCCCCTAGATAAAGCT
Organism: Tridacna crocea; assembly: GCA_943736015.1. Taxonomy (NCBI): domain Eukaryota; kingdom Metazoa; phylum Mollusca; class Bivalvia; order Cardiida; family Cardiidae; genus Tridacna; species Tridacna crocea. The sequence goes on from OX031069.1 coordinate 18,796,427, forward strand.
ACATGCAAAATTTGATACCCCTAGCCCTTATAGTAAGGTACGAGAAGATTTTGAGTTTTCTCTATATCAGTCCATTTAAAATTTGTTACCCCCATTTATAATTTGTGACCCCAGGGCTATAATTTGGACACCCTTGGTAGATGTCCACTAGTTAAAGCTACATGCCAAATTTGGTAGCCCTAGGCCCTATGGCTAGGTGGAAGAAGAATTTTAAAGTTCTCCCTATATAAGCCCATGTAAAACTTGTTACCCCCCCGGGCAGGACCAATTTTAACCCCAGGGCTATAATTTAGACACTCTTGGTAGAGGTCCACTAGATAAAACAACATGCCAAATTTGGTAACCCTAGGTCTTATGCCTAGGTAGAAGAGGAATTTTAAAGTTCTCCCTAAATAAGCCCATGTAAAACTTGTGACCCCCGGGGCGGGGCCAATTTTGACCCCAGGGCTATAATTTGAAGAAACTTGGTAGAGGCTCACTAGATAAAGCTACATACCAAATTTGGTACCCCTAGGCCTTACGGTTTCAGACAAGATTTTCAAAATTTTTCAGTTTTGTTGTCATAGCAACCAGAGTTTTTGAAGGAATTAAATTCTTTCAACAAATTCTGAAGAGGACCATGGCAGGATCATTTCTGTGAAGTTTCATCAAAATTGGATGGGTAGTTTCAGAGAAGAAGATGTTTAAAGAAAAAGTTAACGCACAGACGGACGCACGCATGGACGGACAGACGACGGACAACGGGCCATGACATAAGCCCGCTGGCCTTCGGCCAGTGGAGCAAAAAATCAGAGCTAGGTAGAGTTATTGTTCTTGCGCACTGTACTCCATAATATTGCAACAAAAATGCATACCAAGTTTGAAGTCATTCTGACTTAAGATGACATTCATATTCAGGGCAGGCACTAAATGCTGTAAAAATGAGATTCAAAGGGAAATAACTTAAAGACAACACAAGGTAGAGTTACAATTCTTAGGCACTGCACTTCCAAATATTGCAACAAATAAGCATACCAAATTTCAAGTCATTCCTCCTTAAGATGACAAAGTTTTGCTCTGGACAAGCAAGGAATGCTATGAAAATGAAGGTCGAAGGGGAATAACTCAAAATTTGTGGGAGGAAGTTATGGTTCTTGTGCAATGCACTCCATAATTTTTCAACAATCACGCATATCAAATTTGAAGATGTTCAGGCTCTTGATGACAAAGTTATATTCCAGACAAGCATTAAATGCTGTAAAATTTCAATCAAAGGGAAATAACTCATAGACAGTATCAGGTAGAGTTATGGTTCTTTCACACTGCACTCTGTATTATTGCTACAAACACAAATGCCAAGTTTCAAGTCAATGGGACTGGAGATGACATAGTTATGCTCTGGACCAAGAACTGTTCTTAAGAACTTTCTATTTCAAGGGCAAATAACTCCAGTTATTGTGGTCTGATTACACCCATAATTAAACTCATCCGAAATCTTACAGTCATATATCTTTTGACCAAGTTTGGAACTAATTGGTTGATATTTGTAGATGCTAGAGTGTAAACAAAGTGAAATACAGCAATTTTTCGAATTCAAGGGCAAATGACTGCAGTTGTTCTGGTCCAATTACATCCATAATCAAGCTCACGAGATCTTATGGTCATGTATAACTTGTCCATGTTTGATGCCGATTGGTTAATAATTGTAGATGATAGAGTGAAAACGAAGTCAAATATAGCAATTTTTCTAATTCAAGGGCTAATATCTCTGGTCGTTCTGGTCCAATTAGACCCATAATTGAACTCATCCAAGATCTTATGGTCATATATATTTTGACCAAGTTTGGTGCTGATTGGTTGATATTTGTAGATGCTAGAGTGTAAACGAAGTGAAATATAGCAATTTTCTTAATTCAAGGGCAAGTAACTCCAGATGTTTTGGTCCGATTAGACTCATTATCAAACTCATTTGTAGATGCTAGAGTGTAAACAAGGAAATGTGAACGGACAACGGATGGACGGATACCGACGGACGGTGAGTGATCACAATAGCTCACTCTGAGCACTTTGTGCTCAGGTGAGCTAAAAAACCTTGTGTACGCTCTAGAGGCCACATTTTCAGCCCAAAGCTCTTGAAAATTGTTCAGAATGTTTGTCTTGATGATATCTCAAATGAGTTTGAAAATGGGTCATTTCAGGTCAATAGGTCAAATCTTAGAAAAACCGTGTGGATGCTCTAGAGGCCACATTTTCAGTCCAAAACTCTTGAAAGTTGGTCAGAATATTTGCCTTGATGATTTCTCGGACAAGTTTGAAAATGGGTCATGTGGATTCAAAAACTAGGTCACCAGGTCAAATGTTAGAAAAACCTTTTGTACGCTCTAGAGGCCTCATTTTCAGTCCAAAACTCTTGTAAATTGGTCAGAATGTTTGCCTTGATGATATCTCAGATGAGTTTGAAAATGGGTCATGTCAGGTCAAAAACTAGGTCACCAGGTCAAATCTTAGAAAAACCTTGTATTTGCTCTGGTTGCCACATTTTCAGTCCAACACTCTTGAAAATTGGTCAGAATGTTTGCCTTGATAATATCTTGGATGATTTTGAAAATTGGTCATGTTCGGTCAAAAACTGGGTCAATAGGTCAAATGTTATAAAAACCTTGTGTATGCTCTTGAGGACACATTTTCAGTCTGATACTCCTAAAACTTGTTCATAATATTTGTCTTGGTGATACCGTGAATGAGTTTGAAAATGGGTCATGTGGAGTCAAAAACTAGGTCAATGGGTATAATATTTGAAAAACCTTGTGTACACTCTAGTGGCTACATTTTCTGCCTGATACCCTTCAAACTTGGTCAGAATGTTTGTTTTGGTGATGTCTCAAAAGAGTTTGATAATGGGTAATTGTCGGGTCCAAAACTAGGTCAATTGGTGAAATCTTAGAAAAACCTTTTGTACGCTGTAGAGGCCACATTTTCAGTCCAATACTCATGAAACTTGGTCAGAATGTTTGTCTTATTGATATCTCAAAAGTGTTTGATAATGGGTAATGTCTGATAAAAACTAGGACACTGGGAAACTAGAAGGTTCATGTTTGGTCAATAGACTCACATGAGCGATTTCAGGGCCATCATGGCCCTCATGTTTACTTTTTCCATGATATTTTCAAAAGCTCTCTCCTTCTGGGTTGTTTAAAAACAAGGGATTGTTTTGTAAAGGATTGTTTGTGGACTCATTTGGTATAACAACTCGTGGGTAACAACCTGCATCATAGCATACGTCATCGGAGACATTTTAAATCCGCCATTTTCGTTTTAAAAAGTTAAGTTTTTCAGCTTGTACATTACTGTTATTGAAGATCTGATCAAACAAAGCAGTGCATATGGTACCTGACAACTTTCTTCATTAGTATACATTAATATTTTGTTCATTAGTTTCGTTGATTTTGCAATTACCTCCTCACAATTTTCGAAGCTGGTGACACATGTGCGATTTAAAAATAGATGTCGTATACAATGCTGTTAAGAATAATTGTGTTGAAGTGTTTAGAGCTACAACATTGTTTCATGGCATTTTGATTTCACGAATAGGACGAATATATTTACCATCACCAGATGAAGAAGGTATTTTAAGTAAATTTTAGATACATATATCTTTTTAAAGTAATTAATCTGCACTTTGTGCACAAAATGGCGGCTATTCCGACACCTCTGCTATGACGTAGGTTGTCATCCTTGACAACTGCTGATTCATCAGCAATTCCTTAGGTAAGCAGAAAATTTAGGAGAAGCAAAAACTTTTGATTCGAGTGAGCCTGCAAAGGCTGAATTGGATTGATGCTTTTATGACATGCACCAAGCCCCCTTTTCACAGAGAACAGCAGCTCATATGGAAATAAGTTCAAGTGAACAACTTGTAGAGAGATATGGTTAAGAAAAAACAAAAAGTTGACAAGCGAGGAATTTATTGTTCAAGCATTCACTGCATAGGAATATAGAGAAATATGGATAATGTAAATATTTTTAACCCTTTACCAAACAATCCCTGGATTTTACGACCCTGAGATAGAGGCCTTTTGAAAACAATGTGGGAAAAGGAGAAAATGCTGATAGCCAGCATTTTCCTCTTTTCCCACAATGTATTCCGCCCTTCCCAAAACAAACCAAATTTCAATTTTTGAGTTGCTTTCATTTCATTGCCTGCAAATGCCCTCAATTTGGGCCAGTCTAAAATTTTGTAATTTTGGTAAAGAGTTAAAATAACGAGAAATTGGTTATAAAAATTACAAATAAAGATTATGAGTACAAATTATTCTAACATGATACTTGAATTTGGCTCTATAAACACAGTGCAAGGAAAGGGTGGTAAAGTCTACATTATTTCATATAGAATGATGTCACTCTATGTAGAGTAACGTCAGTCTGTATAGTAAGTACCGGTAAATTATTTGATCTGCATCTGCGTTTTTAATCCAAGTATGAACTTGTTTTCCTTTGATTAACTCTTTACCAAACAACAAAACTTTGGACTGGTTTAAATTGAAAGCATTTGCAGACGACAAAATAAATGTGAATCAAAATTGAATTTTGACTTTGGAATGGTAGAAAACATTGTGGGAAAAAGAGAAAATGCTGGTAACCAGCATTTTCTCCTTTTCCCACAATGTTTTCTAGAGGCTTCTTCCTCAGGCTCGTTAAAAGTCCGGATTCTTTGGTAAAGGGTTAAGAGTTGGTCATGTTAGAATCGAAATAATCTTTCTACCATGGTTTATTATTTAGTGAACCACATAGTGAGTTATGCGGCACAATGTATAAACCACTCAGACTATTGCCCTTTATGAGATACAATGTATAAACCACACCGGTCATTGCCCTTTATGAGGCACAATGTGTAAACCACTGGGACTATTGCCCTTTATGAGGCACAATGTATAAACCACTCGGGTTATTGCCCTCGTGGATTATCTTGTGCCTCATGACTCACAACTGTGGTTTATTGAATGAAAAATCGCAATAGAAAGATTATTTCTTTAATAAGAATACCCAAAACTTTAAACTAGGATAAAATTTAATTCCGTTTGTTCAGCTATGCCTGAAATTTTGTTCTTTGGTAAAGTTTAAAAAGACAAGTCCATTCCATCAACTTAAAACAAATTAGCCTTGCTGTTTGTTACCATACAATGAAACCTTGCTCTTGTAAAAACTGAATGAGTTTGCATCTAACAAATGGTGCTTAACCCATTACCACACAATCCCTACCTTTGACATGCCTGAGAAAGAAGCCTTTAGAAAACATCGTGGGAAAAGGAGAAAATGCTGGTCACCAGCATTTTCTCCTTTTCCCACAATGTTTTGTACCCTTCACAAAACAAATTTAAATTTTCAGTCACTTTTATTTTGTCATCCGCAAATGCTTTCAATTTGGACAAGCCAAAAATATTGTCGTTTGGTACCGAGCTAAACCAGGAAAGTCATCATTGAAAAAGAACCATGTTTTCTCTTTTACCCACAATAAAACTCGAGATTGTATGGTAAAAGATTAAGGGTTTGCAGTTTGGCACTTTTATATGATTGAGAACAACTGAAAAAATTATTCTGTACAAAATTAAAATTTAATGGGCAGAATATGTTTGCGGATTTTTGTTATATTTCCATTGGTTGCCGATCAACTAAAGGTCCTAAATGTGCTGATGGGACTCACATAAATCCAGGTACATTTAGATCAGATTGTTGTATTACAACCTTTTTCTACACTGTACCAGACAATTTTAAGTACAGTTTCTTGCGTACATTTTCTTCTAAGAAAGAAAAGATAGCATCAAATCATGGCCACTGAATTTGAAAACCTGCAAGGCTGCTGTATGACTGATGTTAGTTTAAACATATTTATCTTACATCGATTGAGAAACAAGTTCTAACAACTTATACTAATCTCTTGTTTCTGCTTCCTGAGAAATACACCAGTACTCGCGCCGAATGTGTGGGCCAATGAAAAATCCCAAAGTTGACACCCGCTCCAGGGTATTGAACTCAGGACCTTTAGGTTATGAGGCCGTCCCTCTACCTCACAACCATGGACACCAGAGTGATGATGGCTGATGTTCACTGTTAGACTAGCTCCAGAGAACTCTTATCTTAAACCTTTACCATACAACAAAATTTTAGCTTTATCCAAATTGAAAGCATTTGCAGACCACAATTTCAATGTGGCTCAAATGGTGCGATGTTTCTTTGACAGGGTAGAAAACATTGTGGGAAAAGGAGAAAATGCTGGTTTACCAGCATTTTCTCCTTTTCCCCACAATGTTTTGAAAAGCCTTCTTTTCAGGGGGCCTTAAAAGTCGGCATTGTGCTGTAAAGGGTTAACCATACATCAAATAAATGCCACATGAAGGGACATCAACTGCCTGTTGCAGCGTAGCGAAATGTAACGAAAAATTGTGGCAAAGAGTCCATCTCAAGTAATTCTGTTCAAGCTGCAGAAATCCCATTCCACCTCCCCAGGTTGAGCAGGGAGTAACTACAAGGAGTTTGCTATATACTTAAATCTGGCTGACAGAAGAGATTAAAAACCAGGGAGTGTTTGGTTAAGGGTTAACTCAGAGAAAGGAACCTTTTGAAAAAGGTCAAAATAATGGTAAACAGCATTTCCTTTTGTCCCCAATGTTTTTTTGATCTTTTCAAAGACGATACTACCATTTTCCTTCCAAGTGTTAGAAAGGATTCCTCCTTTGGGTAAATAACTCTTTCCGAACAAAGAATTTTAGTCTTGTCCAAATCGAAAGCATTTGCAGCCGACAAAATAAATGTGACCCAGAAATTGAAACTTGAATAAACCCTTTCCCAAAAAATCCCTGGTTTTTAAGACCCCGAGATAGAAGCCCTTTGAAAACATTGTGGGAAAAAAGGAGAAAATGCTGGTAACCAGCATTTTCTCCTTTCCCCACAATGTTTTTTCTACCCTTCTGGACACAAATTTCAGTTTTTGAGTTGTGTTTGTCATCTGCAAGTGCTTTCAATTTGGACTAATCTAAAATTTTGTCATTTGATAAAGAGGTAAGAAGAGTAGAAAACTGGCAAAAAAAGGAGAAAATGCTGGTGACCAGCATTTTCTCCTTTTCCCACAATGTTTTCAGAAGGCTTCTTCCTATGGGCCATAAAAACAAGAGATTGTTTGGTAAAGGGTTAAATCACAGAATTGTTTGATAGAAAGGTTTATTTCAGATAAATACATTTTTTACCTCTTTTTTTTTTTCTTTTTTTAAATCAGTCAAAGGGCAGATAATCTTTTTAACATGATGAAGGTTAAAGCCTCGTTAAAGAGGTAAAAACTTGGTAAAAAAGTATCAAACATAAAGAAAAAATATAGAAGTAACACATTATTTTAACAATATTATAATTATTAATATAACAATAACAACAAAATGTAACAAATTTTGTAACTTATTATCTAAAAGGGCACTCGAGTTTAAAACATTCATAGCATATAATCCTAGGTTTCTCACCACAGCCAGGTTGAAATACCTGTAACAGGTTTTTTCTCGTTTCTGTTCGGCTGAGCCAAATTTTAGAGAATTTTGGAACCTCTCCAGGTGGGACAACTGTCTGAGGGGGTTTTACCTGTACCAGGTGCTTTCTCATTTCTATTCGGCTGAGCCAAATTTTGGAGAATTTTTCAACCTCTCCAGGTGGGACAACTGTCTGAGTGTGTTTTAGTATTCTCCGTTATTCCTTTAACACACAATCACAAGTTTTAACACCCCTGTGTTAGAAGGCTTTTGGGAAAAGGAGAAAATGCATGTAACCAGCATTTTCTCCTTTTCCAAAAATTTTTTGTTCGCTTTAACTATTTATGCACACAACAAAATCCTAGACTTGTCCAAACTGAAGGCATTTGCAGACGACAATATTAATGTGCTTCAAATGATGAAATTTGTCTTCGATAGGATATAAAAAATCGTGGGAAAAGGAGAAAATGCTGGTTACCAACATTTTCTCTCTTTCCCACAATGTCTTCAAAAGCCCTTATCTTCAGAGGCGTTAAAAGCCATCATTGTAAGGTAGAGTTAACCCCTGGTCCCAAACGACAAACTTTAGGACTAGACCAAATTGAAAGCACTTGCAGACGACAGTTCAACTCTTGCTGAAAAGATGATTTCTGTCTATGATAGGGTAGAAACCATTATGGGAAAAGGAGAAAATGCTGGTGACCAGCATTTTCTCCTTTTCCCACAATGTTTTCAAAAGGCTTCTTTCTTAGGGTCGTAAAAACCAGGGATTGTTTGGGAAAGGCTTAAAAGAAAGTGTGCTAGATAAAAGTCAGTTATGATCAGCATGATTACATTATATTATATGAATTAATATCAACAAAAAATCAAATAAAATCTGTTAATTCAGAAATATATATTATAAACTCTTTACCACACAATCCTGAGTTTTAACAACTCTGAAAAAGAAGTCTGAAAACATTGTGGGAAAAGGAGAAAATGCTGGTAAACAGCATTTTCTCCTTTTCCCACAATGTTTTCTACAAAGACATAAATTATCATTTGGGCTACAATTATCATTTTCTACAAAGACATAAACTATCCCTTGAGCTACAATTATTTTTTCATCTGCTCTTGCTTTCAATTAGGTCTTATCCAATATTTTGTTGTATGGTTAACAACTGAACTTTTATCAAATGACAAAATTGTGGATTCTACCAAGTTGAAAGTATTTGCAAACAGCAATAGAAGACTTTTGTCTTTGAAAGGTTGGGAAACATTGTAGAAAAAGAAGTAAATGCTTTTCCTGTAATGATTTCAAATGCTTTCAAGCTTTAACTTTTTAAAACCCAAGATTGATGGTAAAGAATTTATTCTTTACTAAACATCAAAATTTCTTTTTTTTTCCTGTGATGATTTCAAAAGCTCTCTAGCTTTAAAGTGCTAAAACCCAAGTATGATGGTAAAGAGCTGAATAGACAAATCAGTTTATAAGCACAATTAATTTCTATGAGCGGATTTCATGATCACTCCCTCCTCCACCCACCACCAGTCTTTCTCATCTGCTGGTTCAACATACACAACTACGTTTTCATCGCCAAGACAGCTATCCAGGTCAACCAGTGTACCATCCTCTAGCTTCAGACAAAATATTTTTAGACCATCAGATATCTGCAAGGATAAAATAAAGTACCAATTTAGCAAACAAGGCACTTCAACTCATTACCAAAGGACAATATTTTAGGCTTATCCAAATCAAAAGCTTTTGCAGACGACAAAATAAAAGTGAATGAAAATTTGAAATTTGTTTTGTGAAGAATAGAAAACATTGTTGGAAAAGGAGAAAATGCTGGTAACCAGCATTTTCTACTTTTCCCAGAATGTTTTCTACAGGCTTCTTTCTCAGGGTCGTCAAAAGTAGGGATTGTGTAGTAATGGGTTAATTAAGCTCTTCTGGCATGTACAGGTCAGTGTCTGTATTCAACAACCAAACAAAAACACTCTTAACCCTACTTAATCACACAATCCCTACTTAAGATGACCCTGAGAAAGACGCCTTTTGAAAACATTGTGGGTAAAGGAGACAAGAGGGCCATGATGGCCCTGAAATCGCTCACCTGAGTCTATTGACCAAACATGCACCATCTAGTTTCCCAGTGACCTAGTTTTTTATCAGACATTACCCATCATCAAACACTTTTGAGATATCAATAAGACAAATATTCTGGCCAAGTTTCACGAATATTTGACTGAAAATTTGGCCTCTACAGCCTACAAAAGGTTTTCCTAAGGTTTCATCAAGTGACCCAGTTTTGGACCCGACAAATACCCATTATCAAACTCTTTTGAGACATCACCAAAACAAATATTCTGACCAAGTCTGAAGAGTATCAGGCAGAAAATGTAGCCTCTAGAGGGTACACAAGGTTTTTCTAATATTTGACCCATTGACCTAGTTTTTGACTCCACATGACCCATTTTCAAACTCATTCAAGGTATCACCAGGACAAATATTATGAACAAGTTTTAGGAGTATCAGACTGAAAATGTATCCTCAAGAGCATACAAAAGGTATTTATAACATTTGACCTATTGACCTAGTTTTTGACCCAACATGACCCATTTTCAAATTCATCCAAGATATTATAAAGGCAAACATTCTGACTAATTTTCAAGAGTGTTGGGCTGAAAATGTTGCATCCAGAGCATATACAAGGTTTTTCTAAGATTTGACCTGGTGACCTAGTTTTTAACCCCCCAATGACCCATTTTCAAACTCGTTTAATATATCATCAAGGCAAACATTCTGACCAACTTACAAGAGTTTTGGACTGGAAATGTGGCCTCTAGAGCCTACAAAAGGTTTTTCTAACATTTGACACGGTGGCCTAGTTTTTGACTCCACATGACCCATTTTCAAACTCGTCCAAGATATCATACAGGCAAATATTCTGATCAACTTTCAAGAGTTTTGGACTGAAAATGTGGCCTCTATAACGTACACACGGCTTTCCTAAGATTTGACCTAGTGACCTAGTTTTTGACTCCACATGACCCATTTTCGAACCTGTCTGAGATATCATCAAGACAAACATTCTGACCAACTTTAACCCTTTCCCAAACGACAAACTTTTGGACCAGACCAAAATGAAAGCATTTGCAGACGACAATTCAACTCTTGCTAAATAGATGATTTCTGTCTATGATAGGGTAGAAAACATTGCGGGAAAAGGAGAAAATGCTGGTTACCAGCAATTTCTCCTTTTCCAACAATGTTTTCATAAGGCTACTATTCCAAACCCGTAAAAACCAGGGATTGGATGGGAAAGGGTTAAAGAGTTTTGGTCTGAAAATGTTGCCTCTAGAGCGTACAGAAGGTTTTTCTAAAATTTGACTTAGTGACCTAATTTTTGACCCCACATAACCATTTTTGATCTTGTCCAAGATATCAACCAGGCAAACTTCCTGACCAATTTTCATGAGTATCCGACTGAAAATGTGGCCTCTAGAGCTTAGACAAGGTTTTTCTAAGATTTGACCAAGTGACCTAGTTTTAGACCTGGCATGACCCATTTTCACAGTCGTCCTAGATTTCATCGAGGCAAACATCCTGACCAACTTTCATGTGTATCGGACTGAAAATGTGGCCTCTAAAGCATACACAAGGTTTTTCTAAGATTTGACCTAGTGACCTAGTTTTTGACCCAACATGAATCATTTTCATCCTGACCAACTTTCATGAGTATCAGACTGAAAATGTGGCCTCTAGAGCGTACACAAGGTTTTTCTAAGATTTGACCCAGTGACCTAGTTTTTGACCAGACATGAATCATTTTCAAACTCGTCTGAGATATCATCCAGACAAACATCCTGACCAACTTTCATGAGTATCAGACTGAAAATGTGGCCTCTAGAGCATACAGAAGGTTTTTCTAAAATTTGACCTAGAGACCTAGTTTTTGACCCCACATGACCCATTTTCAAACTCGTCCGAGATATCATCCAGACAAACATCCTGACCAACTTTCATGAGTATCAGACTGAAAATGTGGCCTCTAGAGCGTACACAAGGTTTTTCTAAGATTTGACCTAGTGACCTAGTTTTTGACCTCACATAAACCATTTTCGAATTCGTCCGAGATATCATCCAGACAAACATCCTGACCACATTTCATGAGTATCCGAATGAAAATGTGGCCTCTAGAGCGTACACAAGGTTTTCCTAAGATTTGACCAAGTGACCTAGTTTTTGACCCCACATGACCCTTTTTTGAACTCATCCGAGATTTCATCGAGGCAAACATCCTGACCAACTTTCATGAGTATCGGACCAAAACTGTGGCCTCTAGATCGTACACAAGGTAAAAAGTTGACAACGGATGACGGACACAGCACGATCACAATAGCTCACCATGAGCACTTCGTGCTCAGGTGAGCTAAAAATGCGGGTCACCAGCATTTTCTCCTTTTCTCACAATGTTTTCAATACTTCTTTTTGAGACTTGTTAAAACTCAGGATTGTGTGGTAAAGAGTTAATAATATTCAATCATAACAACACCTGAGCTACATTCAATAAGTCTTTCAATTTGGAGCGGTCTAAATATTGTTAAGTGGTAAAAAGTTTATTCTCCACACAATCACGACTTTTAACGACCTTGAGAAATATGCCTATTGAAAACTTTGTGGAAAAAGGAGAAAATGCTAGTAACCAGCATTTCCTCCTTTTCCCACAATATTTTCTACCCTATCAAAATCAGAAATCATATAATCATTCAATTTGTCATCTGCAGATGCTTTGAATTTAGTCCAGTCCAAAATTATGTTGTTTGGTAAAGAGTTATGTTACCCATAATGGCATCTACATAAGGATGAGATTAAGCAGTATTTGAGGATGAATACTGAGATCAAGAGGGACAATTTAGTTAGGCTTTCTATTCCTAGAATAGATTTAACCCTTTACCAGGTGACAAAATTTAAGCCTTGTCCAAATCGAAAGCATTTGCAGACAACAATTTTCACTGTGGCTCAAATAGTGTAATTTTTCTTTGATAGAGTAGAAAACATTGTGAGAAAAGCAGAAAATGCTGGTTGCCAGCAGTTTCTTCTTTTCCCACTACGTTTTCAAGAGGCTTCTTTTCCAGGAGTGTTAAAAGTCAGCATTGTGGGGTAAAGGATTAAAACCAACAGCTCAGCTTGACATAGTTTGACAGTTCAATTAGTACAGCACTTTCAAAGGATCCAAGATTCAGGTCTCAATTATAGCCGAAACAATTTTCTCATTCCTTTCTACTAATAATGGTCTACATGTTCATAGCAAGAAGAATGAGCACTTGCACAGTGAGCAAAAGGTCCTGGGTTTGAGTACAATTTCAGCCGTAACATTTTTCTCATTCCTGTTACTAATAACGGTCTACATATTCACAGCAAGAAGAATTTTAGCCGCAACATTTTTCTCATTCCTTTGTACTAAATAAGGTCTACATGTTCATAGTAAGAAGAATTTCAGCCGTGACATTTTCTCATTCCGTTGTAACAATAGAGGTCTACAATAGCAAGAAGAATTTCAGCCGTGACATTTTTCTCATTCCGTTGTACTAGAAGTCTATATCTTCATAGCAAGAAGAATTTCAGCAGTGACATTTTTCTCATTCCGTTGTACTAACAGAGGTCTACATCTTCATAGCAAGAAGAATTTGAGGTTTACATATTCATAGCAAGAAGAATTTTAGCCGCAACATTTTTCTCATTCCGTTGTACTAACAGAGGTCTACATATTCATAGCAAGAAGAATTTGAGGTTTACATATTCATAGCAAGAAGAATTTTAGCCGCAACATTTTTCTCATTCCGTTGTACTAACAGAGGTCTACACATTCATAGCAAGAAGAATTTTAGCCGCAACATTTTTCTCATTCCGTTGTACTAATAGAGGTCTACACATTCACAGCAAGAAGAATTTTAGCCGTAACATTGTTCTGATTCCGTTGTACTAATAAAGGTCTACATATTCATAGCAAGAATGCACAGTGAGCAAAAGGTACAAAGTTCGAGTACAGTTTTAGCTGTAACATTTTTCTCATCCGGTCGAACTAATGTAGGTTTACATGTTCATAGCAAGAAGAATGATAATTTACTTCATTAGCATGTCGACTCAGCTCCTCATCTATGATTGTTTCCCACAGAAGGCCGCTGCTTTCCTTTGGGAAACTCATCTTTATTCCCTCTGATTTACTGTCTCCCCTTCTCCTGAAGACAACCTCTATCCTGGATTCTGAAACTGTTATTGTATTTTCTTTCAATAACCTTATTAAGACAATCAGCCACTACCTTTTTCTGGGGAATGGACAAAAGCCCTATGGGACAAAAACCCACTAGAACAAAAGCCCACTGGACAAAAGCCCACTGCTTATGTTTGCAAGGAGGACAAAAGCCCACTGCTTACAAAAGTGTTAGAAAATCATTTTCTTGTCATTTTTGTTAGACCAGCATTTTCTACTTTTCACATAATGTTTTCTACTCTTCTAAAGACAAGTCACATCATACATACAAAATTTTTAAATTAAATGTATGATCATAACTACAAGTGGGCTTTTGTCCTAGTGGACTTTTGTCCCAGTGGGCTTTTGTTTAGTGGGCTTTTGTCCTTGTGGACTTTTGTCCTACCTCCACGTATCCAGTAGATTGCAGTTTAGAACATTCGAATAATTAGTAAATAACATAATAATTTATGTGGTCAAATCAAACTTGTTCTGTTTTTTCTTAGCTGTATGGGATATACAGATTCTAGCACAAGTTGGTTTCATATCATATACTTACATATATAGTATCTCTGATATTCTTACCTTTGACATTATTACCTATGGCATATTTACCACTTTGACTCTGACATTTTTACCTATGACATTTTTACCTGTGACATTTTTACCACACACCCACTAAGTCACTCCTATTTATATCAGCTTGCAAAATTTGGATTAGTCTTTTTCTAGAATGATGATAACAACTTGTTTACTAACAACCTGTTTCTAAAAATAACTACAATGGAAAAACCAATGAATGTTCCTTATGTTTCTAGCAAACTCTTATATAGAGCAAAAGCGATAATGAAAATAGGCTACATGTATATCCGATTTACATAACAGGATTAAAAAATTAAAATACCCGTTTTGTCATCTTGAAAATAGGCAGTCATGCTCTTCATATCATCAGCAGTTAGTTCAACTGAGACATCGAATTCCGCGTGTACTTCCCCCTGTAAAACGATCATCAAAATAGTAGCTTTTCTCTTTATCAATCAAAACATCAAACCTTGTCCAAATGGAGATCATTTGCAGACAATGACAATTTAACTCTTTACCAAACGACAAAATTGCACAGGCTGACCTGAATCGACGATTTTGGCATATATATTAACCCTTTCTAAAACAAGCCCTTGTTTTTATGTGACTGCGGTACAAACTTTTGAAAACACTGCGGGAAAAAAAGAAATTGCTTGTAACGAACAATTTCTCCTTTTCCCACAGTGTTTTCTACTCATTTGGAGAACTTTCTGCCATTTTTATCAAATTTGAAATTGTGGTCTGCAAACTCTTTGAGTTTGGAAAAGTCTAAAATTTGTTGTTTGGGATAGGGTTAAATTAAATGTTGCTCAGCAAGTAGAGCCAAAAACTGACCAATAGCAGAACGTTTAGACCTAGGTAACACAGTGTGAACTGCACAGGCTGACCTGAATCGACAATTTTGGCAGATATATTAACCCATTTAAACACAATCCCTACTTTTGATGCCCCTGAGAAAGAGGCCTTTAAAAAAAATTGTGGGAAAAGGAGAAAATGCTGGAAACCAGCATTTTCTCCTTTTCCCACAATGTTTTCTACCATTCACAAAACATATTTTAAATTTTCAGTCACTTTTGTCATCTGCAAATGCTTTCGATTTGGACAAGCCTAAAATTTTGTCGTTTGGCAGATAAATTAAACCCCCTTATCACAAAGCATGATTAAATTTGTTATCTGCAAAATGCTTCCAACATTTCTAACTCTTTAACAAACCACAAACTTTAAGACTTGTCCAAATTGAAAGCAATTGCAAGCGACAAAGTAAATGTGACTTAAAAATTGCAACTTGACTTCAAAAAAGTAGAAAACATTGTAGGAAAAGGAAACAAGAGGGCCATGATGGGCCCTGAAATCGCTTACCTGAGTCTATTGACCAAACATGAACCATTTTCAGTCTAGTTTCCCAGTGAGCTAGTTTTTTATCAGACATTACCCATTATCAAACACTTTTGAGATATCAATAAGACAAATATTCTGATTCATGAGTATTGGACTGAAAATGTGACCTCTACAGCATACAAAAGGTTTTTCTAAGATTTGACCAAGTGACCTAGTTTTGGACCCAACAATTACCTATTATCAAACTCTTTTGAGACATCACCAAAACAAAGTTTTTTATACATCTGACCTATTGACCTAGTTTTTGACCCAACATGACCCATTTTCAAATTCATCCAAGATATTATCAAGGCAAATATTCTGACCAATTTTCAGGTGTTGGACTGAAAATGTGGCATCCAGAGCGTATACAAGGTTTTTCTAAGATTTGACCTGGTAACCTAGTTTTTGACCGAACATGACCCATTTTCAAGCTCACCTGAGATACCATCAAGACAAACATTCTTACAAGAGTTTTGGACTGATAATGTGGCATTCAGAGCGTATACCAGGTTTTTCTAACATTTGACCTGGTGACCTAGTTTATGACCCATTTTCAAACTCATCCAAGATATCATCAAGACAAACATTCTGACCAACTTTCAAGAGTTTTGGACAGAAAATGTGGCCTCTAGAGCCTATACAAGGTTTTTCAAAGATTTGACCTAGTGATCTAGTTTTTGACCCGACATGACCCATTTTCAAAATTGTTCGAGATATCATCAAGGCAAACATTCCGACGAATTTTCATGATTATTGAACTGAAAATGTGGCCTCTAGAGCCTACACAAGGTTTTCCAATGATTTGACCTAGTGACCTAGTTTTTGACCCTGCATGACCCATTTTAGAAATCATGCGAGATATCATCGAGGCAAACATTCTGACAAACTTTCATGAGTATCGGACTGAAAATGTGGCCTTTAGAGCGTACATTAGATTTTTCTAAGATTTGACCTAGTGACCTAGTTTTTGACCCAACATGACCCATTTTCGACCTCATCTGAGATATCATCGAGGCAAACATTCTGTCAAATTTTTATGAGTATCAGACAGAAAATGTGGTCTCTAGACCGTACATCAGGTTTTTCTAAGATTTGACCTAGTGACCTAGTTTTTGACCCGACATGACCCATTTTCAACCTCATCCAAGATTTTATCAAGGCAAACATTCTGACTAACTTCCATGAGTATCAGACTGAAAATGTGGCCTCTAGAAGGTAAAAGTTGACGACGGACAATGGACGCCGGACACAGCACTATCATGACAGCTCACTTTGAGCACTTTGTGCTCAGGTGAGCTAAAAATGCTGGTTACTAGCATTTTTTCCTTTTCTCACAATGTTTTTATAAGGCTTCTTCCTCTGGGCTGTAAAATCCAACAATTGTTTTGTAAGGGGTTAAGAGATTAACAAATAAGTATGGCAGATTTGCACCTATGCAAGTTATTACCACACAATCCCTACTTTTGAGGGACAGAGAAAGAGAGAAAGAGAGAGAGAGAGAGAGAGAGAGGGGGGGAGAGAAAGTGAGATGAATAGATAGATAGATAGATAGATAGATAGATAGATAGACAGACAGAGACAGAGAAGGGGGGCAGAGAGAAAGAGAGATAAATGGAGGGAGAGAGAGAGAGAGATACCAGTGTATATCTCTCGTTACCTCTGGGTCTTCATCTTCATCCAAATCAATTACTGATCCATCATGCTGTGAAAGGGCATCTTTAGCCGTGTCACGGAACTCAACTGTAAAGGAGAAAGGGACAAAAGTCAGTACCCAGACAGAAAAAAAAAAACCTTGATACTAGTCTGTAATGAAAGTGCATGTACAAGAATTTCACAAGTTAACTCTTTACCACACGACTTAATTTTAGATTTGTCAAAATTGGAAGCATTTGTAGACAAAGATATGGATGTGAGTGAAAATTTATTTTGGGAAGGGTATAAAAACATTGCGAGAAAAGGAGAAAATGCTGGTTACCAGCACAATGTTTTTCAAAGCCTTTATTTCCATGGTCGTTGTGTGGTAAAGGGGATTGTTTGGTAGTAGAGAAAAGATATCTGCAACTATTGTTAATCCACATGCAAATGGACACACCCACAATGGACATCGGGCCCTGACATAAGCTTGCTAGAAAAACTTACTCAAAGCACGTTCTTGTTCCTCATACTGCGACTTTGATGTCATACTTTTTGACCCTGGGGATGACATAGACAGAGAAGGCCTCCGTGGTTGTGGTGGGGCATATGAAGAAGTTCTGTTGTAAGGAGGGCTTGTCAGATTTGGTGCTTTGGTTGGTGAAGACACTGGCGCTGTCTGTGCACAGGTAGACGGAATACTCTTTCCTTGCTTTGCCTTCTGAACATCTAGTTGTAAGTGATTCTGTTTCCCTCCTACATACAAATAAGAGGACCATGATGGTCCTATATCGCTCACCTGAGTACTAAGCAGTAAAGGTCTACAATGAAAATTCTTCTTTTCCGAAAAGATCATCGTATCATATTTGGTAGAGGTCCACTAAAAGATAATACATAATGAAATATCAAAGCTCTACGATTTCCAGTTTCAGAGAAGAAGAATTTTAAAGTTTTCCTTCTTTGTTCCTATGTTTCGAACTTGTGACCCTCAAGGCTGGACCAGTTTTGACCCCAGGGACATCATGTGAACAAACTCAGTAGAGGTAAACTAGCAGATGCTTCATAACAAATATCAAAGCTCTACTCCTTGTTTCCGAGAAGAAGATTTTTAAAGTTTTCCTTCTTTGTTCCTATGTTTCAAACTTGTGACCCCCAGGGCTGGGCCAGTTTTGACCCCAGGGGCATCATATGAACAATTTGAAAGAGGTCCACTAGGAGATGCTACGTAATAAATATCAAAGCTCTGCCTCTTCCAGTTTCAGAGAAGAAGATTTTTAAAGTTTTCCTTCTTTGTTCCTATGTTTCGAACTTGTGACCCCAAGAGCTGGGCCAGTTTTGACCCCAGGGGCATCATATGAACAATTTGAGAGAGATCCACTGGGAGATGCTACGTAATAAATATCAAAGCTCTGCCTTTTCTAGTTTCAGAGAAGAATAATTTTAAAGTTTTCCTTCTTTGTTCCTATGTTTCAAACTTGTGACCCCGGAGGCAGGGCCAGTTTTGACCCCTGGGACATCATGTGAACAAACTTGGTAGAGGTCAACTAGCAGATGCTTCATAACAAATATCAAAGCTGTACTCCTTGTTTCAGAGAAGAATATTTTTAAAGTTTTCCTTCTTTGTTCCTATGTTTCAAACTTGTGACCCCAGGGCGGGGCCAGTTTTGACCCCCAGGGCATCATCAAACAATCTTGGTAGAGGTCCACTTGGAGATGCTACATAATAAATATGAAAGCTCTGCCCCTTCTAGTTTCATAGAAAAAGATTTTTAAAGTTTTCCTTCTTTATTCCTATGTTTCAAACTTGTGACCCTTGGGGCAGGACCAGTTTTGACCCTAGGGGCATCATATAAACAATCTTGGTAGAAGTTCACTAGGAGGTACTACATACCAAATATCAAAGCTCTGCACCTTCTAGTTTCAGAGAAGAAAATTTTTAAAGTTTTCCGTCTTTGTTCCTGTGTTTCAAACTTGTGACCCCCGGGGCGGAGCCAGTTCAGACTCTAGGGGCATCATACGAACAATCTTGGTAGAGGTCAACTTGGAGATGCTACATAATAAATATGAAAGCTCTGCCCCTTCTAGTTTCAGAGAAGAAGATTTTTAAAGTTTTCCTTCTTTGTTCCTAGGTTTCAAACTTGTGACCCCAGAGCGGGGCCAGTTTTGACCCCCAGGGCATCATCAAACAATCTTGGTAGAGGTTCACTAGGAGATGCTACATACCAAATATCAAAGCTCTGCACCGTCTAGTTCAAGAGAAGAAGAATTTTAAAGTTTTCCTTCTTTGTTCCTATGTTTCAAACTTGCGACCCCAAGGCGGGGCCAGTTTTGACCCCAGGGGCATCATATGAATAATCTTGGTAGAGGTCCACTGGGAAATGCTACATACCAAATATCAAAGCTCTACACCTTCTAGTTTCAGAGAAGAAGATTTTTAAAGATTTTGCCATTTTTTTCCTTTTGGTTGCCATGGCAATCATAGGTGGAATTCAATCTCTTGAACATTTTTGGTAGAGCTTCACCAAAGGAACATCCCTGCCAAGTTTCATCAAGATTGGCCCAGTGGTTTAGGAGGAAGAGATGTTTAAAGAAATTGTGGAAGACGCATGATGCACATCGGACAACGGACATTGGGCGATCACAAAAGCTCAAAGTGCTCAGGTGAGCTAAAAAAAGAGCACTGCATGCAATCAACAATGCTCTGGTGCAGTTGCTTGACTTTTGGTGCAAATTTCATGTCAAAAAAGGCATATAACTGGGTAAAAATTACTTTGATGGTAACCTCTCCTTGTTGAATGAGCTCCCTTTTTGATAGTTAATCCTTTACAAGACGAAGAAAATTTACCCTTGTCCAAATTCAAGCCGTTAGCAGACAACAATTTTCATTGTGCAATTTTTCCTTGATTGAGGCAGAAAAATTGTGGAAAAAGGAGAAAATGCTGGTTACCAGCATTTTCTCCTTTTCCAACAATGTTTTCAGTTGGCTCCTTTACTAGGGTTGCTACAAGTCGTCATTGTGTGGAAAAGTGTTAGGAACTTATTCAAGTTTAACCCTTTACCACACGGCAAAATTTTACACCTGTCCAAACTGCGACAATTTCATAATGGCTCACATGACACAATTTCCTATGATGGGGTAGAAAACATTGTGGGAAAAGGAGAAAATGTTTGTTACCAGCATTTTCTCCTTTTCCCACAATGTTTTCAAAAGGTTTCTTATTCAGGGTCGTCAAAAGTCGTCACTGTGTGGTAAAGGGTTAAAGTAAATATCCCTAGTAAAAACAGATATCATAATATATCAAAGTTTTCGCACAATGCTACAGACACTGCCCGGGTTATAATTTTCTTGATGTTTGTTAGAATGTTGAAAGCATTTGCAGATTATAAACAGCTAAATTTATGATCTGGTACGGTAAAAAAGTACAATACTTCAAACAGGAGGGCCAGTGGCCACCCTAGACTAAAGCTTATCAGTGAAATTCAAATCTTTGAGCAACTTTGGTAAAGCTTCACCCAAGGAACATCCCTGCCAAGTTTCATCAAAATTGGCCCAGTGGATAAGGAGAAGACGGTGTTTAAAGAAAATGTTGAAGGCGACAGACGCAGGAAATAGGGCAATCAAACATCAAAGCTCTACACCTCCCAGTTTCAAAGAAGAGTTTTAAATTTTCCTTCTTTGTCCTATGTTCAAACTTGTGGTCCCTGGGGCTGGGTCAGTTTTAACCAAAGCAGCATCCTTGGAACAAACTTGGTAGAGGTCCACTCAAAGATGCTACATACCAAATATCAAAGCTCTACACCTTCCCGTTAAAGAGAAAAAGAAATTTAAAATTTTCCTTCTTTGTTCCTATGTTCCAACCTGTGACCTCCGAGGCAAGGCCAGTTTTGACCCCAGGGACATCCTATGACAAAACTTGGTAGAGGTCTTCTAGAAGATTCTGCATACCAAATATCAAAGCTCTGCACCTTTCTAAAGGACCCCAAGGGCATAATATGAACAAACTTGGCAGAGGTCCACTAGGAACTGCTACATGCCAAATATCATAGCTCTATGCCTTCCAGTTTAAGAGAAAAAGAATGCTAAAATTTTCATTCTTTGTTCTTATGTTCGAACTTGCGACCCCCCGAGCGAGGCCAGTTTTGACCTCACGGGCATGATTTAAACAAACTTGGTAGAGGTCCTCTAGGAGATACCACATATCAAATATCAAAGTTCTACGCCATCTAGTTTCATCAGAGAAGAATTTTAAAGTTTTCCTTCTTTGTTCCTATGCTCAAACTAGGGACTCCCAAGGTGGGGCCAGTTTTGACCCCAGGGACATCATTTGAATAAACTTGGTAGAGGTCCATTAGGAGATGCAACGTACCATATATCAAAGCTCTACGCTTTCTAGTTTCTGAGAAAAAGAATTTCAATGTTTTCCTTCTTTGTTCCTATGCTCAAATTTGTGACCCCCAGGGTGGGGCCAGTTTTGACCCTAGGGACACAATTTGTACAAACTTGGTAGAGGTCCACTAGGAGATGCCACATACCCAATATCAACGCTCTACACCTTCAAATTTCAGAGGAGAAGATTTTTAAAGTTTTCCTTCCTTCTTCCTATTCTCAAACTTGTGACTCCTGGGGTGGGGCCAGTTTTGACCCCAGGGGCATAATTTGAACAAACTTGGTACAGGTCCACTAGGAGATGCCACATACTAAATACCAAAGCTCTATGCCTTCAAGTTTCAGAGGAGAAGATTTTTAAAGTTTTCCTTCTTTGTTCCTATGCTCAAACTTGTGACCCCTGGGGTGGGGCCAGTTTTGACCCCATGGATATAGTTTGAACATACTTGGTAGAGGTCCACTAGGAGATGCTACATACCAAATATCAAAGCTCTATGTCTTCAAGTTTCAGAGGAGAAGATTTTAAAAGTTTTCCTTCTTTGTTCCTATGCTCAAACTCGTTATCCCCCGGGGCGGGGCCAGTTTTGACCCTAGGGGCATAATTTGAACAAACTTGGTAGAGGTCCATTAGGAGATGCTACATACCAAATATCACAGCACTACGCCTCCTAGTTTCAGAGAAGAAGATTTTTAAAAGATTTTTTTTTGTTGCCATGGCAACCAGAGTTATGGGTGGAATTAAATTCTTTGAACAATTTTGGTAGAGCTTCACCCAAGGAACATTCCTGCCAAGTTTCATGAAGATTGGTCCAGTTGTTTAGGAAAGGAAGATGTTTAAAGAAATTGTTGACGGACAACGGACGCCGGACATAGGGCGATCACAATAGCTCACCTTTAGCATTTTGTCCTAAGGTGAGCTAAAAAGAAGAGATACTGCTCAGCTGCATGTTCTATTTTTCCAACTATGTGTCAAAGCTATGCACAGTATCTCATATACATTTTTTTTACGGAATAAGAGGGCCATAATGGCCCTGTATCACTCTACTGGCTAGAATGTAGAAATACTACAAACCAAACATTGGCCAATTTATTTCAAACATCAGGACTTACAAAATGTTTTCTATAAAATCCTATGAGGAAAGTTATGATCCCGGGCAAAGCCATTTTTTTACCACAAAGCTACAATTACTTGAATCCTGGCGGAGGTCCATAAGATAAAGCCCCCATACCAAATAATACAGGTCAAGAATGTGTACTTATAAACAGAAATATTTTCAAAGTTTTCACAATAAAAGGCCCTGTAAAACTTGAGAAAATTGACACAGAGCTAAAATTAGTAGCCCTAGTTCCTATGGTTGGTAACAAGAAGATTTATACAGTTTTCACCATAAAAGCTCATGTAAAACTTGTGACCCCTACGGGTGGGGCCAAACTTGATCCCAAGGTTATAATTTGGGCCAGCTTGGTAGATGCCAACTAGATAAAGCTGCATACAAAATTTGGTAGCCCTAGGCCTTACGGCTTTGTATGAGAATAACTTTATTAAAGCTTTCCCTATTTAAGCACATGTAAAACTTGTGACCCCTGCAGCCGGGCCAATTTAGACCCTAGGGCTATAATATAGGCACCACTAATAGAGACTCACCAGATAAAGCTACATGCAAAATTTGGTAGTCCTAGGCGATATGGCTAGATACCAAGCCTTTTTTAAAGTTTTTTTTTATATAAGCCCAAATGAAACTTATAATCCCTGAGGCAGGGCCAAATTTGACCCAAGGGCTATAATGTGAAGAAACTTGGTAAAGGCCCACTAGATAAAGATACATGTACATGCCAAATTCGGTAGGCCTAAGTCTTATGGTTTTAGACAAGAAGATTTTTAAAATTTTTCAGTTGTATTGCCATGGCAACCAGTTTTTGAAGGAATCAAATTCTTTCAAGAAATTCTGAAAAGGATCATGTCAGAATCATTTGTGTGAAGTTTCATCAAATTTGGACAGTAGTTTCAGAGAAGATGTTTGAAATAAAAGTTACTGCACGGTCCCATGCAAAGACGGATGGGCGCACGCACAGATACATGATGAACACTGGGCCATGACTTAAGCTCACAGGCCTTTGGCCAGCGAAGCTAACAACAAATCTATTTCATGAAGAGTTAGCACAAGAAAAGGAGAAAATGGTTTCAGACAAGATTTCATCTCTTTACCACAATGAATACAGACGCCATGACGTGAAAGGGTTAAAAACTGGAAAGAATGCACATCTGCCTACCTTGTTGATTTGATGAAGGAGGTATGATGATCTGCTCTGGGACAAATGATTCAGTCTGTTGGTTGACATAGGTTGGCATCTGCTGTTGAAACCGGAAGTATGTATTTGGAACCTGGTTTGGAAAACCAGGCATACTGGTGCCCAGTGTATGTTGTATTTGGTACCTGGAAATGGTGCCAGGGGTGCTATATCTTCCTTGTCCATGATGGTTTCCGGCAAAACTGTGAGGTTGGGAAACGGGTATTGCTTGTAGTGTTGGGTATTGGTTCTCCTTCTGGACAAAATATCTTTGGCCATGCTGATTGTCATACTGCATTCTTTGGAGATTATGCTGTCTAAATCTCACCGTTTGAGGCTGCTGTATCTCATTTTGTCTGGAAGTTTGAGACAAATCAGTGGTATGTATATTTTCTGGTTGCCTTCTCTGAGATTGGTCATATCTATAACCATCAGGTGCGTAAAATAAGTTTTGAGAGCTTCTCAACAAGGTTTGTTCTTGGCCTTGAGCTTGAGAAGAACCAGTCAGCATGCCCTCAGGCTGTTTTATCAGGGTTTGATTTAAACTATGAGGCTGACGGATATATTGAAAATGTGGGGACTGTTGTGTCTGAGGCATTCCATAAGGATCATAGTCTGGTGGTTCGAATCTCTGCTGTGGATGATGAAAAGTTGGACGACTTTGATTGTAAGACATAGGTAAATCTGCATGTTGTTTAGATGTATATGACAAAATGGGTGATCTTGATTCCTCTAGTGGACGTGATCCTGTTAGATGAGCCACATGGGAATGTGAAGATGTGGGGAGATACTGACCACTATTTTTATGCAAAGAACTTGTAGGATTTTGTAAACCTTGTACATCCGTGGAACTTGGATTGATGCGCTCCAATAATGAGGGTTGTGGCTGGTTTTTTGTTGTACCAAGATCAAATGCATGGGCATTTTTTGGTGAGCCTGATACAAACAGGTCATCATCGTTGAAGCTGTCAAGGCTTTTCTCTTGTGAGGGTTGATAGGCTTGCCTGAATATTAAAGTATTTGCAGATGATGTGGCATCATTTTTGTTTTGTACAGGAATAGCAGGTGTGCTCGTTACATTGTCGTTAATAGCATGTGCCATCATTTTGCTGTCTGTGCTGGAATGTGTGGTCCTTTCACTATTTTTTATAGTATGTGGGCTTCTGTCACTAGCTAAACTTTCTACATTATACTTCTCTCCTCCTGCCTTGGTGGCTTTTGATTTCTCTTCCTCTGGATCTGTGTCATCTATTGCACTCAAATTCATCTGTTTTATAGCTTTTCTGAGATCAAAATCCTTGAAGATATCTTCTTCATCATTTCCTTCAGGTTCAAAATCCTCAGACTGATATAGCATATTAAAGTTAGGTATAAGTCGGTTAAAAACCTCTTCCAGGCCAAGGTCTGGAAGAGGCTCAACAGGTTGTTCAGGTAATGTTTGAATGTCTGGATTATACTCTATTAACTCATTTACAGGTTCCTCTGGAAATCGAGGTGGACTGGTGTCATGTAAATAGCTCATAAAGTGCTTGGTATAATCCATATTCTCATATGGATCACTTGGAGATGGCTTTGTGGCCTTTATCTCTTTACTTCTTGCAGAATCATTAATATTGCTCTGATATCCACTTGCTCCAGGCACCTCCAAACCAACTGATATGTGTGTACCATCACCTCCTTGATTTTTCTCTCCATTCTCTTCACTGAAAGCCACAAATCTTTGATTTGTTGCATCTTCTCCCTGGTTAATTACTCCACCTGCTTGGTTTGCTACATTATCTGCAGCTCCATTCTGTTGGCCATGTGCAGCATCACTTCCCTGTATGGCACTGTTCAACGCTGTATAAACTTGCACAACAGAGTTTTGTGGAACAACATGGCCGGTTTTAATACCTGATGGTGTATCACTTAGCTTTCTGTAAATTTCCTTCAGGTCATTATTATGTTCATCTTCAATATCTGCATTGTCATGATAGGCTGTTGGGAGAATTGAGTATGCCTCTGTAGTAACACCATCGTCTGTTGAATGAGAATCAAGATTATATTTAGTAGTCTTCAGTTGAAATTCTTTACCAAACATTCCTGAGTTTTAAGGAAACATTTTAAAAACATTGTGGGAAAAGGAGAAAAAATAAAATTTTTGAAGATTTGTATCTGTGGACAATGTACATCAGAATAATCTGCAAAATAATTGGTGAACTCAAGGCGGCAATTGTAGGAACTAGAGCTATCACTAAGAGTGTTCAAACCCCCAAGCAGCTCCTTGTCACAAAACAGGGTCTGTATTCACCAACCATATTTAAGAACATTCTTTATCTTGTTCTTCAGAATTTAATTAATGTGAAAGTAACAGAACTTCTGATTGACTAAACTGTTTGGTTGAGCCAATTAGAAGTTCTGTTACTTTCACTGTCAGAAAATCTTGAAGAATAAGACAAAGAATTTTCTTAAGAATTGTTGGTGAATACGAGCCCAGGTCTTTTTGTCACAGAATACAGAATGCTTCAGTACAAAGTAAGAGTTGAAAGAAGTTCATGGGGAGATAATTCCGCGACAAATCGCTTCAGAGTCATGAAAATTGTACATGCATGTCATTCAGTATAGGAACCCTGTATGTAAATTTGAGTTCAGTATGTGAAAAACTGTTGGAGTATTGCTCTGGACAAAATTGTATCTATGGACAGACAGCCATGGCTATTGCAGTATACCCCCTTCACTTTGTAACTGGGGGTATAACCATTTGGTTTAGCCATTTAGAAGTTCTGTTACTTTCATTGTACTGTCACTGACAAATTTGTATCTATGGGCAGACAGCCATGGCTACTGCAGTATACCCCCTTCACTTCGTCACTAGGGGTATAACCATTTGGTTTAGCCAATTAGAAGTTCTGATACTTTCACTGTCAGAAAATCTTGAAGAATAAGACAAAGAATTTGTATCTATGGACAGACAGCCATGGCTATTGCATAATACCCCTTCACTTCGTAACTGGGGGTATCAGAATCAGGGAAATCCCCAGAGAGGGATGCGTGTGAGTGAATGGTAATTTTGTGCAGCGGATGCAAGTCTGTCTCCAGCACCGAGTCGGTCATTTGGAACATATTTTGGAGAGATCATTACTTTTATGCAAAGCATTCTAAATTACAGAAACTTTTGACTATAATCACACAAAGAAGTAAGTTCAAGAGCACGAAATTAGAATAATTTTGCCCTATTTTTGAGTAATTAAGAAGTTTATGGGTTCTTTTTTTTTTTCCTTGTAACTCTTTACCAAACAGCAAGATTCTAGACTTGTCCAAATTGAAAGCATTTAACCCTTTACCCCATTAGGCATTTCTATGGTATTTCTAATTGACCCTACATAACAGCAAGGATGACGCCATTTTTATGTGTATAGGACACCTTTTGATAGCACAGAAAATATTGTGACAAAAGGTGAAATTGCTCGTCTCAAGCAATTTCACCTTTTGCCACAATGTTTTCCAAAGGCTCCTACAAGCAATGCATAGAAACAAGTATCTATGGAGTAAGGGGTTAAAGACAACAAATTAAAGGTGACTCAAAGCATTTTCACCTTTTCTTACTATTTTTTCAAAATGTCCTTTTTCTCAGGATCTTTAAAACTCGAGATTGAGTGGTATTTGGTTAATAAAATTATAAACATTTCAATATTAACACTTTACCAAACAACAAAATTCTCTGCATTTGCAGACGACAAAATTAATGTGACTCAAAAATTGAAATTTTTTTTGGGAGGGTAGAAAACATTGTGGGAAAAGGAGAAAATGCTGGTTACCAGCATTTTCTCCTTTTCCCACAATTTTTTCAAAAGGCTTCTATCTCAGGGTCGTAAATACCAGGGATTGTTTGGGAAAGGTTTCATGGCACATACCAAGAAGACTAAAGGCCGGATGTAAAAGCAATGCCTCTGCAGTAGGCCTGGTTCCTGGACATACAGTAAACCCTCTTTCAATCAGGTCCCTTACAGAGTCTGAGATGTTTCTTGGAATATCCTCGATTGGAGGAGAATGATTCACAATCTGAAAGACATGGAAAGAGAAGAAATTTAAAATCTCAACCAAAAAAAAAGACAAAAGCATAACATGTTGAAGACAAAGCTTGGCTGCAGAGTTTTTCGTTGTTTTTTTTTTTTGGAGAAAAATCTGATTATGAAAAGGAACCATAGATGTATCAAGATCTTTAGTAGTAAGAGAGATGTGATAAAATGACAAAACTTTTTCACAAGACACACACAACCACAAGGCTATATCAATATCTTGATATTTTCTGCAAAAAAAAAGCTGTGTGGAAAAAAAGAAAATACTTTTACAGTATCTAGTTGAATCTATATTAACAACATTTTGGACCTGTCCAAGAGAAAAGCACTTGAAGATGACAAATCTGACTGAAAATGGAAATTTGTTTGTCAAAGGTGGAAAACATTGCGGGAAAAGGCTTTTTTGTGTAGGGTTAATAAAAGTATGGATTGTTTGGTAAAGTAATAAACTAAATACAAGCAAGAGCTGCTATTGCTCAATGTGTATAGGCAGGTCTAGGAATCCAGGGCTGAATATTGACCAACTGTTCTAACTTGCATTGACTGTCATATTCTACATCTGGAAAATAATAAAATTTTCACTGGATAAACCATATGGCTGGAATTTAGAAAATTGTATATATATTTTTTTTGTTTTGGTAGTAAATTTAGACGCGAAGGCCAAGATGCCCTGGATCACTCATCAGAATGTTTAAGTAGACCATAGCCAATTTTTTTCTTGTTATTCTTAAACTTTCTTCAATATCTTCAATAAAGAGAACAGAACAAGAGCACCACATGCAGATGCCAACAATAATTGGCTGTTGGGTACAGGATATTAAGTTAAAATTGTAATTCAAAAAAGGGGCACAATTTGAAACCAATGGATCATTTCTGTGAAATGATTTTAAAATCTGACCAGTGCTTTAACCCTTTACCCCATAAGGCATTTCTATGGTATCTCTAATTGACCCTAAATAACAGCAAGGATGAAGCCATTTCTTATGTGCAAATGACACCTTTTGATAGCATAGAAAACATTGTGACAAAAGGTGAAATTGCTTGTCACAAGCAATTTCACCTTTTGCCACAATGTTTTCAAGAGGCTCCTATGGGCAATGCGTAGAAACAAGTATCTATGGAGTAAAGGGTTAACAGAAGAAGAAATTTTAAGTCATGTTTCTTGACAGATCAAAATTTCGCTATCAATTTTTCAAATGGGTATTTAAGGGACATTTCTGTAAAATTCTTTCAAAATCTGACAAATGGTTTAACCTGTTACCACAGGGAAAAATTTTAGACCTATCCAAATTGAAACCATTTGCAGACGACAATTTTGAAGTGGCTCAATGGTGCGATTTTGCTTTGATAGGGTAAAAAACTTTGTGAGAAAAGGAGAAAATGCTGGTTTCCAGCATTTTCTCCTTTTCCCACAATGTTTTCAAAAGGTTTCTTCCTCAGTGTCATTGTGTGGTAAAGGGTTAAGAGAAAAAGAATTTCAAAGAATTTTTGTAAGTCAATACAGTGCAAGGGGGCACCCCCCTCCACCATGGCCATGTTTTTCATTGGATTAAACTTTTGCAAACACTTTTTAAAAAGGGTCCACCCATAGGGCATTTCTGCGAAGTGATTTCAAAACCAACCAGAGGTTTCAGAGGAGAAGATTTTTAAAGAATGCAAAGAGCCCCTCCCCCCCCCCCTTTCCCAGCTATGTTTTTCAACAGATCAAAATTTCACGAACTGTTCTGAAAAGGGTCACCCCAGAAACATTTCTGTGAAATTATTTCAAAAGCTGATCAGCAGTTTCAGAGGAGATTTTTTAATATCTCTTAGAAAATTCCATTTGGTTGCCATGACAACCAGAGTTTTCAATAAAATCAAATTCTGTCAACAAGGAACATTCTCAGAGTTCTAATTGGCCCAGCTGTTTAAAGAAAGGTTGACACCACATAATGCACAGAGCAATCCCCCAACCCCCCTCTTCCAACCCACACAACCATGGCCATGATTTTTGATGGATCAAAATTTCGCAAAGTTTTTTTTAAGGGTCAACCAAGGAATATTTCTGTGAAACTATTTCATAATCTGACGATCGGTTTCAGAGCAGAAGATTTTTAAACAATTTCTTAAAAAAATCCATTCGTTGCCATGGCAAACAGAGTTTTTGATGGAATCAAATTCTGTGAACCTCCCAAGGAACATTTTAGTCAAGTGTAGTCCAAATCGACCCAGCAGTTAAGGAGGAGGAGATGTTCAAGGAAATTATTGAGGACGGACGACAGACATGGTGGGTGATCTTAAAAGCTCCCCTTGAGAATGTTGTGCTCAGGTGAGCTAAAAAGTGGTTGCTGAATTCTGCCTAAGGGCAGTGAACCTGAATCCTGCTAATATCAAATATTCTTTTGCAGGAGCGGCAACATGATTCATTCCTCTCACTGCTGTTTAGAATTTATGCACCAATTTTATAAGATTGTTTCAAAGTGCACAATTCAAAAGAGTGCTGTAAAAAGCACTTGTCAATAAAACTCTAGGAATGCAAGAATAGTTGTACTAGCTCAAGTGCAAAAACTGAAGTACTTTTGGAAAGGCATTATATAATAAACAAGAAAATCAAAGTTATAAAGGGTCTGACAGGAGTTGGAATTCGACAATAAAGTTTTATCAAAGCGGTCTAGAAAGAATATGTTATTAAGCAAGCCTTTGACCATCATTTTCTCCTTTACCCACAATATTTTCTACCCTATTAAAGACAGAAATCATTATTTGAGAAATCATTATTCTGTCATCTGTAAACATGTTTCATTTTGATCAAGTCCTAAATTTTGTTCCTTGATAAAGAGGTAGGGGGTTATAATTCTGCAACATGCAGAAACCGACAAATACAAACTAACACTACGGTCACAATGTGAAACTGCCGCCTGCCGATTTTTAGACATGGTGGATTCTTAAAATTACATGACGCCGGTCGATTTTTTACAAATCGGTGAGAGTGGTCATAAATAAATGCCAGTAAAAGGCCGCCTGGTGGGTTCTGGGAGGCGCCAGGCAGTTTCTTAAGTTTGAGGGGTGGGGGGCATCGTCAGGGTGTCGGCTGGTGGCAGTTAGGCGACAGGCGGCCGGGCAGCTGTCAGATTTTACCTGCCACCGCCCGGCGATTGGGCGTTCGAACTATTACCGACAGGGGATATATATAGCTAGATTGCTCTCATATCGCTACAAAGTGTTCATCATTATTATCAACCACAAGATAAATAGATCTAATTTTAATGAAATTTTTCCTTCCAACAAGTTGCCCCCTAAAGGCAAGGGGCAGGACAAAGCGCAAGCACCGAAGCGCAAGAGACCAGAGCCCAACTCAGCAATACGCAAGACTCTGAGTCGCTCTGGTGCTGTTAGAATCGCCATGACGACAATATCTTATTGTGAATAGCCTCCGATTTATATTTAGGGGCCCGGGAGTCTGCACTCGACAGATTGCTGTCCAGCCACCTACCAACACTGACAGCCGCCTTCCATCTGCTTTTCAATCTCCACCCTGCCACCGGCAGATATTTTGAAATTGCACAGTGGCATGTCGGTCGCATAACAGTAGCAGGCCGGATGCTGGAGAGTGGCAGTTAGTTCCTACCGATCGCCGGCCGGAGATTGAAGGCCCTGGAACCCCATGACGACCGAGTAAAAATCGTGCTGCCGCCCGTCTGCCGCTTGACAGCCACCGCGCGACCACGAAATGCGCCCGGCCGGCGCCCTGACGACAGCCACAATTGGAAAAAATCTTTTTCTTAAAACTTCAGCGGCGTCCTAGTGGCGTCTGAGATGCGGCCTGCCGATTGTGCCTGCCACCGGGCTGCCACCGGCCGAATTTAAGTGAAAACTGGCAGTTACCACGCCGGCAGGCGGCATTTACTGATTTGTGACCGTACCATTAGTGTATATCTAGTATGTTCAGTTAAATTTTAATGGCATAACAATGAACAAAGTTTCAATACATTATCATCATCACCCAAAACATATTTAAACCTTTACCAAACAAGCACTGGTTTTCACATGTCTGCAGTACAAGTCTTTTGAAAACACTGTGGGAAAAGGAGAAATTGCTCGTAATGAGCAATTTCTCCTTTTCCCATAGTGATTTCTACCCTTAAGGTGAACTTTCTACCATTTTCATCAAATTTAAAAATGTTGTCTGCAAACGCTTTCAGATTAGGAAAGTCTAAAATTTGTCGTTTGGGAAAGGGTTAAAATATATGGCCATAAAGGATGGTGCAGCTAAAAAAATATGAAAAGCATTACAAATTTTGTGGAAAGACAAAACTACAACATTTTTACATGCTTAGTGGATTACACCCTTTCAACCCTATCAAATTGATAAACTGTACTTAGACTGTTCTGAATTGTAAATTTTTACACTCTTTAGACTGTTCTGAATTGTAAATTGTTACACTCCTTTGACTGTTCTGAATTGTAGATTGTTACACTCTTTAGACTGTTCTGAATTGTCAATTGCTACACTCCTCAGACTGTTTTTTATTGTATATTGTTACACTCCTTAGACTGTTTTGAATTGTAAATTGTTACACTCTTTAGACTGTTCTGAACTGTAAATTGTTACACTCTTTACTAAATAACAGATATTTATACTTGTCCAAGTTGAAAATACCTGCAGACAACAGAGTAAAATGATCCAAAAACTAAGATTCTTTTTTTTTGAAAACATGATGGGAAAAGAAGAAAATGCTGGTGACCAGCATTTGCTTCTTTTCCCACAATGTTTTTTACCCCATACCAGACAGAAAGTATCATTTGAGCAACAATTATCATCTGCAAGCACCTTCAATTTGGTCACATCCAAAATTTTGTTGTTAAGTAAAAGGTTAATAATGTGACAAGAAATCAAAGTTACTCAAATTGGAGATGTCTGTCAAAATGTAGTTTTATATCTTTACCGCATGTGACTAAAAATTGAAATTTGTTTTTTGGAAGGGTAAAAAAACATTGTGGAAAAAAGAGAAAATACTGATCACCATCATTTTCTCCTTTTCCCATGATGTTTTTAAAACCTTTTTTGAGATGAACGTTAAAAGTCTGGATTGTGTGGTAAAGGTTAACTATTTACCAACTAACAAAATTTTAGACTGGTCCACGTTGAAAGCATTTGCAGACTACAACATGAACGTGACTCAAAAATTAAAATTTGTTTTGGGAAGGATAGAAAACACTGTGAGAAATAGAGAGAATGCTGGTAACCAGCACTTCAACTTTTCCAAACATGATTTCAAAAGGCTTCATTCTCAGAGTCATGGTAACAAGGGATTGTTTGGTAAAGAGTTTAGTAAATAAACCCAAAATTAAAAACAAGCACATGCAATTGCCAACCCTTGGCCACTTGTGCTTTTTCAACGAAAATTCTAAAAATATGTTGAGATATATATGCCTTTTTCCTATGAGTTCTGATTCCGGTTTGATAGTTAAGAACAAGCCTAAATTTAAAGGCACCCTGTAAAGGCCAAAATATCATTGCAGATATCATAATAGAACTGGTGCATGTGATTCCAAACGACGTCTTATTCTGAACACGTTCCTATTTAGATCTATGACTTTAATACTTTTGCATGATGTACATTTATGATACCACATGTATAATGTTACTGTATTAGTCTTTCCGTTTTTGCCATCTAGAAGCTGATACCTTGTTTATATCTCCCACAATTTCAAGTTCATTTTGCCACCCGCAATTGGGTTAGTACAATTGTGACATTTGCTAATCAAACGGCAATGTTACTCAAGGGTACCTAGCGCCACAAAACTGCTAGAAATGTTTTTTATACTGTTTTGATACTGGTGAAAATATTATTTACCTATACATATTAGACTGGGATCCCGCCAGCATATAATGCCACTATTGATACCTAAATACCTTAAAGGACCGACATCAACATAGACATCTGTCCAGAAATGTTGTTATTGGTATACACAAGCGTGTTCGCAAGTAATCGCAACTTCTGGTATAGACTGCTTTTAACACGTTTAAAGTGGTATTTTTTTGAAAATCACTGACATGTTTGTACTTACAACCACATGTGTTCGGATTCATAACCAGCGTTCGCAATTTCAACCCTAGAAATGCCCATAACTCGATATTGGTGCGTTAATTATCAGTCACAATTGTGAGGAATACACAACAGATGACACAAATGATGTCACCAGTTCAGTACGTGGATTTATTTATGAATGGCAAGTTATCATGCTTAGGCATTTGGTAATGGGTGCACATGCTCTACAATTAAATTTAAACATTTAAAAGTATAAAGAATTATGAATATTGTGGACATGACAACCTGTTATCGTGTGGCAGGCCATATGTTAGTTGCAGGCAGAAAAAAGGATTTTAAAATTAGGCAAAAAGTAAACAAAAGACACAGCTACCTTGTAGTTTTAAGCTAGTTTTGAAATCAACTTCTCTATCAGCATCGGTAACAGATTGTCACCTTAACAATGATTTCCATACATTTAAATAATATAATACAAATTCAAATGCAAATTTCATACCAGTTTTGTTTACTTTTGGGCTTTATTGTTACTTTAATTCCTTACTATGCAGCAAAATTTTAGACTTTCTAAATTGAAAGAATTTGAGAAACACCAAAACAAATATAGCTCAAAATTAATGTTGATTTCTGTCTTGATCAGGATGGAAAACTGTGGGAAAAGGTGAAAATACTGATCGATAAAGCTTGGGATTGTGTGTTAAAGGTCAAATACTTTCAACACTAATAGATACGAGAAAATATTGCAGTTATCTCAATACAACAATGACATAGCTATGATAACACCTCAACATTTCCTTGAAAACAGCCAAGCTGAAAATTACATTGGACTTATATATATATTATAAATAACAAAATGTTATCATGAAGCATATATGAGGATATTCAGCCCATTGCCCTTTATTCTAGTTTGGATGTCTTCTATTCAATGCCTTCTAATGGTATCACTTGTTTTACAACCAAAATATATTTTTTTGTTGCTATGCTATTTTCCACACTGAATGTATTTCAAACCTGGAGGAAAGGAGTTTATTTCGTTACCTTTGTTATAAATGCTAGACAAAGGCACTTTATTACTTTACCATAGAATCCCCACTTTTAAGGAAGAAGCCTTTTGAAAACATTGTGGGAAAAGGAGAAAATGCTGTTAACCAGCATTTTCTCCTTTTCCCACAATGTTTTTACCCGTCCCAGAACAAATTACAATTTTTTCAGTCACATTCAGTCTACAAAGGCATTCATTTAAGACCAGTCTATAATTTATTCTTTAGTAAAGAGTTATGGCAAAACATTGACTGAAACCTTTACAAGAGAACAGAATTTTAGACTTTTCTACTTTATCACATTGCTTTCTACAGCCTTTTACATTTAGGTCTAACGCTTTACTCCACAGATACTCATTTCTACGTAAATGCTAGTAGGAGCCTATGGAAAACATTGTGGCAAAAGGTGAAATTGCTCATGACGAGCAGTTTCACCTTTTGTCACAGTGTTTTCTACACTATCAAAAGGTGTCATGTACACAAAAGAAACAGCTTCATCCTTGCTCTTACTTAGGGTCAGTTAGAGATGCCATAGAAATGCCTTATGGGGTAAAGGGTAAAAGCGTGGGATTGTATGATAAAGGAAAAATTGCTAATTTTGAAAAAAGTTATAAATGTTACAAATTTGTGACAATTATTCAAAATCCAAAGGCATCAGAAGACACTGATATAGGGAGTGACAGCAAAATACAAAGCATATAGTAATAAGTGAAATCATTCAAACAAACTGAACAAACATAATTACCACAACAATTAGGGTTTTGATGGTTCCAAACCGTCTAATCCATGGGGGGGAACCACTTAACATATGTACGAGGACACATACCGCAGCCCAAACTTCTGCTGGGAAACCATAACCAGTGGCCTCTGCCTTCTCCGGGCTCCACTGGGTCTGTGTCCCCATGGGCTTTGTGCCCTTTCTGATCTGCCCCTGGCAGCGTCTGGCCGCCCCAAAGTCAGTGACTTTGATACTGACATTTCTGCCTTCTTTATGTAGGAGTATGTTATCACCTGTATAAACCAGACAGTAAGTGTAACCAATGGATACTTTCAAAGGATTGCAGTAGTGGAATGGTTATTTCAGTGAAGGTCTGAACTTGTAAAATCTTACAGCAATGAAAAAGGAATAAAGAATTAACTCTTAATGTGCCATGCTGCCTGTGTATGGCTTATTAGTTCTCCAAGTGCCTAGAAATTGACTACAGGCTAAAAATAGCCTCTTGACCAATACACTATTTCAGTGAATGAGCTGACAGCCTTCAACATGTGTTCTGTTTTGGGCGTGCAATTGTTTCAATATAAAGGGCAGGAAATAGGCTTTACAGTGATATAATTTGTATTTGATCTACTGAAAATTAACTAGCAACTCAAAATCGGATTAAATACCGACACAAGGTGGCGTATGATAGGAATTTATCCATTATTGTGTCATAATTCCTTGTCAACATCTCCTTGGTCCATAGAAACCCTTTGCATTATATAAATGACATTAATATTAAGCAATTTTGCTGGAAAAAAGACAATGTGGCCCTTCTGCCGGCAAATGATTTCTCAAGTCCAAACCCGACATGACCCATTTTCGTTCTCATCTGAGAAATCATCAAGACAAGTATTCTGACCAATTTTCAAGGGACTGGACAGAAAATATGGCCTCCAGAGCACAATGTTTTCAAAAGGCCTCTTTCTTGTTCAAACCCAGGATTGTGTGGTAAAGGGTTAACCCTTTCCCAAACAAACCCTGGTTTTACATGTCTGCAGTAAAAGTGTTTTGATAACACTGCAGGAAATGGAGAAATTGCTCATAACGAGCAATTTCTCCTTTTCCCACAGTGTTTTCTACCCTATTTGAGAACTTTCCAGCAATTTCTCCATATCTAAAATTGTTGTCTGCAAACTCTTTTGGTTTGGAAGAGTCCAAAATTTGTCATTTGGGAAAAGGTTAACAGTGAAAATTATCTATGAACGGTTAGAAAAATTTTTTGGAAAAGGAAAAAAAAAAATGCTGGTTACCAGCAGTTTCTCCTTTTTAGAAATGTTTTCAAAAGCCCTCTTCCCCAAGGTTGTTAAAATTGTGGGTCATGTGGTAAAGAGTTTAACAAAAACATGAAATTCTCACCTTTCAAGTCCTCATTTAGAACATTTTTGTACTTTAGGTAACAAAGAACTTGAAGTAACTGCTGGAAGTATCTCAGTGCAGTTTTCTGACTTAATCTTTGACCAAGTCGCCTCTGGTGATTGATTGCCTCTGTAAGGCACCCACCTACAACAGTATTTTTGTATATTAGAACTATTCTTTCTATTTTTTCCCCTCATGCCTAAAAATTAATTCAGAAGAACCCTTTCAATAAGTAAGAAACTTTACCATACATAAATTAAGTCATGGCTTTATGACATTGGTAAAGAACATCAGTTGACAAAGAAAATTCTAACATGAAGCGTAAACTCGGCTCTATAAACACAGTGCAGGGAAAGCATGGTAAAATCTGTGACATTCC
Organism: Tridacna crocea; assembly: GCA_943736015.1. Classification (NCBI taxonomy): domain Eukaryota; kingdom Metazoa; phylum Mollusca; class Bivalvia; order Cardiida; family Cardiidae; genus Tridacna; species Tridacna crocea. The sequence goes on from OX031069.1 coordinate 18,834,042, forward strand.
ATGTAGAATGACGTCATTCTATATCGAGTGACGTCATTCAATGTGTGAGTTATTAAATGGAACATAATCTTCATCCGCGTTTTTACTCTCGAGTGTGAACTTTTTTTTCCTTTACAAAGAATTAGCCATGTTAGAATCGAAATAATCTTCTTTCTATCCTGAATTATTGTTCAATAAACCACATTGTGAGTTATGAGGTGCAACGAATAAACCTCTTGGTCTATCACCTTCGTGAATTATTTATTGTGCCTCATATCTCACAATTGTGGTTTATTGAATGATAAACCATGATAGGAAGAAGATCATTTCTAAATTCTACCATTTATTAAAAAGTATGTGAATATGACACTCTTATTGTATGGTCAGTCTAGTATTACCACCATGTCATACCTTTTCCACACTGTTTTCAAAAGTTTTCTTCTTTAAGCTCATTAAAACTCATGTTTTTTGTGGTGTTAAAAGATTACAATGGCCTGGTTTGCATTTAACCAATTACCACAAAATCCCTAGTTTCGACAACCTTGAGAAAGAAGCCTTTAGAAAAAATTGTGGAAAAAGGAGAAAATGCTGGTAACTAGCATTTTCTCCTTTTTCCACAATGTTTTCTACACTTCACATAACACATTTCAAATTTTCAGTCATTTCTATCTTGTTGACTGCAAATGCTATTGATTTGAACAAGCCTTAAACATTAGTTTGGTAATGAGTTAAATGCATTATATAAATCACAATTTTTATTTGGCCACTACAGGGGCTTTACCTCACTACAAGAAAGAAAGAGTACCTGCTATATATTCCATGAAAATAAAAATCTTCTCCCCTAGTCGGATAGCCCCATATATTTTGACGATGTAGGGATGGTCCAATTCAGCCCACAGTGAAATTTCCTCCATCTCATAGTTGGAGATGTGAATCTATAACAAAGTACACAAATCTAGCACTGCTGCAAAAAAGTGACAAAACCCTTTAACTAATAACATAATTGGTAGACTTGTTTATATTCGAAGTATTTGCAGACAACTTCGGCTTTCAACTGTTTCCCAAACAACAAAATTGTTAACTGGTCCCAACTGAAAGCATTTACATACAAAAAAATGATTGCAATTCAAATACTGAAATCTGCAGAAAGTATGGACCCATGTCAGCCTGCAAAGTCCTCACTGGTTGACCTGGGAGGAAACTATTAGCTGTATTGTACTGCAAAGAAATTTCTCCAGATCTGATTGGTTGACATGCCGGAAACATATATATCATGTACACTGGCAAAAACCACATGAAGCCAGTTTCCCTTTTGAGTTCCCCGTAAACATCTCTACATGTGCAATGCAACAAAATGGCGGCCTTGTTCGATCACTAAACTGCACGGTTATGGACCAAACTGCCGTCAGTTTCCATTGACGTTTGTTTTTCATTGAAATTGGGCACTCAGAAGGAAATTTCTATTTCGTCAGTGTACTCGATCCGTGAGATTATAAAACTGGAAAATTTCTCTTGACGCATTTTGAAAGGGTAAAACTTCGCAGTATAATAAATTCATTGTACAGTCAGGTGGCAGGGGATTTGGAAACTTGTTCACGGCTATGTTGAATCATGTCGCCACCACGCCTTCGGCTCAGGACGACATGATTCACCACAGCCGTGAACAAGTTTCCAAGTCCCCTGCCACCTGACCGCACAACTAATAATGTGTTTTGGTGAATGTTTTACACAGCAATACTACCTCATTGTCCTATCACTTTTCGGACAAAATGAATCATGCAACAGGCTACCAAGTATAATGCATTGTAAAGATGTTAACATTTATCCTACTTAGAAAAGAAACTGAACTTTTAACCCTTTACCAAACGACAAAATTTTAGACTGGCCCAAATTGAAAGCTCTAGCAGACGACAAATTAAATGTGACTCAAAAATTGAAATTTGTTTCCAGCAGGGTAGAATACATTGTAGGAAAAGGAGAAAATGCTGGTAACCAGCATTTTCTCCTTTTCCCACAATGTTTTCAAAAGGCTTCTACCCCAGGGTCGTAAAAACCAGGGATTGTTTGGGAAAGGGTTAAGCCAATAGGAATTAACCAGATTTTGCCATTTCGAAAGCAACTTTCTGTGGAAAATATGTCCTTATCGCTTGATTGATAGTATGGTATTTAATGTCATTTTCAACATTATTTCATTTTTCTTATATTGAGCAGGCCAGTACTCCTATCCATGCTTTCCTGGAGTTTCTTTTACAAGTACTTCACCTAATTTTCTTTCCATTCATCGAAACAATAGTCAGTGGTAGGAAAGCAATCAATCCAGTCGTAGTGACCATCATTAATCCTGGGAAAGAAATTGACAGAGCCAGGGGTTGTAGCCAGGGATCAAACCCTGGACCCCATGTTCTAACATCCTGCACGCTACCGACTGAGCTACTGCGGCTCAAACAGTGTCCTTATCGAACAGTGTATATCAAAGATCAGACTGCACATTCTGTGCAGTCTGATCTTGATCTACACTGTCCACAAAAGGTCAGGTACTCATGCTGAGCGGCCTGAAGGTTAGAATGCGCTGTGCAAATTTAATTCTGTACAAATGTAAGAAACTGAGTGCTTTTACCTCTTTCACACAAAATTTGGCTTCTGTCTCAAAATCTGTTGCTAGGTAACATCTGCCTGTGATACCATTCCCAAGATGACTGACACGTACCCACTGAAATTCTTTCTGGTACCTGGTTGTCCCGATTATCAACATATCCTGCAAACAGAATCGATGGAAATACAATCTCACAATTATATTAAGATACTATGAAAGAGAAAGTCTTCATAGCCCAAGCCTAAATTGAAAGCTGATAAAAAATGTGTTTTACTATTAGTCTACAGGCTGCTAGTCACAATTCTGAGCAAAGATACATCTGTAAACATAATGTGAAAAAAACAAACAAATCTTCACACTTTTGAAAACACCATGACAAAAAACCAACTCACTGACAAACCGTACTATCTTCTTTTCTGACAATATTTTCAGCCCTCTACCATTTCACAGACATATCATGTTTTGAGCTACAATTAATTTGTCATCTGCAAAATCCTTTCTAGAAAGTCTCAAAAGTCTAAAATTTTGTTGCTTGTTAAAAGGTGGAATATTTGTGATTTTGTAAATTCCGAGTCTGAAAAGATCTTCTAACCCAACTCGAAGTTGTGATTACTACGGGTGTGGGGAGATTCTAAATCTATTATTTCTCTTCCAAAACCTATGTTGTGGGTACTCATTAGAATCGTACCCACAACATAGGGTTTAGTGGAGAATAGTACCCACAACATAGGGTTTAGTGGAGAATTATTAATTTTTTCAATTTTGAACTCAAAATCAGTCCCTCTATCTGCAGCTCCAATACTATCAATCATGTGCCATGCACAGGCAAAATAAGGTTTATTGCACATCCATGGCATGTAGCATCATATCAAACAAGTCATTACTTATTATGGATCTATAAAGTCCCTTTCACCTAACTCTTTACCAAATGACAGAATTATAGAGTGGTCCAAATTGAAAGCATTTGCAGACGACAAAATAAATGTGACCCAAAAATTGAAAATTGGTTTCGAAAGGGTAGAAAACATTGTGGAAAAAGGAGAAAATGCTGGTTACCAGCATTTTCTCCTTTTCCCCACAATGTTTTCAAAAGGCTTCTTTCCCAGGGTCATTAAAAGTCGGGATTGTGTGGTAATGGGTTGACTAAATAATAAGATAGAACGACCCTTGGACAAGCAGGAAATTTACATATCTCAAAAAGTTTCGAACCATGCCAGTCTGTGTAGTGACACCAGCTGATATCTTTTACAGATGCATTAACTCTTTACCACACAATCCTGATTTTAACGAACCTGAGAAAAAGGCCTTTTGAAAACATGGTGACCAGCAATTTCTCCTTTTCCAACAATGTTTTCTACACCTCCCAAAACAAATTTCAGTATCCGAGTCACATTTATTTTGTTATCTGCAAATGCTTTCAATTTTGTACAGTCCAAAATTTTGTGGTTTTGTAAAGAGTGAACTCATTACCAAACAACAATTTTTTAGGCTTGTCTAAATCAAAAGCATTTGCAGACTATTTAATGAAAGTGACTGCAAATTTGAAATTTGTTTAGTGAAGGGGGGAAAAAAACATGGTGGGAAAAGAAGAAAATGCTGGTACCAGCATTTTCTCCTTTTCCCATAATGTTTTCGAACGGCTTCATTCCCAGGTTCGTCAAAAGTTGGGATTGTGTGGTAAAGAGTAAGGTCCCCTTTTCACATGGCTCATACGTTCAAACAAAGACCACAAAAACATGGCACACTACCTTATATTTCTCCAGAATAACTCCCTCCTCTCTAGAGTGTTTGGGCAACTTTCCATTTTCTAGAAAATCGCTCTTCTTGGTATTCCAGTGCTGGGCAACCACTACCAGCTGGTTCTTGTCTGCATAAACAACTTCCCCTGCATATCAAATATTGCATATAGATAATTTTAACACAACATAAATTCATGTTTATAAAAGCAGCGTAACAAAAGCCTGGTAACACAGACATCTTTTTATGTAAGCAAGACATCATTGTTTATCATACTGCAAAGAAATTTCTTGGGATCTTATTGGATAATATGCCTTAGGCTCCTGGACAACATAATTCACAACACCCATGAACAAGTTTTCAAGTCTAATAATGTAAAGTAGTCGTTCAAAGCTGTTCTCAGATGTTTTATCAATAAAAAAACTTGACAATTATGCTACTCAGGAGAAATAAAAACTTAACCATTTAACATTATTAACTATTTCTGATAAAAATTTACAAATATGAGACTATTTGAAGTGTTATCAGTAAAAAAAAATATAAACTAGGAGTCTTTTCATGAAGAAGGTTGGTTCGAAATTAGTCCTCCTTGCATTAGAAATGGGATTGGAAGTGGGTAGAGTAACATTCAGAGCATTCTCAGCGAATGCCACCCTAATGCTAGACATCATGTTATTCATTCTTCTTTGTCATTTGAAAGGGAGAAAATATGATAGTAGAAAAGTGGAAATTTTTTATCGTATGTTTGTGGAGGGTATAATGACCGTCATCAATCTATGGAGAGAAATTGGCTGAGCTAGGGATAAGAACCAGACCCAACATTCTCTCAAGTTCTGTATGCTGTAGATAGTACTACCAAGCCTAAGCACTTTCAACTTGAATAAGTCCAAGATTTTACAATTCGATATTGAGTTAACCCTTTACTCCATGGATACTCATTTCTACGCATAGCTTGTGGGAGCCTTTGGAAAACATTGTGGCAAAAGGTGAAATTGCTCATGACAAGCAATTTCACCTTTTGCCACAATGTTTTTTATGCTGTCAAAAAGGTGTAATATACACAAAAGAAACAGCTTCATCCTTGCTCTTATTTAGGGTCAATTAAAGACACAATAGAAATGCCTTATGGGGTAAAGGGTTAACTCTTTACCAAACAGTCCTGACTTTTAACGACCCTGAGAAAGAAGCCTTTTTAAAACTGTGGAAAAAAGAGTAAATGCTGGTAACCAGCATATTCTCCATTTTCCACATTGTTTTCTACCATTCACATAACAATTTCAAATTTTCAGTCACTTTCATTTTGTAGGCTACAAATGCTTTAAATTTGGGCCTGTCTAAAATATTGTTGTTTGGTAAAGAGTTAACCCTTTACTCCATAGATACTCATTTCAACACATTGCTAGTAGTATATAGAATGGCTATTCCGGCTAATTCCCTCCCCCGTTCATCAACATCGCATCAATCGCTTCATCCCGATCGCATCAATCGCTTCATCCCGATCGCATCAATCGCTTCATCAACATCGCATCAATCGCTTCATCCCGATCGCATCAATCGCTTCATCAACATCGCATCAATGTATGCCCCTAATCCCTCAATCGCCTCATCAACGCATCAATCCACCCCCCCCTAATCGCTTTACCAATTTGATGTGTCAGTGAGTGACTAATTGGGTGCCCAATACAACATATAATATACATGGTCGGTATATTATATGCTTAACCTACTTATGTGGATGAATGCACCAATAATTCAATTTTATTGCATTAATCAGCCACAAAACCCTTAACTCACGCAACGGTTTCCCCAACTCATGCATCATTTAACCACAAAACCCATAACTCATACATCACTCAACCACCAGTGCTTAACTTACACACCTGTTAACTCACTATATTATCTAACCACAAAAATGGTTAGATAATTGTGAAATATGCTGTAATTCTTTTAAAGTACTAACAAAATGGGTGGGGCACTACAAGATAACATTTATTTTTTAATTAGAAATTTTTTGTTTAAAATAAAAATTTTTTTGAATTTAAAGTTTCTTTTTTCTAAAAAAAAACAGAAAAATGGGTTTGATTAAGAGATTATATGCTACAGAATTAGAAATCATTGCGACACAAACTATGATAGTAGAAGAGTGTGATAAATATATTGAACAAATTAAAGAGCAACTTGATGATCTGGAAAAGTTACATGCAGAGAATTTAGAACTGATTAGAGATGAGGATCCTAATGATAGAAAAATCATTAAAATGCTTAATACTTTTAACAGTTGCTATAATTTAGCCGTTGAACAAAGTAAAATTGCGCTTGAAAAACTAGGAGAGGTCAAAACAAAGAGTGAAAGTTTTGGGTGTAGTGAAGAATGGACTTTACCAGTAGATATCTTACTGAAAGAAGTGGATGACCTTCATTGCAATACAGATTTCGAAAAAATTTATTCGGATTTTAATACTTTATATACAATTTACAAGTATTTTGATGAAAATTATGTTGATTAGGAAAAAAATATAACTTTTCTCACAAAAAGAAAAAAGTTATATTTCAATTTTGTGGTATATCTTTATGACCATAAGCTAAAGTGTCTATATTGTTATTCAATATATAAACCTTATCATCCTTATCACTTAAAGCAACTTTATTTAATTCCACCGTATAAACATCATGCTTATCACTTCTCAATAAGCACATCCTTCTATACTGTTCTGTCCTGTTAAATAAACAATCCTTGTAATTTTCGAAATGCATCTCATTTTCAACTACTGACATTTTAATTCCTTTACATTTTTTTGCTTCTTCTCCTTTTAAAGTTTTATAAGCATACATCTTGGATCTAAGTCCAATGAATTCCGTCATAATATCACCCTTCAATTCATCCTTAAACTTACCTATTACCCCTTTATTTATACCACTAGGAATTCCTGAAGTATGATTCTTAATGTTACTAGTATCAAACCATTGATCAATATCCTTTATAATTTCCTTATAAAAATCTTCAGTTTCTATTTCTAATACGAAACTATCAGTATCAGTATAGCATAATGTAACCTTATCACCATACTTGTTCTTAAAATACTTATAAAAAGCATCATACATATGTGTTTTACTTATATCCAAAATACTCATTCCTAAATAAACTGGTTTATCATACCTTATTTCAGTCTTATTTAAATGAACCGCGGTAAGATTTTCACTGAATATTGTTGTGTGATTATAAGTTGGTTTTGCAACTACCTTTTTATATCTTATACTATCATTAACTAATTCTATATTTACTCTATTTCTTACATTTTCCATAGTCTTACCATACACTGAATTATTCATTAACTTAAAAAAAATCTTTTCAAACTCATTAGTAGCATTTGTTCTTAAATCTATATTTAAATCTATATATTTATTTAACCATACACTTTCTTTAAACTTAATACCTCTATGTATCTTCTTTAATATTAAACCTAATTCTAAGTATTCTATTAAAGCTTCATAATGTAAAACATACCTTTCTTTATTACCTAAATTTGGTATTAATTTTTTTACATTTCCCACCTTTAATCGTTCTGGTGCTAAAGGATAACTATTATGCAAATCATGTAACTCTTTAGGATACTCTAAATCGACTTCTAAAATACAAGGATATTTTCTCCATTTACTTATTTCACCATTACTCATCCATTTAAAATCATTTGTTGGTAGTTTTTGACTCATTGCGTATGGATAGAGACTATTAGCGTCTATATATATTAAATACTTAGAAGGTTTATTAGGCTCATACTTATCCCCCATATATTTATTATTAGCTTCAGAATATCTTTTTCTACAGGTAGAAACACCTCCACGGATACCATTTTCTACCATTAAAAGCATATCAACATCTGATAAAAGTTCTAAATTTACATTAGTAATTTTTAATGCAGCATCCCATGCTAAACCTGGTGAAGTATAATACCAAGCAGGATCTAAATTATAATATTTACAACAAATATCTCTAAAGTTTTCAAACACTTCTGCTAAAAGCAAAACATCAATTCTATTATAAAGATCTAAATAATCTTCCAATGTTTTCATATTAAAGGTTCTCCAAACATTTAATGCATGCTCATAGTTTTCATCAGTGATACCTTTTTTATTTAATTTAGAATAAAATGCTTTTTTAGGTGGTAATTTTGTTTCTTGTAGTTTATCAAAAGAATCTAAATATTCATAAGGAAAGAATCCTTTTTTTCTAATCAAAGATATAATATCACTAGAAAAAAACTTTGGTAAAATTTTCAATTGATCATTAGTTAAATTTTTAGAAAGCTCATCTAAACTTTTAGCCATAAACTTAAAACTATCCAAAAACCTAATACTATGAAATACATGCTTGCATTTATCTTCACCTTTATTTTTACATTTACCTTCACAATTATTTTTACATTTCTCCACATCAACCCAAATATTTTTACTAAAACTAATATATTTCTCTTCTGTATTTGGTATACAATTAATATTTCCTTTACTCTCCCCCAAGATTTTAATAAACAGATGAGCATCATATCCACTTAAGTTATGAAAGAAAACAGGAGTAAAGTTAGGTACCTTTGCTTTTAAATTACAACCATTATGCGCGGCTCCACGATACAAACCAGTAAAATGGCAATGGTCTCTTACTTTAGTATCACCCTCTACAAATTCTCCCCCACATATCCAACAATGTTTTTTTCTTTGAAACTCTTCTTCCTCCTGGTCTGTTATTATAATAGGCTTTGGGTTTTTGTAAAATGTTGTATAAATTTCTTTTATATCTTTTCTTAACCATTTTATAAAAATTTCTTCAGCTTTTGTACCGGTATAAGCTCTTTCTATAAGTTCCAAAATGTTATCATCAAAGCATTTTATAATATAATAGAAACTACAAGGGATATGCTTTTGGTGTTTTATAGTAAAACTTTTTCCAGGATCTGGCTGACAGGTACTAATAGGTTCTAAAACACTTTCAAAATCAGCATATACAACAAAAGGAACCTTAATCTTTCGATCATAGTTTTTAAATTTTAGTATAGTACCCGGATCAGGCATTTTTATTACCACCGGTTCATTTTTACTACAATAATACTCATGCTTCTTTAAACCTTCCTCAGTTCTAAAAGAATTTAAGCATCTTTCACAAAATTTATAACTATGATTATTTCTATCTCTTTGAGTACGTAATAAACCATTTAAATTCTTTATTAAAGCATAATGTGTTCGATTATCATCATTTTTAATAAAAAGCAAGTTAATGTGATTATCTTTTTTATTATCAGTAATTTTTAAAGGATAAATATCCTTTTCACTATAAGAATAAATGTTTACACTAATAGTAGGATTTTGCTTTTCAAACTTACGAACATCATCTATTTTTACAGGATATTCTATACCAGCCATATTTAACTGTCCTTCCTTACTTTGTAAATTTTTGTCAATCAATTCGTTATTGTGATCTTTTGGATTTAATGCTCTTAAAATACACCATAAAAAACATTTATTATCCTTATTCTTCATATTAATCACGCATCCTTTATTTGCAATCCATTCTGGTAATGGTAGATGACCCCCTGCATTTAAAGGATTAAATATCGCGGTATGCAAATCTAATTTAACGATACTATGTAAAGCAAAACCACTACCTTGTTGCTGAAATTTATCAAGCTTTTCATAAATATCTTCTAACATTGTTCTTAATAGATGGTCAATACCTTCAGAAGTTAAATTTATATATTGCTTTGAATGAAAGCCATATTCAACAACTTCATCAGGGGCATTAGGTTTAAACATTCTACAAGCTAAAACAAGTTTTACTTTTGATCTTAAATTCCCTCTAAGAGTATTTATTAATGGTTGTCTAGCATCCATAAGAAATATTCTAAGATCTATATCATCATCCCTACCATCTATCCGAAATACATTAGTAAAATTTCTAAAAGCAGAACGATTACGTACCGGTTGAAGTTGTGGTCTTGGTGGATATTCAGTGGCTAACCTATCTGCTATTTCTCTTAATACCGCAGGAGCCTGGTCACCCCTTGTATTATTAACTATCCAATTAGTAAAATTATTGATTCTTCGTTGAACTGGTTCAGGTATAACATTTCCTATTACTCTCCTAGCACCTGAATAAGCAGTAGAAGCAGCTTGTCTAGCTATATTCGAAATTCTATTAAACCAACTCATTTTAAATAGTAAATATAATTTTCTTAAGCTATCAAAATTTTATTATATCTGCGTGTAAATATAATAAAATTACTGAATGTTAATCCTATATTTATCTTTCCAAACCCTTCCGTTCCAGTTCATAATCGTTTGAGGACAACGGTCTATATATTTACCAGCCTTATAGATCGATCCGAAAGTTTTTATTTCTCCAGTTTTAACATCTTCTAGGGTAACCGTTTTAGGATTTTTCATAATAGTCTGTAATCTATCATACTTAGGATCAACCTTTTTCTTTTCCGGTTTAGGCTCTTCCTCTGGTAGTAAGCCATGTTCTTTTACCAACTCTAATAACCGCTTTTTATCCCAGTAAGAGCGAAAATTTATATTATTTTCTTTAAGAATTTCTTTTAAATCTGAAAACTTTATCATTTTTAATATATAGAAAAAAATACTTAACTTAATACACTACACTCATCTTATTACCATCAGACTGAAAGTTAATTAACCTATCACTAATAATAACGGCATATGCCTCAGTGTTTGCATCCACATTAGCGTGAAATTGTGCTTTGATTTGAATATCAGTCACGGAATATTTCAACTTTTCACTTTGCTTAGAAACATCAAACAAAAACAAAGGATAAAGAGTTCTATAATCCGAGGGGGAAATATTAGGGTTTGATACTAATTCATCCATGTTAAAAAACTTAGACCTAAATAACGCAGCATCACCATACGCTCTACTAAATTGCTGACTATTAAATGAAAGATTGTAATCAGCGGTAGGGTATCTTCTGGAATTTAACGTAACATACATATTTTTAACACCTACATTATTAAATATGGAAGGATTTTGTCTTTGGTTGTCGCTTTTATTAGTTTGAAAGCTAACAATGATAAAACGTGGCACCTCAGGAGATGATTTAACGGCGAGTCTCCAAGTAAATGATGTTGCCTGAGGAACTGAAATAGAGTCACACTGTATCATTCTATATCCAACTGGAAATTTTTCTTTTTTCTCGATAAGTTTATAAAGTTTCATTTTCTCCTCATCTGCGGGCATCACGTGTGGCATATACCATGATATCTTACTCAACGTAATTTTACCAGCATCAACAGCGTTAGCTCTAAAAATTGCATCATCATTACTATTTCTTGTAAAGGTAAGTGTTTGCTTCATTCCATACAAAATTTTATTATAGTCTTCACAAAAACCAAATATATGTTTTAATGGAACTCTAAAACTAAATGTGCCTTTTGGGTCTGAATTATTAATGATATATAATTTCCTTAAATTAAAACCTAAGTTATCATTATCCGCATTAGTTGTTGTATCCTTATACCACAATTGATTAAGTCCTTGTGATTTGGAAAAATCATCCGGATATTTTAACAACCCGAGCATCGTAGTAGCTTGACCAGGATGTAATATGGTTTCAATCTCTTGACCGGAAAGTTGGTACTTGATATTTTTAAAAAGATACATGAGGGCGTTGTTTGTTAAAGAAATAAGGTCAGCATCTGCGTAAGCTGTTCCATCAGCCTTTGTTAAGCGACCTTCTATAAGTAAATAACTTTCACACGGATGCGTAAAAATATCTTGGGTTTCAATGTTAATCCTAATATCTCCCGGACTGTCGAGATTTGTTCCTGTGATTGGTTCATACTCAAAGTGCTCATACTCATCAATACTATCATATTTTACAATTGGTTCGGTGATATTTAGTATGTCCATTTTATTAATACAATTATAATTTTTTTAAAGCAAAAATTATAATTGCCTCTAATAATCTAACCAAAGCTGTGGAAAGGCTTTTTTCTCTTTGTTAACCCACACACTTTTAAGTTTAATGCTTTTTAGTTTATCTTTTTGGATAAATTTATTCTTTTTAGGGAAAACCCTGTTACCATACACAATTGTTACTGGTGTAATACCTATAGAGTTTAAATACTTATTTACCTTTTCCTCAATCTCCTTCATTATAGTTACTTTTTCAGGAGATAACTTCACATCCGCTTTTTGATAGCCATATTCTGTATCATTAACTTCAAGTATATCACAATCCTCCATTTTTAGAAATGCACCAAATACGTTGATAGATGTAGTTCCATATTTATCATAATTTTTACGAGTAAAATTTAATCTTGCCATTTTTATATATATTACTTTTTTACTTAACTTAAATCATTTTTTTTCTTCATGTTACTTTAATACCTGACCCACTGTTTAATTTTTTAACTAAATCCTGAATAGCAATGGCACTCCCATCCATTAAACTGCTAATGCTTTGTGCTGTAGGATTGTTAACCGTGTTTACAGGTGTGGAAGTATTTTTTTTCCAAAATTTTACGTGATTTTGGTGTTAAAGCTTTTGTAACTAATTTCTTTCCTGCTTCTACAGCAACATTCTTTCCAGCCTCTAAAGCTTTCTTTGCTCCTTCCTTAGCAACACTCTTTCCAACATCTAAGGCAGAAGATGCAAGTTGTTTAGCCGCGCTACTAGTAAAAAGACTCGTGAGAAAGTTCGCAATACTGCTAAAGATTCCGCTACCTCCATATGCATACCTTTTATTAAATCCTCTTTTCTTAGGCGATATCATTTTTTATAATATAGACATTAAATTTTTATAAGCGTTTGAATTTATAACACCTTGCCTTTTTAATTCATCACATATTCCTACTAACTCGTTTCTTACACCTGTGTTACCCGCTTCTTTGCTCGCTAATAACAGGTCAAGTCTTTCTATTAATGCGTTAGGATCACCTGGGATAACAACGATACCCTTTCCTTTATATAAATCTTTATCATCCCAAATTTGTTTTTGTATATTATTCCATTTGTATCCTCTATTGGCTTTAGAGCGTTTTTGGTTTGGGTCGTTATTACGATAAAGAGCGTTTGTTTGTGTCATTAACTTGCCATAATTTGCATATTCCTCCTCGTTAAACCCTTTCGGTTCTTTTTCAACAATTAGGCTCCATAGACCATCGGTGCCTTCATATTTTTTACCTTCAACTATAATATTGTTATCATTGATAACAACTGGTTTGTTACCGATAAAAAATTTGCCTCTTTTGTCATATAACCCAGTTGTTTTATCAACTTCTTCTATAGTAGTAAACTTTCTTAGATACTTTTCTGCTATTTCCCCAAGAAACATCGGAGCTATAATTTCTTCTTCACTTGGTTTATCATAAGCTGTGATAGATGGAAAGGCTGGAAACTTAATAGCTTCTGGTAATGCTTTTATACCTTCCTTAATAGGTTTAAGTTCTTCTGTAACCTCCTTAGCTGTAGCTTTTTGTGTTTCTGTAATAGGTCTAAAAAACTTTGAAAGGTCAGTTTGCAATTCTTTCTCCCCAGTTCTCTCTGCTAGTTGGTTATCCCGGATATTTTTCTTTGTTTCGAGGTACTCTTTTACAATTAAGTCTCTTTTTGCAGGATCAGTTATTTTTAGAAATGACATTTTTAATTAGCAACATATTTTTTTAACGCAGATTTAAACGTTGTTTTTAACGCAGATTTAAACGTTGTTTTTAACGCAGATTTAAACGTTGTTTTTAACAAGTTTCACCGCTAACGCAATTAAAACTACATTGGAAAGAAAAATTTATTTTAGGCTTGTTATTACTTTTAGTGGGTGTCAGAATTCTTTTCAACCAACCTCCGAAAGGACTCACGCGCTTCTTGCCTCCCTTTCTCAATTAATGATTCTTCAGTTTCAGCCAATATCTTTTTCTTCGTTTTTGACCTAACTTCTTCCTTCATTACTTTATACTTTTCCAATTCTTCCAAGATTAGTTGAAATTCTTCATCTGTAACTTTGTTATCACTCAAAGCTTTCGATATATGTGAGGATATCGTATTTAACTTGGTATCAGCAATTGTTCTAATTTTTTCGTGTTTCTCAGCTTTTGCAGTAGAGCGTCTTACGCTATACTTTCCAATTAAGCTTAAAAGACCAGTAAAAGCCGCTGCACTTTCTAATGCTATCACTGCAGGTATCGCGACTACTGTTGATAGTAAACCTATCCCACCTGCTCCTGAAATCAGGGTAATCGTAACTAAAGCCGTATCTATGTTATCCACTATTCTCGCAGCTCTAAAATACTTCTTACTCAATGATTCCCTTTTAGTCTTTTCATCTTCTAAAAATTTCTGAATTTCATTAATTTTTTGTAATCTATATCCCTGCCCTTGATCCTCTATAGGTGGAGCAGTTGGTAATTTAGGGTATAAATTCTCTTTCATCTCCATTTTCTATTACAATTATAATTTTTTAAAATGAATAGCGAACGAGACATAAAAGCTCGTTTTCCTCAATTGTTACACTTTTGCTAGAATTGTTTGTAATAGTAATTATAATATTCTCAACATTTTCGAGGTTAACCTCATTTTGTAAACTACACCACTTAATTTTTAAATAGGATGGTAATGAGGTTAAAACAACTCCTTTAGTCATTTTAAAACCAAACCCTAGGAGTATATGTTTAACTTCTTTAGGTGCTAGTGTAAGCTTTTCCTGACAAAAAATTTTCCAGGTTGTTGTATTTACTTTTTGAGCTGGATATTTTAAGTCTTGTAATGGCATCCAATGTATTGTTTTTGGTTGAATAATATTTCCTTTAGTAACACCGAGTTTATGGATTTTCATTTTTATATAAATATTAATAATATTTATAACATTACAATATAGCCCCTAAGATAGGTATATTAGCAAATGGACTATTAGGGCCTAAAAGCAGTCCACTTCCATCATAAAACTTTCCTCCTTGCTTTAAATACAAGCCATCACCAACAGACCCTAACCCACTGCCCTTTTTAGGTGATAGGTAAAGCCCTTTTCCATCAGTTTCTACCTTACAAACGCAACCTCCTTTTTTAAGGTAAAGACCTGATCCTAGTGCTTTATTTACTCCGATTGAACCTAATCCAGAAAGAGCTCCAAGACCTAAAGCTGGTAACGCTTTTGAAGCTAATCCAGCCACCATCGGTAAAGCTCTAGCAGCCAATCCTGCCAACATACCGAGAAATCCTCCTTCAATCTTCATGTTATCTCTAAGCTGTTTGGCGCTCATTCTAATCGTTATGCCTTTACCATTTTCATGGGCTTTTGCCATTTTATTTACTTGTGAATTGGTTAATCCTATAATATCATTACCTTCTAAATCCTCATGACCTAAACGAATACTTACCGGACATCCACCTTTAACAGCATGGTGGAGCTTTTGCTTTTGCCCTTCTGATATATTAACTTTTACAGTCGTATAACTCGTCATTTTTTTATATATGCGATATTTTTTTATTATACTTCTCTAATATGAAATCTAATTGTTAAAGTTTCTCCTCTAAGATTTAGTAAAGTTCCATTTTGGTCTGTAA
Source organism: Tridacna crocea (assembly GCA_943736015.1). NCBI lineage: Eukaryota > Metazoa > Mollusca > Bivalvia > Cardiida > Cardiidae > Tridacna > Tridacna crocea. Next base: position 18,849,915 of record OX031069.1, read on the forward strand.
TTTCTACCGTCATTTTGTGTATTTCATTTAGTATTATAGGCAAGTATATTGGGTTAATGGGGGTTTCAATAATTTTATATCCGGGAGATACATCCGGGAAAAAAGAGTAAATCGTATTTTGTGTTGAACCGTTAACATAACTTCCTGAAATGATATCCATGTTTATGAATATGCTGTTTATATTGAGAATGTTGACAGTATTCTCCGACTCATGAAATCCTTGCGTATATTTCGAGCGAGTAAACCCTAATACTTTAGAAATGGAGTTTGGATGATTAAAATCTACTTGATAACCATCTTCTATATCAATAACAGACTTAAGGGTATTAGTGTTTGCAGAAATATTGATATAATATCCATCATTGACTTCATCATAGTGGTTGTTTTTTCTCATTTCCTGCTGAATGGTATCATTAATGTTTGTGATTTCATAACTTCCTTCTGGTATTTCAACCTTATTCCATGAAGCACCATTATCCGGAGAATAAATAAAGATGTTGTTTGTTGCATCAATGTTTGGAAAAGAGTAGTAAGTTTCAAGGTTCACCAGAGCGATTTCGTATTTTTTATCCTTGTCAAGTTGAATAATTGGTATAAACTTAGTTATAATGCTTGTTTTGTTATCACTTACTATAATTTGTAAGGACGTTTTGGGTTCTGTATTCTTTGCAATTTGTTTTAAAAGATCTTCCATTTTTTAATATAGTAAAAATATATTTTTAACTCGGTATGTAAAAGTTATCAAAGCCACACCTGTACTTCCCATCATGTTTTTTACTCGTTAAATCGATAATAACGAAACCATGTGGTCTTTCCCAACACTTATGGCAAAATTTTCTAAACTCCTCCTTAGACATATCTTCACTCACATGATCGCTATAAATATGATTAATGTTTTTCAGGTCTTGTTTGAAAAGGCAGATAAAAGTCGCGTTTTCTCTAATAGTTTGTCTCGGTAATCTAAAATAGTTTTGTGAAAGATAAAAGCAGTCAACATTACTATGCCTCCCACGAATGTAATAGCACTCACACTTATTTTGCTTTTCTAAAAGTAAATCGTCAAAAATCATTAAATTTTTGTTTTCTGAGTTTAAATCTCGTGGGTCAGGTACATCGTCTGCTGTTTCAAAAAAACTACACTTTATATCAGATTTATTTTTAAACGTTTTTACCCATTCTTCAACCAAAGCTGTTGGTGAAACATTTAAATCTTGTATTTCATCTCGCATATTAAATAGCTTTAAGATACCTTCTTTCGGTAGTCTTTCTTCAAAAGCTTTTTTAAGTATGCGGTATTCAGGTTGAAAAAGACTTTTCCCAAAAACGCATAAGTTGTTGTAGTCCATCCAACCCGGTCTAAGTAAAAGGTTAAGTAAAAGGGTGGTTTTACCACATCCTGATTTACCTACGATTAATCCTCTGATACTCTTTGGTAAAAGAGGGCTATTAAATCTCTTTGATACTACTTCGTTCCATGATAAATCGATTACATCCATTTTTATATAACTTTTTTAATTATTATATAAAAATGTATTGCGTTAAATGTAAAAAAGTTACTGATACAAATAACATAGAATATACTGTTAGTAAGAATGGAAGAAATATGAAACGGGGAAAATGTGTGGTTTGTGGAACAACTAAAACTCAGTTTATTAAGGCGCAGAAGGGTGGATCAGTTTTAAACAAAATGATTAACAATATGCCTTTTGAGATGCATCTCCCTGGTCACAATTTTACGGGACCCGGCACTAACCTTAAAAAAAGGTTAAACCCAGACTTAACTCCAAAGAAATGGAGCAAACCTATCAATAGAGTAGATAAAGCCGCTTATCATCATGACATATGTTATCTTCAAAACGATGATACAGCTACAAGAAATGCTGTTTGTGATAAAAATATGTTAACAGAGTTACAAGGTATTTACAATCCTACTTTAAGAGAAAAAATGGAAAGAGGAGTTGTTTCTAGCTTAATTGGAACAAAGAAACGATTTGGAATGGGGATTAAAAAAAAAAAATTTCACAAATTTAGCTGAAGAATTACACAAGCCCATAAAGAGAAAATTTAAGAAAAGAAGAGTTGAAGTAAACGGTATTGATAGGATATGGGCTGTGGATTTAGTAGACATGCAAGCGTTTTCTAAATTTAACCGAGGTGTAAAATATCTTCTCGCTGTTATTGACATCTTTTCTAAATACGGTTATCTGGTGCCATTAAAAGACAAAACGGGAAAGTCTGTTGCCGCAGCACTAAGGAGTATTTTTAAGGAGAGAAAACCGGAGAAAATGTGGGTAGATAAAGGTAAAGAGTTTTATAACAAAGATGTTAAAGACCTGATTGAATTGTATTCCACTGAGAATGAGGAAAAATCTAGCGTAGTTGAGAGATGGATTAGAACAATGAAAGAAAAAATGTGGAAGTATTTTTCTGCTAACTCTACGAACGTTTACATTAACGTGTTACAAGACCTCGTTAAAGAATATAATAACACGAGGCATTCTTCTATTAAGATGACACCTGTAGACGCGAGTAAAAAAGAAAATGAAACAAAAGTTTGGAGAAATCTTTACCCCGATCGTTTCGAAATAAGAGATATAAAACCTATGTTTTCTGTTGGAGATAATGTAAGGATAACTAAAAAGAAAAAGACTTTCGAGAAAGGATATACTACAAGATGGACTGAAGAGGTTTTTACGGTTTCCGAGGTTAAAAATACGAAGCCTGTAACGTATAAAATAAAAGACCTTAATGGAGAAGAAATACAAGGTACCTTTTATGAACCCGAGCTACAAAAAACTAGCCAAGAGTTGTATAGGATAGAAAAGGTTATTAAAAAGGGAAAAAATAAATCGTTAGTAAAGTGGAAGGGTTATTCCGATGAGTTTAATTCATGGGTTGATAATAGTGATATAGTAAATATTTCATTATAATAAAAAATGAGAAATATTGCAGTAGGAAACCTTATACTACCAAATAGACCGTTAAACAATTTCGAATTAGAAAGTGCGGCAAACAAATTAAAGATTCCTTTTTTTAGAGGAGTTATGGTAAGAAACGCTTTACCGAGTAAGTGTAGAAAAAAGGAATGTGGTATATTAAACCTTGATGACACAGGTGGACCTGGTACTCATTGGGTTGCTTGGTATAAAAACGGTAAAACTAAAAATTACTTTGACAGTTATGGTATACAACCCCCTATTGAAATTCGAGAGTACCTAAAAAGTCCAATACATTACAATAGTGATCAGATACAACCAGCTGAAGAGGTATTTTGCGGGCATTTGTGTCTTTACGTACTTAAAGAGTTAGGTTTAGGTAAAGAGTTCCAAAATGTTTTAAATACTTTATTTTAATAATAAAAAAATGCCTGTTGATAAATTTGGAAGAATGGATATTGAATCTAAAACAAGCGGTGATGGTGTACCACTCGCTTACATAAATAATAACTTTTTACGGAAAGATGGAACAACCAAAGTTACCGGATCTATAAATATGGATGGAAATACACTTACTAAGGTTAGTAATCCAACTAATCCTCAAGATGTTGCTACAAAGGATTATGTTGATACAAGTAAAGGAAAGGGTTTTTTAAAAAGGAATCAAGATGGAAACATTGTGGTAAAGAAAGATTTAGATATGGATGGTAATAAACTGTTAAATATCCCCTTTCCTGAAAATGATGGTGATGCTGCAAATAGAATATATGTTGATTCAAAGAGTAATCAACTTAGAAATTACTTTGATGGTAATTCACCTTTTGTTATTGCTCCGGGAGACGCAAATGGACCAGGTAATAAATTTCAAACGCAAAATAATCTTCATATGATGAATTTTAAGATTAAAGAGTTAGGTGAACCTACAGAAGAGGCTGATGCTGTCAATAAGAAGTATGTGGATAGCGCAAATGCTTTTACTCCGAGAGATGATGGGTGGAGCGCTAAGGGTACAATATTTTTAGCTAGTAAAAAGTTAGGTGGTTTAAGAACTCCTATAAACGGTCGTGAAGCCACTAATAAGGGGTATGTGGATGATGCTGTAAAAGAATATGTGGATAAATACGTTGGAAAATTTAAAGATGAAAATGGAAATTTTGTTACATCTTCGGACGTAAACATGAAAAATAAAAAACTTTTTGGTTTACCTACCCCAACTGCGCAAGATGATGCTGCAAATAAGGAATATGTTGATAGTGTTGGTCAAAATGCTAGAGAGTATACTGATAGAACTAGTGAATTGTTGGGTAGAAGAATTATTAATTTACCTACTCCTTTTATAAAAGATAATGGAAATTATGTTCCTAATTTACCAATAAATATGGCTGATCAAAGTTTAACTAATTTACCTAGTCCTCAAGAAGATAGTGATGCTGCTACTAAGAAGTATGTGGATGATAATGTAGACAAAAACAGAGAACCCGGTGCACTTACTAAAACAAATAAAGTAACTGATTCAAATGGTAATGAAGTTGCGCTTTTGCTGGGTAAAGGGCCCCACTACGTGGCACAGGGTGAAATTGGAACGAGTCATCGAATTGCACTTTTTCAAGACAACTTTATTGATAATGACGCTGTAAACAAAAAATATGTGGATACTCTCATGGCGGATAATGTTAGAGATGGGGCTCTTCCTGGAGTAGCAGAGGGAACCGTATTCTTTAAGGAGAATGGGAATTATCAGGCTACCGAGAATATTAATATGGGGTTTAAGCAATTGTTGAATTTACCGGCACCTGCTAATCCGAGTGATGCTGCTAATAAGAAGTATGTGGATGATGGATTGTATGAAAGTAAAAGGTATACAGATGAAAAAGTTCCTATACAAACTATTTTTGTAAAAGAAAATGATGATACATATAAATCCACTTATAATTTAAATTTACAACAAAAAAAAGTTTATAATGTAGCTGATCCCACTAACCCAGAAGATATTGTGAATAAAAAGCATATTGATAAAACAAGACCAATTTTTAAGAAACTTGGTAATTATTGGTTATTTGAGGATGATAATCCTTATCCTCAAACAATAAATTTTAATGGAGCTAACTTGGTAAATGTAGGAATAGTAAGGGGTTTAAAAGATATTACTGATAAAGAGTATGTAGATAATTCTATAAAGAATTTTAGTACTAAAACCTATGTGGATGAAAAAATTAAACAGTATGATGATAAATTTAATTTTAACATTAGACCTGTTAACACCTTCTATGCTGAAGGTTATACAGAAAATATAATTGGGATTATCGAAGCTAATTCATTTCCTTTTTATTTTGGAAAAGGACCTGGTTCTAGTTTGGGTTATCGACCTCCAGCTAACATAGAAGCCTTTAGTGGGCTAGATTATGGCTATCAAATTCCAAGATTATCAAAACTAACAAAAATACTCTTTTATACCAAATTAACCGCACCAACCTATGAAGAAGTTAATGCAATTAATATGACTTTAGAATTTGTAATACATCTTGGTAATACACTAATAGGAGGAAGGAGAAGAATTTTAGAAGCAACTGTAAACGGATTAGATTCATTATATTTAATACCTAACAATTTAAATTCTGAATTATCGCAAAATGAGTATGTAAATATACAAATTAAAAATAATATTATTTTAAATTATTTAGGGGTTAAACTATTCTTTGAGATAATATAACTTCCCTCATTAAAGGAGAGAACTTATATTTTTAAAGAAGAATATATAAAGTAAAAAGGGTTTGGAGTATCAACATGACCATAAAAATGAATATTTATGAGCTTATGTTTATTAAATATGTTCTAATGGTTTCTGTTCTACAAATCGGACAGTTAGCGTTATCCATCATATCGCTACAGTCATCGCAAATAGCCAGGTGCCCACATTCTTCATAGAGAACTGTAGGCTCGTTATTTAAGCACACGACACATTTATCTTCTTTAAAATTTTTTATTTCGTTTAAATGTTCTATGGGCATCGGATAAAAACACCTTCCTTCTAATTCGATTTTTATTTTAAAAGGAGCGTAAGAATTATATTTAGAGTTTAAATTATATTCAAAATTACATAAAGCATCTTCAAAGTACTCAAAAAACAAATTATACAGATCTGACCATTCTTGATATAAACTATTAAGAACAAAACTTTTTATACATCTAGAATATTCTTTATTAAATATAACTGTTGTTATATCTACTTCATCGTACTTATTATTTTCCCATAAGGCATAGTAAAATCCTCTTATGCTTTTAATAAAATCTATCGTTTCCTCCATGGTTTTAAATTCATTACCACAGTAATAATGTGTTTTAACAACACCTAGTTTTTGGTGTTGGCTTATTTTACTGGTGATTTTATTAATTTGGATTTTTTCTTCAAAGTGTTTGTTCAACCATTCAATACCGTTCATTTTTATATTAATATTTTTTTCCTTAACTTAAATTTTCAAAATTTATTTATTTATAATTCATTTCCTTAATTTAAAAATATTTTTTCACCAATAACGTCGAGATGCTTTTTTTATTAGTTTCTTGGAGACATCTGGTTTAACACCATTAGAAAGAAGTATAATAACTAATTCTCGTTTGATCATACTTTGTGCACCTTTTCTGGTAAAAGAATCTAATCTATAGCTTTTAACCATGTCAATGAGTTCTTTATGCTTGTATCTATTTATAAATTCATTTGCATAATATTCATTAACCATTTTTTATAAATATAAAATATTTCCTTAACTTAAAAAATCAAAAAAAACTTAATGTATGTAGTAGTATGCAATAAAATTGAATTAATGGTGCATTCATCCACATAAGTAGGTTAAGCATATAATATACCGACCATGTATATTATATGTTGTATTGGGCACCCAATTAGTCACTCACTGACACATCAAATTGGTAAAGCGATTAGGGGGGGTGGATTGATGCGTTGATGAGGCGATTGAGGGATTAGGGGCATACATTGATGCGTTGATGAAGCGATTGATGCGATCGGGATGAAGCGATTGATGCGATGTTGATGAAGCGATTGATGCGATCGGGATGAAGCGATTGATGCGATGTTGATGAAGCGATTGATGCGATCGGGATGAAGCGATTGATGCGATCGGGATGAAGCGATTGATGCGATGTTGATGAACGGGGGAGGGAATTAGCCGGAATAGCCATTCTATATACTACTATTGCTTGTAGGAGCCTTTGGAAAACATTGTGGCAAAAGGTGAAATTGCTCGTGACGAGCAATTTCACCTTTTGTCACAATGTTTTCTATGCCATCAAAAGGTGTCATATACAAATAAGAAACGGTTTCATCCTTGCTGCTATAAAGGGTCAATTAGAGATACCCTAGAAATGCCTTATGGGGTAAAGGGTTAATACGGGTTGGACTGGAATTGAAGCAATGTTACATACCTATTCCCTTAATGCCAACTGGTCTGTCAATGAAGCTTATAAATTGACCTTCTGATGCTTTTGGTGGGCCAATCGGTAAACTACTATGCCTGTCTTTCAATATTTTTCTATCTTTTATCACTTCATCTTCAGTCGTCTGATCAAATTTAAAACTGGAAGCATTGGCCTCTCCTCCATTGTCTGAAATGCCTGAAAGTTCCTCTCTTTCCCCTACACTCGGAAGTCTAGATTTCTTTCTGCTCAGAATTCTTGAACCTGGTCTTGAATTTGGTATGGAAGTGATTGGCTCATCTTCTTTAATACTTTCTAGCATGGGAGCCACAGTAATGCTACTTCTCCTTTCATCATGTAGTTCTGTATCACCCATAACACGGGAAAGCTTTTTCCGAATGTTGAACCATAGCATCTTCAGGGGGCCTGATATTTCTGCACCGGACAGCGTCAACCGTATCTTGTCACAAAGTGGTATCTCGCATATGCTGATGGACATGTCAACTCTCTTGTTAAAGTTGTTGCTTGTTTGAATGCATTGGTTTACATGGCAACATATCAGGGAAAATATCTGTGTGCACAGGCTACATGCCATGTAGACATGGCTGCAGTTTGCGTAGTGTTTCATTAGCAAATTGATCGTCAAGCAGACAAAACATGTCAACATATCATCAGTTAAGTCATCCACATTCTCCATGCAGTTTGCGAGACAATCAGCTACAGGATTCTGATGTAATAGGTCCCAACAAGGGCAACCTCTTGCCTGCAAAAAAACATACATTTTTATACCTTTATACTTAAACTTTTTGTGAGCCTTATCTTATTAAATTTGAACCATCTCTAGAAACTAGAAGGCCCTGAAGGGCCTGAATATGCTCTACTGGCAGAGAATGAAAATCTGACAAGAAATGCATACTTTGTCACGAAAACAAGAATTGGTAATTTTCAACTTGAAATGGTTTCTTTTCCCAGACTGTTTGTTGGATTTATTTCAAAATAGATAGGGTTAAAGCTATTAGTGAGATAAACAAACTGTGCAAGTTTCACAAAAATCCAATTACAAATGCACATTTTAACCCATAAACAAGAATTTGAAATTTTCAACTTGAAATGGCTGCTTTTCCCATACTGTTTGTTGGATTTTTCTCAAAATCAATAGGGTTGAAGCTACTTATAAGATAAACAAACTGTGTGATTTTCATGAAAATCTGGCAACAAATGCAGACTTTATTGCATAAACCAGAATTAGAAATTTTCAACTTGAAATGGCTACTTTTCCCATACTGTTTGTTGGATTTTTTTTCAAAATCAATAGGGTTGAAGGTATTGATGAGATAAACAAACTTTGCAAGTTTCACAAAAATCAGGCAACAAATGCAGACTTTATCGCGTAAACAAGAAAAAGACTAGCGGATGGACAGACGGATGTACAGACGGACAGACGGACGACGAAAACCATGCTATGACATAAGCTCTGCTGGTTGAAAGCCAGTAGAGCTAAAAAGGGATTAACCCTTTACCTGATATGCCAATTTGAGGCTCTTCCATGTCAGCAACAAATAAAGAGATGATGTCAAAAATATGGACAAATGAGGATACAAATATCTGATTGAGTAGAAAACATTGTGGAAAAAGGAGAAATTGCTCTTAATGAGCAATTTCTCCTTTTCCCACGATGTTTTCAAAAGCTGCCTGTTGTTAATGCATCAAAATGAGTATCTATGGAGTAAAGGGTTAAACCAGTGTGTCTTAGTGGAGATTCATAACAAGCAAGTCATCGCATAGCTTGCAACATGCAAAAAGAGGCATTTGGACATATGTGTAAAGTGTCGTCTCAGATCAGCCTGCACAGTCCGCGCAGGCTGATCTGAGATGACACATTACATCCAACTATAGTTTTGGCCTACAGTGGACTTGCCTGAAACATAAAACCATATACAATCAGAAAGTGTTGTCTCAGATCAGCCTGCCTGGACTGCGTAGGCTAATCCAAGACCACACTTTACAATTATGTCCAAATGTCTTTTTTTTGCATGTTTCAGGTCACTTAACTCTTTCCCACACAATCCCTAGTTTTAACAACTCTGAGGAAGAGGGCTTTTGAAAACATTGTGGGAAAAGGAGAAAATGCTGGTAACCAGCATTTTCTCCTTTTCCCACAATGTTTTCTACGCTATTAAAGACTATAACTCCAACATTTGTGACACATTTAAGTTGTCATCTGCAAATGTTTTCAATTTGGACAGGTCCAAAATTTGTCGTTTGGTAAAGAGTTAATTGTGGATCCCTAAAATCTAGGGATTCACCTTATCATACAGCGCTGCTCAGTTGTATTCATCACATAAATACAATTTTTTAAAAATTTTATCAAGAGCCTGGTTTTTGTCATTGAGTTTCAATTATATGACGTGTCACCTAAACTATTACCACACAATCCCAGTCAAGGGGTGAATTCCAGCTGCATTTTGGAAAATTTTACAGGTGAGGGAAAAAACTTCTCATTTCTCTGGAAAGTTGGTAGATCATCATTCTTGGATATGTAATGCTGATTTCATTTACTCAATTCTACACGACATGTGATCTAACAATTCTTTTCAGAAAAATGAGAATTTTTTTCCCTTACCTGTAAAGTTTTCCAAAATGCAGATGGAACAATTTCGCTTTCACCCCTTGCCCCTCTCTTAATGACCCTGAGAAAGAAGCCTTCTGAAGACATAAAGGGAAAACATTTTGAAAACATTGTGGGAAAAAGAGGAAATTCTGGTAACCAGCATTTTCTCCTTTTCCCACAATGTTCTATGCCGTGCTGTAAACAAAGTTCAATTATTGAGTTACATTGTTTTGTTATCTGCAAGTGCTTTCAATTTGGACCAGTCTAAAATTTTGTTGTTTGGTAAAGGGTTAAAATGCTTATCTTCCCACAGTAGTTAACTCTTTACCACACAATCCAGACTTTTAACGACCCTAAGAAAGATGGCTTTTGAAAAAACATTGTGGGAAAAGGAGAGAATGCTGGTAACCAGCATTTTCTCCTTTTCCCACACTGTTTTCTATCCTTACCAAAACAAATTTCAATTTTTCGGTCACATTTATTGTTGTTTGCAAATGGGTTTGGACCTGTTTAAAATGTTGTCATTTGATAAAGAGTTAAAACTCAAGATTGTGTGGTGGAGAGGTAAAATCCATTGATTAATCTATGTAAAGTCACAATTTCAAAAGGAGGCTCACCTCTGCTTGCTGTTTCAGATACCCCAAAAATTTTTCCCAGTGCTCAGGTGAAATATTGCTGTGTTTTTTACGGACTCTCTTGGAATTTGGTTGGGGTTTACTGTCTTCACTCAGCCTCCTTCTTGGTTCAATAGAACTTTCAGAATTCGAATCATCATTATTTCCACTATCATCTTCATTTGGATTATTTCGGTCTTCTCTGTCTTTCCCATGTTCACTGTTCCTTTCTGGTTGATCTTTGGATCCCTTTTTATTCTCTCGACCCTAAACAACAAAATTGACCCATGCCATGTTAAAAAGGGGCTAGGTGCATTTAACCCTTTCCCAAACAATCCCTGGTTTTTATGGGTCAGGAATAGAAGCCTTTTGAAAACATTGTGTGAAAAGGAGAAAATGCTGGTAATCAGCATTTTCTCCTTTTCACACAATGTTTTCTACCCTGTTATATCGAAAAATCATCTTTTTATCAACTGTTTATTTGTCACCTGCAAAATGCTTTCAGTTTGGTCTGGTCCAAAATTTGCCGTTTGGGAAAGGGTTAACGAATGTATCAACACTTGTCAGCCTGCACAGTTCACGCAGACTGGCCAAAACCCTTTGCCGTCTTCAATTGTTTTGCATGTCAAAGTACCATTCTGTCCCATGATTCAGTTTGTTGTTTAACAAAATCGATCTCTGGATCCACAAAGCATTGCTTGTTATTAACCCTTTATTCCTAGATACTCATTTCCACGCATTGCTTGTATGAGCCTTTGGAAAACATTGTGGCAAAAGGTGAAATTGCTCGTGACGAGCAATTTCACCTTTTGTCACAATGTTTTCTATGCTATGAAAAGGTGTCATATACATATAAGAAACAGCTTAATCCTTGCTGTTATTTAGGGTTAATTAGAGATACCATAGAAATGCCTTATGGGCTAAAGGGTTAACCCATTACCACACAATCCCTACTTTTCACGCCCCTGAGAAAGAAGCCTTTAGAAAACATTGTGGGAAAAGGAGAAAATGCTGGTAACCAGCATTTTCTCCTTTTCCCACAATGTTTTCTACCCTTCACAAAACAAATTTAAAATTTTCAGTCACTTTTATTTTGTCGTCTGCAAATGCTTTCAATTTGGGTAAGCCTAAAATTTTGTCGTTTGGTAGTGAGTTAAACATGATTTCTTTACCAAACAACAAAGTTTTAGACTTGTCCAAACTGATAGCACTTGCAGACAACAAAATAAATATAACTCACAGATTGAAACTGGATTTTAGAAGAGTAGAAAACATTGTGAGAAAAAGGAGAAAATGCTGGTTACCAGCATTTTCTCCTTTTTCCCACAATGTTTTCAGACAGCTTCTTTCTTTGGGTCATAAAAACCAGGGATTGTTTGGTAAAGGGTTTTGGAGATGCATTAACCCATTACCACACAATCCCTACTTTTGACGCCCCTGAGAAAGAGGCCTTTTGAAAACACTGTGAGAAAAGGAGAAAATGCTGGTAACCAGCATTTTCTCCATTTCCCACAGTGTTTTCTACCTTTCCCAGAACAAATTTCAATTTTTCAGTCACCTTTATTTTGTCGTCTGCAAATGCTTTCAATTTGGACCAGTCTAAAATTTTCTTGTGTGGTAAAGAGTTAAGCCCCTTTTGCAAGAGTATGACTCAATTAAATTTTAGTCATGCTCTGGCAAAATGGGGGTTTAACTCTTTACCACACAACAAAATTTTAGACTGGTTCAAATTGAAAGCAATTGCAGACAACAAAATAAAGGTGACTGAAAAGTTGAAATTTGTTCTGGGAAGGGTAGAAAACACTGTGGAAAAAGGAGAAAATGCTGGTTACCGGCATTTTTTCCTTTTTTTACAGTGTTTTCAAAAGGCTTCTTTCTCAGGGGCATCAAAAAAGGGATTGTGTGGTAATGGGTTAATGCATCACCATGAATATGTATCTGTAAAAAACCCTCTGGTATGACAACTGACTGAATCACAAGTAGACCGATCCACTGACAAGCAGACAGTTGAACAATAGCAGACAGTTTTGACCCAGGTCAGCCTTCCTGGCTGGCCTGTGTTGACTGACCTGGTTCATACTTTTTGCAGATGCATTAACTCTTTACCAAACGACAAAATTTTGGACTTGTCCAAATTCAAAGTATTTGCAGGCGACAAAATAAATGTGAATCAAAATTGAATTTTGACTTTGGAAAGGTAGAGAATATTGTGGGAAAAGGAGGAAATGCTGGTTACCAGCATTTTCTCCTTTTCCCACAATGTTTTCCAAAGGCTTCTTTCTCAGGGACTTTAAAAGTCGGGATTGTTTGGTAAAGGGTTAAACTCTCTTTTCATAGAGCATGGTGCATATTTTTTTGAGGAAAAAAATTTTTTTAGCTCTTTACCACGCAATCCTGACTTTTAACGACCGTTCTAGAGAAGCCTTTGGAAACCATTGTGGAAAAAGGAGAAAATGCTGGTAAACAGCATTTTCTCCTTTTCCCACAATGTTTTCTATCCTATCAAGAACCACTTTCATCATATGAATCACCTTTATCCCTTTCCCAAACAAGCACTTGTTTTTACATGTCTGCAGTAAAAGTGTTTTGAAAACACTGTGGGAAAAGGAGAAATTGCTCGTGACGAGCAATTTCACCTTTTCCCAGTGTTTTCTACCCATTTCGAGAACTTTCTGCTATTTTTGTCAAATATGAAATTGTCGTCTGCAAACTCTCTCAGTTCTGAAGAGTCTAAGATTTGTTGCTTGGGAAAGGCTCAATTTAAATTTGTTGTCTGCAAAAGCATTCAATTTGAAATGTCCAAAATTTTGCCGCTTGGTAAAGAGTTTGGCGAAGAATTCTATATCACCTGTCATGCAAAAGAGGACCATCTGGGAACTGCTGAAAGAGTCGAACCTAGTCAGACTGCGAGATTGCGCACTCTGACTAGGGACAACACTTTTCACTTTGTTGATATTTTCTGTATGAAAAGTGGTGATTCCTATCTTACTTTAAAATCATTTTTAAATCATCACCTTAAATTGACCGGCACTATCTTTGATCTGTTTTCATCGAACTGAAGTACTGAATTCCCAGATTGTCCCTTTTTGCTCGTCGGGTCACATGATTTAGCCCCTTAACATGATCCAAAGTCCTAACCTTTATGGGGTAGGTGTAATACTTCAACCCTTTCCCAAACGACAAATTTTAGACTGTCCCAAACTCAGTGTTTGAAGATGACAATTTTGAATTCGAAGAGATTGGCAGAAAGTTTTCCGAAACGCTAGAAAACACTGTGGGAAAAGCAGAAATTGCTCATTTCGAGCAATTTCTCCTTTTCCCACAGTGTTTTCTAATGACTTGAACTGCAAACACATGAAAACCAGGGCTTGTTTGGGAGAGTTAATGGTGTATGTAAACAAACATTTTCTCCTTCTCCCACAATATTTTCTTTTCTTTCCACATTAATTTTCAAATCTTGACTGTTTAATTTGTCATCAGCAAAATGCTTTCAATTTGGACTAGTCTAAAACTGTCATTTGGTACAGAGTGAGGTATGTTTCAATACAAACCTGTTTATCATCCCCTTCCTTTGATCCCTTTTTTCCATTTGGGGCACCAGCCGAGTTAGAGCCAGAATCGGAACATCTGCGCCCATTGCTCCCCGGCTGTAACATTTTTACACGTCTACATCGCCCGTTTATCTTTGGTATATCTACAAGAGTATTAAATGTATGATTCAAACTATTTGGAAAAGCACAGTAACCCTTTTAACGCTTTACAAAACAACAAAATTTCAGGCTGGTCCAAATTCAAAGAGTTTGCAAGAAGACACAATAAAATAAACATTGCTAAAAAAATGATATTTGTTTTGAATAGGGTAGAAAACATTGTGGGAAAAGGAGAAAATGCTGGTTACCACCATCTTCTCCTTTTTCCACAATGTTTTCTAATTGTTATGGTGTTGGTCTTTTTTAAAAATGTTTACCACACAATCCTGTCTTTTAACGCTCCTGGAAAAGACGCCTTTTGAAAACATTGTTGGAAAAGGAAACAATGCTGGTAACCAGCATTTTCTCCTTTTCCAACAATGTTTTTCACCCTATCAGAGTGAAATTGCACTAATTGAGCCACAATGAAATTGTCATCTGCATTTTTACAATGTGGACTAGTCTAAAATTTTCTTGTCTAGTAAAGAGTAATACCTTTAACAAGAGGGCCATTGGCCCTGGAACGCTCACCTTAGACTATAGCTTATGAGTGAAATTAAATTCTTTGAACAACTTCAGTAGAGCTTCACCCAAGGAACATCCCTGCTAAGTTTCATCAAGATTGGCCCAGTGGTTTAGGAGAAGAAGATTTTAAAAGAAATTATTAACGGACGATGGACGCCTGACATAGGGCGATCACAATAGCTCACCCTTAGCACTTTGTGCTAAGGTGAGCTAAAAAACAAGGATCTTTTCCGGACAGATTTGAATCCAACCAGATGTGGTTTGTATCTGAGCCATGTATTTGTTGCAGACTTTCATATTTGTTAGACATTTTAACCCTTTCTCAAACAATCCCTGGTTTTCACTGTCATGAAAAAGAAGCCTTTTGTAAACATTGTGAGAAAAGGCTGGTAACCAGCATTTTCTCCTTTTCTCACAATGCTTTCTATGGTCCCAGAACAAATTTCAATTTTTGAATCACATTAACTTTATCATCTGCAAATGCTTTCAATTTGGACCAGTCTAAAAGTTTTGATGTTTGGTAAAGGGTTAACCCGTTATCACACAGTGCCAACTTTTGAATTCCCTGAAAAAGACGCCTTTTGAAAACATTGTCGGAAAATGAGAAATTCTTGGTAACCAGCATTTTCTCCACTTCCCACAATGTTTGCTCTCCTCTTCGATACAAATTCCAAATTTTCAGTCACTTTTATTTTGGCGTCTGCAAATCTTTCAATTTGGACCAGTCTAAAATTTTGTCCTTTGGTAAAAAGTTAAGGGTTTAACAGTTTTTTTGATAAAGATATAACAATTTTTTTACCTTTGTGATCCTCTGAGCTTTCTGCCAGCTTCAGCTCAAACTTCTGTTTTTCGTAATTTACTCTTCTTCTTTTAGATCTCTTTCTCTTCTTATTTGTAGCTGAAATTGGGGTATTGGCAGAGTAATCCAGAAACTTGTCCATCTTCCCATCATTTAATTTACTTATTACATTCAATTTCTCCATCTTTCCATCTTCAAATTTATTCTTTTCATTCGATGGCTGTAGGTCGTTTTCTTCTTCAGCTTCTAGAATGTCAAAATTATTTCTATCTTGCTCTTCCATTGTATTGCTTTTTCCAGAAAGTTCAAGGCTAGGCTGATCTACAGCTGATTTGTCATGAACATCATTATCTGTGTCTTTCTCTTGGTGTTCTTTCTTCTCCTTTGTTTCTGTCTCAAATTTCTCAACCTCTTCTATGTTCTCCTCTTCAACTCTTCCTTCAATTTTCTCTTCTTTTATTTGATCATCTCCAACTGTTTGTTCCTCTTTTGAGTCCAGGTTTGTTAAATTAACTTCTCTGTCAGCTTGTTTCTCTGTAGTTGTTTGTGTTTCATTTTTGTCTTGCTCAATGTATTTCTCTTTCTCTCCTTCATTGTCCTTGTCTTCTATCATTTCGTTTTCTTTGTTTTCCAAATCTTCAATCTGTCTATCAGTTTGAGCCTCTTCTTCCTGGAGTTCTTTACTTCCAGCTTGGTTATCTGATACAGTAGATTCATCTTGGTTTTTACCAGCAAAATGTGGCTTCTCCAAGTTTCCATCTGATCTGATAAATGTTCTTTCATTGCAAGGCTGGTGACCAGATAAATACTGTTTTAGTTTCCCTGTGCAAATAAAAAAAGAAATTACATATACTTTTGAATGAACAGATGAATGTCCTACATTAACCATTTACCAGACCATAAATATTCCGACCTGTCAAATTTGGAAGCACTTGCAGATGACAAATCAAAGCAAATGCGGAAAAAAATGGAAATGCCAGAGTTATGGTTCTTTTGAATGACACTTTGTCTCATAGTGCTATACAGAGCAGACACAATTTGTGTATTTTGAAAAACTAGACAAGCCAGAGTTACAGTTCTTGTGCATGATACTTTGTACTTTACAAATGTGTGAAGTTTTATCAAAATATCTAAAAATGTTTTCAAGTTATACAATGTGAACAATTTGTGACAGACAGACAGATGGATACATGGGGAAAACAACATGTTTCCTGACCCTGACAGAAAGAGACATTAAAAATACAAAACCATGAATGATACTTGAAGCATTTTACAAAAAGGGCATCTCTTTCTTGTTTTCCCCATAACACTTTCAAACAGTTGTCAAAAGCAGGGGCATGAACAGAATCCTGGAAATATTGGTGTAAAGAGAATATTGTCAATCTATGACAAAAACCTTGTAACTACAGCTTGTAACAAGCTGTAGTTATGAGGTTTTTGAAGTAAATTAATGATATTTGGAACCTTTTTTTAATGTGTGCATTATTTCATCTGCATTCAAGTTCAAGGCATGTATTTGAATCTTTGTTCAAAATGGAAGTATCAGTGGATGACAAATAAGAAATTGCCCAAATCAAGAAATTTGTCTTTGAAAGAGTACAAAATATTGATGGAAGATGAGAAAACGGGGGTAACACAACATTTATTTTCTCCTTGTACAGCAATGTTTTAAAGCCCATTTTTACCCCAGATTTAAAACATCAGGGTTGTCTGATTAAAAACATTATGAAAGAAGAAGGTATTTCCTTTCCTTCCTTTTCTGAAAATGTTTTCTAACAAAGAACTTCAGCTCATTAATTTCTGGACAAATTTCAAGACTGTCATCAGCATAGTTATGCTTTCAACTAGGCAGGTAAAAGATTTGTTATCTGGTAAAGAGTTAACAACTTTACCAAACGACAAAACTTTCGACTGGTCCAAATTGAAAGCACTTGCAGACAAAATAAAAGTAACTCAAAAATTCAAATGAGTTTCCAGCAGGGTAGAAAACATAGTGGGAAAAGGAGAAAATGCTGCTTACCAGCATTTTCTCCTTTTCCCACAATGTTTTTAAAAGGCTTCTATCTTAGGGTTGTTTAGTTTGGTTGTATTGGGGTTTAATGCCACTTTAACAGCCAAGGTTATATCATGGTGGTTGGCGACGCACATGTGTTTCCTTGCTTTCTCAAACCAGTACTAACACAACTTTCTTTCCAAAGCCACCCACTACTTTTCTCACATGTTTCAGTAGAGGTGAGAGGCGAAAATATGCCGGAAAGAAAGTTTGCCTCAACCGGGTATCAAACTCACAACCACCAGGTCATGAGTCTGACATGCTTACCACTGAGCCACCCAGGCTGGCGGACTGTTTTGTGAAGGCATTAACCACTTACCTACAAGATATCCCAGTCCACACGTTGTACACTGATTGTTTCCCTCCAAAATCTGCTTGATTTCCTTCAAAATCACATTTAAGTAGTCATTATCAATCTCTGCTGCAAAACTACTGAAATGTACATGTATTCTCAATTGAAGGCATGGTTGTCAAATACTTTCATTGTACTGCAAAGAAATTTCTTGTGATCTGCTTCGTTAAAAAGCCTTGAAAATATATATCATGTACCCTGGCAAAAACCATGTAAAGCTAGTTTCCCTTTTGACTGTCCCGTAAACATCACTGCACTTGCAACACATCATCCAAAATGGCAGCATCGATCGATCACCAGACTGCATGTTTATGCACCAAACTGCATGTTTTTGTGACATCAGTTTCCAGTGACATCAGTTTCCATTGAATTGGGGCACTCAGAAGGGAATTTCTCTTTCATCAGCATACTCGATTCATGAGATTATTAAACAAGGAAATTTCGCTTAACGCTCTTTGAAAGGGCAAAACTTTGTACAGTCAGGTGGCAGGGAACTTGGAAACTTGTTCAAGGCTGTGTCGAATCATGACACAACCTCACCTTTGGCTCGAGTCAACATGATTCACCACAGCCGTGAACAAGTTTCCAAGTCCCCTGCCACCTAACCATACAACTAATGATGTGTACTTAATAGATACAAAACTAGAGCTGTCACTGAATGTGACTTAATACCACCCCAAGCCCTTTGACAGAAAAAAGTTTCATGTTCAAGGGGAAATTATTCCTCCACAAGGAAGAGTTGACACTTGAAAATTGCGTCTTGCAAATCGTCAACGGGTGATCAGTATATGTGCAAAGTTTCAATACAATTGAAGGAAAAATGTAGGAGGAGTTTGCAACACAAAATTACTAGTATTTTGTACACAGACGGACACATAGAGGGACACAAAGTTGGACAGGCTGATTCCAGTATACCCCGGAAAACATTCATTTTGTGGGGGTATAATTGACTCTTTATCTTACAATCCCCAGTCCCGACTTTTAACGACCCTGAGAATGAAAGCTTTTGAAAACAATGTGGGAAATGGAGAAAATGCTGGTAACCAGCATTTTCTCCTTTTCCCACAATGTTTACTACCCTGCTGGGAAAAAGATCAAACTTTAGACTTCTATTCATTTTGTTGTCTGCAAGTGCTTTCAATTTGGACACTCTAAATTTTGCATCTGGTAAACAGTTAAGAGCATTTCTAGACAGCAAATGAACTGTGTCTGAAATGATGGGATTTGTCATTTACAGGGTAGAAAACACTATGAGAAAAGGAGAGAACACTGGCTGTTAGCATTTTCTCATTTTCCAACCATGCTTCTAAAAGGATTTTTTTTTCCTCATCGTTGCTTTTAAGATTAATTACAGGATTATTCAACAAAAGGTTAACCCTTTATCAAACAATCCCTGGATTTTACCACCCTAAAATAGAGGCCTTTTAAAAATATTGTGGGAAAAGGAGAAAATGCTGGTAACTAGCACTCTCTCCTTTTCCCACTTTGTTTTCTACCCTGCTGGAAAAAAAATTCAATTTTCCACTCACATTATTTTTTCGTCTGCAAGTGCTTTCAAATTCGACCAACATAAAATTTTGTTGTTTAGTCAAGAGTTAAATCTTCATCAGACAATTCATGCTTTTACTCTTTGCCACACAAGAAAATTTCTAGACTTGTCCAAATTGAAAGAATTTAAATTCCCAACATAAATGTGCCTGAAAAGTTAAAATTTGGCTTGGGAAGGGTAGAAAACATTGTGGGAAAAGGATAAGATGTAGGTTTTTCGAAAGGGTTCTTTCTCATGGCAATAAAATGTCTGGATTGTAGGCCTTCAAAAGCTATAAAATTGAATAATTCACGACTTTTTAGTAGATTAACCCATTACCAAACAACAATACCTTAGACTGGTCCAAATTGAAAGCATTTGCAGACGACAACATAAAAGTGACTGAAAATTTTAAATTTGTTTTGTGAAGGGTAGAAAACATTGTGGGAAAAGGAGAAAATGCTGGTAACCAGCATTTTCTCCTTTTCCCACAATGTTTTCTAAAGGCTTCTTTCTCAGGGGCGTCAAAAGTAGGGATTGTGTGGTAATGGGTTAAATAGTTAAAGGCCCAAAATTGAGTCAAAAATAAATAATTCAACACGTTGACATGCATTTATATTCAAATCGTACTACACAGAAATTATTGTACAGATGACAAACTGTTACTGTGTGGTCCATGCAATTGTTAGTCACAAACATGAAATTAACCCTTTACCTCATGGCAAAATTTTAGACCTATCCAATTTGAAACCATTGCCAGACAACAATTTAATAAGGACTCAAACGCTGATAACCAGCATTTTCTCCTTTTCCCACAATGTTTTCATAAGCTTCCTTCTCAGGGTCATCCAAAGTTGGGATCGTGTGGTTAAGGGTTAAGTTCCATGGCCTCCAACTCTCAACCCTTTACCCTTTACCAAACAATCCCGGATTTTTATGACCCAAAGGAAGAAACCTTGTGAAAAACATTGTGAAAAAGGAAGAAAATGTTGGTAACCAGCATTTTTTCATTTTTCCACAATGCTGCCTTCTCTTCTAAACTCAAGCTTCAGTTTTCAAGTCACATTAATTTCATTTTGTCCATTGCAAATGCTTTCAATTTGGAAAGGTGTAAAATTGTGTTGTTTTGTAAAGAGTTAACCCTTTACCAAAAGACAAATTTTGGACTCTTCCAAACCAGAAGAGTTTGCAGACTACAATTTTACATTTGGAAAAAATGGCAGAAAATTCTCAAAAAGGGGAGAAAACAGTGGGAAAAGGAGAAATTGCTCGTTATGAGCAATTTCTCCTTGTCCCACATCGTTTTCAAAAGACTTTTACTGCAGACACGTAAAAACCAGGGCTTTTTTGGGAAAGGGTTAAAAGATGGAAGTTGCTGAGATTGGCCAATCAGCCTTTCTGAAAAGGTCACATGATATTTACTGAAGACTTCTAGTGAGTGTAAGGCCCCTAAATGTCATATCATTAACTCTTTACCAAACAACAAAATTTTTGAGAAGTCCAAATTGAAAGCATAATCATGCAAACTACAAAATAATGTGGCTGAAAAATTAAAGTTTGTTTTGGGAAATTTAGTAAACACTGTGGTAAAAAGGAGAAAATGCTTCTTTTGCCACAATGTTTTCAAAAGGCTTCTTTCTCGGGGTCAGTATAATTGGGAACTGTGTTGTAAAGAGTTAACAAGAAATGAAAGTTTTTTAACTTGAAATGGCTACTTTTCCCATACCGTTTGTTGGATTTTTTTCAAATTCAATAGTGTTGAAGCTATTGATAAGATAAACTAAGTCTGCATGTTTCATGGAAATCTGACTGAAAATACAGACTTATGGCGTAAACAAGAAATGGAAATTTTTAACTTGAAATGGCTACTTTTCCCATACTGTTTGTCAGATTTTTTTTCAAAATCGATAGGGTTAAAGCTATTGATGAGATAAACAAACCGTGCAAGTTTCGAGGAAATCTGACCAAAAATGAAGACTTTATCGCGTAAACAAGAAAAAGACTAACGGACAGACAGATAGACGGACAGACGGACAACGGAAACCTTGCCATAACATGAGCTCTACTGGCTTTCATCCAGTAGAGCTAAAAAACTGAGGCTGCGGAGATTAGCCCAATAGCCTTTACGAAAGCAGTAAATTTCTCTAGGACCAGCCATACAATAAAGAATTGTCGGCTTCAGAAACATGTAAATACTTTAATTGGTATAATTTTATTTCTGTACATTCTTATACCTACATTGTTTACTTTTGGGTACAACTGGACCTTTAAACTAATGTCAGCATCAAAAATAGAACTAGGTGATTTCCAGTTTTGCCTATTTATAGCCAAAATATGAATTTCCCAAGTTTTAAATAGGTCTTGAAAACCCAGAAACTGGTGTGTAGCCTTTTCAAACCACCTAACCCTTAGGCTGCTAAGCGTGATTCACTGACCTTTTGTGGACAGTGTAGATCAAGATCAGACTGCACAGAATGTGCAGTCTGATCTTTGATGTGCAGTCTGATCTTTGATCTACACTGTCCAAGAAGGAGATTTTATTCCCTAAGACATAACTTTGAAGTTTCAACATTTGGGGATTTTATTGTTGAATTGGATAAATCATTTTGGTAATTTAGAAGGATAAGGGCAACTATTTCCCTCATGGATATAATATAAACTCTTTAGAGATCTGTAACCTTTTTCCAGATGTCAAGACTTTGGACTTGTCCAAGTTGAAATCATTTACAGATGAGAACATAAATTCAGGTTATATTATGAGATACATCTAGGAAGGGTAGAAAACATGAGTAGAGATGGTGAAATTGCTTGTTGCTAGCAATTTCTTTCTTTTCCATCAAGTTTTCAAAAGCTGTCTTCCTCAGGGTCATTAAGCTTTTACCACACTATCCCAAGTTTTAACATTCCTGAAGAAGGAAGGATTTTTTAAACATTGTGGGAAAAGGAGAAAATGCTGTTAACCAGCATTTTCTCCTTTTCCCAAAATGTTCTCTACACTAATTCCCAAATCAGATTTCAATTTTTGAGTCACATCTATTTTGTCATCTGCAACTGCTTTCAATTTTGACTCATTCACATTTGGTCATTCAGAAAAGACTTAACTCTTTACCAAACAATGAAATTTTCGATTCGTCCAAATCAAAAGCATTTGCAGACAACAAAAGAAAAGTGACTGAAAATTTGCAATTTGTTTTGTGAAGGGTAGAAAACATTGTGGAAAAAGGAGAAAATGCTGGTTACCAGCATTTTCTCCTTTTCCCACAGTGTTTTCTAAAGGGTTCTTTCTCAGGGGCGTCAAAAGTAGGGATTGTGTGGTAATGGGTTAACCCTTTACTACCATACATAGGAGAACAGCTTTGTTAACCCATGCTTTCAATTTGGACCAGTCTAAATTTTCTCATGTGGTAAAGAGTTAAAACATTGAGTGGAAAAAGGAGAACAGCATTTTCTCCTTTTCCCACAATGTTTTCTATCCTTCACAAGACAAATTTCAAATTTTCCATCACTTTTATGTTGTCGCCTTCAAACGCTTTTCATTTGGACAAGCCTAAAATTTTGTCATCACTTTAGACAAATTTAATTTTTTCGTCTGCAAATGGTTTCAATTTGGGAAAATGTAACAATTTGTCGTCTGGTAATGTATCATATACTTACTTCAACAACTTCAACTCATTTTTAAGGTCAAGATCATTTGGCTTTATCTCTTCTCTGTTCCCAAATTCTGCTCCGTCTTTCCTACTTTGCACTGACTCCATACTGGTCGTTCTGGTAAAACCTGGTGTATCGCATTCTGAACTCCAAGAGTGTTCAATAGCCCCCTTAAATTCTGATTCATCAAGAGAAACAGCTTCTGCAATCTGAAAACAAACCAACAGATAAAAAATTCATAAAACAAAAGAACAACATGCCAGAGCAAAGACTTGGCTAAAATTGCTTGAACTCTTTACTAAACAACAAAATTTTGGACTAGTCCAAATTGGAAGCACTTGCAGATGACTCAAAAATTAAAATCTGATTTGGGAGGGATAGAAAACTTTGTGGGAAAAGGAGAAAATGCTGCTTTTCCTACTATGTTTTCAAAAGGCTTCTAGATCTCGGGGTCATAAAAACCAGGGATTGTTTGTAAAGGGTTACATTACTTCCAGTGCAAAGCAGTTTATGGTAACCAGCAGTTCATGGTAACCAGCATTTCCTCCTTTACTCACAATGTTGTCCTTTTCGATACAAACTTCATCAGTCGAAGCAGGAGAAATTCATTGTGTGAAAATGCTTTCGATTTGGACTAGTCTGAAATTTTGTCATTTGGTTAGGACATAAAGTCATTCATCTCCATTTGTTTATTTCTCAAGTAAGTAATTCATTCATCTCCATTTGTTTATTTCTCAAGTAAGTAATTCATGTCTCTGTGATCAATGTTTTAGATTATGGTAGCAGCTCTCTCTTTCATGTCTTTCCAGTATGTCGCTACTCTGCTGCCTTGCCTTGCCAAAGTACAATACTTTTATCCGTGACACCTCTAAATCTTAACTCTTTACCAAACAACAAAATTATAGACTCGTCCAAATTGAAAGTATTTGCAGAGGATAAAAGTGATTCAAAAATTAGAATCTGTTAAAGGAAGGGTAGAAAACATTGTGGTAAAAGGAGAAAATGCTGGTCACAAGCATTTTCTCCATTTTTCCCTCAATGTCTTCAAAAAGTTGCTTTCTTAACTCTTTCCCAAACAAGCCCTGGTTTTTATGTGTCTGCAGTACAAGTCTTCAGAAAACACTGTGGGAAAAGAAGAAATTGCTCATATCGAGCAATTTCTCCTTTTCCCACAGTGTTTTCTAGCCTATCGGAAAACTTTCTGCCATTCTCATCAAATTCAAAATTGTCATCTGCAAACACTTTTGAGTTTGGGACAGTCTAAAATTTGTCATTTGGGAAAGGGTTAAGGTAGTTAAAAGTCGGGATCCTGAGGCAAAGAGTTAGAGAGAACAAAAAGTATTCCACTTTTGAAATATCTTAACCCTTTCTAAAAGGATAAAATTTCAGACTGGTCCAGTTTGAAACCACTTGCAGAGGTCAAAATAAACTTAACCCATTACCAAACGACAATATTTTGGACTGGTCCAAATTGAAAGCATTTGCAGACGACAAAATAAAAGTGACTGAAAATTTGAAATTTGTTTTGTGAAGGGTAGAAAACATTGTGGGAAAAGGAGAAAATGCTGGTTACCAGCATTTTCTCCTTTTCCCACAATGTTTTCTAAAGGCTTCTTTCTCAGGGGTGTCAAAAGTAGGTATTGAGTGGTAATGGGTTAAATCAAAAATTAAAATTTGCTTCCAGCAGGGTAAGAAACATTGCAGGGGAAAAGGAGAAAATGCTGGTTACCAGCATTTTCTCCTTTTTCCACAATGTTTTCACAAGGCTTCTTTTTCAGGGTCGTAAAAACAAGGAATTGTTTGGTGAAGGGTTAACTTATGCTTACTTCATTTTCCTCCTTTTCAGGAATGTCTACTTTGAGGTTCTGCTCCAAATCTGGATCTACACCACTCTTTAGGCTTGTTTCTTCATCACAAGTACTTCTTATGCTCCTAGTGAGAAAGAACTACATCTATTACAGAAAGTTGACGCCACCTAATCATATGAAAATTTTTTAGACTTGTCCCGATTGAAAGCATTTATAGACAGGTACTCAACGATGGGAAACTTCCTTAACTCTTTACCACACAATCCCAAGTTTTAACGACCCTGAGGAAAAGGCCTTTTAAAAAAATGTAGAAAATGCTGGTAACCAGCATTTTCTCCTTTCCAAAAATTGTTTTCTACTCTATCAAAGGCAAATACCGTCATTTCAACTACATCTTAATTGTCATCTGCAAATGCTTTCATTTTAGACCAGTCTATTTCTTGCCGTGTGGTAACGAGCTGAAGGGTAAAAAACATCAAAAGGAAAACAAAAGCTAGTGTATCACTTTTTC
Source organism: Tridacna crocea (assembly GCA_943736015.1). Taxonomy (NCBI): domain Eukaryota; kingdom Metazoa; phylum Mollusca; class Bivalvia; order Cardiida; family Cardiidae; genus Tridacna; species Tridacna crocea. The sequence goes on from OX031069.1 coordinate 18,875,420, forward strand.
TTTCTTTTTCCACAGTGTTTTCTACAGGATCTATCTCAGGTTTTCAAAATAAACCATTGACTGGTTAACCCGTTACCACACAACCCCGACTTTTAACAACCTTGAGAAAGAGGCCTATAGAAAACATTGTGGGAAAAGGAGAAAATGCTGGATACCAGCCTTTCTCCTTTTCCTACAATATTTTCTACCCTATCAAAGTCAGAAATCATCATATTTCTAAAGATTTTATTTGTTGTCTGCTTTGAACTTGGTCCTGTCCATTAATTGTAGACAAGTAAAATGTCCAAATTGGAAAACACTTTCAGATGACAAATGGTCTGCAAATATTCTCAATTTGGACATGGCTAAGATTATGTCATGTGGCAAAGAAAGAAAAATACTTCTAATTTGCCAAGTTTGCATGTTGAAGAAAATCCCCAGACAGTTTTAAATTCTAACCCTTTTATATTCTCTACAAAATGACAAAACTAATTAATATGGCTTTCTACACGTGAAAAGGGACATTTAGAGATTTGTGTAAAATTTCCTCTTGGTTCAGTCTGCGCAATCCGCGCAGGCTAATCTAATACGGCACTTTACAACTACATTAGATTGTGTGCAACAGTAGACTTGTACAACTAGAAAATTACATAAAAATGAAAAGTGTCATTTCAGATAAGCCTGCATACTCTGCATATGCTTATCTGAGACAACACTTTAACCCTTTCCCAAACAAGTACTTGTTTTTACATATCTGCTGTACAAGTCTTTTGAAAACACTGTGGAAAAATGAGAAATTGCTCGTAACGAGCAATTTCTCCTTTTCCCACAGTGTTTTCTACCCATTTGGAGAACTTTCTGCCATTTTTTTTATTAAATTTGAAATTGTCGCCTGCAAACTCTTTCAGTTTGGAAGAGTCTAAAATTTGTCAGTTGGGAAAGAGTTAAGCTAATGTCCAAACGTCCTTTTTTATGAGTTGCAGGCCATACTATTATACAGACCTTAAATCATGCTCTTTATTATCTACCACATCAGGTATTTTTCCCTCATTCGAGCTATGTTTTGACTTTCTCTCATCAGCTTGGTTCTTCTTGTCTTCTTTCAAATGTTTCTGAACTATCAACCCTTTAACCTTTTCAAATATTCTTTTTTCATCATTCTGAGAAGTGTCTTTGTCGTCTTTAAGTTTACGTATATCTAAGTCATCTATATCCTTTTCTGCATCTTGCTTCTCCATTTTGTTCGAAGTTTGTTTCTCTGATTTGCTTGGAGGTCTTTTTTGGTATGGAGGTCTTTTTTGGTAGTCATGTTTTAACCTTCTTTTACTGACCACACACTGGCATGGCTTCTGTTTTATACGTTTATTCGTTTCATCTTTATGACTGATGTATTTACTAATACAGTCATTTCTATCATTATGGATTCTATTCTGAGCATTCATTTTTATTATTTCATTGGTCTGCTCAAATTCCCGGTTAGTGTCGTCAACAAAAGCCTGTTTGCTTCCAAAGTTTTCATTATTCACTTGACTCTTTTCATCGAAATTGTTCAAAGAAATTGTTGTGCTACATCTAAGCTGGTTGACAGACAACCGGTACCGCAGATCTTGTGGACCAGAGGTCTCGGATCTAACATTGTCAGTGCTTTCTTCTATTCTATTCTTCATCTTCATATAAGATTCACTTGTACAGTTTCACTCATTGCCTGAAAGTATGAGAAAAGAAGATATCTAAATTTTATCATGACTCATGTCTAACCTTGGTGACATATGATCCACTTTTATAACCCTTTACCAAACAACAAAATTTTTGACTTGTCCAAAATGAAAACAATAATATTGCAGATGACAAATTACCTATGGTTAACATAGAGTGTTTCCTTGGTAGAGTAGAAAACATTGTGGGAAAAAGAGAAAATGCTGGTTACAAGAATTTTCTCCTTTTCCCCCCCAATGTTTTCACAAGGCTACAAGGCTTCTTAAAAGGTTGTTAAAACCCCGGACTATTTGGTAAAGGGTTAAGCCTTTACTACACAATTCCAGGTTTCAATGATTCTGAGAAAGAGGACTTTTGAAAACATTGTGGGAAAAGGAGAAAATGATGGTGACCAGCATTTTCTCCTTTTCCCACCGGATTTCCTGCTGTTTCAGAGACAAATGGAAGGAAGGTGTTTTTTTTTAATTTGTGGGAAGAGGAGAATTTTCTGGTAGCCCTTTTCTCCCTTTCCCATCATGTTTCAAACATGCCATCTTATTTAAGGTCACTAAAACATAGCTGATTTAACTCTGTACCACACAATCCAGACTTTTAACACAACCACGTAGAAAATGGCCTTTTTGAAAACAATTTGGGAATAGGAGAAAATACTGGTAACCAGTATTTTCTCCTTTTCCCAATTGTTTTCTTTCCTTACCAAAACAAATTTAAATTTTTCAGTGACATTTATGTTGTTGTCTGCAAATGCTTTCAATTTGGACCAGGCTAGAATTTTTTTGTCTGGTAAAGAGTTAAAGGTTGTTGATTTAAAGCATTACCAAACAAAATTTTAGGTTTGTCCAAATCAAAAGCATTTGCAGACGACAAAATAAAAGTGACTGAAAATTTGAATTTTTTTGGGGGCAGGACAGAAAACATTGTGGGAAAAGGAGAAAATGCTGGTTACTAGAATTTTCTCCTTTTCTAACTATGTTTTCTAAAGCCTTCTTTCTCAGGGTTGTCAAAAGTAGGGTACAAAAGACGAGTACATTACCTCGTCCAGGATCAAATTTCTTCTGTTACCAATGAATAGATTTTTCTTTTGTCAAAGCTGGGGTATTAATTCTACCACATATTCTTGTGTTTATACGACGCAATAGAACAAGACTTTTGAAAACTTAGTGGGAGACGTAAAATATTATCCAGGAAACCAGCTTTTCTCACAATGCTTAGTTCCCTACGAAAGACAATTTCCATGGCTTGAATAAAACACTTAACCCTTTACCAAACAATAAAATTTCAGTCTTGTCTAAATTGAAAGCATTTACAGACAATTATATAAAAATTTCATACTAACTAAAGTGGTGCGATTTTACTTTGATAAGGTAGAAATCAAGGTGGTAAAATAAAAGAATGCTGGTTACCAGAATTTCCTCTTTTTCCCACCATGTTTTTAAGAGGCTTCTCTTCCAGGGTCGTTAAAGTTGGGATTGAAAGGTAAAGGGGTAATTTAATTGTCATTCATATTTGTTTTGAATTTGGACAAGTATAAAATTTTTCTGTTTGGTTATGGCGTAAAGCCCCTCTAGTAATCAAAAGTGAACAATGCAGGTGTTTCAGATGTATAAATTTTGAATTTTAATCATACCTTTTAAAAACATGAAAATTATTGTGAAGATACTATCAAGGTTATGTTAACTCTATACCAAACGACAAAATTTTAGACTGGTCCAAATTGAAAGCAGTTGCAGACGACACTTTAAAAGTGGCCCTTCAGATTTTGGGACGAAAATTGTACAAAAGTGCAAAAAAATCATCCTTATACTCCCAAAGCCTTTTAATTTTCATTCATAAAATGCCAGTAGTCGAACACCGTCCGACAACACAAGAAATTAGAGATTTACTACAGCCCAGGTCGACATGGACGGGAGACACGTTCTATTTTTAGATGATCAATTCACTCATCTACATCCAGGAATACACAGATTAAGTTTCAAACATAGGGTCCGAAGAAGACATTATGGAAAATAATTATTACATGTTTGTTATGTAATGGAATTTCAGCGTTATAAGTCACGTGCCAGTCACTTGGCATTCCCAAAATGCTTTATTGATTTTTGGCGCGAAATCTAAAAATACCTTAAGAGGCTACGTAGCCTTTTAAGGGAACACCATGGAAAAAAATTTTCTTTTTGTAATTTTATGAATCTTAATTATTGATGATTTGTATTATTTTTTCATATTTACATTTCAGTGATATATATATTTTTTAATTTGGTGAGATGTAAAAATTCTAAATACCCACCTTTAAATTTATCTGAAATGATAATAGTTGTCTGTGAAAGTGTAGAAAACCTTGTGGGAAAAGTAGAAAATGCTGATTACCAGCATTTTCTCCTTTTCCCACAAGGTTTTCCAAAGGGTATTTCCTAATGGTCATTAAGACTCGGGATTATGTGGTAATGGGTTAAATCACTCAAAGTACTATCTGATATTAGTAAATGAATTTCAAAACCAGATAAAACATAAACAAAAGATAGAGCAACCTGTCCACTTCTAACCTATGTTTAACTCTTTACCACACTAGAAAGTTTTAGACTGGTCCAAATTGAAAGCATTTGCAGACGATAAAATAAAGGTGACAGAAAAATAGAAATTTGTTCTGGGAAGGGTAGAAAACACTGTGGGAAAAGGAGAAAATGCTGGTTACCAGCATTTTCTCCTTTTCCCACAGTGTTTTCAAAAGACTTCTTTTTCAGGGGCATCAAAAGTAGGGATTGTGTGGTAATGGATTAACCCTTAACGACACAACAAGATTTTAGACCTGTCCGAATTGAAACACGTACAAGAACAATATCGTTGTTGTGTGGTAAAGTGTTGAAGACTGAAGAGGAAGGCTTTTGAAACATTGTGGGAAAAGAAGAAAATGCTGGTAACCAGCATTTTCTTCTTTTCCCACAATGTTTTCTTCCTAATCCAAGACAGAAATTATCATGAATTTTTACTCCACCTTCTATTTGTCCACGTCTTCACAAGCCAAGGCTGACGATTCATTATGCTACCCTTGGCGGATCAAGCTTGATTTTTACATTCACCCGATACCCTTTTTCATTGGATGCAGCCAGCTCTAACTGCAACAAATGAAATCGCTCGTAGCATTTCATCTTTGGTAAATATAGAATAAGGTAGCGACATTTCGAATAGAAGGTAAACATGGAAACCCATGTGGATGTCTGCTTATCTCTTCATGTTGAATAATTGTATTCGTAAGCGGTTTGTAAAACGATATTTCATTGGTTTTCAGAAATATGATGTAAAGGGAGGTAATAACCAGCATCCAATACAGGGCGCATCGTAGGAATCTCGAAATTGGGCTCAATCAGCCAAGGTATGATCCACGTAGTGATCATAACCTTGGCTTGCAAAGATGATTCGTCCACTGCAAAAGCTTTCATTTTCACAGGAGCTATTATCTTGTCTTCTGGTAAAGACTAAACTCTTTACAACACAATCCTGACTTTTAACAACACTGAGAAAGAAGCCTTTTGAAAACATTGCAGGAAAAGGAGAAAATGCTTGTAGTCATCATTTTCTCCTTTTCCTACAATGTTTTCTACCCTTCCCAAAACAAATGTCAATTTTTGAGTCATGTTTATTTTGTCATCTGTAAATGGCTTCAATTTGGACCAGTCTATAAATATGTTGCTTGGTAAAGAATTAACCCTTTGCCACACAATCCTGACTTTCGACATTCCTGGTAAAGAATGCTCTTGAAAACATTGTTTGAAATGGAGAAAATGCTGGTAAACGGCATTTTCTCCTTTTCCAACAATGCTTTTTACCAAATCGAGAACCACACAATCCCTACTTTTGGCGACCCTGAAAAAGAAGCCTTAGTGCTGGTAACCAGCGTTTTCTCCTTTTCCCACAATGTTTTCTAGCCTACCGAGACCAAATTTCAATTTTTCAGTCACATTTGTTTTGTCGTCTGCAAATACTTTCATATTTGGACAAGTCTAAAATTTCTTGTGTGGCCACTTTTGATTTTTTGTCTGCAAAAGCTTTCACTTTGAAAAGATAAAAATTTTGTCGTATGGTGAAGTCTTAGTACAAATAACTGTCCTCACAGGCCATGTTACTTTTTGACTGGTCGCCTCTGGGTACAGAGATGATCAAGACAAAACCAGTTGAAAGTTCCACACAGATTTTGTGCGCAAGTTTGAACTCTCATAGTTTCACAGAAACAGCACAAAACTAGGATTTAAACATACCTGTTGCTTGTGTATTAAATAATCCTTCGTTTGAAACACAAATATTTTCAATTTAAATGCTAAACATAAGAGAAAAATGTTCATTTCATTTGTTACTCAAGCTAATTACATTCCCATAAACACTCAAAATGGCCACCACGCACGATAAATTTCTTCAATGTTTTTTTTCGAGATTTACATGTTATTTACACGACTTGTACAAGCTTTATAGGTATTGAAATGTTTAATAATTTGTCTTTGGTCAGGCTAGTTACTTAAATTTAACTGCGTTTCGCTGCATACAGATTAATTCGACGACACAGAAAGGCAGTATAGCACTTTATCTTTGCTGCTGGAAAATCTAAGATGGATTTGAGACGGTACAGTGCACAATAAATGTCCAAATATGAAAACAAAAATCACCGTAGCATCTCATTATTGAGACTATGTGAAGTCTTACCATAATTCTGTAAAACGGCAAATTATTCCTGTTTCACTGAATGCTATGAACCAAATGTCATTTGCTACAAAATTACAAGAGAATTATAACCTAAACATAGATTCCATACATTAATTACTCTCAAATAGTCACTGTATAAAACACATACCTAATGTAAAGACGAATTGAATAGCCATTAAAGTTATCATCTTTCCAGTGGCCTATGTAACACACATGACAGAAGTGTCACGGGCCATCTGATTGGCTGGTTTAATAAATCGCCTTGACCTTATGAAGTATTACAGGATAGGAAATGACTATTCTATATGAGCCATGCTCTGACAAAAGGCGGCTTTATGCATTTCTATGCTGCATTTTACCAATCAAGTTATCAAATAGCCATGGATTCCTGAAATTCATTTTATATAACAACTGACTGAATCATGAGGCAGACTGGTCCTTTGCAAAGATCAATCTATGGCTGACCTGTGTTGGTACTCTTTGAAGATGCATTCAGCTGCCTTTTCACAGAGTGTCCCTGCAAAGTGTTCGCATGTGACAATTTCGAATTTGATGAGAATGGCAGAAACTTTTCTGATAGGCTATAGAAAACACTGTGGAAAAAGGAGAAATTGCTCATTACGAGCAATTTCTCCTTTTCCCACAGTGTTTTCTAAAGACTTGTACTGCAGACATGTAAAAACCAGGGCTTGTTTGGGAAAGAGTTAACCCCTTCCAAAACGACAAAATTTTGGACTAGACCAAATTGAAAGCATTTGCAGACAACAATTCAACTCTTGCTGAAAAGATTATTTCTTTCTATGATAGGGTAGAAAACATTGTGGTTACCAGCATTTTCTCCTTTTCCAACAATGTTTTCAAAAGGCTACTATCACGGCGGGGAATCACGTGACACAACAACAACAACAATGACCGTTATTTGAAAAAATTCCCCGACTTCAGGTAAGAAAATCTTTAATAATTCCGTTAATACATGACAGATTGGAATTTGGTTTGAAGCAGAGAAGGCGGAAGGACTCCAGGGATTTGCTTGATGCGTTAGATTTTTTAAACAACACCTGATCAAAAAGTTATTGACGAGCAAACAAATTTTTTACCCTGGATAATTTGTTTGCTCGTCAATAACTTTTTTATCAGGTGTTGTTTAAAAAATCTAACACATCGAGCAAATCCCCGGAGTCCTTCCGCCTTCTCTGCTTCAAACCAAATTCCAATCGGTCACGTATTAACGGAATTATTGAAGATTTTCTTACCTGAAATTGGAGAATTTTTTCAAATAACGGTCATTGTTGTTGTTGTTGTGTCACGTGATTCCCCGCCGTGACTATTCCAGACCCGTAAAAACCAGGGCTTGTTTGGGAAAGAGTTAAATATTTTTTCAGGGCACCAAAGGTGATGGTGATAGCTCTTGAAACGTAATGAAACAACGTAAATGTAATTTATTCTACGAAATCTCTCACAGATCAAAAGTCTTTCTAGTTTCTTCCTTGCTCTATATCAACTTGGAAACTGACAGAAACAAAAAGATTTGTACTCAAATCAAATCGTTGGGTATGTGAATTGTTTTCAACACTTCAAACACTATTTCACCCATAATAACAGCTCACATAGTATCTATCAAATTGAAAATATTAAAAATTTTCCAGTCGACAATATAAACATGATTCAAAAATTGAAACTTGACTTAACCATTACCACACAATCCTTACTTTTGACGACCCTGACAAAGAAGCCTTTAGAAAACATTATCCGAAACGGAGAAAATGCTGGTGACCAGCATTTTCTCCTTTTCCCACAATGTTTTCTCTCCTCTTTGATACAAATTTCAAATGTTCAGTCACTTTTCGACATCTGCAAATGCTTTCAATTTGGACCAGTCCAAAGTTTTGTCATTTGGTAAAGAGTTCAGAAGAGTAGAAAACATTGTAGGAAAAGGAGAAAAGGCTGCTTACCAGCATAATTCTTCTTTTCCTACAAAGTTTTCAGATGGCTTCTTCCTCTTGGTCGTAAAAAGCAGGGATTGTCTGGTAAAGGATTAAAATACTTAAACCACTTAACCCATTACCACTCAATCCCTACTTTTGACGCCCCTGAGAAAGAAGCCTTTTGAAAACACTGTTGGAAAAGGAGAAAATGCTGGTAACCAGCATTTTCTCCTTTTCCAACAGTGTTTTCTACCCTTCCCAGAAAAAAATTCTATTTTTCAGTCACCTTTATTTTGTTGTCTGCAAATGCTTTCAATTTGGACCAGTCCAAAATTTTCTCGTGTGGTAATGAGTTAACCACAGAAAATCCTTGACTTGAACATAAGACTAAAACAGCCTTGAAATCGCAATATCTGGGTTTGAACTGCCCAATATAAGTGTTTTTTTGCCCTTATATGGACATAAACATGTATCATCTTTGTAACTCTAAACCGAACAATCCTTTTCCAGTACAACCCTGAACAAAAGGCTTCACAACATTGTCGGAAAGGAAAAAATACTGTATCCCACAACTTTTGTTGATGGAATGATTGATTGTATGGTGTTTGAAGCTGTTTTCAACATTATTTCAGTTATATCATGGCCACCAGTGCACCTTTCCATGATTTCCTGGAGTTTCTATTACCAGTACTCTGCACAATATTCTTTCCAAGCCACTGGCTGCTTTCCCTGACATAACCATTGTCGAAACAACGATCAGCAGTGACAGACTCCACTTTTTGTTGCTCAAGATCTTGGTATCTGTCTTTGATAGCAGAGAAAACATCGCAGGAAAAGGAGAAAATGCTTGTCACATTTTTCTCCTTTTTCCACAATGTTTTTCAAAGCCTTCTTCATCTGGTTGTTAAAATAACGGATCGTCTGGTATAGGGTTAGTCAGAACTCTAGAAAGAGGGAATGATTTGGATTTCAAAATTGAAAAAAAAAATTATTCTCCACTCAACCCTATGTTATGGGTACTCATTAGAATCGTCTCATCGAGACGATTCTAATGAGTACCCGTAACATAGGGTTTGAATGAGAATTAAAGGATTTCGAATACCATTACTCCCTCTTATCTGCACAAAAATTTTACCCTATTTTATGGGTACTCGATGAGACGATTTTAATGACAACACACAACATAGGGTTTAAATGAAAAATAATGGAGCTCCAGATAGAGGGAGTGATTTTGATTTCAAAATTGAAAAAAAAAATTCTCCACTCAAGCCTGTTATGGGTACTCATTAGAATCGTCTAATCGAGATGATTCTAATGACTACACACAACATAGGGTTTGAATGAAAAATAATGCAGCTCCAGATAGATTTTGATTTCAAAATTGAAAAAAAAAAATTCTCCACTCAAGCCTGTTATGGGTACTCATTAGAATCGTCTAATCGAGATGATTCTAATGACTACACACAACATAGGGTTTGAATGAAAAATAATGCAGCTCCAGATAGATTTTGATTTCAAAATTGAAAAAAAAAAATTCTCCACTCAAGCCTGTTATGGGTACTCATTAGAATCGTCTAATCAAGACGATTCTAATGACTACCCACAACATAGGGTTTGAATGAAAAATAATGGAGCTCCAGATAGAGGGAGTGATTTTGATTTCAAAATTGAAAAAGAAAATAATTCTCCACTCAACCCTAGGTTACGGGTACTCATTAGAATCGTCTCCATGAGACGATTCTAATGAGTATCCGTAACATAGGGTTTGAATGAGAAATAATGGAGCTCCAGATAGAGGGAGTGATTTTGATTTCAAAATTGAAAAAGAAAATAATTCTCCACTCAACCCTAGGTTATGGGTACTCATTAGAATCGTCTCGATGAGACGATTCTAATGAGTACCCGTAACATAGGGTTTGAATGAGAAATAATGGAGCTCCAGATGGAGGGAGTGATTTTGATTTCAAAATTGAAAAAGAAAATTATTCTCCACTTAACCCTATGTTATTGGTTCTCATTAGAATTGTCTCATCGAGACGATTCTAATGACTACCCACAACATAGGGTTTGAATGAAAAATAATAGAGCTCCAGATAGAGGGAGTGATTTTGATTTCAAAATTGAAAAAGAAAATTATTCTCCACTCAACCCTATGTTATTGGTACTCATTAGAATTGTCTCATTGAGACGATTCTAATGAGTACCCGTAACATAGGGTTTGAATAAGAATTAAAGGATTTCGAATACCATTACTCCCTCTTATCTGCACAAAAACTGAAATCATTTCATTATCATATTCAACTAAGACCTGGTACCAGCAGCTCAATTGTTAGCCTCTCTGTCTCGTGACCTGTTGGTAGTGGATTAGATACCAGATTGAAGCAAACTTTCTTTCCAATGAATTTTTGTCTCTCATCTTTAACCCATTACCACACATTCCCTACTTTTGAGGCCCATGAGAAAGAAGCCTTTTGAAACACTGGGAAAAGGAGAAAATGCTGGTAACCAGCATTTCTCCTTTTCCGACAGTGTTTTCTACCCTTCCCAGAACAAATTTCAATTTTTCAGTCACCTTTATTTTGTCGTCTGCAGATGCCTTCAATTTGGACCAGTCTAAAATTGTTTGTTTGGTAAAGAGTTTCCCCTTTACCAAACGACAAAATTTCAGACTGGTCCAAATTGAAAGAGCTTGCAGATGACAACATGAACACAACTGAAATATTGAAATTTGGTTCCAGCAGAGTAGAAAACAATGTGGGAAAAAGAAAAAATGCTGGTTACCAGGATTTTCTCCTTTTCCCACAATGTTTTCAAAAGGCTTCTAACTCAGGGTTGTAAAAACCAGGGATTGTTAGGGAAAGGGTTAAATGAGATTGAGGCAAACTTCCTTTCCAATGAATTTTTGCCTCTCAGCTTTAATGTGTGTGAGAAAAGCAGTCAGTGGCTTGGAAAGAAACTTGTCTCGGTACTGGTTGTGATAGAGGCATGAAACATATGCGAAGGTGCATTGGCTACTGTAATAACACAAACATGCAAACAAACATTCAATAATTTGATCACCAATAAAATGACAGTGTCAGTATTTCGCTGAGTTCTCAGAGTAAAAAGACATTCTGGGAAAAGGACAAAATGCTGGTTACCAGCATTATCTCCTTTTTCCATTAATTTATGTTTTTTGAAGCCTTTTCTTCCAAGGTAAAAAAAAACAGGGATTGTCTGTAAAGGTTAACCCCGACAAAAAAATTAAAACCTGAAAAAGAATATGTGATACATTCCATACCTCCAGTAGACTGGGAAATAATATCCACTGATTAATACTTCCTTTAAACAAACAAACAAAATGATCTGTTTTGACGGAGATTTACGCAGTAATAATTGTTCTTGTGTACAGTGGCAAGTTAGGAGTCCAAAAAACATGTATATAGTCACAAGACGGTCTTTATCCAATAATATTTAAGGCTTTTTAGTTCAACATACATGTAACTTGGACCTTCTCCTTTATCTTTTCAATGGAAAACAAACTTTTGGAAACCACCACATTACAAGCATTTGCAGACAACAAAATATGTTACAGCTAAAGAGATGACTTCTGTCTTTAATAGCGATGAGATATATTGTGAGAAAAGGAGAAAATGCTGGTTACAAGGGTCTTCTCCTATTCTCACACTTTTCTTCAAAACCATTCTCCTTTCAAGCTTGATTAAAATTAAAACAGGATCGTGTGGTATAAAAAGTTGCACAAAATATATCTAAAGATAGGAGGCGCAAATTTGCCAGCGAACAGCCTGCGGCCCTTAAATAATCATTTCTATTTTTTTTTAACAGAATGGTCCTATAGAATAAACATACATGTACCTACATTTCTGACCAATCATAAGTTTCCATTTTATTCATTTGTTATCAGAACCAAAAATGATGTCAAAGGCCAACACATTCAGCTGCACTGAAAAATAAAATTAGGAATATGAAAAAAAAAACCCAATTATGAAAAAAACAAAGGAAGGAGATTTCTGTCCTTAACCTTTCATCAAACAATCCGGTTTTCAAGAACCTGGGAAAGAAGGCTTTTCGAAACAGTTTGGTAAAAGGAGAAAATGCTAGTAATCAGCATTTTCTCTTTTTCCCACAATGCTTTTTATCACATCAGAGACAGAAATTATCACGATAGCCACAATAAATTAGTTGTCTGCAAATAATTTGGCACTCGTCTTGTGCAAAAGTTCCAAAGGGAGAGAACTATCATATGGCAAAATAATTATGACATGAAAATTGAAATTTGTTTTTAAATTATTTACCAGTGAATCATATTCAAGCCATGCTCTGTGAAAAGGAGGCTTCCTAATAAATAGAGGATATATGAGGTTTTTTTTGGTGAAAGATCAAAATTTATTTCATTGAGAGAACACCATCAGTAATATTTTCACGTGTGGCATAGCCATGAGTGAAAATATTACCGATGATGTTATCGAGATGAAATCAATTTCAATCTTTCATTAAAAAAAACCAAATATTCTCTTTATTTCATGCATTTAACCCTTTCTGGAAGAAACTTTATCAAAATCCAGTACATTTCTTTTCCGTTATTCCCTGTGGCCTACCCCTCCACCATAGCAATGCATTACAATATCACATCAAGCACGAGAAATGTAAAGTAAATGATGTCATATTTCCATCAAGTTGAGAGGCATGTGCCATTTACTTAGGCAACAAGAACATGAAAATTGTTTTTTAACTGGTGTTACCCATGTAATGTCGAAAAATATTTTCACTGCAATTTCTTGATATCCTACCATTAAGCATGAAATAATAAGACAGGTTAAATGCATTACTTCATTACATAACCCTTTACCTTATATGCCAGTTTGACGCTCTTCCATTTCAGCAGCAAAAAAAGATAATCATGATGTCAAAAATATGGACAAATATCTGACTGAGTGGAAAACATTGTGGGAAAAGGAGAAATTGCTCGACGAATTGACGAGCAATTTCTCCTTTTCCCACAATGTTTTCTAAAGCTGTCTGTTATACGTCAAAATGAGTATGTATGGAGTAAAGGGTTAAACAGTACAATTGCATTTTAGAAGAACAGAATCCAGGATTTTCCCTATCATTAGGTAATCAGCTGACTGCATAAAGGAATGGTTTTCATCCGAGTATTAATTACCTAGCAAGTAATTACAGTGTCATAGATCAATAAATGTTTTGAAAAAAAAATTAACCCTTTAACAAACAATCCCTGGTTTTTACGACCCTGAGATAGAAGCCTTTTGAAAACATTGTGGGAAAAGGAGAAAATGCTGATTCTCCTTTTCCCACAATGTTTTCTACCCTGCTGGAAACAAATTTCAATTTTTTAGTGTTTCTTTTGACATCTGCAAGACTTTAGTGCTTTAAATTTGGACCAGTTTAACCCCTTACTCCATAGATACTCATTTTGACACACTGCTTGTAGGAGCCTTTTGAAAACATTGTGACAAAAGGTGAAATTGCTCGTGATGAGCAATTTCACCTTTTGTCACAATGTTTTCTATGCTATCAAAAGGTGTCATTTACACATAAGAAATGGCTTCATCCTTGCTGTTTCTTAGGGTCAGTTAGAGATTCCATAGGAATGCCTTATGGGGTAAAGGGTTAAAATTTTGCTGTTTGGTAAAGGGTTATTAGAGCTTCAGAGAAGAGTGAGTGATGGAATTCTAAATCCATTATTTCTCTTCCGAACCCTACTTGTGGGTACTCATTATAGTTGTCTCAATGAGTACCCATAACATGAGGTTTTGTGCAGAATAATTAGCAGCCTAAGTGTTAATCATGAAGACTACTGGTCCTTGACCATGCAAGGAATTTATCACAAGCAAAAGGTTTTGACACAGGTCTGCCTGCATGGACTGCGCAGGCTGACCTGGGTTGATGCTTTCTGCAAATACATTACATCCCCTTTTCAGAGAGCATGGCTCTTTTATAACTATCTAATAAAGTTTGGCTCTTTTATAACTATCTAATAAAGTCTGTGTAAAGGGTAAAAATTATCATATACAATCGGGCCAATCCCACAAATTCCTTCCTTTGTGAACAAAATATTGAAGCCATGTCACAGATAAAGCATGCCATTAAAAAGAGTTAATATGTGATAAATAACGATCGAAAGTAAGACGAATTTTGGACTCTTCAAACCAAAAAAATTTTGGACTCTTCAAAACCGAAAGAGTTTGCAGACGACTATTTTAGATTTGGAGAAAATAGCAGAAAGTTCTCAAAAAGGGTAGAAAACAGTGTGGGAAAAGGAGAAATTGCACGTTACGAGCAATTTCTCCTTTTCCCACAGTGTTTTCAAAAGACTCTTACTGCAGACACGTAAAAACAAGGGCTTGTGTGGGAGAGGGTTAAGGAGACAATGCTGGTTACCAGCATTTTCTCCTTTTCCAATTACATGTATGTTGTCTGCCTTGTATGAGACAAATGCTGTAATTCCAGCCAGATAAATTTTGTTTTCAGTTTTGCAAAGAGTAAAATTTTGCAGGGTGACAAAAAAAGTTAACAAGAAATCTCAAAAGTTATCAACTTCTCATCTTCATGAGCCAAGGTTACGATCACTATGTGGATCTTACCTCGGCAGATAGAGCCCACTTTCGATATTCTCGGGTTACGACCCTATTAGATGCTTCTTATTATCCCCCTTTACATCTCATTTCAGATAGCCTATAAAATATTGTTTAAACTTTAATAAACCGCTTACAAATACAATAATTCAACATGAAGCAATAACCACAAACATACTATGACATTCCATCGTCAGGTGCTGGTATATAGCCTAAAACCTCAGATAATTGATTAGTCACGCTGAAACTTTCTTTAAATATTGTTTGTCTGTGTTTTTTCGGTAATGAATCATTAAAGATTGTGCACACATCCACTGAGGTACCCATGTTTACCTTCTATTTTTATTCAAAAGGTCGCGACCTTGTTTTATTTTTATCAAAGATAGTGCTACGAGCGATTTGATTTGTCCAGTTAGATCTGGCTGCAACCAATGAAAATAAGTATCGCAGGACTGCCGAAATCAAGCTCGATCCGTCAAGGGTAGAGTAGCGTAGTGGATCGTCACCCTTGGCTTGTGAAGATGCAACTTACTATACAAACAGACTTTTTACATCCTCTCATTAATTTTCTTTGAGAGCAGAACAGATAGTGGGAGAGATGCATTTCCCTTGAAGTAATTTGATGGAACAGAAAATAAATTGCTTCTTTCTGATGTTGAGGCTTTTAAAGAAATCTGTACTTGTGAACAGAATCCAGGTTTCATTGCAAGTTTCAATAACTTCAACCCTTTACCCAATGACAAAATTTTAGACCGGTCCAAATTGATAGCACTTGCAGACAACAAAATCAATGTAACTCAAAAGATTAAAATTTGTTTCCAGCAGGGTAGAAAAAACATTGCTGTAAAAGGAGAAAATGCTGGTTACCAGCATTGTCTCCTTTTCCAACAATGTTTTCTGTAAACTTCTTTTTGAGGGCCTTTTAACTCTTTACCACACAATCCCAACTTTTAACGACTCTGAGAGAGAAGCTTTTTGATGCTCAGTATTATCATGATGTTGGCTATGATGCTCAGGATAATCATGATTTCACTATGAGGCTCGGGATAATCGTGATTTGGCTCTGATGCTCATGATTATTATGATTTGACTATGATGCTCAGGATTATCATGATGTTGGCTATGATGCTCAGAATTATCATTATGTTAGCTATGTTACTCAGGATTATCATTATGTTGACTATGATGCTCTCGGGTAAGACACAATATAGGGATCATTTGAAAAAATTGGTTGTTATGTCAAGTTATTTTATATTTACACCAGTCCTACATCAGTGAAACCTATGTGTAATCATTTGTTAGTGTATGTTCAAGTCTCAGCCAAAATTTGAGCACTTAAGATCAAAAGGCCTCCGAGATGTAACATGAAACATACCCCCAAAATGGTACTTTTTTTGCGTTATGTTGTTGCACTTAGAATTTCACTCTTTTTTCAATTTGCACTACTTGTTAAATATTCTGGTAAGTGCTCAGTAGGTATATTCAACAGATAGTAAAATTATCAAGGATTAATTTGATGTTTGATTTGTTAAAATTGGTTAAAGAATATGAAAAATATGACGAAAACTGTAAATGTAGTAGCATGTTATGCAGATTTAATCTTGAATATCTCTTGTTTGTTATAGGATGAAAAAACCTTCTTAATACAACTTTTTTCAGTACTTTTTGTTATAGAATTACAACTATGATAAGGTTGATCAACATGGAAAAGCATTTGGAAGTGTTATTAACAAAAAAAAATTTTCATGATTTTTTCAAATGTACAAAATTCCTTTTCAGAAAAATAGTAGAGTCCGTAACCATGCAAAATTCAGTGGATATAAGTCTCTGAAGATACTTCACAGCAATTCATTATTCACTCATGACCTACACAGATTTCAGAAAATACATTCGACAACATCTTTCCCCTAAGACAAAGCGGTTAACCAACTTTAATGGTTACGGACTCTACAAAAAATGTGTAGTGTCCGTAACCTTAAAAAAAAACCCAGTTTTCCTCATTTTTTTTGCCCCACTTAAAATCACAAATTATGTTTTAATGTTTTTTTTTCATCAAATATAGCATCCCTTGTTTATTTTGAGGATCATGATTGGTGATGTAATACAGTAAATCTCCTTGATTGTATCATATCTATAAACACCATTTTTTCCACTGTGGCATCACTGTAAATAGTTTAGTAATAGAAAATCTATTCAAATGATTCATTATAAATCAGTTTGTTTTATCAGCTTAATATGGTTCCAACATTAGAAAACACCAAAGTTTTCCAGCTAATAAGTTAATAAAGTTAAGTTTATTTCCCATCTTTCTTTACCAATAATTGTGTAGTGTCCGTAACCAAATTATTATAAAACTAAAATTATACTTTTGCTGCACAAAAAAACAAAATTTAGCTGTCTTTTACATTCTGTAGGTAACATTACTAATTGAGAAAGCTTTATTGGCACAATTTATATTTTCAAGATACATTTTGTTGAAATGGTAGTTTTCTCCCTTAATATCATTCATTGAGAATAATTGCAGTATTTTATAAGCGTCAGTAACTTAAAGGCAGACATATTTCCAAAGCTTAAATATCCATTATTCAGACAGGATACAATTCCAAATAAAATACCAGAACATGTTCTTTACACAGATGATGATAAAGAATGGTGTGAAAGTTACGGACACTACATGATTTAATATATAGTATATATGTATCAAATATTTTGACATTAAGTTACACAGAAATAATAATAACATAGCTTTTGTTAATTGATTTTGATAACACTTACAAGCCAGACGTTGAAACTTACTTTAAGGCCAAAATCAATTACAATATACTGTTTAAGATGAACATAATTTAGATGCCTACAAATCGAGGGCTAAGTGCAAAACTATTGTAACTAAAAACCCATCTTAAACACCCAAGTTTAGAGGCAAATTTGACTCCTTAGTAAACAATGTAAATTTAGGTGCCATTGCTCATCATGAGCAATGGCACCTAAATTTACATTGTTTACTGAAGAAAACATCTTATAACCCCTATGAAGGAGTCAGTTGTGCCCCTAAACTTGGGGTTTTAGATAGGTTTTGAGTTACAACAGTTTTGGACTCGAAATGTTCTTTTTACTTACTTTGTCTGGTGTTCATTTGCTGGTTGATTGGAGTTTAATGCCCCTTTCAACATCTATGTTATATCACGGCATCCCATGTTTTCCTGGCTTACTCACACCAGTACTTACACAACCTTCTTTCCATGTCGCTGACAACTTTCCCACTTGATACAGAGGCGGGAGGTGAAATTGAACATTTTACTTTTTGTTTTTGAGCCCAAAGAAATAACAGACATTTCCAAAAGTTGATGAAAGGCTATAAATATGTTTATTTCCATTAAAAGTGGCCCTTCAGATTTTGGGACGAAAATTTTACAAAAATGCAAAAAAATCATCCTTATACTCCCAAGGCCTTTTAATTTTCATTCATAGTAGTTGAAAACCATCCGACAACACTAGAAATTAGAGAGTTACTACGGCCCAGGTTGACACCAACGGGAGACACATTCTATTTTTAGCTGATCAGTTCGCTCATTTACTTACAGGAATACACAGAAGAAGCTTCAAACATAGCGTCCAAAGAAGACATTATGTTTGTTATGATAGGGAATTTAAGCGTTATGAGTCACGTCCCAGTCACTTGACATTCCCACAATGCTTTATTGATTTTTGGCGCGAATTCTAAAAATAGCTTAAGAGGCTACGTAGCCTTTTAAGGGAATACCATCAAAAGAAAAAAAAATGTAATTCTATGAATCTTAATCATTGATGGTCTGTATTATTTTTTCATATGAATTTGAGTGATATATATATTTTTTAATTTAGTGAGATGTAAAAATTCTAAATACCCACCTTTAAAGGAAAATGCGTAGTGTCATGAACAGATTTATCTATATTAGAACTATCATGTGCCCAAAAAAAGAACCTTTACTAATAGTTTCATGTTTATTCCTACAGAAATAGGTATATGAGAACATGATATGATATCATTCATACGAAAACAGATAGTTGTCAAAGAGTTCATTTCTTTTTTCTGCATTGTTCATATTTGTATTTGCAAAAATTACTGATATACATGGATTTTTTTTTAATTATATCATAAATTACATAATAAAGTATTGAAACAAGCACAGTTCAATACAAATTTCAAGATAATAGACAGATTTGCCTTTGTCATATATTCATGTAGAGTCCGTAACCAAACTTACAGCTTTTTCGTTTTCAAAATTTGAATTGATATAGACAGAGTCTGATAAAACTTTTTTTATTTCTGTATGTTGATTATAAGTTAAACTTCAAGTTTAGTGTAATAACAGTGTCTAAAGATGAGAACTGTATTTTTGAGCAGAGTTGAAACATGGCAATTTTTCAGCAATATTTTTTGCAAGATTTCTTGTAAGGATTATGAGATGTAATTATCATTCTGGGTTGTATTTTTTGTTTTATACCAGTTAAAAATATGAGGAAATTTGAACTGTATGACATAAAAAAAAGAAAAACATAATTTCAAGTATTTTATTGATGTTATATCCCTGTGTAGTGTCCGTAACAAGCTCTAGAAGGTCAATTTGTCTGCTAACAAAAAATGTATTTCGTGCGCAGCAATCTACAAGATATTTTGGGTTTCTTGAACTTAAAGCACAGTACTAAATGAAAAACTACTTCTTTTGTCAATTAAGGGACCTTCATTTTTCACCCCCAAGTGCAACACTACTGTTCCCTATATTGTGTCTTACCCGTCTGGATTATTGTGATTTGACTATGATGGTAAGTTATCATGATGTTGGCTATGATGTTCAGGATTATCATGATGTTGACCACAATGCTCAGTATTAACACGATGTTTGCAATGATGCTCAGAACAATCATGATTTGGCTATGATGCTCAGGATTATCATGATTTGTCTATGATGCTCTGTATCACCAAGATGTTGGCTATGATGATCATGATGTTGATAATGATAATCATGTTGATAATGAGGATCAGACTGCATTTTCTGGTAAGTCTTATCTTGATCTCTGCCATCTGCTATACCAAAAGGTTAAAAAGTTAATTTACAGGATTATTCAATTATGGATCAAGCTACATTATAAACCTGCACTTAATTCTTCAATCTTTACCACACAATACAGTTACGGATAAAACTGCATTATAAACCTGCACTAAGTCTTCAATCTTTACCACACAATACATTTACGGATAAAACTACATTATAAACCTGCACTTGATTCTTCAATCTTTACCACACAATACAGTTACGGATAAAACTGCATTATAAACCTGCACTAAGTCTTCAATCTTTACCACACAATACATTTACGGATAAAACTGCATTATAAACCTGCACTAAGTCTTCAATCTTTACCACACAATACATTAACGGATCAAACTGCATTATAAACCTGCACCAAGTCTTCAATCTTTACCACATTCCAATGTCCAACTATTTAACACACAATCCTGACTTATAACGACCCAGAAGGAAAAGCCTTCTGGTAACCAGCATTTTCTCCTTTTGCCATAATATTTTGTACCCTATCAAAGTCAGAAACTATCATATTTCTAAAATTTAATTTGTTGTCCACTTTGTAGTGGTGAAACGGTTTACCGATATACCGATTAACCGCGGTTTGTTCAAAGAAAAAACCGAAACCGGTACGATTTTTACCGTATCAGTATTTCTTCAATATGTCAACTTCTCGTAATTGCATTAGAAAGTCCGGTTTTCCCAAAAAAATGGTCAGAAATCGATCGTTTTTCAACAATCTGAAATATTTACAAAAACGAAAGTTGTTTATTTTTTCTACAGGCGGTGTCACCGGTGTTAAGGTAAAATTATGACCGCCTCAAATTCGCCGCGGGTACGAACTCCAAATAACCGTCGACCGTATTACTGATTTTGGACCAACAGAGTTTGTTATTCATTTCCTATAGCTTTGCTCACACTTATTTGGCGTTTTTTCTCCCGGTAGATAAGCGGGAAAGTATTAATTTTGTGTTTAACAGAGTAAGTTAGTGCATTGCTCTGTCTTCTCTGTTGAGCTCCCAAAGTTCGGTATAGTAGCCCTGACTGGTTTCTACATAAACAAGTGCGCCCTCTGAGCGAGTGTTCAGTATTGCTTGTGACTTTTTGTCAGCACAGAGGGCTTCTCTGGGTGCTGACAAGGTTGACATGCTAATATTTTTGAAAAAGAACATGACTTGACATGTCACTGAGTCATTTACTTGTTTCTATGGATAATTCTTAATTTCTTTGTCATTTCAGTCTAGTCTGTGTTAAAGACTAGTCAATTTTTTTTAGCATATGCAACCCTAACAGCGACTACAAGTGGTCCGATATGCTAAATGTCAGCATATAGAGCGTATTGCAATATGTATTGCAATACGAGTCAGCCGTATTGCAATATATTGCAATACGCTTTTTACCGTATTGTTTCACCCCTACCACTTTGAAATTGGTCCTGTCCAAAAATTCGTTGTTTGGTAAAGAATTAACCCTTTAACCCATAGATACTCATTTCTATGCATTGCTTGTAGGAGCCTTTGGAAAACATTGTGGCAAAAGGTGAAATTGCTCGTGACGAGCAATTTCACCTTTTGCCACAATGTTTTCTACACTATCAAAAGGTGTCATATACACATAAGAAACGGCTTCATCCATGCTGTTATCTACGGTCGATTAGAGATACCATAGAAATGCCTTATGGGGTAAAGGGTTAAGACAACCCTATGGAAGAGGGCTGTTGAAAACAAATTCAATATGTGAACAAGAGGTTTTTCCACAGTGTTTTCTACCCTTTCAAAACAATTTTCATAGTTTCAGCCATATTTAACCTTTTACTCCATAGATAATCATTTCTATGCATTGAATGTAGAAGCCTTTGGAAAACATTGTGGCAAAAGGTGAAATTGCTCGTGACGAGCAACTCGCCTTTTGCCACAATGATTTCTACACTTTCCAAACGGTGTTATATACACATAAGAAACGGCTTTGTCCTTGCTGTTATTTAGGGTCAGTTTGAGATTCCATAGAAATGCCTTATGGGGTAAAGGGTTAACTTGTTCTTTGCTAAAGCTTCTAATTTAGACTTGCCTTAACACTTTACCAAACAACAAAACCACAGATTTGTCAAAATTAACCTTTTACCAAATGACAAATTTTTGGACTGGACCAAATTCAAAGCATTTGCAGACAACAAATTAAATCTTGTTAGTTTTATGATTTCTGAATATGATCGGGTACAAAAAATTGTGGGAAACGGAGAAAATGCTTACAACCAGCATTTTCTCCTTTTCCCACAATGTTTTTTGTAGGCTTCTTTCTGAGGGTCGTTTAACTCTTTACCACACAATCCCAACTTTTAATGACACTGAGAAAGAAGCTTTTTGATAACCATCATTTTCTCCTTTTCCCCACAATGTTTTCTACCCTTCCAACATCTAATTTCAATTTTTCAGTCACATTTATTTTGTCATATGCAGATCATTTAATTTGGACCAGTCTAAAATTTTGTCATTTGATAACGAGTTAAAGGCATAGAGTCGATAGCACTTGCAGTAGATGAACTTAATAGATTGAAAAAATTCCTTTAGGGAGATTAGAAAACATTGTGGGAGATTTAGAAAATGCTGGTTACCCGCATTTCCCCTTTTCCCATACTGTTTTCGAAAAACCCTCCTTCAAATCCTTAAAAATTGAGACCATAAGGTGGAGGATTTAACTGTTGCATAGTCAAGAGTTTACTCTTTCTCAAACAACAAAATTTTGGACTAGTCCAAATTGAAAGCATTTGCAGACGACAAAATACATACAAATCAATAATTGAAATTTGATTTGGAAAGGGTAGAAAACATTGTGGGAAAAGGAGAAAATGCTGGTTACCAGCATTTTCTCCTTTTCCCACAATGTTTTCTATAGACTTCTTTTTCAGGGTCGTTTGAAGTTGGGATCGTGTGGTAAAGAGTTAACTAATTGACATGCCTGTACACCCACTTCAACCCACTGAAACAGTTAAAAGATTTTCACATGCACTCAACTCCTTGCAAATTGAAAGCAAACAGTGAGGAAGTAAATAGGTTTTTCTTTTCCACGAAATTAAGTGAGAAATGCAGCACCACATCTATAAAACAAGGGACTTCCTTTATCAGTAAGGCAATGATTTTTTTCCACATCCCACACCTTGGTGCAAATAATTTCCTTCCAGGTTTACCCTTTCCCACACAATTTAGAGTTTTAATGATTGTGAAGAAGAATGCTCACACAATTTAGAGTTTTAATGATTGTGAAGAAGAATGCTAAGGAAAACATCATGTCGAAAATGCTTGTAACCAGCATTTTCTCCTGTTGCCGCAATTTTTTAAAACCTTATCGAAGACAGAAACCATCATTTGAGCTACCTTTATTTGTTGTTTGCAAATGCTTCCAATTCGATTAACCCTTTACCACATAACAAAATTTTAGACTGGTTCAAATTGAAAGCATTTGCAGACGACAAAATAAAAGTAACTGAAAATTTGAAATTTGTTCTGGGAAGGGTAGAAAACACTGTGGGAAAAGGAGAAAATGCTGGTTACCAGCATTTCCTCCTTTTCCTACAGTGTTTTCAATAGGCTTCTTTCTCAGAGGCGTCAAAAGTAGGGATTGTGTGGTAATGGGTTAAATATAAAATCTGTCGTGTTGTAAACAGTTAAAGGTCATACATTCCTTTTTTTGTTTGAAAATTCTTTCTCAAAATGATATTGAATACCTATTCATGCCACTGCGAGAAACGGCATATGAAAAAAATTTGGGAAAAGAAGCTATCAATAAATAGTCTTCTAAAAAGTATTCTTCACCGCCAAAAGATCAATTTGTTGCCTACGAATTCTAAAATTCAAACTAGACGAGCCCGATTTTGCGGTTTGGTAAAGCATAAACTCTTAATCTTCTCTTAACTCTTTACCAAACGACAAACTTATCCCCTGGTCCAAACTGAAAGCATTTGCAGACGACAAAATAAATGTGACCAATTCCCTCATCTACAAACAGGAATACACAGACAAGTTTCAAACACAGCTTCGGAAGAAGACATTATGGAAAATAATTATTACATGTTTGTTATGTAATGGAATTTAAGCGTTGTGAGTCACATGCCAATCACTTGACATTCCCACAATGCTTTATTGATTTTTGGCGCGAAATCTAAAAATATCTTAAGAGGCTACGTAGCCTTTTAAGGGAACACCATCAGAAAATTTTTTTTCATAATTTTATTAATCTTAATTATTGATGACTTGTTTTATTTTTTTCATAATTTTATGAATTTCAGTGATATATATATTTTTCAATTTGGTGAGATGTAAAAATTCTAAATACCCACCTTTAAAACAAGGGATTGGTTTGTAGAGGTTTAACCCTTTCCCAAACAACAAACTTTTGGACTAGACCAAATTGAAAGCATTTTTAAACGACAATTCAACTCTTGCTGAAAAGATGATTTCTGTCTATGATTGGGTAGAAAACACTGTGGGAAAAGGAGAAAATGCTTGTTACCAGCATTTTCTCCTTTTCCCACAATGTTTTCAAAAGGCTACTATTCCAGATCCGTAAAAAACAGGGATTGTTCGGGAAAGGTTTAACCCTTTACCACACAATCCT
Source organism: Tridacna crocea (assembly GCA_943736015.1). NCBI lineage: Eukaryota > Metazoa > Mollusca > Bivalvia > Cardiida > Cardiidae > Tridacna > Tridacna crocea. Next base: position 18,899,999 of record OX031069.1, read on the forward strand.
GGATTACTGATGCTGTAACAGATTGATCGACTGATTGATTGTTTTGTGTTTAACACCGTTTTCAACATTATTCCAGTTATATCACGGTAGCCAGTGCACGTACCTATGTGTTCCTGGAGTTTCTTTTACCAGTACTTTGCACTATTTTCTTTCTGAGCCACTGGCTGCTTTCCCACATGATCATTATCGAAACAATGGTCAGCAGTGGGAGAAGAATGAATCCTGTGCAGTGATTAACACCAATCCTTGGAAAGAAATTGGCCAAGCCAGGGTCACAGCCAGGGATCCAACCCTGGACCCCGTGTTTTCAAGTCCTGTATACTACTGACTGAGTGCTACCACGTCTCGGCTCACTGAGACGGCTTTTAAAACATTGTGGAAATAAAAGAAAATGCAGATAACTGACATTTTGTCTCTTTCCAACAATGTTATCCACCCTATCAGACGAAAATCGTTTTTTTGAATTTCGTTATCATCCACAAATGCTTTAGGTTTTTGTCGAGACCAAAATTTTATCCTCATACGGGCAAAGAGTCAATCAATCGGGATAATTCAACTCGGAAGAAAGATGAAACCTCTGGAATTTAAAGCTTTACTAATCAACAATATCTAGAATGAATGAATGAATGAATGAATGTTGTTTTATGGCGCATCGACAGCTTTGGTCATTTAGCGCGCATATCTATGTTAAAAGATAATAAACGTGGAGTTGTTTAAACTGAATAAAGTTTGAATGACAATAAAAGAATTGAATTAAGAAAATTTAATGCATAAAGGGCATCATCAAGTTACAGGGCAATCCCTATATACTCAAATGTTTTTAAATGATAAGAACTGAATTAAGGAGAATGCATAAAGGGCATTATCTAGTTACAGGGCAATCCCTATATACTCAAAAGTTCTAAATGATAAGATTAAAGAATGTGATATAAAGGTTTAAACTCAATGCTGGTTTGATAAAAAGAAGTTTTTTAAATGAAAAAGAAATATGTGTCATTTATAATGTGCATAAAATATGTTATTGAGTGGCTGGGCATTCCCTGCCTACTCAACAGTTTTAGATTAAAAGGCAAGACTGATAATATTGTTTTTCCTTGGAAATGAGGTTAAAATTGGTAAAGATTGGAGCCTCCAATGGGATCAAATACTCCCATTAAAGAGGTCCTGTCTCCAATGAGATAAGATGCCCCCAAGAGGGCTAATCCTCCCATTAACTCTTTACCAAACAGAAAAATTTTAGACTTGTCCAAATTGTAAGCACTTGCAGACAACAAAATAAATGTGGCTCAAAAATTGAAATGTGTTTTTGGAACGGTAGAAGACATTGTGGGAAAAGGAGAAAATGCTGGTTACCAGCATTTTCTCCTTTTCCTACAATGTTTTCAAAAGGCTTCTTTCTCAGGGTCGTTAAAAGTAGGGATTGTGTGGTAAAGAGTTAAGGAGATGTAAACTGAATATTAAAGGAATTAAAAATGTTGTAAAAAGATAGGTAAGAAATTCAATAGTAAATATCACAGTTTATTGTAAATGCCAATCTCCTTTATAAAAGCGATAATAGATTCAACGCTGACAGAATCAAAAAGATTTTTCAAATTATCAACGTTGAAATATTTTAAACGAACTGGCTGAAAGTCAACGCAATCTAATAGGATATGTTTTACAGAATAGAGTGCATTGCATGGAATACATTCAGGAGCATCATCTTTGGTCAAGAGCCAGGAATGTGTGATGCGTGAATGGCCAATTCGAAGTCGTGCAATTATCACTTCTTCTCGACGAACGGATCTGTAAACGGGATACCATTCACCAAGGGATGGTTTAACTGAATGCAGTTTATTGAAAGTATCAGCATCCCACTGGGATTGCAAAGAAGATTGGATATGTGATAAAACCGAGGATTTAAAATCAGTGTGTGGAACTTTAAAATCTGAAATGGGAAGGTTAAGTGCATATTTGGCAGACCTATCGGCATTTTCATTGCCTTTGATGCCTACATGACTTGGAAGCCAGCAGAACACCAATCTATTCTTAGAAGAAATTTGTGAGATCCTTTCAAGTAAACTGCAGATTAAAGGATTCTCAAGTCGTTGATTTGAAAGGGCCTGTAATGTTGACAAAGAGTCTGAAAAGATAATAAAACGGTTGGAATTAGAACTTTCAACTAGATTAAGGGCCAGATCTACTGCTTTAATTTCAGCAGAGAAGATAGAGGAGTTGTTTGGAAGGCGGCATTTTAAGCTCCTTTGTCCATAAACAGCGGCAGCTGCTACAGAATTGCCTTCTTTAGAGGAAAAATAATGCTCCTTTATCTCGTTGTATCTAGCATGAAATACAGTTCTATCCGTGACAGACTTTTTGTCAGATGCAAGGTCAAATCTGAATTCTGCACTGTTTAGTGTCCATGGAGGGATTTCAGAGATTTTAAAGTCCGCAATAGACTCAGTGTCTATGCCAAGGTTATCCACAATAGGCTCCATGCGGATACCAAATGGAGGAATAACATTTGGTTTCCTTTCAAAAAGACGTTTATACTCAGGTTTAAAGACAACGTTATGAGTTGGATTAAAACGATTCGATTTAAGTTTTAAAATATATTGAAGTGAGAGTTTTTCTCTCCTGTAAGAAAGAGAAGGTTCATTAGCCTCAACATAAAGACTATTGACGGGAGAAGTTCTGAAAGCTCCAAGTACAAGACGTAGACCTTCGTGATGTATAGAATCGAGAATTTTCAGATAGGATTTACGGGCCGATCCGTATACAACAGATCCATAGTCCAACTTGGAGCGAACTAAAGACCGATAAAGCCGCAAGAGGACTTTACCGTCTGCTCCCCATTCAGAATGAGCCACAACCTTAAGAAGATTAAGAGCCTTCTTGCACTTCTTTTTAAGTGCAGTGATGTGAGGAAGGAAAGAAAGCTTTCTGTCAAAGATGACTCCAAGAAATTTAAACTCTGAAACGACTTCAATTTTAGTTTTGTCCAGATAAAGTTCAGGATCTGGATGAACACCTCGTAGATTACAGTGGTGCATGCACTTAGTTTTGGACTTTGAAAATTTGAAGCCATTTTCATCAGACCATGTTTGCAATTTGTTGAGACATTGCTGAAGTTGTCTCTCAATAATGTTCATATTTCGAGATCTGAAGCATATGACGAAGTCATCAACATAGAGGGAACAGTCTACACCAGGACAGATAGCTTTGACTATACTGTTTATTTTCACACTGAAAAATGTAACAGAGAGAATACATCCTTGGGGTACACCCATCTCCTGTTCACGGGCTCCCGAGACAGTATTACCAACTCGGACGCGGAAAAGACGTTCATCCAAGAAGGCTGAAATAAAAAGAGGAAGACGGCCTCGAAGACCAAAGTCATGCAAGTCTTTCAGAATTCCGTATTTCCAAGTTGTATCGTAAGCGCTTTCAAGGTCGAAAAAGACAGATACTACATGCTGTCTATTAATAAAGGCTTCTCTGACAAAGGTTTCAAAGCGGACAAGATGATCTATGGTGCCGCGCTGGCGACGAAATCCACTCTGTACATCAACGATGAGGTTGTTCTTCTCTAAAAACCAGACAAGCCTGTCGTTGACCATACGTTCTAGGGTCTTGCAGAGACAACTAGTAAGAGCTATTGGCCGATAGTTAGCCGGGTCACTAGCATCTTTGCCAGGTTTTGGGATAGGAATGACAAGTGCCTCCCGCCAGGATGCAGGAAAATTACCTGACTGCCAGATACAGTGGATTCCACTTAATCGCAACCCTGTTTATCGGGATTTTCGGTTATATGCAAGATTTGGTCCAGCACCGATCCATTTCCTATTTAGACAACGTAAATTTCAACGCTTAATCGGGATCCTATAAATAGAACATTTCGGTTTTTTGCAACGAAAAATTTGCAAGTTATTCGAAATTCTAGTGTTTATTAGCAATTCCTTGGGATAAGACAGCGAAAAATTCCAATCTGTCCGAGAAAAAAAAGGTTACTCATAACGATGAAAGTCGAATTTCAGTGCATACGGTGAATCACAGATAAAAACTGATGCAACTGCATACAAACGACGAGTCTGACATGATCCGTTTTCATAATTTAGTCATTAAATATAAAATTTCTTGGCGTATTTCATGTTATTCTTTTCATTTAAAAAAGTGCAATAACGTTTACAAAACATCTGCAAATGGCCGACATTCTGAATATGGACCTCGTTAACTCGGTGGCTGTTTTGCAGCATTGGTGCATTAGTTTACTTCACTGGTTGCCGATTATCAAGTTCAACTATTGGACGGTTACGCGAGATTTCGGGAACCAGGCTGTACACCCACCACCAAGAGCACTGATAAATAAAATGGTAATTTTAGTGCAGGAAAATTGGCGAAAAGATTACTACTTGTACTTAAATCTTGTCTTGGTATAACTCGGCAAAAATTTAAAAAAAATATACATGGACTTTGTATGATCAGACTTCACACTGTGCAGTCTGATCTCGGTCTACGCTCCCCGAAAGCAACTGAAGACGAATTCGGCACTTTACCTGTTACAAGAAAGACCGATCGAATTAACCTATCACCGATCAGATAATTACACACTGGGTAGAAAAAAACTTAACTGTTTGTAAGTGTCTCGTTGATAATCCAGTTTGTGACAAACAATTTGACTACAGGCGTGAGAGTAAGGTGTACCGAATGTAAACTGTGAAAAACACAGAAAACCGTTTCTTACTTAGGTCTGCTTTGAATGGTATGGCCTAAATTAAGGCGTTAAAATAGAATCGTCTGTGCGGCAATCGTCTGTGCGGCAATCAGTCTATGACGTCACACAAAATTTTACCCACCCATTCAACCAAACAGGTGGCGAGTCGGGGTTTATAAAGGTGCACAGTACACGATCATGTTGTGTAAGAATGTGCATGTACACAAGGAGTAATTGTTAGATAATCAGGAACTGGAAATTTGCGTCGAAACCTGTGTTTACAAAAAGTTTGTGTTGAATTCTATGTCAAACGAAGCATCACCATGGCCAACAGCCTGGATCGTTTCTGGTACTTTGTGCACTTGATATGTAAATAAAGTAAGCAAACAAATATATTTTTTTTAAACTTGTTTAGTTTGAAATACATATATTTAAAAAAAATATGAGCATTAATCAAATGATCGGGATGCAAGATCTGAACGTCTGTCATTAGAACGAAACGATCGTCTGCATCTCTGGTTAGACTTCCGGTCTGAAAAGAGCCATCGGATTATCGGGCCGACCGCTTATTCGGGACATTTTCTCTGACAAATAGGACTTGCAAATAAGCGGAATCTACTGTATCATTAAAAATATCAAGTAAAACTGAGAGGGAAGTAAAAGGTAAGTGTTTTAAAAACTGGTAATGAACTTTATCCGGGCCAGGAGAAGAATCATGAGCTTTATTCAGAGCAGATTTTAATTCTTTAAAAGTGAAGAGTTTATTATAATGCTCTGAATTCGAAGACTTGAAATTAAGCTTTTTCTTTTCTTCTCTAGCTTTATTCCTCTGAAACTTTTCTGAATAGTTTGCAGAGGAAGACTTTTTGCAAAAGGTGTCAGCAAGAGCATCAGCAATATCCTGGGGAGATTCCAATGAAGTATTGTTAACTTCAAGGTGTGTAAGAGGGGACTGGCCTTTGCCATTGATCTTTCTGATCATATCCCAGGTTTTTTTAGTAGTAGTTCTACTATTCAACTTAGAGACATATTGTCTCCAGGCCTTGCGCTTACTTTCTTTAATGGTACGACGGGCTTTTGCCCTGGAAATACGGAATAAGTTAAGATTGTCTTTGGTAGGCCTGAGATTAAATTTTCTAAGGGCCTGTTTTCTGTCTCTGACAGCCTGTTTACAATCATCATTGTACCAAGGCTTGTCAGGTCGTTTTGGGTTTGTCGAGGTCTGAGGGACGGACTGTTTAGCTGCATCAATTAATAGGGAAGTGAAAAGTTTTGCAGGATCATCGCAATTTCCAAATTTATCATGTGTAATGGTCTGTTCACATAGGGTTTCAAATTTATTCCAATTGGCTTTGGAAAGGTTCCATTTCTGCGGTCGTACACTGCTGGACGGTTGTGTAGATGAAAAGATAATGGGGAAGTGATCACTTCCACACAAATCCTCAGTCACTTTCCAAGTGAAATTGGGAAGTAAGACTGGGCTGCATAATGTTAAATCAATGGAAGAGTAAGATCCAGTTGCTGGATGCAAGTAGGTTTTGGATTTGTTATCATTCATGAAAGACAGAGAGTTGTTGGAAATGAAGTTCTCCAACTGTAGACCTCTCTGGTTGGTGTCATTGCAACCCCACATAACATTGTGACCATTAAAGTCCCCAGCTAGAATATAGGGGGATGGCAATTGGGAAATGAGATCATTCAGATTGGTCTCATTGATAGGTGTGCTTGGGGGGAGGTATACAGAACACAGTGTAACAGCACTGTGTAAAGATAACCTGACGGCAACAGCTTGCAAGTTTGTATTTAAAGAGATAACTTTGTGAGGAATGTTGTTGTTAACAACAATAGAAACACCACCTCTGGCTTTTTCGCCTTCGGTAAAGATCTTGTTGTAAATAGAATGATATTTTATAGTGATATCATCTTCCCGTTTAAGGAAGGTTTCTTGCAAACAAACAGCAACTGGTTTGTTATCATTGATTAAAAGTGAAAGTTCATCAAAGTTTGACTTCAGACCTCGACAATTCCACTGGATTATGGTATCCATAGTGCATGAGGAAAGTATAAAGACTAAGGTAAAAAATGAGGCCGTAAACCAATGCATTTTAAAATAGACTGGTTAAGATTTAATTACAGATGTCTCGGCTTTGGATGATTGCCAAGCGTCAAAATCCTTGTTCCAAAGATCTTTGGAAGTGGACCAGATAGAGGCTTCTGAATCTGAAGCCTCACCTTCCAGATTTTCAGTATCTGCATCCATGTCCTCTAGCTCCGAAAATCTGTTGGAGGTAGGGACAGGATCATTTACTTTGATTGTGATCTCACAAGATCCTTGGTTATCTTTAGATTGTGGTTTAGACTTGGAAGAAGACCTTTTAGGAGGTCGGGGTGTATGATTGGGATTGTTATCTTTGGATGAGACGTTAGATTTTGTTGTAGACTGTGAAGATGGAGGTTGTGGTTTCTTAGGAGGTGGTTGTGAAGAGGTAGATGGCTTTGGAGTTTTCCGTGAAGAATTTTGAGAAGGTGTAGATAGCTTTGAAGTTTTTTGAGACGAACTATTTTGAGAGTTTGTGGGTTTTGAGGATGCCGAAGAGGTTGTGTTTGTTTTAGATACAGATGGAGAGTCAGGAATTAGTTTGGACAAGGTGGATGGAGGAAGAAGTTCTTTCAGTTCAGAAGCTACATCAGGAAATTTTTGAAGTAGAACTTTTGCAAGAATTTTACAAGTGCTGCAGTCGTCCTTTTCAGTTGACGAGCCAAGAACACCTGCATAACTAGGACCAGAAGAGGTTTTCTTGCGTTGTTCAAATATTTTCCTTGCCTCTGGAAAGCTAACATTATTGTTATATTTAATTGAAAGAATTTCTTTTTCTTCCTTCCATACTGGACACTCTCTTGAAAAAGTAGAGTGTGCAGATTTGCAATTAATGCAGAGAGGAGGATTAGAACAAGTAGTACTGTCATGGTCAGGTCCTTGATGAGCACATTTTGAGCACGTTTCTTGGTTTGGACATTTACTGATGTGATGGCCGTACCTCTGGCATTTAAAACATCGCAAGGGGTTTGGCACATACACATCTACTTTGACTACTTGGAAGCCTATCTTGATAGATGTTGGAAGAACAGGTGAAGAAAAAGTTAAAATGTACGTATTTGTAAGTCTCTGTTCTCCATCTCTGCGTACAGAAATCCGCTGAACATCGGATACACCTTGTTGTTTTAAGTTATCTTTAATTTCTTGTAAGGAGCTGCAGTAAGTAAGCTCTTTGCATCTTATTACTCCTTTGCAAGAATTGAGGGAAGGATGTGGGAAAATTTTAACGTCCATGTCAAAGAATTTTGTGTTTTTCAAGAGATTTAGTGCTTGCTGATTAGTAAAACATTCAACTAAGAGAGTCTGATCTTTCAGTTTTTTGACAGATTTTGGAGTTCCAAGGATGCAAGATATTTGTTTTTCAATAATAAAAGGAGATAGTTTTGTGATAGGTTTTGAAGGATCTTTGGACTGAATGACAATAAAACGTGGAGAGTTAAAAGAAGAACTAGAAATAGGTTCCGTTTCAGATTCACTATCGGAAAGGGGGCGCTTGCTTTCGTTGAGCTTGGCCTTTTTTTGGGATGCCATGTTTGTGTGTTTAGTTTCACCACCGATGCTCCCCACCCACCATGGAGCCCAACGAGGGGACATGGTCCGGGGAAAACCCATTCGCAGACCATGACAGGGATACATCAATGGTATACTCGGTATGAAAGGGCCAGACTGGACAGATGCTTTCTCGCAGAAAGTCCTACCAAGCTTAGACGATCATTGAGAAGTTACAAATGTCAGCCAAATACCAATAACTTTCACCCGATTGACCCATGAGCCACCGCCTTCTAGGGCTAAATAAGAAATATAACATCTGAAAGAGTGATGTAATTATGTGGAGAAGATGGTAAATTTAATCGAAAAAAAGATGTAAAAGAAAGAGTATATCAGATGTCCTAGGGCAAGGCATGACCAGCCGATTGATCAGGACGGGCCTTCCTGACCTCCCGTTTAGCCCAACTTAAGGCCAAAAACAATATCTAGATATTATTCAATCACACAGAAAAGATCCTACAGTAGATTGTTCCTCCACCAAACAATCCCATGTTTAACCCTTTCCCAAACAAGCCCTGGTTTTTACGTGTCTGTAGTAAAAGCCTTTTGAAAACACTGTGGGAAAAGGAGAATTTGCTCATAAGAAATTTCTCCTTTTCACACAGTGTTTTCTACCCATTTGAGAACTTTCTGCCATTTCCTCCAAATAAAACAAGAGGGCCATTGGCCCTGGAACGCTCACCTTAGACTATAGCTTGAGTGAAATTCAATTCTTTGAGCAACTTTGGTAAAGCTTCACCCAAGGAACATCCCTGCCAAGTTGCATCAAGATTGTCCCAGTGGGTTAGGAGAAGAAGATGTTTAAAGAAATTGTTGACGGGCGACAGACGCCAGACATAGGGCAATCAAATATCATAAAGCTCTACACCTTCCAGTTTCAAAAGAAGAATTTTACATTTTCCTTTTTTGTCCTATGTTCGAACTTGTGGTCCCCTGGGCTGGGTCAGTTTTAACCAAAGCAGCATCCTTGGAACAAACTTGGTAGAGGTCCACTCAAAGATGCTACATACCAAGTATCAAGGCTCTACACCTTCCCGTTTAAAAGAAAAAGAAATTTAAAATTTTCCTTCTTTGTTCCTATGTTCCAACCTGTGACCTCCGGGGCAGGGCCGGTTTAAACGCCAGGGACATCATATGACCAAACTTGGTAGAGGTCCACTAGAAGATTCTGCATACCAAATATCAAAGCTCTGCACCTTCAAGTTTCAGAGAAGATTTCTAAAGTTTTCCTTCTTTGTTGCTATGTTCGAACCTGTGACCTCCCGAGGCAGGGCCAGTTTTGACCCCAAGGGCACAATATGAACAAACCTGGTAGAGATCCAATAGGAATTGCTACATGCCAAATATCATAGCTCTATGCCTTCTAGTTAAAGAGAAGAAGAATCTTAAAATTTTCTTTAATTGTTCCTATGTTCAAACTTGTGACCCCCGGGGCAGGGCCAGTTTTGACCCCACGGGCATGATTTGAACAAACTTGGTAGAAGTCCACTAGGAGATGCCACATACCAAATATCAAAGCTCTATACCATCTAGTTTCAGAGAAGAAGAAATTTAAAGTTTTCCTTCTTTGTTCCTATGCTCAAACTAGTGACCCCCGGGGTGGGGCCATATTTGACCCCAGGGACATTATTTGAATAAACTTGGTAGAGGTCCACTAGGAGATACAACAGACCAAATATCAAAGCTCTATGCTTTCTAGTTTCTGAGGAAAAGAAATTTAAAGTTTTCCTTCTTTGTTCCTATGCTCAAATTTGTGATCCCCGGGGTGGGGCCAGTTTTGACCCCAGGGACATAATTTGAACAAACTTGGTAGAGGTCCACTAGGAGATGCCACATACTAAATATCAAAGCTCTACGCCTTCAAGTTTCAGAGGAGAAGATTTTTAAAGTTTTCGTTCTTTGTTCCTATGCTCAAACTTGTGACCCCGGGGGTGGGGCCAGTTTTGACCCCAGGGACATAATTTGAACAAACTTGGTAGAGGTCCACTAGGAAATGTCACATACTAAATATCAAAGCTCTACGCCTTCAAGTTTCAGAGGAGAAGATTTTTAAAGTTTTCCTTCTTTGTTCCTTTGCTCAAACTTGTGACCCCTGGGGTGGGACCAGTTTTGACCCAAGGGACATAATTTGAACAAACTTGGTAGAGGTCCACTAGGAGATGCTACATACCAAATATCAAAGCTCTACCCCTTCAGGTTTCAGAGGAGAAGATTTTTAAAGTTTTTCTTCTTTGTACCTACATTGTATGCTCAAACGCGCTAAAACGCGTTATCTCCCGGGGCGGGGCCAGTTTTTACCCTAGGGGCATAATTTGAACAAACTTGGTAGAGGTCCATTGGGAGATGCTACATACCAAATATCAAAGCTCTACCCCTTATAGTTTCAGAGGAGAAGATTTTCAAAGATTTCGTTTTTTTTTTCGTTTTGTTGCCATGGCAACCAGAGTTATAGGTGGAATTAAATTCTTTGAACAGTTTTGGTAGAGCTTCACCCAAGGAACATTCCTGCCAAGTTTCATGAAGATTGGCCCAGTGGTTTGGAAGGAGAAGATGTTTTAAGAAATTGTTGATGGACGCCGGACATTGGGTGATCACAATAGCTCACCTTTAGCACTTTGTGCTAAGGTGAGCTAAAAATTGTCACTGCAAACTCTTTCTGTTTGGGAGAGTCCAAAATTTGTTGTTTGAGAAAGGGTTACACGACCCTGTCACCCCCCCCAAAAGGCTTTTTAAAAAATTGTTTTTTTACCACATCAATGACAGAAACTGTCATTAATTTAACCCTTTACCACACAATTCTGAGTTTTATATCTACTCTGAAGAAAAAAACTTTAAGAAAACATTGTGTGAATAGGAGAAAATGCTGGAAACCAGCAATTTCTCCTTTTCCACAAAGTTTTCAACCAAATCAAAGACAGAAACCATCACTTAACTCTTTAACAAACAATTAAATTCTAGACTTGGATGAATTGAAAGGATTCCCAGACAACGAAATATATGTAGCTCAAATGATGTTTTTTTTATCTTTGATAGACAGAAAAAAATGCTGGAACTAGAAGGATATGATGGCTGTGAAGTTGTTCACTTGAGCCTTTTGACCAAACATGATCCATCTTAAATCTCTCAGGAAAATGTACTCAAGACTTTTTAGAATTTGACCTAGTGACCTACTTTTTGACCAAAAATTACCCATTTTCAAACTCATCGAAGACATTCATGAGTATTGGACTGAAAATGTGGACTTTGGGAGCATAAACAACGTTTATCTAAGATTTGGCCTAGTGACCTAATTTTTTATCAATCATGACCCATTTTCGAGATCGTATGAGATACCGTTAAGACAAACATTCCGATCAAGTTTCATGTTTATGGTACCGAAACTGTGGCCTCTAGAGGGTACACAAGGTTTTTCAAAGATCTAACCTAGTTTCCAACCCAACATGACCCATTTTCGAACTCATCAGGACGGACATTCTGACCAAGTTTCATGAGTATCAAACTGAAAATGTGGCCTCTTGAGCATACACAAGGTAAAAGTTGATGACACAGCACTGACAATGGACAGAGCACGATCACAAAAGCTCACCTTGAGCACTTTGTGCTCAGGTGAGCTAGATGAGCTAGAAAGAGAAAATGCTGGTTTACACTTTCTCCATTTTCCTAAACTCTTTACCAAACGACAAAGTTTTAGACTTGTCTAAATTGACAGCATTAGCAGATGACAAAATAAACGTAACTCAAAAATTGAAATTTGTTTCCAGCAGGGTAGAAAACATTGTGGGAAAAGGAGAAAATGCTGGTTACCAGCATTTTCTCCTTTTCCCACGATGCTTTCTAAAGGCTTCTTTCTCAGGGGCGTCAAAAGTAGAGATTGTGTGGTAATGGGTTAATCTCTTTACAAGGCTTCTTCCTCAGGGTTGTTAAAACTTGGGATTGTGTGATAAAGAGTTAAGGTACAGGGTGACCAAAAAAATCAAAGTACTGATAGTACTGAAGGCCAGGAAATTGTGGATACGAAACAACACATGAGGTCAATTTTAATTAATACAAACAGGTAGACGGACAGGGATACAAGCGGATTCCACTAAGCCCCTGGAACTCTTGGTTTTATCAGGAAATTTTGAACTGATACTAGAAAGCACCAGCCAGAAACTAATTAAGCCAGAGCTAGGCATGTGCTCACAGTTATGGGGTGCTTGATAATGGCTTAGAATACTTAGTAATTTGTCGTGCTTGTAAACAATCCCAAGTCAAAATTGAACCGTATTCAATCGGCGCAATACCAACTTTGGTTATCTAAATTTTCTGAGACATGTGATGTCTTGTAGTCCTGAATGACGTTATTTTTTACATTTATGACGCAAGAACATATTTATTTTTATTGATTTCAATGAAAATACATGTAATATAGATATCAAGGTAAAATGTAATGAATAATAAAGATTGGAGTGATATTGCAGTTGGTAATGTTGTCTCTACCTTCCACAAGTCGACGAAATTATTAACTGGTCATATTTGAAGGAAGTTGTAGATGAAAATCCAAAGTAGTTCTTCGTGTACATTGAAAAATAAGATTTTGGGGAAATTGGGAGGAATTGATTGTTACAAGCAAATTCTCTTTTAGCCAAAATATTTTCTCAATAAAATACTGTGAAAAGGTTGGATTGTTTTAGGAAACGATTAGGCTCGGATTTCCTATTTTACTTGCCTATTTTACGGACAAGTCACAGTGACTTGAGCTTCGATACTTATACATGTATCTACATAATATAAAAAGATGTTAATCCTAATTCATAATCGTTGTCCAAGGACAACTTGTGTCAAGCCCGCGAACACTTGACTCTCAAGCTTGACCTAGACCCAGGACCTGAATAAATGTTTCAAAGGGAACTTCTGCTCATGATGGAGAACAATGCATTATGCTAATTTATAGTGGTGAAACGGTTTACCGATATACCGATTAACCGCGGTCTGTTAAAAGAAAAAACCGAAACCGGTACGAATTTTACCGTATCGGTATTTCTCCAATATGTCAACTTCTCGTAATTGCATTAGAAAGTCCGGCTTTCCCAAAAATTCGGTCAGAATCGATCGTTTTTCAACAATCTGAAAGATTTACAAAAGCGAAAGTTGTTTATTTTTTCTACAGACGGTGTCACCGGTGTTAAGGTAAAATTATGACCGCCTCAAATTCGCCGGGGACACGAACTCCAAATAACCGTCGACCGTATTACTGATTTTTGACCAACAGAGTTTGTTATTCATTTCCTATAACTTTGCTCACACTTATTTCTCGTTTTTTCCCCCGGTAGGAAAGTATATGTGTTTCACAGAGTAAGTTAGTGCATTGCACTGATTCTCTGTTGAGCTCCCAAAGTTCGGTAGCCCTGACTGGTTTCTACATAAACAAGTGCGCCCTCTGAGCGAGTGTCCAGTACTGCTGGTGACTTTTTGTCAGCACAGAAGACATGACTTGAAATGTCACTGAGTCATTTACTTGTTTCTATGGATAATTCTTAATTTCTTTGTCATTTCAGTCTAATCTGTGTTAAAGACTAGTCAATTTTTTTAGCATATACAACCCTAACAGTGACTACAAGTGGTCAGATATGCTAAATGTCAGCATATAGAGCGTATTGCAATACGTATTGCAATACGGGTCAGCCGTATTGCAATATATTGCAATACGCTTTTTACAGTATTGTTTCACCCCTACTAATTTATATCGGAATCTATCCAAAAATGTAGTAGTTATATTTCGGACCAAAAAAAGTGGCCTTCAATGTGGCCTTAATCTTGAACCTACTTGAACAGATGTTTCAAATGGCACATCTAACCGTGATGGAAGTCAATTGTGCCAAATTATTTTGAAATCCATCCACAATTGTAGAAGTTATGAACCGGAAATATCCGGAAAGCCCTAGTGAACACTAGAAATGTGTGTGTCAGAGACACTGGTGCCCCTGCTAAATGGTATTGGTCACAGGTATGTCATATGACACTAGAAGAGAGAGAGAGAGAGAGAGAGAGAGAGAGAGAGATGAAAAAACAACAACATTAAATGACAAGCGAACGACTACAGAAAAAATTTATAAGCATTTATTTGGTTTCAAATCAAAGTCAATCAAAGACATTTTTAAGAATCACACAGGTGTAATCTATTTGTGACAGGTTTAAAAGTGTGAAATACATCTTATCAGTGTGAAATAGGCAATAAACAATGACAAAACTACCAAATAACTCTTGGATAAAGGTAACTAAAATACACAGAATGTAAATACTAAAGACAACGAAATTTCAAAAATATTTTTATAAACAACTTGATTAACGATATGGATGAAATTTGATGGTGGGGTCGATTTTTCTAAAATTTTATTTGGGGACGATTTCACCAAAGAAATCGTCTCCAGGGGACGATTTCTCCGGAGTGATAAACATAACACAGGCCAAGCAGTTTGGGGACGATTTCTCCAGGGGCCGATTTCTCCAGCATTCCGCTGTTCAAGTACCCTAGATTTAGTCGATATACATAAGAAAAAGTGATAAACATAACACGGGCCAATATTCTATATGTAGTTTGCTGTATTTACAATCGCATTTTAGCGGATACTTGTTTTGTGACACATGTTCAAATGTCAACACAACGTTACAGACAAACTCCAAGCAGAGTCGTCGTTCGTTAATCTCACCATACCTGAAGGTGAATGATCCGGAGTGCAAGAGAGAACATTATAGATATTAACCGTATATAGCGCGTAAGAATACACAACTGTCCGATAAAGCCAAGTTCATTAGGTTACGCCTTTATTAGGTCAGTGTTAATGACAAAAACGGGATAAAAAAAACACACTTGTCAGTTATTAAAGGATTGTAATACCCTTGCAATTCCATGGCATTTTGCAGATGAAAGCTTTGAGGAAAGGAAAGCATTCACACTGTGTGATAAGCAATCTCTGTATATACTTGGGAAACTAGTTGTTTTGGCGGACTCAGCGATATAGAGTGGACACACCGTCCAACATTTTTGTCTGAATAGGCAGCTTACGATCCCTATAGGCAAGAGAATCCCTTAGGAGGGATTCCCTGGCCTAAAAATGAGACCCATGAACATGTTGATAAAAACTTTAATTTTCAGGCTACAGAAACCAAAATTCACACATGTTATCTCAACTTAACGCAAGGCTTGCACACCAAGTTTCATTAGTCAGGGCTTATCACTTTTTGTTTAATGACGTCTTTCCATAATGTGCTCAAAATGAGCCCCTCAGCGCTGGCGGCACACTTGAACACGCCGCGCGAAATTCTCAATGACTCGAACGCACTCCTCCTTTGGAATCTCACGAATTTTTGCAGTTATGGCCTCCTTCGACTCGTGAATGTTTTGGGGATTATTCCTATAGAAATTGAGTCATTGAGAATTTCGCGCGTCGTGTTCAAGTGTTCAAGCACATTATGGAAAGACGTCATTAAATCGAAAGTGATAAGCCCTGACTAATGAAACTTGGTGTGCAGGCCTTGCGTTAAGTTGAGATAACGTGTGATGTTTGGTTTCTGTAGCCTGAAAATTAATGTTTTTATTAACATATTCATGGGTCTCATTTTTTGGGGGTCATCCTGTACATTTGATTTGTTGTCTGCAAATATGCTTTGAATTTGCTTGTGTCCAAAATATTGCTGTTTGGTAAGGACTGTTACTCATTTTAAGGATTGTGTGGTAATGGGTTGAATCCATGTTAATCAGCCACATATCTCATAGGGAAATTTTCCAAGTGATCTGCTTGAAATCTGCTTCGCTATCATTTTGGAAAATCCCATTTTTAACATCCATACAGAAAGCGAAAAACTTTATGTTGATTGAAACAAACTCTGTTTACCAGCATTTCCTCCCTCTCCCCACGATGTTTTTAAACCTTTCACTCTAACAAAAGACAAAATTTTAGACTTATCCAAATAAAAAGCAGCATTAAGCTGAAATTTGTATCAGGAAGGCTAAAAAAAGATTTTGGGAAAAGGAGAACAAGAGGGCTATGATAGCCCTGAAATCGCTCACCTGAGTCTATTGACCAAACATGAACCATTTTCAATCTTGTTTCCCAGTGACCTAGTTTTTCATCAGACATTACCCATCATCAAACACTTTTGAGATATCAGTAAGACAAACATTCTGACCAAGTTTCATGAGTATTGGACTGAAAATGTGGCCTCTACCGCGTACAAAAGTTTTTTTTAAGATTTGACAAAGTGACCTAGTTTGGGCCCGACAATTACCCATTATCAAACTCTTTTGAGACATCACCACAACAAACATTCTGACCAAGTTTGAAGAGTATCAGGCAGAAAATGTGGCCTCTAGAGTGTACACAAGGTTTTTCTAATATATGTCCCATTGACCTAGTTTTTGACTCCAAATGACCCATTTTCAAACTCATTCAAGGTATCACCAGGACAAATATTATAAACAAGTTTTAGGAATATCAGACTGAAAATGTGGCATCTAGAGCATATACAAGTTTTTTTGAAGATTTGACCTGGAGACCTAGTTTTTGATCCTACATGACCCATTTTCAATCTCATCCATAATATTATCAAGGCAAACATTCCAGAGTGTTGGACTGAAAATGTGGCATCCACAGCATATACAAGGTTTTTCTAACATTTGACCTAGTGACCTACTTTTTGACCCGACATGACCCATTTTCAAACTCGTCTGAGATATCATCAAGACAAACATTCTAACCAACTTACAAGAGTTTTGGACTGAAAATTTGGCATCTAGAGCGTACAAAAGGTTTTTCAAACATTTGACCTGGTGACCTAGTTTTTGACCCAACATGACCCATTTTCAAACTCGTCAGAGATATCATTAAGGCAAAAATTCTGACCAACTTTCATGAGTATCAGTCTGAAAATGTGGCCTCTAGAGCGTACAAAAGGCTTTTCTAAAATATGACCTAGTGACCTAGTTTTTGACCGAACATGACCCAATTTCAAACTTTTCTGAGATAGCATCAAGGCAAACATTCTGACCAACTTTCATGAGTATCAGACTGAAAATGTGGCCTCTAGAGCGTACACAAGGTAAAAGTTGATGCCGGACAAGGGATGACGCACGAGGGACGACAGACGCCGGACACAGCACTATCGCAATAGCTCACTCTGGGCACTTTGTGCTCAGGTGACTTAAAAATTTAATGCTGGTTACCTGTATTTTCTACTTTTCCCACAATGTTTTCAATAGCTTTCTTCGACAGGGTTGTTTTAACTCAGGATTGTGTGGCATGGGGTTAAATACCATATCTGATCTTCGGAACATGACTCATTTATTGGTAGTAAATGTAACCATTTTGGACAAGTCTTGAGGCTTTTCCTATGTTGGTGAGTAGTGTGGTAAAGATTCAAAGACATATTAACTCTTTACCGCACGAGAAAATTTCAGACTGGTCCAAATTGAAAGCATTTGCAGACAACAAAATAAAAGTGACTGAACATTTGAAATTTGTTTTGTGAAGGGTAGAAAACTTGTGGGAAAAGGAGAAAATGCTGGTTACTAGCATTTTCTCCTTTTCCCACAATGTTTTCTGAAGGCTTCTTTCTCAGGGGCGTCAAAAGTAGGGATTGTGTGGTAATGGGTTAACTCTACCAAACGACAAAATTCTAGACTTGTCCAAATTGAAAGAATTTGCAGACAACAAAATAAACTTGACACAAGAGATAAAACTTGACCTTGGAAGAGTAGGAAACATTGTGGTAAATGGAGAAAATGCTGGTTACCAGCATTTTCTCCTTTTGCTACAATGTTTTCAGAAGGCTTCTTCCTGCAGGTCGTTAAAGGATTAAATCTTTACCTCACAATCCCAAGTTTTTAACAACCCAGAGAAAGAAGGCTTTTGAAACTAGAGGCCCTTAATGGTCTGAATTGCTCTGCTGGCAGTGATTTTGTTTCTTTTCCAGCATACATCATTTTATTCATGATACCAAAAGCAGAGCTCTGGATAGAGGGAGCAATTTTGATTTTAAAATTGAAAAATATATTAATAAATCTCCATTAAACCCTATGTTGTGGGTATGCATTAGAATAGTCTCATCGAGATGATTCTAACGAGTACCCACAACATACAGTTTCAAAGAGAAATAATGGATGTGGAATACCATCACTCCTTCTTATCTGGAGCTCTGAAAAGTTAAAAGACAAACCCACATAAAAATATGAAGGAAAGGGGATGGGAGGGGTATTGCAACTTGGCTTGAATCCATGTAGAAAAATAGCAAGTGCACACAGTAAATTCAACAAAAAGTGACGTAATCAAAGTAAAATTTCTAAAAAAAGAAACCATTATCTGGAATCAAGCCAAATTTGCTTATGTTTCAGTACTCTTTGTATTAGTCCTTAACTCATTACCAAACGACAATATTTTAGGCTGGTCCAAATCAAACGCATTTGCAGACGACAAAATAAATGTGACTAAAAATAAAAAAAAGTTTCGTGAAGAATAGAAAACATTGTGAGAAAAGGAGAAAATGCTGGTTACCATCATTTTCTCTTTTTTCCACAATGTTTTCTTAAGGCTTCTTTCTCAGGGTTGTCAAAAGGAGGGATTGAGTGGTAATGGGTTAACAAAACAACAAATTTTTAAACAGGTCCAAATTAAAAGCCTTGCAGATGACAAAATAAACATAACTCAAAAATTGAAATTTGTATTGAGCAGAGTAGAAAACATTGAGGGAAGAGAAGAAAATGCTGGTTACCAGCATTTTCTCCTCTTCCCACAATGTTTTCAAAAGGGTTCTACCTCAGGGTTGCAAAAAACCAGGGATTGTTTGGTAAAGGGTTAACAATCAATGTTGACTGTGTTGAGTAAGCATGACTAAGTCATCAATTTGCTGGTTTTCCTAAATGATTTGCCGAGTTCTCTGCATTTTCAAGAGCGGTCAACTCTTTTGAGTGTTGCAGGCCATAAAAGCTCTGCTGGTTTTCAGTCATCAGAACAAAAACATTATCAAAAATTTTTGTGGAAATGTCCTCAGGCAAGACATTTCAGAGCCCTAGCCTAATAGGTTTTTACTGGTAAAACCAAGGAAATGTATAAATATGATTGTGAGCCGTCACCGTGATTATGACTGAAATAATGCCGAAAGCGGCCTTAAACACTGCTTGAAAACAAGGGGTTTGCTGGTTGGAGTCGCCAGCTAAATAAGATTGGTTGATTACATGTCATAGAAGATATAACAGGATTTATTCCTCTTTAATCATTGTGCATTGGTTTGATAATGGTTACATGGGAAAGAAGCCAATGGCTTGGGAGGAATTATGGAAAGTATTGGTAAAATGCACACAAGGATCAAATGGATAGGTTCAGTGGCTCTCATGATATAACTGAAATAATAGCAGTAAACAACAATCATGTATATGCCATGAATATACTGCAGGATAGACATGGCACATGTATCAAGACATGACCTCTAACAAAACCAAGTTCAATATTCAGAACAGACTGTATCATATTGCAATTCCAGTTTCCCACAAAGTCTGTAATTGCACAACATTACACAAGATTTTTGTGGTTATTTTCCTAACTCAGTATGAAAGGAAATTCTAAACTCCACCCAAATTAAAGGAATTTGCAGACAAACAATATAGTTCAGTCAATGATGACATCTGTCTTCCATAGGGTAGAAAACATTGTGGGCAAAGAGAAAATGCTGCCTGGTCACCAGCATTTTCTCAATTTCCTACCACATTTTCAAAAGCTTACCTCTTCAGGGTCATTAAAACCTACTGTTTTTAAACTTTTTTTTTTCAACAATATCTCAACAATATCGTAGGGGAAGCTCACCTATCTCTGTGTTTCACTAGTAATAAGCCAGGGCTCCAAAGACTTGTATGATAAAATTGCTCTTAGCCCATAAAGCACCATCTTCGCGAGCCAAGGTTACGATCACTGCGTGGATCTTACCTCGGCTGATCGAGCCCGATTTCCAGCAGTTTCTCTGTTTCACACAATTTTTACCTCGGCTGATCGAGCTCGATTTCCAGCAGTTTCTCTGTTTCACACAATTTTTTCTACTCTATTCACAGACAGATAGCATCATTATAAACACATTTAATTAGTTGCCTGGAAACACTTTCATTTGGGCCAATTCCAAAATTTTATTTTACGTTAAAGAGTAAAAGTCTAACTTATAATGTGTTGATCACAGCTGCCTTTGGGGCCAGTGAAAGCCAAGATCAGACCACATATTCACCAACCATTCTTAAGAACGTTCTTTGTCTTATTCTCCAGAATTTTCTACATTTGTAAGTTACACAACTTCTGATTGGCTAAACCAAATGGTTTTGCCAATCAGAAGTTGTTTTACTTAAAAATTTAGAAAACCTTGGAGAATGAGACTAAGAATATTCTCAAGAATGATTGGTGAATACAGGCCCAGGCCGCAAAAAATATGCATTAAGAACTTTAATCCATTACCACACAATCCCTACTTTTGACGCCCCTGAGAAGGAAGCCTTTTGAAAACACTGTGGGAAAAGGAGAAAATGCTGGTAACCAGCATTTTCTCCTTTTCCCACAGCGTTTTCTACCCTTCCCAGAACTAATTTCAATTTTTCCTTTACCTTTATTTTGTCGTCTGCAAATGCTTTCAATTTGGACCAGTCTAGAATTTTTTCATGTGGTAAAGAGTTAAATCTACACTGCCTGATTTCCTCAATCACTGGAGACAAGAGCAACCTTGAACTCTGATTATTTTGGTCTTCTTCGAGAGTGAAAGTATCTTTCGAGTTTATTCATTTTTGATCTTACCTTGGCTGATTGAGCCCGATTTCGAGATTCCTGCGATGTGCTCTCTATTGGATGCTGGTTATTATCCCCCTTTAACTCATATTTCTGAAAGCCATTGAAATATCGTTTTACAAACTGCTTACCAATACAATTATTCAACACGAAGCGATAAGCAGACATCCACGTGCGTTTCCATGTTTACCTTCTATTCGAAAGGTCAGGACCTTGTTCTATTTTTAGCAAAGATGAAATGCTACGAACGATTTCATTCGAGTTGGCTGCGTCCAATGAAAAAGCGTATCGTGGGAATGTACAAATCAAGCTCGATCTGCCAAGGGTAGAGTAGCGTAGTGAATCATCAGCTTTCGCTAGCGAAGATGGTTTTCCTACAACCCACACAGCCACTAAGTAAGCAAAATGACTAATGCCCTTAACCTTTTTGACATAATCTCACATTTCACATACTTAAGAAAGACGGCTTTTGATGTCATTGTGGAAAAAAAGATGTTCTCTACCCTATCCAAAGCAAAGCCTACAATGTGAATTGCATTTAACCTGTTCCCACATGTCCAATCTCAGACTCCTTTTTAGTTCAAAAACAATGGCAGACGATAAAAACAAATTTGATGGAAAAGAGCTTAAATTGTTTAACTCTACCAAACGACAAAATTTTGGATTCGTCCAAATTGAAAGCACTTGCAGACGCCAAAATAAATGTTACACAAAAATTGAAATTTAATTTGGGAAGGGTAGAAAACATTGTGGAAAAAGGAGAAAATGCTGGTTACCAGCATTTTCTCCTTTTCCTACAATGTTTTCAAAAGCTTTCTTTTTCAGGGTCGTTAAAAGTCGGGATTGTGTGGTAAAGAGTTAATAGGATAGAAAACAGTGTAGAAAAAGGAGAACATCTTTTCTTTCTCAGGGTCGTCAAAAGTATGAATTGTAAGGTAAAGGATTAACTCTTTACCAAACAATCCCTGGTTTTTACGACCCTGAGATAGAAGCCTTTTGAAAACATTGTGGGAAAAGGAGAAAATGCTGGTAACCAGCATTTTCTCCTCTTCCCACATTGTTTTCTACCCTGCCGGACACAAATTTCAATTTTTGAGTTACGTTCATTCGGTCGTCTGCAAATGCCTACAATTTGGACAAGTCTAAAATTTTGACGTATAGTAAAGAGTTAAGCTGCAAGCATCTGGATATGACTAATCAAACAAGGGTTATCACTGCTTCCCTGTCTACATCGACTAAAAGTCCGACTGCACTCTGAGGTTCCTTTTACTTTTATGTGCAGCCCCATATCAGACTATGTAATGCCTCAGGAACATTAACTCTTTACCAAGAGCATTAACTCTTAACATGACAACAAAATTTTTGCCAGGACCAAATTAAACGTGCTTGTAGATGAAATGATAAAGGCTGCGAAATTGTTAGAATTTTTTTTCTGATTTGGAAGAATACATTTTTTGAAAAGTAGAAAATTTATCTAACAATCCATGCCCATTTCATTAGTTGTCATTTGAAATTTTGTCGCATAGAGCCGTTTGAAAAGATGCGGGTAAAATTGTATTTATTCCAAATGTGTTTAATGAGGGCTGATATGAAGGTGAATGCGAAGACCAGTCACAAAAATAGCATTGGAGCAGACACCTCCAGACTGAAGGTAGGAAGAAAGGAAGAACCAAGTCAGTTTAGCCTCAAAAACATTAGGAATGGAATTAATCCGGAGCATTGATGTCCGGAGCTTTGATGTCAATTAGTCTTGCTTTACCTTCCAGAAACCAGAAAAAAAATTAGCGTTGGAGTACCTTCAGTCTGAAGGTGTCTTCACATTCCCCTTCAGGCCAACGTTCATTAAAAGTATCTGGAACAAATACGATTTTACCCGCATCTTTTCAAACGGCTCTATGTGACAAAATTTCCAATGACAGCTCATAAAATGGGCATGCATCGTTAGATAAATAATTAATCTTTACCATCACACAAACTGTGCTGCGATTTACCAATTAAATCAATAGAAATTTACCTTTTTTCCCCACGTAAATAAATCCAAAGTCATTTGTAAACAACTAACATGGCAACTTCCGTTATACAGGCATGAGCACTCAATGGAATTTGAATTTTGAAGAGTCTGGTTCCCTAGTCCTAACAAGCATTTTTGCTCAAGGTTTCTCTGTCAACAGCGAAATTCGCAACTAAACTGTCCTATAGCGTGTCAGAGATACTGCAATTTTTGCCGAGACATGCGCATTGATGGTATCACCATGTTTTGATTTCTGCTGAAGTAGGTCAGCGGTTTTTTATGTTGAAAAGTACAGATTTGCACAAAGGTAAGATTTAGATATTAACTAACATCAGGTTTTTTGTAAAGATTAATCATTTATCTATCGATCCATGCTCAATTTATTAGTTGTCATTGGGAATTCTGTCGCATAAAGCCTTTCTAAAAGATGCAGGTAATATCGTATTTGTTCCAGATACTTTTAATGAACGTTAGCCTGAAGGAGAATGCAAAGACCAGTCACAAAAATAGCATCGGAGCACTCACCTTCACACTGAAGGTAGCATTGGAGCACAGGGGCTCGAAACATACTTTAATATGCATAAATATACTGGATTATTGACATTTCCGAAAAAAATCGGAATCTCTGAATATAAATATACACAAGGGATAGGACTTCACAGAGGTCAATTTGCGTACCGACCTCGTTCAAACCCCGATTTCTCACAAAGTTTTTAACATATATCCGAAATGTAAAGCCCTAGCAGAAGCTAAGTGAATATCCTCAACGTTCAACACGGGTTCACTTCCTTTAGAGCAAATCCCTAGGACAGATCGTAAAGACAATCGCAAATTTGTTGCTAAAAATGCCTAGTCAGACACGACCTCGTAACAAGCCACACCATCAGTAAAATGCAATAAATGGACTTACCATACGGTAAAAATCGGTCTGGTCCAATAGTTTATAATTTTCTTTAACACCTCCAATCGGTAGTTTTGTCAAGAGCGATCTTTTAGAAGCACAACAAACGATCATTTATGAAACTGTCAGAATTTCAAGCAGAATACGCAATCGCTGTTGTTGTTGTTTTTTTTTTGACCGAGTGACTGGATTATGGAACAAGGCATTTGATTGGCTGTTGAAAACTCAAAACACATAACATAGAACGAACAGCTGGCCAATGAAATAGCTCGTAGCAAATCCGTTTCGTCTTGAATTAAACAGGGTCACGAGTAACAATGGCGTATTCTGCTTGAAATTCTGACAGTTTCAAAATTGACCATGTGTTGTGCTTCTAAAAGATCGCTCTTGACAAAACTACCGAATGGAGGTGTTAAAGAAAATTATAAACTATTGAACCAGACCGATTTTTACCATATGGTAAGTCCATTTATTGCATTTTACTGATGGTGTGGCTTGTTACGAGGTCGTGTCCGACTAAGTATTTTTAGCAACAAATTTGCGATTGTCTTTACGGTCTGTCCTAGGGATTTGCTCTAAAGGAAGTGAACCCGTGTTGAACGTTGAGGATATTCACTTAGCTTCTGCTAGGGCTTTACATTTCGGATATATGTTAAAAACTTTGTGAGAAATCAGAGTTTGAATGAGGTTGGTACGCAAATTGACCTCTGTTAAGTCCTATCCCTTGTGTATATTTATATTCAGAGATTCTGATTTTTTTCGGAAATGTCAATAATCCAGTATATTTATGCATATTAAAGTATGTTTCGAGCCCCTGTGCATTGGAGCAGACCTTCAGACTGAAGGTATGTTTATCCTAGCTCAATGATGAAACTTTTGCGTTGTAAGTGAGGGGTCCCCGGTTCGAGTCCAATATTGGATATACTCTGTATCCTCTTCTAAAGGTTGAGAAGGATTTTTTGTGCCAAATTGTGGAATCCCAGAAATACAGTAGTGAAGTAGCACTCGGTCCCTCCCCGCCGCCGTTGACAATGAATTTCGTAATTCTAGCTCAATGTCAGTTAATTTCTTTAGCCATATATTATGTAAAATGGTTTTCTACACATAATTAAACACAATACTCACTGAAGAAATAATTATTATCTCGTAGAGATCTTGCTGAAAGCAACAGTAGACATCGTCTTGTGAAAGGTCAGGAAGTTAAGATGAGTCACGTTTCCTGTAAGATTACCTCCCTTCGTGGTATCACACCACAACAAAATGCATCCGGTCAAAACTGTGTGTGTGTGTTTCTTTTTTAAATAATTATCTTTAATAAAGATAGACGCAGCGTGGGTACTAGTATATGAATATTGAAACTCTTTTGCGGTTCAATATGAAGTGAAATAAAATAAAGTTACTTCATGAGCAATTTGTTTTTTTTTCCTCGCTGGTTTTCATTTAGTTGTAAAGTAGGTTTAGGTAATTTTCGATAACAGTTAAAGAACTTCAACAAATTTTCAAATAGCTTATAAAAAGTCATTGTTTACTTTATAACTTTGCAATGAATCAAGATTTCAGGTATCGATTGGTGGTAGCAATGCTTGTTAATATAGCGGTTTCATAAATGAGCGACCACGTAAATCATGCCGGAGTAATGCAGAAAATGACCCTCGCATACAAAATGACCTGGGGGTCATTCCTCTACGTAGAGAAATGACCAATAGGTCATTCGTCTCCATAAAGGAATGACCCAGGTCATTATTCTACGTAGAGAAATGACCCCAGAGGGTCATTTCTCTAAGTAAAATAATGACCCGGTCATTTCTCTACGTAGTGAAATGACTTCTGGGATCATTTCTCTACGTAGAATATCAATTGTCCAAGCCACAAGACATATATTATAACAGGAATACCATAATTGCCCTGAATCGCTAACCTAATTTTATGTATTTTTGATGGATCGATTGCATGGTGTTTACTGCCATTTTCAACATTATTTCAATGAAATCGCGGCGGCCAGTGCACCAAACCAACTTTCCTGGAGTCTCTCTTACCAGTAACACGCACAATTTTCTTTCGAAGCCATTGGCTGTTTTCTCTAATAACAAGCGTCAAAACAATGGTCAGATGTGGAAGAGGAATAAATCTTTTTGGGGGTAATAGTTAAAGGTGGAAGTAGTACTACTGTTTGGAACTCTATGTAACTTGGGATTCTGTAAATATTGATGGCCTATCATTTGAATGTCGAAAATTGTTTCCACCCTGTAAGTCAAGCAGGTACTTTTTCATGTGAGCCATGCTCTTTGAAAAAAAAAGGAGGGACATATGCATTTCCGTAAGGATTGATACCAAACAAGTCATCACAGTGATATAGGTCAATAAAATCTGTTTTGTATTTTGAACAATCGACTGACTCATGGGGTACACTTGTGCTTTCATATGCAGAAAATTACCAAATGCAAAAAGGTTCGGCTAAGGTCAGCCTGCGCTGTGATTATTTTTGTCTTCTTCGAGAGTGAAAGTATCTTTCGAGTTTATTCATTTCTTGAATTTTACCTTGACTGATTGAGCCCGATTTCGAAATTATTCAACATGAAGACTGGGTCGATACTCTTTGCAAATGCGTTTAGCTACCTTTTCACAAGCATGACCAATTTAGTTTGATAGTTCATAAATTATAAGATATTCATAGGTCTACAGATCAAATTTATGAAAACCTTGCTGATGCTTTACAGTGGATGACAGTGGTGTACATGTATGTATAGTGCCTATCTTGCACACCAGAACTTTTTGAGGTATTTGTCAACGCCCATACCACAATGAGTTCAATATTGAATTTTGAAGATCATGCATCGTATTTGTGCAAAGCCGAAGGAAATAAACCCAATTAAACTAAATTTTTCTCAGGCAATTGAGTTTTTGGGTGGCACTCAGGTATGTACAATTGGAAATGGTATATCTAAACAAACTTGGTGAGGCCATCTATTGTAGAAGTACTAATTTTGATGGAAAGCAGATTATCTCACTCATAGCTTTTTAGCGCAACGATACCAAATTCTTCCAACGATTGATTGGTCCTGGGCTTTTTCGTTCCAAAACCAGATTGTACTATAACTTATTCATACTATGATTGCATGCAACTCCATTTGATTGGTAATGAATATATAGATCGAAACAATTGATTTTAATGTTGGAAATTTAATGTGAATGGCAAAAGATATATATTTCAAAATCATAGTGTTCAGGTACAAACTTATTTTTATTCGATATGTTTATATGGTGTCCCTCTCTGCCAATCATGCATTCTACTTCAAGGAATGTTACTCCGGACTCCTTTTGATCGAAGGGAGACCATCAATACACAAATAATCCTTACTTTGTCATGAGTACTATCCCTTCAACCAAAAGGGTATTGACTTTATTAGTAGGTTGACTTTCAAGCCAATATTTGAATAATATTTCTCCTTTTCTTTCAAATTATTGACTCCACACAATGGCTCCCTTGACAAATATCACTTCGGCGTTCTCAACGCTTTGATCTTTTATCGATTTACAAATAACTGGTGTCAGCTGTAGAAATTCTTCCTGTCACAACGGGAACTCGTACTGGTTAGGTTTCAAAGATTTCTCCCTGTCCATGGATTGACTCCGCACAGAAATCTCCCTTCGATTTTTGCGGCGTTATTTATGAAATATTTTCATTACCCGGATGATATTTGACAAAAACACTGAATTTGCCGATTCTTTGTATACCTGATATTGTCCACATATGCCATAACACTTTATTCATGCCTCATAATTATTGTAGTATTCAGTAAATAAAGAATATGTTTACGGATATGAGGAATCCCTTCAGGTAAAAGTTTAAGTGCGTTTTCACATGTGCAGACGGTATACGGATAAAACATCCCACAGTCAAAACATCCCACTTTTGGTTAAAACATCCCTATTTCCATTGCAAATTGGTTAAATCTAGGGTTCGAAGTAAACACTAGCAAACTCGCAAAATGCGTGACGAGCAATTTCACCTTTTGCCACAATGTTTTCTACACTATCAAAAGGTGTCATATACAAATAAGAAACAGCTTCATCCTTGCTGTTATTTAGGGTTAATTAGAGATACCATAGAAATGCCTTATGGGGTAAAGGGTTAAGTGCAACTCAAAGACCTTTTACAGACAGTGTTGATCAAGATCAGATTGCACAGAACATATAGTCTGATCTTTGATCTACACTGTCCAATAAGGGGATGTCTAATCCTGAAAAAAATACCTTTGAAATAGCCAAATTTTGGTTTTTAGCTGCACTAGCCAGAGGCCAGCGAGCTATTGTCATGGCGTTGTGTCTGTCGTGCGTCCGTCTGTCCGTCCGTTCGTCCGTGCGTGCGTGCGTCCGTAAACTTTTTCTTTAAAAGACTTTCTCTCAGAAACTACTGACTGAATTTTTACCAAATTTTATAGGAATGTTCTTTAGGTGGTCCTGTTTCAAATTTTTTCAAATAATTGTGTTCCATTAAGAATTCTGGTTGCCATGGCAACCAAAGTAAAAAACCTTTAAAAATCTTCTCCCCAACCGCTAATTGGATAGCATTATTATTTTGCAGGAATGTTCCTTAGGTAGAGGTTTATAGAATTCTTTAAAAAAAAAAAAAGATCAGTCAAAAAACATGGCTTTTATGGGAGACTCATTTTCCTTTTATCGTATAAAGTAAAATCTTTGAAAAATTTCTTCTCTCAAACTATTCATTGGATTTCATTGTTGTTTTCACTGTGGGAAAAGGTGTAGACAACCAAAGACGAGAAGTCTTTGAAAACACTGTTGGAAAAGGAGAAAATGCTGATAATCAGCATTTTCTCCTTTTCCCTCAGTGTTTTCTACTCTATCAAAGAGAGAAATCATCATTTCATCAATGTTTAATTTGTCGTTTGGAAATGCTTTCAATTTGGTCACATCCCAAATTTTGTTGTTTGGTAAAGGATTAAAGAGGGTTGCTTTACATAATCCATAGTCCTTTTCATATAAAACAAGAGAAACTCTGCACTTTTATTATTCTGGTAAAGGTTTGTTGACCTAATGGTGACTAAGTGCAAAGTGAACAGAAGGGGTATTAATCCTGGTGACCTAGTTTTCTATATTTAGATGTTTCCCCACCAAAATGGTTTGTGACAAAACCCTCTTTAACTATAACCAGCTAGATGACAAAATTTTGTAACTGCTCATAATTGAAAGATGTTGCAGACAATGTAATATAGCTTCAGATAAGTAAAACTTGTATCAAAAAGGATAGAAATTATGGAAAACTAAGAACATGCTGGTTACCATTATTTTCTTCTTTTCTAGCAATATTTTTCTTAGCCTTTTCTCTTCAGTTGGTAGCTAAAATGCAGGATTGAATGGTAATTGTTAAAAACTTCTCTTCACTGTTACAGAAAAATCAGGCCTGTGGAGCGATACAGGCGCTCAAGCGCTTCTAGTTACTATCAGTTTGAAGGTTTTATCTCAGTTACATAGGATAAGGGTTAAATTCTTAACCAACAAATCTACCAAACTATAAATTCAAAGTTTTGGAGTCTTTGGTTTTAAATAGCATCTGCAGATGGGATCTACTGTTTGATCAAAAGTTTCTCAAAAGAAGGACTTTGCGAAGGATATGAAATCGTTGTGGCAGAAGGAAAATTGCTTGTAACCAGCAGTTTTCCTCAAGATTCCAAACATGTTTTCCAAAAGCCTAAGTAGTGTCCCTAGATATCTGTCACGTGAAGGGTTAAATTGCATGAGAATTATTCGATAAAAAATGTGTAAGAAATATAATCATATACAAGCATACTACTGATTTAAAGCTACGGCGTAAATTACATAATTATGTGTAAATATGATTTTCCTTTATTCACATATGACGAAAAAAATGGATAAATAGTCATTTTTCTCAATTAGATACAGTTTATTTACGATATCGAATTATATCCTTTAGCAATCGACCCAATAAATGTAGCGTATAAACCCGTAATGCAAAACTATCGCAGTTGGGATTTTTTTAAAAAAAATGTGGTCTAGGGGAGAAAACTCGTACTGCCTAAGAGTAAGAAAAAACCAAGAGTAATCTCCCTTATAATGATCTCCCCCCCTCCCCTTTCTCCTAAACGCTTGACCGATCAAAGTACTAAACACAACACTGGGGGAAAGGTGACATGCATGTATCGGTTTTAATATGTTTTTAATGAAGATTTCAATTAATTTTAACAAGAGAGTTTCATTGACTTTGATTTTGATACAATAACGCTGGAATCTAATTTTTAAGAAAGAACATTTCCTGCTTTATTTCTTGAAATTCGAATGGAATCATCGAGAAAGTTTTGAATCCTGGAAAATCGCCATGTGCAAAGTTATGAGATTTGCGGACGGCATTCAGTATCATACTCCATAGAATGTACGATCTGGTTCTCTGTTTACATAGTCTGCTTGTTTTGTTGAACCTATGTAGTGTTAAAATCTCTACAAGATACCTTTAATGGACTGTAGAGTCTATATATTTAAACCGTCGAAAGAGGTCTACATGTAGGCGCGAAACTTCAAACCGCCATACACAATAATACACGGCGGGGAATCACGTGACACAACAACAACAACAATGACCGTTATTTGAAAAAAATTCCCCGACTTCAGGTAAGAAAATTTTCAATAATTCCATTTATACGTGACCGATTGGAATTTGGTTTGCAGCAGAGAAGGCGGAAGGACTCCAGGGATTTGCTTGATGTGTTAGATTTTTTAAACAACACCTGATAAAAAAGTTATTGACGAGCAAAAAAATTTTTTACCCTGGATAATTTGTTTGCTCGTCAATAACTTTTTTATCAGGTGTTGTTTAAAAAATCTAATACATCAAGCAAATCCCCGAAGTCCTCCCGCCTTCTCTGCTGCAAACCAAATTCCAATCGGTCACGTATTAACGGAATTATTGAAGATTTTCTTACCTGGAGTTGGGGATTTTTTTCAAATAACGGTCATTGTTGTTGTTGTTGTGTCACGTGATTCCCCGCCGTGATAATAGTTGACTTTGCAAATAGTGTAGATTAAGATCAGACTGCACAGAACGTTCAGTCTGGTCTTGATCTACACTGTCCGCTTTGCTTAGACATTCTTCACAAAAGCAACCTTGATAATGTAACTGTTTGGGAGAAGATTCTAGACTGAACATTTTTGTTGGGTTTATTTGACGCCCTAGATAGTTGTCAGTATAGGGGACAGCTTTAGGGCTCAATTTTGAATCTACCTCATATATTTCTACAAACCAGAAGTTTTGTTTTGAACTAGTTTATAAGATAACGTTTCAATATTAAGCGGTATCTGTCGACATTGTCCGTAAATGAAAACATATTTTTGTTGGTAAGTGTGCGTTTATTTATCATTGTGATATCATATACTCTCTAATTTGATTTATTAATATCTGTTACCTCAGAGATATGTTACCAAATGATGCATTGTTATTCTACTGAAATCTTACCTTAATTCCAAATTCAAATATTGGCATTATAAATTGTCATGAAATAAAAGGGAGACTACCTACTGCCTGTTTTGACAAATAATATGTCTTACTGAATTATTTTCTGTCGGGTGGCATGTCGATTTTAAAATAATTGAATTTAACAATTTTACCATACGAACTGATTCAAAGTCGTTAGAGCTACATGAAAAATTATCGCTTGTCAAACTGATCGTCTCTACAGACGTTACCGTGTTTATTCGTCCTCGGTTTTACGCTTGCTCTTTGCTGCCATTTTTTGTAAGGTGCACAGGCATATAAGGACCACAGGCATGAGGAGGAGGTTCCATGTTCCGCCTACTGCTTCTACCAGTCAGGTACTGTAGCCGCAGTCATTTAGCATTACCAGAAAAAGCCAAAGCGAGGCTTTGGGTGGAGCCTGTCTCTTGTAGACCTATCTTCAAAGGTAACGACGTGAAGCAGTCAGAAATAAGCACTTTCCTCTTCAATAAGGGAAGCAACTCTGACATTACTAATAACAAAATTTTGTACGAGTTGTCTCCCATTGACCATTGGTAGTTAATCATTCTATCGCAATGGCCTTAAATTGTGAAAGAAAATCAGTTTAGAACAAAACACCAAGCACAAGCGCAGGTAAAATGAAATAAATAAGCGAAGGAAGGGAGCAAGAAAGCAAATAAAACAATGGACAAAAAAAACATGATAATGTTTTAACAAATATAAGTTGAAACGACATGAAGGAACCGGAAATAAACAAACACAAGGAGACCAGATAATTTTCCTTGATTTCTTGTGATTTGACGGGTGCCTCTTGTTGTTAGTCGTACATTTCATAATCTAACACAAAAAATCTCGTGTATCTTCACATATAAACCGTAAAACAATCCACAAAATACTGGAATCATTGATGAGTTTTATTTTCACAGTGTCCGGGTTATACATATATTCGGATAAAAGTTTGGCTTTGTAGAAGAAGCGTAAAAGTTCTGGTCTTAAAACACTTCATTTAAGTTTTGAAAAATAAGTAACACAAAAAAATGGAGGAAGAGTTTGGTAAATATTTAACTATTTAGAAGATGACAAACTTTAGGCCTGCATCAAATTGGAAGCAATTTAGCAGACGGCAAATCTAAAAGTTGGTCAAAAGATGACTTCTGTCCTTGATAGGATAGGAAAAATGAAATGATAGGAAAAACCAGAAAATGCTGGATAATAGTATTTCATCCTATTTCTATAGTGGTTTCAAAAGAACATAGAGTTCTCAAGGGATATCAGGACATTTGCCCCCTGGACATCTGCCCCCTGGACTTTTGCCTCCTGGACTTTTGCCCCCGTAGGACGTTTGCCCCACTGTACATTTGCCCCCTGGACATCTGCCCCCCAGACAATAGCACCCTTAGGACATCCCCTCCCGGTCATTTGCCCTGGTAGGACATCTGCCTCTGGATATTTACCCCCGTAGGACAACTACCTCCCCGGAAACGATAAGCCTCTTCTAAATGATGTTGAAGAATTAATAATATCCTGAATTTTGCTTTATTTTTCTTAAAATGCAAAAAAATAATTTTTATTGAGGTTTACAGCAGGCGTGCCAGATGAGTAACTGGCTCTATAGTTATCATACTGGAAGTTTGATATTAAAACTGAAATCAATTAATCAGCCGAAGATTTTCAACAAAATAGCACTTAACGATACAACAGCTGAGACATCTTTTTCATAGTCCTGGTCAAAATTACTATGTACAATATACATGTATATCTTAAAGTTGCTTTTTTGAGATTGTCCCTTAAAGGAGCTAGATGACCAAGTTATAAACAAACTGAGGGGACAGATGTCCAGGGGTCAGATGTCCTAAGGGGGCAGATGTCCGGGCGGGTGGGTGGGTGGGTGGGGGTGTGGAGACATGCCCTAGGGGGGCACTTATCCTAGGGGGGCAGATGTCTGGGGGGCCAGATGTCCTAGGTTGGGGACTGTGTACCTTCAGTCCGACTCTGAAGGCTTGCTCCAATGCTATTGTTGTTATTTAGTCTCTGTTGTGGAGACCAAATAACAAAAATAGCATTGGAGCAAGCATGCAACCACTAGGCTTTGTATATACCTGTAGACTGAAGGATTTCCCAGGTGTCATTTTGTAATTGGGTCTCGGAGAGGAGAAACATTTAAAAACTGGCATCGAAGCTCCCCTGTGGATCGAATGTAGGCTTTCTACATATATCCTTTTCTTATTGACCAACAAATCTAAAGTCAGTTCTATAACATGATATCAAACCATTCTGTCAGACTGAAGAAAACATTTTGTATGTTTTGTTTTGGCCACAGGGTTCTGAAGCATTGTCAGCCCATGGATACATGTAGATGATTTCTTTATGTGTAAAATACAATGTGGTTGGAATGATGAAATTTGCCATAAAAAGGGTAGAAAAACCTTGTTGGAAAAGGAGAAAATGCCATTTATTATGGTGGTTTGAAAACAATTAATGTTTTCAAAAACGATGGCTTGTTGCGTACAAGATACTTAACCTATTACATGTACCACACAATCCCTACTTTTGACGACCCAGAGAAAGAAGCCTTTAGAAAACATTGTGGGAAAAGGAGAAAATGCTGATAATCATTACCAGCATTTTCTCCTTTTCCCTAAATGTTTTCTACCCCTCACAAAACAAATTTCAAATTTTAAGTCACTTTTATCTTGTCGTCTTCAAATGCTTTGATTTTGGACAAGCCTAATACATTGTTGTATAGTAATAAGTTAAATAGAAACATTGAAATTCTTTTATGGTTCAATATGAAGTAAGATAACGAAAAGTAACCTGGCAACCAGTTACCTTTTTATCATCACCATTGTTTCGTTTTGTTGAAAAGAAGTATATCTGTTGGGTTATTGGGCGATGCTCAGTGCTCGTAAATAATGGTTTCATAAATGTTCAAGAAAATATGGCGGCAAGGGCCTGCCAATAAGCATGTGAATATTTTTTACAAATTGCAAATTAAAATCTATTTGTTCTATCTGAGTATCTACAAAGAAGTAGGTCAAATTCCAGTGCATTCATCTACCTTCCGAAAAAACCCTCTACCTCATGGGTCTTTTTTTGACTGATACAGTTTGTGAAAGGTTTGAAAATTTCTTTTTTCATTTCAGATTTTCAGTACAGAATTGCTTGGGGAGTTAATGGTTGTCCAGTAATTTTTGCAGCACTTAAACTTCACGAACGTTTAATAAGAAACATGTGGAACACTGAAGAAACAGAATTCAGACGTCTACCATATTATAGAACCATTGTGAAGTCATTTATAAAGAAACAGAACCAGCTAGTGGTATGTCCCTCTCATAAGAAGATAACTACTATGTGTTGAAACTCAGTATTTTGATTCTGTAAC
The DNA here is from genome assembly GCA_943736015.1 of Tridacna crocea. Lineage (NCBI taxonomy): Eukaryota > Metazoa > Mollusca > Bivalvia > Cardiida > Cardiidae > Tridacna > Tridacna crocea. The sequence goes on from OX031069.1 coordinate 18,934,909, forward strand.
AAAAAAACAAAATGCCTAACCCTTTACCAAACAATCCCTGGTTTGTACGACCCTGAGAATAGAAGCCTTTTGAACACATTATGGGAAAAGGAGAAAAGGCTGGTTACCAGCATTTTCTCCTTTTCCCAATATGTTTTCTACCCTGCTGGAAACATATTTCAGTTTTTCAATTAGGTTTTTAATTTGTCGTCTGCAAGTGCTTTCAATTTGGACCAGTCTAAAATTTTGTCGATTGGAATAGAGTTAACTCATGATAACTGAGACTACAAAATTGTCCAGGTTAACCCTTTCACACAAATTGCTAACTTTTGATCCTCCTGGAAAAGAAGCCTTTGGAAGACGTGGGAAAAGGAGAAAATGCTGGTAACCACATATTTTCTCCTTTTCCCACAAAGTTTTCTACCCTATCAAAGAAAATTTGCACAATTGTAACCACTTTGTTCAAAGTGTCATCAGCAAATGCTTTCAATTTGGACAAAGGCTAAAATTTTTTTGTCTGGTAAAGGGTTAAAAGGTTTTGCATTCTGTAAATTACATATAGCTTAAGTTATGATATTCATGATTTAAAAAAGCAGAAAACACTGATGGAAAAGGAGGAAATGCTGGTATCTAAGGTTTTTCTCCTTTTCATCGTTCAATATTTTCAAATCTCAAAACCTGAAGCTAAATTCAAACTGTCCTCTTCAACTGCTTTAACCCTATACCAAGCCATCCGGACGTTTAACAATTCTGATAAAGAAGGCTTCTGAAAACATTGTGGGAAAAGAAGAAAATGCTGGTAACCAGCATGTTCTCTTTTTCCCACAGTGTTTCCTACCCTGCTGAAAACAAATTTCAATTTTTGAGTTTTGTTTATTTTGTTATCTGCAAATGCTTTCAGTTTGGACAAGTCTAGAATTTTGTTATTTGGTGAAGAATTGAATTATGGAAGACTGACATGGATTAATTCTTTACCACACAATCCCGACTTTTGACGACCAGGAGAAAGAAAACCTTTAAAAACCTTGAGGGAAAAGGACAAAATGCCAGTAACCAGCATTTTCTCCTTTTCCCACAATGTTTTCTACCCTTTCCAAATGAAATTTCAGTTTTTGAGTCATGCTTATTATGTCGGCTGCAAATGCTTTCAAGTTGGACTAGTCCAAAATTTTGTCATCCGGTAAAGAGTTAAGATATATTGCAGATTAACAATTTGTAGCTAAAGGAATATTTGAGTAGGCAAATAATGACTGAAAGGAAAACAGGAAAAGTATTAGAGTAGGTATTCACTGAGGTTAATACCGGTAGTCTCTTTTAGCTCTTTACAATGAAAAAAAAATAAAGGATGGTCAGAACTGAAAGCATTTACAGAAGACGAATCACATGGTGCACAGAGTAGAAAAGTTTTCTTTGAAACGATAGAAAACATTGTGGGAAAATGAGAGAATGCTGCCTTTTAGACCAGTACATATTGAAATCATTTGCAGACAACAAATTAAATGTCAACCAGATGTTGAGATATGTCTTGGGATGGATAGAAAAGATTGTGAGAAAAGCAGAAAATGCTAATTACCAGCGTTTCTCTCCCTTTTCCTCATTATTTTCTAAAGCCTTCATCCTCAGGGTTAATAAAACAGGATTATGTGGTAAAAGTTTAATACCTGCTGGTACAATTGATTGTTTTGATTGTATGGTGACTAGAGCCACTTTCAGTATTATTTCAGTTATGTCACAGTGGCCAGTTCACCTGTTAATGCTTTCCTGGAGTCTCTTTTATCAGTATTCCAAACAGTTTTCTTTTCCAAACCACTGGCTGCTTTCCCACATAACCATTGCCAGGACAATAGCCATTGTTGGGAGAATGTTGATTCCTGTGGCAATGATTATCAGCAATCCCCTAAAAGAAATTGGTCGAGCCAGGGATCGAGCCCACGACTTTTTGTTTCCAAGTCCTGCATGCTACCGAATGAGCTACCAGGGCTTGGCTTCCCTTAGGTATAAAGCTTTTGAAAAGATTATGGGAAAAGAGGAAAATGTAGATGACCTACATGTTGTTTTTCCCCAAGTTTTTTTTAACAACTCAAAACAGTAACCATCCCTTGACCTATATTTGTCAGTTGCAAATGCTTTCAGTATTGTTTATTAAAGTATTAGCTTCAGGTACAGGAAATAGTGAGAATGTAAACACTGATTCAAATTTTTTAAACTTTACCAAACTACATAATTTTAGACTTGTCCAAAATAAAAGCTCTTGCAGACAAGAAAATAAATGTAACTCAAAAATTGAAATTTGTTTTCAGCAGGGTAGCAAACATTGTGGGAAAAGGAGAAAATAATGGTTATCAGGATTTTCTCCTTTTCTTATAGCGTTTTAAAACTGCTTATTACACAGGGTTGTTAAAAGTTGGGATTTTGTGGTAAAGGTTTAAACAGGAATATGAATTAACTAACTTCACTTTGTTTTAATTATAATTCTTAACCCTTTACTGTACAATCCCTGGTTTTTATGACCCTGAGGGAGAAGCCTTTTGAAAACATTGTGGGAAAAGGAGAAAATGATGATAACCAGCATTTTCTCCTTTTCCCGCAATGTTTTCTACCCTGCTAGAAACAAATTTCAAACTTCCAGCTACAGTTATATTGTCATCTGCAAGTGCTTTCAATTTGGACCAGTCTAAAATTCTGTTGTTGGTAAAGAGTAATTACACCCAGAGAACTGAATATTTTTGTGAAATACATGTATATATATATGTATATGCACAGAACTGCATTTTTAAATAAATAAGGTTCGTTTTATGAATTTCTATCTTTTTATCTTGTCATTCCTTTTACCCCATTCCACACAATCCTGAGTTTTAACAACCCCAAGTAGAGAAGGCTTTTGAAAACACTGTAGGCTTTCTAAAACATTGTAGGAAAAGAAAAAACATGTTGGTAACCAGACAGGATGCCTTTGAAGAAAAAGAAGGCTTTTTAACCCTTTAACACTCAATAACGACTTTTAACACCCCTTGAGGAAGAAGCCTTTTGAAAGCACTGTGGGAAAAGGAGAAAATGCTGGTAACCAGCATTTTCTCTTTTTCCCACAGTGTTTTCTACCCTATCAGGATCAAATTTCATTATTTGAGTCGCATTTAAATTGTTGTCTGCAAATACTTTCAAGTTGGGCAAGGTCAAAACTTTGCTGTCTGGGAAAGAGCTGAAATATTGGAGGTTTTTGAAAACATTGCTGGGAAAAGAAGAAAATGCTGGTGACCAGAAGAGAAGTCTTTCAGATAAAGAGATGGCTTTTGAAAACATTGTTGGAAAAGAAGAAAACGCTTGTGACCAGAAAAGGAGAATTCTTCTTCTGAGAAATTGACAGCTTTTGAAAACACTGTGGGAAAAGATGAAAATGCTCTGTAGCTCAGCTGGTAACAACATTTGAGCAAGCATGTTGCTGGTACAAAATTCCAGCTTGCCAACTTCTCTCAGGAATTTATGATAGTCATTGCAACAGGATACATTCGTATCTTACTTCTGAATAACCCTAGATGGTTATGTGGGAAAGCAGCCAATGACTTAGGAACACCATAGTGAGAAGTGCTGGAAAAGACATGCTGGGAGAGCATGTATAGGTGAAACATGTAAAGGTGAAGTGGTTGCAGCTGTGATATCATTGAAAATATTTGAACGGTATCAACTCTTAGGCTGTTAAGTGCAACTCAAGGACCTTCTGCAGACAGTGTTGATGAAGATCAGACTGCACAGAACAAATAGTCTGATCTTTGATCTACACTGTCCTATAAGGGGATGTCTGATCCTGAAAAAAATACGTTTGAAATAGCCAAATTTTGGTTTTTACTATCAGTTTGAATTTTTCATCTCAGTTACTTAGTAGGATAAGGGTTGAATTTTAAACAAACAAATCGACTAGGCTATAAAAGTTCTGTACTTTTTAGTATTAATAACATTTACAGATAGTGTTTGATCAAAAGTTTCTCAAAAGAAGGACTTTGTGAAGGATATGAAATTATTGTGTCAAAAGGAAAAATAGCATGCAACCAGAAGTTTTCCTCAAGATTCTCATTATGTTTTTCAAAAGCCTAAACAGTGTCCCTAAGTATCGGGACTGTCTTGTAAAGAGTTAAATTGCACGATAATTATTTGATTAATGTATAAGAAAGAGTCATATACAAGCATACTGTTTGACAAAATTTTTCATTGATTTAAATAAGCCACTGTGTAGTCTACATAATTATGTGCAGATATGATTTTCCTTGATTCATATATGACGAAAAAAATGTATAAATAGCCATTTTTCTCAATTAGATACAGTTTAATTACAATATCGAATTATATCTTTTATCAATCAACCCAATAAATGATGCCCATAGACTCGTACTGCAGAACTATTGAAGCTGGGATTTTTTTTTTTTTTTAAATATGGTCTAGGGGAGAAAACTCGTACTTTCTAAGAGTAAGAGTAAACCAAGAGTAGTCTCCCTTATAATGATCTACCCTTCATCATTTCTCCTAAACGCTTGACGGATCAAAGTACTAAACACAACATTAGGAAAAAGGTGACGTGCATGTAACGGTTTTAATGTGTTTTTGATGAAGATTTCAATTAATTTTAACAAAAGAGTGTCATTGATATTGATTTTAATACAAAACACTAGAATCTAAGTTTTAAATAAGATTATTTCCTGCTTTTTCTACTTGAAAGTCGATTGGGATCATAGAAAAGAGTTTTAATCTTTGAAAATCGCCATTTGCAAAGGTATGAGGTTTGCGGGCGGCATAGTTTAAAATGACGCTTCACAGAATGTACGATCTGATTCCGAGTCTACGCAGTTAACTTGTTTCGTAAACCTTTCAGTGCTAAATAAATAAATTCAAATTCCAGCGGACGGCTCTAAACGCATTCTATTGAAACTCACAAAGATGTTGTTTGTATGGGTTTGACTATACCAGCGGATGACAAAGATTAAACTGCAAGTTCTGTGCGGTCTGATCTTGATTTATGCCGTCCTCAAAAGTCTCTGCTTTCGCCTATGGTGCCGAAAGGGTTAAGCCTATTTGGATAGAGTTAAAATCTTTATCAGATAGATGTAGTTCCGGTACACTGTTAAAATCGTCGACAGAGGTTCGATGTCTTAAGGCGCGTAAAAACGAAAACTTCAAAGTGCCATATACAGTAAAAGTTGCCTTTACAGTCTGTGTAGATCATGATCAGACGGCACAAAACGTGCAGTCTGATCTTTGATCTACACTGTCCACTTTCCTCAGACTTTCTGTACAATTTGATGCAACTTTAAAACCTTAATTGTTCGGAAAGTTTTTTTTTAGACTGAAGTTCTCTTGTTTACTAGTATTTTATGCTCTATGGGTTTGTAACGGGAATTGTTTGATATTCATTGGGATTTATTTTAACTAGACATCATCTTCCTACATTAAGCCAATTTATGTTTTGAAGTTGAGCTATAAAATGATCTTCCATATTTGGCGATATATGTCGATATCGTCATTGAATGAAAACATAGTTTTGTTTGTAAGTTTGCGTTAAGTTATCGTAGTGGTTATCATTAACTCATTAATTTCATGTACTGAACATCTATTACCTCAATGATATCTGTTACAAAATATTGCATTTTTATCGTAGCGCGATCTCACAATGAATTCCAAATTCAAATATTGGGGGTTATAATTAACATGAAATAAACGGGAGACTACCTGCCGCCTGTTAAGAAAAATAATAAGTTTGACCGATTTTTTTTTTGTCTTGTGGCATGTCGTTTTTAGAACGGTTAAAATTAACAAGTTGACCACATAAACTGGTTGATATCCGTTACACCTAGATGAAAATTTATCGTTTGTCCAACGGATCGTCTCTACAGACGTTACCGTGTTTATTCGTCCTCGGTTTTACGCTTGCTCTTGGCTGTCATTTTTTGTAAAGTGCACAGGCATATAAGGACCAGAGACAGGAAGAGGAGGTTCCATGTCCCGCCTACTGCACGTACTATCCACATACTATAGCCACAGTAATGTAGCACCTCCGGAAGTAGCCAAAGCGAGGTTTTGGGCGGAGTCTTTGTTTTGTAGGCGTACCATTCAATAGTATGCACGTACTCACAACGCGGAGCAGTCAGAAACAAGCCTTTTCCTCTCCAATAAGGGAGGCAACTGTAGCATTACTAATTACAAAATTTTGTACGAGTTGTTTCCCTTTGACCATTAGTCGTTCATCATTCTCTTGCAAGACCCATATAATTTGAATGAATATCAGCCCGGAATAAAAAGCAAAGCAAAAGCGCAGATAAAATGGACGGAAATAAGCGATAGTAGCAATAAATTAAACAAACTGAGGAGAAAAAGCAATGTAAATTGGTGTTACAAACAAAAATTGATGCGAAAGGAACAAACCGGAAATAGATCTAGCAAATAAACTTGGTAGAGAAGATATGACACTAATTCCATGATTTCTTTACGATTCTACGGGTGCCGATGGTTGTTAGTCGTATGTTTCTTTTTTTAAAGTAAACACGTGTATATCTTTGCATATGAACCATATCAAACTCAAGGGCAATAAAACAGTAAACATGAACGAGATTCATCTGTTCAGTATCCGGATTGTAGATATATTCGGATAAAAGTTTAAACTGTGAGAAAAATTTGAAATTTATTCAATACAACACTTTACGTTAGTTGAAAACAAAATAAAGAAAATAGCATAATTGAGAGAGGCTAGTATAAATACAGTTGTAAAAACTTGTTTCTATCGAATGGCAGTCATTTGAACACCCGGTAATTTTTTGGTGTGCTAGTCTGAACCCTGTAATCTTCCAAACCACTGGTCCATTTCTCTTTGTTTTTTAAAAAAAGAACACCGAGTGTGGATGGTGGAGAACTCTTGCCCCACTTTTTTGTTAAATACTTCACAACTTCTTCCCGAAAAATATTATGGTTTTTGATTTCTCTCTTCTCCAACGAGGTAAACTATTTCTGCGTTTTGCACCTCCCTTCCATATTTACACTACAAAGATGGAAAGAAAAGTTCATTAACCCTAGATTACCTCCAGCAGAATGTATTTTGAAAATAATGTGGAAATGAGAAAATATTGGGAACTAGCATTTTCTCCTTTTCCAACAAATATTTTTTCAATCAAACACTTAACCTATTTTTGAATTACATTCCCAATATGTTTTTGACTGTCAGAGACTGTCAGAGATGAATCTCATTGCTTGAACTACATTTCATTTGTTGTCTGCAATTCCTTTTTATTTCAGCAAGTTGAACTAGAGCTGTGACTTAATGTAACTTAATACCCCTGCCAGCCCTTTGCCAGAAAAAAAGTGTGGAATTCAAGGAGAGATAATTCTCCAACTAGGAAGAGTTGACACTTGAAAAGTGCATCTTGCAAATCTTTAATATAATTATGATTAATATATGCGCAAAGTTTCAGTACAGTTGAAGGAAAACTGTAGGAGGAGTTTGGGACACAAAATTACTGGGAAACCAGCTGGTTACCAGCATTTTCTCATTTTCCAACACTGTTTTCAAAGGCTTTCTTTCTCAGAGCCGTTATTATGGTTAGAAGTCGGTATTGTGTGGCAAAGAGTTACGGCTTTGCCCCAAAGAACTTTTTATACCTCTTTAGCAGATTGCTTTTGAACTGGTTGTGGGAGGGAGAAAGTGTTAATAAAAAGCAATTTTCCTTTTCCTATCACATTTCCTACTTTATCAGAAAATTTAAATTAACAACAAAGGCCAAGAGTAAACAATGCAGGTGTTTAATTGCATTTAAATTTAAAAGTATAGAAATTATTGTGAAGATGGCAATTTGTTATTTTATGGTTCGTCAAAGTGTTAGTTGCTGACAGAGAAATTGATTTTAAAACTAGGTTAAAACCTGGTAGGTAGCTGTGTCTTTTGTGTACTTTTTGCCTGATTGTAATTTGATATTTGGTCTTTACTGGACGTTTATATTATCATTGATTTTGAATATAGATTTCTGTTTAGACAAAAAATAAGCATTCTCTTTATTCCTACATCCCCAAGAAAATGTTTCTGTTTAATGACATGTATATTCTTTTTTTTTCCAGTGCCATAGCAAGTGCAGAGGAAAAAGAAGCCTACCCATTTTGAATTTGTCATCCGTAAATGAGATTTTGTTAGTGTGTTCTTCTGTATTTCTTTATATGTTCATGTAGGCCCAGCTCAAATTTGCCTGAGACAAACATAACAGTAAAAATGAATATTTTGACAAAAGTTAGTTAACCCTTTACCAAACAATCCCTGGTTTTTACGACCCTGAGATAGAAGCTTTTAGAAAACTTTGTGGGGAAAGGAGAAAATGCTGGTCACCAGCATTTTCTCCTTTTCCCACAATGTTTTTTACCCTGCTGGAAACAAATTTCAGTTTTTGAGTTAGGTTTATTTTGTCGTCTGCAAGTGCTTTCAATAATGACCCGTCTAAAATTTTGTCTTTTGGTAAAGGGTTAAAGTGAACATTTGATCTGTAGCTGATTTGGTCCGAGTATATTTTACTATTTTAAATATATTGTTTTAACACATACAATTTTAGCTCAGCTGTTTTTGAAGGTGTTGCCATAGCCCTGTCATTATATTGTGCAAAAACTTAAATGCATTTTTAGATATATTTCTGTCATGATTCAAGATATTTACTTGCAGTTCAACCTTAAACAGTTACAGTTGTGCAAGAAGGGTGGTTTGGAACTGTCAAAGTACATTATGATGGAGCTATGCCATTTTGAAAATAAAAGCAAGCAACCACAGGCAAGATTCAGCATCTGCATACAGTGCTCTTGTGAATACTAGTGCTTCTCCTTCTTATGCTAGAAAGAATTGTAAGAAATCCTGTTAGTGACAGTCAACATGCATTGATGTGTCAGCTGATGTTAACAAATATTGCTCAAATCATTGACCCTTTCCCCAACAAAATTTTTGATAAAACCAGTGTTTGCATATTGAATTTTAAAGAACTTGACAGGTAGAAAACATTGTGGAACAGGGAGAAAATGTTGGTCACCAGTTTTCTTTTTTTTTTCCATAAAGTTTTCAAAAGGCCTTTTCCCAAGGGTTGAAAAAAAAAAGCAGGATTGTTTGGGAAAGGGCTAATTTATTAGGAATAATGATACCAGTTGATAAAGTATATAAAGCTTCAGTTTGGTGTAATATTACTTGAAATAGATTGATATACATGTATATATTGTTGGAAGAGAGTCAAATACATGTGCTTCTTTTTCATACATGTACATGTATGTTAGAATTATACGAAATCCTGTTACTGACAAGCAACCAGCATGGATGTGTTGGCTGATGTTAACAAACCTTTCTTAATTCATTAACATTTGGCAAAAAAAAAAAAAATGTTTGCAGACAGCAAAATGAATGTTCTGAAATTGGATGACCTTTTCTGTTGTTGACATGGCAAAAACATTGTGGGATAGGGAGAAAATGCTGGTAAGCCTCTTCCCAAGGGTTGTAAAACCCCAGGATTGTTTTGGAAAGGGTTAATTCATAAGGAATAATAATTCTAGTTAATAAAATATCTATTGTTGGATGGAAGTAAAATACATGTACATGTGCTTCTTTTTCATATGCCAGAAAGAATTTTAAGAAATCCTGTCACTGACAATCAGTCTGCATGAATGTATTGACTGATGTTAACAAACATTTCTGAATTCATTGAAATTTTGTATAAAACCAAAACTATTTACAGACACCAAAATGAATTTCTCATAAATGAATAAAGTTTTCTATTGTTGACAAGTAGAAAACATTGTGGGAGAAGGAGAAAATGCTACTTACCAGTTTTCTCCTTTTTCTACAAAGGGTGGTAAAAACCTAGGATTGTTTTGGAAAGTGTTAATTTATTAGGAAAAATAATTCTAGTCCATTTAGTATCTGCAGCTGCAGTTTGGTGTACATGTACACACTTGTGATTTTTGGTATAGATAAATATATTTTGTTGGAGGAGAGTAAAATACATGTACATGTGCTTCTTTTTCATAAGTTAGAAAGAATTATAAGAAATCCTGTCACTGACAATCAACCTGCATGGATGTATTGGCTAATGCTAACAAACATTTCTGAAATCATTGAAATTTTGTATAAAACCAAAAGTATTTACAGACACCAAAATGACTGTTTTAAAAATGAATAAAGTTTTCTATTGTTGACAAGTAGAAAACATTGTGGGAAAGGGAGAAAATGCTGGTTAGCAGTTTTCTGCTTTTCCTACAAAGTTTTCAAAAGTCCTATTCCACTGGTTTGTAAAAACCCAGGATTGTTCAAGGAAAGGGTTCATTTATGAGCTATAGTAATTCTAGTCCATATACTAGCAGCAGCAGTTTTGTTTGCCTTTGTGGTATTTTTGACACAGATGGAAATATTTTGTTTAAAGAAAGTTATAGGACAAACAGGGTTTACAACTGTTCGAATATGACTTGCTATCCATGTTGTCAATTACTTTGCAACTGGCTTTTGAAGTAGAAGCTCCTCTATACAAGCTCTTTACATGTGTAGTTTTTAAAGCTTTCTTTTGTATGAATTTAATTAGTGTTGAATTTGTATATGTATACCCCCAACCTGTTAAGTAGGAGGAGGTAAACTAGTTCCACCGTGTCTCTACTTTCTTAAATCAACTGTTCTTTTGTTTTTTGTTTATCTTTTCAACTCAAAAGCACTTTTAGCTTTGAACTTAAAACTTAGACAAGTTTGCCTTTGGTCTAAGGAGGTGAACTACTTTCTTTGGGTCACATGGGTGAAAGGTCAAGGTCACTTGAGAACTTGGTATGAAAATTGTATTGCTCCAGTGCCAAGGCACTTGTTGGCGCATGAGTCTGCTTTGTGACAGCTCTAAATAATTTTGTATGTTTTTTCTGAATCAATGAAAAATAAAAACTTATTTTCTTATTTTCTGGTCTCCTTTTTGTTTTTTATAAGTTTTTTTTTTAACTTGAATTTTAGGTTTGGAAAAGCTACCTAGTGGTAGTCTTGTGCTATGTCTCCCCAATTTTAGATTAATGTCTTACATATCTTTGTTTAAATGAACCGTGCTTTGGCAAAAGGGGGCTTCTTGCATCTTCGTGTATGGATTATTCCAAGCAAGACATAAATGATTATTGATACATAATAGCTTCTTTTTCTAACAACCTGCTTCATTGTTGGATAGACCGATCCTCCGACGTACAGGAAATTGACCAATGGCGAAAAGTTTCAGCCAAGATCAGCATATGTAGACTGCACAGGCTGACCTAGGTCTATACTTTTTGCAGATCAATCAAGGCCCCTTTTTATATGCCCGAAGGGTCGTATTATGTTATACCCCTGGTCGTCCGTCTGTCGGTCCGTCAGTCCGTCAGTTAGCATTTTTTTTGTGTGCGTAACTCCTCCCACAGTTTCCATCGGAATTATTTGAAACTTGCCACAATGAATCTCCATGATGTCTAGTTGTGCACCTGGGTCTCAGAATTTGGATTGCTGTTTGCGTTTTAAAATTATCTGCCCTTGATTTCTGAAATAACCAACTTTTCGGTTTGAATTTTTGTCCATGCCATAACTATCATACTACAAGAGGTATCAACTTGAAACTTCATTCACTGATAAAACACATTATGGAGAAGTGTAGTGCACATGAACCATAACTCTGCCACCTATATTCTTTGGGTTACTGCCCTTTGTTAATTTTCAGTTTGAATTTTTGTTCAGGCCATAACTTCCATACTACAAGAGGTATCAACTTGAAACTTCATACACTGATAGAACACATTATGGAGAAGTGCAGTGCACATAAATCATAACTCTGCCACCATTATTTTTTGAGTTATTACCCTTTGTTAATTTTCAGTTTGAATTTTTGTCCAGGCCATAACTTCCATACTGTAAAAGGTATCAACTTGAAACTACATACACTGATAGAATGCATTAAGGAGAAGTGCAGTGCACATGAAACATAACTCTGCCACTGATAATTTTTTGAGTTACTGCCCTTTGTTAATTTTCAGTTTGAATTTTTTCTAGGCCATGACTTCTTAACTGTAAAAGCTATTAACTTGGTACTTCATACACTGATAGAACCCATTGTGGAGAAGTACATCACACATGAACCATAACTCTGCCACATTTACTTTTTGAGTTATTGCCCTTTGTTAATTTTCAGTTTGAATATATGTCAAGGCCATAACTTCCAAACTATAAAAGCTTTTTACTTGGAACTTTATACACTGATAGAACCCATTATGGAGAAGCACATTGCACATGAATCATGACTCTGACACCTTTATTTTTGAGTTAGTGCCATTTGTTAATTTTCAGTTTGAATTTTTGTAAAGACCATAATTCCAAACTTCAAAATCCATCATCTTGAAACTTCAAAGACTAATAGAACACATTATGAAGAAGTGCATTGCACAAGAACCATAACTCTGCCATCCTTTTTGAGGTATTGCCCTTTTCACTTTGAATTTTCGTCTGGGCCATAATTTCTAAAATATAAAAGATCTTGGACCTTCAAAGACTGATAGAGCACCTTGTGGATAAGAGCTTATCACAAAATTTGTAACTTTGCCACCCTTATTTATTTAGTTGTTGCCCTTTAATATTTTTCACATATCATGGAGAATAACTACTTTTCATTCATGGCCTATCCGTCAATGCAACTCATTTCACCGACAAGCCCCTTCGGGCGTATATGCGCCGCTCTGCAAAGCTCTTGTTACCTTTTTAAAGTCAAGTATAAGTGAAACCTATGCAAAGAAAATTACACACACACTTGTTTATGTAAGAGCATAGTTTATAACAGATGGAGGCTTAACATAGTCTCATTTTTTGCCTGTGCTGAAATGGCTATAAGGTGCCTGTGTGGACAGTGTAGGAAAAGACAGATTTTATCCATTGTTAGAAAATTTCCTACATGGTTCTGAGGTACTTCTTTTTTTGTCCGAGTTTCCTTGGGTCTGGTAGTTCAAGGCCCTTGTAGTAAACAGGTGAAACCATGGGCATGCATGAACAAGTTAGCTACGGCTGTGATAACAAACAAATCATATCAGCCAAACTCATTTTAATATTTTGTCATCTCCTTTGTTACGAAAAATCGTTCCCAGCCCCCACCCCCTCCGTGAATTACTTTAAATGAATAAAGAATCAGAAATAAATTGGGGAAAAGCAGTTTATTATCTGTATTTAACTATGCGTCAGTCTCCTGTCAATTTTCGGACTAGAATTCGGACAGTATCTCCACTATTGTGCATCAAAATACAACACTGTTTTCCTTTTGTGATATGAATAGCTTCAGGTACACCATTAGAGAGAATGATACGCGGTACCATCTATAATAATCGATACATGATTTCTATGCTTAATTGCCGTATCGTTATGATACCTTTCATATTTTGAAGAATAGGTCAGATTTTATTTAATGAGCGTTTCTGTATAAAAATGACCTTTGAAAGACATGCATGACCTGTGTCACGACGACGATCTTCAATGACGCTATGGAGATAAACGATTATGTTTTACTACTTTTAACATCGTTACTTTTCATTTCTTTGGGTTTTTCATGTTATTTTGGATTGATTTGTTTCTGTGTAAATCATAATCATCCTACAGACTTCAGTGTAAAATATATAATGAAGCAGTGAAGGGAGATAATAGGAATATGACGATTCGGTTGAACAGAGATTGTACGAGTTTTCTCCCTTATGCCATTGCTTTTTCACAATTTTACCAGTCGTGCAAATAAATCATAAAACACCTTTTTTTTAACGATTTGTTTTAGCGAGTCAAAACATTTTTCTGCAATTGCACTGGCACAGTGTAGAAGAGGAGGATCAAATAAATAAATGAGGCATGCTCTGTGAAAACGGGGCTTAAAACATCCGCAAAAAACCCTTTTGATCCTGGCCAGCCTGCGCGGACTGCACAGGCTGACCTGGACCGAAGGTTTTTCCTATCGGTCAATTTTCTGCGTGTTAAAGGACCAGTTAACCTCATGATTCACTCGGATGTTAGATAAAATAGAGTTATTTATTCCTATTTACGTTATGTCTTGCTAGGTACAATAAATTACGGAGATGCATTTACCCATTACCACACAATCCCTACTTTTGACGCCCCTGAGAAAGAAGCCTTTAGAAAACATTATGGGAAAAGGAGAAAATGCTGGTAACCAGCATTTTCTCCTTTTCCCACAATGTTTTCTACCCTACACAAAACAAATTTCAAATTTTCAGTCACTTTTATATTGTCGTCTGCAATTGCTTTCGATTTGGACAAGTCTAAAATATTGTCGTTTGGTAATGAGTTAAGCCCCCTTTTGCCAGAGAATGGCTAAATCGCAGGAGTTTTACTTATTTAGGCTACATAGAAATAGGTTGGGCCTACATTTCAATTAACCCTTTACCACATGATAAGATTTTAGACCTATTCGAATTGAAAACACTCACTGATGACAGTTTTAATGTGGACCATATGAAATGATTTTTCTTTAATAGGGAAGAAAACATTGTGGGAAAAGGAGAAAATGCTGGTAACCAGCATTTTCTCCTTTTCCCACAATGTCTTTGAAAGCATTTTCTTTCAGGGGTGTTAAAAGTCGTCATTGTGTGGTAAAGGTTAATAATTCTTAACCCTTTACCAAACGACAAAATTTTAGACCGTTCCAAATTGAAAGCACTTGCAGACGACAAAATAAATGTAACTCAATAATTGAAAATTGTTTCCAGGAGAGTAGAAAACATTGTGGGAAAATGAGAAAATGCTGGTTACAGATGTTTTCAAAAAGCTTCTGCCTCAAAGTCATAAAAAAACACGTACTGTTTGGTAAAGGGTTAAAACGCCTTACTGCTTTGGCGGCCAGTCAGTAGATCAAAGATCAAGCTGCACAAAACGTGCAGTCTGATCTTTAATCTACACTCTCAGCTTTGGTGAAACACTAAAGAATACAACCATCACAATATAACATTGCAATGATTTTGGTTGTATTTCAAAACTTAAACTGTCAGTTGGGTTTATTCTAAGAATTAACTCTTTACCAAACGACAATATTTTAGGCTCGTCCAAATCCATAGCATTTGCAGACGACAAAATAAAAGTGACTGAAAATTTGAAATTGTGTTTAGTGAAGGGTAGAAAACATTGTGGGAAAAAGGAGAAAATGCTGGTTTACCAGCATTTTCTCCTTTTCCCACAATGTTTTCTAAAGGCTTCTTTATCAGAGTAATTAAAAGTAGGGATTGTGTGGTAATGGGTTAAAGCCAAGGCTTGATTAAAAAAAAGAGGAGATCTTTCGGTAGAAATATTAATTATAAAAGCATATTTTGTTTTTATTGAAGTACCTGGAAGGAAAACTGAAGTGCGCGTGTGTGTGTGTTTAAAGGGGGGGAGGGAAGTATTTAACCTTTACACTCATGCTTAACTCTTTCAATACTGAATAAATAATTTTCATTTTTCTCAAAGGCTAAAAATATATTTCCTCTGCAAGACCAAGAGACAGTTCTGCCATAATGTAGAAAATAGTAATGGACGATCCAGATCAAAGATCACACTGCACCTTCTGTGCAGCCTGATCTTGATCTATATTGTCCACAAAAGCTCCCCGTGACGTCTGTGGTATGCAGCGAGTTATATGAAGATTATAACTGAACAGTGAAGACGAAATCTTGTGCAATACATTTATAATCAAAATACATGTTTTTCTTTCGCAATACGATTATTTCATCCAAAAAGTGGATTGCGCAGAGCAAAGATCAGATAGCACATTCTGTGCAGCCTGATCTTGATCTAAACTGTCCACAAAAGCTTTTGGTGTCTTCTATGGTACGGAGCGAGTTATATGTAGATTATAAGTATAAACAGAGAAGACTAAATCTTGCGCAATACACTTATAATCAAAATGCATGTTTTTCTTTCGCAATACGAGTATTTCATCCAAAAAGTGGATTGCGTAGAGCAAAGATCAGACAGCGCATTTTGTGCAGAATGATGTTAATCTATATACTTCTTCTGCAACAGACATTATCAGTAAAGTTGCGATTATAACCCTAGGCTCTATCAGGTTATCTTTATGTACTAGTAACCAAAATCTTCCTTCACAGAAACAGGTTAACCCTTTCCCTAACAATCCCCGGTTTTTACGTGCCTAAGATAGGGGCCTTTTGAAAGCTTTGGGGGGGGGGGGACAAGAAAGTGCTGGTAACCAGCATTTTCTCCCTTAACCACAATGTTTTCTACCCTGCTGGAAACAAATTTCAAGTTTTGAGTTATCTTAAATTTGTTGTCCGCGAGGGTTTTCAATTTGGACCAGTCTAAAATTTCGTTGTTTGGTAAAGGGTTAAAATACAATTATGCTGCATCTGGTAGGCTAGTCGGTGTCGAAAAACACTGTAATAAAAGTACAGGCTGCCCAACGAGAGCATTTTGCACCATTTATCAGGATGTTTTCTTGAGAGATTCTTCAGATACCCGTCAGACAAACGCAGTCTTTCTTCATTGGCCTCTACAAGTACTCCGAGAAAAAAAAAACCCAGCAGAGAGCTCTGTGTAAATAGTTAACCCTTGTACTGCTAAGAGACTGGAATATATATTTTTTTTATTTCTATAGTGAAAACCTAAATATTGATATTTCAAGGTTTTGTTTTGAGGAACAATATCTATTTCTCGGACAGTGTAGATCCAAGATCAGACTGCACGTTCTGTGCAGTCTGATCTTGATCTACACTGTCCGCAAGAGGTCAGTAAGTCGCGCTTAGCAGACTAAGGTTTAACTCCTTCACTGTAAAACCAATCAACTCAACCTCTCTCTGCGCGTAAAACTATACTATCAAACAAAACTGAAAACGATGTAAACCTTATGGGCTTGAATTAACAAGCTAACGTAATAGATCAAAGATCAGACTGCACGTTCTGTGTAGTCTAATCTTGATCTAGACCGTCCGTAACCGAAAATGCCCATGCTTTCGCCCATGGCGATAAAGGGTTAAATGATCAAACGATGTTTTTCTTTTTTATTAAGCTATGATCCAGGTGGAACCATAACGTCTGTGTAGATGGAAGATGGCGAAAATGAATTTCTTAATTACTGCAATTTTAGCTTTAGGATTAGTACTATTTGTAAGTATTCGGTAATTTTCTTACACTGTTCTATAACGTAAGCGTGTGTTAGACATTTGGTTTCAGTGCTAATTAAAACTTGACAGGATATCTTTTGCCAATATTACATACAGAAATAAGAAGGAAAAAAAAGCCTTTCAGAATACAACAACGCACATTAACCCATTACTCCATAGATACTCATTTTGACACATCAACAACAGACAGCTTTTGAAAACATTGTGGGAAAAGGAGAAATTGCTCGTAACGAGCAATTTCTCCTTTTCCAACAATGTTTTTCTCTCAATCAGATAATTGTTTCCCCATTTGTCCATGTTTTTTACATCATAATTATTATTTATGTTAATTTGCTGCTGAATTGAAGGAGCCTAAAATTGGCATATAAGGAACAGGGTTAAAGACCTGACTGCACGGCTTGTTCAGTCTGATCTTTATTCACGCTGTCAGCAAATATTATATAAGAAAGCAATTATACTTTTTGTAACTGTCAAGCAATCAACAATCAATAATTGTTCTTTTTTTTATATTTCATTATTCTCATGTTGGTTTTTTTTGTAATTTTCCCCAAAAGGAAGGACAAAAATTACTGAAAATATCAGTATTATGAATAAAGTTTTTTTTTCCGACTTAGAAATGAGCCGTGCTCTGTGAAAAAAGGGCTTAATGCATCTGCGAAAAGTATTGTCTCAGGTCAGCCTGCAGAGTCAGAGCATAATCATATGATATGTCTTTTTTTTGGAGGGGGAGACGGTCGAAAACACTGTGGGAAAAGGAGAGAATACTAGTTACAAGCACTTTCTCCTTTATCAAGAATGTTTTTAAAAGCCTTCTCCGCCAGAGACGTAAAAATTCGAGATTGTGCGGTACATGGTTAAATTTGCTGCATTACTTCCAGGTGCCTTGTGCCACAGCACAAAGTTCAGATAAAACTGTGGAAAGTCGTCTGAATGCTCTGGAGGCCAAGTTTGCCAAGATGGATGTGTTACTGGAAGGATTTGAAGAGATGTGTAGCAAACTGTCAGGCATGAAATCTGGTTCTAAAGACGATGATATTACTACGGAAACGCCCCCTGGTGGCAACGAGATAAAACTTGGTGAAGACAGCCATACGTTAAAGATGGTCAGTATCGAATCTGGTGGATTGGTTGATGGTAATATCAATATCTCGATGGTGTTCCTTGCTAAGGGTGAGTATTCAGTTCTTTGGTGGCTGCAGCAAGTTAATGGCGTCTTTCGAAGGAATAACGGTAAAATTGAAGAAAAGCATGTAAAGGATGGACAAGAGAAGATAACAGCGAATATCACTGTTTATGACGTAGATTCATTTTCCATGATAATGGTGCTGGTAAACACCAAGAGAAGCAGTGCTCACGTGACATTTAATATCGATGCGTTGAATAAAAGTGGAATTCAATACTTTGAGGGGATCGGAAACAAAGTTTTAGGTTTTGCCCCTGAAATAGTCGTGCCAGGTGCTATTCTGAACAACACTGGTATTAGTACAACTCTCGAGGTATCTGAACAACTTGTTGATCTCTTAAACGACGGATATGATTATCTGGCAGAAGCCTATTTTTCAGGAATCAATACCTCAAAGACACCGGCGAGCACGTTTGACGCATGGAACAAGAACCCTGCATACGAAAACCTAATCTTGATGAGCGTCAAGAACGGCAGCAATAATGAAATTGTCATCAAGGTCAACAAGACGCTTGCCAAGTTTGGTGGTATTTTGGGCATCCGATTGTCTCAGAATGCCTCAGGTTACATAGACGACTATCGCTACGGTATCTCGATCAGGGTTATTAATAAAGACGTTGGGGACATAATGCCTGTTGGCACTGTTGCTATTAATGACTTTGGTAAGATTTTGTATGCTCGTGGACCAAACTTTACATTCACATGTTCTAGCGCCGGAATACCTGTACCGGATCTGCAAATATTCAAACTAAAGGCAGATGGCACGATGAAAGAAATGGAAACTGATTTCACCTTCATAGATGACATTTTTCACCAAAAGACAGTTTCGTTTGATATGGTATCCACTGCAGAAGGAACGTACCTTTGTCGAGGGTCGAGCGGAATTCGAACTGCGGACCATAAATTCACTGTCATTCAACATGAGGAGATTGTAATCGACGAGAAGAAAACTGGAGTGACCAAGAATACCGCGAGCAAGACTTCGATAACTTGTAAAGCATCTGGAAAGCCAACGCCAAAGCTTGAACTACACATGAATTACGAATACGGCTCAGACCTGCTGACGCTAGAAGATAAACGTTACACTCACAAACTAAAGGAAAAGAAAAACGTTGCCAAAGTGTCGCTGAACATTTCTCCACCTGACCCTGAGATTCATACGGTTATATGTTTTGCTATTCAGGATCTTCAACCGTACGGGGAGATCAAAACGGATAAACGGATTATGATTAAAGAAAATCCTTACAATGAAACTGATGGAATGAAAGCTTTGAATCGCGGAAACTGACCCAAGAAGCATGTATAATCGTGTTATATAATTGGCCGGCAACACGCAAAAAGGGACAGTTGGACATTTGCGTAAAGTATCGTCTCGGATTAGCCTGCGCAATCCGCGCAGGCTAATCCGAAACGACACTTTCCGTTTTATGTAATTTTTGGTTTTGCACAAGTGTACTGTGGCACAAAATCTAATGTAGTCGTAAAGTGTCCTCTCGGATTAGCCTGCGCGGACTGAGCAGGCTTACACGAATCAATACCTTTTTTTTTAGATTGATTAACCCATTACCACACAATCCCTAATTTTGTTGAGAAAGAAGCCTTTTGAAAACACTGTAGGAAAAGGAGAAAATGCTGGTAACCAGCATTTTCTCCTTTTCCCACAGTGTTTTCTACCCTTCCCAGAACAAATTTCAATTTTTCAGTCACCTTTATTAATTTTTGTCGTCTGCAAATGCTTTCAATTTGAACCAGTCTAAAATGTTGTCGAGTGGTAAAGAGTTACGCCCCCTTTTCAGGAAGCATGGCTCACATATATCTGTATAACGTTTTTATGCTTGGCAGTGTTTGTACATCCCTTTTTAAACAAAGAATCAGTTAAAGATGGAACTGATTCAGAAGAAGTTGGAGAAGCTTTACCGTGGCCGTTCAGATAAAACACCGCCAATAACTCGAATCTGATCAAAGGTCGCAAAATGTGGAAACTGCACGTTTAGAATGTACAAATGTATCAGTTGTCAGTTGCTTAGTTACATAAACTTGTTCGTATTATTTTTTTTTTCTTCCTTTTTATTTTACCAACTTTTCTTCTGACCCCAATTTTGTTTTCAAAAGCCTTCTTCGTAAGGGTCATCAAAACTGTTTTGTTCTACTGTTTGGTTTAAGTCTTTGCCAAACAAACCGTTGTTTTAATGTGTCTGCAGTTCAACTCTTTTAACTCTTTACCACACGACAAAATTTTAAACTGGTCCAAATTGAAAGCATTTGCAGACAACAAAATAAAAGTGACTGAAAATTTGAAATTTGTTTTGTGATGGGTAGAAAGCATTGTGGGAAAAGGAGAAAATGCTGGTTACCAGCATTTTCTCCTTTTCCCACAATGTTTTCTAAAGGCTTCTTTCTCAGGGGCGTCAAAATGGGTAATGGTAATGGGTTAAGAACAATATGAGGAAAGGCCCCGTAACGAGCAATTTCTCATTTCCTCGTAATGTTTTCTACCTTATTTGGGATCTTTCAGCCATTTTTATCAAATTTAACATTGTTGTCTGCAAACTCTATCAGTTTGGAAGAGTTCATGAAAATTTATCGTTTGAGAAAGGTTAAAACAGCCTACAAACAGCACTGTCTAGAAATTACTTATTCATCAACACCATCCTGTCCCAAAAAGGGTCATTCTTCAGTTACTTCCCCTGATTGCTATACAGTGGTGTCGCACCAATGCGAGACTGCAAAAGTAGTCCCAAGTGATAACTTGCAGTAGCACTTTTGTTGCACTGTTGTATGAAGCTAAGAGGGCTTGGTGGTATATAATTTAGATTTGCTTCAAATTGAGGTATTGGAGGAACCACTTAGATGTGTTTTATTGTATACTGAGTGGACTATTTTGTGTCACTACAAAAAATGGGGTCATGGGAGTGAACAAGTGTTTTTGAGAGGGAAAATTCTCGGGCGCCCGTTGTTTTTGAGATCTAGCGAAAAACGCAATCGGTTGACATATTGTTTTTAATGCATTTTTTTTGAAGGACTGTGGACGTACTTTAGACAGCAAGAGACGGAAAAGCAAAAGTTATGCCATTAAGCGATCTGTGAGGCTTCAAAGATGGCCAATTTCACTCCATTTTCAATATGGCGCAAAACCAGCGCTACAGTGGTCCTGATAAGGTGATTACTTGGTTTTTATCCTTGATTTTCTTGCACTACACATACATGTTCTTGAGATAATATCTTAATAAAATGTAAATTTGATTGTTTTTACACTTTACCAGCATTTTCTCCTTTTCCCACAATGTTTTCAAAAAACCAGGGATGGTTTAGGAAATGGTTAAAAACTAACATGTACAAGTTGTCAGAAAATTTAGAACAGAATTTGATTTTTAAACTACAGGGAGACCAAACACCTATATCATAAACCATGTTACAATTATTGCAACACCCTAAAGGGAATCAAGGATAAAAACAAAGTAATACAGGTAAAAGGACAAGTCTGTTATTGGGTTATTTGGTTACCTTAACTCTTTACCAAACAAGACAATTTTAGGTTTGTCCAAATTGAAAGCATTTGCAGACGACAAAATAAAGGATTGTTCAAGGAAAGGTAGAAAATACTGTGGGAAGAGGAGAAAATGCTGTTACCAGCATTTTCTTCTTTTCCTATAGTGTTTTCAAAAGGCTTCTTTCTCAGGGGCGTCAAAAGTAGGTTTGGTTATTTGCGTTTATCTATCGTCGCTACCGGTTGCCCATCTGAGCGACGCCCCCAGAAGACAGTTAGTTGTTACGGGGGATAGTGCAAGGATACAGGTCGAAACTACTGAGAGCTTTGCCTGGTTCTTTAACGTGCACGGCGTTTAGCACCGTCACACGGGACCTCGGTTTAATGTCTCATCCGAAAGACTATTAGTAATTTTAGTTAGCCAGCCGGGGATTCGAACTCACAACCTGTAGTGACCCGAAACATTATGTTCACGAGTCCTATACGCTCTACCTACTGAGCTCTATCGGCTGGTCAAAAGTAGGGATTGTGTGGTAATGGTTTTATCTGGCAGGGGAGGTAATTTGACTAATAGAACTCGCCGCCCCCCCCCCCCCCTTGCAAGCAATGATTGGGACTTACTTAGTGATTATAATATATATTATACTGAGTAAAAAAAGTGTAAGCAAAGATCAGCTTGCAGACTCGTGCTGTCTGATCTAATCATACGTTCTTTAGTAATTTATGTATGCTTTACAGTACCCTTTAACCCTTTCCCAAACAACAAATATTGGACCCTTCCAAACCGATAGAGTTTGCAGACGACAATATTAGAGTTGGAGAAAATTGCAGAAAATTCTCAAAAAGGGTAGAAAACACTGTGGGAAAAGGAGAAAATGCTCGTTACGAGCAATTTCTCCTTTTCCCACAGTGTTTTTAAAGACTTTTACTGCAGACACTTAAACACCAGGGCTTGTTTGGGAAAGGGTTTATTGTCACTAAGTAGCTCCAAATCGTTGATTGCTTTTGCTGATTACATGTACATGTATTTCTATTAACCGTTTACCAAACAATCTCGGATTTTCACGACCCAGAGGAAGAAGAATTCTGAAAACATTGTGGGTAAAGGAGAAAATGCTGGTAACCAGCATTTTCTCCTTTTCCCACAATGTTTTCTACTCTTCTAAATTCAATTTTCAATTTTTGAGTCACGTTTATTTTGTCTTTCAAGTGCTTTCAAATTAGACCATTCTAAAATGTTGTTGTTTAGTAAAGAGTTAAGGTAAGACATGGGTAATGGAAAACGGCTATTTCCACTAAAATACAATCCTACAAAATTAGCTATAACTAATTTTATAATCAAAAAGTAATTTCAAGATAGACATTTACAAACGGAATTTCTGATCCGTTAGAAATGTGCAAAAATATTATTTCTGTATAAATCCTTATTTATCAACCAATTGGAATTTTTGCCCCATGTTCACCGGAAGTGTATTACACCTTTGAAAACATTGTGGGAAAAGGAGAAAATGCTTGTTTACCTTAAGCAGAGTTGAAATGTCCGTTTCGTTTAATAGTTTGTCCTAGGATTAATTGCAAAGGATCGAATCTATCATCCTTCGCGCATGGATAAATTGGCAGAGAAAGTTATTTTTACACCAGAGTAAATGAAACGTCAATGAGACTGGCGTATTTATCAATCATATAGTTCCGGCACATGACGAAGTTGTTCAAATATTAATACGCAACCGGAAAAAGGTGTAATCTTCCTCAGATGGGAATTCTCACTAAGCGGCAGTTTGGTGCTCAAGTCGAGTAATCAGCCTGATTAGGCTTCGAGGTACGGTACCAAATATTAATTAAGAAAGACTATAAATGTAATGTCAATTGATATATTCAATCCGAGAAACGGTTTACAGTGTTGAGATCTTGTACCAACCGTTAACCAGCTAAATAACTAAAATCAAATTTTCAATTCAATTCAATTCAATCCAATTCAATTCAATAAACTTTATTTCATCCACGTATACATGTACAACATATAGTATGGAAATACAAAAAATAAATGAATGTCATAGAGTTAATAATGTGATTGGACCTTGAGAATATAAAAAGAGAGTAAGGGTAGAAAGTTTAGAGGAAGGGTAACATTTGTCTAAAACGGGAAAAATCAGTAAAAGCTTGTAACAGGTACATATCTTAACTCTTTACCAAACGTCACAATTTTGAACTAGTCCAAACTGAACGCATTTGCAGATGACAAAACAAATGTGAATCACAACTTGAAATCAGGCTGCACTGCATATGATGTATAAATAAAGTGCATTCCTATCTGGAATAGAGCTGAAAATAGCAGAAATAATCATAGGAAGAAGTAGGGCCTATAGTTAATTACAACAATATCGCTTCATTTAGATAATAAAACTCTAAATATTTGCTATTTCAAGGCTATGATTTGGGGGAATGATATCTCCTTATCGGACAGCGTAGATCAAGATCAGACTGCACGTTCTGTGCAGTCTGATCTTGATCTACGCTGTCCGCAAAAGGTCAGCAAGTCACGCTCAGCAGCCTAAGGGTTAATATAGGGGTCGCATCGATATTGGCGCACGATATCGAAAAGTCGAGAAAAAATAACGAGTTTGGGTACAACTTACTCAGGGGTAAAAACCTACGTCATAGCATACGTCATAGGAGAAATTTTAAATCCGCCATTTTCGTTTTAGAAAGGTAAGTTTTTCAGCTTGTACATTATTGTTATTGAAGATTTGTCCAAACAAAGCAGTGCATATGGTACCTGACAACTTTCTTCGTTAGTCTATATTAATATTTTGTACATTAGTTCCGTTGATTTTGCAATTACCTCCGCACAATTTTCGAAGCCGGTGACACATGTACGATTTAAAACTAGATATCGTATACAATGCCGTTAAGAATACTTGTGTTGAAGTGTTTAGAGCTATGTTGGATCATATTTGTAACAAATCATATATGTAACACATTTGTTACGTACATGATCACATTCGTAACAGATAAAGTGTGTTACAAATGTGTTTGTCCGAAATGGGGGTTGACATGAGAAGCATATATGTAACAGGTTTAGTTGTCTATGTGTTACATATATGATCACAAATGTAACATGTGTTACATATATGATCACATATGTAACACATATATGATCACATATGTAACACATGTGTGTAATCACACACACACACACACCCACACCCACCCACACACACACAAACGCATGAACCTCAACGTGACAAAATGTACCTTCGGACATTCTGTCATCACTAGTAGAAAGCTGCAAAAAGAGGAAAAATCATGTAATATAAATGTTTTAAAAATATCACTGTAATTGTAATCTTTCAACTGAATGAGTTTTAAAACATATTTATTTCAATACTTGGAGTTATCTGCCCTTGTCTCAGCCCATTTTATATATTAAAGGTAACCATAGCAACCACATCGCAATAAAATACACAAAATAATTTCAACATATTGTCGTAACAATACGGGGTTTGATCAGTGCTTAAACAGTTTTAAGCAAATGCATCGAGTTTTGTAGGTTCTACTAACACGCAGAAATGCATTACGCAACTTTGACTTCATTTTTCAGGTAAATGACGTTTGTAGGGTTCATATAGTAAATTGGTCATAACTCACAAAATAACCTGAATAATCTGTTCAAATAAAGACTAACATACTCCAGAAATATTATACATTCAAAATAACGTTGTCTATCAAATACTCACCAATTGTCCGAAGGTACATTTTCTCACGTTGTGGCCCATATATATATGTTTATATATATAAACAGAGAGCAGCCACGATACCGGACATTATATTCATGAATATCCTTTAAAGAGTTGAGGAAATATGGAGCGGACGCGAAAGAGTGACGTCGACGTCACCGCCGATGACGACGATGGACAAAGTGACACAACAAATCAGTATCAAGATATTGGCCCATCTGGTGAATAAACACCTGCTACAAATGTGTTTCAGATGTAAATATGCATTCTTTTGTACTGTTTTTAAATCAAAATTGACCTGTGACATATGTGATTTCATGTCACATCAAAAACCGGCATCGATCATATTCGTCACAAAATATGTTACATTTATGCTTGATTTCCGAGTCATATATGTAACACATGTTACATATGTGATCATATATGTAACAGGTGTTACATATATGATTTGTTACAAATATGATCCAACAGAGCTACAACATTGTTTCACGGCATTTTGATTTCACGAATAGGACAAATTATATGTTTACCGTCACCAGATGAAGTAGATTTAGGTATTCTAAGTAAATTTTAGATACATATATCTTTTTAAAGTAATTAATCTGCACTTTGCGCACGAAATGGCGGCTATTCCGACATCTCTGCTATGACGTAGGCTGTCATCCTTGTTACTATCTTAGTCAAAATAATACATTCAATCAACCCGCGCTCCAGTAGCTCAGTCGGTGGTGTCCTTTTCCACGGTTGACCATGGTTAGAATGATGGTTATGTGGGAAAGCAAACAGTGGCTAAAAAAAGTAAATTTTGCGCAGTACTGGCAGAAGAAACCCGAGGAAAGCATAGTTAGGTCCACTGGCCGCTGCGATATAGCTGAAATGATACTGAAAACAGTCATAAACATTTGAAGCCTACGTCCCCACGGCTGGCCATCTAAAATTACTAACAGTCTTTCCGGTGAGACATTAAACCGATATACCGTGTGACAGTGCTATACACCGAGCACGTCAAAGAACCAGGCGAAACTTAGGTTGGGTTTCGTCCTGTATGGGCACTATCCTCCATAGCAATACTAACGGCCGTTGGCGACGATAAATAAACGCAAATTCAATCAAAAGTATTATATCTGAATAAATCCGCGTTTTTCATCTGTCAAGAAAGAAGTGTGACGGGTCCACTACCTTAACCCACATCCTGCAGAGTAACTTACATGAAAAATTTCAAGCTCATTGTAAAAACCTCATTTTGAATATTTCAAAGGTATGTTTTTTGGGAAAAATATCTTCTTATCGGACTGTGTCGATGTAAGATCAGACTGCACGTTCTGTGCGGTCTGATCTTGGATCTACACTGTCTGCAAAAGGTCTTTGAGTCGCGCTCAGCAGTATAAGGATTAATCAAGATCGGAGCTGAATCTGCACTCTATTTTTAGAGCTATACTGTTCGCTCGTATATCAAAAGACTTCAAGATAAAAATTTGTGTAAGATTCAGTCGATAATTTACGAAAGCCTATAAGGGTCAAAATGAACTATAAGAAAAAAAAATAAAAACACGTTATAACGCGAAAAAAGTCGCACTTACGCGAAAATTCTCGCGAAAAAAGTCGCACTAACGCGAAAATTCGCGTTATTACGTGAATACAAAACACGTTATAACGAGAAAAAAGTCGCATTAAGGCGAAAATTCACGTTATAACGTGAATATAAAACACGTTATAACGCAAAAAATTCTCGTAATAACGCGAAAAATCGCGTAATAACGTAAATTCAAAACACATCATAACGCGAAAAAAGTCGCACTAACGCGAAAATTCGCGTTATTACGTGAATACAAAACACGTTATAACGTGAAAAAAGTCGCACTAACGCGAAAATTCTCGTTATAACGTGAATATAAAACATGTTATAACGCGAAAAAAGTCGCACTCACGAAAAAATCCTCGTTATTACGTGAATATAAAACACGTTATAACGCGAAAAAGGTCGCACTTACGCAAGTTCATGAAACTATATCAGTGAATTCATCAGTACAATGGTAGGGCACTTAGATGCCTTGTCTAAGGTCACTCACACGATAGACCCAGTGTGTCGTGCCCGGGCCTCTAGTTTACCAATGATTTTATCAATCGGTCTTTTCGCCGGTACATTGGAATTAACTGCAAAGTCGCAATGGTCCGTATGAGGCACCATAGATATGAAGGAGTTAACCGTGGTGCGATACTAGACGAACACCATTATTGCAGGGCTATTAATCTAATATTTTTGAGTACGGCCCGGTAGTTCTGACTCGTGACCTAAAGTTTGTGGGTTCATAACCGGTTGCAGCGAACTTCCCTTTCGGCGATTTTTTACCTCTCATCTCTGATGCATGTGAGAAAGTAGTAAGTGGCTTGGGGAAAAATGTTGTGTCAGTATTGGTGTGAGAATACAAACAAATGTGTGTGTGCATTGGGAGCCATGATGTGACCTAAGCTGTCTAAATGGCGTTAAACTCCAAAACTCATGAACAAACAAAATCAAATGTGCCGTGCTCTAGAAAAAGGGGACTTATTACATCCCCGTGATGTATGATACCAAGTTAGTTATCACATGATTATACTTTTTAGGTCTTACTAGAATTTTCGCGTTACTGCGACTTTTGTTTTGCGTTATTACGTGTTTTAAAACACGTTATTACGAGAATTTTCGCGTTACTGCGACTTTTGTTTTGCGTTATTACGTGCTTTAAAACACGTTATTACGAGAATTTCCGCGTTACTACGACTTTTGTTTTGCGTTATTACGTGTTTTAAAACACGTTATTACGAGAATTTTCGCGTTACTGCGGGTTTTTTTTACGTGTTTTAAAACTCGTTATTACGAGAATTTTTGCGTTAGTGCGACTTTTTTTGCGTTATTACGCGTTTGTTATCGCGTTATTACGAGATTTTTCGCGTTAATTCGAGTTTTTTTTTGCGTTATAACGTGTTTGAAATTCACGTTATAACGTGTTTAAAGAAAAAAAATCACTTTCATTCTGACACTTGTAGGCTTTCGTAATAATTTGCTCAGCCGTGGGTAAAAAATGCTGTTAAATGGTTCAAAAGCATGCCAGCTTGTTTTCATGCTGGCTTATGGTAATTTAGTTGACTAGTAGGCCTATACGTAATCAAAAAGTTACCTAATGGGGCCCGATAATATCTATGGCCTTGATATAAATTTTATTCGTGTACCTTGATTAACCGAGTACATATCAGTACACCCCTTCAAAACGTGTAATTTTTCCCTTCTTTTTGCAGAGAGAGAGAGAGAGGGGGGGGGGGGGGGAAGAGGGCACAGAGAGAAAGAGAGAGGGGGGGGGAAAAGAGGACAGAGAGAGAGAGAGAGGGAGGGGAGAGAGAAATCGTACAAAGCAATCCCTTCTCTTGCCAAAATATTTTCACATGTGTTTACATATAAATCCTTCATTCAAATTGATCGCCCATATTTTTCAAAGCTTATTTTCAAAGAGCCTATTTTTTCATTCTTTAAAAGGTACCTAGAGCTGCACAAAAATTTAAACCGGACAGAATAAAACCCAATTAAAACGTAGACTTATTAAAACCAACAACCAGTTTATAATTTTCGTTTGTATCTCCGTCTACACCATGGTCCAAACAGTTGTTATAAAAAGTGTTTTCATTTTTCATGGATCCATATAATTGGCTTGCAACACGCGAAAAGGGGCATTCGGACATTTGCGTAAAATGTCGTCTCGGATCAGCCTGCGCAGTCAGCGCAGGCTGATCCGAAACGGCACTTTACGACTACACTGGAGTTTGTGCTACAGTAGACTTTGCAAAACAGAAAATTACTTAAAAATGGCGAGTGTCGTTTCGGATTATCTGCGTAGGCTGATCCAAGACGACACTTTACCCAAACATCCGAATGTCCCTTTTCGTGTGATGCATGCCAGGCTTGCAGCACGTGAAAAGGGGCATTCGGACCTTTGCGTAAAGTGTCGTCTCGGATTAGCCTGCGCAGTCTGCGCAGGCTAATCCGTGACGGCACTTTACGATTGCATTAGATTTTGTGCTGCAGTACACTTGTGAAAAACAGAAAAGTACATAAAAAACGGAAAGTGTTTTTTCGGATTAGCCTGCGTGGACTGCGCAGGCTGATCCGAAACGATACTTTACGCAAATGTTCGAATGTCCCTTTTCGTGTGTTGCATGCCATATACATATAGATTTTCATGGTATAATCAATTACTCTCATGAATTAAACCATGTTCTGGCAGAGATAAGGTTAAGATATTACGGACAAAAGTGGCCAAAATGATTAGATTATTTTTTCAAACAAATTTAAGTTTGGTTTTTGAAATTTGATTCGTGATGATTATCTGCTTTTTATCCGGGATATTGTGAAAGTTGTCACAAAAGTTGACAGCTATTATTAATATCTCGAGGTCCCCTATATCATAACAAACAAAGAGAAAGTATCGGACAAATTACATCCACTCACCTCTACTTTAAAGGCAAACATGGCCAAACAGGAAGTCGATAAATGTACTTCCGGTAAACTGATAAAGGCAAACTGCTGGGATCTCATGGACTGTTTGATGGTTTCCGCTGAATCCTTTCCATGATAGGATTCCCGGCAATAATTTTATGACAACTATCTAAAACCCCAAGCGCTATTTTTATACAAGTTTTTGCAGCCTCAATCATAAAATGATACAAATTTAAATTCATAACCAAATTAAAAAATGAACCGAACTTTAGAAACAACAATATCAAACAAAATGATACCTTAAATGCTTGTTAGGAAAGTTTCTGCGTTAGATAAATGTCAAAATTCAAAACAAAGTCAATTGTACCTTGGATTACTTTTCGACCAAAGTTTATCTTTGATTTTGTTTCGCAGGCATGATCGATACAAGCCACTTGCGTCATCGTGCAAAAATATGTTTTGAGATACTAGAATACAGTGATGTACTCGTAAGCTATCCTTTTCTTTGAAAAAACTGTCACACTGGTTAATTTGAAATGACTGCGTAGATCTACCTATCTTCCCAAAAAAGTACAGTAGCATGGGTCCGAATTCATCCACCCGTCTAAATTCTACACGATTTTCTAGTTTTAGAAGTACCACAAGTTCTGACTGGCTAAACCAAATGGTTTAGCCAATCAGAAGTTGTGTTACTTTCAAATCTAGAAAATTCTGTCTGATAAGACTGAATCTTATGTTTTAAGAAATGGTTGGCGAATACGGACCCTAGGCTATCAAAACTATTGCTGCATTTTTTTCTGACAAGATTTTAGACAGGCCCAAATGAAGAGCATTTGCAGACGACAAAATAAATGTGACGAAAAAAAATCAAACTTGTTTTAGGAAGAGAAGAACACGTGTGAAAAGGAGAAAAATACTAGTTACCAGCATTTTCTCCTTGTCCCACAACTTTTTCAAAGGTAAAAAGAAAACATTATTTTTTTCTTGTTTCAAAGGCATTTTATGGGGGGGGGGGGGTAGATCCACGATCAATCTGCACATCTTGTACAGTCCAGTCTTGATCTACGCTATCCGGAAACTTTCCTTAAGTCGCACTTAGCAACTCAGTGCTAAAGTTAATGACCTTGACGAAGAAGGCGTTTGAAATACATCAGGAGAGAGATCCGCTCCATTGGCCAGGAAACATGTAGATAAGTGATCAATAATTTCAGACAAAGACGTGACGTCGTAATTACCCAAAATGGACGTCATATTGAACATCTCCTATAAGATTGACGCCAGGCAGGATTGACACTTTCAAAGGTACAAATAGAAATTATATATCAATATAAAATTTGTTTTCTCTGCTATGCAGATAGGTATTCGTTTCAGTCGCATGGTTTAGAATGGGGACATTTATTATGAAACACCCTGTATGGTAGAAAAATGAGTAAAAATGCTTGTAACTATAGTATTCTTCAGTTTCATCCATGTTCCTTAGCTTTTTCAATCAAACGGTAAAAGAGCGGCATTTGAGTCACATCTAATATGGCGGCCGTCTGCAAACGCTTACTAGTTTGACAAGTTCTAATTTGTCTAGGAAAAAAATCGCATTTTTTAATCCTACTTTGATCTAACCCCCCCCTTTTTTTTCCCCAAGACAATCTTAATAAAACACAGTTTTAATATGCTATAAAAACTGATTTTCGTTGTCTGCGCATGTCATAATTATTCTTCGAAGATTCGACCTGTCTGCTATGACGCATCACCCATCCCCTTATATCTGGGAAAAGTAGGGCGGCTAATACCGGAAGCTATCAGCCTATTACCAATGCATAGTGTAACATGTAGGGCTGTTTTGAAATAATAAATGGCCGCTGCATAGGTTACATGCTAGCTGGATCATAGCTGAATGAATCGCACAAGGTAGCGTTTTATTGAGTAAACGTATATTTAATTTTGAAATTCAAAGTCACGATTTTTGTTTTGAAAAGAAGTCCGGTTCGGTACCCAGAATGCCCAAATTAGACAGATTAGTATTTGTAGAATGTCATCTAGCGGAAGATAATGAACGGATGTTATGTTGAAAACGAAAAAGTTTAGATAATCAAAATAGCAACGGTATGAAATGGCATGCCGAACTCTTTACCAAACGACAAATTTTAGACTGGTCTGTTTTAACCTTTGAAGACGACATGCAATGGTCAACCCCAATTATCTAAAGCTGTTACCGTGTAGAGACGAAAACAATTTTTTTTTTTAAACTGATGATTTATCACATTACCTGATATGGCTTGCAACACACGAAAAGGGTCAGTCGAACATTTACGTAAAGTGTCATGTGCGCAGGCTAATCCGAAACGACGCTTTCATTTTTCATGCAATCTTCTGTTTTGTGCAAGTTTACTGTAGCCCAAAATCTAATCTAGTCGTAAAGTGGCGTCTCGGATTTGCCTGCGCGGACTGCCCAGGCTAATCCAAGATGACTCTTTACGCAAATGTCGGAATACCCCCTTTCACGTGTTGCAAGCCATGTCATCTCAAGTTCAAGAAACTGTCACTATGACTACTTTTGAAAACATTGCTGCAAAAGGAAAAAAATGCTCTTTTCCAGCTTTATCCTTTTATAACGGTATCTTCTACCCCATCAAAGATGCACCAAGATAAACAACATCACTTTAGCCACAGTTAATTTTGCCGTCTTGCAGTGCTTTGAATTTGGGAAAAGTCTAAAATATTGGTGCTTGATCAAGAGGAAGTTTTAACCCATTACCACACAATCTCCACTTTTGACGCCCCTGAGAAAGAAGCCTTTTGAAACACTGTAGGAAAAGGAGAAAATGCTGGTAACCAGCATTTTCTCCTTTTCCCACAGTGTTTTCTACCCTTCCCAGAATAAGTTTCAATTTTTCAGTCACCTTTATCTTGTCGTCTGCAAATGCTTTCAATTTGGACCAGTCTAAAATTTTGTCGTGTGGTAATGAGTTAAGCAAATGATGACATGAAAATGAAACATTATTATTGCCAGGATCTAGAATTATGCTTTTGTGACTTTTAAACTCTTTTCTCCTATAATCCCGTATTCTAGCGATCCATCGAGGAAAGGCCCTCTGAAAACATCGCGGGAAACGGAGAAAATGCTGGTAACCAACATTTTCTCCTTCTCCCACGATGTTTACTACTCTATCACATGTATAACATGTAAATCTAAACTGAAACTTTGTCGTCTGTAGACCATCTTCAAAACGGCAGAGTAAGGAGAATCGTTATATGTTAAAGGGTATGTAAATGCCATGTCTAACATATAAGATAGTGAACGAGTGGGTGGAATATCATTAAGCGATCTACAGTGTTCATGCTCTTTGTTAAAGCGACCCAGAACAACCTTCTCGATTATGCAAGTTTAAAAAGAGTCTGTTCAAAGTTTGATATTCTAAATCTATTTCGACGATGTTTATAATTGGCTTGCAACATGCGAAAAAGGGCATTGAGACATTTGCGTAAAGTGTCGTCTCGGATAAGCCTGCGCAGTCCGCGCAGGCTTATCCGAGACGGAACTTTACGACTACATTAGATTTTGTGCTACAGTAGGCTTGTGCAAAAGAGAGAATTCCATAAAAACGGAACGTGTCGTTTCGGATTAGACTGCACGGACTGCAATTTACGCAAATGTCCGAATGCCACTTTTCGCGTCCTGCAGGCCATATAGGAGAGCAGCTAAGGCTTTAGAAGACTAGAAACTGTTTTTTCTACAAAAATAGATGTGTACCCATTTTTTGTGTCAGAAAGATTGATATGTCACCATGGAGATTTCCAACTAGAATAATGGTCATCTTTCTCAAGCGATTTTTGAGATATATATATATGTTTGTTTTTACGTAATTGGACGTAAAATGAGTAAGGAAAATAATAAAAGAGAAATAATTCGACAAATATACAACCAGAGTTATGGTTCTTGTGCATGACACTTTGTGTCATGCTGCTTTACAAATTTTACAATGTTTTCAAAAGCTTCTATCTCAGTGCTGTTAAACTCTGGACTGCGCGGTAAAGAATTAACTCATTACCAAACGACAATATTTCAAGCTTGCAAAAATCAAAAGCTTTTGCTGACAACAAAATAAAAGTGACTGAAAATTTGAAATTTATTTTTGAAGGGTAGAAAGCATTATGGGAAGGGGAAAATGCTGTTTTCTAAAGGTTTCTTTCTTCTGAAGGGTCGTCAAAAGTAGGGATTGTGTGGTAATGGGTTAAAAGATGCATCCCGTCCTGGTCAGCAGAAAACAGCTGCTATCAAAGCTTATGCTGTAACTGAAATATAAAATCAAACAAGATGCCGGACTTAATGCTGAGCTTACAGGGACAGAAATAGCTAGTTGTGCTGATACATTATTGGGGTCAACTGTTACAGTCACGCAAGAGGGCCAACTGTTACAGGGCAACTGTTACAGTCACACTAAGGGTTAACTGTTACAGTATCACAAGGTGGCCATTTGTTACTGTCACTCTCGGGGATAACTGTTATAGTCGTACTAGGGGTCAACTGTTACAGTAACACAAGGAGGCCAAATGTTACACTCACACTGGGGGGCAACTGTTACAGTCTCGCAAGGGGGCCAACTGTTAAAGTCACACAAGGGGGATAACTGTTACAGTAACTCTAGGGGGCTATTTGTTACATTGACACTAGTGGTCAAACTGTTGCAGTCACACAGAGGGTCAAGTGTTACAGTCTCACTAGGGGGGCAACTGTTACAGTCACAATAGGGAGCCAACAGTTACAGTCACACAAGGGGCCAACTGTTACAGTTACCATAGATGTCAACTGTTGCAGTCACACATGGAGTCAACTGTTACAGTCACACAAGGGGCTAACTGTTACAGTCACGCTAGGGGTCCAACTGTTATAGTTACACAAGGGGCCAACAGTTACAGTCACACAAAGGGTAAAACTGTTACTGTCACACAGGGGGTCGACTGTTACAGTCACACTAGGGGCCAACTGTTACAGTCACGCAAGGGGTCGAGTGTTACAGTCCCAAAAGAGGACAGCTGTTGCAGTCACATGAGGGGTCAACTATTACAGTCACACAAATGGTCAACTGTTACAGTCACAAAGGGGCCAAACTGTTAAAGTCACCCAAGGGGGCCAACTGTTACAGTCACACAAGGGGCTAACGGTTACAGTCACACTAAGGGCCAACTGTTGCAGTCACACATGGGGCCAACAGTTACAGTCACACTAGGGCCCAACAGTAACAGTCACACAAGAGGCCATCTGTTACAGTCACACTAGGGGTCAACTGTTACAGTAACACTAGGTGCCAACAGTTACAGTCACTCAAAGAGCCAACAGTTACAGTCACACTAGGGTCCAACAGTTACAGTCACACTAGGGGCCAACTGTTAGTCAAACAAGGGACCAACTATTCCAGTCACACTAGGGATCAACTTTTACAGTCACACTAGGGGCCAACTGTTGCAGTCACACAAAGAGGCAACTGTTACAGTCCCACAAGGGACCAACTGTTACAGTCACACTAGAGGTCGACCGAAAAAGTCACACAAGATGGCCATTTGTTACATTTACTTTTGGGGGCAACTTTTACAGTCACACTAGGGGTCAACTATTACAGAAACACATGGTGGCCATTTGTTACATTCACACAAGTGGTCAACTGTTACAGTCACACAAAGGGTCAAGTTTCACAGTCACACTAGGGGTCAACTGTCACAGTCACACAAGTAGGCCAACAGGTACAGTCACACAAGGGGGCAAACTGTTACAGTCAGAGTAGGGGCCAACAGTTAGAGTCAAACTAGGGGCCAAGTGTTACAGTCATACTAGAACTGTTACAGTCATACATAGGGTCAACTGTTACAGTCACACTGGGGTGGGCCATTTGTTACAGTCACACAAGGGGACCAACTATTACAATCACACAAGGGGTCAAGTGTTACAGTCCCACTGAGATACAGTCATACAAGGGGCCAACTGTTACAGTCACACAAGAGGGCCAACTGTTACAGTCACACAAGGGGTCAAGTGTTACAGTCCCACTGGAGTCTACCTGTTACAGTCACTCAAGGGGCCAACTGTTGCAGTCACACAAGAGGGCCAACTGTTACAGTCACACAAGGGGTCAAGTGTTACAGTCCCACTGGAGTCTACCTGTTACAGTCACTCAAGGGGCAAACTGTTACAGTCACACTAGGGGCCAACTGTTGCATTTACACAAAAGGTCAACTGTTACACTCACACAAGGGGTCAACTCTTAAAGTCACACAACTTCAGGGGGTCAACTGTAACAGTCACATAAGGGGGCAACTGTTAGTCACACTAGGGATCAACTGTTACACTCACATAAGGTGACCATTTCTTTCATTCGCACTAGGGGGCAACTATTACATGGTCCCTTTTTGCGTAATGGGTCACGTATTAATTATATTTTTTCTGCATCTTGACTCTCCGGCTGGTTTACTTATGGCCGCTTCTCGACCTTTTAGACTTTGAATCTGGAGATCAGCATTAGAAAGGTTTCTGTTTGATGAACTAGCTCTGCAGCTCTCAACAGGAGAACATACGGTTACTCATGTAATCTAATTTCTCTGCAGGTACGGAAAATACAAGAACTGTTCACGAGTGATCAAACTTGGAAACATTTTTTGTCACATATATAAATGAAACAATAATAACCATGTATGCCCAAAGACCAAGCCACGCCTGTCATCGCAAAAAGAAAAAAAATGGAAACGTTTTAAATGTCATATCTTTTGATTCTGGAAGACAAATTATTCAAAATACCAGGCCGAATTGCAGAAATATTAATGGTAAGTTTTATAAGGCAGAAGAAGCATCGTGAAAAATGAATTAAAAAATGAATACGAGCAACCATATTGACAGGGTTGTGCGGACTTCGCAGGCTGACCTGGGTCGATACTTTTCGCAGATGCATCAAGCTCCCCTTTCATAGAGCATGGCTAATTTACAAACCTTGGATTGTATTCAGCAATCATTCTTAAGGACAATCTTAGTCTTATTCTCCAAGATGTTTCTTTAACTCTTTACCACACGACAAAGTTTTAGACTGGTTCAAATTGAAAGCATTTGCAGACGACAAAATAAAGGTGACTGAAAAATTGAAATTTGTTCTGGGAGGGGTAGAAAACACTGTGGGAAAAGGAGAAAATGCTGGTTACCAGCATTTTCTCCTTTTCCTACAGTGTTTTCAAAAGGCTTCTTCCCCAGGGGCGTCAAAAGTAGGGATTGTGTGGTAATGGGTTAAATGTTTAACAACTTCTGATTCTTTTTCAAAACTTAAAAGAAGCACAGCTTTTGATGCGCTAAACTAAATGATTGATCTAATCGGAGGTTTTATTATTTTCGAATTTAGAAATTTCTTGGATATAAGACCAAGAATGTTCTCAAAAATGGTTGGTTAAATAGACCCTGATTTTAAAGTCACTTCCACATTTTTTCAGTAGGTAAGTATATTCAGTATTTTTCCCAGTAATGAGTCTAAGCTATTGAGCGCCATCTACCAGGGACAGTATCAACATCTTCGACATATATATATAGGGCAAGGGTCGAGTTTTAAAGGTACTTCATGCATCGACCCGAACACTTTAATATCGCTTTAAGGACCTCCTGATACAAGCAATAAGGTCTGAAATTACATAGAAGACGCTTTTCCCGATATACTGTTTGTTTGTATTTTTTGTCCCTCGTAACAGTGGCCAATTTTATAACAGAACAACACGGAGGAAACACACTCACTATCTTCAATAACTGCGAAAGTTTCGATTTCGCTTCACTGGCGAAATGGACGATAAATATAAGCTTTCCTCGGTCCTCCCGTAGCTTCTCTCCGTATCGATTTATCCGTACAAGCACTTCTGTAGCCGGGAAAAAGGGGGGAAAAGGTTTTCAACGAGCGCGCGATTGGATTGAATTTTTGATCAGCTATCGAACACAGGAGAAAGTTCAAGGTTCACCGTTTGTTTCAAATCGCAATAATTGTTTCAACTGTATTAGGCGGTTCCGTTTGGCGCGTAACGTCACGCGCGGCTTGTGGTTCGGTGCAACCAGACAAATGAGCAAATATTCTTTTAAGAATTGATGAAGCTGGGAGGTCAGGTGACCAAGGGGCGCGCGTGTCTCACGTGTAATTATAAGTGACGTCATGACTGATTGACTGGGCAGAAAGAACACAGAACTTATAATTGGAGGAACAAAACATACAATGTTTCATATGTTGAAGCGACAGGATAAGGCGAAAATGCCTTCTAACTCGGACACTAGTGCACACCTATCGAAACCGCTTAGTGCAATAGCAGTTCCTGGGATGTATTTGTTTTATAAATATAGTGAATTTAAAAGACAACAGCAAGAATCACATCGGAAAAAAGTGACAGAAAAGGAGCTTGATCACCTTAATCACAAAATCGTAAGTTATGTCTGTTTATTTATTTAGTATTTTTTATCTATTTTTTTCATTATTAAAATATACATATATAAAATATACAAAAAAATCGATTGGGTTCAGAACCGCGCAGGCTGACAAGAGTTGACGAATTTTTGATGTTTGTAAATTCATCACAGATAATGAATTTTTCTCCTTGATTCAGCAAAAGTCTATGAACAAAAATATATTTTATAGACCCATAAATATGTGATAACTGATATGGTAAGATACGATAAGATAAGATACTATAACATAACATAACACAACATAGCATAACATGACATAACACTCGTCGTAGAGATGCAGTAAAGTACCGTTTAGCAGAGTGTCTCCCAGAACTCTTTCAAATATACTAGTTTGTAGTATCACCAAAAATAGAAAGGGACAAATAGTTAAAACAGTAATTATTTTTCCAACAACATTTCCTGAACGGTAACACTCATGACCTTTTTTGGCCTTAACCTCTTTCCTACTGACACAGCCTTTTAATTTACAAAAAAATAAATAGTTTACGAATACTGTGAAAGAAACAGACTCTCTCAATGAATAAACAAGTCTACATACGTATATGACATCAACACGATATAGACTATAATCATTTTATTGTTTTTCTACCAAATTGGCGTGCACGATAACAACCATAATACAATAAATATAATGAGAAAACAATGGAAAAGAGGTCCATTATAAGAAGTCAACAACCTTTTAGATTAGAAAGTGAGTCAGTGTAGGCCTACAACCAAATTCCAATCTGAAAAAAAAGTTTTTGCTGTAAAAAGACGAAAAGACAAAAGCCCCTTTCCCTGGTGAGAATGGGGGAGTACATTGTAGCAACCACAAAGTATAACAGAAAAGAACGAGAAGAGACAATGAAAAAAATGATTGCAAAATTGAACCCTTGCAACGAAAACAAAAAGCAAAGAAGAAATGGACCAAAGAATAACATGAAGGAATGTGTGCATCTAAAATTTAGGTCTTAAAATCTAATGTCTTTCTGAAAGGCATAGGTTTTCTATATGAAATAGACTCTAATAGACGATTTCATGTGAAAATATTGTGGAAACAACAGGAGAAAGTTTTCGGTTCAAGCAATTCCTCTTGTTTCCACAACGTTTTCAACGGATACCAATGTTATATACCGTCATAAATAAAACGGGCTGAATGCTTCCTTTAACCCATTACCACACAATCCCCACTTTTGACGACACTGAGAAAGAAGCCTTTAGAAAACATTGTAGGAAAAGGAGAAAATGCTGGAAACCAGCATTTTCTCCTTTTCCCACAATGTTTTCAACCCCACCAGACTGGCAAATCACCATTTTAGCAACATTTACTTTGTCATCTGCAAATGATTTGAATTTGGCCCAGTCCAAGATTCTGTCATTTAGTATAGAGTCAACAAAATACCCCCCAGACATACTTGATCTATTTGTTGTTTAGATTTCGTACAGTTCTGTAATATTGAGATATACAACTACAAACAGATAGCAGAGAACGACTGTTTCACTTGACAAAAACTGCTTTTTATAGATAAGTGGATAAATGTGCCGTATATTTAATGGAAAAAACACATGTACACATTATTTGTAATTAGTAATCAATATTTTCAATCTGTCGCAGTTTGTCTGTCACCGTGATGAAATAACCCACAGTCGGAGTAAAAATCTTCAACATAAGGGAATATTCTAACCAGCGTCTCTGTCTATCTGTTCATCCACCAGTCTATCTATCTCTTCCTGCCTGTCCGCCCTTCCATTCATCTATCTCTCAATCTTTCTTTCTCTCTGTCTCTCTCTCAGCCTCTCTCACTTTCTTTCACTCTCTCTCCTTTTCTGTCTCACTCTCTCTCCTTTTCTGTCTCTTTCTATCTCAGTCTCTGTCTGTCTGTCTGTCTTACTGTATTTTTGTCTGTCTGTCTCTGTCTCTCTCAGTCTCTGTTTTTTTCGGTCTCCCTTGCAGGCACGTAGAAACTTAGTATCTGTGTTAGAACGGGTTAAAAACAGAACTGTCCCTACAATACGGGTTTCTTATTCTGGAAAAACTTATATATCTGAACTGTTTCTTTCAGATAACTTCAAAAACCCTTAACCACACATTATCACCTTTTAATGACCGAGCATCTTCTGTTAATCTGCATTTTTCTCCTTTACACACAGTGTCGTCAACTCTTTGAAAGAGTCATTTTATATTTTTAGTCACATTTTATTTATCATTTAATGCTTTCGGTTTAGACGAGGTTAAAAAAATCAACCGTCTTGTATAGAGTTAAACTGAGTCAGAAAAGGATCAAATAAAAATCAGCCAAAAATAAAACTACAAGTATTGCTATTTCAATGTGTATAAGGAAAAAATGTCTCAGCGTTGAAGTAACTTTAAATTTAGGATTAGACTGAAGATTCTGTGCAGCCTGATCTTGATCAGTCCTTAAGAGAGTTTTTTCTTCCCCGAACATATCAACTTAAGTCTTTAAACACAAATTCGAATTTTAATGACCCTAGAGGAGACATCTTCGCAAGCCAAGGCTGACGATTCACTACGCTACTCTACCCTTGGCGGATCGAGCTTGATCTTTATGTTCACCCATACGCTTTTTCATTGGATGCAGCCAGCTCTAGCTGCAACGAATGAAATCGCTCGTAGCATTTCATCTTTGATAAAAATAGAAAAAGGTCTTTACCTTTCGAATAGAATGTAAAACATGGAAACCCACGTGGATGTCAGCTTATCGCTTTATGTTCATTCGTAAGCGGTTTGTAACACGATATTTCATTTGCTTTTAGAAATATGATGTAAAGGGGGGTAATAACCAGCATCCAATAGAGGACGCATCACAGGAATCTCGAAATCGGGCTCAATCAGCCAAGGTAAGATCCACGTAGTGATCGTAAACTTGGCTCGCGAAGATGTAGGGGAGAAGGCATTTTAAAGCTGTTTGGGAAAAGGAGAAAATAGTGGGAACCAAAATGTTTTTCTACCCTCAGATAATTTCAACGATAAAATCCACATTGATATGGTCGTCTGCTACTCCTTTGAATTTGGACCACTTATAATATTTTGTCGTGTGGTGTAAAGCGAAGACTTTATTTTGGACGACGTAAATAAGAGAACAATCAATTTACATCTAAAGGAGACGCATTTAGAAGAGTTATTGTATTGTCAGACCTCTATTTCCCTCCAAATCTACACTCCACTATTTAACCTTTACCAAACGGCAACAATTTAGACTGGTCCAAATTCAAAACACTTACAGACGACAAATTAAATATGGCGATAAAGACGAAATTCGTCATGGAATATAGAAAACAATGTGGGAAAAGGAGAAAATGCTGGTAACCAGCATTTTCTCCTTTTCCCACAATGTTTTCAAAAGGCTTCAATCTTAGGGTCGTTAAAAGTTTGGATTGTGTAAAGTAATCGCAGGCGTTTAAAAATTCTGAATTCCTGGAATTTGTGCTTTCTTTTTCGTCTGCCATTCGTCAAATTTAAATTGACGCGACATGCGTTGTCATAGTAACGTTATATTTGTAACTTTCTAAACCATGGAGTTTTTTGTAAGGTCATTTATCGATATCTCACAATAATGAGGAATAATTTCTTGCAGAGCTTTGTCTAGTAATCAACACAATTACCTTAATTAGTGATGAACATACTTAAAATACTTTTGTGGACAGCGTAAATTACGATCAGACAGCAAAGAATACGCAGCATGATCTTAAAAATACATCTTTACTCCTTTTCAGTCCATTGTTTGCCCCTTTTTCGACAGTCTTTAAGTAGAGGATATATGCGCCTCGAGTGAAAATATTACCGATGGTGTTCTTTCGATGAAATAAATTTCGACCTTTCACCGAAAAAAAAAACCCCCAATCATTCTGTTTATTTCATGCTTTAAACCCTTTCTGGGAGGAGCTTTATTAAATTCCAGTACAGTCATTTTCAGTTATTCCCCGTGGCGTATCCCTCCCGCAAAGTATAGCAGAAAAGAACGCATTACAATATTACGTCAAGTGCGAGAAATGTTAGGTAAATGACGTCATATTCCATCTGGTTGTGAGTCACGCGCAATTTACCTAGGTAACTGGAAACTAGTCGTACCCGTGGAATATCGAAAAATATTTTCACTGCTATTTCTCAATATCCTACCGGAAAGTATGAAATAAATATATACTCATTTCTAGCCCGCACTACGGCAATTTTTTGGCCAGTTTTTAATTCATTCCATCCTTATTTCGTTGAATTATGTTCATTCTTATATCTTAACCCTTTACTCCAAAGATATACCTACTCATTTCTACGCATTGCTTGTAGAAACCTTTGGTAAACATTGTGGCAAAAGGTGAAATTGCTCGTGACGAGCAATTTCACCTTTTGTCACAATGTTTTCTATGCCATCGAAAGGTGTCATATACA
Source organism: Tridacna crocea (assembly GCA_943736015.1). Classification (NCBI taxonomy): domain Eukaryota; kingdom Metazoa; phylum Mollusca; class Bivalvia; order Cardiida; family Cardiidae; genus Tridacna; species Tridacna crocea. Next base: position 18,977,753 of record OX031069.1, read on the forward strand.
CATAAGAAATGGCTTCATTCTCGCAGTTATTTTGGGTCAATTAGAGATATCATAGAAAAGCTTTATGTAGTAAAGAGTTAATGCTAAATGTTGTCTCCAACGGCTGTTCAAGATGGCCGCAGCCAGTGGCTTGGACAGAATACTGTACGGAGCAATGGTAAAAGAAACTCCAGGAAATTATGGATAGGTGCACTGGCCGCCGCGATATAACTGAAATAATGTTGAAAACGGCGTTAAACACCACACAATCAATTAATCGATCAATGTTCAAGAGATTACGTAGACGGACAGAAAATGTATGTCATGCTTTGGATGACTTCAAAGTAAAATGCTTTTTTTCTCAAACATGGTTTTCAAATATTGTCAATTGTAGAAAGTGAAAAGTCATATGTATGCCTATATGGCCTTCAACACGTGAAAAGGGACATTTGGACATTTGCCTGTAGTGTCGTCTCAGATCAGCCTGCGCAGTCCGCGCAGGCTGATCCGAGACGGCACTACGTATACGTTAGATTTTGTGCTACAGTAGACTTGCACAGAATAGAAAATCACGCACAAACGGAAATTGTCGTTTCGGATTAGCCTGTGTGGACAGCGAAGGCTGATCTGAAACGACACTACGCAACTTTAGGTTCGAATGACCATTTTCGCGTGTAGCAAGCTATATGGCAAAGGTTTATGAGGACTTAGTTAAGAGGGGAATTACGGGAGCAAACTAAATGTCTTTATTATGTCAGGAACAGACGTTTCTAAGTGTTGACCTTATTGGACGGAATAAAGACTATATTTTTTTTGTCATTAGAGAGAAATCTACTGTGACGTTTAACGTTAGCATATATGCAAAAAGTATCGACGCATGTCAGCTGCGCAGTCCGCGCAGGCTGACATGAGTCGAAACTCTTTGCTATAGGTAATTTTTCTTCGTGTCAAAGGACCGGTTTAATTTCATGCTTAAGTTGGTGGATGGAAAAAAAAAAATTTATTCAAGAATGATGAGAGGACTTGCTTGGTATCTTGAGTAACGTAGATGTATCAACCCTTTACCAACTAATCCCTTCTTTTAACAACCCTGAGGAAGAAGCCTTTTGAAAACATTGTTGGGAAAAAGAAGAAAATGCTGGTTACCAGCATTTCTCCTTTTCCCACAACGTTTTCTATCAAGGGCAAAAATCATTACTTGGATTACGATTAATTTGTCCTCTGCAAACGCCTCCAATTTGGTCTAGTCTAAAAAAATTGTAGTCTGGTAAAGAGTTAAAGCCCCCTTATAAGTGATGAGAATTTTCTTTGAATTTGTGTTAAAACAACAACAACAACAACATCAACAGAAAATGCTGGGTAACTTTTTCAATAATGTTTTTTTTTTAAAAAGCATGTAAGACGCAAAACTTGCTGCAAATGTTGATGGGTCTTTGGTTTCAACAATTAAAACTTTGTGTTCATCCTTTTAGTTAAAATTTTGTGTTCACCCTTTCAGTTCTGATACATGACTTCCACAAAGGAAGAAAAGGTGGGAAAACTGACTGCCAATTCCTAAGAAACGGTATTTAGCCCTGAAGGTAGAGTGGTGTCCCAATTGCACGGTCGTTTTCGACCTGCGAAATTGACCCTAATTTGCTCGATATCTCGATCTGTGTTCGGTAAACGGATTGATTATGGTAATAATCTGTATATATATATATAGCATCATCACAGAACGTATTCATTTAGCTGTGATTTGGTACATTTTATGACAAGCTGAATCAAAATTGACCTTGTATATGCACCTTAATTCGAACCCAGTAATATCTGCCGTTCGATCAAGTTCGACCCCCTGTCTATATCGACTTACAAGATACAAAAAAAAAAAATTACTGGATCGAGTCCCTGTGATTGACACAACGTTTCAGACTCGGCTACATAATGGACTTCAATCCTTTTAATAGACTTAAGTCCATTAGTTTGCTAAGTTGACTGTGAAATTTTATGCCAGCCTAAAATTTGAGAAAGTTCCGCAAGTCTGCTAATTTTAGTAAAATAATTCTTACGTAACAGACTCAACCTAAGTCGCAAAGGGGGTCTGCCAGTAAACTAGAGCAAAATAAGAGACACAAGTTTTTTCCTAAAACCAGGCCTAAGTGCATAACTAGAGTAACACTGAATGTACTGTCAACAGAAACTTTGGAAGGGGCTATATTTTTCACGTCTGGTAAAGGCAATGGCTGTTGAATACACATTTTTATTTATTAAACTAATCATTTCTATATATAGTAGATTTACTTAAAAAAAGCCGTAACTTCAGCTTGTTTCAAGCTATAGTTACGAGGTTTTTGAAGTAAATCGACGATATTCTTACGGAGGATAACATAAAGTCCTCAGGGAAAATATTGAACACTATATTTGTTCAAGTATTTTCACAGTCCAGACGTTAGACTACTCTTTTTTTGTTCAACTTCGCTTTATCCTTAGGTCCTATGCCTTTTTATTTTACTTTTCCTGTGGCATAAATTATTTATTGCCAAACATTACAAAAGTTTGGAGTCGTAATAAACTACAAAATACAATCCAACGTATATTGAAAAGGCACACTCAGCGTGGAAACAGGCGCTTGCTTAATAAAAGTGGCATATCAATAAATAGGCCGTACTGTCTTCTCAGTTAATGGGTCAGCGAAAACTGTCCACTATTGTCGGCCAGCGTAGACTGAGTACTGAACTGGGCCAGTATTCACTAACAATTCATAAGAACGTTCTTGGTCTTATGTTTCAAGATTTCTTGATTGTGAAAGTAACAGAACTTCTGATTGGCTAAACCATTTGGTTTCTGTTACTTTCACTCTGACAAAATTCTGAAGAATAAAGACTAAGAATGTTCTTAAGAATGGTTGGTGACTACGGACCCTGTTCTGCCTGCAATTTCAATAAGTTTTCAGACTAAAATTGGGTTTTGTGGATTTATAGATCTACTTATCTGGCAGTAAATGGGTATTTTTAATCACGAAGATTCATTGAATCCCCTCTTACCGGAACATGGCGCATATAATTCTCCTTGCCCTCTCTAGGAACTCTATAGCACCATACAGACGTATGACGGCTTTAAACAGAGTGCCTGCTTGATAGAGACGTTTATAAAGACAGGTTTTGTAATTGCATTGCAGAGAAATTTTTCACGATCTGATTTGATAATCTGCCCTGTACATACAAGTCATGTAAACAAACAAGATCCACGTAAAAGTAGTTTCCCTTTTGAACGCCCCCGTTAACATGACTACACCTTCAACACAACGTCCAAAATGGCAGTGGCGACCGAGCACAAGACAAACATAACGAACACCCTGCACTGTATTATTTCTAGTTTCCCTTGAAGGTTTTTTTTTATTGAAGCGGAAATAATGGATTATACAAAATTATCGTCTGTTGTCATTCTAAAACAAATACACGGGGTTAACACGAGCCATCCCTTTGTCGGGTAAGCAAACTATGACATGTTGAAACGTATTCACTGTAACGTTAAAGGATAACCAAATTGTCGTTTTTAGTAACTCATTGTCTTTTACTTTTTGATAATGATCATTAAAATGCATAATTACTTACCTTGAAGTAATTCACATCCATTTTTAAATAATAATAATAATAATAATAATAATGATAAAAGATGAAATAAAATAAAAGGCAAAATTAATGTCTATCGCAGTGACATCATCAAGTTCATCCACCAAACTTCATGTCTTACAAAGGTTTTCGTGACGTCATTTCACAGCACTTGACGTCATATTTCATTGAATTGAGGCACTCTGACGGGAAATTCTTTGCCATCAGCGTACTCGATTCGGATCGGGGCGACATGATTAACCACGCTCTCTTTCACTCCGGATCATTCACATTCTCCTCTGTAGTGGGCTCAGAAAGTGGTCCGTCATTACGTGATAGTTTTGTCACATGACCAAAACTCAAAATGGCGACACAAATGCCGGTGAAAGAAAGACCAATATCGATTACTTTGTGTGCTGTTCAAACAGCATACGGCCAATCAGACTAAGTGGTAGGTAATGTGAAAAAGACGGATTTTCTGAAAGCGTAAATTCTTTAAAAGGACCATTACTTGTATTTTAATCTTATAAACTAAGATTTATCAGTGTGTCAAAACTGTTGTCATCATCCTTGGGCGCAGCCATTTTTGTTAAAATTGGCGTAAGGGTCTAATTAGTGAAGAGGCTCGAAAAACATAGTCCCATTGTATGCAGGTAAATTCATCAGTTTGAACGCACCTATAATGTATCCAGAATATTTCCTAAAGTTGTCTACCTTTAATTCTACATATGAAACAGTCAAACAGTAACAAAACATCTTTTCTTCTGTTTGACAAGATTCTTGTCATTTAGCCCATCGCAGAGATGTATGGTGAGAGTAACGAACGACAACTCTGCTCGGAGATTGGATTGACCACAGCCTTGAATAAGTTTCCAAATCCCCTGCCACCTGAACGTACAACTTACCCTACTGTCCAGTTTCATCGTGTTACAGAGTTGCTTTGAAGTTCTAAATAATTTCCTTGGTGATAAAAATTGATCTACGGTAAAAACACACGTTCAAGGGCAAAAAATAAAGCATATATGTTCATTTTGTCTGAGCCCTATAGATCTATAGTGTATAGGCTGTCGTAAAAAGCCAATTTCCGTTTTGTTTTAGAATAATTTAAGAAAGCGAAGTTTGAGCTAGAATCTCTTGTGATCTGTTTATCTTACTCAACTACTTTGAAAAGAAAAATGAATAAAAATAAAACTAATGATAGCCTTTCATAGTAACTTATTTTTAAAAAAAAAAAGACACTGGATCAGCCAATGACACACGGAGATCAAGGAACAACAACAATTAACAGTCACACAGTTTAATTACTTTGCGATAATGTTTCTAAGGGTGGTCCCCTGCAAGAAGAAAAACCAATTCAGCACAAGACAATGAATGTAAAAAATGACAGGACGCTGAGTAAAAAAAAAGAAGGCAAAGAGACTATGAAGCAATTAAAATAAACGAGCAAAAAGAAAATGTAAAGAATTACTTTAACACCGTCTTCAGACCATCTTATTATTGACTTAACCATGAAAATTACACGTCTGTGGAATCGTAAGAGGGTGGTTTAGCATATTACCTCCTATAGACGGCAATTTTCCCTCGAACAGCAACATAATTTTGACTTGAAAACACTGTGACAAAAGGAGAAACTATTAATAAACGAAATCGCATTTAGCGACAGTGTTTTCGCATGTATTTACGAATAAAACCTCAAAGCAAGTTGACTTTCCCTACTCGGTAAGGATGTTTTTAAAACCTTTTGTAAATTTGTTTCCAGCTGTAATGAGTTAACCTTTTTAGCAAAGAATCCTGTATTTGAACGACCCTGGGGAAGATGCCGTTTGAAAATAATTGTGAGAAAGGGAAAAACAGAAAGCGGGAATGTTTCCAACTTAATCTGAAAAATTCTTTTTGTACCAATTTTGAGTTTATCGTCGGGAAATGCTTTCATTCTAAAAGGGTCTAAAATTGGTTGCTTTAGAAACGGGTTAAAAAGTTTGTCTATTCCCCTGTTTCCAATGTTAATCTTCTGGCTGCAAAGTAAATGAATGAGCTTTTCAAGAAACAGACAAAAATAAATCAAACTTTTGGCTGGAGGTGTGGGTGTTGTACCCAGTTATTCTGACAGACTAACATAACGAGCAGAAAAGATCGTTTAACCCATTACAAAACAACCCTTACTTTTGACGACCCTGAGAAGGAAGCCTTTAGAAAACTTTGTGGGAAAAGAAGAAAATGCTGGTAACCAGCATTTTCTCCTTTTCCCACAATGATTTTTACCCTAACAAAACAAATTTCAAATTTTCAGTCACTTTTATTTTGTTGTCTGCAAATGCTTTCGATTTGGACAAACCTAAAATTTTGTCGTTTGTTAATGAGTTAAAAAAAAATACATGTAAAATACATGTACAAATGCTTTTAATTCTTGGAAATAAATGTCAAGTGTGTGTAATTACAGTCTTGATGGGAATAGAGGCCAGTGTCTTCTCTAGAACCATAGTGATTATCGATATATACTGACATTTATCTTAATTAGAAACAAAAAAAATCACAAACATCAAGATAGAAATGCCATCGATATAACTTGACATTTATTTTTAGCCCGTTACCAAACGACAAAATTACAGACGACAAATGATGCAATTTGTCGTAGGAAAAAAAAAAGGAAAACATTGTGGGAAAAGGAGAAAATGCTGGTTACCAGCATTTTCTCATTTTCAAACAATGTTTTCAAAGGTCATTAAAACACGGGACTAATTGAAAAAGGTTTAATTAAAAAGGAAAAAGAGACTAGACCAGAACTATACCTTATAAAATGACAACAGCAGGGTAAGAAGCGTGAATAGAGTGCAGGCATGATCAAATATCACCTTTACATAAGGTAACACTGTGGGAAAAGCAGCAATTTCTGTATTCTGCAACGAAAAGAATCACTTCTCCTTGTCGTGGTTGTTGCTCCTTCGTGCCACTTATATTAAAAAAAAATGGCACCATGATAATTAATTATTGTAAGTCGAGCATTGTACAGGCACTTAGAATAGTGTTGCACTCACCCGTATCGATGAATGTTTCATAAAATACCAATACCTTCAAAGGATCTATAGCTTAGCTTTCTCTCATACGCTACCGTTACTATGACGATATCTACACTAGTGATGATATCATTTTTTACAAAGTGATGATATCCTTTTTGCTGAAACTTCATTTTTTGCTCAAATGAAAAACTCGAAGAAAAAGATACATAGATTTTCATAGATCGTTAGGGATTAACTCAAATAGGTCGAAGATGAACATTACCTTGGTCTTCCAGGTTTTTCAGCCAGCTTACGATCCAATCTTGTCGCCATAGTTACAATGTATAGCGGATAATCAACTGGTTGTGTGTGATATTAAATATCTTTAACTAAAATGTGGTGTGATTAGGTTGAAAAAAAAAACCACGTTCATCTACTTTGATTATCTTATCTATTATATTCCTAATTCACCTTTTTTTATCTTAATATTTATCCAGAATGGTACAATATGAGAAAATCAGGAAAAAAGTAGTTCCGGCAAACATTGTAAAAATATATCGTCACTAGTGATGATACCATGTTTATCAACACTAGTGGCGTTATCCGCTGTGAAATTCCAGTCATTCACTGATAAATATATAAAGAAATGTTTTACTAAGACAAAAATTTGTTGGTCATCTTGCATCTTCTGACAGAAAATACAGCCTTTCTCTCTGCACGTCAACTGTTTTGATACGTTGATAATGTTCATCAGTACTCCATCTATAATATAAAACTTTCCATTTGCCTTTGAAGTAACATGAGAGTAACAGTTTTTGCTTTCCTTCTAGTGATCGTGGTACCAATCATTATGGTCCAACATATTTTTTCAATCCATACTATAAAAAAACAACAACAAAAACAGCAACAAACAATAACAAATCTCCTTTGTAAGATTGAGAGATAGATTGTGGTCATACTTACTTGCTATATCAAAGTTGTCTTCGCTGAAAATTTTTTATCGTACCGGACAGTGGGAATCAAACTTCACACTGCACATTCTGTGCCGTCTGATCTTTGATTTTTCTATCGGCAACATCGCATTTGGTCGAGTTAAGCACTTAAAGGCTGGCCTTAGGGATAATAAAAAAACTTCTGTCAGATTCCAGTCTATTTGAACAAAGATGTTATTTTGTAATATTTTCTGGTGTCTCGGCTGTTTTTTTAAAAGCAATCCATCAATTAGTTTCCGTCTACCACCGATTATTTCTTGCATGTTTTCTGCAAGTGAACAACAAATAGCCCTCCAAAATTACAAAATCAATCGAAATATTTCAACTCTGTATACCAGACAACAAAATACGAGACGCTTACAGTTGTTGAAAGCATCTACTGTCGACTTTGACTTTTTTAATGAATATATAGATGAAGATGACTATATACCAGATAGTCCCTCAGTAAGGGCCTCTTTTGATAGCACGTGCAATTCTCACGGAATGCGACTATTAGACCTATGTAAATCCACGAGCCTTCGTATTGTCAATGGGAGGCTTAATAAGGGCGAATACACTTATATATCTGAAAACGGGGCGTCTGCTATTGACTATTTGTTGTCAAAAAGTGAAAACTTTCGTTTTATTACCGATTTCTGTATTTCGGATTTTAATATATGGAGTGACCATTCTACGCTTAGTTTTTCGTTGCATACAAATGTAAATCGTTGTAATTTGAATAATGATCCGCCCCTGCATATGTTTAAGTGGGATAGTGAAAATAAGGATCTGTTTCGAAGTGGTTTAATATCAATTTTATCACATTTGAATAATATAACGGGCAATTTGAATACACGTGACAGATCTTCAGTAGATAATGCTGTTACTGATTTTACTCGGGCTATTAGGGATATAGCAGACCCTTTATTTTGTAGTACAATCTATCAAAGGGATAACCGTAGCAATATTTGTTTCACAGACACGCACATTCCAAAAAACAAAGAATGGTTTGATGATGAGTGTTTAATAGCAAAAACATCGTATATGGATGCTTTACACGATTTCAATATTTATAAGTCTGAATACGCAAGGCTAAAATTATGCACTAAGAAAAAAGAATACAAAACATTGTTGAAAAAGAAGCGTAAACAGTATGACAATAAACTAATTAAAAAAATTGAGAACCTTAGATTTTCGAAGCCGAAACAATTTTGGCGATTTTTCAAAACACGTAAAAAATCTCTTTTGGGTAATGATTTACAGATTGGAGATTTTAAAAACTACTTTTCAGGGCTCTGGAATGATATATCTAGTGTAAAAAATGATTTGGCCGAATATTTTTGTGAAAATCACAGATTTGACGTATATAATGATTATTGTTATTCCGATTTGGACAGACCTATTTCTCTAGATGAACTATACAACGGTGTTAAAACACTAAATCGGGGTAAGGCCTACGGACCTGATTGCTTATTAAATGAATATTTCATTGAAAGTATGGACATAATTGGGGCTCATGTTTGTGATATTTTCAATTGTATTCTAGACAGTGGTTTTTTCCCAGAAAGCTGGATGGATGGTATAATCGTACCTTTATTTAAAAAAGGTGATGTAAATAACGTGCATAATTATAGGGGTATTACTTTAGTGAGCTGCCTTTCAAAATTATTTACTTCTGTATTGAACAAACGAATAGAAAAGTTTTGTAATGAAAATAATACGATCACTGATGCGCAATTTGCATTTGTAAAAGGCCGATCAACTGTTGACGCTATGTTCATTTTACTTAGTATAATACAATCTCGTTTAAATGATAAAAAACGACTATACTGTAGTTTTGTTGATTTCACAAAGGCGTTTGATAGTGTTTATAGAAATGCTTTATGGTTAAAGCTGTATAAATGCGGGATTGGGGGGAAATGTTTAAGGATAATAAAAGATATGTACAGTAAGGTTAAATCTTGCGTTAGATTACATGGCGGCTTGTCTGACTCATTTGAAATTCCTGTAGGCTTAAAACAAGGGGAGATAATGTCACCTTTGCTGTGGGCCCTTTTCATTGAAGACCTAGAACTTTTCCTTCAGGGTGATTTCAACTCGGGTATACAAATTGATGAATTAGAAATAATATTGTTACTTTTTGCAGACGACCTAGTCATATTTGGAAATTCCCCCAAGGACCTACAAAATAGTTTAAATAAATTGTATGAATACTGTCAAACATGGGGACTAGAAGTAAATACACAAAAAACTAAGGTAATGGTATTTCGCAAAAAAGGGAAAATTTTACCCAATGAATGTTTTACATATAATAATATAGTACTTGAAAACGTGGATCACTTTAATTACTTAGGGACTGTTTTTTCATATACAGGCAATTTTTGCAACAATCAAGAACAAATTACTGGTAAAGCACTGAAGGCCCTAAATGTATTATTGACAAATTGCAGCAAATATAAAATGAAACCAAAAATATTATGCCAACTATTTGATTCGTTCGTAGGATCAATTTTAAGTTACGCAGCACCAATTTGGGGCTATACGAAGTCAAAATCTATTGAACGTATACATATGAAATTTTGTAAAAGGATTCTAAATGTTAGGCAAAGTACATGTAATGCAGTTGTATATGCAGAACTTGGTAGATACCCTTTATTCATAAATAGATATGTCCAAATTCTAAAGTACTGGTTTAAGTTAAAGTCTACAGAAAATATTATTTTGAAAACAGTGTATAGGCTTAGTCATGAACAGTGTGAGAAAGGCTGCAGAAATTGGGTTTCAGACGTTAAAAGTATGTTGAATGAGCATGGCTTTTCCAATATATGGGAAAATCCATTTTCAGTTAACGGTAAAAATTTTGTACAATATTTTAGACAGCGACTTATTGATAATTATACCCAAAGTTGTTTTTCTTTGATTGCAAATGCTTCTTCCTTACAAGTCTATAAATATTTGAAAGATACGTTACAATATGAATTATATTTAGACATTCTGCCGCCTGATCTCAGATTCTTTATAACTAGGCTTAGAACTTCCTCTCATTCCTTAAGAATTCAAACTTGTCGTTTTAGTGAAAATAGAATTCCGAGAAATGAACGAGTATGTCTCCTCTGTACCTCGGGAGAAACGGAAGATGAATTTCATTTCGTATTAAAATGTCCGTTTTTTGATCATTTAAGAAAAAAATATATTAAAGAATATTATCGTATAAGACCAAGTACCTATAAACTTTTAGAACTTTTAAATTCAACAAATAAAAATGAGATTTTCAATTTGGCTAACTATGTGAAAAACGCCCTCTTTGAAAGAACTTCATACACGCATCAATTGACTGCTGATTAAGAGTTCGTCTCTAAAACCAAACACATAATGTTTCCTTTAAAGCATAATTCAGATTGTGTGTGTGGGTGTGCGAGTAGGTGTGGGTGTGTGTTTGGATGTGTGTGTGTGAGGATAAATTTCTGTTTCCTATCTCTGTTTTCTTTTGTTTTCCATAAATTATTATAGACCTTGACGTTTGACATTTTTCTTTATCATATTTAGAATGTTGCTATGACTATGTACTCTGTGCTTGTCAATAAAATATCTGTATCTGTATCTGATCATTGAAATGAGGACCAATCTCTAGTTATTTCCCCTGATTCTTCTCCAGTACTACATTGGTCCTGAAAAGGGGATTACTTGGATTTTATCCTTGACTTTCTTACACTGAACAGTTACTTTCTTGAGATAATATTGCAAGTAAATCTAAATAGATCGTTTTACAGATCAATGTATGCGTAGTTCCTGATGATTAAGAGTAGAATTCGAAATGAATTACATGTAGACCTTATACAAACATAATAAATCATTGTTATATTTATCGCAACATACCCGAAGAGAACCAAGGATAAAAACAAAGGAACACGCTTTAAAGGACCAATCTGTTATTTAGATACATTTAGTGTTTATCTGGTAAGGGAGATAATTTAATTCCCAAGAATGCCCCTACCCCCATTGTATTTGAAAGGGCCTTACATTTGTTATGGGAAAAGGTCTGAGAAAATCTTGGTCACCAACATACCTCCTATTCCTACGATGTTGCCAAACACTGTGTTCCTCCGGTTTATTTAGCCATTTACCAAACAATCTTTGATTTTTACGACCTAGAGGAAAAAGCCTTCTGAAAACATTGTGCGAAAAGCATTTTCTCCTTTTCCCACCATTTTTTTCTTTTCTACTCTTCCAAGTTGAATTTCCAATTTTTGGTTCACTTTTATTTTGTTATCTGAAAATGCTTTCAATTTGGACAAGTCTAAAATTTTGTCGTTTGGTAAACACAGGGTTGACAGAATTAATACATCATACTCTCTAGCGTCTTCCAGACGATAAATACCACGGTTATCCAATTTGAAAGCATTTGCAGACGACAAAATTGTTATGGCTCAAATGGTAGAATTTGAGATTGAAGGGTGGAAAAAATGGCGGGAAATGGAGAAAATGCTTTTGACCAGCATTTACTCCTTTTCCCCCACTTTTTAAAAAAGCTTTCTTCCCAATGATTGTTAAATGATACAGTTATGAGTAAAATGATGCGATTCGCAATTGAAACGGAAAAGGTCATTGTGGGAAAAGGAGAGGATGCTCGAGATCAGAGTTTTCCCCTTTTTCCCACATTTTGTGTTTCAAAAGGCCTCTGCCACAGGGTTGTTAAAGATCGGAAATTGCTTATTTTGAAAATCTAAATTCCAATATATAAAGTAAGATATGATTTTCTTTTTCCGTGACTGAAACCTTTATTCTTGTACTGTAAGAGATTTTTGCATTAAGTTTCTGAAAGCCCGGAACCAGTAACATTGACAAAATGGATGCACAGATGTTGCTTGTGTTCAGGGAGCCATTATTGATGTTCTGTACAAACAGGCGCTCATTGGAAATGGTCATAAAAAAGCATAAGTTGTATGCAGTCACGCTATTGTGCTTGTTTTGTCTGCGTATCTTAGATCGGCCATTTTTCTAGGCTTGTTGGCGTCATCATGTTTGTTTGGAAATTGAACTTTTCTTTTATCCTTTGCCGAATACTGTCATATTTCATGGGGAAGGATGTTTTTGTAAACAGTGTGGAAAAAAGAGAAAATGTTGGTTTCCCGCACTATTTTCTATTTCTCTCCTTCAAAATACAAATACATTTATTTGAGCCACAGTTGTTCAGTCGATTATTTATATTCGGCAGGCTGGAAAATGAAATACACCATTACGCTGTTGAGTAAAAAATACTATTGCGTCATAATATCAGAGTAAAGAAAAACGTAAATAAAAGTATTATTGACTATATTTCGAAAGCAAGAGTATTGTTTATTCACATTAGGCCTGCGACAATATTACCGAGACAAGGTGTTCCATATAAGCAACTGATTCGTATTTTTGAAGGAAACCCTGTTTCAGTTATTGATAGATAGAATACTACTATTTTCTTATAGTTCCTAATTACCAAAGAGTGAAAAAAAAAAAAATTTAGTGTGTACTTAAGTTTCGGCCAGTAGAATAACGCGAATCTAAAGTTAAAGAGGTTTCATAAGGAGAAGTTAAACCTTTGTCAAGTTGGCCTTTGTCGCTGGTCTGATTGTCCAAATTATACAAGAATTTGTTTCTGTCCTCCTTATTGATTCTCCGCAAATTTTACGGTTTTTTTTTTGCAAAAGTTAATTCTAATAAAGATTGATTTAAAGGAGATGAACTGGGTTTCTATCCGGAAATTGCGTTTGAAGACTTCGATTACTACTACAGAAAAGTTACTCGAGTGTGTGTGTTTAATGAAGGTCATCCTGTTTTCTTAAAAAAAAAAAAAAAAAAGATTGACAGAGGTTTTATTTTCCTTCCTATCTCATTTTCAGTTGATATGAAGAGGAAAAAATGTGGTCTTTACGAGTTCTTTTTCGTTAACCATTACTTTGTTTCAATTTTTCGCTTTCGTCTCTATTTCTACAAGCCTTGCTTCGTTCCGTTCCTCCGTTTCTATTCAGTGAGCTGATGCAATATTTTTCTGTAATCAGTTACCATTGTTGTTATTGTTATTATTTATGTTAATTTGTAAAAGTGGTACATTACTATAATATTTTATCAATAAATTTTACAAAAATCAAAACAAAATCTGTATTAACGTAGTGGACCCCTAATAGAAAACAGCTATTTCCATAATAATATTATCCTACAAAATTTGCTATGATTAAAAAAAAAGTGTTATTGTACTGCTTTAACCAAGCCACTTTTCCCTTTTTGTCTTTTCTAGAATGATCATTTATAAAACAAAAAACTGCTACATTTTCATTACAAAGATAGGTAGGAATTACCTCCCTTTTCTGGAAACTAACAAAACTATCTACAAATAATTTCAAGATAGGCATAAAGAAATTTCTGGTCGGTTAAAAATGTGCAAAAGTATTATACTTGTTTAAATCCGTATTTATCAACTATAAAGAAAACTTTATGCGTTGCAGCACTAGAGGTGTCAGGGTAGACTGGTGTCAGTCCGTTAAATACAGTCTTTTCAGTAAAACAAAATCATCAAGTAAAACTGTAAAACGAAAACTCTGTGTTCTCAATGTTCTCAATGTTCTGATGTCTGTATTTCAGAAGAAGGGCAAGTAACAACACATGTTTCTGTGACTTTGCTGTAGTTGTGTACCTTGTTTATTAGAATGGCTTAAATGCAGGGCTAGTATCAGGGGTCTACTACCTTAAAGTCCTTCTTGGCCTTAAATTGTTTGCTCTTTACACCAAAGACTGATGTCTCAACGACTCTGAAAATGAAGGTTTTTGAAAAAAAAAAAAAAAATGTCGTTAGCCCTTTACCAAACAACAACATTTTAGACTGGTCTAAATTGAAAGCACTTGCAGACAACAAAATTAACATAATTCTAAAATTGAAATTTGTTTATAGCAGGGTATAAAACATTGTAGGAAAAGGAGAAAATGCTGGTTACCAGCATTTTCTCCTTTTCCCACAATGTTTTCAAAAGGCGTCTATCGCAGGATCGTAAAAACCAGGGATTGTTTGGTAAAGGGTTAAAGAAGAAAATGTGGTTTACTATACTGTTTTCTACTGGACCAGAGACAAACCTACCATTTTTGCAACTGTTGTCTTTTCAATTTGAACCATTTCATCCTTTTGCAAAGAGGTAATGCCATTTTTACTCTTTTTAAACCTATACACATCTTCGCAAGCCAAGGATACCAAGGTAGTACCCTTGGTCGCTCGCCTCTTTAAAAATCGAAGCTGCGCCATCCCATCGGGCCCAATCAAACCATCCGTAATAAAAAATCTTTCGCAAAACAGAAAACAATAATGGTGGCGCCCGTAAAAAACGAAAGTTGTCGTGTTTGTCACGAAAATTTGCCAAAAAAGAGTAGACGATCGGTATTTAATGAGTTTTTTTTTTTTATAGTATACGATCAATTATGTGAAATTTTAGGACGGGTTCCACAGCCAAATGATTGCGAATCATCGTAAGTCTGTTCGTCTTGTTTTTGATTGGATGAAAATGAAAGCGCAGCCATATTTGATGCATAGCCTAACAAATTTTGATTCGTCAGAAATAACATCAGCAAAGGTTACGCAACTCGTGATAAACGATAGGTGGCGCAGCGAAAGTTTCGATTTTTAAAGAGGCGAGCGGCCAAGGGTACGTCACGAACAAAGTGGAGTTAGTATCCTTGTCTTGCGAAGATGATCTATACAAGGCCTACAACACGCCAGAAAGGGCATTCGGATATTTGCGTAAAGTGTCGTCTCGGCAAACTTATCCGAAACGACACTTTCTGTTTTTATGTAATTTTCTGTTTTGCGCAAGTCTAATGTTCCACAAAATCAATTGCAAGCGTAAAGTGCCGTCTCGGATTAGCCTGCGAGGACTCCGCAGGCTGATCCGAGACAAAACTTTACGCAAATGTCCAAATGCCGTTTTTCACGTGTTGCAAGCCACAGAGATTCAAGGCAAGATTCTATAATTCCTCTACAACACTAACAGCTCGGTTATTGGTCTGGTTCAAAGAGAAAAGCGTAAAATCGTTATGACAAAAGCAGATCTTTAAAGTACTACTGTCTGTGACATTTGTTTTATAAGTGGCCTGCAACATGAGAAAAGGGGCTTTTGGGACATTTGCGTAAAGTATCGTCTCGGATCAGCCTGCGCAGTCCGCGCAGGCTAATCCGAGACGACACCTTACGTCAACATTAATTGTTGTCCTATACAGGAGACTTGCGTGAAACAGAAAATTACACTTGATCGGGAAAATATGGTCTCGGATCAGCCTCTGTAGACTGGCCAGGCTGATCTGGGACAACACTTTACGCGAGTGTCCGAATGCCCCTTTTTCGCGCGTAGCAGGCTTTTGTCATCCTTTCGGATGTAGAGCCGCTCCGCCGAGGTCGAACAGAGTTCTTATTGCCAGTCCGTACAAGTGTATCTGACATACTTAGCGGTCGAAAGGGGCCTACTTCAATCGCCTATTTTTCCACTGGCTTTTTACGTCCTTTTTCACAGTACGGAAGTTACTAGTATGTCTCCTTCATTGTTTGCCAGTTATCATCAGTCCTTTCCTTTATTAATACCATCATTGTTTATGTCGAAAAGCAGCCAGTAGCTTAAAAGGAAAAATTGTGCAGAGTGCTTGTAAAAGAGACTCCAGGAAGGCATTGATAGGTGCATTGGCCATCTCGAAATAACTGAAATGATGTTGAAACCGGCATTAAACATCAATTAATCAATCAATCAATCAATCAACGAAGTAATCAGTCAACCAAGTAATCAATCAATCAATCAATCAAATAACTGACATGACATTGAAAACGGCATTAAACATCAATTAATCAATCAACCAATCAACCAAGTAATCAGTCAACCAAGTAATCAATCAATCAATCAATCAATCAATCAATCAATCAAATAACTGACATGACATTGAAAACGGCATTAAACATCAATTAATCAATCAATCGATCAACCAAGTAATCAGTCAATCAGTCAATCAATCAATCAATCAGTTACCAATACCAGGCTATTGGGTGTTTAAGAAGCACTGGTAACTCTTGGATAGGTCCACTGACCGTTGTGTCATTCTAGCAATATACGATGACGTTGTTAATCACAAAATCGAAACACCGTTAGATCGTTAGCCCTACTGACACCTAAAGTTATACTCGACGAGACTGCCATAAATTAACCTTCTTGCCGCCATGAGCGAACACTGGGACATTTTTTGTCGGTATGGATCAAAATCAGACCGCATAGAACAAGCAGTATGATCTTAGATTCATGTCGTTCGACTTTATAATAAAACTCCTTCGATTGTTCAGTGAACTGTACTTTCAGCTGTCGAAAGGGGGCGACTGTTAACCCTTTACCACACAATGCCGACTTTTGACGCTCCTGGAAAAGAACTTAGAAGCATTTGAAAGCATTGTGGGAAAAGAAGAAAATACCGGTAACCAGTATTTTCTCCTTTTCCCACAATGTTTTCTACCCCATCAAAGAAAATTTGCACCATTTGAGCCACATTGAAATTGTCGTCTGCAAATGCTTTCAACTTGGAAAAGGTTAAAACTTTGTCGTCTAGTAAAGGGTTGACCTCTATCCTGCTAAATAAATAAAACAAGTTGACTTCTTTACTAAAGAAGCCAAGAGAGGTCAGCATCAGTGTTTTCAAATGGTTTATTAGCTTTTCATTTCAATATAGTTTGGTACATGTCAACAAACAGGTAAAAAAGTCGCCGCGTGGAAACCTCATTATGCTTTGCATGACGGGCATTTGACGTTCTTGCCGCGTCTTGTCGCATAATCTTGTACAGCGATATTCTTTCTCTTTTTAAACGAAATTCTTATTATTTTTCTTCTGCTTAGATTTATTTGTTTAATGTAAAATTACAATTATTTGAGAGGTCATTTGCAACCATGGCAAGTTAATATAACTATTTCTTTCTGAAATTCGTCATATAGAAATAATCAAGGTCTATTTCCTGTTTCGGTTTTCTTTATTTCCTTTATTTACAAAACCATAACGGAACATACTGTCTATCAAAACAATTTCACAAGAAAAAAAGATTTTAGACAGCAAATTCTGTGGCAGTCTGCCTTTTAAACCCACCACTGTTGGAGAGGTTTGATGAAATTTTCAATTCGATAATAAAAACTTAACTTTCAAATGGCGCATTTTTTCTTTAACCCTTTACCCCATAAGACATTCCTATGGCATCTCTGATTGACCCTATATAACAGGAAGGATGAAGCCGTATCTTATGTGTAAATGACACCTTTTGATAGGCTAGAAAACATTGTGACAAAAGGTGAAATTACTCGTCACGAGCAACTTCACCTTTTGCCACAATGTTTTCCAAAGGCTCCTACAAGCAATGTGTAGATATGAGTATCTATGGAGTAAAGGGTAAATTGGGTAGTAAATATTGTGGGAACAATATCACAGAATTTCAAACGGTAAAGGTCCAAGATCTGACTGCATGCTCTCAGCGGTTGGATCCTAACTTACGCTGCTAGCATTAAACACACAGAAATGACATTATTTTCGTCAGCGTTAAATTTGAATCATTTTACTCGGTATTAATTCTATTCTAATTAATTATTTATAGCCTAGCAATATTGTGTAGTTGGTGGAGTTATTTACAACAGCGGGTACGGTTTGCTATGGTCATGACTCTTTGTTACTAATCTTAGATGATGAAATCGAATATGCTACTTTTTGCGTGCAGATCTTGATAACAGACGATGAAAATTGCTACTAGGACAAAAAATCGAACTTTCCCTTTTCATTTTTAGAACGGCAATGGAGAAAGCTCTCAAGGTTCCAGTAAACAGCATTGAAAATGTTGAAAACTTTGGTGGTGCAGCAAGGTTGACAAAGATTCTAACATATCGCTTTACAACACAAGTTTCTTCTCTTTATCTTTTGGGTTAGATATCTTTATTTGTGTTTACCACAAAGAGGAATATTGTTCATCCAGCCATCTAATTGGCTAAAACAGAATGTCTCAGCCAACCATATGGTTTATTTTGAAATTAAGACGTAGAAATGAATTAAGCTTTGCTTGTGAATAAGGCCCCAGGCTTTCTTTGACAGTCTTTTATATTCTATTAATTTATTGCAGTGGATTTACATTCAGATATAACATTTCTTTATGATATAGACATGGACAATCTTTACTGAGGCAAACCAATACAGGTCATAGTCATAAATACATAAAATACATAATTACATAAAGGTTATTTGTTTTTTTCAGTGAAAGATCGAAATTTATTTTATCGAATGGACACCATCGGTAATATTTTCACGAGTGGCGCAGCCCAAATATTCTATTTCATGCTTTTAACCCTTTCTGGGAGGAGCTTTATCAAAATCAGTACTGCTCTTTTCCGTTAGTCCCTTTGGCGTACCCCTCTCGCATAGCAACGCTTTACAATATTACGTCAAGCGCGAGAAATGTAAGGTAAATGACGTCATATTTCCATCTGGTTGTAAGTCACGCGCATTTAACCTAGGCGGTAATCGGTATTTTCATTGGTGTAAGATCGAAAAATATTTTTATTGTTATTATTCGACATACTACCTGAAAGCATGAAATAAATATACACGTAACAGTTATCAAAATTTGTAGACATTCTCCCTGGAAGAAAGCAAACGTATTTAAATCGTATTAATGGCTACTAACGATGACCTATTCATAATGAAAACTAAACTGTGCCACTGATAACTATTTTGTTGTTTTTCTCGTTTAACGGTAGGTAACTGGCAGCCTATTTTCGGTCTTTCTTTACGGGAAACACAACGGGTCCCAGTTAAGGTTATCTATCGTGCTTTTGCACACGTCCGTCAGGAAGTCTAAACGACGTCTTTTCGTTCGATGGATGGAGAAAGCATGATCCCCGGTCATGCTGCACCGAACAAGTTGCTTAATTCTCAATACCGTCCAATGAGCGGCGCCGTAATGATCCTGATCACATAGCACCAAATAAGTTGCTGCCTGGTACATCGGTACCGTCCAATGAGCACGGCGCCTTAATGTCGCAAGGCTTGTCAAGGCTGAGATTTCTTCGTGTAAATTGTTTAGGAAGACAAATGAGAAGCGGCGTCTCGGGGTTCAGTTCACAGAATTGAATATGTTGACTGGTTCTATCGAGGTTGACAAAAAAATTGTTGCCACGTTACAACTCAGGTCTGTGCAAACCACAGTCAATTTCACACCTTTTATGCTGCATTTATTAGAAAGTATATAGATAGAACTCCGACTTTTCTTTGGGAAGCAATATATAGAGCAGACTGGAATTTAGGCAGATCCGGAATCTACCCTGAGACAGATCTGGAATCTGCCAAGACCAAATTAGAATTATACTTTTGTCTAGCCCAAAATGCTTTTTTTTAAAATTTCTGAGTCAAATTAATCCACATATGTTTACAAGAGGCATTTTTAAGTAAAGCAATTTATTTGTATTTTTCTGCACAATTGCTCTGTTTTCCACATTTTTTTACACTAAAGTGCAAAACATTCAAAATGTAATCTTACTCAGAATTTCTGATTCCAGTTTGTTATAGGCAGTTGTGGAGCTGCCAAGCCAAACTGGAATCCTAATTTGGCCTAGACAGACTTCCAGTTTGGTCTGGGCAGATTCCGGATCTGCCTAGATTCCAGTTTGGACTAGACATAATATACACGGAAAGGTACAGGTAAGCAATTCAATTAATGCATACCGCACGGAATATTTACGTGGCCATTCAGGACAGAACCGAAGGCAGCCCCGTGTGGTGCCGAGGATAAAATTAGAATTTAAACTTTTAAAAATGATGTTGACCTGGGCCAGGTCAATTGAAGTGAGTTATAAAGACTTGGCAGTGCACCAAATATTTGCAAAACTTTGAAAAAAGCAGAGAGTTATTTTTTCAAACAGATTTTGCTTATTATTTGGCATGTGTAATGAATGCATGATGAAATCGGCAAAAAAAAAACCGCACACAAAAAATTAGGGGATTGGGATTTGTTGCCAACTATTTCACAGCATGATAAGTAGACATAGTGAATTTAACCCTTTATCCCATAAGGCATTTCTAAGGTATCTCTAATTGATCCTAAATAATAGCAAGGATGAAGCCTTTTCTTACGTGTATATGACACCTTTTGATAGCATAGAAAACATTGTGACAATCGTCATGAGCAATTTCACCTTTTGCCACAATGTTTTCCAGAGGCTCCAACAAGCAATGTGTATCTATGGAGTAAAGTGTTAATTTTAAGTATGATGAATCATGAAACTTGGTAAGAGTTTTTATCTGTAGGATGTTTTATACAGTCTGAAATCTGGTCACCTCCGGATCAAAAGTAGGTTGCTGGATTTAATCTTAGAAAAACCATATGTGCACCATAAAGGTCAAATTTTAAGCCATATATTCATGACTTATTTAGATATTTGTCTTGTCAAAACCACGTTTAATTCAGTTTAACTGATGTATTATAAGAATTAAGAAGCTCTCTCTCTCCCATTTAATATTACTAACTCGAAGTAATTTTGTTCAACTACATTTTGTGCCTCGTTGAAATTGTGATTCATGTACATTTACCTCTTGTTTTCTGTAAAAGGAACAGACTGCAAAAAGGAATTATATTGTATAGAATCAAAAACCAGTCGTTTGAAATATAGCCAAATTAGAATAGGGTTTCAAAATAAAAATGAGGACATTATATCGTGTATACAAAAAGGATAATATTTCAACATTAAAGGCTACTTTTCTCATTATAGTTATCTATCTTTTTGTCTGTCTTCCTTTCAGAATCAAAAGGATTCAAGCTATTTAAATGATACTAAGAAAATAATATTAAGCAACGAAAACCCAACCACAATGCAAGGACATGACGGGAACAACGCCATGACATGTCATGTTGGTTTTCGGCTTGTAGAGCTAAAAAGCCAACACCAGATTGATATATAACACTTGAACAGAGCACGTGACCGGATACAGAAAATAGCAACACGTATTTTCACTTTCCGTGTTAATTAAGTTGTTTGTAGAGACATTACAACTAAAATGGCTGCAACGTTCAACTGGTGATTATATCATAATATATACTCATGTAGTTTCGCCTTCCTGAGCTAACGATTTTTAAAACCAGTGCCCGTATTCACCAATAATTCTTAGTAATTTGTTTGTCTTATTCAAGATTTAGAAAAGCAACGCAAGTTTTGACTGGCTAAACAATTTCTAGACCAAACGGTTTAGCCAATAAGAACGTGTGTTACTTTCAAAAGAAAGGTCTTGAGAATAAGACTATGAATGTTCGTAAGAATAGTTGGTGAGTGCGGACTCGGGTATCTGCTATATATAACGCAGGCTAGAGAATTGCACCCATGTACTTGTGTCTTTCAGAAAAGAATGATCACTCGCTTTTCAGTACTTTACTTCAGACGCTTTTTGTCTATTTGTGCAACGATGATAGGATTGAATTTACTTCATATTAGGGCATAAAATGGGAGGATTCGCCCATGTGCTTTGAATACATTGGACTTATTTTTTAGTACATAATGCATTATGTTTGTGGTAGTCCTAATATCAGCCATCACATCCACATCAGCACAATTGATAATAACAGGAACAAGAGTTATGACGACGAAGATGGTGATGATAATTAAGATGATTGTAATTTGTAAAAATGCTGTCTTGAAAACTGTTAAAAAAATACAGACATCATTTTTTTCTAATTGAATGATATCGGCCTGATCAGTTTACATTTAGCTCGGACAGTGGGGCACCGTACGCAAATCTCTGCAAAGTCCCTGTTTATCCACCATAAAGGAGAACACTATCGAAAAAAGAAGTAGCAATTTCTCCTATTTTTCCACATGATGTATTTTACCCTTTAAAGACAACCCCCCATTTGACCAACTCTTATCTGGCTGTCTTCGAATTTTATTTGATCAACACTTTGGTTGTCTTCTCAAATATTATTTGAGCAACACTTTGGTTGTCTCCGAATATTATGTGACGGACACTTTGGTTGTCTCCGAATATTATGTGACGGACACTTTGGTTGTCTCCGAATATTATTTGACGGACACTTTGGTTGTCTTCGAAGATTATTTGAGTAACACTTTGGTTGTCTCCGAATATTATTTGACGGACACTTTGGTTGTCTTCGAAGATTATTTGACGGACACTTTGGTTGTCTTCGAATATTATTTGACGGACACTTTGGTTGTCTTCGAATATTATTTGACCAACATTTACTTGGTTGTCTTCGAATATTATTTGACCGACACTTTGGTTGTCTTCGAATATCATTTGACTGACACTTTGGTTGTCTTCGAATATAATTTGACTCAAAATTTGGTTGTCTTCGAATACTATTTGACCACGCTTATTTGGCTGTCTTCGAATA
This sequence comes from Tridacna crocea, assembly GCA_943736015.1. NCBI lineage: Eukaryota > Metazoa > Mollusca > Bivalvia > Cardiida > Cardiidae > Tridacna > Tridacna crocea. Next base: position 19,000,704 of record OX031069.1, read on the forward strand.
TTATTTGTCGACCAATGTAATGTTTTGCCGGCTGTTGAGAAATTAAAGCAATCGATGGCAAGAGAAATCTTTAGCCTTTACTTAAAGGAGAGAAAGAGTTAAATAAATAATCCAAATGGAAAATGTGAAGAGGAATTAATTGAAAGGAACCGTTTACAAAAAGACGACGCGGAGCGACCCAGGCCTACTAGATAATTCTGCTCTCAAAAGAAGCAATTAAACATTAACCCTTGGACTGGTTAGCGCGACTCAAGGCCCTTTAGCGGACAGTCTAGATCAAGATCAGACTGCACATTACGTGCAGTCTGATCTTGGATCTACACTGTCCAGTAAGGAAACAATTCACAGAATACACAGAAATTGGTTTTTTTTTATTGCCAGCTGTAAAATTTCATTTCATTTATTAAATAGATTAAGTGTTAAGTGGTGTGTACTCAGTCTCCCTGATAATTGTCACAGAGGAAAATCGTGAACAGTAATTAGAAATGGCGTGTTTACCCACCTTGATGGCCTCTCATCAAAGAAAAGCGCTAAATGAGACAATTGGTAACCTTTTACCCTGCGGAAGTAGATTTATCCCTGTACCGAACCATTCTGATATTTTACAAACCAGAAAAAAAAGCAAAGAAGACGGAAAACATCATTGGAAAGGTAGAAAATGCTGTTAACCAGCATTTACTACCTTTTCCATGACGTTTTTTAGCTTTTCAGTCACAAATCCTAACAAATTTGTATTCTGCAAATACTCTCAATCATAGATCTGTTAAAAATTTTGTAATGAAATCAACTAGTGTTCTTTAGAGTTCACTCCTTGAATTTAGGTAAGATTTGGCACAGCTTCATTGTTTTCTTCTTTATTCAAAGAGGCAGCTATAATTTGCGACGAGAGTAGGTTTAGATCAGACTGCATAGCTGCTTGTGATATCGAAATTGCATGTGTCGATACGATGGGTACACCAACTCGGGACTTGCGTGCATACGGTCCTTCCAAGTGACTACACATTTAACAACTTTTTTAAATAGAAACGAAACTCATTGCTTCCTTCTACCTTTGATATAATCCTTCGAAACAAGTGGAAAATGTGCTCGTCACAACTTGACCGATTCCGTACCTACAACCTCGTCTATTATAAAGGTCGTTTCCATTTGAAATGCGAATCACGTGATCTTATACATGGCGCGACAATGTGAGTCTTTTAGCCACGAAATAAACAACCTCGATGAAGATATTCACATCTGTCTGTCTGTCGGTGAAAACTTGAATTGGAATTGATAAACCACATTAGAGAATGACTGTATGAAGTGTTTGTCAACTGAAATATAGGTAGAAAGATCTCGAAAGAAAATTGAAACTAAAGTTTTTTTTGGTGAGAGGAGCCTGACAATTTTCAGACTAAAAACTGGCTTATATCCGGGCGATGAATGTACCGAACTGCTGCATATCAACCCACCATATAGAGCCGAGGGATTTGGCGGCTCCAATCATCCGAATTATGCCGAACGCACCCTTTGCATGTGGAAAACTTACGAAACAAGCGGAATATATGCTTTTCATGGGGAATTCTGTAACTTTATTACGTGTCATAACGTCATCAAAGTTGCGGACATAACTATTCTATTAACAGATCTTCTGGTTCATTAGCTCCTATCGTCTGCTAGTTGTTCATCAAAATAACGCGCCAATCCCAAACGGAGACACGATAATCATATACTGTATCGTCTGCAACGCACAATTTAAGGAGGAAGTATATCATACAAGGTATTGGATTTTACATCAGACTTATTGAAATCGTTACAAATAAGTGAGCCATTCTTTCTAGATAGGGAAAATATGAATCTGCAAGAGATATCGTCTCAGATCAGCCTGCGCAGTCCGCGCAGGCTGATCTGAGTCGAAACCTTTTGCAGATGGTCAATTGTCTGTATGTCGAAGGACCAATTTACCTCACGATTCGTTCGGCTGTTGGAGAAAAAATAAGTTTATAAACCTATTATTATGTGATCACTTGGTTAATTGACTGAACTTGGGTTTATTTAACGTCGCCACCGGGCGACCCCCTTGAAGGCTGTTAGTATTGATACAGGGGAAATGCAGATACAGGACGAAATCCATCCTAAGTTAAACCTGGTTCTTTAACTTACTCGGCACATTGGACCTTGGTTTGACAAATGAGTCTTTCGGAAGCACTTCGATATATAATGGGAAAATGCAAGTTAGAGTACACTGGATGAGGCCATATATCGTGGAAATACTAATTTTCGATTGAAAATAGCTTCTCCCGCTCATAGCCTAATTGTGCAATGATATACACAACATTTGGTCTATTCATCCTATTATTGCGTGCTACTCCATTTGATTGTGCACGAGTTGCTATAGATCGAAATAACTGGTCGTAATGTTGAATTAAATCTTTACGGCCAAAGGTATATGAAAATCATAGTTTTCAGGTACAAACTCGATTTTATTCGATGTATTCACACGGGTCCTCTCACTATCCATCATGCATTATACTGTCAAAGAACGTTACTCCTTACTCCTCCTAATGATCAAATGTTCAAGACCACCAATACACAAATAATCCTAACTTTGCCATGAATGCTCTCCCTGGCCTTTAACTAAAAGTGTACTAATTTGCTTAGTAGGTTGATTTTTAAGCAAATATTTTAATAATATTTCTTTTGATTTTTTTTCCAAATTGTTAATTCCATGCAATTCCATGCAATGGCTTCCGTGACAAATACCACTCCAGCGTTTTCAACGCTTTGATTGTTTACATTTACCAAAATATATTGAAATCAAAAACCAATTAACTATTGAAAACACTAGTGCAGAGCTCCCCTGACTTTTTTTGTAAAGAGGGTAACTTGTATAGCACAACTTTTATTTTGGAACCTTGAAGGCAGCCGGTCACTTTTAAAGTCAACGGCCCCTAAACATCGACCTTTTTGGAAAAAGATATTCGGCCACATTCAGCAGCTTCCATCTTTTGCAATAAGAGTAAGGGGCCGTAGACCCACACTCTCATCGGTTAATATCGTGTAACATCGCCGTTTTCGTAAAGGTTACTCGGCCAGTCTCGGCAGCTTCCGTCTTTTAATATGAGAGTTAGGGGCCGTAGACCCTAAAGGGTGTTGTATCTCTAAAGCGCTGCTAAATTCTTGTAAACAACTGGTAAAACAAAATAACGGTTTTATAAAGTAGATGCGCCAAACATTGGACAAGGAAACCAGAATCTTTCTCCGGAAAATTCGGTATTCTGAACACAAGGGATATCATGAAAGGTTGTTTCACTCATAAACTGACGTGACTTTTAGCAGAAAAGTTCAACCAACCGACCTCAAGACAAACATAAAAGAGAAAGGAAGAGAAGAAGAAGAACAGAGAGAAAATAATGTAAATGGCATGAGTTCCTGACTTTCACTTTGTCTTGTCCAGTTAATACGGGAAACATACGTCGCAGAGTGTCCAAATGCTTTTTGTGAGATTTTTATTCAGATTAGTTAAGATACAGGACAGACCATTTCGCCAAAAGTGGATTGCGAAGGCATATAGCCAGAACGGAATTAATAAAACACGGAAACATGATGGAAATATCAGGTTTTCTGCCCTGGGAAAGTTTATAGCAAATCCGTATCATTTAATATAGTATCAGAATCAATGCACCCTGTCTACGTCCGGTTATTTATGTCTCACTTTACCTTTGGTCTCGGTGTCGTAATATTTTCACTGCGTAAATAATACCTCATATCTCACAGCCTGCTGTCAAAGATGGCGGCTCACGACCACCGTCCCCGTATGTTAAGTAAATCTATTGGAGACTATTAATGGCCTTCATTTGCTGATCGTATTTTTCTGGTAAATTTATTAGGCTGGGAGAAACTGGGAGAGGACAAAATAGATAGTGTAACGATCCGTAGTATTTGATTGACAGAAAGCGAGAAGTTCAAACTTACTTTCGGTCCGGATGTCCGGTCATCATTTTACACCTAATCGTTATAATTTCTCTTCGTAAGTGTTCATAGAACTCGAATAGGTACCCTTCAGTAACGAAACCAGTAACTTAATCGTTTTAGCCTTAGACTGATTCTTTATAAAAGTAAAAATCTTGCTCGGTCCTGTCAAATGGTTTTTATATCTGAGTTCATAATTTGGGCTTGGGGCGACATGATTCATCACAGCCGTGTTCAAATTTCCAAGTCCCTTGCAACCTGACGATACAACTAATATTGAGATGGGTATAAAACTCTGCAGAACAAGAAACTCTCAACAAATATCGGTCTGAACATTAAAAGTGTCGGAAGATGTCGGTCTGTATGTTACTTAGATAGCGATAATTACTACTTTTTTTCGTCTTCAAATGGTGTTAGCTGGCACATAAATTTTCCCACTTTTTTAAATGTTGTATCAAGAATTGGTCGATTTCTTTGCTATTTGTTAATTTTCTAGTTTAAACATATTTTATTGCCATGCATATGTACATGTCAACAAAAGCAATACATAAACACAATTTCTAGTACATGAAATGACAAATGTACATTGGCAAAGGGGTCTGGCCAAAAGTTCTCATGCACAGCTTTGATTCGGCCATTCTCCTCCTCCAATTACATGTTTAAGAAACAACAGTCTTAATGGCAGCTGAAAAAACCCAAACATTTCAGTAGTTAGGGATAATAAAGAAATACAGATAATGAAACATCTGAACACCAAAGGCTAATGTACTAGATAACATAAGAGTGATAAAGATTAAGGATATATGTTTTTAATCACATAACCTCCCTTGTTTTTAGTGTAATATACCCATTACGAATTTTCTTATCTTATACATGTTTGATATCACATTTGTGTGACGTCATTTTTGACGACATTTTTTAAGTAGGAGTGAATGGGTCTTTTGGATACTACCGGAGGGTGCATTTATGATTGTTTTTACATCGTCTGATCTATATTTTGTAAATTGTATCGTTATGTGATAAAAAGAATCTGACAATCGTGGGCGTTTGAGATAAGATTTTATTAAACTCGTCAAGGAAAAATGTTATAAGGCTCGCTTAATAACATTTCCCTAGACTCGTTTAATAAAATCTTATCTCAAAAGCGTACTCATGTCAGATCCTATATATTTTCTGTGTCTCAAAGGACCAGATGTAAACAGATAAAAGATAGTACATGTCAATTTAAGTTGATAATTCAAAAATGATTGTACAGTAAGGTGAAATGACCACTTTTTATACAGAAAATATCATAAAAGCGAAAAGTATAGATCCTGGCCAGCCTGCGCATCTGCGCAGTCTGACCAGGGTCGACACTTTTCGCAATTCCCAGAGGGTCCTTTTTTGCATGACGGGTCACATTATTTGAACTCCTTTTTGCCTACCACACTTACAATAATACTCCAATATGTCTATATGTGTGTTCCATTTTCATAAATGAAATGAGGATAATTATGCTACCTAAAACACTTGTAAAATATTGAGAGTTTAATGTCAGAGTTCAAAAGACCGAACAGTAACTGGCACATTTACAGCAAAGCTACTTGCTTTTTACCATTTACATGACTGCACATAAACATGGCAAGCGTTGTTGGCTTCGCATGTCATATTCTTCGAAGATTCGATCTGTCTTATATGACGCATCACCCATTCCCCGATACTTGAGAAAAGTAGGGCTAAAACCGAAGCTAAACCCAAGCACGTAGGGACTGTTTTAATAAATGGCCGGTGCATAGGTTACCTGCTAGCTGATCATAACTGAATAAATCGCACCTGGCAGGGTTTTACTGAGTAAACGTTTACTTTATCTTGAAATTCAAAGTAACGGTTGTCGTTTTAAAAAAAGTAGTCCGCTTATGTACCCAGAATGCCATATTTGATAGATCTGTATTTGTAGACTGCCGTCTAGCGGGAGATCATGACATGGCAAGAACACGTAGAAAGAAGAAGCGTTAATCAAATGAAAGAAGAAGAGAGATAAAACGGAGCAAGTTAACAAATGGATGACTGCAACTAACTCAATGGCTGACATGTTGTACTTTGGTGATATAAATAATTAACATGGCGCAAGGTCTAATTCCTGTAAAAATATGATCGCAATGGAAGAAATTGCTAGCTACGAGAACTGTTTCCTTTGGCAAAATCAAAGATTGGAAAAAATTTTCCGCTGCAAGAGTAATAAAAAATTATGCTAACAGAGTTTCACACAAATGTGACTTTAACTGTGGCCTCAACTGATCATCCGTCTCGGGGGATTGCACCCATTTAATCAAGCCTTATCACGATTTCATAGAATTGCAGTGCCTTCAATAACACTTTGCAGAAACTATATCGAAATTTAAACGTAATGCATACAGCAAGATTTTCTTAACTTCTTGACATAAATGGCACTTTTCTGGTTTTCCAACTAAGTATTTTGTCCTATCAATGACAAATCTGGTCATATGCATTGCAATTAATTTGTTGTCTCCCAGTGCTTTCAAATTTGACTAGTTTAAAATTTTGTCGTTTGGTAAAGTGTTAACCCTTATACCACAAAATGCCTTGTTTTAACGACCCTGAAAGAAAAAGCTTTTTAAAACATTACGGAAAAAGAAGAAAATGCTGGGTTCTATCATGTTTTCTATCATATTAAAGACAGACATCATCATTCGAGTCTCATGTAATTTGACATCTGAAAATGCTCCAGATTTTATCCATTCCAAAAGTTTGTCGTCTGACATAGAGATACCTTATTACCAAACGACAAAAAAAATGGCTTGTCACAATCGAAAGGGTTTGCAGACGACAAAATGAAAGTGACTGAAAATGTGAAATTTGTTTTATGAAGGGTAGAAAACATTGTTGGAAAAGGAGAAAATGCTGGTTACCAGCATTTTCTCCTTTTCCCACAATGTTTACTACATGCTTCTTTCTCAGGGTCGTCAAAAGTAGGAATTGTGTGGTCATGTGTTAAACTGCTACTCATCGATTACTTATGATAAGCGTTTCTCATTAAACGGTTCGTATTGAATATTTCGTTTGTCTTTTTCCCAAATGACCAATTTAAAGGTATCATCGCTTTAATGAGTCATCAAATCAACCTGGGTCCGTATTCACCAACCATTCTTAAGAACGTTCTTTGTCTTATTATTCAAGATTTTCTGACTCTGAAAGTAACAGAACATCTGATTGGCAAAACCGAATGGTTTAGCCAGTCAGATGTTCTGTTACTTTCACATTGACAAAATTATGAAGAATAAGACTAAGAATGTATCTAAAAAGGGGAAAAAAAAGAAATCACAAGGACGTGACTATTTTCACCCTCGTTTTGGGGAAAACAAACAAACTATTTACTTAAAGAATCAATCTGAAGATCGTAGGTTCGAGTCTTTGAAAACATAGTGGACAACCATTGAGTCATGTTAGCCGACTGATATTGCATATGTTAACGCTTCAATTGAAAGTATTTGCAGACGACAAAATAAACGTGGCTCAAAAATTGATAATTTCCTCCTGATACAAATCAGAAATAAACTAAAAGTGTTAAAGTATTTAATGATATTTTGACAAGAAAATTCTGACTTTTTTTCCTTGAATTTCTTCTGGTGACCCGCATTTTCTTCTTTTCCAACAAGGTTTTATACTCTTTCAAAGATATCTCTTATAATTTCATTTTACATGTTTCATTTTAAGCCATTACCACGCAATCTCTACTTTTGACGCCCCTGAGAAAGAAGCCTTTAGAAAACATTGTGAGAAAAGGAGAAAATGCTGGTAACCAGCATTTTCTCCTTTTCCCACAATGTTTTCTACCCTTAAATAAACAAATTTCAAATTTTCAGTCACTTTTATTTTGTCGTCTGCAAATGCTTTCAGTTTGGACCAGTCTAAAATACTGTCGTTTGGGTTAAAATATTTTTCGTCGGTAACTTCTTTCATTTGAGATAGATCTGAAATCTCGATCGTATAATTTTATGGCTTACACCCCGCGAAAAGGGGCATTCGGTCATTTGCGCAAAGGGTCGTCTCGGATTAGCCTGTCTGGATTACACAGGCTGATCCGAGACGGTACTTTACGCAAATGGCCAAAAGCCCCTTTTCGCATGTTGCAGACCAGTTATGTCTAGTTGCCCCTATCAGAGTCGGTCCTGCAACACAATTTATATAAATACAGCCAGCTCTTGTAACATTCTTCTTAGATTAAGGATCAAGATGAATAAGAATGTAATGCATGAATATTCGCGAAAGCAATGAAAGCGTGAATAAATGGAAAAGCGTTGTTTCAAAAGGCTAAAAATTGATCATTTTAATTTGTGATTTCCAAAGGTTAGTTATGGCGTGTATACGTGCAGATTTACGTGGGAACCAACAACGACCTTTTATATTATGTCCCCTCGATGGTATCATTTAGTTCTCATCATTTCTATTTTGCATATCATAGGGTCAAAATGTTTCCTTGAATAAGTTATCTCCATTCTCTGGGTAGGACTTTGGGAAAGAAGATTTTCTTTTAACAAAAAAAAAAAAGGGTGTGTGTGTGGCGACATATATTTTTCTGTCCATGCTGTTTGTATGTCAGAATTTTTCCTTATTTAGGCTAGACAGTTACAGTTTGTCCAATGCCTTAGATAATGACTCGTCCAAAATTGCATGTCGTCGGATTACCTCAAAAACCTCGTAACTACAGCTTGAAACAAGCGGTAGTTACGAGTTTTTTTAAGTAAATCGACTAAATGTCTGGTGAAAGAAAATAATATATATCATTAGGAATATCTCTCAGCGGAACAGGAAAAAGAATATTGTTTATATAAATAGAGGCTGATCTGCAGTCTATACTTACTTATAACACTTGAGATTCTACTGAACAAAATTCTAGTCTAGAGTTTTTGTGTTTGATAGGGAGAACTATTTGATTGAGTCTGGTAATTTGATAAAATAATGCACAGCTAAGCTCTGAAGTCCAAAGTGCGGCTAAAGTTTTTTTTCAATTCATTTTTCTTCCAACGATCTATATTTGGACTGAGTGTACCATAACATGATTATATTATACATGTATTTCATGTGTCTATTTTAAGAATGTTATGGGTAAAGAAATGTAATTTAAGCTGGGGGAATATTTTCTTCCTGACGAAAATCTGGAACTACTTTTTTATTCTACCTGAGATTACTAGTTTTTAAGTGGCATTCGTTGACAAAATAATCAGAGGAAATATATACAGTCAGACATAAGTTATGCATCACCAAAACAAATTTAGTCATATTTTTTAAATAGATAACCTTTTATTAATTTTGGTATATTTTCAAGCTATGCACGGACCCACTAGACACGTAACATGTTGCTTTATGAGCCAAGTGAAAGGATGGCTAGGAGAAAACTTTCCGAAGCCCAGAAATAACAGATTGTGGGCATGTGTAATGCTGGTCTAAGCACATAGGCTATTGCTTGTCAGTTTTGGTGATGCTTAACTTATGTCTAACTGTATATAATTTGTTTCATCAGCTTGTGGTTAATATGGGGAAACATTTGCATCAAAAGGGAAAGGTTCGCGAAAATAACTCGTGCCTTACGACACTCGTTATTTTCACATACCTTTCCCTTTTTTAGCAAATATTTCTCCATATTAACCACAAGCTGATGAAATAAACTCTATATTGTCATCTTCATCATAAGTTGAATTCTTTTCAAAGGTACGATATAAATCACCTGCATCTTAATGTCACCCACAATGTTACTGTTGCCACAATTGGGACTTTTAAAAGATAAGGAAGCTATTCTGTGGAAATATAATACAAAATTACAATTTATACGACTTCATTATTTAATTTCTAACTGAATATTTGATGATGTGAAGAGTTTAAGAACCTCTTTTACCTTGGGCATTATCGGATCAAGTGGATAATTTGAATCAAATTGACACGATTACAGAACAGTTACAAGTATGGCGACTGTTTTGAAACAAAAGTAAGACAATAGAAATTCCGCCAGAACTATAGTTCGACAGGAAACACCAATCGTTCGGGAAAAGTACTAGAAGAAACGTTTTCTTTGTGAGCATGATGGCTTTAACTCATTTCCAAACGCCAAAATTTTAGGTTTGTCCATATCGAAAGCATTTGAAGACTACAACATGACAATGACTGAAAATTCGAAATTTGTCTTGTGAAGGGTAGAAAACATTGTGGGAAAAGGAGAAAATGCTGGTAACCAGCATTTTCTCCTTTTCCCGCAATATTTTCTAAAGGCTTCTTTCTCAGGGTCGTCAAAAGTAGGGATTAGGTGGTAATGGGTTAAAGCAGAAGAAAATGGTTGTTTCAAATTTTAAAAAGACGCAACTAAATAAGCCCATGGTCTCCAAGAGGGTTTTATTGCAACTCGGGTGATGCATTATACAAAGTCGTCAGTCACATTGTTATGGATCCATAAACCACATTTTGATTAAGAACCTTACGGTAGAATGTCCTTAAACATGCAGAAAATTGACAAGTAGCAAAAACTATAGACGCATGTCAGCTAGACTGGTGTCAGTTCGTTAAATAGAGCCTTCTTATTAAAACAAAATCATCAAGTAAAATTGCAAAATGAAAACGCTGTGTTCTCAATAATCTCATGTCTGATTTCTGTATTTCAGAAGAAGGGCAAATAACAACACATATTTCTGTGACTTCTCTGTAGAAGTGTACTGTGTTTATTAGAATGACTTAAATGCAGGACCTGAATGCCAGGCTACATGTCAGCCTGCGTGGATTCCGCAGGCTGACATGGGTCTATACTGTTTGCGAATGCATTAAAATCCCATTCCCAGAGCCTGATTCACACCATGATAAGGCGTCTTTATTACTGTGACATTCCTTGACTGCCAAAAATCTATACTGACAGATAAAAAAAATAGTAGGAAAAGAGAAAGACAAGAAAAAAAAAAAACCTTGCTGATTTATGCAATAAAACAGAAATCCCCACGGAGGGCCCCGTTAGCGATCTGTAGGATTATATACTACGATCAAAATTGTTATATTTACCGGAATTAGGTCATCATTTATCTACATCTCTAAAAACAATTTATCGTGGACATACAAATGAAATAAACACAAGTTAATGACCACTGCCTGTTTGTTTTTCATTGACTAATTACATCCTGAGGACGATATTGTGATCTGAATATAAATCGTCCGTTATAGCAACTGATGCTTACCTTAACGATGATTTTATTGTTGTTTATTGTATTTCATTATTCAATTTACTAATTTAGTTACTTGACCTCCCAACTATATACGAGTAAGCTAAACTTTTCTCTATAGCTAATTCTAAGGGGATATCCATCTGTGAGTTCGTGACGTGCATTGATTTGTTTAAAAATTACTCCGCCAGGCAATCAAAACCGAGTACCCACCTTTTCAACAAATTTCTGCGTTTGTGCAATTTGTGTTTGATAGGTTGAAGACAGTACAAGGTGCTGATGTAATGTTTTTATAATGATGGACTGACCAATCAAATTTTGTATAGTAATTTGTACTTGATGATCTCTAAGTCATTTGTCAGCTATTTCATAAAAAAGGAAAAACATCATGTAATTGCTCCTGTATCTAGAAGTATTGTTCTTGCTGTTGCAAGGTGGGGAATACCTTGATCTTTGCCACGATGCACTGTGCAGATTTAACTCTATACCGTTCCATCATTTTCTTCTATTTCCACAGTCTTTCGAATTTGTCAACTATGAATTTCAGTTGTTGAGTCTTTTCTATTATGTCGTCTTCGACAGCTTTCAATTCGGATAAGTCAAAATGTTGCTGTTTGGCCAAGAGCTAACGGTGGGAGTTTCAAGATATGCTACAAACTAAATATGCTTTTTGCCTTTTGCTCTTAATATTATCGATTGATCCCGGCATCATAATCAAGAAAACTCGTACACCTGGATTACCATTTTGATGATAATGATACAGAAAAAAAAAAGATCCACGATTTCTGCATCCACTTTGTCATATGATATCATCATATCATATCAATCATATTAATATGATTTCAAGGGATGACGAACGAAACTTAAAGGTTATCACAAGGTTTTACATAATAGTGTGAGTGTTTATGACACCATGAGGTATCATTTAATCCTGCAGAACTGAACATCTAATTGGCTAATCCTGTAGAACTGGACATCAAATTGGCTGGGCAGTCTAACGTCTAGACCACCCGGAGGACAAGCTTTGAAATTTGATAAAGAACTGAAGATGGTTGGTAAACCAAGTACCTGAAGTTTAGCAATCGTCACAGACCATTTTGTAAACCGGATTGCTAGTTGTACTGTGATTGAATAGTGTTTTACGCCGCTTCCGACATCATTTCAGTCATATCATGTAGACAGCGTACTTATTTACGCATGTCTTGAGTTTTACCAGTGCAAGGCTGAAGTTTTGGAGTGTCTTAGCCAAGGACTCTCTCATCAAAATCCAAGTCAAGAGCAAACCCAAGGATTGCATATTACGAATCCCTAAACGACTTCACTGAACCATTCTAGATAGACATAGAGAACATAGCACACGTGCTAGATATACAGATAGAACTGCATTTAGAACGGTTGGTGAAAGCGACTCATGAGGTTTAAATATCGTCACAGTAAAGGTTTCTCTGTGTCAATAATGTCGCTATAAATGTCCCCGAGCGAACCGTTTATTTGATTACTGATGACCAGGGAGAGAAAACATTGTTATAGTGGCCGTGGAGAGGCAGTCCTTGGCATTCACCCGTTCCCGAAGGACAAATTTATAGATTCTACTAAATCGAAGGTAACTATAGACAGCAAATATTGGAACAAAAGAGCTGAGGTTCTCTGACAGAGTTGAAAATATTGTGGGAAAAGGAGAAATTGCTTGTTACAAGCAATTTCTCCTTTTTCCACAATATTTTCAAAAGATTTGTCCACAGGCATGTTAAGAATTGTGATTATTTGTAAAAGCGTTCTTGAACGCCTTTGCCGATTCAGATAAAATTGATTTACAGCACATTCACAGTCGAATAACTATCAGCACATCTACAGTCGAATGGCTTTGTTCTGAAAAAAAAAAAATGAAAAATGAAAGACAGTGTTGTGTGTGTGTGTGTGTGGGGGGGGGGGGGGGGGGGAAAGAGGGGGGTGCATCAGACTGACATCAGACTGACGAATGATGTGTTTGAATCTCGTAATGAGTAATGTCAACCCTTGAAGCTACCTTCATCAGGGTTTACAGATAGCTATCATCCTGGATAATTGATATCAATGTGGAACTTGTTTTACTATCATAGCAATAACTAAAAATTGAGAAAGTTTAACTAAGAATTGAGAAAATTGTCCATTCAACGTTATTGTTCTATCAGCTCAATGATTTTCTTCAGTGTATTCAATAGGTTAATTTTGTATGTTTATACTGTAGAGGTATCCATTTTTTTTTTTTCAGTTATAGAAATCTATGTATTAAGTCAAAAATTATTATCTTTTTCATTTGTTTGATTCACTCGAGGGTTAAAAATTCCCGTAAATAATATAACTTCCGTGACGTTGGAAAAAGAAAATTCTAGTATCCAGCATTTTCTCCTTGTGCAATATTTTTTTCTATTTTATCAGAGAGCTCAAGATTATTTGTATCAGTTTTAAACGTGTCATCTACAGATGTTCTAAATTTGAAAATTTGTTGATGGAAAAGGGTCAAAAGAAAGCAGGGTGATGAGTGAAAGAGCAAAATAAGGTCATGACGCGGACAGAAAACCGATGATATTCAGACTGAGTATAGATTTGAGTTCCTTTGTTTATAGATTTTACATGACAACAAATTCTAGACTGATACAGTGTGATGAATCAGGAATCGACCGTGATTTCTCCTCGCCTACTTAACCCATTACCATAACAATCCGGATAGTTGAACCTTAAGACAAAGGCAGTTTGAAAACAATGTAGGGAGAGGGGAAAATTCTATTTTCAGCATTTTCTCCCTTTTCTACAATGTTTTCTCAAGTTTCAAAAGAAAGTTCCACCATTCCAGCCACATTTAATTTATCATATGCAATGCTTTTTTTTAGGGCCAGTGTTAAAATATATCCCATGCGGTAAAAGATAATTCTTTACCAAATGAGAAATTTCAGAGTCCGTATTCACCAACCATTCATTACAACGTTTTTAGTCTTATTCTTCAGAATTTCGTCAATGTGAAAGGAACGGAACTTTTGATTGGCTAAACCAAATGGTTATGAACGGCTGGTTATAGTTCTTACCCAGATCTGTTAATCGTGACAAATCATATGTCACTCAACTTATGGCGTTTGTCTTTGAAAGGGTAGAAAAATCGTAGTACAGGGCTAAATGCTGGTAACCAAAATTTGGCATGAACATACAAATACTGTAAAAGATAAATGATTATAGTTTTATAAAATAAAGATGGAATACTAATAGCTTACAAATACAAAACCATCAATAGTTAAAGGCTCAATACGGTCGCTCCAAGTATTAGTCACTGGTATAAAATAGATTTTGAAAGTACATCAAAAGTTGGTAGGTTGATCTATCTTTATTATTATTATTACCATTATTATTATTGTTATTACTATTATTATTATTGTTGTTGTTGGTGGTGGTGTATTCTACATGATTTTAATATTAATTTTCTTGTCAGCGACTCACACTTGGACATAACGTACATTAAAAGACTGTCATCTGCACAATAATGTCCATACTAATAAATGGTTTAATCTAAATTCATCATCACCTTATTTACTTTTGGTAGCTTTTAGGGATTTTAGTGAGAAATACTTGAGAAAGGAAAAAAATATTTTTTTATGCTTTATCCTTTGATATAATGGTATCCTCTTAACCCTTTACTCCATATATACTAATTTCTACGCATTGCCTGTAGGAGCCTTTTGAAAACATTGTGGCAAAAGGTGAAATTGCTCGTGACGAGCAATTTCACCTTTTGTCACAATGTTTTCTACGCTATGAAAAGGTGTCATATACACATAAGAAACGGCTTCATCCTTGCTGTTATTTAGGGTCAATTTGAAATACCTTAGAAAAGCCTTATAGGGTAAAGGGTTAAGGTAACAAAGGTTACGCTCCAGTATTTGTTAAAGGTTTGTGAGAATGTAACATAATTGATGATACGCATAAATCATGTGAGAATGTATTCAAAATGGTACACGTTTGATGACGTCATATCTGGCCTCTATAAAAGAGCCGAAGTTCGATTGTCAAAAACATCCGTCCCGCTTTGCAAACGCTTCAAAATTGTTTCTTTTAACTAAAGGTTACGGAACAATTTCTCTACTCTTGCCGGAAAAAAAATATCTACATTTTTTTTCTTTTATTACTGTTTTGCAAGAATTTTTCATTCACGCCTGAACCACTTGAATCTGTTGAGAATCTGTTGAGATTACCTCGTCGCATCTATAAACGAATATGAAGTAGGTGACTTTAAAATCTTCTTTGTTAAACTGTGGTCTGTCAAAAGGAACGATGATTAATACATGTAATCATGAGAAAGCATTTAGACAAAAGAAGAAACTCATTTCGTGCAAATTCTTCTTTGTCAGAATGCTCTCAAGAGTGGTCTGATGTAAGACAAAAATCGCCTGTCTGTAGTTATCTTTTAAATGTACTGCGCATGCGCAGTTCTGCTAACGATCGGACAGATTTTAGTTTTGACGTAGACGATTTTACCCTGACATGCAATCTGAATAATGCATGAAGGCTATTAAGATCATCAAAGAACGCCGAAGGAAATAGATTAGAACAAATTCTGAGTCGGTAACTAGGGACATCTTTTTTGCTTGATGGTACCATGTCAAACAAGACATGAACCCTTTAATTGAGCGATTGAAAATGAGTCAAGCTCAGTGAAAAAGGGGGCTTAATGCATCTGCAAACAGTTTCAACACACGTCAGCCTGCTCAATCCGGTCGATTTTCTGCAACTTAAAGGACCGATATAACTTGTATTTCAGTTGACCAGCCGAGATAGCTCAGTAGGTAGAGCGTAGGACTCGTGAACACAATGTTTCGGGTCACTACAGGTTGTGGTTTCGAATCCCCGGCTGGCAAACTAAAAATTACTAAAAGTCTTTCGGATGAGACATTAAAACCTAGGTCCCGTGTGACGGTGCTATACGCCGAGCACGTTAAAGAACCAGGCGAAGCTCTCAGTAGGTTCGTCCTGTATCCTTGCACTATCCCCCGTAACAACTAACTGTCTTCTGGGGGCGTCGCTCAGACGGGCAACCGGTAGCGACGATAGATAAACGGAAATAACCAACTATTTCAGTAGATTGTCGTACAAAAAGGATTTTACGGATATTTGATTATGTAATCACTTGTTTGATGCAACACACTACGGAGATTCATTGAGCTCCCTTTTGACAGAGCATGGCACCAATATACCCACAACCCACTGACTAGTGCAGTAGCTAAAAGGGACATATCGGGGTTTACTTCAAAAACCTCATAACTACAGCTTGAAACAAGCTGTAGTTACGAGGTTTTTCAAGTAAACCGACGATATGTCATAGATAGATCTGTCATAGGGAAAGAAAACTAAGTTTTGATGATTTTGCTTATTATTTTTCTTTTTCTAATCTAAACAATTGCAGTAAAAGTAGGGGTTAGCTTGTGAAATGGAACTGTTTCTTTTGCTTCTTGCATGTCTGCTAGAGTTTTCAACGCTGGATTGGGGTGATCCATCACTACACAATCCCTACTGTTGACGACTCTCAGAAAGAAGCCTTTAGAAAACATTGTGGGAAAAGGAGAAAATGCTGGTAACCAGCATTTTCTCCTTTTCCCGCAATGGTTTCTGCTCTTCACAAGACATATTTCAAATTTTATGTCACTTTTAATTTGTCGTCTGCAAATGCTTTCGATTTGGACAAGCCTAAAATATCGTCGTTTGGTAATGAGTTAAGGTTGGAGAAGCGGATATATAAATCATATAAGAGCATTTGCTTCACAATAGATGTAGACAAAATGTTCAAATACAAAAGACTGATTGATTGATTAATTGTATGGTGTTTAACGCCGTTTTTAACATTACTTCAGTTATATCGCAGCGGCAAGTGCACCTATCCATGCGTTCCTGTAGTTTCTTTTACCAGTACTTCGCACAATTTTCTTTTCAAGCTACTGGCTGCTTTCTCACTTGATCGTCGTCGAAACAATGGTCAGTAGTGGGAGAGGTATGAATCCTGTCGCAGTGACTATCATCAATCCTCGGATCGAGACTTGCCGAGCCTGGGTCGGAGCCAGGGGTAGTAGCCAGGAATCGAACCCCGGACCCCGTGTTCACGCTACAGACTGAGCTATCGGGGCTCGGCCCAAAGACAAAAGAAGAATAAACTGAAGCCTCCAATATTCAAACACGCAATAATTCAATATAAGATAATTGTTTCTCTCAGTTCTTGTACATACAACTTGTACAGGAAAACTTGAGGTGTTACTCACGAATATAGATATAACTAGGGAAAATGTGTATTTTGAAGAATCTGACAGAGGGAATTATGGGTATGAGTAAGGCGCTGCACAGCGTCCAAGCCCTGTATCGCTGAAACTAACCAAAATTTATGAATTGAGTGACAAACGATAGACAAATTCATATTGAATAGATATTCAAAGCATTGCAGACGACAAGTTAAATAAACGGATTTATCTCTGAGTTCCTTCAAAAGGCCTTCTTTCAAGGTTCTTTAACCCTTATCTACCAAATAACTCATTTGAAAATTTCGATTCGTTAGTATAAACTCAAATATTGCTATTCTGAAGTTATGTCTCGGGGTATAATATCTTTTTATCGGACAGTATAGATCCAAGATCAGACTGCACGTTCTGTGCAGTCTGATCTTGATCTACAGTGTCCGCTAATGGACAGTCAGTCTCGCTTAACAGCCTAAGGGTTAAAACTCGAGTTGGCGTGGTAAACAGTTTGTCTAAAATACAACAGAGAAAATGCTACCCTGTTTTCTCAAGACCGCTATCGCAAGCTATGTAGTGTCTTGGGAAATTGAACAAATCTGCATATCCACAATAAACTTTGTTTTAGTGAACAAGATTTCATTTTAGAATGATTGGCGTTTTGACACTTCTCTTCCTCTTAATTACTGGAAGTTTTACGGAACCTTTTGAAAAATGATATCAGTTTTCGGGGAGAAAAAAGTGACAGTTCCGCTCAAGATGTGATCTCGGTGTACAATCAAATCCGTGTTAATACCCTTCGCTTGTTCCTTTCCCAAACAATCTCTGGTTTTTAAGACCCTGAAATGGAAGCCTTTTGAAAACATTATGGGAAAAGGAGAAAATGCTGGTAACCGGCATTTCCTCCTATTCCCACAATGTTTTCCACCCTGCTGGATACAAATTTCAATTTTTGAGTTATAGTTACTTTGTCATCTGCATGTGCTTTCATTTTGAACCATACCAAATGAAAATTTAGGACCTGTCTTCATTCTTTACCAAAAAATCCCTGGTTTCTACGACCCTGAGATAGAAGACTTTTGAAAACAGTGTGGAAAAAGGAGAAAATGCTGGTAACCGGCATTTTTTTTCCTTTTCCAACAATGTTTTCTATCCTGCTGGAAACAAATTTCAATTTCTGAGTTACACTTATTTCAGTGTTGTCTGCAAGTGCTTTCAATTTGGACTTGTATTAAATTTTGTCGTATGGTAAAGAGTTAAGTGAAAATATTAGCAGTCTACATATCAAACGTAGCTAAAATGACGCGATTTGTCTCTAGTAACGGAGAAAGCATTGTGGAAAAATGCTGATCACCAGCATTTTAATTCTTTTTCCAGATTGTTTTTAAAAATCATCCTTCCCAGGTTGTTTAAAGTCGCGATTGTAAGGCTAATCGACTTGGCATGAATTCTCTTATACGACGACTTGGTCAGAATTATCCGAAAAGCGACCCTGTCTGAATTTTCTCATATGGCGACTGCATCTAAATTTTCTCATACCCCAATTCAACCTGAATTTCTGGTACGGGAACCAGTCTGAGTTTTCACTTAGTCAAAATATTTCCATACGGGATTCCGATCTAAGTTATACCAGTGGAGACTCGGTCTAAATCAGAGGGTCCCACGTGACCTTACGTTGGATTTTCAATCTAGAGGCACCCCGTTTGATCTCACATTGCCAGCTTTTCAGGACCCTGGGAAAAGAGCCTTTTGGAAACATTGTGGGAAAAGGAGAAAATGCTGGTGACTTTTCCCAAAATGTTTTCTACGCGATCAAAAAATTA
Organism: Tridacna crocea; assembly: GCA_943736015.1. NCBI lineage: Eukaryota > Metazoa > Mollusca > Bivalvia > Cardiida > Cardiidae > Tridacna > Tridacna crocea. The sequence continues at coordinate 19,019,916 of OX031069.1, forward strand.
ATACACCATTTCAATCACCATGAAACTGTGATCTGCAAGTGCTTTCAATTTGGACGAGATTAAAGCTTTTCTCGTCTGGTTAAGGGTTAACCGAGTCACATTTTTTTTCTTCTTTTGCGAAAATGTACTTGGTCATAGATTTAATACGTTTCAGCTAAGAACTCATACTTGTGAATCCATGGACTTATTTGAATAAGTAAAGTACCGCAAGCATTCGGTCGTTACTATCCAAAGAGCGATATATAATGCCATTTGGTCAACCATTCTGTATTATTTTGTATTAACGATCCAGTTATTTTGTCGTCAGTTTTGTTCACAATATGATATTTCGTGATGACGAAATGTACAATTCAGATGAAAATTCAGAAAGTTTGCATATTTCATTATCAAAATACAACTAGTCAACTAATTGGTATAAACTCATTTACTAAGACATCACTTTAAAGTCAGTATAATGCAATTTTAGGTACTAAACTTTCCGTTATACCAATATTTGTCCAATAAATTACAAAACAAACCTTATCTGCGGGATTAATTTTGTCCATTTCCGGTAATGGCGTACTTTCGCTAGAGAAATAATTGAGTGGAAGGAGAAAGATTAGCTTTAAGCGTATTCTGTGACACCTATCAGAGTTTTGATTGATGACGGTCAATAGTTTTTCAGAAAAAAATGGCAAAATGCTCTCTGTTGTCCCCGAGGGAAATCATATACAGACGGATTTCCATTAACTTCCGCTATTTCATAAAATGGCAGTTTGGCAGACGACAATTAAATACTTCATAGAACAATTTGTAAAATATATCTTTTTCTCATTAGAAAGACTTTAAAATCCATTTATGCCATTAACAGCCAATTTGGACGGTTGTCAAAACGCCATGTTTTCATTTTTTATTTTTGAGGGAAATTTCTGAGGAATATGACAAATAGTTTTTACTTTAATCCTGTACAACATAATCCCGAGTTTTAAATTCTCTGAGGAAGTGGGCTGTTGAAAACATTTTGACTAAAGGAGAAAATGCTTGTAACCAGCATTTCCACTATGTTCTCTTTCTCCTAAAAAGAACAACTTTTGATTCTTTCATTTCTTAAAGCCATAATTATTTTGTCGTCTGCTAATGCTTTGAATTAGGACTAGTCGTTTAACAAAGAGTTAACACAATACCGTCTGTTGAATCTTCTTTAACACAGAGGACTTTCAAACACATTAATACCAAGAATTGTTTGCTCAAAACAAACAGTGTCTCCCTTGGCTATATCATAGTTCCACTGCGATTTATAAAGCCTGAAGTAATGATGAAAAGCCTTATGTTACAAAGAGTTTGAAAATGTTGCCAATCTAAATACAATACCTTTTGTTTTTCACCAGTTTTTAAATCTACTTGTGGGGAACATAGCAAGAAAAGTCTATAAATTTGGCCTGTTGAGACCTTTGAATTATATCCAATTAAGATCCATACGGCTGGATATCTAGCAGGCCTTACAAAACTAGCGGATGGTAGAGATTCAAGATCAGACAGCACGATATATGCCGCCCGCGCAACCCAGTGGTTTTGCCTACGGTGCCAAAGGGCCAACCGCTTTTCCAAATTATACCGAGTTTTAAAGCCCCTTAGGAAAAAGCTTTTTGAAAATATTCTGAGAAAAGTAGAAAATGCTGGTAACCAGCATTTTCTCCTTTTCCCACAATTTTGTTCACCCAATCAAAGAAAAATTCCATCAGTTGGGTCATATTGATCGTCGTCTGTAAACGTTTCAATTTGGACAAGTCTATGATATCGTCATGTGGTAAAGAGTTAAATGCTCTCGTCTGCATAACTGGCCTTTCAACCACGGACAAGTATCTCATCCTTTGGGAGTTGTGGGAGTACCTTTTTACAGGGCACGTTGGCGCGTGGGAAATTATTTCACTATAAATAGATTCCAGATACCAAAAGTAGATTAGTAGTCCCTTCTTTCAATGGCGACGCATTTAATTAACTTACTTATCTCCGGAAACAATGCAGTAAATGGCGATTTTGTAAGCAGTCTGGTAAAATGTTGATAACTATGATTAAATTTATGAACAGGCTACAGGTGGCAAAGATTTTTGGCAAAAATATAAATTGCCTCAAAAAAGCTGGTTTTTAAAAATGTGTGATGCAATTGTGAAAAAAAGGTTACGTACAGTGTGCGTGGGATTGGATTTTTCAGATCTTTTTGAATGGCATCTTTTCTATGAAACGACTTTACTTTTTTTTTTACTTAGCCAACATTCATTTTCAGGACAGGTAATAACCGTTCATTCTCAGAAATATTTCTACTCTGATCCCCATGAAGTTGTTAAGATTTAACTCATTACCACCCGATAAAATTTTAGACTCGTCCAAATTAAAAGCATTTGCAGATGACATAATGAAGGTGACTGAAAAAAAATGAAATTTGTTCTGGGAAGGGTAGAAAACACTGTGGGAAAAGGAGAAAATGCTGGTCACCAGCATTTTCTCCTTTTCCCACAGTGTTTTCAAAAGGCTTCTTCCTCAAGGGTGTCAAAAGTAGGGATTGTGTGGTAATGGGTTAAAGTAACGCAGTTTCTGATTGGATAAACCAAATTGTTTAACTCTTTACCAAACGACGAAATTTTAGACTGGTCAAAATTGAAAGTACCTGCAGACGACAAAATAAACGCGACTCAAAAAATGAAATTTGTTTCAAGAAGGGTAGAAAACATTATGGGAAAAGAAGAAAATGCTGGATGCCAGCATTTACTTCTCTTCACACAATGTTTTCACAAGGCTTCTATCTCAGGGTCGTAAGCACTAGGGATCGTTTGGTTAAAGGTTAAACAGCTAATCAAAGAAATACGTTACCTTCCTCATTTAGAAAAAGATAAGAATGATTTGTGAATACGAAGCCAAAACTTGCTGTTTGGCTCACAGACTTTTTTTTATCACAACTTCTGTTTTTGTGAGGCTATTAACTCCGTACCAAATGGGAAAATTTGTCTATACAAAATTAAAATCACTTATAGGCTAAAAATTACATGCAGCTCGAAAGATTATTTCCGTCCTTTTAAGCTTAGAAAACATCGTGGGAAAAGGAAAAATGCTGGTTACCGGTGTTTTCATAAGGCTTCTTCATAATTGTCATTTAACTCTTTACCAAACGACAAATTTTTGCACTGGACCAATTTCAGAGTATCTGCAGACGACATATTAAATGTTGGTAAAATGATGATTTCTGACTTTCATAGGGTAGAAAATATTGTGGGAAAAGGAGAAAATGCTGGTTACCAGCATTTTCTCCTTTTCCCACAATGTTTTCTAAATGCCTCCTTCTTATGGTCGTTAAAAGTTGGGATTGTGTGGTAAAGAGTTCACACCGGATTTTTTGTAAAATGTTAAATAACAAGAATGGGGATAAAAATCTTAATAAAAATTCAAATTATATATAAGATTATCAGGGGAGTTTAACAACATCACGTATCATTTTCAATTCAATATAATTCTTACAATTCAGAGACTAACTATCTTATCAAATAAGACGTTCAACTGCCATTAGTTTCACAGAGATTTGCTGCAAAACGTGGGCGATTCTTTCTTTTTCGTATTTTTAGCTATTTTCGAAGATTAACGTCGAGGTATTGCCATAATACTGCCATCGTCTGCCTCTGCATCGTCGTGATGGTGCAAAAACTTGGACAAAGTTTTGACATTATCTCCCGCTAGATGGCATTCTACAAATACTCATCTTTCTAATTTTGGCATCCTTAGTACAGAACCGGACCACATTTCTACGCGACAAACGTTACTTTGAGTTTCAAACTGAAATAAACGTTTACTCAATAAAACGTTACCTGGTGCGATTCACTCAGCTATGATCAGCAGTTTAGAGAAATCTGGAGCTAAAACAGGCCTGATTTTTCTTTAAACGTATTGATAAAAGCCATTTTCTCCATTGCTACTTTATAGCGCGTATTACTACAGTCTACCCGATATCGGGGAGATTGATGCGCCATGTAGGACAGGTCGAATCTTCGAAGAATATGACATGCAGAGACAACGAAATTTTTATAAGATCTCCGTTCCTACTGGATGCTTTATTCAATAGAGAGGTATAGACTGAACTCATTTACTCCAAAGTCGGAAGAGACGGTAACTGCCAAGAGGAGAACCTATACAACAAGGGCAAGTAACAGTGTACGTATTTGACACAGTTAGGCCCCTTTTTCAACTTTCACGGAAAATCAAGCAATTGCAGCTGGGCGTGAGCATCTTCAAGCGGTTTCTTAAATTTCCTTGCTCCTGTTTTTTATTCTCCTTGCAAGGGTCCGTAAAGTTTTACTAAGATTCACACACGAACAGAACCTTTTACCACAAATAATTAGGAATTTCACGCGCAATTATTGATACAAAAAACACTTTGCCTCAAACGAAAGTAGGAAAATGTCAAAACATTGGAATGTAGAATTGTTCTCGTAAATACTCCTCGGAATTTCACGTCTTGTAATAAAACATTATATTGGCTACCAGGGACATATTTGTTGTCGTAGCATAAATGTCGTAGTTTTTTCCAGTCATAAAATGCCGTCTGCAGGAGCTAATAAGGTAATACTTGCTGTTTTGTCGTAAAACAGGGATTTTCTACTTCAAATTTAAAGTTTGGTGGCACTTTATCTGGCTTGATCTTTTTCAACAACTGTTCTTATTCACGATCTTAGTGTAATTCTACAGAGTTTTGTAAATATTACGGTAACACATTTTCTGCAAGGCTACACCAAATGTTTTAGTCAGATTTATTTTTACTTTCTCAATTTTAGCTTTTGATTAAAAATGCTGTTTAAAATGCTTACTGAATGCGGACCATGTAAATGTTTGTATGTAAAGGAGGAATAATGACAAAATTATTTTCTTGTTCTTACTTGCCATAATTTAACGTCACGATAAGAAATATTATTCTAGGTGTCAGGGACCAGTTATTTTATACCAGTGTTGATAGACTCGTTCTGTCATACAGTCCCACAGCATATTTCAGGTTATTACTGGAGGTGTAAGAACTAATTCTGGCAAATTCTGAAGTTTTCTCTTGTTGGTTGATTGCTCCGTGTTTGGTGTAAATTGACCTGGGTTTTAAGGTTGATTGCCTTACATTTATCGTAAATGAACCCAGCTATTTTTCTGACTTGTCCTATTTCATCAGCATAATTTGTGCTGTTTTTTTTAAACGTTTCCTACTTTTTGGGAACAGTTCTCCACGCTAGTCTAATCCTCTATCCTGCCGATCCCGCGAACAAAGATTTTACATCTTGTTGGACATTAGTTTAAACATACTTTGCCATAATTTAAATATAGGGGCAAACCATGTTAACAAACAATCAAAAAAGTTCAAAAACTTACCGCTCTACCCATAGATCATTGAAATAACAGTCTTTACTATATGGCAATATCTTTTGGTTGAAAAGAAATATTAATAACAATACTCAATCAAAGAGAGGACAGAGTGTTGGACATTGTATTCAGTTCTGTCAAAACTTTTAACAGGAAAACAAAAAAGGCATCTGAACTTTAAAGGTGGGTATTTAGAATTTTCACATCACACCGAATTAAAAAATATATATATCATTGAAATTTACATGAAAAAAACAATAAAAATAATCAATAATTAAGAATCATAAAATTGCAAAAAAAAATCTTTTTGATGGTATTTCCTTAAAAGGCTACGTAGCCTCTTAAGCTATTTTTAGATCTCGTGCCAAAAAACAATAAAGCATTATGGGAATGGCGAATGACTGGCACGTTACTAATAACGCTTAAATTCCGTTACATAACAAACATGTAATAATTATTTCCCATAATGTCTTCTTCGGACGGATGTTTGAAACTTTGTTTGTGTTTTCCTGTATTTAAATGAGACAATTGATTATCTAAAAATAGAACGTGTCTCCCGTTGGTGTCAACCTGGTCCGTAATAAATCTCTAATTTCTCGTGTTATCGGATGATTTTCGACTACTGGGTTTTTATGAACGCAGATTATAAGGCTTTGGGAGTATAAGGATGATTTCTTTTGCATTTTTATAAAATTTTCGTCCCAAAATCTGAAGGGCCACCTTTAACTGAACACAAAATTATAAATTTGTCTATAATGAAAGCTTTTGTGGAAGGCAAAGTAAACATGGCTTGGTTTATATTTTTTAATTTTTATTTGCCTAAAGTATGCACACATAAAGGACATTATTCTCCTAGAATAAATTGAGTAAGACAGGATATTCAATGAAGTACACGACAGCATAGCATCATTCAAAAACTGAATGTAGGTTAGGAAGATACAATGTTCCAAAATTCAGTGTATTATAATACAGGCAAGCGTATTTTCAAAGTAAATTTAATGACAGGATACTTAAAGTCAATAAAGTACAATAAAACGTGACACACATCCAGCAACTGATTAAGAAAAAAATTTTTGAATAGCAAGTTTCCAGAGTTAATTTAGTACACGGTCGGATAGTCAATGTAAAGCAAGACAATGTAGCATACCGCCGAAGTCAAGAAACGATATTATATTTCAAAATTGAAGAGTATGAAAGAGGATAGAACAATACAGGATAGCATACTTCCAGAGTGAACTTGAATGAAACGGGATAGCATATTACTTCCAGAGTAAATTAGAATAAGACAGGATTAAACACTTCCAAAGTCAATTTAGAATCCAGAGTCAATTATAACTAAGACATGATACAATACTTCCAGAGTCAATTAAGAACAAGACAAGATAGCATACTTCGAGAGTCAGTTCAGAATAAGACATGATAACATACTTCCAGAGTCAATTTAGAATAAAACAGGATAGCATTATTTAAAAATCACTTCAGAACAAGACAGGATAAAACATTTCCAATGTGAGTTTAGAATAAGACATGATAGCATTCTTCAAAAGTCAATTTAGAACACGACAGGATTACAAACTCCTAGAGTCAATAAAAACAGAAAAGGATACTATACTCCCAGAGTCAATTCAGAACAAAACAGAATAACATGCATATAAAGTCAATTTAGGGGAAAAAAAGATAACACCTTTCTAGAGTCAGTTTAGAACAAGACAGGATAACATACTTCAAGACTTAGTTTAGAATAAGACATAATAGCATTCTTCAAAAGTCAATTTATAAAACGACAGGATTACAAACTCCCAGGGTCAATAAAGATCAAGAAAGGATAACATACTTCCAGTCAATTCAGAATAAAACGGGATAACATGCTTCTGGAGTAAATTTAGGAAAGCAAAGATCACATCGTTCCAGAGTCATTTTGAGCGAGACAGGACAGCATGCTTCCAAAGTCGCTTTAGAGCAAGAAAGGACAAAACACTTTTAGAGTAGTTTAAAAAAAAAAAACAGGATAAAACTCTTCTAGAGTAATCAGGGTTATAAGTTCCTAACGCTTCTAGTGCAACATTGAATAAACTTTATCACCTCCCTTTGTAATGAGAATAAAGTGATTTTAGATTTATAAATGATAATTTTAGGAAGGAAACAGTGCAAAAAAGTGGCTCGGTTAAAGAAGTACAGTAAAATTCATTTTCAGTCATAGCAAATTTCGTAGGATAATATCAAAATGGATTTAGCTGTTTTCCACAAGGGGTCTACTACCTTAAAAGCAAAACAGGATAGCACCCTCCCTGGGTGAATTTAGAGTATGACAAGATAGCATACTTCATGAGTCAATTCAGAATACGACATGGTGACAAACTTCCAGAGTAAATACAAAACAAGAAAGGAGTCGATTCGGAACAAGATAGGATTACATACTTCCAGATTTAATTCAGATCAAAACATGATAACATACTTCTAGAGTCAATCTAGAACAAGAAAGGCCTTGAGTCAATTAAAACCAAGTTAGGCCTTGTGTCAATTTAAGACAAGAATAACACACTTCTCTTTTCATCGTGAAACGTGATAGGATAGCATACTTCAAGGGTCGATTAAGAACAAAGCATGATAACATACTTCCAGAGTCAATTCAGGACATGACAGAACAACATACTTCCAGAGTCAATTCAGGACATGACAGAACAACATACTTCCAGAGTCAATTTAGCACAAAACAGGAACAAAAGCTTCCTCAGTCAACCAACCCTTTCCCCAACGACCTATTTTGGACCCTTCCAAACCGAAAGAGTTTACAGACGACAATTTTAGATTTGGAGAAGATGGCAGAAAGTTCTCAAAAAGGGTAAAAAACACTGTGGGAAAAAGAAAAATTGCTCGTTACGAGCAATTTCTCCTTTTCCGACAGTGTTTTCAAAAGACTTTTACTGCAGACACGTAAAAACCGGGGCTTGTTTGGGAAAGGGTTAAGAACAAAACAGGATAAACTACTTTGGACCAATTAACAACACAATAGAAAAACTATGCTGCAGAGTCGGTTTAGAACAAGACAGGATGTAAAAATACCATCTTTTTCCAAAGTGATTTTGCTCGCACATGGACAGTAAATGCTGTGCTAGACATAAAACCATATTCTGAAGTTATTTTGGCACAAGACAGGATAGATTAATGCTATATTTGGTTTAGTTGCCTGAGAAGCAAATCTAGAGCATGCGTTGTATCATTAAGGTGAACTTACAGGAAGAAAACATATTAATCGTCAGGTACAAGCATACTTTCTTTTTCAACCCAGTAAACCAATAAACTTCCGGTGTTAATGCATGGTAGGGAGGTAACTTCCGGGTTCAGTTTAAGTCTAGACAGGAAAGCAATCTTGTGAAGTCAATGTAGTACAAAGATACCTACAAACCTAGGGAGAAACCATTTAGCTGTAGATTGACGGTTAGAAACGGTGATTTAATGATGACATTTTAGCTGAATGCCGTCGAATTTTCCTTTGACCTTTGAAATTCGGCCTTTCTCTTCGTGCGAAGTATAATTCTGTTTCAAGAGATTTCGATTTGTGTCTGCAATCAGATGCGAAGTCTTTTTCAAGAGACCAGTCCTTTAGCTACAATGTAAAAAAAAGTAAAGAAAAAAAAAAAAGGAACAATAATATAGAAAAAATGGTAGCAAGTCAGAGTCTAACCGTTTTCTATTTATTCTTGGAAGCAGCTTTACAAAATTGGCAATACATCCGTGTCTTGGGTAAAAAGTAGAAAATTACTGCTATTTATAATAATTTTGCTTTCTCCGGTGAGTGCAATAATTATTGACAATGAAAGGGTCAATTAGGTCAATAAAATAAGTACGGTCTGGTCAGGACATGTTTCATTGTCCGAGGTGTTATTTTCACACACCATAAAGTGTGTAATTACCGGACTTTGTGGTCATTATTTTTACCGAAGGTGGATGTTGATTGCAGGCCGCAATTGATATTTTTCTCGCGAAGTAATACATGTGTCTGCCTGAAATAGTTCCGATGTTGTAAATCATTCAGGATACGTTGGTGTTGTTAAAAATTGATCCTCGTTCTGGGTCGTATTTTCTTATTTTCTTCTACGAATGTGGTGCTTTACCCTAGCTGGTGAGAGCAACACATATAGCAAACCAGAAGTTCTATTTACCCCCCCCCCCCTATTTTTTTTATCTCCAGTATTACCGTGCAGGCTCTATTGTCCAACAAGGTAAAAACATACGAGCCATTTCCCGGAAAAAGGGGACTTAATGCATCTCTGTGATACGTGGTACCAAGCGAGCCATTAAATACTACTGGATCGAGTTGACCCTTTAATATCTGCCTTATTTTTTAACGACTGACTTAACTCATTACCAAACGACAAAATTTTAGACTGGTCCAAATTGACAGACAGCATTTGCAGACGACAAATTTGAAATTTGTTTTGTGAAGGGTAGAAAACATTGTTGAAAAAGGAGAAAATGATGGTTACCAGCATTTTCTCCTTTTCCCACAATGTTTTCTAAAGCCTTCTTGCTCAGGGTCGTCAAAAGTAAGGACTGTGTGGTAATGGGTTAATCTTGAGGTACACTGATATTTGGACATACCTAAAAATTAACCAGTAGCAAAAGGTTTCGGTCCAGGTCGACCTTAGGGGACTGCTAAGGTTGATCTGGGTCGATACTTTTCAGTATTCTCCAGAATTTTCTATATTAGCAAGTAACAGAACATCTGATTGGCTAAAGCATTCGGTTTAGCCAATCAGAATTTATGTTATTACAAATTTAGAAAATCAAGGAGAATAAGACCAGGAATATTCTCAAGAGTGACTGGTGAATACAGTCCCTGGTGTTGTTTATGGAGGAAAGGAATCATATTTCTTAAAAATATAGTAAAAATAATAATCAGCATTCGCAAACTTTTTTTTTCTAGACCGGAAGCCTTTGACTGCAGTAGACAATGTTGAGTATTTTGGCCAAAAAATATTTTACTAAATGATTCTTAACCCTTAACCTGCTAAATATAGAACCATAAAGCCGCTGGTAAAAAACCCAAACTTTGCTATTTTTATTGGGGATATCTCATTATCAGACAGTGTAGATCCAAGATCAGACTGCACGTTCTGTGCAGTCCGATCTTGATCTACACTGTCTGCAAAAGGTCCTAGAGTCACGCCCATCACCCTAAGGATTTATAAAAAAGAATCTTTTCATCCATATTATATCTCCATTATGTTCAATATGATTACGTTACCAAACAGCATTTTTAGCAAAAGATCAAAATGCATCATAATAATCACGAATTTTGAATAATTTGCATTTTGTCATTGAAAACAACTTCTTGTATTAAAATGTTTTATCTCCTCAAACTTGTCATAAACTTGAATAAACATCCCATCTGGAACTTGTTACAGAGCCACAGGAAACAATATAACCATAGTTTAAATTTTGACTTGATGCTTTACGTTATAATCCCAAATTTTAACGACCCGGGGAAAACAGAGTATTAAAAACATTTTAGGAAAAGGTAGAAAGATGTTGGTAAGCAGCATTTTCTCCATTTGCCACTATATTTCCCATTGGTTTTTAAAGGCATCCAATCAGTTTAGTGTAGTTCAGTGTAGTTTATAGTCCAGTTTTCAGTTCTTTATCTGAAAACAAAATTCTGCGTATTTGTAGTTTAGTCCATTACTGTATGTGTGATTCTTGTCGCATACTTTTCTTTCTTTGTAATTTCCATATGTGCTAGTCTTGCACATTTGGCTGGATAACTTTTGATGTTTATTTTGATATGGCTACACATGTCATGATATCTATAAAGTTTATGCTAGTTGTGTCACTTCAGATATTTTGTATATATGTAAATGTAAAGTATTATGGGCTGGAGGCCTTTGATACTGAATAAATTATTGTATTGTATTGTATTGTATTGTATTGTATTGTATTGTAATCACTTAATACGTTGTCTTCAAATGCTGTCAGTTTGGTAAACTATAAAATTTGAATTACGTCGCTTGTCGAAGGCTTTTTATCGTATCACTGTAATAAGGCGAAAGAATAGTGCATGTATATTGATTGTTTTATTGTGGGTCGAGGGTGAATAAAACAACCAAACTGTTGCTGAGAATGCATTTTTGCAAAACACTAGTAAAAAGGAACATTAAAGCATGGGTAAGTGCACTGGCCACCACCATTTGACCGACATAGTGTTAAAGAAGGCATTAAAATCTTAGTAGCATCCAAATGTAAAAAGACCTGTTTATAAAATAACAGTAAATTTCATTTTGACCACGTGAAAATATGGCAATTTTTGTGGCTTTAACGATATGTAAAGGTGCAGTTCGTAAAAGGTTCAGTCAATAATGGTAACAACCAACGTCATAGCATACGTCATCGGAGACATTTTAAATCCGCCATTTTCGTTTTAAAAGGTATGTGTTTCAGCTTGTACATTATTGTTATTGAAGATCTGTCCAAACAAAGAAGTGCATATGGTACCTGACAACTTTCTTCGTTAGTATACATATATTTTGTTCATTAGTTTCGTTGGTTTTGCAATTACCTCCGCACAATTTTCGAAGCCGGTGACACATGTGGGATTTAAAAATAGATTTCGTACACAATAAGTTAAGAATAATTGTGTTGAAGTGTTTCGAGCTACAACATCGTTTCATGGCATTTTGATTTCGAGAATAGGACAAACATATTTACCGTCACCCGATGAAGTAGGCATTTTAAGTAAAGTTTAGATACATATATCTTTTTAAAGAAATTAATCGGCACTTTGCGCACAGAATGGCGGCTATTCCGACACCTCTGATATGACGTAGGTTGTCACCCTTGAGTCAATTGTAGAAAAAAGAATTTTGAAACTAAAACAGATCCTAACATGCCAAATTATCTGTTTGTTTACATCGACGATGGTCGACGAGCCGACTTTTCGTCGTAAATCTCCGCAGTGACGTAGTAGTGACGAAAACAATTCAATGCATCGAAACTAAACTTTCATTCACTTGATCGTTTATCGACATTATAAACAGAAACAACGACACAGGGGTATTCATTTATCATCAATGCAGGAAGCGTTCACTGCATCGAAATAAGACAACAGGTTCAGAATGAGCAATCTTGCTCTCCGAAGACATAATTATTGAAGTGTAACAGTTAGTCCTGTGCACTACGTCATAGCACTAATGAGATGCAATGTTATCACATGACGACCTCGAAGACTGGCCTAGTTCGAATATGATACACGAAAGATAACGAAGGTTGTCTCACCAATGTCGTCCCTGAAATCGACGGGTTTCTCCATGCACTTTCGCACACGTACTATATCATGGCAACCAATGCAGTAACTGACACGTTCGGGTTTTCTCCGATCTTATATATGTTGTGATTAGTAATCCGCTATATTTTGAGTTATAAACGGTGAAAATTACCTGTTCTTTACTTTTACTGCGGCTTTAAGTACAAACGAAGTAACCAAATCGACAAACAAACAAAACAAAACAAAATTCGAAAGATATTTTGATTCTGAATTATATGACCAAAAATGTTTCGATTTGCATTGCAATTATATAATAAATATTAAACATTCTCTATGAAAAAGAGGGTTAACGTTTTACCACACAGTACCGAATTTTAACGACCGTTAAACAGAAAGCTTTTGAAAAAATTGAAAACCATGTTTTCTACCCTTTCCAACTCAAATTTCAATTTTTGATTCACATTTATTTTGTCGTCTGAAAATGCTTTGAATTTGGACTAGTCCAAAATTTTGTCGTTTTGTAAAGAGATTAATTAATGAATCTGCAAACAGTAAAGACTTATATCAGCCTCAGCAGGCTGAAAGGACCGTTCTACCTCGGGATTCAATCGATTTTTAGATTTAATGATGTGATGACTTGCTTGGTATAAAGTGTAACACGGAGAGGCAGGAAAACAAAAGTTAATTTCATTTAGGGGGAAAATTCCTTATCGAACAGTGTAGATCCAAGATTAGACTGCACTCTCTGTGCAGTCAGATTTTGATCTACACATTCTGCAAAAGGCCCTATAGTCAGGCTTAGCAGCCTATCGTTTGAATAGTATTTCGTTGATTTACTTCAAAACACTCGTAACTACAGCTTGTTTTATGCTGTGGTTACGAGGTCTTTTAAGTAAACCGACGATTTGCTGCTTTTTCGAGGCCATCTGCTTAGGGTCGTAATAATATGTGACTGTTTGGTAATGGATTAAAATGGATGTGTCGGACTTTATGCTACACAACTTTTTAAGCTATTCTATCAGCAAATTCCCAAATGAAATCATGTGGACAATTGCAGAGGTAAACAAAAATGTTTGATCGTTTCCAGTTGCATGTTTATTTCTTTTTTTATCATCCTCAAAATAAAGAGAAGATGCAGAAAGTATAGTTCTTTTTTCATGAACCTGTTTGTGACTAAAACAAATTTGCGATACACGACTCTGAAAAACTATTTGCAAAAAAAACTGGAAATGATTTGTCAGGTACACTTTCGCAACAATCTATGTCACGAGAAGCCAACAGCAATTTACTTGAGGGTGTCGAAATTTTTTATTGAGGATGTACAGTGGTATGATTTCAAAGACAGTAAATGTAAATTTCGTATGTTTACATTAAAATTTAGCGTTTCGGGATTGCTGGAAAAAAATGGGCAAAGCATAATCATACAAATAGACGAAACCCATTTCCTGTGTTGAAAATGTAGCTTTCTATTTTTTAAATGGGGGATATGCAAATGATTCTATCAATCCCCCCTTTTTTCTTTACAATTTTGACCAGACGTACTAGTAATTTTCTACCAAGCCACATTTTTTCCCAATAACAAATTTGAAACTTCTTGTCATTCTTTTGGGTCTTAGATATTGATAATTCATTGATTTAAACACATTCCATATTTTTACTTAAAATGAGTAGTTAGATACTTAATTGCCATGAGCATCTCAAAAAAGCACAGAAACATAGCGGTTCCAGTATACAGCCAAAATTAGGGGAAGCAATCTGGTCTTTTGCCATTATAAATGGGACATGTTTAAAGTTATCTAAATGATATAAACTAGAATTTCCAAATTTCAACAAAACAATAACAACAACAAAAGCCTACCGTTGAAAGTGGACCAATGTTTACAATAATAATAAAGAATTAAGTCACTAGGTACAAAATGATCTCAAGAATAGAAAAAGAAAATTGGAGTCTTAAATAAAATAGAAATTGTCCCAGTATATAAGGCAACAGGCACATACTCACTATTTAATCAATTGTATTTATTGTTTAAATTCTATGTTCCAAGAGTATCTATCTGACTGAAAACAACAAAGCACTCTCTAAGCCATTCAGAATCTTTACTCTCTCGATTTGGAATTTGTTATGTTAATAGGATATGCAGTAATCCGTTTTCAGAATATTTTAGAAATATAAAGAACATAATTTGGATTTTCCATTGTGTTTATTTCTAGAAGCAGATTGTTAGTAAACAAGCTATTTACCAATCCATGTTGTCATCTTTCTAGAAAAGACTAATCTGGAATTTTCAAAGCTGATATTCTCGGTGGTTTGGGTGGGGGACATTTTGAAGTTAAGACTTGCGGTTTTGAGAAAACAGAATTAGTGAAAAGTGTTGACTTTAAATTGGGATATAAATCTGTAAGATGAAATAATTCATTTATTAAACACAGGTTGCTCATATCTGTGCATATTTTGCAAGTTAAAACTATTGTTAATTTAAGTTTTAGGAACCAGAAATTTCATACTTTTGTAGTCTAAACATAATTCTTAAATTGTCAGTTTTTTCCCAAACTTAACTCTTATTGTACTCTTTTGTCTTTATTTATTTATAATTATTGTTCATTGTCTGGTTTTCTGGCTCGTAACACATTAAACCCTTGTTGTCTGGTTTGATAATGTGGTCTTAACCTTTTCCCAAACAATCCGTGTGTTTACTGGTCTGGAATAGTAACCTTTTGAAAACATTGTGGGAAAAGGAGAAAATGCTGGTAACCAGCATTTTCTCCTTTTCACACAATGTTTTCTACCCAATCATATATAGAAAAATCATCTTTTTAGCAACTGTTAATTTGTCATTTGCAAAATGCTCTCAATTTGGTCTGGTCCAAAATTTGACGTTCGGGAAGGAGTTTTTTTTTTTTTCTGCTAAGTATTTATATGCTTTTTTTGTTTCCGAGTTGAAATGGGTTGGACCATAAGTTCTATCCACAAAGAATCGGAATTCTCCAAGATAAAAAAGTCATCCGTGAAAATAGCAAAATACGGAAGGATGATGGAGATAAAAGGTGGATAGATAATTATTTCAACTGATTAATTTCTTTGATGTGCTTATGAACTTCTGATGTAATGACCAATTTCCTGCTAATGCTAAACACGTGTTTAAATCAGCTCTTGCAAACAATAATATTTTACAGAGTTTAACAGAAAAAATGCTTTTGTTTCTAGGAAAATCGCACAATGAATAATGCGATACCGATAGCTTTTTCGTATGAAAGTTTCGTGTATGTAAGCCGAATTTTGATTAAAGGAACAAGGTATTATTTCTTGATCAAGATTACATGTACTTGTCACAATTTTGGTCAAACATTAATATTTTCATAAATTTTGCTGTCTCTCAAATGGTAGTGCGATATATTTAAATGCCAATTTACGGACGAACCATTTTTTATACGGAATTTGTGAACATACTATTTGATATTTTTTTCCATGAATCTAACCTTAGATTTTTTCTCTTTTGGTTGTCTGTCATTTCACAATTGCCGTCTCTAAAAAGATTTTCGAGAGATGTTTATCTTTCAATGCTTATTTCTTATTTCAATAGAATCTGAACATGAGACAGTGCAGCCATCCCATACTGCCTATGAATATTCAGGGATAGGTTTAACCTAAGATAGATAAATTTGATTTAAGGCTGCAGGAGTAAGGGTGATTTGAAGCATCAGCAGAATGTGTATCACTTCAGGTGCAGCCTCTAAGTATATAATTTATGGTCATTTCGAAGGCCTTAAAATTGAATCAAAGTAGGTTGTTCATTTCGGTCTGCATTTTCAATGTTGGTAGTTTGAAAACTAAGAATGGCTCATTACAGCCTTTTCGCGGATGGAACTCGGACGACCATTGCTTCGTATATTTCTAATATCATGACCCTTTCCGGCATGTAATGAAATATCAGAAAAATACTGGAATACACTACAACTGTGTCGTTGGTTTATGATCTAGTAACAGATTCCATGGTATCATTTACACAAAAAAAGAGGTCCAAGGACGAAACCCTGAGGTGCTCCTGCTTTTCAGGGAAGAAAAAAGGGGATCCTATGCTTGGATTACAACATTCTGCTTTTAACTCTTTACCACACGAGAAAATTTTAGACTGGTCCAAATTGAAAGCATTTGCAGACGACAAAATAAAGGTGACTGAAAAATTGAAATTTGTGCCGGGAAGGGTAGAAAACACTGTGGGAAAAGGAGAAAATGCTGGTTACCAGCATTTTCTCCTTTTCCCATAGTGTTTTCAAAAGGCTTTTTCTCAGGGGCGTCAAAAGTACGGATTGTGTGGTAATGGGTTAACTGATATTTCAAGTACAATAGACGTTCGTACTACTTTTTCTGTTTTGCATGTACGAACGACACATTCAAAACATTTTGCAAGATACCGGATAATGAATTGTCATAATCTGACAGCATCTATCTCTAAAGTCTGTTAAGTGTGTCAATTGTGTACTGAACGACCAAATTGTAAACTTGTCCTCATTGTGAAAGCATTGACAAACACCAAATTAGATGATACTTATGTGATGACATTGGTCTTTTAAAAGATCGAAAACTTTGTAAGAAAAAAGAGAAAAGGTTGGAAAAAATGGTTTATTAAAATTCTGTCCCTTTCCCACAGTGAAATAATTCTTCTAATTGTTATGCACATGAAATAAAAAAAAAATGCTTGTTCAACCATAAAGGGTTCACACATCATCTTGAATGTTTTTTATACTAAATTTATGTCGAACAACAATGCATCTGTGCTTTATGTATTTTGTCATGCGGCAAAGAACTTCTTAATTGCAGTTCGAGGAAAAAACAAAGACCATTTGGCAACACAAAAACAATCAGAAATCTAGTAATTACCCGTCAGACCATTCGATAATCACAAACATGCAATTTACCAACCAGACTAATCCAATTCTGGGAGATGACATTTTTCCTATTGCCTAAGAACAGAAAATAAAAACTTGATAGTTTCCTATTTCTGGTAGTATTTAAATTCATTTTTTTTCCCTTAACTTGCTGTTTTTTTAATTAAGTATGTCTGTGTGCACGGTCCGCTTTTTCTTATTATATAATAGCAAACTTTGTGTCTGAATCCACTTGATAACATCTCAGTAAGATCTACGATGCCACTGTTTTCATCCGAAATTTGTATCATCGCGCAAGAACAAAACTGTTTTATAACTTTTGAAGTCTTCATGTATTTAAAAATGATACGCATATGTCCTTAGGGTCGGAGGTTTTAATTTTTTATTTCTGTTTTGCTGAGAAGATTTGTTCTTTATGTACACGTCATATTTTGCGTTCTTATTTACATACATAAAGGCAACGGTATGGATATCACAGAATTCGAAATAAGCGTTTATGTACATTTCAGAGTAACTTTTATGTAAAATTTATTTAAGTTTTGCGTAGTAACTACTTTTAAAGTCCAAATTATCTAAACTTTATTTGGATACACACTAATGTCAGTATATTATATGATGCGTTTTATAAACAGAATCAAGAAGGACAGAAAACAAACATTCACAAATCACCGGTGCATTTTGAGTATCTCGAACAATTGATTAAATAATTTCTTGGTCAAGAAGACATTATGTTCATATTTTTTTCTACTTACAAAAAATCTGTAGTTGGTGGTATTATTTTCTACGATAGTTGTAAATATTTTGGACAAAAAAAGAGTGGTATTCATTTTTGATCAAGATGAATTTGCAATACTTACTTATAAAAACGACATTCTCATGAACTGTGTAACTGTTATTCTTGCACGATGAGTATTTCGTGTGATGGTAATCTGCAATGTATTTCAGCTGTTTTTTGTTCAAAATCGACATTTTCTCTTAACTTTCTTTTTTTTCCTTTCAATTCACGTATATTACGATACTACAGTTGTGTGTAATTGTTAGCAATTCTTTATTTTTATATACCAGGGCCTATATTCACCAACCATTTTCAAGAACGTTCTCAATTTTATTCTCCAAATTTGTAAGTAACACAACTTCTGATTGGCTAAACCATTCGGTTTAGCTAATCAGAAGTTGTGTTACTTACAAATGTAGCAACTAACTACATTGTGCTGTTATCAAGCGATGATGGCCTTGTCGTGCATCGCTGTTGACCTTTACAACTCTGAATGAAACAGACCTTTCCAATTTGAAAGAAACAGTTAAAATGTTACTATTTCACGGTTGTTTATAGCAACAATACGAAACAAAGTACCGGATAACGTTGTTCCAAGATCATATGCAGGTTGTTTGCAGTCTGATAATGATCTACATTGTTTGATAAAGTATGCTGAAGCTAGCGCTGTAAATAGCTCTTTACTTCACAATTTCGAACTCTGACGACCTCAAAGACAATGACTTGGAAAGATTGTGGGAAAAGGAGAAAACGCTGGTTACCAGCGTTTTCTCCTTTTCCCAAAATGCTTTCTATTCTTTTTCAGTCAATTTCCTGATAAGAGCCACATTTAACTTCTCATCTGCAAATACTTTCTACTTTAATGAGTCTAAAATTTTGTTAAAGAATTAAATAGGTAGTTAGGTGTTCGGTTTATAATCAGTAAAGTTTTGCCCCTCGCCCCTTCTAGTGTTGGTAAGGTCTGAGGGAGTCCCGCAGAGAAAAGGGTTTTCATCAACGTATGTAAACCCACAAGAAAGCTACAAACACAATTATGAACATGGTTAAGCAAATGTGATTAATTCTAGGTGAGCTGCTGTACAGAAGTCGTGATCCTGCGGTCAGAATAAATATCTGCTAACGGAAATGCAGTTCACAAAACCTGAGGAGTGTGTGTGTGGTGTCTTTTTGTGCGGAGAAAATTTCTCATCAGTTATTTCTGCTGCAGAGGACGTATTGCGTCTTGCAGCAGACAATATATGGACACTTTGTATCTGTCGCAGAAATATAATTTACATGATATAAATCTATTTATACGGTAGTGTTATACTATCTCCAGTAGAAACTTTAGGCCCAAAATGTCTGTTAACCGTATCCTAAACAAGCCCTTGATTTTACGTGTCTGCGTAACAAGTCTTTGGAAAACACTGTGGGAAAAGGAGAAATTGCTCGTTAGCAATTTCTCCTTTTCCCACAGTGTTTTCTGCCCGTTTGGGTACTTTTCTGCCATTCTTATGAAAGTTAAAAATTGTCGTCTGCAAACTCTTTCAATTTGGAAGAGTCTTAAATTTGTCGTTTGGGAAAGGGTTAATATGTATTGTTATTGTCATTGTGGATAGTTTGAATCAATATCAGATTGTACAAAACCTCTGATCTGATTTTGAGTCTTGGCTCTCCGTCATTGCGGATGGCACTGAAGATAATTCATTTATACGGTAGTTTACCACTATCTTTATTATGCCTAGGTCACAAATAAAACGGGCGCCGGACGATTTCTTCCAACCTGCTGATTCAAAGATTTGAGACATGGTCCGGGCGCCGTACGATTTTAAGACATTTTGCTCAAGCAGTCACAAATCAAATAGACATCGGACGGCAATTTCTTTAGAAATGCCGTGCGTGCACTTTTCAGTTCAGAAAGGCACCGGGCGGCAACCGGACGGTCATCGGGCGGCGACTGGACGGCAACCGCACGGATATCTTTCGGAATTTGTGCCGCCGTCCGGCTAGCTACAGAGGCGTGAGGCGTGTCATAATGTCCGAGGATGACACGCCTCTGTAGCCACGTTTTGACCCACATAGTCCTCACTCTGCTGCCTCGCCCAGCACGCTCCTGATCGTAAACAGCAGCAGCTGCTACTACATTTATCTGCCTTCGATGGACAGCTTGCAATCTCTCTTGAAGAAAAAAAAAAAAAGATTCAACAGATTTTGTGGCGGTATAAGTGCCATTTTTACTTCAGAACTGATAAATTATAATGAGGTAAGATATCAGTATACACTTTTGTGATATAATCATCATGTCGCCAAAGTATATGTTTGCCGTCCGGTCGCCGTCCGGAAAGATTTAACAAAATCAATGCCGCATGGCGATCTGACGGTCACTGGACTGTGCTCGCACAAATATTCATGATCGGGCGGTACCTGTCCGGGCTCCGTCCAGTGCCAAGACGGACGGAGGCTGTCCGGTCGCCGAACTGCTGCAGTTCGATCGCCGGATGATTTGGAGATAAATGTTTTCATAAAAATCGGCCGGGTGCCGTTCGATTTCTGAAGGCATCGTCCGGTCCCCGGACAGCGCCCAAACAGAGCCCGGACGATGAGTTAACAGGCTTTCCGATGGCCAAAACTGAACTGCCGCCGTTCAAATTGAACTGCCAACGGACGGTCACCGTGCAGTCCCCGGACGATTGCGTAAAAACCTCCTGAAAAACTCGCCGTCAGTCCGGGCGCTGTCCTGTGACCGGACGATGCCTTCAGAAATCGATCGGGGCCCGGTCGATTTTTATGAAAACGTTTATCTGCAAATCGTCTGGCGACCGAACTGCAGCCGTCCGGCGACCGGGTTTTTATAAAGTAAAACTACGTTATATTGTTGGAGAAAGGTGCCGCCGAGAAGACTCAATAAGCATAGATATCGGTCTGTAGAAGTTTTATGACTGTAAAAGATGTAGGCACTTGAATCGGTAAATAGTCCGAGATGTAATTAGTCGCAGGTGCAGAAATTCAATCCCCTTTCCGTGAAATGACAGGAATTAGATAAAAGTGCAGCTGCCGTCTACATTATCTAGCCACTTTCTCAACATTTTTTTTCGCTAGCCAAGGGTGGCGATCGCTGCGTTGCTCTGTTCACTCTTGGGTAATCGAGTCGAAATTTGTAATCACCGAGATACGCGTACTCATTGGTTGCAGTTTGTTCTAGGAGCACCAATCAAATAACATGTTACATTTTCTATATATCATAAGCAAATCGTAATTAAGAATGTAAAATATGGCCTACTTCAAAGGATTATCAAAATCCAATAGAGGGCTTATCGCAGGGATGACGAATTTTGATTCGATCAGACAATGGCGGATTGAGTAACGTAGTAATCGTCATCCTTGGCTGGCAAAGATAAGTAGGAAGCTAAGTAAGATTATGTACACCAGTCTTGAGTAAAATGCGCGCTTCCTCAGTTTATTGCTCGTCTGTCCGTCCGTTCGTCCGTCCGCCCATCCGTCTGTCTGTCTGTCTGTCTGTCTCTCTCTCTCTCTCTCTCTCTCTCTCTCTCTCTCTCTCTCTCTGAGAGTGCATTTCTTATGTACAAAATTCGTCACAATAAAAGTCAAAAATCAGCTGAACTGTTTCTATGTTAATGTCGGTATTTTGCCTGTGGCTGGCTATTAAAACAGCTTCCATGATGTCGTTACATCGATATTGGGAGACACGAAACTCTCATTTTCTATTATTTTGTAAACCCTTTCGGCGCTATAGGCGAAATCAGCGACTTTTGCGAACGGTATAGATCAAAGATCAGACTGCACAGAACGTACGATCTGATCTTTGATCTATACCGTCCGCTGGTATAGTCAAGTCTATACAATCAAAATCTTTTGTAAGTTTAAACGGATTGTATTTAGAGCCGTCGAAATAGATCGAGTTTATTTATTTTGGCGCTGAAAGAGTTAATGACATCTATTGCTATTTACTCTTATCATACGGCAAAATTTTATATTAGACTATAGAATACACCTTCGCGAGCCAAGTTTACGATCACTACGTGGATCTTACCTTGGCTGATTGAGATTTCGAGATTCCTGCGATGCGCCCTCTATTGGATGCTGGTTATTACTCCCCTTTACATCATGTTTCTAAAAGCAAATGAAATATCGTTTTACAAGCCGCTTACGAATACACATGAAGCGATAAGCAGACATCCACGTGGGTTTCCATGTTTTACCTTCAGAGACCTTGTTCCATTTTCATCAAGATGAAATGCTACGAGCGATTTCATTCGTTGCAGCTAGAGCTGGCTGCATCCAATGAAAAAGCGTATCGGGTGAACGTAAAAATCAAGCTCAATTCGCCAAGGGTAGAGTAACGTAGTGAATTGTCTGCCTTGGCTTGAGAAGATAATAGAATATGGCTTGCAACACGCGAGAAGGGGCATTCGGATAATTGCGTAAAGTGTCGTCTTGGATCAGCATGCGCAGTCCGCACAGGGTATTCCGTGACGGCACTTTACGACTGACTGCCTTAGAATTTGTGCTACAGTAGACATGCGCAAAACGTGAAACTACATAGCAACGGAAAGTTTCGTTTCGGATTAGCCTGCGCGGTGTGTGCAGGGTGATCCAAAACGACACTTTACGCAAATGTCCGAAATGCCCTTTTTCGTGTGTTGTACGCCATATTTAAAAGATAGTATCTCTCGCTAGATGGCTTTCTACAAATAGACATATCTATTTGATTTGGGCATTCTAGGTACAGAAGCGTCATAACAACTAACGTTACCAAGCTACTTTCTTATTCCATTACCACACAATCCCTACTTTTGACGCCCTTGAGAAAGAAGCCTTTAGAAAACATTGTTGGAAAAGGAGAAAATGCTGGTAACCAGCATTTTCTCCTTTTCCACAATGTTTTCTACCCTTCACGATACAAAAAAAACCTTCAAATTTTCAGTCACTTTTATTTTTTCGTCTGCAAATACTTTCAGTTTGGACAAGTCTATAATATTGTCGTTTGGTAATGATTTAAGTAAAGAATTGGACAAAGAATGTAACTTAAAACGGCTCTTGAATGCGGACCGCGGAGCCAAGACAAAAGACAATTATGGCGGATTAGTCTTTACTGCATTTTTGACATCCGGGATTTAAAACAACAGACTTGTGAAATCTTTGTTACTGATTTTAAATTCATAAAATTTTGCGTCCATGAAACTTATGGTTAAACAAATTTGATGCCATCGGAAGTTATTTTAGAATACGTATAGACATCTCAAGTTAAAAGAAAAAAAACTTGTGCGATGTCAAACTTCTTACGTTGTAAAGTACATCGCCATAATTGGCTTGCAACACGCGAAAAGGGACATGCGGACAATTGTATAAAGTGTCGTCTCGGATCAGCCTGCGTAGTCCGCACAGGCTAATCCGAGACGGCACTTTCCGATTTAATGCAATTTTTCTGTTTTGCGCAAGTCTACTGTAGCTTAAAATCTAATGTAGTCGTAACGTGCCGTCTCGGATTAGCCTGCGCGGACTTCGCAGGCTGATTCGAGACGACACTTTACGCAAATGTCCGAATGTCCCTTTTCGCGTGTTGCAGGCCATATCCAAGATTACACTGCACGCTCTGTGCAGTCTGATCTTGATCTCGACTTTCGGCGAAAGTGCCTCAATAATTGGCGCCCAGCAGTCAAAGAATAATAATCACAATGATCAAGTACCACAGACATTCTCACACAAAGGGAACAAAATTCTCGTACAAAGAAATATGTATTCAGTCTGGATGAAGAGAGCTCACGAAGGAAGAAGACGGTACTTGTTACAGACCCGTTTTGACAGCTATCGATTGTCTGTCCAGTTTGGTTATCTGGTCACATGGTACATGTTGTATCCTCCGGGAAAATATTACTTAAAACTTTTTACCACACAATCCCGACTTTTAACGACCCTGAGAAAGAAGCCTTTAGAAATCTTTGTGGGAAAAGGAGAAAATGCTGGTAAACACACAACCCACTGCAGCCGACTGTTTCGACTTCTCGTAGACCACCCATTTAACTATGTGACAAAATAATATGCATCGATGCCATCTATTCCTGCAATCCCATATGCAATATATTCCCATACAAATCCGACAATCATTTGTTATGCACTCTAGCACGAGTCTAGGACAATTCCCCCCCCCAGACAAATGCCCCCCGGAAAATTTCCCCCTGGACAATTGCCCCCCAAGAAATAGCCCCCCCCGAGACTATTACCCCTAGACCATTACCCCCTGGACAACTGCCCCCGGACAATGACCCCCGGGACAAGAACCCCCCGGATGATTGCCCCCAGACAATTACCCCCCCCCCCCAGGAAAATTATCCTCCTAGGGCAATTGCCCCCAGGACAATTGCCCCCAGGACAACTGCTCCCAGACAATTACCCCCTGGACAATTGCCCCCTTCAGGATGTTCATACCATCATATAAAAATCTAGTAATCTAGTCGAGTTCCAGTTGACCTCTGCCTTAGAAGTGAACTCAGGGTCTGACGCTGAAAGCCGACAATGACCTCTTCCCAAAACAAAAGCAGAAGAAATCGCGATTTAGATGGGGGAATTGTCCGGGGGCAATTATCCCTGGGGAATTGGCCGGGGGTAGTTGTCTGGGGGTGGGGAATTGTCCAGGGGGTAATAGTCCTGGGGCCTATTGTCTGGGGCAATTTGCCTTTGGGGGTATTTGTCCAGGGGCAATTGTCTCGAGGGGTTATTGTCCAGGGGGCAGTTGTCTGAGGGGGAATTTTCCATGAATCATAATAATTATTTTCTTTCTCATTACTTTAGTAGTTTCCCTTTCACTTAAAAATCAATAAGATGCCACGGTCCTTTCAAGGAGCCATGATTTCACCGGTTGCCCGTATAGGCAAATAAAACTGCAACCGTTCGTCAGTTCTCGTCTATAAATTTGTTGTATTTGACTAATTCTATATTATTTGTAAAGAAGCTTACTACGAAAACGCCTCCTTTTTTATAATCAATGTATTTTACTTACCCCAGCCATTTGAAAGCAAAGTCTGACAAAGATATCCTTTGACGCCCCTCCAACAATGGTGAGTTTAATCCTTTCCAAAACGAAAAAAAATTGGACCAGACCAAATTGAAAGCATTTGCAGACGACAATTCAACTCCTGCTGAAAAGATGATTTCTGTCTATAATAGGGTAGAAAACATTGTGGGAAAAGGAGAAAATGCTGGTTACCATCATTTTCTCCTTTTCCAACAATGTTTTCAAGAAGCTACAATTCCAGACCCGTAAAAACCAGGGATTGTTTGGGAAAGGGTTAAAAGGCAGACTGCCACATCCATTTTTTCGTAATGGTTTTGTAAATAAAGCGAAATTAAAAAAAAAAAACCGAAACAGGAAATAGGCGTGGTTTATTTTTATATGATGAACATCAGAAAAATATTTGTTAAATCAATTTGCTATGTCTGTAAATGACCCCTCAAATAATTGTAATTTTTCAATAAGCAAATAAATCTAAGCAGTAGAAAAAAAAGAAAAAAATCATTAAAAAAGAGAAGAAGACTGTTGGACTAGATCATGTGACTTGAAAATGCGACAGGAAGGCCAAATGACCGTCATGTAAAGCATAATTATGAGGTTTCTACGAGGCGGCTTTTTTTTACTTGTTTGTTTACATGTACCAAAATATATTGAAATTAAAAGCCAATAAACTATTTGAAAACGTTAATGATGACCTCTCCTGGCTTCTTTTTGGAAGGCGAGATTTTCATTCTCGCCTTCATATGTCAACGCTCGGCAGCTTGCTGAAAATGCCTCTGAACAGCATTATCAAAACGCCTTTCTAATAGTTCGATACTTCTCGAGTACATAAGAACAAAATAATGTCGAGACCATTGTAAATTTAACCAGAACAGCAAGAAGAAACTTCAAGTTTCTAGAAGAAATGAAATCGAATTCGTAAAAAGCATCGTTTTTGACAAATGCAAAATACTTTGGATCAGTTCATTGATATAATCATGTTGCTACAGCAACAAATAAACCGTAGCTATACTATAAGCCAATCGAAAGCTACTAACATGACCTACTTCCACTTCACAACGCATAAACAACTAACCAGTGGGATCGTAGATGTAAATTTACTATCCCAGAACTAACCAATCGGATAGCTTCTTTGAATGACGTATCGCTGATAGACCCCTTTCCCCTCTTGGCAACCTTATTCTGTCTTTGTGAGAAGTAAAATTTCAATGAAATAAATTCCTTTGAATCATCAAGTGTTTAAACAAAATTTTCTCTTTCAAAGAAATGTTTTTCTTTTATCAAAGTTGTGCTTGACTTTATAATTAATGACTAGGTTATTGTTACGCATCGACGTGGCCGAGTTTTGATTCCGGAGACTCGTGAAAAGAAAAAGGTAAATCTGTTGAAATCACAATAGATGTGTCATTTCGAAGTAGTTCTGGTCAGTATGATGTACCGATGAATGTAGGAAAAAATGTCAGAGGTAAAAATGGCATAGGTAAAAATGTCAGATGTATTTATCGTAGTATAAATATATGGGGTTAGCTCAGTTGGTCAAGGCTTAGCAAGTTCGAAATCTTGTCAGGGCTCACTTATTTCTGGCCTCTGAATCATCTAAGATAGCAGTCAGTCAAAATCAAGATTGGTATATGGACTACCAGAAGAACTAAGATCACACACTATTGTCAAAGATACTTTTTCACATATGTTTTTACCAAGCTTTGCAATTAAGTCAAAAACTGAAATTTGTTTCCAGCTGGGCAGAAACAGTGCGGGAAAAGGAGACAATGCTGGTTATCAGCATTTTCTCATTTTCCCACAATGTTTTTTTAGTCTCCTATCTCAGGGTCGTTAAAACCAGGGGTTGTTTGGTGAAGGGTTAAATCAGCATTTTAACATGTAATGTTATTATTGCTGAATGAAATAGAAAATTATTTCACAGTATAGCATGGATACAATGAAGGTAAATAAATACATGTATATTATAAATAAATGTAAAGGACAACTGGTATATTATCAAATCTACAAAGAATGGCTTTACTTCAATGGATCTGGTGAGAGGCCAGAGCCACACGTTTTTTCATATCATGTACTTAGTATCTCTGACATTTTTACCTATGACATTTTTACCTATGGCATATTTACCACTTTGACATTTTTACCTATGACATTTTTACCTATGGCATTTTTACCTCTGACATTTTTACCGCACACCGTACCGATGTATAGCCAGGCTGATCACTTCTTTCCTTATATACGAGTATGATCGGATTTTACTACGTCAAAAATGACAATAACATGATCTGTAACCGTTTTAACATGCAAAGAATTTTAACTTCTTCTCTTGGTCGTCACGTTGCTTAACGTTCAGCAATTATTCATAAGTATTTAACCCTTTACCACTCACTTGAAACGACTCTGAAAATCAAGCTTGTAAAAATTTAGAGAGGAGAGGGGAAATTACAATCGGAAACCGGCATTTTTTTTCATTTTACCACATTATTCTGCCCTATCAAGAACAAATTTCGTCGCTAATTGGGGCCACCCTGAGTTTGTCATCTGTATGAATCAGTGCTTTCAATTTCAACTTAGTCTGAAATTTCTTTGTCAGGTAAAGAATAAACGCTTATCGCAATGAATGTTATCATAATCACTTACCTCTGTTATTATTAGAACTGAAATCTTTACCTTATATATTCCCATTTATTTTCCTCGAAAGAATTTCCTTCAACTATACACTTTTTCCAAAACTGAATAACACAATGATAAAATTATCTTGACTGGGAGATTCCCACTGTCCTAGAGTGCATCGGACGTGTTCATGATTTTCTAAGAACATGGACCAAGGGCCTGTATCTGTGTAACTGTACACGATATATTTTTGTCGAACAAAGGAATAGGGGGTATCTCAATATTGACGAGTTGGCAATCATTTTGCTTTCATGTTTGCCGAAAAGCTGAACGTACATTCCGGTTACGCAGGATTAATGAAAGACAAGCGTTAATGTCAATGAACCCTTAAATCGTTTAGTACGCCTGTATCTTTTGAAGACAAGGCAGATGATACTATAGTCTGCACAGAATATGCAATCTTATGTCGGATTAAGCTCTATATTGTAATAACCCGACCAAAACAGCCCAGGGTGAGTTTGCAATAATTAAGCATTTTTCCCGAGATGTAAAATGCCATTTTCATCAATCCAGCGCTCTAGTATAAGGGTTAACAGAGTCATAGATTACAAGAATCGTATAAACGAAGAACACCTTTCGACGTTCCTTATACGACCTAAGAAGTCAACCGTCAAATGATGTTGGTTGGTCATCCTTGATAGGATGGTAAACATTGCGCAAAACGGAGTAAATGTTCGTTGCCAGTATTTTCTCATGTACCTGCATGCTTTTAAAATACCCTTCCCTTTCTAAAAAGCCCCATTCTTTAAGTTCATTAAAACTCAGCACATGTATTGTAATCTAAATGTTAAATCTCCGTTTTGAACATTGAAAGTCGTTTGTTTTGAAAGTCTTTTTCAGTCTTGATAAAGTATATTTCAAATAAAATGTTAAACAAATGTTAAAAAAAGCCTTTTAACTGAACGACACTGAAATTTTGACAACCTCAATGGAAAACAAGTTTCAAAATACTGTTGGAAAAGGAAAAAACGCTAGTCACCAGTATTTTCTCTTTTTACCACTATGTTTTGTACTTTTTCCCAGCCAAACGGCACATTTTCAGCTGCTCTTAACTTATTATCTGCTAATTGCTTTTTTGTTATTTTCTGAAGGGTTTTGTAAAGGGTTACTAAGATGGAAAACATTGTGGGAAAGTCAAACAAAAGGTTGATTACCATTATTTGCTACTTTTCCCACAATGCTTTGAAAAGCCTCTTCTTCAACATTGTTGAAAGTCAGTATTGTGATCTAAAAGGCTGAATCTCAGTTTCTATACTCTTATATGTACCTTTCTAAAAACTCTTTGCTCTCTCAATAAAATTATCCATGGAATAAAATGGTAAAGACTTTCAAGAAATTAATCATCTAATTACAAAGTTACAGTTTTAGATCTATCAAAATTGATGGCATTTTCAAGCAAAAACTATTCTTTAATCCTTTACCATAGCCTATCAAGTACAGTTTTAACAACCCTGAGAAAGAGGCCATTTAAAAACTTAATTTTGAAAAGAAGAAACTTTCTTGACTCTTTACACGAAGAAAAAAATTCAGACTTTCCAAAATTGAATGCATTTTCAGGTAGCAACTTTTTGATCTGGCACCATTGATGGAACCTGTATGAAATAGGATGGAAGACATTTTAGGAAAAGGAAAAAATGTCAATTAGCACCGACCCGTATTCTCCTTTTCAGACCCAAAGTTCTCAAGCCTTCTTCCTAGACCTTTTAAACACATTATTGGGGTAATAGAGGGTTAGATCTAAGTTTCTATACAAGGTAAAAACATATACGGGTAACAGCAAATTAAAACTCTTTGCTATCACATAAAACTTTTCCTTCAAATGAAATGGAAAGGAGGTTCAGAAAAGTCCATTCGTTTTAATTTTTTTCAACATATTTTCACAAGCCTTCTTCAAGTTTGTTAAAACTCAGGATGGTAAACTGGTCTTCATTGCACAGTAATATTGCACAACTCTATGGACTTTGCTGTTTCAGGAGAGGCGATTTACGTACAGGAAAATGTATTTCAATATGTTATGTCTATATTCTAAACTCGCCTTCCAACAGTACTTTCAGTACTTTGATTTTAAAGAAGCCAACTTGTTCTTGTTTAGTTTATATTTTTACAAATGGCGCAGTCGATCAAGTTTCAAACTGTTCTATCAGGCGTATGAAAAATATCAGTTACAAAATATCTATGTTTACAGGTACTTATCAATGTATTATTTTTCAAAGTTGCTACAGTTCATATCGTCACCAGTGATGATATCACTTTTACACAGTGGCGATATTATTTTTGCTGGAACTGTTTTTTCCTTCCATTAATGGGAAAGGAAAATGATAATACCCAAGAATACACTCGTAAATTATAAGAATTATAGGTTTTCTTGTAAGTGAGTGCATAATTAATAGATGTTCTTAATCTGTTAAAAAAAGATTAAAATTGTAAAAAGCAAATATCACAGATGAGCCGCCATAGCCAATATTCTGCTATGCTGCATATTTAAATCTTTTGCTGCTTCTCGATGTTATGGTAACAAGTCATGTACTCAGTGTACCCGGCGGTTTGAAATTAATTTGGCTTGCACATTTGTCTACAACAAAGTCGTATTATATATGAATCCGTAATCCATTTTGTCTGTCAACCAACAAAATCGTGATGTAGAATAGTCCTTGGACATGCAGAAAATTTACAAACAGCAAAAAGGATCGAACCATGTCAGCCAGTGCAATTCCAACATGGCAGATGCATTTTTAATCTTAAATTTGTTTATTCGGTATTCAAATACTATTTACCAATTTTAACCCGTGGTTTATTCAGAACAAATCTAATTGCAACGGTTAATGACGCAGCAAACTCAAATAAATCTAAAATTTGTGTCTCAACATCATAACCATTGCCACTATCGCGCTGAAATTTTATTGAAAATACGTATATTTGTTGTTATTGTTTTTTCGGATCTATGGCAGTGTACCTATTGGTACAGTTATAGCCCGTACTAATTACCATTCCTTGTCATTTACGTCTGGTTTATATCAAGTGGAAACCTATCATCATCGTATCATTTTGCCTCGAACTGATGTAGGACTGACAAAAAAACTTCTGTATAATTAACAAATCAGTGTACCCTGTCATTTACCTAAATAAGAACAATTAAGGCCAGTAAAAAGAAAATATATCTGCCTTTTTATTATAAGCTTAAACCCATGTAACGGATTTGTAGCAGACGAAATTGGGTAAAATCCGAATAAAATAAGGATAATAGGCATGATTAAGATTTAATGCTTCTTTTCAAGAAGTTATATTGTGGGAATAGGATAGATCACTTGTAAACATTTTTCGTTTTGCAACTATTTTCCAGACTTGGTTTGTCCAAGCCAATGTTTTAGGAAAGGTTAGATTTGTTCTAGATTTTGCCTTTTTTAAACGGCATCTAATCCTTTACTGAACAGCCCTTGCTTTACAGTCAATGTGGAACACTTCTGCTGGGTCCGTATTCACCAAACATTCTTAAGAACATTCTTAGTCTTATTCTTCAAAATTTTGTCAATGTGAAAGTAACAGAAGTTCTGATTGGCTAAACCATTCTGTTTAGACAATCAGAAGTTCTGTTACTTTCACAGTCAGGAAATCTTGAAGAATAAGACAAAGAACGTTCTTAATAATGGTTAGTGAATACAGACCCTGAAAATTTTGTCCAGATCAAATGGTGATAAGTTTTTTTTTCTCCTTGTATTAATATTTTTTTGGCATTTCACATTTAAGCTATAATTGAGTTTTTATATGCAGAAGTAAAAAAATTTGAAGCTTCTTGATCATTATTCAGCAGTATTGAAGTGTATGTCCGCCGAATGCGGTCAATTTTCCTTGAAAATACTTACACACGCACATATACACATACGCACTACCTAATAATAAATATTTTTTTCATCAGATACGTCCGAGCCTGTCTAAAGTTGTACAGTGATGTGCAATATGGCATGTATTCTTTCACTGTACCCAACCACAGCATTCAGTGTGTTTAACATACAACTCAAGCACCTATTATTCAAGAATTTGCCATGCTCTATACAGGATTCCAAATACAGGCGTCACATAATTATGATATAAGCCATTTTCCCTTCATCCATACTATCTAATCCTAATCCGTCCGTAATTCAGAAAAATAAACACTTTTCAGGACTTTCAGTCCTTTGATTATGCTCCCTTTTCTCCCCAGTGGGGGAGGGCGGCGCACAATATACCGTCAACACTTTATTGACTATGTGTGACTCAAAACACTATTGTAGGCAGTATATATCAAGTTCAGAGTGCACAGAACATGCAGTATGATCTTGGATCTACACTGTCCGATAAGATGATATTTTTTCTGCCAAAAAGATCTTTGAAATCGTAATGCTTGGGATTTTGATAATGTCTTTGAATTGTTCATTAATTTATTAACTCATTACCCGAAGACAATATTTTAGGCTTGTCCAAATTGAAAGCATTTGCAGACGGCAAAATAAAAGTGACTGAAAATTCCAAATTTGTGTTGTGAAGGGTTGAAAACATTGTGGAAAAAAGAGAAAATGCTGGTTACCAGCATTTTCTCCTTTTCCCACAATGTTTTCAAAAGGTTTCTTCGGCACAGGGGCGTCAAAAGTAGGGATTGTGTGGTAATGGGTTAAGGAGTTTAAAGGTAGGTGACAGTGGCTGCTTCTGTAGGGGGGGGCCAAAAAAATTTTTAGTGAAAAGATAAATAGCCCGCAACACCCGAAAACGGGCATTCGGACATTTGCGTAAAGTGTCGTCTCGGATCAGCCTGCGCGGACTACTCCGAGACGGCACTTTACGACTTCATTAGATTTTGTGCTACAGTAGACTTGTGCGAAACAGAAAATTACATAAAAACGGGAAGTGTCGTCTCGGATTTGCCTGCGCGGACTGCCCAGTCTGATCCGAGACGACACTTTACGCAAATGCCCGAATGTCCCTTTTCGTGTGTTGGAGGCCATATAGTATGCTTTGTAACAAACAAGGAAAAAATTGCAAACAAAGGCGGCAGATAGAGATATGTCAATAAGAGAATATAAACCCAAGATTTTCTGTCATTTGGCCTATCTGAGTATACATGGTCTTTTTTATAACTGATCGTTGAAGTAGCATACCCAAGAGACCAGTATCACTTTGTAAAAAATAAACCTAGGAGTCACTCGGGGACCTCTGCTTGGTCTGTTGTTGATGTTTATCAGGCGATGATCATTTAATTCTTTACCAAACAACATAATTTTAGTATAGCCCAAATTGGAAGTACTTGCAGACGACAAAATTAATTTGACTCTGATATTTTTGTTGGAAAGGGAAGAAAACATTGTGTGAAAAGGAGAAAATGCTGGTAACCAGCATTTTCTCCTTTTCCCACAATGTTTTCAGAAAGCCTTTTTTTCGCCCTCAGGGTCCATCTTCGCGAGCCAAGGCCGACGATTCAGTACGCTACTCTACCCTTGGCGGATCGAGCTTCATTTTCAGGTTCACCCGATACGCTTTTTCATTGGATGCAGACAGCTCTACCTGCAACGAATGAAATCGCTCGTAGCATTTCATCTTTGATAAAGATAGAACAAGGTCTCTACCTTTCGAATAAAAGGTAAAACATGGAAACCCACGTGGATGTCTGTTTATCGATTCATATGTATTCGTAAGCGGTTTGTGAAACGATAATCATTTGCTTTTAGAAATATGATGTAAAGGGGGGTAATAACCAGCATCCAATAGAGGGCGCATCGCAGGAATCTCGAAATCGGGCTCAATCGGGCTCAATAAGCCAAGGTAAGATCCACTAGTGATCGTAAACATGGCTCGCGAAGATGCTCAGAGTCGTGGAAGCTCAGGGATTGTTTGGCAAAGGGTTAATTTGTGCCCCCCCCCCATGTCTATTTCGTCCTGTATCAGACGTTATTCGCAAAATAACAGGTCAGAAGAAGATAATCGAACTCAGGACCCTTAGGTTATGAGGCCGGCGCTCTACCTCAAGACCACGGTGTCAACTTTGGCATTTTTCATTAGCCCTCACATTCGGCGCGAGTACTGGTGTAGTTCCCAGGAAGCAGAATCGAGAGAAATTGGTATAAGTTGTAAGAACTTGTTTCTCAATCGATGTAAAATAAATATGTTTAAACTAAAACTAAACCAAAAAAAAGGAGATAATGTGCTTGACGAGTAATTTCTTTTTTAGCTACGATATTTTTTCAATTTCTCTACGAATAAAACCCTTTATTCGACCCAAGCTGAGGCAAATGCTTATCCGTGATTTATCATGTGAAACAAGTTATTGCATCATTATTAAACAACAAGATCCAACTTTCCAAATCTCTGGATAGACTGGTCCTTTGACAGGCAGAAAATCGACCAACAGCAAAAATTAACACAGTACAGGCTAATCCGAGACGACACTACGCAATTGTCCGAATGCCCCTTTTCGTGTGTTGCAGACCACATTTTATAACATCTCTGTTTTTACTGTGACTATTTACTGCATACTGGGATCAATTGTTAATTTTAAAGAGGGTCAAGGAAACCTGTCAATCAAGATGAGGTAATAATCAAAAGTATTTTGACACAGTTACGCTCCTTTTTCGACTTGGAATTTTCCCAGAAATTTAACTCTGTATCAAACGACAAAATTTTAGACTGTTCCGAATTGATAGCATTAGCAGACCACAAAATCAAAGTGACTCAAAACTTGAAGTTTATTTGGCAAAGGGTGGAAAACATTGTGGGTAAAGGTGAAAATGCTGGTTACCAGCATTTCCTCCTTTTCCCTCAATGTTTTCAAAAGCCTTCTTCACAAGGGCCGTTAAATGTCGGGATTGTGTGGTAAAGGGTTAAGCAGCCACAGCCGGGTATAGGCATCTGCATACAGTGCTCTTGTTTTATGATTAGTAAAACTAAATCAATTGAATAAACTAAATTAATTGAATTGTTTATAGGCCAGCACTTAAGAAACTCTAATTCTTTTCTCGGTGTTAAAAGGACTGCAGAATACATTATGACGCACAATTCATATCTGAAAGCAGGGCTACGTGTTGTCCATCTTTGCGAGCCAAGGTTACGATCGCTGCGTGGATCTTACCTTGGCGGATGAAGCCCGATTTCGAGATTTCGGCAATACGCCCCCTATTGGATGCTGGTTATTATCCCCCTTTACATCATGTTTGTTATAGCCAATGAAATATCGTTTTACAATCAGCGTACGGATACAATAATTCAACATGAAGCAATGACCACAAACGTACTTTGACATTCCATGGTCAGGCACTGGAATATAGCCTAAAACCTCTGATAACTAATTGGTCCCATTGAAAACTTCTGTAAATATTGTTCGTCTATGTTTTTTTTTCCGGTAATAAATAATTACAGATTCCGCACACATCCACGGAGGTATGCATGTTTACCTTCTATTTTTATTTGAAAGGTCGCGACCTTGTTCTATTTTTTATCATTGATGAAATGCTACGAGTGATTCGATTCGTGCTGTTAGAGCTAGCTGCAGCCAATGGAAATGCGTATCGTGGGAATGTCAAAATCAAGCTCGATTCGTCAAGGGTAGAGTAGCGTAGTGGATCGTCATCCTTGGCTTGCGAAGATGCGAGTTGTGAACCATTTGTCGAATGATTCCATACTTAAAGGACTGTGAAGAAAATAACTATTATGATATCTTGGCAGAGTAAAAAAAAATCTCTTTTTTTTTCCGTTTCCCACGATACTCTTCTTACGGTATCAAAGACAAATTCCACCACTTGAGAGAAATTTAGTTTCTTGTGAGAGAACGCTTTCGGTTTGGACGAATCTTAAACTTTGTTGTCCGGTATATAGTGAAAAGACCTCGTTCTGACTCCTAGATGAAGGCGCGATCGTAATAAATCTTCCCTGACAACTTCTTGTGTGATGTCATTATTTCTGTAATGGGCAATATGAAATGGTTATTTCTATTTGATAATGACGAAAATATTCCCCAAAATTCCTCATTCTATTCTGTAATGACTTCTCCTTTGACACAGAATTCCCACTCGGTACCATTGGATCGAAATATTCGTATCATTAATCATAGCTGGCTTTGTCCCAATGACTTTGTACATGTCTGTTATTTCTGTACAGTTTGACCTCTAGATGGAATTAACCCCGGCATTATCAAACAATCACCGGTTTTTTACGACCTTTACATATAACCTTTTTGAAAACATTATGGGAAAAGTAGAAAATGCTGATAACCACCATTTTCTCCTTTTCCCACAACGTTTTCTACCCTGGTTGGAAACAAACTTCTATTTTTCAGAGCTACATTTAATTTGTCGTCTGCAAGTGTTTTCAATTTGGACCAGTCAAAAATTTGTCGTTTAGTAAAGAGTAAATAATAATAATAAAAAAAATCCGAGAAGTTTCTGCGATACAATGAATCCAATGCGTCTCAAACACAAGGCCTCCAGGTTGCGTCTCATACACTTTACCACAGAGTCATGCAGGACACCCTTTGTTAGCCCTTTACCTCACAATGACGACTTTTAACGACCTTGAGAAAGAGAGCCTTTTGAAAACATTGAGGGAAAAGGAGAAAATGCTGGTAACCAGCATTTTCTCCTTTTCCCACAATGTTTTCTATCGTATCAAAGAAAATTTGCGTCCTTTGAGCCACTATAAAATGTGTCGTCAACAAATGCTTTCAATTTGGATAGGTCTAAAATTTTGTCCTGTAGCAAAGGGTTAGTACATATTAAAAACCTATCGGGACAATTCCCTCCCCCCTCGGACTTTTGCCCCCCCCCCCCCCCCCAGGAAAATTCCCTGTCCTCGGGGGCAATGGTCCGTGGGGAATTGTCCTGGTGGGGCAATAGTCCGGGGGGGATTGTCCTCGTGGGGCAATGGTCCGGGAGGGGGAGGGAAATTGTCCTCGGGGGGCAATAGTCCGGGGGGCAATTGTCCTAGAATCCTTTATCCTGCTAAGTAAGTGATATGATACTTTTGAGCCAATGGTAAAAAAAACCCCAGATTTCTATATTTAGAATCTATTTTGGGGGAACATATCTCTTTATCTGACAGAGTAGATCAAAGATAAGACTGCACGTCATGTGCAGTCTGATCATGGTCTAAACTGTCCACAAATTGTCAGTGAGTAGCGTTTAGCAGACTAAGGATCAGTACAGGTAAGCATAAACGCGATAGTACGATGATGATAACGCGATGGTGCGATGGTGATAACGTGATAGAACGACGGTGATAACGCGACAGTGTAATGGTAATAACGCGATAGTACGATGATGATAGCGCGATGGTGAGTGCAATGGTGATAACGCGATAGTACGATGGTGATAACGCGATAGTGCGATGATGAAAAAACGATATTGTATAGCATTATTATAATCAGACTATAGCGTAATCACCATTGTAGTATCGTGATTTCGCGTTATCATCATCGCACTATCAAGCTAAGTGTTTAAAATCAACAATTTCATAGGCGATGGCCCTTACGGTATTCCGTAGTAGGTGCACCACTAAATAAAATAAGTAAATTCTCTTTCGAGTTGTTGTTGTTGCTGTTGGTTGAAAATGAAAGATAATCCTTCCCCTTCAAGTCAACACTTTCTTCCCATTAAAAGTTAAATGATTTTCTCGCCTTATATGGCTTGATCCAATTCCCGCTGGAGTTTTCTCGAGATGTTAATGTCATTTCTATGGTATCCTGGCGGTAAAATTACTTCATTGTGATTTGAACGCAATATGACATCTTGTCTTGTCGGGGAAAATGAACTCTTTGGCTGCTAAGCGAGACTTACTGACCCCTTTTGCGGACAGTGTAGATCAAGATCAGACTGCACAGAACGTGCAGTCTGATCTTAGATCTTCACTGTCCGATAAGGAGCTGGCAATCAACATAGAAATACCTTTGACAGTGTAAAACTAAGATTTTCACTGTAGCCTTTGAAAAGTGCATTTCTCTTATTTAGTAGGTTAATGGTTAACATTGAAGTTCTCACAAAATAAACAGCGAACATAATTGTAGTCTTCCATGCCAGTTTGTACAGAAATTTTCCGTTTTTTTTTTTTTAAATGGGATCCCAGTGCATGCAATTGCTTTTAGAAATGAAATAATATTAAGTGAAAGTTGTATGTCAAAGAAGGGACGCCCCCGTTGTTTATGTGTCTTTTATGAAAGTTAAAGCTTGTCCGAGTTTGAAGTAATTTTCTTAAGTTATGACAGAAATATTATAAAATGTTTTTCTATGACCTGAATGACAACATTGCAGGCAGCAAAGCAATGAATACAACGAAAGAAAAAATAACGCAAACCGCGACGCAGATGACGACAGAAACCGCGACATCGACCAAACGCAGTCGGCGACGTAAATGATAAAGCAGACCTAACGCACAGGACGACGTAAACGACGACACAAAATTAACGCGACTGACAACTCAAAAGATGCAACAGACCTAGTTCTAGCGCAGACGACGATGGAAACGATTGAGCACACCTAACTCGGACAACGACATAAATGATTAAGCAGACCTAACTCAGACGAAAGCGATTAAGCAAACCTAACTCAGCCAACGACAAAACGATTTAGCAGACCTAACAGTGATGACGTCGGAAACGATTAAGCAGACCTAATGCAAACGACAACGGAAGTAGTTAAGCAGACCTAACAGACGACTACAGAAACGATTTAGCAGACCTAACGCGGACGACAATGGAAACGATTAGGTAGACCTAATAGACCACGACGGAAATAATAAAGCAAATCAAACGCATGTGACGACCAAACCGATACAGCAAACCTAACGGAGTCGACGACAAAAAAGATTAAGCAGATCTAATTCATACGATGATGGAAACGATTTAGCACACCTAAATCGGAAAGGATTAAGCAGACCTAATGCAGACGACGCCGGAAACGATTAAGCAGACCTAATGCAGACGACGGCAGAAACGATTAAGCAGACCTAATGCAGACGCCGACAGAGACGATTAAGCAGACATAACGCAAACGACGACGGAAACAATTAAGCAGTTCTAATGCAGACAACGACGGAATCGATCAAGCAGATTTGGCGCAGATGACGAAGAAAACGATTAAGCAGACCTAATGCAGACAACGACGGAAACGATTAAACAGACCTAATGCAGACAACGACGGAAACGATTAAGCAGACCTGATGCAGACGACGCCGGAAACGATTAAGCAGACTTGATGCAGACGACGACGGAAACGATTAAGCAGACCTAATGCAGACGACGACGAAACGATGAAGCAGACCAAATGCAGACGACGACAGAAATGATTAAGTAGACCTAATACAGACGACGAAGGAAAAGATCAAGCGGATGTTATGCATACGACAACAGAAACGATTAAGAAGACCTTGTGCAGACGACGACGGAAGCGATTAAGCAGACCTAATGCAGACGACGAAGGAAACGATTATGCGGACCTAATGAAGACGACGACGGAAACGATTATGCAGCCCTAATGCGGACGACGACGAAAACGATTAAGCAGACCTAATGCGGACGACGACGGAAACGATTATGCAGACGACGACGGAAACGATTAAGCAGACCTAATGCAGACGACGACGGAAACGATTATGCAGACCTAATGCAGACGACGTCGGAAACGATTAAGAAGACCTAATGCGGACTACGACGGAAACGATTATGCAGACCTGATGCAGACGACGACAGAAACGATAAAGAAGACCTAATGCGGACTACGACGGAAACGATTATGCAGACCTAATGCAGACGACGACGGAAACGATTAAGAAGACCTAATACAGACTACGACGGAAACGATTATGCAGACTTAATGCAGACGACGACGGAAACGAATAATCAGATCTGATGCAGACGACGACAGAAACGATTAAGCAGACCTAATGCAGATGACGACGGAAACAAATAAGCAGATCTGATGCAGACGCATTTGGCCTTTTTTTTTCTTTGAGTGATTGACATTCAGTGAGCCATGCTTAGTGAAAATGAGTTTTAATTGATCTGAATAAAAGTATAGAACCGGTCCTGTACCACTTCGTAATGAGATTTTAAGACCCAAATAAAGAATGTATTTGGCAAAATTGTGGCAAATTTCTGGTAACCGGAATTCACTATTCAATTATCATCAGCAAAAGGTTCCGATTTGGACAAAACTACATTTCCATTGTGTGGTCCAGAGTTAAATTATGAGAGTTTTCCTTGAAGGGTAGAAAACAGTCTGGGAAAAAGACACAATGCTGGTTACCAAAACCTGTATAAGAAAATAACATTAAAGTCAGAATAAACGAATTGATAACCCATCACTGTAAGCAACATGCCATTGCAAATTGCTGTATTCAACATGCCACTGGAAATTGCTGTATTCAACATGCCACTGGAAATTGCTGTATTCAACATGCCATTGCAAATTGCTGTATTCAACATGCCATTGCAAATTACTGTATTCAACATGCCATTGCAAATTACTTTTTTCAACATGCCATTGCAAATTACTGTATTCAACATATCATTGCATACTGCAACTCGTGAAGACTCTGTGGGAAAAAGGTGGAATATTACGTGTTCCTATTTTATTCCTGAAAAACATTATAATTTCTTTCGTATAATCTTTATCTGTTGTCTGATGAATCATAGCTTTAGGTAAATCTATGAATAACCGTAGCAGTAAAGCGAAAAATATATGATTACCTCCACCCCCACATAAATGAAGAAATAAACGCAAATTCAATCAATGCACAGAAAATTTACTTGTGAATTTAAAACTAAAATATATTCCGTCGAGACGTTCCCATCTTTAATCAAGATGCATGTTAAACAGGCAGATAAATAAACCTCTTCTTGAGTGGATTTCGTCGAGTCAGGAATTCGGAATCCATAATTACCAACAAATTTGAATGGCACGCCTTGACTGAAACACTTTTTCTGATCGCCTAAAACATTTGAGCAACAACAACAACAAAAACAACAACAAGAAAGGACTTAAAATAAAATTTACCGAATCATTGATGAATATAGCCCCTTTATTAACTCTTTTCCAAACGACAAAATATCAGACTTGTCCAAATCGAAAGCATTTGCTGACATCAAAATAAAAGTGACTCAAAAAATTGAAACTTAGCTTTTGAAGAGTAGAAAATATTATGGGAAATTGACAAATTGCTGGATACCAGCATTTTCTCCTTTTCAAACATTGTTTTCAGAGGGCCGCTTCCCCAGGGTCGTTTTAACCAGGGATTGTATGGTAGAGTTAATTCAGGAAGAACCCGGTTACATTTATATAAACGTTAATCTACGTATATTTTCAGGACAAGCTACTGGCAAAAATCGACGATAAAGATGGAGATGAGAGTTTAGACCATTCCACACAGACTGTCACTACAGATATAACACATACACTGAAAGACGAGGAAGAAGTAAGAAAACAAGTTTAACTCTTTACTGGTCCAAATTGAAAGCATTTGCAGAAGACAAAATAAAGGTGACTAAAAAATAGAAAATTGTTCTGGGAAGGGTAGAAAACACTGTGGGAAAAGGAGAAAATGCTGCTTACCAGCATTTTCTCCTTTTCCCATAGTGTTTTCAAAAGGCTTCTTTCTTACGGGCGTCAAAAGTAGGGATTGTGTGGTAATGGGTTAATTCTTTCAGCGCTTCAGACGGAAATATAGAGCATTAAGTATGGTGGCATATTTTTGCCGCGAGATACGAGACAGCTATTGCGATAACTTAAGAGAAGTATAGAGATAAAACACAAAAAAATCACGATGAAAATATCGCAGTAATTCTAAGTACTATCAGATATTTTTTTTTCTTTCGTTTCCAGAAATGACATTCATAATACCTGTAATATGATGAGAATTCGGAACACCTTGGTCTACAATCTGATGAATTCTCCTTTTCCTTGAATGGCTAGAAAGTTGTTCGCAGAAGGCATTTCGAGTCCTCTTTGTAAGATTACAGACCTCTGTTAATTTAGAGTATTGTCTAACTTACCAATTAACCTACAATTGTTAATGATTGGAAATTTTACTTAATGCAATCTGATGAAGGCAAAAACTACCGAGTTCATCCAAATGATGATTTTTTCTATTTATAGATATCGAGAAACGGACAGAACTATCACGATAATTTATGTCGAATGTCAGCTTCGATCACACCTGATAAATTTTGCGATAAAATATTAAGTTTAGGTGATTTTTTTTTCAAAAACTGTTCTCTATCTCGATAAGATTTCCAGGAAACTTTACTATGTATCGCGATAGTTTTTTAAAATTATCATAATAGCTATCTTGTATCTGATGGAAGAAATATGCCACCATAATTAAAGACAACTCCGATTAAAATCAGACTGTACTAAATGTCAAAAGTCTGATCTACACCCTACGCTTTTGAAGTCTAGCCCTGCCTGGGGGTCCCGCATGGCTCAGTGGTTAAGTATAGGACGTGTAATCTGGAGTCCCCGGGTTGGAGCCTCACTAAAAGCACTGGGTTGTTCGTTGGAAAGTCAACCGACAAGACTCTTTATCGTCTTATTCTAGTTGTAGTAAGACCTGGGTCATGCATGACTATATATGAGCTGTCGCCTTCATAGGACTGAAATAGTGTTGAGAGTGGCCTAAACCACCATTCAGTTTTGCAACGCTAAGATATGGCTTGCAATACGCGAAAAGGATCACTCGTACAATTGCGGAAAGTGTGGTTTCGGATTAGCTTTCGCGGACTGCGCAGGCTGATCCGAGACGATACCTTACGCAAACGTCCGAATGCCCATTTTAGCGTGTTGCAGGCCATTAATATGATAGTGCCAGAATTTTCAGCGAGCGTCGGCAGTTCTTATCATGAATATTGGCTATGAATGCTCTATATATTGAATGCTAAAAAAAAAAAGGGGGGGGTGGGTATTTCTAAATGACAACAGAGTAAGATAGATGATTTACTTTTGAAAAAGTCATCCTAGCATTTCAATGGATTCAAATTTTTAGCTGTAAATTACCTACCGGGTTGATAGGAGTTCTTTAGCTAACGGGTGCAAGAGTTCATGCAATGCATAAGAAGTTCTTGGAAAATGAATCCGTTTTAATGCAGTAGGTGAAAACACGAGCTTTTGCAGCCAGCATAGATCAAGATCAGACTGCACAGAACGTGCAGTCTGATCTTAATCTATGCTGGCCGCTTGTTTAGTCAAGCTAATTCCTTAAGATAAGACCTGTGTAATGCACTTCCGGTGAATATGGGGCAAAAATTCTAATTGGTTGATAAATAAAGATAAGATAACGTTATAAGGATTTATGCAGAAATAATATTTTTGCACATTTCAAGCGGATCAGAAATTCCGGTTATGTCTATCTTTAAATTATTTTTTTATACTTTTGTTAGTTTTCTGAAAAAAAGGTAATTATTATCTCTTTTTGAATTGTGAATATAGTGGTTTTAGATTTATAAATGATAATTCAAAGAAGGAAAAAATGGAAAAAAATGAATCGGTGAAAGTAGTTCAATTACACTCATTTTTAATTATAGCTAATTTTGCAGGATGATATTTTAGTGGAAATAGCTGTTTTCCATTACACCGGTCTTACCTTTTAAAGGTTTCTTAGTATCAAAAGATTGTATGCTCAGCCATCGAAAATGGCCAAGTTCATACGAGAAGACAAAAACTGTTGACTTCTACATTTGTGCACCGCCAATCTGCAGACGACCAGTCGAATATGAAACGTTGTGGCAGGTTACCGGCATGTTCTTTTCCAACCCTGTTTTAACAAACCGTTTTTCACCGGGCCGTTTGAGCACGAGTTTTGATATTGTGTAAATCTTAATGTTGTATATTT
Source organism: Tridacna crocea (assembly GCA_943736015.1). NCBI lineage: Eukaryota > Metazoa > Mollusca > Bivalvia > Cardiida > Cardiidae > Tridacna > Tridacna crocea. The sequence goes on from OX031069.1 coordinate 19,063,719, forward strand.
TACAGTGTGTGATCTGTATGAGTGCAAAGGCCACGATGCAAACGTTTCCCTGTGGACACAAGGTTATTTGCCGTAAATGTTTCATCAAAACTATACAGGTAGGAAGCTCGTAGACATTATTAGTTGTACGGTCAGGTGACAGGGGGCTTGGAAACTTGTTCATGGCTGTGGTTAATCATGTCACTCCGAGCCGAAGGCGAGGCGGCGACATGATTCACCACAGCCGTGAACAAGTTTCCAAGTCCCCTGCCACCTGACCGTACAACGAATTTATTATACTGCAAAGTTTTACCCTTTCAAAGCGCATTAAGCGAAATTTTCCTGTTTTATAATTTCACGAATCGAGTATGCTGACGAAATAGAAATTCCCTTCTGTGTGCACCAATTCAATGAAAACTGACGTCACTGGAAACTGACGTCACTAAAACATGCAGTTTGGTGCATAAATGTGCAGTCTGGTGATCGATCGCCGCCGCCATTTTGGATGTTGTGTTGCACGTGTGTGATGTTTACGGGGCACTCAAAAGGGAAACTGGTTTTACGTGGTTTTTGCCAGGGAACATGATATATGTTCCCGGCATGTTAACCAATCAGATCACGAGAAATTTCTTTGCAGTATAATAATGATAACTCTGCATTTTTCTCTGGAATATTGACAGAAGTTTGGTCTTGAAACTGATTGACAGGGCTGTGTAATGCATCTGCAAAAAAAAAAATGTTGTCTGCGCATGTCATATTCTTCGAAGATTCGACCTGTCTGCCATGACGTATCACTCCCCCCCCCCCCCCACTGGCCCCGGTGTTGGAGGGGGGGGGGGAGGGGTGGGATGGGGGCTGGGTGGTGTTGTAGTAATACGCACTATAAAGTAGCAATGGAGAAAATGGCTTTTATCAATATGCTTGAGGAAAAATCAGCCCTGTTTTAGCTCCATATTTCTCTAAACTGCTGATCATAGCCAAATGAATCGCACCAGGTGGCGTTTTATTGAGTAAACGTGTATTTTAGTTTGAAATTCAAAGTAACGGTTGTCGCATAGAAAAATAATACGGTTCTGTATATCCAGAAGGCTCAATTAGACAGATGTGTATTTGTAGAATACCATCTAGCGGGAGATAATGACAAAAAAGTACCACTTTTTGTCAGCTGTCGGATTGTGGTCCACGCTTGCAGACTTTGGCTCGAAACTAAATGATGTGGATATTTTTGCTTTGAACATCAAAGGACAATTTTATTACATCATTAAATGGGATTTTAAGACAAAACGATCCAGTTTTATCCCATGGGTCGACCACTTGCTTCGTAAAATGCATTATAAAGATTATATTAAACTTCCTGTTCAATTAGCCTTGCTCAATTGTTCTTTTTACCATGAAATGAGAAATGTAAAAGGGGGCTCATGCGCAGATCCAGATATTTTTCTCAGGGGGTCCCACCGAAAACGCACTCGTCTTATTATATGATACTTTGATTTCCGGATTACAGTGTAAATTTCGTAAAATTCTGCGTGTCGAAAGACTATTCTACCCCAGCATTCAGCTGATTGTCAGGCAATTTAGATTTTATGGATTATGTGATCACTTGCTTAGCATCGTGCATCAGGTAGATGTATCGAGCCCCCTTTTTTCGGTAGCATTACTTTACTCATCTATTTTCCATCTACACGTTCCAGGTTGCCGTCTCTCAAAGATGCCTGCCACTAAAATGTGTTATCTGTCGGACAAGAATTCTCAAGTTGCGACAGGCGACGATGGTGAAACTACCCACGACCAAAGGTCAAAGGTCAAGGTCACAGTCGGGTCTCACCCGTTTTACAAAGCAGTCCAAAGTATATGCAAAATAACAATGGACGGATTTTTATAGTTAGTTTAGAATCTTGATAAAATTATCCAAGTAACATAACTTATTAGGTTATTCTACGGATCTCCCTAGTCGCAAAAGGGACTCACTTGATGAGACGTGTGTTAACAGGGGGAAGAAAACAATTTAGAAAATGGACGACACTTTTTTTTTCTCGTTCCAACAATGTTTCAAAGCCTTCATCCTAAGAATCGTTTTTAAACCTCTGGATAGTTGGGTAAAAGGTTAAAAAATATCTAATATATTATATTGGCGTTCTAACACTCCAGTTGATATATAACTATTTTCAAACTTCGACCTAATATAAATGAATGAGACAATCAGATGGCTTGTCATAAATGTTTTGCATCAGCCAATAGAATGGCTGGTAAGTTCTGGTTTAACCTACAGACTGGCTCGTCCTGAAAGCCCGTTCTGGGCAGTCTGATCTTGATTTACCTATTTCGTGTGCAAAAAGCCCATGCTTATGCTTATGAGGCCAAAAGGTTTGAGAACTGCCTTTTCTGTCACCAGAAAAAAGAACTATATACCAAGGGGAGCCTTTCACAACTATTTCCCAAAAAAGCCCTAGTTTTTACGTGTCTGCAGTTCAAGTCTTCAGAAAACACTGTGGGAAAAGGAGAAATTGCTCGTAACGAGCAATTTCTCCTTTTCCCCACAGTGTTTTCTAGCCTATCGGAAAACCTTCTGCCATTCTCATCAAATTAAAAATTGTCATCTGCAAACACTTTGAGTTTGGGACAGTCTCAAATTTGTCATTTGGGAAAGGGTTAAACAGCCTCTACTCTCGCGGCTATAGAGTTATTTTAAGTTTTATATCTCCTATCGGACGGTGTAAATCCAAGATCAGACTGCACTTTCTGTGCAGTCTGATCTTGATCTGCACTGTCCGCAAAAGATCAGTGAGTTGCGCTTAGTGGCTTAAGGGTAAAAGGACATAAAACCTATTAAGTTATGTAAATAAATCACTGTAAATATGCGAAATCAAAGCACATGTAAGATATCAAAATATTAACTATCATATCCATCTATGTACATTTTTTTTTCGTCTTTATTTTCATTTTTATTACTAGTTTTTAAGGTGTCAATCAAAAGAAATAAAAAAAATGTTCTACCTTTCTAACCCTTAAAGCACCTGTCACAAGTTTAATTGGTTTTGAGGCCAGTTTAGATTAAGATCAGGTTGAATTTTACGTGCAGTGATCTTTGACCTTTTTGTCTGCTTTGCTGAGACCATCTTTAAAAGAAAACCTTTACGTTAAGGTAGTGGACCCGTAATAGAAAACAGTTATTTCCACTATAATATTATCCTACAAAATTTGCTATTATGAAAAATTAGTACATCAATGTATTATTTACTTTAACCGAACCACTTTTTCCTCTTTTTCCATCTTAGAATCATCATTTAGAAATCTAAAACCACTATATTCTCATTACAGAGGAAGATAATGATTAGATGAAAAATCTACCTCCCTTTTTTGAAAACTAACAAAAGTATCAACAAATACTTTGAAGATAGACATCGAAGAAATTTCAGTTTGGTTAAAAACGTGCAAAAGTGTTATATATCTGTATAAATCCGTATTTATCAACTATCAAATTTTTTTCCATGCTGCACTAGAAGTGTAACGGGTCTTCTACCTTAAAGACACGGCACCCTAATGCGGATTCCTGTAACATTGCATTCCATCGCCGAAAAACGAACAAATTCGGCTAAGACTCGGTTGCTACACAACCGTTGTCTGCGCATGTCATATTCTTCGAAGATTCTACCTGTCTTATTTGACGCATCACTAGCCCCGAAAGAGGGCAGACTGTAATATTACGCTCTATAATTTAGCATTGTTGAAAAGGAATATTAAAGTAGCAACAGGCAGTGCTGATTCAAGATCAGATAGCACGATAACTGTCTGATCTAAATTCATACCATACGCAAAGGCTGGGACAAGTGCTTTAAGGATGAAATGATGTAAGACTTACTGTGATGTAAAATCTGAAGGCCTACAACAGTTTTCTTTATGTTTTATTTTTCATTGGAATAGAAGGCTATGTACTATCATATTGTCCCTGTGAGCCAAAAGAGAGAAAGGATGATGTTCGACTGGTACCGAAGACATACCGTGTAAATAAGTCTTTAAATTTCATGCTTTCCGGTAGGATGTCGGGAAATAGCAGTGAAAATATTTTTCGGTCTTACACTGGTATCACCATACCAGTGAAAATACCGATTTTCATGTTCTTGTTGCCTAGATTAATTGCACATGCCTCACAACCAGATGGAAATATGACGTCATTTACCTTACACTTCTCGCGCTTGACGTAATATTGTAACGTGTTGCTATGCGATAGGGGTACTCCAAGGGGAATAACGGAAAAGAACTGTACTGGATTTTGATAAAGCTCTTCCAAGAAAGGGTTAAAAGCCTGAAATAAATAGAATATTTGTTTTTTTCGGTGAAAGATCGAAATTTATTTCATCTCGTGAACACCATCGGTAATATTTTCACGAGTGGCGCGGCCACGAGTGAAAATATCACCGATGGTGTCCACTCGATGAAATAAAATTTGATCTTTAACCGAAAAAAAACAAACCCCATCCTCTATATTCTCATGATTATCTAAACAGGACGCGTCCATGCAGACTTCAAATGAAATGTGACTCAAGTGATGAATTTGCCTTTGAAAGGGGGATCAACCAGTATTTTCTTCTTTTCTCGCAATGTTTTCAAAAGCTATCTTCGTCAGGGTCGTAACGTCATACATGTACGACGTTACCAACGGTTGTCGAGAAAATCTGATAATATAGATAGCTTGCTTTATGTATCTTTTACTTGTTTTTTACCTGAAATGCCTTAGTGGAATTAAGTGGTTGTATAGGCCTACATTATAATATAATAATCAAAGTATTAATGTATAGATAACTGCTACCGCTGTGTATCTTAATTTTTTGAAGCCGTTTCTTTGACTAGATATAACCAGGCGTTTTCTTTTAATTTAAATATATTTGGACATCATTCATTTATTTACGTCAACCACACGTCACCAACACGTCATCGATATATCATTTTCACTTGAGTTTTAATTTAAATATATAGAGGATATTTGTTTTTTTCGGTGAAAGATCGAAATTTATTTCATCGAGTGGACACCATCGGTAATATTTTCACGAGTGGCGCAGCCACGAGTGAAAATATTACCGATGGGGTTCACGAGATGAAATAAATTTCGATCTTTCACCAAAAAAAAACAAATATTCTATTTATTTTATGCTTTTATCCCTTTCTGGGAGGAGTTTTGTCAAAATTTAGTACAGTTCTTTTCCCTTATTCCCCGTGGCGTACCCCTCCCGCATAGCAACGTTACGTCAAGCGCGAGAAATGTAAGGTATATGACGTCATATTTCCCATCTGGTTGTTAGGCACGCGCAATTTACCTAGGCGACAAGAACGTGAAAATCGGTATTTTCACTGGTGGTGCCAGTGTAAGATCGAAAAATATTTTCACTGCCATTTCTCGATATCCTACCGGAAAGCATGAAATAAATAAACATTTTAAGAATATTCTTTAATCCTTGCCAGTCGACAGAATCTTAAATTTGTCCGAGTTGTAAGCATATACAGACAATGTCATAGCCTTATTAAATGTAGCTCAGATGACGAAATTTGTCTCTGAAAAGTTAGAAAACACTGCACATAATAGAAATTTTGTCCACCAGCGTTTTCTCCTTCTCTCATAAAGTTTTCTATAGACTTCTTTCTTAGTATCGTTAAAACCTGCCGGAATCGTTTTGCAAAAGGTTAACCTCTAATAATACGTACTCTATGTGGACAAATTGCTTCATCTGCAAGCAAACCACATAGTACAGAAGATTTCAAAGTGGGAAGCGCCGTAACTAAGTTTATGAACTTGTGCCATGACCCTCTTGCCTTCTCTAGTCTATATAATTATGAAATGTACATTGAGGATCTTACATGAGTATTTATGTAATATGGTTTTTATCAAACGAGTTGACTAGATCTATTTTAATCCATTACCACACAATCCCTACTTTTGACGCCCCTGATAAAGAAACCTTTAGAAAACAATGTGGGAAAAGGAGAAAATGCTGGTAACCAGCATTTTCTCCTTTTCCCACAATGTTTTCTACCCTTCACAAAACAAATTTCAAATATTCAGTCAACTTTAATTTGTCGTCTGCAAAAGCTTTCGATTTGGACAAGCTTAAAATATTGTTGTTTGGTCATAAGTTAAATTGTACAAGGCAAGCATAGGCGAGCGTCAAATACATTTTAGTCAAAGAGCATAAAAATGATAGAAGAGTCTACATTAACACGAATGTTAGATTCTAACGGATAAAACGAATGGCTGCCAAAAATATCCTGCATTATCATCTTTTGCCATTATACTGTTCATGGTAGACTGGTGCCAGTCCGTTAAATAGAGCCTTTTTATTAAAACAAAATCAAGTAAAACTGCAAAATGAGAACTCTGTGTTCTCAATGCTTTGAATGTACACATATTTCTGTGACTTTCCTGTATTTGTGTACCTTGTTTCAGTTGTTTATTAGAATGACTGAAATGCAAGGCCTGAATGCAAGGCTACCTTCATGGGTCCATGGTCACAAATGTAATTCGGTTTCAAATGTGTACATGTATACACAAGTAAATAACCAAGCGAAATTTACTCTGAAAGTGAAAGCAAAATTCTAGATGGAGTAGGTCTAAGTGCAACTAATTCAGATATTTTGTTCTTTTTAAAGATCTTTCGATGGATTTCTTGATTTTATTAAAAAATTTAAAAAAAAATTAATTAATGCGCACTCGTACGCCCTGGCAGCAATGACGTCATTTTTTGCGAAACGACGTAGTACTTAGTACAATTTCCCGTACGCACTGTGGTTGTTTCCTCACGCTTCATGCGCTCATGACTGGATATTTATCAGAACCGGACCCAAAAAACGATAATTTGTGTATTATCAAAAAGAAAGTCATCGAGGAAGAGTTTATGTGATAAATAGAGGATAATCAACTGGTTGCGGGTGATATTAAAAATCGGTCACTAAAATGGGGTGTGATGCCTATGAAGAACGAGTCCAAAGGACGAGTTATTTAACCGAATCAAAACTTTTGAAAACACTTTTGAAAAACATTTTGCTGGTAACCAGCATTTCCTCTTTTTCCCACTTTGTTTTGTAGCCTTTCAGAGAAAATTCGATCGTCTGCGAATTTTTTGCAGTTTAGTCAAGTTTAAAACTTAATCGTTTGGTAAAAAGTAAAAAGACAAGTTCCCTTATTTCAACCATCATTTTCTCCTTTTATTATATACCTAGCAGTGAAATATAGGAATTTCCCAGTCTTATAAATTTTGATATCATCACTAGTGACGATATCAACTTTCACTTTCACGTCCTGCCGTAATTTAGGAACTACTTTTTTTTTTAACGAAAAATTTAAAATAATAATGTTAATAAGGTATATAATAAAAAGAATAATCAACTGGTTATTTTTTATATGAAAAATATCTCACTCGGATGCGTTGTAAGGCGTTAAAAAAAATCGTGCTGCGCACTCGTTTTTTCAACGCCTAACAACGCATCCTCTTGAGATATTTTTCGTATCAAAAATAATCAGTTGATTATCGTCTATTTCCCGTGTTTTCTACCCAATCAAAGACAAAGTAATCGTCATTAGAAATACATTTAATTTGTCGTCTGCAAATGCTTTCAATTCTGAACAAGACAATAAAAAATTGTCGTTTGATGTAAAGTAAGGTAAATATCGCAATGCTGTCTGCTGCATATTTCAAGCGGATGCAAGCGAATCTGATACCGACAGATTAATTCTAGAAACTGTTGCCTGCTGCACATCTTATGCACGATCGATTAGTAGTTTGAGGAGAAATTCTTCAAGATCTGGCGAGATTTGTCACCGATCACGTGATCTTATGCTTTATCAATTTTTTCTGATGAGGGAAGCATGTCGATTCCACGATTATGTCTAAATATGGAACCGAGGCTTTTTACTCTTTACCAATATTCAAAAATTTCAGACTAGTCCGTATTAAAAATCATTCGCAGGCGACAAAATTAATGTAACTCAAGAACTGAAATTTAATTACGGAATGGTAGAAAACATTCTGGAGAAAGGAGAAAATGCTGGGTACCAAAATGTTCTCCTTTTCCAACTATGTTTTCAAAGCCTTTCTTTCTCAGGATCGTTCAAAGTCGGAAATGTATGGTAAAGGACGGTGCAACACTTTACCTCAGAAAAGCGAGTTTTAACGACAGTAAGGACGGTACGATTTTGAAAACGTTGTGGAAAAAGAAGAAAATGCTGGTAGCCAGCATTTTCTCCTTTTTCCACAATGTTTTCTACCATTTTGAAAACAAATTCATAAATTGGGAATTTGTTTTGTCTCGTACCTTTGGGCCTTGACGGATACAAAATCGTGTAGTTTGGTTGAGAGATAAAGAAAATGTTTGTTATTATTTTTATCGTCGAAACTGGCATGAAGCCATTGAACACTCCCGCTAGAACTGCATTTTGCATTTTATCTTTAAAGGTGGGTATTTAGATTTTTCACATCACACCAAATTAAAAAATATATATATATATATAGCACTGAAATTTATTTGAAAAAAAAAAAAACGATACAAATCATCAATAATTAAGAACCATAAAATTACACACATACAAAAATTTTTGATGGTATTCCTTAAAAGGCTACGTAGCCTCTTCGGCTATTTTTAGATTTCGCGCTCAAAAAAAAAAAAAAGCATTGTGGCAATGTTAAGTGACTGGCATGTGACTAGTGACGCTTAAATTCCATAACATGACACACATGTAATTATTTTCCATAATGTCTTCTTCAGACGCTATGTTTGAAGCTTCGCCTGTGTATTTCCGATATGTAAATGAGCAAGTTGCTCATGTAAAAATAAACTGTGTTTCCCGTCGGTGTCGACATGGGCTGTAGGAAATCTCTAATTTCTCTTGTTGTCGGATGGTTTTCGACTACTTGCGTTTTTAGAATGAAAATTATAAGGCTCTGTGAGTACAAAGATGATTTTTTTTTGTATTTTTGTAAAAATTTTCGTCCCAAAATCTGTAGGGTCACCTTTAACCTTCAACCTGATAAGCCGATAATTAACAACACCCCCCCCCCGTTGTTTTTCCAAAGCTATTTCTTTTTTTTGGGGGGGAAGGTTATCTCCTAATCGGACAGTGTAGATCCAAGATCAGACTGCACAGGATGTGCAGTCTGATCTTGTCTACACTGTCCGCAAAATGACTAGAGACACGCCTATAAGCCTTAGGATAAACCCTGTTTTTGCTCATATTTGCGTGCCGCTTTACTGCTTTTGCAATTGTTGTCTTCTTTTTTCGAAGTTTCGCTCGGCAGCAAAAGCGTATCAAAGAATGGCTCAAGTCCCCTCACCCTTTTTTTTTATCTGTTTGGTCTCGGTAACAAAATTCAAGGTGTTAACGATCCTGATACGGGCGACTTTTGAAAACTTTGTGAGGAAAGGAGAAAATGCTGGTCACCAGCATTTTCTCCTTTTATCACAAAGTTTTCTATTCCTTCATAGACAAATTCCACAATTTTAGGCACATTAGATAATTCAAAGTTTCTTTACAAATGTTTTGGTTATTGAAATGTGTAAAACTTCGTAGTTTTTGTACCACACTCAAGCGCTCGATATTCAAAGGGCCGAAAGGACTGTGACAAAAATTAAGTGCAAAGCTTGAGAGAAGTTCTTTATTACACAACAACTTTTTTTTTCACTGTAATATAAACGTAAAGGTTTTTTTTTCTTTCTTATTTTACACACGAGATTAGAAATTTTCACCATGGTAGTTCTACGTTATATATGACGCAAATGCGTAAAGCACTGTATTTCTATTGGTAAATTTTCCATACATTTTATACTCGCATTTTTATGTCAAATAAATGTCAACGTTAATGGTCTGAGTTCGTATTCACCAACCATTCCTAGGAATATTCGTAGGCTTACTCTTCAAGATTTTCTAAATTTGCAAGTAACTCAACTTCTGATCGGCTAAACCAAATTGCCGATGAAAAGTTGTCTCTTTGTTAAATTCAGAAACTTATTGAGAATAACGCTGAGAACGTTCTTAAGAATAGTTGGTAAACCCAGACCCTGGAAAGCTACGATTTGCTTGATTAATGAGTTCGTACATGAAAATGTCCGCCCTATGTCACCTACAGTTTATCCTAGAGTTAGTGCATTATGAAAAGTATTAAAATGAGTTGATGTCGAAACAGTTTTGTCAAAGTGATACTTCACAATAAAATCTATGCAAATCATTAAATGTTTTGTTTAATCATTCATTTACTCTTTTCCATTAAGTACAGAATGTAATAGGTACATACAGTAGATTTTCTCTGGAATTATGTTGGAAATAGAAGCCATTGCTTACAGCATTCATTTGTTTCTTTTTCAACAATATTTACCATACTTTTGAAACTGTATGGTTTCCTTCTCTGTTTAGTGAATGCGCTTCATGTGGATTGTAACAATTTCTTGTTGGTAAAAAAATGGCTTGTAACCATTGGTTAACCCATTATCACACAATCCCTACTTTTAACGACCCTGAGATAGAAGCCTTTGGGAAACATTGTGGGAAAAGGAGAAAATACAAGAGCATTTTCTCCTTTTCCCACAACGTTTTCTACCCTTTACAAAACAACTTTCAAATTTTTGGTCACTTTTATTTTGTCGTCTGAAAATGCTTTCGATCTGGACAAGCCTACTATTTTGTTGTTTTATAATGAGTTAAAGTGCTTCTGATAACATTTTCAGTTCACGTGGACTGTAAAACAGACACAGCGTTGGTTGATTCTTAAATCCTTTGGTATAAAGTGAGAAATCGTCGCCATTCTTTCACGGCTTAGTACGCTTGGTTTCTTTTTTTCACCCTTATGAAAAAAAAAGTCCATTTTCACCACCACCAACACCAACAAAGGTGCATTTAACCTTTATATTTCATGCTTTCCGGTAGAATATCGAGAAATAGCGGTGAAAATATTTTTCGAACTTACACTGGCACCACCAGTGAAAATACCGATTTTCTTGTTCTTGATGCCTAGGTTATTTGCGCGTGCCTCACAACCAGATGGAAATATGATGTCATATACCTTACACTTCTCGCGCTTGACGTAATATTGTAATGCGTTGCTATGCAGGAGTGGTACGCCACGGCGAATAACGGAAAAGAACTGTACTGGATTTTGATAAAGCTCCTCCCAGAAAGGGTTAAAACTTGAAATAAATTTTTTTTTTTCCGATGAAAAGTCGAAATTTATTTCATCGAGTGAACACCATCGGTAATATTTCACTCGTGGCTATATTACCGATGGTGTTCACTCGATGAAATAAACTTCGATCTTTCACCGAAAAAAACATCTATCCTCTATATGACTATGGCCATAGAGAACAGTTTGCGTTTGCAAAAAATGCATACCGGAAAAACATAGTAGAAAAAAAAGGTCAGCTGAGCAGGTTTTTGAAAAACACAATATGGACACCAGAAAGTAATGAAACTATATTAGTGTTGAAGTGATACTAGGGCAGGATTTGGTGATACTCTGACCCAGCGGCTTCTACATTAATTTGTTACTCTACTTTCCTGATTGCTTCTAGTCTATATTTTGTTTTCAACTGGTGGGTTTTGCTTCAACGCTTACGAATTGAAAGAGTCCGACAGTGTATCTACGCATGAGGGCGAAAATCTTATTCAGACAGATGAATGTTTTGTAGCTGACATTTCGACGTGTTGTTCAAATTTGCATTTCACGTTTTGATCAATAATCTGCCAAAATCAGTTTCCTTTTTAATTAACTATAAATCAATGGCGAAGCATTTCGACTAATTAGTTCAGAATGGCGCCAAGCCAAAACTAATCCAAGAAGTAGCGATTAACTGCGTTGCTGTTGGACGACTGTGTTGCTATTTCTATCTTATTTCTCTGATTACATTTTCTCTGCAGCTTTTTTTTTATTGTATATAAATCTTCAGTGGTTTTTCTCGATAAAGGGAACTTCGTTTCATGAGTGTGTTTGCAAAATAAGAAAGATATTCCATGTCATTCGAGTAACGTTATATGCAATGGAAACGTAGACAACGTCACAACGTGCTATATAAACATAGATGCACGATGTAAATTTTTGTTGCAATGAAACGACATTGATTAGTTAACTCATTACCAAACAACAATATTTTAGGCTTGTCCAAATCGAAAGCATTTGCAAACGACAAAATAAAAGTGACTGAAAATTTAAAATTGTTTTGTGAAGGGTAGAAAACATAGTGGGAAAAGGAGAAAATGCTGGTTACCAACATTTTCTCCTTTGCCCACTATGTTTTCTAAAGGCTTCGTTCTCAGGGTCGTCAAATGTAGGGTTTGTGTGGTAATGGGTTAAACATAGGCACCAGCTTTAACTCCCAAAGACTTCGATGAAGCAAAAGAGTTTTTTTTTTTCAAAGTCCTAGCAATAATGTACAAACATATTTGATCGAGCACTAATGATACGGTATAGAAACAGTTGCCAGCTGTTAGGGATAGTGCACCCTCATGGGATTCGTGTAACATCGCCTTTCTTTGCAGAAAAAAACCTAGCCGGGATTCGGCTAAGACTCGAGTGATCCGTAATCGATCGGCCAATAGACGCCGGTTCCCCGCATTGATTACAGATTACCCGAGGCTTACCCGAAACCATACGGTTTTCGTCGACAAAATGCGATGTTACACGAATTGCATTAGCGTGCTCATTAGTGTGCCCCATGCTTAGATTACTTTTTTTTATCCCTTGAAAGCGGGGATACTTGCTTGTGCCACCATTTTCTAAGATCAAGTGAAATATTTTGATGGTATATGCGAGTATTCGTGTCAAGAGATAAATTTCCTAGTTTTGAACGGTTTTAGTTCGTATCGGATCTCGGTAAACACAATAAAAACTGAAAATGCAACATTTTACCTCTGAAAGATACTGAAGACATTTTTATTTGACCTATGTTCTGGCAGACTGGACGTAACGCATCTCCGAGGTGCATTGTAGCAAACAAATCATCAAAAAGTCAGGAATCCAGGGATTCCAGGTTGTACCGTTGCCTACGCATGTCATATTCTTCGAAGATTCGACTGTCTTATGTGACACATCACTAGCCCCGAAAGCGGGATGACTGTAATATTACGCTCTATAAAGTAGCAATTTCGAAAAGCTTTTTATCAGTACGTTTGAGGAGAAATGAGACCTACTTTAGATCCAGATTTCTCTAAACTACTGATCATAGCTGAGTGAATTGCACGATGTAGCGTTTTATTGAGTAAACCTTTATCTTAGTTTTAAATTCAAAGTAACGGTTGTCGCGTAGGAAAGTGGTTCGGTTCTGTACCCAGGATGCCTATATTAGATAGATGAGTATTTATAGAATGCCATCTAGCAGGAGATAATGCAGGTTGTATAAAAACCAACTGAGTCGTAAGGTAGACTTGTCTTCATCCTCGCTGACCCCGTAAGGCATGGAGAGTAACGTAATGCTTAAACCTAGGTTCCGAGGATGACTTGTCTTTTGACATGCGGAACACTGATCGATAGTTGAAAGTTTCTACCTACGTCAGCCTAATACAAACCAAATGGTCTATAACAATGAATATTCATTCATATACATCATTCAGTCATGATCTGTAAAAAGGGGGCTTAATGCATCTGTAAAAAGTATCGATCCAGGTCAGCCTCCGCAGTCCGCAGGCTAACCTGGCCCGAAACTTTTCGCTATTAATCAATTTTTTTGTATGTCCAAGGACCTGTCTAGCTCATGATTAACCCATTACCACACAATCCCTACTTTTGACGACCCTGAGAAAGAACCCTTTAGAAAACATTGTGGGAAAAGGAGAAAATGCTGGTAACCAGCATTTTCTCCTTTTCCCACAATGTTTTCTATCCCATCAATAAACGATTGCACCATTTGAGCCAAACTGAAATTGTCGTCTGCAAGACTAGAGCTGTCATTGAATGTGACTTAAATACTCCCGCCAGTGCTTTGACAGTAACAGGCAATCACTAGTACTTTGTACACAGACGGACACACGGACGGTCTTACGAGACGGACATTGTGAGGTCGATTGCTCTTTATTCAATACACCCAAAACAACCCCACAAGAGCACCTTTTTTTAACCCCACAAGCATAACCCTAACCCCATACCTACCAGATGGACGGAATAAACCCCATAGGGACTAAATGTACAGTATCCCTAACCTCACAATGTCGGGCTCGTAAGGACGGACACACGGACGAATGGACGGACCCACGGACAGACAGGCTGATTCTAGTATACCCCCGAAAAGGGGCTTTTATGGATCCATAATTATGGAATGAGTTGGACCATAGGTCTCTGAAACTCCATTGGTCTATAAAGGAATAAAGAAATTTTCATTATCGGACACTGTTACTATAAATAGCACAACGGGGATTCCCTTTCTATGGTATATAATAAGACAACTTGTCTTTTTAAATATATTACAGAGGATATCCCCAATGCACTATTTATAGTTACAGTGTTGATGAAAGTTTGTAAATATATTCAGTGATACACAGGCGATGCACCAATGTGCTATGAATGTTCGATGATCGACCAAGGACAATTTTAGTGATCTGTGATAGACCAATAGAGCTTCAAAGGCCTATGCTTGGACTGTTATCGCGTAGGCTATCACTGAGACGCATTAAGCCCACTTTTCACAGAGCAGGGCTCATATGTAGCCATGTTCATAAAGGAACCAATTAAATCTTTCCTGGTTCTTTAAGCCATTACCACACAATCCTTACTTTTGACGACCCTGAGGAAGACGCCTTTAGAAAACATTGTGAGAAAAGGAGAAAATGCTGGTAACCAGCATTTTCTCCTTTTCCCACAATGTTTTCTACCCTTTACAAAACAAGTTTCAAATTTTCAGTCACTTTTATTTTGTCATCTGCAAATGCTTTCCATTTGGTCAAACCTAAAAATTTTATCGTTTGGTAATGACTTAAACACGATTCCCTCACAGCTGCAAACTCGAAGGGTGGGTGAAAATTAAAGAAGGTATCTAATTTAGTAGCGGACTCCCTTAATTAGATATCTTCAATTGATCAATAAACCTGATCGAGAAATGCTGTAATTACTACTTTGGTAGACTTAATAGCTCGAGTTTTATTTATAGTTTACTTACATATCATGGCCAGCAACACTCGAAAAGGGGCATTCGGACATTTGCGTAAAGTGCCGCCTCGGATCAGCCTGCGCAGTCCGCGCAGGCTGATCCGAGACGGCGCCTTACGACTTCATTTGATTGTGTGCTTGTGCAAAACAGAAAATTACACAAAAACGGGAAGGCTCGTTTCGAATTAGCCTGCGCGGACTGTGCAGGCTGATCCGAGACAATACTTTAGTCAAATATACGAATGTCCCTTTTCGCATGTCCCAGCCCGTATGAGCTCTTTTTTGGTATGCCTCACCCTGTTTCGATCCTCATTACACTGACATAGGTACATGTAGCTTAACCCTTTCCAAAATGACAAATTTTAGATTGTCCCAAACTCAAAGTGTTTGCAGATGACAATTTTGAATTTGATGAGAATGGCAGAAAGTTTTCCGATAGCCTAGAAAACACTGTGGGAAAAGGAGAAATTGCTCGTTACGAGCAATTTCTCCTTTTCCCACTGTGTTTTCTAAAGACTTGTACTCCAGACACGTAAAAACCAGGGCTTGTTTGGGAAAGAGTTAAGCTATTTAAGATGCATGGTCTAGAAGTGGTCGTGGCGATGTCCGCTTCATTTTGGTATTTTGGCTAGGGTCGGCATGATTGGCCACAGCCGTGCACAAGTTTCCAAGTGCCCTGCCCCCTGACAGTACGTATACAGTTTATAATGTTCTAACCCAGCACCTGTTTTTGCAAGACTTTTAGACACGGCGGGGAATCACATGACACAACAACAACAACAATGACCGTTATTTGAAAAAAATTCCCCGACTTTAGGTAAGAAAATATTCAATAATTCCGTTAATACATGACCGATTTAAATTTGGTTTGAAGCAGAGAAGGCGGAAGGACTCCAGGGATTTGCTTGATGTGTTAGATTTTTTAAACAACATCTGATAAAAAAGTTATTGACGAGCAAACAAATTTCTTACCCTGGATAATTTGTTTGCTCGTCAATAACTTTTTTATCAGGTGTTGTTTAAAAAATCTAACACGTCAAGCAAATCCCCGGAATCCTTCCGCCTTCTCTGCTTCAAACCAAATTCCAATTGGTCACGTATTAACGGAATTATTGAAGATTTTCTTACCTGAAGTTGGGTTTTTTTTTTTCAAATAACGGTCATTGTTGTTGTAGTTGTGTCACGTGATTTCCCGCCGTGTTTAGAGTACATGTGTGTTGTAGGTGCTTGCTTAACCTTTAACCGTTTTTTTTTAATTGGAAGCATTTGCAGACAATTAAAAAGTGACTCTAAAATCTATTTTCCTGTCTCTGTTTGCCCGTCTGTCCAAAATTCTTTCCCTGTCTCTTTCTTTCTTTTTTATCTTTCTTTCTTTCTTTCTTTTTTCCTTTCTTGAAAGAATGCAGGATGTAAAACTGACCCAAAACAAGCCTACAACGGTAAGTTTCATCTTAGAAATTGTACAAATATGAGTTATAAGGAAATATTTCTTAACCTTATCACCCCCATTTCAGAAGAGAATCGATTCTTCATTCCAAAAAGATGTTCGTCTGTTGTAGACGCTGAGTGAAAAATGAATGGTTCAAAATGAGAGGCGGGAGACCAGAGAGATTAATTATATCCGGTGACCGCAGCTGTAACTAAGGGTAACGGAAGGAAGAGGTTATATAGGAGCATCATTTACTTCTCTAACTTGTCATTTTCTAAGTACAGTTTCTTTGAGACAGACCGCTGGCTTTCACTCAAGTATCTGACAAACATGTGTTATGAGGCTTTCTACTGTCATGGGCCTGGCCCTTAGTCACGTACTGTTTTCAGAATTGGCACAAACGCTGCAGCCACTCTTATATCGTGTATAAAATACTCAAACAGCGTTACTTACTCCATCAATGTTTACCATCGGCAAACGACTCTCGCAGTAAACTTTCTTTTGAAAGCATTGTGATAACAGAATGCAAAGTAACAGTTTAATTTAGTTTAAACAGGTATACTATACCGTCGGTTTACTTGTAAAACTTCGTAACTACAGCTTGTAACAAGCTGTAGTTACAAGGTTTTCGAAGTAAATCGACGATGCATCGATTGAGCTCTCACAACTTCATACTAATCTCTCTCGATTCTGTTACCTGGGAACTACACGAGTACTCGTGCCTAGTGTTTGGACCAATGGAAAAAATCCCAAAGCTGAAACCCACCGCTGGGTTTCGAAATCGGCACATTTTGGTTTGGACGCTGACGCTATACCTCACAACCACGGGCACCACACACCTGAGGTAAAGAGAACGTATTACTCAACTAAGATGTCTTTACAATCATTCATGTTTCAACTTTCAACTAAATTGTCATCTATACCTAGTTTACATTGATGTTTTAAACGTCTTCTGCTGCAAAACTTGATTTGGGTTATGAATACAGACCAATGGCTGAGTATTCGTTCAAACCCTCCCTGCCCCTTTTCAAACTCATTTTTAGCTGTCACTATCAGTTAATCCTGTAGTTTTAAATCTGTCTTAATAATTATGTTATTGATAGATTTTTGGCATGGATTATTCATGTTTTCAAAAATGTGAATAGCCTAAACACAGTAAATGGCTATTTATATATTTATAACTGTAAATAGTAGAAAGCCGATAAAATGGCCATTTACAGATCACAGTAACTAGCCAAGAATTTTTATGTAGAATGGCAAACTGTCAATAGCCAAAAAGGACTGGTTAGATAATTAATTACAGTTAACTATCAATTGCAAAAACCTTTAGGATGGCTATTTACAGTTAATTGTACGTAAAGCTCGATGAAATCGCTTTTTTAATCTATGTAAGCTAGGTAAATAGCTGGAAAACGACAAAAGGGCTACAATTTCCTATCAATAGAAAAAAAGATTAAAATGGCTATTTAAAGTTAATTGTCTAAAGCCAGAAAACGATATTTAAAATAGATATTTATAATTATCTGTCTGCAACGAAAAACACTTTGAGAAGGGTTATTTATAGTTTACTGTAAATAACCGAAAGAGGACGAAATGGCTATGTCGACAGCATAATAAAAAAAAAAAAGAAAATTGCTTTTGCAGTTGACTTGTTCTTTAAAGCAAAGAAAAACCGAAAACTAAACATAAGGTGGCTTTCTGCAATCAACTGTTATTGGCCAAAAAATGTTTAAATGGCTATATATATATAGTGAGCTATCAAAAGCCAAGATCTGTAGGTAATTTTACAAGCTGTCAAAAGCCAAGATCTATGGGTAGTTTTACATTGGTATTAAAAAATAGTGGTCGTAATTTCGGAATAACGGGGTGGTCGTATTTCTGATAGAGTAATCAGTGATCATTGAAGAGGAAAATTTCTGCCTAACAAAAACCGTCCGTAATGGCTGGTTGCTCTTGCTGTCGAGGTGGTCATGAGGAGGCGTTTACCTACTTGTCTTATATACAGCAAAACTATACTTTAGTTTTGGGGCTGAAACTGTTGGTTTTTCACAACTTTGTTTTGCTTTTTTTGCAGCATACCTTTTTTGAAAACTTGCTGCAAATGAGCTATTTTCCCTTTGGTCGTAGTACCTCGGCATGCACTCATACATTTGGGTCTAGAATGAGCTGGTTTAGTTTTCAGTAACGGTTTAATTACCTCTCCAGTGAAATAGACTTTGGAATCGCAGTATATGGGCTTTTGTGAGTGCTATTGAGTTGAAATTTGCGTTTCATTTATTTGCAGTTTAACGGTGAAAAAAGTAAATATTTAAACGACTAAATACCAGATCCGACCAAAATAACAGTTGCTATTGATCTAAAGCAGAGTTGTACTGCAAGAAATATTTACATGATAGATTTGTCTAGGTTTGTGAGCTTCCTACAAAAATTGGTTGGAAACATGCAACTTTTCATCCCAATTTTATTTGTATGAATGTATGTATGTATGTATGTATGTTTGTTTGTATGTATGTGCAAACACCACCACCACTACCACCACCATCACCACCACCTCTCTCTCTCTCTCTCTTTCGTCCTTCTCATTCAATGGGTTTGCCACATAAACAAAAGTGACCCCAAAGTTCCATTTTACAGAAAATTGTTACCATATTCAACATAGTGGACCAAAGATTATATTGGACTTTCTGTGCGACCTTGTCTTGATCTACACATTCTGCTAAAGTGCCCCGAGTCTGGTTTATTGACTAATGCACAACCTTTATCTGAATGTTTCGCATTTCCCAAAATGAAAAGAGATTAAGCACGGATCCATTTGGAATTCAAGGCGAGATTCAACCGCCAGAGGGCGTCTGACAGAGGAATTATAGTAATGGTTAAGATTCCGTAAAGAATTTGTGTTTGTGAATTCTTTGTTATAAATGAATGCGTGGGATGTCTCTTATATTCTAAGACTGAAGTGGACCTAAAAAATTCAGAAACTTTGCGGTAAAAAACAAAAGCCACGCTCTGTTTAACCCATTACCACACAATCCCTACTTTTGACGCCCCTGAGAAAGAAGCCTTTAGAAAACATTGTGGGAAAAGGAAAAAATGCTGGTAACAAGCATTTTCTCCTTTTCCCACAATGTTTTCTACCCTTTACAAAACAAATTTCAAATTTTCAGTCACTTTTATTTTGTCGTCTGCAAATGCTTTCAATTTGGGCAAACCGAAAATTTTGTCGTTTGGTAATGAGTTAAAAAGGGGTTGCAATGCATCTCCGTGGTGCGTTATACCAAGGAAGACATCACGTGATTAACTCTGAACCAAACGACATTTTAGACTGGTCACAATTGAAAGCACTTGCAGACGACAAATTAAACATAACTTAAAAATTGAAATTTGTTTTCAGCATGGTTGAAAAAAAATGTGGGAAAAGGAGAAAATGCTGGTAACCAGCATTTTCTCCTTTACCCACCATATTTTTAAAAAGGCTTCTATTTCAGGGCCGTAAAAAACCAGGGATTGTTTGGTAAAGGGTAAATTATAATTATAGATTCATAAAACCCATTTTGTCTAACAACTGTCTTGATGTAGAATGGTCCTTAAACATGCAAGAAAATATTTCAAAGGCAAAAATGTCAACTCCGATCAAATATCAAAAATATAAAAATAGAAAAAAGAAATGCATATAAAAATACCAGCAGCCTGCATGTAACCACGTAGGCCGACCTGGGCCGATACTTTTTTGCAGATGTGCTTACCCTTTACCAAACAATCCCTGGTTTTTATGACCTTGAGATAAAATTCCTTTGAAAACAGTCGAGAAGACATTGCTTCGTATTTTCAATGCTGCTTTTATCAGATTATCGTTTAACTCTTAACCTGTTAATAAAGTGAAATAAAACTTTTTAGTCATCAGTTTAAACTTAAATGTTGCTATATCATTTTTTTTTTTTTTTTTTTTGGGGGGGCGGGGAAGAAAGGAGGAGTATCTTCTTATCAGACAATGTGGATTCAAGATCAGTCTGCACAAAGTTTGCAGTCTGGTCTTAATCTACACTGTCTGCAAAAGGTGTTCAGTTGTGCTAGGCAGCCGAAGGATTAACAGCGAGCTCTTTCCCAGATAACAGATTTCCCTAGATCTTTATGCGACTCGTTTTTCTTGGAACATAAAAGCCATTTTTTTAGGAAAGGGAGACAACGCTTGTTCTGGAATCATAGGCATAGGAAGGTTTATAATATTGGGGGTGGGGGCGCCAAATGTTGGAGTGGGTGTAAATACTTATAGCCGGACCTTTCATAAAGGGAAATATGGGTATATTATGGGGCGGGGAGCATAGGATATGCCCCCCCCCCTCTTTCCAAAATTATTGCGGGGGCCTGGTCCCCCTGCCCCCTATTCCTACGCCTATGGAATTACATTTCTTTCCTCACAATGGTTTCGAATGCCTTCTACTACTGATTGATTCGTAAACGGGTAACCATAACACAGCTTAATTAGATTGAATGGGAGAGTTTCAAGTAAAAATCCCGTATATCGCACTTTTAAGGTTTCTTTTTCCCAAAACTTTCTCACTACATTTAGACACTCTGAATTTAAGAAATTTAAGAATTAGTTTACTCTACCATATTACTCTGGAAAATGATGAAAAAATGAGAAAGTGCTGCTTACAATTATTTGCATTTTCTCCCTCATGCAAAATGCTCTCAATAGCTTTTTTTTCAGTGGGTGCGGGGGGACTAAGATGTGACTTTTTGGTAAATTCATGGCTTCCACAAAAACATACACACGTACTTCTTACTTTTCGCTGGTGCCCGTTCTTCACCAGTTTAGGACCAAAACTGTTGATAAAACACCAATAAGGATTAGGCTGCAAACATAACTAAAGGACTTTTTGCAGACAGTGTAGATCAAGATCAGACTGCACAGAACGTGCAGTCTGATCTCCAATCTACACTATCCGATAAGATAATATCCCCCTCAAACCCCCATCCCCTAACTTTACAATAGCAAACTTATAGATCTTATTATCGTCTTGAAAATTTCATTCAGGCTGCAAACATAACTGAAGGACATTTTGCGGACAGTGTAGATCAAGATCAGACTGCACAGAACGTGCAGTCTGATCTTGGATCTACACTGTCCGATTAGATGATATTCCCCTCAAACCCCCACCCCCAACTTTACAATAGCAAACTTATAGGTCTGATCATCGTCTTGAAAATTTCATTTTACTTATATAGCAGGTGAAAGGTTTTTTTCTTTAATTGGTATCCGTTCTTCACAAATCTACAGCCAAAAGTGAACCTGAAGCACCGTAAAGAACACCAGAGAAAACTTACTGATAAATTCCTCCATGGATTTTTCCTTTCTTGGAAAGAAACTGGAGTTAATTAACAGAGCGCGTTCTGCAGACACTGGATGATAAATTATCTGGTATATAACACTGGGAAACAATCAAATTGTACTAAAACTGGAAGTTCACCCTTCGACCTAGTGGTGGTATTTCGGGTCAGAGAAGTATAGGGCTAATAATCCATGGGATTTTAAGTTTGAATCCCGGCTCTGAAAAACTCTTTGTTGCGGTTTGTACAGACAGTGCAGGTCAAGATCAGGCTGCAGAGAACTGATCTATCTCTTTACCAGATATTTTGACAAAACGGCTTTCAAACTGCGATATCTTCGAATCGTATCTTCATAACAGTGTGGGAATGTCCAGAAATAGTTCTTTACCAAACAATCCTGATGAAGAAGGCTCTTGAAAAAATTATGGGAAAAGGAGAAAATGCTGTTTACCAGTATTTTCTGATTTTTCTCAAGTGTTTCCGCCCTCTGGAAAACCTCATTACTTGAACCACTTTCAGATCTACTTGGTTTTATGAAAATGCTTTTAATTTGGACAAGTCTCAAATACTACCATGCGATTAAGAGTGATTATTTGCTCTACAAGGTTAAGACTCTAAATAAAACAAGACGGCCATAATACGACTCTAAATTAAACAAGAGGACCGTGATGGCCCTGTATCGCTTCACTGGCTAATAAGTCAGTCTAACACTGCATGCAAAACATTCCAATACTTGACAAATTGGTTTTTAACTCTCCTCTTGGTACATGCCCACTAGACAAAGCTACATGCAAAATTTGGTAGCCCTTTGCCTTATGGTTAGGTACGAGTACTGGCCATTTCTATGATATCGCATTTGTGCGTACACGAGTATATCAAAGTTCTTGGTCACGTAAAAAAAAAAAGAAGAAACGGTGTGACAATTAACCGATAAAAGTTGAAATTTGACGAAAGGTTAGTAAAAATATACACAAGTGTCTCCTATCAATCCCCCCCCCCCCATGTAATAATAATCACTTCCGGGAGGATTGGCCTCCATTTCTATCGCCGATTTAAGTCTTAAATACTCAAACGGAACAGTGTTTCAGTATTGAAAATGTTACATACAATGTAATTTTTCACATACCTCATCAATTTGTCCATTATTTATGTGTATAAGTATTTAATCCAGTATATTCACGAGAGACACAAATCACACTATGCTTGCAGAAGGCAAGCGTTAAATGACGTCATGCAAAGGCATGGTTATCCAGTTCAGTCAATAACTATACTCTATTTCATAAACCTCGTTATTGCTTAGCAGGATCCTTTGGACGGTGGGACATAACATGATATTAATGAATACTATACTAGATTACCATACAAGTTTTATTTGTTCTAACTTTGTTTATATTTTAATTTAGCTCAAACAATTAACAAAAAAAAAAGTATGTAAATCTACATGACTTGTGATCCTGAACGACTGGGTGAAAAAAAGGCACAAAATCAAGTTTTTCACTTTTTCAGCAAATACTTTCAATATCCTAGACTTTAAATGACTATATGTGGCCCACATCTGTCAGACATGCAACAAGAAATTCTATAGGTCGATTCTATCTCAATATTAATGGTCAACATGGGGGTAGGGGGTATAAACGACACTCAAGTTTGATCCAGCATGTCACGGTATGCGGTTATAAATGAACATCAGGTTGACCCAGCCAGAATACCTTATGGTGAAGAAGTTGTAAATTGCATCTGCTAAACAGATCTACCTAGAATAAATAACAAGATAGGTTTTTGAGGGAGCAATAATCAGTAAAGGTGTGTGGGGTATATTAATGCAAAGAAGTAGTGACCTTTTATATAATGTGATGTTTATGTAATGTAGTGTTAAGATTTTTTTTTTTGAACTTACCCAAGTCTCACAGATAATGTTCTTTAGAAACTTAACAGATAAAGATCAAGGATGGTAAATGCAATGAACAACGACTTTGGTCCTCTTGAGGACACACTGGAATGCGTTTTACACACAACAACAGAACTGAATTTACAGCCAAGTTCATTTAAAATCAGTTGCTGTATATTATTCTTTACTCGATCTATAACAGAATTTTAGTCGTGTCCATATTAAAAGCATAAGCAGGTGGCATTACAATGTGTTTCCAATTAAAAAAAAAAAAAGTTTAAAGTGAAGAAAACATGGTTGGGAAACATGTCCAATGCTGATAGCATATATTTTCCTCTTTCCCACAACGTTTCTGAAACCCCTTCAAAACAAAGATACAAACTGATCAGTACATGTCAACCACTACTTACAACTTTCATTTCTTTTTCAGTTCTAATCTGTTCTCGACTCTTCAGAGTCTTCAATGATTCAGTACTGTTTGAGATCTCCAGTACTGATCAATTCTGAGAAGTGATACACATGTCTAGCTGGTTGATTCTAAATATTGAGTCAAATAGAATCGTTCAGTGCTGGTAGATTCTGAATACTGACAGAAAAGTCCAATACTGATAGATTCTGAATACTGAGAGATGTCTAGTACTGATAGATTCTGCATACTGAGAGATATAGATGGTGAATACTGATAGTCATGTCTAGTACTGACAGATTCTGTATATGGACAGAGATAGATTCTGAGTACTGATACAGATGCTCAGTACTGAAAGATTCTGCATACCAACGAGATAGATTCTCAATACTGATACAGATGCTCAGTACTGATAGATTCTGCATCCCGACAGAGATAGATTCTTAATACTGATACCGATGTCTAGTCCTGATAGATTCTGCATACGGTCAAAGATAGATTCTGAATACTGATACAGATGCTCAGAACTGATAGATTCTGCATACTGACAGAGATAGATTCTGAATACTGATAAAGATGCTCAGTGCCGATAGATTCTGCATACTGACAGAGATAGATTCTTAATACTGATACAGATGCTCAGTACCGATAGATTATAAATACTGACAGAGATTGCCAACATTTAGAGATTCTGAATACAGAGAGAGAGATGTCCAGTACTGTAAGACTCTAAATACTGACAGTTAGGTTCTGAATACTGATAGAGATATAATGTCTGATCTTGGCCCACACTGTCTGCAAAAACAAAGGAAGTAAGTTCCAGGACTTTAAGGGTGAAAAGTGTTGTAAACAATGGATTGACATTGTAAGTTCAAGGCCAGGAAGAAAGGGGGGTTACAAATGATATGAACAATACACAATTATATACTTAAGGTTTATTGCAACTTTTAAAATGATTTTAGTCAGTTTCATGCATGTATTGAAACTTTTTTAAGCATGCGATCGCTGCATTCACTGCCTTTGCTTCCATTACGGCATGTAATCATCTTCTTTACTCTCAACATAACCCTTTCCCTTATAATCCTTGGTTTCTACGGGTCTGGAATAGAAACCTTTTGAAAAAATTGTGGGAAAAGGAGAAAATGCTGGTAACCAGCATTTTCTCCTTTTCCCACAATGTTTTCTACCCTATCATACAGAAAAATCATCTTTTCAGCAACTGTTAATTTGGCATCTGCAAAATGCTTTGAATTTGGTCTGGTCCAAAATTTGCCGTTCGGGAAAGGGATAACATGTGACCTTACACCATGTCATGTGATGCTGATTTTTGTCCTACCATGTGACTGATTTTCATCATAAAATGACTGTTTTGTGACCTTTCACCATTACATGTGATGCTAACTTTCATCCTGCCAAGGGACTTTGACTTTCATCATGACTTGATTGTTTTGTGGCCTTTGACCATTGCTTGTAATGCTGATTTTTGTCCTGCCATGATACTTAAGACTTTCATCACAACATGTGACCTCTCACAATTACATGTGATGCTGACATTTATCCTGCCATGTGAGTTTAAATTTCATCATAACATGAAACCATGACTTTCTCATAACATGTGACCTTTACTGACTGAGAGAATCTCATCCACAATCCCAATCCTTTCTTTCAACAAAGGACTAACATCTGCACTGTCTTTCCTTTTTCCAATCAAGAAATGGTGCATAAACAGTTTTAAGCCTTCATGTAGCTTTTTCAGTTTTACTAGTGGAGCAATCCTTGCAAACACAGCTTCCATCTTGTCTTGTGGATAGTCAAGGAGCAGTTCTGATAACACCTGTTTTAGGAGTCTAACCATGGACTTCTCAACGGTACCAAATTCCACAATCTGTCGAAAAATGTCAAAAAAGAAAACAATGAACACCTAGCCTTTTTCCCTTTTCCTTGAGTATTTCCTATCCTTCAAAGACAAATCAAATCATGTGAACCTCATTTAACATGCTGTCTAAATATTTTCAATCCAAAGAAGTCTAAGACTTTAGAAACAGTGACTCACAAGTAATGTCATCCAAGATAATTACCATGAGTCTTCACAATAAAAATCACTTACCCTGCCTACATGCAATGACAAACAAGTCATTATAATGCAAATACTTGCTTTCAGGTCTGAAAATGAAACTTACAGGCCGAAATAATGCAAAATACTTACCATGTGAGCAATCTAAGAAGCATGTCATTATCACATCATATTCTTATTACACAAGGTACTTACCTTGGGTGACAAGAGTGATCAAACATGTCATTAATAACAAGATACTTACCTTTAGTGCATACAAGAACAAACGGGTCATTATTCACAAGATACTTACCTTGAGTACAGACAAGAACAAACAGGGTCATTATTCACAAGATACTTGCCTTGAGTACAGACAAGAACAAACAGGGTCATTATTCACAAGATACTTGCCTTGAGTACAGACAAGAACAAACAGGGTCATTATTACACAATGTCTTGAGTACAAACACTGACTTAACTCTTTACCAAATGACAAATTTATAGAGTGGTCCGAATTGAAAGCATTTGCAGACGACAAAATAAATTTGACTGAAAAATCGAAATTTGATTTGGGAAGGGTAGAAAACATTGTGGGAAAGAGGAGAAAATGCTGGTAATCAGCATTTTCTCCTTTTCTCACAATGTTTTCAAAAGGCTTCTACCTCTGGATTGCAAAAAATCGTCATTGTGTGGTAAAGGGTTAAAATTCACTACAGTGCCAAATACTTACCTTGAGAACAGACAATGATAGAGATTTATGTATAAACAGGTGAGTAAGTAGCTTTCCAAAATTGTGTCTGTTTGTGTCTGATAAATCATTTATTTCTTTAAATCTGTCCCATATACTGAACTGGAATGACATCTGAAAATGAAAACATTACTGTCTTTTTCAAACTAAATATAACATTTGCTTTAATGTTACCATTTGCTGAAGTCAGTTTTTATAACTGTCTCCAAAGAGTAATTTTTCCTTTTGTCCCTATATTTTCAAATTAATATTCTAATATGACATGTAAATACGGCTCTATAAACACGCTGCAATGAAAGCCCAGTAAAATCTACACTATTCTATGTAGAGTGCCGTCATTCTACAGACAGTGACGTCATTCTGTATAAAGTTAGTAAGTAAGTCATTCACCAGAATACAATCTGCATCTGCCTTTTTCACTCCAAGTATGAACTTTTTTCCTTTGATTAAGAATTGAACATGTAAGAATCGAAAAAATCATCTTTCTGGAATGGTTTATTGCTTAATAAACCTTGTTTTGAGTTACGAGGCACAATGAATAAACCACTTGGGCTATTGCCATCGTGGATTATTCATTGTGCCTTGTAACTCACAACTGTGGTTTATTGAACAATACACCATGCTCAGGGTTCCCACAACTTTCTGCTTGCAAAATTCCAGACTTTTTCAAGACTTTTTCCAGGATTTTTTTCAAAATTCAAGGTTTTTTCCAATAGAAAAACTGGAAATGTAAAACCTTTTGAAAGCTACTTTCTTACATACATTCCTTGTTTTAATGAAAAATTAAGATTTAAAGAACATTCTAACTGCATCATAGTTATTTCATTTCTTTACTTGGCCAGTTAAAAAAACTACAAATGACCGAATATAGATTCAGATTAGCCTATCCATACAGGCAGTTTATTAAGGATCCATGCTGTTCACTTACATTTCCTACAAGTAATGAAGTATTTGAAGGCAAATAGTATAGATCCTTATAAGACTACATACCGGTAACCAGGCAAATTGGGAACAATAGGACCATGATGGTCCTATATCACTAACCTGAGTACAAAGCAGTAAAGGTCTACAGTGAAGATAAATACCAAATATCGAAGTTCAAGTCCAAATAATTATGACAGGGTATATAACTGTGCAAAAAGCATTTTCTTTCTTTTCCCAAAATGCTTTCACAACCCTTCTTCTTCAGGGTCATTGAAAGTCGGGATTGTATAGTAAGGGATTGAATTAACTTTCAGAGGCAAGGCGTTTATTTCCTGGTCAAAATGGTGGTTGAATGACAGATTAAAAAACATCATTCGCCCATTGTTAAGACACGAATGAGATTTGTCTCAATAACTTTTTATCAAATTTCAAAGGATGTTGGCTGAGACAGTAATCAAGCCAGCGCAAACTGGGAACCCTAAACTAACAGCTCACAACATTACTAATTTATTGGGGCTCGATAAGTCCAGTATGTGAAAGGTAACCCCTTTTCCAGGACGCATCTTGCAGAAGAAAATTGTAACACAAGACTATCCTAAGGAAGACATGTATGAAGTTTCATAAAGGCCAAGGACTTTAGAAGATAACCGTCAATGTGGATGGATGGGCCAACTGACTAATTGGTCCGTAATGAAATTATACATTTCGGCCCCTTTTTTGATAACATGTTGTTTCATGAAATAAAATCAAATAACTATTGTTTGTGGCTCAACAAGATGAACTTTAATTACATTTTGCCCTGTAATGAAAAAGATATTGGTCCACAGTGAAAATATACACCAAGCCCCCTTTTTTCATGACATGACATTTAATGAAAAAATGTAAGATATTGTTATTGGTAAACTATCATATGTACATAAATTACATCTTGTTTCAGAGCAGAAGAATTTTAAAGTCTTCCCTCTTTGTTTCCATGCTCAAACTTGTGACCACCAGGGAAGGGCCAGCTTGAACCCTAGGGGCATCATATGAACAAACTTGGGAGAGGTCCTCTAGAAGTTAGTACATGTACATACAAAATATCAAAGCTCTAGGACTTCCAGTTTCAGAGAAAAAATTTTTTTTCTGTCTTTGTTCCTATATTTCAAATTTGTGACTCCTGGGGCAGGGCCAGTTTGAACCTCGGGGGCATCATATAGGCAATCTTGGAAGAGGTCTAATAGCAGATGCTGCACACCAAATATCAAAGCTCTACCCCTACTTGTTTCAGAGAAAAACATTTTTTCCAAAGTTTTCTTTTATTATTCCCATGTACGAACTTGTGACCCCCGGGATGGGGCCAGTTTTGACACCTGGGGCATTATATGAATAATCTTTGTAGAAGTCTACTAGGAGATCCTACATACCAATTATCAAAGCTCTATGCCTTCTAGTTTCAGAGAAGAAGATTTTCAAAGATTTTGCTTTTTTTTTCTTTGGTTGCCATGGCAACCAGCGTTATGGGTGGAATTTAATCTCTTGAACAACTTTGGTAGAGATTCGAATGAGGAACATCCCTGCCAAGTTTCATCAAGATTGGCCCAGTGGTCTAGGAGGAGATGTTAAGAAATTGTGGATGATGCACGACAGCCATAGGGCAATCACAAAGCTCACCTTGAGCACTTTGTGCTCAGGTGAGCTAAAAATGTGTTGTTTTTTCTTATATTGGGAATTATTTTCTTTATGATTTAAGACACCGAATCAAGTCCTTGCATATCATTTACTATCATTTTGCACAACAGTTTCGTTGTAAGCCTTCAAATAGAGGTTATTTTCCCTCTTCAGTCATTGAAACTAAAACCTAATTCAAAAGTACCATGTTTTACTTTCACTTTAACTGTTCAGTTTTCATGACCTGAAATACATGAATAAATATATTGGTCTTTTCAAAGGCAATATCCCTGCTTTTAAAGTTTCTGAAAATACGAAAAATCGTAACTTTGTTAGATTTAATACTTGACGTGTTTTGATCCATGATTGCAGACAGGCGCTTACTTTCAGTTTCCTCTGACTCGTCAACCTCATTCCGACTAGAATCATAACGTGGCTTCATAAAGATAAAGTCTGTTAACCTTTCAGACCCTATGGATTTAGATTTTCAGTCATATTTACTGTTGTAGCTCATTTTCACGTCAATTCACATCATCTCGTCTCCCGGAAAATACAAAGCGCAGCTGCATTGTATTTTAGGGTAAGTACCGAGTTCTCCGAAATCAATACACTGGGTCCCGGTTTGTTTAAATATTAGAATAACTATTCCGGGACCAGTGAACCTAAAAAAAGACCGTCATGTATTTGGGAAATTCACCTACTTCGACCAATGACGGTCTATATATTATACAAAATATTGGATCTTTATCCGAAAAATGGAGGACGCAGGCCGGAGATTATTATCGTCCTAAATTCTTGTTTCACACCCAAAACGTTTCGTACTTTTCCCGGTTTTTTCCCGATTTTTCAGAGATATAACAAAAATCAAGACTTTTTCAAGACCGGGAACGGGTATTTCGAAATTCCCGACTTTTTCCCGTTTTCCCGACTGCGTGGGAACCCTGCATGCTAGAATTAAGGTTATTTCTTAATTAAATATTGAGCTGTAATATACCAAATCGTTTGGTAACAAGTGAAACAGATTCCAAAAATGGAAACTATAGCAATTACAAATAATCTTGTGATTCTATCTGGTATGAAACAAGCTTAAACACTTACTTGGTAAGATCTGTGGTGACTGCAGAATTTCTGAGCTAGGAAAGCATAAAAAGGATTGTAAGTTTTTTCTTGAAGACAACAATCTAAGATGACGATAACAATTTCCTGTTGCTGACTGGATTTTAGGCCCATCCTCAACAATTTTTCAAAGGCATCTATGTAGTCCTAGAAAGACAATAAAACCAGCATACTGTGTCATCCACATACAAAACAGCTAAAGTATCTTTAAACAATACTTTAAGTTGCTTTTTTGTAGATAGTGTAGATCATGCTCTGTAGCTATTTTGTTCCAGACAGATCAATTGCCACCTGTTCCAAAACCATTAGTTTTTCTTTGGTACTCAAGTTGTTGAATGATAGCATTAATAATTTATTAATTACCTTCATATAGTAATGAGTAGACAGGCTAAACTTAGCCCATTACCACACAATCCCTACTTTTCACAATCCTGAGAAAGAAGCTTTAGGAAAACATTGCGGGAAAAGGAGAAAATGCTGGTTACCAACAATTTTATCTACCCTGCACAAAACAAATTCCAAATTTTCAGTCACTTTTATTTTGTCATCTGCAAAAGCTTTGGATTTGGACAAGCCTAAAATAATGTTGTTTGGTTATGGGTTAAAACACAAAATACATGGATTACTGTTATATGCAATCATTAATTCATTAATAATACATGCCACATGTACCAAAAATTCCAGGAATGTCTAGTAAATTAAATATACAACTCCCTCTAGCATAAAACGATAAGCCTTCAATGGTTGGTTGAAAAAAAAAACACATGGTTTACTAAGATTTCTCAAACAAGGAAGATACAAAAGTACTAAAACTTATATCTGCATTGCTTAATGAGTTTAATAAATGGGTCCTTTTTGAGAGAAACATTTGCTGTATACAAATTCAGTCATTCATACAATTAAGACAAAAATAATGCAACAAAACAAAAAGCAAAAACATACTTCACTCGTCATGATCACATAGAAGATTGTTCTGCGTTTGTCTGTATTCATTCTCTGTTTTTTTGCAAGCTCCTGAAGCTTTGAACTGATCTCAATGCCATGAAGCACTGACGACATTTCATCCCTGTTTTCTGTAGAGGTTTCAAGGAGTTTGAAATTATCATCTAAACATTCAAAATCTACGCATATTATATTAAATGTTTTTACAGAAATTAACTTAACTCATTACCAAACGACAATATTTTAGGCTTGTCCAAGTCGGGGTTGTCAAAAGTAGGGATTGTGTGGTAATGGGTTAAATGTTTTGTACATGCTTTTACTTTTTTTCACTCATCAGCTTGAAAATAATTTGTAAATTTGTACTCATCATCATACATGTATATACCAAAGTTTTGAAAAAATTAGTCCTGGTATAAAAGCAAGGCAACCAAACATTTGTGCATAAAAAAATATAACAGGAGTCACATTCACTTATAATTCTCAAATAATTTCTACTGTCTAAATTCCCATACTTGCAATATGATGGACTGAGATACGGTAGTCTTCTCAACCAATCAGATCTAGTCTTAGAATTCAAAAGTAAATGAGCCATGCTCTGTGAAAAGGGGGGCTTAGAGGCTTAATGCATCTCTGTGATATATGATACTATACAAGTCATCAATTAACTCATTACCAAACGACAATATTTTAGGCTTGTCCAAATCGAAAGCATTTGCAGACGACAAAATAAAAGTGACTAAAAATTTGAAATTTGTTTTGTGAAGGGTAGAAAACATTGTGGGAAAAGGAGAAAATGCTGATTACCAGCATTTTCTCCTTTTCCCACAATGTTTTCTAAAGGCTTCTTTCTCAGGGCATCAAAAGTAGGGATTGTGTGGTAATGGGTTGATTAAGGATTCATAAAATCTGTTGAATAACAATTGACTAAATTATTAGATACATTAGTCCTTTGGCATGTAAACAATTGATCTGCAGCAAAAAATTTCGGCCTAGGTCAGCCTCTGAGGCATGTGTATTCTAATCTTGGTTGATGATTTTTTTTATATGCATTATGCCCCCTTTCACAGAGCATCGCTCAAATTGCAGAAGAGATTTTTACACTTTACCATGGAAACAATCTTGCAAATCTTCCATATATGATCAGTACACATGCAAAGAAAAACTGTAGGAGGAGTTTGCGACACAAAATTACTAGTATTTTGTACACAGACGGACACGTAAGACGGACAATACTGCTTATCAGCATGTTCTCCTTTTCCCAGAACAGCCTCACAAGACTTCTTCCCAAGACTCATTTACCCTTTACCCCATAAGGCATTTCTATGGTATCTCTAATTGACCCTAAATAATACCAAGGATGAAGCTGTTTCTTATGTGTATATGACCCCTTTTGAGTGCATAGAAAACATTGTGACAAAATGTGAAATTGCTCGTGACAAGCAATTTCACCTTTTGCCACAATGTTTTCCAAAGGCTCCTGCAAGCAATGCGTAGAAATGAGTACTATGGTGTAAAGTGTTAAAAGTTTTTGACTATATGATACAGAGTTAAATACTTTTATATGTTAAGGGGAACAAAATTAATACAGTAAAACCTCTCCTTCCAACCACCCTGGCAGTACGAGCAACCCGCTATTAAGAATGATTTTTGCTAGAACGGAATTTTTCCTTCTTAAAGATCAATGATAATAAACCCGGAAATACGAGAACCCCGCTATTCCCAAATTACGACCACCATTTTCAGTACCAATATGAATTTGCCTGTGTATTTTGACCTCGAGAAACGACTGCTCGATTGCCATAACATTCTTTACAACCAGCTAATTTTCATGTGTCAGTAATCGCAAGCCATAGACTGTGCCACATGTACAAATATTCTTGGGTCCGATGGAATTGACAATCAATTATCGGTCTGTTGTTTGTCCACTGACCATTGTTTGTAACATGACTGTGTTAATTAATCAGGATGTTACATAACATAATCAAATGACATGTGAATGGATTTATTAAACCACTGATTTGTCTTTCACACGGCAATCAAGCGTTTATCACACGTCGCTGACCTGGATGACAAACATATCTACATCCGGGTGATCAGGATTTATTGTTTATAACTGACTGATGTATTTTAGGCATTTGGATTTAGATGTGATCGAGATGGGATTATCATGTTGAATTTGGCACTTTACATACAGTAATTATTCCGTAACGATTATGTAATTGTTAACAAATGAACATGAAGACAGTGAGATAGACGATTAGCAGGCCTGTTCGAATGATCAACTCGGATGAAAAAAAAAGGGGGGGGGATGTCCATAGATGTCAAACGTTCAAAGATCAGCACATATTCAAAAATCATTGTGTGGAATGAAATTTGGCAGTTGGAATATGAGTTAAGTGAAAAAGCAGCAATTCTGTCGGTACTAACAAAAGATCCTTTAGTCTTCTGATGCATTTAGTTAATTAGTGTACATACGTATGATTGTTCTAATCCTTTCCCAAACAATCCTTGCTTTTTACGACCCTGAGATAGAACCCTTTAGAAAACATCATGGGAAAAGGGGAGAATGCTGGAAACCAGCATTTTTCCCATTTCCCACAATGTTTTCGATCCAGCTGGAAAGAAAATTTCAATTATTGGGTTACATTCATTTTTTCATCTGCAAGTGCTTTCAATTTGGACCAATCTGAAATTTGGCTGTTTGGTAAAGAATTAAATAGGCAATTATGAATAGGCATGCTGTTACAGGTGGATTTATTTAACACATTCAAGAAAAATAAAACTTTTCAGTGAATATGAAAATGTTGTCATTTTCATTTGTTTACCTAGGCTATCCTAAGTCAAATGCATTTACTATTCACATCATTTAGCCCTGCAAAAGTCTACTCAGAGCCTGGGTTTATATCAAAATGTAGGCGTGTGAAATCCGGAAATCAGACCACCCCACCAGTAAGACCAAATTTTAAAAGTACCGTGAGTGGTCTTAATAAAGGAGTTTTACTGTAACTGTTTCTGTATGAACATTTACCTTTTATGGGCTGTTTGGGTCCCTGACCTTCCCATGCAGATCCCACAATCCACCATTTACCTTTATTTTCTGCATTTATAAGATCTTGTAAAGTCACATGTAATTGATTATCACCAAAGTCTCCCCCTGAAATAGACAGAAAAACGTTAAAATCTTTTTAGTCCATCAGATAAAAGAAATTATATTCTAGGCAACAATGAAAACATTTGCCGACAAGAATTTGAATTTAGATAAACAGATGGAAAGCAATGATCTACCAAGTCAGTGATTCGTCTATACAAGATAATATGTAATGAAAACTTAGCATTCATGAAAACATATGGACCAGTGTAATAGTTCATTCATTCAAAGTGGCTTGCATAATTTTTTTCTCTTGCTAACACAGGTACCTGCAAAGAAATTTTTTTTTCAACACCTTATAGACTCATATTACTCCAGAGTACATGTAAGAGCAAATACTTTGCCTCTTCTAGGTTTTTTTTATATGAATAGTTTCTTTTTTTGCTAAAGTGATATTAAACTGTGCAGCACTTCTGCAAGACACAATATCAACTGTAGAAGACCACATATATGTGAGGGACAAAATTTTCAATCAACCATATTGAAAAATCTTTTGGTGAACAATGTTCTTCAAGAATTGATGTTAGTTGCTGAAAGAGAAGAAAACATTGGGGTAAAGAGAAAATACTAGTTACCAGCACATTCTCCTTTTGCATATTGTTTTCCAAAGCCTTCCACCACAGAGTCCTTGATCTTTTACAAAAAAAAAAAAAAACAATCCTAGGTTTTAACTTCTGGGAGAAGGAAGCTTTCAGAACCCATTGAGGGAAACATTGAAAACCCGAATTTTCTCTTTTCCTAGAATGGACAAATTCCGTCATTTGAGCCATATTGCGTGGTCTTTGAATTTGATAAAATCTGGAGTTTTGTTGTTTAGTAAACAGTTAACCCATTGCCAGAAAACAAAATTTTAGCCTTGTCCAAATTAATAGCAATTGCAGGTGACGATTTCATTGAGGCTAAAATGGTGGAATCTTTCTTTGATAGGGTAGAAAAATTGTGAGAAAAGAAGAAAATGCTGGTTACCAGCATTTTCTCCTTTTCCCACAATGTTTTCAAAAGGCTTTATTCCAAAGATTGTTAAAAGTCAGGAATGTGTGGGGATCGTGTGGTAAAAGGTTAAAAACAAAGATCATGGGAGTACCTCTCAAAAGCCCTTTCATCATTTTTTGTAAATGCTGTAAATGTTCCGGATCATAGTTGGGTATTTTTCTCATGTTGTTGTTTCGTATTGCCATCAGTATATCAAGCATGAACCTGATCCTTGATTGATCCTTGAGGACTGTTACTTCAGGGCTTGAAGCTTTGGTTTGAATACTCACAATCAACTCTTTTAACCCTGCTGGGTCATCTTTTCTGAGACTGAAGCCAATATCTGTAAAACAACCCAAGAAACATATCACCACTTTACCTAAACAGTTCAAAGTTTTAATTCTTTACCATGTAATCCCAATGCTTAACAACCCTGAGAAAGACACCTTAGACCTATAGTTAACATTGTGGGAAAAAGACAAAAATGCATAGAACCAGCATTTTCTCCTTTTTCAAAAATACTTTCTACCCTATCAAAATTAGAAATCATCATATTAACAAGATTTAATTTTTTTGTCTGCAGATGCTTTGAATTTGGTCAAGTCCAAGAATTTGTCATTTGCTAAAGACTTACTTCTTTACCAAACGACAAAATTTTAGACTGGTCCAAATTGAAAACACTTGCAGATGACAAATTAAACAGAACTCAAAAATTGAAAATTGTTTCCAACAGGGTAGAAAACATTGTGGGAAAAGGAGAAAATGCTGGCTTCCAGCATTTTCTCCTTTTCCCACAATGTTTTCAAAAGGCTCCTATCTCAGGGTCGAAAAAACCAGGGATTGTTTGGTAAAGGATTAATTAAAGAACCTAAGGAGAGATGCTTTTGAAAACATGTGAGAAAAGGAGAAAATACCCTTTACCAGTGTAATCCCCTTTTCTCAAAATGTTTTCAGGCCTTTCAGAAAAGAAAATTAATTTCTGCTACATTTAATAATGTCATCTGCAAATGCATTCAATATGATTAAATCCAAATTTTTGCTGTCTGTTCAAGAATTAAATGATTAATGATGGTTTCAGTAAATTCTAGTGAAGGTATTAAGGGTTAAAATTGATATAGTTTAGATCACTTTCAGCAATTTCATAGTCATACCCACTTACTATCTTTAACTCTTTACCATACAATCCTGACCTATAACAACCTTGAAAAAGAAGCCTTTTGAAAACATTGTAGGAAAAAGAGAAAATGCTGCACACCAACATTTTCTCCTTTTCCAACAATGTTTTCTACCCTTCCCATAACAAATTTCAATTTTTCAGTCACATTTAATTTGTTGTCTGCAAATGCTTTCAATTCGTACCAGTATAAAAATTTGTCGTTTGGTAAAGAATTAAACTAAACACATACTTCTTAGCTAAATTTTTCCTGATACATTAAAAGTATGGTCATCTAGATTGAAAGCATTAGCAAGAAACAAATATAAAGTATCTTGATTAATGTGAATTGTCTTTGAAAGAATAAAAATCATTAAGTCACACAAGGAGAAAATGCTTGTTACCAGCATTAATTTCCCTTCTCCTATGTTTTCAAAGGCTTTTATAACTATGCAGAAATGTATAAACTTGAGATTGTCTGGAATAGGGTTAACTCTTTACCATAAAATCCCGATTTTAAACAACCCTGAGAAGGAAAGCTTTTGAAAACATGGTGGGGGAAGGAAGAAAATGCTGGTAACCAGCATTTTCTCCTCATCCCACCATGTTTTCTACTCTTCCAAAATCAAAATTCAATGTTTGATTCACATTTAATTGGTCATCTGCAAGTGCTTTCAACTTGGACGAGTCCAAAATTTTGTCGTGTGGTAAAGAGTTAAGATAAAAGAGTTACATGCCCAGGTGTGCCAGCTGCGACTTAACCCTTTACCACACAATCCTGAGTTTCAGCCTTTTACCAAACAATACTTGGTTTTAACAACCCTTTGTAGAAAAGGAGCCATTGCTGGTAGCCAGCATTTTCTCCTATTTCCACAGTGTTTTCTACCCAATCAAAGCAAGATTGCACCATTTAGGCCACATTGAAATTGTTCACAGTTGTCTGCAAAAATAATGCTCTCAATTTGGAGGAGCCTAACCCTTGTTTATCTGGTAAAGGGTTAAATGACCCCGAGGAAGAAGGTTCTTGAAAAAAAAAAAAAAAATGGAAAAGGGAGAAATTAATAACATTACACAAAAGTTAGAGTCAAAGAAGGCATAGACTAAAAAAACTAATTCCGAACAATGGCTAGAAATGAAGACAGCATATAACCAGTACCATAACTCTACAATGCGAAGCCAGTACACAAATTCTACGCGATTGTTGGGATCAAGGAAGGCACAAAACCTGTACATTTGCTCTATACTAGTCATTGTAAAAAAAAAAACAATACAAAATCAGTACACTCACTCTTCACAATGGTCAATATAAGCTCTATATCCTTCTCTTGAAACCTTTCTGTCATTAACTTAAGAATATCAAATACCAAAACACTGTGAACTACCTGCAAAGTTAGAGACATGAAAATGAAACAGAAACAAGTACTACAGAACAAGAAAAGTTTGTAAAATTTTCAGCAAACTAGAAACTGTAATAAGTATGTGTATTAAACCTTTACCACACAATCCCTACTTTCGACGACCTGAGAAAGAAGCTTTTAGAAAACATTGTGGGAAAAAGAGAAAATGCTGGTAACCAAATGCTTTCAATTTTGACATAACTAAAAATTTTGTCCTTCGCTAAAGAGTTAACAAAGCAAAGTTCATTTGTCTTCAGGAGGTACTGAGTTCCAAATCTCACCTTGAAGTTATAGAGATGGGATATCAATATCACAACATTGTCTATTTCTTTACTGAGACTAGGGCTTTCTGCTTTCAGGTAAACATCCAATCTTTTTACCAAGTTCTGTAGAAAATGTGCTCCTGCAATAAGAAACGAGAAACACTGACAACAGGACCATTACCTGGCATCATAAATGTTATTTGAAATGTGAATAGACATTTGGATGCAACCATTTTTTTTTTAATATCACAAGGCATTTTGTGGAAGAACAGGCAAAGTATATAGGCTGTGGACCTCGAGGTTATGGCCATTTTTTTTTTTTCATTTTCTTATTCTATAATCATATAAAAAATATTTCTTTAGCAAGATCTGAGTCAAGGGCTTAGCCCTTTACCACATAATCTCAACTTTTAATGACACTGAGGATAGGGTCCGACGAATCACCGAAATACCCCATATTTTTTACAATGAAGTCATATAATTAACATAAGTGCTAAAATGTCGGGGGGGGGGGGGGGGTTTGTTTTGTTTTTAACACAAACTTATGTATATATTGATGAAAGGTAGTTAGTTTAAAACAAAATGACAAAATAACAACATACCATTGACGTCTGCCGTAATGGATGTTCACCGAAATACGAGCCCGTTGTCCACCGTAATACCCACATGACGTAATAAAATGCGTCACCTTGTAGATGTTTTACAGGGTTGTTTTGTCAGATATATATCTATAAATATGCTCGGAAAAAATGGTTTTCTTTCCTGATATTTGGAGAATGAAATTAAAAATTAACGGATCTAGAAAGACAACTGGCAGCCATTTTGAATCGGGTACACATGTTACCCGGCCTTTATTTGTAGACCTGTCTGTCTAAATTCCACGTCTACTGACGATAAATCAAATATCGATTTTGATCTAAATAATATAGATTTAATTGCAGTTCGTCCCCATAGGTTCGTAAACGTAGTAGAAAAAGCAGAAAATGTCAAATGCGACACGCACGTGACGATGGATAAATCACGCAATGCTAATTTAGGTACATTTACTTCGTTCGCAAATGGAACGCACTTGCATACTTTGTGTTTATGATTTAAAGAAATGAAATATCTGATGACTCCAAAGTTTGTTTTTTGTGTAATAAAGGTCAGGTATTTCGGTATGTCAGGACTTGACAGGCGAGTATTTCGGTGATTGTTCTTCACGTGAATCAATGATCAATGTATACTAACGACATTTTTCTGCAATCTTGTACATTAATCTTCTCTATAGTGATCATTACTTTAACTAATCGTTCTTTATGTGAAAAAGAGCCAAATCTTGCATTTAATCCCTAAATCAACAAATATTTAACTGCCTCGAGCGGGTATTTCGGTGGACTTACATGTATACGCCTGTCTCGGTGCATTGTTTACGTCGAGCCCCAATGATACATTGTTATTTTGTCATTATGATTTTAACTAACAGCCCTTCATCTCTATTGACATTATTTTGGTCAAATTCCACAAAAAAAGATAAATCCGTTGTACTTCAATAATAATCATAACACAGTAATAAAAAAATAGGGGTATTTCGGTGTTTCGGTGGTATTTCGGTGATTCGTCGGACCGCTGAGGAAGAAGGCTTTTGAAAACATTGTGGGAAAAGGAGAAAATGCTTTACTAAACAATCCCAGATTTTCACGACTCTGTCAAAGATGCCTTTTGAAAACATTACAGGAAAAGGTAAAAATGCTGGTAACCAGCATTTCCTCCTTTTCACACAATGCTTTCTACCCTTTAAAAATCAAATTTTAACTTCTGACTTCCAGTACTTTAATTTTGTCCTCTGCTAATGTTTGCAATTTGGAACAGTCTAAAATTTTGTTGTCTGCTAAAAATTAAATTACACCAATTAGAATACATACCAACTTCAGACCCAACATTTCCCTGAAGAATGGCAACTAGCATCATTAGCTCCATAGACAGTCTCTCTGGGGTGATTTCTGTTGTTACACAAAGATCAAACACGAGGCCAACAAAAGTTTCGTTAACATCTGCTCGACTGTTAGACAAATACAGTTCCTCTATCTGTGAACTCACTGAGTGTATGTTAGCCTCACTCGCCCTGTCAAAGATTAGATCACACAGTTGTCCGGATAAAAACTGGACCCAAACTTTCTTAGAATTACGATTCTCTGGTTTTCTAAATAACCCCCAAATTTTAAATGTTTACCTCTTTTTATTTACTTAACTCTCCACCAAACAATACCAACTTTTAACGTCCCTGAGAAAGAAAGCCTTTGAAAACATCGTGGGAAAAGTAGAAAATGCTGATAAACAGCATTTTCTTCTTTCTCCACAATGTTTTCTACCTTTTCCAAATCAAATATCAATTTCTTATCAACATTTATTTTGTCTGAAGATGCTTTCAATTTGGACAAGTTCAAAATTTTGTCGTTTGGTAAAGAGTTAAAGGGGGAAAATAAACCCAAAACCAGAAAGTTGTGGGCGAACCCTACATGTACATTTAATCATATAATTATGACACAATCCCGAATTTTAATAACACTAGGTAAAAAGTTTTTTATTTTCTAAAGGTTTTCTGCCTCAGAGTTGATAGAAGTTTGAATTGAGGGGTAAAGGGTTAACAAGAGCAAGAGAAGGGTGTGTGCTAATTTTCATCTGCACTTGCTTGATCAGTGAAAATTTTCTGTTGAAAAAGAAGCAAAACTGTGTCAAAAATATTTCGAGGGTGACCTGCCCTTGTGGCTCTGATTTCTGATATTTGATAGCCTGACTGAGTTGAACTCTTTTCCTAGCAACGTTATAGTCTAGTCTAAATTTAAAGAATTTCCAGATGACAAAGTTTGGGGAATGGAATAAACATTGTGGGAAACAAAGAAATGCAGGTTACCAGAAAAGTTTCTTTGCTTAAGGTCGTTAAAACTCAGGATTGTGTGGTAAAGAGTTCTGTCAATATCTGATCTATGTACCACACAATCCAGACTTTTGAAGACCCAGAAAAAGACGCCTGATGAAAACACTGTAGGAAAAGGAGAAAATGCTGGTTAACAGCATTTCTTCCTTTTCCCACAATATTTTCTACCCTAACTAAGTCACAAATCGTTATATAAACAAGATTTAATTTGTTGTTTGCAGATGCTAAGAATTTGGTCCTGTCCAAAAATTTGTCCTTTGGTAAAGAGTTAAGTTATGAGTGAGACACAAGACAAGAAAAATTTTCAAATGACAACAACAGAGCCCAGATAATGACAACGCCATACAGATATTTCCATATTTCCTTTGAAACCAATTTAGCTGAAGGTAATCTTGAAGGTGACCTTGACATTCAAACTGTGCCCTAAGAAATTTTCTTACCTGTTAACCAAACCTTTCATCTGTTTCTTTAATTTTTCTAAATGAGCTTTCCTTTTCTCATCCGTTCCGGCAATCATTTGTGCTCGTTTGGCAGGTGGAATGTATGCACCAGTTTCTCCTCCCACCCCTTTATTGTCTTTTACGATGTTCCCTTCTGCATCCCTCAATCTTCCATAAATATCCTCCTTCAATTCTGATTTATCACTATATATAGATTCATCAAAGTCATTATCTTTCTCTTTTGGTATCTCATACGTGTCATTCATGCCATTAGATTCACCACTTGACAAGCTATCAGAGTCTGTGCTTTCAATCACACTGGACTCTTCACTATCTGCTGATTTATCAGCAGTTTCATCCGCAAAAGATACTTTCTTTTTCATCTTTTTTGGCACTGAAGATTCTGATACATTGACATTTTTTTCATGATCACTTTCACTATCCTTTTGTTTCATGATACTTTTAGATTTGGCTTCAGACTTTCCAACTATGTTTTGAATTTTCTCCGCAAGTTTCTCCCATTTTGCCTTTTTAGTGTCATCTACAACATTTGCATCTTCCAGCTTGTCTGATCTGTCTGCTTTCCTTTTTTTCACATCTTTGATGAAACCTGTATCCTCACTATTGACATCACTATCCTCTTCCAGGTCTTCATCTTGCTCTTCCATGGGTTCTTCTTCAACATCTTCCTCTGTATCAAGATCAGATTCAATCTCATCTAGACCTTCATCAAATTCTTCATCGCCTTGCATATCTTCCTTCATTGTAAAGTCTCCCTCTATATCTGGGGATAAAAACAGTTTTTCTGACTTTAACTTTCCAATAACAAGAAGTATAGACTTGTCCAAATTGAAATCATTTGCTTGTAACAATTTAAATGTGGTACAAATGATGAAATTCGTGTTAGATAGGCTAGAAAACACCGTGGGAAAAGGAGAAAATGCTGATTACCAGCTTTTTTAACCTATAACCAACAATCCCTGGTTTTACAACCCTGAGAAAGAGACCTTTTGAAAACATTGTGGGGAAAAGGAGAAAATGCTGGTAACCAACATTTTCTCCTTTTTCCACAATGTTTTCTACCCTGTTGGAAACAGATTTTGATTTTTGATTTACGTTTATTTTGTTGTCTGCAAGTGCTTTCAATTTGGACAAGTCTAATATTTTGTTGTTTGGTAAAGGGTTAAAATTGTGGTAGATGAAGAAAATTGACTGTGATAAGCTGTGGCTCAGATTGCCAAAATGTTCAACATATAATTATTATTGGACTTTAATTTATGATGATAGTTCTAATTTCAAACAACTAAGTTGTTTTCAAAGATTATTATTTGCTTCAGGAGGTTAAAATTTAATGTCTCTCTATGTTTCCACAACCCTAAAGGAGAAGGCTTCTGAAAACATAATGGTAATGTATACAATGCTTGTAACAAGCATTTTCTTCTTCTCCCAAGATGGTTTATTCTCTTTCAAAGACAAAATCTGTCATTTGAAACACATGTTTTTGTGATTTGAACATGCTTTGGATTTGGACAAGTTCTAAAGTTTATTGCCTGGTAAAGAGTCAACCCATTAAAAACGGTATTTTTCACATATGCATGTACCATAAACTTTTATATACAGAGCTCCAAATAAGAGGGAGTGATGGTATTCTAAAGTAATTATTTCTCTTCCAAACCCTATGTTCTAGGTATTGTCTCATGGAGACAAGTCTAATGAGCACCCATAATATAGGGTTCAGTTGCGAATAACAAATAATTTTCCATTTTGAAATCAAAAGCATTCCCTCTATCTGGAGCTGTATTTTAACTCTTTCCCATACGGCAAATTTTGGACCAGACCAAATTGAAAGCATTTTGCAGGTGGCAAATAAACAGTTGCTAAAAAGATGATTTTTCTATATGACAGGGTAGAAAACATTGTTGGAAAAGGAGAAAATGCTGGTTACCAGCATTTTCTCCTTTTCCCACAATGTTTTCAAAAGGCTTCTATATTCCTGACCCATAAAAACCAGGGATTGTTTGGGAAAGGGTTAACTATGATAAAACTTTTTAATACAACAAAATTTTCAACTTATCCAAATTCAAAGCACTAGCAACCAGAGATGACACATAAAGTGAGACTCAAATTGAGAGATTTGTCTTTGAAAAGTTTGAAAATATCCTGGGAAAGGGTGAAAATGCTGGTAATCATTATTTTCTAGTCTTAATGCTATGTTTTCAGAAGCTGTTTCCTTCCATGGTATTAAAACAGGTGTTTGTATTGCACTATAATAAAAAAAAAATTAAATAAATAGACAATTTCAGTCAGGAAGAAAG
This sequence comes from Tridacna crocea, assembly GCA_943736015.1. Lineage (NCBI taxonomy): Eukaryota > Metazoa > Mollusca > Bivalvia > Cardiida > Cardiidae > Tridacna > Tridacna crocea. The sequence continues at coordinate 19,107,894 of OX031069.1, forward strand.
GAGAAAACATTCAATTCACATTGTTTGTGATACAAGTTCTCAAAACTGATATCTATCAGTTTTCATGACAGCTTCCAAGCACTCACAACCAATACTCACACCATGTTGTGGGTAGCTGCAAAAGTTGATCTCATACATTACTGGATTTAAACTCAGAACTTTTGGAGTGAAAGTGCAACCCTCTACCCAAACCTGCCTGTTGCCAGGGAGTCCAAAATTTACTGCATATACAAGCAGCCTGAGTGTGTTGCATATGTATTCATGTACTTCAAAAAATATTACTACAGTAATTGAACACCTTAGTCTTTGACCTGCTTGGCAACTACAGTTCAGAACCCCTACAATTCAGACACCCATGCCATGCCATTTTATGTTTTGACATTGACTATGATTCAGATCCCTTAGCATCGTATTTTTGTCTGCACTGAGAAGCTGAAATACCCACCAGATTCCATGTCTTCATTTGCCATAGCCTCTAACTTGTCAGCATTTACAACATCAAGTATATCTATACTAGTTAAGACAAAATTCTCTGTTAACCGTTTCCCAAACGAAAAAATTTGGACTCTTCCAAACCGAAAGAGTTTGCAGACTACAATTTTAGATTTGGAGAAAATGGCAGAAAGTTCTCAAAAAGGGTAGAAAACACTGTGGGAAAAGGAGAAATTGCTCGTTATGAGCAATTTCTCCTTTTCCCACAGTGTTTTCAAAAGACTTTTACTGCAGACCATAAGAATCAGGGCTTGTTTGGGAAAGGTTTAAGCCTTCTACAGATCATGCCATGTTCCCAAACCACATCAAATTCTCTTGCATAAAACCTTATTTAATTGCATGTACACAACTTTCAACATTACTTCACTGCATAGCTCCAGATAAGAGGCAGTGATGGTATTCTAAAGTCATTATTTCTCTTTGAAACCCTATGTTGTTGGTACACATTTGAATCGTCTCAATGAGACGATTCTAATGAGTACCCACAACATAGGGTTTAGTGTAGAATAATCAAAATTTTCGATTTTGAAATCAAAATCACTCCCTATAACTGGAGCTCTGTTTCAGGTATATTGTGGAGACCAGCACACCTCTCAATGCTTACTCGGAGTTTCCTTTGCCTGTACTTCAAACAATATTCTTTCGAAGCCACTGACCCCTTTCCCTTACAACCATTTTCCAAAATGTGATCAACCATTAAAGAAATATAGGATCTGACATGAGTTGGCTTTTGAGATAAAATTTTATTAAAACGAGTCTAGGGAAATGTTATTAAGCGAGCCTTTGGCGAGCTTAATAACATTTTCTTTGACAAGTTTAATAAAATTTTATCTCACATGTCCACGAATGTCAGATTCTTTTTATCATATAATGATACATGTATTTCACAAAATATAGATCAGATGATGCAAAAGCATTCACAAATGCATCCGCGGTATTTTTTATGAGAGCCATTTATTTGTGTGAAAAACGTTCAAAATGAAGTCACAAAAATGTGATATCAAACGTGTTTAAGATAAGAAAGTTCGTAATGGGTATATAACCCTGAAAACAAGGGATGTGATAAAAATGAATCCTATCACAATGACAATCATCAATAGTATAAAAGAAATTAGCAGACCAGCAACCCTATACCTTTCTGACAGAGATACCAACATAATCATACTGAAGATACAAATGACAAATTCAATGATGTTCCAATGACAGAATATGTTTCTGACAGGGTAGAGTATTGTGTTGGAAAAGTTGAATGTTTTGTAACAGAGATATTTTAGACCTGTCCAAATTGAAAACACTAACAGACAACAATAAAAAAACGGCAAAATAAATGTGCCTCAAAGTTTAAAATCTGTGTTGGGAAGGGAAGAAAATATTGTGGGAAAAGGAGAAAATGCTGGTTACCAGCATTTTCTCCTTTTCCCACAATGTTTTCTAAAGACTTCTTTCTCAGCGTCGTCAAAAATAGGGATTGTGTGGTAATGGGTTAACCCGCAAATTCCTTTGAAAAAAAGCCAGGTAAAAATCATGATTGTGTGGTATAGGGTTAAGACATGCACATTCAGTTTTCAAGGATACAATCCAGTCCATCATCTAAGAAGGACTGAGGCAATGTTTTGGATTTCCTCTTGTGAAGATGGAGTTTCTTCTCAAGGTCATGGATTTCCTTGTTGTCTCTTTGTTGTACAGCATCCATCTCCTCCTTCTCATGTTGTTTCTTCTCCTCTAACTAAAATAGAAAATGCAAGTGGCATAGTCACAAGTGATAATATTAACAATGATGTTCATTCAATGAAATAATTCAGTATTAGTTGTTTTCACTAACATTGGCGAGTTCTGATTGGCTGAAAAAAAAAATTCAGCAGTGTCGGGACTACTTTTGCAGTCAAAGTAATGTAAACAAACATTTATATGAGATTTCGTAATGGTTTTCTTTCTAATCTTTATTGAGTCTGAAGTTCAACTTGCTAGCTGAATTTATTTTCTCTAAATATTGATAAAAAGCCAACTTTACAACCTTAACCCTTTACCCAACAATGCCAACTTCTAACAACCCTGGGAAAGAAGCCTTTTGAAAACACTGTGGGAAAAGGAGAAAATGCTGGTAATCAGCATTTTCTCCTTTTCCCACAATGCTTTCTACCCCTTCAAAGCAAAATTGCACCATTTGAGCAATACTGAAATTGTCGTCTGCAAATCCTTTCAATTTGGATAAAGCTAAAATTTTGTCATCTGGTAAAGAGTTAAGATAAAAGACCTTCGAAAACATTGTCAGAAAAAGTGGAAATGCTGTGCACCAACATTTTCTCCTTTTCCCACGATGTTTTGTACACTATCAAAGACAAATTCAATAATTCTAGCCACATTTCATAATTATGGCACCTGCATATGTTTTGGGTTTGGAGCTCTAGGTCTAAAATTTTATTATGTGGTAATGGGCCTTACACAGTAATATGTAACATATTATGATGACCCTCCGGTATCTCTTACATGATAATTTATCTAATTTTTGTTCCCTCATATCATATCTATGCAAAGATTTCTCTTTTAACCCATTACCACACAATCCCTTCTTTTGATGAACCTGAAAAAGAAACCTTTAGAAATCATTGTGGGAAAAGGAGAAAATGCTGGTAACCAGCATTTTCTCCTTTTTCCACAATGATTTTTACCTTTCACAAATTAATTTCTAATTTGCACTCATTTTTAAATTATCATCAGCTAATGCTTTTGATTTTGAGAAGCCAAAAACTTTGCCATTTGGTAATGAGTTAATAGTTGTGATAAGAAAAAGGAGGTAACCAGCATTTTCTCCTTTCCTCGAGTTCACAGACAAAATCCATTATTTAAATCATTAATAGTTTGTCAGCTGCACATGCCTTAAATTTAGAGGAGTCTAAAATATCTTCTTTCTACGATGAGTTTAAAAACTTTATATATTGTGGAGTAAAGATTTTCTGTGTAACAAAGTTTTGTTCGATAATAACAAGTACTTGTTAAATACTTACATACTGGAAAATCTATTCTGGGATAAATGAAAAAAATGTGCTTGCAGGTTTGTGCTTAACTCTTTACCAGGTACGGTAATTTTGGTCTACTGAAATTGAAAGAATTTGAAGTTGACAAATTTAGAGTGGCAAAAAAGGTGGTATTTTTATCTGTAAGGCTAGAAAACACTGTAATAAAATAAGAAAATGCTTGTTTTGAATATCTCTCCTTTTCCACCGTGTTTTCACATTGAAATTCCTTCAGAGCCCAAAAAACTAGTTTTGACAATTTCGAGGGAGAAGGCTTCTGAAGAAGTTTCGGAAAAAGCAGAATAGGCTGATTGCCAACTATTTCTTCTTTCCCTATGTTTTCCTCTTTTCAAAGGACATAATGATATCTGTTTTTGAGTCACACTAACTTAATTCTCTGCAGATGCTTTCAATTTGAACAAATCCACTATTATGTCATCTGTTTATTTAGGCCTCTTATGATAGGCTGGTTGTTTACTACAGATGGACACTAAGAACAGGATTGTCTGTGATTGTAAGATAAGGTGTATTACTGACTAGATCCTTCACTTTTTACCATGTGTGATCCTGAGTTTTAATGACGCAGAGGAAAGCAGATTTTAAAACCATTGTGGGAAAAAAAGAAAATGCTGGTAAGCAGCATTTTCTTCTTTTCCCAAAACATTTCTTACCCTATCAATAAATAGTTGCACCATTTGAGCCATACTGAAATTGCTGTCTGCAAAATACTTTCAATTTGAACAGGGTTAAAATTTTGACATCTGGTAAAGGGTTAAATCAACTTGATTTCTTTTATAGGATGAAATGCAGAGGTTAGGAGATTGTGACATACTGAGGTCATGGCAAACATACAAAAGACTTAGCTGGCACGGCTACAAGATTTTACCTGGGAAGAATCTGTGAATATTCAGCGGCTTATAACGTATAATGTAAAGATACAGAGTCAACAGAAAAAAAAACAACATCAATCAGTGCAACAATAGTACTCTGTGTAAGGCAGGTCAGTCATATAATACCAACTAAAAGAATGTATTCTTACCACAGGATATTAAATTCAGAGACAGAAAAGTTAATTCAAAGTAAAGATGACAATGTGAAACATATGCATAAAAAGATATCAAAGTTGAAATACGCAGTTGTGCCATTTCTTCTCTGTTTATTTATTAGTGAATATGTCACTGCTTTTGTCATTAATGAATGGACTCAGTCCTTCATCCAACATCAGTATTTTTTAAATGATACAAGCATCAACAACTCTTCAGCTTGTGAAAGCAAAAATACCTTGGATTCCACCTATATCAAATACAAAGCTGTACAGCAGAGAACATCATCATGGCTGATATACTTCAAAATTGGGGAGTACACACCTACCTTTCTAGCTAATTTCATTTTACCAAGTTACACCGACACATTTGGAAGAAGATATTTGTTCATCCTAGGATCATTTACAATGTTGATCAAATGTGGAATCATTACATTTATAATTCATTACAAAAAACATCTCATATACATTGTGTTGGCTTACATAATTCAAGGCTGTTCAGGAACTGTTTTTTCTATATACAGTATTTCATTTTCTTACATAGCTGACTTAACATCACAAAATGAAAATCGTGTTCTCGGAATTGTAGCTATTGAAGCAGTTTTGATGTTCACATCAGTCATGTCTGGACTTTTATCCGGATATTTGGTAGAGACAAGTGGACTTGGATACTTTTATACCTCCATCCTTTGTACATGTTTGAATTTTGTTGCATTACTACTAGCAGCTTTCTGTATACCAGAATCTCTCTCAAGACAGAATAGAACTGACAGGAGATCATTTCTATCAATGATCAAACGAGTGACTGACTTTTACCATAGCAAGGAGTTTAAAGGTTTAAGACTATGTTTTCTTATCCTACTCCTATCTTTTGCATTTGCTGAAATAACAAATGTAAATCGCCCTTCATTAGAGACACTATTCCTTTTGGGCCAGCCATTTTGTTGGGGTCCGTCTAAAATTGGTGATTTTCAACTCGCACGTAATGCAGTTAGAGGGGGGATAGGTCTGATATCTTTACACCCTCTACAAAAATTAATGTCAAACGAGGTAATTGCCATTGTAAGTAGTCTTTCTAACATGGCATCTTTTATAATGGAAGGCTATGCCAACACAGAACTGAAAATTTACTTAGTGGCTGCCCTTGGTGTGTTTTCCTTCCTTGCTGTCCCCATGGTGAGGGGCTTGATGTCAACTATTACTTCTCCAGACAAACAAGGGTCCATGTTTGCAAGTATTGCTGTGATTCAAGTTTTAAGTGCCCTATTATCTGCACTCTCACAGAATTCTGTATATTCTGCCACTATTTCCACTATGAATGGGTTTGTTTTTTTAGTCATGGCTGGCTTCTGTTTGATAGACTGCATACTTTTGATTATCTACTGTTTCATAAAGCCATACAATAAATCTTATTTGAGACCTGAGGCAAATCATAATGATAGTATATTTGATAAGAATAGCACAAACTTCTAGCTTTCAGTATATTATACTTGTGACACAGCCTGCAGACTGGTACCTTTTTTCACTTTGAAAACTTTGTGGTTAACTGTTTACCGACTGATAAAAATTTGGACTTGTCCTTATTCAAAGCAATTGCTGACAACAAATAAAATGATACTCAAATGACAGAGATCCCATCAGAAGGAGCTGAAAATATTGTGGGAAAAGGACAAATAGCTCCTTTTCCCATAAAGTTTCAAATGCCTTCTACCTCAGGGTCGTTTGGAAACAAAAACTCTGGATTGTCTGGAAAAGTGTCAAATAGAGAAATTGTCCTTAAAGTACAATTTTTCTGCCTGCCGCAACTGTTTTGACTTGTGACTATGTACTTAGTCAAATATTATGCATTTCTCAACTTTTAACTTTTAACTCCTCCAGAGTTTATTTGATGAAAGCAATATGTTTAGAGCAAAAGAATTTAATATAATTTATCTTGAAAATTAAAACAACTGCTAAAATTTTTCATTAAATATATAATTTTTATAATTACACATGTCTGTTCCCAAGTTTGTTTTACAAAAAAAAAATTTAGCCAGCTGCATCACTGAACCTAGGTTTGTTGGTTTTATTGGGGTTTAACGCCACTTTAACAGCTAAGGTCATATCATGGTGGTCGGTGACTCACATGTGTTTCCTGGCTTTCTTACACTAGTACTAACACAACTTTCTTTCCAAATTCATCGACTACTTTTCTCACATGCTTCAGCAGAGGTGAGAGGCAACAATACGCCTGAAAGAAAGTTCTCCTGAAACAGGTATCGAACTCACAACCAGGTCATGAGTCCGATACGCTCACCACTGAGCCATCCAGGCGAGGCTACACTGAACCTAGCATCTTACTGATTAAAAAAGATAAACAAACAAAACAATGACTTTTTTCCATACTGAAGCTGATTGATATATCACTCAAAGTTTTGTCAAGAATCCTTTAACCCTTTATCACACAATGACAACTTTTGACGACCCGGAGGTAGAAGCCTTTTGAAAACATTGTGGGAAAAGGAGAAAATGCTGGTAACCAGCATTTTCTCCTTTTCCCACAATGTTTTCTACCCTTCACAAGTCAAGTTTTGATTCTTCAGTCACATTTATTTTGTCGTCTGCAAATGCTTTCAATTTGGATCAGTCTATAAATTTGTCATTTGGTAAAGAGTTAAGTATATTACCAACCTATCCTTGTATTAAAACAAGAGGGCCATGATGGCCCTGAAATCGCTCACCTGAGTTTATTGACCGAACATGCACCATCTAGTTTCCCAGTGACCTAGTTTTTTATCAGACATTACCCATCATCAAACACTTTTGAGATATCAATAAGACAAACATTCTGGCCAAGTTTCATGAGTATCCGACTGAAAATGTGGCCTCTAGAGCGTACACAAGGTTTTTCTAAGATTTGACCTGTGACCTAGTTTTTGACCCCACGTGACCCATTGTCGAACTTGTCTGAGATATCATCCAGACAAACATCCTGATCAACTTTCATGGGTATCCAACTGGAAATGTGGCCTCTACAGCGTACACAAGGTTTTTCTAAGATTTGACCTGGTGACCTAGTTTTTGACCCCACGTGACCCATTTTGATACTCATCCGAGATATCATCAAGACAAACATCCTGACCAACTTTCATGAGTATCCGACTGAAAATGTGGCCTCTAGAGCGTACACAAGGTTTTTCTAAGATTTGACCTGGTGACCTAGTTTTTGACCCCACGCGACCCATTGTTGAACTTGTCCGAGATATCATCGAGACAAACATCCTGACCAACTTTCATGAGTATCCGACTGAAAATGTGCCCTCTAGAGCGTACACAAGGTTTTTCTAAGATTTGACCTGGTGACCTAGTTTTTGACCCCACGTGACCCATTTTTAAACTCCTCCGAGATATCATCCAGACAAACATCCTGACCAACTTTCATGAGTATCCGACTGAAAATGTGGCCTCTAGAGCGTACACAAGGTTCTTCTAAGATTTGACCTGGTGACCTAGTTTTTGACCCCACGTGACCCATTTTCGAACTCGTCCGAGATATCATCCAGACAAACATCCTGACCAATTTTCATGAGTATCCGACTGAAAATGTGGCCTCTAGAGCGTACACAAGATTTTTCTAAGATTTGACCTGGTGACCTAGTTTTTGACCCCACGTAACCCATTTTCGAACTCATCCGAGATATTATCGAGACAAACATCCTGACCAACTTTCATGAGTATCGGACTCAAAATGTGGCCTCTAGAGCGTACACAAGGTTTTTCTAAGATTTGACCTAGTGACCTTGTTTTTGACCCCACATGACCCATTTTCATAGTCGTTCGAGATTTCATCGAGACAAACATCCTGACCAACTTTCATGAGTATCCGACCAAAACTGTGGCCTCTAGAGCGTACACAAGGTAAAAAGTTGACGACGGACAACGCACGACGGACGCCGGACACAGCACGATCACAATAGCTCACCATGAGCACTTCGTGCTCAGGTGAGCTAAAAAACTCTGGCAAACAATGATAATGCAAGTAATCAATATTTTTTCTATTTCCCTATAACGTTTCTTACTCTTTCAAAAACAAATACACGCACCATCATTTGAACCCACTTTCTCTTATTCCCATGAAGTTTTCAAAGCCTTCTGAAAAGGTTTTTTTATGGGTGGTGTAGCTTGTTTGTTTGTATTGGGGTATCACACTGTTTAACTCATTACAAAACGACAATATTTTAAGCTTGTCCAAATCGAAAGCATTTGCAGACAACAAAATAAAAGTGACTGAAAATTTGAAATTTGTTTTGTGAAGGGTAGAAAACATTGTGGGAAAAGAAGAAAATGCTGGTTACCAGCATTTTCTCCTTTTCCCACAATGTTTTCTAAAGGCTTTTTTTCTCAGGGTAGTGAAAGGTAGGGATTGTGTGGTAATGGGTTAATAACTAAAGCAAGGCTGACACTCGCACGACTTTTGGCCACGATTCTGTCGTGGCAAGCCGTGCCATTTTGGGGCTCGTGTCTGCTTTATTTTAGACATCTTGTCTCTGTGATATAAATTGTCTCTTCGCTGGCGATCTCTGGGGCAGTGTTCAGGAAGCCAAATATATACCCCCGCACTGACGCGTGCACCACTGTCGCGCAGTAGTTGTGAACTGCTCGTGAACTATTCATGAACTAGACGTGAGCTGTTCGTGACAGTCGTGGCATGGCGCGCACTGGCACGCATCCTCGAACAGTTTGCGCATAGTTCACGACCCAGTCGCGAAATTTTGTTGTGACCAAAATTTTGAACATTTCAAAATTTTTGTCCCGACATGGTACGCAGTCATGACGTGTTTACGCACACTTCACGCCAGTTTATGACTAGTTTGCGCAATGGCACAACTCGAGTCGTGCCAATGCGTGTCACAGAATCGTGCAAGTGTCAGCCTTGCTTTAGGCCATTAAAACCATTGTGGTTTGTGGACAAACACATGTGCTTCCTGTTTTTCAATGCTAAAACTACCGTACCTATAAATGTCAGGTTTTTATTGTTGAACCCTCTACCAAACGATAAATTTCAACACTATCCCAAATTGAAAAAATTTGCCGGTATCAAAATAGATATTACTCGAAAGTTGAAATTTGTATAGGAAGGTAAAAAAACATTGTGGGAAAAGGAGAAAATGCTGGTTACCAGCATTTTCTCCTTTCCCCACAAGGTTTTCAAAAGCTTTCTCTCTGTCAGGGTCATTAAAATTCGGGATTGTATGGTAAAGGGTTAATAACTTCTCCCCTTATGATGAGCTCCCATATTTGACGACACCTGCTCCTGTTCCCTCCGAGGGGTAAAGCTTTAACCCATTAGAGCAACGGCGGGTATTATCGACACTTTAAGAGATCGGAGAGTGTGGTGTCGATAACAGCCGCTTTAAATACAAACTGAAGTTATCAGTGGTTTATTTTGCGGATACTCTACTGATCTACACGTATAATATAATGGTGTAAAGTTGCGTATTGTAGCAAACAACGCCAACATTACATAAGGGTATGTCGGGTGATATCGACAGGCTTCGTGTATTATCGACATTGTATTTAATTTTTAAGAATTTAACATCAAAATTCTCTTTTAACTCATCATTATGGGTTTTATTCAGTACTCGTCGCCGAATTAGATCTAATATAAAGCAATTAAAGCAAAACTTGACGCGTAACATGGGTACAACTGCAAAAGAAGGCCGAACAGGTACACATTCAGGGTTCTCCTTTGACCCGGGACTCCGGGTTTTGACGCTTGGAAATCCAAAATTACCTGTTTCTGACGCTCAAAATAATCTGCCTAAGTGTCAATCTGACGCACGAGATTTCCAGTCAAAGGGTCATATAAATTATGTCGCATACGTCCGGCAGGAATGTAGACTATAATAAACATGATCAGTACCAACTGTGTAAAGACGCAGCTCTGTTTATCACAAGTAATCAAGCTGTCGAGTGGCGAGTCATTTATGAAAACATGATAAAGGTGCTAATCCAATTATCTAGTTTAAAATGACAGGTTTTCAAGTTAACTGCTTATCTAATTAACAAATTTATGTCAAAACATGCACTAGTGCTTGTAAAAGAATTAACAGATTTGAAAAAAAAAGATCGCTAGAAAAAGCGTGAAAACCCATGACACAACAGAGATCAGTTTGACATCGTCCGATCAGAGGCACTTCAAACTATCTTTTCATCTTTACAAACAGATTTAAACAGTGAATTTATACTTATTTCTTCATGAAACAATATGTGAAGGCTAAAAATCTCTGTTTATAAATTAGGATATTTTTTTTTCTAAGATGAATAGAATAGATTAGAGTAGGGGGGGGGGAGGTGGGGGAGAAAAGATGGACGTTAGGTCTTCTTGTCTTAAATCATTAGTGCTGAAAGAATAGTGAAAGAAAAAGAATTTAGACAAGAAAAGAAAACTTGAACCTTTAGAAATAACACTTTAACGGGCCTTTACATTCTCCCTTTTTCCACAATGTTCTAGGCCAAGAAAGACAAATTCAGTCATCCCAGCCACATTTGAATTGTCGTCTGCAAATGTCTAAAATAATTATGATCTACATAGTCAATTTTTTTTTTTGTTGTTTGGTAAACAGTTCAAAAATGTTATTTGTGTCCATTTATTTATCAAGATGAATTGCATACTAGGGCTGCAATTTAAAGTTCTTCTGTCCACTGCATTCTAAGGGTATTTTCTTATCTAACTTCCTTCCCATAAACAAAGAATATAAATAGAAAGTTTTCAGTATTTCACTCTTATTTCTCCATGATAATTTTGACCCTTGGACATCACTATTTGACTCTTGGAAATACCATTTTGACTCTTGAAAATTTGGGCTCAAGAGTCAATGACTCTTGGGATTCTGGACCTAGGGAGAACCCTGCACATTGGTAATATAATGGACTAAGATGCCTTGACATTGCACCACTGCGCACCATTTCTATGGCCTATGACAAGTTATTTGACGAGTATCGACCTCGTTTTGAAGTTTTCAAGCCAACATTTGTCTGGACATAGCTGTAACCCGAAAAATAAAAAGGAATTGTGGTTACATAAAACATATTAAGTCTTATTTCTTTCACATAGATGTCTTAATCTGTCGATAATTGCCGATCACATAAATTAGCATCGTCAATCATCGACACATGAATAAACTGCTTTATGGTGAGCAAAACACGCTCAATTTTGTGATGCAAACACTATTTCATATCTGAAACTTGTATTTAAGTTTGAATTCAAGCAATCGAGCAAGTTTCAGTACGACCTTCACGCTGACAAAAACCACCACCCTCCTTATCGTAGACGTTAACGTTGGGAAATTTTATTACTGTAAAATTTTATAGATTCTTTGGGACTTACAGAGTACTGTTTACTTCCGACACTGTGATTAGATAAAATATTGATGTCATATTTTACATCATAAAAATGAAATTTGTTCATCTTTCATGGAATTAAAGGACAAAATAAAGAATTGACGATAACTGCCGACGGTCGACAATACCCGACGTTGCTCTACCACACAATCCCTACTTTTGACGACGCTGAAAAAGAAGCCTTTAGAAAACATTGTGGAAAAAGGAGAAAATGCTGGTAACCAGCATTTTCTCCTTTTCCCACAATGTTTTATATGGTTCACCAAACAAATTTCAAATTCCCAGTCACTTTTAATTTGTCGTCTGCAAATGCTTTCGATTTGGACAAGCCTGAAATTTTGTCGTTTGGTAATGAGTTAAAAGCATTGTTGGGAAAGGGGAAAGTGCTGGTAACCAGCACTACTCCTTTTTCCACAATGTTTTCTTCTCATACAAAGAAAGATCCTATAATGTGAGCCATATTTCATTTGCTGTCTGCAAACACTTTGGATATAAACAAGCTCAATATTTTGTTGTCTGTTAACCCGTTACCACACAATCCCGACTTTTAACAACCCTGAGAAAGAAAGTCTTTGAAAACATTGTGGGAAAAGAAGAAAATGCTGGTAACCAGCATTTTCTCCTTTTCCCACAATGTTTTCTACCCTTCACAAAACAAATTTCGAATTCTTAGTCGCTTTTATTTTGTTGTCTTCAAATGCTTTCAATTTGGAGTGGTCCATAATTCTGTCATTTGCTAAAGACTTAAAAGAATTCAAGTGTAAACATTAACTCATGAAATATCTTTGGAACAAAAACCAAATGAGCTGTCAAGATAGTCACCTTTCTTTTCCTCTTTTCCTTTCGTTTCTTCTTCTCTTTCTCCTCCCTTTTCTTTGCCGCTTTCTTCTTTTTCATCTGTAAATCTTTCTGTTCTTCCATGGCTATCTCTTCCTTTGCAGTCAACAGATCTTTTTTGGTGGGAATCTGCAATGAAGGGAAAACTTTATTTCATACTTTCCAGTAGTTTATCTAGGAATAATGATGGAAAAGTTTTCAACACTTCATGGGTACCATCAGTGATAAATACTGATTTCATGTTCTAACTCTTCAAATTAATTTCAATTATAATAATCTACATGAGCTTTCAGCGGTACAACAGTCTTCTCCCAAGTGTGATCCTGTAATAAAATGCCTGCAGTTGTTTATGCAATGTCAAGGTAAACTGACATCAGGTAAACAATTAACTCATTACCAAACAACAGTATTTTAGGTTTGTCCAAATCAAAAGTATTTGCAGACGACAAAAATAAAAGTGATGTAAAATTTAACATTTGTTTTGTGAAGAGTAGAAAACATTGTGGGAAAAGGAGAAAATACTGGTTATCAGCAACTCCTTTTCCAACAATGTTTTCTAAAGGCTTCTTTCACAGAGTTGCCAAAAGTAGGGATTGTGTGGTAATGGGTAAACTCTTTAAATTACCATACAATCCCGACTTTTAACGACCCTGAGAAAGAAAGCCTTTGAAAACATTAAGAGAAAAGGTAACCAGCATTTTCTCCTCTTTCCACAATGTTTTCTACCCTTTCCAAATCAAATTTCTTTTTTATGATTCACATTTATTTTGTCCTCTGCAAGTGCTTTCAATTTTGACTGGTCCGAAATTTTGTCATTTAGGTAAAGAGTTAATACTAAGTTCTGGGATGAAGTCATTGCAGCATTCATCCTGCCAAATGGTCCTGTACCTAGACAAGAGGGCCATGATGGCCCTGAAATCGCTCACCTGAGTTTATTGACCAAACATGCACCATCTAGTTTCCCAGTGACCTAGTTTTTTATCAGACATTACCCATCATCAAACACTTCTGAGATATAAATAAGACAAACATTCTGGCCAAGTTTCATGAGTATTTGACTGAAAATGTGGCCTCTACAGTGTACAAGAGGTTTTTCTAAGATTTCATCAAGTGACCTAGTTTTGGACCCGACAATTACCCATTATCAAACTCTTTTGAGACATCACCAAAACAAATATTCTGACCAAGTCTGAAGAGTATCAGGCAGAAAATGTAGCCACTAGAGTGTACACGAGGTTTTTCTAATATTTGACCCATTGACCTAGTTTTTGACTCCACATGACCCATTTTCAAACTCATTCAAGGTATCACCAGGACAAATATTATGAACAAGTCTTAGGAGTATCAGACTGAAAATATGTCCTCCAGAGCATACAAAAGGTATTTATAACATTTGACCTATTGACCTAGTTTTTGACCCAACATGACCCATTTTCAAACTCATCCAAGATATTCTGACTAATTTTCAAGAGTGTTGGACTGAAAATGTGGCATCCAGAGCATATACAAGGTTTTTCTAAGGTTTGACCTGGTGACCTAGTTTTTAACCCCGAATGACCCATTTTCAAACTTGTTTAATATATCATCAAGGCAAACATTCTGACCAACTAACAAGAATTTTTGACTGAAAATGTGGCCTCTAGAGCCTAAAACAGGTTTTTCTAACATTTGACCCTGTGACCTAGTTTTTGACTCCACATGACCCATTTTCGAACTCGTCCAAGATATCATTAAGACAAATATTCTGACCAACTTTCAAGAGTTTTGGACTGAAAATGTGGTCTCTAGAGCATACACAAGGTTTTTCTAAGATTTGACCTAGTGACCTAGTTTTTGACCCCACATGACCCATTTTCGAACCTGTCTGAGATATCATCAAGACAAACATTCTGACCAACTTACAAGAGTTTCGAACTGAAAATGTGGCCTCTAGAGCGTACACAAGGTTTTTCTAAAATTTGACCTAGTTTTTGACCCCACATGACCCATTTTCAATCTTGTCTGAGATATCATCCAGGCAAACATCCTGACCAACTTTCATGAGTATCCGACTGAAAATGTGGCCTCTAGAGCGTACACAAGGTTTTTCTATTATTTGACCTAGTGACCTAGTTTTTGATCCCACATGACCCATTCTCGATCTTGTCCGAGATATCATCCAGGCAAACATCCTGACCAACTTTCATGAGTATCGGACCAAAACTGTGGCCTCTAGAGCATACACAAGGTAAAAAGTTGACAACGGACGACGGACGAAGGACACAGCACGATCACAATAGTTCACCATGAGCACTTTATGCTCACGTGAGCTAACAAAAAAAGGGTATTACAACTCCGGCAAACTTCCTTTTACATCTCTGAGACAAAGAGTACCAAACAAATCACCACACAATTACGGAGCCATAACATCCATTTTGTCTAACAGTCGACTGAATCATGAACTAGAACATTACTCAGACATGCAAAAAATTGGGAGATGATGTAAAGTTTGAGCCTGCGCAGACACAAGTTGATACCTTTTGCAGATGCATCTAGCCCACCCCCCCCCCCCCCTCCCCTTCCCACACAGCATAGCTCACACAGTCACAAAAATAGTATCGGAGCAGACACCTTCAGACTGAAGGTATAAAGAAGGTAGATGTATGTTGAAACAGAAAAATATCAGGTACCTGCAAGCAAAATGCACTGTTAACCTACATACTGTGACTATAAATATTGTCTATTAACTCTTTGATCACAACCACTATTAATGCCAAAAATCAACAAAGTATCTAATTCTTAACAAAAAAGCTTCATATGTAACACCATTAACCCATTACCACAATCCCTACTTTTGACAACCCCGAGAAAGAAGCCTTTAGAAAACAATGTGGGAAAAGGATAAAATGCTGGTAACTAGTACAGATAACTGTCCCCAAAGGCGATGTTACTTTTTGACTGGTCGCCTCTGGGCACAGAGACAATCCGGACAAAATCAGTAGAAAGTTCCGAACAGATTTTGTGCGCAAGTTTGAACTCTTATAATTTCGCAAACAGGGCACAAAAATAGGATTTAACATACCTGTTTCTTGTGTATTCAATATTCCTTCGTTTGAAATACAAATACTTCCAATTTAAACGCTGAACGTGAGAAAAAAACGTGTATTTCATCAGTTACTCGAGTTGTTTACGTTCCCGAAAATGTACATAATGGCTGTCACACACTACAAATTTCGTCAGTGATTTTTCGGAGATAAGCATGTTATAAACGACTTCTACAAGCTCTTTATGTAATGAATGGTTTAACAATTTATTTTTGGTCATGTTTATTACTAAAAGTTAATTGCATTTCGCTGCAATACGGATAAAACTGACGAAACAGAAAGTCATTACAGCGCTCTATATTTGCTACCCGAAAATTTACAATGGACTTGAGACGGTACGGTGTACAGTAAATGTCCAAATATGAAAAAGATCACCGGAGCGTCTCATTATTGAGACTAGCTGGTAACCAGCATTTTCTCCTTTTTCTGACAATGTTTTATACACTACTAAAATCAGATTTCAGTTTTTTGAGTCACTTTTGTTTTGTTGTCTGCAAATGCTTTCGATTTCAACAAGCTGACAATTGTTTTGATGTTGGTTGTGTCATAAAGCAGCCAGTAAAATAAGATACATAGTGCTGATTAACAGAAACTCAAGGAAAGCATGTAAAGGTGCACTGACCGCTGCAGTATAACGGAGATAGTGTTGAAAACAGTATTTAACACCACAGAATCAATCAATTCTATATAACATTATAAGCCATAAATCTAGTACCGCTCTCCTTTGGCTGAAAGCTTGTTTTCGTGCTTTTTTCAAAAGTCTTTCCTCCTTTCGCCTCTCTTTTCTGCTTTGTGTGTTTTTACTTGTGTCATTCGATGACTGAGAAACTGAGGAATCGCTCCCCGAAGACTTCTTCAGAGAAAAGTTCATAACTTCCGAACGAATTTTTCTCAAGCTAGGTTGTTGCTGGCTTCCTTTACGCTTCCTTTTCGTCATCTTTACTGAATTCAGACGAAATACCCTGAAAAGTGTAAAATCAAAGTTTTTTTTTTAACCAACAGTTTCACATGTTGTCAACGGTAACAAGAAGATGGGATCCGGTAAACCGCCCTACGTCATTCATGTTGATGACGTAGACAAATTTATGAATATGCAAATTTGAGATCGGCATTTTCCGTCAATAGAATACGAATCAAAACAATAGCCTGAAATCCGCCTAATACATAAATAAAACAGACATTTTTTGGCAATTTTCATAGAATCATAAAAAGTACACGCGAAAATATGAATACTTTGGTGTTTTTTTTTTAAACCTTCATTATTCGTCGGTTTATTGCAAGAGATTATCTTATTATTATGAGCTAAATGAAAGTAAACGATATCAATCACCGGAATGGATTTATAAAAACTAAAATGTACATTTATACCTTGTTCCCTTAAACCTTTAACTTTAGGAACTGAAATGTTGATCTACTTAAGGTTTAGATATGCTTATTTAGAACCAAAATCCCGCAAGAATATATTTCGATTTAAATGTTTAAATGAATACAGAAATCAAGGTTTTAACCAGACCCCATGTTGCTAACATGCCAAATATGCGTGCATGTTTGAATACATCATAAGTACTAGGATTAATGAAATGTCGTATTGTATGCTATTTAGGACCCTGCTTTGAAACTTTCTTAGTCTTCTGCTTTGAGACTTTCTTAGTCTTCAAACAAATGATTCACCTGAAACAATAAAATGAACAAGGGCGGTTTACTGGATCCCCCGATTTACTATACATTTATGCTAACAGTACGGTATTAGTTTCTGTGTCTCATCCCAGGCAAATGGATCGTATATACTATTTTGGATCCAATAAATCCGATCCTAAGCCTTCTGACAAGCAAACTTCGCCCAGACAATTATGTAAAGACAAAGGGCGGTTTACTGGATCCCCCAGGTCATTTTACTGGATCCCCTACCTTAATATCTCCTAAACAAGGTTGAAGCACTTGTTTATACCTCTTTATTAATTAATATTGGTCGTGTATGTTATTTTAGACCTCAGAGATCACACCTTGAATCGTCTGACAAAGTAACTCGAGTGTGACAATTAATAAAGACAAGGGCGGTTTACTGGATCCTCCAGGTCGTTTTACTGGATACCCTACCGTAGTATCTACTAAACAAGGTTGAAGCACTTGTTTATACCTATTCATTGATGAAATTTGGTCATGTATGTTATTTTAGACCTTACAGATCACACCCTGAGTCGTCTGACAAAATTACTCGAGTGTGACAATCAATAATGACAAGGGCGTTTTACTGGATCCCCCAGGTCGTTTTACTGGATCCCCCAGGTCTTTTCACTGGATACCATACCTTATTATCTGCGAAACAAGTTTGAAGCACTTGCTTATACCTATTTATTAATAAATATTGGTAATGTATGTTATTTTAGACCTTACAGATCTTACCTTGAGTCGTCCGACAAAGTAACTCGAGTGTGACAATCAATAATGACAAGGGCGTTTTACTGGATCCCCCAGGTCGTTTTACTGGATCCCCTACCTTATTATCTCCTAAACAAGGTTGAAGCATTTGTTTATACCTCTTTATTAATGAATATTGGTCATGTATGCTATTTTGGACCTAACAGATCACACTCTTGAGTTGTCTGACAAAGTAACTCAAGTGTAACAATTAATAATGACAAGGGCGGTTTACTGGATCCCCCAGGTCGTTTTACTGGATCCCCTGCTTTATCATATTTTCATGCAAGTTGCATACAACTGTCCATATATCTAAACCAATTGAAATGTGTCTGATATACTATTTAGAGCACAAATAAATCACAATCTGGGTCTGCTGACGAACTCCACAAAAACATTGAATAAAAATAACAGCGTTTTCCTGGATACCACGCCTTACTATCTGTTTGGCAAAACTGAAATACTTGTTTATAAATACATCTAAGCCAACGCAAATGTAACACATGTGCTATTTTCAACTCAATACAAAATACTTCCAGTCGTCTGACAAACTATAAAATTCAAGTTGATTGATTGATTGTATGGTGTTAAACGCCGTTTTCAACATTATTTCAGTTTTATCGCGATTGCCAGTGCGACAATGGATAAAGACAAAGGCGGTTTACGGGATTCCCCATGTCATTTACTGGATACCCTGCCTTACCGTCTACGTTACATCACTGATGTACTTGTTTATTCGTTTTTTTTTTTTAATGCAAATGAAACCTATATATATATACAATGGAACCAACAGACCATACTTCCCATCCGTCTGACAAACTAATTAAAGTGTGACAATACTATTAAATGCAAATGGGCCAGACATGCTATTTCATTGCTTTACTGGACTCCCAACCGTCTTTCTATCCATCTAACGAAAGTAAAGTAATTGTTTCTACACATGTAATCTTACTCGAGGTATGCAACCAATGATAATTTTATTTTAGATCTTAAATTATGTGAAAAACTATTATTATTGGTATAATTATTATTACTATTTATGTCTCCGTCCCGTTGTCCCACTGCCAAGTAAATGTAACTTAATTACTTTTTCGTAATTTGCAAACGGTCATATCCCAATTTGGACCCTATTTCAACGCTCCAAGACCGTTGAGAGACTAATTTAAATGAAACAAATGATAGAGACACAGGCGGTTTAAGGTAGTTTTGCTGGACACCTTACCTATCAGTAAATCAAGACACCAAGAAACTCATCGTATGTCGTAACTCATAAAACCATTCCAAACGTAGAGAACTTAGTTCCCGACAAACTCACTCAGCTGAAAAAAAAAAAAGTAACATGTAACTGGACCTGATATCTCTTCACTGCCCCCTTGTAAACGTAGAATTTCATGTTTTTGTATTTTATACCATGCAAGAGGGTCAGGAAAGATACATTAAAAGACCTTGCAGTGAATGTTTGTGAGTCTGAGAAATAACTTTTCAAGTCAATCGTAATAAAAACCAAGAGCGATTTACAGGACATTGCTTATTAGACCACCTACTTAACTATTCCTTTCACATCACTACTATTATATACTTATTGATTTAGCTTTTCCTATGAAATTGAATCAGCAATGCTTTCTTAGACCGCACCGTGAACTTCCCTGACACACTGTTAAGCTCAAACAATTACAACGAAAAAAAAAAGATAAGGACACAGAATGGCTTCCCATCCCCCTTGAATCCCCTGTCATCCCATGCATTTTAAGGTAACTGATTTACTTGAACGTACACAATGTTGCAATTGCAATGAGATCAAATATGCTCTTAAAGGTGGGTATATTTAGATATTTCACATCTCACCGTGACAAAATTTAAAAATAAATATATCACTGAAATTTATATGAAAAAAGAATACAAATCGTCAATAACTAAGAAAAATTAAATAAAAAAAAAAAACATTTTTTTTCTTTAGATGACGTTCCCTTATAAGGCTACGTAGCCTCGTAAGGTTATTTCTATATTTCGGGTCATAGATCAAAAAGGCATTGTGGGAATATCAGTGACTGACACGTGACTAATGACGCTTAAATTCCATAACATAACAACCATTTAATTATTTTCTATAATGTTTTCTTCGGACGCTATATCTGAAGCTTCGTCTGTGAATTTCCGGTATGTAAGTAAGAGTTTGTTATGAATGAAAACTAAAAGGCTTTGGGAGCATCATGATGATTATGTCGTACTTTTGTAAAGTTTTTGTTCCAAAATCTGACGGGCCACCTTAAAAATGCTCCTAATCAAAGGACAGACTTTCAAATTGAATCAGTGGTTTGTTGGTATGTCAGTTGCTCAGTCAGTCAGTCCTTTAGTTGGAGGTCAGTAAAAAGGTGTGTAGGTTGCAGGGTTGCAGGGCATGTGGGTAGGTAGGCAGGTAGACAAGCAAGCATGTAGGTAGGAAGGTAGGCAAGCAAGCAAGCAGGTAGGTAGGTAGATTAGCAGGCAGGTGGGTAGGTAGGTAAGTAGGTAGGTAGGTAGGTAGGTATGCAGGTAGGTAGGTAGGTATGCAGGCAGGTAGGTAGGCAGGTAGGTGAGCAGGCAGGTAGGTAGGTAGTTAGTTAGGTACGTAAGCAGACAGGTAGGCAGGACGGTAGGTAGGTAAGCAAGCAGGAAGCCATGTAGGTAGGTAGATAGGTAGACAAGCAGGCTGGAAGGTAGGTAGGCAGGTAGGTAGGTAGGCAGGCAGGTTGGTAGGTAGGTAGGCAGGCAAGAAGGCAGGCAGGTGGATAGGTAGGTAGGCAGGTAGGTGGATAGGTAGGTAGGCAAGCAGGCAGGCAGGCAGGTAGGTAGGTAGGTAGGTAGGTAGGTAGGTTGGTGGGTCGGTAGGTAGCTAGGTAGGTAAACAGGCAGATAGGCAGGAAGGTAGGTTAGTAAGTAAGTAAGCAGACAGGTAGGTAGGTAGATAGGTAGGCAAGCAGGCATGTAGGTAGGTAGGCAAGGCAAGTAGGCAGGTGGGTAGGTAAGTAGGCAAGCAGGCAGATGGGTAGGTAGGTCGGCAGGTAGGTGGGTGGGTAGGTAGGCAAGCATGCAGGTAGGTAGGTAAGCAGACAGGTAGGTAGGTAGCTAGGTGAGTGGGTAGGTAGGTAAGAAGGCAAGCAGGCAGGTAGGTAAGTGGGTAGGCAGGTAGGTGGGTTGGTAGGTAGGTAGGTATGTAGTTAGGAAGGTAAGCAGGCAGGTAGGTAGGTAGGTAGGTAAGCAGGCAGGAAGGTAGGTATGAAGGTAAGCAGACAGGTAGGCAGGAAGGTAGAAAGGTAGCTAGGCAAGCAAGCAGGTGAGCAGGTAGGTAGGTAGGTAGGTAGATAGATAGGCAAGCAGGCAGGTACAGCTGTAGGTAGGCAAGCAGGCAGGTGGGTAGGAAGGTAGGCAGGCAAAAAGGCAGGCATGCAGGTGGGTAGGTAGGTAGGTGGGTAGGTAGGCAAGCAGGCAGGCAGGCAGGAAGGTTGGTGGGTAGGTAGGTAGGTAGGTAAGCAGGCAGGTAGGCAGGAAGGTAGGTTAGTAAATAGGTAAGCAGGCAGGTAGGTAGGTAGATAGGTAGGCAAGGCAGGTGGGCAGGTGGGTAGGTAGGTAGGCAAGCAGGCATGCGGGTAGGTAGGTAGGCAAGCATGCAGGTAGGTAGCTAGGTAGGTAGGTGGATGGGTAGGTAGGTAGGTTGGTAGGCAGGTAGATGGGTAGATGGGTAGGTAGGTAGGCAGGCAGGTGGGTAGGTAGTTAGGTAGGCAGGTAGGTAAGCAGGCAGGTAGGTAGGTAGGTAGGTTAGTAGGCAGGAAGGTAGGTTAGCAGGCAGGTAGGCAGGTAGATAGTAAGCAGGCAGATAGTCAAGAAGGTAGGTAGGTAGGTAGGCAAGCAAGCAGGTAGGCAGGTAGATAGATAGGTAGGCAAGCAGGCAGATAGGTAGGTAGGTAGGCAGGTAGGTAGGTAGGTAGGTAGGCAAGCAAGCAGGCAGGTGGGTAGGTAGGTAGGCTGGCAAGAAGGCAGGCAGATGGGTAGGTAGGTAGGCAGGTAGGTAGGTTGGTAGGCAAGCAGGCTGGTAGGTGGGTAGGTAGGTGGTAGGCAGGCAAGCAGGCATGTAGGTAGGTAGGTAAGAAGGCAGAAGGTAAGAAGGTATGTATGAAGGCAGACAGATAAATAGGCAAGAAGGCAGATTGGTTGGAATGTACATAGGTTGGTAGGTAAATACGTAGGAAAGAATGAAGGTAGGTAGGTATGCAGGTAGGTAGGCAGGCAGTCAGTCGGTGGTGGGTACATTAGTACTTAGATAGGAAGACTTGTAGGGCAGGCAGTCAAGTTGATAGGTACGTAAGTAGGAAGGCAGGTAGGTGAATGAAAGGTTGAGGTGTTTGTTAGTTAGGTAGCTAGGTAGGTAGGCAGACAGGTTGGTAGGGATGTAGGTAGGTAGAAAGGCAGGCAGACAGGCAGGCAGGTAGGTACATGTAGGCATGTAGGTAGATGGGTAGGCAGCCAGGTAGATAGGTAGGTAGATAAAAAAAGTCGGTAGGTAGGTAAGTAGGTAGGTTGGAAGCTAGGGGTAGGTGGGTGTCTTGTTATATATGTATGTAGCATGGCAGGTAGGAAGGTAGTTAAATGCATGAATAGGTGCAAAGCCAGGCAGGTAGGTTGGATTGGTAGGTGGATGAATAGTTGAGTAAATCGGCGGTAGGTAGACTAGGTAGAGTTGGTAAGTAGATAGGAAAGCAAACAGGCAGGTAGGTAAGTAGATGGGTAGGTATGCGAGTAGGTACGTAGGTATGTTAGTCGGTAGCTTCGTGGGTATGTATGTTGCTAAAAAGGTAGCATGTAAGGTAGGAAGGTAGGTAGGTTGGG
Organism: Tridacna crocea; assembly: GCA_943736015.1. Classification (NCBI taxonomy): domain Eukaryota; kingdom Metazoa; phylum Mollusca; class Bivalvia; order Cardiida; family Cardiidae; genus Tridacna; species Tridacna crocea. The sequence goes on from OX031069.1 coordinate 19,131,026, forward strand.
TTGATAGCTTGATGGATAGGCTGAAGGATAGGTAGACCCTCAGTGGGAGGGTAGGTAGGTAGGATAGGTAGGTAAGGTAGATTCCTAGGTGCATATTAGGGTAGATTGGAGGGTATGTCTGTAGATTATTAGGTAGCTGGGATGGCTGATCATTTGGTAGGTGGTTGGAAAGATAAGCGCATTGGTAGTTAAAAAGGTAGGCAGGTGGGCAAATAGGTAGATAGATAAGTCGTGGGAGGTTAGATAAGCAGGTCTTGCCATGATGAATCGTGTAAGGACAGGTAGATGTGTTAGAATGTATATAATTATATGTAGGTTAAGTAGGTGTGGAGGTAGTTATGAAGGTGTGTATGTATATGTGAGTGTAGATAATTAGGTAGGTGTGAAGGTAATAAGGTGTTCAGGTTGGTGTGTAGGTAGGTAGGTAGACCTGTAGGACAGTACATGTAAGTTTGGTGAAAATGGGCATTTGATGCAATGTAAGTGAATGTATGAAGGCAAACAGGTCTGTAGGTTGTTGTGTAGGAAGAAGTTGTGTGGGTTGATAGGTCTCTAGGATAGTGTGAAGGTAGATCTATCATTAAGTGTGTAACTAAGCAGGTGAGAAGGCTGATGTTTGGGTAGGTGTGAAGGAAGGTGTATATATAGTATGTAGATAGGTGCATAGGTATTTGTATAGGTTGGTGTGCAGAAAGGTATGTCATAAGGTTGGTGCGTGCTTAGGTAGATGTTGAGGTTTGTAGGTAGTTGTTTTGGTAGTTGTGTGGGTTGATGATTGGTTAGGTGTATGGGTAGATGTTTGGGTGTGTAGGTAGTTTTACAGGTATGTGTATTGATTGGTGTACATGCAGGTCTTTGGGAATGTGTTTGGATTTGAATGTAGGTAGATGTGTAGTAAGGTAGATGTCTGGGTAAGTAGGTGAGAAAGATATGTAGCAAGGTGTGTTGGCAGGCATATTAATAAGTCTGTAAAGGCATATTCACAGGTGTGTAGGTAAGTGGGAAGATAGGTGTGTTGATAGATCAATAGGTAGGTGTGTATGAAGGTGTGCATGAAGGGAGGTACATGTGTAAATAAATAAGGAGGTAGGTGTGTTAATAAGGCAGTAGGTGTGTAGGTTGGTGTGAAGGTAGGTTTGTAAGTGTATTTCTCTATCCCTTTGCAATCAGAACTTGTGTCTAGTTTTTTTAGGTATACTTGCGCATTATTCTGCTCATCATCTTGTTCTACAGAGAAGAATAGCTCCAAATCTGATCCATTTGTGCAGAATAAGCGAAGCAGCATTTCCGTAAAATTGTTCTGAAGAAGTTAAATTGACCCATTACCACACAATCCCTACTTTCGATAAACCTGAGAAAGAAGCCTGTAGAAAACATTGTGGGAAAAGGAGAAAATGCTGGTAACCAGCATTTTCTCCTTTTCCCACAACATTTTCTTCTCTTCACAAAACAAAGTTCAAATTTTCAGTCACTTTTGTCGTCTGCAAATGCTTTCAATTTTGACAAGCCTAAAATATTGTTGTTTTGGTAATGAGTTAAGCAAAAGTTCAGGGAAAATGGTAAAGATAAATGTCGATCTCTATTGCCCCCTCCTACAACTTTCTGCAACATGACCCTGACTTTTAATAATATGGAGAGAAAAGCCTTTAAAAGACCTGGTGAGAATAAGACAAAGTGCTGGTAACCAGCATTTTCTCCTTTCCTTACAATGTTTTCTACCCTTTCCAAAACAAATTCCAATGTTTCAGTCACATGTTATTTGCCATCTCCACATACTTTCAATGTAGACAGGTTTAAAATTCTTTTGTTTAGACAAGAGTAAAGATAATTGTGATAGGCCAATTTAAGAAGCATTTTCACCTATTCTCTATCAAATGTACCTCAGTCAGTAGCCAGTAGAACTTGAGAGCTAGGGCTTGTGGATTTGATCCTTGGCTTGGCCAATTTCTTTCCAAAGACTGATGACAGTCATTGTGACAGGATTCATTTCTCACCCACTGTTGACTATTGCCTTGACAATCATTATATGGGAAAGCAGCCAGTGCCTTAGAAACAAAAATGGGCAGAGTGCTGGTAAAAGAGACTCCAGGGATGCATGCATAGGTGCACTGGCTACTACTATATAACTGAAATAATGTTGAAACAACCCCTCCCCCACCACTCTTTACAACACAACCCTGTCTTTTCAGAACCTTGAGATAAAAGCCTTAAGAAAACCTTGTGGGAAAAGGAGAAAATGCTGTTGAACAGCAGTTTTTTTCTTTTTCTCACAACGTTTTTCTACCGCTCAAAAACAATTTCCAATTCACATGACTGTATTTTGAAATTCTACCCATAATTTCAATTGAGACAGGCCTAAAACTTTGTTGTGTCGAAAAGAATTAAGAAATTTGTGCTTAGGCCAACTTAAGAATCATTTTGACCGATTTTCTATCAAATGTTATGAATTTGAAATAAAGGATTGGAAGAATTAGAAATCTATAAAAAAGTGACTGATTTATTTCCATGAATTTTATTTGAATTATTCATATATCAACAGTTTTAGTCTAAAGTCTTTAACATGGCAAAAATCTTTCACATACACAATTCACAGAATACCAGTAGAACATAAAAATAACCATTTAAATACCCATTCAAACTATTTACACAAGTGATGAACATGTCCTATAAATCACTGGGATCCACTAATCACAGTTATACAGTTACTGTCCTACATTCAGAGTTGTCAAAGAAGTAAAGCAACCAGTGCAACAAGTTTGTCTGATTGCTTGTTTCACCACCAATGGATTTCATACGGTGCTTTATAAATATCTGTGTGCACAGTTCTTCATTTGGTTGCCACAAAAAGTACATATGATGGCACTGTGCAAATTATCATTCTCTTCTTGTCTGTTCAGAGTGCAGCAATGATCTACAATAAGAAATAAGTATTCTGAAAAAGGGGATGTTAGAAACTATGCAATAGCAATCTCATATAATGTTTAAAAACCCCTTTTGCCTAGGCTTGAGACCAACTAAGAACAATTTTATTTTTGCTACTTTATTTTTGTTTACTTATTCACTTTTTATTTAGAGCTGCTGCTAGATCAGGCAAAAAGGTTTGGTCATCTAACCAGTTCAGTAGCTTTCAAATTTTTCTATAACTCTGTTCCTTTGGTCCTGTAACACACTTTACTGTTTTGCTATTATTATTTTGTAATCCAACAAGCTGCCAATAGAAAGGGGCCAGTATTCTAAGTGTCTTGAAATGATACATTTAATGAATTTTAAAAATACCATAAACTCATATTGCCACAGGTCATAATGAACAAACAAATATGTATTTCACAACAGGAAGAAGTGATAGCTTTCTCAATTCATTATCTATGATGTCAGTTTTAGCATTACCCTACACCCAACAATGCCCACTTTAAACGACCTGTGGAAAGGTGCCTTTTAAAAACATGGGAAAAGGAGAAAGTGCTAGTAACCAGAATTTTCTGATTTTTCCACAATGTTTTCTACTCTGTCAATGTTTTCTACCCTGTCAACGTTGTTCTCTGCAAATGCTTGGAAGTTGGACATGGCTACAATTTTGTCATCTGGTTAAGGGATTTGAGCTTTTTCTGTCTACTGAGATCATAACGTGACTTACTTCTAAAATAGTTTAATACAGCCCTGAAAGCATGGCTACATGTATTTGAACAAGAGGGCCAAGATGGTCCTGGATCGCTCACCTGAAGTTTTTAGAGGACTACAGCCTTTTTTTTTTTTTTTTGAGCTATTGAAACATTGGAAACAAAATTATTTTGCCAAGCAATTTTCAAAAGGTCATCTGTAAAAGTCATTTCAAAATTTGACCATCAGTTAAAGAAAAGAATAATTTTTAAGAATTTCTTCATTTCTGTATAGTCATTAGTGCAAGTAGCCCTCATTCACCAGAGCCATGTTTCTTGATGGATCAAAGTTTAGCGAACAATTTTTGAAAAGGATCATCCAAGTAACATTTCTGTGAAATTATTTTAAAATCTGAAAAGCTGTTTCAGAGAAGAACAATTTTCAATAATTTCTTCATGTCTGTATGGTACAAGTAACCCCCATTCACCAGAGCCATGTTTCTTGACATATCAAAATTTCACGAACAGTTTTTGAAAAGGTTCATCCAAGGAACATTGCTGTGAAATTATTTTAAAATCTGACAAGCCCTTTCAGAGAAGAAGAATTTTCAAGAATTTCTTCATTTCCATATAGTGCGAGAAGCCCCCATTCACCAGAGCCATGTTTCTTGACAGATCAAAATTTCGTGAACAGTTTTTGAAAAGGTTCATCCAAGGAACATTTCTGTGAAATTATTCTCAAATCTGGGTGATCCTAGAAGCTCCCCTTGTCCACGTTGTGCTCAGGTGAGCTAACAAAAAGTAACATTCATTCCAATATTAAAAAGAAAATTTACAGTGTTATCCTGCCAGTTGCTTCATATGGTGACATCAGGCTCTGTCCACTCAATAACCACTACACACATGTTGCTGTTTTCATCTTTACGATCACTCGAATTATGTAATTCTGTTTCTGCCAGTTTTATTTTCTTTCATAATTGTATCTGAAAAAGATAAAATAATCGTTGACCGAATTAGTGTCTTTGTCAACACACTCATGCATAGGATAGATCATAAAGATGATAAGGTGAAACATTTTAACCCATTACCACACAATACTTACTTTTGACGACCCTGAGAAAGAAGCCTATAGAAAATATTGTGTGAAAAGGAGAAAATGCTGGTAAGCAGCATTTTCTCCTTTTCCAACAACATTTTCTACTCTTCACAAAACGAAGTTCAAATTTTGCTAAAAAATTCCATTTGGTTGTCATGGCAACCAGAGTTTTTGAAAGAATCAAATTTTTGAAAGAATCAATTTTAAAGAGGACCTCCCAACGAACATTCCGGCCAAGTTTGGTCCAAATTGGCCCAGCGGTTTAGGAGGAGTTGATGTTTAAAGAACTGTTGATGACGCATGATGCACTGACGCACGACGGACACAGGGTGGTCCTAAAAGCTCCCCTTGAGCACGTTGTGCTCTGGTGAGCTATAAAGGGCTCAGTCTGCATAGTGCATGGTTGGGCTCATATTTGGTTTTCATCTCTCCCCACATGTGACATTGCAATAATACCGATTTGTAACTATTTTCCTGGTTTATAATTTAAATTATGTATGAAATATTAAGTTCAAACAGGTCATAACAAATACCAAGACAGTTGATGATATGGAGGCATCCCTGGTAGCTCAATCAGTGTTGCATGGCCACGTGGATAGGGTCAGAAAGTTGATACCCATGGGTCCAGAGTTTGATCCTCACTGACATCAGCTTAAGTGATGGGTGTAATGAGTGTCCTTGGGCAAGGCATTAACAAACCACAAGCTAGCACCTGTGAAAATTATAGAATGAGAGTGAATTAAGGCACTGTTCTGATATAATGGAAATGTAGAACTGTTGTGATATATGACGTTGGATGACTCATGACCAGATGCCCAGCTAGCTCAGTTGGTAGAGCTGCGGTACTAGTGTTCCGGGGGTCAAGGGTTTGAGTCCCGCGTCGGGCACACTCTTCTCCCCTGATTTACTTCATTGGCGACGAGGTAAATTGGTGAACACGGGATGCGTCACCGGTGGTCCATGGGGACTGAAAGGGGAGTTGGTTACTCCCAAAAATCAGGAGGGGGAGGAGTGTTGTGATATTTGAGGTCGGGTGACTCACAACCACATGCCCGGCTAGCTCAGTTGGTAGAGCTGCGGTACTATAGTGTTCAGGGGGTCGTGGGTTCGAGTCCTGCATCAGGCACACTTTTCTCCCTTGATTTACTTCAGAACAATTGACAGGATTCATTCCATCCTCATTACATATTCCTTTTTTTTTGGGGGGGGGGAGTATAGCCAGTGGCTTGGAGTGCAGTGCACTGTGCTGAAGTTATGGTGTGCTAAAACACGTGCACTGTGGGCGAGGGATAATACTTTTTGAATTAGAAATTTTCTGAAAATGATTACAAAGGGCGAATACTTTAGGGGACGATTCTTCCACAATTTAGCAGTATGCAACCTTGCACAAATAACACAAATCAATAACACGCTCCCCACAGGGCAAAAAGTTATAGCCCATGGACTATTACTGTATTTTTGTAGATTAGAGGAATTTGCCAGAACTGATTACCGTCAAAACGATGCATATGAGTATCACCATTGTCGTTTTCCCGCTTGCCATCGCCGCATTTAAAAACATAACAACAACAACAGAAATATTCCGACAACTAATATATTCACCCGAGCAATTCCTAATGCATATTCATAGGAATGACGCAGGGCGGTTTACCGGATCCCATCTTCTCACTACCGTTGTCAACGGAGGCTGCCATTTTGTTAAGTTGGTACTCGGCTGGTACCCAGGGTGCAGGACAACTCGCCCGAAAGACAACTCGCCCCAACACAACTCGCCCCACAAAAATTTCGCCCTTGGACAACTCGCCCCACCTTCAGAAGACAACTCGCCCCAAATTAGGGGACAACTCGCCCCACATCCAAGACAACTCGCCCCACATAGAAGACAACTCGCCCCGCTTTTAAAAATTGTTACTATTTCCGGTATGTACAAGTAAGATAAAGGATAAAGGTGTAAAACTTATGATTATTATTTTTCAACAAATATATATATTTGTAATAAATTGTTTATATATATAAAGATGATTAAAATCTTTCTTCTACGAATTTGAATTGATAAATGTACAAATCATTTAACTCTTTACCAAAAGACAAAATCTTAGTCTGGTCCAAATTGAAAGCATTTGCAGATGACAAAATAAATACCGGTCAAAAGCAGAAATTTGACTTTGGAAGAGTTGTCAAAAACATTTTGCGAATAGAAGAAAATGCTGATAACCAGCATTTTCTTCTTTTCCCACAGTATTTTCAGAATGCTCCTTCCTCGGGGTCGTAAAAAACAGGGTTTGCTTGGTAAAGGGTTAAACAATCTAGTCATAGTCGGGGCATCAAGCCCGAAGCCGTTCACTTAAGTTTTTCCCTGGTTCCTTTTTTCGTGGCACACTGCTATCTAAGTACAGTACTGTGCAGTGCACCGGTAGCCAAGCCAGTAGTTTATAGGACTTGAGGACAAAGGGTTTCCGGTTCGATCCTTGGCTCAGTCAATTTCTTTCTGAGGACTGGTGATAGTCATTGTGACATTTATCTCTCAATTCAATTCAAGAGGCAATGAGTCAATTAATAAATGATATTTTTCAAGCAATGTCATAATTGCACAACATATCATTTCCAGTACAATCGAGCGACACCAATCAAGCATTATTTTCTACATGCATATAAGACCCGGAAAAGTTTGTTTTATTTGGATCGGGGTAATGTGCGAATGTGTGATAATGTGGGTAATGTGTGAGTTTACCAAAATAACGCTGAGCACTAAGCGCAACCCACTGACCATTTACAGACAATGTATACCAAAATCAGACTACACAGATAGTGCAGTCTGATCTTTGATTTACACAGTCCAATAAGGACCAGCTTTCAATAAATAAAAAAGATTGAAACGGCAAAATTTCATTTTTTTTTTCAATAACGTGGAATGTGTCGTCTGCAAGTGCTTCAATTTGGTCAAGTCTAAATTTTTTTATTAGGTAAAGGGTTAATTAGATAATTCCAAAAAGGTGCTTCTACCAAAGTTTGACACAATTAAGAAATTACTTTGATGCACCCACACTTCTTACGTCAATCCTTTAATGAAGATTATTGTCGTTAAATCAGGCGTCAAACTCATAATCATGTTTTCATACCAAGCGTGACTTAACACCCTTCGGTAGACACATTACAGACCGTCTTGCGCTTTGAACAATGTATCACTTCTTAACTGACCGATTAAAGAAGGAAAAGTATAATCATGTAAACATGAAAAGTATTATTGTAGAAATTGAGAAATCGCCGACCTAAAATGCAACATGATACAGGCCGAAACCGGTAATTTAACCCTTTACCATACAATCCCAATTTTTAACAACACTGAAAGAGAGGCTTCTGAGAATATTCTTGGAAATATTGACAATGCAATATAATACATGGTGTTTCATAATATCTGTCCACTTTCTAAACCATTATGGTTTCGTCAAAACTTAACACACAACTAAAGCGAATACGTATCTGCATAGCAGACAAGACAAATTTTATATTGATATATAATTTGTATTAGTACCTTTGAAAGTGTCAATCCTGCCTGGCGTCAATCTCGTAGGAGATGTTCAATATGACGTCCGTTTTCGGCAATAACGACGTCAAGTCTTTGTCTGAAATTATTGATCACTTTCAGGACTACATGTTTCCCGGCCAATGCAGCGCATCTCTCTCCTGATGGCACTCTTAAGTTCATCTGTATTTGCTGGTGTGGGTCTGTATACACTGTCCTTCAAGTAACCCCATAAGAGGAAGTCAAGGGAGCTCAGATCAGGCGAGTGTGGCGGCCATTCCTGATCAGTCTTGAGGGAGATGAAACTACCGAAGGCTTTTGTCAGCCAGTCTAATACGTCTGCTGCGGTGTGTGGAGCAGCTCCATCTTGCTGAAACCATATCCTTTCAATGTTAACCCCCTTCTTCTTCAGCGCTGGAATAAATTATCTCTTAATGAGATTAAGGTAGTCATCATTGTTTATAGTTTCAACTTTACCTTCATCATCTTCGGAAAAGAACGGATCAACCTACGTTACTGTTAACACTCAACGCTGCCCAGACAGTAACTTTTTCGCTATGTAGAGATTTCTCTACACAAAAGTCAGGTTTCTCAGTTCCCCAAATTCTGCAGCTCTGCCATCAGGAGACAGATCCGCTCCATTGACCAGGAAACATGTAGGAACGTGATCAATAATTTCTGATAAAGACTTGACGTCGTAATTGCCGAAAACGGACGTCATATTGAACATCTCCTATAAGATTGATGCCGGGCAGGATTGACACTTTCAAAGGTACTAATACAAATTATATATCAATATAAAATTTGTTTTGTCTGCTATGCAAATACGTATTTGCTTTAGTTGTGTGTTAAGTTTTGACGAAACAACAATGGTTTAGAATGGGGACAGATATTAAGAAACACCCTGTACGTTCATTCATTCTGTTCCTTTTACAGAAATCAAGATGTAAATGTAAAAAAAATAACGGGGCAAAAGAGAGAGAGAGAGAGGGAGACAGAGAGAGGAAAAAAAGGGAGTGCCTTACTATCAGTAATAAGTTGCAGAGATTTTTTTTTTTTAATCGTACATCAGTTAGAAGGAACTAATAATGTTTTTGATAAATTTACACAAATTTCAGACCTGTGTGTAGAATTTCCAAGACGTTCAAATTTAATAACAACATTAAAAAAGATCACGCTGTTCTCCTTTTCCCAATAGGTTTTCTGAGTTGTGTGAAGCACCAACCAAAACCGGCTAAAATTAGGAGTAATTTTATGGTCAAAGGGATAAAACTCGTATTTATTGACATTACCTTTTTTATGGCAGAGTAACTTCCCTTACATTTGTAGACAGCATAAAACCGAAGACGAATAAACATCATTGCAGCATGTGAAGACGATCTGTATCGAGAAAAAAAATGTTCGTAGGGCTGTCATTATTTCTGGTAAAGTTTAAGACAGCCTTGCAGATGCTGCTACTTGTGAAAATATCATGACAGAAGACAAAAGAAAGAAAAACCAATTGCAGAGGTGGTTACTATTTTGTAAGCAGGTGATAGTCTCCCTTGTATAAATTCATGTTTGACATTTGTCCACAAGGCGACCGCTGAATTGTCAAATTCCAATCATTTCTTTGATCATTGACCGTGAGGAACAGGGGACAGATAGTGAAAGCATACAGGTCTGAATCTTCCAAGCTAATAAATGTAGCTAAAAGCTATATATACTTTTTCCCGATTTTATTCATGTTGATCCCAATTTAGACACCCCCTCCCCCCTCCTTAACTCGGTTGTACTTTAAATGGACGTGCAGGCTGATCTTCCATGTACACGCTCCATTCAGAATAATTTTCCAAAAGAAAATTCCTTTGAAATAGCAAAGATTGGGTTTCAAAATCGGCTTGAAAGTCTCATTTTACTTATTTAGCAGAATAACGTGTTAACAGAGGATCCTAGTTTTTCGATAGACCGTGTGGGTATAAATTAACCCTGCACCGGTTCTTAAAGTTTCGGTGTGACTGTTTGTAATAGTTGAAAAAAAGACTATTCCGAAAGAGGGGGTAACAATAAGGGAGATTACTCTTTATAACTAATTGATACCAGATTGTTGGAGTTTTTTCCCTTTGACCATAAAAGCACAATGGGATGTGGTGGTGAACGTATACATATGGGACAGACTAGAGACCAATCCACAGCGACAATTAGCAGCTTTCTCTTTTTTTAACTCTACTGTCTATGTTATGGTGGGGATTCCGCCGTCCGTCCGTCTGTCTGTCTGTCCATCTGTGCATCTGTTACTTAATCTTTTTGTTTACGCGATAAAGACTGCATTTCCCATCACATTTTAGTGAAACTTGTACACACTTTGTTAATCTCACCAATAGCTTGAAGCCTATAGATTTTGACAAAATTCCAACAAATAGTATATATGGGAAAAGTAGCCATCTCAAGTTTGAAATTTCCATTTCTTGTTTATGCCATAAAGTCTACAGTGATCAGATTTCATGAAACTTGCACAATTTCCTTATCTTATCAATAGCTTTAGCACAATTTATTTTGAAAAAAAAAAAAACAAAACAAAACAAAAACAACCAACAATATGGGAAAAGTAGCCATTTCAGTTTGAAAATGTCCATTCCTTGTTAATATGATAAAGCCTGCATTTAATTGTTATCAGACTTTTGTAAAACTTGCAAAGTATGTTAATCTCATAAATAGCTTGACAGTATGGGAAAGGTAGCCTTTTCCTTATGAAAATTTCCATTTCTTCAGTTTATGTGATAAAGTCAGCATTTGAGGTCACATTTTTATAAAACTTACACCATTGCTTTGTCTTATCAACAGCTTAAAACTTATCAGTTTTGAAAAAAAAAAAACTACAATCAGCAAGGGAAGAGTAGCCATTTAGTCATCCATTTCATGTTAATGCGATGAAGTCAGCATTTCGTGCCTGATTTTCATTAAACTTGCATAGTATCATAAAGGGTTTGAACCCTATTGATTTTGAAAATAAAAACTGACGATCAGTGTGGGAAAAGTAGCCATTCAAAGTTTAAACTTTCCATTTCTTGTTTGGGCAATGAAGTTCACAGTGTTGATCCAATTCTGTAAAAACTTGCAAAGATTGTTTGGTTCATCAAGGAATTGAATTCTTTTAAAAGTGAGGAACATCAAGTAAACCATTCAGAAAAAGCAGCCATTTGATGACTTAGTATTGTTTACTCAACAAAATCCACATTATTAGTCACATTTCCTTGAAGTTTACTAGGATTTCGTAATACAAGGCGAATTAAAACACTATCAAATTTGGCTTGGATTCCAAACATTTTTCGATAGATACTTGCCAAGTTACATAGATCTAGATCTATCGTAAGCAGTCGAAATGGTATTAGGAGAACTAAAACCTTGGAGAACTCATACCTTGGAGAACTCGTACCCTGAAGAACTTGAATCCCAATCTCAAGGGTACGAGTTCTCCAGAGAAGTCGTAACCCTACTAATACATGTAATGATAGTTTACCACCATGTTCTCAACTTTTATTTTTTGCTGTTATTGTGATGTAGATTTAATGAAAAATGGTTGGGTTTTTTTGTAGATGTGCTGAAAAGACCTAAATAAAGAAACCTATGTGTTTTCTCATGCAGTGTTTATATTTTGTGCTTGAAAAGGTGAGAAAACATGTGGAAAAATGAGACCATATCTTGGTTATCTAATTTTGCACCTTCTCCCACAATGCTTACTATAATTTCTTTGGTGTGGTTGAAACTCCAGATTGTGTAGTAAATGTTTAAGAAAACAGAGAGGAAGTCCGTGCAATGAAAATAAGCAAGAGAGAAAAATGCAACTATTGCTTTATGTGAACTCACATTTTAGTCTCTTTAAAATTCTCTACATCTGCAGACGACAAAATTCATATTTGCCATTTGGTACAAATGGATTTGACACTTCTCTGAAAGGGACTGGGTCGAAAAATATTGTGGGAATATGTGGAAATACTGGTTATAAGCACCCCTCCCCCTTTTTTCTAACAACAATCTCAAAAGCTATCTCCCGCAGGGTGGTATTTAGCAACTCAGCACTATTTGGTAAAGGGTTAAGTAATAATCCATCATGATTCAAAGAGCTAGATTTCTTCTTTTAATGCTACACAATTAAAAAGGTTATACTCGTTTTATCCTTATACAACAATGTTTATAGAAGTCTTTTTCCTTCTAAAACCATGTGATTGATTGGTAAAGGTTTACTTAAGAGTGCTTTAATGAACAATACCCGTTTAAATGCTGGTAAATGTCAAGTGTGCATAATGGTTTTAATCACATATATCTGATATGTGACTTTATAGTACCCAGCACCTTTGACTCCAGGTCCTTTGAAAAATTGCATATTCCATTAACGAATCATAAATATACATGTTTCTAAAAGGGAATTATAAAAAAAAAGTGTCTGAATGATTCAAGAATCCAGATTATCTAAATCTACCTGATAATTTTATCATTCTAAAATTTACCTTCCCATTTATCTTACTTCCTTTCCATTTAAATCTATCAAACATCCGGTTACAAAACTGATAATTCACTACAAATTTACCAATGCTTCATTATTCTTTAAAAACTTACTCATGTCAGAAAAGAAAAAATGAAAATCATCAGTTCACCAAAATTTGAATGATATAATTATACATGTATAAATCTATCCCTCAAAATATCTGTAGGGAACGAGTATTCTGGAGAATTCGTACACAAGGTACAAGTTCTCCAGAGATCTCGTATCCTTCAGATTGGGGTACGAATTCTTCAGAATACCGTTCTCCAGGGTATGAGTTCTCTTGCAACCAATGTATTTATTGGTCCCCACAATCAGAGGACAAATAACCCCAAAAGCTGCTTGGTAGTTGATTGATATTTCCAAGTGAAGTGCAGCACATACATAGTAAACGTTTTCTTCCTCTCTTTTGACAAAAAGTCATTCTCAGATCATCGAGAATAAATTTACCCACCAGACTCTTCGCAGATTTTTAAGTGCGTTAATTTACACAACTTGTGAAACAATCCCTGATCTATGTGTTCTCTTGAAAATGGAAATACCAGGCTCGTGCACTAGAGATATATTTACATGTATATGTAAAGTGTCTTTTCTATATGGACTTTCACGCTACATTCTGATAAGTGCCTCCAACTTAAAGGGTTGTTGCAATGTTATTTTTGTGATTTGGTCTCTGCGAGCGTAGAAACAATCACAAAAATAATATCCAAGCTAGTCCCCAAATCGGGGTTAGATCAGACTAGAACTGCCTGACACTTGTAAATCAAATACCTTAAGAATTAATTAAACTTATGGTATATAATTTGCACCATTTCGCTCAAATCTTTTTGTTAACCTTTTACCAGACGACAAAATGTTTAATCACAAGTGTCTTGTGTGAAGCTGTTTATTTTTGAAAGGTTAGAAATTTGTTTGAAATATATTTTAAAAAATAATCTAGAAATAAATTTTAAGGAAAAACTAAATAAAATCATGTTATGAATACAATAATTAGTTGTAAAATGTCACTCAGAGCAACACGAACAAAACCCGGACGAACAAGTCAATGATCGAACTGATGTTAGGACGAAACACCCGCGACCAGCGTGGTACCAATCACAAGCATTATCGGTTTTCGCGACAAGATTACTCGCGCGCAATAAGAAAATGGATCAGTTGCAGACGCCAAGAATCAATGGATCGATGTTGCCAGACTATGAAGGCAGAAATGTTTGTGTCTTGGGAATGGCAAAGAATGTAAGCAATAATAAAAATAAACGGTTTTGTTGCTTTCGGTTTTCGTGTACAAGAGTTCCTACCCGCAATTAAGTAGCGATAACACCGATTTCGGGTTTTTCCCGTTTACCTTCTGACTTGCATGTATTTTGGTACAATTTCACTTACTCACAAAATCATCAATTTTAAACATTTTGGCTGAGAAACAGTCTTAGCACACAGAAAAAGTATATCGATATCGATATATGAAGAGAAAAAAATAGTATCGAGTGGATTTTATTGATTTTTTTCCGTTTTGAAATGGCTTCTATCATCGTAGTGGGGAAATAGAAAATTCTATTTTTAGAACATGACATCCGGGGTCGCTATCGAAATCTCGTTATTTCTCAATGGCAGTATGGCTTTGTGGGTAACATGACGTACCAAATTGAAGGTCATTCCCCAAGGAAGACGTAGATACCAAACAAACGCGGGTTTTTTCAAAATTAAGACAATTTAAACAATTTACAAGTTTTTGAGAGCGAAGGATCATGACGTTATTGTCCTCCGAAAGGATCCGAAAGGCATCTTGCTATTTTATGGAGTCTTTTCTTGCAGAAAACAGCGGTTTTGTCCCAAAATATGATAGCGCATCTTAGCGCAAAGCCAAAAAAGCACCCTACCATTTACCGCTGCATGAACCGGAAGTTCCCAGTTGCCGTAATTTCGATCGTTACTAAAAACCGGATAGATCGCAGTATCAAATACATTTTTAAATTGCATGACGTAAACTCGCATTGGCCACTTTGAAATAGAATTTTGAACAATGTTTAGACCCATCACCAAGAATGTCGAGCGTTTTGTACATCGAGAAAGATTGTAGCAACATAAAAAAAAATAGAGGGTATTGTGCAATAGCCACGTATCGCCAAATGAATACTTTGTATAGGCACTTACATCAGTATTGTACCAAGTCATCAAAATGTTGAATATTAGTATCTTTTTTTTATTTTAGATCTTATATTTTTTTGTCCATTCTGGCTTAGATATAATTATTTTAGCTTTAATATCTCATTTTTTCCCTGCAACATTGATTGAAAAGTAGAACTTAAGAAAATTGATTTTTTTTGCCATGAATGATTGTTTAGACTTGAGTCTTTAACTGTTATAGGCAGTATGCAGTTTTTCTGAAAAGTTCTCAATAATCCATATTGCTTTCTCTAATTTTCCTTTTCCCATTTTATTTCCTGTCCTCATGTTTTGGCTCATTTCATTGTCTGCCACAACTTTCAAAACTCAGTCAGACAAAAATTGTGTTGATGTCAACTGTTAAAGTAGAGTACTTAAACCCATTACCACACAATCAAAACTTTTAACATCCATGTGAAAAATAGCTTTAGAAAACATTACAGGAAAAGAAGAAAATGCCGATAACCAGCATTTTTTCCTTTTCCCCACAGTGTTCTCTTTCCATTTTGATTCGGATTCCATGGTTTAAGTGAAATCTAATTTGTCATCCACAACAGCTTTCCATTTGAAACAGTAAACAATTTTGTCATCTGGTAAAGGGTTAATACAATCTGATTTTTTTTTCAGTGTTTCTCTTTTTTGTTATGATGAGACCCAATCCCCAGCACAAGCTATTTTAGACTGAACCTGGAAACTGTCACTATCAGGAGATCATTTCTCTCAGACTCAGTCACAACCTCCCTCCTACTCAGCTAGAGGTACTGAAGTAGAAGCCTTGGGAAAACATCGTGGAAAAAAGAAAATGCTGGTAACCAGCATTTTCTCCTTTTCCCACCATGTTTTCTACCCTATCATAGACTGAAATCATCTTTTCAGCAAAAGTTGAATTGTCATCTGCAAATGCTTTCAATTTAGTCAATTCCAAAAGTTAGTCATTTGGGAAAGGGTTAAAGTAAACAAACGTGTAAACTTTAAAGAATCCCCGCAAATTCCAAACTTAAAAGCTGATTTGACAGAATCTGTAACCCTATAAAAAAAATGGCAATTGATCTTGCAACTGAGCTGCATACATCATATCTTCATCTTCAAAAAGTGCAAGAAAAGTTTAATTTAATGAAAGGCTTACAGATATTATTTGAGTACCACACCCCTTGAAAACATTGTTGGAATAGAATAAAGTACTGGTATCCAGCATTTTTTCCTTTTCCCACAATGTTTTATATTTTTTCTGAATCATATGTCTTTGTTTGAGCCATATCCAATTTGTTATCTGCAACAGCCCTGAATTTGGACCTGTCTAAAAATCAGTCTAAAATGTTGTCTAGTAAAACGAAGTGTCCGACAAATATGGTGAATTCATAGTTTCAGCACTCTTTTGCATAGATCTTTTTTGTATTAAGATATCAATATCATTTTATTACAAATTAAAAGGCAAAATGATGTATAACACTTCATAATACTTGATCTGTTTTTACATGTAAAAAGACACTCATGTCGCAAATTAAATCAAATAAAAGATGTCAAATTAATTGTCAGACAGATTTATGACGGTATCCTCACATTTTTGGTGATAACTTTTTTATTTTAAGTGATAAAAGCTTGATTTTTGCACCATTCTTTAGCAAATTGAAAGACCTTTACAGTGATATATAACACTTTAGGATTTGTTGAAAATGTAAAAATAGGATGTTACTGCTAAATTAAGGCTGTTTTCGAACCAGAAATGATATCCTACTTTTCTTGGAACTGAAAGGTAGATCTACATGTATCAGGGCCGTAGGAGCGGGGGAGGCCCCCCCCCCCCCCCACAATAATTTGATCACCAATGAAACAATGAAAAGACTGTCCGTGTTAAGACGAATATTGCTGGACAATCGCCGTATGTAAAGTCTAAAGAGGATGAAATAATACTTCAGAGTAGCTTACAGACGGTCTCCCTAAAAAGCGTCTACAAGTGTCTACAAGCGTCTACAAGCCTCTAAAATGTTTTTTAAACCAAATATTCATTAAATATATGAAAATACATGACTTTAATCAGTTTCTGTCCACTTCCAAATTATAATTTTACAATTAAATGGGCATTGTTCGTAAGATTATTGGCCGCTGTGCGTACGTTTTACTATGAAGCAAAAACTACGAGCGTCTACAAGTGTCTATAACTGTCTACAAGCTTCCACAAGCGTCTAGTAGATTTTTAAACCAAATTCTCATAAAAAGAATAAAAATAAAAAACTTTTATTAAATTCTATCCACATCCACTGTATATATTTTGACACTTAAATAGTAATAATTCATAACGATATTGACCGGTGTGCGTACGTTTTACTATGAAGCAAAAGCTACGAGCGTCTACCAACGTCCACAACGTCTACAAAGCCTATAGTTTTCTAAGCCAAATGTACATAAAAATACAAAAGTGCATGACCAAAATCAAATTTTGCCCTCCTTCTCCGTATATTTCGACACTTAAATGAGCATTTATAGTCGCAATATTGGCCGGTGTGCGTACGTTTGTCAATGAAGCAAAAATACCAATGTCTTCCAGCGTCTACAAATACCTGCAAGCGTCTACAGGTGTAAAAATTTCTTGAAGTAGGCCTATATGTACTTCGGAAGACTTTGGCTTAGAAAACTATAGGCTTTGTAGACATTGTAGACGTTGAAAAGGGAAAAAAACTAAATTATGTTCACATCTAACAAGAAGTGATATTGAATTTATAGACACTTGTAGACGCTCGTAGTTTTTAGCTCACCTGAGCACGAAGTGCTCAGAGTGAGCTATTGTGATCACTCACCGTCCGTCGGCGTCCGTCGTCCGTCCGTCCGTCCGTTCACATTTTCTTGTTTACACTCTAGCATCTACAAATATCAACCAATCAGGACCAAACTTGGTCAAAGTATATATGACCATAAGATCTCGGATGAGTTCGATTTTGGGTCTAATCGGACCAGAACTTCTGGAGTTATTTGCCCTTGAATTAGAAAAATTGCTGTATTTCACTTTGTTTACACTCTAGCATCTACAAATATCAACCAATCAGGACCAAACTTGGTCAAAGTATATATATTCATAAGATCTCGGATCAGTTTGATTTTGGGTCTAATCGGACCAGAACGTCTGGAGTTATTTGCCCTTGAATTAGAAAAATTGCTGTATTTCACTTTGTTTACACTCTAGCATCTACAAATATCAACCAATCAGGACCAAACTTGGTCAAAGTATATATGACCATAAGATCTCGGATGAGTTTGATTTTGGGTCTAATTGGACCAGAATGTCTGGAGTTATTTGCCCTTGAATTAGAAAAATTGCAGTATTTCACTTTGTTTACACTCTAGCATCTACAAATATCAACCAATCAGGACCAAACTCGGTCAAAGTATATATGACCATAAGATCTCGGATGAGTTTGAGTTTGGGTGTAATCGGACCAGAACGTCTAGAGTTATTTGCCCTTGAATTAGAAAAATTGCTGTATTTCACTTTGTTTACACTCTAGCATCTACAAATATCAACCAATCAGGACCAAACTTGGTCAAAGTATATAAGACCATAAGATCTTGGATGAGTTCGATTTTGGTTCTTAACGGACTAGAACATCTGGAGTTATTTGCCCTTGAATCAGAAAAATTGCTGTATTTCACTTTGTTTACACTCTTGCATCTACAAATATCAACCAATCAGGACCAAACTTGGTCAAAGTATATATGACCATAAGATCTGGGATGAGTTCGATTTTGGGTCTTATCGGACCAGAACATCTGGAGTTATTTGCCCTTGAATTAGAAAAATTGCTGTATTTCACTTTGTTTACACTCTAGCATCTACAAATATCAACCAATCAGGACCAAACTTGGTCAAAGTATATATGACCATAAGATCTCGGACGAGTTCGATTTTGGGTCTTATTGGACCAGAACATCTGGAGTTATTTGCCCTTGAATTGGAAAAATTGCAGTGATTCACTTTGTTTACACTCTAGCATCTACAAATATCAACCAATCAGGACCAAACTTGGTCAAAGTATATATGATCATAAGATCTCCAATGAGTTTGATTATGGGTCTAATCTGACCAGAATGACTGGAGTTATTTGCCCTTGAATTAGAAAAATTGCTATACTGCACTTTGTTTACACTCTAGCATCTACAATTTTTAACCAATCAGCTGTAAACTTGGCCAATACATATATAACCATAAGATCTTGGATGAGTTGAATTATGGGTGTAATCGGACGCAAACAACTGGAGTTATTTGCCCTTGAATTAGAAAGTTCTTTATAATAGTTCTTAATCCAGAGCATAACTTTGTCATCTCCAGTCTGATTGACTTGAAACTTGACATTTGTGTTTGTTGCAATAATGCAGAGTGCAATCTGAAAGATCCATAACACTACCTTATACTGTCTGTAAGTTATTTCCCTTTGATTGTCATTTTTACAGCATTTTCTGCTCGTCTGGAATATAACTTTGTCATCTATAGTCTGAACATCTTCAAATTTGATATGCATCATCGTTGTATATTTATGGAGTGCAGTGCACAAGAACCATAACTTCTTCTAGCTTGAATTTTGAGTTATTTCCCCTTTGAACTTCATTTTCATAGCATTTCTTGCTTGTCCGGAGCAAAACTTTGTCATCTTAAGTAGGAATGACTTGAAATTGGGTATGATTATTTGGTGCAATATTTGGAAGTGCAGTGCACAAGAATTGTAACTCTAATTTGTGCTGTCTTTGAGTTATTTCCCTTTGAATGTCATTTTTACAGCATTTAGTGCCTCATCTCAAGTCAAAACGACTTCAAACTTGGTATGCATGTTTGTTGCAGTATTACAGAGTACAATGTGCAAGAACAATAACTCTACCTAGTGCGAACTTTATGTAATTCCACATTGATCTTCATTCTTACAGTATTACTTGCTTGTCTGACATGGAACTTCAAAGTCTCAAGTCAAATTGCGACAAATTGCTGCTCTTGTTTCATTATCATTTAGCCTTGAACCTTGATATTTGGTATTTATCTTTATTGTAGACCTTTGCTGCTTGGTACTCAGGTGAGCGATATAGGACCATCATGGTCCTCTTGTTGCTTCATAGTAAAACGTACGCACAGCGGCCAATAATCTTACGAACAATGCCCATTTAAATGTAAAATTATAACATGGAAGTGGACAGAAACTGATTAAAGTCATGTATTTTTATACTTTTAATGAAAATTTGGTTTAAAAAACATTCTAGAGGCTTGTAGACGCCTGTAGACACTTGTAGACGCTTGTAGACGCTTTTTAGGGAGACCCGCTTACAGATGATACGCTAATAGAAAATTTCAAACGAACCTGTCAAAAGCTGTGAGGAATGACAGATTCTCCAGTGTGAAAGTTGTCTACTTAAGGACTGCTGAATGTCCAAGGTACATTATTTATGGTGTTATCTGTTACTAGGGTAAAGGAAATTCACTCTTCATCATGCTAGTGAATTTGGTTGAGTATGGCATTCTTGCATTGTCAGTGGTAATTGAGGCATTGCATTCCTTGTGTTTCTTTATGTATAGAGGGGTAATTTGTTTTTTTACATATTTTGTCATATTTTTTTATTATAGAATGTCAAATTCTTGTTATATTTCATATATAATTTTCAGTTTGATAGCAATGGAACATCCTTTGTGTTGACAACAAGTGACAATACAGATATCAAAATAGTTATGGAAGAACCAGTAAGTAATCCAATGATGATCATACATATACATGACTGTTAATCCTTTATCATACAGTGCAGAATTTAACCCATTACCAAAAATCCCTACTTTTGATTCCCCTGGGAAAGAAGCCTTTAGACCAGCATTTTCTCCTTTTCCCACAATGTTTTCTACCCTTCACAAATCAAATTTCAAATTTTCAGTCACTTTTATTTTGTCGTCTGCAAATGCTTTCAATTTGGACAAGTATGTAATATTGTCGTTTGGAAATGAGTTAATGCCACTAAGGAAAAACTTTTTGAAAATATTGTGAAATAAACGTACTTTTAACCAAACAATTATTTTTTATTGATCAAAAAAGTATTGCTTTAAATAAAACTTAGGGGGGAAATTGGAAAATATTGGAAATGCTTCTTTTCACGTTTTCTTCTGTTTGAGAGACAAATCTGATTTTTTAGACAAATATAATTTGTTGTGCTCTAAATGCAAAAGCTTTAAGTTTGGAAACTTCTAAAATTTTGCCATTTGGCAAAGAATAGAAATAATGATTCATTTGTTTGCTATTTGTTTCCTTAAGTAGAAATTGCTTATTATGAGAACTTATTTTGCTACAATGTTTTCAAAAGTGATTTACTGTATGACAGAATACATATAGGTATCTGCAGAAGATACTTAGCTAACAGAATTATGTACTGTAACCCTTTACCACACAATTCCCAGTTTTTACCAGTCCTGACTTGAGGTGGTTTTTAAAAAAAAAACAAATTGAGAGAAAAAAGAGAATGCTGGTAACCAGCATCTTCACCTTTTCCTGCAATGGTCTCTACCCTGCTGGAAACAAATTTCAATTATTGAGTTACGTTTATTTTGTTGTCTGGAAATGCCTTCAGTTTGGACAAGTCTAAAATTTTGTCGTTTGGCAAAAAGAGTTTAATAAAGACAAGGTTAGTCTAAATTTTGTTATGTGATAAAGAGCTAATCAGTAATTACAAGTAAACAGATGATTTATCTTTCTTCTACAGGCCAGGCAAGACGCTCAATGCAATGGTAAGCGTATCAGACTTGCGATCTGATGGTTGAATTCTGGTTTGGGAAAACATTTTTCCAGAGATCTTTTGCCCCTTGCCTGTGAAGTATGCAAGAAAAGTAGTCAGAAAGAAAGTTGTGTCATTTAGTTGTGAGAAAGCCAGGAAACACATGGATGCACTAATGGCCATGATATGACCTGAGCTGCTAAAATGGAATTCAATTCCAAATACAAACTAAATGTTTTCTTTAAAGAAAAATTTGCCTGCTGTTGATTTACTTAATTCACACGTTCAAATCATTTTTGAAATTGGAGGATGTTATAAAAACTGAAAAGCTCCTTTTAACCCTTTCCCAAACAAGCCCTTGTTTTTACATGTCTGCAGTACAAGTCATTTGAAAACACTGTTGGAAAAGGAAAAATTGCTCATAACAAGTTTTCTACCCATTTTTAGTATTTTATGCCATTTTTATCAAATTTGAAATTGTCGTCTGCAAACTCTTTGAGTTTCGAAGAGTCTAAAATTTTGTTGTCTGGTAACGAGTTAACCCTTTATGGAGTGACCAAATTTTAGACTTGACCATGTTGTTGGTTATATTGGGGTTTAAGTCACTTTAACAGCTAAGGTCATATCATTGCAGTTGGTAACGCACATGTGTTTCCTGGCTTTCTCGCCCAGTACTAACACAACTTTTTTCCAAAGCCACAGACTACTTTTATCACAGGCTTCAGCAGGGGTGAGAGGCGAAAATATGCCAGAAAGAAAGTTCAACTCAACCAGATATTGAACTCGCAATCACCAGGTCATGAGTCCGACATGCTCACCATTGAGCCACCTGGGTGGGTAGACTAGGCCAAATTGAAGGCATTTTAAAACAAAACCAGAGTGTAGCTCAGTTGATGATACCTGCATTTGATCGAGTGGAAAACATTGTTGAAAAATGTGAATATGCTGGTTACCAGCATTTGTACTTTCCCAACAATGTTTTCAAAAGCCTTCTTCAGGGTTGATAGAACTTCAGATTGTGTGATGAAGGCCAAAGGGTCGTGCTAAAAGCCTTTGTGACCTAAGTGTATTGCCTGTTCGATAAGCGTCAATTGTTTAATTTTCAGTTAAATGAATATGTGTCAGATTTAACTGAAGTACATGGACCAGTAAAAGGAAAGACGATTGTCTGTCATAACTACGTGACATTTCCACAGGAGACATCAGATTCTTTTGGTATGTAATAAAAAAGCCTTTTCCAAATAGAAATTTAGACTCATCTATATTGAAATCATTAGGAAACAGTAAATGCTAATATAGGTCTTTTAGCTCTTTACCAAATGACAAAATTTTGCACTGGTCCAAATTGAAAGCGCTTGCAGACGACAAAATAAACACAACTCAAAAATCGAAATTTGTTTCCAAAAGGGAAGAAAACATTGTGGGAGAAGGAGAAAATGCTGGTTACTATCATTTTTTCCTTTTCCCACAATATTTTCAAAAGACTTCTTTCTCAGGGTCATTAAAACTAGGGCTTCTTTGATAAAGAGTTGAGCAACACCGAAATTGTCACTATACACATATTAAATACTTTCCCTTATTTTTCCAAACAAGAAAACTTCAGTCAAATGGAAGGTTGCTACAATAATTTAGTCAGGTAACCGAGATGTTATCCTTTTCCAACAATGATTTTCACACGGGAAGACAAGTGCTATCATTTTACTGATTTTAGCCATATTGAATTTTGACATAGGCAAATGCTGTTAGTATTCAGGTATCTTGAAATTTATCGCGTGGAGTTGAAACATGAAAAGAAGAATTGCTCATCATAATTTCTTCTTTCAAAATATTGCTTTTGAAATTGGTTTGCTACCATGGTATGAAAAAATGGTTTGTGGGAGATAATAATTATGTTAAGTGTTATCACACAGTTCCAAGTTTTAACAATTCATAGAAGAAGGCTGTGGGAAGAAAATTGTGGGAAAAGGAGAAAATGCTGATAACCACCATTTTCTCCTTTTCCCCCAATTTTTTCTACACTAATACAGACCAAAGTCATCATTTGAGCTATATATGTTGACTACAATAGTTTTAGATTTGGTCAATTCCAAAATTTTGTTGTCTGGTAGAGAGTGAAAAGTTATGGTTTTTTTTACAGGGTTCAATTTGATTATCATTTCAGATATGAGTATGTATAATGAAGCTGTACAGTTTATGGCGCGAGCCCCACAGTTGTATCAACAGGGTATGAATCGACAATAACTATCAGAGGACGGGAACATTGTATGTGTCACGATGTTGAACACTGAAATGTCGAAGACTCTTTCAGTTGTTTTCCTGCAGGGGGGAATTCTAGATGCCTTAACAGTGAAAAAGATCAAGATCTGAATATAAGAGTGAAAATTGTACTCCATTTTTATACACCCAAGGGGTCATATCATGTCATAGCCCCAGTCATCTGTCTGTTAGCCTTTTCTTGTGTGCACAACTCCTCCTAAAGTATTCGTTGAATTAAAAATTTACCTCTATGAATCTTCTGATGTTTAGTTGTGCATGTGACTCTTAAAATTTGGATCTCTGTAGGTCTTTTAACTCTTTACCAAATGACAAAGTTTCAGACATGTCCAAATTTAAAGCACTTGCAGACGACGAGTTAAACGTAACTCTAAAATTGAAATTCGTTTCCAGCCAGGTAGAAAACATTGTGGGAAAAGGAGAAAATGCTAGTTTCCAGCATTTCCTCCTTTTCCCACAATGTTTTCAAAATGCTTCTATCTCAGGGTCGTAAAAAACCAGGGATTGTTTGGTAAAGGGGTAATCTAGATTTTGAACCACTTCACTGACAAGCCCTGTCGGGCATATCATTATGTTTGCCGCTCTGCAAAGCTTTTGTCTACCTTTTGACATCTGTGAAATGTTTAACTCTTTACCAAACTAGAAAATTTTAGACTTGTCCAAATTGAAAGCATTTGCAGAAAACAAAATGAATGTGACTCAAAAACTTAAACTTAACTTTAGAAGTAGAAAACATTGTGGGAAAAGGAGAAATTGCTGTTACCAGCATTTTCTCCTTTTCCCACAATATTTTCAGAAGGCCTCTTCTGGGTTGTAAACACCAGGGATTGTTTGGTAAAGGGTTAATGTACCAACTGATTTTAGACAATACAAAAGAAATCTAGTGAAAACCAACCCCTTCAGGGTTGCTAAAATTTTGGTTCTTGGTAAAGGGTTGTTTACCATCCAGCAAAGTTTCAGATGCATCATATTCGAATTGCAGATAACATCTTAACCCATTACCACACAATCCCTACTTTTGACGCCCCTGAGAAAGAAGCCTTTTGAAAACACTGTAGGAAAAGGAGAAAATGCTGGTAACCAGCATTTTCTCCTTTTCCTACAGTGTTTTCTACCCATCTCAGATCAAATTTCATTCTTTCAGTCACTTTGATTTTGTCGTCTGCAAATGCTTTCAATTTGAACCAGTCTAAAATTTTGTCGTGTGGTAAAGAGTTAATTATGGCTAAACTGCTAAGATTAGAGATTGAATTGGTAGAAAACATTGTGGGAAGGGGAGAAAATACTGTTTGTGAATTATAGCTGGTGAACATTGATTAATTTTGAACACTTCCACACAATGCTGACTCTTAATAAACCCAGAGATGGACAGCTATTGAAAACATTGTGGGAAGAGGAGAAACTGCAAGCATTTTCTCCTTTTTTTAAAATGCTTTCTTCCTTTATCAACACAAGCACAGTATCTACTTTTGAATCACATTTTGTCTGAAAATGCTTTCAATTTGGAAAAGTCTAAAATTTTGTCGGTTAGGTCAATGCATGAATACACATGAGAACATTTTGATACAAGAACAAGTCATGCTCTGTGACAAGGGGGCTTAATTAATGTGCAAAAAAGTATCAACCCATGTCAGCCTTTGCAGTGCATGTGGGCCGACATGGGTTGAAACTTTTTGCTATTTACAAGATCTATAGGAACCCTATCTACAAATGGCAGTGTGTGCCTTGTGTTGACTGGAAACTGCTTGCTGAATATAATATGTATCATACTTGTATGAAAGGTTGTATGACAATGTAAATAAAAGAAGTATTGTATCAAACAAGTGCAGTTTCATTCCTTGGTACAACCTGGATACATGCAATATTTAATTTGTAGAATGTACATGTACAATGTACATGTATCGGGATAGATATGTGACCCATCATGCAAAAAGGGACCGTCTGGGAATTCTGTACATCAGTTAGATGAAAACAGATCAACGATAGTTCAGGTCAGTTTAAGCTGATAATTCAAAAATGATTGTACAACAAGGAACAATGACCAGTTTTCATATAGAAAATGTTATTAGAGCGAAAAGTGTCAACCCAGGTCAGCCTGTGCAATTTGCGCAGGCTGACCAGGGTTGACACTTTTCACAGCTCCCAGACGGTCCCTTTTTGTGTAATGGGTCACATATGAGATAAATGCAGGCATCCTTCCTGGCTCATTCACGAATACTTGGGATTGACTTGGTGTGGTGAAATCTTGATATCTATTCTTGACAAGGTGATTGATCATGTAGAGATGTAGGGTGTGGCTGCCCTTTGGCAAGTCTCTGTAAAGTTTTCCTTCTTTGTTCCTATGTTTCATACTTGTGACCCCCGGGGCGGGGCCAGTTTTGAG
The DNA here is from genome assembly GCA_943736015.1 of Tridacna crocea. Lineage (NCBI taxonomy): Eukaryota > Metazoa > Mollusca > Bivalvia > Cardiida > Cardiidae > Tridacna > Tridacna crocea. The sequence continues at coordinate 19,157,312 of OX031069.1, forward strand.
CCCAGGGGCATCATATGAACAATCTTGGTAGAGGGCCACTAGGATATTCTACATACCAAATATCAAAGCTCTACGCCTTCTAGTTTCAGAGAAGAAGATTTTCAAAGATTTTGCTATTTTTTTTCTTCTGGTTGCCATGGCAACCAGAGTTATGGCTGGAATTCAATCTCTAGAATAACTTTGGTAGAGCTTCACCCAAGGAACATTCCTGCATAGTTTCATCAAGATGCCCAGTGGTTTAGGCAGAGATGTTTAAAGAAATTGTGGACAACGAACATTGGGCGATCACAAAAGCTCACCATGAGCACTTCGTGCTCAGGTGAGCTAAAAAACCCCGGGACCCCACGGATCAGGAAAAGGGGAAAAAGGAGAAAATTATGGTAACCAGCATTTTCTCCTTTTCCCCCAATTTTTGCTACCCTTTCAAAGACAACTTCCACAGTTTAAGCCACTATTTAATTGTTGTCTGCAGACGTTTCAGGTTTGAATATGTCTAAAATTTTGTTGTGTGATCAAGAGTTATTCAGAAAGTATAACCACCATATTATGTGCTCAGGAACTTGAACTTTTGCAGCCTTATCAGGAAAAGAAGCTTGGCTCTTTCTAACAAATAATGACTATGTAAAATTGATGTAAGTGCTTTTATTTACAAAATATACTTTTGTTGTAAAACTAGTAAATATTGTAAAGCAAAAAACAACCATTAAAGATTAGCATACATATTTGCAGTACTATAAATCATTCACTCTACATAGAAAAACTAGTGTGCAAGAAAAAAAATCTTGGTTATTATGATTTCTAGTCATAAAAAGAAAGAGTAAACAAACATATTAAAAATGTCATGTAATCATCCTGTATGGTCAACAAGCAAAACTTTAGTAGCTTGACTGCTCTGCATAGGTCAAGATCAGACTGTAATCAGCATCCATTCTAAATTGCATTCTAATTATATAGAAATTGTCTAAATTCAAAAGAATGCAAAGCATGATTGGCTGAACCAAGTAATTTATAAAAAACCAAACAATTCAACTAATCAGACTTTGTGTTTCTCTGAACTCTTTACCAAATGACAAAATTTTAGGCTTGTCCAAATTGAAAGCATTTGCAGACGACAAAATAAAAGTGACTGAAAATTTGAAATTTGTTTTGTTAAGGGTAGAAAACATTGTGGGAAAAGGAGAAAATGCTGGTTACCAGCATTTTCTCCTTTTCCCACAATGTTTTCTAAAGGCTTCTTTCTCAGGGGCATCAAAAGTAGGGATTGTGTGGTAATGAGTTAGGAACTGCAATGCAAAGGATACCACAAATCAGAAATTACACAACATACAGTGAAATCTATAATCAAAATGTTTCGGAGCTTAAGTCACAAACTGAGGTATTCTGGTGATCAAGCCATAGAAATGCAATTTTCATATTCATTTGCCTGATTTTGTTCATTTTCCTCACTGAGGGATAACCATTACAATGCACTATTTCCTGACATACTGCTAATAAACACTAAACCCTTTATCACACTATGCTGACTTTTAACAACCATGAGAAAGAGGCTTTTGAAAACATTGAGGGAAAAGGAGAAAATGCTGGTAACCAGCATTTTCTCCTTTTTCCCACAATGTTTTCTAATTTATCAACTGATAATTGCATCATTTTGATCTACGGTAAAATCATTAAACTGCAAACACTTTAAAATTGAACAAGGCTAAAATTTTGTCCTTTGCTAAAGTGTTCAGGTGACATAATACCGCATTACCCTCCATCAAGTGCCTTGATAGGCAAACTCTAATGCAAAAAATGTCTATGTTCAAGAGTCAAGTCATCAGCTTGTTGTTTTTCGCACGAGTTTATCATTTATCTAGAAACTTGGCAATATGCAGTTGAAATACAACGCATAAACATACCATTCTATTTTCCTTTGTGACTTTGACAACTCTGACATGTATGTTTTAGTCTTCAGTTCAATCAGTGCAGTCAGCACAATAAACCTCAATCTTTATCCCTTTACCCCATACAGCATTTCTATGGTATATCTAATTGACCCTAAATAACAGCAAGGATGAAGCCATTTCTTATGTGTATATGACACCTTTTGATAGCATAGAAAACACTGTGACAAAAGGTGAAATTGCAATCTCATCTTTTGCCACTATGTTTTCAAAAGAGTCCTTCAAGCAATGCATAGAAATGAGTATCTATGGAGTAAAGGGTTATTTTAGCAAAATAGCTAAAAAAATTGCAAGTTCAACCTCGTTTTCTCTAAAATATACCAAACAGCAGATACTGTAGATCCAAGATCTGACTTCAGCCCGAGCTTCATGTACACTGTCCACAAAGGCGACATGACTTCTGCTATGCAGTCTTTTTCGAAAAAGTTATCTACATATTTTTCAGGACAGCTGATGGTAAGTTTTAACTCTTTACCACACGACAAAGTTTTGGACTGGTCCAAATTAAAAACATTTGGAGACAATAAAAATTATGTGACTCAAAAAGTGATTTTCGATGAGGAAAGGATAGAAAACATGGTGGGAAAAGGAGAAAATGCCGGTTACATTTTCTCCTTTTCCCACCATGTTTTCAGAATCTTCTTTCTAAGAGTTGTGATAAACCAGGGATTGTTTGGTACACAGCTACACATTTTGTTGATCCCATACCAAACAATTTCATGGTTTCAACGACCTTAACCCATTACCACACAATCCCTACTTTTGATGCCCCTGAGAAAGAAGCCTTTTGAAAACAGTGAGGGAAAAGGAGAAAATGCTGGTTACCAGCATTTTCTCCTTTTCCCACAGTATTTTCTACCCTTCCCAGAACAAATTTCAATTTCGGAGTCACCTATATTTTGTTGTCTGCAAATGTTTTCAATTTGGACCATTCTAAAATTTTCTCGTGTTGTAAAATGGTTAAGGAAGAAGGATTGCAAGATGTGAGATATTGATAAAATGCTGGTTTATCTCAATTTTTATCCTTTTCCAGCAATATTCAAAGGATATCCCTTCATTTGTGTAACATCTAGTTTGTTTTATTTGGAAAAAAAAAAAAAATTTGGTAAGTCTGAAACTTCGCCACGTAAAGAAAGAGATCTAAGGAAATATAAACAGAAACATCTTGTCTTCTTTCGTAAACTACTGATTGTATGGTGTTTTTAAAGCCGTTTTCAACATTATTTCAGTCAAACTACAACAACCAGTGGACCTATCCATGTTCTCCTGAAGTCCTTTTTACCGATATTCTGCACAATATTCTTTCCATACCACTGGCTGCTTTCCCACATAACCATTGCCTAAACAATGGTCAGTGGTGGGAGAGGATGAATCCTGCCACAATGACTATCATCAATCTATGGAAAGAAATAGGCCAATCAAGGGATCAAACATGGTGGGAAATGGAGAAAATTCTGATAACTGGATGTTCTCCTCCTCCCTCAATGTTTTCAAAAGCTGTTTTTTTCCTCAAGGTTGTCAAAAGTCCAGACTGTGTGGTAATAGGTTAACTCTTTACCACACAATCCCGACTTTTAATGACCCTGAGAAAGAAAGCCTTTGAAAACATTGTGGGAAAAGGAGAAAATGCTGGTAACCAGCATTTTCTCCTTTTCCCACAATGTTTTCTATCCTTTCCAAGTTGATTTTCAATTTTTGTTTCACATTTATTTTGTAATCTGCAAATGCTTTCAATTTGGACAAGTCCAACATTTTGTTGTCTGATAATGAGTTAATTGTTAGCATGTTACATAATGTCTACAGTAAGGTCTTTGACAACATTTTTTGCATTTCATAAACCTTTCCTAAGCTACAATTTTAGATACTTCAAAATTGAAAGCATCTGCAGAAAACAAATTCATTATTGGCACAGATGAACTGATGTGGCAAGGCAATTTCTATTTTTTTCTACAACGTTTAAAGTATTCCTGTGTAAAGTCATTGGTCATCTTTTGGTATGGGATTTTTAATTAACCCTTCAAAAAACAAATTTTACACATGCCCAATTTGAAAACTTTTGCAGACAACTACCGGTATATGTATATATTTGTGACTAAAAAGTTGAAATTTACCTTTGGAAAAATATAAAATATTGTGGAAATGGGACAAGCTGGTGCTTACTACGATTTTCTCCTTTTCCAACAATGTTTTCAAAAGATGTTTTCCTAAATGTTGCTAAAACTTATGATTGTATGGTAATGGGTTAAAGGAATTATAATGAGTACATTATGTTAACTCCTTACCAAACAACAAATTTCAGACTGGTTCAAACTCAATGCATTTGCAGACAACAAGATAAACATAACTCAAAAATTGAAATATTTGTTTCCAGATCAGTAGAAAACATTGTGAGAAAAAGAAGATAACACTGGTTACCAGCATTTTCTCCTTTTCCCACAATGTTTTCAAAAGGCTTCCATCACAGGGTCGTAAAAAGTAGGGATTGTTTGGTAAAAGGCTAAATTAGATATCATATTTTCATTTCTCCTGGTCTCAAATTGACAAACACATCAACAGTACAAACTGTACATGTATTTTTTACAAAAGATATGGAATGATAGCCTTCCTCCCTTGTGGGAAGGATTCATATTTCTTTCTGTACCACTGCTGTCTTCCTAAAGCTCGTACAATCTGGCTGACAGTGACATACCAGGTACAGGCCCACCAGCCCTTGTGTCCAAAACCAAGAGATAATCCTGGAAACAGAAACACACTAGATGAAACACAGAATTTTTGGCCTTGAATGCTTCAACTCTTTACCAAACAACAAAATTTTACTCTGGTCCAAACTGAAAGCACTTTCAGACAACAAAATAAACATAACTCAAAAATCAAAATTTGCTCACAGCAGAGTAGAAAACATTGTGGGAATAGGAGAAAATGCTGGTTGCCAGCATTTTCTCCTTTTCCCACTATGTTTTCAAAAGGCTCCTATCTCGGGGTCGTAAATACCAGGGATTGTTTGGTAAAGTGTTAAATTATTCTGTGATTGCAAGTTTGAAATGTCTCCAAACAAAGAACTTAGAAATGAGCCATGCTTTGTGAAGGCTGACCTCCAAAACTTTCTGCCATTGGTCAATTTTCTGCATGTCAAAGGACCAGAGTCCCTCATAATTCAGTTCGTTGTTATACAAAATAGTTTATATTTTCTTTCGTTCCACTCAGACAAATATAAAACATTTATGTTCTATTGCATGGATTTATTATGGAATAATAAACAGCAGAAGGCAGAAATAGGAGTAGGGGCCTGGACTATGCATTGTATTAATTTTGAGAAGTAATGTTACACATATTTCAACCTCTTATCATAGTTTAAACATTTTGTTGCCATTATTGGTACATAAACATATTTATGATGCACAACCACAGAAAACTAGGCCAATGGGTCTGGCAGAAAGTTTTAACAACATAGGTTCGGCCATTCCCTCTTGTCATACATTCTGCTGATCATTAGCTTATCATGAAAGTAATATTTAACATGCATAAAAAGCAATACAAAACTGTATGCAATAGTAATATAATTCCCTAAAAAACGAAAACAATGGGTGGGTGGGCAGATTATAAGCAGTTGTGAATGTTGTGTAGCCTAGCCATCAAATAACAAGAGTAGAGCTGCGCTCTCTATTTATACTTGAATGAGACGCACCTGTGCGCAACATACACTCTACAGAGTATAATAAGTAACAAAACACACAACATAAATATATCTATATGAATCCATCATTTTGTGATGACTTCCGTGGTATCATGCATCATGGAGACACATTAAATCCCTTTTTTCCTTAAAAGGCAATTTGTTCCATACAACAGAATTACTCCGATATAAAACAGGTCCAGTTATGTCAACTATTTCTAAGTGTGGGTTCCTTCCTTCTTCGACACTCAACATCTACATCAAATTTGAAGTAAATACCTAACTCCTTACCAAACAATGCCTGGTTTTAACGACCCAGAGGAAGAAGCCTTCTGAAAACATTGTGGGTAAAGAAGAAAATGCTGGTACCCACAATGTTTTCTACTCTTCTAAAGTCAAGTTTAAAATTTTCAGCCACTTTTATTTTGTCATCTGCAAATGCTTTCAATTTGAGAAAGTATAAAATTCTGTTGTTTGGTAAAGAGTCAAGTAGCAACATTTATATCTGAATATCCGTGTATCAAAGTTTTTGCACAATGTCAACCATTCCTATTCAGAGAAACAAATTTTCTTGTATCAAAGGCATACTGCAACAGATTTTACTGACCATTGCATCTCTGAAAGTTGTTTAACTCTTTACCAGACGACAAATATTTAGCCTTGTCAAAATTGACAGCATTTGCTGACTAGAGTTTCAATGTGGCTCAGATAGTGAAATTGTTCTTTAACTCATTACCCAACGGCAATATTTTGGGCTTGTCTAAATCGAAAGCATTTGCGGACGACAAAATAAAAGTGACTGAAAATTTGGAATTTGTTTTAGACGGGTGGAAAACATTATGGGTAAAGGACAAAATGCAGGTTACCAGCATTTTCTCCTTTTCCCACAATATTTTCTAAAGGCTTCTTTCTCAGGGTTGTCGAAAGTAGGGATTGTGTGGTAATGAGTTAAGAAGTTGTATAACATTGTGGATAGTGGAGAAGGGGAAAATGCTGGATACATGTGCTAGCATTTTTTTTCCTTCTCCAACAATGTTTTCTAAAGGCTTCTTTCCCAGGGTTGTTAAATGTAGGCATTGTCTAGGGAAAGGATAAGCCCTTTACACAGTATTGGGTCATATAAATATAACAGCCACCTCATATCTTTCACGGGTCTCCTGTGTTAGACAACAGCAAATATTCAGCAACCATTCTTAGCCTCATTCTAAACATACAAGAAGACCTTTGCTCAACATTACCTATGGCACAATTAAACAAGATCTCAGAGAGGAGCTGTGGTGATGATACAACATCAAACATTCCACCTTTAGGCATTTTGTGTTCTTCACTGACAATATGACCTGAAATAAACAAATCCACCTTTACAACTCAATAAAACTAAATTTAGACTAGCCCAAATTAGAAATGTTTGCAATTTAAGCCATTACAACACAATCCCTACTTTTGACGCCTCTGCGAATGAGGCCTTTAGAAAACATTGTGGAAAAAGGAGAAAATGCTGGTAACCAGCATTTTCTCCTTTTCCCACAATGTTTTCTAACTTTCACAAAACAAATTTCAAATTTTCACTCACTTTTATTTTGTCGTCTGCAGATGCTTTCGATTTGGACAAGCCTAAATGTAAGAACATGTAAGCCTCCATAGATCTAAACTTTTTCACTCTAATTAGCCCAATTTTAAATTTATGCTTACATTCTCATTCATTTCATGATATTTAAATTGTCCAATAGTGATAATACGCAGTATCATTGAATAATTGATTGATAAACCTTATTGTGGCAATCGACTGACTGATTAGTCGCTCAATCGGACTGGTTGAGCGAGTGATTTTTCGACCGATTGATGTATTAATTCCCTTATTCTATATGTCATCATGAGTTTTTCCCTCCAAAGACTTATACTTTAATTACTGAAAATATCCATTCCACCTATTCACTATTTATTCTTCACGTATTTAAAGCTTCATTTTTGATCATTTGGAATTGTAAACACACGTAGGAAGAAATCACGTGACTAAATACATTTGATTCGAAAATTTATATATTTATATGACTATAAACTATGTAGTTTTTGTCAAATAAACGAAGTTCTGTTTTGTTCCTAAAATATTGTCGTTTGGTAATGAGTTAATCAGGCTCAAGTGATTGGATCGTCTTTGAAACAATAGAAAACATTAATTGGTGGCAAGCAGCATTTTTGCCCTTTCCAAAAATGTTTGTCCAGAGATTTACAGAGCCACAGGATTGTTGATTAACTCTTTACCAAACCACAAAATTTTGGACTTGTCCAAATTGAAGGCATTTGCAAATGAAAAAATAAATTTGAATCAAAAATTTAAATTTGATTTGGAAAGGGTAAAAAAAAACATTGTGGGAAAAGGAGAAAATGCTGGTTACCAGCATTTTCTCCTTTCCCAACAATGTTTTCAAAAGGCTTCTATTTCAGTATCGTTAAAAGTCAGGGTTGTGTGGTAAAGAGTTACATTTGTTACGGGAGACCACTCCTTCCTGCATGGCATACTCCCGATTTAAATACAATACCTGGCTACTGCGTCAGGGAGATATCTCTTTGGCTCAGTGGTTAGGGTATTGGCTTTGCGTCCGGGAGTTTGGAGTTCGAATCCCGCTCCGATCCTTATTTCTGCCATGCATTTATTCATTTGTTTCTTTGTTACGGACTTCGTTTGTAAGATGGGGGCTCGTCTGGGATTGGCCATTGAGCCATTAATCCCATTTGTTGTCCAAAATTGGACTTCCTGCCTAATAAGGCTTTGAGTCATCAATAAATGATGACTTTAAGAGGGGGTGTGTTACGGGAGACCACTCCTTCGTGCATGGCATACTCCCGATTTAAATACAATACCTGGCTACTGCGTCAGGGAGATATCTCTTTGGCTCAGTGGTTAGGGTATTGGTCTTGCGTCCGGGAGTTCGGAGTTCGAATCCCGCTCCGATCCTTATTTCTGCCATGCATTTATTCATTTGTTTCTTTGTTACGGACTTCGTTCGTAAGACATTTGTGAACAATTAACTATGGGAACTGTTACATAAGACATCTATATTTATTGAAGTTAGAGGTCTATAAAAAGACAGAAAAAAGAACATCACCTGCTCTATTTCTCCTAAATTTGGCAAGCTGGTACTGTATCTTACCATCATTGTACCACAGGAAAGCAAACAAACTGAAACCTACAGCATGGCGCCAGCTGATCATTGACCAATCAAACCAGCCTGTAACATAAACCAACCTGAAGTTTGGGCATGCATAACGATGGGACTGTCCTGACTTCTAGATCTTAAAATAGCCATATATCCAACTCTTTTCCAAAAGACAAAATGTTAGGCTGGTCCACATTGAAAGCATTTGCAGACAATAAATTAAAAGTGTCTTTATCTATGAAATTTTTCTCCGAAAAGGTAGAAAACCTTGTGGGAAAAAGATAAAATGCTGGTTACAGATAAAATGCTGGTAACCAGCATTTTATCCCTTTCCCACAAGATTTTAAAAGGCTTTCTTTCCAAGAGTCATGAAAACCTGGGCTTGTTTGGTAAAGAGTTAACCCATTACAACACAATCCCTACTTTTGACTCCCTTGAGAAAGAAGCCTTTAGGAAACACTGGGGGAAAAGGAGAAAATGCTGGCAACCAGCATTTTCTCCTTTTCCCACAATGTTTTCTACCCTTCCCAAAACAAATTTCGAATTTTCTGTCACCTTTATTTTGTCGTCTGCAAATTTGGACCAGTCTTTTTTTTCTCGTGTGGTAAAGAGTTAAATCAAAAGAGTTAACCCTTTGTAACACAATCCAGAATAGTGACAGCCCTTTTGTAGAAACCATTGGTAAAAGCCTTTTGAAAACATTGTGGTATAAGGAGAAAATGATAGTTATAGGAAATTTCTCCTTTTCAAACAAAGTTTTCTACCCCTTCCATGAAAAATCCTAACATTTGAGACATGTTTAAGTTGTGGCCTGCAAATGCTTTCAAAAAACCCTGCCTGAATTTTTGTCATTTGATAAATATTTTACCCTTTACCACACAATTACGAATTTTAATGCCCTTGAGGCAGAAGTCTTTTGAAAACATTGTGGGAAAAGGAGAAAATGCTGGTAACCCTATCAAAGACAATTCTATCAAATAAGCCTAACTTGTTGTCTGCTAAGGCTTTCAATTTGGACAAGTCTGAAATTTTGTCATTTGGTAAAAAGTAAATAGGTTAGTAAAAGAAGAATTACAGCAAAGAAACATTTTTCTTAAATTTGACTCTACACCATTCAACAGCTTGTATTATCTAAAATGAATGTTTTTCCAAGCAACATGAAAATGCAGTGGAGTGATGGATGCAATATGAGAAGAGGGGAGAAGTACATGTACCATAATCCCCTCCCCTGCATATTTTACTTGAAACATTATTTCTGAGCAAATTCTTGCAAGCTTGGACAGCACAGATCAAGGTCAGACTTCATGAAACATGCAGTTTGATCTTGGGTCTATTTAGTCAAGTTTTTTGGGGAAATGTTCTCAGAATATTCCAGTTAAACAATCGTGTTGTGGTCTTCTGTCAAAATTTCAAAAGTGTTTTTGATTGACTGACTTGTATATATCAGTAAACCTTACCAGTGTCATTCCCATCCAAGACTGGTGCCTCAGAAAGTAGAGTGAAACCAGCAAGTAGGGAATACAAATTAGGAGATAACCAGTCTAGGAATCCTTGCGTAAGATGGCTGCTAAACACGTTGACATAGACACTTTGATACAGACGGATGAATGTGTGGCTGAGTAATAATCCACCTCCAACCATGACAGACAGTTTATCTGGAAAAAACAGAAATACAGGTAAATAATCAAGTGTTAGTTGCTTTCATGAATATTGGCAAGTTCTGATTGAATGAAAAAAAAAAAAAATTCATAGTCCATGAAAAAAATATCATGCAGTGCCAGTGTAATGCAGAGAAATGACCCTCCCCTACAAAATGACCCATGGGTCATTTCTCTACGTAGAGGAATGACACGGGTCATTATTCTACGTGGGGTATTTCTCTACGTAGAATAATGACCCTTGGGATATATCTCTACATAGAATAATTATCCAGATCATTCCTTTATGTAGAGAAATGACCCATGGGTCATTTTGTAGGGGAGGGTCATTTCTCTGCATTACATCAGAACTACTCTTGCTGTCAAACTAATGTAGACAAATATGTATATACGAGATTTCATAACATATTTCTTTCTAATTTCAAATCGAGTCCGAAGTTCAAATGCAAGCTAAGACTGATTTCTCTGAATATCATAATTGAAAAAGATGTCCAACAAATTCATAAAGTCTAAGACAAAACTAAATTGTCACTTTATTGGGTATGAATTTTCAACTTACTTCCAGCATTTTAAGCTTCTAACAAAAGATTTGCTAACTCTGCAATGTTAATATGGTACGATAAATTACATCCAGTAGTAGTAATTGTCTTTAAAAGGCTAGAAAACATTGTTGGAGAATAACAATGCAGTAACCAGCATTTTCTTCTGTTCTTAAAATGTTTTCTAAAGTTTTCCTCAATAGCATCTCTTAAAACATGAATTATTTGATAAAGAGTTAAAAGACACCAATAACTACACATTAACCCTTTACCAAGCAATCGCTAGTTTTTACGCACCTGAGATATAGGCCTTTTGAAAACATGGAGGGAAAAGGAGAAAATGCTGGTAACCAGCATTTTCTCCTTTTCCCACAATGTTTTCTACCCTGATAAAACAAATATCAATATTTGATTTACCTTTATTTTGTTGTGCAAGTGCTTTCAATATGGGCCAGTCTAAAATTTTGCTGTTTGATAAAGAGTTAAGAGATACCTGTGGACGGTTCACCAGGTATACTGGCCTGATCTAGCACCCACTGTATCCAGCTAAAGTTGGGACTACCAAACACGTAGGAATTACACACTGCTATGTAAATGGCTCCATTCAATCCCAGTGCAATAAACAGTCGTCTGACTGGTCTGAAAATAAAATTTACTTTGTTTGAATGGTGTTTTACACTGCTTTCAACATTATTTCAGTTATATCACAGCAAAAACTGAGACATATTCATGTTTTCCTGGGTTCACCAGTACTAGGCTGAGGCTCTGAAGTGTCTTGCCTAAGGACACTCTAGTAAAGGATCAAACCCGGTACCTCCAGGTCAAGAGTCCTACACTTAGCCACTGAGCCACAGAGGAACCCTAGAATTTACAATGTATATTTATAAACTATCCAGCTTAGCCCATTACCACACAATCCCTACTTTTGACGCCCCTGAGAAAGAAGCCTTTAGAAAACCCTGTGGGAAAAGGAGAAAATGCTGGTAACAAGCATTTTCTCCTTTTCCCATAATGTTTTCTACTCTTCACAAAACAAATTTCAAACGTTCAGTCACTTTTATCGTGCCATCTGCAAATGCTTTCAATTTGGACAGCCCTAAAATATTGTCATTTGGTAATGGGTTAATTAAATACATTCATAGCATGTAGATGAAATTACAATCCAATCTCTACACCACTCTAAGGAAAAAGGCTTTTCGTAACATTTTTTGCAGGTCTCAAAAAGACAAATTTTATCTTCTGTGTCACACTCAAAGATACAGATACATCTTTACAGCCTGAGAGAAAATATTCTGTTGAAATTTTATAGTTTTTAGAATGATTCAGATAATGGCCAGCTGTGCAAATGCAGGTAAATAACAAATAAATGTTGTGTACAGGATATAAAAACTGAAGGGATTGGTCCGTCAAGGGCAACATTTGATATGTAGATACAAGAATGATTTTAGTTTCAAAAATAAAGTTAAAATGGCTTAACCCTTTACTCCATAGGGCATTTCTATGGTATCTCTAATTGACCCTAAATAATAGCAAGGATGAAGACGTTTTTTATGGGTATATGATACCTTTTGATAGCATGGAAAACATTGTAACAAAACCTGAAATTGCTCATCACGAGCAATTTCACCTTTTGCCACAAAATTTTCCAAAGGCTCCTGCAAGCAATGCGTAGAAATGAGTATCTATGGAGTAAGGGATTAAAAAATGGGCTGAAAACAAGTAAAGATTTATCTTTAACTTGTTGTCTTTGACTGCAGTAACTCCTTACCACACAATCCTGACTTTTAACAAACCTGATGAAGAGGCTTTTTGAAAACATTGTGGTAAAAGGAGAAAATGCCGTTCCCAAACCAACCTTCAATTTTTTAAGTCACATTAATTTTGTTGTCTGCAAATTCTTTCAATTTAAACAAGTCTAAAATTTTGTCATTTGATTAAGATTTAACTCTTTACCAAACAACAAAATGTAAGATTAGTTGAAATGGAGAGCATTTGCAGAAAACGAAATAAATGTGAATAAAAAACTCAAGTTCAATTAAAGTTAAACAAAGGCAGTTATATAACTCTGACTATTGTGAGTTTCGACCATTGGAAGTAGCTTGTAAACATACCTTTTGGTAAATCGTAATATCCCTTTCTCGCCATCAAAGTCCCTGCCAGCCCCAGACCCAGCCACTGTTTGATAAAGCCCCTTGATCATGTATGCCCCTGATAGGGATGTCCAGATGATCCCAAAACTGGACATCTGACCAATAGGATATGGCATGGTGACCATTCTGCTGTCTTCTATTCGCTGTTCTCAACACTAGATGGCTGCAAAATGGAAACATAGACATACAATGTAGATCTTATGCTAGGATATCAATACCTGTAAAAGGTCAAAGAAGAGTAGGTTGAAAAAGTAACATAATTATGATTGTATCTATTTAGAGTTTTAACAACCATGCAAATGAAGGCTTCTGAAAACATTGTGAGGAAAGTAGAAATTTTCTCCTTTTTCAAAGAACATATTTTACTACAAGTATACCAACAAATAAAGAGTGTCTTTAATTTCCAAACATTTTCAAAAATGCCCTTAATTGGTAATCTGCAAATTTTCAAAACGCATATATATATATCCACACATATATACAGTATTTCAGATATATACATGTACTTTCAAGTTAAAAAAATGTTTGATTCAACTGGAAATTTGTTAACATAGATTTGAATGATTTTAAATTTCGTGTGTGTGGTTAAGAGTTATTTCGTCATTAAAACCCATGTTGTGGGTATACAGCAGAAAGTTTTTATGTTGTACATCAAAACCTCAATGTCTCTTACTTTTCATTAAACAAACCCTCATACATAAAATCTTGTGGAAAAAGGTTTATGAAAACATTGTGGGACAAGAAGAAAATGCAGGAAAGCAGCATTTTCTCCTTTTCTTAGAATTATTCTTTAGCTTTTGAAATATAAGTCTATTAAGTCACCCAGTGGTTTCAATACGGACAATTTCATTATTCGTCTGTAAATGATTACAATATGAACATATTTCTCTTCTGCAAGTGGTTTCAATATGAATATATTTTTTGCGTGTGGAAGTGGTTTCAATATGAACAAATTCCTCGTGTGGAAGTGATTTCAATATAAAAATATTTCTCATGTGGAAGTGGGTTCAATATGAATATATTTCTCGTATGGAATTGATTTCAATATGAACATATTGCTCGTATGGAAGTGGTTTCAATATGAACATATTTCTCGTATAGAAGTGGTTTCAATATGGTCGATTTCTTTTTTTTGTCTGCAAGTGGTTTCAATATGAACATAATTATTTCTTGTATGGAAGTGATTTCAATATGAACATATTTCTCGTATGGAAGTGGTTTCAATATGGACAATTTCTTTTCTCATCTGCAAGTAGTTTCAATATGAACATATTTCTTGTCTGCATGTAGTTTCAGTATGAACATATTTCTCGTCATAAGTGGTTTAATTTCTTGTCTGCATGTGGTTTCAGTAAGAAAATATTTCTTGTCATAAGTGGTTTCAATATAAATATGGACTATTTTATTTCTCTTCTGCAAGTGGTTTCAATAAGAACAAGTTCATCATTCGGTGCCAACTTTCATCATTAAATACCCCTAAATCTTCATCGAAAGACAAATATTGGAGCCATGCTCTGGCAAAAGGAGGCTTAATGCATCTTTATGATGCATGATAGTGATCAAAGTCATGTAGACTGGTTACTTTACTTTCAGAAAATTGACCAATTTTGGAAAGTTTTGGTCAGGGTCAGCCTGTGCAATCTGCGCAGGCTGATCTGGGTCCACACTTATCACAGATGCCCCCTATTTTGCCAAATTGAAAGCATTTGCAGACAACAAATTAAAAATTTGTCTTGAAAAGGTGGAAAACATGGTTGGAAAAGAAGGAAATGCTGGTAACCAGCATTTTCTCCTTTTTCTACAATGTTTTCAAAGGATGTCTTCACCAGGGTCTTTAACACGGCATTATTCAGTAAAATATATGATACATATAGATGTATAATTGTACCCTTGATCACCAAAGAAAAAATATTACAGTCCAATTTCGTCATCTGCTACTCAGTATGACATGCTGTCCTGTCTTTGTGTCACATCACAATCAACCCTTTTACAAACACATGATGCACATGACCCTGTAGAAGATGACTTTTGTTAATAATTGTTCACTAGCATTTTCTCCTTTTCCCACAATGTTTCTCTCCTCTGAAAGCCAAGTTCCTTTTAGAGTCACATTTAAATCATAGTCTGTTAATTGCTTTTGATTTTATTATTTTGTTTTCTTGTAAATGGTTATGACAAAAAGTGTACAAATACACAGAGCTCCAGTTAAGAAGGAGTGATGGTATTCTAAATCCATTGTTTCTCTCCAAAACCCTATGTTGTGGATACTCATTAGAATCGCCTTGATGAGACGATTCTAATGAGTATCCACAACATTTGGTTTAGTTGAATAAAATAAATATTTTCAATTTTGCAATCAAAATCACTCCCTCTATCTGGAGCTCTTCATGGTTTTCTATTGTACACACATTATCAAACTTTCTATCATGTTACTCAATAGTTTGCAACGAATAAGACTCTTAACCTTTCTTGCACAGCAACATTTTATTTCAAAGTCACCATGATTTGTAGACCCCCACAAGGTCTCTAGAGTTAAACAGTTTGTTCACTCTAAGTTCCTTGTAGAGTACAGCCGAAATCAAAGACTTAACCCATGTTATATGATGTGATTTACAAAAAATGCTGTAAATACAAAATAAATAATGCTATACAGTGTATACATTCCTATGTCAGTGAATATTTTTAACTCTTTACCACACTGTGAATCCCGACTTTTAATGACCCTGAGAAAGCGTTGTCTGCGCATGTCATATTCTTCAAAGATTCGGCTGTCTTATAATTATGACACATCACTAGCCCCAAAAGCGGGCTGACTGTAATATTACGCTCTATAAAGTAGTAATGCAGAAAATAGCTTTTATCAATACGTTTGAGGGGAAATGAGACCTGCTTTAGCTCCAGATTTCTCTAGACTACAGATCATAGCTGAGTGAATTGCACGAGGTAGCGTTTTATTGAGTAAACATTTATTTTAGTTTGAAATTCAAAGTAATGGTTGGCATGTAGGAAAGTGGTTCGGTTCTGTACCCAGGATGCCCAAATTAGATAGATGAGTATTTATAGAATGCCATCTAGCGGGAGATAATGCCTGAGAAAGTAGCCTTTGGAAAACATCGTGGGAAAAGGAGAAAATGCTGGTAACCAGCATTTTCTCCTTTTCCCACAATTTTTTCTACCCTATCAGAGAGCGCAAGTTCATTTGCACAGTTTTGAATCTGTTGCCTGCAAATGTTTCTGAAACATAAAGAATCTAAAATTCGATGAGTGGGAAAGGGTTAACCCTTTACCAAACAACAATATTTTAGGCTTGTCCAAATTGAAACATTTTGCAGACGACAAAATAAAAGTTACTAACAAGAGGGCCATGATGGCCCTGTATCGCTCCACTGGCTTTTTAACCCTTTACCACACAAATTGAAGTGTTCATGACCATGAAAAAGAGGGCCTTCAAAAACAATGAACACTGTCAGGTAATACAAGTAGATTAATTCATTGGCATTAAAGGTAAAATCCTTGGAAAAATAAGCTGAATGATAGAAACCTTACTCTGAATTTATTATTCACCTCATGTGAGCATAACTATTAGCATCAAAATGAATCACACTCCTTGAAAACAGAATATTTTCTATCAAAAAACTTAATGTCTAGCACCAATCATGTATCAAAGCAGTTTGATAATCAAGGGAAGTAAATAGTACCAAACTTCATCTTTCATAAAAAGAGTTATTTCCCTTGATTAATGTTTAAATTGAAGTGACTATATTTTGAAGCCCATGTTAAAACTTGTGATCCCTGAATGGAGGCAACTTTGACCCCAGACCTACAATATGAAACTAGAATGTGTGTTTATAAACAAGAAGATTTTTTAATCTTGCCCAATAAAAAGCCCTGTAAAACAAGTTTGCTCAATAAAAGGCCCTCTAAAATAGGTGACCCATGAGACAGGTTTATCAAGTTTTCACTGTAAAAGCCAATGTAAAACTTGTGACCCCTGGGGTGGGGTCAAACTTGACCCCCAAAGTTAAAATTTGGGCCCTCTTGGTAGAGGCCCATAAGAAAAAGCTACACGCAAAATGTGGTAGCCCTAGGCCTTATGGCTATGTACGAGTAGATTATCAAAGTTTCCCTATGTAAGCCCATGTAAAACTTCTGACCCCCTGTGACGGGGCTTAATTTGGCCCCGGGGCTATAATTTGGGCACCCTTTGGTAGAGACCCCCTAGATGAAGTTACATGCAAAATTTGATAGCCCTAGCCCTTACAGCTAGGTACGAGTAGATTATTAAAGTTTCCCTATATAAGCCCATGTAAAATTTGTTACCCCCCGGGGCGGGGCCAAATTTGACCCCAGGGCTATAATTTGGACACCCTTGGTAGAGGTCCACTAGATAAAGCTACATGCCAAATTTGGTAGTCTTAGGCCCTATGGCTTGGTGGAAGAAGAATTTTAAAGTTCTCCCTATATAAGCCCATGTAAAACTTGTTACCCCCGGGGCGGGGCCAATTTTGACCCCCGGGCTATAATTTGGACACTGTTGGTAGAGGTCCACTAGATAAAACTACATGCCAAATTTGGTAGCCCTAGGTCCTATGCCTAGGTAGAAGAGGAATTTTAAAGTTCTCTCTAAATAAGCCCATGTAAAACTTGTGACCCCCGGGGCGGGGCCAATTTTGACCCCAGGGCTATAATTTGAAGAAACTTGGTAGAGGTCCACTAGATAAAGCTACATGCAAAATTTGGTAGCCCTAGGCCTTACGGTTTCAGACAAGAAGATTTTCAAAGATTTTTAAAATTTTTCAGTTTTGTTGCCATGGCAACCAGAGTTTTTGAAGGAATTAAATTCTTTCAAGAAATTCTGAAGAGGACCATGACAGGATCATTTCTGTGAAGTTTCATCAAAATTGGATGGGTAGTTTCAGAGGAGAAGATGTTTAAAGAAAAAGTTAACGCACGGACGGACGGACGGACGCACGCACGGACGGACGGACGGACGCACGACGGACAACGGGCCATGACATTAGCCCGCTGGCCTTCGGCCAGTGGAGCTAAAAATTTGAAAATCGTTTTGTGAAGGGTAGAAAGCATTGTGGGAAAAGGAGAAAATGCTGGTTACCAGCATTTTCTCCTTTTCCCGCAATGTTTTCTATAGGCTTCTTTCCAATGGTCGTCAAAAGTAGGGATTGTGTGGTAATGGGTCAAAGTGCCCATTTCATTCACTAGAGTATTTCACGTTCTGAGCCCAGTATATTTTTTACTCTTCACCAAACAAAAAAAATTTTAGACTGGTCCAGATTGAAAGCATTTGCAGACGGCAAAATAAATGTGACTAAAGAATTGAAATTAGATTTGGAAAGGGTAGACAACATTGTGGGAACAGGAGAAAATGCTGGCTACCAGCATTTTCCCATTTTCCCACAATGTTTTCAAAAAGCTTACCTTCTCAGGGTCGTTTAAAGTTGGGATAGTGCGGTAAAGAGTTAATTCTTTTCTAAAGGAGAAAATGTTTGACTGGACTAAATTGAAAGCATTTATAGGCGACAAATTAGATGTAACTGAAATAATGATGAATGATTTATTGGTAGGCTTGAAAACATTGTTGGAAATGGAGAAAAATGCTGGTTACCAGCAATTTCTCCTTTTCCAATAATGTTTTCAAAAGTCTTCTTTTTCAGGGTTGTGAAAACGCAGGATTATGTGGTAAAGAGTTAAATGTCTTTTTGTATTTCACCCATTCCAACACATCCTGAGTTCTATAGTCCTTAGAGAAGAAAGCTTCTAAAAACATTGTGAGAAAAAAAAAAAAAAAACTGCTGGTTACCAGCATTTTCTTCTTTTTCAACAAAATTTTCTGCCATTTTACAAAAAATATCTCATCATTTTAGCCACACTAAATTTCTTGCCTGCAACAGCTGTCAATTTGGACAGGTGTAAAATTTATCTAGTAAAGTGTTAAACCCTTTACCAAACATTCCCTGTAATTTTACTACCCAGGGAAGAAGCCTTTTACAAACATTGTGGGAAAAGGAGAAAATGCTGGTAACCAGCATTTTCTCCTTTTCCAACAATGTTTTCTACTCTTCTAAACTCAAGTTTCAATGTTTGAGTCACATTTATTTTGTTGTCTGCAAGTGCTGTCCATTTGGACCTGTCTAAAATTTTGTTGTTTGGTAAGCAGTTAAAACTTCAGTATAATCCTTCTTTTTCATCGTCTTATTTCAGTGAAATTTTAATGACAGGTTCAGCCAATTACAACATAGGTGAGTCTATTTTTAGCTCAACTTTGAAAACAGACAATACAGAAGAATACAAAGAAAACTGTCATTTTGTATAGTTTAGAAAACATACTTGGACGAAAAAAAAAATTGTACTCACTACTCTGTACTTCATCCTTTGCCATACAATGCTGGGTTTTAATGACCCTAAAGGAAGATGCTTTTGACAACAGTCTTGAAAAAGGAGATAATGCTGATAACTAGTATTTTCTCCTTTCTCCACAATGGTTTCTACCCTTTCCTGTTTGAGTAAAATTTAGTTTACTGTCTGCAAATACTCTGAATTTGGGGGTTGGTCTACATTTTTCTTGTTCAGTAAAGGCTTCATGCGCTTCATTGGCTGGTTGTATTGGGGTTTAATGCCACTTTAACAGCTAAGGTCACATCATGGTGGTCGGTGATGCACATGTGTTTCCTGGCTTTCTCACACCGGTGCTTACATAACTTTCTTTCCAAAGGGGTTAAGCCACTGACTACTTTTCTCACATGCTTCAGCAGAGGTGAGAGGCGAAAATACACCGGAAAGAAAGTTCGCCTGAATCGGATATCAAACTCACAACTACCAGGTCATGAGTCTGACATGCTCACCACTGAGCCACAGGGGCTTGCATAAACAGTTTCAGTGTAGAAAAAGACTCAGATGGTTGTAATTTCATCCTCGCTTTTGTCTTCAATGTCTAACTCTTTACCAAACGACAAAATTTTAGACTTGTCCAAATCGAAAGCATTCGCAGACGACAAAATAAATGTGACTCAAAAATTGAAACTTCACTTTAGAAGAGTAGAAAACATTGTGGGAAAAGGAGAAAATTCTGGTGACTAGCATTTTCTGCTTTTCCCTCATTGTTTACAGTAGGCTTCTTTTTCTGGGTCGTAAAAACCAGGGATTATTTGGTAATTTGCTTAAGGGTTAAACAAAGCTAACAGTGTTTAAATCAAAGTTCAGATGATAACTTTTGCATAGTCTGATCTTGATCTACAATAGTTGCAAAGGTATCTTTAGTACTGAAAGGCCCTGTCACTCTATCACACAATGACATGTTTTAACACCCCTAAGAAAGAAGAAGCCCATTTAAAAAACATTTTGGGAACAGGAGAAAATGCTGGAAACCAGCATTTTCTCCTGTTCCCAAAATGTTTTCTACCCTTCGAAAGAGAAATTTCCGTTTTTGAGTTACATATACATGCAATTTGTTGTCTGTACATGCTTCAATTTGGTCGAATCGAAAGTTTTGTCCTCTGGCAAAGAGTTAAGGATTAACTCTTTACCAAACGACAAAATTTCAGACTTGTCCAAATTGAAAGCTTTTGCAGACGACAAATTGAATGTGCCTAAAATGATAAAATTTGTCTGTGTCTGGGTATAAAACATTGTTGGAAAAGGAGAAAATGCTGGTTACCAGCATTTTCTCCTTTTCCAACAATGTTTTCAAAAGGCCTCTACTCCAGGGTCGTCAAAACTTGGCATTGTGTGGGAAAGAGTTAATGTCCTGTTTCGTAATGAGGTAAAGCTTATTCACCGTTTGACTATAAAAACTGTTTCATAAAATGAAGCAAACCAGTAAAAACTGATAATACTTGCAATATTTTAATATAGATGAAGCATTGAAATATGCTGCCTCAGGCTACAGTGATTCTTTGCCCCTTTTTGGCCAGCTTCACCGCCTTTTTGGCTTTGTTTCGGTAGTGTTTTATATTCTACAACACAAGGAATTCTGCATGGGTTATCTGTAAGTTATGTGGCTTTTAGCCTGGAGGTCTGGGGTTAAAGCCTCACTGGACTCCTGGAAATGTCCTTGGGCAAGAGATTTCGCAGCTCTAGCCTAGTACTTATGAAAGCAAGGACATGTATGAGTGAGCAAGCTATCGCGGTGATATGACTGAAATAACACTAAAAGTGACATCAACTTTAAACACCAACCAACCAACCAGCCAGCCAGCCAGCCAGCAAGCCAAACCAACCAACCAACCAACCAACCAACCAATCAATCAATCAATCAATCAATCAGTCAATCAACACCCTCAGAGTTACATATACAACATGTTGCTTCCATGGGTACCCTGCCCAAAAACATGAATCATGCTTTCCTTTTATCTGATGTTACTTTCACTTATAAATTCTATCCAAAACATCAAATAAACTATCCTATGTCCAGAAAGAGATATGGTTTACAATTATGAACAGTGTGACTTTTTTTACTCCAAGAAAAAAAAATATACTAGAACTTGCCCAGAAAGTTTCCATGAAAATGTTTGTATAAAGTATAAAGTTTTACTGGGGTAAGAGAGGATACTAGTATCAACTCTAGCCTCAACTCTTTCCTAAACAATGAGACCTAGGAGAGAAGCCTTTTTACTCATTACCAAACTACGATATTATAGGTTTGTCCAAATCGAAAGCATTTGCAAACAACAAAATAAAATAGACTGAAAATTTGAAATTTGTGAAGGCTAGAAAACGTTGTGGGAAAAGGAGTTACCAGCATTTTCTCCTTTCCCCGCAATGTTTTCTATAGGCTTCTTTCTCAAGGTCGCTAAAAGTCGGGAATTGTGTGGTAAAGAGTTCAAGAACATTGTTGGATAAGGAGAACATGTTGGTAAGCAGTGTTTTCTCCCTTTCCCACAATGTTTTTTTCTTTATCAGAGTTAAATTCCACTACTTAACTCTGTATCAAATGACAAAATTGGTTTCTAGTGGGGTATAAAACATTGTGGGAAAAGGAGAAAATGCTGGTTACCAGAATTTTCTCCTTTTCCCACAATGTTATCTCAGGGTCATAAAAACCAGGGATTGTTTGGTAAAGGGTTAAGCTACGTTTAGTAACTACGTCCTCTTGAAATGCTTTCCATTTGGACGAGTTTAAAAAATTTCCACCTGGTAAAGAGTAACATAAGTAGGCTTTTAGTAATTCAATAGGCAGATGTCTCAGTTAACTCTTTACCAAACAATAACATTTGGGATTAGACAAAATTCTGCGCAGAAGAAAAAAAATGTGTAGCTTAACCCTTCCCCAATCGACAAACTTTTGGACAAGACTAAATTGAAAGCATTTTGCAGACGACAATTCAACACTTGCTGAAAAGATGATTTCTGTCTATGATACGGTAGAAAACATTGTGGGAAAAGGAGAAAATGCTGGTTACCAGTATTTTCTCCTTTTTCCACAATGTTTTCAAAAGGCTACTATTCCAGACCCGTAAAAAGCAGGGATTGCTCGGGAAAGGGTTAAAAGATAGTTTCTGTCCTAGATAGGGTAGGAAACAAATAAAGAAAAGTAGAAAACGCTGACTATCAGCATTTTCTCTTTTTCCCACAATGTTTTCAAAAGCCCTCTTTTCAGGATCATTAAACCTCGGGATCGTGTGGTTAAAGTTTAAAACACAAAATACCAGTACTGCCATAATGCTAAGTCTACAAAACTACAAAACATCCACATAAACTACATAAATTACATAACACATTAAAACCTTTTTTTATTCAAATTTTCACTTTAACAAAAAAAAAAATTGTGTAAATAGATGAACTATTGCCACAAGATATTTTACCTTTCAGTCAGAGCTTCAGATAAGAGTGAGTGATGGTATTCTGAATCCATTATTTCTCTTTGAAATCCTATGTTGTGGGTACTCATTAGAATTATCTCGATGAAACTATTCCAATGAGTACCCACAATGTAGGGTTAAGTGGACAACTGATAAAAACCATACCCTCTATCTGGAGCTCTAAATTAATGTGTCCATGTATTCAAATTCAATCAACCCTGTACCAGGCAATTGACCTTTCTGTAAACGAGAGTCTGGCATGTGCTTCCCCCTCCTTTGTAATGCGCTATATTGGTTGTACAAGCCTGACAAGTAACCAGAAACTGTGTCAGACTTTTTTGTTTACATGATGCCCAATGCTGCGTTTTCATTTGTCGATAAGACGTTAGTACACCTGTCAATCGAAAGCGGTAGCAATATCAATTCCATGTTTTACTACCACAACAAAGGAAGGCATATAAAAACATTGTGCAAAAAGGAAGAAAAATACTGGTTACCAGCAGTACAGATTACCAGCATTCTTTTCATTTTTTACAAATATTTTTCCACCTCTTTCACTAAATTCAAACATAGCATTTCATTGTATTTGCATTTCCTGTGTGTATTGGTGAATCTGATCTTCATCTATACAGCGCCAAATAGTACCCACTTTTCTCCCTAACCTTTTATGAAATCAATCTCTGTTTCTTTTACCACCCACAGGAAGAAGGCTTCTGAAAACATTGTAGGAAAAGGAGAAAATTTATGCTGGTAACCGGCATTTTCTCCTTTTCCAACAACATTTTCTACCCTATCAAAGTCAGGAATCATTGTAAGAACAAAATTTAATTTTTCATCTGCAGATGTCTTGAATTCCATCCAGTCCAAAACTTTGTTGTTTGGTAAAGATTTAACTCTTTTTGGACTGGAACAAATTCAAAGCATCTGCAGACAGCAAATTAAATCTTGGTAATATGATGATTTCTGAACTTTGTATTTTCTCCTTTTCACACAGTCTTCTACAGGCTTCTTTCTCAGGGTCGTTAAAAGTTAAGATTTTGTGACAGAGTTTAAAGGTGGCCCTTCAGATTTTGGGACGAAAATTTTACAAAAATGTTTAAAAATCATCCTTGTACTCCCAAAGCCTTTTAATTTTCATTCATAAAACCCGAGTAGTCGAAAACCATCCGACAACACGAGAAATTAGAGATTTACTACGGCCCAGGTTGACACCAACGGGAGACACTTTCTATTTTTAGATGATCAATTCGCTCATCTACATACAGGAATATAAACGAGAAGTTTCGAACATAGCGTCCGAAGAAGACATTATGGAAAATAATTATTACATGTTTGTTATGTAATGGAATTTAAGCGTTATGAGTCACGTGCAAGTCACTAGACATTCCCACAATGCTATATTGATTTTTGGCGCGAAATCTAAAAATACCTTAAGAGGCTACGTAGCCTTTCAAGGGAACACCATCAAAAAAATTTTTTTTGGTAATTATATGAATCTTAATTATTGATTATTTGTATTATTTTATCATACAAATTTCAGTGATATATATATTTTTTTATTTGGTGAGATGTAAAAATTCTAAATACCCACCTTTAAAGCTTTTATAAACACTGAAGGAAAATGGAAAAATGCGGATAACAAGCATTATATATAATCATATTAATACCAGATGTGTTTAAAGAAGGCTGCGGTGAAGGTTTGCGTAGAAAAATAACAAAAATAGCATCCGAGCAAACTTTCAGACTGAAGGTAGTTGTCCATGTGAGCGACGCCCCCTGAAAGCTGCTAGTTTCGATATGGGGATAGTGCATCATATGGGTCAAAACCCATCTAAGGTTATGCTTGTTTCTTGACTTTAACATGCTTGTTGCATAGCACCATCACACATCAGTTAAATTTATTCTCATTGGAGTAGTTTCAGATGGCTTGCCAGGTTGGAACCCGTGCAATTAAATGACACAAGACCTGACGTTTACAGGTTATATGCTTTACCACTTGAGCTATGCAGACTGGTTAACCCATTACCACACAGTCCCTACTTTTGAAGACCCTAAGAAAATAGCCTATTGAAAACATTTTGGGAAAAGGAGAACATGCTGGTAACCAGCATGTTCTCCTTTTCCCACAATGTTTTCAATCCTTCACAAGACAAAATCAAATTTTCAGTCATTTTTACTTTACCGTGTGCAAATGCTTTCAATTTGGACATTTGGACAAGTCTAAAATGTTGTTTAGTAAAGAGTTAAACATGTGCCATCTCAGCATTTTATCACTCCCCCCTCGACTCCAACCTTGAGTGGTTACCACGCCCATAGATCCAGCCAGCATTTAAGAAAAAAAAAACTGTATCTAGTTTGAACAAATAAGTCATTAAGCTCTTAAATGTGTCATCATATATGTTATGGTTAAATGATTATTTTTAACAGCATGTAAAACGTTGTAAAACCAAACGTTAAAGATCCGGAAGGGGGGGGGGGGGGGGGGGCTACTTTATTGCCCTTATGATTTATGTCTTTTCACACCTGTTGAACAACAACAATGTCAACAGTAAATTATAGAATGATTTTTAAACTTACCAGAGTTCCAATGTGTTACACGTTTATCCAATGGTAACATGCGATAACACACTGTCAATGTGTTTCGCCTGTACAGCAAAATACATCTGACAATCTATGCAAACCGGGGAACTAGTGAAACGAAACGAGAATTTGAGACGGGTCGTCTCAGCCGGTCTCTACTTTGGTCAAAGGGAAGTAACTTACAGCGTGTTCAGTCAAATCGCCCCACAGTCAAAACGTCCTACATTCTGGTTATCTAGAACGATTGGTCAAAATACACTCTCTCCCATTAAAAGTTATTGATCCCAAATCACATTGGTTGACAATCTTATTAGGCAAAAAAAAAAAACTCAGGTCTGCACCTACATTACATGAGATATACTGATAGTAGATTTAAATATATAGGAATTTGACTTCCTAAATAATAAAAGATGTATCCTCGAGTGCCCTAGACTAGTAGCGCCCCGTAAGTAAAAAGGCCGGGATCGACGAAAAGAAATGGGGCGTGTGTAATTAGTTAAAGACTTGCCTGATAAAGTATCCAATCCACCTTATTTCTGCAAGGAATTCGTTTTTTGCAGAAGTTTTCGATTTAGAAGAGTGTAGAATTTGTCGTTTGGTCTTAAATGCAGTATACATGTATCTACTGCCATCAAAATTTGCTGGGTAAAGTAAAATAAACATACCAGAACATATTCATTGTTTACACTGATTTATGTCAATGGGAAGTTGTGTATGGGACGAACCAAAACCGGCTAAAATAGGGAGTAATTTTATGATCAAAGGGAGAAAACTCGTATTTACTGATATCACTTTTCATGGCAGAGTTACTTCCCTTACATGTGTAGAACGCATAAAACCGAAGACGAATAAACATCATTGCAGCTTGTGAAGACGATCTGTATAAAAACAATGTTCGTATAGGTGTCATTATTTCTAGTATAATTTAGACAGGATTGCAGATGCAGCTAGATTCTATTTCTGAAAATATCATGACAGAAGACAAAAGGAAGAAAAACTAATTGCAGACGTGGTTACTATTTTGTAAACAAGTGGTGGTCTCCCTTGTATTTCGTCACATTTGTAAACAAGGTAACCGCCAAAATTTAAACTTGGAAACTTGTAACAATTCAGTTATCAAAGTAAGAGCTCACGAAGAATGTAAATGTAATTTTTACAATTAAATTTATCAACTAATGAATACGGTAAATAAGCTTTATTAAGTTACAATATTTAAACTTATGAACCATCGACATGTTTTCGTTCAATTGGGTTTTAATAAATATCGTTAATATGGGCTGAACCGTCAAATTCCAATCATTTCTTTGATCATTGACCGTAAGCAACAGGGGACAGATGGTAAAAGCATACAGTTCTGAATCTTCCAAGATAATAAATGGAGGTGAAAGCTATGCATTTTCCCGATTTCATTAATGTTGATCAAAGTTTAGACCTGTCCCCCACTTATTGTGGTATTTGTCGAAGACAATACCACTAGGAGTTCAAGATTGAATTTTGATAACCATGTATCTTATTATGTGCAAAGCCAAAGGAAATAAACCCAGTTAAACTCATTTTTTCTCATGCAAATGACTTTTACGGTGGCACTCAGATATGTAATTTGAAATAGCATATTAAAATACATTGGGCGAGGCCCATCGATCGTTGAGATACTTATTTTTTTATTGAAAATAGCTTATCTCACTCATAGCCTTTTATTGGCGCAATGATAAAAATTTGCCAACTGTCCCTAGGTTTTTTCGTTCTAAAACCAATTTGTTCCATGGCTTGTTCGTCCTATGATTGCGCGCTACTCCATTCGATTACTCATGATATTTATAGATCGATATATATACTGATACTGACGCGTCACCACAAGTTACTTGCCTTTCCACCCTACCATTTTTCCCAATCTTGTATATACCCGAATAGTGAAAGTGTCATATCATTTAACTGGATCACACCCTAAACGTGATAAATGAGGCAAACAACCTAAAACGGCTGTGCCGTAAAGTTTTATCAATTATCTATAACACGCACAAAAAAGAACTATTGTTTTATCAATTTTTCGGTAGACTTCAGAGAGTAAAGCGGTATCATAAGCGCTGTCTCCTGCCTGGCATGTTGATAGAGCTTTTTGTATGCAGACTGCATTAACCCTTTGGCTACCAAGAGCAAGTCAATGACCTTTTGCAGACAGTATAGAGTCAGATCACACCAGGAAGAACGTGCAGTCTGATCCTAGATCTACACTATCCGATACGGAGATACTCGTCCTGATACTTACCATATGGAGATGATTGTATAAACGTGTGTCAAATGGTTGTAATATTGTCTTTGAAAAAGAAAATACCACTTCAGCGTTCTCAACGCTGTGATTTACCTCAGGGATATACATGTGTTTACAATTAATTATCATATGGTGCATTTTTTTTCTAGTGAGATCTTACCTTGAATTCCAATTTCAAATATTGGCGGGTATAATTATAATGAGATACAAGGGAGATTATGCCTGTATACCTACCGCCTGTTTAGAAAAATATTAATTTGTCTAAACGTTTTTTTTTTCTGCCTGATGGCATGTCGATTTCAGAAAAGTTAAAAATTAACAATTTGATCATATGAATTGATTCAAATTCGTTACACCTAGATGAAAAATTACCGTTTGTCATACATACCCTCAGATCGTCTCTACAGACGTAACCGTGTTTATTCGTCCTCGGTTTTACGCTTGCTCTTGGCTGGCATTTTTCTGTAAGGTGCACAGGCATATACAGACCAGAGACAGGAAGAGGCGGTTCCATGTTCCGTCATCTGCATATAACTGTGCACATACTATAGCCGCAGTCATTTAACACTACCGGAACTGGCCAAAGCGAGGCTTTGGGTGGAGCCAGTCTCTTGTAGGCGTACCTTCCAAGGAATGTGGCTATTTACGACGTAAAACAGTCGGAAATAAGCTCTTTCCTCTTCAATAAGGGAGGCAACTCTGGCATTACTAATTACAAAATTTTGTACGAGTTGCTTCCCTTTGACCATTATTCGTTCACCGTTCTCTTGCAAGTGTCTTACTTTGTGAACAAAAATCAGTTCAGAACAAAGAGCAAAGCAAAAACTCAGATAAAATGAACGAAAATAGGCTGAAGATGCAAGAAAGAAAAGGAAATTGGGCAAAAAGACCTGAAAATGTGTGTAACGAAAATCAGTTGATACGAAATGAACGATCGAGCGGGAAATAATCAAAGGAAATTTAAAAGAAAGCAAGATAGTTTTTCCTTGGTATCTTGTGATTGGACTGATGCTTCGGGTTTTAAGTCATGGGTCATTTAAAAAAAAATCGCGTACACGTAGATCTATCTTCACATATGAACTGTAAATACCCCCCACAAATACATAAAACATTGACGAGTTTTATGTGCACAGTATCCGGATTGTAGATATATTCGGGTAAAAGTTTGGCTTTGTAGAAGAAGTATAAAAGTCCTGTTCATAGAACACTTCATTTAATTTTGGAAAAATAAATAACACAAAAAAAGAAGGAAGGGTTTGATAAGCATTTTACTATAAATTTAGCAGATGACGAACTTCTTGACTGCATCAACGTGAAACTGAAAGGTTTGGCAGACGACAAATCTAAAAGTTTGTCAAAAGGCAGTGGCTAGAGATACGGTACCGTACCTCTAGCCTATATCGAAGAAATGGCTAGAGATACGGTACCGTACCTCTAGCCCCGGAGTCTAAAGATACGGTACCGTATCTTTAGTCATTCTTATGATATAGGCTAGAGGTACGGTATTTTGTAGATACATGTAAGAAATTATAAATTTACTTCAGTTTTGATTATTATCGTTATTAGTATGAATTTGTAGGAATTGATCAACATCAAAGGACAGAAACTCATCAAGTTGCAGTGTGCGAATGTGCACTGATGAGGGAAAATAATAATTGCGTTGATTATTAGGTGAACTTGATTACTTAACCCAGGGATACTATATAACATATGTATTATCCCTGCTTAACTCTTTCTCAAAAGACAAATTTTACACTCAAAGAATTTGTAAATTTTGATGAAAAATGGTGGAAAAATGGTCATCCAAAAGGGTAGAAAACACTGTTGGAAAACGAGAAATTAGCATTTTCTCTTTTTCCTACAGTGTTTTCAAAGGACTTGTACTGCATGTAGGAAAGCAGTCAGTGGCTTAGAAAGAATATTGTGCCGAGTACTGGTTATAAAAACTCGAGGAAAGCATGAATAGGTGCACTGGCCGATGCAAAAGTACTGAAATACTGTTGAAAACGGCGTTAAACACCATTCATTCAATCAAATTCCTAAAGTTATTTACAAACATGTGCAGGCCTAGCCCCATAGCTCAGTCGGTATAGCGTACCGGAACTGAGAACAGGAGGTCGCCGTTCGATCCACGGCTCGGCCAATAAACTTTCCGAGGATTGATGACAGTCATTACGACAGGATTCATTTCTCTCTCACTGCTGTCCAGTGTTTCGACGAAAGTTGTGTGGGAAAGCAGCCAGTGACTTGGAAAGAATATTGTGCGGAGAACTGGTTAAAAGAACTCACTGTTCACATTATTTTTTGCCCTTAATGTTTGCAATAAATATTTATATATAATTCATGCCGTAAAATTCTACTTCTACCATACATAAGCAATAGCCCACACCAAATTTCAGTTCGAATCATGCTTACCAGACCCGAGCTTAAACACGCAACTCTATCCGCCGCTCCAAACACAATAGTAGATAAATAAATGAATAAATAAAATAACTTAATAAGTATAAATAGATGGATGGTAGACAGACAGACAGATAGATAACCTTTGTTCTCTCACTCCTGTCCCTCTGGCTTTGAAATTCTTGCCACCATGAATACAGTACAGCGATATCCAGTAATACTTTATCCTTTCTTTTATTTTTGTTTGTACGCGCGTCTGGGCTTTTTGTATAGTCATAGAATCCCTCTAGTTAAACTGCACACTTTCTGCACTTTGATAGCACTCTATTGCGCTTTTAAATGTTTAAAAATCTGCAAATTTCTTCCCGACGTGAATACTATGAGCCATTTTGACCGTATGATACAAAACTGGCTTGAAAGTGCTTTCAGAACATTTTCCGTGATTGAGTAATAGATTAATTATCAATTTCCGTGATTGAGTAATTGATTAATTATGTCGTTTTCCATAATCAATTAAAGAACAACAAAAGTTAAAATAATGTAAGATCCGCATACATCTTAAGCAATTAAATTCACCTAACTAATCAACGCAATTATTATTTTCGCGCATCGATGCAAACTCGCACACTGCAACTTGACGAGTTTCTGTCCTTTGATGTAGATCAATTCCTACAAATTCATACTAATAACGATAATAATCAAAACTTAAGTAAATTTATAATTTCTTACATGTATCTACAAAATACCGTACCTCTAGCCTATATCATAAGAATGACTAAAGATACGGTACCGTATCTTTAGACTCCGGGGCTAGAGGTACGGTACCGTATCTCTAGCCATTTTTTCGATATAGGCTAGAGGTACGGTACCGTATCTCTAGCCACTGCCTTGTCAAAAGGTGACTTCTGTCTTTGATAAGATAAGAAAACACTGTGGTTAAGTGAAAAACATGCTGGGTAAGAGTATTTTCTCCTATTTCCATAATGGTTTCAAAAGAACACAGAAATTTGAAGGATGTTTGAAGCTTAGTCTCAATAATGAAATGCTTTGGTGATATTTTTCATATTTGCACATTTAAATCCTAGTTTTGTGCCCTATTTGTGAATTTATGAGAGGACAAATTTGCGCACAAAATCTGTGCAGAACTTTCAACTGGTTTTGTCTTGATCGTCTCTGTACCAGAGGCGACCAGTCAAAAAGTATGTTCATAGCCTTTGGGGACAGTTATCTGTACTAGTTTGAAACTGTGAACTGCATGGTGAATTGTTACATGCATGCATGATCATCCGTGATGGATGTGGCCAACAGATTTGTACATAAACAAGGGTCGGTATTGACCATCAAATCTAAAGTCAGCTCTATAAAATGATTTCCAAACTTACTGTCAGACTGAAAGAAACATTTTGTATGTTTGTTTTGGCCTTAGGGTGCTGAAGCGTTGTCAGCCCATGTATTCATGTAGATAATTTCTTAAATTTTCTTTATGTGTAAGAAAAAATGCAGTTGGAATGATAGAATTTGCCATAAAAAGGCAGAGTTCCAGATAGAGGGAGTGATTTTGATTTCGATGGATTTAAAGTACAATCATTCCTTCTTATCTTGAGCTCTGAAAAGGGAAGAAAACATTGTTGGAAAAGGAGAAAATGTCATTCACCATGATGTTTTAAAAACAAGAAAAGTCTTCAGAAAAGATAGCTGGCGTACAAGGTACTGAAATATGAATGTTGGAATTGTTTTGTGGCTCGATCAATATGAAGTAAAATAATGAGAAATGACCGGCAAGTTATTGCCTGTGATCATCACTGTTTTTAATTTTGTTGAAAAATAATTGATCTATTGGATTGTTGGGTGATGCTCAATGCTGGTAAATAATGGTGTGATAAAATTTAATGTTCAAGAAAATATGGCAGCAAATTTTTCATATCACACACAAACAGTTGAATATCTTCTCTATACATGTATCAGCGTTTGCTGCATAAGATCTAATGCCTGAATTTTTTTTTTTTTATCACTTCAGTAGAAATGCATGTCACACCTTTCATAAATAAAGAAGTGGAGTATACCCGGGAGTCAAACAAGATATTAATGCGGCATATTTCTCAGCCAAGTGGTGTAAAAGTTTGATGATCAACAGACAGTGATTTACTAAACAATAGAGAGAAATGGATGAATAGGTACTTAAGTGGAAAGTTGCTTTGGTGGATGGTAGCACTCAGCATAGCTCCAGATAGAGGCAGAAATTTTGATTTCAAAATTGAAAATACAAGTATTATGAATTCTCAACTAATTCCTATGTTGTGGGTATTCATTAGAATTGTCTCATTCAGACGATTCTAATGAGTACCCAGAATATAAGGTTTTGAAGAAAATTAAAGGATTTAGAAAACCATCATTCCCTCTTATCTGGAGCTCTGACTCGGGAAAGCATGAAAATCTTGAAGAAACTGTTTTTGCTGCACTCAAACTTAAGTGCAAGAAAAGTGACAGTTACAAATGGTGTCCTTGTGTGCGTGGCTGAAAGGTTTGGACCTGAGCTTTGCATTCAAGACAGGGGTGTGGAAATCCTGTGTCCAACTCATCAGACTCGGAAGCATTCGTTGTTGGACAAATTACTTTTTTCAGTCTAGTTATGAGCATTTGGTCTACCTCAGCAATCACCATATATGATAGGGTCGGTATGAGATGTGTCTACTTTTGCACATTGATTTTTTTTGTTTTTGAAAATGTCTCCATAATGTCAAGGTCATTTGTATTGATTAACTCATTACCAAACAACAAAGTTTTTGGCTTGCCAAAATCGAATAATTTCCAGACGACAAAATAAAAGTGACTTGTTCGTGAAGGGTAGAAAATATTGAGGAAAAAGGAGAAAATACCAGCATTTTCTCGTTTTCCCACTATGTTTTCTTTCTAAAGATTTTTTTTATTATTATCATTTCAGCACTGATTCAAATATCTTTAAGTTTAACAACTTTGAATGTCACATGTTTTAGCCTGAATCTGATTGTACAGCTTTGGTCTGAATGGACTGTGGTTAAGCCAATACTGTAAATGTGGATATACATGTATATGTGTTACAAAAATTTTGCGAATTACATAATGGACAATCAGCACACAGAAATGTTTGCAAACTCAAGGCCCTTGATTCTCTTTTTGTTGGTATTCTTGTAAAATGTGTGAACAGAAAAGTTCACAGATTTTCCAAATTTACGAAATAACTGAAATTTCCATTTTGCAAAAAATTTCCAGTTATACAGTATCTACTCTGCCTGAAACTGTCACAAACAATTTTGCAGCGATCAGTTGATGCATAAAATTGAGGTAAATGGACTGTTTGTTTTTTTTGTATAAAATATTCAAAGCAAACGGAAAGTTACAAGTCTTGAGACCTTGAAAGCATCTACCAGCTCAAAACATAAATAAACAAGAGGGCCAACATGGCCCTGGATCGCTCACTTGAATTTTTGAGAGGACCATAGCCATTTTTTTTTTTTGAGGTATTGAAACACTGGAAACAAAATCATTATTTTGCCAAGTAATTTTCAAAAGGTCACCTGTAAAAGTCCTTATAAAATCTGACCAGCAGTTTCAGAAAAGAAGAATTTTTAGGAGTTTCTTAATTTCTGTACAGTGCAAGTAGCCCCCATTCACCAGAGCCATGTTTCTTGACCTAGCAAAAGTTCACAAACAATTTTTGGAAAGGGTCATTCAAGGAACATTTCTGTGAAATTGTTTTAAAATATGACCAGCCATTTCAGAGAAGAGGAATTTTCAAGAATTTCTTCATGTCCGTATAGTGCAAGTAGCCCCCATTCACCAGAGCCATGTTTCCAGACGAATCAAAATTTCGTGAAAAAATTCTGAAAAGGGTCACCAGAGAAACATTGCTGTGAAATTGTTTTATAATCTGACAACAGGTTTCAGAGAAGATGAATTTCCAAGAATTTCTTCATTTCCATATAGTAGCGACCATTCACCAGAGTCATTTCACGGACAATATTTGAAAAGGGTCACCCAAGGAACATCTCTGTGAAATTATTTCAAAATCTGACCAGCGGTTTCAGAGAAGAAGAATTTTTAAGAATTTCTTCATTTCCCTATAGTGTAAGTAGCCCCCATTCACCAGAGCCATGTTTCTTGAGTCAATTTATTATTTCAAAATCTGATCAGTGGTCTCAGAGAAGAAGAATTTCCTAGAATTTCTTCATTTCTCAAATTTTAAACATTCTGCACTACGCTCTTTCTTTATTGAACAACAAATAACTTTGACTGAATACATTGTCGTTTAGTAATGAGTTAAAGTTAAACATTGAAAATCTTTTATGGCTCAAAATAAAGTAAGATAATGAAAAGTAACCTGGCAAGCAATTATCTTTTTTTTCATCACCATTGTTTAAATTTGTTTTGTTGAAAAGCAGTATCTATTTTGTTATTGGGTGATGCTCAATGCTCGTAAATAATGTTCAAGAAAATATGGCGGCAGGGGCCTGCCAGTATGCTTGTGAATATTGTTTGCAAATCGCAAATTAAAATCTATTTGTTCTGAGTATGTACAAAGAAGTAGGTCAAATGCCAGTGCATTCAGCTACCTTCCAAAAAAAACCTACCTCAGGTTTTTTTTTAACTGATACAGCATGTGAAAGGTTTGAAAATTTCTTTTTTTCATTTCAGATTTTCAGTACAGAATTGCTGGGGGAGTTCATGTTAATGGTTGTCTTGTAACTTTTGCAGCACTTAAACTTTACAAATATTCAAGAAGAAACATATGTGGGACACTGAAGAAACAGAATTAGCATTCAAACATCTACCATATTGTAGAACCATCGTGAAGTCATTTATGAAGAAACAGATTCAGCTAGTGATATGTCCCTCTCAGAAGAAGATAACTACCATGTGTAGAAACTTAGTACTTTGATTCTGTAAAAAGAACAAAATGCCTAACCCTTTGCCAAACAAACCCTGGTTTTTACGACCCTGAGATAGAAGCCTTTTGAAAACATTGTGGTTACCAGCATTTTCTCCTTTTCCCACTCTGTTTTCTACCATGCTGGAAAAAAAATCAATTTTTCAATTAGGTTTTTATTTAGTCGTCTGCAAGTGCTTTCAATTTGGACCAGTCTAAAATTTTGTCGTTTGGAATAGGGTTAACTCATGATAACTGAGACTACAAAATTTTCCAGGTTAACCCTTTAACACACAATGCCGACTTTTGATGCTCCTGGAAAAGAAGCCTTTGGAAAACATTGTTGCAAAAGGATAAATGCTGGTAACCACATATTTTCTCCTTTTACCACAATGTTTTCATTGAAATTGTCATCTGCAAATGCTTTCAAGTTGGACAAAGGCTAAAATTTTGTCTTCTGGTAAAGGCTTAAAATATTTTGCACACTGTA
The DNA here is from genome assembly GCA_943736015.1 of Tridacna crocea. Lineage (NCBI taxonomy): Eukaryota > Metazoa > Mollusca > Bivalvia > Cardiida > Cardiidae > Tridacna > Tridacna crocea. Next base: position 19,192,890 of record OX031069.1, read on the forward strand.
AATTACATGTAGCTAAAATCATGAGATTCATTATTTAAAAGAGCAGAAAACACTGATGGAAAAGGAGAAAATGCTGGTATCTAAGGTTTTTCTCCTCTTCATCCTTCAATGTTTTCAACTGGTTTTGAAATCAAATCTCAAAACATGGAGCTAAATTCAAACTGTCCTCTTCAACTGCTTTAACCCTATACCAAGCAATCCAAACTCTTAGCAACCCTGAGGAATTTGGACTGAAAACATTGTGGGGAAAGGAGATGTTGGTAACCAGCATTTTCTCCTTTTCCCACAGTGTTTCCTACCCTGATGGAAACAAACTTCATTCTTTGAGTTTCATTTATCTTGTTCTCTGCAAATGCTTTCGGTTTGGACAAGTCTAGAATTTTGTTGTTTGGTAAAGAATTAAATTATGGTTGACCAACATGGATTAAGATTTATTGTAAATTAATAATTTGTGGCTAAAGTAATATTTCAATAGGGAAAAGGCTAATAATGATGAATTGCGTGGTGCACAGAGTAGGAAAGTTTTCTTTGAAAGGATAGAAAACATTGTGGGAAAATGAGAGAATGGTGCCTTTTAGACCAGTCCAAATTGAAATCATTTGCAGACAACAAATTAAATGTCAACCAAATGTTGAGATATGTCTTGGAATGGATAGAAAACATTGTGAGAAAAGCAGAAAATGCTAATTACCAGCGTTTCTCTCCTTTACCTTATTGTTTTCAAAAGCCTTCATCATCTGGATTGATAAAACAGGATTATGTGGAAAAAGTTAAATACCTGCTGGTACAATTGATTGTGTTGATTGTACGGTGTTTACAGCCACTTTAGTATCAATTCAATAACATTGCAGTGGCCTGTTCACCTATTCATGTTTTCCTGGAGTCTCCTATACCAATACTCCACACTGTTTTCTTTTCCAAACCCATGGCTGCTTTCCCACATAACCAGTGCCAAGGCACTAGCCGGTGTTGGGAGAGTAATGATTCCTGTGGCAATGACTATTATCCCCTAAAATAAATTGGTCGAGCCAGGGATGGAACCCACAACCTCTTATTCTCATATCCTGTGTGCAACCGAATGAGTTACCAGGGCTTTGCCTCCCTTAGGTATAAAGCTTTTGAAAAGATTATGGCAAAAGAGGAAAATGTAGATGACCTACATGCTGTTTTTCCCAAGTATTTTTTAACAACTCAAAACAGTAACCATCCCTTGACTCACATTTGTCAGTTGCAGATGCTTTCAGTATATTTTGTTATGCTCCCCGAAGGGCGAGCATAAAGTCGCTGTTTCGTCAGTCCATCCGTCTGTCCGTCCGTCCGTCCGTCTGTCCAAAGCGATTTCTCCACAACCCTTGGACCAAATTGGATATATGAACTCCTTAGGGTAAGGTGCCGATATACTTTTCCCGGATTTTCAATTTGCACCTGTGTCATGGAAAAAAGGGGCTTAATGCAAAATTGCAATTTTTACCAATATCTCATTCAGTTTTTGACAGAATATCATGAAACTTCATGGTCATATTGTTTATGGAAAGTTTTAGCATGTGCCCTTGCTATTTTTAATCTGGGCGTTTTTGAAGTTGACGTTCTGTCATTGAAAAAGGGGGCTTCTTGCAAAATTCCATTTTTTACTAATATTTCATTCAGTTTTGGTCAAAATTTCATTAAACTTCATGCTTATATTGTTTTTTAAGTTTCACCATGTGCTCTTGTTTTTTTATCTATGTGTTTTTCAATTTGACCCTCTGTCATCGAAAAAGCGGGTTTCTTGTAAAATGAAAAAGGGGCCCTAATGCAAAATTTCAATTTTTACTAATATCTTGTTCAATTTTTGTCAACGTTTCATGGTTATATCTTGTTTTACAAGTTTCAACATGTGCCCTTTGTTTTTGCAATCTATGAATTATTAATGCGCAAATACGTCTTTCCTGGTTTCTCAAATTAAGGCTGCATCACGGAAAAAGGGGGCTTCATGGAAAAAATTGTTTTTCACTAGGTTCTCCTTTATCAGTGCTCAAAACTTTGTGAAATTTCAAATCTGAACTTGTTGAACCATTGCCCAGGTACCTCTCTTCCTTTTTCTCAATATCAGGCTGCGTCTCGGAAAAAGGGGGCTTCATGTAAAAAAATTTTTTATGTAATATTTAATACATGACTGCTCAAAATTTTATGAAATTTCGAATTTTGAATATTATTCAAAAATGCCACAAAACACACACCCGTTGTATTTATTGCAATGATCCAATATTGTCTTATGGGAAATGGGGGCTTAAAGGGGGCTTATTGGGCTTATTGTCCTCTACAAGTTTGTGTTGGCTATCTCTAAAATAGTAATTGCCTTTTCACTTCAAATTTTGGGGGGCATGAACAGGTTCTTCTAGGATAAAAGAAGTGAATTTATATCAATTTCTTATATTTTATGACAAGCACTTGTTCGGGGAGCATAACCCGTCTCTGATGGCTCTTGTTTGTTAAAGTATTAGCTTCAGGTTCAGGAAATAGTGAGAATGTAAACATTGTGGGAAAAGGAGAAAATGCTGATAACCAGCATTTTCTCCTTTTCCCACGATGTTTTCTACCCTGCTGGAAACAAATTTCAAATTTCTAGTTACAGTTATATTGTGGTCTGCAAGTGCTTTCAATTTGGACCAGTCTAAAATTTTGTTGTTGTTAAAGAGTTCGGTAATTACACACAGAGAACTGAATATTTTTGTAAAATACATGTATGTATATGTGCAGAACTGAATTGTTAAATAAATAAGGTTTGTTTTATGAATTTCTATCTTTTTATCTTGTCATTCTTTTCACCCCATTCCACACAATCCTGAGTTTTAACAACCCCAAGTAGAGAAGTCTTCTGAAAACATTGTAGGCTTTCTGAAACATTGTAGGAAAAGAAAAAAATATTGGTAACTAGACAGGATGCATTTGAAGAAAAAGAAGGCTTTTTAACCCTTTACAACTCAATGACGACTTTAAACACCCTTGAGGAAGAAGCCTTTGTAAAACACTGCAGGAAAAGGAGAAAATGCTGGGAACCAGCATTTTTCTCTTTTTCCCACAGTGTTTTCTACACTATCAGGATCAAATTTCATTATTTGAGTCACATTTAAATTCTTGTCTGCAAATACTTTCAAGTTGGACGTGGTCAAAACTTTGTCGTCTCATAAAACACAGAATTAAAACATTGAAGGTTTTTGGAAACATTGTGGGAAAAGAAGAAAATGCTGGTGACCAGAACAGAAGTCTATCAGATAAAGAGACGGCTTTTGAAAACATTGTTGGAAAAGAAGAAAACACTTGTTACCAGAAAAGGAGAATTCTTCTGAGAAATCGACAGCTTTTGAAAACATTGTGGGAAAAGATGAAAATGCTCTGTAGCTCACCTGGTAACAACATTTGAGGGAGCATGTTGCTGGTACAAATCTCCAGCTTGCCAATTTCTCTCAGAGAATTTATGATAGTCATTGCAACAGGATACGTTCCTGTCTTGCTTCTGAATAACCTGTGTATGATGCCCTAGATGGTTTTGTGGGAAAGCAGCCAATGGCTTGGGAAGAACATAGTGAGAAATGCTGGAAAAGAAATGCTAGGAAAGCATGGATAGGTGAAGTGGCTGCAGCTGTGATATCATTGAAAGTATTTTATTATATCAACTCTTAGGCTGCTCAGTGCAACTCAAGGACCTTTTGCAGACAGTGTTGATCAAGATCAGATTGCACAGAACATACAGTCTGATCTTTGATCTACACTGTCCAATAAGGGGATATTTTATCCTGAAAAAAATACCTTTGAAATAGCCAAATTTTGGTTTTTACTATCAGTTTTGAAGGTTTCATCTCAGTTACTTAGTAGGATAAGAGCTGAATTTTAAACGAACAAATCTACCAGACTATAAAAGTTCTGTACTATTTAGTATCAATAACATTTACAGATAGGATTCGATCAAAAGTTTCTCAAAAGAGACTTTGCAAAGGATATGAAATTATTGTGGCAAAAGGAAAATAGCATGTAACCAGCAATTTTCCTCAAGATTCTCATTATGTTTTCCAAAAGCCTAAACAGTGTCCCTAAGTATCGGGACTGTCTTGTAAAGGGTTAAATTCCATGAGAATTATTTGATTAAAATGTATAAGAAAGAGTCATATACAAGCATACTGTTTGACAAAATTTTTCATCGATTTAAATAAGCTACGGTATAGTCTACATAATTATGTGCAAATATGATTTTCCTTGTTTCATATATGACGAAAAAAATAGATAAATAGCCATTTTCTCAATTAGATACAGTTTAACTACAATATCGAATTATATCTTTTATCAATCAACCCAATAAATGATGCCCATAGACTCGTGCTGCAAAACTATCGCAGCCGGGTTTTTTTTTTTTTTTTTTTTTAATATGGTCTAGGGGAGAAAACTCGTACTGTCAAGGAGTTAGAGTAAAGCAAGAGTAGCCTCCCTTATAATGATCCGCCCTTCATCATTTCTCCTAGACGCTTGACGGATCAAAGTACTATAAACACTAGGGAAACAGGGGACGTGCATGTAACGTTTTTAATCTGTTTTTGATTAAGATTTCAATTAATTTTAACAAAAGAGTGTCATTGATATTGATTTTAATATAAAACACTAGAATATAAGTTTTAAATAAGATTATTTCCTGCATTTGCTACTTGAAATTCGAATGGAATCACCGAGAAAGGTTTGAATCTTTGAAAATCGCCATTTGCAAAGGTATGAAGCTTGCGGACGGCATACTTTAAAATGACGCTTCATAGAATGTACGATCTGATTATGAGTCTACACAGTTTACTTGTTTCGTAAACCTTTCAGTGCAAAATAAATAAACTTAAATTCCAGCGGACGGCTATAAATACAATCTATTGAAACTTACAAAGATTTTGTTTGTATAGGCTTGACTGCATCAGCGGACGGCATAGATCAAAGATCAGACTGCACGTTCTGTGCACGTTCTGTGCAGTCTGATCTTGATCTATGCCGTCCGCAAAAATCTCTGCTTTCGCCTATGGCGCCGAAAGGGTTAAGCCCATTTGGATAGATCTCGAGTTATTTAAAATCTTTACAAGATAGATCTAGAGCGCTCTAGTTCCGGTAAACTGTTTGTTCAAATCGTCGACAGAGGTTCGATGTCTAAGGCGCGTACAAACGAAAACTTCAAAGTGCCATATATAATGAAAGTTGCCTTTGTGGTTTGTGTAGATAATGATCAGACTGCACAGAACGTTCAGTCTGATCTTTGATCTACAGCGTCCACTTTCCTCAGACTTAATGGACAATTTTTATGCAATTTTAAAACGTACCTTAATTGTTCGGAAAGCTTGTTTAGACTGAAGTTATCTCTTGTTTATTTGGCGCTCTATGGGTTTGTAACGGGAACGGTTTGATATTCATTGGGATTTATTTTAACTAAACATCATCTTCCTAAATAAGCCAATTTATGTTTTGAAGTTGAGCTATAAAATGACCTTCTATATTTAGCGATATATGTCGGTATCGTTATTGAATGAAAACATAGTTTTGTTTGTATAAGTTTGCATTAAGTTATCGTAGTGGTACGTTATCATTAACTCATTAATTTCATTTACTGAACATCTATTACCTCAATGATATCTGTAACCAAATGTTGCATTTTTTATTGTAGCGCGATCTTACATTGAATTCCAAATTCAAATATTGGCGGTTATAATTAATATGAAATAAACGGGAGACTACCTACCGCCAGTTAAGAAAAATAATAAGTTTGACTAATTTTTCTTTTTTCTGTCTGGTGGCATGTCGTTTTTATAACGGTTAAAATTAACAATTTGACCTTATTGAACTGATTGAAATTCGTTACACCTAGATGAAAAATTATCGTTTGTCAAACGGATCGTCTCTACAGACGTTACCGTGTTTATTCGTCCTCGGTTTTATGCTTGCTCTTGGCTAGCATTTTTTGTAAGGTGCACAGGCATATAAGGACCAGAGACAGGAAGAGGAGGTTCCATGTCCCGCCTTCTGCACATACCATGCACATACTGTAGTCGCAGTAATTTAGCACCTCCGGAAGTAGCTAAAGCGAGGTTTTGGGCGGAGTCTTTGTTTTGTAGGCGTACCATCCAATGGTACATGTATGCACGTACTCACGACGTGAAGCAGTTAGAAATAAGCATTTTCCTCTCCAATAAGGGAGGCAACTGTAGCATTACTACGTAAAAAAAAATGTACGAGTTGTTTCCCTTAGACCATTAGTCGTTCATCATTTTCTTGCAAGACTCTTATATTTTGAAAGATAGTATCAGCCCGGAACAAAAGCAAACCAAAGTGCAAATAAATGGACGAAAATAAGCGATAAATTAAACAAATTAAGGAGAGAAAGCAACGTAAATTGGTGTTACAAACAAAAATTGATGCGAAAGGAACAAACCGGAAATAGCAAATAAGCTTGGTAGAGAAGATATGGCACTATATATTTCCATGATTTCTTTACGATTCTACGGGTGCCAATGGTTGTAAGTCGCATATTTCTTTTTTTAAAGTAAACACTTGTATATCTTTGCATATGAAACATATCAAAGACAATAAAACAGTAAACATGAACGAGATTCATTTGTTCAGTATCCGGATTGTAGATATATTCGGATAAAAGTTTGAATTGTGAGAAAAATTTGAAATATATTCAATACAACACTTTATGTGAGTTGAAAAGAAAATAAAGAAAATAAATAATTGAGAGAGTTTAGTATAAATACAGTTGTAAAAACGTGTTTCTATCGAATGGCAGTCATTTGAACACCCAGTAATTTCGACACCCAGTCATTTCGACACATTTTGGTCATTTCGATCCCCGGTGGAAAAATGTTTGCAAACTTTGGTCATATAGACACCTCATTTTTTAGAGCACTTTTTAAACTCGACTTTTCATTATCAAGTTACTTTAATTTCTTTTAAAGATGTCATATCATTATAATTTTGTGTTGGTGTTTGACCAAACATGTTTTTAAATAACTTTATTCAAGGGTAATTACTCCGAGTATGGGTATATCTGTACAATTTTCTGTATTCTACTCAGCCTTTTATAAAGAGATTAATATGTAGTATAATATTGATCACACCTTCACCTGTCTTTAACTGTGTTTGACCTCCTATTTTTATTGATCGGAATAAATCATAATTAATGAAAATCCTACAAAATATAACAAATGCCAAGACTAGACCTCTTAAAAAAAGAGGTTAAGAAAACATATATCCTTCACACATTCATGATAAAAATGTATCTACATACAGTACGTCCATTTTACCAAACCTGTAATTTACAGAAACCCTGAAAAATAAGCCTTTTGAAAACATTTTGGGAAAAGGAGAAAATGCTGGTAACTACAAACTACTTCTATATAAATTACCAAAACAATGAGAGATTTTTGTAAACCCCCCCCCCCCCCCCACAAAACGAATGTTTTCTGGGGTATACTGGAATCATCCTGTTTGTCTGTGTCTCTGTCTGTGTGTCTGTCAGTCTGTGTACAAAATACCAGTAATTTTGTGTCCCAAACTCCTAAAGTTTTCCTTCAACTGTATTGAAACTTTGCAGATATATTAATCATTATATGGAAGATTTGCAATATGCCTTTTTTCAAGTGTCAACTCTTCCTGGTTGAAGAATTATCTCCCCTTTAACTTGACACTCTTTTCTGTCAAAGGGCTGGTAGGGGTATTAAGTCACATTAAGTGACAGCTCTAGTTTGACTTGCTGAAATAAAAAGGAATTGCAGACAACAAATGAAATGTAGTTCAAGCATGAGATTTGTCATTGACAGAGTCAAAAACATATTGGGAATGTAGTTCAAAAACGGGTTTAGTGTTTGATAGAAAAAAAAAAAAACATTTGTCAGAAAAGGAGAAATTGCTAGTTCCCAATATTTTCTCATTTCCACATTATTTTCAAAATACATTTTCCTAGAGGTAAACAAGGGTTAATGAATTTTTTTCTTTCCATCTTTGTAGTGTAAATATGGAAGTGAGGTGCAAAACGCAGAAACTAGTTTACCTCGTTGGAGAAGAGAGAAATCACCAAGCATGAGACAAAAAACCTTAATATTTTTCGGGAAGAAGTTGTGAAGTATTTAACGAAAAAATGGGGCAAGAGTCTTCCACCATCCACACTCAGTGTTTTTTTTGAAAAACAAAGAGAAATGGACCAGTGGTTCAGAAGATTACAGGGTTCAGAGTAGCACACCAAAACACATGATCCTGGATGAGACCCTTTATCGTTGGTACTCAAACTTAAGTTCAAGAAATATTGTTGTAAGTGGTAATATGCTTGTCAAGAAGGCGAAGAAACTTGGCTGCGAGCTGGAGATTCAGGATTTATTTTATTCCAATTGATGGCTGGCCAAATTTAAGAAATGCCATAGCATTGCAGCATGCAAACCTAAATGTACATGTAAGAATCTTTCAAGTCCAACCCAAGTTTTTACTGGTTTTAACCCATTACCACACAATCCACACTTTTGACAATCCTGAGAAAGAAGCCTTTGGATAATATTGTGGAAAAAGGAGAAAATGCTGGTAACCAGCATTTTCTCCTTTTCTCACAGCGTTTTCAACTCTTCACGAAACAAATTTCAAATTTTTAGTCACTTTTATCTTGTCGCCTGCAAATGCTTTTGATTTTGACAAGCCTAATATATTGTCGTTTGGTAATGAGTTAATTCTTTATCTCGACCAAATTCCTGTTGACTTTTTTTTTTCACCAGCATTTTCTCCTTTTCTCACAATGTTTTGTACTCTTTACAAAACAAATTTCAAATTTTTAGTCACCTTTATTTTGTCATCTGCAAATGCTTTTGATTTTGACAAACCTAAAGTATTGTCGTTTGGTAATGAGTTAACTCTTTATCTCAACCAAATTCCTGTTTATTTGTATAACCCTTACCTTGATGATAGTCACTGCGATAGGATTCATTCCTTGCCAATCGCTGACCATTGTTACGATGATGATCATGTGGGAAAGCAGCCAGTGGCTTGGAAAGAAAATTATGCAAAGTACTGGTAAAAGAAACTACAGGAATGCATGGATAGGTGCACTGGCCACCGCGATATAACAGAAATAATGTTGAAAATGGTGTTAAACACCATTCGATCAATTATTAAATCTTTACAAATCAATCCTTGGTTTTTATGACGCTGACATAGAATGCTTTTAAAAACATTGTGGGAAAAGGAGAAAATGGTGGTAACCTGCATTTCTCCTTTTCCCGCAATGTTTTCTACCCTGCTGGAAACAAATCTAATTTTTGAGTTACATTTATTTTGTTGTCTGCAAGTGCATTCAGTTTGGATCAGTCTAAGATTTTATCGTTTGTTAAAAGAGTTGAAATGTCAGATTTAGCTGCAGGAACAGTCAAAATTTAAATGCCAATATGCTCTTTCAACAGGAAAAATGAATCTACTGACTTTATTTTGTTTTCATGATTTGTTTAACCCTTTCTCAAACAATCCCTGGTTTTTACGGCCCTGAGACAGAAGCCTTTTGAAAACATTGTGGGAAACGGAGAAAATGCTGGTAACCAGCATTTTCTCCTTTTCCCACAATGTTTTCTACTCTTCTTAAAACAAATTTCAATTTTTGAGTCACATTAATTTTGTTGTCTGCAAATGCTTCCAATTTGGACAAGTCTAAAATTTTGCTAGACTTAAATCAATTGTCTATTTGAAGATTTTTATAAAATAACTTAAATAAGCGTATAAATATGCATAAAACTGTATTTAGAAATAAATAAAGTTTATTTTATTACTTTTTGTCTTTATACTTCCTTTACTAGTTATCATAAAATCTCCACTTTTAACAAAACCTAAGAAGGTTATTGAAAACAGTGCAAGTCTTCAAAAACACTGTAGGAAAAGAAGGAAATGCAGGTGACGAGAAGAGAAGGCTGTTGAGAAAAGAGAAGGCTTTTGGAAATACTGAGTGTTTTGGAAAACATGTTGGGAAAAGAAAAAAATGCTGGTAATCAGCATTTTCTCCTTTTCCCACAATGTTTTCTACCTTACAGAAGACAGAAATTATTGTTTGAGCAGTAGTCAGATTGTCTTATATAATTCCTTTGAATTTGGTCCAGTCCATATAATTATTGTTTGGTGTAAGGGTAAATCCTATTGTAGAGATTTTGCTGACAAAGGCTGTATTTTGCTGAAGTATGTAAGGGGAGGTCAAAGCTTTTGCCTGCCTCTCATATTTTATCTGTAAAAAGGTGAAAAAAGATGTTCTGTTTAACTCCTTACCACACAATCCCAACTTTTAACCCTTTCCCAAACAACAAATTTTGGACCCTTCCAAACAGAAAGAGTTTGTAGACGACAATTTTAGATTAGGGGAAAATTGCAGAAAGTTCTCAAAAAGGGTAGAAAACACTGGGAAAAGTGTTTCCCAAAGTGTTTTCAAAATACTTTTACTGCAGACACTTAAAAACCAGGGATTGTTAGGGAATGGGTTAATGACCATGAGAAAGAAGCCTTTTCAAAACATTGTGGGAAAAGGAGAAAATGCTGGTAAACAGCATTTTCTCCTTTTCCCACAACAGTGTTTTCTAACCTTCACATAACAAATTTTGAGTCACTTTTATTTTTGTCGTCTGAATGTGCTTTCAGTTTTGACCCGTTAGAATTTTGTCGTTTGGTAAAGATTTAAAGTCAGGATATTCAGCCAGCTGCCGGTATAGCAAGATGTCCAGTTTATGCTGATGTTTCTCTTACCCTTCCCAACCCTCTCAAAGTACAGCTTAGCCCTGCAACTCCTTAACCCTTTACCAAACAATCCCTGGTTTTTACAACCTTGAGATGGATGTCTTTTGAAAACATTGTGGGAAAAGGAGAAAATGCTGGTAACCAGCATTTTCTCCTTTTCCCACAATGTTTTCTACCCTGCTGGAAACTGATCTCAATTTTTAAGTTACAATTATTTTGTTGTCTGCAAATATTTTCAATTTGGCCCATCTAAAATTTTGTCATTTGGTAAAGGGTTAATGTACAGGGCTTGAGAAAAAAGATGTCACTGGTTCAAATCTCCAGCTTAGCCTCTTTCTCTGGGAAAATGTGTCATCCGTCATGCAAGAAGGGACCATCTGGAATTTCTGTACATGAATTATTTGAAAACAGATCAACGATAGTGCAGTCAGTTTAAGTTGATATTTAAAAATGATTGTACAACAAGGTACAATGACCACTTTTCATACAGAAAACGACATTAAAGCAAATGACCTGGTCAAAGACAACTATTTCTGTATGTCCATCAAAGCTGAATCCACCATTGACCAAGATGTAGTCCCATCCACAGCTCTCTTGGAATTTCTGCCGTCAAATTTGCTTAACCTTAGCCTGCTGGTCGGTGAAGTGTAAGCAGTATTCCCTGGATTCATCCTCTACTTAGTTTAACTCATTTCAAAACGACAATATTTTAGGCTTGTCCAAATCTAAAGTATTTACAGACAAAATAAGAGTGACTGAGAATTAAAAGTTTGTTTTTTGAAGAGTAGAACACATTGTGGGAAAAGGAGAAAATACCACACCAAAACATCACCAAAACTGACCAGCATTTTCTCCTTTTCCCACAATGTTTTCCAAAGGCTTCTTATTCAGGGTCGTCAAAAGTAGGGATTGTGTGGTAATGGGTTAATAGTCAGTCCATACTAGTCCATCAACATGGTCCATATCTCGCTAATACCTTAGGCGGGAGTTGCTCAAAGAAATGGAGAGTGGATACGATGTCTTCTCAGCAAAGACAAAGTTCTGTGCAACCACGTGTGAATGGTTTGTAGGTTACACCTTAATGAAACACCTGAAACTAAGGATAAAAAGACTTTTTCATCTTCACAAAATGTTCGCGATATACATGTAAATCCAGGCACATTATGTAAAGTCTGACTAAATCTTTTTTTCTTGTTTCTTTTTGTTAACTCTTAAAGCGCAAAATTAACAAAGTGGAAATATTCCATCAAAAAATAAGACCCAGATAGATGCAAATTTATAGTTGCTCTTGCTACAGTCACTAAGCTAAGCAGACGGTGTAAATCAAGATGAGACTGCATGTTTTGTGCAGTCTGATCTTGTTCTAGACTGGCTGCAAATGCCATTAAAGTTGTGAAAGCTATTTTAAGGGTCCAAAGTAAATTAATAACAAAGCTCTGCACTCCCCTATAAGTTGTATTCCAATCAGATTTCATGTCCACACATTTGGTATATGCCAGGGAGTAAAATTCTAGCGAGAGAGAATGGTAATAAAGGGTTTTTTAAAGAAACAAATGAAACTTTTATTACAAATTATATCATGTTTATAAAACGAATGTTCTACATGATTATAAAGGCAAACATTATATGAATAATTAAACTTATATTTTACTTCAATGCAAGCAAGTAAAAGAATGAAAATATCAAAAAACAATGCAATATCAAACAGTGTTACATGAAAAATTATAAACCATTAATATCTGCATGTCTTAGTTTAATTACTGCTAGATCTACAAATGAAACTTATGAGAAAACTCACTGATAACCTTTGCAATACCATTAATCTTGTTTATCACATATCGTCTGTTTACTTCCAAAATCTCGTAAGTACAGCTTGTTGCAAGCTGTAGTTACGAGGTTTTGGAAGTAAACTGATGATATGAGTCATATTCTGTGAAAAAGGGTTCTAACTCTTTACCAGATGAAAAATTTTTAATCTTGTCCAAACTGAAAGCATTTGCAGACGACAATTTCAGTGTAGCTCAAATGGTGCAAATTTTCTTTCATATGGTAGAAAACATAGAGGGAAAAGGAGAAAATGCTGTTAACCAGCATTTTCTCCTTTTCCCACAATGTTTCTAAAAGGCTTCTTTTCAAGGGTCGTCAAAAGTCTGCATTGTGTGGTAAAGGGTTAATGCACTTGCTGAGGGTATCAGCCAAGTTCAGCTTGCTCATTCTGCGCAGGCTGACCTGGGTCGAAACGCTTCCTCTGGTTCAGTTTCCTGCATGTCAAAGGACCAGTGTACATCATGATTTAGTCTGCTTTCATACAAACTGGATTTTATTTGCATTTTATGGCTCCCTTATTTTATGATGACTTGTTTTACTATCATGCATTACACAGATGGATTATATCCAGTTTTCATCAGAAAGGCTCATAAATATGATACACCATAGAAATGAAAAAAAAAAAATTTTTACCCACCCCCATCCCCCTACGTTCAAGGTGCTACCAATCTTTTGATAATTAAGCTTTAATAAAGAAAACTGTTTAACTCTTTACCATAAAATCCCGACTTTTAACAACCCTGAGGAAGAAGCCTTTTAAAAACATTGTGGGAAAAGGAGAAAATGCTGGTTACCAGCATTTTCTCTTTTTCCCACAAAGTTTTCTACCCTTCCCAAGTGGAATTTCAATTTTTCAGTCACATTCATTTTGTCGTCTGCAAATTCTTTCCATTTTGATGAGTCTTTAATTTTGTCATGTGGTAAAGAGTTAACATCAATAATTGCAATTATACTGTCAAATAACCATGTATTTAGAAGAGGGAAACAGATAAAAACCATAACCCAGTCTATATTACAAGTTTAAATGATGGCATTTATATTCCAGTGATCACATTACATGTACGAGGCGTAATCAGAATATTCTCGGCTTCGAGGCATTTCATTGGACAAAAATCTTGTTTAGTCTGTCATCCGTCATTCTATCTAACTGAAAGTCATTTGGAGAGTAAAAAGCATTTGGTAAAATTTGATTGCTTTTGTATGACAGTATTTAGAGAGGACAGTGCGTCAAACTTGCAAAATTGACTCGAGGTGTTCTGCTCTTGCGGGACAATGCGCCTGCTAACACGTCGCAAGTTGCCATGACTGCTGGGACTGAATGCAGATTCGAAGTCCTTCCTCAACCCCTATATTCTCCTGATATGGCCCCTTTTGACTTCTATCTGTTCCCAAAACTGACATCCAACTTTCATGGAACACAGTTTGGAAGCAATGAAGGCGTCATTTAGGCAGTGAACGAGTACTTGGGGGACCAGGAAAAAGATTTCTATTTGGAAGGGATAAGCAAGCTCAAACAGAGATGGACAGAAAGCATTGCCTTGAAGGGGGATTACATTGAAAAGTGATGACCAGATTTTCATTCCCTGGTAATCGGAAGCACTTTGGGCCGGGCACTTTTTGATCACATCTCGTACATATGTACTGTACAACATTTTCCACCAGTAGCTACCCTTACTGCCAGTCCATGTTCAAAAGGTTTTCTAATCAGTGAGAAGAAAATTATTCAGTCAGTCCACTCAATCCAACCAAAATCAATCAATATTTTCCCCTCTTCCCTCGCTCAAATGAAGAGAAAAGAAAACTAAACATAAGCACAAATTTTGGAGGATACGTATCATAAAATCTATGGGTAAAATGACTAGCAGATTGAAAAGCTAAACTAGCAATAATTACTATGTTACAACGAAAATAACACATCTTCATGGATGGTGGCCTTATCCTTTACCCTTTATCAAACGACAAATTTTGGACTCTTACAAACCAAAAGAGTTTGCAGACGACAATTTTAGATTTGGAGAAAACTGCAGAAAGTTCTCAAAAAGGGTAGAAAACACTGTAGGAAAAGGAGAAATTGCTCATTACGAGCAATTTCTCCTTTTCCCACAGTGTTTTCAAAAGACTTTTACTGCAGACACATAAAAACCAGGGCTTGTTTGGGAAAGGGTTAACCCTTTATCACACTAGAAAAATGTAGACTTGTCCAAATTTAACTCTTTACCAAACTACAAAATTTTGGACTCGTCCAAATTGAAAGCATTTGCAGACGACAAAATAAATGTGAATCAGAAATTGAAAATTGATTTGGAAAGGGTAAAAAACATTGTGGAAAAAGAAGAAAATGCTGGTAACCAGCATTTTCTCCTTTTCCCACAATGTTTTCAAAAGGCTTTTAATTCAGGGACGTAAAAAACCAGGGATTGTTTGTTAAAGGGTTAAAACAGTTACAGATAGCAATCTAAAAGCTAATGAATTGTGGGAATTTGTATCTGACAGGATAGAAAACACTGTGGGAAAAGGAGAAAAATGCTGGTTACCAGCATTTTCTCCATTTCCCACAATGTTTTCAAACGGCTTCTACCTTACGGTCTCTAAAAGTCCAGGTTGTGTGGTAAAGTTTAAAATACTGAAACATTAACAGTAAACCTTTCACTAAATTCTCTCTTGTGATCTTTGAATTTAAGGCTTCTTAAAATATTGTGAGAAATGAGGAAAATGCTTGTCGAACAGCATGTTATCCATGCCCCCCAGTGTTTTCAAAAGCAGTTTTTGTTAGGGTCTTCAAAACACAGCATTGTTTGGTGGAATGTTGAAAAGTATTCTGCAGCTAAACAAAATACTCTTGTTACAAGCATTTCCTCCTTTTCACACCATGTTTTCAAAAGCCTTCACCTCCAGGTCATTTAAAGTGTGAACCGTGTGATAAAGGTTTAGGGTTCCTCTTGCTAAATCTGTGCGGTTTATATTATTTAATTTTTCTGCAAAGTATTACCTTTTTCCAGTCCTAAAAGTAGATTTTCACTTGTGATAATTTTGGTTATTGCTTAACCCTTCACCAAACTATGCCTTTTGAAACAATGCGGGAAAAGGAGAAAATGCTGGTAACCAGCATTTTCTCCTTTTCCCACAATGTTTTCTACTCTATCAAAGAAAAATTACACCATTTGAGCCACACTGAAATTGCTTTCAATTTGGACAAAGCTAAAATTTTGTTGTCTGGTAAAGGGTTAAAATTATTGCAAACCCAACTCTGCGAAAACTGGCCATGCCATACAGGCATATTATGTCATTGTTCAGAAGAACGATCTTCTATTCATCTAAATGGAAGATGATACAGACATTATTTCACATAACCTCCCTTGTTTTCAGTGTAATATACCCATTACGAATTTTCTTATCTTATACATGTGTAATATCACAATTGCGTGACGTCATTTTTTAAGTCATTTCGAACGTTTTTTGTTGATGTAATCAGGTTTTACGGATGTAACTGCAGGTGCATCTATAGATGTTTTTGCATCTGCTGATCTATCATTAGTGAAACAGAGTAATGTGATAAAAAGAATCTGACATTCGGTGGCATTTAAGATGAAATTTTATTAAACTCGTCAAAAAAAAAAAATTTTTTTTTTAAGCTTGCCAAAGGCTCGCTTAACTCATTACCACACGACAATATTCTAGGCTTGTCCAAATCAAAAGTATTTGCAGAGGACAAAATAAAAGTGACTGAATATTTGAAATTTGTTTTGTGAAGGATAGACAACATTGCGGGAAAAGGAGAAAATGCTGGTAACCAGCATTTTCTCCTTTTCCCACAATGTTTTCTAAAGGCTTCTTTCTCAGTGGGTTCAAAAGTAGGGATTGAGTGGTAATGGGTTAATAACATTTTCTCTAGACTCGTTTAATAAAATTTTTATCTCAAAAGCCAACTCATGTCAGATCCTATATATCTATAGATCTACATGATTGATTCTACATGAGTGAATGGAACACAGCATAAATTGGCACTAAATATATCAAAAAAGCAACAATAAGATATAAATAAACGAGAAAGTCTACACACATATACAACACTACATATACTGAATAAAACAGTCAATATCAGTCAATTTGTACAGTGTTTCGTCATTAAAGTTTACAGACTATGTACAGAGTTTTTTTTTCAGCATAGCTGAATGTGCCAGCTTTTCACCTACTTTTTATGCTAATAAAAAATGAATAAAAGAAAATTTGTGATCAGTCAAAATTGTAGATAAGTTTATTTAACCCATTCCCACACAATCCCTACTTTTGACGACCCTGAGAAAGAAGCCTTTAGAAAACATTGTGGGAAAAGGAGAAAATGCTGGTAACCAGCATTTTCTCCTTTTCCCCCAATGTTTTCTATCCTTGCCATTACACATTTTAGATTTTCAGTCATTTCTATCTTGACGTCTGCAAGTGCTTTCAATTTGGACCCGTCTAAATTTTGTCGTTTGGTAAAGAGTTAACCCTTCACAACAAAATTTTAGACTGGTCCAAAATGAAAGCATTTACAGATGAGAAAATAAACAGAACTCAAAAATTGAAATTTGATTCCAGCAGGGTAGAAAACATTGTGGGGAAAGGAGAAAATGCTGGTTCCTTTTGAATGCTGGTTACCAGAAATTTCTCTTTTTCCCACAATGCTTTTAAAAGGCTTCTATCTCAGGCTCGTCAAAAGTTGGGACTGTGTGGTAAAGGGTTAAGGGCCCTCACCTATTTGTGGACGAATTTATGTTGTTTAGATCTTTTTTTCAAGATATTTCTTGTTTCTAATGTAACTGAAAAAGAAATTTGTTAAATGAATAAATATTAATTTGTGATCAATCGAAGTTGTAGACAAGTTTATTTAACTCATTACCGAACAACAATATTTTAAGCTTGTCCAAACTGAAAGCATTTGCAGACGACAAAATAAAAGTGATTGAAAATTTGAAATTTGTTTTGTGAAGGGTAGAAAACAGTGTGGGAAAAGGAGAAAAATGCTGGTAACCAGCATTTTCTCCTTTTCCCATAGTGTTTTCAAAAGGCTTCTTTCTCGGGGGCATCAAAAGTAGGGATTGTGTGGTAATGAGTTAAAGATATTTCTTGTTTTTAGTGTTACTAAAGAAAGAATATGTTAAATGTTATATCTCAGCCAAACTTGACCTTATCCTTGCTTACATGTTACATCCTATGACTTATATATGTATCCAAGTTTTCCATATTAAATATAGCTTTTCTTCTTAAATAAAACCAACTAGAAGATGAGAGACAAGAAACCTTCATGGGGATGTTGAAATCAAACCACACAAAGACAAACATTTGAAGCACCCATTTTCTCATATTGATTGTCACTTACTAGTATTTTTTTTTTCCTTTACCCCATAAGGCATTTCTATAGTATCTCTAATTGACCCTAAATAACAGCAAGGATGAAGCCGTTTGAAGCCATTTCTTATATGTATCTGACACCTTTTGTCACAATGTTTTCCAAAGGCTCCTACAAGCAATGCGTAGAAATTAGTATTCATGGAGTAAAGGGTTCAGATAGCTCCTTATTTCTACTACTTTTCCCTGTGTAAAGGCATCTTTTTTTCCTTTTGAATACCTAAAAATATCTATTCAAAAATCCAATGAAAGATCACAAAGTTGACACCTGTTTCAGGGTATCCAACTCGGGACCTCATGGTTACGAGACCAATGCTCTACCTCAAAACCACGGATACCACACAGGAATTTTTGGTCAGAGCTAAAATATTCCAGTCTGACAACAACGAAGTTTGATTGTGTTGGTCTTTTCTGCCGATAGATTTACGTAACAATTAAAGGATTAAACTATGAATAAAAAGCTTTAAAGACCATACTGAGTCTGATTCCCAAGTAATAAATGCATCAATAATGTCTCACAACACAGGAATTCAAAACATAGCAACTCGAAATTTTTCAGATACACAGCTTTTACTCTTTACCAAACAAGAAAAATTTAGACAGGTCCAAATTAAAAGCACTTGCAAAAGACAAAATAAATGTAACTCAAAAACTAAAATTTGTTTCCAGTAGGATTGAAAACATTGTGGGAAAAGGAGAAAATGCTGGTATAATACCAGCATTTTCTTCATTTCCCACAATGTTTTCAAAAGGCTTCTACGTCAGAATCGTAAAACCTGGGATTGTTTGGTAAAGGGTTAAAAACATGACACGTAAGGTTTCACCCCCATTCTATACTCCATGCATGCAGATACACGAGTATAAAAGATGCATAAAGTCTCATTGGTAAAGAGTCTACCCTTGCATCAATATAGAAATCAAAAGGATTTTGTCTAGTAGGGAAAAAAGACACACATACAGTAATCACTGGTGTATTTTTGCCAGAAACTTTCACAAATTTTGTTAACAGTGCAGATCCAAGATCAGAATCACCATTCTATATAGTTTGATCTTTGTTGTCCACAAAACGCAGTCTGAAATTGATTTACATTGTTTAATTAAAAAAAAAAAAAAAAAAAATGAAGTTGTCCTGAGCACTGGAAGAGTAAAACAATTCAAATCACCTTGCATCAAATGTTTAGCTAAAAAAGACCCACATTCATACTTAATTCCTCCTACAATCTATATAGGTATGAAAGTTCAAGTATACTATAGTATCAAAACAACGAAGGCACAAACAAGGTGCATAATCTCTTAAGGTTAAACAATGCCAATTTTGATGGAATACATGTACATAAAACATCTTATCATATATACAAGTATATAATTATATGGAGAGAAAGAGGGCATGGGTTGATATAACCTGGAGTCTTTCCTCTTTTCTTAAAACCTCTACTGTTGGCAATCTTAGATTCTGACAGATAAAATCAACAACAAAAGTTTAACCCTTTACCACACAATCCCAACTTTTAACAGCCCTGTAAAAAAAGTGTTTTGAAAACATTGTGGGAAAAAGGAGAAAATGCTGGTAACCAGCATTTTCTCCTTTTCCCCCAATGTTTTCTGCCTTTCCTAGAAAAAATTTTAATTCTTTAGTCACATATATTTTGTCGTCTGCAAATGCTTTCAATTTGTACAAGGTGGTAAAGGGTTAACTCTTTACCACACGGGAAAATTTTAGACTGGTCCAAATTGAAAGCATTTGCAGACGACAAGATAAAAGTGACTGAATATTTGAAATTTGTTTTGTGAAGGGTAGAAAACGTTGTGGGAAAAGGGGAAAATGCTGGTTACCAGCATTTTCTCCTTTTCCCACAATGTTTTCTAAAGACTTCTTTGTTAGGGCCGTCAAAAATAGGGATTGTGTGGTAATGGGTTAAAGCATGACCATGACAAAAAAAAAATTGCATCAGAAATCTGATTTTTTTTCCACAACAACTTTGTAAGAATTGTGAAGAAAGCAGCTCTTGCTCAAACAGTTTAAA
This sequence comes from Tridacna crocea, assembly GCA_943736015.1. Classification (NCBI taxonomy): domain Eukaryota; kingdom Metazoa; phylum Mollusca; class Bivalvia; order Cardiida; family Cardiidae; genus Tridacna; species Tridacna crocea. The sequence goes on from OX031069.1 coordinate 19,212,878, forward strand.
CCCGCAAAGAACTGCTCATTTTTTTCCAGCTATGCTGTACAAACAATCCATATTTTGTCTCCCTCTAATATTGAGGACCATTCTCCAGTTATTTCCCTTTATTATTCTCCAGTACTACATTGGTCCTGATATGAGGATTACTTGGACTTTATCCTTGGTTTTCTTGCACTGAACATCTGTGTTCTTGAGATAATATCGCAAGTAAACATACTTATATTGTTTAACAAATCAGTGTATGCATAGTTCCTGATGATTAAGAACAGAATTTGAATTGAATTACATGCTGGCCTTACACAAACATAATAAATTATTGTCATATTTATCGCAACATCCCCAAGGGAACCAAGGATAAAAACAAAGGAATACAGGTAAAAGGACAAATCTGTTATTTGGATACCTTTAGTGTTTATCTGGTAAGGGAGATAATTCAATTTCCAAGAATGGTCCCAATTCTTCCATATTTGGCCTCAAATTGCAATCATGTTAGCTTATGTAGTACACAGAACATACCATAGAGCATGAGGAATAAAACTTTAAATACATGTTATTTTCATCGACAAATAAGAATACATACAGGGATACAAAAGAAAGCAACATGTCCTTCCTTTACAAAACAATCTTATTTTTGCAATGTTGAAGAATGTTCATGGTGAAAAATGGTGTGGAAAGATCTTCAGAGAAGAATAATTTCGTGTGAGAAAAAGAGAAAATGCTATCTACCAGCATTTTCTCCTTTTTCCACAATGTTTCGTATACCATCAGAAAATTTAAGTTCATTTGCATCAAGTTGGAGGAGACTCATAAATGTCTTGAAGGAAAGGGTATTATCCCCCAATATTAAGGTAGAAAATTCTTGATCTTGTACGGCATCTTGGTCGATTCAATACAAGTATGGCAGTTAATGGATGAGTAATTCTAGAAGTCAGCACTTTTCTTGACCCTCTATTTTCCTGCATACATTGGATTTTTGAAAGTAGAAGTAGCTTGTTGGTAAATTGGGTTTTCTCCCTGCAATTAAAAAAGTTCATTATTACAAAAACAGACAAGTCAATAATACATAAACCTTAATTTTGAGATTAGGCCATATTACAAACTGACTTTACCACCCAATCACGAGTGTCGAAGACCCTAAAGATGGGCATTTTTCAAAACACAGTGGAAAATGGAGAAAATGTATTTTCTCTTTTCTCCACAATGTTTTCTATCCCATAATAGTCAAAAGTTATCATCTTAGCTAAATTCACTTTGTCGTCTGCAAATGTGGAAAATAGGAGAAAATGCTTGTGACTAGCATTTTCTCACAATGTTTTCTACCCTTCCAACATTAAATTTCAATTTCAATTTTTCGTCTGCACATGCTTTCAATTTGGACTGGTCTACAATTCTGTCACTTGATAAAAGGTTTAAACTGAAAGGCCTTTGAGGAAATGTGTCAAAAGGAGGAAATACTTGTACCAAGCATTTCTTCTTCCTACTCAAATACTTTCAGAGAAAGTTCCAATTATTTTATCCACTCAAACCCACTTATCAGACGACAAAAAAAACCAGCCTTGTTCAAATTAAAAACATTTGCAGACAACAATTTGAAGGTGGCTCAAATGGTGAAATGTTCTTCCACAGGGTAGAAAACACTGTGGGAAAGGAGAAAATGCTCGTAATTACCAGAATTTTCTCCTTTTTCCCACAATGTTTTCAAATGGCTTCCTTACTGGGGGATGTTAAAAGTTGGCACTGTGTGGTAAAGTGCTAAAATGGATTGTCTGTAAATGCATTCATAATAAAAGTCTAAAGTTTTGTCATCTAGTATAGATGTTAAGTTTCAAAACTGTTGACAAGTTATCTCTTTACCAAACGACAAATTTATAGACTAGTCCGAATTGAAAGCATTTGCAGTTGACAAAATAAATGTGGCTGAAGAACAGAAATTTGATTTGGGAAGGGTAAAAAACATTGTGGGAAAAGGAGAAAATGCTGATTACCAGCATTTTCTCCTTTTCCCACATTGTTTTCAAAAGGCTTTTACCTCAGGGTCATCAAAAGTTGTCATTGTGTGGTAAAGAGACTCTTTACCACATAATCCCTACTTTTAACGACCCTAGGATAAAAGTCTATTGAAAACATTGTAGGAAAAGGAGAAAATGCTGGTAACCAGCATTTCCTCCTTTTCCCACAATGTTTTCTACCTAATACAAATTCCTTGAGACATGTTCAAATTGTTGTCTGCAAAAGCTTTCTATTTGGACAAGTCTATATTTTTGTCATGTGGTAAAGAATGAACATAAAACAAAGACAACACCGAGTTTCTCATCCTGAGGTTGTAAACCAAATGAAACACCATAATTACTCCAGTGTGTACAATACAGCATACTGCAGTTTCAACCCTATTTTTGGTTAACACATTTCGTAAAATATTACTCTGCAAGGATCTGGGACCCAATTTCATATCCTGTGGACCCAGATTTGAGCCTAATTTCTCAGCCCTTTTAAGCCTTTGGCTGCTAAGCATGACTTGCTGGCCTTTTGCAAACAGTGCAGATTAAGATCAGACTGCACAAAATGTGCATTCTGATCTTTGATCTACACTGTCCAATAAGGAGATATCATTCCCTAAAACATAACTGTGAAACAGCAATATTTAGGTTATTGATATTGATTTGAAAATTTAATTTCAGTTATTTGGAAGGATAAGGCATAACCCTACATAAACCTACAGTAGCTGTTGCAGACAGTGTACACACACATATCAGACTACACAGAATGTCCTCAGTCTGATCTTGTCCTTACACAAAGGTCTTAACCCTTTACCACACTACAAGATTTTAGACCTGTCTGAATTGAAAGCAAACCATTTGCTGATGACAGTTTCAATGTGGCTCATATAAAATGATTTTTCTTTGAAAGGGAAGAAAACATTGTGGGAAAAGGAGAAAATGCTGGTGACCAGCATTTTCTCCATTTCCCACAATGTTTTCAAAAGCCATCTCTTTCCAGAGTGTTAAAAGTCGTCATTGTGTGGTAAAGGGTTAATATGAATCATACACTAACACCCAACTCAGTGAGCTATCAATGATATATATACCTGACATACACTGTCAGTATCATTTGAACAAACAAAACATCTGTAGGTTATGAAATAACTGTTTTCAAACAGTCACCTCATTGCATTTAACAAGATATAACAATACTGTAAGGAATGTGAATTCCTTTTGTACAGTAATGTGCTTTCAAAGAATACGGAATAATAGCATATCACATTAAAGGTAATGTGGTGTGATATTGTCAAGGTCATGAAGAAGTTTATTAAAGAATGTTTGATAAAGATGAGACTGAAAGCGTTCAAAAGACACAGGTACATGTATTGACAATGCAGAAATCTAGCTCTTTATTTAAACTTATTTTGAAGTAGATGTACTTATTAGAACTGTGTAAACAAGACCAATTTTGTAAATACAAGAGCCAAGAACATTATGATCACCTATTGTGACTCTGTGGCTACTTATTTTGAACTGAAATAAATTGGACAGCTGCAGAAAATACCAACAAGATAGGTTTATAATGTAGATAGTGATATTTTATCTTGATAATCCTAAATTCCCTGTTTGAATTTTTCCCTGCCAACTATTAAGACACAAGTCACAATATTATTGTTTCAAGTACACTTTTTAATGAAAACAAAAGCTCTATAGCAGTAAAGATTAGTACAGGTTGTTCTGCAAATGAACTGAAAGTGTCATACAGGCACAGAAAAGTCTTACATATATTTTGATTCACAAAAACTCGAAAAATGTTGTTTGTGACTACATGAAAAATGATATCCAACCGTTAATTTGCAGATATACTTTGATTCACAAAAACTCGAAAGATGTTGTTTGTGACTACATGAACAAGGATATCCAACCGTTAATTTGCAGATACATACAAAAGAACAAATCTATGCCTCTAAAACAGTTCCAAAATTCATAGAATAATAAGAACTTTGAAACATACAGATGAGTAATTCTCAAACAGCAGTTTGTATCACTGAAAAATATTTGCACTGAAGTTTTGTAACATTCATTTAAAGTCAGCAGTTTGTATCACTGAAAAATATTTGCACTGAAGTTTTGTAACATTCATTTAAAGTCAGATGTACTATGAAGAAACCAGAGAAAGTACAATACAAAAGAAGAAAGGTTTTCATGCAGATTTCAATGCAATTTCCATAGACTTTAGATAACAAATGGGAGTCATTTACGAGGCATGAAAATTTACAAACAAGTCCTTATAGGAATTCACCTTCAACTACAAAGAGTAAGATACCAGTCACTGTAGTGAGAGGAAAATAATCAACATGTGCTTCAAATCCATTAGCCTTTCCAACACATTGTATCATTAACCCTTTACCCCATAAGGCATTTCTATGGTATCTCTAATTGACCCTAAATAACAGCAAGGATGAAGCTGTTTCTTATGTGTATAATTATGACACCTTTTGATTTGTTTGTTTGTTTGAATGGTGTTTTACGCCGCTTTCAACATTATTTCAGTCATATCACGGCGACAGTTCACATATTCATGTTTCCTGGGTTTCATCACCAGTACTAGGCTAGGCTCTGAATTGTCTTGCCCAATGACACTCCTGTGAAAAAAACCTAGTGGAACTAGTGAGGCTCGAACCCGGGACCTCCTGATCACGAGTCCTGCACTCCACCACTGAGCCACACAGGACCCTGACACCTTTTGACAGCATAGAAAACATTGTGGCAAAAGGTGAAATTGCTCGTCATGAACAATTTCACCTTTTGCCACAATGTTTTCCAAAGGCTCCTACAAGCAATGCATAAAAATGAGTATCTATGGAGTAAAGGGTTAAAGAAGAATTTTTAATCTATGATTCAGAATTGCTGAAGATTTCTTGTAAGACAATAATTCCTACCGTTTTATTTCTATGGTGTTATGGCTATTTTCAACATTATTACAGCCATACTGTGCCAATATAAACAGCTTCCATGCTTTCCTGATGTTGCTTTCACAAGTAGCGCTTTGGATTTATATCAGTTACCCTCTGATTTCACATAGGTGAATAATACAGAAACCCCAAAGAAGAAATGTTACTGGTCTCATTTGGAGAGTGCACAGAGAAGTTTATGTCAAAAATCATCAAGTAGATATTTAGAAAATAGAACAGAGTCACAAAGATAAGTAAATATTCAGATACAAGAAGATTTAAAAAGATTTAGCTTTTTCTGAGAAAAGAAGAGAATCAAATGCATGATTATCATTTTGTGTTTGCATGATGCATGTTCCATTTGAAACTACCTTACTTATTTCTTTTCATCCACATTAAATGCAGGATTGACAAAATGTGATGTAGCTGCATGGTAAAGTGGGTTACCATCCTAAAATGTGTCACATAGTTAACAAACATTAGAAACATCTATAACCTTCATATAGTATCTCCTGTAGACAAATTTTATATCCAGCTGTCCTTTGAAAACACTGTTGTAATTACGACTATAAATGCTGGCAATAATGGTCCCCTTTCCATGATGTATCAACAAGTACTTTTTCAAACCTTTGATAATTATCCATCTTTTACACGGGTGTTTTTACTATCATCTGCTTTAATGTCCTTTCACGTGAAGGAGATTAAAATTATGCACTGGGTTGGACATTCCAAGGAATATGAAAACAAAAAACCCATATAATATGAAAAATAATATGAGCGATCAAAATTTCACTCCAAAATGGAATGATTAATTCACATTTCTACGTAGACCAATGAACTACGAGGTCTTTGAGTTAATACTTTTAACATATTCTGATTTATGTATAATCAGTGCCAATAATCATAGGATTCAAATAAATATTTCAGAGACATACAGTGATTTGCATATTTCTCAGTTCCTAAAGATCTTATACTCTCAAACAACATCAAACTTAAATAGAACAGTAAGAAATTGTACCAACAGAAATAAAGCTGATTTATATCTACAAAACTCATAACGCCTCATATGGGAAAAAATCTAGTATCTTCAGTCTTATAATTCTCTACTTTAAACAGCTCAAGAAAATCCCCTTTCACCATTTCCCAGACAAGAACTGGTTTTTACGTGTCTGCATTTAAAGTCTTTTGAAAACACTGTGGGAAAAGGAGAAATTGCTCGTAACGAGCAATTTCTCCTTTTCCCACAGTGTTTTCTACCCTTTTTGAGAACTTTCTGCCATTTTCTCCAAATCTAAAATTGTCGTCTGCAAACTCTTTTGGTTTGGAAGAGTCGAAAATTTGTCATTTGGGAAAGGGTTAACTCTTTACCAAATGACAAAATTTTAAAATGGTCAAAATTGAAAGCACTTGCAGAAGACAAAATTAAAGTAACTCAAAAATTGGAATTTGTTTTCAGCAGGGTTGATAACATTGTGAGAATAGGAGAAAATGCTGGCTACAAGCACTTTCTCCTTTTCGTACAATGTTTTAAAAGGGCTTCTGTCTCAGGGTCGTAAAAACTTGGGATTGTTTGGTAGAAGGTTAACTAATGTGATACAATTTTCAAGATTTATAAATTTATTTCAGTGAAAATCTAATCAGTTATCAGGTTTTAGAAATGTTTTGCTCTTTTAAAAGTCCATACAAAATAATGACAATAGAATTTAAATGATTTTATCATCAACATCAAAAAGCCTTAGATATTTTACTAGCTCAAAGTAAGTCCACTAATATCTTCAGAGGGAAAAAAAAAACGTTATATCAGAGCTCCAGATAAAAGGGAGTGATGGTATTCCAAATCTTTTATATCTCTTTCAAACTCTATGTTGTGGGTACTCATTAGAATCGTCTCGATGAGATGATTCTAATGAGTACCCACAACATAGGGTTTAATGGAGTATAATTAATATTTTCAATTTTGAAATCAAAATCACTCCCTCTATCTGGAGCTCTGTAATATGCAATACAATACACAAAGATCTACCATTTCTTTTCAGTATTTTCAGTGATGATATAGCTTAGGGAAAAACAAGGAATATTTCTCAATACTCATTTAGCTCTTTTTGGGCCAAATATATGTACCAAAAAATTTTACTTAATACAGTGTCTTAACCCATTACAACACAATCCCTACTTTTGACAACCCTGTGAAAGAAGGCTTTGGAAAATATTCTGGGAAAAGGAAAAAATGCTAGTAACCATCATTTTCTCCTTTTCCCACAATGTTCTCTACTCTTCACAAAACAAATTCCAAATTTTCACTTACTTTTATTTTGATGTCTGCAAATGCTTTTGATTTGGACAAGCCTAAAATATTGTCATTTGGTAATAAGTTAAACACTGCACTTTCCTCTTCTTTAGCAAGAACACATCCAATTGATAGGCGAGCGCAACACTATTCTAAGTGCCTGTACAATGTACAGGCACTTAAAATAGTGTTGCACTCACCTATCAAAATAATACCTGACAGTATGGATCCATGACCAGCACATTCTCTGTCATCTGACCTTGGCTCAAGATTCTGACTCTTTACCAAATGACAAAATTACAGATTGGTCCAAATTGAAAGCATTTGCAGACGACAAAACTAATGTGACTGAAAAATTGAAATTTGGTTTGAGAAGGGTAGAAAACATTGTGGGAGAAGAAGACTGGTTACCTGCAATTTCTCCTTTTTCCACAATGTTTTCAAGAGGCTTCTTTCTGTACTTCTACCAAAACTGCATTCCAAACACCAACATCCCTGAATTCCTGTGCCCTATGGGTCTTTAAAAGTCGGGATTGTGTAGTAAAGAGTTTATAAAATCAACAGTTGCATTTAATCAAACAAAACAGAAAAAAACTTACAGTGTCCCATTTGGCATTCCGTGTTTCCTTCTCAAATTTGGCAAACTCTCTGCGATCATGTATAGTAGTGAACAGTTTCCAGATGAGCAAAAAGATAAGACCAATCAGTACTATGCCTCCGATAGTTCCCAAGACAATAGCCAGGATGTTCACCGACTCTGGACACACTGTAACATAACAGTCAATATATCATCAGAAGTGACTAGTTTGCTAGCTTCAATACTGCGAAAACTCGAGCATTTTGCTCGTCCCCTTGGGTCCTCGAATTATCGAAGTTTTACTGTATAGTCATTTTAGGTGTTTTGATACCATAGAAACAGCCATTTTGCAGAATATGTAACATGGCAACATACCTTTTTCTTTTTATTTTTGAGTTTGCCATTGAATTTTACCCAACTTATGAAAGAATAAGAAAATTCTATGAAAGGATTAAATTTTCACAAAACTGTAGAAAACGCCTTTAAAATATCTATATTGTCAATATGACTGTCTGGCAGTTACCCAGAACTTAAGAAAAACTAATGTACCACAGGTTTAAACAAAATACAAAATAATTTTTATTGAAAAAAGGTAAATTTACATGCACTTGTTGCACATCAGTCAGTTTTGTCTAATAACACACCATACATTCATACACACCTTACATTGCTGGTAATTTGGTTTGGCAAACCTTTCATGCATTTCAGTCCGACTGTCAGGTAAAATTTTCCAGTCACTCGCCAAGCCTGGTAATCACATGTGTTTAGTAAAATCTTCATATCCACATGGCTCAAAAATTGAAAATTGTTTTGCGAAGGTTAGAAAACATTGTGGGAACAGGAGAAAATGCTGGTTACCAGCATTTTCTCCTTTTCCTACAATGTTTTCAAAAGGCTTCTTTCTCAGAGTCATTAAAAGTCTCCTTCACACTCAGACAAAGACTTCATCAACCAATGTTAATCTAATTCAAAGAGTAATATTACACATGCGATTGGCTGAGACAGCCCGTCTCAGCCAATCAAATGGCTAGCCTTAGATATTAAATTGGAAGTGAAATCTTAGGATCTTGATTATAAAATACATACCTTTAGTCTGTTGTACTTCAACTTCTACTTTGTTGTTTTTAACATATTTATATGTGAAGAAATATCGACAATCATCCTCCTCGTCATTGAACTGACACAAGTTGAGATCTTCTCTCCCTGCAAGGAATGATTAAAAGTATTTAACTTATTACCAAACGACAAAAATTTAGGTTTGTCCAGATCAAAAGCATTTGCAGGCAACAAAAAACTGGGACTGAAAATTTGAAATTTGTTTTGTGAAGGGTTGAAAACTTTGTGGGAAAAGGAGAAAATGCTGGTTACCAGCATTTTCTCCTTACCCACAATGTTTTCTAATGGCTTCTTCCTCAGGGTCGTCAAAAGAAGGGGTTGAGTGGTGATGGGTTAAACACGTTAACATACAATCCTGAGTCAAAAGACGCTAAGAAGACTTTTGACCATCATGGGAATAGGAGAAAATGCTAGTAACCAGCATTTTCTCCTTTTCCCACAATGTTTTCTACCTTATCAAAGACAGAAATCATCATTTGTACCACATTTAATTTGTCTGTAAATGCTTTCAATTTGTTTGAGAACAAAATTTTGTTTGGAAAAGAGTTAAAGTGCAGAATAAATTACATGTGATAGCATATTTCCATCTGATACTAAAATTTCAAGTTCTGTGGATTTTTGAAATCCTTTTTTCAGGAAAATGTTACGCTCATTGTAGGGAGCAGATCTAAAATCAAGCTGCAGGGTCTGTGCAGTCCGATCTTTTTCTGTACTGTACTGTACTCAAGAAACCACTCGGGGCTTATAAAATATCAGAGATGTCTGGCATTTTCTCTACTTATTCAGGGTAATACTTCGGTCTTTGCTGTAACAAATGGAAGTGTTTCGTTTGTCCACGAGATAGCCTGTGCAACAAATAAAATGCAAATGCTTTGAATATGGACCAGTCTAGAATTGTGTCGTTGATTTAACCATTTACCATGCAATGACAACTTAATGCCTCTGAGGAAGAAACCTTTTGAAAACATTGTGGGAAAAGGAGAAAATGCTGGTAACCAGCATTTTCTCCTTTTTCCACAACGGTTTCTAGCCTATCAAAGCAAAATTGCGCCATTTGAGCCACTTTGAAATTGTTGTCTGCAAATGCTTTCAATTTGAATAGGTCTAAATTTTTGCTGTGTGGTAATGGGTTAATATATGAAAAAGAGGAAAAAAAAAAAACTTTCAACTTACTTTTCACCTCCTCTTCATCAATGGAAAGCACTGTCTTTACATGTATACACTTTTCATCACACTCTTCTTTTGTATAAAGTCCTGTCTGGAAGCCGACACATAAGGCACAATTCTTGTTCTCTGTGCATTTTCCTGGACAAGTCTGGAAATAAAATATCACTTTGTTTTAGGAACTTGATCAGTCACTAATCTAAATACATGAGTACTTGCTCACTCTTTTGAGTAACCGAAAGGATACTTTGTCTTTGGTCAGAATTTTTTCAAATGTAAGTCATCATTGAGAAGTTATCACACCTATTAAAATAAATACAGTGCACTCCGGATACAGCGAGATCGCGGGGACAAGAAGTATTATCTCGTTGTAACCGGGTCTCGTTATAACCAAATCGGAAATCAAACATCGTAAAGATACGTAAGGATACAGACTTTCATACTGTTTACTTTCGTTTACACCGGAAGTAGCTAATTACCTTCTTTCTGAAGAGTATACAAAGACAGATAACACTGTCAATTTACTGTACAATGTATTATATGTATTTACGAGATATTTACATGAATGTTAGCATTTTAAAAATTAAATATGCATTTATCTGAAGAATGCTGTTATGTTAGATAGCCTTTTTCGTTTTTGATTTTATCCTCCAGTAATTGTTCAATACTCGCTAAGTTTGAAAATGTGCTCTGATCAATGTCCGACTCGCACTCAAAGAACCGGCGTAAAGTTTTCATTTCATCCATCAGAACTGGTCAGTCATAAGCTACATGTATAAACTGCTAAAAAAATGTGTGATAACATTTAATCACCTACGGATCAATTTAGCCCGTGGCGCAAACATATCCAAAACGCGACAATAGTTTAATGTTAGAAAGTTAATCCGATAATTATTCGATAATTGCCTTGCATGGTGACAAACTAATGCAGATGACGTATTTTATCAATAGACCTCGTTGTAAGGTGGGAAATTTACGTTGGGGGCCTTGACTATTTTTACGTTGTAGCCGATATCTCACCGTAACCGATCTCGTTCTACGCGATATAAGATAAAAGAAAAAAAGAAGGGATTCTGCCGGGACTCAGCAAGATTTACGTTATAAGCGGTATCTCGTTGAAACCGATCTCGTAATATGTGGAGCGGACTGTATTTATATGTAAACCTATTTTGCAATGAGGAAGCTTGAACAATCAAAACCGAAAGGTCCAATTATGGCTTTTTTATCATGAATACTCAATCACAAATATTGGTAATCAATATTGGGATATCCGATCAAGTACTCAATTACTAGGGTACCTATTCCCATCTTTGCCTATTTGTTCGAATGGTATATCACCCTTTACCAACCAATCCTATTTCACAGTCCATTGGCAAAAAGCTTTGGAAATATTGTAGGAAAAGGACAAAATAACAGTAATCTACCTGCCTTCTTTTTCTGCAATGTTCTCAAATGCTTTCTCCGTCTTATGAGGTTACTAGAATTTGGGGTTGTGTGTTAACCCTTTACCAAACAACCCCTTTTCCCACAATGTTTTCTACTCCAAACAACCCCTTTTCCCACAATGTTTTCTACTCTTCTACAGTCAAGTTTCAATTTTTGAGTAACATTTTTTTTTGTTGTTTGCGGATGCTTTCCATTTGGACAAGCCTAAAGTTTTGTTGTTTGGTAAAAAGTTGAAGGGTTCACTTACTGGGCACTCCTCACAGGTTGGTCCTTTGTAGCTGGTTGAGGCATTACATTTACAAACTCCACATTCACAAGTTCCTACTCCGTTACAAATCTGCAAGAGACACAAAAACAATAGGAGATATTTCTTGAATACTGTTCTTATAAATCCTTTCCCAAACTGCTCCACATTTTTACAACATGGGTAAAATTTGTGGTAAAGAAGAAAATAATTTCGACCATGATATTTTCCTTATCACATCATGTTTCCTAATCTTTCAGAAGCAAATCCAACAGTTGAACCCATTACCACACAATCCCTACTTTTGATGCCCTTGAAAAAGAAGCCTTTTGAAAACATTGTGGGAAAAGGAGAAAATGCTGGTTACCAGCATTTTCTCCTTTTCCAACAGTGTTTTCTACCCTTCCAAAAAAAAATTCAATTTTTCAGTCATCCTTTATTTTGTTGTCTGCAAATGCTTTCAATTTGAACTAGTCTAAAATTTTGTCGTGTGGTAAAGAGTTAACTCTTTACCACACAAGAAAATTTTACACTGGTCCAAATTGAAAGCATTTGCAGACGACAAAATAAAGGTGACTGAAAAATTGAAATTTGTTCTGGGAAGCGTAGAAAACACTGTGGGAAAAGGAGAAAATGCTGGTTACCAGCATTTTCTCCTTTTCCAACAGTATTTTCAAAAGGCTTCTTTCCCGGGGGCGTCAAAAGTAGGGATTGTGTGGTAATGGGTTAAGCTGCATACAATTTGTAGTTTGCAGTAAGGACAAGTCTAATCTTTGCAACTCCTAGAAAAGAGTTTTTGAAAACATGTTAGGAAAAGGCAAAATCGATAGCATCCAGCCTTTTATCCTTCTTGCACCAGGTTTCCAACCCTTTCATACACAAAATCCATCATCTGATAAACATGTCATCTACAAATACTTTCAATTGTGGTGTCCATGGTTTGATAAGAGCGTTGGCTTCAAAACCAAAAGATCCTGAGTTTGATACCCTGAAGAGGGTGTCATCTTTGGGATTTTACACTGGACCAAATGTTGTGTGAGTGCTGGTGTTGTTCACAGGATGCAGAAGAGAGATTAGTAACAGTTGTCAGAACTTGTTTCTCTGTTGATGTAAAATTAATATGTTTAACCCTTTCCCAAACAATCCCTCGTTTTTACGAGTCTGGAATGAAAGACTTTAGAAAACATTGTGGGAAAAGGAGAAAATGCTGGTAACCAGCATTTTCTCCTTTCCCCACAATGTTTTCTACCCTATCATAGACAGAAATAATGTTTTTAGCAAGAGTTGAATTGTCGTCTGCAAATGCTTTCAATTTGGTCAAGTCAAAAAGTTTGTCGTTTGGGAAAGAGTTGAATGCTTCAATTAAGACATGTCTAAAATACTGTTATCAGGTGGTGAATTGAGAATTAAGTCTACATACCACACCATCAGCAGTCCTACAAGATTTCTTGGATGTGGGACACTCGCAAGCCTCCCCAACATATCCTTCCTCACATTCACAGTCTCCACATTTACATATACCATGTCCTGAAGTCAATAAGAATATTCTACATATCTGTCCTCACAGTAGAAGTTGCAAGTCTTACATAAAGGTGTGGAAGTACTAGTATCTTGATGAATTGAAACTGATTATCACAAATGTTATGGCTTTTGAGATTGGGAACATGAAAACTGTTGAGGTTCCTGCATGAATTTTCTAAACGTAACCCCTTTACCACACAGTGACGCCTTTTGACATCCACGGAAAAAGAAAGCCTTTTGAAAACATTGTGAGAAAAGGAGAAAATGCTGGTAACCAGCATTTTCTCCTTTTCCCACAAAGTTTTCTATCCTAACAAAGAAAAGTTGCCACATTTGACCCACTATGAAATTGTAGTCTGCAAGTGCTTTTAATTTGGATGAGTCTTAACTCTTTACCACACAATCCCGACTTTTAACGACCCTGAGAAAAAAGCCTTTTGAAAACATTGTGGGAAAAGGAGAAAATGCTGGTAACCAGCATTTTCTCCTTTTCACACAATGTTTTCTACCCTTCACGAACCAAATTTTAAGTTTTCAGTCACATTTATTTCTATGGTCTGCAAATGCTTTCAATTTGGACAGGTCTAAAATTTTCTTGTGTGGTAAAGAGTTAAATTTTGCCGTGTGGTAAAGGGTTAAAGACATACATGATCCAAATAAACTATCAAATTACACATCTATTGCTTTTATTCTTTACCACACGGCAAAATTGCAGACTGATCCCAATCGAAAGCTTTTGTAAGTGGCAAATTTAGTTGAAATGAATAAAATTTGTCTTTGGAAGGTTGGAAAACAATGCATGTATGTGAGAAGGTGAAAATGTTTTCAGAAGTCTTCTTCCTGTAGATTGATAAAAGTCATGGTTGTGTGGTACGAGTTGTGGTAAATTTACCTCCACATAGTTTGTTGTCATGGTAACTACAAGAATAATCATCACACTGACAATATCTGCCACTGTATTTCTGTGCCGAGTTTGCTCTTCTAGGGAAACACTCACATACACCACATATACATTCTCCACGTCCAGAGCACGCCACGTTGCTGGTAGAGTTTGGACTGAAATAAATGGTTCATGATGAAAAAAAAAAAGAGATCACTAAATGTGATTATACCCCGCACCAACCCCTTGTCACAAAAACAGACCTTTGTCACAGATACAGAATGGTTTAGTAAAAAGTAAGAGTTGAAAAAAGTTCAAGGGGAGATGATTCCATAACAAATCACAGCAGGGTCATGAAAACTGCACATGTACAAATTCATATATACAGAAACCCTGTGTGTAAGATTTCAGTACATGAAAAACTATAGGAGTATTGCTCCAGACAAATTTGTGCCTATGGACAGATAGACGGACAGACAGACAGTCATTGTGATTCCAGTATACCTCCCTCGGCTATGTTGTGGAGAATATATGAATATATATATATAAAACAAAAAAAAAAAGAGTCAAAATTGTTGAAAAGGCAGATATCAGCACATGTTAGTCTACCTAGTCAAAGCAGGCTGAAATAGGTCACAACGTTCATTTATTTGTAAATTCCACATATACAAGGAACATTCTATGATATGTGAGTTGCATACATGGCACTATAGACGTTAGTATGTTACAAAATGACAAAATTTTAGACTAGTTCACATTTGACCCTTTCCAAAACAATCCCTGGTTTTCATAGCCCTGAAAAAGAAGGCTTTCGAAAAAATCATGGGTAAAGGAGAAAATGCTGGTAACCAGCATTTTCTCCTTTTCCAACAATATTTTCTACCCTAACAGGACCAATTCCACTTTTGAGTCACATTAATTTTGTGGTCTGCAAATGCTTTCAATTTGGACCGGTTTAAAATTGTCTTTTGATAAAGAGTTAAAGGCATTTCTAATGAAAAATCAAATGAGGCTCAGACCTTGAAATTTGAATTTTCAAAGAGAACAGATTGTGGTTACCAGCATTTTTTCTCCTTAATTGTAATGTTTTCCAAAACCTTCAAAATGAGAGTTGTTAAAACATGGGACTGTTAGCTCTTTACAAAATGACAAAATTTTAGACAGGTTTTAATTGAAAGCACTTGCAGACGACAAAATAAAAGAGATTTAAAATTTGAAATTTCTTTTGGGAAGGGAAGAAAACATTGTGGGAAAAGAAGAGAATGCTGGTTAGCAGCATTCTCTTCTTTTCCCACAATGTTTTCAGAAGGCTTTTTTTTTCTCAGGGTCTTTAAAAGTCAGGATTGTGTGGTAATAGGTTAACTCTTTACGAAATGACAAAATTTTAGACAGGTTCAAATTGAAAGCATTTGCAGAAAACAAAACAAAAGAGATTTAAAACTGAAATTTCTTTTGGGAAGGGAAGAAAACATTGTGGGAAAAGGAGAGAATGCTGGTTACCAGCATTCTCTTCTTTTTCCACAATGTTTTTTAATGAGGCTTCTTTCTCAGGGTCTTTAAAAGTCGGGATTGTGTGGTAAGGGGTTAAGTAAATGGTTAACCCATTACCAAACAATCTAGAGTTTTAACAACCCCGATTTAAGTCTTTACCAAACAACATATTTTTGGACTGGACCAAATTCAAAGCATCTGCAGACAACGAGTTAAATTTTGTTAATATGACTGTTTCTGACTTTGATAGGGTAAAGGTGATAATGCTGGAGATGATGCTGGTTACCAGCATTTTCTGCTTTTCCCCCAATGTTTTCTAGAGGCTTCTTCCTTAGGGTAGTTAAAAGCCCGGATTGTGTGGTAAAAGAGTTAAAAGGCATTTAAAGACATTTTAGGAAAAGGCTGGTATAAACCAGTATTATCTCCTTTTTTCATGATATTTTCTACCCTTTCTGATACAAATCCCATCTTTGAGCATCATCGTATTTGTTGTCTGCAAATGTGCACAAGTTAACCCTCTCCCAAACATGCCCTTCTTTTTACGTGTCTGCAGTACAAGTCTTTTGAAAACACTGTAAAGGAGAAATTGCTCGTAACAAGCAATTTCTCCTTTTCCCACAGTGTTTTCTACCTATTTGGAGAACTTTCTGCCATTTTTTATCAAATTTGACATTGTCGTCTGCAAACTCTTGGAGTTTGGAAGAGTCCAAAATTTGTTTGGGAAAGGGTTACAAGAGTTAAATGAACAATACAACTGCACTTACTTCATACAAGCTTGTAGAGATTCCTCACTTGTACTCTCGGAGCCATCACATTCACATTTTTTACCATACTGTCCAGGATCACATGTACACTGACCACATTCAAATGTTCCTTTACCATTACATAAGGGGCTTTTGACAATCTGTACCAGAAAGTAAAATGAGTATATATACAAGGGTTTCTTTCTAGATTACGGAGGAAATGCTATTCTCCCTTTACCACACTGCGGACTTTTTTACCTATCCAAATTGAAAGCATTTGCTGATGACAATTTCATAGTGGCTAAAATGATGCAGTTTTTCTTTGTTAGGGTAGAAAACTTTGTGGGAAAAGGAGAAAATGCTGTTTACCAGCATTTTCTCCTTTTCACACAATGTTTTCAAAAAGCTTCATCATCAGGGTCGTTTAAAGTCATCATCGTGTGGTAAAGGGTTGACAAGCAATTATTCTTTTTGCAACAGTACTATTCAAATGTAACATGAATCTTTTCAAACATGGTCTTTTGTCAATCTTTACCACACAATCTTAACTTTTAACGACCCCGAGATAGAAGCCTTTTGAAAACATTGTGGGAAAAGGAGAAAATGTTGGTAACCAGCATTTTCTCCTTTTCCCACAATGTTTTCTACCCTTTCAAAATCAACTTTCAATTTTTTGATTCAAATTTATTTTGTCGTCTGTAAATGCTTTTAATTAGGTCCAGTCCAAAATTTCGTTGTTTGGTAAAGAGTTAAATGACATATTTTGATGATTTCTAATGAGTTTGTAAAATTTTGGATCTAAGACCTCTATGGAAGATATAAAATCCAAGACAGTGATGTAGTACAAAAGCGCATATAATTATACACGGCGGGGAATCACGTGACACAACAACAAAAATGATTGACATTTGAAAAAATTCCCCAACTTGAGGTAAGAAAATCTTCAATAATTCCGTTAATACATGACTGATTGGAATTTGGTTTGAAGCAGAGAAGGCGGAAGGACTCCAGGGATTTGCTTGATGTGTTAGATTTTTGAAACAACACCTGATAAAAAAGTTATTGACGAGCAAACAAATTTTTTACCCTGGATAATTTGTTTGCTCGTCAATAACTTTTTTATCAGGTGTTGTTTAAAAAATCTAACACATCAAGCAAATCCCCAGAGTCCTTCCGCCTTCTCTGCTTCAAACCAAATTCTAATCGGTCATGTATTAACAGAATTATTGAAGATTTTCTTACCTGAAGTGGGGGAATTTCTTCAAATGTGGGTCATAGTTTTTGTTGTTGTGTCACGTGATTCCCCGCCATGATTATAGGTCTACAATTTTGTGAATCACCCAACACTAATCTTACACATGTCTTCATTTTCACAGACAGACAGATGTTTGAATTTCTATTCTTACTGTGTTTTCTAAAATTATTTTGAATTCAATTCAATAAATCCAAATTTTTGCTTCAATGAAACTTTTGTAACTGGCAGTGTCATTAGACTCTGACTGATATTCTAGTCAACTTGGATGAAAAATATGCACTCATTAATGTTGTATAGGGTCAAAGTCAATTGCTTCCACATGACCCTGTGTCTAAGCAAAATATACCATACTAGCCTTAATTTATGCCAGCCTTCGCATCTTAATTCCCATCTTCGCATCTTTTTTGAGTATGCAAAAATTGCAATGTTTCCATGTAATAAACTTTTCAGGTTTTACAGTAATCTCTTCAATAACCATACCGTCTTACAATCTAGAAAAGTCTATTGGATTGTATATGGCTTGCAACACGCTAAAGGGGGAATTTGGGCATCTGCGTAAAGTCTTGTCTCGGATAAGCCTGCGCACTCTGCGCAAGCTAATCCGAGATGGCACTTCCCGTTTATATGATTTTTCCTGTTTTGCAGAAGTCTACTGAAGGACAAAATCTAATGAAAACGTGAAGTGCCGTCTCGGATTAGCCTGCGCAGACTGTGCAGGCTGATCCGAGACAACACTTTACGCAAATGTCCGAATATCCCTTTCCGCATGTTGTACGCCATATCAGACAAACAAGGAAAAGCAATGTATTCCTTTACTTGCAACAGAAAAGGATCCATTTCTTGCTTCAAGCAACCACCTGCTCTTCTTCAAATAAAGTTTTCTAAAAAGTTAATTGCTGCAGAGGATATGTGGACTAACTGTATTATGAGCCATGCTCTGTGAAAAGGGGGCTTAATACATCTGCGAAAGTAATGGCCCCTGGTGCCTACCTAAACTTTTCGCTTTTGGTCATTTCTTCTCAGTGTCTGAGGACTAGACTACCTCATGAATAATTAACCCTTTACCACACAATGGTGACTTTTAAATACCCTGAGGAAGAAGTCTTTTTGAAAACATTGTTGGAAAAGGAGAGAATGTTGGTAACCATCATTTTCTCCTCTACAACCAAGTTTTCTACCCCATCATACAAAAAATGCATCATTTAAGCCACCATAAAATATTAGTCTGATAATGTTTTTAATTTCAAAAAGGACTAAAACTTTGTCGTGTTGAAAAAGGCTTAGTCAGCTGTTGGAAACAAAAGAAGTTATTAACCCTTTACCCAATAAGGCATTTCTATGGTACCTCTAAATGACCCTAAATAACAGCAAGGATGAAGCAATTTCTTATGTGTATATGACACCTTTTGATAGCAAAGAAAACATTGTGACAAAAGGTGAAATTGCTCGTGACGAGCAATTTCACCTCTTGCTACAAAGTTTTCCACAGTCTCCTAAGAGCAATGCATAGAAATGAGTATCTATGGAGTAAAGGGTTAAGGACAAGTATGTGATGATTTACTTGGTACCACGTATCACTCAAGCCCCTGTTTTGCAAAAAACATTACTCATTTAAATGTAATAATTGTCTTATTAGCACCCAATTCATTTTTTTACCTCTTGGTCTGCTTTCTCACATTCGCATTCACAAATCAGATTTAAGGTGATGTTCAGTCTCTCTCCTAGCCCAACAGGATAGATTTCAAAGTTTCTGACCCTCTGTGCAGGATCTGTAGGACATTCTTTGACAGACACAGCTACATCAAATGTTACTGTATCTCCTATCTTTAAACCTTCACATTCATTGGTTTCTATTGCATCGGCCCTGTTGTATGAAATGAAAATAAAACAAAAACAAGTGGAATATGTACGATATAAAGTTGATATGTGAAACATTTGTTAATTGAGGATAATTAACTGGTTGTGCAAGTTATTAAAAATTAGTCTACCAGGGTTTGATGCAATCAAAACCCATTACTACACTATCCCTACTTTTGACGACCCTTAGAATAGAAAGAAGCCTTCAGAAAACATAGTGGGAAAAGGAGGAAATGCTGGTTACCAGCATTTTCTCCTTTTCCCACAATGTTTTCTGGCCTATCAAAGAAAAATTACACCATTCACGCCACAATGAAAATGTCATCGGCAAATGCTTTGAATTTGGACAAGGCTAAAATTTTGTTCTCTGGTAAAGGGTTAA
Source organism: Tridacna crocea (assembly GCA_943736015.1). NCBI lineage: Eukaryota > Metazoa > Mollusca > Bivalvia > Cardiida > Cardiidae > Tridacna > Tridacna crocea. The sequence goes on from OX031069.1 coordinate 19,232,768, forward strand.
AAAAAGCGTCCTCTGCACTCTTTTTTTCAAACACATCACACCCTTTGCAGTTGATTTTTAAACATCATACCCTATTCTAGGAACAGATTTTTAATATTACACACAACCAGTTGATTATTCTCTTTACATCTTTACTTCTAATTTATTCTAATAACTATTAATAGTGGCAAAATATGGGTAATATAGGAAAAAAGTGATTCTTATACACATTCTGTAAGTATATCATCAATAATGATGACAAGATAATTATCATCAACAGTAGTGTTATTCAGTGTAATTCACTGATAGGAATAAACTAAAAACTACTTTTATGACCATCCTATTGTTAAAGATGCGCAAATGACTTCTTCTTCAATACTGAAATCCGTTTCATATGAGCCTTGCTCTGATCTGGAAAAGGGGATTTCAATGCATCTCTGTGACGAATTATACCAAGCAAGTCATCATGTAATTATAAATCCATAATATCCATTTGGTGGTTGATCTAACAATTAATTGGCTAACTGATAGACTAGTCTTTGAACATGCAGAAAATTTACAAATATTTACAAATAGCAGTTAAGTCTCAACACCTAATAGCCTGGGCGGAATGCGCAGACTGACAGAGTCAATTCTTTTTGCAAATGCAGCCCTTTTAATCCATTATCACACAATCCCTACTTTTGACGCCCCTGAGAAAGAAGCCTTTCGAAAACATTGTGGGAAAAGGAGAAAGTGCTGGTAACCAGCATTTTCTCCTTTTTTCCCACAATGTTTTCTACCTGTCACAAAACAAAATTAAAGTTTTCAGTCTCTACCCGTCACAAAACAAAATTTAAAGTTTTCAGTCACTTTTATTTTGTCATCTGCAAATGCTTTTGATTTGGACGAACCTAAAATTTTGTTGTTTGGTAAGGAGTTCATATAGTAAAGCTTATATTTAATAATCTTTTTTTCTGTTCTATTTTTCAGTAATATTGTAGATTTTAAGGTACCAAGGCAGTATTGATGACTTAGTGTAGCACATGTTCATTTCTGCATAACTTTTGCCAAAGCTTATTTATCTTATGTATAAAATAGTGAGCCTGGTCACTTCATAATACGATCAACATACTTTACACAAGTTACAAAGGTTTGTTCTATTATTTGAATATCCAAATTATAAAGTGATGTTTCAATAAAGAATGCACCTTGGCAAAGGAATTTCATGTCCTAACCATAGTAACAGGGGAGATTCTGGACAGATTGCTAAATTGATGAACAGAATGTCTGATGGACAGATTGAAAGATGGAAAAGATGGGTGGATGGATGAGGTGGATAGTTGCATGGTGGCTGGAGGATAGATGGCTGGAAACAAGTGTGGGTGGGTAAGTAGGTGGATGGATAAAGTCATTCAGCACAAAAGTAAAGTAACTCAATAATAGGTTTATGAATTGATATGTACATACCCTGTTTTACAGCTGCTCATAAACTTGACAGTAATGTTTTCTGCTTTTCTAGTATTCATTTTTACTTTTGAAGTAATTGTCTGAAATTGAAAGACATCATTATATTATCTTTTAAACATTTGAAGGTGAATAAAGCTGACCAACATGCAAACAAAAAACCCTTTACCAAACGACAAAATTTTAGACTTGTCCAAACTGAAAGCAATTGTAGATGACAAAATAAATGTGGCTGAAAGATTGAAATTTGGTTTGGGAAGGGCAGAAAACATTGTGGGAAAAGGAGAAAATGCTGGTAACCAGCATTTTCTCCTTTTCCCACAATGTTTTCAAAAGGCTTCTACCTCAGGGTAGTCAAAAGTCGGGATTGTGTGGTAAGGAGATAAATACCAACACTCTTTTACCATTACATTTCAGACTAACTCAATATTGATACAGATAACACAATAAGGAATTATTTAAAGAAAAACAAATTTAATATGACTGAAATGATATGGAAAGCAGTGTAGGAAAGCCTTTTTAAATATAATGTTTTAAAAGCAATCTCTATATATGTTATATCTGAGCTGTGTCCCTCCATTGATGAAACTGATAGGAAGAAATGTTGGTTATCATGATTTTCTCCTTTTCCTGCAATGTTTTATTTTTTTTTAAATCTTAATATTTGCTTGAGGTTGAAATGAAACCTGGGCTTGGTTTCAGGAAAAAGCTTATGTCATTTAATTACCTTATCTCCGCAAACAGACTCATTTTCGAACTTGATTTTGTTATTCAACTCTTCATCAAACAATAAAATTTAAAACTTGTCCAAATCGAAAGCATTTACAGACGACAAAATAAACATGACTCAAAAGTTGTAACTTAGGAAGAGTAGAAAACATGGTGGGAACAGGAGTAAATGCTAGTTACCAGCATTTTCTCCTTTCCCCACTATGTTTTCAGAAGGCTTTGTCTTCTGGGTCATCAAAACCAGCAGGGATTGTTTGGTAAAGGGTTAGGACACATATCAGTAACAATAGCAGTCTTTTCTAATGTTTTCAAATCCTGAGCTGACACAAGGTTTTAGATCAACTCAGCAAAACAGTGCACTTTAAGTCTGTAAAAGGACTAATGTCCATTTATTTTGCTGGAGTTTTAAAAGAACAAATTTAAAATGTAGCGCCAACTCAAAATTTGGGATATGTCCCTTGACTCTTAACCTGACAATCCCATCTCTTAACGACCCTGAGGATGAAGCCTTTTGAAAACATGGTGCGAAAAGGAGAAAATGTTGGTAATCAGCATTTTCTACTTTTTCCACAATATTTTCTGCCCTATCAAAGACATATTTCCTCATATAAGTCACATCTAAATTGTTGTCTGCAAAAGCTTTCAATGCAGTCAAGTCAACATTTTGCATGCATAGTAAAGAGATAAGTCTGTAAATGTTTACGAAACTCGTCTCAAAAAACAAACTCAAGTTGGGATATGAAAACAGGAATATGAGTGTGTAAGATTGTTTAGGTAGATTAAAGAACTTAGATATTTTAGTGAAACTGGGCCCTGATTATTTGGTCCACAAAAATTAACTTTCACTATACCTCATAATTATTCCTGATAACTTGTACGATGTTGGATGAATCGTTTGCAAGTTTCGTAGCTTCGGAACCCTCTATGTATTTACTGAGCTTCTCGTAAGTTTTCAGCTGGTCTTCTGTCACAGCAAAGATAACATTAACTGTTTTTTCACGAATCTTTGTTGCTATTTGGCTCACTGACGGATAGTCCTGGAATGTTAAACAAAAAAATCAATATTATATTTCATGTGTCTATTTTTCGAATTGTTATGGGTAAAGAAATGTCATAATTTAACCCTTTCCAAAGCAATCCCTGGATTTTACGGGTCTGAAATAGTATCCTTTTGAAAACATTGTGGGATAAGGAGAAAATGCTGGTAACCAGCATTTTCTCCTTTTCCCACGATGTTTTCTATCCTATCATAGACAGAAATCATCTTTTCAGCAAAAGTTGAATTCTCGTCTGCAAATGCTTTCAATTTGGTCTAGTCCTAAAGTTTGTCGTTTGGGAAAGGGTTAAGCTGGGGGGAATTATTTCCTCGTCGCAGTGAATATTTTCCTCCTGCCGAAAATTTGAAACTACTTTTTTTGTTATACTTGAGATCACTAGTTTTAAAAGTGGCATTTGTTGATAAAATAATCAGAGGAAATATATAATCTATTTCATCAGCTTGTGGTTAATATGGGGAAATATTTGCCTCAGTAGGGAAAGGTCAGCGAAAATAACTTGTGCCTTACAGCACTCGTTATTTTCGCATACCTCTCCCTTTTCGGCAAATATTTCCCCATATTAACCAGAAGCAAATGAAATAAACTCTATGTATTACTCTCTACAAAACCTTGAGCTTGTCTGGGTTGTAATCAGTCATAAAATGATAAATTCAACTTGGCTCAAGCATTGAGGTTTTCCTTTGAAAGGGTACACAAAACTGTGGGAAAAAGGATACAATGCCATGCTACTTGAGGTTTTTGCTATTTCACAAAAAGGTTTTTAACCTTTTTCCCCATAAGGCATTTTTCTGGTATCTCTAATTGGCCCTAAATAACAGCAAGGGTGAAGCTGTTTCTTATGTGTATATGACACCTTTTGATAGCATACAAAACATTGTGACAAATTTCTCGTCATAAGCAATTTCACCTTTTGCCACAATGTTTTCCAAAGGCTCCAACAAGCAATGCGTAGAAATGAGTATCTATGGAGTAAGGGTTGAAAAGCTGTCTTCACAAAGAGTCACAAAGGGTCATACTGCTTCATGTAAATTTATTTGTGCATATTATACGACCTTCATCTAAACAGTCTAGCAAAGCATCAAGTATTGCTCTTAGTGAAAAAAAACACAATAAATGCATCGTGTCACTAACCTGGTTCTCTCCTTCGGTATAGACACCCTCCGCATTCATGTGACATTGTCCATCATTAGGCTTAACAATACCACCAAGCTGAAGTCAAGAAAATATCACTGAGTAGATCAAACAAGTTTTACAATAGTTACTAAAAACTTTAGATAAGAAAAGATATGTTACAAAGAAATTTTTGTATCTTCTCTGTACAGTTTCTTAACCCTTTACCGAACAATCCCTGGTTTATACAACCCTGAGATAGAGGCCTTTTGAAAACATTGCGCGAAAAGGAGAAAATGCTGGTAACCAGCATTTTCTCCTTTTCTCACAATGTTTTCTACCCTGCTGGACACAAATTTCAGTTTTTGAGTTACTGCTACTTGGTGGCCTGCAAGTGCCTTTGGACAAGTCTAAAATTTTGTCGTTTGGTAAAGGGTTAATTTTAAAAGAAATGTTTCACAAACTCGGGTTAATTTTAGAAGAAATGTTTCACAAACTCAATATTCAATAACTGAAATCACTCTTGAAAAAAGACGCGTATTTTACACAATTTAATCAAGGTTACAAGTAAATGCATTTACACACAGGAGGTAAAGAGAAGTACCCCTTACAACCGATTTCTCTTTTTGCCACAATATTTTCAAAAACACTTTCTTCAAAATAAATGGTGCACTCTCAGGGATGCAAAACTTATGGAAAGGAATGTTACAAAGCAAAAACATTATTCTGTAAGGAAATTATTCTGTGATATACGTTTGTTAAAGGTTTACTTTCAAATTAATTTAACTTTTTACTACACAATCCCGACTTTTAACTACCTTAAGAAAGGAGCCTTTTGAAAACATTGTGGGAAAAGGGGAAAATGCTGGTAACCAGCATTTTCTCCTTTTCCCACAATGTTTTCTACCCTTCTCAAAACAAATTTTAATTTTTCAGTCACATTTTATTTGTCTTCTGCAAATCCTTTCAATTTGGACTAGTCAAAAATTTTCTCGTGTGGTAAAGAGTTAACAAGCATTTGTAGAGGCTTTTTTGCATCTCTGTGATGCAGTAAACTGAGCAAGCCAGCAGTCTAACAACTATTTGAATCATGTGGTAGATTGATCCTTTTACATGCAGACAATTCACCAGTCTTGATGTACACAGTCTTCAACAGCAATTTATATCCAGCATTGCAAGGGTTGGATAAATTGAAAATAATGAAACTCAGATTTAGATATGTTGGTACAAAGGTCAAAGGTTGATAATAATAAATAAAAGATATTTGAGATTTTTATTTTTGGTGAAAGATTGAAATTTATTTATTGGACAGGTCATGCTATTGGCTGAGATATTCTGGCCAACCATAGGATTGAGAATTAACCCATTACCACACACTCCCAACTTTCCGCAACCCTGAGAAAGAAGCCTATAGAAAATATTGTAGGAAAAGGGGAAAATGCTGGTAACAAGCATTTTTCCTTTACTACAATGTTTCCTACTCTTCGCAAAACAAATTTCAAATTTTCACTTTCATTTTGTGTTCTGCAAATGCTTTCGATTTGGACAAGCCTAACATATCGTCATTTGGTAATGAGTTAACTCAATATCTAGTATGATTGGTGTACAATGCGTGACCTAGATCAACATATTTGTCACAGTGCTTATTTAACCCTTTACTCCATAGATACTCATTTCTATGCATTGCTTGTAGGCGCCTTTGGAAAACATTGTGGCAAAAGGTGAAATTGCTCATGACGAGAAATTTCACCTTTTGTCACAATGTTTTCTATGCTATCAAAAGCTGTCATATACACATAAGAAACAGCTTCATCCATGCTGTTATTTAGGGTCAATTAGAGATACCATAGAAATGCCTTATGGGGTAAAGGTTAAGGCCAATTTGCAGCCCTGCAATAAGAGACCACCTGCTGTTAGAGACCGCTTTTTAGATTTCCCTTGGGTAGTCTCTTAAAGCAGGTTTGACTGTATATACCATAATAATTCATAGGTGCAAAGATGACACAAGCTTTCTGAATTTTCTGATTTTGTGTGGTAAAGTTTTAATCTATACCTTTCCATCCCCAGCAAAATGAAAACCTGCATCGGTAGAGAAGAGGAGCATTTTACGAGACTGTTCTCTCCATCCAATATTTTCCTGCAAATTTTCAATTGAGTGTGGTTGTCTTAATTCTGTATTTAAAACCTAATTTATTCCTTACTATAACTTTTATACTCTTATACCTCCTGGCTGCGTTTCCTGCTTCTCTGAAAATGTTTTAATTTTTATCATTCTGAGCTGACTTTTTAAACTTCAAATTCTTTTAAATAATCAAAAAGAGATACATGACATTAAAAAATTAATATCCAATTCTTTTTTTTTTTTTCTTTAAAAAATCTGTTTTCTCGGAATCTTATTCAGCACAACCCATTCAAAACTAGAATGCTTCCAAAAGACCAAAATAAAAATGCAATGTCGATGTGATTATAAATAATTCATTTTCCCCCAATGTAAGAAACTTATATACTTTCCTTTGCTTCCTTTAGACTTGCATTTGACCCCTTCCCCTGTCAAAATGTCAGCTCAGTGTAAAGTTAATAAATCATGTGTAAACTGTTATTGGTACTCTTTTAGAACCATGATGACTGAAGTAGCGAGAGGTCTTTCACGCTTTACCACACAATCCCGACTTTTTAACACCCCTGGGAAAGAGGCCTTTTGAAAACATTGTGGGAAAAGGAGAAAATGCTGGTTACCAGCATTTTCTCCTTTTCCCACAATGTTTTCTACCCTTTTAAAGAAAAATCTTTTGATATGAGCCACACTGAAACTGTCATCTGCAAATTTATGCTTTCAATGCGGACATGTCTGAAATTTTGTTGTGTGGTAAAGGGTTAACTTGAAAAATAATGTTCTTTCATAAAATATGGAATTCCACTTTCTTTGTCCTATAACCATTTTTTTTCAGCTAAATGTGATTCAAAGTGTTTTAAAGGCAGTGCAGAACAAGATCAGACTATAGAGAACATGCAGCCTGATGTTGGATCTATGCCGTCCATATTTAAAGGAATTTTTGTCAAGAAAGAATCTCATACATAATTGGCTATAAATATTCAATTTATCACTTACCACACAATCCTGCATTTTCATGACTCTGAGGAAAGATCCTTTAGAAAACATCATGGGAAAAGGAGAAAATGTCAGTAACCAGCATTTTCTCCTTTTCCCACAATGCTGTCTACATATTCAAAGAGAGAGCCCATCGATTGAGGCGCTTTTCATATGTCATCTGCAATTAATTTCAATGATGACAGGACTAAAATTCTCTTGTGTGGTAAAGGGCTGAATCATTTAGCACTGTAACTGTAAACAGAGAGCTTAGAAATAACAGTTTACACATATACAAGTAAATTCAAGCCACGAGAGAATACCATGCAATTAGCAGAGCCAGTTAAATATGTTAAGCTTTGTGCGCTGTTTATGTTACTCCCTTCAATGGACTTTGGTGAAGACATAGAACTTTTGCAAATATACCCGCCATTTTGGGGAAAAAATTATATTAGGTATAGCAAAGGTATGAATTGCTCTTTTTGAGAAATTAATCCATTTGCAGGAAAGACTTTAAGACTTTAAAGTGCAATGCATTAAGGGAGCATAAAAAGGCACTGAATGAGGAAAAAAGTTTTGGCTAAAGTTAAACATTTTAGGCTTTAGCTTCATTGTGTACAGCTATATCTTATCATTCCTGTCAACTTTTCACCTTTCTGTCCTACAAATTATCCAACATCTACCCTTATTCCAGTACTTTCAGAGTTTTGCCATTATCCCGCATTCACTTTTTTCCTCAAAAAAAAAAAAAATCAACTTCTCCTAGATCAAGCCTTTAAAGAAGACATTAAATATAACACCTTTGCCTAATGAACATTATGAACAATGGTATAGATGTTCCTGTTAATACCTAATTTGGTACTAGAGCTACATCAACTGCAGCCCTTACATGGAGGACTAATGAGGTAGATGGCTCCAATTGGACTGATCACGATCCAGCCTTTTTGTTCATGGGAATTTATCAGTTATAACTGTTCTGATCTTGTTAAGATTATAGCACAATATGTGCCAAAGCCTAAAATGCTTAACCTTTTACCGTACAATGACGACTTTCAACAACCCTGGGAAACAAGCCTTTTGAAAACATTGTGAGAAGAGGAGAAAATGCTGGTAACCATTGTTTTCTCCTTTTTCCACAATGTTTTCTACACCCTACCAAAGAGAAATTGCATCATTTGTACCATGTTAAAATTGTCGTCCACAAATGTTTTCAATTCGGACAAGGCTCAAAATTCTGTCATCTGGTAAAGGGTGAATCCTTTATTAGACAGTTCCATGTTTTCATGACACTAGCGAAAGCAGCTTTTGATAACCTTTCTTCCTTTTTCCGAGATGTTTTCTCTCCTTTCAAAGACAATTTCCATCTTATGAACCTCATTAATAGAGTTGTCTTTACATGTTTCAATATGGATCCATTAATTTATTTTTTTATCTAGTAGAGTGTTAAAACACAATACCAAACGGACTAGTTCAAATTAAACGCATTTGCAGCGGACAAAATAAATGTGAATCAAAAATTAAAATTGATTTGACAAGGGTAGAAAAACATTGTGGGAAAAGGAGAAAATGCTGGTTAGCATTTTCTACTTTTCCCACAATTTTTCCAAAAGCTTTCTCTTTCAGGGGCATTAAAAGTCGTCATTGTGTGGTAAAGGATTAAGTTAACAGGCAGGAAACAAGAAGTTTATGATATCGTAAGAAAACGGTAAGTTTTGTGAAGCAAACTAACTGGCATTACAAGGCATACCTCCAACCATAAAATGACACATAGTAAAAGGGTTCTGCTAATTTTCTGATATTTCTAGTTTTATAATTTCTACAAACACACAAAATTTGCCTCTCAGTGTGGGTTAGCAATTGGCATTGACCTTTTGTGACCAAAACGTTTCTTTACTCATGCCAGTTTACTTTGCTATGTAGTTCAAGATCAAGCTTTATATACATTGTCAGTATCTAGCCATATCACTAACTAGTTAAAGTAATAAAATATAGAATAATGATGGTAAAATATGATGTGGGTTTTTGTTTTCATAATTTTGAAAATGGCAAAAAAAGGACAAATATACAGTCAGACATAAGCATCACCACAACAAAATTTAGTCATAATCTTTTTAACCCTTTACCACACAATCCCGACTTTTAACGACCCTAAGAAAGAAGCCTTTAGAAAACATTGCAGGAAAAGAAGAAAATGCTTGTAACCAGCATTTTCTCCTTTTCCAACAATGTTTTCCTACCCTTCCCACCAAAACTTTTAATTTTTCAGTCACATTTATTTTGTTGTCTGCAAATGCTTTTGTTTTAGACGAGCCTAAAACTTTGTGGTTTGGTAAAGAGTTAATGGATAAACTTTCATTTGGTATATTTTCAAGCTATGCATGGACCTACTAGACAAGTGACAGGCTCATTTATGAGCCAAATGAAAGGATGGCTACAAGAAAACTTTCCGTAGCCCAGAAATGGCAAATTGTGGGCATGAGCCAAATGAAAGGATGACTACGAGAAAACTTTCCATAGCCCAGAAATGGCAAATTGTGGGCATGAGCCAAATGAAAGGATGATGAGAAAACTTTCCGTAGCACAGAAATGGCAAATTGTGGGTATGAGTAATGCTGGTCTAAGCTCATGGGCTATTGCTGGTCAGTTTTGGAGATGTTTAACTCATGTCCGATTGTATATTTTGTAAATGATCAGATGCTCCTTTTCAACAACTTTTACAAGAACTCTAATGAAGCCATACACGTATTAGTATATCATTGAAATAAAACACAAGAAAGAAGTTTCTTCGCAGGGTATGTAGTAAGTAATCAAGAGCTGATAAAATGCTGCAAATGCAAGAGGCTAGCCAGAGTTAGAAACAATGTGCACAAAAACAACCAAACCTGTATCAAAGACTGCATGTTTTCAGTTAAACCCTGCCTCTACATGAAAGGCTAATATAAAGCCTAGGAGTTATAATGACCCTTAAACATGTAATTGTATGATATTTTGTTTTTCAACCAAAACTGTGTTCTTTGTCCTCATACCACAAGACTTTGTGAATGCAATCTAGGCCCATATTCAGCAACTATTCTTAAAAACGTTCTTGGTCTTATTCTATAGATTTTTCTTCATTTGTAAGCAACACAACTTCTGATTGGCTAAACCATTCGGTTGTGTTACTTACAAATATAGAAAACCATGGAGAATAAGACTAAGAATATTCTCAAGAATGGTTGGTGAATACAGGCCCAGATGATTCTAGAATAGGATACTTCTGATTTTTTCTTCATATAATTTGTAAGTTTTGTTTATTTGAACCATAAGTATAATTATGAATAAAAACCCTCTAATTGTTGCCGTTTCAGATCTATTTTCACTGGAATGCCTAAGGATAGCAAAATATGTAGATCCAAGATCAAACTGCCTGTTTTGTACATTTTTGTCCAGACCACACTGGACAAAAGCAGTGCTGTGAAATGAATCTTTGATAATTAAGGACCCATGTCGTGAAAGACTATGTCATGCCTCTAAGTACAAGTTTGACTGTTTTTGTTGAGTAAACTATCCCTGTCAAAGAGTTAATATGTAGAATGCTGCAAAATAGATCTCATTGCTAGCATCTCAATATTTTGCCCAGAGAGCAACAACTGCCTGGCTTATATTATTCTATAAGTAGTGTCTGTTAGAAAAAAATCTTCTTGATGCAAAGTCATGCTTTGAGAATTTCTGGTAGATATATGAAATGAGGTGCTAGCAATTGAGAGGATTAAGAAAGAAAGAAATATAAAAAACATTGTTAGTCAAAAGTCCAAAGGGGGTGCATCCTGCAAGTAATTTCAGGTTTTGCGCACAAACCTTGCCATCACCGGCAAAGTGGAAGCCGGCATCTGTCGAAAACAGCAGCAGCTTACGGGAAACTTCTCTCCAGCCTATGTTTTCCTGTTAGAAACCGCAGCAACAAAATGTATTAAACAGTAGCCAATCTCGAAATTTGTCATTCAAAAACTTTACAATATCAGAGGAAACAAATTTTCATGTGTTCTGCATAATGATGGTGATGATGATGATATTTCTTGACGATGGAGACAGTATCAACCCAGCAAGGTCCTTTGATAAATCTATCAAGCTCTTTGCTAACAAATCTTATTGCTCTTTAACCCTTTCCCAAACAAGCCCTGGTTTTTACGTGTCTGCAGTAAAAGTCTTTGAAAACACTGTGGGAAAAGGAGAAATTGCTCGTAACGAGCAATTTCTCCTTTTCCCACAGCGTTTTCTACCCTTTTTGAGAACTTACTGCAATTTTCTCCACATCTAAAATTGTCATCAGCAAACTCTTTCGGTTTGGATGGGTCCAAAATTTATTGTTTGGGAAAGGGTTAAACCTTTACTATTCAGACATAGCTCAGACCAACCAAAAGATTTAAAAAACAACAAAAAGAGCAAACAACTCAACTTGTTTTGAAACTATTGTGAGAAAAGGAGCAAATTCCTTGTAACAAGTAAATGCTGCTGTTCCCATCATCTTTTCAAACACTGTCCACAGTCTGGGCATAAAATGTTGTTTTGTTGAATTAATGGCGTTAAGTCATTACCAAATGGCAAACTTTTAGACTTGTCCAAATTGAAAGCATTTGCAGACAACAACATAAAAGTGACTAAATATTTGAAATTTGTTTTGTGAAGGGTAGAAAACATTGTGGTTACCAGCATTTTCTCCTTTTCCCACAATTGTTTGTAAAGGCTTCTTTCTCAGGGTCATCAAAAGTAGGGATTGTGTGGTAAAGAGTTCATCCTATATTTTTCTACTTGTATCACAACTTTCTAAAAACTCTGATATGGAGACAATAATGAGCAAACCCATTAAAATCATTTGTTAACATGTTTGAAATTTATCTTCACATTTTTTATCTATTTCAGTGATATCATGTTGACAAAATTTACTTGTACCTTCTTTCTAAACTTTTCCATACAAACAATATTTCTAACATCCTTTGATTGCAACAGGCTGCTTTTCAACATGGAACAAAATTAATCCATGTACCAAATATTTCTAATCCTTACTGAACAATTTTATATATTTGACAACCTGAGGCAGAGAACTTTTGAAAACATTGTGGGAAATCGAGGGACAATACTGGTGACCTGCAATTTCAACTTTTCCAACAATTTTTCCACCCTTTCAGACAACAAATGTCATCATTTTAGCCACATTGTCATCTACCAATGCTTCTATAGGGAGAAATCTAACACTTTGCCAACTGTTTAACCTTAAATTTAGTTTTAATTCCTTTAACTCTTTACTCCAAGACAAGAATTTAAAGGTGATCAAATTCATAGTATTTTCAGTTGACAAATCAAATAAGGCTCATGACAGGGATGATGAGAAGTAAAATAGCAGGTTACCAGCATTTTCTCCTTTTCCGACAATGTTTTCTGCTTTTCAAGATTTTAATTCCACGATTTGAACACCAAAAATGCCTACAAAATTAATGCTTTAGATATGAACAAATATAAAATTGAGTCCTGTGGCAAAGAGTTAACTCTTTAACACAATCCTGACTTGTAATGACCCTGAAAAAGAAGTTTTTTGAAAACATTGTGAGAAAAGGAGAAAATGCTGGTAACCAGCATTTTCTCCTTTTCCCCCAATGTTTTCTGCTCTATCAAGGAAAAATTGTGCCATTTTTGCCATCTTAAATTTGTCATCTGCAAGAGCTTTGAATTCAGACAAGTCTAAAACTTTGTTGTTTGGTACAGAGTTAACCCATTACCAAACAACAATATTTTAGACTGTTCCAAATTGAAAGCATTTGCAGACGACAAAATTAAAGTGACTGAAAATTTGAAATTTGTTTTGTGAAGGGTAGAAAACATTGTGGGAAAAGGAGAAAATGCTGGTTACCAGCATTTTCTCCTTTTCCCACAATGTTTTCTAAAGGCTTCTTTCTCAGGGACGTCAAAAGTAGGGATTGTGTGGTAATGGGTTAAGACAAAGGACTGTTTGGTACAGGATCAACATCACTACAAGTACTGCTCAGCAGAGACATTATTGTATTCTCTTAGTAAGAGTTGTACAAAACATGCATACCTTGCACACAATAGCTTGCATAATGGCATCAAACCCTCCTTCTGGAGCATCCAGGTTACCAGAAACATTGGCATTTCTGACTGAGGTCTAGAAATAGAGTAAGAACAACAGCTTGTCTCAAGTTTAGGGTAATGTATAACAAATTATTTGTCCTGCATGGCACCACTGCTTTGAAATGACAGAAGCTATACCCTGGCAAAAGAAGGCTTGAAGCATCTCCATGATGGATGATAGCACGCGAGTAATTATATGATCATAAATCCATAAAGTGCATTTGTCTTACGGTTAAAACAAACAGAAGCTCTTTTTAAATTTTGCCTTGATGTTTGAGAACTTTTCACTTCAATATTTCTGTGTATCAAAAGATTTTCCAAGTTAGTAAGCCAGAGCAAACATCATAAATAACAGTGGTTATTCTAAGCATAGATGGGCCTGTACTTTCAAATGTCAGACAGCAGATTCAATGGGACTTTATCTTAATTCCTAATCTACCACAAATGACTTGAAAATATCCTTGCAAAGGATAGATTGCATAATCAACAGGACTTATGGTTCAGTTTTGTGAATATGTGTGAAAAGATTGTGGTTAAAAGGAGAAAGCACTAATCATGAGTATTATCTCCTCTGGCCACAATGTTAGACCCTTTACCAGACAACAAATTCTGCCTTATCTAAAATGAAAGCATTTCCAGACGACAACTTCAGTGCAGCTCAAAAGATGCAACTTTTCTTTTACCGACTAGAAAACAATGTGGGAAAAGAAGAAAATGCTGGTTAGCAGCATTTTCTCCTTTTCTCATAATGTATTCAAATGGCTTTATTCTCAGGGGCATTATATGCAGCATCATGTGGTAAAAGGTTAACTCTTTACCACACAATCCTGACTTTAAACGACCCTGAAAAAGAAGCCTTCTGTAAACATTGAGGGAAAAGGGAAAAATGCTGGTAACCAGCATTTTCTCATTTTCCCTCAATGTTTTCTTCCCTTCCCAAAACATATTTCAATTTTTCAGTCACTTTTATTTTGTTGTCTGTGAATGCTTTCAATTTGGACAAGTCTAAAATTTTGTCATTTGGTAAAGAGTTAAAGGTCTACTGCAAAATAAAAATGTCAATGTGATCTTAGTTTACCTCAAACAGAGATGTTTGCTTATTCAGTTCCATCTGGTTCTTAAAGCTGTATGGCGACACACATCCACTGCAAGGACTCTCCAGTCTGTAATAGAGAAATACAGGAAGCAAATAAATAAAATGTTTTATGACTGACCTTTCATGATTACCCAAGTGATTGTTACAGAGAAAGTATGTTTGAAAACTCACAAAAGCTTTTTTCTCCCCTTCACCATGTAATCTAAGTTCTTTTCAAAGCCTTAGGGAAGGTAACCAGCATTTTCTCCTTTTCCTACACTGTTTTCTACCCTATTAGAAACAAATCATTGGAGTCATTATCTGAAAAAGCTTTCAATTTTGATGAGTAAAAAATTTGCCATCTGGGAATCATTTCATGCCATTGAAAACAAAGTGTGGAAAAAAAAAAAAAAAAGAGACCGATTTCTTCCATCAATTTCACTTTACCCCTCCATATTCTTAAGAGCAATTTCTTCCCAATGCAATATTGTCTGATAAAAAAAACATTATCCTATTTTAGTCTTATTACATGCATGGAACAGCTATTCAAGCTTTGGTCAAAATATTATCTTTATTTTCTATTGACCTTGGTAGCTTGCAAAGGAAAGTACAGAGCTTGTAACCAGAGGGTTATTGGTTTGAATCTCCAAACTCAGCCAAATTATTTTCAAAGATTGATGATCTAGACAATGATCACAGTTTCAGGGATGTTTATGTGGGAATGCAGCCAGTAATTTGAGAGGAATACTGTGGATGAAGGCTTTTGAAAACATTGTAGGAAAAGGGGAAAATGTTGTCTACCAGTATTTTCCCTTTTATTTTTCTTTCCATATGTTTTCTGCTCCTTCAAAGCATCTGTAAACACTTCCAACTTAAACCAACTTTACATTTTGTTTTTCCATCACAGTGTTAATTCACTTTATCATGGTACTCCCCATCCTTCGAATTTATTTCTGTGGCACATTGAACTTTTTTCAGAATGTATTTCATAAATACAAAAGCAGCTGGTGCATTCTTCATGCATTCCTTATATTTCTTAAGAACCACGTCTTTACCCAGCTGTTGGCTGCTGTATTGTATAAGCACACCTGCTAGACAGCAATAGTAGCTATTGAAATGACCTTCTACAGTCATTAGATAATGATCTTTCAATTAACCTTTTACCACACAACAAAATTTTGGACCTGTCCAAAATGAAGGCATTTACTGATGACAGTTTCAATGTGGCTCATATGAAATGGTTTGTCCTTAATAGGGTAGAAAACACTGTGGGAAAAGGTAACCAGAATTTTCTCCTTTTCCAACAATGCTTTCCAAATCCTTCTCTTTCAGGGGTGTTAAGTTGTCATTGAGTAGAAAAGGGTTAAGATTCTTTATTCTATCTAAAGTCCTGATCCTGTCAAAAACAAATTAGAGAAAAACCAAAAAACTTTTTCAAAACATTGCTTTTTCAAGGTAGATAAATTCTTCAAACAAGTTGGGAATCTCTCTCATTTGTCAATGAAGGCAAACAGTTAAGAGTAATTTGGAAATATTTACTTTTTTGGCACTGTTGAAACATAAGGCATTACAGTCTTGTCTACAAATGATCCAAAGCCAAGGCGGAAATTCTTTGTTATGTCATTCATGCTTGCAGCTGAAAAAAAGAAAAATAAAATACTGTTGCTCACATCAAAATATGTAAAAGTAAAAGAAAAAACCCCAAAATATTGCACAGTGAACTTCTGGCGTGTCACAAGACCTATCTGAGGCAGTTTCCATGCCAATTATCTCTCAAACTATTGGACAGCCTGTCAACAATTAAATCACATTATAGGCAGTTCATTCTTGTCCTATATTAGCAATAAAATCATCTGATTTTGCCATATCCATGATCTTGAACTTACATAATACCTTAAAGGTGGGTATTTAGAATTTTCTCATCACACCAAATTAAAACAAGAGCGGCAAACTGTCGCAAGATACGCCCGTCTTACCCCAAGTTGTAAAGCTGGGGCATGCACCAGACTAAATTCAAGTATGAAAAACGACAAAGGGCAGTAACTCAAAAATTAAGCAAGCAAGAGTTATGATTCCTGTGCACTGCACTCCCCCTTGATGAGATCTATCCACCCATGAAATTTCATAACCCTAGCTAGTATAGTTTTGGAGATATTCACCGGACAAAAATCAAGTATGAAAAACAACAAAGGGCAATAACTCAAAAATTAAGCAAGCAAGAGTTATGATTCCTATGCATTGCACTCCCCCTTGATGAGATCTATCCACCCATGAAATTTCATAACCCTAGCTAGTATAGTTTTGGAGATATGCTCCGGACAAAAATCAAGTATGAAAAACGACAAAGGGCAGTAACTCAAAAATTAAGCAAGCAAGAGTTATGGTTCTTATGCACTGCACTCTCCCTTGATGAGATCTATCCACCTATGAAATTTCATAACCCTAGCTAGTATAGTTTTGGAGATATTCACCAGACAAAATTCAAGTATGAAAAACGACAAAGGGCAATAACTCAAAAATTAAGCAAGCAAGAGTTATGATTTCTGTGCACTGCACTCCCCCTTGATAAGATCTATCCACCCATGAAATTTCATAACCCTAGGTAGTATAGTTTTGGAGATATTCACCAGACAAAATTCAAGTATGAAAAAAGGACAAAGGGCAATAACTCAAAAATTAAGCAAGCAAGAGTTATTGTTCCTGTGCACTGCACTCCCCCTTAGTAAGATCTATTCACCCAAGAAATTTCATAACCCTAGCTAGTATAGTTTTGGAGATATGCTCCGGACAAAATTCAAGTATGAAAAACAACAAAGGGCAGTAACTCAAAAATTAAGCAAGCAAGAGTTATGGTTCCTCTGCACTGCACTCCCCCTTCGTGAGATCTATCCACCCAAGAAATTTCATAACCCTAGCACGTGACGTATGACTTTTAAATTCCATAACATAACAAACATGTAATAATTTTCCATAATGTCTAGAACTTCAGATGCAATGTTTGAAGCTTCGTCTGTATATTTCCGGTATGTAATTGAGCGAGTTGCCTATGTAAAAATAGACCGTGTTTCCCTTCAGTGTCAACATGGGCTGTAGTAAATCTCTGGTTTCTGACTACTGGGGTTTAATGAATGAAAATTATAAGGCTTTGGGAGTACAAGGATGATTTTTTGTAAAATTTTGTCACAAAATCTGAAGGGCCACCTTTAACTCTTTACTAAACAACAAAATTTTAGACATTTCCAAGAAGATAACTTTTGCAACTGTCATGCGACTCTTTCTATGGACTTTTTCTTTCAAAGGGTAAAACAACCAAAAGGAAAAGGAGACGAAAAAAAGGTTAGCAATATTTCTTTTGTTTCCTACAATGTTTTTAAAAGCCTAAATTTCAGTTCAAGAATGTAAAACCTCTTGATTGTGAGGCAAAAGGTTAAAAACACTTTGCTGACCAGGTAGACCTCTAAAAACTTCCTGCACAAACAACAGAAAGAAATGAAGTTAGACTGAACATTGAATTATAGCTAATTCATGATGTTCAACTATCATTGCAGCTAATTCATGATGTTCAACTATCACTGGTAGAAATTTAGATAGCGGAAAGACAAGAAATGGAAACATAACACAATACCAATTTTGTTTCCTAAGGCAGCCAGTTTTTCTTTATCGTCTTCCATAGAGTTTGAGAGATCCATAAGGTAATACAAATCAACGGGATAGTTCTCTGCCAGTCTAAACGTCAATGTGAACTTCTCAGGTTTTTCTAAAATGAGAACATTAACCACATACCAACAACCAAATATTTACAATAAAATGCTTATTTTACATGGTTTAACCCATTACCACACAATCCCTACTTTCAACGACTCTGAAAACAAAGCCTTCAGAAAACATTGTGGAAAAAGGAGAAAATGTGGGTAACCAGCATTTTCTCCTTTTCCCACAATGTTTTCTACCACCCACAAAACAAATTTCAAAGTCACTTTTATTTTGCCATCTGCAAATGCTTTCGATTTGGACAAGCCTAAAAGATTGTCTTTTGGTAATGAGTTAAACCTATTGCATTTATAAATGAGCCAGAGCCTGTAAAAAAGGAGCTTTGTGGATCTACTAAACGCATCGACCAAGGACTTATGTACTAATTTGCTAAATATATTACATGTATATCAAGACGATACATTAACCCATTACCACACAATCCCTATTTTTGACAACTCTGAGAAAGAAGTCTTTTGAAAACATTGTGGGAAAAGGAGAAAATGCTGGTAGCCAGCATTTTCTCCTTTTCCTACAATGTTTCCTACCCTTCGCAAAAACAAATTTCAAATTTTCAGTCACTTTTATTTTGTTGTCTGCAAGTGCTTTCGATTTGGGCAAGCCTGAAATATTGTCGTTTGGTAATGAGTTAAGCTTCCTTTTCACACAGCATGACTCAAATGCATTTGTTGAGGAAGTATAATTTGGCCCAGTGACCTACCGGTACTTTTTGACCCATTGCAATTCAATTTCAACATGTCAAGAACATTATCAAGAGAAACATTCAGACAAAGTTTCATGAGTATTGGACTAAAAAAGTTGTCTCTAGAGTGCACACAAGGTTTCTCTAAAATTAGGTCTCCTAACATACTTTTTGACTCGAGGCAATTCAACTTTTATTCCAGATATCAAGACAAACATTCTAATAAAGTTTCACAGGTATCAGGTTGCAAATGGGGCATCTATAAGGCCCATACACATTTTTTCAAAGATCTAGGCCAGTGAGACTTATGACCCAACATGACCCAGTTCCAAACATGTCTGATATCTTATCAAGACAAACATTCTGATCAAGTCTACATGAGTAGCCAGCTGAAAATATTGCCCACAGAGTGCACACAAAGTAACTGTTAATGCCTGGAAACTAGACAAAGCACAATCACAACAGCTCACCTGGAGCACTTTGTGCTCAGTAGCCAAAAATCTGAACTTTGATGTATTCAACAACAACATTTTATAAGATGGATTGTGCAAATTTAACCCTTTCCCAAACAACAAATTTTGAACCAGACCAAATCGAAAGCATTTTGCAAATGACAAATTAACAGTTGCTAAAAAGATGATTTTTCTATATGTTAGGGTAGAAAACATTGTGGGAAAAGGAGAAAATGCTGGTTACCAGCATTTTCTCCTTTTCCCACAATGTTTTCAAAAGGCTTCTATTCCTGACCCGTAAAAACCAGGGATTGTTTGGGAAAGGGTTAAAAGGTTAATGGTAGTGTTATTTACTTGGTCTAAGTTTGATTTCTATTTTTTGTGGTGTAATCTGTACAGCATCCCCTTCTCCTGTACCATCTCTGACTGGATCATCCTGAAATTAGACACAAAGTTGTTTGACATTTAGCCTTATACCACATAATGCGGGCCTTAACCCATAACCACACAATCCCTACTTTTGACAACCCTGAGACAGAAGCCTTTACAAAACATTGTGGGAAATGGAGAAAATGCTAGTAACCAGCATTTTCTCCTTTTCTCACGATGCAAATTTCAAATTTTCAGTCACTTTTATTTTGTTGTCTGCAAATGCTTTCAATTTGGACCAGTCTAACATTTTGTTGTTTAGTAAAGAGTTAAAATACACATACTAGTAGATAAAGCAAGTTTTGATATTTAGCCCTTTACCACACGTCACCTTTCAATGACCTTTGGAAAAAGGTCTTTTGAAAACAATATATGCAAAGGAGAAAAATGCTGTTTGTATAAGAATGTAACAATGTTTAGACAGCTTAGGTCATAATAATAAAAATTTATCACAGTGGTAACTTACGAACAAGTTTCGAGGCTTTCTCACTCAAGCAGACTGTACCTACCTGACTAGATCAGGATCAGACTGCATAAAAAGAGCAGTCTGATATTCGATCTACACTGTCCTATGAGGAGAATCTCAGAGATATCTTTCCTCCAAAAATGCCTGTGACAAAGGAAAACTGTGTTTTTGCTAAGGGTTTGAAAGTTGTGTTTTTTTTTTAATAAAGCAGGATAGGAATTAGCTGTTCACCAAACAACAATATTTTAGGCTTTTCCAAATAGAAAGCATTTGCACACAACAAAATAAAAGTAGCTGAAAATTTGTGAAGAGTAGAAAACATTGTGGGGAAAGGAGAAAATGCTGGTTACCAGCATGGCAACCAGTATTTTCTTTTTGCACAATGCTTTCAAGCCAAATTCCATAATTTCAGCCACACTTTAACCCATTACCACACAATCCCAACTTTTGATGACCCCGAGTAAGAAGCCTTTTGAAAACATTGTGGGAAAAGGAGAAAATACTGGTAACCAGCATTTTCTCCTTTTCCCACAATGTTTTCTACCTTTCCCAAAGCAAATTTCAATTTTTCAGTCATGTTTATTTTGTCGTCTGCAAATGCTTTCAATTTGGAACAGTCTAAAATTTTGTTGTTTGGTAAAGAGTTAATTGTTACAGACAAAATGATGTCAATTTGAACCAGAGTAAAATCCTGTTATTGTGGTCAAAGTCTATGTCTCACCTTTATACTATTGAACACATTGTCCGGGTTAGAGATGTTGGCCTCCGAGCAGCCCTGTGCCCTGAGGTTATCTATCAAATCACAGCGATCTTTGTTGGTTTTGTCATAATCCTGGTCCCCGCACCATCCACAAAGTGGGGACACAGCAATACATTTACCACATGACTTCACACCTGCACATGGATTGACGACCACTTGTTCTGAAAAGATGAAAAAATCTATTTTAACCTTTTCTTTCCCAAACAAGCCCTGGTTTTTACCTGTTTGCAGTAAAGTCTTTTGAAAACTGTTACGGGAGACCACTCCTTCCTGCATGGCATACTCCCGATTTAAATACAATACCTGGCTACTGCGTCAGAGAGATATCTCTTTGGCTCAGTGGTTAGGGTATTGGCTTTGCGTCCGGGAGTTCGGAGTTCGAATCCCGCTCCGATCCTTATTTCTGCCATGCATTTATTCATTTGTTTCTTTGTTACGGACCTCGTTCGTAAGATGGGGGCTCGTCCGGGATTGGCCATTGAGCCATTAATCCCATTTGTTGTCCAAAATTGGACTTCCTGCCTAATAAGGCTTTGAGTCATCAATAAATGATGACTTTAAGAGGGGGTGTGTTACGGGAGACCACTCCTTCCTGCATGGCATACTCCCGATTTAAATACAATACCTGGCTACTGCGTCAGAGAGATATCTCTTTGGCTCAGTGGTTAGGGTATTGGCTTTGCGTCCGGGAGTTCGGAGTTCGAATCCCGCTCCGATCCTTATTTCTGCCATGCATTTATTCATTTGTTTCTTTGTTACGGACTTCGTTCGTAAGAAAACACTGTGAGAAAAGGAGAAATTGCTCATAACGAGCAATTTCTCCTTCTCCCACAGTGTTTTCTACCCTGTTTGAGAACTTTCTGGCATTTTCTTTAAATCTAAAATTGTCGTCTTTTGGTTAGGAGGAGTCTAAAATTTGTTGTTTGGGACAGGCTTAACAAATCTTCACCAACAACATAATGTTACACTCTCTTTGAAATAGCAGATAATATTGTGTGATAAAAAAAAATGTGTGTTACCAGCATTTCCTCCTTTCCTCCTACAGTTTTCAAAAGCTTTCTTCCTTCAGTGCATTAGAGCATTGAACTGCATGGTTACAGGTTGAACTTAGCAACTATGCCCTTAGTCCTTTAACACAAAATGATGACTTTTAACAATCCCAAGGTAGAATCCTTATGAAAACATTGTGGGAAAAGGAGAAAATGCTGGTAATCAGCATTTTCTCCTTTTCCCACAAAAGGTGTTCTACCCTATCAAAGAAATTTTGGGTCATTAGAGCCACTATAAAATTGTTGTCTGCAAATTAATGCTTTCAGTAAGGATAGATCTAAAATTTTGTCATGTGGTCAAGATTTCATATTATTGTCTAGTCAAAAACTTTGTGGACCACATCTTGGGAAACAATCCAGTACGATACAGAATGTGTATAAACAAAACAATCATGTGTTCACCTTACAATACTCAAGACTAGGTCAATAAACTATATAGAAAACAACAATCTTTCATATCTTGTCACATCAAACTATCATAAAATACATGTACTTGTGCCAAGTTTATGACCCTGTATTTTACTTTGTGATTTAGTAATGGTAGTATTCCATTGAATTCATCATTCTACCTGTAACCTCTAACAATACAGAATCCGTTGTCTGTGCATGTCATATTCTTCGAAGATTCGACCTGGCTTATATGATGCATCACTCTCCTTGATATTGAGGAGATTGCAGTAAATATGGGCTATAAAGCAGCGATGGAGAAAAATGTCTTTTAGTAATACATTTGAGGAAAAATCAGCCCTGTTTTAGCTCCAGATTTCTCTTAACTGCTGATCATTGCTGAATGAATCACACCAGGTAGCTTTTTATTGAACTCTTATTTTAATTTGTAATTCAAAGTAACTGTTGTCGTGTAGAAAAGTATCCAGTTCTGTACCCTGGATGCCCAAATTAGATAGATGAGTATTTGTAGAATGCCATCTAGCGGGAGATAATGATACAGAATGATGTCTGCAATTTATGTCTGCTACCAGAAGTCCTTACAAAATACTGTATGAGTGGAAATTTCTGCTAAGTAGAAACTTTTGCATTTATATGAATTTAAAGGTGGGTATTTAGAATTTTTACATCTCACCAAATTAAACAATATATATATATCACTGAAATTCATATAAAAAAATCATACAAATCATCAATAATTAAGATTCGTAAAATTACAAAAAATTTTTCTTTGATGATATTCCCTTAAAAGGCTACGTATCCTCTGAAGGTATTTTTAGATTTCGCGCCAAAAATCGATAAAGCATTTTGGGAATGTCAAGTGACTGGCATGTGACTCATAACGCTTAAATTCCATTACATAACAAACATGTAATAATTATATTCCATAATGTCTTCTTCGGACGCTATGTTTGAAACTTTGTGTGTGTATTCCTGTATGTAAATGAGCGAATTGACCATCTAAAAATAGAACGCGTCTCCCGTCAGTATAAACCTGGGCCATAGTAAATCTCTAATTTCTTGTGTCGTCAGATGGGTTTCGACTACTGGGGTTTGATGAATGAAAATTAAAAGGCTTTGGGAGTATTAGGATGACTTTTTTGCATTTTTGTAAAATTTTCGTCACAAAATCTGAAGGGCCACCTTTAAGGGATTCTCAAACTTTTCTGTTCGCATATTTTAACACAAGTGAAAAATTTGTGTTCATTGCTTCATGTTGAATTATTGTATTCCTAAGCAGTTTGTAGAACGATATTTCATTGGCTATAAGAAATATAATGTAAAGGGCGATAATATGCAGCATCCAATAGGGGGAAATCTCAAATCGGGCTCGATCTGCCATGGTAAGATCCATGTAATGATCGTAACCTTGGCTCGCAAAGATGTATGTTGTAGTATGAATATCATTTAACCATTACCGCACAATCCCTACTTTTGCGACCCTGAGAAAGAAGCTTACAGAAAACATTGCGGGAAAAGGGGAAATGCCTGTAACCAGACAAAAAGCTGCCCCTGGCATATTTTCCCCTCTACATTTTCAAATGCTATCTAAAGGGTCATTAAAACACAGGATTGTTGATGAAGACTTACACATCATGTATATGTACCTAAGTGTCCAATTACAGTCTCATGTCATACACTATCACATTCTTTTCTTGACCCTTTACCAATAAGGTTTTAATGACTAGATAGGGGAGGGCTTTTGAAAACATTGTAGGAAAAAGATAAAATGCTGGTAATCAGCATTTTCTCCTTTTCCCACATTAATTGTTTTCTACCCAAGTGCTCGCGCTGCCAATCGACATTATCGACATTTGTCGATTTATTAATTCAGATGTCGATTAATTCTTCCAATTGTCGATAAAAATTGTCGATTAGTTTATTCCAAAAAAAGTCGGGTAAAATTTCCTTTACATGCCTGATCACAGGTTAATTTGAGAAGGAAATGTGTGGTAATCGCTTGTTTCACACCTCGGCTGACGCAGACTTCGGCAATCAACAGGTCACAATGGGTGGTATATTTTACATCACGTGTCATAAGCCGTTAATTGGCCATTATTGTTTGTTTCTTCTTAACTTTTGATTGACCACGTTAACTGACGCTGTGATAGAAGGGAACCAATCAGATGTTACTACGTTGACATTGTAGAATTGAAATTCACGTAACAAATTTTGGTTACACGCGAGACCTCACGTAAGAAAAAAAGAAAAAAAAAAACGTTATCCGCGTACCTTTGTAAAATGATAAGATTTAAAGTTACTTGCTGCCCTTATTGATAATTTTAGTCAAATCACGCGAAAATACCTATCCACAAATCAACACACGTGAAAAAATGCTCGATGCAAAAAACACGGAAACCCATGACACAACAAAATGTTCCTTGCGACATTGACCAATCAGTGTCACTTCAGACCGTCTTCTCAGCTTTTTAATGAGTTTAAGCAATAAATTTCCATGGGTATCTTACTTTACCAGAGTTTTGCACAGCAAATCATCAATATTGACTACTTTACCCCTAGATGAGAACATTTATTGTCATACCATATTATGACATCTTACCACTAGATTTACAGCTCAGTGGGTAAGTGTACCCTTGAAACAAAAAAAGCTACTTGGATCACTGTTCACTTATGTAAGTCTACCTCACTGTTTATGTTCTATCGAGTGAATAACTTTTTGTTGACATAGTCTGACTCGCCTCCCACACTGACTTAATTTGAAAATAATTTAGGTTAAAATGTAATAAAGGGAGGTAATCATGTAATAGAAAATTTTCTCTATTTACTTGTGCATATCATTTATAATATGATAATAAAAAATGTTGTTTGGTAAAGAAGTACTCTCAAAAATCCTTATGCTTTTATGCAATATTGTGGGAAAAGGAGCACTGCCCCAGGAAGTAGTGCTTAACAAATTTTCCTTTTTTCCCATCAATATTTTCTGCATTGTAAGATTAAAATAATATTGTGCTATATGTTAAAAGAGTAACCTTTCATCAAAGGAAACCAACAAATCAGTCTGTGTGCTTTTATGCAAATCTTGTGGGAAAATGAGCACAGTCCCAGGAAATGGTAGATCTATAAAGCAAAGGTTCCTTTTCCCCAAATATTTCTACAATATAAGATTGAATATATGGATGATTTATTTTTATTATTGACATAAATATGTGAATGAAAGTTTGAAACTATGAGTAACGGTAAAGTTTGGTCAATGCTACATATGCGTATTTATTATTTTTTTAAACCAACTTCACACGCTTATTTTGTCTATTATTTTTTGTAAGAAAAAGTTGTTGGCCATTATTTTACTTGGGCCAGAGCTAGCACTGCAGTACCCTATCAAAGACCTTCGGTTAATTTGCCTTTACATGTATTTTGAATTTGATGCCTTATTTCGAAGAGTCTAATATTCTGTCATTTGGTAAAGAGTTAGCCCTTTAACTCTTTAACACACAACAAAACTCATGACGGGTCAAAATTAAATGCACTTGCAGACGAGAAAATAAACTTAGCTCAAAAATTGAAATTTGTTTCCAGCGAGTAAAAAACAGTGCGGGAAATGGAAAAAACGGTGGTTACCATCATTTTCTCCTTTTCCCACAATGTTTTCGAAAGGCTTCTTTTTCGGGGACATTAACCCATTACCACACAATCCCTGCTTTTGACGCCCCTGAGAAAGAAGCCTTTTGAAAACACTGTGGGAAAAGGAGAAAATGCTGGTAACCAGCATTTTCTCCTTTTCCCACGGCGTTTTCTACCCTTCCCAGAACAAATTTCAATTTCTCAGTCACTTTTATTTTGTCGTCTGCAAATGCTTTTAATCTAAACCAGTCTAAAATTTTGTCGTGTGGTAAAGAGTTAAAAGTCGGGATTGTGCTGTAAAGAGTTACCTCTTTACCAGACGACCAAATATTGGCCAAGTCCAAATTAAAAGCATATGCAGACCACAAAATAAATAAGAAATCAAGAATTGAAATTTAATAACAAAAGGGTAGAAAACATTGTGGGAAAAGGAGAAAATGCTGATTACCAGCATTTTCTCCTTTTCCCACAATGTATTCTAAAAGAAGGCTTCTTTCTCTGGGCTGTCAAAAGTAGGGATTGTGTGGTAATGGGTAAATAAACAGTCCAATGTTTGAAAGACCCTCATGAAACAGACTTGAAAATATTGTTGGAAAAGGAGCATTTTCTCCTCTACCAAACAAGTTTTTTTCTGTCCTAACAACCACAAATCGAAACCTTCTATGCATGTGTATCTGTCATCTGCAAAAACTTTCACCAAGGAGAGGCTTCAAACTTTTTAGTTTACTATGATGTCACTTCATTCCTCCTGTAGATAACACTTCTTGTCCTGTCTACTACCAACTGGGAAAACATTGTGGCAAAAGAAGAAATAGCCACAAAAATTTCACATTTTGTTGTGTATGAAACTTTAACTGTTTACCACACAATCCTGACTTTTAACAACCCTGAGGAAGAAGCCTATAGAAAACATTGTAGGAAAAGGAGAAAATGCTGGTTACCAGTATTTTCTCCTTTTCCCTCAATATTTTCTACCCTACCAAAGTTAGAAATTATCATATTACTATGATTTAATTTGCTGTCTACAGATGCTTTGAATTTGGTCCAGTCCAAAAATTTGTTGTTTGGTACAGAGTAAGTCTGTGTTGATTAATATCAATATATTACGAGGAAGTTTCTGCTGCAACTTTGTTAACGAGGAAGTTTCTGCTGCAACTTTGTTAACAGAGTCAATCAATTTATCCTTTCCTTTCCATCCTGATTCTTTTTGAATCAGGGTCCTGTGGGGCTAAGTAATAAAGTGTAGGACTCATAGCAGGGTCAAATAATTTCCAGAAAAGGCATTCAAATAAAAAAAATATGTAAGCTCTCCGTGAAATGATAATTTTAATCACATCATAAAAAGGCACTCAAATACTAAGCTCTCAGTGAAATGATAATTTTAATCACATCATAATTAACACCAAACACACAGTAACTTGCTTTTTACTAAGCTTCTTGATCATGCTTTGAATTTCAACAATAATGAAGAAATAATTATGTGTATGAAGACATAAAAACACTCAAAAACCTGTGACAAATTATGAAATTGTTTCTAAGGAAGTAATGTCTAGACTGCCAGTTTCCATCATTTGTATAATGTTTTTTAAACCCATTACCACACAATCCCTACTTTTGACGCCCCTGAAAAAGAAGCCTTTAGAAATCCTTGTGGGAAAATGAGAAAATGTAACCAGCATTTTCTCCTTTTCCCACAATGTTTTCTACCCTTCGCAAATCAAATTTCAAATTTTCAGTCACATTTATTTTGTCATCTGCAAATGTTTTCAATTTGGACAAACCTAAAATATTGTCGTTTGGTAATGAGTTAAACTGGCCCCCCAGGAGTGACTAAACATCAATTCAGGTCTTCACAAAAGAAAGGATTAATAGGATTTTTTAGACATTCACATCTTTTTTCCATGCATAAACAATTTTCATCCAACAGGAGTGTAAGCAGGCAAGGCATTATACAAGTTACCTGTGTGAAACCTGGAGAATTTTGAGTTTATTCATAAACCCTTCAACACCTTTAGGCTTATCAAACAATTCAGACTTTAAACAACGTTAAAGAAGAAGCATTTTCTCCTTTTCCCACAAGTTTACTACTCCTCCCAAAGAGAAATTTCACTTTTTGAGTCACATAGATTTTGTTGCCTGCAAATACATTCAACTTGGACAGGTCTAAAATCTTGTGTTTGGTAAAAAGTTAACCACTTTGTACAATGTTGTGATACTGTGCTTTTGCGGAGAGTGCAGACTAAAATCAGACAGGTTTAAATGAGTGGTGTGATTTAAGATCTAAGGTTCACCTTTGACAACAAAAGCCAGGGTTTTTACAACCCTGAAAGAGAAGGCTTTTGAATACTATAGGAAAAGGAGAAAATGCTTGTATAAAGCATTTGCTCCTTTTCCCATAATTATAGATTTCCACCCTATCACTGTCAAATTCCATCATTTGATGAAAATTTAAATTGCATGCAAATGCTACCTTTTTATTTTTATTTCAAGGGTACACAAAGTCTTAAACCCCCCCCCCCCCCCGGCTGAAAATCTCGAGGTAAGTTTTGGTGGTTCCCACACTAGAGGTAATGTAACTTATGTTGATGAATTGCATCAAAGAAGTCTGCTATACTCAGGTATCTATGTAAATATACTGCTTAAAATCATTTAATAGCTGAAAAGGCAATCTGAAGTGACTGATCGGACAATGTCAGTGAGTCATTTTATTGTCATAGGTTTCCGTGTTTTTTTGCATCAATCACTTTTTCATGTCTGTTAATTTCTGGATAGGTATTCCCCCATGATTTGACATAACTTTGTCAATTATTATTACAAATTCATTTCTGTAACATAATTTATGCAATAATTTGCAAAAGTGGGAACAATGGAGCTACATCTAATTTTTTGTCTGCAATGCTGCAATATGGCAAAGTCCAAATTTTTTTGTCTTTCTGTAAAGATTGAACTTTTTGCCAAACTATAAAAATTAAGACTACTCAAAACTGAAAGCTATTACAGACAACAAAATAATTAAGACTAACAATTGGATTTTTTTTTTTTGAGGGAGAGTAAATAACATTGTGGGAAAAGGAGAAAATACTGTTTACCAGCATTATCTCCTTTTCCCACTTTGTTTTAAAAAACCTCTTTCTTAGGGTCATTTAAAGTCGGGATTGTTTGGTAAAGAGTTAACATAGAAAGTTGACTTCCAACCCCTGGTGTTCTAGGTGTTACAACTTAATCTTTTTTTTTTTTAATACAGATCATATTTCAATACCTTGGTAACGATCTTGTGTGTGCTTTATTGCCCTTATCATGCTAAATCAGTAAACTGAAATTCTTAAGCTAATGGTAAAACCTCAAAGATTCAAAGTTTCCTATTTTAAAAGATTTTTTTTGGGGGGAGGGGGGAGGAGGTTTAACTCTTTACCAAACAACAAAATTTTACACTGGTCCAAATTGAAAGCGCTTGCAGACGCCAATTTGAACATATCTCAAACTAGAAGGCCCTGAAGGGCCTGGATAGGCTCTACTGCCAGTGAACTTGAAATGGCTACTTTTCCCATACTGTTTGTTGTTTTTTTTTCAAAATCCATAGGGTTGAAGCTATTGATGAGATAAACAAACTGGCCAAGTTTCACAAAAATCTGCTTACAAATACACATTATTGCATAAACAAGAATTTGGAATTTTCAACTTGAGATGGCTACTTTTCCCATATTGTTTATTGGATTTTTTTCAAAATCAATAGGGTTGAAGCTGCTGATGTGATAAACAAACTGTGTGATTTTCATGAAAATCTGACAAGAAATGCAGACTTTATCGTGTAAACAAGAATCTGAAATTTTCAACTTGAAATGGCTACTTTTCCCATACTGTTTGTTGGATCTTTATCAAAATCAATAGGGTTGAAGCTATTGATGACATAAACAAACTGTGCAAGTTTCACGAAAATCTAGCAACAAATGCAGACTGTATCGCGTAAACAAGAATTGGAAATTTTCAACTGGAAATGGCTACTTTTCCCATACTATTTGTTGGATTTTTCTCAAAATCAATCAGGTTGAAGCTATTGATCAGATAAATGAACTGTACAAGTTTTATGAAAATCTGACAAGAAATGCAGACTTTATCGAGTAAACAAGAATTTGAAATTTTCAACTTGAAATGGCTACTTTTCCCATACTGTTTGTTGGATCTTTATCAAAATCAATAGGGTTGAAGCTATTGATGACATAAACAATCTGTGCAAGTTTCACGAAAATCTAGCAACAAATGCAGACTGTATCGCGTAAACAAGAATTGGAAATTTTCAACTGGAAATGGCTACTTTTCCCATACTATTTGTTGGATTTTTCTCAAAATCAATCAGGTTGAAGCTATTGATCAGATAAATGAACCGTGCAAGTTTCATGAAAATCTGACAAGAAATGCAGACTTTATTGAGTAAACAAGAATTTGAAATTTTTAACATGAAATGGCTACTTTTCCCATATTGTTTGTTGGATTTTTCTCAAAATCATAGAGTTGAAGCTATTGATAAGATAAAAATCTGTGCAAGTTTCACAACAATCTGACAACAAATGCAGACTTTATCGCGTAAAGAAAAAGACTAACGGACTGACAGACGGACGGAAACCCCACCATGACGTAAGCTCTGCTGGCTTTCAGCCAGTAGAGCTACTTTCAGCCAGTAGAGCTAAAAATGAAATTTGTTTTCAGCAGGGTACAAAACACTGGGGGAAAAGGAGAAAATGCTGGTTACCAGCATTCTCTCCATTTCCCACAATGTTTTCAAAAAGCTTCTATCTCAAGAACGTAACAAGAAATGCATACCTTGTCACGAAAACAAGAATTGGTAATTTTGAACTTGAAATGGTTTCTTTTCGCATATTGTTTGTTGGATTTATTTCAAAGTAGTAAGGGTTGAAGCTATTGGTGAGATAAATAAACTGTGCAAGTTTCACGAAAATCTAATTACAAATGCACATTTTATCCCGTAAACTGTGAGGAATTTGAAATTTTCAACTTGAAATGGCTACTTTTCCCATACTGTTTGTTGGATTTTTCTTAAAATCAATAGGGTTGAAGCTACTGATAAGATAAACAAACTGTGTGATTTTCATGAAAATCTGGCAACAAATGCAGACTTTATTGCATAAACAAGATTTAGAAATTTTCAACTTGAAATGGCTACTTTTCCCATACTGTTTGTTGGATTTTTCTCAAAATCCATAGGGTTGAAGCTATTGATGAGATAAACTGTGCAAGTTTCAAGAAAATCTAATTACAAATGCACATTTTATCCCGTAAACTGTGAGGAATTTGAAATTTTCAACTTGAAATGGCTACTTTTCCCATACTGTTTGTTGAATTTTTCTTAAAATCAATAGGGTTGAAGCTACTGATAAGATAAACTGTGTGATTTTTATGAAAATCTGGCAACAAATGCAGACTTTATTGCATAAACAAGAATTAGAAATTTTCAACTTGAAATGGCTACTTTTCCCATACTGTTTGTTGGATTTTTCTCAAAATCCATAGGGTTGAAGCTATTGATGAGATAAACAAACTGTGCAAGTTTCACGAAAATCAGGAAACAAATGCAGATTTCATCATGTAAATAAGAATTGGAAATTTTCAACATGAAATGGCTACTTTTCCCAAACTGTTTGTTGGATTTTTCTTAAAATCAATAGGGTTGAAGCTACTGATAAGATAAACGAACTGTGTGATTTTCATGAAAATCTGGCAACAAATGCAGACTTTATTGCATAAACAAGAATTAGAAATTTTCAACTTGAAATGGCTACTTTTCCCATACTGTTTGTTGGACTTTTTTCAAAATCAATAGGGTTGAAGCTATTGATGAGATAAACAAACTGTGCAAGTTTCACGAAAATCAGGCAACAAATGCAGACTAAATCGTGTAAACAAGAATTTGAAATTTTCAATTTGAAATGGCTACTTTTCCCATTGTTGGATTTTTCTCAAAATCAATAGGGTTGAAGCTACTGATAAGCTATTGATGAGATACACAAACTGTGCAAGTTTCACTACAATCGGACAACAAATGCAGACTTTATCGTGTAAACAAGAAAAAGACTAACCAGAGTTCCCGATCACGCAAAATCGTGCGTGAAACACGTATAAATGAAATAAAACACGTACAAAATTGCAAACCTATACGTGAAATCACGCACAAAAAATACAGAAGAAGATTGAACAAAAATCAAGCAGGAAACGCTTGCATAGAACGGCTCACGTAAGTGCGATTTTCGGAAAATATAGATCATCAGAAAAATTTTAGATTTCCAGCTTTCTATTTTTAGAACATTTACATGGTCGGCGTACTCGGTCTTTGTATCATTGCGATCAATTATATTGCAGACTGGGACCCGTTTGTTTCCAAAAAAGTCCTTAATTCAGCTCCCTTCTGTTTAACGCAGTCGGTAAAAAGCCTTTTGTCGACGTCAACGTCTTTCGTCTGTAAACCCACATATTGTGAATAGCTCGGAAATATACTGTAGACGCTTTCAGGTTTCAGAATTCGGGTTCCCGTAAGCAAGCAAGGTACACTAGTACCATTCAAAATTTAGTAAAGGGAGTTCATTTATTGCAGAAATAATTATCCATAGTTAAACGGACACAAAAAAATGATTGGTCCAAAAAACGCAGAAACCCATGACATAACAAAATGCTTTTTTTTTTACATTGTCCGATCACAGTCACTTCATACTGTTTTTTCAGCTTTTAATGGGTGTAAACTGTAAATTTCCACAAATATCTGGATATAACAAACTTTTTTGGTGCAAATTATCAGTATGGATTGCTTTGAGAATCATTATTGTCATACCCTCAAATATGAAATCTAGCTGGCCCGCCCCCCACCCTCCGGGTTTACAACTCAAGGGGTAAGTGTACCCCAGAAATAAAAAGCTAGTAGGAACACTGCATATTGAATACAGCAGCTTTCAGTCAGAATTCGACAATGATTAATGTAGATAAGGCATGTGGAAAGATGAGCATATAGACCACTAGTTTGCCAAACAATTCTTTAAGTGTCAATTACATTTAAAAATGTTCATTTACATACTAGATCTATATGATTGTTCTGCAATGGATCGAAAATGAGGCATTAAGTAAACAATTTAGAATTGAGGGCATACTAGTTTCACTCTGAATTTGTATCCCCATTTTTTTCCTTATACCCCCATTTTTCAATTGTAGGGGGTACACAAAACCCCCAAATAAAATTTTCAGTGGGAACACTGACTAACGGACGGACAGACGGAAGATGCAAACCACACCATGACATAAGCTCTGCTGGCTGAAAGCCAGTAGAGCTAAAAACCAGGGATTGTTTGGTAAAGGGTTAAGACATCTCGGCATCAGACAGTGTAGATCCAAAATTAGAAATCAGACTGCACATTTTGTAAAGTATGATCTTGATATACATTGTACCCTGTCTGCAAAAGGTCTGTAAGTCCCATTTAGCAGCCTGAGGGTTAAAATAAGACAACAATAGCTTACAAAGAAATTACTTCTTGATTCAGAAAATATAATTTCCTTTGTGCTGAACTTTGAGTCATGTCATACATAATCCTTCTCATGAAACTTGATTCCTATTTCAAAGTCAACATACACATATATTTTTTAGGATGTACCGCCAAATACTATGTTGTATTTGTTCAATTACCCTAAATGCTTTCTCTTCTTAGTAGAACAAGTCATTCTCTGCTTAACACAAGGGTCTGTTTCACTAACCATTCTAAGAGCATTCTCAGTCTTATTCTTCAGAATTTTGTCCATGAGAAAGTAACAGAACTTCTGACTTGCTAAACCAAACATTTTAGCCAATCAGAAATTGTGTTACTTTCACTAAGAAAGTTACTAAGAAAGGCTGGCGCATACAAATCCAGGAGTTGAAAGGACCAGTGTTAATTCTTAGAAGTTGGTGTCAAAAAGCATTTGGTAGTCCTAACATCACTACCACCAAGAAAATTCTACACAGCATAACCAGCAAATAATGCCCACTTTAACAGTCCATTTGGTACTGGTATACATAAACAATTACGGTAACCCTTTTCCAAACAACAAATTTTAGACTCTTCCAAATTGAAAGAGTTTGCAGACGACAATTTTAACTTTCATAACAATGGCAGAAAAGTATTATCTGAAGGGGCAGAAAACACTGTGGGAAAAGGAGGAATTGCTCATTACGAGCAATTTCTCCTTTTCCCAGTGTTTTCAAAAGACTTGTACTGCAGACATGTAAAAACAAGGGCTTGTTTGGGAAAGTTGGGAAAGGGTTAAGCTGTTTAAGCAGACCAGGCAGAGATTCTTTCCACACTTCTGATTGATTGGTCATCTGGTACAATACAATACAATACAATACAATATACTTTATTTTTCTCTCAGGTACAAAATATAGTACTACATGAGATTGGGTGGTAAAATTAACAAGCTGGTTTTGAAATATCATATCAAGGGAAGATTCAGTGGAACAAAAAGAAACTGACACATATAGATCTATGTATATAAAAGGATAAATTATAGATAGATATTAGACTTGTAGATTTATGGGAAAACCCCTCAGTATAAACAGCAACACATCTAAAAGAACACGAGGCTTAGTTAGGACTGTGTAGATAAAAAAAAAAGAAATCTTGCAATCTTTTAAGTTTGTTTATCAGTGGACAATATGGGTCCAAGATCGGGGTGCAATTCTTTGCAGCCTGATCGTGGTCCCGATCGTCCGCTGTATCACATGTTTTTGCCCTCGAATGACACAAAGCAGTGAAGGCACTAACGTTACTTACAACAAATAAATTGATAAAATCAGCTTACATAGTTACAGTAAAGGCCAACAGTGTAAAGTATATAGCAAACGGTACATCACAGACAGACTAACTGTCAACATAGACTGTCAATTAATTTTCAAATAAATACATATTATTTAATATCTCGTTTATTTATATGCTGCCCCGGTTTATAATGTCAGGGTAATTATATTTCTAATTGCTTCTGAGTGAGCAAATGCAATGTTATATTTTTATTCCTAGTAAGTCTGTCGACTTTATTTTTTTTGCTTTGGTAAGTTAGCTGATTTTATGAAATAGGTGTATTTGGCTTTCGTTAACCCTTGTCGTAAGCGCGTTACCGGGAATTTGATACCGGGCTTTAAGATTCAAATGGAAACGAGGCGGATATATGCATGCATATCGTGTTGGTGAATGTGTACACACCGAGACATGAATGGAATATTTATCGTTTGTATCGTAGTAAAACGGGTGAGTGATTTTGTTTACATTTTTTACTACATAGTAAGCATTATCCATTTATTTCATTACGAATGAAGAGCATGAATTTGCTTAGTTTCACTAACAGAGTGCGGTCGATTGCGTTTAAAAGTTTATCAAAACTAAATGTGTTGTTGATTACATGCACGCCGGACAGTAAATTTTGACGGCTTCTAGAAAATATTGGGCATGAGAATAAATAATGCATCTCGTCGCCTATTGCATTTAAAGAGCATTGTTTACATTTTCTTTCAGCGTAAGGTGCCCCAGTCCAACGACCTGTCTCAACTGGTAATCTATGATTTGCAGTTCTGAAGAGAAACATGTTTATGGCTAATGACTGCGGGAGCAAAGTCAGGTATGGTTCAAACTTTAATTCTCTTTTATAAATACTGTAATTTCTTCCTTTCTGTGACAGTTGCAGTTGTCGTGTCCATTCCTGCTTAAACTGGTCTATGAGGTCATGTTGAATTACTTTATGAATATTTTTTACCATGTTATAATTTTGTGTAGTCCATATTATTCCATTTCCGGTTTCATTAAGAATTGACTTGACACAGTTAAGCCATTTATATTCATGGTTTGAATCATTCAGGATTAATTTATATATTTGATATGAAATTTTGTTTTGATTACCACATATGATTCTATTCCAGAAATTGATAATCCTGGCTTTAATATTTATGGTTAAGGGATAACGACCTAGCTCTCCATACAGCATATACCTGGGTGTAGATTTTTTTGCTTTAGTGATTTTCCTTAAGAATTCAATATGTACTTTTTCCAGGATATCATGTGATTCATATCCCCATATTTCCGAACCATACAGAAGTATAGGCACAACAGTGTGGTCGAAGAGTTTGACTTGTAAATCAATTGGAAGATTGAGAGTACGGGCCTGGACCAAAACTGAGTGATAGGCTTTTCTTCCTTGCTCCGCCAGATGTTTGCGGGTATTTAAAAAAGATCCGTTGCTACTGAGGACTAGACCAAGGTATTTGTATGAATCTGTTATTTCTAAATTATTATCATCAAGTTGAAAGTTATAAATAGATTTATTTTTTGCACCAAAAACAACAACTTTTGTTTTACTAGGATTGACTTCTAGGTTCCATTGGCTGCAGTATTCTTGAAAAAAATTCAGATTTTTTTGCAGGTCATATGCACTTTCAGCTAAAAGGACAGTGTCGTCTGCATAAAGCAATACTAAAATTTTTAGCCAAAATTGCTCATTTAAATCCGGCGAAATATCTATCCCTTGGCCACCTCTTACAATGAGGTGGGATTCTAGGTCATTTAGAAAGATCGAGAAGAGAATAGGCGACAGATTTTCGCCTTGTCGAACACCGTTTTCACAAGCAAAATAAGATGATGATTCACCATTCAAGGATACACATGACTTAATATTTTGATACATTTGATAAATAACATTAAATATCTTACCATTTACACCAGTTGTAAGTAATTTTGACCATAAGCCTATTCTCCAAACTTTGTCAAAGGCTTGGGAAAAATCAACAAAACAGCAGAATAATTTATGTTTTCTTTTCTTCAGGATGTTGATAAGACAGTTCATGGAGAATAAGTGGTCTGAGCAAGCATAGCCTTTTCTGAATCCTGCTTGATTTTCTTTAAGTAAATTATTTTCCTCTAAAAACATGTTTATTCTATTGTTTAGTATTGCAGTGAATAATTTTCCGAGGCATGACAGTATTGTAATGGGTCTGTAATTGTTTGGTTCTGATGATTCGCCTTTTCCTTTGTAGATGGGATATATTGTACCACTTAACCATGTTTCTGGCATATGGCCGGTATCTAGAATTGCATTGAAAAGGAATACATACACAGGTAATAATCTGTCTTTGGTGTTTTTTATGTATTCATTTATAATGTTATCTGTTTTACTTGGTGTTTTAGAATTTTTTAGATGTGCAATGCATTTTAGAATTTGGTAAACAGCTGTTTGCAATACCCTTTTCTTAACTATATGTACATATTTTTTTGCTAATAACAATTTTTAGTACAGTAAGTTTGTGGGACCATTGAAATACATGTACATATATAGTCATTTTCAACAATTTTCTCTTCTATTCTTCCTTGAACTCTATTTACTGACCACAGTCATGCAATGTTTAGGTTTTTACCCACACAAAGGTCAAATTTCAGGAACGAGTCAATCCAGACCTCAATCAGATGTTACTGCATAGTCAGGTGGCATCTGCCCAAGATTTAACACCATTTTCAACATTTATCCAATCAAATCAGGCCAGCCAACATGCATAACACATATGCTTTAATGTAAAGGGCGGCTGAACTCTTTAGTCTTTACCAAACAACAAAAATTTAGATTGGTCCAAATTGAAAGCACTTGCAGAATGACAAAATAAACAAAACACAAAAATTGAAATTTGTTTCAATAAGGCTACAAAACATTGTGGGAAAAGGAGAAAATGCTGGTTACCAGCATTTTTCTCCTTTTCCCACAATGTTTTCAAAAGGCTTCTATTTCAGGGTCGTAAAAACCAGGGAAGACAATGGTGATTAACCCATTACCACACAATCCCTACTTTTGACGCCCATGAGAAAGAAGCCTTCAGAAAACATTGTGGGAAAAGGAGAAAATGCTGGTAACCAGCATTTTCTCTTTTTTCGCACAATGCTTTCTACCCTTCACAAAACAAATTTTAAATTTTCAGTCACTTTGTTCGTCTGCAAATGCTATCAATTTGGACCAGTCTAAAATATTGTTGTTTGGTAATGAGTTAAGAGATTAAGCTTTAACGTTTGACAGGTAGGTCTGTGATTCATCTGATTTGGCAACCCTGCACTTTGTTTCTAATCCTCCTGAGAGCTTTCAGAAGTGTTATCTGCTTCACTGTTTTGACATTTTTCATCACAATAATGAAGTATCCACAATGTAGCAGAATGAGACCCTTAAGCCTTTACAACACAATCCAGAGTTTTGACGCCTTTGAAAAAAAAAAGCCTTTTGAAAACATTGTGGGAAAAGGAGAAAATGCTGGTAACCATCATTTTCTCCTTTTCCCACAATGTTTTTTACCCTTACGACAACAAATTTCAATTTTTCAATCATATTCAATTTGTCATCTGCAAATGGGTCTTTATCAGATAAATGGAAAAAATAACTTCCATCACTTTTTTCCCCAAGAAATACAATTCTGACAGAAAATAATTAAAATTTAGTGCATATTGATGTAGTTCCCATGATAGAGAGATATTAAAGATAATATAGAATTAAAAGTATTGGTCATTATTACAAAATGTGATTTTTGATTAAAAAAGTCATCATTTTTCGGCTCCCCAAAAACGATGTGTTGGGTATGATATGTCAAAGCCGATCGAGGTGGCATCCTGTTGAAATTCTCGGTAGCGTGTTCATAATATTTTCAAACTAGAATGATTTTTCTGGATTATTCTGTGTTTATTTGACGTTTTTATGTAATTAATTAAATAAAATTCAGTTACCAAAAAACGTTATACGCCGGTTACGCTGTCGGTCAAAAACGCGATTTTTTTGTGTGATCCGAGACAACGAACTCGTCTCAAATCTGGACAGATTTATTATATCCGTTTCAAAAGCAGTTGTTAAACTGCCGATTAACAGCATTTACTGATTGAAAGGGCTTTCTTTCTTCAAAATAAGACCGATTTTTTACAACTACAGTATCTGTCGGTCAACTTCGTAACCTCCAATCAAATCGTCTTATCACGTAATGCAAAAGCTTACTCGAGTAAATTTAGCGCTGAACGAACCTGTATCAATACTATCTAGAGGACTACGTCATCAATTTTTGTGATCAAGCTTTCTCGTCGATGACAACCAGGTAAGTGGTCTGTCGGTCAACGTCTTTTCCCCTTGTTACCTCCGTCACATATTCAAAATATTATGTTCTTGTTGTCGCTTGATATCCAATGGTTTCTTATGCCTATTCTTTTGATAACATTGTTCAACTAAGTCTCGAATTTTGAGAAGAGGTAACACATTTTAGACAAGTTCGATCGGCGGTTACATTTTGACCGGACGGCGTCTGATGCAGCGTTAGATTTGACTCGATTGTGTTGCCCTGGTATGTCAGAGATAACTGCCGAACAGATATCAGTTGGTTTTAGCAACAAAATAGTTGTTCTCTCAATGATAATTATTCCTTTTATTCACTTTTTAAGTAAGTTGTTTGGTTGAATCGAATTAATTGATATCTGCCTGAATCATTCCCCAGCTGCAAAATTTTTGAAATGCCTGTTACATTCTGACATTATTCTGTTTGTATGGAAGTAACAGTTGACTTGGAAAAGTTGTCAATAGGAATATCTAGTCAAATTATATTTTCATGAACAAAACAAGTTTTTATTATGAAGAAATTTCCAACAACATTAAAATTCCCAGAATTATTTTATTATTTGTCATTGATTTTTTTTTTATTTGGAGCAAACTCAAGTTGATCTGACTGTGCAGTCTTATAATGTTCTATTACACTTTGGCTTTTTTTTTTTTTTAATTGATCTTAGATTCATGCAACATCTCTGATAGTTTGCAATATAGATCTCTCTTCTGACATTATATATTTACCTTTAAACTTTGACAAGCTGTTAATTATCAAAAACTAGGCCTGTACAATAACCATCAAAGTTTTTTTGTTGACTCAGAAATTCTACTGAAATCAAGAAACCACAGCGAAGCATTGTGGCACCTGCATGCAGTACTGGTTTATAACCTGGCCTTCTCACAACAAAGGATGCATGTATATAACCTGCTTGGACACAAGATATAACATTGAGGCTAATCTAAGTACTTTTTTTTTTCATTAATAAGGCTGCCTAGAACTCAAATTGTGCACAGCATCACAAATTCAGAGTTGAATTTTATCTAATTTTAGCGATCAAGTAGCCATTATAAAGTTCTCTTCAAAGAAGAATGAAGACATCAGCATATGTTCAAATGAGGGAGCCTTATCTCGGAAACTTTTCAGAGTACAGCAAGGTGACGTCACATACTTCTTCAGTCAAGCCATCAGGTAACATTCTGACAAGAGTAAGATTTTGTCTGAATTACACCCGTGACCCCCATTTAACTCCATTTTTTTTTTTTGAAAGAATTACTTGAAAGGGGGACATTCATATTACCAAACAAAACCATATTTTTTTGGCCTAGAGAAAAGAAGCCCTTTAAAAACATTGTGGAAAGCAGAGAAAATACTGGTAACCAGCTTTTTCTCAATTTCCCTTAATATTTTCTAACCTTTTCATGAGAACTTTTCAATTTTAACACTATAACAAGCAATCCTTGGTTTTTAGGACCCGGAGATAGAAGTCCTTTAAAAACATGGTGGGAAGAGGTACCCAGCCTTTTCTTCTTTTCCCATAATGTTTTCACGCCTTCACCAAACAATTTTTTGTATTTATGTTTAGTTTGTTGTCTGCAAATGCTTCCAATTTGGACCAGTCTAAAATTTTGTTACTTTAAAGTCACATTAATTTTGTCGTCAATTTAGACCAATCCAAATCTTCATTAATCAGGAGTTAACTCTTTGCCAAACAGCCAAATTAAGAGCCTTTGCAGACATTACTACAACACTGCAGAAATTATGATTGCTGTCTTTGATAGGGAAAAAATCAGTGTTGGAAATGGAGAAAATACTACTTACTGATATTTTCTCCTTTTCCCATTCATAATAAGTAGTTACTGATGTTCATTTCTCTTATCTTTGAATTACTTGTTGATAGTGCTTTGACAAGGCAATTCTAAGTCACCTGTAGATCTACAAGCTATGTTTTGAAGTAGTTATAAGCAAAGTGCTGCTATTTTGTCATCTGGGAGAAAAAAATATTCATAGCACCACACAAATGACTTCAAATGGCTGTTTATATTGTCTTTAATTCCATACATTTCCTTTTTATCTTTTCAGCTGATGAAAACTTGTAGAATGAAGTGGATACCAAAGTTTCCAAAGGTCATATTTTTGTTTTGTACTCTGGAACTTGTAGCAGAAAATAAATTAATGTATTCCATGTTTATCTTGCCTTGTCTTTTACTAAAAAGTAAGACATACCAGACAACTTTGATACTGTTCATAAATTCATACAGTCTATCATATTGTTAAATCTTAATTTTGATTCATATTTTGTTTTCAGTAAAAAGAATCTGGTATGTTTTATCCCTGTATCAGAGTATGAGGGGTCCTGTGTGTCTCTTTGGTAAAGTGTAGGACTTGATACCTGGATCCACTGGGTTTTTCTTGGGAATGTCATTTGACAAGACACTTCAGAGCCCCAGCCTTGTAGCATTGCAACCCATGAAATGCACTAATTATGTGAGGTGTTGTCATATGGCTTAAAATGTTGAAAGCAGCATACAGCACCATTCAATCAAGTATCAAGTATGTTTGCCCCAGTACAAGGGTTTGTTAACTTATCATCTTCAGGTTCTACTTGATGTGATAGGTTGACCAAATTACTGAACAGAAGAAATTTCCACCAATAACAGAGTTTCTACCTAAAGTTTCACTTGTTCCAGTATTTCAGGTACACTGAGCATAGGCCAGCAGGCTTATGTCATGGCCTGATGTCTGTCATGTATCCCTCTGTCCGTGCCCTTTTCAGCGTATACTTCAACATTTTGTCTTAAATATCGTCTTCTCTGAAACTACCCATCCAATTTTGATGAAACTTCATAGAAATGTTCCTACCATAGGCCTATTAAAAATTCTAGGAAAAAAAAATCCTTGAAAAACTCTGGTTGACATGGTAACAGAAATGAAAAATATTGAATTTGTTCGAAAATTTTCTTGTCTTAAACCATAAGGCCTAAGGCTATTACTCTTCAGCTATTTAATTTTTTGTACATGGAAGACTCAAAGTCCATCAGTCTCTTGAAATATGAAAAAGGACAAGATAAATGGATATGGATGGAATATCAAGTCAGGTGTGACATCCGTCACCTTTCTTCATTAGTCAATCTGTCAAGTGTAACATCCAAACACATTTATATTTATAAAAGGTTAAATTATGAAATGTATTACAACTATTGCATACTATAAGGCAGTCAACCTTAAACAGTAGAAATTTCACTTTTACCAACTTCATAATCAATGCCCTTTCCACAAAGCTGACTTGGTGAAAATGTAAAATGCATTGGAAAAATAAGTAACATCCGTCACTTTAAGATAAGTCTCAAAAAGGAGAGATAAGAATCCCTCCTTAGCCAAATATTTGTTTAAAAGAAATACCACTTCTTTAACTATTTAATTAAAAGCATATGTATACAAATAACAAAACTTACAATGTCATATAATGCACATAATATATTGACAAGGTAACTTCCATCACATTTGATAGGCCATAATTAATCGTTCATAACTTTTATAACAAATCACAAACTATCTTTTTTTTGCCAATTTATGAAACTTTAGTGAATATTTTACCAGTATAAAGCAAAAAAAATGCCAAAATAAGATTTGGAAAATTTAAGTGTGATGGAGGTTATTTTTTCCATTTATCTGATAAAGGCCCAAATGCTAAAGTTTTCTGGTGTGGTAAAGAGTTAACTATCTGCATTGTCTCATTTTCACAACCCTAGGGAACAGCAATTTTGAAACCATTGTTGGAAAAGGAGAAATTGGTAGTAACAAGCATTTCCACCTTTTCTGACAATATTTTGTACTCTTTCCAGGGATAAATCCTTTCATTTAACCTTACCATTTAATGATGACTTTTGAGGACACTGAGGTAGAAGCCTTTTGAAAACATTGTAGGAAAAGGAGAAAATACTGGTAACTAGCATTTTCTCCTTTTCCCACTATGTTTTCTACCCTTCAGAGAAACAAATTTCAAATTTTCAACACAGAAGCCTTTTGAAAACATTATGGGAAAAGGAGAAAATGCTGGTAACCAGCATTTTCTCCTTTTCCTACTATGTTTTCTACCCTTCCCAAGTCTCATTTTGATTTTTCAGCCACATTTTCTTGTCTGCAAATGCTTTC
This sequence comes from Tridacna crocea, assembly GCA_943736015.1. Classification (NCBI taxonomy): domain Eukaryota; kingdom Metazoa; phylum Mollusca; class Bivalvia; order Cardiida; family Cardiidae; genus Tridacna; species Tridacna crocea. The sequence continues at coordinate 19,276,295 of OX031069.1, forward strand.
AATTTGGACCAGTCTATAAATTTTGTTGTTTGGTAAAGAGTTAACCCTTTACCCCATCAGGCATTTCTATGGTATCTCTAATTGACCCTAAGTAACAACAAGGATGAAGCTGTTTCTCATTGTGTATATGACACCTTTTGATAGTGTAGAAAACATTGTGGCAAAAAGTGAAATTGCTCTTCACGAGCAATTTCACCTTTTGCCACAATGTTTTCCAAAGACTCCTACAAGCAATGCATAGAAATGAGTATCTATGGAGTAAAGAGCCAAAGTCACATTTATCAAGACCAATCCATGCTCTGTGAAAAGGGGATTTTATGCAAATCTGCAAATGGCATCAGTTCTGGGTAAGCCTGCTAAGTCCATGCAGGCTTACCTGGGTCGAGTCTTTTAGCATTTGGTGAATTTTCTGCTTGCCAAGGGACCAGTTTACTGTACCTCGGAATTCATACAATTGTTTCACGAAATGGATTTTATGAGTTCACTTACATTTGATAGCTTAGCATCACATATCATATAGATCATAAGATGTATTAAACCCCCTTTTACCAGAGCAAGGTTCATCTGTTGGCTGCATACTCTCAGAGCTTCAGATTAGCGGGAGTTATGGTATTCTAAATCATTATTTTCCTTCCAAACCCTATAATGAGAGTTCTCATTAGAATCATCTCAATGAGACAATTCTAATGAGCACCCATAACATAGGGTTTAGTAGAGAATTATCACTATTTTCGCTCTTGAAATCAAAATCACTCCCTCCATCTGGAGTTCTGATACTCTAATGCTTTCCATTTGCTGGTGTATGAGACACAGTTCACATGTGTATACCCCTTCACCAAATTACAGCAACTGTGGGGGACCAGCAGCTTCTCCTTTTCGGAAATGTTTTCTATCCTTTCAAAGACAAATCCCATAATTTCAGCCATGTTTGATTCAACTTTAATGATATTATCAATCTGACAAGTCTAACACTTTTCAGTGTGGTAAAGAGATACTACAGACAGGTTTTCAAATGCTACTGATAATTGCAACACAATAAAACCGATTTCTTTAGTCAACCTAAACAGAGCACTAGACATGCATGATCTAGACAATGAAATGTCATACTTGCATAGCCCTGTAAGCACAGTCAGTACGGTATAAGACTTGAGAAAGAGTCAACTTGCTACTTTGAATCCCCAGATCTGCAAATTTCTTTCCCAGTATTGACAAGTCATTGCAACGGGATTGATTCTTCTGTAACCACTTTATCATTGCTTTACCAATATTTATTTGGGACAGCTACCAGCAGCTTGAGAATAATTTGTGTGTAGTACTGGTAAAAAGAAACTCCAGGAAAGCATGGATAGGTGCAGTGGCTGCCAAGATTTAACTGAATCTAGAGGCGCTTGAGCACCTGTATCGCTCCACAGGCCTGATTTTTCTGTAACGGTGAAGAGAAGTTTTTAACAATTACCATTCAATCCTGCATTTTAGCTACCAACTTAACCCATTACCACACAATCCCTACTTTTGACGCCCCCGAGAAAGAAGCGTTTTGAAAACACTGTGGGAAAAGGAGAAAATGCTGGTAACCAGCATTTTCTCCTTTTCCCACAGTGTTTTCTACCCTTCTCAGAACAAATTTCAATTTTTCAGTCACCTTTATTTTGTCGTCTGCAAATGCTTTCAATTTGGACCAGTCTAAATTTTTCTCGTGTGGTAAAGAGTTAAGAGAAAAAGCTAAGAAAAAGATTGTGAGAAAAGAAGAAAATAATGGTCACCAGCATGTTCTTAGTTTTCCACAATAATTTCTACCCTTTTTGATACAAGTTTTACTAATCTGAAGCTATATTATATTGTCTGCAACATCTTTCAATTATGAGCAGTTACAAAATTTTTTCATCTGGTTATAGTTAAAGAGGGTCTTGTCACAAACCATTTTGGGTGGGGAAACATCTAAATATAGAAAACTAGATCACCAGGATCAACACCCCTTCTGTCCACTTTGCACTTGTAGGTCACCAGTAGGTCAACAAACCTTTACCAGAACTAATAAAAGTGCAGAGGTTCTCTTGTTTTATATGGAAAGGACTATGGATTATGTAAAGCAACCCTCTTTAACCCTTTACCAAACAACAAAATTTGGGATGTGACCAAATTGAAAGCATTTGCAAACGAAAAAATAAAAACATTGAAGAAATGATAATTTCTCTCTTTGATTGAGTAGAAAACACTGAGGGAAAAGGAGAAAATGCTGATTACCAGCATTTTCTCCTTTTCCACAGTGTTTTCCAAAGACTTCTTGTCTTTGGTTGATTATGAGTAATTTCACCTTTTCCCACAGTAAAAGCAACAATGAAATCCAATGAATAGTTTGAGAGAAGAAATTTTTCAAAGATTTTACTTTATACCATAAAAGGAAAATGAGTCTTCCCATAAAAGCCATGTTTTTTGACGGATCATTTTTTTTTTAAGGAATTCTGTAAACCTCTACCTAAGGAACATTCCTGCAAAATAATAAAGCTATCCAATATGCGGTTTGGGAGGAGAAGATTTTTAAAGGTTTTTTACTTTGGTTACCATGGCAACCAGAATTCTTCATGGAACACCATTATTTGAAGGAATTTGAAAGAGGACCACCTAAGGAACATTCCTGTGAAATTTGGTAAAAATCCAGTCAGTAGTTTCTGAGGAGAAGTTTTTTAAAGAAAAAGTTTACGGACGCACGCACGGACGAACGGACGGATGAATGGACACAACGCCATGACAATAGCTCGCTGGCCTTAGGCCAGTGGAGCTAATAATGTTGAAAAACAATGTTAAACAGCAATCAATCACAGTCACTTACCTTGTGAATTGATGAAAATAAGCAGTACAGCTCCAATAATAAATATGATCAGTCCTTCTTTCATTTTCTACAACAAAGGAAAAAAGGAAGATCTGATAAAACCGTATCTCAAGCAACATAAAATGATACTTCTGTATGGCACATTTAGACAAACACTCAAACAGTTGAGGAAAACAATATCTTTGTCCCTGTACAAGTCATAATATACGAGTTACGAGTTATAACAAACCTGAATATCAGGGCTTTTGAAAATATGCTCTGCAAAGGAGAAAATGCTGGTTACCAGCATTTTCCCCTTTTCAACTACATTTTCTTTGGTCATTCACCACCATATTTGCTCATGCTTGGTAACAAATACACCTATTTTGACCTGCCAAGTCAGGGCCAACCCTGGGTCAAAAATTCTTTTAGCCAGAGGTTTAGCCAATTGGTAAAACCTTTAGCCAATTTCAGTGACTTGTAGCCAACCTTTTAAAAACAAATTTATTTTTGTGAGTTGCATTTTCTTTTTCGTATGCAAGTGTTTTCAATTTGGTAACCAGCATTTTCTCCCTTTCCTACACTGTTTTCGTCCTTGTTAAAACCAAATTTATATTTTTGATTTGCATTTCTTTTGTCGTCTGCTAGTACTTTCAATTTGGAAAAGTCTAAAATGTTGTTTGGTAAAGAATTAAGCCTGTTAAGAATGGCCTGTACCCCATGCACTATCAGAATGGTACATTACCCAAAAAAGGATTGACCTGAATACATGTTTTTAACATCTTCATGTATACATCCCAGTTTTTATTTATGAAAACTAAAAAAAAAAAACTTGTGTAGGTCAAGGTCAACATGCAGTCATCCTACTTAAAGCCTACACTGGTAGTCTGCCTACTCTCAAATATAACTGGTTCTGTCTTTGAGGACATGACAGAATATTTTTATTCTCCAAAATTCATTTGTCAATGGATCAAGTTTAAAGAAATAATGTGAAACATAGAAATTTGAGACTGCTCTCTACAAATAAAATGTGACCAGATTTATACAGAATTATTTCTAATCTAATCAAGAACAATTTTTAAAAAAAATTTGTTTTTTAATCATTTCTTATTTGTCTTTGAAGAAAACTGTCAATTCTTTTATCAATTAACACTTCCGTAGAATTCTTTCTCTCAAACTGATAAATCCATCAATTACCGGCATCCATTGTAAATACGTCGCCAGCCATATCACAAATATTCATCTAGTTAAAGGAGTTAAGATTAATTCTCAAGGTGGATTATTATCCAATTAACATCTGGATGGATTCTAGACTTATTGAATCACCAGTATCATTATTGACTGTTGATCATGTGTTAATTGTTTACATAACCAACGTTAACAGTCGTTTATTTGTGAGCCGAAATAGCAACAACAATAAACTTTATTTACACTCAGGTACCATAGTACAACATGAGGAAATAAATATGTACATATTGATTTCATATTAATATTTAAGTTCCGGTTAATTCAGGAAGAGTGGGAGAAAGGTAGTAAAATGTCTATGCTGGGAGGGTAAGATCTGTACGGTAATGTCTCACACAGTTCACGTGCGTGTTTTTAAATTAAATGGCAAAATTTAAACTAGTCAATCGTACAGTGATCCGTTAGGTATGCTTACAGTTAATGCTGGGATTGTGAGAAATATGAAAGGGATTTAGTTAACAGGTAAGTAACGGTATAGAAGAAATGTATCCACATGTAAACATTAAAAAAGTTCAATTCAAGAATATGTTTAGCTTTCGCATCATATTTACATGTATGTACATAACGTATGCCTTGAACATAAATGGTAATAAAGATTTGTGTATTTACAAAACGACAGAACTCTAGAATAGTCCAAGCTAAACTTGCGGACAACAAAATAAAATTGTAAGTTCTCTCAAGCAAGGTAGAAAACATTGTGTGAAATGGAGAAAACGATGGCTAGCAACATGTTTCTCCCTCTCTCACAATGCCAACAAAAGACTTCTATCTAAGTGCACTAAAAAAAAAAAAAAAAAAAAAAAAAAAGAACGAGGGATTGTTTTGGAGAAAACGTTGTGTGAAATGGAGAAAACGATGGTTATCAACAATTTCTCCTTCTCTCACAATGCCATCAAAAGGCTTCTATCTAAGTGCATAAAAAAAAAAAAAAAAACGAGGGATTGTTTTGGAGACGGTTAAATTTAGATTTATTAAAAAAAAAAAAAGATGGAAAGAAAATTTAAATGCAATTTATCGGAAATTCAATTCATGGTTGCGCGTCGGTCATGGTAATGTGGCAGACAGCGCACATTCATGAACTCTAAACTGCTGAGCGTAATTCACTGTCCTTTGCGGGTGGCGTAGAACAAGATCAGTCCGTACAAAACATATAATTAAAAATAACAGTTGACTCTTTACTAAACAACAAATTCTTGACTTTTCTAAATTGTAAGCATCTTCAGCCAACAAATTTTAAGACATGATTGAGATCAGCCTGACTTCTTTGATAGGGAAGAGGAAAAAATTGTAGGAAAAGGGGAAAATGCCGGCTGTCAGAATTTTCTCCCTTTCCAACAATGCTTTCAAAAGATTTCTCTTTTAGGGTCGTTAAAGCACGGGATTGTGCGGAAAGAGATTAAATGAAGTAAATCCAGAGGCACACGTATGTACTATCTATTAAACGATTTCATGATAACTGAAACGAATTTGCTGAGACTTTTTAGTTTTATTTCAGAGTGAGTTGACATTAAAAGTCTGAAATCTTTGTCAGTATTTGCCAAATACAACTGTCTTGCATTTTGAAAATATGGGCATTCTAAAACATAGTGTTTTTCAGAGCCAATTTTTTCAAGATTACATAGATTGCATGTTCTATCATTTAAAGGGGTCCCGTCGTATCTGCCGATCTCTATTGGAAGATGGTGATTTGCAGTTCTGAATTTAAGGAGAGGTAAGTATTCGTCTTTATTTAAAGATTTCAGGTAATATTCGAATTCATGTTTTTCTTTGAAATTGGAATAATTTTTGTTTTTATTACTTGACTGAAGCTGCGCATGCTATTGTTGCTGAAATTGGTCAATTAATGTTTGCTTTATTATTTTATGTATTTGATTGTGGTTAATTTGGAATTGGTTTTGCCATAAGTCTGCTCTTCCAACTTTATAAAGGATTTCTTTTATTTTGTTTGACCACTTGAAATTACTGTCGCGTTGATTCATCATATATTTATAGATTTTTAGAGATATTTTGTCTTCTTTACCAGAGACGAGACGATTCCAGAATGCGATCATGCGACTTTCTATGATTAAAGAAATTGGATATCTACCGAGCTCACCATAGAGAAAGGACATAGGTGTTGACTTTCTGGAATTTGTAATTTTCCGTAAAAAATTATTATGTACTCGTTCGATGATTTCGAGGTTTTCGTAACCAAAAATTTCTGATCCGTAGGTGAGGATGGGTAGAACAGTATGATCGAATAGCTTCAATGCTAAGTCTAGTGGGAGGTCGGCATTGTTTATTTTGACAAAAAGAAAATGCATGGCTTTATTCGCTTGTTCTACGGTGTGTTTTCTTGCGTTAAGGAAAGAACCGTTACATGAGAATGTTAACCCGAGATAGTGATATTTATCGGTTATTTCCAAAGGTTGATTTCCGATTTTAAAATTGTAGTTTCCATGGGTTCTCGCCCCGAAGACTAGTACTTTTGTTTTTTGGATATTGATTTTTAGATGCCAGTTTTTACAATAGTCATTGAAAATATTTAAACTCTTTTGGAAATCAGTTTGATCAGTTGATAAAATTACGGTGTCATCTGCGTAGAGCAAAATAAGAAGTTTAAGCCATATCGTTAAGTCGTTTTGATCAATTAGCTCTATGCCAGTTGCACCTTTAGCAACCATACTTGTTTGTAGATCATTTAAGAATAACGAGAATAATAATGGTGATAAATTCTCTCCCTGTCTTACACCAATTTCAGACATAAAAGTAGATGATAAATAGCCGTTATGTTTTATACATGATTTGATATTTTGATACATGTTGAAAATGACTGTGAAGAATTTTCCATTTATATTATAGGTCATCATTTTATGCCACAGCCCAGATCTCCACACACTGTCAAAAGCCTGTGAGAAGTCAATAAATGCGGTAAATAATTTCATCTTTCTTTTTTTCAACAATTCGAATAGAGAGTGGAGGGTGAAAAGATGATCTGCGCAAGAGTATTCTTTACGAAAACCAGCTTGATTTTGTTCTATTATATCATTTTCCTCTAGAAAAATAGTCAGGTGTGTGGTTCAGTACAGAAGTGAATAATTTGCCCATGCAGCTAAGAATAGTGATCGGGCGATAATTTGAAGGGTCCTTCGGGTCTCCTTTATTTTTGAAAATGGGAAATATTACGCCCTCTAGCCAACTCTTGGGTATAAGTCCTGTGTTAAGTACACAATTAAAAAACTTACAGTAGAACGGTAACATTAATTGTTTTGTAGATTTAATATATTCGTTTATAATATTATCAAAGGGGCTAGGGGCCTTTGAATTTTTCAGATTCATTATACATTTATTTATTTCATATTCGGTTATTTCTGAATTAAGGCAATCATTTTGATTCTGTACGTCGTTTTGCAAATCAGAGAATCTATCATCTTGTACATTGTTTTCATTTAGAGATTTAAAGTATTCGAAAAATTCATCCAGGGACGGCGACTCATTTACTTTATGCCTTGGATTCAGGTTATTTAGATATTTCCAGTATTGTTTAGGGTTTTTTGAACTAATTTCCCGTAATTTTCTAGAGTTTTCGTTTTTATGTTTTTTAATAAAAAAATCCATTGTTCGTTTATACTGTTTGCTTGCTAAGTTTAGGGTGTGTTTAGTTTGATTATCTTTCGTCTTGTTATAATTGGACTTAGCAAGATGGTAGCTTCTCCTTGCACGTAAACATTGAGGTCCAAACCATGGTTTATTTTTGTGTTGATTTTTTATATTTGGGTAAATACAGTGGTTATGGGGAAATGATTTATTTGCTGCAGTTTCGAAAATAGATTGCAATTCAATAGAAATGAAATCGACTGTATCTTGTGATTGTGGATAGGTATTAAGCTGTTCACATAAATTTGAGAGTTTATTCTGATCGATATTATTTACAAAATCATTTTCAGAATTTGGGATCCATATTGCTGATCTAGTTGTATCCTTCCTTAGTGAGTGATTTATGTGTTTATCATTTATACTTATATACAAAGATAATAAGTTATGGCCATCTGAAAAAATGGGATCGGTCTCTATTATTTCGAAGTGGTTTATTTTTTCAAAGCATTCTGCCGAAGCGATAACATAGTCAATAACCGACTTCTCTCGGAATGTAAAGCGGCCAACATCGCTGTCTGCAGACAGTCTACCATTTAGTATAAATAGGTTATTGTTTTTACAGATGTCTAAAAGTTTGTAACCGTTGGTATTTAATTTACTATCTTGTGATTTTCTTTGCAGGTTTATTGAAAGGTTCTCCAATATCTTATATTTATCAAGGGATGCTTGTAAGTCGAAGTCAATGTTGAAGGTATCATTTAAATGAGGATCAGACATCACGAAGTCGCGCATACTACCAACTCGACAGTTCGTATCGCCTACAAGGTAAACATATTTGTTGCTATAGCAATTATTTGCTATTTCATTATCTAACTTGGTAAAGTGTTCCTCATTTAAGAATCTTGAATTTTCAGGTGGAATATACATTATGCCTAGAACAATATTTTCGTCGTAATCAGTGAACTGTTTACTAATAGAAATCCACAGGATATACTCGGATTCATTTTGTATAATTTCAAAGTGTTTGGCAATTGTAGATCTGACATACATCCCTATGCCTCCGGATTTACGTTTATACATTGGTGATCTGTTTTTACACAGAAAAATATAATTATCAATGTCTACGATATCCGTATTGTCTAAGTGTGTTTCACAGGTACAAAAAACATCATAGTTAGAAATTGTATCAATAAAATCAGGGTAATTCAAACGTTTTTTAAGACCATTGACGTTAAGGCATGCTAATTTTAAACACTGTCTAACTCTATTTACAGATAAGCCTGTGCACGAAAAACCTTTCCCCGGCCTGTCCTAGTGAACTGGATCACGTGGGGACTGTGAACCGATAAGGGTGTATTCTACACAACATGTCTCAGAGGGAATAATCGGTTCACTGCACACAGGTAATGTGTATTATCAGCTGCTGTTTGGGGTAGTATTTTAAACCTTGACCCTTTTTTTTACCCTTTTCAACTCTTTAGTCACTTAATTCGCCAACTAATTTTTTTTTTAGCCAATTTCTGAATATTTTCGCCAATGGCGAAAATGGCGATCGACAGCGTGGGCCCTGCAAGTTAAAGAAATTACCCTCGACTGTAGTTATCCCAATTATCCCAAATTTTTAATGCTGATGGAAGGGTGACAGATGTTTCCGTAACAGATGAGTTCGATAATATAGACTTATAGAGTAAATCTAATGGATGCTTTGGTAACAAAGCAATTATATTGTGTCTATGTTCTGTGATGTTCTTAACACCTAATGTATGGCTTTGTTATGTTGAAGCCTTTAAGTTTTGCACATTTCACCCATTTATCCCTTGATAGATAGGTTCAAACCCTTTATTTTTTCACTTTCCACCCTCTTTCCCTTGAAAGATAGGCAATCCACATGGTCAATATATAGCCTGTGGACCCATACATTCGTTACTCTAACACCATATTTTTGCGCATGCGAGTTATCACTTGGTAGCTGATTTGATTAAACTTTATAAAAATATGACATTGGACATATATAAAGATCTCAAACACGAAAAAATCTGGCAAAAACAACTGAACAACAACTTAAACTTTGTTTTTACTTGTGTATGTTTTGAGCTGAATCACTCGAGCGTAGGACTCATACATTCGTTCCCTCTGATTGGTCAGACTACAACATCAAACTGACGTCATTTCCCGGGTAAATTTTTATGCTACAGTTAGGTTCATCAAATGTCTTCCACCTAATACAACTGAGAAAGTAGATGGAAACTCGGCATACGTTTATTTATACTGTTTTTCGAAAGTGGTAAGAAAAAAAAAAGCAAACTCGGGTCAGATCAAAGATACTTTATATAAAGATAGGGTTAAGCGAAACGTCAATCAGACATACACTCGCCAGATTGATTTGTTGTGTGGTGGATCAAAACTGGTGAACTTAACAGTATTTTATTTCAGTATCTTTGGCCCGTGTGCAAAAGAATGTAGACGAGAGCAGCTAAAATGGTTACGTCATGTTTTGGTATTGGCAAATGATCCATTTTACCATAAAAAAGCACGTTTCTCAATAAAAAAAGAGAAATATTTAAATAAGGTACGATTTTAAAACCACACTGTATCTATTTTTTACGCATTTCAGCTTTTTTCTTCAATGTAAATACATATTTCATCATTTGGCAAAAACTGTATCGATACTCAGATGGAAAGATAGTCGGGTGCGCGAAAAAATTCTATAAATATACGACGTAACGAATGTATGGGACGTAACGAATGTATGAGTCTTGGGCATACAGCATGGAATGAGGTATACGTAAATAGAATTTATTTATGATACATAGTGGAAAATACAAATTAAGGTTTTAAATAACATGGGTTTGAACAAAATAAAGCCATGTGTTTGGTGTAAAGAACGCCACAATACACAAACACTATATAGTTGCTTTGTTACCGAAACATCCAATCTGTTCACTCTATAAGTCTATGTTACCGAACTTGTCCGTTACCGAAACATCCGTAAATCTGATGGAAAACCCTGATATAGATACATTTTCATGATGGTGCTCTTTAAATTATATTACAGAAGACTATATCTGTCATTTTAAAAAGCATCATAATAGCCCGAATTAAGAACCATAATAGAGTTACCCAACAGTAACTGATATCTGCAGAATTTGGGATTTCATTTAGTTTCGAAAGGGAAACCCAGCTGTCACTAACTACCCTCAAACAAACATTTGGTGCTGAAAATGCATAAAAAACACTAGTAACAAAGACAAATAATCTAAGAAATAATGAAAGACTTCCTTTGATTTACATTAAGCTACACAACCGACAAAGTATCGCCCAAGTAAATAAACTCAAACTGTCATTTACAGATCGATGTTTTATGTCAAGTTTTTGTAGTGCCTCTATCAAACAATACTTACAATTCTGAACTTTCAACACAATAAATATCTCAAACCCTAGCTCTTTCCAGTGAATAAAACGATGCAAGAATAAAAGTCTTTTGTTTTTTTACGTGTGAGTCACGATTGTATCATCTTTCGGTGAACTATCCCAGCAAATATGGCGAATATTTCCGGGAAGTAGGTCACCGGAAGTTCCGGCTTTAAGTAGCAGTACACGGTTTTAGTCTAAGAGGATTACAGGTAGCAGTACACGGTTGTCAGCTGAACTCGTCTCGGTCCGTCATACGCCAAACTGAACTTCCTCATACAAGGGTCTATATAGTCAGCCTGAAATTATAAGACGCTCTTAAATGCAACAGCACAATCTTAATTCTTTAGATTTTATCAATAAATCATGTTAAACTTGTGAAATAGTGATACTGATGATCAATACAAGCAAGTGACATGATCGGAAAAAAACTGAAAAAATATGCCATTTTAGCCTATATTTCAAAATTCACAAAATGCAAACCCAGGAAGTTAGCCTGAAAATTCCAAGTGAAACTCGAAACAATCTGGGGATAAAATCCAAAATAGCACCTTACCAGCTGTTTTTTCACAATCTTTCGTGCCCTAACCCTACCCTTGTTTTCGCCGCAAAAAACAGCCCCTAGCACCATGACCCCTCAGGTTCGCATTTGGGGTGAAACCCACAGAACAAAGAAGGAAATGTCACAACCTCTGTTTCACATACAAATCAAATGCTTCTTTTCCTTGGATGTCAGAAGATTTGGACCCAAGAAGATTCGGCCCAGGGCCTTCCAGCAACTTTTGAGAAGATTTGGCCCAGCAGGCGAGAAGATTCGGCTGCGAAGTGAGAAGATTCAGCCCAGGTTGTATTATATTGTTTTTATCAGTAAAATTACCTGATTGAACTAAATATTCTTAAACTTTATAGTTCGTCCATCTTTGTTCTGTACTTTTTAGATTCGTCCAATGGTTGTTCATACTCGGGCGCTTTTATATACGCGAAGATCAATTTTCAGGGCCAGACTTGATTTTTTGCGCCACTTATGGCGTGCTGTTGTTTGAAATTAGCTGGTACTGTTATTATTTTGTGGGAATCCCGCGATGGCGCATGCTGGCTGTAACACTGCACAAAGTTGCAACATAAACCTTAAAATTTTCAGGGGCAATAATTCAAAAGCAAATCATACCAGGTACATGAAAATTGCACAGCTTCATATTAACAGGAAAATTATGTGTAAATTTGAATTAAGTAAATGCAATACTGTATGAGTATAGCTGCAGACAACAATAATTGCTGCAGACAACAATAAATGTAATTAAGTAAAAATTACAAGTTCAAGGGGTGATAATACAGCAACAAATTATAGCAGAGGCATGAAAGTAATATGTCCCATCATCACATGTACAGAAACATTATGTATAAAATTGGATTCAGTATATGCAAAACTCTATGAGTAATGCTCTGGACAACAACAATTCAGGAAACCTTACAAGCTTAAGGGGAGATAATTCGGAAACCAATGGCAGCAAGGTCATGAAAATTTCACATGCACAATTTCATATGTACCCAAAAATTATGTGTAAATTCAGAGCAGTACATGTACTTGTAAAACTGTAGGGAAAAAACTCAAGATAAAATTGTGTCTACAGACAGACAGAAGGACGGACAGACAGCCATGGTGATTCCAGTATACCCTCCTCCGCTTCGTTGTAGGGGGTATAATTTATATCTTCCAACAGTGAATTGGATTGGTTCAATGGAAGCATATTTCTGCCACAAGATACAAGATAACTATCTGACATGATAATTTTGGAAAGCTATCCTGATGAATTGAAGTTTCCTTGAAATTTTTTCTAGATACTGACAAATTTTCTGAGAAAAAAAAAAATCATTGAAACCTTTATCTAGAAACTTTTACATTTATCAGTAAATATTTTAATGCCAAGTTTCTCATTCTCACATGAAGCTGACATTTTAGATAAAATCATTGTGATAGTTTCTAGATATCCATAAATAGAAAATTCACCACTTGGATGAACTTGGTAGTTTTTGATTTTACAACATGGCAGTTAATCAAAATTAGTTTCTCAACAGCTAAATCAGTAAATTTTGACTACAATTGAAACAAAGTGAATTCTGTTAACCACAAAGACGTCTCGAAATGGCCCTTACAAATAACTTAATGATCATACTGGGAAAATGAGTATTTATCAGGTTAGGGATGAAGATACTCAAAAACTGTATCAAACAAGAGATGTTTGTAAAACATGTATGCCCCCCTAATGGCATCCAATTCTAAATATAACTATATATGTGATTATAAACTGTTAAGTTCAAAGTGTAAAAACGAACAAAGGGTAATTACTCAAAAATTATTAATGATAATTTAAAAATTCTTGGGCACTGCACTTCCCATTTATGTTAAGTATCAACTTTTAAAGTTTCATGATTTTACCTCACATACTTTTGAGTTACTCTCAGGAAAAAATTAAGTACGAAAATCAACAAAGGGCAATAACTCCAAAAATATAATGGGCAGAGTTATGGTTCTTATGCAATGCACTTCTCCTGAATAAGATCTATCCACCTATGAGGTTTCAAGGTGATACCTGAAATACTTTTTGAGTTACGCTCCGGAAAAAAATTAAGTATGAAAATCAACAAAGGGCAATAACTCCAAAAATATGATGGGCAGAGTTATGGTACTTGTGCACTGCACTTCTCCTGAATGAGATCTATCCACTTATGAGGTTTCAAGATGATACCTGAAATACTTTTAGAGTTATGCTCCGGAAAAATATTAAGTATGAAAATCAACAAAGGGCAATAACTCCATAAATGTGATGGGCAGAGTTATGATTCTTGAGCACTGCACTTCTCCTTAATGAGATCTATCCACCTATGAGGTTTCAAGGTGATACCTGAAATACTTTTTGAGTTATCCTCCGGAAAAAAATTAAGTATGAAAATCAACAAAGGGCAATAACTCCAAAAATATGATGGGCAGAGTTATGGTACTTGTGCACTGCACTTCTCCTAAATGAGATAGATCCACCTATGAGGTTTCAAGGTGATACCTGAAATACTTTTTGAGTTATGCTCCGGACAAAAATTAAGTATGAAAATCAACAAAGGGCAATAACTCCATAAATGTGATGGGCAGAGTTAGGATTCTTGTGCACTGCACTTCTCCTTAATGAGATCTATCCACCTATGTAGTTTCAAGATGATACCTGAAATACTTTTTGAGTTATGCTCCAGACAAAAATGTGGTCTATGGACCGACCGACGGACCGACAAGTGCAAAGCAATATACCCCCACTTCTTCGAAGGGGGGTATAATTATTGATATGGTGAATTTCAGCAATGGGCATGAACGCAAAGAAAGAAAATACAAGAATTTAAAAGAGTGAGAACTATTGCAATGTTTTTATTGTGAAACTTTTCATTATTGATATAATATCTCCAGGAAAGTTTGTTTTATCTTGTTCGTTTTCTTGCATGACTAAATCACTTAACCCTTTACCACACGATTGTGGCTTTTCACGACCCTGAGAAAGAAGCCTTCTAAAAACATTGTAGGAATAGGAGAAAATGCTGGTTACCAGCATTTTCTCCTTTTCCCACAATGTTTTCTACCCTTCACAAAACAAATTTTAAATTTTCAGTCACTTTTATTTTGTCGTCTGCAAATGCTTTCAATTTGGACCAGTTTAAAATTTTGTCATTTTGTAAAGAGTTAAGTTGTATCCTATGTTAGTGCAGATATATGCAACCATGATTCAAACTGAAAGCAACTGCAGTTGAAAAATTAAATGTGACTTGACTGACGGGACTTGTCTGTGAAAGGGTGGTAAACATTGTTGGACAAGGAGAAAATAAAGCTTCCCAGCTTTTTCATCTTTTCCCACCATGTTTTCAAGAGTCCTTTTTCTAGATGGTTAAAACTGAATAGTGTGTGGTTACAGGTTAACACATAAGGACCTATCTGTAAGCAAGTTTTAACCCATTACCACACAATCCCTACTTTTGATGCCCCTGAGAAAGAAGCCTATAGAAAACATTGTGGGAAAAGGAGAAAATGCTGGTAACCAGCCCACAGCATTTTCTCCTTTTCTCACAGTGTTTTCTACCCTTCATAAAACAATTTTCAAATTTTCAGTCACTTTTATTTTGTTATAGATCTGCAAATGCTTTCGATTTGGACAAGCTTAAACTATGTTGTTTGGTGATGAATTAAACTGGCCTTCGCTTAGTGAATCATCTGTTCTGCTAGTAAATTAAATCATCATCAAATGACAGAATCCCTGACTGTCACTCAGGGTCATAAATCTTGTTGCCCTGTAAAGATGTCTCACAGTTTCTAAAATCATTTTGATGAAACCATGACTACCATTGCATCTTTAATCTTTAGATTATTTTCCCCCAAAACTTCACACAATGCTCCTTTTAACTCTTTACCAATGAAAAGTTTAGACTGGTCCAAATTGCAAGCATTTGCAGACGACAAAATAAATTTGAATAAAAAATGAAGTTTGCTTCTGGAAGGGTAAAAAATATTGTGGAAAAAAGGATAAAATACTGGTTACCAGCATTTTCTCCTTTTTCTACAATGTTTCCAAAAGGCTTCTTTCTAAGGGTTGTTAAAAGTCGTGATTATGTGGCAAAGGGTTAAACCACTTTCCGCTTTCCTGCAAAAACATAACCATGTTTAGCAGTGGGAAAGGAAATAATTTCATCACCAGGGCCCGTATTCACCAACCATTCTTGAGAATATTCTTAGTCTCATTCTCCAAGGTTTTCTAAATTTGTAAGTAACATAACTTCTGATTGGCTAAACCATTCGGTTTAGCCAATCAGAAGTTGTGTTGCTTACAAATGCAGAAAATTCTGGAGAATAAGACAAAGAACGATCTTAAGAGTGGTTGGTGAATACTGGCCCTGGACAATCATGAATCCCCTAAGCGAGCTTAGCCAAACAAAAGTTCAAACTCATAAAACCCTTTATTAACCTTTTCCAAAACTACAAACTTTTGGACTAGACCAAACTGAAAGCATTTGCAGACGACAATTCAACTCTTGCTGAAAAGATTATTTCTGTCTATGATAGGGAAGAAAACATTGTGGGAAAAGGAGAAAATGCTGGTTACCAGCATTTTCTCCTTTTCCCACAATGTTTTCAATAGGCTACAATTCCAGACCCATAAAAACCAGGGATTGTTTGGGAAAGGGTTAAAAGTTCTGTATGTTACAGACTGGGTTACCAGACTCAAACTTACAGATAAAGGACACAATAAAGGGTTCAAAGAATACAGCCACTGAAATCTGTGTCGTGACTACTTCAAACAATTCTAATGTTTGCCCACAACACAAGTTTCCGAGAAGAAATAGGAAGGTAATAGTCTTAGGGTTTATAACACTGAACTTCGTTGAA
This sequence comes from Tridacna crocea, assembly GCA_943736015.1. Lineage (NCBI taxonomy): Eukaryota > Metazoa > Mollusca > Bivalvia > Cardiida > Cardiidae > Tridacna > Tridacna crocea. The sequence goes on from OX031069.1 coordinate 19,292,752, forward strand.
CCTGGCCCATTTATCCTTATGTACATTGTGATGATGGTAAATCTTGCATGTCATAAATCACATGTAAAAATGGCTTTTCATGCAAACATTTAGCACAGTCTGAAGGTAATTTTTCTGCCATCTGTTCAAGAATATCTTGCATATCATCCCTGTTCCTTGCCAATGGCCGCTTACGAATCATTCTCACAGCTTCTCCCTACAATGATACATTGTCAAACTTTTGTTATCCACCATAGTCGGTAATCATCAACCATTCTTTATGACATTTCAAGACTTATTCTCAAGAAATTTCTGAACTTGAAGGTAACATGCCTTTTGATTTGCTATACCAAATGGATTAGCCAATCAGATGTTGTGTTTCTTTCAAAATCCATAATTAGACTAAGAACATTCCTATGAATGCTTGGTAAGTAAGGACCCAGATGTCGCATGTACTACCGTAATCAACCACCTTTCTTGCCACTCTGGGTAGGTGTTCACTTACCATTCATAGTTTCATACAAAGTCTTTTTCTAGATTTAGAAAGTAACACAGCTTCTGATTGAGAGAATCATTTTCTCTAGACAGTCAGAAGTTACATTACCGGTACTTTCAAATTAACCCTTTACCACACAACAAGATTTAAGACCTGTCCGAATTGAAAGCATTTGCTGATGACAGTTTCAATGTAGCTCATAATTTATGGAAAAGGTTTTCTTTGATAGGGTTGAAAACATTGTGGGAAAAGGAGAAAATGCTGGTAACCAGCATTTGCTCCTTTTCCCACCATGTTTTCAAAAGCCATCTCTTTCAGTGTGTCAAGTCGTCATTGTGTGGGAAAGTGTTAAGAAAATTCATTAAGAAATGTTCTTATGAATAAGTGCCATGTACGTACCCATGTCACAGTTTTCATTATAAACAGGTATTTGATTAGTAGGTCTGTGACCCCCCCCCCCCCAAAAAAAAACAAAAAAAAAACAAAAAAAAAAAGTTTCAGACCAGTCTATATTTAACATATTTCCATATGACTACAAATCAAATCTGGCTAATATGATAAAATAAACCTTTCATACAGAAGAAAACATCTAAATAGCTTCCATAATTTAGTTGTTGTACTAGGGTTTAATGCCACTTTTAACAGCTAAGGTCATATCATGGTGGTCGGTGACGTACATGTGTCTCCTGGCTTTCTCATACCAGTACTAACACAACTTTCTTTCCAAAGCCATCGGCTACTTTTCTCACTTGCCTCAGCAGAAAATACACTGGAAAGAAAGTCCGCCTCAACTGGGTATCAAACTCACAACCACAAAGTCACAAGTCCGACACACTCACCACTGAGCCACTTGGGCGGGCACATAATTTAGACATTTTACAATGTTACAAACATCTTACAATGTTTTCTTACAAATATCCTACAATGTACCTTATGGTTTTTGTAATGTATTTTATTTCAAGCCACTTTGATACTAAGTCATATAATTTGCAGAATTCACTGACCAATGTGTTAGCTAGGTGTCTCCTGTACACTGGGGTAGAACAGTTTTTACCCAAGGGCAACCCAAAACACCTGAGCAGATGCTGAGGATGGAACCCAGAACCTCTGGACCCAGGATTACAAATCTTTCGTCATATATACTTAAAGAGCAAAAGACAAGCAGTCCACATCAACTAGGGTGCCTAGACCCGAGACAGATTGTGTACATAAATATTACTGGGTACTCAGTGGAAACGCTTGACTTTAACTCTTTACCACACAATCCCTTTTGACGATTTTTGATGACCCTGAGAAGGATGCCTTTTGAAAACATTATGAGAAAAGGAGAAAATGCTGGTAACCAGCATTTTCTCCTTTTCCCACAATGTTTTCTACCCTTCCCAAAAGGAATTTCAATTTTTTAGTCACATTCATTTTGTCATCTGCAAGTGCTTTCAATTTGCACCATGCTATAATATTGTCATTTGGTAAAGTTGGTTGGTTGGTTGTATTGGGGTTTAAGGCCACTTTAACAGCTAAGGTCATATCATGGCAGTCGGTTATGCACATACATTTCCTGGCTTTCTCATATCAGTACTAACACAACTTTCTTTCCAAAGCCACCAACTACTTTTCTCGCATGCTTTAGCAGAGGTGAGAGTCGAAAATATGCCAGAAAAAAAGTTTGCCTCGAATGGGTATCAAACTCACAAGAGGAGTCTGGCACATTCACCACTGAGCCACCTGGGCAGGACATTTGGTAAATAGTTAAAAGTAAGTAACCAAGTCTAAATAAAACAAGAGGGCTAAGATGGCCCTGGTTCGCTCACCTGAATTTTTGAGAGGACCATAGCCAATTTTTTCACAATCTAAACAACCATTTCAGAGAAGAAGAATTTTTAAGAATTTCTTCATGTCTGTATAGTGTAAAAAGCCCACAGCCATCAGAGCCATGTTTCTTGATGGATCAAAATATTTCGAGCAATTTTCGAAAAGGGTCAACTAAGATACATTTCTGTGAAATTATTTCAGAACCTGATCAGCAGTTTCAGAGAAGAATTTTAAAAAAATTTCTTTATGGCCATATAGTGCAAGTAGCCCCCATTCACCAGAGCAATGTTTATTGACGAATCAAACTTTCATGAACACCTTTTGAAAAGGGTCACCCAAGGAACATCTCTGTGAAATAATTTCAAAATCTGACCAGCGGTTTCAGAGAAGAAGACTTTTTAAGAATTTCTTCATTTCCCTATAGTGCAAGTAGCCCCCATTCACCAGAACCAGATTTTTTGATGAATCAAAATTTCGCGAACAATTTTTGAAAAAGGGTCATCCAAGGAACATCTCTGTGAAATTATTTCAAATTCTGACCAGCGGTTTCAGAGAAGAAGAATTTTAAAGAATTTCTGTAGAGTGCAAGTAGCCCCCATTCACAAGAGCCATGATTCTTGACGGATCAAAATTTCGCGAACAATTTTTGAAAAGGGTCATCCAAGGAACATCTCTGTGAAATTATTTCAAAATCTGACCAACCGTTTCAGAGAAGAGGAATTTTTAAGAATTCCTTTATTTCTGTATAGTGCAAGAATCCCCCATTCACCAGAGCCATGTTTCTTGACGTATCAAAATTTCACGAACAATTTTTGAAAAGGGTCACCCAAGGAACATCTCTGTGAAATTATTTTAAAATCTGACCAGCGGTTTCAGAGGAGAAGATTTTCAAAGAATTTCCTAGAAAATTCTATTTCGTTGTCATGGCAACCAGAGTTTTTGATGGAATCAAATTCTGTGAACAATTTTTAAAGAGGACCTCCCAAGGAACATTCCAGCCAAGTTTGGTCCAAATTGGCCCTGTGGTTTAGGAAAAGTTGATGTTTAAAGAATTGTTGACGATGCACGACGGACGACGGACACCCAGTGACCCTAAAAGCTCCCCTTGAGCACGTTGTGCTCAGGTGAGCTAAAAAAAGATATGAGCTATGCTCTAAAAAACAAGAGGGCCAAGATGGCCCTGGATCGCTCACCTGAATTTTTGAGATGACCATAGTCTATTTTTTTTTTTGAGGTATTGAAACATTGGAACCAGATTTATAATTTTGCCTAGCAATTTTCAAAAGGTCACCTGTAAAAGTCATTTCGAAATCTGACCATCAGTTTCAAAAAGAAGAATTTTTAAGAATTCTTCATTTCTGTATAAGAGCAAGTAGCCCCCATCCGCGAGAGCCATGTTTCTTGATGGATCAAAATTTACGAACAAGTTTTGAAAAGGGTCACCCAAGGAACATCTCTCTGAAATAATTTCAAAATCTGACCAGGGGTTTCAGAGAAAGAGAATTTTAAAGAATTTCATCATGTCCATATGGTGCAAGTAGCCCCCATTCACCAGAGCCATGTTTCTTGATGGATCAAAATTATATGTACAGCTTTTGGAAAGGGTCACCCAAGGAACATCTCTGTCAGATTATTTTAAAATCTGACCACGGGTTTCAGAGAAGAAGAATTTTCAAGAATTTCTTCATTTCCATAAAGTGCAAGTAGCCCCCATTCACTAGAGCCATGTTTCTTGGCCAATCAAAATTTTGCGAACAATTTTAGAAAAGGGTCACCCAAGGAACATCTCTGTGAAATTATTTCAAAATCTGTCCAGCCATTTCAGAGAAGAAGAATTTTCAAGAATTTCTTCATTTCTATATAGTGCAAGTAGCCCCCATTCACCAGAGCCATGTTTCTTGACCAATCAAAATTTCGCGAACAATTTTTGAAAAGGGTAACCCAAGGAACAAGTCTGTGAGATTATTTCAAAATCTAACCAGCTGTTTCAGAGAAGAAGAATTTTTAAGAATTTCTTCATTTCTGTATAGTGCAAGAAGCCCCCATTCACCAGAGCCATGTTTCTTGACCAATCAAAATTTCGCAAACAAATTTTTAAAAGGGTCACCCAAGGAACAACTCTGTGAAATTATTTCAAAATCTGACCAGCGGTTTCAGAGAAGAAGAATTTTTAAGAATTCCTTCATTTTTGTATAGTGCAAGAAGCCCCCATTCACCAGAGCCACATTTTTTGACGGATCAAAATTTCACGAACAATTTTTGAAAAGGGTCATCCAAGGAACATAACTCTGAAATTATTTCAAAATCCGACCAGCGGTTTCAGAGGAGAAGATTTTTAAAGAATTCCTTCATTTCTGTATAGTGCAAGAAGCCCCCATTCACCAGAGCCACATTTTTTGACGAATCAAAATTTCACGAACAATTTTTGAAAAGGGTCACCCAAGGAACATATCTGTGAAATTATTTCAAAATCCGACCAGCGGTTTCAGAGGAGAAGATTTTTAAAGAATTTGCTAAAAAATTCCATTTCGTTGCCATGGCAACCAGAGTTTTTGATGGAATCAAATTCTGTGAACAATTTTTAAAGAGGACCTCCCAAGGAACATTCCTGCCAAGTTTGGTCCAAATCCGCCCAGCGGTTTAGGAGGAGTTGATGTTTAAAGAATTGTTGACGACGGACGACGGACACCGGGTGATCCTAAAAGCTCCCCTTGAGCATGTTGTGCTCAGGTGAGCTAAAAAAGGGGGAAAGGGAAGGGGGCATGATGCATCTCCATAATGCATTATATCAAGCAAAAGCCATCACATTATGAAACTATAGAACCCCTTTTGTCTGACAACTGACATGAATCAGAGGTAGTATGGTCCTTAAACAAGCAGAAAAGTTACAAAGACCAAAAATTTTCGACACATGTCAGCCTGCGCAGGCTGACATGTGTCGATACTTTTTGCAAATGCATGATGAGCCCCATTTTCACACAGCATGGTTTACCGGTATATAAACATACCTGTAGATAATAGATGACCTTTAAGGGACGACATTGCTGAAGCGTGGTAGCTGATGTTTCATGTATTAGTTTCACCACTTCCTTCAGGTCCTGAACCCCGAAGGTTGGTATGGACTGAGTCTGACCATCTAGCTCTAGCACTGGACAGTTGTTCTCATCTACATGGCATCTTATCTGATTAACAAACAGTTAAAATATGTCAGTGGTAGATAGGTGGGTAAATATGAGTCCAGAGAACATTATTTCTTCACTAACACTTATGATTTTGGCACTTATGAGAATATTTTCCCACTGAGTACTTTTACCTCAAGAACACTGCTCTAGATAAAGGGAGTGATTTTGATTTTAAAATTGAAAGTATTAATTATTCTTCACCAAGACCTAAGTTATGGGTACTCATTAGAATCATCTCATTGGGACAATTCTAATGAGTACCCACAGCAAAGGGTTTGAGAGAGAAATGAAAATGGATTTAGAATACCATCACTCCCCCTTATCTGTAGAAGTAAAAACAAAATTTTAGACATGTATGAGCTGAAAGCATTTAAAACAACAAATTTAATATTACTGCAAAAAATGAAATTTGTTTTTGGACAGATAGTAAAATAATGTGGAAAAAAGAGAAAATGGTTACCAGTATTTTCTCCTTTTCCAATAATGTTTTCAAATGTTTTCTTGGGGTTGTTAAAAATCTGGATTGTTAGTAAATGGTTTATGTAGGTTGTCATGAAGAACAAAAGGTAGTATTATCCTGCAGACCTTTACTATACAGTTCTGACTTTTAACAGCCCTGATAAAGAAGACTTTTGAAAATAATGGGGGAAAAGGAGAAAATAGCATTTTCTCCTTTCCCACAATGTTTTTTACTTATTTGATGATGAATACTATTTTTTGAAAAACATTTGAATTGACATCTGTGAATTCCTTCAGTGTGGACAAGTGTAAAATTTTGCTCTGTGGTAAAGTGTTAAGAGTCTAGGCTACCCCCATCTGTAAGCTTGAAATTCTTTCCAATAAAAAATAAGTAATTTCACATTTGAGACACAAAGGGCAACAATAGGTGCTTACGATACAAAGGCCAACTACTGGTGTTTGAGATACAAAGGACAACTATAGGTGTTTGAGTTACAAAGGACAACAATAGGTACTTGAGATACCAAGTACAACTAATGGTGTTTGCAATACAAAGGACAATTACAGGTACTTGAGATACATAGTAAAACTACAGGTGCTTGGGGTACAAAGGGCAACTAACAGTGCTTGGGGTACAAAGGGCAACTACAGATGCTTGGGATACAATGGGCAACTATAGGTGCTTGGGGTACAAAGGGTAACTATAGGTGCTTGGGGTACAAAGGGCAACTACAGGTGCTTGGGGCAGTAAGGGCAACTACAGGTGCTTAGGGTAAAAAGGACAACTATAGATGCTTTTGGGATATAAAGGGCAACTATAGGTGCTTGGTGTACAAAGGACAACTTTAGATGCTTGAGATACAAAGGGTAACTATAGGTGCTTGGGGTAGAAAGGGCAACTACAGGTGCTTGGGGCAGAAAGGGCAACTACAGGTGCTTGGGGTACAAAGGGCAACTATAGGTGCTTGGGACACAAAGGACAACTATAGGTGCTTGGGACACAAAGGACAATGTAGGTGCTTTTGGGATACAAAGGGCAACTACAGATGCTTGGGACACAAAGTACAACTATAGGTGCTTGGGACACAAAGGACAACTTTATGTACTTGGGACAGAAAGGGCAACTATAGGTGCTTGAGGTACAAAGGGCAACTACAGGTGCTTGGGGCACAAAGGGCAACTACAGGTGCTTGGGACACAAAGGGTAACTATAGGTGTTTAGATACAAAGGGCAACTACAGGTGCTTGGGGCAGAAAGGGCAACTATAGGTGTTTAGATACAAAGGGCAACTACAGGTGCTTTGGGCAGAAAGGGCAACTATAGGTGTTTAGATACAAAGGGCAACTACAGGTGCTTTGGGCAGAAAGGGCAACTATAGGTGTTTGGATACAAAGGGCAACTATAGGTGCTTGAGATACAAAGGAAACCAATAGGTGCTCTTGGCAACAGCTAGATCATGATCATCATGCGGTGGACACTTCCCAGTCTCATCTTTTAGAATTTTTTTCCCTCAACAAAAGCGGTATAGATATTTTACTACCAATTTAGAATTTTATTTTGAGACATTGTTTCATTCCTTTAGTCTTCAGGTTAACTTTGATCTCTCTCTTTCACTCTACCTCCCCCTCCCCAAAAAAAAAATCCCAGGAAATGGCTTGACTATCATCAATCCTGTAAAAGAAACTGGTCCAGTTTGGTATTTAATTCTATGACCCTTTCATTACACCCTTTAGCACACGACAACTTTTAACACCCCTGAGGAAGAAGACTTTTGAGAACATTGTGGGAAAAGGAGAAAATGCTAGTAACCAGATTTCTACCCAATCAAAGCAAAATTGCACCATTTGAGCCACTTTGAAATTGTCCTCTGCAAATGCTTTCAATTTGAATAGGTCTAACATTTTGCTGTGTGGTAACGAGTTAGTTAAAGTCCTGTGTGCTAAGGACTAAGCTGCAGGGCTACCTTTAACCCCTTACCCCATAAGGCATTTCTATGGTATCTCTAATTGACCCTTAAAAACAGCAAGGACGAAGCTGTTTCTTATGTGTATATCACACTTTTTGATAGCATAGAAAACATTGTGGCAAAAGGTGAAATTGCTCGTCACGAGCAATTTCACCTTTTGCCACAATGTTTTCCAAAGGCTCCAACAAGCAATGCGTTAAAACGAGTATCTATGGAGTAAAGGGTTAAGCTAAAAATAGTTAACCCTTCACCATACAATAAAATTTAAGACATGTCCAAACCCAAAGTAGTCTCTAGATAAAAAAATTAATGTTACAAGCATTGTCGAAGTTGTCTTTCATATGATAGAAAACATTGTAGAAAAAGGAGAATATGCTGGTTACCAGCATATTCTCCTTTTCCCACAATGTTTTCTGAAGTCTTTTCCCCAGCATTGTTAAAAGTCAGCATTATGGTAAAGGACTTAAATACTTCTTTGTGTTAGCTGTTCTAACTAGCAGTATGTCTAACAACTGTTGATAAAACAACTTTTCAATAACCAGTACAGAAATTTAATTTGCCTACCTGGAAACCATTTGAAGTGATTCTCCTGTCCTCAATGTAGACATAGGTTTGATAGCTATCTGTGGGGATCATGTTTACCAAGATCTGTAATAGTGACTGTCCTAGAACACTGCAATATATAAAGGTTAATGAATGGTTATTATTATACTGCAAAGAAATTTCTCGTGACTTGATTGGTTAACATGCCGGGAACATATATATCACGTTCCCTTGCAAAAACCATGTAATGCCAGTTTCCATTTTGAGTGCCCCATAAACACCACTACATAATTATGCAACACAACATCCAAAATGGCGGCGTCAATCGATCACCAGACTGCACATTTATGCACCAAACTGCACGTTTTGTACCCTTCTCAAACAAAATTTCAATTTTTCAGTCAAATTTATTTTGTCGTTTGTAAGTGCTTTCAATTTCAACCGGTCTAGAATTTAGTTGTCTGGTAAGGAGTTAGGAAACTTTAAAGTAACAATAACTGTAAAAAATAAACAAAACAAGACTTAGTATTAAAATGCATTTGAATTTAAATACGTGTACATGAAATATCATTGAAAAGTATGGAAATTATTGTGAAGATGATAATCTGGTATTTAAGATCAACCTGAGTGTTGGTCACTGGAACAGAAATTAATTAAAAAAAAAATCTAGATTAAAAATTGCCTAGGTTAAAAATAGGTGGGTAAATATGAGTCAAAAAAAAAAATTGCCAGCTCACTCTATCTTATGCTTACTTTCTGGCTTATTTTAACCCATTACCACACAATCCCTGCTTTTGACGCCCCTAAGAAAGAAGCCTTTTGAAGACACTGTAGGAAAAGGAGAAAATGCTGGAAACCAGCATTTTCTCCTTTCCCCCCAGTGTTTTCTACCCTTCCTAGAACAAATTTCAATTTTTCAGTCACCTTTATTTTGTCTTCTGCAAATGCTCTCAATTTGGACCAGTCTAAAATTTTGTTGTGTGGTAAAGAGTTAAGATTCATTTTTCTGCAGCGACTAACACTTGGACCACTAGAATAGAATGTTATCTTTACAATATTTTCAACGCTTTTTAAAGGCATGATTTAAACATAAATGTATTTCAACACCTGCAGTGTCTTTTTGGCCAATATTGGGCCTTTAAGAGATCTCATTTTGCCTGTCAAGAAAAAAAAAAGTTAACACTTTATTTTCAGATCATAATCTTTCACCCATTACCACAGTTCCGACTTTTAACAACGCTGAGAAAGAAGCCTTTTGAAAAAATTGTGGGAAAAGGAGAAAATGCTGGCAACCCGCATTTTCTCAATTTCCCACAATGTTTTCTTACCCTATTAAACAAAAATCACATCATTTAAGCCACATAAACCCATTACCACACAATCCTTACTTTTGAGGCCCCTGACAAAGAAGCCCTTAGAAAACGTTGTGGTGGTAACCAGCATTTTCTCCTTTTCCCACAATGTTTTCTACCCTTCACAAAACAAATTTCAAATTTTCAGTCATTTTTATTTTGTCATCTGCAAATGCTTTCAATTTGGACCAGTCTAAAATATTGTCGTTTGGTAATGGCTTAATATTGTCACCTGCAAATAATTTTAATTTGGACAGGTCTAAAATTTTGTCGTTTGGTAAAGGGTTAAACTATGTTTGTCTAAGTATTGCCTTACCTTTCATTCAATTTTATCACTTGGTCTAATTTTGTGGATGTTATTATGTGATTCTCCATTAGTTCATGGAACAGTAGAGTCTCTTCCACCCTGTGTGGGTTTATCACCTTGATCTTGTTCTCATGCAGACATACCCAGCCATTGTAAAATTTTAATGGACCAATTAGTGACATTTCTGGTGAAGACTGTGATTGGCTGAAATAGTTTACGGCAAAATGAGGATTAACTCTGAAAGAGGAGTGGGGAGCACCCAGAAGTCAATTCAAATTATTCTAATATTTGTGTATAAGATGTCAATTCAAATTATTCTAATATTTGTGTATAAACTATAACAAAATTAATTGTCAGTTATTAACTCTTTACCACACAACAGAATTTAAGACTGGTCCAAACTGAAAGCATTTGCAGAAGACAAAATAAACAAGCCAAACACTGAATTTTTTTTCCCGACAGGGTAGAAAACCTTGTGGGAAAAGGAGAAAATGCTGGTTACAAGCATTTTCTCCTTTTCCCACAATGTTTTCAAAAGGCGTCTTTCTCAGGTTTGTTAAAACTTGGGATTGTGTGCTATAGGGTTAAAGCAATATATGAGAGACCTACATTTTCTTCCTTTCCCACAATATTTTCCATTCTTCCCAAAACAAACTTCAGTTTTAAAGTCTCACTAATTTTGTCACATGCAAATGCTTTCAATGGACTCATCTAAATTTTTTTTCATGTGGTTAGGAAACTACCAGTATATCAGCTGTTCTTAAAGATTTGTAATATCTAAAAAGTCTACAGAGTCTGATAATCACTTCAATAGAAATGTAATGTGGGCATTGAATTGTCATGTGACTGAAAAATTATCCAATTATTACTTTAATCATACTTTTATTACTTGCCAAAACTTTTACCTTGGGGCTATGCCATTCTGATACAACTCTTTAAGTCTCTGAAGAGAAAATTTTACTTTCACAGATGGTACTGGTGTGACACTGGATGATGTGTTTGTAGATGACAATAACTTTTCTTTGATATTGCTGGGCTAAAAGAAAAGAAAAGAAAAGGAAGAATGTCATAAGAACATTACATTTGTTTAACATAGAATGGCTTGAGTGCTGCATGACAAAATTTAAACACAGTTTGAAATTTGAATGGCATTTACATGCAACTTTCATTTGTATCTTAGTCATGTCTTAAGAGTTCACTAATTCATATCATTGTCCGGTTTTGCCACTATTAGGCTGGAGCTCTGTCAAACCTTGCCTGCAGGATTACCCCTTTCCCTTTACCACAAAGCAATATCTTAGACTTGTCCATAAAGAAGAAATTTACAGTGTTTCTGCCACCTTCAAATTTTTTAGGATCCCTATTCCTTTGTCATTATGTTATTTACCCTTTCGAAGACAATTTCCTTCTTTTCAGTCAGGTTTGATTTGTTATTTATAAATGCTCTAGACATAGAAATGTCTGAAATTTTGTCATTAAGAAGAGTCAAATAGAAACGTTAAATTTTAATGTAAATCCACAGCAGTAAATCAAAAGAAAATACAAGACAAAGTGCAAATGTAAGTCCTTTTATGCAAAAAAAAAGCCAAGGGCTTTGTTCACAAGGAATGATTAATTCATTTCTAAGTCTTAACCCTTTACCAAATAATCCCTGGTTTTAATAACCCAGAGAAAGAAGCTTTTTGAAATCATTGTGGGAAAAGGAGAAAATACTGGTTACCAGCATTTTCTCCTTTTGCCACAATGTTTTCTACCCTATCAATAAATAATTGCAAAATTTGAGCCACATTGAAATTATCGATTACAAATGCTTTCAATTTGGACAAGACTAAATTTTGTCGTTTGGTTAAGGGTTAATTGCGAAATAAGCCATCTGTTTGGTTCAGTTATTCTGTTTCCGCCAATAAGATGGCTAGTTTAGGTAATTAGAACCGGAACTATATTTATCTTTGTGGTAGACACAAATGAAGATATCTATCAGAAACAATTGTAAAAGGGGCAATAATTACATGCAAAAATCAAATGTTTTTTCCTTACAGTGTCCCCGAAACTGTCTACTTCTAGAGCACAAGATTTAATACAAATGAAAATGAGTTAAAGAAATTGAAATTAACTGAACACCTTGAAGCAAATTTACATCTAAGTCATTTCATAAAAATTGTGGCACAGGAATACTCAACGTAAGTAATTTACTGTCAAGGATTATAACCTGAACAGATGACAAAATATGCTTGATACGAGCAGATTCTCCTTGGCCACAATGTTTGAAAGATTGTCTGCTGAAGAAATAAAAAGTATTCGGCAAAACAAACATCTTTTATAATCCAATACCTCTTCTATTTTCTTGGCTTTCTTGGTCAAGAACTGCTTTTCCTGCACCTTCTTTTTCAGTTGCTGAATTTGAACTTTACCCGTATCTTCATACTGTTTTTTGTCTTCATCCGACAGTTTGTCCCACTTCTGACTAACAAGTTTTGTTATATCATCATACAGCAAGTCTGGGTTCTCCTCGACCACTATAACAACAAGAAGATAATATAGGTATACTTTAGCCATTCAAGTCAAATATGTCACCAAGTCACGGTTTGCATGGGTTATGATGATGACATGTCACATAAGGTCTATGTAACATCACTGACATTAAGTTTTTCTTTTATTTAACCCTTTACTAAACAATCGCTGGTGTTTATGACCCCTTGGAAGAAGCACTCTGAAAACATTGCGGGAAAAGGAGAATATGCTGTTAACCAGCTGTTTCTCCTTTTCCCACATTGTTTTCTTCTCCTCTAAGGTCAAGTTTAAATTTTTGAGTCATGTTTATTTTGTCACCTGCACATGATTTCAATTTTGACAAATCTAAATTAACACTTTACCAAATGACACAATTTTAGACTGGTCCAAATTGAAAGCGCCTGCAGATGACAAAACAAAGGTAACTCAAGAATCAAAATTTGTTTAGAGCAGGGTAGAAAATACTGTGGGAAAAAGGGAAAATGCAGGTTACCAAACATAAGAATTTTATCAAATACATGTACTAGTACATCACAAGAAAATGCATGTTACCTCTAGGTCGTTCCTCCCTTGAAAATGATGTAAATCCCAGTGAATATTTCTCTTTTGGACTTTTACCAACTATTTCGTACAATCTGGGCTGGCTGCTCTGCAAAAAAAACTTATCAACTGAAATCTTTAAGAACCAGTAAGTTAATCCCATAATTAAGGTAGTTGACCCCTAATACTTATAGTGCAGCATGGCATAAAATTTCTTGGAAGTTGATAAAGACAGATAGATTTATACAGATGAAATACTTTTGCACATTTTTAACCAATCAGAAATTCCTTTGATGTCTACCTTGAAATTATTTGTTGATACTTTTGTTAGTTTCCAGAAAAAGAAGGTAATTATCACAGCCATTTGTAATGAGAATACAGTAGTTTTAGATTTTTAAATGATTATTTTAGGAATGACAAAAAGGAAAAAGTGGCTTGGTGAAAATAGTACATGTACAATAATACCCATTTTGAATCTTAGCAAATTAGAATAATATCATAGTGGAAACAGCTTATTTCTATTAAGGGTCCACTACGTTAAATGACCCTGGGGAAGAGGGTTTTTGAAAACATTGTGGAAAAAGAAGAAAGTGCTGATAACCAGCATTTTCTCCTTTCCCCACAATGTTTACTACCCTTCCAAGGAGAAGTTGTACCATATTAGGTTTTATTTTTTTTTGTCTGCAGTTATTGCTCTAAATTCTGCAATTACTTTCAATTAGGACAAGTCTAGAATTTTGTTGTCTCATATAGTGTTATCATTTGAATCTTTACCTCTTTATCACGCAACAAAATAACAGAATAGTCCATATTCAAAAGGCTTTAGCAGATCAAAATTTAAGTGAAGTATTTCTTACAAGATTTGTCTTTAATATTGTAGATGACATTGTGGTAAGAAGAGAGGAAATACTGTTCCAAGCACTTACTCTTTTTCCCAAATTGCTTTCCTGTTAAAGTTCCATGCATGCATACAAATGAAATCATTTTTTGCAATACCTGTAATACAGATATTTCTCAACATGAAAAAATTCTCCTTCAGCCAGTGTTTTCAAAAGGTGTAGCAGTATTTAAAAGGTTACATGAAAGTAATTATCAGAGTGTTTGTTATGACAAAGGAATAAACAAGCAAAATGACACACCTGTAAATTCAGTGATTTCCTTTTAGCGGGTGGAGTACAAACTATGAGATCATCGTCCAACTGTGCATGTGACCTTTTATTACTGTTTGAGAAAGAATTAGAGGTCAATAAGGTCACTGGTTGTAATATATTTCCATCAGTTCCCCTAACACTGTTACCAGCACTCCACATATCTCTTTGTTTTACAGTGTTCTCCATGGCTTCACTATCATTTTCTTTGTTGTTCCTGGCTGTACTATTGCTCTCAACATCCATCACCATGATAGGCTGTTCTGTCACCATATTTACACATTTGTTGCCATTACTTTCATGGTCTTTAATTTGTTCCAAATTCTGCCTATCTTTATCAACAATATTTGACACATTTCCTTTTTCATGTCCAGTATTTTCTGTCTCCTTATAGGCCTTCACAAAGCCTTCTGTAAGATCTGATGCTACTTCCCCAGAATTCTTTTTCGATAGATTTTCTTGAGATTTGAGCAGTTCTTCCATGTCATCATCCAGAAAATCAAAACTCACAGCTACTTTTTGTGCAGTAGATTCCAACTCCCTGTCTGGATCTAAACGGTTTTTCTTCATGCCAGTATTAGATTGTAAACCTAATTGTAATTCATGTATTTTCCTTGAATTATCTGTTTTATCATCCCCATCCCCAATGTCTACAAATGAATCTTGCCCTAATGAACATGTAGTTTTACGTTCTTCGTGAGAATTTTCGCAATCATTATTTGATTCTTTTGGTTCAAGTCCAGTAAATATTTTCTGGTCATCACTGTCAGATACTGAATCTCTGAACTTCACTTTGTGACCAGTATTGTTTACAAAAGTTTCATGTTTAACTTCAGAACCCCTACAATCCTGATAACTGTCTTTATCATTTTGATCAGAACTTTTAGCTGTTGGTAAATTTTCCATACTAGAGTCTTTATTATCTCTAATTTCTTTTTTTCTTTGTGAACCATACAGCTCTTCTAACATGGTATTGATCTGTTCCAATATCAACTTCTGCAAATAGAAAGAAAATCTGGGCTTATCAGTTATTTATAGAAAATGCTGGTTTCCAGCATTTTCTCCTTTCCCAATATTTTTTTTTCCAAAAGGGAAGATTGGCACTGTGTGGTAAGTGGTGTAACTTATTGTCTTTTGTAATTGAAAATTCTGTTTTATTCACTTATTATCTCCACGATTTAACTTTTTATCAAAAGACAAAATTTTACACTGGTCCAAATTGAAAGCAATTGTAGACGGCAAAATTAACGTCACTCAAAAATTGAAATTTGTTCTGGGAAGGTAGAAAATAATGTGGGGAAAGGTGACAGTGCTGGTTACCAGCATTTTCTCCTTTTCTCACAATGTTTTAAAAAGGCTTCTTCTCTAGGGTCGTGAAAACCTGGGAAAGGTTCATAAAGGTTTAACTCTTTACCAAACGAGAAAATTTAGATTGGTCCAAATTGAAAGCATTTGCAGACGACAAAATAAAGGTGACTAAAAAATAGAAAATTGTTCTGGGAAGGGTAGAAAACACTGTGGGAAAAGGAGAAAATGCTGGTTACCAGCATTTTCTCCTTTTCCCATAGTGTTTTCAAAAGGCTTCTTTCTTAGGGGCGTCAAAAGTATGGATTGTGTGGTAATGGGTTAACTCCGTTAACAGTTTGTATGTAATATTGCAATTTTCAACATTATTTCACTTACATGGTAGGAGATAGTGCATCTTTTCATGCCTTCCTGTAGTTTTTTGACCAGTAATTTGAAAAGCATTCTTTCCAACCCAGTGTCTACGTTACCACACAGACATCAACACAATATTCAGAGGTAAGAGAGGAAAAAATCCTGTCAGAAAGACTATCATCAATCCTGGGAGAAAATAGAACTGAACCTGCAACTTCTGTTTTTCAAGATCCTGTATGTGATCAACCAAGCTTCAAGGCAAATTTCCTGTTAACCCATTACCACAAAATCTCCACCGTTGATGACCCTGAGAATTCTTTTGGAAATGATTTTGGGAAAAGGACAAAATGCTGGTTACCGTTTTCCATTATCATTTTCTTTTTAACGTCTATATAATGCTTCTTTCTCAGGGTTATTGAAAGACAGGATTGTGAGGTAAAGAGTTACAGCCAGGATTGTATGCTGAATGGTCAAGAAGTTTGTGAGTTGGGATTTGGATCACCTGTGGGATCAAAACACAGTATCACCAATATACTGAAATATTCATACAAATGCAAATGTTTTTAGGAAAAAATAGCACAAAAATTCTCAGCATCATATTTAAGAACCATTCCAATTTCAATCTAATTCTAAAACCCAAGACTAGCAATCTGATTGGCTTACAGCATCTGAATGTCAATCAAATTGCTAGGCCTGGAACTTTTAATCGTAATTAAATTCATAAGGGTTGGTGAATATAGTAAGAACACAGCACTAACCTGCTCATGAATCATAACTCTAGTTTTATTGGGATCAACATTAACATCTATGGTAGAGGTGGAGATGTTCAGGGCTAAGTAACATATAGGGTATCTTCCTTCCACCCCCATACAGCTACAGTAGTACTGCTTCAAACTCTGAAAGTATTACCCGTATCTTACTGTATTGAGCTTGTATTCCTTGCAGGCAAGGTCATTCTTTTCTACATAACAAAATAAACCAGGAAAAAAACAACCATGACAAAGTAATATCCCTCTACCTTTTTGAGGTGATAAATAGGGATAACCAACTAGTTGTAATGTGATAAGAAAAATCTGTCTCTAAAATGGCTTGTGATGTGGCTGAAAAAATGAGTCTCATGCATCAAATGCCATTCAAGTGACAGAATTTTAGTACATGTATTACACACAACCATCAGATTATATTACTTATTATAACTTGTTTTCAAATACCTTCTCTCAGCATTTATGTATAGATCTAGCTATACTGGTTACCAGCATTTTCTCTTTCTCCTGTGTTTTCAAAGCACCGTCTGATTGGGGTCATTAAAACTCCCAGCTTGTGTACTAAAGGGCTTAAAACAGGGACTAAAATTGTAATTTTTTAGCCAATACTATGGCTGTTACATGCTTCAAGTAACAAGTAAAGCATATGCAACATCTCTTTTCATTGTTTTAAATGAACAGAAAAAGAAAAACATATGTATATTCCTTTTCTTTACATGTACACAGGCCTCCTAGCAGGTCAAAACAAAAATAAAGGTTTTTATAAAGGCTCCAATGTATGAAAATAAAGCCTTTTAGTATAAAATATGAAAAAATAAAGAGTAAATAAAGGCTATTTTCGTCGAAGTTCTCATTTCTTTATTAAACCCACAGTCATACCAAAGGCATTTTTTGATGTTATATACTGTTTGAATTATGCAATATAATACATACCTTATTTAATGTGTATACCTATTTTCTCTGCATATTTATATCATACATAGCTCCTGTTTTACAGTGTAGGATCTACATCACCTTTGTTCAGAATACTGTAGCTTCACCAAACCTTGTCCATTACAGTAGTGCAAACATCTCACCAGACCTGAATTTTTTTTTTCTTTCTTTATTCAACTTGTCACAATTAGTAGAACTTGGCATTTATTATAATCACCCAATCCATGGTTTGGTGAGTGCACTACTGCAAACAGCTACTGCATGGTAGTCTGGTGAACACAACAGCATTCTGAAAAACTCAAGATGAAAGAAACAAAAGCAGCATTGTTTAACTACACATAAAAGAAGGGAAAATGCAGAACAAAATCCATTACTTGCTTTAAGCTAGCACGGCAACCAGTCAGAGCAAATATAAAGGTTTTGAGGGAGAATTACAGGCTATTTTGGCGTTTTAAAGGTTTTCTGGGGAAATGTAAAGGTTTTAAAGGTTTGCTCTGAAATTAAAGGTTTTTAAAGGTTTTAAAGGTTTCACTAGGAGGCCTGTGTACATGTACCAGTATTTCCTTTCCCTAAGTTCTTTCTTCATTTTGTCCTAGACTTTGGTTTTACAACTATAGTCCTTGCAGCAAGATTTGATCAATATCAAACTTCACAAAACTTTTTTTCCCACAATGTTTTCAGAAGGCCTCTTCCTAAGGATCGTTAAAAGTCATGATTATACTGTAAAGCATTAAGACAAGAGGAAAATACCTTTTCAATCTCTTTCACTTGCACAGGTCTACTGTTGACGGCTATGAAACACCTATCATTTGTACTGCGACTGGTTATATTTACATCACTCTTCGGCTGAGGTAAGTAACACTCCATTGTCATCTATAAAGAGAAGAAAAATGTTTCATTTATCATTTATGTGTTGTGCCCAAAGTGCACAATGTGCAAGTGCACAATGTGGAAAAAAATAACAGGAGAAACATCTTTTTATCACTTCACAGATTAACTCTATCTTCATAATTCAGCCTAAAACTGCTGAAAAAAAAAGAAAATGTCCAATTTAGACCCAAGGTTTTGAGTCATGAACCCTTCAACTCTTTTCCAAATAATCTCAAGTTTCTATCCGAGAATGATTTGAAGACCGAGCAAAAAGGTGACAATGCTTGTAACCAGTCTTTGACTCTTTCCCAATCCCAACTTTTAACAAACCTGAGAAATAAGCCTATAGAAAACATTGTGGGAAAAGGACAAAATGCTGGTAGCCAGATTTTCTCCTTTTCCCACAATATTTTCTACTCTATCAATCAGAGTCAAAAATCATCATATTAATGTGATTTAATTTGTTGTCTGCATAATGCTTTGAATTTTTCCCAGTCCAAAAATTTGTCATTTGGTAAAGAGTTAACCCTTTCTGGTAACCAGCGTTTTCTCCTTTTCCCACAATGTTTTCTACCCTATAATAGACAGAAATCATCTTTCAGCAGGAGTTGAATTGTCGTCTGCAAATGCTTTCAATTTGGTCTCGTCCAAAAGTTTGTCATTTGGGAAAGGGTTGAGACAAACATTGCCATAATGAGCCATATTTGTGATCAGCAAATGCTTTTCAGTTTGCACAATTCTAAAAATTTGTAGTCTGATAAACAGTGGAAGCTTGCTTACAACTGTCATCATCCTACAAATATGTATAAGACAAAAACTTCATATACCTTTGGATTTTCATATGTAATGACTTTATGCTCCATCTGGGCAATCACATTTCTACCCAGAACTCCAAGGAGGGCAGTCCTTGTGTCTTGGACCCCATTCTTTTGCCATACTATTTCCTTCCCATGCTTAAGTACCAACCTAACACCAGGTTTAACAATTCCATATACAATTAGTAAATCTTCTACTCTTTTCAATTCTTCCTTTTTCTTTTTACTGGTGTTATAAAACTGTCTGCGAACTGGCAAATTCTTAAAAAGATGACTGGCAGTTACGGTTGTACCTGACGAAAATAAATACAAATGTATGTGTAGTTCAGGTTATTCATGATATCTTCACTCTTTACCAAACAACAAAATTTATTTTAAACTGGTCCAAGTTGAAAGCATTTACAGATGACAAAATGGAAGTAACTGAAAATTTGAAATTTGTTTTGGGAAGGGAAGAAAACATTGTGGAAAATGGAGAAAATGCTGGTTACCAGCATTTTCTCCTTTTCCCTCAATGTTTTCAGATGGCTCCTTTCTTAGGGCCATTAAAAGTCGTAATTGTATGTGTACACATGCGCGGATCCAGATATCTTTCTCAGGGGGGGTCCCACCAAAAACGCACTCATCTTATTATATGATACTTTGATTTCCGGATTTCATTGGATGTAAGCCGTTTACAAGAAAAGGCAACGTTTCCAGTTCTAACCATGAGGAGGTCTCCACATTTAGAACCTTTTTTTTAAAATCTATGACTGTATTTTACATAAATGCTGTGCAATATCAAACCAATACCATTTCACGAATCCGATAACCACATTTTTGCCAAAATTCCATGGGGGGTCCGGACTCCCGGTCCCCACCTCTGGATCCACCCATGGTACAGAGTTAATTATCTTAACTGCTCCCTGTTTTATTCACACATGTTTCTGTGAATTACTAAAATATTGATTCTCTTATAGGCCTTCAGGGCTTACATCAATTTACCAAACAATCTCTGGTTTTTACAACCCAGATGAAAAAGCCTTCTGAAAACATTGTTGGAAAAGGAGAAAATGCTAGTAACCTGCAGTTTTATCTTTTTCTACCCTCCTACAGGAAAGTTTCAACTTTCGAGTCATGTTTATTGTGTTGTCTGAAAATGCTTTCAATCTGGACAAGACTAAAATTTGTCGTTTGGTAAAGACTTAAGAAACTTGAATCTAACTATCAGATGTAAAATTGCATGTGTCCCTTCCAAAATTAGGATGTGTTTTGGATCACTGGACACTGATAGTATCAAACCCTGCATTATGGCATACCTTGTCCAAGATGTGATGGTTGCTTAGTTACGATGTTACCATGGTGATCAAAACTGTAAGTAAAGCTCACACTTTCCTCTTTAGTTTTGGTGGTGATTGCCAACGATGAAACTGTGCATAGCGAACCTAGTAAAAGAATATTTAGCTTTATTAACCTTTTAAAACATGACGGTGATGATCCCAAGTTTTAACAAGAGGGCCATGATGGCCCTGTATCGCTCCACTGGCTTTTTAACCCTTTACCACACAAATTGAAGTATTCATGACCATGAAAAAGAGGGCCTTCAAAAACAATGAAGGCTGTCAGGCAGTACAAGCAGGTCAATTCATTAGCATGAAAGGTAAAATCCTTGGAAAAATAAGCTGAATGATAGAAACCTTACTCTGAATTTATTATTCACCTCATGTAAGCATAACTGTTAGCATCAAAAAAATGAATAACACTTGAAAACAGAATATTTTCTATCAAAAAACTTAAATGTCTAGCACCAATCATGTATCAATGCAGTTTGATAATCAAGGGAGGTAAATAGTACCACACTTTATCTTTCATAAAAAAGAGTTATTTCCCTTGATTAATATAAATTAAAGTGAGGCCCATGTTAAACTTGTGATCCCTGGATGGAGCCAATTTTGACCCCAGACCTACAATATGAAACTAGAATGTGTGGTTATAAACACGAAGATTTTTGAATCTTGCCATATAAAAAGCCCTGTACAACAAGTTTGCTCAATGAAAGGCCCTGCAAAATATGTGACCCATGAGACAGGTTTATAAAGCCAATGTAAAACTTGTGACCCCTGGGATGGGGTCAAACTTGACCCCCCAAAGTAAAAATTTTGGCCCTCTTGGTAGAAGCCCATTAGATAAAGCTACATGCAAATTTTGGTAGCCCTAGGCCTTATGGCTATGTACAAGTAGATTATTAAAGTTTCCCTATATAAGCCAATGCAAAACTTGTGATCTCCTGTGATGGGGGCTAAATTTGACCCCAGGGCTATACTTTTGGGCACCCTTAGTAGAGACCCCCTAGATAAAGCTACATGCAAAATTTGATAGCCCTAGTCCTTATAGCTAGGTGCGACAAGATTTTGAAAGTTTTCCCTATGTAAGCCCATGTAAAATTTGTTACCCCCCGGGGCTGGGCCAAATTTGACCCCTGGGCTATAAGTTGGAAACCCTTGGTAGAGGTCCACTAGATAAAGCTACATGCCAAATTTGGTAGCCCTAGGCCCTACGGCTAGGTGGAAGAAGAATTTTGAAGTTCTCCCTATATAAGCCCATGTAAAACTTGTTACCCCTGGGGCGGGGCCAATTTTGACCCCAGGGCTATAATTTAGACACTCTTGGTAGAGGTCCACTAAATGAAACAACATCCCAAATTTGGTAGCCCTAGGCCCTATGCCTAGGTAGAAGAGGAGTTTTAAAGTTCTCCCTAAATAAGCCCATGTAAAACTTGTGACCCCCGGGGCGGGGCCAATTTTGACCCCAGGGCCATAATTTGAAGAAACTTGGTAGAGGTCCACTAGATAAAGCTACATGCCAAATTTGGTAGCTCTAGGCCTTACGGTTTCAGACAAGAAGATTTTCAAAGATTTTCAAAATTTTTCAGTTTTGTTGCCATGGCAACCAGAGTTTTTGAAGGAATTAAATTCTTTGAAGAAATTCTGAAGAGGACCATGGCAGGATCATTTCTGTGAAGTTTCATCAAAATTGGATGGGTAGTTTCAGAGAAGAAGATGTTTAAAGAAAAAGTTAACGCACGGACGGACGGACGGACGGACGGACGCACAACGGACAACGGGCCATGACATAAGCCCGCTGGCCTTCGGCCAGTGGAGCTAAAAACCTTCAGAAGCCTTTTGCAAACATTGTTGGAAAGAAGAAAATTTTGGTTAACTCTTTACCACACAAGAAAATTCTAGACTGGTCCAAATTGAAAGCATTTGCAGACGACAAAATAAAGGTGACTGAAAAATTGAAATTTGTTCTGGGAAGGGTAGAAAACACTGTGGGAAAAGGAGAAAATGCTGGTTACAAGCATTTTCTCCTTTTCCCACAGTGTTTTCAAAAAGCTACTTTCACAGGGGCGTCAAAAGTAGGGTTTGTGTGGTAATGGGTTAACCAGCATTTTCTCCTTTTCCTACAATGTTTTCTGCCTTTTCTAAGGCAAATATTATCATTTGTACCAGCTTGCATTTTGACACCTGCAAAAGCTTTTATTTCTACCAGTATTAGCTACTGGCTGTTTACAAATTTGTACCATTTGGACTAGTTTAAAATTCTGATCTGTGGAAAAGACTTGAAGCAGATTGTAACCTAAGTTTGAACGTCTCCATATTGAATGCACATGCAGATGATTAATGAAACAAGCATGATGAGATTTCTAACAGAGTAGAAAACATTGAGGAAATTGATGAAAATGTAGCTGGTAACCAGTATTTTCTCCATTTCCCACAATGTTTCCATTACATGTTAATTCCTCACAATTATTTAAGTAGGGGAGTGGTTGGTACTAAATGGGTATAATAGCCTTTGCAGCTGACTGGTTGCAAGGTGTTCAACGCTGTTTTCAATACTATTTCAGTTATATTAAGCCAGTGCTTCTACCCATGCTTTCTCTGTGTTTCTTTTACCTGTACCCTGCACAATATTCTTTCCAAGCCACTGGCAGTTTTGCCATAACCATCGTTGAAACAATGATTAGCAATGAGAAACAAATGAATTCTGCAGCCATCACTATCATTAGTCCTTGCAAAGAAATTGACTGAGCCGGGGATCAAACCAGCGACCCCCTATTCTTGGGTCCTGCATGTTACCGACTGAGCTACCAGCACTCCACAGCAGCCTTTGCAAATGGTGTAAATTAAAATCAATGATACACACTCCTCCACTACCCGAGGCTAAACCCTTACTAACATTTTCTCCTTTTCGAACAATGTTATCAAAAGCTGTCCCTGTCCATTTCATCATTAGACCACCGTCAGCGCCCTTAACCCTTTACTCCATAGATACTCATTTCTACGCATTGCTTGTAGGAGCCTTTGAAAAACATTGTGGCAAAAGGTGAAATTGCTCGTGACGAGCAATTTCACCTTTTGTCACAATGTTTTCTATGCTATCAAAAGGTGTCATATACACATAAGAAACAGCTTCATCCTTGCTGTTATTTAGGGTCAATTAGAGATACCACAGAAATACCTTATGAGGTAAAGGGTTAAAAGCTGGGATTGTGTGGTGTAGGGTTAAAGTTGTTAAAACTATGACTGTCTGTCTGGTATTGGGTCGTAAAACAATGTACGACACAACATAAGTAGACTTCAATACCAAGAGCTTCTCCTCTAAATCCATATGTGCTGAGGTTCTCTAGATCATTAAAGGAAGAGATTTTTGATGTATGATATCTTTTAGCGACAAATGGCATGTTGGTCTGCTTGATGCCATACCCATTATCCCTCACTTCAACCTTGTCAAGACCATAGTTTTCCTGTAAATAGAAATATATGAGCCATGCTCTGTGAAAAAGGGGCTTAACTCTTTATCACACAATGTCAACTTTTAACGACCATTAGGAATATAACCTTTTGAAAACATTGTGTTATTAGTATTTTTCCTACAAAACAAAAATGTCTACCTACATGTACATCAGCACCTACATGCTTAATTCTTTCCCAAACAAGCCCTGGTTTTTACGTGTCTGCGGTACAAGGTTTTAGAAAACACTGTGGGAAAAGGGGAAATTGCTCGTAGCGAGCAATTTCTCTTTTTCCTAAAGTGTTTTCTAGCCGTTCAGAAAACTTCCTGCCATTCTCATCAAATTCAAAATTGTCATCTGCAAAATCATGTGACTGCAAATTGGTGCCAAATACATTGGGTTGTATTGAAATATTTACAAAAACCATCAAAGTCACATGAATCTATTTTTTCACAATGGCACCGATACAGCTGTGAATGCCGTGGTTGATATTCTTTCAAATGTTTGGATGAAACTGCACAATGTTTTCTGTGGTATTTTGATAAACTATTAATTAATAGGCAGTGGGTTTGATAGCAAACTAATTTACCGCTCTTATATACTTGACCACCGTTGTCTTCAGTATGTCAAAAGAATAAACTAGAAAACTGGAATTAACAAGTTTCTTAATTGCCAGCACACTTGACACATTTTAAGATCATCAGACAACCCTTTTCCCCTTCATTATAAAGTAATATTCGATACTGATTTTAAACTGATTGCCCAACACAAGACCACCACCCCATCCCCGATTCTTAACTCTTTACCAAACGACGTAAGTAATATTAGACTATTCCAAATTGAAAGCATTTGCAGACGAAAAAATAAATGTGACTAAACTTTGTTTTTGGAGGTAAAGATGGCATTGCGGGTATGGAAAAAATGCTGGTTACCAGCATTTTCTCGTTTTCCGCCAATTTTTTTAGAAGGCTTCTTTTTCAGAGTCGTGAAAACTTTCTGAGAAAGGGTAACCTTAGCTTTAGGCTCAACCTACCAGTTTCACTTCAGCTGTGGTCGCATCCGAATCCAGCGAGTTTTCAACGAGCTCTTTAACAACGCCATAAACTGAGGTTATAACCTGTGAACTTCCAATAAGTCTAACAGTATCTTTAGGTAAAGATTTAAGTTCTGATCCATCATCCATAATCAAATTTTGACTTCGACGGGGCCGTTTAGAGGGAATTTCCCGCCATTTACTTCTTTAAAGGGAAAGAACTTTTTTCAACACTTCAAAAAATAATTTGTCAAATGCTGGCACCAATGACTGCCACATGTTATGAAAAAAGAAGTAAATTTCTGTAGCGTTGGTTTATGTTAATGATTGGGTGTTTTATTTTCGTGTTGCTAGAGTTCTTATGCGTACAAATGCCGTATCGTCCGCTACACAATAAAACATCATAAGGGAGACAACTTTCTCTAATTAATCCGTTTCCAACAGGTTGCTTGGCTTTCGCGTCACTCATGATAAGGTAATGCAACCGTATATTTCTTTTCTACTTCTTACAAATTTTGCAGATTGATTAAAATGTTTTTGTTTTATTTTTTTATTTTTTCCTCATCAAAGAAATTAGCTTAATGCGGAGGGTTTTGCCACTGAAAAAGAAAAGAAACTCGCCATCGGAAATTTCGCTACTAGTGGTTTCGCCCTTAGCAGGTTTCGCCCAATAAGAAATAAGTGAATATATTGCTTACAGGATTTTAATAACTTACATAAAGGAAAAGGTCATTTTCAATTCTAGTCACCAGACCGCACCACAAGGCACTTTATCATAAGAATTTGCAGACGATCCAAAAAAAGTGACAGAAAATTTTAATTTTTTTTTGAAGGGTAGAAAACATTGTGGGAAAAGGAGAAAATGCTGGTTACCAGCATGTTCTCCTATTCCCACAACGTTTTTCTAAAGGCTTCCCTCTCACGGCCGTCAAAAGTAGGGATTATGTGTTAACGGGTTAACAAGTTTGTGAGCCTTAGCATAGAGGCCCAGATAGATAGGAAGTGCATTCTACCAAAAGCACCAGTATAGCTGCTCATTGCAGTTGTCATGAGTACCTGCATTATGGGTTTAACTCATTACCAAACGACAAAATTTTAGACTAGTTCAAATTGAAAGCATTTGCAGACAACAAAATACAGGTGAATGAAAAATTGACATTTGTTCTGGGAAGGGTAGAAAACACTGGGGGGGAAAGCAGAAAATGCTGGTTACCAGCATTTTCTCCTTTTCCCACACGTTTCAAAAGGCTTCTTTCTCAGGGGCATCAAAAGTAGGGATTTTGTGGTAATGGGTTAAGTGAAGAACTAATGTGAATGAAAAGTGCTTTCTTAAACACCGAGGATAAAGGAGAGTTGATGAACACCATTTTCTTTTTCTTACCACAATGTTTTTTACCCTTCATTGTTCCCACTTACGCAAATTATTGCGTTAATCATATTATAGAATTGAAAATCACTTAATAAATTGTGGTTGTATGTGAGACCTCATGTAAGAAAAGAAAGTTTCAAAAAAGCCATCATCTGCTTTTAATCTTGAATAAAATTGCAGGTTTTGAAGATACTTATTACCTTACTCATCCATAAATTAACAGATATGAAAACTTGGTCGGTACAAAAGACGTGAAAACCCATGACACAACAAAATTTTCCATTGACATTGTCAAATTAAAGTTACTTTAGGCCCTCTTTTCAACTTTGTAATGACGTTTAGCTTAAAATTTCAGCAAATATCTTTATGAAACAGTTTTTTTTGCTGCATATCATCAATATGGATGGCTTTACCTCTAGTTGAGGACCATTATTGTCATACCCTCAGACATAAAATCTTACCCCCAGATTTACAGCTCAGGGGTAAAAGTACCCTTGATATAAAAAGGTAGTGGCAACACTGACCCTTTGAAAGAGAAATTTCATGTTGGCGTAACTTCTAATATGCACACCACGCACATGCGTAATGTAAAAAAAAAGTAAGAGTAGGCCGTAGGTTGCCTCTTTTTGCATATTTTTCAGTCTGGCCATTTTCTCAGAAGAGGCTCGAAATCGTTCTACAGCCATATGGATTATCAAAATTTTCTTGGGGGAGGCTCCCAACATCCCCCCCCCCTCAAAGGAGAGGGGGAGATCCATCTCTCATGGTCTCCCCCCTCTCGCGCCTATTGCGCTCCAGAATGCCTCTGGCGTTCATGCACGCCTGTGGCGTGCATATAATTCACTTTTTCGCATTTAAGCCCCTTGAAATAACAATGATTTCTTTCCCTCCCAAAACAAATTTCAACCTTTGAGACACTTTAATTTGTTGTCTGCTAATGTTTTTAATTTGAAACAGTCTAAATTTTTGTCATCCAGTAAAGGGTAAATAAAGCCAAAAGGGTTGAAGTTGTATCTGATATGCGACTGTTGTGTAGTAACTCAGGGACACGTTAGAATGCATTTAGGCTTTCATTATGATATGGACCATAAAAGCTTTAGGGAGGAAGGAATTTGGTGATGTTGCTATTTGTGAGTAGGTTTATAGTCTGGGAAAGATAAATTTTAATGGTAGTTTAATCTGGAAGGGACTTATTATTTGGTTAGAAATATATGGATTTATTAATTAAAGCATAACCACACAATCCCTACTTTTGACAACCTGGGAAAGAAGCCTTTAGAAAACAATGTGGAAAAAGGAGAAAATGCTGGTAACCAGCATTTTCTCCTTTTCCTACAAGGTTTTCTACCCTTTACAAAACAAATTTCAAATGTTCAGTCAGTTTTATTGTATCGTCTGCAAATGCTTTCGAATTGGACAAACCTAAAATTTTGTTAATTGGTAATGAGTTAACTCTTTACTTCATGAAGAAAATTTACACTTGACCAAATTGAAAGTATTATGCAGAAAAACTTGGGAAAAAAAAGAGTATGGCTAGAATATTATAGCATTAAAAAATTTTGTCCTTAAAATGGTCGAAAACAATGAGGGAGAAGACCAAGTGAAAGTGTGAGCAGACAACAAATTAACTATGGCTAAACTGATAGGACTTGTCCTTAAGATGATAGAAAACATTGTTGGAAATGGAGAAAATGCTGTTCATGTTGGGACTGTGTGGTGAAGGGTAAAATTATTCAGTCTTTACACGGTTGTTAAAAAGGACTGATAGGACTTGTCCTTAAGATGATAGAAAACATTGTTGGAAATGGAGAAAATGCTGTTCATGTTGGGACTGTGTGGTGAAGGGTAAAATTATTCAGTCTTTACACGGTTGTTAAAAAGGACTTTTCTTTTGTAAGTAACTGTAGGGAGTGGCACATGTATACTGCTCTTATTGTGCAATCATAACTGCTGCTATACTGTCTTTTTTTTGCATAAATACCAACTTTAGCAAAGTCTTCATAGTTATAACTCGGTGTTTGCAAGCAGACCATTTCTAAAATAGTACAAAATGATGAGTTTTTCACCAAATAACAAAATTTTACACTGGCGAAAATGCTACATACATGTATAAATAAGTGAGCTGATGCTGTGATGTGACTGAAATAATGTTGAAAGTGACATACCTATCATTTATCAAGTATTTTACATCTGATGTACCAAAAACAAAAAAGATATCTAAATTTTCATCACTTTTTTTCACCCAAATTTAGTAACCTCACTTGACACTTACTGAGCAAATTTTCTAGTTTCTAGGTTTACAACAGCTACAGGAGAAAAATTTACAGTGTTACAGTTAACCCTTTACCACACAATCCCGACTTTTGATGCCCCTGGGAAAGAAGCCTTTTGAAAACATTGAGAGAAAAGGACAGAATGCTGGTAACCAGCATTTTCTCCTTTTCCCACAAAGTTTTCTACCCAATCAATGCAAAATTGCACCATATGAGCCACCTTGAAATTGTCATCTGCAAATGCTTTCAATTTGGATAGAGCTAAAATTTTGCTGAGTGGTAACAGGTTAACCAAAAAAACATATCTATTCATTTTTTTTCCACAGATTGAGTGTCCTCACTTGACACTACAAGAGCTTTCTAGTGTCTAAGTAACTAAACCTACAGGAATCATGTATGGCTGGCAGAAAGTGGTTCATTCAGTGGCAGGTTGGAGCCCATCTACAGACTTTGTGCCTGCAGTGCCGGCTGCTCTTACTCTCTACTTATCAATCTACACTGTGGGCCAGATTTTAAGACAGATTGTAAAACACCTAGCACCTTCGGTGATTCAAGAATACTTGTTTGACTTTGTTAAAACACTGACTTTCTGCGCCTATCCATTTGGACATGGAATTGTGCGGAAATTTTACGGAGAGCCAGGGTACTTTCTTGCTATGATTCCACTAGTAACATTGACAGTATTTACCTTTCCAGAGGGATTGGGAAATCCAATAGGTGTTTGGTTGAATTTCCACAGAAAAAGAATTCCTTTTATTAAATCAATCCTATTAACAATAATTGAGATAACAGCTGGTCTATTAGCTTATAGACTGGGTATGACAGTGTTTGAACTAGAATTACATCCAATATATGTGGCAAGATTGACAAATTATTACAACAGTTTTTGCGAATCAGACCTGCGAGTGCCTGCCCATTTTGGCTTTTTGATCGAGTTCCTTGCCATGATATATGAGACCTGGTTTTCTAGTCAGATTTTAACTAACAATAAGTTTATAGACACAGTGCTGAAGATTTCCAATGCTGGTATTCTTGTCTCATGTGGTAAGTAAAGTTTTTGACCCTATGCCAGATGATAAAATTTTAGCCCTGTCAAAATTGAAAGGTTTTGCAGAAGACAATTTCAGTGTGGCTAAGAATAACCATTTTTTCTTTGATAGGGTAGAAAACATGGTAGGAAAAGGAGAACATGCAGGTTACCAGCATTTCTCCTTTTCACATATTATTTCTGAAGTTCTCTTTCCCAGAATCGTTAAAAGTTTTCATGTGGTAAATTAAGTATTAATCAACCCTTTAGCACTTAACTAAACCACAAAATTTTGGACTAGTCCAAATTGAAAGCATAATATGCAGATGACGAGATAAATATGACTCAAAAAATGAAATTTGATTTTGGAAGGGTAGAAAACATTTTGGGAAAAGGAGAAAATGCTGGTTACCAGCATTTTCTCCTTTTCCCATAATGTTTTCAAAAGCTTCTTACTCAGGGTCGTTAAAAGTCGGGATTGTGTGGTAAAGAGTTAATCCATATTTGGACATATGCCATCAGTTCTATGTAAAAATGAAGGAAAAATGTTGATAGTACAAATGAATGAAATGCAGACCGCTTTCTAAACCCCTTTCCAAACAACCTTCAGTTAAAAGATGTTTATAGAAGGCTTTTCAAAACTGTGTGAAAATAAGATTTGACAAGCATATTACATGTATATAAACATTATGGGAGAGGGAGAAATTTGCCTGTTCCAAGCGTTTTGTTCCTATTTACAATGTTTTCTAAAACCTTCTTCATTGGGAACTGTTTGTAAATGAGTTAACTCTTTACCACACAATCCTGATTTTAACGACCTTGAGAAGGAAAGCTTTTGACAACATTGTTGGAAAAGAAGAAAATACTGGTAATCAGCATTTTCTCCTTTTCCCACAATGTTTTCTACCCTTTCCATATCAAATTTCAGATTTAGATTCACATTTATTTTGTTGACTGCAAATGCTTTCACTTTGGACTAGCTAAAGAAATTTGCTGTAGAAAACCTATAAATATACCCATGCAGATGATAAGCTTGAATTATGGACTGATACTTGAATACTCTAAAATGTTATAGAAAAATGTATGGTCCATTGCGTTGTCTGCGCATGTCATATTCTTCGAAGATTAGACTGTCTTATATGACGCATCACCAGCCCCGAAAGCGAGCAGACTGTAATATTACGGTCAGTAAAGTAGCAATGTAGAAAATAGCTTTATCAATTTGTTTGAGGAGAAATGAGACCTGCTTTAGCTCCAGATTTCTCTAAACTGTTGATCATAGCTTAGTGAATTGCACGAGTTGGCGTTTTACTGAGTAAATGTTTATTATAGTTTGAAATTCAAAGTAACGGTTGTTGCGTAGAAAAGTGGTTCAGTTCTGTACCCAGGATGCCCAAATTAGATAGATGAGTATTTATAGAATGCCATCTAGCGGGAGATAATGTGGTCTATTGTAGGACAGAAAGAAAGTTGTTTGCAAAATTAATGATAATGGGCAAAACAAAACTAGAAGAAATGACTTAACCCTTTACCAAACAATCCCTAGTTTTTACGACCCTTGGATAGAGGCCTTTTGAAAACATTGTTTTCCATGATGTTTTTTACCTGTCTGGGAACTAATTTCAGTTCTTGAGTTATGTTTCTTTTGTTGTCTGCAAGTACTTTCAATTTGGACCAGTCTAAAATTTTGTCGTTTGGTAAGGAGTTAAGTCTTTACTAGACGATAAGATTATAGCATAGTCAGAATCGAGAGCAATTTCAATGTGGCTGAAATGGGGCTGTCTTTCTTTGATAGGGTGGAAAACATTGCAGGAAAAGGAGAAAATGCTGGTTACCAGCATTTTCTCCTTTTCCCTTGATGTTTTCAAAAGGCTTTTTCAATAGACTCCTGAAAACTGTGATTGTGTGGTAAAGGTTTAGATAATGCACTGGCATGCTTTATTACGGTAGAGTAAGTTGCAAGCTCACAATCCTTAAGTGCCTACCTTGAGAGGGTTACAAGATCTTTAGGTGCATTTCTTACAGAATTACTATTTAGGCTTTGTTTGTCTAAGAAAGCATCCTCCAGGATTGCCAAAAAAGATACATAATATTATTTTCAGAAAAATTCCAGGAACATTGACAAGTTCACTGGCCATCATGGGCCATTCCAAAAATATTGTAAAGAATGCCAGATTAAGTGGGCTACAGTCTTTTGAAAACAATCTCCTGTTTCAGTGACATCCGAGAAAGAAAGCTTTTTAAAAGACCATGGGAAAAGGAGAAAATACTGGTAACCAGCATTTTCTCCTTTGCCTACAAGGTTTTCTACCTTGTCAACAGATAGATCTGAATATTTAAGCCACATCTTTTTAAATTTTATGGTTTGCAAACATTTTGAATGATGACAAGTCTAACATTTTGTTGTTTGGTAAAGAGCAAAGGGCTGGCCTACATATTACCGACATATATGATCAGAAAAAGAGTGTTATGCTTTATCTGTCTTGTAGATGTTTTAAGGGTCATAAAAACCAGGGACTGTTCGAGAAAGGGATAGAACACACCACAGCTGTTTTGGAACATAGCATGAGCTGCCTGACCTTTTGTCTCGGCGTCTGTCTTTTGAAATATTCTGCCAAAGACAAAATTAAATTAGCAGTATCAGAGCTCCAAATAGAGGGAGTGATTTTGATTTCAAAATTGAAAATATCAATAATTCTCCACTAAAACCTACGTTATGGGTACTCATTAGAATTGTCTCGATGAGACGATTCTAATGAGTACCCACAACATAGGGTTTGGATGAGAAATAATGGATTTAGAATATCATCACTCCCTTTTATCTGAAGCTCTGGCAGTATAGTTTATTTTTCCATACTTGAGAATGGTCATTTCATTTATAATCAGCACTCTTATGATTAGTGCCTCAAAAACGGTGGGTGTAGAAATAAACTATACAGGTTATAGGTCAGTAAACCTCTGTAACCCTTTCCCAAACAAGCCCTGGTTTTAACATGTCTGCAGTAAAAGTCTTTTGAAAACACTGGGGGAAAAGGAGAAACAGCTCATACGAGCAATTTCTCCTTTTCCCACAGTGTTTTCTGCCTTTTTTGAGAACTTTCTGCCATTTTCTCCAAATCTAAAATTGTCGTCTGCAAGCTCTTTCGGTTTGGAAGGGTCCAAAATTTATCGTTTGAGAAAAGTTAACCCATTCCACACCGCAGACAACAACAAATTTTTATGGACATTGTAGTTCAAGATCAGACTGCACAGAATGTGCAGTACCTAAGATCTACCCTGTCCATTGCTATATATTCTAGACTATGTACAAACTGTCTCTTGGTCTTGCAGAGGAAATGTATTTCTAGCCTTTGAGAAAATGTAATTTATTTGTTCAGTAATGGTAGAGTTTATATTTTCTAGGTGTACATCTGACGGGGATGTACATGCATCCTGCCATGGCAACAGGACACACATTTGGTTGTGGTGATACTTATAAAACAACTCACATCGTTATCTACTGGGTTGGTCCAATGATTGGTGCCTGGTGCTCGGTTCAACTGCAGAAACTCTACAGCTTCAATTGGTATAGACAGAAGAAAGCTGGAAAACAGAATGGGAAGAAGAATAAAAAAGATGGGAGAAACAAGAAACAGTCTGAGAATGGTTCTGCAGAAAACGGGATAAAAAATGAAAACGGTATTAAAAAGAGGAGAGCAAGTAGGAGAAAATACTATCAACCTTAGACCTTTACAATACAGAAAAGTTTTTAGACCTATCCATATTGAAAGCCATTGCAGAGGACAATTTCATAATGGCTCAAAGATGCAGTTTTTCTTTGGTGGGGTAGACAATGTTTTCTACCCTGTCAAAGAAACATTGTAATTTGTCATATGCAAATGCTTTCAATTCATAGAAAGCTAAAATTTTGTCATCTTGGAAAGGATTAAAGCAATTTAACCATTTACCACACAGTACTGAGTTTTAATGAAGTAGAGGGCTTTATTAAAACATTGTGGAAGAAAAAGAGAAACTGCTGGTTGTATGCATTTTCTTCTTTTCTCACAATAGTTCATAACCCTATCGAAGACAGAAAAAGACATCTGAGCTACAGTCAGCCTTTGAAAACACAGTGGTAACTAGTATTTTCTTATTTTACCATAATGTTTTCAAAAGGCATTTTCTTTAAAGGCATCATAACTTGGGATTGTGTGGTAACGAGTTAAAGGTTGAAAGATATTCATAGTCTGCAAAGGTGCTTTGAGTTTGGACAAGTTCAAATTTTGTCGTCTTGTAAAGGATTAATTGAAACTTACTCGTAATGCACAGACTTCATCTTTTTGGAACATACCAACCAAAACCTAGTGCAAGTTACACTAGGCAGAAATGCGAGTAAATGTACTTTTGGGACTAGGATTTTTCAATAGTATGAAGGCATCCTTGGAAAAGGAGTTATTGTAATAAGCCATTATTTCTTTTCCAGTAATGTTTTGAATTTGTTTGTAGTACAGACTTGAAATGTCATGTCTTAATGGTTGTGGATTTTAATGTTTTACTTTGTGGTTAAGTATACAAATTCTAGTCAGCTGCTTGGTATAGATCTGCCTAAGCATATTTTAACTTTATACTAAACAATGAAGCTGTATACTTGTCTAAGTTCAAAGCATGTTTATACAATAAATTAACCCATTACCACACAATCCCTACTTTTGACGCCCCTGAGAAAGAAGCCTTTTGAAAACACTGTGGGAAAAGGAGAAAATGCTGGTAACCAGCATTTTCTCCTTTTCCCGCAATGTTTTCACCCTTCCTAAGACAAATTTCTATTTTTCAGTCACCTTTATTTTGTCGTCTGCAAATGCATTCAATTTGGACCAGTCTAACATTTTCCCATGTGGTAAAGGTTGAAAGGTGACTCAATGACTTAGTTTGTCTTTGATAGTAGAAAGAAAACATAGTGCTTCCAAAACAAATTTCAGTGTTTGAGTCACATTTATGTTGTCATCTGCAAATGCTTTCAGTTTGGAACAGTCCAAAATTTTGTCGTTTGGTAAAGAGTTAATTGAGTAAGATTTAAATTGCTTTCAATTTAGACTAGTCTAGAAGTTTTTTTTGTTTGGTAAGAGTTAAATCACACCCACCTGGAAAAAATGTTTTACAGGGACATTAATATCTTTATGACTGTTTGTTATTTATGTTTTCCTATTATGATTACATGTCTGATAGAAATCCATTTCTGCTCAATGTTTTGTTTTATAATAAATTGGAACTACAGGATTTTCCTACACTGATATGTTGTTTTTACATGCAAAATGGTTTGCTTAACTCTTTACCACAAAATCCAGACTTTTAAGGACGCTGAGAGAGAAGCCTGTTGAAAACACTGTGGGAAAAGGAGAAAATGCTGGTAACCAGCATTTTCTCATTTTCCCACAATGTTTTTTACCCTTCCTAAAACAAATTTCAATTTTTCAGTCACATTTATTTTGTCGTCTGCAAATACTTTCAATTTGGATCAGTCTATAATTTTGTTGTTTGGGAAAGAGTTAAGGTAGTAACCAATTAAACGCTTCCATTGCAACATGAAACAAGATTTCTTGTTAGTTGATGAATATGGGTTTATACTAATATAAATACTTTTGAACATTTTTAACGGACCAGAAATTCCTTGGATGTCCATTGATGGATATCCTTGGATAAAATTGTTTGTTGATGCTTTTGTTTGTTTTCTGAGAAGGGAGGTAATTATTATCTCCCTTTGTAATGTGAATATAGTAGTTTTAGAGTTATAAATGATAGCTCTAAGAAGGAGAAAAGGGAAAAAAAAATGGCTCGGTTAAAGTAGTACAATAATATTCATATTTTTACCTCACCTGAGCACGAAGTGCTCATGGTGAGCTTTTGTGGTTGCCCGATGTCCGTGGTGCGTCGTCCACAATTTCTTTAAACATCTTTTCCTCCTAAACCACTGGGCCAATCTTGATGAAACTTGACAGGGATGTTCTTTTGGTGAAGCTCTACCAAAGTTGTTCAAGAGATTGAATTCCAGCTATAACTCAGGTTGCCATGGCAACCAAAAGGAAAAAAATAGCAAAATCTTTGAAAATCTTCCTCTCTGAAACTAGAAGGCCAAGAGCTTTGATATTTGGTATGTAGCATCTCCTAGTGGACCTCTACCAAGATTGTTCATATGACGCCCCTGGGTCAAAACTGGCCCCGCCACGGGGGTCACAAGTTTGAAACATAGGAACAAAGAAGGAAAACTTTAAAAATCTTCTCTGAAACTAGGTGGTGCAGAGCTTTGATATTTGGTATGAAGCATCTCCTAATGGACCTCTACCAAGATTGTTCATATGATGCCCCTGGGGTCAAAACTGGCCCGGCCCTGGGGGTCATAAGTTTGAAACATAGGAACAAAGAAGGAAAACTTTAAAAATATTCTTCTCTGAAACTAGATGGTGCAGAGCTTTGATATTTGGTATGTAGCATCTCCAAGTGGACCTCTACCAAGATTGTTCATATGATGCCCCTGGGGTCAAAACTTACCAGGCCCTGGGGGTCACAAATTTGAAAGATAGGAACAAAGAAGGAAAACTTTAAAAATATTCTTCTCTGAAACTAGAAGGTGCAGAGCTTTGATATTTGGTATGTAGCATTTTCTAGTGGACCTCTGCCAAGAGTGTTCATATGATGTCCCTGGGTTCAAAACTGGCCTTACCGTGGGGGTCACAAGTTTGAAAGATAGCAACAAAGAAGGAAAACTTTAAAAATCTTCTCTGAAACTAGAAGGTGCAGAGCTTTGATATTTGGTATGTAGCATCGCCCTGTGGACGTCTACCAAGATTGTTCATATGATGCCCCTGGGGTCAAAACTGGCCCCACCCCGGGGGTCACAAGATTGAAACGTAGGAACAAAGAAGGAAAACTTTAAAAATATTCTTCTCTGAAACTAGAAGATGCAGAGTTTTGATATTTGGTATGTAGCATCTCTTAGTGGATCTCCACCAAGAATGTTCATATGATACCCCTGGGGTCAAAACTGGCCCCGTCCCGGGGATCACAAGTTTGAAACATAGGAACAAAGTTTAAAAATCTTCTCTAAAAGTAGAAGATGCATTTTGCACAGTTACATACCCTGTCAGAATTATTTGACCTTGAACTTTGATATTTGGTACTTATCTTCATTGTAGACCTTTACTGCTTAGTACTCAAGTGAGCGATATAGGACCATCATGGTCCTCTTGTTAATGATAGCAAGTTTTTAGCTCACCTGAGCACAACGTGCTCAAGGGGAGCTTTTAGGATCACTCAGTGTCCGTCGTCCATAGTTCGTCGTCCATCATGCGTTGTCAACAATTCTTTAAACATCAACTCCTCCTAAACCGCTGGGCCAATTTGGACCAAACTTGGCTGGATTGTTCCTTGGGAGGTCCTCTTTAAAAATTGTTCACAAATTTGATTTCATCAAAAACTCTGATTGCCATGGAATCAAATGGAATTTTCAATGAAATTCTTTAAAAATCTTCTTCTCTGAAACCGCTGGCCAGATTTTAAAATGATTTCACAGGGATTTCCTTGGGTGACCCTTTTCAAAAAGTTTTGGCAAAATTTTGATCCGTCGAGAAACATGGCTCTGGTGAATGGGGGCTACTTGCACTATACAGAAATGAAGAAATTCTTAAAAACTCTTCTTCTCTGAAACCGCTGGTCAGAATTTGAAATAATTTCTCAGGGATGTTCTTTGGGGGACTCTTTTCAAAAACTGTTCGCGAAATTTTGATATGTCAAGAAACATGGCTCTGGTGAATGGGGGCTACTTGCACTATACAGGAATGAAGAAATTCTTAAAAATTCTTCTTCTCTGAAACCACTGGTCAGAATTTGAAATAATTTCATAGCAATGTTCCTTGGATGACCCTTTTCAAAAATTGTTCGCAAAATTTGATTCGTCAAGAACCATGGCTCTGGTGAATGGGGGCTACTTGCACTGTACAGAAATGAAGAAATTCTTGAAAATTCTTCTTCTCTGAAACAGCTGGTCAGATTTTAAAATAATTTCACAGAGATATTCCTTGGGTGACCCTTTTCAAAAACTGTTCGTGAAATTTTGATCCATTACGAAACATGGCTCTGGTGAATGGGGGCTACTCGCGCACTATATGGAAATGAAGACATTATTGAAGATTCTTCTTCTCTGAAACTGCTGGCCACATTTTAAAATAATTTCACAGGGATGTTACTTGAATGACCCTTTTCAAAAACTGTTCGCGAAATTTTGATCTGTTAAGAAACATGGCTCTGGTGGATGGGGGCTACTCGCACTAAATAGACATGAAGAAATTATTGAAGATTCTTCTTCTCTGAAGCTGGCCACATTTTAAAATAATTTCACAGGGATATTACTTGAATGACCCTTTTCAAGAATTGTTCGCTAAATTGTGATCCATCAAGAAACATGGCTCTGGTGAATGGGGGCTACTTGCACTATACAGAAATAAAGAAATTCTTAAAAATTCTTCTTTTCTGAAACTGATGGTCAGTTTTTGAAATGGCTTTTACAGGTGAACTTTTTAAAATTGCTTGGCAAAATAATCATTTTGTTTCCAATGTTTCAATACCTCAAAAAAAAAAAAATAGGCTATGGTCCTCTCAAAAATTCAGGTGAGCGATCCAGGGCCATCTTGGCCCTCTTGTTTAAAGTAATATTATTATGGAAATGGCTGTTTTCCATTAGGAATTTTTTATCTTAATGGTTTACACACTATCAAGCTCAAGTACAAAACAAATTTTCAAAATGGACAGGAAACAAGAAGCAGCTGTTATTCACTAGTAATTATACCATTTTCCTAAAAGTTTTTTGTTTTTCAGTAAAATCCAGCCAAGTCAAGTATTTCCCTTTTCTTCATAAATTTTTCATGTGTGTCATTTGTTTTTCCTTTTGATCCATT
This sequence comes from Tridacna crocea, assembly GCA_943736015.1. Classification (NCBI taxonomy): domain Eukaryota; kingdom Metazoa; phylum Mollusca; class Bivalvia; order Cardiida; family Cardiidae; genus Tridacna; species Tridacna crocea. The sequence goes on from OX031069.1 coordinate 19,331,492, forward strand.
GATAGGAGAAAAGATGACCTGAAGCATATGGTCAGTCTGTTATGGTATATTTAATAACCCTTCCCAAAACAAATTTATGTTTAACCCTTTACCACACAATGACGGCTTTTAACACCCCAGAAAGAGAATGCTTTTGAAAACATTGTGGGAAAAGGAGAAAATGCTGTTTACCAATGTTTTCTAGCCTATCAAAGAAAACTCATTTCATATGAACCACATTGAAACTGTCATCAGCAAATGCTTTCTATTCCAACAGGTCTAAAATCTTGTCCTGTGGTAAAGGGTTAAGAGTCACATTTATTTTGTCATCTTTAAATGCTTTCTAGTCCATGCTTTCAATTAAAATTTTGTAGTTTGGTGAAGGGTTTAATGAGGCCATGGCTTTTGTTCTTGTCACATGTATCTGGTGCTTGTATGTATTTTTGTACAGAACAGAACTGTTCTGTATTTTTATATCATTACCTCATAACAGAAATCATAACAGAAATCAGCAATGTATAAAGTTGAATCACTTTTGTTCATGAGAAATAAATTACACTGATAAAGGTTTAACTCATTACCAAAAGACAAATTTCTATACTGGTCCAAATTGAAAGAATTTGCAGACGACAAAATTAAAGTGATTGAAAATTTGAAGTTTGTTTTGTGAAGGGTAGGAAACATTGTGGGAAAAGGAGGTTACCAGCATTTTCCTCTTTTCCCACAATGTTTTCAAATGGCTTCTTTCTCAGGGTTGTTAAAAGTTGAGTTTGTGTGGTAATTGGTTAATTTTTTTGACAGGTAAGTGTGACTCATTGTGGTATTTTGGACAGTGTAGATCCACATCAGACTGTACAGAATAAGCATCATAGTCTTGGATGTACATTGTCCCAATGAGCTTTTGTCCGTTCTCCCTGTCATATATAGTTCAATTTTTTTATTAAAGTTTTTGCTTGCAGAACATTTGGAAAAATTTGGGTTTTTACTGTTGCCTGAAAGTTTTCAAATTCATCTTGCAGTTAAACCCATTACCACACAATCCCTACTGACGACCCTGAGAAAGAAGCCTTTAGAAAACACTGTGGGAAAAGGAGAAAATGCTGGTAACCAGCATTTTCTCCTTTTCCCACAATGTTTTCTACCCTTCACAAAACAATTTTCAAATTTTCAGTCACATTTATTTTTTCATCTTGAGATGCTTTCGATTTGGACATACCTAAAATTTTTTTGTTTGGTAATGAGTGAAGGGTCGATCAATTAAACCCTGTGGTAAAGGAAGAAATTGCTCATTACCACACTTGCTTCTAATGCTGCAGTGCTTTTAACCCTCTACCACACTATCCCGACTTTTAACTACCCTGAGAAAGAAAGCCTTTGAAAACATCGTGGGAAAAGGAGAAAATGCTGACAACCAGCATTTTCTCCTTTTCCCACAATGTTTTCTACCCTTTCCAAATCAAATTTCAGCTTTGTCTATTTGGAAAAGTCCAAAGTTTTGTTGTTTGATGAAAGGTTAAAACATTTTTTGATGCAAAAGTTAATGAAAGAGGTGGTGAGATAAACATTAGTACATTGTATTTTGTATTGCTCATCTGGTACATGTAATTTAAAATTTAACTCTTTATCAAACAAGAAATTTTAGACTGGTCTAAATTGAAAGCATTTGCAGATGAAAAGATAAAGGTGACTGAAAAATTAAAATTTGTTCTGGGAAGGGTAGAAAACACTGTGGGAAAAGGAGAAAATGCTGGTTACCAAGATTTTCTCCTTTTCCCATAGTGTTTTCAAAAGGCTTCTCTCTCAGGGGCGTCAAAAGTAGGAATCGTTTGGTAAAGAGTTAGAGATCTTCATACTGGTAGTATTGGACCAAGTTTTACCTTGAAATGCAATTGTATTCCATATACTAGTATTGTATTTGGTATTTAGGGGCCAAAATATTCAAGAATATTTTTGTATGATATATATGTCTTTATGCTCAGCTGTTTTTGAAGAAAACATTGAGCTTATGTGATAGTCCAGTCATCATGGTATTGCCGTGAAAACACTGTGATATATTCTGATTTATCAGTCTTTATTTTACCCTTTACCACACAATCCGGAATTTCAAACCCAACTGAAAAGGCCTTGTAAAAACAATTTTGGGAAAAGGTAAGTTTTCCAACCTATCAAAGGAAAATTGCATTGTGAGCCACTACGAAATTGTTGTCTGCAAATGCTTTCAATTTGGACAAGGCTAAATACTCACTTCTAGCTTTGCCTTGCTTTTAGCCATTAAAAAGAAAAATCCATACAATTATAGCAGCTAACCTGAACCCATTACCACACGGCAAAATTTTAGACCTTACCAAATTGAAAGCATTTGCAGGCGACGATTTCCAAGTGGCTCAAATGATGCAATTTTGCTTTGATAGGGTAGAAAATATTGAGGGAAAATGAGAAAATGCTGGTTACCAGCATTTTCTCGTTTTCCCACAATGTACCCGCATACAAAAGGCGTCTTCAGTCGGGACGTTAAAAGTCATCATTTTTTGGTGAAGGGTTAAAAATACTTTTGACAATGTTTGTGAGAAATGTTTACTCCGCATAAAGTTCTGTGTTGATGGCCTACAGTAATTGGGGGTAATTTTTACAGTTATTGCCAAAATTATAAGGAATTTTCTTGTACACTCATGCAGATTGTGTTGACATGTTGGAAAGAATAATATCTTTAACCATTTCCCAAACGATAAATTCTAGTCTCTTTCCAACTCCAAGAGTTTGCAGACGACAATTTCAAATTTGATAAAAATGGCAGAAAGTTCTCTAAATGGGTAGAAAACACTGTTGGAAAAGGAGAAATTCCTCGTTACAAGCAATTTCTCCTTTTCCCACAGTGTTTTCAAAAGACTTATACTGCAGACATGTAAAAACAAGGGCTTGTTTGGGAAACAATTAACCCATTACCACACAATCCCTACTTTTGATGCCCCTGAGAAAGAAGTTTTTTGAAAACACTGTAGGAAAAGGAGAAAATGCTGGTAACCAGCATTTTCTCCTTTTCCCACAGTGTTTTCTACCCTTCCCAGAACAAATTTCAATTTTTCAGTCATCTTTAATTTGTCGTCTGCAAATGCTTTCAATTTGAACCAGTTTAAAATTTCGTCATGTGGTAAAGAGTTAAAGCTGAAAAAGACTTCTTTTCGATGTCATTCTGTTAAAATTCCAAGCCATCAATATAGATAAAGGTTCAGCAAAAGAGACACAGCCCCTTACTCAGCTTCTGATTTTGACTGAAAATATCGTAGTTGAGTGTTGGCATTTGGGTACTGCCTTGTTTATAGTTAGTCCTTAATGTATGGGAACAATTTTTGATTCATAACATTCATTTTACATGCCCTTTATCAGATGGCTCTAAGATTGATTACTTATCTTTAAAAATTTATGTTTGTCTATCTTTTCCTAGACTTCTTCTTGACCTTTATGTTTTATATTTTCAGCTAGAGAAAACCAAAGTATTTTTTAAGTCTTTTACCACATGATCCCGACTTTTAACCACCATGAGATAGAAACTTTTGAAAACATTGTGGGAAAAGGAAAAAGTGTTGGTAACCAGCATTTTCTTCTTTTTATACGGCCGTCGAAGACGGGACGTATTATGGGATCACCCGTGCCAGGCGGGCGTCCGGGCGGCGTCCAGTTCTTTGTCCGGAGCATATCTCCAAAACTATACAAGCTAGGGTTATGAAATTTCATGGGTGGATAGATCTCATCGAGGGGGAGTGCAGTGCACAGGAATCATAACTCTTGCTCGCTTAACTTTTGAGTTATTGCCCTTTGTTGTTTTTCATACTTGAATTTTACTACTGTCAATAACTTAACTATCAATTTGATATTTGACATGTAAATCTATAATGCTAAATTTCACTGTAAATCTACATGTACATCTATAAAATAATTATGTATCTTGCTGTCATTAACCCTTTACCTGATATGCCAATTTGAGGCTCTTCCATTTCAGCAGCAACTAAAGATATTATGTCAAAAATATGGACAAATGAGGATACAAATATCTGATTGAGTGGAAAACATTGTGGGAAAAGGAGAAATTGCTGGTTACGAGCAATTTCTCCTTTTCCCACAGTGTTTTCAAAAGCTTTCTGTTGTTGATACGTCAAAATGAGTATCTATGGAGTAAAGAGCATAACCATCAATGTGATAAATGACATGTAAATCTATAATGGTTGATTTGATTGTAAGTCTATATGTATCTGTCAGTGTCTCAATCATCAGTGTGATACATGTATTTGACATGTAAATTTATGTAAAGAATATGTATATTAGATTGGTAAAAGGGTTTACATGTATTTGGATTGCGTGACTCTCCACCATTCAACAAAATTTTTAGGCAGCTCCAAATTGAAAGCATTTGCTGACAACACATTAAATGTTGCTTTAGTGATTTGGTTCTTTGTGAAAGAGTAGATAACTGGAGAAAAAAAGGAAAAAGTGCTGATTACCAGCATTTTCTCCTTTTCCCTTAATGCTTTCTACCCTTTCAAAGGTAAGTTATAGAAGCCAAGTTAGATTTGTCATTTGCAAATGCTCTGAATATAGACAAGCCCATAACATGAAATCTAGTGAAGAGTTGAGAGTTTATTTGTGTCTTCTAGTCTAAATATATGAGCCATGCTCTGTGAAAAGGGGGTTTAATACTATCTGCATAGTCTGTACAGGCTGACATGGGTCTAAACATTTTGCACATTTTCTGCATTTCAAAGGGCCATTCTACTACTAAATTCAGTCATTTGTTAGACTATATGTGTTTTTAGCTCACCTGAGCAAGTTGTGCTCAAGGGAAGCTTTTAGGATCACCCGGTGTCCGTCGTCCGTCACCAACAATTCTTTAAACATCAACTCCTCCTAAACCGCTTGGAAAAAAATGGCTATGGTCCTCTCAAAAATCTAGGTGAGCGATCCAGGGCCATCTTGGCCCTCTTGTTTAGATAGATCTATCATTTTGTGATGGCTTACTTAGTATTATGCATCACAGGGATCTATTAACTCTATACCACATAATCCTGACTGTTAATGACCCTGAGAAAGAAACCTATAGAAAACATTGTGGGAAAAGCAGAAAATGCTGGTAACCAGCATTTTCTCCCTTTCCCACCCTCTCCCAAACCCCCGAAATTTTGGGAGCCAAAGGACACCCGCGTTATAACGGAATCAGCGCTATAACGCACTTCGTTGTAACGGGGTTCCACTGTACCAGCATTTTCTTCTTTCCCTATAATATTTCGCCATTCCAAAATCAAATCTAATTATGGCAGCAACATTAGATTTGTCATCTGCAAATGCTTTCAATGCACACCACTCTTATACTTTATTGTGTGATAAAGAGTGAAACTTAATGATGTTTTCTTTATATAATGATATCCAAGTTTGTTTTTCTGCAGAGTTTTTCTTGATTGATTGAATGGGTGTTTTATCCTGTTTTTAACGTTATTCCAGAAGTATCGTGATACAAGCTCGCATACTTATGTATGGCATGGGCAAAGACTCTCAGGTTGTAATCAGTGTACATGTTTTATTTAGTTGTGTAGAATGGTTATGGGGTCCAGGTGAATCCGCTCAAGCTTTATCATCTTTTGCTCAGTTCTTTAATAACCCTTTACCAAACAATCCCTGGTTTTCAAGACTCTGAGATAGAAGCCTTTTGAAAACATTGTGGGAAAAGGAGCAAATGCTGATAACCAGCATTTTCTCCTTTTCCCACAATGTTTTTTACCCAACTGGAAACAAAGGGCTAAGTTCAAGAATGGGCAAAAATGGCCCTGTAAACTCTGAAAAATAAATTTACGAATTTCTATCTAAAAGTCATTTATCTAGAACAAAGAACTAACTATGTTTATAATTACGTAAATATCCTGCCTTAAAACTCCATCGCTGCCATAGCAATGACTTAAGAAAATGATACGGTTCGGTCAAATTGAGCGATTTTTGTCGATTTTTACCATATTTTAGTAAAAAATAAATATGAAGCCACTCTGCCGCATCCATGAAATTTACAGAGGGGTTTAATAAAGATATCATATGTATTTTCTGAAAATTTCATGTCGTCGGCAGAATGGCTTCATGTTAAAAAAATAAAAATCTTGCCTCTTCCCAGGCGGTTCCCAGGCACAGTTCAATCCATCGTATTTTGGAAGAAGTTTTATCAGATCAGTCATGAAATAAACAGGTGTACTATTAGTAGACTAGATACACGGTAACATGCGATTGTGCATATTTTCCTTTCTTCAAAATTCAAGAATTACCTATGCTGCTTACTTTACGTGACATTTATCAAGATTTATCCGATTATTATGCTATCCGAAATACCATCAGTTACGCTTCAAGAGGTAACGATGGCGTCATCGACTACGGACAATTTTTGAAAGAAATGCCAGGTACAGACGGACCCTGAGTAAGTAAACATGCATAATTTTAACTTACAAAAATCGGAGACACCAATAGGTTATTTCATTGCTTTAGTAAAACAGCGATTTCGCGATGATTTAGCTTGGCCTAGATCTATGTTCGAGGCAGAAGTGCAGACGAACAAGATCGGCATTGTAAGTGCAATGTCCATAAAAGCGCTATTGTACAATGAAAATACGTCTTAAAAGTAACTGTATCGCTATTAAAGTTTATAAATTTTTGTAATTACGGAAAAATTGTTTTAGTGAATATCTGTACTCATCAATAATTGGTATAAATTTAATTTGTGACGCCACTGTATGAAGGGGGCGTGTAGTACAGTGGTCATGAGCGCGGCCCGTCATATGCGACGTTGTAGGATCGTATCCCATCTTGGACTATTTTTTTTTTCTTCAACTATCACTCAGTATTTTCTTCCAATTAGGAAGTTAAAAAATCAAGAAAAACTGGGATAAATCCAAGAAGAATTTTCTTACAAAGTATTGTTTGAAAGTTGTTGTTCTGAACAACAACTCTTTTTTCCACAATGTTTTCAAAAGCCTCTTGCTGAGGAGGTGTCCAAAATTATTTATATGAGCTTAGGGTTTTGATTTTACTCATTTCAATGTAACTCTTCAATTTGTATGTTGGAAAAGTGGTTTTCAAACTCAAAGTTTGAATGTATTATCACTTTAACCCCTTAACAAACAATAAAATCTTAGATTTGCGCAAATTGAGAGCTTTTAATGGCAAAATAAGAGGGTCCTAAAAAGGAGAAATTTGCCTTTAAAGGGTTAATAAAACATTGTTGCTAGAGGAAAAAAATACTGCTTACTAGTATTATCTCCTTTCTCCACAATATTTACAAAAGGATTCTTCCAGAGGTTGCTAAAAATCAGGATTGTGTGATAAAGGATTAACTCATATTTTACATCAAATTCTTGAAAAATATGCATATTCTAAGTGTTTTGCCTAACAGTCTGTGACCTAAATAGATCTAAATTGTAAGGTATAATAATTACTTATGTGTTACTTTTCTGCCAAGAAGTGTGGGAGGAGTTGCCTTCACAAGAAATAGAATGAAATAGAACATGAAGCCCCCTTTTTTCATGATGCAGCTACAAATCGCAAAATCTTGAGAATATGCGATAGGTCACAAGACGAGAAACTTTCTGTGATAATTCTATTCAATTCTGTCAAGAAATATGGGAGGAGTTGCTTTCACAAGAAACAGAATGAAATAAAACATGAAGCCCCCTTTTTTCATGGCGCAGCTACAAATCAAAATTGTTGACAATATGCAATAGGTCACATGACGAGAAATATTCTGTGAAAATTCTATTCTATTCCGTCGAGAAATGTGGGAGGAGTTGCCTTCACAAGAAATGGAATGAAATATAAAATGAAGCCCCCCTTTTCCATGACACCTTAATATTAAAAAAAACAAGGGTATATAACTGTGGTGTTGCACGGTCAATGCAGGTGAAACTTTTTTCCTGCATTTCCTAATGGAGGTTGACAGATGTGACAAGTTCAATGTAAAAACTTTGTATAGTTTTGAATACAAGACTCCAAACATCAAAAGCGTACTTAAGTGTAACTTAAAATTGTTCCCAGTCGGCCATTTTGCATCGAATAAAGAAAAAAGTGTCTCGGCAGAATGGGTCATTGTACACATGTACTAAGTTTCATGAAATTCCATCCAATGGTATTGGAGATATTTGCCGGGACGGACTCACGGACAGACAGACGGAAAACGCTAAAACTATATCCCTCCGCCTTCGGCGCGGGATAAAAAGGTCTTTTTTGGCGGGGAATATCATTTCAACGAAATTGCTTGTCCATACCATTTTAATGCTTGGATATATGGATATTATTGATAATAATATGACAAAGTATTACTGTACAGTTGTCATTGCCCCATTTTGTGTGTTGCAAGCCAGAGATACAATCTAACATGTTGGGGGGGTCCAAATGGATTCAAATGATTGTGCCACATTTCATATGCTTAGAATAAGATCTAGTTTAGATTTAGTTACCATGACAACATAAATATTACATTATTATATAGTTATCTAACATTTTGTTTCTCAAAATGTAATCCTTTGAAAAATCTTCAATAACAAATAAGATCATTTTTAAACAGAATGATGCTGAAAATGGGTTGTTTTTGTGGTTGCCATGGTAACAAGTTACAGGTCACTGTACTAAATATATGTATTTATTGTTATTCACTGAATGCTCAAATAGATATATCCATATCAGTTCTTCATGGCGATAGTAAGCATGTTTATAGTAACCGTGAGTTACTTTTTTATTCAGTTGGCGTGAGTTGGACGATTGGAGAGACCGCAAAAAGTAAATGATTTGTGTTATAATACAGGCATATTTTATACAACTTATTCATACCATTTTAATGTATGGATATATGGGTATTATTGATAATAATCTGACAAAGTATTACTGTGCAGTGTTGTCATTCCCCCTTTTTGTTTCTTGCAAGCCAGAGATACAATCTAACATGATTTTTTGGGGGGGTCCAAATGGATCCAAATGATTGTGCTACATTTCATATGTTTAGAATAAGATCTAGTTAAGATTTAGTTGCCATGACAACATAAATATTACATAATTATATAGTTATCTGACATTTGTTTCTGTAACTCAAAATGTAATCCTTTGAAAAAAATGTTCAATAACAAATAAGATCATTCTTATACAGAATGGTGCTGAAAATGGGTTGTTTTTGTGGTTGCCATGGTAACATATTACAGGTCATTGTACTAAATACATGTTTTTATTGTTGTTCACTGAATGCTCAAATAGTTATATCCATATCAATTCTTCATGGCATCAGTATGCATGTCATACATAAAGTTATACTTAATATGCATTTTTTCACAACAATAAATAACGTTACTATGACAACGCGAATTTTACATAGCAAGTATTTGATATATATTTTATAAAGATACTAAGCAATTGTTTAATAATGCGATAAAACAAACAACAAAAATTATTTTCATGAAATAAAGCAGAAAATTAATTATTTCACATAATTATGGTTCTGTGGTTGCCATGGTAACAAAAACAAAACTTTGTCAGTTTCGACTTATTTTTTATAACATGTAGACATTGTACTTCCACTTAATACACATTTACCCAGAATTCTTTATAGGGCCAAAAATGCCCCTTTGTGAACCTAGCCCTTTCAATTTTCAATTACCTTTATTTTGTTGTCTGCAAGCGCTTTCAATTTGGACCAGTCTAAAATCTTGTCATTTAGGAAAGGGTTAAATGATTAAAAGGCTTTGTTCAAAGTGGGTAGCCATTTTGGTCAATGTAGATCAAGATCAGACTGCACAGAACATGCATTCTAATCTTGGATCTACACTGTCCCCTACCTCATTCTGGCAAAAGCAGCCTTACAATGACAACATGTAGGCTGCTTTTTCCCAGTTAAAACGGTCCATTTTATTGATTCTGTGCTTCCAGGGTTACAGCATGTGTCAATGAGAAAATAAGAACAGTATGTCTTAATAAACCGATCGAAATTTAAATTGCCAGTTTTTGGGGTTTTTTTTTCTGTGTTTCCTTTGCATTTAGCGTTGTCTCTTTTTTTACTTTTTAATAAACGTTGACATTTTTAAATATGTCTGTACAAGAAACATTTGTACAAGAAAAAAAACTGGTGCAACTGATGTTGAATTATGTTGTATTTGATAAATGATAGGAAAAGAATAAAATGTTGGTTACAGCATCGTCTCCTTTTACAGCAATGTTCTCTTTATGCTCTCTTTTGCAGGCTAATTAAAAACGTACAATCTTTTGTCACAGGCCTAACCACGCACTGGTATCTATAATGTAGTGCTGTCCTTCTTCAAAAGACCATAATGTGTGACTATAAAGATCAGTAACGTGTATTATTTATGAATATGATAGCTTGCTTTTAATGAATACTTTTATTCCTTACACTGCTGTATAAGAGACGAAACATTTAAGCCAATAAGACAAAACCCAAATTTTTCAATTTCAAATGTATTGTTGGAGGAAAGATAGCCCCTTATCGGTCAGTGCAGATCCAAGATATACTGCACGTTCTGTGTCGTCTGATCTTAACCTACACTGTTCACCAATGGTCAGTGAATCGCGCCTAACAGCATAAGGGTAAAGTTATAGCAAATGAAACTCCTATCACAGTACTTCACAAAGTGTTCTTGAACCTTAACTCATTACCAAATAATATCGTGTTTCAGTGATCCTTAGAAATAAGGCTCTTGAAAACACTGGATGAAAAGGGGATGTTAGTAATCAACATTTTTCTCCTTTACCTTCGATCGTTTCTCCTCTCAACCCGTTATCAAATGCCAAAATAGGTCTGCGGTAAAAAAGCCAGAGGTAAAAAAGCCAGAGGTAAAAAGGCCATAGGTAAAAAGGCCACAGGTAAAAAGGCCATAGGTAAAAAAGCCAGAAGTAAAACGGTAAAAAAGCCATAGGTAATAAAGCCATTGGTAAAAAAGCCAGAGCTAATTGAGTAGTATATAATGTAGATGTAATGCTTTTTATTTCAGAAAATCTTTAGAAGTATTTTAGGAAAAGGAGAAACCAATTTTTCCTTTCCCACAATGTTTTATATCCTATCTTGATATGTTATTTGCAGATTATTTCAATATGTAAGAGTCTGAAATTAATTGTTGACAAGGGGAACTGGTTGTAATTAAAACTTCTCCAGTCTTCAGCTGCTGACTTTTAAAAACATTTTAGGAAAAGGAGAAACTGCCGATAACAAACAATTTCTCTGTTTCCCACCTTTTTCTATATTGATGTGTTGTATGCAGATTCTTTCAATATTTAACCCTTTCCCATACAGAGCAATTTTATATGAGTCTCCTTTTACTTTTTTTGCTCATAACAAACAATATATCCTTTTCCACCAATGTTTTATATCCTGTCTTGATATGTTTTATGCATGCTCTTTCAATATGAAAGAGTCTAAAGTTAGTTGTTTGATAAGTGAAACTGGTCATACTTAACACTTTCATAGTTGCAGCTGATGACTTTAAAAATCATATCGGGAAAAGGAGAAACTGCTCAAAGCAAGCAATTTCTCCCTGTCCCACAATGTTTTATACAATGTCCCACAATGTTTTATACACACTCTTTCAACTATAAACTGAACAATTTTTGAAAACTCAAAACCATATATACCAAATTAGCTCTGGCTTTTTTACCTCTGGCCTTATTACCTATGGCTTTTTTTTAATCGTTTTACTTCTGCCTTTTTTTTTACCTATGGCCTTTTTACCTATGGCTTTTTTACCTAGATTCGACAAAATAGTAGACTGATCCAAATTTAAACCACTTGCAGACAATAAAATAAACGGAACTAAAAATTGAAATTGTTTCCAGCAGGGTAGAAAACATTGTGGGAATAGGAGAAAATGCTTGTTACCAGCATTTTCTCCTTTTGGAGTTTTCCCACAATGTTCTCAAAAGGCTCTAGTCTCGGCCCGGGGTCGTAAAAACCAGGGATTGTTTGGTAAAATGGTAACATAAATCGTGTCAAATAACTGATATTTCACTTGCAAATGTTTCAAATCCATTTAATCCAACAGTCGACTAAATTATGAAAAACACTGGTCCTTTGACCAGCAGAAAATAGATCAAAAGCAAAAAAATTCAACTCATGTCAGCCTGCGCAGTTTGCGCAGGCTGACATGAGTCGAAACTTTTTGCAGAATATGGCCGAATATTCTTGATCTCCTTCGACTGTTAAGATTACAAATCACTGTACACAACACAGAAAGGTTGTTGTTGTTTTTGTTTTAATCTTATAATCGTTACCAAAAAGCAGACTGTATCAAAACCAAGATCAGACACATATTCTGTGCTGTGTGATCTTAACCTACATTTTCCGCAAAAGTCCATTTCCCCTTATGATAATAAAAGTGTTGGGCTACACTCGGCCATCCGGGACCTTAACCCTTTCCCAAACGGCAAATTTTGGACCAGACCACATTGAAAGCATTTTGCAGATGACAAATTAACATGCAGTTGCTAAAAAGATGATTTGTATTCTGTATGATAGGGTAGAAAATATTGTGGGAAAAGGAGAAAATGCTGGTTACCAGCATTTTGTCCTTATCCCACAATGTTTTCAAAAGGCTTCTATTCCTGACCCGTAAAAACCAGGGATTGTTCGGGAAAGGGTTAAAGGCAACGTAAAATGTTACTTTTGAATAGCGTATAGATCAAGATCACGCAGAACACTGTTTCATTTAGGAAAGGCATGGATGGGTGCGTGGCCTCCGCGATATATATAACGGAATAAAATTTGAAAACGGTGCTAAACACGAGCTAAGAATAAGATCAGCTGATTTGCTTATATTATTACATCCCTGTACCACACAAACCCGAGCTGTAACGACCCAGAAGGAAAAAAAAGGTTTTGGAAATAGTGTGTGACATGGTGACAATGATGGTAGCAAGCACTTTCTCCTTTTTCTACAATTTTTTCCTCTACAGTATTTAAGGTAAGATCTGTGTAATGGAAAACAGCTATTTCCACTAAAAGATCATCCTGCAAAATTAGCGACAATAAAAAATGAGTATTATTGAACTACTTTCATCGATTCATTTTTTCCATTTTTTCCTTCTTTGAATTATCATTTATAAATCTAAAACCACTATATTCTCAATTCAAAAAGAGGAAATAATTAACTCCTTTTTCAGAAAACTAACAAAAATATCAAAAAATAATTTCAAGATAGAAATAAACGAAATTTCTGATCCATTAGAAATGTGCAAAAATATCATTTCTGCATAAATCCTTATTTATCTTTATTTATCAACCAATTAGAATTTTCACCGGAAGTGCATTACACAGGTCTTACCTTAAAAGACAAAATTCATGTTTTGAGTTACATTTGTCTTTGCAAATCCTGCCCATTTGGACATGTCAAAAAAAAGTGTGATAAGGATTTAAACACTTTGAAAGTTCCCGACCGGAAGTCCAAATGTTAGGGAAGATAACACCTACCTTTCAAGACTCTACATTGATTGAATCGATTCATTTTAGGAAGTTAATTGAAACATTTCTCTTTTAGCCAAAGTTACTTCTTTTGTTAGATAATCTATTTATCATGTAAAAGATTTAATCTCTTGAGGGGTTTTGACCATGATATACAGTACTCGATTTAACTTAAGTTGGCTTCGCGGGCAGAATAGATTAATTTCGACTGTTAAGGGACTATCATAAAGAATCCTTTTAAAAACACTGTGGAAAAGGAGAAAATGCTGGTAACCAGCATTTTCTCCTTTTTCCACAGTGTTTTGTACCCTTCCCAAACCAAATTTTAATTTTTCAGTCATCATTTTTTTTTTTTTTTTTTGTCGTCAGCAAAAGCTTTCAATTTAGACCCGTCTAAGATTTCTCGTGTGGTAAAGAGATTAAGATCCTGAGTTATACTGCTCGCTATTACGTGAGGTATTCAGACTAAATTAGACATTGAAATTGCAGAATATTTGTATATTTTTAATAAATGAAAATTTTCATTTTATTATAAAACACACACACCAATACTATGATAACCACGGGGATGCTAGAAAGCCAAGAATTCTAATATAAAAAAAAAAAGCTGAAATAAACAAAACTCGGAAAAGAGACCAAATCATCACAAATTAAGGATAACAACCCCCTAACTCATCGGTAAATATCGTGTAAAAGCGCCGTTTTCGTGAAGGGTATTCGGCAAATCTCGGCAGCCACTATCTTTTTAATACGAGAGTTAGGGGATGTAGACTCCCTTATATACTCATCGGTGAATATCGTGTAAGATCGACGTTTTCGAGAGGGCTATTCGGCCAATTTCGGCAGCCCCCGTCTTTTAATATTGGAGTTATTGGCTGTAGCTATACCTTTAAATTACTTTTGCTAGATTATAAAAACTAAGTACCTAGTGGATAAAGTAAATCAAAGATTGGACTGTGTACGTTTTGTCCACTTGATCCACATTGTCCGCCAAATGTAGTATTACCTTGATTAACATTGTCCAAACAATATTGACAAGCCCGTACTTGGCTCTTTGAGGGGAAGGGGTGGGGGAAATTAGAACACATGCATTTTGGTCTTTATTCCTGGCCACGCACTTGCTATCCCTACACCTCATTCCAGACAAAGGGTTGATATTAAATTTTGACAGTTTAATGGCCGATACATTATATTTAATTAATATTTCAAATATAATTTCCGTCATCTGTGAACAAAAAAAAAAATAGGCATTGAAAATAAAAACCACAGAAAAAACCTTGTGATGTTTGACGGCATATCGATAATTTGTTCACATTTTAACACTTTACCCATGTTTTAAAGATCCTGAGATCGAAGGCTTTTAAAATACAATTTAGAAAAAAAAAAATGCTGATCACCAGCATTTTCTTCTTTTTTTCCACGATGTTTTCCTCTACTTCGAAGTCAAATTACATCGACAGAAAAAAACATTTTAACTTTAGTCTGCAAATTCTTTAAAATTTGGATGTCTAATTTTCTCGTTCTATACAATCCCAAGTTTTAACGACCCTAAGAATGAAGCTTTTTGAAAACATTGTGGGAAAAGGAGAAAATGCTGGTAAACAGCATTTTCTCCTTTTCCCACAATTTTTTTTATCCTCTCACAACATGTTTTACTTTTTCAGCCACATTTAATTTGCCGTCTGCTGGTGCTTTCGATTTGGCATAGCCTAACATTTTCTCGTTCTATAAACAGTTAAACAATTTACCCCTATATAGTGACCTATCTAGACAAATTCGTCAGTGTCATGTTTCGAAAAAAAAAAAACGACAAAATTATTTGTGCTATGCTCTGTGAATAGGGGGCGACAAGTAACCCCTCTGGGCACAGATATAAATCTGCACTAATGATGAGAATACGTTGATTTTCCCCCCTCAAAGTCGGGCTGCTATTTAACCCTTTGCTCCATAGATACTCATTTCTACGCATTGCTTGTAGGAGCCTTTGGAAAACATTGTGGCAAAAGGTGAAATTGCTCGTGACGAACAATTTCACCTTTTGCCACAATGCTTTCTATGCTATCAAAAGGTGTCATATACACATAAGAAACAACTTCATCCTTGCTGTTATTTAGGGTCAATTAAAGATATCATAGAAATATCTTATGGGGAAAAGGCTTAAGATAAAAAAAAACAACAAATATTTGGTTCCCTTTGTTGTGTATTGGGAGATGATTGATTGATTGATTAATTAATTGACTGATTGGATTGATTGTATGATTGATTGATTGTCGTTTAACATTATTTCAGTTATATCGCTGCAGCCAGTGCATCTATTCATGCTTCCATGGAGTTTCTTTGACTAATACTTCGCACAACGTTTTTCTCAAGTCAGTGGCTGCTTTTCGACCACATAACCATCGCCGATCAGCCATGAGAGAGGAATAAATCCTATCGCAACAGCTATCATCAATCCTCAGAAAAAAAAATGTCCAAGCTCGAGATTCGAACCAGCAACCCTCCAGCGATCCCCCGTCCTCAAGTCCTGTCTACTACCATGGCAATACTTGGGGCTCGGCGTCTTAGGAGACGAGCAACAGATAAAAAGAAAAAAAAAAAACCTCTTCGACAGATCAGTTAACAAAACACGTATCTTTGTTCAGTGGAAGAAACCCAGCAGTGCCAGTTCCAGGGTTGCTATGAAAAGAATATCATTTAACTCTTTACCTCACGACAAAATTTTAGACTGGTTCAAATTGAAAGCATTTGCAGACGACAAAATAAAGTGACTGAAAAATTGAATTTTGATCTGAGAAGGGTAGAAGACACTGTAGGAAAAGGAGAAAATGCTGGTTACCAGCATTTTCTCCTTTTCCTACAGTGTTTTCTAAAGGCTTCTTTCTCGGGGGCGTCAAAAGTAGGGATTGTGTGGTAATGGGTTAAAGTGTTGAACAGTGTTGATCAATGATCTGACAACATGTTCTTGACAGATCTTATCTTGATTTACACGTAACTCTTATGTCAATTAATCGTGGACCCTTAAGATAATAATAATGAAAAAAAAAAAACCGGATGAATTATAAGCTTCGCCGGTCCTTTGACATGCAGAAAATTGACCAATGGCGAAAAGTGTCTACTCAGGTCAGCCTGCGCGGACTGCGCAGGCTGACCAGACTCGATCCTTTTTGTAGATGCATCGATCCCTATTCTTCGGCTCATTTCATTAGGGCCACGGCGGCCAGTGCACCTATCTTAACGCTCCTTGGCTTTCTGTTTGCAGATTCACATCATTCTTTCCAGTCATTCTCTGCTTCTCCTTTGACCAAGCTTAGATTCGAACAAAAGGCTGGATTATCATTTCAATCAACTAATCGTTTATTGTAAATGAAGGCCACCCGTCCAAAATACATGTCTGTCGAAATAATCGGTGGAAATGAAAATTGTGACATTAAAATGAATAGCTTCGTATTATTATCATCATCATCATCATCATCACCAGCACCATCACCGTCATTATCATAATTATCAAGAGCGCTGAGCCCCAGTGCCTGAGTCGGTAGCAAGAAGGAATTAAGAGCAGCGGGTAATGGATTGGATCCCTCGCTCGGCAAATTTCTTTCCGATGATAAATGATAGTCATTGTGACAAGATTCATTCTTCTCCAAACACTGACCGTTGTTTCGACGATGGTCATGTGGGAAAGCAGCCAGCTTCGATAGAAAATTGTGCGGAGTACTGTTAGCTAGAAACTCCAGGTAAGCACGGATTGGTGCACATGCCACCGCAATGTACAACTGAAATTATGTTGAAAACGGCGTTAAACACCATACAATTAACTGATGAAATATGGACCTTTTCAAACGGGAACGTTCTGTGCAATTTGACTATGTTCTACATTGTCTGAAAAAAAAATTTAAATTGACCTCAGCAATCGAAGGCTTCATAAAATGAAGAAAAAAAAGTGTTTGAAAGTATTTTCTTCCATATTTTTATGAATATTAACCCTTTCCAAAACAAGCCCGGATTTTTACGTGTCTGCAGTAAAAGTCTTTTGAAAACACTGTGGGAAAAGGAGAAATTGCTCATAACGAGCAATTTTTCTTTTTTCCACAGTGTTTTCTACCTTGTTTGAGAACTCCCTGGCATTTTCTCCAAATCTAAAATTGTCGTCTGCATACTCTTTTGGTTTGGAAGAGTCCAAAATTGGTCGTTTGGGAAAGGTTTAAGTGGCTACTCGAATGAGTGGAAAAGTTATTCGAATATTTAGACGGTATTGTAGTATCAAAGTGGTTTTTGACGGTCAGATTATTTTAACAAAAACGATAGAATCCAATCTATTTGTAGATCTACAACACAAAATTAATACAAAAATAACTTTCAACGTAAATTAGTGTCAACGATGTCAAATTTCATCCATTATAGAGGAAACGTTTAACCCCTTAGAAAAAAGAAGAGTTTTGATAACCCTGAAGAAGAAAGCTATTAAAACCATTGTGGAAAAAGGATAAAACGCTATCCTAAAGATGAATTTTTAATTTTTATTTTGGTCTCATTTACATGTATTTTGTCGTATGCAAACACTCAATATGGGCAAGTCTAGTATTCTATAGTCAGGTAGGCTAAACTGTTAACAGGATGACATGACGTAATTTACATTTCTCGCCCTTGACGTAATATTGTACACAATGCGTCATTGATGTGCAATGCAGCGGGGGTACGCAACGGGAAATAATCAAGAAAAACTTTAATGGATTTTGATTTGAAAGTTCCTCCTCAGAAAGGTTTAAAACATGAAATCAGTAGACTATTTGGTTTTTTTTTGACGGTGAAAGATCGAAATCTATTTCATCTCGTGAATATCATCGATAATATTTTCACTTGTGGCTGCGCCACTCGCGAAAATATTTTCGCGCGGTAAAGGCTTTACAACATAATCGCTCCATTGTCAGAGATCCATCTTTGATGTCGATTACTGATTTATAATAACCCTGTATTTTATATTTTGTAAAATCTATACAAGTAAAACAGTCCTCTGTACGCTTTTGAGGTTTTCAAAGATCATAACCATACTGCATTCAACGTGCAGACAGTTTGTTTAAAATGTATTGTTCTATTCGTTTTTATATGTGAGCCATGCTTTGTGAAAAGGGGGCTTAACTCTTTACCAAACGACAAAATTTTAGACTGCTTCAAATTGAAAGCATTTGCAGACGACAAAATAAAGGTAGGCCTAGGGAGACCGGGGCTAAATGATACACGGGGCAATCTGTTACAGAAGATATATCTCAATGATAACGCGTTTGATCACGCCAAAACTGCTATCACGTAAAAGCGCAATCTTTTTTACTTACTTTGTGTAACATACCGAGGAAGAATTATATAACCGTAACAAACTAGAATAAAAAAACACAAAATCCCGCATGTAAGTAAATTTTGACTTATATTTGAAAAACTCGCCTAGTATAGTAACCCGTTAGGATATTTTGGATATCTTAACATGTAACTGTACAGAAATGATTTGTAGTTCATTCGATGTAAAGGTTTTATTCATTAAATCCACGTGTAGGATTTTGGGCTTACACAAAGTCCAAAAAGGCGTTTGGGGCAAAATGTTACAAAGAGATGGGGCATATTGTTACACTGTAACAGTTTACCCCATCAATTATTTCATGTTGTGCATTGTTTTAGCTCGGCCGTGTGTAGAGAAACACCAAGATATTGTTGTAGCTCCCTGCCCCCGTTGTCGTCGTCAACATCGTTGTCGTTCCGCAAAACCCTGAGAGCTCTACTGTGTAATATCTCTAATATTCATGAAGATATTTACTCGAAAATCCGAAAATATGTTTACTACCAAAGTCAAACACATTTTGTTAAAAGTATAGGACCGGAAGTTCATTTTTTAGGTCATTTGCGATTGCAGAGTGACGTTGGTCACTTGATAGCTCTCAAGTGATAACAATCAGATGACTTGAGAGCTCTTAGGTGACCAAACGTCGCTATACAAGCGCAAATGACTGTACAAAACGAACTTCCGATCCTTCACTGTGATGTTACAGGTAACACTAGTGAAATTTTTGTATGATTTATACCCCTTTTCAAATCGTAATATAAAGCACCTGCATCCGAGCATTGCAAATGCATGTGAATCGCTTGTTTAGATTTAGACCAATTACAGGTGTAAAGAAGTAATTGATTGTGCAATAGAATTTCATTACTGTTTGAAAAAAATAAAAATATTCTCCTTTTCCAAAAAACTTTTAACAAGTATTTAGCCTAGGTCAAATCTATTAGGCTAGATCACTGACCTTGTTAGTAATACTACATAATAATTTAAATTTATCATTATTTTCATTTCAGGATGGTTCGTAAGGTCACTCTTGTTCAGTGCCTTATAATCCTCTTTTTGAGGATTGATGATAGCGTCTGCGACAGGATTCATTCCTCTCCCACCGCTGACCATTGTTTCGACGATGATCATGTGGGAAAGCAGTCAGTGGCTTGGAAAGAAAATTGTGAGAAGCACGTGTAAAAGAAACTCCAGGACGCATGGATAGGTGCACTGACCACCGCGATATAGCTGAAATGATGTTGAAAACAGCGTTAAACGCCATCCAATCAATTAGACCTGACAAAAGCAGCAAATAATTATTTCGGTTTGTCTCCGAGAGATGTACATCTAGTAGCTTATGAATGTGCAAGTGCCTTTAAGATCAAGATACCATTGAAACAGTTCATGTAACATTTTGCCCCACTCCTTGTAACACATTGCCCCAAGCGTGGGGCAAACTGTTACAGAAAATTCTGATGGAAAAAATCAATTTTCTGAGAAACCTTTTCAAAATTTGTTCGAATATAAATGTTCATATTTTGCCTCTGTTGATAAGGTTCGTTTCAAAATAAAAAATGTTTGGATATACAGATATTTGAATTTTTTATCCAAGAAAAACGAAAAAATGTAACATATAGCCCCGGTCTCCCCTAATGCAAAAATTGATATTTGTTTCCAGCAAGGTAGAAAACTTTGTGGGAAAAGGAGAAAATGCTGGTTACCTGCATTTTCTCCTTTTCCCAGAATGTTTTCAAAAGGCTTCCATCTCAGGGTCGTAAAAACCAGGGATTGTTTGGGAACGGGTTAATACATTGGCACAAAATATCGATCTAGTCTGATCGAAGTCTACGTATAAGTGTCGATGGTGACATAAGATGAGATTCCAATTTAACAGTACAATGTCAAAGATTTTCCATTTGGACCAAACAAGATTCGGATCGTTCGAAGATTTTACGGAAACTGTACGATATGGCACCTTTCTGCCTCCGCCAAATGGCTATATTGTGTTTTCTGTACCGGCGAATGAGTAAGAAAGGTTTATTAATCCGACGAAATCGATATTGATCTGGCTTATATATTAGATTAAGGAAATCTATTAATAAAATAAAGTGAAAAATTTCAGTCGAGTGGAAGAGATTATGAAACTGACACGGATCGTGGGGTCTGAAACATTCCACGTTTGTTCAGGAGTGTACGATACGCACACCTGGCTTTGCTTATTATATTTTATTTATTTGTTCATTTATAGTGGTGGAGTATCCATTAAAAAGGGGACTGTTAAAAGGTTTGTTAAATTACATGTATTTGTATACATTATTCTGTCATTATTTCTATTTGATCAATGCTATATTAAAATTGGGCTAAACCCCTTTACTACACAATGACGACTTTTAACGATCCCGAGGAAGAAACCTTTTGAAAACATTGAGGGAAAAGGAGAAAATGCTGGTACCCAGCATTTTCTCCTTTTCCCACAAAGTTTTCTACCCTATCAAAGAAAAGATTGTTGTGTCATCGATATAGCCACTATAGAAATTTTGTCTGCAAATGCTTTCAATTTGGATAGGTCTAAAATTTTGTCGTGTTGTAAGGGGTTAACCCTTTACCAAACAATCCCCGGTTTTTACGACCCTGAGATAGAAACCTTTAGAAAACATTGTGGGAAAAGGAGAAAATGCTTGTAATCAGCATTTTCTCCTTTTCCCATAACATTTTCTATCCTGCTAGAAACAAATTTCAATTTTTGAGTCACGTTTATTTTGTTGTCTGCCAATGCTTTCAATTTGGACCAGTCTGACATTTTTTCGTTTGGTAAAGGGTTGATGCATCTCCATTCTTCGTTATACCAAAGTATACCATAATCAATAAACCCATTCCGTGTAACAAACGACTAAATCATGAGGTAGTATGGACTTGGGATGCAAAACATTGACCAATGGCAAAAAGATATCGACACAGGTCAGCCTACACAAGGTCTGTACCTTCTGTAGATGCATCAAGCCTCCTTTTCACAGATTACGTCTCATTATACTTAAATGAGCTGTAGATCGTTTTCCGTCATTGTGTCCGCGTCGATTCTGCTGAGCGCAGGTTTATGATCAACATCAAATCAGACTGCCCAGAAGATGCAGTCTGATCTTGGAACTGTACTGCCCGACTCGGTAAAGGGTTAAAACACACACACACATCGCAATACATGTACTTGTATTTTTGTAATTAATTTTGACTGGAAATACGACGGGAGTTCAATAAGTAATGCCCATGGCCCACTTCCAGTTTTCTGATCTAGCTGAAATTTTGCATGTGCAATGATTTAGGCTATATCTATATGGGTTATGTGGCAAATTACAGCCCTGAATTATTTGTGGGGTCTGATTTACAGGTGTTTGAAATGAGTCAGGTGTCTGACTGACATCCGATAGAAAAATTAGTAAAAATTACTTCTTGTAACCCAATGGTCATTTAAATTCTAGCACAGACTTCCGGTCATGTTTGAATTCACGATGCCAGCGTTTTACAAGGTCATATGATGGGGCATTATCACAATAAGTAACTTTAATTTCATCAAAAGTCTCCTGTGGTGCGCGACACTCAACAGGCTCCTATTTCACAACTGACTCAGTTCAAACACCAGTAACCATAATTAGTTCAGAGCTGTAATTTGCCACATAACTCATAGCGATATAAATCATAACACAGGTAAAATTTCAGCTTGATCAGACAACTGGAAGTGAGTCAGGCGCATTACTTATTGAACTCCCCTCGAATATCGGTCTAGCCCTGTTTTTTGAAAAAAGGGGGTTTCATGCACGATCAAAAAAGAATCTCCTGAGATTAGTCTGACTGACCTGTGTCAATACTTTTTGCTGTTGGTAAATTTTCTTTGTGTCTAGGGACCATTCTACTTCGAGATCAAGCCATTTGTTAGACAAAATAATCCATCATGATGCATCCAACATGATCTGATGACAAGTCTGTCACTGAGCATCTAACCTTTTTTCCCTGAAGAGTTGAAAAAAAAAAGTTTTTGTCACATAAGTACTATTGTTTTCATTGTAAGACAGCGCTACGACTTTTCTTGTCTTTCACACGATTGAGACAACTAAATGGCGGATATTTGTTTCTTTTTTTTTTCGGTTAAAGATCAAAATTTATTTCATCGAGGGAACATCATCAGTAATATTTTCACGAGTGGTGCAGCGATGACGTTCACTGGATGGTATAAATTTCGATCTTTAACCGAAAAAAAAAAAAGTATTTTATTTATTTTATGCTTTTAGCCCTTTTTTGGGGAACTTTATCAAAATCCAGTTCAGTTCTTTTCAGTTATTCCCCGTGGCGTACCTCTCCGCATAGCAACGTATTACAAAATTTTACGCAAAGCGCAAGAAATATTAGGTAAATGACGTCATATTTCCATCTGGTTTTGAGTCACGCGGATTTTACCTAGGTAACTGGAATATAAAAATCAGTATAATCACTAGTCGTAACCATGAAATATTGAAAAATATTTCACCGATATTTCTCGATAACCTGTCGGAAAGCATTTAATATCAAATAGCGCCGTATTTAGGCAATCAACACTGTTATCATACGTATCGTTTTTCAGACACTTACCCAGATGTCTTTGCAAAATTAACTGCCAAAATTGGTGTTCGTTACGTGTACAAGGCTGTGAATTTTGTTATCTGCATATTCAAAACAGAATCATTATACATGTATGTAAGTTTCTTTGGTATCAGGAATTTTCCCCCTGGACATCTGCCCCCGGACTTTTGCCCCCGTAGGACACCTGCCAACTGGACATCTGCCCCCGGGCATTTGCCCCCTTAGGACATCTGCCCCCTTAGGACATCTGCCCCCTAAGGACATCTGCCCCCTGGACATCTGCCACCCGGACATTCGCCCCCGTAGGACATCTGCCCCCGTAGGACATTTGCCCCCCGGACATTTGCCCCCTGGACATCTGCCCCCCGGACATTCAACTCTTAGGACATCCCCTTCCGGACATTTGCCCTGGTAGGACATCTACCTCTGGATATTTGCCCCCGTAGGACAACTGCCTCCTGGGAAACGATAAGCCTCTTCTAAATAATGTTGAAGAACTAATAATATCATGAATTTTGCTTTATTTTTCTTAAAATGCAAAAAAAGATTTTTTTATCGGGGTTTACAGCAGGCGTGCCAGATAAGTAACTGACTCTATAGTTATCATACCGGAAGTTTGATATTAAAATTGAAATCAATTAATCAGCCCAAGATGTTCAACAAAATAGCACTTAACGATACAACAGCTTCTTCATAGTACCGGTCAAAATTACTATGTACAATATACGTATATATCTCAAAGTTCTTTTTTTGAGATAGTCCCTTAAAGGAGCTAGACGTCCAAGTTGTAAACAAACTGAGGGGGCAGATGTCCAGGGGGCAGATATCCTAAGGTGGCAGATATCCGGGGGGCAGATGTCTGGGGGCACATGTCCTAGGGGGAGGGGGCACACGTCCTAAGGGCGCAGATGTCTGGGGGCAGATGTCCGGGGGTCAAACGTCCAGGTGGCAGGTGTCCTAAGGGGGCAAAAGTCCGGGGGCAAAAGTCCGGGGGAGGGCAAATGTCCTAGACCCTACATATGTAAGGAAATTTATACGAAACCTGTTCACTTCCTCAATGACAGGTACATTAAGGACGATAAATAGTTCCAAAGAAACTTATTGTCCTTAATGTACCTGTCATTGAGGAAGTGAACAGGTTTCATATAAATTTCCTTACATATGTATAAAGTAGGGCTCTCCTTTAACACGCCACAGACTTTTAACGCTTAATTCGTATACAGTTATGTGATACAAAGAATTTCGTCTGTTTACTTCTACAACCTTGTAACTCCAGCTTGTAACAAGCTGTAGTTACGAGGTTTTCGATGTAAATCGACTATTTAACATTCTTTGGTCTAGTGTTAAAATTCTATCAAACACTCGTAAACAAAAATCAGTTTTAAGTCCGCCAAAGGGTCTTTTAATAACTTTTTCCCAGACTCGATTGGTAAAATTCATCTCAAATTCCAACTCAAGTCAGATCCTATATAGGAATCTCAAAAGCCATCAAAATAAGGATGGTTTTTAGCACCTCACCAGTTAAAGGTCGGGATATGAAATTATATACTAGTATAATTATGTTGTTATAGAGATCGAGATATATTTAGCTTTTAGCTTGCCTAGAGGATTTTTTTCCACCAGCACATCTGAAAAAACTTTGCACTGTGTAGTTTTTAAGAGTAAACTACACTGTTGGGGGGGGGGGGGGCAGAGAAAATGGTGGTTACCAGTCATTAAGGTATGGAACTGTCCGATATAGAATTACAAGTAAACTGCAGAAGGTTTTAGTATCACCGTAAACGTGTCAAAGGTTATCAAAGACTTTAACGTTATGTATTTGTCTCATATTCAGAAAACTGAGGAAGCACAGAATCATTTGAAGAGACGACATAAACATAGCTTACACCCACGATACGGCAATGCCTCCCGCGACTGGTCTACAGTTTTACCGGAAGCGCCAAACGATTGACCATCTCACTCTCGAAAGACCTCAGTCTCTCCAGACTTTTCGGGAGTGCGTCAATAATGCTTTGGTTGTCATAGAAACACGAATAGAACTGCTGCAACAGTCTTACTATGGTCCAAATATAGATATAGAATACGAGATCAAAAGATGGTTGAATCCTTTATCGATAGTATTAAAGTACTGCCGAATAAGTTTCTTCCTGTGCAAGACCCAACTTGACGACATGGTGATAGCTTACAAAAGAGCAGAAGGTGATCCAACTTTAGTTGTCGATTTCGACAAAGGTATTGTGAAATCTGTGTTGGATATAATCGATAGAGTGTTACAGTACCTGAAAACAGGTTTCGCAGACATTATAAAAGACATGAAACAATTAGCTGATTATATGTGGAAATACTGCCTGAGTTTCTCAAGCGCAGAAGGCGACATTTATCTAGATACTGCAGTCAATTACGAAAGACAAAGAAAAGAATTTTCTCAAGCAATAAACTTCAATATAGACGATATAAAGAACATGGCCGAACAGTTCGAAACCAAAGGAATGAGAGTTCAGGATTTGGGATTCGTCGCCAGGGATCTTGCTGAACGCTGCAAAGCTACCCATGTACCTTTCCTAGTCATTATTCCACAAGCATTTGAAAATCTTAAACACGCTATTGCAGGTACTAGAAAATGGCTGGAAGCCGATGAAGCCTATGCTGAGTTTATCAAGTTTGACGTAAACGATCTAGAGGTGAAGAAGGAAGCCCAAGAGAAAAAAGTTAGAGATCTTCAGATTAAGTGTTCAAATAGCGAGCATAGGCTTAAAACAGCAAAGAGACTCCATGGTGACCTTTTAGTAGAGGTCAAAGGGTTTGCTGGTAGAGAGTCACTGTTAAGCGTTGAAAAAGCCAACCTTATAGCCCAAAATAAAGATGTTCTTGTTGACCTGGATATTAAACAGTTTAGACGTGATGAAATGAAGCACAGACTGGACGAGTTAAGTGACTTTGATAAAGAACGGTACACGGTTTTGAGTAAAGAGATTGCGGAGCTAGGTGATAGAAGACCGATCATTGACAAGAAGCTTGACGATATCAACAAAAAGCTGGATCTCATCTCTGAAAGACGGAACTCTATGAACAGGAAAGAAAGCGAAATTTCAGAAGCTAAAGGTAAATTTTATGCAGAGACTTATTACCCTATATCATCGAATTTAAATTACTTTCACAAAAACGAATTTCCTTTACGCTAACTGCACTTGATAGGTTATTAGACAGGACTCTATGAATAGAAAACAAAATATTTCTGAAGCAAAAGGTGAAGTTGAAACAGTGACTATTTAACTCATTTCCAAACAACAAAATTTTGTCCAAATCGAAAGCATTTGCAGGCTACAAAATAAAAGTGACTGAAAATTTGAAATTTGTTTTGTGAAGGGTAGAAAACATTGTGGGAAAAGGAGAAAATGCTGGTTACCAGCATTTTCTCCTTTTCCCACAATGTTTTTTAAAGGCTTCTTTCTCAGGGTCGTCAAAAGTAGGGATTGTGTGGGAACGGGTTAAACTATATTACCCCGATTTGGAAGTCTTATCACAGAATGAATTTCTTGTACTATTACTGCACGTGCAGAGTTATTTTCCACATTTAGCCCTTTATCACACAGTCTTGAGTTTTAGGATCAGGGGAAAACAGGCTTTTGGAAACCTTGTGGGGAAAAAAAGAGAAAATGCTGGATACCAGCATTTTCTATTTTTCCTACAAGGTTTTCCACGCTTTCGGAGACAATCACCATCATTAAAGCTACAACGAATTTGATATCTGCAAATACATTGAGTTTTCAAGATTTTGGGCAACAGATACTTTACAAATGCTTTCAATGCGGGTTGGTCTTAATCTTTGTCCGGCTATATAAGTGAAGTGAAACTTTCAAGCCGATAGTAAAACCATAACTTTGTTGCCTCAAAGAACTATTGGGCGGAGAAGATATCCTTACCGGACAGTGTAGACCTAGGATCACAATGCACGTTATAAGCAGTCTGATCTTGGATCTACACTGTTCGCAAAACTTTCTTGAGTCACACTCAGCCGCCAAATGATTAAATTTTATCGCCCAATAAACTTTTCCATTTACAGTCGAAGTCAAACAGATGAAGAAAGAGTTCCGTAAATGTGAGGTGGAGTTAGAACGTCTCGAGGTGAATTTAAACAGACTGAAGGAGATCTATAGATACAAAACCACGCCGGAGATACTGAAAAAAATATTTCATGGAATGCCTCTCACAGCAAGACATGTCGTCAATAAGGGAAAACGTCCCATAATGGGTAATGCTTAGATTGCTTTCGTTGTCTGCGCATGTCATATTCTTCGAAGATTCGACTGTCTTATATGACGCATCACTAGCCCCAAAAGCGGGCTGACTGTAATATTACGCGCTATAAAGTAGCAGTGTAGAAAATAGCTTTTGTCAATACGCTTGAGGAATAATAAGACCAGCTTTAGCTCCAGATTTCTCTAGACTGCTGATCATAGCTGAGTGAATTGCACGAGGTAGCGTTTTATTGAGTCAACGTTTATTTTAGTTTGAAATTCAAAGTAACGGTAGTCGCGTAGGAAAGTGGTTCGGCTCTGTGCCCAGGATGCCCAAAGTAGATAGATGAGTATTTATAGAATGCCATCTAGCGGGAGATAATGAGATTGCTTTAGTCTAGCATACAATAAATGTGAGCAATACACTTAAAAAAATGCATCTGGAAAAAGTATCGACCAACGTCAGCCTTAACTCATTACCAAACGACAGTGTTTTTGGCTTGTCCAAATTGAAAGCATTTGCAGGCGACAAAATAAAAGTGACTGAAAATTTGAAGCCTTTGGAAAACATTGTGGCAAAAGGTGAAATTGCTCGTGACGAGCATTCTCACCTTTTGCCACCATGTTTTCTACACTATCAAAAGGTGTCATATACACATAAGAAATGGCTTCATTCTTGATGTTATTTAGGGTCAATTAGAGATACCATAGAATCAGAAATGCCTTATGGGGTAAAGGGTTAAATGCATCACGAAGATGCATTAAAATCCCTTTTGTCAGAGTACGACTCATGTAGTTCCGGTCACAGACTAACACTATAGTTAGGGCGGTATGATGGAAATTCCTTTGTATATTGACCTTTTTTTTTTACTTAAAAAAACAAACAAACAAACAAACAAAACAGGACCGAGTGAAAAATGATTCGGTTAAGCAAAAGTTTGAAAGTAAAGAAGATCGGATTCTGTGTTTCTTGTTCTTTCAATAGTATTTATTTGAAGTTTGAAATTAGGTCGTATGCAGTCACAAAATGGATAGATCTAACAATAACTTTGGAACATATCCTCGGGAGCCTCGGTCAGTTTTCTGCATTTCAAAATCTTCACTTTAACCCTTTCCCACACAATAACGACTTCTGACGACCCTAGGAAAGAAGCCTTTTGAAAACATGGTGGGAAAAGGAGAAAATGCTGGTAACCAACATTTTCTCCATTTCCCACAATGTTTTCTGCCCTATCAATAAACAGTTGCAACATTTGAGCCACATTGAAATTGTCATCTGCAAATGCTTTCAATTCGGACAGGACTAAAATTTTGTCGTCTGGTAAAGGGTTAACTCAATTACCGAAATTAAGTGTCAAGATGCGGACACTGTAGATTCGAGATCTTAATTTACGCAGTCCGCAAAAGCTATTTAGCTGTTTGGGTCGCCACTAGAATTGACGAAGTCAATATGTATTTCAGATAAGCTAGAACGAGCATGTAAAATAACCGCCACCCACATAGAAAACGAATGGGGTAAACTGTACCGTGGACTACCTTTTTACCCCTTCCGTGGCGAGCAGACGATTGTAAATGACGTGGACGAAATTGGAAAGGAATACATGAGGCATATTCCAGAGGAGATGTGCAGGTAACGAAAGCTTCTTTTAGTCTGCAGTTTTGCACTGTATGGTATTTAAATCTCCGTTTTCACTATCATTCCAATCATTTCACGGCGAAGCCCAGCCAGGTAGCTAACTGGTTAGCGTATCTGACGGCATACTTAGAGGTTGCTAGTTCGATACCCAGTTAAGGTAACTTTCTTTCCGGCGACTTTTCGCCTGTTACCTCTGATTCATGTGAGAAAAGTATTCAGTGACTTGAAAAGATGTGTCAGTGCTGGTGTGAGAAAGCCCGGAAACATATGCAAAGGTGCAATGTCCGTTGTGACGGTTTAAACAAGAGGGCCACGATGGCCCTGGATCGCTCACCTGAATTTTTGAAAGGGACATAGCCTATTTTTTTTTTTTTTGAGGTATTGAAACATTGGAAACAAAATTATTATTTTGCCAAGCAATTTTCAAAAGGTCACCTGTAAAAGTAATTTCAAAATCTGACCATCAGTTTCAGAAAAGAAGAATGTTTAAGAATTTCTTCATTTCTGCATAGTGCAAGTAGCCCCCATTCACTAGAGCCATGTTTCTTGATGGATCACAATTTGGTGAACAATTTTTGAAAAGGGTCACCAAAGGAACACCTCTGTGAAATTATTTCAAAATGTGGCCAGCGGTTTCAGAGAAAAAGAATTTTCAATAATCTCTTCAGGTCTCTATAGCGCGAGTAGCCCCCTTTTACCAGAGACATGTTTCTTGACAGATCAAAATTTCGCGAACAATTTTTGAAAAGGGTCACCCAAGGAACATTGCTGTAAAATATTATAAAATTTGACCAGCAGTTTCAGAGAAGAAGAATTTTCAAGAATTTCTTCATTTCCATAGAGTGCGAGTAGCCCCCATTCGCCAGAGCCATGTTTCTTAACGGATCAAAATTTCATGAACAGTTTTTTGAAAAGGGTCATCCAAGGAACATCTCTGTGAAATTATTTTAAAATCTGATCAGCCATTTCAGAGAAGAAGAATTTCAAGAATTTCTTCAATTCTGTATAGTGCAAGTAGCCCCCATTCACCAGAGCCATGTTTCTTGACATATCAAAATTTCGCGAACAAATTTTTAAAAGGGTCACCCAAAGAACGTCCCTGAGAAATCATTTCAAAATCTGACATGTTGTTCCAGAGAAGAAGAATTTTTAAGAATTTCTTCATTTCTGTACAGTGCAAGTAGCCCCCATTCACCAGAGCCATGTTTCTTGACGGATCAAAATTTTGCGAACTTTTTTTGAAAAGGGTCACCCAAGGAACATCCCTGTAAAATCATTTTAAAATCTGACCAGCGGTTTCAGGGAAGAAGATTTTTAAAGAATTTCTTGGAAAATTCCATTTGGTTGCCATGGCAATCAGAGTTTTTGACGAAATCAAATTCTGTGAGCAATTTTTAAAGAGGACCTCCCAAGGAACAATCCAGCCAAGTTTGGTCCAAATTGGCCCAGCGATTTAGGAGTTGATGTTTAAAGAATTGTTGATGACGCACGACGGACGACGCACGACGGACGACGGACACCGGGTGATCCTAAAAGCTCCCCTTTAGCTCTGGTGAGCTAAAAATAATGCCTAAATAAAACACATGATTTGAAATTTACCGGGATGAGGGTTGCACGTTTATCTTAACAACACAGCCAGAGATTCTTCTTGGAACTGTTGAAAATCATTGGATCGGAAATCACTACCTTCATGCAAACTTTCTTCAACAAAATTACGTATTTTCATGATTTTCCATGATGTTGATCTGATTTGACAACAAACGTTCTGGTTCATCATCTTTTCCGGTGTCATAAAAACAGTTTAAAGTTTCTGATTTCGTCTGTCCAGCGGTATTTTTCCCACATGATAAGCACATTTCATGTGCGATTTCAAAGTAGATCTACATTCGTCCGTAGGTAAAGATCGATCATTTTATTACAATCAGTGCACAACGCTTCGATTTATATGTTGTCCGATGCAAATGGTTTCAGCCATGACTTGTATCGGTCCAGTTATATCTACACGGTCTTTTGTTGTTCATTTATTCAAGAGAAAACTCCGTTAACCTGTTTAGCAGACGACAGAAACGTAAACAGGAAACGGTGTTTTAGTAGACCTAGTGTAACCGTAAAAGTAGTTACGCCGTGACAGAAATCAATACGGACTAGTCGTACCAAGACTTTTCGTTCCAAGTGACACAGCTTTCCAAGACGTTCCTGTAATAAAGGCAAAAAGCTTTATTTTTAAAAGCTTTTGTATCATTTTTTTTAAATTTTACGTCGTCTTAGATGAATTCCATGATGGTTTTCACTTTTTCTATGATTTGGACAAAGTTTCCTGATTTTTCCATGATAAAACCATTATTATCAAAATTCCAGAACTGTGCAAACTTTTCCAGAACAGTGAAAAATCTGTTCTCATCGAGAACAATTTCTATATTTTGTCTTCCATCGTCTTGGAAAGCTGTGTCACTTGGAACAGGGACTTCTTTATAATTATATAACTGAAGCCTACTCAGAAAAAGCGTTGTTCGAAGCAGGGGTAAATAAATTCAAGTAACACAAGATCAATAAACTTGTATCCCTTGTATCTCCTTAAATCGTTGCAAAGATCGCTAACAGGCTCCCAGTTCAGCAAATACAATTATATGTATGTAATACATGTACTAATTCATTGCCGACATAGTGTTTAATACCAAACAAACAAGAGCAATGCATACAGGTGCCATTGCTTGGCTGGAGTTGCTTGATTTTAAGTGAGAATTTCAAGGTGAAAAGGGGGCATAACTGTGTCAAATTTTGACGGTCACTGCCCTTGTTTTATAAGATTCCTCTTTTTATCCTTGACAACTTGCCCCTGTCTTAACTAAATATCTTCAATCATAACAGAGACATTATATTTTGCTAAAGTTTTTTCATTACGACAGCGACGATGCAGACGACAGAGCTACAGCTATACCTTGACAATTTCTTAGAAAACAGCTGAATAAACACTTGTTTACTTTTGAATATAGGCAAAGCCTTTGGCGATGGAGACGAATGCACACGAGAGCAAGTGTAGACGACCTGAAAAAGGCACTACTTTCGATCAAGCGTAAGGATATAGTGGATCTAATTGAAGATGAATTACTACGCCGAGCAAATAAACCTTCCATACCCTCTCCAGCCTTCAGAACTATCCGATTCCCCAAAATTATGTCACCATCTTGAATCTAAGAGACTCTAAACACTAACTTGGCATAATGGATTAATGTGACTATGGTCCCAAGATTCTCAGAACAACTTAAATCCATGTAGCATTAATATCCATCCTGGACTACTGTAATAGGTGGTCATTATGGCCATTGCTCTCCTTTTAACCCATTACCACACGAGAAAATTTTGGACTGGTCCAAATTGAAAGCATTTGCAGACAATAAAATAAAGATGACTGAAAAATAGAAATTTGGGAATTCTGGGAAGGGTAGAAAACAGTGGGAAAAGGAGAAAATGCTGGTTACCAGCATTTTCGCCTTTTCCCACAGTGTTTTTAAAAGCATCTTTCTCAGGCGTCAAAAGTAGGGATTCTGTGGTAACGGGTTAACAGATACTAAGGATTTGACAGAAGATTTGAAAGCTTACCTCATACAATGCCAGTGTGGAAGAATCTACCACAAATGAAGCAAAAAGCCTTTTTATCTAAAACTTAAAAGCTGGACGTTACTGCCTGGGTTCCATATGAATATATAAATTTAATCCCAAGTTGTAACAGGGACCTTATATTTGTTTCCTACAAGGGTTGTATGATAAGTACATAGACTCTTGCTGTAAAATGGTCTCTTAACCCTTTCCCAAACGACAAACTTTTGGACTAGACCAAATTGAAAGCATTTGCAGACGACAATTCAACTCTTGCTGAAAAGATGATTTCTGTCTATGATAGGATAGAAAACATTGTGGGAAAAGGAAAAATGCTGGTTACCAGCATTTTCTCCTTTTCCCACAATGTTTTCAAAAGGCTACTATTCCAGACCCGTAAAAACCAGGGATTGTTTGGGAAAGGGTTAAAATGAAAATTAAATTTTCAAAATTTCACGCCCTACGTTTTTGTTTAAAGATTTTAGAACATCACTTTTTATTATTTTTTTACAATCAACAGCTGTTGAAGACTAGTTTTGTGTATCTCTACAGTACGGCAAATTTCTAGATTAGCCATGAATTAAATAATTTGCAGAGGATGAAAAATGTTGCTAAGTTGAGAAAATTTGTTTTTTGAAGGGGTGAGAACTATTTGCACTTATCTACAGATCACAGGAGCAAATAGAAAACTTTAGTATTCAGTAAACTCAAGTCTTCTTCAATCAGGTGATCTTTTGGCAATTTAGTGAGAAGATTAAGATCATAGATGGCAGAATCTTTGTTTCTTGAGATGCCAAAAGCTCCATTCCAACATTAACCATACCATTGGTTGAGATTTTGTATCAGATGACTAGCAATTTTAAAATCCATACATACTCATACATTAGATTTGAAAAGACCCAATACATCTTTTACCCTTTACCAAACAATCTCAAGCTTTAATGACCCTCGTGGGGGCTTTTGAAAACATTGTGGGAAAAGGAGAGCATGCTGGTAATCATTTCTATTGTCCACAATTACTGCTTTCAATTCAGTTGAGTCTATCATTTTGTTTCTGGGTAGAAAGTTACAGAGTGGAACAACAAAGAACGATGTCAGTAGTTGACAAAAGCGACAGATTTTTAATTTGCCTTTCTTTGATCTAATTTGTTCAAGTTCAAAACATGTCACAATCACAGAAAACACAAACTTCCACAGCTGGTAACCAGGGTAATTCTGAAATATGATATTAAAACTGGTTTTATTTTTTACAAATGAACTGTGTTTATTCATTACCACTTTTTCATATTGTATGAACTTTGCCCTTGCTACTGATCCATGTCAGCCTCTACAGTCTGCACAGGCTGACATAGGTAAAAAAGTTTTGCAATTTGTAAATTTTCTGCATGTCAATGGACCATTCTATTCCCTGATTCAGTTAGTTGCGAGACAAAATTGAAGTTTATTAAGGATCCATAATTATGCACTGACTTGCTACGTTTAATGGACCATGGAGATGCTTTAACCCTTTACCCCATAAGGCATTTATATGGTATCTCTAACTGATCCTAAATAACAGCAAGGATGAAGCCCTTTCTTATGTGTATATGACACCTTTTGATAGTGTAGAAAACATTGAGGCAAAAGGTGAAATTGCTCGTCACCAGCAATTTCACCTTTTGCCACAATGTTTTCCAAAGGTTCCTACAAGCAATCCGTAGAAATGAGTATCTATGGAGTAAAGGGTTAATCCCTACAAGCACCACTTACATCTTTAAATAAATATGTCAGTTATATTAACACAATCATGGTTGAATTATTTAAGGGTTTTCATAAGTATTAGGTTGGTAACCTATAGTGTCTTGACCTTGGAGGCTCTTACAGTACGCACTAACAACAACAGCAGGATATGGTATAAAACACTTAATCAAGCAGTACTGATTTTAGCAACCCTCTGGGAACAAGCTTCTGATAATTATGGTGGAAAAAAGAGTGTTTACTTAAAAGAGTCATTAAAATATGGTATGGTTTCATAGGAGGGAGCCCGCCCGGGTGGCTCAGTGGTAAGCGTGTTGGACTCATGACCTGGTGGTTGTGAGCTCGATACCCGGTTGAGGCGAACTTTCTTTCTGGCGTATTTTCGCCTCTTACCTCTGCTGAAACATTTGAGAAAAGTAGTCGATGGCTTTGGAAAGAAAGTTGTGTAAGTACCGGAGTGAGAAAAACATGTGTGTCACTGACTGCCATGATATGACCTTAGCTGTTAAAGTGGTGTTAAACGCCAATACAACCAACCAACCATCATTAGAGGGAAATGGGACGAGGGAAGAGGGAGATGGAAATTAGGTCCATTTTACGAGAATGCTTTCAACACTGTCTTGTGTAACTTTGTTCTAGGTGATGATTTCTAAATCATTTGTAAACTGGTCCTATCTTTTTATGACCTTAAATAAGATAGCTTTTGCAGTCATTGTCGGAAAAGGAAAAAATGCTAATAACTAGCATTTTCTCCTTTTCCCACAATGTTTTCTATCCTTCCACAGACAAATCTTAATCTCCACTTATATCATTTTGTCATCTGCAAATGTTTCCTGTTTCAGTGAATCTAAAATTCTGCTGTTAGGTACAAATTAATACAAAATTACCTTGTAAATCTGACAGAGATAGAGAGATAGCCTGACATCCTGCACATCTTCTATAGTCCATCTTTGTACAGGGTTTAAGTGTATAACAGCACATACCTAGAAAATGACCAAGACACTGCTTTAAATCATTACCAAACGACAAAATTTTGGACTGGTCCAAATCGAAAGCATTTGCAGACGACAAAATAAAAGTGACTGAAAATTTAAATTTTGTTTTGTGAAGGTAAGAAAACATTGTGGGAAAAGGAGAAAATGTTACCAGCATTTTCTCCTTTTTCCACAATGATTTCTGAAAGCATCTTTCTCAGGGTTGTCAACAGTATTTCCTTCCCATCCGCTTAACCCTTAGGCTGCCAGTGCAACTCAATGACCTTTTACGGAGAGTGTAGATCAAGATCAGAGTGCACAGAATACGCAGTCTGATCTTCAATTGATACTGACCCATATGATCATATTTTTCCCCTAAACAAAAGCTATGAAAACAGGAAAATTTGGCTTTTTACTGTCAGTTTAAAAGTTTCATTTCACTTATCTAGTATGATAAGGGTTAACATTTTTAGCCCTTTACCAAACAATCCCAACTTTTAACAACCCTGGGAAAGAAGCCTCTTGAAAACATTGTGGGAAAGGAGAAAATGCTGGCAACCAGCACTTTCTCCTTTTCCCACAATGTATTCTACTTTTCCAAAGTCAAAATTCAATTTTGATTCACATTAACATCTGCAAGTGCTTCCAATTTAGACAAGTCCAAAATTTGGTCTTAACCCATTACCACACAATCCCTACTTTTGACGCCCCTGAGAAAGAAGCCTTTAGAAAACATTGTGGGAAAAGGAGAAAATGCTGGTAACCAGCATTTTCTCCTTTTCCCACAATATTTTCTACCCTCTCCAAATCAAATTTCAATTTTTGATTCACATTTATTTTGTCGTCTGTAAATGCTTTAAATTTGCACCAGTCGAAAATTTTCTCGTGTGGTAAAGAGTTAAGGAGTTAAACCCTCAAACAATTCTA
The DNA here is from genome assembly GCA_943736015.1 of Tridacna crocea. Lineage (NCBI taxonomy): Eukaryota > Metazoa > Mollusca > Bivalvia > Cardiida > Cardiidae > Tridacna > Tridacna crocea. Next base: position 19,367,964 of record OX031069.1, read on the forward strand.
TTATCAGAGCCACCTGTTACCTGTCATTCATGAATGTTTTCAACTTGAAAAAAGCCTGGAGTTTCATAGTCTGCTTAACTTTTTACCAAACAACCCAATGTTGGACTTGACTACATCCAAAGCATACGCAGACGACAAATTAACTGATGCTCAAATGAAGATTTTTGTATGGTAGAAAAGTTGAAGAAGGTAGTTACCAGCATTTTCTCCTTTTCCTACGATGTTTTCAATAGCTTTCAAATTTCCAACTTTTAACTCACAATCCCGATCTTTAATATTCTAAAAGAGAAAGCTTTTGAAAACATTGTGGGAAAAGGAGAAAGTGCTGGTAACAAGCATTTTCTCCTTTACCAACAATGTTTCCTGTCTTTCTCAAAAGGAATTTTTATTTTTGAGTCTTCTTAAATATATGGCCTGTAATGCTTTGAATTTGTATTAGTCATTTAGTAAAGACATCTGCCTTAAAATTTGTTTCAGGAGGTACTGAATTATATCATCTTCGCAAGCCAAGGCTGACAATTCACTATGCTACTCTACCCATAGCGGATCGAGCTTGATTTTTACATTCCCCTGATAAGCTTTTTCATTGGATGCAGCCAGCTCTAGCTGCAAAGAATGAAATCGCTCGTAGCATTGCATCTTTGATAAGAATAGAATAAGGTCGCGACCATTCGAATAGAAGGTAAACATGGAAACCCACGTGGATGTCTGCTTATCGCTTCATGTTGAATTTATATTCGTAAGCAGTTTGTAAAACGATACTTCATTGGCTTTTAGAAATATGATATAAAGGGGGGTAATAACCAGTATCCAATAAAGGGCGCTTCGCAGGAATCTCAAAATTGGGCTCAATCAGCCAAGATAAGATCCACATAGTGATCGTAACCTTGGCTCGCGAAGATGGAGTTATGTAGACAAAAATCAAAAGTAAAAGACAAATCATTTACATGTATAACAGTCATTCCTGAAATCTGCATAAATACCAGTATACATACCAAATCTGTGTCCATTTTCACACTGCCATGAAAACTGTTTTAATACCATACTTAAAGCAGTTAAGGATATCAATTGTATAAAAATTCTTAAGTTTTTTTTTTCAACTTAGATCAAATCTGATTTCATTGTATACTGAATTACTTGTATTTAACACATTTTAACAGTACATTAATAGATACTCATTTCTGCACATTGTTTGTAGGAGCCTTTGGAAAACATTGTGGCAAAAGGTGAAATTGCTCGTGATGAGCAATTTCACCTTTTGCCACAATGTTTTCTGTACTATCAAAATGTGTCGTATACACATAAGAAACGGCTTCATCCTTACTGCTATATAGGGTCAATTAGAGATACAATAAAAATGCCTTACGGGGTAAAGGGTTAAAGTACAAACAGATTAGGAAAAAGATTTTTTGAAGCTCTAACCTTAGTTTGTAGCCTGGAAATGTTTTTGAACTTGAGCAGGTCTAAAATTTTGTTGTTTGGTAAAGCATTAACAAAGAAATCTTCTCCAAAAAAACACAAGTACATGGACAACCCAACCCACATGTAATAGAACAAAGATATAACTTGGTAACAAACACATAAACAAACTCACTCATACATGCATTTATTCACTCATTACGCGGAAAACTAAAAAAAATATTAACTGACTAGAAACATTTTGATAATATGCACAACTTCTCTCCCAAGGGAAGGTTTTTATAAAATTTTGAAATCAGAGCCAGTAGTTTCTAACAGTTGGTGTAGGAACTACTGTCTGTCCCTCCGTAAACAATTACTAAAAAATCTTCTTCTCTGAAACCGCTGATCAGATTTCAATGAAACTTCACAGAAATGATCCTTAGGTAATACACTTTCAGATCACTTCAAAGATTTGAATTCCATGAAGATGCACAGACAAGGCTGTGACTTTATACTAGGATGAAATTCCCAAAATTTGTTCAGGGAGACTCCCCTCACTCCAATGATTTACATATCCGGTCAGATCTCATACACTTTGGCAATAGTAAGCAAAATACAGCCCTTTGATCTGATTATAAAGAAAACACAAACAAACAAATACAAAGGATATTACAGGAACAAATAGGGCAATCGACTAGTTTTGGTTCAACATCTCTCTTAAAAGTGTCCTGTATCAAGGACCGAAGTTGATTTGCATATTCCAGATCTGTGGTACTGATGTTGTTCTTAATAAAGTGTACAAATTGCGTGAATAGATCCAACTCTGACAAAAAAGAAAAACAACTTTTGATTAAAATTTTTAAACAAGTAAACATTGAAAACTGTTTTTTTTTTTTTCTTTCCTAAGAAATCAGCTTCAATGGTGGAAAAATATTCTATCATGAGCATTGTGACATTCAGCACCAAGGAAATTTACCCTTAAGTCTGCTTCATATGGCCTGCAACATGGACCAAAGGAGCATGTGGACATTTGCGTAGAGTGTTGTCTCGGATCAGCCTGCACAATCCACACAGGCTAGTCCGAAACAACACTTCCTGATTTTAGGCAATTTTCTTTTTTGTGCAAATCTACCGTAGGTAAAAATCTAATGATGTTGTTAACTCTTTACCACATAATGACGACTTTACACGCCCCTGATGAAGAAGCCTTTAGAAAACATTGTGGGAAAAGGAGAAAATGCTGGTAACCAGCATTTTCTCCTTTTCCCACAAGGTTTTCTACCCCATCAAAGCAAAATTGCACCACATGAGCCGCTGTGAAATTGTCGTCAGCGAATGCTTTCAATTTGGATAGGTCTAAAACTTTGCTGTGTAGTAAAGGGTTAAGTGCCATCTCCGATTAACCTGCATGTACTGACATAACAACAATATATTTTTGCCTTGTACAAATTGAAAGCATGTGCAGAAAAAAATTTCATTGTGGCTCAAATACAGCATGTTTTGGGAAAAGGAGAATATGCTAGTTACTAGCATTTTCTCCTATTCTCACAATGTATTCAAAAGGCATTTTTCTCAGGGTCGTTGAAGGTTGGGATTGTGTGGTAAAGTTTAAAGGCATACATTATATTTCACATATATTATACTTCATGTGTCTATTTTCAGAAATGTTATGGGTAAAGAAATTTCGTAATTTAAGCTAGGGGGAATTATTTCCCTGTCACATTGAATATTTTCCTCCTGCCGACAATCTGGAACTACTTTTTTATTTCAATGCAATGGCTAGTTTTAAAAGTGGCATTCATTGACAAAATAATCAGAGTAAATATAATATATAATTTATTTCATCAGCTTGTGGTCAATATGGGGAAATATTTGCCTCAAAATGGAAAGGTCCGCGAAAATAAGTCGTGCCTTATGGCAGGCACTCATTATTTTCACAAACCCTTCCCTTTTTTGGCAAATATTTCCCCATATTAACCCTTTACCCCATAAGGCATTTCTATGGTATCTCTAACTGACCCTAAATAACAGCAAGGATGAAGCAGTTTCTTATGTGTATATGACACCTTTTGATAGCATAGAAAACACTGTTACAAAAGGTGAAATTGCTCGTTACGAGCAATTTCACCTTTTGTCACAATGCTTTCCAAAGGTTCTTATAAGCAATACGTAAAAATGAGTATCTATGGAGTAAAGGGTTAAGCACAAGCTGATGAAATAAACTCTATTTGCAATATTTTCCAGGGTACTAAAACACCTGATTGTTTGGTAAAGAGCAATACTTATTTTGTCTGATAATGCTATCAAACTACTGCTGGTGCCCAAAATTTACCTGAATCACTGTAGCTTCCCTTCTCTCTTATACACATAACACACTGTTCAATGTACATCCCTATAAGTTTGTAAGAGACTTTTAAGAATTGTTCACTGAGATCCGTACACTGATCTTCATAACTGTATTCTTCACTTCCCATTTGAAGCTATCAAAATTCAAAAATCAAGATCCATTTGAATAAGGGTACTAAAAAAGATTTAAAAATAGTTGTCCAGCATAGTAGCTTTCAGGACTTAACTTTTTACCACACAATTCCAACTTTTAATGATGCTGGAAAAAAAAAAGCCTTTTGAAAACAGTGTGGGACAAGAAGAAAATGCTGGTAACCAGCATTTTCTCCTTTTCTCACAATGTTTTCTACCCTATCATATAGAAAAATCATCTTTTTAGGTACTGTTAATTTGTCATCTGCAAAATGCTTTCACTTTCGTCTGGTCTAAAATTTTCTGTTTGTGAAAGGGTTAAATTGTTGTCTACAAATGCTTTCAATTTGGACAAGTCTACATTTTGTCATGTTGTACAGAGTTATAAAAGAAAAATTACACCATTTGAGCACCAATGAAATTGTCATCTACATAATGCTTTCAATTTGGACATGGCTAAAATTTTGAAGTATGGTAAATGGTTTACCTCTTTACCACATGACAAAATTTTACACTAGCTGAAACTGAAAGCATTTGCAGATGATAAACTTAATTAGGCTCTAACTGTCTAATTTGTCTTTGTTAGGATAAAAAAAATTGTGGGAAATGGAGAAAATGCTGGTTACCAGCATTTTCTCCTTTTCCCACCATGTTTTCAAATGCCTTCTTTTTCAGGGTCGTTAAAACTTGGCATTGTGTGGTGAAGGGTTCATGCAGTAGGCTGCTGGTTCAAAAACCCAGCCAATTTCACTCTCACTGCTGAAAATCATTTTGATATATGTGTGACAGCAGCCAGTGGCTTACTAGGAATATTGTGTGAAGTATTGGTAAAAGCAACTTCAAAATGGCATGATAGGTACTCTGGTGTGGTGTTTAATAACATACAAACAAAGAGGGAAAAAAACAACACAACAAACAAATCAAGTACTAAAAACACTCCATCAAATTTTTCTATTTTTCTCCAACTCTTTACCTTTTAGAAGTAGTTTTAACTCTTTAGCACAAAACAAAATCACAGATCAGTCCAAACTGAAAGCTTTTGCAGACAACAATGTAAGTATGGCTCAAAAGTTGAACTTTGTCTTGGGAAGAATAGAAAATATTATGGGAAAAGGAGAAAATGCTGGTTACCAGCATTTTCTCCTTTTCCCACAATGTTTTCAAATGTCTTCTTCCTTAGGTGCGTTAAAAGTAGGGATTGTGTGGTAAAGAGTTAAAGCAAAGATACTTGAGCTATGTACATTCCTCTTATTTGATTTTAGTTCTGTGTCTTTAATCTGCATCTTTACAATCTTCAAATACACATAGGAGTGATGATCTGGCAAAAGGAGGCTTAAGGTGTCTATGTGATGCTTTATACCAAGCCAGACACATCATAATGCTAGACCCCTAATATAACATTGCTTTACAATGCTGAATCATGGAGTAGAATGGTCCTTAGGCATTCAGAAAATTGACCAATAGCAAAAAGTCTGTGCTGGCTGACACGGATCAATGCTTTTTGCAGATGCATTAACCCATTACCACACATTATTTCATGCTTTCCGGTGGGATATCAAGAAATAGCAGTGAAAACATTTTTCGATCTTACACTGGTACCACCAGTGAAAATACCGACTGTCATGTTCTTGTTGCCTAGGTAAATTGCGCGTGCCTAACAACCAGATGGGAAATATGACGTCATATACCTTACATTTCTCGCGCTTGACGTAACGTTGCTATGCGGGAGAGGTACGCCACAGGGAATAAGGGAAAAGAACTGTACTGAATTTTGATAAAGCTCCTACCAGAAAGGGTTAAAAGCATAAAATAAATAGAATATTTGTTTTTTTCGGTGAAAGATCGAAATTTATTTCATCTCGTGAACACCATCGGTAATATTTTCACTCGTGGCTGCACCACTCGTGAAAATATTACCGATGGTGTCCACTCGATGAAATAAATTTCGATCTTACAGCGAAAAACACAAATATCCTCTATATCCCTACTTTTGACGACCCTGAGAAATAAGCCTTTTGAAAACATTGCGGGAAAAGGAGAAAATGCAGGTTAATCTCAGTCTATTCTTTTTGCTATTGGTCATATTTCATTAATCAGTTGCTTGCTGAACAAAATGGATTTCTTGGACCTATATTCCGCTCTTTACCACACAATCCTAACTCTTAATGATGCTGAAAAAGAAGGCTTTTGAAATCATTGTGGGAAAAGGAGAAAATGCTGGTAACCAGCATTTTCTCCTTTACCCACTGTTAAACCTTTATTGTTTGTCTAACGCTTATTTTTACTCAAAAATATATCACTAACACTGACTGGATTTCCTCCACATGTAAAACAAAACACACCAGATTTTACCTCTCTACTGGAGAGTAACATTGTCAATAAAGTTAAAAGAGTTATCTTTCTTTCTATATCAACATTAATTACAATGTTTTTTTTTTGGCTACCCCTGGGTAAGAATTAAAACAAATAAAAAATGAAGAATAACTGAATGAAACATCTAAGAGTAACCATCATAGGATTAGACTATCCTCAGGTCACGGGGATTATTCTGCCCCTTAAAACTATCTCAAGGAATTGCAAAATCACACAAACTCTTCTGGCATTTTCCCTTTCTGTAAAACATTCAAAAGTTCAAGACTAGATGCACCTCTCTTCGTCAATGAATTAGCAAGCTGAATTTTCCCTGGGCACCATTTTATTTCAGTCCTATTGTTTTGTCTCATCTCATTAATAGCTGCAATGTCAATTCGGAGCCTTTTGTCATCGACTAGCTTCGTTGTACCAAGTGCTTCAATTACACTTTTGTTATCGATAAATGCTGTAATCGGCAAACAGTCACCAGCAACAAAACCAATATCTTGAATCAGTTCCCTGTAATAGATTGCTGATTCTAGTCCTTCACTTAAGCTTAAAGCTTCTGCTGCTATGGTCGAACGCACAACCCTTTTTATTTTATTTGATTGCCAAAATACAGGACAACAATTTCCAAGCCTGTCTTTGATCCAAATTATATGCGCACCAGTACTGCCTTGTCCATTATTAATGTTCCCAAGTGCAGCATCACAAAACAAGAAAATTTCCCAGTCTTTGTTTGGGCTACCTTGTAACCGTGGGAATAAATGAACTGACCACATATCCTTTAATTTACCAACAGCCTTAATGGCATGTAATAAATCACTGACAGACGCCTTTGTTAACTTTGTACTCAAATCAACAAGTTCAAAAGCCATATCTGGTCTCGAACCTTGCACTACCCAGTTTAACTGGCCCACTAACTTTCTGTACACTGTTTGCTCATTTTCATGTAGCACCTTAAGTTTTTCTGAGGCACGAACAGGGTGTAATTTTGGACGAATCAATTTGTCAATATAAGATGTATGATCAAAAATTATTCCCTTCTCATCTTCTCTGATATGAAAACCTATGTATGTGAGCTTTCCTTCTTCTACTTTTCCCGCTTTAAAACGACTTTTTAATCTATCAAATAAAGTTTCAAAGTCTATGTTTCCTGCATGAAGAAAATCATCAACATGACAACATATGATGCCTTGCAGAGTCTCATCTGAAACTAGGGTAAACACAGCTGGATCTAGTTTGGATTGTCTGAATCCAAGTTTCAAAAGTTCATCCTTTACACTTATATAAAACTGACGAGCACCATCCTTTAACCCGTAAAGTCCATGCTTTAACTTCCAAATGTAGCCATCAGGCGTGTTACTTTCAACAGGTGGTTCAACATACACCTCCCGTTCAAGTTGATTTCCCTGCAGAAAAGCAGATTTTATGTCTGTAGTTTTTATTTTCCAGTTTTTACTTGATGCTACCGCAAGACATACTCTCATAGACCCTTTACCTACTGTGGGACTATCTTTTGGAATGAATGATTTCTCCTCAAATCCTCTTGCAACTAAACGTGCCCTGATATTGCCTTCTTTATTTGTTATAACCCAACGTGTTGAAATGGAATTTTGTCCTTCATCTTTCACCTCTTCATAGGTATTGAACTGTAAGAGTTTCTGTAATTCTGATTGTTTTGCTTGATAGGTATCATTTTCAACCTCCCTACTATCTAATACAACACTGTTGACATTCTGTATCTTTCTCCATTCAATACTACCCAAATCAACACTTTTCTGATCCCTTGTTATTTCATCTTCTATATTGTACCACATTTTGTATTTACCACTTGCTTTTCCTGCCCGTCCAATTATTGTGGCTTTTGTCCATTCTAAGGAATTTGGCAATTTATACTCTATTTCATCATGTAATAGAACATTGGATCTATTTTCATTTTGATTAACTTCAGATTTGGTTGAAATAGTCTCTGACAAGACATGAGAGTTGTCGTAATCATTTGAGGCAGAATTACTACAATTTGAACTTTTATTTTGTTCCATCTGAATTCTCTTTTCACTTCTATTTTGTACATCTTCATCAACTGTATCATCATGTCTCACTTTGCAAAGTCTGTTTGGAGATACTCTGACGAAAATGCCTCCATGTCTTACAAACACCACCTTTCCATCTTGAAATACAACTTTACCAGGCCCCAGCCAACGGTCTCTACCATCTCTTTTGTAAAATACATTATCACCATTTTCAAAAACCTGTTCTGCTGCACGAACCTTTGAACGAAGAGCACGGCGAAGTCGCTCATCTGCTTCAGTCTGGATGTATGCTTTCCTAGTTTCATGTAGGGCATTTAAATGTTTGAAAAATGTTTCACTGGTCGTCACACCTTCAAGAGCTGGTATTTCTGCCTGCATCATACTTGGTAAATTTGGGTTTCTTCCAAAAACAAGCTGATTACTACTATAACCATTCCACATCTGGAGGGAGTTTCTTGCCATATTTGCCCATGAAAGTAGAGTATCTAAGTCCACTGTTGTATTTTCTGCTTCAAGTTTTACTAACATACTGTCGGTCACTGAATGTACTCTTTCACAAAGCCCATTCTGAAAAGGACTATATCCTGCTGTGGTATGTACTTTGACATTCAGAATGGATGCTACCTCACGCATTTCATCTGAGCTAAACTCGCCTCCATTATCAGTCATGATTGCCCCCATAATTCCAAATACACCAATCCAGTTTTTCATCATTGCCTGAATGACATTTTTTGGTTCTTTTCTATTTATGAAGACTGACAATGTGTATCTGGACCACATACCAATCATATGTAATATCCAGCGACCCTTATATTGCTTCAGATCCATTGCAACTTTCTCGTTAAATTCTTTTGCAGATGGCAGGGCAACAACTGGCTTTGGTTGCGTTTTAGCGTATGTTTTACACAGAACACATGCAGACTCAATCTGTGTCAAATCCTCACCATAACTTTCTTTCCAGGCTCCAGCATCCTTCAATAGTGCGACCAACTTCCTTTTAGGAGGATGGGCAAACTGACGGTGAAGTTTCAACAGAGCTGATTTTTGTTTTTCATTATCCTGCTCCCCCATATTTACTATGTTTATATTTTCTACTGGCAGTGTCTCAGTTTTATCTATTGGGATACAGTAGTGACCAGAAGATGTAAGATTAAGGTTCACGTCTTTTCCGAAAATCTCAGCTGTATCATTTTCTAAGTCCATCTTAATACTAGCTTTTTTCATTGCTGATCTTGACAACAACAGTGGAATGTCAGAATCCACAACATCTGTTTTAACTTTCACGTGTTTTCCAGCAATGTACATGGGTAGGTCATATTCTCCATTTGATCTCAGTCGAGTACCACCACCAAATTTGAACACTTTACTACCCTCATTCTTCACTACTGCCCGATGATCGTCTTCTGATAATGAGTCAAGATATGTATCCAACCATACTTTTCCACAAACTGTACTTGTACATGCACTATCAAGCACAGCACAGTTTCGGGCATCTGCACCTAATCTTAATACTTCATCTTTGTGATAGCCAGTGAACAGAACAGCATGTTCTTCAGTTTCTGTACTATTCACCTTGGCCATATTTTCCCAACTGTCTGGACATTTGGCTACCAGATGTCTAAAAGAACCACAAGATCTACAGGTTAGCACTTTACCATCTGGCCCCATAGGATTTAAGTTCTTTACGCCTCTCTGGGATGACTGAAAACCTCCCCCTCTACTACTACCTCGTCCACGCCAACCTCCACGACGACCATAATAACTGTTGTCCCTTTTCACATACCCTGCGGCCAACAATGCTTCTTCATTTTCTGCCAAAAATGCTGGTTCCAGTTTGATACTGGGAGTACTATTTGTAGCTCTCGCCCCATCACCCATAAATTTTCTCAGGGATTGTTTAGCTTCCTCATATAATGTTTCTCTTTGCTCATAATTCATTCCAGTCAGTACCAGCAACTTTTCTTCCTTTGTAATATTAGACTTTCTCAATAGCTTGAATGCAAGAATTTCTGATGAAAGAGTCATTCCTTTCTTTTCAATTTTTCTGTACTTACTGTCAAATTCTGCAATAAAGTCACTGATTGATTGACCTTCATTTCTAGTGAGATCCTCAAATTCTTCAAATTTTTCAAGACTGTCTGCTAAATCATCCTTTGCTAAGTGCTTATCCAAAAAAGTTACAAGAGTATTGAAGCCAGTGTCTCTCTTTAAGTCATCAATACTAATTTGATCAAATACTTTTTCACGAATTCTCTGTTCGTCATCCTCAGGAAGTGTTAAAGCAATAGCAATACCTCTCTTAGCCTTGTCTATCTCTGTAATTTCATTCCAAGCTATTAACTCTTGCTTGTACAGTTCGTAAGACTTTCCCTTATGAAAAGATGGGGGGTTGATTTTGGTCGCCATTTCTCCCTTTTCAAAACAAATAAACTGCTAAGCTGTGAACAACTACACTCTTTGTACGCTCCTATTATTGGCTTATCTGCTGCCCCTCGCTCTGCTACCACTGTTAAACCTTTATTGTTTGTCTAACGCTTATTTTTACTCAAAAATATATCACTAACACTGACTGGATTTCCTCCACATGTAAAACAAAACACACCAGATTTTACCTCTCTACTGGAGAGTAACATTGTCAATAAAGTTAAAAGAGTTATCTTTCTTTCTATATCAACACCCACAATGTTTTCTACTCTTTCTCAACCAAATCGCAATTATTCAGTAACATTTATTTTTTATTTCAATTTGGACCCATCTATAATTTTGTCATTTGGAAAAAAGTTAAATGATGAGTGTTTCTCATAATGTATCGAATAAATAAGTATTAAACAACAAGAGGGCCCAGATGGCCCTGGATCGCTCACTTGAATTTTTGAGAGGACCATAGCCAATTTTTTCAAAATCTAAACAGCCATTTCAGAGAAGAAGAATTTTTAAGAATTTCCTCATGTCTGTATAGCGTAAATAGCCCACAGCCATCAGAGCCATGTTTCTTGATGGATCAAAATATTTCGCGCAATTTTTGAAAAGGGTCAACTATAGAACATTTCTGTGAAATTATTTCAGAATCTGATCAGCCCTTTCAGAGAAGAATTCTAAAAAATTCCTTTATGGCCATATAGTGCAAGTAGCCCCCATTCACCAGAGCCATGTTTATTGACGAATCAATCTTTCATGAACACCTTTTGCAAAGGGTCACCCAAAGAACATTTCTGTGAAATTATTTCAAAATCTGACCAGCGGTTTGAGAGAAGAAGAGTTTTTAAGAATTTCTTCATTTCCCTATAGTGCAAGTAGCCCCCATTCACCAGAGCCATGGTTCTTGACAGATCAATATTTCGCGAACACTTTTTGAAAAGGGTCGTCTGAGGAACATTTCTGTGGAATGATTTCAAATCTGACCAGCAGTTTCAGAGAAGCAGAATTTTTAAGAATTTCTTCATTTCCCTATAGTGCAAGTAGCCCCCATTCAGGAGAGCCATGGTTCTTGAAGGATCAAAATTTCGCAAAAACTTTTTGAAAAGGGTCATCCAAGGAACATTTCTGTGAAATTATTTCAAAATCTGACCAGTGGTTTGAGAGAAGAAGAGATTTTAAGAATTTCTTCATTTCCCTATAGTGCTAGTAGCCCCCATTCACCAGAGCCATGGTTCTTGACGGATCAAAATTTCGCTAACAATTTTTGAAAAGGGTCATCCAAGGAACATCTCTGTGAAATTATTTTAAATTCTGACCAGCGGTTTCAGAGATGAAGAATTTTTAAGAATTTCTTCATTTCCCTTTAGTGCAAGTCGCCCCCATTCACCAGAGCCATGATTCTTGATGGATCAAAATTTCGGGAACAAATTTTTGAAAGGGGTCATCCAAGGAACATCTTTGTGAAATTATTTCAAAATCTGACCAGCGGTTTCAGAGAAGAAGAATTTTTAAGAATTTCTTCATTTCTGTATAGTGCAAGAAGCCCCCATTCACCAGAGCTATGTTTCTTGACTGATCAAAATTTCGCGAAAATTTTTTGAAAAGGGTCACCCATGAAACATCTCTGTGACATTATTTTAAAATCTGACCAGCGGTTTCAGAGGAGAAGATTTTCCAAAGAATTTCCTAGAAAATTCCATTTGGTTCCCATGGCAACCTCAGTTTTTGATGGAATCAAATTCTGTGAACAAGTTTTAAAAAGGACCTCCCAAGGAACATTTCGGCCAAGTTTGGTCCAAATTGGCCCAGTGGTTTAGGAGGAGTTGATGTTTAACCGTTTGAAACATTTTTTTTTTATTTTTTTTTTTCTTAATGTATCACAGAGATGCATTAATCCCCCTTATTCCACAGACCTGCTCTGACCTATTTGAACAGCCCATAATTGGAATTTATCACATACATGTAAATCGGAATATTTGCCACATCAGACAAGGTGACTGTAATTGCAGAAAAATGAGTAATCTGAAAATAGAATCTGAATGTTACCTTTGTCAATGACTTGTTTTTAATCTGTGAGATCTTGGTGAGAATCGAAAACCTGAAACAAAGTAATATGCTCAATGATGTTTGGCTTAACCCTTTACCATGCAATCTTGATTTTTAACACCATTGTGAAAGAAGCCTTTTGAAAACATTGTGGGAAAAGGAGAAAATGCTGGTAACCAGCAATTTATCCATTTCCCACAATGTTTTCCATGCTGCTGGAAACAAATTTCAATTTTTGAGTTAAGTTTATTTTGTTGTCTGCAAGTGCTTTCAGTGTAGACCAGTCCAAAATTTTGTCGTTTTGGTAAAGGGTTAACTTTTTATAAAAAAGTAAAATTTTAGATTTCTCCAAAATTACAGCATTTGCAAACAATATTTAAAATCTGAAATGAATGAATTAGCTCTTTAATCCACTCAACACAAAAGACCATGGTGGTGTTCGTGGTCGTGAGGTAGAGCGTCGGCCTCATAACCTAAAGATTCTGAGTTTAATACCTGGGAGCGGGTGTCAACTTTGGAATTTTTCATTAGCCGATACATTTGGCGCGAGTACTGTTGTAGTTCCCAGGAAGCAGAATCGAGAGAGATTAGTATAAGTTGTAAGAACTTGTTTCTCAATCGATGTAAAATAAATATGTTTAAACTAAAAGATAAAACTATGGGAAGTTTCAGTACATTGATGTTTTCTGTGTGCCAGATGTGTCTTATTAGAGTGACACTGTCACAAAGTATTAACTCTCTTTCCCAAACAATCCCTTGTTTTTACGGGTCTGGAATAGTAGCCTTTTGAAAACATTGTGGGAAATGGAGAAAATGCTGGTAACCAGCATTTTCTCCTTTTCCCACAATGTTTTCTACCCTATCATAGATAGAAATCTTTTCAGCAAGAGTTGAATTGTTGTCTGCAAATGCTTTTAATTTGGTCTAGTCCAAAAGTTTGTCGCTTGGGAAAGTATTAACTCTCTTTACCAAACAACACATTTTTGGTCAGGAGCAAATTCAAAACATCTGCAGATAACAAACCTTATTAATATGATGACTTCCAACTTTCATATGGTGGAAAATATTGTAGGAAAAGGAGAAAATGCTGGTTACCAGCATTTTCTCCTTTTCCAAAAATATTTTCCATTGGTTTCTTTCTCAGGGTCGTAAAAAGTCGGGATTATGTATTAAAGATTTAATCTGCTGTTCACAGTACATCAGAGATCAATCTAATGACATTTGCCAAATACACCTGGCACAGCCAAGGTTTTAGACATTAATGACCAATACTGTTTCGAGATTTATCTCAAAACCCAGATTATCACTTTCATCTAGGGACAGCTCATAGTAGCTTGTAAAGACAAAGTAACATATATAAATGCTGCCGAACGACAAACTTTTAGCCTTGTCCAAACTGAAAGCATTTGCAGACGACAAAATAAATCTGACTTGAAAATTGAAATGTATCTTGAGGAGGGTATAAAACATTGTGTAAAAAGGAGAAAATATGGGTTATCAGCATTTTCTCCTATTCAAAAAACGTTTTCTCGGGGTCATTAAAAGTCAGGATTGTGTGGTAACGAGTTAACTCTTTACATTGGTCTGAATTTAAAGCATTTGCAGATGACAAATTTAACCCTTTACAGATAACAAATCAAATGTCTAAATGATTGTTTTTATCAATGAAAGAATAGAAAACATTGTGGGAAAAGGAGAAAATGCTGGTTACCAGCATTTTCTCCTTTTCCCACAATGTTTTCAAAAGGCTTCTTCCTCTGGGTCGTAAAAACAAGGGATTATTTCATAAATGGGTTAATATTACTCAAATGACTGAACTTTTCTTTGAAAGTATGAAACATTTCGAGAAAAGGAGAAACTCCTGCTTACCAGCATTTTCTTCTTTTCCCCTAATGTTTTCAACAGCTATCTTCTTCAGAGCTTTTAAAAAACATGGGAGTGTGTGATGAAGAATTAACTCTTTACCAAACAACAAAATTTTAGACTGGTCCAAATTGAAAGCATTTGCAGACAACAAAAATAAATGTGACAGGAAGGGTCGTTAAAGGTCGGGATTGTGTGGTAAAGGGTGAAATTGTTCTGTACCTGTTTAGGTGTAACTCTCTTCTAGAGGTATTTTCACTACTATCATTGCCCGAATACTGGTTAGAAACTAGAAATTGTCTGTAACATTCGATACAGTCTGTAACATCTTTTAATGGCCCTGTAGACGACACATTGACATCAAAGTATTACCCTTAGCCCTTTACCAAACAATCTGGATTTTATGACCCAGAAGAAGAAGCCTTCTGAAAACATTGTGGAAAAAGGAGAAAATGCTGGCACCCATTATTTTTTCCTTTTCCTTCAATGTTTTCAATTCTTTCCAAACCAAACTTCAATGTTTCAGTCACAGCAATTTTGTTGTCTGCAAATGCTTTAATTTGAACCAACATATAATTTTGTCATATGTTAAAGAGATAAAAACCATGCCATAGTCAATTCCAAATCTAAGGAACAAACCAGTAATTTGATTGGCTGAAAAAAACAATCTCATTCAATCAGAACAAGGTTTTCTACTCTTCCAAATGTTTTCTACCCTTCCCAAAACAAATTTTTGAGTGACTTTTATTTTGTCGTCTGCAAATGCATTCAGTTTGGACAAGTCTATAGTCTTAATGTCTGATCAAGAAAAGTCATCTCTGAGACACAAAAGCAACCGTTTGATTAGCTGAGAAAAAATACCTCATATCAGAAGAAAAATCTTAAAATTATGAATAAGAATGATATCTAGAACAGTTTTTCATACATGCCCAGGTATATCCCTCTGTTTGATGTATTGGCAGGAACTTAATCCATTACCACACAATTCCTACTTTTAACGCCCCTGAGAAAGAGGCCTTTAGAAAACATTGTGGGAAAAGGAGACAATGCTGGTAACCAGCATTTTCTCCTTTTCCCACAATGTTTTCTACCCTTCACAAAACAAATTTCAAATTTTTAGTCACTTTTATTTTGTCGTCTGCAAATGCTTTCGATTTTGACAATCCTAAAATATTGTCGTTTGGTAATGAGTTAAAATCTAGCAGTTGTTTTGTTTACCTGTGTGTGCAAACAAAGCAGCTGTTGCCCTATTTCTGAAGAAAAACAATGTTTAACTCGTTACCACACAAGAAAATTTTAGACTGGTCCAAATTGAAAGCATTTGCAGACAACAAAATAAAGGTGACTGAACAATAGAAATTTGTTCTCGGAGGGTTAGAAAACACTGTGGGAAAAGGAGAAAATGCTGTTTACCAGAGGAAGGCACCATTTGAAAACAATGTCTGAAAAACAGAAAATGCTGGCTTTCAATTATTTTTCTCCTTTTCCAATAATGTTTTCTATCTTAAGACAGACAGATCCTACCATCTGATCAGCATTTAACTTTGATGATTTCCTTGCAGTAAGACAAACTAATCATTTAATGTTTATGATTAAAACAAATGTATTGTAAATACATATTTCTACCTCAATGATACAGGCTAATGAATACCAACATACATGTATTTTAATCTCAATGACAAAAAGCATTCCTTCTTACCTTGATGATTCAGTAATATATTATGAACTTTCTCTTCCATAACATGGTTTAATTTTTGAAAGAAGATTTTGGTCAGTCTTTTGTTTGGAACATTTCCACGATCATATCCGGGGAGAGGTCTTGAGGAAAGAAACAAAAAGGTGTCTGCATTACCATATATCAAACTCATGATTTTGATTCAGAAATTTGACAAAATTTGACTTTTGACAGAAACATATTTTGTTTTGAATAGAAAACATCTATCAGTGACAGACAGATTTTACGGATGTAGATCTAACTTCACCAGACTTGTAAGACACTGTTTAACCCATTACCACACAATCCCTACTTTTGACGACCAGGAAAAAAAAGCCTACAGAAAACATTGTTGGAAAAGGAGAAAATGCTGGTAACCAGCATTTTCTCCTTTTCCCACAATGTTTTCTACCCTTCACAAAACAAATTTCAAATTTTCAGTCACTTTCATTTGGTCATCTGCAAATGCTTTTGAAATTGGACAAGCCTAAAATATTGTCGTTTTGTAATGAGTTAAGACTTCACTCTATTTGGCAAATTTAACACTTTACCAAGCAACCAAATTTTAAAGTGGTCTAAATTGAAAGCTATTGATAAGAGTAATAAATTGTGCAAGTTTTACAAAAATCTGACCACAAATGCAGACTTTATTACATAAACAAGAAATAAAAATTTTCAACTTAAAATGGCTGCTTCTCCAAATTGTTTGTTGATTTTTTTTTCCAAAATCACTAGTGCTGAAGCTATTGGTACAAATAACAAGCTGTGCAAGTTTCACAAAAATATGACCACAGAAGCAGACCTTATCGCGTTAACAAGCAAACAAATTTTAATTGGCTACTTTTCCCATACTGTTCGTTGGATTTTTCTCAAAATCATTAGGGTTGAAGGTATTGATGACATAAACAAACTGTGTGAGTTTCAAGGAAATCCGGCCACAAATGCAGGCTTTATCGCGTTAACAAGAAAAAGACTAAAAGATAGATGGAAACAGACATACAACGTAAACCATGCAATGACACAAGCTCTGCCAGCTTTCAGCCTGTAGAGCTAAAAAAAATAATTATCAGGTGTATAAAATAAAGATATGCCTGGGATTTGCCTTCAAATAAAACCAGAAACTTTGATTGTAATGTCTATGGCTAGGCTCAATAGAATGAAATGTACTTTCTGTCCGTCGTAATCTTTGCAACATAGCAATCATCAGGGACAACATTTGGCATAAAGGTACAAGAATGATTATAATTTCATAAAATAAAGATAAAATTGGTTACAAAACTGGATGGAAACAATTCAAGATACATCTTTAAATAATACAATTCCCATATGAAAATAAAGCCCAAATAAGTCTTTCAACTCCTAACATTCAGTTTATTAATCAAAGATTTCCAAAAATTAAACATGAATAAAACAACAAACAAAATTTTAAAAAAAAGTAAATAGAATATAATAAAGGTTTCCCCTAACCTCTGAACATAACATAGGAATATTCTATTTGGTGACACTGTCACACCATTATATCGCATCAATGGTTCATTTGTCTGCGATTCATTGAACATGGAAACTTCAATCTGTAAATCTGTATAAAGAAAACATGGTCACTTCATTAACAAGATTTCTGTAAGGGGCACACACAAAAGCCAACTGTGCCTCAGTACATCTACTTTTTACCAACCAGGCCAGAAGAAAGCTTTTGAAAACATTGCAGAAAACCTTGCAGGAAAAGGAGAAAATGCTAGTAACTAGCATTTTCTCCTTTTCCTACGAGGGTTTCTGCCTGTTCAGAGGTAAATTCCATCCCGTGAATGCTCATCCTCAACACCTTTTCATAGAAACAAAATTTTCTCATCAGCATCAAGAATTAAAAACTTCAAAACAACATCTCAGAGAAAAAATCGATACATCTATCTACAGTACTGTATTTGGTGAAGAAAAATCAATCCAGACCACAGTTAAATTTTGATATATGATCTGTTAAAAGATACAAACTGAAATAAGCAGTCTGATCTGAGATCTGCAACTGATTAAATATACCTACTTGTCTAGACATATTTCTTTTACATTGATTGAGAAACAAGTTCCTGCAACTTATACTAATCACTCTTGATTTTGCTTCCCAGAAACTACACAAGTGCCTATGTTGCATTTGTGGGTCAACAAACAGTCCTTACCTTTCCTTAACTCTTGACCATACAATCCCAATTTTTGACGAACCTGAAGAAGAAAGCTTTTGAAACATTGTGGGGAAAAGAAAGAAAATGCTGGTAATGCAGCATTTTCTCCTTTTCCCACAATGTTTTCTACCCACCCCAGAATATCTAAAGTCTAAAATATTCCTAATCTGTTAAGAAGTCTAAATCACTAGCCAACCATATACCCTAACCATTTACCAAATAATCTTTACTACCATAGTCTCTGAGGGAGAAGGCCTCACAAAACATTGTGGGAAAAGGAGAAAACCACCAATGCTCTGTGAAAAGGCAGCTTCTTGCTATTGCTTAATTTTTTGTATGTCCAGGTACCAGTCTACTTCCTGATTATGCTATCATGGATCCATGAGTATGTAATGGCTAGCCTGGTATCAGGTATCATGCATAACTGTGATGCACTGAGCCCTTACCACACAATTCCGACTTTTAACAACCCTGCAAAAGAAGCCTTTTGAAAACATTATTGGAAAAGGAGAAAATGCTGGTGACCAGCATTTTCTCCTTTTTCCACAATGTTTTCTTCCCTCCCTAAAACAAATTTCAATTCTTTAGTCACCCCTGAAATAGAAGCCTTTTGAAAACATTGTGGGAAAAGGAGAAAATGCTGGTAACCAGCATTTTCTCCTTTTTCCCACAATGTTTTCTTCCCTTCCTAAAACAAATTTCAATTCTTTAGTCACGTTCATTTTGTCGTCTGCAAATGCTTTCAGTTTGGACCAGTCTAAAATTTTGTCATTTGGTAAAGAGTTAAGTTATGTTTTGTCAGAGTATGGCTTATATATTAAATACATACCTCCTGACTGAACTGTTGCCTTAACCACTTCCAAGATGCCATCTACAGATGATACAACGAAACTCTGGTCATCTAATTTGGTCATACCTGAGGATAAATGAATTAAAACAGAAATAATATTTAGATTTATCATTGTGTACAGACCCAATACCTTTAGAAGTATGACTTCTTTTTTTTTTTTTCAAAGAGAAAAAGTAGCCAAATGTTAACTATGCTGTGTATAAAACTTTTGTTTTCCAAATTAGATATATCAATATGGGAAATTTACCATATACTAGTATATTATCTGAATTTACTCTGTAACTTTCTTTCTAACATTAATCCAAGTATCCTTGGCACAATATAGACTGGGGGTTACCCTGCTGTCAGTATGCTTTGATCCAGGTCAACATTTTTTGCCCATGCCCTTCGAGAGTTGATTTTTATCTTTCCTATCCCACATCCCCTCTTTTTTCACAATGTTGTCTTACCACATGTATCTAGTATGCATTTCATAGCATTTTAATATAAACAAGCAAACAAACAAAAGGACATAAGGAAACAAAAACACTTAAAACTGTTTACTGTTATCGTGTGACACACATCAATGATGTCAGATTTGTTGTTTTATATCTTTAAATTCTGTAAACAACCTGAAGAAGTTTTGAACTGAAATGTCCATAAAGATCGATCTATGCATTTATAAGTACATGTATTCTTTTAGATTCTTTTTGTTCATTCATAAAATACAGGTAAATTTCTCAATCATACTACAAGAAAGTATAGCAATCATTAGTCTGATGATTGACTAAAATGTGGTTGGTCAAAGTTCCAGTCTCTGACTAAACAATAAATACTAAGACAAGAATCAATGCTGCCCATATTGCGACCTTTATCAAACAACACTTACAAAACAGGTCTGCCATAAGAAGGATTAAAGTCTTTTGCATGAGTATAAGAGTTAAGCCTTTACCACACAATCACAATGTTAAGCAATCCTGAGGAAGGAGTCTTTTGAAAACATTGTGAGAAAAGGAGAAAATGCTGGTTACCAGCATTTTCTCCTTTTCCCACAATGTCTTTTATCCTATTAAAGGTAAATTTCATGAAATGAGTCACATTTAACTCTTTCCCAAACAATCCCTGGTTTTTACGGGTCAGGAATAGAAGCCTTTTGAGAACATTGTGGGAAAAGGAGAAAATGCTAGTAACCAGCATTTTCTCCTTTTCCCACAATGTTTTCTACCCTATCATACAGAAAAATCATCTTTTTAGGTAGTGTTAATTTGTCATCTGCAAAATGCTTTCACTTTGGTCTGGTCCAAAATTTTCCGTTAAATTGTTGTCTACAAATGCTTTCAATTTGGACAAGTCTACATTTTGTCATGTTGTACAGAGTTACAGGAATTGATTCTATCACCTCTTTAGCAGATGACATAAATTTCAGTATTTTCCAAAGAAATCAAATGCGACTCAAATGCTAATGTTTTTCCATTTTGGGATATCCAGTGCTTTATCCATTGTCCACAATGATTTGAAAAGCCTCTTTCTTCAGGTTTGCTGAAATGTAGGATCATTTGGTAAAGCATTGAATGACTGACACCACAAACCACCTACCTGTGGCATACATTTGTCTCACACCACTAATAAAGTTTGTTGACAACACACTGACATTCCTGTCGTCATCAAGTCTTATTTGATACCCATAAATATACTGTTCTTTGTTGACGATCAGAATCTCCTCATCTTTCTGTTTAGCATAGACAATAATTACAAATCAGAATTGATTGGTCTCTCAAAATGTTTTCAAGTACTTTTAGAAAATACCAAGAATCAGTATAAAAAATTGGTACTGTATTTTAACAACCCTAGGACACTGAGCTTTTCAAAACTTTGTGAGAAAAGGAGCCAATGCTGGTAGCCAGCATTTCCTCCCCCTCTCACAATGTCTTTATTCCTTAGCAAGCCAAATTTCGGTCTATAGCTGGTTTTAAGTTGAACTTGAACAAGTCTAAAACCTTGTTCTTAGGAAAAGGATTAACCATTTACCACATTGTGGACTTTTAAGAACAGTATGAAAGAAGGCCTTTGAAAACATTGTGGGCTCGGTGAAAATGCCGGTAAGCAGGATTTTCTCTGTTTCTCACATTTCTTTTCTGCACTTTCAAAGAGAAATCTTTGAGTCATGTCAAATTAGTTGTCTGAAAATGCTCTCAGTTTGGACCTGTCTAAAATTTTGTGGTTTGCTAAAGAGTTAAAGCATGTTTTTTTTTTTTTTTAAAAATAAGGTTCCGGTATTCAGGAGTATCAGAGGAATATTACAATTTGTTGGTCAGACCTGTTGTGTAATACTTAACTCACTGAACACCTATAACAACAGTATTTGTTGCACAAAGCATCCTATCAGATTTTTGCCATAGACTATTCACTTTGTGTAAAATTCTGGCCAAAGACAGTTTTGTATAGCATATTCCAGTTTATTGTTCCTAAATGATGATATTCTTTTTGTTTATTTGGCATTATAGTGCTCTTTACCAAAAGACAAAATTTTAGACTTGTCCAAATTGAAAACATTTGCAAACGACAAAATAAATTTTCAGCATTTTCTCCTTTTTTCACTATGTTTTCCAACCTTTCAGAGAAACAAAGCAAATATTGAGCTTCATTTGATGTTGTGTGTGCATGTGCATTCAATATGGACCAGTCTATGCTATTGCTATGTGGTAAAGAGTAAACTCATTACCAAACAACAAAATTTTAGGCTTGTCCAAATCAAAAGCATTTGCAGACGACAAAATAAAAGTGACTGAAAACTTGAAATTGTTTTGTGAAGGGTAGAAAACATTGTGGGAAAAGGAGAAAATGCTGGTTACCAGCATTTTCTCTTTTTCCCAAAATGTTTTCTAAATGCTTCATTCTCATTGGCATCAAAAGTAGGGATTGTGTGGTAATGGTTTAAAGACAACAGAAATTCTTAGCAATATCCAAAGGTGTAGCCTGTAAACTTTTTCACCTAGGACAAGCCTAAAATTATGTCATCTTGTAGAGAAGTAACGACCTAACTCCTAACAAAACAACTCCGAGTATTAACAAACCTGAACAAATAGGCTTTGGAAACACTCTGTATAAAAGAGAAAATACTAGTCACCAGCATTTCCTCCTTTTCCTTCAATGTTTTCTACCCAGTAAAAGACAGAAACCATCATTTGAACAACATCTAATTTGTTGTCTGCAAAAAATTTTCATCTGGTCAAGTCCGATTTTTATTTACATGGTAAAAAGTTACATAGTGAAAAAAAAAAATCTACCACATATGTACAAGTACCTTTTGTGAGCCACCGAAACACATACAAGACACCTTCATCTGATTGCCTGAGGTATCTAATGTTGTCCACTTAACTGTCCCAAACTCTTTATTGACAATACCCACCGTCAGGTTGCCATGGTAATGGGATACTGCTAACAAACCTTGAACAAAGATTGAAGTTACATAGATCTACCTATCTCTAAAATAATACTTATTGTAAGTAAAGCAATCAATACATTCTAGTGTATGAACTATTCTATTTATCTATTAATTCTTTATTAAACAACAAAATTTTAGACTTGTCCAAATTGAAAACATTTGCAGATGACAAAATAAATGCGACTCAAACATTGAAACTTGACTTAAGAAGGTTAGTAAACATTGTAGGAAAAGGAGAAAATGCTGTTTACCTGCATTTTCTCCTATTCCCACAATGTTTTCAGAAGGCTTCTTCATTTGGTCTGTAAAAACCAGGGATTGTCTGGAAAAGGGTAATAATCATATGTGAAAAGGCAACAGTGTCTTCTCCTGATGAAAAAAGACAGCCATGGTTTGCTCATCAAATCCATCATGCCATCATCTGCAAAGCAGAACATGTCCATGATAAAACAATCTATGAAAATCTGTAAAACTCCCTTGTCTGCTGACATAGGAAAGCTGTGTGACTGTTTACCAAACAACAAAATTTTAAACTGGTTTAAATTGCAACATTTACATTTTCGACTGAATAAACATGACTCAAAAATTTGAATTTGGTTTTGGAAGGCTAGAAAACATTGTTTTCAGGGGCTTTCTTAGATGTGGTTGTTAAATGTCCCAACTGGGTGATGAAGGGTTAGGGATTTTTTGTTAACCCTTTGTCAAACAATCCCTGGCTTTAACAACCCTGAGGAAGAAGCCTTTTGAAAACATTGTGGGAAAAGGAGAAAATACTAGTGATCATCATTTTTCCTTTTCCCACAATGATTTCAATTTTTGAGGCACATTTATTTTGTTGTCTGCAAATGCTTTCGATTTGGACAAGTCCACAATTTTGTGGTTTGGTAAAGAGTTAAGTGTTGGTAGCTATTTTGTTCAGCTAAGAAGAAAAGTTTGAGAACTTTTCATAAAGCACTCATCACAGACATAATATGAATTTCAGTTTAACCCTTTAGGTGCTGGAACCAACTTAACTTGTTTTGTGGATAGTGTAGATCAAGATCAGACTGCACAGAATGTGTAGTCTGATCTTGGATCTACACTGTCCACTAGTCTTTTACATATTCTGGCCAAAAAAACTTGGTGCAGCAATATTTCAGATGTTTTTCCTATTTAAAAATATCTCTTGTATTAATTTCGCACTTTAAGGGTTAAGTTTATGTCAGCGGTCCATGTCACTTTGCTGATCCATGACTTCAAGGATTCATGCTGCATTCACTATACAAATCTGATCTTTTGATACCTCTGCTGTTGAAAGTTTTAAAAAACATTTTGGTAAAAGGAGTAATCACTTGAAACAAATAGCTAGTCCATTCCAAACAAAGCTTTTCATGCTATTGCAAGAATAATGTCCCTTAAACTGTTTGTTTATCCTTTAACTCACTACCAAATGACAATATTTTAGACTTGTCCAAATCGAAAGCATTTGCAGATGACAAAATAAAAGTGACTGAAAATTTGAAATTTGTTTTATGAAGGGTAGAAAACATTGTGGGAAAAGGAGAAAATGCTGGTTACCACCATTTTCTCCTTTTCCCACAATGTTTTCTACAGGCTTCTTTCTCAAAAATAGGGATTGTGTGGTAATGGGTTAATGTGGAAGAGTATAATGGTAATGGGCCCTAACAGAAACCTGACATTTACTTGTCCACATGAAAAGTAGAGTGGCAAGTTTATATCTGAACAGACACACTGTAATCTATTCTAGAAGACAAAGAGTACCTGACTTTTCACTCCAAGCCATACAGATAACTTTGTTACTATGGTCTCTGTTTGTAGATAAAACAACACAATCAGATCTGTAAATATTTAAAAGAAACAGAAACTCAAATCATTAACCATTTTCTAATTTCTTCAGTTCCAACATCATACAGGTCTACTGTGCATACTATAAAATAGACCAATCACTCTATGACAGGAATTTACAATTCCCTGACAGAAAATATGACACTAACTACTTTTAAATTTCCTTAACCCTTTACTCCATAGATACTCATTTCTATGCCTTGCTTGTAGGAGCCTTTGGAAAACATTGTGGCAAAAGGTGAAATTGCTTGTGACGAGCAATTTCACCTTTTGTCACAATGTTTTCTATGCTATCAAAAGGTGTCACATACATATAAGAAACGGCTTCATCCTTGCTGTTATTTAGGGTCAATTAGATAGTTTATACATATTGATTTTACATTGACTGAGAAACAAGTTCTGGACAACTTATATTAATCTCTCTCGATTCTGCTTCCAGGGAACTACACCAGTACTCGCGCCCAATGTGTGGCCCAATGAAACATCCTAAAGTTGACACCCCCACCCGGGTGCGAACTCGGGACCTTACGGTTACGAGGCCGACGCTCTACCTCACAACCACGGACACCACATTCAATTAGAGATGCCATAGAAATGCCTCATGGGGGAAGGGGTTAAAATCTCCATTTCCTAAGTTGCTGATCATTTGGGCAGTGGGAGATATAATTTTTCAAGTCATTCAGCTCATCTTTCAAAATGGGACAAAATTAGCAACATTGATTCAAGTAGCAACTTATTATAAATACAGACATTTCATGGTACAAGACCATTTCTACATTTACATTTTGGACAAATGTACCTTTATATTCTAAATCTTGATGGCTACATTTCGATTGGCACACAACAAAGCCAGCTGATGGCTATCCTTGTATCTAAATACAGGTGGAAGTTAGTGTAATAACATCAGACTAATAAGAAAGTGTAACTACTTTGCTAGAAATTTATAACAAAATCAAAATTTGAATTTCCAAGAAATAATGTATTTTGAAACTATCAACAACAGAGCAAAAAAAAACATATATATGTATTTTTGCACTGTAATCTTTTGAATATTCATCACTTCAAAGGCCTAAAATGATACTTTTATGAGATAATGAGTGATTGAGATCCCTAAAAAACAAAATGAAAGGAAAAATTCCAAGCTTTACGTGGTCAAACAGGGTGTCTTTATTTTCCAAAACACCACATCTCCTGAGACAGATCCAGCTGCAAGAAGGAAGTAGCCATGTCCATCAGTTTTGTCTGTAAACTTCAATGGACACCAGCAGATAGCTGTGAATGATAGTAATTATCAAATGTAATTAATTCTACATTAGCCCTTAACTAAGCTAAGACATGGTTTTGTTACTGCTTATATTCTATGTTGAACTTTTACCAAGATGAAAATTTTAGACTGGTCCAATTCGAACGAATTTACATATGACAAATTAAATGATGCTCAAATGATGGGGCTTGAGGTTCAAAGAATAGAAAACATTGCGGCTAAAGGAAAAAGAGGCTGGTCCCCAGCATTTTCTCCTTTTCCTACCATGTTTTCAGATGGCTTCTTACTTCGAGTCTTAAAAACCAGGTATTGTTTGGTAACAGGTTAAGTGTAGGACATTTTCTGAAAAAATAGAGAAAATGCTGGTTCCTTTTCCAACAAAGTTTTCAATAGACTTCTTCGTCAGAGTTGTTAAAACACAGGATTATTTGTTTAAACACTTTGGAAAGAATACAGGTGACCTATTACCATACTCTTTACCACATGACAAAATATCAGACTGGTTCAAGTTAAAAGTTTTTGGAGATAACATACGAAATGTGACTCAAAAATAGAAACTGGCTCAGGAAAGGGTAGAAAATATTGTAGTAAAAGGAGAAAATGCTAGTTACCAGGATGTTCTCCTTTTCTTACAATGTTTTCAAAAAGCCTTTTCTTTAAGTCTGTTGAAACTTGATATCGTGTGGTAAAGTGTTAAAAAAAAAATTCTAACCAGTTATTGCTTGACCATGGCACCATTTCCGGTATTCATGGAATTTTGCTGGGGTTTTGTAGTCTACACTTGGTTGAGTGGCTTCCCACCTGATTAAAGTAAGGTCAGCTATCTGTAAATAATTGTATTTAATGAATATTTCACATAGTTAGGTACAACAGTAAATTCTCTTGGATGAGAATATTGCATAACCAGTCTATATTTTTAAGGAATCCACACCCAAGTCTCAAATATATGCTGATTCTGAAGTATTTAAATCAAATTAGATTAAATATTGTGCCCCAGCAAGTTCAATGACCTCTGTATTTAACACTTATTTCTTTACCACACGTTTCAGACTTTTAACAACCCTGAGAAAGAAGCCTATAGAAAACCTTGTTGGAAAAAGAGAAAATGCTGGTAACCAGCACTCTCCCCCTTTCCCATAATATTTTAAACCCTATCGAAGTTACAAAAAAAATATCATCATATCAGATTTAGTTTGTTGTCTGCAAAATTTATGCTTTGAATTTGGTTCGGTCCAAAAATGTGTTGTTTGTTAGAGAGTTATATTAACTTTAAAAAAAATATCTTGGCTATTTCATGAGTAAAATAGGGCTTTTAGGGTTCTAGATAAATACTGCTAGGTAAGCCTTTACCAAGTAAAAAAAAAAAAACTAGTCAGAATTAAAAGTATTTGCAACCAATAATTTATTGATATTCAGTTGTTGAAATTTGTTTTGGAATGGGTACAAAGATTGTGGGAAAAGGAGAAAATGGTTACCAGCATTTTCTCCTTTTCCAATAATGTTTCGAGAAGTTTTATTTTTCCAGATTATTAAAACTCAGGACTGTGTTGTAGAGTTAATAGTGACAACATATATCAGAAGTCTGCTCTTCCATGCAAATATCTATACTCAGGACTCTAGCCTCATTGTGAAAAATTCACGTTTTTGACTCTAGCTTTGTTCTAAACAATCTAGTACTCAACAGATTCCAATATGAAAAGATGCCTTGAACTCATGTGGTACTATCAAAACCATTTCCCTGGCTATATAATGGATATTTTGTATGCATTAAACAAGTTTAGGTACACCACTGAATTCAGTTTTGTAATATTTACTGCAAAACCAGGATAAACTGGAATTTTCGACTTGGCTATCATTTCACCCAAATGTTAAACTGGTTTGGTATTGTACAATATCATTGCTTTTTCTTCTCCCTTCACCATACAAGTTCTAATAACACTAAGGCAAGAGCCTTTTGAAAATATTATGGGACACCAAAAAAACCCCAGCATTTTTCAGCTTTTCTCAATAAGTTTCCAACCATTTGCATGCAAATCCAATCATTTAGCCAACTTTCATATATTCTCTACAAATACTATCATTTTGGATATGTCTAAATTTCTATCATTTAATAAAGGAGAATTCATACACTTAAGATAATGAAAGCTAAAAAATCAATCATTGAACTGTTATAATAATTATACATGTGAATGATAATGTATTTTTTTGTGTAAACTTAACAGTGGAAAACTTTTCAATACATTGTTGGGGAAAAAGAGATAGTGCTTGCTCAGTAGAAAAAATTTATTGATCTAAGATGCTTCAATTTAGTTTGGGTGGTAAAAAGGTAAAAAAACTTTACTTTGTTCCATTTGAATTCTGTTTGCCCCTGAGTATACACAATCAACCTGCAGTCTCTTGACAAGGTTGCTAAAATACTTCTGAAATAAAAAAGTGAAAATTAAAATACTTCATAAACTCTTCACCAAACCACAAAATTTTAGGCTTGTCCAAATCGAAAGCATTTGCAGACAACAAAATAAAAGTGACTGAAAATTTGAAATTTGTTTTGTGAAGGGTAGAAAGCATTGTGGGAAAAGGAGAAAATGCTTGTTACCAACATTTTCTCCTTTTCCAACTATGTTTTCTAAAGGCTTCTTTCTAAGAGTCATCAAAAGTACAGTTTGTGTGGTAATGGGTTAACCCTTTAAAACACAATCCTGAGCTAGGAAGAAGCATTTTGAAAACACTATGAGAAAAGAAGAAAATGATGGAAACCACCATGTGCAATGGAAGACGATGAAATAAAATGTAACAAAAAAATATGGAATATCACGCTGTAGTAGCTTTTGTGATGCTTGAATTTGATCTTTGTATCTTATAGTAAGTAGCCTAGGCAGCTATGTCCTGTATTTGCTTCTCATTGTTAAAGAAAATTATGACACAAAAAATTCCTATGCAGCTGAAACAAATGCAAGCCCCAAGAAAATCACTATAACCCTTTCCCAAACAAGCCCTTTTTTTACGTGTCTGCAGTACAAGTCTTTAGAAAAGACTGTGGGAAAAGGAGAAATTGCTCTTAACGAGCAATTTCTCCTTTTCCCACAGTATTTTCTACCCATTTGGAGAACTTTCTGCCATTTTTATCAAATTTGAAATTGTCGTCTGCAATCTCTGAGTTTGGAAGAGTTTGCGCAGGCTAATCCTAAACAGCAATTTACGACTACATTAGATTTTGTGCTACAGTAGATTTGCACAAAACAGAAAATTACATAAAAATGGAAATTGTCAAATCGGTTTAGCCTGTGCAGACTACATAGACTGATTGGAGATGAAACTGTAACTCTTTACCACACGACAAAATTTTAGACTGGTTCAAATGGAAAGCATTTGCAGACAACAAAATAAAGGTGACTGAAAAACTGAAGTTTGTTTTGGGAAGTGTAAAAAACACTGGGAAAAGGAGAAAATGCTGGTTACCAGCATTTTCTCCTTTCCCCCCAGTGTTTTCAAAAGGCTTTTTTCTCAGGGGCGTCAAAAGTAGGGATTGTGTCGTAATGAGTTAAGCAAATGTCCGAATGCTCCTTTTTGCATGTTGCATGCCATTTGTACATTTGTACACTACCTTCCTTTCTCATCAGCTCCAAGAGGTGACCATGCTGCAGCACAAAATGCAGTGACAGGTAGAGGATCTTGTGGGTACTTAAAGGGATTCATTATCTTGTCTGTGGATAGACTGAATATGTCATCTGAAAAATACACAGTTAAATCAATTGAACTTATATTACATGCATTTACATGTATAAAACTTTACATAAAACTTTAACCCTTTACTCCATAGATACTCATTTCTACGCATTGCTTGTAGAAGCCTTTGGAAAACATTGTGGCAAAAGGTGAAATTGCTCGTGACGAGCAATTTCACCTTTTGTCACAATGTTTTCTATGCTATCAAAAGGTGTCATATACACGTAAGAAATGGCTTCATCCTTGTTGTTATTTAGGGTCAATTAGAGATACCATAAAAATGCCTGATGGGGTAAAGGGTTAATATGGAGTGTATCAAAGCCATTGCTTTTTTTTTTCAAAAATACTCTTGTACTATCAAGAAAAAAGTTTTAGCTTTTTACCAAATGACAAATTTTTAGACTGGTCCAAATTGAAAGCACTTGCAGATGACAAAATATTGAAATTTGTTTCCAGAAGGGTAGAAAACACTGTAGGAAAGGGAGAAAATGCAGGTTACCAGCATTTTCTCCTTTTCCCATATTGTTTGCAGAAGGCTTCTATCTCAGGGTCGTAAAAACCTGAACTTGTTTGTTAAAGGGTTAAACAAAGAAAGCCTTTTTCAATCTGTTTTTCCATCTGACTGTTTCAGTTGTTTTGGTCCAGCCACAAAACCTGAATGTTTGTGTTTGAATAGAATTTGCACAGGTCTGACCTTTGTTGACAAAGTGTTTGATAACATGCTGAGAAACGGAGAGGGTGATAAAAACTAGCAATCTCCCACAATGTTTTCTACCCTTTAAAAGACACAAAATTTGAACCATATTTTGAATTTTGTCTCCTACATTTGCTACGTTTTCTTTTTTCTCATTTTTTTTCTAGTATAGATCTGAGATCAGATTGTTTTTGAAGCTGATTTCTACTCTCTGCAAAAGCAATTTGGCTCCCTAGGGCTAATACATGATATATAGGATCTGACAGAAGTTGGTGTTGGAGATTATCAAGTGAGTCTAGAAAATTATGTTAGAACATTGTTAGTCCTTTACCACACAATTTTTTACTTTAACCCATTACCACACAACCCCTACTTTTGATGCCTCTGAGAAAGAAGGCTTTAGAAAACAATGTGAGAAAAGGAGAAAATGCTGGTAACCAGCATTTTCTCCTTTTCCCACAATGTTTTCTACTCTTCACAAAACAAATTTCAAATTTTCAGTCACTTTTATTTTGTCATCTGCAAATGCTTTCAATTTGGACAAACCTAAAATTGTGTTGTTTGGTAACAAGTTAAACGAAAAGGCTTTTGAAAATGTGGTGGAAACAGGAAAAAATGCTGGTAACCAGCAATTCTAGATTTTCTCCTTTTCCCACCCTGTTTTTCACCCTATCATGGGGCAAAAACCATTATATGACACACATGTAATTTGTATTCTGCAAATAGTTTCAATTTCAACAAGTCTACAATTTTTTTGTCAGGTAAGGAGTAAACTCTTAACCATGCAACAAAATTTTATACTGGTCCATATTGAAGACATTTGCAGATAACAAACGTAATTTAGAAATTGAAATTTGTATCCAGATTGTTAGAAAACATTTGGGAAAAGAAGAAAATGGTAGTTACCAGCATTTTCTCCTTTACCTACAATATTTTTAAAAGGCTTTTTCCTCAGGGTTGTTAAAACTTGGGATAGTGTGGAAGAGAATTAAGCAAGCCTCTGGCTACCTTAACCCTTTACCCCATAAGGCATTTCTATGGTATCTCTAATTGACCCTAAATAACAGCAAGGATGAAGCTGTTTCTTATGTGTTTATGACACCTTTTGATAACATAGAAAACATTGTGGCAAAATCTGAAATTGCTCGTCACGACTCACGAGCAATTTCACCTTTTGCCACAATGTTTTCCAAAGACTCCTACAAGCAATGCGTAGAAATGAGTATCTTTGGAGTAAAGGGTTAATAAATTCATATATTGACAAGTACAATCATATTTTATTTCAAAAGCTAACAGATTTCTCTTTCATAATGACATTTTTGTTAACAAGTTTAATAAAATGCTATATCCAAAGTCAAAGATTGAGAATCTTTTAACCAAATATCATTTTTTTTTATGAATTATCTGTCATGACATTTAAAACCAAACTGGAAAATGTGGTAAGTGCTATGAATAAAACCAGAATTACATCTCTGAAATAAGTATAAAATGATTTTAACTCTTTACCAGACAACAAAATGTCAGGCTGGTCCAACTTTAAAGGATTTGTAGACAATAAAATCAATATGACTCAATATGGAAATTTGCTTTGGGAAGGGCAGAAAACATTGTCAGAAAAGGAGAAAATGCTGATTAACAGCATTTTCTCCTTTTCTCAAAATGTTTTCAAAAGCCTTCTCATACAAGGTTGTTAAAACTATGGATTGTGCAAGAATGGGTTAATTATGGCACAATACCTATCTCAAATTCAGGTAAGATAAGAAAATCTATATTTGTTAAATTACATAAAAAATAATGCGACAGATGAAAGTAAAGTTTGTCATGACTTACCCCTGGACAAAGTTGAAGTTAGATTTATATGCTGCTTTGGACTATAACGAGGAATATCTAAAATATCTTTCTCTACTGGAATGAATGACTGCCTCATCTTAATTCTGATCTCGGTATTGGATGGTTCTTGATTCAAGCACTGCAAAAAAACGTGACCTCCTTAACACGTTGCTGTATAACACAAGCTTGTTTTATTGAAAACTTTTAAAAGATACTTAACTCTGTACCATTCAATCACAACTTTAAACACCCTAGTATAAGAAGCCTTTTGAAAACATTGAGGGAAAAGGAGAAAATGCTGATAATCATCATTTTCTCCTTTTCCCACGATTTTTTTTTTTTCAATCCAAAACAAAAATCATTATTTCAGTTTCATGTATTTCATTTGTCGTATGCAAATCCTTTCAATTTGGACCAGTTTAATTTTTCGTTGTCTGGTGTTACATGTAGTTGCTTAATAATGGTGGCTACCGAATACAAATTGTAGTTATTATATAGGTTTGAATGTAATGTGAAACTCCAAAAACTATGTTTTACTTTCTGCAGGCAACATGTAGTATACTGGTCTATCCCATAGATAGACATAAAGGCATACTGTAGTCGGTTACAGGTATTTGCCATTTTGGTGATATATAGTGTGAGCGTATCCACATGCGGTTCAGTAGCCCAGTTGGTTAGAGTGCAGGAACAGTTTCCTGAGGCCCTGGGTTTAAATCCTGGTTGAGCCACGATATTTTTTTCACCACCTATTACATTTGGCACCCAACGCGGGGCATCCATTATTAGTAGTATTTGAGGGATTCATGGATGAACCTTCATGTGGCAGGGAAGTATGTAGTATACTGGTCTATCCCACAGATAGATGTAAAGGTATACTGTAGTCGAGTAAAGGTATTTGGTGATATATCTTGCGGCCGTATCGACATGTGGTTCGGTAGCTCAGTTCGTTAGAGTGCAGGAATGATCCTGAGGCCCTGGATTCTAATCCTGTTCAAGTTGCGATATTTTTTCATCACCTGTTACACTGTTGAAAACTCTTTACCACACAATCCAGACTTTTAATGACCCTGAGAAAGAAAACTTTTGAAAACATTGTGGAACGGAGAAAATGCTGGAAATCAGCATTTTTCTCCTTTTCCCACAATGTTTTCTACCTTTGATTGATGTAAGTTCTGCTTACCCATCATGTCAACATGTAAAACCCACAAAAGTATGGAGCGCCAAGGAAAAAATAAGAGTTAAGAAAGTTAAAAAATCCATTACTTAAGAATTGAATGGAATAACAGAAAGTAAAAGTTCAAAAGTGGGCCATTTGGAACCAATTACCGTGGGCCTTTATGGTAAAGTGGGCCGTTTTGTTAAAGTGGGTCATTTTGGATGGTAACGGGCCTTTTCATCCCTGGGCTTGTTTGTCAGGGCTCATTCCTCCAGGCTTGTTCGTCCCAACTGATTTCTCGTTGATCCGGGCTTGTTCTTCTCAACTTATGAATCTGCCAACCACAGGTTCTTCACTGATTATGAATTTGGAAAGCTTTTAACTGCACATTACCCCCTTCCATTTCTTCTCAACCAAAAATCATATAATTGTTTAAAAATGATCCACATCACTTTCATAGAAGAAACCAAAGTAAAAGAAAAAATACCAATGGTGTATATCCCATCCTTACGTCTAGAGAAGAAAACTGAAGTAAATGAAAAATGTCAATGAAGTCATCCCCATCCTGGCATTTAGGAAAGAAATAATAAATTATATATAGATACATGTACACATAGATTTTCAATAATAAAGTTTCTGTTCTGTTTAAAACATGACTTAGAGAGAGGCTAAAACAAACAAAAGCATAAAAGTTTTATTCCAAGTACTTTTATGTGTAAAATAACAATTCATTTTAGAGGGCACATAGCGATTATGTTCCAATAAGATCGAAAATGTGGTGTGGGACGAACAAGCCCGGACGAACGAGGCCAGGGATGAACTGAATTTGGGACGAACAAGCCTGGAACCGTTTTGGACTAGGCGTTTTGAGAATTGGGCATTTTTGACCCTCTAAAGAAAATAACCTATACCAGAACTTTAATGAAGCTGTCGGTACACAATGCTAGCCTGAAGTCTTTAGACCATTCTAAAGCAGAATTGCAGGAAACGGTTTCGGGAAATTCATAAATCGACGCCATTTTGCCTTGTCAACCATGGGAAAGCCGTAAGAGAAATTTTGATTGGTCCACAACAAATATTAGCCATGCGTCTAGCAACAATGACTACTTTTTGACCAATCAAAAAACCCTTTACATAATCAAATTTGCTCTCTGTTAAAAGCACATGTATTTGTTTACAAACAGACTGAAAAGAATGTCTTTCACATTCAACTTCGGTGACCAAAATAAAAGTAGGCTTAAATGCACAAGAAGTGGTAAAACTCCGACCCTATTATGGAAATCCGCATTGCACTCTTTCACTGTGTAAAATTTCAGATACTGTATTTTCAAGAACATTTTCCTACTTGTTGGTAGAAGAACAGTAATGCTATGCTTCAACATATTTATGCAAATTATTGCTAAGGAATAACTGTAAAGGCTCAGATAGCAGATGACAGGTTCTTTTTTGGTTCGTAAGCTAAGGCCGGGAAATTCTGAGGGAGTCTCATCACTGTCATGTAAAAGCAAAAAGCTATAGAGCCCCCAGTTAGTTGTGCTATTGAAACTAGGACCACTAGTACAGATAACCATCCCCAAATGAGTTTTAGGTTTTGACTAGTCCCATCTAAGTACAGAGATTTTTCAGACAAGAATTGTGTTATAAAGTGTGCACAGATGGGTATCTTCACAGATTTTGTGCTCACTTTAAACTCATATTTTCACAGAAAATACCAGTTGCTTGTGTATTCAATAATCCTTTCTTTTAAATACAACCAAACGACAAAATCACAGGTTTGTCCAGATGAAAAGCATTTGCAGAAGACAAAAATGTCTGAAAATTTGAAATTTGTTTCTTGAAGGATAGAAAAGATGGTGGGAAAAAGGAGAAAATGCTGGTTACCAACCAGCATTTTAAGGCTTTTATCTGAGGGTCTTCAAGAATAAGGATTGTGTTGTTACGGGTTAACCTTAATGTAACTTGGGCTGGCTGGATTCATTTTATCAGTAATCAATCAGAAAAGTAAGAATTCAAAGTGGCCTTAGTTAACTCTTAACCACACGAGAAAATTTTAGACTGGTCCAAATTGAAAGCATTTGCAGGTGACAAAATGAATGTGATTCAAGAAATAAAATTTGTCTTAGTAAGGGAAGAAAACACTGTCGGAAAAGGAGAAAATGCTGGTTTCCAGCATTTTCTCTTTTTCCCACGATGTTTTCAAAAGGCTTTTCTCACAGGGGTGTTAAAAGTCGATATTGTGTGATAAAGAGTTAAAAGCACGGTGCTGCTGGGTAAAGAGATAAAGTTTGTACTTTCATGATTACTTGCAGGGTCTGATACAGAAAGGGATGAAAAAGAACAGGTCTCTGACAATGTGATAGATGAAAATGCCATGCATTGTGAAGAAATTACTCCATCAGATACAAAACTGGTAATGAGACCGAGTGTTCTTAAAAGGATTTTTTTATTCTATTATAAGGATTTAACCCTTTACTCCATAGATACTCATTTCTATGCATTGCTTGTTGGAGTCTTTGGAAAACATTGTGACAAAAGGTGAAATGGCTCATGACGAGCAATTTCACCTTTTGCCACAATGTTTTCTACACTATCAAAAGGTGTCATATACACATAAAAAATGGCTTCATCCTTGCTGCTGCTTAGGGTCAATTAGAGATGACATAGAAATGTGGGATGGGGTAAAGGGTTAAGTCTTTCCCACACAACAAAATTTCAGAGTCCTGCAAATTAAAAGTATTAGACAATAAATTTTGATGATGCTGAAATGATAAATTCTTGTCCTTGAAATGGTAGAAAACATGGTGGTAAAAGGAGAAAATGCTGGTTACCAGCATTTTCTTCATTTCCCATGATGTTTTCAAAAGGCTTCTTCCTCAGGGTTTTCTAATACTGGGGGTTGTTTAGTCAATGGTTAAATGTCCGCCACAAACTAGCATGTAATTGTGTCGTGTTAGGTGTAAATGTTTCAAGTAACTCTTTACAGAACAATAATATAATAGACTTAGTCTCAATAATGAGACGTTCTGGTGATCTTTTTGCATATCAGAGGCGACCAGTCAAAAAGTAACATCGCCTTTGGGGACAGTTATATGTACTAATAATAGACTGCGGTAGTTAAAATTCAAAGCATGTGCTAGAGATTATAATATGTTACTTGTGATAATTACTGCCTTTGAAAGGGTAGAAAAATGAAGAAAATATAGGAAAGACCTGCTACCAGCATTTTCTCCTTTTTCCACCCTTCACCAGTCTTGTTTCTAAGAGGCTATAAAACAAACTATTTAAAATTGACCCATTACACCACAATCCTTTCTAGTCTAAAATTTTGTTGTTTTGTGAAGAGTTAAAGCATGTCATAGTGAACTAGTGGCAATTGCCTTTGATTTGAAGGAAATATCTTCCGTTATAACAGAGGAAACCTAGAAAACAGGGAAGGTAATTATCAAAATATTTTGACACAGTTATACCCCCTTTTAGCTTTCAGTCTTAACCCTTTACCAAATGACAACATTTTAGACTGGTCCAAGTTGGAGGCACTTGCAGATGACAAAACAAACATACATGTATCTCTAAAATTAAAATTTGTTTCCAGCAGGGTAGAAAACAATGTTGGAAAAGGAGAAAATGCTGATTACCAGCATTTTCTCCTTATCCCATAATGTTTTCAAAAGGCTTATAATTATGTTAGGGTCGTAAAAACTAGGAATTGTTCAGTAAAGGGTAAAAAAGTTTTGATATCTAATGATACCTTTATAGTTTACTGAAGATGTTTACATCAAACTTAGTCTAGTTGTTATCTAACAAAAGGGAAACTCATACAACAGAGGCATGTAACAGTCAAACCATTTTTGATTGCAGTTGGAATATCTAATTAGCAACACAAGAGCCATTTCATACAGACTGACAGATGGTGGAAATGTAAAATGCTTAGACAGCCAACAGGTTGAAGGAATTATAGAGAAAAATCAATCTACAGAGTCCTCTGGGACATGCCAGGCAAAAAGATCTAACTCGGATTTAATTCCAAATGTTTATGAAGGTATGACTTTTATCACATCACAGGAATTTGACATTCAATAACCAAAATAAATGATAACATATGAAAAAAATCTCCCCTATATATATAATATAAACACAAGGAATGCAATGTCTCGATTGCTTGCGCTAGCACCCAACAGCCTTTCCCAACCAAAATCACCCACGAAACACATATTGATCATAATCTCCTTTAGCCTAGCGATAGACAACAAATTAAAGTACCTGCGACATCCGGCGATACCTCAGTAGACACCTTTCAACCAGAGATATCCGTCATGTTTTACAACTTTATAAGAAAATTTTGACTTGTCTGGGACACCATTCGCTGACATCACGTGATTCCCGTGAACAGTCCAAAACGGCTTAAGCTTTACCAAACAATTCCTTGTTTTTACAACCCTGGTGGAGAAGACTCTTGAAAACATCATGGGAAATGGAGAAATTGCTCATAACGAGCAATTTCTCCTTTTCCACAATGTTTTCTACCCAATCAAGGGACTGCAATGCATAAGGAAAAGTTTTTGAATTGGCGTCTGTGGATGCTTTCAATTTGGAAGAGTCTAAAATTTGTAATTTGGTAAATGGTTAACTTGAAGTCAAGATTTTAGACTACACAAAGTGAAAACATGCAGTTGAAATAACGTCATTAAAACGATTGAATTTGAAGACATTGACATTTCACAGGATTGTTTCATAAGGTTTTAACTCTTTACCACACAATCCCGACTTTTAACGACCCTGAGAAAGAAGCCTTTTGAAAACATAGTGGGAAAAAAGAGAAAATGCTGGTTACCAGCATTGTCTCTTTTTCCCACAATGTTTTCTACCGTGCCCAACACAAATTTCAATTTTTGAGCCACCTTTATTTTGTCGTCTCAAGTGCTTTCAGTTTGGACAAGTCTACAGTTTTGTCGTTTGGTAAAGAGTTAACCCAGTACCACACAATCCCTACTTTTGACGCCCTTGAGAAAGAAGCCTTTTGAAAACACTATGGGAAAAGGAGAAAATGCTGGTAACCAGCATTTCCTCCTTTTCCCACAGTGTTTTCTACCCTTCCCAAAACAAATTTCCATTTTTCAGTCGCATTTATTTTGTCGTCTGCAAATGCTTTCAATTTGGACCAGTATAAAATTTTCTCGTGTGGTAAAGAGTTAAATAGCTCTCTATTTCTTCACAGGTGGGTTGAAGGTATGGGAGTGCTCTGTTGATTTGCTAGAGTATCTAGATTCTCAAAAGGTGGAATTTTATGGGAAAAGTGTTCTTGAGGTAATGAATACAGCATGTTTTTGTAACATTATTGATTTTTTGTTCATATGAATACAAAAGGCTCAAAGCTAAGAAAGTCGCAGCCGAATCTGTGACATGCTCGTGGAAAAAAATCCCAAGCCATTACCCCAACCTAACCCAACCTGACAAATTGTGGCTAAATCTTCCTTCAAGGCATAGCTTTTTATTGAATAGATTTAGGAATTTAGCAATTCAAAGTGTACATAAGTTTTTGACAAAACACATTTTTGACATAATGTTGTGCATTTTTTCAGCCATTATCCAACTGTTACTGTTGGTTGGTGTTCAACATTTTCCTTTTCATCCCTCTAGAGGCTGATTTCTTTGTACCCATCTTTAGCTTGCCTGCATAATCATGCAATCCCAAAGTTTACCAACCCTAAGGAAATAGACTTTTTATCCTTACTACACCTATAAATCCTGTCATATAACATACTTGCAGATATAAGGCCATTTAAATCTTTACCAAAGGACAAAACAGTAGATTTGTCAAAATGGTAAGCACTTGCAGACAACAAAATAAATGTGGCTCAAAAATTGAACATTGTTTTGGGAGGGGTAGAAAACTTTGTGGAAAAAGGAGAAAATGCTGGATCTGTAAGCAGAATAGGCTCAGTAAAATCATGATTGACATTAATGGCCTAAATTTGTAGCCTTTTATAAAAAAAAATGTGACATATGTGATGAATTGTTGAGAAAAATCCTTTGTCTATTTCAGTTAGGTTCAGGTGCTGGTTTACCTGGAATTCTGGCCATGATCCAAGGTGCTGAAAAAGTCCATTTTCAGGATTATGTAAGTGTGCAAATTATTCCTTTCAATGACAGTTCCATGTTCAACCCTGAACCATACAGCATCGAATTGTAATAGCCCAAAGGAAAACGACTTTTGATAATATTGTAGGAAAAGGAGAAAATGCTGGCAGCCAGCATTTTTTTCCATTTCCCACAATGTTTTCTTTCTACCCTTTTAAAGACATAATCTGTGCAACATTTCATTTGTTGTCGGCAAATGAAGTCAGTCTGAAATTTTGTCTTTTGCTAAAGAAATATATGACATTTTGGAAGGAAGCTTCGACAGTTCTTGGGGGAAAAGGAGAAAATTCTCCATTTAGTGAAGGGTATACAGGTTTGTATTCAAACTGTCCAGGGGCCTTTCTTTTTTAAATGAAAACTTCCCCAAAATCTAGAAGTAGTTAAGTCTTTGCTGATATAGCAGACATAAGTGAAACAAGAGTCAATATTTTGTGAATTGTCAGCAGCCGAGAATGTAGATTTGTATTGGAGTTTAAAGCCATTCTATCAGCTGAGGTCATATCATGCCGATCAGTGATGCACTCATGTGTTTGCTGGCTTTCTCACACTAGCACTGACATGATTTTCTTTCCAAGCCACTGACTACTTTTCTCACATGCATTAGAGATGAGAGGCAAAAAATTGCCGGAAAGAAAGTTGGCCACAAAAGGGTATCTAACCTGCAAACCCCAGATCACTAGTCAGATACGCTAATCACTGAGCTCCCCAACTGGGGCTTAGAATGCAGAATCTGCTAAGCAGGAGTTGTGGTACTTGTAGCTAAGAATGGAATATCTGTCAGTAGAATCTGCAATTGCTGAGAGTGATCAATCTGTGAGTAGACTTTCACTAGCTAAGAGTGCAGGATATTTTGGTAGAATAAATTACTACATGTAACTGAAAATGTGGAATGAATTATGATGTGATTGGTATTTGTGGCTGAGATTGTAGAATCATTTAGTTAACCCTTTACCAGACAATCCTAACTTTTAACACCAGTGTGAAAGAAACCTTTTGAAAACATTTCTCCCTTTTCCAACAATGTTTTCTTCCCTTCTTAAAACAAATTTACATTCTTTAACATTCATTTTGCCATCTGCAAATGTGTTCATTTTGGACCAGTCTAAAACTTTTGTCGTTTGGTAAAGAGGTAATTAAATATGTAGAATTTGTAACAGCCTAGAGAAAAGAAATATATTATTAGCATTTGTAACAGCATAGGATGTAGAATTGTTGAGTAGAAGTTAGAATAAATAGAATGTGTTATAGCACATTTTCTTTGTAGTCTGATCATGATCTTCACTGGTCACAAAGGCAACTATGGTTGTGAGAGGGCCTTCAATGATTAAACTTCATCTGCTCTGTGATATTCTTTTCAGAATCGAGAAGTCATTGAAAGTTATACTTTACCAAATGTACACATAAACAAGGCAGAAACACTCAAATGCCAATGTAGATACTTTTCTGGAGACTGGAGTCATTTCAAAAACAAACTTAAATCTGAGAATATCAAGTAAGTAAAACTTTAGATATTAAGTCATTTACATGATATGTCAGTGGGCAACATCCAGGGCCTAACCCTGTATCACCCTATCCTAAATTTTAACAATTCTGAAAAAGAAGCCTTTTGAGAAGATTATGGGAAAAGGACGAAATGCTGGTAACCAGGTTTTTCAGCTTACTTAACTCTTAAAAGCACAGTCCCGACTTTAACCTTTTACAAAACAACAACATTTTAGACTGGTCCAAATTGAAGGCACTTGCAGGCAACAAAATAAAAGAAACTCAAAAATTGAAATTTGTTTTCAGCAGGGTAGAAAACATTGTGGGAAAAGGAGAAAATGCTGGTTACCAGCATTTTCTCCTTTTCCTACAATGTTTTCAAGAGGCGTCTATCTCAGGGTCGTAAAAACTAGGGATTGTTTGGTAAAGGGTTAAACGACCCTGAAAAAGAAGTCTGTTGAAAACATTGTGGAAAAAGGAGAAAATGCTGGTAACCAGCATTTTCTCCTTTTCCTACAATGCTTTCTACCCTTCCGAAACTAAATTTCAATTTTTCAGCCACACTGAAATTGTCGTGTGCAAATGCTTTCAATTTGGACAAGTCTGCAAATTTTTATGTTTGGTAAAGAGTTACGCATGAAGTGCTAAAGTTGAGCTTTTTTGATCATGCTGTGTCAGTTGGACATCATTAAGCGGTCAACATTTACTATGTGTGCAGTCTGGGGGCCACATTTTCAATCAGTTACTCATGAAACTTGGTCAGAATATTTATCTTAATAATATCTTTGATAGGTTTTTAAAAAATTGACTCATGTGCAGTCAAAAAGCAGACCATTTGGTGAAATCAGAGTAAAAAGCTTGTTTGCACTCTAGAAGCCGCCTTTTCAGCCTGATGCTTATGAAACTTGGTCAGAATGTTTGTCTTGATAATATCTTGAACATGTGTGAAAGTGGATTATGTCAGATTAAAAAGCCAGGCTAAATTCTAGACGTTGGTTCATGTCTTGTCAAAAATAGGTCACTGGGCTAAATCTGAAAAAAAAAAAAATTGTGTGCTGTCTAGAGGCCACATTTTTAGCATGATACTTATGAAACTTGGTTAGAATGTTTGTCTGGATCATATCTTAAGACCAGGATTTCCTTTGCTATGTTAACAATTGATGACATTTACTCAGGTGAGGGCTGTAGGGTAATTGGCGGTTTTGTCTTCTTTTCACTTAATGAAGACAAATTCCATCATTTTAGCCACTTTCAAATTATTGTCTTTAAATACTTGCAGTTATGACAGTTCAAGATTTTGGTGTGTGTTAACAAGTCAAAATATGGCACTTACTGGTTAATAGGTTCCCATGTCTGCCTATTTTTATCAAAGAATCAATAGCAGTTATTGGGACAAGGTTCATTCCTACTTTTAATGAACATTGTTTTGGTGATGTTTATGACTAAAAGCAGCTAGTGCTGGGAAAATTTGTTGTGCAGGTACTGGTAAGATTAATGTTAATGAAAGTATAGATAGGTGCACTGGCTGCTGCAATATAATTGAAACAGATTTTAAAAAAAAAGGATGATTAGCTTAACATTTTTTAGACTTTTCCAAAGCAAAAGTATTGCAACAATTTTTAAAAGATTATGTTTCCCACCCTATCTGAGAACTTCAGCTCATTTGCACTAATTTCAAGTTTACTGTCTGTAGACGTTTTTAAATTAGAACAGGTGTACATTTGTCATTTAGTATATGGTTATGCACATACAGAAATCTCTCATCACCGTATTACTACTTATTTTTTCAGATATGACATAATACTTACAGCAGAAACCATTTACAAAAGGGAAAATTACAAGAAATTGTCAGAGATCTTCAGACACTGTTTGCTGAAAGATGGTATTGTGTATCCTTGTGTACAGAGACTTGCCTTTCTTATCTTCAGATTGCAGATTGGAACTCTGGCTAGTTTTGTTTGTAAAAAGTTTCAGCTCGCTATCAGACGACAAAATTTGACACTGGTCCATATTGAAAGCATTAGCATACAAAACAATTTAAGTGATTCAAAAATTCAAATTTGTTTCTTACTTTTAGGAAGCGTAGTAAACACTGTGGGAAAAGGAGAAAATGCTGGTTACCAGCACTTTCTCCTATTCCCACAATGTTTTCAGATAGCTTCTTTCTAAGAGTCTTGAAGACCTGTGATTGTTTGGAAAAGAGCTTACCCTTTAGCACAGAGCAAGATATTAGACCTATCCAGATTTAAAGCATATGCAGACAACAATGCCATAAGGGCTCAATTTTTCTTTGATGAGGTAGAAAACTTTATGGGAAAAGCAGAAAATGCTGGTAATCAGCATTTTCTCTTTTTCCCCAAATGTTTTCAGAAGGCTTCTTTCTCAGAGGCATCAAGACCTGCGATTGTTTGGTAAAGATTTAAAGATTGTATAGATCATAGTCAAACTGTATAAAATATATATCATAATATAGCAGATACGGAATCTGGTATGGTGCAAGAACTTCTCTACGTAAAACAGTCTAGAAGCTGCAATATTGTGGTCATTTTTTTTTTTTACTTTACATCAGGATTAAAGTCCTCATTTGTATATTGTATTTCCATAACATTTGATGTGCACTTGTTTTAGCTTGGCTGTTTTTGAAGATAACATTCAGTATTGTCA
Source organism: Tridacna crocea (assembly GCA_943736015.1). Taxonomy (NCBI): domain Eukaryota; kingdom Metazoa; phylum Mollusca; class Bivalvia; order Cardiida; family Cardiidae; genus Tridacna; species Tridacna crocea. The sequence continues at coordinate 19,411,519 of OX031069.1, forward strand.
TATTGCTATGGTCTTTGTCTGCCTTGTTGTCGTTGTGCAAAAAACCTTATGCATTACAATTATGCCCTGCAACACACGAAAAGGGGAATTCGAACATTTACCTATAGTGATCTGAGATCAGCTTGCACAGTCTGCACAGGCTGATCTCAGATGACTCTTTGAGTTGACTGTGCAGGCTGATCTGAGACAACACTATACACAAATGTCTGAAGGCCCCTTTTTGCAGGTTGCAGGCCTTATCATGTCTCTGTTAATAGCAAAGATGCATGACAACACCTTTATTAGCTAAATCTGATGGTTCAAGCCACATTAATCATTTTACCCATTACCACACAATCCCTACTTTTGACGACCCTGAGAAAGAAGCCTTTAGAAAACATTGTGGGAAAAGGGGAAAATGCTGGTAACCGGCATTTTCTCCTTTTCCCACAGGGTTTTCTACCCTTCACAAAACATATTTCAAATTTTCAGTCACTTTTATTTTTTCATCTGCAAATGCTTTCGATTTTGACAAACCTAAAATTTTGTCTGCAAATGCTTTCAGTCTGGATGACTCCAAATTTTTGTTGTTTGATTAAATATTGATTCCAACCTTTTGATAATGATAACAGCTGTAATGATCCACATTATTTGAAATTTTGTCATAATTTATGGACATTAACCATCAGATTTGAACATTTTGGGATTCTTTAACCCTTTACCACACAATCCCTACTTTTAATGACCCTGAGAAAGAAGCCTTTAGAAAACATTGTGGAAAAAGGAGAAAATGATGGTAACCAGCATTTTCTCCTTTTCCCACAAAGTTATTTTACTCTGCTGGAAACAAATTTCAATTTTTGAGTTACATTTATTTTGTTGTCTGCAAATGCTTTTAATTTGGACTGGACTGAAATATTGTTGCTTGGTAATGGGTTAAACCTTTTCCGAAGACAATGTTTAAACTCTTCCAAAACTGAGAGCATCCACAGATGACAAATTCAGTATTGGTACAAATAAGCTCTAGGTCTCTGATAGGGCAGAAAAAATTGTTGAAAAAGGAGAAAATGCTGGTGTCCAACAATTTCTCCTTTGCCCACATTGTTTTCAAAAGCCTTATTTCCCAGGATTTTGAAAACCAGGGGTTGTTTGGTAAAGGGTCAACAGGGGGAAAATAATTATGTTCCACTCTTTGTTCTGATGACAAACCCTTTACTCAATAGATACTCATTTCTACACTTTGCTTTTAGGAGCCTTTGGAAAACATTGTGGCAAAAGGTGAAATTGCTCATGACGAGCAATTTCACCTTTTGTCACAATGTTTTCTATGCTATCAAAATGTTTCATATACGCATAAGAAACAGCTTCATCCTTGCTGCTATTTAGGGTCAATGAGAGATACCAATAAAAATGCCCCATGGGGTAAAGGGTTAAATCATCATAATATGATTTTTTTCCTTAATGGTTTTAACAGATATCTTGCAGCAAAATCAAATTATTTTGGAGTGGGTGGGGGTGTGTTTGATTTCATAGACTTTATAAAGAAGGAAACTTTATTCTGTGCAGATATTTGCTATGATATACAAGAAGGTAAGTTTATTCTGAGCTCTTAGTGAGCTTGTAGCAATATAGGGTGTGTATCCATGCCTTAGAATAACAATGTGGTAGGTGGAAAACTATTGTCTTGAGAAAGCTGGAACAACAATTGAACTCAACGGCTTACCTGTCCACAGAAAAAGTCTTTTGAAAACACTGTGGGAAAAGGAGAAATTGCTCATAATGAGCAATTTCTCCTTTTCCTTCAGTGTTTTCTACCCTTTTTGAGAACTTTCTGCCATTTTCTCAAAATCTAAGATTATCATCTGCAAACTCTTTCAGTTTGGAAGAGTCCAAAATTTGTCATTTAGGAAAGGCTTTTAAAATGTCCGAGATGAAGCATAGTGCAGGAAAGGAAAAATTGTTCCAGTTTTTTTCAAAAACCTTGTTTAAGGTTGTTAAAACTTGACATTTTGTGGCACAGGGTTCAACTCTTTTTCAAAGTGGAGTTTTAATGATCCTGAAGAGGAAGGGTTCTGAGAACATCGTGGGAAAAGGAGGAAAGGATGATAACCACCATTTTCTACTTTATCCACTGTGTGTTTTACCATTTTAAGCCATACTCTTTTTTTTGCCCTCAAATTCTCTCAGTATAGTTAACCTTTTACTCCATAGATACTCATTTCTACGAATTGCTTTTAGGAGCCTTCTGAAAACATTGTGGCAAAAGGTGAAATTGCTTGTGACGAGCAATTTCACCTTTTGTCACAATGTTTTCTATGCTATCAAAAGGTGTCATTTACACATAAGAAATGGCTTCGTCCTTGCTGTTATTTAGGGTCAATTAGAGATGCCATAGGAATGCCTTATAGGGGTAAAGGGTTAAGTAAAAAAGTTTTTCGTTTGGTGTGGAGTGAAACTATGTTTGCAAACATGTGAAAAACAAACAAACAAAAGTCTTAACCCTCGACAGCACAAAATGTGCACTCTGATCTTGGATCTGCGCTGTCGACTTGGCTGAAACACTATGGACTGAAAGTATTCGCCTGGGTCTTTTGCTAGAATGAAATGCCAGTATGTCTTTTTTTGGCACATTAACCCTTTACTAAATAACAAAATTTAAGACTGGTCTAAATAGAAAGCACTTGCAGATGACCAAATAAACATAACTCAGATATTGATTTTTTGTTTCCACTAGGGTAGAAAATGGTCACCAGCATTTTCTCCTTTTCCCACAATATTTTCAAAAGGCCTCTGTCTCAGGGTAGTAAAAACCTGAGATTGTTTGCTAAAAGGTTAAGGGTGAATCAGTTATTGGACAGATTTAACCCTTTACCCCATAGGGCATTTCTATGGCATCTCTAATTGACCCTAAATAACAGCAAGGATGAAGATGTTTCTTATGTGCATATGACACCTTTTGATAGCATAGAAAACATTGTGGCAAAAGGTGAAATTCCTCATCACGAGCAATTTCACCTTTTGCCACAGTGTTTTCCAAAGGCTCCTACAAGTAATGCGTAGAAATGAGTATCTATGGAGTAAAGGGTTAACATTTTACGCCTTTGCTTACCTGAGACTGGTTTTCAATTAGCATATCTCCAGGTAGGATTCTGAAGTGCCCCTGCAAAGTCCTGTTGAAATTCAAGATACTTTCTGTACTTGTGAGCTGTGATATGACTGAAATAATGCTTAGTTGATTTTGATGTGTCAAATGATCAATTTACCTATTACAATACGACAAAATTTTAGGTTTTTCCAAATTGAAAGCATTAGCAGACGACAAAATAAAAGTGACCGAAAATTTGAAATTTGTTTTGTGAAAGGTAGAAAACGTGGGAAAAGGAGAAAATGCTGGTTACCAGCATTTTCTCCTTTTCCCACAATGTTTCCTAAAGGCTTCTTTCTCAGGGGCATCAAAAGTAGGGATTGTGTGGTAATGGGTTAATTTACAGATTGCCATGTACAGTTGAGTGCTTGGTTGAATATTATGGGCAAAGGAGCTATTAAATAATTTTCACAAGCAAGTGCTTCTTTTTATATGCTCGAATGGGTCGTATTATAATATGGCCCTGGTCGTCTGTCCGTCTCTTAGCAATTTCTTGTGTGCACCTTCTCCTACAGTTTCCATTGGAATAAGTTCAAACTTATCACAATGAATCTTCATGATTTGTAGTTGTGTGTGTGACTTTTAAAATTTGGATATCTGCAGGCATTCTAGATTTTAAATCATTTCACTGACAAGCATTTTTGGGTGTAGCTGGGCCGCTTTGCAAAGCTTTCATTTGTAAAATGTTCTACATATGATTGAGATATGATACCTTCAACCAGAGGTAACACTTACCAGTTTTTGTTAAGATTAATTTGAAAAGTTGCAAAACAAAATCTTGTTGGATGCCCCTTTAACCCTTTCCCAAACAATCGCTCGTTTTTATGGGTCTGGAAAAGTAGCCTTTTGAAAACCTTGTGGGAAAAGGAGAAAATGCTGGTAACCAGCATTTTCTCTTTTTCCCACAATGTTTTCTACCCTATCAAAGACAGAAATCATCTTTTCAGCAAGAGTTGAATTGTCGTCTGTAAATGCTTTCAATTTGGTCTAGTCCAAAAGTTTGTCATTTGGGAAAGGGTTAAGAAATTTTTATCCCATCAATTGCTACATCAAAAATTCTCATGATTTTACATTTTTCTTCTCTTTTCAGCTGTACCTCGACACATAGTTAAAGTAACTTGGAATCCCTGAGCTTGTATGACCAGAACAGAATGTCCTGTTCAACTATTTTCCAAGCAATCCAGAGTTTTAGTGACCCAGAGAAAGAAGGCACTGGAAAACACTGGAAAAAAATGCCAGCATTTTCTTCTGTCTAAACAATATTTTCTACCTTTTGACGGACAAATTTAGTGTTATGAGTCTCACCCATAGCTGTGACCTTGACCGTGGAGCCTGTCATATGAAGCCACAGCTCTAAGCATTGTTTTATCATGCTGATGCCATCTGAAACCCTAGCTCTCGGCATTTTTTTACCCTTTCCCAAATGGCAAATTTTAGACTATCCCAAACTCAAAGTGTTTGCAGATTACAATTTTGAATTTGATGAGAATGGCAGAAAGTTTTCCGATAGGCTAGAAAACATTTTGGGAAAAGGAGAAATTGCTCGTTTTGAGCAATTTCTCCTTTTCCCACTGTGTTTTCTAAAAACCAGGGCTTGTATGGGAAAGGGTTAATCATGCTCAAATATTTATAGAATTGAGCCAGTTGTGTTCAGCAGATATGGAGAGAACAGGCAAACGGATGAAGGCTATTCCAAAAAGCCTCCCTCTGTTCTTTGGTGGGGGATTAATTTGCAATGAGAGAATTAAATTTTTTTTTTTAGCTCACCTTAGCACAAAGTCCTGAAGGTGAGCTATTGTGATCGCCCAATGTCCGGTTTCCGGTGTCCGTCAACAATGTTGCTTGGATGAAGCTCTACCAAAATTGTTCAAAGAATTTAATTCCACCCATAACTCTGGTTGCCATGGCAACAAAAAGAAGAAAAAAAAAATGAAATCTTTGAAAATCTTCTCTTCTGAAAATAGAAGGGGTAGAGCTTTGATTTTGGTATGTAGCATCTCCTAATGGACCTCTACCAAGTTTGTTCAAATTATGCCCCTAGGGTCAAAACTGGCTCCGCTCCAGGGGATGACGTATTTGAGTGAGTTTGAGCAAAGGAACAAAGAAGGAAAACTTTAAAAATCTTCTCCTCTGAAACTTGAAAGCTTAGAGCTTTGATATTTGGTATGTGGCATCTCCTAGTGGACCGCTAGCAAGTTTGTTCAAATCATCTCCCTGGGGTCAAAACTGGCCCCACCCCAGGGATCACAAATTTTAAAATTCTTTTCTTCAGAAACTAGAAAGCATAGAGATTTGATATTTGCTCTGTTGTATCTCCTAGTGGACCTCTACCAAGTTTATTCAAATGATATCCCTGGGGTCAAAACTGTCCCAACCCTTGGGGTCACTAGTTTGAGCATAGGAACAAAGAAGGAAAACTTTAAATTTCTTCTTCTCTGAAACTAGATGGCATAGAGCTTTGATATTTGTTATGTGGCATCTCCTAGTGGACCTCGACCAAGTTTGTTTCAATCATGCCCTTGGGGTCAAAACTGGCCCCGCCCCGGGGGTCACATGTTCGAACTTGGGAACAATGAAAGAAAATTTTAAAATTCTTCTTCTCTTAAAACTAGAAGGCATAGAGCTGTGATATTTGGCATGTAGCAATTCCTAGTGGATCTCTACCAAGTTTATTTATATTGTGCCCTTGGGGTCAAAACTGGCCCTGCCCCGTGGGGTCACAGGTTTGAATATAGCAACAAAGAAGCAAAATTTTAGAAATCTTCTCTGAAACTTGAAGGTGCAGAGCTTTGATATTTGGTATGCAGAATCTTCTCGTGGACCTCTACCAAGTTTGGTCACATGATGTCCCTGGCATCAAAACTGGCCATGCCCCGGAGGTAACAGGTTCGAACATAGGAACAAAGAAGGAAATTTTTAAATTTCTTTTTCTCTTAAATGGGAAGGTGTAGAGCTTTGATACTTGGTGTGTAGCATCTTTGAGTGGACCTCTACCAAGTTTGTTCCAAGAATGCTGCTTTGGTTAAAACTGACCCAGCCCCGGGGACCACAAGTTCGAACATAGGACAAAGAAGGAAAATGTAAAATTTTTCTTTGGAACTGGAAGGTGTAGAGCTTTGATATTTGATTGCCCTATGTCCGGTATCTGTTGTCCGTCAACAATTTCTTTAAACATCTTCTTCTCCTAACCCACTGAGCCAATCTTGATGAAACTTGGCAGGGATGTTCCTTGGGTGAAGCTTTACCAAAGTTGCTCAAAGAAATGAATTTCACTCATAAGCTATAGTCTAAGGTGAGCGTTCCAGGGCCAATGGCCCTCTTGTTTTAGATTTATACAGCACTATAAATGTTTGGGCTAGATGACCTCCCATCAAATATCAGACTACATGACAGCTCTATACAGATTGCCTCAGTGTTAAAAAGTTGTATTCTGAAAGAAAAGAAAGGACTTGTATGTTAATTTGCATGGTGTTTTATACCTTTTAAACCTTATACCAAATGAAGAAATTTTAGCATAGTACAAATTGAAAGCATTAGCAGACAACAAATTTAATGTGGCACAAAGGATAAAAACATTATCTTAAAAAATAAAAAAATATCGTGGGAAAAAGATCAATGCGGATAATTAGCATTTTCTCTTTTTCCCATAATGTTTTAAAAAGCTGTTTGAATTAAGGTTGTGAAAAATTGTGGATTGTGTGGTAAAGGGTTAAACCCTTTACCAAATAATCCTGGATGTTAACAACACTGAGGAGTAGGCTTTTGAAAACATTGTGGGAATGAAGAAAAAGCTAGTTAGTAACCAGCATATTTTCCTCTTTCTCACAAGGTCTTCTTGCCTTTTAAGACAAAACTTCGTGTTTTAAGGCCATCTGTAATTGTTTTGTGCAAATGCTTTCAAATCAAAACAGTTCTAAAATTTTGTCATCTGGTAAAGGTTTAAGCAGTATTTCAGTTATAGTACAGTTACAAATTCATCCATATTTTTATGGGTGTCATTTGTAATAAGCTGGGCTTCCATAGTGTGTTGCCCAGGGAAACATACATGCAACCAATGCTGCTAGCAGGGATGGGACCCAAGACCTCTTCTGGTTTATTAACCTAAAGCCATGGCTGAGATGTTCACAGGACCATGGGAAAAGAAATATGTGTATTTAGATTGTAATGATTGAAGAGTTTCAGAAAACTATGTAATAAAACCATTATTGCAAATGGAGTTATTGTTTATTCTTTGCCATTTTTATATTCAAAATGTTTTGAGAAAGCCAAATTTGGTGTTTACATCAACACAACTTGAAATGGTCACATATACAATTTTGAAAGTTGTCCAAGATTACATGTCTTCAAAATACCTCATAACAGCTATTGTTTATCTCTGCAGATGTAAATAGATCCATTATCCCTCTACCAATCAATCCCTAGTTTAACTCTTTAACACACAATCCCGACTTTTAACGACCCTGAGATAGAAGCCTTTTGAAAACATTGTGGGAAAAGGAGAAAATGCTGGTAACCAGCATTTTCTCCTTTTCCCACAATGTTTTCAACCCTGCTGGAAACAAATTTCAATTTTTGAGTTACATATAATTTGTCGTGCTTTCAATTTGGGCGAGTCTACAATTTTGTCGTTTGGTAAAGGGTTAACAACCTTAACCCTTTCCCAAATGGCAAACTGGACCAGACCAAATTGAAAGCATTTTGCAGGTGAGAAATTAACAGTTGCTAAAAAGATTACTTTTCTATATGACAGGGTAGAAAACAATGTGGGATAAGGAGAAAATGCTGGTTACCAGCATTTTCTCCTTTTCCCACAATGTTTTCAAAAGGGTCCTTTTCCTGACCCGTAAAAACCAGGGATTGTTTGGGAAAGGGTTAAGGAAGAAGCCTGCAGAAAACACTATGGGAAATGGAGAAAATGCTGGTAGCAAGAGAAAATGCTGGTAACCATCCTTTGTACCCTGCTGGAAACAAATTTTAGTGTTTGCGTTATACTTATGTTGTCTTCCAGTGCTTTCAATTAGGACCAGTCTAAAATTTTGTCGTTTGGTAAAGAGTTAACTAGCATTTCCACCTTTTTCCACACTATTCCAATGCGCGCATATATGGCTACACAAGCTGTTGAAGTCAGTGTCAGAAATAGGTATATAGAACACCAATCAATCAGTTAATTAACAAAGCAACTGATCAACCCAAACATGCACTCACCAACCAACCAACCCACACATCCTTTTACCAATCAATCAATTAATCAATCAATCAGTCAATCGATCAGTTTCTTGTCCATAATTATCTTGTTCTAGGTTTCATCAGTACTAGGTCAGCCTTGCTCAATTTCTCACCTGTACAGAGTGAAATCCATAAAATGGGTATCTCAGATGACGTGATATTTTTAACCAGACTAAGCAAAAATAAAGTAGATCTAGATGCAAGATCAGACTGCACGTTTTGTTCAGTCTGATCTCAATCAATTTTTTTCAAAAATAACTTATCAAGAAAAACATCCAAAATATTATTTTGAGGTGGTTGTGGCCAGAATATGTACCAAAATAACAGATGGTGTAGAATCAAGATCAGGCTGCACATTTGTGCTGTCTGATCTGGTCCCAGCACTATATGGGTTAATGTGCATGTAGGATACTTACATGTAATTAATCTTCAATTAAAGAAATGGTAGTCTACTGAAAGCTGTACCAAATACATAATTATACATGAAACAAATAACCTTCAACTTACATCATATATGCGGGGATTTATCTGCAAAAAGTATGAAAAAAACAACCACCTGTTTTTTACATTTTTTTTTGAAAACAATCTAGACTATTTTGGTCTACACAAAATTATAATTTTAATTTGGTCTAGGCAGATTCCAGATTTTTACCAAGCACGCCGGAGAATACACATGCTGATTTAAGATCACATGACTCACGTGATCACAGAGTCTGTCATGTGATAGTTTCAGTTTCGGTGAAAGCGAAGGAAGAGTTTCTGGAACACTTAGTCCTGGACAACGACGTGCAAAGCGAACAGTTGTGCCACTATGCTTATTCACAAGGTAATATTTAATTTTTATTTGAGAAAAGTCTGTGTCATGTTATGAATGTCTTCAAGCCGCCGAATAAGAATAGCTTTAGAAAGTTTACTTTAGTTTTTATTGTTTCACTTTCAGGCACTTGTCAAAATTCAGGAACGTTTTATTTTCTTGCCGACAGAATTTTAGACTGCTACATATCGGTACCCCCGATTCGGGGGCTAGCTCCGATGTTCTTTTTTTGTGATTGTTTCTCCGGAGACCCAGTCAAAAAAATAACGTCGGAGCAATCCTTCACTGCAGACTGAAGGTAGGATTTATCGATTTACGGATGTTTCGGTAACAGACGAGTTCGGTAACAGACTTTTAGAGATAGATCTATATCGATTGGATGTTTCGGTAACAAAGCAATTATAGAGTGTTTAAGTGTCGTGACATTCTTTACACCCAATGCATGGTTTTATTTCGTTCAAACCTTTGTAATTTAAAGCATTAATTTCTAATTCCCACCAGGGTATAGCTAAACAGCGAAATGAACTTCCTTTCGCTTCCTTTCGCGAAAGGAACATAATGCCCACGAAAGGAAGATTGTTTTCTATGAAAAAGGCGTTTTTCTTGCGAAAGGAAGGTGTTTTTGGAAATTTAACGTCAATTTTTTCGTACGGTTGAAATAAAATTGTTGGGATTGAGCGTTTGAGGCCGAAAAATCGTGTTTTAGTAATCGCTGTAAATGGTGTTACTATAAATAGCATTTCCTTTCTAAAATTGAGTTTCTTTCACGAAAGGAAGATTTTTGCCCGCAAGTAATGTTTATTCCACGACATGATTTTATAAATAATGAAATATCTCTTTTGAGGTAGGTACCCCTTACAGATTAAATTTCAGCCTTTTTTTAAATGATAGTGTGTAGTGAATTTGTTATTTATGATGTTGCAAAGTTTCTTTTAGAGGAAAATTCCATTCATGAAAACAGGGACCATATGTAGTTTAGTTTAGTTTAAACATATTTTATTCATGTACTGAATAGGGTCGGGACAAGTTCTTACAACTTAGATTCGGCCCTTCCCCTACAATCAAATTAACAATAGTTGAAAGATAATGGAAACAAAGCACATAAAGAAATAGTGTAAATAACTAAATAAAGAAGGAAAAAAATAAAAAAAAAAAGAAAAGAAAATGTACACAAAAAACAAAGACAGAAATAGGAGAAATTGATAAAGAGAGAGGGAAAATGAACAAATAGGAAAAAAAAGTAAAATGGAAATAGAACTAATAAGTAAAGAAAAAGGAAGAATTAGAAACTAGATGTGACCATATGTAATAGACTATGTACATTTTACTACATTTTACAATCCCTGATGAAAGGAAAATTCACTCCGAGCTACGCAAGAATTCTATTCCTATCGAAAATAGGATTTCTTTCCCAAGTTTAGTAATTTTCGCAACATAAATGAAATTTAAAGGTTTAATTTAACTTTTTACATCCCCCCTCAAAAAAGAAAGAAGTGTTTTAGTGGTGCTTTCTTTGTGTAAAAAAACAAGGTTTCTTTTCTAAAATGCATGTTTTCTCGATATGATTTAAATTAACATGTTGAACAGTTTCAAACCAAAAACTCCAGTCTTAGTAGATCTAGTAGGGTGAGCGCTCTTCCACGAAAGGAAGGTATTTTTGTTTTGCTGGCCCTTACTTTGCTATAATTTAAGGTGGGTATAATTGGCAAGAGAACGGTTCCTTGTGACACTTGCTATATTATCTTGATATAGATTAAATTTTTGTTCATCGTGTATTTACAAGTATTGCAGCAGAGAAAGAAACTTCCTTTCGCGAAAGGAGGAATACGTTGACCCACGGAAGGAAGTATGCAATTATGGGTAAAATTTATAACAGGACTGTTCCTTCATAACAGTTAACATATTAGATCTATCTTGATGTGGAAAAATACTTATTTAAGAAGTTTTAGCCATTCATGAATTTGTACCGCAGCACTTTATAGATCTAGATCTGAACAACATTGAAAGTTCTACTGATCCATTGAACATGAAAGGAAATTCTTTTCGCTTTTTACAGAGGAATTGTTAGGAACAAATACATTTTTAACGAAATCAATGGCTGCTTTTCATACTGCACATGTTACATTGTATATGAATGACTTTGTCACATTATGATCTTCTTGACGCTCTTGAAGCTCGAGGCTAGATTTTTCGGGGGTCGGATATTTCGTCCTTTATACTTTTCGTACCTTCAGACGTTTCATACTGTTTTACAGGTGCCACAGACACTATATACCGTGGAAACCATAATATAAAACGAGGGGGAATTCCATGTGTATTTCATTTTCAAACAGATTGTTTTACTAACCCCTTTGCCAAATTCATAACCCTGCCAGTGTCATTAAAAGCTTTTGCAGATTGCAAATTGCAAATAAGAATGATTCCAATTCTGGGATTTGCTCTTGAAAAATAAGAAACATTTGTAGCAAAGTAAGAAACCTCTTGTTAACAGTATTGCTCCCAAATCTTTCTTCTATTGGATTATCTGGAAAATGATGAAAGGTTATGAGGAACATTTTTCATATTTTCTTTTCATTCTACAGATAGTTTAGATAGAACGTTTAAACAAAATGCCGCTGCCCCTACCTCCTGTCAGTTTTCTCTTTATATGTGGCAGGCCCCGCTTGGCCCAGTGGTAATGTACATGTGTGTGAATTATAACCTTGATGCGACAGGTTCGAGCCACTATGGGACCCCTGAATTGTTCATGGGAGTGCCCCTTTGGTAAGACACTGAAAAATAGAGCCCATTGCCAAGAACTTGTGAAACCCAGACTTACTTTCGCGCAAGAACGGTTATTTATAGTAACACTTTCACCGGGATAGTGTAAACACGATTTTTCTAGTCTAAAACTCTCAAATTCAAAATCTACAAATAAAATAATTTTACAAATACCTAGAATATATAATGAATAAATCAACGGCGGTTTCCTTTCGTGAGGAAAACGCTTCTTTCATAGTAAACATCTTCCTTTCGTGGACGTAATCTTCCTTTCACGCAAGGAAGCAAAATGATTATGGTACGAAATGATTGCATATATACCATCATGATTCTTTTGATAGAAAAAGGAAAAGAAAAAAAAAACCCTCTGGAAATAGCATTTTATCCCTTTCCAACAACATTTCACTCCAAAATATGCTCTTCAGATAAGGACAAGAAAGAACAGGGCAATTATACGAGTTTAACAACCACTGATCAGAGTGTTTTACATTTGTGATTTCAATCTCATATTTTAAACTTAAATCACGTCTAAATTATTAGACAATCATTTTATATTTTATTTTTCGTCTTTCATAAAGCTTGCTAGTCTAATGATTTCATCTTAAAGTCTTAGACTCTTCCAAGAAGAAGTGTTTTATATCTTGGTTCTATAGACGGCTTTGTATTTCGCAAAAGGAATTTCCTTACACTAAAGAATCTCATTACTAGCAAAAGTTTTATATAAAACATAAATTTGACAAGTCAAGTTCATCCATGTCGAAAAGATATTCTCAAATTCAGAAAAAAATCCTTTCATGCAAAAAGACTACGTTCGAGGAAAAAATCTTCCTTTCGTGTACATACATACTTTCACGCAAGAACGGTTATTAATAGTAACACTTTCACCGCGATAGTAAAACTCGATGTTTCGAGTGTAAAAATCTTTAATTCATAATCTAACTTTACAAATACCTAGAATGAATAAGCAATAAATCAACGGCAGTTTCCTTTCGTGAGGAAAACGCTTCTTTCATAGTTAATAATCTTCCTTTTGTGGACGTAATCTTCCTTTCGCGAAAGGAAGCGAAAGGAAGTTCCTTTCGCTGTTTAGCTATACCGTTCCCACCATGTTTCATATTCATAATTTTTTTTTTTTTCGGTTATGTACCTCATTCCATGCTGTATGTGTTGACCATGTTGAATGCCTATCTGTCAAGTGAAAAAGGGAAAGTGGAAAAAATAAAAGGTTTGAACCTTTCTATCAAGGGATAAATTGGTGAAATGTGCAAAAGTAAAAGGTTTAAACAAAACAAAGGCATGCATTATGTGTGTAAAGAATGTCACAGAACGTAAACACGATATAACTGCTTCATTACCTAAACATCCAATCAATTTACTCGATAAGTCTATGTTACCAAACTTGTCTGTTACCGAAACATTTGCCACCCGATTTATCCATGGAATATATCCATGGGTGACCAAACTGTGCCTCTCTAACTGGGAACAGAGACATAAATAGACGATATAGATAAAGAAATGTACGATTACCTGTGGAAAAAAAATCTGTTACCAAAATTCGCAAGTGTACTGGTATTAAGCATCCAAAACTTGACCAAAATTGAGAAGTAGTCAACAGACCACTGCCATTTTTTTTGTGCCTAACTCCGCCAGCCAGAGTGATGCAATGCAATTCTACGAAATCTCGAAAAATTAAGGCCAAACTCATTAATGTTATTGGTTTTTAAACAAACGTAACTTCAAAACTGAATTGTTTTAAAATGAATATCTGAAAGAACTTGTTTTTTTTTATCACAATTCAGAAAATTTACTCCTCTTTTTACAGCATGTCTTTGCTGGTTTTGGGATTCAATACGTGAAATAAGTGTTAGCTTGCTAGCTTGATCTAATCTGATGTTTGGTTGGCGTTTCTTTTTTAAAGTATAAAAAAGTGAATAAAGGTTGATTCAACGGTACTTTCATGGTTACTATAAGGCATGCTCGATTTCTGTGTTTAGCATATGCATTTTGGGTATTAAAAATCAGCTCCACATGTTTGAGGAAGCATTAAAAATTCCTCTTATCTTTTTCATGTGTGTCAACTTTTGTCTTAAATTTGAGTTAATTTTCATATTTATATATTCAATGGCTGGAATAATTGGCAAACGCAGGGATCAAGCTAGCCCAGAAATTTAGGGAGAAGTTTTGTGGAGCAAGGGAGAAGTTTTTTCGCTAATCGGAATTCTTTGTCGGACAACAAAATTTTAGCCTGGCTCAAATTGAACATGGTTTGTCTGCCATGGAATTGAAAACATTGTAAGATAAGAAGAAAATGTTGATTACTATCATTTTCTTATTTTTCCACAATGTTTTCAAAGACCTTCTTCCTCTAATGCTTAAAAGTTGTGACTGTGTGTTAATGGGAAAAGGAAATCTATGTGTATCTTGAGATATTTTTAAGATAACTTGCTTTATTTTTCTTAAATCATGCTGTAGGTACGCATTTAAACTGCCTAAGGCTGTTACAATAAGTGCCCGAAACATCAATTTCTGTGGAAAAATAAAAAAAAATCTGCAAAGTTTTTATTTTTTTAAATAGGATTCTTATCTTTCACAATGGTTTACCCGGTTGATTTTCTACCATTCTATCACTCCTTTTATTCTAAAGAAAGACAAAGAACGAAATTTAGTCGCCACCCATAATTTGTAAAGCCACGCCTTGTTTCTTATTATGTCACAATCTTAAACTACCTTTACATGGTGTATACAGTGACGACCACCCGGAGTGAACTTGTGCTAATTATCGATTTTCACACATGGCAATGGATTACATAACAATAGTTAATTGATAATGAATGAAAAGTGATTGTAAAGTTTAGACAGGTCAGGCAGGCACCCTTTTTTAATCAATTTCATACATGGAACTTGCATTGTGTTTCTTTTAGTCCAAAATTTTTGGGCAAAGTTTTTTTCGCCCGCCTGTCGAAGAAAGGCGAAGTCAAGCGAGTTTCGGCGACAACTTCGCTTGAACGTAGATTCTTGGACCTTGAAATGATAGGAAATGTTCTCCCTTGTCCATGATCGATTTTTTAGGACTTTTTTGTACTTATTTATCGAGCACGTCTATATATGTGTTTGCATTGGCCGAGGCTATCTGCATGAAAGTCATGCCTATAATGGAGGATATCGGCATGACCAGGGCTCCGGAATTTTTTGATCTGAATCGGTTCAGGTCGTAACGTTTTTCTTTTATCAATATTTATACATCCAATAGCGTTGTGTTGCAGTTAGCCACTGCTTGATCACAATCATACTTCAGTTGCAGTGTTCGCCCCTGTGCCAAGTGGAGGCCCAACACATCCGTCTTCAACAGGATTTTTTTTTTTTATTTTTATTTATTTATTTGTTAAATCAAGATTAAGTTTTTACAATGAAATATACATAAATGTTTCCATTTACCGAAGTCCAGATTAAACTTATAAAAGTTTGTTCTGGCCTTTTGTGTTTTTGAAAATGTGACGACCTGCACTCATTCTAGTACGGTATGTGCACAATATTGGCAACGGGTCAAATTCAGGAAGTGAAGGTCTGTTAATAAAAATAGAAATTCGCATCAATTTGTCCAACATCTCGACGCTCAGACTACTTGCAGTCGTGTCTTGATTAGGTTCTGCTTTGAAAACCCACGTTCACACTCTACAGAACTGACAGGCAGTATTCTGCTGATAGCTAGTAGATCTACAACTCTGCGACTCTGTCCGGTCCCCAGTCCGACTTTTTTAGCCATCCAGTTGCCCAGACTGGATTTGTTTGTCAAGATGACTAGGGTTGCCAAGCCTGTCATTTAACTTTTTGAACATTGCAAGGATATTCTGTTGTAGAGCCATTTCGATTTCATTCGAACAGCAATAGACAGGCATACTCATCTCATTTTATATGCTTCTCTTTTTTTGAGTAATACAAATTTGTTTCACGAGTATCAGCAATTAAAATTGAAGCAATGTTTGACGACCTTTATTTTAAAGACACGGCCTCAAACTTCAAACATGTCAGACAAAATTATTGTCGGATCTAAAACCCATTCACAAGCAAAAATTGTACATTATGCAAACTCAATATCATTTGCTCGATCAAGCATGAAACTGAAACAAAAATATTGGCCAACTGCGAACACAATGACATAAGAACCAGTCCACGTGCGGGGAATCACCTAATCTGTGCCTTGCGGGTAAACTCGTTATTGGATATTCTCTACGCTTGTATAGCATGTAATGTTAGAAAACCCTTGATCCTAGCTGTGTTTTGTGGATTTTTATTGACAATTGGTGTTATACGCCAATATAGATGTATGAATTGCTTTGAAAAACTCGGACTGATTTATAGGTATATTTTCGGAATTCTGATCGGTCCGGCTACTCAAAAATCTGTCTGGACCGGCATTTTGTCGGTTTTCCGGAGCCCCAGGCATGACTGTCGTGCTGATAACCATTCTTATTCACACGACAGTCGTGCTAGTAAGCACCCTTATCAGCACGACAGAAAATGGACTACTGACAGTACTTTAACTATTGGGTTTGGGGAAAAAATATTCACTTTTTTAAAGGGAAGGGATACGATTTTGAGGACCGGAAATTTTGTTTGCCATATTACAAATCCGTCTTTTTTATTTTCGGCAGCCCTTCAATTGAGTTGCTTTTTTTCTCAGAATTCAAAAGATATCACCGATTGTTCTGATAGTTGTGACCATTGAGGATAGGTGATCCGGCTAATTGTTCAAAATTTCCGGTCCTCAAAACCATATTTCCCCCTTTAAAAAAGTGAATATTTTTTCCCAAACACAAGAGTAAACTGTTAAAGTAGTAAAGTACTGTCAGTAGTCCATTTTCTGTCGTGCGGATAGTGGTGCTTACAGCATGACTTTCGTGCGAATAAGAATGGTTATTGGCACGGCCATCGTGCAGATATCCTCCATTATGGGCATGACCGTCGTGGGGCTAGTCACTTCCGTTTGCGTTTGAAAATTTTTGTTTAAGGTCAGTTCAATATACCCGATACACAGTAGCTTTTGTACAGGCCTAGGAGTTTCCATGTATTACGTATGTAGTAGTAGTACATGATAGATGCGCAATTTTTGCGGAAACTGGCGTTCTGTAAGATAATAGGCTGATTTTTTTTTATCAAAAGACAAAAAAAAAATAGGGTGGGGTGGAGGGGTCTTGACAAAATCTCTAAGTAGGGTCGGGTTACTCAAAACAAACAATTTCTTTATTACGCTTAACCAGCATTTTCTCCTTTTCCAAGGATGTTTTTTACTCTTCACAAAACAAATTTCAAATTTTTCGCTCTTATTTTGCCATCTGCAAATGCTTTGATTTGGACACGCCTAAAATATTGTCGTTTGGTGATGAGTTCAGAGTTAAGGCAGTAATGCAGTTTAACCCTTTCCCAAACGACAAATTTTGGACTCTTCCAAACCAAAAGAGTTTGCAGACGACAATTTTAGATTTGGAGAAAATGCCAGAAAGTTCTCAAAAGGGTGGAAAACACTGTGGGAAAAGGAGAAATTGCTCGTTACGAGCAATTTCTCCTTTTCCCACAGTGTTTTCAAAAGACTTTTACAGTAGACACGTAAAAACCAGGGCTTGTTTGGGAAAGGGTTAACCATGCTTTGTGAAGAAAGAGCTAATGAACATGCAAAAAGTCCTGACTCAGGTCAGCCTACACAATCTGTACAGGCTTACTTGGGTCAAAACTTTCTGCTATTGGTCAGTTTGCTGCAGACTGAAGGGCCAGTCTACCTCATCATTCAGTTAGTCAAGAATGTATTTTATGGATCCATGAGTATGTGATAACTTGCTTAGTATTGTGCACCACAGCTACATTAGGACCCCTTTTGCAAGAGCATGGATTAGTTATAACACTGATTGTGTTTTCATTTGATATTTGGCCATAGTACTTAATACCTAGCTATGTGTCTATTCACCACAGGGAGTTTTCTTGAGTCACACACTTGAATATCAAAAAAATCGCCTTATCATCTTCCTTTTCCAAAATTTTTCTTTTTCAAATTTATGACTCAAGTTTTCTTGAGTCACACACTTGAATATAAAAAAAATCGCCTTATTATCTTCCTTTTCCAAGATTTTTTTTTCAAATTCAAGTGTCTTATCTCCTTTCCACCCAATCCCGACTTTTTACAACTTTTAGAAAGAAGCCTTTTAAAAACATTGTGGGATAAAGAGAAAATGCTAATGACCAACATTTTTTCCTTTTCCCACAGTGTTTCCTATCCTTCCCAAACAAAATTTCATTTTTTTAGTCACATTATATTGTTGTCTGCACATTCTTTCAATGTAGACCAGTCTGTAATTTTGTTGTTTGGTGAAAAATGTCCTAACAAACAATTTTTCGTTTGGCTTTCAAAAATATTGTCAGACCTCTGTGGCTCAAACATCAGAAAATTTGACACCAAGGAAAGCTTTAACAAAGATCTTTCCATATACTTCATCTGTCAAAAGTTGAACAATGCAGGCCCGTAGGAACAGGAGGGGCTGGGGGGGGGGGGGGGGGGCTCAGACCCCCCAATAATTTTGAAAATCATAGTAACTAAAATATGAGTTCTTAGTGCAATGAAAAAACCACGCAAAAAATCTCAGTATTTCGAAGTTAGCCCCCCCCCCCCCCCCCTCCCCCTACGTTGCTGCAATGAATTAGTCAACAACTAGTTATTGGTTGGTTATCTTCCACTTTGTGCCATTTTCAGCTCTTCTAAGCACAAAGTGCTCATGGTGAGCTAGTGTGATTATGCTGTGTCCGTGGTTCTGTCATTTGCTGTCCATTACTCCTGAAAGTTTGTCGGGGGTGGGGGGGGTGGAGGGGAATATGATCACATTGATGATATAAATTCATTTCAGGGTCCAAAAAATTTCAGAATTCTTACTTGTCCTTCTGCCATTTTGCACTCGTCCTACAGTTAGACAAAGAAGGATAATCCACTTGCCCTCACTAAATTTTACTAGTTATGACAACAGGACGAATGGAATTTTCGGACCCTGCAATATTTTTATAGACTGTATTGCCAGCTTAATTTATTCTGATCCTGACCCTTATATAAGTAGACCTATAAATAGAACTCTGACTATTCATTATTCTGGAAGCTTAGTTTGCTCTTGCTGAATTTTAGGGAATATTTCCAAATTGGAATGTGGTCCCTTGCAATGCCAAGGGTAAAGATATCTTTTTAACCCATTACCACACAATCCCTACTTTTGACGCCCCTGAGAAAGACGCCTTTAGAAAACATTGTGGGAAAAGGAGAAAATGCTGGTAACCAGCATTTTCTCCATTTCCCACAGTGTTTTCTACCCTTCCCGGAACAAATTAAAAATTTTCAGTCATTTTTATTTTGTCGTCTGCAAATGCTTTGAATTTGGACCAGTCTAAATTTTTCTCGTGTGGTAATGGGTTAAACTATGTAAATGATGTTGATGTGTGTCAAATTAAATGATGTAGGCAATGGTAATTTTAAAAACCTGAAAGCATCTTTTTAGCTCACCTGAGCACAACGTGCTCAAGGGGAGCTTTTAGGGTCACTGGGTGTCCATTGTGCGTCGTCCGTCGTGCGTCGTCAACAATTCTTTAAACATCAACTCCTCCTAAACCACTGGGCCAATTTGGACCAAACTTGGCTGGAATGTTCCTTGGGAGGTCCTCTTTACAAATTGTTCACAGAATTTGATTCCGTCAAAAACTCTGGTTGCCATGGCAACAAAATGGAATTTTTTTAGCAAATTCTTTGAAAATCTTCTCCTCTGAAACCGCTGGTCAGATTTTAAAACAATTTCACAGAGATGTTCCTTTGGTGACCCTTTTCAAAAACTGTTCGTGAAATTTTGATACGTCAAGAAACATGGCTCTGGTGAATGGGGGCTTCTTGCACTATACAGAAATAAAGGAATTCTTAAAAATTCTTCTTCTCCGAAACCGCTGGTCATATTTTGAAATATTTTCACAGAGATGTTCCTTGGATGACCCTTTTCAAAATTTGTTCGCAAAATTTTGATCCGTCAAGAATCATGGCTCTGGTGAATGGGGCTACTTGCACTATACAGAAATTCTTTAAAATTCTTCTTCTCTGAAACTGCTGGTCAGAATTTGAAATAATTTCACAGAGATGTTCCTTGGATGACCCCTTTAGAAAATTGTTCGCGAAATTTTGATTCGTCAAAAAATGTGGTTCTGGTGAATTGGGGCTACATGCACTATAGGGGAATGAAGAAATTCTTAAAAACTCTTCTTCTCTGAAACCGCTGGTCAGATTTTGAAATTATTTCACAGAGATGTTCCTTGGGTGACCCTTTTCAAAAGGTGTTCATGAAAGTTTGATTCGTCAATAAACGTGGCTCTGGTGAATGGGGGCTACTTGCACTATATGGCCATGAAGAAATTTTTTAAAATTCTTCTCTGAAACTTCTGATCAGGTTCTGAAATAATTTCACAGAAATGTATCTTAGTTGACCCTTTTCAAAAATTGCTCGAAATGTTTTGATCCATCAAGAAACATGGCTCTGATGGCTGTGGGCTATTTACACAATACAGACATGAAGAAATTCATAAAAATTCTTCTTCTCTGAAGTGATTGTTTAGATTGTAAAAAAGTTGGCTATGGTCCTCTCAAAAATTCAGGTGAGCGAACCAAGGCCATCTTGGCCCTCTTGTTTGTTGAAAGTATGTGCTGATTGCCACTTGAAAATTGCAAATGTTGCAATGGTTACTCATTTTGTGACAAAAAGGAAGTTATGTATTTTAAGACTTCAGGAAACAATAAAATGTTAAATTAACTCTTTACCGAACGACAAAATTTTTGACTGGTCCAAATTTAAAGCATTTGCAGACAACAAAATAAATATGAATCGAAAATTGAAACATGATTTTGAAAGGGTATAAGACTTTGTGGGAAAAGGAGAAAATGCTGGTTACCAGCATTTTCTGGTTTTTATGCTCCCCGAAGGGCTAGCATATAGTCGCCGCTTCGTCTGTCTGTCCGTCCGTCTGAAGCCATTTCTCCACAACCCTTGGACCAAATTGGATAAAACTTCATATATGAACTCCTTAGGGTAAAGTGCCGACATATCTTTTTCGGTTTTTAGCTCCACTGGCCAAAGGCCAGCAAGCTATTGTCATGGTGTTGTGTCTGTCGTGCATCCGTCCGTTCGTCCGTGCGTGCGTCCGTAAACTTTTTCTTTAAAAAACTTCTCCTCAGAAACTATTGACTGGATTTTTACCAAATTTCACAGGAATATTCCTTAGGTGGTCCTCTTTCAAATTCCTTCAAATAATTGTGTTCCATGAATAATTCTGGTTGCCATGGCAACCAAAGTAAAAAAACTTTAAAATCTTCTCCTCCCAAACCACTAATTGGATAGCATTATTTTTTTGCAGGTTGTTCCTTAGATAGAGGTCTACAGAATTCCTTAAAAAAAAAAAGATCCGTCAAAAAAAATGGCTTTTATTGGAGACTTATTTTCCTTTTATGGTATAAAGTAAAATCTTTGAAAAATTTCTTCTCTCAAACTATTTGTTTTGATTTCATTGTTGTATTGCAGTTTAGTTCCTTTGGTGGTAAGTTTTTACCATATAATCCCGACTTTTAACAACCTTAAAGAAGAAGTCTTTGGAAAACACTCTTGGAAAAGGAGAAAATGCTGGTAATCAGCATTTTCTCCTTTTCCCTCAGTGTTTTCTACTCTATCAAAGAGAGAAATCATCATTTCATCAATGTTTAAATTGTTGTCTGCAAATGCTTTCATTTTGGTCACATCCCAAATTTTGTCGTTTGGTAAAGAGTTAAAGATGGTTGCTTTACATAGTCTATAATCCTTTTCATATAAAACAAGAGAACCTCTGCACTTTGATTAGTTCTGGTAAAGGTTTGTTGACCTACTGGTGACCTAGTACAAAGAGGGACAGGGCTTTACTGTTGTGATAAGGCATTTTGTTATCCAATCAAACTGAACCTGCAACTTCAATAAAACAATTGCCACAATACATATTTTCTATATTTTGATGTTTCCCCACCCAAAATGGTTTGTAACAAGACCCTTTTAACCCATTACCACACAGTCCCTACTTTTGACGTCCCTGACAAAGAAGACTTTAGAAAACATTGTGGGAAAAGGAGAAAATGCTGGTAACCAGCATTTTCTCCTTTTCCCACAATGTTATCTACCCTTTACAAAACTTTCAAATTTTCAGTCACTTTTATTTTTTCATCTGCAAATGCTTTCCATTTGGACAGCCCTAAAATGTTGTCATTTGGTAATGAGTTAACTATAACCAGAAGACAAAATTTTTATAACAGGTCATAATTGATAGATGTTGCAGACAACATGATAAATCTTCAAATTAGTAAAACTTGTATCAAAAAGGGTAGAAATTATTGTGTAAAACTAAGAAAATGCAGGTTACTATTATTTTCTTCTTTTCTCACAATGTTCTTCATAGCTTTTTTTCTTAAGTGACCTAAAATGCAGGAATGAATGGTAATTGTTACAAACTCCTCTTCACCGTTCCAGAAAAATCAGGCCTGTGGAGCAATACAGGCGCTCAAGGGCCTCTAGTTTAATTTGACCCCGTGTCATGGAAAAAAGGGGCTTAATGCAAAATTGCAATTGTTACTAATATCTCATTCACTTTTTGTCAAAATATCATGAAACTTCTTGGTTATATTGTTTATGGAAAGTTTCAGCATGTGCTCTTGCTATTTTTAATCTAGGCATTTTTTAAGTTGACGTTCTGTCATGGAAAAAGGAGGTATCTTACAAAATTCCAATTTTTACTAATATCTCATTCAGTTTTGGTCAAAATTTCATTAAACTTCATGGTTATATTGTTTTTTCAAAGTTTCACCATGTGCTTTTGCTTCTTTATCTATGTGTTTTTCAATTTGACCCTCTGTCATGGAAAAAGGGGGTTTCTTGTAAAATGGCAAGGAAAAAGGGACCTTAATGCAAAATTGCAATTTTGACAAATATCTTGTTCAGTTTTTGTCAAACTTTCATGAAACTTCATGGTTATATCTTGTTTTACAAGTTTCAGCATGTGCCCTTGCTATTTTCAATCTATGAATTATTAATGCGCAAATACCTCTATCCTTGTTTCTCAATTTGAGGCTGCATCACGGAAAAAGGGGACTTTATGGAAAAAATTGTTTTTCACTAGCATCTGCTACATGGGTGGTCAAAACTTTATGAAATTTCAAATCTGAACTTGTTGGAACGTTGCCCAGGTACCTCCCTTCCTGTTTCTCAATTTGAGGCTGCATCACGGAAAAAGGGAACTTTATGGAAAAAATTCTTTTTCACTAGTATCTCCTACATCGGTGCTCAAAACTTTGTGAAATTTCAAATCTGAACTTGTTGGAACGTTGCCCAGGTACCTCCCTTCCGGTTTCTGAATTTCAAGCTGTGTCACGGAAAAAGGGGGGCTTCATGTAAAAAATAGTTTTATGTAATATTTACTACATGACTGCTCAAAATTTTATGAAATTTCGAATTTTGAATCATTATTCAAAAATGGCACAATCCACACACCAGTTGTATTTATTTCAATGATGCAATATTGTCTTAAGTTTGTGTTGGCTATCTCTAAGATAGTAATTGCCTTTTCACTTCAATTTTTGGGGGGCATGAACAGGTCCTTGTAGGATAAAGAAGTGAATTTATATCAATTTCATATATTTTATGACAAGCACTTGTTCGGGGAGCATAACCCTTCTCTGACACCTCTTGTCTCACAATGTTTTCAAAGGCTTTCTTTCTCAGGGTTGTAAAAAATCAGGATTGTGTGGTAAAGTGTTAATGGAAATTTAGAGCATTTGCAGACAAATAAAATAAAAAATTCAAACGATGATAGGGTAGAAAATTGAGAAAATGATAGGATAGAAAGCATATCGTGGGAAATGGAAAAAGAGGCTAGTCACCAGCATTTTCTTGTTTTTTCACCATGATTTCCAAAACCATCTCTTTCATTTTCATTAAAATTGGGAATTGTCTAGTACAACTCTGTACCGCGCCACAGCAAACTTGTTCTCACTGCATTTCAAAAATTTTTGCCAAACTGACTTTACGATGTGTTCAGACAGAGTGGACATACTAGTGCTCCCTTTTACCATTCTGTGTACGAACTTAATGGATGGGTAAGGACGAGAAAGGTGCTGCAGAACTTTGAGCCTGCTCAAAACTTTTTACCGTCCATCCTATCCTAGATGGTGTGAGAGCATACTTAACTCATTACCACACGAGAAAATTTTGGACTGGTCCAAATTGAAAGCATTTGCAGACGACAAAATAAAGGTGACTGAAAAATAGAATTTTTTTCTGGGAAGGGTAGAAAACACTGTTGGAAAAGGAGAAAATGCTGGTTACCAGCATTTTCTCCTTTTCCAACAGTGTTTTCAAAAGGCTTCTTTCTCAGGGGCGTCAAAAGTAGGGATTGAGTGGTAATGGGTTAAATCGATATGGAGGTACTACAAACAGAACTGTCCTACTATGATCCTATTTGAGACATGGTGCCGTTGAGGATCAGTTGGCACTTGTGTTTGCATTTTACTGGCAGAAATTACGTCTCATCCTAGCACGTTTTACGATTTTGTTGACTGGGGTTAGACTTCTTAAGAACAAGTTTGGTGAGACAGGGTCTTCAGGCATTATCAGGCCAAAATAATAGGTTCTACTGCAACCAGATTTTTATTTATCATGTGAGAAGGGGATAAGAGGTTCAAAGATGAATATGTAGTTTGGTGTGACGGGAACTTTAACTCTTTACCACACAATCCCGACTTTTAATGACCCTTAGAGAGAAAGCCTTTGAAAACACTGTGGGAAAAGGAGAAAATGCTGGTAACCAGCATTTTCTCCTTTTCCCACAATGTTTTCTACCCTTCCTAAATCAAATTTCAATTTTTCAGCCACAATTATTTTGTTGTCTGTAAATCCTTTCAATTTGGACCAGTCTAAAATTTTGTTGTTTGGCAAAGAGTTAAGCACAATTTTCTTTTGGTTTGTGAGACCCTGGATACCATTTTATTCATCAGCAAAAAGGCAATTCATTCTTTCTTTTTTGTTTGATTTCAGATGGAATTCAGGTTAATAGTTCTTTTTGCTATACTTGGAATCACCATTTCACAGAAATTGTACTTCAGACCTTCAGCAGAGCTTCAAGAAGAAGATAAGGTATGTACATCAAGAGCCATGCTGTAGAAAAGGGGGGTCTTATCCCTTTACCACACAATCCAGACTTTTAACAACCTGAGAAAAAAGCTGTTTGAAAGCATTGTGGGTAAAGGATAAAATGCTGGTAACCAGCATTTTCTCCTTTTCCCATAGTGTTTACTACCCTTCTCAAAGCATACTTCAGTTTTTGAGTCACATTTATTTTCTCGTCTGCAAACGCTGTCAGTTTGGACCAGCCTGAAGTTTTATGGTTTGGTAAAGACAGAGTTTGAAATTCCCACTTAATTACTTGCAAAATGCAAGTCAGAACTGAAAAATGGGAGTTCAAATTTCAAGCACATGCAAAAAAATGCAAGTGCAAATTAGTGAAGAACAGTTACCAAAAATGTACTAAATTTTATCTTGCAATAAAAATGAGCTAATTATCTTCGTTCTGGATAAACATCTGTCATGTCACCCTGAAAAGACCCTTTGAGGGCTGTTGATAATTAAGTTGCCATTGAAGCCTCCAAGTTGTCGTTCGTTATCTGAGTTTCTTGAGTCAAGTTCGTTCGTCTGCACTCATGGCTGATACCGAGGTTTTGCGGTTTCATACGAAAAAACAGCACGAGAATTCAATCTCTGATTACAAAACAAAAATATTTGTCAATCTTTCAAGGAAAGATAAGATACGCAAATACCAATGTGGAGCAAGTCAGACGTGATAGACTGGCTAAGCAAGTTAGAGGACACGCAGATATTCAGATGTGATACATTCGTAATTCATTTACAAAATCGTTCACTATTGTAAGTTCTATAGATATTTAACTTGGTTTGAGAAACAGAAATTCAACTGGAATTGAATTAATGGTTTAATGAGAGTTTAAATATTAATTAATGTTTCATTTTGTTTGGTTGTTGTCTCTACCCGACAGGTTACATAATAGAACAGATTTGAACAGTTTGTACCAGCCATTTGTTCTTTACCATTGGTAGGCAAGCTGAGCCTGAAAAAAAAATTGGGAGTCTAATGTTAAATTCTTAATTTTGCAAGTGGAAATAAAAGCTACTTGCTAAAATTTGCAAGTGGATAAAAAAATGAAAGCCAGCATTTTCTCCTTCTCCCATAATGTTTTCTACCCTGTCACAAACAAATTTTATCATTTAACTCTTAACCAAACGGCAAATGTGAATTAAAAACTGAAGTTTGATTTGGAAAGGGTAGAAAACATTGTGGGTAAAGGAGAAAATGCTGGTTACCAGCATTTTCTTCTTTTCCCACAATGTTTTCAAAGGTTATTTTTCTCAGGGTCGTTAAAAGTCACATTCAATTTGTAAAAGCTTTCAGTATGGACAAGTCTGAAACTTTGTTGTTTGGTAAAGACTTAAATGGTGCTTGCATAGTGATCTTGGTCATTGTTACAGGAGACCACTCCTTCATGCATGGCTTTGTCCTGATTTAAATACAATACCTGACTATTGCATTAGGGAGATATCTCTTGGCTCAGTGGTTATTGTATTGGCCTTTCGTCCGGGCGTTCTAGGGTTCAAATCCTGCCACACATTTGTTCATTTGTTTCTTTGTTACGGCATATGTTCGTAAGATCATTCCAAAAGTTTTACCAGCTCATAATGTGATTCACACCCAGAACCTTTGATGTGAGAGGCCAAGGCTCTGCCATTATTTCACAGTCTTCTACTGAAGATTGCTTTGTAAACGTATATAAAGAATGTCAAGCAGAAATGAATATGAATAAATGTTCCATGGTTTCCTAGGTAAACATCAAAGACAAAGTAGTTGTTTGCCCCGGAAAGAAATCTGCATGTGCAGATGGGTCCACTTGCTGCATGCTCTTGTCCAGGGCTTATGGATGTTGTGCTTTGCCAAATGTATGTACATTTATATGTCACCCCATTCTAAATGTGGAGTTCCCTAGCAACATATTGACAACTTCCCACAGATGTACTGTTAACCCTTTACCACAACTCCAGGTAGAGGGAGGGATTTTGATTTCAAAATTAAAAATATTAATTGTTCTCCACTAAACCCTATGTTATGGGTACTCATTAGAATTGTCTCATCAAGACAATTCTAATGAGTACCCACAACATAGGGTTTGGGAGAGAAATAATGGATTTAGAATACCATCACTCCCTCTTATCTGGAGCTCTGCCTTTACTGAAAGAAAATAGTGTGGCAAAAGAGGGCTTAACTCATTACCGAAAGACAAAATTTTAGACTGGTCCAAATCAAAAGCATTTGCAGATAACAAAATAAGAGTGACTGAAAATTTGAAATTTGTTCTGTGAAGGTTGAAAACATTGTGGGAATAGGAGAAAATGCTGGTGACCAGCATTTTCTCCTTTCCCCACAATCTTTTCCAAAGGCTTCTTTCTCAGGGTCGTCAAAAGTAGGGAATGTGTGGTAATGGGTTAATTCATCTCAGTGTTGTGATTAACCCATTACCAAATGACAGTATTTTAGGCTTGTCCAAATTGAAAGCATTTGCAGATTACAAAATACATGTAAAAGTGACTGAGAACTTGAAATATGTTCTGTGAGGGGTTGAAAACATTGTGGGAATAGGAGAAAATGCTGGTTACCAGCATTTTCTCCTTTTCCCACAATGTTTTCAGAAGGCCTCCTTCTCAGGGTCGTCAAAAGTAAGGATTGTGTGGTAATGGGTTAATTCATCTCAGTGATGTGTTATATTAACCCTTTACCAAACGACAAAATTATAGACCAGTCCAAATTGAAAGCATTTGCTGATGACAACCTAAGTATGGCTCAAAAGTTGAAATTTGTCTTAGGAACTGTAGAAAACATTGTGGGAAAAGGAGAAAATGCTGGTAACCAGCATTTTCTCCTTTTCCCCACAATGTTTTCAAAAGGCTTCTTTCTCAGGGTCGTTAAAAGTTGGGATTGTGTGGTAAAGAGTTAACTAAGTCATCTCATAAAGACCATCTGATCAAACAATGGACTGAATCATGAGACAGTTTGATCCTTGGACCTGGAGATTTATCCCTTTCCCCCCCATAAAGCATTTCTGTGGTGTCTCTAAATGACCTTAATAACAGCAAGGATGAAACCGTTTATTATTTGTATACAACACCTTTTGATAGCATAGAAAACATTTTGACAAAAGGTGAAATTGCTCGTCACGAGCAATTTCACCTTTTGCCACAATGTTTTCCAAAGGCTCCTACAAGCAATACGTAGAAATGAGTGTCTATATAGTGAAGGATTATATTTACAAATGGCAAAAAAATTTTGACCTATGTCGGCCCGTGCACATTGCACAGGCTGACATGAGTCAGACTTTTTTACAAATGCACTAAGCCCCCTTTTTGTCAAACATGTCTTGGATATATCATACCTTTCAAATTTAAAGCCTGTTCTCGCAACAAATTAATCATGGCTTATATGATTGGACTCATCTCTGAACGGGTAGAAAATCTAGTGACAGAAGGAGAAAATGTTGGAAATAGCAGCATTTTCTCCTTTTCCCATATTGTTATAAAAGACCTCCTAGGTCAGCATTGTTAAAACTTTGGATAGAGTGGTGAAGGATTAACTAAAGAATTGTTGTCTGATCATGAGTTAGATAATGGACTAAGATCACAATTAACCCATTACCACACAATCCCTACTTTTGACGATCCTGAGAAAAAAGCCTTGAGAAAACATTCTGGGAAAAGGAGAAAATGCTGGTAACCAGCATTTTCTCCTTTTCCCACAATATTTTCTACCCTTCACAAAACAAGTGTCAAATTTTTAGTCACTTTTAATTTGTTGTCTACAAATGCTTTCGATTTGGACACGTCTAGAATTTGTGGTTTGGTAGTGAGTTAAAAACAAAAGTCTTTCAGAGGTATACAGGCACAAAATTACCATCTTTCACCTATTTAATGCTCCCTCATTAAGAGTAGCACCCCCAACTATATTACTTACCTCTGGAGACCTCCAGACAATACCCACCCACACCCAATCTTAAATACCTTATAATTGATGACTTAACCCATTACCACACAATCCCTACTTTTGACATCCCTGAGAAAGAAGCCTTTTGAAAACACTATAGGAAAAGTTCTTGAGAAAATGCTGGTAACCAGCATTTTCTCCTTTTCCCACTGTATTTTCTACCCTACCCAGAGCAAATTTCTATTTTTTAGTCACCTTTATTTTGTCATCTGCAAATGCTTTCAATTTGGACCAGTCTAAAATTTTCTCATGTGGTAAAGAGTTAAGTGATAATTTTCCAAATGCAACATAACCTCACTGAAAATGTTCAAGATGATTTATATTTTATAAATTTACAACTTGGACATAATCCTAATTACTTTACAAACCTAGTATCCCATTATTTCCTGGATGTCGAAATATACTAACGTTTCTACTAATATTATAAACTACCTGTAACTTCAACTTGGAAAAATTAAGAAAGTAAAGTCAATATCAATGAAAATTCATCATGGTTTGTAATCAACTTCTTGACTAGTTGATTATTTTTAAATTGCCAGTGACAATTGTCACAACAGTGGAGCAAGATCTTATTTGCTTTTAAGTGTTTATGACTTGTATGTCTTTTAATAGGAGAGTTTGGTTTAAACATAAGTTTTTTTATTCATTTTACATCAATAGAAAACCCATTTCTGACAACTTACATTACAATCTCACTCTATTAAATGCTTCCTGGTAACGACTACACTTGTACTTACGCCAAAAGTGTTGGCCAATGAACAGTTACAAAGTTGACACCCTCCCAGGTATCGGACTTAGGACCTTTTGGTAACACGGCTGATGCTTGACCTTACAAGCATGGACAGGAGGGACAGGAGGCAACAACCGAAGTAATCAGCAATGAAATGTATTGTAATAGCAGGCTATGGCTATAATCAGCTCTTGACCAAGCAACGAAATTGTAGACTCATCCAAAACTGAAGCATTTGCAGACAAAAAATAAAATGAGGCACAAAATGATGTTTGATGAATTGTAATGAAATATCATCTTCAGGTTAGAATAGCAGCATTAAGAATGGAGTTTAAAGTTCTTCTTTTTTTTGCTGGCCAGATATGTTACTATGTACCAGACTGTGAAGATCCAAGATCAGACTGTACATTTATAGCAGACTGTTACTAATCCTTTCCCAAACAACAAACTTTTGGACCAGACAAAATTGAAAGCATTTGCAGACGACAATTCAACTCTTGCTGAAAAGATGATTTCTATCTATGATAGGGTAGAAAACATTGCGGGAAAAGGAGAAAATGCTGGTTACCAGCATTTTCTCCTTTTCCTACAATGTTTTCAAAAGGCTACTATTCCAGACCTGTAAAAACCAGGGATTGTTTGGGAAAAGGTTAATCTACATTGTCTGCAAAACTAATGTAATTTGTGCTTGGTGCCAAGAAAGCTTAGTTTTCTGTTTCAGGCTACATGCTGTTTGGATGGGAAACACTGTTGCCCAAAAGGTACAAAATGTGACACATTTATGAAAGCTTGTATAAGTGAAGACAAGATAATTCCATGGACAGATGCCCAGGAAAGTAAATCAGAACCTGGTAGGTACAATTTGTATGAACATCCCCCCTCCCATATAAATGGCGGAAGGGGTATAGCATTGCCCCAATCTGTGTGTTGTTCACCTGTCTATGTATGTATGTATGTATGTATGTATGTATGTACAGTGTGTGTGCTTGGGAATAGTGGTGTTTGTGTCCAGCAAATAATTTCTAGATGCAGAGTCCAGTTTTAAAATGATTTGGTGCAAATGATCACAATAGATAGACTATGTGTCCATGCAAGAAGTGTGGGAAAACATTTTGGGAAAAGGAGAAAGTTCTGGTGACCAGCATTTTCTCCTTTTCCCAAGTTATTTTCTATTCTTTGAAAGACATATTTCATGTTGTGAGCTACATTTGTCATCTTCAGGTGTGCTCAGTTTGGACAAGCCTCAAATTTGGTCTTATGGTAAAGGGATAAGACTAGCTATTGCATAAGAGCAAGCAGTCCAAAGATTTTAAGTTGGAACTCCTGACCTAGGTCTTTATTCACCAACCATTCTGAAGAACATTCTTTGTCATATTCTTCAAGATATCCTGACTGTGAAAGAAACAGAAGTTTTGATTGGCTAAACCAAATGGTTTAGCCAATCAAAAGTTCTGTTTCTTTCACATGGACATCATTTTGAAGAATAAGACTAAAAATGCTCTTAAGAGTGGTTAGTGAACATAGACCCTGGTGTTACCCAAAGAATGATGAAATCCTTGTTACTGAGTCCATTCTTTTCTCACATTTTATGATTTTAAAATTGTTTCGACTCTGTACTCTGTGGGATAGAAATGAGCATAATTTATCAGTGTTTTGTGAAGTCCTGACACAGGACCAGACAGGCAGACACATTGACCATCACAAAATAGTTTAAATACAGTGGGAAAAGGTGTGTAACAGAGCAATCCAGTCAGGTAGCCGACTGGTTAGTGTATCTGAAGCATAACCTGGTGGTTACAATTAAAAGCAGTTGCAGATGACAAATGTGGCTAAGATGAAACTTTTTTTTTGTTCAGTTGAAAGGGAAGAAAACATTGTGGGAAACGGAGAAAATGCTGCTTAGCAGCATTTTCTCCATTTCCCACGATGTTTTCTAAATCTTACTTCAGATGGGTCATTAAAATCTGGGCTTGTGTAATAAAGATTTAATGCCAAGCAAATAAAAGTAAACATTTTTGGTACCAGGAAGTTATGTTAAGGATAGAATTGATGGGATTGGTATTTTAATGGGAATTATAGATACCTTGATCAATAGCATTTTCTTGTTTTCCATAGTGTTTTCACTAGCATATTCTTGTTTTCCATAGTGTTTTCACTAGCATATTCTTGTTTTCCATAGTGTTTTCACTAGCATTTTCTTGTTTTCCATAGTGTTTTCAAAAGCCTCCTGTTACATGAGACCATTCCTTCGTGTATGGCTTTATCCCTGTTGAAATACAACTGTGTAAGGAGAAGTCTCTTTAGCTCAGTGGTCATGGTGTTGGGCTTTTATGCGAACGTTTTAAGTTCGAATCCTCTCCAGTCCCTGCATCTCTGCGATGTATTCGTTCATTTGTTTCTTTGTTTCAAACTTAGCTTGTAAGGCTTCCTCCACGGAGCCTGAAAAAAATTCATTTCTTTGGTAAAGGGTTGTTCAACGCAGGTGAAAATAACTTGCTACCACCTTTCTTTTTCAGATGAGAAGAAGGATAATTCTGTGGGTTTCGCAGAAAGTGTCAGTTCAGTTGTCTGCCCAGATGGTGCACATGAGTGTGAAAATGGACAAACATGTTGTCCTACACAAGATGGATTTGCTTGTTGTTCTTTTGCAGAGGTCAGATTTTAACCCTTTACCCCATAAGGCATTTCTATTTTATCTCTAATTGACCCTAAATAACAGCAAGGATGAAGCTGTTTCTTATGTGTACAATATCAAAAGGTGTCATATACTGTAAATGACACCTTGTGATAGCACAGAAAACATTGTGACAAAAAGTGAAATTGCTTGTCACAAAGTTTCCAAAGGCTCCTACAAGCAATGTGTAGAAATGAGTACATGTATCTACGTAGTGAAGGGTTAATGATGTTTTCGGTAGTAATTTCTGCATATCATTTTTGCAATTTCAAGGGAGACAATAACAGTAACTCTTCTCAAAGAAGGTACTTGTATATTGTTCGGACGAATACCTTGAATTTCAGATAGGGTATGTTTCGAAACGAAGAATGTGTCAACAATATCGACTTAAAGGATATTTAGCAAAAAGATCTAAGGGGAATTTTAAGATCAAAAGAATACAGGAAAGTTTTCAGTGGTATCGACCTTTTGATTAGATTTCTCCTTACATTTTGGCAAGTCAAGAAATAGAAAAAAATAATTTTTAAAAAAGAAAATGAACTCAGATTATTATTTCATTCATAAAGAATCAAGAAATAATATATCAAATATGAAAAATAATATTTGCATTGTATAATAAACTTTCTATCGCTGTATTACTGTCTTTTATGAAGATATAGTCATTTTGAGTGTTTTGATACAAACGGTCACCATAGAACCAGCCATTTTGCAGAAAATCCAACTCGTCAATATACCTTTTTCTTTTAATTTTTGAGTTTGTCATTGAATTTCACCCAACATATGAAAGAACTAGAAAATTCTATGAAAGGATTAAATTTTCACAAAACTGTAGAAAATGTCTTTAACCCTTTCCCAAACAAGCCCTGGTTTTTACGTGTCTCTGCAGTAAAAGTCTTTTGAAAACATTGTTGGAAAAGGAGAAATTACTCGTAATGAGGAATTTCTCCTTTTCCAACAGTGTTTTCTACCCTTTTTGAGAACTTTCTGTCATTTTCACAAAATCTAAAATTGTCGTCTGCAAACTCTTTCAATTTGGAAGAGTCCAAAATTTGTCGTTTTGGAAAGGGTTAAATACTTAAGAGCCATGCTCTGGCAAAAGGAAGCTTACTATCGTGCTTCACATCAAACAAGTCATCACGTCAAACAAAAGTCATCACATCAAACAAGTCATCACATCAAACAAATCATCACATAATTATGGATTCGTATAATCCACTTGCAATATATCGCCATAAAGCATGGTGCCTGGTTGAACTAAGTCGTCATATATTCTAATATGACATGTGAATTCGGCACTTTTAACATAGTGCAATGAAAGTGTGGCAAAATCTAGGTTATTCTTTGTAGAGTGATGTCATTACATATAGAGTGACGTCATTATGCATTAAGTAAGCAAGACTTATTAAGTTACTAAATGGAATATAATCTGTGTCTTTGTTTTACTCAAAGTATGAACCCGTCCTTTGATTAAAAATTGGTCATGTTAGAATCGAAATAATCATCTTTCTACAGTAGTTTATCATTCAGTAAACCATGTTTTGAGCTATAAGGCGCAATGAATAAATCACTCTGGCTCTCTACCTCATGGATTATTTATTGTGCCTCATAACTAACAACTGTGGTTTATTGAATTATAAACCATGATAGAAAGAAGATTATTTCTTAATTAATGGATTCATGAAATCCATTTTGTCCTCTGTTCCACTTATTAATTCATTACCAAACAACAAAATTTTCGGATTGTCCAAATCGAAAGCATTTGCAGACGACAAAATAAAAGTGACTGAAAAATTGAAACTTGTCTTGTGAAGGGTAGAAAACATTGTGGGAAAAGGAGAAAATGCTGGTTACCAGCATTTTCTCCTTTTCCCACAATGTTTTCTAAAGGCTTCTATCTCAAGGTTGTCAAAACCAGGAATTGTTTGGTAAAAGGTTAAGAAGACAATTCTAATGCGTACATAATGACACGTTTTTAGTGAAGATATGGTGATATTAGTACAAGAATAATGTAACTTACATTCCTTTGTTGTACAGGCTGTGTGCTGCTCTGACAACATACATTGCTGTCCAAAGGGAACAGTTTGTGATGTTAGCCATTCAAGATGTCTAAGACAAAATGAGTACGCATTTTTGAGCTGGCTTGGTAAGGAAGAAAGACCAAAAATGGATAAATTGGTAAAGGATCAGAAAGCCAGACTAGGGGCAGTGAGGTGTGATAATCTCCATGAGTGTCCAACAGGCAATACATGTTGTAAGCTTGCCTCTGGAGATTGGGGCTGTTGTCCAAAACCAAATGTAAGTCTCAGTATTATAGAAAGTAGTAATGTTTCTCTCTAAATTCTTTTCTGTTGATCACATGTACTTTTCACTTACTTTCACTTTACCAAAGCTGTATTTAGTTACTATCTAGCCCACCCAGGTAGCATATCTGAAGTGTGACTGAGCGATTGCGAGTCTGTTACCTGGCTGAGGCAAAATTTCTTTCTGGTGATTTTTCGCCTTTCACTTCTGATGCATATCACCCAGGTAGCGTATCTGAAGCGTGACCTTGTGAATGCGAGTCTGTTACCTGGCCGAGGCAAACTTTCTTTTCGGTGAATTTTCGCCACTTGCCTCTGATGTATGCTACCCGGTTAGCATATTTGAAGTGTGACCATGTGAGTGGAAGTTTGTTACCTGGCTGAGGCAAACTTTCTTTCCGGTGAATTTTCACCTCTCACCTGTGATGTGTGTGACAAAAGTAGTCAGTGACAGAAAGCTGTGTAAGTTTTGGTGAGAGAAAGCCAGGGAACATACATGTAGGTGCACAGACGACAGTCGTATGACTTAACCCATTACCACACAATCCCTACTTTTGACGCTCCTGAGAAAGAAACCTTTTGAAAATACTATGGGAAAAGGAGAAAATGCTGGTAACCAGCATTTTCTCCTTTTTCCATACTGTTTTCTACCCTTCCCAGAACAAATTTTTATTTTTTAGTCACTTTTATTTTGTCGTCTGCAAATGCTTTCAATTTGAACCAGTCTAAAATTTTGTCGAGCGGTAAAGAGTTAAGCTCTAAAAGTGTCATTAAACTCCAATTCATCATTCGAACAAAAGTTGGTAATCAGAAGTTGGTTCTTATTTCATGGCATTTACTTGAATTCTCTGACAAGTTTGTCTCTTTGTTCTTTCTTCAGAATAGCATATTAACCCTTTACCCCATCATGCATTTCTATTGTATGTCTAATTGCCCCTAAATAACAGCAAGGATGAAGCCATTTCTTATGTGTATTTGACACCTTTTGGTAGCATAGAAAACAGTGTGACAAGAGGTGAAATTGTGTATCAATAATTTCTTATTCAAATCTTACGAAAGCTTATTTGAGGGACAAACATTTATAGAGAAAGAATGTAGGTATAACTAGTTACAAGAACAAACACAACAAAAAGTACACTAAAAAATGCTCATAGGCTGTGTTTTGTATGTGAAATTGTAGAACAGGTTGGAAAAAGAGAAAAAAAGCTGGTTTACATCATTTCTCTTCCAACATGATAATATTTTCTGTCATGTAATGTTTCTTTAACTCTTTACCCTTTACCAAGTGACCGGATGTTTGACTCATCCAAATTGAAAGCATTAATTTGCAGATAAAAAATTTAATGTTGCTAAGATGAAAATATCTGTCTCTGATAGGGTAGAAAACATTGTGGGAAATGGAGAAAATGCTGGTTATTAGCATTCTCTTTATTTTTTTCCTTTTTCCACAATGTTTTCTAAAGCATTATCTTTCAGTGTTGTTAAAAGTCGGGATTGTGTGGTAAAGAGTTAAAGCTTAAATTATTTTTGTGGACAGTGTAGATCAAGATCAGACTGCACAGAAAATGCAGTCTGATCTTTGCCATACTCTGTCCCCTACTATGTTTCATACTCTGGCCCAAACAAAACTTAAAATACCAGTAATTTGACTGTTTGTGCTATTGATAAGGTTCATTTCCGCATGTTTTATTTTTTCCTGTCTGATAAGTTTCAAATGTGTGTTGACTAATGAATGTGCAAGCCTCAAAAAAATTGTACAAATCTTAACAACTCATATTTGGAGGACTTCATTCCTTATTAACTCTTTACGAAACAACAAAGTTGTGGACTTGTCCAAATTCAAAGCACTTGCAGACGACAAAATAAATGGGACAAAAAAATAGAAAATTGTGTTGGGAAGGGTAGAAAACATTGTGGGAAAAGGAGAAAATGCTGGTTACCAGCATTTTCTCCTTTTTCCACAGTGTTTTCAAAAGGCTTCTTCCTCAGGGCCGTTAAAAGTAGTCATTTTGTGGTAAAGGGTTAAGTAACTAACCACCTGATCAGTTTAACTCTTTCCCACACAACACCGACTTTTGACGACCTTGAGAAACAGGACTTTTGAAAACATTGTGGAAAAAGGAGAAAATGCTGAGAACCAGCATTTTCTCCCTTTCCCACAATGTTTTCTACCCAGTCAAAGAAAAATCATTTCATATGAGCCAGACTGAAACTGTCATCGGCAAATGCTTTCAATTCGGACAGGTCTAAAATGTTTTCGTGTGGGAAAGGGTTAAAAGGTCTGTTGGCTAATGAATGAGCAAATCCCAAAAAGAAATTGTACAGATAGAGAATACTTTGAATTTATTTCATGCTTTCTGGTAGGTTTTTGAGAAATATCTGTGAAACATTTTCAGTATTTCATGATTACGACCGGTGAAAATACTGAATTTATTGCCTCGAGTGTCCGTATTCCGTGATGATAAGGAAACAACTTGATTAAATTAAGAATTGAGACCAGAATATGAGCTAGAAATTACTTGCCTTCATAGAAAAATCATTTCTAGTCACTTTCATATGAAAAGAGTAACTTAAATAAGTTCTATTTTCATGTTCAGTGTGCATAAAAAAAAGACTATAATGTCGGCTTTTATGTGCAAACATGGCATGACCCATTTGCAGTAGCTCGGTAGTATTTACAGCAGAAAGTTGATGGTCTTAGCATTTTTTGAGAAGGAACGGTACTTAACATCAAGAAAAAAGAACTACATTTCTTTAACATATGATAAGTAGTTTATTTTCTGGCGTATTTGTCTTGTATTTGACTGAAATTCAAGGGGAATGAGACATTCGAATATTGGTAAGGGTTACAAGCAGAAATACCGTGTGACATCATAAAATGTGTACACAACAATTATGGGAAAAGGAGAAAATGCTGGTTACATAGAATGACGTCACTATACACAGGATAACTTAGATTTTGCCATGCTTTTGTTGCACTGTTTTTATAGAGCTGAATTCACATGTCATGTTAGGGTAAAGGGTTTAACACCAAACTATGACATTAAATTGATTGCAATTGTTTTATATGAATGTAGGCAGTTTGTTGTGATGATCATATCCATTGCTGCCCACATGGATCAACCTGTAACACTGCAGCTGGAACTTGTCAAACAGGTGTCGAACAAATCCCATGGTTAGAGAAGACACCAGCTGTTGAAATTGGCACTGTCCAGTGTGACGAGACACATGCTTGCAACACAGGATCTACATGTTGTAGGACTGCCACAGGAGATTGGGGATGTTGTCCTCTCCCACAGGTGAGTGTTCTTGTTTAACTCTTTACCGTATAATTTCGACTTTTAACGCCTCGGAGAAAGAGGCCTTTTGAAAATACTTTGGGACAAGGAAAAATGCTGGTGACCAGCATTTTCACCTTTTCCCACAGTGTTTTCAAAAGGCTTTTGAGTACCTGGTAAGCAACACTTTCTCCTTTTCCCACAGTATTTTCTACCCTTCCCAGATTAAATTTCTATTTTTCAGTCACCTTTATTTTGTCGTCTGCAAATGCTTTCAGTTTGGACTAGTCTAAACTTATCTCATGTGGTAGAGAGTTAACCAAGTAATTTCTCTTGCCCCATCATTAAATCAAATGTTGTGTAATTAAATATAATGGTTCTTTTACCTTTTTCCACACAATGCCGACTCCTAACGGCCCTGGGAAAAAAAAGCTTTCGAAAACTTTGTGGAAAAAGGAGAAAATGGTTGTTACCATCATTTTCTACTTTTCCCACAATGTTATCTAACCAATCAACCAAAAATAGAAAATAATCAGCAGTTGAACTATGGTGAAATTGTTGCCTGCAAACTTCTTTAACCCATTACCACACAATCCCTACTTTTGACGCCCCTGAGAAAAAAGCTTTTTGAAAACATTGTGGGAAAAGGAGAAAATGCTGGTAACCAGCATTTTCTCCTTTTCCCACAATGTTTTCTACCCTTCACAAAACAAATTTCAAATTTTCAGTCACTTTTATTTTGTCGTCTGCAATCGCTTTGAATTTGGACTGGTCTAAAATATTGTCGTTTGGTAATGGGTTAAGGACAAGGCTAAAATTTTGTTGCCTGGTTCTGGGTTAACCCATTAGCAAACGACAATATTTTAGACTGGTCCAAATTGAAAGCATTTGCAGACGACAAAATAAAAGTGATTAGAAATTTAAAATTTGTTGTGTGAAGGGTAGAAAACATTGTGGGAAAAGGAGAATATGCTGGTTACCAGCATTTTCTCCTTTTCCCACAATGTTTTCTAAGGGCTTCTTTCTCAGGGGCATCAAAAGTAGGGATTGTGTGGTAATGGGTTAATTTTTTCACCTTCGGATGTTGTGCCAATCTTTATGTGCATTGAAATTTCTGTTGAGTAATAGATAGAAGTGTGTGAAGAAAATCGTTGGAGTAAAGCACATTTCAACCCTTTACCAAATAATCTCTGGTTTTAAAGACCCTGAAAGAGAAGTTTTTTTAAAAAACATTTTTGGGGAAGGAAAAAAATGCTGGTAACCAGCATTTTCTCCTTTTCAGACAATGTTTTTTACACTATCCAAGAAAAAAATGCAGTATTTCTGTACATTATTTACCATCAATACAATTTGCTGTAATCAGAACATTTTGCAGAAACTCCAGGAACAGATGGATAAGTGCACTGGCCGCTGCAGTATAACTGAAAAATGTTGAAAATGGTGTTAAACACAATACAATCAATCAATCAATCAATAAAAGTCGTCCAGAGATGATTTCAATTTAAAAGACTTTGAATTTTATTATTTGGGAAATTGTTAAACAACTTGTCCTTCTATCTTAGGGTCATAAGAACGAAGGGTTGTTTGGTAATGGGTGTCAAACTCAAATACAAACTTATAATATTTTTTCTACAAACACCTTTCATTTGGATGAATCTTAAATATCTACAGCATAGTTCCATTGTACTGCAAGAAACTGGCAATTATTCAAATTACTTGGTCATTAATTCTTTACCAAACAACAATTTTTCTGACTGGACAAAACTCAAGGCATCTGCAGACAACAAATTTAATCTTGGTAATGTAATGATATCTCACTTTGATAGGATAGAAAATATTGTGGGCAAAGGAGAAAATGCTGGTTATTAGTATTTTCTCCTTTTCCCACCATGTTTCCAATAGGCTTCTTTCTTAGGGCCGTTAAAAGTTGGGATTGTGTGGTAATGGGGTTAATATTTTCATTCTTTTGGAATTTTCCTTAATATAGGCTGTATGTTGTGAAGACCATGTGCACTGTTGTCCAAATGGCCATACCTGTGATGTTTCAGCAGGTAAATGTAACCAAGGTAACAAACAAATAGACTGGTTCAAGAAAGAAGTTGCCATTAAAGTTCATGATGTAATGTGTGATGCTACACATGAATGTCCCAGCGGAAACACATGTTGTAAATTAGTCGATGGAGAATGGGGATGTTGTCCAATACCAAATGTGAGTAGATCATTAATTTGATCATGTTTGTAGCGACTTGACCAATCAGCATTCAGTATTTCAATAGTATATATTGAAGATACAACTCCAGTACTTGAATTTCTGGATATACTATGCTATTATATGCCTCAATTGAATTCAGACAATTTTCGTTTGCAATGTCAGGTCAAGGTAAAATGTACCCTTCATGGTAAAACAAGTTGGAAAAATACAGTCATACTTCGGTCGCTTGAACATCGCACATTTCGAATACCACAAACGATCTCGTTCCCTGCAGAATCCCAATTCAAAACCCATTGTTCGACCTTGGAAAGCTTGTACACCCAGTAATTAGAACTTTCGAACATGTTTTTTGGTCCTGCCGTACACATTTGTGTGCTTTTTACCTGTCGAAAGGCGAACAACAGGTTTGTCAAAATTAAGCTGTGGATTTTCACACCTGTGGTCATATTGGTTAGTTTGGACAGACCGGTAATCATTTTTATACGGTGCGTGTTTCACACTTACCGTAAAACATACACAATTGCTTAAATTTTCAATTAAAGGTAATCATGCCTTGGTTGTTTGCAACAGGTTGTTTTTAGCTCACCTGAGCACAACATGCACAAGGAGAGCTTTTAGGATCACCTGGTGTCCGTTGTCTGTCGTGCGTCATCTGTTGAGTGTCGTCAACAGTTGTTTAAACATCAACTTCTCCTAAACCGTTGGGCCAATTTGGATCAAACTTGGCTGGAATGTTCCTTGGGAGGTCCTCATTAAAAAGTGTTCACAGAGTTTGATTCCGCCAAAAACTCTGGTTGCCATGGCAACCAAATGGAATTTTCTAGGAAATTCCTTAAAAATCTTCTTCTCTGAAAGTGCTGGCCAGATTTTAAAATAATTTCACAGAGATGTTCCTTGGGTGACCCTTTTCAAAAGGTGTTCGCGAAATTTTGATCTGTCAAGAAACATGGCTCTGGTGAATTGGGGCTACTTGCACTATACAGAAATGAAGAAATTCTTCAAAATTCTTCTCTGAACTGCTGGTCAGAATTTGAAATAATTTCACAGAGATGTTCCTTGGGTGACCCTTTTAAAAGATATTGGTGAAATTTTTATTCGTCAAGAAACATGGCTCTAGTGAATATGGGCTACTCGCACTATAGTGAAATGAAGAAATTCTTAAAGATTATTCTTCTCTTGAACGGCCAGTCAGATTTTGAAATAATTTCACAGAGATGTTCCTTGGGTGACCCTTTTAAAAAAGTGTTGGTGAAATTTTGATTCATCAAGAAACATGGCTCTAGTGAATGGGGGCTACTTGCACCATAGGGAAATAAGAAGTTCTTAAAATTTTTCTTCTCTTGAACGGCTGGTCAGATTTTGAAATAATTTTACAGAAATGTTCCTTTCACAAAGTGGTCGTGAAATTTTGATTCATCAAGAAACATTGCTCTGGTGATGGGGGCTACTCACACATAATAATAAATATGGAAATGAAAAAATTCTTGAAAATTCTGTTGTCAGATTTTAAAATAGTTTCACAGCAATGTTCCTTGGGTGACCCTTTTCAAAATTTCTTGAAAATTTGATCCATCAGGAATTATGGCTCTGGTGAATTGGGGCTACTTGCATTATACAGACATGAAGAAATTCTTGAAAATTCTTCTTCTCTGAAACGGCCGGTCAGATTTTTAAATAATTTTACAGAAATGTTCCTTGAATGACTTTTTTCAAAAAGTGTTTGCGAAATTTTGATAGGTCAAGAAACATGGCTCTGCTGAATGGGGGCTACTTGCACTGTATGGAAATTAAGAAAGCATTAAAAATTCTTCTTTTCTGAAACTGCTGGTCAGATTTTGAAAGGACTTTTACAGATGACCTTTTGAAAATTGCTTGGCAAAATTATGATTTTGTTTCCAGTATTT
The DNA here is from genome assembly GCA_943736015.1 of Tridacna crocea. Classification (NCBI taxonomy): domain Eukaryota; kingdom Metazoa; phylum Mollusca; class Bivalvia; order Cardiida; family Cardiidae; genus Tridacna; species Tridacna crocea. The sequence continues at coordinate 19,453,710 of OX031069.1, forward strand.
CAATACCTCAAAAAAAAAAATAAAATGGCTATGGTCCTTTTAAAAATACAGGTGAGCAATCCAGGGCCATCTTGGCCCTCTTGTTTATTTCTTGGGCTTATTGATAAAAATTGATGAGAAGCATTATTTTTATTGGTATTTAAGCAAAGGTAGGCCGATGATGAAAACATTGAGCTGATTCACAAAATAAACGTCATAGGTTGCAAGGCTGTATCCACAGTTAATACGACTTTCAAAACAGCTATTATTCTTTTTACCGCATTGTCGATCTGTATCTGTATCTGAAACGTTGACCGTGGGTTAGTCCGTTAGCAATTTTTTGTGTGCACAACTCCTCAAGTGTTTATTGGAGTAAGTTGAAACTTACCAGAATGAATGATGTGCAGTTGTGGATGTGACTCTTTAGTCTGGATAACTTAAGGTGTTCTAGATTTGAGCCCATTTCAGCAACAAGCCCCCTCTTGTTTAAAATATTATTTGTTTGTTTGTTTCTTTGGTAGCTAGGTTTACTTAAATTTCTCATGGGTAAACTTTCTGTGTATTGACTTATAACTTTTCTGGCCCGCCCGAGTGGCTCAGTGGTGAGCGTGTCTGATTCATGACCTGGTGGTTCTGAGTTTGATACCCAGTTGAGGCAAACTTTCTTTCTGGCATATTTTCGCCTCTCACCTCTGCTGAAGAAAAGTAGTTGGTGGCTTTGGAAAGGAAGTTGTGTTAGTACTGGTGTAAGAAAGCCATGAAACATATGTGCGTCACCGACCGCCATGATATGACCATAGCTGTTAAAGTGGCATTAAACCCCAATACAACCAACCAAATATAACTGTTCTGTACTTAAAAAAAACTGTGATTCATATCAGTTTCCTTCAGTTATTTTGTTATAAATGTTTAGATCAACATAGCAGACAAGCATGAAAGTTGAATGAGCTTTCTTTGGAGGGTGAAGATTGATGATAGTAATTGCAACATGATTCATTCTTCTCCCATGGCTTACTATTATTTTAACCCTTTACTCCATAGATACTCTTTTCTATGCATTGCTTGTAGGAGCCTTTTGAAAACATTGTGGCAAAAGGTGAAATTGCTTGTGACGAGCAATTTCACCGTTTGTAACAATGTTTTCTATTCTATCAAAAGGTGTCATACACACATAAGAAATGGCTTCATCCTTGCTGTTATTCAGGGTCAATTTGAGATACCTTAGAAATGCCTTATGGGGTAAAGGGTTAACTTACCCTGCTAAATAGGTGAAATGCAGCTTTCAAGTCAATAGTAACAACCCAAACCATACCAAACAATCCCTGGTTGTTACGACTCTGAGATGGAAGTCTTTTGAAAACATTGTGGGAAAAGGAGAAAATGCTGGTAACCAGCATTTTCTCCTTTCCCCACAATGTTTTCTACCCTGCTGTAAAAGAATTTCAGTTTTTGAGTTACGGTAAATTTGTAGTCTACAAGTGCTTTTAATTTGGACTTGCCTAAAATTCTGTGTTTTGGTAAAGGGTCAAAAGGTGTCTTTTTTTGGGAAAGATATCTTTCTATGGACAGTGTGGATCCAAGATCAGACTAGGCATTCAGTGCAGTCTAATATTGATCTGCCCTGTGCACAAATAGGTTCTTGAGTCAGACCTAGTAGCCTAGGGGTTAATGATACTACTATACACCGATGGTTTGGAAGTAATGTTGCGCAATATACTTGTACAGGAAACTCAAGGAAAGGTGCCCCAATATGTCACAATATCACTAAAAAAAAAGCAACAGGCATCTTACGAGGGACACTTTTTAAGTTCGTAGAGTAACCCTATAACTTTTTAAAGCGATTATGAAGTTGCACAATTTTTTACACAGAACTTGCATAATCATTCCTCTCTCGAACGGTGTCACTGTATGCAGCACATGAGGTCCATGTGCGTGCTGCGCTGGGTATTTTCAACACATGTTTTTATACACTATAGTAAAATAAAGTGTTCAATAGGGATGGAAATATCTCTGAACAGAGGGTATATTGTAAGATTCGAGCACAGCTCGGGTTTCCGCCAACAGAAATTCATGCTGATTTGCAAAAAATTTATGGGAATGGTGCTTTAAAATATGCTACAGTTTGCAAGTGGGTACATCATTTTAATGCTGGTCGGGAGTCAATTGAAAATGACCCTCGGGTGGGTAGGCCGGTTTCCGTTTTGACGGAAAAGAACGTTGCTACTGTGAAAATGTTAATTGAGGAAGACGCATACTATACTGTGCAAGAGATAGAAGAAATAAGTGGCATTCATTCGTCAAGTGTTCTGAAGATTTTACGTGAACGACTTGGGCTATGTAAGATCGGCGCGCGCTGGCTGCCTCATTTGCTCACTGACGAGCAGAAACAACATCGGGTTAGACTTGCATCGCAAGTTATAGAAAAATATGATAAATGTGACCCATGTTGTTTAGAAGAGATAGTTACAGGTGATGAAACCTGGATCTATCATTTTTTAACCTGATTCTAAGGCTAAAAATAAGGTTTGGGTTTCATTTGGGCGACACATGTTGCCCTCAGATGAAGCCCAGGTTTGGGTTTCATCTGAGGGCGACGCATGTTGTATGCGATATTCTTTGATTCGAAAGGTCCAGTCCTTCAAATTCCAGTCCCGAAAGGTAGTTCTGTCACTGGAAAGTTTTACAGAGGAAGTGTTCTTACTCAAGTTGTTGATTTCTATCAGAAACGAAGACTGCGCATTGGTGTCCACGGCATCAAATTACTCCATGATAACGCACCCGCCCATAAATCCACTACGGTACAGGAATATCTGAAAGAATCTGGGCTCGATGTCTTAGATCATCCCCCATACAGCCCTGACCTGTCCCCCTGTGACTTTTGGTTGTTCCCAAGACTGAAGGAAATGCTGGCAGGGCACAGTTTTGAATCCCGTTGTGGTATAGGCAGTGCAGTCTACCAGTGTCTGCAACATATGCCTAAAGAGGACTACAGGGCGGCATCCGGAAATGGGTAGATCGGTGTAAAATGTGTGTGGAGGCAGACAGGGCATATTTCGAAGGTCTTAGATAAATAAGATTTTGATATTTCAAGCAGTTTTAAAAAAACCGCCCAGCTCTACGAACTTAAAAAGTGTCCCTCGTATTTAAGGTTGTTAAAATCAGTATCATGGGGTCAACCCTTTCCCAAACAATCCCTTGTTTTCATGACCGTGAGAAAGAAACCTTCTGAAAACATTGCTGGAAAAGGAGAAAATGCTGGTAACCAGCATTTTCTTCTTTTCCCACAATGCTTTCTTTCCTTCCCCAAACTAATTTCAAATTATTAGTCATATTAGTTTTGTTGTCTGCAAATGCTTTCAATTTGGACCAGTCTAAAATTTTGTCATATGGTGAAGAGTTAAAAGGTTTAACACCATAACCCTCTCCCAAACAAGCCCTTGTTTTTACGTGTCTGCAGTACCAGTCTTTTGAAAACACTGTGGGAAAAGGAGAAATTGCTCGTAACGAGCAATTTCTCCTTTTCCCACAGTGTTTTCTACCCATTGGGAGAACTTTCTGCCATTTGTATCAAATTTGAAATTCTTGTCTGTAAACTCTTTCAGGTTCGAAGAATCTAAAATTTGTCGTTTGGGAAAGGGATAAATTGATACTATTTGCTTTATATGAATGTAGGCAGTTTGTTGTGATGACCATAACATTAAATTGATTGCAACTGTTTTATACAAATTTAGGCAGTTTGTTGTGATGATCATATCCATTGCTGCCCAGATGGATCAACCTGTAACACTGGAGCTGGAACTTGTCAAACAGGTGTCGAACAAATCCCATGGTTACAGAAGAAACCAGCTGTTGAAATTGGTACTGTCCAGTGTGACGAGACACATGCTTGCAACACAGGATCTACATGTTGTAGGACTGCCACAGGAGATTGGGGATGTTGTCCTCTCCCACAGGTGAGTGTTCTTGTTTAACTCTTTTACCGTATAATTCCGAATTTTAACGCCTCTGAGAAAGAGGCCTTTTGAAAATAATTTGGGAAAAGGAAAAATGCTGGTAACCAGCATTTTCACCTTTTCCCACAGTGTTTTTAAAAGGCTTTTGAGTACCTGGTAAGCAACATTTTCTCCTTTTCCCACAGTGTTTTCTACCCTTCGCAGATCAAATTTCTATTTTTCAGTCACCTTTATTTTGTCGTCTGCAAATGCTTTCAATTTGGACTAGTCTAAACTTATCTCGTGTGGTAGAGAGTTAACCAAGTAATTTCTCTTGCCCCATCATTAAATCAAATGTTGTGTAATTAAATATAATGTTTCTTTTACCTTTTTCCACACAATGCCGACTTCTAACAGCCCTGGGAAAAAAAGCCTTTCGAAAACTTTGTGGAAAAAGGAGAAAATGGTTGTTACCAGCATTTTCTACTTTTCCCACAATGTTTTCTAACCAATCAACCAAAAATAGAAAATAATCAGCAGTTGAACTATGGTGAAATTGTTGCCTGCAAACTTCTTTAAGGACAAGGCTAAAATTTTGTTGCCTGGTTCTGGGTTAACCCATTAGCAAACGACAATATTTTAGACTGGTCCAAATTGAAAGCATTTGCAGACGACAAAATAAAAGTGATTAAAAATTTAAAATTTGTTGTGTGAAAGGTAGAAAACATTGTGGGAAAAGGAGAATATGCTGGTTACCAGCATTTTCTCCTTTTCCCACAATGTTTTCTAAAGGCTTCTTTCTCAGGGGCATCAAAAGTAGGGATTGTGTGGTAATGGGTTAATCTTTTCACCTTCGGATGTTGTGCCAATCTTTATGTGCATTGAAATTTCTGTCGAGTAATAGATAGAAGTGTGTGAAGAAAATCGTTGGAGTAAAGCACATTTCAACTCTTTACCAAATAATCTCTGATTTTAAAGACTCTGAAAGAGAAGTTTTTTTTAAAACATTGTTGGGGAAGGAGAAAAATGCTGGTAACCAGCATTTGCTCCTTTTCAAACAATGTTTTTTACACTATCCAAGAAAAATTGCAGTATGTCTGTACATTTTTTACCATCAATACAATTTGCTGTAATCAGAACATTTTGCAGAAACTCCAGGAACAGATGGATAAGTGCACTGGCCGCTGCAGTATAACTGAAAAATGTTGAAAATGGTGTTAAACACAATACAATCAATCAATCAATCAATAAAAGTCGTCCAGAGATGATTTCAATTTAAAAGACTCTGAATTTTGTTATTTGGGAAATTGTTAAACAACTTGTCCTTCTATCTTAGGGTCATAAGAACGAAGGGTTGTTTGGTAATGGGTGTCAAACTCAAATACAAACTTATAATATTTTTTCTACAAACACCTTTCATTTGGATGAATCTTAAATATCTACAGCATAGTTCTGTTGTACTGCAAGAAACTGGCAATTATTCAAATTATTTGGTCATTAACTCTTTACCAAACAACAATTTTTCTGACTGGACAAAACTCAAGGCATCTGCAGACAACAAATTTAATCTTGGTAATGTAATGATATCTCACATTGGTAGGATAGAAAATATTGTGGGCAAAGGAGAAAATGCTGGTTATTAGTATTTTCTCCTTTTCCCACCATGTTTCCAATAGGCTTCTTTCTTAGGGCCGTTAAAAGTTGGGATTGTGTGGTAATGGGGTTAATATTTTCATTCTTTTGGAATTTTCCTTAATATAGGCTGTATGTTGTGAAGACCATGTGCACTGTTGTCCAAATGGCCATACCTGTGATGTTTCAGCAGGTAAATGTAACCAAGGTAACAAACAAATAGACTGGTTCAAGAAAGAAGTTGCCATTAAAGTTCATGATGTAATGTGTGATGCTACACATGAATGTCCCAGCGGAAACACATGTTGTAAATTAATCGATGGAGAATGGGGATGTTGTCCAATACCAAATGTGAGTAGATCATTAATTTGATCATGTTTGTAGCGACTTGACCAATCAGCATTCAGTATTTCAATAGTATATATTGAAGATACAACTCCAGTACTTGAATTTCTGGATATACTATGCTATTATATGCCTCAATTGAATTCAGACAATTTTCGTTTGCAATGTCAGGTCAAGGTAAAATGTACCCTTCATGGTAAAACAAGTTGGAAAAATACAGTCATACTTCGGTCGCTTGAACATCGCACATTTCGAATACCACAAACGATCTCGTTCCCTGCAGAATCCCAATTCAAAACCCATTGTTCGACCTTGGAAAGCTTGTACACCCAGTAATTAGAACTTTCGAACACGTTTTTGGGTCCTGCCGTACACATTTGTGTGCTTTTTACCCGTCGAAAGGCGAACAACAGGTTTGTCAAAATTAAGCTGTGGATTTTTACACCTGTGGTCATATTGATTAGTTTGGACAGACCGGTAATCATTTTTATACGGTGCGTATGTTTCACACTTACCGTAAAACATACACAATTGCTTAAATTTTCAATTAAAGGTAATCATGCCTTGATTGTGTGCAACAGGTTGTTTTTAGCTCACCTGAGCACAACATGCTCAAGGAGAGCTTTTAGGATCACCTGGTGTCCGTTGTCTGTCGTGCGTCATCTGTTGAGTGTCGTCAACAATTGTTTAAACATCAACTTCTCCTAAACCGTTGGGCCAATTTGGATCAAACTTGGCTGGAATGTTCCTTGGGAGGTCCTCATTAAAAAGTGTTCACAGAGTTTGATTCCGCCAAAAACTCTGGTTGCCATGGCAACCAAATGGAATTTTCTAGGAAATTCCTTAAAAATCTTCTTCTCTGAAAGTGCTGGCCAGATTTTAAAATAATTTCACAGAGATGTTCCTTGGGTGACCCTTTTCAAAAGGTGTTCGCGAAATTTTGATCTGTCAAGAAACATGGCTCTGGTGAATTGGGGCTACTTGCACTATACAGAAATGAAGAAATTCTTCAAAATTCTTCTCTGAACTGCTGGTCAGAATTTGAAATAATTTCACAGAGATGTTCCTTGGGTGACCCTTTTAAAAGATATTGGTGAAATTTTTATTCGTCAAGAAACATGGCTCTAGTGAATATGGGCTACTCGCACTATAGTGAAATGAAGAAATTCTTAAAGATTATTCTTCTCTTGAACGGCCAGTCAGATTTTGAAATAATTTCACAGAGATGTTCCTTGGGTGACCCTTTTAAAAAGTGTTGGTGAAATTTTGATTCATCAAGAAACATGGCTCTAGTGAATGGGGGCTACTTGCACCATACGGAAATAAGAAGTTCTTAAAATTTTTCTTCTCTTGAACGGCTGGTCAGATTTTGAAATAATTTTACAGAAATGTTCCTTTCACAAAGTGGTCGTGAAATTTTGATTCATCAAGAAACATTGCTCTGGTGATGGGGGCTACTCACACATAATAATAAATATGGAAATGAAAAAATTCTTGAAAATTCTGTTGTCAGATTTTAAAATAGTTTCACAGCAATGTTCCTTGGGTGACCCTTTTCAAAATTTCTTGAAAATTTGATCCATCAGGAATTATGGCTCTGGTGAATTGGGGCTACTTGCATTATACAGACATGAAGAAATTCTTGAAAATTCTTCTTCTCTGAAACGGCCGGTCAGGTTTTTAAATAATTTTACAGAAATGTTCCTTGAATGACTTTTTTCAAAGAGTGTTTGCGAAATTTTGATAGGTCAAGAAACATGGCTCTACTGAATGGGGGCTACTTGCACTGTATGGAAATTAAGAAAGCATTAAAAATTCTTCTTTTCTGAAACTGCTGGTCAGATTTTGGAAGGACTTTTACAGATGACCTTTTGAAAATTGCTTGGCAAAATTATGATTTTGTTTCCAGTATTTCAATACCTCAAAAAAAAAAAAAAAAAAAATGGCTATGGTCCTTTTAAAAATTCAGGTGAGCAATCCAGGGCCATCTTGGCCCTCTTGTTTATTTCTTGGGCTTATTGATAAAAATTGATGAGAAGCATTATTTTTATTGGTATTTAAGCAAAGGTAGGCCAATGATGAAAACGTTGAGCCGATTCACAAAATAAACGTCATAGGTTGCAAGGCTGTATCCACAGTTAATACGACTTTCAAAACAGCTATTATTCTTTTTACCGCATTGTCGATCTGTATCTGTATCTGAAACGTTGACCGTTGGTTAGTCTGTTAGCAATTTTTTGTGTGCACAACTCCTCAAGTGTTTATTGGAGTAAGTTGAAACTTACCAGAATGAATGATGTGCAGTTGTGGATATGACTCTTTAAGTCTGGATAACTTCAGGTGTTCTAGATTTGAGCCCATTTCAGCAACAAGCCCCCTCAGGAATATATACTCTGGTTTGCAAAGCTCTTGTTTAAAATATTATTTGTTTGTTTGTTTCTTTGGTAGCTAGGTTTACTTAAATTTCTCATGGGTAAACTTTCTGTGTATTGACTTATAACTTTTCTGGCCCGCCCGAGTGGCTCAGTGGTGAGCGTGTCTGATTCATGACCTGGTGGTTCTGAGTTTGATACCCAGTTGAGGCAAACTTTCTTTCTGGCATATTTTCGCCTCTCACCTCTGCTGAAGAAAAGTAGTTGGTGGCTTTGGAAAGGAAGTTGTGTTAGTACTGGTGTAAGAAAGCCATGAAACATATGTGCGTCACCGACCGCCATGATATGACCATAGCTGTTAAAGTGGCATTAAACCCCAATACAACCAACCAAATATAACTGTTCTGTACTTAAAAAAACTGTGATTCATATCAGTTTCCTTCAGTTATTTTGTTATAAATGTTTAGATCAACATAGCAGACAAGCATGAAAGTTGAATGAGCTTTCTTTGGAGGGTGAAGATTGATGATAGTAATTGCAACATGATTCATTCTTCTCCCATGGCTTACTATTATTTTAACCCTTTACTCCATAGATACTCTTTTCTATGCATTGCTTGTAGGAGCCTTTTGAAAACATTGTGGCAAAAGGTGAAATTGCTTGTGACGAGCAATTTCACCGTTTGTAACAATGTTTTCTATTCTATCAAAAGGTGTCATATACACATAAGAAATGGCTTCATCCTTGCTGTTATTCAGGGTCAATTTGAGATACCTTAGAAATGCCTCATGGGGTAAAGGGTTAACTTACCCTGCTAAATAGGTGAAATGCAGCTTTCAAGTCAATAGTAACAACCCAAACCATACCAAACAATCCCTGGTTGTTACGACTCTGAGATGGAAGTCTTTTGAAAACATTGTGGGAAAAGGAGAAAATGCTGGTAACCAGCATTTTCTCCTTTCCCCACAATGTTTTCTACCCTGCTGTAAACGAATTTCAGTTTTTGAGTTACGGTAAATTTGTAGTCTACAAGTGCTTTTAATTTGGACTAGCCTAAAATTCTGTGTTTTGGTAAAGGGTCAATAGGTGTCTTTTTTTGGGAAAGATATCTTTCTATGGACAGTGTGGATCCAAGATCAGACTAGGCATTCAGTGCAGTCTGATATTGATCTGCCCTGTCCACAAATAGGTTCTTGAGTCAGACCTAGTAGCCTAGGGGTTAATGATACTGCTATACACCGATGGTTTGGAAGTAATGTTGCGCAATATACTTGTACAGGAAACTCAAGGAAAGGTGCCCCAATATGTCACAATATCACTAAAAATAATGTTGAAAATGATGTTAAGCAACAGGCATCTTACGAGGGACACTTTTTAAGTTCGTAGAGTAACCCTATAACTTTTTAAAGCGATTATGAAGTTGCACAATTTTTTACACAGAACTTGCGTAATCATTCCTCTCTCGAACGGTGTCACTGTATGTAGCGCATGAGGTCCATGTGCGCGCTGCGCTGGGTATTTTCAACACATGTTTTTATACACTATAGTAAAATAAAGTGTTCAATAGGGATGGAAATATCTCTGAACAGAGGGTATATTGTAAGATTCGAGCACAGCTCGGGTTTCCGCCAACAGAAATTCATGCTGATTTGCAAAAAATTTATGGGAATGGTGCTTTAAAATATGCTACAGTTTGCAAGTGGGTACATCATTTTAATGCTGGTCGGGAGTCAATTGAAAATGACCCTCGGGTGGGTAGGCCGGTTTCCGTTTTGACGGAAAAGAACGTTGCTACTGTGAAAATGTTAATTGAGGAAGACGCATACTATACCGTGCAAGAGATAGAAGAAATAAGTGGCATTCATTCGTCAAGTGTTTTGAAGATTTTACGTGAACGACTTGGGCTATGTAAGATCGGCGCGCGCTGGCTGCCCCATTTGCTCACTGACGAGCAGAAACAACATCGGGTTAGACTTGCATCGCAAGTTATAGAAAAATATGATAAATGTGACCCATGTTGTTTAGAAGAGATAGTTACAGGTGATGAAACCTGGATCTATCATTTTTTAACCTGATTCTAAGGCTAAAAATAAGGTTTGGGTTTCATTTGGGCGACACATGTTGCCCTCAGATGAAGCCCAGGTTTGGGTTTCATCTGAGGGCGACGCATGTTGTATGCGATATTCTTTGATTCGAAAGGTCCAGTCCTTCAAATTCCAGTCCCGAAAGGTAGTTCTGTCACTGGAAAGTTTTACAGAGGAAGTGTTCTTACTCAAGTTGTTGATTTCTATCAGAAACGAAGACTGCGCATTGGTGTCCACGGCATCAAATTACTCCATGATAACGCACCCGCCCATAAATCCACTACAGTACAGGAATATCTGAAAGAATCTGGGCTCGATGTCTTAGATCATCCCCCATACAGCCCTGACCTGTCCCCCTGTGACTTTTGGTTGTTCCCAAGACTGAAGGAAATGCTGGCAGGGCACAGTTTTGAATCCCGTTGTGGTATAGGCAGTGCAGTCTACCAGTGTCTGCAACATATGCCTAAAGAGGACTACAGGGCGGCATCCGGAAATGGGTAGATCGGTGTAAAATGTGTGTGGAGGCAGACAGGGCATATCTCGAAGGTCTTAGATGAATAAGATTTTGATATTTCAAGCAGTTTTAAAAAAACCGCCCAGCTCTACGAACTTAAAAAGTGTCCCTCGTATTTAAGGTTGTTAAAATCAGTATCATGGGGTCAACCCTTTCCCAAACAATCCCTTGTTTTCATGGCCGTGAGAAAGAAACCTTCTGAAAACATTGCTGGAAAAGGAGAAAATGCTGGTAACCAGCATTTTCTTCTTTTCCCACAATGCTTTCTTTCCTTCCCCAAACTAATTTCAAATTATTAGTCATATTAGTTTTGTTGTCTGCAAATGCTTTCAATTTGGACCAGTCTAAAATTTTGTCATTTGGTGAAGAGTTAAAAGTTTACCACCAAACTGTACAATAACCCTTTCCCAAACGAGCCCTTGTTTTTACGTGTCTGCAGTACCAGTCTTTTGAAAACACTGTGGGAAAAGGAGAAATTGCTCGTAACGAGCAATTTCTCCTTTTCCCACAGTGTTTTCTACACAGTAGGAGAACTTTCTGCCATTTTTATCAAATTTGAAATTCTCTTCTGCAAACTCTCTCCATTTCGAAGAATCTAAAATTTGTCATTTGGGAAAGGGATAAATTGATACTATTTGCTTTATATGAATGTAGGCAGTTTGTTGTGATGACCATAACATTAAATTGATTGCAACTGTTTTATACAAATTTAGGCAGTTTGTTGTGATGATCATATCCATTGCTGCCCAGATGGATCAACCTGTAACACTGGAGCTGGAACTTGTCAAACAGGTTTCGAACAAATCCCATGGTTAGAGAAGAAACCAGCTGTTGAAATTGGCACTGTCCAGTGTGACGACACCCATTTTTGCAACACAGGATCTACATGTTGTAGGACTGCCACAGGAGATTGGGGATGTTGTCCTCTTCCAAACGTGAGTTAACATAGATGACCATAGTTTGACTGAAAGAACAAGGTGCTAATGTGACCTCTTGTGAACATGCAGTGTATCAGTTATCAGTTCTTCATTGTTTTGGCCCACCAGTACCCTGAAGGCCACAATTTAAGTGCCAAGTGCCGGTAGCTCGGTAGCATGCAGGACCTGAGAACAGGGAGTCCTGGGTTTGATCCATGGCTCGGCCAATTCCTTTCCGAGGATTGATGATAGTCACTATGACAGGAGTCATTCCTCTCCTACTGCTGATCATTGTTTCAACAATGGTAACTTAGAAAGCAGCCTGTGAGAAAGCAGCAAGTGGCTTGGAAAGAAAATTGTGCATAGTACTGGTAAAAGAAACTCCAGGAAAGCATGGATAGGTGCACTGGCTGCTGCAATTTAACTGTAATAATGTTGAAAATGGCATTAAAAACCTTACATTCAATTAATCAACTACAAGTTAAGTCCATTACTTACAAAAGTTGGTTAAATGTTTGTCTACATGATATCTGAGAGGGGCCAAAAAATGGTTCATATCCGATCAAGAAGTAGGTCGCTGGCAGAATCTTTGAAAAACCTTGTGTGCACTCTCAAGCCTACATAATATGCAGGAAAGTTAGTCGGAATGTTTGTCTTGATGATATTTTTGATGAGTTTGAAAATGAGTCCAGCAGGATAAAATCCCATTTTCAGGGTCTTTAAGACTTTGGGATTGTTTTGTAAAAGGTTAAGTGCATGAAGGCAGAATACATGTGAAAATATCCTTTGTATTGATAGTTACAGCTCCTGCTGTAGGCTGACTGAGCTACGGGGCTGTACTGAGCTGTTGTTTAATCTTTTATGAAACAACAAAATTTTAGACTGGTCCCAATTGAAAGCACTGGCAATCAACAAAATAAACGTAATCCAAAATTTAAAATTTGTTTCCAGCAGGGTAAAAAACATTGTTGGAAAAGAAGAAAATGCTGGTTACCCACATTTTCTCCTTTTCCCACAATGTTTTGCAAAGGCTTCTTTCCCAGGGTTGTCAAAAGTAGGGATTGTGTGGTAATGGGTTAAGGGTCTTTGAAACTTGGAAAATGTGAGTTCTGTAACAATAACTAAATTTTTGTTGTTTGGTAAGAATAAATCTTCAAAGGGGACTGACCCTCATACTGTAGAGGTAAGTAACCATCAAATTCAGCATTGTCTCCTTTTCCCACAATGTTTTCAAAAGGCTTATCTCCTGGGGTCATTATAAGTCGGCATTTTGTGGTAGAGGTTTAAAAGACAAATCTAATTGTTATCGCTGCACTTTTTTTCTGATGCATTTGAGAGAAGTAGTCAGTGGCTTGGAAAGAAAGAAGTACTGGTGAGAGAAACCCGGGAAACACATGGCTAGGTGCACTGTCCATGGTGATATGACCTTAACTGTAAAAATTGCATCAAACTCCAATACAACTTTATAATATTTTTTCTACAAACACCTTTCATCTGGATGAATCTTAAATATCTACAGCATAGTTCAGTTGTACTGCAAGAAACTGGCAATTATTCAAAATACTTGGTCATTGTCTCTTTACCAAACAACAATTTTTTCTGACTGGACCAAACTCAAAGCATCTGCAGACAATAAGTTTAATCTTGGTAATGTAATGATATCTAACTTTGATAGGATAGAAAATATTGTGGGCAAAGGAGAAAGTGCTGGTTACCAGTATTTTCTCCTTTTCCCATGATGTTTTCAAAAGGCTTCTTGCTCAGGGCCAGTAAAGGTTGGGATTGTGTGGTAACTGGTTACTATTTTCATTCTTTTGGAATTTTCCTTAATATAGGCTGTATGTTGTGAAGACCATGTGCACTGTTGTCCAAATGGCCATACCTGTGATGTTAAAGAAGGTAAATGTAATGCAGGTAACATGCAAATAGACTGGTTCAAGAAAGAAGTTGCCATTAAAGTTAGTGATGTAAAGTGTGATGCTACATATGAATGTCCCAGTGGAAGCACATGTTGTAAATTAGTCAGTGGAGAATGGGGATGTTGTCCAATACCAAATGTGAGTAGATCATTAGATAAAGATGCAAACTGCCATTTATATACTTGTATTTCCTTAACTCTTTACCAAATGACAAGATTTAGACTTAGTGAGTCGCAGCAAAAAGTATATGCAGATGACCCAGTTTATGTTGTTTAACTCTTTACCACACAAGAAAATTTTAGACTGGTCCAAATTGAAAGCATTTGCAGATGACAAAATAAAGGTGACTAAAATATAGAAATTTGTTCTGGGAAGGGTAGAAAACATTGTGGGAAAAGGAGAATATGCTGGTTACCAGCATTTTCTCCTTTTCCCACAATGTTTTCTAAAGGCTTCTTTCTTAGGGGTGTCAAAATTAGGGATTGTGTGGTAATGGGTTAAATGCTGATATTTCTGTTTGATAGGTGAGAAAAAATTATGGGATTTCTTCTTCACAAATTTTTCAAAAGGCTATTTCCTCATTGTCTGTGATTTTTATCTCTAATTTTTTTATGCTCTCCTCAGTTTGAACATGAAATTTTAAAGTAATAAGATTTTGATTTGATACAACTAGTGAAGTACATTCTTGGCTTTTAGAGTTTTGGGTCCTTAGGAAGAAGTCTCCTGAAAACATTGTAGAAAAAGGAGAAAATGCTGGTAACCTTTTCTCATAATGATTTCTACTTACCATATATGCTCGACTATAAGACACATTTTTTTCCCTAGAATTTTGAGCTTGGAGTTGGGGAGCGTCTTACAAGCGCATAATCAAAGGACTTTGCAAAATTTCATCTGAAGAACATACTTTCCTGCTGATCAGCACGAAGGAAAAAACACCTCACAAACAAGTCGCGCTGATCTAAAGCTATAAGTGACTAAGTAATAGTTGTTATTATCACCCATTGTGTGAAGAAATAAAAGTTTAAAACACAGTTAGCGCCTTTACTAGTTAGTTTAGATTAAGAATTATTCGACAGAGCAGTTATTCCTCTTACTTTGTCAGTTTAGCCAGTTCATTTATGGCCCACTAGTTCACTGTAGTACAGATAAAAGTACGGTCTACCGATTGACCCTTTCGACGATTCTAAAATTCATAGATTAATAATTACTTTTTTCAAAATCAAATGAATTCAAATTGATAAGTTTTGGCAATGTGACGAATTAGAATGATATAATAAGTAACCTAACTGAGGTAAAGATTTTCACAGTGCAATTCAGATCTAAATAAAAATTATGAAGCATTTACTAGTTGATCGTGGGTAAGGAGGTAAATGGTTGTGACTGCAGTCAGACTCTGTGGTTTACAAGACAGTACACACCTATTTTTAGAAGATTTACAGCCAGATGTCAAATACACTACCTAGGCCATCAATCGATGAATTAGTGCAGTTTACATCACTTTGGTTAACTCTTTACCTAATGACATAATCTTGGACTGGTCCAAACTGAAGGATTTGCAGACAAAAAAAAATTAAATTAATGCGGTTCAAAGATTAAAACTTGCTCTTGGCGGGTAGAAAACATTGTAGGAAAAGGGGAAATGCTAGTGACCATCATTTCTCCTTTTTCCACAATGTTTTCAGGAGGCTTTTTTCTCACAGCCCTGAGATTGTTTGGTAAAGAGTTAACATAGCCTAAAGTTACCGAAAAGGTTTGCTGATTATATAGTTTAGGTTTGAATTAGCAAGGATTACAGTCTCTTTTGTGATAACTCATCATTTATGGCTACAAAGTATCCTCACCATACAGGTATTTTATCCCTTACCATATAATTCATGGTATTTACAACCTGGAAGAAATAGAGAATATTTGTTTTTTTCAGTGAAAGATCGAAATTTATTTCATCGAGTGGACACCATCGGTAATATTTTCATGAGTGGCTGCACCACTCGTGAAAATATTACCGATGGTGTTCACGAGATGAAATAAATTTCAATCTTTCACCGGAAAAAACAAATATTCTATTTATTTCATGCTTTTAACCCTTTCTGGGAGGAGCTTTATCAAAATTCAGTACAGTTCTTTTCCGTTATTCCCCGTGGCGTACCCCTCCCGCATAGCAACGTTACATCAAGCGCGAGAAATGTAAGATATATGACGTCATATTTCCCATCTGGTTGTTAGGCACGTGCAATTTACCTAGGCAACAAGAACGTGAAAATCGGTATTTTCACTGGTGGTACCAGTGTAAGATCGAAAAATATTTTCACTGCTATTTCTCGATATCCTACCGGAAAGCATGAAATAAAAAGACTTATACAACACAATGTGTTGGAAAATTGGAAATGCTGAATTTGGACCAGTCCAAATTTCTTTCTTTTGGTATAGATTTAAATTACAACCTACTGAGCATAATATACACTTGAGAACTTTAGTTCTTTGATTTAACTCTTCCTGTTGGCAAGATAAGTATTCTGTGCACCCATTGATAATTAACAGTTAGAGCAAACCGTCGAAGGCCTAAATTCCACTAAAGGATTATTTTAACAAAAAACGTGAGTGGTTTGGTCTATGTCTTTCACTTTTTTCACCCTTTTTTTTTTTTCGCATTTTAAAAAGAAATAAGAGTTGAATCAGTGTATGATCAGCTAAGATGTTGTCTATTCATTTTTGGAATGATGCAACTTTGACACCCGACGATAGATCGTAATATCTACTTGGTATATATCTCCAGCTGAATAATCACAATTTTAGGACTGTTATGGTTCGTGTGAAGTCTACATGCATCTTATAGGAGGTCATCAATGAAATCCCTGATTTTGAATCACAAAGTTGGGGGGGCGTTTTATAAGCGAAGGTGTCTTATAGTCGAGCATATACGGTAATCATAGACAGAAATCATCTTCTAAGCTATATTTATTTTTTTGTCTGCAAAATTAGTGCCTTCAATTTGATTCAGTCCAAAATTTTGTTGGGTGGTAAAGAACTTAAACATGATACCCTCTTATCCCATTACCACACAATCCCTACTTTTGACGCCCCCGAGAAAGAAGCCTTTTGAAAACACTATGGGAAAAGGAGAAAATGCTGGTAACCAGCATTTTCTCCTTTTCCCACAGTGTTTTCTACACTTTCCAGAACAAATTTCATTTTTTCATTCACCTTTATTTTGTTGTCTGCAAATGCTGTCAATTTGAACCAGTCTAAAATTTTGTTGTGTGGTAAAGAGTTAACCCTTTACCAAACGACAAAATTTTAGAACAGTCCAAATTGAAAGCACATGCAGATGAGAAAATGAAGGTAACTCAAAAATTGAAATTTGTTTCTAGCAGGGTAGAAAACATTGTAGGAAAAGGAGAAAATGCTGGTTATCAGCATTTTCTCCTTTTCCCACAGTGTTTTCAAAAGGCTTCTATCTCAGAGTTGTAAAAACTAGGGATTGTTTGGTAAAGGATTAGAGAATGAATCCATCTATGCAGGTTTATTTTTAACCAAACAACAACACTTTAGACTTTTCCAAATTGAAAACTTTGCAGATGACAAAATTAATCTGATTTACAAATCGAAAATTACTATTGTTAGAAACCGTTGTGCGAAAAGGAGAAAGTTACGGTAACCTGCTTTTTCTTTTCATCCTACAATGTGTTTGGAAGCCATCTTCCTCAGGGTTGTTAAAATTTGGAGGTTGTGGTAAATGGTTATCTGTGATTAAAAGGATAACTTTGGAAAATTCCAACAGTCACTGAGATAAACATATAGAAATGACTTGAGAAAAATGAAAAGGGTATGAGGGATTAACCCATTACCACACAATCCCTACTTTTGATGCCCCTGAGAAAGAAGCCTTTAGAAAACATTGTGGGAAAAGGAGAAAATGCTGGTAACCAGCATTTTCTCCTTTTCCCACAATGTTTCCTACCCTTCACAAAACAAATTTCAAATTTTCAGTCACTTTTATTTTGTCGTCTGCAAATGCTTTGAATTTGGACCAGTCTAAAATATTGTCGTTTGGTAATGGTATAACCATTTACCAGACTATTTAATATATAATGACGCCTAGAGGAAGGCTTTTGAGAACATTGAGAAAAATGAGAACTGTCAGTAATTATTTCATTCTCCTTTTCTCACATTTTTTTCAACCCTTTCTAGAATAATTTCCAGCATTTTAACCCTGTGTGATATGTTTTTTACAAAATGCTTTCAAATTGGACTCATCATAGATTTTGTTGTCTGCCAAAGATTTAAAATATTTTCTTTTTGCACAAAGGTAAATATTTAAATATACATTTATACAAAACTGACTGGCAAACCTGATATTATTTTTCAGGCGGTATGTTGCAGTGATGGTGAACACTGTTGTCCAGAAGGCTATACCTGTCATGTTTCAGCAGGTACATGCTCCAAAGGTAACAAACAAATAGACTGGTTCAAGAAAGAAGTTGCCATTAAAGTTCATGATGTAAAGTGTGATGCTACGCATGAATGTCCCAGTGGAAACACATGTTGTAAATTAGTCAGTGGAGAATGGGGATGTTGTCCAATACCAAATGTGAGTAGATCATTAGATAAAGATGCAAACTGCCATTTATATGTTTCCTTAACTCTTTACCAAAAGACAAGATTAAAACTTAGTCCCAATAAAAAGCATATGCAGATGACACATTTTATGCTGCTTAAATGATGATATCTCTGTTTGATAGGTGAGAAAACATTTTGGGATTCTTTCCCCTCAAGTTTTTCAAGAGGCTATTTCCTGATTGTGTTATTTGTTGCCTACAAAATGCCTCCAAATTGGATTCATCCTAGATTTTGTTGTCTGCCAAAGATCCAAAATACGTTCTTGTTGCACAAAGGTAAATATTTAAATATAAATTTGTACAAACTGACTAGCAAACCTGATATTATTTTTCAGGCGGTATGTTGCAGCGATGGTGTACACTGTTGTCCAAATGGCTATACCTGTGATGTTTCAGAAGGTAAATGTAACGAAGGTAACAAACAAATAGACTGGTTCAAGAAAGAAGTTGCCATTAAAGTTGGTGATGTAGAGTGTGATGCTACACATGAATGTCCCAGTGGAAACACATGTTGTAAATTAGTCAGTGGAGAATGGGGATGTTGTCCAATACCAAATGTGAGTAGATCATTAGATAAAATTGCAAACTGCCATTTACATACTTCCCTAACTTTTTACCAAACAACAAGACTTTAGACTTAGGGAGTCCCAAAAAAAAGCATAATGCAGATGGGATATTTTATGCTGCTTAACCCTTTACCCCACAATCTCTACTTTTGACGCCCCTGAGAAAGACGCTTTTAGAAAAGCGACCAACATTTTGCAGTCTATGCTTATCTTTTGTGAAATGGTAGATTTTGATGTTAATTGTTACCTTTAGATTAGATTGTGTGATTTGTTTTCTACAAAATGCTTTCAAATTGGATTCATCCTAGATTTTGTTGTCTGCCAAAGAATTAAAATATGTTCTTGTTGCACACAGGTAAATATTTAAATATACATTTTAGCAAAACTGACTAGCAAACCTGATATTATTTTTCAGGCGGTATGTTGCAGTGATGGTGTACACTGTTGTCCAAATGGCTATACCTGTGATGTTTCAGCAGGCACATGCTCCAGTGGTAACAAACAAATAGACTGGTTCAAGAAAGAAGTTGCCATTAAAGTGGGCAATGTAATATGTGATGCTACACATGGATGTCCCAGTGGAAGCACATGTTGTAAATTAGTCAGTGGAGAATGGGGATGTTGTCCAATACCAAATGTGAGTAGATCATTAGATAAAATTGCAAACTGCCATTTACATACTTCCCTAACTTTTTACCAAACAATAAGACTTTAGACTTAGGGAGTCCCAAAAAAAAGCATAATGCAGATGGGATATTTTATGCTGCTTAACCCTTTACCCCACAATCCCTACTTTTGACGCCCCTGAGAAAGACGCTTTTAGAAAATATTGTGGGAAAAGGAGAAAATGCTGGTATCCAGCATTTTCTCCTTTTCCCACAATGTTTTCTACTCTTCACAAAACAAATTTCAAATTTACAGTCACATTTACTTTGTCGTCTGCAAATGCTTTCAATTCGGACAAGTCTGAAATTTTGTTGTTTGGTAATGAGTTAAATGATGATTTTTGTGTTAGATAGGTGAGAAAACCTTTTGGGATTTTGTCCCCACAAGTTTTTCGAAAGGCTAGTTCCTCAGGGCTTTTAAAACTCAAGGTTATGTGGAAAAGAATCAAGAATTGTCTTCGATTTTTATTTGTAATTTTTTTGTGCTCAGCTTCGTTGAGCATGAAATTCCTAAGTTATATAAATATGATTTGACACGACTACTGACTGTGTTCCCTTTTGTGCAAATCCCAGCGTAAATCACGTTATGAAGATAAAATCCATGTCACAAATTTTAGTTACACGCAGGACCCCAGATAAGAAAAAACAAGGACAAAAAAAGACAGTATTGGGATTTCTCTCATTTACTGTCCGACTTTTCTGTCTGAATACCATTTGCTTACCTTTTTAAACCATGCAGGAGTGGGTCTATACCTGTATATCACCCATTGTATACCCAGTAAAGCCATATATAAACATTCACAATACACAGCTATATGTGTATATATATAGGCCTGCAGGTTGGATCAGTGCAAAACAAAAAAAACTTGAACCATACTTTTTCTTCATGCACGCATCTGATGATGGTGCAGGATTTTGTTTTTTACTGAAATAAGTCAGGGAAAGCGACCAACATTTTGCAGTCTATGCTTATCTTTTGTGAAATGGTAGATTTTGATGTTAATTGTTACCTTTAGTTACAAAATTATGTTAAATTTTGCAGAAAATCCTATCCAAAAATTAACTGATATGAAAAATAGATCGCTGCAAAATACTCAAGCACTCTTGACAAAACAAAATGTCAGTTTAACTCATTACCAAACGACAAAATTTTAGGTTTGTCCAGATTGAAAGCATTTGCAGACGACAAAATAAAAGTGACTAAAAATTTGAAATTTGTGCAGTGAAGGATAGAAAACATGGTGGGAAAAGGAGAAAATGCTGGTTACCAGCATTTTCTCCTTTTCCCACTATGTTTTCTAAAGGCTTCTTTCTCAGGGGCGTCAAAAGTAGGGATTGTGTGGTAATGGGTTAAATCTTTCCAATCAGAGTCACTTTAGGTTGCTTTCTCAGCTGTTTTAATGACTTTGAATAGTAGACTTACATAAATATCTGTATAGAACAATTTCATATGCTTTAACCCTTTACCAAACAATCCCTGGTTTTTACGATCCTGAGAAAGACACCTTTTGAAAACATCGTGGGAAAAGGAGAAAATGCTGGTAACCAGCATTTTCTCCTTTTCCCACGATGTTTTCTACCCTGCTGGATGCAAATTTAAATTTTTGAGTTACGTTTATTTTGTCAGCTGCAAATGGTTTCAATTCCGACCAATCTAAAATTTTGTCATTTGGGAAAGGGTTAACTCTTTACCAAATGACAATATTTTAGACTGTGTGAATATTGTGTGAAATGATAATTATAAGCTTTTTCTTCTTGAACCCATATTGTTTTTGGAAGCCTTCTATTCAGGGTTGTTAAATTTTGGGGGTTGTGGTAAAGTGTTACCTGTAATTGAAAGGATTTAACTCTGTACCACACAATCCTGACTTTTAACGACCCTGAGAAAGAAGCCTTTTGAAAACATTGTAGAAAAAGGAGAAAATGCTGGTAACCAGCATTTTCTCCTTTTCCCACAATGTTTTCTACCCTTCCCAAAACAATTTTTAATTTTTGAGCCACGTTTATTTTGTCGTCTGCAAATGCTTTCAATTTGGACAAATCTAAAATTTTGTCGTTTAGTAATGAATTAAAACGTAGGAAAATTTCCAGTGGCCACTTGAGATACACATGTAGAACTGGCTTGTGAGAAAATGAAAAGGGTATGAGGTTATGCCCTTTACCAGAATATCTGATGTTAAGCTCTTTACCAGACGACAAAATTTTAACTCTGTCAAAATCAAAAGCATTTGCAGACGACAATTTCATTGTGGCTCTAATGGTGCAATTGTTAATTGATTAGGTAGAAAATATTGTGGGAAAACGAGAAAATGCTGGTTACCAGCATTTTCTTCTTTTCCCTCAATGTTTTATAAAGGCTTCTTTTCCTGGGGCTTCAAAAGTAGGGATTGAGTGGTAATGGGTTAATCCTTTACAACACAATCCCGACTTGTATTGACCCCGAGAAAGACGCCTTTTGAAAAATTGTGGGAAAAGGAGAAAATACTTGTAACCAGCATTTTCTCCTATTCCCACAATGTTTTCTACCCTTCCCAAACCAAATTATATTTTTCAGTCACATTTATTTTGTCGTCTGCAAATGGACTAGTCTATAAATCTGTCGTTTGGTAAAGAGTTAATGACACAAGGAGGAAGGCTTTAGAGAACATAATGTAAAGAAGAGAAATGCTGATAACTAGATAATTCCCCTTTCCCACAATTTAACTACCCTGTTTAGAGTATTTCCAGCATTTTAACCATGCATGATTTATTGTCTACAAAACCGCTTTCAAATTGGATGCATCTTAAATTTTGTTGTCTGCCAAAGAGTAAAGGTATGCTCTTCTTTCACAAGGATAAACTTAATAATTAAATGTACAACAGAGCTTCAGATTGAGGGAGTGATTTTGATATCAAAATTGAAAAAATCAATAATTCTTGACTAAACCCTATGTTGTGGGTACTCATCAGAATCGTCTCATCGAGACAATTCTAATGAGTACCCACAACATAGGGTTTGGATGAGAAATCATGGATTTAGCATACCATCACTCCCTCTTATCTGGAGCTCTGATACAAGTGGCTTGCAAACCTGATTTTTTTTTTCAGGCGGTATGTTGCAGTGATGGTGTGCATTGTTGTCCAAATGGCTATACTTGTGATGTTTCAGCAGGCACATGCTCCAGAGGTAACAAACAAATAGACTGGTTCAAGAAAGAAGTTGCCATTAAAGTTGGCAATGTAGTGTGTGATGCTTCACATGAATGTCCCAGTGGAAACACATGTTGTAAATTAGTCAGTGGAGAATGGGGATGTTGTCCACTTCCACAGGTGAGTCTTTATATGTAACCAAAGAACTCTTCTTGTCAAATGGTGATCGACAGGTGAGTGCAACACTATTCTATAAATAGAGGCTTTTAAACAACTTAACATTGTTTTGTGCCCTGTTTCAAAAAGAAAACTTAACTAGACTTGCAGTTGATAAATCGACAGGTGAGTGCAACACTATTCTAAGTGCCTGTACAATGCACAGGCACTTAGAATAGTGTTGCACTCACCTATTGAAATGAAATGTGGCTCAAATAAATATTTCATTCTTTGATAGGTTAGAAAACATTGTGAGAAAACAAGCACATGTTAATTACCATCATTTTGTTTTTTTTTTATCCAAAATGTTTTTAAAAGTGGGGATTGTATTGTAAGAAGATTAACCCTTTCCCATATAATCCTAACTTTAACAACCCTGTGCAAGAAGTGTTTTGAAAACATTGTGGGAAAAGGAGAAAATGCTGGTTACCAGCATTTTCTCCTTTTCCCACAATGTTTTCTACCATTCTTAAATCATAATATTATTTCAATTTTCAGTTCAAATTTATATTGTTTTGAAAACAGTAAGGGAAAAGGAGAAAATGCTGGTTACCAGCATTTTCTCCTTTTCCCACAATGTTTTCTACCATTCTTAAATCATAATATTATTTCAATTTTCAGTTCAAATTTATATTTTTGTCTGCAAATACTTTTAATTTTAGAATTGTACAAAATTGTGTTATTTCGTGAAGAATTAAAATTTTCTCTATTTCTATTTTTTAATCCAAATCAGGCAGAGTGCTGCAGTGATGGTGTACACTGTTGTCCAAATGGATATACCTGTGATGCTGCATCTGGTAAATGTAACCAAGGTAACAGACAAATAGACTGGTTCAAGAAAGAAGTTGCCATTAAAGTTAGTGATGTAAAGTGTGATGCTACACATGAATGTCCCAGTGGAAACACATGTTGTAAATTAGTCAGTGGAGAATGGGGATGTTGTCCACTCCCACAGGTGAGTCTTATGTGTAGCCAAAGAACTGCTCTTGTCAGATGGTGATCTATGCTGTTATATAATGTTTCTTTCATCATGTATCAAGTACTTGTAATATTACAAACACATAAACATGTGCTTTTATACTGTGATGTTAATGAATGAAATAATAGAATTGTTAAAAAACAGGCTTTTAAACAACTTTAACCTTTTTTTGGACCCTTTACCAAAATGAAAAACTTAACTGGACTTGCAGATGAAGAATGGAATGTGGCCGAGATGAATATTTCTTTCTTTGATAGGTTAGAAAACATTATGGGATAATGAGCAGATGTTAATTACCACCGTATTGTCATTTTTCCAAAATGTTTTTGAAATGGAGATTGTGTTGTAAGAAGATTAACCCTTTACCCGACTGTAACAACCCTGTGAAAGAAGTTTTTTGAAAACATTGTGGGAAAAGGAGAAAATGCTGGTTACCAGCAATGTTTTCTACCATTCTTAAATCATAATATTATTTCAATTTTCAGTTAAAATTTATATTTTTGTCTGCAAATACTTTTGATTTTAGACTTGTACAAAATTGTGTTATTTCGTGAAGAATTAAAATTTTCTCTATTACTATTTTTTAATCCAAATCAGGCAGAGTGCTGCAGTGATGGTATTCACTGTTGTCCAAATGGCTATACCTGTGATGTGTCATCTGGTAAATGTAACGAAGGTAACAGACAAATAGACTGGTTCAAGAAAGAAGTTGCCATTAAAGTTGGCAATGTAGTGTGTGATGCTACACATGAATGTCCCAGTGGAAACACATGTTGTAAATTAGTCAGTGGAGAATGGGGATGTTGTCCACTCCCACAGGTGAGTCTTCATATGTAACCAAAGAACTCTTCTTGTCAAATGGTGATCTTTGCTTTTATATACTGCTCAAAAGTTGCTAGGGATCACCATAAAAGATTCACCCTACCTACATTGTGAGAAAAGAAGCACATGTTAATTACCATCATTTTTTTTTTTCAAAATGTTTTTAAAAGTGGGGATTGTATTGTAAGAAGATTAACCCTTTCCCATATAATCCTAACTTTAACAACCCTGTGAAAGAAGTGTTTTGAAAACATTGTGGGAAAAGGAGAAAATGCTGGTTACCAGCATTTTCTCCTTTTCCCACAATGTTTTCTACCCTTCTTAAATCATAATATTATTTCAATTTTCAGTTCAAATTTATATTGTTTTGAAAACAGTAAGGGAAAAGGAGAAAATGCTGGTTACCAGCATTTTCTCCTTTTCCCACAATGTTATCTACCCTTCTTAAATCATAATATTATTTCAATTTTCAGTTCAAATTTATATTTTTGTCTGCAAATGCTTTTAATTTTAGAATTGTACAAAATTGTGTTATTTTGTGAAGAATTAAAATTTTCTCTATTACTATTTTTTAACCCAAATCAGGCAGAGTGCTGCAGTGATGGTGTTCACTGTTGTCCAAATGGCTATACCTGTGATGTGTCATCTGGTAAATGTAACGAAGGTAACAGACAAATAGACTGGTTCAAGAAAGAAGTTGCCATTAAAGTTGGCAATGTAGTGTGTGATGCTACACATGAATGTCCCAGTGAAAACACATGTTGTAAATTAGTCAGTGGAGAATGGGGATGTTGTCCACTCCCACAGGTGAGTCTTTATATGTAACTAAAGAACTACTCTTGTCAAATGGTGATCTATTCTTTTATAATTATAATGTTTCTCTCATCATGTATCAAGAAATATGGTATTTCAAACACATTAACAGGTGCCTTTATACTTTGATGTTAATGAAATAGTAGAATTGTTAAAAAAAACAGACTTTTAACCCATTACCACACAATCCCTACTTTTGACGACCCTGAGAAAGAAGCCTTTGGAAAACATAGTGGGAAAAGGAGAAAATGCTGGTAACCAGCATTTTCTCCTTTTCCCACAATGTTTTCTACCCTTCCCAGACAAAATTTCAACTTTTCAGTCACCTTTATTTTGTCGTCTGCAAATGCTTTAAATTTGGACAAGTCTAAAATGTTCTCATGTGGTAAAGAGTTAAACAACTTAACAAACATTTTTTCGGACCCTTTACCAAAAAGAAAAACTGAACTAGACTTGCAGATGAAGAATGAAATGTGGCTGAGATGAATATTTCATTCCTTGATAGTTTAGAAAACATTGTGGGATAATGAGCAGATGTTAATTACCATGATTCGTCATATTTCCAAAATTTTTTTGAAATGGAGATTGTGTTGTAAGGAGATTAACCCTTTACCACACAATCCTGACTTTAACCCCCCCTGTGAAAGTAGTTTTTTGAAAACATTGTGGGAAAAGGAGAAAATGCTGATAACCAGCATTTTCTCCTCTTCCCACAATGTTTTCTACCCTTCTTAAATCATATTTCGATTTTCAGTTCAAATTTATATTTTTGTCTGCAAGTACTTTTAATGTTAGACTAGTACAAAATTTTGTCATTTCGTGAAGAGTTAAAATTTTCTTTGTTACTATTTTTGAACCCAAATCAGGCAGACTGCTGCAGTGATGGTGTGCACTGTTGTCCAAATGGCTATACCTGTGATGTGTCATCTGGTAAATGTAATCAAGGTAACAGACAAATAGACTGGTTCAAGAAAGAAGTTGCTATTAAAGTTGGCGATGTAAAGTGTGATGCTGCACATGAATGTCCCAGTGGAAACACATGTTGTAAATTAGTCAGTGGAGAATGGGGATGTTGTCCACTCCCACAGGTGAGTCTTTATATATAACCAAAGAACTCTTCTTGTCAAATGGTGATCTATGCTGTTAACCCATTACCACTCAATCCCTACTTTTGACGCCCCTGAGAAAGAAGCCTTTTGAAAACACTGTGGGAAAAGGAGAAAATGCTGGTAACCAGCATTTTCTCCTTTTCCCACAGTGTTTTCTACCCTTTCCAGAAAAAATTTCTATATTTCAGTCACCATTATTTTGTCGTCTGCAAATGCTTTCAATTTGGACCAGTCCAAAATTTTCTTGTTTGGTAATGAGTTAAATGCTACTAAAAATTTGATTGGCTAGAGATCACCATAAAAGATTCACCCTAAATAATATATATGTGACATGTATCATGTATGATTTTAAAATAAGTTACATTTCTACACTGATCAATAAAATGACCAGGGGAAATGGATCTTTAAACTTTTACCTCACAATGCAGACTATTAAAGACTCTGAGGAAGAAACCTTTGGGAAACATTGTTGGAAAAGGAGAAAATGCTGGATAGCAGCATTTTCTTCTTTTCCTATGATGTTTTCTTCCCTATAACAGACAGCATAGTGCATGTTGCATATAGTTTTTGGTCAGCAAATGCCTTCTACATGGACAGGTCTAGAATTCTTTTGTATGGTAAAGAGTTAATGAAAAACTGTTCTAACATATAAACCCATACAGAAATATATAAATGATCCTTGTCAAAGTTTGAGTAGTATATGATATTTCTTTCATCATGTATCATTCATCATGTATAAAGTACATGTAATATTACAAACACATGAAAAGGTGCTCTTATACTTTGATGTAAATGAAATAATGTAATTGTTATTAAAAAGAGGCTCTTAACCCTTTACCCCATAAGGCATTTCTATGGTATCTCTGAATGACCCTAAATAACAGTAAGGATGAAGCCGTTTCTTATGTGTATATGACACCTTTTGATAGCATAGAAAACATTGTGACAAAAGGTGAAATTGCTCGTGACGAGCAATTTCACCATTTGTCACAATGTTTTCCAAAGGCTCCTACAAGCAATGTGTTGAAATGAGTATCTATGGAGTAAAGGGTTAAACAACTTCACAAACAATTTTTTGGACCCTTTACCAAAAAGAAAAACTTAACTAGACTTGCAGATGAAGAATGAAATGTGGCTGAGATGAATATTTCTTTCTTTGATAGGTTAGAAAATATTGTGGGATAACAATCACATGTTAATGACGTTTGGTATAAATGTTCACGCGCATCCATACTGCGCATGTGTATTTCTCACAGATAGTAAAACTATCAGGGCTATTGCATATTTTTCACTCAAATGGCAACAGTAACAGCGGACCGACGGTGCACTTTTACAAGCAGAACATTCTACGGATGGTCTAGTACGGTTGCACCAGCCATGGTATTCTATGATCGAAATAAAATGGGGAAGTTTTCATCAAAACGAATGCTTATTTGTCGTGGAAAAAGGAAATTGTCAGCCATCCAACGGGGAAAACGATACAGCTTCTGACGTTTTCCTGACAATGGCAGGCCAGTTGTCATGCTATCCTTTCAGGAATAATGTGATAGCATCAAAACTGGCCTGCCAGTGTAAGGATGATATGACTGGTAAAGAACTAGCTGGAAAAAAAGTCCAGTTACACTATGAAACAGGCAGAAAATTGAAGCTGTTGAATTATACCTATTTCTTGAAGTATAGCTATTTCCTTTTGAAAAATACTGTGGGAAACGGAAAAATTTCTTCTACTGAATAATTTTTCCTTTTTCCACCATGTCTGCCAAGCTTTTATCTCATTTTTTCCACGGACATTCTTTTTTTTTTTTTGTATTTCTATGAGATGTATGGCCATAATCATGTATGCAAATTTATGAAAAAAGAACTACATGTAGACAATGAATGGTTTGATACGAATTTGAGGTATATATGTTAATTTTTTAAAGGAGTATAGGATCCAAAATTAATGTGGGAAAAGGAGAAATCACTTTTAATGAGCATGAGCAATTTCTTCTTTCCCTCTATGTCTGCTGAGCTTCTATTATATAGTTTTCCTTGGAAAAAATTAACTTCCAAAGTGACCTTCATCCCTGATTCCTGGAGAAAGAAGCACGGGTTGGTGCCATTTTTATTTTTTCTTATTGTCAAGATTTATAAGTACTATGATTGTGGAAATCTTAAAAAAAATCTGTCCGTTAGAAAGTATGTTTTTATTGAAGATTAACCCTTAACCCGGTCAAATTATCTCCCTTTTTAACTCAATGGTCTATATATAAAATGTATATTGGTACATTTACCATGCTCAGAACCAGGCTTTTTCTTGTTTTTTGTGCAAAACTGAATTATTTTTCTTTAAAGTGATGTATATTTGTATATTCTTCTGGTAATTTTCCTGTTTGATTGACTGTTAAAGGAAAGTGTGTTAAATCCAATATATGCTGAATTTTGGAACTGTATATACCTTTTTCAAAAGTGAATTTCTCGGAAACGAGCAAGGGGACCCCAGTTTTTTTTCATTGTAATCTACAAGAGACATGATGAGCTTTGTATGTGCAAAGTTTAAAAAAAATCTGTCCGTTGGAAGAATTTGTCATAAACGTCCTTAATTACCATCATTTTGTCTTTTTTCCAAAATGTTTTTGAAATGGGGATTGTGTTGTAAGGAGTTTAGTATTTTCTGTGTTATTATTTTTTTCCGGAAATTAGGCAGTATGTTGCAGCGATGGTGTGCACTGTTGTCCAAATGGCTATACCTGTGATGTATCATCTGGTAAATGTAACCAAGGTAACAAACAAATAGACTGGTTCAAGAAAGAAGTTGCTATTAAAGTTAATGATGTAAGATGTGACGCTTCACATGAATGTCCCAATGGAAAGACGTGTTGTAAATTAGTCAGTGGAGAATGGGGATGTTGTCCATTACCCAATGTGAGTAGATCGTAGAGTTATTTCGCAAACAGCTGTTTAACCCTTTCCCAAACAATCCCTGATTCTTATGACCCAGATGAAGAAGCCTCCTGAAAACATTGTAGGAAAAGGAGCAAATGCTGGTAACCAGCATTTTTAGCTAAACTGAGCTTGAAATGCTCAGAGTGTGCTATTGTAATCACTCACCGTCGGTTGGCGTCCATCTGTCCATTTGTCCGTCGTCCATCCTTGTCCATTTATATTTCTTTGTTTATACTCTAGCATCTACAAATATCAACCAATGAGCACCAAACTCGGTCAAAGTATATATGACCATAGGATTTCAAATGAGTTCGATTATGGGTCCATTTGGACCAGAACACCTGGAGATATTTGCCCTTGAATTAGAAAAATTGCTATATTTGACTTTGTTTACACTCTAGCATCTACAAATTTCAACCATCAGCATCAAACTTGGTCAGAATATAAATAACCGTAAGATCTTGGATGAGTTTGATTATGGGTCTAATCGGATCAGAACAACTGGAGTTATTGCCCTTGAGTTAGAAAGTTTTTAGAATAGTTCTTGGACCAGAGAACAACTTTGTCATCTTCAGTCCGATTGACTTGATACTGGCATTTGTGCTTGTTGTAATTATACAAAGGTTATTGAGAAAGAACCATAACCCTACCGCATACTGTCTATGAGTTGTTTCCCTTTGATATTCATTTTTACAGGATTTTCTGCTCATCTGGACTATCATTTTGTCATCTCCAGCCTGAACATCTTCAAATTTGATATGCATGATGGTTGAAAAATTATGGACTGCAGTGCACAAGAATCATAACTCTTCCTAGCACGAATTTTGAGTTATTCTCCTTTGACCTTCAATTTTATAGTTCTTTTGCTTGTCTGGAGCAAAACTTTGTGATCTTCAATAGGAATGACTTGAAATTTCCAATTTGCTGCAATATTTGGAAGTGTGGTGCAGAAGAATTGTGTCTTTCAGTAATTTCCCTCTGAATGTGATTTTTACAGCATTTAGTGTTTGTCCGGAATATAACTTTGTCATCTCAACTCAAAATGGTCTACATGTTTGTTGCAATATTACGGAGTACAGTATGCAAGAACAATAACTCTACTTGGCGCAATTTTGAGTAATTCCACTTTGATCTTCGTTTATATGCTCCCGAAAAATTTTGGGGAAGTATATAGTCCCCACGCTGTGCGTACAGCCATTTCTCCACAAACCCTGGACCAAATTTTATGACACTTCATATCTGAACTCCTTGGAAAAATTGGCAGATACCTCTTTCTTGGTTTCTCAATTTGAGGCTGCTTCATGGAAAAGGGGGGGTTCATGTAAAAAATTGTTTTTCACTAATATTTCTTACATCAGTGCTCAAAACTTTGTGAAATTTCATTTCGTTAGTCTGTCCATCCAAAGTCATTTCTCCACAACACTGAGACCAAATTTTATGAAATTTTATACCTAAACTCCTTGGAACAGTGTGCAAATATCTCTGTCCTGGTTTCTCAATTTGAAGCTGCATCATGGAAAAAAAGGGCTTCCTGTAAAAAATCCATCCGAAGCCATTTCTCCACAACCCTCGGACCAAATTCTATGAAACTTATTATCTGAACTCCTTGGAACAATGCACTAATACCTCTTTCCCGGTTTTGCAATATGAGGAAAAAACACATAGCAAAATTTTTTTCCATTTTTAGCTCACCGGAGCACAAAGAGTGAGCTATTGTGATAGTGCTATGTCCGTTGTCCGTCCTCAATTTTTTACCTCCAGAGGCCACATTTTTCATACATTTTCAGACTGATACTCCTGAAACTTGATCATAATATTTGTCCTGGTGATACCTTGAATGAGTTTGAAAATGGGTGGTGTGGAGTCAAAAGCTAGGTCACTGGGTCAAATATTAGAATTTCTGCCTGATATTCTTCAAACTTAGAATGTTTGGTTTGGTGATGTCTCAAAAGAGTTTGATAATGGGTAATTGTCTGGTCCAAAACTAGGCCACATGGTCAAATTTTAGAAAAACCTCTTGTCAGCCTTACAGGCCACACTTTCAGACCAATACTCATGAAACTTGGTCAGAATGTTTGTCTTATTGATATCTCAAAAGTGTTTGATAATGGGTAATGCCTGATAAAAAGCTAGGTCACTGGGAAACTATATTGAAATTGGTTCATGTTTGGTCAATAGACTCAGGTGAGCGATTTCAGGACCATCATGGCTCTCTGGTCTCTTTCACCACCTGTTTTTCAATGCATGTCTCCTGAGTATTTCTATAGTACAGAATTGTTTGGTAACAGGTAAAAATACAGCAAACCAAGTTAACCTGTCACCAAACAACAAAATATTGGCCTGGTCCAAATTGAAAGCTTTTACAAGTGACAAATTCAATCTGTTTTAGAAACTGTAAAATCTCTTAGGAAGTAAAGCAAAGAATTTTGAAAAAATTAAGAAATGCTTGGTCACCAGTATTTCATCCTTTTCCCACAATATTTGGAAAAACCATATTCTAAAGGTCGGTTAACGCATTACCAAATGACAAAATTTTAGGCTTTTCCAAATCGAAAGCTTTTGCAGATGACAAAATTAAAGTGACCAAATTAAAGTGACTGAAAATTGGAAATTAGTTTTGTGAAGGGTAGAAAACATTGTGGGAAAAGGAGAGAATGCTGGTTACCAGCATTTTCTAGAAAACATTGTGGGAAAAGGAGAGAATGCTGGTTACCAGCATTTTCTAGAAAACATTGTGGGAAAAGGAGGAAATGCTGGTTACCAGCCTTTTCTAGAAAACATCGTGGAAAAAGGAGAAAATGCTGGTTACCAGCATTTTCTCCTTTTCCCACAATGTTTTCTAAAGGCTTCTTTCTCAGGGTTGTCAAAAGTAGGGATTGTGTGGTAATGGATTAGTCCTGTGATTGTTTGGTAATGAGTTAGAAAAGTCTCATGAATAACCCTTTAGTCCATAGATACTCATTTCTATGCATTGCTTGTAGGAGCATTTGGAAAACATTGTTGTGACGAGCAATTTCATCTTTTACCTGAATGACTATCAAAAGGTGTCATATACACATGAGAAATGGCTTCATCCTTGCTGTTATATAGGGTCAATTAGAGATACCATAGAAATAAATGCCTTATTGGGGTAAAGGGTTAAAAGTTGTTACTGTTCTTTTTCTTAGGCTGTATGTTGTTCTGATGGAATCCATTGCTGTCCAAGGGGTACTACATGTGATGTTTCAGCTGGTAAATGTATCAAAGGCAAAAAGCAAATTGATTGGTTGGAGAAAGTCGTTGCTATCAAACAGGACACAAAGTTGAAAGATGTAATCTGTCCCGATGGGTCAGAATGCCAGGATGGGCAAACTTGCTGCAGAATGTACGATTCAGAAGTGACATCTTATGGCTGCTGTCCCCTACCAAATGTAAGTATGAAGTCAAGTATTTAACTAAACTTTTCATGCATGATTTTGAATTTTAAACACGCCAAGGAAAAGGAGCTTTGAAAACTAGGAGAAACTGCTGGTAAATAGCATTTTCTTCTTTTCCCATAATGGTTTCTACCTTTTCTTAAGTTATGCAACAATTAGTTGTCATCTGCAAATGCTTTCACTTTTGACTATTCTAAAATTTCTGTTGTTATATATAGACATAATTGTTTACCTAACAACAAAGTTGTGGAAGTGCTTCACCATATTGACTCACCACTCAATCTTGACCTTTAACGACCCTAAGAAAGAAGCCTTTTGAAAAAACTGTGGGAAAAGAAGCAAATGTTGGTAACCAGCATTTTCTTCTTTTCCCACAATGTCTTCTATCCTTCTCACAGCAAGTTTTAATTTTTCAGTACCATTTAGTTTGTGATCTGCAAAAGTTTCCATTTTAGACTAGTCTAAAATTTTGTCATTTGGTAAAGATTTAATTACTTTTTGCGTGCAAGAATAACTAATGGCTCAATTGTGGAATTTCTCTATGGGGGAGTAGAAGCACTTAAGCTTACCGGCATTTCCTGTCTTTGGCTTACCGGCATTTCCTGTGTTTCTCCTCTCTCCTCCACTCCACACTTCATAACCCTTCTATCATAGTCTGTTTAAAAGTCAGTTGTAATGGATTAACCCTTTATCAAGTAATCCTGTGTTTAAATGATCCCAAAGAAAACAGCTTTTGAAAACAGTGCGGGAAAAGTAGAAAATGCTGGTAATTAGTATTTTCGCTTTGTCCCGCAATATTTTTCACCTTGTCAATCACACTGGCTACAACTATTGCCACATTTAATTTTTTGTTTGCAAGTGCCTTCACTATGGACAAGTCTAAAATTTTCATGTTTTGGAAACAGAATCTAGTCATCCCTCTGTTGTACAAAAATGATTTGCAGTTGATTGTTTCGGATAATTTTATAGGAATGTATTATCAACATGAAATACCGTTTTATAAATTGATAGATGTGGCTAGATAGTGGCAAAGGGAGAGTTATACCAGATTAGATATGTTAGATTTGTCCATACTGAAAGCACTTCCTTAACTCATTACCAAACAGCAATATTATAGACTTGTCCAAATTGAAAGCATTTGCAGATAACAAGATAAAAAAGTGACTGAAAATTTGAAATTTGTTTTGTGAAGGGTAGAAAACATTGTGGGAAAAGGAGCAAATACTGGTTAGCAGCGTTTTTCCTTTTCCAACAAAGTTTTCTAAAGGCTTCTTTCTCAGGGGCATCAAAAGTAGGGATTGTGTGGTAATGGGTTAAGGTTTAGCTCATTACCAAACAACAAAATTTTTTAGTTTGTCCAAATCGAAAGCATTTTCAGACGACAAAAGAAAAGTGACCGAAAATTTGAAATTTATTTTGTGAAGGGTAGAAAACATTATAGAAAACGGAGAAAATGTTGGTTACCATGTTTTCTAAAGGCTTCTTTCTCAGGGACGTCAAAAGTAGTGATTGTGTAGCAAGGGTTTAACTCTTTACCAACCACCAAATTTTAAGACTTATTCAAATTGAAAGCAGACAACAAAATAAACGTGACTAAAGATAGAAATTGACTTAACTCTTTACCACACAATCCCTACTTTTAACGACCCCCGAGAAAGAAGCCTTTTGAAAACATTGTGGGAAAAGGAGAAAATGCTGGTAACCAGCATTTTCTCCTTTTCCCACAATGTTTTCTACCTTTCCCAAAACAATTTCAATTTTTGAATCACATTTTTTGGTCGTCTACAAATGCTTTCAATTTGGACCAGTCTAAAATTTAGTTGTTTGGTAAAGAGTTAAAAGAGTAGAAAACAATGTGGGAAAGGAGAAAATGCTGGTTACCAGCATTTTCTCCTTTCAACCAATATTTTCAGAAGGGCTTCTTCCTCTTGGTCATAAAAAACCAGGGATTTTTTGAGAAAGGGTTAAATGATGAAACTTGTCTCCATTAGGATAGAAAATGTTTTTAAAAAAGAACAAACTGCTTTTCTAATATTATCTCTATTTACCAGCATTTTCTCTTTTGCAACAATGTTTTCTCACCTGTTCGATACAAATTTGAAATTTTCCATCATTTGTACTTTGATGTCTGCAAAATGCTTTTAATTTGAACCAGTCCAAAATTTTGTTGTTTGGTAATGAGTTAAAGTAACAGCCATACCATGATGGAAATCCATCCTTGTGAGACTGCTGTGTCAATTTTGGGACATCTGATATTGTTATACTAGCTCATTCAGTCA
Source organism: Tridacna crocea (assembly GCA_943736015.1). NCBI lineage: Eukaryota > Metazoa > Mollusca > Bivalvia > Cardiida > Cardiidae > Tridacna > Tridacna crocea. The sequence continues at coordinate 19,488,939 of OX031069.1, forward strand.
CATAATACATCTTCAAACTCAGAGGTTGCATGTTTGCTTCTCATCTAGGTCAAAGGTTTCTGGCAAATTGATGTTAACTATTGCATCAGAATTAATTTTGCTCTCAGAAATGAACATTGTTTCAACACTGAGCATATCGTCAGTTTACTTCAAAAGCCTCATAACTACAGCTTGTTGAAGATGTAGTTACAAGGTTTTTGAAGTAAACCAACGATACGGAAAGCAGCCATTGTCTTGGAAAGATTGTTATGCAAAATACAAATAGTTGTAAGTTAGCACAGTAATGTAACCAATATAAATTCTGAAAACAGTTTAAATCACTAAAGAATTAGACAGCTGAAACTATGAAGAGTACAAATAAGCCATACTCTATGAAAAGGGGGCTTGTGCATCTGGAAAAGGGATTGGCCCATGTGACACTGGAAGCAGCATAGAATTCCATTCTAACAATAAAACCCCTAGCAGATAAGGAAACAGAGAAGGGTTGTTTTTATTCCATTTAGGCCGTGTGCTGTAATGATGGTCAGCATTGTTGCCCGTGTGGCTACAAATGTAATCTTGGTTCAGGAACATGCGAGAAAGGCTATCTTAGGACAGCTTGGTATAAAACCGTTACATCCATCAGTAAGAACATACAGCGTCCTTTACAGGAAGACACCGTTCCACTGATATCTATAGATCCAATGGGCAAACACCATCAGAACAACGTACCTTGTAGCGGAACTTCTGAAGGATGTCCTGATGGGGATACTTGTTGTGTAAATGTCATTGGAGAATATAAATGTTGTCCCTATGAGGAGGTAAGTGTTGTTACGTGTACCCTATTTCGAAACAAGACCGTGGTATATAGGCTCTGAGGAAGAACTTTGAAACACTATGGGAAAATGAGGAAAAAAAGTTACGAGCATTTCCTCCTTTTCCCACACTGTCTTCAAAATCCTCTGAGCTGTTGAAAATTGGGATTGTGTGGTAGAGTTCAACAATAAAAATTCTATGAATTATACAACTTTCATAATGTTGACTACAAATATTTTGGATTTTGAGTTTATACAAGTCTAAAACTTTCTTGTAAGGCTTACAGCTCTAACATACAGTCGATTGCAAGAAAATTCTCTTCCCCTGGAGGCCTTTATTGACATTTAAATATGAGAGTAAGGCAATCGATGGCAAACCATTAGTACAAGAACAAATATGAATGTAAAAAAAAAATATTTGTCAGTGCTATGACTGTAACTGGTAACATAGCCTATTGAGACTTGTGCAATACTTTTCCAAATGTTTGAGGCAATGCCATATTATCAGTATGGGAATCCTATAATTAAATAAGTATGATACTGCAATATCTGAGTTCATGAAAAGAGATGGAGTTAGCATTTGCTAAAGCTAATAACCTGTTATTCAAAAGTCAAATCTTACCTTTTTATACGCCCGTCGAAGACGGGACGTATTATGGGATCACCCGTGGTGGGCGGCATCCAGTTCTTTGTTCGGAGCAAATCTCCAAAACTCTACTAGCTAGGGGTATGAAATTTCATGGGTGGATAGATCTCATCGAGGGTGAGTGCAGTGCACAGGAATCATAACTCTTGCTCGCTTAATTTTTGAGTTATTGCCCTTTGTTGTTTTTCATACTTGAATTTTGTCTGAAGCATATCTCCAAAACTATACTAGCTAGGGTTATGAAATTTCATGGGTAGATAGATCTCATCGAGGGGGAGTGCAGTGCACAGGAATCATAACTCTTGCTCGCTTAATTTTTGAGTTATTGCCCTTTGTTGTTTTTCATACTTGAATTTTGTCCGGAGCATATCTCCAAAACTATACTAACTAGGGTTATGAAATTTCATGGGTAGATAGATCTCATCGAGGGGGAGTGCAGTGCACAAGAATAATAACTCTTGCTTGCTTAATTTTTGAGTTATTGCCCTTTGTTGTTTTTTTAAACTTGAATTTTGTCCGGAGCATATCTCCAAAATTATACTAGCTAGGGTTATGAAATTTCATGGGTGGATAGATCTCATCGAGGGGGAGTGCAGTGCACAGGAATCATAACTCTTGCTTGCTTAATTTTTGAGTTATTACCCTTTGTTGTTTTTCATACTTGAATTTTGTCCGGAGCATATCTCCAAAACTATACTAGCTAAGGTTATGAAATTTTATGGGTGGATAGATCTCATCAAGGGAGACTGCAGTGCACAAGAATCATAACTCTTGCTCGCTTAATTTTTGAGTTCTTGCCCATTGTTGTTTTTCATACTTGAATTTTGTCCGGAGCATATTTTCAGAACTATAGTAGCTAGGGTTATGAAATTTCATGGGTGGATAGATCTCACCGAGGGGGAGTGCAGTGCACAAGAATCATAACTCTTGCTTGCTTAATTTTTGAGTTATTGCCCTTTGTTGTTTTTTTATATACTTGAATTATGTCCAGCAGATATCTCCAAAACTATACTAGCTAGGGTTATGAAATTTCATGGATGGATAGATCTCACCGAGGGGGAGTGCAGTGCACAGGAATCATAACTCTTGCTTGCTTAATTTTTGAGTTATTGCCCTTTGTTGTTTTTCATACTTGATTTTTGTCCGAAGCATTTTTCCAAAACTATACTAGCTAGAGTTATGAAATTTCATGGGTAGATAGATCTCATCTATGGGGAGTGCAGTGCACAAGAATCACAACTCTTGCTTGCTTAATTTTTGAGTTATTGCCCTTTGTTGTTTTTCATACTTGAATTTTGTCCGGTGCATGCCCCAGCTTTACAACTTGGGGTAAGACGGGCGTATCTTGCGACAATTTGCCGCTCTTGTTATCTATTGTTACTATCTAGGTTCTTTGACATAGCAAGACAAAGTAGTTGTTGATTTTATTTGTGTTTTACAAAAGATTTTGCAACAGAAAGGTAAAGAGAGGCCTTTTTATCTTTTTACCAAACAACAAAAGTGAAACATATCCAAATTTAAAGCGCATGCAGATGACAATTTAACTCTTCACTACACGAAAAATTTTTAGACTGGTTCAAATTGAAAGCATTTGCAGAGGACAAAATAAAGGTGACTGAAAAATTGAAATTTGTTCTGGGAAAGGTAGAAAACACTGTGGGAAAAGGAGAAAATGCTAGTTACCAGCATTTTCTCCTTTTCCCACAGTGTTTTCAAAAGGCTTCTTTCTCAGGGGCTTCAAAAGTAGGGATTGTGTGGTAATGGGTTAAAGTTGGTACAAGTGTTGGAATTTGTCTTTGACAGGACAGGAAACATTTTGGGTGTAAAGAAGAAAATGCTAGTTTCTTTTTTCCTGTCATGTTTTCTGTCCTTTAACCCGTTACCACACAATCCCTACTTTTGACAATCCAGAGAAAGAGACCTTTAGGAAACATTGTGGGGAAAAGAGAAAATGCTAGTAACCAGTATTTTCTCCTTTTCCCACAATGCTTTCTACTCTTCACAAAACAAATTTCAAAAATTCAATCACTTTTATTTTGTCATCTGCAAATGCTTTCGATTTGGATAAGCCTAAAATATTGTCGTTTGGCAATGAGTTAAGGGAACTTAAGCTCTTAGTACAAATTTTGAATTTTTTGTCTGCAGATGTTTTGAAAGTGGAAGAAACTAAATTTTGCCATTTCAGAAAAGGTTAATGGTTTGTGAATTGCACTGCTTTATCCATCAGTTGTTAGCATATTTTAAAAATTGGGTAGAGGAAAAATAATACAGAGTTGAGAGTATGCAGCATTTACTTAACTCTTTAGGCTGGTCAAAATTGAAAGCATTTGCAGGACAATATTTCAGCGTGGCTCAAACGGTGCAAATTTTCTTTGATAGGGTATAAAACATTGTGGAAAAAGGAGAAAATCGCTGGTTACCTGCTTTTTCTCCTTTTCCCACAATGTTTTTAAAAGGCTTCTTTTCCAGGGTCGTCAAAAGTCGGCATTGTGTGGTAAAGGGTTAAGTCATACCAAATGACAAAATTTCAGACCAGTACAAATTGAAAGCATTTTGCAGACAACAAAATTAATGTGACTCGAAAATTGAAACTTGTTCTGTGGGGGATAAAAAAGATTGTTGGAAAAGGAGAAAATGCTAGTTTCTACATAGTTTTCAAATGGCTTCTTTCTTTGAGTTTGAAAACCCTGGCTTGTTTGGTAAAGAGGCAATTCTTGATCTGAAAACATAATTTTTGTACAGTCTACCCTGGAAGCAGTTGCAAATAATAAAGTAATAGTGACAAAAAACATTGAGATTTATTTTTGGAAAGGTAAAAAGATAGTTACATTTAGTTTCTCTTTTTTTCCAGAATTTTTTCAAAAAGGCTTCTTTCTCTTTAAAATTTTGGGATCATGTGTTGACCCATTACCACACAATCCATACTTTTGACGCCCTTGAAAAAGACGCCTTTAGAAAACATTGTGGGAAAAGGAGAAAATGCTGGTAACCAGTATTTTCTCCTTTTCCCACAGTGTTTTCTGCCATTCACAAATCAAATTTCAAGTTTTCAGTCACTTTTATTTCGATGTCTGCAGATGCTTTCGATTTGGACAAACCTAAAATTTTGTCGTTTGGTAATGAGTTAAAAGGTTAATTTTATATATTTGAACTCAATGAAAAGGGCCTGTAATGCATTTTTCAAAAGCAGTCTGCAGTCTGTTAACCCTTTACCACACAATAATGACTTTTAACGCCCTTGAGGAAGAACTAGCATTTTCTCCTTTTCCCTCAAAATCTTCTATCCTATTAAAGCAAAATTGCACCATTTTGAGCAACTTTGAAATTGTCATCTGCAAATGCTTTCCATTTGGATAGGTCTAAAATTTTGCCGTGTGGTAATGGGTGAAGGCAAACCTTGGTTGATCGTTTTAGCTATTTGTAAAGTTTCTGCATGTCTAAGGACGATTCTACCTCGTAATTGATTTGTCCGTAACAAAATCGATATTACGGATCAAGAATTACATGATGACTTGCATGATATGGTGCATCATGGGTATGCGTAAATCCTCTTTTGCTAAATCCTCCGTTCATTTTTATTTTCCATTTCTGTTTCAGGGTGTCTGCTGCCCAGACCACAAGTTCTGTTGTTCGAAGGGTTACATATGTGACGAGGAACCAGGAATTTGTCGAATCCCAGAATCCACAAACTCTTCATGGAAATTTCTGAATAAAGTTAGAGCAGCACCGTTGAGATAGAAAAGCTGTGAGTTTATGCTTGAAATAGAACCCTTTTGATAACATTTTCAGAAAAGGAGAAAATGCTGGTCACTAGCATTTTCTCTTTTTCCTACAATGTTGTCTACTCTTTCTGATAAAAGTCCTGTCCTGTGTGCCATATTTAATTTGATGTCTGCTTATGCAAACAATGGAGACCAGTCTAAAATCTGTTTACTAAGATTTATTTAGCTTGTTACCCAACAGTAGTTTAACTCGTTGCCAGACAACAAAATTTTAGATTTGTCCAAATCAAAAGTATTTGCAGACAACAAAAGAAAAGTGACTGAAAATTTGAAGTGTATTTTGTGAAGGGCAGAAAACATTGTGGGAAAAGGAGAAAATGCTGGTTACCAGCATTTTCTCCTTTTCTCACAATGTTTTCTAAAGGCTTCTTTCTCTGGGTCATCAAAAGTAGGGATTTGTGGTAATGCCCGGTTAAACTTGCAGAAATTGATAGCTTTTCAAGAAAAATTAAATATTAATTATTTGATTGCGTTTTTCTTTGATAGGGTAGAAATATAAGAAATGGAGAAAATAGGTGTTCTCAACATTTTCGTCTTTTCTTATAATGGTTTCAAAAGCTTTCATTCTGTTGGTCATTAACTTTTTACTGAACAATCCCTGTTTTTTACGACCTTGAGATAGAAGGCTTTTGAAAACATTATGGAAAAAAGAGAAAATGCAAGTTATCAGCATTTTCTCCCTTTCCCACAATGTTTTCTACCCTGCTAGAAACAAATTTCAATATTCAAGTTACATTTAATTTGTTATTAGCACCTGCTGAAGTTGGAGCGATATAGTTTTAGCATTGTCTGTCTGTCCATCCATCCTTCCATCCATTATCATTGCAGGTACCGGTATTTTGAATTTCAGAAAGCCTAAAATTTATCGCTTGGGAAAAGGTTAAAGGGCCTTTCCTTACAATGGTTGCTTTTGCAGCCAGTCTAAATCAAGATTAGTCTGAACAAAACATGCAGTCTGATTTTTGATCTACACGGTCTGCTTAAATTCTATGGACAAAAGCATCCATCAATTGATAAGGTATTTAGGTCTTATTTCTAGACCAAATAACTATGTCCTTTGCATTACTTTAGCTCTCTTGGGGTTCACTTTTTATATGCCCGAAGGTTCATATTATTCCTTTCCCAAACAAGCCCTGGTTTTTACGTGTCTGCAGTAAAAGTATTTTGAAAACACTGTGGGAAAAGGAGAAATTGCTCGTAACGAGCAATTTCTCCTTTTCCCACAGTGTTTTCTACCTTTTTTGAGAACTTTCTGCCATTTTCTCAAAGTCTAAAATTGTCGTCTGCAACCTCTTTCAGTTTGGAAGAGTCCAAAATTTACCGTTTGGGAAAGGGTTAAGGGTTGGTATTGTGATAGTCATATTATGATGTCTAGTTGTGCATATGACCCTTAAAATTTGGGCGTATATGTGCGACTTTGCAAAGCTATTGTTGCAGATGCATGAACCCCGGAAGGGTTCAGTTTTACATGCCATCTTTGCTTTATTGGCATGGAAGCATCAAATGCTTTCATTCATCTCCTGTTGTTTGCTTTCAGGTTATCCTACCACAATTGAAGGGCACAGCGCAAACACTGACGGCATATTAAACCTTTGCAGACCTATGATAGATACAAGAATTAACTCTTTACAAAACGATAAAATTTGGACCGACCAAATTGAAAACATTTGCAGACAACAAATCAGCTCTAACTCAAATGATAATTTCTGTCTCTGATAGGGTCAAAAACATTGTGGGAAAAGGAGAAAATGCTGGTTACCAGCATTTCTCCTTTTCCCTCAATGTTTTCAAAAGGCCTTTTCCTCAGGGATGTTAAAAGGACAAGATTGTTTGATGAAGGGTTAAACTCTTCCCACAGGATAAAGTTATTCACTTTCCTTCAAACTGTAAGCATTTGTAGATGACAATTTAATTGTGGCTTACATATCGGATCTGTTTGACATACGATACAAAACATACTGTGGGCAGGAGATACTCTAGTAACACACATGTTTTCCTTTTACCACTATGTTTTCATTTTTGTTTTTTTCTTTTAGGCCTATAAAACCAGGGTTGTTTGGCAAAGGGATAAAAAGTGATATTCTTTAAAAATTTTAATGTAAGACCTTGATATTTTACTTGTCCCATGCACATTTTTACTTGAGTAAGGGCATTGGTAATAAGGATTTAAACCAGCATATTATAATGGTATCTTAGAGTCACAGTAAAGTCCAAGTTAATTAAGAACCTGTATATAAAAAAAATAGTAAATTTCATTTTTACCATGTGAAAATATGGTGATTGTTTTGCTTTTCACAATATGTAAAGGAGCAGTTGGTAAAAGTTCCAGTCAGTGGAAGAAAAAAGAATTTTAAAACTAGAACAGATCCTACCATGTTGCATTTTCTGTTTGATTACATCAATGATTGCTGACAATTAGCCGACTTTTCGTAGTAAATGTCCACAATGACATAAACACCATGCGATCATTCAATGCGTCGAAACAAAGCCTTCAGTCACTTGATTGTTTTGTTCCCATTCTGGGCTTGAAAAACATAAGTTTATCGACATGGTTAACAGAAAAAGCAGCACAGGCTGATCATTGCTAATTCATTTATCATCATTTAACCCATTACCACACAAGTGCTACTTTTGACGCCCCTGAGAAAGAAGCTTTTGAAAAACATTGTGGGAAAAGGAGAAAATGCTGGTAACCAGCATTTTCTCCTGTTCCCACAGTGTTTTCTACCCTTCCCAGAATAAATTTCCATTTATTAGTCACCTTTATTTTGACGTCTGCAAATGCTTTCAATTTAGACCAGTCTAAAATTTTCTTGTGGTAAAGAGTTAAAGGAAGAGTTGACTACATCTAAATAAGGAAACAGGTTCAGAATGAGCAGTTTTACTCTCCTATAACATAATATTGGAATTGTAGACCATAGTCCTGTGTACTATGTCATAGCACTAATGAGATGTAATGTTATCACATGTGACATTCTTGAAGACCTAGTTTGAATATACATAAATGATAACAAAGGTTGTCTCGATCAGTAGCATCCCTGAAACTGATGGGCTTCTCCATGCATTTTCGCACGAGTATATCATGGCAATCAATGCAGTAACTGACACATTAGAGTTTTCTCCGCTCTCTTATAATTATGTGGGATGTGATGTATTATCAGATATATTTTTGAGCTATAAACAGTGAAAATTACCTTTTTGTTTTGTCTTTACTGGGGCTTCAAAGAATTTTATACCATTTAGATTTGTGACCTTTGGTGTTAAATTCTATATGAACTTGAAGGAGCCATATATATTTAGGTTTATTTTAATTATTTTGTATAATTGTTTAACTCTTTACCAAACGACAAAATTTTGGACCTGTCCAAATTGAAAGCATTTGCAGACGACAAAATAATTGTGGCTCAGAAATTGAGTTTTGTTTTGGGAAGCATAGAAAACATTGCGAGAAAAGGAGAAAATGCTGGTTACCAGCATTTTCTCCTTTTCCCACAATGTTTTCTAAAGGCTTCTTTCTCAGGGTTAGCAAAAGTAGGGATGGTGTGGTAATGAGTTAATCACTTTATTTTCCTCACAAAGAAGTTAAGATTTACTGCCATTTTGTGAAAATTTACAAAAACATATCAGGAAAGTTGGTTGAAGTGAATTTTGAACAAATTCACAATTATTTCAGTAATAATCTTCTTTCTATCATGGTTTATCATTTAATAAAAAACAGTTGTGAGTTGTGAGGTACAATAAATAATCCACAAGAGCGATAGCCCGAGTTGGTTATTCATTGGGCCTCGTAACTCACAACGTGTTTTATTGAACGATAGACCACGATAGAAAGATGATTATTTTGATTCTAACATGGCCAATTCTTAATCCAAGGAAAATAAGTTCAAACTTTAGAGTAAAAACGCGGATGAAAATTATGTTCCATTGAATAACTCACTCATTGAATGACGTCACTTTATATGGAATTACGTCACTCTACATGAGTTGTCGCAGATTTTACCACGTTTTCCTTGCTCTGTGTTTGTAGAGCAGAATTCGGGTGTCATGTTAGAATATACAATTAGAATTTATGAGCCATACTCTGGCAAAGGGGGGCTTAATGCAACTCTAAGGCACATTTTACCAATCAAGCCATCACAAAAAAAAAAAAATGGATCTATAATGGCCATCTTTTGGCACAACCAACAAAATCATGGGGCAAACTAGTCCTTGAACATACAGAAAATTGACAAATAGCAGAAAGCTTCAACCCTGGTCTGCCTGCGCGGACTGCCATGGCTCAACAGGGTCGATACCTTTTGCATGTGCATTAACTCTTTCCAACACAATTCCGACTTTTAATGACCTTGAGAAAGATGCCCTCTGAAAACACTGTGGGAAAAGGAGAAAATACTGGTAACCAGCATTTTCTCCTTTTTCCCACAATGTTTTCTATCCTCCCCAACACAAATTCCAGATATTCAGTCACCTCTATTTTTACCAGTCTGGAACTCCGTTGTTTGGTAATGAGTTAAGCCTCCTTTTGCCATCAGTGGCTCATATATAAATGGTCTATTTCTATTAGTTTATTCAATAAATTCAAAATGAGCCGTGCTCTGGTAATGAGGCTTAAACCCTTTACCAAACAGTCCCTAGGGTTTAAGACCCTGAGATAGAAGCCTTCTGAAAACGTTGTGGGAAAAGGAGAAAATGCTGCTAACCAGTATTTTCTCCTTTTCCCACAATGTTTTCAAAAAGGCTTTTTCCTCAGGGTTGTTGAAAGTCGTCATTGTGTGGTAAAGGGTTAACAAAACCATATCTGAACAACTGTACGGAAAGAGACTTTTGATTTTCTTTTTCCACAAATATTTTCTACCCTTTCAGAGCCAAAGGCTGTTGTCTGAACCATTGTATTCTCCTTGTGCAACAATATTTTCAACCCTTTGAAAGACAAATCCTATTGTCTTACCAATATATTAACCCTTTAATGCCTCTCACTATAGTTACCTTTGTGGCTAGAGTAGATCAAGATCAGGCTGCACAAAACATGGTCTGAACTTGGTCTAGACTGTCCACTCTGCTGACGTACTGTAGAAAATAGTAACCTTGAAATTGTAATTTTTTTGGGATTTATTGCAAGATTTATTTGGCACTCTTAGGATTGATATCACATCCACAGTTGCTTTTGATTTAACTCTTTACCAAACAACAAAATTTTATACTTGTCCAAATTGAAAGCTTTTGCAGACGACAAAATAAATGCGAGGAAAATGATAAAATTTGTCTGTGACAGGGTAGAAAACATTGTGGGAAAAGGAGAAAATGCTGGTTACCAGCATTTTCTCCTTTTCCCACAATGTTTTCTTTAGCTTCCTACATCAGGGTCGTTAAAAGTCGGGATTGTGTGGGAAAGTGTTAAAATGGTCCGTTAATATTTTTTTTAGTAAGGGGCTAATCCGTAAAAGGTAGTGTTTTGTAAATAAGTAATCATGAAATGATTGAATTTATCCATTTTGAAGTTAGGTTTGGTGTGCTTTATGTTCCATATCCTGCTGATCTTGCTTAATGCTCATTGCAAATGACGGAAGAGGTCAATATTGCTAGGATATGGTTTAATTCTTTTCTAAACAACAAAATTTTAGACTTGTCCAAGTTGAATGTGCTTGCAGACTACAAGATAAATAGAACTCAAGATTGAAATATGTTTTGGGAAAGGTAAAAAACATTGCGGGAAAGGAGAAAATGCTGGCTATCAGCATTTTCCCCTTTTCCAACTATTCTTTCAAAAGCCTTTCTCCTCAGGGTCATCAGAACTTGGAATTGTTTGGTACAGGATTAATTACCACACAATCCCTACTTTTGATGACCCTGAGAAATAAGCCTTTAAAAGAAACATTGTGAGAAAATGGTAAAATGCTGGTAACCTGTCTCAAAACAAATTTCAAATTTTCAGTCACTTTCATTTTGTCCTCTGCAATGCTTTTGATTTTGACAGACTTAAAATTTTGTCATTTGGTGCAGGATTAAAGATACTTGTTAGTCAACACCAAGCTTGTGTGATGTTTGATTGTATTGTATGATTGACTGAGAGTAAATACTTCGCTTGTTGTGCATAATTTTCCCTTAAATCTTTTGTATTTCCATATTCTCATTATTTTACATTAACAAAATCAATGCTGTCATAATGACATATCAATATTTTTTGTTTCATTTATGGAAGAAAAAAATTTTCATGAATGATACATGAAATAAATGGTTGGAAAATGGTTACGTTAAGAATTGGGTTTGTTTATTTTGAGTGCGATTTTGTTTTGTTGCCTAACAACCCAAAGAATGGTGTTACGAGAGACCGCTCCTTCAGGCATGGCTTTATCTTGATTAAAATGCAATACCTAATGACTGTGTTAGGGAGATATCACTTTGGCTCAGTGGTTATGGTATTGGTCTTTTAACCCATTACCACACAATCCTTACTTTTGACACCCCAGAGAAGGAAGCCTTATGAAAACACTGTGGGAAAAGGAGAAAATACTGGTAACCAGCATTTTCTCCTTTTCCCACAATGTTTTCAACCCTTTCCAGAACAAATTTCTATTTTTCAGTTACCTTTATTTTGTCGTCTGCATTATGCTTTCAATTTGGACCAGTCTAAAATTTTCTTGTGTGGTAAAGAGTTAAACCTCGAAAAACGAGGATATGTGTCAACATAGGTTTCAATCCCCCCATATGCGATTTGTATTTTAGCTATGCATTTGTTGCGAACTTTCATTTTTGTAAGATTTAGGCTTGTCCAGGATTGGCCATTCAGCAATTAATCCCATCTGTGGCCCAAAAACGGATTTCTGCCTAATAAGGCTTTGAGATATCAATAAATTTTGACTTTAGAGGGTGTGTGTTACCCGACACCACTCCTTCATGCATGGCTTCATTCAGATTTAAATACAATACCAAACAACTGCGTTAGGGAGATATCTCTGGCTCAGTGGTTAAGTTGTTGTGTTTTTTAAACCACCCAAAATAAGGATATTTGTCTACATGAATTTGAATCCCACCAGATGCAGTTTGTGTATTAGCTATGCATGTGTTGCGAACTTTCATGTTTTTATCTTTGTATGGTGAATAATATTATGTTGTATTTGATTAACACTTAACAAGACAACAAATGTTTAGTTGTCCAGGTTGCAAGCATTTACAGACAACTAATTAAATGTGGCATAATTGATTGAATTTGTTTAACAAGTTTTGAAAAACATCATGCAAAAATGTGAAAATGCTGGTTACCAATGTTTTCTCCTTTTCTCATAATGCTTTCAAAATCTTTTTGTTTTCAGGATATACATGTTTAAGATAACTTTCTCTTGCTTATTTTGCTAAAGGAGGATTCCTGCTTGAGCAGTATTTTTTCCATAAAGCAACCATATTTTCATGCCATAATATATAAGCCTTGCCCCGTGAAAAGGGCCCTAATTTATCTGTAAAAAGTTTAAACCCAGGTCAGCCTTTGCAGTCGGCGCAGGCTGACCTGGGTAAAACCTTTTTGCTAATGGTAAATTTTCTGCATGTAAAAGGACCAGTGTACTTCATGACTCAGTTGCATATTATGCTCTTTACCACACAGTCCTGACTTTTAACGACCATATGAAAGAAATCTTTTGAAAACATTGTGGGAAAAGGAGAAAATGCTGGTAACCAGCATTTTCTTCTTTTCCCACAATCTTTTCTAACCTTCTCAAATCAAACTTCAATTTTTTATTCACATTCAATTCGTCATCTGCAAATCCTTTCAATTTGGACCAGTTTAAAATGTTGTCGTTTGGTAAAGAGTTAAAGAATCCATGCTTAGATGATGATTTTTGCTTGGTTAAGCCATTACCACACAATCCCTACTTTTGACGCCCCTGAGAAAGAAGCCTTTAGAAAACATTGTGAGAAAAGGAGAAAATGCTGGTAACCAGCATTTTCTCCTTTTCCCACAATGTGTTTTCTACTCTTCACAAAACAAATTTCAAATTTTTAGTCCCTTTTATCTTGTGTTCTGCAAATGCTTTTAATTTGGACCAGTCTAAAATTTTGTCGTTTGGTAATGGATTAAATGCATTGGGGAGATGCATTAGGCCCGCCTTTGCTGGAACACAGCTTGTATGTTAAACTTGATTCATGCTAGTAATCCATCTTTTCCTACACAAGACTGTTTTGAACGCCATCGTTAGAGGAAATGAATGAGTAAAAAGATAATTACCATTCATCTGCTAACGGCAAGTCTATGCATTTTTCAGACAGTATAAATATATTTAGGACGGCTTTAAAATGTCTTTTTTTGTGGTGAAAAGCCACCTTTGATTTACGGCACTTCTTTCTTTCAAATGTCTACTTAGCTTAGTTAGCAGTATAAGGCTTAGATGAATACATGGATAGATAGATTGACGGATGTTTGAAGTTTTGTTGTATGTGCTACTATTTTTTATATGTCTTATAGATTATCACATGATTTATACTCCACTTTATTTTTTCTCACATGCATTAAACATTCCAGTTTGATTGTCATAGAAAACTAAGGCTAATAAATACTCTATCGCTTGAAGTACACAAAGAAATTCAGAGTCATTTTTCCTCTAATAGCTCCTCCTCTTTCTACCAATCATTTCCCATTTTTGACACTGTTTTTCTTCAGGATGGCATAGGTCAGGATCAAACTGCAAAAAAATTGAAGTCTGATCTTGGATATGCATTTGTTCTGTAACCCTAGTTGATTAGTCTGAGGGTGCCATTATTGACGGAAAATTATAAAAAGAACTGTTGTCTCCACCCAGCAGAAAGTATCGACCTAGGTCAGCCTGCACAGACTGCCGGTGTAATGCAGAAAAATGACCCCCATTACAAAATGACCCCCGGGTCATTTCTTGACGTAGAGGAATGACCCATGGGTCATTTTTCGACGTAGAAAAATGACCCGGGTCATTATTCTACGTCGAGAAATGACCTGGGGGTCATTTTGTAATGGGGGTCATTTTTCTGCATTACACCTGCTGACCTGGTATGAAACTTTTTTCTATTGGCCAGTTTCCAGTATGTCAAAGTACCAGTCTTCATACTGCAGTCAATAGTTAGACAAAATGGATTTTATGTATCCATAATTATGTGATCTTTGCTTTGACAGTACTGCCAGTGTAGCTCTTACAAACTTGACCTCTTTTGACAGCTGCAAATAAAAACTACGGAAATTCCAGCTGATCTTTGTCATATAAGCTTCACTTGACAAGGGAGTGGTCAAAGTCTATGAGATCAAAGTCTATGTTCTGTGATTGGTTAAGAATATATTACAGCTTCCAATCAATCCAGCTGTGTATACCTATTCAATCAATTTCAACATTTTACAGCAAAAACTAAAATTCCATTTATGGTACCTTTCCAACCAATATTGACATGTTTTTCTGTTATTGCCAATACAATCTAAATCTTATGTTGCCATCCAGCCGCTTTCGACATGTTTTACACAAAGAACTAAAAAAACCACTTTCTTAATAATGTCATCATGTTGTACCCTAATTGCCAATATACAATAAACATTTCATGTCGCCATCTGGCCAATTTGGAAATGTTTTCACACCACAAACTAAATCTTTCCCTACAAATAGGGAGATGTTGTGCTCTAATTGCAAAAACAATCAATTTTTAATTATATTGCCATCCGACCAATTTCGTCTCATTTAACTCTTTACCACACGAGAAAACTTCTGACTAGTCCAAATTGAAAGCATTTGCAGACGACAAAATAAAGGTGACTGAAAATTTGAAATTTGTTTTGTGAAGGGTAGAAAACATTGTGGGGAAAGGAGAAAATGCTGGTTACCAGCATTTTCTCCTTTTCCCTCAATGTTTTCTAAAGGCTACTTCCTCAGGGGCGTCAAAAGTAGGGATTGAGTGGTAATGGGTTAAACCAAAGACTAAACACTTTCGAACAAATACCCATATGTTGTGCTCTAATTGCCAATAATTTAGGTTTTAGTTACTTCGCCATCCGACCAATTTTGACATGTTTTACACCAAGAACTAACACAATAATTTCTGACCAATGTCAAAATGTTGTGCTCAAAATGCTGATACAATCCAGTTCTTTTTTATGTTGGCATTCGATCATATTATACATCAAAAACTAAAACAATATTTTCAGATATTTGACGCCAAGATTGCCAATAGAATGCAGGTTTTATGTCGCTATCGGACTAATTTTGATATGTTTTACACCTAAAACTAAATATTTTACGACCATTATTGACACATTGCGCTTTAAGTGCCTATACAATCCAGTTTTTATGTTGCCATCCGACCAATTTCAACATGTTTTACAAGATTTGCAATACAATCCATTGCCATCCGACCAAGTGCGACATGTTTTACACCAAAAACTTGACCAATGTTTTCCTACCAATATTGACATTTTGTAATCTAATTGCTAATTCATTTCAGTTTTTATGTCACCATCCAAGAACCATCCATTTGTCTACCAAGCGCAAGAACCTTCTCCAATGGACGAGCCCCTATCTTTTCCTCACTTAGAAATGAGATTGGTGCCTCTGCGATGTTGAACAATTTAACCACATACTTTGACCCTTAGGCTGCAGCTGAATGCGACTCGAGGACTTTTTTTTTTTTTTTTTGCAACACACAACGTGCAGTTTGATCTTGATCTACACTGTCCAATTAACCTTTCTGTAAACGCGACTTTGGCACGCCCTCCTTAGTAACGCGCTATATATCGGTTGTCAAGCCGGACAAGCTCACCAGAAAATGGCGTCGAATACAAAGAGAAAGAGCATTTATTTAAGTTTTATTCTAGCTGATATTTAGCCTATAGCCCCGTAAAACGAATGTTTTCGGGCGTATACTAGAATCAGCCTGTCTGTCCGTGCGTCCGCCCGTCTGTGTAAAAATACTAGTAATTTTGTGTGGCAGCTGAGCAAGTCATAGTGCCACTATATATGCCTTTCTCACGTGTGAACATCGTGTCGATTTTGTTAATGTGGGAAAGTTGCCAGAAGATGGAATGGTATGCCTTGCATATTATCCCATTACCAAACAATCCCTACTTTTGGCGACCCTGAGAAAGAAGCCTTTAGAAAACATTGTGGGAAAAGGAGAAAATGCTGGTCACCAGCATTTTCTCCTTTGCCCACAATGTTTTCTACCCTTCACAAAACAAATTTCAAATTATTACTCACTTTCATTTTGTCGTCTGCAAATGCTTTTGATTTGGACAAAACTAGAATATTGTCGTTTGGTAACGAGTTAAAACACCGAGAACGCTTTACGAGGTGAACTGACCTCCGAAATGAAATATTGCTGAAGACGACTACAATGCACCGTGAAAGTAAAAAGTAGTTACATGTAAATTATTTTGTAGTGTCAAGGATACTGGCCCACCATCTATCATCATAGGTCATACCTCATAATATATATGTAGGCCTATAAAATACAAGTAACATCCCCCCTTATAATGTTTAACGATAAACAGAACCCCAGATAAAGGAGAGTGATGATATTCTCAGTCTATTATATTTCTTTGAAACCTTATGTGGTGGCATCTTCTGGAGCCAAGTTTACAATCACTACGTGGATCTTACCTTGGCTGATCGAGCCCGATTTCGAGATTCCTGCGATGCGCCCTCTATTGGATGCTGGTTATTACTCCCCTTTACATCATGTTTCTAAAAGCAAATGAAATATCGTTTTACATACCGCTTACGAATACACATGAAGCGATAAGCAGACATCCACGTGGGTTCGATTATTTTCGTTTATTTATCGTCGCTACCGGTTGCCCATCTGAGCGACGCCCCCAGAAGACGGTTAGTTGTTACGGGGGATGGTGCAAGGATACAGGACGAAACTACTGAGAATTCCGCCTGGTTCTTTTACGTGCTCGGTGTGTAGCACCGTCACACGGGACCTCGGTTTAACGTCTCATCCGAAAGACTATTAGTAATTTTTAGTTGGCCAGCCGGGGATTCGAACCCGCAACCTGTAGGACATTGTGTTCACAAGTCCTACGCTCTACCTACTGAGCTATATCGGCTGACATCCACGTGGGTTTCCATGTTTTACCTTTAATTCGAAAGGTAGAGACCTTGTTCTATTTTTATCAAAGATGAAATGCTACGAGCGATTTCATTCGTTGCAGCTAGAGCTGGCTGCATCCAATGAAAAAGCGTATCGGGTGGACGTAAAAATCAAGCTCGATCCGCCAAGGGTAGAGTAGCTTAGTGAATCGTCGGCCTTGGCTTGCAAAGATGATGTGGGTACTCGATGAGACGACTCTAATGAGTACCAACAACATACGGTTTAGCGGAGCATAATCAATATTTTTAATTTTTGAAATCAAAATCACTCCCTCTGTCTGGAGCTCTGATAAAGCAAAGTATTGTAAAGATATTGTGAATGGACCACTTTTCAGAGCTGCCAACAGCAAAATTTTGTTTATAAAGATAGCTCGACTTTTCTGACAAAACGTTCATTTGTTTACAGAAATATCCTAGAAATGGGACTCGGAGGTTCGACATGAACAAACCATAAAGAGGACGACATACAAGTAGAATCGTGATGACCAGTTGTCCAAATGCCATGGTTATTTATTCAATCTATCATAACTGTTTTATCTAGGAACTAACATAATCTTTCCTGACCATGAGTGACCAGTGCCAAGTTTTTGGAGCCCTAGTTGTAGAGTGGACGACAAAACGGTAGGACACTGTGACATTAACAGGGATTTTTATTATATTGTTGACTGCCCATGTGCAAAAGGAGAAATTGCTCGTAACGAATGATTTCCCCTTCCGATACACTGTTTTCACTTTCATTTATGTGTTCACTTTCATTTATGTGTTTTAATATAGTCTTGAACATTTTAAAAGTTCCTATGCTTGCAGTCAGATGCCACTAAATTGTTCAAGGTTGTAGGCCAAGGGAATAAAACGTAACTCGATTTAAACAAGCATTAAAAAAGTGTAGAAAATAATGGATTGTTAATTCATGATTTCCGGTCGGATATCGAGAAATAGCAGTGAAAATGTTTTGCGATCTTACACTGGTACCACCTGTGAAAATGCCGGTTTTCATGTTCTTGTTGCCTAGGTTAAATGCGCGTGCTTCGCAACCAGATGGAACTATGACGTCATTTACCTTACATTTACATTTTCTCTGTGAAAGATCGAAATTTATTCCACCGAGTGGACACCATCGGTAATATTTTCACGAGTGAGAATATTACCGATGTGTTCACGAGATCTTTATCTTCCATTTCTTGAAAATAAGTGAAAGTGGTTCGATCGGCCTATGTTGTCGGTTGTTGTCATCCTAAAACATTCTAAAACAAATACACTGGGCTAAAATGAGCCATTCCGTCGTCAGGTAAACAAACCTTGAAGTATCAAAGGTTACATTTTCCCCCACAATGTTTTCTATCTATGAAAGAAAATTTGCACCATTTGAGCCACATTGAAATTGTCAGTAGTAATGTCTGCACAGATGGACAGAGTTGGTGGCCGGTGACACCCTGCCCGCCTGACTGCCCAAGAACTTTGGGGTATTATTCCGGAGAACAAATGTATAAAAAATAGATAAATAAATAAATAAATAAATGGTCAATTAAAGCAAATACCGGTTTACTTTTTGCCAACAAATCATAAAAAGTACTTACTTTGAAGTTGTTAAAACCCGTATTTGAATGACAGTACATATTCTTTTAATAGCGGTGACTTCATGCACGGAACTGCTCGTAATACATAGTTTTCAGTGACCCAAGTTTGGGGTACCCGGAAAGAATATCGATTTCGTAAGAGTTCTCGAATTGTGAGATCATAAAACGGAAATATCACCCAAGTACCTGATGGAATGGTAAAGCTTTGCAGTATAATAAATTCGTTGTACGGTCAGGTGGCACGACACTTTGAAACTTCTATTCGCCGCTATGTGGAATCATGTGGCCACTTTGTCTTCGACCGGACAACAAATACTGCAATGAAATTTCTCGTGATCTGATTGGATAATATGCCCCGAACATATAAATCATATACAATGGCAAAACCAACGTAAAAGAAGTTTCCCTTTCAGGAGTCCCGTATACATGACTACACTATCAACACAACATCCAAAATGGCGGCCTCGATCAAGATTAACATCAAGATCATGTGCCAAGCTGCACGTATTACCACACTCTCTTGCACTCCGGATCATTACATTTACCTCTGTAGTGGGCTCAGAAGGTAGTCCGTCATTACGTCATATTTTTGTCACATGACCATAACTCAAAATGGCTACATAAACGCCGGTGAAACAAAGACCAATATCGATTGTTTCGTGTGCTGCTCAAACAGCATGGGACCAATCAGACGTAGTGATAGGAAATGAACAAAAGAGGGATTTTCTGAAAAGCCTAAATATCTTTAAAGGACGATAACTTGATTTTTAATCGTACAAACTTAGATCCAGCGGTGCGTCAAATCAGTTGTCATCATTCATGGGCGCAGCCATTTTTGTTAAAATCGGCGTAAGATTCTGAAAAGTGAAGAGGCTCGAAAAAAATAGTCCCATTTTATACAGGTAAATTCATCAGTTTGAACGCACCTATAATGTATCCAGAATCATATTTCCTTTGTCTAACTTACAATTTTACATATGAAACAGTTAAACAGTAACAAAACATCTTTTCCTCGGTTTGACAAGATTATTGTCATTTAGCCCATCGCAGAGATGTATGTGAGGTAACGAACGACAACTCTGCTCGGAGATTGGTATTACCAAGGTAGTTTTAGTGACGTCATTTCCCAGTTGGGCACTCAGAAGCGGAATTGTTCTTCGTCAGCGTACTCAATTTTTTACCCAAAAGGGTAAAATTCGCTTTACAAACGTTGGAATGATAAAACTATGCAGTACAATAAATTCGTTGTACGTTCAGGTGGCATTGGACTTAGAAACTTGTTTACAGCTGTGATGAATCATGTTGCCTACCACCTGACCGTACAACTAATAATGCAGTGTTTGAGAATGCATTTTACTTCGATATAAACTTTTGCAGGAGACGTCATCATGAAACTATTCATTGTTGTTTTCTTACTACCATTGGCTTATGGTCTACCTAGCAAGCGACTCTTTCTTGACTCACTGGGTGGGAGTGTTTGTAAGTACTATCCATGGTAATATAACCATAATTTATGTGATAATCGCTAAACGTGCGAGCCATGCAGCAGTAGAAGGGGGATTAACCCTTTCCCAAACAATCCCTGTTTTTTTACGGGTCTGGAATAGTAGCCTTTTGAAAACATTGTGGAAAAAGGAGAAAATGCTGGTAACCAGCATTTTCTCCTTTACCCACAATGTTTTCTACCCTAATCATAGATAGAAATCATCTTTTTAGCAAGAGTTGAATTGTCGTCTGCAAATGCTTTCAATTTGGTATTGTCCAAAAGCTTGTCTTTTGGGAAAGGGTTAATGTGTCATTGTAATGCATTATACCACCTAAATCATCACATACCGGTAGTTATGGATCCGTAACATCTATTTCGACCAGCAAAACACCAAATCGTGATGCAGAATGGTCCTTTGACAGACAGACAATTGACCAATACAGTAAAAGGTTTCGATCCCGGTCAGCCTGTGCAAATTACGTAGGCTGACTATGCTCGACCCTTTTTGCAGATGTATCAACCCTTCACCACACAATGCCGACTTTTGACAATCCTGAAACCAGCATTTTCTCCTTTTTCCCAAAATGTTTTTCTACCTATGAAAGAAAATTTGCACCATTTGCGCCACATTGAAATTGTCAGTAGTAATGTCTGCACAGATGGGCAGAGTAGGTGGCGCGGTGGCACCGTGCCACCGTGCCCGCATGACTGCCCAAGAACAATAGGATCATTCACGCGTGATTGCCCAAGAACAATGGGGTATTATTCCGGCGAATAATGGGTATACAATGATCGGAAATTCCAACGCCAATCCTGGATGACATCATACCACGGTGTCTGCGATGCCCAAAAATCAATAGAATCGTGCACGTGTGAAAGCCCAAAAACAATAGGAATGATACCCCGTTGTTCTTGGGCAGTCACGCGTGAATGACCCTGTTGTTCCTGGGCAGACAGGCGGGCAGGGTGCCACGGTGCCACCAACTCTGTCCATCTGTGCAGACATTACTACTATTGTCATCTACAAATGCTTACAGTTTGGACAAGGCTAAAATTTTGTCTTAATTAAACTCACTGTTCGCAGAACACAACACATTTCATTTACCAATTTTTAAACAGATTGAACTAAATAATAAATGAGTATATTGTTTCTCTAACATATAAAATTGTCAATATTACGTCTATAGCTGTCAACTTACACCTAGCATACAGACAACCTTTTGTGTGATATTGCAGATCACATTCAAAGCTATCCATGTTATCAGCAATTTCACATTTTTCCCTATACAATTATCTTTACTCTTCGAGAATGGTCCTGAGTGGCTCAGTGGTAAAGTATAGAGCTCGTAACCTGGAGGCCTTGGGTTCAAGCCTCGCTGGCTCCACTGGGTCTTCCACAAGTGCTTCGTAGGGTAAGACATTTCAAAGCATAGCATAGTACTGGTGAAACCCAGAAATCAAGAATACATGTATGTGAACTGTTGCCGTGATATAACTGAAATAATGTTGAAAGTGGCGTAAAACACATTCAAACAAACAAACAAATTATCCTTTTAAAAAGTTACTTCCGTAATTTAGTCATATTTATGTTGTCGTTTGCAAATGCTTCCAGTTTGGGCAAGTAAAAATCTTTGTAGTTCGGTAACAAATTACACTGACAATTATTGTTGCATTTATTTGGAACACTGAGAATTAATCGTAACCATCATATTTCAGTCGATTTAGATACGCTGAAGGCTGACCTACAGATCATGATTGACGTACTCGGTGAGTGCTGCACATCTATACCCTCTTTCTGATCTCGGTCACTCAAGTGTGGATATGCTGTAATCGCAATGAATGCATCAAATGAAAGTATACTTTTAACTTTTCGTGGTTTTTAAGATCGTTTTTAACATTGTTCAGTTATACAGTTTCTGCTATCTCGGCTGCTTTTCTATCGCAGTAAAACATCAATCCTACAGAAGAGCTTAGCCTAGCTTGTTTCCGAAGCAATGACCTAGACAAAGTGTTGGTCCGGATTGAGACGTTCCTTGGGTTATTGAATTCATTTATCCCCCCCTCCTTTTGTTTTATCCCAATTTCTTTATCTCTCGCTCTCTCTATCTCTGTAATTATTTGCCGTATTGAAGAAGACATAGAAAGTGACTTTAAAAAAATTACGTTTGTAGCTTTGTGTACAGAAAACAGACATAGGACAATTTCCTTGATTTAAAAACTGAAAAGTAAACAGAACAAAATTTAATAAAAAAATAACTATGAAGTCGTACAAAGTCCTTTTGAGTCGAAGCATTGCATGTAAAGTGGAAATTATGGACAACGTGCTAGACTCTCCTTTCAACACGTTGGTCCTGAAATGGACGACTCTTCAATCATTATATTGTCTCCATTTAACCTATCCTGACCTATATGCTGAATATATAGGTAGGCATAAAAATAGAGCTCCGACTATTGTTCGGAAAGTTATATGTACACGGGAAGTTATACATGTATGTACTTATATACTCAGATAAGCAATTTTACACTTAGCCTACAAAATGCCACCCAAGGCCCTTTTGAAGGACATTGTATATCCAAGATCAGACTGCACAAAACGTGCAGTCTGATCTTGGATATACAATGTTCGATAAGGAGATATTTCACTTAGAAAAACCCTTTGAAATTGCAATATTTCCTTTTATTACTTTTGACTAGAGTGTTTCAATTAACCTATCCAGTTAGTTAAAGATTGATTTGCGTAAACCGCTCGAAATAATTCCGAGACCATTCGGGACATATGCCGGGTGATGCCAAGGGTAAAAATAGTTATGAGTCTATGTAAATTATTTTAACCTGGGTCAGGTTAAATTACGCAGATAATATTTAGATTGATGAGTATTTTACGTGTGCTGTTTAATGCAGGAAGTGACCCCACGGAGGCAGCCTGTGAAAACGAGTGCCATAACCTTATACAAACAGGTCACGTGCTAAATTATGGCTGCCCGCTTGTCTGCCACGCGTATGTATATTCTAATCTATTTAAAATAGTTCTGATATTTCTCTCAGTTGTTTCTCACTTGTTATTTCTCACTCGTTGTGGTAACTTCAAGACTTTCTAGATACCTATAAAAATAGGTATTTATTTGCTTAGTAGGTTTACTTTCCAGCCAATTTTGAATAATGCTTCTCTTTTTCTTTAAAATCATAAATTCCGGACAATGTCATACTTAACAAATACCACTTCAGGGTTCTAAACGCTTTGATTATTTTCAGGTTTCAGAGCCTGGTAAATGCATTTAAACTCACAACTCCTGCTTCGACCGGGTACGTATATATTCTTAATATGTGTCTATGATAAAAATCACAAGAACACAGTGTTGCATAACATTAGCCGCTCCTTGGAGTGCCAAGCTCAATCTTCACCCTCTCAGTGGCAGAGGTATAAAAAGCCTTTGCGGACGGTATAAAGATCAAGACCAGACCGTACAAAACGTGTAGTATGATCTTGGATCTGTTAAGTGAACCATATAAAATATAAGGCTTTCAGAGTTTCAGCGGATTGCGAGGAAAAAGGGTCAACCCCAACTAATAACGTGTGATATCATGTTGAAGCCAATATATGTATTAATCCATTACCACATAATCCCTTCTTTTGACAACCCGAGAAAGAAGCCTTTAGAAAACATTGTGGGAAAAGGGGAAATTGCTGGTGACCAGTATTTTCTCCTTTTCCCACAATTGTTCTAGCCTGCTGGACACAGGTATCAATGTTTGAGTTACGTTGATTTTGTCGGCTGCAAGTGCTTTTAATTTGGACCAGTCTAAAAAAATAATGTTGTTTGAAAAAGAGTTAAGGTAAGACCTGTGTAATGCACTTCCGGTGAACATGGGGCAAAACATCTAATTGGTTGATAAATAAGGATAAATAAGGAATCATCCAGAAATAATATTTTTGCATAATTTGTAACGGGTCAGAAGTTCCGTTTATGTCTATCTTGAAATTTTTTTTTTGATACTTTTTTTAGTTTTCTAAAAAGGGGGGTAATTATTATATCTTTTTGAATTGAAAATATAGTCGTTTTAGATTTATAAATGATAATTCAAAGAAGGAAAAAAGGGAAAAAATGAATGTACTTCGTCATTTTGTCAACTTCACACACATGGATTTGGATGATAATGAAAAGCCGCCGTAACATATCTTATGATTAAAGTTTATTTACTTTTGAAACTTTAGAGAGATGGGGGTGGTGGTTGGAGAAAACGAGACATTATAAATATAGGCCTAATATTAGGGGGTCAAAGTGTATGAATTAATCAAAAGTTTTCTCCCATGACGTGATACCCGTTTTTATTTTTTCTCCTAGCTCTATGGGCAAACGATTTTTCTTGGATGGCTCTACCGTTTGTAAGTAAAACCCGTTTGCATACCATTTAACCTAAAGAAACAGCAATGTTTAGACACTTATAGGAAAACTGGTAAAAAAACCTATTCAGGAAAGTTGCATTTATTTTTGCATAAAGACATTTTATTTTACGAAAATTAATTGTTTGTTCCTTCGAATGTGATTACTTTTTTCCATAAAATTCTAAGAAAAAGAAACGTTCTAACGTAAATCGCACGAAACATCTTCGAGACCATTCGAGACATGTGCATACAAAGCGATGCTAAGGTTGAAAATAGAATTTTAATTTATATAAATGACTTTGACCTGGGTCAGGTTAAATGAAGTAGATAGTAATAAAACACAATATTCCGCATATACACTGAAACGAATATCATAATACCATGGTTAACGTCTAGATATATGTCACAAATTGTTGTTATTAACATTTCTTTTAATTTCTCTAGTTTATAGGAGAAGGAATATTGGCCGTTAAGAAGTTTGTTTCAGTGTATTTTGTATATTTTGTAGTTGATCTTGCCACATTGAAAGCCGACATTCAGATTATGCTGGATGCATTAGGTATGTATCTGTTGTCCCTGGAAAATCAGTCGAATTAATGACTCTATTCACTGCATTGGAAATCTTCTTCTGATTACATAAAAGACAGAAAAGAATTAGTTTATGAAAATCATTGACCTGCTGACATATTAAACTAAGAGAACTATAGAATGCCAGCCATAGATATTTTTTTCAATTTATTTTTTGGCAAGAAGTGTACTCTTCTCAGTGACCTTTGGATTTGATTTAGTGGCTAAAAGTGGACCATTATTATACTGCAAAGAATTTACTCGTGATCTGATTGGATAATATGTCCAAAACATATATATCATGTACACTGGGAAAAGCAGCTTCCCTTTCGGTACCCCCGTATACATTACTACGGTATCAACACAACATCTAAAATGGCAGCGTCGATCATTATTAACATCAAGGTTATGTGCCAAGCTGCACGTTTTACAACGTATTACTAAGGTTTCAGCCACGTCAGTTCCCAGTGACGTCAGTTTTCATTGAATTGGGGCAATCCGAAGGGAAATTCTACTTCGTCAGCGCATTCATTTTTTTTTTAAACCAAAAACAGGAACGGTAAAACTTTGAAGTGTAATAAATTCGTTGCAAGCTCAGGTGGCAGGGAATTCGGAAATCTGTTCACGGCTGTGGTGAATTATTTCGTCACCTCGCCTTCGGCTTGAGGTGACATGATTCACTGCAGCCATGAACAAGTTTCCAAGTCCCCAGCCACCTGACCATAAACTAATATAGTCCCAATTTACTGCTCAGTCTCGATAAATTTAACAAGTCTTTAAAAGAAAAAGATTAAATTCGCATTAGATTTAGTTGTCTCTGTGGACTGAAATTGTTCATTTTAATAAAATCAAAATCAGTTAATGACGTTGATAAATTGGTTAACTATCATGATTGATGATGTATTTATTCATTAGTAAACATAGTAAACATAGTATTTTTTCTATTGGTGATTAGACACTTTACCAGATATCTTTTACAAGCCTTCGAACAAGTCTGTATTTTAAAGCCATGAGTCGAAGGCTTTTGCAAGCATTGTGAGATGTTTCAATGGATTTTTTTTAAACTTTCCAGAACAAAACTACCATTTAATTTGTCATTTGCAAACAATACGAATATTTGTTACCAGGCACAGAATCTAAAACTATATTTTATTGAAATAACAGGAAGTGAACCGACCGAACAAGCCTGTGAAGCAGAGTGCCATAAAATTTTACAAGAAGGCCACGTATTAAACTACGGTTGCCCAATCGTTTGTAGAGGGTAAATATAATCCATATCTTAAAGGTGGCCCTTCAGATATTGGGACGAAAATTTTACAAAAATACAAAAATCATCCTTATACTCCAAAAGCCTTATAATTTTCATTCATTAAACCCCAGTAGTCGAAAACAATCCAGATAAATTAGAGATTTACTACAGCCCAGGTCGACACTGAAAGGAAACACAGTCTATTTTTACATCAGCAACTCGCTCATTTACATACCGGAAATATGCAGACGATGCTTCAAACTTAGCGTCCGAAGTTCCAGACATTATGGAAAATAATTACATGTTTGTTATGCTATGGAATTTAATAGTCATTAGTCACGTGCGAGTCACTTAACATTCCCACACTGCTTTTTGATTTCGGCGGGAAATGTAAAAATAGCTTAAGAGGCTGCGTAGCCTTTCAAGGGAATACCACCCCAAAATTTTTTTTGTAATTTTATGATTCTTAATTACTGATCATTTGTATTAATTTTTCATATAGATTTCATAGACATATATATCTTTTAATTTGGTGTGATGTGAAAATTCTAAATACCCACCTTTAACCCTAAGGCTGCCACTGTGCTTATAGACGGGAATTCACGTGTCATGTTAGAATTGAAAATAAGCCATACTTTGTAAAGTAAGGGGTTAAGTACATCTGCAAAAATATCGACTCATATTACGCAGTGGACTTCCGAGCAGCCTGACACGCCCGCGCGGACTGCGCAGGCTAATCTGAGGCGACATTTTCCACAAATGTCCGAATGTTCCTTTTCGGGTGTTGCAAGCCAGTTATGATAATGCTTGTTTTTTTGTTCTAGGTTCCAGAGTTTAGTACAGACGTTCAAGCTGACCACACCCGCGGCAATACAAATGGCTACTAAAATGTGAAATAATTATCATGTGTGTTGTAACTTAAAAATCAACAAAAACAGCAAAAAACCGAAATAAAACTGGTACTGAATTGGAACCTTTTTTGTCTTCGGTTTTCTTCCTCTATACCTAATTTTATTTTTAGCAACAACGAAACACCAAGTAGCAATTGGCTACCAACAAACCCAGTTTTGTAGTTGTTGTTGTTGCTCTGTTGTTCTTTGACAACAATGAACACACACACAAGCACACACAAAACCAAACTATTTTTGTATTATAGAGCCGGTTTCTTGTCTTTGTTCTGTGCGTTTACTTTGTCAACAGCAACAGCATCAATAGGAACTGCAACTTGGTTGCTAATATGGATCCTCTTTATTGATCTTGCCTTTTATGTAAACAAATTATAAAAAAGTAGTTTATATGGATTTTCTTAATTGTTCTTGTCCTTTTCGTTTACCACCACCACCACCATCACCACCATCACCAACACCACCTACAACAACACCATCACCAACACCACCATCACAACCACCATCACCAACACCACCATCACCATCACCAACACAACCGTCACCACCAGCTCCATCACCAACACAACCATCACCATCACCACACCCAACACCACTACCAACACCACCCTCACCAACACCACCATCACCAACACCACCATCACCACCAGCATCACCAGCATCACCACCATCATCACCAACACCACCATAACCATCACCACACCCAACACCACCACAAACACCACCACCACCATCACCAACACCACCATCACCAACACCACCATAACCATCACCACACCCAACACCACACTCACCATCACCACCAGCAACACCACCACCACCATCACCACGAACAACTCCACCACCACCACCACCATCACCACCATCGCCATCACCACCACCAACACCAACACCACTATCACCACCATCACCACCATCACCAACACAACCATCAGCACCAACACCAACACCACCACCACAATCACCATCACCAACACAAACACCACCAACACAACCACCATCTCAAAACCACCACCACCACCACCATCACTATCACCAACACAAACACCACCAACACAACCACCAACTCAACACCAGCAACACCATCACCACCAACACCATCACCATCACCACCATCACCAATACCACCATCACCACCATCACCACCACCACCACCACCACCATGACCACCACCAACAACAATATCACCAATATCACCAAAACCACCAACACCACCATCCCCAACATAACCAACACCATCACCACCACCACCATCATAACCACCACCATCATAACCACCTCCACCAACATAACCACCAACACCATCATAACCACCACCACCACCAACATAACCACCACCACCATCATAACCACCACCACCACCATTCCACCACCACCACCACCATCACCATCACCAACATCATCACCACTACCATCATAACCATCACCAACACAAACACCACCAATATAACCACCATCTCAACACCACCACTACCAACACAAACACCACAAACATAACCACCATCTCAACACCACCAATACCACCAACACCATCACCACCAACACCATCACAACCACCAACACCGTCACCAACATCACCATCACCAACACCACCATCTCCCCCACCGCCACCAATACGACCACCAATACCACCATCACTAACACCAGCAACACCACCATTACAAACACCAACATCACCAACACCACCAACACCACCATCCCAAACATCACCAACACCACCAACACAATCACCACCATCACTGACACCACCATCACCACCACTACCACCACTAACAACACCATCACCACCATCACCAACACCACCAACATCAAAACGACCACCAATACCTCCATCACTAACAACACCATCACCAACACCACCATCACTTACACAAACATAACCAACACCACCATCACCAACACCAACACCACCAACACCATCTCAACACCACTAAAGACCACCATCCCAACACCACCATGTCCACCACCAACACCACCACCATCACTAACACCACCAACATCATCATCACCAACACACTTCCATCATAAACACCAACATCACCAACACTACTAACACCACCATCCCCAACATCACCAGGACCACCAAGACCACCATCTCCACTACCACCACCACCACCAATACCACCACTAATACCACCACCAATACCATTATCACTAACACCACCAACACTAACATCACCAATACCACCATCACCAACACCACCAACACCACAACCAATACTACCACCAATACCACATCACCAACACCCCCACCATCACTAACACCACCATCACCAACACCACCACCACCACCAACACCACTATCACCAACACAACAAACTGATAGTTAATTTGGCTTGCAACTAGCGAAAAGGGACATTTGGAAATTTGCGTAAATTGCCGTCTCGGATCAGCATACGTAGTCTAATCAGGCTAATCCGAGACGGCACTTTACGTCTACATTATTAGTTCAGTCATCTGCATAATCTTGATGTTAATCCTGATCAACGCCGTCCTTTTCAATGTTTTATTGTCAGTTAGACGGGGCTTCTAAAAGAGAAACTGTTTTTACGTAGGTTTTGCCAGTGTACATAATGTACTGTATCACAAGAAATTTCTTTGCAGTTTGGTGTAAGATTTTGCGCTACTGTAGACTTGCACTAAGCTACATAAAAATGGAATGGATAGATTGATCGAAGATGTCCGAGTGCCCTTTTTCGCTTTTGCAGGCCCTTTTTTACTCTTTGTCATTCTAGTCCTTTTTATTTTCATTATCAAAATTATTTGTTGCTTTTGCGTTCTTTGTGTAACATTGTCAAAGACAACAATTAGAGGGTATTGGTTTATAAGGGTCCTTTGCGTTTCTTCTGTTCTGTTTCTATTCATTGTCAAATACATAAACCGCCAAAAACTCGGCATGCGATATTGATCCACTTTGTTGTTCACGCCCCCATTCCTTAAACTTGTCGGATACAAAAACCACACCGAATTTCTAGTTGATATGGATTCCACCTTGTTGTTCTTGTCATATTAATTTAAATTGTTAAAGACAACAGCAAGAAAAGTCGGCACATAGCTTGTTCGTGCCTTGACATTGTCAAATTCAACGACGACAACGAGTGAAGCAAATATGGAGCCTGCTCGTTGTTCTTGTTTTGTCCGTTAACATCGTCGAAATCAAAAGAAACAACAAATAGGTAGTTACTATGGACCGCTTTGTTACTCTGAATCTTTTCTTTTACACTGTTGGGGGAAAAACACACACACTAATGACAATTAATAGTTCTTAATACTCTTTATTGATTTCCCTTTACGTGTTCATTATCTTGACGATAAATAATAACAAAGTGATAGTAAATATGAATAATTTTAATTGCTCTTGTCATTTTCGTTTATACATTGTCAAAAAACAATGGCAACAACGAAATGGACCTTTTGTGTTGGTCGTATTTTCGTTCGTACCCACTGGATTTACATGTATATAACAACAACACCAACACCGACAAAACAACGTTTTCTTTCTTGATCTTTTTCTCGTTATATCATAACTTGCCCTGGATGCAACTTTGATAACTTGTGAAAATATATGCTTCTTACCAGATAATGATTTTTGGCGAACATATCATTTTTTGCCCCGTATAGAATTGTGAAAACAAACGACGGTATCAGTCAAAGTTCAAGGGGTCAAGGACGTCTTGCGGAAATACGTTAGCTCGCACAGATAAGTCCTGGGCGTTAGGAGTGCCTTTAAAAACTGATTTCTTTTCATTTTGAGGTTAACTTACGAGCGATACAGCTATTAAAACAAGTAGGAAGTTTTTTATTAAAAGATTTTTTCATGTAAAACTTCTCTAATATTTACTTGCCATGGTTATGATGATCACAAAGTTTCATTTGAAACGTTTCTTTTTGTTTGTGGGACAGCGTGCGTATCATTGAATAGCGGCAATAGTGTCTTTTTTGACAGGGTAGATAATAACAATTATAATTACAAACTTTTCTAATTTCAATTCTTATTTGGTAAATCCAAGCATTTCAGAATACTTTGATAGCCCATAGACTTTAAATAAAATTTGATGGGCAATATAGATCAACAGAAATTGATTTAGGCATATTCATAGATCTATATACATATTACATGTAAAGCCTAGAAAACTTCGTAATACATAAATTAGATGGGTCTACAAGCACTCTCGGCTCATAATCCCAAATCGATGCAGCCATACAGAATGAGACACTTCCGTCGTCATTATCTGGACCATACACAAGTCAAAGTGTTCAACGCTGCTCAGATTTTTCACACAATACACTACTCTCTATATCTTTCATACAATAGACCACTATGTAGGTTTTTTTAAATACAATAGAGAACTTTGATAAACACCAACATTAGCTGCAAAGTTTCTTTCTGAATCATAGACTTTCGGTATTTTTCTAGAAAGAGCAGGTATTGGTTATCAATTCCCCCTTTCTTTTCTGCTTTTACAGGTTTCTAAGATGAGGGTCCTGTTTCTTGTTTTACTTCTTCCGACTGTGTTTGCTGCCCCGGCAGAGCAAAAGAGAGTGCTTCTAGATACGCTTGGAGGCTCAATATGTAAGTTATGAATTGATATATACAATAGGAGGTCTTACAAGTTTTATGTATACAAATGGATTTTTGTTGGCACAAACAATGAAAACAATCTGTTCTGTTTTCTGATGCGGGTGCTTATTTTCGGTCATTTCAGAAAACATGTGCTTGTTAACAAGTGCGAAAAGCATGAGAAAACGTGTGGCAAAACAAGAAAATGCTCGTCCGTCAGACAAAATTCGTCTGAAGTGGAAATGTGGAAATTAGGTGATGATTTCTACTGATATAACTGCTATGCATTGTGATGAATCCCGTATTGTGTATCATAGCGTGTTTTCCCCGTGTTCACACTTATCTTGATAAACGTTTATTTGTCTGGTATGCAATCTTGTTCCTGCTATATAATATACCGCCTAAGCCAAACGACAACTTTGTCGGCCTCAAAGAAAACATTACCGAAGCTTCAGGCCTGAGATCTAGGTCTGTACTCACCAGATATTCTTAAGTTTAGTCTAAGTCTAGGTCTGAAT
The DNA here is from genome assembly GCA_943736015.1 of Tridacna crocea. Classification (NCBI taxonomy): domain Eukaryota; kingdom Metazoa; phylum Mollusca; class Bivalvia; order Cardiida; family Cardiidae; genus Tridacna; species Tridacna crocea. Next base: position 19,521,503 of record OX031069.1, read on the forward strand.
TTACACGGATAATACATTTCTGAATGGCAAAACCCATCCTCTAAGCCAAGTACCCAACTATGGCCCGTATTCACCAACCATTCTAGAGGATAGTTTTAATCATATTCTTCAAGGTTTTCTGAATTTGCTAGTAACGAAACTTCTGATTGGCTAAACCGAATGGTGTAGCCAATCAGAAGTTGCGTTACTTTTTCTAAATTTGTAACACAACTTCTGATTAGCTAAACCAATTGGTTTAGCCAATCAGAAGTTGTGTTACTTACAAATGTAGAAAATTCTGGAGAATAAGACGAAGAACCTTATTAAGAATGGTTGGTGAATACCGGCCCAGAAATTGTTTATTTTGAAATTCAGCAAATTATTTGGAACTTGATTAAGTAAGCAGTTTAGAGCGATTGGTTACTTACGGACCATTATTTTCTTATTTTCATGGACCTGAAGATTAATAAAATACAGATCAGCAACAACGATATTAAAACGTATCACTCTGAAGGAAGAGACAGAGAAAGAGGGAAAAAAGAGCTACTATGTCATTGCTCTGCTGACCATAATCAAAAAAATGAAATAAAACTCCCTTTCAAATAGCATGATTCATACTTTCCATTGACACTTGATAGCAATATCCTCTTTGATTCGGTTGTTTTTACTCTTTTCGTTTGCATTGTCAATAGCGTTAATAACATATAGTACGTACATGAATAAATAAAGTAAAGGTAGCATTTCCTATTAGTCACGACTAACGCTATTCGGCTTTCTTAGAGGAAGTGACACGTGTTGTTCATTTTGTTCGTTTCGTTTTCTTTATAAACAGCACACAACAACAACAAACCATAAAAACCTCGAAAAACAAGAAATACAGTATCTTTAAAAAAGATAGATGACATAATCGAGTATGACTAATGAAACTCTTTAATGGCTCAAAACGAAGTAAAAGAACGAATAGTATCCTTACTAGCATATGTCTTTTTTCTTTTCGCACGGTTCAAGTCCTCGGAGTATCGATTAACGCTAGCAATGCTTGTTAGTGTGGTTTTATAGATGTGCGAGCAAATATTTCAGCAAGGGCCTGCCGAATACACACGTGCAGAGGTTTGACCAATCACAAATCACTATCTATTCATTCTTTATCTTTAGTAGCACGAAGTTGATGAAGAGCCAGCGCATTTAGCTACACCGAAAAAAGAATTGAAACAGAAACGGAGCTCGTACTTAGTATAAAACATGAAGTGTTTGTCCCATGCCTTTCAGTTGATCTCGAGACACTAAAATGTGATATACAAATTATGGTAGACCTACTTGGCAGTGATCCGACAGAAGTTGCTTGCGAAAGTGAGTGCCACAACTTATTGCAGGAAGGCCATGTGTTTAATTATGCCTGTCCATTGGTTTGCCATGGGTAAGTAAATACCTTTTATTAGTATAACAGTATGGCTGCATGATGCATGCTAAAATGTTCTAGAAGGATAAAGTGTTTCTAAATCTTGAATCTAGACTGAGGCAGATTTGACGTTAGCAGGCAAAGAGGTTTGACCTCATCCTCTGGAATAAGTCTTTCAAAGGGACTGTATAGACTGAGGCAGATATGACGTTAGCAACCAAAGAGGTATGACTTCATCCTCTGGAATAGGTCTGTCAAAGGGACTGTATATACTGAGGCAGATTCGACGTTAGCAGCCAAAGAGGTATGACTTCATCCTCTGTAATAAGTCTTTCAAAGGGACTGTATAGACTGAGGCAGATATGACGTTAGCAGGCAAAGAGATATTACACCATTTTCTTGAATGGGTCTTTCAGAAGACAGTATAGACTGAGGGCTGGTTTGACGTGTGCATGCAAAGAGATATGACTTCATCCTCTGGAATGAGTCTGTCAGAATACAGTATAGACTTTGGCAAATTTGACGTTCGCAGGCAAAGAGGGATGACTTTATCCTTTGAAATAAGCCTTTCAGAGGACAGTATAGACTGAGGCAGTTTTGACGTATACAGGCAAAAAGCTTTGGCCTTATCCTCAAAAGTGAGTTGTTCAGAGGAGAGTATAGACCGAGACAGTTTTTACGTGTGCAGGCTAAGATGTAAGGCTCCATTCTCTTGAATGGGTCTTTCTGAGGCCTGTATAAAGTAAGTTAGGTTTTGCGTGTGCAGGCAAAGAGGCATGATTTCATTCTCTGGAATAGGTCTTTCAGAGGACAGTATAGACTTTGGAAAATTTGACGTGTGCAGGCCAAAAGGCATGACCTCATCCTCTGCGATGAGTCAGAGGACATTATAGACTGAGGCATATTGGACAGTTGCAGGCTAAGAGGTATGACCTTGTCTTCTGGAGAGTGTTTTCCCTTCAGAGAACAGTTTAGAACGAGACAGACTTGACGTGTGCAGGCAAAGAGGTATTTTTCCATCCTTTGGCGTGATACTTCCCTTCAATGGACAGTATAGACTGAGGCATATGTGACGTGTGCAGGCTTAGAGTTTTGACTTTATCTTCTGGAATGAGTTTTTAGAAGAAAGTATAGCCTGAGGCAGGTTTGACGGGTGCAGACTAAATGGTATAACTTCATCCTCTGGAGTGAGTCTTCCATACAGACGACAGTATAGACTGACACAGACTTGACGGAGGGACTGGCAAAGAGGTATGTCTCCATCTTCTGGGGTGAGTCTTCCCTTCAGTGGACAGTATAGACAGAGACATACTTGACGAAGTGGCTGCGTAAGAGGTATGACTCCATCATCTGGAGTGAGTCTTCCCTTTAAAGGACCTTATAGACCGAGACAGACCTGACGTAGTGGCTGGCAAAGAGGTATGGCTCCATCTTCTGGGGTGAGTCTTCCCTTCAGTGGACAGTACAGACAGAGACATACTTGACGAAGTGGCTGCGTAAGAGGTATTACTCCATCCTCTGGGGTGAGTCTTCCCTTCAGAGGACAGTATAGATTGACACAGACTTGACGGAGGGACTGGCAAAGAGGTTTGAATCCATCGTCTAGGGTGAGTCTTCCCTTCAGAGGACAGTAAAGACTGAGACAGACCTGACGAAATGGCTACGTAAGATGTATGACTCCATCCTCTGGGGTGAGTCTTCCTTTTAGTGGACAGTATAGACAGAAACAGATTTGACGAAGCGGCTGCGTAAGAGGTATGACTCCATCCTTCCCTTCAGTTGACAGTATAGACTGGAACAGATTTGACATAGTGGCTGCGTAAGAAATATAACTCCATCGTCTGGGGTGAGTCTTCCCTATAGAGGACAGTATAGACTGAGACAGACTTGACTTAGTGGCTGGCAAAGAGGTATGACTGCATCCTCAGGGGTGAGTCTTCCCTTCAGTGGACGGTGTAGACTGGGACAGACTTGACGTAGGGATTGGCAAAGAGGTATGACTCCATCCTCTGCCGAGAGTCTTCCCTTCAGTGGACAGTATAGACTGGGACAGACTTGACGTAGGGGCTCGCAAAGAGGTATGACTGCATCCTCTGGAGTGAGTCTTCCCTACAGTGGACAGTAAAGACTGACACAGACTTGACGTAGAGGCTGGCAAAGAGGTATGACTCCATCCCCTGCCGAGAGTCTTCCCTACATTGGACAGTATAGACTGACACAGACTTGACGTAGTGGCTGTGGAAGAGGTATGACTCCATCCTCTAGGGTGAGTCTTCCCTGCAGTAAACAGAATAGACTGATACAGACTTGACGTAGTGGCTCTCAAAGAGGTATGACTCCATCCTCTGCCGTGAGTCTTCACTACAAGGGACAGTATGGACTAGAAAGACTTGACGTAGGGGCTAGCAAAGAAATGTGACTCCATCCTCTGCCGTGAGTCTTCCCTACAGTTGACAGAATAGACTGAGACAGACTTGACGCAGGGATTGGCAAAGAGGTATGAATGCATCCTCTGCCGCGAGTCTTCCCTACAGTGGACAGTATAGACTGAGACAGACTTGACGTAGGGACTGGCAAAGAGGTATGTCTCCATCCTCTGCCGTGAGTCTTCCCTACAACGGACGCTATTAGTAGCCTATTAACCCTTATCCTGCTACATAAGTTAAATGAAACTTTTCAAGCCCATAGTAAAATTCCTAACAACGCTATTTCAAACGTATTTCTTTGAACCAAATAATTACTTGTCGGACAGTTTTGAACAAAGATCAGGCTGCACCCTTTGCGCAGTCTGATCTTTATCCTCACTGTCCACTAAAGTTAAGCAAGTCGTGCTGAAGATCGTATGGGTTATGAATGTAACTATTTCATTTCAGATTTCAAACTCTACTCCACTCACTGAACGTAACACCCGACCCTTCAGGAACAGCAAAACCATGTACAGCTCCCACCGGAAGGAAATAATTTCGAATCTTTTTTATCCGTATTTTTATTGTAAATGTAATGCATATCAATAAAGGTGTACATGTATTTATTGACACGATTTCGCCAAGACATCTGTGTATTTCATCGGTAAGGCGTATCTTCCAAACTGACTAGTCTTACCAGCAAAGTTCGTAACAAAGAAACAAATCAACAAATACATAGCAGAAATACAGGGACCGGGCAAGAATATCAGGACAAAAGCCTAATACCAAAACAACCACTGAGCTAAAGAGAGTTCTCCCTAACGCAATTGTTAGGCACTGCATTTAAACCGGATTGGAGCCTTGGATGAAGGAGTGGTCTTTCGTAACAACTTATTCTAGCTATATGATTTTATTAGGAAAAAGCTTCTTCAAAAACCATGGTAATTTTATATATGGCGATTATGGACAAATCCTTGACAGGCTAACTGACATCTGTACATGGCGTGAGAATTATGATATGTACTGACGGAAAACCAACACTACTTTTCAAAAAAGCAATTGTTAAAATCCAAACCTTATATATGCAGGGTATGCATGTCGACTGAGGTTAGCCCCATAGCATTTTTATGTGCTATTGTCTGTCTATCCGTGATATTGGGTCGATTTACGAAAATCATGCTCTGCGTGTGCACAAGCCGAATGTCTGTACATGTTTCAAACTGCTACATGTGGATAGACCGATCATTCATCGAATTAACCCTTTCCCAAACGACAAATTTTAGACTCTTCCAAACTCAAAGCGTTTGCAGACAACAATTTCAAATTTGATAAAAATGGCAGAAAGTTCTCCAAATGGGTAGAAAACACTGTGGGAAAAGGAGAAATTGCTCGTTACGAGCAATTTCTCCTTTTCCCACAGTGTTTTCAAAAGACTTGTACTGAAGACCCGTAAAAACAAGGGCTTGTTTGGGAAAGTGTTAAAAGAAAATGCTTAAAAAATCCTTGAAAATTGTTATGGAGCGCTGACCTGGTATGACGTTAGATCAACGTCAGGTGGCAATCGGTATGTTCATAGATGGTATAAGTGCAAATAACACTGCACGGCAAGCCGTCTTCAGGCAACACACTAGCAAACCGGGTATGTTGCAGACATGCCACGTTTGGGAGGCCAAGGAAGACTTCGCATCGTACAGGCAATTACATTATCACTTTATCAAAACATAACCACTGGTCCATCAGCAAAATCGCTAGCCATGTTCGAAATGTAATTGGTACAATAATTTCATTTCAAACAGTACGTAACTGTCTGAGGTCTGCAAGTTTAAGAGCCTAATGATCTTACGTTGGCGTTCCACTTGCGTTACGTTATCGTCAAGCAAGGTTAGAGGAGATGATCTAGAAACCAATAGAAAGAAGTTGTTTTCCCCAATGAGTCTCATTTTCATGTTCACTCTGGCGATGGAAGAGCCAGAGTGTGGCGGCGACGAGGTGAAAGATTTCTTGCTGAAGACGTCAGTGAACACGTTGGTTATAGCAAAGGTAGCGTCGTGATATTGGGCGGGATAAGTCAAAGAGCATAGACAGACATAATCATCGTTGCAGAAAACCTAACAGCTGACCGATACTGCTGCGAGATAGTTCATCCTGTGCTTATCCTGTTTTTAAGCAATGGACATGTACGTTTGCTGCAACAGGACAATGCCTGCCCTCATACTGAACGCCAAAATCAGATGTTTTCACAGGGACACGGTGTTCGTACACTTGCATGGCCTACCAAATCCCCATTTCTCCCCTATTGAGCATCTGTGGGATCACTTGGAACGGTAAGTACAAAAACGTCATAACGTCAATAACGTCCAAGACCTTGAGCTGATTTTACACCATGTTCCACATTGTGAGAAACCTCATCGCTTGCACGAGGCGTAGGTGCACTGCTGTCATTACCCACAGGGGAAGTCACACACGATATTGACTGTGACCTTCCCTATTGCTCCTGTCGTCAATTTATTTCTTTGAGTAACCTCATTTTCAAATTGGCTTGATTGGATTTCACATCCCCTTATCAGTTTAGGAGTAAATCACCGACTCCTTTTCCCACGATGTTTTCAAAAATGCTTCTTATTCAGAATCGTGAAAACCAGGGATTGTTTTGGAAAGGTTAACACGAGAAATCGACTTGTTACATCACTTCAAGCTGCACTTTCAGTACTTGGATTTTATCCCGTTACCTCTATACCAGACTAAAAATTTAAAACCAAGAAAAAACATTTGTGGACGGCGTAGATGATATCAGATTGCACAGAATATGCACAGGAAAATAGCTTGGATAAGTCGAAAAAACTCCCAACAAACAGCCTGGTCACATTAGCTCTACACCGTTGTCTGCGCATGTCATATTCTTCGAAGATTCGAATGTCTTATATGACGCATCACTAGCCCTGAAAGCGGACTGAGTGTAAAATTACGCTCTATAAAGTAGCAATGTAGAAAATAGCTTTTATCAATACGTTTGAGGAGAAATGAGACCTGCTTTAGCTCTAGATGTCTCTAAACTGCTGATCATAGCTGCGTGAATTGCACCAGGTAGCGTTTTATTTAGTAAACATTTGTTCTAGTTTGAAATTCAAAGTAACGGTTGTCGCGTTGAAAAGTGGTTCGGCTCTGTACCCAGAATGCCCAAATTAGATAGATGAGTGTTTATAGAATGCCATCTAGCGGGAGATAATGGCTCTACACCGCTCGCTGTTTGTTCCTAGACTTTGACTTGACCCAATATCTCACAAGATTTCCCGCGTTTGAAGGAACTTGAAGGAACTTGAAGGAGCAGACTTGCAAAAACATTTTGGGAAAGGAAAAAAAAATGCTGGTCACCAGCATTTTCTCCTTGACCTTCAATGTTTTCTACCTATCCAAGGGCAAATTGGAGTTTATGAATCATCTGCACAAGATTTGAGATTGTTTTGGAACCTTAATTGTTGGTGGCTGGGCAAAGATTAAGTCACTCTCAATTGCAGGGAGAATCTTCCGTTAGACTTTGGAAAAAAAAAACGAAACTATTCATACAGCAGTGAAAGAGTTAAGTCACTTTGGAAGACACTGGCCTCTCACATCGCATGTTCATAAGGATTCCAGGAAACAAACATGGAACGTCACAAATATATGCTGTCAGATATTGTCTCACAATGAGGACCATTCTTCAGTTATTTCCCTTGATTCTTCTCTAGATCTACATTGGTCCTGATAAAGGAATTACTTGGATTTTATCCTTGATTTTCTTGCAGTGAACATCTATTTTCTCTAGAAAATATTTCATGTAAATCTAGTTAGACTGTTTCACAAATCGATATATACGGAGTTCCTGGTGATTAGGAACAGGATTTGATTTGAATACATGTGGACCTTAAACATACATAAAAAATCATTGTTATAATTATCGCAACATCCCCAAGGGAACCAAGGATAAAAACAAAGGAATACAGGTGAAAAGACCACTGTGTCAATTGGTTACCTTCAGTCTTCAGCTGTTAAGGGAGATAATTAATTGACAGGAATGATCCCCATTGATGAAAAATAGATATGAGCCATGCTCTGTAAGGCATTTGCGAAAAGTATCGACCCAGGTAAGCCTGCGCAGTCCGCGCAGGCTTACCTGGGCTGAAACTTTTCGCTAATGGTAGATTTTCTGTATGTCAAAGGACCAGTCTAGCTCATGATCTAGTCAGTTGTAGGACAAAACGGAATCTGTTGATGTATAATACTGCGATGACTTGCTTGGTATCATGTATCACCGAGATGCATTAAGTTTCCTCTTGCCAGAGCATGGTACATATATTTAAACTTAAAATGTTAGTGCTTTTGTAATATTATGGGTTAAAACTCAGATACCAAGAACTTTAGACTGACTGAGGAGGCGTGGTTTTCGAGAATCTAATTTTCTCAGATTTTGGCTATTGATGCCTTATTTGCCTGGTTGGCAATATGAATATTGATATTGACAATGGGGGTGCTTGGCTTCTTATATATGTGGTGTAGGATGCTTGATCGGGGGAGAGATGTGAGGACAGTGAGTGAATTAAGATCTCTGTAGAGAGAAGGTTAAGATCAGGACGGAATGTGTTACCATCTTTAAATGAAGTGATAAGATATGGAACAAGAGAACAGTTAACAACTAAGATAAGTTTTACTGAGTAACTGATACACGTTTGAATATCATGTTTGGGTAGTTTCCTTGTGTCGAAATAAATAAACATGTAGAATAGCAGATTCGTGTTTATGTTATATTTGACGAACTAAAATCCACTATACGATCGAGACATCAAACGCATTATGATATACCGCAAGGGTAAACAAAATCAGCCCATACGTCTGTGAAATTTGTCTGTATTCTACAGTCTTCCATGCGTTGTTTCCTCAATATTTGAACTCACCTATTTATAAATCAGTAAATCGATTGCCAAGTTAAAAGATAAGGAAGGGCCAGTTTTAGATCTGGTCCTATAACAGACAGATCACATGATCCCGATACATGCACATGCAAACACTTTCGCTGACACAAAAAGTCAGAAAATGATAACGTTTGTGTAAGACTTTGCTTTAAGTCTATGTGCTTGCTTGACTTGACGTATCATTTGTTTGTTTTTCTTTAATTTGACCTAATTCTAGGTGTAAGACTCGAATAAAAGAATAGTTATTTGTGATTAGTCAAATATGCAAACATGTTTATTCTGCGGGTCTCTACGGGTACTTTTTTGCGAGCCAATTATGACAACAATACCATTTATGACAATATATAGGGATTGCTACCATTAACCTGGGCTCTTTTTTATACATCAGTCAATGGATATCACTTGGAATAAGTAGACTCGTATTCATCAACCGTTCTTGAGAACATTTTCTGTCTTATACTTCAAGATTTTCAAAAACTGAAAGTAACACAACTTCTGATTGGCTAAACCAAATGGTTCAAAGAGCCATTGCTCGAGAAATCTTTGAATATTGTGAAATGTTGGAATGGCGACTTTGACTGATAAACTTTTTGACATCGGAGATGAAAGCACCATATTACGACAATCTTCGTCACGGCTGAAGATAAGACTTTGTCCTTAAACATCACGATTTATTTAAATATAGTCATCACTGGCCTTTTTAAGCTTTTGTGGGGTCAAGAGAGACAGAAAGACAGACAGACCTAGGACAGAGAAAGAGAGCTGAGAGGGTATAACACATAATTATGCTTTTCCACAGAGACAAAAATCACAATTTTGATCTAAACGTTCACCAAGCATCAACGTTCTGAAAGGACCCCGCGGAAAAAAAGGCTTTTGAAAACATTTCGGGGAATCGAGAAAATTCAAGCTAATCACCAGCTTTTTTTTTAAACTCACGGCGTGTACTAAAATGCAGACTACTTATTTGAGGACAAATTGCTCTGTGATAGTTAACCAGTTTGTATGTAATATCAGACCAAGCTGATGCACTGTGGTTATGTAAAATATCCCAAGGTTTTGGAGATAACCCTGCTCAGCCCAATCATGTCCTTAGCTTTGGAACACGGAGATGAAATATGGGACCGTATTCTTAGTCTTATTCTCCATAAGTTTTCTAACTTCGAAAGTTACACAACTTCTGAGTGGCTAAACCGAATGGTTTCGCCAATCAGAACTTGTGTTACTTTTAAGTTTAGGACAATAAGACTGAGAATGTTGTTAAGAATGGTTTCTAACTTTGAGATTAACATAACTTCTGATTGGCTGAACCGATCTGAGAATGTTCTTAAGAATGTTTGGTGACCCTGGTCTACTCTCTGTTTTAATCATATCCTTGTTTTTTTTGTTTTGTTTTGAGAACAGAAATAAAAATCAGGTCAGCCCTTTGCACTAGTAACATCCTTGGTATTGAAACACTGTGATGGAATCTTGTTGGCTCTTTGTTGGCGCCAATCATGTCCTTGGTTATTGAATAGGATGAAACCTTTTCTGCTCTTTCTATAGAATTACATCCTCAGTTCCGGTGTAATGCAGGAGGAATGACCCCAGAAGTCATTTCACTACGTAGAGGAATGGCCAGAGTCATTATTCTACGTAGAGAAATGACCCCAGAAGTCATTCACTACGTAGAGGAATGACCCGGGTCATTTTGTAGAGGAGGGTCATTTCTATGCATTACACCGGATCACAGAAATGAAATCTGGTAAAATCTTTTCACTAATTACACACACACCCACCCCATTGTTTGGCACAGTGATGAAACCAGGTCAGCTTTTTGCACTAAAGATATTATTGGTTTGCGAACACCGTGATAAAATCAAGTATAATCTTTTTTTTTCCAGTCGTACCTTTGGTTTTAGAACTCTGTGTGAAAAGACATTGTCAGTTTTTAGCAAATATTACGATCATCCTTGGTTTGGGAATAATGAGATGATGTCACGTCAGCTTGTAACATCAATTATGTCTTTAACCCATTACCACACAATCCCTACTTTTGACGACCCTGAGAAAGAAGCATACAGAAAACATTGTGGAAAAAGGAGAAAATGCTGGTAACCAGCATTTTCTCCTTTTCCCACAATGTTTTCTACCCTTCGCATTTTCTCCTTTTTCTCAGAAAGTTTTCTACCCGTCACAAAACAAATTTTGAATTTTGAGTCTGTTTTATTTTGTCATCTGCAAATATTTTCAATTTTGACAAGCCTAAAATATTGTTGTTTTCCCAACCACAAAATTTTAAACTGGTCCAAATTAAAAGCATTTGCAGATGACAAAAATTAAGGTGACTCAAAAATTAAAATTTGTTCAGAGGGGGTAGAAAATATTATAAAAAGAAGAGGAAATGCCGGTTTCCAGCGTTTTCTCCTTTTCTTAGGATGTTTTAAAAGGCTTCTTTTTCATATGTTTGGGATTTTTGTTTATAAATGTCATGGGCTCACATAAAATAATGTAATACAGGAAAAGTATATATATTTTGACGAAAAATATCTTGTTTTCAAATCGTTTTAATCGATAGACTTCTAAATAAACAGTGCCCAATCAAATAATTATATACTCAGCGTCATTGAAAAGTCACCAGTACTAAAGTTGAATAATTTTCATCTTGCCACTAGAGAGATTTTTTTTTAAATTTATGCCATTTACCAACTAAACTTTTGACATGAGAACGCCCCTATGCCTTTGTGCTTCACGTTGAAACTGTAATAATGTGCTTGAAAAATATACTTATTTCAGGAATTATGCCCTTTCATCAATCCAGAGTAAATTTTGATTGACTACCTAGTGACTTTTCATTGCCACTGAGTATAATTATAATAAAAAAAAGAAAATAACTCAGAGCATACAGAGAAATACTGACTATTCTCTCAAGCTGATCAAAGTCTTCAAGAGCCGAAACTGCATGTTTGCGCGTTAAACATATTTGCTCTAAAAGATTTCCTATTGTTCCTTCCCCTCCCTCTCTACCTCTCTCCCTGTCTCTCTGTTGTCCCCCCCCCCCCCCTCCTCCCTCCCTCTCCCTCCATCCTCTCTCTCTTTCTCACTCTGCCCCTTTCTCTCTCTGCCTCTTCCTCTCTCTCTCTGTCTCTCTCTCTCTCTCTCTCTCTGTCTGTCTGTCTCTCTCCCTCTCTCTGTGTGTGTCTCTCTCTCTGAATATGAAGTTATGACGGTGTGGTATAGTGCTATTTTTGTGACGAAATCTAGAAATCTAGACTTTCATATCTCCCTGTTGTGTCACTTGTGTTTAAAAAAGGATCGAAGAAATTGATAAGCCAGTTACTAAGAAACCTTGAAGGTATATTGACGGTAAGTCAACTTTTTGTTTAATTACAGAACTCTAGACTTGTCCGAACTGAAATCATTTGCAGAGGACGAGTTAGAAGTGACTTCTTTCGGCAGGATAGAAAACATTGTGGGAAAGAAGAAAATGCTGGTTACCAGCATTTTCTCCTTTTCCAACTATGTTTTCAAAAGCCCTTCCATTTGGGTCGTTAAAAGTCGGGATAGTTAACAAGTTTTACTTTTTTTCTGTCTCTAACCTTTAGTGATTTAGTATGCAAAATTTTATTTCAAGATCAGATCAGAAAAAAAAATACAGACAAGACATTATTTTTCCCTTTGCCGAAGAGAGAGAGAGAGAGAGAGAGAGAGAGACAGAGACAGAGACAGAGACAGAGAGAGACAGTGAGGGAGGGAGGGAGGGAGGGAGGGAGAGAGAGAGTTTTATACCACAGCATTTTTTTGTCGTAACTATTGATGTAATTATTGATTGAAAAAATGTTTCGAAACGAACAGTTCTTCCTTTTGTCACCATTGATTGACACGTATTTATTTTTGAAACACTACTTAATATTAATTCTAGATCATGTTTTGTATCATTTCCGGAGCAAAATATTCTTTTTTTTAGGTAAATACTTACAGATAAACTACTTACACTTAATGGGCAAAAGCTCTGTTTCAGAATATCGAGCAATAGTGACAAATTTGCCGAAGTTTTTCATTCATTTTGATAGTTTAAATCTTTATCAAACGATCCCTTGTTTTTTACGACCCTGAGATAGAAGCCTTTTGAAAACTTTGCGGAAAAAGAAGAAAATACTAGTAGCCAGCATTTTTCTCCTTTTCCCACAATGTTTTCTACCCTGCTGGAAACAAATTTTAACTTAAGTTTCGTTTATTTTCACGTCTGTAAGTGCTTTCATTTTGGACCAGTCTAAAATTTTGTCGTTTGGTAAAGAATTAAGTTAACCTTTAAAAACGCATTTCCGCAGCTACTATAGATCAAGATCGGCACGCACAGCATCTTTGCAAGCCCAGGGTGACGATCCACTACGCTACTCTACCCTTGGCGGATCGAGCTTGATTTTTACATTCCAGCATATTATGCGTTTTCATTGGTTGCAGCCAGCTCTAACTGCATGAATCAAATCGCTCGTAGCATTTCATTTTTGATAAAACAAGGTCGCGACCTTTCGAATAAAAATAGAAGGGAAACATGGATAACTCCGTGGATGTGCTCAGTATCTGTAATGATTTATTACAAAATAAACATATACGAACAATATCTACAGAAGGTTTCAGTATGACTAATCAATTATTGGAGGTTTTAGGCTATATTCCAGCACCTTACGATGGAATGTCGAGGTACGTTTGTGGTTCTTGATCCATGTTGAATTGTTGTATTCGTCAGCGGTTTGTAAAACGATATTTCATTGGCTATAAGAAATATCGCCGGAATCTCGAAATCAATTCCTTCCAATCCAATCCTTCCATTTGGGTCGTTAAAAGTCGGGATAGTTAACAAGTTTTACTTTTTTCTGTCTCTAACCTTTAGTATGCTTATCCAAATTTTAGATCAAGATCAGATCAGAAGAAAATACACACAAGACATTATTTTTCCCTTTGCCGAAGAGAGAGAGAGAGAGAGAGGGAGAGAGAGAGAGAGAGAGAGAGAGGGAGAGAGTTTTATACCACAGCATTTTTTTGTCGTAACTATTGATGTAATTATTGATTGAAAAAAATGTTTATTGCTCGAAACGAACAGTTCTTCCTTTCGTCACCATTGTTTGACACGTATTCATTTTTGAAACCCTACTTAATGTTAATTCTAGTGAATGTTTTGTATCATTTCCGGAGCAAAATATTCTTTTTTTTTTAGGTAAATACTTACAGATAAACTACTTACACTTAATGGGCAAAAGCTCTGTTTCAGAATATCGAGTAATAGCGACAAATTGTTTTTTTTTTATCAAAAATGAAATGCTACGAGCGATTTGATTCATGCAGTTAGAGCTGGCTGCAACCAATGAAAACGCATAATATGCTGGAATGTAAAAATCAAGCTCGATCCGCCAAGGGTAGAGTAGCGTAGTGGATCGTCACCCTGGGCTTGCAAAGATGCTGTGCGTGCCGATCTTGATCTATAGTAGCTGCGGAAATGCATTTTGATTGAAAATAGCTTCTCTCGCACATAGCCTTTTATTGGCACAATGATACGAATTTGCCTACTGACCCTGCGCTTTTTCTTTCCAAAACCAATTCGTTCCATGGCTTGTTCGTCCTATGATTGCGCGTTACTCCATTTGATTGCTCATGAATATTTATAGATCGAAGTACATGTAATTGATTGTAGTGCTGGAAATTAAATGTAAAAGGCTAAAGATATTTCAAAATTATAGCTTTAAGGTACATGAGTACTCTCCCTTCAACCGGAAAGGTATCCATTTGCTTTTAAGCCAATATTTGAATAATATGTCTCTTTTTCTTTCAAACTATTGATTCCACGCAATGGGTTTCCTTGACAAATACAACTTCAGCGTTCTCAATGCTTTGATTATATACATGTACATGTTCGTGGGAGGGTGAACTAACAAACATAATATAAACGAGAAAACTTACCATGCACTTCAAACTCCTCATTTCAGAGACCATGAAAGTTTTGGTTGTACTTTGTCTTCTTCCGCTGGTTTTGGCCGCCCCGTCAGGTAAGTCAAACAGCAACGTTCGGGAACTTGTCCCGAGTTAACCCTTTACCACACAATCCCGATGTTTAACACCTCCGTTAAGGAAGCCTTTTGAAAACATTGTTGGAAAAGGAGATAATGCTGGTTACCAGCATTTTCTCCTTTTCCCACAATGTTTTCTTCCCTTCCTTAAACAAACTTCAATTCTTTAATCACATTTCTGAAAAGATTACCGATTGTGCTCACGAGATGAAATAAATTTCCATCTTTCACCGAAAAAAAAAAAACCCAAATATTTTATTTATTTCATGCTTTTACCCCTTTCTGGGAGGAGCTTTATCAAAATCCAGTATAGTTCTTTTCCGTAATTCCCCGTGGCGTACCCCTCCCCCATAGCAACACATTGCAGTATATTACATCAACCGCGAGAAATGTAAGGTAAATGACGTCATATTTCCATCTAGCCGTGAGGCACGCGCAATTAAGCTAGGCAACAAGAACATGAAAATCGGTATTTTCACTGGTGGTACCAGTGTAAAATCGAAAATATTTTCACTGCTACTTCTCGATATCCTACCGGAAAGCATGAAATAAAGTACACAAAACAACCTCTTCCATGAGTTTTGCTACTATATTTAACTACCCTAAAGAGGAATATTATTGCAAATAGTACAGGAAGGTTCGCTAAAAAGCTAAATCAATCCAAGGACTTTTTTGAGAATGGACAATCGAGAAGCGTTTTTTAAAAAAAGAGATTTTCGGCGTGACACCGACAGATTGTAACTTTTAATCGTACACAAAGATCGATAGCTTCGTCCATGTATTGCAGAGTGGCATCAGGAGACAAGCACGCCGACAGGCCATATTTGTTGACAACCTTGGGTTTTTTTTCCCATGGTGGGGTTATTTTTTTTATAATGGAAGAAATGAAATTATCCTCTCTACATGAGAGAATCGTTATGTTATCGATCTTTCGATTGGCTGTTCCGGTATTTCCTGGCCATATGAATATTCATAAGAAACGACGAATTGATAGTCAGTTATCCCAGGGGTAGATGCATGGAGAGTAAACGTAATGCTTCAAACCTGGGTTCCGTGGATGAGTTGAGAGGTGTTAACCCATTACCACACAATCCCTACTTTTGACGCCCCTGAGAATGAAACCTTTTGAAAACACTGTAGGAAAAGGAGAAAATGATGGTAAACAGCATTTTCTCCTTTTCCCACAGTGTTTTCTACCCTTCCCAGGACAAATTTCATTTTTTCAGTCACCTTTATTTTGTCGTCTGCAAATGCTTTCAATTTGGACCAGTCTAAAATTTTGTCGTGTGGTAATGAGTTAAACATATATGTATAAGGAGATATTTAACCCTTTACCAAACGACAAAATTTTAGACTGGTCCAAATTGAAAGCATTTGCAGACGACAATTCAACTCTTCCTGAAAAGATGATTTCTGTCTATGATAGGGCAGAAAACATTGTGGGAAAAGGAGAAAATGCTGGTTACCAGCATTTTCTCCTTTTCCCACAATGTTTTCAAAAGGCTACTATTCCAGACCCGTAAAAACCAGGAATTGTTTGGGAAAGGGTTAATTAAAAAAAAAAAAAAACTTTTAAAATAGCAAAAGATGGGTTTTTACCCTCGGTTCGAACATTTCATCTCACTTTTTTAGCAGGAAAGGGTTAATGTAGTTTATATTATGGTGTTTCAGTCAGCGAGCAGGACAGGAGATTTATTGAGACTATCGGTATACCCCTCGGCACCAATATTTGTAAGTACTAGAAGTTGTTGTCAGAAGACTGTCTGTCCGTATGCCTAGATATTGGTGGACATAAAGGGTCAAGGTCGGATAAAACAGACCTAGTGTCTATATCCCGTCTGATCATGTGGTTAAGCCTATAAGATAACAACAAAAATATTTTAGAAATGATAACTGGCGTTTACTGGAATTTATTATATACCTAGAAGTGAAATCCTGGAATTTCCCAGTGTAATAAATTTTGATATCATCACTAGTGACGATATCAACTTTCACTTTCACTTCCTGCCGTATTTCAGGAACTACTTTTTTTCATTAAGCACTTATAGCTAGTTTTTGTTGTTTTTCAAACGAAAAATTAAGAATAATAATGTTAATAAGGTACATAATAAATAGAATAATCAACTGGTTATTTTTGATATGAAAAATATCTCACTCAGCTGCGTCGTAAGGCGTTAAAAAAACTCGTGCTGCGCACTCGTTTTATCAACCCCTAACAACGCATCCTCGTGAGATATTTTTCATATAAAAATATCCAGTTGATTATCCTATATAGAAATATTGAAGGTCTTTTGGGATTCAATATGAAGAGAAACACTTAAAAGGTATCACAGTAGTAGCTGTAGTTATCTCCTTGATCTCAATGGTTCACAAATCTGTTTGAAAGTGTGATTTTTAACCCTTTACCACATTATGACGACCTTTAACAACCCTGAGGAAGGAGCATTTTGAAAACAGTGTGGAAATAGGATAAAATGCTGGTAACCAGCATTTTCTCCTTTTCCCCACAAAGTTTTCTACCATATCAAAGAAAAATGGTGTTGTTTAATGAAATTTGCGTCTGCAAATGCTTTCAATTTAGACAGGTGCAAAATTTTGTCTTTTGGTAAAGAGTTAATGAGATATTTTTATTCAAGATAAGATGCAAACCAAACTTCATCTTTGGAAAAACGGCAGAAAACATCAGTGTGTCTGAAAAAAAAAAAACAACAACAAAAAAACATTTAGCATGTTTAAGCTTGTCCTTTGACGTAAGATATGATTACGCATAACTATCGTCTGCCCGCTTCAGATTTGCACATTTTTTTGTTCCATTGTAGTCGACATTGACAGCCTGAAATGCGACTTGCAGTTGATTTTAGATGTGATCGGAAGCGATCCAGCCGAAATCACTTGTGAGAATGAATGTCACAACGTCCTCCAGCAGGGTCACGTGCTCAATTATGGATGCCCTTTTGTTTGCCATGGGTAAGTTCATTAATTGTAAGTTTAGCGAAATATTCTTGAAAACCAAGCTAGTACCCCCAGCTCCGAAAGAAGTTCGTTTAACCCTTTACCAAACAATCCCTGGTTTTTACGACACTGCTATAGAAGCCTTTTGAAATCATTGTGGGAAAAGGAGAAAATCCTGGTAACCCAGCATTTTCTCCTTTTCCCACAAGGTTTTCTGCCCCGCTGTTTACACATTTCAATTTTCGAGTAACGTCTATATTGTCGTCTGTAAGTGCTTTCAATTTGGACCAGTCTAAAATGTTGTCGTTTGGATTAAAAGAAAATTTCAACTCGGGCATTGGAAAATCAACCTTAATTAGGCTCTATTCATAGGGTCCGTATTCACCAAACATTTTCAAGAATATTTTTTGTCCTATTGTTCAGTATTTTCTAAATGTGAAAGTGATATAGCTTCTGACAGGCTAAACCAAAATTTGACGGTCACTATGTTGCTCTATAGGGAATTTTCGCAATGGATGGTTGGCCATCACTACGTTGCTCTTTAGATCATCTTCGCCAGCTTCTGATCACAATTTCTGTGTTTCTCTCTCAAGGTTGTCAATCAATAACGTTGCTCTTTAGAACATTTTCAGTAGCCTCTCTTTGTTGATCTGTAGAGCGTCTTCGCAAGTCATGGTCGGGCATTACAAATTGCTTTGTAAAGTGACTTCGCGAGCCATAATTGAGGATTTCTACGTCGCCCTGTAGAGTAACTTCGCTAGCTAAGGTTGGCCAACATTATGTTGCTCTGTAGAACATTTTCTCCTTTAACAGTCGGCTATCAGTACATTGCTCTTACGAGGGTCTTTGCTAGCGATGGCTTGCGATCACTAGTGCTCTGTGCTGCACCTTCGCTAGTCACGGTTGACAATCACAAGGTTGCAGTGCAGACCAACTACAATGGCCAAGAATAACGACGACTTCGTTGCTCTGTAAAGCCTCTGGACTAGCCACGCATACTATTTTGCGTTATTGAGCATCTTAGGTAGCCAAGGTTGACGATAACTAAGGTGCATTTTTAAAACCACTTACAATTTTCAAAATGACTAAAATCTGAAGTACATTGAATTAATGCCCATTTAGTGGAAAATGCTCCTATTACAAATAATTGTTTTTTTTTTTTTCAAATATCTTTGAAGGTCTTAATGGTCTTATGTTATCATTTATAAGTAAATTAGTCCCTCCTTGAACCGTTCATACAAATCATTTAGAATTGCATCCCTAATCTTATTACCAAGAATTTCTAAATTTTTTAATTGGCTGAAGTAAAAGGTGTAGCCAATTAGAAAATGTTTTTCCTTGAATCTTTGAACGATTGATTGTTCATCCAGAGCATTGAACCTCGATCTTTGCTCTGGTCAAGTTATTTTTCGGTTCCTTACGTTAAGTCAACTATAATGTATTTTTCATCTTGCTTCAGATTCCAGGAACTTGTGCATTATTTTGACATCAAACCGGGTACTAACGATTGCAGCGGACAATCTGGCACAACAACGGTGTCGGTCTGATTCAATTCCAAATAAAATGAGGATTATAAACAGTATAAAAGTCGATTAAAATGTTTCTTAATACATCTTGAATGTCTGTTTTTTTTTTTTTATATAAGTCACCGAGTGCTTTCAACAACATATCACGGTGATAGCTAACTTCTTCATGTCTTCAGGTGCGCGCCATGCGCCTAGAAATTAAATATAGGAATAGTGGAAAGATGCCTTAATCTTTCATGAGTCTTTCAGATCTTTCAGATCATGGCTCTGATTATATTGCCTTCTCCAAATACTTTCCTATCTGCATGCCCAGGGACTTGCATACCTTATTACTCAGCCTGTTTTTTAACCCATTACCACACAATCCCTACTTTTGACGACCCTGAGAAAAAAGCCTTTAGAAAACATTGTGGGAAAAGGAGGAAATGCTGGTTACCAGCATTTTCTCCTTTTCCCACAAAGTTTTCTACCCTTCACAAAAGCAAATTTCAAATTTTCAGTCACCTTTACTATGTCGTCTGCAAATGCTTTCGATTTGGACAAGCCTAAAATATTGTCGTTTGGTAATGAGTTAAAAAGGGATTTTATGGATCCAGAAGAGGTTGATACAATGCATCATGGCGATGGGCATCAAACACACTTTTGTCAGAGAGCTGCTAACTACTTAGGAATTGATAGATCTAAACTAGCCTGCATTTTAAAGGCTTTTTATTATATACCTAGCAGGAAATCCTGGAATTTCCCAGTGTAATAAATTTTGATATCATCACTAGTGACGTTATCAACTTTCACTTTCACTTCCTGCCGTAATTTGGGAACTACTTTTTTTTTCGACTACATTTTTTTCGACTTTCAAACGCAAAATTACAAATAATGATGTTAATAAGGTATATAATAAATAGAATAATCAACTGGTTATTTTTGATATGAAAAATATCTCACTCGGACGCGTCGTAAGGCGTTAAAAAAAACTCGTGCTGCGCACTCGTTTTTTCAACGCCTAACAACGCATCCTCGTGAGATATTTTTCATATCAAAAACAACCAGTTGATTATCCTCTATAAACTACATGTAGCCCTCATTTTAAAGGCTTCATATCAATAGCAGAACAGGGGCCCAATTTCTGATATTTTAGGCACAAAACCGAAAGTCTGACATTTACTCTGATATTTGTTGTAGGGCATAATTGGTCTTGGTATACAAGTATATGTATAGTATAGGTCCTTGCCAAGAACTACGCTTCTTTTGCTATTAAGGAAATTTGTTTTCCCCACTCTAAGTATGGATTCTAATCTTGGTTCAAGAGTGTTTAATATTTATCAAGAAGTTCTGTTTAATACAACAGTATAATCATAACATTATGATTTTACTGATGTGTTGAATATTATGTGACATTGCAACTCTATTGGCTTACACGGATGGTTTTGAAATACACTTTCAATAGCAAATATAAACGTGTACTTGAAAAAAAAAAACGAATTATAAGCGACAAACTACAAAATTTAATGCATCTTGTCACTAGTACACAAATGGTCCATGCCCGAAGTCTTTGAAACGTCTGTATGATTACCAAGCAGCACAGAAATTTAACAATGGTTACTTTTTGCCGCCATTGTCCCAAAGTCGCACCGTACTTTCTAACATTAGACTGTTTCGAGCTTGGACTTTTAACAAAATTTATCATGTTCACCAAGCATTTGTTGTAAAACTATAACTAGGGCAAATGAAATTGTATGTGGTTCTATAAAATGCATATAGAATGATTGACAAAAAAGCTAACAATCTGTCAGCATTAAGGTAGAAATTGGAGTAGAATTCTGGTGTTACACCACTGGTATTTTGCCATATCGGAAGTCGAGTAAACTTGACCATCATTGCAGCTAACAGATTGTGGCAAACTTTTGGGCTTCTCTTCTCTTGCTGTCAGAAGTAAGTCAATGATGCTTCAAAAAAGGCATAAAAAGATGTCAACCGATTTCGTCTTTCGCTAATCCCGACCAACACATGGACCCTAGAATTTGTCTTCCCAAAAAGAACTGTTCATGGCCATGATCCCTACTCCTTGTAACTCCAATACATTCCGGTCAATATACAGTAAAATCACGTCTAAGTTTAGGCTAAATTGGAAAGAAATCTGTTTTATATAACCATCACGCATTCTCACGTCATTACCGAAGACTTTTTAGTTAGTTGTTCTCTAGCAAAAGTGGCTCTCATGAATAAATACTCAGTAGTTTTGAAAGTACCTCACAGAGCAGTATGAGAGAAATAATACCACTACAACTATCATTCTTTCGAAACACAAATCCTCCTCCAGCAGAGTATAAAACAATTGACTTATTTTCGACAAGGCACTAGTATGCCGGTGTAATGCAGAGAAATGACCCCCATTACAAAATGACCCACGGGTCATTTCTCGACGTAGAGGAATGACCCATGGGTCATTTCTCGACGTAAAAAAATGACCCGGGTCATTATTCAACGTCGAGAAATGACCCGTGGGTCATTTCTCGACGTAGAGAAATGACCCGTGGGTCATTCCTATACGTCGAGAATTGACCGTGGGTCATTTTGGAATGGGGGTAATTTCTCTGCATTGCACCGGCGCGTGAAGCCGGCGAAACCAACGACAGCATGTGCCGAAATTTGTGTCACTATGCCATTTTGAGAGATAATGCCTCCTTGTTGCTAAGGTATATATGCACGCAAAGTTCAGTGATTTTTACGTTAAATAACAAGAAATGTCGAGAAAGCTAATCAAAATCATATTTTGTTTTCTTTATCTAGTTATTTACTTCATGTCTCTATATTTGTCTCCTTGTGTTATTAATTGTTTGTCGGGGAAGGCCGAATCTAAGTTGTAAGAGCTTGTGGCCCGATCCCATTCACTTCATGAATAAAGTATGTTTAAATTAAACCCCTGATGTACGTGAGAAAAATAGTCAGTGGCTTTGGAAAGAAAGTTGTGTCAGTTCTGGTGTGAGAAAGCAATAAAATACATGGGTGAATCAATGACGGCCATTTTGCCTAAGCTGCTAAAATGATGTTAAACTCCGATATATATCTTTCTCAGGGTCGTTAAAACTCCGGATTGTTTGTTCAACAATTAAAAGTACCGTGTTTAGCGATGGATTGCTGTTATCAGGACAATGTGATTATTTTAATGTTGACGGAGGTTAGCACACTTTATCGATATTCACAATGGATATCTTACGATTAAGCAGCGGAAGGAAAGTGGGATATATCTCACTTTATACAGTATTTGTCTGTTTGTGTTTAAGTTCAACAGTCCACTGTAAACAATGTATTCAAAATGGACTGTGCACGTGTACCTTTGATGACGGAACTGGTTTGATCGACCTAACACCTCTGGGACGTAAGGACAACACACCATTGTATGTAATTCTTTATCTTTTTGAGAACTTTTAGAATCACTACATTACGTAGAAGGAAAATGTCTCTTCATCGACGTCTGTTCCATACTTTTACAATAATTGATAAACGTATCGTCATTGCCTTCAGATGTTTATCCTTCGTGTAAATATTTTTAGAATAAGTGGTCCTAAACGGCTAATGGTCTATTTCTTTCCTGCTGTTCTCAGTTACATCCCAAAGAGAGACGGGTTTTATATGTCCTCATGGTGATTCAATGTATTTTCTTGTGTTATCGGCCAGTGACCTTGTTAATTTTAAATAGAATCATTCCATTGCTCGTTGATCCAGACTTTTAGACCCATTGATAATTATTACATTCATTGTAATATTCACAGAAAAGGATTTGTCTCGGACAGGTTAGATTGCATTTTTGTAGATGGGGAAATACATTTGGGTAACTTGCGTTTTCTCCTTTTCTCACTATGCTTTTTAAGAGTCTTCTTCTCTTTCAAGATCATTACAACTAGGTATTTTATGGAAAGATGTTAAAGGCTATAATTTTTAAATGTCAAGGTAGCATAAAAGTCGTTATGCAGTTAGTATAAACGCATTGTTACAACTGTGTTTTGGATTTTAACACGGTCATGGATTGAACATAAGTCATATACTCTTTTTAATGTTTGTTTCTACATGTATTTTTGTATTATGGGCCGATGGCCTTACTACTTACAATAAATTCATTGTCATTGTCAAATGGTGATTTAACTCGCTGTCTGGTAGAAACTCGAATCGACAACTGTCTATTACATCACTTAAGCAGACTGTTCTACAGCGCTAGGTGATAATCGGGTATTTTAGCAGCACTTCAGCTATATAATCTGGCTTGCAACACGCAAAAAGGGTAATTCGGACATTTGCGTGGAGTATCTATTTGGATCAGCCTGCGCAGGCCGCGCAGGCTAATCCGAAACGACACTTTCCGTTTTGATGCAATTTTCTGTTTTGCACAAGTGTACTGTGGCACAAAATCCAATGCAATCGTAAAGTGCCGTCTTGGATTAGCCTGCGCGGACTGCGCAGGCTGATCCGAGACGACACTTTACGCAAATGCCCGAATGTCCCTTTTCCCATGTTGCAAGCCATATTATATAGTGGCGACCTTTGCACATATCCATGCTTTTCTGGAGTTCTATTTCCCGTGCTTCGCCAAATATTCATTCCAAGCCACCGGCTACTTTCTAACATAAAAATCGTTGAAACAAATTTTTGAGGTGAGGGGAAGAATCCTTCCGCAACCAGTCTTCCAAAAGAAATTTGTTGAGCCAGGGATCTTTTCAAACGTTAGATTACGTCCATTTACATCATATAGCCAATATAACACGCAGAAAATGGCCTTCGGACAGGTCAATCCGAGATGACACTTTCCGTTCATATGCGATTTTCTTTTACGTGCAAGTCTACAGTAGAACAAAATCTAATGTAGTCGTAAAGTCCTGTCCCGGATTAGCCTGCACGAACTGCGCAGGCTGATCCGGGACGACACTTTATGTAAATGTCAGAATGCCCCATTTGTGTTGCTTTCCATATATAGCTAATAGTTAAAGAAATCTACTATTATTTAATATACATGTATAACTTTCGATGTGATATCTAATCAAAAGGGGTCATGGTCCGTGATCAGATATCTAAATCGCGCTACGGGAAAAGGGTGTTCAATGCATCTTTATGTAGCATTATACCAGACAAGTCGTCAAATAATATGGACCCCTAAAATCCATCTTATTATACTACTAACAAATTCCTCGTGATCAGATTGGTTAACAAGCTGGGAATATTTATATCATGTACCCTGGAACCACGTAAAGCCAGTTTCCCTTTTGAATGCCTCGTAAACATCACTACACTTACAACACAGCCAAAATGGCAGCGTCGATCGATCACCAGACTGCACATTTATGTACCAAACTGCATGTTTTAGTGACGTCAGTTCTCAGTGACGTATGTTTTCATTGAATTGGGGCACACAGAAGGGAATTTCTATTTCGCCAGCATACTCGATTCGTGAAATTATAAAACAGGAAAATATCGCTTAACGGGCTTTGAAAGGGTAAAACTTTGCAGTATAATAAACTCGTTGCACGATCAGGTGGCAGGGGACTTGGAAACTTGTTCAGGGCTGTGGTGAGTCATGTCGCCACCCTCCCCTTCGGCTCGGGGTGACATGATTAACCACAGCCGTGAGCAAGTTTCCAAGTTCCCTGCCACCTGAACGTACAACTAATAAAGTCTAACACATGATATACATATATAATATATGGTAAGATAGTTCTTTAACTTACAGAAAATTTAAAAGAAAAGGAAAAAGTTTCGACTGTGGACAGCCTGGGCACACTAACCAGGGTTGATTATATTTGCTGATGATTTAAACTCACTTTTAACAGAGCATGGCTACTATGGGGGAGTTAAGGACATTTTCTACAGTTTTCTCTGCTCACCAGTTTGCGCGGGTTTCTTTTTTGTAAGCTATTTTTTTTTATTGGTTTCGTATGATAATGAAGTGGCACATTTTCATCTGTATTATGTCGACGGCCTTTCAAATCTGGAAATCACAGATGCAGATTAAATGGGAGATTGATAAATGATCCAGATGACAAATTACACCAAAATAAACGTTTATTATAAAGGGAGGTAATTCACTTTGTCTGTAACTTTTTACAATGCACCGTGTCTCTCAAAGATGCCCGGCTTGGTATACTTTTTGTAAAACTAGAAAGAACTCTTTAACCCTTTTCTATGCAATATTAAAAACAGAACAAGAAATGAGCACCTTTTTTTTTCATTAAAAACTGATCAGAAAATAAGTCTTTGTTTACAGATATGAACATTTCTAATCGCCAAAGTGATCTGTCTAATTATTTCGATTAATCCCATTTTCTATCGGTAAACATCACATTTTTAAGGGAAAAAAAAAAAAAAAAACATGTACATGAGTAGTATTTTGGATTTTAAGAATATTTTCTGTAATTTTGACAAAAATTTGAACATTTTTGCACTTTGCTCCGCAACATATGACTTTTGTTCTATTTTCAGCTTTTTTACTCCACATTATACTTTTATCTGTAAGAAAAAAACAGTCCTTACGGAAAAATTGTGGCATGTGTCCTTAAATTAAAGTCTATCCTTACAAGTAAAAAGAATATTATCAAAATTTGCCAAGAGTCAAGATTTATAAGTATCCCGTATACCACTGACAATATAGACCTGGGTATGATTTTTAGCATTCTGGTCATCATTAGAATTCCGTTATCGTTTGAGGTCATTAAAGGCTAAAGTGTTAAACAAAACAGGGTAACGGTGAAGGATATGGGCAAAGAGACATAATGCTCCTGCATAAGGTCACAAATTTGATGACAAACATTAAAGGCAATAAAATTCGTATTAGCTATTGCAAGGGTGTATGTGTCAAAAATGTTTCCTTTGATTTAATTGATATCAATCAAGATACAGTTATCATGTCATTTGTCGCACTTTATGTTAGAGCTTTGGAGTCCCAATCTTGGTCTCCCAGATTGATCCCTGCTGCAGTTGGTCTTTTAAGGATGGTATGAAAATCTGCGACGGATACTTTGATTAAATTGAAAGGGACAAAGAAAAGTTCAAAGCTCAGAAGTTACTCCATAAAGTCTATCAAATTATATGTACACAACTTTGAAATTTCATACTCAGCTGAATTTAGCATGGAAAAACAGAATTGAACCGTGGTAAGACATTACCTCGTAGTTCTCCTGGTTCTTGTGCAACTTGATTGTTGATTTTCGAGGTAGAATATCTCGGTGCATTGTTCTGTTGGTATGATTTCAGTTCGGGCAACCTTCACAAAAAAATCTTATTACATTTATACTTTTCAGAATCGACCAGATTTCTTCGTCCACCACAACTGATGGTTACAAATATTCATACAATCCTTGCTTCCCGTTCAATCAAGGTACATGCCAAAACGTGTCAGTAAGTATTCATGAATTGTTGCTCCCTTTTTCTCTTTCACGAGCGTACAATGTGTAGCATGCTTTTTCCTTAAATGTCAGATGGGGTGTAAAGCCATCTTCAGTGAAAACAAAAACCTTGAAGTCCTTTTTTGGGGTTTAACAAAAAATTAGATGCATAGGTTACAACTGCTACCCATTAGTATCACTGTTTGGCTAAATACGTTCAGTGCAGTCTGGTCTTGATTTACGCTGTCTGCAAAACGTCAGTGAGTCGCACTTAATAGCCTAAGGGTTAATTTATTATATTGCAAAGAAAATTCTCGTGATCTGACGGTATAATATGCCCCAAACATATACATGTATATAATGTACACTGGCAAAACCAACATAAAAGTAGTTTCCCTTGCGAGAGCCCCGTATATACATGATTACACTATCAGCACAACATCCATGTTGGGGGCGTTGATCAAGATTAACATCAAGATTATGCGCCAAGCTGCACGATTTAGCACAGATTTCCAAAATTTCAGTGACGCCAGTTCCCAGTGACGTCAGTTTTCATTGAAAGGGGCATTCAGAAGGGAAATTCTACTTCGTAAGCGTACTCAAATGTTTACACCCAATATAGGTAAAATTCGCTTTAGATACATTGGAATGATATTTACATGTATGTTGCCGTATAGTAAATTTGTTGTGCGTTCAAATGCAGCGGACTTGGAAACTTGTTCACGGCTATGATGAATCATGTCGCCATCTCGCCTGCTTTCGGCGAGCTGGCGACATGATTTACCACAGCCATGAACAAGTTTCCAAGTCCACAGCCACCTGACTGTACTACTAATAAAGTACACCTTGACATACAGGTAGATACGAGAGCCAGAGCTTTATCTATACTATCAAGTATTTCGTCCAGATTTCAGTTTCTTTGTACACTGAATTTGTTACCTTCATCGGGCGTGGAGACTTAATAATTATGTCTTCGCGGCGGAATATTGTCTTGGTCCATATTTGCAAACCTTTCTATATCAATGAAAGAAGTATGCTATTCCCTCCCTTCTGTTATACTTTAAAACAATTATTTCACAATTTCAGGGTTGCCAGTTTGATCCAAGCAATATCGTATACTACGATATTGGCGATGCTTCTACGGCAAAGTTGTCCTATGATGATAAAGATAAGAACATCATCGCAGAATACACTACTAATGGTGATATAGGACGGTATGCAACTTATATTTGTTCCTTTGTTTTTGAGTTTGAAGCCTTTTTAAGAGCTTTAAAAGCTATTATGCACCTACCTATGTGTTTCCTGGCTTTCTCACGTCAGTACTGACCCAACTTTCTTTCTAACTACTTTTCTCACATGCATCAAAGGTGCATGTGAAAAAAGTTGTCAGTGACTTTGGAGAGAAAGTTGTGTCAGTACTGGTGTGAGAAAGCCAGGAAACACATGGATGCGGCACTGACCGCCATGGTATGACCTTAGCTGTTAAAATGGCGTTAAACTCCAATACAAACCATGGCACATGTGTTGTAATGTACATGTACAAGTACCTAGATGAACATATATAAGTACTTCTTTGGTACATGAACGATTTAACTCCGTTACAACATTCTTCTTGCTTGATTTATCAAAAAATCTGTTTTGAACGTGCACACGTTAATACAGTATAAATTGTTTCCAATTACAAACGTATTCCATTGCAATTTGTTGCACATAAGCGTTTTTAAATTCTAATTTCAATGTCAAGTACACCAAAGCTATTGCTTGAGAAGGTGATTGGGATGTCGGATTTCTGGCGCGTCTGATGCAGATGTAGCAGACAACTGTTCATAGAAAAAACCTAGATCTAAACTCCAACGCGCAAGTCGGCATGCTAACGTTATCACTTGCGTGCAACCTCGCTCGAGGAATGGGTAAATAACCCACACTTTAATTTTTACAAACTTGAGCTGTCAATGCGACATCGCTGCCTATCAGTAATCGACGGAACCGGTGGGCTTACATGTCACTGGTTACAGATGTTTGAAACTTCATCTTTACCGTGATATGAATATCTCTTTAATAACGGAAGTTATGCCTTTTCAACAATTTTAAATTTGCACTGTATTGACCATAGATGATTATACCAATTACATTATATACTAAATTAATGGTACTTAAAAGTAATTAAAGGCATAGAGTTTATTTCATCAGCTTGTGGTTAATATGGGGAAATATTTGCCTCAAAAGGGAAAGGTATGCGAAAATAACGAGTGCCGTAAGGTACTTTCCCTTTTAGGGAAATATTTCCCCATATTAACCACAAGCTGATGAAATAAATTATACATTATATTTCTTCTGATTATTTTGTCAACGAATGGCACTTCTGAAACTAGTGATCTCAAGTAGTTCCAGATTTTCGGCAGGAGGAAAATATTCACTGTGACTGGAAAATAATTCCCTCCAGCTTAAATTACGACATTTCTTTACCAATAACAGTTCTAAAAATAGACACATGAAATATAAAATATATATTTACAGTGAATACCTAGCATAAATTTCCTTTTTGGTTGTGTAAAGTGTGTAATCAGAGATCAGTGCAATGAAAGACTAACATTAAACTGGGAAAACGACGCACGAATGGGCCATTTTAGAAGTTTACTAGCTTATGCCCATAACTGTGCATTTGGCCTCGACGAACTTTATGAACTTTAAAGATTCTGTTACTTCTGTCAAGCTTTTATTTTATATTCAGTCCAGTGTACTCTCAGTGCTTTTGTTTTGTTTTTATTAACGTAGAAAGACAGTGGTCGCTTTCAAGTGTGACCCTACAGCAAATCCTCCCCAGTTCAGGATGAATGGGGAAAGCCCAGTAGCAGTTTATGTAAGTTTTGAAATCGAAGTTTAACAGCTAATGTAGACGGAGCCAACTCTTGAAAAAGATTCTCTAATCTTTATCCCCCCCTTTAACAAATCTGCATCAAAAGATTATGAAAACATTCTGGCACCTACTCCTAATGCGTTAAAGTGCACGAATACATTGATTTTAAGTTTAGCTTAACTCTTTACCAAACGATGACATGTTAGACCAGCCCATGTTGTTGGCATTGGCAGATGACAAAAACAATCGATTCAAGAATCTAAATTTTTTTTGGGAATAGTAGAATGGCCCTTGAATCAAACGACGCCAGTATTTTAAATCTTAACTTTGCTTACTTTTATTGGCAGGTTACAAAAATATTCTTATTCAGGGACCTTTCCAAAAATGTTCAATTATTGCTCTGGGGACAAAATTGGTCCGCTACGAGGGTCGTACATTTTGTTTTGGCTGGATATATTTGAAATTTTATAAACTTTTTTGTTTTAAAAGCTGTTTATGTTCTTAGTTGAGCGATGAGGCGTCGTTCTAGAAGTCTTTTTGTATCCATTTCAAGTCGTTTGAGATTACTTCAAAGTTTGCTTGTCCACTGTCGATGAATTCCACCACAACAATAGGACCAAGGTTAGTCATTTATTTATGTTCAGATTTAGATAGATAAATGTGTAATGCTAAATGTTTGTTGATACATCAAGGGCCTGCGAGTCAAATTTTGGTTTGAATTCTGCCCATGAATAGATAGACTGCTCCGTCTGACTCCAAAAGGCAACAATTTTTTGTCTGTCATTTCTTTATACTTCAGGAAAAAAATGTGTTCATTTAGCTCTTTGGCATGTCTTACTTATTAAGAAAGGGTTAGACATTCTAAATGAGAAAGGAGGTTTAATGCCTCCCCGAACAACATGGTACCATATAGATTATTTTATTATCATAGATCCCTTAATCCATTACCACACAATCCCTACTTTTGACGCCCCTGAGAAAGAAGCCTTTTGAAAACGCTATGGGAAAAGGAGAAAATGCTGGTAACCAGCATTTTCTCCTTTTCCCACAGTGTTTTCTACCCTTCCCAGAACAAATTTCAATTTTTCAGTAACCTTTAATTTGTCGTCTGCAAATCCTTTCAATTTGGATCAGTCTAAAATTTTGTCGTGTGGTAAAGAGTTAAGTCCGATTTGAATATAACCAACTGAATCAGGATGTATATTAGTCCTCTTATATGCAGAAAATTCCCTAAACCAAAATGTTATGGCCCAAGTCAGCCTGCACGGACTAAGCAGGTGACCTGGATCGATACTTTTTGCAAGCCTTGTGCATTTAGTACCTTTTTCACGGAGTATGACTAAAATGTATATTCTGCTGAAAAGATTTACGTAAAAGTTATAAATTGTTTTACAACTACAGGTAGGAATCGAGGGTAAATGGACTATGCAACATGTCCGAAAACTTAGTCACTGCTCTTCCAGTTGGATAGTGAATTGAAAACTTGATTGGTTAAGGGGCAGAAAAAAATTGAAACAGTATTGTCTGTCTGTTTGTCCAACAGCCCGTCCGTCCGTCTGTCTGTCTGCAAAGATTTAAGATGATGTCTTTTTATCCTTAAGTGTAAGAAAGTATCACTCATAGAACAATTTTAACTTAAATAGATCTGGGATATGATTTCCTGCCAGAAATATTATTGTTACTATTTAAAAAGAACAAATTGAACTCTGATTAACAAAATGTTTTTTTCTACACTGTTCAAAGTTGATATTTTACTCTCCGCTGACATAGCAAATACCCATACAGTTTAGAAATAGAATTTTTCTTCTGCTGATATGTTGTATTTTGTTTTATTTGTGTTGCGTTTCGATGTACCTATAAGCTCCACTATTTGTCAGTCTAAAAGTTGATTCCCACCACCATTTCAACGTATGAAGTAGATCCAAGCTTGGTGCCTTCAATGCTTTGATTTCTTTTATCAAAACAGTACAACAGGCAGAAAAGAATGCTACAAGATAGACAAGTGCCGATGTGAATTTAATGATGGTAGTGGTGTTATCGATCTTTCTAAAGTGGGCAGAATGGATGGAGTTCCCTTGTAAGTCTTACACAACAAAATCAGCGCCACTTTAACGTCGTCATCAACATCGAGAGGGACAGTTGTTACTTACCATTTTCTTTTTTTTTTAGATCAAATCCAAAGTCAAACATTTTAATTTAGTGTGAGAAAATCCCTTGGCCTATCAGATGATACGTCTGGAAATTCACGATAAAAGTTATGCTAGGAGGGGTAGTCGAATACAGTTTTCTGTCTGAGCCAAACAGACGGTTACCATTGGACGTAAGATTTAAGATGATCGCCCATTTGTTAAATAAGATACTATTTCAGATTGCTATCGAAATTGGAAAAGGATTTAGAATGGTCGGTAATCTCAGCCCAGATAACATCGATACAAAAAGTTCGAGTTTTTATGAAAGCTTGATAAAAGATCAATCTATATCTTCTAAAAGGAGTGGAACCAGGGTTTATCCTTCTTTTTTTCCTACAGGTATGGCTAACTTAGAGAACCGATAAAGTATGGACTAGAGTGCAAAGGAATAGGCTGATCTCTGTCGAGTCTTTCTTTCGAATAAAGACGTCAAAGATCGTATAGAATTGTGCATGAGTAAAGTGTATTATTGCTGTGAATCATTGAAATGCAAATGTAAAGCGTATTAAAGCAAAAACGTGACCGATACGATTTTCAATTTTTGTCGGGACCGCAGTCTTAGTAGTAGTATAGAGTGTGTTTTAAAGTACTTCTTTGTTCGGCGTTCGGCTCCCCCTTTTTATAATGGGGGGGGGGGGAAGTATAGAGTTCTCACAAACGGTGTATCATACACAGTTGAAGACCTGCGCATTATATTTCGGAAGGCCCAAAAAGGCCAAATGATTCTTAAACCGACTGAAACCAGGGTTCCTTAAAGTCTGAATGTGTGTCAGAGACCGTGATCGCAGACCGGTCTATTATACTCTCGAAGTCCCAAATGGCTGAAACTATGCTAAACTTGATTGGCATCGAGATGCTGAAAGTCTGTCGAAAACAGCCGCTGTTCAAAAGGAGACTGTATTTGCATTTACGTACAAGATAATTGCAGTAAAATTTCATTCTAGGTTACAATAGAAACGTTTTTTCAGCGTTTTTTCGCAGAAAATCGTTTTTTCAACAGACTTCACAATATATGGGATTAATTTCTAAATATAACTTTTTTGGATTTATATTGAAAATTTAGTACCAATGTGATTATTAATGCACAGCGTGCTCAAACATATATACTCAAAAGGGGTAAAAGAACAGCCGAAGGCGAACGTAGTAGTACTTTTAAAAATCACACTATACTACTCTCTATGTCACTGTGTTAAGCCGGAAAATGCAGTGCCCATCACCGCCCAAATTCTACCACTGCAATAAAAAGTAGATTTGTGATACTATTTCCTATTGTAGAAGTAAGTCTTAACTATATCTATCTTTTAACTCTTTACCACACGAGAAAATTTTAGACTGGTCCAAATTGAAAGTATTTGCAGACGACAAAATAAAGGTGACTGAAAAATTGAAATTTGTTCTTGGAAGGGTAGAAACGACTGTGGGAAAAGGAAAAAAATGCTGTTTACCCGCCTTTTCTCCTTTTCCCACAGTTTTTTCAAAAGGCTTCTTCTCAGGGGCGTAAAAAGTAGGGATTGTGTGGTAATGGGTTAAACCTTAAACTGCTAAGCGTGACTCAAAGACCTGTCGCAACCAGTGTAGAGGAAGATCAGACTGCACAGACCGCATAGCCTGATCCTTGATTTACACTCTCCAGTATGAAAATATTTTACCCCAAAATATCTTTGAAATAGCAACATTCGGGCTTTTACTTTCAACAAAACGTATGTAGGTTATTCAGCAGGATAAGGGTAAAGAGAAATAACGGCTACCATTCTTGTTGAAAAAGAAAAAAGATGGAGAGTTTACTATGGTAATCTTATTTCATGCTTTCCGGTAGGATATCGAGAAATAGCAGTGAAAATATTTTTCGATCTTACTCTGGTACAACCAGTGAAAATACCGATTTTCACGTTCTTGTTGCCTAGGTCAATTGCGCGTGCCTAACAACCAGATGGCAAATATGACGTCATATATCTTGTAAACATTTCTCGCGCTTGACGTAATATTGTAATGCGTTGCAATGCGGGACGGGTACGCCACAGGGAATAACGGAAAAGTACTGTACTGGATTATGATAAAGCTTCTCCCAGAAAGGGTTAAAAGCATGAAATAAATAGAATATATAATTTTTTTAGGTGAAAGATCGCACCACGAGTGAATATGTTACCGATAGTGTTCACAAGATGAAATAAGTTTCGATCTTTCACCGAAAAAAACAAATATACTCTATATCTTTTACTTTGATAAGTAAGTGTCATCATGTAGAAGTGTTGTTTGTAGTGTTATTTATCTTTAAATGCGTAAACCAATTCATATATTGCTCTCTGTCCTCACAAACTCATGACTTTTCATTTGAAAATGATTAATTTAGATTTTTTTTGTTCAACACCAAAAAAGGCTGAATGTGGATTATTTGATTATGCTATAATTTGCTTCTTTTGCAGAATCGACCGAGAATATAAGGCAGGCAACTTCACATATTCTTTCAATCCTTGCTATCCGTTCAGAGAAGGTCTCTGTGTCTACGCAGCTGTGAGTCTGTTTTTATTTTTGTATATTTTTTTTTTTCAAAAATTCTGATATAAACACTTTTTCTAAAGGACTTTGTGAAGGCATATGAGTGCATTTGGTAAATTGAGAAACTTAATGGCGCGATTTTAGTGATGATGATCCCTTGGCTATGCACGAAGGAGAATTTAATCCTGATTTCACCTTTCACCTTACTTTGGAAGGTAAAAAAAGACTTGTTCAGGATCGGTATTCAACATCATTGTTAAGGACACTCTTAATCTTATTATCCATTGAAAGTAATACACCGTCTGATTGGCTGAAGCATTTGGTATAGCCAAGCAGAAGTTGTGTTACTTTCAAAGTTAAAAAATCTTGTGAATATTAAAAAATCTTGAATAATGAGATTAAGAATATTCTTACAGATAGGTGGTGAATATGTAGCTTGGCTTATTATTGCTTGAGAGGTTGCATTAATGTTTGAATGTTCAGTGAAATATTTTTCGATATTTCACAACCAGTGAAAATACCGATTTTTACATTCTAGCTCTTCATTTGAAGGCGAAAACAGCTGTTTCCGCGCTCTAGGTACGTAGTTGAATTGCACGTGCCTCACAACTAGATGAAAACGTGTAGAATTAACCTTACATTTCTCGCTTGACGTAATATTGTAATGCGTTGCTATGCGGAGGGGGTACGCCACGGGAAATAATCGAGAAGAACTGTACAAGGTTTTGATTAAGTTAAAGCATGTTTCTTTAAGATTCTTTAAAATACATTTATATATATATATATATATATAAAAAGGGTTAAAAGCATGAACTGAATAGAATATTCGCCACTACTGAAAATATTACCGATGATATTCACGAGATGAAATAAATTTCGATATTTCACCGTACAAATCAGATGTCCTCCATATAATCATTATTACAGGGCTGCCAGCATGACGTTGCCAACAAAACTCTTTATTACAATATTGGTGATGCGAGAAGGGTCGACTTTCACTATGACGGCTTCGCGGTTGTGGGTACTTACACATCGACAGATGGAGCAAGGTGATCTATACCTTTTTCCGGGTTCTGCATTCCTTTGAAAAAACCTTGAAAAAAAGAATTTTGCCAACATTGTGGGAAAAGGAGAAAACGCTGGTAACCAGCATTTTCTCCTTTCCCCACAATTTTCTATCGTAACGGCGGGCTTGAGCGCATTTGTACTAATTTTGAATATATTGTCTGCAGATGTTTTGAATTTTAACCCTGTACCCCATACGGCATTTCTATGATATCTCTAATTTACCCTAAATAACAGCAAGGATGAAGCCTTTTTTTATGGGAATATGACACCTTTGACAGCATAGAAAACATTGTGACAAAAGGTGAAATTGTTTTCCAAGGACTCCGATGGAGTAAAAGGTTAAGTTTAAGGTTAAGTTGTCATTTGGAAAGAGTTAAAACTCCTTTCACGACTCTAGATACCAATTCGGACGTTGTAGATTAAGATCAGACTGCACAATCTTAGATGTGCATTGTCCGCTTTGCCGAAACAGTATAGACAAAAACATCTTGAAAACGTCTTGTGTTTTGGTCTTACCATTTATCAATCTTTATTTTATTTATCAGTTGTTTATTTTGTCGTCTGCATAAGCTTTCGTCTTGGACAAGTCTAAAATTTAGTCTTTTGGTAAAGACTTAAGGGAAAGAAAGGACAGGCGAACTAGCCGGAGTGAGATTCTTTGAAAATTTCAATAAAACGGTGTTTAACACCGAAACGAAAAAACGAAGACTGCACAGGTTCAGTCTAATTTTTCATCTGCGTTTACTTATATTTTCTACGAAACCTGGAGAAACCAGGAGTAAGTGAAATGGCGTGATTTGACTGAAATTCTTCAATGAGCAGCCCCCCCCCCCCAAAAAAAAAAAAAAACAATGAAAATGCAACAATGACAAGAATAAATTATCTATAGTCTCTGAAAAAAGGGCGAAATACTTCTCCAAAATGTATCGAACCAGGTCAGATTGTACAGTCCGCGCAGGCTGATCCGGGTCAACACTTTTTGCTTTTGGTAAATTTTCTGCATGTCCAAGGACCCTTCTACCTGATTGTTTGACAAAATGGAGTGTATGACTCCATGATTATTGATGACTTTCATGGTATGATGTAACAGAGATGAGTTCTCTTTACCACACGAGAAAATTTTAGACTGGTCCAAATTGAAAGCATTTGCAGACGACAAAATAAAGGTGACTAAAAAATAAAAAAAATTATTCTGGGAAGGGTAGAAAACACTGTGGGAAAAGGAGAAAATGCTGGTTACCAGCATTTTCTCCTTTTCCCACAGTGTTTTCAAAAGGCTTCTTTCTTAGGGGCGTCAAAAGTAGGGATTGTGTGGTAATGGGTTAAACCCCTTCGTGCATGGTGCAGGGTAAATAGTATATGAGCAATAGCTTGAAATTGGTTAATTCCCTTTGTACCTCCTTTTGTTTTTTCAGAAAATCGATCGTAAGATATGTTTGCAATTCTAATATGGTGGTACCTGCTTACCAAGTAGACGGAGAAATCTCTTTGTCGACCTACGTAAGTAACATTTTTTGTACCGTCAGATGGCAGGGGACTTGTTCACGGCTGTGTAGAATCATGTCGAAGGCAACATGATTCACTACAGTTGTGAACTAGTTTCCAAATCCCCTGCCCCCCAACCCGCACAACGAATTTATTATATTGCAAAGTTTTACAATTCCTACGTTTGTTGGGTGAATTTCACCTTTTTCTTTTTGTTTAAAAAATCGAGAACGCTGACGCAGTAGAATTTCCCTTCTGGGTGTCTCAATTCAATGAAAACAGACGTCACTGGGAACTCACGTCACAGAAACGTGCAGCATGGCGCATAATCTTGATATAAATGTACATCGACGTCGCCATTTTGGATGTTTTGTTGATAGTGTAGTCAATTATACGGGCCCCGAAAGGGAAACAGCTTTTACATTGGTTTTGCCTGTCTACATTACATATATGTTCGGGGCCGTTATCCAATTAAATCACGAGAAATTTATTTGCAGTATAATAATATTATCTAAGCATATATTGATGTAGATTCAAGTTATTTCTTTAGAAAAATAACTTATTTTCTCAACAGAAAACGATGATTTTCAATAGTTTGTAATACAAAACCGTTTACCATTTCGTAAAAAGTATCATAAATTTTTGGTAAGTTTATATATTTATGAATTATGCTCTGTAAAAAGGCGACTAAACGTATCTATAAAAAGGATCTAAGCATATGTTGATGTAGCTTCAACTTACTTCTTTAGAAAAATAACTAATCATTTCAACAAAAACGATGATCTTCAATAGTTGGTAATGTAAAACCGTTTACCATTTCGTAATAAGTGTCATAACTTTTTGGTAAGTTTATACATGTATGAATTATGCTCTGTAAAAAGGCGACCAAACGTATCTATAAAAAGGATCTAAGCATATGTTGATGTAGCTTCAACTTACTTCTTTAGAAATATAACTTATTTTTTCAATAAAAAGCGATGATCTTTAATAGATGGTAATGCAAAATCGTTTACCATTTCGTAACTTTTTGGTAAGTTTATATATGTATGAATCTTGTTCTGTAAAAAGGCGAATAAATGCATCTATAAGAAGGATACTATCTGTCGCTAAGTTAATAGTCAGACTGGCTCACAAAACAGCTTACTTTTTTTTTTTAAAAATAAAACATAAAACTGCATTATCTGTGGGCTTCGACCTAGATCGGTACTTACCGAATTTTATGTTGTCAATGGGTTCCACCGATGAAGATTTCGATAAAGACCATGTCCTTTCTAACTTAGTAAAAGCGTTTTAAAAGTTAACTTTTCTTGATGTTGAATTTTACAGGGTTTTACTATACTTGGTAAGGACCTGTGCCCAAGACAGCCGGTAAATCTTAGCTCATCACTAGTATCTGTAGCTGTAAACGCCATTAATATGACTTTAACAGCAACTGCATCTTCGACTGAAAAAACTTCTCTAGCGGCCTATACAACTTCCACTCGCCATAGGCCTTCAAGCGTAGACACGCAGTTAACGTTTTTTGAGTCTTTCAAAAGGAATTTGACCGCTGAAAGTATATTGCATTCATCTTCTGGAGACATTCCGTCGACAATGAACATGCCATCGTCGCTTACCAGGCATTCCCGTGTGCAAATTCCTTTGAATGCGACACAAAGTTCTGCGCTATTTAAGAGGTAAGCTGCTACAGGCTTCTGTTAATAAATGCCTTAGTTCCTAGATAGAGTTCTACTCATTTGCACTCGATACAAATTTGTAACGACCCTGAGAAACATAGCCTTTGAAATGATTGTGATAAAAGTAGATAATGGTTGTGACCAGCTTTTTCTTCTTTTCCAAAAATGTGTTCTTCTTTTTCAAAGAGAAATTACTTCATATGTGTCACTTTTTATATAACTGTTATCTGCAAACATGTCCTACAAAGTCCGAACAAAAAAAAAAACAAATCACCAAATACATAGCAGAAATACAGGGACTTAACAGGATTCAAACCTCGAACTCCCGGAAGAAAGGACACCACACCACCATAACCACTGACCCATTTAACCCATTACCAAACGACAAAATTTTAGACCTGTTCAAGTTGAAAGCATTTGCAGACGACAAAATAAAGTTGACTGAAAAATTGAAATTTGTTCTGGGAAGGGTAGAAAACACTGTGGGAAAAGGAGAAAATGCTGGCTACCAGCATTTTCTCCTTTTTCCTACAGTGTTTTCAAAAGACTTCTTTCTCAGGGGTGTCAAAAGAAGGGATTGTGTGGTAATGGGTTAAGAGAATTATCCCTAAGGCAGTTGTTAAGTATTTATTTAAATCGTGATGAGGCCATGCATGAAGGAGTGACCTCCCATAACACACACCCTCTTACAGTCATCATTTATTGATGACTCAAAACCTTATTAACTCTTTGCCAAACGACAAAATTTTAGACTGGTTCAAATTGAAAGCATTTGCAGACGACAACATGAAGGTGACTGAAAAATTGAAATTCGTTCTGGGAAGGGTAGAAAACACTGTGGAAAAGGAGAAAATGCTGGTTACCGGCATTTTCTCCTTTTCCTACAGTGTTTTCAAAAGGCTTCTTTCTCAGGGGCGTCAAAAGTAGGGATTGTTTGGTAATGGGTTAATCGGGATGAAGCTATGCATTGAGGGGTGGTCTCCTGTAGCAGTTGTATCAAATGATTTCATAAAAATGATAAATAGTATAAATACTCAGATCCTCTACTTTCATAGGAACCATCTAGTTTTCATTTCGTACTTGCTCTGCCTTACGCTCAGTTGGAGTTAATGCCAAACGATACGAGTATCGTTTCATGTGTTTTTTTTTTTTCAGAATGACCAACAAAACAAGCAAACAGAGGCCGATTTACAAGGTCCAAGTACAGGCAGTGGAATCTACGTTTACAACCACTCTTGTTGCCACGTCCGTTGTTTCGGCCGGTATTCTTTTCATCACACTGGCAGCAGTGTGTATTTGGAAAAGGAGGTATCGTTCACAGCATGACAAGCAAATTGACTATAATCCCGAAATCATGTAATCCAAAGATTCGCCTGGACAAAACTTGTCACCAAAATAAGATAACCATTGTTGAACTTTTGGAATAGAAACGAAATCTAAATGTTTATAAATTTGTTGTCAAGAAACGTGTCATTACTCGCTGTGGCATTTCTATGAAATAAGGCATTAAAAATTTGATCTCTTAAGATAGGTCTTTTCGCATCTCTGTGTTCTTGTTGAATTTTCTTCCGGATCATGATGTACATGTCACACTATTTAACACTGAAGCTTAGACCCTAGTCAGTCGAATAGAGCCATGTGTTAACTTTTTAACCCATAACGCATTTCTATGGTATCTGTAAGTGACCCTAAATAACAGCAAGGATGAAGCCGTTTCTTATGTGTATATGACAACTTTTGATAGTGTAATAAACATTGTGGCAAAAGGTGAAATTGCTCGTGACGAGCAATTTCACCCATTGCCACAATGTTTTCCAAAGGCTCCTACAAGCAATGTGTACAAATGAGTATCTATGGAGTAAAGGGTTAAGCAGGCACCTGAGGTACATCCAAAACTTTCAAAACTGTGCATGCTTATAGTATGTGATTGCTTAGTGCATATGATTGCTTAGCGAAGGTATATTCAAAATGTTATCTTTCTTAAAAAACTCAGATTATTTTTGCTCGTGCAGGTAACTTGCCAAAAAAAGATGGCTCGAAAGATGAATATAACTGTACTGAACCTTCTACATGTTGTCTTCGAGTCATAACAAACTACATAAAACAAACACGATGTTCACTAAACGATGTTTTATTTTTCCAAAAAAACATCCATACAGAAGAATGTACAGCAGCACCTACATATATTTAAGTAAAACTAAAAGAAAAACAAAGTATGCAAAAGCATCATAATGTCATCTTAAATGAATGTGTTTAAGGTTGATCATGACAAAACCTGTGAAGACAC
Organism: Tridacna crocea; assembly: GCA_943736015.1. NCBI lineage: Eukaryota > Metazoa > Mollusca > Bivalvia > Cardiida > Cardiidae > Tridacna > Tridacna crocea. The sequence goes on from OX031069.1 coordinate 19,562,179, forward strand.
GGCTAAATATATACGAGAGACAGACATTCTTAGTTACAAAAGCAATATGCTCTCTATAGATAATACGATTTTAACAAAGATGTCTCTGCTTTTGACCACAACTAGGCAATGGTTAGACATGCGTATAGTTCCAATGGCCAACTAAAGTGCAAACTACAGATGGTATTCATTTGGTTTTTCCGATTGTTTCATAGTTAATTAACCAAGAGCAGCAAAGCTTTTACGAGCTCGTTTTTCAATGTTTTGGAAGATTGGGTTTTTTTTGGATAAAAAAAAATCTGTCGAACTTATGAAGAAATTTTTTGTTGAGTAAAATGTTTCGACCTACACTAACCTCTACATTCAAATACTCTTAGATTTTTTTTTCGTTTTAAAGATTATTTTGTTTGCACATTAAGGACTTAAATATGTACATAGAAAGTGGCACTAAACAATTGAATATAAATACATGTGAATGGAGTATGAATAGTTTCATATTATGATAATATGTTTGTACAGTTGAACTATGTAGCGGGACGTTGACCTACACAAAAATGTGTATCGTATTTTGTTTATATACCTTCAAACGATAGGTGCAAAGCCGTCGTTACTTCAAACAGATCTAAAAACGTCTCCATACAATGTATGTACCTGGGACAGAAGTTGCATATATACGTTGGGCTCTCTCCGTCTATTTGCCGCAAAAAGGAATTCTCATATTGTTTTTTACATTATCAATTCACTTTGTGATGTGTTTTTGCAGTAATTGATATGAATATAGGGTTTATAATATAAAGGAACTTTACAGCAGTGTGAAGATCGGTGTGGTCGAATCAACGCTCGTTTCGTGTGTTATGAGGTTTGCATCAATTTCGACGTCCCGTCTCATCCGATAGGAGCCTACATTACTCTCGATTAAAGCAAATGTCCAAATTTATATTTCATATTACTCAAAACATTCGGAACAACCCCCGTATTATGTTTTTAGCATCTGTAAAGCAACAATAATTACACCCATGACCAAACCTGTTATGAAACAGTTAATAAAATCAGCAACATAGGTTTAGGCTCTTAACCTTTAATTTTGGACTAAATAAAAACAAAGTACCTATAAACCCCACTCGATAATCCTTATATCATTGGAAAATCTCATTAAAGTATGTAATGTAGGGTTATGGTAGAAGTGAATTTAATTAATGCGCATTAATTTTCTACGCTTAAGTAAATGCATAATAGCCCAATGTATAAGTAAATGCAAATCAAAGGTATCTCGACCCTGTTTTCAGTACAAGTTCTTGCATGGTACGTGATTTTAAATCTGTGTTCCAAAACACAAGCAATAGTATTAACTGATAATGAAAGATTCCTCGCGTGAAGAATCATAAAGTATCCAGAGCTCCGCCTATATTGTTATGGAAATGTTTACATAAATGAGGTAGCTTGATAGTTTCTTGCATAAATATTACAAAACAATACAACCCACGAAACAAACTCGAACGGTCATGAACGACGTTTTAATACACCAACCAAGTACTTTTAAGAGAAAGTAGTGCTATAAAGACTTCATTTGTTGGACAAAAAAGTAATGTCTATGTTCAAAAAGATACATGTTTTATACTTCTATCTGAAAGTAAGACATGCAAACATCGACGTTCTGCACGCCTTCAGATCCATGTAAATAAATAAGTTTCATTACGTTTAGAGCAAAGGTTGCATAATTTAGGATACAAATTGTATATATAGATGCATAATTCTCTTTGAAAAGGGGGTTTAAATTGTCTGCCAAAAGGTATTAACCCTGCCTACCCTGCAGAGTCTGCGAAGGCTTATCTTGGTCAGTACTTTTTAATATATGCAAATATTTCAATGACCGTTCATTTTCATGATTCAGACGGTTATTGAACAAAATGGTCTCAAATGTAACTGAATCAAAATTACACGATAACTGCAATACTTCTGTATATACAGAAAGACGGGTGGATCGGACAGGCTGAATCCAGTTTAACAACAAGATCTTAAGTTTGCAAAGGTACAAATAAATACATTGCAATAAAACAATTTAATAACACTTACAATATAAGGTTTGCTATTTAACTGAAAACTGGAATAGGTAAGACCAAACTCGCGTGCACACAGTTTATAGCAAAAGTGTTTTGCAAAGAAGTAGACAATGTAGTAAAAGTATTTACTCTACTTTCAAAAACTATGGGCCATGCTGTGTGGAAATGGATTTTAATGAATCTAAAAAAAAATGTATTTAACCAGGAGCTCTTGCAGCAAACTTAAAAAAAAAAAGTTTAACCACCTCATGTCGTAACGACAATTGTTGGAAAAGGAGGAAAACAAACCGATATGTCATTTTAACGAGGTAAAATACTCCCATCGAAAGAACTCCCTCCATTATAGCCATATTTGATTGTCTCCAATATTTCCTAATATGGATTGCAGCATGAGAAAAGGGGCATTCCGATATTTGCGTAAAGTGTCGTCTCGGATCAGCCTGCGCTATGAGCAGAATCAATCGATTTCTCGGAAAGTATTAACATGCACTAGTATTTAGAGACCCTAAAGGACACTTTTAAGCACAGATGGCCGTGTTACATGTAACTACAAAATTATTAGACTAAAAAAAAAAAAAAGAGAAAAAAAAAAAGTTAAATCAAACCGATTTTACAATTATGGTGATTTATAAATTGCGGCTAATACATTATGTGAAGCTGCAAAAAAAAGGGTAAACAACATTGATTATTCTAATAGATTATTCCAATCAAACGGCTGAAGGCAAAATAGTTTCTTTTTAAATAATTTTGTGTCAATATCTTAAATCAAGTTCACACGGTAGAAAATCTCATACGATAAAATAATTTCATCTGGATGGTCCAACGTCTTTATAGATAGCTTCACTAGATATCAAAATGTTTCTTTCGTTTCTCCTGCATGACCCTCAAAATGACGATCATCCAAGAATTCTTACAAAACAAATATTAAAAAGACAATGAAATATTTCACACAAATACACATTAAAAGAAAAATCGCAAAATGATCCTATTAACAAACAACAGTTTGGGTTCCATCGATGTTTACAAAGTACCGGTTCAACTCTGTGGACGAGATCAAGATTGGGTTGAAGTGTTCCACGACTAGCATAGTCCATATGTCAAAGTCGTGATGACTCCGTTAGTTGATCAAGAAACTGAAATGAAATAAATAACATACTGTTACTATGACACACATAATGCAAACTTTGTTACCAATACTTTCCCTTTAACCGAAAGGATGCACTAATTTTCATAAGAGGTTGATTTTCAATTAAATATCTAAATAATACTTCTCTTCATTTTTCAAATTATTAATTCCATACAATGGCGTCCTTGACAAATGCCACATCAGCGTTCTAAACGCTTTGATTTTTGCAATGGATCATTGTGGGTAAAACCAAATAAGGATAAGTAAGCGAGTTGTCGCCGTAACATAACTGCAATAACGCTGATAGTAGCGTAGAGTCCATTTAGTTAATCTATCAGTCTTTTTTTGAACTGTAAACTGCCCTAGTTATGCCATTAAGAATGACCCTTTTATTCACGTTGATTTATTCATTTTGTCTCAGAACTTTTAATCTATAAATGAAATAAAGTAAGATTTACAAATATTTCTGCATTATTTCGTTTAAGGTAAAAACAAGACAGAAAATTATATTTCTTGTACTTATTTTTTGATTGGCCATTTATCGAACTGCCCCGTATTTTCATAACCATGCGGAAAAATGCTTCGTGAAACTTTGTACAAATAAAAGAGAAAATATCCTTTCCAGTATTTTCTTCTTTTTACGACAATGACTTCTGAACTATTAAATGCAGAAATTATCAGTTGAGCTACATATGTTATCTGCAAATACTTTAAGTTCGTCTAGAGTCTTAATTTTGGTCGTTTATTTAAGAAATAATCTTCTCACTATCGTGGTTTATCGTTCGATAAACCACAGTTGTGAGTTATGAGGCATAATAAATAATCCATAAGGGAAATAGTCCGAGTGGTTTATTCATTGCGTCTCATAACTCATAACAAGGTTTATTGAACGATAAACTACGAATGCCCAGCCACTCAATATAATATTTTATACACGTTATAAACGACACATACTTCTACTTAATTTAAAGACTTCTTACTATCAATCCTATATTTACTTCAACCATTCTATCACATTCTTAACTCTTATCATGTAAAACTTTTGACTATATAGGGATTGCCCTGTGCCTCAATGATGCTCTTAATGCATATGAAGATCTGACATAATACTTCTTAATTCTATTCTTTCATTATCATAAATGTATTCAAACTTTTTTCGGTTTAAACAACTCCACTTTTATTATCTTTTACCACAGATATGTATACGCGCTAAATGATGCGCCATAAAACAACATTAATTCATTCGATAAACTATGAAAAAAAGAAGATAATTTCAATTCTAACATGACCAGCTCTGAATTCAAGGGAAAAAATCATCCTCTGAGTATATTTTTAACGTGGATGGATCTTATATTCCATTGAATAATGCACTTACTTTGTGCAGAATAACGTCACTCTTTATAGAATGACGTAAATTTACTATGATTTCGTTGCACTGTATTCATAGAGCTGATATCACGTGTCATGTTAGGATAAGAGTTAAAGGAAACCTAGACACTAACTTGGAATCCGTCTTGTCGTCGTGGAGCTGATTTCCAGTACGGGTGAATAGTTAGGGTCGATTTCGTCAACACTGTCTGTGAACATGTTATTAGCCTCATCATGCGTGCAATCATATACTGCAATTTAAATACGAAACAAAACAAGTATAGAAACGAAACAAAGCCTGCACTGTTACAAAGGCCTTAATGTATCTGCGAAAAGAATCTACCCAGGTCAGCCTGCGCAGTCCGCCCAGGCTGACCTGGGCAGAAACGTTTGGCTATTGGTCAATATTCTGCATGTCATAAAAAACGCTCTACCTAATGATTATATTGGTTGTAAGAAAGTAGCTATTACGGATCCATAATTGTGTGGTTGTTTGATTGGTATAACGCATCACGGAGATGCCTAACTTCCCTTTCTGTCACAGCATGGTTCAAATATATAGCAAAAGACGTACAGGTCTGTCAAGGAAAGCGTTGTTACAAAGCATTTTATAATAAACCTGCAAAATGTAATAAGTATTACAAAATGCGTTGTGATTACATGAAATGTAATAAAAAGTTCTGCAACGCGTTTTGTAATAATGCGTTGTGACAAAGCATGACTTTATCCCATGTCATTCGACAAAAATTTAGACATTGCCATAGTTTTAAAGCATTTGAAGTCAACAAAGTGAATGTTGCTCATACGATTGGATTAGTCAATGAAAGGATTGAGAACATTGTGGAAGAGGAGAAAATCCTGGTCACCAGCATTCTCTGCTTTTCTAACATAGTTTTTAAAAGGCTTCTTATTCAGGATCGATATACGTCGGTGCCTGTTGTTGGTTTGCAAAAGCATTGGGAATTTCACAAGATCAATAACAGCTGTCGATTTTGTTTCAGTTAGGCACCATGACGTCATATTTAGGTCCCATGAAACAGACGCCGTTTCCGGTTGTACAAAAAAATAAATCCTTCATCTCAACGCCGAATTTCACCCTTGCACTGAATTCAGCCATCCAGGAGAAATGGTGATTATCAAAATTATTAATTTTATGCTTCGCACAATACTTATGAAACTTTTTCACGGTCATTGAAAAACGACTCGTTTATTAAATGAGTTGCGACATTTTCCAATTCGTTGTCTTGCATATTTTTTGATTAGCTATCTCAGCTAGTACTTTAAGATGACTTGTTTAATTGCATAATTTTTGCAGAGTTTTCAACAATTTTCAACTTGTATGGCAACAGCTTGTTGTTGTGTAATTTCTGGCATTTACCATTAATTAGGCTTGGGCGCTGTCTAATCCAAGGACCCCCAAGGTGATCAGTGCCATTATCAGGGATCGAACCGATGACTTCTTGACGACCTATTCAACAATCGTGATCACTTGGCGACAGAGGTGCTAGACTTATGCCGAAATTCTTACTGAAATTATTTTTAGTTGCTTAACACTTCTAATGTGAAATTTATGCAAATATATCACGAATGCCAACTTAAAACGTATTGCAACAATGGGGCTACTGTAATAAAAGGTGGCTGAATGATGCACTGATTAAACGATCAAGGTTTACAACTCATAGCACACCTGGCTCAAATATGCAGCAGACTGCATTGTAATTCCAGAAGTGAGAAAAGGAACTTACCTGTAGCAGACGAACACACTGTTGGATCTATGATTGTCTTCGCGTCCAAAACAGTTTCTTCCATATCTCGAACGTGTACTTCAAATCCGCCATTACGTCTACCACGTGTTATAATTCTCTTCACAGCATCTGTAACCTGCAGCGACACCCAGCGTGCGCTATCCCACGTGACCATTTTAGCATCGATCAAACGCATGTTGCTGTGCCTCACTGTTAAGATATGAAATTTTCAAATGCTCAAAATATATTGATAATAAAATTATGTCAAAATTATTATAGAAATTCTGGAACCTTCAATTTAAATCTAGTTTAAGATTATGTCTAGAAACAGCCATTAACATTTTGGTAATGAGTCTGCAAAATGTACAAAAGGTATTTATTTCGAAACCTTCTCTTTTGTGCCATTATGATACTGACGGAAGAGGATTCAGAGAACTTTGCGGTATATAGAGAAAAAGCTTATAAAAAAACTTTTTTTCTTCTTTTCCAAATGAAATTATCGCATAATTTAAGCCAATTATCAATTCTCGTCAGCAAATGTTTTCAGTTTGAGCCCCCAAAGTCCGTAGATATACTTAGGGGAAAACATACCGCAAGGTAAACATACCATGCGATAAAATGGAAAGCTTTGTTTATTTTGATATTTGGGCTATTGGTTGACATAAAGTTTTCGACAAATAGATAATGAGATCATTACACTATGAGGCGCATCTTTAGGGTTATCAACCAGTTTACGACTTACATCATTTAGTAGTTAACCCATTACCAAACGACAATATTTAGACTGGTCCAAATTGAAAGCATTTGCAGACGACAAAATAAAAGTGACTAAAATCTAAAATTTGTTTTGTGAAGGGTAGAAAACATTGTGGGAAAAGGAGAAAATGCTGGTTACCAGCATTTTCTCCTTTTCCAACAATGTTTTCTAAAGGCTTCTTTCTCAGGGGCGTCAAAAGTAGGGATTGTGTGGTAATGGGTTAAGCGGTTCAGGAGTTATCATATAAGATGTCTGCTTTACTTTTTTTCTGTTTAGTATAGTTTCCAATAATGATAAACGAGTACTTACGTCTAGATATAGATCGGACTGGTTTTCTGTATTGATAAATCTTAATGTGCAGTCTGGAAGTGCTTGGGTCACCCTCAAAGGCGCATGGACAGTCTGTTTAAAAGGAGACGATAAGAAATAATGAACTGTTTTATCTACAGTAGGCAATATCTTTATCTTTTTACTTCCATATGTTGGATGTTAGGCACAACCGTTCTTTCCAAGCCATAGGCATAATTCACTTGCGCATATTTAGTTATACAGACAAAAATACCTCCATGAGTAAATATACTGACAGTGTCACGTGAAAGCATAGAGCGTGATTAATGTAAAGATTCAGCTTTTGTTTCACAATGTAAATTGGAAATATTAAAAACAAAACATACTAATGAATATTCAAACAAAAATACTTATCTATGGTACCATATGGCCATATGAAATCATCTACCTACGTAAGTATACATACAAGAATAGGAAACTGGTTTTAATATAAGTTTTCTTGCATCACCTTTGCAAGCCATTCTTTAATGTGGCACGGTATGTGAATTTTCTACTGTAAGTGTCTATAGTAACATGTATATATTACAGCAAGTATATGTTTGTGGATGTGCCTTCCGAAAGCATAAATATAATGTATTCTGGTCTTGCTAAGTGACCTAATTCTAGAGCTGTTAAAAATTGATACGCCTGCAACCGACTGGTTACATAGGGTTGAAATTAACGGATTTGTCTTTGGAACAGTCGAATTCATTGTGGGAAAGGAGAAAATGATGGTTACCGGTGTTGTCTCTTTTACCCACAGTGTATTGAAAAAGCTTCTTCCCTAAAGCTATGAAAAAGAATTGTTTGATAATAGGGTTTGAATAATGAGTTTTGTACCTTCACGACGTTTCAAATGCAGACGTAAGACGGCAGACGTTATCTCCGTATCTGGATCATCGCTGGCCTCGAGATCAAAGTAATAGCGGATGTTTCTGGAACTTGTGTCAAACCAGATCGATCTGTTCATATAGTCCGGCAAATCCACCATCGGCAAATCACCTGTAATCATTAAAGCGTGATAATAAACCTTGAAATAATATAAATTCTACAGTGATACTGCGAATGCAAACCAACAAATATTATTAGTGCTCTCCATCGTCGTCATCAAAATCGTCGTCGATTATGTGTATAATGAAGACGAGGGTAGCAGAGGACTTGCGACATCATTCAGTCATACGATTTATGTGTATTGTGCCAGAACAACGAAACACGATCAGCCCTACATGCCTTCATTTCTGTGTTACATCACGTGGAATTAAAGGTCGTTTTAGATAAGCCTGCGCGGAGTGCTCAGGTTGATCCGAGACGATACTTTATGCAAAGGTCCGAGTGTCTCTTTTGGCATGATGCATGCCATATAAATCATCGCGGCGATGTCTTAACTCTTTACCACACGAGAACATTTTAGACTGGTCCAAACTGAAAGCATTTGCAGACGACAAACTAAAGGTGACTGAAAAATTGAAATTTGTTCTGGGAAGGGTAGAAAACACTGTGGGAAAAGGAGAAAATGCTGGTTTCCAGCATTTTCTCCTTTTCCCACTGTGTTTTCAGAAGGCTTCTTTCTCAGGGGCGTCAAAAGTAGGGATTGTGTGGTAATGGGTTAAACCACATTTTGCCACTGCATAACTCAAATATATGTATATTGGTATTCATATTAAAAGTGACTGTGTAAGTAAAGCTACGAGAGCAACGGCACTTAAACATGGGTGTCCTGTAACAATAGACCCGTCCACAGAGAAGGGTGTTAAGCATACCAAGGGGCACACGTTGCCTTTTTTTCTAAGCAATAGCACAGAGTAAATGAATGAATAAATCAATGTTGTTTTCAGGCGCATCGACAGCTTTGGTAAAGACATGCATAAGACTGACTGAAACATCTTACGTTGTGATATCTAAAACTTAGTTCAGTTTAAGCATATTTATTTACATCGATTGAGAAACAAGTTCTCACAACTTATACTGATCTCTCTCGATTCTGCTTCCTGGGAACTACACCAGTGCTCACGTCGAATGTGTGGGCCAATGAAAAATCCCAAAGTTGACCCGCTCCCGGGTATCAAACTCAGGACCTTTTGGTTACGAGGCCGACGCTCTACCTCACGACCACGGACACCACCAATATAATGATGTAGAATATCTAGAAATGATTCCTGTTTAGGCAATGTAGCTAATGCTGGAATGCTGGTACTTGTTTTCTCACTTTCCTCGGACAAGCTTGCTCTGTAAAATTTTAACTGTCATAGATCAATTTGGTTCGGCGCTGTGCTCCTTTCTATTACTTCCGTATTATCTCGGACAAATGTACGGAAGTCAACAGGGCTTGTATTTGTAGCACAAGATATTTATAACACATTTGGAGTTTTAATCTTTCACCGGAAAGCATCAAATCGCAATCAAAGCCAAAAAAATGCCTAGAAAACGCAAATTTATTTGTTTCCATGAATGTTAATTGGTCAGTACTTACACATGGCGTAATAGCAGAACTTTTGCCTTGTAACATAGACTGGGGTGTTCATTCGAAGAAGTAACTGTCTTTTAGTCTCTGGGTCAATAACTGGAGGATTTTCCCATCCTAGTGTGTCCAGAATGTGCTGTCTAAGGGTGTACAGGCGCATGATTCTCGATCTGAAAGTAGATGGGATACGATACAAAGCTCCATACAGAGGGAGTGATTTTGATTTCATAATTGAAAATATTACTTATTATTTCATGTATTCCGGTAGGATATGGAGAAATAGCAGTGAAAATATTTTTCGATCTTACACTGGTACCACCAGTGAAAATATCGATTTTCACGTTCTTGTTGCCTAGGTAAATTGCGCGTGCCTCACAACCAGATAGGAAATATGACGTCATATGCTTTATATTTCACGCACTTGACGTAATATTGTAATGCGTTGCTATGTGGGAGGGGTACGCCACGGGGAATAACAGAAAAGAACTCGACGGGGTTTTAATAAAGCTCCTCCCAGAAAGGGTTAAAGGCATGAAATAAATATAATTTTTGTTCGTTTTTTCTCGTGAACACCATCGGTAATATTTTCACGAGTGGCTGCGCCACTCGTGAAAATATTATCGATGGTGTTCACTCGATGAAATAAATTTCGATCTTTCACCGAAAAAAAAAAAATCCTCTATTTCTACACTAAACCCTATGTTATGGGTACTCATTAGAATCGTCTCATCAATTCTAATGAGTACCCACAACATAGAGTTTGAAAGAGAAATAACTGATTTAGAATGCCATCAACCCCTCTTATTTGGAGCTGTGCGATAGAAATATGTAGATGATGAAAACAACTAGATAAATACGCCGATAGAAGCTTATCGTCGGTTTAATTCGAAAACCTCGTAACTACAGCTTGTTTACAAGCTATAGTTACGAGCTTTTCGAAGTAAACCGACGTTATGTATTCAAAACGGACTGAGATATGTGTCATCTCAGATGAAACACCCTAATCCCAAACCCAACAGGCTGATCCGAGACGACACTTTACGCAAATGTCCCAATGCCCCTTTTCGCGTCTTGCAGGTCATGTAGATAAGACCAAAACGCTTTCGCTTAAAGGTGGATATTTAGATTTTTTACATCACACCAAATTTAAGAAAAAATTTGTCTCGCTGAAATTCATATGAAAAAATAATACAAATCATCAATAATTAAGAATTATAAAATTACAAACAATTTTTTTTTTGGCGGTATTCCCTTAAAAGGCTACGTAGCCTCTTAGGCTATTTTTAGATCTCCCGCCAAAAATCAAAAAAGCATTGTGGGAATGTTAAGGGACGGACACGTGACTTATGACTTAAATTCCATAACATAACAAACATGTAATTATTTTAAATTATGTCTAGAACTTCGGACGCTATGTTTGAAGCTTCATCTGTATATTTCCGGTATACTTCGGTATGTAAATGAGCGAGTTGCTGATGTTTCCCTTCAGTGTCGACCTGGACTGTAGTAAATCTCTAGTTTCTCATACTGGCTGATGGTTTTCGACTACTGGGATTAAAAGGATGATTTTCCTGGTTTTTTTTTTGGAAAATTTGTGTCCCAAATTCTGAAGGGCTACCCTTAAGTATCTGAAATAATATCTGACAGTATAAACACAAATTAGCCTGCATAGATTGGTCCTTAGAAATGCATAAATATAACAAAGAGCAGAAAGTTTTATTTATGTCAGTATGCGGTGTTTGTGCAGGCTGATATGGGTCAATAATCTTTGCCGATCCATTAAAATCCTTGTTCATAGGGCATGGTTAACTCTTTTAACGACCCTGAGAATAAAAAAAAAGCCTTTTGAAAACATTGTGGGAAAAAGGAGAAAATGCTGGTAACTAGCATTTTCTCCTTTTTCCCACAATGTTTTTTAAAAGCTTCTTTCTCAGGGGCGTCAAAAGTAGGGATTGTGTGGTAATGGGTTAAATGATGCTAAATGAATTAGCAATTACAACCTTTCAGTCACTTTTATTTTGTCGTCTGCAAATGCTTTCGATTTAGACAAACCTACATTTTGTCGTTTGGTAACGAGTTAAACAAGTTGTACCAGTGTTGTTTGCCACCCCCTTTCCCGAATTACATCTCCGCAAAAGAACGCTAAAGATTATCGTTAGAAGATCATGGATATTGGAAAAGAACACGCCAATACTATTGGCGACATTGGTACAAAAAGGTGAAAACGCTAGTAATGTTTCCGCTTTCGGCAGTAGTTCGTTTAACTCTTTACCAAACATCCGTGGTTTTTACGACCCTGAGACAGAAACAATTTGAAACCATTGTAGGAAAAAGGAAAGGGAAAATGGTGGTAACAATGTTTCCTACTCTGCAGGAAAGAAATTTCAATGTTTGAGTTACCTTTATTGTGTCGTCTGTAAGTGCTTTCAATTCAGTCTAAAATTTTGTCGTTTGGTAAAGGGTTAAGCCTTAAGCTGCTGAGCGTAAATCACTGACATTTTGCGGACAGTGCAGTTGGATCCATCTTCGCGAGCCAAGTTTACGATGACTACGTGGATCTTACCTTGGCTGATTGAGCCCGATTTCGAAATTTCTGCGATGCGCCCTCTATTGGATGCTGGTTATTACCCCCCTTTACATCATATTTCTAAAAGCAAATGAAATATCGTTTTACAAACCGCTTACGAATACACATGAAGCGATAAGCAGACATCCACGTGGGTTTCCATGTTTTACCTTCTATTCGAAAGGTAGAGACCTTGTTCTATTTTTATCAAACATGAAAAGCTACGAGCGATTTCATTCGTTGCAGCTAGAGCTGGCTGCATCCAACGAAAAAGTGTATCGGGTGAACATAAAAATCAAGCTCGATCCGCCAAGGGTAGAGTAGCGTAGTGAATCGTCGGCCTTGGCTTGCGAAGATGAGTTGGATCTTGAATCGACAGTTCTATAAGAATAAATTATTTTTTCGAAATAAAAAGTAAATCTAGAATTACGTACATGATATGGCTTTTTACTATTGGAGTGAACGTTTCATTCAATTAACTTAGCATGATAATAGTTATACACAGCTATAACTGCGGCCGCAATACAACTGGCCACATGCATGATCGGCGTATGGCGGGAAAATGGGTGCGGCTTGTAGGAAAGTTAGGTATATATATTACAGGTATATATATTACTCATTTAACGGCCACTATGACCTAATTCTTCTACGTGTATGTGAGTTAATGCCCAAATCCTAGCGATAATCTGTACTTATCTATTTACTCCTGATTAACGTCCCCGCCAGTTTGGCTTATGAGTAATTAGTTATTTTCGCGCGTGGAAATAAACCAAAACATCCTGTCCGGAGTGGTAACAGTAACAATCAATCGTAGTACAAAAACTTGGCATTGTAACAAAAAAGGCTTCCAAGTACACTTTGCTTTTCTACGGAGGATTAAAGGGACCATGACTAAACATATAACCAAGTCCATTTTTTTAAACTTCATAGACAGCGCCAAAAAGAAACCCTCTACATGTTTTTCAGTTTCAAGGCACGATTCCCAAAAGTATCAAATGGATAGAAATTAAGATCAAGCTAGATTGTTCTGCTTCAATATCATCCACAAATTGAAAATAGAATTATATCGGTGTGTATGCAAGACTGTAAATAATGTTTACTCTTAAAAGCGGCTTGTTCTATTAAGATTTTCATGATCGAACTAAATTTCAAAAATTACTCAAACGTTATGTAGGGAAATAGAGGATATTTGTTTTTTTCAGCGAAAGTTCGAAATCTACTTCATCGAGTGGACATGCCACGTGGGAAAATATTACCGATGGTGTTCACGAGGTGAAATATATGTCGATCTTTCACCGAAAAAAACCCTAAATATTCTATTTCATGTTTTTAACCCTTTCTGAGAGGAGCTTTATAAAAATCCAGTACAGTTCTTTTCCGTTATTCCCCGTGGCGTACCCCTCCCGCAAAAAAACGCATTACAAAATTACGCCAAGCGAGAGAAATGTAAGGTAAATGACGTCATATTTCCATCTGGCTGTGAGGCACGCGCAATTATCCTAGAAAAGGGGTATTTTCACTGGTCGTACCAGTGTAAGATCGAAAAATATTTTCACTTCTATTTCTCGATATCCTACCGGAAAGCATGAAATAATACATGTTACTGTACATGGTAAAGCAACAACAAATAAGAACAAGCTAAAAAAAAAAATGACATGAGCAATAATACACCAAGCTAAGATATCGTATTTAACCCTTTACCAAACAATCCCTGGTTTTTACGATCCTGAGATGGAAATCTTTTGAAAACATTGAGGAAAAAGGAGAAAATGCTGGTAACCAGTATTTTCCCCTTTTCCCGCAATATTTTCAACCCTTGCCAAATCAAATTCCGATTTCTGATTCACATTTATTTCGTCGTCTACAAATGCTTTCAATTTGGAATAGTCCAAAATTTTGTCGTTTGGTAGAGGGTTAAGTAAATAATATGACGCCAATCATGTCATAAAACAAACCAGGGTTACCGATTGAAAACGACTACTATGCTACAAAATTACATAATTTCACATTCCTGGTAAATTTCTCCAAGATTTTCTGAAAGTTGATTATTCATTGATAAACTGTTCGTATAATCGACTAAACCAAACGTTTTAACGTATCAGTATTGTGTTTCTTTCGAATTTTAAGATATATTGGTGAATACGGATCCATGTCCCTTTAACCCATTACCACACAATCCCTACTTTTGACGCCCCTGAGAAAGAAGCCTTTTGAAAACACTGTGGGAAAAGGAGAAAATGCTGGTAACCAGCATTTTCTCCTTTTCCCACAGTGTTTTCTACCCTTCTCAGAACAACTTTCAATTTTTCAGTCACATTTATTTTGTCGTCTGCAAATGCTTTCAGTTTGGACCAGTCTAAAATTTTCTCGTGTGGTAAAGAGTTAAATAAAACTGCAAAGTGTATGCGACACATTCTTCTTCGTCATCGCAGGTTTATCCTTTACTAAACAACCATCGAAAGATCTAAAGAGGAAGGCTTTGAAAACATTGTTGAAAAAGGAGAAAATGCTGGCTACATCTACCAACATTTTCTCTTTTTCCACATGGTTTAACCCGTCTTAGATCAAATTACTAGAGCAAGGTTCAGGTAACGGAATCTTTGTCGCGTGATAAGGGATTAAACCTGAATCTTGCACACAGGTCCTGCGATTGAGTTAATCTGATAGTACGGTAGTAAATATTGATAACCAGCATTTTTCTTCTTTTCCCACATTTTTTTTCTAAAACTTTCTACCTATTTGTCGATAAAAAGTGTGGTAATTACGCGAGTCTAGTTAAACATTTCTAGTGTTTCAACAAACTCAATAAAGCTTTAGAGATACTGCGAATATTTCACTGATTATTCACTTATGGATGTTCAACATAACCCGTCTAGAGTAAAATACTATTTATGATGTAAGTATGCTTAGTATGCTTAGAAATAATTGGAAATATAAGTTTCTGAATATGCAGACTCCATTCAGATCAAACTACTGTCTAATCTTGGTCTACACCGTCGTACTAACAAGGTACATTGCTCGTATATGCTAGCAATACATTACTTACGGGAAAGCGGCAATTACTTGTATTAAAACATGCTTTTTTACCGGTTTTTCGGTAGCTACTGTTGAAGGGTGAAAATCGAGCATTTGTTTGGAAAATAGGTGAAAATCACGTGACTAATACTGGCGGTACTTTTTTAATCACCTTCGAGTATTTGCCCGAAGAAATGGTACCAATAACCGCATGTCATTCCTCTAGAAACCGCAGTGAAATTGACCCCTTGGTGTCCTGTGGAGTCTGAGGTCACGCTGAAGGGTTCTCATTGTATTTTGACTCACCGATCTTTAGAAGTTGTAAAATTGACCTCGTGGTTTTGAGGTCACGTTTTAAAGGTGCCGATCCCATTTTGACTGGAATAGCTTCTCTTTGTCGGTTGGTCAAAATGTTTCACTTCTGAAGAAATAGTCCATTATATAACATCAGTATTAGACAGTCACACGGAACATGACCCTACAGAATTACTAAGAATAGACAAAATATACTGAAAACTGCGCCATTTGGCACTTCATATATGGCTTGCAATACCCGAAAAGGGGCATTCGGACATTTGCGTAAAGTATCGTTTCGGATCAGCCTGCGCAGTCGACGCAGGCTAATCCGAAACGACACTTTCCGTTTTTATACAATTTTCTGTTTTGCACAAGTGTACTGTAACGCAAAAACAAATGCAATCGTAAAGTGCCATCTTGGATTAGCCTGCGCGGACTGCGCAGGCTGATCCGAGACGACACTTTACGCAAATGTCTGAATGTCCTTTTTCCCATGTTGCAAGCCATATATATATGTAAGATGACACTTTTTTTTTAACTATTGTTGATTTCAGTAAAAATCGAGTTATCAGAGATCGCACGCTGAGGCCGGTAGGCTGCTAAGCACGACTAAAGGACCTTTTGCGGACAGTGCAGATCAATCTCAACTGTACACAATGTGCAGTCTGAACTTGGATCTACAGTATCCTCTAAAAAGATATTTCTCCCTCAAAGATACCTTTGAATAACATTTTCTTTCACTTTCGGCTTGATCGTTTCATTTCACTTATTTAGCAAACAAACTAATGGTGAAAATGGAATTAAATACCGAAGAAAGCAAGCTACCAAAAGCACTTGGAAGTTCACAGGATCCCAGAGTCCAAGTTGTAGACGGTATTGGTTACATTCCGGAAGAACAAATGTAAAAGGCATATTTTATTTCTTTTCAGATCTAAAACTCGAATTCGACCCTTTAAAAGACGAAAAATGATTGTGTGGTCCTTAAAATAGGGTTCATGGAATGATGAATAGTCTGTGTGATGTAAGAAGGGAGTGACCCCACTCCTTGAGGTCATCAGAGGGCAACCAGTCATCGTCAGCCCCTAGGGACACGGAAATGCCTACCTTCCAATGACCCACCCCATTAATTAGATTGGGTGACGAAGCAATCATGATGTAATATAGAGGAAAACTTTCATGATCATTCTAAAAAGGCTTAGAATTAATTATTCTGTTTCGATGATTAGAAGAGATAAATAGAAGCAGGCAGTGGAGCAGCACGCGGTATTCTCAGATCTTTAATCTATGTTTGCACTAAAATTGTTGTTTTTGCAGTTCACTATTTGCCAGACGATAAAAAGAAGACAAGAATCTTCTGTACCGAAACAACTTGCAGGTATCAAAACAAATGCGGGCCATTTCTCTTTTTTCTACAACATTTTCAAAGAACTTCTTCGACTTAATCGGAAAAAGGGCCTTATTACAGTGATAAAGACATTGAATTGCATTGTATTAGAAGCGTTTCATAGAAGGTTTAAAAGTTGGCCAATTCCAAATGCAAACCTCTATTCAACTGTAGAATATTCGAACTTTTGCTTTCTACATGCATGCATGGTCTTTTTACATGTTAATGATTCAAATGATAAATGAGAAATGGCAGTACAATTTGTCTTTTAATGTGCCAACCTCATTGGCATTAAACTACCCACCTAGTTTGTTTTGGCGTATAATAATGTATGGGGACTTCTTTAATTCAATAAATACATATATTATCGTACAAGTATCAAACGATCACATTTCAGAAACTAACATAATAATCGCGAATTCGCCAAAAACTACCTACGTTCTGGTAACCATTCTGCAATTTGGCGGTCATCTTGACAGTAGATGATTATTTAATGGCGCTCAATCGCTTTGCAAATTAGGACATGTAATGAACATTCGGTAAAATTCCAAAAGTACAAAAGTATTTATCAAATGATAACCATTACGCGATCCACTTATCGTAGTTGCTCGATTAGTTATTACAAGTTTATGCTACGGGACATGAATAGAAAAGTCAAAGGTTGTGTCCTAGTTTCAATTAGACATGCAAAATATTTTAATCTAATGTCTGTTAGTACAATGTCAGAAAGACTACCAGCGGAGACCTTATTCAAACTCAAGAATCTAGGATAACTTGTCAGATGAAAGTTCAGACTAAGTTCCGACCTTTTTCGCATAGAACATTCTCGAACTGTCTGTCCTCCGTTGACCTTTCCTCAGAATAAAACCGATTTCCCGCCTTAGACGTGAAGACACTAGAAAACAGCAACAACAATGTCAAACACGATTGCATGTCTGGCATGCACATTGCACCGGAGGGTCACCGGAGGGCGTGTCCGAGTATTGACCTTAGGCTGGGGTCACCAGACTGGTCATTAACCGGTTGGTCAAGACATTTCTTTTGATAAACAGTTTACAAGTGGAAATAGGTGATGGGGAAAAACAGCATTGTATTATTTTGTAACTAAAACTTCAATTTCTGGCATTCTGATTGGCACAGAAAAAAAATCAAAGCAATTCTTGGAGAATCGGAAACTGTAAAACTATAAAATATGGTTTCAACCTTAAATCAGCCGCCGTCATTTATCGTTACACCAATCTAATTAACTGTGATATTACTACAATACGATAGAAACCATTCTTATAAAAAAGAGAAACCCAAAAAGCGTCTATTCATTGACGCAGTTTAAAACCGTTGTAAAATTTTCTGACGAAATATTTCATCATTTCTTATCTCTAAACCCATTACCACACAATCCCTACTTTTGACGCCTCTGAGAAAGAAGCCTTTTGAAAACACTGTGGGAAAAGGAGAAAATGCTGGTAACCAGCATTTTCTCCTTTTCCCACAGTGTTTTCTACCCTTCCCAGAACAAATTTCAATTTTTCAGTCACCTTTATTTTGTCGTCTGCAAATGCTTTCAATTTGGACCAGTCTAAATTTTCTCGTGTGGGAAAGGGTTAAAACGCCAAGAAAATCTTAAGTTGATTTTTTTTAGATAATTAAGTAGATAATGTAGATGAAGATGAGACTTCACAGATCGTAAAGCTTCGATCTAATCTATCCGATATTTTGTCAGATAATTATCCTGGAAAGAAAAGGCTCTTCACAATTTTATGGTTTGTTCTCTTTTCTTCACAGAGAAAGCAGCTTTCGTCAATTCTATTATCGCTAAAACGGTTATCTGAAGAGAGAGAAAAAGACACTTGGTAAAAGGTAGGCTACTTCCTTGAAAATCTGCATGAAAAATAGGCTGATGATCTAAAGCGATATTACAAAGGCTCCAATAATGTACACAAAGTTTACTCTCATAATTATGTATTTAGCCATGTTGAGTAAATAGCGTACATAATTATAAAAGTATATTTTACACTATGTTTACATGCTATGAAGTACAGGTATGATGTAAGTATTTGCATTTGTTACAGGTAAGTTTATCTGTCTTTGGCATCGTCATGAAGCAAACATTTATTAATCTTTGCCAGTTAATGACAATAATATTATCTGTTTAACAGGTTTATTTTATTAATATACCCTAATTTCAGCTTCCCAGTCATCTTTTTATGTGGACCTTTTGCACTTACAAGTAAAGAATAATGAATTGGTTTGATATGTCACTTTCAGGTTTCCAAAGCATATAAGTAAAATTAAACTGATGGTTGACGTGATCAGCTTAATTCACACGCTGAACTTAACATTTGGAGTATAGGTATTTATAATTGAGCCCTACTCTGCGAGAGAGGGGCTTAATATATAGAAAAAAAGTTTTGACTATGCCAGCCTGTACAGTTCGGGCAGGCTTACCTGGTCGACACTTTTTCCTATTGATAAGTTTTCTGCATGACGGTAACGGTGAGATCCTTTTCCGAAAGGAAAAAGAAGTCTCACTGTATAAGACTTATATATATATGATCAGACTACGGGCTCTGTACTAATATATACAGATATGTGACTTCACGCAAAAAGGGACCTTCTTGGAACTGCGAAAAGTGTCAACCCTGTCAACACTTTCGCTTTTATGATATTTTTCTGTATGAATAGTGGTCATTCAGCCTTACCGTTAAATCATTTTTGAATTATCAACTTAGATTGACCTGCACTTTGATTTGTTTACATCTAATTGATATACGGAATTCCCAGATAGTCCCTTTCCGTTGGATGGATCACATTTACATGATCAGAATGCGAGCTCTGTACTAATACATAAAGATATGTATACGTTTACAAAGTAAAATTTAAAATAAAGGCTTGGCCCAATTTTTAGTCAGTTTGGTTTATCTTTGCACAAATGAGGTGTCAAGATGAACTATGATCTGTCACACATTGTATGCCATAAATTTTACCTCGCTAATCTGCCTTTGTTTTAATTTATTCATTTTACATTTTTTTCGAGTTGGAATTAAAAAGAAAAACGCTATAAAGAATTCTGTAACCTTTCACGGCATGTTCCTGGCAGTATTTTTACAAGAGCTACATACAAATGCAAGTTTTGGTAAATTAAAAAGTGTCGTAGTTTCTCAACTTTTTACTATCGGCAATACCTCTCTTTATCGAAATACATGTGTATTATCTTTCTTAGTCACGAATTTTATATTTCGACTTTACCCATCTACAAAATATTTTTCTGGTAAGTGGGTTTCCTTTATTTGTAATAAACAAAAGTATGATTAATTTTATCAATTGGGTTATTTTTGTAGGGATGACAAAACCCAGTATTTGATAGGCTTGGATCAACTATACTTTTATGCACAAGTATCAGTTATTTTGGATAATACATGAATACTTTTTCACTACGCTAAACTTTATTTGCACTGTACAAACCTACAAAGTAAAAAACGGGTAAGAAGGGGAAAATACATTTCACGGTGAACCAAGAAGGTAAAAGTGACATTACTCGTCATCTCCCGAAATATCTGAGTGATTTCTTTTTGTTTCCCGAACTACAGATACCTGTGTTTACTACGGGAAAGAGTCACAGATATTAATGAAAATAAGAGAAAAAAAAAACTGCACCATGAGTTTTTACGATAGAAGAAATTTAGCAATATAACAAGGCTTCGAATCCAGTCGTTTATTAATAAATATTTTCCGAACAGGTTTGGGAAAATCGGTTAATCTATTCACATGTTCAGATAGTGTCTGGACGGTAATAACTTTCCAACACGCAAATTTCAAATAAAGAAACGATACAAAGTCAGATTTCCTTTTTTGAAGTACTTTACTTTTTACAGATATTGTAATGGCTTAGATGTGCAAATAAAACAACTCATCAGATATTGTAGAGTCAGAATGAGGTCAGTGAGTTTGATCGCACAGTTTAATTGTTGCTCCTTTTTATTTTCTTTGCAAGAAGCTTTTTCATTCACCAGTTTCTTAATTTTAAGGTGAGCAAGCAATCTAATTGGTTGAAATAGATAGTCTTAGCCAATCGGATTGCTAATTCTGAAGTTAACAATAAAACTTGTAGTTACAGATGTAAGCATGGATGAATTTTCAAAATGTCGCAATTAGCCCTTTACCACACAATCCCGAGTTTCAACGATTCAAAGAAAAAAATGAAAACATAATTGAAAAAGAAAAAAAAATGCTGGTAATCAACATTTTCTCCTTTTTCCCCAAAATGTTTGTTTTCTTCACGTCCAAACTTTCTAAGTCACATTTATGATGTTGTCTACAAATGCTTTCACTTTATGCAAGCCTAAATTTTTGTCGCGTGATGAAAAAAAAAACCAACAAAATATAATGGTATTAGAAGCTATTGAAAACAAACTACACTGAAAATGATATGAAAATGAGTCAAATAGAAATCATGAAAACCAAATTAAATTATACGTCTATATTGTTTCCAAAAGCCTTGTATGATAGGGACTAAAATTTGTTTACCACAATATTTTTAAAGTTTTCAGCTGCAGTCTGTCTCTCCTTTAATCATGTCCCTACAAGTCTCGGAGAGTGTTCTGCTGTTACTTTCATCTTGGCTCATCATATTCTAAATTGTAAATTGTTATATATTGCTCGTCTATAAAGTAAGCTAATACACAGTATTTGATACTTGCACTGAAATATTTATTTTACCTTGTATCTGAGGGAATTAAAATCTTTCAGGACTGTTGTATAAATCCGAGTAAAGTACTCTGCTCACCTTGTTATGTTTTTTTTTGTACATTTATCTTAGGGTAGAAGAATAAAAACAACGTATCGATTTATTTCATTAAGTTTATGAAACAAAACATGAGAAAATATAACTATATCACAACATAGATACCGATTTAGTCTCAATAACGAGACGCTCCGGGCCCATATTCACCAACCATTCTTAAGAACGTTCTTTGTCTTATTCTCCAGAATTGTCTGGCTAAACCGAATTGTTAAGCCAATCAGAAGTTGTAAAACTTACAAATTTAGAAAACCTTGAAGAATAAGCCTAAGAATATTCTCAAGAATGGTTGGTGAATATAGACCCTGGCGATCTTTTTGATATTTGGACATTTACTGTACACACCAGAGGCGACCAGTCAAAAAGTAACATCGCCTTTGGGGACAGTTATCTGTACATGTGTACTAGATACCGATTGTAATTGGAAATCTACCATTTTTAATCTTTGATACATTATTGAGGATTATGTTAGCATATAAGTTATGATGAATAAACAACAAGAAATCATGTATTTTTTTTTTATGCTGCAACAACCATGTAAACAAACATGCAAATTGCTACAAAATATTTCATTAGATGTTCGTTACCTGATACAGTGTCTTTGAAAAGGAATAAGACAAACATGTTGTGTGAAATAGACGGGGAAAACGGTACGAACATCGAAGTATAATATAATTGGCTTGCAACACGCTAAAAGGGGCATTCGGACATCTGCGTAAAGTGTCATCTCGGATCAGCCTGCGCAGTCCGCGCAGGCTAATTCGAGACGGCACTTTACGACTACATTGGATTTTGTGCTACAGCAGACATGCGCAAAACAGAAAATGACAAAAAAAAAACCGGAAAGTGTCGTCTTGGAGTGCGCAGGCTGATCCGAGATGATACTTTACGCAGATGTCCGAATGCCCCTTTTCGCGCGTTGCAAGCCAATTATTATAGGATTCGTTTTCTGTGAAAGGAGAGGTTTGTACATCTGCAAAAAGTACTGATTCAGGTTAGTACAGATAACTGTCCCCAAAGGCGATGTTACTTTTAGACTAGTCGCCTCTGGTACGGTGTACAGTAAATGTCCAAATATGAAAAAGATCACCGGAGCGTCTCATTATTGAGACAACCCGAATCAGTACTTTTTGCATATGTACAAACCCCTCTTTTCGCAGAAAACGAATCCTATATATTACCCTACGCATCCCGCGCAGCCTGACCTGGGCTTTAAAAAATTTGGTGAATTTTCTGCATGTCAATGGACCAAAGTACCCCATGACTTAGTAGGCTGATATACAAACAGTTTTTGTAGACCTATAACACCGTGATGACTTGCTTGGTATCATGCATTAACTCATTACCAAACGACAATATTTTGGGCTTGTCCAAATCAAAAGCATTTGCAGACGACAAAGTAAAAATGACTGATAATTTGAGATTTTTTTTTGTGAAAGGTAGAAAACATTGCGGGAAAAGGAGAAAATGCTGGTTACCAGCATTTTCTCCTTTTCCCACAATGTTTTCTAAAGCTTCTTTCTCAGGGGCGTCAAAAGTAGGGATTGTGTGGTAATGGGTTAAAGGAGATAAGTTAAACTCCCTTTTCATTGAGATGGCTCATACAGTAGTCTCAATAATGAGACGCTACGGTGATTTTTTTCATATTTGGACATTTATTGTGCACCGTATAGAGGCGACCAGTCAAAAAGTAACATCGCCTTTAGGGACAGTAATCTGTACTAGCTCATATAGATCAAGTGACAAGTAATATAATGGGATATACCACAAATAAGAATAAAGAAAGTAGAATTATAAAATAACTGAAAAGTCAACTCACTGTGCCAGACGAGCATGCAGATCTGGTTGTTCAGGTTGTGCCGACGTGTTGGTTGGTGTCGCTGTGGTTTGGTTTCCGTCCTTGGGAGCGTTTTCAGCAACGGGTGCTGGTGTCGTTGTCTCCTGAGGGACCGTGGGTAATACAGTAGAGTATGTATACAACGTATTGGCCAGCAAAATGCTTATTACCAATAGAAATCGAATTCCCGCCATAACGAGAGAATTAGCCGTTATTTAAAACTTTAAAATTAACACCGGTTTTGAGAAAATTAGAGAGGCGGAATGTGCGAAAGTCAGTTTCTTACTATTTCAGATAAATAATATAAGTTTTTTTTAAAAAACAAATAATAACACATGTAAAACAAAAGTGCTTTGGTGAATGTCAAAGTCTAAATATAGTCAAACAGTAAAATCAACAAAAATTGCAGGTTTTCCAGTAAAATATCACTCGAAGGCTGTGAATAAAGTAATATTAAGTAGAATGTCACCTGAACCTTTATTTTTTCCTTTGCTGTTCTCTCTTTTTCCCATAAATATCATAAGCAAAAACTTCCACTTTTCATTTATATACAGTGAAATAACTTTTATTAAATGTCAAGAATTTGTCCAAGGATCGTCGTATTTCCTCCTGATAGCTCAATACAGGCATGCGTACACTGCTGAGTCTAACGAGCACTGATTGGAGGCAGAGATGATGAAATCCTTTTTATTATGAACGGGCCAATACTATAAGCTCATTTTCTCACTCTACCCACACACATACACGCTTGAGTGTCTTCACAGATGTCTGGACCTGGGTTTGGCCAACCCACAAATTTTCATGACTATAGCACGCAGCTACCACTTGACTTGGTCTTAGCCGACAATTCGCTAGCCAAGAATTTAACTTCTTTGATTTATTTTGTACTTTAACAACCCTCTTTTCGGTAACAATGTAACTTTTGCAATCATTGTCTTGACCACGAAAAAGATAACTTGAAATCTATTGATAGACATTCGTTACAAAAAATCATTGATAGACATTGTTTTTCAATGATGCCTTTATACAGTAAATGTCGTTCTCTATTTACTATGACTTTGGTTGTGTCTAATCAGTCAGTCTTCATGGAGTATTTCTGAGACAATGCACAAGTATAAATTGAAAATCTTTGCAAATCAAATTACTATATAATTAGTGTGCGAAATGACAGTAAAAATATAATGAATTTACGATACATCATAAAGCAAGTTATTTTGTCGGAATAAACTTCCCCGCCGGAGGAATCTTTTTTATCACGGGAATAGATCAGAAATATGGGAGTTTGCACGTAAGCAACTTTGTTTTTGTAACAGGATTACGATGAATAATTTCGTTTCAGTCGTTTAAAAGTAGCTGCTTCTTAATCTCCTAATATTTAGGATAAAAAGATTACCCCTTTACCAAACAATCCCTGGTTTTTACGGCCCTGAGATAGAAGCCTTTTGAAAACATTGTGGGAAAAGGAGAAAATGCTGGTAACCAGCATTTTCTCATGTTCCCACAATGTTTTCTTCCCTGCTGGAAACAAACTTTGCTTTTTGAGTAACATTAATTTTGTCGTCTGCAAGTGCTTTCAAGTTGGACCAGTCTAAAATTTTGTCGTTTGGGAAAGGGTTAATATATGTGTTCATGAATGTGCGAACATTTTTCAAACTCGACCAGAACTTTTTTAAGAAATCGGACGGACAAATAGTTGGACGGATAGATACTCTCAGCAATGGGCACTCGGAGGTTGATACAAGAAAGAAATATTTCAATATTGAATCTGGACAAGGTGTTTTACCCTTCCTCTAAGTTTTGTAACCCTATCCGTCAAATGTATATTATCACTTTACCTGATATGCCAATTTGAAGCTCTTCCATTTCAGCAGCAAATAAAGATATGATGTCAAAAATATGGACAAATGAGGAAACAAATATCTGATTGAGTGGAAAACATTGTGGGAAAAGGAGAAATTGCTCATTATGAGCAATTTCTCCTTTTCCCACAATGTTTTCAAAAAGTTGTCCATTGTTGATACGTCAAAATGAGTATCTATGGAGTAAAAGGTTATACTTCCATGTAAACAAATCAAAAGTGAGCTGTAGCAATTTATGATGTGCATTTCATTTGACCTTTTGTACTTAGATTTATGCTAGCACTGACTGAATATGAACGTAATGCTAAATAAATTTATTTGTACTTTGACCACTTGAAATTAATAAATCGTAACAATGAGATAAAATGCTATTGCTGAAAAGTGAATTCGCTTGTATATTTGAACGATACATAATTATGCGACCCATCACGCAAAAAAGGACCATCTGGGAAATCTGTACACCCATTAGATGAAAACAGATCAACGGTAGTGCAAGTCAGTTTAAGTTGATAATTCAAAATAATTGTATAAGAAGGTACAATGACCATTTTTCAAATAGAAAATGTCATTACAGCGAAAAGTGTTAACTCTGGTCGGACTGCGCGAATTGCGCAGGCTGACCAAGTTTGACACTTTTCGCAGATCCCAGAAGTTCCCTTTTTGCGTGATGGGTCACAAATGACTAAGGTCCATGATGCTCGCCTACGTCAAACCACAAAAACGGAGAAAAATGCATTAGTTTTTTTTGTCTGTTTTGACCATGTAATGAGCAGAAAGCGAATAAGATTTCCTGGGCCCGTATTCACCAACCATTCTTAAGAATATTCTTTGTCTTATTCTTCAAATTTTTCCGACTGTGAAAGTAACAGAACTTCTGATTGGCTAAACCATTTGGTTTAGCCAATCAGAAGTTCTGTTACTTTCACTTGGACAAAATTCTGAAGAATAAGAACAAGAACGTTCTTAAGAATGGTTGGTGAATACGGGCCCTGTTCATTCTTCAGACAGTAAAAAACTGCTTGCACGGAAACATTCATTCGGGTGTCTGTTATGTTTCGCAACTTCAACTTCGCACCGAAACGAAATGTCTGTCAGGTAGTGTCTAGACAAGATAGCGCAGCATCGATAACTCCCAAACATTACCCTTGATCGATATTCACACAAATACGTTTTCGTAGATAGGTAAGATTATTGATTTCGACAGGTATTTATTTACCAGACTCTTATACAATTAAGAATGTTCGCCAGTCTCTCGTCAAGGCCCTGGAAATTAAAATACGCAGAATCAATATTTTTCACTTTTTATTGCTAAGATATGGGATATCGTCAGTTTATTAAAAAAAAAAACTCGTAACGACAGCATGTTTCAAGTTGTAGTTACGAGGTTTTTGAAATAAACTGACGACATGTGAGATCATGTTATCTACTGTCTTTCAAGTTTTCAATCGTTCATTGTATTTGACAATTGATGCAAAGTAACACTGTAATTATGCTGCAACTTGTCAAAAAATATTAACCGTGACAACTTTGAGTCTAGCGGACAACGAAAGTAGGCAAAACAATCAAAATACAAGAATTCGGTAAAGATTCTCACCAATGTGCAATTGTCTGCCCATAAAGTACTTACATGAAGCACGTCGAACACCAATTAGATCTGATAAACAATAATATATCGCGCGGATGAATAGAAAAGGGCAAATAAACTATTACGTCTTACGGTTTGTATACTATTGCGACATACACTACAAGAATGTTGTCTTCTTTCAGCTACGAGGTCAATGCTTAAAGTTAAAAGGTACATACTTTGCTAAATCCTTTCTTGGTAGAAATTTCCGTTGGTTGAAGATATTCTGTATTTATCTCCACTGCTTACTTAAGAAATAATCTTCTTTCTATCGTGATTTCTCGTTCCTCAAAACACATTTGTGAGTTATGCGGCACTATAAACATTCCACAAGGGCGATAGCCCGAGTGGTTTATGTATTGCACCTCATAACTCAGAACGTGAACGATAAACCACGATAGAAAGAAGATTATTTCGATTATTTCGATTCTAACATGTAAAATGAAATGAAAACAGGTTCGTACTTAGAGTTAAAACTCGGATGCGGATCGTAACTTACTTCCTTACTTCCTTACTTACTTTATACAGAATGACGGCACTCTATAGAGAACAATGTCAATTTATATAGAATAACGTTGATTTTAACACGCTTTTGTTGCACTGTGTTGGAAGTGCCGAATTAACATGTCGTGTTAGAATTACATTTTAAATCGCTTTATCCTATCAGAAAAAATGATGGTTACACTAAAGGCCTGCTGCCGCTGATCGCGAGTGTTTTCCATTTGGTTACCTTCAAGGTCAAATATCTTTTGTGCTAGGTATGTAGCCTACAGACAATAAATTTTGGTAGAATGTGCAAACGCTGGATATTGTTGACTATCAACAATTTAATAGATCTATCGAAAAATTAATCAATCAACCAAATCATTGGACTGCATTCGGGATCCAACCAATCGTAAGGATTTTTATAGCATGTAAAATTGTTGTTAGATACATGGCATGATTTATAAAATCGCCTACTATATGAAAGATACTTCGATATACCTTTACCCTTCAAGACACA
This sequence comes from Tridacna crocea, assembly GCA_943736015.1. NCBI lineage: Eukaryota > Metazoa > Mollusca > Bivalvia > Cardiida > Cardiidae > Tridacna > Tridacna crocea. Next base: position 19,590,385 of record OX031069.1, read on the forward strand.
ATGATCTATTACGGACAGTGTATATCAAAATTAGACTGCTCAGAGCGTGCACTGTGATCTTGGATCTACACTGTCCGATAAGAACATATATTATAGTTCATGTGTCTATTTTTAGAAATGTTATGGGTAAAGAAATGACGTAATTTAAGCTGGGGGGAATTATTTCCTCGTCACAGTGAATATTTTCTTCCTGCCGAAAATCTGGAACTACTTTTTTTTTTAAATATTGGTTATCCGGTTAATTGACTTGAGATCGTTAGTTTTAAAAGTGGCATTCGTTGACAAAAAAAATCAGAGGAAATATAACATGTAATTTATTTCATCAGCTTGTGGTTAATATGGGGAAATATTTGCCTCAAAAGGGAAAGGTCCGCAAAAATAACGAGTGCCTTACGGCACTCGATATTTTCGCATACCTTTCCCTTTTCGGCAATATTTCTCCATATTTTCAACCCTCAAAAAATTCTTTGGATAAGTAAACTTGGAGTTTTTAATATAGACATTAATGTTTCCTTTTCTCTTATTTAGCGGGATAAGGGTAAAGGCGAGAAGAGTTTCTACCTGTTGTATCCAATTGTCTCGGGTATCAAGATCAAACGAAAACTCCCCATCACTGCAGACGGATTCTGAGTACCGATAATGACTTCTCACTTGCTTATCTTGGCCTCAGACCAAATCCCACACGAGAAAACAACGTTGGTGGTTCCTGGCAGACTACAGTTGATGAATGGAAAGTTGTAGAGGAAAACAATTGGCGGGAATCGCACCGAGTTTGTGAGACGAAACTTTCTAAATTTAGAAACATCGCGTAGAGCCCACTCAAATTATTTGGAATTATAGTAAAATTGCCTTAGAATTTAACTGAAAATTGTCTCCATATTCCTTTTTTCTTTTCAACCAACATCATTAGTTAGGCCTGATCCCCAAGCGACATCCATGAATTGTATCATATTCACAAATTATTTATATCTTTCCAACAAATGATGTGCTTGTTTTCTCTAGTCTGTGACATTCAAAACAGAAATTTGACGTTTTATATGCAAATCGTTTGTAAGTTACATTACAAAACTTACTGGGTGTTTCCAGTACGGTGTGCACAACAATAACAGTCGTATTTTACGACATGAATGATGTGTTTTTGACAGAAACAATCACTTACGTGTGCTTCAGTCTATCAAGACTGTTAGCGGGGTATGTCACAGAGTTGACGGAAACCGATCAGACAGGTTGCAGACTAATAAAATTCACAGACACATACCTCTGGTGTAAGTATTTATTGCTCGGCTGTTATCGCTTTCATCAGACGTGCCACACAAAGTGCGGGCGAAAAACTTACGTACACATCGTTCTTGGCTGTTTTTGTTTTCGTCTCACAGACGTGCCGAAATTCACCCCGAATTTAATGAACTGTTAAGTTTAAGCCGACATTTACGTTAATTATTCATACATAGATAAAAGTAACGATAAAGCCAAAACGTGAACAAAGTTAGTCTTTAGATGCATTTAAATCTGTATCATACTATTTAAAAGTATGGAAGCTATTGTATAGATGACAATCTGTCATTGTCCTGTCGATCCAAGTGTTAGTCGCCGACAAAGAAACTTCCAAAACTGGTGAAAACCTGCCAGGTATCTGTGTCTTTTGTTTACTTTTCTGCCTGATTTTGAAATTCTTTTTTCTGCCAGCGACAAAAACATGGCCCGATTACGCTATAACAGACTGTCAGCTCCACATTATATTCCATAATTTTAAATGGTATGGTTTTAATTTAGATGTATCACGGAACCTGCTTGATATTTTGGCTTCACCTGGGCTTTTAGATAAATCATTGCGCAGCAGCTTGTATTATGTAGGTTGACGTAGAATTATACAAGAAAAATGTCCTTTGATGACAATGAGATTTATTGGAGAGAGAAATGTTTCATTACATTGGTCTCATTCATTCATTGTATCATTAATTATTTTGTATCCCGTACGACTATATAGTAATTCTTAACTTCCATCATTCGCGGAAAAGTTGCATTGCTAGATTAAGATTACATAAAGATACATAGTCTGCGTGTTTCAAAAACTACGTAAATCGGAAGAACTATTCATTCCAAGAATTTCAGAATTCTTTTTCCTTTAAAAAATATCATAGAAAATAATACAGAGCGCTCTGAGGTTGGGATAGTAGATGCAACGTTCAAAAGGGCTTATCGTTTCTTTACAAATGTTTCATACCCACCAACAGCGTTAGTCAAGTTAACAAGCATGCATTTTTGCAAGGCACTACTTTGTCCCAATGCAGCGAAAAAGCTCATGGGGAATACGTGAATAGTTTAGCTATTAAAACATTCCCAATGACTAAGACTGAATACCGCTGAAAACATGGAACCTAATCCAAACAAATCTTGCAAAAAAATTACAGTAAGAAACAGCAAATGTTGAATGTTTTCTCATTGCGAACTACTTGCTAAGTGTAGGCTGAAAAGTTAATTTCCAAAGGCAAGTAGCTGTACAGAATGTAGAAGAATGGGCACATCATCAAATTACAAAGGATCAAGGAGAAACGCGTGGAAGTTTCCACTACAACGATTGTTATCTCTACTACGACTGGGAAAAATTATCCCCGGCTAGATCACATGACCATTAATCCGTTGATTGGTTCTGACAGGTGTTGTTTATTTCAGTCTGACCGATTTGTGGATTATTGTCTTAGCTTACCTGATAAACTATGGAGGCTGAGTAGGGTCCTTCTTGTATACTTACAACATTGTTTTGTTGTTTTCGCATGTTTGTTTTATTTTTGTGGCATTTGTCGAGGACAATCCCACTTTGAGATCGACAATAAATGTTCAGTATTGAATTCTGAAGACCATGTATTGTAGTTTGTGCAAAACCGAAGGAAATAAACCCAATTAAACTCAATTTTTCTAGACAAATAGATGATTTCAAAAGCACTCAGATATATTATTGGAAATGGCGTGTTGAAATAAACTGCAAAAAGGCTATCGATCGTTGAAATACTTCTTTTTGATTGAAAATAGTTTCGCTTCTTCATGGCCTTCTGATGGCGCAATGATACGCACAAAATCTGTCTTCTATCTACCTTTTTTCTTAGAATGACTTAAATGCAGGGCCTGAATGTCAGGTTCATAATAGGCCAGTGCATAGATTACATGCCGGCTAATCATGCGATTCGCACCAGGTAGGCTTTTATTGAGTAAACGTTTGTTTTGATTTGGAATGGAAAGCAAGGGTTGTCGTGTAGAAAAGTAGTCCGGTTCTGTATCAATACTCATGGATCCATGATAGCCCTTTCTTTAAGGAATTGACGTAATCATAAGGTAGACTTGTCTTTGAACATTCAGGAAAAATGACAAATAGCGAAAAGTTTCGGTCCAGGATAGCCACCCCAGGCTGACCTGAGTCGATATTTGTTGCAGATTCAATAAGCCCCTTTTTCACAGAGTATGATTCATAATTAAGAAAGTAACGCGACTTTTGACTGACTAAACCAATTCATTTAGCCAATCAGAAGTTGTGTTGCTTTCAGATTTAGAATATTCTTGGGAATAAGAATAAGAATGCTCAATAACGGTTCGTGAATGGGAACCCAAAAGTTACTGCTTTGTATCCCAGCATTGTGCTGTAGTGGTTCAGTATAGTTCTGTATATTATCTTTTGTTGTTGCAGTCTAGGGGTACATTTCACTTTTTACAGTACGCACAAAATCTGCATAAGGAGTTTTTGTATCCAAGCACCAGGTCTGATAACAAGTTTCACCGAACTGCATAACTTTATTAATTGAATAAATATTTGCATAACTTTACGCTAGGTCATATCTTTGGGTGAGGTAAGGATCATATACTGGTGTATACAGTCCCAAACTTTTTTGAATAAATCAACGCAGATTAGTAAAAAAAAAGATACTCCAGACATGTTTGCAAGTGATCCTGTATATTACCATAACACTGTCTTACATTTTTGCATGGTATTGAGTCTTTCCTGGTAGTTAAGAGTGAAGCAGCAATATACGAGACAATGTTGTCCATTATTTTGGCAATAGTGATTTACGTTTTGGCTTTCTGGTGACTACGGTGACAAAATTTTACTGAGCATTCAACATGTTTAAAATAATAATGACGATGACTATGTCTACGGATCAGCAAGTTTTAAAACAGTTACATTCAATAGGTACTAAAACTTCTTTATTTGTCAGTCTTTTTTTTTTTCTTTTATATAGACCATGGGGATAGGTTAAGAAAAAAAAATGATTTCAGGTAATATCAGGACGTTTTGATATTAACAAAAAAACTTTATAAATAAATGTTTAATGTTTTATTGATGAAACCAGAAGGTCATAGACCTAAGAGGTGTATGAAAAACATATAAATGTATTTATATAATACATGTATTTATATGTAATTATATTCAACACACAGAAATCGGTTGCTATCTACCATAGCCCGTCCATCTCCTAGCAAATACGTCAATGGTGCTATTTTTTGTTTAATGACTGATGATATTTATAGTTATGAATGTAAACCAGGTATGCTAAGAATGAGATAAGTCGTTATCAAATAAACAGCGCACGCCATTAAAGCACATATATCTTTTTGCGATAGGAAGCGTCCACATAGGTCAGTATTCCACCGGGTTACAGCTTAGGCGCAAACAGGGGTCAACTTAGCTTAACCCTTTATCCCATAAGGCATTTCTATGGTAGCTCTAATTGACCCTAAATAACGGCAAGGATGAAGCTGTTTCTTATATGTATATGACACCTTTTGATAGCATAGAAAACATTGTGGCAAAAGATGAAATTGCTCGTCACGAGCAATTTCACCTTTTGCCACAATGTTTTCCAAAGGTTCCTACAAGCAATGCGTAGAAACGAGTATCTATGGAATAAAGGGTTAAGAGAATCAAAGCGCTGAAAGCACTTGATGGCTAGGATCAAGTAGAAAGTGTATGTATGCGTAAAGCAATTTGCACTCTATCATGAACTGTCCAGTTAAAAAGTAAAAAAAAAGTGGCTGCCATTGCTCAGCTGCAGTTGTTTTAAGTGAAAATTACAAGTTGAAAAGCCGGGCATTACTGTGTCAAAAATATTTAGATGTTAACCAATTACCAAACGACAATATTTTAGACTCGTCCAAATTGAGAGCATTTGCAGACGACAAAAGAAAAGTGACTGAAAATTTGAAATTTGTTTTGTGAAAGGAAGAAAACATTGTGGGAAAAGGAGAAAATACTGGTTACCAGCATTTTCTCCTTTTCCCACAATGTTTTCTAAAGGCTTCTTTCTCAGGGGCGTCAAAAGTAGGGTTTGTGTGGTAATGGGTTAACCTTCCCCAGATTTATGGCTTCCTTTATGGCAGTTAACGACTAGAGCAAGTTTGAAATAATTGTCTTCGGTAATGACAGTGATGACAAAGATATTATAAAATATCAAAGCATTTGAACATTCAAAGTAAAAAAAAAAGCAGTTATAAATGTTTGAAAAAAAAAAACACTTTGATCGATACCAGTCACTTTTCTAGTGGGAGCTAACACCAGTTCCACCTTAACCCATTACCACACAATCCCTACTTTTGACGCCCCTGAGAAAGAAGCCTTTTGAAAACACTGTGGGAAAAGGAGAAAATGCTGGTAACCAGCATTTTCTCCTTTTCCCACAGTGTTTTCTACCCTTCCCAGAACAAATTTCAATTTTTCAGTCACCTTTATTTTGTCGTCTGCAAATGCTTTGAATTTGGACCGGTCTAAAATTTTCTCGTGTGGTAAAGAGTTAAAGTAGATATCTTCAGTAATAACAGAGATATTACAGCCTTATTAATCAAATGTCAAGTTCGCCAATCTGCATTTTATTTCAGCCATGCATTTGTTGCGAATTTTCATGTTCGTAAGATTATTTTCAGGCCAATTATATTTGATGGTCTTCATTATGGTATATACTTTAGCGCTGGAAACTGAACATCCCAACGTACTGTTAAATTTTCATTTGTGTTAAGTTAACCCTTTCCCAAACAATCCCTGGTTTTTACGGGTCTTGAATAGTAGCCTTTTGAAAACATTGTGGGAAAAGGAGAAAATGCTGGTAACCAGCATTTTCTCCTTTTCCCACAATGTTTTCTACCCTATCATAGACAGAAATCATCTTTACAGCAAGAGTTGAATTGTCATCTGCAAATGCTTTCAATTTGGTCTAGTCCAAAAGTTTGTCGTTTGGGAAAGGGTTAATAATAATAATACGCATCAACTATTGGCGTGTAAGAGACTGAGAGAGGGTCGTTCGTAGGTATCGTGCGTGCAACTCGTCTCTTTTCGCAAATAGATCCATATATTTTAATCGCAATGTGTGGCATCTTTTTTTTTTTCACCCTCACCATTTTATATCCGTCTCCAGTAACTTTTAATGACATTTCAAGGGCCTGCTTAATATTTATCGCCTTGCATGCTTCAACCTTTTACCACGTAACACATTACCAGATATTAAATAGCAATTTAACACACACGTTAAAGGCTATTATACTTATCTTTATGAAGATCTATATAGGTTCAGAGATGTTTCCGGGATACATAAACCACAAGCAGAACATTTAAATCGTTTGTACTTATAGACCGAATGAGCCTTGTTGACCCAGACAGCATCACTATATCTTTCAAAAGATAGTTCTCTAAACAAACCAACTGGCTTTTGTCTGTTGCACCCATCTTCGTGAGCCAAGGCTACGATCACTACGTGGGCCTTACCTTGGTGGATCGAGTCCGATTACGAGATTCCTGCGATGCACCCCCTATTGGATGCTGCTTATCATCTCCTTTTACATCATATTTCTTATAGCCAATGAAATATCGTTTTACAAACCACTCACAAATACAATAATTCAACATGAAGCGATAATCACAAACGTGCTTCAACATTCCATGGTCAGGTGCTGGGATATAGTCTAAAACCTCCGATAATTAATTGCTCACACTAAAATCTTTTGTAAATATTGTTAGTCTATGTTTTTTCGGTAATAAATCATTACAGATCATGCACACATCCATAAGTTATCTATATTTACCTTCTATATTTATTCGAAAGTTCGCGACCTTGTTCTATTTTTATCGAAAACGAAATGCTATGAGCGATTTGATTCGTGCAGTGAGACCTAGCTGCAACCAATGGAAATGCGTATGGGGGGGGGGGGGGGGAATTGTCGAAATCGAGCTCGATCCGTCAAGGGTAGAGTAGCGTAGTGGATCGTCACCCTTGGCGTGTGATGATGGTCGCATCAGATCACTTTTGACAATACCGTGGCAAAAGTTCAAATCACATAGACTGACCTGGGCGGAAATTTTTCCGATATTGATCAACATTCTGTATGCTTAAGGATCAGTCTATCTAATGATTATGTTGGTTGTTTAAAAAAGAGGGTATTATGGATCCATAAGTAGGTGGTGGCTTTCTTGGTACCATGGTTCATGATCCGAAACTTTTCGATATTAGCCACTTTTCTGTCTGTCTGTCGAAGGATCAGTCTACCTGAAGTGTGATTCGGTTGTTTAAAAAAAAAAAAGTTGCTAACATGGATCCCTAACCAAGTGATGGACTGCTTGGTATCATAATTAGCCTGCGACACGCGAAAAGGGGCATTCGAACATTTTGCGTAAAGTGTCGTCTCGGATCAGCCTGCGCAGTCCACCCAGGCTAATCCGAGACGGCACTTTACGACTACAGTACATTTTGTGCTACAGTAGACTTGTTCAAAACAGAAACTTTCATTAAAGCGGAAAGTGTAGTCTCGGATCAGCCTGCGCGGACTGCGCAGGCTGATCCGAGACGACACTTTACGCTAATGTCTGAATGTCCTTTTTCGGGTGTTGCAGGCCATTATTATATCACAGAGATACATTAAGCCCCCTTTTGCCACGGCGTGACTCATTTTGAACGTGAAACTGAATATACACATTGTTCAGTTTCTCCTAAAATGTCAGGGTAGATAACTCTAGATAAAGTTTATCTTTATGTTGCTTTAGAGTGACATCCCTTTCTTGTGTAAACGTCAGAATCGTGACAGGTCTGTCTTTTCGCTGTCAATTTCCATGTCTCTCTTTTTTTTCTCTCGTCAAATCAAACATCAGCGCTGTCTTCTGGCTGTTTTCTGGCAGAAAAGCTTTGACTCAAACTGATACGAAGACAATGTTAAAACTACAAGTCTTCAGAAAATCCGCGGGAGCGTTTTACAACGTTCGTGTAAGTAAGTTTGAACAGAAAAGCCAGAACGGTTGATAGGTTAGAAGTTTTCGTGATATTCCTCACCTTTTTTATGTAGTTTTAAATTCTAACTTCAAATGCTTGTTATATAGCTGGATGCTTCAGCCAACCAGATGGCTAGTCTTGGAAATCATATTTCGAATTTAATCAGTCTTCTAACGTCTAAATGTCCTTAAAGAAGCAAGGTTTTTTTTTTCTGGGAAAATATTTCCTGATTGGACAGTGTAGATCCAAGGTCAGACTGCACGTTTTGTGCAGTTTAATCTTGATTTACACCGTAGAAAGCCATTAAGTCGCGCTTAGCAGCCTAATTGTTAACAGGTTCAATTTTAACTGTTTCTTGGCAAATTAACGACAAAGCTAGTTGACATTGTTAACCCTTTTATTAAACAATTCATGATTCACAGACTTTACGACCCTAAGATAGATGGCCTTTGAAAACATTATGGGAAAAGGAGAAAATGCTGGTAACCAGCATTTTCTCCTTTTCCCACAATGTTTTTTACCCTGCTTGAAACAAGTTTTCAACTTTAGAGTTGTGTTTAATTTTGTCGCCTGCAAGTGCTTTCAAATTGGACCAGTCTGAAATTTTGTCGTTTGGTAAAGACTTAATCAGTGTTAAACAATTCCTGTGACCTTGTTAAAGTGGCATGGCTAAAGCTTTCCACGTGACATTCAGCCTTCCCGTCAGCCTCCGGGTCTTTACTCGTCTGGCCTTTGTCTGATCCGGTATAAGGTAGAAAGGGAATATATTTCATCATCTTGTGCTTCAAAAAGGATTTCGGTAGTAATGGTAAATACACTTCATAACCCTCCTTATAATATCGTCGATCCAGTTCAGCCGCATCATTTTCCGCCTGTTGCCAGGAAGCTATACCACGTTCCTCCCTGGTACCTGGAATTACAAAAATAGAAAGACAAAAAATGTTTCAGCAGTGACTCATATTATGGACGAGCCCGAAATCTCGATCGGAAGTGTCGAAAGACACAGCTTTTACTTAGCCTGGCATTCAGGCCCTGCATTTAAAGGTGGGTATTTAGAATTTTCACATCACACCAAATTAAAAAAATGCATATGACACTGAAATTTATATGAAAAAAAAACAATACAAATCATCAGTAATTAAGAATCATAAAATTACACAAAATAAATTTGGGGTGGTATTCCCTTAAAAGGCTACGTAGCCTCTTAAGCTATTTCTTAGATTTCCCACCAAAATCAAAAAAGCATTGTGAGAAAGTTAAGTGACTTGCACGTGACTAATGACTATTGAATTCCATAATATAACAAACATGTAATTATTTTCCATAATGTCTGCTATGTTTGAAGCTTCGTTTGTATATTTCCGGTATGTAAATATGCGAGTTGCCCATGTAAAAAAAAACTGTGTTTCCCTTTAGTGTCGACCTGTGCTGTAGTAAATCTCTAATTTATTTAGTTGTCGGATGGTTTTCGACTACTAAGGTTTAATGAATGAAAATTATAAGGCTTTGGGAGTATAAGAATGATTTTTTTGTATTTTTGTAAAATTTTTGTCCCAGAACCTGAAGGGCCACCTTTAAGTCATTCTAATAAACAAGGTACACAACTACAGCAAAGTCACAGAAATATGTGTTGTTACTTGCCCTTCTTCTGAAATACAGACATCAGAACATTGAGAACACAGAGATTTCGTTTTGCAGTTTTACTTGATGATTTTGTTTTAATGAAAAGGCTCTATTTAACGGACTGACACCAGTCTAAGCTTTTGCTACATGTATGTATTTGCTCGCTACAAGTGTGTTAGGACTTTGAATAGCGACTTCTTAAGGTAGTAGACCCGTACTAGGCCTAGTGCAGCATGGCATAAATTTTTTTAACAATTGATAAAAGACAGATTTGTACAGATATAATACTTTTGCACATTTTTTACCAACCAGAAATTCCTTTGATGTCTGTCTTGGAAATATTATTTTGTAATTGTACCAAGCTTGCATTGCACTTTGTTTATGGAGCCGATTTCAGGCGTCATGATACAATAAAGATTAATCTTTGCAGCTGACCTGTATTGAAACTTTTTGTTTTTTTCCTTCTGTCAACTTTCTGCATGAATAAATGTCATTCCATTCCTACATCATATTTCAGTAGGTTATAAGACAAGATAGATTTAACGGATCTGTAAATCACCAGATGACTCACGTGCATAAGAAGACGAATCATTGTGCTCTTCACATAAGCAAAATAAAGGTTTATGAAGTATTCCGACACAATGGTGTTCAACTTACTAGATTTAATTGATATTACCGTTTTTTTTTTTTTACGTGCATTGTTAGAGTTTTCAAAAATTTACCAGCTTGATTACTGTTATCTTTCGCTCACTCAAGCCCTGTCCCATCCTTTCCCACTCCTCAACAAAAATGCATAGTGTATATCATGAGGCTAAGTATAATATTCCCAATGTTAATTTCTAAACCTTTTTGTCATGGGGTCCGTGAAGTTGGCTCAACGCTCTGTAATCGACATTCAGCTCAACACCAGCCTTGTTGAGCCAGCTCGACATGCCAGCTCAACGGCAAGCTCAACAGCAAAAATACATATTATACATGTCAAAATCAAAGTCCGTTGAGCCAGCTCGACATTCCAGCTCAACCACCAGCTCAACAGAAAAAATACATAATTATATATGTCAAAATCAAAGTCCGTTGAGCCATCTTGACACTCCAGCTCAACAGTAAAATACTTATACATTATGTTTCGATCAATGTTCGTTGAGCCAGCTGGCTCAACGCTAAGCCCAACAGCGAAAACAAACTTATATATATATATACGTCAAAATCAAAGTTCGTTGGGCCGGTCGACATTCCAGCTTTACCGCCAGCTCAACAGTAAAAATACTTATACATGTGTTTCGATCAATGTCCGTTGAGCCAGCACGACATTCCAGCACAACCACCAGCTCAACAGCAAATATACATGTATATGTCAAAATCAAAGTCCCTTGTGCCAGCTCGATATTCCAGGTCAACCACCAGCTCAACAGTAAAAATACTTATACATATGTTTCGATCAATGTCCGTTGAGCCAGCACGACATTCCAGCTCAACCACCAGCTCAACAGAAAAATTCATATATATGTCAAAATCATAGTCCGTTGAGCCGACTCGACATTCAAGTTCAACCGCCAGCTCAACAGTTAAAATACTTATACATATGTTTCGATCAATGTCCGTTGAGCCAGCTCGACATTCCAGCTCAAGGGCCAGCTCAACAGCAAAAAAGCATATATATGTCAAAATCAAAGTCCGTTGAGCCCGGTCGACATTCCAGCTCAACGGCCAGCTCAACAGTAAAGAAACTTATATATATCTTTCGATCGATGTCCGTTGAGCCAGCTCGACATTCCAGCTCAACGGCCAGCTCAAAAGTAAAAATAATTATACATATGTTTCGATCAATGTCCTTGAGACAGCTCGACATTCCAGCTCAACCACACGCTCAACAGCAAAAATACTTATATATGTCAGAATCAAAGTCCGTTGAGCCAGCTCGACATTCCAGTTCAACCTCAAGCTCAACAGTAAAAATACTTATACATACATATTAGAATTATTATATCAAAATCAAAGTCAGTTGAGCCAGCCCGACATTCCAGCTTAACGGCCAGCTCAACAGCAAAAATAAAATTTAATATATATGTCAAACTGAAATTCCGTTGAGCAAGCTCGACATTCCAGCTCAAGGGCCAGCTCAACAGCAATATATATATGTGTGTGTGGGTGTGTGGGTGTGTGTGTGGGTGTGAAACTCAAAGTCCGTTGAGCCAGCTCGTCCTTCCAGCTCAACCAACTGCTCAACAGCAAAAATACTTATATATTTGCTTTCGAGCTGGCCGTTGAGCTGGAATGTCGAGCTGGCTCAACGGACATTGATCGAAATATATGCATGAGTGTTTTTATTGTTGAGCTGGCCGTTGAGCTGGAATGTCGAGCTGGCTCAACGGACTTTGGTTTTGACATATATATGTACTTTTGCTGGCTCAACGGACATTGATCGAAACATATATATAAGTAGTTTTACTGTTGAGCTGGCCGCTGAGCTGGAATGCCGAGCTGGCTCAATGGACTTTGATTTTGACATACATTGTATATATATTTTTTGCTGTTGAGCTGGCCGTTGAGCTGGAATGTCAAACTGGCTAAACGGACATTGATCGAAGTATATGCATAAGTATTTTTACTGTTGAGCTAATGGTTGACGTGGAATGTCGAGCTGGTTCAACGGAGTTTGATTTTGACATACATATGTATGTTTGCTGTCGAGCTGGCCGTTGAGCTGGAATGTCGAGCTTGCTCAACGGACTTTAATCTTGACATATATATATTTTTTTGCTCTTCGGCTGGCCGTTGAGCTGGAATGTCGAGGTGGCTTAACGGACTTTGGTTTTGACATATATATGTACTTTTGCTGTTGAGTTGGAATGTCGAGCTTGCTCAACGGACATTGATCGAAACATATGTATAATTAGTTTTACTGTTGAACTGGCCGTTGAGCTGGAATGTCGAGCTGGCTCAATGGACTTTGATTTTGACATACATTGTATATTTATATTTTGCTGTTGAGCTGGCCGTTGAGCTGGAATGTCAAACTTGCTAAACGGACATTGATCGAAGTATATGCATAAGTATATTGAGCTGACGGTTGACCTGGAATGTCGAGTTTGCTCAACGGTATTTGATTTTGAAATATATATCTATTTTTGCTGTCGTGTTGGCCGTTGAGCTGGAATGTCGAGCTTGCTCAACGGACTTTGATCTTGACATATATATGTATTTTTTGCTGGCCGTTGAGCTGGAATGTGGAACTGGCTAAACAGACTTTAATTTTGATCTAATGTTGAGCTAATGGTTGACGTGGAATGTCGAGCTGGCTCAACGGAGTTTGATTTTGACATATATATGTATTTTTGCTGTCGAGCTGGCCGTTGAGCTGGAATGTCGAGCTGGCTCAACGGACTTTGATTTTGACATATATATGTATTTTTTGCTGTTGAGCTGGCCGTTGAGCTGGAATGTCGAGCTGGCTCATTTGACTTTGATTTTGATATTTTTTTTTTTCTTTTGATATATATATGTGTATTTTTGCTGTTGAGCTGGCCCTTGAGCTGGAATGTTGATCTGGCTAAACGGACATTGATCGAAGCATATGCATAAGTATCTTTACAGTTGAGCTAGCGTTTGAGCTGGAATGTCGAGCTGGCTCAATGGACTTTTATTTTGACTTATATATGTATTTTTGCTGTTGAGCTGGCCGTTGAGGTGGAATGTGGAACTGGCTAAACAGACTTTAATTTTGACAAATATGTGTATTTTTGCTGTTGAGCAGGCTGTTGAGCTGGAATGTCAAACTGGCTAAACGGACATTGATCGAAGTATATGCATAAGTATTTTTACTGTTGAGCTAACGGCTGACGTGGAATATCGAGTTGGCTCAACGGTATTTGATTTTGACATATATATGTATTTTTGCTGTCGAGCTGGCCGTTGAGCTGGAATGTCGAGCTTGCTCAATGGACTTTGATTTCGACATATATATTCATTTTTGCTGTTGAGCTGGCCGTTGAGCTGGACTGTCGTGCTGGCTTAACAGACTTTGGTTTTGACATATATATGTACTTTTGCTTTTGAGTTGGAATGTCGAGCTTGCTCAACGGACATTGATCGAAAAATATGTATAATTAGTTTTACTGTTGAGCTGGCCGTTGAGCTGGAATGTCGAGCTGGCTCAATGGACTTTTATTTTGACATATATATATGTATTTTTGCTGTTGAGCGGGCCGTTGAGGTGGAATGTGGAGCGGGCTAAACGGACTTTGATTTTGACAAATATGTGTATTTTTGCTGTTGAGCTGGCCGTTGAGCTGGAATATCAAACTGGTTAAACGGAAATTGATCGAAGCATATGCATAAGTGTTTTTGCTGTTGAGCTGGCGGTTGACGTGGAATGTCGAGATGGCTCAACAGACTTTGACTGGGCGTCTTGGCCCGGCCAATCCATAAAAGCCATTAATATAAAGAAAGTTTGATTTAAAGAAATTAGACCGACGTCTGGTGGGACGTAGATAAATGCTACAAAAAAAGACCAATAATTACCAGGAACGGTGTTGTCCAAGAAACATGCTAAAATCGTTCCTACCAAATTCGGGTTGCCCATCAACATCGCCGCAATTCTGTCGAAATCTTCCGAACCTACGAGTACGAATATTGTATATAAAAAGATTCGAGTCTATAAATCGTGTAGGTTATTACATGTCAACATGCTTGGGACACTTATCATACCTTTTCAGTTACGGGTCCACAAGCTAAGCTACACGGCTCCAATTCCATCTTGATTCCATAGGTATGTAACAGATGAATCAAAACTTGAGTACCTTGAGCAAACTAAAGAAATTTTAAAGGCTATCAGGTTAAAATCAGTCTGCATAAAACATGCCAAGTGTGTCCAGTGAAGTAACAGATTAAAACTCCTATTCATATAAAAAAGTTTGTAGTCTAGCTATGAAGATTGTTTGGGGACTTTGTAGCTAAAGGTTGAGGGTTTGTTACATACATCTGACTTATACTTGATATGTTATCTATTGCTTGCTGCAATCATTATTATCACCATAATTATAATTATTACTATTATCATTATTATTATAGAACATATAAATCAACAAAACAATTCTGACCTGTTTTGAAAGGAGTCTTCACCTTTTCCACCCAGGTTGGAACTAAAAGCCCAATAAATGTCGACAAACCAAGAATAGCTATATTCCTAGGTGAGGACATTGTAGTGACCTGAAACGAACAAAAGATTGCAAAAGGGGCTATATGGCTTGCAACACACGAAAAGGGACATTCGGACATCTGCGTAAAGTGTCGTCTCGGATCAGCCTGCGCAGTCCGCGCAGGCTAATCCGAGACGGCACTTTCCGTTTTAATGCCATTTTCTCTGTTTTGCGCATGTCTACTG
Organism: Tridacna crocea; assembly: GCA_943736015.1. Taxonomy (NCBI): domain Eukaryota; kingdom Metazoa; phylum Mollusca; class Bivalvia; order Cardiida; family Cardiidae; genus Tridacna; species Tridacna crocea. The sequence continues at coordinate 19,605,628 of OX031069.1, forward strand.
TAGCACAAAATCTAATGTAGTCGTAAACTGCCGTCTCGGATTAGCCTGCGCGGACTGCGCAGGCTGATCCGAGACGACACTTTACGCAGATGTCCGAATGTCCCTTTTCGCGTGTTGCACACCATATGGCATCCCCATGATATGTTATAGCAAGCACATCATGACATAATCATTTATCCTTAAGACTGATTTTGTCTAACAATCAGCTGATTCCCGAGGTAGAATGGTCCAGGGGCATGCAGAGGCTATACCAAAAGCAAACAGTTTCTACCAAAGTGAGATTGTGCGGAGTGCGCAGGCTGATCTGAATCGATGCTTTTTGCAGAAACATTAAGCCCCTTTTTTTCAAAGAGCATGGCTCATTTTAATTAACATGATCCTCAAAATGATGGGAGAATTAAAACCCACCTTGAATAGGTCTGACAGTGCGTTTAAGTAAATAATCAATGGATGTTCTTGAAGTCTGCTTTATAGTAAAATCAAAGTACTGAAAGTACTGTTGGAAGGCGAGTTTAGAATATAGGCATAACATATTGAAATACATTTTCCTGTACTTAAATCGCCTCTCCTAATACAGCAAAGTCTATAGAGTTGGCAATGTTCCTGTGCAATGAAGACCATTTACCATCCTGAGTTTAAACAAACTTGAAGAAGGCTTGTGAAAATATGTTGAAAAAAAATTAAAACGAATGCACTTTTCTGAAACTCCTTTCCATTTCATTTGAAGGAAAAGTTTTATGTGATAGCAAAGAGTTTTAATTTGCTGTTATATGTTTTTACCTTGTATAGAAACTCTATTACCCCAATAATGAATTTAAAAGTTCTAGGAAGAAGACTTGAGAAATTTTGGTCTGAAAAGGAGAATACGGTGCTAATTGACATTTTTTCCTTTTCCTAAAATGTCTTCCATCCTATTTCATACAGGTTCCATCAATGGTGCCAGATCAAAAACTTGCTACCTGAAAATGCATTCAATTTTGGAAAGTCTGAATTTTTTTCTTCGTGTAAAGAGTCAAGAAAGTTTCTCCTTTTCAAAATTAAGTTTTTAAATGGCCTCTTTCTCAGGGTTGTTAAAACTGTACTTGATGGGGTATAGTAAAGGATTAAAGAGTAGTTTTTGAAAATGCAATCAATTTTGATAGGTCTAAAACTGTAATTCTGTAGTGAGATGATTAATTTCTTGAAAGTCTTTACCATTTTATTCCATGGATAATTTTATTGAGAGAGCAAAGAGTTTTTAGAAAGGTACATTTTAGAGTATAGAAACTGAGATTTAGCCTTTTAGATCACAATACTGACTTTCAACAATGTTGAAGAAGAGGCTTTTCAAAGCATTGTAGGAAAAGTAGCAAATAATGATAATCAACCTTTTGTTTCACTTTCCTACAATGTTTTCCATCTAAGTAGCCCTTTACAAAACCCTTCAGAAAGTAACAAAAAATTAGGATCGTCTACATTAAAGCATTCAAAGCAGATAATAAGATAAGAGCAGTTGAAAATGTGCCGTTTGGCTGGGAAAAAGTACAAAACATAGTGGTAAAAAGAGAAAATACTGGTGACTAGCGCTTTTTCCTTTTCCAAAAGTATTTTGAAACTTTTTTTTCCCTTGAGGTTGTCAAGATTTCAGTGTCGTTCAGTTAAAAGGCTTTTTTAAAAATTTGTTTACCATTCTATTTGAAATATATTTTATCAAGACTGAAAAAGACTTTCAAAACAAACGACTTTCAATGTTCAAAACGGAGATTTAACATTTAGATTACAATACATGTGCTGGGTTTTAATGACCTTAAAGAATGGGGCTTTTTAGAAAGGGAAGGGTATTTTGAAAGCATGCAGGAACATTTTCTCCGTTTTGCGCAATGTTTACCATCCTATCAAGAATAACCACCCAACATCATTTGACGGTTGACTTCTTAGGTCCTATAAGGAACGTCAGAAGGTGTTCTTCGTTTATACGATTCTTGTAATCTATGACTCTGTTAACCATTATACTAGTGTGCTGGATTGATGAAAATGGCATTTTACATCTCGGGAAAAATGCTTAATTATTGCAACCTCACCCTGGGCTGTTTTGGTCGGGTTATTACAATATAGCTAATCCGACATAAGACTGCATATTCTGTGCAGACTATAGAATCGTCTGCCTAGTCTTCAAAAGAGACAGGCGTAACAAACGTTTTAAGAGTTCATTGACATTAACGCTTGTCTTTCATTAATCCCGCGTAACTGGAATTTACGTTCAGCTTGTCGGCAAACTGAAAGCAAAATGATTGCCAACTTGTCAATATTGAGATACACCCTATTCCTTTGTTCGACAAAAATATACACAGATACAGGCCCTTGGTCCGTGTTCTTAGAAAATCATGAACACGTCCGATGCACTCTAGGACAGTGGGATTCTCCCTGTTAAGTTAATTTTATCATTGTGTTATTCAGTTTTGGAAAAAAAGTGTATAGTTGAAGGAAATTATTTTAAGAAAATTAATGGGAATATACATGTATAAGGTAAAGATTTCAGTTCTAATAATGACGGAGGTAAGTGATTATGATAACAAATCATTGCAATAAGCGTTTATTCTTTACCTGACAAAGAAATTTCAGAATAAGTTGAATTTGAAAGCACTGATTCATACAGATGACAAATTCAGGGTGGCCCAAATTAGCGACAAAATTTGTTCTTGATAGGGTAGAAACATTGTGGTAAAATGAAAAAAAAAAATCCGATTTCCGATTGTAATTTCCCCTCTCCTCTCGATGTTTTTAAAAGCTTGATTTTCAGAGTCGTTTCAAGGTAAAGGGTTAAATATTTATGGATAATTGCTGAATGTTAAGCAACTCGACGACCAAAAGAAAAGGTTAAAATTCTTTGCATGTTAAAACGGTTACAGATCATGTTATTGTCATTTTTGACGCAGTAAAATCCGATCATACTCGTATATAAGGAAAGAAGTGATCAGCCTGGAACCCAGGCTATACATCGGTACATCATACTGACCAGAACTACCTCGAAATGACACATCTATTGTGATTTAAACTCATTTACCTTTTTCTTTTCACGGGTCTCCGAAATCAAAACTCGGCCACGCCGATGCGTAACAATAACCTAGTCATTAATCATAAAATCAAGCACAACTTTGATAAAAGAAAAATATTTCTTTGAAAGAGAAAATTTTGTTTAAACACTTGATTCAAAGGAATTTATTTCAATTTTACTTCTCACAAAGACAGAATAAGGTTGCCAACAGAGGAAAGGGGTCTATCAGCGGTACGTCATTCAAAGAAGCTATCCGATTGGTTAGTTCTGGGATAGTAATTTACATGTACGATCCCACCGGTTAGTTGTTTGTGCGTTGTGAAGTGGAAGTAGGTCCGAATGACGTCATGTTAGTAGCTTTTGATTGGCTTATAATAGCTATGGTTTATTTGTTGCTGTAGCAACGTGATGATATCAATGAACTGATCCAAAGTATTTTGCATTTTGTCAAAAACGATGCTTTTTACGAATTCGATTTCATTCCTTCTAGAAACTTGAAGTTTTTTCCTGCTGTTCTGATTAAATTTACAATGGTCTCGACACTATTTTGTTCTAATGTACTCGAGAAGTATCGAACTATTTGAAAGGCGTTTTGATAATGCTGTTCAGAGGCATTTTCAGCAAGCTGCCGAGCGTTGACAAATGAAGGCGAGAATGAAAATCTCGCCTTCCAAAAATGGTTGGTTTCCACAGTAGAAAACTGAACTATCAATGGTACTGAACATAACAAAACAAACCAATTCAAACAAAAGAACACTTAGATAGCAACCAAATACATACAATACTAATAGTCACCTCAAGATTTGATACAACCACGCCAAAGAAAATACCATACAACACAATGATGGCGCCACCTAGCACTGGGTATGGAACTGATATAAATATTGCGGATATTTTACCAAATATTCCGAATATGATATAAATAATGCCTGTGCAAACAAACACCCATCGACTGGCTACCTGCAAATAGAAAGTTTCGTAAATTATTCCTCCACAGTTTATACTTTTTATTTACTTCCACTGCACTTACTGTCTTCCAAAAATACTTGAATGAATTTAGGTAACACTTGTAGGGTTGAATGGTATTAGCAAAATTGCTGGAAGCAATATGGCACTAGCAGGAAAAAAAATAAGGAGTGGTGAAAGTCGTTTTTTTTAATGACTTTGAAGCTTTCACTTACATAAAACAGTATGTGTCTAGTTCTCGGTTAAGGTTAAAAATAGATAACAATTCTGGTGGCATATATAACTGATGGAAGTGGGGTTAGATGTTGTTATGTACATACCCAGTTATTCCTAGCTTTGTTTCATGTGTGTATCTATTTTTGAATGGTTTTCCCCTGTTGCTATTTATAGAACTGGATTCTCTCTTGTGAAATATTGTGCTGGAAGTTTCCAGGCCTTTATACAATCTGATTACTAGAAATTATGCAACTGATTTTAACATGAATTTTCTGGAAGTTCCCCTGTTATTATAAAAGGAAAAGCTTTTTACATCTCAGTGTTCACTAGTTAATACATGATTGCCAGACTACAGTGGGGATTATCTTGTGTTTGTGTCATATGATTAGTGCTTGGATTACATTCAGTTTGGATTCGGATCAGACTAGACTAAAGTGAGGATTATTTCGTGTGCTTGGATTACATTCAGTTTGGATCAGGATCAGATTGGAATTAAGACTGGAATAATTTGTCTTCTGTATTTAACATCTAAGGTACTGTTTTGTACTATTGTAATATTGTCACTGATTATTTGAATTTTTGTTAATAAATTCTGTTAATTGTTATCGTTTGTTGCTGGCTTCTACTTTCTAGTTACGCCTGACTCGTAACAGAAATTGGGGGCTCGTCCGGGATTGGAAAATAGACTAACGCATTCGTTTTCCTTTTGAGATTTATCATCGATTGGAAAATAAGACTAACGCATTCGTTTACTAATCAGTAATTATAATACAATTTTGTACTTGAATCCAGCAACAAACAAACATGTCTTTTGACTTAGATAAATTTACGGCTGAACTGTCTGTGGAGTTATTGAATTTGGGTAAAAAGACTGATTTGCTTAATCTTGCGAAGCACTATAAATTGTCTGAAATAAAATCTTCAATGCGTAAACATGAAATTAAGAACATTTTGGTACAATATTTTGTTGATGAGGAGATTTTCAATGAAAATGCTCTTTCCCTGATAGTTGACGTTCAGTCAGTTTCAAGTTCGAAAGAACTTGAATTAAAACTTCAGATCAGACAGTTAGAAATAGAAAGAGAAAGGGAAAGACAGAAAGAAGAAAAAGTAGAGAGAGAGAAGGAAAGAGAAAGAGAAAGGGAGAGAGAAGAAAGAGAAAGGGAAAGAGAAAGGGAGAGAGAAGAAAGAGAAAGGGAAAGAGAAAGGGAGAGAGGAGAAAGGGAAAGAGAAAGGGAGAGAGAAGAAAGGGAAAGAGAAAGGGAGAGAGAAGAAAGGGAAAGGGAAGAGAGAGAGAAGGAGAGAGAATTTCAATTAAGAATGAGGGAAATAGAAATGCAAGAAAGAGCAAATCAGCCAAAGCAAAAGATTGAATACAATTTCGATGTTACAAAACATATTAGGCTTGTTCCTCCATTTCAAGAGAAAGAAGTTGATAAATACTTCCTACACTTTGAAAAAGTTGCAGAAAACTTAAATTGGCCAACAGAGCACTGGACTTTGCTTCTGCAAAGTGTTTTGATAGGCAAAGCTCGTGAAATTTATACACAATTAGGTGTTGAACAATGTCATCATTATGAGACTGTTAAAGAACTTATTCTCAAAGGTTATGAGCTGGTCCCAGAAGCATATAGACAAAAATTTAGAAATTGTAAAAAAGATTCTAACCAGACTCATGTTGAATTTGCTAGAAAGAAAGAACAGTTATTTGATAGATGGTGCTGTTCTAAGAAAATAGACCAAAATTTTGATAAACTCAGACAACTTATGTTAGTTGAAGAATTCAAACGTTGTATTCAATTTGATGTTAAGACATTCTTAGACGAAAAACAAGTTGAAACTTTAGAAGAAGCAGCTCGTCTGGCTGATAATTACTATCTTACACATAAAGTTTCTTTTATTGCTAAAGCAAAACCTACTTCCTCACATCCCCAAAATAAATTTACGTCTGGTAATTCATCTGGCATGCCCAGTCAATCCAATACACCCAAACCCAATTCTACTAGTGAAACCAAAAGTCAATATCCCTTATCTCGACCCACTTGTAACTATTGTAAGAAACCTGGTCACCTTGTTTCTGAATGTTTGAAATTAAAAAGGAAGTTAGAAAGTGATGAAGCCAAGCCAACAGGGCTCACCACTCTTAGGCCAAGGCCACAGTTTTCTATTAAAACCAATACAATTGACATAGTCACAAAACCAAAGTCTGATTCTACTATGGAGATTTTTGAACCATTTATGTTAAATGGTTTTGTATCACTTTCAGGTGATAATTGCCCACCTACCCCTATTAAAATTTTAAGAGACACAGGAGCTTCTCAATCTCTTATTTTGGCAGATATACTGCCTTTTTCTGAGAAGACTTCTTCCGGTACTAGTGTCCTTATTCAGGGTGTAGAGTGTGGAACTGTTAATATCCCTCTCCATCATGTTAATTTGTCATCAGATTTGGTTACTGGGCCTGTGGTTATTGGTATTAAACCTTCCTTACCATTTAAAGGTGTCCATTTACTGCTAGGCAATGACTTAGCTGGAGATAAGGTTGTGGTTAATTCACTTGTAACTGACACACCAAAAATGGGTCAAACAGATGACCCTATCGAGCAGGAAATTCCTGACTTGTATCCTTCTTGTGCAGTTACCCGAGCTATGGCTAAAAAGGCCATTTTGAAAAACTCAAACTCTGACATTGACTTGACGGATACTTTTATCGGTCAATATTTCAATAATGAGATTAAAAAGTCTCTTGATCCCAGTTTGTCTGATACTCAGACAGACTCGTCAATGTCTCGTCATTCTCCACCAAGGTCTATTGACCAAGGTCACGACACGCTTTCAAAGTCACAGCTTATTCAGGAACAGCAAACTGATCCTGAGATTTCGAAATTAATTTTTAGCGCTTTACCTGAAGATGAAATTTCACAGGTCCCAATGTGTTACTATATAAAGAATGGGATTCTTATGAGAAAATGGCGACCATTTGATGTCCCAGCTGATGATGAATGGGCTGTTTACCACCAAATTGTGGTTCCAAAGTCATATCGTCATGAAATACTAAGTATAGGCCATGAAAGTCCTATGTCAGGTCATCTAGGTATAAACAAGACCTATCACAAAATTATTAATCATTTTTATTGGCCTGGTCTCAAATCAGATGTCTCTAAATATTGTAAAACTTGCCATACATGTCAAATGGTAGGTAAACCCAACCAAACCATTCCCAAAGCTCAATTACAACCTATTCCTGCTTTTGATGAACCTTTCAGTAGGATACTTATAGATTGTGTTGGTCCTTTACCTCGAACCAAGTCAGGAAATGAGTATCTCTTAACAATTATGTGTACTTCTACACGTTTTCCTGATGCTATTCCTTTAAGGAACATCAAAACAAAGTCAATAGTCAAAGCTCTTATAAAGTTTTTCACATTTGTTGGTCTTCCAAAATCAGTTCAGTCTGATCAAGGGTCAAATTTTATGTCTGGTATATTCCAACAGGTTATGCATGAATTACGGATCAAGCAATACAGGTCATCCGCTAATCACCCTGAAAGTCAAGGTGCTTTAGAAAGATTTCACCAGACCTTAAAAAATATGATAAGATCATATTGCTTTGACACTGAAAAAGATTGGGATGAGGGCATCCATTTGTTACTATTTGCAGCCAGAGAATCTGTACAAGAATCTCTTGGTTTCAGTCCTTTTGAATTAGTTTTTGGCCATTCTGTTCGTGGACCTTTAAAACTTTTGAAAGAGAAATTTCTTTCAAATGATAAAACACCTTTGAATTTACTACGGTATGTTTCTGACTTCAGAAATAGACTGTCTAGGGCATGTGAGGTTGCTAGGTCTAATCTTAAAACGTCTCAGGGCAAAATGAAAGCAAGATATGACAACCATGTTATTGATAGAAAATTTAAACCAGGTGACAAAGTCCTTGCTCTTTTGCCAATACCTGGCAGACCTCTACAGGCAAGATATTTTGGACCCTACACTATTGACAAGAAAACAAGTGATTTAAACTATATAATTAATACTCCAGGAAGGCGTAAAAACAAACAAATGTGTCATGTAAATATGTTAAAGGAATACTTTGACAGAGATAGCTCTATTTCAAAACCAATTACAGTTGTAAACACTGTCCCACAAGAATCAAATGTATTTGAAATTGAAGTAAATTCTGACTTTATTGATAAATCTGATCCTGGTCCATCTAAACTTGAGAATTCTGATATTTTGAGAAATCTTAACAACAAACTATCTCACTTGGAACCATCACAGAAGGAAGAGCTGAAACAGTTGATACATGAATATGAACATTTATTTCCTGATATCCCCACAAGAACAGATAAAATCTATCATGATGTCATTGTGGAAAATTCTAAACCAATAAAGCAACATCCATATAGGATGAATCCTTTGAAACAGAAATACCTCCAAGATGAAGTAAAATACTTACTGGAAAATGACTTTATTGAACCTAGCCAGAGTAATTACAGTTCACCATGTATATTAGTACCTAAATCAAATGGAACTTATAGAATGTGTACTGACTATCGTAAAGTGAACTCTGTGACAAAAACAGACTCTTTTCCAATACCAAGAATTGATGACTGTATTGACAAAGTTGGAAATTCTAAATATGTCACCAAATTTGACCTGCTAAGAGGATTCTGGCAAGTTCCACTGACTGATAGAGCAAAAGAAGTATCAGCCTTTGCTACTCCAAACGGTCTGTACCAATACAAAGTTATGCCGTTTGGGATGAAAAATTCTCCTGCAACGTTTCAGCGGCTTATAAACAACGTTATATGTGGATTAGATGGCTGTGATGCATATATTGACGACGTCATCATCTACTCAGACAGTTGGAGTGACCACCTTCAAAGAATCAGGAAGTTCTTCGACAGACTCAGTAAAGCGAAACTGACTGTGAATCTTGCAAAAACTGAATTTTGTCATGCTACTGTAACATTTCTAGGACATCTTGTGGGACAGGGTCAAGTTAAACCTTTAGAAGTTAAGGTCAATGCTATCTCTGAGTTTCCTGTGCCTAAATGTAAAAGACAGCTGATGCGATTTCTTGGTATGGCTGGCTACTATAGGAAATTTTGTAAAAATTTCTCAGGTATTGCTGAACCTTTAACAAATTTACTTAAGAAAAGCGCAAAGTTTAAATGGAATGACAAATGTCAAGATGCATTTGATCGTCTAAAAGCCATACTAAAGAGTGCACCAGTTCTCTTGGCACCTGATTTTGACAAATGTTTCAAATTAGCTGTTGATGCAAGTGATGTTGGTATTGGTGCTGTTCTTTTACAAGAAGATAATAATGGTATTGATCACCCAGTTTGTTACTTTTCTAAGAAATTTAACAAACATCAGAAAAATTACTCTACCATAGAAAAAGAGTGTCTTGCCTTAATTCTGGCAATCCAGCAGTTTGAAGTTTATTTAACTTCTTCAACTTCACCAATTGTTGTATTCAGTGATCATAACCCTTTAAGTTTTCTACACAAACTTGAGAATAAGAATCAAAGATTACTGAGGTGGAGTTTATTGCTTCAAGAGTTTAATCTTGACATAAGACACATAAAAGGGAAAGATAACATTATACCAGATGCTCTTTCAAGAGTTTGAAATTTCAATAGTCGTTTTTCCCTAAATCAAGTTTAAACTGTTTTTTCTTTTAAATTGTAATTTCATTACCTTGACTATTTTCATTAATCTGAAATAATTAATATTTGAGTTTGTCATTTCCTATGTAATCCTTCAGTTAAAGTATCATATACATGTATGTAAATAATATTGCAAAAAAAAAAACGAAGATTTTATTTCATAAACCTTTCTTTTTCTTTTCAAGGGGGGAAGTGTTATGTACATACCCAGTTATTCCTAGCTTTGTTTCATGTGTGTATCTATTTTTGAATGGTTTTCCCCTGTTGCTATTTATAGAACTGGATTCTCTCTTGTGAAATATTGTGCTGGAAGTTTCCAGGCCTTTATACAATCTGATTACTAGAAATTATGCAACTGATTTTAACATGAATTTTCTGGAAGTTCCCCTGTTATTATAAAAGGAAAAGCTTTTTACATCTCAGTGTTCACTAGTTAATACATGATTGCCAGACTACAGTGGGGATTATCTTGTGTTTGTGTCATATGATTAGTGCTTGGATTACATTCAGTTTGGATTCGGATCAGACTAGACTAAAGTGAGGATTATTTCGTGTGCTTGGATTACATTCAGTTTGGATCAGGATCAGATTGGAATTAAGACTGGAATAATTTGTCTTCTGTATTTAACATCTAAGGTACTGTTTTGTACTATTGTAATATTGTCACTGATTATTTGAATTTTTGTTAATAAATTCTGTTAATTGTTATCGTTTGTTGCTGGCTTCTACTTTCTAGTTACGCCTGACTCGTAACAATGTGTTAACTAAAGCACTCATAATTTTTACTGTATCGCATACCATCATCTGTGGCACGTGGTCCTATACAATCCGCAAGATATGTTAATAGCATCAGTATTTGACCGACAGAATGTGTATCTGACCAATTCTTGCTACAGATTTGTATCACTGTCTTAATACAAAGTGTTATCGTCTTTTAACTTCCTCTTTAATAATTTCGCCTTAACATACTCTCTATCGTATAAGAGACTAAAAACTAAATCCAGAAATTGTTAATAAATAAATGGGTCATTGCCATCACAAATATGTTTCACCTCGATTTAAGTAACATGATGGTTTTTAGGTCCTATGGCTGGAGGCCAGTAGACTAATGTCATGGCCCACTGTCCGTCGTGCGTCCGTGCGTGCATCCATTTGTTCGTGCGTGCGTTAACTTTTATTTCAAACATCTCCGAAACTGTCCATCAAATTTTGATGAAATTTCACAAAAATCATCGTGCCATTTTACATGTAGCTTTACCTAGTGGGCCTCTATAAAGAGGGCCCAAATTGTAGCCCTCAAAATGATGGGAGAATTAAAACCCACCTTGAATACATGTAGGTCTGACAGTGCGTTAACGTAAATAATTAATGGATGTTCTTAAAGGCTGCTTTATAGTAAAAAAAAAAATGGTTGGTTGCCACAGTAAGAAGACTGAACTAACAATGGTACTGAACATCACAAATCAAACCAATTCAAACAAAAGAACACTGGGGGTCAAGTTTGGCCCCGTCTTAGGGTTCAGAAGTTTTACAGAGCCTTTTATTGAGGAAACTTTGAAAATCTTCTTATTAATCATATATGCTAGACCTGTATTATTTTGTATGGGGCTTCTACCAGGATATATGTAATTATAGCTCTGTGGACAAAAATTGCTTTGCCCCGGGGTCATAACTTTCTCGTCGGATTTTTAAAGAGAAGAATGTGTATGCCTTTAAGTTCGAAAGCATTTGGCCAGGTGCTTAAATGTTTGGTGTATAGGGATTTTAATTATTAGCCTGTGGAGCGATATAGAGTCATCATGGCACCCTTGTGAAATAGTAGGTTATTACTGCATGATTGTCAGTCATGTGCTTAGTGTAGGGGAAAGCCAATGTTTCATAAGCTTTGTATTTTGGATGAACTTTTTTGCTCTCAATATATAAATTGTATGTATAAACTAATTTGTTTAAATGTACTCATTCTACGAGATTTTGACGTCACGCTCCTAGATGTAAACACAGAGATATCGACTGCACCCATCCGAAACATTTTCCGAGTCATTTTGAAAACTGCTTCGTATAAAGGTATATTTATAAACATTTTAATCCTTATTTTAAAAATATTTTACATCGATTTAGAAAACAAGTTCTTTCTTTCAACTTATACTCGTACTAATCTCCCTCGATTCTGCTTCATTCACCTGTACTCGCGCCGAATGTGTGGGCCAATGAAAAATCCAAAAGTTACACCCGGGTATAAAATTCGGGACCTAGTGGTTACGAGGCAGACGCTCTTCCTCACAACCACAGACACTACACTGTGTAAATTAATTGACATGAGTGTAGCCCCAACTTTTACGAGAATCTGATTGAAAACGTGGCCTCCACAGTGCCTCTTGGACTTATCCCATTGAAGTACTTTTTAAACCCATATGGTCCATTTCCATATTCTTTAGAGGCATTATTGAAAAAAGTTTTTTCGATTAAATAATGAAAATTGAAAAGAAAATTAGGCATCTACAGTGTGCAAATTTTTATTTTTTCTATGCATATATATTTTTTCCCGTACCTTTTTACCAAATTTGGCCCATTTCAAACTCCTTTGTATTATCATTAAGGCAATCATTCAGACCATTTTTCCTATTAAACTGACATTTTGCAATATCTCCCGCTAGATGGCATTCTACAAATATACATCTATCTAATTTCAGCATTCTGGGCACAGAGCCGGACTACTTTTCTAACCAACCATGACTTTGAATTTCGAAATGAAATTAACGTTTACTCAATAAAACGCTACCTGGTGCGATTCTTTCAGCTATGATTGGCCAGCATGTAACCTATGCACCGGCCATTTATTAAAGCAGCTCCTACATGCTTGGTAATAGGCTAAAAGTTTCGGTATAAGCTCTAGTTTCTCAGATATACGGGTTGGGTGATGCGTCATAGCAGACAGGTTGAACCTTCGCAGAACATGACATGCGAAGACAACAGAACATTTGGCATCCAGAATGAACACAATGTTTTCGGACATCGGTCCCCGTGATCTACTTTTTGACTTTAAGTGATCAATTTTCACACCCGAATAGGGTTTCATTTAGACAAATGTTCTGACAAAGTTTTATGAGAATTAGACAGAAAATATGGCCTCTAGAGTCCACTCAGAGTATTTTGGAAGAACTATCTCAGTGCCCTATTTTTAACCCTTTTCATGCCAGATTTTCATTCGTGCGAGATATTATCTAGACAAACATTGTGATAGGCTTTTGATAGACTTTCATGAGAATCTGGCTTTAGTGAGTCCTATAGAGTGTGTAAAAGGTTTTCTCATTTGTCCCTGCGAGGTATTTTTGGTCCGACGTGAGTCAGTTTCATTTATTATTTGAGAAATTTATAAGACAAACACCCTGATTATTTTCATAAGTAAATTAATGAAAATGAGGCACATAGAGTGATCTGATTTTTTTTTCAAATTCGTCCCAGTGGCGTAGGCTACTTTGTGACCGAACGTGACTCCAAGTTGTACAAAAGTACTATACAAACTTACTGCCTACCCGTTATAAGTATTGGACTGAAAATGTAACTTGTATGTTGCACACTCGGGTTCTCTGATAGTTAACCTATTGACCTACCTTTTACCCGACATGAACAAATTTCGGACTTTGTCGAGCTGTCAACAGGACATCAACTCCAATTTGTTTAAGATATGATCGAGACTGACACTCTGACAAATTTTCGAGAGTATCCGAATAAAAATGTGGCCTCTAGAGTGCACGCAAGTTTTTTTTCTAGTAGTTCCAGAGACACATATTCTACCCATACGTAACCCATTTTTGAGAATCCAAACAACATATTTTTGTGATTTGACCCAGTGACCTACTTCAATCACAACTGATCCTATTCAAATTCGTACGAGGTATTTTCAAACATTCAGTCATACTAATTTTCAAGATTATTTTTCCTAACATTTTGGCCTCTAGAATGCACACAAGATTTGCCTCCTGACCTTCTCTTTGATCCATAGAAACCCAGTTTTATACATCTCACACGTATCTTCAACACAAACATTCTTATCAACTGTCATGAGTATTGGAAGAAAATGTGGCATATAGAATGGATAAAATGCTTTTCCAATAGTGACCTAAGAAGTTGTCCGAGATACTATCATGACCACATTCTGACTTACAAACATTCTGACAAACTTTCAAAAAGTATCAGTCTGATAATGTGACGCCTATAGTGCACGCATGATAAATGTTGATGCACGACGGACACAGTCATTACAAATACGAACCCTGAGTATCCTGTTTATGCAGCTCAAAAAAAAAAACATATCATTCGTTTAGAAGCCGGTTGAAAATAAAGAACGTTTCTCGAATTCGCTTTTCAACTGTCTAACAATGCATTTCGACATCCCCGTTGATATCACTCGAATAATGGTAAACATTTTAACCTTTGTGACACCTATAGCGCCAATATTCCCACCAGATGTAGAAGTTCCATGCCCACAGCCGACGGCCCCAGACAATATACTACAGACACCTTCAATCATAATTCCACGATTAACTGCCTGTGGTGGAGGAGCAGGAACACGGCACACACGAGCACACGCATAATAATCTCCGACAGAATCCAGAATTGACACGAACGCGGCAATAAGAAATGAGATCATGGCAGGTCCCGAAAATCCAAACGGTCCAAACTGACCTGTAATAGAAGACAAACATACCATCTTTATATGACACTAGTTCACCCTTAAACTAGCATATTTGACATTTTTCGTATACTTACAGCTATTCAGTCCTGATCTCTGAGGAACCGTATTGTATGCGATAAAAAGCAATTTTCCAACCTGCCTCACCATGTAAATGTATCTATGACCATTTAATAGCTCCAAATTCTAAGTAAGGCATTACTAGCTAAAATGACTTACTATATCTCAGAACAATTTGTGGCAGATGATTCTTTATACATCTTTGTAAAATATAGAAATTCAACGTAAATGACAGGAACAGTCTGCAAGCATTACAGATTGTCTTTTCGTCTATAAGTCCCTTGAATATTAAAGAAAATGCAACAGGAGCTAAGTTAAACTCAGCTGAAAGCCCTTACAAAATTCACTTTTTTTGAATATCTTAAGATCATCCAGTCAATACTCAACTCTCCATCGTCTTAAGTTAGCCACACTTTGACATGAAACACTGAAGATAGCAATCACGAAAGTAGCCAAAAATAGGATCTTCCTTTTAAAATATACACAAAAAAAGCGTTAAATTAAAGTTTTCGTACACTAATCGACTCGGTAACCTTCGACAAACGTCTCGGTCATTACCAAGCTAACCTAAAATCCAAAAGTGTGGATTCAAAAGTACCCCAAAATACTCATAGATATGCTTGATGTAGATAATTTCTGTAAATGTCAGATTATTTCACACAAAATATTATCCAAATTTCGTCGCAGATTAATTGTTGTTCCAATATGGAGGACGTAGTTCATAATAAATAGGGCCGCATTACTATAAACATTCAAACTAAAGTGATCCCTCTAATGAAAACTGTAGCTTTAAAACTTTCAGCGCCATAGGCGAATATAGTAGCTTTATTTTAGACATAGCTCCAAGAGTAAATATTGCGTAATAAAGAAAATAACCAGACAAAGATGTAGAGTACATATGTGTGTGCCAAAACTTTAATCCATCGAAGGAGGGTCTCTATAATGTACTCTTAATAGATTACAAAGTAAACTGGACATTTCATCGTTGTTTCATCTAGAAATAATGATAAAGGGTGTTTTGTGTACCTATGTTTGAAAAAAAAAAAATTTACCAGGATAAGGCAAGCTGACCCAGGGTTTGGTGGCTACAAGGTCACCAGCGGCGTCCGTCCTTGTCCGATAAGCAATATCGTTCTTATCGTCAGTTAGTACACCTGACACTGTTAATATTCCACATAGAAACCAGTTCAGGAGAATGGATATCAGAATCTGTAAAGGATCAGATTAAGAAATATAGTCAGAAAGAGTCTGGACACATCATAGAATGACACTGAGAGTGTAAAACAATATGTTTATAAAGATTTATTTTTATTGAGTGCATTTGATTATTCCACTACTTGGTTTTTATGGCAATTTCAACGGTTTTCAGCTATATGAAGTGATGAAAGTAGTCGGTGGCTTTGACAGAAAGTTGTATCAGTACTGGTATGAGAAAGCTAGGCACAGTCTTCTGCAAGGCTTCTCCCAAACAAGTAGTGTCACAAGGGGCGACCGAACTAGCTTTTTTCCGGATCACAGGTCCAACCCTCCAACAACTGAGCCAAGTAGAACCCGTGCTTACAGTTTTGAGAAAGAAACACTATTTAACCCTTTACCACACAGTCCCGAATTTTAACGACCCTGACAGAGAAGCCTTCTGAAAACATCGTGGGAAAAGGAAAAAATGCTGGTTCCCAGCATTTTCTCCTTTTCCCACAATGTTTTCTACCTTTTCCAAATAAATTTCCATTTTTCAGTCACATTTATCTTGTCGTCTGTAAATGCTTTCAATTTGGACCAGTCTAAAATTTTGTCGTTTGGTAAAGAGTAATATGATGGGGAAAATTGGCCACTTACTTACCGCGAATATTTGATGTAGCGGGTATCGTATTATTCTGAACCCACCTGTCGGTGTCCAGACTGGCACAGGCGTATTGTATTTATCCAAATAGAGAAACAGAATGACAGCAACAGTAATGGTTCTGTAATGCAGACGTCAATCATGAAAATGATAAAATAAGTAATCTTCGGTCTTTCTTAAGTTGAAAAAATACAGCTTTCAAGCCGTGTTTTCCGATGATGTTTCAAGAATGATTCGTTGACATAAACAAGTAGCAACAGTATTGCACAAGAAATAACTTATATCTGAGAAAAGGATTTCGTCTGTTGTTATTTTCACATGAAATGTTTAATCTAACTGCTAGCAAGTCATATCACAGCTTCGTCTCACAAGCAAAGATATACTCGTAGTTATTTATGTGTTACAGATTTTCGAGCAGAAAGTAGCCCGGCCGGCCTCTACACATTTCGTAATACATTCAGTCACCACTATATTTCAGACACTTACGAGCAGGCAATACCCCAGTTTGGTTCAACAAATTTCAGGACAGACCGTACAATAAAGAACCATATCAGAATCATGGAAGGTACAATCGTCAAAGGGCCGATAAACCGCACCAACAAACCAATCATTCCCGTCATACCTAGCAGTGCTTGTATCACGCCAACGACCATGAGACTTCCTTGCAGCTAAAACAACATCAAAATAAAAATTTAATTAAATATTTGGAAAATGTGAGCTTTATAGAAACTTTAACATGAAACGTTTATGCAAGGTAACTAAATCTATAACATTGACATGAAGATCATGGATATGAGCGGGGATTTTATTTAAAAAAAATGGACCTTTATCTATCATCACGTTAAATCCATCAAATGGTTTGGAAAATGTGAACAGTTCAAACCTTTAATGTAAATGAGGACTCCGACACCAACGCTGATGTCGACGCCAGGGAGAGCGCAAATAGCTCCTCCTGGACTCAGTCCAGATGAGCTAAACTGAAACTCAAAGGCACGTCACATTTAATCAGTCTGTAGCAGGGTACAACACACCACCATAATGATTGTGAGAATGAAAGTAGTCTAAATAAAAATACGTACATATTTAAATATATATTGATCCTAAGGGTTCCAAAACGATGAGGTGGATATTTTAAGTTAGTTAAAAAAAAACTAGATGAATTCCAAGACTATTTCTCAGCATATTACATGAATATCAAACACCTGCAAGAGTTGCTCAACCTAACATTGACCTCAAGAGGGTTCAAACTCCACACAGTTATTTGAATTGATTCTTTTACACCTTTCTCAAGTGATCTCCTGTTTTTATATTCGATATATGTATTAAAAAGTATATAAAAACTAAGAACCAAAAAGGAAGTTTAATAAAACTTTGTAACATCGGAATATCAATATATGAACAGTTATAGAAGTCCATGCTTTTTGGACACTTTTCAAATACAATAAAATAATGAAACACATACATATATGAACCAAGTTCTGTGAAAAGGAGCTTAACCCTTTACCCCATGAGGAATTTCTTTGGTACATGTATCTCTAATTGACCCTAAATAACAGCAAGGATGAAGCCGTTTCTTATGTGTATATGACACCTTTTGATAGCATTGAAAACATTACCATATCACTTATTTAGTTATGAATTCATTAAATCCGTTTTTCCTCTGCAAATGGGCATATGTCAGTATTTTCCTCAGAGTCGTTTTAGTACTTTGATTTATCTATTGTCGTATAAAAACAGTTTTAAATTGTCCAACTGTCTTAACAAGAAGATGCTGCTTTTCCTGGAGTAATTCTTGTTCTCTCGAAAAATTATAATTTCCTCTCCTTAAGTGTTTGTTCTTTTGTACTGTTTTGCAGCGTGTCTGAATAATTAAAAAAAAACAGCATTTACAGTAATGGGAGTATACAAAATCATAGACATTACCGCTTGAACATTTAATAGTATTCTATTCATTAGATCATCTGAACTTGCCGTTCCGTTGGCCGAACGGTTCATGCTGGTAACTTGTTCTGAAAAATAAAAAACAATCTGATGACATGTATCAGCGTCACTGATATCACTGTATCTATTGACAAGTAGGTGGGCGAATTTATTCGGTACGGAAATACTGTTATGTGTTTAATGATGGTTGTCTGCGCATGTCATATTCTTCGAAGATTCGACCTATTTTTTATGACTCATCACTCTCCCCTCTATCAGGGGGACTGTAATATTACGCGCTATAAAGTAGCAATGGAGAGAATGGCTTTTATCAATACGTTTGAGGAAAGATTAGGCCTGTTTTAGCTCCAGATTTCTCTAATCTGCTGATCATAGCTGAGTGAATCGCACTAGGTAGCGTTTTGTTGAGTATATGTTTATTCTATTTTAAAATTCAAAGTAACGGTTGTCGCGTAGAAATGTGGTCAGGTCCTGTGTACCCATGATGCCCAAATAATACAGATAAATATTTCTAGATTGCCATCTAGCAGGAGATAATGGTTTAATGAGTGTATAGCCATTAAGCAGGACTCGCTGACCTTTTTCTGCACAGTGTAGATAAAGATCAGAATTTTCAGTCTGATCTTTGATATACCTGTCCGATAAGGGGATATCATTCCCCAAAACCGCAATATTTTGGTTATTAGTATCAAATTGAAAATTCAATTTTAGTTTTTAGCAGGATAATGGTTAATGAGAGATATATGGGGCAATATTTTGCTACTATTCAAAAATGACCTCTTTTTTAATACTTTAAGCTAGGGACCAGTTTGGAGGAATGCACCAGTCCTTCAGCGAATATGTAGCCTTCTTGAAATTTGAAAGAGTTGGAAAGACATTCATAATTATTAATCGATACAACTCCTTCGTTAAAATTAAGGTTACCGTTGAGTTTTTGGAGTTTCTACTCTGGTGTACTAGTCTGTCCTGGTTCAATACGAGCATCGTAATATTATTATAGCTTGGCGGACGCTAGCGGAGTTACTCACCAGGTTCGGACCTTAGACTGGAACAGAAGGTACCGTCGACATTTGCAATTAATAACAATGGAATAACATATTCTGTTGATGCGCCTTGGAAAAGAGGTAATCTGTAACAAAGGAAAGAAGTACAAAATCCTCTGCAAGCATACTGAACTAATTATCATCAATTTTCTCGCTACAAGCATGCCATGGTGCAGAAGTGGACAAATACAATGTAAATAACTTGAATCTAACACACCAAGTCATGTTATTCCAAACAAAACCATTAAAAATATCATGCCACACTTTATAATACATGACCATATGCTTATCATATTTCACCCAAAATAACACATAAAACTAAACACCGTCGCACATCAAACCATGTCTAACCGTACAACACCATAATGTGTCATACCATCAAACAAGATAACTCTAGATACCATACTGAACAATGCTTGATTGTAAACATTGTAACTCGCCATACCATACCATATTATATCATATCTTCTCAAGCCAGGTCAAAACATTAGTTATGAAACAGTATTATATTTTATTTACAGCTGATCATGTGTCAAGTGTAAACAAACAAAAGTCCATAACAAAAACACTAAAAAGGAAACCGTGGTTTATTTATTGAATGTCTAGATTTAAGGTACGATATTTAAGCGTTCAGACTTTTCCAGAATTGCTACAATTGTTTTGTCCATGAACTGAAAAAATACAGTTTTGTTATTTGCAAGTCAATTGAAATAGAGAAAAAAACTACAGTTATTTATTTTTGATGAAAACCATTAAAAAACGTGTGGTTCAGAAGTAGCACCCGTTTCAATAAAGGCATGCTGTAGAGAACAAAAGCCATTATGTCGCTTGAAGACTCAACTGTTTTATTTGCTATTAGCCTATACTTTTGTTCAGGTTAGTAACGATGGGAAGAAAGCAAGTGAAATGGCTCTACTGGTCATAAAGGTACAAAAAGGAACCGCTTACTAAACTTGGGTTGGTTTACAAATCATCAAAAGCCTGAAGAAGTCAAGTTCGAAACCCAGAAAGCCACAGCAGCCATTCAGATTTTCGACGGGGTTATGGCAGACAAATAGTACATGACATGATACAAAGAGGTGTAACGATGCTCATAATTAAAACCATACTGAAATCAAGTCAGAAGTAAATTAAATTTCCAGGGCCCGTATTCACCAACCATTCTTGAGAATATTGTTAGTCTTATTCTCCAAGGTTTTCTAAATTTGTAACACAACTTCTATTTGGCTAAACCGAATGGTTTAGCCAATCAGAAGTTGTGTTACTTACAAATCTAGAAAATCCTGGAGAAAAATACAAAGAACGTTCTTACGAATGGTTGGTGAATACGGGCCCAGGAAAGGATACCTATACCCAGCATCAATGAAAAGTCACCAGGTAGTCAATCAAAATTTACTCTGGTGTGATGAAAGAGCATAATTCCTGAAATAACCATATTTTTCTAACTTATTTTATAGTTTCAACGAGAAGCACAAGGGCATAGGGGCATTCTCATGTCAAAAATTATAGTTGGTAAGTGACGTAATTGAAAATTTTTCTCGTACGACAAGGTGAAAATTATTTAACTTTAGTACCTGGTGACTTTCATTGACCCTGAGTATATCTGAGAACAAATTTGAAAGAAATGGGCTTTGCTTGCAAAAATGTAACGGACAAATCGGTGTTAATGAAAAGACGTGGCATAATTGTTGCTCACAAACGTTCTTATCAAAGCAAAGACGTGTTCCTCAGAAAATCGACTGTGGATGATTACAATTCTATCATGAACAATTTCGAAAAATGTTGTCAAAGTAGAGCTCATTACACGCCTAGTCGGTAGTAGTAATTGACTTAGCTGTCCTCCCATGGCTTTGAAATAGATAAGTCCAACACGAAGACCACCAGGACAGATGAGAATAAGGACTGGGTTGCCAGGAATATCGCTTTCTCCGAGGCTAAAACCAGAACTGTTCGATTTGTGCGTTTGACTCTATCTTAGATCATATTCGATGCAAATTGGATGAGTAAAACTTGAGTTTCAAAATGAAGGATACGATTCAAAAAACAAAAAAAGTAATTGATGACAGTAAGGTCGACGTTTGGTATAACAGCTGTCCTCACGCACCGAATGTAAAATCGTTTCTTTATTACAAACGAATGTATAGAGCGACCCATTGTAAGGTTGATTTATTGAAGATAGTGACGAAGAGGCTACTCTCACACCAAATGAGTTCTGGGCCCGTATTCACCAACCATTCTTGAGAATATTCTTAGTCTTATTCTCCAAGGATTTCTATATTTGCAAGTAACACAACTTCTGATTGGCTAAACCGAATGGTTTAGCCAATCAGAAGTTGTGTTACTTACAAATGTAGAAAATTCTGAAGAACAAGACAAAGACTGTTCTTAAGAATGGTTGGTGAATACGGGCCCTGATGATTTGGACACCGATACTGCTTCTGAGTTGTACATTTGATTGCGTTACTTGTTACATATAAACAACTTGTTTTACTGATTCCTGTATGCAATACACCACGATTGAAATAAAGCATAAGAATTAGAAACAGGAGCACCGTATGCCAATGCCAAGTTTTGACTGTAGTTGTTTTGTTTTCAGTAAAACTTCTTAGTCAAATAAGGGCATAAATGTGTCAAAATACTTTGATTGTTACCTGCTCCTGATGTAAGCGTTTCCCTTTTTATACAAAGAAAAACAAAGAAAACCCTGGCGAAGACTTTTCCTTATCACATCACACCCTGCCATACAAAGCCATACCGGACTATACATGCCAAACAGTAAAATACTATACCTTATTCCTATTACATTCATTGCAACAGTTGTTATTCCGCTCATTAGTAGAGTGGAACTCAGAAGCCGGGATTTAAACATATCGTTATCCGAGGCACAAACAGCTTCGGCTACTAGGAGGGAGACGACCAGCTGTACTGATAGGGACAATAACCCTTGCTGAAAAATATACAGTGAAAACTCTACTTCAACTGAAAGCAACGAGTTGAACGTTGTCAGGGCGTACTGATCAAGAAGAAACTGCAAAAAGAGCACGGTCTGACAATGAAAATACACTGTCTGACATGTGGCAGTAATTTTGCAGTTTGATATCTATGTCTGCTCTGTTGATTGACTATACATATCATTTTCGTTTATGAGGGCTGTAAATATAAGTCATTATTTCAGGTACTGATTAAATGTGCAGTATGCTTTTGGACCTAAAATCTTAATTCTATCAGCTTCGGCCCCAAGTTATAATTGACTTTAAAAGACACCTGTCAATAAAAAAAGTCAACTTCTACCCAGGGTTAAAGCAGTCTCGACATTATTTACCGAGAACATTCTGAATCAATAGCCATTACGAATGTAACGGCTTTTGTTGTAGATAACTATATATGATTAACGACATATATAACAAATTTTTGTAACGGACATATTTTTTTTAAAGTTCGCACATACAAAGCTCATCATGTCTCCATGGGATTACAGTAAAAAAATATGTGGGTAACTGTGCTCATTTCTGAAAAAAAATTGCTGTTGAAAAAGATGTAATTAGTTCCAAAATTTAGCTTATATTGGATTTAAAGCCCCTTTTTTAAGAATCACTTACACATGAAAATTACAGGGAAAATATATAACTATGCGCTATTCAAATGAAAATTCATATCTTTTTGCAAATAGAAAAAAATAAGCCTGGATTTGAGCATGGTAAATGTACAAAAATGCTTGCTATATAGGGATCATTGAGTTAAAAAGGGAGATAATTTGACTGAATTAAGGCTTAATCTTAAATAAGTACATAATTTTAAAAGGACAGATTTTTCTTAAAATTGCAACACTTAAAATATTTATCATTCTTAACAATAAGAAAAGAAAAAGGCACATATTTGTGCTTATTTCGTCAAAAAACAAGGTTAAAGGCCACCATGGAAATTATTTTTCCAAGAAAAAATATGGGATAAAAACTCAGCTGACCTGATAGGAAAAAGAGAAATTGCTCAACAGGAGTGATTTCTCATTTTCCAATAATAATTTTCAAAGTGGAAGCAGCTATGCTTCCACAGCTTTGAATTTCCTGCCCTTGTTTCCTTGTTTGGTGTGTAACACTTTGTCACTATATCATTTTAATTGTTTCGCGATAACGGTTCAAAGATTCGTTTTTTATTTCATGCTTTCCGGTAGGATATCGAGAAATAGCAGTGAAAATATTTTTTCGATCGTACACTGGTACCACCAGTGAAAATACCGATTTTCACGTTCTTGTTGCCTAGGTAAATTGCGCGTGCCTCAAAACCAGATAGGAAATATGACGTCATATACCTTACATTTCTTGCGCTTGAAGTAATATTGTAATGCGTTGCTATGCGGAAGGGGTACGATTTTTACGAGATGTCATTTACTTGTTTATTTCGTCGTATTTTATATTTGAATATTTGCTTCTAAGTTTTTTTTTCCGCAATGGAGATAAGTTGCTATATTGAATGCTGGTAAATAATTCTTTTGTGGAATTTTTCCGAATAATTCTACAGCCAAAATGTGAATCAATGACCATCATGTCAAAAGCAATTCATTTCTTCCACAATACTATTCAAAACGGCCTCTTGGGTAGTCAAACATTCCTTGCTTAAAAAAAAGAAATGCTATGTAGACATGATTTCGACGTTTGTTAAAATCAAACACAAATGCAATTTTCCTTCATAGCAGAATAGGTCTATGTATCTAATACAATTATCATTGCAAAAGACGACCCTGTATATTATCATCTTCACATTTCTTATGTTTTCAATATGTTGAATAAACCATTCTTAGATTATGACTGATTTATTGAAAATTACTGGGAAACCAGTTAAGCCGTCTCCTTTTATGAGACAAGATATAATGCAGATGTCGCCAACTTTTAGGCAGAAGGTGGAGCAAGGTTTCATGTGGTATTCCTTTCATATCAGTATGCCATGCCATTTGTGACTTTCTGCATTCTCCTACTTTTGAAATTACATGCAGGTGTCCTATTAGTCTGTATGTGACTGTCTGTATTACTTTCAATCATCAGTGAAAAAGATTTGACTATACATGTTCAATAGGTAAGTCGATCAGGTAAAGGGCCTGAAATAACAGGGTTAAGAAACGGAATAGGCGATAAGATTTTTTTCCTATACCTGATCAGTGTTTCGTACAATTCCTGTAGTGCCGTTGTGGTTACATTAAGTTCGAGTCCGTTCTTAAAGGTGGATATTTAGATGTTTCACATAACACCAAATTGAAAAAATTATATATCACTGAAATGTATATTAAAACCAATGCAAATCATCAATAATTAAGAATCATTAAATTACACAAAAACATTTTTTTTGGTGGTATTCCCTTAAAAGGCTACGTAGTTCTTTAAGCTATTTTTAGATTTCCCGCCAAAAATAAAAAAAAGCATTGTGGGAATGTTAAGTGACTGGCATGTGACTAATGATTAAATTCCATAACATAACAAAAATGTAATTATTTTCCATAATGTCTAGAGCTTTGGCCGCTATGTTTGGAGCTTCGTCTGTATGTAAATGAACGAGTTGCTGATATAAAAATAGACAGTGTTTCCCTTCAGTGCCAACCTGGGCTGTTGTAAATCTCTAATTTCTCTTGTTGTCGGATGGTTTTCGACTACTGGGGTTTTATGCATGAGAATTAAAAGGCTTTGGGATTATAAGGATGATTTTTTTGTATTTTTGTAAAATTTTCGTCCCAAGATCTGAAGGGCCACCTTTAAACTTCAATGTTGAAAGAAATAATATCTGCTTCTGTAGTAAACAAAGTCCGTTGTGTGTAATTTGGTTGCTCTCATTTTCTGTGGACAGTACCCTTTCGAATACTACTAAGATCTAAATACAACCATAATCTTCAAGATAACACGAAGAAAATGTTTTTATCTCCATTTGTAATTACGGCATGTCAAATTGTAAATTACGGTAAGTAATGATGATTCTTTCTGTGTCTACAGTAGAGGTATATGGACTGATAGACTAACATGCCAATTTGTTTACATGTCATCAGGAAAACGAATTTAAACAATCTATTGGACTGACATAATCATGATTATATTCATGCATGTGGAAAAGCATAGATTATAATCGAAAGACCTAATAACACCAAAGATTATTTTAATGTGAATCCATTTACAGTTGAGATTTGTTTATCTGTATTGTATATTGGGCTGTTGGCCTTCATGTAAAGAGCTTGAATTGAATCGATTTAATTCCTCCATCTGCAAGAATAATTTTATAGGCCTTAAGATATATCTGTACATCGTTGTACCTGTGAATAGAATATTATTCCTTCTTTTGCGGTTGTTTTGTTTATGTTACACGTATTCTATCACGAGTGACAGAGAATATATGGTTGGTGCCGCGGTTACAGACGGCCCTCAGGCCTCCCACTGTCGCCAAGACGACGGTTGATCGATTGATTGAATGGTGTTTTACGTCGCTTTCAACATTATTTTGATAGCATCACGAGGACAAATCACATATTCATGCATATCATGGGTTTCCTTAGAGCTAGACTAGGGTTTCGAAGTGTCTTACCCAAAGACAGTTCCACGAAAGACTCAGTGGGTTCAATAAGACTTGAACCTGGGTCTCCAGGTCACGAGTTCTGTTCTATAGCACTTAGCAACTCAGGACCCTCTAAGACGACGGAAAAGGCACTCTTTGTGACATTCACACCAATTTCCGTTACCTGCTGTTGCTTTTTGATCTTGCATCAGCAACGCGATAGCCTGACCTATTTGAACTTCCGTCAGTCATTCCACGATCGTATGAGAATGAAATAATTTTAAGATATGGAAAGCAAAGTCCTATCTATCAAGTGATATGAAAGACGTGTTGACAAATACAGGTTTCTTCGCTTTCAACCGGTTGTACGACATGACGCAGTATGTTATGCTTCGGTAGTTTTAACACTATGTTCAGTACATAGTCACAAAGCAGATAAAGTACAGCTCTATATTATGTTACCCTTAGTTTCTTTTTCGTTTGGGTATATTTACTATGGGAAATCTGCATTGTCCGAAGACTCGTGATTTTGATGCCTTTTCTAGCTAATTGGGTAACTCTTTACGGCAAAACAATCACAATTGTACGGATCCCAAGATGAATGTTTTGGAAAAGTTGGTTAAAACATTTTCTCGTATTGACCTCGTTTTTAGACTAAGTAAAAGAGAAACTTATCCATCAAATCTAAATGCATTTGTCAATTTGCAAAATTTATATGCTTTCAACATAAATATGCATAAAAATTTGTATTCTGATATCCCACACGATCTGTGTTTTAACGACCCTGAAGAAATAAAGCTTTTGAAAACATTTCCTTTGTTTTCACAGCGGTTTCTAGTCCGTCAAAAAACAGCGGCTCATATGCGCCATACTTCAAACTTAGAATTTGTCGTTTGCAGGTGCTTTCCATGATGTCAAGTCTGACATTTTGTCGTTAAGCAAGGAGATAAGGAGGCTGGGACTCCGCAGGGGCTGATTGTCGTCTGTTTCTTCGATTGTTGGCAATGCACAACCAAGCCCTTTTTCACTATACGCTTTCAAATGTAGTTTATTATCACAGGATTAGTTATTTGACAGATGAAGAATTAATGACCCTTTTGAATGTCCATAGTTTCGCTGTTTTCTTTTGAAAGCTGTAGAATGTATGCTCTTTATGAAGTAATGTATTGCAACATACATGTACTTGCAATCCAAAAACAACGGTAATATGAAATAGCGGATTGTTGTTTACACCGTAAAGTAAACAAGAGGACCATGATGGTACTATATCGCTAACCTGAGTACCAAGCTGTAAAATCAAACTTGTGACCCCTGGGCAGGGCCAGTTTTGACCCCAGGGGCATCCTAAGAAAATACTTGGTAGAGGTCCACTAGGAGATGCTTCTTACAAAATATCAAAAGTCTACGCCTTCTAGTTTCAGAGAAATAGAATTTTAAAGTTTTCCTTCTTTGTTCCTATGTTTCGAACTTGTGACCCCTAAGGCAGGGCCAGTTTTGACCCCAGGAGCATGATATGAATAATCTTGGTAGAAGTCCACTAGGAGATATTACATACCAAATATCAAAGCTCTGCACCACCTAGTTTCAGATAAGAAGAATTTTAAAGTTTTCCTTCTTTGTTTGTATGTTTCAAACTTGTGATCCCCGGGGCGGGACCAGTTTTAACCCCAGGGGCATCATATGAACAATCTTGGTAGAGGTCCACTAGGAGATGCTACATACCAAATATCAAAGCTCTACGCCTTGTAGTTTCAGAGAAGAAGATTTTTAAAGTTTTCCTTCTTTGTTCCTAAGATTCAAAAACTTGTGACCCCCGGGGCGGGGCCAGTTTTACCCCAGGGGCATCATATGAACAATCTTGGTAGAGGTCCACTAGGAGATGCTACACACCAAATATCAAAGCTCTACGCCTAGTAGTTTCAGAGTAGAAGATTTTTAAAGTTTTCCTTCTTTGTTTCTAAGATTCAAACTTGTGACCCCCGGGGCATAATTTGAACAATCTTGGTAGAGGTCTACTAGGAGATGCTACATACCAAATATCAAAGCTCTGCACCACCTAGTTTCAGAGAAGAAGAATTATTAAAGTTTTCCTTCTTTGTTCCTATGTTTCAAACTTGTGACCCCAGGGGCATCATATGAACAATCCTTGTAGAGGTCCACTAGGAGATGCTACATACCAAATATCAAAACTCTGCACCACCTATTTTCAGAGAAGACGAATTTTAAAGTTTTCCTTCTTTGTTCCTATGTTTCGAATTTTTGACCCCCGGGGCAGGGCCAGTTTTGACCCCAGGGGCATCTTATGAACAATCTTGGTAGAAGTCCACCAGGAGATGCTACATACCAAATATCAAAGCTCCACGCCTTTTAGTTTCAGAGAAGAAGCATTTTAAAGTTTTCCTTCTTTGTTCCTAAGTTTAAAATTTGTGACCCCCGGGGCGGGGCCAGTTTTGACCCCAGGGGCATCATATGAATAATCTTGGTAAAGGTCCACTAGGAGATGCTACTGTACCAAATATCAAAGCTCTGCACCACCTTGTTTCAGAGAAGAAGAATTTTAAAGTTTTCCTTCTTTGTTCCTATGTTTCAAACTTGTGACCCCCGGGGCGTCGCCAGTTTTACCCCAGGGGCATCATATGAACAATCTTGGTAGAGGTCCACTAGGAGATGCTACATACCAAATATCAAAGCTCTACGCCTAGTAGTTTCAGAGAAGAAGATTTTCAAAGATTTTGCTATGTTTTTCCTTTTCGTTGAATTATGGCTGGAATTCAATCCCTTGAACAACTTTGGTAGAGCTTCACCCAAGGAACATCTCTGCCAAGTTTCATTAAGATTGGCCCAGTGGTTTAGGAGCAGAAGATGTTTAAAGAAATTGTGGACGACGGACGACGCACGATGCATGACGGACGACGCACGACGGACGACGGACATTGGGCGATCACAAAAGCTCACCATGAGCACTTCGTGCTCAGGTGAGCTAAAAAAAAAAAACACTCGAAATTCGTCACTTCGTTCCTTTCGTTGTAAGCATCCTTAATTTCAGAACTGTCGGCATTTTCACACGCGTTTACTCTAATCGTCGATATTCTTATATTTTTCTCCGCCATCCTCAAGTTATACACATAAAACAAAACAAAAATACGCGTTTGTTTTATTTTACTGATATTTTGCTATATATGTAACTATAACGTTTGTTTAAACTGCCATTCTGAACTATAAAGATGACTAATATGAATGCTTTCCGGGATGACATGCATCGTTGATGCCGAGAAAATATGAGTAAAGCTTTACGTGCATTTTAATGTTAGATGTAGTACGAAAGTCCACAAGGGTCAACATAACTATCAGGAAAAAAAAAACCGATAAAACATGTATTTGAATCATAGTCAGTTTCCCAGAACACTGCACATTAGTTTAGAAAATTATACTCTAACCTTTATTTGGATGAATTTATTTTCAACGAACAGCGGATCATGTTACCCTTTCAAAATTAAAATTGTTTCTCCAAGTTCTCGATTTATATACCTGATAAATTGGTTGATTTTCGAACACAGAGTGAAACTCAAAAGCCGAGATTTCAAAGTGCTGTTATCAGAGGCAAAAGTAGCTTCGGCTACCTAGAGGGAAAGGACCAGTTGTGTGACATCAAACTTTGCTAAAACAAAAATCCACACATACAAATTTCAGTAAAATACCTCGATTTTCAGAAACGTACTTTTTTATTTTTCGGATTTTAGGTGAGTTCCATAATGATACGCATTTATCTGAGTACTGAAAAAAGTCCTCTATTCTATATGCGTCTTGATTCTGCCAGCAAATATATACTGTTCACAAAGAGTAGGGGATCTTTTAGGTCATATTATTATTGCGAATAGTAATAAAAACCTTGCCTTTTGTATATATTCAATAATTCATACGGTTTAATCGAAAATTCAATAATATCTGTAGGTGCTTAAAACAGCGGTCAAAGTCATAACGTTTTCATTACAATTTTCGCACGTTCTTAATAAAGTGTTGGACCACCTCAATTGTAACAAAAACCAATGCAGCAACGCCCCTTTCTCCGATAAAGACAAGTGAAGGTTTGCTGAGAGATTCTATCACACTCTTTCCAGCAGCGTTGTACCGAGATGATGTAATGTTCTGGGTAGTGGATCACGTTCTCAGACACATTTCCTATGAATATTCCACATGTGTCAAATAGGCGATATGTCTCGATTAACAATATAATCATAGTAATCACGACATAAGTTATTTTATAGCATGACCACGATACACAATTCATTGTTTTTGTGTGTGTTGTTAGTGCCATATCTTTAGGTTGGTTAAAAATGACTGCTTGTGTCTGCAAGTACACAGTCTAAGATATTTAAAGTTTTTTGTTTTTATTTTCTTCTTTTTTCTTTTTAAATTTCACATCTGCTATAAGGAGAAAGAACTTGAAATGCCTCTGAAAGTTTTAATTCTGCAAAAGTATACAATGTAAGATATATAAAAGTTTTGAAGGTGTTATCATCTGCTTTCGATAAGTATTAAGAACTAGAAATGCCTCAGAAAATTTCACTTTTACATGGGACCTATTTTTTTTTTTAAAGTTATTTAACCCTTTACCCCATAAGGCATTCCTATGGCATCTCTAATCGACCCTAAATAACAGCAAGGATGAGACCGTTTCTTATGTGTAAATGACACATTTTTGATAGCATAGAAAATATTGTGACAAAAGATGAAATTGCTCATCACGAGAAATTTCACCTTTTGCCACAATTTTTTCCAAAGGCTCTTTCAAGCAATGTGTAGAAATTAGTATCTATGGAGTAAAGGGTTAAAGAGTTCCAACAATAAAATGGTCATTGGCACCCAATTATTGTTTCGGGATACAATGGACCATGTGCTTTGTTGAGGCATATACAATCATTAAACGCAAAAATGTCATGCTAAAAGTGTTGTACTTTGAAAGAAGATTGCAGTATGATTTCTGACTTTATCAACTTTGATAAAGCTTTGTATCAATTAATCTAACACATAATTAAGGCTTAATCCTTATGTAGAAAGATTAATGCTATTTAGCTGAGCTTGAATTAATAGATTATCATTTTTTTTTAAATCAAACCTAAACAAAAAGTGTAAAATTTCAACTTTAAACGACTAGTTTTTGAAAAAGTGTCAAGAATGTTGACTAATTGCGCAAATAAGAAAGGTTTAACGGACGAGGGTCGAATTCGGGCGATGAAACCACGACATGCTAGAAGATCTCATGACCTTTGACCAATAGATCTTAAACAAAATTAAGCATACTTTCGAGACCTTTTTGAGCCTTATGTCTTTGCCGTCTTATATTAATTTACACTGTTCTAACAGAGCAAATTTTATTTCATTTTGTACGGTAGACGTTAAGAAGTTGAAAAAGGTTAAAAACGAAATGAACTTACCTGTAGCCCACACAGAATTGTGATATGTATGGGTGGGGTAGCATTGACGCCGTAAATTAGCGCTTTATCAGCGTAATTCTCAATTTCCACATCAATCCCTTCTTTTTTTAGCTTTCTATCTGCAGAATCATCCAGCAGGTTGACGTTGGCTTTCTCTAACTCTAGGCCCTTTGGATCTTCCTTCTCCATTTTCGTATTTTTTGTACGCCTGATGATGCGTCTTTCTACTCTTAGTCGTGGTCTTGTTAAACTGGTAAACTTAAAAGCATTAACAATAGTTGCCGGATACATCAGATTTGTCAACATCTACATGTATAAGAATGTCATCAAAATCGATGACAATGACAACAACAGCAGCAAGTAGTAGATAAAATACTACAGTTTTTCATGAGCAACTAGAATATATGAAAAATGTTTTTTGTTTTTTGTTGTTGTTTTACTCTCTCGAGTGAAAAACTTACAAAAAATCGGTAGAGGAGAACCTTTACCTTTCCAACAAATTGTTAACAATGAAATGTTGGAAGACGAAAAATGTCATCATCAGGAACAGTGTTGATTTAATATTTGATACAATGTTTCTTAAATAATTCAAACAACGATCACATTCATATAATATTGTCTTTATAGTACAGTCAGTTAGTGTAAAAATCGTTACTGGCCGGAAGAAAGTACCAATTTTTTTTTATCATATTAAGGAGTCTCCATAGGAATCACTTTGCACAAGGGGTTCCCGGATTTAAGCACCTGTAAAACTCAAAATCGCATGTTTAATACTCGGATATATGTGACGTCCGAATACTTTTTCTTTTCTACTTTCGGTTTTCAATTTGCCGTTACTGTGCCGTTGCAGATTTGAGATAATAAGGGTCTGCTGCTAAAATCATTACAATTTAATACAAAATCACCATCACAAAAGTCAGATCTCTTCAAAGTATGGTTATTCGGTCTCAAATCATTGTCTTTAGGTCCTCGACAATGTCTTTGTCGATAATATCTGCACATGAAAAAAAGATAAAAATATACATTAGTGGCAATTACTCTTGTAATGACGAAGTGAAGTACAGGGAAGTTGGTAGTTTTTACAAGCGCATTTTTGCTGCAAAGGGGCTCAGCTTTGCATCCTCATTTAAAAAGCTCTCTGCAGCTCTTTGCTGCTTTGGGTAAATTGGTCCAAACTGCTTTCCTAAGTCTGTCAACCTTTTTTCAACCGAAAAGTTCTGGTGTTGGAAGGTTATGTATTGGTTGCAGGCATTTTAACCAAATGCTGGCTTGATATAGGCTTTGATTGACACGCATATTAAGGACATCCTGCGATGATGGTAGATTCTGCATCATTTTTATTTTATTTCCCTATGTAAATAGTTGACGTCCTAACAAGTTCACTTGTCCGTCGTTTGTCTTGAGATCGTAGAGAATCCACACTCTAATATTTCTATGAGGTCAAATGAAATAGACTCTTTTTTAATAGGAACAAATAGGGTTTCTAAACACAAGGCATCAGTTACTGCTTGAAAAGCTATCTTTGCTTTCCGTCCTGCCTTTTTCTTTGCCAGCGAACTTAGAAGTGGTATCACACCCCGTTATGGAGTGGAGAAACGGAAGCGCGTTGGACGCACAAGGACCAAGTTTATTGAAGATAGAGTTTAAATCGAAATATCGCGTGCACTTTCCTTGTCGAATTCAACCCAAATCTGGATCGCTTCAGACTGACTCAAAAATTGCGTGAAAACCCCAAGAAGTATTACGATAACATCAGTGTCTACAGTGCTGACCATTTTTTCTCGGATCCATGGTTTATTGCGTCGAGCACGTGTAAACATATTCTTGTGTCGTCTTCTTCGTGATCAGAAATATCCATTGTATCTCCCGGTCCTTTGTTTATAACAGACTGACCTTTAGTAGTGTAGACTTAACTGTCTGCATAATCAGGATACAAATCTACACAGCTGCCCAAAAACTCAAAGAGCTCTTCTTAATTGTGGGGATCACGTAAAAAACAAAAAACGCGAAATTGATTGGTAGCTTTGTATGCTGCGAAACTTTTCTTCTAAATCCAGTACCCCTTTTTTCCCTGGTAGTTTCTTTGAGACTGTCATGTTGTTTTTTTTATATCAGACAATGTCAATTCCTTTGTGATTGTCTGGTTGTTTCAGTATCCAAGGCATGGATACGTTATCTGCGTAGTCCTTAACCAGTAAATAAATGACGGCGGCACCGTCAAATACTTTTGCAGCGCATAATTGAAGGTTATCAGAGCTTTGAGAACATAAACATCCAATCAAGTCCGATTTATTGCTTTGAAGACGTAGTTTGCCTTGGTGAGACAGAGCCGGAGGCCAAGAGTGGTTTTCGTGCGCAAAGAACTTCTCAAGATCACCTTTACGAACTTGACAAGCGATGTTCAAGAGTCTTCCAAATTGAGAGTAGTCATATTTAAGGTCAACAGTCTGTTCCCTGATCTTTGCCTTTACCTTACAAATTGGCGATTTGAAGAGAGGGAAGTTGTTTTTCTTTACTGTAGTTTGAATTGGAGTCGATCTTTCAACAAACGCATCTTCCACAAACTTGTATTTCTGTTTCCCTTTGAGATCAATGACATTTAACGTTTGTATTACAGCGTAATCCGCGCAATCATTAGTATCGATGGTCATTAGTTCCGAAGAAGTTTCCATGAACGGATTTCCTAGAGTATTGATGGTATTAAAGGATTTGTTAACTTGTGTCTGAAATGCTTTTTGTGTGGCAAGTCCTTCCTCATGACCTACACCGCCCTCGGCAATCCGGTCAAGTGACATGCGCTCAAATTCACTCATTAATCTTGCCTAATCAGGGCCTGACACCATCCATTTCTTTTAAAGCATTTGGTTTTTCAGTTTAACCAATAGGTTCCCTCCAACATCTTTTATCACTTTATTGTTTTGTTCATGGGCCTGATCTATTGGAAATGATGAGAAAATGTCGTTAGTTTTCTGGAAAACCCAGCATGACCTTAATAGGTCAGGAACTTCCCCCGTTACAGATTTCATGTCTCTATGGATGGACATCCAACGAGCATAATGTGTAGGGTCTAGGGCAAAAATATCAAGGGACAAAAACCTCTAGTGTCTCAACATAAAGGTTGAAATCGTTCTCTCTGAATCAGTATTTCGATCTGAAGTATCAAATCCCAAAACTTAAAAACCCGGTGACTTTTTTTCGCACCATTGCATTGACCTGGTGAGCATGTTTTGAATTAGTTACATGTGATGCATGTAAAGAGGAATCAGAAGTTGCGGCAGAGGCTGTTTCAGCTTCAGTCATTACAGTTATCCACCCCGCGTCTGCCAAAAGATCTCCAATCATTCGACAGAGAGCTATCTCAATGTGTAAACCACCTAATAGAACAATAAACTTGCTTTCTCCAAGATAATCAGGTCATTTCTATTGAACCTGTTTTGCTAAAGCCCCATAACGGGGATCTGACCTGGGTTGCAGAATGTGATATCACTAATGATTGTCATCCCGTGTTTCACCATGCCAATAGTTGCTGCCTTTACAAGAATAAGTGGTAGTAAAGAGGAAATTCCGGGACCTGTATTTTCATTCAAATTGCGAGACGCGTGATATGCTCCCCATGCCAGTTTTGCATCTTTACCGAAGTTTTCCTGTTTTATCAATCGGCTGCTGTGCGTTAACCAATTAGATTCCTGTTGTTTTGCAACTTCAAGATTACCACTGACATCTTTTTGAACTGTTCGGGGGGACGATTGCTGTATCAAGATTACAGTACACTGCAGGGACTGTTCTATATCCGTCGGGCAAGGACTTTTGTTGTACGTTAGGGTCGTTTTGTTCTCTGAAAATCGCCAGAGGCTCCCTAATCAAACCAAGATTCGTTTCAGAGGGAGATGTTAGATTAATTAATTAAGTGGCAGGTAATTTCTGCATTTCCAAAAAGCCGTTTAAAAGGCGAATGGATTTTGTTTTTTCATAAATTTCATTACCCTAGGGTGGCAGCTTACAATGAGCAAAAATTGGCACTTTCGCCCGGTGTGAAACGATTGACCTTACTTTTTACATAAGAGCCTAGACTATTATTCAAAAGGCACAGATATGTAAACAGCAAACTGATAGTTTACACGTAGAGCTGTTGCAACTATTTCGAATGATCTTGATTACAGTGTAAATCCAAATTAAATTCGCAGAGGGCTAATCGTGGACACCGTCTCACATTTATGAGAGAATCCAACAAAAAAAAATAAACCCTGCAAATAACATCATATAGTTTTTTTTCCGTGTCGGACAAAACGTTCAATACAGTTATCTAGCAGTCTAAAAGGTTGCCTGTAAAAGATTTATCAAAAGTAAATTTTACCCGAAGATTTCCGTATTTCCAAGTTTTTTATGTCCAAAATTGGTCTATCTACAGCCGTTTTGAGTGATCTCTGTCGAAACGTGTGCAAATGTAAAACAAAATTATGTTGTACTACCGGTATGTTGTTCCATGTGTGAATTCATGGTGTATGGAAGACCCATCTGCAAGGATAACTAGCACTTAGACATAAAAGTTGCTTTATATCTTTTTTAGCTCACCTGAGCACAACGTGCTCAAGCGGGAACTTTTAGGATCACCCGGTGTTCGTAGTCCGTCGTGCGTAGTCAACAATTTTTTAAACATCAATTCCTCCTAAACCGCTTGGCCAATTTGAAC
The DNA here is from genome assembly GCA_943736015.1 of Tridacna crocea. NCBI lineage: Eukaryota > Metazoa > Mollusca > Bivalvia > Cardiida > Cardiidae > Tridacna > Tridacna crocea. Next base: position 19,641,749 of record OX031069.1, read on the forward strand.
CAAACTTGGCTTTGAATGTTCCTTGGGTGGTCCTGTTTATAAATTGTTCACAAAATTTGATTCCGTCAAAAACTCTGGTTGGCATGGCAACCAAATGGAATTTTCTAGGAAATTCTTTAAAAATCTTCTCCTCTGAAACCGCTTGTCATATCTTAAAATAATTTCACAGAGATGTTCCTTGGGTGACCCTTTTCAAGAACTGTTCCTGAAATTTTGATCCGTCAAGTAACGTGGCTCTGGTGAATGGTGGCTACTTGCACTATACAGAAATAAAGGAATTCTTAAAAATCCTTCTTCTCTAAAACCGCTAGTCAGATTTTGAAATATTTTCACAGAGATGTTCCTTGGGTGACCCTTTTAAAATTGTTCGCAAACTTTTGATCCGTCAAGAATCATGGCTCTGGTGAATGGGGACTACTTGCACAAAACAGAAATGAAGGAATTCTTAAAAATTCTTCCTCTCTAAAATCGCTGGTCAGAATTTGAGAAAAAAAAAAAAAAAAAAAAAATCACAGAGATGTTCCTTGGATGACTCTTTTCAAAAATTATTCGCGAATTTTCTATCCGTCGAGAATCATGGCTCTTGTGAATCGGGGCTACTTGCACGATACAGAAATGAAGAAATTCTTAAAAACTCTTCTTCTCTGAAACCGCTGGTCAGATTTTGAAATGATTCACAGAAATGTTTCTTGGATGACCCTTTTCAAAAATTGTTTGAGAAATTTTGATCCGTCAAGAATCATGGCTCTGGTGAATGGGGCTACTTGCACGATACAAAAATGAAGGAATTCTTTATAATTCTTCTTCTCTTAAACCGCTGATCAGAATTTGAAATATTTAACAGAGATGTTCCTTGGATGACCCTTTTCAAAACTTGTTCTCAAAATTTTGATCCGTCAAGAAACATGGCTCTGGTTAATGGGGGTACTTGCACTATACGGGAATGAAAAAATTCTTAAAAATTCTTCTTCTCTGAAACCGCTGGTCAGATTTTGAAATAATTTCACGGAACTGTTCCTTGGATGACCCTTTTCAAAAATTGTTCGCGAAATTTTGATCCGTCAATAAACATGGCTCTGGTGAATGGGGACTACTTGCAATATATGGCCATGAAGAAATTCTTTGAAATTCTTCTTCTCTGAAAGGGCTGGTCACATTTTGATATAATTTCAGAGAAATGTTTCTTAGCTGACCCCTGACCCTTTTCAAAAATTGCTCGAGAAATTTTGATCCATCAAGAAACATAGCTCTGATGGCTGTTGGCTATTTACACTATACAGATATGAAGAAATTGTTAAAAATTCTTCTTCTCTGAAATGGCTGATAAGCTTTTGAAAAAAAAATGGCTATGGTCATCTCAAAAATTCAAGTGAGCGATCCAGGGCCATCTTGGCCCTCTTGTTTGTATCATTGGAATACCGGTTTTAAATATTGTATTATGTGAGTACCATTTAATAACAGTTATAATAAGTTATGATATCGGATGAAAAGTGTTATCTGTCTACAATCTGGTATCTGAATCAGATATTTGTATCCCTAGCTAAGCGTTTAAACTCTACAGGACCGGGATCACATTAACTCTAAAGTGTAAAGACTTCATTTCGATTTTGTCCTTTAAAGAAAAAGTATTTAATTTTTTTGTACAAATCAAAAACAAAAAGTAAATTCCGGTTTAGATGCTGGAGTAATAACATTTTGCGACAGGTCAGAGCGCTTCTCACATAACAGATAAATGATCAAAGCTTCTCGTACTTGCCACCATACCAAATTTGACTGAAAGTACTTATTTACTATGCAGTGTCTGAGCCTGGTCTTCATGTGGATGTAAAAGTGACAGCTACCATGTCAGCCGACGTCTGTACTCAAATTTTAATTGTACAACATGAGAGCGATGCTGATATGTCTATTAAAGGTATTCATATTATGTTTCTTTTATTCGCCGATGACATGGTATTATTGACGGATCAAAATTTTGCGAACAATTTTTGAAAAAGGGTCACTTAAGGAACATATCTGTGAAATTATTTTAAAATCTGACAACGGGTTTCAGAGAAGAAGAATTTTCAAGAATTTCTTCATTTCTGTATAGTGCAAGTAGCCCTCATTCGTCTGAGCCGTGTTTCTCGATGAATCAAAATCTCATGGAAAATTTTTAAAAATGGTCACCCAAGGAACATCTCAGTGAAATTATTTCAAAAAACTTGACCAGTCGTTCGAGATAAGAATCTTTAAGAATTTCTTTATTTCCCTTTAGTGCTATTAGATCCCATTCACCAAAGCCATATTTCTTGACGGACAAAAATTTCACGAACAACTTTTGAAAACGGTCACCAAAAAGAATATCCCTGAGAAATTATTTAATCTGACCAATGGTGTTAGAGAAGAAGAATTTTTATGAATTTCTCCATTTCTATGTGGTGCAAGTAGCCCCCATTCACAATACCCACGTTCTTTGACCGTATCAAAATTTCGAGAGTAGTTTATGAAAAAGGTCATCCAAGGAACTTCTCTGTGAACTTATTTTAAAATCTGGCCAGCGGTTTCAGAGGAGAAGATTTTCAAAGAATTTCTTAGAAAATTCCATTTGGTTGCCATGGCAACGAGAGTTTTGACAATCGAATTCTGTGAATAATTTACGTAACCACCATAACCGATATCACTGTTATCACCAAAGAAAGACTTGGCCTCTCGTGCAAGGCGTGACTCTTCCATTTTCTCTTAATCTCTAGAAGCGTAACCATCGTAACTGATATTACTGGCAGAGACTTCAAAACAATCTAGCACTTCTAGCCCAAGGCCTAAATCTGCTTCATTTTCTAATTCTCTGGTGACGTAACTCCCGGACTTATATCACTGGCATCTGTAAAAATAAAAACAATCTGGCGCCGTTTATGCAAGTCCAAAATCTGTCTTTTTCAATTGCCCAACATGCCTCCTCCAGAACAGCATTTCAAGGAGTGCTTCTGCACTAGCCCTCACTGGTAAATCCCAGCTTGCTTGCTGATACAGACACCCATACATGCATCATGATCGTAACAGGATCACAGAACCGACCATATATTTCACGTACGTTAACAGTCCATTAACTCTTACCAAGGTTTAAGCTATAAGAAAACATTTTCCTTTTTAAACCTGGTCTAAAATGGCTGTTCCTGGAAGATCAAAACTCGATAATTATTCTTCCGTAACTAAAGTTGTGCCGTTCCCAGAATCGCAATGTACTGTACGAAAAATCAAATACACAGTCTTGTAATGCGCTAAAAGAACACTAAATTATTTCAAGCTCACTTGTTACGAAGACTAGTCAAAGCATAATTATGCTGATTTGTTATATTTTATTTCCTTCTTAGCCGTTTTCTATAGACATTACCATTATGTTATCTAAGAATCGCAAACGTTTCCGTTGTCTGTGCGTGTCATTTTCTTCGAAGATAAGCCCTGTCTACTATGCTGCATCATAGTCTGTACCGGACAAATACCGGTATTGAAATGCGGTGTTTAAACTAAAACTAAAATTCTGCCTCTAAAATGTCGTAATGTAGATAAAGGCTATTATATACAATACTTCTGCTGAAAAAAAGCTAGTTTTTCGCTCCATAATTAATTGTTTCAAACGATATTTTTTCTGAAAGATACCGTTCTTTACTGTAAATCTTTGAAAACAATCTTTAAATAAAGATTTAAGGAAACCGTGATTTGTGCAGGGTTTTTCAATAGAATTATCAGCGAGAAGTATTTGGGCTCATACCGGGACTGCATTTCCAGTTAATCGGAGTTGTGTTTATAAACAACTGGTGCTTAGGTTACATGCTAGCTAGACAAGTTTAGATAAATCGTACCAGTTTGCTATTTATTGAGTAAAATTTATTCTATAATGAAGTTCGAAATGACGGTTGCCGTTTTGAAAAGTAGTACGGTTTGTACCCAGAATACCCGAATCAGATTAGTCTGCATGTAAAACATTTCACCTTTTCGATTTTTTTGAAACAACAGATAAAGGATTGACCACTTTCGCACAATATTCAACCTTACTTTCCCTTGTTACCCAGATTATCTATCTCACGAATTATAATATATGGAATATCTAGTGCAGATCTGTTTTTCCCAAATTTGCCACTGATAGACATATTGTTAAAGTATTCTTGTAGCCGTGATTAAAAGATATAAATGAAAAAGGCGTCTGCGCCGCTGTCTCGTCAATGCTCAATTTAACATTTCAACTTTCCACTTTGGGAAACACTCTCTCTTTAACTTAGCATAAAAATTTCACTTGCTCTTTCCCTCATATTGTATTCGTTAACAATTCGTCAGCGTAAATCTGAAGAAAACCAGTTTCATCATCTTCTGCCATATAAAATAGCCTTACTACCTTCCTATAGTTTACAACGTACGTCGAAGGCAAACGGTGGTGAATCCAGCGACGTTAACTCTGCGAAATTTGCTCAGCTTCTCTGAAACTAATCAGGAATTGCTGGTTACATTTGTGCTGCTATTCGTTGACTTTTCTGGCGAATTGATGAGTATCGCTACTATTGAGTTTTTTTCTGTAATTTAGTAACCTGAGCTTCGGATAAAATCTTCTGCGCGTCAACCTTTCGACTTTCGAACAAATTTAAGGTAGGGTCCAGGTTAACCTGCATGGCCTGGGCAGGGTGACCTTGGTTCATACCCTTTTCAATTGCGTTAAACTCCCTTTTCACAGAACACGGTTATATATCTAAACATGTTGGGTCATTTTCCGGAATTAATAAAGCTAATCTAACAGTAAGTCTCAGTTGGTTGCCAGATAGTATTCTTTTCTTTTTGATATCGGTTCTTCAACATATTTTCTTTCATTTATTCAGTTTATTCACATCATACATTCCGTAAAGTAAAAAGAAAATTAGGTCATAATCAGGTTTCCATGCACATTTAATACCACAAATTACCCCCACACAGTAAAACAAAACGTAAATACCCATTGAGTGTGGTGTCCGTTGTCTTGACGTAGAGCGCCGGTGTAATGCAGAGAAATGACCCCCATTACAAAATGACCCACGGTCATTTTTCGACGTAGAGGAATGACCCATGGGTCATTTCTCTACGTCGAGAAATGACCCATGGGTCATTTCTCGACGTAGAATAATGACCTGGGTCATTTTTCTACGTCGAAAAATGACCCATGGGTCATTCCTCTACGTCGAGAAATGACCCGGGGGTCATTTTGTAATGGGGGTCATTTTTCTGCATTACACCGGCCTATCGACTATAAGTTCCCGAGTTCGATTTCCGGGAGCGGGTGTCAACTTTAGGACCATTCGACCCGAGCAGTGGTGTAGTTCCCAGAAAGTACAATAGAGAGAAATTAGCGAAGTTGCAAGAGGTGGTTTTGTCAATCGATGTAAAACAAATATGTTTAAAACTCCATTAATTACCATGTAAGGAATTACCGTATCAATGTATTGTTCTGGTGTAGTTTCCAAGAAGTATAATTGGGAAAAATTGGTGTTAGTTGTAAGAGTTCGTTTTTCAGTCGATGTAAAGCCAATACATTTCAACTAAAACTCCATGAATTACTGTGTAAGGATTTACCGTATAAATGCATTAATAGACTACGAGCCAGCCGGGTGTTTGCCCCCACTCCCCAAGGAAATTTTCGGGAATATGATTTTCTCGAGCCTCAAGATCTCCTGAACACAGTCTCAAAGTCTGCCACTTTACAAGTTAGGTTTTCTGGAAGATATAGAGGCCATAGGTCATCAAGTGCATCTTTAACCCTATCCTAATTAGTGGATCCTCAATCCATACTTCTTTGATATCTTGTGAAAGTCCCAAATTACCTAAGGTAATGTAATAAGCCTATATTTAGATAATTATTTGCTTTTATAATTAAAAAGAATGGAACACATTCAAACAAAATTGCTTCTATTTCTATAAAACAACTGTTGACACTATAGATACGATTGTATTATCCCATCTGAACATGCTTCTGACATATTAAATATAGAAAATGAAATAAAACATTAACCTGAAGTGTTATTAATCGATATCTTGATTGTAACAGTGCTGTTGATGACCTTTGACCTCTATTATTCCCGAAGGCCCCGCTCGCCAGGTGCCAGACTTTGACAAAGTGGCCATAGGTTGTAACAGAAACAAATTCGACCGAAATTTCTGTTTTTCATCCAGTTACACAAAACTATCAAGCCGTCACTTCATGGTTTGTTCCGCGATAAGGGATAACGTATCTTGAAGTTCAAAGATCGTCTTAACCCTTAAAGCACTGATTTATACTTCTAATCTACAGCAGCCTAAATGTTAACAATCATAACAGATCCTACGACTTTGTCGTAAAAGTTCGCCTATAGTTTTACACATGGCATTCAACCTTATCATCGGTCTCCGGGTCTTTGCTCGGCTGTCCCTTTTCTGATCCGGTATAAGGTAAAAAGGGGATATATTTCATGATCTTGTGGTCCAAAAGGGATTTCGGAAGTAATGGTAAATATACTTCATATCCCTCGTTATAATATCGTCGATCCAGTACAGCCGCTTCATTGTCCCCCTGTTGCCAGGCAGCTATACCGCGTTCCTCTCTGGTACCTGAAATTAAAGAAATTAACAGTGACAGACATCCTCTTCGGTTTTTACTCTTAGATCACGACTCGTAGCTAAATATTGACCTTCGCCATATCCATGCCAGTACAATTTGTGCAATTATTCTGAGGAAAAAAGTCCATCGCCTCTCGATTTACTGTAATATAATTAATTATAAACTGGATGTCAATGGACCAATGCTCCTACTTCATGATTTAGTCGATTGTATGACAATCTTGGTTTTATGCATCAGTAATCATGCGGCTACTTGCATGAAGATCCAGTGAACTGCATTTTGCCGGATCATGACTAATGTACATGTACATGAATACTGGGTTGATATTATGCCATACCACATGAATACAAGAGGACCAAGATGGTTTTGGATCACTCACCTGAATTTTGGAGGAGACCATAGCCGTTTTTTTTAGGTATTGAAACGCTGGAAACAAAATCATTATTTTGCCAAGCATTTTTCAAAAGGTGACATGTAAAAGTCCTTTCAAAATCTGACCAGCAGTTTCAGAAAAGAAGAATTTTTAGGAGTTTCTTAATTTCCTTAGAGTGCAGGTAGCCCCCATTCACCAGAGCCATGTTTCTTGATCTATCAAAATTTCGGGAACAAGGTTCAAAAAGGGTCATTCAAAGAACATATCTGTGAAATTATTTTAAAATCTGACCAGCCGTTTCAGAGAAGAAGAATTTTCAACAATTTCTTCATATCCGTATAGTTAAAGTAGCCCCCATACACCAGAGCCATGTTTCTTGACGGATCAAAATTTTAGCGAACAACTTTTGAAAACGGTCACCCAAGGAACATTGTTGTGCATTTTTTTTTTGAAAATCTGACCACGGGTTTCAGAGAAGAAGAATGTTCAAGAATTTCTTTATTTCCACATAGTGCAAGAAGCCCCCATTCACCAGAACAATGTTTCTTGACGAATCAAAATTTCACCAACATTTCTTGAAAAGGGTCACCCAAGGAAAATCTCTGTGAAATTATTTTGAAATCTGATCAGCCGTTCGAGAGAAGAAGAATTTCTTCATTTCCCTATAGTGCAAGTAGCCCCTATTCACCAGAGCCATGTTTCTTGATGGATCAAAATTTCACGAACAAGTTTTGAAAAGGGTCACCCAAGGAACATCTCTGTGAAATTAGTTCAAATCTGACCAGCCGTTCGGGAGAAGAAGAATTTTTAAGAATTTCTTCATTTCCCTTTAGTGCAAGTAGCTCCCATTCACCAGAGCCATGTTTCTTGACGAATCAAAATTTTACGAACAGTTTTTTTGAAAAGGGTCACCCAAGGAACATCACTGTGAAATTATTCCAAAATCTGACCAGCGGTTTCGGAGAAGAAGAATTTTTAAGAATTTCTTCATTTCTGTATAGTGCAAGTAGCCCCCATTCACCAGAGCCATGTTTCTTGACGGATCAAAATTTCGCGAACACTTTTTGAAAAGGTTCACCCAAAGAACATCTCTGTAAAATTATTTTAAAATCTGGCCAGCTGTTTCAGAGAAGATCTTTAAAGAAATTCCTAGAAAATTCCATTTGGTTGCCATGGCAACCAGAGTTTTTGACGGAATCAAATTCTGTGAACAATCTTTAAAGAGGACCTCCCAAGGAATATTCCAGCCAGGTTTGGTCCAAATTGGCCCAGCGGTTTAGGAGGAGTTGATGTTTAAAGAATTGTTGATGATGCACGACGGACGAAGGACGAAGGACGATGGACACCGGGTGATCCTAAAAGCTCCCCTTGAGCACGTTGTGGTCAGGTGAGCTAAAAAAAAACTTTTTTCTACCTCCTGGAGAAATTTGTCAGAAATTTTAATGTAAGAAGTGTGCAAATCATAACACGTGCACGAAAAGGGACGATTTACATATCTTATATATGTATGTACAGCATAATTATGTGAAGTAAAGAGAACACATAACTAATATGGCAGTCTTTCTGTCCGAAAACAGCTTCTAACCAAAAACTGCTACATGTGTATTTTATTTGCAATTTGATTACATCATTTCGAGGGAATGAGGTATCGGGGGAAAATAAGTAAAGAGATAAAAAGATATATAAATGAATAAGATAAATAGATTGAATGAATAAATGAATCTATTAAATATAAAAAAATAAAAGACATAAACTTGTAAAAAAAAATAATATATAAATAAATGGATTGATCGATTGATTTATCAACAGAGAACTGAAAATTTTTGCAGTCTAATCTCGATCCACCCAAATAGTAAGAGTTGATGGTGTTAAATTGGTTCAATACAAAGTTATGCTTTAAACCATCAGACCGATGCCGGGTGGAAAATAGAAAAAAATCCTAATTACCAGGTACGGTGTTGTCCAAAAAGCATGCTAAAATGGTCCCTACAAGATTCGGGTTGCCGATCAACATGGCTACAATTCTGTCGAATTCTTCCATACCTATGGGTAACAAAAAAGTAGAAATGAAGTCAATTTACTGAAAAATGTATATTATCACCCTGAAATAAACGGGGGTTACTTTTGAGGATATTTCTTTAGCTGTTTGCATCACGTCTTTGTCACCAAGCAATATTGCCATGGTGCTGTTTAATTTCTGTGCTTGGAGTGAAATAACCAGACAAGTAATGAGTCCATTGAACGTTTGTCTTCTTTAAGCAACTCAACATGATTTTGAAGGCCCTGAGGCTGTACGGTCAATCGAAAGGGCACCTTGCGAAAACGGTCTAAGTGGCTATCGAATACTCCTTTTATTCTACTCCGTAGTCCTAAACGGTAGTTTTTCTGTCGTACATCCTATTTCTTTCTTGGAAATTGGACTGCGGAGATTTTGTTTTTAACCAGTATTTCTGAACAAAAAGAGAAACAGGTTAAAAAATCAAAATGTGTGCGCTGGTTTAAAATTCCTCATTATCAAATCCAGCCATGATAACGAAAAACAAATGTGTACTCGGTTACTCAAATTTGGCATTCTCTTAAATTGGCCAAGGAAAGTTTTGACTAAAAAGTGATTTGTGACATGTAAGATAATTTTTCATTACTGGGACAAATAAAATGTTTAATGGAATAATGAATGAGTTGACTTCAGGCAAATATATTTAAAAGGGGTATTTTGACAATAGCATAAAGTGTCGCAGGCTATTCCGAGACGTCACTTTATGAATACATCTGATTTTGTGCTACAGTAAACAAAAAAGTACATAAAAAGGTAAGGTGTCATTTTGGGTAAGTGTGCGAAACTGCACAGGCCGTTCCGGTACGATACTTTGCGCAAATGTCCGATTGGCCCTCTCTGCATGTCGTAGGCCATATTATATCATAGTCAATGTATGTTGGAAATAAACTATCAACTTTTATTTCTGGTATTTGTTTTGGTTATAAAACAGAATATATTAAAAAAGAAAAACCTGTATCAATGGGATTCTTCACCTTTTCCACCCAGGTCGGGACTAAAAGCCCAATAAATGTCGACAAACCAAGAATGGCCATATTCCTAGGCGAGGACATTGCAGTGACCTGAAACAAAACCATGCCGATATAATTGTACACACTAAATAATAATCGAAAGGCGAGGACATTGCGGTGACCTGAAACAAAACTATGCCAATATAATTGTAGACACTAAATAACAGTCAAAGTCCTTACTGTAGTCATTGCAGTGACCTGAAACAAAACCATGCCAATATAATTGTACACACTAAATAACAGTCAAATTCCTTACTGTGGTCAATGCAATGTCCTGAAACAAAACCATGCCAATATAATTGTACACACTAAATTACAGTCAAAGTCCTTACTATAGTCATTGCAGTAATTTGAAACAAAACCATTTCAGACAGACAAATACCTTTATTCTCAAATTTACAATACATACATGGAGATACATGAGAGAGAGAGAAAAAAATAAAAACAGTTTCATTAAATTAATAACTGTGTCACGTGACAAACATGAAATATTTTCATGTCAATATAATTGTACGCACTAAATAAGAGTCAAAGTCCTTGCTTTAACCCAATCTGTCATAAGCACAATATAGCTAAGGATCAGAGTGTGCGAAAGGTGCAGTCTGATATAAAATCAACATAGAAATTTTGAGGGTCAACCAAACTCGACCTGGAAAGCAATATTCTTTTTCCCCGACGGAAAACTCATCTGGCTGTTTTCTGTGTGTGTAGAACGCAGATGTAATTCCAAGAATGATTTTAAGTGCAAGTAGTACGACCCTTTGCCAAAACTGGAAGCCTTTACAATACACACTCATATACGTACCAAGTATTTCACCCTTTGGACATACTAAGAGAAAGAAGAATATTTTCAAAGTTTTCACCGTAAACCCCATGTTAATTCTGCGATCAAAAGATGCGGCAATTTTTTAAGGTAATGTTTTCTTGAAATGAATTTTAATGTTTGAAAACGACTACCGAATATAAGCCCATGTATATTTGTGAACCCTTAAGTGGGACCGAAATCGACCCAAGGACTTTAACTTGGTGTTTTCCTTTCTCTGAGATCTATATTGATATTTTATTGATTCATTTTGAACAGCTCGTCCTCTCATGGTTTTGGATCAGGAAGAATATTAAACATTTCAATCGATAATTCTATGTGAAATCTGTCAGCCCATGGCGCTTTGACAATAATTTTCCAAATGCAAAACTTTGTAGATGATCAACCTACTACCCAAATTTGCAATTCTGTAGATTTTTTGAAGATATGCCAAAGCCATCAATTTATTCATTTATTCTCCTATTCACTTATACATTCTCTACTGTTACAAACAAATAAAATCACACAACACATTTGAATGAGCTAGAGACGAAAAACATTTATGTAAAGTTTGGTTCGAATTAGCGATGTGAATGTTACAAATTACTCACTGATGTGTGCCTGGCGTACGCCGACGGACAATGGGCACTGACTGACCACTATATCTGATCTGCAGCACTAGTTGCTCAGGTAAGCTAACAAGAGATGTATGTTTATACTTGGATTTGTTTTACTTATTTTCAAAGAGATACATTTGTAATAATCCGTTTCAGGGAGACTGAATGTACAAAGACAACATATTTGATTAAGGACCCTTCAAAAATAGTCACGAATCCGGATGTACTTTGGAGTGGACATAAAGAATACTAAATAACAAAACAAGTAGAATCCATCGAGAACGATAAAACAAGAGTACTGTTAAATGTTTTGTATAGTACCGTACGGAATACAATTCAAGTGAATTAAGTCTTGCAATACAACAATGATTTTAAGGAAAATATTTGTTTTAATAAGTTCATAGGCAACCGAAAATTGTAGCCTTGTAATTCTTAATTCAACAATTTCATCATTCCACAATTAATATCTATGGTCATAAAAGTTGTAGATCACAGCATATGGTGATTTAATATCACAAATCAAAATCAAGTTAGGGAAAACTAGGAAAGCACACGAGCCAGACAAAAAAGAAATACGCACCTCGAGATTCGATACCACCACGCCAAAGAAAATACCATACAAGACGACGATGGCGCCACCTAGTACTGGGTATGGAATGGTTATGAATATGGCGGATATTTTACCAAATATGCCAAATATGATATAAATAATACCCGTACATATAAAAACCCACCGACTGGCTACCTGCGGATAGAAAAACAAAACACTATTTTTTGCAACCACTTTTGCCCCATTTACATCCTATATAGCAAAACGAAAGAGTGACGTACAAATTTCACATCTTTGATTCCTTACTAAGCTGTTCAATCCACAAAAATGCAAATGCGTCTATTAAACTCATTAGATCACCACCGATACCCTTGGCAAGAGTTGTTTGAAACCCTCAGTTGTCAGTGAACAAAGGAAAATTCATTTATTCATTTCTGAAGCATTGGACGCGGATCACCAGACTGTTTTGTCATGCCATGTCTGGTATAGTTTTCTTTTAAAAGGGATAGGGGATGATGTTTTCTCCTGCTTAGTTGCTTATATGATAAAAAAGCAATAAGTAAATTTATTATACATATATTCCTACAACTTAATTATTGGGTTTTCACGGTGTATACACCACTAGAGATGACAACTTGAATCAAACATGTAATGTGATTTTAAATGAACATTTTGTAATTGTTTTTTCTTCTAAAGTACCGCCATTTTTTCAGTTGTAGCGTAAATGATATTACAACAGTAGAATTTCCAATTTGATTTTTGTAGCAATGTAGAGATAATTTATGATACCACCTCTTTTCACTGATACACCAACCTTTGTGACACCTATAGCACCAATATTCCCACCATATGTAGAAGTTGCATGCCCACAGCCGACAGCCCCAGACAATAAACTACAGACACCTTCGATCATTATTCCACGATTAACTGCGTGAGATGGCGGAGTGGGAACACGGCACACACGAGCACACGCATAATAATCTCCAATAGAATCCAGAATGGACATAAATGTGGCTATCAGACATGAGATCATGGCAGGTCCCGAGAATCCAAAAGGTCCGAATTGACCTGTAATGGTATACAAAATTGCATCTTTACACTACTCTGAATACCTCTTAGCCTACAATGGTTGTTAGTTTATTTGTTTTCGGTGTATGTTTCCAGTGTTTAACACCTTTTCAAACAATATTTCAGTGATAACACGGCGGTCATTTCACCTATCAATGTTTACCTGAAATTTCGTATGCCAGTATTTTGCGAACTATTCTTCCAAGGCCATTGGCTGCTTTTCGACATAGTGATCGCCGTAAATATAATCAGCGGTGAGAGTTAGTGAATTGTATCTTTCTGACTATCATTAGTCTTCGAAAAGAAATTCGCCGAGGTGTGGGTTAAAACCAGAGACCCATGGTTTCAATTCCTACATGCTACAAAATGTTTATGAAAGATCTTTAATTAGCGTTGTTTTTCAGTATAAAGGGTTATCTTTCAACCAAACAGGAAAAAGAAAAGGATGACTTTTGTCATAAAGGTGATACATCAAACTATTTTCATCATAAGTAAGCCTGTTGTGTGCAGCTGCTCCACAGTAACAACAAAAGGAGTTCGCATATTGTCGCCCAATTGATTAATTAGCAAATTTTTCAGTGGCTATACAAAAAGCAAAATGATATTTCAATTCTGTCATTTTGTCTCCATATCTTTATGAGTTTCTCATCCCATCCTATCTGTCTGTGTCCATGTCTCTATCAATCCCAACCCATCCCCTCTGTCCGTCTCTCAGTTCCTATGTGTGAATAAGTCCGAATCCCGTTTTCATGTTTCTATCAGTCCTTTTCCCACCCTTTTGGTCTTTTATTATGTAAACATGTCGTTATCAGTCACATTCTGTCCCGTCTGTCTTTCTCTCAGTCTTTATGTCTCATTTAGTCCCACTGCAATCCTCATTTTTCTATCGGTTCATTTCCCGTCCTCTCTGTCTGTCTCTCTGTTTCTATGTCGTTATGAGTTACAATTTCGTGATATCCACGTCTCCATCAGACTTCATCCAGCCCTCCCTTTCTTTTTCTCACTCTCTTTCTCTCATTCAGTTTCACTACCACTCTCATATGTCCATCATTCCACCAGCTGCTCTTTCTGTCTTTCTGTTTATCAGACACCCTTTTATCCTGTTTGTCTGTCTCTTTGTTTCATTGCATTAATGAGTTCCTCTATTGTCCTGTCTTTCTGTGTCCATATCTCTTTTAGGTTCCTCACATCCTCTCTATCTGTCTGTCCCATGATATGACCTTAGCTGTTAAAGTGGCGTTAAACCCCAATACAACCAACCAACATCTATCTGTCTGTCTGTTGTTATCAGTCCTCACGCCCTGTCTGTCCGTCTTTCCGTCACATATCTAATTTAGACCCCCATTTTCCTTAATCATAATCAGTCTCCCGTCCTTTATCTGTCCTTTTGCCTAGTTGTCTCTGTCAGACCTTCGACCTCTTCGTCCGTCGTTTTAACTCTATCATCTGATCAGTCTCTCATCTACTTTGTTCGAATTTCTTTCTCGATATCTAAATTACTGTAAAACGTATAATGTCTACGTCGAGGAAATCTTAGCGGTTTTCGCGAATCGATTCAATCGTCCGCCGTTTTGCCAAGTCAGTCCAAGTCCCCTCTTTCTGTCTTTCTCTCTCTTTGTCTTAAATCGCCATGGATAACTCTCTGTCCGTTCGTCTATCCGTGGACACGAAATTGTCCGGCGAAATACTCCAACAGTTTTTTAGGTACTGAACTCAAATTTTCACAAAGTTTTCTACATATACGAAATTGTGCATGTGCAATTTTCATGACTCTAGTGTGATTATTGTAAAATTATCTCCCCTTTAACTTTTTTGGACCCTAACTTTTGTACTAAACCATTGTGCATTCTTAACTCAAAACCGTGGGTTTTTAACGGTAAACCACGTCAGAAAAAATATCATTTCTTATACGAAGAGGATGAAGCAATGCCTGAAAGATGGTGCATGATTCATTTATAGAAACATTTTCTCATCTTCTTTATTCGATTTTCTTTCTCGATATAAATTACTGTAAAACGTGAAATGTTTGCATCGAGGAAATCTTAGCGGTTTTCGCGAATCGATTCAATCGTCTGCCTTTTTGCCTAGTCAGTCCAAGTCCCCTCTTTCTGTCTTTCTCTCTCTTTGTCTTAAATCGCCATGGATAACTCTCTGTCCGTTCGTCTATCCGTGGACACGAAATTGTCCGGCGAAATAATCCAACAGTTTTTTAGGTACTGAACTCAAATTTTCACAAAGTTTTCTACATATACGAAATTGTGCATGTGCAATTCTCATGACTCTAGTGTGATTTATTGTGAAATTATCTCCCCTTTAACTTTTTTGGACCCTAACTTTTGTACTAAACCATTGTGCATTCTTAACTCAAAACCGTGGGTTTTTAACGGTAAACCACGTCAGAAAAAATATCATTTCTTATACGAAGAAGATGAAGCAATGCCTAAAAGATGGTGCATGATTCATTTATACAAACAGACAGTAAACAAAACATTGAAGTCACTGAATATTAAAAACTATGAACATGAATATAGTTAACTGAAACAGTTAAACTTACCAGGATAAGGTAAGCTAAACCAGGGTTTGGTGGCTACAAGGTCACCAGCAGCGTCCGTCCTTGTTCGATAGGCAATATCGTTCTTATCGTCAGTTAGTACACCTGACACTGTTAATATTCCACACAGCAACCAGTTCAGGAGAATGGATATCAGAATCTGTATTTAAGGATAAGATTTAGAGGTACTCGTATAAGGATATATAACATCTGCTTTTTATAACAAAATTAAGTCCTGTTTGTTTCAGTTTTTCATGTATTCAAAAGTTGCCTGAACACCCATCTACGATTTTAAGTACATACTATGAACTTTTGCACTGACTTGTCCAAGCGATTAGCAGCAGCAGAGAAGATAGGACTAGCATTAATTGATTACAAACCAGACGGTCTAACCATTGCACATTGGGACCAGCATTTTTCGTCCTTCTAAGTAAATTTCCTACCGTTTCAGAATAAATTTTCGTCAATAAGCCGGATCGAAATATCTTATAGAGAACCAATCAGATAGGTTAATGGGACAAACAAGCAAGGCTATCATCGAAAATACTTGGTTCAATTGTAAATATGTCTCTCTTCAGGTCTATGGTCAGAAAAAAATATGACCCTTTAATAATCTTATATCAAGAGTAAACTGTAAAACATTGAACTATTCAACACTGTATATTTTTGCAGATTGTACAGACAGATGCTTGGGGTAAGGCAAAACAGAACAAACCAGCGAAACTGCAACAGATGCGCTGCTCAAGTAATAAACCGACTATTCTAGCGGGAAAAAAAGACTTAGGCACTTGATTTTTCATAGATAAATACTTAAGCCTCGTTCAGTCGAACACTCTGTAATGTATGAAGAATTTCTGGTGATATTTACAATCGGTCTCGGTATAAGCTTCTCTGACGATAAGTTATGTAAAATGACCGTATGTTTTTTTTTTTTTTCGTTACTGTGAAAAAAGAGGAAGTTCCTTACTGCAAATACTTGGTGTAGCGGGTATCGTATAATCCTAAATCCACCTTTCGGTGTCCAGACAGGCACAGGCATGTTGTATTTACCCAAATAGAGAAACAGAATGACGGCAACAACGATGGTTCTGTAATTGAGAGGAGAATAATATATAAAACGTATTTTGATTGCGAAACAGAATGTCTTTTCAGTCTATGCTTAAGTCTTAGGTACAGCGATGTAACAAACAGGTGAGAGGAACACATTACTTCCTTGAATACTCTGCTAGAAGATCATTCTCTAAACACAATGGTAATGGGAATAACGGTTCTCTTTCATGTATCTGTTTGTTAAGTTTTATTTGATGAGAAACGAAGTGCACTGATTCAAAAGAAGGAAGAATCACTCATCTTCTTCAACATATGTTTCTCTATAGCTGGAACAAAACTGTCTTCAATCAAATTCGGTCAAAATACACATGTATCTATGTGGGATATTCTCCTTTTGTTCCTTTAAAGATTGAATACAATGTATGTTCAATATGGAAAAGGCACAATCTAAGTTGTGAGAATTTGCGGCCCAACCCTTTTTTCTTATTTTTATTCTATGTAGAAATGCATTTCATGTAAGAATAAGTAAATAATGGCTATAACATATGTTTAAACTAATAACAGGACAGATTGTAATGGTTTATATCACACATATCAATTAAAATGGTGTCTATTGTTCAAGCTGCAGACCGGAATGGAACACTTCATGTGTTGATGAACCAGTATTATCATGGGTATTTAAGTTGCGATAACTTAAGTTACTTCATATTATTGTCATTTCTATTATCGTATACCATTTAATTTGAACCTCGAATATATACCTTGCAAGGTAATAAAAACACGAATGACAGAAGAAAATCTGTATCTACAAATTGTGAAATACGATTTCAAATATGATCACGGACTTAGCATGCATAGATCTGAGATATGATTCGTTAAAAGACTAGGCTACAACATTAATCTGCCATTCTAAAAACAGAGTTATTACCCGCCACGTCATTAATTGTCTCATTTTTTAAACTTTTTTTTATTTTTTCTAATAAATGTTAATTAATATATGCAAAACTTTGTCGTTGACTGTTGTAGGTGTATAATGAAATGAATCTGCGGTTGCAATAATTTTTCTGGTTGTATTTACTCCTCGCTGCGTAAGGAAATTTTGACATTTCTCTCAACCTCATGTGATATAATTTTTTTTCACGATGTTTGAATCAAATGCAAGCTTCAGGAAAGTTACTACAACATGATATTCCGTTCGTATCTAAGGCACTTACGAGCAAGCAATTCCCCAACTTGGTTCTACAAACTTCATGATAGATCTCACAATAAATATCCAAATCAGAATCATGGTTGGCACGATCGTCAAAGGGCCGATAAATCGCACCAACAAACCAATCATTCCCGTCATGCCTACCAGTGCGTGAATTACTCCAGCGACCATGAGACTTCCCTGCAGCTAGAAACAAAGACATTAACACTAGGACTGTCAAACGCATGATCTAGAAAGCGCTAAACCCGATGTAAAAAATTAAACAAAGACTCATACCTGACTATAGCAGAATGCATTTAAGCCATATTGGCAAAAGGGGGGTTACATGAATACATTGACATGGGTAAATACTTTTTGCAGATACATTCGGCCTTCCTTTCAAAGCATTGCTCGTTAGCATATTTTTAAAACTTTCAACAGCATAAAGGCATAAAAAACATCCTCGGATACCCCGGCGTCTCCCTATTTGCTACGCTACATCGACCCCTGGGACAATTGACTAATAAAACTTTGAATCAGCCGCCGAAAATCGATACGAAACGTCATAGCGTACAGTCCACTCGCCCATCACAAAATGATGATGGAACCAATGAAAAGCCAGCATTCGGCCAGCGGTAAAGCGAGGGAAATTCAATTAATTGTCCCAGGGGTCGATGTAGCGTAGGAAATAGGGAGACCCCGGGGTATCCGAGGATGAAAAAAAGCTTACATTGCAAACCGATCAAGATCTTTAAAGTCCGCACAAGAAAACTTACCCACGGACAGGTGTAACACTATATACCTCTTTTCTTCCCTCTTCCTTTTGTTTTTTTTAACGGGTGCATAAAAATGTTACAATCTGGGTTCATATCATATTTACCTATTTTCACTATACTTATTCGTTTGATACAAGCTCTGGCAAAATGCGGTTTAGGGGATTTGATAAATGTCCGTGATACGTCACACCGTGAAAATCATTAAATAAGCATGGATCCATGAAATTCAGCTGAACTGAATCTGGAAGCAGCCTGGACAATGGACTGGAAGAAAATTTAACAATTGCACAATATTTCGACTAGGGTCAGCCTGTAATTCAGAGCTTTTCGTTGTCTCAATCAACTGTATCAGTCGTCGTTTTTAAATATTTCTATAGCGTAACTGTTACTTCAGATTTAAGCAGGTACTCAGTTGAGCAAGGACTCAAGATTTATAGGAAAGGGTATTGATATCGACTGATAAACATTCAATGTAAATTTGGTAGCTTGGATCAAAGGAATAGCGTCTGTTAATATTATTCATATTAATTACCGCTCGAACATTAAAAAGTATTCTATCCATCGAAGCCTCTGAACTGGCTGTCCCATTTGCCGTCAGGTTTACGTTAGCGACTTGTACTGAAATGTAAGAAAGAGCACTAAAATTACCAACTATGCAACCTCTTACGGCATTGAGGGTTTACATGTACGTTTCTGTAAACAGGTCAGTCGGTTTGTTGAAGACTGTATAAAATCAAGTCTTGGCAACTAGTGCATAACCATTTTATTTAGCTTTCGTCAGACTTGGTAGAGATGATTCCACCATCAATGTAGTGAACTCACGACTAATTTTCTTTAATTCAAAATCGTATATACATACACTGTTAAATGAACTTGATTTATTTTGAGTCCCGGTTTTGTAGTAAAGAGGCCGTGACGCCGGCGAAATCATGAACAGCACCTGTCGGCATTTGTATTTTTTTTAAAAATAATTTTCATGTGTATAATACATGACATTGAAAAAGACTATTTAAAATCAGCAAAATAGTGGACATTTTTCAAATAATGCATAGTATCAATGTTTTATTCTACTTTGAATGTATATTTCACAGAGCTATCTACTTATATGTATTCACATTTCAAGCTGGAAAACATCTGTAACATGGATACGTGAGTGGTTTGTAAGCAGAATGTATTATAACCAGGCAGTTGTATGTTTCATTCGATTTAACTGATAAAATGAATCTCACATAAAATTTGCGCTTGTGTATTATAATTAAAAAAAAACTCGTAGCCCTCTTAATTTTTGGGTCAATGATCAAAGTCGCTTTAATTTCGATGTGCCAAGCGATTTCTTGAATATAAGAAAACATCGACTCAGCGAAGATTATCTTAATTCTGTTTAGATATTGACCATGAAGTTAAAGCCCCGAAATCAAACGGTGAAATGGTATTTGTCAAGGAAACCCATTGTGTGGAATTAATAGTTTGAAAGAAAGAGAGACATATTGTTCAAATATTGGCTTAAAAGTCAACCCACTAAGCAAATGAATACCTTTTCGGTGGAAGGGAGAGTACTCATGACAAATTTTGGTTTATTTGTGTATAAGTGGTCTCCCTTTCATTATTAGGAGGAAGCAGGAGTAACGCCCTTTGACAGTAGGATGCATGACGAATAGAGAGAAAAATCCTATTGATATATCCAACAAAATTAAGTTTGTTCCTGAAAACTATAATTGTGAAATATCTCTAGCCTTTTACATTTAATTTCCAACATTACAATCAATTACCTCGATTTATAATTCATGAGCAGTCAAATGGAGTAGCGTGCAATCATAGGACGAACAAGTCGTGGAACGAATTGGATTTGGAACGAAAAAGCCCAAGGTCAGTAGCATTTGTATCATTGCGCCAATAAAAGGCTATGAGAGAAGCTATTTTCAACCAAAAATAAGTATCTCAACGATCGATGGCCTCGCCCAATGTATTTTAATATACCATTTCAAATTATATATCTGAGTGCCACCGAAAAACACATTTGCCTGAGAAAAAATGAGTTTTATTGGATTTATTTCCTTCGGCCTTGCACAAAATAAGATACATGGTTATCAAAATTCAATCTTGAACTCATAGTGGTATTGTCTTCGACAAATACCGCAAAAATAAAACGAGATGGCAGTCTGACAAATTGCAATATTCGTAGAAGCTGTTTTATTTATAACTCTTACAGGAGTGAATATTTGACCAATGAAAATTCAGAAAAGACATTCAGAATTATTGATAAATACAATTAATTGGCTGAAATTTAAGTTATCATTGACTTTTTTGAGATTCTACTCTGTCGTTATTGTCTGTCCTAGTTTAATACAAGTATCATAATAGTGTTCTAGCTTCGTGGCGGCTGATATTATTACTCACCAGGTTCGGGCCTCAGACTGGAACAGAAGGTGCCGTCAACATTTGCAACTAAAAGCAATGGAACAACATATTCTGATGCCGCGCCTTGGAAAAATGGTAATCTGTTGTAAAGGAAAAGAGTACAAAAGTATTTACATTTCACTTTATTGACTTAATTATTAACCATATTTTGCTAGATGCATGCTATGGCGCAGAAGTTGATAAATGAATAGCCTGAACTTAACAGACCAGGTCGTGTTATCAAACCAAATCCATCACGGAAAATACCATGCAACACTTTACAAAACATGATCATAGGCCTTTCATATTTCCCTCAACAATACCGCCCAATACTAAACATGCCATCGCACACAACACCATGTCTAACCACACAATATCAGAACTCTATATGGCTTGCAACACGCGAAATGGGACATTCGGACATTTGCGTAAAATTTCGTCTCGGATCATCCTGCGCTGTCCATGCAGGCTAAGCCGAGACGGCTCTTTACAACTATATAAGATTGTGCGACAGTAGACTTGCACAAAACGGAAACAAATATATAACAAGAGGGCCATTGGCCCCGGAACGCTCACTTTAGACTATAGCTTATGAGTGAAATTCAATTCTTTGAGCAACTTTGGTAAACTTTGACCCAAGGAACATCCCTGCCAAGTTTCATCAAGATTGGCCCAGTGGGTTAGGAGAAGAAGATGTTTAAAGAAGTTGTTGACGGGCGACAGACGCCGGACATAGGGCAATCAAATATCAAAGCTCTGCACCTTCCAGTTTCAAAGAAGAATTTTAAATTATCCTTCTTTGTCCTATGTTCGAATTTGTGGTCCCCGGGGCTGGGTCAGTTTCAACCAAAGCAGCATCCTTGGAACAAACTTGGTAGAGGTCCACTCAAAAATGCTGCATACCAAATATCAAAGCTCTACACCTTCCCATTTAAGAGAAAAAGAAATTTAAAATGTTCCTTCTTTGTTCCTATGTTTCAACCTGGGACCTCCGGGGCATGGTCAGTTTTGACGCCAGGGACATCATATGACAAAACTTTGTAGAGGTCCACTAAAAAATTCTGCATACCAAATTTCAAAGCTCTGCACCTTCAAGTTTCAGAGAAGATTTCTAAAGTTTTCCTTCTTTGTTGCTACAGCATGTTCGAACCTGTGACCCCCCGGGGCAGGGCCAGTTTTGACCCGAAGGGCATAATATGAACAAACTTGGTAGAGGTCCACTAAGAATTGCTACATGCCAAATATCATAGCTCTATGCCTTCTAGTTTTAGAGAAGAAGAATTTTGAATTTTTTGTCTGTGTTCCTATGTTCGAACTTGTGACCCCCGGGACGGGGCCAGTTTTTACCCCAGGGGCATGATTTATACAAACTTGGTAGGGGTCTACTAGGTGATGCCACATACCAAAAATGAAAGCTCTACGCCATCTTGTTTCAGAGGAGAAGAATTTTCAAGTTTTCCTTCTTTGTTCCTATGCTCAAACTAGTGATCCCCGGGGGCGGGCCAATTTTGATCCCAGGGACATCATTTGAATAAACTTGGTCGAGGTCTACTAGGAGAAGCCACACACTAAATATAAAAGCTCTATGCTGTCTAGTTTCTGAGGAGATTTTTTTAAAGTTTTCCTTCTTTGTTCCTATGCTCATATTTGTGACCCCGGGGTGGGGCCAGTTTTGACCCTCGGGACATAATTTGAATAAACTTGGTAGAGGTCCACTAGGAGATGTCACATACCAAATATCAAAGCTCTACGCCATCAAATTTCAGAGGAGAAGATTTTTAAAGTTTTCCATCTTTGTTCCTATGCTCAAACTTGTGACCCCTGGGGTGGGGCCAGTTTTGACCCTAGGGACATAATATGAACAAACTTGGTAGAGGTCCATTAGGAGATGCTACATACTAAATATCAAAGCTCTACGCTTTCAAGTTTCAGAGGAGAAGATTTTTAAAGTTTTCCTTATTTGTTCCTATGCTCAAACTTGTGACCCCTGGGATGGGGCCAGTTTTGACCCCAGGGATATAATTTGAGTAAACTTGATAGAGGTCTACTAGGAGATGCTACATACCAAATATCAAAGCTCAACGCTCTTAAGTTTCAGAGAAGAAGATTTTTAAAGTTTTCCTTCTTTGTTCCTATTCTCAAACTTGTTATCCCCCGGGGCGGGGCCAGTTTTGACGCTAGGGATATAATTTGAACAAACTTGGCAGCGGTCTATTAGGAGATGCTACATACCAAATATCAAAGCTCTACGCCTTCTAGTTTTAGAGAAGAAGATTTTCAAAGATTTTTTTTTCTCTTTTTGTTGCCATGGCAACCAGAGTTATGGGTGGAATTAAATTATTTGAACAATTTTGGTAGAGTTTTACCCAAGAAACATTCCTGCCAAGTTTCAAGAAGATGGGCCCAGTGGTTTAGGAGATGAAGATGTTTAAAGAAATTGTTGACGGACGACGGACGCCTGACATAGGGCGATCACAATAGCCCACCTTTAGCACTTTGTGCTAAGGTGAGCTAAAAACGGATTAGCTTGCGCGGACTGTGCAGGCTCATCAAAGACAACATTTTATGCATATGTGAGAATGTCCCTTTACGCGTGTTCTAGACCATATGTCATACCATCAAAACAGATCTGTCTATAACATCCTGAACAGTGCCAAACTGTACAACAGTGTACCTTATCGTACCATACCGTACTGACCAGTGCCTCAGGGGACAACGCTGTACCTTATCGTACCATACCGTACTGACCAGTGCCTCAGGGGACAACGCTGTACCTTATCATACCATACCGTACTGACCAGTGCCTAAGGGCACAACGCTGTACCCTATCATACCATACCGTACTGAACAGTGCCTAACTGGACAACACTGTACCTTATCACACCATACCGTACTGAACAGTGCCTAACTGGGCAACACTCTACCGTATCACACCATAACGTACTGAACAGTGCCTAACTGGACAACAATGTACCTTATCACACCATACCGTTCTGAACAGTGCCTAACTGTGCAACACTGTACCTTATCATACCATAACGTACTGAACAGTGCCTAACTGTGCAACACTGTACCTTATCATACCATACCGTACTGAACAGTGCCTAACTGTGCAACACTGTACCTTATCATACCATAACGTACTGAACAGTGCCTAACTGGACAAAACTTAACCATACCATGCCATAACAAACGATATCATATCACATCTCAAACCAGATCCAGTCATAATGTATGAAACAGTACCATGCTCTATCCAAACAGGGGTCCTGTGTCATTTGTATAGACACAAAAGTCCTGAGCAAAAACATAGAATGGGTAACTCGGCTAGACTTATTGAACATCAAGATGTAAGGTACGTTATTTCAGCTGTTTGACTTTTTCGAAAGAATTTAGATAATTGTTGTACATGAATTGGAAAATCCAGTTTTATCATTAGCAAGTCAATTGCAATAGCCTAAATAAACTATAGATATTTATTTATAATTAAAGTCCTTATCAAACTTGTAGTTCAGAATGAAATTACTTTTATTTCAATGAAGATACGATGTATAGAACAGAAATCAAAGTGTTACGTTAAGACTCAACAGTATAATTTGCCACTGACCTGTTTTTCAGGTTAGTATAAATGGGAAGAAGACAAGTGCATTGGCTATAACTATCAAAAAGGCACTAGCAGAGAACTCCTCACTATACAGGGGTTGGTGTACGCATTATCAATTAGTTAGTTGTATGACATCCTGGGATACCCCGGGGTCTCCCTATTTGCTACGCTACATCGACCCCTGGGACAATTAATTGAATTTCCCTCGCTTTACCGCTGGCCGAAATGCTGGCTTTTCATTGGTTTCATCATCATTTTGTGATGGGCGAGTGGACTGTACGCTATGACGTTTCATATCGATTTTCGGCGGCTGATTCAAAGTTTTATTAGTCAATTGTCCCAGGGGTCGATGTAGCGTAGCAAATAAGGAGACCCCGGGATATCCGAGGATGGTTGTATGATATTTACCTCCGTTATCAACATTCTTTCAGTTTCTTACGAACAAAGTCCGTAACAAAGAAACAAATGAATAAATGCATGGCAGAAATAAGGATCGGAGCGGGATTCGAACTCCGAACTCCCGGACGCAAAGCCAATACCCTAACCACTGAGCCAAAGAGATATCTCCCTGACGCAGTAGCCAGGTATTGTATTTAAATCGGGAGTATGCCATGCAGGAAGGAGTGGTCTCCCGTAACACACCCCCTCTTAAAGTCATCATTTATTGATGACTCAAAGCCTTATTAGGCAGGAAGTCCAATTTTGGACAACAAATGGGATTAATGGCTCAATGGCCAATCCCGGACGAGCCCCCATCTTACGAACAAAGTCCGTAACAAAGAAACAAATGAATAAATGCATGGCAGAAATAAGGATCGGAGCGGGATTCGAACTCCGAACTCCCGGACGCAAAGCCAATACCCTAACCACTGAGCCAAAGAGATATCTCCCTGACGCAGTAGCCAGGTATTGTATTTAAATCGGGAGTATGCCATGCAGGAAGGAGTGGTCTCCCGTAACAAGTTACATCGGGCCGGCCAGTGCACCCATCCGTGCTTTCCTGGAATCTTTTTTACCCCAATCAATGTTCTTTCAAAGCCACTACAAGCTTTCAAACATTGCCATTATCAACACAATGGTGGGCAGTGGAAGAGGAATGATTCCTGTCGCAATGACTATCATCAATCCTCAAGCATCATCATCTGAGGAAGTCGATTACGAAACCTATAAAGCCACAACAGTCAACCTACTAAAACAACAGCTTTTGTTCAGAGCAAAAAGTACACGACATGCTACAAAGAAGTGTAACGGTGCTCATAACCAAAGCCGTACTAAATTTAAGTTAGTAGTAAAGTAAATTTCCTGGAAAGGGTAATTTAGCACAAATTTGAGAGGAATGGGCTTGACATGGGGAAATAAGTTTGTGCATATGAAAGGATGTGCCATAGCTGTTGCTCACCAGCATTACCTGATAAAAACATTTCGATATCGTCCAGAAGGAAGACCTATCATGTACACAGATGAAACTTACATCCTCACAAGCAACTGCATCAAACGATTTTAACAAAACCAAGACGTGTGCCTACAATCACCGTACTCAAAGGGAGAAAGGCTGATCAGTGTTCATGGTGATTGTAAAAACGGCTCTATTACTATTACTACCGTGATTGCTTTGTAACTACTGGGAGACTTATAAACAAGTACAAATCGACTGTGGGTGACTACCATTCAATCACGAACTCAGACAATTGCAAAAATGTTATCAAAGGAGAAGTCATTTACAAACTTACAAACCTAGTAAGTAGTGGTTACTGCCAAAGCTTTTCTACCATATCATTGACATAGATAATTCATTGCGGACGTACGTGTATTGAACGTCTCATTGTAAAATTGATATATTGAAGAAAGGGACGAAGAAGCTATTTTCACAGCATATGAGTTCTGATTATTTGGACACCAACACTGCTTCTAAGTTCTACAGTTACTCGTCACATATATACAAGTTGTTTTACTTGTTGCTCTGTGTAAAAAGATGTTGAAAAAAACAGAAGAACTAGAAACAAGAGGACCTCATGTATATTCCAACGTTCGGCTGCAGTTGCTTTGTCTAATTCGGAAAGGGACATAACTGTGTCAAAATACTTTGATCGTTACCTACTCCTGATGTAAGTGTTTTCATTTTCATAGTTAACAATTAGTCCGAGTTTGTTAACAATTAGTCCGAGTTTGAAGTAAATAGCTTCATTAATAACAGAGGTATGAAAAAAACGACATTTTTTAGACAACAACAGGATTAAGACCTCCACAACTCCACAGTTTTGACTCGGGTGTCTTCCAAAACAGCCGAGTCAAAAACAAAACCAAAACCAAAAATACAGGAAGAGAGAATAAAAAAAGAAATTAAAAATTAAACACGATTTAAGACTAAAAGTATACGTTTAAACAACACGATTAAAAAGAAGAGGAAGAAAAAAAAAAAAACCCAAAAAACTCAAGTTTGCATTAAAATGGGGGATTTCGAACTCGCTTCTTTTTTTACACATCCATAAAAGTACGGCTCAAACCAGGCTGCTTAACAAACTGCCTCATAGTATAAACACGAAGTACATTAGTGTTAAGACCATCGATAAAAACCTGGTTCCTGTCTGCTTTACCCAAAGTTCTGGTGGTTTTAACTTTAAGTAAATGACACTAAAATCACACATCATTCAAAACTTCAAACTCTTCAAACCATAGTATATAATACCATACTGTGTAAAGCAAAACCACACTCACTCACTCACCTCCCTCCCCCCCCCCCCCCACACACACACATATACACACAAAGAAAAACAAAGAAAACCCTGGCGAAGACTTTTCCTTATCACATCACACCCTGCCATACAAAGCCATACCGGACTATACATGCCAAACAGTAAAATACTATACCTTATTCCTATTACATTCATTGCAACAGTTGTTATTCCGCTCATTAGTAGAGTGGAACTCAGAAGCCGTGATTTAAACATATCGTTGTCCGAGGCACAAACAGCTTCTGCTACCAGGAGGGAGACGACCAGCTGTGCTGATAGAGACATCAACCCTTGCTGAAAAAAAAAACACAGTAAAAACTCTACCTCATCCGAAAGAAAAGGGTTGGATGCTGCCAGGCAGTGATGATGAAGAATAAACTGCACGAAACGCACAGTACGACACTCAATCTACACTATCAGACATGTTGCAGTAATTTTGCCGAGAACAACCCTGATACTTTAACTCTTTACCACACAAGCCCTGGTTTTTACGTGTCTGCAGTTAAAATCATTTGAAAACACTGGGGAAAAAGGAGAAATTGCTCGTAACGAGCAATTTCTCATCTTCCCACAGTGTTTTCTACCCTTTTTGAGAACTTTCTGCCATTTTCTCAAAATTTAAAATTGTTGTCTGCAAACTCTTTAAGTTTGGAAGAGTCCAAAATTTGTCGTTTGGGAAAGGGTTAATAGCTACGTCTGCTATACTGATTGACTATACATATCATTTTTGTTTATGGGGGCTGTAAATATTAGTCGTTATTTCAGATACTGAATAAAATTGCAGTATGCTTGTTAATAAAAAAAAAATCAAATCCTATCCGGAGTTGAAGCAGTCTCGACTCTATTTACTTAGATTATTCTGAATCATTAGTCATTACGAATGTAATGGCATGTATGCTAGATATGTATGATTAATAAAAATAAACTATTGCATATTATTAGAATTAATATCCATCATTGATTTTACAATAGGCTATTTATTTGTATTTTTTGTTTCATTTTAAATCTGAATATTCACGTCTTTATTTATTCATTTTGTGTTGAGTACATAGTGACCAAGACGGTCATCTGACCAATGTTCCTCATTTCAACAAAGCAGATAAAATGCAGCTCTATTTTATGTAACCCTGATTTTTTTTTTTTTTTAGTTTCAGTATATTCATTATGACAAGCCTGCACTGTCCCAAGTCTCGTGATTTTGATGTTCTCTCTGGTAAATTGGATAACTCACTTTTTACGACCAAACAATCACAATTTTTCGGATCCTAGGTGGAATGTTTTGGAAAAGTTGGTAAAACGCATTTGCTCCTTTTGGCTGTAAAGGGACATTTATTTATTAGATCTAGATGTACATGCATTTGTCAATTTTCAAAATATATATGCTTTCAACATAAATACATGTATGTCTAAAATTTTGTCGTCTGATAAAGGTAACCATTTCCCACACGATCCGTGTTTTAACGAAGAAGAAAGCTTTTGAAAAAATGCACTCCTTTTCCCACAATAGTTTCTACTCCGTCAGATAATAGTTGCTGGTGTGCACCAAATTTGCCAAGTATGAATTCCACAGGTGCGTTCCTTGTTGGCAAGTCTAACATTTTGTCGTTTGGCAATGAGTTAAGGAGGCCCGGTTTTCATCCGGAGAGGCTGAATTTGGTCTTGTTTTTTTTTTCGATTTTTTTCGCAATACATAGCCAACCCCTTGTTCATTACAGGCTTTCAAAGGTAGTTTTCTATAAAAAGGATAAGTGATTTGACAGGTGAAGAATTTATGACACATTGCAATAACTAGTTTCGCTGATTTCTGCTGAAAGCTGCAGAAAGTATGCTCTTTATGATGTAACGTATTGCAACATACCTGCAATCCACAAACAACGGTAATATGAAATGGCGGAATGTCGTTTACACCGTATAGTAAAAATTTACACTCAAAATTTGTCGCTTCATTCCTTTCGCTACTAGCATCCTTAATTTCAGAACTGTCGGCATGTTCACGCCCGTTAGCTCCACTGGTCGACATTTTTATATTTTTATCCGCCATCCTCAAAACAGATATACAATTAAAATAAGAATTACGCGTTTGTTTTATTTTACTGATATTTTGCTACATATGTAACTATACAGTTTGTTCAACTGTCATTCTGAACTAGATGATTAATATGAATGCGTTATGGAAAGACATGCATCGTTGATGCTGAAAAAATATGAATAAAGTTTTACGTGCATTTTAATGTCAGAATGATGTAGTACGAAAGTCAAGAAGGGTCAGCATGAATATCAGAAAAAAAGGTACGATATAACATGTATTTGAATAAACTGTTTCCCAGAACACTGCTTAGTTATTTAGTAAATTATACTGTAACGTGATTTCGAAATAATAGAAATGTGTAGAGCATGACACAGACCAGGCTCCGTTAACGTGCTATTTGGATTACCTTGTTATTTTAAAGGAACAGCGGATTATGCTACCCTTTTAAAAATGAAGTTTTCCTCCAAGTTTTTCATTTATATACCTTATCAATTGGTCGATTTTTGAACACAAAGAGCTCGTCTACAAAATTAGGTAAAATACTAACCATATCTATGGCAGAACCACTTGAACAAATTTCTGATGCGTCTTGCATTACCGGGAGAACATGTGAATATAACTCTTTCGACGCCAAATAGATCAACTAGAATACTTTTGGCGCCAGAAAACAAACAGAATATGGTCTTATTGGCTTTAGTAAAGGAGCGGACGTTAAAGATCAAGCATGTAGTCACCTTTACTTCGACTGGTTAAAGTTTCGATTAACTTTTTATGCAATGTTTAAAATCATTACCAAACGACAATATTTTAGGCTTGTCCAAATCGAAAGCATTTGCAGACGCAAAAAAAAAAAAATCATCGGACTGAAAATTTGAAAAAAAAAAAAAAAAAATTGTGAGGAGTAGAAAACATTGTGGGAAAAGGAAAAAATGCTGGTTACCAGCATTTTCTCCTTTTCCCACAATGTTTTTTCAAAGGCTTCTTTCTCAGGGTCGTCAAAAGTAGGGATTGTGTGGTAACGGACTAAATAAATCTACCCTAATGGGCTTCAAACCCAACTTTTACTTTTTTTTTAGAAGAAGGGGGTGGAAAGTTGGAAAGTTGATATTTTGTATGGAAAAGTACTGACAAATTAACCACTGAGTGATCCATACAAGCTTGAAGAAAGTGGTCCAGTGTTTATTCAGTCTGATCCGATGACTTTACCTGTCATACTTGCAATAACAGGATAAACCATGAAACAATTTTAATTAAATTGAAATCAAAGTAAAACATATCACTTTAAAAATTTGACGTTAGAATCTGGGTGAACTTCTGGGTGAACTTGCTATGTTTTTTCACTTTTTCTGATCGGATTATAAAGTTTGTTTCTAAATGAGACCTACAAAACCCAAGTTGTAGAAAAAGAAAACGAGGATGAAACAGGTTGCATTGGAATTCTAATTCGTAGCAATCTTTGCACCCCATTAAAAGTAATCTATTATTACTTTTTTGTGTGTAAGTGCGAAATGAAATCAGGCTAAGTCCCATAAACCTTCTCAGGGTCAAATAAATGAATTAAAACTTTTAACCGACAAGAAAACTTAAATATTCTTTATAGGACGAGCGGACTTTTCGGTTCTAGAATGAAATACCGGTAGGGACAGTGTCGATCAGATATCAGACTGCCCGTTCTGTACAGTCAGGTCTTAATCTACAGTATTAACCAAAGCTTCTTGTGCCGTCTAAAAAATAAAAGATTGAAAGACGTAAAGTTCTAAAGTTTTCCGTACAGAGAGAAACCGCAAGTAGTGCTAAACAATCTGTATTAAGACTTTTCCGAAAGACTGGCCTGAAGCATAATTAGCGGTAAAACTCACAAGAATATGTTTGAAAGGCTCCGTCAGCAGGTTAAGGGCTAATGAGAGTAACGAAATAAACGAACCTGTAGCCCACAGACAATGGTGATATGTATGGGTGGGGTATCATTGACACCGTATATCAGGGCTTTATCCGCGTAAGTCTCAACTTCTACTTCAGCCCCTTCTTTGTCTGGTTTCATATCTGCAGATTCATCAAGGAGTTTGCCGTTGGCTGTCTCTAACTGTAAGTCCGTTTGATCGTCTTTCTTCATTATGTTCTGTGTGCGTGATCAATTAGCCTGGCTTCTCGTATTCCAATGGAGGTTTTCTTTGAACGACTTTGCCCTACTTTACTCATATGATTATGGCCACCGATTTAATTGCAGGTGTGTCAAAAATAAAACAAGTGATAAAAGCAACCTGTAGAATGATAACTGAAAATAACATAAACAGATACAAGTAAGTCGTGTTGTTACACCCCTGCCAATATATACATGGAGGCTTTGACATTTACATTAGCGAAAACCGAGACCATTTTTGTTTATTGTACTGGAGAGGAGCTCGTTACGCAAATTTCTGAATGCCTCTTTTCGCGTGTTGCAAGCCAATTATGTATGCAAGTCTAATTCTGAATTCAAAAACTAGCCATCTGATTGGCTAAGACGCCTGGTCTTCTAAAACCCTTGCAGCTCTAAACAGTATTAAGCTTGTTGTGTAGGAAAGGGTTAATAAATCTTTCACACGTGCGAATGTCAATATTCAGAGTGGAAAAATAGGAAAATATATATGAAGGAGTCGAAATCCGATCCCTCCCAACTTCTTGTCGCAGTAATCTTCGAAGGGGGAGGAGAACAAGCGCCGGTTGACCTCCTAAGGCATTTACACCTATATGATTTTATTTGAGTGTTCACAAAAAAGGTTCTTATTAATCACCTTTTCGTATGTTTCTGGGATTTTTTTCATAGCCATTAATGACAAAAACGGTTGTACTCACATTTTCCGATCATTTCAGTAAATTTGATGACAATGAAATTTCATATGATAATGCACATCCTACGTTTATGAAAACATAGATTTGAAAAAAGGTTGCAACGAAAAGCAAATCCAAATAAAAATATATTCTTTATCTTTCAGATGCAAGTGCAATGCTGCAATAAATACGTCTATAATGTATTTTGTTTCCAGAAAATTGCAATGTAATCGACGCTTTAAAATTAATGTATGGTTGACTACAGACCTAAATTTTCGAAAACCAAAAGAAGCAACACAGAAGAGGAATACAAACAAATATAAATTTGTGGATCCTCCACTAAATCACAATCTCGTATGATAATGAACACAGTGATTTTAGTTAAAAGTTAGTGCTCAGTGTTACCCAATGCCTGGTATTAAAATGACATCAACTACAAGTAAACAAGGTGTGTACAGAGTCATAAACTCGGGTGCGTAAGACTTTGCCAAACGACAGGGCTGGACAGAATTCAAAGGGTTTAGGTGTATGACAAAATACATGCACGTTGCATTTTTTTTTCTATCTTTGATAGCGTGGAAAACATTGTGACAAAAGGAGAAAATGCTGGTTTACCAGTATGTCATATTTTTCCTACAATGTTTTCAAAAGCCTTCTCTCACGGAATTGTGAGGTAAAGGGTTAAGTCCGTGATTCTAGTTGCATATATTCACGCCATGAAGTCATGCCTGTGCATAAATCTTTTATTGTTTGTCTTTCAAAATTTAAGTTGAGCATATCTTCGGTCAGTTTTGCGAACAATGTAAACTGTTGGTGATGTTTGACCCAGTTCATGAACTCTTTACTAGAGAGTAAAATTTAACTCGTGTCCGTTTAGAAAGCATTCGCTAACAAGAAATTAACCCCCACTGCCTGGGTTGCAAAGCTCGACTCAGGACGCTTAAGTGGACATCTTAGATCTAAGATCAGACTGCACAAAACGTGCAGTCTGATCTTAGATCTACACTGTCTGATACGATATTTTCTTTCCGGTGTAATAAAGTTTGAAAGCGCAACATTTGATTTTTTACTATCCAGTGGAAATGTTCGTTTTATTTATTTGCAGTATACGAATCAAATGTGTTCCAGATAGTAAGACTTTCCTTTTAAGGGAAAGAGTATTCCATTGGAAAAAAAATAACTGCTAACAACGAGCACATTTTTGTTTTATTCTGCCATACCCTAAAGTACTAGACTTATCAGTTAAGGGGTTAAGGCCTTTTGCTCAGGGTCTATAACTCTTTACCAAACGATCCTAAAGCACTAGACTTATCAGTTAAGGGGTTAAGGCCCTTTGCTCAGGGTCTATAACTCTTTACCAAACGATCCTAAAGCACTAGACTTATCAGTTAAGGGGTTAAGGCCTTTTGCTCAGGGTCTATAACTCTTTACCAAACGATCCTAAAGCACTAGACTTATCAGTTAAGGGGTTAAGGCCTTTTGCTCAGGGTCTATAACTCTTTACCAAACGATCCTAAAGCACTAGACTTATCAGTTAAGGGGTTAAGGCCTTCTGTTCAGTGTCTATAACTCTTTACCAAACGATCCTAAAGCACTAGACTTATCAGTTAAGGGGTTAAGGCCTTCTGTTCAGGGTCTATAACTCTTTACCAAACGATCCTAAAGCACTAGACTTATCAGTTAACTCTTTACCACACAACAAAATTTTAGACGGATCCAAATTGAAAGCATTTGCAGACGACAAAATAAAGGTGACTGAAAAATTGAAATTTAATCTGGGAAGGGTAGAAAACACTGTGGGAAAAGGAGAAAATGCTGGTTACCAGCATTTTCTCCTTTTCCCACAGTGTTTTCAAAAGGCTTCATTCTCAGGGGCGTCAAAAGTAGGGATTGTGTGGTAATGGGTTAAGGGGTTAAGGCCTTCTGTTCAGTGTCTTTAACTCTTTACCGAACGAAAAAAAAGTTTAAACTACTAATTCATTTGGAAGCATTTGCTGCCAGCAGTTATGACACCTGCCTTTAAAAAGGCAGAACATATTGCCTTCAAAAGCCTCTTTTATCAGAGTCATATAAGCTCGGGTTTGTTAAGAAGTAAATCATATGATACCAGAGTTTTGGCAAAAGGTCAATGGCTAATTGAAAGTGTTCTTAATCAGCTTGAATATATTGTTAGTCTCGATATTTTATGCATTTATTAACTTTGTGTATAAACTATGCATTTGTTCCATTTTATATACAAGGAAAATGCATCTGTAGTGGTTGGAGAAAGGCGGGAGACACAGAGGGAGTGAGCGAGACAGAAAGAGAGAGGAGAGAAAAAGACAGACAGAGAGAGAGAGAGAGAGAGAGAGAGAGAGGTAGAAGTAGTTTTAGTAGTAGTTAGTTTAAACTTTTCGTTAATGTTTTTTATTACATCGCCGTGCCAAGCTAAAGGTAGCGTATCAGTCATTGTGGACTCAAGATACGAAAGTTGAGAGTTCGAAGACCGTCTGGGTCAAATTTAAGGACCTACATGTATGTTTACCGATGTGATTGCCAGAAGCTATATTGTTTTCGTGATTGCCACAAGCTATGTTGTTTTCTGTCTCCACTTACATGCCCTTGTCTGCATAACAAAGAAATGCGGTTTCGATTGAATGATGTTGCAAAACTCACCTAAATAGCATGAATGGACGCACTATCTAGCATACACTAAACACGATATTTTAAACATTATAGCTTAGGAGTAGACATGCTGTATCCTGATTGGTAACCCTTTCCCAAACAAGCCCTTGTTTTTAGGTGTCTGCAGTACAAGTCTTATGAAAACACTGTGGGAAAAGGAGAAATTGCTCGTAACGAGCAATTTCTCCTCTTCCCACAGTGTTTTCTACCCATTTGAAGAACTTTCTGCCCATTTTTATCAAATTTGAAATTGTCGTCTGCAACCTCTTTGAGTTTGGAAGTGTCTAAAACATGTTGTTTGGGAATGGGTTAACTGGGTTGATTCATGATTGGAATTTTAAATAGGTTTTGGTTGCCCTCTGGCAAAATGATTTTACTTCGTCCCCACAATGTATTATACCAAGCAACTCATAACCTAATCACGAATCAATAAAATCAATGATAGGCTGGTCCTGTGACATGCAGAAAATGCATGCCAAAGCGAAAAGTATTGATTCGTGTCAGCCTGCGCGGACTACACACATTTTAGAGCACATGGCTTATACATATATACTGAATGCCAATGAAAACGCAACAGCAATATTTTATCGAATATACGTAATAATTCAAATAATTGCGTAAAAACAACTGGTGTATCAGCGACAAATCAATGTGAAAAGTGGATTATCAACTACTGTCTTTGTTGCTAAATGAAACGTTAAACGAACCACACAGTGAAACACTAACTAACAGTATCAATACTGAATTGTGCTCCGTTTGCAGCTACACATGATCTGCATCTCCTTAGCATCGAACGCTTGAGACGATGGATACAACCTTGTGGAATGTTGTTCCATTCACCTTGTAAAGCGGTTCAAGCTGAACTATTGTTATGGGCACAGGATAACTTCTTATAGCTTGCCCAAGTTAATCCCAAAGATGTTCGATCGGACTCAAATCCAGGGAGAAAGATGGCCATGGAAGTGTCATTACATTTTTGGCATTAAGGAACTCACGTGTGCTGCGAGAGGAATGGGCACGGGCATTGTCGTGTTGAAAGAAATAAACTTCTGGATGTCCGACAAGAAACGGTAGCACGTTGCTACGTAATTCTTCATCGATGTACCGTTGAGCTGTTATAGTGCCGTTGAATACAACAAGACGTGTCCGATGATTCAGTGTTATAGCCCCTCCCCCATACCATGATACTGCCTCCATCCCAATGATCAGTCTCTTGAACGCAAGGATCCAAATAACGCTCTCCTTTACATCTCCATACACGAGTTTGACCGTCACTGTGACGCAAATGAAAACGTAACTCGTCGGACCACAATACTGATTCCCGTCTTATGTGTGACCACCGCTGACGTTGCTGTGTCCATAATAGACGGTTTAGACGCCTCTGAGGCGTCAACATGTTTCCACGAAAAGGCAGTTTTGCTCTAAGACCGTTACTCCAAAGACGTCGTTTGACCGTCACTGTGACGCAAATGAAAACGTAACTCGTCGGACCACAATACTGATTCCCGTCTTATGTGTGACCACCGCTGACGTTGCTGTGTCCATAATAGACGGTTTAGACGCCTCTGAGGCGTCAACATGTTTCCACGAAAAGGCAGTTTTGCTCTAAGACCGTTACTCCAAAGACGTCGGCGGACTTTATTTGCACCTACACGTCTACCATGTACACCAACCGTCTTCCGTACAGTTTGACTTGCCGAACGGAATTTGTCACGTTGAAGGAGAAAATAACGATCTTGTTGGGGCGTTGTAACTCGAAGCCTCCCGGGAAGAAGTCTGATATTCAAGGATCCGGTCTGATGAAATCTTTGTACCAAACGTGTAATAGTGGAAGGTGAACATTGCGCTATACGTGCAATTTCTCTCCAAGACATAATCCCCTTGAAACATACGAAACACCTCATGTTGTTGGTTGTCTGAAAGCCTTGGTATATTCACATTTGTCAGTGCTTAAGATATGGAAATTATGGTAGGAAAACTAAACACCGCTGTTAGGCTTTCCAACAACAACACGTTAAAAGAAAAAAAAAAATCAAAACTCAACCATGCACGTCTTTGTGACAAAGTGACTTTCACACGTATTGATAGAGAAAGACACATGGAAAGAGAATTAAAAAAAAAAATAAAACAGGAGACCGTGAAGTTGATGAAGGACTTTAGTTTAAGTATAGAACTTACATACATCACTGAGGAATTGAAAGTGATTATTTTCTATAAAATATCGTAAAGAAAAAAGTGTTGCGTTTTCCTTGGCACTCAGTATAATATTGACAGCGGTAATAGAGTGTGATCAAATCTTTGAATTGCAATAGTCTGAACTAATTTTCTTTAGTTTTGCTTGTCAAGTCCACGTGACGAAAATGTCGTGAGCAAAAGTCTCTTAGAATAGTTCTTCCTTTTTAGTCTCAATTTCTATGAATTTTACATGGTAGTTTAACTCGTTACCATGGATTGTTTGCAACACTTTAGATTCATCCAAAGTGAAAGTATTTGCAAAAGACAAATTAAGGGTGACTCAAAGACGTAGATTGATCTTCGTAAGGATAGAAAACATTGTGAGAAAAAGTAACAGTGCTGCTTACCGGCATTTTCTCATTTGTCCAGTAATGCTGTAAAAAAAACTGGCCTTTTCAGGGTCGTACTGCCAACTAAGACCGAAAAGACTCAAACTTAGAAAACAGTAAAAATTTGGTATTGTTTGCTGAAAGACTACAAACCGTAACTTATCCTCTAATATCGTGTAACATCGATACTTTTATACAGTAAATATAAATATATCGTGTAATATCGACGTTTTTATAAAGTAAATAACGTGTAACATCGATGTTTTAATAAAAGTTTTTTGGCCAATGTTGGCAGCTTCCGTCTTTTAACTCATTACCAAACGACAATATTTTAGACTGGTCCAAATAGAAAGCTTTTGCAGATGACAAAATAAAAGTGACTGAAAATTTAAAATTTGTTTCGTGAAGGGTACAAAACATTGTGGAAAAAGGAGAAAATGCTGGTTACCAGCGTTTTCTCCTTTCCCCACAATGTTTTCTAAAGACTTCTTTCTCAGGGGCGTCAAAAGTAGGGATTGTGTGTTAATGGGTTAATATGACATTTAGGGATCGTGGACTTTCTAACTCATTGGTAAATGTAGTGTAACATCGACGTTTTTATAAGGGCTATTCTCAGATGGCATGACAGATATAGAGGCAAGATTCAAGATAGAATTTCATATGAAGCCCAATGACATGAACGGTCTCGTATGCCATGCAGTGAACTTTATTCATACCAGACAGAGAAATTCTCACGACGCAAAGAGTGAACGCTATGCAAGGAGAACCAGTGAGGGATATGATTCTGTCAGCTATACCGCAAAAATAATGATGAAATAGAAGAAGACAAAAGAGCACTAAGACTACCAACTAAGACCGAAAAGACTCAAACTTAGAAAACAGTAAGTGATGGTCAAATGGATGGGCAGGTTAGTCATACCATAACAGAACGGAATGACTTACAGAAACTATGGATTTGGCATAAAACTAGTCAGTCCACTTAAGAATCGGGTTAAAAGTAAAAGAGCACAGAAGCACTTAAAAAGTGTCCTTGTCTCACCAAACCTGTTCTTCGAAAGTCTTACCAAAGACGACAAAGTCATAAAACGGGCTATGGTTGGGATTGGACGTGATAATTCGTTCGGGGATCAAAACTGGTTTCAGTTAAGGACTTTGTCTAGAAAAATGGGGGATAAAGAGAAAAAGCCAGAGAGAGAAAGAGAGAGGTGCAGAGATAGAAACACAGAGAGACTAGGCGATTTCTCCTTGGCTTCTTGCTTGTAATCTGCTGTAAATAATGCATTTTAAGGTGCAAAAGAATACATGTATATGATTGATTTCGACAAGATCTATTTCGTAAATTAGTAAATTATCTCCTGTAGGAATAACAGTATTTGGAACTCTTTAATTCTTATACTCTCGATCAGACAGCTGCCATAATTATCAAAATTGTTTCTTTTTCTTTTTTTTAAATCATATCTTCATGCATAACTCAAAGATTGTTTCCGGATGAAATTCGCATTTAATGCCATTACCCATGTTTTGCCTAAAATCAAACAGAATTCAATGTTGATATTACTAACAATGCAATCGAAAGAACTGTGTGCTCGCTCGTGTGTTTTCCAAGAGCGAAATTTCGGCGCACTTCTTGCCTCTTAAAGGGTGAATCGGCTAAGCATATTCTTACAGTTGTGTCTGCTGTCCCCTCGTTCGTAAGGAAGAATTCTCCAGCGAAATATGTTCTACCATTGTATATCAGAGCTGCAGAAAAGCCATCATTCACCAATACATATTCTTCTGGATAGAGAGAAACCTGTTCACACAGGTACATTTTTGTGATACCGATTTCAGTGCGACTTTCTTGAGTAACTAGCAAATGCACAGATATTACTCTGAATCGCAAATCCGGCTTTTTATGTAAATTTTCAGGAACTTTTATGACAAAATCAACACCGGACACTGTGCCTAAGTAGAAACCACCGTATTTTGCCAAAGCAAGGGTAAAAGCCATTGTTCCAGTCGCTGTTTCGAGTATTAGTGGGCGTTTGATGTTTTCTGATACAAATTTCAGTACATCAGAAAGCTGCTCGCCAGCGTCTCCTTGACATAGGGCCGCTAATTCATGAATCAAGTCTTCATCAACTTTTCCTTCAACCGTGGGTGGGATGCGGTATAGTAGGCCTAATTGCCATTTGGATTGACAAATACGGGATTTTTGGAAAGCATCAAATGTTGCTTTGCTCATAAGGCTTTCGACATCGACTGGTCGGTTTGTAGTGAGTTGGTAAATGACTACATACTTTGAACCGAGCCACTTTTGACCGTAGTGTTTACATTGGCCATCTTCCCCTCGAGATTGCCCGGTAGGACAGAGCACTGGGCGACAATCGTTGTGCAGTGATTCCTACAATACAGCATTAGAACAAACGAATAAAGCCTTGAGACCTATAACGATGCAGCTTAGCTATAAACGTAGGGTTCAACTTTTATTTTTTTGAAAGCCAACTAGTTGCCTCGAGCGCAGAAAACAGTTGGAATTGCTCAGGCCACGACACGACAAGTGGTAAGTTTTCGAGGAAGCAATTATCGAGATTATGATCCAACTTGAGTATAGATCTACTTGTTTCGCAAAAATAAGATTTTTGACGAATAAGTTATTGTCTGTCTAAACTGCTTCATGCTGTCTAAACTGCTTCATGCCTCCAAAATGTTCACTTAAAAATACTGTCAAATCATTGTCGTGCGTGAAGCTGTCAAACCTTATACAAAGTCATCATGGTGTTTTTATGGCCCCCAAGAATGCCTATAAATAAAAGCATCATAGAAGAAAGAAATTGACCGTAACAAACACATTTTTCCCGTTCTCCAGATACCTTCTACCATTTCAAAGACGAATGCGGAACATTTTGTAAATTCGTTGTTTGAAAATTAGCAAAAGCTATGACAAACGGAAGTTCCCCCCGCATTAATATTCAACAATTACTTAACCCTCTCCCAAACAAGCCTTTGGTTTTAAGTGTCTGCAGTACAAGTCAAAGGGTTAAAGAACCTTCATTATCAGCTTCATTTCAAGTTCACGCTTGACTATCGCCAGTGTTAAACAATGTCAAATATGGCAGAATTTGACCAAGATTTTGAGGAAGTAACGACTAGAATCAGCCTATGATAATTTCTACAGATTTAGATCTACTACAGCATTATTTTTTCTTAAATTTCAACATATCGTCGATTTACTTCTTAAACCCTGTAACAACAGCTTGTTTCAAGCTTCAGGTGGTATATTTCAGAGGACAACCGACCATATAGATCTAGATTGATCGGCTTTTATTACATAAATTGTATCTGTGTTTTACCGTTTTCTTTTTCAACGGCGTAACTTGTAGATCTACTTGGCCTGTGCTAGACCAAATTTAATCCTTTTCCTAACGACATACTCTTCCAAACTGAAAGAGTTTGCAGACGACAATGTTAACTTTCATAACAATGGCAGAAAGTTATCCGAACGGACAGAAAACACTGTGGGAAAAGGAGAAATTGCTCGTTACAAGCAATTTCTCCTTTTCCCACAATGTTTAACAGTTTTCAAAAGACTTGTACTGCAGACACGTAAAAACAAGGGCCTGTTTGGGAGAGGGTTAAGTAATTGTTGAATATTAATGAGGGGGGGTAGGGTTTAGGTACGCATGCGCAGTAAATCCAGATAAACTCCAGATAAACTGCGACGTAAAAATGGATAAATGATCAAAATAAACCTACGTTGGGTAGTTTATAGAAGATAGACGGTCAAAAATTTTCAAATATGAGCGTTCTGATTGGATAGAAAAGTAGGACAAAGACTAAGTCAGTTAAACGCTAAAAAGTTCAAAATTAAACGATTTCAACAGCCACAGTCGGTCGCTACGCTCCTTCCTTTTGAATGTTTAAATCGTTTAATTTTGACTTCTTAGCGTTTAACTATTACATAAACCGCAGTTGTGAGTTACAAGGCACAATAAATAATCCACGAGGGCAATAACCCGAGTGGTTTATTTATTGCGCCTCATAACTCATAACGTGGTTTATTGAACGATAAACCACCATAGAAAGAAGATTATTTGGATTCAATATGACCAATTCTTAATGAAAGGAAAACAAGCGCAAACGTAGAGTTAAAAAGCGGATGAAGATTATGTTCCATTGAATAACCCACCCATTGAATGCCGTCACTCGAGAAAGAATGACGTCATTCTACGTGGATTGTCGCAGATTTTACCACGCTTTCCTTGCACTGTGTTTATAGAGCGAAATTCGCTTGTCATGTTAGAATTAAGAAGTAATCTTCTGTCTATCGTGGTATATCGTTCAATAAACCACAGTTGTGAGTTATGAGGCACAATAAATAATCCACGAGGGCGATAGAATTAATAACGAACAATTTCTCCTTATCCAACATGTTTTTCCAAAAGAATTTGACAACACATGTGATAACCCGTGTTTGATTGGGAAAGTGTTGAAAGCAGGGCTAAGTTACTAAAATGTTGCTGTCCTAGGAAAGTATAATTCAAGAGGACGTA
This sequence comes from Tridacna crocea, assembly GCA_943736015.1. Taxonomy (NCBI): domain Eukaryota; kingdom Metazoa; phylum Mollusca; class Bivalvia; order Cardiida; family Cardiidae; genus Tridacna; species Tridacna crocea. The sequence goes on from OX031069.1 coordinate 19,683,716, forward strand.
AGTTTGCAAGGCATACTTTCAATTTAAACAAGTCTAAGACTATACTGTTTTTTGTACAGTGTTAATAAAGAATCATGGTTTTGCATCGCGCTTTATGAACAACACAGCGAAAAAGTGGCTTCTCTCCAGATTTTTTTTCCACAAATTAAATTTATGCAGAGCTCGTTGGGAAATAAACAAAGGAGTTCTAAACTATCTTTGTTTTAAAAACTAAACTTAAAAAGAACTAACCAATAATGGTCAGATATAATCATAACCATCATACCCGTTCTTCGGCGGACTTTAGCACAATTTCCACAATGTACAATTTTAGCAGAGGTCATTCAACAACAACAAAAAAAAAAAACCCCACAAATATAAGGAAAAACTATCTACTAAATAATCAGAATCATAATTAAACCTGTGTACGAAGTTTGTACGAAATGACCAAAATAGAAAGTATAAGTAGGTACGAAATGACCAAGATCGTACGAAATGACCTAGGTACGAAATTAACAAGGTACGAAATGACTGGAAAACTGTACAGCCTTGACCAATGGAAACGAGGCATTTATGTGGACGAGTCCATTTCTCACAAATAGCGAAAATAAAAGTAATAATTGGGCGGATTTTTTGATGTTGTAAGTATTAACAGAACAAAAATAGTATCGTATTGTAATTTCGTAGTTAATGAATGAATTAAAAAGCCAGTTTGAGGTGAAGTAGAAAGATTCCTTGGTAACCTAACACCCCTATAAAAATGAAATTCCCACTATCCATGTCCTGACTCGAAAAACTATTAAAAATATAGTTGCGCGCTTCTGCGCGGCGACTAATAATAGGTCTCTATAATCCATTTGTCTAACGAGCGACCGTATAACGAGGCACAATTATCTTTTGACATACAAAAAATTTAACTTTAGGCTAGCCAAAAGATGTTTAGCTCACGTCAGCCTGCGTGGGCAGCACAGGCTGACATGGGTAGACACTTTTTTAAAAAGTATATTCAACCTTTATTCTACAGAGCATAACTCATTATCGTATTGTTATAAACGGTATTACTAGTAACTTACTACCGTAAAAATAAACCGAATTAACAACAGTACCTAATGATCCTGTATGTTCATCACACGCATAAAAGACAGATTTGAAAACAATATAGAAAAAGAAAAATACGGCTTCTTCTGTTTCCATTTTTCTCCTAAGAAGAGCCCCATTCATTTTGTCGTTTTTATACTGTTTAAGATGAAAAAGTCATAATTGTGGTCGACTGGTAAGGAAGTTTTGCTTCAAGAAAGTCGAACTGGTTTTAAAGAAAATATGGCTGTATTTTTAAAGTAACTCGTTAGTAGTTACAAACCATTAATGAATTACTTACATGTGCATCACGTGTACCATTCCTATCGAAGGCATTTTCATCATTGTCTTTACAAGCAGTAGGACTGACCTGTTTATCCTTAATACTGGGAAAGGTCACAAGGTCAAAGAAGTTGTCGTCAAGAAGGGTTGAAAAACGATTACTGGCAATGCGAGCATTCAAGGTGTCTTCAAAACACTTTGGAAATTCCGGGTTCTCGCCATTGCATATGTAGCAGTAAATGTTGTAATAAGCTCGTAAACCTTTGCTAGTGGTTATAGGAGATCGTGGTCCAAAGTAGCAAGCTTCTTTTATTTCTATACTTGTCATGTTTAGGTCACTAGGTATTTGAAATGTTTCGAGGCAACCAGTTTCTAACTGAAAATAACACTTTTCAGATTCCAACAAATTCTCGTGACCTTTCGGGAAGAATTGTATCAGAAACTCGGACGACATTTTTCTTGTGCGGATTAGTTCATCTAGAATCCAGAAAACGTTGCTTTTCCAAATTTCAGCTGTTGGCATATTTTGAAACACCATTAGCCCCTGCCAACTTTCATATTCATGCTTTTGTAAACCATGACATTCAGCACATTTCGGATTTGCATATACAAAGTTTGTCTTGGGTGAAAAAACTGGAAATAAGCTTCCCCACGGGTAATGTTGTTCGTCGTCGCAAGGCTTTGCGATATCCCTGTTGACAGTGTTGACGCATCCATTGTTTGGTGGGGATATAACCATGTAATACGGTTGTGTAATAGGAACGTCCACTTTATCGAGGCTGGCATCATCAGTAACAGGGTTTCGACAAATTGTAGATACTTCGGATTTTAGTAAACCTTCGGTGTTTACCTGGTTTGCTGTGGCGTTAAAACAGCATGTCCCTTTTTTGCAATTGTCATAGCAATAACAAGCTGAAAAGAAATCACTTATAGTGAAGTTGATCAGACATCTGTAACATTGAAAATTATTGCATATTTTTTTAGAACGTTTTCAAACGATACACAGTCCTCTGGAAAACTTGCCCGCTCCTTCCCCCTATGGATTTGATAGGAATCTTTAGAGGGAATATTTCAAACGATGAAACAAAATGCTGAAATGAAACATGTGGGGAAACGTATCAATCATGCAACATATGTATTAGTCTCTTCTCTAGTTATTCCAAGAAAACTGGTACCCACAGAACGTTAAAGAAATAAATAATCTTCTCTCTTTCGTGGTTTATCGTTCAGTCACCTGTTACAATTAATAAGCTATAGCAACAGTTGTGGTTTACTTTTGGTAACTTAAAGAAAGTGTCATTATGTTATAAATCGTTTGATTGGCTATTAGAGTACTTTGCGACTATATGGATAGTCAATTTTAATGATAATACCTCAAGAATAATTAATGATAATACCTCAAGAAAAAATAATGATAATACCTCACCTTTGCAACAGGAGCTAGTTTTGCCAGAGCCTCTATTACGCGTCTGAAGGCTAGATGCATTTATCGAAGAATTCCTGCAAATGTCCACACCCGGACACAAGTTCTGCAAGCTATTTTCAAGCTTTTCCATTATAGTATTCACATTCAATGTGTGAGTAAGAGACATAAGATGCATTAAGATGTACATAGAATAATAACAGAGTAACATGCTGTCGAAAAAATCTCTTCACAAATCTACAAAAGTTTTACTGTAAATTCTTCGATCTTTGAAAGTAACTTTTGTTCAAGTAAACAGTGAACTCTAAATATTGGCTAGAATGGTCATGCTTTTGAATGTAGCAACACCTCGCCTTGCTCATACCAGCAACTAGATTTTAGTTCTGCTCCTGCTCTGTTTTACATGCTAGAAAAACAATATTCAATTCAAAGAAAATCATACAAAATAACGTCTAGACTTTACTTTTCATATTGCGTTTAAATCGAACAATGAAAAACTTTTCATCTTTAGTTTTAAAACTTTGCAATTCAATTCAGATTTATTGAGAAAGAAAGGTGTTGACATTATTATCCTTTAATTATTTTCCAGATCCTATCTTTCCTCACATTATGAAGTTTTTAGAAAATAATCGAGAAAATGTTTTTAAAGACGAACCAATTTCGAAGGTGGTGATGTCTGAGTGCCATCTCTAGTTTTAGTGGTATATATAGTATTGGACTTATTTAGCGATGAAATATGAGGGATGTTCAAAAAGGCTATCGTATTGTGCTCAGAAATCCACGAAAATGATATTTCTTACTATACTGCAAAAAAAATCCTAGTGATCTGATTTGATAATATGCCTACCTAGAAGCAGTTTCTGTGTCGGGAGCCCCGTATACATAACTTTACTTTCAGCACAGCAAAGAATAAAATGGCGCCAAATAATGGCGTCGGTCGATCGAACGATACGAGCAGTCTTCAAGACAAACATACTGAGTGGCCACCACTATATTATTACTAGTTTGCCAACAAGTCGTTACATTTAAGCTTTTTTAAACCATGTTTAATTTACTATACGTCGAATACACATGGAAGTGACATCTTCAAGTTAATGCGCCAAACCGCAAGTTTTACCAAAGTTAAATAGTGACATCCGTTCCCAGTGACATTAGTTTTCATTGAATTGGTGAGCTCAGAAATTAAATTCTATTTCGCCAGGGTACACAAATCGTAAGACCATCAAACAGGGAAATTTTGCTTTAAATACAGGTTAAAATGGTAAAACTTTGCAGTATAATAAATTCGTTGTATGGTGAGGTGGCAGAGGAGTTTTCGCAGATGCATTATGTCCCCTTTCAACAGATCAAGGCTCATTTACTGGAAAGAAAGGGAATCAGACAGTGGTCGCAGGTGCACGATTTCAGAGACTACGTCACTCAGACATCTATGAGTAATTGTACTAGTACTAGAACTGTGGAGAGGAGTATTGTCATGTGACAACTGGACGGTTTTGAGTCCTGTGACAACCCAATATCTCTAATAAACGGAAATATGTACATCTATACCTATACTATCGGAAATATAACAAACAAAACATTCTTTTCGATCAAACTGCACTTTGTTTCAGCCATGCTCTAAAAATGTGGTTTAATAATAACGGATCTTTAAGCATCATTTTGTATAGCAACGTACATATACGAAATGATGAGGTCCAGTGGTCCTTTAACGACGTACATGACAGATGTTCGCGAGCATCCTACTTCGCATGTACTTTTATCTTGGATATTGAATCAAAAGTGCATCTATGCTTTTTTGCACATAATAGTAATACTATTTGTACACCATAGCAAGTAGCACTTTCTTTGGGCAGTATCTGTGAAGAAAAAGAAAGGATCTTTGAACTGTCACCTAGAAATAATTAACATGCTGCTGACACGGCATAACACACCTAACAAGGACACAAAGGCAGGAAATTAAAATGTATGGAAGTCTAGCTGTCTCCACTTTGAAAACTTTTGTTTGAAAAGGAGAAATTGCTCTTAATGAGCAATTTCTCCTTTTCTCACCATGTCTGTCGGGCTTTTATTAATTCTTTTCCTAGAAAAAATAATTTCCACAGTGACCTTCAACCTTTTTTTCTGGCAAAATAAGCACGTGTATGGTTTTTGTGTGAAATTTTTAGAAAATTCTGTCCGTTAGAAAGTATGCATATTTTTAAGATTAGCGCTTATTTCGATCAAATTATCTCCGTTTTTAACTCAATAATCTATATATAAAATACCTATTTGTACATTAATCATGCTCAGAACCAGGCCTTCGTATATCTTTTGTGCAATTTATATGATTTAATTCTAGTTAAATCTTATATCAAACAACGATATTTAAAGCCGATTAAAAAAATGATATTATCGCATCACACTCACATATAAGTTCTAAGTCGGTGGTTTAAATGTACAAGAACATAGGAAAATTATATTGCCCTATTTCCATCGTCAACAGTTTCTAATGTGACTAAACCTGTGACATTCAGATGATAATTCTACGCCTTTACTAATTGGCCTGAGGTGAAATCAATCCTCCTGTGAAACGATCGACTACTTGTTTGTGATAGTGGGTTCACGTTGTATAACCCTCAATGGGTGACAAGATAATTTTATCAGGAAAACGGACTTAGTTACATTATCAAATTTCTATGCTGTTTTAGCAGAACTTCTCACAAACAAAATATATAAAACACCCAATATGAGACTGTGCATTCTGTACAGTTTTATCTGGATCTTTCCTGTGGGCACAGAAATGTTCCCAGAGTGCTAAGGGCGAAGCATACGAACGAAAAGCAATACGACACAATGATGGACAGAACTAATCAAATCAACTGAACTAATCTTAATTTTCAATAGCATTGTGTCATTAGCCAAAACCTGTAATCAGAAACCGTGGCTTCTTCTAAAGGGCTTTGATATTATTGTTACAAAACGGATACAATATCTTTTCATTCTTTGCAACAAAACGAAAATCTTTGTATACATCATTAACTACAAACTAGTACAAAGGTAAGCCTAGAGCTATAGATGTATCTTGTTAATATTGGCCCTGCATGAATAACTCGGTACTTTTTATATATTATTTCTTGTTTGCTTTTGTAGGTGTAAAATACCGATTACTGACAATAAAAAAAAAATAATCACCAATGGTCATTAACCACGCGTCTGCCCGAAAGGAGGATCTTACACGAGCGGCTATGTACTAGAATTTTTACTCTATCAGTAAACTACAATCTTAAGATCCGAGCTTTGGCAAGCATCATTTTCGTATAAATTGTAGTCAACATGCGAGATTCTACACGCATTTACTTGCTAAATTCAATGACGGAAAAACAAGCGTTTTGCATTATTACCTTTAGTTTATGTACTTTCAACATATCCTCGTGATTAGTCAAGGTTGAAATGTGTGTAAGTTTTTGTAAGCGTTTCCAAAAAAAAAAAAATCATCGTGTAGTGGACTGTCCGCGATTCCCATACGCCAAGACATGAGGCAAGAAGCAGGTTGTGTCATTTCTGGTGTTGTTGTAGGCTTGAACAAGAATAGCAACAAACTTCTTCCAGTCCAAAGAGTTCCAAATGGCTGTATTACAACCACGTTTAAATATTTCAGAGGAAAGTTTGAAAATAGATTTCCAGAGAGGGTACACAACGAAATAGTCTTGTTTTGAAGGTATGCCTTACCAGTATATATAGCTATTTACTTCTTTGAGGCACCTTTGAATTTAACTATGATATTTACAATTATAATTCTCTGAGAAATCAATGTTTATTATGAGACTTCTCATTATCGAGATTATTTCTCAAAATTTTCAGCTATTTATACCGGTGTGTAAATTGAAATGGATGTCTGCAAAAATCGATTTAGATCTTTCATGAATTCCTTTCGTAAAGTATCTGAAAGTCTCTGAAAGTATTCTTTTTTACGCCCTAAGGGTTGTATTATGTTATGGGACCGGTCGTGCGTCCGTTAGTCCGTCCGTTAGCAATATCTTGTGTGCGCATTTCCACGGCGGGGAATCACGTGACACAACGACAACAACAATGACCGACATTTGAAAAAATTCCCCAACTTCAGGTAAGAAAATCTTCAATAATTCCGTTAATACCTGACCGATTAGAATTTGGTTTGAAGCAGAGAAGGCGGAGGGACTCCGGAGATTTGCTTGATGTGTTAGATTTTTTAAACAACACCTATTAAAAAGTTATTGACGAGCAAACAAATTATCCAGGGTAAAAAAGGAGGAGACGACTAATCTAGGCCCACTTATTTCGTGATTGACACATATTTGAGAAGGTAGATTTAGATACAAATTTTCAACATCGGTTTATTAAATTCTTATTTAGAAATCTATCAATATGTTTATTTATATATTTATTGTTTGATTGTGTTTGTTAGATTTACTTACATTTGGACGTATTTATACTACTAAACTGCGACACACCATCCTATAGATCTATCGTAGTTGTCATCATAGAAACGTCGATTGTTAATCCCGAACACACCTTGTCATTGCCACAACAAATATAGCATCTTGATGATGGCTAATGCGGTAATGACGGTACAACATTGTTTTCTTATAAATTCAGAATGTTTCTAAAACTTTTCGAAACGCTCAACTGCATATCGCCAATAACCGCTCCTGACCAGGCATTTTTTGTAACTTTTCTTTTTCACTTGACGAAAAAACAAAGTTACAAAGTGTACATAATACAGATATAAGGTAATGACTGGGGAATGTGTACGTTTAAAGAAGAGCGGTGTACGCAGTCTTCTTTGTTGTCCATTTTGAGCTTAGAAATACCCGCGTTAAAACATTAGTACGAATGATGTTATGTGTAACGGCATTTTCCGGGGTAAACTCACTGATATACATATACACTGTAGTTATTTAGTTCATCGAGGAATGTGTTCAGGATTTCATGCCTCCCTTTCAGACATAAGAAAGGATAAAAAGAGCATTTCATCACTTACAGTTTTTCTTTTCATTTTTCCCCCTTTCTTTCTTCTTTTTTTCTTTAAAGTATTCTTGCTACTATTTTCCTTGAAGAATTTATTTGGGGGGTCCACGGACCTAATCAAACGGGCTGTCGCGGCAAAATCACCAGATTTCTTAGTGTCGAACAAATCTGGCACTGTAAAATTATCGAATTCCTTATTGTCGAAGAACTTCGACACACTTTCATCGATAAATTCGTCTTCTACATCCTCAAGAGACATTTTTAAAACTTATATTAACAGCAGACGGCTAGGATGGTTTACATTTAAAACACGGGAAATGACTCTTACAGACTTCGTGGCACACGAGCTAGAAAGGGGAAAATAGTTCCATATTTATAAGCCAATAAATCGGTATTTATCGCTGACCTTAACCATTGCAAATCAAATCATAATTTATCATTATGCCTTGATAAACTAAAGCTGTCAGTACCACAACATGATTACATGAAATCAGTTTTTGTTTTGTGGACAAAAATGTCACTGTGGAAAAATTGTCATACCTGTCTCTGCTTTTGACATGATAAACACAGGTAGCTATTTTGCACGCCCCTCTTTTAGCTATATATGTATTCCAGAAGTAACAAAAGCCTTCAGAGGATGTCATTCCATGTCTTGAGGCTAAAGGAGACGAGCATTTGTTTATAAACTTGATATGATTGAAACATATGTGAAGTAATAGTTTTTTGTTCAAGATCAAAACAGTACACATATGTTTTTCCAGCAGGGTCAGATTGTACCATGGACTTATCCTCTTCTTTCTGAACCCTTGACAAACTCTTCCGATTTATAGAGTCAGCAGTTGTACCTTTATCAGCACGACGTTTATTAACTACAAATTCATAATTTTTAAGATCTTCTGCAGGAACACCTGCCTGCAATTTTTTTCTCTCTTGATTTTGTGCTAGTTTCTTGTATATAGGGAGGGTTGATAAGGGTAATTTACATAAAATCAGAACCATAATCGGTCCCCCTGATTATAGTTTTCATTATTTGAACGGTGAAATCACTGCATGGATCAGATGGAATGATTTTCAAAAGGTGTCATATACACATAAGAAACGGCTTCATCCTTGCTGTTATTTAGGGTCAATTAGAGATACCATTGAAATGCCTTAAGCTGTAAAGGGTTTTAGTACTTTTTTTGGGAGGGGGGGGGAAAGAGGTAACTGCATATCGAACAGTGTATATCCAAGACCAGACCGCACATTTTATGTATTCTGATCTTGATCTACACCATCTGCAAAGGTTAGCGAGCTGCTAGGGTTAATAACTTTGTTAAATCGTACATCTTCTTAAACCTGAAATGTGAAATGTAAAAATCAACAAATCAACATTCAATCAAATACAGATTTGAATACGATATTTTTTTTTTGCCTGTGCATCGATATCAAACTAGTTTAAATATCTTCAATTCGATAAATGATTTGATATACAGAAAATATTTAAAAAAGAGAAAAAGGACTATGTATCCATAAACCGTTCTAATCATACTTATCCCGTTCTGTTTGGGACTACGAATTAAAAGTAATATCGGATAAAAAAAAAAATATCTACTGGCTTGGTCCAACAGGATTCGATCCTGTTTTACCGCTGACCATTGTTTCGAGTATAATTTTTGGGGAAAGCAACCGATGGCTTGGTATGAATAGTATGTGAGATATTGTTATGATAGACTCCAGGAAATTAAAGAGATGTGCACAGGGCCTCCCCCCCTCCGCAAAGTAACATAAATACTGGTAAAAAACGCATTTAATACAAAACCAATAGATAAGCAAAGAAACAAACCAATGCTGGCTTGATCGATGGTATTAACTCATTACCAAACAATCCCTACTTTTGACAACCCTGAGAAAGAAGCATTTAGAAAACATTGTGAGAAACGGAGAAAATGCTGGTAACCAGCATTTTCTACTTTTCCCACAATGTTTTCTACCCTTCACAACACATTTTCAAATTTTCAATCACCTTTATTTTGTCGTCTGCAAATCCTTTCGATTTTGAAAAGCCTAAAACTTTGTCGTTTGGTAAGGAGTTAAGCCCCCACCCCATCTGTGCCAGACCATAGCTCATATGTTTCTTTTCTTTCTTTTCAGACCTGTTAAATTACGAACAAGTACATGTATTCATGCAAAAACTTTGATCGACTCAATTTTCAAAGCTTCGCCATGACAGATGGAAGTAAAAATATATGTTATAATCAATGCTGGTTGTAGAACTGACGTGATTTAATTTTTTTGCTGTTTAAGAATACAATAACCCGAGTAAAGACACGAAGAAAGACATTTTGAAAATGATGTCCAAATATTCTGACGACCGATATGATGACTATTCCTTTTCCCCGTCGTCTTCACTTCAAGGCCGGCGGTACGTGCTCCAGAACTTTAATCTGAGAAAACAGAGAGAAAGGTCATACAGGAAGCATTACAATAAATCCAATCCCTATCATGAATACTTCGACATTCGTAAAGCCCCACCCTCTGAATCTTCTCGGACGTCAAATAACAGCAATAAAAGTAACCATATTGGCGTATCGAATAAAGTTATGCCAACCAATGTTCTGAAAGGAATATCACCAAGGAAACCACCTCCGCTGTACCTAACTCCTCGTAGGGATTTAAATGCAACAAACGTAAAAGCAACGTCATTGGAAAATAAAGAAAGTAGTGCGAATAAAGATGTTGGTACTGTGAAAAGCCAGTCTGTAAAAGAAACGAAAACCCTATCAGTAACTAGGACAGAGAAAGGGATGACCCCACGTGACGAGTATATGGTCACAAAACTGTATGAACATGAAATCATTTATTTAAAACCGTCCGATATTAGATGCACACATGATGAGATTACTGCGCATTTCACAGACGGCAGGTCTCTGCTCTCTACATTCAAGTCTTTATTATACGGGAAAATTGAAATACGCCAAGGTGGCGATGGGGTACCCCTCATCGAAGTCATGCAAGTGGAAGAAAAAGGACAAAAGCTGTGGTTTATCAATGGCAGTCGAAGACTATATATATTTCGGAGGCTAGAAAAGTGCGAACCGATAGAAAATATGCAAGTGGTTGCTAGGCGCTATGATTCAATAGAAATGTATAAGCATTTTAGCACAAGAAATTTAGGGCAGACAATTTCGATTACAAATGATGCTACCATTTGGGAAAAGATGGTGAAAGAAAAGCATGGCGTCAGTGGAAATTAAAGCAACCACAAGATAAAACGACCACAAAGACTAAAAAGACAAATCTGCCTAAAACAAAACCAAAGGCACCAACAAGTTCCAAGAAAGGTAAACCTACTGAATTACCAAACAAGCCCGATTGTGAATAACCTGAAGAAATTAGGCTTCTGGAAACATTGGGGAATAAGGACAACTGCTGGTATATTTTCCTTTTCCCACCCTTTAAACGACAAATTTATTATACTGTCAAGAAATTTCTCGTGATCTGATTGGTTAACATGCCGGAAAAAAATATATAACATGTTCGCTGGCAAAAACCACGTATAGCCAGTTTCCCCTTTGAGTTCCCAGTAACATCACTACATTAGACTGGTGTCAGTCCGTTAAATAGAGCTTTTTCATTAAAAAACCCCAAAACATCAGGTAAAACTGCAAAACGAAAACTCTGTTATTAATGTTCTGAATGTCTGATTTAACGTGTACTTCAGAAGAAGGGTAAGTAACAACACATATTTCTGTGACTTTGCTGTAGATGTGTACCTTGTTTATTAGAATGACTTAATGCAGGGCCTGAATGCCAGGCTAATCACTACATGTGCAACACAAAATGGCAGCGTCGATCGATCACCAGACTTCACATTTATGCACCAAACTGCACGTTTTAGCAATGTCAGTTTCCAGTGAAGTCAGTTTTCAATGAATGAAGGCACTCAGAAGGGAATTTCTATTTCGTCAGCATACTCGATTTGTGAGATGACAGTAAAGGAAAATTTCGCTTAACGCGCTTTGAAAGGGCAAAACGTTGCAGTGTAATATATTCGTTGTACGGTCAGGTGGCGGAGGACTTGGAAACTTGTTCGTGGCTGTGGTGAACCATATCGCTCCGAGCCGAAGGTTTCAGCCGTGAACAAGTTTCCAAGTCTCCTGCCACCTGGCCATACAACTAATAATGTACCATCTTTATTGTCATTTCAATGTGCCGTCTGCAAAAGTTTTAGATATGAATCTGCTTAAAATTTTGTTTTTTGGTAAAGGGTTTACATTATTTGCTTGTATTAGTAGCTTTCGACAGTGATCATATAATCCATAATAAATTATCTCTGGGTTTTCTTCCGCACAAATATGAAAATGGCTCGGCTATGCACTGCACTCCAAAATACAATAAAACATTACCAACGCTATAAATGAAAATTGATTTCAGACCCTCCATATAAAAAAAGTCTATACCAGAACCAGTGTCACACCTAGGTCTAAAATGGAACCATAACGGTTAAGACAAAGTGAAAGATATGTGCCAAAATTCAATATATGATTACGTACAGGGGCAATTACGTACCCGGGAAATGAAGGAATTTTGACCCAATAAATACTAGCCCCAGCATCACTACCATCACCGTCACCACCTCGCCAACAGCACCACTATGTCAACATTTGCACCCACCACCATCGCAAATATCACCATCAACGACACATTTTGCCACCACAACTACTACCATTATGAGCAACAGAACTTATATTTTGCCGCCATCAACATCAACACCCTTCTCGCCGCCGACATGACCGTTCATTTCCTCCTCGCTGCCATCAACGTCAAAACCCTCCTTGCCGCCACTACCATCAACACAACCCTCGGCGCCAACACCATCAACAAACTCCTCGCCGCTACCACAATCGTCAACGTTCTCCTCGCCGCCGCCAACGCCGTCAAGACACTTTTTGCCATCGTCATAATTAACCGTCAATGCCCTCCTCCCTGCTACTGTCGTTGCCTTCTCTTCGCCACCGTTTACACCCTCCTCGCTGCCAGTCAACATCCTCCTCGCTGCAAACAGAACCGTCAACACCATTCTCGCCACCGCCGCCACCGTCACCTTCTTTGTCACCGCCACTGTCACCTTCATCATCCTCTTTGCTGTCATCATCGTCAACACATTTTTCTTTGCTGCCATCATTGTCAACATCGTCTGCGATGCCATCACCGCCATCAACACTTTTCTGGCCACCATTACCGTCAACCTACTTCAGGCAATCACCATCAACTCCCTTTCGCCGCTATCATTTCCTCTGTTAGTGCATTCGCAATCTCCGTCGTGGCCAGAACAACCTGCCACATTACTCCCATCATCATCAAGAAAATCTGCTCCAACATCAATACCACCGTCAGCACCACCATCGCCCTCGAAATTACCATTGTAACCACAACAATCTGTACCATCAACCTAACCCTTATAAACAAAACCACCTCCACTATCAACAACACGGTCACAACCGACATCGCCACGACCGACATCATCACAACCATCCGCCATCACCACCATGCACTAAAAAGGTCGTTGACCTTTTTCTTCTTTTTTTTTCAGGTTCAAGCTGCTGCTGTATCAGTTGACACAGTCAATATTTTCAAACAATTACCGGAACTGGAATTTGGATGCAGAATATACGTGTAGATGGAACCCCGTTGCCTGCGTTAGAGACTGCTGAAACCAAGCTTGTGTAACGCAAAGACATGTGCAAAATCTGTTTCAAGTTATCTCTGTGAATGGTTTTATCTGTTGCAAGTGATTATATGCTTTTTGTTTATAAAAATATATAACTGAGCCATGACTAGGTTTATTGCAGCTCTGTGAAGCATTACACCAAGCAAGTCGTAATTACGTTTAATGTCCAACATTGGGGTTTCCTTGGTTTTTATCAGTGATATCCTTTGCACTATTTCGGAATGTTCAGATATGGCCTGCAACGGGCGAAAAGGGTCATTCGGACATTTGCGTAAAGTGTCATCTCGGATCAGCCTGCGCATCCCCGCGCAGGCTACTACACGAAACACCAGTTTTTATGCAAATTTCTGTTTTACTCAAGTCTACTGAAGAGCAAAATGTAATCGTAAAGTGTCATCTCAGATTAGCCTGCGCAGAGTGCGCAGGTTGATCCGAGACGACATTTTACCTCTTCTCGCGTGTTGCAAACCATATCAATATCTTCGCAGATATTCAGCCAATTAGATGCACTTTAATAGTAATAACTGAGCGTGTACACCTAATTTTGCTCATATTACCCAGGCCTTACATATAAATCACAAACCAAAACATGATAATGGCATCCTCTCTTGGTATAGCAAAACAAAACAAAGACGCTTCAAACATATCGCTCGAAGAAGAAATTATGCAAAATAATTAACTATTTGTTATGTTATGGAATTTAAGCGTCATTAGTCACGTGCCAGTCACTTTACATTCCCACAGTGCTTTTATTTTTGGCGCAAAATCTAAAAATACCTTAAGACGCTACGTAGTCTTTTAAGGGAATACCATCCAAAAAAATTGCCATTATTGTATGGGTTCCCCTTTTGAAAGTTAACAATTTGTCTAAATTTTATGTAAACGGAGATACCATAAAATATCAAAGATTTTTGCCACAGACATTGATGCTCCTCCTGTGACAATTTCCCGACATTTTCTTAAAAAACAGCCAAGCTAAAAATGCTGAATCACAGTATTTTTTTTATCCGCCCGCCGAAAGGCGGCGGGGGAATTGGTAATAGTCTTCGTCTGTCCTTCGGTCCTTCCATCCTTCCGTCCCACATTTTTGTCCAGAGCATATCTCCAAAAGTATTTGAGATATCAACTTCAAACTTCACAAGTGGCTAGATCTCATTAACCCTTTACCAAACAATCCCTGGTTTTTACGACCCTGAGATAGAAGCCTTTTGAAAACATTGTGGGAAAAGGAGAAAATGCTGGTGACCAGCATTTTCTCCTTTTCCCACAATGTTTTCTACCCTGCTTGAATCAACATTCAACTTTTGGGTTATGATTATTTTGTCATCTGCAAATGCTTTCAATTTAGACTAGCCTAAAATTTTGTCGTTTGGTAAAGAGTTAAGGACAAGTGCAGTGTACAAGAACCATTACTCTATCTTCAGTATTTTTGGAGTTATTGCCCTTTGTACATTTTTTCCTAGAATTTTTGTCCGGAGCATATCTCCAAAAGTATGAAAGCTAGGAACTTGAAACTTCACACACATATAGAACTCATTGAGGAGGCGTGCAGTGTGAAAGATCCATTACTCTGTTTTCAGTATTTTTGGAGTTATTGCCCTTTGTACATTTTTACTTTGAATTTTTGTCCGGAGCATATCTCCAAGAGTATGAAAGCTAGAATCTTGAAACTTCACACATATATAGAACTCATTAAGGAAAAGTGCAGTGCACAACAACCATAACTCTGTCTTCAGTATTTTTGGAGTTATTACCCTTTGTACATTTTTACTTTGAATTTTTGTCCGGAGCATATCTCCAAAAGTATGAAAGCTAGGAACTTGAAACTTCACACATATATAGAACTCATTAAGGACAAGTGCAGTGCACATCAACCATGACTCTGTCTTCAGTATTTTTGGAGTTATTGCCCTTTGTAAATTTTAATTTTGGATTTTTGTCCGGAGCATATCTCCAAAAGTATAAAAGCTAGGAACTTCAAACATCACACGCATATAGAACTAATTAAAGAGAAGTGCAGTGCTAAAGAATCATAACTCTATCTTCAGTAATTATTGAGTTATTCCTCTTTGTAAATTTTCACTTTGGAATTTTGTCCGGAGCATATCTCCAAAAGTATAAAGGCTAGGAGTTTCAAACTGTATACACTTATAGAATTCATTAAGGAGAAGTGCGCTTCACAAAAACCAAAACTCTGTCTTCAGTAATTTTGGGGTTATTGCCCTTTGGTAATTTTACTTTGGATTTCTGTCTGGCGTAAAGTATAAAAGTTTGAAACTTGAAACCTCACACACATATAGAACTAATTGAGGAGAAGTGCAGTGCACAAGAACCATAACTCTACCTTCAGTATTTTTGAAGTTATTGCCCTTTGTAAATTTTTAATTTGGATTTTTGTTTGCACATTTCCATTTAGATTCACAGGTTTTTTTTGACTGATTACCCTTTGATGAATTTATCCTGTTCTGGGACAAGTGCTAGTTTTTTGCCCTTATTTTTGTAATAAGATGTCATGGAAAAAGGGGGTTTCATGTTATATTTCAATCCATTTCCTGTGAAGGCAGCTCCTTCCACATATCTTGACTGAATTGAATAGAATTTTGACAGAATATTTGTCATGTGACCTATTGCATATTGTCAACATTTTGCCGTTTGTAGTTGCGTCATGAAAAAATGGGGCTTCATGTTTTATTTCATTTTATTTCTTGTGAATGCAACTCGTCCCATATTTCCTGGCAGATTTGAATGGAATTTTCACATGATCATGTAACCTACCCCATATTGTCAAGGTTTTGGGATTTGTAGCTGCATCATGGAATAAGGCGGCTTCATGTTATAATTTCATTTTTCACCAGCTCTTCAATTACTGGACATATCTCAATAGATTTGGATGAGATTTTCACAGATCACGCGACCTAGTACATGTTGTCAGAGTTTTTCAATTTATCACTATCATGGAAAAAGGGGGCTTCATGTCAAATTTAATCTTTAATCAGTGTTATCTCCAACTTTTGCACATATTTTCATAGAACTTCATATTTTTATTGCTTGATCAAAGCCAGAGACCAATGAGTCCATTGTGCATTCGTCTCTCCATACATCAGTCTATTCGTAAACCTTTTAGATCACAAGTAATACCATATATCCATTCAGTTACCCAGGCAGGTGCTACAAATTTCAACACTTTAGTCTCTAGCTACCAGCAATGTGGCGGCTTATATTGTGAGTAGGATATCTTCTAAAGTCCTTGACAAAAATTGATGAAACTTCATGCATGTTTTCCACTGGATAGTCCGTAGATACATTTTTCCCCACATATATGAAATCCTGAAATGGGTACTTAATATATAATCCTGTTATGGACCTCTTTTATATTTTTTTATGTAATAAAAACCTGGAACAAGGGAGCTTAATGTATAATTTCATCATGGACCAGTAACAAAAAGACCACAATCATGTACATGCAAAACACAATACCTCTTATACGTTTGTATCAAAAAGGTCTTTTTCGGCGGGCGATATCATTTCAACGAAATTTATTGTTAAAATTTGTTGTACCTGTTTCTTGAAAAGGCTGTCTCCCATAGGGTCATTTCAGCCTTTACAACACAATCCCAGGTTTTAAAAACTCTGAAAAAGAAGGACTTGAAAACATTGCTGGAATATGAGAAAATTCTGGTTACCAGCATGTTTTTCAGCATTTTCCTAACAATTTGTTCAAATATGTGGCCTGCCACGATAAAACAGACAATCCGTATATCAAGTAGGTGGAAATCTGTGAATTTCGTATATCAAGGAGGTGGAAATCTGTGAATTCCGTATATCAAGGAGGTGGAAATCTGTGAATTCCGTATATCAAGGAGGTGGAACTGGATCAACAATAGTGCAGGTCAATTTAAGTTGAAAGTTCAAAAATAATTGTATAACAAGGTAGAATAGCCACTTTTCACACAGAAAATATCATAAAAGCCTAAAAAATTTGTGCAGTCTAACCAAGGTTCACACTCTTTCCAGTTCCCAGATGGTCCCTTTTTGCATGATGGATGACATATTACATATAGATATATCCAGGCATTTGAGCAACATATAATTTGTCTGCAAATACTTTCAATTTCACCAAGTCTATATTTTTGTGTTTGGTAAACATTCAGATGAGGCCCCATGCAGTATCTCAGCCCACATTCAGGGCATAAATCTACAGATCCTGAATTAACTCTTTACCAAAAACAAAATTTGACACTGGTCCAAACTGAAAGCACTAGCAGACAAAAATAATTAGGACTGTTACGGGAGACCACTCCTTCCTGCATGGCATTCTCCCGATTTAAATACAATACCTGGCTACTGCGTCAGGGAGATATCTCTTTGGCTCAGTGGTTAAGGTATTGGCCTTGCGTCCGGGAGTTCCGGCGTTCGAATCCCGCTTGGTCCCTTATTTCTGCCATGCATTTATTCATTTGTTTCTTTGTTACGGACTTTGTTCGTAAGATGGGGGCTCGTCCGGGATTGGCCATTGAGCCATTAATCCCATTTGTTGTCGAAAATCGGACTTCCTGCCTAATACGGCTTTGAGTCATCAATAAATGATGACTTTAAGAGGGGGTGTGTTACGGGAGACCACTCCTTCCTGCATGGCATTCTCCCGATTTAAATACAATACCTGGCTACTGCGTCAGGAAGATATCTCTTTGGCTCAGTTGTTAAGGTATTGGCCTTGCGTCCGGGAGTTCCGGCGTTCGAATCCCGCTTGGTCCCTTATTTCTGCTATGCATTTATTCATTTGTTTCTTTGTTACGGACTTTGTTCGTAAGAGGACTCAAACATGAAAATTTGTGCTGCGAAGGGTAGAAAATAATGTGGGAAAAGGAGAAAATGATAGAATGCCGAATAGTAACAACTTGGGGTGGAAGGGTTTCGAAATCATTGTGGGAAAAGAAGAAAATGCTGATGATCATTATTTTCTCTTTTCCCCCCCCCCCATTTCGCTGACAAGACTTCACAATTTCAGCTTCACCGGAAATTATATTTTAAATTTTGACAAATCTATAAGATTTTTAGTGAGGTAGAAAATGAAGACCATAAAAAAGAAGGTGTTGTAAATATCCTGGGTTAGGGAAGAAAGAGTAATCCAATCGTTTAAAATGAAGAAAGCTACAAATTTGCCAAGAGGGTCCGTCCACACTTTGGAGAGAATAACCATTGTAAAATCAAAAATAAGAGCAGGAAATGGAATCACTGCTTTAATTCATATCGTTTTATCATACTTTACAACATTTTATCAATTTTCTTATACCTTTCAACATTTTATCAATTTTATCACACTTATATTTTATCAATATAGATAAAAGATTATCCCATAAACAAAGGGGCTACTATCAGATACATCATTGATATGCATACCCTTGAGCAATCTGCATGTTCCCAATAGCAACTCAAGGGTCGCCGATTAAATTTTAGGTGCAATTATTACTTTAGGTTGCATTTTATTGAAAAATGTGGCACAATCCTAATCCTCACTCAAAACCAAGATAAGGGTGAATTTGCTACTGCCATTCCTCTAACATCAAAATCAGTTCAGCTAGACTCACACATCTTTTAAAAAAATCATAAAATCAGCAATTACACCTCTGTGTGAAAAGCACTGCTTTTCCTGAATAGTTTTTAGCAATCTGAAGAATGTGTGATAATTTGTGGTCCACCACTCTTTACGTTTGTTCAATATACAACATTCACTGTCTAGGTTCTTTTTCTCAGCAAGATGGTTCATCTCTGCTTTACCATATTGTATGTGGCTCTTGTACTATACTGTACCTAAAAATATATATAAATAAATAGGGGTAAGGAACTACAACCACATCCCCAAGTATGCCAAAATAATCGTTCAATTCAGCTTATTGCTCTCAGATTTGCAAATTTTGAAAACTGTGCAATTCTATTCACTAGTCCTTTCTTTGTAAGCTGACACAATATTGTATTGTGTATCATACAAATTCAAACACTGACCCAGACATGACTGTTCACTTAGCACTGTGTGGCCAATATTTAACGAAAAGTATGCTGTGCATATTAATGGTCATTTTCTTGAATTGCTCATTCTGGTGTCAGCTTTGCAATGACCATTTTCACCGTCCTTTAGAGATCACGATCACATGTTTTCAAACACGCTCTGGCCACAGTCATTTATAAAAACTCACCACCATACAGTTATGGCAACGTATGGTGAAAAGTAGAGTTTATTACCCGTATTAAAATGCTGACAATTTTTAATATAGTTTAACAGTCCAGACATCAGACAAGACTGTCTACCTAGCACGGTGTGGCCAATGTGGATAGGAGCAGTTTTTCTGGCATGCCATTGGCCATTTTCTTACCTGCTCAATACAATATGGGTGTCAGCATGTAAATGGCCACCTAACTGTACGTATTGGATCACAATTTCAATGTTTTCTGACATACCTGGGCCTAACAGTCTTATGCAGATCAAGAAGACAGGGATGCATTTTTTTTTTAAATAACGTGTAATTTGTTGGAGGTGAGGTTTTGAAACAGACTAGGCCCCTGAGATCTTATGCCCAAATAAGATCTCTGGACCTGGGTTGCAAACACACTCCATGACAGTACTATCTTAACCTGCAAATTCTTGCATCAGAAAAGGAAGGCCTTTAATCCTCTCTGCACATTGGCCATATCGGGTACATTTTTGCACACTGGTACCTAGGTTATCAATGTGGTGATAGCACTGCACACAAAACCTCTGCAAAAGTTTGAAGTAAACATTTAAGACAAACAAACATACACACAAACAAACAGACAGACAAACAACAAACAAATAGCGAAGAAACACAATTTTGGATTTTGAAAATTAACACCAAGATTTACAGGTTCAAGTATTTGTTATTTCATTCATTTTGATATGATCAAATATAGAACAGACCACAATCCTGATTTTGTATGAAAGAAGTACAAAATATTCATACTGTAAGCTTGAATTAGAATTTTAAGCTTCACAGGACATTACAGCTGCCCTAAACTAGCTACATCGAATTTTAAAAGAGAAAAATTTAATGCACTTGATATTATTCTAGTGACCTACATTAACTCTTTTTCCCCCACATTGTTTTCTACCCTTCTAAAAACAAATTTCAATTTTTCAGACACATCCATTTGGCATCTGCAAATGCTTATAAATAGTCCAGTCTAACATTTTCTGATTTGGTATGGAGTTAAAGTTGCAAGTTTCACATGACATTAAAGCTGCCCTAAACTGCCTCATTTTGAAAGAAGATTTTTAATGAAGTTGATATTTTTCTGGTGACCTGCATTTTCTCTTTTTCCCAACAATGTTTCCAACATGCTTTTTCCTTAGGGTTATTGACACTCCAGATTGTGTGGTAAAGGGTTAAATACAGTATTGCTTGAGACCTGAAGAAACTTACATTGCAAATAATTTCAGGATGGCACTGCTTTTGACTGGAATTTAATGAAGGCTAGTTTTTTCTAGATTACCTGGAGGAACTTGTGATATGCATTTGACCAAAGTGCTTAGAAATGGTTGAAAAACGGTATTGCCAGTTATTTGAAAGATGGGTTTTAAAGAAACCTGAATACATTGTTAGTAACTTTTTAAGCTGACCAAACCTGTCAAATTATGTTAAATACCATGAATTGCATGTGACCCAACTGCTTACAAATTGTTGAAAAAAAAAGTATTGCCAGATATTTAAAAGATGGATTTTAAAGAAACCTGAATACATTGTTAGTAACTTTTTAAGCTGACCAAACTTGTCAAATTATCCTTAATACCATGATATGCATGTGACCCAACTGCATACAAATTGTTAAAAAATAGGTATTGCCATCAACCTGATAGCTGAAACTTCCATTTGTGCTATATAACCCCTGTCCCTGGCCACATTGTATAATATATATAAATAATGTAGGTTCCTGCGGTCAGTCTACTGAACCTCACCTCCCTGTTTTTTCAGGAAACATTTAACCTTATACTTTGATTCATATCTAAATTAACAGGTTACATATCTATATGTGACAAATTTTTGAGAAACCTGAAGGCATTGTAAGTGATTTTTTTAATCTGACCATACTTGCTTTGATAATACATATTTGACCAACAATGCAGATATGATTTTATAGTATTCTGATAAGTTTACCAGCAACCTGAATTTCATGCAAGTTAAAAGTTAACTGAACTTGTCACAACACTATGATGTATTTGGGCCAACACTTCACGTAATGCATGTATACATGCAGCTATATGATGGTATGACTAGGAACTTTATTTATGGTAAATTTGACCTCTTTCCAATTAGTTCACACAAGAAATATTTTTAAAAAAGATTGACTGCATAAATTCGCCAGCAAATAGGCAGGAACCACAGTATAAACATGTATACATTTTTTACCGATTACAAATTTCTGTTAGTTCATTTTTCATCAATGCCAAAACCCAGGTCAAAAGCAAGCACATTCAGCTATGCCAAAAAACAGTTGTGCCAGCAACCTGATAGTTGAAACTTCCATTTGTGCTATATAACCCCTATCCCTGGCCACATTGCATATTTTTGATATATATAAATAAATAATGGAAGTTCCAACTGTCAGTCTACTGAACCTCACGTTCAGTAAAATGCCATGTAATTTGAATTTTCTATATAAGTTGATTAGAAAAAAAGATACGGTAATGGTTGTTTTGAGAATAAATGACTAACAACGAAAAAAAATTCATAAGTTGCCGAAATTGATTTATGAGAAGAACTGTAATGCAAAAAAGGGCTTTGTTTTCTCATTTTACCATTCTGACACTTTGTACATTCAAAAACGGTATTCCAGTTTTCAAACTGTTAAATTAGCATTGCCAATGAAGCACATTGCAGACAAGGATTTTATGCACAAAAAGATGAAACAAAAAATACTTTACAACCCAACTTAGCTCTATGAATAAAAGTTCGTTTGAGCCAAAGCAATATGAATTTAGAAAACAAACAATTGAGAAAACTGCTAGAAACTGGTTGACAACTTTGACCTACCTCCATTCAGTCTTCATGCTGAACTTTCCTAAGGCAAGCTCAAGGCAGTCGGAAGTGGTCCAGTCGGTCCGGACCAAATTTTCGGCCGAAAATGAAAAATGGCTGGACCAATTTTTCGAAAAAAAAAAAAAAAAAAAACGTGCAATATAAACCTCAAAAAATGCACCAGAATGCACTAGAGAGCGTCTTATTTTCAAATTTTTTCCGGGAGAGCATGCCCCGAACCCCCTAGCATGGCTTAAATGCGTAACATAAACCTCAAAAAATGCCCCAGAATGTACCAGAGAGCGTCTTATTTTTAAAATTTCGACTGAGATAGAAAATTTTTAAAAACAAGTGTGGGAAAAGTAGAAAATGCGCCAGAATGCACCAGAGAGCGTCTTATTTTCAAAATTTTTCCAGGGGACCCTAGCATGGCTTCGCGACTTCGTCGCTCGCCATACTGGCCGGACCAAATGAAATTTCCTTCCGACGGGCCTGAAGCTAAGATCTTTCCTGAAAGAGATTTAAAAGAAAACAGATTATTTTTTTTTTATTGA
The DNA here is from genome assembly GCA_943736015.1 of Tridacna crocea. Lineage (NCBI taxonomy): Eukaryota > Metazoa > Mollusca > Bivalvia > Cardiida > Cardiidae > Tridacna > Tridacna crocea. Next base: position 19,706,759 of record OX031069.1, read on the forward strand.
TGTCCTTTACTGAATAAAGACTTTTTTTGATCGAAACATACACTAAGCCCCCTTTTTTCATGACACAGCATGAAATAAAACCAACCCCCCCACACACACACAAAGAAAAAATAGCTGACTAGCGTAAGGAACACATATATAAAGTTTCATCAGTTATTGCTAGGAATTTAAGAAGAGGAATAGACAAACAGCATTGGTGATAAACAATTCATGAATTCATGGTGATAGATAAACCAACTTTGCGTGGTTCCTTGGCTGCTCTTCTTTCTGTGTAATTATTTTTCTAAAAATCTAAGCAAATGGGCAGATAAATTTAAGTAATAGATACAAAAAAAGATTTGAATAATCATGTATGTAAAGAAATATCTTAACCCTACACCAAATTAAGTTTTTAAAATAGTTATCAAACAATTCCCAATTATAATAACTTGGTTTGGGAGGATTTGAAATCATTGTGGCAAAATAAGAAAATGTTGATTATCAGCATTGTTTTTTTGCCCCCATTTTAAAGGCAGAATTCATAATTTAAGCTTCACTGGAAATTATATTTTAAATTTTGACAAATCTAAAGATTTTTAGCATGGTAGAAAGTGAAGACCATATGAAAGAAAGCGTTGTTAAAATCCTGTGTAAAGGAAGACAGAAATCCAATCGTTCAAAATAAAGAAGGCTGCAAATTTGCCAAAAGAGCAAGTCAAAACTTTAGAGAGAAAAACCATACGTAAATAAAAAATAAGAGCAGGAAATGGAACCACTGCTTTATTTTATCATACTTTACAGTATTTTATCAATTTTATCATATCTTTCAATATTTTATCAATTTAAATTTTATCAATCTTTAGAAAAGAGGTTATCCCATAACCAAAAAGGCTACTATCAGACACATCATTGACCTTCATACCCTTGAGCTATATGCATGTTCCCAATACCAACTCCAGGGTTGCTGATTAAATTTTAGGTGCAACTATTACTTTAGGTAGCATTCTATTGAAAAATGTGGCTCAATCCTAAAGAACAGAACTTTAGACAAAATACCTGTTGTCATAATATTACCTCACTCAAATTCAAGGTAAGAGTGAATTTGCTAATGCCATTCCTCTAACATAAAGATCATCTTTGCTAGACTCACACAATTGAAAAAAAAAAAAAAAATCAGCACTTACACAGCTGTGTAAAAAACATTGCTTTCCCAAATCGTCTCAGCAATCTGAAGGATATATGATGATTTGTGGACCACCACTGCTTATATTTGTTCTGTATAAAATATTCACTGGTCTAGGTTCTGTTTCTCAATAAGATGGTTCATCTCAGCTTTATCATATTGTATGTGGCTCTTGTACTATACTGTACCTAAAATTATAAAAAATAAAGTAGGGGTAAGGAACTACAACCACATCCCCAAGTAGGCCAAAGTAATCATTCGATTCAGCTTATCGCTCTCACAAAATTGCAAATTTTGAAAACTGTATAATTTTATTCACTAGTCCTTTCTTTGTAAGCCGACACAATATTGTATTCTGTATCATACAAATTCAAACATTGACCCAGACAAGACTGTTCACTGAGCACTGTGTGGCCAATATTTAACGAAAAGTATAGTTTGCATATTGATGGTCATTTTCTTGAATTGCTCATTTTGGTGTCAGCTTTGCAATGACCATTTTCACCATCTTTTTGAGATCACGATCAGATGTTTTCAAACACACTCTGGCCACAGTTTTGTTATAAAAACTCACCAACATACAGTTACTGCAATGTATGGTGAAAGGTAGAGTTCATTACCCGTATTAAAATGCTGACACAATATTTAATATAGTTAACAGTCCAGACATCGGACAAGACTGTCCACCTAGCACGGTGTGGCCAATATGGATAGGAGCAGTTTTTCTTGGCATGCCAATGGCCATTTTCTTACCTGCTCAATACAATATGGGTGTCAGCATGTAAATGGCCATCTAACTGTATGTATTGGATCACAATTTCAATGTTTTCTGACATGCCTTGGCCTAACAGTCTTATGTAGATCAAGAAGACAGGGATGCATTTTTTTTAAATAAAGTGTAATTTGTTGGGGGGTGAGGTTTTGAAACAGACTTGGCTCCCAAGATCTTATACCCATATAAGATCTCTGGACCTGGGTTGCAAACACACTCCATGACAGTACTATCTTAACCTGCAAATTCTTGCAACAGAAAAGGCATAAGGCCCTATATCCTCTCTGCACATTGGCCATATCGGGTACATTTTTGCAGACCGGTACCTAGGTTATCAATGTGGTGATAGCACTGCACACAAAACCTCTGCAAAAGTTTGAAGTAAACATATAAGACAAACAAACATACACACAAACAAACAGACAGACAAACAACAAACAAATAGCAAAGAAAAACAATTTTGGATTTTGAAAATTAACACCAAGATTTACAGGTTCAAGTATTTGTTATTCCATTCATTTTGATATGATCAAATATAGAACCAAACACAATCCTGATTTTGTATGAAAGAAGTACAAAATACTCATACCGTAGGCTTGAATTATAATTTTGAACTTCACAGGACATTACAGCTGCCCTTAACTACCTCAAATTTTGAAAGAAAAAAATTAAATGAAGTTGATATTCGTCTGGTAACCAGCACTTTCTTTTTTTCCCCCACAATGTTTTCTATCCTTCTAACAACAGATTTCAATTATTCAATCACTTTTTTCTTGCGTTGTCTGCAAATGCTTTCAATTTGGACCGTTCAAAATTTTGTGATTTGGTAAAGAGTTAAAGTTGTCAGTTTTACAGGACATAAAAGCTCACCTAAACTACCTCAAATTTTGAAAGAGAAAAATATAATGAAGTTTGTTGGTAAATAGCATTTTATCCTTTTCCCACAATGTTTTCTACCCTTCTAACAAAAAATTTCTATTTTTTTATCACATTTTTATTTTGTCGTCTGCAAATGCTTTCAATTTGGACCGTTCAAAAATTTTGTGATTTGGTTCAGAGTTGAAGTTGTAAGTTTCACATGACATATTAAAGCTGCCCTGAACAACCTAAAATTTTAAAAGAAAAAAAATTAATGAAATAAGTTGATATTATCCTAGTAAGGTACATTTTCTCTTTTCCCAACAATGTTTTTGACAGGCTTTTTCCTTGGGGTTATTGACACTCTGGATTGTTAAGTAAAAAGGTTATTGCTTGAGACCTGAATTTATTATGGGCTATTTTTTTACTTTTATATGACAGAACATACTTCACAGTTAATTTAAAGACAGAATTGCTTGAGACCTAAATTCAGAATAGACTTGTATTATAAGGGTGTAACCAAGAAAAAACAAATTATACGAACGCAATAGACGTTCTAGAGGGCCATAGGCTCGAGTAGGGGGAGATCATGAAATGGGGTCTCCCCCTGACATTGGGGGTGGGGGTTGGGGGGGGGCTCCCAAAAGAAATTATCGATATTCAAGATGGCTGTAGAACGATTTTGAGCCCCTTCGGAGGTAGAAATTTAGTTTTCAATGACATGTTTGATTGGAATCGGAATCAGCCAAATAGAATCAGCGACCATATAATCAAGACATTTCTAATCTTGGCTGTTTTAGAAAATGGCCCAAGTGAAAAATATACGAAAAGAGGCAACCTATGACCTATTCTCGATTTTTTTTTTTTGCATTAAGCAAGTGTGTGGTGTGCGTAATAGAATTTACGCATGTGTTATTAATTTACCTGAAGGCATTTATGTAACAAAGAAAATGGCATTATTTGTGACCTGAATGTAATGTTGGATAATTTCGTAAGTTTATCTGAAGAAACTTATATGAATAATTTCAAGATGGCACTGCTTTTGACTTGAATTTAATGAAGATTAGTTTTTTGGAGTTCACCAGTGGAGAAACTTATGATATGCATTTGACCCAAGTGCTTTGAAAGACAGATTTTAAAGAAACTTGAATGCATTGTAAGTGACTTTTCAAGCTGACCAAACTTGCCAAATTATGTTTAATACACTGATTTGCATGTGACCCAACTGCTTACAAATTGTTGAAAAATAGGTATTGCCAGCAACCTGATAGCTGAAACTTCCATTTGTGTTATATAACCCCTGTCCCTGGCCACACTATATATATATCATAAATAAATAATGGAAGTTTCCACTGTCAGTCTACTGAACCTCACCTCCCTGCAGAAATTTGATGTTGGTACAATGTTTTTAAGTAAACTTTAAATCCTATACTTTGATTCATATCTAAGTTAATAGGTTACATATTTATATGCGACAAATTTTTGAGAAACCTGAAGGCATTGTAAGTGACTTTTTAAGCTGACCATACTTGTTTTGATAATACATATTTGACCAACAATGCAGATATGATTTTATAGTATTCTGATAAGTTTACCAGCAACCTGAATTTCATGCAAGTTAAAAGTTAACTGAACTTGTCACAACACTATGATGTATTTGGGCCAACACTTCACGTAATGCATGTATACATGCAGCTATATGATGGTATGACTAGGAACTTTATTTATGGTAAATTTGACCTCTTTCCAATTAGTTCACACAAGAAATATTTTTAAAAAAGATTGACTGCATAAATTCGCCAGCAAATAGGCAGGAACCTCAGTATAAACATGTATACATTTTTTACCGATTACAAATTTCTGTTAGTTCATTTTTCATCAATGCCAAAACCCAGGTCAAAAGCAAGCACATTCAGCTATGCCAAAAAACAGTTATGCCAGCAACCTGATAGTTGAAACTTCCATTTGTGCTATATAACCCCTATCCCTGGCCACATTGCATATTTTTGATATATATAAATAAATAATGGAAGTTCCAACTGTCAGTCTACTGAACCTCACGTTCAGTAAAATGCCATGTAATTTGAATTTTCTGTAAGTTGATTAGAAAAAAAGATACGGTAATGGTTGTTTTGAGAATAAATGACTAACAACGAAAGAAAATTCAAAAGTTGCCGAAATTGATTTATGAGAAGAACTGTAATGCAAAAAAGGGCTTTGTTTTCTCATTTTACCATTATGACACTTTGTACATTCAAAAACGATATTCCAGTTTTCAAACTGTTAAATCAGTATTGCCAATGAAGCACATTGACAAGGATTTTATGCACAAAAAGATGAAAAAATACTTTACAACCCAACTTAGCTCTATGAATAAAAGTTCGTTTGAGCCAAAGCAATATGAATTTAGAAAACAAACAATTGAGAAAACTGCTAGAAACTGGTTGACAACTTTGACCTACCTCCATTCAGTCTTCAGGCTGAATTTTTTCCTAAGGCAAGCTCAAGGCAGTCGGAAGTGGTCCAGCCGGTCCGGACCAAATTTTCGGCCGAAAATGAAAAATGGCTGGACCAATTTTTCGAAAAAAAAAAAATGTGAAATATAAACCTCAAAAAATGCACCAGAATGCACCAGAGAGTGTCTTATTTTCAAAATTTTTCCGGGAGAGCATGCCCCAGACCCCCCTAGCATGGCTTAAATGCGTAACATAAACCTCAAAAAATGCCCCAGAATGTACCAGAGAGCGTCTTATTTTCAAAATTTCGACGGAGATAGAAAATTTTTAAAAACAGTGTGGGAAAAGTAGAAAATGCGCCAGAATGCACCAGAGAGCGTCTTATTTTCAAAATTTTTCCGGGGGACACTAGCATGGCTTTGCGACTTCGTCGCTCGCCATACTGGCCCGACCAAATGAAATTTCCTTCCATTGGGGGAGCGGTTTGGGGGTGGGGGCTCCCAAAAGAAATTATCGACATTCAAGATGGCTGTAGAACAATTTTGAGCCCCTTTGGAGGTAGAAATTTAGTTTTCAATGACATGTTTGATTGGATCGGAATTGGCCAAATAGAATCAGCGACCATATAATCAAGACATTTCTAATCTTGGCTGTTTTAGAAAATGGCCCAAGTGAAAAATATACGAAAAGAGGCAACATATGACCTATTCTCGATTTTTTTTTTTTTGCATTACGTAAGTGCGTGGTGTGCGCAATAGAATTTACGCCCGTGTTATTTATTTACCTGAAGGCATTTATGTAACAAAGAAAATGGCATTATTTGTGACCTGAATGTAATGTTGGATAATTTCGTAAGTTTATCTGAAGAAACTTATATGAATAATTTCAAGATGGCACTGCTTTTGACTTGAATTTAATGAAGATTAGTTTTTTGGAGTTCACCAGTGGAGAAACTTATGATATGCATTTGACCCAAGTGCTTTGAAAGACAGATTATAAAGAAAACTGAATGCATTGTTAGTGACTTTTCAAGCTGACCAAACTTGTCAAATTATGTTTAATACACTGATTTGCATGTGACCCAACTGCTTACAAATTGTTGAAAAATAGGTATTGCCAGCACCTGATAGCTGAAACTTCCATTTGTATTATATAACCCCTGTCCCTGGCCACACTATATATATATATATATCATAAATAAATAATGGAAGTTTCCACTGTCAGTCTACTGAACCTCACCTCCCTGCAGAAATTTGATGTTGGTACAATGTTTTTAAGTAAACTTTTAATCCTATACTTTGATTCATATCTAAGTTAATAGGTTATATATTTATATGTGACAGATTTTTGAGAAACCTGAAGGCATTGTAAGTTTTTAAGTTGACCATACTGGCTTTGATACATGTTTGACCCAACAATGCAGATATAATTATCTAGTTTACTCTAACTTTGTCAGCAACCTGAATTTCATGCAAGTTAAAGGTTGACTGGACTTGTCATAACACTATTATGTATTTGAGCTACCACTCCATGTTTGATGTTTGAATGGTGTTTTACGCCGCTTTCAACAGTATTTCAGTCATATCACTGCGACAGTTCACATATTCATGTTTCCTGGATTTCACCAGTACTAGGCTAGGCTCTGAAGTGTCTTGCCCAAGGACACTCCTGTGAAAAAAACCCAGTGGAGCCAGGGAGGCTCAAACCTGGGACCTCCAGGTTACGAGTCCTACACTTTACCATTGAGCCACACAGGACCCACCACTCCATGTAATGCATATATAGATGCAGCTATATGATGGTACAACCAAGAATTTATTTAAGTTTCACAAGCTCAAGAAATTAAAACTTGATATTTATTATAGATTTGACCTCTGCAATTTCTGTTAGTTCATTTTTCATCAATGCCAAAACCTAGGTCAAAAGCAAGCACATTCAGCTATGCCAAAAAACAGTTTTGCAAGCAACCTGATAGTTGAAACTTCCATTTGTGCTATATAAACCCTGTCCTTGGCCACACTGTATATTTCTAATATATGAATAAATAATGGAAGTTCTTTCTCTCAGTCTACTGAACCTCACATGTTAAGTAAAATGCCATGTAATTTGTATTTTCTGTAAGTCGATTATAAAAAAGATACGGTAATGGTTGTTTTGAGAATAAAAGGCTCTTTTGAGATGAAAAAAATTCAAAAGTTGACGTAATTGATTTATGAGAAGAATTGTAATGCAAAAAAGGCTTTGTTTTCTCATTTTACCATAATGTTACATAAATCAGGACCGGTATTCCAGTTATCAAATTATTAAACCAGTACTGCCAACTGAAGCACATTGCAGACAAGGATTTTATGCATAAAAATATGAAACAAAAAATACTTTACAACCCAACTTAGCTCTATATATAGAAGTTCTATTTAGCCAAAGCAATATGAATTTAGAAAACAAACTAATTGATAAAACAGCTAGAAACTGGTTGACAACTTTGACCTACCTTCAGTCTGTCTTCATGCTGAAGTTTCCTAAGGCAAGCTCATATCTTTCCTAAAATTTAAAAGAAAACAGGTTATTTTTTTTAAATGATAAGGTAACTTTAACAGAAAAAAGACTTTTTGATAGAAACATACATCAAGCCCCCTTTTTCCATGACACAGCATTGAATAAAACACGCCCTTCCTTGCAAAAAAAAAAACCAATAGGGCATAATTAAGGTACACTGAAAAACTGCAGTTTGGTTTTGGAAGGGTAGAAAACATTATTGCAAAAGGAGAAAATGCTGGTTAACAGCATGTTCTCCTTTTCCCAAAATGTTTTCTGAAAGCTTTCTTTCTCAGCGTCATCAAAAGTACAGATTGAGTGGTAAAGAGTTAGGGGTGTAACTAAATGTTACTTTAAACTTCAGTCCACATCATATGCCACATCAAGTCCAGATCGTATTTAACAAAAACCACATGCAATATGAACCCAGTCCCAAAGTTTTCCTTTTGGACAAATCCAGTGGGGTCCTGACCCCCAGCCCCCTGACCTCCTGCGTGCTCTACCCGTCTGTAAATGAAGCTAGTACTGTTGACATGTTATAATCTTGTAAATTAACCCTTTCTCAAACAATGCCTTATTTTACAATCCTTAGATAAAAGCATTTTGAAAATATTGTGGGAAAAGGAGAAAATGCTGGTAACCAGCATTTTCTCCTTTTCTAACAACGTTTTCTACCCTTCTTATAAGAAATTTCAATCTTTCAGTTGAATTAATTTTGTTGTCTGCAAATGCTTTCAATTTTGACCAGTCTGTAATTTTGTCGTTTGGTAAAGAGTTAAGTGTTCAACTTACCATGTAGACTTCCCTTAGAATCTTGTAGACTTCCCTTAGAATCAAATGTTTGCCATGGTGTCTAAGCAGTGCCACTTCAAAGCCATGATACCTTAAATAAGAAATAATAAAAGACCTCGAAAACCTTTGTTTTAAAGGGCTGGGGCTTTGGGAAAAGTTTCTATTGTTAAAGTTTCCATCTAAGGTAATACTCTTACCTCTTCATCAAACAACAGAATTTGGACGGATCAAAATTGAAAGCATGATTCAAAAGTTGAAATTTATTAAGAAAGGGTGTAAAACATTTTCTCTTTTTTTTCCACAATGTTTTCTCCTTGGCGTTTTTAAAGTTTAGATGCAGTAAAGGATAACATTTTTTATGGATTTTACAAACTATGTTTAATGGCTAATTTTAAACACAAGTGTTATTTTGCACAGACAAGATTTCTTAACTTCTTTGCCAAGCCTCCGTAGCCCAATTGGTATGACTTGAGAACAGGTCCCTGGTTCAAATCCCAAGCTTGGCTAATTTTTTTCCTTGAACTGATAAAAGTCATTGTAATAATTAGGATTACAATCTTTCCAAAGCCAAACTCCTTAAAGTGAGAACCTACTAGGATTGTGTGGTTACTGGTTACATGACTTAACCCATTACCAAACGACAATATTTTAGACTGTTCCAAATTGAAAGCATTTGCAGACGACAAAATAAAAGTGACTGAAAATTTGATATTTATTTTGTGAATGGTAGAAAACATTGTGGGAAAAGGAGAAAATGCTGGTTACCAGCATTTTCTCCTTTTCCCACAGTGTTTTCAAAAGGCTTCTTTCTCAGGGGCGTCAAAAGTAGGGATTGTGTGGTAATGGGTTAAAGGGTATAGGAAAAGCACAACTTTTTAGTTTAATCTAGGAAATAATACTCTATTTCATTTCTCTCTCTCCAAAAGCCTACAGTTACAATTAAAAATCTAATTCAAATGGCAATGCTAGCTTCTGATACTTTCTGCAGTATTGTGGCCAGGGACAGGGTGTATCAGAAACTCACATAACCATTTGAAATAGCCTTACAAAGTAAAAGAAAAATTAAGTGCAACATGGAAGTAGCTAAAATATGCAAATACATTGAAAAAAAAGAGAGAATTTTTATACACGGAAAATGTTAATTATGGTAATACCCAGTAAATTCAAATTTCTTGCTAAAATATAAATCTACTGAAACCTTTCCCAAAATGGCACAATTTTGGAAACTGAAAGCATTAATTTTGCAAACAAAAAAATAAAACATGGCTTAAATGATGGTACAGTGTTTGTCCACCAAAGAGTAGAAAGCATTGTGGCAAAAGAAGAAAATACTGGTCACCAGACAGATGATCAAGCTTTAAACTTGCAATAAGGGTGTAATGGCTTGTGCTAGGTGTATACTAGTGATAAGGGAGAGCATTGCAGTGTGACAAATCTTCTTTTCAATATTACAATGTTTTCAAAACTCTTCTATTAGAGGACATCAATGAGAGTTGGTCCAAATTGAGAGTGTTCACAGATTATACTATAAATGTGACTCAAATGATGAAATTTGTCTCTGACAGGGAAGAAAACATTAAGGGAAAAGGAGAAAATGCTTGGTTACTGAAATCCTTTCATAGCTATTAAGAGTAGATTGTATGGTACAGCTTTAAAAAGTTAATGTGCTTTGTAAGGAAAATTTTATACTTTTACCATTATAAAAAAGAAAACAAAAATAGGGGGAAAACTCTAGTATTATATTAATCACTTGGTATTCAGAAGTATGTCTTAATTTCATCAATTGCAGTAGCCCAGAAGCACATGTTTAAATCAAAATAGTGGTAATGGCCTTCAAACCCCAAGTGCAGTTTGCTTTTTGACTCTCTGTCTGTCCATCTGGTAGTCTAAAACCAGCTTAAAGTTTCAAAACCCTGAAAAACCCACTCAGTCCTATCTGTTCCCACAAGTCAAAATTAAATGTCTGAGTCGGTATGCTTGTATAAATGTTCCTAATTTGGTGTGGAGACTGTGACCCAATCAATCTGGGGTGAAAAATCTGGTTAACCAAAGCTGAGACAACCCTGTTCCTGATAAAATATGTTTTTGCAAGTTCAAAAATCTGTTATGGTGAACCTTGAAGACTAACTATAGATGTTTTCTGATACTAGTATGGCTACTCCAATTGTTTTTCCAACATTCTCCAAGGAATGAATGGAAAAAATCAGGCCCTGAGTAATCCACAATTACAATGATCTTTAAGATAATTATGTTTTCTTGAAACATGCATTTATGTGAATGTGAATAATATATTAAATGTGTAGTGCACCAAGTCATCTGGGCTGTAGGTTCTTGAGAAATGAACATACGTTTCTGGGCTTTTCACAATTGTAGAAACCAACACAAATGTTATTCATTCCTACTTACGCAATTTACTAGAACAATCAAGCTAAATTTTGTGATGACTTTGTTATCTATGGCAGAATATAATAGTGTTCGTTTGATTTTCCAACCTGGTGGCCAATATAAACTAGTTTACTTTGGCCACTTTTTTTTTTGTATTACTGTTTGAAAAATATATGGGTAAAGCTGACACATTTTTTCATTAGGCAAATTCATTCTCTGAAAATTCTAATTACTGTAGCTTCAGTTACTTTTGTATTTCTTACTCAAACCTGTGCCTAAAACCAGTTTATGAGTTTATAGGGTAATTGTTTTTACACATTTTACAAACTGTATCTTTTAGTAGCTAATTGTGAACACAAATGTCATTGTGCAGACTCTAACAACATTTCTTTAATTCTTTGCCAAGCCTCCCTAGTCTTCTTTATATGACTTGAGAAAGGTCTCTTGTTCAAATCCCTGGCTTGGCCAATTCCTTTTCTTCCGAAGATTGTCAAGAGTCATTACAACATTTTATTTCCAAAGCCAAACTCCTTAACCCATTACCACACAATGACGCCTTTTAACACCCCTGAGGAAGAGGCCTTTTGAAAACATTGTGGGAAAAGGAGAAAATGCTGGTAACCAGCATTTTCTCCTTTTCCCACAAAGTTTTCTATCCTATCAAAGCAAAACTGCACTATTTGAGCCACTTTGAAATTGTCGTCTGCATTTGCTCTCAATTTGGATAAGTCTAAAATTATGCTGTGTGGTAATGGGTTAAAGAGAGAACATGGGATTGTGTGGTAAATGGTTACATGACTTCAAATTTATCCAAAAAGCAAAACTTTTATGTTCAGTCTATACAATAGTTCTCTTTATCATAGCTTTTGCCAAACCGCCTTACATTATGAGTACAAATTTAGATTAAATGGCAATGCTAGCTTCTGATACTTTCTGCAGTATTGTGACCAGGGACAGGGTGTATCAGAAACACACATGATCATTTGATATATCCAAAAAAAGTTAAAAAGAAAAATTTAAGTTCTACACGGAAGAAGCTAAATTATGAAAAATTGAAAAATTGAAAAAGAGAAATTGTTTATACAAAAAATGATAATAAAATGCTGGGTTAATGAAAATCTCACAGTTAGGGCAGATAGACTCTGGTTTGTACAGTAGGGATTAGAACAAAATGTGTCTTATACGGAAAATTTGCGGGTTAATATTACCTTAAAAAAATTAGTAAAATAGCTTTATGTAGAACAGTGGGTATTCTAAATATGTCTAAGTTTCATCAATTGCAGTAGCCCAGAAACATTATGTTTAAATCAAAATAGTAGTACAGGCCTTCAAAACCCATGTGCATTTTGCATTTTGACTCTCTGTCGGTCCATCTGGTAGTCTAAAACCAGCTTAAAGTTTCAAAACCCTGAAAAACTCATTCAGTCCAAACTGTTCCCACCTGTCAGTATTAAATGTCTGAGTCAGTATGCTTGTATAAATGTTCCTAATGTGGTGTGGAGACTGTCACCCAATCGGTCTGGGGTGAAAATCTGGTTACCCAAAGCCGAGACAACCCAATTTCTTGTCAAATGAATGTTTTTGCTAGTTCAAAAATCTGTTCTGGTGAAGCTTGAAGACCAATATAGATGTTTCCTGATACTAGTATAACTGTTACTCCAATTGTTTTTCCAACATTCTCCAAGGAATAAATGGAAAAAACTGGCCCTGAGTAATCCATAATCAAAAAGACAATGTTTTCTTGAAACATTCATTTATGTGAATGTGCTTGATATATTAAATGTGTAGTGCACTTAGCCATCCGGGCTATAGATTCTTGAGAAATGAACACATGTTTCTGGGCTTTATACATTTGTAGAAACCAAGACAAATGTTATGAATCTTACTTTTACATTTCACTCGAACAATCGAGCAAAATTTCATGATATCCTATTTACCTTAATTCCACCTTAATTTGTTGGAGAATATATGGTGTTTTATAAGTTTTCTCTGACACAGTAGGCAATATAAACTCGTTTACATTGGCTAGTAATTTTCTTTTAGTATTACTTATTGAAAAATGTCTTGGTTTACACAAGTATTTCTTTATTAGATTTCTTTATTCAATAAGTTTAGTCTCTTAAAACCTTAACTGCTGTAGCACTAATTCTTTTCTTAATCAAACCTGTGTTTGTGACTGGGGGTGACCGGTTGCTGAAGGCAGTTGAAAGTGAAGATTTTTACTTTGCTTATATCTTGGTATGTTGCTTTAGCTTTTTGCCTTATTCTTGTTTTACTTGCGTGTAAATTCACCAAAAGTAGTTTAGCTTTTTATGTTAGCAGGCATGCAGACAAAAATGATGACAATACTTATTTACTGAACTACTAAAAATTAAATAATTATCTAATTTTTGTTTGACAGGCAAAAATAATACTAATTTTTCCAATAAATACTTAAAGATTGTCTTAGGAGCAACATGTCAAGCCCACTATGGGGAGTTATTAAAGAACTTTATATACTGCACTTGGACAAATAGTAACCAATCACTAAAGGTACATGATTCTTATTTCAGATTCCTTTGTTTTCAAATTTGCATTAGGATAGGAGTATTGTAGCTCCTTAAAGGTGGCCCTTCAGATTTTGGGACAAAAATTTCACAAAAATGCAAAAAAATCATCCTTATACTCCCAAAGTCTTTTAATTTTCATTCATAAAAACCCAGTAGTCGAAAACCATCCGACAAAATGAGAATTTAAAGATTTACTACAGCCCAGGTTGACACAAATGGGAGATACGTTCTATTTTTAGATGATCAATTCGCTCATTTACATACAGGAATACACAGACGAAGTTTCAAACATAGTGTCCGAAGGACAAATTATGGAAAAAATTATTACCTGTTTGTTATGTAATGGAATTTAAGTGTTATGAGTCACGTGCCAGTCACTTGACATTCCCAAAATGCTTCATTGATTTTTGGCCCGAAATCTAAAAATACCTTAAGAGGCCATGTAGCCTTTTAAGGGAACACCATCAAAAAAAAAAATTTTGTGTAATTTTATGAATTTTATTTACTGATGATTTGTATTATTTCTTCATATGAATTTCAGTGATATATATATTTTTAATCTGGTGAGATGTAAAAAATCTAAATACCCACCTTTAAGTTATGACCACTGAGTATGACCTTGAGCAAATTTTTGGGATGCCACATCTACTCATATTTTGGAGAACTAATATTCAAATTTATTTTGAAATCCATTCATGTGTGGAAGTTATGGCTTAAACAAGATTTATGATAATTTTATTGTTCGACATTAAAGGTGGCCCTTCAGATTTTGGCATGAAATTTTTACAAAAATACAAAAAATTCACCCCTATACTCCCAAGGCCTTTTAATTTTCATTCAATAAACCCCAGTAGTCGAAAACCATCCAACAAAAAGAGAAATTAAAGATTTACTACGGCCCAGGTAGACACCAACGGGAATCACAGTCTATTTTTAGATGAGCAACTTGGTAAAGGCTTCATGCAGGAAAAATTATACATGTAAATTTATACCAAAGAATTCTTCATACTTACTGGATAAAAACCCTTAAAGTGCCAGATGAACACATTTTATGTCTAGAAAAGGCAGAATTTGGTCAGCGTGATTATAAATTGGACAGTGTATATGCAAGAACAGCAATCTAGCTGATCTCAATCTACACTGACCAATATAAACAGTTTTGATAGACAAGCACTTTAGGAGTTAAGATCCCTCTCATTCCCCATACCATGAACCTAGCATCAATGCCTGATCCGATTTGTTTTTTTAAGTTGACAATAAAGAACAAACTCAGCTTCTCAATCAGCTCTGAAACCCAGTATTGACTTGAAATGGACTTCATATCTGTTTGATTTTCCAGGGCCTAATAATTCTAGTGGTACAAGTCTGATCTTGATTTATGCCTGCTTGTAGTGTTTTTCAAATGGCTTCTGGCAGTGAAAGGGTGAAATAAATCCACTGATGTAACTTCTCAAAATGGCTTTTTTCAAATGTGATATTGTAATTGTTTGTTTCAGATTCTTGGTTTTTGACACAGGTTAGAAAGGCTGTCTTTGCTAATGAAACATGGCTGCCCCTGAATAGACCGACAACTTTTCAAGACTGCCTTGATCTGTCATTGGTTGACAGCATCAGCTCCTTATTTGTAGACAATAGGATCCGGTGTTTCTTTTACTGAGTGAGGATGAATTTCCTGTCATTATCTGTCCCTGAATAGATCAACAACCTTTCTGGCTTGCTTTGATCCGTCATTGGTGACAGTTGATTTCTACACAAAAGGTTTTATTAAAAAACTCATTCACAACCTAAAACTATTGATCATGCAGCAGCCATTTTTCCTAGATCCCACCAAGTACTCAACACTGTGCTATCCTTTTATAACTCCTGGATACCAACCAGTGCAAGGAAATCATCCAATAAAGAAAGGCAACCTTTCTAATCCATGAATTTGGGAAAAAAAAATTCTTCTAAATTTTATATTTGCCAAAATCAAATAATTATATTACATTATTCAAGCCATTTTAAGAAATTTACTTCAATAGATTTAACCTTGACAGCAACGGTTTACTCTCTTTTGACATTTGATATGAAAAGTTGGTTTCCTATCTCTCTCTCTCCCTCTCTTATTATTCTTTTCTTTTTTCACTGTTTTCTCTTTTTTCATTTTCAAGTTTTTTTTTTTTTTTCCCATTTTTTTTTTCATTTTTTTTTAATTTTTTTTTTCAATTCTTTTTTTAATCTTTTTTTTTTCTTATTCTTTTTTTTTTAAATCTCTTTTCTTTTTTCTTTTGTTTTTCTTTTTTCATTTTTTTCCCTTTCTTTTTTTTTTAGATTCAGATTCTTCACATTTAACACTGAATAAAGAAATGAGTTACATTTTTTATGGTTGGATATAAGATCCTTAACAATAGACATTGCATATAGAAATTTTTTTTTTGATTAACCCTTAGAGCGCTGAATAAACTAAAGGAACCTTTTCAATCTAAAAGTAAGGCCTGTAATCACAAATTGATGGTAACTTTTGTCAAAAATGTCTTTCCAAAATGTCTTGGCAAAGTTGACAATGTCGATCAAAGATCAGACTGCATGTTTTGTGCTGTCTGATCTTGATCTACACTGGCTACTAAGGCAACTGTAGTTTTGAAAAGCGCTTTTAGGGTTAATATTTCTAACCCTTTACCAAACAGTCCCAAGTATAACTCTTTACCAAACGACAAAATTTAGGACTAGTTCAATTTGAAAACATTTGCACACAACAAGATAGATGTGACCCAAAGATTGATATCTGATTTGGGAAGGGTAGAGAACAATGTGGGAAAAGGAGAAAATGCTGGTTACCTGCATTTTCTCCTTTTCCCACAATGTTTTCAAAAGCTTTCTTTCTCTGGGATGTTAAAAGTCGGGATTGTGTGGTAAAGAGTTGCATTTCAAAGGATTGTAGAAAAAAGAGAAAATACTGGAAAGGAGCATTTCCCCAATTTTCTAGCTCATTAAAGTACAAAAGTTTATTAGTACCAATTTCAAATTTGAGCACTGCATGTCACTTTCAACTCTGATGAGTCAACAATATGTTATTTGGGAAAGGGTTTACATTCAACATTGAGTAAGAAAATTACATTTTAACCTTTCACCAAACAATTTCAATCCCTAGAAAAAAGGGCTTTTGAAATTACTGAGGGAGATAGAGATAATACTGGTAACCAGCATTTACCCTATTTTCCACAATTTTTCTACCTTATCAAAGAACAGCAGCTCATATGTAACAATTTTGAATTCATCATCCTTAGATAAGTTTCAACTGTTTGATGTTTGGGGGAAAGGTAATTCAAAATAGAACAATGAAATAAGGAAAAAAGTGTTTGTTTTTTTAACATAAGAAATCATTGTGCTTTTTTATCATTGGAATCAAAATCCTTCACCTATTACCAAACAAACTTAAAAATGTAAGGCTTTTGACAACATTGTGGAAAAAAGAGAAAATTCTGGAAGCAATAGGCACCATTTTTTTCTCTTACCATAATGTTTTTTTCATAGAACTACAGCCCGTATGTATAAACTTCAAATCTGTTGTCTGCAGATACTTTAACTTTCAAGAGTTAACAATTTGTTGTTTGGAAAAGGTTTACATTCAACATTGTATAATTATGAACATGAGTTTTTTGTTTCATTGAAAGCAAAATGGCAAATATTTAACATGTACAAATAACCCTTAACTCTTTCCTGGTTTTAACATGTCTGCAGTACAAGCCATTAGAAAACACTGTGGAAAAAGGAGAAATTGCTAGTAACGAGCAATTTCTCCTTTTCCCACCGTGTTTTCTACCCTTTTGGAGAACTTTGTCATTTTAATCAAATTTGAAATTGTCGTCTGCAAACTCTTTGGTTTGGAAGAGTCTAAGATTTATTGTTTGGGAAAGGGTTAAAGCACCTTTCAAAAATCAAGTTGTATAATGCAGCCAGCGGAGATCAAGATCAAACTGCACAAAGCATGCAGTCTGAACTGTCCCTTACACTGTCTGCTTTACTAAAACAACATAACAATCATAAAACTGCAATCTTTTGGATCATATTTTCAGACTTAACCTTTTACCCCATAAGGCATTTCTATGGTATCTCTAGTTGACCCTGAATTACAGCAAGGATGAAGCTGTTTCTTATGTGTATATGACAACTTTTAATAGCATAGAAAACATTGTGGCAAAAGGTGAAATTGCTCATCACGAGCAATTTACTTTTGCCACAATGTTTTCCAAAGGCTCCTACAAGCAATGCATAGAAATGAGTATCTATGGAGTAAAGGGTTAAAGAGGCTGTTGGATTTATTTTGTGTTTTAAAGTCAACAAATACAACTGATACAAATAAATGATATAACAATAATATAGTAATTGAATGAATAATTACATGTTTCTAATTATTGGAAAGAATGATAAATTCATGCCGATACATTTACTATCTTAGTGGCAATTGTAATCCCTTTGGTTTACTAACCTTCAAACATGTTCAAGTAAATATGTGTTTCAGACACATATCATGCAAGGATACTTCAATATGTATCATGCCTACCATTTTCAAAAAAAAACATGGTGCTGTTTTAAAGGCATAATCCATTGTTATTTTTAATGTTATTTTCTATCAACTAATGAAATACTTTGAATACCTGTCCTAAACTCAACACTAAAGAAACTTGTACTCATAACAGGGCTGATAATACACTTTTTTTCTGCTAGATTCTGAAATCTTCTAGGCCTATAACACTTGCAACAGAATTTTTAAAGAGTCAAAGTTAAATCTGAACAAAATCTGAGCCATAACTTCTGAAATCAAACCTTTAATAAACCATTTGTGCCAATTCTGTAAAAATCCCTAAAACTTAACATTATGGAAAGATGTTAAAAATTCAACGAAAATTGTCAATGAAATTTCATAATTTTACATGTTGAGTAAAATAATGATGAATGTATATTGCTTTATGGTGCTTAGACAAGTAAGGTCATTTAGCAAGAATATCTATATGAAAAGATTATAAGAGCAAAACTTTAGAGCTTAAAAATATTTAAACAAAATTGTAACAAAGAATTGAATTGAGGATAATGTATGATCTTGATATCTATATAAGAAATCACTGAATGATATGGCAAGTTTAATACAGCAGTTTTGTTGTTATTACCATTTCATCAGATACACATAATATATCATCTAATGCTCAGCAGATGATGTCTTTGACATTTGTACTGTCTTTGGGATAAGAGGACATGAAATAGGTCAATAAGTGACCTTTTTATGGTAGAAAATCTAGATGATGACCCAATTTTTTAGTGGTTTTATTACAGAAAATATGTTAATGATAAAATATTTGTGAAATAGAAAATGAAATAATTCAGCATCTGTAATTTTAGTAACATTAATTATGCAGCTTTGTGCGCAATATAAGTGCAATTTGAAGGGACTGCATGGAGAGAGGAATAGCTAAATGACACTGTGCATTAGTGGTTGGCCGATGATCGACTATAGTCGAGAGTCAATTGGTTTTGGCTTCCGATTCCTATAATCGATTGAGAAATCCTGGAATCGATTGTAGTCGGGTGCTAAGCTGGCTTGGTGCCAAAACTTAAATTCTGGTTTTTAGCGCTTGATTTTGTGACTATAATTAATCACAATCTTGGATTAAACATAATGGATAACAAACAAGAAAACCGGCTGAAAAATGAGAAGCAAATCTTTGTCCATGAATGTCTTGACAAAAGTTGACAACTCGGCAAGCTTTCCTGAGCCCGGATTTTGACATTTGGAAATTTGAAATGACCTGTCTTTGACGGTGAAAGATATCTGCCTAAATGTCAACCTGAGGCATGAAATTATCGTCTAGAACTTCACATAACCTAGCCTGCGTGCATCTGGCATAAATATGGGTAAAACACAATCAGTATAAAATGCGAAAGACACCCGGATGATAATGAAACCGGCAAGTCATTTATGACAGAGTAACGAAGGTGTTATTCCTCTTACCTAGTGTAAAGTGACAGCTTTTTAAGTTACTTGCTATTTAAACTGACTAAATGATGTCAAATCATTAAGTAATACTTCTCCAGAAACTAACTGTCAAGAAAAAATAGATCGCAAAAAAAGCACGAAAACCCATGACACTACAATGAGCAGCTTGGTGTTGTCTGATCAGAGGGACTTCAAACTATCTTCTTATCTTTAATAATGAATTTTAAAGGTGAATTTAGACAAATTTCTGAATAAAGCAATAAGTGGAAGCTAAAATTCTGTTCATGAATGGAAATAATGTTGTTTTATGAAATGAAAATATATATATATATTGTGTGTGTGGGGGGGGGGGGGGGGATGGGGCGTCATCTGCAAATGTTTAGTACCTATTGATTAGGTACATATCTGATTTTAGGTACATATCTGATTTTTTTTAAACTTATAATACATGAAGACTTTCATGTTTACAATATTGTCACAGTATTTGAAGCAAAAAGACATTCTCAGTTAAATGGAGTCTAAAACGATTGTACTATCGATAGCTAGTTGGTTTGCTCTTCCGATTACAAAGCAATAACGAATGAGATTTTAAACCGATTGCCCAACACTACTGTGCATGTATATCAAACTTAATTTGGGCCAAATCATTTTTTAGGTAAAGTAAATAGTGGCTCTAGGAAAAAAGTTCAACATGAAATTTTCAAATCTGTGGCCTTGACCTTAGGATCGTAGGTATTGGCATGACTAGGGCATTGCTAAATGAAGATTTTGACCTGTATATGCCATCATGCCATGATCTAAATCCATCATTTAGTTTGGAAAACTATGGGTGTGTGCAGGGGGTATAACTATAGAAGAACTTTGACCTTAATCCATCATTTTGCTTCATATGACCAAAACCATCATTTTGTTCGGAAAATGTGACCTCTCATTAAGGTTTAACCTAAAAATATGGAAGCCAACTCCAGTGCCCACACAAACAATAATGCCAATTATTTGTGAATTACTAATAGTATACATAGAAATAATTATACCTCATCTATCTGTATGTAAATGGCATAATTTATAATTGTTTGCCAAATGTTATTTAATTTGATTTTATTGTCATAAAGAGTTTATTTCATTAACTTACATTATCACAATTTCAACTAGAATAACTATCACTAAAGGTGATAAATACCCCCGCCCCTATATTTCATGTCACAGGGGCAATAACTCATTAAAACTTCATTGAATTTTCACGAAAGTTGCGTCTTGCACATGTACAACTCCTAATGAACACTTCTGCCAAGTTTATAGTGAATCAGACAAAAAGTGTAGGAGGAGTTGTCTGGACAAGCATTTTAAAGTCAGATCAGGGGCAATAACTCAGTAATTCTTGATGGGATTTTCACAAAATTTGTGTCTTGCACATGTTCAACTCCAAATGGAACCTTCTGCCAAGTATAAAGCGAATCAGACAGAAATTGAAGGAGGAGTTGTCTGGACAAGCATTTTAAATGTGAATCAGGGGCAATAACTCATTAATTCTTTATAGAATTTTCACAAAAGTTGCATCTTGCACATCTACAACTCCTTATGAACACTTCTGCCAAGTTTAAAGTGAATCAGACAAAAAATGTAGGAGGAGTTGTCTGGACAAGCATTTTTAAGTCAAATCAGGGGCAATAGCTTAGTAACTCTTGATGGAATTTTCACAAAACTTGCACCTTGCACATAAACAACTCCAAATGCACACTTTTGCCAAGTATAAAGTGAATTGGACTGGAACTGTAGGAGGAGTTATCTAGACAAGCATTTTAAATGTGAATCAGGGGCAATAACATTAATTCTTCATAGAATTTTCACAAAAGTTGTGTCTTGCACATCTACAACTCCTTATGAATACTTCGGCCAATTATAAAGTGAATCAGGCAGAAACTGTGGGAGAAGTTGTCCAAACAAGCATTTTTAGGTCAAATCATGGGCAATAACTCAGTAATTCTTGATGGAATTTTTACAAAATGTGTGTCTTGCACATCTACAGCTCCTAATGAACACTTCTGCCAAGTATCAAGCGAACTGAATTGAAACTGTAGGAGGAGTTGTCCGGACAAGATCTTGAGGACAGACAGCCAGACCCACCTATAGGCTGATTCCAGTATCCCCCCCCCCCCCCAAAAAAAACTTTGTTTGCGGGGATATAACAAATTTTACATTAAAGTTTTAAGTTGTTTTAAAGTTAAAATCTATAGATTACCCAATTTAAATTGATTCTTACCCTAAGACATTCAAACCTAGTCAAACTGTAGATCTGCAAAGATAAAAATCAATCAATATAATCAAGGAATCAGCCAGCAAATCAACATCAAGTTACACTGATTGAGAAAAAAACAGCATTTTAGTATACCTGTAAAGTTCCATTAGCACTTTACCAAACGACAAAATTTTGATTCAATTTAATTCAATAAACTTTATTTCTTCCATGTATGTACAACATACAGTCTAGAAATACAAAAAATAAATAAATGTCATAAATGTGATTGGACCTTGAGAGTATAAGAACAGAAAGGGTAGAAAGTTTAGAGGAAGGGTAACATTTGTCTAAAAAAAATCAGTAAAAGCTTGTAACAAGTACATATCTTAGCTCTTTACCTAACGTCATAATTTTGAAATAGTCCAAACTGAAGGCATTTGCAGATGACAAAATAAATGTGAATCACAACTTGAAATCAGGCTGCACTGCATGTAATGTATAAATAAAGTGCATGCTGATCTGGAATAGCAGAGATAATCACAGGAAGAAGTACAGTTAATTATAACAATTTAGACTTTTCAAAATTCAAAGCACTTGCAGACGACAAAATAAAGGTAACTCCAAAATTGAAGTTCATTTCCAGCAGGGTAGCAAACATTGTGAGAAAAGGAGAAAATTCTGGTTATCAGCATTTTCTACTTTTCCCACAATGTTTTCAAAAGGCTTCTTTCCAAAGGCCATTAGAAGTCGGCATTGTGTGGTAAAGGATTAACCCTTTACCATGCAACTAATCCTAAACCATCTCCAATCAAAAGTACTAAGTAGACAACTAAATCTAAACCATCTCAAATCAAAAGTGCTGAGTAGACAACTACAGAACAAATTTCAATTTTTCAGTCACCTTTATTTTGTCGCCTGCAAATGCTTTCAATTTGAACCAGTCTAAAATTTTGTCATGTGGTAAAGAGTTAAGCACACAGGTGTTTTTAAAGGGCAAATCCTAAGATATTTTGACCATACTGTTTTTTTTGCTCCAATCAGCTGCAAATGATGTTAGTAAACACATGTGCATCAGTTTTCATAAATACCACCCTGTAACATGCCATAAATCACGCTCAAATTGTCACGCTGATATACGGCCCCAAATATGGTACATGGCTTACTTCCCCTGATTCACTCATCTTCCCTACCTGTGTGACGTCATAGGAGCGTGAGCCTGTATCTACAGTCAGTAGAAATTAGTAGGAACGCTGATGATTATATGCAGATATCTGAGTATTAACAAAGAATTTAGCCGAAAAAATGGTAAATTGTGCAGCCTAGGGCTTCAACGTTGAATCAGGAACACAGAGAATTAGTATATTCAAATTTACTAAGGAATTATTAAAAAGGAGGAAACTATGGATTCAACATTTAAACCGGGGCCGAACAGTTACGGCGGATTTTGTGCCATCAGTTCATTCCAAATTGTGTCTGAAACACTTCAAGGTCAGTCAGTTCTTAATAAGTCCAAAACTCGTAAAAGAAGTTGGTTAGAGGAATATTAGGTTGCTGTTAAAACCTGATGCTGTCCCGACATTGTTCAAAACTCCGAGTTGAAATAAGGTAGGCCATAAGACAGACATTCCGCAATGGCAATCTCCAAAAAGAAAAAACAAACATAAGGTCAGTAATTCCTTTAATTGTTTTTCGTAATATCTTACCCTTTTCTAGATCTACATTCTGGACGTTTTCTCCCTTTTTTCCCCAAATGTTTTCAACATTTAACCCTTTACCAAGAGACAAAATTTTAGACTGGTCCAAATTAAAAGCACTTGCAGGGAACAAAGTAAACCTAACTGAAAAATTGAAATTTGTTTCCACCAGGATAGAAAACATTATGGATGAGAAGAAAATGTTGGTTACCAGCATTTTCTCCTTTTCTCACAATGTTTTAAAAAGGCTTCCATCTCAGGGTTGTAAAAGCCAGGGATTGTTTGGTAAAGGATTAATTTACACATGACAAAAAAATTGTATTAAAAAATTGAAATGAAATTTGATTTGGAAAGGATGGAAAACATTATGGAAAAAGGAGAAAATCTTAGCATTTTCTCTTTTCCTCACAGTGTTTTCAAAGGCAACAATGCAACGTATTCATCCATATTCATATTATAGATTTTGAAAGTACCAAAGTCTGGATTGTTCAAATGATGTTAACTTTCAAGTGTTTCAGCTTTTTCTTCCTTTTCCACAATGTTTTCAAAAGGCTTCTATCTCAGGGTTGTAAAAAACAGAGGGTCAACTGACCATTCACCAAACACAAATACTTTAGACTGGTTTAAATTGAAAGCATTTGCAGACAACAAAAGAATAGTGAACCAAAAACATTTGCAGCTGATTGGAGCAAAAAACAATATGGTCAAAATATTTTAGGATTTGCCCTTTAAACAGTAAACATCTTTTTCTTCCCACATTGTTTTTCATACACTCTTTCTTTGAGTATTGGAAACTAGACCTAAGGTTTGTATGGTAAAGAGCATCTTCGCGAGCCAAGTTTACGATCACTACGTGGATCTTACCTTGGCTGATTGAACCCGATTTCGAGAGTCCTGTGATGCGCCCTCTATTGGATGCTGGTTATTATTCCCCTTTACATCATGTTTCTAAAAGCAAATGAAATATCCTTTTACTAACCGCTTACGAATACACATGAAGCGATAAGCAGACATTCATGTGGGTTTCCATGTTTTACCTATTATTCGAAAGGTAGAGACCGTGTTCTATTTTTATCAAAGATGAAATGCTACAAGCGATTTTATTTGATGCAGCTAGAGCTGGCTGCATCCAATGAAAAGGCATATCGGGGGGTGTAAAAATCAAGCTCAATCCGCCAAGGTAAGATTCACATAGTGATCGTAAACTTGGCTGGCGAAGATGGGTAAAGAGTGAAGTCAGTATCTGGCTACCCCTAGTCATGGTCATAAAGGTGTGCGGTAAAAAAGCCAGAGGTAAAAAAGCCATAGATAAAAAGGCCATAGGTAAAAAAGCCAGAAGTAAAACGGTGAAAAGGCCATAGGTAATAAGGCCAGAGGTAAAAAAGCCAGAGCTAATTTTAGTATATATATGGTCATAAATGTTAATCCATCACCAGTCAGTTGAAACAATACAGGAAATGGTTACATAACATTTGCATATGTCACCCCTTTACACTGTAATGTTTGTTTGTGACAGTAAACCCATGTCACAGCTTTTATCTCATACACTTCTTCTCTTCGACATACTAGTATCACTCTTAACAATGATTTGACAACTTACAGTCATTTTGAACAAATTTTGAATTGTATCTTTACACTTAAGATTTGTGGATTTTTCCCTGTTCCTCTCCATATTATATCTTCTAGACAGGCTACTGAGAGAAATCTTTTGTTTTTACGACCCTTGTGAAGATAGAAAAAACTTTCGAAAACATTGTAGGTAAAAGAGAAATGCTGCTGACAAGCATTTTCTCCATTTTCTACAATGTTTTTTACCCCATCAAAAACAAGTCCAAACATGCAAGTTAAATTTGATTTGTTGACTCTAATTGCTTTCAATTCGGTTGAGTCAATAAATTTGATGTTTGGTAACAATTTAAACATGTATTTTACATCACTTGAGAAACAAGTCCATACAACTCGTACTAATCTCTTCGGATACTGCTCCCTGTGAACTTAACCAGAACTAGTGCCCACTGTGTGGGATTTATATTTAACCCTTTACCAATCAATCCCTAATTTTTACGACCCGGAAGACAAAAGACTTTTAAAAACATTGTAAGAAAGTAACCTAGTAACCAGCATATTCTCCTTTTAACACAGTATTTTACTCTGCTGGAAAAAAAATTCAATTTTTGAAATATATAACTTTATTTTGTTGTCTGCAAGCAATTTCAGTTTGGACCTGTTTAATACTTTGTTGTATGATAAAGAGTTAAAAACAGAAAATATTGTAGATAAAGGATCAATTGATAGTTACCCTGAATATAAAATAATTTTGAGAACTGTCTTAATGATCTTGGAACATATTCTTTTATCAAAATTTCACGCTTGTTAACAGCATTTCAAACTACTTTTATTCTCATGAAAATCGCGATTTATTGTGTAACCCTTCACCCATGAGAGAACAAATTTTGTATCTGTCAATGTTTACAGAATTCTTTACAAGGTACAAATATAGGATCCATCAACAAATAGTTAGAATTAACATCTCACGATTATCAATCGTAAAAGTCAAGGAAAAGGTTATTTGACATGAAACTAAAGTGTCGGAGAAATATCTTTTTTAAAAGTGTCGGGGAACTGTCTAGTTGTGGAACTGTCTTGAAACCGTTTTTTTTTTATTATTATTATTAATTCCGCCCGTTAATCTACTGAAAATACTTCACGTGAAACAAAGCTTATGCCGTACACTTAATTTCATCATGTATTGAATATTTCCATAAGCGACGTTCACCCCGTAGCCTAATTCATAATATTCAACACGCTGTTCAATAGTCCGGCATAACATCGTTATTTTCGCCATTAATGGGCAAAATTTTACTTTTATCCTCATCATCAGAAATATTAAGTTTCGTTAAAAATTTGGTGGTGTATGTTACTATGTTCTTTTTCAAATTACAACATTACCAGGTTGCCATTTGATAGATGTAGATTTGAAAATTAATCATATCAGAAACTTGTTGATTTGCCCTTTAAGCCTGAAAATTAAAACTAGAGGCCCTTAAGGGCCTGAAATTGCTCTTCTGGCAGGGACTTTGCTTTTATGCTAGCACAGAATTTATAATACAAAAAGAAAGAAAAAAAGGCAAAAAAAACCCAAAAATGTGTTCTTGCAACTGAGCTTGAACCCATGAAGACAGCATTATGTAGGCATAGTGAATTGAACAAACAGTGAAAAAAATTGAAGTAAAATTTCTTAAACTAAACGTTTGGAATCTTGGTTAATTTGATATTGTTTCAATATGCCTTCTAACAAACAATCCTGGTAAATTTCAAAGGAAGTTGACCAGTAATGTGGACTTTGTTGAGAAAATGATATCATAAACAAGAATTGGAAATTTTCAACTTCAAATGGCTATTTTTCCCATACTGTTTTTTTGGATTATTTTCAGTCAATAGGGTTGAAGCTATTGATAAGATAAACAACATTCTGTGCAAGTTTCATGAAAATCTGACAAGAAATGAAGACTTTATTGGGTAAATAAAAAAAAGACTAACAGACAGACGACAGAGGCCCTGCCATGGCATAAGCTCTGCTGGCTTTCAGCCAGTAGAGCTAGAAACAAATGATTATATTGTCAATTGACCTTTCTGTAAAGATGAGTTTAGCATGCCTTCATAATACTAATGTGGTATTTCGGTTGTCAAGCCTGACAAACTAACCAGAAATTGCATCAGATTTTTCTGTTTACATGACGCCCAATGCTGCGTTTTCATTGGCTGATAAGACGTTAGTAGACATGTTAATCGAATCGGCAGAAAGGTCAATTCCACATTACTGGTACTTTTAATCCAGATAAGATATTTGAAAAAATTTGAAGTGCTGTTTTAACCCTTTACAGCACAATCACGATTTTTAATAAACCCAAAGAAAAAGCCTTTTGAAAACATTGTGGTAAAAGAAGAAAATGCCAATAACCAGCATTTTCTCCTTTTCCCACAATTTTTTGCTAACCTTTCTAAAACAAATCTCAATTTTTAAGCTGTCAATTTTTTTTTGTCTTCTGCAAATGCTTTGAATTTGGACTAGTCTAAAATTCTGTCATTTGGTAAATAGTTAATTTCTTTCAAAGCTCTTCCTGTTGAATACATGATTAATATAGGTACAAGATTCAGATTCAACCCTTTACCCCATAAGGCATTTGTATGTTACCTCTAATTGAACCCTAAATAACAGCAAGGATGAAGCAGTTTTGTATGTGTATATAACACCTTTTGATAGTATAGAAAACATTGTTACAAAAGGTGAAATTGCTCCTCACAAAGGCTCCTACAAGCAGTGTGGAGAATGAGTATCTGTGGAGTAAAGGGTTAAAATACAAAAGTGTCTTCAAAAGCCCCTTACTCTGCCCGTTGGAGCATTGATTTCTTTTTCTGCTTCCTAGTAAACTAGATTCATGTTATTGTATAGTGTTTCAGGATGAGACTGCACAGATCTAGGATCTAATTCTATCACTGACTGACATGGCAAACCAGAATCAGATGCACAGGCCAATAAGAAAAACATGATTCTCATTATTTTCTCCACAATCTACAACGTTTTCAACTCTTCCAAAAAAAACCTTTTCACTCTCCTATTCAAATTCATTTTGTTGTTGGCAAATGCTTTCAATTGGGATGTGATTAAAGTTTGGATGTGTTGTGCCGAGTTAATAGCCTATTATATTCTGTCCTTGTTCGCACCAGGTCATGTCTCTGTACCATGCTATCACAGTATTTATAATGACCCTGAGGAAAGCTTTTGAAAAAATTGTTGGAAAAGGGGAAATTCTGGTAACCAACATTTTTTCTTTGCCCACAATGTTTTCTATCCTTTCAAACGCAAAATTTAGTTTTTAAATCACATTTATTTTGCCTGTATCAAATGTGTTCCTTGTGGTCTAGCCTATAGTTGCACTGTTTGGTAAAGATTTAACCATTTACCAAACAATCACAGGTTCTGAGATAGAAGCCTTTTGAAAACATGGTGGGAAAAGGAGAAAATGCTGGTAACCATTATTTTCTTCTTTTCCCACAATGTTTTCTACCCTACCACAACCAAATTTTACTTTTTAAGTCACATTTATTTTGTCGTCTGCAAATGCTTTGAATTTGGACCAGTCTACGATTTTGTGTTTGGTAAAGGTTTCAATATATCATCATGCAAAGGCATCATTATGCAGATCTAGGACCCCATTCACAACAAGCATTTTTTTTTTTTTTAAATTTCACCTTCACAGTTTTATGAAGTGAATGTTTTGATTTCAGTTTCGTGCAAAGGCAAACTTATAATAGGAAGAAATGATCATACTAATACCAAAACGATCTTTTCAGCCACATTTCAAAAAACAACATTTACAACATTACCATTTATTCACCCAGTGATATAAAGAAAAAAAAGAAAATCGGCGGGAACAGAACGAGATTCGCAAACAGGCGTTAGTGTAAATACGAGGAAGACCGGAAAAAGAAAATAATTTGCATGCTGTTTACATCAACGAGGAACAATCAACAAATTACGAAGGACTAAGAACATACTTACATTTCCGAAGTAAACTGAATTTCTTTTCTTGAAACGCCATTTCATGTTTTTGTTCTGCACGGGAGCGCCTCATCATTGCCTGCAAAATACCGAGTAATCACGTGAGTAGACTGGTTACCGCCACTGATGCTAGTACTACGTGTATAGGGAGGTTTACAGTCAAAACGTCCCACAGTCAAAACGTCCCACAGTTAAAACGTCCCAGTTTTGGTTAAAACGTCCCCTAAATTTGGTTAAAACGTCCCACTGTTCCAAAGAATTGTTCAAAACGTTTTGGTCGTTGATAAATTTAATCGATTTTTGTATGAATTATAAGCATAAAATTGTTTCTTTGCATATTTAGTTGATGTTAGTCACAAGTGTGATAATCGGGTATTAGTGAAAAAAAAACTCGTTAATTGGTCGGCATACGACGACTAATTATGGAGAAAAAAAAAAGTCGAAATAATAGGAATCAATTATTTTTGATATTGTTCCATTACAAGTGCAGATAAAGCGCAGTCTTGAACATTTATTCCTATTGGAATATATTTCTGTCCGTTGTGCATGTGAAAGAGAAAACGCAACATGTTCTGCGGTATTCTTGCAATCGAGCGTTTATGCAATACATGTATATTATTATTGCTTAGAGTATGAAATTTAAGACAGATTATAATTTTCAAATATGCACATTTTATTCATGTTATCAAATTAATACATGCAGGTCATTATGGATAATTTACTCACATGTACTGACCCTTAACCTCACGATTCCCAGATTTAATAAATATGAGAGAAAATGCTGAAAAAAACTGTTAAAACAATGAGAAAATATTGGAAACCAGCCATTGCTTCTTTTTCCCACATAAATTATACCGTGTCATTGCACAAATGTAGTTGGTCGTGTATAATGTAGGCATACTTGTAAATACTTTGAATTTGGACCAGTCCAAAATTTGGTTGATCGTTTTGTAAAGAGTTAGATCTAATAATCAAGTGCCGTTCAACGATTAAAAAGAAAGTACGAAAGATGGAAAATAAGCAAAGTCGATTCAAGCTTTTAATTGCAATAAAATCACATACGATTTTCTTTGCACTTGGCGTTCGTTAGGTTTGCTGCAATATTGGTCGCACGGTCAAATAACTTTTTCAGAATCAACTAGATCTATTTCAATTACTTCAGAGTGTGACAAAGATGGTTTAAACACCTAACCCTTTACACAGCCTAGGTTACAGTTCGATCCACAACCCCCCTCTTTTATATTCGGACATTTATTTTCTATAAACATGACGCCTTTTTTTTTTGACAAAGAAATGGCAGAATATAATAAACAAGAGGGCCAAGATGGCCCTGGATCGCTCACCTGAATTTCTGAGAGAACCATAGCCATTTCTTTCAAAATTTAATTAGCCCTTTCAGAGAAGAAGAATTTTTAAGAATTTCTTCATGCCTGTATAGTGTAAATAGCCCACAGTCATCAGAGCCATGTTTCTTGATGTATCAAAATTTCTAGAGCAACTTTTGAAAAGTTTAGCTACGAAACATTTCTGAGAAATTATTTCAAAATCTGATCAGCTGTTTCAGAGAAAAAAAATCTTCATGGCCAAATAGTGCAAGTAGCCCACATTCACCAGAGCCATGTTTCTAGACAAATCAGCATTTTGCGAACAGGTTTTGAAAAGGGTTACCAAAGGAACATTTCTGTGAGATTATTTCAAAATCTGATCCGCCGTTTCAGAGAAGAAGAACTTTAAAGAATTTCTTCATGGCCATAGTTATAGTCCAAGAAGCCCCCATTCACCAGATCCATGTCTCTTGATGGATAAAAATTTCACAGTTTTTAAAAAGGGTCATCCAAGGAACATTTCTGTGAAATTATTTCAAAATCTGATCAGCGGTTTCAGAGAAGAAGAATTTTTAAGAATTTATTCATTTCCCTTTAGTGCTAGTAGCCCCTATTCACCAGAGCTGTGTTTCTTGACGGATCAAAATTTCACGAACAGTTTTTGGAAAGGGTCATTCAAGGAAAATCCCTGTGAAATTATTTCAAATTCTGACCAGCCGTTTCAGAGAAGTATTTTTAAGAATTTCTTAATTTCCGTATAGTGCAAGTAGCCCCCCATTCACCAGAGCCACATTTTTTGACGGATCAAAATTTTACGAATAACTTTTGGAAAGGGTCACCCAAGGAACAATCCTGTGAAATTATTTCAAAATCTGACCAGCCGTTTCAGAGAAGAAGAATTTTTAAGAATTCCTTCATTCTTATATGGTGCAAGAAGCCCCCATTCACCAGAGCCACATTTTTTGACGGATCAAAATTTTACGAACAGTTTTTTGTAAAGGGTCACCCAAGGAACATATCTGTGAAATTATTTCAAAATCTGACCAGCGGTTTCAGAGGAGAAGATTTTTAAAGAATTCCCTAGAAAATTCCATTTGGTTGCCATGGCAACCAGAGTTTTTGATGGAATCAAATTCTGCGATCTCTTTTTAAAGAGGACCTCCCAAGGAACATTCCAGCCAAGTTTGGTCCAAATCCGCCCCGCGGTTTAGGAGGAGTTGATGTTTAAAACATTGTTGACGACGCACGACGCACTGACGCACTACGGACGACGGTCGACGGACGACGGACACCGGGTGATCCTAAAAGCTCCCCTTGAGCACGTTGTGCTCAGGTGAGCTAAGAAAAACAAAAGAATCGGACTGAACCCTGGCATCCTATACCACTGAACCATCTCGTGAACACTTACACGACAATGAAGAATTGGACTCGACCATTATGTGAGAATTAGAAAAAGCCTGTACTAAACAATCTCCCGTTCCTGTTATACTTTCTGTGATCGCAATTATAAATAAGGGCAAAGCAGTAATAAACTTATCATTTGCAGCTGCGTTGTATTTATGTCTGATTAACTCATTTAGGTAAATGTACATGGTCAACTAATGTACCTCCAAATGGGCAAATCGTCAATACACTGATTGCTCTTTTCCTTGTTTGCTCCCACTAGAAAAATCAAAGTACTGATAGTACTGAAGGCCAGGAAATTGAGGATACGAAACAACACAAGAGATCAAATTTAATTAATACAAACAGGTAGACGGACAGGGATACAAGCGGTTTCCACTAAGCCCCTGGAATTCTTGGTTTTAACAGGAAATTTTGAACTGATATTAAAAAGCACCAGCCAGAAACTAATCAAGCCAGAGATAGGCATGTGCTCACAGTTATGGGGTGCTTGATAATGGCTTAGAATACTTAGTAATTTGTTGTGCTTGTAAACAATCCCAAGTCAAAATTGAATTATTCAATCGGTGCAATACCAACTTTGGTTATCTAAATTTTCTGAGACATGTGATGTCTTGTAGTCCTGAATGACGTTATTTTTTACATTTATGACGCAAGAACATATTTATTTTTATTGATTTAAATGAAAATACATGTAAGATAGATATCAATGTAAATTGTAATGAATATTATTGCATAAAACGTGCCTTTTCGGGCAGTTATAAGCATGTATTAACGGGTAAAAATCGGTCGGTTAACGGGAGAAAACGTGTATTAATCAGTAAATTCACGCGCTGTTAACGACTGGCTTTGTACTATCAATACCCTCGATTCGGGCTTACCTTGTAAACAACATTTGTCAGATTTTCCCTAGACTCCGACCATCAAACTGTAGGAATTCGAACCATATTCGATCCTTTTCATGGCATGTCTTTGATGATATTAGTACACCACAAACAAACCTTTGCACAGAATCTCAGTTTAATCGAGATCTGAACAAAAATTCACCCGTGCAACAATTCATGGTTGCGCACCGGTCATGTTAATGTGGCAAATAGCGCACATTCATGAACTCTAAGCTGCTGAGCTTTGCGGGCAGCGTAGAACAAGATCAGTCCGTACAAAACGTAAAGTGTAATCCTGGATTTACCCCGCCTTATAAGAAGAAATGTTTCTGGTCAAGGATGTAGGTTTCACATTTTCTCGATTACATTTTCGACGATGAAATGATATATTTCATTGTGATTACATGTAATTAAAAAACAGTTGACTCTTTACTAACCAACAAATTCTTGGCTTTTCTAAATTGTAAGTATCTTCAGCCAACAAATTTTAAGACATGATTGAGATCAGCCTGACTTCTTTGATAGGGAAGAGGAAAAAAAAATGTAGGAAAAGGGGAAAATGCTGGCTGTCAGAATTTTCTCCCTTTCCAACAATGTTCTTAAAAGATTTCTCTTTTAGGGTCGTTAAAGCACGGGATTGTGCGGAAAGAGATTGAATGAAGTAAATCCAGAGGCACACGTATGTACTATCTATTAAACGATTTCATGATAACTGAAACAAATTTGCTGAGACTTTTTAGTTTTATTTCAGAGTGAGTTGACATTAAAAGTTTGAAATCTTTGTCAGTATTTGCCAAATACAACTGTCTTGCATTTTCAAAATATGGACATTCTAGAACATAGTGTTTTTCAGAGCCAATTTTTTCAAGATTACATAGATTGCATGTCCTATCATTTAGAGGGGTCCCGTCGTATCTGCCGATCTCTATTGGAAGATGGTGATTTGCAGTTCGGAATTTAAGGAGAGGTAAGTATTCGTCTTTATTTAAAGATTTCAGGTAATATTCGAATTCATGTTTTTCTTTGAAGTTGGAATAATTTTTGTTTTTATTACTCGATTGAAGTTGTGCATGCCATTGTTGCTGAAATTGGTCAATTAATGTTTGCTTTATTATTTTATGTATTTGATTGTGGTTAATTTGGAATTGGTTTTGCCATAAGTCTGCTCTTCCAACTTTATAAAGGATTTCTTTTATTTTGTTTGACCACTTAAAATTACTGTCGCGTTGATTCATCATATATTTATAGATTTTTAGAGATATTTTTATTTGTAGCTTTATAAAATTATCCATTCCCCTTTGCAATAAAACTGCATATTGTAAATTTTGTTTATATCCATACTTGACCACTTTCTGCTTCAATCTTTACTTCTAAAGCTCACTTACTTTATACCGTACGCCAAAATTTTAGACTGGTCCAAATTGAAAGCATTAAATTGCAGGCGTCAAGATAAAAGTGACTGAAAATTTGAAATTTGTATTGAAGAGGAGAGAAAAACATTGTGGGAAAAGGAGAAAATGCTGGTACCCAGCATTTTCTCCTTTTTCTCACAATGTTTTCAAAAGGCTTCTTTCTCAGGGTGGTCAATTGTCGGCACTGTGTGGTAAAGGGTTCATACAAATCTATAGAGGTTATTAATCTTTGTACTAAAGTCACATGTTTACTTAAACTTGGCAGACTAAAAGTTTGGCAACCATGTTCTACTAAAAATACAAAACATGAGGAATTTGGAAAAAAAAAAAGAAAGCAATTAGCATACTATGGAAAAGAACCAACTACTGTAAAAAAGAATCTGAAAATAGAAATGCATGTTTAATTTCTCTGTTGACTGTTAGTAATTCAAAATTATTTCATCAACTACTATATTCCTGGATTAATATATGGTCTCAAAAGTCAAAATACTTATTTTATGTTACAAGAAAATATTTACAAGTAATACAATCCATAAACATAGTCAAGTAATATGTAAATTTTCTTTTTGGAAAATAGGGGTCTAAGTGTGTCAATAAAATAGGGGTCTATGTGTCTCAGGGGTTTAATTGTCACACAAATTTTAAGGGGTCTAAATGGTCAGGGGTCTAAGACTTAGTGTCTGACATCCTTTGAAAATTGTCATTTCAACAAATTAAATGTCATCCAAATACTGACATATGTCTTGGAATGGATAGAAAAGATTGTGAGAAAAGCAGAAAATGCTAATTACCAGCATTTTTCTCCTTTTTCCTCATTCCTTAAAAGCCTTCATCCACTGGATTAATAAAACAGGCAATTATGTGGTAAAAGTTAAATACCTGCTGGTACAGTTGATTGTTTTGATTGTATGGTGTTTAGAGCCACTTTCAATATTATTTCAGTTACGTCACAATGGCTAGTTCACCTATCCATGCTTTCCTGGAGTCTCTTTTACCAGTACTCTACATAGATTTCTTTCCAAACCACTGGTTGCTTTCCCACATAACCATTGTCTGGACAATAGCCAGTGTTGGGAGCATAATGAGGCTAAACTAAAGTGGCAGTACAATAAATCACCTGACCATTTTAGTTCGACTGAATAATGATTCCTGTGGCAATGACTATCAGCAATCCCCTAAAAGAAATTGGTCGAGCTAAGGATCAAACCCACGACCTTTTGTTCTCAAGTCCTGCGTGCTATCGAATGAGCTACCAGGGCTTGGCTTCCCTTAGGTATAAAGCTTTTGAAAAAAATATGGGAAAAGAGAAAAATGTGGAGCTACATGTTATACATATAACCATCCCTTGATCTATATTTGTCAGTTACAAATACTGTCAACATATTTTATCAGTTAGAATATTAGCTTCAGGTTCAAGAAAAGTGAAAATGATTTATTTTTTTAAACAGGAATACAAATTTACTGTGTTTTAACCCATTACCAAACAATCCATGGTTTTTATGTGCCTGAGATAGAAGCCTTTTGAAAACATTGTGGGAAAAAGGAGAAAATGCTGGTATTTTAAACCAGCATTTTCTTCTTTTCCCACAATG
The DNA here is from genome assembly GCA_943736015.1 of Tridacna crocea. Taxonomy (NCBI): domain Eukaryota; kingdom Metazoa; phylum Mollusca; class Bivalvia; order Cardiida; family Cardiidae; genus Tridacna; species Tridacna crocea. Next base: position 19,742,349 of record OX031069.1, read on the forward strand.
TTTTCTACCCATCACAAAACAAATTTCTATTTTTAATTACTTTTATTTTGTCGTCTGCAAATGCTTTCAATTTGGACCAGCCAAAAAATAATGTCATTTTGTAAAGTGTTAATAATGATTTTTAAGCAATCACACACAGAGAACTTAATATTTTTGTTAAATACATGTATATATATGCACAGAACTGCATTGTGAAATAAAATGAGGTTTACTTTATGAATTTCTGTCTTTCTATATCGTCATTCCTTTTAACCTTACTACGTAATCCTGAGGTTTAATAATCCTGAATGAAGAAGGCTTTTGAAAACACTGTAGACTTTCTAAAACATTGTAGGAAAAGAAGAAAATGTTTTACCCCTCAATAATGACTTTCAGCACCCTTGAGGAAGAAGCCTTCTGAAAGCACTGTGGGAAAAGGATAAAATACTGGTAACCAGCATTTTCACTTTTTTAAAGTTTTTTCCCACAGTGTGTTCTACCCTATCAGGATCAGATTTCATTATTTGTGTCACATGTATATAAATTGTTGTCTGCAAATACTTTCAATTTGGACCAGGTTGTCTAATAAAGATTTAAAACATTGAAGGTTTTTGAAAACATTTTAGGAAAGAAGAAAATGCAGGTGACCAGAAGAGAAACCCGAGGAAGAGACCACTTTTAACTACATTGTTGGAAAGATGAAAATGCCTGTAGCTAAGCCAGTAACAACATTTGAGGGAGCATGTTGCTGGTACAAAATTCCAGCTTGCCAATTTCTTCTCAGAGAATTTATTATAGTCATTGCAACAGGATTCATTCCTGTCTTGCTTCTGAATAACCTGTGTATGATGGCCTGGATGAGTATGTGGGAAAGCAGCCAATGACTTAGGAACACCATAGTGAGAGGTGTTTGAAAAAGAAAGCTGGGAGAGCATGTATAAGTGAAGTGGTTGCAGCTGTGATATCATTGACAGTATTTTATTGTATTAACTCTTAGGCTGTTAACCCTTCACTCCATAGATACTCATTTCTACACATTACTCATGATGTGCAATTTCACCTTTTAGCACAATGTTTTCTACACTATCAAAAGGTGTCATATACAAATAAGAGACAGCTTCATCCTTGCTGTTATTTAGGGTTAATTAGAGATACCATAGAAATGCCTTATAGGGTAAAGGTTTAATACAATAAAATACTGTCAATGATATCACAGCTGCAATGGGGTAAAGGGTTAAGTGCAACTCAAGGACCTTTTACAGACAGTGTTGATCAAGATCAGATTGCACAGAACATATAGTCTGATCTTTGATCTACACTGTCCAATAAGAGGTCTAATCATGAAAAAAATCCCTTAAAATAGCCAAATTTTGGTTTTTAGCTCCACTGCCCAGTGAGCTATTGTCATGGCTTTGTGTCCGTAGTGCGTCCGTATGTCCGTCCGTCCATTCGTTCGTCCATGCGTGCGTCCGTAAACTTTTTCTTTAAAAAACTTCCTCTCAGAAACTACTGACTGGATTTTTACCAAATTTCACAGGAATGTTCCTTAGGTGGTCCTCTTTCAAATTCCTTCAAATAATTGTGTTCCATAAAGAATTCTGGTTGCCATGGCAACCAAAGTAAAAAAACCTTTCAAAATCTTCTCCTCCCCAAACGCTAATTGGATAGCATTATTATTTTGAAGGAATGTTCCTTAGGTAGAGGTTTATAGAATTCCTTAGAAAAAAATGACCAGTCAAGAAACATGGCTTTTATGAGAGACTCATTTTCCTTTTATGGTATAAAGTAAAATCTTTGAAAAATTTCTTCTCTCAAACCATTCATTGGATTTCATTGTTGTTTTCACTGTGGGAAAAGGTGAAATTACTCATAATCAACCAAAGACGAGAAGTCTTTGGAAAACACTGTTGGAAAAGGAGAAAACGCTGGTAATCAGCATTTTCTCCTTTTCCCTCAGCGTTTTCTACTCAGAGAATCAAAGAGAGAAATCATCATTTCATCAATGTTTGATTTGTCGTTTGCAAATGCTTTCAATTTGGTCACATCCCAAATTTTGATGTCTGGTAAAGGGTTAAAGAGGGTTGCTTTACATAATCCATAGTCCTTTTCATATAAAACAAGAGAACCTCTGCACTTTTATCATTCTGGTAACTTTAGGTTTGTTGACCTACTGGTGACTAAGTGCAAAGTGAACAGAAGGGGTGTTAATCCTGGTGACCTAGTTTTCTATATTTAGATGTTTCCCCACCCAAAATGGTTTGTGACAAGACCCTCTTTAACTATAACCAGATGACAAAATTTTGTAACTGCTCATAATTGAAAGATGTTGCAGACAATGTAATGTAGCTTCAGATTAGTAAAACTTGTATCAGAAAGGGTAGAAATTATTGTGGAAAAATTAAGAACATGCTGGTTACCATTATTTTCTTCTTTTCACACAATCTTTTTCTTAGCTTTTTCTCTTCAGTTGGTAGCTAAAATGCAGGATTGAATGGTAATTGTTAAAAACTTCTCTTCACAGAAAAATCAGGCCTGTGGAGCGATATAGGCGCTCAAGGGCCTCTAGTTACTATCAGTTTGAAGGTTTTACCTCAGTTACATAGTAGGATAAGGGTTAAATTCTTAACCATCAAATCTACCAAATTATAAATTTAAAGTTTTTTAGTCTTTGTTTTTGAATAGCATCTGCAGATGGGATCTACTGTTTGATCAAAAGTTTCTCAAGAAGGACTTTGCGAAGGATATGAAATCGTTGTGGCAGAAGGAAAATTGCTTGTAACCAGCAGTTTTCCTCAAGATTCCAAACATGTTTTCCAAAAGCCTAAGTAGTGTCCCTAAATATCCGGACTGTCACGTGAAGGGTTAAATTACATGAGAATTATTCAGTAAAAAATGTATAAGAAATATAATCATATATAAGCATAGTATTGATTTAAAGCTACGGCGTAATCTACATAATTCTGTGCAAATATGATTTTCCTTGATTCACACATGACGAAAAAAATGGATAAACGAGTCATTTTTCTCAATTAGATACATTTTATTTATGATATCGAATTATATCCTTTACCAATAGACCCAACAAATGAAGCCTATAGACCCGTAATGCAAAACTATCGCAGTTGGGATTTTTTTTAAAAAAATGTGGTCTAGGGGAGAAAACTCGTACTGCCTAAGAGTAAGAGGAAACCAAGAGTAACCTCCCTTATGATGATCTGCTCCCCCCCCCCTTCATCATTTCTCCTAGACGCTTGACGGATCAAAGTACTAAACACAACACTGGGGGAAAGGTGACATGCATGTATCGGTTTTAATCTGTTTTTAATGAAGATTTCAATTAATCTTAACAAGGGAGTTTCATTGACTTTGATTTCGATACAATAACGCTAGAATCTAATTTTCCTGCTTTATTTCTTAAAATTCGAATGGAATCATCGAGAAAGTTTTGAATCCTGGAAAATCGCCATTTGCAAAGTTAAGAGATTTGCGGACGGCATTCAGTATCATACTCCATAGAATGTACGATCTGATTCTCTGTTAACATAGTCCGCTTGTTTTGTTGAACCTATGTAGTGTTGAAATCTCTACAAGATACATTTAATGGCCTGTAGAGTCTATATATTTAAACCGTCGAAAGAGGTCCACATGTGGGCGCGAAAAAACTTCAAAGCGCCATGTACAATAATAGTTGTCTTTGCAACCAGTGTAGATTAAGATCAGACTGCACAGAACGTTCAGTCTGGTCTTCATCTACACTGTCCGCTTTGCTTAGACATTCTTCACAAAAGCAACCTTGATAATGTAACTGTTTGGGAGAAGATTCTAGACTGAACATTTCTGTTGGGTTTATTTGACGCCGTAGATAGTTGTTAGTATAGGGGACAACTTTAGGGCTCAATTTTGAATCTACCTCATATTTCTACAAACCAGAAGTTTTGTTTTGAACTAGTTTATAAGATAACGTTTCAATATTAAGCGGTATCTGTCGACATTGTCCGTAAATGTAAACATATTTTTGTTGGTAAGTGTGCGTTTATTTATCATTGTGATATCATATACTCTCTAATTTGATTTATTAATATCTGTTACCTCAGAGATATCTTACCAAATGATGCATTGTTATTCTAGTGAAATCTTACCTTAATTCCAAATTCAAATATTGGCGTTATAAATTGTCATGAAATAAAAGGGAGCCTACCTACCGCCTGTTTTGAAAAATAATATGTCTAACTGAATTATTTTCTGTCAGGTGGCATGTCGTTTTTAGAATAATTAAAATTAACAATTTTACCATACGAACTGATTCAAAGTTGTTACAGCTACATGAAAAATTATCCCTTGTCAAACCGATGGTCTCTACAGACGTTACCGTGTTTATTCGTCCTCGGTTTTACGCTTGCTCTTTGCTGGCATTTTTTGTAAGGTGCACAGGCATATAAGGACCACAGGCATGAGGAGGAGGTTCCATGTCCCGCCTACTGCTTCTACCATTCAGGTACTGTAGCTGCAGTCATTTAGCACTACCGGAAAAAGCCAAAGCGAGGCTTTGGGTGGAGCCTGTCGTTTGTAGACCTATCTTCAAAGGTAACGACGTGAAGCAGTCAGAAATAAGACCTTTCTTCTTCAATAAGGGAAGCAACTCTGACATTACTAATAACAAAATTTTGTACGAGTTGTCTCCCATCGACCATTGGTAGTTAATTATTCTATCGCAATGGCCTTAAATTGTGAAAGAAAATCAGTTTAGAACAAAACAGCAAGCACAAGCACAGGTAAAATGGAATAAATAAGCGAAGGAAGGGAGCAAGAAAGTTAATAAAACAGTGGACAAAAAATACATGATAATGTTTTAACAAATATCAGTTGAAATGACATGAAGGAACCAGAAATAAACAAACACATGGAGACGAGATAGTTTTCCTTCATTTTGTGTGATTTGACGGGTGCTTCTTGTTGTTAGTCATACATTTCATAATCTAACACAAAAAATCGTGTGTATCTTTACATATAAACCGTAAAACAATCCACAAAATACTGGAATCATTGATGAGTTTTATTTTCACAGTGTCCGGGTTGTACATATATTCGGATAAAAGTTTGGCTTTGTAGAAGAAGCGTAAAAGTTCTGAAAAATAAGTAACACAAAAAACGGAGGAAAAGTTTGGTAAACATTTAACTATTTAGAAGATGACAAACTTTAAGCCTGCATCAAATTGGAAGCAATTTAGCAGACGACAAATCTAAAAGTTGGTCAAAAGATGACTTCTGTCCTTGATAGGATAGGAAAAATGAAATGAAAGGAAAAACCAGAAAATGCTGGATAATAGTATTTCATCCTATTTCTATAATGGTTTCAAAAGAACATAGAGTTCTCAAGGATATATTTTGAAGCTGGGGACTGTGTACCTTCATTGGAGAGGTCATCAGACCTCTCCAACAGTGTTGAGTTTAAAAGGCAGACTGCCTCAGAAATTGCTGTCTAAATCCAATCTTTGTAGGGGAATTGTTCCGATACACAGTCTGTTTCGTCATGATTTTATAAAGAAATCGAAGTCTAAAAACTGAAATAGGAAATAGACGTGGTTTGTTTCTATATCACGAATTTCAACAAAATTGTAAGGATTTAATTGCATATTCCCTTTCCAACAATTTTAATTTTGTATTACAATCTTAAATCTTAACAAAAAGAAGAAAAAGAAAAAAGAATTTCGTTAAAAATAGAAACGAACACAGCGGAAAAAATCACGTGACCTTAAAACGCGGGAAGAAGGTCGTGTGACTTACATAAATTACAAGGACGGATGAATACGGAATCCTGTTTTTGCCATCCACTTTGATGAATGTGTATTTACAACTGAACAGATTTCAACTACCCGTTTATTGTCTTGCTTGTTTCTTTACATGTACCTAGATTATATTTAACCTAAAAGCATAAAAAGTATTAGAAAAAAATGATGTCGACCTCTCCTGGCTTCTTTTTTAAAGAAGCCACTTGTATAGTTCATATAGTTCATATAGTTTTAGAGACCAAATACACTAGGAATCCTAGTGTATAAGCAAGGTGCTTCTATGGGTCCTTTTTCATGGTCGTTTTCTTCAGTTAGATATTTTTGGTCTTCTTCGTTAACACTTCCGGATTGCACAACACTTAAAACATCTCACCACGGAATCACTATGTTAAAATTGTTACTTACACATCTTATGTACACACTAAAATTTGATAAAAACTAAAAACTGCCAACAATACTGCTGGCTTGTATTACCCCAACTAATAAAATGCTTCAACAGGTGGTTGCTCCTAACCTAAACTAAGTTAATCTATGATGTTTATATTATTTTTGGTTATTCAGTTTAACAATTATAATTTGCACAACAATTAAAACATTTCATCACGAAGTAATTTACTAGTGAGGTAGCCCTATTGTCTTCCCCTAAGATTCACTTAACTGTGTGTGTGTATGTGTTTTTTTTTTATGTTTCTTTCATAACTGAGGATTTAACAGATTAAAAAAAATACATCTAATCATAACATCTAGCTTTGAATTTATTATCAGTTACCCATTGACTGTTTAATCTGGATTTAAAAGAATTTAGTGTGGGTGCATCTACAACTTTTTGGGGTAAATTATTCCAGGTGTTAACTACCCTGCAGCTAAATGTGTTTCTTCTAGTTTCTGTGTTAAATCTCTCTTTTATATAACTTAAATTTGCCTCTAGTAAATCTCGAGTTACTAGTTTTCAAAATATCAGTTGATGTTTGATCAATATTATTGAATAATTTGTAGCTTTGTATAAGATCAGCCCTTTGCCGTCTATATTCTAATGTTGGAAGGCCCAATTCCTTTAATCTTTCAGTATAGTTTTTATTTCTCAGATATCTTAACATTCTAGTTGCTCTTCTTTGTACATTTTCAAGCAGTATTGCATCTTTTTTGTACCTGGGTGACCATATTACTGATGCATATTCAAGATGAGGACGTACAAGGGATTTGTATAGTGTCAAAAACATGTTTTTATTTATATATGTAAATGTTCTACAAATCATACCCAAATTTCTGTTAGCAATGTTAACTTTAGAAATGATATGTTGACTAAAGTTTAAGTTCTTATCAATCAGGACTCCAAGGTCCCTTTCCAGATCTGTTTTGGTGATTTTTATGCTATTATTATCTTTGCCTGTCATAAAGTAATCATTGGCATCATTTTTCCCTATATATGCATTATTTTGCATTTTTTTTCATTGAAGGTCATTTCCCATGTATGTGCCCAATTACAAGCTGCGTGAATGTCCTCTTGTAACTTTTTGTGATTGTCACTTCTGGCAACAGGTGTATATAATTTTGTGTCATCCGCAAAGAGTTTGGCCTGACAATTCAATGTATCAGGCAGATCATTAATGTATATTAGGAAAAGAACTGGTCCTAGGACACTTCCTTGCAGAACTCCACTTGTTACCTGCTTCCATTTTGAGGCTGGTCGGTCCGTCCGTCGGTCTGTAGCTTTTTGTCTGCTCTATTTCTCATAAACTACTGGACAAATTTTATTCAAACTTCACAGGTAAACTCAGTATCAAGCAGAGATGTGCATATGGAATGTTGGTAATGGGTCATTGATTTTTCACTGAGTTATGGCCCTTTCATGAAATTTCTTGTCAGCTCTTTTTCTCATCAACTATTGGACAGATTTGGTTCAAACTACACAAATAGACTCAGTATCAAGCAGAGATGTGCATATCCTATTTTGGTTATGGTTTATTTAGGTTTCATAGAGTTATGGCCCTTTGATGGTTCTGGACAAATTTCTTTCAAACTTCATGGATAGACTTTGCACTCAGCAAAGATATGCATATCATAAATTGTTCTTAGTTAATTAAATAAAGTTTCCAAGAGCTTAGCCCTTTTTTGTTGTTCTCTTTATGACAGTGCCCTTGCTGAATTGATGAAAATAAATCATACTTTTCATAGAATACTTTTAACACAGCTTCAAGAAGCCATTGCAGGATATTCATCACCTTCAGTGATAGCTCTGGTATAATTGACTCTCCAGTCACTTATTTTGCATTCCTGTGACATTAATCTGTTTTGTGACAAGGAGCTGTTGGGGGGGGGGGGGGGGGGGGGGGGGTATGATCACGTTTAGTGATAGCTCTAGTTTAGTCTCTGCTGTGGAGACCAAATAACAAAAATAGCATTGGAGCAAGCATGCAACCACTAGGCTTTGTATATACCTGTAGACTGAAGAATTCCCAGGTGTCATTTTGTAATTGGGTCTCGGAGAGGAGAAACATTTAAAAAAATGGCATCCTAGCTCCCCTTTGGATCGAATGTAGGCTTTGTACATAGATCCTTTTCTTATTGACAACAAATCTAAAGTCAGTTCTATAACAAGTCATGATATCAAACCATACTGTCAGACTGAAGAAAACATTTCGTATGTTTTGTTTTGGCCACAGGGTTCTGAAGCATTGCAGCCCATGGATACATGTAGATGATTTCTTTATGTGTAAAATACAATGTGGTTGGAATGATGAAATTTGCCATAAAAAGGGTAGAAAAACCTTGTTGGAAGAGGAGAAAATGCCATTTATTATGGTGGTTTGAAAACAGTGAATGTCTTCAAAAACGAGGGTAGAAAAACCTTGTTGGAAAAGGAGAAAATGCCATTTATTATGGTGGTTTGAAAACAATGAATGTCTTCAAAAACGATGGCTTGTTGGGTACAAGATACTAAACCCATTACCACACAATCCCTACTTTTGACGACCCTGAGAAAGAAGCCTTTAGAAAACATTGTGAGAAAAGGAGAAAATGGCGATAATCATTACCAGCATTTTCTCCTTTTCCCACAATGTTTTCTACCCCTCACAAAACAAATTTCAAATTTCAAGTCACTTTTATCTTGTCGTCTTCAAATGCTTTCGATTTGGACAAGCCTAATTGTCGTATAGTAATAAGTTAAATAGAAACACTGAAATTCTTTTATGGCTCAAAATGAAGTAAGATAATGAAAAGTAACCTGGCAAGCAATTACCTTTTTATCATCACCACTGTTTTGTTTTGTTGAAAAGCAGTATATCTATTGGGTTATTGGGTGATGCTCAGTGCTCGTAAATAATGGTTTCATAAGTGTTCAAGAAAATATGGCTGCAAGGGCCTGCCAATAAGCGTGTGAATATTTTTTTACAAATCGCAAATTAAAATCTATTTGTTCTATCTGAGTATGTACAAAGAAGTAGGTCATGTGTCAGTGCATTCAGCTACCTTCCAAAAAAACCCTCTACTTCATGGGTGTTTTTTTTTACTGATACAGTGTGTGAAAGGTTTGAAAATTTCTTTTTTCATTTCAGATTTTCTTTACAGAATTGCTTGGGGAGTTAATGGTTGTCCAGTAATTTTTGCAGCACTTAAACTTCAGGAACGTTCAATAAGGAACATGTGGAACACTGAAGAAACAGAATTCAGATGTCTACCATATTATAAAACCATTGTGAAGTCATTTATAAAGAAATAGAACCAGATAGTGGTATGTCCCTCTCATAAGAAGATAACTACCATGTGTTGAAATTCAGTATTTTGATTCTGTAACAAAAGAACAAAATGCCTTACCCTTTACCAAACAATCCCTGGTTTGTACGACCCTGAGATAGAAGCCTTTTGAACACATTATGGGAAAAGGAGAAAAGGCTGGTTACCAGCATTTTCTCCTTTTCCCACCATGTTTTCTACCCTGCTGGAAACATATTTCAGTTTTTCAATTAGGTTTTTATTTTGTCGTCTGCAAGTGCTTTCAATTTGGACCACTCTAAAATTTTGTTGTTTGGAATAGGGTTAACTCATGATAACTGAGACTACAAAATTGTCCAGGTTAACCCTTTAACACAAAATGCCGACTTTTGATCCTCCTGGAAAAGAAGCCTTTGGAAGACGTGGGAAAAGGAGAAAATGCTGGTACATATTTTCTCCTTTTCTCACAAAGTTTTCTACCCTGTCAAAGAAAATTTGCACAATTGTAACCACTTTGAAATTGTCGTCTGCAGATGCTTTCAATTTGGACAAAGGCTAAATTTTTTTTGTCTGGTAAAGGGTTAAAAGGTTTTGCATTCTGTAAATCACATATAGCTTAAGTTATGAGATTCATGATTTAAAAAAAAAAGCATTGATGTTATGAGATTCATGATTTAAAAAAAAAAAAGCATTGATGGAAAAGGAGGGAATGCTGGTATCTAAGGTTTTTCTCCTTTTCATCGTTCAATATTTTCAAATCTCAAAACCTGAAGCTATATTCAAACTGTCCTCTTCACCTGCTTTAACCCTATACCAAGCCATCCGGACTTTTAACAATTCTGATAAAGAAGGCACCTGAAAACGTTGTGGGAAAAGAAGAAAATGGTGGTAACCAGCAGCATGTTCTCTTTTTCCCACAGTGTTTCCTACCCTGCTGAAAACAAATTTCAATTTTTGAGTTTTGTTTATTTTGTTATCTGCAAATGCTTTCAGTTTGGACAAGTCTAGAATTTTGTTGTTTTGTGAAGAATTAAATTATGGATGACTGACATGGATTAATTCTTTACCACACAATCCCGACTTTTGATGACCTGGAGAAAGAAAACCTTTAAAAACCTTGGGGAAAAGGAGAAAATGCTGGTAACCAGCATTTTCTCCTTTTCCCACAGTGTTTTCTACCCTTTCCAAATGAAATTTCAGTTTTTGAGTCATGCTTATGTCGTCTGCAAATGCTTCAAGTTGGACTAGTCCAAAATTTTGTCATCTGGTAAAGAGTTAAGATATATTGCAAATTAACAATTAGTGGCTAAAGGAATATTTGAGTAGGGAAAAGGCAAATAATGACTGAAAGGAAAACAGGAAAAGTATTAGAGTAGGTATTCACTGAGGTTAATACTGGTAGTCTCTTTTAGCTCTTTACAATGAGAAAGAAACATAAAGGATGGTCAAAACTGAAAGCATTTGCAGAAGACGAATCACATGGTGCACAGAGTAGAAAAGTTTTCTTTGAAAGGATAGAAAACATTGTGGGAAAATGAGAGAATGCTGCCTTTTAGACCAGTACATACTGAAATCATTTGCAGACAACAAATTAAATGTCAACCAGATGTTGAGATATGTCTTGGAATGGATAGAAAAGATTGTGAGAAAAGCAGAAAATGCTAATTACCAGCGTTTCTCTCCCTTTTTCTCATTATTTTCTAAAGCTGTCATCCTCAGGGTTAATAAAACAGGATTATGTGGTAAAAGTTTAATACCTGCGGGTACAATTGATTGTTTTGATTGTATGGTGACTAGAGCCACTTTCAGTATTATTTCAGTTATGTCACAGTGGCCAGTTCACCTATTCTTGCTTTCCTGGAGTCTCTTTTATCAGTATTCTGAACAGTTTTCTTTTCCAAACCACTGGCTGCTTTCCCACACAACCATTGCCAGGACAATAGCCAGTGTTTGGAGAATGATGATTCCTGTGGCAATGACTATCAGCAATCCCCTAAAAGAAATTGGTCAAGCCTGGGATAGAGCCCATGACCTTTTGTTCCCAAGTCCTGAGTGCTACCGAATGAGCTACCAGGGCTTGGCTTCCCTTAGGTATAAAGCTTTTGAAAAGATTATGGGAAAAGAGGAAAATGTAGATGACCTACATGTTGTTTTTCCCCAAGTTTTTTTCTTAACAACTCAAAACACTAACCACCCCTTGACCTATATTTGTCAGTTGCAAATGCTTTCAGTACTGTTTGTTAAAGTATTAGCTTCAGGTACAGGAAATAGTGAGAAGTGAGAATGTAAACACTGATTAAAATTTTCTAAACTTTACCAAACTAGATCTACATAAATTTAGACTTGTCCAAAATGAAACCTTTTGCAGCCAAGAAAATAAACGTAACTCAAAAATTGAAATTTGTTTTCAGCAGGGTCGGAAACATTGAAGGAAAAGGAGAAAATACTGGTTATCAGCATTTTCTCCTTTTCTTATAACGCTTTAAAACTGCTTCTTTCACAGGGTTGTTAAAAGTTGGGATTTTGTGGTAAACGTTTAAACAGGAATATGAATTCACTGACTTCACTTTGTTTTAATGATAATTCTTAACCCTTTACTGTACAATCCCTGGTTTTTATGTCCCTGAGGGAGAAGCCTTTTGAAAACATTGTGGGTAAAGGAGAAAATGCTGATAACTAGCATTTTCTCCTTTTCCCACAATGTTTTCTACCCTGCTGGAAACAAATTTCAAATTTCCAGTTACAGTTATTTTGTCATCTGCAAGTGCCTTCAGTTTGGACCAGTCTAAAATTCTGTTCTTGGTAAAGAGTAATTACACCCAGAGAACTGAATATTTTTGTAAAATACATGTATATATATACATGTATATGCACAGAACCGCATTGTGAAATAAATAAGGTTCATTTTATGAATTTCTATCTTTTTATCTTGTCATTCCTTTTACCCCATTCCACACAGTCCTGAGTTTTAACAACCCCAAGTAGAGAAGGCTTTTGAAAACACTGTAGGCTTTCTAAAACATTGTAGGAAAAGAAAAAAAAAATGTTGGTAACCAGACAGGATGCCTTTGAAGAAAAAGAAGGCTTTTAAACCCTTTACCACTCAATAACGACTTTAAACACCCCTTGAAGAAGAAGCCTTTTGAAAGCACCGTGGGAAAAGGAGAAAATGCTGGTAACCAGCATTTTCTCTTTTTCTCACAGTGTTTTCTACCCTATCAGGATCAAATTTCATTATTTGAGTGGCATTTAAATTGTTGTCTGCAAATACATGTACATACTTTCAAGTTGGGCAAGGTCAAAACTTTGCCGTCTGGTAAAGAGTTGAAATACTGGAGGTTTTTGGAAACATTGTGGGAAAAAAAGAAAATGCTGGTGACCAGAAGAGAAGTCTTTCAGAGAAAGAGATGGCCTTTGAAAACATTGTTGGAAAAGAAGATAACGCTTGTGACCAGAAAAGGAGAATTCTTTGAAAACAGTGTGGGAAAAGATGAAAATGCTCTGTAGCTCAGCTGGTAACAACATTTGAGCAAGCAATATGCTGGTACAAAATTCCAGCTTGCCAATTTCTCTCAGAGAATTTATGATAGTCATTGCAACAGGATACATCGATCCTATCTTGCTTCTGAATAACCTGTGTATGATGCCCTAGATGGTTATGTGGGAAAGCAGCCAATGACTTAGGAACACCATAGTGAGAAGTGTTGGAAAAGAAATGCTGGGAGAGCCTGTATAGGTGAACAGCTGTGATATCATTGAAAATATTTGAATGGTATCAACTCTTAGGCTGTTAAGTGCAACTCAAGGACCTTTTGCAGACAGTGTTGATCAAGATCAGACTGCACAGAGCAAATAGTCTGATCTTTGATCTACACTGTCCTATAAGGAGATGTCTGATCCTGAAAAAAATACCTTTGAAATAGCCAAATTTTGGTTTTTACTATCAGTTTGAATTTTTCATCTCAGTTACTTAGTAGGATAAGGGTTGAATTTTAAACTACCAAATCGACAAGGCTGTAAAAGTTCTGTACAATTTAGTATTAATAACATTTACAGATAGTGTTTCATCAAAAGTTTCTCAAAAGAAGGACTTTGCGAAGGATATGAAATTATTGTGGCAAAAGGAAATGCATGCAACCAAAAGTTTTCCTCAAGATTCTTATTATGTTTTCCAAAAGCCTAAACAGTGTCACTAAGTATCGGGACTGTCTTGTAAAGAGTTAAATTGCACGATAATTATTTGATTAAAATGTATAAGAAAGAGTCATATACAAGCATACTGTTTGACAATATTTTTCGTTGATTTAAATAAGCTACCGTGTAATCTACATAATTATGTGCAAATATGATTTTCTTTGCTTCATATATGGCAAAAAAATGGATGAATAGCCATTTTTCTCAATTAGATACAGTTTAATTACAATATCGAATTGTATCTTTTATCAATCAACCCAATAAATGATGCCCATAGACTCGTACTGCAAAACTATCGCAGCCGAGATTTTTTTTTAAAAAATATGGTCTAGGGGAGAAAACTCGTACTGTCTAAGAGTAATAGTAAAACAAGAGTAGTCTCCCTTATAATGATCCGCCCTTCATCATTTCTCCTAGACGCTTGACGGATCAAAGTACTAAACACAACACTAGGAAAAAGGTGACGTGAATGTAACGTTTTTAATCTGTTTTTGATGAAGATTTCAATTAATTTTAAGAAAAGAGTGTCATAGATATTGATTTTAATACAAAACACTCAGTAGAATCTAAGTTTTACATAAGATTATTTCCTGCTTTTTCTACTTGAAATCCGAAAGGAATCACCGAGAAAGGTTTTAATCTTTGAAAATCGCCATTTGCAAAGGTATGAGGTTTGCGGACGGCATAGTTTAAAATGACCCTTCACAGAATGTACGATCTGATTCCGAGTCTACACAGTTAACTTGTTTCGTAAACCTTTCAGTGCAAAATAAATAGATTCAAATTCTAGCGGACGGCTATAAATACAATCTATTGAAACTCACAAAGATTTTGTTTGTATAGGCTTGACTACACCAGCGGATGACATAGATCAAAGATCAGACTGCACGTTCTGTGCAGTCTGATCTTGATTTATGCCGTCCGCAATAGTCTCTGCTTTCGCCTATGGCGCCGAAAGGGTTATTTGGATAGTGTTAAATCTTTACAAGATAGATCTAGTTCCGGTACACTTCAAATCGTTGACAGTGGTTCGATGTCTTAAGGTGTGTAAAAACGAAAACTTCAAAGTGCCGTATACAGTAAAAGTTGCCTTTACAATCTGTATAGAGCATGATCAGACTGCACAGAACGTGCAGTCTGATCTTTGATCTACACCGTCCACTTTCCTCAGACTTTCTGTACAATTTTATGCAACTTTAAAACCTTAATTGTTCGGAAAGTCTTTTTTAGACTGAAGTTATCTCTTGTTTATTTGGCGCTCTATGGGTTTGTAACGGGAATGATTTGATATTCATTGGGATTTATCTTAACTAGACATCATCTTCCTACATTAAGGCAATTTATGTTTTGAATTTGAGCTATCATGAAAATGACATTCCATATTTAGCGATATATGTCGATATCGTCATTGAATGAAAACATAGTTTTGTTTGTAAGTTTGCGTTGAGTTATCGTAGTGGTTATCATTAACTCATTAATTTCATGTACTGAACATCTATTACCTCAATGATATCTGTTACAAAATATTGCATTTTTAGTGTAGCGTGACTTTACAATTAATTCCAAATTCAAATATTGGCAGTTATAATTAACATAAAATAAACGGGAGACTACCTGCCGCCTGTTAAGAAAAATAATAAGTTTGACCGATTTTTTTTTTTTGTCTGGTGGCATGTCGTTTTTAGAACGGTTAAAATTAACAAGTTGATCACATGAACTGGTTGATATCCGTTACACCTAGATGGAAATTTATCGTTTGTCCAACGGATCGTCTCTACAGACGTTACCGTGTTTATTCGTCCTCGGTTTTATGCTTGCTTGGCTGGCATTTTTTGTAAGGTGCACAGGCATATAAGGACCAGAGACAGGAAGAGGAGGTTTCATGTCCCGCCTACTGCACGTACCATGCACATACTATAGCCGCAGTAATTTAGCACCTCCAGAAGTAGCCAAAGCGAGGTTTTGGGCGGAGTCTTTGTTTTGTAGGCGTACCATTCAATGGTATGCACGTACTCACAACTCGAAGCAGTCAGAAATAAGCATTTTCCTCTCCAATAAGGGAGGCAACTGTAGCATTACTAATTACAAAATTTTGTACGAGTTGTTTCCCTTTGACCATTAGTCTTTCATCATTCTCTTGCAAGACACATATATTTTGAATGAATATCAGCCCGGAAGAAAAAGCAAAGCAAAAGCGCAGCTAAAATAGACGTAAATAAGCGATAGTAGAAATAAATTAAACAAACTGAGGAGAAAAAGCAATGTAACTTGGGTTACAAACAAAAATTGATGCGAAAGGAACAAACCGGAAATAGCAAATAAGCTTGGTAGAGAAGATATGACACTGGTTCCATGATTTTTTTACGATTCTACGGGTGCCAATGGTTGTTAGTCGCATGTTTCTTTTTTTATAGTAAAAACGTGTATAGCTTTGCATATGAACCATATCAAACTCAAAGGCAATAAAAATGTAAACATGAACGAGATTTATCTGTTCAGTATCCGGATTGTAGATATATTCGGATAAAAGTTTGAATTGTGAGAAAAATTTGAAATTTATTCAATACAACACTTTACCCTAGTGGAAAGCAAAATAAAGAAAATAGGGCATAATACCATAAAACGCCCCTCTGCTATACAGTCAATGCTTACATGTGGTATTCTTTTTTTTACTTAAAAGAAGAAATTTAATGAAAGTTTCAGCTTCATTCCGTTGAAAAATATAGTATTTGATGTTTACGAAATGAATCCATAAACCAATTGCAATTTTTTGACACATAATTTTGATTTTCATGGGTTTTCGCGATGTATAGAGGGGTGTTTTACGGTATTATGCCGAAAATAGCATAATTGAGAGAGGTTAGTATAAATACAGTTGTAAAAACTTGTTTCTATCGAATTGCAGTCATTTGAACACCCGGTAATTTCGACACCCAGTCATTTCGACACATTTTGGTCATTTCAATCCCCGGTGGAAAAATGTTTGCAAACTTTGGTCATATCGACTTCTTATTTTTTAGAGCACTTTTTAAACTCGACTTTTTATTATCAAGTTACTTTAATTTCTTTTAAAGATGTCATATCAGTGTAATTTTGTGTTGTTGTGTGACCAAAACATGTTTTTAAATAACTTTATTCAAGGGGAATTACTCCGAGTATGGTTATATTTGTACAATTTTCTGTATTCTACTCAGCCTTCTTAATAAAGAGATTAATATACAGTATAATATTTATCTCACCTTCACCTGCCTTTAACTGTGACTTCAAGTTTTTATCAATCAGAATAAATCATAATTAATGAAATCCTACGAAATATAACAAATGCCCAGACTAGACGACCTAAAAAAAGATTAAGAAAACATATATCCTTCACACATTCAAGATAAAAATGTATCTACATACAGTTCGTCCATTTTACCGAATCCGTAATTTACAGAAACCCTTTTACATCCAGCACAGCGGAGTTTTTTTTGTCATGCATTGAGGTAAAATTTGAAAGCATTGTGTCAGTGAGAGTTTTTAAGAACAGCTAACTGCAATGCAAACTGTAATCTGTAATTTACAGAAACCCTTTTACGTCCAGCACAGCTGAGTTTTTTGTCATGCAGTGAGGTAACCTTTGAAAGCATTGTGGCAGTGAGATTTTTTTATACGAGCAAACACCAATGCAGACTTTGTGAGCCATTTGGACCACATGGCAAACGATAAGTTAAAGAATGTTTGATGAATAATTGAGTTCTTCTTAAACCCTCTACCACACAATCCCAACTTTTAACAACCCTGAACAAGAAACCTTTTGAAGACATTTTGGGAAAAGGAGAAAATGCTGGTAAGTACAAACTACTGTCCATCTGTGTACAAAACACTAGTAATTTTGTGTCCCAAACTCCTCCTACAGTTTTCCTGCAACTGTATTGAAACTTTGCACATACATTAATCATATATGGAAGATTGCAAGATGCACTTTTCAAGTGTCAACTCTTCCTGGTTGAAGAATTATCTCCCCTTGAATTTGACACTTTTTTCTGTCAAAGGGCCGGCAGGGGTATTAAGTCACATTAAGTCACAGCTCTAGTTCGACTTGCTGAAATAAAAAGGAATTGCAGACAACAAATGAAATGTATTTCAAGCAGTGAGATTTGTCTTTGACAGAGTTGAAAACATTGGGAATGTAGTTCAAAAATAGGTTAAGTGTTTGATAGAAAAAAAAACATTTGTCACCAACAGAAAAGCAGAAAATGCTAGTTTCCAATATTTTCTTGTTTCCACATTATTTTCAAAACACATTTTCATGGAGGTAATCAAGGGTTAATGAACTTTTCTTTCCATTTTTGTAGTGTAAATATGGAAGGGACTCTGGTGCAATACGCAGAAACTAGTTTACCTCATCGGAGAAGAGAGAAATCACCAAGCATGTGACAGAAAACCTTAATATTTTTCGGGAAGAAGTTGTGAAGTATTTAACCAAAAACTGAGGCAAGAGTCTTCCACCATCCACACTCAGTGGTTTATTTGAAAAACAAAGAGAAATGGACCAGTGGTTCGGAAGATTACAGGGTTCAGACTAGCACACCAAAACACATGAGCCTGGATGAGACCCTTTATCATTGGTACTCAGACTTAAGTTCAAGAAATGGTAATATGCTTGCCAAAAAGGTGAAGAACTTGGCTGTGAGCTCGGGATTCAGGATTTATCTTATTCCAATGGATGGCCGGCCAGATTTAAGAAATGCCACAGTATTCGAGCATGCAAACCTAAATGTAAGAATGTTTTTCAAGTCCAACCCAAGTTTTTACTGGTTTTAACCCATTACCACACAATCCCTACTTTTGACAACCCTGAGAAAGAAGCCTTTGGAAAATATTGTGTGAAAAGGAGAAATGCAAAATGCTGGTAACCAGCATTTTCTCCATTTCTCACGTTTTCAACTCTTCACAAAACAAATTTCAAATATTTAGTTACTTTTATTTTGTGGTCTGCAAATGCTTTTGATTTCTGTTAAAATATTTGTACAAATGGATTTTTTTTAAAATATCAAATGTATCTGACAGGTTTCTCCAATTTCCACAATGTTTTCCTGTCTCTACATCAAACTTTTATACATAGAATGGAAGATGAGTGCAAATTTGCATGATATTATACTTTACCTAAATGATTTTGTTTTTCCTTAACCCATTACCACACGAGAAAAGTTTGGACTGGTCCAAATTGAAAGCATTTGCAGACGACAAAATAAAGGTGACTGAAAAATTAAAATTTGTTCTGGGAAGGGTAGAAAACACTGTGGGAAAAGGAGAAAATGCTGGTTACCAGCATTTTCTCCTTTTCCCACAGTGTTTTCAAAAGGCTTCTTTCTGGGGGGCGTCAAAAATAGGGATTGTGTGGTAAAGGGTTAATTGTAGGTGTATATGATCCATGCTCTGTTATTCCTTTACCAAACAACAAAATTTTAGACTGGTCCAAATTGAAAGCATTTGCAGACGACAAAATAAATGTAACTTAGAAATTGAAAATTTGTCCTGGAAAACCTTATGGGAAAGGAGAAAATGTTGGTAACCAGCATTTTCTTCTTTCCCACAGTGTTTTCTACCCTTTCTAACACAGATTTTAATTTTTGAGTCACAATAGTTTTGTTGTCTGCAAATGCTTTCAATTTGGACTCATCTTAACCCATTACCACACAGTCCCTACTTTTGACGCCCCTGAGAAAGAAGTCTTTAGAAAACACAGTGGGAAAAGGAGAAAATGCTGGTAACCAGCATTATCTCCTTTTCCCATGGTGTTTTCTGACCTTTCATATATGCGTTTCAATTTTTGATTAACACTTATTTTGTTGTCTGTAAGTGCCTTCCAATTTGGACTAGTCAAAAATTTTGTCGTGTGGTAAAGGGTTAAATAATGTCATTTTGTAAAGATTTCAGAGAGTGTTTTTAACCCATTACCACACAATCCCTACTTTTGACGCCCCCGAGAAAGAAGCCTTTTGAAAACACTGTGGGAAAAGGAGAAAATGCTGGTAACCAGCATTTTCTCCTTTTCCCACAGTGTTTTCTACCCTTCCCAGAACAAATTTCTATTTTTCAGTCCACTTTATTTTGTCGTCTGCAAATGCTTTCAATTTGGACCAGTCTAAAATTTTCTCGTGTGGTAAAGAGTTAAGCTTATTGAGGTTGCAAGATGGAAAACTTGATAGAACTTTTCAGAGTGAGGAAGTAGGAGGTACAAGTTTAAAGTTGACAGTATAAATATCTTGTTGGATTCTACATGTTTATCACTGGATGTAGATTACTCGAATCATCCCAGCTTCAAACCCCACATTAGTTTCAAGCGTAAAAGACAATGCATTCATGTGTACTTTGGTACTATATTTCATTGAGTTTCTAACTGATTATAATAGATGAAGAATTGTTATGTTGTGAGGTCAAACTTATTTCATACATTTTCTCAATTTCATAAAAAAACATAACTTTGGAAATTGTTTCAAGCATTTTAACCATCTTCCAAAGTGTTTTCAAAAGCCTTCATGTTTTTTTAAGAATTGGATTGTTTGGTAAAGGAGTAGTCTACGTTGTTTATGATCCTGAGTAGGAAGTTTAAGTCATCAAGGCATTTGTAAGTCATTACTTCTCTTCAAAACCCAATGTTTCGGGTACTCATTAGAATTGTCTCGATGAGACGGTTCTAATGAACACCCACAACATAGGATTTAATGGAGAATAATTAATATTTTCAAGTTTGAAATCAAAATCACTATGGAGATGATTTTTTTCTTTATTTAAGCCACATTTAGTTTTTTACCTGCAATACTTGTAATTTGATAGAGTCTGAAAACATGTTAATTGGTAAAAAGTTCAACTGGAATAAGCTTCCAAAGGGAGAAAATTTGACGGAAAGGAAAGTGTTTCTAGTTTTGTTATGGTATGGTTTTGTGTTGGTTGATTTTGAAATTTATGATGGTTGAATGTAGCATTCATTTTTGTCTTGTTACAAAGTTTCAATTAATATCCCTACTGTAGATTTTTTTTTTTCAAAAACTAAATTTTGAAAAAGAGCTAAGTGTTACTCCTTTTCTAAATGTCTTTTTCATGTCGTTTAAAAAAGGACATTTTCCCTTTCTTCAATTATTTTTTATTACATGTACTAGTTAGAGATATGATACACTCTTTAATGGTACAAATGTTATCATATCTTTTAGCTGTACAAGTTACTGCAACAATTTTGTTCTTTTGTGAAATTTTTTTGATATGATCTAATATATATGTAAGCACATATCCATTTGCTACCCTTGAATTTTTACTACATGTATTTTTGTCAAAGATGTCACTTGTTTAAAGAGCTGGTAAAATCACTAAGCCTTTTGCGAAGGAATATGTTAAAATAACTATGATTACATCGTAATTCTATTTATCTTTTTACTAGACGACAAAATTTTAGACTGTTCCAAATTGAAAGTATTAGCAGATGACAAAAATCAAAGTTTTCATCAAATCAATCACAAATTAAAATTTGTTTTAGGACGGGTAGAAAACATTGTGGGAAAAGGAGAAAATGCTGGTTACTAGCATTTCCTCCTTTTCCAGCAACATTTTCCAAGGCTTCTTTTACAGAGTTATGTAAACCAAGTATTGTTTGGTAAAGAGTTAATGATTGTACAGGTTTTCTGTAATACTGTGTGTAACATGACAGCTTTTGAAAACATTGTGTCAGAAAGAGAATTGTTTATTCGTT
This sequence comes from Tridacna crocea, assembly GCA_943736015.1. Lineage (NCBI taxonomy): Eukaryota > Metazoa > Mollusca > Bivalvia > Cardiida > Cardiidae > Tridacna > Tridacna crocea. The sequence goes on from OX031069.1 coordinate 19,763,754, forward strand.
CATCTGTTACAATGATTTATCAACTCTTAGACAAGAAAGTCATAATTGTCTCTATACTTCTCTTCTGTTGCCTTTAACCCTTTCCCAAACCAGAAACTTTTGGACTAGACCAAATTGAAAGCATTTGCAGACGACAATTCAACTCTTGCTGAAAAGATGATTTCTGTCTATGATAGGGTAGAAAACATTGTGGGAAAAGGAGAAAATGCTGGTTACCAGCATTTTCTCCTTTTTCCACAATGTTTTCAAAAGGCTACTATTCAAAACCTGTAAAAACCAGGGATTGTTTGGGAAGGGATAATATGGAATAGCTTATAGATTACATTTAACATACTACAAAACTTCTATCAAATATGTACATAAAATTTAAGTCATGATACATCTGTGTGCATATTATGTATTAATTTCTGATTTTTTTCATAGCTTTTTTATTGTACCTTACTTTTATGTCTATTTTTTTAATTTTCATGTTTTTTTTTTTGTGAATATTTATAATACTAGTTCTACCCATTTTTTTATGAATTACTGTCATTTTTTCAACACAGAATCTCTTTCCAGAATGGTTGTGCTAAATATATCATATCATTCCTTGTTTTTAAAAATTATGTTTACTTTTTATCCCCGTGTTGTTTAACCCTTTACTCCACAGATACTCATTTCTACACATTGCTTGTAGGAGCCTTCGGAAAACATTGTGGCAAAAGGTGAAATTGCTCGTGACGAGCAATTTCACCTTTTGCCACAATGTTTTCTACACTATCAAAAGGTGTCCTATACACATAAGAAACGGCTTCATCTTTGCTGTTATTTAGGGTCGATTCGAGATACCATAGAAATGCCTTATGGCGTAAAGGGTTAATTGATGAATAACAAGTAGTTCCCATCGATGTTTATCGGATTAGTTTTAACATTTTCATTTAACATTTTTGTTTTATCTAACAGCTAATTTAATCATATAATACCTTTACCACACAATCCAAATTTTAACAGCCCGAGTAGTTTTTAAAATATTTTGGAATGGAGAAAATACTGGTAACTACCATTTTCTCCATTTTCAAGTGCTTTTCTACCTTTTCAAAGAAGCATTTCTGAACTTGTGCATCAAAATGCTCCTTTTCCCACAATACGTTAGATTTTGTGCTACAGTAGACTAGCATAAAACAGAAAATTGAATGAAAATGGAACATGTTGTTAATCTGCTCCTTTTTTATGACTAATGTTTATATGTCAATTGTCATTTACTTGAATCCAGAAAAAAAAAAAAATGTCTAAGATCTACTTAACCGTTCACCAAACAACAAAATTTTGGACTTGTCCAAATTGAAAGATTTTGCAGGCAACATGTAAATGTCCTTGGTTACTAGCATTTTCTCCTTTTCTCACACTGTTTTATAAAGTCTTTCCTTTCAGGTTTGCTAAAAATCATGATTGTGTAGCTAAGAGTTAGTGACAAATATTTAAGTCCATGTGGTGTAATACGTGACAAAGATTTAAACTCTGGGCCATCTGGGATACAATCTGGTTTTTATTGATTTGGCAATGAAAGTATGTTATTTTACATGTTAAAAAACAAAAAAATCAGTCCAAAAAGAAAAAAAAAAAGTTTGGCCCAATTTGGTAATGAAAGGATAGTATTTTTGTAAATGTATGTAAAAAATGAAATCACTGAAACACTGAACCAGTCCATGCAGTAAACAATATGGCTACCTTCACAGTGACTTTTCAAAATCAAATCAGAATATAGTGCCATAGCTCATGGCGTGCCACAATTGCCATTTATTTCTGTTATCAAAAACTCAATTTGTATCATGGATAAGCATATGAGCCTCACAGTTTTACTGGTTATCAGCAACAATCTCCAAACATTTTTTTTTTCATGTCCTTTGTGACACAAGAAAATTACATATACCCTTAACCCTTTACCCCATAAGGCATTTCTATGGTATCTCTAACTGACCCTAAATAACATTAAGGATGAATCCGTTTCTTATGTGTATATGACACCTTTTGATAGCATGGAAAACATTGTGACAAAAGGTGAAATTGCTCGTCACAAGCAATTTCACCTTTTGCCACAATGTTTTCCAAAGGCTCCTACAAGCAATGCGTAGAAATGAGTATCTGTGGAGTCAGGGGTTAAAGTGCCGTGCAAAACTATATTTTTTTTTTCAGGCCAGTTTAGTATAAGATCAGACTGCACATAACATGCAGTCTGATCTTAAACCTACACTGTGCATATAGTGCCGAGACATTCTAGTCAAAACCAACCCAAAAGTAGCAGTTACATGCATGTACCCTGATAAAAGCTTTGAGTTGTTCTGTTTTGCACTTTAACCCTTTACTACACAATTCTGACTTTTAATGGCCCTGAAAAAAAAAGACCTTCTGTAAACATTGTAGGAACAGGAGAAAGTGCTCCTTTTCTTACCAGCATTTTCTCCTTTTCCCACAATGTTTTCTACAGTTTACCTGCTGCAGATTTCAATTTTTCAACCATAATTTATTTTTGTCTTCAATTTTTTTGCAATTTGTCATTTGGTAGCAAGGATAAAATTAACATACATATCGTAATTTCATGTACTGCATATCATAATTTTAATATGTATTGCTTTGTCGTTTGACTGCCACCGTTTGTATTTTGTTTTTACCAAACCTAGTGTTGTTACTTAATGAATTTAGAAATTATTTTTTGCAACCCACCAAAATGTTTGTATTGTCTTTTTTTTGAAACCATAGATGTTATTCATGTCGAGATTTCTTTTTATCATATTAACCCTTTACTCCATAGATATTCATTTCTACACATTGCTTGTAGGAGCCTTTGGAAAACATTGTGACAAAAGGTGAAATTGCCCGTGACGAGCAGTTTCACCTTTTGCCACAATGTTTTCTATGCTATCAAAAGGTATCATTTACACATAAGAAATGGCTTCCTCCTTGCTATTATTTAGGGTCAAGTAGAGATGCCATAGAAATGCCTTATGGGGTAAAGGGTTAATTAATTTAGAAGTTATTTTTTGCAACCCACCAAAATGTTTGTATTGTCTTTTTTTGAAACCATAGATGTTATTCATGTCAAGATTTCTTTTTATCATATCAACACTTTACTGAACAATCCCGACTTTTAACGACTTCTCTGAAACCATTGTGGTAAAAGGAAAAAATGCTGATTACCAGCATTTTCTCTTTTTCCCACAATGTTTTCTACCTTTCCAAAGTCAAAATTCAGTTTTGATTTTGTCGTCTGCAAATGCTTTCAATTTGGACATGTCCAAAATTTTGTCGGTTGGTAAAGAGTTAAGCTACTTTCATAGACCAGATTTCCATGTTTGTAATGATGGAATGTTAAAATATTTCAGCAGTGATCCATTGCTCATCCATTTGAATGGATAGTCAGTACATTCAGTACAACCGTACATGGCAACCAGCATTTTCATCTTTTCCACAATGTTTATATCCTTTATTAGCAGTATGTTTAACTCATTTCCAAATGACAAAATTTTAGGTTTGTCCAATACGACAGCATTTGCAGACAACAAAATAAAAGTGACTGAAAATTTGAAATTTGTTTCGTGAAGGGTAGAAAACTTTGTGGGAAAAGGAGAAAATACTGTTTACCAGTATTTTCTCCTTTTCCAACATTGTTTTCAAAAGGCTTCTTTCTCAGGACAGGGGCGTCAAAAGTAGGGATTGTGTGGTAATGGTTAATGGCATCATGTTGACACATTTGTTACCTTCAATTGCTTTCAAATTGGAAAAGTCCAAAATCTAGGATAATTTAACCCTTTACCAGACAATCTATAATTCTAACAATCCTATAATAGAAGACTTTCAAAAACATTTTGGGGAAAGGAGAAAACACTGGTTACCATCATTTTTAGCTCACCTGAGCACAACGTGCTCAAGGGGAGCTTTTAGGGTCACTGGGTGTCCGTCGTGCGTCGTCCGTCGTGCGTCGTCAACAATTCTTTAAACATCAACTCCACCTAAACTGCTGGGCCAATTTGGACCAAACTTGGCAGGAATGTTCTTTGGGAGGTCCTCTTTAAAAATTGTTCACAGAATTTGATTCTGTCAAAACCTCTGGTCGCCATGGCAACTAAATGGAATTTTTTAGCAAATTCTTTAAAAATCTTCTCCTCTGAAACCGCTGGTCGGATTTTGAAATTATTTCACAGATATGTTCCTTACCCTTTTCAAAAATTGTTCGTAAAATTTTGATCTGTCAAAAATTGTGGCTCTGGTGAATGGGGGCTACTTGCACTATACAGAAACCAAGGAATTCTTTAAAAACCTTCTCCTCTGAAACCGCTGGTCGGATTTTGAAATAATTTCACAGAGTTGTTCCTTGGGTGACCCTTTTCAAAAATTGTTCGTGAAATTTTGATCTGTCAAAAAATGTGGCTCTGGTGAATGGGGGCTACTTGCACTATACAGAAATGAAGGAATTCTTAAAAAATCTTCTCCTCTGAAACTGCTGGTCAGATTTTGAAATAATTTCACAGAGTTGTTCCTTGGGTGACCCTTTTCAAAAACTGTTCGCGAAATTTTGATTGGTCAAGAAACATGGCTGTAGTGAATGGGGGCTACTTGCACTATACAGAAATGAAGGAATTCTTAAAAAATCTTCTCCTCTGAAACCGCTGGTCAGATTTTGAAATAATTTCACAGAGTTGTTCCTTGAGTGACCCTTTTCAAAAATTGTTCGCGAAATTTTGATTGGTCAAGAAACATGGTTCTAGTGAATGGGGGCTACTTGCACTATAGGGAAATGAGGAAATTCTTAAAAAATTTTCTTCTCTGAAACCGCTGGTCAGATTTTGAAATAATTTCTCAGGGATGTTCCTTGTGTGACCCTTTTCAAAAAGTTTTCGCGAAATTTTGATTGGTCAAGAAACATGGCTCTGGTGAATGGGGGCTACTTGCACTATATGGAAATGAAGAAATTCTTGAAAATTCTTCTTCTCTGAAACCCCTAGTCAGATTTTAAAATAATTTGACAGAGATGTTCCTTGGGTGATCCTTACTCTTGTGAATGGGGGCTACATGCGCTATATGGACATGATGAAATTCTTGAAAATTCTCTTTCTCTGAAACTCCTGGTCAGATTTTAAAAGAAATTTTCCGAAATGTTCCTTGGGTGACCCTTTTCAAACTTTGTTCGTAAATTTTGATCCATCAAGAAACATGGCTCTCGTGGATGGGGGATACTTGCTCTTATACAGAAATGAAGAATTCTTAAAATTCTTCTTTTTGAAACTGATGGTCAGATTTCGAAATTAATTTTACAGGTGACCTTTTGAAAATTGCTTAGCAAAATTATAAATTTGGTTCCAATGTTTCAATACCTCAAAAAAAAAATAGGCTATGGTCATCTCAAAAATTCAGGTGAGCGATCCAGGGCCATCTTGGCCCTCTTGTTTTCCTTTTTCAGTAATGTTTTTTACTCTTGAAAAAAAAAAAAAAAATTTCAATTTTTGAGTATCATGTAACATGTTTTCAAAATATTTTGCTTTGGACTAGTCTAAAAATTTGCCATTTGGTTAAGAATTTAAGAAATGTGCAAGATTACTGAAAAGGCACAATACTGAATTGTTACAGTAGTGGATTTTTAGGCAATTTACTTCCTTCTATGTTACAATCTGTAAGAAAGTACATTTACATTGTATTTGATGGAGATATGCCCAACTTAACCAACTTGAGTGAAAAATGTTTTGAAAGACTTAGCTACCGTCGTTTGGAGGCATAAACTCTTAATCAAACAACAAAAATTAAGACCTGTCCAAATTTAAAGATGAAAAAATAAGTGTGACTAAAATACTAAACACCGTTTTTGGTCTGGAAGAAAACATTGTGGGTAAAGAAGAAAATGCTGGTGACCAGCATTTTCTTCTTTTCCCACAATGTTTTCAAAAGGTTTCATTTTCAGGGTCAGTAAAAGTCTGGATAGTGTGTTGAAGGGTTAAGCTCTATTATACCGTTACAAAGTGTGATTGTGCATCAATGTTTGTATGAGCATTTGCAATAGAATTGTCTTCCCATCTATATATTTTTTTTTCATCTATTTATAATCATTTTAAGCATTTTTATAAATTTTACATGACGTCACGAGCACGGGTGTGAAGCACGTTTAACGAGCTCTCTATCTTTTTGGATTTATATGCTTTTGGATAGACCTTTAAAGGATTATTTTTGTATGGAAAGCAAACTAAAGGGGTAAATTCATGTCTGAAAAACAAACTTTGACGAAAAGCCAAAGAAAAAGAAGGAAAAAGACTGAGAAAAGAAAAGCAAGCGGTTCACCAGAGACAGAAATAGGCAGCCATTACACGCCAAATCAGCCAGCCGCGAATAGTACACGAATCGAGCACGATATTTTCGATAGTAGTGACAGGTACGTGCAATCTGTGATGAGTTTCAACGCTTCTCCGGTCACAAATTTTGGACAACCTTTTCAGTATGGTTTTCAAACACCAGCGAGTACTACACCACCCAGCTGGGCAACACAAATCATGGAGGATGTAAAAAGTTTAAAAGGGGTGATACCAAAGATTGATAAAATTGAAGCCTCTATTCAGACACTGACTTTGAAAATGTCTCAAATCGAAACGAAATTGACAACCCTCGACAAGAAAGTTAACGACATGGAAAAAGCAGTTACTTTCATGGATAGTGGTTTCGAGTCTCAGAAAAAAGAGTTAGATGAAAGCAAAGAGGAGATAAAGCGCCTTAAGAGAAACTACCAAGACATGGAAGCCAGCGTGAAAAAATGTGAAACTCAGAATGAAGCTGTAAGCGATAAAGTGCTTGACTTAGAATCTAGATCAATGCGGGAAAATCTCATATTTTATGGAATACATGAGAGTCAAAGGATTGATGATGAGACAGGCGATGAAAACTGCGAACGGCTAGTCAAAGATCTCATTTCTACCAAGTTAGAGATAAATACGGAGAATATGACAATCGATCGAGCCCACCGACTAGGAGGACCGAGGGCAAAGAAACCTAGGCCTATAGTAGTAAAGTTCCACCAGTACAGCGATCGAGAAACAGTGCGCGTTAAGTCAAGGAATGAGGCTGTTAAGATGAGACTGAGAGAATCGAACCAGGGTATAGGAGTTCAACAACCTCAGCAATACAGAGAGGCAAGAAAAGCGTTGTTCGAACAGGCAAAGAGAGAGGAAGAAAGAGGAAAGCGAACAAGAATTGTTGGTAATAAACTGTACGTGAACAATAAGGTAGCCAAAAAATATGTTAATGGGAGTGTCCATGATGTAAGTGGGGGTGAAAATTAGTGGTGTCAGGAGAAGGATCTTAAATTTTTATGTTGGAATGTAAATGGGCTAGCGCGTAAGTTAGCGGATGTTGATTTTTTGACCATATTGAGACAATATGATGTATTTTTTTTGACAGAGACTTGGATTTCACAGAAAACAAACTTTAATTTAGATATCAGCGATTATGATAATTTTCATCTGTTTGGTAATAAAAGCCAAAATGTACATAGAGGGAGATTTAGTGGTGGTATTAGTTTATATTATAAGAAATACCTTAAAGGGTTAATTAAGGTAAAAGAAACACATCAAAATGGGATATTGTGGGTAGAATTAGATAAACAGCTTTTTAACTACAATGAAAATGTTTATGTTTGCTGTGTATATATTCCACCAAGCCAGTCTACTGTTTTAAATATGGAAAATTTTGATTTTTATGAAGAACTAGAGTCCAGCTTGGAGAGATATAAACAAAGCGGTAAATGTTTTATTATGGGAGACTTTAATGCTCGTACTTCCAATTTGTCTGATACTTTGGATTATGATGCTTTTTTTGATCATGACGATCAGCTGTCATATATAGAAAATATTATGACACGTGTTTCTCACGACCGCGTATCTGATCAAGCAGGTAGCCGCTTGATCGATTTTTGTAAAACATCTTCGCTCCTTATAGGCAATGGGCGTTTATATAGTGACGCAGGCGTTGGCGATTATACATACCACTCTATGAATGGATCAAGCGTGGTGGATTATTTATTACTTGATTATAATGATTTTGATTGTTTTACTCATTTCTGTATACTTCTTCCAAATTCGTTTTCTGACCACTGTGGTATAGAAATTAACCTTGCCAAAACAAATCGCATAGAAAATAACAGAAAGGCATATACTAATGTTACCAATGACACCTTTAACCAATGGGATGAAGCGAAAATCAACGACTTTAGTACATTATTATCTTCAAAAATTAATGAATTTGCACACTTAGAAAGTTTATTACAAGATCCTTATTGTGATACAGATTCTATTTCACGGTCCTTAAGTGAAATTTTAGTAGAATGCTCACATTCTGTCTTCGGATGTACGCGACTTAGTAGAAATAATGCGTATCAACATTGCAAAAAAAATACTTGGTTTAACCAAGAATGTTATGAAGCAAGAAAAAACTTTAAGAAAGCAAGAAATGCTTTTAACAAAAATAAGCAAAATGCTATTTTAAGACAAAATTATTTACTTGCTAAACAAACATACAATTCCATAATACGTAGGGAAAAGGTTAAATATGGTTTAAAAGAAAAAACTATTTTATCAGATTTATGTAAAAAACATCCGAAACAATTTTGGAAAAAGGTTAAAAGTCAATTTAAGAAGCCAGATAATACTCCACAGAACTTAGACATTGATAGGTTGTATGATCATTTTAAATCATTATATAGTAACGATACAGATCAGCCACATGAAAGAAATAACCATAATGATAATTTTCAAGGAAACGCAGAACAAGATAATGTCATCCTTGATGAAGAGCTTGATAAAGAAATCAGTTATACAGAATTAAAAGACGCGGTATTTTCACAAAATAACAGTAAGAGTAGCGGGCTAGATACGCTGATAGCAGAAATATACAAACATGCTTTTGCCAAAATTTCGCGCGTAATGCTATTACTTTTTAATAAAATATACGATAGTGGTAAGTACCGTAGTGATTGGGGAACCGGAGTTATCATACCAATATTTAAAGGTGGAGATGGCCATGATCCAAAAAATTACCGCGGGATTACACTCAATAATATCATTTCAAAAATTTACTCCCAAATTTTACTTAATCGTCTTACGAAATGGTCAAATTTGTATGGTAAAATACTCGATAATCAATTTGGTTTTCAGAAAAATATATCAACAATAGATTGCATTTTTCTTTTACACTCAATTATTCTGAAATCCTTATATAGTCGTAAAAAATTGTATTGCGCATTTGTTGATTTCGAGAAATGTTTTGACAGGTTGAATCGATTTTTCATATTCCAAAAATTATCGCGCGAAAATGTTAGCTCGAAATTTGTATTGGCTATCAAAAACATGTATAACACTGTTAAAGCAGCAGTAAGATTTAATTCAGACATGTCATCATTCTTCAATTCCAACATCGGTGTAAAACAAGGAGATCCTAGCTCCACGATTTTATTTTTATACTTCATAAATGATATAATTGATAGTTTTGATCAAAACATAGACGGATTATTTAAGTTAAATGGTGAAAATTTATTCATACTGCTTTTTGCAGACGACACAGTTCTATTTGCTCATACACCCACTGCTTTACAATCGCTCTTGAATGATTTACAAAACTTTTGCCAAAATTGGGGGTTGAAAATTAATACAAACAAAACAAAAGTAATGATTTTCGAATTAGGACGATACACAAATTACAATTTTGTTTTAAATGAAAACGTTTTGGAAGTGGTAACTTCTTTTAAATACTTAGGAATTAATCTTTTCAAAAATGGTAATCTGTTCAGATCACATAAAAAGCTTGCGCAACACGCTTCATTCGCTTTACACAACTTGTTTGTTGTTTTAAATCAGTTAAATTTAAATATAGGAGAGCAATGTTGTTTATTTGATAGCCTGGTAGGGTCTGTATTAAACTATGGTGCCGAGATATTCGGAACAAGCGAATATAAATCCTTCGAACTAATTCATTGTAAATTTCTTCGGAAAATTCTTGGCGTAAAAAAATCTACAAATTTAGATGGTTTATATGGTGAAACAGCTCGATATCCTATGCTCATACATCGTAAAATTAAAATGTTTAAATTTTGGATAAGAATAATCGACAGCGAAAATGACTCTTTAATGAAATGTATTTACAATGGGTTAATGCACGACGCGGAGATGAATAATACATACAATGGAAATAATTGGGCATATCAAATCAAATCATGTCTTTATGAGTTAGGTTTAAATGATCTATGGCTTTACCAGAACGAAATGCAAATTAATTTAAGTGTTATCAAAACTAGAATATTAGATGTTTATAAACAAGTATGGCATTCAAATATTAACAATTCAAGAAGATTGGCAGCATATTGTTCATTCAAAAATTCCTTTGAACAAGAAAAATACCTTGAAATAATCAAAATAAATAAATATAGAATAGCATTAAGTAAATTTAGACTTTCTTCACATAAACTGAGAATAGAATCAGGTAGGCACGAAGGTATAGGTATTAATGAAAGAATATGCACCCAATGTAATATGCATGTTATAGAGGACGAATTTCATTTTTTACTAGTCTGTCCAAAGTACCACAACTTCAGAACACAGTTTTTGAAACCTTATTACTACCGTTGGCCAACGCTCCATAAATTCCAGACTCTTTTATCAAGTCAGAATACAAAGCAATTATTTAATTTGTCTAAATTCATATACACTGCTTTCAACGCACGTGTTTAATAACTGAGTTGTTGAAAAAACAATACAATTTATAAAGTTTTATCTTTCACAATTGTTTTGTTTCCAAAAATTCGATCTCACCATATATGCATTAAGATTACACAAGATGTATTATTATTCGTAATCAGACTGTGTAATTCTGTGATCGGGCTGCAATTTTTGCAAGTAAGATCTTGAACTTGAACTCAGAAATCTAACCGGCTCATACCTAACAGCTTACATCTTCATTATTATTTGTAATCTGACTGTGTGGATCTGGGATCGGGCTGCAATTTTTGCAATTCTGATCTTGATCTACACCGTCCTCAGAAATTTAACCGACCTACACTTAACAGCCTACATCTCTACCATTACTTTTAATCTGACTGTAGATCTGGGATCGGGCTGGAATTTTTGCAAGTCTGATCTTGATCTACACTTAAGACTTACATCTCAAATATTATTTGTAATCAGACTATGTATATCTGGGATCGGGGTGCAATTCTTGCAAGTCTGATCTTGATATATACCGTCCTCAGAAATTTAACCCAGCTACAATTGACAGCTTCTGTCTCCGTTAATATTGGTAATTCGACTGTGTAGATCTGGGAACAGACTGCAATTCTTGCAAGTCTGATCTCGATCTACGCCTTTCTTAAAAATTTAACACGTAACAGCCAACATCTCTGTTATTATTCGTAATTATTTACTATATACTATTTACTATTGTATATTTATGTATGTATTTCACTGTAAAACTAGAATCAGACGGCAATTCTGACAACTTTGTAATATTCGTAATTATTCGTGATCTACTTTTCCCAGACCTTGTGGATTAGGGATCGGATTGCACACTGTGCGATCCGATCCTGATCCACATCGTTTGCATCTACTGTGTAGATCTGGGAACAGACTGCAATTCTTGCAAGTGTGATCTCGATCTACGCCTTTCTCAAAAATTTAACACGTAACAGCCAACATCTCTGTTATTATTCGTAATTATTTACTATTTACTTTTTGTCAAAACATTTGTAAGTGTATATTTATGTATGTATTTCACTGTAAAACTAGAATCAGACGGCAATTCTGACAACTTTGTAATATTCGTAATTATTCGTGATCTACTTTTCCCAGACCTTGTGGATTAGGGATCGGATTGCACACTGTGCGATCCGATCCTAATCCACATCGTTTGCAATATTGTATTGAGGCGCGCTTAGCAACCGATAGGTTTAGAAGTCCAACTGTGAACATGCCATTCTTTTTTAAACTTAATCAGTATCTGTCTTCCCATGTTTCCTTCGGAAAACATGAAATTACTTCATGTGTTACCGACACGCACTTTTTTTTTTATCTACTTACATTCTTTCGCATCTCGTGGTTATTGTATTTGTATTGGCTATAAATATGTGTGTATTTAATGCCAAATAAAGATTATGTTATGTTATGTTATGTTATTTATGTCTTTCTTTTTTCTAAGAGTTAAAATCAAAGAAATTATTAACATAATTAGCCATGGTTAACACTATTGGGAAATCCCATTGTTTTTGTACACCTGTAATAAATCTAATTTGTCAATTGTCAAGATTGTCAACTCATATTTCATTCCTTATTGATTTGAAACAGTTCTGATTTGTCAAGGTAACCGTTAAACCATTACCATGTGATTTTAAGTTTTAACAACCTTTAGATAGAATACTTTTGAAAACATTGTAGGAAAAGGGACAGTTTCTTTTCCCACAATATTTTCCACCCAGACACCGATAAATCTTATAGTTTGAGCCACATTTGATTTGTTATCTGTAAGGAATTTTGGTGCCGACACTTTTGAGACTTTAGGAATATCTTTTTACCAATATTATCAAAAGTTTGGATACAACCTGATCGAAAGCATTCTATAGACAACAATTTAACTCATTACCAAACGACAAAAATTAAGGTTTGTCCAAATCAAAAGCATTTGCAGACAACAAAATAAAAGTGGCTGAAAATTTTGTTTTGTGAAGGGTAAAAAACATTGTGGGAAAAGGAGAAAATGCTGGTTACAAGCATTTTCTCCTTTTCTCACAATGTTTTCAAAAGGCTTCAATCTCACGGGCTTTTAAAGTAGGGATTGTGTGGTAATAGGTTTAAGTTCTGTGTTGCAACATAATCACTGCCTTTTGGGGCTGTATGATTTTACTGTATTCATGTCACAAAATATACTGCACTTTTCCATAAGAACTTGCGAATCAAATATTTTAATTCTTATATCAGGCTTAGAATCACACTTCTTTACTAAGAGTCTGGCTTTTGAAAACATGTTTTTGAAAAGGAAAGAATTTGTCGGTTAAGATTTTTTTCTCTCTTTTTTACACAATAATATCGACCATTGTAAGTTGACTCCGTTAATTTGAGCTAGATTTTTTTTGTTGTATGGAAACATTCTGAAGGTGACAAGTGTCCACATTTTGTTGTCTTGTACAGAATAAGCCTCTGTCATAACCAAATTTTAACCCTTGACCACACAATCCTTAGATATTTAACAACCTTGAATAATTGGGCTTTTGAAAACATTGTGGAAAACAATGTTTTCTATCCTTTGACAGACAAACCTCCCAGTTTTAGACCTTTACAAATCAATCCCTGTTTTTAGCTCCACTGGCCGAAGGCCAGCGAGCTATTGTCATGGCGTTGTTCTGTCGTGTGTCCGTCCATCCGTTCGTTCATCCGTAAACTTTTTCTTTAAAAAACTTCTCAGAAACTATTCATTTGATTTTTACAAAATTTCACAGGAATGTTCCTTAGGTGGTCCTCTATCAAATTCCTTGAAACAAATGTGTTCCATGAAGAATTCTGGTTGCCATGGCAACCAAAGTAAAAAACCTTTAAAAATTGTCTCCTCCCAAACCGCTTATTGGATAGCATTATTATTTTGCAGGAATGATCCTTAGATAGAGGTCTACAGAATTCCTTAAAAATCCTTAAAAAGAAAAAGGATCCCTCAATGTTTTCTACTGTATCAAAGAGAGAAATCATCATTTCATCAATGTTTAATTTGATGTCTGCAAATATTTTCAGTTTGGTCACATCCCAAATTTTGTCATTTGGTAAAGGGTTAAAGAGGGTTGCTTTACATAATCTATAGTCCTTTTCAAATAAAACAAGAGACCCTCTGCACTTTTATTAGTTCTGGTAAAGGTTAGTTGACCTACTGGTGACCAAGTTCAAAGTGGGAGAGCTTTACTGTTCTGATAAGGCATTTGTTATCCAATCAAACTGATCCTGCAACTTCAATAAAACAATTGCAACAATACATATTTTCTATATTTTGATGTTTATCCACCCAAAATGGTTTGTAACAAGACCCTCTTTAACTATAACCAGAGGACAAAATTTTTATAACTAAAAACTAAGAAAATGCAGGTTACCATTATTTTCTTCTTTTCTCGCAATGTTTTAATAGCTTTTTTTCCTCAGTGACCTAAAATGCAGGAATGAATGGTAATTGTTAAAAACGTCTCTTCACCGTTACAGAAAAATCAGGCCTGTGGAGCGATACAGGCGCTCAAGCACCTCTAGTTTACAACCCTGAGATAGCAACCTTTTGAAAATGTGGGAAAAGGAGAAAATGCAGGTAATAAGCATTTTCTCCTCTTCCCATGATGTTTTCAGAAGGTTGGAAACAAATTACTTCTGTTTATTATGTTGTCTGCAGGTGCTTTCAATTTGGACTAATCTAAAATTTTGATAGAGAGTTAATATGTCATCTGTAAATGGTTTGGGCCTACACAAGTCTAAAATCTAGTCACCTGGTAATGGGTTTACAAATTCATTTTTCACCATACATTAACCCATTACCACACAATCCCTACTTTTTGACGCCTCTGGAAAAGAAGCCTTTTGAAAACAATGTGGGAAAAGGAGAAAATGCTGGTAACCAGCACTTTCTCCTTTTCCCACAATGTTCTCTACCCTTCACAAAACTAATTTCAAATTTTCAGTCACTTTCATTTTGTCGTCTACAAATTTATGCTTTCCATTTGGACTAGCCTAAAATATTGTCATTTGGTAATGAGTTAAAAGCATATCAAACAGACCCATCATGGTGTAGCAAAGACATTGCTTTTAAATTCCATTGGCAATCACTCAAAAAAAAAATCTTAACTTTTTTTATTGTTTTTCATGAGTTTCCGATGTTTATGATACAAAGCTTTAAAGCTTGATACTTGAGTTTACATATTTTGTATTTACCGAAATGATTGAAATGAGAAAATAACATTAAAAAAGTATGATTATTAAGTAATATCAATACAGTTTGTGTTTATTATCAACCCTACACTTGTAACCCCATCACTACTGCAAACATTAACCCATTACCACATGAGAAAAATTTAGACTGGTCCAAATTCAAAGCATATGCAGACGACGAAATAAATGTGACTGAAAAATTGAAATTTGTTCTGGGAAGGGTAGAAAACACTGTGGGAAAAGGAGAAAATGCTGGTTACCAGCATTTTCTCCTTTTCCCACAGGGTTTTCAAAAGGCTTCTTTCTCAGGGGCGTCAAAAGTAGGGGTTGTGTGGTAATGGGTTAACTACGTGTATATACCGCAGGGTAATTGTTGATTGGTTGTATTGGGGTTTAACGCCACTTTAACAGCTAAGGTCATATCATGGCGGTCGGTGACGCATACATGTGTTTCCTTGCTTCTCATACCAGTACTAACACTTTCTTTCCAAAGCCACTGACTACTTTTCTCACATGCTTCAAACATGCAGAGGTGAGAGGTGAAAATATGCCGGAAGGAAAGTTCGCCTCAAACAGGTATCGAACTCACAACCGGAGGGTAAAGTTTTAGACTCATCAAAATCGACCTTACTGTAAAGGCTAGTTTGGTACCCCCTCCCCCCCCCACCTTTGTAACCTGACAAGCCTGACAAGCTAATCAGAAAATTGTGTCTAATACAAAGAGAAGGAGCATTTATTTCAGTTTTATTCTATCTGATATTTCGCTCTAGGTTAATTACAACAACTTTTTCCCAAACTTTCTTATCAATTCGAATAGTGTTGGCTGTTTTGATAATTCAATAGACACAATCGAATTATCACATGTCTATGACAAATTGTGTCAAGACTTTTTGTTTACATGACGCCCAATGCTGCATTTTCATTGTCCAATAAGATGTTGGAACACCTCAATCAAAATTGGCAGAAAGGTAAGTTATACCTTCACCAAACAATCCTCTGTTTAACTCTACCAAACAACAAAATTATAGCCTAGTCCAAATTGAAACCATTTGCAGATGGCCAAATGAATGGCCAAGGGAAGGATAGAAAACATTATTGAAAAAGGAGAAAATGCTGGCAACCAGCTTTTTCTCCTTTTCCTACAATGTTTTCAAAAGGCTTCCTTCACAGTAATGCTCTGGATTAGGTCAATTTAAATATTCGACCTTCAACTGTGACCTTGACCTTGGGCGTACCAAAACACACATTTTGCATGTCACTAATACTTGTTAAGGAGAACAAGTGCGCAAAATTATTTTGAAATCAATTGATAAATGTAGAAGTTATGCTTCGGACAAGAATGGAACACACACACACACAGATGGACACAGGTAAGTCTATATCCCCCTCCCCCATTTCAGAGTGGAGGCATAAAAAGGGCACCTCCTTGGGTCACGAGTTATACATGTACTTGTTTCAAGTTTCTGGGTCCTAAGTCACACAGCTATTGAGTTACAGCATGGAGGAAACCATTTTCAAATAATTGCACCCATTTAATAATGCAAATTTGTTCTTTGATTCACAGAATCAGGTCATGTGACGAAAAAACCGTCATACCAGTGGTGCCCGTGGTCGTGAGGTAGAGTGTTGGCCTCATAACCTAAAGGTCCTGAGTTCGATACCCGGGAGCAGGTATCAACTTCGGGATTTTTCATCGGCCCACGCATTCGGCACGAGTACTGGTGTAGTTCATAGGAAGCAGAATCGAGAGAGATTAGTATAAGTTGTAAGAACTTGTTTCTCAATCGATGTAAAATAAATATGTTTAAACCATACCATTTTTCATTGAACGCAATGGGACAATTGCTGATTTTTCCAAGTTGTGTATTATCTAAATTTAGATTTCATGCAAACTATATTGGCTACATTTAAAGTTTCATCAGTGAATCAGTCAAATCTGAGACGTACGATATACATAATTATGTCTCTGTCTGAACACACATTAATATAGCATTGTCATCCTCAGGATACAGTCTAACTTTGCTATAAGCTGACGATCTATAATGTCTCAAATACAAAACTAAACAACATTTAGGAAAATAATGAAAATTTACTCTAATGTCCCAAAACATGTTGGGTCCTCTTCACAAATTAACGGTAGGAGGGATCTGACCACGACATAGCCTGTAAGATGGTAGATTTAAAAATCTCTTACTGTGTAGGTTCATGATGTAATAAATGGGAAAATTACAAAGTTGAAATTACAAACTCTTAACCCATTACCACACAATCCCTACTTTTGACACCCCTGAGAAAGAAGCCTTTTGAAAACACTGTGGGAAAAGGAGAAAATGCTGGTAACCAGCATTTTCTCCTTTTCCCACAGTATTTTCTACCCTTCCCAGAACAAATTTCTATTTTTCAGTCACCTTTATTTTGTCGTCTGCAAATGCTTTCGATTTGGACCAGTCCAAAATTTTCTCGTGTGGTAATGAGTTAAATGTACCATTTTGCCCTGTGTACCATTTTGCCCTGTGTATCATTTTGCTCTGGTCTTCCCCACACCAGAAAATTCCTTTTCAATTTCTTGTCATCACTGCACTCCAGAATATACCATTTTGTAAGTCAATAGCAATGGTGGACAATATTCTGCTTTAGCCTTGACAAAGACAGTATTTTCTCTCTTTTCCACAGTGTTTTTAGCCTTTGAAACTTAATTATATTAATTGAGCTGTACTGGGTTTATCCTCTGCAAATGCTGTCTGTTTGGGCATGCCTTGAAATAATTTTGTTCTTTTTGTGAAGAGCTTGGGCTTTTCAGAATGGCCACTACTTTAACCCTTGACTAAACAATCCCTGGCTCTAAGGATCCTGTGGAAGAAGCCTTTTTAAAACATCATAGAAAAAGGGGAAAATGCTGCTGTAGCATTTTCCCCTTTTCCTACAATGTTTTCTACTCTTCCAAAGTCAAGTCCCAATTTTAGAGTCAAGTTTATTTTGTCATCTGCAAAATTTAATGCTTTCAATTTGGCAAATCTAAAATTCTGTTGTTTGGCAAAAAGTTAAACACTTCAGCTAAGGTTTTGCTCAAACTGATTTTTTTTTTCATGCTTGAGGTAGCAACTATAGAAAGCATTTGCAGACAATTATATTCAATGTGGCTATAAAAGTTGAAGGTTTTCTTTGGTCGGGTAGAAAACATTGCGGGAAAAGGAGTAAATGCTGGTTTACAGCAATTTCTCCTTTTCCCACTATGTTTTCAAAAGGCCTCTTTCCTTGGGCAGTTAAAAGTCAGCCTTGTGTGGTAGAGAGTTAAAACTTATGTAACTATTCATTTGTCACAGTTTTCAGCACCTGATTTAGTCAATTAGCATATTAAGAGGGTCCATAACCCTTCTCAGGTAACAAAAATCTCAGCCTTGACATAAAGTTTGTGGGGTGAACTTTCTTTGAAACTATGGAATATATTATGGGAGAGGATGAATTTCAAAAGCCTCCCCCTCAGGGTTATTAAAATACATGGAAATTTAGTAAGTCTTCACTAGTCATCACTGAAATTTCGGACATATCTAAGATTGAAAGCATTTATTGCATAAAGCAATTGAATGTAGCTGCAATGCCAGAATTTATCTTGGGAATGTGTGGAAACGTTGTGGGAAAAAAAGAAAATGCTAGATATCAGCTTTTTCTCCTGTTCATAAAATGTTTTCAAAAACCACCTTTTTTATGCTCTGTCTAACTATCCATGACTACTTTTTCAGCGCATCATCCAAATTGGCACCGTCAATCTGTGGATAGGAGCTGGGCTCTTCCACAAACGTTTTGAGTGACAACCATTTAGCCTGGAGAACATCTGAAATTAAAAAGCAGGTTGTAATGTACTGAGTTACCTCCATTTCAATGTTACATGCATCTTTATATGTATAAATCCATTACCACACAATCCCTACTTTTGACACCCCTGATAAAGAAGCCTTTTGAAAACATTGTGGGAAAAGGAGAAAATGCTGGAGTAACCAGCATTTTCTCCTTTTCCCACAATGTTTTCTACCCTTTACAAAACAAATTTCAAATTTTCAGTCACTTATAATATTATGTTGTAGTCTACAAGTACTTTCGATTTGGACAAGCCTAAAATTTTGTCGTTTGTTAAGGTGTCAACAGAACAAACTAACATGAAATGAATGATCTCTTTTACCATATATTATGCACTTGAATAATTGTTCAAACTTGGCTTCGGCTAGTCTCGACTGCATGTTGTGCAGCTAATAGATTAAGGGTGCCTTTAATTAATACTTGAAAATAAACTTGATTTTGTTAGTTTAAATTGATAATATATGGTGGGTGACATAGATGTCAGATGCACTTTCCGAACAGTCTGATTTTGATCTATGTCATCTTTCTTAACAGTCTGATCTCTTATTTGACTGTGGCACAGTAAAGGTCAGACTTGACATTTACTGTAAACAGAATTTCCTTACTGTCTGATTATACCAGATGATAACAAATATTCACTCTTTTACCCTTTACTACACAAAGATGAGTTTTAACGACCCTGGAAGAGAAGCTTTTGGGAAAAAAATGTTGGAAAAGGAGAAAATGCTGGTAACAGCATTTTCTCCTTTTCCTACAATGTTTTTTTACCTTTTAAAGACAGTTTGTCATTCCATTGCCATGTAATAAGCCGCTGAAAATACTCATGATTGGGGAAAGTCTAAAATTTTGCCATGTGGTAAAGGGTTATTTATTCTTTGCATAAAGGTCAATTTCAGGTCAAGACATACTGAATTTTGTGGATCCCCAATTCTGTAATGTAATGCGTAGTGCGATGCATCACACAGAGATATGTTAGGCCCCTGTTTGCCAGAACATGGCTCATAATTATGTCAATGACATTGTGAAATCTTTAACCCTTTACCGCACAATGCTGACTTTTAATGACCCTGATAGAGAAGCCCTTTGAAAACATTGTGAGAAAAGGAGAAAAATCCTGGTTCTCCTTTGTTTCCTAACTTATCAGAGAAATATTACACCATCTGAACCCCATTTAACCCTTTCCCAAACAATCCCTGGTTTTTATATGACCCTGAGATAGAAGCCTTTTGAAAACGTTGTGGGAAAAGGAGAAAATGCTTCTCCTTTTCCAACAATGTTTTCTGCCGTGCTGGAAACAAACTTCAATTTTTGAGGTATGTTTATTACGTCGTCTACAAGTGCTTTGAATTTGGACCAGTCCAAAATTTTGATATTTGATAAAGGGTTAAATTGTCATCTGCAATGTTTTAATTTGGATAAGGGTAAAATGTTGTCCGCTGGTAAAAAAGTATGATGCATGTCCACGGATACTGGTCCCCCTTCATGTTCATACATTGAAATCTTTCCTTGTAAAAGATCAATGTATGCACATAATGTATTAACTGCATAAATAATGCAGGGGTGTCATTGGATACCATCCAACTCATTGTCGCCAGCTTTAGGACTTTGTATGTACATATAGTTATTTGTTATCATGAAATTATTGCCATTATATATAATGCTAATGTGAATCATGTGTACTAAAACAAGAGTGCCATTGTCACAATATATGCCACCTCTAATGAATGAATAGCGTTTAAAGGCCTGTGGACAACTTAGGTCATATTGGGCGCACTAACTTAGTAAACAATACTGTGAGGTGAAAACAACATACATGTGCAACAACGTAAGACAAACATGATAAATGAGGAATGGACAAAACACAAAATGATGCCCCTTTTGTTGCCTTTTATGACATGCATGCTGTCAGGTTTGTTCTGCCAGATGAAATGGCAGATGTGTCGATCGAGGGACTGCAGTGGTTTATTCTTATACCCCCGATTAAACCACACAGGGCCCCACAGGCGAACTGCTTCCCATTCCAAACCCTATTTACATCAAGAAAAAAATATAGGATTTGGAAGAAGAGACCCTGAGAGAGAAGCCCTTTGAAAACAATGTGAGAAAAGGAGAAAATCCTGGTTCTCCTTTGTTTCCTAACTTATCTGAGAAATATTGCACCATTGAACCCCATGGAAATTGCATCTGCAATGTTTGAATTTGGATAAGGTTAAGATGTTGTCGTATGGTAAAAAAGGATGATGCATGTCCATGGAAACTGGTCCCCCTTCATGCTCATACATTAAAATCTTTTCATGTAAAAGATAATGTATGCACACAATGTATTAACTGCATAAATAATGCAGGGGTGTCATTGGATACCATCCAACTCATTGTAGCCAGCTTTAGGACAGAGTGTGTACATATAATAATTTGTCATCATGAAATATTGTCATTGTATATAATGCTAATGTGAATCATGTGCCATCACAAAACCCTGACAACATGCAATTTGATCACATGGTGAGAAACAGTCTGCTGAAATTTCATCCAAATCTGTCAAGAAACGTGGGAGGAGTTGCATCCACAAGAAATAGGCATACAGATGGACGAAGGGAAGGAAAAATGGATGGCCATATGGATGCAGAAGATGGCGCCTATATACTCTGCCTCCAGCTACGTATAAATATGTATTTGTATGCCAATAATACTTTAATGCACATAATGTATGGAAAAACTATGTATTGATTGAATGAATGGTGTTTCATGCTGCTTTCAAAATTATTTCAGCCATATCATGGCAACAGCTCACATAATTATTCATATTTTCCTAGTTTTCACCAGTACTAGGCTAGGGCCCTAAAGTGGTAAAACTATGAAAAAAAAAACTACTATCAGTCCTAAAGTGGTAGAACTATGTAAAAAAAAAACTACTATCAGTGAGACTACGTTAAAGAAAAGCATGACAATCCGAGGCCTCAGGATGATAAAAAAAATCTTATCGTTGTAATGTTTAGACAATCTATACAGTAATGTATAAAAGGCAAGTTTAATTGCATTGTTGGAAAGTAAATGTGCTGTTTTTTTGCAATCTGTCATTTAGTTATAAAGGAAAGCACCTACAGGATCTAGAATGAATACAGTGTCTAAAAATGCATTCTTATGAGCAATCTGTCATTTGCTTATGAGAGAAAGTTGCTGGCATGTTTAGAAAGGGTACAGTGCCTAAGAATCATTATAATTTGTAGGATATCATTTGTTTATGAAGGAAAGCAGCTAGCAGGTTTAGAAAGACAGAAGTTCTAAAAAAAACAAGGTGGCAGACTGGAGAAAACATCATCTGCTACCAAATAAACATCACTGGAACAAGAAAATCAGTTTCCAATAAAATTCTGCCTTCATTCTGCATATCATGTCATGTCAAATAATTAATGAGAGATGTCTGTGAAATATTTTCACTGTTGGAAAAGGGGTTCAAGAAATATTATTGTAGTACATATTTGCTTTAAAAACAAACTTTAGCTTGTGATGCCCTGTTTTGCATGTAATCACATCTAGGGAAACATGTATGAATGATCTTATATAAATAAAGGAACAAGTGACATAGAGTGCACA
The DNA here is from genome assembly GCA_943736015.1 of Tridacna crocea. Taxonomy (NCBI): domain Eukaryota; kingdom Metazoa; phylum Mollusca; class Bivalvia; order Cardiida; family Cardiidae; genus Tridacna; species Tridacna crocea. Next base: position 19,786,145 of record OX031069.1, read on the forward strand.
GAAAAACCACTGCGAGATAGACAGACAATTGTAAGAAGCATCTCAATTGGACTACTTTACTTTGAGAGCCTCCATGAAAAATGCTGGTTTTGGTATTTACAACTATGGCAATTAATGTATAATCTCTAAGTGACAAATGCTTACAATTTGGACAGGTCTAAAATTCCATCATTTTGTAAAGAGTTACCTCTTTACCAAATGACAAAAAGGTTGTCCTTTACAAATTGAAGGCATTTACAGACAACAGTACAGTGTCGCTCAAATGATGGAATTTCTCCTCGTAAGGGGAGAAAACATTGTGGTAAAAGGAGAAAATGTTACCAGCATTTTCTCCTTTTCCCTCAATGTTTTTCAAAGGGCCTATTTTGTAAGGGTTGTTAAAAGTCGGGATTGTATGGTAAAGGGTTAAACATTGACTTCATATAGCTCGATTCTGATAAAATTTAAGTCAACATCTCACAATAAAATCTTCTGATGGATTTGATCAAAGTCAGTCTAACATTTAATAAATTTTGGCAAAATTTCAAATCAAAGTAAGACTGTTTGAATGACACAAATATATTCCAAAAATTGATCACTCAGACTTTTTTTTACCTGAATGGGTAGTTTCCTTGCACTGTTTAGTATCCAGGAAATTAAGGTGGTGTTGTAGACATTGGTAAGCGAGAACTAGGCAAAATAAACACAGGCAACATTTTCGTGTAACATAGACAAGATACAACTTTAATTCTCCCATTTTTAAGTTATAGCATAGCCTAATTCTGAAAGGGGTCAAAGTTTTTATCTATAAATCTTTGGGGGGGTGTTTAGATTCCCTTCAATATAAGTCATGTTTGGACAATTGTAGGCAAAATATCATTTTATGCAAACTACCGGTAATTACTGGTATGGGTCCAGGCAAACATGCATCATCATGTTCTTTATTTCTGGTATGGGTCTAGCACCATAATGAACTATACTATACTTCTGACAAACTTGAATTAAGCTTTTTTGTCAGATTGTTAAATGCTACATCAATGAACTTATTTGTGCCTCTCAACATGAAAGGCAACATAAAGTAGCTTTTATTGACCATTTCAAGCAATACAAGTAGCTTTCATTGACTTTTTATATTAAAAACAGCTGCCCCTGAATAGACCGACAACTTTTCTAGATTGCCTTGATCCGTCATTGGTGACAGCATTGACCCTTTATCTGTAGACTATTTTCAACCTGAAATTTACCTGGATTTCAGCTAGTACTAAAGTAGGTTGTATAAAATATCTTGACTACAGTTATTCGAACTATTGACTCATACTGGTGAGAATCTTATTCTTCCCAAAAATTCATGGATAGAAAAAACAGAAAACCAAAAATACACTTCTGGTATGAATTCTTAATCAAATGTATATTTCATGTATACTTACTAGTGCAGCAAAATCACCCATTTGGCCAGGACAACTTGTCTGAGCAATTCATTTCAAAGACACTGTTTATTGCAGTAAGGTCTTTCCCATATTTTCTAATCTTATCAGCTAACCATTATTTTAACAACCCCGAGAAAGAAGCTTTTTGGAAACATTGTAGGAAAAGGAGAAAATGCTGTTAACATTTTCTCCTTTAACCACATTGTTTTCTACCCTTCCCAGGACAAACTTCAATTTTCGAGCTATATATATTTTGTTGTCTGCATTTGCTTTCAATTTTGACTTGTGTACAATTTTGTCGATTGTAAAGATGTGAATGCTGTTACTAAAGGAATAGGATCTAATCTATATAAGTGAAGCTTTACTTAATTAAGCTATGTATATGCGTGTCACATGTAAAGAAGACCAAGAGGTCTTTTATGTAGTTTTAGTTACATTATAACTGTATTTCAGCTACATGTAGATATTAGCTAGAAATTTTTTGAGTAGTTATAGTTATGTTACAATTGTGATTATTATTTCAACTTCTTCCATCAATATGATGATAAAGGATGATTGCATGTTTTGTGAGACCTCTGTGTCATCTGATTATGGTAGACATTTGTGTGATTTTTTTTATGATTATTTTTTTTTATGATTTGGTAAGCAGTAGAACAGTTGAAGAGATTATGGAGGTTAAACAGAAATTATGACACACAGACAGACAGACAGCAATATAGGCAATATCAAAGCGATCAACATGTCTTTCCAAAATAAATTCATGGGAGACATAGCTACATGTAAGTAACTAACTTGTCATTGGAACAAATGCCACTGGAAACAATACTGGTTCACATATTGACTACTAGTATGACCTACTTCAGCTAAATAATGTTAACATAGTTATAAAATGATGGTCTATTTCCATGATATAATATTTGATACAATCTTTAATATACAATGTAGATCTGACATATATTATCTTATGCAGACATTAATATCTTGGTAGCATCATAAGTATGCGAGGCCATACAAGGGTTCAGAGTTTGGCTATATGTCAAGTTGTGTTAATATTCTTCATGATTCACCTGGTATTTTAAGACAAACTATGTGACAGCTTGCTTTTGTGTAATGCATCACAATGTTGAATTAAGTTCCCTTTCCCAAGAGTGCTGCTTACATTATAAACATCTATTCAGTACAAGTGCCTTTTTGTGACATTTTATAAGCAGTGCAGGGACTGGTGACATGCTGAGTGTGACTGATCCTCAGAACTGGATAAAGTTCAAGAGATAATCTGCATCAAATCCTGTGTTTTCAAACTGCCGCTATGACTTCAACCTTACAAAAAGGTATGCAAAACTTTAACTCTACATGCCATCAAGAATCAAGACTGGTATGTGTGGAATACTATTAAGACTAGGCAAAGGGTTCAAAAGGTATGGGAGCAGACCTTTATCTCCTGGCAAAATTGACATTGACATGCAACTTTGATGCAGAACAACAGTGTAATGCTATGTAATAAATAACTATATATCAGACCTTACGGTTTTAAGAGAGATGCTTCTTTTAAAATGGTTACTTATGTCACTTTCTCTAATATATTGTGTACCCATATGTTTCTTTCTGCAAAATATGTGTACCTGGGACAGGACCAGCTTTGACCCAAAGTGTACAAGTTTGAACAACTTTGACTAGGAACACCATTATGATAAACTGTATTTATTATGCTGCAGGTTCCATGGTTTCAGACAAGGACGAAAAAATTCTGAAACACATTCCTACAGAACATAAAGGGAAACAGGTGATCTGTGGCTCATAGTTCAAGAGAAGGAAAGTAAAAAAGAATATGAAATTGAAACTCTGCAAAATAACTGACCCATGCACAGGACCTGTAATGTTCACTTTATTTATATAGACCATGTGATGCCACATGACACACCAGGCCTGATGGCTTCAGAGGAGGTTTAAGTTTCTTGTATATGTGTAAATATTTTTATTTGGAAATATGGTTACTCTGGGCATGGCCAACTTTTATAGCATAGGACCAATTTTAATAATTTTAATGACTATCCATTAATGCAACATACACAATTTTGGTGCTGTTGGCTGCGTGTTTCAAGATAGAAAAAACAAACAGTAGAACTGTGTACAACACCAAACCCTTGGGGGAAAAAAACTGTGCACAAAACCGAACCCTTGAGGAAAAAAAAATGTGCAACATCCCTTGGGGGAAAAAAAACTGTACAACACCCAACCCTTGGAAAAAAAGCCATCTTTGACCCAGGACATTTTATTAGATATGAATAAATAATGGTTGTCTTATGCTTACGATAAGCAATAAAAACATGAAGGATCATAAAATCTTGTCCTTAAGCAAGAGTCATCGGAGCATATTAGAAATGTACATCAAGGCCCCTTCTTCCATGACAGGAAATTTAATGGCAAACTATTAAAAAGACCTCATATGTCTCTTTTCAGTAATTTTTGTCAGTGGATATAAAAGATATCTGTCAGGATGGATGGACAGTTTAATTGTATAGAATTGGTATGAAATCCAGTTTTCATCAGTATGTCAGTTATATAGCTGCTGCCAAGCACTTATCCATGCTTTCATGTACTCTGCACAGCATTTTTCAAAGCCACTGGCTGCTTTCCAACATAACCATTATTGAAACAATGATAAGCAGTGAATGAGGAATGAATCAGTAACAACGATTATCATCAATCCTCATAAAAATTGGCAGAGCTGGGGATCAATCCAGCAAACCATTATTCTTGATTTCCGTATGCAAACAGGGCTCAGTGGATAGATGGACATACAGACAATGCAAAAACTATTTAAAACTTACAGAACTACATGTACATGCACAATGATAGACATTTGGAACACAGCCAACTTTGACCAAGGATGCAAAACTTGCACAAATTTTAGATGAATATTGATCTTTAGATGCTATACACTAGGTATTCAGGCTTTGGCCTAACATCTCCATAGTTCAGCACAGAAGATTGAAAATAACAAAAACCAACCATTTAGGACTACATGTACAACAATAGGCCTTCAGAACAGTGTCATTTCTGACACTTGGTGCAGGACTTGAACAACTAAATAATAATGAATAATTTATTTTTGATGCTACATACTTAATATTCAGAGCTTTTCCCCACACATCACCATAGTTTTAGCAAAAAAGTTTTTAAAAAACACAAAAGATATATAAACCCAGATACAAAAATAGACTTTAGGGATGGGACATCTTTGACCCCATGTGCAGGACTAGAACACTTTGGTAAGTATCTTTTGATGCTTTATGCTGAAAACTCAGTCTTTGACATATCATTCCAGTTTCAGCAAAAAAAGATTCAAAAGTAATGATAGAACCCCCAATGTACATGCATAAAAACAGACCTTGGGAATCTTTGACCCCATGTGCAGGACTTGAGCAACTCTTAGAATAATTATCTTTCTATTTTATATACTAGATATTCAGACTCTTGTGTAATATCTCCATAGTTTCAGTCAAAAACATGAACAACAAGAGTGTCATCATCACAATAAATACCGCCACATCACAAAAAAAAAACCTCACAGTATGTGATAAGGTCACAGTCATGATGAGAAACATTCTGTGAAAATTTCAGAAATCCAAATTTCCAAATCCATCTAGAAGTATTGGAGAAGTTGCATTCAAAAGAAATAGACTTATGTAAGGACGAACAAAGGAACGGACAGATGGAAGGACTGACAGAAGATGACACCAATATTCATTGCCTCTGATAGGGTATAAAAAAGCCTCATAGAACCCCAAGTACAACAACAGACATTGGAAACTAGAGCTGTCACTGAATATGACTTTATACCTCCGCTAGCATTTTGACAATATTTTGGACACAGACAGACACACGAACCGACACACAGACAGACGTATAGACATATGCAGGGACGGACACATGGACAGATACGCTGATTCCAGTATAACCCTCCTCCCCCCCCACCCCCCCAAAAAAAACCATTCTTTTTTGTGGGGGTATAAAAACAGGGCAATCTCTGAACTTGTTTGAACAACTTAGGTTAATAATTATCTTTTTATTTTATATGCTACATATTCAGAATATTAGGCCTATAATCTCAATAAACAGATTTTAAAAAATCATAGACCCTCAAGTACAACAGACCTTGGGAACAGGGCCATCTTTGACCTCATGTGCAGAACTTGAACAACTGCCATGATTAATTATGTTTTGATGCTAAAAAATTATTATCTAGACTCTTTAGACAAACATCTTCATAGTTTCGGCCAAAAAAAAAAACCTTACAGAACAACTACAGGCAACAGACTTTGGGAACAGGGCCATCTTTAACTCCCATGTGCAGGACTTAAACAACTTCTATGAATAATAATTTTTTGATGCTAAAAACTTATATCTAGATTCTTTGGACCAACTGTTACATAGTTTCACCCAAAAAAAGAAAAAAACTTGCAGAACAACAACAGACAACAGACCTTGGGCATAGGGCCATCTTTGACCCCATGTGCAAGACTTAAACATTTAAGGTAGAAAATGATTATATGTGGCTTTATACTTACCCAAATCTCCCAACACATAATACATTGGTCCCAGACAGTATTCCACTAAAAATTCCTTCATTCATAATACATTATGTTACTCCCAATACAGATATATTGGTTCTACGCAGCATTCCACTGAAAAATCTTAAGAATATTCTCAATTATGTTTTACTTCAAACACTGATACATTGGCTTCAGACAGTATTCTAATAAAGAAACCCTGTAAGTACCTCAATCATATGCTATTTCAAAGAGTTATACAATATTGTATTTTAAAAAATCCAAGAAATACCCTCATTTATACGCTATTTCCAACACACACACACACATCAAATCTGGACAGTATTCCATTAAAAAATCCTAAAAATACCCCCACTCATATCTTACTTCAATCACTGAAACATAGGGTTCGGAAAGTATTCATATAAAAAATTCTAAAATTACTCCATTCATATGCTTCTGCTTTAGACAGTATTCTCTATTAAAAAAAAAAAAATCCAACACATTCCTTCATTTGAATGTTACTTTCAACACATAATACATTGGTTCCATACAGTATTCCACTAAAATTTTCTGAAAATTTCTTCATTAATATGTTACTTCCAACACAGATACTTCTGTTCTGAACAGTATTCTATTTAAAAAATCCTAAAAATTCCCTCATTCATCACTGATACATAGGGTTTGGAAAGTATACTTATAAAACATTTTAAAAATACCCCATTCATATGCTACTGCAAACACAGATACAAAGTTCCAGACATTATTTCATTAAAAAAATCCTAAAAGTTTCCTCATAAATTTTGTTTCTTCAAACACTGATATATTGTTCTAGATAGTTTTCTTATAAAAAATCCTTAAAATACTCTCACTCATGTGTTACTTCAAACACTGATACATTGGTTCCAGATAGTTTTGTAATAGAAATTTAAAAAACTACTCTCACTCATGTTACTTCCAACACAGGCACATCAGTTCAGACAGCACTCTATAAAAAAAATCCTAAAAATACCCCTAATGTGCACATGCATACCGAACATAAATCTTTTAAAAAATCCTAAAAATACTGTCATTTATATGTTACTTCCAACAATGATATTTCTGTTTTAAACAGTACTCTATTAAAAATTCCCTCACTCATATGTTACTTCAAAAAGACGTTACATTGGTTCAAGACAGTATGCTAATAAAAAATCCTGAAAATTCCTTCATTCTTGCGTTACTTCCAACACGGATACTTCTGTTTTAAAGAGCATTCTATTTTTAAAAAAAACCTAGATTCATTCATATACTACTATCAACTCATGATACATTGGTTCCGAACAATATTCCGCTAAAAGATCCTGAAAATTCCTTCATTCATACTTTACTTTCAACAAAGATACTTTTGTTTTAAAAAAGTATTTCTACTAAAAAATCCTGAAATTTCCTTCATTCATAGGTTACTTCAAACACATATACTTCTGATCTAAATAGTAGTTCATCAAAAAAATCCTAAAAATTCCTTCATTCATACATGTCCATTACTTCTAACACATGATACATCGGTTCCAGACAGCATTTCACTAAAAAATCCTGATTTTTTTTTTCATTATTATGTTACTTCCAACACAGATATCTCTGTTCTAAACAGTATTGTATTTTTAAAAAATCCTAAATATACCCTCATTTGTATGTTACTTCCAACACATGATACATCACTAACAGAATACAGATATATTGGTTCTAGACAGCATTCCACTGAAAAATTCTAAGAAATGTTTCAATTCTATGTTACGTCAAACACTGGTACACTGGCTTCAGACAGTATTCTTATTTAAACAAAAAAAAACCCAAAATACCCTCATATACCATACTACAAACAGCAAAACATTGGTTCCAGACAATATTCTATTAAAAAAAGAAATCCTAAAAATACCCTCATTCATGCACTTTTTCCAACACAGATACATTGATTCTGGACAGTATTTCATTAAAAAATCCTAAAAATACCCTCATTCATATGTTACTTCAATCACCGATACATAGGGTTTGGAAAGTATTCTTATAAAACATTCTACTAAAAGTACTCCATTTATATGCTACTTCAAAAACAGATACATTGTTCCAGACATTAAAAAATCCTAAATCCTTTACTCCACAGATACTCATTTCTACACATTGCATGTTGGAGCCTTTGGAAAACATTGAGGCAAAAGGTTAAATATTGCTCATGACGAGCAATTTCACCTTTTGTCACAATGTTATCTATGCTATCAAAAGGTGTTTTTTACACATAAGAACTGGCTTCATCCTTGCTGTCATTTAAGGTCAATTAGAGATGCCATACAAATGCCTTATGGGGTAAAGGGTTAAAGTACCCTCTGCATTTTGTTTCTTCAAACACTGATACTTCGTTTCTGGCCAGTTTTCTTCTAAAAAATCCTAAAAATACCCTGAATCATACACTACTCCAAACAGTGGTACATTGGTTAAGAACAATATTCAATTGGAAAAAAAAAAAGAAAATTACGCTCACTAATACTCTACTTCAAACAGTGGTACATTGGTTCCAAACAATATTCTGTTGAAAAATCAGAGTTACCCCAATAATAGGTTACGTCAAACACATATGTTGCAATATACAGATCAAATTCCTTATCAAAGGTGCAATATTCGTGATATAATTCCTAAGGGTTTTCCCTAACCATTCAGAAATTTTCCGTTTTTGTAAGAAATTAATAGATTTGGTGTCCAACATTGTTTATATGTATTATATTTTTCATGACAGTCTATGACACCAAAATCACAATATGGGTATGGGCTCTTCAAAGTTTTAGTTTAAACATATTTATTTTACATCGATTGAGAAACAAGTTCTAACAACTTATACTAATCTCTCTCGATTCTGCTTCCTGGGAACTACACTAGTACTCGCGTCAAATGTGTGGACCAATGAAAAATCCCAAAGTTGATATCTGCTCCCGAGTATCAAACTCAGGACCTTATGGTTATGAGGCCGGAGCTCTACCTCACAACCACGTACACCACACAGTGCTTTTTTCCTTTTTTTTTTATTCTTTTTTTTCCTTTTTTTCAGTTCTTTTTTCTTTTATATCAAATGTTTCAATCTTTTTGGACTTTTCTGTGTATTTTATAGAATTTTTTTGGGGGTCTTTTTTTATAGCAAGCACCGTGAAAAAATATATAAGAGGTCCATAATGGGATTGTACATTGAGTCTCCTTTTTCAAAAACATGGCATTTCATTTGAAACAAGGAGAGTATACATCAAACCCCCTTGCTTCAAGACACATCACAAAACAGGTCTTTGTCATAGAAAGCTGAATGGTAAAGTACAAAAGTAAGAGTTGAAAAAGTTCAAGGGAAGATAATTCCACAACAAATTGCACCAGGGGTCATCAAAATTACACATGTACAACTTCAGATGGACAGACAGATGGACAGACAGCCATGGCCAGTACAAATGGATGAATACAAACTTTTGGTTACATTAAACTCATAATTTTCTCTATTCACTTCACATACACAATCATATCTAAGTATACAAACATTTTTGTAAATGCATACATTTACATGTAAATACAAACATTTTCTGAACAAATCCTTTTTTCACTTTTTCTCCCCCATGAAATATATCATTTTCTTTTTCTCTTTTTGCCATTTTTTTTTTCATATTATTATTATAATCATTATTACCATTATTATTTCTATATTTTTGTTGGTTTTTTTTTTTTTTTTTTCCTCCTCTTTTTTTTTACATTTTTTTTCTTTTGTGTAAAATATTTCAATCTTTTTTTTATTTTTCTTTACGTATTTTATTTTTTTTTCCAACTTTCCTGGTTTTTTTTTTCTTTTTTATCCCAAACAGTGTGATAAAACATATAATAAGTTAAAAAATGGGATTGTTCAGTTAGTCTCCTTTTTCCATTACATGGCTATTTATGGCAAATATTTCAATCTTTTTTTTTCCTTCATTCCCTTTTTTCACATGAAATATATCGTGTTATTTTTTCTTTTTTTTTTTTCTATTTTTATTATTAGATCTGTTCTTATTTTTTATTTTTTTATTTTTTTTTTTTTAATTCATAAAATATTTCTATTTTTTCACACTTTTCTTTACTCATTTTATAGTTTTTTTTTTCAACTTTGCTGTTTTTTTGTCTTTTTATATAGCAAGCATATTGATGAAATGAAAAGTCATTATATACAGAGAATAAAATAGTATCAATGACTATCCAATTGAAGACATGCATGAAGTTTCATAAGTACTCAAGTAGGACTTTACAAATTATCAGTCCAGGCAGACAGATGGGCAAACAAGACTATTACTGGTCCAATGTGAAATTATACATTTGGCCCCCTCTTTTCATGACATGGCATTTCATGAAAAAAAAAAAACTATTGTCTGTGTCTTATGATAAACAACATAAAAATGAAGTTTTACAACATTTTGTCCTGTAGTTAATGAGATATTGTCCAAAACGAAAATATGCATCAAGCTCCCTTTTTCCGTGACATAATATTCAATGAAAAAGGTTGAAATAATGATAATATTGGTGGATTATCACAAGGAAACCATATGAAGTTTCATAAATGTTCATGTAGAATTCTGCGTTAAAGGGGTATTGATGCCTAATGGAAACATACATGAAACCCCCTTTTTCTATGACACAATACTGAATATCAAAACAGCAAAATCACTCTGCAGACATCATAAGGAAGAAGTGGATGAACTTCCATTAGTTTTTTTCCAATGGATTTCAGAAGATATCTGCCTGGAAAGACATGCAGCCAGATGGTCATTGGTCCATCATGCAATGAAACATTTAGCCTCTTTCCTTCACAATGTGGTATTTGTCTGTGGCTTGCTATAAACAACTCAAAAATGAAGTTTTGCACCATTTTGTTATGGTAAAGGAGATGTTGGTCCCTTTTGGGAAATATATATTAAGCCCCTTAATTTTCTATGACACAGCACTACAACAGACAAGAGCATATATATATCTGTGATATTGCTTGGTTTATCTGGGTGAACTTTGTTCCCTACATTTCCTTGTGGAAGTTGATAGATGTGACATGTTCAATGTACACAATCTGTATAACAGTTCTTAAGTTAAGACTCAAAACATCAAAAATACATTTTGACCGCATTACTTAAAATCGCTCCCAGGCTGCCAATTTGCATGGAATCAAGGAAAGAAAACACTGTTTTGGTGGAATGGGTTAGTGTACACGTGTCAACAAATTGCACCAGGGTCATGAAAATTATACACGCACAACTTCATATAGATAAGAACACTATGAGTATTTTGGCAGGTAAATTCGTATCTACGGATGGACAGTTATGGTGATTCCAGTATAAACCACCCCCCCCCCCCCCACTTTATTTAGAGAGGTGCCCTGATAGTCAGGTAACTGTACCAAAGAAGAGCTGGTGGAGAAGGGTGATGCTTCATATCCGTCTCCTCTGTTTCTGGGGACTCTTACCACCCATATGCCACAGAGGTGAAGGCAGCCACCTATTTCTAAGGCCCCGAGAGGCGGGGGCCCAGCATGGAAACAAACTTAGAAACTATAAAATTCATTATTTCTTTCTGTATTATTTTTCCCATTTTTTTAAATTCTTTTTTTCTTATATGTAAAAAATTTCAAAGTTTTTGTACTTTTTATGTATATTTTATAGATATTTTTTCTTCTTTAGTGTCAAGCAGTATGATAAAACAGACGGACAGACAGCCAGCCAGGCCGATTTCAGTTAATCCCCCTTCACTTTTTCAAGACAGGTGCCCTGACAGATAGACAACTATACCAAAGAAGAGCTGGTGGAGAAGGGTGATGCTCCATATCGGTCGCCTCTGTTTCTGGGGACTCTTACCACCCATATGCCACAGAGGTGAAGGCAGCCACTTATTTCTAGGGGCCCAAGTGGCGGGGGCCAAGCATGGAAACAAACTTAGAAACCATAAAATTTAAGGGCCACGACTGAGAAAAAAATGATCAAACCAAAACATTGTCAGTTTTATTCTTCTTACAAGCTATTTATTACCATTATTATTTCTATATTTCTTTTTTACATTTTTTTCTTTTGAATAAAATATGTCAATCTTTTCTTATTTTTCTTTACATATTTTATTTCCCAACTTTCCTGGGGTTTTTTGGTCTTTTTTTATAGCAAGCAGTGTGATAAAATATATAAAAAGTTAAAAAAATGGGATTGTTCAGTTAAGTGATATTGGCAGACTATCTCATAAGGAACATGTATGAATAAATATATTTGAACCGTGTTACTTAAAATCACTCCCAGTCTGCCAATTTGCATGGAATCAAGGACAGATAAAATAGTTTTGGTGGAATGTCTTTGTGTACATGCGTCAACAAATTGCACCATGGTCATGAAAATTATATATGCACAACTTCATATAGATAGGAACACTATGTGTAAATATGAATTCAGTACCTGAAAAACTGTCAGAGTATTTTGGTATGCAAATTTGTGTCTACGGACGGACAGTAATTGTGATTTCAGTAGAACCCCCCCTTTGTTTATACAGGTGCCCTGATAGACAGATTACTCTAGCAAAAAAGAGCTGGAGAAGGGTGATGCTCCATATCGGTCTCCTCTGTTTCTGGGGACTCTTACTACCCATATGCCACAGAGGTGAAGGCAGCCACTTATTTCTAGGGCCCCGAGTGGCGGGGGCCCAACATGGAAACAAACTTGGAAATAATAAAATTTAAGGGCAACGACTGAGAAAAAAATTATCAAACCAAAACACTGTCAGTTTATTCTTCTTACAAGCTTTTTCCAAAAAGCTCTGAAATAAAATAGACATTCAACTATGACAACGAAAAGTTTTATGTCATGCTTTTTTTAATCAAAACTCTGCAAAATTCCGCAGATGGACAGACGGATGGACAGCCATGGCAATTCCAGTATACCCCCATCAATTTCGTGATGGAGGGAAAAATAAAGGTAATCTCTAATTCAATCTTGGTCCAGAACGAAGCAACAGACAGCATGGATTTAAGATCAGACTGCACTTTTCACATAAATAGAATTGTGCACAATTTGAACAAACAATAGTGATCAGGCTTAAAGCCCTGAATGTATAGATAACAAGCATTCTAATAGTATTGCATAGCAATACCCAGTCCCCTACAGGCCGTATGTATTGCTGTTATGTGACATGGTTTTTTGAAAGAGTTGTTAAAGTAACAACTGTGAGATTTTAAGCTTGACTTTCAATCAAGATTAGATTGTAAACGTTTAAAGATGGGACTCTGGATTTAAATTCTAGCGGAGAAGAACTTAATAAGCTTTCTGCTTTTGTTCTAATCCATTTCACACATTTGATTTTGCATGCCTCATTATATTGTAATAATTATTGGATTGTGAATAAAATATTATTAAATTAAAAGTAATGACTAAATGAAAATATGTTTCTCATTTCATAACATTTGATACAAGGGCTATAATGCAGTCCTTTCTAATGCAGGATTTCTTTCAAACAACAGCTATAATTCAACAATCCTGGTAGAAAGGTTCATCAAATGTTACTGCATACAAAATATAACAAGTATGGTCTCACACAAGACCATCCGACAAAGTCTAAACCATTACATTATTTCTTTTTTCATTTCTTAATTATGGCCTTCTAACAAAACATTGTGTTACATTTGGATATTAGAAATTGAGCTTTCCTTCTTTTACAAACGTCTCTTACAACGTTTTTACTTATAGATTTCTGGAACAAAACTCCTGAACATCTGACGTTGCACAACTTGATGATTATTCTTCATGTTTTGGTTTCAGATCTGAAACATCAATGATTTGGAAGTGAAGGGCCTGAAATCTCCTAGACTAGGGATAAGCATAATTTTTTTATAAAATTAAATTCATAATGGTCTCTAGTTACTTCACACACACACCACACACAAACTATGACATCATATACACTTTTTTTCATAAATCTTTTTTTCCCTTTTTTCCCATAAAATGTATCATTTTCTTTTTCTTTTCATTTTTATTATCATTTATTTATTACTCTTATTATTTCTCTGTTTTTCTTGCGTATTTTTAAAATTCTTTTTTCTTTTTTTTTTTCCTTTTTTTTTCTTTTATGTAAAATATTCCAATCTTTTTGGACTTTTCTAGGTATATTTTAAAGATTTTTTTCTTTTTTTTTGTCTTTTTTTTTTATAGCAAGCAGTATGAAAAAATATATAAGAGGTCCATAATGGGATTGTACATTGAATCTCCTTTTTCCAAAACCTGGCATTTAATTAAATGAAAACAAAGAGAGTATACATTAAACCACCTTGTTTCATGACACATACCAAAACAGGTCTTTGTCATAGAAAGCTGAATGGTAAAGTACAAAAGTAAGAGTTGAGAAAGTTCAAGGGAAGATAATTCCACAACAAATTGCACCAGGGCCATCAAAATTACACATGTACAACTTCAGATGGACAGACAGCCATGGCCAGTACAAATGGATGAATACAAACTTTTGGTTACATTAAATTCATAATTTTCTCTATTCACTTCACATACACAATCATATCTTAGTATATGAACATTTTTGTAAATGCATACATTAACATGTGAATACAAACATTTTCTGAACAAATCCTTTTTTCACTTTTTCTCCCCCATGAAATATAAAAATATTTTCTTTTTCTTATTTTGCCATTTTTTTAATATTATTATTATAATTATTTATACCATTATTATTTCTACATTTTTGTTGATTTTTTTTCTGGTTTTTTTTTTCACATTTTTTTTCTTTTGTGTAAAATATTTCAATCTTTTTTTTATTTTTGTTTATATATTTTATTATTTTTTTTTTTTCCAACTTTCCTGTTTTTTTTTTGGCTTTTTTTATAGCAAGCAGTGTGATAAAATATATAAAAAGTTCAAAAATGGGATTGTTCAGTTAGTGATATTGGTAGACTATCATAAGGAACATGTATGAATAAATATTTGAACCATGTTACTTAAAATCATTCCCAGTCTGCCAATTTGCATGGAATCAAGGACAGATAAAATAGTTTTGGTGGAATGTCTTTGTGTACATGTGTCAACAAATTGCACCATGGTCATGAAAATTATATATGCACAACTTCATATAGATAGGAACACTATGCGTAAATAAGAATTCAGTACCTGAAAAACTGTTGGAGTATTTTGGCAGGCAAATTTGTGTCTACGGACGGACAGTAATGGTGATTCCAGTAGAACCTCCCCCTTTGTTTATACAGGTGCCCTGATAGACAGATTACTCTAGCAAAGAAGAGCAGCTGCTGGAGAAGGGTGATGCTCCATATCGGTCTACTCTGTTTCTGGGGACTCTTACCACCCATATGCCACAGAGGTGAAGGCAGCCACTTATTTCTAGGGCCCCGAGTGGCGGGGGCCCAACATGGAAACAAAATTGGAAATAATAAAATTTAAGGGCAACAACTGAGATAAAAGTGATCAAACCAAAACATTGTCAGTTTTATTCTTCTTACAAGCTTTTCCAAAAAGCTCTGAAATAAAATAGACATTCAACTATGACAACGAAAAGTTTTATGTCATGCTTTTTTTAATCAAAACTCTGCAAAATTCCGCAGATGGACAGACGGACGGACAGCCATGGCAATTCCAGTATACCCCCATCAATTTCGTGATGGAGGGAAAAATAAAGGTAATCTCTAATTTAATCTTGGTCCAGAACGAAGCAACAGACAGCATGGATTTAAGATCAGACTGCACTTTTCACATAAATAGAATTGTGCACAATTTAAACAAATAATAGTGATCAGGCTTAAAGCCCTGAATGTATAGATATCAAGCATTCTAATAGTATTGCATAGCAATACCCAGTCCCCTACCGGCAGTATGTATTGCTGATATGTGTCATGGCTTTTTGAAAGAGTTGTTAAAGTAATGACTGAGATTTCAAGCTCGACTTTCAATCAAGATTAGATTGTAAACGTTTAAAGATGGGGCTCTGGATTTAAATTCTAGCGGAGAAGAACTTAATAAGCTTTCCGCTTTTGTTCTAATCCATTTCACACATTTGATTTTGCATGCCTCATTATATTGTAATAATTATTGGATTGTGAATAAAATATTAAATCAAAAGTACTGACTAAATGAAAATATGTTTCTCATTTCATAACATTTGATACAAGGGCTATAATGCAGTCCTTTCTAATGTAGGATTTCTTTCAAACAACAGCTATAATTCAACAATCCTGGTAGAAAGGTTCATCAAATGTTACTGCATACAAAATGTAATAAGTATGGTCTCACACAAGACCATCCGACAAAGTCTAAACCATTACATTATTTCTTTTTTCATTTCTTAATTATGGCCTTCTAACAAAACATTGTGTTACATTTGGATATTAGAAATTGAGCTTTCCTTCTTTTACAATATACAAAAGTCTCTTACGAGGTTTTTACTTATAGATTTCTGGAACAAAACTCCTGAACATCTGACATTGCACAACTTGATGATTATTCTTCATGTTTAGGTTTCAGATCTGAAACATCAATGATTTGGAAGTGAAGGGCCTGAAATCTCCTAGACTAGGGATAAGCATAATTTTTTTATAAAATTAAATTCATAATGGCCTCTAGTTACTTCACACACACAACACACACAAACTATCACATCATATACACTTTTTTCATAAATCTTTTTTTCGCTTTTTTTTCCCCATAAAAATGTATCATTTTCTTTTTCTTTTCATTTTTATTATCATTTATTTATTGCTCTTATCATTTCTCTGTTTTTCTTGCTTTTTTTTAAATTCTTTTTTCCTTTTTTTTTTCCTATGTAAAATATTCCAATCTTTTTGGACTTTTCTAGGTATATTTTAAAGATTTTTTTTTTTCTTTTTTTTTTTTCTTTTTTTTTTTCTTTTTATAGCAAGCAGTATGAAAAAATATATAAGAGGTCCATAATGGGATTGTACATTGAATCTCCTTTTTCCAAAACCTGGCATTTAATTAAATGAAAACAAAGAGAGTATACATTAAACCACCTTGTTTCATGACACATACCAAAACAGGTCTTTGTCATAGAAAGCTGAATGGTAAAGTACAAAAGTAAGAGTTGAAAAAGTTCAAGGGAAGATAATTCCACAACAAATTGCACCAGGGCCATCAAAATTACACACTGTACAACTTCAGATGGACAGACAGCCATGGCCAGTACAAATGGATGAATACAAACTTTTGGTTACATTAAATTTATAATTTTCTCTATTCACTCCACATACACTATCATATCTAAGTATATGAACAATTTTGTAAATGCATACATTTACATGTGAATACAAACATTTTCTGAACAAATCCTTTTTTCACTTTTTCTCCCCCCATAAAATATAATATTTTCTTTTTCTCTTTTTGCCATTTTTTTTAATATTATTATCATAATTATTATAACCATTATTATTTCTACATTTTTGTTGATTTTTTTTTCTGTTTTTTTTTTTCTTTTTTTCACATTTTTTTTCTTTTGTATAAAATATTTCAATCTTTTTTTATTTTTCTTTATATATTTTATTTTTTTTTTTTTCCAACTTTCCTGTTTTTTTTTTTGTTTTTTTTTTATAGCAAGCAGTGTGATAAAATATATAAAAAGTTCAAAAATGGGATTGTTCAGTTAGTGATATTGGCAGACTATCATAAGGAACATGTATGAATAAATATTTGAACCGTGTTACTTAAAATCACTCCCAGTCTGCCAATTTGCATGGAATCAAGGACAGATAAAATAGTTTTGGTGGAATGTGTTTGTGTACATGTGCCAACAAATTGCACCATGGTCATGAAAATTATATATGCACAACTTCATATAGATAGGAACACTATGTGTAAATATGAATTCAGTACCTGAAAAACTGTTGGAGTATTTTGGCAGGCAAATTTGTGTCTACGGACGGACAGTAATGGTGATTCCAGTAGAACCCCCCCCCGTTTGTTTATGCAGGTGCCCTGATAGACAGATAACTCTAGCAAAGAAGAGCTGGAGAAGGGTGATGCTTCATATCGGTCTCCTCTGTTTCTGGGGACTCTTACCACCCATATGCCACAGAGGTGAAGGCTGCCACTTATTTCTAGGGCCCCGAGTGGCGGGGGCCCAACATGGAAACAAACTTGGAAATAATAAAATTTAAGGGCAACGACTGAGAAAAAAATGATCAAACCAAAACATTGTCAGTTTTACTGTTCTTACAAGCTTTTTCCAAAAAGCTCTGAAATACAATTAGACATTCAACTATGACAACAAAAAGTTTTATGTCATGCTTTTTTTTAATCAAAACTCTGCAAAATTCCGCAGATGGACAGACGGACGGACAGCCATGGCAATTCCAGTATACCCCCATCAATATCGTGGTGGAGGGAATAATTAAGGTAATCTCTAATTTAATCTTGGTCCAGAACGAAGCAACAGACAGCATGGATTTAAGATCAGACTGCACTTTTCACATAAATAGAATTGTGCACAATTTGAGCAAACAATAGTGATCAGGCTTAAAGCCCTGAATATATAGATAACAAGCATTCTAATAGTATTGCATAGCAATACCCAGTCTCCTACCGGCAGTATGTATTGCTGGTATGTATAGTTAGTGAAACTCTGTGGAGGTGAAAAAAAAACATACTCGACTCCCTTTCAGAATTATAAACATTGTATCAGCCTTTGTATTCAATGCTTTAGTGGAAGCCAGACCTTGGATATAGAACCCACAGAAGTATATCATGGTGGTTGACTGATACAGGAAAAGCTAGAGCTGTCACTGAATGTGACTTAATACCCCTACCAGCGCTTTGACAGAAAAAAAAATATCAAGTTCAAGGGGAGATAATTCCTTAACCAGGGGAAGTTGCACTTAAAAATTGTGTCTTGGAAATCTTCAACATATGATCAATATATGTGCAAAGTTCCAATACAATTGAAGAAAAACTGTGGGAGGAGTTTGTGACACAAAATTGCTAGTATTTTGTACACAGATGGGCACATGGACCGACACACAGACGAACAGACAGACAGGCTGATTCCAGTATACCACGAAAAACTGTTATGCGGGGGTATAATGAAGTGAATATGTACCAGCATTTAGAAAAAAAGTGTGGAAAACTGTTTAATCAGTGAAAATTCTAAGTCAAATGCCTGTAAATCTGAGAAAAAGCAGTGGAGTGGAACAGAACTGGAACTGGATCTGTAAGTCATGGTGGTTGACTTACACACCAAAAATGAAGTTAATATGTGCCAGGGTTTAGAAAAAAAGGGTGGAAGTGTTTTATCACTGAAAATTTTAAAGTCCAGGGCCCATAAAACTTTGAAAAATCAGTGGTGCCAAACGAAAGTTGAATTTGATCTGTAAGTGATAGTGGTTGACCTACAGAGCAAGAATCAGGTCAATATCCACCATCAGTTTGGAAACAAGAGCGGCAAAATGTCACAAGATACGCCGGTCACACCGCCAGTTGTCAAGGGGAAATACTAATCATAAAGGGCAGGTAGAGGAAAATAGCAGTGCAGCAGATTATGATTCTTATGCACTGCATTACATAATTTTTCAACAATCATGCATACCAATTTGAAGATGTTTAGACTGAAAATGACAAAGTTACATTCTGGACAAGCAGAAATGCTGTGAAAATGACGATCAAAGGGAAATATACTCAAAGACAGCATGAGGTAGAGTTACAGTTCTTTCGCACTGCTCTCTGTATTATTGCAACAAACACAAATGCCAAGTTTCAAGTCAATCGGACCAGAAATGACAAAGTTATGCACCGGACAAGCACAAAATGCTGTTAAAATGACGATCAAAGGGAATTAACTTAAAATCAGCATGTGGTAGAGTTACGGTTCTTTTGCACTGCACTCCCTATTATTGCAACAAACACAATTGCCAAGTTTCAAGTCAATCGGAATTCAGATGACAAAGTTATGCTGCAGACAAACAGAAAATGCTGTTAAAATAAAGATCAAAGGGAAATAACTCAAAGACAGCACAATGTAGCGTTACGGTTCTTTTGCACTGCACTCAGTATTACTGCAACAAACACAAATGCCAAGTTTCAAGTCCAGAGATGACAAAATTATGCTCCAGACAAGCAGAAAATGTTATTAAAATGACGATCAAATGGAAATAACTCAAGACAGTACGAGGTAGAGTTATGGTTCTTTCACACTACACTCCGTATTATTGCAACAAACACAAATGCCAAATTTCAAGTCAATCGGACCAGAGATGACAAAGTTATGCTCCGGACAAGCAGAAAATGCTGTAAAATTGACGATCAAAGGGAAATAACTCAAAGACAGCTCAAGGTAGAGTTACTCCGTATTATTGCAACAAACACAATTGCCAAGTTTCAAGTCAATCGGACCAGAGATGACAGAGTTATCCTCCAGTCAAAGAAGGGGACGCCGCCCACCCCCCCCTCCCCCCGCCCCGAAGCTATGGGCCATCCCATAATACGTCCCGTCTTCGACAGACGTATAATAAATCTTGAAAACTGTTTTTTCCATGAAAATTTTTAAGTCCAAGGCCTGTAATTTTGTTAAAAATCAGAAGACCGGAACAAAACTCAAATTTAATCTGTAAGTCATGGTGGTTGACTTACCAACCAAAAATCAGCTAAATATCAGCCAGCGTTTAGAAAAAAAAACTGATTTGCTGGACTGATGGACAGACTGACAGAGTGCAAACCTAAAGTCCCATCTCACTTTGTCGGCAGGGCACTAAGAAATTTGAATTTTTCACTGATTGGGCAGAAAACATTGTTGGAAATTTGAGAAAATGCTGGTTTTTCCTTTTTCCATGGTTTTTTCATAAACCTTGTCTCAGGGAAGTTAAAACAGGATTGAAAGGTAAAGGATAAACCAAGGCCACATCAGGAGGATATTTTAAGTGGCATATCTCTGATGTACAATATATTTTGTGATGTATTCTTGTGAGAATAGCCTTGAAATTGCATTATCTATCAGGACCAAAACCACTATAAACCTTGGTGATTTGGCAGCAAGTTCAATCACCTCTAGGAACATACCCTGTGTTGATAACCTGTTGATGACAGCATGACATTGGCATGTCACTATCACACAAGTGGGGTGTGATGGGACAATTCTGGCAATCTTCAGAACGTCACTGACGACAAGCCGTTGGTATTCCATCCCAAAGTGGGGCGTAACCTCGACAGTCTGTGATCACAACACACAATACATCTTCTTGTCCAGGATAAAACCAAGGAAACATCAGGTGTATGAGAATGTTAACCCATTTTTAGGGTGAAAATACCCTCATTACCAGCTACACTTCACCAGGAGGAACCCAGCAAACACTGTGATGACTGTGAGGGTGGGGCTTTAACAAGAGACTTAGGCTGATCTTACTTAAAGTAGATTCTAAATTTGTTTTATTTGACCTTTCTTGAATTGCATAAAAGAGACTGGTTGCTAAAAATTATGAGCCAAGTACAACTCAAAGTTCATTTTGCAGATATGGTAGATCAAGTTCAGACTGCACAGAGCATGCAGTATCATCTGTGATGTGCAATGCCTGACGGTTTGCTCAGTGTTCTGGTGAAATCAACCTTGAAATTACACCATCTATGCCTGTTCCATTAATATTAATGGTCCTTTTCTTATTTGGCAGGCACTTTCAAGAGTCAAGCTTATACCATTATCCCCAACCCCTTTAGAAAATGTCAGCCACTCTAACTTGTACACTGCTACAGAAATGAAGGTAAAACTTGCATATGTTATGGCTTATCCTGCTATATAACTAACATTGAACTTTCCAGTTGATAATAAAAACCCAAATTGTGATTTTTCAAAGTTAATTTCTTGGTGAAACACTATATCGTTTTTGGACAGTATGGATCAAAGATTTGACTGCACATTCTAATGCAGTCTGATCTTGATCTACACTTTCCCAAAAAGGTCAGTGAGTCACACTCAGCAGCCTAAGAATTAACCCATTACCACACAATCCCTACTTTTGATGACCCTAAGAAAGATGCCTTTAGAAAACGCTGTGGGAAAAGGAGAAAATGCTGGAAATTCCAACAATGTTTTCTACTCTTCACAAAACAATTTTCCATTTTTCAGTCACTTTTATTTTGTCGGCTGCAAATGCTTTCAATTTGGAGAAACCTAAAGTTTTGTCGTTTTGTAACGAGTTAAATATAGAGAGACTTATACATAAAAATAATGTTCAACAAATGGAACAAGAGGCCAATGAGGGCCTAAATCGCTCTACCAGCAATTACTGACCAGTTAAATTTGCTAAATTTTCCAACAGTATCATCACCTTCAAGGCATATTTCAGCACATTTCTGTCATTTTTTAACATCCATTAGTCACCAATGCCAAAATGAAAAAAAAATGCATGCTAGTCGGAGTAACAGGATAAAAACGGCCTAAAATGTATCTTGCAAGGGACACATAAGGCAATAATCAAAGAAAATCCTCAAATCTTTCAAAATCAGTCCAAATTTAACAGGGTTTTATTAATCACTGTAACACACAATAGCATCAAGCTTTAAATAATGTGCGACAAATAATTTGGACTACTACTTTGTACACAAGATTCAAATACATAAGCCATTAAATATTGAGGGAAAAAAGGAAAATGATTGGAAACATTTTTACAACATTCTGTCCCAATTTTAAAGATAATTTTTACTATTAGAGCCATGCTCAAATTGTTTTCTACAATTCCTTTAAATTTGGTTGTGTCTAAAAATCATGTTGTTTGGTAAAGAGTAAATACAAATAATCTGAGCAAGTTGCAGAAATATCCGCAAAATAATCTCCAAAATATGTAGACCTTATTGTGTAAAAAAATCAAACTTTCCATACACGTTAGATTTTCTTAAAGTTCAAAGGGTTTCACTCTCTGGATTAATTGAATAATGTTCATAATTTTTAGAAAGATTGAACTACAAATGTTGACTATATCACAAAATTTAAAATAATGTATATCAATGGACAGATGGATGGATAGATGACAGAAACCTTGCCTTGGCACTGGCTCTTCTGGCCTTAGGCCTGTAGAGCTAAACAAACCACTCCTTAAATTTTTTTCTCATAGCAACTCTCTAAATAGAAATTTGAAAATAACTTCAATAAAGTGCAGTTATAAATGAATTTTGTAAGTAAACCCTTATGATTGTATGGTGTTTGATGCCGCTTTTCTTTCAGTTATATTGCTGCTGCTAGAGTACCTATCCATGCTTTCCTGGAGTCTCTTTTACCAGTAATTCGCACAATCTTCTTTCCAAGCAACTGGCTGCTTTCCCACATAATCATCTTTGAAAAAAAAGTCAGCTTTGAGAGAGGAATGAATCCTCAGAAAGAAATTTGCTGAGCTGAGTGTGGGGTTGTAAAGTTGTAAAAAATCTTAAAAGAATGTTATAAATGGAAAAAAAGGTAGACAATTTT
Source organism: Tridacna crocea (assembly GCA_943736015.1). Classification (NCBI taxonomy): domain Eukaryota; kingdom Metazoa; phylum Mollusca; class Bivalvia; order Cardiida; family Cardiidae; genus Tridacna; species Tridacna crocea. Next base: position 19,809,567 of record OX031069.1, read on the forward strand.
TTATCAATTTCACAAAAAGTTTCTAAAACACTCATTTGCTCTGTTTAGCATCAGGGAAATTCCAGTCAGAAAAAAATGCCGAGTTAATTACTCAAAGGCTGACAGAATAGTGGAAGTCTTATATCTTCTGTGAAAAGACCAAGATTTTCGTTTTTCCGAACAAAAGAGGAGATTACTGCCTCTAAAGTTGGTTCAAAACAAACCGGAATGGTTACTGATCTTTCATGGGCAGATTGTTGTAAAAAAATCATCCTTTCAAGCTTTATTTTCTCTATCAGAGACATCAAAGCTCCTAGTACATTGTCTCCAGCCATGCAGTTTAAAAAGAAATTACTTGCAGGTTAGAATCCAAACAGTAAGTGCAATAGTTGGGTAAAAATATGCAAGCTTTATACTGATTTGGATATAGGAAAAACTCTTCATGTAAGATGTTTTTGAATTTTGCAGGAGTATTAGGTTATAACAAGGGCCAATGTCAGCTACTCTAATACTGTTAAGAGTCTAGGCTCTATCCATACAGTTAAGGAAGAGTTAGAGTTACGCCATTTTAAGTCCTGGTTTGGACAATTTTAGGCAAGATTTGTCACACAAGCTAGTTACTTTTCAAGGTTCAGGACAAAGATCCCCTGAAAAATATATTTGGTTATAACTAGCCTAGTACTGGTCTTTACACATTTTTTGTATTCTAGTCTTGATCCCAGTGATATGTTAAATTTATCTAAATCTTTGATTAGAAGGTGAAAAGAGTCCACTGATGTGGTCTGTAAAAATGGTCTGCCCAGTGGGTGAATTACTTTTCTTCATTTTGAGGAAATACCTCAGGTGTGTAAGATTGACTGTACACTGGAATATAGCTGCCCCTGAATAGACCGACAACTTTTCTAGCTTGCCTTGATCCGTCATTGGTGACAGCATCCTCACCCCATCAGTGGGCAGTTGCCAATTTGCCATTATCCTGGACTTCAGCCAGTACTAGTCTAGCTTGTATGAAATATCTTGCTAACTGTAACTGTACAAACCTCGACTTATTCGGGTGGAAATCTTACCCTCCCAAAAACCTATGGTTAGAGAATGATAAGGGCTGTTGTAATGAATTCTCTACAATTATCTGCATTGAATAGAGACAAATAAATCATGCTGGGATTACTTTCCTACAATTATCTGCCCCTTAATAGGTCAACAAGCTTTCTGGTGTGCCTTGATCCATCATTGGTGACAGTCTATTTCAACTTTTCTGTTCACAATACGAAAATCCTATGGATTTAAGTAGATACAACGCACTAGTTTGACTTTGGCGGCATTAAAAAGAGAACGAAATGTATATTTGTATTTTTTCATGACACTGTCAAGTTTTTTATAAACAAGAGGATGACAAATAATAAACTCAACCTAAGCTGGAATATAAGATAGCCGATTTGAGTACAAAAAGAGACCTTAGTTTTTGCATGAAACTGGGCCCCATTTCACACAAAAACTAAAGTCTCTGTTGAAGGAGCCCATTTCCAGCTTATGGTAAGTCTGTTACTTGAGAGTAGAGATCCATTTTACTCATATTAACCACCTTTAGACACAATCTAAAATCCTAAGTTGATACAAAATTTTTCAGTCAGTTTCAGTAAAATAATGGAATCAAGCCTGTTAAAATGACTTAGGTCAACTATTTTGATAAGCAGAATCTGAAACCCAGAGTCAACTTACAATTGGAGAATATTTCTAAAGCCTGCAAATGTTAAAGAAATTCGAATGAAATGACCAGGTCAACTGAAGTCAGACACTAAGTCTGTTAGTGGACTAGAGTAAAATAAGAGTTTAGGTTTTTGTGAAACTGGGCCAAGGTTTTTGCAATTTTAGCACCAGAATCATCCTGGTTTTTGTCCTGAATAAGAATAACTCTTTATAATCTACCTTTAAGTTTTAACACTACTTTTATTTGGTTCATTTGTTTCTAAAGTCAGGCAATTTATGTAACTAAGGGTGGACAAATGCAATGACTACAAGCAATCACATTTGACTACAGAGAAAAGTTCTCATTGGCTGTCTCTGCCATTACAAAAGGAAACACTTCTAGGTGAATAATTTTTCCATTTTTGCCTGCATGTATTTTTATTCATAATATTGTCTTCAGTTCAGGTAAAACAGATACAAACTTATTCTGCATTTCTCTGGCAGCAAAAAAATCAGAGTAGACAAAAAAATTGTGGTGATAATGGTATAAGGTTGACCCCCTTAGTCTTAATCCTTTACTGAATAAAGCTTTGAAAAAATTGTGAGAAAAGAAATGCTGGTTACCATTGCAAAGAAAAATCCATCAAATTTCAATTTGTGAGTGAATAGGTCTTTTTTTTTCATTTGGTTGTGAGTTAACCCTTTACAGAATAATTTTTCATTTTAAAATCCTAAGTAAGGAGGTTGGAGACGCTACAGGCCCTTGAGGGCCTGAACTGCTCTACTGGCTGTAAGCTTTGCTTACAAGTATTTTCTAGCATACAATCATTGATGTCAAAAGAAAAAAGACAAAAACACCAACAAAACATGATGGGAAAGGCCGGGGGGGGGGGGGGGCGGCTGTAATTGGGCCTGAATCCACTAATACAGCATGATAAGTAGGCATGAAGAATTGAGCAATTAGTGAAATAATCCAAGTAAAATTTGTTTAAGACCACTTTTTTGGAAATCCAACAAGGATTTCATACTTGTTAGACTGCTGCTCATTATGACAAAAGTTTTGGATTTTATGCAGTTTACATGAACCAACAATGTGGACTTTGTTAAATAAACAAGACTTAGTCATCAAATGGCTGATTTACCTTAAATGAAGCTGGATTTTCTTCAAATTCAAAAGCAGAAAATTCCTTAATGATTATACAAGTTATTTGCAAGTTTTAAAAAAACTGGATCAAAATTGCCTACTGAATCAAGTAAACAAGAAATGCAACTAAAAATGGGTACTTTTCCTAATAGGGTTTGGATTGATAATAAATAACCTTTGCAAGTTTCATGAAAATATGACAACAAAATTAATGTGGTCTTAAATTGTGTAGGAAAGAAAGAGTAATGTTAAACTATAAATGGCTACTTTTCCTTTCCTAATGGTCACATTTTTTTCCAAATCAATATAGTTAAAGCCATTGATATTACAACTGATGTGTGCAAGTTTTACAAAAATCTGACCAAAGGCAGACAAGAAAAGCAAATGTACTACCTGAAATGGCTAATTTACCCTTTTTCATAGTCAATTTTTTTTCCCAAACTCAACAGGGTTCAAGCTTATGATAATATAAAGAAACTGTGCACATTGCACAAAAATCCAGCTTCAAAATGTGTGCCTCATCCCATCAACAAGAATTCTAAGTTTGCAACATTTTATGGCTACTTTTCCCTAATTGGGATATTTGTTTTCAAAATCAATAGGGTTTAGGCTGTTGACTGTAGCAAGAAACTCTATAATTTCTATGAAAATCTGTTATGATTCAAAAAGAAAAAGACTTACAAATGAATGGACAGAATGACTAAGAAAACCATGCCATGATGTAATTAGCTCTTCTAGCCTTTGACCAACAGAGCTAAAAATTGAGAGTAGACAGTGTTTTATTTGCTTATGTTTTGTTTTCTTCCTTTTGAAAGACAAGCTTATCAAAGGAATCACTAGGATTTATATATTTACAAATACTTTTAATGATGGAATTGTTTGAAAAGAATTAAAATGCCTGCCAAATATGAAAAGAATATCTTAAAACAAATTTTTAGACAAGACACAGATATTGCAACTTCAAGGTTTCTTTCACCATCAATCTTCACAAACTGTCAAACAGTGTACATCAAAAATGTGACTGCATGTTCTGTACTTTCTGATCTCAATCTACACCCTGCAATAGGAACTAAAAGTTGTACTTGACTCTAAAAAATTCAAAATCTACTTTACTAAAGATCATCCTAAGTCTCCAATTATCCCATTCCCACACTCACGGTCATGATAGTGGTCTGAATTCCTGATAGTGAAGGGTAGCATATATACCAGGGGCATTTCCCCACCAAAAAATGGGGTAACATTCTCATAGACCCAATGTTACCTGGTTTTGTCCCAGTTCAAGAAGCTGGATTGCATGTTGTGGCCAAAGACTGCCAAGGTTCAGCCCCAGTTTGTGACAGACTACCGCAGGTTTGCTGCCGGTGATGTTCCAAAGATTGACAGAATCGTCTCATCTGACCACACTGGTGTATTGGTGCCACACCGTTGACTCGCTGGCATTCACAGGTGATCAAAACAGACTGTGCCCCTGAAGATGATTCAATTTAGTTCCAAATTACCAAGGTGTATCTCCTTTTTGGCCCCAATAGAAGATTGCTTTCATCAGAGAAGGGTTTAAGTGCCTGCTATATAAATAAAATGACAAATTAAGAAGAAAAACATGGTAGTCATACATCGCTCACCTACTTAACTCTTTACCACACGAGACAATTTTGGACTGGTCCAAATTGAAAGCATTTGCAGACGACAAAATAAAGGTGACTGAAAAATAGAAATTTGTTCTGGAAAGGGTAGAAAACACTGTGGGAAAAGGAGAAAATGCTGGTTACCAGCATTTTCTCCTTTTCCCACAGTGTTTTCAAAAGGCTTCTTTCTCAGGGGCGTCAAAAGTAGGGATTGAGTGGTAATGGGTTAATAAGAGCTAAAACTGTATGACAAAAGGTAAGACTCACATTAGCTCTGTGTTTGAATCTTGATTGTTCTATCTTTGTTAAGTAATAGCAAAATGAGTTTTAAATGCATAGCACTATTATAATCTACCTGCTAAAACTTATTGTCAACTCAAATTCCACAAACATAGCTCAAAGAGTGTTGAAGAAACTGCAGGTTTCACTCCCCCTGTTCATAGTAACAATGTGAGTGCATATGACAATGTTTTACATCAATGAAGGTGTGCACATCAGCTGCATCTAAAGATCTATATCATAGTGAAGTTTCACAGACACAAGTCATAGAATGTTAAAAACTACAGGACCAAAGGAAGATTTCTGAAGTTGTTCCAACAGAACACCATGTAAAACATGAGACCCCTGGGACAGGACAATCTTTAACATCTTTGGGTACATTCTGAACAACTTTGAGAATGGATCAACCTATGTAGTAAACACATACCAAACATCAACCTTCTATGCTTTTGGGTATCAAGCAAGATTTCTCCATACCGTTTTCCTCTTGTTACTCCATGGTTGACCTGTGACCAATATGGCTGGACATTAATTTACAACATGGACATATAACGAAGAACTTTGACTAACAACCATCCTATCATGCTTAATATCAAGTATCAACATTCCAGGTTTTGTAGTCCTAGAAAAGAAAACCTTCGAAGTTTTTTATACATATGTAGCACAGAATGTAGAATCCCACAAAAAAGAACTATCATCATACAGCACAGTTTGCCTGTATAAGTTAATTTGTCATGGGAGGGGGGACAGTGCCCTGAAACAGCTACAGGGTCCCAGCCTAGGAAAGAAAACACAACACTAACTCATTAGCAAGGGTAACAACAATATCAATCACCAAACTAAATATAAAAGAAGTTAAATAAAGGCTCTAGAACAACTTAAACATGTCATTGTTCATGACCTAGACTTTAAAATCATATGTGTTGGGAGAGGTATATTGCTGAAAGAAACTTTGGACTTTTATCACAAATATGAACCAAAGCCATCATTACAGTTTTGAGGATGTGGGTTCTTCAAAAAATTTAAAGTAAACTTTGAATGACCAATATGAAATTCAAAAGTCAGTTGGAAATGATTAGCATGTGAAGATTTTACAAAACTACTAAAAATGTACAAACAAAGTTAACAATGCGTATGACAAAAATAAACATAAAGCTTAACCCAATAATGTAGAGTTAACAAACCTATGGAATGATTGAAAAGGAAACTTCAATATTAAATTTCAAAACTGGTGATCTTGACTTCAAGATAGTGATCTTGACTTCAAGATAGTGTGTATGGGGATGGCCTGGGAATGGTTCAAAAGAACTTTGGACCTATATCTGTTACCAAGCCATTTTTGAAGCTAATCCATCATTCAGTTTGGAAAATATGAGTTCTCACAGAAATTATAACTTTGATATACAGTGTGAAAGTCCACAACCTGGGCACTGCACTGCCGACAAACTTTGAACCTACCAGTATATCTATCATCGTAACAAATATGAACCAATCCATATGGTTTGGAAAGTGTAAGCTCTTAAACATGTGAAAAAAACATGTAAAAGTAAATGCTGCCTCCAACACAGATGCTAACACCATTAGTAAATTGTTCACATCATTAAAAACCATTTTGAATAAACTTTTGACTGACATGTCAAGACGGGGTGGGGGGGGGGGGGAGTTTTTTAAATTGTGGTTGAACAGATATACAGTTGTTGGACAATAAGCAATCACAATGGCCCACATGAAGCACTTCATGCTCAGGTGAGTTGATTGGAAGAGAAGGTATAATTAAAGCAATTTCAAGGCTGCTCTCACCAGAATACCTCACAAAATATAAAAGTGTACATCAGAGTTGGGACTGCATCCCTGTGCAGCCTGATCTTTGTCTACAAGGGCTGTCCAATTAAATCATAGACAATGGGAGTAACAATAACACTGAGGTTTTATTAAACTAAGCTTACTATTTGCTGAAAACATCATTAAGATATAAAGTATAGTCAATACCTTAAACAATTCTGAAATATATCACAAATTGCCAACCAGTGCACATTGTGAAGTTAACAACTGCATGTAACGGTAAACTTATGTTCTTTAAACAGCACATCACTGCTGTAAAATGTAACACATCACTGCTCTACAATATATATACTTGTAAAAGTATTGCAGACATTAAGAAATCTCTATGATTCAATGGGACAACCCTTGCACACTGTGTGACCACAGGAATATAGTTACTTTAGGAGTAACAACATGGCTTTAATAGAATAACATTCACAAGAGCAAGGATCACCCAAGGAACATCTCTGTCAAACTATTTTAAAATCTGACTAGGGGTTTCAGAGAAGAAGAATTTTCAAGAATTTCTTCATTTCCATATAGTGCAAGTAGCCCCCATTCACCAGAGCCATGTTTCTTGACGGATCAAAATTTTGTGAACAATTTTTGAAAAGGGTCATCCAAGGATCATCTCTGTGAAATAATTTCAAAATCTGTCCAGCCGTTTCAGAGAAGAAGAATTTTTAAAAATTTCTTCATTTCCCTGTAGTGCAAGTAGCCCCCATTCACCAGAGCCATGTTTCTTGACCAATCAAAATTTTGCAAACACTTTTTGAAAAGGGTCACACAAGGAACATCCCTGAGAAATATTTCAAAATCTGACCAGCAGTTTCAGAGAAGAAAAATTTTTAAGAATTTCCTCATTTCCCTATAGTGCAAGTAGCCCCCATTCACCAGAGCCATGTTTCTTGACCAATCAAAATCTCGCCTACAATTTTTGAAAAGGGTCACCCAAGGAACAACTCTGTGAAATTATTTCAAAATCTGACCAGCGGTTTCAGAGAAGAAGATTTTTTAAGAATTCCTTCATTTCTGTATAGTGCAAGTAGCCCCCATTCACCAGAGCCACAATTTTTGACGAATCAAAATTTCACGAACAAGATTTGAAAAGGGTCACCGAAGGAACATATCTGTGAAATAATTTCAAAATCTGACCAGCAGTTTCAGAGGAGAAGATTTTTAAAGAATTTGCTAAAAAATTCCATTTGGTTGCCATGGCAACCAGAGTTTTTGACAGAATCAAATTCTGTGAACAATTTTTAAAGAGGACCTCCCAAGAAACATTCCTGCCAAGTTTGGTCCAAATTGGCACAGCGGTTTAGGAGGAGTTGATGTTTAAACAATTGTTGACGACGGACGACGGACACCCAGTGACCCTAAAAGCTCCCCTTGAGCATGTTGTGCTCAGGTGAGCTAAAAAATGTGGAAATAAAAGAGAAACAGCCAACATTTTCTCCTTTTACAATGTGATATTGTTTTCTATCCTTCCATCATCTGAGTACCATTTATTTTTGTCCTCTGCAAATGCTTTTAATTTTGGTCAAGTCTACATTGTTACTAAATCAACTTGACTACATGTATAGGAAATGACCACAAAGAAGCCTAATAAATAAAAAAGACCGAAATGGAACAACCTAACTATGCAATAACTTTGAAACCTTCACATGGTGCCTGTCTACAATTGGATTAAAGCAAACTTCCCTGACTTTTTCCCCGACTAAAACCAAATTACCTTATTTTTTGTATTTTGCAATGATATCTGTTGGCCTCCTCCTTTCCCATTGCCAACCAATTTTACTGTAACATGTTAGATGACTGCTTAAAATCATATATGTCATAATTCAGGGAAATATAATGGCCTCCTCCTCCCCTACAGCCAAACCCTTACCACCTTTTTTCACCATCAATTGTCATTGTACATGTATTATTACTTGTTTTTTTTTTATTGTGTATTACTCCTTGTTTTTTTTATATATATTTTGGCTCTATTTTCATGTCATAATGCAGGGATACACACTTGCCTCCTCCTCCCCTACAGCCAAACCTTTATCATCTTTTTTTTCACTACCAACTGTCTTTGTACTACTCTTTGTATTTAAAAGTTTGTTGTTTTTTTTTTTGTCATAATTCAGGAATATATTATGGCCTCCTCCTCCCCTACAGCCAAACCCTTACCACCTTTTTTCCCCTACCAAATGTCATTTATTTACTATTTGTATTTTAAGTTTTGTTGTTTGTTTTTCTTGTCATAATTCGGGAAAATATTATGGCCTCCTCCTCCCCTACAGCCAAACCCTCACCACCTTTTTATGTATGGATAAAACCTACAACATCAACAATATTAGGGTAGCTGACAGTGGCCCTTGTATTAACATTACACTTGCCCTTATGACTGCAAGTTAAACCATTACAAATCAATCCCTACTTTTGACGCCCCTGAGAAAGAAGCCTTTTGAAAACATTGTGGGAAAAGGAGAAAATGCTGGTGACCAGCATTTTCTCCTTTTCCCACAGTGTTTTCTACCCATTCCAGAACAAATTTCTATTTTTCAGTCACCTTTATTTTGTTGTCTGCAAATGCTCTCAATTTGGACCAGTCCAAAATTGTCTCGTGTGGTAATGAGTTAAATAATAATTACAAGTGACCTTTCTCCATAGTCGCAACTTCCACTATTTAGTACATGCTGTATCAAGAATTTTTCCTTGACCCAAACAAGTAAGTAGCACCTCAAAAAAATCTTGGTAGTAATTGTTCTAACGATGAACAACTTAAAAACTCATGGGAATCTAACCTTTACAAAGATTATTGAATAAAATATTGACCCTCACAAGTATTAGGGTAGCTGAAACTGGCCTTTATTATAATCCAGCACTTGTCACCATGGTTCTGAATATACCAATTTATGTAAAACATGTGCTCTTCGAAGAATTTACTTGACCCAAACAAGTAAGTCTCACATATAAAATGCTTGCAATTGTTCTAGACATGACCCACACTAGTGAGAATCTAATCTTTTCAAAATTTACAGATAAAACCTAGACCATAAATAGTATTAGGACAGCTGACATTGCCCCTCATTATTACCTTACACTTGCCTCAACTCTTCCAAATATACATGTATATATATAAAACATTAAGTCTAGCTACTATTGGGGTATCTCATATCTATTCTCTTAATATCCGTACACTTATTTCAATTGGTTACAAATCCTACCTTTTACTGTAAAAAGCACATGATCTATGAGGGACTGTTCAAGGTTTGAAACCAGTGTCATCTTGCTTGTAAGTGTTACTGTTCTCGCCATGACGTATACCAGTGAGAACTGAACCTTCAAAAATTTCTGGATAAAACTGAACCCTTTTCAATATATTGGTAGCTGACATTGGCCCTTGTAATAAACATAGTTCTCTCTATGGTTGCAATCTCTATCGTTTAATGTGAAACACATGCTTTTTAAAGAAATTTTCCGAGATCAAGCCTAGTGAACAGCTCATATAGTTAAAAACTTGGATTTAACTGTTGTAACCATGACCTATGATAATGAGAATCCAGTCTTTTTCCCCAATATTTACAGATAAAACCTTTACCATGACCAGTATTAGAGTAGCTGACATTGGCCCTTATTCAGAACCTAATACTTGTACTCATGGTTCAAGTTCTACCATTTAATGTAAAGCACAATGTCATGTCCTTTTTGAAGAATTTTTTCAACACCCAAACCAGTAGTAGCACATAAAATACTTTGCTTTTTTATCGTTCCAACCATGAAAGGCAGATGTACTAGAGCTAATCTAACCTTTTCAAAAATTATTGACTTGAGCAAAGTTGTGAGAAAAAAAGAGCTGAAAAATCAAATGTAGCATAGAAAGGGCCATAACTCTGCAAATATTCATTACAAAGGGATATACTGACATTATTCACAATTAGTTATTGACTGAACTCCTGTAAAATTTCACTGAAAATGGGTAAGGGATTTAAGAAGAGAGGAGGAGCAAATGGAAAGTAACATTTTATGGAGGACTACATACTGCAAAACTCATGGCATAGGGACAGGCTGACTCTATGCACAACTACATATTGATCATGTGAAAAAGCATCAACAGTGTGATGAAATATATCTTTAAAAAAAATAGACAAAGCTACTGATCTCAAAGTAACTAAGGGTTTGAATATTTGCTTTGTTGGCATCAATAAATATCTCTGAGTGTGTGCAGTCATGCATATTTTAATTGTTTAAAGTGATAGTAGTATATGATTATAAATGAGTGTGTTCAGTGATACTTTCCCAAACAAGCCCTGGTTTTTACGTGTCTGCAGTAAAAGTCTTTTGAAAATGCTGTGGGAAAAGGAGAAATTTCTCGTAACAAGCAATTTCTCCTTTTCCCCCAGTGTTTTCTAACCTTTGAGCGCGTTGTGCCATTTTCTCAAAATCTAAAATTGTCATCGGCAAACTCTTTCAGTTTGGAAGAGTCCAAAATTTGTCGTTTGTGAAAGGGTTAATCATTAAAGGAGGGGGCAATAGTATAAAAATATCAGTGAGTTCATTTATTGATATTTCAATTGTTGAAAGAAGCAATAGTTTATAATTATCATTGAGTGGGTTGAAATGTTTTTATCCATGAGGTGATTCAGTTATGTACATTTAATTGTAAAGAAGCTATAATATTTATATCTTATCATCCATGAGTGGGTTCAGTTTTAGACATTTTTATTATATGGAGAAGCTATTGTAAAAATATGTGTAATTATCTGTAAGTGGGATCAGGTATAGGCATTTTAACCCATTACCACACAATCCCTACTTTTGATGCCCCTGAGAAAGAAGCCTTTAGAAAACATTGTAGGAAAAGGAGAAAATGCTGGTAACCAGCATTTACTCCTTTTCCTACAATGTTTTCTACCCTTAACAAAACAAATTTCCAATTTTCAGTCACTTTTATTTTGTCGACTGCAAATGCTTTCGATTTGGACATGCCTAAAATATTGTCGTTTGGTAATGAGTTAAGTATTAAATGGGGCAAAAGTATCCACATGTAATTATATATGAGTATTTTCCATTATGATATTTCGACGCATATTTTAATGATTAAAAGGGGGTTAGGGTATATACATGTAATAACCAATGAGTGGTTTGAATTATAGACATTTTAATCGTTAAAAAGAGGCCATAGTATATACATAAGACATACGAAAGTTTTTCCATAAAATCCTATGAGAAAGTTATGACCCCAGGGAAAAGCCATTTTTGACCACAATTCTACCATTGACTCGTGGTGGGGCTCCACAAGATGAATGAATGAACAGCGTTATAAGGCCTGTTGACAACTTAGGTCATATTGGATGCACTTCCTTGGTAAACAACACTGCGAGGTGAAAACAACATACATGTGCAACAACGCAAGACAAACATGATAAATGAGGAATCGACGAAACACAAAATGATGCCGCTTTTGTCACCTTTTACGACATGCATACCGTCACGTTTCTTCCGCCAAATGAAATGGCAGATGTGACGATCGCAGGACTGCAGTGCTTTATTCTTATACCCCCGATTAAACCACACGGGTCCCACAGGCCAATTGATTTCCATTCCAAACCCTACTTATATAGAGAAAAAAATATAGGATTTGGAACAAGAACTGCCCAGCCTGCTGCAATCCTACAACTTATGAGGAAAGCAGCCGTTGGTCTCTAATTTTAGTCGCCTTCTATAACATGCCATAGAGAAAGGCCAAGGTCCTATTCTATACTGTAAAAAAAAAACCTGGGACCCTATGGGGACCACAAGATGAAATCCCATACCAAGTAATACAGGTTCAGAAGGTTTGGTTATAAACAAAAAGGCCCTAAAAAATTAAATCCCTACAACAGGGCTAATTAAGCAGTCCTAGGTCTTATGGTTAGTTACAAGATTTGTAGAGTTTTCGCTATAAAAGCCAACGTGTAAAAACTTGTGACCCCCTAGGGTGGGGCCAAACTTGAATCCAAGATCATAATTATAGCAGTCTTGGTTGAGGTCCACTAGATAAAGCTACATGCAAAATATGGTAGCCCAAGGCCCTATTGCTAGGTACCAGAAGAAATTTTAAATTTTCTCTATTTAAGCCCATGTAAACATTGTGATCCCCATGCCAAATTTGACCGCAGGACTATAATTTGACGAAAATTTAATATAGGTCCACTAGGAATAGCTACATGCAAAATTTGGAAGCCCTTGGCCTTATGTCTTGGTACAAAAATATTTTTAAAGTTTCTTTATATAAGTCCATGTAAAACTTGTGACCCCGTGACAGGGCCAAATTTGACCCTAGGGCTATAATTTTGGACACTCCAGGTAGATGCCCTCTTGATTAAGCTACATGGCCAAGTTAGTAGCCCTAGGCCCTATTTGGAGGGACCAGAAGCTTTAAAAATTTTCGCTTTCAATCCATGCATAAATGGCAGAATTTTAAGTACACTTCTTATTGCTCATTTAGAATATAAAAACTTAGTTAAATATAATTATCAGATATTTTTTTCTCTCATGTTTGAAAGCTGAAAAGGCAAGTTTTTGGTGCCATTCTTTCGAACACAGAGACAGAACATTATTTCTGTTATGTAAATATTTACAGAATGATAATTATTATCTTTTCTAATACTGAATAAAAAATCCTAGAAAATTAATCTTTGATAGAATTATAATGCATCATAATATTGCACCTTCAATAGTAATGGTATTTTGATAGTGGTTGTCCCGATAGAACAGCATGAAAAAAAATTGTCTACCCTTAACCCATTACCACACAATCCCTACTTTTGACACCCCTGAGAAAGAAGCCTTTAGAAAACATTGTGGGAAAAGGAGAAAATGCTGGTAACCAGCATTTTGTCCTTTTCCCACAATGTTTTTTACCCTTCACAAAACAAATTTCAAATTTTCAGTTACTTTTATTTTGTTGTCTGCAAATGCTTTCAATTTGGACCAGTATAAGATATTGTCGTTTAGTAACGGGTTAATAGTCAGCCCTAATCAATCTCTACCACCGTGATCAACTCAACTGACACTTTTCAGTCTAGAAGAGACACATAATTTGACTTTCAATAATAGTTTTGCCACAAAAATCTCAGAAAAGTAGCCAGCATTTTCTACTTTTCCTGCAATGTTTTCTATCCTATCAAAGACTGAAATCATTGTTTGGGCTAAATTTGACTTTCTGTCTTCAGATGCTTTAATTTAGTCCAAGTAAAAAAAAATATAATCTAGAGGCATAACCCTATAATAGAAAGCTTAGGAAAACATTGAGGTAAAAGATAAAATGCTGGTAACCAGCATTTTCTCCTTCTCAAACAATCTTTTCCAGCCTGTTCATGCATGACTTTTAGCTTGGCTGTATTCACAGAAAATGACAATCTATTGTCATTGTCCCGGCACCATCTGCACCACCATCTTGTGAAAACTTTGACATTTTGTATCTCTGTAATTACTGAAGATATCTACTTCATACTTGGACAAAAAATCTAAATAGAAATTATCTTTTATGTGTAAAAAAATATGTATTTGAGTTTAACGAGTTGTAACAGCATAGCTTTTCCCTCAATGTTTTCAACCCTGTCAAAGACAGAAATTTTCACAAGACCTAGTTTTAATGTTTTGCCTTCAAGTGCCTTAAATTTGGTCTAGGAAAAAATCTTTCTATAAACAAAATACGTACAATTCAAACTGTTGACCATCAATAATATACCTGACAACTCCATGAAAATCAAGCTATAAATTTCATATCTACCAAGTGTACTATTGAGACAAACAGTATGTTCTTACCTCCCTTTTTATATAGCTTAGGTCATATCACGGCAGTCAGTGCACCTTTACAACACATACATGTGTTTCCTAGTTTTATTATATACCTAACAGTGAAATGAATAATAATGAATAGCGTTTTAAGGCCCGTCGACAACTTAGGTCATATTGGGCGCACTTACTTAGTAAACAATAATGCGAGGTGAAAATAACATACATGTGCAACAACAGAAGACGAACATGATAAATGAGAAATGGACGAAACACAAAATGATGCCCCTTTTGTCACCTTTTACGACATGCATGCTGGCACTTTTGTTCCATCAGATGAAATGGAAGATGTGACGATCGCGGACTGCAGTGCTTTATTCTTATATCCCCAATTAAACGACACGGGGTCCCACAGGCCATTTGATTCCCATTCTAAACCCTATTTACATTGAGAAAAAAAAATATAGGATTTGGAATAAGAACTACCCAGCCTGCTGCAATCCTACGAATTACGGGGAAAGCAGGCGTTTGTCTCTAATTTTAGTCGCCTTCTACGACATGCCATAGAGAAAGGCCGAGGTCCTATTCTGTACAGTAAACTAGAAGGCCCTAAAGGGCCTGAATATGCTCTTCTGGCAGAGTTTGCTTTGATGATAGCATACATTATGAATTCATGATGCAAAAAGACAAACTAGATATTCAATCCCTTGATGAATCTTCAAAAGAATTGGATCAACACTGTGAACTTCATTGCCTACACAAGAATTGGAAATTTTCAACTTTGAATGGTTACATTTCCAAAACTGATTGTCAGATTTTTTTTTTTTTAAATCAATAGCCCGTTCAAGCTATTTAGCATACAAGTTTCACGAAAATTCAACCAAAACTGCTGACCTAATCACATATACAAGAATTTGAAATTTTGAACTTTAATTGGCTACTATTTTGATATTGTTTATTGAATTTTTTCAAAATCAATAGGGTTGAAGCTACTGATAAGATAAACAAACTGTGCTAGTTTCATGAAAATCTGCCAACAAATGAAGACTTTATCGCATAAACAAGAATTGGAAATTTTCAACTTGAAATGGCTACTTTTCCCATACTGTTTTTTGGATTTTTCTCAAAATCAATAGGATTGAAGCTATTGATGAGATCAACAAACTGTGCAAGTTTCATGAAAATCTGACTAGAAATGAAGACTTTGTCACGTAAACAAGAATTGGAAATTTTCAACTTTAAATGGCTACTTTTCCCATACTGTTTGTTGGATTTTTCTCAAAATCAATAGGGTTGATGCTATTGATGAGATAAACAAACTAAGCATGTTTCACAAAAATTGGACATCAAATGCAGACTTTATCGCGTAAACAAGAAAAAGACTAATGGACGGATGGACAGACAGACGACGGAAACCCCGCCATGACATAAGCTCTGCTGGCTTTCAGCCAGTAGAGCTAAAAAACCCCGGGACCCCACGGGGAACCTAGCAGTGAAATCCCAGTGTAATAAATTTTGATATCATCACTTGTGACGATATCAACTTCACTTCCTGTCATAATTTAGGAACTACTTTTTTTTTCAACTACATTTTTTTTTTTGACTTTCAAACAAAAAATTTAAAATCATAATATTAATAAGATATACAATAAATAGAATAATCAACTGGTTATTTTTTATATGAAAAATATTTCACTAGGATGCGTCGTAAGGCGTTAAAAAAACTTGTGTTGCACACTTGTTTTTTCAACATCCTCATGAGATATTTTTCATTATCAAAAATAACCAGTTGATTATCCCCTATTTCTCACACCAGTGCTGACATAACTTATTTTCCAAGCTACTGAGTTTTTTTCTCACATGCAGCAGAGGTAACAGGTGAAAAGTTGGCAGAAAGAAAATTTGTCTCAACCATGTAACAAATCTGCAATCAACAATTCATTAGTCAGATATACTAACTACTGAACTAACTAGCTGGGCATAAAAAAGGCTTATAATTATATACACCAAGAGATGGACAATGGGAATGCTATCACAGAAGGGAATAAGGGGTAATGAGTCAACACTTTACCAAACATCCAGAGTTCTAACAACTCCTAGTAAGACAGCTTTTGAAAACCTTGTAGGAAAAGGAGAAAAATCTGGTAACCAACATTTTCTAATTTTCCCTCATGAGCATCTTCTCCTTTTCCTACAATGTTCTCTCCCCTTTAAAAGAAAAGTTCAGCCAAGTGAGTCACAGTTTGGACAAAACATAAGTTTTATTGTTTGGTAAAGAGTCAACAATGCTAAACGATGAAACTCACCCGATTCACACAACATTGTAAAATTTCACTCTGTTATCTGGAAAAATAAATAAAATATACCTATGAGAAAAAGTTCAGCATATTCCATCTCGTTCAGATAAAACAATTCTTTTTCAGTAATATCTCTGTTTAGCATTTAACCCTTTCCCAAAAAATCAGCCCAGTGATTTAACCCATTACCACACAATCCCTACTTTTGACGCCCCTGAGAAAGAAGCCTTTTGAAAACACTGTGGGAAAAGGAGAAAATGCTGGTAACCAGCATTTTCTCCTTTTCCCGCAGTGTTTTCTACCCTTCCCAGAACAAATGTCAATTTTTCAGTCATCTTTATTTTGTCGTCTGCAAATGCTTTCACTTTGGACCAGTCTAAAATTTTCTCGTGTGGTAAAGAGTTAAGAGGAGGAGATATCTAAAGAAATTGTTGATGACTCACGACAGACACACTGTGATCCTAAAAGCTGCGCCTGGGCAAGTTATGCTCAGGTGAGCTAAAAAAGGTATCCAAAATTATCAGAGCATTGAGATTTAGAAGATGCTTCAAATGTTGCTGCTCATCAACTACATGATATACCATTTTTTAAACCCATTCCGAATGACAAATTTTGGACTCTTCGAAACCAAAAGAGTTTGCAGGCGACAATTTTAGATTTGGAGAAAAGGCCAGAGTTCTCAAAAAGGGTATAAAACACTATGGGAAAAGGAGAAGTTACGAGCAATTTCTCCTTTTCCCACAGTGTTTTCAAAAGACTTACTGCAGACACGAAAAAAACAAGGCTTGTTTGGGAAAGGGTTAAGATAATAAATAACATAAGCCACATTCTGACAAAAAAGGAGGCTTAATGCAATGCGAAAAATATTGGCGCCGACCTGGGTCAAAACTATCATAGGTCATTATTTGAATATCAGAGGAGCATCCTACCACACAATTAAGTTGGATGTTTAAACCTTTACCACACAATCCTGACTTTTGACAGCCCAGAGAATGAAAACTTTTGACAACATTGTGGGAAAAGGAGAAAATGTTGGTAACCAGCATTTTCTCCTTTTCCCACAATGCATTCTGCCCTTCCCAAATGAAATTTCAATTTTTGATTCACATTAATATTGTCTTCTGCAAATGCTATCAATTTGGACTAGTCTAAAATTTTGTTGTTTGGTATAGAGTTAGTTAAATGGATTTTGCGGATCCACAATTAGTGTTGAATTGCTTGGTACAGAGTCGGACAGAAAAGGAAGGACCGAAAACAGTAACACTATATCCCTCCACCTTCGGCAAGAGATACTAAAAAGTATTTTATGAATACTTTGATAAGTTGAACCATTTGGTTTTCGCCAATCAGAAACTACACTACTTTGTAATTTTCAAAACTTATTGAGAATTAGACAAGGGGTGTCGATAAGAACGGCTGATAAATATGGGTCCAGATCAGTGTCCTATCAATTTTGAAATGTAGTGAACTATGTAAATCCAAGATCAAATTGCACATAAAGTGTAGTCTGATCTTGATCTTTGCTGTTTGTAAAAGCTACTACAGTTTGTTTCTTGCTTCCACTCTTAAAGTTTTTGAATTATTTATCTATAATAGTGTGTGAAATTCGGGTACTTACATTTAACCCATTACCACACAATCCCTACTTTTGACGCCCCTGAAAAGGAAGCCTTTTGAAAACACTGTAGGAAAAGGAGAAAATGCTGGTAACCAGCATTTTCTCCTTTTCCCCCAGTGTTTTCTACCCTTCCCAGAATCAATTTCAATTTTTCAGTCACCTTTATATTGTCGTCTGCAAATGCTTTCATTTTGAACCAGTCTAAAATGTCGTCGTGTGGTAAAGAGTTAAACTGTATCTGAAGATACCGAAATATTTCAGCCATCTCAGGAAAACAGGAAATGTAATGAGGTTCACCAGTAAACCACTAAACACCTGTAATATACAAATATCAAATTTGTAGTAAAACAATTTGAAGATAAATGTACTTAAAACTCATGAACCTTAACCCCTTACTAAACAACCCTGAGTTCTAAAAACATTGTTAGAAAAGGAGGAAATACTAGAAATAAGCATTTTCCACCATGTTTTCTACCAATCTTTTTGGACAAATTTCATCTTAGAACTGTATTTATTTGGTGTTTACAAAAAGCTTTCAAGTTGAACCTTAGTAAAATTCTGTCGTCTAGTAAAGAGTCAACCTGAAAAATGAATTAAACAGAAAATTTCACCTGAAAGTAATAACACAAAATCTACCCTAATTTCAGAAGGTATTTTTGCCTGGAAAAACCTGCCATTTCAGAATGGATGCCAGATCAAAGATCACACTACACATTGATAGGTGAGTGAAACACTATTCTAAGTGGCTGTACAATGTACAGGCACTTAGAATAGTGTTGCACTCACCTATCGACATTCTGTGCAACAAGATTTCGATACACATGTCTGTAAATGAGTATTCATTCCCACTTTCCAGCCTAAGTAACTATTTTAAGTAAGTATATAGTTGAAAGATGAATGTACTAGGTACCATGTTGGAGGATCACCATGATCCTTAGTCATTTCCGCAAAATTTATACAGCGATCTCACAATGGCGTTTTTTTTTTTCTGTACATTTTTACCAACCATCAAAAAATCTATTTACCACTGGGATGTTCTTAATCTTGCCTGTATTAGGCTTGTTTCATGAGTAAATGAATTACAAGGTTAATTCTAAAATCAAATCATCTTTCACAACTATAGTTACTTTTGCATTAAGTATGGATCAAGATCAGCTACAAAAACAATCCAGTCCGATCTTTGATCTACCCTGTTTGCTTTGCAGAGACAGTCTGGGACAGAAAGGACTGAAATTACAATTACAGTCAAACCTGCCCGATCGGCCACGTGTATAAGAGCACCACCTGCTTAAGTGAGACACTTCCGTACATCCCCAATGCAATTTACTCTAAAATGAACCTTGAGAGCGCCACCTGCATGACCCGGCCAACGGCCAGTACTTTTGGGTCCGAAAATCGGCCAAAACCTGCATAAACGCGCCACCAAAATTTCATGATGACCAGTTTTCAAACTTGTATACTCAGGTAAAAAGATGGAAAACGCCGGCGCCATTTTTGTTTACCGATCAGGAAACCCGACATACATAGTCCTTTGTTAAGGGTTTAATGTTGCTGACTTGGCTTGATTAGACAATGAAATCAATAATTGGTCACTTGTTCATCGTTTTATGACCACCAAATACTATAAAGAAGATGATTAGTTGGAAACAAACACCCTTCAGCCTTAAAATGGGTCGGAGATTGTCACAATTTGACAGGTGTCATTATTCAATTATCGATCATTGTAGAACAATGTGACGAATTTGAAAACCGAAACAGACCAGGTTTTAACACATTAATGCGTATTTTTGATAATCCATTTCATACTTATTACGGCTGACACGTATGAATGACTTTGTAGAGGCAAATTTGAGACAATAGCTCTCTCAATCTTCGTAAAGCATTTCTACCAGACTGTGACATAAATTGTGGATTATAAAATAAGGACTGTACCCTATCTTCCTGAGTAAATTAAATATGTTTTTAGATTTTTTTTTCTTTAACCCATTACAACACAATAGCTACATTTGACGACTCTGGAGAAGAAACTCTCTAAACACATAGTGGGAAAAGGAGAAAATGCTGGTAACCAGCTTTTTCTCCTTTTCCCACAATGTTTTCTACCCTTCCCAAAACAAATTTCAATGTCTGACTCACTCTAATTTTGTCATCTGCTTATGCTTTGAATTTGGACCAGTCTAAAATTTTGTAGTCTGGTAAAGAGTTAATCGAGAAATGTCCAATAATTTAATAATTTTGGTGGATTCTCAAGTCATTCAGATGGGTTATTAGCTCTTGTCCAAACAATCCCGAAAAAAATATAAAAGTTACATGATTTTTGGCCACATCAAATCTATTGCCTGTAGCGTCTTTCAAGTTGGGTCAGTCCAAAATTTTGGACGTAATGAGTCGCCTCGGTTATAAAACCTGGATAAGACAGCCACCTGTATAAGACAGCCACTTTGGGTCAGTCCCAGAGCTGGCTGTCTTATACAGGTTTGACTGTATATGGGTTTTATTTCGACTGAAAATGTCTATTCAGTTTATTTGGTGCTCTAAGATTTTACTGAATTTTTAGGAAAAATATACATTCATGTTATCTAGAATACAAAAATAGGAAAGATAAACCTCTCACTCACCATCATGATGACATAGCGCATGGCAATAGGCAGGCTGGCAACAGAAAATATTCCAATAATGGCACTCAGCAGGAATGAAAGTACCAAGGCAGATAGAGACACCAGGAAAAGGAACAGGAAATACAGCAGGAATCTGTCAAACTCAGATCTGTACCCTGTAAACAGATTTCATTTTTCACTAGATTACTTGTATTCATCTTTTTTAAAGACCTCAAGAAAGAAGGCATCTAAAAATCGTGTATATAGGAGAATATGCTTGAATATGCATTTCCCATTTTTTTTTTCAAAAAATTTCTACCCTAGCTTTTTGAGCCACATTCACTAGTTGCCGGTGAAATTTCTATGATAAATTTGTCTAAAAATTATGTTTTCTTTTTTAGAGCAAATCTTGATACATATTGATTATTTATATACTTCAAGGACACTCAACAGACAAAATTTTAGACTTGTCCAAATTGAAAGTGTTTACTGATGACAAATCAAACGTAACAACGCATATTGATATTTTTCCTTCACAGGCTAGGAAATATTGTGGGAAAAGGAGGAAATACTGGTCACCATCATTGTCTCCTTTTCTTCAGGCTATTTATTTTGTGTAGCATGATCTCGAACTCCCTTATCTGAAAAGGCACCTCAACATCGCATCATGTCATAAGCTACCATACTCTAAAAGCTATGGTATTCAGTAGACTATGGTATTTAACTTGGTATTAGTTATGGAACCTTACCCAACATAAAGTAGATCACAGCTGAGAAGCAGACAGTAGGTAGGAATCTCATTGGCATAATGTCACAGGCCACAATGAGATGAAATTGGAGGCCGTCCTTTAGAAACTACTCACATTCTCATGTCTGAAAAAGAGCACAGTCTTGCTAATGTCCGTCCTTTATTTATCATTTTCGTTAAAAAAATCTTTTGTGACTATTTTGTGACAACATTCGTCATTGTAGCCAGTGTAGATCAAGATCAATCTGCACAAAATGTGCAGTCTGATCTTTGATCTATACTGTCTGCTTCCTGAAACAATTTGGACAAAAAGCTTTCAAAAATCTTTCATGATTTTTAAACTTTTTTGTTCTTATTTGTAAACTTAACCCTTAGAGGCTTGAACCCATTACCACACAATCCCTACTTTTGACACCCCTGAGAAAGAAGCCTTTTGAAAACACTGTAGGAAAAGGAGAAAATGCTGGTAACCAGCATTTTCTCCTTTTCCCACAGTGTTTTCTAACCTTCCCAGAGCAAATTTCAATTTTTCAGTTACCTTTATTTTGTAGTCTGCAAATGCTTTCAATTTGGACCAGTCTAAAATTTTTTTTGTGTGGTAAAGAGTTAAGATATTGTAAATGAAGTAACATACTCTAGGCACAAAAGTGAGAATACCAACTTGATCATGGCAATATTATCAAGGCTGATAAGAAGCCTACATGTACTGACCTGCTCTGAAGTTCTGAGGTACTGTAGTCATCCATCTGCCAGTAGATGGCACCAACAACAACACCAAATATAATCATAGTCAACACCTAGACGAAACAATAGTTGTTAGTAATATATCATGAAAGGTAAAACCCTTTACGCAACAATCCAGAATTTCAACAACCCAGAGGGAAAGGACTTTTGAAAACATTGTGGGTAAAGGAGAAAATGCAGGTATCCAGCATTTTCTCCTTTTACCAATGTTTTCTTCCCTTTCAAACACTCACTCTTTTATATGTGTAAAATTTTATTGTTTGTCTGCAAATGCTTTCAATTAGCCATGTAGCCAGGAACAATAGGATTAAATTCAAACAGAAAAGAATTGTTAAAATGAATTCATTCATCATACTTCGGTAAAACAGCTCAGTAACTCAGTAACATAATAGGATTTGAAACAGATTTGAATCCTGCTCAGTTTTGCCATTGTCTTTTCACACATGATAGGTACTGCAGTAAGATACAGTTTTCTCTCACCACTGATGGCTGTTACCATGCTAGTGATGTGGGAAAGCAGTCAGTGACTTTGAAAGTATACTGTGTTCAAACTGCAATAAGGCATAAATAGTTACATCGGCTGCCATGATTTCACTTATCCCTTTACCACACAATCTCGACTTTTAACACCCCTGTAAAAGAAGCCTTTTGAAAACATTGTGGGAAAAGGAGAAAATGCTGGTTACCAGCATTTTCTCCTTCTCCCATAATGTTTTCTTCCCTTCCTAAAACAAATTTCCATTCTTTAGTCACATTTATTTTGTGGTCTGGAAAAGCTTTTAATTTGGACCAGTCCAAAATTTTGTCATGTGGTAAAGGGTTATTCACTGTAACAATAACATAATTATGGATCTTACCTGTAAAATTGATAAAGCTGGATTTCTGACCATTTTTTTTCAAAGTTCTCAAGTTGCCGTACACATTCTGAAAGAGAACAAAGGAAGATATACACTGTTGCATGTTTGTAACAGATCATGAACCACCTTGAACATACTGTCAGGTTTGTTTGACCGTTTTAAAAGAATCATCAGTAGCGGTGGTCAATAAAGTCGGGATTGTGAGGTAAAGAGTTAAAGCATAAACAAGGCTTTTGAAAAATCTAGACAAGTGACCTAGTTATTGACCAAAAATGACCCATTTATAATCCAAGATGTTATCAAGAAAAAACATTGTGACCAACTTTCAAAAATATTGGACAAGAAATGTTGCATCTAGAGCATAAACAAGTTTTTTCATACTCTGTTCCAAGTGACCTTGTTTTTGCCCTGATGTGATCCATTTTCAAACTCATCCAAGACATAATCAAAATAATAATTCTGACCAATTTAATAAGTATTTGACTGAAAATGCAGCCTTAAGAGTACACAAGGTTTTTCTAAAATTTGATCATCTGACCTAGTTTTTGACAGAACATAACCAATTTTCAACTCATTTTTCACCTTACATAACTTATTTTCATACTAATCTAAGATATTATTAAGGCAAGTATTCTGACCAACTTCAAGAACACTGAATTGAAAATGTGGAATATTAAACAATGTTTTTCTAAGCTCCGACCTTGTGTCCATTTTTCACCCAACAAAACTCATTTTCAAGCTTATCTTAGACAACCATAAGGAACACATGTATTATTAGGAACACATGTATTATTAAGTTTCATCCAATTTTCATATGGGTTCTGAGAAGAAATATTTACCAGAAAACTTACGAATAGAGAGATTGGCAGAAAATGCCAGAATAATTAAACACCCCCACCCCATCACACCCCGCTGCCCTGCTCCATGTTGGTGGGGGATAATAATTAGCCAATTATCAAACCTGTGCAGTCCGATCTTTTTTCTCCCATACAAAGCTATTCAAAGTTATGCCTTGTATTATAACTTTTTACCAAACAACAAAACTTTAGACTGGTCCAAATTGAAAGCATTTGCAGATGACAAAAAAAAAGTGACTGAAAATTTAAATTTTGTTTTGTGAAGGGTAGAAAACATTGTGGGAATAGGAGAAAAGCGCTGGTTACCAGAATTTTCTCCTTTTCCTACTGTGTTTTTAAAGGCTTCTTCTTCAGGGGCATCAAAAGTAGGGATTGTGTGGTAATGGCTTAAGGGGAATGATATCTCCTTATCGGACAGTCTAGATCAAAGATCAGACGACGCTATCCGCAAAAGGTCAGTGAGTTGCGCTTAGCAGCCTAGGGGTTAATTGTTCATAAAAATAATGGGCTTACCTTCTGCATGTATCCGCTCTCCCCAGATTCTTTTATGTCTGCCCCGAATGTGACCGAACTTGTTGTCTCACTTCTGATTAAAGTTATCCTTCAGTGGATTCTGCACAAAAACGGACAAAAACAAATAATTATAATACTCATATAATCCTTTACCACACGATCCAGATTTTTAATAAACCCCTAGAAAGAAGGCTTTTTATAAGTGTTGTGGGCAGTGCTGGTAACCAACATCTTCTCCTTTTCTCATAATGTTTTCTACTTTTATGAAGGCAAAGCACATCATTTGAATAGAATTAACTCTTTTATCACATGACAAAATTTTAGACTGGTTTAAATTGAAAGCATTTGCAGACAACAAAATAAAGGTGACTGAAAAATTGAAATTTGTTCTGGGAGGGGTAGAGAACACTGTAGGAAAAGGACAAAATGCTGGATACCAGCATTTTCTCCTTTTCTTACAGTGTTTTTAAAAGGCTTCTTTCTCAGGGGCGTCAAATGCAGGGATTGTGTGGTGATGGGTTATGGTTGATATATGCAAACCCTTAACAATCATAGAAGTCTAAAATTTTGCAGTTTTTGTAAAGTGTTACCTTGTTACTTCCTACAGATGTACAGATGACTTTTTGTGCATTTCACAAGGTAGCTGTTGTTATGGGTGAAACAATTCATCTGACAATCATATCCCGATAACAAGCATGTCGATGCTACTGCGTCAACTGCTCGATTGAAAATCAATAACTTTTGAAGAAATTTACCTGACCTATTTTCACACTCATTTGAGATGTCATCAACATTCTGAGTTTCATGAGTATTTCACTGAAATGTGGCCTTTAAAGCATAAACAAGGTTTTTGAAAGATCTAGCCAAGTGACCTAGTTATTGACGCAACATGACCTATTTATAATCCAAGATGTAACTCATCAAGAAAAAACATTTTGACCAACTTTCATGAGTATTGGACTGGAAATGTTGCATCTAGAGCATAAACAAGTTTTTTCATGCATTGTTTCAAGTGACCTTGTTTTTGCCCTGATGAGACCCATTTTCAAACTCCTTTGAGATACAGGGGTAAAAGTTAAAAAAACTGAAAATACTGAAAATTGAGCTGGGGGCCTGGGGGCCACTAGGGCCCCCGGGGGGTCCAGGGCAACGCCCTGGCCAGGGATCCAGAGATTTAGCTATTTTATAACCCTCAAATTCCTCTAATGAGATCTAGTTTTAGTATTTTAAAGCTGAAAAAATTTTGAATCGAATGAAAGATATGATATGCTAAAACCTAAGAAAATCTTAAAAAAAAAAAATTGATCCCCCCCCCCCCCTCCACACATACACATTCGATCTATATTTTCATTTCATAAAACAACAATTTCCTTCACTCAAGACATAATTTTAGCTTCCACTTATTGTTTTATTAAGTAACTTGTGTAAATTCACTGTTTAATTTCATTATTAAAGATGAGAAGATGGTTTGAAGTCCTTCTGATCGGACGATTCCACGCCGATCACTGTAGTATCATGGGTTTTCACGTTTTTTTTGACGATCAATTTTTCGTGTCAATTAATTTATGGAGAAGTATTACTACATGATTTGACATCAGTTAGTCATTTTGAATTGCAGTTAACTTTAAAATCTGTCACTTTACTCTAGATAAGAGGATTAACACCTTTGTTACTTTGTCATAAATGACTCGCCAGCTTAGGATGCGGTCAAAACGTACCCAAACCAAAACGTACCCAAAAAATAAGTCAAAACGTACCCTAAAGTTAAGTCAAAACGTACCCAAAATTTAAGTCAAAACGTACCCAAAGTAAAATTTTCATTGAAATAATTTCAGTGTTAGAGTGATAGATTTAAAACTTCATGTATCTTACCTTTTAAGGATGTTTTAACTCCAAACTCACTTTAATAGATCCTTTTAATTCTTTAAAAGTGATCAATGATTTCAATCCTACCTTACATTCAATTATGGGTGATGTGTTTATGTCAGGATTTATCAGGTGTAACAAACTAGTTGTCATTAACTTTTTTTTTTCATAAAAAATGACTTACAAACATTTGTACACAATGCTATATCGCATTAATTATATCCCCCAGCCCCTTTTCAAAGTTAACAAAAAAATAAGTTATATCTAGTCAATTTAAGTTTACGAGTAAAATGAAAATGTTCAATGATAATTAGTTAAACATGTTTTTTTTTTCACCCACAAAAAGCACAGGTTACCTTCAATTACACAATCTGTAGTATTGACAATCCTTCTGAAAAATAGCTTTTTACAACCTTGTAACAACTTCCTCTCCTTTCTCACAATGTTTTTTACGCTTCGAAGCCTTATATTATAACGGTTGTTTGCAAATGTTTTCAATCTGGAGGAGTCCAAGATTTTATTGATTGGTAAAGAGTTAAGTTTACAATATTAGTGCAAAATATATCTTATATAATTCGCCCTCTAAAAAAAATAATATTTTAATTAACTGAAACTAATTCTTATGAAGAATTTTTTTCCGATTTTTTGTTATGGATAAAATATATATTAATAATGATCCTTAATGATATCAAGGTACCTGCATGCTTTTTCCCTAATGTCAAAAAGAGAGATACACACTCTGTAATTTTATCATGAAGCATTTGATAGACTTAGCTACATGTTCTGTGATATGGTTCATTATTTGTTTTAATCATGTAAGGCAAATTTGAAATAAAGCAGAATTAAAAATTATCATCATCAAGATGGTGAAAACAATATTTCTATTAATTTGTGGAAAGATGGAAGATAAAAACACTACAAAAATAATGGGTACATTTTGACTTCATATTGGGTACGTTTTGACTCCACTTGGGTACGTTTTGACTTCAGTTGGGTACGTTTTGACTTGGGTACATTTTGGTTTGGGTACATTAGATTACGCGCGTGTCCTTCACATTTTTTACTGATCGTGTTTAGTCCATATTTCTGCCGGATGCATGCAAGTTTGTTTATATGGAGCTCTAGATGATTATTTCACGCGTCAGACAGACCATTAGGCAGATCTTTTTCAGCGTCAAAGACATGTCATTTCAAATTTCCGAGCATTAAAAACCCGGGCTCAGGGATGAAATGAGAAACTTGCCGAGTTGTCAAGTTTGTCAAGAAATCCATGGAAAAAAATGTTTATCATTTTTCCGGCCAATTTTCGTGTTTGTTATCACTATGTTGGATCCTAGAGTGTGATTTTAATGCAAGTCACAAAACCAAACGCTAAAAAGTAAAAACCAGCAGTATTCACGTTTCGCCATGGAACGAGCTTCGGTACCGACTACAATCGATTCCGGGATTTCTCAATAGCTTATCTCAATCAGAAGCCAAAACCCAATGACTTTTGGCTATCGTCAATCATTGGCCCCCCCCCCCCCCCCCACTGCAAATCGGATAATGGTGTATGAATGAATTCCCACCCCCTTTTTCAGTCACTTAAGAGTTTGAGTTGCACATACTATTAACATCGGAAGGTAGTTGCCGATCCGCAGCTCTGACATTCATTTGTTATTTAAAGAACAAAGATAATTTAAAATGCCATCTTTTGCTGGTTAACAATCAAATTGCATCCAATATTCCACCGCTAGAACAAACGGCTTTGTTAATGCTTGATTTTCTTTTACAGTCTTAGCGGCAAAAATATTAAAGTAGGCAAACTAATCAAAACACAGCCGAAACATTTTGGACACGAACAATATAACATCATACGACGGGTCCTACTAAATGCCACAAAGACACACAAAGACACCACAAACACGCACAAAGACACACAAAGACACCACAATGACACACAAAGACACCACAAAGACGTTAAAACATTTAAAAAAAAAAAGTTTTTTCTAGTTGTTTGCATGATGCTTGGGTGGAAAAATTAATAAATCATGCAAATCACACCTAGGTGTGTTAGGGCATCTGCAGAATAATTTTTGTGTTCTGCTGTTTCTTATACGTGTATACCAAATATTTTCTCTAGTAAACACCATGATAAATGATTGATGATGATGATGATATCTACATGCTTGCATATCGCTTGAAAACCTTCTATAAAGTTCGTTTGCATATTCAAAGGCAAAGTTGACAACTTATCATTAGCCGTTTTCTTTCTATCTTATTCTGCACTGCAAAATTGTAAGCTATTTACAAAACGACAGAATTATCAGACTCCTACAGACTCAAAGTTGGAGACCACCAATCAAGTATTGAAATCATGAAATTAGTTTCTGAATGATAGAGGACATTGTGAAGACAGGAGAAAATGCTGGTAACCAGAATTTTGTATTTTCTTCCACATTGTTTTCAAAGGCTGTCTTTGTCAAAGGATCGTTTAAACGTTGAATTGTTTGGTAAAGGGTTAAAAGTACCGAACGTTCCTTTGGTTACTGTATTGTTCTTGAACATTTCTCCATTCGTATTATTTGTAATCGGCAGTAATAAAAAATTAAGATGCTCATCTTAATTTTTTATTACTGCCGATTACAAATAATACGAATGGAGAAATGTTCAAGAACAATACAGTATGAAGGCAGTTGTCAGTTACTCGTGAAAAAATGTGCACTGAATACTGGTTTCCCGATAAGGTGATCTTAGTCTGTAAAGGAAAAGGTTGTTCATAGAATGTATTCTTTAATCAGAAATTGGTTCTATCACGAATAAATAAATAATACCAAACAAGAATTAAACATATTACTCGTCTCCAACTACACGTTCCATTATAATTATATCCATTATATATCAACATGCCTCTCTTTCATTGAGACTCAATAAATGTCATTAATTTCGCATTATTCTCTTTCATCTTGAACCTTACAAATCAGTCAATATATTACAATACGTTGTCAAACTGTTAGCCATACAAAATGAGATTGTCCACTAAATTATGGCCCGCCTGGGTGGCTCAGTGGTAAGCGTGTCGGACTCCTGACCTGGTGGTTGTGAGTTCAATACCCGGTTGAGGCAAACTTTCTTTCCGGCGTACTTTCGCCTCTCACCACTGCTGAAGCCTGTGAGAAAAGTAGTCGGTGGCTTTGGAAAGAAAGTAGTGTTAGTACCGGTGTGAGAAAGCCAGGAAACACATGTGCGTCACCGACTGCCATGATATGACCTTAGCTGTTAAAGTGGCGTTAAACCCCAACACAACCAACCAACAACCAACTAAATTATGGTCAAAGAACAAACTATGTGTCATTAACCACCATTTACTAATAAAATTTTACGGTGCCGACTTGATTAAGGGCATCAAAAGACAGATGGACGGACAGACAGACAGAAAAGTTTATTTACCAGACTTGTACAATGTACATCTTCATATTACAAAATAGTTTTCATTAAATATATACATAATGTTTGCTCAACTTGATCGGATACAAAAAAAAAAATACATTTAAGACGAGGCTTTAAATTACCAGAGATAAAATGATTAACAGGAAAATAAGTTGCAGGAAATGATCCGGCAGATGCTCCTTGGACCCACATGTGTGTCTGCGCTATATTTTTTTAATGTTTTTACATCTTTGTGGTGTCTTTGTGTGTCTTTGTGCGTCTTTGCAGTGTCTTTGTGTGTCTTTGTACGTCTTTGTGTGTCTTTGTGGTATCTTTGTCTGTCTTTGTGGTGTTTAG
This sequence comes from Tridacna crocea, assembly GCA_943736015.1. Lineage (NCBI taxonomy): Eukaryota > Metazoa > Mollusca > Bivalvia > Cardiida > Cardiidae > Tridacna > Tridacna crocea. The sequence continues at coordinate 19,839,733 of OX031069.1, forward strand.
GGTGTCTTTGTGGTATTTAGTAGGACCGTCATACGACGACCTTAGAACGTTCTGTTTCAATATCCATTTTTAGAATCGGCAAACCCTAAGCAAGAGTGAATGACTGCGAACATTTTGGTGCCATTTTTACAAACAGACCGTTCGAAATGCCATTCGGCATGCTTCAGTAACTATTCCGAGTATACTGGGCCACTAAACTCGGCAGATTCCGTATTGGAATCTCTCACCAGACGTTTGGCGAGAGCCATGCCGAGATCAACCCCAGACAAAGCAAATGCAGTGGGACAATAAATTTTATTGATACGGCATCTGAAAATCTGTTGACTTGCAAAAGATACAAGATAAAGATAAACATGATCACAATCCTGAATGTTTAGGATTCAGAGCAAGAAGCCTTATGAAAACATTCTAGGAAAAGAATTAAATGCTGGTAAGCAGCATTTTCTAGATTTTCAATAATATTTTCTACCCTCTCAAAAAACTTTCCATCATTTGAGTACCATACGGTATTAGTTATCAACTGCATATCCTTTCAATTTGAACCAGTCAAAGATTCTGTCTTCCAGTAAAAAGATAAATATGTTTTTAACCCATTACCACACAATCCCTACTCTTGACAACCCTGAGAAAGAAGCCTTTATAACACATTGTGGGATAAGGAGAAAATGCTGGTAACCAGCTTTTTCTCCTTTTCCCACAATGTTTTCCACCTTTACAAAACGAATTTTAAATTTTCAATCACTTTTATTTTGTCGTCTGCAAAGGCTTTCAAATTGGACAAACATAAAACTTTGTTGTGTGGTAATGAGTTAAGCAAAGTGTCAGTTGAGATCAGGCTGCACTGAACATGCAGTCTGATCTTGAATCTAAACTGTCTTAACATGGTTTGATCTTTGAAAAAAAAAATACTGGAGTGGCCATCTTTAAAGTACTTGAATATTACAAGAGGCTGAATTTAACAGAGGAAACATAGATCTATGCTATCTCCCTTGGCAAATTGAGGATTACAAGTATAAATATCTGCTATAAAACGTCTTGCTTTGTACTTGCGTTTTCATTTTATGCCTTCACATGCTCTATTTTTCTGAGAGAAACATGATTTGCCTATTCTGATTTAAGTCTGTCGAAAAAAAAGAACATGATTCTATTGAATACTAAACTGAAAGTAGGCTTAACCATCAACCCATTTCCCTGCCCTGAATATGACTCGTTCTTTACTTGGCGTATTCATAGTCACTAGGGCTGATTATCAGCTTGAAAAATGACTATCACGATATTTTTACTATCTCGGCATTGATATCACGATACTATCACTATCGAGAGACAATATCGTGATGCATCACGATACTATCAGGTTATGTAAAATCTTTCGTAATACCTGGTTTCCGGCAGTTGTTCGCGGGGCTCGAGAGCAAATGCCGGATATTTGCTCCGCATATTTGTCGTGTTCCCATCGTGTTTCAGTATCATATAACATAAAATACATGCTACATGCTTTTTATCAGCAGTCTCTCCCTCTTTAAGAAATCCTAAATGGGCTCAAACATTGGCCTTTCAAACTTCATGATCTAAAAATTAGCAGCCAACACAGACGACATGTTCACGAATAGTCCCGTTCGATTAGCCAGTACGAAAAAGTCATGCCAAATCGATCATGGACGATAAATAACATTTCCTATCATTTGCTGTTTATTCCAGCTATTGAGTATGTAAATATGAAAATTAACTCAAATTTATGACAATGTTTATCACACCTGAAAAAGATATATGAGAAATTTTTAATGCCATCTCGAACATAAGGAATTGATCTTTAATGTCCAATAGGCATTTACTAAAGACTGAAATCAAGCATACCTCATAATAAAAAAGAAAGTACTTAGCGTCGAATCAAATCTATGTTATACATGGATCCATGGAAATCGATATTTGGCCAATCAGGACATCGCATTTACGGTATTCTACCCGATGTCCTGCCTTGGTTTCTGCTATTTCGGCTCACAAATAAACGACTGTTAGTGGTGAAAGAATACAATACTCTTCATTTATGTTGTGTTTTAAACGTTTGAATTTTAAAAAGAAAGCTTAAAAAATGTGCTTTGCGAACGTGTACCATTGACGCGAGATCACGCAGAGGCTATAGACAAGTTTAAATTATGATTATTACTGAAAATTTGAACTTATGCAAAGAGCTTATCAGCGCTGAATAATGGATTAATTTAATTCTACAATTTTTTCCCCTCTGGAAGAGAAAAATGGAAAACATGGGTAAAAATAGACCTATATGAAATACTAACAGAAAGAAAATATGTTTACTTGAATATAGATCTAACCTTGTTCAATAACCTATGCACATCCAAAAAGTAGCCACGTAACTTGTCACAAATTTTTCAATTTGACATTAATCTTAACCCATGGTGCATGAAAAATATGCTGAATGTGTATATAGGGATCTTATATACGATCCCTGATGCGTAGATCTAGATCAGATTGCAAATTACATGATGATAAGTCTTGGAATTTAAAGTTCCTGCTGTTTACAATAAGCACTTTAACGTGTAGTTCTTCCTCACTAAGAGTGGAATTCAATTTAGTCTTAACTTCTGTTCTGGTGGAAATTTAGCTCAATAGGCAACTTGGGTATTTTTCTCTTGACTGTTTTAACCGTTTACCACAATACACTGAGTTTAACGACCATTAGAAAGCTTTTAAAAGCATTGCAGAAAAAGGTGAAAATGCTTGTAACATCCATCTTATCCTTTTCTCACAGTGTTTTGAGTTCTTTGAAAAAAAAAAATTCAATTTTTGAATCATTTATTTTGTTGTCTGCAAATACTTGAGTTTGGATTGCTCTAAAAAATTTGTCATTTGGTGAAGAGTTAAAGTGGATTAGCACATCAGCACAAAGGGTGTGTTGGTAAACTGTTGATAGGAAGTGTGTTTGATTGCAAAGCAATTTGCCGCTCTAATCAACTTGATCACCGGTTGTCATCAGTATATCATAAGATAAAACAAACTACCATCAATGATATTTACCATTTTCTTAATTGACAACATACTTAACTAGCAACCACCACGCCTGCGCAGATCAGGGGAGATAATTTATTTTTTTTCCCGAAAAAATGACCTCACTAGGGGTCAAATAGATACGTGCCAATTATGGAAAACTACGGCTTTTCCTGACGTCGTATGTCACTGGAAGCTTAAGTCTAAAGATTGGAGTTTGCGAAATAGCTTGCCTCTTGCGCGAAACGATTTGAGAACCCCAAACGGGAGCCGAGAGAAAATTTCACTGACCGATATTTTTTGGAAAAAAGGCGATTTCACGATTTAAACTGTTATTTTTTGGTAGTTTGATAATCCATTTATACAAAAAATGTGATTTGAAACACAAAAATCGCGCGTGGATATTTGTTTTTAAGCATTTTTCCGACATGGTATATTACGGTAGGGGAGTTAAATCGAAACCGGCAGTGAACACACATTATTTGATGAGACGATCTGTGGCTGAATTTAACCCCTATTTACACCCTAGATGTTCATATTACGGCCCAGTTTGATAAATTACAACTAATTGAATATGTACATTGTATTTTTATCAGACATTACCCACTTTTGAAATATCAATAAGATTCTGACCAAGTTTCATAAATATTGGACTAAAAATGTGGCCTCTACAGCATACAAAACTTTTTTCTAAGATTTGACCAAGTGACCTAGTTTTGGACCTGACAAACTCTTTTGAGACATCACCAAAGCAAACATTCTGACCAAGTTTGAAGGGTATCAGGCAGAAAATGTGGCCTCTAGAGTGCACACAAGGTTTTTTTTTAATATTTGATTCAGTTACCTAGTTTTTGACTGCACATGATCCATTTTCAAACTCATTTAAGGTATCACCAAGACAAATAGTATGAACATGTTTCAAGAGTATCAGACTGAAAATGTGTTCTCCAGAGCATACACAAGGTTTTTATAACATTTGACCTATTGACCTAGTTTTTCACCCAACATGACCCATTTTCAAACTCATCCAAGATATAATCAAGACAAACATTCTGAAAAACTTCCAAGAGTTTTGGACTGAAAATGTGGCCTTTAGAGCTGGTTTTTCTAAGATTTGACCTAGTGACCTAGTTTTTGACCCAACATGACCCATTTTCCAACTCCTTTGAGATATCGAGGTAAACACTCTGACCACCTTTCATGAGTATCAGACTGAAAATGTGGCCTCTAGAGCATACACATGGTTTTTCTAAGATTTGACCTAGTGACCTAGTTTTTGACCCAACATGACCCATTTTCAAACTCGTCCAAGATTTTATCAAGGCAAACATTCTGACCAACTTTACTGAGTACCGGACTGCAAATGTGGCCTCTAGAGCATACACAAGGTTTTTCTAAGATTTGACCTAGTGACCTAGTTTTAGACCGGACATGACCCAATTTCATAATCATTCGAGATATCATCAAGGCAAACATTCTGACCAAGTTTTAAGAGTATCAGACGAAAAATGTAGCCCCTAGGGCGTACACAAGGTAAAATATTGACTCCAGACAACGGACAACAGACGCCAGACACAGCACTATCACAATAGCTCACTCTGAGCACTTCATGCTCAGGCAAGCTAAAAGTGTCTCTTGTATTATCCTTCAACAGATGAAAAAATTTTAGCTTGTCCAAATTCATGGTATTCGCAGACGACAGTTTCAATGTGGCTCGAACGGTGCATTTTTTCCTTGATAATATAGAAAACTTTGTGGAAAATGGAGATAATGCTGGTTACCAGCATTTTCTCCTTTCCCCCGTAATGTTTTCAAAGGGCTTCTTTCTCAGGGTCATTAAAAGTCGTAACTGAGTGCCAAGAGGTAAAAAATATTGAAAATATTGTGAAGATGAAGGTCTGTGACTGAGAGGTCTGCCCAAATGTTAGTTGTTAAAGAGAAAAAATGGATTTCAAAATCAGGCAAGAAGTAAACAAAGATAGAGTGACCTGGCAGATTTTTAACTAGTTTTGAAAACAGTTCTCAACCATCATCGACCATACAATATCAGAGTTTTTAAATGGTCTTTTTCAATGGTATGATTTAAATTTAGAAGTATTTTAACACCCCGCCTTGTTTACCGTATCAGAAAGAATTTGACAGATGTTGTGTGCTGTATGAGATTCCCTCTTGGTCATTTACTTATCCAGTTTGGAGTTAACTCTTTACCAAACGACAATATTTTAAGCTTGTCCAAATCGAAAGCTTTCCCAGACAAAAAAATAAAAATGACTGAAACTTTGGAATTTGTTTTGTGAAGGGTAGAAAACATTGTGGGAAAAGGAGAAAATGCTGGTTACCAGCATTTTCTCCTTTTCCCACAATGTTTTCACAAGGCTTCTTTCATAGGGTCGTTAAAAGTTGGGATTGTGTGGTAAAGGGTTAATATCCTCAGAACAACAGATATTACAAAGTGTTAAAATTTTCAGGGGAAAAAGCGGGGGGGGGGGGGGGAGGGGGGGGTGAAACTGTAAAAATATATTTTGATTATTTTGATAGTTACATGCCCCCCTTTAAACCAATTTCCATTTTGATAATCAACAATTATTTCAAGTTTGAAGTAAATATCTTCAAAAGTAATCGAGAAATTAAAAAATCTGAAAGAAAGTTTCGGTAGGATGGCAACAACGATGAGGAAGACGCCACGGCTACGACAATAATTCTGTGTTGTCATCTAAAACAGCAGAGGTAATAAACTCATTGCCAAACTTACTTTCTGTATTATAATCTGTGTAAAGTTGCAGCAGTGTCCCCTGTTCCTCTCTTAAAGACAAATTTAGGTAATATTGTTGTATATAGTAATGGGATCTTCCCTGAAAGCAGAAACAAAATTCTGTAAATACATAACACAGCCATCTCTTACAGGTGCTATAGCTCAGTGACACATCTTTCAGAAATACAGTTCAACCTGTATTATAGGTTGTTTGTATGTTAAATGACATTTTCAATATTATTTCAGTTATGTCATGGCAGCCAGTGCACCTATCCATGCTTTCCCCCAGTTTCTTTTACCAGTACTCCACACAATATTGTTACCAAGCCACAGGATGTTTTCCCGCATAACCATTGTCAAAATAATGATCTGTGATGAGAGGCATACCTCCTATTACAGGATGAAGTATTAGAAGTATTGTAACACCAGCCTTGTTTACTGTATCAGAAATAACTTGATAGATGTTGTATGCTGTACGAGTTTCCTTTCTTAACTTACCCAGTTTTGAGTTACAATCCTCAGTAACAACAGAGACATTACAAAATGTTTAAGTTTCTTGAAAGTTTTCATGGGAAAAAGGAGCAAAATGGTCAAAAATATTTTGACAGTTACATGCTCCCTTTTAAACTGAGTTCCCATTTTGATAATCAACAATTTTTTTCAAGTTTGAAGTAAATATCTTCAAAAGTAATACAGATATTACAAAATGTCAAAGAAAGTTTTGGCAGGATGGCAACAACGAGGAGGAAGACGCCAGGGCTAAGACAATAATTCCGTGTTCTCATCTTAAACAGTAGAGAAAATAGATTTTCAAAGAAATTGTGGACTATGAACAACAGACGAAAGACTACAGACATTTTGATGATAACAAAAGCTCACCTTTAGCACTTTGTGCTCAGGCAAGCTAAAAAATACAATGAAAAATCCCAGTAATTCACTGATGGAAATATGATATAGCCAATTTCATTTTTTTATAAATAATTATTTCTTTAACTGATCACAAATCTTAGAATTCAGACTTGTCCAAATTTATAACATTTCTAACAACAACTAAAATGTGGCTCAAAATATGGCATTGTCTATGATAGGTCAGAAAACATTGTGGGAAAACGAGAAAAAAGGTTTAACAGGCATTTTCTTTTCTACCCGCAATGTTTTCTAAACAAATTTTACTCAGTGTAGTCTAGTTAAAATTTCGGATTGTTGGAAAAGGTAAATCGGTTTTTTTTTTCTCAAAATTTCTCCGAGCTGGATAATATGCGGAATCTGAAGTCGATCTCCAGTGTGGAATGATGCATTGATCGGACAGATTTATCTTCAGTCTTAAGGGTTGCTCCGATGTTACTTTTGTAATTGGATCTCCGTAGAGAAACAGTCATAAAAATAACATCGGAGCTAGTCCCCGAATTGGGGGTTGGATATCTCGTGCCACGTGTCGCGCCAGACGCCATTTTTTCTAGAAGTATTGGCACTCATTTTTATTTACATCGTTGCATGTGTGTAACATTATGAAGTCTTCACACATGCCCAAATAAGGTTAAAAACATGCAACAATATTAAGCTAAGACCGAGCGCTAGTGGTTGGATGCAGTTACGGAATCGAACTAGGCATTGTATAGTAGGTAAATCTCGGTTCGCACAATCACGGCGGGGAATCACGTGACACAACAACAACAACAATGACCGTTATTTGAAAAAATTTCCCAACTTCAGGTAAGAAAATCTTCAATAATTCCGTTAATACGTGACCGATTGGAATTTGGTTTGAAGCAGAGAAGGCGGAAGGACTCCGGATATTTGCTTGATGTGTTAGATTTTTTAAACAACACCTGATAAAAAAGTTATTGAAGAGCAAACAAATTATCTAGGGTAAAAAAATTGTTTGCTCGTCAATAACTTTTTTATCAGGTGTTGTTTAAAAAATCTAACACATCAAGCAAATCCCTGGAGTCCTTCCGCCTTCTCTGTTTCAAACCAAATTCCAATCGGTCATGTATTAACGGAATTATTGAAGATTTTCTTACCTGAAGTTGGGAAATTTTTTCAAATAACGGTCATTGTTGTTGTTGTTTTGTCACGTGATTCCCCGCCGTGACAATGCTGTTTAACAGACTGAATAAATCGAGTGCCTTTCGGTTACAAAGGAATAACAAAATTCAGACAGTGCTTACAGAAGAATACCAAACTCGTAGTAGATCTATGTGAATCGCTGTAGTTCCTATCCTGATGATCGTCACTTCAGCGAAGTTCTAAGTTTTTAATCAGTTGAGTCAAATATTACGTTAGTCATGTTTTACCAGTAAGTGAATTGATGTTTAACTCTTTTCCTACCTCTGACGTCACATCTCCGAAGAGACCTACAGATTCACTCGTCGCTTAATCGGTCGATTTCGTAAGGTTATCTAATATGTCTACCGAGTTTTGCCGAATGTCGAGGAAATTTTTTAGCTCCTCCCCACGCCTTTTACATGTATAGGGTTTATACACGCGGCAAGGGAAGGTTTGGTGGGCCCGTTGGTGTCAATACATTCACCTCTCTTAAGAAAACAACTTGGTTAAATAGTTATCACATAATACCGAGTTCAAAACAAACCTTTATTTTTTTGCCAAATTCAACTCGTCGTCTCCAAATGCAGTCTATGGAGCAGTTGAATATTTTTGTGTGTTAAAGACTTACAGGAGATCTAGATCTATATGGCTTGTGGCTTGGATTTTTCCTTTGCCAAAATGTTTTTCTTTCTTAAATTATAAATAGATCTATAAACCCTTATCCGTAAAGAGGCCTTTAAAACAGCCTTTTCTCCTTTTGCAACCATATTTTACCCGTCACCATGCAGTAACTCCATCAATGCAGCCAAGTCGGGTAGCTCAGCGATTTGAGTAGATCTGACTCATGACCGAAAGGTATCTATACAAAGTTGAGGAAAACTTCATTTCGGGTAATTTTTAGCCCCTCATCTCTGATGCATGTGAGAAAAGTAGTCGGCGGTAAAAGGGTAAAAATTCTTACATTAAAAAGAAAGCAAAAAGCTTCTATTAATGAAAGAATCATCACCCTAGCTTTACAACGGCCAATTTTTCGGTTATTGACAGAAAAAAAGGAAGTATCAAGACTTGCTCAAATTGTGGTGTTAGTGTCTGAATAGTCTAATTCAATGAAAAGAGGAGTAAATACTGGTAACCAGCATTTATCCTTTTTCCACATTGTTTTAAATTGCTTTCTTTCAAGTACCAGTCTATCAACGGATATTTCATTTTACCAAAACACCTCCCCTTTTTGTGTTATTTGTACAAGGAAATAATAAAGAGTAAAACAAGAGCCATCGTAGACGGACTGTGCTCCCCGAACAGGTCTCTCTTTAGGAAAGTGAAGGCTGTCGGTAAATAGTTGGTCACAGGAGAGGAGGGTGGGGGTGAAACAGGCTACTGTGTTTGGTCCCGTCTGCCAAACAGCATTTGCCAATGTTCAATTTACTAAAGCCAATAAAGGCAACAACTTTTCAGACATTAAGCACCCTTTTCCCGTAACATGGTTTGACACAGATTAAAAAAAGGGAGGGGGTACATGTTGAAACTTTTCATAAACAATATGAATGCGAAGATTCATGGAATTCTGACGAAAACTGACGGAGTTATTAGTAGAAATTGGATCTTTTTTTTTACAAGAAACCCCCTTTTTCCATGACACCCCATCAAAACAATTCCAAACATGCAAGTTAAATTTGATTTGTTGACTCTAATTGCTTTCAACTCGGTTGAGTCAATAAATTTGATGTTTGGTAAGAATTTAACCCTTTCCCTGACGGCAAATTTTGGACCAGACCAAATTCAAAGCATTTTGCCGATGACAAATTCACAGTTGCTTAAATGATGATTTTTCTATATGATAGGGTAGAAAACATTGTGGGAAAAGGAGAAAATGCTGGTTACCAGCATTTTCTCCTTTTCCCACAATGTTTCCAAAAGGCTTCTATTCCTTTCCCGTAAAAACCAGGAATTGTTTGGGAAAGGGTTAAACATGTATTTTACATCTCTTGAGAAACAAGTCCATACAACTCGTACTAATCTGTTCGGATACTGCTCCCTGTGTACTTAACCAGAACTCGTGCCCACTGTGTGGGATTTATATTTAACCCTTTACCAATCAATCCCTAATTTTTAAGACCCCGAAGACAGAAGACTTTTAAAATTGTAAGAAAATAACCAGCTACCTAGTAGAAAGTAACCTAATAACCAGCATATTCTCCTTTTAACACAGTGTTTAACTCTGCTGGAAAAAAAAATCAATTTTTGAAAAATATAACTTTATTTTGTCGTCTGCAAGCGATTTCAGTTTGGACCTGTTTAATACTTTGTCATACAGGTTAAGAATTATACAAATGCCAGGCCATAGATATCCTAAACAGTGTTATTTGATGTTAAAAAGGCTTGATGACGATAACAGACACACATATGCATCAGAGGTCAGAAACTTACAATTCAGTTATGGATACGGATATGTCTGGATTGCGCAGGATGTAGGAGATATAAATTTATTTATACTAGGTTTTAAACAAAGGCTCAAGGATTCTCTACAACAAGAATGGCATAATTCTCTAAGTAATTTGGGGAAAGGGCAGCTTTACACGCAGTTTAAATCACTTTTAAATGTAGAATTTTACTTATCTTTCGATCTGCCATTCTATTTAAGGAAAGCATTAGCAAAATTTCGCTGCTCCGATCATAATTTAAATATCGAAGTAGGAAGACAGAATGTAGGTAAAAATGTCAGAGGTAAAAATGCCATAGGAAAAAATGTCATAGGTAAAAATGTCATAGGTAAAAATGTCAGAGTCAAAGTGATAAATATGCCATAGGTAAAAATGTCAGATGTATTTATCGTAGTATAAATATATGGGGTTAGCTCAGCTGGTCAAGGCTTAGCAAGTTCGAAATTTTGTCAGGGCTCACTTATTTCTGGCCTCTGAATCATCTGAGATAGCAGTCAGTCAAAATCAAGATTGGTATATGGACTAACAGAAGAACTAAGATCACACACAATTGTCAAAGATACTTTTTCACAAATGTTTTTAACAAGCTTTGCAATTAAGTCAAAAGCTGAAATTTGTTTCCAGCAGGGCAGAAACAGTGCGGGAAAAGGAGACAATGCTGGTTACCAGCCTTTTCTCATTTTCCCACAATGTATTTTTAGTCTCCTATCTCAGGTCGGTAAAACCAGGGGTTGTTTGGTGAAGGGTTAAATCGGCATTAACATGTAATGTTATCATTGCTGAATGAAACAGAAAATTATTTCACAGTATAGCATGGATACAGTGAAGGTAAATAAATATATTATAAATAAATGTAAAGGACAACTGGTATATTATCAAATCTACAAAGAATGGCTTTACTTCAATGGATCTGGTGAGAGGCCAGAGCCAGACCTTTTTTCATATTATGTACTTAGTATCTCTGACATTTTTACCTATGACATTTTTACCTATGGCATATTTACCACTTTGACTCTGACATTTTTACCTATGACATTTTTACCTATGGCATTTTTACCTCTGACATTTTTACTGCACACCGGAAGACACTAGAATGAGAGGAAAGGCTTTGTACTTACTGTCTTGAGACATATGGAGCCGAAGCTACTGAAGACGAATACCACGTATTTTTTCTCTGCCACCGTTACGATTTTTATAGGAAAATATATATATAGGCGAGCCTAGGAATAAAACATACGATTCATTCTTTAGATTTATGTCAAATCCTAATCAATTCAGTCTCCTTAATATTTCAAAGTTCGTACACAAAATTCTACAAATTAGGAACGAAATCACTTAAACAACACATCCTTTATTTACATATTCCAGAACTGTACACTTACAAAAGAGACTGGATTGTAACAAGCTGACAGTACTTAACATTGCTTGAGATGGAGAAAATGCACGCTACTTAGGGCATTTTCTCCTTCTCAATCAATGTCAAACATGGACGTGTTGAGTTTTAGACAAGGCTAAAATTTTTCACATCTGACAAGTGTTGAACTAAAAGTTTGATTATTGTAAATTGAGTTTTAGACAAGGCTAAAAATTTTCACATCTGACAAGTGTTGAACTAAAAGTTTAATTATTGTAAATTGAGTTTTAGACAAGGCTAAAAAATTTTCACATCTGACAAGTGTTGAACTAAAAGTTAAATTATTGTAAATTGAGTTTTAGACAAGGCTAAAATTTTTCACATCTGACAAGTGTTGAACTAAAAGTTTAATTATTGTAAACTTATGCATTTTTTCTGTGTAAGATATTATATCGCAATGGTTGATCCATGGGCCGATGGCGTATAACTTAGAATAAGAAATATTAAACGTAATAAGCTGACAGCACCCGAGCATTGATTGAAATCGAGGACCTGCACCCTATGAGTATTTTTCAGTCAATGTCAACTTCCGGATGCAGATATTTTGAATTTGGACAAGTCTAGAACATTCACATTTGGTAAGATAGAAAAACTTAATTAGTGTGGACTTATGTATTTTCTAATTGAATGTCTTAGAATAACCATTTTGAGTGCAACACATTTTTAACACCTGCACATTGTGTGAAATGGAGGAAATGCACATTGGGTGCATCTTCTCCTTTTCAACCGATGTTAACGGTTGACCGTAGATATTTTGTATATGGATAATTAAGACAGCATTATAAAATTTATAATGGTCTTTGTTTTAGAATAGCTATCTAGATCGGAACAAGTTGAAAGCACCTGAGCATTGCGTGAAACGGAGAAACTGCACAATAGGAGCATTTTCTCCTTTTCAATCAATGTCAAACGCCAACCGCAGACGCTTTTAAATTTGGACAAGGCTAAAATTCTCCAATCGGATAAGTTTAAAAGGTCTAATCAGTGTGAACTTAATGCATTTTCTTTTGTAAGATAGGTTTTGAAAATGTTTGAATCATCGGCCGGTGGACTATTGTTAGAATAGTTATTTTAATGTAACAAGTTGATAACACCTGAACATTGTATGAAATGGAAGAAACTCACGTTATGAGTGTTTTTTCGTTTTCAATCAGTGCCAACCGCCCAGTTTAGCAAATCTGGACTAGACTAGAATTTTTGATGGTAGGTGTCAGTAATATAAAATGTTTGAACTAAAGGCCGACAGCCTTTATTTTAATATTTTAGTATAATAATTTTCAATGTAATAATTTATTACATTTTGAACATTGCGGTAACCCTTTACCACATAATCCCAACTTTTAACGACCTTCCTCGAGGAAGAAGGTTCTGGACAGCATTGTGGGCAAAGGAGAAAACGCTGTAACCAGCGTTTTCTCCTTTTCTCACAATGTTTTGTCTCCTTCCAAGGCCTGACCTCATCATCTGAGTCATGCTAAAATTGTTATCTGCATGCGCTTTCAGTTTGAACATACTGGAAACGTTGTCGTTTGGTAAAGAGTTAACCCATTACCACACAATCCCTACTCTGACGACCCTGAGAAAGAAACCTCAAGAGGGCGTTGTGGGAAAAGGAGAAAATGCTGGTAACCTGCGTTTTCTCCTTTTCCTACATTTTTTTTTCTACCCTTCATAAAACAAATTTCCAATTTTCAGTTACTTAATTTATCGTCTGCAGATGCTTTTGATTTGGACAAGCCTAGGGTGTTGTCGTTTGGTAATAAGTTGAACGGGGGAAATGTACGCTGATGGGATTTTCTCTGTTTCGAGCAGTGTCGACTGCAGATGTTTTACTTTTGGACAAGGCTAAAATCTGATAAAGTGCAAAGACGAAAACAGTTTAATAATTGTTAATTTAAGCATCTCCTATAGGTAATAGATTATATTTTGTGAGGGAATGCATGGTAAAATTGTTTATATACTATGGGCCGGTGGCCTATATATTTGAATAAAATATCTTTGAATCTTTGAATCAGTTTTGTGGACTTGCAAATGACCTATCACCCTGAGTGAATTGGTAACCAAAGGCCCGAAGAGTGGGGTGAGGGTAAAAGCGAAACACACTCATCAAATAATGATTTCATTTTTTTGTTTAACCCATTACCACACAATCCCTACTTTTGACGCCCCTGAGAAAGAAGCCTTTAGAAAACATTGTGGGAAAAGGAGAAAATGCTGGTTACCAGCATTTTCTCCTTTTCCCACAAGGTTTTCTACTCTTCACAAAACAAATTTCAAATTTTCAGTAACTTTTATTTTGTCGTCTGCAAATGCTTTCAATTTGGACCAGTCTAACATATTGTCGTCTGGTAATGGGTTAAAAGTATGATGCACTATTTGTGTGCCTTGTGTAACACTATTATTGTTGGATTAAACTGGCATTCCCTCATTCTTTCATAAAGCAACAAAATACACTTATGAAAAAAGTTAATTCGAATATTTGCCACAGAGCTTATTTTTCTTGCGCAACACTTTTCACAATGGGATGTTAATTGGGGTAATATTTACAACAAAGCTTATTTTCCTTGCGCCACACCTTTTACAATGACAGGGCCGCCTTTGTACAACAACATTGTTGGCCAGACGATAAAGTCTATCAGATCACCCCGTTTAGTATAGTGTTTATACTGATCAACCTTCAAAGTCTCGTCTGGTCCGGACGGGCATTCCAGAAAAGCCATAGGTGGTAACTGAACGTTCATCATCCAGCTTACAAATAAACATTTCTCTATGAATGGCTTCAACGCCACTATGCACTCCGAGTCCCATCTGGTTCTGAAATACGCCTGTAATAAATAGAAAACAAAAAAGCATGCAAAGTTTTACAGTCTGTGTTGGCCAAGATATCTTACAAAAGTGCAGATTGGTGGTGCAACATCGAAGGGCCCCTGCTACCTACGATAAAGCCGAGCCCCGGTAGCGCAGTCGGTAACGTATGGGACACGAGGAGAGGGGAGGGGAGACACTAGTTCGATCCCGTGTTCGGCTAATTTCTTTCCGAGGATTGATGATAGTCATTGTGACAGGGTCCATTCCTCTCTCATCGCTGATCATTGCTTTGACGAAGGTCATGTGGGAAAATAGCCAGTGGTTTGTAAAGAAAGTTGTGCAGAATAATGGTAAGAGAAACTCTAGGAAATCATGCGTACTACAGGTGTACTGGCCGCCATGATATAACTAAAATAATTTTGAAAAGGGCGTTAAAATCCATACAATCTCTCAGTCGACCTACAATAAAAAAATTGATCAACAAATTTCTCATTAGGAACTTGACATATAGGCTTTGATTTTTTTTGTGTTTCATTTTGGCATATAACGCTGTGCTAAATACTTTAAACAATTCAATGGATATCGCTTGTTGTTGTTATCATTGATGAAAAATGACAAAGACATGTATACCGGATTTTGTGGTTACAAAATTAGACATTTCTTTTTACATCTGGCTTAGAACTACACTCTCTGCAGAGATGCCAAAACACAATGCTAAACCTGTCCACAGTGCCGAAACATCTTTTTACAAAGCTTTGAACCAGATTGAAAATGTCTAACTTTAAGGATGATGAAATAACTCGCCGTGTAAGCTATGTACCCCGACAAAAAACAATAATTAACGCCTTTTTAAACGACTTTATTGCATTTTTTGCTGTTCTGTTTCTGCTATACACAACTTGTGTGTATTTCGTCATCTATTTTACCTTGTTAAATGAGCCTCCTTTTTGGCAAAGTCGCTAAAACACAAAATTTGTTATCCGCGGGTCACGTTTTCGATCCTCACTTCCGGTTGTGTCACGTTGCAGTGCCTTTAGGCAAAATAATGCAGAACCCTAGCTTGAAAAAAAGTCAGGAACGAAGGACATGTATAAGAGCCCTTATTTTAATAGATCTTGTGTCACATAAAGAGACTATGCCAATGATACTTGACTTACTTCTTGTACTGTCGATATCATAGAAATAGATATCTGCTTTCTTAATGTTTTCATGTGTTCCTCAAACTTCTTAAAAACTTCATCCTGAAATTTAAGAAAAATAATTCTGATATCCCCCTCTCCCCTCCGAAAGGCGATACTGCTTTGGGGTTGGCTTTGGCCTTGGCGTTCTACCCACTATATTTATTTAACTCATTACCAGACGACAATATTTTAAACTGGCCCAAATTGAAAGCATTTGCAGACGACAAAATAAAAGTGACTGAAATTTTGAAATTTGTTTTGTGAAGATAAGAAAACATTGTGGGAAAAGGAGAAAATGCTGGTTACCAGCATTTTCTCCTTTTCCTACAATGTTTTCTAAAGACTTCTTTCTAAGGGGCGTCAAAAGTAGGGATTGTGTGGTAATGGGTTAAACAGCCCCTGCTTTGTAAAAAGGGTTCAATCTGAGAAAAAATCCACATGTGTTCACCTTAATAAGCCGATGACCAAAGAGTAAAGGGACATTAACACTGAAAGAAATCCACCCAATGTATGCCAGTATTAAAATACATATATCAACCAATCATGTGACTAAAATTATTTTTTGTGGTGTCCGTGGCTGTGAGATAGAGCCTCGTAACCATAAAGCCCGGAGTTCGATGCCCGGGCGCGGGTGTTAATTTTGGGATTTTTCATTAGCCCACACATTTGGCCCGAGTACTGGTGTAGTTCCCAGGAAGCAGAATCGAGAGATATAAGTATATGTTGTAAGAACCTGTATTTGGTAAAAAAAAGACTAATAGGTAAGAAAATTAGGTGATTAATTATATCGTTGTTCTTTATGCCGGGACAATCTTTTGGAGTACTGCCAAATACTATTACACACAGCACAAAGGACAATACCAAACTTTAAACTCATTTAACAGATGTAAAATTCTTCCAGAAACGGAGCCAAAGGCTTTTGAAAACAAATGCCTTGTATGCAAAATTTTATTCCGAACTTTTAAGTTCAAAGGCGCAAAAGTCTTGGTTATACTAACCCCAAAATTTATATAATTACGGTTGTCTGTGCTTCTATGACACTGAGATATTTCGATTTTCTTGCTGCTGTTGTAAGATGATTTTTATTTTTAAATATCCGATATCCTTGAAACAAACCCAAGACTGAAGGCATTGTTGTCAATTGAAATCCGATAAACACTGTTCGCCAAATGACAGAAAGCGTATGTATACAGTTTTCTGAATTTAACGCCAAGAACACTAGATATAAAAGAATCTATTAATGCATAACATCAATGGCGCCGACAATCAGTCGTTTCTAAAATAAGGCACATTACAGCATTTCAAATTGATCAAAGAAAATTTTGGCAGAACTGGGTGAGAAATGAAATGAGAAGTCCTAAACAATCCTTAAACTGCAACTTAAAACTTAAAAAAAAAATAATGGTAAAACACAATCATAGCCACTTTTCGGCGAAAATTAACATAATTTCAACTGGAACTGTGTACAAAAGCAGTTGTCATTCGAGAAACAACATAAGAAAATAGTATTAAAACTAGGTACCAAATTACCAAATTGATATGAAAAGCTGGGTATGAAATGACCAAAATGGGTACAAAATGATCGAAGTGAGTACGAAATGACCAAAATAAGAAAAAAAGGTGGGCACGAAATGACCAAATTGTACGAAATGACCTGGTTATGAAATTACTTGAAGCCGAGTAAACAATATGGCTGCTTTCATAGGTACTTATATAAAGCGAATAAAAATATAGTGCCGCCGCGCATGCGGCGCCACAATACGACGGTTGCATTCGATCAGTAAACACAATTAACCTTGATATTGCACGTTTTGAGCAGACTGTTTTAGTTCCGAAGTCTTCAGAGAATTCCGCTGCCGATCAAATTCAATCGGCATAGTTTGTACTATTTTGGCCGATAAGGGGAATCAATTTATCACTTTTTACCGTCAATATAGAGTAACCCCAGACTGTGGATAACGCGATAAGTTGAGATTTTTCCAGGAACGAAATTGTTAAAATCGCAACATTTGGAGTTTTAACTATTAGCTTGAAGTTTTCATTTGTGATTTAGCTGGTGTTTTTCGCTGGTTAATGTAGACTGCTCACGAAAGTTAGGGAAATCGTGTTTCATTTGACTCATAGGATGAAAGATTAACTTTATTGTTAAAAGTTTTTTTTACAGCTTATGGGAAGAAACCGCCTACTTTAAGATGGAAAATATCTAGTCTTGCGTAATTTCTTATTTAAAACATTTGATAATAACTTGACCTTGCATGTAAAAGGGGCTGTATCTGACGGATTTGTAATATTCCCAGAGCAATGGAATTGTTGACATGAATCAAGAGTGCATAAACATTGATATATTTGGAAAAAATTAAAAGAAGAAAGTACATGTTATCCACGAAGTTTCCAAAAGTAGTCTGCTGCTACAGGAAATTTCTACTGCAGAAGGAAAAGTTTTACTTAAGTACAGAGCCTAATTTTGCACCATCGAAAACTGACACTAGTTTTTGTTTTACATTGTTTCATTATAAATCCCGTTTTTTTAGATAAAATACTTACTGTAATAGTTGCATTCAACAATTAAAAGTGATACTATAAAGAACATGATATCATAAAGCTGTACCCTGATTTCGCTCTGCTTCTGGTGTGTCTCGTACTTTTCATTCGATTTTACTTTCTCTTTTCTTTTAGGTTTCCATTTCAGTGCAAACCTCAAGTCTTCAACTGTCTTTGCTCCCTTGTCCATTGCACCATACATATCCAGCTTCTTAAATAAAAGTATGAAAATGATTTACTTTGAAAGCATTTGGTAAACATATTATTTTAATGAAAAATAACTGCCATGCAAGTTTGTTGACTCCATCGTGTTAAGCTGAACTCTGCATTAAAGAATTACATGTATTTATAAGTACTACTCAAAAAATAGAGATCCGCTTAAATAGATCAGGAGCAGTGAAGTAGTGGTGCTTGAAAAAATCAAATCAGATCGCATCAACATAGTTGTTGAGAAATTTTTGTATAAAGGTGCAACTATGATTTGTACAAGATTTTGACCCACACTAGCGTTAGAGGAAAAAAGTTGAAAGGAAATTTAGAAGGAACTGACTGTTTACCCTAAGATGGGGATAATGGAAAAAAATCCTTCTGTGAGAGTGGAAGATTTAATAAAAGTTACCATTCCAGGCACCATTGTATTTGAGGCTTGTTTGCTTTCCGGGATCTTTTTACGATTAGCCTATAATATAAACAAAACAAAAACAAAAAAAATCAACCTTTTATTTAACATTTCTGATACGTAGAATGGACTGGATAGACTGGGGCTAGGTAGACTCGCTAAACTATTTTTTATGCATACTTGGTTAAAACTCTAGTCTACCCAGACCTGAGTTAGGCCTTGATACTGCTTTAAAAAACACTTTTGGTATGCTAATGACTTGTTATGTCCGTCCCTGCTGTATGTCGGCCTTGCATTCAAAATTGAAATATGAAACGGCTTAGAAGAAATTTTTCATTTCCCTAAATGTGTTCAACACATTTAAAGAATCATAACGGAGATATGGCTTAAATGGGCCAACAGCTACGCCGTACCGTCTACTTTGGCTTAAAAACATTTTTCCCGTAGGTATCGACAAAAACAGCAGTATATGAGGCAAGCAAAGTTTCAACCTCACTCTGTTCGATAACTTGAATAATCTTACCTTGACTTGTGTTTGCTTTGATTCGATTAAGATCATTTTGAGTGCATTCTCTGTCAGTGTAAGAACTTCTGTTGATTTTTCAGTGCAAAATATAAATGTATTCTACAATGAAAAAGTAACAAAATGAGTCAATGAAACAGTATTCTGTATCTTTAAAAATGTTTGCTCCTAGTAGAGTTTGGCAGTTAAGGAATCTTCTAGAAATTGAATACAGCAAGCGCAGCTCAGCAGACATATGCCCTCACAATATGTATCGTAATTATCGTGATAGTTCCATTTTTAAATAGTTCTAAACTCTTTTTCATCAAATTTCCTGCTGCTACCTTGACAACATTTAGTTACCCTGGTTTGCAAATCTAAAATACAGTAACAGTGCTATATAAAGTTCATTTTTTTCATTTCTAGAGAACGCCCATTTACAGGCATGCACACAGCTTTCTTTGCAAAAATTCATTGTTGTGTGTGGGCCAGGGACCTAGAATGAAGAATTGGGGAATATAGAATGCTTTGTACACATTACATGTATAACTGTCGAACTTTAATTGGAAATGCGTGCCTCACGGAGTGGAGTTGACATATGGATTACCATTTTCGCATTTTCTACTTTTCTCCCTTACATATTCAAGACTTTTATCTCTTTCACAAGTATTGTCAGTTCTGCCTATCCAAGCGTATTTCACGCAATCCAGCTTGGTTTCTTTGTTTTTTACCTTCTTAGTATTTGAAACGTTCACACTAACATTACTCAGCTTAATTTATACTTTCTTTTTAACTTTGGTTTTCTGTTGTTGTTCTTTTTAAGCAAACAAGACCTTAGAAAATATTCAAGATCAATTAAATCATGGATAAAATTACAAAATCCTGTTTCTACCCTTGATATTTCTAGTGGATACAGAAAACCAGATATGAGACACCACACTATCAATTTCTTTGGTAACTTATTCCCACGAAAATTAGAAAACTGAAAGATGCTTAAAAAAATATCTTCCGACGTTTCAAGAAGCATTTATCCGAAATATTGCAACTGTTGAGGTCTAATTTCTAATATGGAGTGCAACACATGAAAAGGTGCATTCGGACATTTGCGTAAAGTGTCGTCCCGGATTAGCCTGCGCAGTCCGCGCAGGCTAATCCGAGACGGCACTTTACGACTACAGTAGATTTTGTGCTACAGTAGACTTGCGTAAAACAGAAAATCACATAAAATCGGAAAGTGTCGTTTCGGATTAGCCTGCGCGGACTGCACATGCTGATCAGAGACGACACTTTACGCACATTTCCGAATGACCTTTTTCGCGTGTTGCACTCCATATGATCTTTCATAGATAAATCTTAAATGTTAAAAATGGAGGAAACGGACGTCTGTAATACATCATGATTATATGGGATACAATAACTTTCTTACTAGAGTAAACCATACCTGACATATCACGGAAAAGTCTGAAAATGATTTATATTACCATCATATAAAACATACCATCAAAGTCTCTCTTAAGATGTCAACTGACTCTCTGTGAGTATAGCCCGCGGCTATGAGAACTTCTTGTGAATCTGTGTATTCATTATCGTACAATTCTGAATATATGTCCCCAAGTTTTGTAGGTCTGTTTTCATCACTCAGGTCAGCTATATTAGGGTTGTCTTTAACAAGTAGTTCGGAGGCTAGCTTACTGAACCTGGTATTGGAAAGCAGTAAAACTTCTCAATAAACAGAATACAAAACAATCAGGTTCTAGTTACCTTAATATACAGCTGTACATGAAAGTAATTTAGATTTGCAACACTGAAAATACCGATGCCTTTTTAAAGCAGTCATTGAAAACAAAATTGCCGAAATACATGTTTGGTAGATATCTATTAGTGATAAGCTTACTTAAAGTAATATAGTTTTGTGGATATGGTAAATATAGTGTTATAGAGGCTAAGTATTTTGGTTTTAAAATTCATAAGCGCAAAATGTGAAACAAGCCATTGATCCGTTCTCATCGAAAAAGTTGAATTAAAGGGTAATAGTTTTCTTTTAATATACAGAAGACAATGAGTGAAAAGTATTAAAGGCTGTCAGCTTGAGTGGTAGATCCCTTCACAAAAGAACCTCTCCTCAAGCCATTTTTTAACAGAAATTGAGTCGCAAGGCAATAGGACAAGCCTATTCTACCCTGCTTTTTCAGTTTGGTTATTAGATGATACGAGCTCAGTATGTGTTACCCAAATATCAGGCAACCATCAGGCTAACATACATGAACTTATTTATACAAAGTGATGGATACTCTTAAGCACATTGTGCTCATCAAATGTTGACCAATTACTGTATTGACAACGCTGTAATTTTTCAATGTATCTCGATGTTTTTGCTGATCAGTAGACAGATCATTTTCCTCATTAATTGAAACATGTTGATTTTTTGCGCAAGCGCTTAGCAAGATGACGCTACGACCTACTATTTTTTCCCTTTCTTTACAAGAATGTCTTATAAATAGCGCCATAGGTGAGAATTCACAGGTTGCATATTGCAAACAGAATGTGTATTTGATGCACGCTAACTTAAAACTTGTCTTACAATTAATCATAATTGATAACGTTTATTTACGTGTAGATTTTCTTCTCCTTCGACGGTTATTTCAAAATTAACTTTACCCTATCAAATACCTGGAACTATGTCCAGAAATCGTTTATATTTTTATGCCAATACGGATACCTGTGACCCTGATTACAGTCATGGTACATGTATATTATCTGCAGTGCGAGTCCTAGGGTAACTCTTAATACAGCTACAAAGTGTGGCTGCAATTTTTTCAACAAGTGTATCTGTTGTTCTATTGTTAAACACAATGATTAGAATCCTCATAGCGCCACCCAACACCATATGGAAAAAGTGATTTCGCTGCTTGTGATAAAGTCTGAAAACTAAATGGTGACATACAGTATCTCTGTAAAGGAAAGGTTGATATGCACTATGAAATAGAGCAGAAATACCTTGGCAGACAGTTAACGTGTCCGTACCTTAAACGGAAATCATCGTTTTCCTTCTTTAATTGTCGTATATGCTCTGTATGTATATCTTGCTCTTTTAGAAGTAGCTGTAATTTTGCATCTTTCTCAGTCAGTTTCATAACCAAATCTTCTTCTGTTTGTTGTGAACTGCCAACGTGTTTCTCCCCTGACTGCCTTACATTAAACCTCTCCTCATTATCTGTAACTTGTTCGCGATTTTGACTCTTCTCAGATTCCTTGGCATTTCTAAAAGACTGACGATAAAAGGAAAATTTGACTACTATCCATCTGCTCGTAGATAAGAAAACAAACAATCTCAAGAACAAATAAAAGGATTTATTATATTATAGAAGTCAACACTGTAGAGCTAATTAATGGATTATTATCTGCCCCGGGACCGACTAGCTAAAGATTATTTAAATTCCTATAACTTTTGGTAAAAAAAGAACAAATGTTCTGTCATTGCGACATCATCTCATCTTCACGCGTGCTTGGGGCGTACGTAAGGTTCTCGTACACTGTGTAAATCCAAACTTTATTTTAAAGTCATCATCGTTGACCCAGTTTCGATTCATACTGTAATCGACCCTGGGTTACTTCGCTGGCGTTTTCTCGTTCTCATGAATTATTCATGAAGCATTTTGATTGGTAATCTCAGTTTTTCTTTGAGAAAATTTAAATTATTTTTATCACAAATATGCAGTCATTTCTATTTTTAGTAAATGACGAAATGAAATTGCCCTCCCTACAAGAGAGAACGATTATTTTATTGATCTTTCGATTGGCTATTACCTAGGTACTTTCCGGTCATATGAATATTCATAGGAAACGAAGATTTGCTAGTCAATTTTTCCTGGGGAAATGCATGGAGAGTAACGTAATGCTTAAACCTGGGTTCCGAGGATGTTTTAAAGTGAAAAAATGATTTTTCCGTTGTGTAGAACTTTGAAAAGCGACTTTTGATTTTTCAGCGTTGTGGTACAAAAATGCTTTTTACCCATCTTTAACAAATAATTTGCAATTCGGCAAACTTGTGTACATGTTTAGGCTGCAGGCCTTTTTTGCATAAATGATCCCCTTTGAACTATGTTTAGTGAGGGGGAGGGGTGGGGGGGAATGACAGTTAAGCATAGATCTGTACACAAAAGTAATGGTAAACGTGGAAATTTACCGATATCTGGGAATAGTATCCATAAATGAACATTTTACGGCAATTTACTAGATTTATCATGTGGAATATGGCATTACAGATATTAAGTACTGGAAATGAGATACATAGTCTAAACATTATCCATAAAACAAAAGGTGTTAACACTGGTGAGTATTCTATACCGTTCAGAGTAAGAGATAACACGGCGGGGAATCACGTGACACAACGACAACAACAATGACCGACATTTGAAAAAATTCCCCAACTTCAGGTAAAAAAAAATCTTCAATAATTCCATTAATACGTGACCGATTGGAATTTGGTTTGAAGCAGAGAAGGCGGAAGGACTCTGGGGATTTGCTTGATGTGTTAGACTTTTTAAACAACACCTGATAAAAAAGTTATTGACGAGCAAACAAATTATCCAGGGTAAAAAATTTGTTTGCTCGTCAATAACTTTTTTATCAGGTGTTATTTAAAAAATCTAACACATTAACCAAATCCCTGGAGTCCTTCCGCCTTCTCTGCTTCAAACCAAATTCCAATCGGTCATGTATTCACGGAATTATTGAAGATTTCCTTACCTGAAGTCGGGGAATTTTTTCAAATATCGGTCATAGTTGTTGTTGTTGTGTCACGTGATTCCCCGCCGCGGATAAGGTGCATACGTAAGCGGCTTAAACGGGTATCAGGTGTCTTGAATTATTCAACTGGTATTTAACTGTATCTCGCATCAAACCGAATAAGAAAACTTGAGGTACGCATGAGTAAGTGCCGTAATTCCACTGAAATAATCTTGAAAGAAAGAAGAAAACGAGCATGTAGACAATGTAAATCAAAGGACGGATAGTCCTGAGAGTCGCCTGTAGGGTAATGGGTTAGATTTTTTCACCCTTTTTTTGTTCCAATCTATTAAAAGCATTCAAGATACGAAATAACTTAACCACAAGACAGTATTATATGCAAGTATATTTCTGAGTTGTCATCCTAAAATTCAAAATATCCGTATTAAAATTTACATTGAAAAAAAAATGTGGTGGAAATTAAAATTTGGGCACCAGGACCAGCTTTAATAAGTTCAACGTTTTTTACTCACAGACAACAACCCTTTACAAATAAAGACCAAATTATCTTCTGGTATAGGATCTAGTGACATACTTTTAGACCAAAAATGCCCTTTTGCATCTCGGTCATATCTAATCTTAGCAGTCTGACAAAGTTTCATAAGTATTAGACTGAACATAAATGGATTCTATAGTTCTATTACGGTTTCGTCTGATTTGACCTCATGACAACCTTTAGGCTTTTTCTTTTAACCCCAGGTGACCTGTATTCAGTTTTGTCAAAAAATATTATTGAGACAAACAGCCGGGCAATTTCATGATCATTGGACTGAACTGTAGCCTTTGGCGCACAAACAAATATTTGACTCAGTGATCTAACTGCCCTTTGGAAATAATTTGTTTTTGTTGTTGTCCAGGTTGAGGTTTTGACCAGCAATGGACTCTATGAATGTGGCTGCTACAACTCAAGAAAATCTATAACCCAACAGTATGATCATCAGCCTTTAATATTTGTCTGCGTTGTATAACGTCACAGGGATTATAGTGCTTCCACACCAATCGAAAATTGTCTACATGTATATTGCTTTGTTGTAAATTCAATGTTTGCGATTCGCTTTATTACCCTTTACAAAAACCCTTCACAAGACACAAACACTCCAATAAAGAACTTGTTGTTCGAGCGGGTAAACACTGATCTGTTCTATTATATTTGAATTATAGCAGAGTAAAAAGTCAATTTCTCAGATTGCTGGTTGTTAGAACTGCTTAGTGTAAATTCAGATTTTGGCAGTTACAAAAGCACCTTGCGTTCTAACACCCGCACTAATAAATTGTTGTTTAATAAATACTAGATCTAGGTTAATCGCTCATTGAAAAAAAAAAAAACAGCAGACTTTAATAAATTTGGCCGTCTTTATGAACGAAAACCAATTAAATATAGTAAACTTCAAAGCACTCTCTCTCTACATAGGTCGGTGCACGCTGAAAGTAAAGGTAAAGGCCGGTTCAGCGACTGATTGGAGAGGTCATCAGACCTCTCCAACAGTGTTGAGTTTAAAAGGCAGACTGCCTCAGAAATTGCTGTCTAAATCCAATCTTTGTAGGGGAATTGTTCCGATACACAGTCTGTTTCGTCATGATTTTATAAAGAAATCGAAGTCTAAAAACTGAAATAGGAAATAGACGTGGTTTGTTTCTATATCACGAATTTCAACAAAATTGTAAGGATTTAATTGCATATTCCCTTTCCAACAATTTTAATTTTGTATTACAATCTTAAATCTTAACAAAAAGAAAAAAAGAAAGAAAAAAGAATTTCGTTAAAAATAGAAACGAACACAGCGGAAAAAATCACGTGACCTTAAAACGCGGGAAGAAGGTCGTGTGACTTACATAAATTACAAGGACGGATGAATACGGAATCCTGTTTTTGCCATCCATTTTGATGAATGTGTATTTACAACTGAACAGATTTCAACTACCCGTTTATTGTCTTGCTTGTTTCTTTACTTTAAAAGCATAAAAAGTATTAGAAAAAAATGATGTCGACCTCTCCTGGCTTCTTTTTTAAAGAAGCCACTTGTTCATAAATATGTTTATTCATAAAGATTTCCGAGGTGCAAATGACGTTTATACGTCACGTGATTACAAGAACTATATTTGCCGCAAAGCTACATTCCAGAAAACACCTGCAAAGCGATAACTTGGTACAGCCTAGAACCGTGTACATTGCATACGCTATCTACGATCTCTGGTGCACCTAGAATATGGGTGTGCAAAGTATCTAAAGTCTAGATTAAAAAGCTGGGAAGAAGCAATGTGTAAGAATGTCTAAGAAGGCAATGCAACCATTCCAAGTCGTTATAAATTCGTTAAAAAAAATTAGCCTACTGTTGAGAAAAAAAGCAATTGAAAGCTTCCATGTTAACTCGGCATCGCCTTTCTTTGTCCAATCATAGGTTGAGCGTTGAATTGAAATGAGGCTTGCAGTTAGGATTGTAAGATTGTAAGAGTTAGAGTGTACTTCTAATAGGTGATTATCAAACAATTTTCACAGAGAACTGTCCACAAATAGAAGCAGAAAAGATGCTTGTAGTTGAAGATTTTTCAGCGTGTCCGCAGACTTGTTTAGTTCACGGCAGCTATTTTTACATATATACGTAATGCGCTATTTTTAGAGATGATGTCTTACACAGACATCAGGCTAATGTGTACCCTTGTGTACGAAATGATTGTCTCAAAGGTTTGAACCGTTAAACAGCTCAGTCTTTATAGACATATTCATTATCACAAAGGCACAATTATAAATTATTTACAACAGAAAAAAAAACTGGGTTGTTCACCGAATAATTAGAAAACTGTTTTATCTCGTAAACCGGAACTTGGAACAGGAAGCAGTACAAGGCCGGAGGTATGCTTACGTCACCCCATAGATCAGGACGATAACAATGAGAGCCTGTTTGCTACGCAAACAGGCGACTCGAAAACTGTTCAAAGTGTTTTTACACATATTTGTTTTTAGTCTTTTTCTCTGGATGCAAAACCAGAAGAAACTTGAATATTTGAATCAGAAGAAAATTTAGAGAGCATGAATTTGTTGTTTTGTTTCAAATAGCGTAATCAAAGCTGACAACTATAGAGAGAGAGAAAAGTCGTTTTTGTCAATGAGTTACATGAAAAAGACCTATACAGCTTGGAACATCAAAACATAGATAAGTAACCTGGATGAGTGTTGTCCATTTTCGCTCCGTCTCTTTCACTTCAAACAATAAATATTCTTCCTGTGCCAAAGATATTTTTTGACATGTTTTCATATTTTCAATAATTTCTATCCAAGGCTTCACGATGCCTTCAACATCGACTAAAACCTGCCGAAAATGTTCTGGTGATATAGGAACAGATCTTCTGTCTTGCCCATCTGCATACCACTGTGGCGTCGACGGGTAAGCCCCCATCTGTTCGGTCTGAAACATTTCATAAATATAGGTAGCATTGATAGCCGTCATTAAGCTACAAAAGTTGTAGAATATGCAGACAAAAGAAGTGGTAAAATCGTGCGTACTGACAAAGGAGATGGCGGATGTTTAAGACCTTCATGTACATTTACGACTTTAAAGTAATGATGATGATGATGATAATGATGATGACATTTGAGACGTGGTTTGCGAAAAATGTGCTTCATGCATCTGCAAGAAGTATCGACCAAGGGCATCCTGCGCAGTCTGCGAAGGCTGACCTTGGTCGAATTCTTTTGCTCTTGTCCAATTTTTGCATGTAAAAAACTAGTGTACCTTACAATTTAGTAGCTCTTTAGCTCACCTGAGCACAACGTGCTCAAGGGAATCTTTTAGGATCAGCTTTTAGGACCATCGGTCGTCCGTCGTCAACAATTTCTTTAAACATCAACTCCTCCTAAACCACTGGGCCTTTTTGGACCAAACTTGGCTGGAATATTTCTTGGAAGGTTCTCTTTAAAAACTGTTCAAAGAATTGGATTCTATCAAAAACTCCGGTTGTCATGGAAACCAAATAGAATTTTTTTATGAAATTCTTTTAAAGTCTTCTCCTCTGAAACCTCTGGTCATATTTTGAAATAATTTTACAGTGATGTTCCTTGGGTGACGCTTTCCAAAAATTGTTCACGAAGTTTTGGTCTGTCAAAATACATGTACATGGCTCTGGTGAATGCGGGCTACTTGCACTATACAGAAATGAAGAAATTCTTAAAAATTCTTCTTCTCTGAAACGGCTGGTCAGATTTCGAAATAATTTCACAGGGATGTTCGTTTGGTTACCCTTTTCAAAAAAAAAAAAAAAGTTCGGGAAATTTTGATCCGTCAAGAAACAAGGCTCTGATAGCTGTGGGCTATTTACACTATACGGAAATGAAGAAATTCTGAAAAATTCTTCTCCGAAACAACTGGTCAGATTTTGAAATATGTTTCCAACTATGTTTTTTGTTCGACTCTCAAAAAGTGTTAGGAAAATTTTTATCCGTCGAAAAACAACAGCCAAATGTTGGCCCCTGCATCCGGTGCCCTTGTTCGACTTACGTTTTTAGTCACTATCGACCATGTGCTCTTCTTCAAGAAATTGTCCTTGGGTGATCAATCCAAAACTTTATTTGCAGAATTCTGCTTCATCAAAATCATTGCTGTGGTGATGATTGTAGGGGTGATGACAGATTTAGAAATGACTTTAACAGGTGATCTTTTCAAATTCGCTTGGCAAAATAATGATTTTGTTTCCAAAGTTGAAAAAAGAAAATGGCTATTGTCCTCTCAAAAGTTCAGGTGAGCGATCCGGGGACATCTTGGCCCCTTGTTGTAAAAATTGGACTTTGATATTACATAATGATTTGCATGGTACCATGCTTCAAGGATGTGCATTAAAACCCTTTTGCAAGAGCACAGTTCGTTTCAAAAAGAAAAATGAATAATAGTGTACTACTGCAAGTCACATAATTGGCTTGCAACACGCAAAAAGGGTCATTCGGACATTTGCGTAAGTGTCGTCTCGGATCCGCCTGCGCAGTCCGCAGAGGCTAATCCGAAACGATACTTTCCGATTTTATGTGATTTTCTGTTTTACGCAAGTCTACTGTAGCACAAAATCTAATGTAGTCGTAAAGTGCCGTCTCGGATTAGCCTGCGCGGACTGCGCAGGCTAATCCGGGACGACACTTTACGCAAATGTCCGAATGCACCTTTTCGCGTGATGCACTCCATATAGTATGTTTCATAAGATCATGCTGTATAATCAAGGCTAAAAAGGAACGGTTTGGGGACCTTTGGTAGTAGGGGACACCGGGGAGATCTCAGTTGTTACATTTTTCATGTTTTGAAATATGTTTCCTTGTTGATTTTCCGATTCAGATGGTCCATACATATATCTTAAGCTCAAACTCTGGCTTATATAAAAGTGTTGTTTGTAGGTGAAACTATTTCTACATGGAAGAGTTAGATGTATAAGGTAAGTGAAATATTACAACTTGCCCATACACTTTGGTAAGTTATGACAGAGCCAGTGGTAAGGTGCTTCAATTTTTTGTGTTTGACGGTAGAAATACTACGGTGGCATATTTCTGCCACGAGATACGAGATAGCTATTGCGATAATTAACCAGAACTATCGTGATAAAACAAACTTTCCTGGAAATATTATCTAAATAATAAAAGTTCTCAAAATATAGATATCGCGATAATTCTAACTGTCGTCATGATTTTCTTTTGCTTTGGTGCCCACAGCTGACATACGGTTTCGGAACAGCTTCGTATACAACCTTTTAAGTTCTGTTTTTCCCAGAATGGTTTTAAATTTGTTAGAACGAGGCATTTCGAATCGTTTTTGTTTTTAACAGACTTGTTCATCTCGAGTAATGTCAAAATATGCCTTTCGTAAATTATTTGAAGTTTTACCGCCTGCACTCTACCGACTTCATCCAAGTGGTGAATTTACTATTTATAGGTATCGAGAAACGTACGGCACTATCACGATAACTTTATCTCGAATGTCAGCTTCGTGCACGATTAAGAAATTTTACCTTAAATATTGAGTTTATCGTGATAATTTTTTCAGGAAACTTTTTACTGTCTTGATAAAATTTCCTACAAACTTTAATTTATCTTGATAGTTTTCAAAAATTATCATCTTAGCTATCTTGTATCGTTTTCAGAAATATGGTTTCGTGCGCATAACTGACGAAGATGTTCCGAATATGTATCTGTTTATAGATACAGTGAATCTCATTTATGGGCACGAAAGAAAGAAAGAAAAAAAAACATGGTAACAGAATTATCGCGATAGTCAGTGTTGCATCCAGGAATTCTGCCAAGAGGGGGAGATCCCCGATGGAATTTTCAAAATGGGGGGGGGGGGGGGGGGGGAGTAAAAATTTTCGGGGGTGGGTGAAAGAAAATTAGGTATACACAAAATATTTTTTTGGTCAGTTTCCTTTTTTGAATGGAAATGAATACTGACTTTCAAAGGCAGATAGGATATTTGCTAGATCTGTATTTTTTCGGCCGAAAGGGGAGGGTTGATGCCTACATCCTCAGTAGTAAGTCAGAATCTGGGGCCGAACAAACTTAAGTTTATCCCCCGTTGTTTTCACTCAATTCTTACCATAATATCATCGTATGAACCATCGGCGTCGGAAAAAGAAGCAATGAAAGTCTTTGACATATTTTCTTTCGGCGGAATACATTATAAATCGCAAGTTTAAAATAGCTGGGTTCTTCACTTCTTCGTCAACATTATGAAAGTAAACATTCAATGCGCATGCGTAGATATACTGTTTCCCCGCTTCAATAGAAACTTCACTACGAAATCGGAAACCACCTGGAACAGTCTACATTGAACTGGCCACCGTTGTATACCGTGTGGAGGTAACCAGTCTAAGTCTACATGTAAGGAAGCATTGTCGGACTTCCGATTATTTTATTGAAATGACTTGAAACCGGACCCGACTTTTTTAATTTCTCTTTTATGCACGCAGCTGGGTCTTCTTTTTGCGGGAGTTACACCGATATTGCGCAATAGACGATTTGCCAATTAAATTTGATATAAGCGATATTTCCATTTTATCGTAAGCGGCGCACCGGAAGTATCACGTGACACCGGACAGTCAAAGCACTTTTTCAATAACAAATGCCGTATGTCCCGTTCACAAATCCTTTAAATTTAGACAAATTCATCATTGAAAAAAAGTGACATAGTAAGAAATCTATATGAAATAAATTCTAACACAATTTATTCATATTTCATGACATTGCTTTTGAAAAAAATAATTAGGAATAGACAAAGTACGCATTTTATGAGATCGTATTTAAATAAAGAGCATATAGAAAGTAAGAATGAACCTGCCCTCTGTAACCTGTATAAAATTCACAATCCCGTTCACTAATGATCACCAAACGGGTAAATAAATATGAAACAAAAGATAAGAAGGGTCAATTTAATGTGACACGTGTGTGTTAATCTATAAGAAGTAAGTACATTACAGCTGTTCTAAAGGTCTTCCGCCCTGTCCAGCACAGTGCGATACCGAGATCAAAGGAACACCGAGTTAACCCTTCACCCATTATTTTTTGTGTATAAAAAACTTCATTAGACGCATATTTTTAAATACATATACTTAAAATGAAGCTTGAATAATTATTTTGTGAAGAAGGTATGGAAGGTTTGAAACTTGAAGCCACGTTTCTTTCGTTCATGATCTATAATATAAAGTTATTCGTCAATAGGAACATGCCTGAAAGTGCAACAAAGACGTTTGATAATAGTGCTATAATATCAGTAAATGGACTGTCCCTGTCTTTCTGAAGACACTGGACAGCTATTCAACCTTTTACTAAAGTATTCCGAGTTATGGGGATCCGGAAAAAGAAAGGGGGGGGGGGGCAGACGTGCTGATTTTGCTCATTTTATGTTATTTATCTCACTTTCTCAACTGTAACACATAACCCCCCCCCCCCCCCCCCCAAAAAAAAAAAAAAAAAAAAACGAAAAAAAGTAACCAATATACAGTTCAGAGACATCTGTGAAAAATGAATTTTCAAAGTGTGAGAGAAAATATTGGGAAAAAATGAAGGGATTGCAACAAGCACTTTCTCGTGTCCCAAACAATATTCTTTTACTTTTTCAAGGACAATTACAACCATTTGGCATTTTTTTATTCGATCGTCTACATATGCTAAGTATCTGGACAAGTCCAAGGTGTTGACGTCGGGTGAAAACATTCACGGAAACTATTTACGTAACCTTTTACCAGACGACAAAATTTTAGACTGGACAAAATTGAAAGCACTTGTAGATGACAAAATACGTTACTCAAAAATTGACATTCGATTCCAGCAGGGTATGAAACATTGTGGGAAAAGGAGAAAAATGCTTGTTACCAGCATTTTCTCCTTATCCCACAATGTTTTCAAAAGGCTTCTATCTCACGGTCATAAAATCCAGGAAGTGTTTGGTAAAAGGTTAAAACCCTATACCACATAACCCAAGCTTTTTATGACCCTGAGAAATATTGCTTTTGAAAATGTTGTTAAATAGGGATAAAGTTCTGGTAACCAACATTTTCTCCTTTTTCTTTGCTATCCAAAACAGCGAAAAAAAGGGGGAAAATAACATCTTTATAACTGCATCTTTATAACTAATGTTTGCCGAATTCCTTAGCTAAGTTTGTAACGTACAGGCTCGAAATCCAGGGGTTGGTGGTTTGAATTATTTAAACTATTAAAGTGATAGTAATTTTTTTTTTTAATCGTTCCAGTATC
This sequence comes from Tridacna crocea, assembly GCA_943736015.1. NCBI lineage: Eukaryota > Metazoa > Mollusca > Bivalvia > Cardiida > Cardiidae > Tridacna > Tridacna crocea. The sequence goes on from OX031069.1 coordinate 19,872,550, forward strand.
TGCAAATAGACAGACACAGTCTATTTACCAAAAACTGGGACATTATATAGTTTGAATTTACGGGATTCATTTTCAGTGGGCAAATACGTGCTATAATTGTTTTCATTGAAAATTTAGTAAAGGGTTAGCTGTGTGTTCTTTTGATCTCGGTATTTCACCGTCAAAATGGGTGCATCTATTTGAAAAGCTGTTATGATCTTCTTAGGCACCGACTAACACACACGTGTCATAATTGTTTATTACGTTCAGTCTGACGTTGATCACATGTAAAGGTTTGGAATTGTTTAAATCTGTTACAGGGGGTAAGTGTGTTCTAATCATTGGCCCCTTCATTTTTTTGTTTTCAAATGCATTATTATGTAACCTGATTTAACTGGTCTCAGTTTAACTGTATATTTGCACTCATTTCTTTCGGAATGGGAGGGGGACTTGATTTTCAAGTCATTAAACCTTATCCTACTAAATAATAATATGGCACAAATTTTAAAGTCGATAGTTAAATCCCAAATATTATTTCAAAGGAATATCTCCAGGTAAAATATCTCCGTTTTGGACAGTGTAGATCTGGGATCAGACCGCACGTTTTTCGTTGTCTGATCTTGATCTAAATTATCTGCAAAAAGTCGTTGAGTTGCGCTTCGCAGCATAAGGGTTAATGCTGTCTGCATACAAAAAGCTCTATCAACACGCCCGACAGGAGACAGCGCTGCTTATGATCTCTGAAGTTTACCGAAACATTGACAAAACGAGTTCTTTTTTTGTGTGTGTCTTCGAAAAAAATAATTGATAAAACTACTGGCATGGCCGATTTAGGGTTTTTGTTGTCTTATTTATCACGTTTAGGGTGAATTCCATTTCAAAAAATATGACCTTTTCACTATTCGGTATATTCAAGATTGGGAAAGATTGTCCGGTGGAGAGTACTCGCAAGGGAAGTAACTCGTGGTGACGCGTCAGTAATGGAATTTGGCAGATGGTCTATTGCTCCCCCATCACATTCACGGAATTGCGTGACGGTAAAAAATAAAGCGTGAATCCCGCAATCGCGCGGCCTGGATATTTATAGCGTGAAGTTATTTATAATCTATTGAATTTTACATGGGGAAGGAAAAACTTCTTCATTCTTCAAACTTCCTCCTCACCTGTAAAATTGTCCAAAACGCAGATGGAAAAGTTTCGCATTCACCCCTCGGGTCACTTGTTGTTGTTAAACAGTTCTATAATGTCATTGTGATTAACCTATTTAAAATTTTGTTGACAACATTTACACAGGTAGCGCAAAGTGAAGAAGAGATTGAAATGATGGTATTTGAATTTCTGAATCTATTTTAGTCATTTACGTCCGCAAATCGATTGAAGCGACATCTACTTTAACCCACTTTGAGCAGGGGTCAAGAATAGATGTCGCTGTGATCGGTTTTCGAATGTCAGCAGGCCGTAATTTTTGACAAATGAACGTCCGAAAAATAAAGAGGAAAAAAAAAGGACTTGAACCGAGGCTACAATGGTTCTGACTGGAATCGCTTGTTTAAGACTCAATACTTTGGTACAGAAGAAAAAAAAAACATGGTTTCGGAGGTGGGGAGTGGGAGGGGGGGGGGGAAAGGAAGAAAAGAGGCAAAATGATTCCGACATAGCTTTAACAATGATACAAGTAATAATTCTATAAATGCTAATTGACATGCCACTTTTGTAAGACGATGATTAAAGTTTCATGGATTGTTAAAAATACCGTAACTGTTACTGCAGTTGAAAATAAGATAGACAAAATGATTTGACTTTGATTTTCAACTGATCTAGATAGTCGTGGGAAATTCCATTCGAAAACGAAAGTAAATATTGACTACAAAGTTATACCATGATAATTACATACAAAACCATATGAATTTTAACTGAATCCGTAGCATGCAAAAGTTTAAAACGTGGTTAAAAGATTGAGACAAATATCGAAATTGTTTATCCTGAAAGTTTCTTCTCAGTATGACGACCTACACTAAATGAACTAATTCATTTATTATCGATGAAATGAGGGTATTGTGAAGCATAAAATAATACCTTAAAGTCGTCAAGAATTTAAATCCTTGTGTCCTGGTCGAGAAATAGAAAAAAAGAGAAACTTTATGACATGACTTTAAACTAGATCTATGTAAGTTTTAAGCTCGCAAGCAGATGGTGTACATATAATTTTCTGAGTGTATACACGTAATTATCAGTGAATTACCACGTACATATATTGATTTTAAAACCAATAACGTCATAAAACTTCCTTTTTTACCGTCCACTTGTTAAGAAATATGTCACCGTGAAAACATGTAAAACAGACTATATATACATCATGGGTAAGGGTTAAATTTTTACAAACATAGAATTGTGCTTTTTCTGCATAATACTTATCGCATCTTTAAAAACCTACTTTCATGTCCTTGAAAGGCTGCCCTGTGCAAGTGGTTTGTCCAGTGAAGTGTGTATAGTATTGAGCTGATATAACTTCCTGGTTGTTTCAAATATTTAGATCTAGTTTAACATGTAATGACTTTTGAAAGTAGTCAACTAAATCATCTGATCTTGGCAGTTTGTTTTTAAATTCATCCTTATAACCCTTAACTCTTTACAAAACAAGCCCTGGTTTTCACGACCCGGGAAGGAAAGCTTTTGAAAAAAACTTGTGGGAAAAGGAGAAAATGCTGGTAACCAGCATTTTCTCCTTTTCCTACAAGTTTTTCTACCTTTCCAGAGACAAATTTCATAAATTAAGACACCTTTGTCGTCTGCAAATGCTTTCAATTTGGACCAGTATAAAATTATATCGTTCGGTAAAGAGTTAACCTAGTAGATCTACACAAGTTAAATGAAACTTTCTAGCCCACAGTAAAAAAGGCAAATACTGCATTTTCAGATTTGGATTTTGATTCTTCTTCCGGGGCATATGGGCCCGTATTAACCAGCCATTCTTAAGAACGTTCTTTGTCTTATTCTTCAAGATTTTCTGACAGTGAAAGTAACAGAACTCCTGATTGGCTAAACCATATGGTTTAGCCAATCAGAAGTTCTGTTACTTTCACACTGACGAAATTATGAAGAATAAGACTAAAATTGCTCTTAAGAATGGATGGTGAATATGGACCAGGCTGTACGTTTTGTTCAGTTTGATCTAGATCTACACTGGCAAACGACGGACAACGCTTGAACTATATCCCTCCGCCTGAGGCGGGGGAAAATTACACCAATCAAGTAACAGTGCAGTTTGACGATCGAAGGAGGTAAATGACAACAAATTATGTAATAAGTGAACCGGAGTTATTTCAAACAAATAGAAAAAAAAAGTGCTTCAGTCTGTTATGGGACTCCTTCATCTATCATGCGCTTAGTTGGCATTGGCAGAGACACACAACACTAAAAGTCTGTATGGTAATAAACTTACTTTGAAAACAAAACCTCCATCCTGTTACAAAACACAAACAGTCATATCTTTTTAAACAAAGATAATGTCAGCCTCAAGGAGGCTTATTCGTTAACATAAAAGGTAAAGTTCTGAATAAATTTGAGTGACTGAAACTTTACATTAGATAAAACATTCCATTCATTACAGCTTAACCATTAGCTTCAAAATAAATCACTCTCCCGGAACATTTCCTATCCTAAAAACTTGATACCAAACTCCAATAATTTGTATGTTCAGTTTGATTATCAAGGGAGGTAAATAGTAACAAACTTTATCTTGTATAACAGGAATCATTTCCTTTGATTACCATTTCAATTACAGTCACTATATCAGCCCATGTTTGACTTCTGATCTCCGTGGAAGAGCCAATTTTGACTTCAGGGCTATAACGTGGAGGATTTTGATAAAGGTCCATAAGATAAAGCTACATGCCAAATTTAGTAGCCCTGGACCCAATGGTTTCAGACAAGATTTTCAAAGATGTTCAATATTTTTCAGTTTTGTGGGCATTGCAACCAGAGAACCATGGCAAGATCATTCTGTGAAATTTCATCAAATTTGTATGGGTAGTTTCAGAGAAGTAGTTTGAAAACAAAATTAACGTACGCACGCACGCATGGAGGGACAGACACCAGGCCATGACATAAGCCCGCTGGCCTTCCATCAGTAGAGCTAAAAACAAACTTCTATTTCCATTCATTAATTCAGTATTATACAGTTGTATAGTTGTTTTCTACTGAGCTAGCAGTTTTACGTACCGCTTTACCTTGCTTTACCATTATAGAAAAAACATTCATTTGACTTTTTGTGTTGAAACTGATATTGAAATTGTGATTATATTGGAATTTAATGCATAAATCTAAATGATTTACAAGGAAAACAAGTTTTAAGCGAAAAATTAAGTGAACAAATAATTTTTTTCTGTTGGATTAAAAGTAATTCTATTGAAACAAATTGATACTTTCATATAAATTTTTATGCATGAAGGAGCCATATTGTTATAAGGTACTTTTTAACTCAATATTTAATTGCATACAGCGATTTTCATAAATGCAAAAAGGTCCTCTTTCATCACAAGGTTCCTTACTGACACAAAAATATTCAAAAACACTTACTGCAAAAAGGTACCAAAATACAAAATCAATCAAATATTGCTTATTGATGAAGGGACTTGTTTTTCAAATTTAGTGTTTTCAGGTATTGGTCCTAACTATCTACAACCAAATAAAAGATTCTCTGATTAAAAACCTGGTTTGATATAGCTGTTTGAATCTTTAAACTCGATTTTCTCAAAACTGAAATAGTCACTAGGTACATTCTTTGGTTTGGTTAACACTTGTTTGGTTAAAAACTCAGGGAGGAGAGAGAAGTTTGAATCTTTAAACTCGATTTTCTCAAAACTATGAAATAGTCACTGGGTACCCTTTTTGGTTTGGTTAAAACTTGTTTGGTTAAAAACTCAGGGAGGAGAGAGAACGTAATTACTTGTACGGTCAGGGGGCAGCGGACTTGGAAACTTGTTCATGGCTGTGTTGAATCATATCACCCCGAGCCGAAGGTGAGGTGCCGACATGATTCGATACAGCCGTGAACAAGACCGTACAACGAATTTATATCATACTGCAAAATTTTACCCATTCAAAGCGCCTTACGCGAAATTTTTCTGTTTTATATAATCCCACGAATCGAGTATGCTGACAAAACTAGAAATTCCCTTCCGAGTGCCCTAATTCAATAAAAAATGGCGTCAATGGAAACTTACGTCACTAAAACTTGCAGTTTGGTGAAAAAAAAAACGTGCAGTCTGGTGATCGACACCGCCATTTTGCAACTTTATTGCAAGTGTAGTGATGTGTACGGGGCACTCAAAAGGGAAATTAGCTTAACGTGGTTTTTGCCAAAGTACATGATATGTATGTTCCCAGCAAGTTAATAAATCAGATCACGAGAAATTTCTTTGCAGTATATTAAAACAAGAGGGCCGAGATGGGCCTGGATTGCTTCCCTTAATTTTTTGAGAGGACCATAGCCATTTTTTTTTAGGTATTGAAACACTGGAAACAAAATCATTATTTTGCTAAGCAATTTTCAAAAGGTCACCTGTAAAAGTCCTTTCAAAATCTGACCAGGCGTTTCAGAAAAGAAGAATTTTTAGGAGTTTCTTCATTCCCGTACAGTGCAAGTAGCCCCCATTCACCAGAGCCATGTTTCTTGACCTATCAAAATTTCGCGAACAGTTTTTGAAAAGGGTCATACAAGGAACATTTCTGTGAAATTACTTTAAAATCTGACAAGCCGTTTCAGAGGAGAAGAATCTTCAAGATTTTTTTTTCATGTCCGTATAGTGCAAGAAGTCCCCATTCACCAGAGCCATGTTTCTGGACTGATAAAAATTTCGCGAACAAATTTTGAAAAGGGTTACCCAAGGAACATTGCTGTGAAATTATTTTAAAATCTGACCAGAGAAGAAAAATTTTCAAGAATTTCTTCATTTCCCTATTGTGCAAGTAACCCCCATTCACCAGAGCCACGTTTCTTGACGAATCAAAATTTCACGAACAGTTTTTGAAAAGGGTCACCCAACGAACATCACTTTGAAATTATTTCAAAATCTGACCAGCCGTTCGAGAGAAAAATAATTTTTAAGAATTTCTTCATTTCCCTATTGTGCCAGTAGCCCCCGTTCACCAGAGCCATATTTCTTGACGAAACAAAATTTCGCGACCTATTTTTGAAAAGGGTCACCCAAGGAACATCTCTGTGAAATTATTTTAAAATCTGACCAGCGGTTTCAGAGAAGAAGATTTTTAAAGAATTTCCTAGAAAATTCTATTTCAAATTGAATGATATGGGTCTAAATGCATTTAGACACCCACTCTGTCTACATTTGGCCTTTACTGTCACTTTAAAGGCAGAGCACCCTTATGGGATTCGTGAAACACCGCCTTTCATCGCCCCAAAAACGTACAGAGTCGGCTAAGACTTGGGTAATCTATAATCAATCTGCTGATACACGCTGAGTATCGTGAGTCTTAGCCGAATCTGTTCGATCTTTTGACGATGAAAGACGATGTTACACGAACCCGATCAGGGTACCCTATCCGTAAGGCAAGAGGTTCGCTGATAAGGATCCCCAGTTCGGGACAATTTCTTTCCGAGGACTGGTGATAGCCCTTGCGACAGGAGTTATTCCTCCTTAACTCTTGACTAAACGACATAATTTTAGGCTAGTTTAGGAGGAGTTGATGTTTAAAGAATTGTTGACGACATACAACGGACGACACACAACGGACGACGGGTGATCGTAAAAGGTCCCCTTGAGCACGTTGTGCTCAGGTGAGCTAAAATACAACTTTGCTCCAAAAATTTTAATTCTAGTTTACTCCACCGAACCCAGAACTTTCCGGGGACTGTGTTAATGTAACAGTAAAAGCCATCCCAGCATGACTTTTAACATTACAGAAAATAAAAAAAAAACAACTTCAAAAACTATCAGTTTACTGAAAACTCGAATAATGACAACTAGCATCAACAGGAAACATAATACTTAGGTAAAGGCACACAGCATGAATGAGGTCATACCAAAGCCAACAATAAGACACCGGCATTACAATACACAATCAAAATATTGAAAACACTGTGCTATTCGCTACTTTAAATCATAACCTCCTGCAGCCTTTTTTTTGTCCATCTTGTAGCAAGGGAAACTTTGAAAATATTGCGGCAAAAATCGAAAATTATACATAACAAATTTTCTCCTATTGCCGTAATGTTTTCCGTTGTATTCATGAACTTGTATAAGTCCTACACGTTAACAGATTCGTTTCAATAATTCACAATGTTGTCTTTAAAATCGCTTAGGGCAAATTCCCTTTAGAAGCTTATGAGTTCAGAGAGCGAATACCACAGCTTGGGTTCCAGTCTTGCTATTTTGTTTCAACAATGACTATAATTATATGTTACGATTGCGTACTTTTAGCGGTAAAAAACATTTTTGGCACCAGGGTCCACGCTATCAATACATATACTTCCATGTAAAAATGAACTATTTATGAAATTAAAAACAATATCACATCGTGTACTACTAGGACGGAGTATGATTTATCCTAAAATTCACTAGATTAAGCTGCAAATGAAATATAATTTTGCATGCAAAGGTTTGGAACAATAACACTTTTAAAACATTTCCACTGTTCCGACAATGTAAAATTTGTGACCCCGAGTGTGCGGCTAGTTTTGACCCAAGGGCTATCATGTGAACAATCTTGTTCGAAGTCCTTAAAAATTGCTACACACCAAACGAAAGCTCTGTGCCCAATTATTTGGTGAAAGATTTTAATAGAAAAAGCATGTGTGCAACTTCTGACTCTGGGGCACAGAGTCTTCGACCAAAGGGCATAGCAAATTCAGACCAACGTGCTATAATTTGAACAATCTCGAGAGACGTCTTCAAGCTACATGACAAAGTTGGCAACATCTGGTTTCGGACAAAAAGATTCTGTCATATATTGGTGAAATTCCTATGTTTCGCCACCCTTGGAGGAAAAAGGTATCAATGGACATTTTGGGCAAAAATGACTTTTTTGCATAAATGAACTGCGTCTTAATCTTATCTTTAATGTCTAGAAATTTCTAGGCTGTAAGTATCTAAATACCAACAATACAGGGTGATGTCAAAACGCACTACGAAGAAATCAGTGACATACAGTTTGTGCAAAAAGGTACCTTTGTTAAAATAGTACCTTTTTGCCCAGAGAAAATTTAAGGAAGGAGTTATTATTCTTCAACAAATAAGTCAAGTGGTACCTTTTAGCACTGTACTGGATACACAAACCATATGCTGGTAAGGTAATTTGATATCTTTATAATAAGTTGTTAGTTGAGACATCACAACATCCTGATGCATCAATTTCAAGATTGTCTTCTAGACTATGAATAAGTGCTAATTTTTGTAAAAAGAGGAGTTTAGAGGATGAACATTTAGCCTGATAGTGTGACTGTAAGTATTTTTGTACGATTAACTATTTTTTCTCCAATAAGTCATTAATCCTTGATTACTTTTTAGGCACTACTTTATTTTTGGTACGTTCATTGTTACCGAAATATGTAAGTACTGGTACTTAAATTGTCCACTCCAATTCTACAATTAACAATAATTAAAATTTTGTTTTCATTATCTCCTCTATACAATATCTATTACCAACATTATTCTAGAGAAAAGAATTTCATCTGTACCATTAATGTTTTACAGGCAAAGAAAGCTGCAAATGTTTTATAATTCTGTTTAATATCGAACATATCTATTATATACCTTCAGTCGTTGAGATTATGTTTTATTTACAGGCAGAAGAATGGTCAAATGAAGATATTTATTATGCACATCCGATGATATACCGAATGTGCAAATTGATATATTGGTTGAGAAACATGAGGGTGATGGAGATACAACTGATTCTGATGACATCCCTCTTGCTCAACTTGGAAAGAGAACAAAACATTCTGTGAAAAGGAAATTTATTGAGAATTGTAACGAGCCAGAGCATGATGACAGTGACGCTGATGTCAGTTATGTACCAACAAAAGATGACATGAATTCAAGTGATTCGGAGTATGAAACTTTGTGTCAAAGAAAGAAAAACGACAAAAGATACCACCAGCCGAGTCAACAAATCAAGATAATGATTACACGAAAAGGAAAGCAACAAAAAATAAACCAGTACAGGAAATAAGAGTGACTGCTTTTTTTTTCGAATCAGTGATTATCGGTGGAAATATTGATGAAAATCATACTGAATTAGAAACCAAGGCGTGTGACTTTATGGCCTCAGCAGCTGACAAATACATGACATTTGTGCTAAGAAAGATGTTCGCAACGAAGAACAATTCCTGAGCAAGTTGAATGAGCTAAAAATTGGTGGAAAATAGAATGTTGACATAGCTGACATTATTCCTTTAGCAACAGCTAATTATTACAATGTACATTGAGGATATATTCTAGGTCAAAATCAACACCCGTTTTTGACATAACACATGGAAAGGAAAAAGAAGAAAAAGTCATTAATCTTGTTTAAACTGCAATGAAGGGCTAAGAACACTATGATGCAACAAAGACTATTTCAAATTTCTCTCCTGGAAAGCCGAATGTACCAAATAATGTGACAAGTAAAGGCAGCACCTCAAACTCCATGGAAAAGGCATTATCAACTGTCAAGTCGGAAGAAAGGAAATAATGCTGAAAAATGGAAGAGAGGAATTAAAAAAAAAAAAAAAAAAATCTGATTCTGGAAAAGCCATGTCAGCGAGAAAAATCCAAGAACACACTTGCAGCAAGTGCAAATTTAAATGTGGCGAAAGATTTACAGGAGCCAACGAAGAGAAATATTTGAATCATACTACAGCTTTAGAAACGGAGACTTTGAGTGCCAAAGACAATTCATTTGTGATATGGTTGAAAGAGGTCCACCTACTCGGGAGGGAAAGGGAAACAGAAAGTATTATTAACAAAAAAAAAAGAAATCTTTCGTACAATGAGAGAAAGGAATGGTTATGCAGAAACTTCTTTACGAGCACATTAGATGTTGGAAGTAAAACAACTGATTACGCTCTTTCCAAAAAGAAAAATGTAGCTTACTGTGGAAAAGATATGAGAGGGAAAGCACCATCTGCCAATAAGATAGATCAGGGCAGTCATCTTCACAAGGGGTCACATTGAATATTTTCCAAAAATGGAATCTCGCTATGCTACGAAATCTTCAAAAAAAAAAGAGTACTTATGCCATGATTTAAACATAAAACTTCAGTCTCGCCTTTTATTAGCCGAAGAAAGACCAGTGCTCAATGTGCACTTTGTGCAATAGGAGAAAAGCTGCTGGATCACTTACTGAATCATTTCAACATGAGTATGATATACAAGAATTGAATAAACGGCGGGCTCGAAATGAAAAATCGAAAGACAAGGAAAAAGCTAAAACCGACCACAGCTTGTATGTAGCAACTCTTGATCTACTGGCTGTCCTAACAACACTATGTTCTCTTGTCAGTGAACTTTACTACTCTAGAAAATTGTGCTGTAATAATTTGACAATATACTCTCTTGGTGACGAGCAAGTTTCTTGTCATGTTTGGAATGAAACACTGTAAACATGGAGCAACTTGTTTATTAAAGAAAACACTGTCAATATGTCAAAGGCAAAAAATCCAGGAAATGATATACTTCTCAAACTCTTGCGAGGGACAAAACAGAATCAAATATGTAACTACATCGCTTTTGTATACTTTGACACAGGTACCCAACTTAAAAAGAAAATCAGGCACAAATTTCTTGTTTCAGGCCATTCACAGATGTAGTGTGATTCTGTTCACTCTACTATTGAAGGGGCATAGAAGGTAACATTAGTGTATTTTCCATTACAGTGGTGCACTTTAATTACTTTTGCTAGAAAATCTCGGCCATACATCGCTGTTCCTGTGAAGTTCAACCATGTTATTGATTTTAAAGATTTTGCAAAGGAACACTCTCTGAATCTTTAGATAACAGTTAATGGAGAAAGAGTAAACTGGCTAAATGTAAAATGGATTAAAGTTCGAAAGGACAACCCCAGATCTGTATTTGTAAACTTTAGTTGCAGCAGATCTATTCCAGGAAAAAAATGTCCGAAAATGCTTATACAGTACAAAGGCAGGCAAGTCATATGGCCACAAAGTGACTCAGATTTGAAAAAGTGTTATGATCCAAAACATCAAGTGTTTGTTAAAAAGAAAGCTGACTTGGTTGGATTATGCACAAAGGAAATAATACTACTGGAATTTCACCAGTTTTATTTAGCTCTACCAATGAGCAAAACAAAGAAAGACTATCTTTCCTTTGAATCTGACGACGATGACACCGATGATGAAGAAATCACTTAATACATTTAAAATGATAATCACACAGTTAAGCAAAGTCAGTTGTAGGAAAGAATACATTCATTTGACTTTTTGTGCTAAACTGATATTGAAATTGTGATTTTATTGAAGTTTAATGCATAAATCTAAATGATTTACAAGGAAAACAAGTTTTAAGCGAAAAATTACGTGAACATTTTTTTTGCGTTGGATTAAAAGTAATTATAGTAAAACAAATTGATACTTTCAAATAATATTTTTATGCAAGAAGGAGCCATATTGTTATAAAGTACTTTTAACTTAATATTTAACTGCATACACCGATTTCGATAAATGGAAAAAGGTACCCTTTCATCACAAGTTCCATATTGACACTAAAAATATTCAGAAATACTTGCTGCGAAAAGGTACCAAAATATAAAATCAATCAAATATTGCTTATTGATGAAGGGACTTGTTTGTCAAATTTAGAGTATTCAAGTTTTGGTCATTAACTGTTTACATACCAAATAAAAGATTCTCCGACTAAAAACCTGATTTGATATAGCTGTTTCAATCTATAAAGTCGATTTTCTCAAAACAATGAAATAGTCACTAGGTATCTTTTTGCTCCATTACCTTGGCAAGCGAAGTTTTGCAGAGAATTTGGTTCTTGCATGGGAGTGACAAAATGAACATTACAGTGAAGTTTAGTGGAAGTCAAGCTTTGGAGATGCTTTCATGACATTACTGACAAATGATCCATAGTCGTTTAATAGGTCACATTGAGCACTTCATGTTCTGACGAGCTTATTAACCCCTTACTAAACAATCCCCGATTTTTAAGGCCCAGAGGAACAAGCCTTCTGAAAACATCGTGGTAAACAGCATTTTCCCCTTTTGCCACAATGTTTTCTGCTCTTCTTCAGTCAAGTTTCAATTTTTGAGTCACATTTATTTGGTCGTCTGCAAATGCTAGAGATTTGGGTAAATCTAAAATGTCGTTTGGTAAAGAGTAAAAGGTACTGTTGATGTCCTGAAGCATGCCAACGGCAACTGATTGACTACAAAAAACTCACCTTTAGCACCTACCAATCAGGATAACGAGAAAACTGGAGTGAAAAAAATCTAACCGAGCATGTACACACGTAGTTGTAAAGGCGTCGCATTTAAATTAGTATAAAGAGTATTTGGTTATTTTCGGTTTTATTTGTATTAGGCTCGCATTGCATCCAGGCGATCTAGGTTATTCATTAGCAAAATCTGTGTTGATTATTCTTACCCACTGGTTGCTTCCTTACTTAATAAATAATAAATAAATAAATAAATAAATTTGACAATAAATAAAAACGACTAGCTTCTAGGACTTGAAAAATAACAATTAAAAGTAACATATATCCATTATACTTAAAAGACTTAACTATAGATTTTTTTTTTCGTTTTTGCGCTATAAGGACTTGATAACCTCATTTTTATGTTGGAAAACTATTTAGGGGCTTTTTGTACAGTGTACATTCGACTGTGCAGACCGCGTACTGTAGTCTGATTCTTTATTTACAATTGTCAATATTTCGGTGTAATCCGTATGAAAGTATCCGATGTCCGATGTTTTGATTTGTTCACTTTTGACATAACTGAAATAAATTTTGAATATTTATCTAGATGTATTTGTGCATTTAACATCAATCCAGGTCGATAAACTCAATTTTACAAAACATTTTCTAACTTGCTGCTGCATATACGTTCAATGACTTAAGAGGGAGTAAATTGCTGGTTAAAAGTTTTAGTCTGTAAGCGTATTGTACTATCAAATTCTTAAACGTGTAAAAAACCAGTCAATTTGGCAATGCGCGTATTAGGGGAAAAAGGCCAATTAATAACAGGTCAGGACTCAAGTCATAGGTTATCGACCCTATATGCTGCAGCAGGGGTGATAATACATAAACTCCTGACTACATCCATCGCTTAACCCATAACCAGACAAAAAAATATTAGAGTCCATAATTGAAAGCATGACAAATTTCAAAGGGCTTGCAAAATGTAATTGTTTTTGCCAAAGAGTAGTAAACATTTTGAAGGGAAGAAAATTCAGCTCAAAACCATCTTTTTTCCCACAATACTGTCCAATATTTTTCCGGAAGGTCATACAATTACATAACTTTTAAAGAAATGAGCTAAAGGGCTAACAAAGGATGAGAACAAAGGGTCAAGATATCACTATTTCAGGGCTTTTTTCACCCCCAAAGTCTGATTAAAATACGGACAGTGCAACTCAATAAATTTAATTTCAACAAATCAGCTTCACACTCTTTGGTGCTTCAAAACAATAAGGTTGCAACAACATCTTTGGAACAGTAACCAACCAAGTCTTCATCAAAACCTATACAATTTTAAAATATTTGAATCCTGTGGTTTTCTCTATCACTGACGACAACATTGCCATTACTGAGCAAAGCAAGTCCTTCCAAACCTTTAAACTGCCCACTATCGCTTCCGTACCCTCCAAACATACAATAGAATCTTCCATCACCTCGGAACACTTGAATTCTGTTGTTTCCACTGTCAGCAACCACAACAAACCCCTGCTCGTCAATTGCGATTCCTTTTGGGTACTTCATTTGTCCCTGCATGGTCCCGATCGAGCCAAAGGCAAACAAGAAGTCCCCATACATACTGAAAACCTGTACTCTATGATTACTACTATCGCTAACATATACTTTGTTATCCGGACTGATAGCTAGATAGTGGGGGTTTTCAAACTGACCTTGTTGCCGTCCGAGGATTCCAAACTTTCGAGCAAATATACCGTTGGATTGAAACACCTGTATGCGATGGTTTTCTTTATCACAGACATATATAAATCCCATGCTATCTGTCCCTATACCCCATGGATAATTCAGTTGCCCATCTCCCTGCCCTTCTTCCCCAAAACGCAGTTTGAAATTCAACTGATGATCGAATACTTGAATCCTGTGGTTGTACCTGTCCGTAATCAGAATGTCTCCCATGGTGTTTATAGCAACACCTGCAAGACAATCAAACTCTGCATCCCCTTGACCATAAGAACCAAAGCTTTTAACAAAAGATCCAATATTGTCAAATACTTGCACCCTGTGGTTGCTACTATCAGCGACATAAATCTGATCAGCACGTGACACAGATACCCCTCTTGGCCAAACAAATTCTCGATTGTCACTCCCCCTTACGCCAAATCTAATTATAGATCTCCCTTTCTCTTGATAGTTATTATGGGCTACATTGACCATAACACTTTCACCCCCAGTTTCTCCTGCAGCCCCTCCTCCTATAATATCAAGATCAGCATTCAAATCAATGTCAAATCTGACAGGAGACCTCGCTCTGTTTACCGGACCTGCTGAACTTGACCTTGATGCTGTGTCCTCTTCTCTGATTGGTGCAAATTCTTCTCTTGTATACGTTCTGCTTCTCTGTAAGGATGGCCTGGGGGCTGAACCATTAGTAGTTCTATCTTGTGTACTTTCATCAGTTACTGACAATTGCCTTGTCTGGTTCTGCTGCCCACCAGACCTGTTTCTATTTCTAACAGACTGGTTTCTTGTACTGACTCGCTCATACAGACTTGAATCTGATAAGTTGTGTCTTCTGCGTTCTTGCAGAGATCTTCTATTTCCACGACTAGTAGCACCATTTCCTGCACGCATGTCCCTTCTAGGGGGATAGGCCAGATCCAATGGGAGTTCCCAGGAAAGGTTTTGTGGAACTCGTGCTGCAGCTTCATTATCTTCTGTACTGCTTGGGCCTACAATAAATGTTTCAGTTCATTAGAACTTAACTTCTATCAACAAAGGTGGTTTCTTTACACTTCATTAAAGGCCAATATGCAGCAACTGTATTACTACATGTAAGAAAGCATTCAACTCAGAACCCTTTCCCTCATAATCCTGAATTCTTACGATCCTGACAGAGTAGACTTTTGAAAACATTGTAAAAACATTAAGGGAAAATGAGAAAAAAAGTGATATCAACATTTTCTGCTCCTCTCACACAGTTTTCTAGACTATAGAAGCAATTATACTATCAGTTGAGTCACAATTGTCATCTAGAATGCAAAAATTTTGTCATTTGGTGAAGAATTAAAAAGGTCCTTGATTAAGTATGATAATTCCTATTTCATGTTCAAACCACTGTTTAATCAGTTTTATATAATGTAAGACTTTTTACTAAGTTTGTTTCAAAATTTTACCACCCAATAAAGTTTTGGACCAATCTCTATCAAAGGTATTTTGCAGATAACACTTCAAAACTGAATTAGATGATGAAATGAACTGTTGAAAGAGAATTATATATCAGGTAAAAAGAAGAAAATGTTGGTAACCAGCCTTTCTCACAATATTTTCAAAATGTCTCTTTTTCATTAAAACTCAGGACTGTGTGGTACAGGATTAAAAAAGGACAAATTTGACAGAGAAGTACAATCCATACAATAGTGAAATATTGGTTTACACGTATCTAAGCAACTTTTTGTACTTAAAGCTTAACAGCATTGAATGTAAAAAGACAGCAAACTTAGATCTGAAATATTCAACAAAGATAAGAAAACCATCGGACAAAGTAATACTCCTGGAAAATACTCTCCCACATATGAATATCAAGATTTTAATATGACATCTTTTCTTTAGATTTCGATGTCAACTAAGAAATCGACATGTTTTGATCAAACGTATCTCCTGATTTTACCATTCTGTGGCACAACACAGATATTTTCTTTTTCATATTGTTTTCTTTCATTCCTGAAACTAAACAAATCATAATGAAAAATTATGAGCTCCCCTCCATCTTAAAACACAGGCTATCTATATTTTAGTTTCTGCAATGGGACAAAAAAAGGACAGTAGATCTACATTCACTAAATGTGGAAAGATTGTGTACTTTTTACTGCATAGAAAGAAATCAGTGTCTTTTTTCTGGCACTTGTAAAGTGTAAATCAAAATAGCCAGAAAATACAGATTAAGTTACTATTTTATATGCTAACTCTTATGCATTTCATTTACCTTATTTCAACCTTTTCACTCTCACTTGTGGTCAGAGTTTGGAATTTTAAAATTTCATCTCTGTACTAAATTTACTTCAGGTTTAAAAGATGCTCATGTGTAAACTATATATACTACAGAACAGCGTTTCAGATATGTAAGCGCCAGAATAAATTAAAATTTCTGTAATTTTCAAAATGGTGTACAAATTAAACTGTTTAGTCCTCTATCAGGGGTTGCACTTTCATAAGTTGACTTTTTAATCTGTATAATGATTTTTTTGTCACAGAGCAAGAAAAAGGCTTATTTAAGAACAAATCAAGACAATGTATGGCATGTGAAAGAGATATACGAATACCGATGCCTAGCTCTAGAAAACCATAAGAATGCATTTTTTCTGTGATGTAGGAAACAAAGTCAATACCCTTAAAAATAGACTTTGGACACAAATACAGTACCTGATTCTATGTCAAATCCATTTGATCCAAAAACTGGGCGGGGCTGCCTTGGGGACCGTGATGACAGTGGTTCTCTGGGTCCTCTGTCTTGACGAGCTGGACTGGGTCTACTGCTGGAGGAAGAATCAGAGCTGTAGCCACCCCCTCCACCTGCACCCATCAACCCTGCCATCCTCTCTCCCCTCCTTGGAGCAACTCTTTGACTTGGTGCACCAGTAATTGTGCTTCCTATAAAATTCAAACAAGAGGGCCATTGGCCCTGGAACGCTCACCTTAGACTATAGCTTATGAGTGAAATTCAATTCTTTGAGCAACTTTGGTAAAGCTTCACCCCAGGAACATCCCTGCCAAGTTTCATCAAAATTGGCCCAGTGGGTTAGGAGAAGAAGATGTTTAAAGAAATTGTGGACGGGTGACAGACGCCGGACATAGGGCAATCAAATATCAAAGCTCAACACCTTCCAGTTTCAAAGAGGAATTTTTAACTTTCCTTCTTTGTACTATGTTCGAACTTGTGGTCCCCGGGGCTGGGTCACTTTTAACCAAAGCGGCATCCTTGGAACAAACTTGGTAAATGTCCACTCAAAGATGCTACATACCGAATATCAAAGCTCTACACCTTCCCGTGAAGGTAAAGAGAAAAAGAAATTCAAAATTTTCCATCTTTGTTCCTATGTTCCAACCTGTGACCTCCGGTGCATGGCCAGTTTTAACATCAGGGACATCTTATGACCAAACTTGGTAGAGGTCCACTAGAAGATTCTGCATACCAAATATCAAAGCTCTGCACCTTCAAGTTTCAGAGAAGATTTCTAAAGTTTTCCTTCTTTGTTGCTATGTTCGAACCTGTGACCCACAAGGGCAGGGCCACTTTTGACCCCAAGGGCATAACATGAACAAACGTAGTAGAGGTCCACTAGGAATTGCTACATGCCAAATATCATAGCTCTATGCCTTCTAGTTTTAGAGAAGAAGAATTCTAAAATTTTCTTTCTTTGTCCTATGAAGAAGTTGTGACCCCTGGTGCGGGGCCAGTTTTGACCCCACGGGCATGCTTTAAACAAACTTGGTAGAGGTCCACTAGGAGATGCCACAGACTACATATCAAAACTCTACGCCATCTAGTTTCAGAGGAGAAGAATTTTAAAGTTTTCCTTCTTTGTTCCTATGCTCAAACTAGTGACCCCCAGAGTGGGGCCAGTTTTTATCCCAGGGACATCATTTGAATAAACTTGGTAGAGGTTCACTAGGAGATGCAACAGACCCAATATCAAAGCTCTGCGCTTTCTAGTTTCTGAGGAAAAGAATTTTAAAGTTTTCCTTCTTTGTTCCTATGCTCAAATTTGTGACCCCCCAGGGTGGGGCCAGTTTTGACCCCAGGGACATAATTTGAACAAACATGGTAGAGGTCCACTAGGAGATGCCACATACCAAATATCAAAGCTCTACGCCTTCAAATTTCGTTGGGAAGATTTTAAAGTTTTCCTTCTTTGTTCCTATGCTCAAAGTTGTGACCCCCGGGGTTGGACCAGTTTTGACCCCAGGGGCATAATTTGTACAAACTTGGTAGAGGTCCACTAGGAGATGCCACATACTATATATCAAAGCTCTACGCCTTTAAGTTTCAGAGGAGAAGCTTTTTAAAGTTTTCCTTCTTTGTTCCTATGCTCAAACTAGTGACCCTGGGGTGGGGCCAGTTTGGACCCTAAGGATATAATTGGAACAAACTTAGTAGAGGTCCACTAGGAGATGCTACATACCATATTTCAAAGCTCTACGCCTTCAAGTTTCAGAGGAGAAGATTTTTCAAGTTTTCCTACTTTGTTTCTTTGCTCAAACTCGTTATCCCCCGGGGGGGGGGCAGTTTTGACCCTAGGGCATAATTTGAACAAACTTGGTAGAGGTCCATTAGGAGATGCTACATACCAAATATCAAAGCTAGAGATGAAGATTTTCAAAGATTTCGTTTTTTTTTCTTTTTGTTGCCATGGCAACCAGAGTTATATGTGGAATTAAATTCTTTGAACAATTTTGGTAAGGCTTCATCCAAGGAAGATTCCTGCCAAGTTTCATGAAGATTGGCCCAGTGGTTTAGGAGGAGAAGATGTTTAAAGAAATTGTTGACGGACGACAGACGACGGACACAGGGCGATCACAATAGCTCACCTTTAGCACTTTGTGCTAAGGTGAGCTAAAAATTTACAGTGATTCAAAGTAGGCAAATGTATTGGATCATGATTTGTAAGTTTACTTTGACTGCTTAATTTCAATGATAAGACTAGCAAAGCCTGTTTTGATTATAATAAATTTAAAGCATTGACTATCATTTGTTGTGGAAACTCATCCTGTAGACAACACTTTCCAAAAGTAATTTCACAAGCATACAAAACAATAGGGCCACTGGAGCGATCACTTGAGACAATACCTTATTTGTGAAATTCAATTCTTTGAACAACTTTGGTAGAGCTTCACCCGAGGAACATCCCTGCCTAGTTTAATCAAGATTGGCCAAGTGGTTAAGGAGGAGATGATGTTTGGAGAAATTGTTGTCAAAGCAGCATCCTTGACACAAACTTGGTGGGGGTCCACTCGGAGATGCTACATACCAAATATCAAAGCTCTACACCTTCCCGTTTAAAAGAAATTTAAAGTTTTCCTTCTTTGTTCCTATGTTCCAACCTCTGGCCTCAAAGGCAGGACCAGTTTTGATGCAAGGGACATCATATGACCAAACTTGGTAGAGGTCCACTAGAAGATTCTGCCTACCAAATATCAAAGCTCTGTACCTTCAAATTTCAGAGAAGAAGATCTTTAAAGTTTTCCTTCTTTGTTCCTATGTTCAAACCTGTGATCCCCGGGGCAGGGCTAGTTTTGACCCCAAGGGACATCATATGATCAAACTTGGTAGAGGTCCACTAGAAGATTCTGCATACCAAATATCAAAGCTCTGTACCTTCAAATTTCAGAGAAGAAGATCTTTAAAGTTTTCCTTCTTTGTTCCTATGTTCAAACCTGTGATCCCCGGGGCAGGGCTAGTTTTGACCCCAAGGGCATAATGTGAACAAACTTGGTAGAGGTCCACTACGAATTGCTACATGCAAATATCAAAGCTCTACGCCTTCTAGTTTTAGAGAATAAGAACTTTAAAATTATCTTTCTTTGTTCCTGTGTTTGAACTTGTAAACCCCAAGGCAGGGCCAGTTTTGACTCCCTGGGCACTGGGCAGGACCAGTGGTGACCCCAGGGGCATCATATGAACAAACCTGGTAGAGGTCCACTAGAAGATGCTACATATCAACTATCAAAGCTCTACGCCATCAAGTTTCAGAGAAAACTTTTTTTTAAAGTTTTCCTTCTTTGTTCCTGTGTTCGAAATTATGACCCCCCGGGGCTGGGCCAGTTTTGACCTCAAGGGCATCATTTGAACAAACTTGGTATAGGTCCACTAGGAGATGCTACATACCAAATATCAAAGCTCAATGCCTTTTAGTTTTTGAGAAGAAGATTGTTAAAGTTTTCATTCTTTGTTCCTATGCTCAAACTTGTGTCCTCTTGGGTGGGGCCAGTTTTGATCCCAGGGGCATCATTTGAACAACTTGGAAGAGGTCTACTAGGAGATGGCACATACCAAATATCAAAGCTCTACGCCATTTAGTTTCAGAGGAGAAGATTATTTAAAGTTTTCTTCTTTATTCCTATGCTCAAACTTGTGACCCCCGGGGCGGGGCCAGTTTTGACCCCAGGGGCATCATTTGAACAAACTAGATGTCCACTAGGAGATGCTACAGACCTATTATAAAAGCTCTACGCCACGTAGTTTCAGAGTAGAAGATTTTTAAAGTTTTCCTTCTTTGTTCCTATGCTCAAATTAGAGACCCCAAGAGCAGGGCCAGTTTTGACCCCAGGAGTATTTGAACAAACTTGGTCCACTAGGAGATGCTACAGACCAAATATCAAAGCTTTACGCCTGGAGAAGATTTTTTAAAGTTTTCCGTCTTTGTATGCTCAAACTTGTGACCACCGGGGTGGGGCCAATTTTGACCCCAGGGGTGTCATTTGAACAAACTAGGTAGAGATCCACTAGGAGATGCCACCTACCAAATATCAAAGCTCTATGCCTTCTATTTTCAGCGAAGACTTTCAAAGATTTTTTTCTTTATATCCATATAGTGCAAATAGCCCTAATCCACCCAAAGAACATTCTAGCCAAGTTTCGTCCAACTCTGCCCAGAGTTTTAGGAGGAGAAGATGTTTGAAGAAATTGTTGAAGACGGATGACAGACACACAGTGACCCTTAAAGCTCCCCTTAATCACGTTGTGCTAGGTGAGATAACAAGAGGACCAAAATGTCCCCTGATTCCTCACCTGAACTTTTGAGAGGACCATTCCCATTTTTTTTAGGTATTGCAACAAATCATGATTTTTGCAAGCAATTTTGAAAAGGTCACCTGTAAAAGTCATTTTAAAATTTGTCATCACCCCTACAGTCATCACAACTGCAATGATTTTGATGAATCAGAATTCTGCAAATAAATTTTTCGATAGAGCATCCAAGGACAATTTCTTGAAGAAGAACACATGCTCCATAGTGATAAAAAATAGAAGTAAACAAGAGCACCACATGCAGGTGCCAACAATGGGCTATTGCTTTTCGACGGATAAAAATTTCCCAAACAATTTTTGAAAAGGGTCACCCAGGGATCATATCTGTGAAATGAATCTTACCGTCTGTTCCAGAGAAGAAGAATTAAGAAATTTCTCTCCATGTCCCTGTAGTGCAAATGGCCCCTACCATCAGAGCCATGTTTCTTGACAGATTACAATTTTGTGAAAAAGTTTTGAAAAGAGTCACCTAAAGAACATTGCTGTGAAATTTTTTCAAAATCTGAATAGTGGTTTTAGAGAAGAAGAATTTCTAAGAATTTCTTCATGAGGTATTGTGTAAATAACCCACATACATCAGAGCTATGTCTCTTAATGGATCAATATTTCTCATATAATTTCCAAAAAGGGTCAACCAAAAAAACATTTCTGTGAAATTATTTCAAAATCTGATGAGCCGTTTCATAGAAGAAGAATTTTTAAGAATTTCTTCATGTCCATATAGTTCAAGTGCCCCCACCCAGAAAAAAAAAAAAAACAAAAAAAACGAGAGGGCCATTGGCCCTGGAACGCTCACCTTACGGCTTAGACTATAGCTTATCAGTGAAATTCAATTCTTTGAACAACTTTGGTAAAGCTTCACCCAAGGAACATCCCTGCCAAGTTTCATCAAGATTGGCCCAGTGGGAAAGGAGAAGAAGATGTCTAAAGAAATTGTTGACGGACGACGGATGACAGACGCCAGACATAGGGTAATCAAATATCAAAGCTCTACACTTTACAGTTTCAAAGAAGAATTTTAAATTTTCCTTCTTTGTCCTATATTCGAACTTGTGGTCCCCGGGGCTGGACCAGTTTTGACCAAAGCAGCATCCTTGGAACAAACTTGGTAGAGGTCCACTCAAAGATGCTACGTACCAAAAATCAAAGCTCTACACATTCCCGTTTAAGAGAAAAAGAAATTTAAAATTTTCCTTCTTTGGCCAGTTTTGACCCTATGGGCATGATTTGAACAAATTTGGTAGAGGTCTATTAGGAGATGCCACATACCAAATATCAAAGCCCTACACCTTCAAATTACAGAGGAGAAGATTTTTAAAGTTTTCTTTATTTGTTCCTATGCTCAAACTTGTGACCCCCGGGGTGGGGCCAGTTTTTCCCCAGGGGCATAATTTGAACAAACTTGGTAGAGGTCCACTAGGAGATGCCACATACCAAATATCAAAGCTCTACGCCATCTAGTTTCAGAGGAGAAGAATTTTAAAGTTTTCCTTCTTTGTTCCTATGCTCAAACAAGTGACCCCCGGGGTGAGGCCAGTTTTGACCCCAGGGGCATCATTTGAACAGGGGAGAAAATTTTTTACGTTTTCCTTCTTTGTTCCTATGCTCAAACTTGTGACCCCCGGGGTGGGGCCAGTTTTGACCCCTGGGGCATAATTTGAACAAACTTGGTAGAGGTCCACTAGGAGATGCAACATACCAAATATCAAAGCTCTACGCCTTCAAATTTCAGAGAAGATTTTTAAAGTTTTCCTTCTTTGTTCCTATGCTCAAACTTGTTATCCCCCGGGGTTGGGCCAGTTTTGATCCTATGGGCATGATCTGAGCAAATTTGGTAGAGGTCCATTAGGAGATGCCACATACCAAATATCAAAGCTCTACGCCTTTTAGTTTCACAGAAGAAGATTTTCAATGATTTCTTTTTTTTTCTTCTTCTTTTTGTTGCCATAGCAACCAGAGCTACAGGTTGAATTAAATTCTTTGAACAATTTAGGTAGTGCTTCACCGAAAGAACATTCCTGCCAAGTTTCATGAAGATTGGCCCGGTGGTTTAGGAGCAGAAGATGTTTAAAGAAATTGTTGACGGACGACAGACGCCGGACGCCGGACGCTGGACATAGGGCGATCACAATAGCTCACCTTTAGCACTTTGTGCTAAAGGTAGTCCCCAGTCACCAAAGCCATGGACTGATCAAAATTTCGTGAACACTTTTTGAAAAAGGTCACCCAAGGAACATCTCTGTGAAATTATTTCAAAAACTAACCAGACATTTCAGAGGAAAATATTTTTAAAGTAATTTCCATTAGAATTTTAATTTGTATGCAATAGCAATCAAAGCTTTTTATTGAATTGAATTAAATTTCTTAGCCACTGGTTGCTTTCTTCAAAACAATGGTGAGCAGTGGGATAGAAATAAATCCTGTCCCAATAACTATCATCAATCCTTGTAAAGAAATTGGCTAAGCTAGGGTTCGAAGCAGCCATCCCTTGATCTTTTGTCCTTTACCCTATCAACTGCGCAACAAGGATTCGGCACATATTTTAATGTAATGGCTTTAACAATTTGTACACAGTTACAGGTTTTAATGATCCTGAAGAACAAAGGCTTTTGAAAAATTGTGGGAAATGGAGAAATTGCTTGTAACCTTCTTCCTCATTGTATTTTTACCTTTTTGATGACAGAGACCATCATTTGTGTACTTTTATTTTGTTACATGTACTTGTCTTTTTTCTATATCTAGTCAAGTCAAAAAAAATTGTCTTCTGGTTACAAGGTAACTATAACAGAAATCAAATATCAGATGTTACAACCTATTGCTGCTAATGCCCTGTCCAAAGTGGTACCAGTTTGCTGCTGTTGTTCTTGCTGGGAAGGGTTTTCAGACATTGATGTCCTGTTAGAAGTGGAGCCTGAAGCTCCTGCAGCCAACCTTGTATCTGCCGGTAGCCTTGGTGATGACTCTCTGGATGATGAGGACCTTGAGTTTGATGTTTGTCCCGCATTTCCGTTCTCTGGACTTTCTACTACTACTAATTCTCCGAAATTAGAAATTGCTTGAGAAAAACGATTGCCTTCAAACTGGATCTGTACCTGAAAATTTCAAGCAATTTTTTTGATCAATATAGAAGTTTTTACAGTCATACTGACTTCGTGTAAGTAACGCAGGAAGACTTTTAAAGTTTTAACTTCATAAGCCTTAGTAAAATGTTCAACCACCCCTTGGCTGACCTCAGGGCTAGTTTTGAATTTTTTTCTTAACATGCATGTAGCCTGATACTTTGTTGTTAGGAACAGCTTTCACTGTATAAGTCCTCGTAAAACTTTTGACCTTTGGAGCAGGCTAATTTTGAACCCAGGGCTTTAATGTGAAGACTTTGGTGTGGTCCTAGATGAAGCTACTTGCCAAATTTGGCAGCCCTTTTCCTTAGGTTTTGGGTGAAGAAGGTTCTTTAAAGATTTTTCAATATTCTTTAGTTTTGTGGCCATGGCAACCATGTTTTTTACTGGAATCAAATTCATGGGATGCATTCTGAAGAGGGAAATGGCAGGGAAATTTCGGTGAAGTTTTGTCAAAACTGAATTGCTAATTTCGCAGAAAAAGACGTTTGAAATAAAAGTTAATGCACAGGCACAAGCACAAAGCCATGATATAAGCTCACTGGCCTAGGGTTGTAAGAGCTTCTGCATTCCCACAACAATTTCAAATTTTTCTTTTCTTTTTCGATGTTATTGAAATATGGGATTGAGTTGTTACGGTCTTTCACAGCTTTCACAGCTGCTAAAGCATGTAGATACCAGATGCCAGACCACAAAAATCCAATACAAAGACACACTGTTTCTACTGTATCTGAATATAATGGAGTATAATACACTGTCCTGAATCTTGCCATTATACTTCTAAAAGAGAAAAATGTGGGCCAAAATGGCTCATCATATTACTATTTGTGACTCCTCGTCAGGATCAATTTAAACACCTGGACAATAATTTGAATATTCTTGGTACAGAGCTCTGGTATTGTTCATCAAACCAATGTTACAGTTCTAGGTTATACGAATTTGATATAGACAAAGACTGAAGTATCCTCTGTAACACATTAGTGAAAGTTGCTGCCCTAAGGAAGGGGCCATTTCTGAACCATTCACTATTAACAGTTTAATCCTGGCAGAATCAGATGAAGTATTATTACTACTGGATGAAGTACTTTTACTGGTCTAGACTATTTGGCTATAAACAGGAAAACATTACAAATTTCCATTAAGCTCCTGTAAAATGTGTGACCTTTCCAGACGATGCAAGTTTTTAAACAAACTTGATGAAAATCAACTATCCTCAAGCTGAGCACAAAATCTGGTTGCCCTAGAGTTTATCGTTTTAACTCTTTACCAAACCACAAAATTTTTTACTTGTCCAAACTGAAAGCATTTAAAGATGAAACAACCTGGACTCACTAAATATTTCAGTCCCACTACAAACATGTAATTAATTCTCCTACCTGTCTCTCTCTTGGCAGTCTGACTCCTGTACCATCCTCATAAGCTCGAATGATTTCCATATGCTCAACACACTGTCGTTTTATATCCACCAAGTCCTGATCTGGAATAACCTGGTTAGGTCGAGAAAGAACAGATTCGGTAGAGTCACAAAAACTAGCAGTGCTTGCAAGCTCAACTTCTACGTTCTCTTGGCACATTCTAAGCGACCTTATTTCCCCAAGTAACCACATCTGAACTTCACTGTGGAGCAACCGTTGTCTGTTTCGCAGTTCTGAAATGTATCGCTCTATAGTTTCAGTAATTTCAGCCTTACCTGCTTCAGCCCTTTGATGCAGAGATTCTGATTTGGCCTCTATAACACTAATGGCTTGTGAAAATGAAGGCATGCCACGTCGTAACTGGCTAACAAGTCTGTTTACATCAAGTCTCAGCTGGTCCATGTGAGATCGTTTACATGTATCACAAATAATATTATCGCAATGAGCACAGCGTGCAAGTGGAATGTGACGTCCACAAACTGAGCAACCAGTACGCTGTCCTTCACCTTCAGCCCTGTTCCGTGTTGAAGGCTGTGATACATTATCAGAAATATCTGCATTTGAATTTTCTTGTCTCTGATCGGTTGGATTGTCCGTAGGAACATTTTCAGGTTGTGGATGATTTGATAATGGCTGAGGTAGGGCTGGCAGAGATTGAGCTGATAGATCTAGGAAATTCAAGAGAGTTCTATTTGTTGGAAAGGCAGACACACCTGCATATGGTACTCTATGTTCAACTCGGCATTCTGGACACTTTATTCGATAAAATCTAAAATAAAATAAATATGTACTGTGTTAGATTGTATTTAACTTTTTTACCACACAATCCCTAATTTCAACGACCCTAAGAAACAAGCTTTTGCAAACATGGAGGGCAAAGGATAAAATACTGGTTACCAGCATTTTCTCCTTTTCCGTCAGTGTTTTCAATCCCTCCATAAACATATTCCTATTTTTGAGTAACACTTATTTTTGTCATCTGTAATTGCTTTGAATTTGGACGTCTAAAATTTTGTTGTTTGGCAAAAAAGTTAAATTGGTTATGAGTGTAGTGCGATATCAATTTTTTACTGACAGTAATATTACATATCAAATTTCTGAAATTGAGAGAGAGACTTTTAAAAAATCACATACATAACTCTTTATCCAGAAATCAGAAACTTACCAAAGAAAACAATCCGGAAAACGAGAACTAATTTCTCCAAGTTGAAATGGTTCCCAGATGCATTGTGTATAATAAATATGAGAGTTGTGCCATAAATTTGCAGAATTTGCCTTCAGATCCAGTAGATTTTTATAAAGCAAAAGGGCCATGACGGCCCTGTATTACTCCGATGGCTAAATAAGTAAAACCACTACACGCTAAACTTTACAACACTTGGCAAATTGAATCTGAAAATGGGACCCCTGAAACAGGACTGAAATTGGTAGCCCTAAGTCATATGGTCAGCAGGGTTTTCCATGATACACAAATTCTGTGTCATAGACGCACTTTTATTTCAATTGACTCCCAACATAAATGACAGTGCATCATCAGTGACACAACTTTCCAAAATCTTAATCATCTACCAACTTGAATAAAGCGTCACAAATTTAAGTGTGTTCACAGGAATTTGACATTCTATTACCAAAATAAATGATAAAATATGAAAAAATAAACCTCCCCTATATAATATAAACACAAGGAATGCAACGTCTCGATTGCTGGCGCTAGCACCTGACAGCCTTTCCCAACCAAAAACATCCACGAAAAAAACATTGATCATAATCTCCCCTTGGCCTAGCGATAGACAACACACTAATGTTTCTGCGACATCCGGCGATACCTCAGTAGACACCTTTTCAACTGCAGATTCTCATATTTTCGTATTACTTATTACTATTATTTTTTCAAATATCTTTTCTTTAAAAAGGAATGCGCTCAAATACTTTTGTTAGTTACTTATAGAAAAATCTTTAGTATCATGTGATGTCCATAAATGTATTAAAAACGAAAAAAATAACAGTAATAAGTAATACGAAAATACGCTTCCTGCCACTTTCTGTGACGTCAGCGAAAGGAGACCCAGACAAATCAAAATTTTCTGATAAAGCTGTGAAACATGATGGATATCTCCGGTTGAAAGGTGTCTACTGAGGTATCGCCAGATGTCGCAGGTACATTCGTGTGTTGTCTGTCGCTAGGCTAAAGGAAATTATGATCAATGTTTGTTTCAAGGGTGATTTTGGTTGGGAAAGGCTGTTGGGTGCTAGCGCCAGCAATCGAGACGTTGCATTCCTTGTGTTTATATTATATAGGGGAGATTTTTTTTTTCATATTTTATCATTTATTTTGGTTATAGAATGTCAAATTCCTGTGGTGTGTTCTACCTTCGGTATAAGACAAACACCAAACTTTTTTTAACTACAGGGTTTATTTTAGATAAAAGTGGTTTTCTGGGAATCTATTTATAGAATCAGACTGGTATTGACGAGTATATTGGGCATGTGTCATAAATGGGTCCAGTCCAAGTCTTGGTTACGTTCTCTGTATTTCATAGCTAATTTCACATTACTTTCGGTATATAAAATTACATATTACCGGTCTGTGCTGTTTGTGGTAATTAAAGATGGGTATTTAGATTTTTCATAACTCACCAAATTAGAATATATATCACTGAAATTCATACAAAACTAGAGCTATCACTAAACATGATTATACCCCCACCAGGTCCTTGTCCCAAAATAGCTCTTTGTAACAGATTGCAGAATGGTTTGTACAAAAAAGGAGTTAAAAAAACTACTGGGAATAGACTTATGGTTCTTGTACTCTGCACTTCACGTTAATCTGGTCTATCTGTATATAAAGTTTGAAGTCACTAGCTTTGATGCTGTAGAAATTATGCTCCAGACAAAAATAAAAAAAATATAATTTACAAAGGAAAATAACTAGTGTGAATAGAGTTATGGTTCTTCTAAAGTGCATTTTGCTTTATGGTGATCTAATTTTACATAACGTTTGAAGTTACTAGTTTTGGTACTTTGTGAGTTAAATCCAAAGTTAAAATTTACAAAGGGCAATAACTCAAAAAACAGTTGGAATAGATTTATGGTTCTTGGACACTGTACTGCTACTATAAGTGATCTAGTAGTGTATGAAGTTTGAAGTTACTAGCTTTTTCACTTTGGAAGTTATCCTCCGGACTAAAATCCAAAGTTGAAATTTACAAAAGGCAGTAGCTTAAACAAGAGGACCATGATGGTCCTATATCGCTCACCTGGGTACTAAGCTGTAAAATCAAACTTGCGACCCCAGGGGCGGGGCAAGTTTTGACCCCAGGGGCATCCTAAGGAAAAACTTGGTAGAGGCCCATTAGGAGATGCTACTTACAAAATATCAAAGCTCTACACCTTCTAGTTTCAGAGGAGTAGAATTTTAAAGTTTTCCTTCTTTGTTCCTATGTTTCGAACTTGTGACTCCTGGGGCAGGGCAAGTTTTGACCCCAGGGGCATCGTATAAAGAAACTTTGTAGAAGTCCACTAAGAGATGCTACATAGCAAATATCAAAGCTCTGCACCTCCTAGTTTCAGACAAGAAGAATTTTAAAGTTTTCCTTCTTTATTTCTATGTTTTAAACTTGTCACCCCCGGAGCGGGGCCAGTTTCGACCCTAGGGACATCAAATGAACAATGTTGGTAGAGGTCCACTAGGAGATGCTACATACCGAATATCAAAGCTATGCACCTTCTAGTTTCAGAGAAGAAGAATTTTAAAGTTTTCTTTCTTTGTTCCTATGTTTCAAACTTGTGACCCATGGGGCGGGACCAGTTTTGACCCCAGGGACATCATATGAACAATCTTGGTAGAGGCTCACTAGGAGATGCTACATACCAAATATCAAAGTACTACGTCTTCTAGTTTCAGAGAAGAAATATTTTAAAGTTTTCCTTCTTTGTTCCAATGTTTCGAACTTTTGATCCCCGGTGCTGGGCCAGTTTTGACCCCAGGGGTATCCTATGAACAATCTTGGTAGAGGTCCACTAGGAGATGCTACATACCAAATATCAAAGCTCTGCACCTTCTAGTTTTAGAGAAGAAGTTTTTTATAGTTTTCCTTCTTTGTTCCTATGTTTCAAACTTGTGACCCCTAGGGCGGGGCCAGTTTTGACCCCAGGGGCATCATATGAACAATCTTGGTAGAGGTCCACTTGGAGATGCTATATACCAAATATCAAAACTCTGCACCTTCTAGTTGTAGAGAAGAAGATTTTTAAAGTTTTCCTTCTTTGTTGTTATGTTTCAAACTTGAGACCCCTGGGGCGGGGCTAGAGTTGACCCCAGAGGCATCATATGAACAATCTTAGTAGAGATGCACTAGGAAATGCTACACACCAAATATCAAAGTTCTAAAGTGCTACATACCAAATATCAAAGCTCTGCACCTTCTAGTTTTAGAGAAGAAGATTTCTAAAGTTTTCCTTCTTTGTTGCTATGTTTCTAACTTGTGACCCCCAGGGCAGGACCAGTTTTGACCCCAGGGACATAATATGAACAATCTTTATAGAGATCCACTAGGAGATGCTACAAATCAAATATCAAAGCTCTGCACCTTCTAGTTTCAGAGAAGAAGATTTTTAAAGTTTTCCTTCTTTGTTCCTATGTTTCAAACTTGTGACCCCCGGGGCGGGGCCAATTTCGACCCCAGGGGCATCATATGGACAACCTTGGTAGAGGTCAACTAGGAGATGATACCGAATATCAAAGCTCTGCACTTTCTAGTTTCAGAGAAGATTTTTAAAGTTTTCCTTCTTTGTTCCTATGTTACAAACTTGTGACCCCTAGGGCGGGGCCAGTTTTGACCCCAGGGGCATCATATGAACAATCTTGGTAGAGGTCCACTAGGAGATGCTTCATGTACATACCAAATATCTAAGCTCTGCACCTTCTAGTTTCAGAGATGAAGATTTTCAAAGGTTTCCTTCTTTGTTCCTATGTTTCAAATTTGTGACCCCCGGGATGGGCCAGTTTTGACCCCAGGGGCATCATATAAACAATCTTGGTAGAGGTCCACTAGGAGATGCTATAAACCAAATATCAAAGCTCTGCACCATCTAGGTGCAGAGAAGAAGATTTTTAAAGTTTTTCTTCTTTGTTGCTATGTTTCAAATTTGTGATCCCCAGGGCGGGGCCAGTTTTGACCCTAGGGGCATAATTTGAACAAATTTGGTAGAGGTCCACTAGGAGATGCTACATACCAAATATCAAAGCTCTGCACCTTCTAGTTTCAGAGAAGAAGATTTTTATAGTTTTCCTTCTTTGTTCCTATGTTTCAAACTTGTGACCCCCGGGGCGGGGCCATCTTTGACCCCAGGGGCAATATATGAACAATCTTGGTAGAGGTCCACTAGGAGATGCTACAAACAAAATATCAAAGCTCTATGCCTTCTAGTTTCAGAGAAGAAGATTTTTTAAAGATTTTGCTATTTTTTTCCTTCTAGTTGCCATGGCAACCAGAGTTATGGCTGGAATTCAATCTCTTGAACAACTTCAGTAGAGCTTCACCAAAGGAAGATCCCTGCCAAGTTTCATCAAGATTGGCCCTGTGGTTTAGAAGGAGAAGATGTTTAAAGAAATTGTGCACGACGCATGACAGACGATGGACATTGGGCGATCACAAAAGCTCACCATGAGCACTTCGTCCTCAGGTAAGGTAAAAAGTTGGTATAGAATTATGGTTCTTGTACATTGCAATTGTCCTTAATGTGATCTATCTGTGTGTGAAGTTTGAACAACTCTTTGAAAGATGCCTTTTGAAAAAATTGTGGAAAGTGGAGAAAAATCTGGTAATCTGCTTCTTCCTTTCCCACAATGTTTCAAACGCCATCTTTTTACTAGGTCTTTAAAATTCAGGATTGCTTGGTAGAGGAAAAAAGGAAAATGGATCATGGTTTACAAGTTTTCATTTGGTTATGTGTAAGGCTATTTTAAGTGGTGCACTGCGATATGAAACAAGCATTCTGATAGTATTGCATAGCAATACCCAGTCCCCTACTTGCCGTATGTTCGCTGGTATGTATAGTTAGTGAAGCTCTGTGGAGGAGAAATAACATATTTTACCCCCTTTTAGAATTAAAAGCATTGTGTCTGCCTTTGTATGCAATGCTTTAGTGGAAGCCAGATATATAAACATTTTCCTTGTTAAAGTTCATAAGAGAAGTTTAACTAGGACAAGATGTGTTTGTGAGACACGAATGCCCTTATAAAGGCAAACTTTGGGAAAAGTACCTTTACCTTGTGAGATGACCTTGACCTTAGCATCAGCAGGCGTGTAAAAATGAGACATACCAGTTTACCAAGCATAAGTTTTACAACTTAAGTACTTTGAATATGCAGAGAAATGACTATCAAAAGTTTTATGGACAAGTTTTCATAATAAGGGTTAAATTCCTTTTAGCCTGACCTTGGACATATAACCCACAGAAGGAAGTCATGGTGGTTGACTTACTCAGGAAAAACTAGAGCTGTCACTGAATGTGACTTAATACCCCTGCCAGCACTTTGACAAAGAAAAAAGTGTCAAGTTCAAGGGGAGATAATTCCTCAACAAGGGAGAGTTGACACTTGAAAATTGTGTCTTGCAAATCTTCATATGATCAATATATGTGCATAGTTTCAATATAATTGAAGGAAAACTATGGGAAGAGTTTGCGACACAAAATTGCTAATGTTTTGTACACAGACGGATACGCTGACGGACAGACAGACAGACACATGGACGGACAGACATTTGTTTGTGGGGGTATAATAAAGTGAATATGTATGAGGTGGTGCTGAACAAAGCTGGAATATGATCTGTAAGTCATGGTGGTTAACTTATACACCAAAAATGAAGTGAATATGTACCAGGGTTTAGAAAAAAAGTGTGGAAAAGTGTTTCATCAGTGAAAATTTCCAAGTTCAAGGCCCATAAATCAATCTGTGAAAAATCAGTGGAGTAGGGGACTAAAAGTGTTGTTTGCAATGTAAAACAAAATAAAAGAATGTTTCAAACCTATCAACAAGTTGTTCAAGGCAAGGACTTTCACAAAATGTGTGTTGGCATGGCAACAATTTGGGTGTTCGAAATCTGTCCCAACATATTGGACATCGTAACAGTTCATTGACTTGTTGTGCTGAGTATGACAGGTTTGCCTCATCCACATCAGCCATCTTGCTTAGTGTTTGTTTTAAGTAGATGTTTTCCAACCCTCTACATCTGTGTTGACTGTTATATGCATCTATGCTCTATGTGAAACTGAAAAGACAAACAATACTGTTTCATACATAAGCTCTTTTCAAAATGACAAAATCTTTAATCTGGACCAAACTGAAAGCATTTGCAGATGACAAAATTCATGTTTCTAAAATGATAATTTCTATCCAAGGTGCAATAAAAAACACTGTAGAAAAATGAGAACTCTTGTAACTAGCATTTGCTCCTTTTCCCAACATGATATCTAAAGGCTTCTCTCCAGTTTTAGATATGAAGACAAATACTTTGATACAATTTCAGGAGTATAGGGCTGAAAATGTGGCCTCTATAGAGTGCAAACAAGGTTTTTCCAAGATTTGACCCAGTGCCCTACTTTTTTACCAAATGTGACGCCATTTAAAACTTGTGGAGTTATCATGAAGACAAGCATTCTGACCAAGTTTCACGTGTATTGGACTGAAAATGTGGCCTCTACAAGACACACAAGATTTATTCTAAGACTTGGTCTTTTAGTGACCTCCTATCTGATTCAACCTGACACAATTTCAATCTAGCTTGTCATATCATAAAGACAAAAATTCTAATCAACTTTCATAAACATTGGGCTGAAAATGTCGAACTAGGGCACACACAATGTAATTCAAAACTTTGGTACAGTGACCTACTTACCATGATTCCATTTCAAACTTGTCCCTGATGCATGCATCAATAAGGCGTATGTGCTGACAACTTTTCCTAAATATTAGGGCTGAAAATGTGGCTTCTCCCAAGATTCTTTCTAGGATTTGTCGCACTGACCTACCTTTTGACCCCACATGAGACAATATCACATATCCTCCTCAAGACAAATATTCTGTACATTTCTAATAAACTGAACTGTGGCATCCAGACCCGACAAAGGGCTTTTCTAAGATTTGGTCTAATGACCTACCTCCTGACCCCATGTGACCATACTTAAAAAGTGCCATTAAAACTGTAATTCTGACCAATTTTCATGACTACTGCACAGGAAAATATTCACTAGAGCCCACACTAGGTAACTTTTGACAACCCCCATGATCGACACAGCACAATCACAAAATACTTGAAACTTCATGCTCAGATGGGCAAAAAACTCATGCATTTAACTGGACTTAAAATTGAATCCATAGGTAGTCAAGGATGCACTTTGATAAATTTATACAAAAAAATCTAAGATGAGTCCACATTGTATGTATTTGCAAACAAAATATAAGATGTATTCTAACTGATAATATGGGGGTGTGTGCGTGTGTGTAAAAATGCATAGCAATAATACTAAAACATTTCTGAACATTCCTGTCTACCTGCATACTGATAAACTGAATGACGCAATTACCTATAATTACCTATGGTTCCTGTTTTGTATTAAGTTGGATACAACGAAACATAAATATTACCTGTAGCTTAAAGGTGGGTATTTAGATTTTTCACATCTCACCAAATTAAAAAAAAAAAATATATATATCCGAAATTCATGTGAAATAACAATATAAATCGTCAATAATTAAGAATCATAAAACTACAAAAAAAATCTTTTGATGTGTTCCCTTAAAAGGCTACGTAGCCTCTTAAGCTATTTTTAGATTTCACGCCAGAAATCAAAAAAGCATTGTGGGAATGTTAAGTGGCTGGCACGTGACTAATGATGCTTAAATTCCATAACATAACAAATATGTAATTATTTTCCATAGTGTCTTCTCCGAACGCTATGTTGAAAGCTTCGTCTGTGTATTTCAGGTATGTAAATGAGCAAGTTGCCCATAGACTGTGTTTCCCCTCAGTGTTGACTGGGGCTGTAGTAAATCTCTTGATTTCTCTTGTTGTCAGATGGTTTTCGGCGACTGGGGTTTTACAAATGAATATAAACGGCTTTGGGAGTATAAGGATGATTTTTTTGTATTTCAGTAAAATTTTCGACCCAAAATCTGAATGGCCACCTTTAACTATTACTGACTAATGGCTTAGTTATATAGGTCACATCTATAATGTCTGTTTTATCCCAACATATTCCTGCATAGACTATTTTGAGACCACCTGAATACAAGTAACAGTCAAATGAAAGAGAAAAGACACACATCAGAATTTTAGACCTATCCAAATCAAAAGCATTTCCAGACGATTATTTTATAGTGGCTCAAATGATGCAATTTTCTTTGAGAGGGTAGAAAACTTTGTGGAAAAAGGAGAAAACGCTGCTTACCAGTATTTTCTCCTTTTCCCACCAAGTTTTCAAAAGGCCTCTTCCTAGGGGGTCGTTAAAATTTGTCATTGTGTGGTAAAGAGCTCAGCAACTGCCGTGAAATTTCACAACCTGAGCAAGAGGCCTTTTGAAAAGATTTTGGGAAAGGGAGAGGGTGCAGTATTTTGTCCTTTTTCCATATGTTTTACATTTGGGGACAAGAGAAAATGTTCATTGTGTTACATCATTTTACCATTCACAATGTTTACAAAAGCTTTCTTGCCACGGTCTTCAAAACTCAGGGTTCTTTGGAAACGGATTAAGTAAGAGGTATATAATTATATAGTATCTGATATGAGTTGGCTTTTGGGATTAAACTTTATTAAAAAAGTCTAGGGAAGTGTTATTCAGCGAGCCTTTTTCCTTGTTAACCCTTTACCCCATAAGGCATTTCTATGGTATCTCTAATTGACCTTAACCCTTTCCCAAACAAGCCCTGGTTTTTAGGTGTCTGCAGTAAAAGTCTTTTGAAAACACTGTGGGAAAAGGAGAAATTGCTCAAAACGAGCAATTTCTCCTTTTCACACAGTGTTTTCTACCCTGTTTGAGAACTTTCTGGCTTTCTCTCCAAGTCTAAAATTGTCCTCTGCAAACTCTTTTGGTTTGGAAGAGTCCAAAATTCGTCGTTTGGGAAAGGGTTAAATAACAGAATGGATGAAGCCGTTTCTTATGTGTATATGACACCTTTTGGTAGTGTAGAAAACATTGTGGGAAAAGGTGAAAGT
Source organism: Tridacna crocea (assembly GCA_943736015.1). NCBI lineage: Eukaryota > Metazoa > Mollusca > Bivalvia > Cardiida > Cardiidae > Tridacna > Tridacna crocea. The sequence continues at coordinate 19,908,461 of OX031069.1, forward strand.
GCTCGTCACGAGCACTTTCACCTTTTGCCACAATGTTTTCCAAAGGCTCCTACAAGCGATGCGTAGAAATGAGTATCTATGAAGTAAAGGGTTAAATAAAATTGTATCACAAAAGCCGACAAATGTCAGATTCTATTCATCACATAATGCTATTTCCTGAAATATAGATCAGGTGATGCAAAACCATTTCTGGTTGCATCCATGGTAATATCCTTAAAAACCATTCACTTCTATGAAATACATACAAAATGACTTAAAAAATGACGTCACACTAATTAATATGATATCACATGTGTATTAAATAAGAAAATTCATGATGGTATATTACACTGAAAACAAGAGGGGTTATGTGATAAAACTTTTATGCCAATTAGATGCCAATAAACAAAAAAAAGTTCTTTTTGTGTTGGTCCACACAAATTCTGACCATTAAAGGTGGCTCTTCAGATTTCGGGACAAAAATTTTACAAAAATACAAAGAAATCTCGCTAATACTCCCAAAAACTTTTAATTTTCATCCATACAACCCCAGTGGTCAAAAAACCATCCAACAGCAATTTTAGTCTATTTTTTTACATGGGCAACTCATTTAAATACCTTAAGTACACAGTCAAAGCTTCAAACATAGAGTCTGAAAAAGACATCGAGGAAAATAATTACATGTTTGTTATGTTGTGGGATTTAAGAGTCATTAGTCTCGTGCCAGTCACTTGACATTCCCACAATGCTTTTCTGATTTCTGGCGCGAAATCTAAAAATGTGATATAATGTATTCTTTAATTTGATGAGATGTGAAAATTTTAGATATGCACCTTTAATGTGGGCTCAGTGCTCTAAAAAGATCAGTAATTGCCTGATAGTCTGCCTTAAACTAATGGAGCAAGTAATCCAGGGTTTATGAGTGAAAATACCACTTCAGCCAAAAGGTGCTTTGACCCTTTACTATTTACCAAAAAATCCTGTATTCTCACAACTCTGAGAAACAAGCCGCCCAACCATTTGGAAACATTATGGAAATAGGAGAAAATGTTGGTTATCAGCATTTTCTCTTTTTGCCACAATGTTTTCCACCCTTTCCAGAACAAATTTCAATTTTGAGTCACATTAATTTTGTCTTCTGCAAATGTTTTTAGTTTGATCCAGTCTAAAATTTTGTTATTTGGCAGAGATAAGTAACATACAGTGCCAATTTTCAAGGACCCAAAGAAGGCGACTTTCAAAAACATTGGGGAAGGAGAAAATACCGGTTACCAGCATGTTCTTCTTTTCCAAGAATGTGTTCTACCTTTCCACACACAAAAAACCTTATAACCATATTAATCCTTTCCCAAACGGCTAATTTTGAACCAGACCAAATTGAAAGTATTTTGCAGATGTCAAATTAACAGTTGCTAAAAAGATGATTTTTCTATATTATAGGGTAGAAAACATTGTGGGGAAAGGAGAAAATGCTGGTTCCCAGCATTTTCTCCTATTTCCACAATGTTTTCAAAAGGCTTCTATTCCTGACCCGTAAAAACCAGGGATTGTTTGGGAAAGGGTTAATTTTAAAGTCTGCAGATGCTTTCAATTTGGGTAAACCCAGAATTTATAGTCACTGGTAAAGAGTCCGAGGTTAAATGCCAATCCTCAATTTAATACAGATGCTGTTACAATATGTGTCAGAACAAATATTCTGCAACAAAAACATTCTTAACAGTTGTAAAAACAAGCTGGCTTCTTCACAAAAGGAGCCAGGAGAGGTCAGCATCAATGTTTTAAAATACCGTTATATGTAGTTTATTTATTTTATGTCATTTGCAACCATGGCAAATCAATAACAAATCCTTTCTGAAATTAGTCATATAAAAATAAACCATGGTCTATTTCCTGTTTCAGTGATTACTATTTATTTTAACACAGATGAAACAGACTGTGTATCAGAACAATTTGGCAAAAAAAATGGATTTAGATAGCAAAATCTGTGGCAGTCTGCCTCTAAACTCACCACTGTTGGAGTCTGATGACCTCTCGAATCATCATGTAGTACAATATTGGTGATGCACAAAGTAAGAAAACAAAGTTCTGCAAATGGAGAGGTATCTTGTATCTTGTGGTAAATCTACTTTCAGTTTGTGCCCTGGATTTTTTCACAGGATTGTCCTTGGGCATGACACTTCAGAGCCTAGCCTAGAACTGGTGAAACCCATGAAACATGAATGTGACCTTTCGCTGTAATTTGACTGAAATAATGTTGAAAGAGGTGTAAAACACCATTCAAATAAACTTATGCCACACGATCTCTACTTTTGACGACCCTGAGAAGGAAGCCTTTAGAAAACATTGTGGGAAAAGGAGAAAATGCTGGTAACCAGCATTTTCTCCTTTTCCCACAAAACGTTTTCAACTCTTCACAAAACAAATTTTAATTTTCATTTGCTTTTATTTTGTCGTTTGCAAATGCTTTCGGTTTGGACAAACCTAAAATTTTGTCGTTTGGTAATGAGTTAACAGAAGACCAGATGTAAAAGATACCATACTGATTAATCCCAATTTCTTGAGTATCCAGCATATATCAGACATCCATCAATACAGGTAAACATTTAACGCAACTCATTTGCGCAGACAATGTAGTTTCATACTTATTCCTTGGTGCATTTTCCCAGCTCACTATAAATTCAGGTACGCAGAATGATATAAATAGCTCAGATTCTTCACACAATTTCTAAGGCTGTTACTGTTTACCAACAGGTTCTCATTTTATAACTCTTTCAAAATAGGCTTTGCACTTGTACAGGATAGGACTGAATCCAAGATACATAAAATATATTTGAGCCATGAACTGTGAAAAGGGGGCTTTATGCATCTGCGTTACCTATCGTCCCAGGTCAGCCTGCGCAGGCTGACCTGGCCTGGGCCAAAACTCTACATTGCTATTGGTCAATTTACTGTTTTTTAAAGGACCAATCTACCTCATGATTAACTCTGTACCACACCATAAAATTTCAGACCGGTCCAAATTGAAAGCATTTGCAGATGACAAAATAATTGTGATTGAAAAATTGAAATTTGTTGTTGGAAGGATAAAAAATATTTTGGGAAAAGGAGAAAATGCTGGTTACCAGCATTTTCTCCTTTTCCCACAATGTTTTCAGAAGGCTTCTTTTTCAGGGTAGTTAAAACTTGGGATTGTGTGGTAAAGAGTTAAGTTGATTATTGAAAAAGACTAGCTCTTATGGACCAATAATTATGTGATGACTTTAAGGGGCAGCGCAGTGCATTATCTCCCGCTAGATGGCATTCTATAAATACTCATCTATCTAATATGGGCATCCTGGGTACAGAACCGAACCACTTTCCTGCGCAACAACTGTTACTTTGAATTTCAAACTAAAGTAAATGTTTACTCAATAAAACGCTACCTCGTGCAAATCACTCGGCTATGATTAGCAGTGTAGAGAAATCTGGAGCTAAAGCAGGTCTCATTTCTCCTCAAACGTATTGATAAAAACTGTTTTCTACATTACTACTTTATAGAGCGTAATATTATAGTCAGCCCGCTTTTGGGGCTAGTGATGCGTCATAATCTTCGAAGAATATGACATGCGCAGAAAGCGCAGCACAGTGTATCTGGAAATGCATTAAGCCCACTTTTGCCAGAGCATGACTCTTATCTAAGTTTACATTAGCCCTTTATCAAACAATTATACTTCAAATGTTTGCAAATGGAAAGCTTTTGCAGACAAAGAGTTAAATTTGATCACGAAACTTGAATTTGTCTTTGGAAAACATCGTGGGAAAAGGTTGAAATGCTGGTTACAAGCATTTTCTCCTTTTTCCACACTTTCAAAAGGGTTCTCTCTCAGGGTCATTAAAGGTGGATACTTAGAATTTTCACATCACTCCAAATAAAAAATATATATATATCACTGACATTTATATGAATAAACAATACAAATCATCAATAATTAAAAATCATAAAATTACCAAAAAAAAAAAATTTTTTTTATGGTATTCCCTTAAAAGGCTTAAAACGTAGCCTCTTAAGCTATTTTTTAGATTTCACACCAAAAATAAAAAAAGCATTGTGGGAATGTTAAGTGACTGGTATGTGACTAATGTGGCTTAAATTCCATCACATAACAAACATGTAATCATTTTTCATAATGATCTTCTTTGGACGCTATGTTTGAAGCTTTGTCTGTGTATTTCCGGTACAAAAATGAGCAAGTTGTTCAAGTAAAAATAGAATGTGTTTCCCGTCGATGTCGACCTTGGCCGTAGTAAATCTCTAATTTCTGTTGTTGTCGGACGGCATTCGACTACTGAACTTTTAATAAAGATATTCATAAGTCTTTGGGAGTATAAGGATGATATTTTTGTATTTTTCATGATTTTTGTAAAATTTTCGTCCCAAATTCCGAAGGGCCACCTTTAAAACTTCAGGTTTAATGAATGGTTAAGTCTTTCTTATAACATAACCTGCTTTTAAAACTATAACTTCTATATTGTTGAAGACAGGTTAGTTATGGCTAAATTGATGGCATTCATCTTATAAAGCATAGGAAACAATATGGGAAAAAGGCAAAATGGCTACCACCATCTCCCATTTTCAACAATGATTGCAACAGTGTAAATTCCTACGCATCTTAACCCTTTACCAAAAATCCCTGGTTTTTTCAACCCTGAGATACAAGCCTTTTGAAAACATTGTGGGAAAAGGAGAAAATGCTGCTAACCAGCATTTTCTCCTTTTCCCCACAATTTTTTCCACCCATTCAAGAAAGAAAATTCAGTTTTTGAGTCACATAAATTTTGTCGTCTGCAAATGCTTTCAATTTGGACCAGTCTAACGTTTTGTTGTTTGGTAAGGAGTTTACTCTTTACCAAATGACAAATTTTTGACTAGTCCAAATTGAAAGCATTTGCAGACCACAAAATAAAGGGTCGTGAAAACCAGGGATTTTTTGGTAAAGGGTTAAAGTACATTTAAGGGAGCTCTATTCAGATTTCCATAATCTCACCAAAATAAGTCTAGAGCTTAACACCTTTGCATTAAAGAAAGTGTTCACTTAAAACTTTGTGAATTTTTTTTGGGTAACATCCAGTAAATCTTGGGCAAACTGACAGAAAAATTCCACTCTAAACTTATCATCGTAAGCACAGAAAAATTGAAGTGACAAGAGATATTTACATAACATTTATCTTTACTCCAAGCGTGCCCTAAGGTCCCTTTAGGTGCTTTTACAGAGTAAATCAAGATCAGACTTAAATGACTGTGCAGTCTGATCTTTGATCAAGAAACTCCATGCAATGTGAATTTATATACTCTATCTTAATATTACTGTTTTGCTAAGTTGTTTGGTGTCCATTAACAAACTTTGTTGTCTCTGGCACTCTAAAGGCTTACTCTTATCCACACAATCTGGCATCTTAACCATTTACTCCATAGATACTCATTTCTACGCATTGCTCATAGGAGCCTTTGAAAACCATTATAGCAAAAGGTGAAATTGCTCGTGACAAGCGATTTCACCTTTTGTCACAATGTTTTCTATGCTATCAAAAGCTGTCATATACACATAAGAAATGGCTTTATCCTTGCTGTCATTTAGGGTTAATTAGAGATACCATAGAAATGCCTTATGGGGTAAAGGGTTAATGACCCAGAGCGAGAGAGCTTTCGGAAACAGTTTATTGGAAAAGGACAAAATCCTGCTAAAAGTAGCAGTTTTTCATCCTCCTGGGTTTTTTCCCCTTTCAAAGACAGTTACCATCATCTGGACGCAAAAGCTTTGCAGGTTCCTGATGGAAGAGTTATAAATTCATTATAATAATATGAGGATTAACCTAGAAATACATAATAGATAACAGACTTTTCCCCATAACTTGACTATTTATCAACAGTTTTTAACCAAATCTGCAGACTTGCCTTTGGATGCATTGATACATGCTACAAATTTCATCAAATTACAATGAATGGGTAAATTTACAAATGATTAAAATGTTACTTTATTGATTGTATGGTATTTAACGCTTTTTCAACATTATTCGTTATATCTCAGCAGCCAGTGCATTTATCTGTACTTTTCTGGAGTTTTTTTTTTACCAGCACTCCACACAATATTCTTTCAAAGTCCCGGCTGCTTTCCCACATAACCATCGTCGAAACAATGATCTTTGGTGAGAGAGGAATCATGAAACAATCCTGTCACAATGACCATCACCAATCTTCGGAAAGAAATTAGTCCAGCTTTGGAATGTTCCCACGACCCCCTGTTCTATTTTAGTCCTATATGCTTCAGACTGAGCTACTAGGGCTTGCCAACAAATTTTATGAGTAAGTAAAATACCACTTAATGCTACTTGTGAACAACATAAGACCTTTTCTACCATACTCTGAAAATGTCTTACTAAAACTTTTCCTACACAGACACCACCAGCATGAAAACATTTTCAATAATGGGCAAGACATTTGTTGTATTTTGCAATGAAGAAACTTTATTCATGAAAGAGCAGACACAATCTGCAATGTTTCCATATAATGAGATCATGGGCAATATCAGACTCCTGGCTCTTTGGATTCCACTCTATCTATGGAAAAGTGAGAAAGCATTGATACAGTTGAAAAACTCTGGTAGGGAAAGCAGTCTTAGATGTAGTTTTGGGTATGTTTTAGTGCAACTAGGCTTAAAAAGAAAGTATCTGTGTTAACCCTTTCCCAAACTATAAATTTTGGACTCTTCCAAACCGAAAGAGTTTGCAGACGACAATTTCAGATTTGGAGAAAATAGCAGAAAGTTCTCAAAAAGGGTAGAAAACACTGTGGGAAAAGGAGAAATTGCTCCTTACGAGCAATTTCTCCTTTTCCCACACTGTTTTTTTTAAAAGACTTTTACTGCAGACACGTAAAACCAGGGCTTGTTTGGGAAATGGTTTCCCCACCCTACCTACAAAATGCTGCTAATCCTAAACTTTATGTTTTGAATGGAAAAAAAGATCTATCAGGTGTAAAAAGTTTTGTTAGGAAAAAAAAAAACCCTACCGACCGCATTTTCTTTTTTATCATGTATAACTTATTACCGGTATATACATGTATGTGGGCTTTGTAGGTAGTTTGTGGTGGTCTGTGGTGTGTTTTGTGGTGTTTTGTAATAACCAGCATCCAATAGAGGGCGCATCACAGGAATTTTGAATTCATGCTCAATCAGCCAAGGTAAGATCCAAGTAGCGATCATTACCTTGACTCGTGAAGATGCAAAAATAGCATCGGAGCAGACACCTTCAGACCGAAGCTAGTCTTGAGACATTTTTGTGCATAATTTCATGTACAAATATGAAAAAATCACCGTAGCATCTAATCATTGAGACTATTACTATGGTCTAGTTTTCTGGCAAGGCTTAAAGAATGGTATTTAGAATTTTTACATCTCTCCAAATTACAAATATAATTATATATCACTTAAATTTATATGAAAAAATAATACAAACCATCAATAACTAAGACTTAAAAAAATTAAAAAAAAAAAAACTTTTTTGATGGTGTTCCCTTAGAAGGCTACATAGCCTCTTAAGATATTTTTAGATTTCGCGCCAAAATTCAATAAAGCATTGTGGGAATGTCAAGTGACTGGCATATGACTATTATAACGCATAAATTACATTACATAGCTAACATGTAATGATTATTTTCCATAATGTCTTCTTTGGACGCCATGTTTGAAACTTCGTCTATGTATTCCTGTGTGTAAATGAGAGAATGGATCATCTCAAAATAGAATGTGTCTTCCGTTGACCAGTGTCAACCAGGGCCGTAGTAAATCTCTGATTTCTCTTGTTGTCGGATGGTTTTTGACTTCTGGGGTTTTAGAACGCAAATTAAAAGGCTTTGTTAGTATAAGGATGATTCTTTTGCATCTTTTTAAATTTTTTGTCCCAAAATCTGAAGGGCCACCTTTAAGTAAATTAGGTCAATTATCATTACATTGCGGTATTTAGGCCCATCAATTTGTTACATTCCGGTAACTAGATCGCCCTTCATATGTTTCAAATTTGGCAATGTCATCTATTAGAGTAAGTGGTGAATGAATGTTAATTTCTGTGAACTAAAAAGTTTTACTAATTTGAAGATTTATTATGTTGTCTGCAACATCTTTCAATTATGAACAGTTACAAAAATTTTGTCGTCTGGTTATAGTTAAAGAGGGTCTTGTTACAAACCATTCTGGTGGGGAAACACCAAAATATAGAAAAAAATATGTATTGTGGCATTTGTTTTATTGAAGTTGCAGGATCAGTTTGATTGGATAACAAAATGCCTTATCACAACAGTAAAGCTCTTTGATGAAAATACTGAGGGCAATGGAGAAAAGCTGATTACCAGCATTTTCTCCTTTTCCAAGAGTGTTTTCCAAACACTTCTTCTTTAAGGTCATTAAAAGTCAGGATTGTATTGTAAAGACTTACAACCATAGGAACTAACCTGCAATACAAAAATGAAATCCAACAAATAGTTTGAGAGAAGGAATTTTTCAAAGATTTTACTTTATACCATAAAAAGAGAATGAGTCTCCCATAAAAGCCATGTTTTTTGACGGATCCTTTTTTTTTAAGGAATTCTGTAGACCTCTATCTAAGGAACATTCCTGCAAAATAATAATGCTATCCAATTAGCGGTTTGGGAGAAGAAGATTTTTAAATGTTTTTTACTTTGGTTGCCATGGCAACCAGAATTATTCAAACATGGAACACAATTATTTGAAGGAATTTGACAGAGGACCACCTAAGCATAGGCACTTGGGTTCTTTGTCTTTTACTTTTGTGCCTTACCTCTTCTATTTCTGCTGATCTTAAATACTAGTATTTAAGATATGCAGGAATAGAAGAGGTAAGGTACAAAAGTAAAAGACAAGGAAACCGAGTGCCTGTGCACCTAAGCCTAAGCCAAGGAACATTCCTGTGAAATTTGGTAAAAATCCAGTCAATAGTTTATGAGAAGTTTTTTAAAGAAAAAGATTACAGACGCACGCACGCACGAACGAACGGACGGACGGACGACGGACACAACGCCATGACAACAGCTCGCTGGCCTTCGGCCAGTGGAGCTAAAAAAAAATCCTACAATAGCTTACCCTAATCATGAGTTTACCTGCCTCAGTTCGCATCCGGATAGGTCTGTTTTTCACATCTGCAGTAGAGGAGTACTGAGAGGACATTAAATATTCATAAGTAGGCGTGGGAAAAAAAATAAACATTAAGGTTTAATTTAATTAAATTTGTTTTTGTCATTGGCCGATCATTTAGAAATTCATTGCTTGTATAAATCCATACTGTATATATATATATATATATTTTTAAAGCAATTAATGTTGTCAGATCGCTTCTTCCTCTTGGTCTTTAAATTAAATGCAGGAATTGTTCGGTAAAGCGTTAATAGGCATGCATATGGCATAAAATTACAACTTGAATTTAGTGAAATTTGGATTGAAGCTCCTAGAGAACGTTGGGCACCAAATGTAACAGGTGGTGGAAAATATATATTGCGGCTCGACCAGGATTCGAACCCTGCAGGGCCTCAGGAATACCGTTCCTGCACTCTAACCAACTGAGCTACCGAACCACATGTCGATACGGATGCACGATATATTTTATAACCAAATACCTGTACCCGGCTACAGATAAATTGTATTCTACTGATAAAGTCATGTTTACAAGTCATGTAGAATTATTTTAAAAATTGCTCTTCAATTCTTCGAGTAGCTTTCAATTGCATTGAAGTTTTGAATAGGTATTTTATGTTAGTTTGTATTCATGAAAACGGTCAAGGAATCAATATTTGATTGGAATAGATATATTTGTCAGATGGAAGGAGTTGATTAAATGAACTCAAAATTAATCAGATTTTCACACCTGGTGAAAAAAGGCAATTAAATTCCGGAACAAAGAGCGCATGATTTTCACAATAATCAAACTATTGTAACATATAATATATGGTTTACAGTCAAAACGTATATACCCAAACCAAAACGTACCCAAGTCAAAACGTACCCAACTGAAGTCAATTTAACGTACTCAAGTGGAGTCAAAACGTACCCAAGTGGAGTCAAAACTTACCCAATATGAAGTCAAAATGTACCCATGATTTTTATAGTGTTTTTATCTTCCACCTTTCCACACATTAAAGGTGGCCCTTCAGATTTTGGGACGAAAATTTTACAAGATTACAAAGAAATCATTCTTATACTCCCAAAGTCTTTTAATTTTCATTCATAAAACGCGTACCCAGTAGTCGAAATCCGTCCGACAACACGAGAAATTTGAGATTTACTACGGCCCAGGTTGACACCAACGGGAGACACATGCTATTTTTAGATGATCAATTCGCTCATTTACTTACGGGAATACACAGAAGAAGCTTCAAACATAGCGTCCGAAGAAGACATTATGGAAAATAATTATCAAATGTTTGTTATGATAGGGAATTTAAGCGTTATGAGCCACGTGCCAGTCACTTGACATTCCCACAATGCTCTATTGATTTTTGGCCCGAAATCTAAAAATAGCTTAAGAGGCTACGTAGCCTTTTAAGGGAATACCACCCCCCCCCCCCAATTTTTTTTTTTTTTTTGTAATTTTATGAATCTTAATTATTGATGATTTGTATTATTTTTTCATATGAATTTCAGTGATATATATATTTTCTAATTTGGTGAGATGTAAAAATTCTAAATACCCACCTTTAATAGAAATATTGTTTTCATCATCTTGATGATAATAATTTTTCATTCTGCTTTATTTCAAATTTGCCTTACATGATTAAAACAAGTAATGAAGCATATCACAGAATATGTAGCTAAGTCTATCAAACGCTTCATGATAAAATTACACTGTTTGTATCTCTCTTTTTTGGCAAATACAATTAACATTAAGGAAAAAGCATGACATACCTAAATATCATTATCCATCATTATTAATATATATTTTATCCATAAAAAAAAAAAAAATTCAGAAAAAAAAATCTTCATAAGAATTAGCACTTTTATAAAAATAAGATACGTTATTTGGGTGGTGTCCGTAGTCGTGAGGTAGAGCGTCGGCCTCATAACCTAAAGGTCCTGAGTTCGATACCCGGGAGCGGGTGTCAGGTTTGGGATTTTTCATTGGCCCACACATTTGGCGCTAGTACTGGTGTAGTTCCCAGGAAGCAGAATCGAGAGAGATTAGTATAGGTTGTCAGAACTTGTTTCTCAGTCGATGTAAAATAAATATGTTTAAACTAAACATTGTTTGGATAACAAAAGGCGCAATTTTCGCACCCAAAAAGTGTGTTATAAACTATAATTATGTGGTGAATAAATTAATTATTCACAGTGGAATTAAAGCTGCTCTATATTGGCTGAATGCTTTGTAAATTCCTATAGGGAGTTTTGTTCGGGATCAGACTACTCTTGGGGAGTGGTCTGATCTTGAACAAACAAACAGATGTATTATGGAAAATCTTTAAAAATGGCGCTGTAAATTTTTTCATATAATTCTCAGATAATAACATTCTATTTATGTCTTTGTTTTCTGCGCATGTGGGTATAAATTTGTTTGATATGTTGTAAGCTATAAACATGCAAGTGCTGTTTTATGCTGAATAAAGATGTTAAGTGTTAAAATGTTAAATGTTAAATATTGATTATTTGAGAGACAGTTTATTTTAGATGAAAAACTGAAGGGTTGATTTTTTTTCCAAATTCATTAAATGCTCAGATGGAAATTTTTCTTATATTTTCCTTTTCCTCCCTTTGAAAATTCTTCTTTGCAACATTTTTATCATCAGGAAATTCCCTAAATATGCATAAGTAAAAGATTTTGTTGTCTATGTGGTGACACGGTTACACCTTCTTATCATTACAAGTATGAATATTTACGCAATTTCTCAGTTAATTAAAACTTTAAGAATTAGAGGGCGAATATCATAAGACATATTCTGCACTGAAAATATCGTAAACTTAACTCTTTACCAATCAATAAAATCTTGGACTCTTCCAGATTGAAGACATTTGCAAAAAAAAAAAACGTTATAATATAAGGCTTCGAAGGGTAAAAAACATTGTGAGAAACGGGAGGAAGTTGTAACAATGTTGTAAAAAACTACTTTTTCAGAAGGATTGTAAATACTACAGACTACGTAATTAAAGAATGCCTGTGCTTTTTGTGGGTGAAAAAAAAAAGTTCGACTAAATATCATTGAACATTTTCATTTTAAACTTGAATTGACTAGAACTAACTTATCTTTTTATTAAATTTGAAAAGGAGTTGTGTGGTGAATATAATTAATATACTATGTAGCATAGTGTACAAATGTTTGTAAATCATCTTTTTTGAATATAAAACTGTTAATGACAACTAGTTTGTTACACCTGATTAGTCCTGACATAAACACATCACCCAGAATTGAATGTAACGTAGGATTAAAACCATGGATCATTTTTAAAGAATTAAAGGGATATAAAGTGAGTCAGGAGTTAAAAAATCCTTAAAAGGTAAGATAGATGAAGTTTTTAATCTATAACTAACACGGAAATTATTTCAATAAAAAATTTACTTTGGGTACGTTTTGACTTAAATTTTGGGTACGTTTTGACCTAACTTTTGGGTACGTTTTGACTTATTTTTTGGGTACGTTTTGGTTTGGATACGTTTTGACCGCATCCCTGGAATATTTAACCATTAACCCTTTCCAAAACAAGCCCTGGTTTTCACGTGTCTGCAGTAAAAATATTTTGAAAACACTGTGGAAATAGGAGAAATTACTCCTTTTTCCACAGTGTTTTTTTACCCTGATTGAGAACTTTCTGCCATTTTTTCCGAATCTAAATTTGTTGTCTGCACACTCTTTTGGTTTAGAAGAGTCCGAAAGTTGTCGTTCACGGTTTGGAAAAGGGTCAATTCATTTAGCGCTAGAATCGAAAACGCAGGTAGTTAAGAGCAAGATCAGTATGCAAAAATGCGATCTAAGCTTGTATTTACACCGTCTAGGTTCTGAGCCAAACCTTTCAGAAAAAATCTTTTCTGAATTTCAGTGAATTGTCCATGAAGTCCCCTTTATAAATTGGCGCCAAAAGAGTTAAACACGAAGGCTAATGATTGCAAAAGTCAGTAACATTTCTCATTGTGCAATGTTTCAGCAGTACAAAAATGCTACCGCAGAATCGCTTGTAAGTAAAAAAAATCATGTTAGCCGTCTGAAGAGGTTTTCAAAATTGTTTTAAAAAGTGAAAAAACATGTGGAAAAAGGAGACCTTGTTGGTTATTTGATTTTGGACCTTTTCCCACTACTATGCTTACTCCTTTGGTATGGTTGAAAGTCGGGATCGTGTAGTTGGCGCACGTCTCGGAAAAGGAAGTCTGTACAATGAAACTATAAGAGAGAGAGAGAAGAGAGAAAATAAAAATATTGCTATACGTGAACAGAGAGTCTCTTCAAAATTGTATATAGATCTGTTTGCAGACAACAAATTCATATTTGGTACAAATAGACTTTAAAAGTTCTCTGAAAGGGTGGAAAAAATGTCGGTACTGGTTATAAGCCCACCTCCCCCTGTTCTCCAACAACATTTTCAAAAGCTATCCACCACAGGGTGGTAATTAGCAACGCAGCACTAGATTGAGGTACGAGTTCTCCAGAGTACGAGTTCTCCAGGGTACTAGTTCTCGAGCAACCGATCACGATAACGCCCTTCATGAATATTTAGTAAGTGCTTGTCCCCTTGTAATCGGTCACACATGTAAGAAATAAAGCCGGTCCGTAAACACCTAATACACATTTGGTAAACGAGCAATCCTCAAAGTCTTTCAAATGTGAGCGTAAATCGACAGGTAAGTTTAGCTATCTTGAACGATTGAAGATATAACGACTTCTAGTCAGAATCTGTTTGAAGTTGAAATATAATCAAGAACTTCTTGAAGAAGTGGCATTTTTCAAGTGCGATCTCCAAGGAAGTACGCCACCTCAGTTCACGAAATCCAGTGACAAAGGTTGGTTGGTTGTATTTGTATTAGGGATTAACGCCACTTTAACAGCTGAGGTCATATCGTGGCGATCGGTGACGCACATGTGTTTTCTGGCTTTCTCACACCGGTGCTTACACTACTTTCTTTCCAAAACAATCAACTACTCTTCTCGAAATTATACCGGAAAGAAAGTTTGCCTCAACTGGGTATTGAACTCACAACCACCAGGTCATGAGTCTGACACGCTCACCACTGAGCCATCTTGGCGGGCCAGATCTTGTGACAAGAATTGGCTGCAAGACTTGGAACATTTCACCCAACGTTGTTTACATTTATAGTATCAGGGTTAGGGTTAAGTATTAAAGTCTTGCAAAATAGTTGCTGAGCAAAAACCATAGGATGGTCCTGGATGGTACCGCGGTACTTAATTTTACCGAAAATTACTACAAGATAGGAAACTCACATGTATTATTTTCTAATACTGTAATAAACAGTTGCATGTAAAGTTACAATAACTGAACTATCAAAGCTTCAGTAGTGTTTTTCAGACAAAAATATCTAGGTCAAGCAAACATGTTGACTACAAGTGCTCCGAAAGGAGTCCGCTATGGTACCGCGTTATCACCTGAAATTTGAAAAATCATGAAAAATATGAGATTTATATTCAAAATATGACTTAAGTACCTTTTATTTGTTTCCGTCGAGGACCATGACGCCAAAGCAGATGACCTTTACTCGTCAAAAATAAATTGTCGGTTTTTTGAAGAGTTGTGGGTAATTAATTTCAAAACATGGAGGAAAATTGTGCTTTAATATTGCAATTTGTGAATATTGAAAGTAACTTATTATTAATGAAGAAATATCTATTATTTTTGACCGATGCGATACAAAGAAAACTTCTGTTCTCGATTTGAAAGAGTAAACAGTGGTTAGATGGCGCTACATATGCAAATTAGGTATTTTCCGGATTACCGCGGTACCATAGATGACGCGGTACCAGCGAGGACGACTATATATGATTATGACTGACATTCTTTTCAGGAAGTGCAGATAGTTTATTTGGCCTGCAGCATGCCAAACGGGTATTTGGACAGTTCCGTAAAGCGTTCTCTTGGATCCGCAGTTTGCGCAGGCTAATCCAAGACGGCACTTTATGACTAATTTAGATTAACCCCTTACCAAACAACAAAATTTTAGACTGGTCCAAACTGAAAGCACTTGCAGACAACAAAATAGGCATAACTCAAAAGTTGAAATTTATTTCTAGTAGTGTGAAAAACATTGCGGAAAATGGAGAAAATGACAGTCACCAGCATTTTCTCCTTTTCCTACAATGTTTTCAAAAGGCTTATATCTCAGGGTCATAAAAACCAGGGATTGTTTGGGAAACTGTTAACCCTTTCCCAAACAATCCCTGGTTTTTACGGGTCAAGAATAGAAACCTTTTGAAAACATTGTGGGAAAAGGAGAAAATGCTGGTAACCAGCATTTTCTCCTTTTCCCACAATGTTTTCTACTCATCATTTAGAAAAATCATCTTTTTAGCAACTGTTAACATGTCATCTGCCAAATGCTTTCAATTTGGTCTGGTCCAAAATTTGCCGTTTGGGAAAGTGCTACAGTAGACTTGTGGAAAAGAGAATGTTACATAAAAATGGAAAGTGTTGTTTCGGATTAGCTTTTGTGGAGTGCCCAGACTGATGCAAGACAACACTAAAATGTAAATGTTGGAATATCCATTTTCTTTTTGCAGGCCATATGGAAAAGACTGACAAAACATGGACAAAAAGTAGCAACTGAAATATCCTTGAACCTCCATGATCCATGGCTCAGTCGACAAGAACTTGTTTTTGAAACAGTTGAAAACATTGTGAGAAAAGGAGAAAGTGCTGGTTATCCACATAATTATCTCTTCTCAGTGACTAGTTAGACCTAGATATTGCAAGGCTGGAATTCTATCTACTGGAAAATACTCTGTATCAGTGTAGACCCAGTGGATCAGTAGATCAGAATTCATATTATCAGCATTTTCTCCTTTTCCCACAATGTTTTCTATTGACTTCTTTTTCAGGGTGTTAAAAGTCGAGGTTGTGTGGTAAAGAGTTAAGGAACAGAGGAAGAAGGCATTAAATCTTTACCATACAATCCCGAATTTTAACGACACTGAGAAAGAAGCCTTTTCCCACAGTATTTTCTTACCTTCCCAAAGCAAATATTTTTCAGTCACCTTTATTTTCTCACCTGCAAATGCTTTCAAAATGGACCAGTCTAAACTTTTCTTGTGTGGTAGAGAGTTAGAAGGCTTAAACCTTTACCAGACGACAAAATTTTATCCCAGTACAAATTGAAAGCATTTGCAGACGAAAATTTCAATGTGGTTCAAATGGTGCAATGGTTTGTTGATTTGGAAGAAAACATTGAGGGAAAAGTAGAAAATGCTGGTTACCAGCATTTTTTTCCTTTTCCCACAATGTTTTCAAAATGCCTCTTTCCAAGGATAGTCAAAAGTCATCATTGTATGGGAAAGGGTTAAACAAGCAATGAGGGAAATGAGGAAATGCTAGTAACGAGCGCTTTCTGTGTTTCCGACAGTGTTTTCTCCTCAAATTCCAGTTTTATTCACATTTGAATTGTGGCCTGTAAATTGTTCCAGTTTGAACAGCTCGAAAATTGTATTCTTCAATAGAGATTTTAAAACCCCACACTATGCAAAGCGGACTGTAACAACTGGAAAACATTTCGAAAATATGCAGGAAAAGGTGAAAATACTGGTAACCAGCATTTTCCCCTTTTCCCACAATGTTTTCTACTCTATCAAAGAAAAATTGCACCATTTGAGCCACACTAATATTGTCATGTGCAAATACTCTCAGTTTGGACAGGCTAAAATTTTGTCATCTGGTAAAGGGTTAACCCTTTATTCCATAGATACTCATTTCTATGCATTGCATGTAGGAGCCTTGGGTAACATTGTGGCAAAAGGTGAAATTGCTCACGACGAGCAATTTCACCTTTTGTCACAATGTTTTCTATGCTTTCAAAAGATGAAATATACATATAAGAAACAGCTTCATCCTCGCTGTTATTTACGTCAATTAGAGTGCCATAGAAATGCCTCATGGGGGAAATGGTTAAATGATATGCTAGTTTTTGTGCCTTCAGATTTAGAAATGGGATGACAGAGCAAATCACCATGGCAACAGTATTCTGTGAGATTGAATTTGAAGATCTGATCTTCTTCGAAAAATGTGGTGGAGGTACTTTTGGCAGTGTGTACAGAGCTCTGTGGAAGCCATATGAGATGGAGGTGGCAGTGAAAAAACTGCTAGTGCTGGATAAAGAGGTACTATTTTGTTCTACTATTTGTAACAAAAATCAAATCCTGAGTTGTATTTATATAATACGCCTTGCAGCATGCAAAAAAGGACATCCGGACATTTGCATAAAGTGTTGTCTCGGATCAGCCTGCGCAGTCCACACTTTGGTGTTCGTAGTTGTGAATCAGAGCGTCGGTCTTGTAACCATAAGGTCCTGAGTTTTCGATACCCGTGAGCTGGTGTCAACTTTGGGATTTTTCATTGACCCACAACTTTGGCGCAAGCATTGGTGTTGTTCCCAGGAAGCGGAATCGAGAGCGATTAGTACAAGTTGTAAGAACTTGTTTCTCAATCAATATAAAATAATTATGTCTAAACTTAAACTAATCCTTTACCACACTTTACGACTTTATTAGATTTTGTACTACAGCAGATTTAAATGAAACAGAAAATCACACAAGAATGGAAAGTGTCGTTTCGGATCAGCTTGCGCGGACTGCGCAGGCTGATCCGAGACGACACTTTACGCAAATGTCCGATCGTCCCTTTTTCACAGGTTGCAATCCATATAGGAAATGGGATGAGTTGGCATTTTAGATAAAATGAGTCTGGCAAAAATGTTACTATCTTTTATAGACTTAATATCATGTGACAATATTGTCTCAGTATTTAACTCTTTACCAAACTTTGGACTAGTCCAAATTGAAAGCATTTGCAGACAACAAAATGAACATGACTCAAAAATTGAAATTTGATTTAGGAAGGGTAGAAAACATTGTGAGAAAAGGAAAAAAAATGCTGATTACCAGCATTTTCTCCTTTTCCTACAGTGTTCTCAAAAGCTGTCTCAAAAGCTGTCTTTCTCAAGGTGGTCAAAAGTCGGGATTGTGTAGTAAAGAGTTAAAGCAAAAATGCATTCCAAGTTAAATGGAGAAAATGATTATACAACCGATAGCTAGTTGGTTTACTCTTCAGATTACAAAGCAATAATCATTTGAGATTTTAAACCGATTGCACGACAATAATGTCCATGATCCATGGCTCAATCGACAAGAACTTGTTTTTAAAACGGTTGAAAACTTTGTGATAATAATAGAAAATGCTGGTTACCTTATTCCTTTTTTCCCACAATGTTTTCACATGCCTTTGTCGTCTAGGTTGTTAAAACACATAGTCGCTTGATAAAGGATGAACTTTTGTTTTTTTCTTTACAGGCTCAGGTTCTCAGTGTGCTCTCCCACAGAAATATAGTCAAGTTTATTGGTGCAGTAATTGATGAGCCAAATTATTGTATAGTCACAGAATATGCCAGTAATGGTTCCTTGTATGCATATCTACAAAACCCAGAGAACCAGCTTGACTATCAACATATCCTGAGATGGGCTAAAGATATAGCATTGGGTATGATTATCTCAGTTAATCCTTTACCAGACTTTTAATGCCCTTAACCCTGCTTTGGACAACCCTGAGAAAGAAGCCTTTAGAAAACATTTTGGGAAAAGGAGAAAATGCTGGTAACCAGCATTTTCTCCTTTTCCCAAAATGTATTCTAACCTTCACAAAACAAATTTCAAATTTTCACTTTTATTTTGTGGACTGTAAATGCTTACGATTTAGACAAGCCTGAAATATTGTTGTTTGGTAATGAGTTAAGTAAGAAAACTTTTGAATACTTTGAAGGAAAAGGAGAAAATACTGGTAACCTACATTTTCTCCTTTTCCCACGTTTTCTACCCTAAGTCAGAAATCATTATTGTGGCTGCTGATAGTTGTTGGGCTTGTGTGGTAAGCAGTTGATTGAAAACATTTGCGGATGACAGATGGCCCAAGTGACGAAATTTGCCTTTGATAAGGTAGCAAACACTTCTGGAAAAAGAGTGTTACCAGCATTTTCTCCTTTTCCCAAATTATTTGCAAAACCATTCTTCTTAGAGACTTTCAAAGTTGATATTATGTGGTAGATAATTAAGCTATAAAATGGATATTTTGGAATCTTTCAGGAATGAACTATTTACACAGAGAAGCGCCGGTCAAAGTTATCCATAGAGATTTAAAGTCAAAAAATGGTAGGTGCAAAATATTTAACAATTTTTTCGTTGTTTCCACATAAATACAGCCTCAGTTTTGAGAATAAGAATTCGGTTATTTTTATAGTAAAGTAGATCAAACGTTTTCTTTTAACTCTTTACCACACAATCCCGACTTTTAACGACCCTGAAAAAGAAGCCTTTTGAAAACATTGTGGGAAAAGGAGAAAATGGAAAATGTTGGCAACCAGCATTTTCTCCTTTTCCCACAATCTTTTCTACCCTTCCCAAAACAAATTTAGATTTTTCAGTCACATTTAATTTGTCTTCTGCAAATGCTTTCAATTCGGACTAGTCTAAAATTTTATCGTGTGGTAAAGAGTTAACACAGTAGTATTAGCTTACAGAGGCTGTTTTAAAGTTTTAATATGAGGTGCAAATTTTAAACTGTATCTGCACGGTGCAGCTCTTTCTGCAAGCCACTGTTTGAACCATGCCCTGGTATCAGCTAGTATATTGGATTTGACAGGCATAACCCTTTATCAGACATTCCCTCTTTACAGTGATGTAGAATTTAAAAATATGGTAAAAGGGGAATAGGATGGTAAACAGCATTTTTTGCTCACCTGAGCACAACATGCTCAAGGGGAGCTTTTAGGATCACCCGGTGTCCGTCGTGCGTCATCCGTCATACGTCGTCAACAATTCTTTAAACATCAACTCCTCCTAAACCGCTAGGCGGATTTGGACCAAACTTGGCAGGAATGTTCCTTGGGAGGTCCTCTTCAAAAACTGTTCACAGAATTTGATTCCATCAAAAACTCTGGTTGCATTGGCAACCAAATGGAATTTTTTAGCAAATTCTTTAAAATCTTCTCCTCTGAAACCACTGGTTGGATTTTGAAATAATTTCACAGATATGTTCCTTGGGTGACCCTTTTCAAAATTTGTTCGTGAAATTTTGATCCGTCAAAAAATGTGGCTCTGGTGAATGGGGGCTACTTGCACTATACAGAAATGAAGGAATTCTTTAAAAATCTTCTCCTCTGAAACCGCTGGTCGGATTTTGAAATAATTTCACAGATATGTTCCTTGGTGACCCTTTTCAAAAATTGTTTGTGAAATTTTGATCTGTCAAAAAATGTGGCTCTGGTGAATGGGGGCTACTTGCACTATACAGAAATGAAAGAATTCTTAAAAAATCTTCTTCTCTGAAACCGCTGGTCAGATTTTGAAATAATTTCACAGAGTTGCTCCTTGGGTGATCCTTTTCAAAAAGTGTTCGCGAAATTTTGATTGGTCAAGAAAGATGGCTCTGGTGAATGGGGGCTACTTGCACTATACAGAAATGAAGAAATTCTTAAAAATTCTTCTTCTCTGAAACAGCTGGTTAGATTTTGAAATAATTTCACAGAGTTGTTCCTTGGGTGACCCTTTTCAAAAATTGTTCGCGAAATTTTGATTGGTCAAGAAACATGGCTCTGGTGAATGGGGGCTACTTGCACTATACAGAAATGAAGAAATTCTTAAAAATTCTTCTTCTCTGAAATGGCTGACAGATTTTGAAATAATTTCACAGACAGGGGCGTTGGGTGATCCTTTTCAAAAATTGTTCGCAAAATTTTGATTGGTCAAGAAACATGGCTCTGGTGAATGGGGGCTACTTGCACTATATGGAGTGCAACACGCGAAAAGGTGCATTCGGACATTTGCGTAAAGTGTCGTCCCGGATTAGCCTGCGCAATCCGCGCAGGCTAATCCGAGACGGCACTTTACGACTACATTAGATTTTGTGCTATAGTAAACTTGGGTAAAACAGAAAATCACATAAAATCGGAAAGTGTCGTTTCGGATTAGCCTGTGCGGACTGCACACGCTGATCAGAGACGACACTTTACGCAAATGTCCGAATGACCCTTTTCGCGTGTTGCACTCCATATGGAAATGAAGAAATTCTTGAAAATTTTTCTTCTCTGAAACCCCTAGTCAGATTTTAAAATAATCTGACAGAGATGTTCCTTGGTTGACCCTTTTCAAAAGCTGTACATATAATTTTGATCCATCAAGAAACATGGCTCTTGTGAATGGGGGCTACTTGCACTATACGGACATGATGAAATTCTTGAAAATTTTCTTTCTCTGAAATCCCTGGTCAGATTTCAAAAGAAATTTTCCGTAATGTACCTTGGGTGACCCTTTTCAAAACTTGTTCGTAAATTTTGATCCATCAAGAAACATGGCTCTCGTGGATGGGGGCTACTTGCTCTTTTACAGAAATGAAGAATTCTTAAAAATTCTTCTTTTTGAAACTGATGGTCAGATTTCGAAATGACTTTTACAGGTGACCTTTTGAAAATTGTTTGGCAAAATTATAAATTTGGTTCCAATGCTTCAATACCTCAAAAAAAAATATAGACTATGGTCATCTCAAAAATTCAGGTGAGCGATCCAGGGCCATCTTGGCCCTCTTGTTCTTCTGTACAAGCAGTGTTACCCTCTGAATGACAAGTTCCAGTTTTTGAGTCATATTTCATTTTTCATTGGTTTTTCACAAAAATATGAATGCCTTCATGCATCTGAAGTTTAGTTGTCTGGCAGGGTTAACAAAGTAGGGTGAGGGTTGAGCATTTGGCATACAATAATTACTTTTTTAAGTGCATGTATTTTACCACCAGGATTGTTTACCTGTCTGAATTGAAAGCATGTGCAGACATCAAATCAGACCATATTGCAGATTGTGAGATAAGCTTGTGAAAGGGTAGAAACATTGTGGAAAAAGTAGAAAATACTGGTGACCACTTTTAACCCTTTACTCCATAGATACATGTACTCATTTCTACGCATTGTTTGTAGGAGCCTTTGGAAAACATTGTGGCAAAAGGTGAAATTGCTCTTGATGAGCAATTTCACCTTTTGTCAAAATGTTTTCTATGCTATCAAAAGGTGTCGTATACATATAAGAAATGGCTTCATCCTTGCTGTTATGTAGGGTCATTAAGAGATACCATAGAAATGCCTTATGGGGTGAAGGGTTAAACTTTTCTCATGATGTTTTCAAAAGCTGTCTTTCTTAGGCTTGTTAAAACTCAGGAATGTGTGATAAAGAGTTGGTGATATGTACTGATATTGTTTTGTTTCATTTATAAAGCCAGTGATGATTTTGTTCTCCTGTGTTTTTTTTTTCCAGTGGTTCTGTCAGATGATGGTGTATGTAAGGTAAGTTTTAAGTCTGAAATTCATTAATACTGCACAGTGTAGTTTTATACGCTCTTTAACTCTTTAACCCTTTACCATATTGATACTCATTTCTACGCATTGCTTATTGGAGCCTTTGGAAAACATTGTGGCAAAAGGTGAAATTGCTTGTGACAAGCAATTTCACCTTTTGTCACAATGTTTTCTATGCTATCAAAAGGTGTCATTTACATGTAAGAAACAGCTTCATCCTTGCTGTTATTTGGGGTCAATTAGAGATGCCATAGAAATGTCTTATGGGTTAAAGGGTTAACAAATGACCAAATTCAAAGCATCTGCAGACAGCAAATTAAATCTTGTTTCTATGATGATTTCTGACTTTGGTAGTGTAAAAAAAATGTTGGAAAAGGAGAAAATGCTGTTTACCAGTCTTTGATTGAGTAGAAAACATTATGGGAAAGGGATTGAAAGCTGTTTTCCATTATCTTATCCTTTTCCTAGAATGTTTTCAAAATCCTTCTTCTTCAGGATAAACATTGAAGTCCAAGATGAAACTACATGGTCTCTAAAGATAGGTCTTGATAAACAGTCTCTGCAAAAAGTTCCCAAGGGACAAGATGCGGCAGGACTAATTGTTCTATAGACAGAAATTTATGATAGAAATGACAAAAAGAGTGATGAAATCTTCATGGCATTTTTCTAAATTTTAAATGAATGATGCTTATATGTCGTGTACATTAATAATTTCTAGGCATGCACAATAAATAGAATTTATTTAATCATCTTGTGGTTAATATGGGGAAATATTTGCTGAAAAAGGGAAAGGTATGCGAAGATAATGAGTGCTGTAAGGCACAATTTATTTTCGCAGGCCTTTCCCTTTTGAGGCAAGTATTTCCCCATATTAACCACAAGCTGATGAAATAAACTATATATTATATTTCCTCTGATTATTTTGTCAATGAATGCCACTTCTAAAACTAGTTATTGCATGGAATTAAAAAATGTAGTTCCAGATTTTCGGTAAGAGGAAAATATTCACTGTGAGGGGAAATGATCCCCCCCCAGCTTAAATTACAATATTTTGTTACTCATAACATTTCTAAAAACAGACTCATGAAATATAATAATAGTGTTTATACACCTATAATAACAGTCTTTATCCTTGTTCAGTAATGATGCTTACATAATATATTATGTAAAGGATAATGTTTTTACACAATAATGGTGCTTAAACATGCACTATAAACCTGCCACATATCTTGGTGGTTAGTGTCTCAAACTCATGGACTGATGGTTGCAAGTTTTAAACTTGGTTGATGCAAACTTTCTTTGCGCTAATTTTTCCCTTCTCACCTTTGATTGATATATGTGAGACAAATGGTCAGTGACTTGGAAAGAAAGATCTGAGTCCATAATCACCGACTATTCTTAAGAACATTCTTTGTCTTATTCTTCAGAATTTTGTCAGTGTGAAAGTAACAGAACTTCTGATTGGCTAAACCATTTGGTTTAGCCAATCAGAAGTTCTGTTACTTTCACAGATAGAAAATTTTGAAGAACAGGACAAAGAATGCTCTTAAGAATGGTTGGTGTATACAGACCCTGTTGGTACTGGAAACACGTGCATAGGTGCATTGACCACCATAGTTTGAACTGTTGGAACTGTTGTGAACTCCAAAACAAATAAATACAATGTTTTCTGACCTTTCAAAGGTAAACTTTCTTAGCCATGTTGATTTTCTTTTTTTTTTTGTAAATGATTCAAACTAGATAGTTTCAAAACTCTGTTGAGTGTACAGGCTGTAGAATAAAGATAAGATACATGCCTAACCCATTTTCTGTCGTAGATCTGTGATTTTGGTGCATCCAAATTTATGGGCAGTACAACAAAGATGTCTCTGGCTGGAACTTTTCCATGGATGGCACCTGAGGTGAGGTTTTTATCATTCAATCCAGCAATTCATTACTTCCAACAGCAGATTTTTGGAAACATTGTAATAAAAGAGAAATTACTTATAGTGAACAGCATCTCCTTTTCCACAATATTTTTAAATGGTTTCTTCCTTAGGACTATTAAAACATAGGATTGTCTTTTAACTCATTACCAAATGACAACTTTTTAGGGCTGTCCAAATCGAAAGCATTTGCAGACGACAATATAAAAGTGACCCAAAATTTGAAATTTGTTTTGTTAAAGGTAGAAAACATTGTGGGAAAAGGAGAAAATACTGGTTACCAGCATTTTCTCCTTTTCCCACAATGTTTTCTAAAGGCTTCTTTCTCAGGGGCGTCAAAAGTAGGGATTGTGTTATAATGGGTTAATGATAAGATGTATTACTTTACTGCAGGTCATACAAAGTCAGCCAGTTTCAGAAACCTGTGATACTTGGTCTTACGGAGTGGTGAGTATGTCTAATTTTCTACATTTTTTCTAGCCTTAACCCTTTTCCACTTGGCCCTCCCCCGCTTGTAACAACCCTGAGAAGGAGGCCTTTTGAAAACATTGCAGGAAAAGGAGAACCAGTGTCTTTAAAGTCGGCATAGTGTAGTGAAGAGTGCCAAGCTTCGCAACTTTACAATTTTAAGAAATTTGGCAATATAGTGAGAAAAAAAGTGCCATGCCAATAATCATCTCACAGACCAAGATACCATCAGAAAATCAGAATCCTAATTAGTTCCTGATATTGTGATGTTTGAAGAATAGATAACAGTTCATATTGAGAATATAACTCATTCACAGCTGTCATGTGAGGAAAGGAACTACTTGTGACAAGCAAATACTTGTTTTCCAACAATCTTAAATTTTGTCGTTTGGTAAAAAGTTATAGGGTAAAAACATTGCGATAAAACGGGAATAATTTGCAATTTCTCCTTTTCCTCACAATTATTTGTAAAGTGTTGCCCTTCAGGGTTGTTAAAACAAGGGAATGCGATGTACAGTGCTGGTGGAATGTCAATGTACACATATTTTCCAGGTACTGTGGGAACTGTTAACACATGAGGTACCATTCAATGGCATAGAGGGCTTCCAGGTCGCATGGCTTGTTGTAGAAAAACATGAGGTATATGTCCTTATTTCTTTACAAAACAACAGAATTCAAGACCTTTCCAATTTGAAAGTATCTGCAGACAACAAATTAAATTTTGCTTACAGATTACGAGCCCTAACTCATTGGTAAATATAGTGTAACATCGAAGTTTTCGTAAAGGCCTAGTTTGGCAATTTCAGCAGCTTCTGTCTATTGATAGGGGCTGTAGGGTCTCTAACTCATAGGAAAATATCGTGTAACATTCACATTTTTGCAAATGCTTTTTGGCTAATTTCGGAAGCTTCGGTCTTTCGATATGAGAGTCAGGGGCCATAGACCTTAAATGTTGGATTTTTTTCTTTGAAAAGGTAGAAAACAATTTTGCAAAAGGAGAAAATGCTGGTCTACCAGCATTTTCTCCTTTTCCCGAAATGTTTCCAGAAGCCTTCTTCTTCTTCAGGATCGCTAGAACTCAAGATTGTCAGGGTTAATGTTTTTGCTTGCCTCATGTGATGAAAATCTCAGCATTGACAAGTCATTTCTTCCTTTTACTCATCTGCAAATAGACAAAGGAGTTCGGAAACAAGAGATAAAATGTGGTTTTTAAAGGTGACATTTTGTGTCTTAAAAGGTGTAGAAAATATTGTCGGGAAAGTAGGAAGTCTTGCTACGCATCATTTTCTCCTCAGCCCACATTGCTCTTAAAAGCTTTCTTCTGAATGTCATGAAATTGAATGATTTGCTGTAGAGGCTAAGAAATTCTGGCATAAGTTTCAAATACACAACACAATATTCACAAACAATGAATATTAACTCTTCTACCAGACAACTAAATTTTAGCCTTGTCCAAATTGAAAGCCTTTGCAGTTAACAATTTCAATGTGGCTCAGATAGCGTAATCTTTCTTAGAAAGGATAGAAATCATTGTGGGAAAAGGAGAAAATGCTGGTTACTAGCATTTTCTCCTTTTTCCCACTGTGTTTTCAAAAGGCTTCTTAGGTTTGTTACCAAAGTGCATTTTGTTGTAAAGGATTACTGCACGAAATATGATAAAACTGGATGAGAAAAAAGGATTACGTGTCACTACCGATGCAGCAAACTTCCTCAGATTTGGTCGAATTCTAATAGGACAGTTGGTAGCAGACAGGGGATCGCTGATTTAAACCCACAGCTGGGCCAGTGTCTCTCTGAGGATTGATGATAGTCAGTGAGACAAGATTCATTCCTGTCTCACTGCTGATTACTGTTTTGATGATGGTTATTTGGGAAAGCAGCTGGTGGCTTGGAAAGAACATTGTGGGAATCACTGATAAATCAAACTCTAGGAAAGTGTGGATAGCTGCACTGGCTACCGTGATGAAACCCAAATAATCTTGAATATGGTATTGAACACTATACAATTAATCAATCAATCCTCTGGTTTGCATGCACTGTAGACTTGTTTAGAAATTGTAAAGGTATACTAGCCGTTGCATAAACTTGTTAATAAGTGATGGAAATGACATGAAATGGCATAAAAGATTTCTGAAAACTCCGTTTGAGGGTTGACATGTATTATTATGTAGGCAAGCATTTAAAAAAGCTTCATTGTTTTGGATTAAAAAGGTAGTCATGTAAACAGTTGTTATCAAAATTTTTGTTCTGGTCAATCAACTGCTTACATGACATATTTGGAGGCAATTTGACTTCCCACATCATTTGGTTGAATGAAAAAATAAGGGAACTAGAATAAGTGCTCTCACTTACCTGAAAACTGTAATTGTTCTTATAGAGACTGACCATTCCAAGTTCTTGTCCATCCTGTTTTGCCAAGATTATGACACAATGCTGGGAAGTAGATCCAAAAAAGAGACCATCCTTCCGACAAATCTTGACCAAACTGGATATCATTCTAGAAGATGGTAAGCACAACTCTGTACCATTATGACAAGATTTCACACTTCCTTAAATTAATGGCATTTACAGGCAATAATTGTCGTTGTTGCTCAAAGGATAAGGTTAGCCTTTCATAGGGTAATGTAGGAAAAGGAGAAAATGCTGGTTACCAGCATTTTCTTCTTTTTATTCAATGTTTTTAAAGACTTTTTATCTTTGGATTGTTAAAACCTGAGACTATGTGTGTGTCAACCCTTTACCAAACAATCCCTGGTTTTTACGACCCTGAGATAGATGCCTTTTGAAAAAATTGTGGGGAAAGGAGAAAATGCTGGTAACCAGCATTTTCTCCTTTTTCCCACAATGTTTTCTGCCCTGCTGGAAACAAATTTCAATTTTTGAGTTACGTTTACTTTGTCGTCCGCAAATGCTTTCAGCTTGAATCAATCTAAAATTTTATTGATTGGGAGAGTGTATAATGATTAATCTTTGTTTTACACAACAGAAACACAACCTTTACTTCTTACTGGAAGACTATGGGGTACTTCGTTTATATCATGATCAAATGTCTTCACTATATCTGAATATATGACTTATGAGCTTTGCGTATTTACTTCATAAGATCAGAGTTGAATCTAGGGCTCAATATTGGTAGAAAAATGCACTTCAAAAGCAGTTGTTCTAAATGAAAAAATGAGAGGACCACATATTACACATACATGTACTTTTTAGCTCAGCTGAGCACGAAGTGCTCATTGTGAGCTTTTGTGATTGGCCAATATCCGTCAAGCATCGTCCGTCGTCCACAATTTCTTTAAACATCTTCTCCTCCTAAACCACTGGGCCAATCTTGATGAAACTTGGCAGGGATGTTCCTTGGGTGATGCTATACCAAAGGTGTTCAAGAGATTGAATTCCACCGATAAGTCTGGTTGCCATGGCAACCAAAAGGAAAGAAAATAGCAAAATCTTAGAAAATCTTCTTCTCTGAAACTAGAAGGCATAGAGCTTTGAAATTTTGTATGTAGCAGCTCCTAGTAGACCTCTACCAAGATTGTTCAAAACTGGCCCCGCCCCGGGGGGTCACAAGTTTAAAACTGAGAAACAAAGAAAGAAAACTTTAAAATTCTTCTTTTCTGAAACTAGAAGGTGCAGAGCTTTGATATTTGGTATGTAGCATCTCCTAGCGGACCTCTACCAAGATTGTTCATATGATGGCCCTGGGGTCAAAACTGGCCCTGCCTTAGGGGTCACAAGTTTGAAACATAGGAACAAAGAAGGAAAACTTTAAAATTCTTCTTCTCTAAAACTAGAAGGTAAAGAGCTTCGATATTTGGTATGTAGCATCTCCTAGTGAACCTCTACCAATATTGTTCATATGATGCCCCTGGGGTCAAAACTGGTCCCGCCCTGGGGGTCACAAGTTCGAAACATAGGAACAAAGAAGGAAAACTTTAAAATTCTTCTTCTCTGAAACTACAAAGTGTAGAGCTTTGATATTTGGTAAGTAGCATCTCCTAGTGGACCTCTACCAAGATTTTGTTCATATGATGTCTCGGGGGTCAAAACTGGCCCTGCCCCAGGGGTCACAAGTTCGAAACATAGGAACATAGAAGGAAAACTTTCAAATTATTTTTCTCTGAAACTAGAAGGTAGAGAGCTTCGATATATGGTAAGTAGGATGTCCTAGTGGACTTCTACAATGTTTGTTCATATGATGTCCCAGGGGTCAAAACTTTCCCTGCCCTGTGGGTCCCAAGTTCGAAACGTAGGAACAAAGAAGGAAAACTTTAAAATTCTTTTTCTCTGAAACTAGAAGTCATAGAGCTTTGATATTTGGTATCGAGCATCTCTTCTTGGACTGCTACAAAGTTTCTTCATACGATGACCCTGGGGTCAAAACTTGCCCTGCCCCAGGGGTCACAAGTTCGAAAAATAGGAACAAAGAAGGAAAACTTTGAAATTCTACTTCTCTGAAACTAGAAGGTGTAGAGCTTTGATATTTTGTAAGTAGCATGTCCTAGTGGACCTCTACCAAGTTTTTTCTTAAGATGCCCCTGGGGTCAAAAGTGGCACGGCCCTGAGGTCAGAAGTTTGATTTTACAGCTAACTACTCAGGTAAGCGATATAGGACCATCATGGTCCTCTTGTTATATGTGGCACAAAGCCTATAGGATTACTGGTGTCAGTTATTTTTAAACTGTCTAGGTTGTATGTTAACCCTTTACCACACAATCCAGTGTTGTTTTAATAACTTTGAGAAAAAAACTGTTTAAAGCAGTGTTGAAAGGAAAAAATGATGTATCAGTTCTTATAGGGAATTTGATCATTTATGTCTTATTTGTTGTTCCCAATTGCTTTAACTTTTGACCAGTCTCTAAGTTTGTGGTTGGTAAGGCTTAATACAGGTCTATATATTTTATCTTTCAGAGTCAATACAGGATGTAACTAACTCATTTTTGGAACACAAGGATATTTGGCAGTATGTTAACTTGTTTATTTTAGTACTGGGTTAATCACCTCCAGGGCCCACATTCACCAACCATTCTTGAGAATATTCTTAGTGTTATTCTCCAAGGTTTTCTAAATTTATAAGTAACACAACCTCTGATTGGCTAAACCATAAGGTTTAGCCAATCAGAGGTTGTGTTACTTACAAATGTAGAAAATTCTGGAGAATAAGACAAAACAAATGTAGAAAATTCTGGAGAATAAGACAAAGAACATTCTTAAGAATGATTTCTGAATATGGGCCCAGTAGATGACATATTATGCAATGCATCAGACTGATTTTTTAAAACATTGGTGCGTTGCTGTGGCAGAAAAAGGGATAAACCCTTTCCTACACAAAGCCGACTTTTGACGACCTTGAGAAACAGGACTTTTCAAAACATTGTGGGAAAAGGAGAAAATGCTGGTAGCCAGCAGCGTTCTCTACCCCTTTACATTTTCCACAATTTTAGCAACGTTAAATGCAGCATAACAGCAATTTTTTCTATTCCATTGTTTTCACGATATTCTTTTTCGTTGGGTTCATTTACAGAAAGGATTGTTTAACCCAGTAGCACATGATCTCTATTTTTGATGACCCTGAGAAAGAAACCTTTAGAAAACATTGTTGGGAAAAGGAGAAAATGCTGGAAGCCAGCATTTCCTTCTTTTCCCACAATGTTTTCTATCATTCACAAAACAAATTTCAAATCACTTTTAATTTGTCATCTGCATATGCTTTCGATATGGACAAGCCAAAAATTTTGTCGTTTGGTATTGAGTTAATATTTTGGAAAGCAGTGTACACAGGTTGCACCGGGTCATATAACAGAGGTTATAAATCATTAAATCAATAGATAGTAGAAAATGAAAGAATGTATTGAACATACTAATTTGCTATGAATTTAGGTAGAAAAAACACATTTTGTTGATGTCATATACATTTTTAGCTTGGTTGTGTTCAAAGAAAACAAGTTTTTGTCATAGTCCTTGGCACACTGTTGTCTGCATTGTGGCTGTGCACTTACTTTCACATTTTGTAATATCTGTGTTATTACTGAAGATATTTACTTCATACTTGGAGGAAGTCTTAATTGTCCAAAGGGGAACTTGTACAAAAATGGCAGATTAGAGTCAAAGTATTTTTACAAAGCGATGGCCCTTTTTCAATGTAAGATTTGCCTTGTAAATCAAGCACTTACAGCCCAGTGTTTGCACCCACATGCTACCAAGTCAAAGGTAGCTCAGTCAGTAGCTTGCAGGACTTGAGAACAAGGGGTCGTGGGTTTGATCTCAGGCTTGGCCAATTTCTCTCTGTGGATTGATAATAGTCGTTGCAACAGGGTTCATGCCGCTTCAATGGCTGACCATTGTTTCAATGATGGTGATGTTGGAAAGCAGCCAGTGGCTTGGCAAGAAAGTTGTGTGGAGCACTGGTAAAAGAGACATGGATAGTTGCATTGGCCACTGCAATATGACTGAAGTAACACTGAAAATGGTATTATACACCATACAATGAATCAGTCAACACTCTTTTTGTCACAGCATGGCTCATGTTACAGTATAAGTCAAATAATTTGCTTGTATGTTTTAAGGAAAGAGATTGAAACCACTTTAGAGAGATTGAAAAGAGCAGAGAGTGAGCTGACCAACAAGGAGAAAGAATTGCGGGAGAAGGAAATACAATTGATGGCTAGAGAGAAGGATCTTGAACAACAACTTTATGTCTCTGTAAGTCTATATATTCTTTTCATTAAGGAGGGATAGAGCTGTTTTGCCATATGTCACTGAAGCCTAGTGCTGAACTTAACTTTTCATTTGAAGGCATATGAATACGCTCCATACAGAGTCAACTCTGTATCACTCTGCAGAAGTTTAGACTTGTCCTATTTGAAAGCATTTGCAGATGACAGGTTTTATTAAAATGATGTAGTATGCCTTTAGAAGGATAGAAAATATTGTGGGAAAAGGAGAAAATGCTGCATTTTCTTCTTTAGCCAGAATATTTTCAACAATTCTTTTCCCTTTGGATTGTTTAAATATTGTTTGGTTGGTAGAGTTACAAAATAAAAAAGAATGGAATATGGATTTCTCTCTGCTCATTATAAATGTATGTTTTTGGGGGTATACTGGAACCAGCCTGTCTGTTCATCCATTTGTCTGTCTGCGTGTGTCCGTCTACAAATAATTGCCTGTTTCTGTCAAAGCGCTGGCAGGGGTATTAAGTCACATTCAGTGACAGCTCTTGTTAATCTTTCTCTTGACATGAATATATTTATTTTATACTCTGCCAGTTTTAGTTCGATTTAAATTCGATCCAAAATTTGTAGAAATATTAACAAATCTGTAAATTTTTGTAAGATTAAATTTGCCCTTGGTAAGTTTTCTGCATGTTGAAGGACCACTGGATTTTATGATTAACCCTTTGCCATACAATAGGGACTTACTTTAAATACACCTGTTAAAGAAGCCTTTTGAAAACATTGTGGGAAAAGGAGAAAGTGCTGGTAACCAGCATTTTCTCCTTTCCCCACAATGTTTTCTAAAGACTTCTTCTATAGGGTCATAGGGATTGTGTGGTTATGGGTTAAGCCCAGGTTTGCCAGAGCATGCCTCAGATATTTAACCTTTCTTTCTCTTTACAGAAGCTTGACTCCCATGATGTGAACACATGGACAGAACTAGATGTGGTATGTTGTCATTGTACAGTCGTACAAATTTATGTTTATTCTACACAATTTAACTCTTTCCCAAACGACAAATTTTGGACTCTTCCAAAATGAAAGAGTTTGCCGACGACAATTTTAGATTTTGAGAAAATGGCAGAAAGTTCTCAAAAAGGCTAGAAAACACTGTGGGAAAAGGAGAAATTGCTCGTTACGGGCAATTTCTTCTTTTCTCACAGTGTTTTCAAAAGACTTTTACTACAGACATGAAAAAAACAGGGCTTGTTTGGGAAAGGGTTAAGATATCATTCTGCAAGTAAATTTCAAGAGTCACGGAGGAGATAGGTAGTCTTGGAATTTTCAAGAATGTTAGAATTGTTGACAATGGGTACAACACTGTGTTCGAACACAAAAATGTTACACAAAGTGAAAGGCCTCTCTTAACTCTTTACCAAACGACAAAATCTTAAACTGGTCCAAAATGAAAGCATTTGCAGATGACAAAATTAATGTGACTCAAATATAGAAACTTGATTTTTGGAAGAGTAGAAAACATTGTGGGAAAAGGAGGAAATGCTGGTTACTAGCATTTTCTCGTTTTCCTTCAATGCTTTCCAAGTCCGCCTTTCCAAGGATCGTGAAAACAAGGGATTGTTTGGGAAAGGGTTAAAGCAGACAGCCTTTGATGAAATTTTTTATGAAGGAAGTACAGGTGGTACAGGTTACACATAGGCTCTTTATCCATGTACCAAACAATCCTTTAACATCCCTGAGAAAAAGGGCTTTTGAAAACATATATTGTAGGAAAGGAGCTGGTAAAAAGAAATTGAATTCAGCACAGATAATTTTGCTCAGCCAACAACCAGACATTTCTGAATTTTAATGAACCTGAGAACAAAAAAAAAAAGAAATCATGTTGATCCTCTCTCATTTACTTTCAAAAAGGAACTTGGATGAAAGCAGAGCTGGACATTATGCCACTCTGAAGTGATTGTATTACCTCAAAGTTACTTTTGAACAACCTGAACACTTACCCTTCTGAATAACTAAATTTAAAATTTTCAATTTGATAGTGAAAATCCAAAATAGGTATTTCAGCGTTACGTTTTTGGGAGTACTATCTGCTAATTGAACAGCGTGGATCCAAGATCAGACTGCACTTTCTGTGCAGTCTGATCTTGATCTATATGGTTTGCCAAAGGTCATTGTGTCCTGCTCAGCAGCGTTGGGATTAAATACTGATCAGTCAAATCAAGCCATGCTCTTAAAAAGAGATTATAATACATGTGCAAAAAATATCAACCCATGCAGTCTGAAACTTGTTGCTGTCTTTAATTAAATGTTCTACACTTCAAAGAACCCTTCTAATTGGTGATTTAGTTTGCTTTGAAACATAATAGATTTTAGAGGTCCAAAATTAAGTAAAGACTTGCTTGGTGGGATTAATCAGATTGTGTTAAATCCCCTTTGGCAAGAGCAATTGTACAATTATATATGACTGAAATGTCACATTATGAATACTTTCCTTTCAGTATCATTGGGTAAAACAGCTTGGTTATGGTGAGTACATTATAACTCTTATCTTTTTGTTCTTTTTTTCCCAATCTATTAAGTCGTCACCTCTAGAAATTTTAAGTCGTCACCTCTTGAAACAACGGGAAGATGATAGCCAAGACAACCTTTGGCTTTTTGCCATACAATTTTGAGTTTTAATGACCCTGGTGAAGAAAGCTTTTGAAAATATTGTGAGATAAAACTCTGTTATGGTTTTCTCCTTTTCTCACAGTGTTTTCATAAGCCTTGTTTCTCAGGGTTCTTAAAATCTTGGACTTTGTGGTAAAGGAAAAGAGAGCGTAAGCTATATTATCTCACTTATACCTCAATTTTGTGTAATACATTACCTAGTTCCACCTTTTAGTGCCATACAGAAAAAGGCTCATGAAAACTTGTGGGAAATCAAGAAAAATGATAGAGCCAGCTGGCATATTATGTGTCGTTGTTAGTATTGTCTTGGTAAAACATCTCCTATGAACAAATACCATTCACTAAAGCTATATGAGAAGAAATTAGGGAATCCCCATAGCAAAGTCTAAATTTAAATAATTGCCATAACTTTTCTCTGCATCTTGTGTTCTTTACTCTTGAACCTTTTACAACACAATACCAAGTTTTTTATCTGCCAGAGAAGAAGCCTATTTAACTCTTTACCAAACAACAAATTTATACAAAGGTCCAAATTGAAAGGATTTACAGACTATGAAATAAATTTTGTTGAAAAAGCATTAAGGGAAGGGTAGAAAGCATTGTGGGAAAAGGATAAAATGCTGGTTACCAGCATTTTCTCCATTTCCCATAATGTTTTCAAAAGGCTGCTACCACAGGGTCATCAAAAATGGTCATTGTGTGGTAAAGAGCTGAAACACGGTTTGAAAAGGAGAAAGTGCTAGTTAGCAGCATTTTCTTTGCCCACAGTGTTTTTGCTGCATTAAGGATAAATGTATAAATATAATTCATGTTCTATCACTTGAGAGACATTTGAATTGTTGTCTGTAAATTCCCTGAATTTAGCCAAGTCTTCAAGTTTTGTCATATAGATTAACCCTTTACCCCATAAGGCATTTCTATGATATCCCTTATTGACCCTAAATAAAAGCAAGGATGAAGCTGTTTCTTATGTGTATATGACACCTTTTGGCAGCATAGAAAACATTATGACAAAAGATGAAATTTAAAAGAATATGTTGGTAACCATGTATTTTCTCCTTTTCCCACATTTTTTTTCCTATCCTATCAAGTCCCAATATTTTATCATTTGGGCACCTTTAACCCTTTACCAAACAATCCCTGGTTTTTACAGCCCTGAAATAGAGGTCTTTTGAAAACATTGTGGGGAAAGGAGAAAATGCTGGTAACCAGCATTTTCTCCTTTCCTACATTGTTTTCTAGAATTAAATTTCAATTTTCCCACATTGTTTTCTAGAATTAAATTTCAATTTTTGAGATACATTTGTGTTGTCGTCTTTAAGTGCTTTCAGTTTGGACCAGTCTAAAATTTTCTCGTTTGGTAAAGGGTTAATTTGTAGTCTACAAATGCTTTAAATTTGGACGAGTCTTAAGATTTTCTGGTGATGTAAAGTTTTACATGCCTTTTCTTCTGTCAAAACTTTTCATCAAGGTAATTTCAATTTTGTTGCTTATTTCAGCCAGTAATCCTGATTTAGAGCAATACTGTGATTTCTTTCTGAACCACCATGTCACTGGGCGGGTCTTGCTGAATCTGACCCAAGATGATCTCGCAAAAATTGGTATAACAGCCATAGGTCACAAATATGAACTTTTTGTAAGTATTGAGATTATATTCAAATGTTCGACTCAGAGCTCCAGATAGAGGGAGTGATTTTGATTTCAAAGTTGAAAATATGGTAATTCTCCACTAAACCCTATGTTATGGGTACTCATTAGAATCATCTCATCCAGACAATTCTTATGAGTACCCACAGCATAGGGTTTGGAAGAGAAACAAAGGATTTAGAATACCATTACTCCCTCTTATCCGGAGCTCTGTTTGACTATTTAAATTTTGACCCCCCCATGTTTTATCCATCTTGAGATAGAAGGCTTTTGAAAAGATTGTGGGACAAAATGTTGCTTTACCAACAATGTTTTCTTCCTTTTCAAAGACAATGTTGAAGGTTTCCTTGTGTAGTTTGAAAATAGGTCATGTGTGGTCAAAAAATAGGTCACCAAGTTAAATCTTTGGAAACTCTCTACAGGCCACATTTTGTCAAGTCTGGTTGATGCTTTTGACGAGTTTAGAATTTTGTTTACATCTGGTCAAGATTTGGGTAACTCGATAAACCCTGGAGACTATATTTGCACCCCATCAAGCTAGGTCAGAATGTTTTTTCTGATATCAGAGATAATTTTGAAGTGAGTCAGGCTTGTAAACAACTAGGTCATCAGGTCATATCAGAGAAAAGTATTGACTGTATATATTTTGTAATATGTTCTCAAAGGTACATAGGCTCAGGTGAAAATAGCCATCATGGCGCTCTTATAAAGGATATATTTTGCAATGACATTGACTTTATCTTTAAAAACACTCTGACTTAACCCTTTATCCCATAAGGCATGTCCATGGTATCTCTAATTGACCCTTAATAATAGCAAGGATGAAGCCATTTCTTTTGTGTATATGACACCTTTTGATAGCATAGAAAACATTGTGACAAAAGGTGAAATTGCTCGTCACGAGCAATTTCACCTTTTGCCACAATGTTTTCCAAAGGCCCTTACAAGCAATGCATAGAAATGAGTATCTATGGAGTAAAGGGTTAAAGATAGATAATTATCATTCGTAAAGGTTTGGTCATTTACCAAACAGTTGGACATTTGATGGATCTGTAGGAAGATAGCTTTTGTAAACATTCTTGAAAAAGGTGAAAATGGCAAGGACTAGCATTTTCTTGTTTTCTCTTTGTTGGAACCATATGTTTAATATACTCTACAAACCCTTTTAACTCTTTATCACAAAATCCCTACTCTTAATGACTTGGAGAAAGAAAGCCTTTGAAAACATTGAGGGGAAAGGAGAAAATCTGCCAATGCTTTCAATTAGTACCAGCTCAAAATTTTGTAATTTGGTAAAGAATTAATTGGACAAGTCTAAATTTCTGTCTTAACTCTTCTAAATTCTCGTTTGTGGTTGTTAAGGTAAAGTGTCGGCCTCGTAACCAACAGGACATGAGTTTGAGGCCCAAGAGCGGGTGTCAACTTTGAGATTTTTCAATGGCCCACACATTAGGCACTAGTACTAGAGTAGTTTCTCGGAAGCAGAATCAAGAGAGAATAGTGTAAGTTGTAAGAACTTGTTTCTCAATTGATGTAAAATAGATGTGTTTAAACTAAAGCTATCAAGACAAAAAATATTTTTGAGTGGTCGAGTTTGAAGTAAATGTAAAATACCTATTCTTTTGTTACAGACAGAGATTGAACTTCTGAAGGCTCATAATTTTAGATTGTTGAATTTCCCGCCATTATTAAAGGTACATGTTTTTCATTCTTCTTTTTTTGGTGTGTGTGTGCTTCTTACCTTGTCATTTACATTTGATTTTTACTCTGCGATAAGGGAGTTAACCCTATACCACACAGTAAAATTTTAGACCTATCCAGATTGAAAGCATTTGCAGACGACAATTTCATAGTGGCTCAAATGCTACAATTTTACTTTGATAGGGTAGTAAAAGTAAAACTTTGTTGGAAAAGGAGAAAATGCTGGTTACCAGCATTTTCTCCTTTTCCTACAATGTTTTCAAAAGTCGTCATTGTGTGGTAAAGGGTTAAAAAAATCTGAAAAAAGCATCAACCCATGCCATCCTTTGCAGACTACAAAGATTAACTTAGTTTGAAACCTTTTGTTATGTGTAAATTTTCTGCATGTCTACAGAACATTCTACCTGAAGATGTTGTTGGTTGTTATACAAAAGAGACTTTATGGATCCATAATTGATCTTTCTGCCGATTTTGATTGATAGGTGTTTCAACATCTAATCGGCCAATGAAAACAGAGCATTGGGCATCATGTAAACAAAAAAAAGTCTGACACAATTTGTTATAGACATGCAATAATTTGATCGTGTCTATTTAATTATCAAAACGGCCAACACTATTCGAATTCATAAGAAAGTTCCGGAAAAAAGAATTGTTTTAATTTACTTAGAGCGAAATATCAGCTAGAATAAAACTGAAATAAACGCTCTTTCTCTTTGTATTCGACGCCATTTTCTGGTTAGCTTGTCAGGCTTGACAAACAATATACCCCGTTGCTAAGGAGGCCTTTACTTGCGTTTACAGAAAGGTCAATTATGTGATGATAGTAGAAATCATTGCGGGAAAGTCGAAAATGCTAGTAACTAACATTTTATCATTTTCTTACAATGTTTTGCTCCATTTATAGACAAATCCCATCATTTGAGTTGTATAACATTTTTTGTATGGTAATGCTTAGAAAAATGGACCTGTCTTTGTTATCTGGAGTTATAGTGTAATACCTTGTCAGAATTAAGTGAGTTATATTGTATTACCTTGTAAGAATTAAGTTAACCCATTACCACACAGTCCCTACTTTTGACGACCCAGAGAAAGAAGCCTTTAGAAAACATTGTTGGAAAAGGAGAAAATGCTGGTAGCGAGCATTTTTTCCTTATCCCACAATGGTATCTACCCTTCACAAAATAAATTTCAAATTTTCAGTCACTTTTATTTTGTCTTCTTCAAATGTGTTTGATATGGACAAGCCTTAAATATTGTAGTTTGGTAATGCGTTATTATAAAATTAGTTGAAGGGTATAGATTTATGAATTATCCAAATGAAGTAAGGGACTTTGTCAATATCATAGACTTCATTCTGATTATAGGCTCAAGCTACCTCAGAGGAAAGTGCTGTGAAGAAATTAACTATCACATTGATCTTTGGGCATCATTTACACCTAGGTCATGGAAATGAGGTGAGGTTTAGCTGTTTTATTAAATGAACTTAGATCCGAAATTAATGTATTATAAAAATGCAAATAGTATTAATGGAGGAAATATTTATATTAACGTAGTGGACCTGTAATAGGAAACATCTGTTTCCACTATAATATCATCCTACAAAATTTGCTCAGATTAATTAACCCTTTCCCAAACAACGAATTTTTGAGTCTTCCAAACTCAAAGAGTTTGCAGACGACAATTTCAAATTTGATAAAAATGGCAGAAAGTTCTCCAAATGTGTAGAAAACACTGTAGGAAAAGGAGAAATTGCTCGTTATGAGCAATTTCTCCTTTTCCCACAGTCTTTTCAAAAGACTTATACTGCAGACACGTAAAAACAAGGGCTTGTTTGGGAAAGGGTTAAAAATGAGTATTATTTTAGTACTTTCAACGAGCTACATTTTCCATTTTGTCCTTCCTAGAGTTATAATTTATTAATCTAAAACCACTATATTGTCATTACAAGGCGATATGATAATTACCTCCCTTTTCTTGAAACTACCAAAAGTATCAACAAATAAAATTGAAAGGGAGATATCAAAGAACCTTCTTGTTGGTTAAAAATGTTCAAAAGAATTATATCTGTATAAATCTGTCTTTATCAACTGTCAAGAAATTTTATGCCATGCTGCACTAGAAGTATTATGGGTCCACTACCTTATATTTGCCTAGATTGAAAGCATTTGCAGACAACAAAGTAAATAAGACACAAAAACTGGAATCTGTCGTTTGATAGAAAAAAAATATTTTGGGCAAAGGAGAAATGCTTCAAAAACCTTTTGGAATTAATCAGAATGGTTAATACGTAGGATTGTCTTGTAAAGTGGTGAATTGTTTCTTTAACCCTTGCTCGTAATTAGCAATTTCTCCTTTTCTCACAATGTTTTCCACTCAATCATATATTTGTATTCTCATTTGTCCATATTTTTGACATCATATCTTTGTTTGCTGCTGAAATGGAAGAGCCTCAAATTGGCATATCAGGTAAAGGGTTAAGAGCAACCTGTATCTGTTATAAACTGTTTAAGTGAAAATTGTTTGTGATAATCACAAATTCATAGAAGTTGCAAACTTTTCTGTAAGTGTATTTTACCACAAGTGTATCATTAAGTAAAGTGTGTCTTGAATTTGCAAACATTTTCATACGCAAAATATCTGTAATTGGTATTTTGC
Source organism: Tridacna crocea (assembly GCA_943736015.1). Classification (NCBI taxonomy): domain Eukaryota; kingdom Metazoa; phylum Mollusca; class Bivalvia; order Cardiida; family Cardiidae; genus Tridacna; species Tridacna crocea. Next base: position 19,948,750 of record OX031069.1, read on the forward strand.
AAGTTTTTTGACAGGAGTACATATCCCAGTGTGCTGTATCGGTATAATGCATATGATTTATTTATAACACGTTTAAGGACCATAAATGGAAAATGTATATGGAGATAGATGGAGATGAAGATACCTCTGACGATGACACTGAGTTTGACCCTTTGACCTGTGTGAAGGATGTGACCTATACATGTACAGGTCAAACTCCTCTGAGAGTTACATCATATCCTTTCAGCATGAAAAAATGGTGTATTGGCATACAGGAAGAAGCTGTGGTTGAGTGTCTAGTGACTTTTGAGGTATGTGATTGGATGATTTTTGAAAAGGTGGACTTTGATTAGTTAAAAGTATTTAGGTTATAAATTACTGTTGTGGCAGGATTTTACGTAGATGGCACTGTTCATCGGTTGGTTGCCATAATGTGACCGACAGAACTGCTAGTGTATGACTATCGTAGCAGCTTTAGAATCACCACTGGTAAAGTAACATCTTCTTGTAAATGACATTTATGCTCAATTTCTCACAGAGATTTTCAATGTGTCCTTTGAGAAACAGTGTGTTCCTCGTCTTCAAGATGAACAAATATTTTAAAATGCTTTTAACTTTAAGGCTACTAAGCCCAACTGAAAGACCATTTGCAAACAGTGTAGATAAAGATCAGACTGCACAGAATGTGCAGTCTGATCTGGAATCTATACACTGTCCAATGAGGGAAAATTGTACCCCCACCCCCCAAAAATAAAGAAAAAAAAAACCTTTGAAATATTAATCTTTGTGTTTGTAGTTTGCTTTACTATTTTGTAGGTGGAAAAAGATGGCGCAGCAATGACTCAAGTAAAACTTTTCATTCTTTTACAGAAAATGGTTCAGAAGCCAAAATCTATCCGCCACAAACACAAACTGGATACAAATGGCAATAATGCTCAGCAGAGGGAGGTCAAATTAACATTATCGAACAAGAGTGACCAAGAGGGCCAGCCGCCCAGTCAGCATCTGTCACCAACTGTAAAGAAAGAAGGGTTGCATTTATCAAAAACCTCACCACAGTTACAGGGGGCTTGGATGGAGAAGAATTCTTTCATTCCTGTCTCAACCCCTGAAAGGAAAGGTAATCTTGGATCATATCCACTTCCTAATTAAAATTCAATTGTTTGTAAACTTTACATCACTAGCCATGTGGATAGAAAACATTGTGGAAAAAGGAGAAAATGCTGGTCACCACCATAATAATTGAAGATTATTGCCTTTTATTTTAGAAAGTTTTCAAACGATATACACTGCTCTGTAAAACTTGCCCGCTTGTTACCCTTATGGATTTGATATGAATCTTTAGAGGGAATATTTCAAAGGATGAAGCAAAATGCTGCAATAAAACATGTGGGGAAATGTATCAGTCATGCAACACACATATGTATCAGTCTCTTCTCCAGTTATTCCAAGAAAACTGGTACCCACAGAACGTTAAAGAAATAAATAATCTTCTCTCTTTCATGGTTTATCGTTCAGTCACCTGGTACAATTAATAAACTATAGCAACAGTTGTGGTTTATTGAACGATAAAACACGATTGACAGAAGATTATTACGATTTTAACCTGACCGATTCTTGATCAAACTCGGTGACCCAGTTTCAATTAATTCTGTAATCGACCCAGAGTTATTTCGCTGGCGTTGCCTCTTTCTCATAAATTATTCATGAAGCACTTTGAAGGGAGATGTCAGTTTTTCTTTGAGAAAATTTAAACTATTTTTATCACAAACACGCCGTCATTGTTTTGTCAAGATTTAACCTAGGCATGAAACAAGACTTTAAACTATTTTCATCTTCTGGACAATTGACTTTCTGTCATTTTTTTTGAATCACAACAGAATTTCTAGACTTTGTCAAATTATGAGCATTTGCATATCAATTATAGCTAAAAGACATTTTGCCCTCCATGGCATGGAAAAAACATAACTAGGAAAGGATAATGGCATTTTCTCCTTGCCCCATGTTTTCAAAAGCCTTCCTACCTGGGCTCCATATCATTAACTCGTTAGCAGACGACAAAATTTTAGACTTGTCCAAATTGAAAGCATTTGCGCATTTGCAAATGACAAAAAAAAAGTGACTGAAAATTTGAAATTTGTTTTGTGAAGGATAGAAAACATTGTGGGAAAAGGAGAAAATGCTGGTTACCAGCATTTTCTCCTTTTCCTACAATGTTTTGTAAAGGCGTCTTTCTCAGGGGCGTCAAAAGTAGGGATTGTGTGGTAATGGGTTAAGTACCTTGCTAGAATGCTTGCAGTTCAAAGGAAGGATGGTGCCTCAATAGGGTCTTGTACTATATACATGTATGAAATTGTTTTTGCTATTAGAAATAACTGAGTAGATACAATATTCCCTTTTCTTTATGTTCAAAATTATTTAGGCTGAATGTCCAGAAAAAAAAATCATCTATTTCATGGTTTTTTTAATCTGAATTAAATTCCTAACATTCAATGGGCTACTTGGGCCCTTTTGTAGTTAACCCTTTCCCAAACGACAAATTTTTAGACATTGAAAGCATTTGCAGACAACATTTCAACTCTTGCTGAAAAGATGATTTCTGTCTATGGTAGGGTAGAAAACATTGTGGGAAATGGAGAATATGCTGGTTACCAGCATTTTCTTTTTCCACAATGTTTTCAAAAGGCTACTATTCCAGACCTGTAAAAACCAGGGATTGTTCTGGAAAGGGTTAACCCATTACCACACAATCCCTACTTTTGAAGGCCCCGAGAAAGAAGCCTTTTGAAAACACAATGGGAAAAGGAGAAAATGCTGGTAACCAGCATTTTCTCCTTTTCCCACAGTATTTTCTACCCTTCCCAGAACAAATTTCTATGTTTGAGTCACCTTTGTCGTCTGCAAATGCTTTCAATTTAGACCAGTCTAAAATTTTCTTGTGTGGTAAAGAGTTAATAAAGGTTCAATCAGACTGCGAAGAACGTGTAGTTTGATCTTGGATGTGCATTCATGTTTTGACCAGGGCAGTCCTGAATTGTAATATTGGCGTCTTATCAATAATTTTTGTTTTAAAACTTATCCCTTGACCCAATTCAAGATTTTCACCAGCAGTGTAGAGTTTAACACCAACATGTCTTTCAAAGTCAGATCGACCCCTATGGATCATATAGATATGTTGTCGGTGATTCCTCTCAATATGAACCGTTCTGTTGTCTGCTTAAATCTCTACCAAATGACAAAAAAAAAAAATGGACTACACAATCAAGCACAGCTCAATATGATGATTTGTTGTCTTTTTTAGGATACAAGACATTGTGGGAAAAGGAAAAAAATGCAGGTTACCAGCTTTTTCTCCTGTTCCCACAATGCTGAAAGGCCTTTTCTTTCAGGATCTTTGACACACAGGTTAGTGTGGTAATGGGTTAAGTCTTAAAATCTCCATTGATTTGGCACTCACTTGGTTGAAAGGTTTTCATTATGTTTCACTTGTATATTGTATCAAGGTGCACCAGCTGTGTGGTCAAGCGTTGTGAGTGGTAGAAGAACCTCAACACCAGACTTTCCAAGTATGAAACCAAAACATGTTCCTGGGACCACAATCATGCTACATACCCCACCCACTTCAGCATCACCACGGCTTTCCTTACAATGGCAACCATCCTCTCCTGCCTCAGGCTCATCAATAAGTCATTCGCCATCATCTCCAGCCTCACTAGGAAGCAGAGGCTCATATCAGTCTCCTGGACAGATATCTCCTGGACAAATTGGGTATCCATGGCAACATCAAGGTCAATTACCAGCAAGTCATAGTAACTTGGGTATCTTCTCGTCTGGGCAGGTTTTACCTCTACATGAGTCTCCCTTGGAGCAGGAAATTACTGTCAAAGATAAATTTACTCAGGGTTCAGATACATCCATTTCTGATCTACAGAAACCGAAAGTGACCTTTACATTGACTGATTCCTCTTCATCACGGAGTACAGAGAGTGGGTTTAGTGAACAGTTAGGAAAAGGTCATGAATCATACGCTTCAGTGTGCTCTAAATGTCAACATCAGATAGAAAATACATCAGGACAGTCAGGTAGAGTAGTGTCAGATACTAGAGATCCTGGAAGACCTGGACATGTATATAGGAAAGAAGATTCAGGAATTGTGAGTGACTCAAGAACCAGAAGCGGTAGTGATACTAGTGAGGGTAGTTCTAAAGGAAGGGATCACATGAACTCTAGAGGTCATGGAAGGTCACCCAGGGGTCGAGGCTATGGAAATCGGGGCAGAGGGAACAGATATAATAGAGAACTTAAGGAAAGGGACCATTATCAAAGAAAACAGCAAGATTTTGATGGAGAAAAAAGATTTAATAAGAACCATAGTGAATTCCAAGATCATTGGTATCATCATAGGAATTTGCATGATCATGATTTACAAGGGAGAAGTGGGAAACAGTTCAGCAGCGAACCAGTCTTTCAAAGTCTAAAGGTTGATAAAAATGTTAGACGGGCATACAGTACAACAGATAGAGGGCATGCTAATCAGGAATCCCCAGCAAAGACCCCATCCAACTGTGATAACGTTCAATCTAGTATAAATGAACAGTCTCACATTCAAAGCTCTGTAGTGCCTGATTCCCATTCAGCTAATCTTGATCATCTGCAAAGCACTAATTCAATAGCACTTGAACAATTACAGATAACTGATGAAAGGGTTGTTGAAGAACCAGAACATACTGCTACAAATTCGGGTGAGTGGGTTCAAGTTGAAAGCAAACATTCCAGAAAGAAACCTGAGTCTAATCAACCTGATGATCTATATTATGACAAGCAAAATTATCATAATCATGACAAGCAAAGTGGATATTGTCAATCTCAGAGAGGAAATAGGCATTGGAGCCAGAAGCCATATTATAGAGGCTCAAACAGGGGTAAATATGGGTCAGATTACTCTGAAAGAGGTTCATTTAGGGACAGAGCTTATAGTCATTCAGATACAAAACAGAATTACACACACTTCAATAGAGACAGGGCTTACAGTCATTCTGACAGAAATAGAGACCGGGCTTACAGTTACTCTGACAGAAATAGAGACTATACAAGTTCCAACAGAGGTTATTCCCGGGGTAAAGGAAATCATCAGTGGACTGGTAGGGGTTTCAATAGAGAAGGAAATTTTAGCCATGGAAACAGGGGCACCAATAGAGGGCAATATAGAGACCATTGGTTAAAGCAAACTAGTTCGAGTGATCATGCTAGCTTAATACCTGGAAACAAACCTGAGGAAGACATTTCATATCCCACGGACAGAAGGACAGCTGATCTCACTGAAGGAGAAAATCAAAAGGACAGCCATTACAGTGGTTATAGTGGTCGAGGAAGAAATAGACCCAGACAATCATCTGACCATCATCGGTCATGATATTGGATCTGTTTAGATTCTTAGCTTGTTTCTGGTCTGATTACTGATATGATTTTTATGCAATAGATCTATGTGGTTTACCACTGACAGTATTTATTTCATTGATACACCTGTTTTATGATTGTTAGAAATTTAATTTGTTAAGATTGCTGATCACATGCATCCATAATCAAATGTGGACATAAAAAGACCCTAAGAAAAAACAATTTCTAGCTGCAGTTTTTTTCATCAGAGTATTTAGAAGAAAAAGGAAAATATGGACAAAGTTGGTACAAAATTAGACTGCTTATCCTCTCCAGTCTGATCCTAGATCTACACTGTTCGATAAAGATACTCTGATCTTGATCTACACTGTCTGTGAACATGATTTACAGGAAGTAGTGCTTTGGTTTCTATGGGTTGCCTCAGATAGCAGAACAATAAATTATTATTTTGACTGAAAACCAATACAATGAAGTCTCATCAAATTACCTTTTAGATATTAAAATGATGACGAACATGACATTCTATTTTTGTTTCCTTATTATTGTACAGACACTCGTCCTGTAATCCTTTTATAATCTGCTTTACCATGAACAAAGGAAAAGTGTCACATTTCAGTGTACCTCTTTACCACTTGACAAAATTTTAGACGTTACCAGTGTCAGCGCATTTACCGACGACAAATCAAATCTGGCCCAAATTGTTGAAATCGACTTTTATAGAATAGAAAACATTGTGGACAAAGAAGAAAATGCTGGAAAATGGAAAGTGATTTTTCGCATTAGCCTGTGCAGAAAACGCAGGCTGATCCCACATGAAACTTTACGCAACTGTCTGAATGCCCCTGTTCGCATGTTGCAGGATATACAGTATTTATCAAAACAATGATCAGCAACATGGTCCTCCTCAGAATTTCTTGAAAGAGTATGATTCTTGTGAAAGTCTGGTTGCCATGGCAGCAAAACTTACAACATTTGGGAAAGTTTATAAAATCTTGTCTGAAACCATATGGCCTAGGGCTACCACATTTTGCATGTTGCTTCATCTAATGGACCTCTACTGTATTTTTTAGACAATAGGCCGCTGCACTGTATAGGCCACACCCTTCCATTTTAACTATTTTAGAAATAAAAAATATTGTATAGGCCGCATAAGCACATAAGCCGCGGCCCATACGCTTGGTTCCTATGCACTGTCATTTCTCTTTAGATACATGTACATGTATTTTTACTGGTAAATGTATTGCACATGTTTAACCGTTTACCACACAATCCCGACTTTTAACGACTCTTGAGATAGAGACCTTTTGAAAACATTGTGGGAAAAGGAGAAAATGCTGGTAAGCAGCATTTGCTCTTGTCCCCACAATGTTTTCTACCCTCCCCAAAAACAAAAATTAATTTTTGATTCACGTCTATTTTGTCATCTGCAAATGCTTTCCATTTGGAGTAGTCCAAAATTTTGTCGTTTGGTAAAGAGTTAAGACACAGAACAAATTTATCCTTTGCTTTTGCATTTTTTCATTCCATTGAAGTGATTTCCCCCTCTGTAACATTAAACACTAGAGATTGTTATCCTTCGTTTATTCAATGTCAAATAATATAAAGAAATTTAAAATAGTCAAATTTTTACTTCGATTTACAGTACACACCAAACAACGCCTTTAATTTCGTTTACATGTAATGGAAATTTGATAAATCATGAACAGTGAAATTTCTTGACCTGGCTGATGGTATTTTACCCTTACCAAACAACCCCATGTTTTAATTCATTACCACACAACATTTTAGGCTTGTTCAAATCAAAAGCAAACGACAAAATAACGACAAAATAAAAGTGAATGGGAATTTGAAATTTGTTTTGTGAAGGGTAGAAAAGATTGTGGGAAAAGAAAATGCTGGTTACCAGCATTTTCTCCTTTTCCCACTATGTTTTCTAAAGGCTTCTTTTTCTGGGTCATCAAAAGTAGGGATTGTGTGGTAATGGGTTAACCACACTGACAAACATTGCTTTCTAAACTTGTTTGAAAAGGAGAAAATACTTGTAAACTGCAGATTGATGATGATGGTTTCTACCAATCAGAGGTTAACTGCGTATGCAATGAATGGTTTCGTGAGGTGTGTACTGTCAATTAATTATGTGACAATTTGACAATTTCAAAAATCTTTAAAACATTTGAAAAGGGATAAAGTTAGATTAATAATGGTCTCAAGTCCATGGACAGATTTAATCTGTAGAGGAGGAACTCACACCAATGGAATGAAAGAAATGCAAAAGCTACGGGTACATTTGTTTTTTATGTTGATAGCAAGTCAAGTCAAAAACCTGCACATATATCTGTAGATGGACATCTTTATCCATTACCACACAATCCCTACTTTTGACAACCCTGAGAAAGAAGCCTTTAGAAAACATTGTGGGAAAAGGAGAAAATGCTGGTAACCAGCATTTTCTCCTTTTCCCACAATGTTTTCTACCCCTCACAAAACAAATTTCAAATTTTCAGTCACTTTAATTTTGTTGTCTGCAAATGCTTTCGATTTGGACAAGCCTAAAATATTGTCATTTGGTAATGAGTTAAACATTAAGTAAGAGTGTAGGCCGTGGCATATATGCTGATGCAACCTATACAATAATTTTATTTCTACAATGTTTAAAATGAAAGGGTGTGGCAGAAAAGAAGGTAAATATTGACTACGCATGACGGATGATGCTTGCAGGACAAATACCAGACACAGCTTGATCACCAAAACTCACCTTGGGTACTTCATGCTCAGGTGAGCTAAAAATGCTGGTTACCAGCATTTTCTGCTTTTCCCACAATCTTTTAAAAAAAAATCTTTCTCAGAGTTTTTTAACATCATGATTGTGTGGTAAAAACTTAATCAGAAGGGAAAAGGCTTCTGCAAACATTGGGGGGAAACTGTCAAACAGCTTTTTATAGATTTTTTACCTTTTCCTTTAGTGTTTGCCATATTTTCAAAGATCAATCCAATCATTTAACCCTTTCCCAAACAATCCCTGGTTTTTACGGGTCAGGGATAGAAGCCTTTTGAAAACATTGTGGGAAAGGGAGAAAATGCTGGTAACCAGCATTTTCTCCTTTTCCCACAATGTTTTCTATCCTATCATATAGAAAAATAATCTTTTAGCAACTGCTAATCAGTCATCTGCAAAATGCTTTCAATCTGGTCTGGTCCAAAATTTGCCATTTGGGAAAGTGTTATGCAAATGCTTTGCATGTGGTTTAGTTTAAAATTTGTTGTCATACAATTTGTTTGACAGATGCTTCATCACTACCGCTCTGATGCAAATGGAGTAAGTCGAATTCACTACAGTCAAAACAATAAATGGGTTCTACAAAGTTCTTTATATATTTTTATTTCAAAAAAGAACTTATACAATTCTGATTATATCCCAATTACCTATTATTAAGCATGTAAAGCACTATAATATCTAATGAAATATCGTAGATCAGACTCAACATAAACACAACAACACAGGACATATAGACAAAAGTCCAGACTAGACAGTTCTGTCTGACATTTATCTGCACCATTACAAGCACCTAAGAGTGTTATCAATATGATTTCTGCACCATCTAGTGGAGGGTATGATAAAAAGGGGGTAGGGGCAGAGAGAGACAGCGAGAGACCGACAGACAGACAGAGATAGAAACAGACAGACAAACTGACTGACTGACAGACAGCGCACAGGGACAGGGGGAAAGAGAAAATTAAGAAAGAGAAGAATGAGAAGATGAAGTAGATGGTTAAAAATGACAAAGGAGAGGTAGGAAAAGAAGCTTTCAAACATATCAAAGAGTCAAAACAGTATAGCAACATATGGCATATATAAACAATTCACAAAATAATAACATTCCTGGAATTTAACCCTAAGAGCGCTGAATAAACCTACTGGACATTTTCATCCTAGAATTATGACCCAGATAACTGCAGTTGTTGCTTTTTTTTCACAGCTTTATCAAAGCAGACAGCATGTTTTGTGCAGTCTGATCTTGATCTATATTGGCTGCTACGGTAACAATTGTCAATATAGGGCTTTTTACAATTCAAAAAAATTTTTGACTGGTCCAAATTGAAACATCTTGGAAGACAACAAAATAAATGTAACTCAAAAATTTAAATTTGTTTTTGGAAGGGTAGAAAACTTTGTGGGTAATGGAGAAAAATGCTGGTTACCTGCATTTTCTCCTCCCACAATGTTTTCAGAAGGCTTCTCTTTCAGGGTCGTAAAAACCAGGGTTTGTTTGGTAAAGGGTTAAAGACTTCCATTACATGAATGTGAGACAAAATGTAAATTTGGTTATTTTGACAAATGGAAAAGTATTTTTCATTCTACACTTAAACGGCAATTACTTCTGGTATTGTATGACAGTATTTTTGTCATATGATAGTTAAGAATGTCTTTGCAAGGTTTCTAAAGTTAGAGGTCAGGCCCCTGTAAAGTCAGTACTACCCTATTGATCAACTCAAGCCCTTTCTTCTTACAAATCCAGAACTGTAGTAAACGAGCCAGGAAGGATAAAAAAGAGTCTTGGTGAAAATTGTCCTCCCTGGAGTTAATCATCCAGATAAGAAAACTTATAATTCATTGATAGTGAATATGCTGAACATATCTATGAAGGAAAAAACAGATCAAGGACCACAACCATTTTCATTTTACAGTCTTTTACAACTCTGGAGAAAAGGAAGGTATTTTTAAAAACACTGAAATACAACGTTGTGGTTTTGCGATAGACAGAGGCATATCAACAGACAGACATTTGCTAGTCAATATTTGTTATTGAGATTCATTGGTATACAAGTCTTCAAGACACACTACATTTAAAATTTAAAAGGCCTTGTGAATATCGTCATGCATAACACATGCAGTCTCAGTTGTATATCCAATTCATCTCTTACCAAGTCAATATATGTGATAATTATCTTCTCCAAACTTGTTGAAATAAAAATGAAATCATAATGCATGTAAAAAAGAACCATTCAAAGTGACAAACAATACACACTACACAAATGGGCGTAGGCAACTGTGATCCAACTAGGTTCCTTTGTCAGATGAATATCCAGTTCAACCCGTTGGATCTAGTGAATTTGATGTTGATGGTAGACCCTGATTTAGCATACGAAGTCCTGCTCTTATCTTTAGGAAAGTAAATGTAGAGTATGAGAAACATTGCTGAAAAAAAAATTCTTTCTTAGTCAAAAAAATTTGTCTCTTTAACCCATTACCACACGAGAAAAATTTAGACTGGTCCAAATTGAAAGCATTTGCAGACGACAAAATAAAGGTGACTGAAAAATTGAAATTTGTTCTGGGAAGGGTAGAAAACACTGTGGGAAAAGGAGAAAATGCTGGTTACCAGCATTTTCTCCTTTTCCCACAGTGTTTTCAAAAGGCTTTTTTCTCAGGGGCGTCAAAAGTAGGGATTGTGTGGTAATGGGTTAAATTTACCAATGATCATCTTCGTTTGAAAATAATTGTAACAGACTTAATTTTTTTATGATATTACCGGGTACATCTGCATTTATTTTCAGTATTCATATTTTCCTCTGTAAAAAAAACTTAATCTTTTTTAGCATAAAATTTTAATTAATGACCCACATCCTGGCAAAAAATAACAAGAGGTCCAAGATGGCCCTGGATCGCTCACCTGAATTTCTGAGATGACCATAGCCTATTTTTTTTGAGGTACTGAAACATTGGAACCAGATTTATAATTTTGCTAAGCAATTTTCAAAAGGTCATCTGTAAAATTCATTTCGAAATCTGACCATCAGTTTCAAAAAGAAGAGTTTTTAAGAATTCTTCATTTCTGTATAAGAGCAAGTATCCCCCATCCACGAGAGCCATGTTTCTTGATAGTTCAAAATTTACGAACAAGTTTTGAAAAGGGTCACCCAAGGAACATTTCGGAAAATTTCTTCTTGAATTTTCAAGAATTTCATCATGTCCATATAGTGCAAGTAGCACCCATTTACAAGAGCAAGGATCACCCACGGAACATCTCCGTCAAATTATTTTAAAATCTGACTAAGGGTTTCAGAGAAAAAGTATTTTCAAGAATTTCTTCATTTCCATATAGTGCAAGTGGCCCCCATTCACCAGAGCCATGTTTCTTGACGGATCAAAATTTTGTGAACAGTTTTTGAAAAGGGTCACCCAAGGATCATCTCTGTGAAATCATTTCAAAATCTGTCTTGCCGTTTCAGAGAAGACAAATTTTTAAGAATTTCCTCATTTCCCTATAGTGCAAGTAGCCCCCATTCACCATAGCCATGTTTCTTGAAGGATCAAAATTTCGCCAACAATTTTTGAAAAGGGTCACCCAAGGAACATATCTGTGAAATTATTTCAAAATCCGACCAGCGGTTTCAGAGAAGAAGATTTTTAAAGAATTCCTTCATTTCTGTATAGTGCAAGTAGCCCCCATTCACCAGAGCCATAGTTTTTCACGGATCAAAATTTCGCAAACACTTTTTGAAAAGGGTCACCCAAGGAACATATCTGTGAAATTATTTCAAAAGCCGACCAGCGGTTTCAGAGGAGAAGATTTTTAAAGAATTCCTTGATTTCTGTATAGTGCAAGTAGCCCCCATTCACCAGAGCCACAATTTTTGACGGATCAAAATTTCACGGACAATTTTTGAAAAGGGTCACCCAAGGAACATATCTGTGAAATTATTTCAAAATCCGACCAGCGGTTTAAGAGGAGAAGATTTTTAAAGAATTTGCTAAAAAATTCCATTTCGTTGCCATGGCAACCAGAGTTTTTGACGGAATCAAATTCTGTGAACAATTTTTAAAGAGGACCTTCCTGCTAAGTTTGGTCCAAATTGGCCCAGTGGTTTAGGAGGAGTTGATGTTTAAAGAATTGTTGACGACGCATGACGCACGACGGACACCCAGTGACCCTAAAAGCTCCCCTTGAGCATGTTATGCTCAGGTGAGCTAAAAATGGGAAAAATGGGACAAACTCATAAAATAAAGTTCTCGCTACTTCAAAGAGATTTAATATAATGTAGTTGCAACAAAGGTTAGTGCAGAGTGTATCTATTGAAATTGCTATTAGACTAATCTAAATTTGCTGAGACATGTATTTCTGCACAAAAAAAAAAAAGACTAGTATTGCTAAAAAAAACATACAAATGCATTGCACTGAAGTACAAATTTACATGTCTGTCTATCACATCATTTTTTAACATAATCTATCTTTTCTGTAGTGTTATCCAAATCTCTTCACTGGGATGTGTTACCAGTCCATGCACCCTCTCTATCACTTGACCTTCAACCATATTGACCTTGAACTTTCTCAGCAGTGTTACCATAGCAATGGTGGCTTCTATGTAAGCAAATCGTTGTCCTGGACACACCCGTTTTCCAGCAAAACCAAATGGTGAAAAGGCAAGATTTGGTCTCCCTTTTGAGTTCTTTGAGGAAAATCTATCTGGATCAAATCTGTACAAACACAGATAGTTACATGATTAACTGTAAAAATCTTAATAATTAGAATACAAGAAGAATATATAGAGGATATTTATTTTTTTCGGTGAAAGATCGAAATTTATTTCATCGAGTGAACACCATCGGTGATATTTTCACGAGTGGCGTGCAGCCACCATTGAAAATATTACTGACGGTGTTCACTCGATGAAATAAATTTCAATCTTTCACCCAAACTAGAAGGCCCTGAAGGGCCTGATATCGCTCTACTGGCAGAGATTTTGCTTTTATTCTAGCATTCACTATGAATTCATGATGAAAAAAAATACAATCATTAAAACCAGAAATGCTGACTTCAACAGATCAAATAAGAAATCAAAATTTTCAACTTGAAATGGCTTCTTTTCCCATACTGATTGTTGGATATTTTTCAAAATCGATAGGGTTGAAGCTATTGATAAGATAAACAAACTCTGCAAGTTTCACAAAAATCTGATAACAAATGCAGATTTTATCACGTACACAAGAAATAAACATGAAATGCATATTTTAATGCATAAACAAGAATTGGTAACTTTCAACTTGAAATGGCTACTTTTCCCATACTGTTTGTTGGATTTATTTCAAAATCAATATTGTTGAAGCTTTTGGCAAGATAAACAAACCATGCAAGTTTCACAAAAATCTAATTACAAATGCACATTTTATCCCGTAAACAAGAATTTAAAATTTTCAACTTGAAATGGCTCCTTTTTCCACACCGTTGTTGAATTTTTCTCAAAATCAATAGGGTTGAAGCTACTGATAAGATAAACAAACTGTGTGATTTTCATGAAAATCAGGCAAAAAAGGCAGACTTTACTGCATAAACAAAATTTAGAAATTTTCAAATTCTCAAATTCAATAGGTTGAAGCTATTGATGAGATAAACAAACTGTGCAAGTTTCACGAAAATCGGGCAACAAATACAGACTTTATCGTGTAAACAAGAATTTGAAATTTTCAACTTGAAATGGCTACTTTTCCCATACTGTTTGTTGGATTTTATTCAAAATAAATAGGGTTGAAGCTACTGATAAGATAAACAAACTGTGCGATTTTCATGAAAATCAGGCAAAAAATGCAAACTTTATTGCATAAACAAGATTTAGAAATTTTCAACTTGAAATGGCTACTTTTCCCATACTGTTTATTGGATTTTTCTCAAAATCAATAGGGTTGAAGCTATTGATGGGATAAACAAACTGTGCAAGTTTCACCAAAATCCGGCAACAAATGCAGACTTTATCGCGTAAACAAGAATTTGAAATTTTCAACTTGAAATGGCTACTTTTCCCATACTGTTTGTTGGATTTTTCTCAAAATCAATAGGGTTAAAGCTATTGATGAGATACACAAACTGTGCAAGTTTCATGAAAATCGGGCAAGAAATGCAGACTTTATCGCGTAAACAAGAAAAAGACTAACGGACGGACGGACGGACAGACAGACGGACGGACGACGGAAACCACGCCATGACATAAGCTCTGCTGGCTGAAAGCCAGTTGTTACCAGTCAGGCGTAACTAGAAAGAAGAAGCCAGCAACAAACGATAACAATTAACAGAATTTATTAACAAAAATATCAAATAAACAGTGACAATATTACAATAGTACAAAACAATACCTTAGACGTTAAATTCAGAAGACAAACTATTCAAGTCTTAATTCCAGTCTGATCCTGATCCAAACTGTATGTAATCCAAACACACGAAGTAATCCTCACTTTAGTCTAGTCTGATCCGAATCCAAACTGAATGTAATCCAAGCACTAATTATGACACAAACACAAAATAATCCCCACTGTACTCTGGCAATCATGTATTAACTAGTGAACACTGAGATGTAAAAAGCTTTTCCTTTTATAATAACAGGGAAACTTCCAGAAAATTCATGTTAAAATCAGTTGCATAATTTCTAGTAATCAGATTGTATAAAGGCCTGGAAACTTCCAGCACAATATTCCACAAGAGAGAATCCAGTTCTAAAAATAGCAACAGGGGAAAACCATTCAAAAATAGATACACACATGAACAAAGCTAATAATAACTGGGCATGTACATAACACTTCCCCCCTTGAAAAGAAAAAGAAAGGTTTATGAAATAAATCTTTCTTTTTTGCAATATTATTTATATACATGTATATGATACTTTATCTGAAGTATACATAGGAAATGACAAACTCAAATATTAATTATTTCAGACTAATGAAAACAGTCAAGGTAATGAAAGTACAGTTTTAAAATTCAGTTTGAACTTGATTTAGGGAAAAACGACTATTTGAATTTCAAACTCTTGAAAGAGCATCTGGTATAATGTTATCTTTCCCTTTTATGTGTCTTATGTCAAGATTAAACTCTTGAAGCAATAAACTCCACCTCAGTAATCTTTGATTCTTATTCTTAAGTTTGTGTAGAAAACTTAAAGGGTTATGATCACTGAATACAACAATTGGTGAAGTTGAAGAAGTTTAATAAACTTCGAACTGCTGGATTGCCAGAATTAAAGCAAGACATTCTTTTTCTATGGTAGAGTAATTTTTTTGATGTTTGTTAAATTTCTTAGAAAAGTAACAAACTGGGTGATCAATACCATTATTATCTTCTTGTAAAAGAACAGCACCAATACCAACATCACTTGCATCAACAGCTAATTTGAAACATTTGTCAAAATCAGGTGCCAAGAGAACTGGTGCACTCTTTAGTATGGCCTTTAGACGATCAAATGCATCTTGACATTTGTCATTCCATTTGAACTTTGTTTTTTTCTTAAGTAAATTTGTTAAAGGTTCAGCAATACCTGAGAAATTTTTACAGAATTTCCTATAGTAGCCAGCCATACCAAGAAATCGCATCAGTTGTCTTTTACATTTAGGCACAGGAAACTCAGAGATAGCATTGACTTTAGCTTCTAAAGGTTTAACTTGACCCTGTCCCACAAGATGTCCTAAAAATGTTACAGTAGCATGACAAAATTCAGTTTTTGCACGATTCACAGTCAGTTTCGCTTTACTGAGTCTGTCGAAGAACTTCCTGATTCTTTGAAGGTGGTCATTCCAACTGTCTGAGTAGATGATGACGTCGTCAATATATGCATCACAGCCATCTAATCCGCATATAACGTTGTTTATAAGTCGCTGAAACGTTGCAGGAGAATTTTTCATCCCAAACGGCATAACTTTGTACTGGTACAGACCGTTTGGAGTAGCAAAGGCTGATACTTCTTTTGCTCTATCAGTCAGTGGAACTTGCCAGAATCCTTTTAGCAGGTCGAATTTGGTGACATATTTAGAATTTCCAACTTTGTCAATACAGTCATCAATTCTTGGTATTGGAAAAGAGTCTGTTTTTGTCACAGAGTTCACCTTACGATAGTCAGTACACATTCTATAAGTTCCATTTGATTTAGGTACTAATATACATGGTGAACTGTAATTACTCTGGCTAGGTTCAATAAAGTCATTTTCCAGTAAGTATTTTACTTCATCTTGAAGGTATTTCTGTTTCAAAGGATTCACTCTATATGGATGTTGCTTTATTGGTTTTGAATCTTCCACAATGACATCATGATAGATTTTATCAGTTCTTGTGGGGATATCAGGAAATAAATGTTCATATTCATGTATCAACTGTTTCAGCTCTTCCTGCTGTGATGGTTCCAAGTGCGAAAGTTTGTTGTCAAGGTTTCTCAAAATATCAGAATTCTCAAGTTTAGATGGACCAGGATCAGATTTATCAATAACGTCCGAATTTACTTCAAGATCAGATACATTTGATTCTTGTGGGACAGTGTTTACAACTGTAATTGGTTTTGAAATAGAGCTATCTCTGTCAAAGTATTCCTTTAACATATTTATATGACACATTTGTTTGTTTTTGCGCCTTCCTGGAGTATTAATTATATAGTTTAAATCACTTGTTTTCTTGTCAATAGTGTAGGGTCCAAAATATCTTGCCTGTAAAGGTCTGCCAGGTATTGGCAAAAGAGCAAGGACTTTGTCACCTGGTTTAAATTTTCTATCAATAACATGGTTGTCATATCTTGCTTTCATTTTGCCCTGAGATGTTTTAAGATTAGACCTAGCAACCTCACATGCCCTAGACAGTCTATTTCTGAAGTCAGAAACATACTGCAGTAAATTCAAAGGTGTTTTATCATTTGAGAGAAATTTCTCCTTCAAAAGTTTTAAAGGTCCACGAACAGAATGGCCAAAAACTAATTCAAAAGGACTGAAACCAAGAGATTCTTGTACAGATTCTCTGACTGCAAATAGTAACATATGGATACCCTCATCCCAATCTTTTTCAGTGTCAAAGCAATATGATCTTATCATATTTTTTAATGTCTGGTGAAATCTTTCTAAAGCACCTTGACTTTCAGGGTGATAGGCGGATGACCTATATTGCTTGATTCCTAATTCATGCATAACCTGTTGGAATATACCAGACATAAAATTTGACCCTTGATCAGACTGAACTGATTTTGGAAGACCAACAAATGTGAAAAATTTTATAAGAGCTTTGACTATTGACTTTGTTTTGATGTTCCTTAAAGGAATAGCTTCAGGAAAACGTGTAGAAGTACACATAATTGTTAAGAGATACTCATTTCCTGACTTGGTTCGAGGTAAAGGACCAACACAATCTATAAGTATCCTACTGAAAGGTTCATCAAAAGCAGGAATAGGTTGTAATTGAGCTTTGGGAATGGTTTGGTTGGGTTTACCTACCATTTGACATGTATGGCAAGTTTTACAATATTTAGAGACATCTGATTTGAGACCAGGCCAATAAAAATGAGTAATAATTTTGTGATAGGTCTTGTTTATACCTAAATGACCTGACATAGGACTTTCATGGGCTATACTTAGTATTTCATGACGATATGACTTTGGAACCACAATTTGGTGGTAAACAGCCCATTCATCATCAGCTGGGACATCAAATGGTCGCCATTTTCTCATAAGAATCCCATTCTTTATATAGTAACACATTGGGACCTGTGAAATTTCATCTTCAGGTAAAGCCCTAAAAATTAATTTTGAAATCTCAGGATCAGTTTGCTGTTCCTGGATAAGCTGTGACTTTGACAGCGTGTCGTGACCTTGGTCAATAGACCGTGGTAGTGAATGACAAGACATTGACGAGTCTGTCTGAGTATCAGACAAACTGGGATCAAGAGACTTTTTAATCTCATTATTAAAATATTGACCGATAAAAGTATCCGTCAAGTCAATGTCAGAGTTTGAGTTTTTCAAAATGGCCTTTTTAGCCATAGCTCGGGTAACTGCACAAGAAGGATACAAGTCGGGAATTTCCTGCTCGATAGGGTCATCTGTTTGACCTATATTTGGTGTGTCAGTTACAAGTGGATTAACCACAACCTTATCTCCAGCTTAGTCATTGCCTAGCAGTAAATGGACACCTTTAAATGGTAAGGAAAGTTTAATACCAATAACCACAGGCCCAGTAACCAAATTTGATGACAAATTAACATGATGGAGAGGGATATTAACAGTTCCACACTCTACACCCTGAATAAGGACACTTGTACCGGAAGAAGTCTTCTCAGAAAAAGGCAGTATATCTGCTAAAATAAGAGATTGAGAAGCTCCTGTGTCTCTTAAAATTTTAATAGGGGTAGGTGGGCAATTATCACCTGAAAGTGATACAAAACCATTCAACATAAATGGTTCAAAAATCTCCATAGTAGAATCAGACTTGGGTTTTGTGACTATGTCAATTGTATTGGTTTTAATAGAAGACTGTGGCCTTGGTCTAAGAGTGGTGAGCCCTGTTGGTTTGGCTTCTTCACGTTCTAACTTCCTTTTTAATTTCAAACATTCAGAAACAAGGTGACCAGGTTTCTTACAATAGTTACAAGTGGGTGGAGATAAGGGATATTGACTTTTGGTTTCACTAGTAGAATTGGGTTTGGGTGTATTGGATTGACTGGGCATGCCAGATGAATTACCAGACATAGATTTATTTTGGGGATGTGAGGAAGTAGGTTTTGGTTTAGCAATAAAAGAAACTTTATGTGTAAGATAGTAATTATCAGCCAGACGAGCTGCTTCTTCTAAAGTTTCAACTTGTTTTTCGTCTAAGAATGTCTTAACATCAAATTGAATACAACGTTTGAATTCTTCAACTAACATAAGTTGTCTGAGTTTATCAAAATTTTGGTCTATTTTCTTAGAACAGCACCATCTATCAAATAACTGTTCTTTGTTCCTAGCAAATTCAACATGAGTCTGGTTAGAATCTTTTTTACAATTTCTAAATTTTTGTCTATATGCTTCTGGGACCAGCTCATAACTTTTGAGAATAAGTTCTTTAACAGTCTCATAATGATGACATTGTTCAACACCTAATTGTGTATAAATTTCACGAGCTTTGCCAATCAAAACACTTTGCAAAAGCAAAGTCCAGTGCTCTTTTGGCCAATTTAAGTTTTCTGCAACTTTTTCAAAGTGTAGGAAGTATTTATCAACTTCTTTTTCTTGAAATGGAGGAAGAAGCCTAATATGTTTTGTAACATCGAAATTGTATTCAATCTTTTGCTTGGGCTGATTTGCTCTTTCTTGCATTTCTATTTCCCTCATTCTTAATTGAAATTCTATCTCCTTCTCTCTCTCTTCCCTTTCCCTTTCTTCTCTCTCCCTTTCTCTTTCTCTTTCCTTCTCTCTCTCTACTCTTTCTTCTCTCTGTCTTTCCCTTTCTCTTTCTATTTCTAACTGTCTGATCTGAAGTTTTAATTCAAGTTCTTTCGAACTTGAAACTGACTGAACGTCAACTATCAGGGAAAGAGCATTTTCATTAAAAATCTCCTCATCAACAAAATATTGTACCAAAATGTTCTTAATTTCATGTTTACGCATTGAAGATTTTACTTCAGACAATTTATAGTGTTTAGCAAGATTAAGCAAATCAGTCTTTTTACCCAAATTCAATAACTCCACAGACGGTTCAGCCGTAAATTTATCTAAGTCAAAAGACATGTTTGTTTGTTGCTGGATTCAAGTACAAAATTGTATTATAATTACTGATTAGAAAACGAATGCGTTAGTCTAGTTTCCAATCGATGGATAGTCCAAAATGGAAAACAAATACGTTAGTCTATTTTCCAATCCCGGACGAGCCCCCAATTTCTGTTACGAGTCAGGCGTAACTAGAAAGAAGAAGCCAGCAACAAACGATAACAATTAACAGAATTTATTAACAAAAATATCAAATAAACAGTGACAATATTACAATAGTACAAAACAATACCTTAGACGTTAAATTCAGAAGACAAACTATTCCAGTCTTAATTCCAATCTGATCCTGATCGAAACTGAATGTAATCCAAGCACACAAAGTAATCCTCACTTTAGTCTAGTCTGATCCAAATCCAAACTGAATGTAATCCAGGCACTAATTATGACACAAACACAAGATAATCCCCACTGTAGTCTGGCAATCATGTATTAACTAGTGAACACTGAGATCTAAAAAGCTTTTCCTTTTATAATAACAGGGAAACTTCCAGAAAATTCATGTTAAAATCAGTTGCATAATTTCTAGTAATCAGATTGTATAAAGGCCTGGAAACTTCCAGCACAATATTCCACAAGAGAGAATCCAGTTCTAAAAATAGCAACAGGGGAAAACCATTCAAAAATAGATACACACATGAACAAAGCTAATAATAACTGGGCATGTACATAACACAGTAGAGCTCAAAACCATATATTATATTTATTTCATGCTTTTAACCCTTTCTGGGAGGAGGTTTAAAAAAATCCAGTACTGTTCTTTTTCATTATTCCCCGTGGCACACCCCTCTCGCAGAGCAACTCATTACAATATTACGTCAAGTGCAAGAAATGTAAGGTATATAACATCATAGTTCTCATCTGGATGTGAGGCATGTGCAGTTTACCTAGGCAACAAGAACTTGATAATCGGTATTTTCACTGGTGGTACCAGTGTAAGATTGAAACATATTTTCACTGCTATTTCTCGATATCCTATTGGAAAGCATGAAATAATTATGTAATAATATGTTGTAGTAAATTTCCTGGTGTTCATATTTGATACAAGCAGTGTGAGCAAATTTGATAGCGTACGAGACCGAAGGTCAAGATAAATGTCACAATTTTCTTTGGTAGCATTTTCTCCTTTTCCCACAATGTCTTCTACCCTATCAAAGATAATGTCTATCATTTTAGCCCAATCTAAATTGTTGTATGCAAATGCTTTGGATTTGGACAAGTCTAAAATATTGACATATGGTAAAGAGTTAACCCTTTACCCTATAAGGCATTTTTATGGAATCTCTAATTGATCCTAAATAACAGCTAGGATGAAGCTGTTTCTTATGTGTATATGACACCTTTTGATAGCAGAGAAAACATTGTGACAAAAGGTGAAATTGCTTGTCAAGACCAATTTCACCTTTTGCCACAATGTTTTCCCAAGTCTCCTTCAAGTAATGTGTAGATATGAGTATCTATGGAGTAAAGGGTTAAGCAACAAGAGGGCCAAGATGGCCCTGGATCGCTCACCTGAATTTCTGAGTGGATAATAGCCATTTTTTTCGTGGTATTGAAACAATGGAAACAAAATCATTATTTTGCCAAGGAATTTTCAAAAGGTCACCTGTTTCTTAATTTCCATACAGTGCAAGTAGCCCCAATTCCCCAGAGCCATGTCTCTTGACCTATCAAAATTTCTCGAACAATATTTGGAAAGAGTCATTCAAGGAACATTTCTATGAAATTATTATAAAAACTGACCAGCAGTTTCAAAGAAGAATTTTCAAGAATTTCTTCATGTCCGTATAGTGCAAGTAGCCCCCATTCACCAGAGCCATGTTTCTTGACCAATCAAAATTTCACGTACACTTTTTTAAAAGGGTCACCCAAGGAACATCTCTGTAAAATTATTTCAAAATCTGACCAGTGGTTTTAGAGAAGAAGAATTGTTAAGAATTTCTTCATTTCTGTATAGTGCAAGTAGCCCCCATTCACCAGAGCCATGTTTCTTGACCAATCAAAATTTCACAAACAAATTTTGAAAAGGGTCACCCAAGGAACACCTCTGTGAAATTAATTCAAAATCTGACTGGTGGTTTCAGAGAAGAAGAATTTTTGAGAATTTCTTCATTTCTGTCTAGTGCAAGTAGCCCCCATTCACCAGAGCCATGTTTCTTGATGAATCAAAATTTCACGTGTACTTTTTGAAAAGGGTCACGCAAGGTACATCTCCGTGAAATTATTTTAAAATCTGGCCAGCGGTTTCAGAGAAGAAGATCTTTAAAGAATTTGCTAAAAAATTCCATTTGGTTGCCATGGCAACCAGAGTTTTTGACGGAATCAAATTCTGTGAACATTTTTTTTAAAGAGGACCTCCCAAGGAACATTCCAGCGAAGTTTGGTCCAAATTGGCCCAGCGGTTTAGGAGTTGATGTTTAAAGAGTCGTTGACGACGCAAAACGGATGGCGCACAAAGGACGACAGACACCAGGTGATCCTAAAAGCTCCCCTTGAGCACATTGTGCTCAAGTGAGCTAATAAAAAAGATAACATTATAATCAACTGGAGCTCTTTGAGAGTTTTTGGTTAATGACATCCAGGAGCTGCCTTGTCGCTGTTAACCGTTTACCAGATGACAAAATTTTAGCCTTGTCCAAATTGAAAGCATTTGCGGATGGCAATTTCAGTGTGGCTCAAATGGTGTAAGTTATCTTTGATTGAGTAGAAAACATTGTGGGAAAACGAGAAAATGCTGGTTTCCAGCATTTTCTTTTTTTCCAAAAATGTTTTCAAAAGGCTTCTTTTCCATGAGCGTCAAAAGTGTGGAAAAAGATCAACAACCTCAATAAATATATATGGAATAGTATGTTGTAGTATCTTTAAAATGCTTGTACTTGATTCAAGTGGTGTTAATAAATTTGGTATTGTATCAGAGAAAAAGTCCAGCAAGATAACAAAGCTTTCTTAAGCAGCGAGAGGCAAAGATAAGCAGCACGAAAATTACGACAACATATTTTTCCTTTTATGATACTCCACAAACTTTAAATGACAACACTTAGCAATTATTTTTTTTCTATTTGAAAACAGTGAACAAAATGAAACAATTAATGTTATACTGGCTAGTAACTTCACTGATAAATTTATATCACAGTGTAACTTTTTAATTAATCATATCACAAATCAGTACATGCATATTTCATGCACGAGACAAGACCATACTTTATATGGAACAGTACTGGACAATTTGTAGATACGGATCTTTTTTCCGTCATGTGTGTTATATTATCTCTGTGTGATCCATGTATTTGAGCTTGGACATTTACAGGTATCTAACTAGAAGTTGGTTTCTAAAGAAACAAATGTCTCACCCCCATTTTTTTGGTCAGAAGGATTAACAATCCAAGATAATATTAATAACATTTTTCCAGAATTCTATTGTGGACATGGAATTGTATGTAAAATGAGTAAGGAAAATAATCAAAGAGAAATAACTCAAAAACCATGAAAGCAAGATTCATGGTTCTTGTGCATGACATTTTGTTTCATAGTGTTTAACAAATGTGTGAAGTTTTATCAAAATATCTTTTAAAGTTTATGAGATATAGAGCAGGCATGATTTGTGACAGACAGTGGACATACAGGGAAAAACAATAATTATGTCTGCCGACCTTGACAGGGGAGAGACATAATAAATCATGAGATGTGTACAGAAAGATCAAAGATTAAAAAAAACCACTTACTTATCAGGCATTGGCCATACTTTCTCATCCACCAGTGACACACCAAGAGCATGAATGACAGGTGTCTGTAAAAGTAACTCACTTACCTACATGTATTAACAACACAGAAAAATTTCAGACTGGTCCCAATCAAAGGCACTTGCATACAAATAAATTAGATGTCATTCTAAATATAGTATTTGTCTCTGAAAGGTAAGAAAACATTATGGGAAAAGGAGAAAATACCACACAATGTTTTGAATAGCCAAATATTTCAGGGAGGTTAAAACTCGAGATTATGTTTTAGTAAAAGATTAACCTTGTTTTCTTTTGTCGTAACATTGTAAAAGTAGATCAAGAAATAAAATTGGCTGTAGTAAAAGATGATAAAACACACCACAAAATGAAATACTACAAGAAATGGCATCTTTCTAGCTCAATTACTTTCTACTGCTGCGGGTAGGGAAGGGTTATGAGAAAAGGAGACTGGCATACTTACATTTTTTGGTACTTTGTGGCCCCCCAGGACAGAATCAAAATCCAGATACCTGGCTGCCCATGGACCCAGCACTGCACAACGGAATGTTTCATCAAGCACCTGTCTCAGATATCTACAACATAGAAGAAAATTGTCAAATGATTGTTTGACTGATTGAAAGATGTTTCATGTTGCTTTCAACATCAATTCAGTCACATCACGGCCACAGCTCACTTATTCATGTATTTCCTGGCTTTCACCAGTTCTAGGCTAGTGTTTTGAAGTAGCTTGCTCATGGACTTTCCAAAGAACAAAAGTGCTAAAGCAAAAGACTATATACTGCTTAACTTTGCTTGTTCAGTTACATGGTTATATGGTCATAAAACCTTTCTCACTTAGGAAAAGGAGAAAATGCTGGGTCCTTTTTTAACAATGTTCTCTACTCTTTCATAGATAATCATTACCATGTGGGCAACTTTTAATTTGGTGTCTCCAAATCCTTTTGGACAAGTCTAAATTTTCGTTGTTTGATAGATGGTTAACAGGCTTTTTATATGAGCCATGCTTCCTGAGAAACAAGAGCTTCACAGAGCGACGCATATACGCCCGAAGGGGCTTGTCAGTGAAATGAGTTGAAATGAAGGATGGGCCATCAATGAAGAGTAGTTATTCTCCATGATATGTGAAAAATATTAAAGGGCAATAACTGAAAAAATAAGGGTGGCACAGTTACAAATGAATTGCTCTTCCCCACAAGGTGTTCTATCAGTCTTTGAAGGTTCAAGATCGAGCTTTCATAATTTAGAAATTATGGCCCTGACGAAAATTCAAAGTGAAAACTAACAAAGGGCTATAACTCAAAAAGAAGAATGGCAGATTTATGGTTCTTGTGCAGTGCATTTTTTTATAATGTGTTCCATTAGTCTTTGAAGTGTCAAGATGATGGGTTTTGAAGTTTGGAAGTTATGGTCTTTACAAAAATTCAAACTGAAAATTAGCAAAGGGCACTAACTGAAAAACTAAAGTTGGCAGAGTTATGATTCATGTGCACTGCACTTCTTCATAATGTGTTCTATCAGTGTATGAAAATTGCAAGTTAATAGCTTTTATAGTTTGGAATTTATGGCCTGGACAAAAATTCAAACAGAAAATTAAGAAAGGGCAATAACTCAAACAAAAAAAAAAAAAAAAAAAAAAAAAAAACAAGACCAGCAGAGTTATGGTTCTTTTGCACTGCTATTTTCCATAACATGTTCTATCAGTGTATGCAGTTCCAAGTTGATACCTTTTATGGTATGGAAGTTATGGCCTGAACAAAAATTCAAAGTGAAAAGTTGGTTATTTCAGAAATCAAGGGCAGGTTACTTTAGAACGCAAAAAGCGATCCAATTTCTAAGAGTCAGGTGCACAACTAGACATCACGGAGATTCATTGTGGCAAGTTTCAAATAATTCCGATAAAAACTGTAGGAGTTGCACACACAAGAAATTGCTAACGGACGGACGGACGATAGGATGGGCAGACGGACGGACGACTGGGGGTATAACATAATACGACCCCTCGGGTGTATAAAAAAGGGCTTCATGAATCTCTGTGGTGCACTATACCAAGCAAGTTATCACATACTTATAGATAGATCAATAATAGCTACTTTGTTTAATACAATGTTTTCTCGACAATAAGCAGCTGCACTATATAGGGCACACCCTTTCGTTTTTACCATTTCAAAAATATAAAAAATATTGTATAGGCTACTCCAACACATAGGCCATGGCCGATAAGCTTGGTTAACTTGGTTCATGTACTATATCACCCATCTATATATATATATTATCACCCATCTATATATATACGTGTGTATGTACCGGTATGTATTATTATGAACACACAAAACAAATTTTTCTGTTGTTTTTCATATTTTTTCATTCCATCTGAGCCACTTCTCCTACAGATCACATCACTCAATCACAACTCTCACTTGATTATCCTTTGTGGAATATTTTAAGGAATTTCCAAAATTGTCAAAATGACATTCGATTAATTAATTGACGGTACACACCAAACAACACCTTTTATTACATTCGCAGGTAACCACTAATCATTACCAATCGACATAATCAGTCAATAGGTGTGAAAATCAAAGTTGGTTGAAAGTTTTAACATATTTGTAAGTTTGCAAGTGGATTAACCTATCTACCAGTTATAGGCAGGTACTAGTGTTAAAAAAATACCTAATAACGTGAACCAGAATAGCCTAAGCTGGTTTTCATTTATTACTACAGAAAAAAATTGATTTGGAAAATAAAATCAACTTATAAGTGGCTTCATTATAAAAGCCTCAAAGTTGAAATTTTTCCTTTTTTTTTTTATACAGATCGGCCATGGCCTATTGTCAGGAAAATATGGTAACTAACTTAATCATCATGTACACTGGACCATGGGCATACAAAAAATTTGTCCTAAAGCAAAAGGAAACAAATTTCAGCCCAGGTTAGCCTGCGCGGACTGCAATAGTTGAACTGGGCCGATTCTTTTTGAAGATGCATTAAGCCACCTTTCCATTTAGCTCATCTCATATATAAGGTAAAAAGTTGAACAAGCTATAGTGACCAACACTTTTCTACTTACACAAGTTCCCCTATATTTGTATGATCAACATCCTCATCTTTCAAAATCTCGGTAATTTCCTTGTAAACTTTCTCTTGGCATTCAGGATGGGTGGCCAAAAAATAGAAACCCCATGCCAGACCTGAACAAAAGAAGGCATAAAACACTACAAAGAATGTTAATGCAAATGAAAATCACTGAGATTTTACGGCAAACTATAACAACCTACTTTTGATGTTTTAAGAGCCTTTTTTTTTTTTCACTAGAATCTCTCACAAAATGCCCAGACAATACAAGTGTTAAGATCAGACAGGTATGCACATTACACAGGCTTTCAAAATTTGCTGCTCTACTTCCACCAAGTTCTTTCTGTATTTCCATGATCAAAATTGCTGCTCAAGTTTCATTTATTTTTATGATTATTGTTCGCTTCTGCACTTACAAAAGCTCAGTAAATTTGTCTGATTAGAGTTCAATCCTCTACACATCGATTAGTGTTCACTGTTCCAACTATACAAGGTCTGTATTTGTATGATCAGTTTTCACTGCTCTACATACTCACTGTATTTGTATGATCAGTTTTCACTGCTCTACATACTCACTGTGTGTATTTCTATGATTAGTGATCACTGCTCTACATACACAAGGTCTGTATTTCTATGATTAGTGTTCACTGCTCTACATACACATGGTCTGTATTTCTATGATTAGTGTTCACTGCTCTACATACACAAGGTCTGTATTTCTATGATTAGTATTCACTGCTCCACCTATACAAGGTCTGTATTTCTATGATTAGTGTTCACTGCTCTACATACACATGGTCTGTATTTCTATGATCAGTGTTTACTACTCCACCTATACAAGGTCTGTATTTCTATGATTAGTGTTCACTGCTCTACATACACATGGTCTGTATTTCTATGATTAAAGTTCACTGCTCCACCTATACAAAGTCTGTATTTCTATGATTAGTGTTCACTGCTCTACATACACATGGTCTGTATTTCTATGATCAGTGTTCACTGCTCTACATACACAAGGTCTGTATTTGTATGATCAGTTTTCACTGCTCTACATACACACAGTCTGTATTTCTATGATAAGTGCTCCATTTACACAAGGTCTGTTATTGTAAGACCAGTTTTTGCTGTTCACTGACACAAGTTCTATATTTTAATGATTAGTGTAAGCTACTCTTCTCACACAAATCCTCACAATTTACGATAAGTGTTAGTACAGTTTACAATATGTGGATGATTACTAGTCTCTACAATGATACATGATGATTCAAATCAAGGTGACATGTAGATCATCATTATATACATAACAAACCATTGATGAATTAAAGCATGAAGAGATTTCCCTACCATTGCCTGTTGTATGAAATCCACCCACAACGTATGATATTGTGTCACTGAGTTGTCTTTCTTCGTCTTCAACATGGTCTAGGATTAAATCTATAAACAATTCTTCACTGTTTGGCATACGATTCTTCTTGTGATCATCGGCTACTTTCATAATGATGTTTTTCAACTTTGTCATTGCTGTAATACAAAACACTGATTATTAACCCTTTCCCAAACAAACCCTGGTTTTTACGGGTCTGGAATAGTAACCTTTTGAAAACATTGTGGGAAAACGAGAAAATGCTGGTAACCAGCATTTTCTCCTTTTCCCACAATGTTTTCTACCCTATTATAGACAGAAATCGTCTTTTCGGAAAGAGTTAAATTGTCGTCTGCAAATGCTTTCAATTTGGTCTAGTCCAAAAGTTTGTTGCTTGGGAAAGGGTTAAAACATTGCCCTCTGCACACAACTTCCTCACTTTCTTGCAGACCACTTGTTGACAACAATTAAGGAGTAAGATGTATATGAGGTCCTAGAGAGCTCTAATGGCAGCAACTACCAGAATAATTTCAATGCAAATGCAATAGTAAAATCAACTATTTTGCCAAGTATTACTCCAAGCCTTCCCCATATGGTTTGTGTGAGCAGGTAGTTATTTAACTCTTTACCAAACAACAAAATGTTAGATGACAACGCAGACGACAATTTTAATGTGGCTCAAATGTAGAAAAATATATCATCAGGAGTAGAAAACATTGTAGGAAAAGGAGAAAATGCTGGTTACCAGAATTTTCTCCTCTGCCCACAATGTTTTAAAAAGGCTTTCTTCTTCAGGGTTGTTAAAACTCTGTGGACTGTGTGGTAAAGACTTAAGTGACCATCCATGTACTTGTTTCCATGGATAACTTCAAGGTGTGCTTTATTCGTTCTTGGAAACCAAAGTTAAAATAAGGTAGATAAACACAAATATATTACAATTATTAACATGATTTTCTGAAGTGAAAATATCTATACATTGGTCATGAGGGCAATCGGTGGCACTGAAAATAAATGTAAATTCAATCAATCCAGTGTATGAAAGTTAACCCTTTAACAGACGACAAAATTTTAGCCTTGTCCAAATTGAGAGCATTTGCAGACGACAATTTTAATGTGGCTAAAATGGTGCAATGGTTCTTAGACAGGGTAGAAAACATTGAGAGAAAAGGAGAAAATGCTGGTTACCAGCATTTTCTTCTTTTCCCACTATGTTTTTTTCAAAGGCCTTCTTTTCAAGGGGTGTTAAAAGTCAGCATTGTGTGGTAAAGGGTTAAAGGACTTGATACATGTAAGTATGTAAACCTTTCCTGCAGATTCATATAGAATTTTTCTGTAAAGTTTTCTTTGCCACTCTGTAATAGGAGGCTTCTAAAAACATTGTGGGAAAGGAGAAAAAGGTGATAACAAGTATTTTCTCTTTCTCCCACAGTGCTTCCTTTTGCAAAGGACAAATTTTATCATTTCAGCCATGTTTAATTTGTTCTCTGCAAGTAAGTTCAATTTGGTCAGGTCTAAACTTTTGTCATTTCGTTAATCCCATAAAATTGTTAAATTTTCTTTGTTTTCTTTTTTTATTTAAGTCTTTACCACACAACCCAGGCTTTTAACAGCACTGAGAAAGAAGCCTTTTCAAAACATTGTGGGAAAAGGAGAAAATGCTATTAACCAACATTTTCTCCTTTTCCCAAAATGTTTTCTACCCTTCCCAAACCAAATTTTAATTTTTCAGTCATATCTATTTTGTCATCTGCAAATATTTTCAATTTGGACCAGTCTAAAATTTTCTTATGTGGTAAAGAGTCAATGTCAATTTCATAAGTACACCTGTTTCAATTCTACTTCGTCAGCCATTGCACTGATACAAACATTCTTTGAACTTTTTTCATCAGTGTATTTCCCATTTTATGTTTTCATTCATGTTAATCAAGCGGAAACAATATTTTGCAGAGAGATAATACTAACCCGCTTCAAAAGCTTTTTTCCTTTCTGGTGTGGTGGGTGAAGTCAGTCTCAGTTCCATTTCTCCCCAAACCTAAGTTAGAGTTGAAACAAAAGTAACTAGAGCTGTCACTGAATGTGACTTAATCCTGAGAGAGAAGCTTTCTGAAAACATTGTGGGAAAAGAAGAAAATGCTGGTAACCAGCATTTCCTCTTTTTCCCACATTGTTTTCTTCCCTTCCAAAAAGTCACTTTTATTTTGTCGTCTACAAATGTTTTCAATGTGGAACAATCTAAAATTTTGTCGTTTGGTAAAGACCTAATACCCCCACCAGTGCTTTGACAGAAAAAAGTGTCAAGTTCAAGGGGAGATAATTCCTAAACCAGGAAGAGTTGACACTTGAAAATTGGGTCTTGCAAATCTTCAATATATGATCAATATATGTGTAGAGTTTCAACACAATTGAATTAAACTGTAGGAGGAGTTTGTGACACAAAATTAATAATATTTTGTACACAGACAGAAACATGGACAGACGAACGCACACAAGAACGGGGACATGGACAGACAGGCTGATTCCAGTATAACCCCCAAAACATTCGTTTTACGGGGGTTTAGTTGTGGATGAAAAGGATCACTCAAGTCTACTTTTATGTTTTTAATACGTGCAAAACATAGGTTACATAAACTGTTCATCTTTTAAGTTTTAACCCTTTCCCATAAAATCCCAAGTTTAACCATTTCCCAAAATACACAATTTTGGATTAGACCAAATACAAATATTGAAAGCATTTGCAGAAGATAAATCAAATATAATGTTAACAATGATTTTTGTCTATGAAAGGGTAGAAAACATGGTGGTGAGACAGAGAGAATGCTGGTTACCAACATTTTCTCCTTTTCCTTCAGTGTTTTCAAAACCGTCCCTTCCCAGCATGGTAAAGACCAAGGATTGTTTGGGAACCCTGATGAAAAAGCTCTTCAAATACAAATTCTATGTGTCAGCTGTAAATCCTTAAAACTGGGCTTGTCTAAGATTTTGTAATCTGATAGAGTGAATGACTACAAGAAAGAAGACATCTGAAACATGAGCTTGTCTACTGTTGATAAAGCTGCAAAGATATTCTGATCAGGATGACGCAAAACATTAAGTGATCCACTTATAAACGAGACATGACCCAATTTCAAACTTGTCCTAGATATCAACAAAACTAGCAAAATGACAAAGTTTAAAGAGTATCAGGATGAACATGTAGGGTTTACAACTATTTTCCTATTTACTGAGTAAATGTGAGAACTACTGGCATAAATACAGTAAACCATCTGTCAAAGGGAAGCTACTCTAATTGAATGGTAATCAGGCTACTCTCCCTTGCATAATAAGAAGTTACTTCCCTTTTTTTCGGCAAAATTGAAAAATGTTCTTTGTCAGAATTGTCGGAATTTCAATGCCCAAGATCGTAATGCGGAAATTAGACCTAAAAATCGGTACGATTCCGCAAAAATTGGAATGGTTGGCATCTCTGTATTCACCTAAAATTTATTAATTTTACTTATGACCACGGTTGTTTTGGACAAAAACAATGGTTTTCAAGATTAATTGGAGACACTGCTCTTATATACTCTCTATTGTTTAACTCATTACCACACAAGAAAATTTTGGACTGGTCCAAATTGAAAGCATTTGTAGATGACAAAATAAAGTTGACTGAAAAATAGAAATTTGTTCTGTGAAGGGTAGAAAACACTGTGGGAAAAGGAGAAAATGCTGGTTACCAGCATTTTCTCCTTTTCCCATAGTGTTTTCAAAAGGCTTCTTTCTCAGGGGCGTCAAAAGCAGGGATTGTGTGGTAATGGGTTAAAGGGCAAATCAACAAGTTTCTGAAATGATTAATTTTCAAATCTACATCTATCAAATGGCAACCTGGTAAAGTTGTAATTTGACACAAAAATTAGTAAAAGTACTTTTTTTCAATTCATATTTTTGCTTATTGGTTTTTCTTGCATCGCTTACCTCCCTTACTTATTGTAGCGCACCTTGATCTGTGACGTCATAGGAGCGTTTGTTTCAATATGGACCTTGTTTAAGATAGTGAAATGAGCGATATTTAAGACGAAGAAATACACGATTCTAGGCCGGTAAGGCCGTACATGTACCACCAAATTTTTAATGAAACTTAATAGTTTCTGATGATGAGGATAATTTAAGTAAAATTTCGCCCACTAATTGCGAAAATAACGATGTTATGCCGGACTTTTGAACAGCGTGTGGAGTATCACGCCTACATGTATTAGGCTACAGGGCGAACGTCGCTTACAGAAATATTACTCTATACATGATGAAATTAAGTGTACGGCATAAGTTTTGTTTCACGTGAAGTATTTTCAGTAGATTAACGGGTGGAATTAATAATAATGATAAAAAAGACGGTTTCAAGACAGTTCCACGACTAGACAGTTCCCCGACACTTTTAAAGACATTTCTCTGACACTTTAGTTTCATGTCAAATAACCTTTTTCTTGACTTTTACGATTGATAATCGTGAGATGTTAGTTCTAACTATTTGTTGATGGATCCTATATTTGTACCTTGTAAAGAATTCTGTAAACATCGACAGGTTTAAAATTTGTTCTCTCATGGGTGAAGGGTTACACAATAAATCGTGATTTTCATGAGAATAAAAATAGTTTGAAATGCTGTTAACAAGCGTGAAATTTGATAAAAGAATATGTTCCGAGATCATTAAGACAATTCTCAAAATTATTTTATATTCTGGGTAACTATCAATTGATCCTTTATCCACAATATTTTCTATTTTTAACTCTTTACCATACGACAAAGTATTAAACAGGTCCAAACTGAAATCGCTTACAGACGACAAAATAAAGTTACATACCGGTACATGTATTTCAAAAATTGAAATTCTTTTCCAGCAGAGTAAAACACCGTGTTAAAAGGAGAATATGCTGGTTACTAGGTTACTTTCTACTAGGTAGCTGGTTACTTTCTTACAATGTTTTTAAAAGTCTTCTGTCTTCGGGGTCGTAAATATTAGGGATTGATTGGTAAAGGGTTAAATATAAATCCCACACATTGAGCACGAGTTCTGGTTAAGATCACAGGGAGCAGTATCGGAAGAGATTAGTACGAGTTGTATGGACTTGTTTCTCAAGAGATGTAAAATACATGTTTAACCCTTTCCCAAACAATCCCTGGTTTTTACGGGAAAGGAATAGAAGCCTTTTGGAAACATTGTGGGAAAAGGAAAAAATGCTGGTAACCATCATTTTCTCCTTTTCCCACAATGTTTTCTACCCTATCATATAGAAAAATCATCTTTTAAGCAACTGTTAATTTGTCATCGGCAAAATGCTTTGAATTTGGTCTGGTCCAAAATTTGCCGTCTGGGAAAGGGTTAAATTGTTACCAAACATCAAATTTATTGACTCAACCGAATTGAAAGCAATTAGAGTCAACAAATCAAATTTAACTTGCATGTTTGGACTTGTTTTTGATGGGGTAAAAAATATTGTAGAAAAAGGAGAAAATGCTGGTCAGCAGCATTTCTCTTTTACCTACAATGTTTTCGAAAGTTTTTTCTATCTTCACAAGGGTCGTAAAAACAAAAGATTTCTCTCAGTAGCCTGTCTAGAAGACATAATATGGAGAGGAACAGGGAAATATCCACAAATCAGAAGTGTAAAGATACAATTCAAAATTTGTTCAAAATGATTGTAAGTTGTCAAATCATTTTTAAGAGTGAAATCTCGAAGAGAAGAAGTGTATGGGATAAAAGCTGCAACATGGGTTTACTGTCACAAACAAACATTACAGTGTAAAGGGGTGAGATATGCAAATGTTATGTAACCATTTCCTGTATTGTTTCAACTGGCCGGTGATGGATTAACATTTATGACTATGACTAGGGGTAGCCAGATACTGACTTCACCCTTTACCATACAAACCCTAGGTCTAGTTTCCAATACCCAAAGAAAGAGTGTTTGAAAAACAGTGTGGGAAGAAAAAGATGTTTACTGTTTATGGGGCAAATCCTAAAATATTTTGACCAGACTGTTTTTTGCTCCAATCAGCTGCAAATGTTTTTGGTTCACAATTCTTTTGTTGTCTGCAAATGCTTTCAATTTGAACCAGTCTAAAATTTTTGTGTTTGGTGAATGGTCAGTTGACCCTCTGTTTTTTACAACCCTGAGATAGAAGCCTTTTGAAAACATTGTGGAAAAGGAAGAAAAAGCTGAAACACTTGAAAGTTAACATCATTTGAACAATCCAGACTTTGGTACTTGCAAAATCTATGTTATGAATTTGGATGAATACGTTATGTTGTTGCCTTTGAAAACACTGTGAGGAAAAGAGAAAATGTTAAGATTTTCTCCTTTTCCCATAATGTTTTCCATCCTTTCCAAAATAAAATTTCATTTCAATGTTTTGATTACCATTTTTTTGTCATGTGCAAATTAACCCTTTAACAAACAATCCCTGTTTTTACAACCCTGAGATGGAAGCCTTTTTAAAACATTGTGGGAAAAGGAGAAAATGCTTGTAACCAACATTTTCTTCTTATCCTACAATGTTTTCTATCCTGGTGGAAACAAATTTCAATTTTTCAGTTAGGTTTACTTTGTTCCCTGCAAGTGCTTTTAATTTGGACCAGTCTAAAATTTTGTCTCTTGGTAAAGGGTTAAATGTTGAAAACATTTGGGAAATAAAGGGAGAAAACGGCACCAATTTATCCTTTGTCCAGAATGTAGATCTAGAAAAGGATAAACTATTACGAAAAACAATTAAAGGAATTACTGACCTTATGTTTGTTTTTCTTTTTGGAGATTGCCATTGGGGAATGTCTGTCTTATGGCCTATCTTATTTCGACTCGGAGTTTCGAACAAAGTCGGCACAGCATCAGGTTTTAACCGCAGCCTAATATTCCTATAGCCCACTTCTTTTACGAGTTTTGGACTTATTAAGAACTGACTGTCCTCGAAGTGTTTCAGACACAATTTGGAATGAACTGATAGCACAAAATCCACCGTTACTGTCTGGCCCTGGTTTAAACGTTGAATCCATAGTTTCTTCCTTTTTAATTCCTTCGGAAATTTGAACATAATAATTCTATGTGTTCCTGATTCGACGTTGAAGCCATAGGCTGCACAATTTACCATTTTTTCGGCTGAATTCTTTGTTAATACTCAGATATCTGCGTATAATCATCAGCGTTCCTACTAATTTCTACTTACTGTAAACACAGGCTTACGCTCCTATGACGTCACACAGGTAGGGAAGATAAGCGAATCAGGGGAAGTAAGCCATGCACCATTTTTGACAATTCGAGCTTGATTTATGGCATGTTACAGGCTGGTATTTATGAAAACTGATGGACACGTGTTTACTAACATCATTTGCAGCTGATTGGAGCAAAAAAAACAGTATGGTCAAAATATCTTAGGATTTGCCCTTTAAGTGCTTCCAATAAAATTGATTAGTTTCATATTACTTGAGTTTCATTTTACATTATCTGAACTATACATAACTTTGGACAGTATGTATGTACAAACCCATATTACAACAACTTACTATATCATAGAGGCTTCTAAACTGTAAGATTTCTTTGTCATCTGACACTTTGTCCCCGAACAGGGCCACTAACACACACTTCAGGGCATAGGCTGACATGTACTGACTGAGTGGGATGTGTTCTTCTTTCACCAAGGTTGCCCACTTCTTTTCAAGGTCATTGGCAATCTATGAACGAAAATGTTCTTCAAAAACAGCTCTTGAAGCAAATGTAATAAATCAATCAATTGACATCTATACTACCCAAACTGGTATGTGTTGCTCTTTCAGAAAGGCAGTTTAACCCTTTACCAAACAATCCCTGGTTTTTACGACCCTAAGACAGAAGCCTTTTGAAAACATTGTGGGAAAAGGAGAAAATGCTGGTTACCAGCATTTTCTCATTTTTCCCACAGTATTTTCTACCCTACTGGAAACAAATTTCAATTTTTGAGTTAACCCTTTACTCCATAGATACTCGTTTCTAGGCAACTTCAAAAAAAATGAAGCTTTTTCTATGACATAGGCTTTTGTTAATTCAAAACACAAAATTCATATCTTTTTGATCGTATCATGTGTAGATTGTGGTTTGCCATAATCCTGCCAAGTTTCATTACTCTAACATTACGCGTTCTAGAGTTATGGACCAAAATGTATCAAAAAAAGTAACAAGTGTAACACTTTTAGTGTGACATATTTAAAATACTCTGTTCTTCATTTGTTAATCTTGCTTACAGTTGTGAGTATACATTATCAAGGTTCACAGTATGTGTACTAAGGTATATTATTTTCAAGCTGACTTCATTTCCACCCACTTTGGAATTGTCGGAACAAATATCTCGATATTTATATACACCTACCCCTTGAGCTTAAGGGAGCACAATTTTTCATGTGTTCTGATTTTCTAAAGCTATCATTGAGAATAGATGAAATTTAAGATTCTGGGTATGTTTTTTTTATAAACAGCAATGTATTAGAAACAATAAAAAAATGTCTTTTCAACAGACAAATACAACACCTGTTGTATACCCTGGCTTGATCAACATGACTTAAAAATGTCACAAGTGTAACATTTGATGTTTCAGACATCAGTATTTCTTTAATCCTTGAATAACATATCACTGTTTGCTATTTTCCTGATCCAGGAAGTCAAAAGATGGCAGTGATGTCATTTTTATTCAAATGAGTGAGCAGTGGATCTCGCCAGCAGGTCTCAACTGATGTCACAAGTGTAACACATTTTGAGCATGTATAACATACACATGTACAGGTCTAATTTAAACGCCTACATTGCTTTAATAGTCATTGTACTACTTATGAAGCATCACAGTTCTTTCATCATGCATAGTTAGATGCCCTAAAGTGTTACATTTGTGACAAAAATCATAATTTCAAGAATTAATCATTATAAATTTCTTAATTCCACAGCTAGTTAACCCATTACCACACAATCCCTACTTTTGACGCCCCTGAGAAAAAAGCCTTTAGAAAACATTGTGGGAAAAGGAGAAAATGCTGGTAACCAGCATTTTCTCCTTTTCCCACAATGTTTTCTGCCCTTCACAAAGCAAATTTCAAATTTTCAGTCACTTTTATTTTGTCGTCTGCAAATGCTTTCAATTTGGACCAGTCTAAATTTTTATTGTGTGGTAATGGGTTAAAGAAACTGAAAAATGAACTTCAGACTTGTTGTTAAATTACAATATAAAGGTAAATCCTTTGCCAATACATGTGAAAAGAAATCTCCAAGCTTCAAAGCATGTGTAAGAAAGTGTCGATCGAGACTTAAAACTGACCCAAGACTAAAGCAGAAGTAAAAAATTAAGAAGGCTGTAATAAAAGCAAGAACTGTGAACAGAAAGTAAAACAGCAGAGAAAAAAGGATCCATCATTTGATATAGAGGTTACTTAAAAAAGAAGGCAATGACAAAAGTCTTTCCTAGAAGAAAACTCTAAAA
This sequence comes from Tridacna crocea, assembly GCA_943736015.1. Classification (NCBI taxonomy): domain Eukaryota; kingdom Metazoa; phylum Mollusca; class Bivalvia; order Cardiida; family Cardiidae; genus Tridacna; species Tridacna crocea. The sequence continues at coordinate 19,986,305 of OX031069.1, forward strand.
AATTGCCAAACAAAAAAGACAGTGTATTGATTGGAGGCATTCCAGTTGTTGTATAAATTCCTGTATAAATTACTTGTACAGTTTAAGCTTTGAATAAAGTAGATGCCAGTTGTTAAACGGCATCTACTTTATTCAAAGCTTAAACTGTACAAGTAATTTATACAGGCCAATCCTGACTTTCACAGAAAATTCATCACTTTATTGAAATTGATCCCAAAGAATTGTAAAAGCTTACGTCTCACTTGCAGAAGGGTGTTAACAAAAATCTTGAACAAAAATTAGGAGCCCTCAACAAGTTTGCTCAAAGTAAGAACATGCCTGAAAACTGAAAACTACTTCAAGAAACTCATCGAACATGATTGTATGCCCATTTGATGATTTCCTCTTTCATATTGTGTGTTGAGAGAAAAAGTAGTTGGTTTGTTACAGATTCCCATTACCACATAATCCCTACTTTCGATGACCCTGAGATGAAGCCCTTGAAAAACATTGTGGGAAAAGGAGAATATGCTGGTCACATCTATTAAAAATATTGTCTGCAAAGGCTTCAAGTTTGACAAGTCTAAAATCATAGTAAAATGTTGTCCTTTGGTAAAGGGTTAAATCTCTTTCACTCCTCTAAAAAAAAAGAAAATGGTGGTATACAGCATTTTATCCTTTTCCATCCAATGTTTTCTACCCTATCAATGCTCAATTCTACAATTTTACACACCTTAAATGAGGTAAGCAGTTTCTATTGGAGCAGGCCAATAATTTTGTTGCATGGTAAAGAACTTGAAAATAAAAGCCAGGTACTGAAGTAAAATATTTTTGTCATAATTGTAATTACTATTTTCGTCACAAGTGTAACATATAAGGTACCTTTAATTCTAGCCTACAGATTATGGCAGGGGCTTTAAACTTAAAACAAATTGTTTTAGTATGATTTGATGAGTTATAACTGTTTGCAGAATGAGAGATTCTACCACTTTCATGAGTCATTTGTCAAAAAAGTTAAGCAATATTGCCAATTTAGATAAGAATAGCTTCCCTTATCATTTTTCTTCAGCGTTCCTCCTAAAGTTGAAAGGTTACTTGCAAATTGCTCTTTAATCATTTGTGATTACCAAAAGATTCTAAATGTGAAAAGAATTTGGTATTAGAATGCAAATTTTAAACAAAAACCCTTAGTTTTGAAAGTGTCACAAGTGTAACATTTTTTTTTCTGAATAATGTCATGTTTTTGACACAGACCTGACAACCCTGATATTCATCATAATCAATTAAAATTTTACATATGTTTTGGCAATACCTTAATTGATATTAACATATATGTTTTTTCACTTTAGCTTGCCCATTTTCCCAGTGAAAAAAACTTTTGGACGTGTCGAATGAAAATATATGGCTCAAATACTAAAAAAAATCCTATATGAAAAAAATGAATAGAAATGTGTGAGAAACAATGTGTTAAAATGGTGCCCTAAACACTTCCCCCTAAAGTTAAATTAAAAGGATTGACATTTTTCTTAATGCCTGTGTGTAGTATCAATTCTTTTGTGAACTAACAAATTGAAGGAAATTGATGAAAAAATTATTAAAACATTGATTTTGGTCAAGTTCTACATTTTTTTTGCATGTAGAAGCGCTTGTTCCTTGAACTTGGATGTCTCCTAGTCAAAAAAATAGAAAAAGCGCCATGATAAAACTGGTTTGAAATTTGACCCCCAATGTCACACTTTTGCTTCATTTTTTTTGAAGTTGCCCTTCTACGCATTGCTTATTGGAGCCTTTGGAAAGCATTGTGGCAAAAGGTGAAATTGCTCGCGGCGAGCAATTTCACCTTTTGTCACAATGTTTTCTATGCTATCACAAGGTGTCCTATACACAAAAAAAACAGCTTCATCCTTGCTGTTATTTAGGGTCAATTATAGAGATACCATAGAAATGCCTTATGGGGTAAAGGGTTAAGTTTATTTTGTCGTCTGCACATGCTTACAATTTAAACAAGTCTAAAATTTCGTTGTTTGGTAAAGAGTTAATGCATGTACAAAAAGTATCAACACATGTAAGGCTGTGCAATCTGCATGGGTAGAAACTTTTTGCCAGTGCTCAAATTTTCTGCATGGGAATGAAAATCCTTACTCCTTTTCCAAACAAGCCCTAGTTGTTACGTGTCTGCAGTAAAAGTCCTTTGAAAACACTGTGGAAAAAGGAGAAATTGCTTGTAACCAGCAATTTCTCCTTTTCCCACAGTGTTTTCTACCCTTTTTGAGAACTTTCTGGCATTTTCTCAAAATCTAAACTTGTCGTCTGCAAACTCTTTTGGTTTGGAAGAATCCAAAATTTGTCGTTTGGGAAAGGGTTAATGAAGACATACACCCAACTGATAACTTTCTTCTGTCATGTAGCAGATCACCTTTGAACCAACTGTGCCAAAAGAAGGAACAAGCAACTGTTCCTTCTATAACACAGTTTTCACATCCATTCATGTACCAATGCTTACATTTTTCCCACAAAATTTCAACAGGTCTTTTTTTTCTCAGAGTCGTAAAAAGTCAGGATTTTGTGGTAAAGAGTTAAAGAGACTACAAAGGGATATCTGTTTACCCCTTGAAAGGTCTGGAAGTACTTTTTGCAGGCGTCGTGAGTCAAAGCTCTATCGTACAAGCTACGTCTTGCCCTTCCATCACTCCCATTTGCATACTGAATACTCTTTGGTCCTATAAAATCTTCAAACAGCAAAAAGAGAGACTCTGAAATCATAAAATCACAATACAGGCCAGTCATTAAGTGCCTTGTTTTAAAATATACTGTCACAAAAACAGTATGGCAAGTTGAGATACTAATCTGTTACTCTCTACAAGACAACTACCTAAGTCTGAAACATGATGCTAATAAAAAGAGAATTGATCCTTTAACTCTTTACCAAACGACAAAATCTTAGACCGGTCCAAATTTGCAGGCGACAAAGTAAATGTGATCAAAGAATTGAAATTTGTTTTAGAAAGGGAAGAAAACATTGTGGGAAAAGGAGAAAATGCTGGTTACCAGCATTTTCTCCTTTTACCTCAATGTTTTCAAAAGGCTTCTTTCTCAGGGTCGTTTAAAGTCAGGTTTTAAAAGTCGGGATTGTGTGGTAAAGGGTTAAAAGTAAATCCTTACAGTTAGAGAGGAAATACATTCATAAAACTTGAAAGTGTGTAGAACAGCTCAGCTGTATAGACATAGGTAATTTACTAAAATACAATATGGCTTGCAACATGTGTAAAGGGGCATTCGGCCATTTGCGTAAAGTGTCGTCTCAAATCAGCTTAACCCATTACCACACAATCCCTACTTTTGACGCCCCTGAGAAAGAAGCCTTTAGAAAACATTGTGGGAAAAGGAGAAAATGCTGGTAACCAGCATTTTTTCCTTTTCCCACAATGTTTTCTACCCTTCACAAAACAAATTTCAAATTTTCAGTCACTTTTATTTTGTCGTCTGCAAATGCTTTCGATTTGGACATACCTAAAATTTGGTCATTTGGTAATGGGTTAATCAGGCTAATCCAAGGCGACTCTTTCCGATTGTAAGTGATTTTCTGTATCAAGCAAGCCCACTGTAGGACGAAATCTAATACATGTATTGATATAAAGTGCTGTCTTGGATTAGCCTGCAAGGACTGTGCAGGCTGATCCAAGATGACACGTTTCTCATATATCTGAATGCCCTTTTCCCCATGTTTCAAACCATATAAGGCTGAAAGTAAAATTTTGTTTGTTTGTCCTCGACCGCCCGACCCACAATTTACCCCCCGACTCAAAAAATTATATTGCATTCTCGTGAGGACAAAATATTTTTATCGTTCGCGGCCGAAACATCCGGTTATTTGGAAGGAATCCGGTTTTATCAAACAAACTCGGTAGTTCGATGCCAGACATAGACGTTCGCTCCTCTTGATCTGTCCGAAGCTTTGTTGTCACATCAATATGCATAATCAAGCGTTCTTACGCTCAAGACAGATGGTAGACTGTGCTAGGAGAATTTTCAGACAGAAAGATTACAATTTCCATTAAATAACACGAAAACCCGTCTACAATAGGGTTCACTCGTCAAAACGGAAGTCATGTTTCGGACCCAAGAAGATTCGGCTCCGGGCCTTCCAGCGATTTTTGAGAAGATTCGGCCCAGCAGGTGAGAAAATTCGGCCCCGAGGGTGAGATTGATTTTATCAGTAAAATTACCTGATTGGACTATTTATTCTGAAACGTTAAAGTAATCTTAATGATTAATCGTACATGTAAATACGGTACATGTGGTTTTGCAGAACGTTACGATCATTACCGTGTTTTGCTAACGCCATTATTAGTTGATTTTAGTGGTGTACTTCTCAGGACCGTACTTCTCATCCCTTTTTTGGAGAAGATTCGGCCCAATCGTTGAGAAATAGAGGGAACTCGGTCCAGTTTTCATATTTTGTTTTTGTATTATTGGGTGTATGTTTTGTTTGCTTTAATAATTTAGGAGTGTAATTTCCTCTTTGTTCTTGAACGTTTTTACTGAGACATAGAAAAAAATCAGTTTTGAACTTTATTTGGCCATGGCGAAAATATTCTTGTTGTGAAATTCCTGTAATTGAATAATACATGTACATGCACTGATTTCACCTATTACTTCTTTAAACGACAAATGTAGACAGGAGAAAGATGTGGACTTGTCAATTTCAAAACATTTCGGGTTGACAATTTAATATGGCTGAAGAGTTAACTATTATTGTGGGATATGAAAAAAAAAAAAATTAATTTAAGGATAAAAGAAACATAATGGCCACAAGCAAATTCTCTCCATGATGTTATGCACATTAAGCCATCGGACATTAACTTTAGATCCATTTGTATGCAATTCAGTCTACATATTTTGTAATGTTTAAGGTTATTAACCCTTTACCAAACGATTCCTGGTTTTCTTGACTAAAGAAATGTAGGCTTTCGAAAACATGGGAAGAGAAGAAAATGCTGGTAACAAGTAATTTTCTCTCTTTCCCACAAGATTTTCTACTATTGTAAGAGAATTAATATTAACATTTTATTCACATCTAACCTTTCAATTTGGACCAGTCTAGTACTATGTCATACGGTAAAGAGATAAGGATGTGCAAATTTATAGAAAAATTGTGATATTATATGCCAAGCACTTCAATTTGAAATGTAAAGCAGTTCCTGAAATCCAGATTCTCTTCTTTGCTAGTTGACTCCTGCTGCTGTAACTGGTTAAAAGAGTTGCGTCTCTGTGTATGGATAAAATCGCCATAGCAGTTTCTTCACTGTGTATGCACACAAGACATCCCAAGTTCTACTCAGTTTATTGGTACATTTTAGATTTTATCCAAAGTTTTATGGCAGAATTGATTTTTTTTGTTGGTTGTATCTAAAAGAAAATCTATAAAAATGTTCTTGTTGCTGACAATCCTTAGAGATTTAATTCATTTAAATATCTGTGAATTCATTCTTCTTTTCTAACCAAATGTTTTGGTGATTTAAGGCCCCTTCTTTAGATCAAAGAATATCTGACAGATCAAACTGATAGAAAAACAAGTTGTTTCTTTAACCCTTTACTCCATAAGGCATTTCTGTGGTATCTCTAATTGACCCTAAATAACAGCAAGGCTGAAGCAATTTTTTATGTGAATATGACATCTTTTGATAGTGTAGAAAACATTGTGGCAAAAGGTGAAATTGCTCGTCACAAGCAATTTCACCTTTTGCCACAATGTTTTCCAAAGTCTCCTACAAGCAATGCGTAGAAATGAGTATCTATGGAGTAAAGGGTTAAAAAAAGAAGCCAGGAGAGGTCGACATCAATTTTTTTCAAATACTTTTTATGCTTTCAAAATAAATATATCACGGTACATGTAATGAAACAAGCAAGGCAATAAACGGGTCTTTGAAATCTGTTCAGTTGTAAATACACATTCATCTGTCCTTGTAATTTTTGTGAGTAACATGACCTTCTTCCCGCGTTTTAACGTCACATGATTTTTTTGGCTGTGTTCCTTTTTTATTTTAAGAATTTTTTTGTTTTTTTTTTTCCTTTTTGTTTAGATTTAACTGTTTAACACAAAACTGAAAAAAAAATGTCATATGCTATCAAATATTTACAATTTTGTTGAAATTCGCCATATAAAAACAAACCACATCTATTTCCTATTTCATTTTTTTGACTTCGATTTTTTGATAAAATCATGACAAAACAGACTGTGTATCAGAACATTTCCCCTACAAAGATTGGATTTAGACAGCAATTTCTGAGGCACTCTGCCTTTTAAACTCACCACTTTTGGAGAGGTCTGATAACCTCTCCAATGATCATTTGATCCCTCCCCACCACCAAATAGAGTGAAAAGTGAGTTCACAGACTTTTATAATACTCTTGTTTCCTGACACCCTCCCACTTTCTAGAGACTTTGGACCTTCACAATACAACAGAAATCACAAGCAAGGCAAAACAGCTACTATGCTTAGATTGGCCTCTGAGAATTTTTTTTTCCTGGTTATTTGTAGATAATAATAAAGACAAATGTTTTCTTGTCAGTATTTAAAAATTGTTGAAGGTGCAGCGCAAAGCATTATGAAAACATCGTAAAAAGAGATGACACAAAAATCACATTCCCAGAAACCAAATATAAGCCAAATTTAAGAAGTACCATAATGATTAAAAATTTGGAACATACTCAGCATATGCTACAATAAGATCAAATATTTTTTAACATCCTAATCAAGCATTTGTAAGGTTCAAAGGTCATTGCTGTATTAAACGTCATGTCTAGGTCTAGACTATTTGCTCATGATTGCATTTGTTCTAATATTTATGATCGTGCGGTTCATCTACAAGCTGTTGGTAAAGCATGAAGGTTTACATCTATTTTACTGAGGTGTGATTAGGTCAGACATACACATGCTACAGATACCGTATAACGGGTTTTTTTTACGTGCTGCCAATTTTTACTAATTTTTACGCATCAAAAAGATTCGTAAAAATTCGACGCGTAAATAATCACAGCGTAAAACCATAGTATTGTATCGATATGAAATAAAGGGTAATCAGTATGTAATACCTGTGCACTAAATACACGCAATATACGAATTTTTTCATTTGTGTTCTGATTATGTGTGATATGACTTCTCTCAATCTGTCATCTCTATTTGGATATTTTAAGCCACGGCTTCCGTGCCCAAATAGAAAACTAACAGAGAATTCCAATCCATACTACACGTGAATTGAATATTCAGGTTAAAAATGCTTTGACACCACGTAAACGAGGTACCTTCATGATACTCGACACTTTGATTATGGCGGTGATGAGAATTTGACTCGGCATTGGGCTGCTTCAAAAATGTCACGAATGGGTCTTGTGAAAAGACGTGGCTGTATAATTGCAACACCAGAGGTTTTAAAATTTCGATGAGCTAAAGGAGGGCTTTCTAAACAGAGTGAAAAAAGTAATGACGGATAACAATGTGCCTCCACAGTTAGTTATCAATTATGACCATACAGGTATCTGTTATAAAACAGTTATTCGCACGTCAAAACAATTACCGCTATTCGCACGCCAAACAAAGAGTGACACTTTTCTTTCAACATGTATTTAAAACAAACAATACACTTATAATCTTAAATGAAAGAGTGGACAATGCACTGATAATTTTAATGCTGTAATTTTTTACGCATGTTTAGAATTAGTAAAAAATAAAATCGTAAAAATTTAAATCACGTGTTTTTAGCTCAAATTCGTAAACTTTTACAGCAGTAAAAAAAAACCGTTATACGGTATTTGGTTAGGAATACTAGTGCTCATCATGAAAGTGCTAAACTACAACCTTTAGCTTAATATGTATATACAGGGGCATAGAAAGCAAGGTTAAAAATGATTTTAAAAGAACCCATTCAATGAAAAACAGATGCAGAATAAAAGGCTGTGCAAGCAGCAAGTTCTGTGGCTAAATTCTTTGAAAATCTTTTATTTATGTTATTTGTCTGCTTTCTACAGAATGCAAAATATAATATAATAATTTCCCTACCTACCTACCCAAGACTGAAATACTGGGTAGGTAAAGGACAAACAAACAATTTTTTAATTTAGGCCTAAGGGATGGGAAAACTATAGGAATCTGTCCTAATTTAACACCAGAAATGACACCAGCTATTGCTTTGAACGCCTTCAAAACATGAAATACATTTTTCATCCATAATAATCTGTGTAACCTTGCAGCTGTCAGGGGCAACATTTCCCATGAAGATACTACACTGATTACAACTTCATAAAATAAGGATGAAATGGGTGGGTTAAAAAGCTAGCTTGCTGAAAATGATTATTTACAGATGTAGCTTTAATACACAACAAAATTTCAAATTTGTCCAAACTTGCAGCATCTGAGATGACAAATTAAATAGGGACTCAAATTGTGGAAGTCACCTTTGATAGAGTAGAAATCATTGTGGGAAAAGCAAAAAATGCTGGTTACCAGCATTTCTTTGTCTTCCATACATTTTCAAAAGTCTTTTTTCTCAAGGTGTTAAAAGTCAGATTGTCTGGTAAAGGCTTAACCCATTACCACACAATCCCTACTTTTGACGACCCTGAGAAAGAAGCCTTTAGAAAACATTGTGGGAAAAGGAGAAAATGCTGGTTACCAGCATTTTCTCCTTTTCCAACAATGTTTTCTATCCTTCACAAAACAAATTTTAAACATTCAGTCACTTTTATCATGTCGTCTGCAAATGCTCTCGATTTGAACTAGTCCAAAATCTTGTCATGTGGTAAAGGCTTAAAATGACTTTCCAACCAAATGTAAATATACCATTCAGGAACAGCCTGAAAACTATTGCATTTTGCAAACATAAAGTGTTTCACATTTGCCAGTCATTTATAAAAATTTTTCGAATCTTAACCCTTTACCGCACAATAAAATTTTAGACCTGTCCAAATTGAAAGCATTTGCAGATGACAGTTTCAGTGTGGCCCATATGAATTCTTTTTTTTCTTTGATAGGATAGAAAACATTGTGGGAAGAGGAGAAAATGCTGGTTACCTTTTCCCACAATGTTTTCAAAAGCTTTCTCTTTCAGTGGCATTAAAAGTCATCATTGTGTGGGAAAGGGTTGAAGACCCTGAGCCAACCAGCATTTTCTCCTTTGTACACAATGTTTTCTGGCTGTTCAAAGACAAATTACTCATATCAATGAAGTCACATTTGATTTTTTCTGGAAAATCAGTGCAGAAGTGTAAAATTTTGTTTGGTAGGCATGTTTTGTGGACTCTTTGATAACTACATCTTAAAGGTGGGTATTTAGATTTTTCATGTCTCACCAAATTAGAAAAAATATATATTACTGAAATTTATATGAAAAAACAATATAAATCATCAACTGTTAAGAGTCATAAAATTATGAAAAAAAAATTTTTTTTGATGGTATTCCCTTGAAAGGCTACGTAGCCTTTTAGGCTATTTTTAGATTTCGGGCCAAATATTAAACAAGAGCTTCGCAGAGCGGCGCATATATGCCCGAAGGGGCTTGTCAGTGAGATGAGTTGCAATGACGGATGGGCCATGAATGAAGAGTACTTAAAAACATTAAAGGGCAATAACTACAAAAATAAGGGTGGCAAAGTTACCAATTTTGTGAATTGCTCTTATCAACAAGGTGTTGTATCCGTCTTTGAAGGTTCAAGATCATAGCTTTTATATTTTAGAAATTATGGCCCAGACAAAAATTCAAAGTGAAAAGGGCAATAACTCAAAAAGAAGGATGGCAAAATTATGGTTCTTGTGCAGTGCACTTCTTCATAATGTGTTCTATTAGTCTTTGAAGTTTCAAGATGATGGATTTTGAAGTTTGGAAGTTATAGTCTTTACAAAAATTCGAACTGAAAATTAACAAAGGGGAGTAACTCAAAAAATAACACTGGCAGAGTTATGGTTCATGTGCACTGCACTTCTCCATACTGTGTTCTATCAGTGTATGTAGTTTCATGTTGATATCTTTTATAGTATGGAAGTTATGGCCCGAACAAAAATTCAAAGCGAAAAGTTGGTTATTTCAGAAATCAAGGGCAGATAATTTTAGAACGCAAACAGCGATCCAAATTCTAAGAGTCAGGTGCACAACTAAACATCATGGAGATTCATTGTGGCAAGTTTCAAATGATTCTGATGGAAAATGTAGGAGGAGTTGCGCACACAAGAAATTGCTAACGGACAGATGGATGCACGGACGGACGCAGACGGACGACCCGGGGTTTAACATTATACGACCCTTTGGGTGTATAAAAAAAGCATTGTGGAAATGTTAAGTGATTGGCACATGACTAATCACTCTAAAATTCTGTAACATAACAAACATGTAATTATTTTCCATAATGTCTTCTTCGGACGCTATTATGTTTGAAGCTTCGTCTATGTTTTTCCAGTATGTGAACAAGCAAGTTGCTCATGTAAAAAAAAACGTATTTTCCAATGTTGTCGACCTGGGCTGTAGTAAATCTCTAATTTCTCCTGCTGTCGAATGGTATTCGACTAATTTATGGGTTTTATGAATGAAAATTAAAAGGCTTTAGGAGTAAGTATGACTTTTGTGTATTTTTGTAAAATTTTTGTCCCAAAATCTGAAGGGCCACCTTTAAGTCTTGCCCATATTAAAAACGTTTTCTGTTCATAAAGCACGCGGGGATTGAAACTGTCTTCAAATGGATAGATAACATTGTAAACGAAGTAGATACTGATCAATTTCAAAACCTTTAACCCTTTACCACACAATCCCAAATTTTAAAGACCTTGAAAAGGTAGGCTTTTGAAAATGATTGTGGTAACTAACCTTTAATTTCCTGCTTTTCCCACGATATCTACAATCTCTTTAAAAAGGTATCTCAACACTTCAGCCAAATATGAGTTTTTGCTTTCAGATTTTGAGGTAAAAAATTTGTTGTTTGGGAAAGACTTGCATGGATAATTCAAACAATTTCTTTGCCCCTCACACCCAAATAATCAAATTTCAACAATAAACATAATGCATGTATAAATAACCCTTTACCACACAATCCTGTGTTGTAAAAGCCCTGCAGTGGAAGACTTCTGACAAGCATTCTGGAAAAATTGGAAAATGCTGGTAACCAGCATTTTCTGCTTTTTGCACAATATTCTTTACCCTCTAAAAGATCTGTTTCGTCATCTAGGCCATGTTTACTTTTTTATCTGAAAGTGTAACTATTTTCAGGGCTAACATTTTTTTCTTTTCATAAAGACATAACATAGAAATGATACCAAGTTTACAATAAAGAGAGAATGACAGCAATTTTACCAAACTCATTGTGTAAATAAATACCTGGTCTATCAAAGGCATGATTGTGTTCTTGAAATAGTTTAGCATCGGCTATACTGACTGTGTACATGGGACCATACCAGAATGAGGCAATAGGTCCAAACTGCTTGTGTAGTCCAACAAGGAACTCATGAAGACTGCCGGCTTTTGCAATGTCCCCAAAATTACCATCTCTAAAATAAAGCAGATTTATAGTGAATAATCAAAATATCATGAAAGGTATTTAACCCTTTACCAAACAACAGAAAAGTAGCCCCGTCCTAATTGAATGCATTTGCAGGTGACAATTCAAATGTTACAAAAGCATAAAGTTTGTCTTTGAGAGGGTAGAAAACATTGTGGGAAAAGAAGAAAATGCTGATTATCAGCATTTCCTTTGTTTCCCACGATGCTTTAGGAAGTCCAGTTTCTTGGGATAGTTTAGACCAGAGATCATGTGGAAACTGGTAAAAGAGAAGGTTACAAGGGCTGTTAGAAAAGTATCCGCAAAGGTTTCATAACTTTTTTATTTACAAACATATCTAGATAAAATATTCAACACTGTTACTTCTCTTACGAACAAAGTCCGTAACAAAGAAACAAATGAATAAATGCATGGCAGAAATAAGGATCGGAGCGGGATTCGAACTCCGAACTCCCGGACGCAAAGCCAATACCCTAACCACTGAGCCAAAGAGATATCTCTCTGACGCAGTAGCCAGGTATTGTATTTAAATCGGGAGTATGCCATGCAGGAAGGAGTGGTCTCCCATAACACACCCCCTCTTAAAGTCATCATTTATTGATGACTCAAAGCCTTATTAGGCAGGAAGTCCGATTATTGGACAACAAATGGGATAAATGGCTCAATGGCCAATCCCGGACGAGCCCCCATCTTACGAACAAAGTCCGTAACAAAGAAACAAATGAATAAATGCATGGCAGGAATAAGGTACCGAGCGGGATTCGAACCCCGAACTCCCGGACGCAAGGCCAATACCGTAACCACAGAGCCAAAGAGATATCTCCCTGACGCAGTAGCCAGGTATTGTATTTAAATCGGGAGTATGCCATGCAGGAAGGAGTGGTCTCCCATAACACTTCGGAGAATTATGCTTATGAGCCGGTTGAAAAAAAATCACCATTTGTATTAATGCGCGTTCTGCAGAATCTATGGTCATGTAAGGTTACGTTCAGCGGGGCAACTTCCTTCTGGATGGGATACAGCATCAGGAAAACCGGTCCCACACATCTAAAAATCACACCTTTTCGAAATATTCTCCACCACAGGAATCGTTCCTCAAACACCAATTGCCAAATCATGAACGTCACCGACATTGTGTTGGGGCATCCAGATCTTTGGCAGTTGGCAGCATCATGCGCAGAATCATTTACTCCACTACACGATACACACTTCTCCCATCTATGAATCCACTTGTCAAAGCAAGACTTGAACTGATCTTGGGGAATTTATGAATCGTTTCTCGAACACCAATTGCCAAATCATGAACGCCACCGACGTCGTGTTGGGGCGTCCAGATCTTTGGCAGTTGGCAACATCATGTGCAGAATCGTTTTTAAATATGTTGTACCACTCATTTATGCTTGATTTCTTCATAGAACTTTTGCCGTAGGCATTCATTATGATATTGAATGTCTCTGATTTTGTTTTTCCCATTAGCACTCAAAACTTTATTGAATACTGCTGCTCTAGCGCCATAATTGCAATATCAGTAGAGCGATGTATTCAACTTCTGTTGTTTTTGGAATGACGTCATATTACAGCCAATGATGTTACCTTGGTCAAGATAAAAGTGCGCAAAAATGTCACATGCAATTTGGTCAATTTTTTACGTGGGAAATACAATTTTTTCTCTCTTTAGAAACAGGTAAATATGCGATCATTTAACCAATTTAACGAAGCTGCCCTGCTCGACGTCACCTGACGTTGCCATAGTAGATGCCATGTAGGTAACCCGTAAGTATAAATATTTTACTTTTTTCTGCCAGACTATAAGCATAATTCCTGGAAGTATCAGTGTCGAAAATTTCATCATGATTAGTGTACAAATGAAAAAGTACTGAAACCTTTCCGGATACTTTTCTAACAGCCCTCGTATATCGAAATCATTACCAAACAACAAAATTTTAGGTTTGTCAAAATTGAAAGGAATTGCAGACAACAAAATAAAAGTGAAATTTGATGTGTTAACCCTTTCCCAAACGACAAACTTTTGGACTAGACCAAATTGAAAGCATTTGCAGACGACAATTCAACTCTTGCTGAAAACATGATTTCTGTCTATGATAGGGTAGAAAACATTGTAGGAAAAGGAGAAAATGCTGGTTACCAGTATTTTCTCCTTTTCCCACGATGTTTTCTATAGGCTACTATTCCAGACCCGTAAAAACCAGGGATTGTTTGGGAAAGGGTTAAAGAGTACAAAACATTGTGAGAAAAAAAGAAAATGCTGGTTACCAGCATTTTCTCCTTTTCCCACAATGTTTTCTAAAGGCTTCTTTCTCAGGGGCATCAAAAGTAGGGATAGAGTGGTTAATTAAAAGAAAAGAAAAATGACGAAATACTGTATGTCACTCAGTCAATAGTAAACCTTTGAAAACTCTGCAATTTTCAAATTAGAATCATTGCGCCATAAGCCCCTAAAATCCCAAATAGTACAATTCTAAACCAAGCCCAGACCCATTGTAAGCACTCCATTATAAAAGTACCATTCCAGGAAATGGGGTCCTTTCACCTGTTTCTACTTTCCGGTCAATAATCATAATGCCAAGCTTTCTATTGAGAATTCATTGATAACCTGATTTAAATATGGTTAAAGATCTTCATGTCTGACTGTTTCGCCAAAATAACAGGGAACCAGAGGTTACAATTCTTTAAAGTTCTGCTGATCATTTGACATAACAATGAAAGGATTTTCTGAGTATCTTGGAAGCCTTCACTGAGCAAAAAAAGGCAAAAGCTGTTAAAATATTTCTTCAGAAAGCACAAATTAGGGGACCCATGACTTAATGGCGTGCTCTATATTGAACACTGCTAATGGCAATGAATTAACCTTGCATAGCAACCAGAGGTCTGGTAATGAAATACTTGCAAAAAGAGAATTCTACAGGAATTCTAAAGCCATTCAAACAAAAGTTTGTTTGAAATAAAGCTGCCACAAAGACACACTAGCGAAAAAACAAAGTGGCCAATTGAGCTAAAACATTACTTACTCATGTGTCAAAGGAGCTAGACCAGGTATAGTTGATGGATTTCTTGATCCCTGCAAATATAGAACATCCTAAATTAACCCTACAATTACGAGCAATTTCTCCTTTTCCCACAATGTTTTTTACCCTTTTTGAGAATTTTCTGCCATTTTCTTCAAATCTAAAATTGTCATCTGCAAACTCTTTTGGTTTGAAAGAGTACAAAATTTGTCATTTGGGAAAGGGTTAAGAGAAAAAATAAGCTTATTCATATGAAACAAGGCTCCTATTTATCAACTCTTTAAACTTGTGTTCCCAGAGGTCCAACTTGTAGGTTTTTTGACTACAGCTAATCTTCATCTGTTGCCAGGAAATAGAATGCAAATTCAAATCCCAAGGAAAAAGTATCTGCTATTTGGTCACATTTGCCATGGAATCCCATACAAAGTCCAATATATTTTACCAAAACTATTAATTGAAGCAAGAGGGCCATGATGGCCCTGTATCGCTCCACTGGCCACTAAGTCAAAACAGTGCAAGCCAAACATTACAATACTTAGCTAGTTGGTTTTAAACAGAATTTTCTTTTATAAAATCCCGCGAGAAAGTTATGATCCCAGGATAGAGCAATGTTTGGCCACAAAGCTACAATTATGGATCCTTGTGGAGGTCAACAAGATACAGCTCCATACCAAATAACACAGGACTGGAATACAAAGTTTGGTTATCAACAATAAGATTTTCGAATCTTGCTCAATAAAAAGCCCTGTAAAACAAGTTTGCTATATAAAAGGCCCTGTAAAATATGTGACCCATGGGACAGGTTTATCAAGTTTTCACTATAAAAGCCAATGTAAAACTTGTAACCCCTGGGGTGGGGTCAAACTTGACCCCCCCAGAGTTAAAATTTGGGCCCTCTTGGTAGAGGCCCATTAGATAAAGCAACATGCAAAATTTGGTAGCCCTAGGCCTTATGGGTATGTACGAGTAGATTATTAAAGTTTCCCTATGTAAGCCCATGTAAAACTTGTGATCCCACGAGACGGGGCCAAATTTGACACCTGGGCTATAATTTGGGCACCCTTGGTAGAGAACCCCTAGATAAAGCTACATGCAAAATTTGATAGTCGTAGCCCTTATGGCTAGGTGGGAGAAGATTTTCAAAGTTTTCCCTGTATAAGCCCCCTAGATAAAGCTACATGCAAAATTTGATAGCCGTAGCCCTTATGGCTAGATTTTGAAAGTTTTCCCTGTATAAGCCCATATAAAACTTGTTACCCCCCCCCCCACGAGTGGGGCCAAATTTGACCCCTGGGCTATGATTTGGCAGCCTTGGTAGCAGTTCACAAGATAAAGCTACATGCCAAATTTGGTAGCCCTAGGCCCTATGGCTAGGTCGAAGAAGAATTGTAAAGTTCTCCCTATATGTAAGCCCATGTAAAACTTGTGATCCCCAGCGCAAGGCAAATTTTGACCCCCGGGCTATAATTTGGACACCCTGCGTAAAGGTCCACTAGATAAAGCTACATGCCAAATTTGGTAGCCCAGGGCCCTATGCCTAGGTAGAACAGGAATTTTAATGTTCTCCCTAAATAAGCCCATGTAAAACTTGTGACCCCCCGGCCAATTTTGACCACAGGGCTTAAAGTTGAAGAAAGTTGGTAGAGGTGCTCTAGATGAAGCTACATGCCAAATTTGGTAGCCCCAGGCCTTACAGTTTCAGACAAGAAGATTTTCAAAGATTAACATTTTTCAGTTTTGTTGCCATGGCAACCAGAGTTTTTGAAGGAATTAAATCTGTTAAAAAAATTCTGAAGAGGACCATGGCAGGATCATTTCTGTGAAATTTCATAAAAATTGGCCTGGTAGTTTGAGAGAAGAAGATGTTCAAAAAAAAAGTTAACACACGGACGCACGCAAGACAGACCATGACATAAGTCCGTTGGCCTTCAGCCAGTGGAGCTAATAAAATGAATGCAGATTTTCTGGATAGACTATGTCTCCAGGTGTCAAAAGATAATGATTTTAAACCTAGATAAACCAACTGTATACTTTCACAATGATTGACTGAGGAAGCAATATGATTTTTTCATATTCTGCAAAATATATGTCTGCAAGTGATCTTGTTAGCAGAGTAATCACAAAGATACTAGTTGCTGTACGGTAATCTTGCGCACCTAAGTAAACGACTGTTTATTTTTGCTAGACCCTCCGAGCTATTTATCTGTTTAGAGCAATATTTCATCTAGCTTTTAAACTCGAGACAGAGATAAAAATAACAACCGAAAAACACAGACATTCAAGAAGTAAACAATCACAATGATGTTTTGTCAGGCATAAAAATGTCCGGTGATCTTGCACACTTGTATTAACTCATTACCAAACGACATTTTAGGCTTGTCCAAATTGAAAGCATTTGCTGACGACAAAATAAAAGTGATTAAAAATTTAAAATTTGTTTTGTGAAGGGTAGAAAGCATTGTGGGAGAAGGAGAAAATACTGGTAACCATCATTTTTTCCTTTTCCCACAATGTTTTCTAAAGGCTTCAGAGTCCTCAAAATTAGGCATTGTGTGATAATGACGTCACTGCAAAGGATTTGCAAAGTGTTTGTGGCCCATACAAGGAATAATTGTAGAAAATGGGTAGTTATGCTTGATTCCAACTTTTCATTAGACCTTTGACAAAATGGCGGCAAATTAGAAATTGACATTGTCATCTGAAAAGGGTTGCATGAAAATTAAGCAAATAATATTATTAATACTGTTTCTTTGTATCTCATAAAGTTGTGCAATATGTCTATCGAAGTCTATCGAAAATGGGATAACTATTGGAAAACAGGGGAAAAGGGTCCCTATGAAAATTCTGTCATTTTTTTTTTTCTTAACGCAATGAGATGCACAATTTTCAGCCACTTATTGTGAGACTTTGACAAAGTGATTGTTAGGTGACAAGATCAAACACTGAAAATAGGAAGATAATGTTGGAAAACACGGGAAAAGAGACCTTGAATTTTTTTGTCATTATAATTTTGTGTCCGAAAATTAAGCTGCGGACAATTTACTAACTGTCCAAAATTTATTAGTTTTTGTGATGAGACGTGAAAACCTTGTTTTGTTTACATATAAAACATGTTACAGCCAGTTTCATTGTTAATTGGGTCATGGGGCATGTTTATGAATATAATTAGTCAGGATGATGTCACAGACTAACTTTTCACACTCTCAGGTACAAAGTGTAGCTAAAGCTGTTTTCCGAATCCTCTGTTATTCCGAATTCCTATTAGGCCAGTCAACCTAGCCGAAAAAAGCACCAAACTTGGAACTAATTGCAAAAGAAATGATTTTGTCATTTTTGTTTCATATGATACCTCGGTAATCTCAAGAAAAAAGTTGCAGGCTGAACTATGAGGGGAAGTTACCAAAAAATGTCTTCGAATAGGTCGACCATAAATTTCCCATCATCATCTAGTTTTTCAACAAAATGCCATTTTATGCAAATTACTCAATGGAAAATGATGTCTTGTTACCTAATTTGTGAAATTGGTATTGCAGGACAGATTGTAATGTCAATATCGTTTGTTTTCAGATTAAAACAAGAAAATAAATAGAAGTTGATTGTTGCCAAACCATATTAATTTACCCCACCCACTTAGCCTATGATGCATTTTTCATTTTTTTGTAAATTAATGAATTGCAACACACTAAATACATATGATACATATATCTGTTTGAAATAAAATCTTTATATGGCAAAACTTCATTATCATGTGCATATATAATGCAAAATGCAGATCCCAGTAGAGGGAGTGGTAACTATTATATATAGTAAATAGTACATGTATTTGACTCTTTGTCATAGCCAAAAAAACATTAAAATTTTGCCTTTTAATATAAATTATTGCAAAGGAACAATCAAATTTAGAATTTTTACAGCACTAAAGTTGCCAATATTGCAAATTTCCCTTTTCAATTTCACTTTTTAACCTTTTATTAACAATCCCATGCTTTACTTGTCTGACATACATGCATTTTGATAAGTTTTGAGAAACTTTAGGCGAAAGTGGATCAAGACGAGCAAGTTCTCTTATATCCAAAGTATTTTCTTCAATAAAAACCTGCATTATCTCCTGCTAGATGGCATTCTACAAATACTCGTTTATCTATTTGGGCATCCTGGGTACAAAACCGGACTACTTTTCTATGCGACAACTGTTACTTTGAATTCCAAAATGAAATAAATCTTCACTTAGTAAAATGCTACCTGCTGCCATTCATTTAGGTATGCTCAGCAGTTTAGATAAATCTGGAGCTAAGACAGGCCTGAGTTTTCCTCAAACGTATTGATAGAAGCCATTTTCTCCATTGCCACTTTATAGCGCGTATTTCTACAATCTCCCCAATATCGGGGGAGAGTGATGCGTCATATAAGACAGGTCGAATCTTCGAAGAATATGACATGCGCAGACAACGTAAAAACCTGTACAAACGTGTCACGTTTATTTTTTCATCTGGAGGAACTTTAGAATTAGCTGTGTAAACAATTTCGGCGTCTTTAGTCTATAACAAAGTTTGGCAGCAAAACTTTTAGCAGCTTCATTTCAAGTACAACACTGTTAATATTTAAATCGAAATCAAGCTCTAAAAACCCTGATAACCAGCATTTCCTCTCCTAGACATTGGATTCTATCCTTTCACTCACAAACTCTGACATTTGAGACACATTTAATTTGTGGAGTACAAGTGCTTAGCAGTTGGACAAATCTAATTTTCTTGTCCTGGGTAAAGAGTTAAATTAGTATTTGTCACTATTGAATTTTAATCTTTCTCTCCCGACCCCATTGGACTTTGGAGTTTCTATGTAGCATTCAACAGTTGTATACATTGAGGAAAAGAGGGAAATTGCCAGAAAAGGGTAGTTCCCATTCCCCTCTTTCCCCCCCCCCCCAATCACCACCATTTCATATATAGATATCATGATTCTTACAAAGTCTGTTCTTTTTTTCATCTGTAGATTCCTTCAAGTTTAGTCCAGTATATTACCAGGGAATGGCTTTACAAATACAAAGAAACTAATCATAATCACATGATAACATCGCATAATTTGAACACATTTTGCATTTATAAAACCTTGCCTGCTTCGTCTCACTTACAACACTGTGAGGTTGTTCAGTGATCTAGAATGCAGTTCAGTTCCTCCAGATATGCTATGCAAAGTTATGGAGGGATTGTTGGGGTTAAGCGCTGTTATACACATTATTTTCGAGTCATCCCCGACATGCTCACTAAGTGTCATATCAATGGATAATGCACCCTATAAAACAATGTAGTTCTGGTAAAAAAAAGTTTCATGTGAAAACAGCTGTACACGCAGCTGTACCACCATATATATTGTTTGCTTGTCTAAAGTTTGACCTAAAAAAGCCACATCGCCAAACTTTTTTGATGAGAGCATTGTGTTTTTGATTAATTGGCTTATGCCTGCCCATAAATGAACTGATCAACCATCCTTATGGTCATGCTCAATAATGCAAGCATCACTAACATGTTCATTCTTCCAACACCAAACTCTAGTGCTACGACCCTCTCGCCTCTGGTGTAGATAATGGAATCCTATACTCATTTGAGAACCGAAAACAGTTCATTTGAAGCCTGTATAATGGATGTGTCTGTTTGGCCATGGTAATCTTTTCTCCTCCGTTCCATAAATAACACTGCTTTGCATGGACGCCAAGCAAAGCCTTGTGCAGCAATAATCCACTTAAGGGTTACGCCCCAAACCCATGGTAAACATCGGCAGAATTTCACTGAATTTATTTTGATAAAATAAGCGTTAATTTTAAGCGTATCTTTTGCTCCAATTTTTTGGCTGAAAAATCTTATAGTATTCATTTATTGGTTCTCCCAATTGTAAATGATTCACCAGTAAATTCTTCTTTTGGACACATCAGTCATTTTCTCAAAGGGAAAACACTGCATTTGTCGTAAAAATCACCTTATAATCTAAATCTGATGATTATCATAAGTTGTGTAAATGTAATGTCTTATTTTGTTTCAGGTTCACAAGGAATGCTCAAAGATTAATATTATAATTCTGTTAAGAAAACAAGCATGCTTTCATTCTACAAGTATATTAAGTCTAAACAGCTCTCAGCACTAATGTAAGACCATCTGTGTTTCATTGCTAAAGGGTGGGATTTTTAATCAAGGGGACCTTGAATGAAATTCTACTAGCTTCATTGGTCGTATTTGCCTGTAAATTCCTATTTTGAAGACATCAGCCAATTTTCTAAAAGAGGAAAACGCTACATTTGTGATAAAAATCTCCTTATAATCTAAATCTGTTGACTATCATAAGTTGTGTACATGTAGCATCTTCTTTTGTGTTTCATGGTTACAGGGAATGCTTAAAGATAAACATTATAATTCTGTTAAGAAAACAAGCATGCTTTCGTACTAAAAGTAGAATAGGACTAAACAGCTCTCAGCACTTACGCAAGATCACCTGTTTCATTGCTGAAGGGTTGGATTTTTAACCAAAGCGACCTTGAATTAAATCCTACCCGCGTCAATGGTCACGTGCAAGTATCTTTTTGATAGGGAATTTAGCACTTTGAAACCAATGGACTACATGATTAAGTAAAGTTAACTGTCATATCCATCGGTGAAACATTGGTGAAAAGCAGTAAAGCCTGCTAAATCATCAAACACTGAATAAAAGTTTTAACGTGCTTCAACTTTTGTTGTAAAATCGATATGAATTAGATTTCCATTCATCTTGTTGTTATGAACACTCAACTACTTGGGTTTGAAATTAATTCATTCAATCGATTTTCAGCTTAAATATTATTTACCTATTTGAATGAGACAATTCAAGTACAAATAAACTGAACAGAATGTTTGAATACAATACATTTAAAAAGAAAACCTAAAATATTAATTGTAAATTAATAGTAAAATATTTTACACACTAAAAGAAATAATTTCGGGAAATCGATAACGATGTGGTGAAATTCAGGCACTCCTGCACTACCGTACTTTATTTGCAACCATCGCTTGTAGTGACGTCATTAAATTTTATCAACATCTTTAGGTTTCTTTCACACTTGGCACCGACAAGAAAAGATGGCTCGGAAAATCATTCTGTTATCTTATAAATGACATTTTGGCGATCTTTTAAGCTGATGTACAATTTTGTAAACAATGAAGTGGGTATTACATGATCTGACACTCGTCAGTTGATCATAGACGATTTTAAAATAGTGGACCTAAAAATTAAAGTCGATTTTCGAATTTAAACATCAATCTGTTATAAAAGATACCAGTGTGTGAGAGATAAATACCTTTAAAGTCATCGTAGAAGTTTCGTTCATACATCGGTTGATTAAATTTCTTTGTCAAAGTACGTTTTGCTGGTCATCCTCCTCTGTGTTTACATTTAACTCACAGAATGGCGCGTGATAACTTTGACGTAAGTTGCATAGTATTGAATACGGTGGCTATTCGGGCCATCGTCGAGCACGTATATTTTTACTGAAATTTGCAATTTTAAATTACATATAACTCTTTTCGGGCAATGAATTTTCAGTGCAACTTTTTTCTTGTGATAATTATGTTCGTTTTCTTTCGTGGAATGTAAAAATAAAAACTTTTGCAATTAGTTCCAACCCATCAGTTAGTTTGACTGGACTAATATGGCGAAAGACAAAAAGTGCAGAAACGAATAAAATTGTCACACAAAAGTCACGGAACAGGAAAATAGCGAAATGCGCAAGATTACTGGACATGCAAGATAACTGGACATGACAGTATAGTTCAGTTGGTAGAGTGTAGGAGTAGGACTCGCGATTATGAAGATGTGGGTTCGATTCCCAAGGGTGACCATCCAAAATCACAAACAGTCTTTCCGGTGAGCCATTAAACCTAGGTCCTGTGTGACGGTGGTATACACCGAGGACCTTAAAGGTGGGTATTTAGAATGTTCACATCACACCAAATTAAAAAATATATATATTATTGAAATTTATATGAAAAAACAATACAAAATCATCAATACTTAAGAATCATAAAATTACAAAAAAAAATTTTTTTTGATGGTATTCCCTTAACTCTTTACCACACGAGAAAATTTTAGACTGGTCCAAATTGAAAGCATTTGCAGACGACAAAATAAAGGTGACTAAAAAATAGAAATATGTTCTGGAAAGGGTAGAAACCACTGTGGGAAAAGGAGAAAATGCTGGTTGCCAGCATTTTCTCCTTTTCCCATAGTGTTTTCAAAAGGCTTCTTTCTCAGAGGCATCAAAAGTAGGGATTGTGTGGTAATGGGTTAAAAGGCTAAGTAGCCTCTTAAGCTATTTTTTGATTTCGCACCAAAAATCAATAAAGCATTGTGGGAATGTCAAGTGACTGGCACTTGACTAATAACGCTTAAACTCCACTACATAACAAACATGTAATACCGGTACTTATTTTCCATAATGTCTTCTTCAGACGGATGTTTGAAGCTTTGTCTGTGTTTTTGTGTATTTAAATGAGAGAATTGGTAATCTAAAAATAGAACGTGTCTCCTGTTGGTGTCAACCTGGTCCGTAATAAATCTCTAATATTATTCTCGTGTTATCGGATGGTTTTCGACTACAGGGGTTTTAAGAACGCAAATTAAAAGGCTATGGGAGTATAAGGATGACTTTTTTTTCATTTTTGTAAAATTTTCTTCCCAAACTCTGAAGGGTCACCTTTAAAGAACCAGGCAAAACTTTATCTCAATAATGAGATGCCCCAGTGATCCTTTTCATATTTGGACATTTACCGTACACCATACCAGAGGCAACCAGTCAAAAAGTAACATCACCTTTGGGGACAGTTATCTGTTCTAGGTGAAACTTACGATGGGTTTCACCTACCTTCAGTCAGAAGGCTTGCTCCAATGCTATTGTTGTTGTTTGTCTCTGCAAACCTTCACATCAGCCCTTCTTTAGAAACATGTGGAATTATTATGATTTTACCAGCATCTTTTCAAACGGCTCTATGCAACAAAATTTCCAATGACAGCGAATAAAATGGGCATGGATCGTTAGATAAATGATTAATCTTTACAAAAAGACTGCTTTTAATTATTATCTATATCTTATCTTCGTGCACATCTGTATTTTTCCATGTAAATAACTACTGACCTACTCCACCAGAAATCAAAACATGGTGATATCATTATTAATGCGCATATCTCAGCAGAAATCACAGTATCTCCAACATGCAACAGGACAGTCCATTTGGGAATCCAGAGGTGAGTTCAACATAGCGAGCACTTCGAGTGCTCTCAAGCGCTTTTGTTCTGAACGCGGGTGCCTGCGTGCACACTTGATAGGAGTTTCACTTGTATTTCCAAGATGGCATCCAATAGCAGAAGTGTTATCCAAATGAGAAAGTCTTACCAGAATGTAAACAACTAGGCAACTGGACAAAATTACACCATGCACATCCCTTTAGATGTTTACTAAAGATGTTCTGAAGACAAATTCAATATTTAATCATTTATTTTTTCTTTTTCTTTTTATGAACATGGACAATTAACAGATCTGTGATCGAAACAAAGAGATTCAGCATACCACTGTTTTCTTTGTTTATGCTTTTTTATCATTAGGTAGTTTACTGAATTTTACAGATAACTCTGTAATGATGGCCAGTCTTATTTCCCAGAAAGACCTTTTTAGACACCATTTTGAAAAATAAGCGAACGCTTGCTTGCATTCAATTAACGAGGTGCCTTCTCGCCAGGCCATGTGAAGCGCTCGCGATGTTGAACACACCTCTGAAAGCGGGTGCCACCTGCGGCGCTCGATAGCGCTCACGTGCACACTTGGTAGGAGTTTCGCTTGTATTTCTAAGATGGCATCCAATAGCAGAAGGGTTATCCAAACGAGAGAGTCTAATGAGAATCTAAACAATGAGGCGACTGGACAAAATTACACCATGCACGTCCCTTTAGATGTTTAGTAAAGATGTTCTAAAGACAAGTTCAATAATTTATTCATTTTTTTTTCTTTTTATGAACACAGAGAATTAACAGATCTGTGATCCGAACAAAGAGATTCAGCATACAGCTGTTTTCTTTGTTTATGCATTTTTTATCATTAGATAGTTTACTGAACTTTACAGAAAAGTCTGTAGTGATGGCCAGTCTTATGATCCAGAAAGACATTTTTAAAAGGCCATTTTGAAAAATAAGCGAGTGCTCACTTGCGTTCAATAAATGAGGTGCATTCTCGCAAGGCGCTCTGTGAAGCGCCCGCGATGTTGAACATGCCTCTGCTGTTGACAAAAGCACCTTGTACAAAAACAGTTGTTACAGTTAGAGAACCAGACTGTGCTAAATTCAAATTCAGTTGAGTGTGCATGTCTGTTCAAGGAAAGTAGCCATGAAAGTTGTTTACAAATTACACTGGATTTATTCATGTTGGGAAAAAAAGTAAATTTCCATTGATTTGATTGGTTGCTTGCAGTACAGTTTGTGAGATGTTAGAGAGTGATCATTTATCTAACGATCCATGCCCATTTATTACCCGTCATAGGAAATGTTGTCAAATAGAGCTGTTTGAAAAGATGCAGGAAAAATGGTATTAATTCCAGATACTTTTGATGAAGGCTGATGTGAAGGTTTGCGGAGACAAATAACAAAAATAGCATCAGAGCAAGCCTTCAGACTGATAGGATTTCACCCTGTATCTGCTCTGTGACTACCTCCAGTCTGAAGGTCTGCTCCAATGCTATTTTTGTTACTGGCCGACACCTTCAGAGCAACGTTCATTAAAAGTATCTGGAATTAATACGATTTTACCCGCATCTTTTCAAACGGCTCTATTCGACAAAATTGTATTGTCAATGACAGCTATTAAAATGGGCATGGATTGTCAGATAAATGGTTAATCTTTAACATCACACAAACTGTACTTCAAAATACCAATTAAATCAGTGGAAATTTATATTTTTTCCCAACGTAAATAAACCAGTGTAATTTTTAAACAACTAACATGGCAACTTCCGTTAAACAGGCATGCACACTCAACGGAATTCCCTAACCCTGACGATGTACATTGTACAAGTCTGGTGAATAAACATTTCTTTCTGTCTGCCCGACAACCATTTAAGCACAAGCTGCCTTGTTAACAGCGAAATTCGCAACTAAACCTGTCAGAGATACTGCCACTTCTGCCGAGACATGTCATTGATGGTATCACCATGTTTTGATTTCTGGTGAAGTAGGTCAACAATTATTTATGATGAAAAGTATAGATTTGAACGAAGGTAAGGTTTAGATATTATCTAACATGTATCGGTCTTTTTGTACAGTTTATTTATCAAACGATCCATGCCCATTTTTATGGCTGTCATTGGGATTTTGTCACAAAGAGCCATTTAAAAAGATGGTAAAAAGGTAAAATCATATTGATTCATGATACTTTTAATGAACGTTGCTCTTAAAATTTCTGTGAAGACCAATAACAAAAACAGCATCGGAGCAGACCTTCAAATTGAAGGTACATTGTGAAGGTTTCAAGACAGTTCCCCGACATGGCTTTTCGAGACATTTCCTTGACAAAATTGAAGACAGTTCCCAGACACTTTTGAAGACAGTTCCCCGACATAAATATTATAAGCAAATTTGATTTTCATTGACACTTATCATCGATATCTATACTTTTTAAGGAAGGGTAATGAGGGGGTTATACTTGTGAAAGGATTGTGAATAATTGAGAGTATTTCTCCTTTTTAGTTTATTATTGATGGCAGGGTTCTCCCTAGGTCCAGAATCCCAAGAGTCATTGACCCTTGGGCCTAAATTTTCAAGAGTCAAAATGGGATTTCCAAGAGTCAAATAGTGATGGCCAAGGGTTGAAATTATCATGGAGAAATAAGAGTGAAATACTGAAAACATTTTATTTATATTCTTTGTTTATGGGTAAGAAATTATATAAGAAAATACCCTTTAAATGCAGTGGACAGAAGAACTTTAAATTGCAGCCCTAATATGCAATTCATCTTGATAAATAAATGGACACAAATAACATCTGACTAGATCATAATTATTTTAGACATTTGCAGACAACAATTCAAATGTGGCTAGAACGACTTAATTTGTCTTTCTTGACCTAGGACATTGTGGAAAAAGGGAGAAAGTAAAGGTCACATTCTTTTTCTTTCACTATTCTTTCAGCACTAATAATTTAAGACAAGAAGACCTAACCTCCATCTCCCCCCCCATCTTATCTATTCTATTCATCTTAGAAAAAATTTCCTAAGTTATAAACAGAGATTTTAGCTTTCACTTATTGTTTCATAAAGAAATAAGTATAAATTAAATTTGTAACTAAAGATGAAAAGGTAGTTTGAAGTGCCTCTGATTGGACGATGTCAAACCGATTTCTGTTGTGTCATGGGTTTTCACTTTTTTCTAGCGATCTTTTTTTACAAGTCTTAGTGCATGTTTTGACATAAATTTGTTAATTAGATTAGCAGTTAACTTGAAAACCTGTCATTTTAAACTAGATAATTGGATTAACATCTTTATCATGTTTTCATACATGTAAATGACTCGCCACTCGACAACTTGATTACACATGATAAACAGAGCTGCGTCTTTAAACAGTTGATACTGATTATGTTTATTATAGTCTACATTTCTGCCGGATGTATGCGACATAATTTATATGACCCTTTGACTGGAAATCTCATGCGTCAGACCGACGCATAGGCAGATATTTTTGAGCGTCAGAAACAGGTAATTTTGGATTTCCAAGCGTCAAAACCCGAAGTCCCGGGTCAAAGGAGAACCCTGTGATGGTCACTCAGTTGGAAAATGATACCTTCCAGCGACGTAGGAAGCTTTTCAAGATTGGGGTGGAGGCTAACTTCGAAATACTGAGATTTTTTGCGTGGTTCTTTCATTGCGCTAAGAACTCATATTTTAGTTGTCTATGATTTTCAAAATTATTGGGGGGGGGGGGGGGCTGGCCCCCCCCAGCCCCCCCCTCTGTTCCTACGGGCCTGCCTTCACCATCGTCCAGATCAGAATATTATTAGGTGTGTTATATGAATATGTGTATTTGATTACTAAAGCAAATCCTTATCCCAGTGTTAGATTTGAGATGCATGTAGGCCAAAGTTTACCTTCAGTCTGAAGGTGTCTGCTCCGATGCTATTTTTGTTACTGTTCTTCGCATACACTTTCATATCAGCCATTCATTAAACCCTTCTGGAAAAAATACAATTTTACCCGCATCTTTTCGAACGCCTCAATGCGACAAAATTTCCAATGACAACTAATAAAATGGGCATGGGTCGTTAGATAAATGATTAATCTTTAAGAGCACACAAAATATGCTGCAAAATACCAATTGAATCAATGGGAATTTACCTTTTTTCCCAACGTAAATAAATCCATCCTGATTTGTAAACAACTAACACGGCGACTTCCGTTAGTCAGGCATGCGCACTCAACGGAATTTGAATTTTGTACAGTCTGGTTCCCTAACCCTATACACCAAGTTCGATCAAGGTGCGTTTGTTTACAGCAAAATTCGCAACTAAACCGTCCTGTAGCGTGTCAGAGATACTGCGATTTCTGCCGAGACATGCGCATTGAAAAGATCACCATGTTTTGATTTCTGGTGAAGTAGGTCAACGGTTATTTACGTTGAAAAGTACAGATTTGCATAAATGTAAGAGTTGGATATTAACTAACACCAGTTTTTTTGTAAAGATTAATCATTTATCTAACGATCCATGCGCATTTTTTACATGAAAAAAAAACCTATTCAGTATATCCATACTAATATACTAGTCACTAAAAATGTCGGGGAACTGTCTTCAAAAGTGTTGGGGAACTGTCTTCATTTTTGTCGAGAAACTGTCTCGAAAAGTCGTGTCGGGGAACTATCTTGGGGAACTGCCTTGGGGAATTGTCTTGTCTGGGAATTGTCTTGTTCCCCATTGTGACTATCCCCCGAAACATAATTAACAGCCATCAGCCGTTCAGGGGGCGTCATCCACATGCAAAATATGTGGCGACGATAAATAAACGCAAATTCAATCAATGTTGAACATTTAAATACAGTATTACTAAATTTGCAGAAACATCCCCCCTGGACTTTTGGGTCGAATAACCGAGGCGGCGAGGGACGAGAGGAAATACGAGACAAAATTGCATCATTCATACCGGGTATAAATATATTACAGTCACAAGAAGGAACAGCACGAAGGTAACAGCAAATATTGCAAACGCAAGCATTCTTGTGCTCTCTAGATACTTGGCATCAAGTCCGTCTCTTTAAACTTTCCATCTGTTTTTTGACGTTGCAATTAGTTCAACCAATAAAAAGCCGCCGTAGTGACGTCCCCTTTCTTTGAATCAAAGTACCAATTTCCGAACAGAGTTGTCGTTCGTTACTCTCACCATGTCATTATCTCCCGCTAGATGGCATTCTATAAATACTTATCTATCTGATATGATTAATCAATGGGCATCCTGGGTACAGAGCCGAACCACTGTCCTACGCGACAACCGTTACTTTTGAATTTCAAACTGAATTAAAGGCTTACCCAATAAAACAGTACCTCGTGCAATTCACTCAACTATTATCACAAGTTTAGAGAAATCTGTTGCTAAAGAAGGTCTCATATCACCTCTAACGTATTGATACGTAAAAACTATTTTCAACATTGCTACTTTACAGAGCGCAATATTACAGTCAGCCCGCTTTTGGGGCTAGTAGTGATGCGTCATATAAGACAATCGAATCTTCGAAGAATATGACATGCGCAGACAACGCTCACCATGTATGTGAGTGTGCATGAACACTTTGTGAACCAGTTTTAAAGATATCCTTTAAAGGTGGGTACTTAGAATTTTCACATCACACCAAATCAAAAAATATATATATCACTGAAATTTATATGAAAAAACAATACAAATCATCAATAATTAAGAATCATAAAATTACCAAAAAAAAATTTTTGATGGTATTCCCTTAAAAGGCTACGTAGCCTCTTAAGCTATTTTTAGATTTCGCGCCAAAAATTAAAAAATGCATTGTTGGAATGTTAAGTGACTGGTACGTGACAAATGACGCTTAAATTCCATTACATAACATACATGTAATTATTTTTCATAATATCTTCTTCGGACGCTATGTTTGAAGCTTCGTCTGTTTATTTCCAGTATGTAAATGAGCGAGTTACTCATGTGAAAATAGAACGTGTTTCCCGTCGATGTCGACCTTTGCCGTAGTAAATCTCTATTTTCTCGTGTTGTCGGATTGTTTTCGACTGCTGGGGTTTTATGAATGACGATTATCAGGCTTTGGGAGTAGAAGAATGATATTTTTGTATTTTTGTAAAATTTTCGTCCCAAATTCTGAAGGGCCACCTTTAAAAGACATTTAAGCTTTTCAGAAAATCCCTCTGTCTTATATCCTACCACTAAGTGTGATTGGCCGTATGCTTTTTGAACAGCATACAAAACAATCGATATTGGCCTTTCTTTCACCGGCGTTTGAGTCGCCATCTAGAGTTGTGATCATGTGACGAAAATATCGCGTGATGACGGACTACTTTCTAAGCCCACTACAGAGGTCAATGAGAATGATCCGTAGTGCAAGAGAGTGGGAAAAAGTGCCACCAAGCGGAAGTTAATTAATACATGTCGAGGTTTACCGAATGAGAGACATGGGATTTCCCTTAAACTGCTTTCGATTTTGAATTGGCTTTCAAACAGTTTACAGAGTTCATTTTGTTAGTTGTGGGATATTCAAAAGGTACATTTTTTTTTGTTTGCGTGTGAGTAATTCAATATTCTTACGGCGTGTAATCTATGGTGCCAGCAATTTTTTGCGACGCATCAGAAGAAAGATCCATAAAACTCCGATACCGAGCCTGGGACAGGAACAAACTGAAATTGTAAAAGATCAATGCACCATGTTTACCTATTCAATTCTGTTTAATCTTGGTTTTCATATACGTAGTTGTTTCTTTCTACGGACAAATGGCCACTCTTTAATTAATGATGTGGTTTTCGATTTGTAAAATAAATGCATTTTTTTTACTACGTGAGGCTGAACCAAAGTTTTAACATGGATCTGATCGAAACATTTTATTTTCTACGCGAGGCTGAACCAAAGTTTTAACATGGATCTGATCGAAACAGAAAATAGCCGAAGGTTGAATCTGTAGATTCAAGTTTTATATCTCACAAATGTTCAATAAGTCTGGGATATTATTGTTCTTCTTAACCCTTAGGCTGCTTAGCGCGACTCACCGACCTTTTGCGGACAATGTAGATCAAATCAGACTGCACAGGGCGTGCTGTCAGATTGTAGTTCTATGCTTCTTTAGAAGGAGTTATCATTACCCAAAACATATATTTCAAATTGCACTATTTCGGTTCTTTACTATCGAATTGAAAAATTCATTTGAGTTATGAAATAGCTGGATAAGGGTTAAACGTTACTTCCAATCAAATGATGTTATCACTAATTGTTTACCAAATCTCTGTCGTCCAACATTCCAATGGAGGTGGAGCCAAGAACATGGAAATGGCACCAAGAAAAAAGGACTAGAAACTATATACTGGATTGACTGAATGGTGTTTTACACTGCTTAGAATCACGTTATTTCAATGACAAATATTCACGCTCGTCCTGGGAGTCAGCACTACTAGTCTAGGGCTCTGAAGCTTTTTGGTCTAGAGAACTTCAATGAAAAACTTGGTGTTTTTCAGTCAGGCTCAAACCCGGGGTCTTCAGATTTCGAATCCTTCACTTTACAACTGAGCAATATAACGTTGATAGTACAAGTAACTGCCCCCATGGACGATTTTAGTGTTTTACGGGCCGCCTTCGGATGCGGCGCACAGTAAATGTCCAAGTATGAAGAAAGAAGCACAGTTAACTTGTATTTCGATTAGCAACGGCAACAACAGCAATGGTGAAAGGCAAACTTGACTGAAAAATACCAAGGTTCAGTAATTGATAGACAGGGTAAGAAAAAAAAATGTAGAAAATGTTTATCATCAAAAATATATTTAGAATGATTCCTTCGAAAAACACAGATTGTCTCTAGCATTTGCTTTCAAAGTGGAGTGTTAAAATTTGAATAAGAAGGATGAAGAGGTATACTTCCGGCAAAGAAATGTACAGGGCCAAAATTTACTAAGATATTTACGAAAAAGAATTGCGGAGGTTTTTACGTAACTATATAATGTGGTGGCATTTTTCAGCCATGGGATATATACAAGTCTCATGATTATTTTAGAAAACTACATTGCGATACATCAAAGTTTCATGGGCCTTTTATCTTTTCATTTTAACTGGATAAAATTGCCACGAACTTTGATAAAATATATCGCATTAGTTTCTTAAATTTTCATGATAGGATCTAGTAAATGAAAAAAAAAATGTAAGATTTTAACTACTCTATGATTTATTGCACTTTTTATCAATAATCATGATAGTTATCTCGTATCAATGTGACGCCTTATCATAGTTACATAAAACTTATAAATGCGAATTTTATTAGTAACTACATGTACCTTAGTGAAACAGGGCCCTGATCACCCGAGGTATGCCGAATGGTATTGGAAAGAGTCACTCTCTTGCTCGGAGATTGGGAAAGAGTGCCACCAAGCGGAAGTTAATTAATATGCGTCGAGGTTTGCCGAATGAGAGGGGATGGGATTTTCCATGAAGCTGCTTTCGGGTTTGAACTGGCTTGAAAGCACAAAGTTTGGAGAGTTCAATTGGATATTCAAAAGGTAGAAAATGATTTTGCGTGTGTGCATGTTTGTAATTCAATGTTTTGTACGGCCTGAAATCACTGGTGCCAGCATATCTTTTGCGATGCATCAGAAAAGAGACATGAAACTCCGAGGCCGTGCCCAGGACAGGAAACAGACTGAAAATCATGTAATCGAATACATTATATGTACCTATTCAGTACCGTCTAATCCTGGTTTTCATAAAAGTAGTGGTTGGTTTCCATCAAGAAATGACCCCTCTTTAATTACAATATCTGGTTTTCGATTTGGAAAATAGTAGCATTTTCCCTACGTGAACGGTGAAGTTGAAAAGAAGTTTTGACATGGATCTGATCGAAACCGAAAATAGTCAGAGGTTGAATCCGTCGATTTCAAGTTTTATTTTATCACTGTTCTGTAAGTATGGAGTATCATTGTTCCTTTTCACCCTTGGCCTGGAAGGCGCGGCTCACCGACTTTTTGCGGACAATGTACATCACGATCAGACTGCACAGAGCATGTTGTCTCATTGTGGATCTATGCTGTCCGTACCTCCGATTCGGGCACTGGCTCCGATGTTATATTTGTGATTGTTTCCTGCTATTCCCTGCAGCAGCCACTCTTATGACCCATCTGGAGTGTAAAATTAAAGTACTGGCATCGTATCAAATGGCCATATGCGTCGATCTGTTCTTTGTCAGTGAATAGTAAGGTCCATAGTTGATTGATTAATGGTTAATCTTTACAAAAAAGACCGAAATAGTTAAAACAAGACAGTATTACCTCGCGTAATTGTACCATTTCGGAATGTTAATATCTATTGACCTACTTCCAAGGAAAGGAAACTAGGCTTGACATCACTGCGCATGTTTCGAAAGTCACCTTCGGTACATTAAACATAGGCGTAACTTCTATTACGCGCACGATGCACGTGCGTAATGTAAAAAAAGAATAAATCGAGAATAGGTCGTAGGTTGCCCTTTTTCGCATATTTTTCAGTTTGGCTGTTGTCTAAAACTGTAAAGATTAGAAATAAATATAGGCCATATCCAGGAACAGGCTGAGGCACAATCAAACCTGTGTTTGAAAACCAAATTTCTACCTCAGAAAAGGCTCGAAATCGTTCTACAGCAATCTTGAATATCGAAATTTTCTTGGGAGAGGCCCCACCCACCCCAAATAAGAGGGGCAGACCCCCTCTCGTGCTCTAACCTCTCTCGCGCCTACGGCATTCGTGCACGCCTTCGGCGTGCATATAATTTATTTTTTCTTGGTTACGCCCCCGTTAAAGTTCTATTTTTGCCATAATCTATTGGCTTCTCTGTTATCAGCTCAGGCATAAAGAGGGAAACTAAAAGTACTGAATGTAAATTCATTTATGGGGAGTCGTATTTATCACTTAAATTGCCGATCACACTATCATTTTTCAATTTAAATTGACCACGCATCTGCAGTTAACTGATATCATAACGAGTGTACGTTTACAAATTAGCAAGATGTGCTTATGTCAAATAAATGGTACATTAAAAGAATATGAATGAAAACTTTGCACTCAACTTAGTGTCAACATGAAGATATAGCATTTATCTATCGATTCATCCTTTTTCATAGCTGACAAGCAGATTAAATAACATTGAATCTTATTTTTAAGCAAACTTTGTTATTGGAGGAAAATATTTCCCCGACTAGCAAAAAGAACACAAAACTTTCTTTGTAAAATTTTGAAATCAAACCGGCAACCTGCAATACTATGTACAGCCAAATGACTCAGCAGGATGAGTAATTCGCACAACATACTTTGTATGGCGTTTATAAACGTATTATCTTTTGTTACGGGATTCCCTGACAAACGATATAAAAAACATGTATAGAAATATAAGATGACGTGGGACAGCCTTCATGTTTTTACGTATATTTCTGCCTATATCTTAGTTTACATTCTGCCTTTACTGGTAGATAAAATTTATTAATTTTTGTCGAAAAAATAAACCTACAAATTAAGGTACAGACAAGTGGTACAAAATTGCAGTAACCTTTCATATGATATTGTGAAAAGAATTTTCTGAAATGCTTGTAAATGCAAAGTTAACGGCCAAAATGGCTCCTTTTCAATCCCTAGATATTGCTTGCGTTGCTATGAAATTATTCAGCGCATATGCAGAAAAAACCTCGGTTAGCTTTAAATGACCGATCCTTCCAAAAATTGGAAGCCTCATGGTGTTATCCAGTCAATGGAAATTCTTATCTAGGTTTTACAAAATATTTCTTTCTCTCTCACACACTCATGCACACCCCCCCCCCCCCCCCCACACACACACACACACACACTCTCGAAATCATCAACTGTAAGGATCCTGTTCGATATATCTCGGTCAAAGATACATGTAACTCTAATTCCTCGGTGCTTGTACATATTTTCAAAACTGTGTTTATAACCTTAAAAAAACAGTAATAAAGAAGGAGTTGAAGCAAAGAAGGATCTGTTTATAACACGTATATAAAAATTTGAGCTGTTATGTTCTCCGATGAAATTCAGCTTGTCCTGAATCTAACCATAAACTAAAATAATTTTCATTTTGAACCTTATGCTTTTCAGAGGCTAGCAGATTGTGAATGAACAAAGCTCATTATGGCAGAGAAAATAACTAAACTAGATGACCGCTTATCTTTCGACACGAGTAAAATACTCGGTAAGGGACCCAACTCCATTGTATACAAAGGAAAGTTTAAAGAAATTCCTGTTGCAGTGAAACACATTATGTATGAACATTCTTATAATGCTGAAGAAAATCCAAAAGAAATGGCAGAAATGAGAGAAGAGAAAATAATGAATAAGATCGAAAAAGATCGACATTACAACATAATAGGTTATTACTATTCATTTTCAACATCAGATTCTCTGTACTTGGCAATGCAGCTTTGTGATGGAAATCTTAAACACTATGTCAAAGACCAACGACTTGTCTCAAGTTACCCGCCACAGAGGGTCAACCGTGATATCGCATCTGCTGTGGAATATCTTCACACGAAAGGTATTGTCCACAGAGACTTGAAACCAGAAAATGTATTCTATGTTTTACGTGAGCGCCTGATTGAAAGGGTCGTTGTAGGAGATTTTGGCCTTTCGAAGGCCACATGTGATGATGCATGCAGTTTCACAGAACATTTTGGAACCCAAGGATACATACCCCATGAGATAATTTCTCAATTTCCCACCGAAGAGCGTGCTGGAAACTCGAGGATTAGAATGACAGTGAAATCAGATATTTTTTCGATGGGCTGTATATTTCATTACACTGTTACACTCGGTCAAAGTCCTTTCGGACTTTTTGGCCAAAGAAACATTGCAGATAAGAAGCAACCAGATTTTAAACATTTGAAGCCTACAGAGCACAGTCTTAAATGCTTGTTGGAAACACTTCTGAGTCATAATCCTGAAGAGCGACCAGATGCTCATTTTGTTCTGAGTCATCCAGCATTTTGGGAAGCAGACAAAATTCTAAACTTTTTGAAAAATGCAAGTGATGACATAGAGTCAAAGGCACATAGAGAAACTAACCAATCTGTGATAGCCGAGTTAGAGGACCCCAACATTGTTTCTGGTACAGAATGGTTCAACAGATTGCCTGAACATCTAAAGCATCATTTAACTAATTTCCAATTAAATCGAAGATATATCTATAGGGAAAACAGTGATGTACGTTCTGCTCTTCGAATCATAAGGAACGTTGCCAATCATTATAAAGATTTCCCAAAAGAAGCTCAAGAGGAATTGGAACCCTATCCGGATGGACATGTTGATGTATGGATGAGAACTTGTCCTACTTTGTTCATGCATGTGTACAACAAAATGAAAGGTAAGTGATAAATCAGTTGTAATTGACTGCAACAATGCAAGTGTTTTGAGAAATTTGGTGAATTCATACATTTCTGAATCGTGTCTCTGCTGTATCAAATTGTATATGGTTTTTGAAATATTTCTCAAACTGAGGGTTCAACGCAAGACTGTAGTAACTAACTTTTTTTCCAAAATTCATGTTTTTACAGTTTTGTATGTCTTAATCCACAATACATGTCCTGTAAAAATATTAGGCCTCAAATCAAACAATTTTAGGAGATATTTTATAATTGCCATATAGTAGTAAGTCAAATTAACAAAATCTGTTATTGCAAGACTGTAGTATCTCTAGTTACTAGAGTCTTGCAAATAAAAAACATCTGATATTGTACCGTTAAATTTATGCAATAAAGTAGTATCTCAATAAAATGTATTGAAATGACATTATCTCTTCATGATAGCATCAATGTTTTTGCATTATAACACCACACTATGTGTTAGAAATCACTAGATGCACCAACATCAGACATTGGGCAAGCATTGAAAATATATATTACCTTCCAAATTAAGCTATATTTATTATTGTTAATATGTATTGGAGAACAAAAATATAAAAGAAATAGCCCTCCCCCTTTGAGGAAGAAAGCTCTTGAAAATACTATGGAAAAAGAATAAAAGGCTGGTAACCTGCATTTTCTCCTCTTTTTCCATTTCTATTCCTTCAGGGTGATCTTGCTTTGAATGTCTGTAAAAGTTACCTTTCAGGTCCAGCATGACAATGGCTAGATTTTAAATAGTTCCTAGCTGAAATCATTTGCATACAGCAAACTGTGAGGTGGCCAAAATGACGAAAATTATTCTTGATAGGATAGAAAATACGTGCGAAAAGGGAGAAATGCTGGTTTCCAGGATTCTCTCCTTTATTGCACTGTTTTCAAAATCCTCCCTCCTCAGGATTTTAAAAGTTTGAATTACATGTATGTGGTTATGGGTTAAGTATTTTTCTTGTCATAAAGTTGGACAAAATTTATTTATAAAATAAGCTAAGTGAAGGTTTTCAATAATGATTAATCACTTAATCAAAACACACACAAAATGCTGTGTTTTCCTAAATTATAATCAAACAGGCTGGCTTTCTTACTGAAGGTTGAGTCATGGCCCTAAAAGCCTGTTGACATCAAGGCAACACTACATTCAAAGGTTAATCCTTGACCACACAGCTCCGACTTTTAATCATCTAAAGGAAAAGGACTTTTGAAAACATGAATCCAGCAGTTTATACTTTCCCTATAATGATCTCAATCCTTTATGATCTAAATCCAATCATTTGTGCAACATCTAATTTGTCATCTGCAAATGCTTTCA
Organism: Tridacna crocea; assembly: GCA_943736015.1. Classification (NCBI taxonomy): domain Eukaryota; kingdom Metazoa; phylum Mollusca; class Bivalvia; order Cardiida; family Cardiidae; genus Tridacna; species Tridacna crocea. The sequence continues at coordinate 20,023,821 of OX031069.1, forward strand.
GTTTGGACCAGTCTTATATTTTGTCTTTCAATAAAGAGTAATAACGGCAAGCAGTGCCTTTCCAATTCTGCTGCTACAATAAAGTACTCCAGTAAAAGTAGTCCATCAACTTAGGATCCTGCAATTCCTTGTCAGTATCTTACATACTAGTGACAGTCTGTACCAGAGCTGGTATTTTATACCTAACTACTGATGACATTTCAAATGATATTAGTAACTTACTTTAAAAACCACCTCTATGGACAAATGGCTTTAGCAGAACACTTGTAAATGTTATTTTGTAAGCTAGATAATGCATTTCATACTTTAACTGGCAGGTCAAAGGAAGATGCTCAAACATTTATCATGGGATGCAAAAAGTAAGGATATTCTAGTGCCATCATGAAACACTCTGGAACATATTTCTTTTTTATTCTTGTAGCAGAAATAATGATGGTTTTGTTGCACCTGATGGTAAGGTAACAATGACAAAGCAGACCATTATAGAACTGCTTTGTAATTTTATCAGAAACTTGCATTTTGATTAAGTCTACATGGCAACACCATTTTTGAATTTGCCAGATCTTATATTCCTATCCAGGTAATATACAAATTCATGAGTCTGATGATTCTGAAAATGAACTGAACGGGTTTTCAATAGCAAGTGAGGGTGATGATACAGAGAGGATTATATCTGTAATTAAAGTAGATTTGTTAAATAAAAATGATGTCCCTCTCTTCAAAGCATCAAATTGAAATATCTTGGAGCGGTTGGTTTCACAATAATCAAAGAAAAATATCGACAGTTCCTTTACTTGTGTCAAACAGGTACGTATATTATCCGCAGAGTTTATCATTCACTTTTTGTCTTATTGCCTTATCAGTAATGTAAGTCAATGTGACTGAGGTCTGCTGTTCTCTTATGAAACATCTTGAATGTCACAGTAACCAACACTTTCTTTCTTTTACTTAATAAGACAATATTTTCAGCAACAATGTCATTGCATTCTGTTAATTTATATTCCCCTTTAAAAAAAATGGAAACAAGGAAACCCTATTTCTATTAAATAAAAATATTTATAACCAATATATTCACAAATAAAAACATTCATCCTAACTGATCTCAGTTTATTTTTACGGGGAAGCCCTGTTCTCATGTAAATTTATTAATGCTGTAATATGCTGTAAGGTATTTTTTTTTGCAGTTATTGTATTTAAGAATAACAATATACTGTAGGTATAATACTATAGATTTTAATACCCCCAAATGATATAAAAATTTCCATGCTCATAGTTTGAAATAAAACTCATTGAAAATGAAATGGCGATTCTAGTCCTTTACATATAGAAAAGACATATTGTGATATGGATTTGTTATTATACGATATTGAAAACCAAAAATATTATTACCTATATACCCAGACTATATAATAAAGCCAACTTAGCTCGAGTGGTGTGATGTGCTGCCATATACTGCTTATTTTGGGCATACAGGAATATAAATTTATTTCATATAACATTTTTTCTTCTTAATGAAATAATAATCTGTCACTTGTACAATTACGAGTTTTTTATGGAGATGACTGACAGAGCCATATTTGAGGCCAAGAATGAACTGTATCTTGTTGCCAGTTTTGGTACCTGTCTACAATAGTTTCTACAATATTTGATGTGTGGAAATAGTTCTAGCAATAGCTGATAAAATCTAAGAATTATCAAATATCTATAACATAAGTATTCATTAAAAATTACATTCATTACATTAATGTCATTCTGTCTACTAATGTTGACATAGGGAAAATGGGAGTAGACCCTACACTTAGACTTTAGCAATTCTGAAACAACATATATGAAAGTGATTTTGAACTAATGTAATGCAGCTATTTATAAGCATAAAACCAAACTGTTTCAGTCCTTCTTTATCTTTATACAAAGTTCAAAATTTGAATTATTCAGATTAATATGGTTAGCTTTGTCATAACATTTTATGTAAAACTTTACCACTCCACACCGTTTGGATATTCACTATGTTTTACAACTTTTTCTTTCAATTGCGTTCTTTGTCAGTGATTAGTAAGGATATGCCAATATAATAACCTTAAGCCGGATCTAGGAGAAGAACTTTATAAGCTTAGCTTCCGTTCTTATCTTTTTCCTCGGTATATTTATCATATATTTGTATTTCCCTTGTTTTGTAAAATTTGTATCTAATACTGTTGAATGAAACATGTTTAAACTAAAACTTTACAAAACAATCAAAATTTAATTAATACAAAAACACAGAGCTCTTGAAAACATTTTTGTAAAAAGAATGCCTGTAATCATCATTTTCTTGTTTCCATACAATGCTTTCTGTACTTTCTAATACAAATTCCACAGAATTTTTCATAATTTGTCAATTTGAAATATTTTCAATTTGGACAAGTCTCGGATTTTGTTGTCAGGCATTTTCGCAAGCCAAGGTTACGATCACTACATGGATCTTACCTTTGCTGATTGAGCGCGATTTCGAGATTCCTGTGATGCACCCTCTATTGGATGCTGGTTATTACCCCCTTTACATCATATTTCTAAAAGCCAATAAAATATCATTTTACAAACCGCTTACGAATACACATGAAGCGATAAGCAGACACCCACGTGGATTTCCATGTTTACCTTCTATTCGAAAGGTAGCAACCTTATTCTATTTTTATCAAAGAATCGTTCGTTGCAGTTACAGCTGGCTGCATCCAATGAAAAAGCATATCGGGGAAATGTAAAAATGAAGCTCGATCCGCCAAGGGTAGAATCGCGTAGTGAATCGTCATCCTTGGCTTGCGAAGATGATTGTCAGGAAGAAAGTTACCACATCTGTGAAGATTCATGCCTGTTAGTGCTTTGAAATTAGCTCAAATTAATTAAATATTGCTCCTTTTGCTCTGTGTGTGTGTATCTTTGCATAATTATGTCCATGTAAAAGATGACTGTAATACAGACATGAAACATAAGAATGTGATGTAGTTAGAGATTAGAGAACAAATGAACATAATTTCAATGTTAAGGCTTTGGTGAAATTCTATCATTGGTGTACAATGTTTGATAAACATAATGATGTTAATTTGCCCCATTTACAGATTGCTTTATTTGCATTAGTTACTATGTGTAACTATTCCTTGTAACTGTCTTTTATATTTGGGTTTTCTTTCTGATCATTAGTTTTTTAGAATGACCCTCTAGCCACCTGTTCAAGTTTTGTCAATGCATTATTTATCCCATTTTTGTGGATCACAATTTGGGATCAATCATAAAGATGTGCTGTAGTCATTTTGCAGACTGATCATGACCTACTTGTATCATTTGAGGTTTAATTTAATTTGAAATATGAAATACAGACTAGTACGACAATTAACCCTTTACCAAACAACAAAATTTTGGACTAGTCCAAATTGAAAGCATTTGCAGACGACAATTCAACTCTTGCTGAAAAGATAATTTCTGTCTATGATAGGGTAGAAAACATCGTGGGAAAAGGGGAAATGCTGGCTACCAGCATTTTCTCCTTTTCCCACAATGTTTTCAAAAGGCTACTATTCCAGACCCGTAAAAATCAGGGATTGTTTGGGAAAGAGTTAAACATTTGAAAGTAATGGTTTTATGGTTATGGTAGGGCAAGGGTTGAAGTTTGAAGTTCATCTATTGCTAATCATGAAGAATACAAGTCATTTGACCTTGCCATCCCATTTTCATCAGAAGAATTAACTTTTACTACATTATTGCAATGATACCTTTTCCTAGATATATCACTTTTAATATGCATGACTGTAGTATCTCAAGTTACTACAGTCTTGCGCTATTTTTTTTCTGAAAAATATTACAATTCTAGTGCAATACAGTAGTAACTCATATTAGTCCATGTATCTCATAAAATACAACTTGTTTGCTATTTCTTTTGTTTTCTGTAACTTTTGTATGTGAAAATAGAAATATGTTGAAAATTTATTCTTTCAAATATCGAAAATTACAAAAAGAGAACCTTTTTTCCTCTCCTGTAAAATTTTCTAAAACGGAGTTACTACAGTCTTGCGTTGAACCCTCGATACGTGAGTTATGTAGTCAAAATAGAATAAATAAATGGTAAACAATCTTAGAGCTAATGAAACAAATTTACATGTATGCATGTTGCCTTGCTCAGTTTAAGTAGGGCTGTCCCAATTCGGAACATTTTCTGTTACTAACATTACGGCATCATAGCTGCATTATACAAAGTTTCTTAAGATGACATATCTATACCTAGAAAGAGGCTATTGCTATAAAGAAGGGTTTTTTTTAGCAAATGACACATGATGTCTGCTTAGTCATTAACACTTTACTCAGACAATAGACGACAAAATTTGAATATAATTTTCATGGAACTTTCTTTTTTTTTTCTCTAAGAGCTCTATATGTATTTTTCCGTATTATAGTAGACTCATGCTAGATTTGAATCAAGGCAACTTGTTTAAATAATAACAATAATAATACTAATAAAAGAAATGCGCGAGGGGCTACAGTTTCCACCAAATTGAAATCTCGTTATGACTTACATGTCACAGCCGTTACAAAAAAGAGAGCCTTCGTAAGAAAGCATCACTCTCTCTGCTTTGTTAGATCTAGAAATTTTATCATGCGATGGTTATCCATAGTTTTTGTATAACTTTTTCAGAAATTCTGCTAATCAACGTTTTTTTTAACAGATGTTTATTGAGCTTTGTTTAATGAAAAATAAAATCGTCCTCAAATCTCGGTCAAGTGATGAAATAATCTGGCCATTGTCGAATAAAATTTATGTAGAATCTAATCGAGTATTGACAGTAAAACAAAAAGAAAAGCAGAGAGCTGTCGATAAATAACTTTCAAGCGGTGGTCTATTGCGGAAAGAGGACTGATAATAAATAATAGTCCTATGTAAGACAGTTTTCGGACTAAAAAATAAAACCCTGCACTTAAGGAGAAAATTCTGGTAATTTCCTGTTTTTAGATATTGTTCCTAAGTGTGTCCCAGAAAAATCAAAAGTTTCGACCGACAATTTTCATCTGATAAAGCATTAAATATAGACGGATCTGATTTCTTTTGTAGAAAAATATTTCTATGTTGACTCCAATTGAACACAATACTATGCTAAATGGTCAGGTATGAATATCCGACAAAGAAAACATGTTTACAAATGGGCAGTAATTTCGTGACAATACTTATTGAGATGATGTTAATGTGTTGGGATGGTGCAGCACAACTGATAGTCATTTAGAAAGAGAGTGATTGAATGAAGGTCAACATTTTTCATCTCATTTTATATACTTAAACTTGTTCACACAGTATCTAATGCACATAAACCAAAACGTTAATCTGAAGTGTCCTATTAGGAAGTTGCAAGCTGTGTCATTTACTGTTTTAACAAGAAAAGTAATTAGAGTTTTTAATAACTTGCTTCATGTTACTGAAAGGAAAGGCTGCAATTTATTACTGGTATTAAAAGAAACACGATCGCTAATATTTCAACTGATATTGAACTTGTCGCAGGCAATAAATTCACCGGAAAAATCAATAAAACTGTGTGAAACTAGGTAACACACCAGGAGGAACGTCAACAGTTGTGTGAACTGAGAGAAGCAAGTAATTTTCCATATATCGCAGCCATAAATAAATTTTTGTCCATCAGCATGAATTTTATCCAAGTATGAAATATTCAGGAAAGCATTATTTATTCGACTATGCTATCAATATAGTATGAAGTTATGCTTGTTGTTCTTAAATTGAGTTTGCACCTTGCGAACATATATGGCTAGATTTTTTTTTTCCAAATTTTATCTTCTGTTTGCGTGTGTGTGTTTCTTTATCACAAATCATAATTGCAGAGGCTTTAAGGGTGATTGAAAAAAAAGTAACTCAAGCTCAGCTGAATAGCTTTGATCTGTTTACATGGGATTTGGGCCTGGATTATTTTTTGCATTGATGTACATTTGTAAATGCTGATGCAACGTATTATTAGAATTAAACTATTAAGTCAGAAGTTATGCTGCAAATGCACCCACATTTATCCAGAGTTCAACAATTTGATATTTTTACAGTTTAATCAATAAAAAAATCCTGCAGTATCAAATATCATTAATTCTAACATGATATGTGAATTTGGCACTATAAACACAGTGCAACATAAGGGTGGTAAAATTAAGAAATAATCTCCTTCCTATCGTGGATTATCGTTCAATAAACCATAGCTGTGAGTTATAAGGCACAATAGATAATCCACGAGGCGATAGCCCGAGTGGTTTATTCTTTGGGCCTCATAACTCACAACGTGGTTTGTTGAACGATTAACCACGATAGAACGAAGATTATTTCGATTCCAACATGACCAACTCTTAATCAAAGGAAAACAAATTCATACTTGGTGTGAAAAGACGGATATATATTACATTTCATTGAATAACTTACTTGCTTTATACGGAATGACGTCACTCTATATAGAATGATATCAGTCTACATATATAGAATGACGTAGATTTTACCACGTTGTAGCTGCACTGCAGACTTTCACGTGTCATGTTAGAATCTACTTTATTCTATATACATCATTCTATATAGGGTGGGGCCATTTCGTATAAAATAAGTAATTTACTCAGTGAAATATAATAGACGTTCAGAATGTAGATTTGCCGGGCGATTTGGACGAGATGCCTTCGGATGATTTATAAATCTGCCTTTGGATGAATTATAAAATTGGGTACAATATGGTTTCTTGAAGCGCTGGGTTTCTCGTAGAAGTGTCCTTAGGAAAGACCCTTTCAGAGCCCTAGCCTAGTTTGGATGAAACCCAGGGCATTTCAAATGTGAGACTTGTCGCTTTGATAGGTCTGAAATAATGTTGAATGTGGCGAAAGAAAAAACAACATTCAATCAATCAAACCATGAGGATCAATCACGTTTATCAGGGTCTAACCCGAAAGCAACTTATTTTTTTCTTTCTTCATTTTAACGCATGTCAACTTTTAGACGTTAGACTTTAACATTTAATAATAAAAATGTATTTTGACGTACGTGGAAAAGAGACATTGCTCGTAAAAGGGAAATTGACCTTTTCCAACAAAGTTTTTTTGTTCTACAAGCATCGTGCCGAAAAAGGGAAGAAATGATTTTTTTTTTGACAATAGATGGGTGTCATAGTCTAATGTGGTTAGGATAACCTGCCACAATTGTATCTGATCAATTTGTTCTACATCCAAAGAAGACACCATCCTGACCAACATCTTTGATGTAGAGTAGGTAAATAAGATGAATAAAGGGCGAAATCATTATAAAATATGTGCGTTGTTGACCTTTATCTTTACATTCTGTTGGACAATATACATGTACATGTACCATCAGCCTTTACATCTCAGTCCATAACTTCCAATTCTTAAGCAACTTGTTCGGTACAAATGAAGCTTTCGGGATACAGAGAATAAATGTACTCATCCTACCTCCCTCAAAATAGGACTTTATACATCAAAGGCTGGTAATTTAAAATACAAATTAAGAGCCTCGCAGCATTCTCTTTTACAACTAAGATGAGGACAGTATAGTGCAAGACTAGTATTCAACTACTATGCTATCTAATCTTAATCTAGGCATCACGCAAATTCAACCGATTTATTGCAACGTCATGAAAGGCTGTGATAGTTGATTATTTTGGATAGAGACACTTCTTACACTTTACAAAATAAGCCCTGGTTTTTATGGCTTCCGGGAAAACGGATTTGGAAACATCGTGGGGAAAAAAGGAAAAATGCCTTTACCAAGCATATTTTTATGAAACACTTTTCCTTCATTAATCAAGCTGAAAAGTCGTTTGACTTGCACTGTTATTAAAATGGAAATACTGAAAATTTTGGATCAGTTTTACAGCAACTGTCTAAAAGAGAGCTTACTTGTATATGTCCTGTTGAAGAGTCCGTAATCTGTTGATTGATTGATTGATTGATTGATTGTGTAGGTGTGGGTGTGTGTGTATATCGAAAGTGAGTGGATGTGTTTGTGTGTGTGTGTGAGAGAGAGAGAGAAATTCAAGTGATCATATATTTTCCGCTATCCTCGAACACTTATACAAAGCACAAATGCGGGTTTAGAAAGATTCTAAAACTGTTATATTTTCACTCAAGACATAAGACCAAAGCTAAGGACATACGATGCTGAGAGGAAAACAGAGACGGTCATACAACAACAAAGACATCCCACACAGTCTGATCCTGGTTCAAGTCAAGGTATAGACTTAATACTTTCATAGCCATTTTTGTCGCATTCTTCTTCAGATTCTGATAAGCCACGGGTTTGCATCCGATGAAAACTTTAGATAACTTTTAATTTCTCACAGCAAGCAGTACTCAAGGCGATTTGATGTGATTTATCACAGCCCCGCTGTAGTCCACTAGCTCATCTTGATGCGAGTACCTTCATTGTCATGCATAAAAATGTTTTCAAAATTCTATAAGCCGTAATTATGACCTACATGAACTCTCGCGATTAAATAAATATAGCACTAAAACCGCTGAAAAAGATTTTCTTCAAGACCTAGATGTCAGACGGGATTGGACCTGGGCATGGATATAAGTCATATTAGTATTACAAATTTAATTTAAATTATTCACGTAAATGTTTTTTTTTTGTAATGTGGGTCGTTTGAATTTAAACGTATGTCTTCGCATACTATTAAAAAGAAACATGGATTATATTTAAAACTGTAAAGCGTTAGTTCGTATTTGTTTTTTCATGCATAATTTCATAGGTCAGTTTTAATATTTCTATCGGTCACATGTTTTACATTAAGGGAAATTTTAAAGGTTCGTGAAGTCTAAAGACATAGAGCCTGGTGTGTTTTAGAACTGTATCTAGTGATCCTTTGTAAAACTACTCAAATTTTATGCATGATTTCAAAATACAGCTTTTGATTGTCACATATTTCTCAAAGTGTTTTTCAAAAGAAGATTCTAAATATTTTCTCGTCTAAGATTATTATTCCTACCGTATCCATATAAGTGCTTGGTTTATAATAGAAATACCTAATGGTCAGTGCATTACAGTTGTTCAATTTTTTTTTTATCTCGTCCTTCGAGTCAAAACTTGATATGATTTTGGTCACATGTGTTAAATATGGTTTGGTATGAAACAGGAGTCTTCATGTCTGAATGTAAAAGATGTAGAGACAGCTATTTGGTATGTATCTTAATCCCGTGGTTTCTTGAATAAGAAGGGTCGAATTAATTATTTAAGTTAAAACTAATTTTGGTCTGACGGTCATTTTTTTTTTTTTTACAAAGACTCAATTTCAAAGGTTAACTCATATTGTACTATGAAGCCTATAGATTTCGGTTTGGTTGGTAGTACCAGATGAAAATCGTAAATGATTGTTTTCAGTTATGACTTGGACCCAGCAGGTCCTGAAAGGTTACAGTCTTTGAAAATTTATTATTTGAAACTGCTCGTTCCTAAGACTACTGAATTAGGCATGTAGTTTTTCTACCTGGGCTTTTATAGAGAAACTATAGATGCCTTCCCTCCAAAACCATTTGGCCAAGAATTAAAATATTTACCATTACATATGATTTGAACATGCCTGAACAAATGAAATTGCTTGTTTTTTAGCTCACCTAAGCACAACGTGCATAAGGGGAGCTTTCAGGATCACCCGGTGTCAATCGTGCGTCGTCATCAATTCTTTTAACATCAACTCCTCCTAAACCACTGGGCCAATTTGGACCAAACTTGGCTGGAATGTTCCTTGGGAGGTCCTCTTTAAAAATTTTCACAGAATTTGATTCCGTCAAAAACTGGCAACCAAATGGAATTTTCAAAGAAATTCTTTAAAAATCTTCTTCTCTGAAACCGCTGGCCAGATTGTAAAATAATTTCACAGAGATTTTCCTTGGGTGGCCTTTTCAAAAATTGTTCGCGAAATTTTGATCCGTCAAGAAATACGGCTCTGGTTCATGGGGCCTACTTGCACTACGCGGCAAAGAAGAAATTCTTAAAAATTCTTCTTCCCTGAAACCGGTGGTCAGATTCTGAATTAATTTCTTAGGGATGTTCTTTGGGTTACCCTTTTCAAAATTTGTTCCCGAAATTTTGATCCGTCAAGAAATAAGGCTCTGGCGAATGGGGACTACTTGCAGTTTACGGACATGAAGAAACTCTTGAAAATTCTTCTTTTCTGAAACGGCTGGTCAAATTGTGAAATAATTTTACAGGGATGTTCTTTGGGTGACCCTTTACAAAACTTATTTGCAAAAATTTGATCTGTCAAGGATTATGGCTATGGCTCCGGTGAATGGGGGCTACTTACACTGTACGGACATGAAGAAACTCTTGAAAATTCTTCTTCTCTGAAATCGCTGGCCAGATTTTAAAATAATTTCACAGAGATAATCATTAGGTGACCATTTTCAAAAACTGTTCGCGAAATTTTGATCCGTCAATAAACATGGCTCTGGTGAATGGGGTCTACTTGCACTATACGGACATGAAGAAATTCTTGAAAATTCTTCTTCTCTGAAACGGCTGGTCAGACTTTAACTGCAATGTTCCTTGAATGACCCTTTTAAAAACGTGTTTGCGAAAATTTGATCCATCAAGAAACATGGCTCTTGTGAATTGGGGCTACTTGCACTATATGGAAATTAAGAAATTCATAAAATTTCTTCTTTTATGAAACTGATGGTCAGATTTTGAAATGACTTTTCAGGTGACTTTTTGAAAATTGCTTGGCAAAATAATGATTTATTTCTAATGTTTAAATTCCTTAAGAAAAAAAGGCTATGGTCCTCTCAAAAATTAAGGTGAGCGATCCAGGGCCATGTTGGCCCTCTTGTTTATGTTTTTTTTAAATATTTTTTTTCCAAAAAATGTGTGTTAAACATATTTAAATTTGCCTAAGAGGGAGAGAGAGAGAGCGAGAGAGCGCACTTTATTACAATAATTGAATGAAAGAATGCTAAGACTCAGTTCAGATGTCTTTCGGATTGACACACAAATAATGAAATAGTAATCTTTCGTTTTTTTTTTCTTTAAATAACCTTAATTTTTACTTGCAGCATGCAAAGAAGATGTATTGGGAGAACGAAATAAAAATACACAACTGACGACAATTACAGCTTCTAGCTCCCAAGGTAAGTAAGTAGTTATTATAAAGCAATTGCAACAAGAGCAATTTAAATCTATTGAAAGTACATGTATATAAGTACTTTAGGTATTGCCCTATTTACAGTTTCCATGGATTATCGTGTCGCTGCAGGAGCAACGACACTACATTTTCATTCGCCTGGAAATCAAGACTCAGGGTTTTTTTTCTGCCGTACAGTTGTTTATCATTTTGTTTTAGGGTCAAAATATTTAGCAATAAAGGTTCACACAACTTGTTCGACCAAGATTGAAAAAAAAAAATACTTCGACATTTAAGGTCATTTACCATCTTCGCTGAGAACACGGTTTGAGGTAATTCAAGACAATGTTCATCAGGACTGATTAGTTTTTCGGCTTCACAGTTCATGGCGACCTTGCTGCTATGCATCAAACTCCTGTATCCTGTATTTAATAGATCAACATTAGAAAAGCTTGCAAGATATTGTCTGAGACCGGACAAAAGCTTAGGGAGCTAAAGCTGTTTGTTTTTTTCTTTGCTTTTTTTTTGGGGGGGGGGGTTGGGGTTGGTCAAAGACAGCCCTGCAACTGGATCACGCGTCTACTGGCGAAGAAAAAAGCAAATCTTCCATTCGAAAATCCTATAGCCTTTGCTCATATTTGATAATTAGGTATCTTTGTCTAGTGCATCTTTGTAAGCCAAGACCGAAGAGTCACTACGTTACTCTACGGTGAGATCCAGTTAGTGATTGTAAACTTGGCTCGCGAAGATGTGTCTTGTGGTCCTACATGAAAAATTATCCAAATTGTGTCCTTGGGAACAAACAAGGCCTTATTCAAAATAATCTCTTTTTTGTCAACGAACAAGGGGCACTTTAGACATTTCTTTTGGGGGGACTATGGGACTATCTTGCCTAAATTGTTGGTACCCGGTTAGTCGTTGTAACTGATTCTCGTTCTGTCACTGTTATTTATACCGTGCTCTTTGTGTAGGAATTACCACCGGGGTCTAATGTATTACAGGCAGTTTTGTTTGAAAAAAAAGTGTTACTCATCATCAAGTAAAATAGTTGTGGTTGGAAGGTTAAATGTTGACAGTTCGAAAAACTTACTTGCTCAGAGCATGTGCGTTAACAAATTAGGGATCTGGCTTTTAGAAGTATAAGAACGCAAAAGCAAGTTTTATTCAAAATGGGGGAAAACATAAAAAAGATCTAATATGAATAATCAAACAGAATTATATGATGGAGACTTCTGTCACGAGATACGAGATAACCATTGCGACAGTTTAGGAGAAGATCGTTGTAAAACAAACTTTCCAAGAAAATATTAACTGGATTATAAAAATAATAGAGATAACTATTGCGATAGTTTAAGAGAAGATCGCTGTAAAAAAACTTTCCAAGAAAATATTACCTGGATTATAAAAACAATATTGCGATAATTCTTACTGTTATCATGATATTTTTCATTTAAGTTCGTGCCCACAACTGGCGTGCATGGTATCTATAATCAGAAAAGGTTTCGGAAAATCTTTATCTCAAACCTTATAAATTCTCCTTTTTTCCCTGAGTGGTTTCAAAGTTATTCGTAAGAGGCATTTCGAGTCGCCTTTGTGTTTAACAGACATCAGTTCGTTTCATGTTTAGTCAAAATCAACCAAGTTGTTTTTACTTCCTCTGTTTCTGTGTGAATTTGATAGTTCAATGATTGAAAATGGTATTGCAGATACAGACAATACTTTTCCATCTTTGCAGAAAACCTATTTTATTAATTTCATCACAGTAACAAATCAATAGATTCAACTGATATCGACAAAGAAGAAAATCGTTATTGGTGGAACATATAATATTCATGATTGAAATTATCATCCTAGCCAAATCTCAACTTCCGAAACAGATTCGGACAGTGACATTATCCCATTGGCTTGATATGTAAGACAGAAAAATGTCAGAGCTCCCTTTAAGTTATTACTGATCAGAGAGAGACCAATGACAAACAAAACAAGAGAGCTATGATGGCCCTGTATTACTCAACTTACTAATAAATAAAGCCACTACACGCCAAAGATTACAAAACTTGGATTATTGGTTTCGAACTACAAACCAAGTTATGACCCCAAGGCAAAGAGCTATACTTTCTTGAATCCTGGTAGATATCCACTAGATAAAGCCCGATACCAAATGATATAGGTCTCGTGTGTATGATCATAAACATAAGATTTTTAAAGTTTCCCCATCAGAAAACCGTTTAAAACATGTCACCCCCCCTGAAAGAGGGCAAATTTGATAGCTCTAGATCTTCTGGTTGATGACAAGGCGATTTCTAAAGTATTCACTGTGTAAACTCATGTATTACTCGAATAGACTGACATAAAATTTAAGAGCGACTATTTATATCATGGATTTAATCGGACGGTACGAACTTTCTGTTAACGGAAAATGACATCCTACCGTCCGCATGTTAGGACTGTTTCTTGAGTACGAGAGTAACTACGTAGTCATGCCCGAGTTTCGAACCTCCAACATTACTCGAATTCTTTCAAAAAAGGGGGAAATCGAACAATCAGGGAAAGGGTTCTGAATGAGAATTTTACACTAGTTTACGCCATAAAGTGTGCAGGCATTATAGAATTTAAATGAAACTTGCTGATAATTAGTATGATTAACATCCTGAGCCCTGTCGAAAACTAAGACAGTCCAATACCTTTTCTTATTGTAAGACTGGGCCATTTAGTAGTGTTGTGTTATTTTTACCCATTTAATTTTACTCAACCAACTCTATATTATTGGTAATATTCCTTTGCAACTTGTCCGAGATTGATTATTACAGCGAAGAAATACAGGTCTGTTGCTTTTTTGTCTCTCGAAGCTGGAGAGTCCATAATCACAAAGCCCTTTTTTATTCGCCCGAAGAGTCGTTTTATGTTATGAAGTTGGTCGTCCGTCCGCCTGTCCGTCCGCAATTTCTTGTGCGCTCAACGTCTCCTACAGTTTCCGTTGGAATAAGTTCAAACTTAGCACAGTGTATCTTTATGGTGTGTTGTTGCGCATGTGACTTTTAAAATTTGGATCGCTTTTGACATTCTAGAGTTATTGCCCTTCATTATTTATCAGACTTAAGTTTTATCAGGAGCATAACTCAAGAAGTATTAGACGTGCAGACATGATACTTCCAAGGTGAATTGATCTCACTGAGGAGAAGAGAACTGGAGAAGAAACATAACACTTGATTTCATAATTTAGGAGTTATTGTTTTTGTTACTTTTCTTTCTTGAATTTTGTCAAGTGCATAACTTGAAAACTACTTGTGATATAAATATGAAATTTCACAAGTTAATAGATGGCATTAACGAAAAGTGCAGTATACAAAGACCATAACTTTTGGTCCCACAGTTTAGAAGCTATTGCCCTTTGTTATTTTTAGACTTAAATTTTGTCAGGAGCGTAACTCAAAACCTATTAGAGCTGCAAACATGATATTTCATAGGTGGATAGATCTTATTAAGGATAAGTGCAGTGCGCAGGTAACATAACTTTTGATTTCGTAATAAAGTCATTCGTTTTTTCTTAGTCAAATTTTGTCTAGTGCATAACTCGAAAAGTACATGAAATACAAATCTGAACCGTCACAGGTTGATGGATGATATTGCGGAAAAGCGCACTGTATTAGAGCTAACTCTTTGTCCCATACTTCTTGTGTTATTGCACTGTGATTTTTTCTTACTTAGATTATGTCAAGAGCATAACTCAAAGACAATTAGAGGTGTTAACATGATACTTCACAGGTGCAAAGGTCAAATTGAGGAGAAGTGCATTGCATAAGAGCAGATAACTCCATGGTCTCGTAAAATTATGTGATCCAAAACTGTCCAGTGTATTTCTTTTTTACAGTACATCCTTCCCTTCAATCCATCTCACTGACAAGCCCCTTCGGGTGTATATGCGTGGCTCTGCGAAGTCCTTGTCTCTTCATGAATTCATAATCGACACCCGTATTCGGGAATCGAACTCAGAACTTGGTTACAAGGCCGACGCTCTACCTCACGATCACGGACACTACTAGTATGTAGTTTGAAAACAACGGCAGTGTGGATCGGAAAAGGCCATGTCATACTATTTTTTATTAATGCATGATGTTAGCTCACCTGAGCACGAAGTGCTAAGGTGAGGTATCGTGATCAGTCATTGTCCAGCGTCCATCTGTCCGTCTGTCTGTCTGTATGTTCACAATTACTTTTCGGTGGACCAGTTATGTTGAAACTTGGCTGGCATGTTCCTTTGGTGAAGGTCTACCAAATTTGTTGAAAGAATCGAATTAATCCATTAATTCTTGTTGCAATGGCAGCAAAAAAATTGAAATTTACAGCATCTTTAAAAACCTTCTTGTCTGAAACTAGAAAGCCTAGAGCTTTGATATTTGGCATGCAGTATCTCCTACTAGTCATCTACTAAGTTTGTTCAAATGGTGCACTCTGGGATAAAAAATGGCCCCGCCCGGGGGTCACAAGTTCGAACATAGGAACAAAGAAGGAAAATTTTAAAATTCATCTTCTCTGTAATTGGAAGGCATGTAGTTTTTATATTTTGCATCTAGTATCTCCTAGCACACCTTTACCAACTTTTTTCATATGATGTCCCTGGGTTGTAAACTGGCTCCGCCTCGCAGGTCACAAGTTCAAACATAGAAACAAAGAAGGTAAACTTTGAAATTCTTCTACTCTTATTTTAGGAAGGTGTCGAGCTTTGATATTTAGTATGTAGCAATTCCTAGTGGACCTGTAAATAATGCCGCTGGGGTCAAAACTGGCCCTGCCTCGGGCGTCACAAGTTCGAACAAAAGAACAAAGAAGGAAAACTTTAAAATTCTTCTTTTCTAAAACTCGAAGATATAGAGCTTTTTGATTTGGTATGTAGTGAGCCTGTTCTAAGTTTGTTAGCCCACCTGAGCACAACGTGTTAAGTCAATTCAAAATTGGGTCACCTGGAATCATAAACTAGGTCTTTAGGTCGAGTTAGAGAAATACCTTGTGGGCACTCTATAGGCCACATTTATAACTCAAATGACATAAAATTTGGTCAGAGTAACTGTCATGACTAAACCTTAGGTGAGTTTGTATTTGGGTCAGCTGGGATCATTAACTAGGTCACTTGGTCAAATTAAATTAATACCTTGTGGGCACTCTGGAGGCCACATGTTTTGTTTAATTGACTCGAAAATTGGTCAGAATATTTGTCTTGATAAAATTTCACATGAGTCTGAATTTGGGTCATGTGGGGTTTTAAACTAGATCAAATTAAAGAAATACTTTGTTGGCACTCTAGAGACCACATTTATTGTTCAATTGAATCGAAAATTGGTAAAAATGTTTGTCTTGATGAAATCTAGGGAAACATTGGGTCCCCTTTGGTCAAATTAAAGAGATACCTTGTTAGCACTCTAGAGGCTACATTTCTTGCTCCATTGACTTGAAAATTGATCGGAATGCTTGTCTTGATAAAATATAAGTTGGATTCAAAATTGGGCAACCTGGGATCATAAACTAGGTCACTTGGTTGAATTTAAGAAATACCTTGTGGGCACTCTAGAGGAAACATTTATAGCTCAATTGACTCGAAAAGTGATAGTAATGTCTGTCTTGATAAATTTTTGATGAGTTCTAAATTGGGTCACGTCAGGTGATAAAATAGGTCACTGGGTCAAATTAAGAAAATTCTATGTGGATGCTCTGGAGGCCACATTTTAAGCTAAATTGAACTGAGAATTTATCAAAAAATGAATTATGCATGTGGAGTGAATTTCGCCTGTTGACTCAGGTGAGCAATCCAGGGCCATCATGGCCCTCTTGTTTCCTTATTTCATTTTATTGCCTTCAGTGAGACAACAAAGAGAGCCCAAGTATCATTTGACGGACGATATATGGATGCGTATGGCTAAGAAAGAAATCACTGAAGGTATGGGTCATGTAAACATTGTTTCAGATGGCTTTAAAAATAACATAATTATTCCTGAGGTATATGAATTTATTTCATGCTTTCCGGTAGGTTATCGAGAAATATCGGTGAATTATTTTTCGATATTTCATGGTAACGACCAGCGAAAATACCGATTTTTTGTATTCTAAATCTTCATTTGAAGGCGCAAACAGTTTTTCCGGCGCACTAGTTACT
Organism: Tridacna crocea; assembly: GCA_943736015.1. Taxonomy (NCBI): domain Eukaryota; kingdom Metazoa; phylum Mollusca; class Bivalvia; order Cardiida; family Cardiidae; genus Tridacna; species Tridacna crocea. Next base: position 20,041,098 of record OX031069.1, read on the forward strand.
CAAGTACAATGCGCGTAACTCGCAACTAGATGGAAATATGACAAAACTTTGCGTACATTTCTCGCGCTTGACGTTATATTGCGATGCGTTACTATGAGGAGGGAGTACGCCACGGGGAATAACCGGAAAGAACTGCATTGGGTTTTGATAAGTTTCCCCTAGAAAGAGTTAAAAGCATGAAATATAAATAGAATATTTTTTTTTTTTTGGTGAAAGATCGAAATTTAGTTCATCTCGTGAGCATCACTGGTAATATTGTCACATGTGGCTGCGCCACTTGTGAAAATATTACCGATGATGTTCACTCGATGAAATAAATTTCAATCTTTCACCTTACAAAGTAAATATCCTCTATATATCTGTGGCATTATGCTTCATAACATGCGACCTAGACTATGACGTGTATTTAAGTGATAGAAATATTTGTCACAGAATACTGGTTTTCTTCTCACGAGTATTATGGTTAAAAATTTGACTGATGAATCCATTTCTTTCATATACTGTACAAATTATGCGAAGCTTCTTTCATCGACCTTTTATCGACAGCTGAAAATACAAACCACTGAAGGGCAGAAAAAGTTTTATTTCAAGGGCATGGCCAAATCATGCGGTAGGTATACGATTAAGATAAGATTACAAGTTTTATGCAGTTTGATCTTGACCCGTGAATCTGGACAGGAGTTAATATAAGTCTTATATGCGTGAAAAAATGATTTGGGCGTTTGCTTCGAATCCTCAACTGACCCATATTCTTTTAAGGAATGATAATAGTCGTTGCGTCAGGATTAATTGTTTAATCACAGCTGATATTTGTTCCGACGTTGGTTTTGGGTAGAAAAGCTAATGTGAAGAAGTGTTGATAGGTAATCCAGAAAAGCATGGATAGGTGCCCTGGCAGCCCTGATATGACTGAAATAATGTTGAATAAACCTAGCAAGAAATGCAGATTTTCTGATACACTATTTGACCGACCGGTCGCAAAGTTCATGTGCTGCATTCTTGGGTTGTAATCCAATATCAAAATGAATGGATTTTGTTTTATGTCGCACCGACTACTTTGGTCATTTAGCGCGCATATCTGTTAAGAGATAATAAAAGTAGAATTGTTTCAACCGAATAAAGTTTGATTAATATCAATAAAAAAGTATTATGTGTGATTTTCATATGCATAAAGGGCATTATTGAATCACAAGGCAATCCCTATCTCCTCAAAAGCCCAAAACGACAAAGTTAAGACTGTGATAAATGATTCGAACAAAATGTTGGATTGATAGTACGAAGTCCTTAACTGAAGGAGAAATATGTGTCATTTATAATGCGTATAAAATATGATATTGAGTGGCAAGGTATTGCCTACTCAAAAGTTTTAGATTTAAAAAGGTAAGACTGTGAATCATCTAATAAAATATCTAATATAAAGGTGTGTTAGAATGTTAAGAGATGTGTAAGAAACTCAAGAGTAAATATCACAGTTTATTGTAAATTCAACGCTGACAGAATCAAAAAGAACTTTTAAACTATCGACGTCGAAATATTTCGAACGAACTGGCTAAAAGTCAATCAATGTAGTTGGATATGTTTTACAGCAAAGGCTGCATTGCATGGAGTACATTTAGGGGCATCATCTCTTGTCAAGAGCCAGGTATGTGTGATGCGTGAATGGCCAATTCGAAGTCGTGCAATTACCACTTTTTCTTGACGAACAGGCCCGTAAACGGGGTATTATTCAACAAGGGTAGGTTCAACTGAATGCAGTTTATTGAAAACATCTGCATACCACTAGGATTGCCAAGAAGATTGGTTATGTGTTTAAACGGAGGATTTAAAATCATTGTGTTGGACTTTAAAATCTGAAATGGGAAGGTTAAGTGCAGATTTGGGAGACCTATCTCCAAATCTATAATGTGTAATGTTTGCTCACAGAGGGTTTCAAATCTATTCCAATTGCCTCTGGAAACCTTCCATTTCTGCGGTCGTACAGTGCTAGATGGTTGTGTAGATGAAAAGATAATAGGGAAGTGATAACTTCCAAACAAATCCTCAGTCACTTTCCAAGTGAAATTGGGAAGTTAGACTGGGCTGCATAAGTTAAATCAATAGAAGAGTAAGATCCAGTTGCTGGATGCAAGTATGTTTTGGATTTTTTACCATTCATGAAAGACAAAGAGTTGTTCGAAATGAAGCTTTCCAACTGTAAACCTCTCTGGTTAGTGTCATCGCAACCCCACATAACACCGTGACCACTAGAGTCCCCAGCAAGAATAAAGGAGGACGGCAATTTGGATATGAGATCATTCAGATTGGTCTCACTGATAGGTGTGCTCGGGAGGAGAAATAAAGAACACAGTGTAACAGCACTGTGTAAAGATAAGCTGATGGCACCAGCTTGCAAGTTTGCATTAATAGAGATAACTTTGTGGAGAATGTTGTTGTTAACAATAACAGAAACACCTCTGGCTTTTTTGCTTTCGGTAAAGATTTTATTGTAAATGGAATGATATTTGATAGAGATATCATCCTCCCGTTTAAGGAAGGGGAGATGGCTTTGTAGTTTTTCCTGAAGAGATATTTTGCAAAGATTAGATGGCTCTGAAATTTTTAGAAGAACTGCCTTGAGAGTTTGTGGGTTTTGAGGGTGCAGAAGAGGTTGTGTTTGTTTTAGATGCAGATGGACGGTCAGGAATTAGGATGGATAAGTTGGATGGAGGGAGAAGTTCTTTCAGCTCAGAAGGTACATCAGGAAATATTTTAAGCAGAACTTTACAAGTGCTGCAGTCATACTTTTCAGTTGACGAGCCACCAACACCTGCATTGCTAGGACTAGAAGAGGTTTTCTTGCTTTGTTCAAATATTTTCCTTGCTTCTGGTAGGCTAACACTATTGTTGTATTTAATGAAAAGGATTTCTTTTTCTTTACTCCATTCAGGACACTCTCTTGAAAAAGTAGAGTGTGGAGACTTACAATTAATGCAAAGAGGAGGATTTGAACAAGTACTACTGTCATGGTCAGGTCCTTCATGAGCACATTTTGAACATATTTCTTGGTTTGGACATTCACTAATGTGATGGCGTACCGCTGGCATTTAAAACATCGCAAGGGGTTTGGCACATACACATCTACTATTACTACTTGGAAGCCTATCTTGATAGAGGTTGGAAGAGCAGGTGAAGAAAATGTTAAAATGTACGTGTTTTTAAGTCTCTGTTCTCCATCTGTGCGTACAGAAATCCACTGAACATCGGATATACCTTGTTGTTTTAAGTTGTCTTTAATTTCTTGTAAGGAGTTGAGTATGCAAGCTCTTTGCATCTAATTACTTGTTTACAAGAATTTAGTGAAGGATGTGGGAAAATTTTAACAGTTCTGTCAAAGAATTTTTAATATTTCAGAAGATTCAGTGCTTGCTGATTAGTGAGACATTCAACATGGAGGGTCTGGTCTTTTAGTTTTTTAACAGATTTTGGTCTTCCAAAGATGCTTGATAGTAGCTTTTCTATTATAACAGGAGAGAGTTTTGCAACAGGTTTTAAGCGATCTTGGGATTGTATAACAATAAAACTTGGAGAGTGAAAGGAGTTAAAAATTGAATGTTCCGTTTCAGATTCACTATCTGAAAGAGGGCGCTTGTTTTCATTGAGCTTTGCCTTTTTTGGGGGTTGTGGGGGGGGGGGGGAGTGTGGGGGGACGCCACGTTTGTGCGAAAAGTTTCACCACCGATGCTCACAACCCGCCAAGGAACCCATCACGGGGACATGGTCCTGGGAAAACCCATTTGCAGACTTGCCTTGTTCAGATACAATGTATTTTCTTTGCTTCTGGTAGGCTAACATTATTGTTGTATTTAATGAAAAGGATTTCTTTTTCTTCGCTCCATTCATGACACTCTCTTTAAAAAGTAGAGTGTGGAGACTGACAATCAATGCAAAGAGGAGGATTTGAACAAGTAATACTGTCATGGTCAGGTCCTTCATGAGCACATTTTGAACATATTTCTTGGTTTGGACATTCACTAATGTGATGGCCGTACCGCTGGCATTTAAAATATCGCAAGGGGTTTGGCACATACACATCTACTATTACGACTTGGAAGCCTATCTTGATAGAGGTTGGAAGAGCAGGTGAAGAAAATGTTAAAATGTACGTGTTTTTAAGTCTCTGTTCTCCATCTGTGCGTACAGAAATCTACTAAACATCGGATACACCTTGTTGTTTTAGGTTGACTTTAATTTCTTGTAAGGAGTTGAGTATGCAAGCTTTTTGCATCAAATTACTTGTTTACAAGAATTTAGTGAAGGATGTGGGAAAATTTTAACAGTTGTGTCAAAGATTTTTTAATATTTCAGGAGATTCAGTGCTTGTTGATTAGTGAGACATTCAACATGGAGGGTCTAGTCTTTTAGTTTTTTAACAGATTTTGGTCTTCCAAGGATGCTTGATAGTAGCTTTATTATTATAATAGGAGAGAGTTTTGTAACAGGTTTTAAGCGATCTTGGGATTGTATAACAATAAAACTTGGAGAGTGAAAGGAGTTAAAAATTGAATGTTCCGTTTCAGATTCACTATCTGAAAGAGGGCGCTTGTTTTCATTGAGCTTTGCCTTTTTTTGGGACTCCACGTTTGTGCGAAAAAATTCCCAACCGATACTCCCAACCTGCTACGAAGCCCATCAAGGGGACATGATCCTGGGAAAACCCATTTGCAGACCATGACATGGATACGTCAGTGGTATACTCGGTATGAAAGGGCTAGGCTGGACAGATACATTCCCGCAGAAAGTCCTACCAAGCTTAGACGTTTATTGAGAGGTGACGAACTTTCACCCGATTGACCCATGAGCCACAGCTTTCTCATCCTCGGATACCCCAGGGTCTCCCTATTTGCTACGCTACATCGACCCTGGGACAATTGACTAATAAAACTTTGAATCAGCCGCCGAAAATCGATACGAAACGTCATACTGTACAGTCCACTCGCCCATCACAAAATGATGATAGAACCAATGAAAAGCCAGCATTCGGCCAGCGGTAAAGCGAGCCGCCGAAAATCGATACGAAACGTTATAGCGTACAGTACACTCTCCCATCACAAAATGATGATGGAACCAATGAAAAGCCAGCATTCGGCCAGCGGTAAAGCGAAGGAAATTCAACTAATTGTCCCAGGGGTCGATGTAGCGTAGCAAATAGGGAGACCCCGGGGTATCCGAGGATGCAGCTTTCTAGGGCTGAACGAGAAATATATCATCTGAAAAGAATGTAATATAATTATGTGGATTTAAATATGGAGAAGATGGTAAACTTAATTGAGAAAGGATGTATAAGAAAGAGTATATCAGATACCCAAGGGCAAGGCATGACCAGCCGATTGATCCGGACGGGCCTTCCTGACCTCTTGTTTAGTTCATTTCTGAATCCACTCAACCATCACGATCCCGTCATTGAACGACACGAGTTCCAGCCCACGGCAAACAGGCAAGGACACTTGGGGGTGGGTGGGGGTCTTACCTTTGCTGTAGTGCGACAGCCGAGCTATTTCTATTCCCCCGCCCATCTGGGGGGGTTTCCATTATCAGAGTCGTGTGAATTTGGCAAGGCAACTATTTTTACAAAGCTTCATGACAGATAATTATGATATTTACCAAATACAAGGTGTTCGAGAAAGGTAAGGTGTGAGTGTGTTTGGCTTTTCATCTGAAATAAAGACCCTTATTTCAAATGTACAAAGGTTTTAACTTACTCTCCAGACACTCTGTAGTTCATTTTTTTAGCTTACCCTAGAACAATAATAACAATATTTAGAATACATGTACTTACATTGTTTTGGGCAGTATGATCTCAAACTAAACATCTCATATGCTTTGATTTTATTGGCTTTACTCATGCCTGTTTCAAAATGTGTATGATGTTTTTCATCTCCCAATAGGTATAAGCGTGTATCCGTGAGACAAAGCATGGAAAACCTTGCGGCAAGAGGCCACATTTTACGTCCGATACCAATTAATGTTGTCCGCATGATTTGTGTTAATAATATTGCAGGAAAGTTGGATATTGGTTAAGGGCGGTTAGAGTAGGTCACTAGAACAAATCTTAGAGAAACCGTGTGTGCACAGTAGAGGCTAAAATTTCAGTCTGATACTAGTGAAAGTTGTACAGAATAATTATCTTGATAATATTTCGAACAGATTTGGAATTGGATCACTTTGGGTCTTAAGCTAGGTTGCTAGATCTTAGAAAACACTTTGTGAGACCACATTTTCCATCACATTATCTTCAGGGTTAGAATATTTATGTATCTTGATTAGATCATTTACAAGATTTTTTAAATTAGATTATGTAGGTCGAAAATAAGGTCACTAGGACAAATTTTATAGAAACTTTACGTGCACTCTGGAAGTTTCATTTTCAGTGTTATTCTTATGATAATGGAAAAAATTGATTGTATCTGAGACAAAATGTGAATTAACTAATGTCAAGCCTAAAAGTATGTCTCTAGGGCAGAAGGCAGAAAAAGCTTATATACACGTTTATAAAACGTTATAAACGTTTGTTTTGATAATAACTCAAACATATTTCAATCTGGGCTATATTGAGTCAAAAAGTAGGTCATAGCCAAAAATTATGGAAAAAACCTTATGTGCATTGTTTATCCAGAGACAGCATTTTTTTCGGCTCATTTTCGTGACAGTTTTTTTCAACATTTGTCTTGATGATATCTAATACATGTTTTAAACATAGCTGTTTTCTATACGTTTGAAAGTTGACCAATGTGTTTGTCTTGATAATTTCTCAGGCATATCTAAACCTGGACACTATTGGATAAAAAAGTAGGTTACAAGGATAAATTCTCAAAAAATATCACTGTGTGCAATCGAGAGGTGATATTTTCTATACTAACCTCACGAAAGTTTTTCAGAGTATTTGTCCTCACGATGTCCTACCTAAGTATGAGAGTGTGTCATTAAAGGTCGAATAATTTGTCCCCCCCCCCAAAAAAAAAAAAAAAACTCTGGATGCAATACTTTCAGTCCAATACTCAGGAAATATAGAAAGAATGTAATGTTCAAAATTAGGTCATCTGGATACTCTTTTAAAGAGACTTGTGCCCACTTTAAAGACATCATTTTATCCAATTTTCAGGACTGCTGATCAGAATGTTTGCTTTCAAAGTATCTCTAATGAGTATGAAAATGGGTCACGTAAAGTAAAAACAAAGTCATAAGGAAAGATGAGAGGCAATGTAGAGGGTACATTTTCGGTCAAATTCTCATAAAAGTTGGGGATGTCCCCTATCTATTATTGTACACAAGCAATTTTTTTTAATGTCAAGGGTAAAAAAATTAAATTCCCTTTATGCATTCTTAATACTAATTTTGTACGTGTTTTACATTATCGCCATTTGGATATCTTCAACTTTGTGAATCTTCGTTAAACTTTGTTCATAAAAACGACTTTAAGTCCCCCCCCCCCCCCCCCCATACGGTCGAAAGGTAGGAAAAGGGAGAGGAAACTTCAATGTCTACACATTACTTTTATGTGTATGATCAAAAGGTGTGAAATGCGGGTTGGCTTTTTGGATTTTAATAGAAAATATTATTTAGTTATGGCTCATAGTTGATAGTTCACAGTTTCTTTGATTTACCATATAAATGCACTTTTTAATACTTCTTGCAATTATTACATTACCTGGATAAACAATGAGCTTGGCCGAAAATCCTGTAACTGCTATCCGCTCCGTTTGCATTCTGTTACTCAAACCGCTATTTTTGACATCAACTGGCAAAACAGAAAAAAAGATATGTGTACATATATCATTTATGGGGTAACTGCCCGGGAAAATTGTATATCATTTAAGGGGTAACTGCCCGGGAAAATTGTATATAGTGTTGAGGAAAAAATCAGACGAGCAAACTCGTACGTAAAAAGGTCGTAAACGATTAAAATTTTCAGTTCTTAATTTTACACTAAACCTCATTGAGACAGAATACTTTTCTTTGGCATATTCAGCCTCGGTCTAAAATAAGATTTGAAATATTTGCAGAGGATAGCGGGACATGATAAAAATAACTGATTGAAATGCTACTAGTCTCCATTTTCCTTATTCTAATAAAAGTCACAAAATATTCAATAACATGGAATTGTATACATGTTGTCAATTTACCGAGTTCTGCAATTATATAATGGTAAATCTTAATTAAATACCATGTGTTTTCCTGCAGATCTGAAGCTTATATGAACTTGTTCTGCCAAATACAAATACATGTAAATATACTGGATGGCTGGAAGCTGTTTTTAGTCCCCTACCGGCGAAGCCGGAGGGGACTTTAGGTTTGCACTCCGTCCGTCTGTCAGTCTGTCCGTCTGTCCATCAGTCCGGCAGATCAGTTTTCCGGACTTTTTTTCTACACGCTGGTAGATATTGAGCTGAGTTTTGGTGGGTAGGTCAACCACCATGACTTACAGATCAAGTTCGAGTTTCGTTATGGTCTACTGATTAGTAATTTTCACGGAAAAAACAGTTTTCCGGACTTTTTTTTTCTAAACACTGGGAGATATTGAGCTGATTTTTGGAGGATAAGTCAACCAGCATGACTTACAGATCAAGTTTGAGTTTCGGTCCGGTCTTCTGATTTTTAAAAAAAAATACGGGCCTTGGACTTAGTACTTTTCACGGAAAAAACAGTTTTCCGGACTTTTTTTCTAAACACTGGGAGATATTGGGTTGATTTTTGGAGGATAAGTCAACCACCATGACTTACAGATCAGGTTTGGGTTTCGTTCTGTTCTACTGATTTTTAACGAAAATACGGGCCTTGGACTTAGAAATTTTCCCGGAAACAGTTATTCAGACTTTTTTCCTAAACGCTTGGAGCGATTGAGCTGATTTTTGGTCGGTAGGTCAACCACCATGACTAACAGATCAAGTTTGACTTTTGTTCCGGTCTACTGATTTTTAACGAAATTACGGGCCTTGGACTTGGAAATTTAAAAAAAAAAGAAACAGTTTTCATGATGGTGGATATTGACCTTAATTTTGCTTTGTAGGTAAACTACTATTACTTAGGCATCAAGTTCAACTTTCGTTCCACTCCACTGATTTTTCACAGATTTACGGGCCTTGGACCTTGAAATCTTCTCTGATAAAACAGTTTTCCACACTTTTTTTCTAAACCCTCATACATATTCACTACATTATACCCCCGCAAAAGGAATGTTTTCGGGGGTATACCTGAATAAGCCTGTCTGTCCGCGTGTCTGTTCGTCTGTCTGTGTGTCCGTCTGTCTGTGTGTCCATCTGTGTACAAAGTACTAGCAATTTTGTTTCGTGAACTCTTCCCACAGTTTTCCTTCAATAGTATTGAAACTATACACATATGTTGAATAGATATTGAATATTTGCAAGACGCAATATTCAAGTTTCAACTCCCCCCCCCCCCCGGTCGAGGAATTATCTTCCCTTGAACTTGACACTTTTTTCTTTCAAAGCGCTGGCGGGCGTGTTATGTCACATTCAGTGACAACTCTAGTTTAAGTAATTAAATTATAACAATTATACACGGTAAGCTAGTACCTCTCATTGGTACACACCTGCTGATGATAAGGTCATGGTCATCTCACAAGTTAAAGGTCATATTTCTGAAAATTTGCTTTTACAGGGGCAATTGTGTTTCACAAACACATCTTGTCTTTGTAAAACGTCTTCAATGAACTTCCTTTAACTAGAAAAGTGCTTATATATTTGACTTTCGTTAAAGCATTGCATACAGACATGATGCTTATAACTCTGAAAGTGGGTCAAATACGTTCTTTCTCCTCCACAGGGTTTCACAAACTAAACCTGCCAGCAATTTATATATACAGCCGGTAGGGGAATCAGTATTGCTATGCAATACGATCAGAATGCTTGTTTTAAGATGGATTGCTGCTGGTTTCCATTGATCCTTTTTCCGTTTTTGCTCCCTGTTTCGAAAACGAGCGAGCTTATGTCATGGTGCTGTGTCTATCGTTCGTGCGTACGTGCATAAACTTTTATTTCAAGCATCGTCTTCTCTGATACTATCGACCAAAGCTTGTCAAGGCTTCACAGAAATAATCCGTACATGATCCTCTTCTGAAGTTTTTTTTTTTCTTTAAACACTCTCACATACCCGCACACAAACGAATATACGAATCAAAATATTTGTAAAATACAGCACAAGTTACACTTTTTTATCTGTATGTCATTAGTCCATATTGTGTAAACTCTTCTATCAGGTATTAAGCAAGTGGTATCAGATATTTACGTCAACGAAGTGGGGGTATATTAGTTTGCTAATGTCGGTCGGGCCATCGGTCGGTGGGTAGGTCCGTCCGTCCGTTAGACGGTCGGTCGGAAGATCTTACCTTGTCCGGATGATAACTAGACACAGAATTGACCTAGGTTCTTTAAATTTGGCACAGACATTCATATGTCAAGGTAACAGTGACCGTCAACATGTTGATATATAGACCAAACCTTGTCCGGATGATAACTAGACACGTAATTGACTTAGGTTCGTAAAATTTAGCAAAGGCATGCGTTTTGGAGTGTAGATACACCCCGTTGATTTTGAGATTAATCGGTATAAGGTCAAGGTCACAGGGACGGCCAATATGTTGATATATAGACCAAACCTTGGTCGGGTGAAACCTAGACACAGAAGTGACCTAGGTTCTTCCAATTTGGCTGAGACATGCGTCTCAAAGTGAAGATGATTCCTATTGATTTTGAAGTTAAGCAGTCAAACTTCAAGGTCGCAGTGACCGTCAACATGTTTATATATAGACCAAATCTTGTCTGGATGATAAATAGACACACAATGACCTAGGTTCGTCAAATTTGGCACCAACATTTTTCTCAGAGTGTTGATCATCCCTATCGATTTTGACGTCAGTCGGTCAAATGTCAGGGTCACAGTGACCGTCAGCATATTCATATATAGACCAAACCTTGTCTGGATGATAACTAGACACAGAACTGACCTAGGTTCGTCAAGTTTGGCAGACATTCGTCGCGGAATGTAGATGATTCCTATTGATTTTGAGGTTAATCGTTCAAAGGTCAAGGTTTCAGTGGCCTTCAACATGTTGATATATGTACCAAACCTTGTCCAGATGATAACTAGACACAGAATTGACATAAGTTCATCAAATGCTCTACAGAGTTTTATCTCGGAGTGTAAATGATACCTAATGATTTTGAGACTAATCCTCTAATGGTCAAGGTCGCAGTGGCCGTCAACATGTTGATATATAGACCAAACTATGTCCAGATGATAACTAGACACAGAATTGACTTAGGTTCGTCAAATTCGATGCAGACATTTGTCATGGAATGTAGATGATCCCTACTGATTTTGAGGTCAATCAGTCAAATGTCAAGGTCACAGCGGCCGTCACCATGTTGATATATAGACCAAACCTTGACCGGATGATAACTACACACAAATTGACCTAGGTCCTTCAAATTCTGTACAAAAATGTACTTCTTGGAGTGTAAATGATCCCTATCGATTTTAAGGTTAATCCGTGAAAGTCAAGGTTACATTGACCATCAGATGATTCAGGACCAACGCTGCTGTTTGCCATTTGAGCCATTTGCTAAAAAAAAAATTAAAGTGTCTCAAAAATCATCATATGTAGCTCAACTTGTGGCTCCAACATTTTATTAGCGTATAATCGGGGACGTCGAAAGCATGTTTTGATATCAGTTAATGAACTGTGCCACTTCCTGTATCAATGTGGCAGTGGGGGGGGGGGGTGGGCATGACTTTGTTTTAGAAACAGGTCTACATCTTGTAAGCATTTGTTTTTATATAATCTACTAGTATCTCTTTAACTTTCAGACATGATTCTATGGAACAATTGTATAGAGGAAATATGCATTTTCCACTCATCAACAAAGCAAACACTTCGTTATTCGTCATGTCTAGGACAATTTAACAGAAAGTTGAATTTATCTTCTATTACTAATAAGTCACTTTTCAAACACGATTCACAGAATCAAAAGCTAAAATATACATTTCTATGCCTACCTATGTCTACGTTTAAGCTGCTCTGACGGGACATTTCTGTTAATATATATTTCGCCACATAAAGCAAGAATAGAAGCGTAGTATTAGCTTTGGGCGAGTTACCATTTTTTATTATCGCAGCAATTGATATAGTCCTGTACAGTCAATAAAACTTTACTTGAAAACTTCTAGAAATTGATATGAATCGCCTAAGCTGTTAGATATCCAAACAAATCCAAATCTGTATTCGAATAGTACTTGTTTGACTTTTAATGCCCATGTTACTATTTCACTTTCATCTAATTCATATAAGCATATCATAGCACTATTTTAGGTATATATTATACAGTATTTATAAAGTGAAAATTCTTGAAATCATCTTCCTCCTAACCATAAATCTAAGGGCATCCAAATTTGGATCTTTTCTGAATTTGTTTAAAACCTAGTCTTGGGATCGAAATTAATAACACCTGAGGGATCCCATGTTTTACATGAGCTTTCAAATGAGGAAACTTGGAAAATATTCTTGCGTGTAACCTTCACGGCCTAGACCGGTATTATTTGGCATGCTTTTATATTGTAGACTTCTACCAGGATTCAAGTAGATCTAGCTTCTGTGCTAGAAATAGGGTTCATCCTAGGGGGATATCTTTCACGCCTGTCCACGTAGCTCAGTGGTTAGCGTATCTGGCTTGTGAACTGGTGATTGAGGGTTCGCTTCCTGGCTGAAGCAATCTTTCTCACAGGCGATTTTGCGCCTCTTACCTCTGCTGCATGTGAGAAAAGAAGTTTGTGACTTAAAAAGGATTTGTGTCAGTACTTGTGTGAGAAAACCAGAAGAAAAGAAAATCACAAGAAAATATTGATGCTGAACATCAATTGCACCGCAAACCAGTTATTTCTCTAACAGGGCACAATGCATTGGGCCGCGTTAAACCGTTCATGGAAATCACGTGATCATTTGACTGCTCAGTAAGAATCACATTATTGATCACGTGACTCATTTTGTCACGTTAACATCCAATATTTGCATATGTGGAGAAAATAGTCGGCCTTGTAAGGTTTTGTCTACACAAACAAACATTTGTCGGCAATGAATTACTATACATTAACGAAAGAAAAAGTATGTTATCGGATTGTGCTAAATCTGACAGTCTAACACATATGTCTGGTATCATACTACCCCTCTTTATAGATATAATAAAGACTTGAATGAAGTACTTATTATATCTATATAGACTAGAGGGGTTGTATGATACCAGTCATGTCGGGCGCTCCAAAAATGACCTAGTTACAGTTAGCTGGTCTTAAAAACACGATTGCAAAAGGAAAACAATATTTCTACAATCCATACAATACTAGAACAAAAATATGACTCGGGTCACAAGTACCGCATAGGGTGCTCTAGGGTCAAAGAGCTTGAGAATATCTCTTAACCTTTTCCAGCGTCAGATATTTAAAATGGTGGCTTCGAAAATTTGTGACAGATAATCCTTTATCACGTGACTTCTCGAAATGCATCTTTATTATTTTTCGAAAGAAAAATGTTCATATGTCTACGATCCGGGTTTTTCTCCATCTAACAATGAAAGTACAATATATTATATATTAAAAAAATTCCAACAAATAAATAGAAAAGTTAGTATGGACCCCGATCTGGTAATCAAAATGTAATAGATATAGATAGATGTTGAAACAAAGCATGGAACCAGTTCAATATGGCTGCCTCCATAGGCACTTTACAAAAGCAAATAAAAATATAGTGCCGCCGCTCATGCGGTGCCACAATGAGTAGGTGATTTGACTCCCGTGCCACAATGAGTAGGTGATTTGACTCCCGTGATACAATCAAAGCCATTAAAATCAAACCCCACCACAAACAAACGATAATGTTTTTTTTGCTCGACACCATTTTGCATAAAACTGTAATGTTTGGTATTCGTGGTCTGTACTTATTAGCTAGTTGAGCGGTACAGGGCCATAATGGCCGCATTATGTCTTGCAATTTTTAAATTTGATTTTGTGTTTTATTTTAGGCAAAAGTTCTGAAGTTAGACATTTTATAGGACAAAACTACATTTTGTGTGTGGACATATCAGAAAGTATGGGAGAAGGATCGGCATGGCACCAGACAAGTCGCTTTGTAGAAGATTTCATGAAAAGTAAGTTTTTTCGGCTTTAATTACACAGGACTCTTATATTTTCTCAAGGCGCTCAAGGTGAACTTTTGTAATCGTGCTATGTCTGTCGTCCGTCTTCAACTTCTAACTTGTGTACACTCTAGAGGCCAAATTTGCAGTCCGGTACTTATGAAACTAGGCTGAAATAGTTGCCTTGATGATATCTCGGACGAGTTTGAAAATTGGCCATGTTAGGTCCAAAAAAAAAACAGGTTTCCTAGTCATATCTTCGAAAAATGTTGTATACGCTCTCGTGGCCATATTTTCAGTCCATAATCTTGATACATAGTCAGAATATTTGTCCTTATTATATCTCAGACTAGTTTAAAATGGGCCATGTAGGGTCAAAAACTGTGTCACTAGGTCAAATCTTAAAACACCTTGAGTATAATCTAGAAACCACATTTTCAGTTTTCAGTCTGATATCTCGACCGTGTTCGAATACATGTCACCTTGAATAGAAATACCTAGGTCAAAACGTGAAATCTTAGCAAAGGATTATGTACACTGTAGGGCGCACATTTTTAGTCCAATATTCTTGATTTTTTGTCAGAATATTAATTTTGTCTTGATATTGTCTCAGACCAGTTCGACAATGGGCCATGTTGGTTAAAAAAAAAAAGGTCGCTATGTAAAAGCTTAGAAAAACCTTCTTCTTTGTGCTCTAGATGCTACGTTTTCAGTCCGATAACTTTAAAACTTTTTGACAGAATATTTATCTTTATGATATTGCCAATGAGTTTAGAAAATTTGTCATATCGGGTCAAAAACTAGATCACAAGGTCAACTCTTCTTAGATAAACCTTCTGTACGTTCCACAGGCCATATATTAGTCCAATGGTAATGCAAGTTTGTCAAAATGTTTGTCATTATATCCGGGAAGAGACTAGAAATGGGTCATGTATGGTCAAAAGGCTTACATGAACGACTTCAGGGCCAACATGGCCTTATTGTTGACCTAAACTAGTGATCACTCTTGGATGCTTGCAGGGTGGTTTAGGAAGTTTCGAAAATATTTGATACCTAGAAAACTATTTTAAATATTTCATTTATGATTATTTGCACTGAACTACTGGTTGTGATGCTATGAAGCTAATCAGGGTTGATTAATTCTCGAAGTTCTGTTTTTTTTTCTTTTTAGCGACCAGAAGTAAACTATTCGGAAGTCAAAATACAAACACGTTTAAGTAATTCCATTTTATTAAAGTATAGATATTACGGGTCAAATCATGCGTTACAGTGCGATCTATCAAAGTTTGTCACCTTTTTTTTCTAGTTTTACAATAAATCTTCTGTCCGCAAATAGGGCTTTGCCAGATTCCACTTACACATGACCACATCGATACCTTAAACTGATGTGAATTAATTTGTCCACAGTTTGACCCCGAATAGTTTACATTTGAGACCTGATAGGCCTTTAATCGAAAATGCTTAATTACATCGTATCGTTTGAAACCAAAATGTCCTAAGGGTTACTTAAGGAAATTTAGGATTTGAACATTATTATGTTTAGATTAGGATGGAGATACATTTCTATGAAATTCTCAATACACGGGTTTTTGTTTTCATCGTCATTATAAACAGCAGTATAAACATATTTTTTAAAAGAATATTTCCTTGAAAGTTAATTTGCTGTGGTATGAATCAAGGCCCCGGGGTATCGATTAGTGGTAGCAATGCTGGTAAAGATCGGTTCCATAAATAAGCTACCATAAATGCCAGCAGCGGCTCGTCGATTAAACAGGTCTTTTTTGTAATATTACCATCTATTCATTCCTAAGCAATACCAAGTGGTAAGTTAAAAGCCAGCGCATTTGGCTACGTGAAAAATGCTGAACACTGAAGATGTGAAAAATCTTAATGAATGCCTTTTACAGGTTTGGAAAACATACAGGAATATTACTGCGATATTCCGGTTTATCTGGCATTAGTTACATTTGGTCTAAAAACGGAAGTGGTACAACGACTGACCAATGAAATACGTCTAGTCAGGGAGGCATTCGGTAAGCATATCAAATCATTCATTTTCTGGTGACGTTTTAGATCTAAATACCTATGGATAATTGCAGGAAGATATCATATATGACCAGTCATCTTTACGAGTCAAAAATTGTACAATTCGAGATAAGGCTGGTTTTACGATTGTACGTAGTTGTAGATAGGCGGAGATACATTAATTGATGCTACATGTGTTAGCAATGTGAATGTCCCTGAAAGATACATAAGTCGAGTAGTGTATATAAAAACAGTTAATCTAGACATTTTTTGTGCTGGTTTGACATGTTCAGAGACCGTAACATCATTTTGATCAATTGCTTTCTAAGTTGTAAAAACTAAAATAACAAAAAATCAAGGAGCAAAGAGGACATGTCTAGTCATGATCCGCAGTGTTTCCCATGTCTTAATAAGGAAAGAAAATATACTTACGAACGATTTCCTATGGTTCGAACGATTTCATCTTTCAGAGAGAGATTGTTAAAAATACAGACATTATGGCAAAACATGACAGATATGATACTATTGCTTTTTGGTCTGTTGTTAAAAGTACAAGACCGCCCCTAATGAATTTCTAAGGTCAAATACAACGGTTACAATGCTACAGCACAATACTACATGTATTTATAGAAAGGAACAAATCTTACCTACATGTAGGTACCGGAGCTCGGTGATACTGGTGAATTATGAAGAGAGATACATACTGATAGTCATGTCGTTTACCCATTTTGTATTCTTGCATGATCTTTTCTTAAGCTAAATTAAGTTTAACTATAATTATTCACTCTAAATGATGATGATCCATTGGAAGAGTTTGACGAAATTGTAGCAGAACGATAAAAATTGATGTTTCTCTGACATATTAAAGAGAAACTGTTTGATACATTTTAGTCAATATATCTGTTGACGCTAAAAGAGAAGACAGAAGAAAATATGTTTTGAAAATACATTCACATTTGTACATTGCACATAATTTTGTTAAGCGCCCCACCCAACATTTTGTATCAAAATTATTATTTTATTACCAAATCCATTTGCTGTACAAATGTAAAGTAAGAGTCAGTGCAATTTTCAATCATTAAACACGATTTGAACAGTGTCGGAAAGTTCCGTAAAAGATACCATATTACCATAAAAAATTGACAATTTCTATTCGCCGTCAAAGATGGCGTTTAGAAAAATTATTGACAGAAAACAATTCAAAAATACAGGGACTGCTCCAAATTTTCATTTTCATATATGAAATTTGTCACTGCGTAGGTAGCTCTTCATTGATAATGTATGACAGTCATATGGTTAGTTTCAGCAATATCATAAAGGGCTTGGTACATACTTTACCTGTCCCGGGTTCTAAGTCAAAAACATAATTTTACCATGTATGTGCAACCCTTTAGGGAACTCAGAGCAATCATTCATGTCCGAATGTTACTACATATCTATTTTTTCTATCAATTTCTTGTATTGTCTACAGTCTTGCCTTTCTACAGCCGCCTAATAAATGATAAGGTAAAAGCACGTAAATCTTGTTTTCAACTTTTCACATAGGCAAACTTAGTCTTGGAGGACCAACTCCTATGTTTGGTGGAATTGCTCTTGGAACAGCCACAGCAGGGATTCCGGAACGTGAGTAGTGTTTGTTAAAATGATGTATAAAGTAAACTTCCGTCAACATCCCATTATTTCTTACATAGACACATATATACAATGTGTTTTTGTGCAGCTGTTCTTCAAAAATTGTATTTACGATTGTGAAAATTGGTATTATTGGTTTTGTCTTACCTTTTTTTCAGAATGACTCAAGATTTCATTTATTTCATCATAAATGTTACATTTCCAAACGTAGGATTTGATGGAAAAAAACATACGTGTTAGATGGGTAAAATAGAAAGATACATCTGTCTACAAACAAAATCTGTCACAAATTTTATACAAAGGATATGTTGTTCAAGATCATGTAAAAAGACTTATGAAGGAAAAAAAATGAATGAATACAGAAAACAAAAAACATTGATAAATAGCTATGGTACAGATTTCTTTTCTTTATATCATGACAGGACATTATGCTATCTTCTTTCAGTTGGTTTATAAATACTATACTAAAAGCTTACCTGGTTAGGAATTCATTACATAACAAGTCAATAAGTTGAACGAATACAGCTAGGAAGGGTATTCTGGTGAAAAAGCCTGATGAATAAATGATTCATTCTTGCATGAATAATATATTGATTTTACGATAAATATTCTTCAGATGCTGACTGAATTATGAAATATGTGTCGGCAGTGTACTAAAAGTTATGTCTTTCTGAAATCTATTTCTATGTATATTCCGATCTTCTAGATTGACATCATATGAAATCATTCATCAAAATTACAAATAAATGACTCATTCTAGCATGAACATTACATTAATTACATTAATTTAATGATAAACAAGCATTCTTACCTGATTGCTAGCAAGCATATTCATACTTTTCTTTCTTTTACCAAATGCTGGTCAGTTTATGAAACACAGCATCGGCAATGTACTAAACGTGTTTTTTGTTCTGATTTCTAGTTATTTTTATGTATATTTCAATAGCCCAGGTTGACATCCTATTAAATCGTTCACGACAATAGAAATTAAGAACTTATTTTCAAATTTTAGCTGTTAGAAAATGACGGAAACTTGATCACGGCAAGTAATAGTGAACTTTTGTCAAAGGTTAGTATTATTAAAAGCATTGGAAACGTGGTTGCAGCAATAGAGACACTATGAACTTTTTACACATTTCAGTTTGAAGAATACATTCAAAACTTTCTGGTGGAACGTAAAGATGGGAAAAATTCAAACTTTAAGAAAGAATTGAAATAATGATTGCGACAACAGGAAAATTGCGCATTTTTTTTCTCCAGATTTTAGACTTTATAAATGAATTAAAAGACTTCATGGCTGCAACGGAGAGATTGTGATCACTTTTCAAATTTCAGCTCTCAAAATACATTAAAAATTTGGCTTATCAAATTGAGGCTTATTGAAAAATTGATTGTGGCTGCAGAAAGACTGCAAAATTTATTTGAGATTTTAACAATAAAAACTGTGAGACTTTGATCTTTAGGATACACTGAAACCATGATGACGACAACAGAGAGATTTTTTTCTCTCAAGTTTCAGCCTTTTAGAGTGCATTTAAGGTTACACTTTGAACTTTTTAAAAATGTTAATCAAAATGCATTAAAAACTTGATTGAAGTAGTTGTGGTTGATTTTTTTTGCACAGTTTTAATGCTAATTGTTACGAAGTAATTTGTACCTTGCCTGATCAAACCAACGAAAATGATATTGATTTTTTTCAGACATTAATATAAAAGACTTTTGCTGGTGTCGGTGTTTTAGGGAGGCTGACCGTTCGATAAATTCTTGGAATCTTGTTTTTAAAACCACAGTTCACTATATTTTAAGCTAAAAATTTACTTTAAATAGCACGAACATGTTTTAAACTTGATACAAAAACTTTTCAGTAGTAAAACAATTTTCATGCAAAATATGCTTAACCATAATAACCCAAAGCGCATTGCCAGACTTAAATTTTCTCCCGATTCAACACATGTAATTTTGTATAAATTGATATTTCAGAAATGCGTAAAACTGCTGCCAAATGCTAAAACTTTAAAAAAGCATCTTAACAGCATTTCAGTCAAACATCACAGGTGTGACATTTCAGGTTACTGTAAAAACATAGTTAAAGTCTTGTCAGCGTCGGAAAAATGTTTGACATGATGTCATCGTCAGTGGAAGCTGAACTACGAGCATTAACATAGATTTGTGTTGGACTCAGCAAAACACTAAAGCAGGCCAGAGAAATGAGTTACGAGTCGACATTTCCAAGTTCATGTAGTATTGTGTTTGTCCACCAGTCACAAGAGCGATTAAGGAATAATGCAAAACATCTGTTTAAGATGATCGTCCTGAAGGACAGCCGCTTAGCACCAATTTTGGCTGCTGTGTATAGTAATGTGAAACACTACCAGTGGATTACAGTGAATGTCATATCCAACAACACATGTGTATCTTGTCAACAGTCCAAGAATTTCTTTACAAACGTCCTAAAAATGTATAAGTTAAGCGGTCGCTGGATTTTTTAGGGGATTCTGCAGAAATAATATACTGACATCGAGTAGACTTATTTTTACTTATCAATGTACTTTTACACGTGTTTTGTAATTTTCTGTTTTAAATATGTCTCTTTATGAGTTTGTATGAAATTTGGATGATGTTTCGGGTACAGGTTGTTTGATATGCTTACCAAAAGTAATATTTGGTCTCCTAATTTTATTGTTACAAAAATTTCCACGAATTTATTGAATAAACATTGCAGTTTTCGACAGTATTTCTTTAATTTCATGAAACATACAATGTATCATCCACATCCTACTAAAAGCGTAGTAACAGCGATCATATCGTCAAAAATTCGGAAAATGATATTTACAGAAAAAAATGTTTAAGAGTATGCTTGTACTCCGGAACAGTACCTCATTTAACCAAAGCTTGTAATCTCTTGTTACTGTATTGTAGAAACAATTTTTAAGAAATGTTCATACAAATAATTTCCTTTTATGAAAAAAGTTGAATGTTCGAAATTCTTGATATTTTTGTTTTTAGGTGGCAAAGGAAATCCAAAGTTGATCATTGTAACAGATGGTAGACCAACAGCTACAACACTGTATGGTGGACCAGATGTATCGAATTTAACCCAGCAAGAAGAGGTAATACCTTATTGACGATTGGCTACTTTTCTTGTGTTGCTGTTATAGCTACACTGGCTAAAGACCAGCAAGGTTACGTCATGCCTCTGTATTCAATTTACCAATTCATGCGTAAATTTGTTCGTTAAATTCCCTTTTAAATACATTCTTCTGTTAAAACACGTCATCCTTCTCAGTTTTGAACAACCTTTCTGATATGGTTTTGCGTAATTATTCGGTTTCCTACAACATACTTTATTGTATATTCATAGACCTTTACTTGCTATGGCAACAAATCAGAAAATGAGAATTTAAGAATTTTCAAGAATCATCTTCTCCAAAACTTGTCTTAAAAACAAGATAAAGCTATTCCCTATAAATTGTTTGTTTGTATTGGGGTTAAACGACACTTTAACAGCTTAGGTCATATTTTTGCGGTCAGTGTATTTCCTGGCTTTCTCACGCTAATGCTGACACAACTTTATTTCCAAAGCCACTGACTAATTTTCTCACATGCATCAGTTAGCAGTTTCTTGTGTGTGCAATCCTACCACAGATTCCGTGGGAATAAGTCCAAATTTCCAAAGATGAATCTCTATGTTGCGTAGTTGTGCGTGTGACTATTAAAATTTGTATCTGCGCATGCTAGTAAACCCTTTCCCTTGTAGGCTTCACCCAGAGAAGGTTGGTCGTTAATAAACCGCTTAATCGAATACACGCTCGTCAAACATCAAACAGCAAACATAACATGGTATCTCAACGCGGATTAAAGTTAATCATTAACCAAGGAATTTAAGTAGTTTGACACTGAACAAATACTTAGAGATAAAAAAGTGCATAAACAGTGACAATGGCAGAAGGTTATCGTATCCTCATATGGACTGAACTTCTTCCAATATACACGACAGTTTTGAAAAGTTTGAAAGAGACTCGTTTGATGCTTGTCGGGCCAATGAAGGGCATTACCAAAAAAGAACTCTATGCACATGTTATTCCTATTTACTAAAGAATTGCCTACGTTACCTATATAATTATATCGGCCAATGAAATTAATAAAAATTAAACATGCACGACGATATACAACATGTATAAGAGGGAGTCTTATCTATTCTTTTTTACCTTAATATATGGCAGAAAGTTTCATTTCATGCTTTTGTGTAGTTCATCGAAAAATTATAGTGGATTATAGATTTCAACGTTTCGGTCATTTAAATGTGCAAATTTGATAAATATATAGTGTGGAACTTCATAGATTCTTTCACCATGTTTATAACTTTGAATCAGAGCTTTTTCAGATCGTGATTAAATACATGTACAGTAATCTAAAAAAGAATCCCATCTTTTCATAATGTAAATTAATGCCGGTAAATTCAGACCCATGAATTTTGTTGATTTTTTTGTGTCATTTCGATTGGTAAATATGGTGTACAAAAAAGACACAAACGTGGACCGATATATTTGGCAATTGCAAGATTTAAGATTAAAAAAGTAGGATTTTCGTCTTTTTTCTGATTAACTGAACATGGCATTTTAGCGCACTTGACTTGAAATTTCAATGGGGAAGATCCACTTGATACGGCACATTTATTAGTCAGTATTTATACACGTGTACAATAACCCATTCTCCCGAGACAATTTTTTTTTGTTTTTTTAATTCGATGCAAAATGGCCGACTGAGAGCGATTTTAAGTTTCACTTAAGTTACACTTAAGTACACTTTTGATGTTTGGAGTCTTGTCTTTAAAACTATACAAAGTTTTTACATTGAACTTGTCACATCTGTCAACCTCCATTAGGAAATGCGGTAAAAAAAAGTTTCACCTACATTGACGGTGTAACACCACAATTATTTGCCCTTGTTTTTGTAATAAGGTGTCATGGAAAAAGGGGGCTTCATGGTACATTTCATTCCATTTCTTGCGAAGGCAACACCTTCCGCATTTCTTGACGGAATTGAATAGAATTTTGACAGAATATTTCTTGTCATGTGACCTATTGCATATTGTCAACATTTTGCGATTTATAGTTGCGTCATGAAAAAAAGGGGCTTCATGTTTTATTTCATTTTATTTCTTGTGAATGCAACTCGTCCCATATTTCTTGAGAGAATTGAAAAGAATTTTCACAGAATGTTTCTAATCATCTGACCTATCGCATATTCTCAAGGTTTTGCGATTTGTACCTGCGTCATGAAAAAAGGGGGCTTCACGTTTTATTTCATTCTATTTCTTGTGAAGGCAACTCCTCCCACATTTCTTGGCAGATTTGAATGGAATTTTCACATTATCATGTGACCTAACACAACGCCTCCCACATTTCTTGGCAGATTTGGATGGAATTTTCACATGATCATGTGACCTATGGCATATTGTCAAGTTTTTGGGATTTGTAGCTGCATCATGGAATAAGGGGGCTTCATTTTATAATTTCATTTTTCACCAGAATGTCTTTAATTACTGGACATATCTTAACAGATTTGGATGAGATTTTCACAGATCATGCGACCTAGCACATGTTGTCAGGGTTTTGCAATTGATCACTGTATCATGGAAAAAGGGGACTTCATGTCAAATTTGATTTTTTATTGGTGTATTTCCAACTTTTGCACATATTTTCATAGAACTTCAAATTTTTATTGCTTGATCAAAGCCAGTGACCAATGAGTCAATTGTGCATTCATCTCTCCATGTATCAGTCTGTTCTTAAACCTTTTAAATCGCAAGTAATATCATATATCCATTCAGCTACCCAGGCAGGTGCTACAAATTTCAACACTTTAGTCCCTAGCTACCTGCTTGAAATGGCAGCAGTGTGGTGGCTTATATTGTCAGGGGTCAAATTTAATTTTTTTTTTCAACTAGCAAAAATTTGCTAGTGACCATTTTTTCTACTCGCAAAACTCAATTTTGTACTAGCAATATTTTAACCCATTGCCACTCAGTCCCCTGTTTTAGCTACTCTGAAATGGGAAACTTGGGAAAACATTGATGAGCAATTTCTCCTTTTCCTACAATGTTATAAGCTCCGCCTACCTATGAGGTGCCTGTTTCGTGCTTCACAAACATTACGTCGATTTGAGAGCGCAAGGTTTGTGCTTCCCAAAAGTTTACGAAATCGTTAAATTTACAATTTGAATACAAAGAGTGCAACACGAAAAACCATGATTAACCGTCGAATACGGCTAATATTATAGCTCAGACTTTGCACATTCGACAGTGGGCTTCGACAGTTTTATCGTTTTGGGGTGTGTGTATTCCGGCAATGTCACAGAATACGGCATTTTGCCGAAAAAACTATAGATATTTTCCGCTCCATACGCTCAGCGAGCCAATGCAGACAGACGTAAAAACAACGTCAGAATCGTCTACGTGCTTTAAATATCGGAGACATGTATTTATAGTATCGCAATAAGCGTCTCTATGAATGTCACGTGGTCGGCGATACTCTCAAAGGATAGTTCTACACCGCATCAAGCACTACAGTGTACACGAAAAACGACCGCATTCATACATTAATTCAGATTTTTAAGCGGTAGGTTTGCCCATTTTCCGGCGCACTCGCAAATTATTTCGACCGTTAGAATTTGGCACTCGCATTTTTTCATTTCAGCTCGCATTTTGCGAGTTTGCGACCGTTAAATTTGAACCCTGATTGTGAGAAGGATATATTCTAAAGTCCTTGACAAAAAATTATGAAACTTCATGCATGTTTTCCATTGGATAGTCCGTTGATACATTTTCCCCCCACATACATGAAATCCTGAAAAGAAAACAAATAAGGGAAATATACATAAACCCCTTTTTCCATGAAATGTCAAACCTCTTTTATATTTTTTAATGTAATGATATCCTGTGCCATGGAACAAAGGAGCACGTATAATTTCATCATGGACCAATAACAAAAAGGCCACATGTACATGCAAAACACAATACCTCTTATACGTTTGTATCAAAAAAGATCTTTTTCGGCGGGGGATATCATTTCAACGAAATTGCTTGTTTCATATTTAGGCTTCTCGGGTTTACTAGAGGGTAATGTTTTTCCTATAAAATAACAGATAGGTTGCATTTCAGTGTGCTATTCTATTGGGAGGATGCATCAATATTGGTTCATCTTTGGGAAAAAATGATCAGTATTCTCGTAAAATATGTACTTCCTTCCTTTCTAACCTACCTAAGTCCCCAGCCGGAGAGGGATCCAGCTCTCTGATACACTGCTTTGGCCTCAGCTTCTGTGTAAACGAGAGCCTAAATGGGCGCGGTATAGTGAAATGGGTTGATCTTTTTTAAAATTAGGCGTATTTTATGCATAAATGTTTTGTGTTTAGGGAGCTGTACGGTGGGAAGAAGGCATCTATCCTGGGTATAGATGCCTTCTTCCTGCATGCATTTTGATACAGCTTCAGACGAAAGATTTCTGATTCCGAAGCAAACTTGGAATAATTGATACCTTTTCCTGTGTTATGTACATAATCCATGTAGTCCCTAGTCATCAAGGAAGAATCTAAAGTATGTGGTAAACGTTTGCTTGAAATGTGCCCACTGTACCTTTTACTTTAGTATGTACTTTTAACTCCTGGTCTTATATTGGCTATAAATGGGCTAATTTGGTGATACGGATTTTTTGTTAGGACATTGACTGCCATGGTAAATCCTTGATCTGGGGGACTACCCATGTTCTTTCCTTCTTGCTCCGACTTATTCATGGCATCTGAGCGTACTATCTGTCTTACCCTGGATACCCGCTCCCTTAGCCCTTAGCCATATGCCCTCGTTCGACTCCGCGGTAGGTAGGGTCATGGATGATGAAGACTCGAACTATAATCATAGATATCCAAAACAAAAAAAAAAGGAACACAACAGAACTCTGACTCGAAAAACGAAACTGAAAACGCCAATCTGTAACGTCGCTTTTTAATCATCGAGTCGACTGATCCTAAAAAACCAGTATCAAAAATGTCTCTATTCGTGATTGAGAAATGTTTTTTGTCGAATCCAACATCACCGAAATCCTGCCAAAAATTGAAAGCTGGTGCTCTTCTAGTTGAAATGACCAACAAAGTACACGTAGACTCACTTTTAAACCTTTGCATTGCTATGCAAGTTCGGACGCCATAAAAGCAGGTGCAGCTCTGGTGCTGACAAAAAATTATGTAGTCACTGTGGTGGGCCTTTAAGCGCTTAGCAAAGTCCATGTGCCTATGATTACCAGCCGAAAAGCAAACGCATAAGTTGTGGTGGCGAGCATATGGCCACTTCAAGATCGTGTCCGATTTGACAAAAAGAGAAAGAGATCGTCTCTGTTAAGTACAGAGAGCATCTTTCTTTTCAGGATGCCAGAACGGTAGTGAGTGGCAGAGTTGTACTTTCTGGTTCGTGTGCTACGGCTGCAAAGGGTAAACAAGCAAAAGCACTTGAG
This sequence comes from Tridacna crocea, assembly GCA_943736015.1. Lineage (NCBI taxonomy): Eukaryota > Metazoa > Mollusca > Bivalvia > Cardiida > Cardiidae > Tridacna > Tridacna crocea. Next base: position 20,067,442 of record OX031069.1, read on the forward strand.
TCAAAAGATGCCTAGACACAAACAGATGTCGCAGCAAAAGGCACAACTCCTCCTATATCAAATACTTATAAGTCTTCTGTAAAACCAGTTCAGCATTCAGTGTGGAGTCAAAAGTGTCCTGTGAAAAACAATAAGGGAATCGTCCCTTATAGTTAATGAACACAAACTAGTAGTGGTATGCTTGCAAGAAACGTTTCTTAAAGAAGCTGATGTCTTAACATTCTAACATCATTCAAGTTACCGTGCGGCATAGTCTGCGTGTCACCGTGGCATTGGTGGAGTTGCTATTCTTGTAAAGAACCCTGTATCTCATGAATCTGTAGAAACCCATAATGTCTTCACTACAAGCTACTGTAGTAAAATGATCTTTGAACAAACCTATCACAATTTGGTCTGTCTACCTACCGCCGAGTATACCGCTTGAAACTGACAAGCTCAGTAAGCTTGTCTCTGAGATTCCTTAACTTTTTTTGTTAATTGGTGATTATTTCAATTCTCACAATACATTGTGAGCGTGTGTAGATCTATACTGACCTGAAGGGTCGGCAGTTCGAAGGATTCATTACTGAACATGATTCGTGATTTATTAAATGACAAGTCGAAAACTTACTTGCATCCCACAACTGGTTGTTACTGAGATACAGACCTTGCCATTTGCAGATCTGACTTCTTGATTTTACATGGACATGATGTGATGACCTTCATGGTAGTGATCCATTTCCAGTCACCATCACTAAAACTGGACTGTCTGTCCAGGACCGTCTAAGGCGTTGGAAACTTCACAAAGCCAATTGGATTTTTTTCAGATCCGCTGTGAACAAGCCATTATGCCGAAAGTTTTTGTAAATTGTGATGATCCTACTAAACTTTCACTTCTTTGATTTATCAAGCTACTAAGGAGGCAGTTCCCAAAACTGCGATAAATCCAAAGTATCCAAACAAACCTTGGTTTGATGAAAAATGTGAAACGGCTGTTAAAGATGGTAAGTCGGCTCTCAGGGCCATCAATTTGAGATTGACAAACGAAAATCGTGTTAAGTTTAAAATTGCTCGAGCTAAGGCTTGCAAACTATCAAACAAAGTAAAGGAAAAGGTATGTATCTCGTTTAAATTCAAGATCTGGGATATGGTTAAGAAAATTCAAAGTTAAAAAACCTCAGTGGGTGTAGGTCATCTAAATGCTCCAGAAGGTAAATCTACTTCAAAAGAAGATATTGCGAACACATTAGCTGACACCTTCGCCAATAAATCTTCCTCATCAAATTATTCTCATTCATTGCAAAGCAACAAAAGGAGAAAAGGGAACAGAATTTTAACTCCACAAATGAAGAGTCTAACAAGAAGCTGTTTACTTTAAAAAGAATTAAAATTGGTTCTTAGAGGTACCATGAGACCGCTACAGGATTAGATGATGTACATTATCAACATATAAATGATTTACCTTATCGTGATGTCTTGATGTTTATAACAAAGTTTGGGGGACAGAAAATCTCCCAAGATCTTGGAAACAGGCAATCGTCCTGCCCATTTCTAGGCCTGGAAGCAAAAATTCTACTAATCCAGGTAATAGACGATTTGCCAATTAAATTTGATATAAGCGATATTTCCATTTTATCGTAAGCGGCGCACCGGAAGTATCACGTGACACCGGACAATCAAAGCATTATTTCAATAACAAATGCTGTATGTCCCGTTCACAAATCCTTTAAATTTGGACAAATTCATCACTGGAAAAAGTGACATAGTAACAAATCTATATGAAATCAATTCTAATACAATTTATTCATATTTCATGACATTGCTTTTGAAAAAAATAATTAGGAATAGACAAAGTTCGCATTTTATGAGATCGTATTGAAATAAAGAGCATGCAGAAAGTGAGAATGAACTTACCCTATGTAACCTGTATAAAATTCATAATCCCGTCCACTAATGATCACCAAACGGGTAAATAAATATGAAACAAAAGATAAGAAGGGTCAATTTAATGTGACACGTGTGTGTTAATCTGTAAGAAGTAAGTACATTACAGCTGTTCTAAAGGTCTTCCGCTCTGTCCTGCACAGTGCGATACCGGCATCAAAGGAACACCGAGTTAACCTTTCACTCATTATTTTTTTTTTGTATAAAACTTCATTAGACGCATATTTTTAAATACATATACTCAAAATGAAGCTTGAATAATTATTTTGTGAAGAAGGTATGGAAGGTTTGAAATTTGAAGCCACGTTTCTTTCGTTCACGATCTATAATATGAAGTTATTCGTCAATAGGAACATGCCTGAAAGTGCAACCAAGACGTTTGATAATAGTACTATAATATCAGTAAATGGACTGCCCCTGTCTTTCTGAAGACACTGGACAGCTATTTAAGCTTTTACCAAAGTATTCCGAGTTAACGGGATCCGGAAAAAAAAGGGGGCAGACGTGCTGATTTTGCCCATTTTATGTTATTTGTCTCACTTTCTCAATTCTCAACCTTAACACATTCCCCCCCCCCCCCCCCCCCCCCAAAAAAAAAGTAATCAATATACAGTTCAGAGTCATCTGTGAAAAATGAATTCTCAAAGTGTGAGAGAAAAAATTGTGGGAAAAAAGGAAAGGATTGCAACAAGCATTTTCTCCTGTCCCAACAACATTCTTTTACTTTTTCAAGGACAATTACAACCATGGACGAGTTCAAGGTGTTGACGTCGGGTGAAAACATTCACGGTAACTATTTAACCTTTTACCAGACGACAAAATTTTAGACTTGACAAAATTGAAAGCACTTGCAGATGACAAAATACGTTACTAAAAAAATGACATTCGATTCCAGCAGGGTATGAAACACTGTGGGAAAAGGAGAAAAATGCTTGTTACCAGCATTTTCTCCTTTTCCCACAATGTTTTCAAAAGGCTTCTATCTCACGGTCATAAAAACCAGGAAATGTTTGGTAAAAGGTTAAAACCCTATACCACATAACCCAAGCTTTTTACGACCCTGAGAAATATTGCTTTTGAAAATGTTGTTAAATAGGGATAAAGTTCTGGTAACCAACATTTCCTCCTTTTTCTTTGCCATCCAAAATAGCGAAAGAAGGGGAAAATAACATTTATATAACTGCAATAGACCTTCCCTATTTTTATGTCTGATTGGTCAACTAATGTTTGTCGAATTCTGTAGCTAAGTTTGTAACGTACAGGCTCGAAATCCAGGGGTTGGTGGTTTGAATTATTTAAACTATTAAAGTGATAGTAATTCCCTTTTTTTTAATCGTTCCAGTATCTGCAAATAGACAGATACAGTCTATTTACCAAAAACTTGGACATTATACAGTTTGAATTTACGGGATTCATTTTCAGTGGGCAAATACGTCTTACCCAGCTAACCCTTTACTAACTTTTCAATGAAAACAAGTATAGCACGTATTTGCTAAAAGAAACAAACTCACTACACCATTTCAATCTAGTTTCGGTAAATTCAGGGCCGCAATCGATCATCTTATTCGTTTTGAAACTTTTTTCCGGGAAGCTTTTATTAAAAACTGAACATGTTGTTTCTGTTTCCTTTGACTTAGAAGTGCTTATGAAACAACATGGAAGTATGATATTATGAATGACTTCTACGACTTTGGTATTAAAGGTCGCCTTGCTCACTTTATATCTGCATTTTTAAATGATCGTCAGTTTAGGGTTCTTGTTGGTGATACTTATTTTACTCCTAACGAAAAAGAGATGGGAGTACCTCAACACTGCATCCTCTCTTTGACACTTTGTCTTGGAGTGGTTTTCAGTATGTTGATGATTTTTGTATTTCTTATTAATCCAAACATATGCATACAATAGAACGTAAATTGCAACAAGTTCTTAATAATCATCAAAAATGGTCTGAAGAAAACGGCTTGAAATTTTCTAAAAGCAAGACCAAATGTATGCATTTTTGTCAGCTAAGGAAACATCACCTTGAGCCCGATTTAACATCTGATGAGATAGGCCTTGAAGTTGTGCTACAGTTCAGGTTTCCAGGATTGTTGTTTGACCCTAAACTGACGTTAATTCCTAAAGGATAGATTTCAGAAAGGTCTTAACTTATTATGTGTTGTAACCCATATGGACTGGGGAGCAGAGCGAAAAGTTCTCCTTCGTTTGTATTGGTTTCTTAACCGATCTTAGCTAGATTACGGATGCATTGTTTATGGATCCGCTCGTAAAGCTTATCTGCGGAAACTTGATACAAATTACCATCAGGGATTACGCTTATCACTAGGAGCTTTCAGAATATCTCCCATCAGCAGTCTGTATGTTGAAGCCAATGAACCCTCTTTGATGATGCGGAGGCAGAAAGTAGGTATACTATATTATTCCAAGTTAGAATCAAATCCTGAGAAACCGACACATGAGGTTGTTTTTAATCCTATGTACAATGAACTGTTTCTAAAGAAGCCACGGATAGTACCACACTTCAGCTTGCGATTTGGCCCTGATTTTGCAAATCTCAATAGTGACCTCGATTCTGTTGGAACTGAAGAATTTCCTGACATTCCATCGTGGACTTTGAGAAGGATTGTGTATCTTTTTGAACTGTTGTCTGACAAAAAGGCACTAACAAATCCAATGGTATTTAGAAATAATTTCAAGGATCGCTATTATTACTTCGAACCGATCTACACAGATGGGTCTAAAGATAGTAATATGACTGCTGCAGCAGCTATTCCCAATGATGAATTTGTAACATACGAAGGTGACATTACATTTCGACCGCCTAACAATGCATCCATATTGTCTGGCGAGCTGAAAACTATTGATCTGGCCAAAAGATCACACTGAATCTGAGAATTATTTCCGCTACATTGTATTCACCAACTCACAGTCCGCGATGCAGGCGCTCAACAACGAAGAGTTAGAACACCCAGTGGTTATCAGGTTACTCACTAACCTTGGTCGCATCTGTAGACACACCGAGATTGTTTTCTGCTGGCTCCAAAGTCATATTAGAATTCATGGAAATGAAAAAGCTTAAAGTCGAGACATTTTACCGTTTGATATACCAAACTCAGATGTTAAACCCTTAGATAATTCTTTTATTTTCAATGTTTGGCAGATGCAGATGATCTTGGTAATTCCAATAAAGAATTACGTACTATAAAATCAGTTATTGGTAACTGGCTGTGAAGTTTTAGATTATTCCATCGTAAAGAAATTGTACTCACTCGCTTACGTATTTGGCATACATCTCACTCACACTTATTGAAGGGAGGGGAGTCCCCTCTTTGTGTGTCATGTTCATCATCGCTGTAAGTGCATCATCTATTTATAGATTGTGTTGATGTTGCGCCAATACGTGACAGGTTTTTCATTATTTCGAGTACAAAAGAGCTATTTGAGTTTGTTCTGTCGGAACAATTTTTATTTTTCTTAAAGAAATTGCAATTTTTACCAAAATCTGAATGGATTCTAAAGATTTTTCATCAACAGATTTGGTTTATAATTGGTACACCTTTTAGTCTATCTAGTTTTTTTTTCATCATTTCTTCTACTCGTCGTAAATATTTCAGAATGAACATCGTTAGGGACTATTATTATATCTTAACATTATTGTCATGGCTTTAGTACTGCTCTATATAAGTTGTAGCGCCCAATATGACCTTTGATGTCGACTGGCCGTAAAACAGCACACATTTATTCATTCATTCTAACCTAATTTCTCGTCGTAGCAAACACTATGTTGTGATAGAGAGCCCCAGTAATTCGATAAAGGTAATTCCTATTTTGAACTCTATAAGTCGCCAATGTCCTGCTCACCACACGGCAGAAGTCAGTTTGCAGGCTTTTTTTTTAAATATCCTTGTAACCAGTTTTCTTTTTAGCTCACCTGAGCACAGCGTGCTGAAGGGGAGCTTTTAGAAACACCCTGTGTCCGTCGTCCGTCGTCAACAATTCTTTAAACATCTTCCCTCCTAAACCGCTGGGCAAATTTGGATCAAACTTAGCTGGAATGATCCTTGGGAGGTTCTTTTTATAAATTGTTCACAAAATTGGATTCCATCGAAAACTTCGTATCCATTGCAACCAAATGGAATTTCCTAAGACATTCTTTATAAATCTTCTCCTCTGAAACCGCCGGTCAGATTTTGAATTATTTCTCAGAATTGTTTCTTGGGTAACTCTTTCAAAACTTGTTCGCGAAATTTTGACCAATTGATAAAGATGGAGCTTTTTCGTCCAAATAGAATTTTATAAAAAATCCTTTCAAATTTTTATCCTCTGAAACGACAGGTCAGATTTTGAAATAATTTCATGTAAATGTTTCTTAGGTGACCCTTTTAAAAAATTGTCCGCGAAATTTTCATCCGCCGAAAAACTTGGCCGTAGTGGTTGTGGAGACTCTTTGCTCAGTACTGACTTAAAAACCTAAAGAAATTCTTTGAAATTCTTCTTCTCTTACACTACTCGTCAGATTTTTAAATAATTTCACAAAAATGACCCTTATATTATGACCCTTTTAGCTCGGCTGTTTTTGTAGAAAACATGGAGGTATTTGCCATAGCCCTGTTATCGTCTGCGTTGTTATCGCGCAAAAACTTTAACATTTCTCGGCTTCCACTCAACACATGTACTTAAAACTTCAAATAGTTGTTCATTAGTAAAAGAGCTTCCCATACAACAAGGACAGATGATTCTTAAATCATTTTGTCCAAATTATGTCTCTCTCTTTGACTTAGAATTTTAACTAAATATCCAGCACGCAAGAGCCAATCGTTGGCAACCGCATATGGTGTTCTTGTTCGACTTAATATTTTTAGCTGCCATCGGGTATGTACTCTTCTTCAAGAATACTCATTGGGTGACCTATCCCAAATTTTATTTGCAGAATTCTGATTTGTCTAAAACATTGCTGTGGTGATGGTTGAAGGGGTGATGACAGATTTTAAAATGATTTTTACAGGTGACTTTGTCAAAATTGCTTAGCAAAATAATGATTTTGTTTCCAAAAGTTCAATGCTTCCAAAATAAATTGGCTATGGTCCCCTCAAAAATGAGGTGAGTGATCTATGGCCATCTTGGCCCTTTTGTTTGAATATCGTGCTTCACTTCAACGTAAACAAGACTTGTATGATCTAATAATATAGATTAGATAATTTTTTTAATCACAATGATTTAGTTCGATGCTTTGATTCAAACTTAGTTGTTTTAAGTATTAAACAATAATCAAAATTTGTGTCACTTATTACTTTTTGTTCCAAAAATATTCCGATAATTTGCGCATGTAAAAAGACTGTATACTTTTTTTGAATTAATGAAAATACTACAAACATTATTCAAATGATGATCCTACTTAGACTTTTGACATATTGTTTGCATATGTAGGGCTTTGGGATTCAAAGTAATTTTCATGATATTGAAAAAAAGAGAAATCCTCTTGGCTGAAACCAGAAGACGAACAGATTTCTTCGATTTTTAGTGTGTGTCTGTCTTTAGTATCATCTAAATATCTTTTGTGTAAACTGGCACAGGGATCATTTCCTGTATAAATATGCTTGAAAAAAAAATGTTTTCATGTCTAAATCTGAATAACTTATGGTCGTGAGGTTTTGCTTGTCGCATCAGCTAACAGCGCTTTAATAGGTGTTTTGAATTATTGTGATCGAGAGAGTAAGGTGAGTAACTATGAGTCATCGTCTTGCAAAGGGTTTAATGCATCTTTATGATGCATTATACAAAGAAAATCATCATATAATTATAGAATCATAACATCCATTAGAAGCCGACTGAATCCTGAGGTAGACTCACCCTCGGATTTGCAGAAAATTAGCCAAAAGCAAAATGCTTTTAGCAGATGTATTTCTCAGAGGATTTCGTATCCTCATGTGTATTTTTCTCTCTTTTCAGGCAAAGTCGAAGGTAATCGGAGCGTTACAAGATGATAAAGACTCACGTGACTTCATGTTTGTTCCTGTTGGAAACCCAGATACAGTACGTTACATTAATTACATAAATTAGAGTCACAATAAAATCCAAATGTAAAAAGGCATTTTTATGACATAAACGTATATTTAATTTTTACCATGTAGATAGATATGGCGATTATTATGACTTTAACGTTATGTAAAGTTTAAGTTCGTAAGAGTTCCAGTGAATAGCAGAAAAAAGAATTTTGAAACCTACAGTGTCGCATATGTTTGTTTACATCGATGATTTCCGACGATTGGCATATTTTCGTCGTAAATCTCCGCAATGAGGTAATTAATAGTGACGTAAAACACCAAGTGATACTTCAATGCGTCAAAACAAAGCTTTTATTCCCTTGATCGTTTTTGTCCCCATACTAGGCTGGAAAAAACTAAGTTTATTGACAAAATTGACAATTGACAATATAAATAACCGACGACACATGGCGGTCATCGCTTATACGTTTATCATCAATACAGGAAGAATTTACTACATCGAAATAAGAAAACAGATTCAGAATGAGCAATCTTAGTCTCCTAGATGACATAGTACTGGATGTGTAAACAATAGTCCTGTGTAAGTACGTCATAGCACTAATGAGATGCAATGCTAGATCGGGTGACTTTCTCGAAGACCTAGATCAAATGAACATGAACGAGAACGGAGATTGTCTGGATTAATAGCGTCTCTGAAATCGATTGGCTTCTCTCTGCATTTTTGCACGAGCATATCATGGCAACCAATGCAGTAACTGACACGTTCGGGTTTTCTCTCTGTGTGTTGTGATGGATTATCCGTTATATTTTCGAGTTATAAACGGTGAAAATTACCTATTTTTGGACTTTACATGGGGCTTTCAACTTCTTCATTGTAAAAGTTGTTCTGAACAAATGAGCCATGCTCTGGAAAAAGGTGTTTTATGCATCTCCGTGATGCATTGTATCAAGCAAATCATCATATAATTCTGCATCCACACATATATTTTGGGGAAAAAAACTAAATTGATCATGAGGAAGGCTGGACCTTTGACTTGCAGAAATTGACTAATAGCAAAATATTTCGACCCATGATACATTGTATGGACGATCATTTTTGCAGATGCATTACACCTCTTTTCATAGAGCATTGGTCAAATTGTTACAATTATCTATCGCTGATGACAGTGTCGCCGTTTATTGCACTGCAAAGATTCATCCCACAATACCATTGCTGAATCTTACCCGTCTTTTTCCAAAAAGTTAGAGAGATTCTTATGTAAAGTGCATTATTCAGCTGATGACTATTGAAAATTGAAGTAAGAAATGGACGTTCTTTTCAATACTCTATCAATATCTCTTCTAATAACCAACCTAAAATACAAGGGCTGATTTGTTGGTAAGTTGTGAACCTAATATTAGAGGTTGCCTTTTTAGGACACATTTGTTTTCTCTTCAAAATAATCCCCACTGAGAATCTATTTGCCAGTGATGTTTAAATGCCCAATACTGTCCCAAATATCAAATCAGGTGCTGCCAGAAAAAAAGAATTTTAAAATCAGACAAAAATTAAACAAAATGCACTGGTACCTGGCAGGTTATCCCTTAGTTTTGAAATCAATTTCTCTGTCAGTGACTAACACTTGGACCGACCGTAAATGGCTGATTGTCATCTTCACAATAATTTCAATACTTTTAAATGGTATGGTATATATTCAAATGCATTTAAACACGCGCTTTCTTTACATGTTGCCTTTATTGTAACTTTAAGGAATTCAGTACCACTTTTAAAGAAGTGTTTTTCTCGAGCTTTCATAAAGTCCCTAACTGCATGTATGATGTGATCATCTGACCGTAAAGGGGTACCAAAAATTGCTTCTTTCAGTTTTGGAAATAGATGAAAGTCAGATGGAGCGAGATCAGGCATATAAGGCCGATGCTCAATCAATTCAAAGCCACAAGCGCTATGGCAGCCACGGCAAAGACAGACAATTAAACTGGAAAAATGTCGAAGTGGGACCAAAATACTTGCCTTGCTTACTTTAGAATTTACCTCTTCGATATAAACAAACCAAATGACACCAGTCTCTGCGTCCACAGTTTTAAATAATCAAGGCATAATAGGAATGAAAACGATATCTATGCCTTCCTACTCCAATACAAGGCTAACCAGGGCATAGTAGGGATGAAAAAGGGAATCCCTGCCTTCCTACTCCAAAACAAGGCTTATCAGGGCATAGGAGGGATGAAAAGAAATTCATGCCTTCCTACTTTGATACAAGGCCAATCAGGGCATAGTAGGGATGAAAAACACATCTCTGTCTTCCTTCTTCAACACAATTCTAATCAGGACATAGTAGATATGAAAAGGGAATCCGGGCCTTCCTACTTCAATACAAGGCTAGTTAGGGCGTAGTACGGATGAAAAAGGAATCTCTGCCTTCCTACTTCTATACAAGGCTAATCATGCTAAAGTAGGGATGAAAAAGGAATCCCTGATTTCCAACTTCAATGCAAGGCTCACAACTTATCAATACGTCCTTGCATGTTCCTATGTCTTATAGCATATCTCTCTCTCTCTCTCTCTCTCTCTCTCTCTCTCTCTCTTTCTCTCTCTCTCTAAGAAAATACTACGAATGATATTTTTTTTCAGGAATTTATCAATGTAATGGAAGCCGTTTCTGGTGGTTCGGTGTATTCCTACACAGACGGTAGCAATATTTTGAGACAGCAAATAGTAAGTAACGGTTATACTGTGCAAATACCCAATTAAATTGAAAGAAAATGTCATTGCGTTAGAATATGGCCCGGGGCGATACTTTTGCTTCTTTGTAATTCTTCCGCTGTCAAGGGATCAGTGTACCCCATGAATCAGTCGATTGTTAAGAAAGAGGAGTTTTATAGATTAACCCATTACCACACAATCCCTACTTTTTACGACCCCGAGGAAGAATCCTTTAGGAAAACATTGTATGCTTTCGATTTGAACAAACCTAAAATTTTGTCGTTTGATAATGAGTTAAACCCTATGTAAAGACTTACTTGGTATCATGCATCACGAAGAAGCACTTAAGCCCTTTTTCATAGAAAGATTTGCATAGAATTGATTGGTCGATTTATTGAGTTTTTATGCCGATTTAAACATTTTTTTCAAGACCTTCGAGTAGTCCTACTTTTCCAACTTTTTATTATTCTTCCTACTTTTGTTGTACTCTTCTGTACTCTTGTTTTTCTATTCCTACTTGTTCAATGAATTCAAAAGACTGCATCGTCCAATTCAATGTGTTACAGAATGAAAATAGCTACACGATAATGATAAAGGGTGCCATATACCACCGATATGGTTTTTACAGGGTCTATGGCCATGCCAGTGTTGACCTCTTATGCAAGCTGCCTTTTTGTGAAATGTGTCTCAGCCATTGACCTTTTATGCGTAAGAGATTGACAGCAACATGCATATTAAGATGTCAGAGCATTCTGAAGTTGGGCAAACTTTTTGTCTTGTCACTAGAGTAGGTCATACTTTATTCGTCCGAGTTGTCTTGTCCCCACAGCTTCTTCTGCAAATCCTAGGCTAAGTCATCACCCTTTACCCCGTAAGGCATTTCTATGGTATCTCTAATTGACCCTAAATAACAGTAAGGATGAAGCCATTTCTTATGTGTATATGACACCTGTTGATAGCATAGAAAACATTGTGACAAAAGGTGAAATTGCGAGCGATGTCACCTTTTGCCAAAATGTTTTCCAAAGGCTCCTACAAGCAATGTGTAGAAATGAGTATCTATGGAGTAAAGGGTTAACCAGACATTCACAGAACGATTTACATTCAATCCTCCTTCATTTCTCACCAAACTTCCATAGAAGTATAAATCCGCATCCTACCAACATGTTTTAAACCTAATTCCAACCAGCTGGGGTGTGTTGGGACCCCAAGTCGGAGAATTAGCGCTATGGAAATTGAAAAGCAAATACAGGTCATTGTTATGTCTTATCAGTGACACAAAATCTGTATTAAAATAGGTCAATGAGATGATTTTGGTACAGTTTGACATTGTTTGGTCCATCTACTGATTGGTGCTGAAGTTCGTCTTGTTTTTTTATTAACATTTTTAAACGATAGTTTGTTTGACACTACGAGTGTGTTTTGGACAAAATGCTCGGTTTGTAGGCTTTGCAGGTCACTTGCATGTGTTTGACTTCTTGCTTTCTGGATAGTTTTGAACATAAGATTGTCAATCATGACTCATTCTAGAGAATGTGAAGGAAACCTGCAGGTTTTCACAATTCAAAGCATTTGTAATTCCTAGTTAATATTTTATAATGTCCTGTGGCTGTTGACAACCAGTATCCGGATGGTGTCTCTGCCAGACAGTTCCACTGCTGGAAATATATTTGTCTAAGGGGTCCTTTGTGGTTAAGTGGTAAAATGTAGGGCTTGGGTTCAATCCTCACTAAAGCACTGGGCAAGACACTTCAGATTCATAGCGTAGATATGATGAAACCAAGGACAGACAGGAATATGTGAGCTGTCATCGTGATAAGACAGAAGTGATGCTGAAATTGGTGTAAATCAATCAATCGATTAAATAACCAATCAAAAATAAATTAGAATCAGTCTTCTTTCGCACATGGTGCTTGTTGGTGAGTTTCTATATCTAGCCCCTTTTCTTGCCTTACCTCTTGCTTGGGCTCCGTCCCTATCAGGAACAGGGTGTACATATTCCTCCAAAGTAGCGACGGGGTTAGATTGAGGCTGCACTAAGTATCTACAACTTGTGTGTTCCATTAGCCTGATTGTTAGGATACATAGTGAACATTACCGGCTCTTCGTTCGGGTTCTCAAATTCAGACTCCACAATATCTTGTTGTAATGACTCTCAGAAACTGTGTTGCTATAGGCATAACCTTGCTATTTCATTCGGTCATAATTTAATTTGTGTCTAATTGGACCCCACATAGAAATAGTTAAGAATTCGCTCAAAACCCGAGAACCCAAATCAATATGGCCATTCTTATCATAATATCACCACTTTTGATAAAGTCATAAGATGTCACAAGTCTAGCATCTGTACTTTAAAGCTCACCATAGCACAACATGCACAAGGGGAGCCCGTAGGATTACGTCGTAGGTCGTCCGTTCGTCCGTCGTGCATCTTCAACAGTCTTTTAAACATCTTCTCATAAACCGTTTGGCCAATTTGGACCAAACTTGGCTGGAATGTTCTTTGGGAGATCTTCTTCAAAATTTGTTCACAAAATTGGATTTATCAAAGACTCTGGTTGCCATGGCAACCAAATGAAATTTTCCAAGAAATTCTTGAAAAACCGCTGTTCTGATTTTAAAATGATTTCACAGAAAAGACCCTTTGGTGAAACTTTTCAAAAATTGTTCGCGGAAATTTGATCCGTCGAAAAACATGGACGTGATGGGGGACTCTGTTTACTAGTGTGGTGTCAACTATTCTTTGAGCATCTTCTCCTAAACTACTCGGCCAGTTTGGACCAAACTTGGCTGGAATGTTGCTTGGGAGGTCCTGTTTAAAATTTACCCACGAAATTTGATTCTATCGAAACCTCTAGCTGCCATGGCACCCAAATAGAATTTTCTAATAAATTCTTTAAAAATCTTATTCTTTGTACCCGCAGGTCAGATTTTGAAATAATTTCACAGAAATATTCCTTGTGTGACCATTTTCAAAAGTTGATCGCGAAATTTTGATCTGTCGAAATAAATGGTCTTGGTAGGGTAGCCTCTATGCACTGTATGGACCTAGAGAAATCCTTTGAAATTGTTCTTCACTTAAACCACTCATCAGATTTTGGAAGAATTTCACATAAATGTTCCATTTCTTATGTCCTTATTTAGCCTAGCTGTTTTCAAAGAAGACATCGAGGTATTGTCATATCCCTGTTGTCGACATATGCGTTGTTGTAGTTGGGCAAAAACTTTACAATTTTCAATATCTCGGCTTCCACTCAACACATGTACTTGAAATTTGGAATAATTATTCATTGATGAAAGAGCAATCCATAAAACAAGGGCTGCTATCTCTTAAATTATTTTTTCCAAATTGTGGCCCTTTTGTGATTTACACTTTTAACTTGCAATCCAGCAACCAACAGCCAATCACTGACATCCGCATGCGAAGCTCTTGTTCGAATTAATATTTCAGCCACTATCGGGCATGTACTCCTGTTCAAGAAACGGTCCTTGGGCGACCTATCCACAATTTATTTGCAGAATTCTGATTCGTCAAAAACAGGACTATGGTGAGATTTGGGGGGTGGTGACAGATTTTGAAATGATTTTTACAGGTTACCTTTTCAAACTTGTTTGGTAAAATAATGATTTTGGAGGATATTTGGAGGACTTATTGCTCTTTATTTAATTTTATTTCTGTTTGTTTATGCCCTTACAGCTTTTGTTGCTCTTTTGATGCAATTTTCAATTTACTTTAGCAGAACTATTGGTATGATGTGTTATAGGGCATGTATACGGGCTTTTAGTGTCCACTTGTGGACTTTTTAGTCAGTCACTTTTGACAGCGTTAGTTTTTCTTGGTTTTATTTTATCTTAAAATCCTTCTTTGGGCAACACCTATCCCCATCCGACCTAATTTCGATCAGCTAACCAGAATCTGCCTTTGTACTAATGTAAATGAATAATAGTAAGGTTTCAAGCCATAACCCCAAGTACAATAACCTTTTTCTAACCCAAATCGAACTTCTACTGACAAAACTTACCAAATTCTTAGCAGTGTATGGTGTAAACATCGACAAGCATCCATTTTGTAAACATGTTCAGGTCGCAACCTTGATTCTTTCAAAGTGAGGCTGGTGTCATAAAACTATACTGCACAGTAAAAAGTTAAGTCACATCTTCATGAAATGGTGTAAAAGGTATTAATGAACTGTAAAAGTAGTTAAATGTTGATTTTTAAAGAAATTTTAACAGTTTTCAACTTATTTACATCTATTTCAATTTATTTTCTATGTTTATTCTTCAAGTGGTGTTAAAGAAACACAGTTGGGGCAGAGGAACCTATCCCCGCAGAACTGAAGATGGACCCATCCATTACATTTATCATAACAACCCAACTTGACAATTATAACATATGGTAGTTTGGTTGTGTCAGACGAAAATTTCTTGCAGATGATGCATTTTTCATTTTCAGAGATGTCTTTTTGTGAACTGTCACTGTCTTTTGTAAATGTAAGACATTTTTTCCCTTTCTTGATTTGCAAACCAGAAGTGCTTCCGACTGGAGATTTATCATATTTTCTTGTTTTTTGTTTATCATTGTGTTCCTTGATCTTTTTATAGTGTCATCTTCAGTTATTGATTTCCCAGCGATTACTTTGCTTAAAGTGTTCCTAACTTTCTTTGCTGTATCAACATTTTGAAGAATTTTTTCACCTTTTTCTTGTAAAAACTTTTCAGCTGCCTGGGATTGAATGGTATCATTTACAGTGGTTAAAGGAGCATTGCTCTCTATAGTGAACGACATAGAAGGGGCAAATGATGAATCAGATATGACTTCAGAATTGAATGGATATAGGCCACATTTCCGAAATGCTGTTGTGATGTTTGAGACATTAAGGGTTGAAGTGCATACCATACATGCTAGACGACATACATCATACCTGGTAACCATGCGTCCACCAGACTAGAGCATGTATTTTTTGCAAGCTGACTTCCAAGCAACTTCAAACGGTCCAAAACAACTAATGTCGAGGGGTTGCAGTAAATGTGAACAATGAGGGGGCAGTACAAAAAGGATTATCTTTTCTGACTTGGCCCATTCAATTAAACCAATGGAACAGTGGGACTTATGGCCATCATAAAGCACCAACACATGTTCATTATCACGTGAGGGCAAGTGTTGGAGCAGGTGATCTTTCATATACTGCTTAAATATTTCTGTATTTGACCATCCAGTAGCAGAAACTGTGCCATTGGCACCTGCAGAAGATCCTTCCATCAGCCCATCCACCATTCTTGCTCCAGCGAATATGAAAAATGGTGGCACCTGTTGTCCAATACCATTTACACAGCCAATTACAGTGGGGATGTTGGATTTTCCTGAAGTCACTGCCTGTGTCTTGGTGAACTTGCCCGCTACAACTTTCGGTGGTTTGTGGTCAGACTTTAATCCCTTTTCATCAATATTATATAGGCGGTGTGACTTGTCCTCAAGGTTGTACTTTACAAGTATTTGATTTAATTCTTTGAAATAGTTATCTACAGCTTGTCGTGTAGCACATTTAGCACGTGCTACATCCAAAGCTCTGGGTTTTTTCAACTTCAGTTGAGGCCAGCGCAGTAAAAAGATGTGAAGCCACTTGTCTGAAACTGGGTTGTGATCCCTGGAGAGCACATTGCCTGTCAGTCCTCATCTTCTCCCATTCAATTAAATAAATCACACATACTAACCCAAGCACTTTGGTCCTACACAGTCAGTTTATGCTTGACCTGAATGTGATATCGGGACATATTAACCCTTTACAAAACAATCCCTGGTTCTTACGACCCTGAGATAGAAGCCTTTTGAAAACATTGTGGGAAAAGGAGAAAGTACTGGTAACTAGCAGTTTCTCCTTTTTCCACAATGTTTTCTGGAAACATATTCCAAATTTGTAGTAATAGTAATTTCGTCGTCTGCAAGTGCTTTTAATTTGGACCAGTCTAAAATTTTGTTGTTTAAAAACAACATCGACATTTTCTGGAGTTTGAACTGATTTAGGTCGACTAGACCTGCCTTTTTTAACATTCAGGACAGTTCTGTTGGTTCTACAATCCTTCAATTTGTTCGGGACCTTTCTAACATCGAAATGATGCTCGTCTCGTTGTGACGACTGATTTCGTCTCAAGGTAGAATTCTAACAGTTTTCTTCTTTATTCTGTGGTAAGCGTCATAGATTTTCAATACGCTTGTAACACACACCAAAACAAATCCCTGGATTTATACTTTGGCTAAAAGACAGAAAAAGGTTTCAGTTAAAGATGAAATTATAGGAATTATTTAAAAGTTGGGCGCATTTTTGGCCCTCCTTGTCTTTGTCAGAGTTCTTTGATATTTGGTAAAATGATTACTTTTCTAGACCTGTTTGTATTCATTAACATCATCTTGGCATGTGGAAAAAATGTGGCTTGTTTGGGAGGAAGGGGAGACACGACTTATATTCTCCCTGCAGTACAGATATTTTACGGTTTAACGACTGACCATCTAAAACTGTATACAGTGCATACTTATTAGACATTGGTGCAATATAGGGCCATCATGACCCTCATGTTTTTATAGTTCTCTAGTACTTTTCACAAAGTGTAAGCAAAGCTTATAATATTGTTGTAAACCAATCTGTGATAGAAATTATTCAAAATTATAAGGATAATTATGATGCTCTACCATGCATTTATAACTGACTGCATTCTGAGCGCTAAGTACATGTATTTTTAAGCAGATCTTCCTGCGGAGTTATACGAGATTCAATAATAAGGTTGTCTAATGATTTCCACATTTTTTCTCAAAAGATTACCGCTTTCTTTTTATCGTAAGATTCCCACTTTTTATCCCCCGTCGAAAGGCGGCGGGGGATATGGTAATAGTCTCCGTCCGTCCTTCCGTCATTCCGTCCTTCCGCTTTTCGTCCGGAGCATATCTCCAAAAGTTTTGAGATATCAACTTCAAACTTCACAAGTGGATAGATCTCATTAAGGAGGCGTGCAGTGTACAAGAACCATTACTCTATCTTCAGTATTTTTGGAGTTATTGCCCTTTGTACATTTTTTTTCTGGAATTTTTGTCCGGAGCATATCTCCAAAAGTATGAAAGCTAGGAACTTGAAACTTCACACACATATAGAACTCATTGAGGACGCGTGTAGTGCGAAAGATTCATTACTCTGTCTTCAGTATTTTTGGAGTTATTGCCCTTTGTACATTTTTACTTTGAATTTTTGTCCGGAGCATATCTCCAAAAGTATAAAAGCTAGGAACTTGAAACTTCACACATATATAGAACTCATTGAGGAGGCGTGCAGTGCGGAAGATCAATTACTCTGTCTTCTGTAATTTTGGAGTTATTGCCCTTTGTAAATTTTAACTTTGGATTTTTGTCCGGAGCATATCTCCAAAAGTATTTAAGATATCAACTTCAAACTTCACAAGTGGATAGATCTCATTAAGGAGGCGAGCAGTATTTAAGAACCATTACTCTATCTTCAGTAATTTTGGAGTTATTGCCCTTTGTACATTTTTTTCTGGAATTTTTGTCCAGAGCATATCTCCAAAAGTTTAAAAGCTAGGAACTTGAAACTTCACACACATATAGAACATTGAGGAGGCGTGCAGTACGAAAGATCCATTACTCTGTCTTTAGTATTTTTGGAGTTATTGCCCTTTGCACATTTTTACTTCGAATTTTTGTCCAGATTATATCTCCAAAAGTATAAAAGCTAGAAACTTGAAACTTCACACATATATAGAACTCATTTAGGAGAAGTGCAGTGCACAAAACCATAACTCTGTCTTCAGTATTTTTGGAGTTATTGCCCTTTGTAAATTTTAACTTTGGATTTTTGTCCGGAGTATATCTCCAAACTAATAAAAGCTAGGAACTTGAAACATCACACGCATATAGAACTAATTAAGGAGAAGTGGAGTGCTAAAGAATCATAACTCTATCTTCAGTAATTGTTGAGTTATTGCTCTTTGTAAATTTTCACTTAGGAAGTTTGTCCGGAGCATATCTCCAAAAGTACAAAGGCTAGGAACTTCAAACTGTATACACTTATAGAATTCTTTAAGGAGAGATTGCACTTCACAAAAACCAAAACTCTGTCTTCAGTAATTTTTGAGTTATTGCCCTTTGTTAATTTTTATTTTGGATTTCTGTCTGGCATATATCTCCAAAAGTATAAAAGCTAGGAACTTGAAACTTCACACACATATAGAACTAATTAAGGAGAAGTGCAGTGCACAAGAACCACAACTCTATCTTCAGTATTTTTGGAGTTATTGCCCTTTATAAATTTTTACTTTGGATTTTTGTTCGCACATTTCCATTTAGATTCACAGGCTTTTTTTGACTGATTACCCTTAGATGAATTTATCCTGTTCTGGGACAAGTGCTAGTTTTTTGCCCTTGTTTTTGTAATAAGGTGTCATGGAAAAGGGGGTTTCATGTCATATTTCATTCCATTTCTTGTGAAGGCAGCTCCTTCCACATTACTTGACGGAATTGAATAGAATTTTGACAGAATATTTCTTGTCATGTGACCTATTGCATATTGTCAACATTTTGCGATTTGTAGCTGCGTCATGAAAAAAAGGGGGCTTCATGTTTTATTTCATTTTATTTCTTGTGAATGCAACTCGTCCCATATTTCTTGACAGATTTGAATGGAATTTTCACATTATCATTTGACCTAATACAACGCCTCCCACATATCTTGGCAGATTTGGATGAATTTTCACATGATCATGTGACCTACGGCATATTGGCAAGGTTTTGGGATTTGTAGCTGCATCATGGAATAAGGGGGCTTCATGTTATAATTTCATTTTTCACCAGAATCTCTTCAATTACTGGACATATCTCAATAGATTTGGATGAGATTTTCACACATCATGCGACCTAGTACATGTTGTCAGAGTTTTGCGATTTATCGTTGTATCATGGAAAAAGGGGACTTCATGTCAAATTTAATTTTTTATCAGTGTATCTCCAACTTTTGCACATATTTTCGTAGAACTTCATATTTTTATTGCCTGATCAAAGCCAGTGACCAATGAGTCAATTGTGCATTCGTCTCTCCATGCATCACTCTGTTCGTAAACCTTTTAGATCACAAGTAATACCATATATCCATTCAGCTATCCAGGCAGGTGCTACAAATTTCAACAATTTAGTCTCTAGCTACCGGCTTGAAATGGCAGCAGTGTGGCGGCTTATATTGTAAGAAGGATATCTTCTAAAGCCCTTAACAAAAATTGATGAAACGTCATGTATGTTTTCCATTGGATAGTCCGTAGGTACATTTTTTTCTCCCACATATATGAAATCCTGAAACGGGTACTTAATATATGATCCTGTTATGGACCTCTTTTATATTTTTTTATGTAATGAAATCCTGTGCCATGGAACAAGCGAGCTTAATGTATAATTTCATCATGGACCAGTAACACAAAGGCCACATGTACATGCAAAACACAATACCTCTTATACGTTTGTATCAAAAAAGGTCTTTTTCGGAGGGGGTTATCATTTCAACGAAATTGCTTGTTTTGCTAACATCAATTGTGAAATGACTGTTTTTTCCCCTTCGTGATATGCCACTTGTAAAGCTTATATCTACTGCATTCATATCAAGGCGATAAGCCTCACTTATGCATGAATGTCCCAGGTTTAACAGAAAAGGCTTTGGTTAGGAAGTGTCTTGACTGATGTCATTCTCACGAAAATGCCAGCGCTTTCAGTGAGGATTGAGCCCAGGGTCTGTATTCGTCTACCATTCTTTGCAACAATAATATAATGTTATTAATCAGTTGATTTGTATTGGCCCAGTTACAGGTCCGAGGTCAGCCGTATTGGCCCGAGGCCGAAGGCCGAGGGTCAATACGGCTGACCGAGGACCTGTAACTGGGCCAATACGAAATCACTTGATTAATGACAATTTTATTAATTAACACTTTACCAAACAACCTCTGGTTTTTACAACCCTGAAAAAGAGGCATTCTGAGAACATTGTGGGAAAAGGAGAAAATGCTGGTAACCAGCATTTTCTCCTTTTTCCCACAATGTTTTCTACCCTGCTGGAAACAAATATCAATTTTTGGGTTACGTTTACTTTGCCGCCTCCTGGAACGTGATTGGCTAAAAGTAAGCGCAGACGCTCACGCCACCGAGCTTTTGACCAATCACGTTCAAGGATTTCTGTATTGGTCGCGGGTCATCAATATTGATACGAGGTCAACTGTATTGATCGGAGGTCAAGTCGTATTAAGCCGGGGTCACGACCTGTGTACTATACGAAATCAGAAATGTGACTGGTATCGCGTGGACCGGTTTCCTTGTATAACTTCTATATATCCAATAGTTAATTAATAATACATGTAACGTCTTATTCTTAAGAACTGTTTAAATTTGAGAGTAGCACATCTTCTGATAGGCTATAACCTTTGGTAAAGTTGCGTTACTTTCTAAGTCTAGAAATAGCCTAAAAACGCAATTAAAAATGATTGATGAGTACGGACCCTGGACCTCAAGGCTGAGAAGCCACATCGTAAGCACGCAGAATCCCACACATTTGAAAACGAAGTTGAAGACTGATGGAGATTGAAATATAGTAGTAGATCAATACACGTATATTAAAGAACGACTTTTCGCTGAAAAACGATGGACTCGGTACCTATGGCCAAGAAGGAGGATGTATTTATAATTTGTGATACTTTTTTGTAGAGTGAGGAGTCAAACTGTTACTTCGAAAGCAAGAATTCATCATTACCCCATGTCGGTTCTCGTGTCATAAGAGGAATAGACTGGTCTCACGAAAATCAAGATAGCAAAGGACCTGGCACCATTATAGGACATAAGCCTGACGGTGAGTAATGGGGACAAAAGTAGCAATATACACGGGTTTTATTGTAATACACCTTTAACATCTTGCAGAAATTTCGTATTTGTTAAGAAATAATATTCTTTCTATCGTGGTTTATCTTTCAGTGGATCATGGTTTGGATTCGATGTAAAATAATTAATCCATGATGTCGATTATTCATTGCGCCTCATAATTCACTACAGTGTTTTATTGAACGTTAAACCGTGATATTCTAACATGAACAACACTTACTCAAACGATAACAATGTCATCTTTACAATACAAAACAGAATGCGGATTAATTCCCTTGAAAAAAAACATGGCTGTTCCAGTTACTGACCAAAACAAAACCCCTTTGTTAATATAAAGAAAATCAGAATTTCTACAGAATCTTTGGCATAAAAAATTCAAGATGTTACACTATTTTAACGACAAAGAAGAATTAATGTATCGTCAAGCATTGGAGTTGCAGTCGCCTCAAAGGGTCTGAACATTACCACACCTGCTCCCAATTCTATCTCCAATATGTAAATCCGCCCACTATTTAGATCAACATGAAAATACAGTTCATTTACACATATCTATTGGTAAGATCTGAAATAGTTACATCATTGTCATTTTTTGTCAAAAACAATATATATCGGCGAACCCTTTAGTTATTCCTGTCTCCTTGG
The DNA here is from genome assembly GCA_943736015.1 of Tridacna crocea. NCBI lineage: Eukaryota > Metazoa > Mollusca > Bivalvia > Cardiida > Cardiidae > Tridacna > Tridacna crocea. Next base: position 20,089,625 of record OX031069.1, read on the forward strand.
TCGAGTAGCGGCATTTGTTACCTTAAGTGACTTTCATTGACAAAATATTCGAGGGTGGAGATACAAAACAGCCGCGGGCGACTTATACGTTACTCAGAATTATGTTACTTTACAACATAATTTCATAGAGAATGGCGTTGATTTTACTGCGCGTCCATTGCACTTTGTTTATAAAGCCGAACACAGGAGTCGTGTTAGAATAAAAGAAATCACCGTAAAAATGAAAGATTTAAGCTATGCTTTGTGAAAATGGGACGTATGCACCTAAAATTGGTATTGCAGTCCGCGCTGGCTGAACTGATCGATACCTTTTGCTAGTGGTATATTTCCTGTTTGTCAGAAGATCATTGTTCTTCGTGACGCAGTCGGTTTATTATTCAAATAGATCCATAATTATGTCATGACTTGCTTGGTACTGTGCACCACGCACATGCAATTAACCTCCTGTAGCTAGAACATGACTCACTAATGAAATCATTGGTTTTGTGCCCGATCGCAGCTTCTTGCTTTGGCTCTGGAACGTACCAGTGAATAGCTTTGCAGAACTATATCATTGCAGTGGTAAACGCCACCAGTCAAGTAACTAAGTTAGCTGTATACGGCTCGGTAAAGGTACTTAAATCTTCAGAAATGAGAATAAGTTGTCACGATTGCTGCTGAACAAACATTACATCAAATGGAAATAGAGAAGGTTCAGGCCAAGTTGAAGAGTAAGAATGATTGATATCAAAGATGTATTTATTGAAAAAAAGTCAAGTGTCTTTCTTTGTGTCTCTATAAATAACACATAATTGTATATCTAGTAGATCAACTTGATATGTACTTTGCCGCTCAGTATTTCTTCGATTTTCAGGAAACATTGTCTGGGTTGAATGGGATGCTGATGGACATAAAAACTGCTACAGTTATGGCGCGAATGGACAGTATGACGTTCTTTTAACAGATGAGCATAAACGGAGAGTCTCAAAGACTGGAGCCATCTTTGTTGGTTGTACAGTAGCCCCAGGTACACATTTTAATTCAAGTTCAAGGTGAAATTGGTTCAGTTGCAAAGTTTCTATCGGTATCGCTGAGCCGTCATGCGTTATTATTTGGTATGTCATATTGCAAATGTCCTAGGGCTTGCAGAAAGATTGTTTACATTATCCGAATCATACTGCTTAGCCTGCCGGGATTTTGGCATTTGACTGCAACGCAATATCTCTGTAGCAAAATACAGATAGTATGAGAATTTATTCTGAACCTAAAATTGCGCAAATATTCTATTTGTTTCATGCTTTTAACTCTCTCTGAGGGAACTTATTTAAAATCTAGCGCAGCTCTTTTCGGTTATGTCACGTGGCGTACCCTGTCCACATAGCAACACATTACAATATTACGTCATGCGCGGGAAATGTACATGTATACATGTATTTGTTTTGCTGCACCACTCCCGAAAATATTACTGATGATGTTCACTCGATGAAACAAATTTCGATCTTCCACCGTAAAGAAGAAATATCCTATATTTCTCAATGTAGTCGACGCCATTATCTACTTTGTTTGTCGGGCTTAGTAACCAAACTACGACGTAACTAAGATGGGTCGATACTTTCGAAATATATTAAACGTGCTTTTCGCAGAGCATTGGATTTTTTTTCGGATAAGAGTTAGACTAAACATTCTATACATTTTTAATAAAGGATATTTTCCATGTGTAAATTCCGTAGTTTTCAAATGTAAGATCAGCAAGTAATCCTCTATCGAATTCCTCTTTTCGTTAATGAAGGTACGTCCCTTTTGGTCAAATGTTTTAAAGGGAAGTTTATGAACAGACAAAAAAAGGCTATTTGCTTATCTTGAAACGCGGGGCAAAGGGTATGCATATGCTATGTAGTAATTGTTGAAATTATGTCCCCTACGTAATAATATCAAAGAGTATGTATACGGAAAATTTTGAAGATAAACTTAACCGGGAACAAAATAACAAGTAATTTCAGCCGATAAACCTGTAGGGTATTTTATGATCCTAGAACAAATTTATACGCATAAATTTTGACAAGTATTTCAAAATGGCTCGACTTTTGGCACGGTAATGTTCAGGATTTTTGCTTTTTTTTTTCATTCAGTTAGAATGATTTTCCCTCCTGCAGATCAAATCACTCAGAACATTAGGGACGGTTATCATTCGTTCATCCACTGTCGAATAATTAAGGGAATTTCGAATAAGTCAAACTGTCACTCCAGTTGACAGTTAATACCTAACAACGCCTTTAGTTGCATTCGCAATTAACGGCTGATTAGTATGAACAGATATAATCGAACAAAAGATGTGAAGATCTAGATTGAGGTTTAAAACATTCACAGAATGTGATTTTTTTTCACAGAAAGGCCGCGGCCTATTGTCCAGAAAATACGGTAAAATATGGTGCAGGTTTCTGAGTATGTTTGTGTTGTGGGTGGCTTGTATCGATTGATCGATGCCGCCTTTTAAGCTCACCTGAGCACAACGTGCTCAGGGGGAGCTTTTAGGATCACCCGGTGTCCGTCGTCCGTCGTGCGTCGTCCGTCGTGCGTCGTCAACAATTCTTTAAACATCAACTCCTCCTAAACCGCTGGGTGGATTTGGACCAAACTTGGTAGGAATGTTCCTTTGGAGGTCCTCTTTAAAAATTGTTCACAGAATTTGATTCCATCAAAAACTCTGGTTGCCATAGCAACCAAATGGAATTTTTTAGCAAATTCTTTAAAAATCTTCTTCTCTGAAACCGCTGGTCGGATTTTGAAATAATTTCACAGAAATGTTCCTTGGGTGACCCTTTCCAAAACTTGTTCGTGAAATTTTGATGGCTCTGGTGAATGGGGGCTACTTGCACTATATGGAAATGAAGAAATTCTTGAAAACTCTTCTTCTCTGAAACCCGTAGTCAGATTTTAAAATAATCTGACAGAGACGTTCCTTGGGTGACCCTTTTCAAAAGCTGTACATATAATTTAGATTGGTCAAGAAACATGGCTCTGGTGAATGGGGGCTACTTGCACTATACGGACATGATGAAATTCTTGAAAATTCTCTTTCCCTGGTCAGATTTTAAAAGAAATTTTCCGAAATGTTCCTTGGGTGACCCTTTTCAAAACTTGTGCGTAAATTTTGATCCATCAAGAAACATGGCTCTAGTGGATGGGGGCTACTTGCTCTTATAAAGAAATGAAGAATTCTTAAAAATTCTTCTTTTTGAAACTGATGGTCAGATTTCGAAATGACTTTTACAGGTGACCTTTGAAAATTGCTTGGCAAAATTATAAATTTGGTTCCAATGTTTCAATACCTCAAAAAAAAGAAAAGACTATGGTCATCTCAAAAATTCAGGTGAGCGATCCAGGGCCATCTTGGCCCTCTTGTTTGATATTGTGTTGAAAATGTAGTCATATATACGAGGCTCCCGAAAGGGTCTTTGTCAGTGTTCATGATTCCTCACAGTCCTGAACAAGTTTCCAAGTGCCCTGTCACCTGACCGGATATGGAGTTCATTATACTGCAAGGTTTTCCCATTGCAACATGTGTTAAAGTGCAATTTACCTGTTCTTATAAATAGAGTATGCTTGTTATATTGAATTCCTTTCTGAGTCCCCAAACACACTGAAAACTGATATCACTGAAAATTGTTTAAAAGATGCAGATCAGTGCATGAGGTGACTGTGATTTGACGTACTTTTATTTAATTATGGATTTTAACAACGTCAGAGTATGTAAATATTGTTTTTTTTTTTTATTTGTTGAGAAAAGTAAACGACCATTAGTTGCTTCAAACGACCATCAGTTTATTACTATGATATTTTAACGTAACATTACATGATCTTTAACACCGAATGGTTTGTTTACATGAAGAATGAATAACTCATCTAAAGCCATGACATTTTTTTTTAAAAATCAATGTTTATCCATTTTCCTCTGCTTTTAAATGCAATAATTAATTATTTCTGCTTTTTACGACAACCACCAAAGGACTCAAGGTGAATTACATGGTGTATTTATCTTGTGTGCCACTGGATTCAATTCGACGCCGCCACCTGGGATATTATGTATATGTGTATAAATAAGTGTGCATGGGGACACCCGACATGGAAATATATTTGTAGTAGATTATCCACTAAATTATTCAGTCCGATGGTAATAAATTTTCTTTACAGCATTTTTTGCAACGTAACCAGTACATTATTTTCTGAGTAGAAGGATAAAAGGGTGGTTCTTATTCTGACAAATCATTGAGAACAGGGTAAACTAAAGCTGTCACTGCTAGCCCCGCTAGCGCTTTGACAGAAAAAAGTGTCAAGTTCAAGGGTAAATAATTCCTCAACCAGGGAGAGTTGACACTTGAAAATTGCGTCTTGCAAATTTGTATCGTTTTCAAAGGTAGGAAAAGAAAAAAAAAAAAGAGAGAAAAATTCTGACATTTTGATTTTTCTCCTTTTCGCAAAATAATTGCTAGTAATTATTTACACGAGACGCTTTTTCATAACATATAGAAACTTATGCTTCTGTGTTGCACTAATTTCAATTATTTGAAGAAAAGGATATCCAGAGCATGGTTGGTATCTACACACACAAAAAAAATCCTTAGACAAAGAAATTCCTATGGCATACTACTTTGATAATATAGTAAAACTTTTCGAAATTCACTTCGAAATATATTTAAAGTCTTCATAGGAATAGAGATACATAAACAGTTGCCAACCTTAGTTCTGATGAAATACCTTTATATTCATCTCAACAGAAGGAGACAAATCTGATCCGAGAAATTCTGAAAAAATTGGAACGGTAATAAAAGTGTTACCAGGAGGCGGAAAGGTTCAGGTATGTTGTTTTTTTAATATTATTTTTGGATTAAAATTTGTTTATATTTTATCATTATTGAACTCGGCAAAGCGAGCGAACTCAAACCTGTTGAAAACCATTAAAATTAGGACATGATAGCTTCTCGTATTCTTTTAAAGTGGTTAGTATAGCAAATCCGCGTCTTGTTACCGAACTTGTCTGTATCAAATGCAACCAACATACGTAACCACACATTCGGGCTTACTTTTAGTTTTGAATAGCAGGTGGTCTGTACTCTGTTATCGGTTTGATCTGATCTCAATACTTTTATACACGCTTGCGCTCTTAGGTAGTCTACTTTTAGTTTGGGACGTATACCCTTTTGTCACTATCGTATATACAGTCTTTCACGTCCTAAATCTTATACGATCGCAAAACCGCGTCAGATGAATGGATCGGAATTCCACTGCTTTATAAGGATTTTATATCGATAGAATAAGAATTGCTGTGGGTCCCGCTTGGAAGAACATCCTCGATAGCTCTTACTCCCCCTAACTAATTAATGTACATTTACATTTATTTTTTTTTTTCACTACACCATTTTACTTAATATTGTTCCACAAACCTTGCTTTATAGGCCTTTGAGTCCTATGATTTATCTTAAGTGGGGAGGTAAAGACCTTTTAAGCCTCCCGTTTTCTTTGCGATGCATTGAAACCTCCTTTTACATTAGCTTGGTTCATATCAATTTATACTACAGGTTCGTTGGGGAGATGGAACAAGAGGGGAATATTGCTTTGGTCAGAATAACGAATATGATGTTTGGCCCTAGTACGTACAACATATTTTTATTTGATCTTATCACTTATCTTATGTTTGGCCTTAGCACGTATTTCACAATTGAGACATGCTATGTGAAATAGAGGGTAATCATCTGGTTATTTTTTATATGAAAAATATCTCACGAGGATGCGTTGTTAGGCGTTGAAAAAACGAGTGCACAGCACGAGTTTTTTTAACGCCTTACGACGCATCCGAGTGAGATATTTTTTCATATAAGAAATAACCAGTTGATTATTCTATTTATTTATACCTTATTAACATTATTATTTTTAATTTTTCGTTTGAAAGTTGAAATCAATACTTTGGATAGGGACAAGAAATCATGGGCATAGTGCGGATGAATACATAATTTAAAAGAACAAAACAAATTAGTTGGATTGTCTGGTTGAAAACACAGAACTTACAATTAACACTATCTATAAATGCTTAATGAAAAGAAAGTAGTTCCTATATTACGGCAGGAAGTGAAAGTGAAAGTTGATATCGTCACTAGAGATGATATCAAAATTTATCTCATTGGGAAATTTTAGGATTTCACTTCTAGGTATATAATAAAAAGGGATTATTGCATCTGCGAAAAGTATCGACCAGGTCAACCTGGGCAGTCCGTGCAAGCTGACCTGGACCGAAACTTCACTTATGGTCATTTTTCTGTATCTCAAAAGACCAGAGTAGCTCATAATTCTGTCGATCGTTAGGCAAAATGGATTTTACGGATACAGGATCATGTGATGACTTGCCTGGTATCCAGCATCACGAAGATGTATTAAGCTGCTTTTTTTCAGAACATGGCATTGTCTTGCCCAGGGATCTATAGGCAATACCACTTTTCACTGAACCTAAACTTAACCATTCTTACAATTTGAATGGATAGAATTCACCCACATCTTCACGATTTACAATTCATCGAATTCCTGCAGATCCCTACCCCCTCCCAGTATAATTGTCATCTTTCAAAAGCTATTGCCATATCGACGGACTTTTCTTATATATATTTTTTTTTTCAAAATGATAATTTCAAAATCATTCAATGGTAATTCATGAAGACTGTGTATTAAACAATCCCTCGCCTGATCCGTTTCTGATTACTAGATCACAGTTCGTATGTCAGGAAAAACTTGGTCGCTTTAGTTGCTACTCATAGTTGACGAACAGACAATTTTTCTGTCTAATCCTTTTTCTTTTTTATTCTTCAAAAAATGGGAGATATGTGTTACAGTTTTATAGCTGTGACCGCGCCGGAATACCTTATATATTGGCCTGCAACACGCGAAAAGGGTCATCCGGACATTTGCGTAAAGTGTCGTCTCGGATTCGCCTGCGCAGTCCGCAGAGGCTAATCCAAAACGACACTCTCCGATTTTATGTGATTTTCTGTTTTACGCAAGTCTACTGTAGCACAAAATCTAATGTAGTCGTAAAGTGCCGTCTCGGATTAGCCTGCGCGGACTGCGCAGGCTAATCCGGGACGACACTTTACGCAAATGTCCGAATGCACCTTTTCGCGTGTTGCACTCCATATAGGTCTCGTGTATCTTTATTCCTAAAATGCTCATTAAAAAATGTTGACTTAATATGAGTTTATGTCTTTTAGTGATCCAGATATATCAAGCCACCAACAACCAGGACCAGGTGAAGCTAGTGGCACGTCGTCTGTTGTTACAACAACCGAAAATGACGGTCGTGCGACAACAGAAAAGAAGAAATTTAGAAATAAAAATGCTGTCATGCAGAAGGCTAGAGAATAAATAGAATCTTGAGTTAATGAGAACACTAGAACTGTAAGGGGATGAACTTTACACTTCTTTTTGCATGCACGAACTAAGCTTGATAAAGCTAGTTCAATGTTAAGTCGTGATAAGTTATTGATTTACTTAATCAATAAAGTTGATAATTTATTGTGGTAAATCAAACTTAAGCACATACCTGTTAGCTGATAGTGTTTTCTGTCCTCAAAAACATGGTATGATCATTTGTTTTTTAGGGATGAAATATCTTGTCTGATGTTCAGAAATAGTAATTAGTAATTACTGAATAGGTCATACCTTTTTCTTTAATGTTTTTAGTAGAACTTTTGTTTGTTAAGGAAACTAGATACCTAGCTATGTAATTTTACTGCACAAGCTACAGTTCCAAAGGGTAACTGATGAGGTTTTGATTCATATGCTTTAGCTTAACTCTCCGAAGGTCATAGAGCTTGTTTCATGATCTTGTGTCCGCCATGCGTGCTTGGATCCGTCGGCATGGTCGTGAAATTATACTTAATCTCACAGCCACGTGTTTGAAAAACCTTGATGGAAAAGACTTTAAAAACAATGGAGGAAATGGAGAAAATACTGGAAACCAGCATTTTCTCCGTCTCAAACAATATTTCTTTTATCCATTTTAAATACAAATACCTTATTTTATCCACGTTTAATTTGTCATCTAAAGTTATTTCTTGGTCCGAATTTTCGTCGGGTGGTAATGGGTTACCTTTCATTTCAGATATCTTCTCTGAAACTACACAAGAAGTTGACAATAAATTACAGAAATGACAATGCCATAGTTCTCTTCAGAGTTTCATTATAAGCAGCGCTGTCTCCTGTCGGGCGTGTTGATAAAACTTTTTGTATGCAGACTGCATTAACCCTTATGCTGCAAAGGGCGACTCAAGGACTTTTTGGAGATTATTTAGGTCAAGATCAGACTACGAAAAACGTGCAGTCTGATCCTACATCTACACTGTCCGAAACGGAGATATTTTACCTGGAGATATTCCTTTGGAATAATATTTGGGATTTTACTATCGACTTTAAAATTTGTGTCATATTATTATTTAGTAGGATAAGGTTTAATAACTTGAAAATCAAATCCCCCTCCCATTCTGAAAGAAATGAGTGCAAATATACAGTTAAACTGAGACCAGTTAAATCAGGTTACATAATAATGCATTTGAAAACAAAAAATTGAAGGGGCAAATGATTAGAACAGACTTACCCCCTGTAAACAATTCCAAACCTTTACATGTGATCAACGTCAGACTGAACATTAGATGCAGAATTTGGAAAAGGGTTAAATATTAAAAATATCTGCATACAACACATCAATATACAGGGAAATGTGTGAAAAGGAAAATTTGTTTGTTATTTGTGCATAAATTTTTACATTTATTGTGTAAATTAAAAGAATTCACCATACTCTATGTAAAGCATTCGTAATAAACAATTATGACACGTGTGCGTTAGTCGGTGCCTAAGAAGAGCATAACAGCTTTTCAAATAGATGCACCCACTTTGACGGTGAAATACCGAGATCAAAAGAACACCCAGATAACCCTTTACTAGCTTTTCAGTGAAAATAAGTATAGCACGTATTTGCCCACTGAACATGAATCCCGTAAATTCAAACTGTATAATGTCCCAGTTTTTGGTAAATAGACTGTGTCTGTCTTTTTGCAGATACTGGAACGATTTTTTTTTGAAAAAGAATTACTATCACTTTTATAGTTTAAATAATTCAAACCACCAACCCCTGGATTTCAAGCCTGCACGTTACAAACTTAGCTAAAGTGGGACCTGTTAACCAAGGTTACATAATAATGCATTTGAAAAAAAAAAGTTCGGGCAGAAAAATGCATCTTTTGGCGCCACTAATTAGAAAAGACTTACCCTCCGTCACAGCTTTTAACAATTCCAAAACTTTACAAGTGATCAACGTAAGACTAAACGGGATAAACACTTAATTATGACACGTGTGTGTTAACTAGTCGGTGCCTAAAAAGAACACAACAGCTTTTCATGTAGATCATCCACGTTGACGGTGAAACACCGAGATCAAACGTTCACCCATCTAACCCTTGACTAGCTTTTCAATGAAAACAAGTATAGCACGTAGTCGCTTCCTGAAAATGAATCTCTAACATCTTTTCTTCTAGAGGGAATGGAAGGTTTGAAATTTGAATTAAACTTTGTTATTACGATAGTCAACTTATAAGGTAGTTCAAACAGGAACATGGCAAACATGAAACTATACAGATTTTTAAAAATGTTATTTCAAAGTTAAGATTTTTGCTATAAATTCAAAATGTTTGATGTCTCAGTTTTTTGTTAGTAGACTGTCTCTGTCTTTTAGCAGATAATGGAACGATTTTTTGGAAAAAATATCACATTAATAGTTTAAATAAATCAAACCACAGATTCCTGGAATTCGAGCCTGTACAAACTTAGCTACAGAATTACGCAAACATTGGTTGAATAATCAGACATAAATAAGGAAAGGTCTAAAATAAGGAAAGGTCTACTGCAGGTATATTGATGTTATCCCCCCACACACCATTTTTTATAACACTGAATTTTTCACCAACTCTTTACGAAACAAAGATTTAAGACTTGCCCAAATTTGAAGGCTTTGCAGATAACAATTTGAATGTGGCTTAAAAATGAAATTTTCTTTAGGAAGGATAGCAAGGGAAAAGGAGAAATGGTTGGTTACTAGAACTTTAACCCTTTTCAGCCACATTTTTAAAAAAACAATATTTCCAAGGGTCGTAAAAAACTTGGGTTGTGTGGCATAGGGTTTTAAATAGTTACTGCGAATGTTTTCACCCGACGACAACACTTTGGACTCGTCCAGATACTTAGCATATGGAAACGATTGAATAAACGTGGGTCAAATGGTTGAAATTGTCTTTGAAAAAGTGAAAAAAAAAAACTATTGTTGAAACAGGAGAAAATGCATGTTGCAAGCCCTTCCTTTTTTTCCTCAAATATTTTCTCTCACACTTTGAAAATTCGTTTTTTTCACAGATGTTTATGAATTACATATTGATTACTTTCAGTTTTCGGTTTTTTGAAAGTGTGTGTTGGGGGGGGGGATGTGTTAAGGTTGAGACAGTGAGACAAATAACAGACAGTGGGGCAAATCAGCACGTCTGCCCCCTTTTTACACAGGTCGCTCGAAATACTTTGGTAAAAGGTTGATTAGCTGTTAGTGTCTTCAGAAAGACAGGAGCAGTCTATTTAGTGATTTTAAAGTACTATTAGCAAACATCCTTGTTGCACTTTCAGGCATGTACCTATTGACGAATAACTTCATGTTATAGATCATGAACAAAAGAAACGTGGCTTCAGATCAAATTTCAGACCTGCCATAACTTCTTTTAAGCTTCATTTTGAGTATAAAAAATATGTATCTAAAGAAGTCTTACTAAAAAAAAAATGGGTGAAGGGTTAAATCGGTGTTCCTTTGATCTTTTATCGTCTATTGATTGTAATGTTGGAAATTGAATGTAAAAGGCTAGAGATATTTCAAAATTATGATTTTCAGGAACAAACTTAATTTTGTTCGATATATCAACAGGATTTTTCTCTCTATTCGTCATGCATCCTTCTGTCAAGGGGCGTTACTCCTGCTTCTTCCTCATGATCAAAAGGAGACCACTTATACAAAAATAAACCAAACTTTGTCATGAATACTCTCCCTTCAACCGAGAAGGTATTCATTTGCTTAGTGGGTTGACTTTTAAGCCAATAATAAACAATATGTCTGTTTCTTTCAAACTATTAATTCCACACAATGGGTTTCCTTGACAAATACCACTTCAGCGTTTTTAACGCTTTGATTGAGTAACGTATTTTGTCATCTGCAAGTGCTTTCAGTTTTGTCCAGTCTAAAATTTTGTTGTCCGGTAAAAGGTTAAATAGTTACCGTGAATGTTTTCACCCAACGTCAACACCTTGGACTCGTCCAGATACTTAGCATATGGAGACGATCGAATAAAAAGAAGGCCAAATGGTTGTAATTGTCCTTGAAAAAGTAAAAGAATATTGCTGGGACAGGAGAAAGTGCTTGTTGCAATCCCTTACTTTTTTTCCCACAATATTTTCTCTCACACTTTGAAAATTCATTTTTCACAGATGTCTCTGAACTGTATATTGATTACTTTTTTTCGTTTTTTTTTTTTGGGGGGGGGGGGGGGGTGAAATGTGTTAAGTTGAGAGGTTGAGAAAGTGAGACAAATAACATAAAATGAGCAAAATCAGCACGTCTGCCCCCTTTTTTTCCGGATCCGGATCCCCATAACTCGGAATACTTTGGTAAAAAGTTTAAAAGCTGTTCAGTGTCTTCAGAAAGACAGGGACAGTCCATTTACTGATATTATAGCACTATTATCAAACGTCTTGGTTGCACTTTCAGGCATGTTCCTATGGACGAATAACTTCATATTATAGGTCATAACGAAAGAAACGTGGCTTCAAATTTCAAACCTTCCATACCTTCTTCACAAAATGATTATTCAAGCTTCATTTTGAGTATATGTATTTAAAAATATGCGTCTAATGAAGTTTTATACAAAAAAAAAAATAATGGGTGAAGGGTTAACTCGGTGTTCCTTTGATCTCGGTATCGCACTGTGCTGGACAGGGCGGAAGACCTTTAGAACAGCTGTAATGTACTTACTTCTTACAGATTAACACACACGTGTCACATTAAAATGACCCTTCTTATCTTTTGTTTCATATTTATTTACCCGTTTGGTGATCATTAGTGGACGGGATTATGAATTTTATACAGGTTACAGAGGGTAAGTTCATTCTTACTTTCTACATGTTCTTTATTCCAATACGATCTCATAAAATGCGTACTTTGTCTATTCCTAATTGTTTTTTTTCAAAAGCAATGTCATGAAATATGAATAAATTGTGTTAGAATTGATTTCATATAGATTTCTTACTATGTCACGTTTTTTCAGTGATGAATTTGTCATTTCGTATTTAGGCCATTTTTATTTGGCCATTTCATACCCACTTTGGTCATTTCATACCCAGATTTTTATATCAAGTTTGTAATTTGGTACCTATTCTTAATATTATGGTCCTGTGTTGTTTACCGAATGACAAATGCTTTTGTACATAACTCTATTTGAAATTATGATAAACTTTGCCGAAGGATGGCTATGACTGTGTCTTACTATAATAATGATAGTTTCTTTCATTTTTAATTTTCAATTTGCATTCTAATGATTGTTTCGGGCTTCTCAGCTCATTTCTGTCGAGTTCTGCGTTATTTTAGTCAATTTAAAGACGTTTTCTACAGTTTTGTGAAATTTAAAATTTAATCCTTTCATAGAATTTTCTAATTCTTTCATATGTTGGGTAAAATTCAATGGCAAACTCAAAAATAAAAAGAAAAAGGTATGTTGACAAGTTAGATTTTCTTCAAAATGGCTGTTTCTGTGGTAATCGTTTGTATCAAAACACTTAAAATGACTATCTCTTCATAAAAGACAGTAATACAGTGATAGAAAGTTTATTACCCAATGCAAAAATTATTTTTCATATTTAATATATTATTACTTGATTCTGTATGAATGAAATAATAATCAGAATTCATTTTCTTTTTAAAAGAAATACTTTTCCTATTTCTTGACATGCCAAAATATAAGTAAAATCAACATGTAGTCTTCAATTAATTCAAAATTTTGAAAAATTCCTTTCGTAGAATTTTCTAATTTTTTTGTATATACTGTAAAAGTTAATGGTAAGTACAAAAATGAGAAGGAAAAATAGATGTTGCTGTGATTTTTTGTAAAATGGCCGTTTCCATAGTAACCGTTTAGGCGCGCAGACCGATCGGCACTGTCATGTTCGGTAGACTCTAGTCTGTGAGAAAGTCTGTGAGAAAACTTTCTTGTATTCTTCTGATCTTTTTCCCTATAGATCTTTTTGCAAAATGTACGTTAAGTCGATATTGTAGACTCATTCTTCGCTTTGATACGTACCGTATCCGAAATTCAAGGTATTGCCCGAACGATATACAAGTACCCTCTTTGAGAAGAATTACTGTCTGTTATTGTCTCCCTTGAAATCGCCAAAACGATGCGCAGAAATTACTACCGAAAACGTCTTTAAAATGCGTTTAAAAATCTGCTAGAGGGAGGCCACAATTTCATTTTCGTTGTGTTCTTCATTAATTATGTTGCAAAACCATGATTCTTTCTTAGACATTAACTCTTTTGAGAGCATTTGCAGACGACTTTCAGAATTGGGTTATCATTTTCTCCTTCCACATTGTTTTCAAAATGATTCCTCCGCAAGGTTGTTTATACTCGGGATTAACACAATGCCTTAAATGGTGCGAATTTTAAAAAATCTTCATTTCGAACACAAGATAGTCCAGAATTTTAATATGTGTCGTGTAATATCATCATTTGAACCTCTACGAAGTTTGTTCTAGTGATGCCATTTGTGTAAAAAATCAGTCCGTTGTATTATGCCTTATTTCAGAAACATCTGATTTGCAGTGCCATTTCTTTGAAAGCATCAATATTTTCTTGTTGTTGTATTCTATCTCAAGGCTTGGCAACTGTTACTCCATTGTCATATGGTTGATCTTGTACGGTATATTAAAGTCTTCTCGATAGGAAATGATAAGTTTTCGACTAATCATTTGAGTTATATACGGTAGCAAAGGAAGATTGATGTCACTTTCTCCATGACACATTATTTCAAAGTAAGTCGTTAAATAATAATGGATAGATAGAATACGGCATGAAATCAAATTCTGTTTAACAGTTTTAACAAAAAAATGTTATTAGGCGAGCCTTTGGCGAGCTTGATAACACTTTTTGAGCATGAGTTGGATAAGATTTTATCTCAAAAGTCAACGAATGTCAGTTTCTTTTTATCACATGACTGTATATGAAGAGTGTCACAAAAGAAGCTTTGTCGGCAATGTTAAGTGTTATGGGAGGCCACTCCTTCATGTATGGTTACATCCCGGATTAAATACAAAACCTCACAACTGCGTTAGAGAGAATTCTCTTCAGCTCAGTGGATATGGTGTTGGCCTTTGGTCCAGGCGTTCTACATTGAAATCCTGCCCGGTCCCTCAATTTCTGCTATGCATTTGTTTCTTTGTTACGCACTTTCTGCGTAAGAGGGGGCTCGTTCGGGATTGGCAAATTGAGCCATTACTCCTATTTGTCGTCCAAAAACAGAGTATCTACCTAATAAGGCTTTGAGTCATCAATAAATACTGACTTTAAAAGGGGCTGTGTTACTGTAGACCACCCCTTCATGCATCGCTTCATCCTGGTTTAAATACAATACACAACAACAGGGTTTAACTCAGTTGTTATGGAGTTGGCCTTTCGTCCGGGCGTTCTAGGTTCGAATCCTGACCGGTCCTCACATTTCTGCTATGTATTTGTTGATTTGTTTCCTTGTTACGGACTTTTTCGTAAGATTAGGAATAAGGCCAACATGTATGATTACAGAGCGTTGACGAAATGTGGCACTATTTTCTGTTTATGTGATATTCCTTGGAAATTCGACCTCTATACTATGAGGCATCACCTTTCTCATATACTTGGAAAAAGTAGGGCTTATCTCTGAAGCTATTACCCAAACCTGTTGGGACTGCTTTAATAAATGGCCAGCGCATAGGTTAAATCTAAGCTAATCATAGTGAATCGCACCAGTAGCGTTTTATTGAGAAGAAGTTTATTTTATTTTGAAATTCAAAGTAAAAGTTGTAGTTTTCAAAAGTAGTCCGGTTCTGTACTCAGAATACCTAAAGTAGATAGACGTGTATTTGTAGAATGCCATCTAGAGGGAGATAATGAATCTGGCACTATTTTCTTATCTCACGCGTATGTAAGACAAAAAAATTCGTAATGTCTGTTTTACATTAAAAACAAGGATAGCTATTTATTTCATGCTTACCGGTAGGATATCGAGATATACTCGTACCAGTGAAACTACTTTTCGATCTTACACCGGAACCACCAGTGAAAATATCGATTTTCACGTTCTTGTTGCCTAGGTAAATTGGGCGTGCCTCATTACCAGATGGGAAATATGACGTCATATACCTTACATTTCTTGTGCTTGACGTAATATTGTAATGCGTTGCTATGCTGGAGGGTACGCCACGGGGAATAACGGAAAAGAAATGTACTAGATTTTGATAAAGCTTCTCACAGAAAGGGTTAAAAGCATGAAATAAATAGAATTTTTATTTTTTTTCGGTGAAAGATCGAAATTCATTTAATCGAGTGAACACAATCGGTAATATTTTCTTGAAAATGTTACCGATGGTTCACTCGTTGAAATAAATTTCGATCTTTCACCGAAAAAAACAAATATCCTCTATGTGATAAACATAAAACGGATTTTTTCTAAAAACCGACAATATGGTAAGGTAGAATAGTGCTGGTAAAAAATACGAATAGCAAAAAATTCAGTTTTTCGATCCATGTCAGCATTATGCGGATTGTGCAGGCTGACATAACATTGTGTCGATACTTTTTGCAGATGCAATGGATTCCATTTTGACAGAAAATTGGTAATCTATTTAATGCTTAAAGGTGGCCCTTCAGACTTTGGGACGAAAATTTTACCAAAGTGCAAAAAAATCATCCTTATACTCCCAAAGCCTTTTAATTTTCATTCATAAAAACTCAGTAATCGAAAACCGTCGGAAAACACGAGAAATTAGAGATTTACTACGGCCCAGGTTGACACTAACGGGAGACTCATTCTATTTTTAGATGATCAATTCGCTCATTTACTTACAGGAATACACAGAAGAAGCTTCAAACATAGCGTCCGAAGAAGACATTATGGAAAATAATTATTACATGTTTGTTATGATAGGGAATTTAAGCGTTATGAGTCACGTGCCAGTCACTTGACATTCCCACAATGCTTTATTGATTTTTGGAGCGAAATCTAAAAATAGCTTAAGAGGCTACGTAGCCTTTTAAGGGAATACCATCAAAAAAAATTTTTTTTTGTAATTTTATGAATTTTAATTATTGATGATTTGTATTATTTTTTCATATGAATTTCAGTGATATATATATATTTTAATTTGGTGACATGTAAAAATTCTAAATACCCACCTTTAAGATTGTACTTAGAAATTTTGAGTATTTAACGTGAAGTATGGGTCGCATCATTATATGTTGTGTTCCAAAACCTTACTATTCATGACAAAGACAAAATGATTTTATGCTTAAAAACTTTTCTGAAATCTTCTTGTCAAAATCTGTCATGTTTCATTGATACTCGGTCATAATGTTCCTAAGTTAGACCTTATGTTGACTGCTAATACCGTTGCTTGTGAAAAGCGCTTTGCACTTGAAAAACTTTGGGGGTGGGGCTTTGCTTATTTCCTTTAATGGAATGTGTTTCATTCTTACAGTTTATATTATGTCACTGCTCCTGAAAAATACGTGTATCGCTCATCTATCTATAAGACGGTCGAGCAATACAAAACAGTCATGGACTTGTTCTTGTATCTGTTCGGGGTTTGAAAGTATATTTTGAATGTTTGATGCATTATCGTAAATGTTTCAGACGCCACAATTTCGTGATGAGTATTTTGACGTTACTTTGGTACAAAGGTCTATATACTGAACAGCTAACCGAACACTTTTTTACTAGAATATTACCCAGAAAACTGACAAAATTCTTTTTGTTTTGCACACCACAATCTTTTGGAGGGTTCCTATGCAATACACACAACCTTTTTAATAATCCACATGTAATTTCCTATTTATGGGGTTAGAGGTTCAACTGAAAGATTAGTTTGAGATGCACAGTGATGAATCACCTGCACAATATCTTTCATTGTGCCTCACAGTGAGTCGATTGAAATACCTTTAAAACAATTAATACGGTGTAAACATGGCGTGCCTGACTCCTGTAGAGCCCGAACGAGAGATCGTTTCGATGAACATTCAAAAAAGACATTTTGATTTTATTTGAATAAACTATTGTTTTGGCGTGTTAGCTTTTTTGTTAAACTTGTCTGTTAATTATAACGTTATGAAATGAACGATTGATTTAAAATCTCAAAAAAAAAAACCGAATTCAGGTCCGTCAGCATATTCGGAATTACTTACCATTTATAAGTTGAATAAGTCATGCTTCCTCTTTCTCTATTCTATCTTAATAAAAGCCTAATACATTTGGGTTAACTTATTATGTCAATTTACCTCTTGATTTTTGAGTCAAAGGACATGTGATACATTGAACCAAATATGTCACTGATATTCGATGAATATTTCAGTATCTTACCACAAAATCAGCATCGTTTAACTCATTACCAAACGAGAAAATTTTAGACTGGTCCAAATTGAAAGCATTTGCAGACGACAAAATAAAGGTGACTGAAAAATTGAAATTTGTTCTGGAAAGGGTAGAAAACATTGTGGGAAAAGGAGAAAATGCTGGTTACCAGCATTTTCTCCTTTTCCCACAGTGTTTTCAAAAGGCTTTTTTCTCAGGGGCGTCAAAAGTAGGGATTGAGTGGTAATGGGTTAAGACCTTTCAAACCTTGAATGGTATCTTTAGCTCACCTGAGCACGAACTGCTCAAGGTGAGCTATTGTGATCGATCAA
Organism: Tridacna crocea; assembly: GCA_943736015.1. NCBI lineage: Eukaryota > Metazoa > Mollusca > Bivalvia > Cardiida > Cardiidae > Tridacna > Tridacna crocea. The sequence continues at coordinate 20,107,654 of OX031069.1, forward strand.
TGTCCGTCGTCCGTCTGTCCGTCCGTCCGTTCACAATTACAAAAAAAATCTTCTCCTCCTAAACTAACAATTAGATTTCAATCAAACTTTACAGAAATGATCCCTAGGTGATGCACTTTCAAAATACTTCAAAGATTTGAATTCCATGAAGAACATTGGTTGCCATGGCAACCGAATGAAAAAAATTAAAAATCTTCTCGTCTAAAACTGTAAGGGCTAGAGCTTTCATATTTGGCATGTAGCATCATCTAGTGGCCCTCTACCAGAATACTGCAAATCATGGCTGTACTGTTGAAATTGGCCCTATGTTATAGGTTCTCGGATTTCACATAGAGATAAAGAAGGAAATCGTAGAAAATCTTCTTGTCCCAAACCGTAAGGGCTAGAGCTCTCATATTTGGCATGTAGCATCATCTAGTGGCCGTCTACTAAAATACTTGAAATTATCGCCCTAGTGCGGAAATTGGCCCTATGTTGTGGGGTCTCGGATTTCACAAAATCTTAGAAAATTTTCTTGTTCCAAACCATAAGGGCTAGAGCTTTCATATTTGGCATGTAGCATCATCTAGTGGCCCTCTTCCAAAATACTTCAAATTATGGCCGTCTACTGGTGTGAAAATTCAACCTATGTTGTTGGTCTAGGATTTCACATAGAGACAAAGAAGGAAATCTTTAAAAACCTTCTTGTCCAAATGGTAATGGCCAGAGCTTTCATATTTGGCATATAGCATCATCTAGTGGCCTTCTACCAAAATACTTCAAATTATGTCCCTGATGTGAAGAATTGGCCCTAAGTTGTGGGTCTCGGATTTCACATAGCGATAAAGAAGGAAATCTTTAAAAACCCCTTTGTCCCAAACGGTAATGACCAGAGCTTTCATATTTGGTATGTAGCATCATCTAGTGGCCCTCTATCAACATACCTCAAATTATGGCCCTAGTGTTGAAAATGGCCCTATGTTGTGGGTTCTCGGATTTTACATAGTGATAAAGAAGGAAATCTTAGAAAATCTTCTTCTCCCAAACCATTAGGTCTAAAGCTTTCATATTTGGCATGTAGCATCATCTAGTTCAAATTATGGTCCTGGTGTGAAAGTTAGCCCTATGTTGTTGGTCTCAGATATCATATAGAGATAAAGATGGAAATCTTTAAATGTCTTCTTGTGAGCACCCTTGAGACTGCATTTCTTGCTAAGCTGAATTGAAAATTGATTAGAATGTCTGTCTCAATAAAATCTCACATGAGTCTGCATTTAATGTTTGTTCGGAATATAACTTTGTCATTTCAAGTCAGAACGACTTCAAAATTGGTATGCATGTTTGTTGTGGTATTACCGAGTACTGTGTTCAAGAACAATAACTCTACCTAGCATGGATTTTTAGTAATTCCACTTTGATCTTTATTTTGATAGTATTGTTTGCTTGTCCAGAGTGGAATTTTGAAGTCTCAAATCAAATTGTTTGTTGCATTGCCTGCCCTATGCAACTATTATACCTCCTTTACAACTGGCGATGGGATTGCATATCTTTCGACAATTTGCCCCTCTTGTTTCATCATCATTAGCCCTTGTACCTCAATATTTAGTAATTATAATCTTTGTTTTAGACCTTCGCTGCTTAGTACTCAGGTGAGCGATATAGGACCATCATGGTCCTCTTGTTAAAATAAATGTCCTGCCTTCATGGTAAAGGCAGACAGGTGCGTGTCATTCGTCTTCGTGTTTAAACGCTCAAAATGCCATACATACCATAGGCCTACATCTGTTTCGGGTACATGACGATTGCCAATTTGTCCGATTTCGTGCATTTGGAACAAAGGCTGAGACGCAACAGGCTCAATGTAACCACAGGCCTTTGAATTTCCATTGATCCATCAAAGAATAATTAAATTTTGCTTGGTCGATCATTGAAAACATATGAAAGCGTATTGGTACATCGCCGGTAATTATTACGGAATATTGAACTTTTCAACATCGTTACCATAAATAGCACAGTGGCAACTGCCTCTTTGCTCTTTTTGATATACAATAAAGAGGGATTTACCAACGTGCTATTTATAGTAACGATGTCCGATAATAAAAAATTCTTTAAGCCCGTCATAGACCAATGAAAAATTCTTTATCCCGTGATAGACCAATGGAATTTCAGAGGTCTTGGGTATAACTGATACCTTTGTCCCCGCGAAGATTGAAAATAACCGGACGCCAGGATTGCGTAATAGTCATGTACCACGAGCAATGGCATTTTGGTCAAAGTTTGACAAAATTTGAGACGCAACGGGCTCAGTGTAATTGATACCTTAGCCCCCGAAAAGATTGGAAACAACCAGACGCCAACATAGCTTTATAGTCTGGCAGGTACCTCGAGCGATAGTACTGCTTCTGAAAGTGCTGAACAAACGGTTGATGTCCGTAGTCGACTGGATCAGTTCATGTTTCGAGGAGCCGTCTGTTTCGGAAACATGCTGTTAGGGAAACTACATAGTAAACTGTTTGCACCCATACTTGAGTTATGTGTTGGCCACTAAGCATTCTGGATTCAAATTCGATCGAAGATAACTTAAACTAAATATATTTACTGATGCAAATGTAGCCCACACTCGTTAACTCACGAAACTGTGCCAGAGAACTTACGGTTGTAAAACTGCTTCTGAGAATAGCACGAATTGTTAAAATTTCATGATAGTTTATCTTTCAATTTAGGTTCAAATAATTATGTTCAAAACGAACGCAAGAGTAGGACTATTCGGTTAGAAGTTTTGTTCAGTATAGAATGGCAAAGATATTGTAGACGCTGGATATTTTACTGTTATCTTGTACGATAATCATATTGCATAACCTTTTACCAAACAATCCTGTGTTTTATAGACCCGTAGGAAGGATTCTATAATCATTGTCGGAAAAGGAGAAAAAGGCTGCTGACTAGCATTTCTCCCTTTCCCGTTTAAGTGGGTCAGCCAATCAGAAGTTGTGTTACATTGCAAATGTGAAAATTTTTGTGAGTTAGACATCACTTTGAAGTTGAAAACGACCCTGTTTGTATCGCAGTGTTGTTAAAACAATGGGTTGTTTCATAAAGGCCTAACTAGATATATTTGAAAATGTATTTTACGGATGAATTGATTTGAGTAAATAAAGTTTATTTGACCATATCATTCTTGAAGCTTTCTTATTGGTGACAATAAAAGTCATAATCGATTTATGCCTAACTGCATGGGTGCTTTACAAAATGCACATTGCAACACTTCACGTGTTGATCAGCTGGTATGTGGGCAATTGAATTTTGGCAATTACGCGTTCTTTTACTTTTTACATGTAGATAAACTTCTATGTAGACGGTTAAAAATAGGGCAGCAAAGTTTGACACACTGCATCGCATGTTATTTTACATGTACATCGAGTAGTATATTTACACATTACAGTATTGGTAAATACGCTTTTCTCAATGCTCATGCAAAGAGTTTACATGCAGACCAACTGGTATGCACTTAGTAAAACCCATAGAAAAACTATGTCTGACTCCATGCGCTCTTTTACAGTTTACCCGTTGATCGAATGATATGTATTGAGTCAAGCATTTTTGGCAGTTAAGCTTGACTCAATGCACCGTGTGGAATTTTGCATGTAGATAGACAGGTATATACACATTACAGGATTGGCGGCTTTATAACACATACGAATACTGAAGGTACCTTCAAATACCTTACAAGTATTGACGCCTTTATGTAGAAAGTTAAACTTTAGGCAGCAAAGCCTGACTGAATGCAGTGTCAGACTTCCTATTTTTACGTGAACTCTTGCATATGGAACGCACGAACTGTCTTATGACATGTTTTATAAGAACAATATCACAATACATACATGTACATGTCTATCAATGTTTAAACAGTTCACACTTTCAGCAGCTAAGCTTGACGCAGTGCACCGTATAAAATTCTCACGTGTCGATCAATTTTCTGTTAACATTTAATTTTTAGGCAGCTGAGTTTACTCATTACACTCCCAGACATTTGAATGTCATTTATGTGTAGAAAGATTGATATGTACACATATACAGGTCTACAGCTTTCCATGCGGTACTCAATGCTCTTTGCGATTTTTTACATGTAGATAAAGTTGTATACATGTACACGATTAAACCTTATTACGGGCGACTCACAGAGCTCTATGGCAATGTATTGTAGATAGTATTAGTTGTACGGTCAGGTGGCAGGGGACTTGGAAACTTGTTCACGGCTGTGGTGAATCAGGTCGCCCCGAGCCGAAGGTGAGGTGGCGACATGATTCGACACAGCCGTGAACAAGTTTCCAATTCCCCTGCCACCTGACCGTACATCGAATTTACACTGCAAAGTTTTACCCTTTCAAAGCGCGTTAAGCGAAATTTTCCTGTTAATCTCACGAATAGAGTATGCTGACGATATATAAATTCCTTACCGAGTGCCCCAATTCAATGAAAACTGACGTCACTGGCACTAAAACGTGCAGTTTGGTGCCTAAACGTGCAGTCTGGTGATCGACCGACGCCCCTATTTTGGATGTTGTGTTGTAAGTGTCGTGATGCTTACGGGGCACTCAAGAGGGAAACTGGCTTTACGTGGTTTTTGCCTAGGTACATGATATATATGTTCCAGGCATGTTAACCAATCAGATCACGCGAAATTTCTTTGCAGTATAATGAAATGGTATGTTCTGTAAATTCTGGCAGCTAAGCTGTGCTATGCAGACATACAGGGTCAGTTCATATGTTCAAAGGTAAATCTTGACCACCTGTTCACTGCTCATACGTTTTATTGACAAGACAGTTCAAAATAGGACAGTATGTAACTGCAATGTGCACTGTCAGATACAGTATGATTCCAGGAAACAGAACTACATTAGAGAAAGTGTCTTTTTTTTTAAAATCGGATGAGAATTTTCGAGCTTTCGTCTAGTTTTGAGGGTTACGGGAGTTAAGAAGGTTGGAGTACTATAATCCAATCGACAGTGCTTACACTTGTCGCACAATCAATTACTTTGTCAGCCCCCATCGTTCCATCTTCGCAAGCCAAGGTTACGATCACTACGTAAATCTTACCTTGGCTGATTGAGCCCGATTTCGAGTTTCCTGCGATGCGCCCTCCATTGGATGCTGGTTATTACCCCCTTTACATAATATTTCTAAAAGCCAATGCAATATCGTTTTACAAAACGCTTACGAATACACATGAAGCGATAAGCAGACATCCACGTGGGTTTCCATGTTTACCTTTTATTCGAAAGGTAGCTACCTTATTCTATTTTTATCAAAGATGAAATGCTACGAGCGATTTCATTCGTTGCAGTTAGAGCTGGCTGCATCCAATGAAAAACCGAATCGGGGGAATGTAAAAATCAAGCTCGATCCGCCAAGGGTGGAGTAGCTTAGTGAATCGTCAGCCTTGGCTTGCGAAGATGCCATCCTTCTGGCATTTTGTATTATGACTTTGTACAACAAACATGTCTGAAAAATGTTACCATGTCATTGATTTATTTTCGTGTTGGTTTTAAAAAGGCTAGCCAATCTTAAACTATCAAATTGTCGATTTTACCAAACTACATGACATTGTACCTATCTGAGTGTCTCCTTCACTTTAATCCCTAGCCGGTAACGTCAACAATTTGAACGGAACATTTATTTTTGGTGCACACGTGGCCCCCTCTAAAGTTGCCAACCGTATAACAATAGCACGTGTTGCAGCCATCTACTGACAACCACTGGGAGTGCAAACGGTACCAGCTACCGTCATACAAACACTCTCCGTATAGTGGTGTCCTGTTAGGTTTGGCTGAAACAGAAATAGTAGAATTACTTTACAAATTAACCCTTTCCCAAACGACAAACTTTTGGACTAGACCAAATTGAAAGCATTTGCAGACGACAATTCAACTCTTGGTGAAAAGATGATTTCTGTCTGATGATTTCTAGGGTAGAAAACATTGTGGGAAAAGGAGAAAATGCTGGTTACCAGCATTTTCTCCTTTTCCTACAATGTTTTTTCAAAAGGCTACTATTCCAGACCCGTAAAAACCAGGGATTGTTTGGGAAAGGTTAAAACATTTATAACGTTCGTGGTTTTTGCGGCCTATGTACATCAAGATAAACCTGCAGACTGATCTATGATCTATACTATCCACTTGGCTGAGACCAACTAGTTTAACTCTTTACCACACAATGACGACTTTTGACGACCCTGGGGTAGAAGCCTTTAGAAAACATTGTGGGAAAAGGAAAAGGAGAAAATGCTGGTAACCAGCATTTTCTCATTTTCCCACAATGTTTTCTGCCCTATCAAATCAAATTCCGATTCCTCAGCTACATTTATTTTGTCGTCTGCTAGTGCTTTCAATTTGAACCAGTCTAATAAATTTGTCGTTTGGTAAACAGTTAAGGAGCCGTGCAGTGGCAATTATTTGAGTTTTACTTCTGGACAGTTAGGGAAAATTGACCACTAGCGAAAAGCTTCGGCCGAGGTCAGCCTGTGCGAAGTTTGGTCGATACTTTTCGCAAATGCATTAGTCTATCATTTCTAAAAGCATTACTATCCAAAGGTTCAACCTGTCATAAATTTCTAACAGGAAAATATTGATGCTGAACATCAATGGCGCCGCAAACCAGTTATTTCTGTAACAGGGCACAATGCATTGGGCCGCGTTAAAGGTGGGTATTTAGAATTTTTACATCTCACCAAATTAAAAAATAAATATATCACTGAATTTTATATGAAAAAATAATACAAATCATCAATAATTAAGACTTATAAAATTACAAAAAAAAAAATTCTCTGATGGTGTTATCTTAAAAGGCTACGTATCCTCTTAAGGTATTTTTAGATTTCGCGCCAAAAATCAATAAAGCATTTTGGGAATGCCAAGTGACTGGCACGCTTAAATTCCATAACATAAAAAACATGTAATAATTATTTTCCATAATGTCTTCTTCGGACGCTATGTTTGAAACTTCGTCTGTGTATTCCTGTATGTAAATGGGAGAAATGATCATCTAAAAAATAGAACGTGTCTTCCGTTGATGATAACCTGGGCTGTAGTAAATCTCTAATTTCTCGTGTTGTCGGATGGTTTTCGACGACTGGGGTTTTATGAAGGAAAATTTAAAGGCTTTTGGAGTATAAGGTTGATTTTTTTATGCATTTTTGTAGAATTTTCGTCCCAAAATCTGAAGGGCCACCTTTAAGCTGTTTATGGAAATCGTTTGACAGCTCAGTAGGAATCACACTGTTGATCACGTGACTCATTTTGTCACGTTAAACCCTTTACCTGATATGCCAATTTGAGGCTCTTCCATTTCAGCAGCAAATAAAGATATGATGTCAAAAATATGGACAAATGCGGATACAAATATCTGATTGAGTGGAAAACATCGTGGGAAAAGGAGAAATTGCTCGTCAGGAGCAATTTCTCCTTTTCCCACAAGGTTTTTAAAAGCTGTCTGTTGTTGATACGTCAAAATGAGTATCTATGGAGTAAAGGGTTAACATCCAATATTTGCATATGTGGAGAAAATCGTCGCCCTTGTAAGATTTTGTCTACACAAACAAATATTTGTCGCAATGAATTACCATACATTAACGAAAGAAAAAGTCTGTTATCGGATTGTGCTAAATCTGACACTCTAACACACACGTCTGGTATCATACAACCCCTTTTTATAGATATAATCAAGACATGAATGAAGTTCTTATTATATCTATATAGACTATGATACCAGTCATGTCCGGCGCTCACGTCAGGCGCAAGTTACAGTTAGCTGGTCTTAAAAACACGATCGCGAAAGGAAAACAATATTTCTACAATCCATACAATACTAGAACAATAATATAACGGGTCACAAGTACCTCATAGTGTGCTCTAGGGTCAGTGAGCTTGAAAATATCTCTTAACCTTTTCCAGCGTAAGATATTTAAAATGGTGGATTCGAAAATTTGTGACAGATAATATTTTATCACGTGACTTCTCGAAATGCATCTTTATTATTTTTCGAAAGGAAAATATTGATATATCTACGATCTGGGTTTTTATCCATCTAACAATGAAAGTACAATGTTATATATTAAAAAAGAAAATCCCACAAACAATTAAAAAAGTTAGTATGGACCCCGATCTGGTAAGCAAAGTACAGTAGATATAGATGAATGTTAAAGCATGAAACCAGTTCAATATGGCTGCCTCCATAGAGACTTTACAAAACCGAATAAAAATATAGTGCCGCCGCTCAAGCGGCGCCACAACAAACAACAAACTTATCGAATGGTCCACGTTCAAAGCATTTTTTGCAGAAGACAAATTCGAGCTGTTTCAAATATTCATTCCTAGTCCCATGACAAAGGAACCCGTGTTTTAACTAACCGGAAGCAGAAGAATTTTGAAAACACCTAGGTAACCAACATTTTCTCCATTCGCCACGATGTTTTCTATCCTCTTATGGATAAATCTTGTTTTGTGTTCTTTTTTATATAAAATGTATTGTCTATAAATGTTTTGAAATCCGATTACTCCAGAGCTGATCCGTTTGGAAATGAATTAAGGGCCCCGTAATAAAATCAAAGTGCTGTAAGCACTGTAATCGGTCGTCACTGAATGATTATTGGTTGGTTGGTTGTATTGGAATTTACTTTAACAGCTAAGGTCATATCATGGCGATCGATGACACACATGTGTTTCTTGACTTTCTCACACCAGTACTAACACAACTTTTCTTTCCTAAGCCACCGACTACTTTTCTCACATGCTTCTGCAGAGGTGAGAGGTGAAAATACGCCGGACAGAAAGTTCGCCTCAACCAAGGATAGAACTCACAACCACCGGGTCATGAGTCCGACACGCTCACCACTGAGCCATCCAGGCGGAACCACTGAATGATTAAGCAATGTGGATATTTTCAAGGGTATAATTGTCACGGCAACCAGAATTTTTAATGAAAATTACTTAAGTTAGTTTAAAATTTGACTCGAGAAAAGCATTTCACCAACTACTGTTGGACATATATGTAACACTTGGCGTGATTGCTATCTTTTGGAGGCGAGTGAGAGTTCGTTCAAAACTTTCTAGTCATTTTTGCAAATAGGTCTACTGCTGACATAGGCAATGGCAATAAATGTCTGAGATAGTCAAGTAGTAAGCTTAAAATGATCTTTGAAGCTTTCTGTCCTTATTTTTAAACTTAAATGAGCATCACATTTTATGATTGAAAAAATTCCCAAAACTGTTTACTTCCCTGTACCTCCTCTTAATTTGACCTGCGAAAACCGTAAAAAAACATGAAATGTCATTTTGAGAGTTCTAAACCAAAAATGGCTTTCTTGGTAAAATGATCTGTGTGAAACTGAAAATATCAAACTTCTATTATTTAGGGTTGTATTTTGTTAAATATATTGAATGAATATAAAGGTTTCTTTTATAGATTTTGAAAAGCTGAGCATTTGATTCTGAATAGGAAGAAATATTTTCATCCCGTCGAAAATATATAAGAAAATGTGCTAAATCTAAATGATCAAATGACTGGTTACGACTTCTTACTTTTTAAAAAAGTAAGCAAGGATTACTAACTCTTACAAAAAATTGAAATAATACAGATAGATATCAAATAGAGTACTCGTATACAAACTTCTCAAAAGTCAGCTCTATACACATGAAGTTAAATAATTGATAAGTTTCCTTAGATGACTAGCTCTAAATTGTAGTTCCCCCCATATCCCCATTTCCAGACAGACTAATTCTCTTTTCAACAAATCTACAAACTTATACTTTTGTGGGTTTGAACACATTGCTGATCGATGCACAACTTATATACGTGCAACAAAGATACTTCCTTGATCACACACATCAAACCTTGCCGTCTACTTAACTTTAAAAATAGTAGAGAGGGGATACAGCATAAAACGACCCACGGGAATGCGAATCTAGCCAAAAGTGTACAAGCTCTGTCACTTAAAAATTGAAAGGAATCAATCCAGATAAAGTACTTGCATACTAGAATTACATGAAAACATAAATTTCAGTTGTTGTTGCTTCTTATTTAGACTTTATCGCGTTCTCTCTGAGAGTCGTTCTCTCCCTCTGCAACCTTCTTCAAAATGACGACTGTAGTGGACTTCAAAGCGTAGGTAATCGATCACGTGATATACACACAATAATTTGATTTGTTCTCCGCTCAGTTCTCACTTGTATCATGTGACTTCTATTTCGCGAGAAACATCCACCTAAATATCACGTGACTATTTCTCCCTTTACGTCGGAAATTTTAAATGTGTTGACCAGTATCTAGAATCTATGCAATAACGTGCTGGTATTTAGAAGACGAGTTTCGTAATTCATTGTTGAACGCATTGATAATAATATGCCATATTCGCCATTCAAAGAAGACAAAAACAAAGTAGATCTGATGTTACTTCAATAGTAGCTAATCTAACAGTCTTTATACAAATTATGTATGGTTTGTATGCGTCCATTCCTGTAAAGGGGCTCTTTGGGAATTGGGTCAGTTTGGATTTGTGGAAAACGCCGTCTCTAATCGGTCTAACGACCGATTAAAAACAGCTGATTCCACTTTAATGTTATCCTACAATATTTGCTATGATAAAAATTAGAATTACGTTCTACTTTAACCGAGCCACTTTTTCCTTTTTTCCCTTCTAAGAATTATCATTTTTAAATCTAAAACCGCTACATTTTCATTACATAGGGAGATAAAAATCACATACATTTTCTGGATACTAACAAAAGTCTCAACGAATAATTCGAAACAGACACTAAAGGAATTTCTGATGGGTTATAAATGTGCAAAAGTGTTATACATGTATCTGTATGAATCTGCATTTATCAACTATTAAGAAATTAGAAATTTTATTCCATCCTGCAATAGAAGTATTACAGGTCTATTACCTTAAAGCAGGTTGTTTGCTAATACTGCTGACCCCAGAGAGAGGTTTGACTGTATACGGCCAAGCTTTGTTATAAGTTTTGAAATTTTGACAGAAAAAGCAGAAGGCTTCGACCTCGTTCAGCCTGCATGGAATGTGTAGGAACATGAGTCGATAATTTTTGCAAATGCATTTAGCGTTCTTTTCTCAGAGCGTGCCTCAAGTATTTTTGAAACAACAGTAGCGTTTGGGGGTTAGAACTAGTTTGGTCGGGCTAGAAGACAAAGATATTTTTTTCATAAGCCTGTGGAGCGTTAAGATCCGATATTAGTGTGGGTTCCTGCGTGTCGAAGTGGCAAACTGAAGAAGTCGTAACCCGGGGCCCTGGTTTCGAGCCTCATAGTAAGCACAAGATTTGAGCAAGAAACATCAGAGCTCTAGCCTCCTACGACATTATTATATGAACGGTGAGGTGTCGCATAAAATCATGTCAACCGAGATCAGTCCGCACGTTTTGTCCGAGCGTCTGGTATGTCAAACCTTTTGAAAAGCGTACAATGCTACCAAATGATAACTTTAATAAAACTCGCAACGTGCTTGTAAAATTATTAAAGTATTATTACTAATATCAATATAAAATCTTTTATTTCATCAAAACCCTTGAATGGTCAGATATTTGATAGAGATAAACAGTCCAATTGCCGCTTGTAAAATGACATTTTGTCTTTACATGTCAAAAACCTATCAACATGAAGACAGATATATATCAGTTATGTTTATGTACTCACCAAATCCTTCATCATTGCAGCTATTTATAGTGCAGTTCATTCCCTTTATATTACACGTACACTTATTGCAACCATCCAGAGCTGTAAAAGTTTCACCGACCATATGTACCTTCATCGAGTACAGACAAACTGGGTCACCAGGAGATACTACGGTCCCTTAAAATACAAACAGATACTGGGATTCGGTAATGCAGCTACGTGTTTTTTCCAGGGGAACAAGGAATGAGGTTCCTAGCTAATATATCAAAACGAAAATAAATTTAAATGAATTTGAAAGACGCGTGGTTAAAAAGGACTGATACTACTTACAAGCGATTCCTGTTGAACATTTCAAATGAGTTCAAATCGAGTGATCTAAAATAAAAGTAAACTGTAAAGAAATTATGCGTGTTTGATACAGCTGGACAAGGATTGAGACTACTGTTTGATATATAGAATTGAAAGTTAACATAATTCAAATGATTTAGCAAAAAATATAGAATGGTAAGAAGCACCGATATGCACTGGACATATTCGTAAAGGTAATCAGATTCCTGTTCAATATTTCGATTTAAAGTTAACATTAACCAGATTTAAAGAAAAAGGTTGATACGTATTGGACACATAATGCCTAGTAAGCAAACAGATTCCTTTTTAGATGTTTCAAAATAAAAATCAAAGTGAATATGAATCAGTAAGTGAAAGAGAAACAATAAATAGAACTGATTTAGCCAATTTGAAATTGCATTACTTTGAAATTAAGGTTATTATGTAGATAGGATATACAGTCACCTGTTTTCAGAATATTCTAGAAAGATGTAGAACATTTTTTTGGTTTTCCAGTGGTTATTTTTAGAAACAGGTCGGTTAGTAAACAAGCTGTTTACTAATTAATGGTGTCATCTTTCTAGGAAAGACATATATAGAATTTTCCAAGCTGATATAAATAGAAGTGACTTACTGGGTGATTTTGGACCTTGAAGTTAGACTTATAACTTGGAGGATACAGAATTAGTGAATAATTAGGGAATATAGATCTGTAAGTTGGAATGACTTTATTTTGATACAGGTTGCTCTTATCTATAGGCAAGTTAAAGCTATTGTTAATTCATTTGTTTTAGGAACTAGGAATTTCATACTTTCTATAGTTTTAAAATATTTCTTAATTTTGTGGGAGTTATTCTATTTCTTGTTCCAAGATAAAAAAAAATTTAATATTTCATTCAAACTTAAAACTCTTATTGTATTCTTTTGTCTTTGTTCATTACTACATAATGTTGATCATTAAAGGTTTGTTACTGGTTTTCTTTCTCATTACGCTTGGCCCCGTAACAGAAATAGGGGGCTGGTCCGGGATTTATCATGTACTTTGAAATTATTTTGAACTTGTCACAAATAGATAATAATAAAAAAATATAATTTGAAATTTATTCCCTTGAACCAGCAAAAAGCAATCATGTTTTTTGATCTTGAAAAAATTATTGCTGAGTCGTCACAGAAGTTGTCAAATTTGGCAAAAAAGTATGATTTGTCAGATCTTGCTTCTCATTGTACACTGACAGCCATTAAAGGCACTATGTTAAAGCATAAAATTAGAAATTTTATTGTTCAGAGTTAGAATAAAATGCATGCTGAAGAAAGAGAACAGGATAGGCAATTTCAGATCAAAATAAAATAAAAAGAAATAGAAAATAACGAAAGTACATCTTTGCATGTGATTAATGACTTAAGACATAACAAAACACCTCGGGCTTGTTCCACCATTTCAAGAATAGGAAATTGATAAATATTTTTTAAGTCTTCTCATATTGTGAAAGAAAAATTGAAGTGGCGAAGACAACACTGGACCTTACTCTTGCAGGGAAGGCTCGCGATATCTATTCTCAACTAAGTAATGAAAAACTCTCTAATTATGGTAATGTTAAAGAATTGATTCTAAGGGCTTATTAATTGCTATCTGAAGCAAATAGACGAACATTTAGGAATTGCAGGAAAGAAAATGGTAAAACCCATGTTGAATTTGGTAGAACTAAAGAACAATTATTTGATAGGTGATGCCATTCAAAGAAAACAGACTAAGCTCCTGGAAAACTTAGACAACTTCTGTTAGTTAAAGAATTTAAAAAACTTTCTTAGACGAAAGAAGAACTTTAGAAGAAGCTGCTTGCTTAGCAGACAACTTTGGCTCGACGCATATGGTCTCTTTCATGAATAGATCAAACCACCAAAAACCTTTTTATTCATCTACTGGTCCTAAACCAAATTTTAATCAATTTAATTGACTGTTGTGATAAGCCCAGTCTTCCCCTATTAAACTTTTAAGTGATACTGGAGTTTCTCAATCTCTTATTTTATCACATGCCTAGCTTTTTTCTGAGAAGACTTCTTCTGGGACATGTGTCCTTATTCTGGGTGTAGTATGTGGAATTGTTAAAGTTCTGCTTCATAACATTTATTTGCCTTCGTGCTTAAATAATGGTCCAGTGGCTGTTGGTATTAAAATACCTTTTGAAGGTGTTTATTTGTATTTAAGCAAAGAATTAGCCGCAGATATGGTAATTGTTAATCCACTTGTAGCTGGCACAACTTGCATTGGATCAATCACTCGATCAAATTGAGGAAGACATTCCTGACCTTTACCCGTTTTGTACAGTTACTAGAGCTATAGCAAAGAAAGCCATTTTGACTGAAAACCAATCTGATATTGACTTATTTGATCCTTTGTTGGGTCATTAATCTAGAAATGAAATTTTATTATTTAAAATTGAAATTCTATTTCACGAAACCCATCTGAAAGTCAGACACATTCTAAACATAATTCATCAGAATTTAATTTTATATCTTTTCCTTTAGTTAATGAAGGCCATGATACAATGTCAGGGTCTAAACTAAGTGAAGACCAACACAGTGATCCAGAAATAACACTTTTATTTCAAGAAGCTGTTAGTGAAACTGATCTTCCACGAGAATCTCTTTGTTTTTCAATAAAAATGGAATATTAATGACAAAGTTACACACTCCTGAAGTTCCTTTGATGATTAGTGGGCTGTCAGTTATCAAATTGTCCTTCCTAAATCTTGTATATCAGAGATACTAAGCTTAGCTCATAAAACACCAATGTCGGGTCATTTAGGCATCAATTATAAATCTTTCAGACCAGAAATATTAAGCTTATCTCATATAACATCGATGTCGGGTCATTCAGGAATCAATAAAAACTCTCATAAATTTTCTGAATCATTTAGAGAAAACTCAATATAAAATGAAAGAAAGATATGACAATAATACTACAGTAAGAAATTTAAACCTGGGGATAAAGTTTTAGCTCTTCTATTAATACCTAATTGGCATCTACAAACAAGATATGTTGGTCTTTATTCTGTAGAGAAAACGGTCGGTGACTTAAATTATGTGATAACAACTACTGACAGGCGGAGGCAAAAGCAATTATGTCATATTAATATGTTAAAAGAATATGTTGATAGGGATAATTCAAATATTTCACCAATAAATGTAGTTTCACCAGTCACTCAAAATCAGAATCACGTTAAGCATGAAGACTTAAATTGTAAAGAAATGAGCTTTGACAAGTCTAACTCTATTTCTTCGAAGCTTCAAAATTCTGTCATTTTTAGAAAATTAGATAAAGAGTTTCAGATTTAGATAATAAAATAAAAAAAGATTAATTAAAGAAGATTAATTTTTGAATATGAGCACCTTTTCCCTGATAATCAAACACGGACAAATACAATTTACTACGTTGTGGACATCAAAAATTCAAAACTATTGAAACAAGATCCATATCAAATGAATCCCAAGAAATTGGAGCATTTTAGAGAGAAATTCAAGCATATATCGGACAATGACTTTATTGAACCTAGTCAAAGTGAATGAGAGTTCTCCCTGTATTCTTGTTCCAAAGGTAGATGAAACCTTTCGTATGGGTACTGACTATAGATAAGCTCATACTGTGACCAAGACTGATCCGTTTCCAGTGCCAAGAGTAGATGACTGCGTTGACAATATTGGTCATGCTAGATATGTTACTAAATTTGATCTTCTGAAAGGATTTTGGCAAATTCGTCTCATTGAAACAGTTAAAGAGATCTCTGCATTTGTGACTCCCTTTGGACTTTATCAGTGCAAAGTTATGCCGATTTTGGGATGAAGACTAACCGACATTATTTCAACATTTTATCAACATAATATTATCTGGATTGAACAACTGTAGGACCTACATCGATGACTTCATCGTTTACAGCTATGATTGGGATGAACATCACAAGACTATCAGAGAATTTCTTTTGACAAACTCACTATAGCCAAATTAACAATTAATCTTGATAAAAGTTGATTTTATCTAGAGTTTAACTTGTAACATTTGTCTTTATGTACGATTTTGCCGACAGAATGACTCTATTTAAAAACATGATGGTCCTATATCGCTCACCTGAGTGCTAAAGCAGTAAACGTCTACAATGAAGATAAATACCAAATATTGATGTTCAAGGCCAAATGATAATGAAACAAGAGTGGCAAATTGTCGCAACGTAAGCCCATTCCACCGGCAGTTGTCAAGGAGGTACAATAGTTGCAAAGGGCAAGCAATACATCAAACATGTTCACCAAGTCTCAAGTCAATTTGACTTACTAAATATCAAAGCTCTCCGAAGAATTTTAAAGTTTTCCTTTTTTTTTTGTTCCTAGGTTTAGAATTTGTGACCCCTTGGGCAGGGCCAGTTTTGACCCCTGGGGCATCTTATGAACAAACTTGGTAGTGATCCACAAGTAGATGCTACATACCACATATCAAAGCTCTAGAGCTTCTAGTTTCAGAGAAGAAGAATTTTAAATTTTTCCTTTTTAGTTCCCATGTTTAAACTTGTGGCCCCAGGGGCTGGGCTAATTATGACCAAAGGGGCATCATATGAATACACATGGCAGATGTCCACTAGCAGATGCTTTATACCAAATATCAAAGCTCAACTCCTTCGGTTTCAAAGAAGAAAATGTTTAAAGTTTTCCTTTTTTCCCATGTTCAAACTTGTGACCCCCGCGGTGGAGCCAGTTTGGAACCCAGGGGCATCATATGAACAAACTTGGTAGAGGTTCACTAGGAGATGCTTCATACAAAATATCAAAGCTCTTAGCCTACCAGTTTCAGAGAAGAAGAATTTTAAAGTTTTCCTTCTTTGTTTCTATGTTCAAACTTGTGACCCCCGGGGCGGGGCCAGTTTTTGACCCCTGGGGCATCATATGAACAATCTTGGCAGGGATCCACTAGGAGATGCGACATACCAAGTATCAAAGCTCTACTCCTTCCAGTTTCAGAGAAGAAGATTTTTATAGTTTTCCTTCTTTTCTCCTATGTTTTGAACTTGTGACCCATAGGGCAGGGCAAGTTTGGACCCCAGGGACATCATATGAACAGACATTGTAGAAGTCTACTAGGAGATCCTACTTACCAAATATCAAAGCTCTACATCTTCTAATTTCAGAGAAGAAGAATTTTAAAGTTTTCCTTCTTAATTTCTATGTTTCAAACTTGTGACCCCCGGAGCGGGCCAGTTTTGACCCCAGGGACATCATATGAACAATCTTGGTAAAGGTCTACTAGGAGATGCTACATACCAAATACCGTATCAAAGCCCTGCACCTTCTAGTTTCAGAGAAGAAGATTTTTAAAGTTTTCCTTCTTTGTTCCTGTTTCAAACTTGTGACCCCTTGGGCGGGGCCAGCTTTGACCCCAGGGACATCATATAAACAATCTTGGTAGAAGTCCACTAGGAGATGCTACATAATAAATATCAAAGCCCTGCACTTTCTAGTTTCAGAGAAGAAGATTTTTAAAGTTTTCCTTCTTTGTTCCTATGTTTCAAACTTGTGACCCACGGGGGGGCCAGTTTTGACCCCTGGGGCATCATATGAACATTCTTGGTAGAGGTCCACTAGGAGATGCTACATACCAAATATCAAAGCCCTGCACCTTCTAGTTTTAGAGAAGAAGATTTTCAAAGATTTTGCTATTTTTTTTCCTTTTGGTTGCGACAGACGACGGACGCACTTCGTGCTCAGGTGAGCTAAAAAGTGGCCATTGAGAAGTTAGTTTCAGTGTACAGTGACCTTTTTTTCTGAATATTCTAGAAACATAAGGAACATTTATTAGTTTTTCCATTATGAATACTTTTTAGAAACAGGTTGCTTGGTAAACAAGCTGTTTACTAATCCATGATGTCATCTTTCTAGAAATAATAATCTATAATTTTCTAAGCTTATATAAACAGAAGTGACTTACTTGGTGATTTTGGACTTATGAAGTTAGGATTGTGGCTTGGAGGATACAGAATTATGGAAAATTGTATGATTTAACTTGGGATATACATCTGCAATTTGGAATACCTGTATTTTGATACACGTTGCTCATAGCTATTTGCAAGTTAATACTATTGTTATGTTAGGTTTTCGGAACCTTGAGGGATCTTATCATATTTCTTGTTCTAAGATAAAAAGATTGTCAAAATTTCCTTTAAACCTTACTCTTATTGTACTTTTTTTTCTTTGTTCATTATTTGCTCACCTAAGCACAAAGTGCTAAAGGTGAGCTATTGTGATCGCCCTATGTCAGACGTCCGTCGTCCGTCCGTCGTCCGTCAACAATTTCTTTAAACATCTTCTTCTCCTAAACCACTTTGCCGATCTTCATGAAACCTGACAGGAATGTTCCTTGGGTGAAGCTCTACCAAAATTGTTCAAAGAATTTCATTCCACCCATAACTCTGGTTGCCTCGGCAACAACAAAAAACATCGAAATCTTTGAAAATCTTCTTCTCTGAAACTAGAAGGCGTAGAGCTTCGATATTTAGTATGTAGCATTTCCTATTGAAATTCTACCACGTTTGTTTAAATTATCCCCCTAGGGTCAAAACTGGCCCCACCCCGGGGGATAACAAGTTTGAGCATAGGAACAAAGAAGGAAAACTTTAAAAATCTTCTCCTCTGAAACCCGGGGTGTAGAGCTTTGCTATTTTGGTATGTAGCATCTTTGAGTAGACCTCTTACAAGTTTGTTCCAAGGATGCTGCTTTGGTTAAAACTGAGGACCACAAGTTCGAACATAGGACAAAGAAGGAAAATTTAAAATTCTTCTTTGAAACTGGAAGGTGCAGAGCTTTGATATTTGATTGTCATATGTCCGGCGTCTGTCGCCCGTCAACAATTTCTTTCAACATCTTTTTCTCCTAACCAACTGGGCCAATCTTGATGAAACTTGGCAGGGATGTTCCTTGGGTGAAGCTTTACCAAAGTTGTTCAAAGAATTGAATTTCACTCATAAGCTTTTGTCTAAGGTGAGCGTTCCAGGGCCAATGGCCCTCTTGTTGAATATTGTTAATTGTTAAAGGCTTGTCGCTAGTTTTCTTTCTCGTTAGGTTTGGCTTGTAACAAGTTTAAGATTTTGAGATTTAGATTCTGAACGTTATTTAGATTGCTTTTTTTTTTTTAACAGAGGACAGAAATATTGCCAAAAACAACATCGGGGTAACACTGGCCATATTATCTTAAACTCATGTGCCGTACTTTTCTATTGTTAGATTGAAAATTGATATGCAAGGAAAATACTTACCATGTTACGTGCGACATAAGGACCTTTTGCGGACAATGAAGATCAAGATCAGCCTTCACAAAACCTGCAGTCTGATCTTGGATCTACTCTATCCGTTTAGGGGGTTCCCCTTTTTTGGGTAGATAATAGGCTGAACAGTTTTTATTAAGTTATTTAGCAGGTTAAGGGTCAAACTTTTTGTTAAAACTATTAGGATCGCCTGTAAGCCACTTTAGGTAACACCGATATAAATTTGAGTCATGATCTGTGAGAAGGGGGCTTAATATGTTTGCAAAAAGTATCGACCCAGATCAGCCTGCACAGGACGCGCAGGCTGACCTGAGTCAAAACTTTTTCGCTATTGGCCAATTTAGTATATGTGCGGGGTACAGTCTACCTCATAATGAAGTTGATTGCTAAAGAATGTTGCTACAACGAATCCCAATGTATGTGATCGCTTGCTTAGTATCATGCAACATATCGTGCATTAAGCCCCGCTTTGCAGAGCAAGTCCTGCACGCTATTGACTGAGCTACCGGGGCTTTGCTCCAGAATTACCAATAGTCTTTCGATTCAAACGTTAAAAAGAGGTCCCCTGCAATGGTGCTATACATCGAACACCTCAACCCATTACCACACAACTCCTACTTTTGGCGACCCTGAGAAAGACGCCTATAGAAAACACTGTGGGAAAAGGAGAAAATGCTGGCAACCAGCCTTTTCTCCTTTTTCCACAATGTTTTCTACCCTTCACACAACGAATTTCAAATTTTCAGTCACTTTTATTTTGTCGTCTGCAAATGCTTTCGATTTGGGCAAGCCGAAAATATTATCGTTTGGTAATGAGTTACAGGACCAGGCTTAATGTGGGATAGGGGTCGTCCTGTGACTTAAACTATCCCCCATATCAAAACTAACTTTCTTCAAGGGACGTCACCCTTACCATAAATAAATGCTAATTCAATCAATCCACCTACTATTCAGTTTACAGTGACCGTCATCAAGTCTGGCAAAATACTGGACACCATACTGATTACACTCGCACGCGTCGCAAACCTCGGCATCCACCCATGTGTCTCCAACTTCGAACCTGCGACCTTGATTAGTGCACACACCATTAATATGCTCAGCTGGAATAAGATAACTAGGCATTTTTCAATTAAGCTAGATTCTTTGCATCGAAGCGATCATTTCTATTTGTTTAACGCCATCTTCAAAAGTGGCTATTGGCAGTATTTCAAAGCAGCCGATGCACGGATCGATACCGTCCTTTTACTGGTACTTTGTACAATATTCTTTCAAAGCTATAATCTGCTTTCCCACAGAACAATCCTCTAAACAACGACCAGCGACCAGAGAGGAATAAATCCTGTCAAAATGATTTGTTGGTTGTATTGGGGTTTAACGCCACTTTAACAGCTAAGGTCATATCATGGCAGTCGGTGAAGCACACGTGTTTCCTAGCTTTCTCACACTGGTGCTAACACAACTTTCTTTCCAAAGCCACCGACTACTTTTCTCACATGCTTCAGCAGAGGTGAGAGGCGAAAATACGCCTGAAAGAAAGTTCGCCTCAACCGAACTCACAAGCACCAGGTCATGAGTCCGACACGCTCACCACTCAGCCAACCGGGCGGGCCTGTCAAAATTACGATCAATTACTTGTATCATTGGAAAAAATCGGCCGAGTTTAGGATTCGAAAGAAAGACTCTCTAGTTTTAATACAGTTATTGGAATCGACTTTTTCGCGTCGAACTTTCCAAGTAATTTCATGTGTAACTGACTCATGCCCTGGCAAGAGGATTTTTGATTCATTTTTATGATGCATCGTACCAAGTAAGCCATCTCATACGTATGGATCTGTACTGTTCATTATGTGAAACAATGGGCTAGATTAAAAAATGTCTTGCAACACGCGAAACGGGGCATTCGGAAATTTGCGTAAAGTGTCGTCTCGGATCAGCCTGCGCAGTTCCCGCAGGCTAATCCGAGATGGCACTTTACGAATGCATTAGATTTTGTGCTACAGCAGACTTGTGCAAAACAGAAAATACAATGAAAACGTGAAGTGCTGTCTGGGATTAGCCTGCGCGGACTGCGCAGGCTGATCCGAGACGACACTTTACGCACATGTCCGAATGCCCGTTTTCGTGTGTTGCAAGCCAAATAGAGTGGTTCTTTGACGTGCAGCAAATTGACCAAAAGCAAAGAAGTTTGAGGCAGGCCGGCCTGTGCGGACCGCACAAGCTGACACGAATCTATACTTTTTGCAGATGCATCGCAGGCTGACGTGAATCGATAATTTTTGCAAATGTTTTAACCCCCTTTCCACAGAGCATGGCTCATATACAAGAATACGTTGGTTATTTTTAAATTCTAAAAGCAACCAGTCACTTAAACAAATCAACAAGCATGTACGAAAACCGCAAGAGTACTAATACAGTAACAGTCCACAGAAGTAGACGGCCTACTTCGCCTGCAGAATACACTACCTGTAGACATTCCCTACCTTGTTAACGAAGATGTCATAAAGTCATTACATAGTGTCTTTCACGAATGTTTTATCAAATTCCGAAAAACTGAGAAACAAACCTGATAAAAACAAAACCAGAGCAGAAAACGGCAATTTAAGCTTTATTTCTGTTTTCATCGTCGTCCTGAGGTCATATAGCTTTTGAGATAAGATTTAAAAGCAGGGCAAAAGGACAGCAGCAAAGTTCAAAGTTGCTACAAGCTCTCGTTTTCGTCTATGTATTTCCAATACTCGTCTTTGTGTCTCATTTTTCCACGAATACCTTCGTTAGGAATTGATTAATGAATTAATTACTTTGTCTTATGGATGAATGAATGAATGAATGAATGAATGAATGAATCCAGACTAAATGTTTACAGAATAGTTTGACACCCCACCCACCAAAAAAAAAAAAAAAAAATGAAGATTTATGGAGTTATTTCAAATTTAGGTTCGCTGAGGAGATGTGTATATATATATCATATCACTGACCGAAATTGAAAATCACTTACAAATTTTTCACATCGCCAAGGGGATATTTCAGATCGCCGAGGAGACATCTTAGATTTTCGAATATGTATATTTAAGATCGCTGAGGAGGTATTGTTCATATGATGCCCCTGGGGTCAAAACTGGCCTTTCCCCGGTGGCCACAAGTTTGAAACATAGGAACAAAGAAGGAAAACTTTAAAATTCTTCTTCTCTGAAACTAGAAGGTGCAGAGCTTTGATATTTGGTATGTCTAGCGGACCTCTACCAAGATTGTTCATATGATATCCCTGGGGTCAAAACTGGCCCCGCCCAGGGGGTCACAAGTTTGAAACATCGAAACAAAGAAGGAAAACTTTAAAAATCTTCTTCTCTGAAACTAGAAGGTGTAGAGCTTTGATATTTGGTATGTAGCATCTTCCAGTAAAAACATATCAAGATTGTTCATATGATGCCCCTGGGGTCAAAACTGGCCCCTCCCTGGGGGTCACAAGTTTGAAACATAGGAACAAAGAAGGAAAACTTTATTTTTTTTCTAAAACTAGACGGTGTAGAGCTTTGATATTTGGTATGTAACATCTCCTAGTAGATCTCTACCAAGATTGATCATATGATGCCCCTGGGGTCAAAACTGGTCCTGCCCTGGGGGTCACAATTTTGAAACATAGGAACAAAGAGGGAAAACCTTATAATTCTTCTTCTCTTTAAGTATAAGATGCAGAGCTTTGATATTTGACATGTAGCATCTCCTAGTGGACCTCTACCAAGTTTGTTCATATGATGCCCCTGGGGTCAAAACTGGCCCCGCCCTGAGGATCACAAGTTTGAAACATAGGAACAAAGAAGGAAAACTATAAAATTCTTCTTCTCAGAAACTAGAAGGTGCAAGGCTTTGATATTTGGTATGTAGCATCTCCTAGTGGATCTCTACCAAGATTGTTCATATGTTGCCCCTGGGGTCAAAACTGGCCCCTCCCTGGGGGTCACAAGTTTGAAACATCGGAACAAAGAAGGAAAACTTTAAAAATGTTCTTCCCTGAAACTAGAAGGTGTATAGCTTTGATATTTGGAATGTAGCATCTCCTAGTGGACTTTTACCAAGATTGTTCATATTAATAAAAAGAAAAACCTTCCCTCTATCTGGAGGTCTGCTGAACTATTCACATCTTTGCAATCGAAGGGTTACGATCCACTACGCTACTCTACTCTTGACGGATTGAGCTTGATTTCGACAATCACCCGATACCCATTTGCATTAGTTGTAGCTAGCTCTAACTGCATCGCATCAAATCGTTCGTAGCACTTCATCTTTGATAAAAATAGAGCATGGCTGCGATAAAAATAGAAGGTAAGCATGACTACCTCCGTGGATGTGTGCAGGATCTGTAATGATTTATTACCGAAAAAACATAGACGAACAAATATTTACATAAAGTTTCAATTTGACCAATCAATTATCAGATGTTTTGGGCTATATCCCATCACCTGACCATGGAATGTCGAAGTACGTTTATGGTTATTGCTTCATGTTGAATTATTGTATTCGTAAGCGGTTTGTAAAACGACATTTCATTGGCTATAAGAAATAAGATGTAAAGGGAGATAATAATCAGCATCCAATAGGGGCGTGTCGCGAGAATCTCGAAATCAGGCTCAATCCGCCAAGGTAAGATCCACGTAGTGTTCGTAACCTTGGCTCGCGAAGATGAACTATTCATAAAGATTGATTGAGTGGTCTGTTTAGTAAAAGCCAAAGAGCCTTTGGGATGCTGACAACAGAGACATGAAAATGACAAATCGCAGGAATGCTTGCCTTGGATTAATCAAAGTGCTGTAAGCACTGTAATCGGCCGTCACTGAATAATTATTGGAGTTTAACGCCACTTTAACAGCTACGGTCATATCATGGCGATCGATGACGCACATGTTTATTCCTGACTTTCTCACACCAGTACTAACACAACTTTTCTTTCCAAAGCCACCAACTACTTTTCTCACATGCTTCTGCAGAGGTGAGGGGCGAAAATATGCCGGAAAGAAAGTTCGCCTCAACCAAGGATAGAACTCACAACCACCGGACCATGAGTCTGACACACTCACCACTGAGCCACCCAGGCGGGGCCACTGAACGATTAAGCAATGTGAATATTTTCAAGGGTATAATAGTTGTCACGGAAACCAGAGGTTTTAATGAAGATTACTTAAGTTAGTTTAAAATTTGACTAGAGAAAAACATTTCACCAATTACTAGTGGACATATATAACACTTGCCGTGAGGACTACGTCTTGGAGGCGAGTTAGAGTTCGTTCAAAATTTTCTGGTCATTTTTGCAAATAGATCTACTGCTGATATAGTAAATGCCAATAAATGTCTGAGATAGTCAAATAGTAAGCTTAAAAGAATCTTTGAAGCTTTCTGTCCTTATTTTTAACCTTAAATGAGCATCAAATTGTATGATTGAAACAAATCCCAAAACTTTTTACTTCCCTATACCTCCTCTTAATTTGACCGACGAAAACCGAAAAAAAAAACATGAAATGTCATTTTGAGAGTTTTAAACCAAAAATGGCTTTCTTGGTAAAATGATCTGTGAAACTGAAAATATTAAACTTCTATTTTTCATGGTTGTATTTTGTTAAATATACTGAATGCACATAAAGGTTTCTTTTATAGATTTTGAATAGCTGAGCATTTGATTCTGAATGGGAAGACATATTTTAATCCCGTCGAAAATATATAAGAACCTGTGCTAAATCTAAATTATCTAATGACCGGTTACGACTTCTTACTAGTTAAAAAAGTAAGCAAGGAGTACTAACTCTAACAAAACATAAAAATAGTACATACATATATCAAATAGAGTACTCGTATACAAACTTCTCAAAAATCAGCTCTATACACATTAAGTAAAATAATTGATAAGTTTCCTTAGATGACTAGCTCTAAATGGCAGTCCCCCATTTCCCCATTTCCAGACAGACTGATTCTCTTTTCAACAAATCTACAAACTTATACTATTGTGGGTTTGAACACATTGCCGATCGATGCACAACTTATATCCGTGCAACGAAGATGCTTGCTTGATCGCACACATCAAACCTTGACGTCTACTTAACTTTAGAAATAGTAGAGGGGGGATACAGCATAAACAAAAACGATCCACGGGAATGCGAATCTAGCCCAAAGTGTACAAGTTCTGTCTCTTAAAAGTTCAAAAGAATCAATCCAGATAAAGTATTTGCACACAAGAATTACATGAAAACTTACATTTAAGTTGTCGTTACTTCTGAATTAAACCTTATCTCGTTCTTTCTAAGACTTTCTCTCTCTCTCTGCAACCGTTTTCAAAATGACGACTGTAGTGGATTTCAAAGCCTCGGTAATCGATCACGTGATACACACAGAAGAATTTGATTCGTTGTCCGCTCAGTTCTTACTTGTATCATGTGACTTCTATTTCGCCATAAACCTCCACCTAAATATATCACGTGACTGTTTCTTCCCTTTACGTCCGAAATTTTCAATTGACTAGAATCTATGAAATAACGTGCTGGTATTTAGAAGACGAGTGTCATAATTCATTATTGTAAGCATTGATAATCATATGCCATATTCGCCATTCAAAGAAATAAATCTGATGTTCTTTGAATAGTAACTAATCTAACAGTCTTTATACAAATTACAGTACGTATAGTTTGTATGCGTCCATTCCTGTAAAGGGCCTTTTCGGGAATTGGGTCAGTTTGGATTGTGGAAAAGGCCGTCTCTATCGGTCTAACGACCGATTAAAAATTAAAATAATATTTGGACAGCTGAATACCCGGAAATTCCTTAACTCTTCGTCCGGAGGTATTGAGTTAACCCCTAGACTGCAGCGCGACTCAAGACTCTTTGCGGACAGTGTAGATCAAGGTCAGACTGCACAGAACGAGCAGTCTGATCTTGGATCTAAGCTGTCCACCATGGAGATATTTTCAAAAAAAAAGTAGGGGGGGGGGTGGAGGGGAAAGGGGAATAAATGAAACAGCAATGTTTGATTTTTTTTTTCTATCAACTTGAAAAATTTCATTCAATATTTCAAGCTGGTTAACGATTAACCCTTCACTCCATAGATACTCATTTCTACCCGTCGCTTGCAGGAGCCTTTGGAAAACATTGTTGCAAAAGATGAAATTGCTCGTGAAGAGCAATTTCACCTTTTGTCACAATGTTTTCTAAACTGTCAAAAGATGTCATATACACATAAGAAACGGCTTCATCCTTGCTGTTATTTAGGGTCAATTAGAGATACCATAGAAATGTCTCGTTGGCTAAAGGGTTAAGATATAATACTATTGGGTAGAGTTAATACAGGTAGATAGTGCTCTACTGCTATATAGCTAAATTAGTTGTACATGGTGAGCGTTAAGACCGGTCAGTTAAAATGCAGTTGTCCAGGATGTGGTTAATTGCTGCTTATGTATTTGGATTAACACCAGTTTTACAGGCGAGGGAGCTTTTCACCGTAAGCACCTCTTTGGGGGATATTGTTGGTCAGGTAAATAATATCTCGGAGGAATACACAGTTACAACGTTTTTCGGGATTCCGTTTGCCGAGCCACCTGTTGGAAATCTGCGGTTTAAAAAGCCGGTACCGATAACGACGTTTTCCTCTCCCGTTAATGCAACCAGTTTTCGCCCGATTTGTGCTCAATATGACTATCCTGACAATCAAGGTGTTGAACAATCTGAGGACTGTTTGTATTTGAATGTATATGTACCTTATAACATGTCTGCGACAGGTATTTCGGCCGTTAAAAAGCCTGTTATGATTTGGATATATGGCGGTGGGTTTGTTGTTGGTGATACTGTTTCCTACGATGGTTCATTGTTGAGTTCTTTCGGTGACGTCATTGTTGTAACGATCGCTTACAGACTAGCAGCATTTGGATTTTTGACGACAAACGACGATGAGGTGCAAGGTAACTTAGGTTTATGGGACCAACATCTAGCCATTCAATGGGTACATGATCATATCACAGCCTTCGGAGGCGATCCTGGAAGTGTTACAATTTTTGGAGAATCAGCAGGCTCTGCGAGCGTGGTATACCAGTGCTTTTATCCGGGCAATCTTGGATTATTTCAACGAGCTATAGCACAGAGCGGTTCCCTGACTGCGGTCTGGGCCTATTTTGACAGACAACAAGCATCACAGAACGTATACTTTTTCGCCGAAACATTTGGTTGTCCTCAGTCTAATACGGCTGATATGGCTGAATGCCTAAGACAAGTACCCAGCGCAAATTTCAGTGCAATAGTTACTACTCCCGTACAGCTATGTCCAGTTAACGATGGTGTATTTGTACGAGATACACCACAGATGTTGATGTCAGGTCAGTCAGCGGCGTCTGACGCCTACACGATGTTTCAAAGTATCGATCTGATGATTGGTTTTACCAACGCTGATGGTCTTGTAGATATAGCCACTGCTATGGCTTTGTTGAACGATACAAACTTTGACGATTTTGTCTTATCAAAAGACGGATACGAAGATGTTTTAATTCCCTTTTATCTACAATACATCTCTAACCGAGAACTATCTCCGGCTTTAAAACTTGTCACGGTAAATGAATATACGGACTGGCGGAATCCTAACTCAGACGCTTTGAGAGGCCAACAGTTCACTGATTTTACAACGGATTCGTTCTTTTTAGTTCCAGCCACGTTAACTGCCAATCTACATACGAACTTGTCCACTTTTACAACAACATACATGTATGAATTTGCTGTCAGGCCTATAGATCACTTAATTCCAGTGCCAACATCACTTGACGGACCTGATGTCATGAATCATGCTGATGACATCATATTCGTATTTGGACAGGACCTTGATAGAGCGTTGACAGACACCCGGTATTCTTACTTAAACAACACTTACACTGCTACTATGACACTTTGGACCAACTTTGCAAAATCTGGGTAAGTGTTTGTTTGTATACCTCTGTCTTTGACCACACCTATTATACTTTTGTGGGTTTTACCAATTGGCGAGCACTAATTTAAACAACACGTACACTGCTAGTATGACACTTTGGACCAACTTTGCAAAATCTGGGTAAGTGGTTTTTTGTCTTTGGCCACACCTATTATACCTTTGGAGGTTTTACCAATTGGTGAGCACTAATTTAAATCTTTTATCGAAGATAGAGTTCGATGGTTGTACATTTACGAGACTTTTATACGTTACTCATATCCAATTGGGATAGAAGACCTCGTGTTAATCTCAGACGAAAAAACATCGTACAAAGTCGGCCGATTTCATAACACAAGGGGAAAACGATTTTCTCCTGAAATGGCCCATAAATTTGCTGCTTATATCAGTATCTGAATGGTGTCTCCATAGGTGAATGAATGCTTCCAAAAGTAGACTGGCGGATTTAATGCACAGAAATGACCCTCACCTACAAAATGACCCAGGTCATTATTTTACGTAGAGAAATGATCCCAGAAGTCATTTCATTACGTAGAAGAATGACCGGGGTCATTATTCTACGTAGACAAATAACCCATATGTCATTCCTCTACGTAGAGGGTCATTTTGTAGGGGAGGGTCATTTCTCTACATTACACCGGTTCAGAAGGTGTATTTAGGTATATAAAAACTATTTTGAAGGGCACAACAAGTTAGAATGATCAAGACATTTATAGTATAGGAGAGGCAATGCAATCGACATTATCAAAGGCCTGAAATATGCGGAAAGGGCATCCGGACAGGTTCATCCGGAATGAGTTTTTCCGTTCTTTTATTTGTAGCCCTGCATGAGCGGCAGCACCATATTCTTATTCAGTTTTGTAAAGTCTCTACGGAGGCAGCCATGAGTAGTACTGCCATGTTGTTTACTCGGCTTCAAGTCATTTGGTAACTAGGTCATTTCGTAACTAGACCATTTCGTACAATTTTTGGTCTCTTCGTATCCACCTATTCTTTACATTTTGGTCATTTTTGTTCTCACTTCGATCATTTCGTACCGACATTGTTCGTAGTATACCCAGTTTTTAATATCAATTTGGTAATTCAAAAACTAGCTTTAATAACATTTTTTGTATTGTTTCTCGAAAGACACTCCTTTTGAACACAATTCCAATAGAAAATTCGCCGAAGAATGACAATAATCGTATCTTACCATTATTGATTTTTTTTTAAGTTTTAAGTTGAATTCTAAGGATTGTTTAGGACTTTACAGTTCATTTCTCACCTAGCTAGTTTTGCTTAAATTTACTTTGGTCAATATGAAATGCTGTAATATGCCTTATTTAAGAAATAACTGATTTGCGTCACCATTGATGTTATACATCAATATTTTTTGTAATGTTCTGTTTTTACGCAAGAATACTATAAAACAAAATGTAATGAAGGACATAAAGTGCCTTCTCGGATCAGCCGGTGCGGAATGGGAAGGCAGATCTAAGACGATACTTTAGGTACATGTCTAAAAGCCCCTTTTCGCGTGTTGCAGACCATTTAACTCTCTGACAACAGTACTCATGCTCGACCCCATACATACATGTACAAATAAGATTTGCATGCAAGCTACTAGTCCAATCATGTATTTTTTTTTATTTTCTAGACCTCGCAGTCCGCGCAGGCTAATCCGAGACGGCAATTTACGACTACATTAGATTTTGTGCTACCCTAGACTTGCGTAAAACAGAAAATTACGTTAACACGGAAAGTGCCGTCTCGAATTAGTCTGCGCGGATTGCGCAGGCTGATTCGAGACGACACTTTACGCAAGTGTCCGAATATCCCTTTTCGCGTGTTGCAAGCCAATTATGTTTGTTTAACAGCCAGCTTATTCCTTAGGTAGAGTGGTCTATCGACACGCACTAAATTTAACAGAAGAAAAGAGTTTCCATGGAAATGAGCATGCGCAGACTGGACACACTGATCTGAGTCTACACCTATTCTAGATACTTCAAACCTACTTTTCTCGGAGCATAGCTCATATATATACTTCTCGACGAAATACTGGCACTCAAAACCATTTCGAGGGTTGAGCCCGTTATTTAATATTATTTATGTAAAAATATATGTTCGATGTTCTGTATAAATTAACCGCCTGAAGCTAAGTTACCCCCAAAATTGCCATCAAGTGGACGCGTCTACAATTATTTAGGCCGTGTAAACATTTCTATCATTTACTCCATGGATACTCATTTCTACGCATTGCTTGTAGGGGCCTTTGGAAAACATTGTGGCAAAAAGTGAAATTGCTCGTGACGAGCAATTTCACCTTTTGTCACAATGTTTTCTATGCTATCAAAAGGTGTCATATAACACTTAAGAATTAGCTTCATCCTTGCTGTTATTTAGGGTCAATTAGAGATACCATAACACTTAAGAATTAGCTTCATCCTTGCTGTTATTTAGGGTCAATTAGAGATACCATAGGAACTTATGGGGTAAGACATACTCCGTGAAGAGGGGGCTTAATACATTAGCAAAAAAGTATTCAGCCCAGGTGTGTCTGCGCGGAGTGCGCAGGCCGACCTATGCCGATAATTTTTGCTTTTGGTAAGCATATCTGCAGGCCAAAGGACCATTGTACCTCATGATTGGGTCGGTTTTTTTGACAAAATAGATTCTATGAACCCACAATTCTGTTATAAATTGCTTGGTTTCATGGATCACGCCCATCCATTAAGACCCCGTTTGCCCTAGCACGGCTCATTTACTTTTGCTTTATGAAAACAAGAGACAACTTTGGTTCTCAGGGAGACTTGATCTCGTTATGTAAATAAAAAACAGGTCTGATCAAATAAACGCTTTAAAAAGCCTTTCACGCTCAAAATAGCCTGTTGGCACTTGCATTCAATTTAGATTTTAAAAATCCGGAGCCAAGAAATGGAACGTTTGTACTGACAGTGCAAAATTGAGTTCACGAAATGAACCTAAAAGTAAACAACACTTCAAGTACTTCTTTATTCTAGGTGTTTTGGATCGTTTCGAGTATTACCCTGACACTGACAGGTAATTTTATATACTGTCATCATGTACAATGCAATTTTGTATCTAAAAAAAGGGGGCAACAGGAATAACTGCTCACTAATATTCAAAAATGAAAATCAATTTTTATCACATAACTCCCTTTGTTTTCAATGCAATACAGCCATAACGAATTTTCTTGTCTCACACACGTGTGAGATAAGAAAATAGTGCTGCATTTGGTCAACACTTTGTAAACATACCGCGGCTTCATTTCTAAAACATTGCTGACCTAGGTTCCTGAAGGAAATTAGCGGTCAAAAGTCTTATCATGATAAAGTTATTAATTTTATATCACTTAAATTACACACAAGCAAAAATCATTATATGCAATTTTCTTCGTAACTATTTTCGTTCGTAATATACCTGTTAAAGTAAGCGCACAGGCTTCATGTAAATTTCACTACACATAATACATCTATGCCTCTTGTTTAACACATTTTGGACAATAATTCTTGTTACACAGTAATGTGATAAAAAGAATCTGACAATTGTTGGCTTTTGAGGTAAAAAATTATTAAACTCTCAAAAACCAACTCATATCAGATCCTATATATATCTTACTCTGATTTTCTTGCCAGAATCGTGTACTAAATCTACAAGCGATGGGTTCGGATATACAATTTTCGAGAATGTGAGATCAAGAAACAGTTGGACATATATTTCAGCCATGCTCCGGTATTAGGGGAATTAATGCATATCCGGAGCCACTGTATTAATCCTTTACTGCATAGATACTCATTTTGACGTATCAACAACAGACAGCTTTTGAAAACAATTTGGGAAAAGGAGAAATTGCTCATAACGAGCAATTTCTCCTTTTCCCATGATGCTTTCCACTCAATCACATATTTGTATCCTCATTTGTTCATATTTATGACAGTCATATCTTTATTTGCTGCTGAAAAGGAAGAGCCTCAAATTGGCATATCAGATAAAGGGTTGAGTAAGTCATTAATAAAATCCGATTGGTGTAATAACCGGCTGAATACTGAGGTAGAATAGTCCTTTAACATGAAGAGCAATTACAATAGCACAAAGTTTCGACCGAGGTAAGCCTAGGAGCAGTCCGCGCAGGCTCATCTGGGTCGATACTCTTCTTTACGGAGCATGGACCGTCTACTTTTATCCGCCCAGACTTCAAACGTTTTAAATGGAAGCAAAAACTTGGGTTATATACAGTCAAGCTCTCCATGGGTACATGGCTTATAAAGATCAATTGGACAAAATAAGCGGTCAGGGTCGTGACCGAGGTCATTGGTGAAGTCATATAGGTGTTACCATAATTGTGTATTTAAAATTTACATGTAACTCTATACCAAACGGCAAAAATTTGGACTAGATCAACTTGAAAGCATTTGTAGATGACAGAATAAATGTGACACAAAAATAGAAATTTTATTTTGGAGGGGTAGAAAACATTGTGGGAAATGGAGAAAATGCTGGTTACCAGCATTTTCTCCTTTTCCTACGATGTTTTCAAAAGCTTCGTTTCTCGGGACCGTTAAAAGCCAGGATTGTGTGGTAAAGGGTAAAATAAAACTTTTTGAACCCTTTCCCAATTGCTCACAAGAATTCACTAAAGCGAAGAACATAGTAAATAAAAAAAAATGCAGGTGAATTTGTGTATTTTCCTATTTTTTTCTTACCCATTTTTTCCAGCACCATCACAAACCGCCCTTTCTTAAAAGCTACATTTCAAATGTTGACTGGAAATATTTTCAATATCTAACATTTTGTTCTCTTGTTACCAGAATCAGAATATTTAGAATCGGAATCTTTATTGACTTATACATACACATTTATATCGTCATAATTATACAAAATGTGTGTGTTTTTTTAAACAAATAGCATGGTACTAAATAGAGTCTCTCTTTCTCTCTCTCTCACCCATACACCCACCCCCCCCCACACACACACACACACACCCACCCCCCTCACACACACACACCTACACACACAGATAAACCTACAATAAACAAATCTATTCGCATTTAACCTCTAGGCTGCTAAGAGAGACTCATTAACCTTTTGCAGACAATGTAGTTCAAGATCAGGCCGCACAGAACGTGCTGCCTGATCTTTAGTCTACACTGTCCGATGAGGAAATATTATTCCCAAAAGCATAACTTCGAATTAGTACATGTAATATTTGGTTTCATAATCATAAAGGTAGCCCTTCAGATTTTAAGACTAATATTTTACAAAAGTACAATTTTAGAATCATCCTAATGCTCCCAAAAGTCTTACAATTTTCATTCTCAAAACCCCAGTAGTCGAAAACCTTCCGACAACAAGAGAAATTAGAGATTTACTACGGCCCAGGTAGACACCGACGGGAAACATGTTCTATTTTTACGTGGGTAACTCGCTCATTTATATACCGGCAATACACAGACAAAGCTTCAAACATAGCCTCCAAAGAAGATATTATGAAAAATAATTACATGTCTGTTTTGTTATGGAATTTAAACGTTATTAGTCACGTGCCAGTCATTTAACATTCTCAAAATGTTTTTTTTTTTAATTTTTGGCGCGAAATCTAAAAATATCTTAAGAGGCCATGTAGCCTTGTAAGGAAATACCATCATTTTTTTTTTTGTAATTTTATGATTCTGAATTATTGATGATTTGTATTGGTTTTTCGTATAAATTTCAATGATAATATTTTTTTTAATTTGGTGTGATGTGAAAATTCTAAATACTCACCTTTAAGTTTAAAATGTAATTTTAGTTCTTTAGCAGGATAAGGGTTAACACCGAAAGAAAAGGAAAGAAGAAACTGCTATCTGCAATCTGCTCTTTTGTTACAAACTCAATAAATTTGATTAGTGTAGGAAACTGAACAGACTGTTACGTGGCAAATATGATAAATTGTGGAGAAAACACAAATAAAAAATATTTATAGAGTTGAAAGGAAAATGCCTTGAGTGAATGGTAGGAACAATCACTCCATATACCACGATGTTTAACCCATTACAACACAATCCCTACTTTTGACGCCCCTGAGAAAGAAGCCTTTAAAAAACATTGTGGGAAAAGGAGAAAATGCTGGTAGCTAGCATTTTCTCCTTTTCCTACAATGTTTTCTTCCCTTCACAAAACAAATTTCAAATTTTTAGTCACTTTTATTTTGTCGTCTGCAAATGCTTTCTATTTGGCCAAGCTTAAGATGTTGTCGTTTGGTAAAGAGTTTACAGCATTTTCTCTCTATTCGTCATGCATTCTACTGTCAAGGGGCGTTACTCCTGCTTCCTCCTAATGATCAAAGGGAGACCACATATACAAAAATAAACCAAACTTTGTCATGAGTATAATCCCTTCAACCGAAAAGGTATTCATTTGCTTAGTTGGTTGACTTTTAAGCGAATATTTGAACAATATGTCTCTGTTTCTTTCAAACTATTAATTCCACACAATGGGTTTCCTTGACAAATACCACTTCAGCGTTCTCAACGCTTTGATTTTAAAATGGCATTCGTTGACAAAATAATCAGAGAAAATTCAATATATAATTATTTCATCAGCTTGTGGTTGATATACGGAAATATTTTTCGCATACCTTTCCCTTTTTCGGCAAATATTTCCCCATATTATCCACAGGCTAATGAAATAAACTCTATGGAGTTGAAAGGAAAATGCCTCGCTTGAACGGCAGAAACAATCACTCCATATACCACGATATTTTAAAATATTCTTAATACAGAGCGTAATCATTGTACATAGTGATAGGTTTGATATACATGTTTATGAGATACGCTCTGTGAAAACAACGTTTCATCTTAACCCTTTACCACATAATGACGAATTTTAACGCACCTGAAAAAGAATGCTTTCGAAAACATTGTGGGAAAAGGAGAAAATACTGGTGACCAGCATAGCCTATTCTCCTTTTCCCCACAATGTTTTGTATCCTATCAAAGAAAAATAATTTCATTTGAGCCACATTGAAACTGCTATCTGCAAATGCTTTCAATTTGGACAGGTGTAAAATTTTCTTGTGCAGTAAAGAGTTAAAGACGCAGTGTACTTAGTAAGGTATCTTATAATCTCGAATCCATTAACCCATTACCAAACGACAATATTTTAGACTGGTCCAACTTGAAAGCATTTGCAGACGACAAAATAAAAGTGACTGAAAATTTGAAATTTGTTTTGCGAAGGGTAGAAAAACATTGTGGGAAAAGGAGAAAATGCTGGTTACCAGCATTTTCTCCTTTTCCCACAATGTTTTCTAAAGGCTTCTTTCTCAGGGGCGTCAAAAATAGGGATTGTGTGGTAATGGGTTCAATCTGTTTTGTCTAATAATCTACTCAATCTCAAAGTAGAAAGGTCCTTGGTTATGCAAATAGTAAGAAAAAGATTCGACACCTGTCAGTCTGCGCAGACCACATTACACTCCATTTTCATGAGCTATGGTACAAACACACGTAATATGCCGGTTTTTTTTTTTTGGGGGGGGGGGGGGTGGCGGGTGGCAGCTCTGTAAAAAAAAAACTCAAACGCATGAGACCTTAACCTGATTGACAAATAAAAATTTAACTTTCAAGTCGATATTAAAGAAAAAAAGTTCTGTGCATGTTCTGTGCAATCTTGATCTATTCTGTCCGCTAGAAGGTCCCCCAGTCGTGCCTAGCAAAGAAAGGGTAAAAGAAATTAATACTGCAGTGATATTTGATTTTTACTTCTCTTATAGCAAGATTGTTTTTTTGCGTCGTCAATTCGAACCACCTTGTTTCAAGGTTTCGTTTACATGTTCGAAATGGCCCACATGGCCATGATCAGTGCAGATTTATTTTATGCTTTCCGGTAGGTTATCGAGAAATATCGGTGAGATATTTAGAAGATAGGTGATTTTTACAGTGAAAGATCTGTCATCCTAACAATAATTTCCAACCCGATAAATAGTATGATTCGAATTCAAAAGTATTTTTTGACACCCACATTGTTTACTTGTGACCTCCACTGAGCTTTCAACTTATTGGCTGCCAGGCGCGACTCAAGTACCTTTAGCGGACAATGCAGATCAAGACCAGAACGTGGATTCTAATTTTGGATATGCAACGTCCGATAGGAAGATATTTTTCGACCAAAAGCACCTCTAAAATTCAGGCTTTTACTTTCGACTTGAAGGTTTCATCTTAAGGTGGCCTTTCAGATTTTGGGACCAACATTTTGCAAAAATACAAAGTGATATTTAAATACCTCATGTTTGCTTCAAAGTCCTTCTTATGTCTATTTTATGTAGATTGCGATACTTCTTGCAATAACAAGGGTGAATCTAAAACTTTGTTGTGTGGTAAAAGGTTAAACCATCTTCAAAAATCTTTTAGGTATTCAAAAGGAGAAGAGAAAGCAGGCTTGGATTGATCTTGGTCTACACTTCCCACAAACTGTGTTCATTGTACCGTATGGCAGACTATGGATTTTATTCAAGTATTTTCCTTTACAAAAAATAACTGTTATTACAAGTTATTACTTATTAAAAATAACTTCATGTGAAAACTTCTATCAAAGTTTCATATGTATCAGACTAAAAATATAGCCTCTAGAGCGCACACATTGTCTTCTAAGGTTTGCCCTGGTGACCTACTTTTTGTTCCGATATATAACAATTTAGATCCTACCCAAGACATCATCAAGACAAAGATTCTAAGAGAGTTTCATGAGTACCTGTGGCTTCTATCTAGAGTGCGCATCTTTTTCTAGGATTTGTCTTGGAGACCTACCTTTTGACTCGATTTACCCCAATATATAACCTGTCCTAGATATCATTGAGACATTAAGACAATCAAGATTTCATTACGGTGTTAACCATTTCTGACAGTAGGATATGCTGGTAATCCACGACTTGCAAAACAGTTGGGGAGAGAGAGAGAGAGAGAGAGCATCTAATTTTGTTTATAGTTCATACTAGAGGTGAAGTGAAAACAAAACAAAAAAAAAAAAAACCGTAAAATTATCATTCATCTAATGACCCTTTTTTACGAACTTATACAGACTTAAGAAAGCATGTCCTTTTTTTTCTACAACGTTTGGACAATTCCGTTTATCAATCGTACCCTCTTTAATAACTTGTCTGCTAATGGGTTCGATTTGGATTAAATAATTGTAATAAAAATAGGAATACTTATGTGGAATATTCAAATTGATGTTACGTACTTGTTCTTGGTACCTGTAAGCATAAAGTCTAATGGTAAAGAACGTTTTTTGTCTTTCATTAGTAGCAAGAGCTCTCCGGGAAAATAAAATGACAAAAAGCGAAACTGATTGCGTCGAACCTTTCGTCATGATACTTCAGGGTCTTATTGATGTGTTACACTTGTTAATGTGAATAACTCATATTTTAAGGACTTTTAAATGTCACCTGTTGCAGAGTTGTTTCACAATGCAATGAGCAATTAATCAAATTCCTTTATTTTACAGAAATCCTAATTTGCCAAACGATGTCTCGGATTTAATAAACTCAACCTGGCCGGAGTACAGTTCCTCAAAGGAATATATCGAAATTACAACAAACATGTCATCAGAATCCATTAAAAGCAATCCTAGACCTAAAGCAGTTAATTTCTGGAACAATATCATACCTAGTATGTTACGCGCAGACGTCGGAAGCAACATATCACGTGACGATACACTGGTAAGTGTAACAACTCCTGTTGGAGAAATCGTTGGCGTCGAGAGTTACGTCCCTTACAGAGAAGACTGCGGTTTTCGAATCCAAACGTATCTCGGCATTCCATATGCCAAGGCTGCAACAGGAGATTTAAGATTTCAAAAGCCCGTTGCTAGAGAACCATTCCCTGCACCATTCAACGCTACGCAGTTTGGCCCATCTTGTTATCAAGTTGAACATTCTGCCTTGAATATACTGTCTGAAGACTGTCTATCGTTGAACGTCTATGTACCAGCCAACAATAACTCTCAACAAGGCACAGGTAAAGCGGTTCTAGTTTGGATTTATGGAGGTGGTTTTCAAACTGGTGAATCAATCTATTATGATCCTCGTATACTATCTACATTTGGTGACGTCATTGTAGTCACTCTTAATTACAGGGTAAGTTATTACGGGTTTATGACAACAGGCGATAACACAATTCCAAGTAATATAGGACTGTGGGACCAGCACTTCGCCATCCAATGGGTTCATGATAACATAAACGCTTTCGGTGGAGATATAAATCGCGTAACTATATTTGGAGAATCGGCTGGCTCAGCGAGTGTTATCTATCAAACCTTTTATCCTGGAAACAGAGGTCTCTTTCAGAGAGCAATAGCTCAGAGTGGCACAAGCGGCAGTCCCTGGGCGTATTTTGACCTGTCCTCCTCGCTTACATACACACGTCAGTTTGCCAGAAGATCCGGATGTCCACTTACCTCAACATCGATGTTCCTACAGTGCCTTCAGAACAAAACGATAGAAGAACTTCAAACCATTATCAGCAGTTTGGAGCCTGATTTGACGTCCCTTCCAACTTTAGACAATGACTTCATCTTGGATACACCCGATAATATTCTATCAGGAAGATCAAGCGCACGTGCTGCAGTTGACATGTATCACAGTGTAGATTTAATGATTGGATTCACAAACTCTGACGGACTAGTGATGGCCTCTGACTGGTTTCTTACATTAAATCAGACCGACTTTAATGCTTTTACACTTCCTCGGTCAGGTTACGAGGATGTTCTGATACCAGCATTGCTTACTAACTCTGGTTATCCCGATATATCTGATCACGGGATACAATCTGTTATTCATGAGTATACAGACTGGTCGGATCCGGAATCAGAAGAGAGACGCGCCAAAAAACTTGTAGATCTTTACACAGAAATGTGGTTCGCTGTGCCTTCCGTTACAGCGGCGGACTTTCACGCTTTGTCGAATTCGAATCGTAATACCTATCTGTATGAATTCTCCGTGCGTCCTGTACAACACGTGTTGCCAGTCCCGGCCTTATTTGATGGACCAGGCGTGATGAACCACGCAGATGATATAGCATTTGTGATGGGGTCTGGTATCACGAATGTGTCTGATTCTGACGAACACCATCAACAACTGAGGGTATACCAGGCAACAATGACGATGTGGTCAAACTTCGCTAAAACAGGGTGAGTTTGAATTATACCAAGCGAGAATCAACGTTGTCTAACAGTAGACTGAATCGAAAATCACCGATGAGTACACAGTAAATTATCGATAACAAATATTTGTATTCATGTCAGCTTGCGTGGACTGCACAGTCTGACATGGTTCTATATTTGCTGCAGATGCATGGACCCCCGTTCATGAGGCATAAGGCATGAATCAGGGCATATTCTTTTGTTCAACACAAACATGCAATTTAATCTTGGTCAAACCCGCTACTCTATGAGCTCTTAGAGCCACACAAACTCCGTTTTAAATTCTATACAACAAGTAATCTTTTCCATAAAAAAGCTTGATATAGGCCCCGCATTCACTAACATTTCTTAAGAACGTTTGCCTCCTTCTTCAGATTTTTTTTTAATTTGAAAGTAACGGAACTTCTGATTGGCTTAACCACAAATAAATTCCATACAACAAGTAAGTTTTCCATAAAAAGAGCTTGACATGGGCCCACATTCACTAACATTTCTCAAGAACGTTCCTAAGAATTTTCTTAATTTGAAAGTAACGGAACTTCTGATTGGCTAAATCATTTGGTTCAGCCAGTTAGAAATTACTTTACTTTTAAATTAGAAAATCTTGGTGAGTATGACTAAGAATGCTCGTAAGAATGGTTTGTAATTACGGACCATAAGATACCATCACTGCATAGTGTATTTGATAACTTCTTCTATACCTTCAATAACCATGGAGGCAGAGATTTAGTATTGGAAAGTTTTCCTTCCTGTACATGTCAGGTAAGTCCTAAAGATGCAAATGATGTGGAAACAAAACGAGGTGATTGATAAAAGATACTTTTTGCAATCTTTTAGGGTTTCTAGTTCGAATCTTGCAAATTTAATCCCTGTGATTATAGTCCTTGCGTCAGGATTCAGTCCTTTTTCGTTGCTGATCACTGATTTGATGATGGTTTACAGCCATTGATTTTCAAAGAATTGTGAGAGGCACTGATAACAAAAAGACCGGCAAAGAAGCATGGAGTTACAGAATATAAATATGAAGTTTCAAAACGTTTTGTCCCATCAATTGATAGATATTGGTCTATAATGGAAACATACACCAAGCCTCCTATTTAAGGTATATTACTCAAAATTTGCTAGGTATCACCCTAAAAGATTCATCCTAAAAATATGTGGCATGTATCATGTATGGTTTTACAAAATGTTACATCGCCATACCGATCAATGAAATGACCAGTGGAAATGGATGTTTAAGCCTTTACCTCACAATGCCGACTGTTAAAGACACTGAGAGAGAAGTCTTTGGAAAACATTGTTGGAAAAGGAGAAAATGATGGATACCAGGATTTTCTCCTGTTTCAACAATGTTTTCTACCCTATTACAGAAAGCATAGTGCATGTGCATTTAGTTTTTGATCAGTAAATACTTTCACCTTGGACAAATCCAGAGTTTTACAGCATGGTAAAGAGTTTATGCAAAACTGTTGTAACTTAAAAACCCATACAGATGCTTTAATACTACATGACAGACAGCATAGTGCACGTTGCATATGGTTTTTGGTCAGCAAATGCTTTCAACTTGTACAAATCCAGAATTTTACAGTATGGTAAAGAATTTATGCAAAACTGTTGTAACATAAATCCATAGAGAAACATGCAAGTGATCCATATCAAAGTTTGAGTACTATATTTAAATGAAAGGTATATCGGCGGACTGTCATTAAGAACACGTGTTCATTTTTCGTCGAGGGTTTTTAAAGATAACTGTCCGGACAGTGAGCACACATTCAGTCAGACAGGTTTATATAGAATGGTTGTCTTGGGTTCATATTTACCAGTCATTCCTATGTAGGCTCTTAGTCTTATGTGAAGCACCAAGAGGTTTAGTAAACTTTGTTACTTACACAGTGAAAAAAATGTGGAGAATAAGACCACGAACGTTCTTGAGAATGGTTTGTGAATACAGACCCTGATTATATTTCAGGAAAAGTAAAAAAAAAAAAACTTGTTGTCGATTATTTTTTCTGCCCAATCCCAATGACTGTCTGTTGATCACATTTTGTTGACCTCTCCAATAACGTTCTTAGTTCCTGTTGCGTCTGATTTATCCGTGTGCGATACGTGTAATTCAGCTGAAAATTCATACGCGTGCAGTAATGTTATAGTTACATTGTAATAATTATATTTCCTTCCATTAATCTACAGGGTTTTAGGGGTGAACCATTTAGACGCTTTATCAAACAATTCCTAGCTTTAAAGACCCAGAGGAAGAAGCCTTCTGGTAACACAGTGGGAAAAGGAGAATCTACTCTTAAAAAGTCAAGTTTTAATTTTTGAGTCACATTTATTTTATCGTCTGCAAATACTTTAAATCTAGACCGGTATAAGATTTTGTAGATTAGTAAAGAGTTAAGTAATTATACAATTTGCAAGGAGACATAAGCTTAGATTCCTTTCAGGGTATTGTCAGCGACAAATTGTGTTAACAACAGTGTTTCCAAGAAATCTGGTGTACAAGTTTACTTTGTACAAATTTGTTTTTCGCATACATGTATAGACGACCAGCTAAATGTTTTTACCTTTTACCTTCAGGAACCCCAATATGCCAAACGACATCACCAAATACATTTACACAACATGGCCGAAATACTCTTCATCCCGTCATTATTTAGAGATTACAGAAGAAGTGACGCAAGCAGCCATCAAGCAAAATCCAAGGTTACGATCTTGGAACTTTTTCACCAATATACTTCCGGAGACTGCCAGGTCGTTGCGAAGGATAGATTGCTTTACAACTTCGGGGACCAAGATTCCAAATGGCAAATCGGGATTGTTGATTTTGCTGTTGGTTTGGTTTACACTTTCTGTGTTACAGTTCTGTAATATGAAAATAAGCCAAACCTAGAAACGGGCGAAAGATATATTTTTTTTTGTCTCAGACATACTCATTCACAATCCGTACAACAAAGATTCTGTGCAGATATGTTTACTAAACTCGGCCCATAAAAATATTATGGCAGTAGATATCAACTGTCTAAACTCTACCAAACGGCAATTTGTACACTCTTCTAAATTGAAAACTTCTGCAGAAAACATTCAAGTTCCTCCAAAAATTAATGCGTTTTATTGAAACAGTTTTGAAACGGCGTTAAACACCACACAATCTAATTGATAGGGTTTCAGTATACCTGGTATTCAACAATCCAAGCAAATTTTAAAGAAATGTGGCTAATTATAAGGACTTTGTTGTGTAAGCAAAACTAAGTCATCAAGTGGCTGTTTTTCCTGGATGGGTTTCCTGGTTTTCCTCACTTTTAATAAAGATCAATCCCTTGATGAACCAAATGATCTTTGCAAGTTTCAAGAAAATTGAATTAAAACTGAGGACTTTATTGCCTAAACAAGAAGTGGAAATTTTCAACTTTATATAGCTACTCTTCCCAAAGGGTTGGATTTTTTCAAAATCATCAGGATTCAAAGTGTTGATGAAACAAACCAAATGAACAAGTCTCATGAAAAGAATCTGACTACAAATGCAGACTTCATCGCGTAAACAAGAAATGGAAATTTTCAACTTTAAATGGATACGTTTCCCATACTGTTTTTTTAATCTTTTATTTCAAAAGAGTTCAAGCTATTGTCAGACCACAAATGCAAACATTATCATGTAAACAAGAAAAGAAAATTTTCCACTGGAAATGGCTGCGTTTTCCGTTACTGGTTTTCATTTTTTTCAAAATGATTAGGATTAAACCTTTTAGTGAGATAAACAAACTGTGGACGTTTCACAAAGATCTGATGACAAATGCAGACTGTATCATGTTAACCAGAAATAGAAATTTTCAACTAGAAATGGCTACATTTTCCATACTGTTTGTTGCATTTTTTTTTAAAGAAATCAATGTGATTTCATGATTCTTAATTATTGATATAAATTTCAGAGATAGATATATTTCTTTATTTGTCGAGATATGAAAAATCTAAATACCCAAATTTAATCCCGTAAACAAGAAGAGACGGACTGACGAACGGAAAGACGGGTGGACAACATTAACAATACCATGGCTTTAGCTCTGCTTGCTCTCTACTAGTAGAGTTAATCAACGACTTGTGTCGACTGAAAACAGTGAATCAAGCTCTCCCTTTCTCTCTGTCGATCAGATTCTCTTAAATGTCTTTTAGCCAATCCTCTACATGTTTGTATTGCCTAACTATTTTTCCCTCGCTATCATGTCAGCTTTTTGATAATCAACAAAAGTTGTTTCTTTTTTCTGAGTTAAAAACCCACTAGAGAAGTAGCCTTTTCATGACCCGGCTGAACAAAGTGTGAAAATAACAAAAGACTTTGGAGAGGGTATTGAAGAAAACAAAACGAGCACGAAATAAGGCGAACTGCAAGAAGGACGAAGGAGATCAAGACCGCA
Organism: Tridacna crocea; assembly: GCA_943736015.1. Classification (NCBI taxonomy): domain Eukaryota; kingdom Metazoa; phylum Mollusca; class Bivalvia; order Cardiida; family Cardiidae; genus Tridacna; species Tridacna crocea. The sequence continues at coordinate 20,151,475 of OX031069.1, forward strand.
CATCAGAAAAAAATGCCATCAAAGCCATTATCTCCCGCTAGATGGCATTCTACAAATACACATCTATCTAATTTGGGCATGCTAGGTACAGAAGCGGACTAATTTTTCAAAACAACGACCGTTACTTTGAATTTCAAAACGATATAAAAGTTTACCCATTAAATGCTACTTCATGCCATTTGTTCAGCAATAATCGGCTGACATGTAACCTATGAATCGAACATTTATTATATCAGCTTTTACATGCTTTGGTAATAGGCTAATAGCTTCGGTAAAATCCCTACTTTTCCCATGTATTAAGGGGATGGTGATGCGTCATAGCAGTCAGGTAGATTATTCGAAGAATATGACATGCGCAGACAACGACAGTATTCCGCGTATTCCGTGCATGTCATATTCTTCGAAGGTTCGACCTGTCTCATATGACACATCACTCTCCCCAAAGTTGGGAGGATTGTAGTAATATGCTCTTTAAAGTAGCAATGGATGATATGGCCTTTATCAATACGTTTGAGGAGAAACCAGGCCTGTTGTAGTTCCAGATTTCTTTAGATTGTTGATCATAGCTGAAGGAATTGCACGAGGTAGCGTTTGGAGTAAATGTTTATTTACTTTGAAATTCAAAGTAACGGTTGTCGCGTAGAAATGTAGTCCGTTTCTGTACCCAGAAAGCCCAAAATTAGATGTGTATTTGAAGAAAACTATCTAGCGGGAGATCATGCATCAAAGCAAGAATGTCGGAATGTCTCTTCATGCGTCATTGAAACAAACAAGTGATATTTTTTCCAATATTTTTTGTCATGATACGAGATACGCTGGAAATCCTTATCTACATTTTAAGAATTAAAAAAAAAAAAGATTATAATAATAATTAGTTTCAGTCTTGTGGATTAAGTCTGACTGTGTTGAATTTTCCTTGTATTCAATCACTGTTCTGGTTGTCAAAGACGTTGATGTACGAATACAGTCCAACTTTTTCTCCATATGGAGCAATTCAAAATGGCCGAAAAAGTTTTTCATCAGGGTTGAGAAATACGAAAGACATATAGGCGGTCTTCAGAAGATGCGGTCTTTCGCTCGTATTAGATGCCTTTATTTGGCTCAGTAATGTGCATTACTTAATTCGACGTCTTGGTTTATGTAGGTAAATGACATGTTGACTGAAAGGTACACTGTGTTTAACGCAGTTTTCAGCAGCATTATTTCGGTTATATTACTGCAAGAGCTCACTGTGCACGTATTTTCTGTGTTTCACTAGTACTAGGCTGGGGCCCTGCAGTCTCTTGCCAAGAGATCCGGTGAAGCTCAGGCCCATGGCCTCGAGGTCACGAGTCCATCACTTACCACTAATCCATGTAGAAACTCAGCCCATTGTACATCAAAATAAAAGGCTTGCTGTAATGTAAACTTGCTTATGATCTTTGTCGAGTCATGACACTTGTGTCTTTTCTCAATGGTACTCTTCATTTGTCTTCCTTGAAATTGCTGAGGTTTATCGAAAGAATAGTCTTATGAAAGGATTAATCTCTTTGTCAATTCTACCTAAAGTTCTCTTGTAGTTAGTGTTATCACATAGTCCCGTCTGTGGAAGCAGGCTTTGGTAACCAGCATTTTTTTGCCTTTTCTCAAGTTGTATTTTTTTTATTCTTTCGAAGATAATTTGCTCTGTTTTGAGTCTAATCTAAATTGTCGCCTGACAATGATTTTGATATGGAGAAGTAAAAGATGTTGTTTCAAGATCGATACATTCCTTATCTTATAGAAAAGAAGACATAATTATTACCATATATGTTTATTCATTAACAATGATAACAATAGCAAAGCATATATATGGAAATTTTACTTTTTAACACAAAATCGAAAACAAACAACCAATAAAATGTTGCCAAACAGTTACATTAACATTAAAACACTCTTCACCCTGAGGATTTAAAAAAAAATGTGTTACAAAGCGGTAAAAATCCGTGATAAGTATTTTTCTTTTCCACGGGTGTTTGTCATTCTTTCCAGTCCACTTTTTATCATTCAAGTTATTACGAATTTGTCGTCAAAAACGCTTTAAAGATGAAGCCAAAATGATGTTCAAAGAGGAAACCTTTAATACTTTCACAACCTGTAAAAATATTTAGGAGCAAATCAAATATATATGCATCTATTTGTAGCAAGAGGGTTCCGTGCATCTCCTTGAGTTATAATTATAGTTTGCAAGCAGGTAATCACATAACTACGATTCCACAAACCCCGTGTGTTTATCAACTGAAATGTTACATATACTACAGTTCTTTACATAGTCCTATGACATGCAGAAAATTTAATGAAAGCAATAAATGCCGACCCACATCATAGTTCGCAGACTGCGCAGGCTGACATGAATCGATATGTTTGAGGGTATACCAGGCAACAATGACGATGTGGTCAAACTTCGCTAAAACAGGATGAGTTTGAATTATATCAAGCGAAAATCAACGTTGTCTAACAGTAGACTGAATCGAAAATCACCGATGAATACACAGTAAATTATCGATAACAAATATTTTATTCATGTCAGCTTGCGTGGACTGCACACTCTAACATGGTTCTATATTTGCTGCAGATGCATGGACTCCCGTTCATGAGGCATAAGGCATGAATCAGGGCATATTCTTTTGTTCAACACAAACATGCAATTTAATCTTGGTCAAACCCGCTACTCTATGACCTGTTAGAGCCACACAAACTCCTTTTAAAATTCTATACAACAAGTATGTTTTCTATAAAAGTGCTTGACATGGGCTCACACTCACTAACATTTCTTAAGAAGGTTGGCCACTTTCCTCAGATTTTTCATAATTTGAAAATAACGAAACTTCTGACTGGCTGAATTATTTGGTTCAACCAATTAGAAGTTGTTTTGCTTTTAATTTAAAAAATCTTGGTGAGTATGACTAAGAATACCCGTAAGAATGGTTTGTAATTATGGACCATGAAGGACCATCTCTGCATAGTGTATTTGATAACTTCTTCCATACCGCCAATAGTCATGGAGGCAGATATTTAGTAATGGAAAGTTTTGCTTCCGGTACATGTCAGGTAAGTCCTAAAGATGCAAATGATATAAAAACGAGATGAGTAATATTAAAATGTTCGTTTTTAAAAATATATTAAAGAATATCATCGTATAAGACCAAGTACCTATAAACTTTTAGAACTTTTAAATTCAACAAATAAAAATGAGATTTTCAATTTGGCTAACTATGTAAAAAACGCCCTCTTTGAAAGAACTTCATACACGCATCAATTCACTGCTGATTTAGAGTTCGTCTCTAAAACCAAACACATAATGTTTCCGTTAAAGCATAATTTAGATTGTGTGTATGGGTGTGCGAGTAGGTGTGGGTGTGTGTTTGGATGTGTGTGTGTGAGGATAATTTTCTGTTTTCCTATTTCAGTTTTCTTTTGTTTTCCATAAATTAATATAGACCTTGACTTTTGACATTTTTCTTTATCATATTTAGAATGTTGCTATGACTATGTACTCTGTGCTTGTCAATAAAATATCTGTATCTGTATCTGTATCTGATAAACGATACTTTTTCCAGTCTTTTAGGGTCTCTAGTTCGAATCTTCGATGATTGGTGATAGGCAACATTCAGTCCTCTTTCATTGCTGACCATTTATTCGATCATGGTTTTATGGGAAAACAGGCCGTGGTTCGTAAAGAATCGTGAGAAGCACTGATAACAAAAAGACCGAGAAAGAATCATTGAGTTAGTAAAATAGATATGAAGTTTCATTAAGTTTTGTCCCATCAGTTGAGAGATATAAGTCTATTGGAAACATACATCAAGCCCTCCTGTTAACGTATTTAAACATAATTTCAATACGTTAACAGGAGGGCTTGATGTATAACGGCTGACTGTCATTAGGAACACGTGTTCATTTTTCGTCGAGGGTTTTAAAAGATAACTGTACAGACAGTGACCATACATTCAGTCAGACAGGGTTTATAGAACGGTTGTCTTGGGTTAACATTCACCAGTCATTCCATAGAACATTCTTATTCTTACTTCCAAGTCCTCTAGTGGTTTAAACGAACTTACTTTGTGTTACTTTTACACCGAAAAAAAATGTGGAGAATAAGACCACGAACGCTCTTGAGAAATTTAAATACAAACACTGATTATATTTCATGCAAAGGAAGCACAATTTGTTCCCGATTATTCTTTCTGTCCAATTCCCATGACTGTCTACTGATCACATTTTACGATAATGAATTTGACAAGTATGACAATGAGTCACAGAGGGTAATACAGTATGTCATTAGGACAAATTGGTGCGGGTAGCATTTTTCGAGAGAAAGTTTGGCTATACCCATCTGAACTTTAGGCTGCTAAGCGCAATTCTCAAAATCAGACTGCACAGAACGTGCAATCTGATCTTTGATCTACACTGTCCGATCTTGAGATATTTTACTTTGAAAAATAAATATCATCAACCGAGCGTTTACTACCAGATAGAAAGTTTCATTTGATTTATTTAGAAAGATAAGGGGGTAAAAATTAGTAAAGAGTTCAGTACTTAAACACTCCGCAAGGGGATATACTTTTTAGCTTAGATGCCTGTCAGGTTATTGTCAGCAACAAATTGTCTCAGTGATTCCAAAAAATCTGGTTTACGAATATACCTTGTACCAATTTGTTTTTCACATACATGTTTACCAGCTGAATGTTTCTTTTTCACCCTTTCCCTCCAATATGCCAAACGACATCACCAAATACATTTACACAACATGGCCGAAATACTCTTCATCCCGTCATTATTTAGAGATTACAGAAGAAGTGACGCAAGCAGCCATCAAGCAAAATCCAAGGTTACGATCTTGGAACTTTTTCACCAATATACTTCCGGAGACTGCCAGGTCGTTGCGAAGGATAGATTGCTTTACAACTTCGGGGACCAAGATTCCAAATGGCAAATCGGGATTGTTGATTTTGCTGTTGGTTTGGTTTACACTTTCTGTGTTACAGTTCTGTAATATGAAAATAAGCCAAACCTAGAAACGGGCGAAAGATATATTTTTTTTTGTCTCAGACATACTCATTCACAATCCGTACAACAAAGATTCTGTGCAGATATGTTTACTAAACTCGGCCCATAAAAATATTATGGCAGTAGATATCAACTGTCTAAACTCTACCAAACGGCAATTTGTACACTCTTCTAAATTGAAAACTTCTGCAGAAAACATTCAAGTTCCTCCAAAAATTAATGCGTTTTATTGAAACAGTTTTGAAACGGCGTTAAACACCACACAATCTAATTGATAGGGTTTCAGTATACCTGGTATTCAACAATCCAAGCAAATTTTAAAGAAATGTGGCTAATTATAAGGACTTTGTTGTGTAAGCAAAACTAAGTCATCAAGTGGCTGTTTTTCCTGGATGGGTTTCCTGGTTTTCCTCACTTTTAATAAAGATCAATCCCTTGATGAACCAAATGATCTTTGCAAGTTTCAAGAAAATTGAATTAAAACTGAGGACTTTATTGCCTAAACAAGAAGTGAAAATTTTCAACTTTATATAGCTACTCTTCCCAAAGGGTTGGATTTTTTTAAAATCATCAGGATTCAAAGTGTTGATGAAACAAACCAAATGAACAAGTCTCATGAAAAGAATCTGACTACAAATGTAGACTTCATCGCGTAAACAAGAAATGGAAATTTTCAACTTTAAATGGATACGTTTCCCATACTGTTTTTTTAATCTTTTATTTCAAAAGAGTTCAAGCTATTGTCAGACCACAAATGCAAACATTATCATGTAAACAAGAAAAGAAAATTTTCCACTGGAAATGGCTGCGTTTTCCGTTACTGGTTTTCATTTTTTTCAAAATGATTAGGATTAAACCTTTTAGTGAGATAAACAAACTGTGGACGTTTCACAAAGATCTGATGACAAATGCAGACTGTATCATGTTAACCAGAAATAGAAATTTTCAACTAGAAATGGCTACATTTTCCATACTGTTTGTTGCATTTTTTTTTAAAGAAATCAATGTGATTTCATGATTCTTAATTATTGATATAAATTTCAGAGATAGATATATTTCTTTATTTGTCGAGATATGAAAAATCTAAATACCCAAATTTAATCCCGTAAACAAGAAGAGACGGACTGACGAACGGAAAGACGGGTGGACAACATTAACAATACCATGGCTTTAGCTCTGCTTGCTCTCTACTAGTAGAGTTAATCAACGACTTGTGTCGACTGAAAACAGTGAATCAAGCTCTCCCTTTCTCTCTGTCGATCAGATTCTCTTAAATGTCTTTTAGCCAATCCTCTACATGTTTGTATTGCCCAACTATTTTTCCCTCGCTATCATGTCAGCTTTTTGATAATCAACAAAAGTTGTTTCTTTTTTCTGAGTTAAAAACCCACTAGAGAAGTAGCCTTTTCATGACCCGGCTGAACAAAGTGTGAAAATAACAAAAGACTTTGGAGAGGGTATTGAAGAAAACAAAACGAGCACGAAATAAGGCGAACTGCAAGAAGGACGAAGGAGATCAAGACCGCACATCAGAAAAAAATGCCATCAAAGCAATTATCTCCCGCTAGATGGCATTCTACAAATACACATCTATCTAATTTGGGCATGCTAGGTACAGAAGCGGACTAATTTTTCAAAACAACGACCGTTACTTTGAATTTCAAAACGATATAAAAGTTTACCCAATAAATGCTACTTCATGCCATTTGTTCAGCAATAATCGGCTGACATGTAACCTATGAATCGAACATTTATTATATCAGCTTTTACATGCTTTGGTAATAGGCTAATAGCTTCGGTAAAATCCCTACTTTTCCCATGTATTAACCCATTACCACACGAGAAAAATTTAGACTGGTCCAAACTGAAAGCATTTGCAGACGACAAAATAAAGGTGACGGAAAAATTGAAATTTGTTCTAGGAAGGGTAGAAAACACTGTGGGAAAAGGAGAAAATGCTGGTTACCAGCATTTTCTCCTTTTCCCACAGTGTTTTCAAAAGGCTTCTTTCTCAGGGGCGTCAAAAGTAGGGATTGTGTGGTAATGGGTTAAGGGGATGGTGATGCGTCATAGCAGTCAGGTAGATTATTCGAAGAATATGACATGTGCAGACAAGGACAGTATTCCGCGTATTCCGTGCATGTCATATGCTTCAAAGGTTCGACCTGTCTCATATGACACATCACTCTCCCCAAAGTTGGGGGGATTGTAGTAATATGCTCTTTAAAGTAGCAATGGATGATATGGCCTTTTTCAATACGTTTGAGGAGAAACCAGGCCTGTTGTAGTTCCAGATTTCTTTAGATTGTTGATCATAGCTGAAGGAATTGCACGAGGTAGCAATTCAAAATGGCCGAAAAAGTTTTTTCATCAGGGTTGAGAAATACGAAAGACATATAGGGGGTCTTCAGAAGATGCGGTCTTTCGCTCGTATTAGATGTCTCTATTTGGCTCAATAATGTGCATTACTTAATTCGACGTCTTGGTTTATGTAGGTAAATGACATGTTGACTGAATGGTAGGCCTACACTGTGTTTTACGCAGCTTTCAGCAGCATTATTTCGGTTATATTACTGCAAGAGCTCACTGTGCACGTATTTTCTGTGTTTCACTAGTACTAGGCTGGGGCCCTGCAGTCTCTTGCCAAGAGATCCGATGAAGCTCAGGCCCATGGCCTCGAGGTCACGAGTCCATCACTTACCACTAATCCATGTAGAAACTCAGCCCATTGTACATCAAAATAAAAGGCTTGCTGTAATGTAAACTTGCTTATGATCTTTGTCGAGTCATGACACTTGTGTCTTTTCTCAATGGTACTCTTCATTTGTCTTCCGTGAAATTGCTGAGGTTTATCGAAAGAATAGTCTTATGAAAGGATTAATCTCTTTGTCAATTCTACCTAAAGTTCTCTTGTAGTTAGTGTTATCACATAGTCCCGTTTGTGGAAGCAGGCTTTGGTAACCAGCATTTTTTTGCCTTTTCTCAAGTTGTATTTTTTTTTATTCTTTCGAAGATAATTTGCTCTATTTTGAGTCTAATCTAAATTGTCGCCTGACAATGATTTTGATATGGAGAAGTAAAAGATGTTGTTTCAAGATCGATACATTCCCTATCTTATAGAAAAGAAGACATAATTATTACCATATATGTTTATTCATTAACAATGATAACAAGAGCAAAGCATATATATGGAAATTTTACTTTTTAACACAAAATCGAAAACAAACAACCAATAAAATGTTACCAAACGGTTACATTAACATTAAAACACTCTTCACCCTTAGGATTTAAAAAAAATGTGTTACAAAGCGGTAAAAATCCGTGATAAGTATTTTTCTTTTCCACGGGTGTTTGTCATTCTTTCCAGTCCACTTTTTATCATTCAAGTTATTACGAATTTGTCGTCAAAAACGCTTTAAAGATGAAGCCAAAATGATGTTCAAAGAGGAAACCTTTAATACTTTCACAACCTGTAAAAATATTTAGGAGCAAATCAAATATATATGCATCTATTTGTAGCAAGAGGGTTCCGTGCATCTCCTTGAGTTATAATTATAGTTTGCAAGCAGGTAATCACATAACTACGATAACTACGTGTGTTTATCAACTGAAATGTTGTATACTACAGTTCTTTACATAGTCCTATGACATGCAGAAAATTTAATGAAAGCAATAAATGCCGACCCACATCATAGTTCGCAGACTGCGCAGGCTGACATGAATCGATATGTTTGAGGGTATACCAGGCAACAATGACGATGTGGTAAAACTTCGCTAAAACAGGATGAGTTTGAATTATACCAAGCGAAAATCAACGTTGTCTAACAATAGACTGAATCGAAAATCACCGATGAATACACAGTAAATTATCGATAACAAATATTTTATTCATGTCAGCTTGCGTGGACTGCACAGTCTGACATGGTTCTGTATTTGCTGCAGATGCATGGACCCCCGTTCATGAGGTATAAGGCATGAATCAGGGCATATTCTTTTGTTCAACACAAACATGCAATTTAATCTTGGTCAAACCCGCTATTCTATGACCTGTTAGAGCCACACAAACTCCGTTTTAAATTCTATACAACAAGTATGTTTTCTCATAAAAGTGCTTGACATGGGCTCACATTCACTAACATTTCTTAAGAAGGTTGGCTACTTTCCTCAGATTTTTCATAATTTGAAAATAACGAAACTTCTGACTGGCTGAATTATTTGGTTCAACCAATTAGAAGTTGTTTTGCTTTTAATTTAGAAAATCTTGGTGAGTATGACTAAGAATACTCGTAAGATGGTTGGTAATTATGGACCATGAAGGACCTACTCTGCACAGTGTATTTGATAACTTCTTCCATACCGCCAATAGTCATGAAGGCCGATATTTAGTAATGGAAAGTTCTGCTTCCGGTACATGTCAGGTAAGTCCTAAAGATGCAAATGATATAAAAACGAGATGAGTAATATTAAAATGTCCGTTTTTAAAAATATATTAAAGAATATTATCGTATAAGACCAAGTACCTATAAACTTTTAGAACTTTTAACAAATAAAAAGGAGATTTTCAATTTGGCTAACTATGTAAAAAACGCCCTCTTTGAAAGAACTTCATACACGCATCAATTCACTGCTGATTAAGAGTTCGTCTCTAAAACCAAACACATAATGTTTCTTTAAAGCATAATTTAGATTGTGTGTATGGGTGTGCGAGTAGGTGTGGGTGTGTGTTTGGATGTGTGTGTGTGAGGATAAATTTCTGTTTTCCTATTTCTGTTTTCTTTTGTTTTCCATAAATTATTATAGACCTTGACTTTTGACATTTTTCTTTATCATATTTAGAATGTTGCTATGACTATGTACTCTGTGCTTGTTAATAAAATATCTGTATCTGTATCTGATAAACGATATTTTTTCCAGTCTTTTAGGGTCTCTAGTTCGAATCTTCGATGATTGGTGATAGTCAACATTCAGTCCTCTTTCATTGCTGACCATTGATTCGATCATGGTTTTATGGGAAAACAGGCAATGGTTCGTAAAGAATCTCGAGAAGCACTGATAACAAAAAGACCGAGAAAGAATCATTGAGTTAGTAAAATAGATATGAAGTTTCATAAAGTTTTGTCCCATTAGTTGAGAGATATAAGTCTATTGGAAACAAAAATCAAGCCCTCCTGTTAACGTATTGAAACATAATTTCAATACGTTAACAGGAGGACTTGATGTATAACGGCTGACTGTCATTAGGAACACGTGTTCATTTTTCGTCGAGGGTTTTAAAAGATAACTGTCCAGACAGTGACCATACATTCAGTCAGACAGGGTTTATAGAATGGTTGTCTTGGGTTAACATTCACCAGTCATTCCATAGAACATTCTTATTCTTACTTCCAAATCCTCTAGTGGTTTAAACGTGTTACTTTTACACCGAAAAAAATGTGGAGAATAAGACCACGAACGCTCTTGAGAAATGTAAATACAAACACTGATTATATTTCATGCAAAGGAAGAACAATTTGTTCCCGATTATTCTTTCTGTCCAATTCCCATGACTGTCTACTGATCACATTTTACGATAATGAATTTGGCAAGTATGACAATGAGTCACAGAGGGTAATACAGTATGTCATTAGGACAAATTGGTGCGGATAGCATTTTTCGAGAGAAATTGGCTATACCTATCTGAACTTTAGGCTGCTAAGTGCAATTCTCAAAATCAGACTGCACAGAACGTGCAATCTGATCTTTGATCTACACTGTCCGATATTGAGATATTTTACTTAGAAAAATTAATATCATCAACCGAGCGTTTACTACCAGCTAGAAAGTTTCATTTGATTTATTTAGAAAGGTAAGGGTAAAATTAATGCATTATATTAAGAAACATTCCCATTGTGCGCTCTGAATACATCATCGCCTTTAGGATGTCTTCGACTTATTGTATCCTACATCACTTTTCTCATATAGGCTCATTTGGGTAAACTTGTCCTTATTTTTCGTTGTGTCTGATTTATCCTTTTGCGATACATGTAATTCAGCCGAAAATTCATACGCAGTTATACATGTAATAGGTAACATTCCTTTCCTGAATCTGCAGCGTTCTTGGCGTGAACCAGTATTTTGTCGTCTGCAAATGATTTAAATCTTGACCGGGCTAAGATTTTGTCGATTAGTAAAGAGTTCAGTACTTAAACACTCCGCAAGGGGATATGCTTTTTAGCTTAGATGCCTGTCAGCTTATTGTCAGCAACAAATTGTCTCAGTGATTCCAAGAAATCTGGTTTACGAATATACCTTGTGCCAATTTGTTTTTCGCATACATGTTTATCAGCTGAATGTTTCTTTTTCACCCTTTCCCTCCAGGGACCCAAATATGCCAAACGACATCACCAAATACATTTACACAACATGGCCGAAATACTCTCCATCTCGTCATCATCTAGAGATTACAGAAGAAGTGACGCAAGCTGCCGTCAAGCAGAATCCAAGGTTACGATCTTGGAACTTTTCAGTCACCAATATACTTCCGGAGACTGCCAGGTCGTTGCGAGAGAGCGACTGCCTTACAACTTCGGGGACCAAGATTCCAAATTGCAAATCAGCATTGTTCATTTTGTCCTTGGTTTGGTTTAGAATTTTTGTGTAAAAGTTCTGTAATATGGAAAAAGGGCAAAAACTAGAAACGGGCAAAATACTTTTTTTTCTCAGATATATTCAATCATAATCCGCACAACATCATATCTATGCAGATACGTTTATTAAACTCTATTTTTTACCAACAGTCTTACTAAACGACAAATTGTATATTGTTTATGCTGAATATTTAAGTAGGCATATAGAGCACCTACTATTATTCGGAAAATTATACACTTAACAAAACTTCTAACCGGCCTTTTTTTGCTTTTATAAAATTGACCACGTAATACACAGTTAAATAAAAACAGCTTCAAACACGTCTAGACACTAGACATTGTACTGTAATGAAAAGATTCTCGATTTTGCTGATAGAAAGTATCTCTTTTACGAAAAAGGAAATCACGTGTTTTTTACATGCCAGGTTAAAAGGATCAGCGTAAATTACTGAAATTTTGTCACCAGTAAAGAAAAATATAAAATTATTTTCTGCACAAAAAATATAAACCAAGAGAAGGAGCGTGAAGTTTACAAAAAAATGTTTTTTTTTTTTCAATTTTCATTGTGAAGTGAATGAATGTTTGATAACTTCATTTTAACAGAACAAGTCAATAATTCATTTCAAACATAGGCTATATAATGCATTTACATAGGTCAATTATTCCCCACCAACATTAAAGTAAATGAACTGAAAGTAGGGATTGTGTGGTAATGGCTTAAACTGTTTTAGATCTACTTAACTTTTGCCCTACAAGATCGAAAGGTCAGTCTACGCGTTTTCGACTGTTGAAAAGACGACACTTTGCGCTATTTTCCGAATGTCCCGAATGTCCCATTTTGCATATTGCAACCATACATGAGCCATGCTCTCTGGAAAGAAAGGGGAATTGACATGCAAAACGTTTCGACACAGAGCAGTCCACACAGTGTGAGTGGGCTCACACGCGTTAAAATTTTCCTCTATTGCTGAAGTTAGTCTAAGCCTCATTCTTCATCATGATTGAGTTGGTTACCAGAGCACGACTCTCTCTCGACATACATGAACCTTAAATACGGATGCATTTTTTTTTTAATGGTATCGAACTCATTGTGGGAGAGGCAATTCGTTCGTATTCCTTCAAGGTCTCCAAAAACTGTGCCATTATAAAGGACGTGTATAGTTGCATTTTCCAATGAGGAGTCAACTGGGTACCAGAGATACAAGGTCTACCAACAAGACAACAAAGGTGGAATAATAGTGTTGGTGCAACTCACCTTGTCAAATAGAGTTTTAGCTGCGCCGTGATGGCTGTAGTTTCTTGTTGAATACAACAGCGTCTCAAAGTTACCCGAAGTTACACATCTCTCTATAAAATCTAGACAGGCTTGGGCCAAGTCCGGTAACTCAAACTGACAAGCACCGCAATATAAACCTGTAATGAGAATAATCGTTTTTCAAATTCGGAAAATTGTTGTAACTCCTCTAACAATCACTTTTACGTGAAAATATAAGCCATGCTTTTCAAAAATACGGTTTAACGCACTTTCAAAATGCATTAGCTCGAATCAGCTTGCGCAGCAGAATGTTGCTGACATTGAACGCTTTGCTCTTGGTAACTTCTGTGCATTACAAATGGCTAATGAATCCCATGGTTCAGATGTTAGATAAAATAGACTTTATGGATCGGTAAGAGGACTTGCTAGGTTACCTAGGTATAATGAGTCTCGAAATATTAGTATGCATTAACTCTTTACCACACAATCCCGACCCTAAGAGAAGCCTTCTGAAAACATTCTCCTTTTCCCTCAATGTTTTCTACCCTTCCCAAATCATTTACATTTTTCAGTCACATTTATTTTGTTGTCTGCAAATGCTAATAATTAGGAACAGACTAAAATTTTGTTGTTTGGTAAAGAGCTATAAGACAGTGTGGCACACTATTCGCGAGGATAAGTCAGTGTGTCCTTCACTACTGTCAGTTCTTTGATTTCGGTGCAAAAACAGAGGGATAAAATTCAAAGTGGGACAGAGAGACTTGGAGAGACGGAGGGAAGAGGAGAGAAAGGATAAAAATACAGAAAGATTGGAGAAAAAAAAAAAAAAAAAAGACTGAGGAGAAATGAGGAAACAATGAATGACTTCATTGAACGAAAATCATACCTGCTACTGTATTCTCCGTAACATTCACAGATCCACAATGAACGAACTGAACCAGACTTCGGAAAACCTCTTCATCGTACTTTTTCACAGGTATCACGAGTTTATCCAAGAACTTGTGAGAAACTTTTGACATTTTCTTTTTCGGACATCTCTTTGGCTGATCTTTTCCTTTTCTCTGGGTTTGATGTTTCAAGATGACCTCATAGAATTTCCTACAATAGAATAACTAATCAATAGCAACGGGGTTTCACCCAAGATGTGCTTGCTGAGTTGGATCGATACTTTGGACTTATGTATGAAAACCCTCTTTTCACTGGGCAAGATATAGTTTTAATGTAGTTAGACATTTTCCCTTCCATATTTGACAGTTCAAAATGTAACAAACAAACGTTCGGAACCAAGTACGTTCATGGGCAGTGACAAAACGAACGTATAACTCCCTTTAAACTGTCACTACTCAAAATGGCTAAAACCTTGAAAACAAAACATTTCGATCTTGAAACAACAATGTTCGCTCGCTTTGCAATTTCTGAACATCAAGGCGGCGATAGAATGTACCGCAAAATCTGTTCAGTATAAATACTATTACCTGCTTCTCGTTCCCAATATAGCTTTGACACCATGTACTGGGATCTCCTTTGTCCCAACAAGGAAAGTGACGTCACATAACTCTGGCATGGACAAAATCAGTTTCAAATTGTCGCACAGGGGTCGAACGCTTCTGAATTTCATTACTTCCGGTTCTGCTTGCTTCATGGTTCCAGAATGATGCCATGTGGTTCTTCGGACGATAGAGAGCACAGATCCTCTATGGAATTATATCCTGATGAGATATCCGAGGTTTCTGTAAAGATATCATCCGACTACTTGTTTTTTATTGCTTCATTTAACCCTTTTCCAACTGCCCTGGAAGACTAATCTTTTGAAAACCTTGCGGAAAAAATGAGAAAATTTTCCCCTTTTCCAACAAACCATTTATAATCAAATATCATCAATTGAGCGACCTTTCATTTCTTGTCAATTCAAACCTGTCTAAAATATTGACCTTTTGGTAAATAATCTTTGCCAAGCAACAATACAATGAACTGGCTTCGAACTTTTCGACAAAACTGACTTCAGGACTGAAGAGGTAAAAAAAATGCATGTTGGCTGCCAAGACTTCCTCTCATTCCCACAATTACTTCTCCACTCGGTTAGTAAAAACTCAAATTTAAGCAACATATAAAAGTGGAAGTTTTTACATCAATGTTTTCAAACCCAGTTTAGAAAACAACTGACTTCATAAAGATACTTTTTTCTGTCGTACATACGAAATTATACTGTTTTCAATTTAAGAGAGAGAAAGACTAACAGAGTCTTCCTTATCAGGAGCAGATTATCCTTTTGCCACAAACTTTTCCCATATACCAAACAATATGTAATCTTATATAAACAACACATCTTTACTAACGAAAAATGTCTGAACTGGTGTAAAATTACAGCATTTGCAAACAAATCATATGTAACTGAGATAGTATCGCCTTTCTATGGGAATAAGATATTTCGGGAAAAGGTGAAACATTGCCCCTTTTTACCACAATGTTTTGGAAAAGCCGTCTTCATCAGGGTTATTAAAAGTAGTGTTTGTAATGTTAAAGCTGCAACTATGTCAACTTTGATATTTTCTTTTATTGCAAATTTTGATAATTCTCCGCTGAAAATTTCCTTTTTTGTTTATATAGCGTAAGGATTTCATAAGCCAGGTATCCAGTATTCAGTACATATCTTACCTTCAAAATCACTTTCATAGTTGGTGTCCCAATAAAGTTGTTCTGCGTAAAAATCCGACTCTTGTAGGAGTTGTCTGGTCATTTCTGTATATTCCATGACGAAAGTGTAAATCCAAATATCCGTAAGATTTTATTATTATTATTTGTTATACTTTTATCGATGTTTTAACTATGTAAACAACGCCTAAAACTTTGCAGTTTGTTGCTATTCGGAGCCACAAACTTTTATTTATACCTATTGCTATTTTTCGACGATATTTGAACGATAATCGCTTCCATGACAGAGTACATTTTGTGTCAAGCAACATTAGACAAGCTGGCATCTGTCACTTGATCATTTGATTAGTTTGTATCATTAAAACTTAAAGTGATAAGAAAATTAAATGTCTGAACGCGTTAATTTGTGACAAACTTAAAATCAATTATGGAAGTGTGGTAGACGTCATTATCTAGGTGTTAACTAATTACGTGTATTGATTACACTTGATCGGGCATTTGTCTTAAATGATGGCATTTGTCTGTGAAAGGGGAGAAAATATTATGGGAAAAGGAAAATGTTGTTATCAGAATTTAAAGTCTTTTCTATATTTCTTTTATTTTTCGATTGATCGATTTATTACCGAAAAAAAGCCACATAGACTAACAATATTTACAGAAGGTTTCAGTGAGACCAATCAATCAGAGGTTTTAGACTATATCCCAGCACCTGACCATGGAATGTCGAAGTACACGTTTGTGATTATTGCTTCATGTTGAATTATTGTATTCGTAAGCGGTTTGTAAAACGACATTTCATTGGCTATTAGAAATATGATGTAAAGGGAGATCAGAAGCAGCATCCAATAGGGGGCGTATCGCAGGAATCTCGAAGTCGGGCTCAATCCGCCAAGGTAAGATCCACATAGTGATCGTAACCTTGGCTCCCGAAGATGGGTTGAGATCAGCCAGCGAAAACTGCACAGGCTGATCTGGGTTGATACCTTTCACTGCTTCATTTACAACACATGATGAAAATTAAGAAATAAAAGATCTGGGAGAAAACCATACTCGCAAGTTCAGCTGCTAAAGCATCTTGAAAGCATACTTATTGTAGGTGAGTTTCATTCGAAATATTCCGATGCTTGATTGCATTGATTGATTGTCTAGTGTTTAATGCCCTTTCCAACATCATAATTTTACTTGTATCGCTGCAGTACACCTACTTGTATTCCATACAGTTCCTTTTAAGAGTGTTCGCATGATATTCTTTCCAAGCTATTGGCTGCTTTCCATCGTTAACCATCGGTGATTAGCGGTGAGAGGAATGGGTCCTGTCGCAAAGACTATCATCAACCCTCGGGAAGAAATTCTTCGAGTTGGTATTTGAACTAGCAGTCCTTGGACTCACGTCGTATACGCCACTGACTGTGCTAGCGAGGCTCGCCATATTTCAGGGCCCTGTGATAGTACTATGATATCACAACGACAGGAGAACAAAAAATAAATAAAATGAAAACAATTGCAGAAAATATGTTAAGTTTTTTGTGCAACTTCCAAAGCCCCAGGTCCTGGTAGAGAGTTATCGTTTAAGTACTTTATCTTGACTGTGACCAGATTTTGAAGCCATGAGATAGCCGTTAAATTTCAGCAACATATTCTCATTGTGCACTAAATAAAAGTGCGATAAGCTAGTAGAGCCAATACTTGTGTCAACAGAAAACAGTGAATCAAGCACTTCTTCTCTTTCTGTCGTCCGAACAAGTGAGAAATGTTGTAGATCTTCATCTACATTTTAAGAATCTTTAACACAAAAATAATGAATGACAGTCTTGTGGATTTAGTCTGACAGTGTTGAGTTCTTCTTGTATTAAGTCAACTTTCTGGTTGTTATATAATTTGAATTACGGATACAGTCCAACTTTTCTTTTATGGATCAATTCATAATGGCCGAAAAATTGTTCTTCACGATTGAGAATGGCGTATTTACGTGTAACCTAAAGGCAGTCTTTAGAAGGCCCGGTTTTTCGCCTATATTAGATATGTCTTTGTTAGGCTCGTAAATGAGCGTGATTTAATTCGGCGTCTCGGATTATGTAGGTAAATGACTGGCTGACTAAATGGTATAATGGTATGCTTTCAGCATTATTTCGGTTATATGACTGCAAGAGCTCACTGTTCATGTATTTCCTGGGTTTCACCAGTACTAGGCCAGGGCTAAGTCGCTTGCTCAGAGATCCGGCGAAGCTCGAGCATTTGGTCTCTGGTTTAAAAGTCATTCACTTACCACTGAGGCTTGCAGAAGCTCAGCTCATTGTAAATCAAAATAAAAGGCTTACTAAAATGTAAACTTGCCTATGATCTCTGTCGAGTCATGACATTTGTGTGTTCTCTCAATGATACGCTTCATTTGTCTTCCTTGAAGTTGCTGAGGTTTTGTAAAGAATAATGTTATGAAACCATTAATCTTTTTGTCAATTCTACCTATGACTCATTTGTGTTTTAGTTGGTGGAGCGATACAGGAAACTCGTTACCATATAGTCCCGTTTGTGGAAGTAGGTTTTGGTAACCAACTTCTTTCCTTTTCCCAACGTTGTTTTTCTGTTCTCTCGAAGATATTTTTCAGTTTGAGTCTGACTGAAATTTTCGTCTGCCGAATGATTTTGATATGGAGAAGTAAGAAAACTGTTGATAAAATCGATATTCTATTCTTATAAAAAAAAAAGTTATTACCTTATAACCATATTTATTTATTCATTAACTATAATAACAATAACACGGCCTATCTTCAAGTTATTTTTCTAACCAAAAATCGAAAACAAACAACCAATAACCAATAAGAAGTTGTCAAACAGTTGCGTTAACATTAAAGCACTCTTTACTCTGACAGGTTTTTTTTTTCAATCTTTTCTGGAAAGCAGTAAAAACCCTTGATAAGTATTTTTCTTTTCCACAGGTCTTTTTCATTTTTTCCAGTGCACTTTTCATCATGCAATTCACTATGAATTTGTCGTCACAAATGCCTAAAGATGAAGTCAAAACGATGTTCAAAGAGTAAACATTTCAAATTTACAAACTATAACAGCTTGATTCCTTGGTCATTTTATCGTTCAAGTCACTATAAATGTGTCGTCACAAAGGCTTTAAAGAAGGAGCCAGGAGGAAACCTTTCAAACTTTCACAGCTTGGTTCTTTATTTTAATCATAAGGAAGAAAAAGGTTAATTAAAGTATATATGCATTTTCTGTAGGTAGAGGATTCCATACATCTCCTTAAATTTTCATTGCAAGCAGGTCATGACTTAATTACGATTCCATAAATCCGTTTTTTTATCTAAAATCTGAAATATTGTATACTGCAGTTCTTTACATGGTCCGTAAACATGCAGAAAATTAAGTAAAAGCAATAAGTGTCGACCATGTCATACTTGACCCATGTCTACGGTGAATTATGCCTAAAAGTGGCCGCTGGATAGAAAATATTGTGGAAAAAGAGGAAAATGCCGGTAGGTAGGATTATTTCCTCTTTCCACAGAGTTTTCAATTAGCTTCTATCTCAGAGTCGAAAAAGCAAGGATTGTTTAGTGAACGAATGACTTAACATCCATCATCCTCATCATGTGATAAGTCAAATAAAACTTTCAAGCCGAAAGCGAAAACCCAAATTACATTTGATTTTTAGAGAAAAATCCTTATCGGAATGTGTAGAACAACATTGAACAACCACTTCAAGTTATGTTATAAGTCTTATATTGAGTCGAGAACGTTCTGTATCAGGCACACATAGAACTGTTTCGAAATGAATTTTGAATTGTAAGTGAACATAGAATTCTTGTAAGTCTGTCACACGGATACTTCTCCGTACTTCTTGTATCGTTTGTCCAGCACTGAGTATATCTGCAAATATATTCCAGAGACATAAACATTAATTTTTTTTTTAATTTGCAACCGTTATTACAGCACGGTTTTCCCAAATAACGCAGAAATGCATTCAGGGATGAAATGGATTATATGTCTTTAACCCTTTACCATAAAACAAATTAAAACCTGTCCAGATTGAAAGCATTTGCAAACGACAAATTCATTCAACTCGTTATGAAATCTATGTAGGGTAGAAAATAAACCAATACTCTCAAAAGCCGTCTTCCCTATGGTTGTCTGAAGTCTTTATTGAGCGGTTAACAGACAAGAATTTGGGGAAACTGGTAACCATTTCGAAAGAACATATCAAAGAAGTACTGGTCCTAGGTTTTATAATCAAAATCAGAAACGCGGTGTTTCTAGGATACTGTTATCTTCGTTAAAGTTATTCGATTTTGCATATAACGTTTAGCCATGTAAAAATTGCCAAGATAGGTCTAAAATTTATAATATCTGACAGAGGTAAAGTAGTGTATCAATGTTCTAATACTGATTTGCTGACTGGACAAACATCTGTGTTTATGTACACTAAAAAAAAAAACTTAAATACATTGGCTCTGTGTATGAAGTTTCCTACCTATGGTAATTCTACATCCTGTAGGCTGTTTGTGGCCTGCAATACGCGAAAAGGGATATTCGGACGACATATTCTGTTTTCTTTTTCTTTTTTTCCGTTTTCAAGCAAGTGTAATGCAAGACAAATTCTTATGTTCAAGTAAAGTGCCGTCTCGGTTCATCCTGCGCGGAATGCACGGAATAAACAGACTAATGCAAGACGACACTTTACGGAAATGTCGGAATGCCACTTTCTGCATATTGCAACCATACATGAGCCATGCTCTCTGGAAAAAAGGGTGTATTCATATGCAAAACTTTACAGAACAGACTACACATGCAGTGTGCGTAGGCTGACACGCGTCAACATTTTCTGCTGTTGGTGAAATTAGCCTAAGAATATTTCTTCATCGCGATTGAGTAGATTACCAGAACACGACTCTCTGCCGACATACATGAACCCTGAATACAGATGCAACTTTTTTATGGTATTGAACTCATTGTGGGAGAGACAAATCGTTGGTTTTCCTTCAAGGTCTCCAAAAATGTGCCATCATAAAGGACGTGCATAGTTGCATTTTCCAATGAGGAGTCAACTGGGTACCAGAGATACAAGGTCTACCAACAAGACAATAATGGTGGAATAATAGTGTCGGTGCAACTCACCTTGTCAAATAGAGTTTTAGCTGCGCCGTGATGGCTGTAGTTTCTTGTTGAATACAACAGCGTCTCAAAGTTACCCGAAGTTACACATCTCTCTATAAAATCTAGACAGGCTTGGGCCAAGTCCGGTAACTCAAACTGACAAGCACCGCAATATAAACCTGTAATGAGAATAATCGTTTTTCAAATTCGGAAAATTGTTGTAATTCCCTCTAACAATCACTTTTACGTTAGCATATAAGCCATGCTTTTCAAAAACACGGATTAATGCATTGTTAAAAAAAACATCAGCTCGAATCAACCTGCAGAATGTTGCTGATATTGAACTCTTTGCTCTTGCTCAGCTCTGTGCATTACAAATAACTAATGTATTCCATGGTTCAGATGTTAGACGAAATAGATTTTATGGATCCCAAAGAGGACTTTCTAGGTTACCTAGTTATAATGAGTCTCGAAATATTAGTATGCATTAACTCTTTACCATACAATACCGACTCTTAACGTCCCTGAGAGAAGCCATCTGAAAACATTGTGGGAAAAGAAGAAAATGCTGTTAGCCACAATGTTTTCTATCCTTCCCAAATCAAATTTCCATTTTTCAGTCACATTTATTTTGTTGTCTACAAATGCAAATAATTTGGAACAGACTAAACTTTTGTTGTTTGGTAAAGAGTTATACCCTCTATAAGACAGTGTGGCTCACTATTCTCCTGAATAAGACAGCATGTCCTTTACTACTGTCAGTTCTTTGATTTCGGTACAAAAACAGAGGGATAAAATTCAAAGTTGGACAGAGAGACTTGGAGAGACAGAGGGAAGAGGAGAGAAAGGAAAGAAAATACAGAAAAATTTAAGAAAAAAATACTGAGGGGAATTGAGGAAACGAATGAATGAGTTCTTTGAACGGAGAAATCTGAAGCATACCTGCTACTGTATTCTCCGTAACATTCACAGATCCACAATGAACGAACTGAATCAGACTTCGAAAAACCTCTTCATCATACTTTTTCACAGGTATCACGATTTTATCCGAGAAATTGTGAGAAACTTTTGACATTTTCTTTTTCGGACATCTCTTCAGCTGATCCTCTCCTTTTCTCTGTGTTTGATGTTTCAAGATGACCTCATAGAATTTCCTGAAAGAACAATATTGTTATAAAATAGTGAAAAAAATACACGTCGCAAAAGACACCTCTGTCTGGAGAGAATTTGTGCAAATTCTTACGAGCGGATAAGGAACCATTCCGTGATACTAGCCTTCAATACATGTCCTATGAAATTCATTGCATAACAGATCAAATGCGCATAACTCAATACATATTTGATAGATCGGGGTTTGATGCATGTCCATTATGCATTTTCACCAAACAATTACATGCACATAAACATCGATACATAAAATCCATATTGTCAAAAAAGTCAAGTCACGTGATAGAATGGTAGTAAAACATGCAAACATTCACAATAGCAAAGATTTTTGACTCAAATTGTGCAGGCTTACCAAGATCGATACTTTAACCATATGTTTAAAGCCCCACCCTTTTTCACCGGCTATGGTTTATATGTTGTTAGACAGTTCCGTTTTATGTTTGACAGTTCATGAAGTAAGAAACAAACGTAGGTTCATACTTAGTGACGAGACAAGTCCGTTTTTACATAAAATGGCTAAAACTTTGGACACGATATATTTCGATCTTATTTACCCCGTGTTCGCCCGCTTTGCAATTCCTGAACATATGGTGACAGTATGTCTCCCAAGATCTGTTCAGTATACTAGAAATAATACCTGCTTCTCGTTCCCAATATAGCTTTGACACCATGTACTGGGATCTCCTTTGCTCCAACAAGGAAAGTGACGTCACATAACTCTGGCATGGACAAAATCAGTTTCAAGTTGTCGCATAGAGGTCGAACGCTTCTGAATTTCATTACTTCCGGTTCCGCTTGCTTCTTGATTGGTTCCAGAATGATGCCACGTGATTCTTCTGAGGATATAGAGCACAAATCCTCTATAGAGTTATATCCTGATGAGATATCCGAGGTTTCTGTAAAGATATCATACGATTACTTGTTTTTTTTTTTTTCTCTCCATTTAACCCTTTGCCACACAATCCCGGGTTTTAGAGACACCAGGAGACGAGCCTTTTGAAAACATTGTGGAAAAGGGAGAAAATGCTGGCAAAAAACATTTTCTCCTTTTCCCACATAGTTTTCTAGGCATTCTTAATCAAATATCATCATTTGAGCGTCATTTAATTTGTCGTCTGCATTCGCTTTAAATTTGGACCCATCTAAAATATTGTCCTTTTGTAAAAAGTAAAATAATCATTGTCAAGCAACAATACACTCACCAAACTTCGAACTTTTCGACAATACTGATTTCGGGATGGGCTGGGGAAAGCAAAGATGAAAATGCATGCTGGCTACCAAGACCTTTATTTCCACAATAACTTCTCCACATCTTTGGTAAAAATCACTCAATTCAAGCGACATATAAAAAGAATTGTTTACACCAATTTTCTCAAAGCCAGTTTACAAAACACACATAACTTACTGCATAAAGAGATTTTTTCTGAGAGAGATTTAAGAACTATTCCTTATCAGGAGCAGATTCTCCTTTTGCCATAAGCGTTTAACATTATTATACTAAACAATATGCAATCTTATATGAACAACACATCTGTACTAAACGACAAACTTCTGGGCTGGTGGAAATTTAAAGCGTTTGCAAACAAATCATATGTGACTCAGATAGTATCGTCTATTTTGGAAAAGGTGAAACTGCTTTTACAAACATTTTCCCTTTTACTACGTTGTTTGAAAAAGCCGTCTTCATCAAGGTTATCTAAATAGTGTTTGTAATGTTAAAGCTTAAAAGTATGTCGATTTTGATATTTTCTTTAATGCCAGTTATCATAAGTGTCCGCTGAATATTACTTCTTTATAAATATTGATTTAAAAAATGCGTCGAGATTTCGGAAGCATTCACTATGTACTGTACATACATATCTTACCTTCAAAATCACTTTCATAGTTGGTGTCCCAATATAGCTGTTCTGCGTAAAAATCCGACTCCTGTAAAAGCTGTCTGGTCATCTCTGTATTATCCATGACGAAAGCACTCGTTTAAATTTTTTGATTTTCACCGTTAAAATCCAAATATCCTTAATAACTTTGAATATCCTTAAGTACAGCCAAGAATTTATAATTGTTATTATTAGTAATATATTTTCATGGATATATCTACTATGTAAAGAACGCCCAAAGCTTTGCGATGGAAAGCCACAAACTTTCATTTATACCTATTGCCATTTTTCGACGATATTTGAACGATAATCGCTTCCATGACAGAGTACATTTGTGTCAAGCATCATTAGACAAGCTGACATCTGTCACGTGATCATTTGATTAGTTTGCTTCAGTAAAGTTAAAAGTGATAAGTATATTGAAATGTCTGAACACGTAAATTTGTGACAAACTTTACATCAATTATGGAAGTGTGGTAGACGTCGTTGTCTAGGTGTTAACTAATTACATGTATTGATTACACTGGATCGGTTACTTGTCTGAAATGATAACATTTGTATTTTTTATCCATGCAGTTTTATATGATATTTTCATATTTCATTCAGTCTTTTTGTTCTTACCATATTTTCATAACATATTGTTATGGCTAAAAGCATGTTTTGTGCTGATTTGCCAAATAAATGAATGAATGAGAATGTATTTGAAAGGATAGAAAATATTGTGGGAAAAGGGAAATGTTGTTATCAAAATTTAATGTTTTTTTTCTATAATATTTTGATTGTTTGATTGATTGATCGATCGATCGATTGATGTTAAACGCCCTTTTCAAAGTTATTTAAAGTTATATCATAGCAGCCTTTCTTTCATCAGTGCTCTATACAATATTCTTTCCGAGCCATTGGCTGCTTTCTCACACAATCATCGACGAAATAATAATCAGCGGTGAGAGAGAAATGTATCCGATCACAATGACTATGATCAATCCTCGGAAAGAAATTGGACGAGCCGAGGAACCAGTACATGCTGTTCTTGAAATCTGCATGCCACTGACTGCCTACCCGGGGTTCAGTATTCCTACAATGTTTTCAAGGCCGTTAAAATGCACGGTGTTTTTTTAGTGCGGAGTTAAAGTATAACATGAATTGAAAGTGGCTCAAGATCTATTTGGCCCATAACTCTATCAATCAATCCTGGATTTTTACGATCCTGGGAAAGAACCTATTTGAAAATATAGTGGGAAAATGAGAAATATCTTCTGCAGATGTTTTGAATTTGAAAAGGTATAAAAATTCGTTCATTGGTAAAGAGTTAACTTGCTGATTAAGTTAAATGGAACTTTCAAGCCGATCGTAAAAACCTTACTGTTGTTACATGTACAGTATATTAGAGTTAGTTCTTGGTGAAAAACAATTCCTTGTCGAACAGTGAAAGTGTGCATGTTCTCATCCTCGTTGATCCAGTTTCGATTCATACTGTTATCGACCCTGGGTTATTTGGCTGTCGTTTCCTCATTTACATGAATTATTCATGAAGCATTTTGATTGGTAATCTCATTTTTTCTTTGAGAAAATTTAAACTATTTTTATCACGAATATGCCATCATTTCTATTTGAAGTAACTGACGGAATGAAATCGCCCTCCCTACAAGAGAGAATGAATATGTTATCGATCTTTCGATTGCCTATTAGAGTACTTTCTGACTATATGAATATTCATAGGAAACGAAGATTTGCTAGCCAATTTTCCCAGGGGTAATGCATGGAGAGTAACGTGATGCTTAAACCTGGGTTCTGAGGATGGTATGTTCTGTGTTACTTTGTTATGACATAACTGATCATACACACATACACCCACCTACAACCCCCTCCCCCATACACACACAAAATCTTCGTATTTCCAGCAGTTAACTGAAATCGCTAATTCGTCGCAGACCGATTGATAATACTTTTTTTTTTTTTACAAATACTGTCATTCTCCACAGATATTAATATGTATTTGCGAAAATAGTTATCATCATCACTGAAGGATTTGAGCTATGCATGTTGTGCTGGTATGTTTACCTAGCACAACGATTCCATGAAGATGTGAGCATTGTGACGACTTAATCCTTTACGCCATAGATACTCATTTAGAACTACGCATTGCTAGTAGGAGTCTTTGGAAAACATTGTGGCAAAAGGTGAAATTGCTCGTGACATTGCCACAATGTTTTCAATGCTATCAAAATGTGTCATATACACATAAGAAACAGCTTCATCCTTGCTGTTATTTAAGGTCAATTAGAGATACCATAGAAATGCCTTTTGGGCTAAAGAGTTAGGCAACTGGTACAATGAAGCCTCACCAAGTCAATAGATCTCTACAATAAAATGCTTTCTTTCATGTATAATGGTAGTTTTCTTATCCATATTTAGATTTTGAAGCTTGATAGCACCGCCTCATCATGGCCTGAAGTGAAATCCTACCGTTTTCTCTTTTCAGACCCGATGCCATCTCTTTATCGAAAGGTTATGCCTGGACGTTCGTTAAAAGGACCTTTTAAAGCTAAAGATAGAACACAAAAAATATACAAATGGGCCATGCTCTGGTAAAAGAAGACTTAACTCTTTATCAAACGACAAAACTTTAGATTCATCCAAATTAAAAGCATTTGCAGGCGACAAAATAAACGTGGCTCAAAAATTGAAATTTATTTTTGGAAGGGTAGAAAACATTATGGGATTATGTTTTCAAAAGGCTTCTTTCTCAGGGTCGTTAAAAGTAGGGATTGTGTGGTAAAGGGTTAACACATAACCAAACGACAAAACTTTAGATTCGTCCAAATCAAAAGCATTTGCAGAAGACAAAATAAAAGTGACTGAAAATTTGAAATTTGTTTAGTGAAGGGTAGAAAACATTGTCCCACTATGTTTTCTTTCTCAGGGTCGTTAAAAGCAGGGATTGTGTGGTAAAGAGTTAATACATCTTAGTGATGCCATCTTCGCAAGGTAAGGCTGACGATACATTACGCTACTCCACCCTTGGCGGATCGAGCTTGAATTTTACATTCCCCCGCTACGCTTTTTCATTGGATGCAGCCAGCTCTACCTGCAACCAATGAAATCGCTCGTAGCATTTCATCTTTGAGAAAAATAGAACAAGGTCGCTACCTTTCGAATAGAAGTCTGCTTATCGCTTCATGTGTATTCGTAAGCGGTTTGTAAAACGATATTTCATTTGCTTTTAGAAATATGATGTAAAGGGGGGTAATAACCAGGGTCCAAAAGACAGCGCATCGCAGGAATCTCGAAATTGGCTCAAACATCCAAGGTAAGATCCACGTAGTGATCGTAACCTTCGCTCGCGAAGATGCAGTGATGCATAATACCAAGCAAGGCATTACTCAATTATGGATCCATGCAAGCTGTTTTGTATAACAACCAACTGCATCATGAAGTACTACAGGCCTTTGACATGCAGAAAACTGACCAGTAGCGAAGGGATTCGGTTGAGATCATCTTCGCAAGCCGAGGGTGACGATCCACTACTCTACTCTAACCTTGGCGGATCGAGCTTGATTTCGACATTCCCCCGATACGCATTTTCATTCTTTGCAGCTAGCTCTAATTGCACGAATGAAATCGCTCGTAGCATTTTATTCGTGATAAAAAATCGAAAAAGGTCGCGACCTATTGGATAAAAAATAGATGGCAAACATGAATACCTCCGTGGATGTGTGCAGGATCTCTAATGATTTATTACCGAAAAAAAACCACACATAGACTAACAATATTTACAGAAGGTTTCGGTGAGACCAATCAATAAGAGGTTTTAGACTATATCCCAGCACCTGACCATGGAATGTCGAAGTACACGTTTGTGATTATTGCTTCATGTTGAATTATTGTATTCGTAAGCGGTTTGTAAAACGACATTTCATTGGCTATTAGAAATATGATGTAAAGGGAGATCAGAAGCAGCATCCAATAGGGGGCGTATCGCAGGAATCTCGAAGTCGGGCTCAATCCGCCAAGGTAAGATCCACATAGTGATCGTAACCTTGGCTCCCGAAGATGGGTTGAGATCAGCCGGCGAAAACTGCACAAGCTGATCTGGGTTGATACCTTTCACTGCTTAATTTACACATGATGAAAATTAAGAAATAAAAGATCTGGGAGAAAACCATACTCGCAAGTTCAGCTGTTAAAGTATCTTGAAAGCATACTTATTGTAGGTGAGTTTCATTCGAAATATTCCGATGCTTGATTGTATTGATTGACTGTCTAGTGTTTAATGCCCTTTCCAACATCATAATTTTACTTGTATCGCTGCAGTACACCTTCTTGTACTTTCATACAGTTCCTTTTAAGAGTGTTCGCATGATATTCTTCCCAAGCTATTGGCTGCTTTCCATCGTTAACCATCGGTGATTAGCGGTGAGAGGAATGGGTCCTGTAGCTAAGACTATCATCAACCCTCGGGAAGAAATTCTTCGAGTTGGTATTTGAACTAGCAGTCCTTGGACTCACGTCGTATACGCTACTGACTGTGCTAGCGAGGCTCGCCATATTTCAGGGCCCTGTGATAGTACTATGATATCACAACGACAGGAGAACAGAAAATAAATAAAATGAAAACAATTGCAGAAGACATGTTAAGTTTTTTGTGCAACTTCCAAAGCCCCAGGTCCTGGTAGAGAGTTATCGTTTAAGTACTTTATCTTGACTGTGACCAGATTTTGAAGCCGTTAAATTTCAGCAACATATTCTCATTGTGCACTAAATAAAAGTGCTAGTAGATCCAATACTTGTGTCAACAGAAAACAGTGAATCAAGCACTTCTTCTCTTTCTGTCGTCCAAACAAGTGAGAAATGTTGTAGATCTTCATCTACATTTTAAGAATCTTTAACACAAAAATAATGAATGACAGTCTTGTGGATTTAGTCTGACAGTGTTGAGTTCTTCTTGTGTTAAGTCATTTTTCTGGTTGTTATATAATTTGAATTACGGATACAGTCCAACTTTTTCTTTTATGGATCAGTTCATAATGGCCGAAAAATTGTTCTTCACGATTGAGAATGGCGTATTTACGTGTAACCTAAAGGCAGTCTTTAGAAGGCCCGGTTTTTCGCCTATATTAGATATGTCTTTGTTAGGCTCGTAAATGAGCGTGATTTAATTCGGCGTCTCGGATTATATAGGTAAATGACTGGCTGACTAAATGGTATAATGGTATGCTTTTAGCATTATTTCGGTTATATGACTGCAAGAGCTCACTGTCCATGTATTTCTTGGGTTTCACCAGTACTAGGCCAGGGCTAAGTCGCTTGCTCAGAGATCCGGCGAAGCTCGAGCATTTGGCCTCCGGTTTAAGAGTCATTCACTTACCACTGAGCCATGCAGAAGCTCAGCTCATTGTAAGTCAAAATAAAAGGCTTACTAAAATGTAAACTTGCCTATGATCTCTGTCGAGTCATGACATTTGTGTGTTCTCTCAATGATACGCTTCATTTGTCTTCCTTGAAGTTGCTGAGGTTTTGTAAAGAATAATGTTATGAAACCATTAATCTCTTTGTCATTTCTACCTATGACTCATTTGTGTTTTAGTTGGTGGTGCGATACAGGAAACTCGTTACCATATAGTCCCGTTTGTGGAAGTAGGTTTTGGTAACCAACTTCTTTCCTTTTCCCAACGTTGTTTTTCTGTTCTCTCGAAGATATTTGTCAGTTTGAGTCTGACTGAAATTTTCGTCTGCCGAATGATTTTGATATGGAGAAGTAAGAAAACTGTTGATAAAATCGATATATTCTATTCTTATAGAAAAAAAAAAGTTATTACCTTATAACCATATTTATTTATTCATTAACTATAATTACAATAACACGGCATATCTTCAAGCTATTTTTCTAACAAAAAATCGAAAACAAACAACCAATAACCAATAAGAAGTTGTCAAACAGTTGCGTTAACATTAAAGCACTCTTTACTCTGACAGGTTTTTTTTTTTTTTCAATCTTTTCTGGAAAGCAGTAAAAATTGATAAGTATTTTGCTTTTCCACAGGTCTTTTTCATTTTTTCCAGTGCACTTTTCATCATGCAATTCACTATGAATTTGTCGTCACAAATGCCTAAAGATGAAGCTAAAACGATGTTCAAAGAGTAAACATTTCAAATTTACAAACTATAACAGCTTGATTCCTTGGTCATTTTATCGTTCAAGTCACTATAAATGTGTCGTCACAAAGGCTTTAAAGAAGGAGCCAGGAGGAAACCTTTCAAACTTTCACAGCTTGGTTCTTTATTTTAATCATATTTAGGAAGAAAAAGGTTAATTAAAGTATATATGTATTTTCTGTAGGTAGAGGATTCCATACATCTCCTTAAATTTTCATTGCAAGCAGGTCATGACTTAATTACGATTCCATAAATCCGTTTTTTTTTATCTAAAATCTGAAATATTGTATACTGCTGTTCCTTACATGGTCCGTAAACATGCAGAAAATTAAGTAAAAGCAATAAGTGTCGACCATGTCAAACTTGACCTATGTCTACGGTGAATTGTGCCTAAAAGTGGCCGCTGGATAGAAAATATTGTGGAAAAAGAGGAAAATGCCGGTAGGTAGGATTATTTCCTCTTTCCACAGAGTTTTCAATTAGCTTCTATCTCAGAGTCGAAAAAGCAAGGATTATTTAGTGAACGAATGACTTAACATCCATCATCCTCATCATGTGATAAGTCAAATAAAACTTTCTAGCCGAAAGTAAAAACCCAAATTACATTTGATTTTTAGAGAAAAAATCCTTATCGGAATGTGTAGATCCAAGATCAGACTGCACGTTATGTGCAGTCTAATCTGAATTGGCACTGTCCACAAAAGGTCACATAGTGGTGCTTAGCAGCTTAAAGATTAAGAATGTCTTATTCTACATAATTTTCTTATTCTGAATGTGGCCGAACTGCTTGGTTTAGCTATTCAGAAGTAGGGTAACTTTAAAATAGAAGTGAATAACGCGGACTCTGGATATCTTGTACACAACATTGAACAACCATTTCAAGTTATTTTATAAGTCTTATAGCGAGTCGAGAACGTTCTGTATCAGGCACACATAGCACTGTTTCGAAATGAATTTTGAATTGTAAGTGAACATAGAATTCTTGTAAGTCTGTCACACGGATACTTCTCCGTACTTCTTGTATCGTTTGTCCAGCACTGAGTATATCTGCAAATATATTCCAGAGACATAAACATTAATTTTTTTTTTAATTTGCAACGGTTATTTCAGCACGGTTTTCCCAAATAACGCAGAAATGCATTCAGGGATGAAATGGATTATATGTCTTTAATCCTTTACCATAAAACAAATTAAAACCTGTCCAGATTGAAAGCATTTGCAAACGACAAATTCATTCAACTCGTTATGAAATCTATGTAGGGTAGAAAATAAACCAATACTCTCAAAAGCCGTCTTCCCTATGGTTGTCTTTATTGAGCGGTTAACAGACAAGAATTTTGGGAAACTGGTAACAATTTCGAAAGAACATATCAAAGAAGTACTGATCCTAGGTTTTATAATCAAAATCAGAAACGCGGTGTTTCTAGGATACCGTTATCTTCGTTAAAGTTATTCGATTTTGCATATAACGTTTAGCCGTGTAAAGATTGCCAAGATAGGTCTAAAATTTATAATATCTGACAGAGGTAAAGTAGTGTATCAATGTTCTAATACTGATTTGCTGACTGGACAAACATCTGTGTTTATGTACACTTAAAAAAAAACAAAAAAAACTTAAGTACATTGGCTCTGTGTATGAAGTTTCCTACCCATGGTAATTCTGCATCCTGTAGGCTGTTAGTGGCCTGCAACACGCGAAAAGGGATATTCGGACGACATATTCTGTTTTATCTTTTTCTTTTTTTTTCCGTTTTCAAGCAAGTGTAATGCAAGACAAATTCTTATGTTCAAGTAAAGTGCCGTCTCGGTTCATCCTGCGCGGAATGCACGGAATAAACAGACTAATGCAAGACGACACTTTACGGAAATGTCGGAATGCCACTTTCTGCATATTGCAACCATACATGAGCCATGCTCTCTGGAAAAAAGGGTGTATTCATATGCAAAACTTTACAGAACAGACTACACATGCAGTGTGCGTAGGCTGACACGCGTCAACATTTTCTGCTGTTGGTGAAATTAGCCTAAGAATATTTCTTCATCACGATTGAGTAGATTACCAGAACACGACTCTCTGCCGTCATACATGAACCCTGAATACAGATGCAACTTTTTTATGGTATTGAACTCATTGTGGGAGAGACAAATCGTTGGTTTTCCTTCAAGGTCTCCAAAAATGTGCCATCATAAAGGACGTGCATAGTAGCATTTTCCAATGAGGAGTCAACTGGGTACCTGAGATACAAGGTCTACCAACAAGACAATAATGGTGGGATAATAGTGTCGGTGCAACTCACCTTGTCAAATAGAGTTTTAGCTGCGCCGTGATGGCTGTAGTTTCTTGTTGAATACAACAGCGTCTCAAAGTTACCCGAAGTTACACATCTCTCTATAAAATCTAGACAGGCTTGGGCCAAGTCCGGTAACTCAAACTGACAAGCACCGCAATATAAACCTGTAATGAGAATAATCGTTTTTCCAATTCGGAAAATTGTTGTAATTCCCTCTAACAATCACTTTTACGTTAACATATAAGCCATGCTTTTCAAAAATACGGATTAATGCATTGTTAAAAATACATCAGCTCGAATCAACCTGCAGAATGTTGCTGATATTGAACTCTTTGCTCTTGCTCAGCTCTGTAATAACTAATGTATTCCATGGTTCAGATGTTAGACGAAATCGATTTTATGGATCCCAAAGAGGACTTTCTAGGTTACCTAGTTATAATGAGTCTCGAAATATTAGTATGCATTAACTCTTTACCATACAATACCGACTTGACTTAACGTCCCTAAGAGAAGCCATCTGAAAACATTGCGGGAAAAGAAGAAAATGCTGGTAGCCAGCATTTTCTCCTTTTCCCACAATGTTTTCTACCCTTCCCAAATCAAATTTCCATTTTTCAGTCACATTTATTTTGTTGTCTACAAATGCTAATAATTTGGAACAGACTAAACTTTTGTTGTTTGGTAAAGAGTTAAACCCTCTATAAAACAGTGTGGCTCACTATTCTCCTGAATAAGACAGCATGTCCTTTACTACTGTCAGTTCTTTGATTTCGGTACAAAAACAGAGGGATAAAATTCAAAGTTGGACAGAGAGACTTGGAGAGACAGAGGGAAGAGGAGAGAGAGGAAAGAAAATACAGAAAAAATTAAGAAAAAAATACTGAGGGGAAATGAGGAAACGAATGAATGAGTTCTTTGAACGGAGAAATCTGAAGCATACCTGCTACTGTATTCTCCGTAACATTCACAGATCCACAATGAACGAACTGAATCAGACTTCGAAAAACCTCTTCATCGTACTTTTTCACAGGTATCACGATTTTATCCGAGAAGTTGTGAGAAACTTTTGACATTTTCTTTTTCGGACATCTCTTCAGCTGATCCTCTCCTTTTCTCTGTATTTGATGTTTCAAGATGACCTCATAGAATTTCCTGAAAGAACAATATTGTTATAAAATAGTGAAAAAAAATACACGTCGCAAAAGACACCTCTGTCTGGAGAGAATTTGTGCAAATTCTTACGAGCGGATAAGGAACCATTCCGTGATACTAGCCTTCAATATATGTCCCATAAAATTCATTGCATAACAGATCAAATGCGCATAACTCCATACATATTTGATAGATCGGGGTTTGATGCATGTCCATTATGCATTTTCACCAAACAATTACATGCACATAAACATCGATACATAAAATCCATATTGTCATAAAAAGTCAAGTCATGTGATAGAATGGTAGTAAAACATGCAAATATTCACAATAGCAAAGATTTTTGACTCAAATTGTGCAGGCTTACCAAGATCGATACTTTAACCATATGTTTAAAGCCCCACCCTTTTTCACCGGCTATGGTTTATATGTTGTTAGACAGTTCCGTTTTATGTTTGACAGTTCATAAAGTAAGAAACAAACGTAGGTCCATACTTAGTGACGAGACAAGTCCGTTATTACATAAAATGGCTAAAACTTTGGACACGATATATTTCGATCTTATTTATCCCGTGTTCGCCCGCTTTGCAATTCCTGAACATATGGTGACAGTATGTCTCGCAAGATCTGCTCAGTATAAATATACTAGAAATAATACCTGCTTCTCGTTCCCAATATAGCTTTGACACCATGTACGGGGATCTCCTTTGCCCCAACAAGGAAAGTGACGTCACATAACTCCTGCATGGACAAAATCAGTTTCAAGTTGTCGCATAGAGGTCGAACGCTTCTGAATTTCATTACTTCCGGTTCCGCTTGCTTCTTGATTGGTTCCAGAATGATGCCACGTGATTCTTCTGAGGATATAGAGCACAAATCCTCAATAGAGTTATATCCTGATGAGATATCCGAGGTTTCTGTAAAGATATCATACGATTACTTGTTTTTTTGTTTTCTTTCTTTTTTTCTTCTCCATTTAACCCTTTGAAACACAATCCCGGGTTTTACAGACACCAGGAAAGTAGCCTTTTGAAAACATTGTGGAAAAAGGAGAAAATGCTGGCAAAAAACATTTTCTCCTTTTCCCACATAGTTTTCTAGGCATTCTTAATCAAATATCATCATTTGAGCGTCATTTAATTTGTCGTCTGCATTCGCTTTAAATTTGGACCCATCTAAAATATTGTCCTTTTGTAAAAAGTAAAATAATCATTGCCAAGCAACAATACACTCACCAAACTTCGAACTTTTCGACAATACTGATTTCGGGATTGGCTGGGGAAAGCAAAGATGAAAATGCATGCTGGCTACCAAGACCTTTATTTCCACAATAACTTCTCCACATCTTTGGTAAAAATCACTCAATTCAAGCGACATATTAAAAGAAGTTTTTACACCAATTTTCTCAAAGCCAGTTTACAAAACACAACTTACTGCATAAAGAGATTTTTTCTGCCGTTCATAAGTAATTATACAGTTTTTTCAAGAGAGAGATTTAAGAACTATTCCTTATCAGGAGCAGATTCTCCTTTTGCCATAAGCGTTTAACATTATTATACTAAACAATATGCAATCTTATATGAACAACACATCTGTACTAAACGACAAACTTCTGGGCTGGTGGAAATTTAAAGCGTTTGCAAACAAATCATATGTGACTCAGATAGTATCGTCTATTTTGGAAAAGGTGAAACTGCTTTTACAAACATTTTCCCTTTTACTACGTTGTTTGAAAAAGCCGTCTTCATCAAGGTTATCTAAATAGTGTTTGTAATGTTAAAGCTGAAAGTATGTCGATTTTGATATTTTCTTTAATGCCAGTTATGATAAGTGACCGCTGAATATTACTTCTTTATAAATATTGATTTAAAAAAATGCGTCGAGATTTCGGAAGCATTCACTATGTACTGTACATACATATCTTACCTTCAAAATCACTTTCATAGTTGGTGTCCCAATATAGCTGTTCTGCGTAAAAATCCGACTCCTGTAAAAGCTGTCTGGCCATCTCTGTATCATCCATGACGAAAGCACTCGTTTAAATATTTTGATTTTCACCGTTAAAATCCAAATATCCTTAATAACTTTGAATATCCTTAAGTACAGCCAAGAATTTATAATTGTTATTATTAGTAATATATTTTCATGGATATATCTACTATGTAAAGAACGCCCAAAGCTTTGCAATGGAAAAACACTAACTTTCATTTATACCTATTGCCATTTTTCGACGATATTTGAACGATAATCGCTTCCATGACAGAGTATATTTTGTGTCAAGCATCATTAGACAAGCTGACATCTGTCACGTGATCATTTGATTAGTTTGCTTCAGTAAAGTTAAAAGTGATAAGTAAATTGAAATGTCTGAACACGTAAATTTGCGACAAACTTTACATCAATTATGGAAGTGTGGTAGACGTCATTACCTAGGTGTTAACAAATTACATGTATTGATTACACTGGATCGATTACGTGTCTGAAATGATGATATTTGTATTTTTTATCCATGCACTTTTATATGATATTTTCATATTTCATTCAGTCTTTTTGTTCTTGCCATATTTTTCATAACATATTGTTATGGCTAAAAGCATGTTTTGTGCTGATTTGCCGAATAAATGAATGAATGAGAATGTATTTGAAAGGATAGAAAATATTGTGGGAAAAGGGAAATGTTGTTATCAAAATTTAATGGTTTTTTTTCTATAATATTTTGATTGTTTGATTGATTGATCGATCGATTGATGTTAAACGCCCTTTTCAAAGTTATTGAAAGTAATATCATAGCAGCCTTTCTTTTATCAGTGCTCTATACAATATTCTTTCCGAGCCATTGGCTGCTTTCTCACACAATCATCGACGAAATAATAATCAGCGGTGAAAGAGAAATGTATCCGATCACAATGACTATGATCAATCCTCGGAAAGAAATTAGACGAGCCGAGGAACCAGTACACGCTGTTCTTGAAATCTGCATGCCACTGACTGCCTACCCGGGGTTCAGTATTCCTACAATGTTTTCAAGGCCGTTAAAATGCACGGTGTTTTTTTAGTGCGGAGTTAAAGTATAACATGAATTGAAAGTGGCTCAAGATCTATTTGGCCCATAACTCTATCAATCAATCCTGGATTTTTACGATCCTGGGAAAGAACCTATTTGAAATTATAGTGGGAAAATGAGAAATATCTTCTGCAGATGTTTTGAATTTGAAAAGGTATAAAAATTCGTTCATTGGTAAAGAGTTAACTTTCTGTTTAAGTTAAATGGAACTTTCAAGCCGATCGTAAAAACCTTACTGTTGTTACATGTACAGTATATTAGAGTTAGTTCTTGGTGAAAAACAATTCCTTGTCGAACAGTGAAGGTTCA
Organism: Tridacna crocea; assembly: GCA_943736015.1. NCBI lineage: Eukaryota > Metazoa > Mollusca > Bivalvia > Cardiida > Cardiidae > Tridacna > Tridacna crocea. Next base: position 20,188,152 of record OX031069.1, read on the forward strand.
AGATCAGTGTGCATGTTCTCATCCTCGTTGATCCAGTTTCGATTCATACTGTTATCGACCCTGGGTTATTTGGCTGGCGTTTCCTCGTTTACATGAATTATTCATGAAGCATTTTGATTGGTAATCTCATTTTTTCTTTGAGAAAATTTAAACTATTTTTATCACGAATATGCCAACATTTCTATTTGAAGTAACTGACGGAATGAAATCGCCCTCCCTACATGAGAGAATGAATATGTTATCGATCTTTCGATTGACTATTAGAGTACTTTCTGACTATATGAATATTCATAGGAAACGAAGATTTGCTAGTCAATTTTCCCAGGGATAATGCATAGAGAGTAATGTGATGCTTAAACCTGGGTTCTGAGGATGGTATGTTCTGTGTTACTTTGTTATGACATAACTGATCATACACACATACACCCACCTACACCCCCCTCCCCCATACACACACAAAATCTTCGTATTTCCAGCAGTTAACTGAAATCGCTAATTCGTCGCAGACCGATTGATAATACTTTTTTTTTACAAATACTGTCATTCTCCACAGATATTAATATGTATTTGCGAAAATAGGTATCATCATTACTGAAGGATTTGAGCTATGCATGTTGTGCTGGTATGTTTACCTAGCACAACGATTCCATGAAGATGTGAGCATTGTGACGACTTAATCCTTTACGCCATAGATACTCATTTAGAACTACGCATTGCTAGTAGGAGTCTTTGGAAAACATTGTGGCAAAAGGTGAAATTGCTCGTGACATTGCCACAGTGTTTTCAATGCTATCAAAATGTGTCATATACACATAAGAAACAGCTTCATCCTTACTGTTATTTAGGGTCAATTAGAGATACCATAGAAATGCCTTTTGGGCTAAAGGGTTAGGCAACTGGTACAGTGAAGCCTCACCAAGTCAATAGATCTCTACAATAAAATGCTTTATTTCATGTATAATGGTAGTTTTCTTATCCATATTTAGATTTTGAAGCTTGATAGCACCGCCTCATCATGGCCTGAAGTGAAGTCCTACCGTTTTCTCTTTTCAGACCCGATGCCATCTCTTTATCGAAAGGTTATGCCTGGACGTTCGTTAAAAGGACTTTTTAAAGCTAAAGATAGAACACAAAAAATATACAAATGGGCCATGCTCTGGTAAAAGAAGACTTAACTCTTTATCAAACGACAAAACTTTAGATTCTTCCAAATTAAAAGCATTTGCAGGCGACAAAATAAACGTGGCTCAAAAATTGAAATTTATTTTTGGAAGGGTAGAAAACATTTTTTGGATTATGTTTTCAAAAGGCTTCTTTCTCAGGGTCGTTAAAAGTAGGGATTGTGTGGTAAAGGGTTAACACATAACCAAACGACAAAACTTTAGATTCGTCCAAATCAAAAGCATTTGCAGAAGACAAAATAAAAGTGACTGAAAATTTGAAATTTGTTTAGTGAAGGGTAGAAAGCATTGTCCCACTATGTTTTCAAAAGGCTTCTTTCTCAGGGTCGTTAAAAGCAGGGATTGTGTGGTAAAGAGTTAATACATCTTAGTGGTGCCATCTTCGCAAGGCAAGGCTGACGATACATTACGCTACTCCACCCTTGGCGGATCGAGCTTGATTTTTACAATCCCCCGATACGCTTTTTCATTGGATGCAGCCAGCTCTAACTGCAACCAATGAAAACGCTCGTAGCATTTCATATTTGAGAAAAATAGAACAAGGTCGCTACCTTTCGAATAGAAGTCTGCTTATCGCTTCATGTGTATTCGTAAGCAGTTTGTAAAACGATATTTCATTTGCTTTTAGAAATATGATGTAAAGGGGGTAATAACCAGTGTCCAATAGACAGCGCATCGCAGGAATCTCGAAATTGGCTCAAACATCCAAGGTAAGATCCATGTAGTGATCGTAACCTTCGCTCGCGAAGATGCAGTGATGCATAATACCAAGCAAGGCATTACTCAATTATGGATCCATGCAAGCTGTTTTGTATAACAACCAACTGCATCATGAAGTACTACAGGCCTTTGACATGCAGAAAACTGACCAGTAGCGAAGGGATTCGGTTGAAGGGTGACGATCCACTACTCTACTCTAACCTTGGCTGATATAACTTGATTTCGACATTCCCCCGATATGCATTTTCATTGTTTGCAGCTAGCTCTAATTGCACGAATGAAATCGCTCGTAGCATTTCATCATTTGATAAAAAATAGAAAAAGGTCGCGACCTATTGGATAAAAAATAGATGGCAAACATGAATACCTCCATGGATGTGTGCAGGATCTCTAATGATTTATTACCGAAAAAAAGCCACATAGACTAACAATATTTACAGAAGGTTTCAGTGAGACCAATCAATCAGAGGTTTTAGACTATATTCCAGCACCTGACCATGGAATGTCGAAGTACACGTTTGTGATTATTGCTTCATGTTGAATTATTGTATTCGTAAGCGGTTTGTAAAACGACATTTCATTCGCTATTAGAAACATGATGTTAAGGGAGATCAGAAGCAGCATCCAATAGGGGGCGTATCGCGGGCTCAATCCGCCAAGGTAAGATCCACATAGTGATCGTAACCTTGGCTCCCGAAGATGAGTTGAGATCAGCCGGCGAAAACTGCACAGGCTGATCTGGGTTGATACCTATCACTGCTTCATTTACACATGATGAAAATTAAGAAATAAAAGATCTGGGAGAAAACCATACTCGCAAGTTCAGCTGTTAAAGTATCTTGAAAGCATACTTATTGTAGGTGAGTTTCATTCGAAATATTCCGATGCTTAATTGTATTGATTGACTGTCTAGTGTTTAATGTTCTTTCCAACATCATAATTTTACTTGTATCGCTGCAGTGCACCTATTTGTACTTTCATACAGTTCCTTTTAAGAGTGTTCGCATGATATTCTTCCCAAGCTATTGGCTGCTTTCCATCGTTAACCATCGGTGATTAGCGGTGAGAGGAATGGGTCCTGTCGCAAAGACTATCATCAACCCTCGGGAAGAAATTCTTCGAGTTGGTATTTGAACTAGCAGTCCTTGGACTCACGTCGTGTACGCCACTGACTGTGCTAGCGAGGCTCGCCATATTTCAGGGCCCTGTGATAGTACTATGATATCACAACGACAGGAGAACAGAAAATAAATAATATGAAAACAATTGCAGAAAACATGTTAAGTTTTTTGTGCAACTTCCAAAGCCCAGGTCCTGGTAGAGAGTTATCGTTTAAGTACTTTATCTTGACTGTGACCAGATTTTGAAGCCCTGAGATAGCCGTTAAATTTCAGCAACATATTCTCATTGTGCACTAAATAAAAGTGCGATAAGCTAGTAGAGCCAATACTTGTGTCAACAGAAAACAGTGAATCAAGCACTTCTTCTCTTTCTGTCGTCCAAACAAGTGAGAAATGTTGTAGATCTTCATCTACATTTTAAGAATCTTTAACACAAAAATAATGAATGACAGTCTTGTGGATTTAGTCTGACAGTGTTGAGTTCTTCTTGTATTAAATCATTTTTCTGGTTGTTATATAATTTGAATTACGGATACAGTCCAACTTTTTCTTTTATGGATCAATAGACCATCTGCCAATTACCGTTACTGACGTGTCACCACGAGTTACTTCCCTTTCCACCGGACAATCTTTACCAATCTAGTATATACACGAATAGTAGGTCATGGAATACACCCTAAACGCGATAAAAAAAGACCAAAAACCTAAAACGGCCGTGCCGGTAGTTTTAATTAATTATCTTTTTCGAAGATACACACAAAAAAGAACTTGTTTTTTCAATTTTTCGGTAGACTTCAGACAATAAAGCGGTATCATTTAAGCGTTTTCTCCTGCCGGGTCTGTTGATAGAACTTTTTGTAGGCAGACTGCATTAACCCTTTTGCAGACAATATACATTCAGATCAGATTACGAAGAACGTGCAATCTGATCCTAGATCTTCACTATCCGATACGGAGATATTTTTCCTCGAGATTGACCCTCCGTAACAGATTTTAACAATTCCAAATCTTTTCAAGTGATCAACCTAAGACTAAACGGGATAAACAGTTAATTGTGACACCTATGTGTTAGTCGATGCCTAAAAAGAACATCACATCTTTTCTTATAGATCACCCACTTTGACGGTAAAATACCGAGATCAAACGAACACCCAGCTAACCCTTTACTAGCTTTGCAATGAAAACAAGTATAGCACATATTCGCTTCCTGAAAATGAATCTCTTATATCCTTTTATTTCCTAGAGGGAATGGAAGGTTTGAAATTTGAATTAAACTTTGTTAATACGATAGTCAACTTATACGGTAGTTCAAACAGTAATAATGAGAAAAATACAACTATAAAGATTTTTAAAAATGTTAATTATGTCAAAGTCAGAACTTTCGCTGTAAATTCAAAATGTATAATGTCCCAGTTTCTTGATTGTAGACTGTCTCTGTTTTTTAACAGATACTGGAAAGATTCTTTTTTTTTGGGGGGGGGGGAGGAATATTATCAAATTACTAGTTTGAATTATTCAAAGCACAGATTCCTGGACCAGCATGTTTTCAAAATGCTTCTATCTCAGGGTCGTAAAAACCAGGGATTGTTTGGTAAAGGGTTAAAAAAATCTAATGAAATCTTACTAAAAAAATTGGTGAAGGGTTAACTCGGTGTTCCTTTGATCTCGGTATCGCACTGCAGGGTGGGTGACCTTGCGAACGGGACATACGGCATTTATTATTGAAATAATGTTTTGTTTGACCGGTGTCACGTGATATTTCTGGTGCGCCGCTTACGATAAAATGGAAATATCGCTTATATCAAATCTAATTGGCAAATCGTCTATTCATAATGGCCGAAAAATTGTTCTTCACGATTGAGAATGGCGTATTTACGTGTAACCTAAAGGCAGTCTTTAGAAGGCCCGGTTTTTCGCCTCTATTAGAAATGTCTTTTTTAGGCTCTTAAATGAGCGTGATTTAATTCGGCGTCTCGGATTATATAGGTAAATGACTGGCTGACTAAATGGTATAATGGTATGCTTTAAGCATTATTTCGGTTATATGACTGCAAGAGCTCACTGTCCATGTATTTCCTGGGTTTCACCAGTACTAGGCCAGGGCTAAGTCGCTTGCTCAGAGATCCGGCGAAGCTCGAGCATTTGGCCTCCGGTTTAAGAGTCATTCACTTACCACTGAGCCATGCAGAAGCTCAGCTCATTGTAAGTCAAAATAAAAGGCTTACTAAAATGTAAACTTGCCTATGATCTCTGTCGAGTCATGACATTTGTGTGTTCTCTCAATGATACGCTTCATTTGTCTTCCTTGAAGTTGCTGAGGTTTTGTAAAGAATAATGTTATGAAACCATTAATCTCTTTGTCATTTCTACCTATGACTCATTTATGTTTTAGTTGGTGGTGCGATACAGGAAACTCGTTACCATATAGTCCCGTTTGTGGAAGTAGGTTTTGGTAACCAACTTCTTTCCTTTTCCCAACGTTGTTTTTCTGTTCTCTCGAAGATATTTTTTTAGTTTGAGTCTGACTGAAATTTTCGTCTGCCGAATGATTTTGATATGGAGAAGTAAGAAAACTGTTGATAAAATCGATATATTCTATTCTTATAGAAAAAAAAAAGTTATTACCTTATAACCATATTTATTTATTCATTAACTATAATAACAATAACACGGCATATCTTCAAGTTATTTTTCTAACAAAAAATCGAAAACAAACAACCAATAACCAATAAGAAGTTGTCAAACAGTTGCGTTAACATTAAAGCACTCTTTACTCTGACAGGTTTTTTTTTTCAATCTTTTCTGGAAAGCAGTAAAAACCCTTGATAAGTATTTTTCTTTTCCACAGGTCTTTTTCATTTTTTCCAGTGCACTTTTCATCATGCAATTCACTATGAATTTGTCGTCACAAATGCCTAAAGATGAAGCCAAAACGATGCTCAAAGAGTAAACATTTCAAATTTACAAACTATAACAGCTTGATTCCTTGGTTATTTTATCGTTCAAGTCACTATAAATGTGTCGTCACAAAGGCTTTAAAGAGGGAGCCAGGAGGAAACCTTTCAAACTTTCACAGCTTGGTTCTTTATTTTAATCATATTTAGGAAGAAAAAGGTTAATTAAAGTATATATGTATTTTCTGTAGGTAGAGGATTCCATACATCTCCTTAAATTTTCATTGCAAGCAGGTCATGACTTAATTACGATTCCATAAATCCGTTTTTTTTTTATCTAAAATCTGAAATATTGTGTACTGCTGTTCTTTACATGGTCCGTAAACATGCAGAAAATTAAGTAAAAGCAATAAGTGTCGACCATGTCAAACTTGACCCATGTCTACGGTGAATTATGCCTAAAAGTGGCCGCTGGATAGAAAATATTGTGGAAAAAGAGGAAAATGCCGGTAGGTAGGATTATTTCCTCTTTCCACAGAGTTTTCAATTAGCTTCTATCTCATAGTCGAAAAAGCAAGGATTGTTTAGTGAACGAATGACTTAACATCCATCATCCTCATCATGTGATAAGTCAAATAAAACTTTCTAGCCGAAAGTAAAAACCCAAATTACATTTGATTTTTAGAGAAAAAATCCTTATCGGAATGTGTAGATCCAAGATCAGACTGCACGTTATGTGCAGTCTAATCTGAATTGGCACTGTCCACAAAAGGTCACATAGTGGTGCTTAGCAGCTTAAAGATTAAGAATGTCTTATTCTACATAATTTTCTTATTTTGAATGTGGCCGAACTGCTTGGTTTAGCTATTCAGAAGTAGGGTAACTTTAAAATAGAAGTGAATAACGCGGACTCTGGATATCTTGTACACAACATTGAACAACCATTTCAAGTTATTTTATAAGTCTTATAGCGAGTCGAGAACGTTCTGTATCAGGCACACATAGCACTGTTTCGAAATGAATTTTGAATTGTAAGTGAACATAGAATTCTTGTAAGTCTGTCACACGGATACTTCTCCGTACTTCTTGTATCGTTTGTCCAGCACTGAGTATATCTGCAAATATATTCCAGAGACATAAACATTAATTTTTTTTTTAATTTGCAACCGTTATTACAGCACGGTTTTCCCAAATAACGCAGAAATGCATTCAGGGATGAAATGGATTATATGTCTTTAATCCTTTACCATAAAACAAATTAAAACCTGTCCAGATTGAAAGCATTTGCAAAAGACAAATTCATTCAACTCGTTATGAAATCTATGTAGGGTAGAAAATAAACCAATACTCTCAAAAGCCGTCTTCCCTATGGTTGTCTGAAGTCTTTATTGAGCGGTTAACAGACAAGAATTTTGGGAAACTGGTAACAATTTCGAAAGAACATATCAAAGAAGTACTGGTCCTAGGTTTTATAATCAAAATCAGAACGCGGTGTTTCTAGGATACCGTTATCTTCGTTAAAGTTATTCGATTTTGCATATAACGTTTAGCCGTGTAAAGATTGCCAAGATAGGTCTAAAATTTATAATATCTGACAGAGGTAAAGTAGTGTATCAATGTTCTAATACTGATTTGCTGACTGGACAAACATCTGTGTTTATGTACAATTAAAAAAAAAAAAACTTAAGTACATTGGCTCTGTGTATGAAGTTTCCTACCCATGGTAATTCTGCAACCTGTAGGCTGTTTGTGGCCTGCAATACGCGAAAAAGGGATATTCGGACGACATAATCTGTTTTATCTTTTTCTTTTTTTTTCCGTTTTCAAGCAAGTGTAATGCAAGACAAATTCTTATGTTCAAGTAAAGTGCCGTCTCGGTTCATCCTGCGCGGAATGCACGGAATAAACAGACTAATCCAAGACGACACTTTACGGAAATGTCGGAATGCCACTTTCTACATATTGCAACCATACATGAGCCATGCTCTCTGGAAAAAAGGGTGTATTCATATGCAAAACTTTACAGAACAGACTACACATGCAGTGTGCGTAGGCTGACACGCGTCAACATTTTCTGCTGTTGGTGAAATTAGCCTAAGAATATTTCTTCATCACGATTGAGTAGATTACCAGAACACGACTCTCTGCCGACATACATGAACCCTTAATACAGATGCAACTTTTTTATGGTATTGAACTCATTGTGGGAGAGACAAATCGTTGGTTTTCCTTCAAGGTCTCCAAAAATGTGCCATCATAAAGGACGTGCATAGTAGCATTTTCCAATGAGGAGTCAACTGGGTACCAGAGATACAAGGTCTACCAACAAGACAATAATGGTGGAATAATAGTGTCGGTGCAACTCACCTTGTCAAATAGAGTTTTAGCTGCGCCGTGATGGCTGTAGTTTCTTGTTGAATACAACAGCGTCTCAAAGTTACCCGAAGTTACACATCTCTCTATAAAATCTAGACAGGCTTGGGCCAAGTCCGGTAACTCAAACTGACAAGCACCGCAATATAAACCTGTAATGAGAATAATCGTTTTTCAAATTCGGAAAATTGTTGTAATTCCCTCTAACAATCACTTTTACGTTAACATATAAGCCATGCTTTTCAAAAATACGGATTAATGCATTGTTAAAAAAACATCAGCTCGAATCAACCTGCAGAATGTTGCTGATATTGAACTCTTTGCTCTTGCTCAGCTCTGTAATAACTAATGTATCCCATTGTTCAGATGTTAGACGAAATAGATTTTATGGATCCCAAAGAGGACTTTCTAGGTTACCTAGTTATAATGAGTCTCGAAATATTAGTATGCATTAACTCTTTACCATACAATACCGACTTTAAACGTCCCTGAGAGAAGCCATCTGAAAACATTGTGGGAAAAGAAGAAAATGCTGTTAGACACAATGTTTTCTATCCTTCCCAAATCAAATTTCCATTTTTCAGTCACATTTATTTTGTTGTCTACAAATGCTTATAATTTGGAACAGACTAAACTTTTGTTGTTTGGTAAAGAGTTAAACCCTCTATAAGACAGTGTGGCTCACTATTCTCCTGAATAAGACAGCATGTCCTTTACTACTGTCAGTTCTTTGATTTCGGTTCAAAAACAGGGGGATAAAATTCAAAGTTGGACAGAGAGACTTGGAGAGACAGAGGGAAGAGGAGAGAAAGGAAAGAAAATACAGAAAAAATGAAGAAAAAAATACTGAGGGGAAATGAGGAAACGAATGAATGAGTTCTTTGAACGGAGAAATCTGAAGCATACCTGCTACTGTATTCTCCGTAACATTCACAGATCCACAATGAACGAACTGAATCAGACTTCGAAAAACCTCTTCATCGTACTTTTTCACAGGTATCACGATTTTATCCGAGAAGTTGTGAGAAACTTTTGACATTTTCTTTTTCGGACATCTCTTCAGCTGATCCTCTCCTTTTCTCTGTGTTTGATGTTTCAAGATGACATCATAGAATTTCCTAAAAAAGAACAATATTGTTATAAAATAGTGAAAAAAATACACGTCGCAAAAGACACCTCTGTCTGGAGAGAATTTGTGCAAATTCTTACGAGCGGATAAGGAACCATTCCGTGATACTAGCCTTCAATATATGTCCCATGAAATTCATTGCATAACAGATCAAATGCGCATAACTCCATACATATTTGATAGATCGGGGTTTGATGCATGTCCATTATGCATTTTCACCCAACAATTACATGCACATAAACATCGATACATAAAATCCATATTGTCAAAAAAGTCAAGTCATGTGATAGAATGGTAGTAAAACATGCAAACATTCACAATAGAAAAGATTTTTGACTCAAATTGTGCAGGCTTACCAAGATCGATACTTTAACCATATGTTTAAAGCCCCACCCTTTTTTACCGGCTATGGTTTATATGTTGTTAGACAGTTCCGTAAGTTTGACAGTTCATAAAGTAAGAAACAAACGTAGGTCCATACTTAGTGACGAGACAAGTCCGTTATTACATAAAATGGCTAAAACTTTGGACACGATATATTTCGATCTTATTTACCCCGTGTTCGCCCGCTTTGCAATTCCTGAACATATGGTGACAGTATGTCTCGCAAGATCTGTTCAGTATTAATATACAAGAAATAATACCTGCTTCTCGTTCCCAATATAGCTTTAACACCATGTACTGGGATCTCCTTTACCCCAACAAGGAAAGTGACGTCACATAACTCTGGCATGGACAAAATCAGTTTCAAGTTGTCGCATAGAGGTCGAACGCTTCTGAATTTCATTACTTCCGGTTCCGCTTGCTTCTTGATTGGTTCCAGAATGATGCCACGTGATTCTTCTGAGGATATAGAGCACAAATCCTCTATAGAGTTATATCCTGATGAGATATCCGAGGTTTCTGTAAAGACATCATACGATTACTTGTTTTTTTTTTTTTTTTTTTTTCTCCATTTAACCCTTTGCCACACAATCCCGGGTTTTAGAGACACCAGGAGACGAGCCTTTTGAAAACATTGTGGAAAAGGGCGAAAATGCTGGCAAAAAACATTTTCTCCTTTTCCCACATAGTTTTCTAGGCATTCTTAATCAAATATCATCGTTTGAGCGTCATTTAATTTGTCGTCTGCATTCGCTAAAAATTTGGACCCATCTAAAATATTGTCCTTTTGTAAAAAGTAAAATAATCGTTGTCAAGCAACAGTACACTCACCAAACTTCGAACTTTTCGACAATACTGATTTCGGGATTGGCTGGGGAAAGCAAAGATGAAAATGCATGCTGGCTACCAAGACCTTTATTTCCACAATAACTTCTCCACATCTTTGGTAAAAATCACTCAATTCAAGCGACATATAAAAAGAAGTTTTTACACCAATTTTCTCAAAGCCAGTTTACAAAACACAACTTACTGCATAAAGAGATTTTTTCTGCCGTTCATAAGTAATTATACAGTTTTTTCAAGAGAGAGATTTAAGAACTATTCCTTATCAGGAGCAGATTCTCCTTTTGCCATAAGCGTTTAACATTATTATACTAAACAATATGCAATCTTATATGAACAACACTTCTGTACTAAACGACAAACTTCTGGGCTGGTGGAAATTTAAAGCGTTTGCAAACAAATCATATGTGACTCAGATAGTATCGTCTATTTTGGAAAAGGTGAAACTGCTTTTACAAACATTTTCCCTTTTACTACGTTGTTTGAAAAAGCCGTCTTCATCAAGGTTATCTAAATAGTGTTTGTAATGTTAAAGCTGAAAGTATGTCGATTTTGATATTTTCTTTAATGCCAGTTATCATAAGTGACCGCTGAATATTACTTCTTTATAAATATTGATTTCAAAAATGCGTCGAGATTTCGGAAGCATTCACTATGTACTGTACATACATATCTTACCTTCAAAATCACTTTCATAGTTGGTGTCCCAATATAGCTGTTCTGCGTAAAAATCCGACTCCTGTAAAAGCTGTCTGGCCATCTCTGTATCATCCATGACGAAAGCACTCGTTTAAATATTTTGATTTTCACCGTTAAAATCCAAATATCCTTAATAACTTTGAATATCCTTAAGTACAGCCAAGAATTTATAATTGTTATTATTAGTAATATATTTTCATGGATATATCTACTATGTAAAGAACGCCCAAAGCTTTGCGATGGAAAGCCACAAACTTTCATTTATACCTATTGCCATTTTTCGACGATATTTGAACGATAATCGCTTCCATGACAGAGTATATTTTGTGTCAAGCATCATTAGACAAGCTGACATCTGTCACGTGATCATTTGATTAGTTTGCTTCAGTAAAGTTAAAAGTGATAAGTAAATTGAAATGTCTGAACACGTAAATTTGCGACAAACTTTACATCAATTATGGAAGTGTGGTAGACGTCATTGTCTAGGTGTTAACAAATTACATGTATTGATTACACTGGATCGGTTACTTGTCTGAAATGATGACATTTGTATTTTTTATCCATGCACTTTTAAATGTTACATATACATACATGTAACATTTCCATTGTCTACTATTAAATGAATGGTGCTTTCACTTTCTTAGAAATTTTGAAGCGTTCAGCGCTCTCACTTTTTGTTGTTGCTATCTATTTTGTATGATATTTTCATATTTCATTCAGTCTTTTTGTTCTTGCCATATTTTTCATGACATATTGTTATGGCTAAAAGCATGTTTTGTGCTGATTTGCCGAATAAATGAATGAATGAGAATGTATTTGAAAGGATAGAAAATATTGTGGGAAAAGGGAAATGTTGTGATCAAAATTTAATGTTTTTTTTTCTGTAATATTTTGATTGTTTGATTGATTGATCGATCGATTGATGTTAAACGCCCTTTTCAAAGTTATTTAAAGTTATATCATAGCAGCCTTTCTTTCATCAGTGCTCTATACAATATTCTTTCCGAGCCATTGGCTGCTTTCTCACACAATCATCGACGAAATAATAATCAGCGGTGAGAGAGAAATGTATCCGATCAAAATAACTATGATCAATCCTCGGAAAGAAATTGGACGAGCCGAGGAACCAGTACACGCTGTTCTTGAAATCTGCATGCCACTGACTGCCTACCCTGGGTTCAGTATTCCTACAATGTTTTCAAGGCCGTTAAAATGCACGGTGTTTTTTTAGTGTGGAGTTAAAGTATAACATGAATTGAAAGTGGCTCAAGATCTATTTGGCCCATAATTCTATCAATCAATCCTGGATTTTTACGATCCTGGGAAAGAACGTATTTAAAAATATAGTGGGAAAATGAGAAATATCTTCTGCAGATGTTTTGAATTTGAAAAGGTATAAAAAATCGTTCATTGGTAAAGAGTTAACTTGCTGATTAAGTTAAATGGAACTTTCAAGCCGATCGTAAAAACCTTACTGTTGTTACATGAACAGTATATTAGAGTTAGTTCTTGGTGAAAAACAATTCCTTGTCGAACAGTGAAGGTTCAAGATCAGTGTGCATGTTCTCATCCTCGTTGATCCAGTTTCGATTCATACTGTTATCGACCCTGGGTTATTTGGCTGGCGTTTCCTCGTTTACATGAATTATTCATGAAGCATTTTGATTGGTAATCTCATTTTTTCTTTGAGAAAATTTAAACTATTTTTATCACGAATATGCCATCATTTCTATTTGAAGTAACTGACGGAATGAAATCGCCCTCCCTACAAGAGAGAATGAATATGTTATCGATCTTTCGATTGCCTATTAGAGTACTTTCTGACTATATGAATATTCATAGGAAACGAAGATTTGCTAGCCAATTTTCCCAGGGGTAATAGGCTAAGGCCCAGATCAAAAAAGGGCCCTATTTTTAATTTTTTTTCAATCCATCTGGTAGAAAAATTCAAATGGTACAGTGAGTTAGGATAGCCTATTAGGGTCACTTTAAGCATGGATGCCAGATCTGAAAGTGGTGCAGATTTTTTTTTATATGCTAATAAACGCGCCTATCCCAAATTTGCCTATAACAAAAATTAAACTTTTCCTATGTTCACAATAATGAAAAAAAAAAAAACAATGAAACAATGCAATCTTTTTGACAAATCTTGTGAATTTAAGATGCTCATAAAAATCCACATTTACATGTATGTAAGACTTATATTTAATCAAGTCTGGCCAATTTCACATACCGTAAAACACCTAATAAATGTTCCTTGCAGATTGAATTGAAAACAATCTCTGATTTTCAGTCTTCACATTGAATGTGTTAATATTTCTGGCTAGATTTTTTTCACGGTTTTGGCTAGAGCTACTAGGACAGACATAGAGGACTAGAATTAAAACAGTTATGTTGTTTTAGCACTTAGCACCTCAAAAATTATCTATTTATGAGTGCAACAGTATAATTTGTTGTTGCGCACTACCCTTTGATTTCGTTATTTCATTATATATTCACAAATGTAACCATAAGTATACCAACACTAAGATTTGGCTATTTTCATTACTTAATCTGTTTTATTTCCTTTGTTATTCTTATTCTCCTACTCTTTTAATCAATTTCACTGATGCAATAGGGGATATGACTTGAAACAAGAGGGTCATAATGGCCCTGTATCGCTCCACTGGCTAATAAGTGAAAACACTACAAGCCAAACATTACAACTCCGGCCAAATGGTTTCAACCTTGAAGACATACAATAGGCTAAGGCCCAGGCCAAAAAAAGGCCCTATTTCTTATTTTCATCCATCTGTTTCTCTAGTTCACTGATGCAATAGGGGATATAACTTTACATAAGAGGGCCATGGCGGCCCTGTATCGTGCCAATGGCTAATACGTGAAAACACTACAAGCCAAATATTATTACTTTGGGCAATTGGTTTTAAACTTGAAGACATACATTTTTTTTCTATAAAATCCTACGAGAAAGTTATGACCCCCTGACCTCTGGGCAAAGCCATTATTGACCACAAAGCTATAATTACTTGAATCCTGGTGGAGGTCCACAAGATAAACCCCCATACCAAATAATAAAGGTCTAGAATGTTGTGTTATAAACAGGAAGATTTTCAAAGTTTCCTAAAAGAAAAAAGGCCATATATAACATAAGACCCATGAAATAGGGCTAAATTTGGTAGCCCTAGGCTTTATTATGATTAGTAAAAAGATCATTTATAAAGTTTTCAACACAAAAGCCAAGGTAAAACTTGTGACCCCTGGTGTGAGGACAAACTTAACCCAAAGCTATAATTTGGGCCCTATTGGTAGAGGCCCACTAGATAAAGCTACATCCAAAATTTGGTAGTCCTAGGCCTTGCGGCTATGTACGGGTAGATTTTTTTAAAGGTTTTCCCAATATAAGCCCATGTAAAACTTGTGACCCCGGGGCCGGGCCAAATTTGACCCCAAGACTATAAGTTGGGCATTTTCGTAGACGCCCAGTTGATAAAGATACATGCCAAATTTGGTAGCCCAAGGCCCTAAAGAAGGATTTTTAAGTTTTCGCTATATAATCCCGTATAAAACTTGTGACCCTCTAGGCGGGGCCAATTTCAACTCCAGGGCTATTATTTGAAGGAACGTGGTAGAGGTTCACAACATAAAGCTACATGCTAAGTTTGGTAGCCCTATGCCTTATGCTTTCAGATAAGAACATTTTCAAAGATTTCAATATTTTTCAGTTTTGTTGCCATGGTAAACAGAGTTTGTGAAAGAATCGGATTCATTCAAGAAATTCTGAAGAAAGCCATGGCAGGATCATTTCTGTGAAGTTTGGATGGGTAGTGTCAGAGGAGATGTTTGAAATATAAGTTAATGCACATACGGACAGACACACGACGGACAGCAGACCATGAAATAAGCCCGCTGGCCTTCGACCAGTGGAGCTAAAATCCTCTTGCTGACTTAAAATTAACAAATGCGATGTTCATTCAGCGTAATTGTGACGTATGAACAATCATCAGTTTCTTTGTTTGCTGCATTTACAGTACAGCTGCGCTGTGTGTGTGTATGTGTATATGTTGTGTATGTGGGTGTGGATGTGGATGTGGATGTGGGTGCTTTTCTGAATTCTTTTTTTTAGCTCACCTCAGCACTAAGTGCTTAAGGTGATCTATTGTGATCGTCTTATGTCCGACGTCCAGCATCTGTCGTCCATCAACAATTTCTTTAAACATCTTCTTCTAAATCACTGGGCAAATCTTGATGAAACTTGGCAGGGATGTTCCTTAGGTGAAGCTCTACCAAAATTGTTCAAAGAATAGAATTCCATTCATAATTCTGGTTGCCATGGCAGCAAAAAGGAAAAAAAAATACAAAATCCTTGAAAATCTTCTTCTCTGAAAGTAGAAGGCATACAGTTTTGATATTTGGTATGTGGCCATCTCCTAGTGGACCTCTACCAAGTTTGTTCAAATAATGCGACTGGGGTCAAAACTGGCCCCACCCCGGGGGTCACAAGTTTGAGCATAGGAACAAAGAAGGAAAACAGTAAAAATATTCTCCTTTGAAAATTGAAGACATAGAGCTTCGATATTTAGTATGTAGCATCTCCTAGTGGACCTCTACCAAGTTTATTCACATGATGCCCCTGGGGTCAAAACTGGCCCCGCCCAGGGTGTTACAAGTTCAAACATAGGAACAAAGAATGAAAACTTTAATATTCTTCTTCTCACAAAGTAAAAGGCAAAGTGCTTTGATATTTGGAATGTAACATCTCCTAGTGGACCTCTACCAAGTTTGTCCATATGATGCCCTTGGGTTCAAAGATGGCCCTGCCTCGGGGGTCATAAGTTCGAACACAGGAACAAAGAAGGAAAACTGTATAAAAATTTCTTCTCTGAAACTTGATGGCTTAGAGCTTTGATATTTTGTATGTAGCATCTTCTAGTGGACCTCTACCAAGTTTGATCATATGAAGCCTCTGGGGACAAAAGTGGCCCTGCCCTGGGGTTCACAAGTTCAAACATATGAACAAAGACAGAAAATTATAAAATTCTTCTTCTCTAAATCTAGAAGGCATAGAGCTTTGATATTTGGCATGTAGGAATTCCTACTGGACCTCTCCCAAGTTTGATCACATCATGCTCTTGGGGTCAAAACTGGCCCTGCTCCTGTGGTCACAGGTTATATCATCACATAAACATGAGGGAAATAAAGCTATAGTCTCAGGTGAGCACTCCAGGGCCAATGTCCCTCTTGTTGAAATGCAATGATGTAACAGATTTATTTCCTACATAACAATCATATTTTTAATGCATATAGCATGAATATAGTTAACAGTGAGTACTGAAGAGTAATTGAAATAAATGTAATTGTAATGACATTTAAAGTCTTAACTTGTCAACACGACAACACGACAGTATTTTTGGTGCAAATGACTTTTCTTCATTTCATGTGTAACTATTCAATTATTGTTTCATTTGATTTTTCTCAAATAAAGGTACAAAGTAAAAATCTTTTTTTGATACTTATATGTGTCTGCGCTGTAACATTTTGTGCCATTGCTGTAAAACATGAGTCGTTTATATAACAATGATAAAAAATGCTCATGAAAAGAAGCCGCGACGTTTAATTTAATAAAAACAATTTCTGGGAACAAAACGGAAAATACAGTTACATTTTAGTACAAACAGCTAGGAATCATTTACTAGATCTGTATAACATTTTCAAGAAATTAAAATAGTTGCAAAACACTGATCTTCTCTGTCATATAACATGCCAAAATCTTGTTCCAAAATACTCAATTAATATATAACAAATATGTGTTATACAGATGATTCAAAGTGAAATATTATAATCTTAACCAAAAAATATTTAGTTTTCTAAATTAGAATGGAATTTCTCTTACTTTACAATTTTGTTACATGAAAGACATGTCGATGTGTTATGACTAGCATTGCATCACATTAGACAATATTCCAGTGTGGATATAAGGAACCTTCTCAACCAAAAAAATCCAACTTAATTTTCAAAAATCGTGTCTCCTAAAATCTGCCATAATTATATGATAGCTCATAGATGGCCGTGAATATACATTAGTGGGTGGGGTAAAAGATAAGCAAGACCGTAACAAATATACAATGCAGCCATTTCGTACAATAGTTAGCATTTAGTTATCATCAAACCCTTTCACTAGAAGTTGAAACACAAAAGTCTTAAATAATATTAAGTTGCTCATGATTTTAAAAAAATGTATGCAAATTTGGTGGGTGGGGTAACACCCAATGTATTTTATCTTCTCCTGTAACTGAATTTTACCATTGCTTATGTGCTTAACCATCAATTAGACCTATTTGCAATCAATATACTCCGGAAGATATTGAAATTTTGTTGTTTATACACATAAGCTCAATTCAATGCATTTTCAGTGGGTGGGGTAACAAAATGTCGTCTGAAAAAAATCTGCACCACTTTTGTTTCTGGCATCCACCCTAATTTGACTTCTATATAGCAGTACTATCACCTGGTACCAATGAAATTTTTCTACCAGACGGATTGAAAAAAAATTGAATCCAGCTTGCCAGGCCTTAGACTATAATGCATGGAGAGTAACGTGATGCTTAAACCTGGGTTCTGAGGATGGCATGTTCTGTGTTACTTTGTTATGACATAACTGATCATACACACATACACCCACCTACACCCCCCTCCCCCATACACACACAAAATCTTCGTATTTCCAGCAGTTAACTGAAATCGCTAAATCGTCGCAGACCGATTGATAATATTTTTTTTTTTTAACAAATACTGTCATTCTCCACAGACATTAATATGTATTTGCGAAAATAGGTATCATCATCACTGAAGGATTTGAGCTATGCATGTTGTGCTGGTATGTTTACCTAGCACAACGATTCCATGAAGATGTGAGCATTGTGACGATTTAATCCTTTACGCCATAGATACTCATTTAGAACTACACATTGCTAGTAGGAGTCTTTGGAAAACATTGTGGCAAAAGGTGAAATTGCTCGTGACATTGCGACAATGTTTTCAATGCTATCAAAATGTGTCATATACACATAAGAAACAGCTTCATCCTTGCTGTTATTTAGGGTCAATTAGAGATACCATAGAAATGCCTTTTGGGCTAAAGGGTTAGGCAACTGGTACAGTGAAGCCTCACCAAGTCAATAGATCTCTACAATAAAATGCTTTATTTCATGTATAATGGTAGTTTTCTTATCCATATTTAGATTTTGAAGCTTGATAGCACCGCCTCATCATGGCCTGAAGTGAAGTCCTACCGTTTTATCTTTTCAGACCCGATGCCATCTCTTTATCGAAAGGTTATGCCTGGACGTTCGTTAAAAGGACTTTTTAAAGCTAAAGATAGAACACAAAAAATATACAAATGGGCCATGTTCTGGTAAAAGAAGACTTAACTCTTTATCAAACGACAAAACTTTAGATTCGTCCAAATTAAAAGCATTTGCAGAAGACAAAATAAAAGTGACTGAAAATTTGAAATTTGTTTAGTGAAAGGTAGAAAACATTGTCCCACTATGTTTTCAAAAGGCTTCTTTCTCAGGGTCTTTAAAAGCAGGGATTTTGTGGTAAAGAGTTAATACATCTTAGTGATGCCATCTTCGCAAGGCAAGGCTGACGATTCATTAAGCTACTCCACCCTTGGTGGATCGAGCTTAATTTTTACATTCCCCCGATACGCTTTTTCATTGGATGCAGCCAGCTCTAACTGCAACCAATGAAAACGCTCGTAGCATTTCATATTTGAGAAAAATAGAACAAGGTCGCTACCTTTCGAATAGAAGTCTGCTTATCGCTTCATGTGTATTCGTAAGCGTTTTGTAAAACGATATTTCATTTGCTTTTAGAAATATGATGTAAAGGGGGGTAATAACCAGCGTCCAATAGACAGCACATCGCAGGAATCTCGAAATCGGCTCAAACATCCAAGGTAAGATCCACGTAGTGATCGTAACCTTCGCTCGCGAAGATGCAGTGCTGCATAATACCAAGCAAGGCATTACTCAATTATGGATCCATGCAAGCTGTTTTGTATAACAACCAACTGCATCATGAAGTACTACAGGCCTTTGACATGTAGAAAACTGACCAGTAGCGAAGGGATTCGGTTGAGATCATCTTCGCAAGCCGAGGGTGACGATCCACTACTCTACTCTAACCTTGGCGGATATAACTTGATTTCGACATTCCCCCCGATACGCATTTTCATTGTTTGCAGCTAGCTCTAATTGCACGAATGAAATCGCTCGTAGCATTTCATCTTTGATAAAAAATAGATAAAGGTCGCGACCTATCGGATAAAAAATAGATGGCAAACATGAATACCTCCATGGATGTGTGCAGGATATCTAATGATTTATTACTGGAAAAAAGCCACATAGACTAACAATATTTACAGAAGGTTTCAGTGAGACCAATCAATCAGAGGTTTTAGACTATATCCCAGCACCTGACCATGGAATGTCGAAGTACACGTTTGTGATTATTGCTTCATGTTGAATTATTGTATTCGTAAGCGGTTTGTAAAACGACAGTTCATTCGCTATTAGAAATATGATGTAAAGGGAGATCAGAAGCAGCATCCAATAGGGGGCGTATCGCAGGAATCTCGAAGTCGGGCTCAATCCGCCAAGGTAAGATCCACATAGTGATCGTAACCTTGGCTCCCGAAGATGGGTTGAGATCAGCCGGCGAAAACTGCACAGGCTGATCTGGGTTGATAGTTTTCACTGCTTCATTTACACATGATGAAAATTAAGAAATAAAAGATCAGGGAGAAAACCATACTCGGAAGTTCAGCTGTTAAAGTATCTTGAAAGGATACTTATTGTAGGTGAGTTTCATTCGAAATATTCCGATGCTTGATTGTATTATTGACTGTCTAGTGTTTAATGCCCTTTCCAACATCATAATTTTACTTGTATCGCTGCAGTACACCTATTTGTACTTTCATACAGTTCCTTTTAACAGTGTTAGCATGATATTCTTCCCAAGCTATTGGCTGCTTTCCATCGTTAACCATCGGTGATTAGCGGTGAGAGGAATGGGTCCCGTCGCAAAGACTATCATCAACCCTCGGGAAGAAATTCTTCGAGTTGGTATTTGAACTAGCAGTCCTTGGACTCACGTCGTGTACGCTACTGACTGTGCTAACGAGGCTCGCCATATTTCAGGGCCTGTGATTGTACTATGATATCACAACGACAGGAGAACAGAAAATAAATAAAATGAAAACAATTGCAGAAAACATGTTAAGTTTTTTGTGCAAACTTCCAAAGCCCCAGGTCCTGGTAGAGAGTTATCGTTTAAGTACTTTATCTTGACTGTGACCAGATTTTGAAGCCATGAGATAACCGTTAAATTTCAGCAACATATTCTCATTGTGCACTAAAGTGCGATAAGCTAGTAGAGTCAATACTTGTGTCAACAGAAAACAGTGAATCAAGCACTTCTTCTCTTTCTGTCGTCCAAACAATTGAGAAATGTTGTAGATCTTCATCTACATTTTAAGAATCTTTAACACAAAAATAATGAATGACAGTCTTGTGGATTTAAGTTCTTCTTGTATTAAGTCAACTTTCTGGTTGTTATATAATTTGAATTACGGACACAGTCCTACTTTTTCTTTTATGGATCAATTCATAATGGCCGAAAAATTGTTCTTCACGATTGAGAATGGCGTATTTACGTGTAACCTACAGGCAGTCTTTAGAAGGCCCGGTTTTTCGCCTATATTAGATATGTCTTTGTTAGGCTCGTAAATGAGCGTGATTTAATTCGGCGTCTCGGATTATATAGGTAAATGACTGGCTGACTAAATGGTATAATGGTATGCTTTCAGCATTATTTCGGTTATATGACTGCAAGAGCTCACTGTCCATGTATTTCCTGGGTTTCACTAGTACTAGGCCAGGGCTAAGTCGCTTGCTCAGAGATCCGGCGAAGCTCGAGCATTTGGCCTCCGGTTTAAGAGTCATTCACTTACCACTGAGCCATGCAGAAGCTCAGCTCATTGTAAGTCAAAATAAAAGGCTTACTAAAATGTAAACTTGCCTATGATCTCTGTCGAGTCATGACATTTGTGTGTTCTCTCAATGATACGCTTCATTTGTCTTCCTTGAAGTTGCTGAGGTTTTGTAAAGAATAATGTTATGAAACCATTAATCTCTTTGTCAATTCTACCTATGACTCATTTGTTTTAGTTGGTGGAGCGATACAGGAAACTCGTTACCATATAGTCCCGTTTTATGGAAGTAGGTTTTGGTAACCAACTTCTTTCCTTTTCCCAACGATGTTTTCTGTTCTCTCGAAGATATTTTTCAGTTTGAGTCTGACTGAAATTGTCGTCTGCCGAATGATTTTGATATGGAGAAGTAAGAAAACTGTTGATAAAATCGATATATTCTATTCTTAAAAAAAAAGTTATTACATTATAACCATATTTATTTATTCATTAAATATAATAACAATAACACGGCATATCTTCAAGTTATTTTTCTAACAAAATATCGAAAACAAACAACCAATAACCAATAAGAAGTTGTCAAACAGTTGCGTTAACATTAAAGCACTCTTTACTCTGACAGTTTTTTTTTTTTCAATCTTTTCTGTAAAGCAGTAAAAACCCTTGTATTTTTCTTTTCCACGGGTCTTTTTCATTTTTTCCAGTGCACTTTTCATCATGCAATTCATTATGAATTTGTCGTCACAAATGCCTAAAGATGAAGCCAAAACGATGTTCAAAGAGTAAACATATCAAATTTACAAACTATAACAGCTTGATTCCTTGGTTATTTCATCGTTTAAGTTACTATAAATGTGTAGTCACAAAGGCTTTAAAGAAGGAGCCAGGGGGAAACCTTTCAAACTTTCACAGCTTGGTTCTTTATTTTAATCATATTTAGGAAGAAAAAAGTTAATCAAAGTATATATGCATTTTCTGTAGGTAGAGGATTCCATACATCTTAAATTTTCATAGCAAGCAGGTCATGACTTAATTACGATTCCATAAATCCGTTTTTTTATAGCTTCTATCGCAGAGTCGAAAAAGCAAGGATTGTTTAGTGAACGAATGACTTAACATCCATCATCCTCATCATGTGATAAGTCAAATAAAACTTTCAAGCCGAAAGTGAAAACCCATATTACATTTGATTTTTAGAGAAAAAATCCTTATCGGAATGTGTAGATCCAAGATCAGACTGCACGTTATGTGCAGTTTGATCTGAATTGGCACTGTCCACCAAAGGTCACATAGTGGTGCTTAGCAGCTTAAAGATTAAGAATGTCTTATTCTACAGAATGTTCTTAATTAGAATGTTACAGAACTTCTGATTGGCCGAACTGCTTGGTTTAGCTATTCAGAAGTAGGGTAACTTTAAAATAGTGAAAATGTTGAATAATGCGGACTCTGGATATCTTGTACACAACATTGAACAACCATTTCAAGTTATGTTATAAGTCTTATAGTGAATCAAGAACGTTCTGTATCAGGCACACATATCACTGTTTCGAAATGAATTTTGAATTGTAAGTGAACATAGAATTCTTGTAAGTCTGTCACACGGATACTTCTCCGTACTTCTTGTATCGTTTGTCTAGCACTGAGTATATCTGCAAATATATTCCAGAGATATAAACATTAAACATGTGTTTTTTTTAATTTGCAACCGTTATTACAGCACGGTTTTCCCAAATAACGCAGAAACGCATTCAGGGATGAAATGGATTATATAAGTCTTTAACCCTTTACCATAAAACAAATTAAAACCTGTCCAGATTGAAAGCATTTGCAAACGACAAATTCATTCAACTCGTTATGAAATCTATGTAGGGTAGAAAATAAATCAATATTCTCAAAAGCCGTCTTCCCTATAGTTGTCTGAAGTCTTTAGTGAGTGGTTAACAGACAAGAATTTTGGGAAACTGGTAACCATTTCGAAAGAACATATCAAAGAAGTACTGGTCCTAGGTTTTATAATCAAAATCAGAAACGCGGTGTTTCTAGGATACCGTTATCTTCGTTAAAATTATTCGATTTTGCATATAACGTTTAGCCGTGTAAACATTGCCAAGAAAGGTCTAAAATTATAATATCTGACAGAGGTAAAGTAGTGTATCAATGTTCTAATACTGATTTGCTGACTGGACAAACATCTGTGTTTATGTACACTTAAAAAAAAAAAAACTTAAATACATTGGCTCTGTGTATGAAGTTTCCTACCCATGGTAATTCTGCATCCTGTAGGCTGTTAGTGGCCTGCAACACGCGAAAAGGGATATTCGGACGACATATTCTGTTTTATCTTTTTCTTTTTTTTTTTTCCGTTTTCAAGCAAGTGTAATGCAAGACAAATTCTTATGTTCAAGTAAAGTGCCGTCTCGGTTCATCCTGCGCGGAATGCACGGAATAAACAGACTAATCCAAGACGACACTTTACGGAAATGTCGGAATGCCACTTTCTGCATATTGCAACCATACATGAGCCATGGTCTCTGGAAAAAAAGGGTGTATTCATATGCAAAACTTTATAGAACAGACTACACATGCAGTGTGCGTAGGCTGACACGCGTCAACATTTTCTGCTGTTGGTGAAATTAGCCTAAGAATATTTCTTCATCACGATTGAGTAGATTACCAGAACACGACTCTCTGCCGACATACATGAACCCTGAAAACAGATGCAACTTTTTTATGGTATTGAACTCATTGTGGGAGAGACAAATCGTTGGTTTTCCTTCAAGGTCTCCAAAAATGTGCCATCATAAAGGACGTGCATAGTTGCATTTTCCAATGAGGAGTCAACTGGGTACCAGAGATACAAGGTCTACCAACAAGACAATAATGGTGGAATAATAGTGTCGGTGCAACTCACCTTGTCAAATAGAGTTTTAGCTGCGCCGTGATGGCTGTAGTTTCTTGTTGAATACAACAGCGTCTCAAAGTTACCCGAAGTTACACATCTCTCTATAAAATCTAGACAGGCTTGGGCCAAGTCCGGTAACTCAAACTGACAAGCACCGCAATATAAACCTGTAATGAGAATAATCGTTTTTCCAATTCGGAAAATTGTTGTAATTCCCTCTAACAATCACTTTTACGTTAAGATATAAGCCATGCTTTTCAAAAATACGGATTAATGCATTGTTAAAAAAACATCAGCTCGAATCAACCTGCAGAATGTTGCTGATATTGAACTCTTTGCTCTTCCTCAGCTCTGTGCATCACAAATAACTAATGTATCCCATTGTTCAGATGTTAGACGAAATAGATTTTATGGATCCCAAAGAGGACTTTCTAGGTTACCTAGTTATAATGAGTCTCGAAATATTAGTATGCATTAACTCTTTACCATACAATACCGACTTTTAACGTCCCTGAGAGAAGCCATCTGAAAACATTGTGGGAAAAGAAGAAAATGCTGTTAGCCACAATGTTTTCTATCCTTCCCAAATCAAATTTCCATTTTTCAGTCACATTTATTTTGTTGTCAACAAATGCTAATAATTTGGAACAGACTAAACTTTAGTTGTTTGGTTAAGAGTTAAACCCTCTATAAGACAGTGTGGCTCACTATTCTTCTGAATAAGACAGCATGTCCTTTACTACTGTCAGTTCTTTGATTTCGGTACAAAAACAGAGGGATAAAATTCAAAGTTGGACAGAGAGACTTGGAGAGACAGAGGGAAGAGGAGAGAAAGGAAAGAAAATACAGAAAAATTTAAGAAAAAAATACTGAGGGGAAATGAGGAAACGAATGAATGAGTTCTTTGAACTGAGAAATCTGAAGCATACCTGCTACTGTATTCTCCGTAATATTCACAGATCCACAATGAACGAACTGAATCAGATTTCGAAAAACCCCTTCATCGTACTTTTTCACAGGTATCACGATTTTATCCGAGAAGTTGTGAGAAACTTTTGACATTTTCTTTTTCGGACATCTCTTCAGCTGATCCTCTCCTTTTCTCTGTGTTTGATGTTTCAAGATGACCTCATAGAATTTCCTGAAAGAACAATATTGTGGAAAAAATACACGTCGCAAAAGACACCTCTGTCTGGAGAGAATTTGTGCAAATTCTTACGAGCGGATAAGGAACCATTCCGTGATACTAGCCTTCAATATATGTCCCATGAAATTCATTGCATAACAGATTAAATGCGCATAACTACATGTACATACATATTTGATAGATCGGGGTTTGATGCATGTCCATTATGCATTTTCACTCAACAATTACATGCACATAAACATCGATACATAAAATACATATTGTCAAAAAAGTCAAGTCATGTGATAGAATGGTAGTAAAACATGTAAACATTCACAATAGCAAAGATTTTTGACTCAAATTGTGCAGGCTTACCAAGATCGATACTTTAACCATATGTTTAAAGCCCCACCCTTTTTCACCGGCTATGGTTTATATGTTGTTAGACAGTTCCGTTTTATGTTTGACAGTTCATAAAGTAAGAAACAAACGTAGGTCCATACTTAGTGACGAGACAAGTCCGTTATTACATAAAATGGCTAAAACTTTGGACACGATATATTTCGATCTTATTTACCCCGTGTTCGCCCGCTTTGCAATTCCTGAACATATGGTGACAGTATGTCTCGCAAGATCTGTTCAGTATAAATATTCTAGAAATAATACCTGCTTCTCGTTCCCAATATAGCTTTGACACCATGTACGGGGATCTCCTTGGCCCCAACAAGGAAAGTGACGTCACATAACTCTGGCATGGACAAAATCAGTTTCAAGTTCTCGCATAGAGGTCGAACGCTTCTGAATTTCATTACTTCCGGTTCCGCTTGCTTCTTGATTGGTTCCAGAATGATGCCACGTGATTCTTCTGAGGATATAGAGCACAAATCCTCTATAGAGTTATATCCTGATGAGATATCCGAGGTTTCTGTAAGGATATCATACGATTACTTTTTTTTTTTCTCCATTTAACCCTTTGCCACACAATCCCGGGTTTTAGAGACACCAGGAGACGAGCCTTTTGCAAACATTGCGGAAAAAGGAGAAATTGCTGGCAAAAAACATTTTCTCCTTTTCCCACATAATTTTCTAGGCATTCTTAATCAAATATCATCATTTGAGCATCATTTAATTTGTCGTCTGCATTCGCTTTAAATTTGGACCCATCTAAAATATTGTCCTTTTGTAAAAAGTAAAATAATCATTGTCAAGCAACAATACACTCACCAAACTTCGAACTTTCCGACAAGACTGATTTCGGGATTGGCTGGGGAAAGCAAAGATGAAAATGCATGCTGGCTACCAAGACCTTTATTTCCACAATAACTTCTCCACATCTTTGGTAAAAATCACTCAATACAAGCGACATATAAAAAGAAGTTTTTACACCAATTTTCTCAAAGCCAGTTTACAAAACACAACGTACTGCATAAAGAGATTTTTTCTGCCGTTCATAAGTAATTATACAGTTTTTTCAAGAGAGAGATTTAAGAACTATTCCTTATCAGGAGCAGATTCTCCTTTTGCCATAAGCGTTTAACATTATTATACTAAACAATATGCAATCTTATATGAACAACACATCTGTACTAAACGACAAACTTCTGGGCTGGTGGAAATTTAAAGCGTTTGCAAACAAATCATATGTGACTCAGATAGTATCGTCTATTTTGGAAAAGGTGAAACTGCTTTTACAAACATTTTCCCTTTTACTACGTTGTTTGAAAAAGCCGTCTTCATCAAGGTTATCTAAATAGTGTTTGTAATGTTAAAGCTGAAAGTATGTCGATTTTGATATTTTCTTTAATGCCAGTTATCATAAGTGTCCGCTGAATATTACTTCTTTATAAATATTGATTTCAAAAATACGTCGAGATTTCGGAAGCATTCACTATGTACTGTACATACATATCTTACCTTCAAAATCACTTTCATAGTTGGTGTCCCAATATAGCTGTTCTGCGTAAAAATCCGACTCCTGTAAAAGCTGTCTGGCCATCTCTGTATCATCCATGACGAAAGCACTCGTTTAAATATTTTGATTTTCACCGTTAAAATCCAAATATCCTTAATAACTTTGAATATCCTTAAGTACAGCCAAGAATTTATAATTGTTATTATTAGTAATATATTTTTAATGGATATATCTACTATGTAAAGAACGCCCAAAGCTTTGCAATGGAAAGCCACAAACTTTCATTTATACCTATTGCCATTTTTCGACGATATTTGAACGATAATCGCTTCCATGACAGAGTATATTTTGTGTCAAGCATCATTAGACAAGCTGACATCTGTCACGTGATCATTTGATTAGTTTGCTTCAGTAAAGTTAAAAGTGATAAGTAAATTGAAATGTCTGAACACGTAAATTTGCGACAAACTTTACATCAATTATGGAAGTGTGGTAGACGTCATTACCTAGGTGTTAACAAATTACATGTATTGATTACACTGGATCGATTACTTGTCTGAAATGATGACATTTGTATTTTTTATCCATGCACTTTTATATGATATTTTCATATTTCATTCAGTCTTTTTGTTCTTGCCATATTTTTCATAACATATTGTTATGGCTAAAAGCATGTTTTGTGCTGATTTGCCGAATAAATGAATGAATGAGAGTGTATTTGAAAGGATAGAAAATATTGTGGGAAAAGGGAAATGTTGTTATCAAAATTTAATGTTTTTTTTTCTATAATATTTTGATTGTTTGATTCATTGATCGATCGATTGATGTTAAACGCCCTTTTCAAAGTTATTGAGAGTTATATCATAGCAGCCTTTCTTTTATCAGTGCTCTATACAATATTCTTTCCGAGCCATTGGCTGCTTTCTCACACAATCATCGACGAAATAATAATCCGCGGTGAAAGAGAAATGTATCCGATCACAATGACTATGAACAATCCTCGGAAAGAAATTAGACGAGCCGAGGAACCAGTACACGCTGTTCTTGAAATCTGCATGCCACTGACTGCCTACCCGGGGTTCAGTATTCCTACAATGTTTTCAAGGCCGTTAAAATGCACGGTGTTTTTTTAGTGCGGAGTTAAAGTATAACATGAATTGAAAGTGGCTCAAGATCTATTTGGCCCATAACTCTATCAATCAATGCTGGATTTTTACGATCCTGGGAAAGAACGTATTTGAAAATATAGTGGGAAAATGAGAAATATCTTCTGCAGATGTTTTGAATTTGAAAAGGTATAAAAATTCGTTCATTGGTAAAGAGTTAACTTGCTGTTTAAGTTAAATGGAAATTTCAAGCCGATCGTAAAAACCTTACTGTTGTTACATGTACAGTATATTTGAGTTAGTTCTTGGTGAAAAACAATTCCTTGTCGAACAGTGAAGGTTCAAGATCAGTGTGCATGTTCTCATCCTCGTTGATCCAGTTTTGATTCATACTGTTATCGACCCTGGGTTATTTGGCTGGCATTTCCACGTTTACATGAATTATTCATGAAGCATTTTGATTGGTAATCTCATTTTTTCTTTGAGAAAATTTAAACTATTTTTATCACGAATATGCCAACATTTCTATTTGAAGTAACTGACGGGATGAAATCGCCCTCCCTACAAGAGAGAATGAATATGTTATCGATCTTTCGATTGACTATTAGAGTACTTTCTGACTATATGAATATTCATAGGAAACGAAGATTTGCTAGTCAATTTTCCCAGGGATAATGCATAGAGAGTAATGTGATGCTTAAACCTGGGTTCTGAGGATGGCATGTTCTGTGTTACTTTGTTATGACATAACTGATCATACACACATACACCCACCTACACCCCCCTCCCCCATACACACACAAAATCTTCGTATTTCCAGCAGTTAACTGAAATCGCTAATTCGTCGCAGACCGATTGATAATACTTTTTTTTTACAAATACTGTCATTCTCCACAGATATTAATATGTATTTGCGAAAATAGGTATCATCATTACTGAAGGATTTGAGCTATGCATGTTGTGCTGGTATGTTTACCTAGCACAACGATTCCATGAAGATGTGAGCATTGTGACGACTTAATCCTTTACGCCATAGATACTCATTTAGAACTACGCATTGCTAGCAGGAGTCTTTGGAAAACATTGTGGCAAAAGGTGAAATTGCTCGTGACATTGCCACAATGTTTTCAATGCTATCAAAATGTGTCATATACACATAAGAAACAGCTTCATCCTTGCTGTTATTTAGGGTCAATTAGAGATACCATAGAAATGCCTTTTGGGCTAAAGGGTTAGGCAACTGGTACAGTGAAGCCTCACAAAGTCAATAGATCTCTACAATAAAATGCTTTATTTCATGTATAATGGTAGTTTTCTTATCCATATTTAGATTTTGAAGCTTGATAGCACCGCCTCATCATGGCCTGAAGTGAAGTCCTACCGTTTTATCTTTTCAGACCCGATGCCATCTCTTTATCGAAAGGTTATGCCTGGACGTTCGTTAAAAGGACTTTTTAAAGCTAAAGATAGAACACAAAAAATATACAAATGGGCCATGCTCTGGTAAAAGAAGACTTAACTCTTTATCAAACGACAAAACTTTAGATTCTTCCAAATTAAAAGCATTTGCAGGCGACAAAATAAACGTGGCTCAAAAATTGAAATTTATTTTTGGAAGGGTAGAAAACATTATTGGATTATGTTTTCAAAAGGCTTCTTTCTCAGGGTCGTTAAAAGTAGGGATTGTGTGGTAAAGGGTTAACACATAACCAAACGACAAAACTTTAGATTCGTCCAAATCAAAAGCATTTGCAGAAGACAAAATAAAAGTGACTGAAAATTTGAAATTTGTTTAGTGAAGGGTAGAAAACATTGTCCCACTATGTTTTCAAAAGGCTTCTTTCTCAGGGTCGTTAAAAGCAGGGATTGTGTGGTAAAGAGTTAATACATCTTAGTGGTGCCATCTTCGCAAGGCAAGGCTGACGATACATTACGCTACTCCACCCTTGGCGGATCGAGCTTGATTTTTACATTCCCCCGATACGCTTTTTCATTGGATGCAGCCAGCTCTAACTGCAACCAATGAAAACGCTCGTAGCATTTCATATTTGAGAAAAATAGAACAAGGTCGCTACCTTTCGAATAGAAGTCTGCTTATCGCTTCATGTGTATTCGTAAGCGTTTTGTAAAACGATATTTCATTTGCTTTTAGAAATATGATGTAAAGGGGGTAATAACCAGCGTCCAATAGACAGCGCATCGCAGGAATCTCGAAATTGGCTCAAAGATCCAAGGTAAGATCCACGTAGTGATCGTAACCTTCGCTCGCGAAGATGCAGTGATGCATAATACCAAGCAAGGCATTACTCAATTATGGATCCATGCAAGCTGTTTTGTATAACAACCAACTGCATCATGAAGTACTACAGGCCTTTGACATGCAGAAAACTGACCAGTAGCGAAGGGATTCGGTTGAAGAGTGACGATCCACTACTCTACTCTAACCTTGGCTGATAAAACTTGATTTCGACATTCCCCCGATATGCATTTTCATTGTTTGCAGCTAGCTCTAATTGCACGAATGAAATCGCTCGTAGCATTTCATCATTTGATAAAAAATAGAAAAAGGTCGCGACCTATTGGATAAAAAATAGATGGCAAACATGAATACCTCCATGGATGTGTGCAGGATCTCTAATGATTTATTACCGAAAAAAAGCCACATAGACTAACAATATTTACAGAAGGTTTCAGCGAGACCAATCAATCAGAGGTTTTAGACTATATCCCAGCACCTGACCATGGAATGTCGAAGTACACGTTTGTGATTATTGCTTCATGTTGAATTATTGTATTCGTAAGCGGTTTGTAAAACGACATTTCATTCGCTATTAGAAACATGATGTTAAGGGAGATCAGAAGCAGCATCCAATAGGGGCTCAATCCGCCAAGGTAAGATCCACATAGTGATCGTAACCTTGGCTCCCGAAGATGGGTTGAGATCAGCCGGCGAAAACTGCACAGGCTGATCTGGGTTGATACCTTTCACTGCTTCATTTACACATGATGAAAATTAAGAAATAAAAGATCTGGGAGAAAACCATACTCGCAAGTTCAGCTGTTAAAGTATCTTGAAAGCATACTTATTGTAGGTGAGTTTCATTCGAAATATTCCGATGCTTGATTGTATTGATTGACTGTCTAGTGTTTAATGCCCTTTCCAACATCATAATTTTACTTGTATCGCTGCAATACACCAATTTGTACTTTCATACAGTTCCTTTTAAAAGTGTTCGCATGATATTCTTCCCAAGCTATTGGCTGCTTTCCATCGTTAACCATCGGTGATTAGCGGTGAGAGGAATGGGTCCTGTCGCAAAGACTATCATCAACCCTCGGGAAGAAATTCTTCGAGTTGGTATTTGAACTAGCAGTCCTTGGACTCACGTCGTGTACGCCACTGACTGTGCTAGCGAGGCTCGCCATATTTCAGGGCCCTGTGATAGTACTATGATATCATAACGACAGGAGAACAAAAAATAAATAAAATGAAAACAATTGCAGAAAACATGTTAAGTTTTTTGTGCAACTTCCAAAGCCCCAGGTCCTGGTAGAGAGTTATCGTTTAAGTACTGTGACCAGATTTTGAAGCCCTGAGATAGCCGTTAAATTTCAGCAACATATTTTCATTGTGCACTAAAGTGCGATAAGCTAGTAGAGCCAATACTTGTGTCAACAGAAAACAGTGAATCAAGCACTTCTTCTCTTTCTGTCGTCCGAACAAGTGAGAAATGTTGTAGATCTTCATCTACATTTTAAGAATCTTTAACACAAAAATAATGAATGACAGTCTTGTGGATTTAGTCTGACAGTGTTGAGTTCTTCTTGTATTAAGTCATTTTTCTGGTTGTTATATAATTTGAATTACGGATACAGTCCAACTTTTTCTTTTATGGATCAATAGACCATCTGCCAATTACCGTTACTGACGTGTCACCACGAGTTACTTCCCTTTCCACCGGACAATCTTTACCAATCTAGTATATACACGAATAGTAGGTCATGGAATACACCCTAAACGCGATAAAAAAGACAAAAAACCTAAAACGGCCGTGCCGGTAGTTTTATCAATTATCTTTTTCGAAGATACACACAAAAAAGAACTTGTTTTTTCAATTTTTCGGTAGACTTCAGACAATAAAGCGGTATCATTTAAGCGTTTTCTCCTGCCGGGTCTGTTGATAGAACTTTTTGTAGGCAGACTGCATTAACCCTTAGGCTGCCAAGTGTGATTCGATGACCTTTTGCAGACAATATACATTCAGATCAGATTACGAAGAACGTGCAGTCTGATCCTAGATCTTCACTATCCGATACGGAGAGATTTTTCCTCGAGATTGACCCTCCGTAACAGATTTTAACAATTCCAAATCTTTTCAAGTGATCAACCTAAGACTAAACGGGATAAACAGTTAATTGTGACACCTATGTGTTAGTCGATGCCTAAAAAGAACATCACATCTTTTCTTATAGATGACCCACTTTGACGGTAAAATACCGAGATCAAACGAACACCCAGCTAACCCTTTACTAGCTTTGCAATGAAAACAAGTATAGCACATATTCGCTTCCTGAAAATGAATCTCTTATATCCTTTTTTTTCCTAGAGGGAATGGAAGGTTTGAAATTTGAATTAAACTTTGTTAATACGATAGTCAACTTATACGGTAGTTCAAACAGTAATAATGAGAAAAATACAACTATAAAGATTTTTAAAAATGTTAATTATGTCAAAGTCAGAACTTTCGCTGTAAATTCAAAATGTATAATGTCCCAGTTTCTTGATTGTAGACTGTCTCTGTTTTTTAACAGATACTGGAAAGATTCTTTTTTTTTTTTTTTTTTTTTGGGGGGGGGGGGGAAGAGGAATATTATCAAATTACTAGTTTAAATTAATCAAAGCACAGATTCCTGGACCAGCATGTTTTCAAAATGCTTCTATCTCAGGTTCGTAAAAACCAGGGATTGTTTGGTAAAGGGTTAAAAAAATCTAATGAAATCTTACTAAAAAAATTGGTGAAGGGTTAACTCGGTGTTCCTCTGATCTCGGTATCGCACTGCAGGGTGGGTGACCTTTAGAACAGCTGTAATGTACTTGCTTCTTACAGATTAACACACACGTGTCACATTAAATTGACTCTTCTTATCTTTTGTTTCATATCACTTTACCCCTTTAGTGATCATTAGTGGATAGGATTATGAATTTTAAACAGGTTTCAGAGGGTAAGTTCGTTCTTAGTCTCTACATGCTCTTTATTTCAATACGATCTCATTAAATGCATATTTCGTCTGTTTATGATTATTTTTTTCAAAAGCAATATCACGAAATATGTCTGAATTGTGTTAGAATTGATTTCCTCTAGATTTCTTGCCATGCCATTTTCTTTTTAGTTATGAATTTGTCCAAATTTAAAGGAATTGCGAACGGGACATACGGCATTTATCATTGAAATAATGCTTTGTTTGTCCGGTGTCACGTGATATTTCTGGTGCGCCGCTTACGATAAAATGGAAATATCGCTTATATCAAATCTAATTGGCAAATCGTCTATTCATAATGGCCGAAAAATTGTTCTTCACGATTGAGAATGGCGTATTTACGTGTAACCTAAAGGCAGTCTTTAGAAGGCCCGGTTTTTCGCCTATATTAGATATGTCTTTGTTAGGCTCGTAAATGAGCGTGATTTAATTCGGCGTCTCGGATTATATAGGTAAATGACTGGCTGACTAAATGGTATAATGGTATGCTTTTAGCATTATTTCGGTTATATGACTGCAAGAGCTCACTGTTCATGTATTTCCTGGGTTTCACCAGTACTAGGCCAGGGCTAAGTCGCTTGCTCAGAGATCCGGCGAAGCTCGAGCATTTGGCCCCCGGTTTAAGAGTCATTCACTTACCACTGAGCCATGCAGAAGCTCAGCTCATTGTAAGTCAAAATAAAAGGCTAACTAAAATGTAAACTTGCCTATGATCTCTGTCGAGTCATGACATTTGTGTGTTCTCTCAATGATACGCTTCATTTGTCTTCCTTGAAGTTGCTGAGGTTTTGTAAAGAATAATGTTATGAAACCATTAGTCTCTTTGTCATTTCTACCTATGACTCATTTGTGTTTTAGTTGGTGGTGCGATACAGGAAACTCGTTACCATATAGTCCCGTTTGTGGAAGTAGGTTTTGGTAACCAACTTCTTTCCTTTTCCCAACGTTGTTTTTCTGTTCTCTCGAAGATATTTTTCAGTTTGAGTCTGACTGAAATTGTCGTCTGCCGAATGATTTTGATATGGAGAAGTAAGAAAACTGTTGATAAAATCGATATATTCTATTCTTATAGAAAAAAAAAGTTATTACATTATAACCATATTTATTTATTCATTAACTATAATAACAATAACACGGCATATCTTCAAGTTATTTTTCTAACAAAAATCGAAAACAAACAACCAATAACCAATAAGAAGTTGTCAAACAGTTGCGTTAACATTAAAGCACTCTTTACTCTGACAGGTTTTTTTTTTTTTTTTCAATCTTTACTGGAAAGCAGTAAAAATTGATAAGTATTTTTCTTTTCCACAGGTCTTTTTCATTTTTTCCAGTGCACTTTTCATCATGCAATTCACTATGAATTTGTCGTCACAAATGCCTAAAGATGAAGCCAAAACGATGTTCAAAGAGTAAACATTTTATAACAGCTTGATTCCTTGGTCATTTTATCGTTCAAGTCACTATAAATGTGTAGTCACAAAGGCTTTAAAGAAGGAGCCAGGAGGAAACCTTTCAAACTTTCACAGCCTGGTTCTTTATTTTAATCATATTTAGGAAGAAAAAAGTTAATCAAAGTATATACATGTATGCATTTTCTGTAGGTAGAGGATTCCATACATCTCCTTAAATTTTCATTGCAAGCAGGTCATGACTTAATTACGATTCCATAAATCCGTTTTTTTTATCTAAAATCTGAAATATTGTATACTACTGTTCTTTACATGGTCCGTAAACATGCAGAAAATTAAGTAAAAGCAATAAGTGTCGACCATGTCAAACTTGGCCCATGTCTACGGTGAATTATGCCTAAAAGTGGCCGCTGGATAGAAAATATTGTGGAAAAAGAGGAAAATGCCGGTAGGTAGGATTATTTCCTCTTTCCACAGAGTTTTCAATTAGCTTCTATCTCAGAGTCGAAAAAGCAAGGATTGTTTAGTGAACGAATGACTTAACATCCATCATCCTCATCATGTGATGAGTCAAATAAAACTTTCTAGCCGAAAGTAAAAACCACAATTACATTTGATTTTTAGAGATAAAATCCTTATCGGAATATGTAGATCCAAGATCAGACTGCACGTTATGTGCAGTCTAATCTGAATTGGCACTGTCCACAAAAGGTCACATAGTGGTGCTTAGCAGCTTAAAGATTAAGAATGTCTTATTCTACATAATTTTCTTATTTTGAATGTGGCCGAACTGCTTGGTTTAGCTATTCAGAAGTAGGGTAACTTTAAAATAGAAGTGAATAACGCGGACTCTGGATATCTTGTACACAACATTGAACAACCATTTCAAGTCTTATAGCGAGTCGAGAACGTTCTGTATCAGGCACACATAGCACTGTTTCGAAATGAATTGTAAGTGAACATAGAATTCTTGTAAGTCTGTCACACGGATACTTCTCCGCACTTCTTGTATCGTTTGTCCAGCACTGAGTATATCTGCAAATATCATTCCAGAGACATAAACATTAATTTTTTTTTTTAATTTGCAACCGTTATTTCAGCACGGTTTTCCCAAATAACGCAAAAATGCATTCAGGGATGAAATGGATTATATGTCTTTAATCCTTTACCATAAAACAAATTAAAACCTGTCCAGATTGAAAGCATTTGCAAACGACAAATTCATTCAACTCGTTATGAAATCTATGTAGGGTAGAAAATAAACCAATACTCTCAAAAGCCGTCTTCCCTATGGTTGTCTGAAGTCTTTATTGAGCGGTTAACAGACAAGAATTTTGGGAAACTGGTAACCATTTCGAAAGAACATATTAAAGAAGTACTGGTCCTAGGTTTTATAATCAAAATCAGAAACGCGGTGTTTCTAGGATACCGTTATCTTCGTTAAAATTATTCGATTTTGCATATAACGTTTAGCCGTGTAAAGATTGCCAAGATAGGTCTAAAATTTATAATATCTGACAGAGGTAAAGTAGTGTATCAATGTTCTAATACTGATTTCCTAAATGGACAAACATCTGTGTTTATGTACACTTAAAAAAAAAAAACTTAAGTACATTGGCAGTGTATGAAGTTTCCTACCCATGGTAATTCTGCATCCTGTAGGCTGTTAGTGGCCTGCAACACGCGAAAAGGGATATTCGGACGACATATTCTGTTTTATCTTTTTCTTTTCTTTTTTTCCGTTTTCAAGCAAGTGTATGCCACGTTCTGCATATTGCAACCATACATGAGCCATGCTCTCTGGAAAAAAGGGTGTATTCATATGCAAAACTTTACAGAACAGACTACACATGCAGTGTGCGTAGGCTGACACGCGTCAACATTTTCTGCTGTTGGTGAAATTAGCCTAAGAATATTTCTTCATCACGATTGAGTAGATTACCAGAACACGACTCTCTGCCGACATACATGAACCCTGAATACAGATGCAACTTTTTTATGGTATTGAACTCATTGTGGGAGAGACAAATCGTTGGTTTTCCTTCAAGGTCTCCAAAAATGTGCCATCATAAAGGACGTGCATAGTAGCATTTTCCAATGAGGAGTCAACTGGGTACCAGAGATACAAGGTCTACCAACAAGACAATAATGGTGGAATAATAGTGTCGGTGCAACTCACCTTGTCAAGTAGAGTTTTAGCTGCGCCGTGATGGCTGTAGTTTCTTGTTGAATACAACAGCGTCTCAAAGTTACCCGAAGTTACACATCTCTCTATAAAATCTAGACAGGCTTTGGCCAAGTCCGGTAACTCAAACTGACAAGCACCGCAATATAAACCTGTAATGAGAATAATCGTTTTTCCAATTCGGAAAATTGTTGCAATTCCCTCTAACAATCACTTTTACGTTAACATATAAGCCATGCTTTTCAAAAATACGGATTAATGCATTGTTAAAAAAACATCAGCTCGAATCAACCTGCAGAATGTTGCTGATATTGAACTCTTTGCTCTTCCTCAGCTCTGTGCATCACAAATAACTAATGTATCCCATTGTTCAGATGTTAGACGAAATAGATTTTATGGATCCCAAAGAGGACTTTCTAGGTTACCTAGTTATAATGAGTCTCGAAATATTAGTATGCATTAACTCTTTACCATACAATACCGACTTTTAACGTCCCTGAGAGAAGCCATCTGAAAACATTGTGGGAAAAGAAGAAAATGCTGTTAGTCACAATGGTTTCTATCCTTCCCAAATCAAATTTCCATTTTTCAGTCACATTTATTTTGTTGTCTACAAATGCTAATAATTTGGAACAGACTAAACTTTTGTTGTTTGGTAAAGAGTTAAACCCTCTATAAGACAGTGTGGCTCACTATTCTCCTGAATAAGACAGCATGTCCTTTACTACTGTCAGTTCTTTGATTTCGGTACAAAAACAGAGGGATAAAATTCAAAGTTGGACAGAGAGACTTGGAGAGACAGAGGGAAGAGGAGAGAAAGGAAAGAAAATACAGGAAATTTTAAGAAAAAAATACTGAGGGGAAATGAGGAAACGAATGAATGAGTTCTTTGAACGGAGAAATCTGAAGCATACCTGCTACTGTATTCTCCGTAACATTCACAGATCCACAATGAACGAACTGAATCAGACTTCGAAAAACCTCTTCATCGTACTTTTTCACAGGTATCACGATTTTATCCGAGAAGTTGTGAGAAACTTTTGACATTTTCTTTTTCGGACATCTCTTCAGCTGATCCTCTCCTTTTCTCTGTGTTTGATGTTTCAAGATGACCTCATAGAATTTCCTGAAAGAACAATATTGTTATAAAATAGTGAAAAAAATACACGTCGCAAAAGACACCTCTGTCTGGAGAGAATTTGTGCAAATTCTTACGAGCGGATAAGGAACCATTCCGTGATACTAGCCTTCAATATATGTCCCATGAAATTCATTGCATAACAGATCAAATGCGCATAACTCCATACATATTTGATAGATCGGGGTTTGATGCATGTCCATTATGCATTTTCACCCAACAATTACATGCACATAAACATCGATACATAAAATCCATATTGTCATAAAAAGTCAAGTCATGTGATAGAATGGTAGTAAAACATGCAAATATTCATAATAGCAAAGATTTTTGACTCAAATTGTGCAGGCTTACCAAGATCGATACTTTAACCATATGTTTAAAGCCCCACCCTTTTTCACCGGCTATGGTTTATATGTTGTTAGACAGTTCCGTTTTATGTTTGACAGTTCATAAAGTAAGAAACAAACGTAGGTCCATACTAAGTGACGAGACAAGTCCGTTATTACATAAAATGGCTAAAACTTTGGACACGATATATTTCGATCTTATTTACCCCGTGTTCGCCCGCTTTGCAATTCCTGAACATATGGTGACAGTATGTCTCGCAAGATCTGTTCAGTATAAATATTCTAGAAATAATACCTGCTTCTCGTTCCCAATATAGCTTTGACACCATGTACGGGGATCTCCTTGGCCCCAACAAGGAAAGTGACGTCACATAACTCTGGCATGGACAAAATCAGTTTCAAGTTCTCGCATAGAGGTCGAACGCTTCTGAATTTCATTACTTCCGGTTCCGCTTGCTTCTTGATTGGTTCCAGAATGATGCCACGTGATTCTTCTGAGGATATAGAGCACAAATCCTCTATAGAGTTATATCCTGATGAGATATCCGAGGTTTCTGTAAAGATATCATACGATTACTTCTTTTTTTTTTTCTTCTCCATTTAACCCTTTGAAACACAATCCCGGGTTTTACAGACACCAGGAAAGTAGCCTTTTGAAAACATTGTGGCAAAAAGGAGAAAATGCTGGCAAAAAACATTTTCTCCTTTTCCCACATAGTTTTCTAGGCATTCTTAATCAAATATCATCATTTGAGCATCATTTAATTTGTCGTCTGCAATCGCCTTAAATTTGGACGCATCTAAAATATTGTCCTTTGGTAAAAAGTAAAATAATCATTGCCAAGCAATAATACACTCATTAAACTTCGAACTTTCCGACAAGACTGATTTCGGGATTGGCTGGGGAAAGCAGCTATCTTGGTAAAAATGAAAATGCGTGCTAGCTACCAAGGCTTTCATTTCCACAATAACCTCTCCGCATCTTTGGTAAAAATCACTCAATACAAGCGACATATAAAAAGAAGTTTTTATACCAATTTTCTCAAAGCCAGTTTACAAAACGCAACTTAATGCATAAAGCTGCCGTTCATAAGTAATCATACAGTTTTCAATTATTTCAAGAGAGAGATTTAAGAACTATTCCTTATCAGGAGCAGATTCTCCTTTTTGCCACAAGCGTTTAACATTATTATACATATACTAAACAATATGCAATTTTATATGAACAACACATCTATACTAAACGACAAACTTCTGGGCTGGTGGAAATTTACAGCATTTGCAAACAAATCATATGTGACTCAGACAGTATCGCCTTTGTCTATTTTTGGAAAAGGTGAAACCGCTTTTACAAACATTTTCCCTTTTACTACGTTGTTTGATAAAGCCGTCTTCATCAAGGTTATTTAAATAGTGTGTGTAATGTTAAAGCTGAAAGTATGTCGATTTTGATATTTTCTTTAATGCCAGTTATCATAAGTGTCCGCTGAATATTACTTCTTTATAAATATTGATTTAAAAAATGCGTCGAGATTTCGGAAGCATTCACTATGTACTGTACATACATATCTTACCTTCAAAATCACTTTCATAGTTGGTGTCCCAATATAGCTGTTCTGCGTAAAAATCCGACTCCTGTAAAAGCTGTCTGGCCATCTCTGTATCATCCATGACGAAAGCACTCGTTTAAATTTTTTGATTTCCACCGTTAAAATCCAAATATCCTTAATAACTTTGAATATCCTTAAGTACAGCCAATAATTTATAACTGTTATTATTAGTAATATATTTTCATAGATATATCTACTATGTAACGCCCAAAGCTCTGCGGATGGAAAGCCACAAACTTTCATTTATACCTATTGCCATTTTCGACGATATTTGAACGATAATCGCTTCCATGACAGAGTACATTTTGTGTCAAGCATCATAAGACAAGCTGACATCTGTCACTTGATCATTTGATTAGTTTGCTTCAGTAAAGCTAAAAGTGATATGTAAATTGAAATGTCTGAACGCGTAAATTTGCAACAAACTTTACATCAATTATGGAAGTGTGGTAGATGTCATTATCTAGGTGTTAACTAATTACATGTATTGATTACACTGGATCGGTTACTTGTCTGAAATGATGACATTTGTATTTTTTATCATACATACATACATTTTATTCAGCAAACGACAAAACATGTTTTTAGCTATATATTAACAAATTCAACAAAGGCAGACAGAATAAACAAATAAACAAAGCTCGAGTATGAAAAAAAAAAACAGAGAGAAAAAAAAAACGAAAATAGCACAAGATAAACAGGACAGTTAATGCATTACAGAGCACCGGTTCAACATATACATCTTTCTTTAACTCATTACCAAACAACAATATTTTAGGTTTGTCCAAATCGAAAGCACTCGCAGACGACAAAAATAAAAGTGACTGAAAATTTGAAATTTGTATTTTGAAGGGTAGAAAACAGAAAAAAAGAAAACATTGTGGAAAAAGGAGAAAACGCTGTTTACCAGCCTCCACAGACTTCTTTCACAGGCTCGTCAAAAGTAGTAATAGTGTGGTAATGGATTAAGTTACTAAATAAGTAATGTAATATATAACAGTACTACAAAATATCAAGGGAAGTGTGAAAAAAAAAGATACTATACGAACATAATTAATTAGACCCTTCTGCTAAAATACCACCAAAATGATTTTTCCTGTGCACTTTTAAATGTTACATATACATACATGTAACACTTCCATTGTCTACTATTAAATGAATAGGTGCTTTCACTTTCTTAGAAATTTTGAAGCCTTCAGCGCTTTCACTTTTTGTTGTTGCTATTTATTTTATATGATATTTTCATATTTCATTCAGTCTTTTTGTTCTTGCCATATTTTTCATAACATATTGTTATGGCTAAAAGCATGTTTTGTGCTGATTTGCCGAATAAATGAATGAATGAGAATGTATTCGAAAGGATAGAAAATATTGTGGGAAAAGGGAAACGTTGTTATCAAAATTTAATGTCTTTTCTATAATCTGTTGATTGTTTGATTGATCGATCGATTGATGTTAAACGCCCTTTTCCAAATTATTTAAAGTTATATCATAGCGGCCTTTCTTTTATCAGTGTTCTATACAATATTCTTTCCGAGCCACTGGCTACTTTCTCACATAATTATCGCCGAAACAATTATCAGCGGTGAGAGAGAAATGTATCCGATTACAATGACTATGATCAATCCTCGGAAAGAAATTTGCCGAGTCGAGGAACCAGTACACGCTGTTCTTGAATTCTGCAT
This sequence comes from Tridacna crocea, assembly GCA_943736015.1. Lineage (NCBI taxonomy): Eukaryota > Metazoa > Mollusca > Bivalvia > Cardiida > Cardiidae > Tridacna > Tridacna crocea. The sequence continues at coordinate 20,230,175 of OX031069.1, forward strand.
TCCACTGACTGCCTACCCGGGGCTCAGTATTCCTACAATGTTTTCAAGGCCGTTAAAATGCACGGTGTTTTAGTGCGGAGTTAAAGTATAACATGAATTGAAAGTGGTTCAAGATCTATTTGGCCCATAACTCTTTATCAATCAATCCTGGATTTTTACGATCCTGGGAAAGAACGTATTTGAAAATATAGTGGGAAAATGAGAAAATGCTGGTAACGAACATTTTCTCTTTTTTCCCTATTGCTCATTTTGAAAATATCTTCTGCAGATGTTTTGAATTTGAAAAGGTATAAAAATTCGTTCATTGGTAAAGAGTTAACTTGCTGATTAAGTTAAATGAAACTTTCAAGCCGATCGTAAAAACTTTACTGTTGCTACATGTATATTAGAGTTAGTTCTTGGTGAAAAACAATTCCTTGTCGAACAGTGAAGGTTCAAGATCAGTGTGCATGTTCTCATCCTCGTTGATCCAGTTTCGATTCATACTGTTATCGACCCTGGGTTATTTGGCTGGCGTTTCCTCGTTTACACGAATTATTCATGAAGCATTTTGATTGGTAATCTCAGTTTTTCTTTGAGAAAATTTAAACTATTTTTATCACGAATATACCGTCATTTCTATTTGTAGTAACTGACGGAATGAAATTGCCCTCCCTACAAGAGAAAATGAATGTTATCGATCTTTCGATTGACTATTAGAGTACTTTCTGACTATATGAATATTCATAGGAAACGAAGATTTGCTAGTCAATTTTCCCAGGGGTAATGCATGGAGAGTAACGTGATGCTTAAACCTGGGTTCCGAGTGTGGCATGTTCTGTGTTACTTTGTTATGACATAACTGATCATACACACATACACCCAACTGCACACCCCCACCCCCACACACACACACCCACACACAAAAATCTTTGTGTTTCCGGTAGTTAACTGAAATCGCTTACTCGTCGCAGACCGATTGATAATTCCTTTATTTTTTTACAAATACTGTCATTCTCCATAGATATTAATATGTATTTGCGAAAATAGGTATCATCACTGAAAGATTTGAGCTATGCATGTTGTGCTGGTATGTTTACTTAGCACAACGATTCCATGAAGATGTGAGCATTGTGACGACTTAATCCTATACGCCATAGATACTCATTTAGAACTACCCATTGCTAGCAGGAGTCTTTGGAAAACATTGTGGCAAAAGGTGAAATTGCTCGTGACATTGCCACAATGTTTTTAATGCTATCAAAATGTGTCATATACACATAAGAAACAGCTTCATCCTTGCTGATATTTAGGGTCAATTAGAGATACCATAGAAATGCCTTTTGGGGTAAAAGGTTAAGCAACTGGTACAGTGACGCCTCACCTAGTCAATAGATCTCTACAATAAAATGCCTTCTTTCATGTATAATGGTAGTTTCTTATCCATATTTAGATTTTGAAGCTTGAAAGCACCGCCTCATCATGGCAGGCGTTCCTGAAGTGAAGTCCTACCGTTTTCTCTTTTCAGACCCGATGCCATCTCTTTATCGAAAGGTTATGCCTGGACGTTCGTTAAAAGGACTTTTTAAAGCTAAAGATAGAACACAAAAAATATACAAATGGGCCATGCTCTGGTAAAAGAAGACTTAACTCTTTATCAAACGGCAAAATTTTAGACTTGTCCAAATTAAAAGCATTTGCAGGCTCAAATATTGAAATTTATTTTTGGAAGGGTAGAAAACATTGTGGGACTATGTCTTCAAAAGGCTTCTTTCTCAGGGTCGTTAAAAGTAGGGATTGTGTGGTAAAGAGTTAACACATAACCAAACGACAAAACTTTAGAATCAAAAGCATTTGCAGAAGACAAAATAAAAGTGACTGAAAATTCGCAATTTGTTTAGTGAAGGGTAGAAAACATTGTCCCACTATGTTTTCAAAAGGCTTCTTTCTCAGGGTCGTTAAAAGCAGGGATTGTGTGGTAAAGAGTTAATACATCTTAGTGATGCCACCTTCGCAAGGCAAGGCTGACGATTCATTACGCTACTCCACCATTGGCGGATCGAGCCTGATTTTTACATTACCCCGATATGCTTTTTCATTGGATGCAGCCAGCTCTAACTGCAATGAATGAAATCGCTCGTAGTATTTCATCTTTGAGAAAAATAGAACAAGGTCGCTACCTTTCGGATAGAAGGTAAACAAGGAAACCCACGTGGATGTCTGCTTATCGCTTCATGTGTATTCGTAAGCGGTTTGTAAAACGATATTTCATTTGCTTTTAGAAATATGATGTAAAGCGGGGTAATAACCAGCTTCCAATAGACAGCGCATCGCAGGAATCTCGAAATTGGCTCAAACATCCAAGGTAAGATCCACGTAGTGATCGTAACCTTCGCTCGCGAAGGTGCAGTGATGCATAATACCAAGCAAGGCATTACTCAATTATGGATCCATGCAAGATGTTTTGTATAACAACCAACTGCATCATGAAGTACTACAGGCGTTTGACATGCAGAAAACTGACCAGTAGCGAAAGGATTCGGTTGAGATCATCTTTGCAAGCCCAGGGGGACGATCTACTACTCTACTGTACCTTTGGCGGATCGAGCTTGATTTCGACATTCCCCCGATACGCATTTTCATTGTTTGCAGCTACATGTAGCTCTAATTGCACGAATGAAATCGCTCGTAGTATTTCATCTTTTATAAAAAATAGAAAAAGGTCGCGACCTATCGGATAAAAAAATAGATGGGAAACATGAATACCTCCGTGGATGTGTGCAGGATCTCTAATGATTTATTACCGAAAAAAACACACATAGCCTTACAATATTTACAGAAGGTTTCAGTGAGACCATCAATCAGAGGTTTTAGACTATATCCCAGCACATGACCATGGAATGTCGAAGTACGTTTGTTATTATTGCTTCATGTTGAACTATTGTATTCGTAAGCGGTTTGTAAAACGATATTTCATTGGCTACTAGAAATATGATGTAAAGGGCAATAAGAAGCAGCATCCAATAGGGGGCGTATCGCGGGAATCTCGAAGTCGGGCTCAATCCGCCAAGGTAAGATCCACATAGTGATCGTAACCTTGGCTTGCGAAGATGGGTTGAGATCAGCCGGCGAAAACTGCACAGGCTGATCTGGGTTGATACTTGTTACATATTCATTTACAAAACATGATTAGAATTAAGAAATAAAAGATCTGGGAGAAAATCGTACTCGCAAGACTCAGCTGTTAAAGCATCTTGAAAGCATACTTATTGTAGGTGAGTTTCATTCGAAATATTCCGATGCTTGATTGTATTGATTAATTGTCTAGTGTTTAATGCCCTTTCTAACATCATCATTTTACTTAGTTTAAACATATTTTATTTGTAACATTTTACATACAAAATATAATAAGACAATTACAAAGTATACTTAGAATATGCTACAAAATGGATTGGAACGAAAGCATAAGCTTATACTGTTCCTTTCCATGGATTCTAGATGGTATCAGTCCTATTTATTCATTTATTAATTGAATTAACAAGTAAAAGAAAAAAAAGGTGCCAAAAGGGGAAAAGGTGTCAGTACAGATGCTATAGACAGGAAGATCGTGCGATGTGGGATGCTTTCTAAACCAATATTAAGAAATAGACTCTATTGTCTCTATACGTTCGATATAATAGCAAAACGAAACTATAGAATTATTAAAAGAGTTAAATAGATTTTCTTTATAGCTTGAACCTTTTGCTATCCTTAATAAAAGACTGCACTTCTAAAAATACTGTTACATTTTCTTGAAAGGTAAGGCTTTCGTCACCGTACAGCAGAACATCCAAACTGACAGTTGTGAATTTCTCAATATTTGCAAAAAGCTTATTTCTAGCGATATTATAATATCCACACTCTAACAGATAATGGTGACTAGTTTCAATTCCACCACATTGACACAAAGGCGAAGCAACTAAATTTTTTTGGAACAAGTCAGAATTTAGAGAGCTACATTTATTACGCAGTCTAGTGTGGATAATTTGATATTCTCTTTCACCAATAAAATAAAGCTTATTAGGTATAGGTTTATCCCTGTCAAGATATGTCTTAAAGGCTGGAAGGGAATCTAAATTTCTAATGTCATCGGGCAGAGCATTCCAATCGTCCACCACTGACGGAATAAAAGAATTCTTATACATTGAAGTTCTACAAGCAATGCCTTGGAGATCGTTAGCTCGTCGCAGATTATAATTCGTAGAATTTCCGACCGTATCTGGGACTAAAGACGATAAATAAGCAGGAGTAATGCCCTTAATCATTTTAAAAAATAGAATTAATTTGTGTTTTTTCCTTCTATCTCTCAGCGATTCCCATCCTGCTTCATTTATATGATAATCCAGTGAAACTAGTTTAGTGCAGCCAGTCACAATTCTTGCCGATTCATTTTGAACTTTTTCAACATCATTTTTAAGTACTCGGGAATATTATCCCAAATATTATCAGCATATTCTAAGACTGGTCTTATGAACGAAAAATAGATTATTTGTAGTGTGTGCCGATCTAGCTTAAACTTTAATGCTCTCATGATATTAACTCCATTCCATGCTTTTTCTAATGTTATCTTTATATGATAATCCCAAGATCCATTACAAGAAAAATAAAGCCCAAGATGTTTATGCACTTCTACATTAGGTATATTAATGTTTGACATGTTAAGATCCGGGTGGACAGGTTTCAGTAGTTTCTTTGATACAATAAGGGATTCAGATTTTGCGGTGTTGAATTTCACCAGCCATTTCCTCGCCCAACAAGCCATGGAACGAATTGGTTTTGGAACGAAAAAGCCCAGGGTCAGTTGGAAAATTTGTATCATTACACCAATAAAAAGCTATGAGCGAGAGATGCTATTTTCAATGAAAAATAAGTATCTCAACTATCGATTGCTTCATCCAATGTATTTTCATATGCCATTTCAAACTACATATCTGAGTGCCACCGAAAAACTCATTTGCCTGAGAAACAATGAGTTTAACTGGGTTTATTTCCTTCGGCTTTGCACAAAATAAGATACATGGTTATCAAAATTCAATCTTGAACTCATAGTGGTATTGTTTTCGACAAATACCACAAAAACCAACTCATGTCAGATCCTTTATATCTAACCGACTGACCTACCGACGACCAATCATTACCAAACAGTTCCAAGTTTTAACGATCTAAAGAAAAAGAAGGCGTTTGAAAATATTGTGGAAAGGAGAAAAAATGTTGATAATCAGTAGTTTTCCCTTATTCTATATTAGTCTTTTACCCTATTACAGACAGAATTAATCAGATGAGCATAAGTTAGTTTGTGGTCCGCAAGTACTTTAATCTATTACAACACAGTCCCTACTCTTGAAACCCCTGAGAAAGAAGCCTTTTGAAAACATTGTGGAAAAAAGGAGAAAATGCTGGTAACCAGCATTTTCTCCTTTTCCCACAGTGTTTGGTAACCAGCATTTTGTTCTTTTTCCATATTGTTTACAAAATCTTTACCCTTCACCAAACCCTGGCTTTTATGACCCTGAGATAGAAGCTTTTTGAAAACAATGCCAGAAAAGGAGAAAATGCTGGTAACCAGCATTTTCTCCTTTTCCCACAATGTTTTTTTTCTACCCTGCTAGAAACAATTTACAATTTTTGCGTTGCCTTTAATTTGTTGTCTGCAAGTGCTTTAAATTTGGACCAGTCCAAAGAGTTAACCCTTTACCAGACAGTCCCTTGTTTTCACGACCCTGAAGAAGATGCCTTTTGAAACATTGTTGGAAATGTACTGTAAAACATTTATTATTCTTGAATAACTGTTGAGGTGTCGACAAACCTCTGTTTCATTTTCAAAATGAACAAACTGTAGGGTCGTCTTGTAAATTGTGAATAAAAGTTGCACATTTTGCATACCTTAAAGCCTTATACTTAGCATAAAGTTGAGCTCCACAAAAGTGGTGTTCCTTTCATTTGAACAATCAGCCCTCCCCTTCCCCTCCACACACACACGGCACACACACACACACACACCCCAACACCCACAGAGAGAGAGAGAGAGAGAGAGAGAGAGAGAGCTTCGATTTCCATCACCTTCATTTTGTCGTCTGCAAATACTTTCAATTTGGACCAGTCTAAAATTTTCTCATGTGCTAAAGAGTTAAATGGGACGACACGAGCCTAGAATTTTGTCGTTTGGTAAACATGTTATCATTGATTGATTGTATCGTCTTTAACGCTTTCGGGACATGTGCCCCTGTCCATGCTTTTCTGAAGTTTCTTTCACCAGTACTCCACACAATATTCTTTCCAAATCACTGACTGCTTTCGCACATAACTATCATCGAAGTAATGGTCAGTGTTGAGAGAGGAATGAATCCTGTCGCAATGCCTATTATCCATCCTCCTAAAGAAATTGGCAGAGTCCGAGGTCGAACCAGGGACCCTCTGTCCTCAATCATATACGCTATCGACAGGGCTACCGGGTCTTGCAGGTAAACGTGTTTAAGACAAAGGGACAAATTTAATATAGTGTGAGTCGCAGATCCAACAATGAACAAATATGTGAAAGATATACAATAAATGATTGAAAAAAATCCCAAATCTATGAAAAGATATCTCTGGTTTATTATAAAGTTGTACAAAAAAAAAAGTAAACAAAACAGAGAAAAGATATTTAAAGTAAAAATTCTAAATCTTGCTGGAAAAAAACGAAATATAAACCCTCATATAACTGCATTTGTTTATATGTTTATATTTGAATACCCTCTCTGACGTTTTGGGGATTTTTTTTACCCATTTGAAAAATTCGTTTCACCCATCTGGGAGAAAGAGTATCTTTCCGATTATTTTGTTTTTTGGTTCATAATCTACCTGGGTCTGTTTTCACCAACCATTCTTAAGAACATTCTAAGTCTTATTCTTCAGAATTTCATCAATGTGGAATTAACAGAACTTCTGATTGGCTAAACCATATGGTTTACCCAATCAGAAGTTCTGTTACTTTCATTGTAGGAAAATCTTGAAAAATAAGACAATGAACATTCTTAAGAATACTTGGTGAAAAACAACTGTACGGCTATCTATTTCTTCTACTTTGACATAAAACGTTTTCAGACTATCCCATTGAATGTCAAACTTGTAAAATCAGCTTTAAAAAAAAGGAGAAAAAAATAGAATGTATACTAGTAGAACAACGAATAATAAAACTTTAACTTAAAACTGTAGTGCATGAAAAAACAGGAATGTTCTTGAATATTGATTGGTAACAAATACGGTCCTACAGGAAAGTGCCGAAGTTGCATAACTGAACAGTACACAGGTGAAGGTTATACGGAGCAGACTGCACAGGTTGTCCCGAGTCTATAATTTTTGCAAATGCGTTAAAACTCTTCAAAGGGCAAGAATGCTCATATGTTTATGATTATTCCTTTGAAATTTCTGGTTTATACAAAGCATATCCGTGTCAACTAAGTCAAGATCTATGTATCTGTTGTTTAAACAAAATATAAAGTATGTCAACTGTATATATAAGTTATTCCTCTGATAAATTTCATGATAGCGACTATTTATATGTTCAACAATGTTTTGTAAGTAACTGGATCCCTCAAAATTATGCACACTCTTCATAAAAATTATCATGCAAAAATAAACAAATGAGAAAATCGACAAAAAATATCACTGTTAAAAAAATAATTAAGCTTTCATCTGCACATATAACTGCTAACGTCAATATGTATTAACATAGTTACATCACTATTTATAATGACCAACTGTTCCAGCAGAGTGTAAAACCACCAGTAAATCAACTAGCAAACCAAGAGGACCTTCAATTTTTGATTTTGCAGACAGTGTAATAAAGATCTGGCTCTACGTTACTTACGGTCAGATCCTGGATATACACGGTCCGAAATTTTGTGTGAGACAATGTGGCAACAAAGGCATTGATATTGCAACCATGGTACTTTGTTGTACTGACTATAAAATGAGTGTAGAAATCTAACAGCTGCTACCATAGCTTTTGGCCAGCTATAGACATTCTATGTAGCTTTATCAGACGGTATAAATTAAGATCAAACTATACAGAACATGCAGCCTGATCTTAGATATACACCGTGACCAGAACCCCAAGCTTTTAGTAGTTTCAGAGAAAGAATAACAACGAAATTACCACTTTTTTTCTTGCGACGAACGATTAAAAGTTTCTTTTCCCCCCAAAAAAAGATCCTGAACTGGAACACAAGAAGTCTGGTCAACACAAAACACCTCCTCTGTATATTTGTGTAGCGTACACGCGAGTTATTTGTTTCACTAAATACTCCTGTCTATGAGCTATCTGCTACATTTTACAAATTTGTCGAGGCTTTGCTGTGTCTGTTGAAGTCATCGTTCTCGTCATCCACAAAAAATACTGGTTTCTTTTTCTCGGAGATGATGTGGACGCCATTAGAACCGTTGGCCAAAGCATCGTCGAAGTAGTTCAACTGTAAACAAAGATTGTAAAGGAACCATGTTCCGTGAAAAGGAGGGCCTAATAATTGGCAAAACGTGTCGACCAAGATAAACCAGCGCAGTCCGCACAGGCTGACGTGGGCCGAAACTTATCAGTAAAATTTCTGTGTGACAAAGGACCAGTCTTACTTTTTCGTCGGTTGTTTTAAAAAGTGGATATAATGGATATACATGTACCAAACGACAAAGTTTTAGGTTTGTCCAAATTGAAAGTATTTGGAGACGACAAAATAAAAGCGATTGAAAATTTGAAATTTGTTTTGTGAAGGGTAGAAGACATTGTGGGAGAATGAGAAAATGCTGGTTACCAGCATTTTCTCCTTTTCTCACAATGTTTTCTAAAGGCTTCTGTTTAAGGGGCGTCAAAAGTAGGGATTGTGTGGTAATGAGTTAACTCATTGCAAAACAACAAAATTTTAGGTTTGTCCAAATTGAAAGCATTTGCAGACGACAAAATAAAAGTGACTGAAAATTTGAAATGTGTTTTTCTCAACAATGGAGGTCTTCATTTTAGTGGTATAATCTTAAAAATCTTTATAGGAGTTTTCGTCTTTAGCTCTGCTTTGATTTTCAGATTTAGTTAACAGCACATGAGTGAAATCGGTCTTTACTTGTGTTTGCTTAAGGTAAGACTTGTGTAACGGGAAACAGCTATTTCCAATAAAATACCATCCTGCAAGATTAGCTATAATTAAAAATGAGTATTATTGAACTACTTTCACCGATTCATTTTTTCCATTTTGTCCTTCTTTGAATTATCATTTATAAATCTAAAACCACTATATTCTCAATTCAAAAAGAGATAATAATTACCTCCCTTTTCAGCAAACTAACAAAAGTATCAAAAATAATTACAAGATAGACATAAACGGAATTTCTGATCTGTTAGAAATGTGCAAAAATATTATTTCTGCATAAACCCTTATTCATCTTTATTTATCAACCAACTAGAATTTTTCGCCCCATGTTCACCGGAAGTGCATTACACAGGTCTTATCTTAATTGTTTTCAGAGTGTGGGCACAGAACTCAAATTACCAGTCGAGGATTCTAGGCGACAATTGCACCAAGTAAAGTCAATGTTTTAGAAACGAATGGTGCACGTATGACCAGGATGTCAAATTTCGATAGGCACAGTCAATCTTCATTATGTTTTGTGGGGTAAGAAAAAGCATATATACCTTGCCAAGAATTTCTTCTTTTTCGTGAGGGTTTTCTGCATGTTTGCCTGGTAACAAATCATCCAACCATTTGAGCTCGTATTGCGTGAACTTGAATTCCATTATCTTACGGACGAGACCTGTGGCTAACACCTGTAAGAGGAACAATTATACAGTGTACAGTTAACCCTTTACCCCATAAGGTATTTCTATGCTATCTCTATGAGACCCCAAATAAGAATAGGGATGAAGCCGTTTATTATGTATATGACACCTTTTGATAGTATAGAAAACGTAGTGGCAAAAGGTGAAATTGCTCGTCAAGAGAAATATGTAGGTAAATAAAACAGATTGTGACATATATCTTGACGTTAGCCATAGTTGCAATTAAACGATCTTTCCAACAGAAGGCATCTCTTGTCTAAAAGGAAAAATTACCAAACATGGTTTGCACATGCGAGGTGTCTATATGCCAAAACAGGTTAAAAAGTGTAGTTCAAATAACTGAAATTTTGTAACCAATATAAAGAAAGTGAAAATCATTTTCTGCACAAAAATATAAACCTGGAGAAGGACTAAAAAATGACTGTTCAATTTTCAGTGCTCAATGACTGAATGTTAAATAAGTTCCTCACAGAAGAAAAAGTAAAAAATAAATTATTTTAATACTTGGACTGAGGTACGTTTTTACACTGGCCAGTTATTCTCCGAAAACTCAAACCGAATGAACTGTCTCTTTTCCAGACAGAGGATGCTGGGAACAATACAGACAAAAATATTTTACCATCAATGGGAATCCAATAGAGATAAGTTTGATGGACTTGACGGCCCAGAGTACACCGAGGCAGACGATCTGTATGAAAGTGAAGATGTGGACACGGTATAATTGAACATGGCGCAGGTATGGCAAGTCGGGTTGGTATTTCACCGGCTGGATAAACAGGTACAATCGGTCTACAAACTGAAATATCAAGTGTAGAATGTATTGAAAGAAATACGAGGCATACAATATATGTTCATGCAATTGAAAAAGAAAAGCACCCAGAAAAAAAGAAGTTAATTTTGTTGATAATCTTTTTAGTTTATACTTTTCGCTTCTTAAATAAATAGAGGATATTTGTTTTTTTCGGTGAAAGATCGAAATTTATTTCATCGAGCGAACACCATCGGTAATATTTTTACCGGTGGCGTAGCCACGAGTCAAAATATTACCAATGGTGTTCACTCGATGAAATAAATTTCGATCTTTCACCGAAAAAAAAAACCAACAAATATTCTATTTATTTCATGCATTTAACCCTCTCTCTGAGGAGCTTTATCAAAATACAGTACAGTTCTTTTCTTTTTTTTCCCCTCCAGCATAGCAACGCATTACAATATTACGTCAAGCGGGAGAAATGTAAGGTACATGACGTCATATTTCCCATCTGGTTGTGAGGCACGCGCAATTTACCTAGGAAACAAGGACGGGAAAATCGGTATTTCCACTGGTGGTACTAGTGTAAGATCAAAAAATATTTTCACTGCTATTTCTTGATATCCTACCGGAAAGCATGAAATAAATATTCCATTATCTATAGCAAAACAGATCGGTAAAAAATCCAAAGGAAGCGCAAATCCATGTTGAATTTACAATGCCAAACACTATCGCGGTTTTGTGCTAATTACCTGCATTCCTCTCATGGCTGAATAACCCATATACAAGAAAACACCATACAACACTGGCATAGGAATAACCTGTAACAGAAAAATTGAAGCACTGAAGGTAACTGTGGAACACCGTTTTTTGTGTGTATGTGAAATTTATGTACAATTCCCCTTCCACTTAAAATTACACACATATGTAGACTCTACAAGGAAAATATCCCTTTCCCAAACAAGCCCTGGTTTTTACGTGTCTGCAGAATAAGTCTTTTGAAAACATTGTGGGAAAAGGAGAAATTGCTCGTAACGAGCAATTTCTCCTTTTCCCACAGTGTTTTCTGCCCTTTTAGAGAACTTCCTGCCATTTTCTCAAAATCTAAAATTGTCGTCTGCAAACTCTTTCAGTTTGGGAGAGTCCAAAATTTGTCGTTTGGGAAAGGGTTAAGCAGTTTGATGAATGAGATAAGAGTATTTTCAAAAATGAAAGAAGAAAAGGCAAACAAAAAACGACTGCTCTAGCTAAACTTTCTGACGAAACGGTGGCGATCCATGTTTCCTCGCGTAAGAGAGAAAAAAATGCTTATGTACTGTTGAAAAGAAAATGATAATGGGATATTGTGCTTTAGATGCCCAAAAAGAAAAGATTGACATGTTACTAGAAATACCTTGAGGATGTTGGTAATGAAGACAGCAGCACCGGACAAGACACCGATTGCAAGGGCAGTGACTCTCTGTTCCCTGAACGTATAAGAACGTTTTTTTTTTCAAATATTATCTATTTAGACGTTACATTAATTTCGATCTCTTTAATTTATTATTTTTTTTTTATGGAAACCTATTCATGATACAGAACTTAAACAGTACCCCTTTTGAAAGAATACTGTCAACAATAATTATAAATTCCCAGTTTTTCCCGAAATAGGATATCCTTAGAGAACACAACAGATAGCATGCTGATAAACAGTATTTTCTCGTCTACCATAACAAAAACGGAAATTATTACTTGAGAAGCATTTTTATTGTATTATATCTTATATTGCTTGCAGTTTGGACGAGCCAGAATACTATCATCCGGTAAAGAGTTAAAAGATTTCATCCCAAAAATTACTTATACGTACCTAACACCGAGGAAAGTGGGTTTTTCTCCGGGGGCGGTACATTCGGATTCCTTCTTCAAACTGTTAATGTGAGCCAAGGCGGACACGGTGGCAGCGACGTACCATGGTAACCCTAGCAACGAGTGGGCAGCAACGGTGATGGACACCACAAACATATCCAAATGGTAACCGACTCCTTTCTGCAATCAAAATGAAGGGAAAGTTTTCGTAGAAATAAGTGATCGTCTACAGTTATTTTTTTGGCTAGTCTTAGATCAATGGAGATACAAATAACTTTTGTTTCTCAGTACTTTATTGGTTGTACGGTCAGGTGGCAGGGGACTTGGAAATTTGTTCACGGCTGTGGGGAATCATGTTGCCCCGAGCCGAGGGCCACGTGGAGACATGATTCCACGCATTCGTGAAAGTTTCCAAGTCCTCTGCCACCTGACCGTACAACAAATTTATTATATAAATTTATTATAGTGCAAAGTTTTACCCTTTCAAAGCGCGTTACTGAAATTTTCCTGTATTTTAATCTCACGAATCGAGTACACGGACGAAGTAGAAATTCCCGTCTTTAAGTGCCCTAATTCAATGAAAGCAGACGTCACTGGAAACTAACATCACTAACATGCAGTCTGGTGATCGATCGACGCCGCTATTTTGGATGTTGTGTTGCACCTGTAGTGGTGTTTACGGGGCACTCAAAATGGAAACTGGCTTTACGTATATAGTTTTTGCCACGAAACATGGTATATATGTTCCCGGCATGTTCACCAATCAGATCAAAAGTAATTTCTTTGCAGTATAATAAAAAGTACCAGCACCTGCATTGTCATTTACGCCTTATTGAACTTTTTTTTATCTCTTAGTCTACTAGTAGATTTCTTTCCGGCTCTTGAAAATGACTTGGGTCAAAGTTTACCGTTAATTGGCGAACGATGTAGACCCAAAATCAGTCTGCACGCTCTGTGCAGTATCATCTTGATATAAATATGTCGTCTGCGAAGCTATGGCTATCAATAAAGTCGCCATTAAACCAACAACAAAGGTAAATTTCGCTAAACAAACGTTGAATTGTTAAAACTGCAGTATAATAAACTCGTTGTACCGTCAGGTGGCAGGGGACTTGAAAACGAGTTCACGGCAGTGGTGATCACCTCAGCTTTTGCCACCTGACCGTACAGCTAATGTTGTTATTGACCTAACCTCTGAACTAAACAAAACGAAAGGGACCCGAAAGTTTCGTCTATCTAGAGAATTGGTCTATCCAACCATATCGAAAATAGTATGATACAATATCTAACCAACCTGCAATTTGTTTTCTTTCCTGTTGACGATGACGGCAGTAATCTGTTGATCCAAGAAGATAAGGATGACACACAACAGAGCAGGAACAGCAGCAGCAATTGCTATCCACCATGGGTTCTTGTCACTGACGGGGCTGATGAACCATCCACGATCGTCACGTGTGGGCTATAAATAGAATGATTATATTGCGTGTGTATAAATATACGATTGAATAATTACTGGCAGAGCTCCAGATAAGAGGGAGTGATGCTATTCTGAAATAGTTATTTCTCTTCAAAACCCTATATTGTGGCTACTCTTGGAATCGGCTCTATGAGACGATTCTAATCTAATGAGTACCCACAACGTAGGTTTTAGTGGAGAATAATCAATATTTTCTATTTTGAAATCAAAATCACTCCGTCTATCTGAAGTTCTGTACTGGATAAAAAATGAGCCACTAGGTCAGTAATGACAACAGAATCTGAGATCAGAAACTAGAAGATAGCCCTGGGGCAACATGACCAGCCCATCTTGAGAGAATGACCTTTCTGTGACCTTGACCTTCGACGTTTCTGGCCAAATGTTTCAAAACAGACACTTCTCCTCAAGAATGAGAACAATTGTGCCAAAGCATTTTGATATCTATCCATATACAGGTATGTAGAAGTTATGGTCCGGACAAAAGCCAGACGAACCCGCGCAGACACAGACGCACATACACCAAAGCGACATTGTGACAATTATGTCTCGCTTACCGCAAACGCGCTTAGTAAAACATGGGTAAATTGCTTAAAATAAGTAACTATCCCCTCTCCTATCTGATATGGCTTGCAACACGCGAAAAGAAGCATTCGGACATTTGCGTAAAGTGTCGTCTTGGATCAGTCTGCGCAGTCCGCGCAGGCTAATCCGAGACGGCACTTTACGACTACAATAGATTTTGTGCTACAGCAGACTTGCGCAAAACAGAAAATTGCATAAAAACGGGAAGTGCCGTCTCGGATTAGCCTGCGCGGACTGCGCAGGCTGATCCGTGACGACACTTTACGCAAATGTCCGAATGCTCCTTTTCCCGTGTTGCAAGCCAATTAATTATAAAAGTAAAGCAAGTTACTTTTCTAAGAATTGTTCACGACACACCAGGTATGACTTGCCTAATTTTTCTCGCCAGATTCAGTGTAATAAGAGAGAAAAAAGACAGCTGATGAGAAGTTAGAATGACTCGCAAATAGATCTATATTTCATTTCATGAAAGCGAACTATATGTGACCCGTCACGCAAAAAAGGACACTCTGGGAATTCTGTACATCAACCAGATGAAAACAGACCAAAGACAGTGCAGGTCAGTTTAAATTGACAGTTCAAAAACGACCGTATAGTAGGATAGAATGACCACGTTTCAGACAGAAAATATCATGCAAGCGAAAAGTGTCGAAACTGGTCAGGCTGCGCAATCTGTGCAGTCTGTCCAGGGTTGACATTTTCGCAGTTCCTAGATGGTCTTCTTTTGCGTGACGGGTCACATATAATACACGATAATCTATTTTCCGCCAAAAAATATGATCTTAAAACTAAGGTACTATCAGAAAACACACGCAGAAAATAAATACTATGGAGAGCTTCCTTCGTTGTCTGCTAGAGAAAATCAGCACGTACCTTGAACTCATCAGGGACAATCAGTTTTGGGGTGTTGATTCCGAGAACAGCATCAAGCACAACAAAAAGTACGATAGAGATCAGCACGGCGAAGTCACTGATCAGTTGACGGGCAAATGTTGGGAAGATTGAAGAAAGTTTGAAGTCCTTCAGAGCAACGGCGAGTCCAAAGGTGCCCAAGAACAATAGGACGGAGAAGAAGAAAACATCGGGTACGTATGGTACGAAAAAGCAGGCATCCCCTATGGCCTCCCCGAGCCAGGACTGGCATTCCGACCCGGTTAAACTGCTCCAGTCAACAGGTGGCATTTGCGAGCTGATGTTCGTGCACATTGCTGTCAGGTTGTAGATGTCAGTGGTTCCTAAAACAAACGGTGGAGAAAAAGTTGTTCTCGGTTCATGCTCTTTTAATGCTTTCCCAAACAATCCCTGGTTTTTACGACCCTGAGATAGAATCCCTTTTGAAAACATTGTGGAAAAAGGGAGAAAATGCTGGTAACCAGCATTTTCTCCTTTTTCAACAACGTTTTCTACCCTGCTGGAAACAAATTTCAATTTTTGAGTAACATTTAATATGTCGTCTGCAAGTGCTTTCAATTTGGACTAATCTAAAATTTTGTCGTTTGTTAAAGAATTAAAAGAGAGTTAAAAGCAACTCAATAATGCGTCATACTAAGCAAGTCAGAGCATCCTTTTTCTTTCACAACTGATTGAATCTTTATGTAAAATGGTCCCTCGACATGTAGAAAATGTATCAAAAGCAATACGTTGTGACCTCGTTTTCAGTTAGGTCGATAGTTTTTGAAAATGTTGAAAATGCATTAACCCATTACCACAGCCTGTGTCGTCTTTTCTGTTTACAATGTCGAATAATGTTGAAATGTTGTTTAACGTAGTGGACCCGTAATAGAAAACAGCTATTTTCACTAAAATATTAACATTCATTCATCATCTATATAGGAATAGTTTACTACATATGAAATAGAGGATATTTGTTTTTTTCGGTTAAAGCTCGAAGTATATTTCATCTCGTGAACACCATCGATAATATTTTCACGAGTGGCGTAGCCACGAGTGAAAATATTACCGATGGTGTTCACGAGATGAAATAAATTTCGAGCTTTCACCGATATAAAAACAAATAATCTATTTATTTCAGGCTTTTAACCCTTTCTGTGAGGAGCTTTATCAAAATCCAGTACGGTTCTTTCCCGTTATTCCCCGTGGCGTACCTCTCCCGCATAGCAACGCATTACAATATTACGTCAAGCGCAAGAAATGTAAGGTATATGACGTCATATTTCCCATCTGGTTGTTAGGCACGCACCATTTACCTAGGCACTAAGAACGTGAAAATCGGTATTTTCACTGGTCGTACCAGTGTAAGATCGAAAAATATTTTCACTGCTATTTCTCGATATCCTACCGGAAAGCATGAAATAAAGAGAAAGGTTCAGAATGAGCAATCGTACTCTCCGATGACATAATATCGGAAGCGTAACAAATAGTCCTGTGTACTACGTCTTGCAGCACTAATGGGATGCAATGTAATTACGTGACGTTCTCGAAGACCAAAGTGTGGCACAAATCTGACCTGTAACACGCGAAAAGGGATATTCGAACATTTGCGTAAAGTGTCGTCTCGGGACAGCCTGCGCCGTACAGATTGGCTAATCCAGAACTACACTTTCCGCTTTTATGTAATTTTCTGTTCTACAAAAGTCCACTGTAACACAAAATCTAACGTAGTCGTAAAGTGCCGTCTCGGGTTAGCCTGCGCGGACTGCGCAGGCTGACCCGAGACGACACTTTACGCAATTGTCCGAATGGCCCTTTTCGCAATTCATATCATAGATTTATCTGATGAGACATACTTTCAAGAACAACTGTATCATTGTCGCATGGCGGGGGAAGACATGTGCAGTTTGTCGGTATGGGCTTATCTGGGTCGAAATTCACAGGGTAGTCTGTCTCGATCTCAAACAGTTTATTGAACGACTCCACGATAAAGATGACAGCGATGAGCGTGGCAAAGCTTTCCTCGGTGAATCGCGTGATGTATTTCACGAGGGCACTGAGATTGAAGACTACAATCAACAATATCAAGCCGGAGGTCCAAAGTCCGATCCATACACGTGCAGGCATGAAGTCCCAGTCGTTATCTCTGTAAATAAACAATATCAATGATGATGATATTAATGATGGAAATGATGTTGACGATGATGGTGTACACTATGATTATGTCTAAAATATATATATATTCAAGGAATCGTAAACTGCCGTTGTAAGACAGCCTGATTCAAACATATATACAGAATAGCGGGGTCTATATTTTCACAAACCATTCTTAAGAAAGTCCTTGGTCTTATTCTTCAAAATTTCATCAATGTGAAAGTAACAGAACTTTTGAATGGCTAAACCATTTGGTTTAGCCAATCAGAAGTTCTCTTACTTTCACAGTCAGAAAATCTTGAAGAATAAGACTAACAACGTTCTTCAGAATGGTTTGTGAATATGGACCCAGGTGTTTGTCACGTATTGGGAAAATTGATTTTGTGCTGCAGATGTACAGAACAGACGGGTCTCAGAAGGCTACTAGTCCATCAACGAAACCAGAACACAAGCAATAGTCATTGATAATATTAATATTATGAATTATAAGAATGATGAAAAAAGTAAACCGCCTAAAAGCTGACAAGTATTTAGATCGTGAAGCAAATTCCCTAAATCGCAAAAATGTCTGAATTTATAAGTTGACCTAGCGTGTGTTGTAATCTTCTCCATAATCGTATATTGCAATAGAGCTTGTAAAGACAAGGGCGCGTAATTCACCAACCATTATTGAGAATATTCTTGATCTTATTCTCCAAGGTTTTCAAAATTCGTAAGTTACACAACTTCTGATCGGCTAAACCGAATGGTTTAGCCAACCAGAAGTTGTATTACTTGCAAATACAGAAAATTCTGGAGGGAGAGTAAGACCAAGAACAGTCTTAAAATGGATGGTGAAAACAGGCCCAGGATTTAGCAAGAATTTAAGAAAACCTGCTGCCACATTTTCGAGCAGATCAACCATAAAATAAATGGAAAGATATTTTTACACTACATGAAGCTCACTGGCCTCAGTTTCAGTTTTTTTCGCCCTTTATTTAATTTGTCAAGTTATTTAAGAAATAATCTTCTTTCTATCGTGGTATATCGTTCAATAAACCACAGAACTTTGTGAGTTATGAGGCACAATAAATAATCCACGAGGGCGATAGCCCGAGTGGGTTATTCATTGCGCCTCATAACTCACAACGTGGTTTATTGAACGATATACCACGATAGAAAGAAGATTATTTCGATTCTAACATGGCCAATTCTTAGTGAAATGAAAACGAGTTCAAACTTAGCGTAAAAACGCGGATGAAGATTATGTTCCATTGAATAACTCACTCATTGAATGACGTCACTCGATATGGTGTGCAACACGCGAAAAGGGACATTCGGACATCTGCGGAAAGTGTCGTCTCGGATCAGCCTGCGCAGTCCGCGCAGGCTAATCCGAGACGGCACTTTACGACTACATTAGATTTTGTGCTACAGTAGACATGCACAAAACAGAAAATGGCATTAAAACGGAAAGTGCCGTCTCGGATTAGCCTGCGCGGACTGCGCAGGCTGATCCGAGACGACACTTTACGCAGATGTCCGAATGTCCCTTTTCGTGTGTTGCAAGCCATATAGGATGACGTCACTCTACATGGATTGTTGCAGATTTTACCACGTTTTCCTTCCACTGTGTCTATAGAGCCAAAGTCACGTGTCATGTTAGAATATTGAACTAATGATCATTTCACTGCTATAGATATGTATAGTTCAGAAAGGAGAGAGCAAAAACAACTGATTGATAAACAATTACTGCCTGGACCTAGGCTAGAGGCTCACTTACTTGCACAAGTTATAGATGATAGTTTCCAGCACCAACATAGGTCCAGTGCTTCCTAAAATGTTCAGTGGTTGTCCAGCAAACAGAGCAAACATGATTCCAGTGACAGCGGCAGCAAAAATACACTCCATTACACCCTGAGGAAAAATATCATATAACTTTAGGTTTGAATATTGCTAACTGTAGACTCATGAACTCTTGCAGACCTGTATCTGATCAATTTCGCTAAAGAAAAGGGAACAACTGCCATAAGGAACAACGTCTCAATCTTACCGAATGATATACGGGCACACGGACCTATATCTTTTTATATCATGTGTTTGTGAGGATATTTGCAAAGTTATCTGATAAAGCAAATACACAAAATGTTCAGCTGTTAAATTTATCTGTAACGCAGTAACATCTTGAATATCCCTTCAAGTATTGGTGCAAAAAATAGCAAGGTATATAGTCTAATCGACATGGTGTTGACAAATGATAGGTGTGTTCAGCAGTCGAGAGAGAGGGAGAAAGAGTTCACAGTAAATCGTCGATTTAAACACAAACAAGTTGGCATCTACTGGTCAGTGGTTGCAGGCCACCAAAACGTCACGTTGGATGTAAAAGATATAAACAATCTCATTGTTTTGGTCAGTGAGTTAACACAGCAGGTCACGTTTGGTGTGAATATACCCTGCATAAAAAGACAAAGGAAGCTCTCCATGTATTGGTCAGAGGCTTGACCTAGCAAACCCCCAAAACGTAACGTTGGTGTGAAACATTAACAAAAAACCCATTACAAATCATAGTATTTAACACAGCAGGTCACGTTTGGTGTGAATATTCCCTTAATATAGAGATAAAGGAAACTCACCACGTAAATTGATTAGAGGCTTGACCTAGCAAACTCCCAAAACGTAACGTTGGTGTGAAACATAAAAAAAAAACATTACAAATCACAGTATTTAAGTCATTGGCTTGACCTTACAGGCCCCATTAGTCACTTTTGGTGTACAAGTACTTTGTATAAATAAAATGACAAAGGAAACTCACCATATATTGGTCAGTGGCTTGACCGAGCAGACCCCCAAACGTCACGTTAGGTGTAAATGTACCCAGGAACACGTAAACAAAAGCGGCCAAACACTGTATGTGTAAAGCATCTCTGTAATCCGACAGATAGAATGGGACTTTCCTCTTGATGTCAGCAATTAGACCGGCACATGGGCTGTAATATAAAATATGATAGAATGAGCCCATCTTCGCAAGCCAAGGGTTACGATCCACTACGCTACCCTACCCTTTGCGGATTGAGCTTGATTTCGACAATCACCCGATACGCATTTTCATTGGTTGCAGCTAGCTCAAACTGCATCAAATCAGATCGCTCGTAGCATTTCATCTTTGATAAAAATAGAACAGGGTCGCGATAAAAATAGAAGGTTAACATGAATACCTCCGTTGATGTGTGCAGGATCTGTAATGATTTATTACCGAAGAAAACATAGACGAACAATATTTACAGAAAGTTTCAATTTGACCAATCAATTATCAGATGTTTTAGGCTATTTCCCAGCACCTGACCATGGAATGTCGAAGTACGTTTATGGTTATTGCTTCATGTTGAATTATTGTATTCGTAAGCTGTTTGTAAAACGACATTTCATTGGCTATAAGAAATATAATGTATAGGGAGATAATAAGCAGCATCCAATAGGGGGCGTGTCGCGGGAATCTCGGAATCGGGCTCATTTCGCCATGGTAAGATCCACGAAGTGATCGTAACCTTGGCTCGCGAAGATGGAATGAGCCGTGTTCTGGTTAAAAGGGGTTGAATCCTTTACTAGACGGAACAATTTTAGCCGTGTCTAAATTGAAAACATTTGCAGACGACAATTTCATTGTGACACAAAGGGTACATTTTTGTCTTTGATAGGGGAGAAAACATTAGGGAATAAGGGTTACCAGCATTGTTTCCTTTTTTTCCATGATGTTTTCAAAAGACTCCTGGCCAAAGATCGTTAAAAGTGCGGTTTAAAGTAAACCCGTTACCACACAATCCCGACCTTTGGAATTTGCTAACTTCGTGTTAGGAGGCAGTTGAAAACATTGTAGTACCTAGCATTTTCTCCTTTTTCGACAATTGTTTTTAACCCTTTCTGATATGAGTCCCGTCGTTTGACAATCACAAATTTTAACAACCCTGTGAAAGAAGGCTTTAGAAGAAAAAATGAAAATGAGAAAATACTCTAAACCAGCGTCTTTCTCCTTTTCCTACAATATTTTCTACCCTATCAAGGATTACATTCACCATTTGAGCCACCTTCAATTTGTCGTCTATAAAATGCTTTCAATTTTTACAGGTCTACAATTTCGTCGTCCGACTAAATATTTATGTGAAATACACGCTGTATATCTAAATAACTTTGGCTTGCAACGCGCGAAAAGGGCTATTCAGCAAATTTGCATACACTGTCGTCTCAGATCAGCCTGCTCAGTCCATGCAGGCTGATCAGAAGCGACACTTTCTAATCGTATATAATTTTCTATTTTACGCAAGTCTTCTTTTAGACAAAATCAAACATTGACGTAAAGTACTGTCTGGCTTGCAATACGCGAAAAGGGACATTCGGACATTTGCGTAAAGTGTCGTCTCGGATCAGCCTGCGCATTCCGCGCAGGCTAATCCGGGACGGCACTTTACGACTTTATTAGATTTTGTGCTACAGTAGACTTGTGTAAAACAGAAAATTTCATAAAAACGGAAAGTGTCGTTTCGGATTAGTCTACGCGGATTGCACACGCTGATCCGAGACGACACTTTACGCAAATGTCCGAATGCCTCTTTTCACGTGTTGCAAGCCGTCTCGGATATGCCTGTGCGGAATGCGCAGGCTAATCCGAGACGACACTTTACACAAATGTCTGAATGCCCCTTTCCGCACGTTGCAGACCAGTTATGTACGATAGAACACTTACACTTTAGTGAAGGTCAAGGTCGGGTCGTCTCCATGGCCACCTTCGTCATCGTCATCTCCTTTATACGCTACCAGTTGAGCAGAGGACATTTTTCTGTGTTTCTGTAATTCACATAATGTGTTTATGAGTAAAATGACGTAAAGGGTTGTTTGTTAAAGATGTACCAGTTTAAAAGCATATATATAAGAAGTGCATTTTTTTTCTTTGTAATAATTACCTTGGATGGCAACGCCGGTCAGACTGTTGCCATCCTCGGAACCCAGGTTTAAGTATTACGTTACCCTCCGTTACAGTATGAATCGAGGGTCATTTCTCTACGTAGAATAATAACCCAGGTCATTCCTACGTAGAAAAATGACCCGGGTCATTTTGTAGGGGAGGGTCATTTCTCTGCATTACACCGGCCGTTACCGGGAGTTCTTTGTTTTCGTAAAAACCGCCTTCAGTAAGTACGTATACCCTGTATAAAACTAAGTATAGACAATATTTTGGATTGGTTGGTT
This sequence comes from Tridacna crocea, assembly GCA_943736015.1. Classification (NCBI taxonomy): domain Eukaryota; kingdom Metazoa; phylum Mollusca; class Bivalvia; order Cardiida; family Cardiidae; genus Tridacna; species Tridacna crocea. The sequence goes on from OX031069.1 coordinate 20,252,915, forward strand.
GGTTGTATTGGGGTTTAACGCCGCTTTAACAGCTAAGGTCATATCATGGCGGTCGGTGACGCACATGTGTTTCCTGGCTTTCTCATACCGGTACTAACACAAATTTCTTTCCAAAGCCACCGACTACTTTTCTCACATGCTTCAGCAGAGGTGAGAGGCGAAAATACGCCGTAAAGAAAGTTCGCCTCAACCGGGTATCGAACTCAAAAACCACCAGGTCTTGAGTCCGGCACGCTTACCACTGAGCCATCCAGGCGGGCACAATATTTCGAAAGGTTTATTCCATGTAAATAACTTACCTGAGACTGCACTTTTTGGGGTGGTTCAATTCTGATTTTTGGATCCCATTCGGCTGGAGGAAGTACTGTCACCTGCTCGACAAACTCGTCCAAGCCTGCAATCATCTCGTCCAGGGCTCGAGCCTTATAGGCGATTTCCCGGAACACCTGGGGGGAAAAAAGTTAGAATTAAATTATGGTTAATGATTAATCTAAAGTCTATTAACCGATTACCACACAATCCCTCCTTTTGACGACCCTGAAAAAAGAAGTTAACCCATTACCACACAATCCCTCCTTTTGACGACCCTGAAAAAAGAAGTTAACCCATTACCACACAATCCCTACTTTTGACGCCCCTGAGAAAGAAGCCTTTTGAAAACACTATGGGAAAAGGAGAAAATTCTGGTAACCAGCATTTTCTCCTTTCCTCAGAGTGTTTTCTACCCTTCCCAGAAAATTTTTTTTATTTTTCAGTCACCTTTATTTTACTGTCTTTGCAAAATGCCTTCAATTTGGACTAGTCTAAAATTTTCTCGAGTGGTAAAGAATTAAGAAAACACTGTGGGAAAAGGAGAAAATGCTGGTAACCAGCATTTTCTCCCTTTCCCACAGTGCTTTCTACTCTTCAAAAAACAATTTTTCAATTTTCAGTCACTTTTATTTTGTCGTCTGCAAATGCTCTCGATTTGGACAAGTCTACAATTTTGTCGTTTGGTAAAGAGTTAAGCACGATTCACTGACTTTTTGCAGACAGTGTAGATTAAGATCAGATTGCAGAGAATGTGCAGTCTGATTTTTGATCCTCACTATCTGATAAGGGCACATTTTACCCCCATAAATTACCTTTGAAAGAGAGAGATTTTGATCTTTTCTATCTGAGAAAAAAGTTTCCCAGGATAGGAAATAATCATTCAGTGTAGATTCGCATTTTCCCTCGTCGTGTCTTATTTTATCCACATGCAATGCCGAAAAGTTAATACTTTAGGAAACAATCCCTTGTTGTTTTTTTTTCCTACGATCCTGAGATAGAACCCTTATGAAAACATTATGGGAAAAGGAGTCAATGCCAGCATGTTTTCTTCCCTGCTGGAAACAAAGTTCAACTTTTGAGTTATCTCTATTTTGTCGTCTGCAAGCGTTTTCAATTTGGACTTGTCTAAAATTTTGTCGTTTGGTAAAGGTTTAGTAAGTAAGTATCGAATGTTTTATCAAGCAGTCGAGAGACACTAGCCGTCTTTTATTGTGTTCGCTGCCAAAATGGGGGAACATTTTTTCTTGGACCAAAAATATTGTTTTGCTCCAGAATTCAAAATCATCTTTTACACATGAACCTTTACTTTTAGGTGGTCCACATTAAAGAAGAGACTGCCCGCAGTGTGAAGTAGCATCCACACGGAAACATATTGATTGCTCCTTTTATACTCTACTCGTTATTGACTTGCAGGTTGACAGCAAATTGAAAGCAAAGAGAATCTTTGTTAGTTAAGTACATCGCCGTAGTGTCCCATCATTAAATAGGCAGTATAAAAAAAGGACAAAACATGGCTGACGTGAGAGTGGAAAGAATGTGTGAGTTGAAGAGGAAGGAAGGAAGGAAGGAAGGAAGGAAGCAAGCAAGCAAGCAAGCAAGGAAGGAAGAAAGGAAGGAAGGAAGGAAGGAAGGAAGGAAGGAAAGAAGGAAGGAAGGAAGGAAGGAATACCTCATCAATCATCATTGAGGCGATACATCTCCCGATTTCTCTGACATTCACCTGTCCCTTTGGACTGAATATGAACACAACAAATCTGTAACGGAAATCGTATAATTGTCTAATTATATCAAATAAAAATGTATGTAGATTGTGATGACGACGACGATAATGATGATGATGATGATGAAGATGATGATGGTGAAAATGAGACGATAAGATAAGCTGATTAGACTTGTGTGTGTCTCTGGCAGACGGGTATCAACACTTCTTGACAATTAGACTTTGTCCCACGACAAAGCGCCTGAGTCAGCGAGGACTATTCCATCTGGTAAAGATGTAGATTCACTAGATTGTGATGACGATGATGACGACGATGATGATGACAATGATGGTAATGATGAAAATGAGACGATAAGATGATTAAGCTTGTGTTTATCTCTGGCAGATGGGTATCAACACTTCTTGACAATTAGACTTTGTCCCACGACAAAGCGCCTGAGACGGCGAGGACTATTCCATCTGGTAAAGACACTCTAGAAATAGACATCGATAGCTCCACTAGCCCCAGTGATATATCTCATAAATAATTACTAGTTCATTTTAAAGGTTTTTAGCACCTAAAACCTGTACTATGATTACACTAATGGTGAAAATGATAATGAATATTTTTACGTAGACAACTGGTCAAAGCCATCCGTACCTTGTTGGCAGTTTCACTTCTGAGAGTCCTTCCATCAGTCTGGCCTCCTTCAGTCGTAAGAAAGCCAACACTGGTTTCTCCAAATCTTCAACCTCCCCAACCATTATATTACACACCTCAGACCCTTTAGGGATCTTCTTCATAAATGCACTGTTTGGCTGTTAACACATGAATGAGTAAAAGTCAATGTAACGCGTGGTTCGATGCATTTGTAGATGGTTTGCAATACGCGAAATGGGGCGTTTGGACATATGCGTAAAATGTCGTCTCGGGTCAGCCTGCGCGGATCCGTAACGACACTTTCCGTTCTTTTATGCAGTTTTCAGCTTTGCGCAGGTAACTGAAGAACAAAATCTAATGCGGTTGTAAAGTGCCGTCTCGGATCAGTCTGCGCAGTCCTAGACGACACTTTACGCAGATGTCCTAATGTTCCTTTTGGCGCGTTGCAAGCCATATATGGCTTGCAACATGCGAAAAGGGACATTCGGACGTCTGCGTAAAGTATCGTCTCGGATCAGCCTGCGCAGTCCGCACAGGCTGATCCGAGACGGCACTTTACGACTACATTAGATTTTGTGATACAGTAGACTTGAGTAAAACAGAAAATTGCATGAAAACGGAAAGTGTCGTCTCGGATCAGCCTGTGCGGACTACGCAGGCTGATCTGAGACGACACTTTACGCAGATGTCTGAATGTTCCTTTTCGCGCGTTGCAAGCCATATAGCATGATAAAATAGCATGATAAAAGCTAAAACACATTTGACTGATGCTCTGAAAATGCTCTAGAGAGCCTATGTTGCCATGTAAAGGCCCGGGTCCGAAGTCACCAACTACTTTAAAGAATATTCTTAGTCTTACTCTTCAAGATTTTCTAAATCTGAAAGGACCATAACTGCTGATTGGTTAAACCAAACAAATCGGAAAAGACACTTATATGCAAAATAAGTTATCCAGATCATTCTTAAATATTTGCTGTAAGATGTGACGATTGGCATAGTTACCTTGTAATCCTGGGACACCAATCCTTCCAAATCTCCTGAGCTTCCATGAGAGTCAGTCAAACTTGTCTGACTGTTTGACGTCACTGAAATCAGAAGAATATACATAAATCTACATGTAAATAAACCATGCTCTTGCAAAAGGTGTCTTAATACATCTCCTTTACGCATTACAGGGTTTGGTTTTACAAACTCTAACCCTACCTTTATTCTTACCATACCACGCAAGATATAACATGGCTCCATATTAATCAAGGCTAGTATTCGCCAACCATTTTTCAGAACATTCTTTGCCTTATTCTCACGAATTTTCTATCATTGAAGGTAATACAGCCTCTGATTGGCTAAACTTAATGGTTTAGCCAATCAAAGGCTGTGTTACTTTCCAAGTTAGAAAATCTCGGAGAATAAGACAAAGGAAGTTCGTAAGAATGGTTGGCGAGTGCGAGCCCATGTTCGTTTTTTTAAAACAGTCCACTGAAAGTAGGGTGATCCTTTGATATTTAGATAATTGACCAACAGCTTCAAGTTTCGACCCATTCGACCCTTTGCAGTCGGCGCAGGCTGACATGAGTCGAAAATTTTTGCAAGTGGATTAAGACCCGTTTTCCAAGAATGTGATTCATAGTGCATAAAGGTTTTGCTTAATGTATCAAAATTTCCAAGTCGATTGCTCAGAGCGCTGAAAACAAAGTACGAATCTAAGTTTTATTTAAGAAATAATCTTCTTTCTATCGTGGTATATCGTTCAATAAACTACAGTTGTGAGTTATACGGCGCAATAAATAATCCACGAGGGCGATAGCCCGAGTGGGTTATTCATTGCGCCGCATAACTCACAACGTGGTTTATTGAACGATATACCACGATAGAAAGAAGATTATTTCGATTCTAACATGGCCAATTCTTAGTGAAATGAAAACAAGTTCAAACTTAGAGTAAAAACGCGGATGAAGATTATGTTCCATTGAATAACTCACGCATTGAATGACGTCACTCGATATAGGATGACGTCACTCTACATGGATTGTCGCATATTTTACCACGTTTTCCTTGCACTGTGTTTATAGAGCCAAAGTCGCGTGTCATGTTAGAATTTACTTTAACATAGACTGCAAAAGAAAAAAAAAAGCCTCTTAACTCCATTATATCTTTAACTGCTGAAAATATTAGGTTTAATTTACACTAAATTGTAACTTGGAGAGTAACGTTATAGTCTAATAATGTTTATTCAAGTCAGAATATCTATAAATCTAATCGAGCATTGTAAACAAGAGATCGCGTTGCAAGATCTATGCAGCTTGATCTTGATCTCTACAATAAAAAAAAAAGAATTCAATAACATTGCCATCCAGACTTTAAATGTTTCAATTACACAATGTTTAATTATGCCATAAAATATTGAATTGCTATCCTGGTCTATCAGTGGTCGGTGCACACAAACCGGAAACAGCTTGTAGGTGATCCATCAAAGAACGAAGAAACGTGTACAACTGTGCGTTGTTGTATTTACGCCTTTGCTTCCAAATATATTATCAATGTTCTGTCAAAATGAGGCTTAATGCATCTGCAAAAAGTATCGACATCGGTCAGCCTGCGCAGTCCGCGCAGGCTGACCGATGTCGAAACTTTTTGCTTTTCGTAAATTTTCTGTAATTCAAACGCCCAGTTCACTTCACAATTCAGGCGATCGTAAAACAAAATGGACTTTATGGTCTAAGTTTTGAATGTCACTTTTCTTAAACAAATAATTTCAGAAATTGTTTTTAAAGCATGCTGACTCTGAAATACCGAATGCTACAAAGTATTGAAACGAGAAATCAACTTCAGATGGCACAAAATATCCAGTATGATCTTGCGTCCAATTGGTCCTAAAGATAAAGTGCTTACGCTGGATTAAAAGAAATAATATGCATCGTGTGCCTCATCGTAGCTACCATTTGTTACAATATAAGAAGAAAATCATATCTAGATGGAAAATAAAAATACAAAACTTAAAGCAAAACTACGTGAAATAATAAAACTATGTAAAACTATATAAAACTATATAAAATACAGGAAGCACATGGTGCAAGTGTTTCAGTCTTGCTTGGGAAAAAAGGACTTGATCACTGCAACAACATCCACGCTAAACCGTAACTAATAACTCCAATGTTTTCATGACCCGTGGAGAAAAATGAATTTTGAAAACATTGCAAAACCAGCATTTGTTTTTGTTTTGTTTTTACAGTTTTACCAAACCTATCAAAGACATATATTTCATTATCTGAGATAATATTCAATTACAATAATGATGGAGAAGTAAAAACTTCGTCATTTAGTAATGGGTTAATGGCGTAAAAAAACTTAAAAACATCATGCAACAAAGAATTATGGACAAAAGCTATCAAAAGCAAACCTCTATAAGCTGAGAGCCCGCTGTTCCACCATGAATCTTATCCGATTGCAGCTTTAAATAAGAGTTTAATGTACTTATGGGCCGTTCTCTGGCACAAAGGGGCTTAATGTATCTCCATGACACCAAGCAAGTCATCACATACTTATTGGTCCATAATAAACAGTTTCTTTACCAACTGACTTAACTCTTTACCAGACGACACAATTTTAGACTGGTCAAAATTGAAAGCACTCGCAGATGACAAAATAAATGCAACTCAAAAATTGAAATTATCTTCCAGCAGGGTGGTAAACATTGTGGGAAAAGGAGAACATGCTGGTTACCAGCATTTCTCCTTTTCCCACAATGTTTTCAAAAGGCTTTTATATCAGGGTCGTAAAAACCAGGGATTGTTTGGGAAAGGGTTAATCATGAGGCAGACTGGGTGTAGGATATACAGAAATTGAACAGTAGCGAAAAAGTTTCGGCCTAGGTCAACCTGCACAGGCTGACCTGAGTCGGTACTTTTCGCAGATGCATTAAGCCCTCTTTTCACAGAGTAAATAAAATATAATAATAACTTGCTTTTATTCAATGTGGTGAATCATGTCCCCCCAAGCCGAAGACAGGCGAGGTGGCAACATGATTCATCACAGCCGTGAACAAGTTTCCAAGTCCCCTCCCACCTGACCATACAACAAATTTATTATACTGCAAAGTTTTATTATTCCAACGTTCATTAAGAGAATTTTACATGTTTAAAAACATGAGTACGCCGACAAAGTTGAATTTCCCCTCTGAGCACCCCAATTCAGTGATAACTGACGTCACTGGGAACTGACGTCACTGAAATCTGGGTAATACGTGCTTAAACGTGCAGCTTGGCGCATAATCTCGATGTTATTCTTGATCGACGCCACCATTTTGGATGTTGTGTTGATAGTGTAGTAAAGTAGACGGGGCTCCCGAAATGGAAACGGCTTTTACTTTGGTTTTTGCCAGTGTGTACATGATTATGTCAGCGGCACATTATCCAATAAGATCACGAGAAATTTCTTTGCAGTGTAATAAAATGGTTTGTATGGATCAATAGCAATGCGAAGGCTTGGTCAAAAAGATGCACTAAGCACCCTTTATCTAAAGCGAGGTTTATATACACTCGTATGAGGGAAAATGCTTGATAAGTAGGACAAATGGGAAGGGTAGATCTATACGCTGCATAACTATCCAACTGGTAGCAATCCTAGAAGCATTGAGGGTGTCATATAAATGGAGGGTCGGCATGGGAGTAGATATATCACTGCATTTTAACCTATATCCTGCAAAAACGAGACCTTGGAAGATTCTGCAAGATTACTCAAGATTGCAAAAGATGATCGCTGCATCTCTGTGCAGGAAGATCTTTGTCTAAATTCTTCCATACTCTTTAAACGGCTATTAAAAACATTGCGGGGAAAGGAGAAAATGCTGGTAACCAGCATTTTCTCCTTTTCCCACAATGTTTTCTACCCTATCAAAGCAAGACCGTACCATTTGAACCACACTGAAATTGTTGTCTGCAAGTGCTTTCAATTTGGACATTTTTTTATCATAAAGTAAAGATTTAAGATTTTGTCAATGAAATAATTGCGTCAAATACAATAATCAGTAACATAGATTAAACTGTATTCAGCAGGATAACGATTAAAATGCTTTGAAAAGCTGGGAACCTGTATTATACGCCATGATGACGGTGCCTATGACATGCTGATGACGTAAACTTCTTACACGTCACGTGACTCTGACCTGTTGAGTGTAACGAGGTTGGGACCGTGCTGCTCCTGGTTATTGGTACCCCGTTAGATAAGATACGTGGATATTTTATCACTAAGTGAACACAAAGAAATTGCTTCGATAAAAATCATTTCGTTGCTTCACAAAATGGCATTCTGCTTCGATAATTTAAATCTTAAGTCACCTTCAGCAGCCACTGTAAAGAGACTTAGAGCTTGTAACACGCGAATAGGGGCTTTTGGTCATTCGTGTAAAGTGTCGTCGCAAGATCAACATGTACAGTCCGCGCAGTCTGATCCAGCACGACACTTTCCGATCGTGTATGATTTTCTATTTCATGCAAGTCTACTGTGGGACAAAATCTAATGTTAAAGTAAAGTGTCGTCTCGGATCAGCCTGCGCGGACTGCGCAGGCTGATCCGAGACGACACTTTACGCACATATCGGAAAGTCCCTTTTCGCGTGGTCCAAGCCATATGGCATTGGATCTTAAGAGTTGAATTTAACGGTGTACATGATTTTAAAAAAAATTATTTTCCGGCGTACCTTCGATCTCTATAGACAGAAAAAAAAGCATATAGAAAATTAATAACATACCAAACTATGGGATGAATTCCATTTCGCAGCATAGAAAAAATAAGATTTTATTTTAGGGTTTTCATGATTAGAATCTCTTTTAACCAAGTAAAATTGAAACAGATATTGATGCGAAAAGAAACAGATCAATTTTCTAATATGATCGACCCACCGATCGCCTACAGATTCAGGGTCCGAGACATTCTCTCCAATATTAAACAGAACTTTAACTTAGTCTCTGTCAACTTATAAATTTCTATTTTAACTTTAAGTATATAACTAAATAAATGAACTCCACCTCTCTCTACGGCTCCAATAAAAGAAACAGTGAAACTTACGAAGACTTTGATTGTATAAACGTGATTATCCCAGCGGGCGGTATAGATCAAAGATCAGACTGCACGTTCTGTGCAGTCTGATCTTGATCTTTGCCGTCCGCAGAAGTCACTGTTTTCGTCCATGGCGCCGAAAAGCTTAAATCTTTAAATATATTTCAGCTGCAATGGGAGTCTATTCTGCTCACAGGTTAGCATAAGGTAGCAGATCGTTGAGATCTAAGGATCCCGAATACTAGTTTTGTGCTGTCAAGTCTTGGTTTACGCTATCCCTAAAAGTTCTTCAGCTTGCCATTAACAGTGAATAAGCCAGTGGTTTACCAAAAAGTAGAGTTTTACGGAGACCAAAAATGAGTCTTTATAGATAATAGTGTCAAAATCTTTGTATTTAAACCACTTACAAGAGATATTTTCACATATGTTTTCAGTATTCCTTTTTCTTCAAAATTTCCCTAATTTGGTATATTTACAATGATTGATCACGCAATCTACAAGATAAATTGGTTCTTACGGTGAATGATTCATTAGGTAAATTTTCGTCATTTTCTCCTATTTTTTGAAAAATATCTCATTTTCTGTGGGACGAATCATGTTATACATCAACACGTAAAATCTATCACAGCTCATGTTTCAACAGATACAGAAAAGTCTTGACATTTTTTACATATTCATAAAAAAAATTTAACTCTTAACCAAACAAAACATTTTAGAAAGCACTTGCAAACAGCAAAATAATTATAACTAAAAAGTTGAAAATTGACTTTAAGATAGAAAAAAGCATTTTGGGAAAAGGAGAAAATGCTGGTTTCCAGCATTTTCTCCATTTTCCTCAATCTTTTCAAAAGCTTTTAATCTCAGGGGCGTGAAAACCAGGGATTGTTTGGTAAAGAGTTAAATTCGTCGGTCCAAGTCCTTGTCTGTACGGAAAAAAAAACTTTTAAATATTCCATAAAACCGAGCATAAAGCAACAAGTCTGGGTCAAAGCTAAATTTCAAGACCAGTGATTCACCCTTTCTTCTTTATCTAACGACAAAATTTTTGACTTGACCAGATTTTAAGTATTTGCAAAGCATGTAGATTGGTCAACAATTTTCCACAAATTTTCATCAAGAAATTTGAGTTTTCTAAAACGATAAAGTCATTATTTTTCAAAAACAATCCATCATTATGAAAAAGTTTTTATAATCAGTCTCTTGATTTTTCTCCAAAATAAACGATGTCTGGCAAAAAAAAAACCCCAATACTTACCCAGGCTTTCTCTTCTCCTGTTCAAATCCTTCTCTGACTTTGGTCTCGGCACGTGACTGTGTTTATGCCTACGTAACGTAATGTCACGCATGCGTGGTCGTAGCCGGCTATCCAACATGTCTGTATCTACCCAGCTATCTAGCAGGGCATCTAAAAATAGTAAAATGATATTTCTGAAGATAAATGTATAGTTTGTGTTTGTATAAGGCGATTTTAGTGATTTTAGATTTAGCTTTTGCAGCAAAGTGGTGCCTTGGGACCAAAAAGGTTCTAGGTAAAATAACTGCGCCGGAAGGCTCTTTATCAGAAAGAACTGTTGCCGTTTACTTCTTTAGAATGTGTCCCATTTCCATGGCTTACCCTAGCATTTGGTATGTTTAACTTTTTACCAAACGACAGAATTTTAGACCGGTGTAAACTGAAAGCGCACGCAGACGACAATTTAAAACGTAACTCAAAAATTGAAACTTGTTTCCAGCATTTTGGAAAACATTGTGGGAAATGGAGAAAATGCTGGTTACCAGCATTTTCTCCTTTTCCCATAATGTTTTCAAAATGCTATTTTATAAGGGTCGTAAAAACCAGGGATTGTTTGGTAACGGGTGAAAAATGTACCAGTTCAGTTATGTTTCATAAGATAAGAGGCTTAAAGATAATGTTATGGGAGACCACACTCCTTCATGTTGAGGAGACATCTCTTTGGCTCAGTGCTTAAGGTATTGACCTTTCGTCCGGGCGTTCTGGAGTTCGAATCCTGCCCGAACTCTTATTTCTGCTATGCATTTATTCATTTGTTTCTTTGTTACTGACTTTGTTCGTAAGATGGGGGCTCGTCCGGAATTGACCATTACGCCAAATACACATGTACTTCTAGTGCAGCATGGCATGAAAATTTCTTGACAGTTGATAAAGACAGATTTATACAGATATAATACTTTTGAACATTTTTAACCGACCAGAAATCCCTTGATGTCTATCTTGAAATTATTTGTTGATACTTTTGTTAGTTTTCAGAAAAGAAAGGTAATTATCATAGCCCTATGTAATGAGAATATAGTGGTTTTACATTTATAAATGATAATTCTACGAAGGACCAACAGGAAAATGTGACTCGTTGAAAGAAGTACAACAACACTCACTTTTAATCGTAGCAAATTTTGCAGGATAATATTATAGTGGAAATACCTGTTTTCTATTACGGGTTTACTACATTAAAATGAAAGTTAACTTAGAGGAAATTAATGACGTCATACCTGAAAGCTCAGCCATACTGTGTACATCGAGGTCAAACAATACAGCTCCTTCCATCAACATTTTTCTTGTCTCCAAAATGGCGTGCATTGACAAGGAAGCGACGTGAGGTTTTGACCATCTCTTACCTCCTTCTTCAACCACCTCCTCGAACTTCACCCACCTAACAAGTAAATTTAATAATCACATTAAAATAAGAATAAAATGGTTGAAATTGACATAATACAACAAATGAATTTTTTAATCATTATTTATAGAAAAAAAAAAGAAGACGCGGGTTTTGCATGCAATTAGATCAGTTTCGGTATCATCCTGATTAAAATTGAATACTGTATAAAATTTACCTATCTCCCCATTGTTTAGCCATTCACCACACAATACCGACTTTTGGCGCTCCTAGAAATTAAGCCTTTTGAAAACATTGTGGGAAAAGAAGAAAATGCTGGTAACCAGCATTTTCTCCTTTTCCCACAACGTTTTCTAATACATGTATATCAAAGAAAAATTACACCATTTGAGCCACACCAAAATTGTCGTCTGTAAATGCTTTCAATTTGGACAAGGCTAAAATTTTGTTGTCTGGTAAAGGGTTAATTCATTTGGTCTTACCTTGCAGTCTCTCTCCATTCCCAGTCATTGTATTTTTTCAATGTATCCAGTTGACAGAAGACATTGTGACTTCTGTGAGCAGTGTCTCTAACGTTGTTCAGCACATGTTGTACCACATCCTGAGGAAAATACTCGCTGTCAAGGGGACTTTGGAAATCCTCAGCTGGAGCTATAAATAGAACAAAGATTTCCCGTAAACTCGTCAACCGGTTGGGAATGACAATGAAAACCGGAAATCGGACAGTAACGCACACATCTAAACAAGTGTCAATTAACAAAACCGATTATCTAATTTAAGTATTGCCGTCGTTAAACTCCATGCTGTTAGCGGATATAAAAGAACTACTATGTTTTGCTTGGGTATCATTTAGCTTTTTAAACATGTATCCAAAAGATTTGCGTACTTTCAATTGTGCTGTGCTGATAGGTTTTCAATATTGCGCATGTCTTTGTCGCTGAACTAATCTGAGTTATAATTCCTTTGAAAATGTGTCTCCGAAATTAAGACAAAAAAATAAAAAGATTGAAGTGCCGCGCCGTTCTCAACAGCATTACATATATCACGACGACCAGTGTAGCTATGTATGCATTCCTTTTTTCCCTTTTTGTCTCTATAAATACTAAGTAAATCTAAGATAATTTGTACAACGTCACAAAGTTTGTTGATTAACAGGTACAGACTAAATGATTAAAATTAATAATAATAATAATAATAATAATAATAATAAAAATAATAATGATAATAATAATAAAGTTACCATCTCCAGGGAGGGTTGGTCTCTTCGGCCTGTTTGGGAGCTGAAGGTTGGCATACAAACTCCCCCTTCTGTGTCCACCTGAAAATAGACAATTCGACGTTTTAATGACGACTTTGTTTTTTAAGATTCAGACAAGCTTTATACTGCTCTTCAAGACAATCACGCGTTAAAGTAATCCTGTAAGAGAAAGATTTGAAAACATTGCAAGAAATGCTTTCACCAAATGTCTTTACCCTTTCAAAGGCATGCTAGTATAGACGATATTTGTTATTTACGGTTAAATATTTTCACGAGTGGCGCGGCCATGAGTGAAAATATTTCCGATGATGTTCACTTGATGAAATAAATTTCAATCTTTCATCGAAGAAAACAAATATTCTATTCATTTCGTGCTTTTAACTATTTCTTTTTGGGAATTTAATGAAATCCAGTACAGTTCTTTCCCCGTGGCTTACCCCCTTCCGCTCAGTAAGGTATAGAGGATATTTGTTTTTTTCGGTGTAAGATCGAAATTTATTTCATCGAGTGGACACCATCGGTAATATTTTCACGAGTGGCGCAGCCACGAGTGAAAATATTACCGATGGTGTTCACGAGATGAAATAAATTTCGATCTTACACCGAAAAAAACAAATATTCTATTTATTTTATGCTTTTAACCCTTTCTGGGAGGAGCTTTATCAAAATTCAGTACAATTTTTTTCCCTCATTCCCCGTGGCGTACCCCTCCCGCATAGCAACGTGACGTCAAGCGCGAGAAATGTAAGGTATATGACGTCATATTTCCCATCTGGTTGTTAGGCACGCGCAATTTACCTAGGCAACAAGAACGTGAAAATCGGTATTTTCACTGGTGTAAGATCGAAAAATATTTTCACTGCTATTTCTCAATATCCCACCGGAAAGCATGAAATAAATTACAATATGACGTCAAGGACGAGAAACGTAAGGTAAATTACGTCATATTTCCATCTAGTTGTGAGGCACGCACATTTTACCTAGGTACCTGCGCGGAAATACCTGTTTTCACCTTCAGTTGAAGAGTTAGTATATAAAAATTGGTATTTTCACCAGTTGTAATGATGAAATATCGAAATATTGAAAGATATTTCACCGATATATCTCTATAACCTAACGGAAAGTATGAAATTAATTCCGCTATTTGTTCCGAATTCAATTTCATCTCTTTACAAATAAACTGTGCCTTGGCAAAAGGAGCCTTCATGCATCGCCGCGATGCAGACTACCAAGCAAGTCATCATATTATTCTGAATCCATAATAGCCTTTCTTTTAACAACCAACTTAATCATGAAGTTAATTGGTTCTTAGACATGCAGAAAATTAAAAGGGAAAAGTTTCGGCCCAGGTCAGCCTGCGCGGACTGCGCAGGCTGACCTGAGCCGAAACTTTTCGTATAAGCATTAAGCCCCCTTTTCACAGAGCATGGCTATAATGCTTTCAATTCAGACAATTTTGAATTTCTTATGTCTTTTAAAAGGCAAATATTCAACCAGGTGTTAGTTTCTAGATGTAACCATATTTGAACTGAATTACACATTGCATTCACTGCAACACCTTTCTGCTATAAAAGGTAGATCGCCTCTAGAGGATGGCTATTCCTATCGCAGCAATAAATTGTGGTACAGTAAAATCGTCGGTGTACTTCCAAAATCTCGTAGCTACAGTTTGTGACAAGCTGTAGTTACGAGGTTTTGGAAGCACATCGACGAAGTGCCTCAGATTTTTCAGAGCAATGGCTACAGTCCTGAATATTGATATTTGCTAGGAGGAGTCTACCAAATGCACTTTGTCATAATGCACTGTTATTCACTTAATAAACCCTTTGGTACCAATATTCTTTTAACTCATTACCAAACGACAAATTTTAGGTTTGTCCAAATCGACAGCATTTGCAGACGACAAAATAATAGTGACTGAAAATTTGAATTTTGTTTTGTGAAGGGTAGAAAACATTGTGGGAAAAGGAGAAAATGCTGGTTACCAGCATTTTCTCCTTTTCCCACAATGTTTTCTAAAGGCTTCTTTCTCAGGGGCGTCAAAAGTAGGGATTGTGTGGTAATGGGTTAAATGAAACAGCCAGAAAAGTACAATTTTGTCTTTAACTTTTAAGTCAATATGAAAGTGTGAAAAAGAAAAGTAATTAACCTTGCTAGGGTATAATAATGAAATGAAATGGATTCGTCCCCTGCAGAATCGGTCTATATCTTGGACAAGGCGATATATTTACTGGTTCTGCGGTGTACTCATCCAACAGAATTGAGTAATGTACTAAAGCATGTTAAATAACCTCATATTAGTATCTTCTCTCTCCACACTGGTTTCTACCCGATCAAAAAAGTTCGTTATTTGAAACACATTCAATTTGACGTCAGCTAAATATTCCTATATGGACCAGGAAGATGTTTTCATTCCAATATGGACCAGGAAGTTGTTTTCAATTGGGAAGAATATTATATGAAAACCATTTTATACATCAGTAAATTTCAGTAACATCATTCCATCCAGTGTTACTTTGCTATGATATTTATAAACCAAAGCTTAGTGCAATAATTCAAGTGCCTTGTTAAAATAAAGATCTTATATAAGTGTGTGCTTACAAGTTTGAATCAAACTCTGATTATTCATACATGCAATAGATCGAATAAATAACTTGGTTCTAAGCGTTAGCCAGGTGCATTTTTTTCTCTCTAAAGAAGTATATTTAAGCAATTTGTCTGTTACGAGCGAAATAAATCGTTCTGGTATTGTTTTCTGTGATCATTTCTCCAGATACCATGACAACTAGCATTACCATGGAAACATTGGTCGCCTTTTGGCATACATCAAAACGTGGACTTTATACCTGAAGTCGACAGGATTATAAACTCAAACAAAATTCTGGATTCTAGTCCATTTTTAATAATCGAGACTGTTGTGTTCTGTTTTCATTCCGTTTTTTGTTTTAAAATTGGTGAAATTAACCAGTGACAAAACGACCCCCTTGTTTATACGACATTTCATCATGTCCCCTACAATATGTTTTACCCATTACCACACAATCCTTAGTTTTGACGCCCCTGAGAAAGAAGATTTTAAAAAGCATTGTGGGAAAAGGAGAAAATGCTGGTAACAAGCATTTTCTCCTTTTTCCACAATGTTTTGCACCCTTCACAATTCAAAATTTCAAATTTTCAGTCACTTTTATTTTGTCGTCTGCAAATACTTTCGATTTGGACAAACCTAAAAATATTGTCGTTTGGTAATGAGTTAACTCGGGGACGAATCTATCTTAGGCCACTAAGCACGACTCGCTGATTTTTATCGAACAGTGTAGATCAAGATCAGATTGCAAAAAAACGCGCAGTCTAGTCGTTGATCTACAATATCCGATAAGGGCATATTCGGCCTCCACTCTCTCCCCTCCCCCACCCGAAAAAAAATCCTTTGAAAAAAGCAAAATTTCGAGTTATAACTCTTAGCTTAAAAGCTTCATTCGAGGTATTCAGCAAGATAAATGTTAACCCTCTCCCAAACAAGCCCTGGTTTTTTACGGTCTGCAGTACACATCTTTTGAAAACACTGTGGGAAAAGGAGAAATTGCTCGTAACGAGCAATTTCTCCTTTTCCCACAGTCTTTTCTACCCTTTAAGGAGAACTTTCTACCATTTTGATCGAATTTAAAATTATTGTCTGCAAACTCTTTCAGTTTGGAAGAGTCTAAAATTTGTCATTTGGATAAGTGTTAAAGAAAGACAGAGAAGCAGTTTGAGCCATGCTCTGTGAAAAGGGGTTAAATACATCTGCAAAACCTATCCACCTTTTCTGCCACTCAAGGGACCATTCTACTTCATGGTTCAGCAAACTATTGGATTTAATGACTCCATCCAAACTTTGATGATTTCCTTGCACGACGATGTATTTAATTCCCTTTTCTCCTGATCAAGACTCAATTCCATTTGTTAAGCAGGGTGTTCCATGCAGAGAGAACATTATTTATTATACTGCAAAGAAATTTCTCGTGATCTGATTGGTTAACATGCCGGGAACATAATATCACGTTCCCAAGCAAAAACCGCGTAAAACCAGTTTCCCTTTTGAGTGCCCCGTAAACATCACTACACGTGCAATACTTCATCCAAAATGGCGGCGTCGATCGATCGCCAGACTGCACATTGATTCACCAAACTGCACGTTTTAGTGACGTCATTTTCCAGCGACGTCAGTTTTCATTGAATTGGGGCACACAGACGGGAATTTCTATTTCGTCAGCATACTCGATTCGTGAAATTACAAAACAGGAAAATTTCGCTTAACGCGCTTTGAAAGGGTAAAACTTTGCAGTATGATAAATTTGTTGTACCGTCAGGTGGCAGGGGACTTGGAAACTTGTTCACGGCTGTGGTGAATCATGTAGCCCAAGTGAGAGAAATCTGGTTTAGACTATACTGAACAAACACTGTAGATATATGGGAAGAAATATATCCAAAAAAATAGTGTGGAGAAAGGAGGAAGTACCAATGCCTTTCCAAAGTTCAATTCAATCATATGAGAAGTGTCTGCAAATGCGTTCAGTTTGGACATGTCTTAATTTTGTTGTTTATTTCATAACGTCGGTTTATTTCCAAAGCCTCGAAACTACAGCTTGTTACAAGCTTTAGTTACGAGGTTTTTGAAGTAAACTGACGATATCAATATTCAAAAAATGTATGTCAATATTCCAACGCAAGGACAATTTAGATTCTTGATACGGCCCATACATCTACTGAAGTTTGTGATGCTAACAGACATCCATAGTCCTTGTGAGAAATATCTTAAACCCGGAAAAGCAGTACATTCTATGGTATTTGATCTGAATTTATGGCTTTTGTCATTGTTCGCTTTCCAAGTACATGTGATAGGAAATAAATGGGATAAGCACTTTTAAATAAAGATCCACTTGCAGGTTAAACGGGTATCTTCATAAATAAATCAGTTTGTTTAATATTGAAGAGAGCAGATTAAGCCGAGACTGTATGGATCTTGTTCTACAGTTTTTTTCTTATTTTTATTTGAAACGTGGCAATACACTGGCAAAGTGTTTCATAATATGTGATATCCATTACACATACAAAGACCTGATTTCTGTTTTTCAAAATTGAGTTATGCTCCTTTTTTCCCCACCCCTTCATTATTCAGTCATCTTTTTGAAAATGTTTTACTTCTGTTCTTGTCCATCTTTAACCCTTTCCCAAAACAATTCCTGGTTTTTACGGCCCTGAGATAGAAGCCTTTTGAAAGCATTGTGGGAAAAGGAGAAAATACTGGTAACCAGCATTTTCTCCTCTTCCCACAATGTTTTCTACCATGCTGGAAACAAATTTCGATTTTTGGGTTACGTTTATTTTGTCGTTTGCAAGTGCTGTCAATGGTACTGGTCCAAAATTTTGTAGTTTGGGAAAGGGTTAAGTCATTGAAATGGCTAGCAGTTTCTTTTCATAAGTATTTTTGTACGATATTGGATTTAAATAATACTGCAGAGTCGTATTTTAACTCGAGTTATCGAGGTTTCAGTCCCTCGGTTTATCGAGATTTTTTTCCTCGGGTTTTCGATGTTTTCCTTGAGTTAGTTTACATGTTTTGATATTGTTGTTTCCGGATATATTCACTACATTAAATAGCTACTCCGATTACACACAAAAAAAATCAATTTGGAAAAAAAGTGTAGAATGTTTAGTACATATATGAATATGCATTATTATTATTAACACGGAAGAGTTACACATAGGCCATGCCAACTTTTCTGGGAAAGTACTTACCAAACTTTGAATCTGAGTTATTTTTTAAAATACCTGGGAAGAAAATTAAAAAAAAATAAATCGAACTGGTTACTTTTCGTAGCTTGCGTCTTCGTGCAGTTTGAAATAAAAAAGATCTCCTTGTACAAAACACAAAACCAACCTACCCTCATCTGAATCAGAATAAAACAGAAAAAGAAAAACAGAAAAAGTCTCTTAGACTCGCCATTGAAAGATGCCATGTGAGAAAAGGGTTCTGTTTGCATTAAGGGATAAGAACCTCTGATGAGAAGATATTGGGGTTAGAAACAGGCATATGCCTCTGTGGGCCAAAAAAACAATCTGATGAACCAACGAACGTGCAGACTGACCTAGCCATCCCATCGGCCATCAGAACATTATTACCAGTGGTCCGCAGAATCCAAATTAACACCAAACACGCTTAACTACTCTTTAGATGCTTTTGTGGAGAGTGTAGATCACGATCATAATCCTAAAAATGCACTGTTAGTTTCGTTGCTAAATATTCTGAGAGACACATAATTTAATACTAATGGAGAATGTTCCTTGAATATTTTAGCTATTCAACGATTTAACTCATTACCACACAATCCCTTGTTTTTACGACCCTGATATAGAAGCCTTTTGAAAACATTGTGGGAAAAGGAGAAAATGCTGGTAACCAGCATTTTCCGCTTTTCCCAAACTGTTTTCTATTCAGCTGGAAACAAATTTCAATTTTCGTTTTACATTTATTTTGTCGTCTGTGCATGCTTTAAATTTGGATCAGTCTAAATTGTGCCGTTTGGTAAAGGGTTAATTTGACACTGTACATATACTTACTTAACTCTTTACATGATAGAAATAATTTAAGACTCGTTCACAGAACGTGTAGACCAAGATAGGACCGCACCAACGTATTTGCATGCTCTTGCCAACACAGTTTAGAAAATTGGAATTTATTATTCTGATATTTTGGAGAAATACCCCTCGTTTATATCGGCATAATTTTGATATAGAAAACTACATGATTCTTTCTATCTATACTTGGAACAGAAACCAGGGTCCGAATTCACCAACCGTTCTTAAGAACATTCGGTTTAACCAATCAGAAGTTCTGTTACTTTCACAGTCAGGAAATCTTGAAGAATGAGACCAAGAACGTTCTTAAGAATGGTTGGTGAATACGGACCCAGAGCTTCGTCCTTCTAACCATGAACGACGTCGAGGGTTCTATGATTTAGATTTCAAAAATTGGGAACTACATACAGTCAAGCTTTCATCTTATTTTTTCATGAAATCAATTGAACCCTCTCTCTCTCTCTCTCTCTCTCATGTACTAGTTATTTGTTGGTTTTATAATACATTTACAAACGTATTAAGAACGATTTGTCACTGCATAATTTATATATATATTTATAGAGTGAAGTGCATTGAAACCTTACCCTGAACATTCATTTGAGGTCAATCTTCTTGTGTTTTCAGCCAGTAAAATAGCAAGATTTATTTAACAAAAAAAAAAGTGAAATCTTAGATAAGAGAGCAAGTTTTGTGCAATCTGATCTTAGATTAGCACTGTCCGTAAAAAAATCACCAACGCTTGCCCTCAGAGTAAATAATTTTTACCCATTCGAAATGTTATCGTCTAGCGATTAACCCCGGGAGAAAAATAAAATCTGTGTGTCGTTACGTCATCAATCCAGACAAAATAAACGACAGAAATGTAATGACGTTTATCTGATTGAGACAGACAAATATGTTGAAGTGGTCTGGTGCACTTTAATCTTAATTAAGCCCTCACTTATTTGAGGGACGTATTGGTGACGTAATTATGACACTATTTGAATCGTTCAAACCACTTTAGGGACTATTTTGTATTGGGGGATGGGCCGGTGCTTGCTGGCGGCCATTATGTCCCGGTACTTTTTACGGTGCATTATCGCAGTAATTGAGAAGTCAGTTGTAAAATCAAATGCAAAGATAAAATCAGATTTGCTGACGACTTTTCTCGTCCTGCAGTGGACCACTGTCGAAATAAAATTGTGGGAACGAACAATTTCACTGCAGTTTTCCACAAAGATCTTTACTAACTCTTTACCACACGACCTAATTTTAGACTAGTTACGCCATCTGTCTGTTAAGTCTGTCCGTTAACCTTTCTGATAGTAATTTTTCCAGGGTTTTGGTTTTTCACGGTTTTTTTTTTTTAATTCTCGTTTCGTCCGAACTTTCTTACTTATTTACAGCTCCCCCTTCTCCATTTTCAGTCTCCCAGTTGTTTTTTTTTTTCGATTCTAAACCCCGTATTCACCAACCATTCTCAAGACCGTTCTTGGTCTTATTCTCCAGAATTTTCTACATTTGCAAGTAATACAACTTCTGATTGGCTAAACCATTCGGTTAAGCCAATCAGAAGTTGTGTTAATTACAAATTTAGAAAACATTGGAGAATAAGACTAAGAATATTCTCAAAAATGGTCGGTGAATACAGGCTGCATAGGTGTGCGGTCTCTACGTTTTTCATCACAGAAAAAAAAAACTCATAGATAAATTCTTTTGATTGTTGGCATTTTTCTTGGCACCATCGATCGTACACATGGTATGTAGAATCCGATAATGATCCACGGCTCTCCCCATTCTATCAGATTTTCTGATCCAAAAGCTGCACTGGGGTGTCTTTTTTCCCTAATGGGATTTTATGCTCGACAAAACGGGGTTTAAGACATCTCCTTTGTGCTTCACACCGAGCAAAACATCATTTTTTCATGGGTCAATCAAATCAATTTTATAGTATAACCGCCTTAATCACGAGATAGACTGGTCCTTCGGCATGCAGAAAACTTGAAAGCACGAAACAAGTACCTTGGACTTCCATGTCAGTCTTCCATGTGCAGGCTGACGTGGGTCGATAATTTTTTCAAATATATTTTACCTCCTTTTCACATATCATGGCTCGTTTCTTAGACTAACCTTATTACTGCCAAATCCAACTATCGTCGGTTTACTTTCAAAACCTCGTAACTACAGCTTGTAACAAGCTATAGTTACGAGGTTTCCGAAATAAACCGACTCTTTGTGTCTTGTTGTCGACAGTGTAAATCAAGATCAGGTTAAACACAACGAGCAGTTTAATCTATGATCACACTACCCAATTTTAAAAGTTATAAACAGAGAAAACCTCTTTGAAGTTTTTTTTTTTTTGGGGGGGGGGATATTTTTCCAATATTGAAATGTAAACCAAGATCAGACTGAACAAAACGTGCAGTTTAATCTATGATAATAGTGCAAGATTTTTAAAGTTTTTAAACAGAGAAAACTGCTTTGAAATGCCAATTCTTTGCATATTTTAACTATCTTGAAATGTTCAATTTCTCTTAACAACCTAGGGGTTAAACAGTTCAGGCATCAAAACATTTTTGCATGTACATTTTTGTATTGCTCTCACGCTCATGCACATGACGTAACGAACAAAACACTGTATTACATACAAAATAATCCGTCACAAAAAAAAAAACACGTGATTAAAGATAAAAACAGATTCATCAAAATATGACGGATATGCCAATTGCTCATTACTTTAATCGCTCATTCCTGACTATTTCATTTTAAATTTGTTGCTAAGCAATTCGTCACGGAACTGCATTTTTGAACTCGCAAGTATACGTGAATTATAGGCAAGAGCACCATGACAGTCCTGCAACGCTCACCTGAGTTAGAGGGAAGTACTACAGTACGTCTGTTAAGAGCTCGGGTCCTGATTTTTCTATATAGTAACAGCGATTTGAACTATAGCATTCCTTGAAATCATATGGGCTACACTTTGGTGAATGACCCATTACCACACAATCCCTACTTTTGACGCCCCTGAGAAAGAAGCCTTTAGAAAACATTGTGGGAAAAGGAGAAAATGCTGGTAACCAGCATTTTCTCCTTTTCCCACAATGTTTTGTACCCTTCACAAAACAAATTTCAATTAATTTTTCAGTCACTTTTATTTTGTCGTCTGCAAATGCTTTCGATTTGGACCAGTCCAAATTTTTTTTCGTTTGGTAATGAGTTAAATGCATCTCTGTGATATATTTACCACGCGAATCATTGTGTAATCATGGACCAAAAAGTCAAGTTTATTTAACAACCAACTTTATGATGCGATAACTGGTTCATAGAACTATAAAAAGTTGACCAATAGCAGAAAATTTCGGCCAAGATCAGTCTGCGCGAACTAAACAGGCTGACCTCAGTCGATACTTTGTGCAGATGTTTTTAATCCCCTTTTTCACCCAACATGACTCAATGGACTTTTATATGTGCATCATCCGCATATCAAGACCTGTTTCCGTGCAAAGCTTTGTAAGCATGTTTCAGAAACGGTAAAAACTAATTATACTGCAACGAAATTTCTAGTCATCCGATTGGATTAAACCTGCGTAAAACCTGCTCCTTTCGGGAGCCCCGTATATATGAATACACTATCAACACAACATCCAAAATGGCAGCGTCGATCAAGATTAAAATCAAGATATTGCGCCAAGCTGCACGTTTTGGCACGTATTACCAAGATTTCAGTGACGCCAATTCCCAGTGACGTCATCTTTCATTGAATTAGGGGCCCTCGGAAGGAAAATTCTCCTTCGTCCGCGTACTCAATTTTCAAACAAAAATAAAACGAGAAAATTCGCTTGACAAACGTGATAATGGTAAAACTTTGCTGTATAATAAATTAGTTGTACGGTCATGCGGCAAGGGATTTGAAAACTTGTTCACGGCTGTGGTAAATCATGTTGCCACCTCGCATTCGGCTACGGGCGACATGATTACAACAGCTGTGAACAAGTTTCCAAGTCCCCTGCCACCTGACCGTCCAACTAATATTATATATAGCCGCCCTGCTATATGAAAAGAGGGCTTTATGCATCTGCGAAAACTATCAACCAATGTCAGCCTGCGCAGGCTGAACTGGGCCAAAACTTTTTCTACATCAGTCAATTTTCTGAATGTGAAAGGACCAGTCTACCCCATGATTATGTTGATTGTTTTACACAAAATATGGCCATTATGGATCCATAACTATGGATGGCTTGCCTGGCATCATGTAATACTGAGATGTATTAAGCTCCCTTTTGCCAGAGCAAGGCTTACGTCGTCGGTTTACTTCGAAAACCTCGTAACTACAGCTTGTTACAAGCTGTCGTTACGAGGTTTTCGAAGTAATCCGGCGACATGATTGTATTCCATTTATTTTTATATAAAGCTACTGCGAACTTGACTTTTAATGACGCCCTTAAACTTGGATCACGCATTCGCAGTTCTGTAAAAAAAAAATTATTTGCATTACCCAAAATTTGCAATTAGCCAATAGGTTAGACTGTAATCCTTGTCACTGACAATTTTCCTGTGGCAAAACGGACCGTACTCTGCACAATAGCTTTCCTTCAGTATTTCGAGCTCCTATGCGCTTAGAAAATAGAACCTTACCCTGTTTCTTGTATTCCTCCGCGTCTTTTCTGTCTTGTTCATCCATGGCTGAAAAAAAAAACAAGAATGAATGAATGAATGAATGAATGAATGAATGAATGAATGAATGAACGAATGTATGAATGAATGAATGAACGAACGAATGAACGAACGAACGGACGAGCGAATGAATGAATGAACTTAGAACTCACTTATCTTCCGAACGAGTCAGTCGATTTACGTCGTATTTATCAAGCTTTCCCATATTACCGTAGACCAATATAGATATTTTAACTCTTTACCACAGAATGACGGCTATTAAAACCATTGAGAAAAGAAGCCTTTCGAAAACATTTTGGGAAAAGGAGAAAATGCTGGTAACCAGCATTTTCTCCTTTTCCCACAATGTTTTCAACCCTATCAAGATCAAAATTTCATCATTTGAGTCAAATTTCAATTGTCGTCTGCAAATGCTTTCAATTTGGACATGGCTAAAATTTTGTCGTCTGGTAAAGGATCAAAGGATTTAGAATACCAATCACAACTTGATTATGCACATCCCGGATTTGTGTTGCATGATTAACTCCTGGGCTACAGAACCTTTTGCGGAAAGTGTAGATCAGGATCAGACTGCACAGAAGGAGCAGTCTGATCAATGATCTACAGATTCGGACAAAGACATATCAATTTTCCCAAAACTTTGAAAAAGCAATTTTTTTTCTCTCGGCTTGTTGTTTTTTCATTTAACCCTTTACCTAAACAACAAAATTTGGGACTGGTCCAAATTGAAAGCTTTTGCAGACGACAAAAAAAAACATAATTCCATAAATGAAATTTATTTCCAGCAGGGTAAAGAAGCCTTTTGAAAACATCGTGGGAAACGGAGAAAATGCTGGTAACCAGCATTTTCTCATTTTCCCACAATGTTTTCTACCCTTCACAAAACAAATTTCAAATTTTCAGTCACTTTTGTTTTGTCGTCTGCAAAAGCTTTCGATTTGGAAAAACCTAAAATTATGTCGTTTGGTAATGAGTTAAGGCAATCTTATGCAGGATCGCAATTGCCATTTGATTCATGCCCCGTCGGAAATGGGGTTAACACTTTAACACACAATGACGACATTTAACTTCCCTGAGGAAGAAGCCTTTTTTGAAACATTGCGGGAAAAGGAGAAAATGCTGGTTACTAGCATTTTCTCCTTTTCCTACAAAGTTTTCTACTCTATCAAAGCAAAATTGCCTGATTTGAACCATTATGAATTCATCGCCTACAAATGTTTTCGTGTTGGATAGGTCTAACATTCTGCCGTGTGGTGAAACGCATCTTCACAAGGTAGGCCTATCGTTCAAGGTCAGTCTGCTCGGGCTGCGACCATTTCTGCGCAGTCTGCGAAGGCTGACCTTGACGCATTTTTTTTTTTGGTCAGTTTCAAGTATGTCAAGGAACCAGACTATCTCATTATTCAGTTGCTTGTAGCACAAAATGGATTATAATGATCCATGATTTGAATTGTCATTGCTTGCTTGGTAAAATGCATCACATGCATGCATTAAGCCCCTTTTTGACAGAGCATGGACCCGGCAAAGTTTGCTTAAATACATGGCTAAACTGACTCAACAATCTTTGATGAAATTTGAAGGAAAAAAAACACTGTGGAAAAAGGATGACAATGGGTTTTTTTAATTCCTTTTCCCTCATGGGGCGTTAAAAAATTATGACTGATAATAAAGTAATAAAGCAGTGGAGACAGGTATGTTCCGGCGGAAGTTTTAACAACAGAGATAGAAGCACGTGAGAAATATTACATATTTGATAAAGCGGAGATTCAACGCCATGACATTCATTGTCATAGTTCAATCTCAAACAAAACACTTAATCCTTTCCCATATGGCAAGATTTTGTACTGTTCCAAATTTAAAACAGATGCAACAGTAAAATGTGGCCCAATTGACGAGGTTTGTCTTTGATAGGATTGAAAAGATTGCGGGAAAAGGAGAAAATGCTGGCTGGAGTCGAACCCGTGCGGGTGCTCGTTTATTGATATTTAAAACACCAACACCTTAACCCTTACCAAGCAATTCCTGGTTTTTACAACCCTAAGACAGAGGCCCTTAGATAACATTGTGGGAAAAGGAGAAAATGCTGGTAACCAGCATTTTCTCCTTTTCCCACAATGTTTTCTACCCAGCTAGTAAAAAGAATAAATTTTTGAGTTATGTTATAGAAGCTTTTTGAAAAGATTGCGGGAACGGAGAAAATGCTGGTAACCAGCATTTTCTCCTTTTCCCACAATCTTTTCAAAATCATTAAAACCTGGGATTATGTTCTGAACTCTTGACCACACAATCCATACTTTTAACGACCCTTAGAAAGAAGCCTTTTGAAAACATTATGGGAAAAGGAGAAAATGCTGGTAACCAGCATTTTCTCCTTTTCCCACAATGTTTTTCTCCTTTATCAAACCAAATTTCAATTTTTCAGTTACATTTATTTTGTTGTCTGCAAATACTTTCAATTTAGACCAGTCTATGATTTTGTAGTTTGGTATAGAGTTTAACACTTTTGAATAGAGTGGTCCCTCTAAAGATGGGTTTGGAGAAAATTGTTGAAAGGACGAACAGGCGGAAGATCTGCATTTTCGCCTTTTGTCTCAATTTTTTCTAGCCTCCAAAATGCATAAACCACCTGTTGTGCCACATAATATGAACTTGTCGTCTGTAACTGCTTGCAAAAACAAAAAGGCAGACAAGCTTAACATTGTAGCTTGGAAAAGAGTGAAATGTTTTACGACTGGATTGCATGTTTCTATGTTAGAGTCGAATGCTGTTTAAAAACACAATTAAGCTTTATACATTCAGTCTGATCCATAACCTTCGCGGCTTTACCTCTGTCTGTATTTACCTTGCGTATCACAATTTATGTTAGCCTGTCGAAGGCAGTGGACAAGATCAGACTGCACGACCGTCGAGTCAAATCTTTCCGTAAAAAAACCTTTAACAAACAATCCCTGGTCTTAACGACCCCAAGGAAGAAGACTTCAGTAAACACTGTGGGAAAAGGAGAAAATGCTGGCAACCAGCATTTTCTCCTTTTCCCAAATTGTTTTGTACCCTGTGGAAATAAATTTCAAGTTTTGAATTATGTTTATTTTGTCGTCTGCAAATGCTTTCAATTTGGACCAGTCTAAAATTTTGTCGTTTGGGTAAAGGGTAAAATGAATATTTTAGGCCGAAAGTACTAACCCAAATAATGAAATTTCAAACTTATTTTTAGACACAAAATATCCCCTTGCCGGACAGAGTTGATCCAAGATCAGACTGCACGTTTCGTGCAGTCTGATCTTGATCTACACTGTCCGCAAAAGGTCAGCAGTCTCGGGACTAAAGAGTCAATCAACTAATTTCCACTTCACTTTTTTTTCGTAGGCTTTTAAATCATCGCAACAAATGAATAAATTTCTTAGACAGTCATTGAAACTAGAACAGAATACCCCTCGTGGCGAAGCTTACAACAAGAACATGAACGATTCTAAATGCCCTATGCATAAAAATACTTTTCAAAAGTATCGTCACAGATGGAGAAATTGCTGGGAAAGGTCAAATTCTCTATTATCTGTAATATTATCCAATACCATTTATTACTTATGAATTTTACCATTTAAGATAAATTAAACTTTTTTTTTCCGCCCACTAACACCTTCAGCGGAAGAAAAAAATATATAACACAAACAAACACGTTTCGAAGGTTGAATGAAAAAAAAAACCCAATGAAATCTAGAATCATTTTTCGACAAGCGGATAGTAAAGCACAGTGATCAGACTGCACGTTCTTTGCAGACTGATCTTGATCCGTCCGCAAATGCCCCTATGATCCCCATTTTAGCTGAAATGGTGCATGAAAAATCTGGCATTCTTTCCCATACGAAGCAACATTCATCGATTAACAATCTAAGACATATAACATTATATTCTGAAATGAAATCTATTTGAATTAAAAAAAGATATTTCGGCTTAACAGAACAACCAGAAGATACCACACAATGACGGCTTTTAACACCCCTGAAAGGAAAGGCTTTTGAAAACATTGTGGGAAAAGGAGAAAATGCTGGTTACCAGCATTTTCTCCTCTTCCCACAATGTTTTCTTCCCTTTCAAAGAAAAATCATATCATATGCGCCACATTGAAACTGTCATCAGCAAATGCTTTCAATTCGGATAGGTCTAAAATCCTGTCATGTGGTAAGGGGGTAATCAAAGACCAGGCAGTACATTTTGTGCTGTCTGATCTTGATCTATGTCTCCGTAAATGTTTTCGTAATCATCGCCTGAGCAGCTTAAGTACATAAGATTAATCTGGCATTCTTTATCTAACGATGAAACACACTATCAATAAACAAATAAAAACATATACATACTGAAATGAAATGTATTTGAATCACATTCATACGTGTATATGAATACTTTAAATACATTTAGCGTGAACGTATCCCAAAGATTAATTCACTATTTGTAAGCACGTGTTTTACTATCTATTCAAATGATGTCAGAGGAAAAAGAAGCACCTACGAAAGCTTACGTACACTAATTCAAACACGCACTGCTATTTTTTTATTGATAGCATTTTATGAAATCTTTCTCTATGTAACTATATAAGATATGCCTTTTGCCATGATCACTTTTTTCAGCAATAATTGTCGTTGGTCAACAAATTCAAAAAAAAGAGAAGAAGTGTCAAAATCTACTCGCGAAATATTCGTTAGAGCGCACAAATCACTCTAAAACTTGTTGGGATGAAAACGATTAATTTTAATTATGCAAACAAATTTGTTTGTAATCGTTAACCTGACTGGTGTCATTTACAATTGTGGTGATCTTTCTCTCTGGTCGTGAAATTAGAAAGCTCGCTTTATAAGTTCTGTTTGTCCATTCTTCTGATTCTACATAAACTTGTCGACGACTTGAAAAAAAACGTCACAAGTTAAAAGTTTCATTGCTTTAGATAACACTTGGATAATTATCCCAACTCCATACCAGATATAAAAACACAAGAAAAATCCAACTGAAACCATTTCAAGTAAGACGTGGCCCATATGATATGATCTGACGATGAAAAGCGTAGAAAACATTGTGGGAAAAGGAGAAAATGCTGGTTTCCAGCATTTTCTCCTTTTTCCACAATGTTTTCAAAACCTTCTTCCAACGGATCGTTTTATTACATGATTGTTTGGTCAAGGGTACTTTACGTAAACGCAACCGATAATCGTTATTTAAAAAAAAAAGATGAGTTCTCTGTTCACTGCGAGAATAAACATTTCTAAACCTAACACATACATTCTGAATTTCTACAAATCGAACGCAATAGCCTACAATCGAGAGATAACTTCTTTCGAGCACTGTTTTTCTTTGTAATATTTTAAGCGTTTGCTTTTTTTTTAAGTCTTCTACGACAAATTCATGATAAAACATTCTATGGAGAGTGAAGGGTTAAACTGATTAATGCGCGTTTTGAATTTTGTTGTAACAAAATGTAATTTTATAAGAATACAACCCACACGATAAAGTTAAGACACTTTTCACTCTCATTGTAGTGAAATTTAGAAAGAGCAGCGTGAGCAAAACGGCAGAAGCTCCTTCCAAGCAATTGTGTTTTTCAGCATGTTTTTTTTTTCTTGGGTCTTTACCGAAAAAAAAAAA
Organism: Tridacna crocea; assembly: GCA_943736015.1. Lineage (NCBI taxonomy): Eukaryota > Metazoa > Mollusca > Bivalvia > Cardiida > Cardiidae > Tridacna > Tridacna crocea. Next base: position 20,282,437 of record OX031069.1, read on the forward strand.
CTGTCTCTATCTCTGAAAGCTGAACATTGTCTAGACGAAGGCTCAGTCCGCGGAGGCTGACCTGGACCGAAACGTTTTGCTATCAGTCGATTTTCTTCCCGTACCAAGAACGATTTGACCTCATTATTCGGGCGATTGTTAGATAAAATTGACTTTATGGAACCATGACCATATTAGGACTTGCTTGGTATCATGCATCACAGACATGTATTAAGCCCCCTTTTGTCAGAGCATGCCTCATATCTATTTACCAAACGATTTTGTGATTTGACGCCCAACCCCAACCCAAGCCCTCCTCCCCCCAAAAAAAAGAAAAAAAGAGAGAATCTAGCTTTTGCACGCATTGTACCAGGATTTTCTTCTTTCCCACAATGTGTTCTATCCTACCAAAATACTTCAGCTTATTTGTATCAATTTCTCATATGCGATTCGCAGAAGTCTTTGATTATGAAGCGAAGAGTGTACCATTGTCCAGTTGTGAAAATATTAACTTGAAGCAGTATGCAACGATTAACCCTTTCCTGAACGACAAATTTTAGACTCTTCCAAACTCAAAGAGTTTGTAGACGACAATTTCAAATTTGATGAAAATGGCAGAAAGTTCTCCAAATGGGTAGAAAACATTGTTGGAAAAGGAGAAATTGCTCGTTACGAGCAATTTCTCCTTTTCCAACAGTGTTTTCAAAAGACTTGCAGTGCAGACACGTAAAAACACGGGCTTGTTTGGGAAAGGGTTAAAGAAGAACAACAGTTACCGTATACCACTCTGGACCAGGTCCAAATTGAAAGTAGACAGCTGACCGAAAACTGACTGAGGGTTGAGTGATAGATGCTTACTTTGAAATTGCGAGAAAAGGAGAAACTATTGATTATATTTAATTTTGCAGACCACAAAATGAATGTGACTGAAAAGCATGAAATCTGTATAACCAAAGAGTAGAGAACACGGAAGGGAAAGGGAGAAAATGCTGGTAAAATTATCAAAGACTTGAAAACATGGTAGGAAAAAGGAGAAAATGCTGGTAAAACCATCAAAGATTAGAAAACATGGTAGGGAAAAGGAGACAATGCTGGTAACATTATATGAGAGTTAAAAAAACATGGTGGGAAGAAAGGAGAAAATGCTGGTAACCAGCATTTTCTCCTTTTTCCCACAATGTTTTAAAAGTCTGCCTACTCATATGCGTTTAAAGTCGGGAAATTTTGGTACAAGGTCCTATGTATCTCAGACAACAGGATTCTCGTATGACGGGGATGAAAACATCGTGAGAAAAGAAGAAAATGGTGGTTACTATCATTCATTTTTTATATTCCTTTTTGTCCAGTGCCCTTTTAGATCCATTTGAGTCGTCAGGGTTGTTTGGGCAAAGGATAAACAAGATGTAATGTATATTTACATACAAATTGTTATGATGTATTACATTGGTTTGATTAAAGTTTTGATCTTTTAGCCCTTAACCCTCAGGCTGTTAGGTGCGACCCAAGGACCCTTTGCGGACAGTGTAGATCAAGATCAGACTGCACAGAACGTGCAGTCTGATCTTGTATCTATACTGTCCGATAGAGAGATCCCATCCCCCACCCCCCAAAAAAAGTATTTTTTTTTAACAGTAAAATTTGGTGTTTTTTTAACCGACTTGAAATCTCAATTTCATTTTATTTATTTAACAGGTTAACATTTACTTAACAATCCAAGGTTTTCACATCCCTGGAAGAGAATGCTTTAGAAAAGAAAGTGAGAAAAGGGGAAAATGCTGGTAGCTAATATTTTCTACCATTCCTCAAATATTCTCGATTCCACCAGAGAGCTCAAGCTCATTTCTGGCTCTTTTTAAATTTATTATCTCTAGAAGTTTTGAATTTCAAAGAGTCTAAAAGTTGACTTTTGGGAAAGGGTAAAGGGGCGGAGGTCCAATCATGAATTTACTATCTGTCTGTTATGAACAGTGTAGATTATGATCAGATAGTAGATAAACTGAAATCTGATCTCGGGTCTACAGTGTGAGATACCGTTTATAATTCCTATTTCTTTTTTTTTATATATATATTCTTTTACTCACTAAAGAAAATGATCACTGCAAGGTTAACCCCTTTGGCTGCTATGCCCGACTCACTGACCTTTTGCGGACAGTGTAGATCAAGATCAGACTGCACAAAACGTGCAGTCTGATCTTGGATCTGCAAGGTCCGAGAAGGAGACAATAATCCCGAAAACATAACTTTAAAATAGCAAAATATATTGGGGTTTACTATACAATTGAAAATTTCATTTTGAATTATTTAACAAGCCAAGGTTTAACTCCCAACTGAAAGCACTTGCAGACGACAAAATAGATCTAACTCAAAAATAGAAATTCGTTTCTAGCAGGGTAGAAAACATTGCGGGAAATGGAGAAAATGCTGGTTACCAGCATTTTCTCCTTTTCCCACAATGTTTTCAAAAGGCTTATATCTCTGGGTCGTAAAAACCAGGGGTTGTTTGGGAAAGAGTTAAAGGCAGCCGTATCAAATCGGTCCCATTTGTTGTGTTACAAGGTAATAAAAAAGATATGTTCCTGGCCAGAGATCACGTTGAAAGGCTGAGTGAGGTTGCATAAATACTTCGATGTCAATATTTAACGCATTTTTACTTATGAATTTTCGATGACCGTTTAACAGGACAAAATTATACATGTACTTGCACACCGCGCGTGTCTGAGTCTGCGCACACAAATCTTTTTGGGGCCGCTGGCTGCTTTCTTCCATAAACAGGACCAGGAATCGTATTCGCCGACCATTCTTAAGACCAGTCTTTGTCTTATAATCCAGAATTTTCTATATTTCAAAGTAACACAACTTCTGATTGGCTAAACCATTCGGTTTAGCCAATCAGAAGATGTGTTCCATACAAATATTGAAAATCTTGGAGATTAAGACTAAGAATATTCTCAAGAATGGTTGGTGAATACGGGCCCAGTACATGGGTAAACGGCTCAAAATGCAACAGCTGTCATCAAACATCAAGCGGAAATTCAACAGGCCGGAGATTTAAACCCGTAACCCTGCAGTACAAGGTCAGCAAGATCGCCGAGTGACTTGACAGACACGTTTGAGCCGACAAGGAAACTGTTCTGCACTGCCTATACGTAAAGGGGAATAAATTTTTTATCGCCATTTATACGTTTATATCATTCATGACGTATTTCTGTGCTGTGGTGTGATTATTTCTAATTTTTACAATTTGCTTTCCTCTCAAATAGTATGCGTCTACATTATGGAAGATTTGATTGGTTGTATTGGGGTTTAACGTCACTTTAACAGCTAAGGTCATATCATGGCGGTCGGTGACGCACATGTGTTTCCTGGCTTTATTATATACCTAGCAGTGAAATCCTGGAATTTCCCAGTGTAATAAATTTTGATATCATCACTAGTGACGTTATCAACTTTCACTTTCACTTCCTGACGTAATTTTGGAACTACTTTTTTCTTCGACTACATTTTTTTCGACTTTCAAACGCAAAATTACAAATAATGATGTTAATAAGGTATATAACAAATAGAATAATCAACTGGTTATTTTTGATATGAAAAATATCTCACTCGGACGCGTCGTAAGGCGTTAAAAAAACTCGTGCTGCGCACTCGTTTTTTCAACGCCTAACAACGCATCCTCGTGAGATATTTTTCATATCAAAAACAACCAGTTGATTATCCTCTATTTCTCCCACCGGTACTAACACAACTTTCTTTCCAAAGCCACCGATTACTTTTCTCACACGCTTCAGCAAAGGTGAGATGCGAAAATACGCCGGAAAGAAAGTTCGCCTCAACCGGGTATCGAACTCACAACCACCAGATCATGAGTCCAACACGCTCACCACTGAGCCACCCGGGCGGGCACATTATGGAAGATGGAATGGAACAGCGAAAAACTAACATTGTACAGATATTTCAAGCCTAGGAATAAGGCCCAAATAATCCCAAGGTCATGGTTGCATTTGCCAAGAATGCGCCAGTGAATCGGACCGTGTAGATCAAAGATATCTTGAGAGATGTCTTATACAGTCTGATCTCGATCTACAGAGCCAGTAGATATCCCTATAGTTATGTTTTCTCGGTTGAATTTCGCTTTTTATTAAATACGATAACGGATGTGTGTTGTTTTTCTCTTTGCGCACACTGAACGTGTTTGAAGTGCTGCGTATGTTGAAGGTTGGGTATATAGCTTCGGAATCCCATGATGTAAACTTAATAGGCTACGTAGCCTACAAAAACAGTTTTGTAATGCTAATTTACAATAAAACCAACTTGCCAGTCTTGCCAATGCTGAAGGGTGCTTGGTTCCGATTAATATGTTTTTTCTGCAGGACTAAGTCTAAAGAAAATCCGTTCAATGAAAAGAAATAGCACTTTAATTTGCCGATATTACCAGTCAGTCTTGGATAGCTGTTATTTAACCCTACGGCTAGGCTGTTGAACGCGAATAACTGACATGTTGCGGACAGTGTAGATCAAGATCAGACTGCACAGAATGTGAAGTCTGATCTTGGTCTTACACTGTCCGATAAGGAGATAGTATTCCCAAAACCAAAATTTTGATATACCAATATTTCCGTTTTTACTATCGTGTTAAAAGTCAATTTAATCATTTTGAAGGATAAAGATTAATTCACAAAATATTCTAGGTCTAAATTAGTCTTGTGTGTATGAGTACGCCTTTTGTGCGATCTGATCTCGATGGACATTGTCCCGGAACGGAATATGCAGAGCTTATCACAGCTGACGTCAAGTCTCATACAAACACGTAGGGACTCGCAAGATGCGTAACGTAATTAACTCTTTACCAAACGACAAAATTTTCGGTTTGTCCAAATCGAAAGCATTTGCAGACGACAAAATAAAAGTGACTGAAAATGTGAAATTTGTTTTGTGAAGGGTAGAAAACATCGTGGGAAAAGGAGAAAATGCTGGTTACCAGCATTTTCTCCTTTTCCCACAATATTTTCTGGTGGCTTCGTTCTCAGGGTCGTCAAAAGTAGGGATTGTGTGGTAATGGGTTAAATACAAACAAACTGATTCACAACAACTTTTTTTTTTTTCTTTTTCTTTCGACATCAAACTATCTAGAAACTAATAAACTTTCAATATGTGCATAATGAAATAAAAAGTAATTGAAATCCGATCAGCGACGAAGATTCGCTTTATTCAATAAACTCTCTCTATCTCTCTCTCTAGTTGACTTTCTTTTTTAAATTTTTCGTTCCTACCGTTGGAAACATTATGGCAAAAGTAGAAATTGCTCTTATGAGCAATTTCTACTTTTGCCACTATGTTTCCTTTTATATTCTTATATCAAATATTCATTGATACTTTTTTTTTTATTACCCAAATTCTACGAGGATGCTAATATTTGTCTGCGGCTTAATCGATTCAACAGGTAATCATTTAATGATAAACAAACTTGAAACAAATTTATTGCTGAAATTTTAAATTACTTTGGGATATCCGTTTCTATCTAATCAATTTCAGATAAATAAAAAAAAAAATCTAATTTTGGAATTTCTATAAATAATAATCAATAAACGATATTATGAAATCTCCGAATGTTATTCTTCGTAACAGAAATTCTCTATCTACTTGTTCTTCCTGATAGAACTTCCCTATCTAAACTAACAAATTAAAAAAAAATAGTTTTACACACACAACCCGCTTTTCCCCCCTCAAAAAAATCATTATCTCCCGCTAGATGGCACTCTACAAATACATATGTATCTAATTTCGGCATTTTGGGTATAGAACCGAACTGCTTTTCAAAGCAACATCCCTTACTTTGAAATTCATACTACAAATAAACGTGTACTCAACAAAACGCCACCTATAGTGCGATTCATTCAGCTATGATCGGCTAGCATGTTACCTATATATGCGTTGTCTGCGCATGTCATATTCTTTGAAGATTCGACTGTCTTACATGACGCATCACTACTAGCCCCGAAAGCGGGCTGACTGTACGCTCTATAAAGTAGCAATGTTGAAAATAGCTTTTACATATCAATACGTTTGAGCAGAAATGAGACCTGCATTAGCAACAGATTTCTCTAAACAGGTGATCATAGTTTATTGGGTAAACCTTGTTTTTGTTTTAAATTCAAAGTAACGGTTGTCGCGTAGGAAAGTGGTTCGGCTCTGTACCCAGGATGCCCATATCAGATAGATGAGTATTTATAGAATGCCATCTAGCGGGAGATAATGCCTGTATATGCATCGGTCATTTATCAAAATAGCCCCTACATTCTTGGGTAATAGACTAACAGTTTCGGTAGAAACCCTGCTTTACCAAGGTATACGGTGATGAACGATGCGTCATTGCAGACGGGTAGAATCTTCGAAAATTATGGCAGGCGCAGACAACGGGGAAAAAAAAAAGGATCTAGTCCGACTTAACTCTTTACTAAACGACAACATTTTAGACTAGTCCAAATTTGAAGCATTTGTAGACGAAATAAAATTGTGTGACTAGAAAAATTAAATATGTTTAGGGACGGGAAGAAAACATTGTGGGAAAAGGAGAAAATGCTGGTTACCAGCATTTTCTCTTTTTCACACAATGTTTTCTGACGGTTTATTTCTAAGAGTAGTAAAAACCAGGGATTGATTGGGAAAGGCTTAAATGGACTTTACGGATACATGTTAACTATACTATTCACACTTTGATAAGGATCACTTAAATATTTCTGTATGGGTTTATATGCTACAACAGTTTTGCACGAACTCTTTACCATACCATAAAATTCTAGATTTGTCCAAGTTGAAAGCATTTGCTGACCAAAAATTATATTCAACGTGTCTGTCATGGGGTAGAAAACATCGTTGGAAAAGGAGAAAATGCTGGTATCCAGCATTTTCTCCTTTTCCAACAATGTTTTCCAAAGGCTTCTTTCTCAGTGTCTTTAACAGTCGGCATTGTGAGGTAAAAGCTTAAAGATCCATTTCCACTGGTCATTTTATTGATCAGTGTGGCAATGTAACATTTTGTAAAACCATACATGATACATGCCACATTATATATTTAGGATTAATCTTTTAGGGTGATCCCTAGCAAATTGTGAGTAGTATAATATGTGATGGAGTTGTTGAGTATAACACTTCACGGACATGCATTAGTACGCCTTTTCATCGAGCAAGGCTAATTTACGTTTTCCGCTTTAAATACTACATTTTTAAGCGATTTATCACCCTAATGAAGAATGTTAACAGCCGATATCGCTCAGTGGGTAGAGCGTAGGACTCGTAAACACAATGTTTCGGGTCACTACAGGTTGTGGGTTCAATTCCCCGGCTGGCCAACTAAAATTTCTAATAGTCTTTCGGATGAGACTTTAAAACCGAGGTCCCGTGTGACGGTGCTATACGCCGAGCACGTTAAAGGACTAGGCGAAGCTCTCAGTAGTTTCGACCTGTATTCTTGCACTATCCCCCGTAACAACTAACCGTGTTCTAGGGGCGTCGCTCTGATGGACAACCGGTAGTGATGATAAATAAACGGAAATAACTAACTAATGAAGAATGATTCTGAAAATATTGTAGTAAAAGGAGAAAATAGTTATAAACGGCATTTTATCCCCTCCCAATAACCTTGTATATCGTTTTTGAGAGAAATTTGATCATCTGGGTCGTGTCAAATTTTCTTCCGTAAATGTTTTCAAATAAGGTAGGGGAGCGTAAAATTCAGTCGACTTAAAAAATAAAGATTGCATGTCTAGTTTATGGACACGTAACATCGCGTGCGAACAACTGTGATTTTTTTATGGGAATTTAGGTGACTTTTGATGAAAAAAAATGACTATTTACGGTGTACACGCCAAATGAAATATTGTTCTGTTCTGTTCTATTTTGTATCGCAAGAGAGATCTTTCCAAAGAAGATAAATTGCCGAAAATGGAAAAGAACTGCTCGAGCGACCGATTTCGTTTATATACCACAATATATATGTATTTTTTTTTTTCGGAGTACATGTATATTTTTTACGTTTTTTGTTACTCTGATTCCTGACATTTATCAAGATATTACGATGAGGATGCTCCAAAGTTTTCATTGACACCCGATGTCAAGAGTTAACCCTTTACCAGAAAACACACGTTTAGACTTTTTAATGTAGAAAGAACGTCCAGAATACACGTTAAACATGGCTGAAACGATGGAACTTACCTTTGAAAAGGGAGAAAACATTGTGGGAAAAGAAGAAAATGCTGGTTACCAGCATTTTCTTCTTTTTCCCACAATGTTTTCAGAAAGGATTATTTCATAGGATCGTAAAACCATTTTGAATGTTGGGCAAAGATCTAGGTTAGTATTACATGACCCAAAAATACTTTAAATGTATCCTTGTATATTACGTAGTCATGTAAGTTTATACAAAATAGAGTAGATTTTGGTAGGAAACTGGATACGGTTTTCTACCCTTATGTAACGGTCACATTCGTCTACAATTGTTTCGTCGTACAAAATAAAGATTTCAAATATGACCCTATAGAACGTAATGTCTATTCTTCGGTCTACACTGTGTGTTAATATAACTGTGTGGTATTTTAACAAAAACAGTCGCTGATTTTACTGTATTATTATTCAACCCATGAACTGAAAACGTTGAGTTCTGTGTATTTGATATTGTAATATTTCACATACAGTCCGGTCACAATGACTTAGACATTTATATTACAGTAATCGATTCTTTTTTTTACATGTAAGGTTTTAACCATCGATAGTTTAAGTAATATATTGTAACTAATGTGAAATTGGGCATCATGAGCAATTTAATCTTTTGTCTCAATGTTTTTTACCGTCATTAGGTCCATATTTAGTAGAGCATTTTTACGTCCTTCTAACAATCTATTAAATAGACCCATTACCACACAATACCTACTTTTGACGCCCCTGAGAATGAAGCCTTTTGAAAACACTGTAGGGAAAGGAGAAAATGCTGGTAACCAGCATTTTCTCCTTTTCCCACAGTGTTTTCAACCCTTCCCAGAACAAATTTCAATTTTTCAGTCACCTTTATTTTGTCGTCTGCAAATGCTTTCAATTTGAACCAGTCTAAAATTTTGTCGAGTGGTAAAGAGTTAAAGTTTTACCGACTATATTTACTGTGGAGCACAGGGTCTACATTCAGCGTGGGTTTTACCCTGGTTGAGCTAAGCACAACTCTCTCTGACCTTTTGCGGAAAGAGTAGATTAATATCAGACGGCACAGATCGTGCAGTTTGATCTTGAACCTACACAGTTCGATACAGAGATAATTGTTAAAAGCATTACTTTTATCCATTTACCAAACAACCCCTGGTTTGTACGACTCTTTTGAAAACGTTGTGGGAAAAGGAGAAAATGCTAGTGGTAACCAGCATTCTCTCCTTTTCCCACAATGCTTTCTACCCAGCTGGAAACAAATTTCAATTTCTTTGTTACATTTATTCTGTCATCAAGTGCTGTCAAATTGGACTTGTCTAAAATTTTGTAGTTTGGTAAAGGCTTAAATAGCTATATTTGGGTTTTAACCCGTTACGAAACAATCCCTGGTTTTTACGACCCTGAGACAGACGCCTTTTGAAAACATTGTGGGAAAAGGTAACCAGCACATTCTCCTTTTCCAACAATGTTTTCTACCCAGCTGGAAACAAATTTCAATTTTTGAGTTAGGTTTATTTTGTCATCTGCGAGTGCTTTCACTTGGACCAGTGTAAAATTTTGTCGTTTGGTAAAAGGTTAATATCGGAACGAAAAATTCATTTCAGTTATTCAACAGGATAAGGTAGATATGTATTACGAGTAGAAACCTATCAGCGCAGTATTTCATAAACAAGTGCATTTTACTTTCGAAATTGTTGAGATGATGAATTTTAACTTTTTTGTGAATGATGATGAAAATGAGGAAATAATGATAGCAAGATAATAAATGATAAATGATAATAACAATTTGGATTTTATTTTTAGTTAGGACAAATACATTATAAAAATAATTTACGGATTTTTCAAACAGAAAATTAGTATTTAACTTCTAGAGGTCTATGAATGTAAACAAAGAAAAAGTTCCAATATTTTTCATCGATTATGTGAATAGTTTAATAATTAAAAGTAAGATCAAATATTAATTATCTTACCTTATTTTACAGGTCCAGTTGTTGGAAGGTGTAAAATAATTCCACGTCTTGTCAGCAGCCGGCTTCGACAGCTACTGAAAATCCGCGCGGCTACCCTGTTATACATAAACCGTCGGTAATTCGGTTTGTCGTCATAGTCAGATGGTTCAGCGCGCACGGATACCTGACCCGCATTTTAGGGTACTATTTTTAACCTATATTTAAATCTAGTACACTAATACACCTCTCTTTAATACACTAATTTTTGATGCAACTCGCAATCTTATAAAACAGAAATGGATCACTGTTCCGAATTTCAGTTTCCGCAACTTTCGTTCAAAAGATTTGTTGAAAAACTATACAACCCAAAGCATACTTCAAAAAGACAAAATATTTGGAGATAAAAAAAGTAGGACGTTATGTAACGGCTCAGTTTGTATATCCCCCGGCTGTTGAATTAGATTATGTGTTATCTGTACTCAATTAATTAAGGATCTACATTTCTTTTAACGTTTTCGGCAATAAATTATCATACTTTTAACATAAATGCATTGTTTTATCAGTAATACGTATATAAACCGTCAAACTGCTCAATAGATTGACTGAAAATACCCAACTTTAACTCATTACCAAACGACAAAATTTTAGACTGGTTCAAATTGAAAGCATTTGCAGACGGCAAAATAAAGGTGACTGAAAAATTGAAATTTGTTCTGGGAAGGGTAGAAAACACTGTGGGAAAAGGAGAAAATGCTGGTTTTCAAAAGGCTTCTTTCTCAGGGGCGTCAAAAGTAGGGATTGTGTGGTAATGGTTTAATTCTATACTAGACGAAGAAATTCTAGTCTGGCACTACATGTAATTGAAAGCAATTGCCGGACTCAACCAATTTTTTTCTGTCATATCTTTTTTGCTCTGTTAACCCATTACCACACAATCCCTACTTTTGACGCCCCTGAGAAAGATGCCTTTTGAAAACACTGTAGGAAAAGGAGAAAATGCTGGTAACCAGCATTTTCTCCTTTTCCCACAGTGTTTTCTACCCTTCCCAGAACAAATTTAAATTTTTCAGTCGCCTTTATTTTGTCGTCTGCAAATGCTTTCAATTTGAACCAGTCTAAAATTTTGTCGTTTGGTAATGGGTTAAAAGAGGGCTTTATGCACCTGAAAAAAGTTTCGTCCAAGGTCGGCCGATTCCTAAACTACATCTTACCTCGGCGGTAGACCGGTCGTTTTGCATTTGACCAGTGAACCACGTCGCTTATAGCAGCGACATAAACAACCTTGATGAAGTTATTCACATCTATTTATCTGTAGGTAAAAACTTCAACCGGACATTGATAAACCATCAAAAAAATGAATGTACGAACTTTTTGGCAACTCAACAGAAATATAAATTATTTAGAAAGATTTCGATAGCAAATTAAATTTCAAGAGGAGCCGTACAATTTTCAGAACGGTAAACCTTTGTCAACTCAACAGAAATATATTTAGAAAGATTTCGATAGAAAATTGAAATTCAAGAGGAGCCTTACAATTTTCGGAACGGTAAACCGGCGTATTTCCGGTATGTACCGATCTGGTGCATATCAATCTGCCAGATACAGCCGAGGGATTTTATGGCTCCCATCCCCCAAATATGCTGAATGACTGCGTGGACTGACCTCTGTCGAAACTTTTTGTTATGAGTCAATATTCTACAAGTCCGAGACGGCACTTTACGACTGCATTAGATTTTATACTACAGTAGACTTGAGCAAAACAGAATATTACATAATAAAACGGTGGACTGCGCAGGCTGATCGGAAGGACACTTTACGCAAACGTCCGAATGCCCCTTTTCGCAAATTGCAGGCCACAGTCTGATTCAGTCATTTGTGCTAACAGGAGTGTCCTTGGGCAAAACACTTCAGAGCCTAGCCTAGTACTGGTGAAACCCAGGAAACATGAATATGTGAACTGTCGCCGTGATATGACTGAAATAATGTTGAAAGCGGCGTAAAACACCATTCAAACATACAAACAGTCATTTGTTCGACAAAATGGATTTTACAGATCTCTGATCATGACTGTGATCACGTGACTGTGATCACGTGATTGGTATCTTGCGTCACGCAGTGTATCAAGCCCGTCTTTGCTAGAGTATGCCATGGCTTATATCTTTTTCTAATTGTGTTGCAACATAAGGTTACACGTCGCCATTGTTAACACTACACGTGATGTTTGACCGTATGCTCTTCCAGATGATCCCAATTACAGATCTATCATTGTCCATTTTGAAATTTCTTTTGCAGAAGTGCAACTAGGTTTGACAAAAGTTTATCTAGTTTAGTGCACAGGTTTTTTCCTTGTAAAATACTGAATGTCTCTGTGTGTATTTCGAACGTGACTGTTACTGCCGACCTCTACCTGAACCGTATGTGCAATGTATCTTTTATATATATATATGTGCTGTTTCACTCAATTTTTGTGGTATTTGTCGAAGACAATACCACTGTGATTTCAAGATTGAATTTTGATAACCATGTATCTTATTTTGTGCAAAGCCGAAGGAAATAAACCCAGTTAAACTAATTTTTTCTCAGGCAAATGAGTTTTTCGGTGGCACTCAGGTATGTAATTTGAAATAACATATTAAAATACATTGGGCGAGGCCATCGATCGTTGAGATACTTATTTTTTATTGAAAATAGCTTCTATCGCTCATAGCCTTTTATTGGCGCAAGGATACAAATTTGCCTGCTTTTTCGTTCCGAACCAATTCGTTCCATGGCTTGTCGTCCTATGATTGCGCTCTTCTCCATGTGATTGCTCATGAATATTTATAGATCGAAGTAATTGATTGTAATGTTGGAAATTAAATGTAAAACGCTAAAGATATTTCAAAATTATAGTTTTAAGGTATATGAGCACTCTCCCTTCAACCGAAAAGGTATTCATTTGCTTAGTGGGTTGACTTTTAAGCCAATATTTGAGCAATATGTCTCTTTTTCTTTCAAACTATTAATTCCATACAATGTGTTTCCTTGACAAATACCACTTCAGCGTTCTCAACGCTTTGATTTCTTTTTACTATTCTGAATTTCCCATATGTACCTACTTATGTATTTAAATCTTTGTACACAGAAGACGAACCTTCTGTGGTCGAGCTAAAAATACGGTATTCTATTGTATTATGTACTAACATCACCAGCTTCTAACTGAATCGCCCGTGCATGTTCGGCATTATTGGTGTCTGCAGGCCGGATAGAGCCGAAGACAGTCGCAATGACGACCAAGTACGAACATTTCCGATAGAAGTCGATAGATACGATCCGTATCGACAGTTCGAGCATGGGCCCAGGGTCCGTATTCACCAACCATTCTTAAGAACATTCTTAGTCCTATTCTCCAGAATGTCATCAATGTGAAAGTAACAGAACTTCTGATTTTGCTAAACCGGCTGGTTTAGCCGATCAGAAGTTCTGTTACTGTAACAGTTAGAAAATCTTATAGAATAAGATAAAGAACGTTCTTAAAAATGGTTGGTGAATTCGGACCCTGGACCCTGGACCCTGACCCAGGCTTGAACTGTCGATACAGATCTGTCTATCGACTTCTATCGGAAATGTTCGTACTTGATCGTCATTATCGACTTTCCTCGGCTTTGTCTTTATGTGAGTTTTTTTCAGAAAACTTCCTTCAGAATTTTCCGCAGATGTTCGTCATTTTCGACTACTACCGAAAGAGTCAGTGATTGTCCCGCAGCTGTGATATGCAAGTATACGGAATATCCCGAAAAATTTTTTGTGTCAAATATATGAGGATTACTCAATTACAATCAATTTTTTCAAAACTAATTACATAATTTATGCACGCGATGAAAAAGGTGGGCATGTGTAATACAGAGAAATGACCCCCATTACAAAATGACTCATGGGTCATTTCTCTACGTTAAGAAATGACCCGTGGGTCATTTTGTAATGGGGGTCATTTCTCTGCATTACACCGGGCAAATGGTAATTTTTAAGCAACATCTTAAAAAAAAAACATATGCAATTATAATGAAAGGTCCTTTTAAAATTTGATAATTTCTCCGTTTCTTACAATGGATTTTACCTGTTCTAAATACAGGCGTTAGTTTTACAAATGGGCACAACAAAAGAGTACATTTGGTACAGTAAAGGGTGAAATTGGGTACCGATTACCTATAGGTCAACAAGGTGTCCGACTCGACCCCTAATGGTGAAAACCCTTTAACCCTTTACCAAACAATACCTGGGTTTATGCCGTACAAAGAATCCGCCTAAAACATTGTGGAAAAAGGAGAAAATGCTGGTAACATGCTTTTCTCCTTTTCCGTCATTTTTTTTTCTTTTCTTCTAAAATCAAGTCTCAATTTTTGAGTTACGTTTATTTTTTGTCGTCTTCAACTACTTTCAATTTGGACAAGTCGAACATTTTGTCTTTTGGTAAAGACTTAATTATCTGTCTGAGAGGGTGTTTCGCTTGTTATCTATTTCTTTTCTGGTCTTTTACTGACAGTATTTTTTTGTGTAACCAGCCTGTAAAAGTTTAGCTTTTATTTTTAAATTGCAGGAAAAGAAGCAGATTCATAAGGTGGATGAAATTCTACTGTTTTGACAATGTCTGTAGTGCCCGATTCAAAAGGTAATATTTGTGGTACCCTATATTTCTCAATTCAAAAAGATATAATAATTACCTCCCTTTTCAGAAAACTAACAAAAGTATCAAAAAATAATTTCAAGATAGACATAAACGGAATTTCTGATCCCTTAGAAATGTGCAAAAAATTATTTCTACACAAATCCTTATTTATGAACCAATTAGAATTTTTGCCCCATGTTCACCGGAAGTGCATTACACAGGTCTTACCTTAAATACAATACGTAACAACTATGCTAGGAAGAATTCTCTTTAGCTCAGTCGTTACGGTGTCAACCTTTCGTCCAGGCGTTCTAGGTTCGAATCCTGCCCTGTCATTGTACTTATTTCTTAGCATTTGTTCATGTATTTATTGTTACGGACTTCACAGTTATGGATGAAAAAATATTTTATATTACAATTGGGCTAATAAAAAGAAAGACTGGTCCTTTGACATACATAAAAAATATTAACAAGAGGGCCAAGATGGCTCTGGATCGCTCACCTAAATCTTTAAGATGATCGTAACCAACTCGGTCTTTAACCCTTCACTCCATAGATACTCATTTTTACGTATCAACAACAGACAGCTGTTGAAAACATTGTTGGAAAAGGAGAAATTGCTCGTAACAAGCAATTTCTCCTTTTTTCCACAGTGTTTTCCACTCAATCAGATATTTGTATCCTCATTTGTCCATATTTTTGACAACATATCTTTATTTGCTGCTGAAATGTAAGAGCCTCAAATTGGCATATCACGTACAGGGTTAAAGGATTGATACCGGTATTTTGGAAACAAAATTATCTTGCCAAGCAATTTTGAAAAGGTCGCATGCAAAAATCTTTTCAAAATCTGTCACCACCCCTACAATTATCACCACAGCCATGTTTTAGACAAATCAGAATTCTGCACAAGAGCAGTCGCCCGATAGTAGCTAAAAATATTAAGTGGAACAAGAGCATCGCATGGGGGTGCCAATGATTGGCATTTAGGTGCTGGATAGTAAGTCAAAATTCTAAGTAGTAAAACGTGGCATGATTTGGACAAAGTGATTTTTGATTTATCTGTCGTCGTTGTATGGGTTGCTCTTTTACTAGTAAACAATTATTCCAAGTTTTAAGTACATATGTTGAGTGTAAAACGAGATATAACAAATGTCAAAGTTTTTGCACAAACAACAACGTAGATGACGACAACAGGACTATGGCAATACCTCCACGTTTTCTTTAAAAAAGCTTTAAAAGGGCATTATAGCTCGTATAAGGATCGTTTTTGTGAAATTACTTCAAAGTCTGACGAGTGGTGTAAGAGAAGAAGAATTTTATTTGAAAGAATTTCTTTAAGTCAATACGGTGCAAAGAGCCCCCCCCCCACCCCGCCTTCCATGTTTTTCGACGGACGAAAATTTCGCAGACACTTTTTTAAAAGGGTCATCAAAGGAACATTTCTGAGCAATTATTTCAAAATCTAACCAGCTGTTTCAGAAGACAAGATTTTAAAAGAATTTCTCAGAAAATTCCATTTGGTTGGCAAGGTAAACAGAGTTTTTTATGGAATCGAATTCTGTGGACATTTTTAAAAGAGGACCGCTTTGGGAACATTCCAGCCAAGTCTGGTCCAAATTGGAATAGCTGTTTAAGAGAAGATGTTTAAAGAATTGTTGACACCGCTGGAGGCAAAGAGTCACCCCCACCCCAACACACAAACACACACACACACCAGCATGGCAATGTTTTTCGATGGATGAAAATTTTGCGAACTATTCTTGAAAAGGCATACCTAAGCAAAATGTCTATGAAATTATATTAAAATCTGACCAATTGTTTCAGAGGAGAAGATTTTTAAAGAAAATCTTAGAAAATTCAATATAGTTGCCATGATAACCAGGGTTTTTGATGGAATCAAATACTGTGAACACGTTTGAAAGAGGAATGCCAAAGAAACAATCCGGCCAAACTTTGTCCAAAGTGGCCCTGTGGTTTAGAAGAAGAACATGTTTAAAGAGTTATGGACAAAGCTGGAGACAAAGAGTACGCCCACCCACCCCCACCCCTTCCCACGGCCATGTTTTCAGATGGATCAAACTTTCACTAACACTCTTTGTAAAGTGGCACCCAAAGAACGTGTTATCAGTGAAATTATTTCAAAATCTGACTAGCTGTTTCCGAGATGATTTAAAAAAATATATAAGAAAATTCCATTCGGTTGCCATGGCAACTAGCGTTTTTGATGGAATCAGATACTGTGAACACATTTTAAAGAGGATCTCCCAGGGAACATTCCAGTCAAGCTGGTCCAAATCGGCCCTGTGTTTTAGGAGAAGAAGATGTTTAAAAAATTGTTGACGACGCACGACGGACGATGCATGACACACGATGCTGGGCGATCCGAAGAGGGCCCCTTGAGCACGTAGTGCTCATGTGAGGTAAAAAGGGAAAACCGAGGGTTTGTGCTTGCGCACTATCTATTAGTCAAACTAGACTAAAAAGAGAAGCAAACAATACTGAAATTTTGTCAGCAACAAGGAAAAACATAAAAAGAAAATATTTTCTGCACAAAAACATTAACTGAATGAAGGAACACGGAGTTTTCCAAAAAAAAAGTAAAATATTTTTTTCAATTTTCAATGTTGAATGAATGAATATAAGATAAGTTTATTTCAAAAGAACAAGTCGAAAAATTATTTTCAAATTAGGCTGGAGTTTGCTTTTGGAGTGTCTCTTTTCTGGATGCCAGAAAAAGTCAACGGGGCATTCCTGCTTAAAAGTGGCTATTTAGAAGTTTTGTGAAGTGTACATTATTGGACAATCACTAAGTAACCTTTTCATTAAGTACAAATTACGAAATTCGATTTCTGTCAGGCTGATAATTTTCACATTTCACTGTAAAGACGTCTAGATATAAGGAGGCTAATAGATTTATAAATTGATGGACTGAAAGACCATTACCCGTTGGCTCGCCTATGCACCCATCCATCGATCGATCCATCCATCGATCGATCCATTCATCCATCCATCCAACCATAGCAAAGTAACATCCTCCCTAGAGATACGTATTTTTTTCTACGTCTGGGAATATCGTTATTTAAGGCTCTTAATGCAAAGATTATAAAACGAAATCATTCCGAAACTTAGAATTTGTGCAATTGACCTTTATTGTACACTCATGTAATACACAAGGCTTTCGAAACCATTATGGTAAAAGGAGCAACTAACTCCGATAAGATATTGGTCTTGAATATTTTCTATAGGCTTACCTAATCGTGATAGTATGTTCCTTTCAACATTTTGTTCTTCCTATGATTTGTATTAGCTCGTAGTAAATCTGACATGAGGCAATACAGTCGTGGGTTAAAGGTGAAACTTCGTCTGACAAAAATATACACCGGGGGGAATTTCTTTACGATCTGTGATGGCCAATAATTGATAATGACGTAACACAAAACAATGACAACGAGGCTAATTTTCGTGAGGCAGTAAATTTTTGTCTGGGTATCCGAATTACGTCACGTGATGAAAGATAGTCTAACTTTCAACCAAAGAAGTTCGATTGAAATATGTTATCCGTTAAGATATCTGTTTTATGGCTCAGTTTCGGTGCAGTTTTTATCTGTTTCTATTCAAAGAAAACAAATAAACTGACAAGTGCCGAAATGATCACAGGAACAAATACATGAAGGTACATGTACTTTATAGGTAATCTGTTATTTCAACGTACCCGTATTCTCAATTGTCCGAGAGGTGTCACGTCGATCATTTAATCTTTACCGAACGAACGAACGAACGAATTACTTTAATGACAAAAACTTACATAGTTTTATAGTCATATACAAATATGAAAATACGCAATATAAATATCATCATGCTGTAGCTGGGGGGAAAAAAAAATATATATATATAAGGAAATAGCTTGTAGGTTGTTGCCAAACAGGAGTACATGATTGATAAAGAGATCAAGTTAACTACCTAGAAAATTGTAAGAGAGGAAAAAATAAATGAAAATTTAAGAGGAAAAAAATTTTGTTGGAGGATCAGCCAAAACATAGTGAAAAACTGTTTGCAGCCGGGAAAAACTTTGCCGAGGGAAGCAGTTGTACATTTCAAACAATAGCCCCTCCCCAACAATGTCCTTCCCACTACCGTAAAACGACAGTATTTCACACAATTTTGTAAGATCCTTGTTGTATTTACTTCTAATAATGAAATCTTGTTTTTTTTAGTCTAAACACAAGGTTAGAGCGATCGCATAATACAAGTACATCACAGACCATGCATTTCTGTATATCAAACATCAAAGATCACAGATCAAAGCGTATGACTTGCAGTTTGATCTCGATTCGTGAAAATAGCAAAGCAATCAAAATCATAAAGGTACACATTTCCCTAATCTACTCACAGTCTGGAAATGTAACATTCTGACTATATATAGAATAGAAAGTTGATTCACAAAAATAAAGTTGTATTGACATTCCTGTAAAGACTAGAATTATTGATGTAAAAAGGGAAAATTCGTAAGGAGGAACTTGTGTACAGAGTGTGTTTGCGTATATTAAAAAACAAAATGTGAAAAGGGATTCATAAGGATGAACTTGTGTACACACATATATATATATTCTCATAAATACAAACAAAACAAAAAAATTGATAAGCAGCGTGTATCCGAGATCCGACCGCATATATGTGCTGTCTGATCCCGACTCATTCTACGTATATATAAAAAGAAAAAGAACAAAAAAAAAACCGTAAAATGTGACAAGGGATTCTTAAAGAGAAACTTGTGTACAATACATAGATAAGCAGCGTGTATCCGAGATCCTACGCGTATATGCGCTTTCTAATCTCGACTTATTCTACCCATATAATCTTTACCAAACGACAAAATTTCAGAAAGGTCAAAATTGAAAGCATTTGCAGACGAAAACACAAAATTAACGTGACTCAAAAATTGAAACTAAACTCGACTTTAGAAGAGTAGAAAACATTGTGGGAAAAGGAGAAAATGCTGGTTAACACAGTGTTTTCAGAAGGCCGCTTCCTCTGGGTTGTAAAAACCAGGGTTTGGTTTTAGTAAAGGGCCAAAGAATCTGCTTCTAAAAGTGGAGATAACATCATCAGTGAATGGAGAGTTACACAAGCGTAGGAAAGAAATAGAGGATATTTGGGTTTTTCTTTTTTCGATCAAGATCGAAATTTATTTTATCTCGTGAACACCATCGGTAATATTTTCACGAGTGGCGCAATATTCTATTTATTTCATGCTTTTAACCCTCTCTGGGAAGAGCTTTATCAAAATCCAATACAGTTCTTTTCCGTTATTCCCCGTGGCGAACCCCTTCCGCATTACAATATAACGTCAAGCGCGAGAAATGTAAGGTAAATGACGTCATATTTCCATCTGGCTGCAAGGCACGCGCAATTTACCTAAGCACCAAGAACATGAAAATCGGTATTTTCACTGGTCGTACCCGTGTAACATCCAAAAATATTTTCACTGCTATTTCTCGATACACTACCTGAAAGCATGAAATAAATGTAATTATTTCATGCTTTCAGGTAGGATATCGAGAAATAGCACTGAAAATATTTTTCGATAATATTTTGTGTGTATTTATGGAGTGGCAAGCATTTTTCGACCTCGAAAAATTTAATTCCATTACAGACGAACTCGTAGACATATAAGTCTATGTTTCAGAGAAAAGATTTCGCAGAAGGTGCATATAAAAGATCAGACTGCAAGTACTGCGTAGTCTGAGTTAGATCTTTCTCATTTTGCAAAAGCTGTCATAGATGTCTATGGACCTAAAAAATCAAAACAACAACCCTAGAGGTAATCGAACCGCTTACTGTATTCGATTTTTATCTTATAGATTATCACCTCTAGTTTTCCTGGGGGTGATCGCTGTACTATGTGGTTGAAAAGGGTGAATTAATGTCTTTTAGGGCACATATCATTGACATAAATTCGTGTTGACTTTTTTGGATGGATGGATGGATCTGATCGATCGATCTATCGATTACTAAACGATGTAAATATATCACACGTATGGTTGTTATAATATTAAGTAGATGGTTCTTTTGCCATGTGGACAGTGAGGCAGTCAGATGTTCGGGTGTGTTGGGACTCAGGCACGCGGCCGGGTTTGTTTGTCCGCCCATCCTTCCCATTCCATCCAATCCTATCCATCCAACCAACCAACCAACAGCCCAGCCACCCTCTTATATCTATCTATCTATCTATCTACGAGCGTATCTATCTATTTTTCGATAAAATAAAATGAGGTCAAAAAGTGCGTCACTCAAGACAGCGAAACTAGTTAACACTTTACTCAAAACTCATGTAGTTTAACGACCTGTGCAAAAGTGCTCTAGAAAATACCATCGGAAAACTGTGAAAATTCTTTTAACCAATAGTTCTATCTTTTTCCAAATTGTTTTCTACACATTTGAAAAAACAAAAACGTTCTTTGATGGTCCTAGTGAGTTCGTCTTTGCTAAAGCTTTCAGAGTCCATATTCACCAGCCATTCTTAAGAACCTTCTGAGTCTTCTTCTCCAGAATTTACTAAAATGAAAGTAACAAAATGCTGATTGGCTAAACCATTTGGTTTAGCCAATCAGAGTTTGTGTTACTTTCAAATTTAAAAAAATCTAGAAAAAAACTACCAAGATCATTCTTAAGAATGGCTGGTGAAGATGGATCCAGTATACTTTCAGTATAAGCGAGTATAAATTGGTGATTTCTTATAAAGAAAACGGAATAAGACTTGATCTTGATGACCATCTCCCACATCTGCATCACGTGACTATCTGACCGCTCCTTGGTAGCAAAGGTAATGGTTTGTCGTCAGCTTTACTTGAGTACCTGTATACGCTGTCGTCTGATCTGTTCCTTACTGTCACTCGTAAAGGAATAAATAACAATTTTTGATTGGTTAAAAAAATCAACATTTTTATTCTTCTGGCCCATTTGCGGGCTCATTCATGATATCAATATACAAGTTTTGCTACTGTTAATCGTTACCTAGCAGCGGCTATTTATACCCTAACAAACGGATATCAGAGGGAAAAATTCTTCACTTGTCCTAATTGGCAGTATAAAGCTTCTTTGCGTTAAGTACATGTATATAACTAATTACTGAATAGCCTACATGTATCTTCAGACACACCAGTTTTAGTCGTAACAACTCCTTATCCAGCGACGAGTTGGAATGACATTTAACCGAAAACTTACCTACATCTAATCGACACTTTCACATTCAAAATATGTAAAACTATAAGAAAAAGAGGCATTGCCCGTGAGTTTTTTTTTTATTTCATAATTTCTCTTAATGCTGAACTACAAAGCTCTTTCAATAGATATGTTCCAGTACCTGTTACGCCATATATCTTTAATTATTATTATTTACCCTGTACCACACAATATTAACGACCCTAATGATGAAGTTTCTAGAAAACATTGCGGAAAAAGGTTGAAAATCCTGGTAACCAGCATTTTCAACCTTTTCCAGCAATGTTTTCTACCCTATCAAAGACATGTTATCATTTTATAAACACCTTTTTTTCTACCATTGCTTTGAGCGTTGGCCTAGTCCAAACTTTTCTTAGAGTCAACTTGATACAAAATAAACCTCTTTTTTTGTTTTTGTGTCAGGATAATGAGGCACAACAGCTTAAAAGAAAGTCATGCACAGCTTCCAGACACCCGAGAGGAGAAGTAGTCTATAGTTGTTCCTTGCACCATGTCACGTTGTGAACACACGTGTTCAGGATTAGGAAGAAAAAAAATAATGATAATATTAATATGTATATAAAAGGACGCATTAAACGCTTGGAAAACTATGACGTTATAATTCTTCTGATTTATTCAAAGATTTCACCAAAAACTAGGTCTCCAGGGCAACAGGAAGTCACGTGGTCAACTTCATTTATGCGTTGGTCATATTTCGGGTATTCTAGTTATATCCTTTCTCTTTTAGATAAAAACAATCTTTTGCGTTAGAAGAGATCGCGGAGTCGAATTTAATCGTTTCGCCTTAAAGTCCTGACTTGTTTTACCAAACCATTGTTTTTGCAATATATATATAGACTCACACTGATGAGGCGAAAGCCGAAACATGTTTGTACAGTTGATGAATAATTGAAATACACATACTATAGGCAAGTTACGTCTATTTGATTATTTGCTTCTTTAATTTACTTGTGTCGGTCCGGTATTAACCGGATTGTTTCATTTCTTCCGTCTATATATATATTTTTTTTTTGCTCGAAATTTATTTCCTAAAAAAATCAGGAATGGGGCGGACTTAAGCCGAGTGACTGTTACCATCAGGTGGTGGAGAACCAAGCATAAAAAAGAAAGAAACTTACACGATTAAGGTAAACATCAAAGAACATAGATGTTTTTAGGGCCATTTTTCTACATTTGAAATATTTGACAGTTGACCTAATTCTTTAAGAGAGACCGGAAACGGCTTTGCCGTGTTCATTCATGAATCGTTGGTAAACGAAAACGAATTAATACTGGTGTCACGGTAAATAGTCCAGGTGGCTTGCGAAAAGAGTAGGTTAATATCAGATTCCACCGCACAAACGACCTAAACTGTCCCAGGTATTTTATTAGCCATTGCTGCTGCATAACTACCACCAACAACATCGAAACGTAAGATTGGGGACTTTTCTCTGTAAATAGATCATAGATTTCAAATGTAGTGGCTCCATAATTACAGGTAAGCCCATGTGGATTACAGGACAGTGTTACGCGTGGTACTACAATACCTAAGGAACATGTACTCACAGAGTTGACATACTTGAGCACTTGACTCTTAACCTGCTTGATGAAAGAAACATTAAGGCCAATCGTAAAACTCAAATCTTGCAAGTATTTTGGGGAAAATATCTCCTTTTCGGGCAGTGTATATCCAAGATCAGACTATTCTTTCTCTGCATTCTGATCTTCATCAACACCGTCTGCAAAAAGTTGACATGTGGCAGGTCAAACTGATGAAAAAAACGATCGCACTGGCACTGACAAACAAAAATGGGTAACAAAAAAAGCGGCATTACTATACTTTAATAAGTTACTGATAAAAAATACATTGACAATAAAAATTTGAAAAACTCACTGACATACCATTTAAATGACACTGACATACATTTTTTGAAAACTTTACATTTTCATGCTGTAAAGGAACATTAATTTACATGCACTAATAAAAAATTGAAATATTGATAAAAATGGCAATGATATTCAACAAATATGTATTGATAACGACAATGAAATACAAAAATGAAATGTTTATATTAATTGTAATTGACATTTACATCATGAAAACTGACTTCACTAAAACCTTGGTAATACGTGCGAAAACGTGCAGCTTGGCACAGAATCTTGATGTTAATCTTGATCGATGCCGCTATTTTGGATATTGTGTTGGCATCGCAGTCATGTATACATACGGGACTCCCGAAAGGGAAACTGCATTTACGTTGGTTTTGCCAGTGTACAAGATTTATTTGTTCGGGGCATATTATCAAATCAGATCACGAGGTTTTTCTTTGCAGTATAATAAGTAAATAAGGAATACTCATAAAAACGGCAGTGACATCTAAAGATGGAATATTCATAAAAAGCGGCATTGACATACAAATATTCATACAAAGGGCACTGATATCTAAATATGGAATATTGATGAAAACTACACTGTCATACAATAATGAAGCATTGGCAAAAACGGTACCGACATACAATAATGAAGCATTGGCAAAAACGGCACCGTCAAACGATAATGAAGCATTGGCAAAAACGGCACCGTCAAACAATAATGAAGCATTGGCAAAAACGGCACCGACATACAATAATGAAGCATTGGGAAAAACGGCACAATCAAACAATAATGAAGCATTGGCAAAAACGGCACCGTCAAATAATTATGAAGCATTGGGAAAAACGGTACCGACATACAATATTGAAATATTTATAAAAATTGCACAGACATGCAAAAAAAGGAAAGCAAATGATAACTATGAAAAAGGCATACATTAACCCTTTCCCAAACGATAGATTTTGGACCCTTCCAAACCGAAAGAGTTTGCAGTCGTCAATTTTAGATTTGAAGAAAATGGCAGAAAGTTCTCACAATGGGTAGAAAACACTGTGGGAAAAGGAGAAATTGCTCGTTACGAGCAATTTCTCCTTTTCCCACAGTGTTTCAAAAAGACTTTTACGACAGACACGTAAAAACCAGGGCTTGTTTGGGAAAGGGTTAAAATGGTTGCTACTAACAGTGGAGTTTACAATGAATTAAAAAACACGGCCCCAAGTAATATTGACATATACGCTCGTGATAACTGCATACTGCTTAAGAAGTTAGTAATTTACGGTCAAATGTCATTAGCCTACAATAATGGCATACTGCGGAAAATGGTACTGAAGTGCAATACTGAAATACTGCTGAAGATGACAGTAACTTACGGTACTGATCTGCTATCATTTACATATACAATAACCAAACGAATACTGCTAACAGTGGGAGTAACACCAGATGTTAGAAA
Organism: Tridacna crocea; assembly: GCA_943736015.1. Taxonomy (NCBI): domain Eukaryota; kingdom Metazoa; phylum Mollusca; class Bivalvia; order Cardiida; family Cardiidae; genus Tridacna; species Tridacna crocea. The sequence goes on from OX031069.1 coordinate 20,307,747, forward strand.
GCTGCTGACCGTGATGACACACACATATAAAACACACATACGAAAACTGGTGAATATGACATGAACAAACAATAACATAATACATGTTTTGATAAAATGAATTTACATGGATAAAAGAACGCTGATATACATATAACAGTTATTGACACAGAATAATAGAAAACAACAGTGAAGGCGGTATTGACATGCAGTTATTGAAAACTGCTGAAGAAGCTCTAAAATACCAAGATACAAAATGGTAGAAATGGCATTAATATGCGATAATAGAATACTGATAAAACGGTGTTAGTATACGAAAATATGAATACTGATGTTCAAAACTGGTAATCACATACAAAGATAGACAAGTGCTGAAAAATGACATTAATGTAGAAAAAAATACAATACTGCTGAAAATGTAACTGACATATAAAAACAATGGAATATTGCCAAAAATGGCAGGAACATATGTGGGTCAAAGATTTTGAATATATGTTAATTAAAGATTTGACTGGAGCTTCTTCTCAATTTTATATTAATGTAAAGCGTTTGGACATGCCGATCAAGTGACTCGAACTTCATAAATGCAGTATGCAGTCTTTTCTACTTAACACATCAGAAAGAGTGCCGAAGACTTTTGGTGATAAGCGCCTTCCCTTGTTGCACAATGCTTTTTTTATCGTTTTTACCACAAATGCTATCAATTTAGCCATGATTGTCTGTCCAGCCGTCAAATGCTTTCAATATGGACGTATACTAAATATAAAGTTTTGCCGTGTGGTAAAGATATAGAGGATATTTGTTTCTTACGGTGCAAGTTCGAAATTCATTTCATCTCGTGAACGTCATAGGTGATACTTTTGAAAATGTCACCGATGATATTCAAGAGATGAAATCAATTTCGATCTTTCACCGGAAAAAATATTATTCTATTTATTTCATGCCTTTAATCCTTTCGGGGCGGGGACTAAATCAAAACCTAGTACAGTTCTTTTCGGTTATTTCTCGTGGCCTACCCCTTCTGCATAGCCACGCATTACAATATTACGTCGAAAGAGAGAAATGTAAGGTAATATTATGTCATATATATTTCCATCTGGTTGTGAGGCGTACTTCACTAGGTAACTACCGCGCAGGAACAACCATTTCTGAAGAGTTAGAATATGCAGAAATCAATATTTTCACTGGTGGTAACCATGAAATATCGAAAAATATTCGACCGATATTTCTAGATAACCTACCAGATAGCATAAAATAAAATTTTAGTACTAGTGCAGACCGTTTACAGCCGTTTTCATTTTTGGTTCATTTTTCACGTTCGTCAACCTGCAAGAGATAATGCACATCTTATCTTGCCATCATTTATTCAATTAGACACGAATTATTTATTTGCATTGTGTCTAACTGTTTATTTCCATCGAAACCCCTGGGCAAATAGTTCAACTTGAGGATTTCTTTATTTATTAAATGTTTTCAGATGATTTCATAAATTACCAAGGTGCCAAAGATTTCTAGGAAAATATTGGATAAAGTATCTATCGCTTGACATGGTCAAATTAAAAATGACTCATCATGGTATACCGTCACAAACTTATACCGAAAAGTAAAAATGAAACGCCAACACATTTAACAGCAACATTCTGCACAGACTGATCCGAGACGACACTTTATTTCATGCTTTCCGGTAGGATATCGAGAAATAGCAGTGAAAATATTTTTCGATCTTACACTGGTACCACCAGTGAAAATACCGATTTTCACGTTCTTGTTGCCTAGGTAAATTGCGCGTGCCTGACAACCAGATGGGAAATATGACGTCATATACCTTATATTTCTCGCACTTGACGTAATATTGTAATGCATTGCTATGCGGGAGGGGTACGCAACGGGGAATAACGGAAAAGAAATGTACTGGATTTTGATAATGCTCCTCCCAGAAAGGGTTAAAAGCATGAAATAAATAGATTTTTTTTTTTCAGTGAAAAATCGAAATTTATTTCATCTCGTGAACACCATCGGTAATATTTTCCCTCTTGGCTTCGCCACTCGTGAAAATATTACCGATAGTGTCCACTCGATGAAATAAATTTCGATCTTTCACCGAAAAAAAAAAAAAACAAATATCCTCTATTTATACAGATGTCCGGCGACTGCCCCTTTTTCGGTGTTGCATGCCATCTAGTGCCTCTGTAGAAATCGATCTTGGTCAACTCCATGACTTTTTCTAGTTGTTGAGTTACAAAACATTTTGACGTGAAAACTGGAACGAACAGAATGCTTAAAGCCCTCCCTATACAACCCCTTGTTTAACAATCCTGAAGGAGAAGGCCCTCGGAATCATTGAATCCAAATTTTCTCCTTTTCCATAAACATTCTCTTTTGATAATAACCAGCCAAATTTAAGCTGTTGTCTATTAAATTCGATGAATTTTGACGAGTCGACACGTTAACAGTTTGGCAAAAGTCTAGCTGATATTCATTTTGCTGTTGTTGTTGTTTTTGTTAAACATTTAATGGAAAAAACCATAATCAAGTTTTTAACATGTGGCTCAACCCATTCGTCCATTTTTTTGTTTGTTAATTATATATAGACTGTATATGTATGGAAATATGACGATAAAGTATGTTAAAACTGCATGCAAAATTATGTTAGGTGACCCAGCAGCCCTGTGGCTACCTCCAAGCATAACTAGGACAGTCAGCTGTTTAAACAACATTACTTCTTTCACCTATATATCACCAGACTTATTGCGTTCTTAAATTGCTATCCAAACCAAAACCACAATCTTATCAGAATTACATTTTAAAAAATTACAATATTTTGAATACTAATTAAGGAAATGCGGTGTCTCGTTTTACCTACGAAAGTCGTATAATATACCAATGCTTCACCATGCCGCCAGACACGTGATTGGTTTACCTTATTTTGCTAGCTAGAATTCCTTTTACAATAAAACTTTGTTACTTTTGAAGAGCGGAAATCCTTTGTTGATATGTCTTAAGTTATTAACATATGAAAGTTTAAACGATATTTCAAAACTTAAGAACAGGAGTGCAAGTTGACAAACTATCACAATCGTATGTCGTCGACTTTAAAACAAAATCTACCGTTGAGTTTCATTCGTCTGTTTTAAATTTCTAATCCCATATTCAAGAGCATTTGACTTGTGCAAGAGACCCATAGTCTGTGAAAGGGGAGTTTTAACCCTTAACTCCATAGGGCATTTCTATGGTATCTGTAATTGACCCTAAATAACAGCAACGATGAAGCCGTTTCTTATGGGTATATGACCACTTTTGAAAGTATAGAAAACATTGTGGCCAAAGGTGAAATTACTCGTCATGAGCAATTTCACATTTTGCCACAATGTTTTCCAAAGGCTTCTACAAGCAATGCGTAGAAACGAGTATCTATGGAGTGAGGGTTGAATCAATGCGCATGTATCTTTAACAAAAAATCGATTATGGTCAGTTTGCACGGTCCGCCGTTTGCTAGTGGTCAATTTTCTGTGTAACTAACCAGTTTACTTCATAACTCAGAAGGTTTTAGACAAGATACATTTGAAGGATCGATAATTATGTGAAGATTTACTTGGTAATTTTTTTTTGCGACCAGTGTACCTATCTAAGTTTTCTATTCATTTTAGTAGCACTGCCTGTATCGAACTTTTGTCATCTCTGTATAAATGGACTTAAATAGTATCCTGAATTTACCAATTTTGAAGATCCTTAGCTTATACTAGTATATAGCGAAAGTAGGCCTAAGTCATAATTTGTCCTGCAACACGCGAAAAGAGATATTGGTACATTTGCGTGAGGTGTCGTCTCGGATCAGCATGCGCCATTCACGAATACGAACCCTGGAGAGAAAGGCTACATAACACTTTCTTTTTTCCCCTTTCAAGTGCAAATTCTGTCATTTTAGCAATCTTTAATGGTTCCACTGCATTATGCTAGGATGAGTATAAAATTCTTTGGTGTGATGATGACTTTGAAAGCATTACTGATTTTAATGGCGTTGTTAGCCCAGTTTCGTAATTACCTTCTAATGTTCAGGCTGCTAGGAACGTCTCGGTGACGTTTTGTGGACATAGTAGATCAAGATCAGACTGCACAAAACGTGCAGTCTGATCTTGAATCTACAATGTCCGATTAGGAGATAGTTTCCCACAAACAATGCATGTGAAATGGTAAAATCTGCATTCTTACTAATGAAACTTGAAAGTTTCTTTTTATCTAGTTTCGCAGACTCCGCAGTCGATACAGTTGCGTTGAATTTTCGTCTCTCGGAGAATGATATTTTTCAGTTTTCATCAGACTTGTCTTTTTTTCCGTACGTCCATCTCCATATCGCTTTTACATGTCCGCTCCATATATCTTGAGCCCCCATGTCCGATTTGAAAAAATAATGCGCATGCGTTTCATCCTGATAAGATGACGTGTAGGGAAAGTTTTTTTTTTTAACTATCCTATTTGCAAGGTCAAGGTTACAGCAGGGTTCACAGGTCATGTGTACTAGATTCGTGACCACTCCATATTTCCTGAAGTTCATGTCCGATTTTGAAATCATACCACACACATGTACCCATCTTATTGTGAGGACGTGCCGAGCGGAGTTTTTTTTTTCCCAGAGTCAAAATTCCAAGGCCAAGGTCACAGGACAGGGGTCATGGATCACACGTTCTGGATCGTTTATCGTAACCTGTATATTGGCCAGAAGGTCAGAAAGGATTTGGGGTGACTACTTTTATCGACGAAAAGTAAATTTTAAGTTTATACTGTAATTTCAACATTGTCAACCAGGACAATGTTTCTCTATAATTCGATTACTTTTTTCATGACAAATTTTATCACGTACAACCCTCGCTATCAAAGCACTTTGATAAATATCAACTACATATACCCAAACTGCAATCCAGTCGTTTTCTCTCTAAAAGGATATGACTTGTACTGCATGTTACTTTTTTCTCAAATTTGGTAGCTTCTTCTTCCCTATTGAATTTCAAAATGTTCTTTTAAAAAGGAACAATAAGTATATCAGGAATACTTCAAAAATATTTTCAGATCGAGGTCAGAATGGCAATAAAGTGTAGGCTATGTTCGTTGTTACTGTTGGTTGGAAATGTAAAATTTACGTGGTTTGTTGTTGTTTTGTTTTGTTTTCTTAAGTACGCATATACCCGTTATCTGACAAAATTTTAAATATTTTTTCCTAATAAATTACATCCGACAATTAAGTTTCGTCACTTGCACAGTCTAATTTAACATCTAAACTGTCCGCAAAAAGTTCTGCGTGACATTTTAAACATTACAAACTAACGAACTGTGCTATAGGAAAAAAGGGCTTTTAAGGCATCTCCGTTATCCATAACACCAAGAAAGTCATCACCAAATTATGAATTCATAATGTCCGTATAATTTTTATATGTACTGAATCATCAGGTAGAATGGTCAACAGAAATGCAGAAAATTGACCAATAGAAAAGAATTCGGGCAAGGTCAGACTGCAAGGACTGCGCAGGCTGTCCTGGATCGAGACTTTTTGCTGAAACATTAAATCCCTCTTTATAGAGAATATATGGCTTATATGAAATAGGTAGTTTTGGAGGTGTAAAATTCCCGAACATTACACCTGAGACAAATTGACAGGAAATGTGTTCTAGATTTTCTGATTGTCTGATTTAAAGGTCTCAAATGGATTCGAATATATGTTGTATATAATCTGCATATATTTAAAAAAAAAAAGCACTTTGACTATATAGGCCAAAACACGGCGAAAGGGGGAAATCAGACATTTGCGTAAAGTGTCGTCTCGGATCAGCCTGCGCAGTCAGCGCAGGCTAATCCGAAACGACACTTTCCCCATTTATGTATTTTTCTGTTTTGCACAAGTCTACTGTTGCACAAAATCTAATGTAGGCGTAAAGTGCCATTAGTGAGATGTCGAAATTGGCACAAAACCGATAAATCATAGCAGTTGAATGTTCTAAGACCTAAAAAAGAAAACTATGTAGTATTTTCAAAGAAAAATGGCTCCTTTTGCAACACATTTGTTTCAAACGTCCTTCATTGTATGAGTCTATCAAATTATATTTGTGTGATACTTGACGAAGTTTGCAAGAGCAGTTTCCTACAACAACAATATAAGCTTCAACAAAGTTAAATCTTATCTGTTTTTTTACAAGAAAAGCTTTTTTCTGCAGAAGAAAGATTTGCTCCTTCGGTCCAACCTTCAAGTAGCAGACTGAGGTAACATAAATCAAACCCTCAGATAAGGGTAGAAAGTTATCACTTATGTTAATGGCGACCGGAAGGCAGATGACACCCCACATCCTGATTTGAAACGAATGGTGTCAGCCTACATAAATATTAATTATATACGAACAAAATGTTGTTTGGGCATATGTTGGAAAATGTGACTTGGTTCTTTGGTATATCGGTAAAGACGGGAATTCCGATATATTTACGTTTTTTTTTTTTAATTTCGTCAAAAGAACTTTCTTGTTCCACGTGCAATTGCATGTGCACACACACGTGAGCCAGTTTTCAAGGTTCCACCAATTAATAGCTCTGCCATTTTCAGAAATGCTGATGGTCATTGAAGCACGATTCAGTCCCCCCTTTCTCTCTCTCTCTCTTTCTCTACAGTTAAGGTGGAAGAGCAGCTGTTGCCTTGGAGAGAATACTATCCGAAGTGCTGTTAGTTCAACGAAGCGTTGATAGGAACAGTGGCCTCCGCGATATAACAAACAAAAACGAACAAAACAAACTTTTAAGTAATTTGTCTAGCTCAAATTTAGGCTAAACATTTCTTCCGAGAAAATTTTGAATATTGAAACCAATAACAACAAAATTGATTGAGAAACTGCTTTCGGCTACATGCTATTATACACAATTTAAAATATGCATAAATGAAAGTCTTGTTCCTTTTTTAACAACCTTTTCTTGAAAAGGCCCATTGTCTTATTCTCCGGATTTCTCGTAATTTGAAAGCAGCATAACCACTAACTGGCTAAAGCGTTTGGTTTGGCCAATCAGACGTTGCGTTACTTTCAAATTTTGAAGATCCTAACGAATAAGACTGAGAACCCTTCTTATGAATGGTTGGTAAATACGAATATTTGCAGGTGCTGATGATTTAACCTGAAACTTCTCTGTATGTACAGTATTGTATATTTTATACATTACAATAATGTATTTTGGCTGTTTTGACGCCTTGTGGGTTAAAATGTATTGCTGATGTCGCACACATCTCGTTATGTGTTGTTTTCTTACGAAGATACATGGGAGGGGGCATTTTAATGTGTACGTTTTGGCCTGCTTTTAGCATATACTTACGAGAAAAAGTGTTTGTTTCTATGTAGGACCAAAACATTTCATTTGTGAACACAACAATTCAAGATATCAGTTTTGGTGTTCATTTAGTAAAATAATATATTATATTTCTTGTGTCTATTTTTAGAAATGTTATGGTTAAAGAGATGACGTAATTTAAGCTGGGGGAATTATTTCCCCGTCACAGTGAATATTTTCCTCCTGGCAAAAAAATGGAACATTTTTTTTTTTGTTGAAAATTGACTTAATCGGTTAATTTACTTGAGATCACTGTTTTTAAAAGTGGCATTCGTTGATAAAATAATCAGAGGAAATATAATATATAATTTATTTTATCAGCTTGTGGTTAATATGGGGAAATATTTGTCTCAAAAGGGGAAGGTCCGCGAAAATAACTCGTGCTTTACGGCACTCGTTATTTTTGCATACCTTTCCTTTTTTCGGCAAATATTTCTCCATATTAATCACAAGCTGATGAAATAAACTCTATGTTTTCATCGTAGCCTATCCCAAAATCAACTATTATACCCTATGTAAAGTGAGTACTTCCATTTGCTTAATTAGTGTTGTTGTCATGCTTCTCACCCATTATCTGCCGCTAGATGGCATTTTTCAAATATAAACCTCTTTGAATTTGGGATTCTTGGTACAGATTTGCTACTCAAAACAACTACTGTTACTTCAAAAAAACGATTGCTTGATAAACTCTACCTGGTAATATTCACTCGGCCTTAGTTATCTAGCATGTGACCTATGCACCAGTCATTTCCTAAACACAGCACCTGTAGGCTTGGGAAAAAAATCCCTAATATTTATCATGCACAGGATAGTTATACGCTAGACGTTGAGTCTTCGAAGAATATGACATGTGCAGACAACGGGTTATCATCCAAAAAGGAGAGACGAGTGTTATAGAACTGAGTGCCTCAGATTAGCCTGGAACTAATACATTTTCATTGTGCCGAGCATGACCCCACATTTAATTTCTAATATCTTCACATGGTCAGACTATATTTTAGATGTAAACAGGGTGGGTTTTTCGTGCAACTTTTGGCTATGAGCCAACGGCGTCTAGCCCTGTAGTAACCACCTTTCAAACTGTTACACAACGCTGGAACCACTCTGAACACCATGTATGAAAGCGCTCTACTTGCGGTCTCTGGTTTGCTGGAACAGCAACTGCCTTTTCTGACTGGCTTAAGATCTACGTATACCAAGAAAGCGCAAAGAAAATATTTTTAAAGCAAAAGTTTCGACAATTCTTTTTTTGCATGATGAATTTTAGACGAGACAGTTTAAAACAGTGACAAATTCTGCCGTTCCTTTTTCCGCAGTAGTTGTGTTGCTGTATTCCCGGTGCATGGAAATACGGGAATGGACTGGAACGGACCGTAACGGTCCGGAATAGACCTGAAGATCGGATGTAACCTCATGTAGCAACACTTAATCCATTTGAAAATAGAATAGGCGAAAGCTTGAACATACGATCATGTAGATCTAAGGGAAAAGGCATAAGGCTACAAAGAATGGGCCTCAATTTTGTTGGAAAACATTTTTTAGAGTAGCTCAAAAATGTTTATTTTAGAGGAATCAAAGGCATAATTTATATTTTAGTCAGGTACGTTCCACTTGTCCCGAGCCATCAGTACTTTCAGTGCTTTGATTTTACACAAAAGGCGGAGGGTTATAAAATATTTGTATCTGTATCTGTTATAATTCTAGCATTGTCTGTCCGTCCATCCGTCCACTCATCCTTCCGTCCGTCCGTCCGTCTGTCCTTCAATCAATCCGTGTGTCCGTTCGGTACATTATCTCCCATACAATTGGAGTGAATTTCGTCGAACTTTATACGTGTATATAATAACCTATTCCGCCGATTCGCTTTTTTTTCATAAAGACACTTAACTCTTAGGCTGCTAAAAGCGACTCACTGACCTTTTGCGGACAGTGTAGATCAAGATCAAACTGCACAGAATGTGCAGTCTGATCTTTGATCTATACTGTCCGATAAGGAGATGTTATTATTTCCCGAAACATAAATTTGAAATAGCAATATTTATATTTTACAATTCGATTTGAAAATTTGATCTTAGTTATATTTAGCATGCTAAGAGTTAGACGATGTCAGTGCGAAAGATACAGGGCAAATATAAACTAAAGTAACAAAGGTTGTAGGTAAGGTCCTCATGATTTGAGAAAAGAGATTATTTCATGCTTACCGGTAGGATATCGAGAAATAGCAGTGAAAATATTTTTCGATCTTACACTGGTACAATCAGTGAAAATACCGATTTTCACGTTCTTGTTGCCTAGGTAAATTGCGTGTGCCTAACAACCGGATGGGAAATATGACGTCATATACCTTACATTTTTCGCGCTTGACGTAACGTTGCTATGCGGGAGGGGTACGCCACAGGGTATAAGGGAAAAGAACTGTACTGAATTTTGATAAAGCTCCTCCAAGAAAGGGTAAAAAGCATGAAATAAATAGAATATTTGTTTTTTTTTCGGTGAAAGAACGAAATTTATTTCATCTCGTGAACACCATCAGTAATATTTTCACTCGTGGCTGCGCCACTCGTGAAAATATTACCGATGGTGTCCACTCGATGAAATAAATAGAGGATATTTGTTTTTTTCGGTGAAAGATCGAAATTTATTTCATCGAGTGGACACCATCGGTAATATTTTCACGAGTGGCGCATGCGTTTTCTGCTTGCAAAAGGATCCGTCTAACCGTCTACCTCATTATTCAATCAATTGTTAGACGAAGAGGATTTACTGGGTCAATAAATATGTGATGACTTGCTTAGGATCATAGATTACAGAATTGCATAATTATAGACACTTTACGTCTACATTAGACCTGCGCAAAACAGAAAATTACACAAAAGCGGAAAGAGTCGTCTCGGATTAGCCTGCGCGGACTGCGCAGGCTAATCTGATACGACACTTTACGCAAATGTCCGAATACTATGGAATGCCCCCTTTTGAGTGGTGCAAGCCACAAGTTTAAGTACGATATATGGGTTGCTTCACTGGCGTCATCGATTGTTCTTTACTAATAGTTGCAACGTATTGGAGGTTATTTCTTTTTGTTGGTATAATTTCACTTCGGGAATACGAGCTATACAATCACAAAATACAACGTAGAACGGGCCTGATAAATCACAATTAAAACTTAAATAGTTGTATAAGATTTCGTGACGAACTCCGCAACTTTCATGTAGATCTACTAACAGCACGGTCATATCACGAGTAACAATGAATGAACTGATCTATTATGGGAAATCTTTACGAAATAAGTACAAGCCATCGAGTATAAATGAGTGCTAAAATCAGCATTGATCTATCCGTACTTATGGATTTAGATCAGAATGCTCATGACATGTAGTGACTGATTATAAAAAATGCGCTTTTGTATTAATATAATGAATTATTTCATACTTCTCAGATAACAACAATCTATTCATGTCTCTGTTTTCTGCGCATGTGGGCATAACTTTGTTTAATATATTGTAAGCTATAAACATGCAAGTGCTGTTTTGTGCTGAATAAATGTTATATATATTATGATATCGTCGGTTAATTTCGAAAAACTCGTAACTACAGCTTGTTACAGCTGTAGTTACGTGGTTTTTGAAGTAAACCGACAATATGAACATTATATAGTTCAAGAATTTCAACACCTGGTACTGAAAATAAACAATTCGTTGAAAAAGAATTAAAGGTATAGTAGCTTAGTTGATTACTTAATTGTATCGTGTTTAACGCCGTTTTCATCATTCATTCAGTTATATCTAACCTTTTATCACTCCACCCCGAACTTTAACGACCTTTAGAAATTGATAATTTTGAAAAAAAATAATTGAAAAAAGAGGAAATTCAGATAATCAGTATTTTAACTCCTTTTCCCACCATGTATATACCCTAATAGAGACAAAAAAAATCCAACATTTTTTTGCCGCCACAAAATTTGTCATCCGAGCGGGTTTTCAATCTGGGTGTGTTTAATTTTTTGTCGTCTGGTAAACAGTTTACCTTTCACCAATAAATCCCGGGTTTTCACGACCCTGTAGAAGAGGCCTTTTAAAACATCGCGGAAAAAGGAGAGAAGGCTGGCAACCAGCATTTTCTCCTTTTTACACAATTTTTTCTACCCTAACGGGGCAAGATTGCACCATTTGAATCACATTGAAATTGTAACCAGCTTTCAATTTGGACAAGATTAACATTTTGTCATCTGGTAAAGGGTTAAATAGTTGAATGACTGGCGGAGGGTGTGAAGCAAGATCAGACGGCACGTTTACGCAGGCAGATCCTACTTTACACGATAAAAAAAATACATTATTGTGGTCACAAGTCGAAAGAGAAGAGACAGCCTTTTGGTTCGAATTGTTGAATTTGTTTTCAGTAGCCCAAATTTGACCCTTAATGTGGTAAGCGGGGAACACTTGAGATTTATCAGATATTGTACAGATCAAGATCAGACTGCACAGAATATGCAGTCTGATCTTGGATCTACTCTGTTTGATATGGAGATATTTTCGCTGGAAAAAAAGTTTGAGAGGGCAAGCTTAGCAAATAAGTTTTCGCGATTTTTACTTTCGACATGAAAGTTTGATTAAACTCATTTTAAACAAACAAGCCCTGGTTTTTTACGTTTCTGCAGTACAAATCTTTAGAAAACACTGTGGGAAAAAGGAGAAATTGCTCGTAACGAGCAATTTCTCCTTTTCCCACAGTGTTTTCTAGCCTATCGGAAAACCTTCTGCCATTCTCATCAAATTTCAAAATTGTCATCTGCAAAAACTTTGAGTTTGGCACAGTCTAAAATTTGTCATATTGGAAAGGGTTAACTGAATCAAGGATGACAAAGACTTTAAAAAACTTAAGAAATCGGAGTATGACATACCTACCTCATGCGATCATTTCCGTCTCTTTATAAATCTTAAAACCAAACGACAAGACTCATATTCTGACAAAAGGGGGCTTAACCTTTCCCAAACAAGCCCTGGGTTTTACGTGTCTGCAGTAAAAGTCTTTTGAAAACACTGTGGGAAAAGGAGAAATTGCTCGTGACGAGCAATTTCTCCTTTTCCCACAGTGTTTTCTACCCTTTTTGAGAACTTCCTGTCATTTTCTCCAAATCTAAAATTGTCGTCTGCAAACTCTTTTGGTTTGGAAGAGTCCAAAATTTGTCGTTTGAGAAAGGCTTAATGCATGTCTGTGTCACATGATACCAGCAAAAGTCATCACGTAATTATGGATGCAAAAATACCATTTTTGTTTTACATAGTCGACTGAATCGTGAGGTAGACCGGTCCTGTGACATACAGAAAATTGACTTATAGCGAAAAGTTTCGGCCCAGGTCAGCCTGCGCGGACTGCGCAGGCTGATCTGGACCGAAGCTTTTCGCATTTGCATTTAGCCCCTTTCTCACAGAGCGTGGCTCATATTACATTAGATTGGTCTAAACTGGAAGCACTTGCAGACGACCAATAATATCACCCCCCCCCCCTCCCTCCAATGCTGGTGTCTGTGTCCGGGAGCGTGAAAAGCCTTGTTGAAAAGGGAGAAATACTGGCAACCAGAACTTTTTTTTTTCGTTTTCTCACAGTGTTCCAAAGGCACTCAGGGTCGTTTAAACCCGCGATTGAGCGGTAAACGATTTTTAAAAACAGGCGTGAAAGGGAGAGGACTCTATTGTCACATTTTCAATCACGTGACTGGTATCCGTTCTCCATTTGGCCTCGGTAAAACAAAACGGGCATGTAGGTGTGGGGTGTACAAAACGTGATTAGTTTTGGGTTTCCGCGTGCGTGGACACCTTTTCTATTTCGTCTTATTTCTCTTCAGCCTGTTCGGGATGAATGGCGAAAGGTTAGGTTAGTAATTATAATAAAGTTGACATGATTTCGACAAATGAAAATAAAATTCCCATATGTATCTAATATCAAAAGAGAACTGAACCGTCAGGCCGCAGAACCTGGTCTCAATAGACAAACTTAAGCGAACAGTGTATATCAAGATCAGACTACACGGAATATGAAGTCTGATCTTTGATCTTCAACCTCCGATACTGCAAGATTTCCGCGGCGAAATCTTTGAAAACACGATATTCGAGTTTTTACTATTGCCCCATATTTTCTATTAACCCTTTCCCAAACAATCCCTGGTTTTTACGGGTCTGGAACAGTAGCCTTTAGAAAACATTGTGGGAAAAGGAGAAAATGCTGGTCACCAGCATTTTCTCCTTTTCCCACAATGTTTTCTACCCTATCATAGACAGAAATCATCTTTTCAGCAAGAGTTGAATTGTCGTCTGCAAATGCTTTGAATTTGGTCTAGTTCAAAAGTTTGTCATTTGCTAAAGGGTTAACACTGTATCATAAAACAAAAGTATGGATTTATCAAGAAGCATTTGAAGGCGAAAAATTATTGACTGTGGCTAAAAATATATATATATATATTCTAGAAAAAAATGTAAAAAAAAAGATATGGGCAAAGGAGAAAATGCTTATTACAAACATTTTCTCCTTTTCTAACATTGTTTTTAAAATCTCTGTTCCCAGGATTGCAAAACACGATTCCTATTGTAGTTGAAGACGACAAATTTAATGTGGCATAAGTGATATTTACTGTAGAAAGTACATATGTGTAGAAAACATGGTGGGAAAGGGAGAAAACGTTGGTTTTCAGCATTTTTTCATTTTCCCACATTATTTTTAAAATCGTTTTTTTTTTTCTAAGGATCGTAAGAACACGATTTTTACAGCTGAAGTCGATAAACTAAATGTTACGCAAGTAATAATTTCTTCCAGGAAAAAAAAAATAGGAAATCGTTGTGGAAAAGGAGAGAATGCCGTTTACCAATATTGTCATCTTTTTCCCATCCTTTTTAAAAGCCTATTTCCAATGGATCGCTTTAGTATAGAGCTATTCTATATAGCAGGTGAAGTTTGATTGATTGTACGGTGTTTTACACCACTTTCAACAATTTTCAGTCAAAACACGGCGACAGCTCACATATTTATGTTTCCTGGGTTCCATCAGAACTGGGCTATGGTAATGAATTGACTTGCCCGGGGACATTCCCATAGAAAAGTCAGTGTCAGGTTAAGACATGACCCGTGCTAGCCAATAACTGGGCTTACTCAATCAGATGAAGTGTAACCTTTTACCGCAAAATGTCAAATTTTTACGACCCTAGGAAAGAAGCCTTTTGAAAGCAATGTGGAAAAAGTAGAAAATGCTGGTAACCAGCATTTTCTACTTTTCCTACAATGTTTTCTATCCTATCAAAGAAAAAATGCACCGTTTGAGCCTCACCGAAAAAAAACATTTAGCTCGGATTCAAACTTTTACTCCTCTCAGTAAGACGCCTCGAACTCTACCAATGTTCGAACGAGAGTCGGTCAATAGAACTTGTATGTTGGTCACACTCTGTGAAATGTGACAGATATCTCTACATCGGCCTAGTCAGATGGCCATCTTTGCCAGTGGGCAACATAAATACAGATTTGCATATGGCTGCGTGATTGATAACAAAAACTCGATGCACTCCAGCAATGTACTCTATTTTTTGGGCAGATTGGTAAAGCCAGTGACCGGAAATTATGATTAGTTCAAATGTTATCTATCGATGAACTTATTTAGAACTCTGGGTAGATCTCAACTGAAGAACTATGGACAAAATTATGAATGAACGGTGTCGGACGAACATGGTGGCCAATGGAGAAACTGCATTCTTCAGATCTTTTCAAGACGTAAAATATGTTATGTATTTGAAAGCCTTTATAGATATCATTTGAAATATAGATCAGGCGATAGGAGTTTTCTTCGAAAGGGCAGAAAACATTGATGAAAAGGGAGAAAAAATGCTGGTCAGCAGCATTTGCTCGTTTTTCCATGGTGTTTTCAAAGGCTTTCTTCATCAGGATCATTGAAACACGGGATTATTTGATAAAGGGTTAAACTTGGGTTCTGTCATAAAGCCTTCGAGATACCAACACTGTCGCGACAAATGGAAAACTGCTGAGACAACGGTCTGTACGAACAAAAGGTTAATGCACCTTATTATGGTATCCATCCTGCTTTCAAAAAAAAAAAAGAAATGGCCCAGTAAACTTTAACCCTTTACTCCATAGATACTCTTTTTGACGCATCAACAACAGACAGCTTTTGAAAACATTTTGGGAAAAGGAGAAATTGCTCGTAACGAGCAATTTCTCCTTTTCCCACAATGTTTTTCACTCAATCAGATAACTGTTTCCCCATTTGTCCATGTTTTTGACATCATATGTTTATTTGCTGCTGAATCGGAAGAGCCTAAAATTTGCATATGAGGTAAAGGGTTAACCGAACTTGTATAAAGAGACCAACCAAAGGTCGAATTTGTACCCTCGTGCAGTGTTCCTATTTTAACCCGAAAGTCCCTGGGCAACTCTGATGTGGCCTGACTATGACACAGCGATTCAGAGTGGCTCGTATTTTTGACATACTACTGGTAGCATAACCTTTTAATTAATAATAATTATAATAATAATGATAATTTTCCCACACCAATCATGTTATTGTGATATCTCAGTAGAGATTGTTTTTGACGGTAGAACAAGATGGCAATCTTTCAAGTAACAACAACTCTGAAACAAGGCTTTTTTTCTACAATGTTGCTTTCTAATGTAAGGTTAAACATGACATGAGGATGATATATGCTGGTGATAGTAATGATAGAAAGATGATTTGGTATATGTGAAATGATGGGAGGGATTGATGAGTAATGATAATAAAACAATACGATTCCATTGACAAAAGAATTTTCTGAAAATATGAGAGCAGGAGGAAGTGCTAGTAACCAGATTTTTTTTTTATCAAAGAAAAGTCCCAGCATATAGGCAATTTGATTTTTGACAATAAATTCTTTCATTTTGGACCAGTCTATTTTTTTTTACCTGGTAAAAGGTTAAGAAAAGAAATATTTGAATTCTGCAGACTGTCTTTATGGAAGGGCGTCGTTTGTTAACTCTTTTATCACAGGACAAAATTCTGACAAGTTCAAATTGGAAGCTTTTCTCAGTGTGTCTGAAAAAAAATAAGATTTCACTTTTCACATGGTGGAAAATATTGTTGGAAAAGAAGAAAATGCTGGTTACCAGCATTTTCTTCTTTTTCCACAATGTTTTCAAAAGTATTTTTCCATCAAAATCGATAAGACTCCGGATTCTTCACCTTCTCTTACGGAAGCTGGTCTAATCTTTGATTGAATGCACTTTAAACAGCGGCCTAAACATTCGATGGGTCAAAAAGCAGACAAATTTGTTTCATTATAATTTAATATCGCTTGTTTTCATGAACATTGATGAATTCTGATTGGCTGAAAAAAAAACTCATAGGTCCATAAAAAACATCACCTTGTGCCGGAACTACTTTGCTGAAGGTTACTTTTGCGGGTCCTACACACTACTTTGCTCATTTACTTTCATTCTATTGGTTAATTTTCAGTATTGGGGATCTGAAAACTGCTTCCCTGTTATATTATTGCGCCATACAAATATGAGTGGTAGGGACTTTAGAAACTCCAACATCAGATTTAAAACTAAAGAAAATTAATGCGGTTTGAATTATTTCTGCGGTTTATGTTGTCTGTAATATTAGATTATAAGGAATGAAGAGAATGTTTTTTTTAATAGAGGTATGAAAATAAAAAACCTAATCACACTGTATGAAACCGCGAAGCGGTTCCATACAGTGTGATTAGGGTTTTTTTTTTTCATACCGCCATGAAAATGATAAAATTCTCTTCATTCCATTAATAAAAGTATAGATATTGATAGGAGAATGGCAATATGTCACAGTGCAGCATGTCTATCTTCCATTCACTGGCATAATAATGCATGGTAAGACTAAAACAAAAGTCGGCATTTTTTGTTCTAGGTTTACCATAAGTTTCCCTGTCAGCGACCGAAACTTTTGATAGATTGCACTGTAATACATTTTCTCATAACAGTATCCATACTTTTAAATGATACAAATTAAAATTTGTCTGCATTTTGACCTTCGAATATTTTGGCCTCAAATGTGCCTTTACAGAATTAATAAACTTAACCTTGTAATCTAACCCAAAAAATTTGAAAATATATATATATATTAAATATGTACGAGTACAGTTCGGAGAGAATTCCTATAGAAAGGTTATGTCATAACAGAACATTTATTCAGCATAAAACAGTACTTGCATGTTTATAACTTAAAACATATTAAACAAATTGAGCAGAAAACAAAGATCAAAGGAAGCAGTGAACTGTTGACGTTATAATTGAAATATGTTTTGAAAGTGGCATAAAGCACCATTTGAATGAAATACACTTGTTTTATGTAACAAATGCATGTACCGTAAAAT
Organism: Tridacna crocea; assembly: GCA_943736015.1. NCBI lineage: Eukaryota > Metazoa > Mollusca > Bivalvia > Cardiida > Cardiidae > Tridacna > Tridacna crocea. The sequence goes on from OX031069.1 coordinate 20,325,464, forward strand.
AAATCTAACATTGTCTAAAAGTGCCAGAGGTTGAACTATTGTCATACGAACAACAAGTGTACTCTCCTTCAAGAGACTGCTTTTGAAAACAACGATAGAAAAAGAACGTTGTCTGCGCATGTCTGTTCATCAAAGATTCGACCTGTATGCTATGACGCATCATTCCCCAAATGTTGGGGGTTGTAGTAATACGCGTTATAAAGTAGCAATTGAGAAAATGGCTTTTATCAATACCTTCGAGGAGAAATCAGGCCTGTTTTAGCTCCAGATTTCTCTATTCTGCTGATCATATTTGAATAAATTGCATCAGGTAGTGTTTCATTGAGTACACGTCTATTTTAGTTTGAAATTCAGAGTAAAGGTTGGTGCGAAGAAAAGTAATCCGGTTCTGTTCCCAGAATGCCCAAATTAGACAGACGTGTATTTCTCGCTCGTATTTCTCGAAATATTTTGGCTACACTCTCATTCTTGGCTCTCTCTTATATACAGGAGAGTGTAGCGATCATAAATTCGGCAACCAGAGGGTTAAAGTGCCAATTTCGATACGGTACATTCTCATAAACACGATAAAATTGTCTGGACGTCATTATCATACGTCACAATCACGTGTCCTGCGGGCATGCGCCATGAAAGGCGTTCATTGGACTGAAAAGACAACCGTGTAATACGTAAACAATTTTTCGATTACATTCTGATAATCTTGAGATTGTTGTTGTCTGGCTAATTTCCTTATATACTTAAATCAAATATCTACTGGCAATCCCAAGTTCGACTCCATTCATATATTGTTGTTATGAAATAGAGAGAAAAAATTGGTCACTCCCTGGGTCAGTGGTTACTATGACTGGCCTGTAACATGCAAAAAGGGGCATCCGGACATGTGCGTAAAGTGTCGTCTCGGATCAGCCTGTGCACTCAGCACAGGCTAATCTGAAAAACCCTTTTCCGTTTTTATTTGTAATTCCTATTTTGCGCATGAGTACCGAGCGACAAAATCTAATGTAGTCGTAAAGTGCTGTCTTGGATTAGCCTGCGCAGACTGCGCAGGCTAATCGGAGACGACACTTTACGCACATTTCCGTATGACCCTTTTCGCGTATTGCAGGTGTATATTAAATGTTGTAGGACTTGTTGTTAGGAAAATCTTGGATACATTTTCGATGGCAGTGCTGATCACACAAGATCGCACAGAGATCCAAGGTAGTATTGGTTAAACAAAGGAAAAACATGAATTTGCGACTTCCGCCGTAATCTGAGGGAACTATTTTCTACCGGGACGTAATATTAAACTCAAACAAATTAAATTGATCGATTGATTGTACGGTCTTTAACGTCGTTATCAACATTATTCCAGTTATATCGCAGCAGCCAGAGCACCTATCCATGGTTTCCTGGAGTTTCTGTTACTTGTACTCCGCAACAATATTTTTTCTAAGCCACTGGCTGCTTTCACAAATAACAATCTTCGAAACAGCTCAGCAGTGAGAGAGGAATGAATCCTGTCGCAATGACTATCATCAATCCTCGGAAAGAAATTGACCTCACGAACTCAAGACCCCGTGTTCTCAAGTCATGTGCACTACCGACTGGGCTACCAGGGCTCGGCAAACAAAGTAAAGTATGGGTCAAATGTTTGTACCTTGACACTTGTCCTGCTAAATAAGTGAAAAGATCTTATTTCAAAAGTAATTCTTTATGGGAAAACATTTTCTTATCGGACAATGTAGATCACAGATCATTTTATCACATAACTCTCCCATGTTTTCAGTGTGATACAGCCATTACGAATTTTCCTGTCTCACACATGTATGAGATAAGAAAATAGTGCTATATTTGTGTCAACATTCTGTAATTATACGTTCCATTTCTAAAACATTGCTGACCTAGGTTTCTGAAGGAAATTAGTGGTCAAAGTTCTTGTAATGATAAAGTAGTTAATTTAATCACTTTTAGACTCAAACAAAATTAATATTATGCAAGTTCCTTCAGAACTATTTTTCGTTCGTAATGTACCTCTCAAAGTAAGTGCACAGGCTTCATGTCAATTGCACTACATATGATACATGTATGCCTCTGGTTTAACACATTTTGGACTATAATTCCTGTTAATCAGTAATGTGATCAAAAGAATCAGATACTCGTTGGTTTTTGAGGTAAAAATTTATTATAACTCGTCCACAAAAAATGTTAAGCTCGCCAAAGGCTCGCTTAATAACATTTTTGTAGACTAGTTTAATAAATTTTTGTCTCCAAAACCAACCCATGTCATATCCTATATTTACGTTCTACACTGTCCGTAAATGGTCAGTCAGTCGCGCTTTGCAGCCTAAAGGTTAAGATAAGCTGTCAAATGGCATCTCAGTTCTGTACAAGGACTAGGCTATTTGCCAAGCGAAGGATGCTCAATCGATAGCACACAATGTTTATTTATCAAGGCTTTTCGGTTTGAATTCCAGCTCTATTGTTAACTCAAAAAGCCTTCAAATATTAATCTTTGTTGCAAGACACACTGTTGCCCACGTCAGGCGGCTGGCAAAGATCGACGTGCATATAACTGCTGAAGAAACTGAAGAAACACTGAGACTGAAAGCCGTTTTCGCATATCTTAACCCTTGACCAAACAATCCCTGATTTTTACGCACCTGAGATAGAAGCTTTTTGAAAACATTGTGGGAAAGGAGAAAATGCTGGTAGCCAGCATTTTCTCCTTTTCCAACAATGTTTTTTCATCCTGCTGGAAACAAATTTCAATTTTTTGAGTCACGTTTATTTTGTCGTTTGCAAGTGCTTTCAATTTGGACCAGGATACAAATGTTGCCGTTTGGTATAGTTAAACCTAATACTGCTTGTATATTTCCTGATCAGATGACACATTTTATAAAGCGAACATATCAAGCCAAAAAACATATTACGATTTCAAAGTTATTTTCAGATGGAAACTAGTACCGTTTTGGTCGGTTTGAAAAATGACCAGACTGCAGTTTCTGTGCAGCCTGATCTTGATCTGTATTATCAGCAAAAGTCCGTGAAGTCGTGCCAAACAGCCCTAGGGTAACTCTTTACCAAACGGCAATTTTTTTGGCTTGTCCAAATCGAAAGCATTTGCAGACGACAAAATAAAAGTAAATGAGTATTTGAAAATTGTTTTGTGAAGGGTAGAAAACATTGTGAGAAAAGGAGAAAATGCTGGTTACAAGCATTTTCTCCTTTTCCCACATTGTTTTCAAAAGGCTTCTTTCTACAAAAGTAGGGAATGTGTTAAAGGGATAATGCCGCCCCATTGACAGTGATGCGACTAGGTCAGAAATTATCTGAATCATCGCAATGATGTCAGCAAGTACAGAGATAATATCTAAATTGTTCGATGCAGTTATGTGAAGAAGCAGATCAGTGATGCGGACAGAGAGATAAATAGACAGAGAGAGAGGGACAGAGAGAGAGAGAGAGAGAGAGAGAGTGGCAGGCAAGCAGGCAGGCGGGGAGGTAGGCTGGCGAACGGAGTGACAAATAGGAGAGAGAGAGAGAGAGTTGGTCAAGTAATCGAGTTTTTCTCCGAGATGGTAGAAAACGTGGCAAAATGAGAACATGCTGGTTACCTGCTCAGGGTCCTTAAATGCGTTGAGGAGAATTCTTTTTGGCTCAGTGTTAAAGTTGTTGGGCGTTTGAATCTCTAAAATGAACGAATGAACGAACGAACAAACGAACGTGTGAATGAATGAATGAATGATGTTTGATGGCTCATCAGCATTTATGGTCATTTTGCGCACAAAAAAGAGGTAATGAAAGGAAAGGAGGATGTAACAATGTGAGTCATGAAATTATGATGAAAGATGTGTTATGAAGTGGTACTATAATGGAAAAAAATAAAGTAAATATACAGTGATAAGAAATAAATATTCCGAATGTGAATAAAAGGTCTAAAAAAAATCACAGTTTTGTATATGGTCCAATTTCCTTGAGAAAAGCAATGTCCCTGAACAGTTCGGCAACCTTTCTGGTATGCCTTGATCCGTCATTGGCGAAAGTTTTGCAGGAATTTATCTGTATTTCATACTACTGATCTATGTGAATGTTTGATACTATACACAATATCCAGGTGAATATTTCAAACAGACGGATCTTGTTTTCTCAAATCCCATTTTGAATCTCTAAGAACGAGGATCTCCTAGGATCTTCTAGGTGCGGTTTGTTTTTGAGTTTTGCTTTTGTTGCGACATTTCAAGTTCGCATGAAGGGGGCTTTTCCTTGATTGGTCAAGAGCTGTTTGTTGTCTGAAATAATGGACCTATATACTGGCTTAATCTTTTACCACACAAACCCGGCTTTTAACGACTCTGAGAAAGAAAGCTTTTGTAAAACATTGTGAGAAAAGGAGAAAATGCTGGTAACCAGCATTTTCTCCTTTTCTCACAATGTTTCCTACCCTAACCAAATCAAATTTCAGTTTTTGATTCGAATGTTCTTTGTCATCTGCAAATGCTTTAGATTTAGACCAGTCCAATATTTTTTGTCGTTTGATAGAGAGTCACTGATTACATTCAAGGGAGATCACCCCTTTTCTTACTACATACCTTCATCCCGTATGAAGTTAAAACCTCACAAGTGCTTTGAGGGGAATTCTCCTTAACTCTTTACCACACGAGAAAATTTTAGACTAGTCCAAATTGAAAACATTTGTAGACGACAAAATAAAGGCGACTGAAAAATTGAAATTTGTTCTGGGAAGGGTAGAAAACACTGTGAGAAAAGGAGAAAATGCTGGTTACCAGCATTTTCTCCTTTTCCCACAGTGTTTTCAAAAGGCTTCATTCTCAGGGGCGTCAAAAGTAGGGATTGTGTGGTAATGGGTTAACTCTTTACCAAACGACAAAATTTTACACTGGTCCAAAATGAAAGCACTTGCAGACGGCAAAATAAACATAACTCAAAAATTGATTCTTTTACCAGCTGGGTAGTAAACATTGCAGGAAAAGGAGAGAATGCTGGTTACCAGCATTTTCTCCTCTTCTCACAATGTTTTCATTACATCTCCCTCTTGTTTTCTGTAAAAGGAACAGTGTGAATATTGTAATTGTATTTTATTATTATTGTCAAATTTTTCTAGTTGTGCGTGTATAGAACAGTCTGTGGAGAATTGTGCTTGTAAACACCTCTATATGATGAAATAAATAATTCAACAAAATTCGAATTCTAACTAAAAAAATCGAATAAAGTAAGCATTTTTTTTTCAAGATTAATTGCAATATATTAGCGTGAGTAACTTGATGAGACGAATAGACTTGGGACCGATATCATACTGCCGGTCACATGACTCTTCAACGGAAGTATTCGGTTTTAGCTGGATGAATATTAATTCAGTTTCATTTGAAAATGATAAATTTTCATAATTTAACAATCGAGAACATCCTGTCACCAACTCTAGTGTGTAACTCTAGACGAAGTCGTGACTTATCCGGTCTATTACTATGTAAATGTGGCTGTTAATACTTACACTACAAAGTGGTACTCACTGACCTTTTACGGACAGTGTAGATTAAGATCAGACTGCACGGAACGTGCAGTCTGATCTTAGATCTACACTGTCCGACAAAGAGATATTTGCATTTCCAAACACATAACTTTCAAATGGCAATATTTAAGGTTTTACTATCGAAATAAAAATTTCATTTTAGTTATATAACAGGATAAGGTATAATGGCCCATCTTCGCAAACCAAGGATACTAAGGTAGTACCCTTGGCCGCTCACCTCTTTAAAAATCGAAGCTCCCGCTGCGCCACTTCATTGGATGCGATCAAAACCCATCGGTCCAATCAAACTATCCGTAACAAGCAATATTTCGCAAAACAGAAAACAATAATGGCTGCGCCCATCAAAAACGAAAATTGTCGTGTCTGTGACGAAAATTTGTCAAAAAAGAATAGACGATCGATATTCAATGAATTTTTTTATCATTTACGATCAATTATGTGAAGTATTAGGCCAGGTTCCACAGCCAAATGATTGCGAATTAGATCTATCGTATGTCTGTTCGTCTTGTTTTTGATGTGATGAATCCGAAAGCGCAGCCATATTTGATGCATAGCCTAACAAATTTTATTACGAGCATTTTGATTGGTCAGAAATAACATCAGCAAAGGTTACGCAACTAGTGATATTCGATAGGTGACGCACCAGGAGTTTCGATTTTTAAAGAGGCGAGCGGCCAAGGGTACGTAACGAACCAAGTGGAGTTAGTATCCTTGGCTTGCGAAGATGATAATGGTCAGACTCTTTAACAAAGCCTTTGAAAACATGGTGAGTAAGGGTGGGTAAAAATCATTATTCACCTTCAACCCGGTTACATAATATTTATTTCTATAAGACCAGAATGCCTACCATCTTGATAAAATACTATTAGCACTCCTTGTCATAATATTTCTTTCCCAAATGTCTCGTTTTTAAGGCCCTCAACCCTCTACCCCACAAGGCATTTCTATGGTATCTCTAATTGACCCTTTATAAAAGCAAGGATGAAACCGTTTCTTATGTGTATATGACACCTTTTGATAGCATTGAAAACATTGTGACAAAAGGTGAAATTGCTCGTCACGAGCAATTTCACCTTTTGCCACAATGTTTTCCGAAGGCTTCCACAAGCAATGCATAGAAATGTGTATCTATGGAGTAAAGGGTTAACCAGAGCTCTAGATAAGAGGTAGTGATGATATTCTAAATCCATTATTTCTCTTCCAAACCCTATGTTGTGGGTACTCATTAGAATCGTCTCGATGAGACGATTCTAATGAGTACCCATAACATACTACAGTAGGTTTTAGTGGAGAATAATTAAGAATTTCAATTTTGAAATCAAAATCACTCCCTCTATCTAGAGATCTGTTAACTCTTGTCCTACTGAATAAGTCAAATGAGACTTTCAGTCGATATCAAACTATCAAACCGAACCATGCGCGGATCCAGATATCTTTCTCGGGGGGCGGGGGTGTGGGGGAAAGGGGGTCCCACCGAAAACGCAAAACGCACTCGTCTTATTATATTATACTTTGATTTCCGGATTTCAGTGGATGTAAGCCGTTTACAAGAAAAGTCAACGTTTCCAGTTCTAACCATGAGGAGTTCTCCACATTTGGAACCTTTTTTTTTTTTTTAATTTATGACTGTATTTTACATAAATGATGTGCAATATCAAACCAGTACCATTTCACGAATCCGATAACCACATTTTTGCCAAAATTCCAGGCCCATGCGAACATTGCTTTTACAAAACCAATTCTTAGAGAAAACCATCGCCTTGTCGGACAGTATAGATCCAAGATCAGACTGCACGTTCTGTGCAGTCTGATCTTGATCTATACTATCCGCAAAATGTCAATGAGTCGCGCTTTGAAGCCTAAGGGTTAAAGAATATGGTTTTTGATTACTTTGCGGGGAAAAGAGAAAATAAAATGGTAGTTACCAGCATTTTCTCTTCCCCCCACAATGTTTTTAACTATCAGTCGCAGGTCCCATTAGTCATGTATTGTCGTCTGCAGGTTGTTAAGGGAGACTACTCCTTTCTGCATAACTTTGTCTCGATTTAAATACAATACCTGACTGCTACGTTAGGAAGATATCTCTTTGGATCAGTGGTTAAGGTATTGGCCTTTCGTCTGGGAGTTCTGGGGTTCGAATCTCGCCTGGTCCCTTACATCTGCCATGCATTTATTAATTTATTTCTTTGTCACGGACTTTGTTGGTAAGAAGGTGCTTTCGATTATGGATCAAGTTTGAAATTTCGTCATCTAGCACATGGTTAAATACTGCACTAAATATGAAATTTAAATTTAAAAAAATGGAAGACACGTGTGGTTGTTTCTTGGCTTTTATGAATTGACTGTCGCCTGCCAAATACTACAATGCGGAAAAAGAACATTTTTTTTTCTTTTTATGCCTCTTATTGATTGACAGAATTCACGCGTTGTCTGCGCATGTCACATTCTTCGAAGATTCGATTTGTCTTATACGACGCATCACTCTCCCCGATATCGGGGAGACTGTAGTATTACGCGCTATAAAGTAGCAATGGAGAAAATGGCTTTTATCAATACTTTTCAGGAAAAATCAGGCCTGTTTTAGCCTCAGATTTCTCTAGACTGCTGATCACAGCTGAATGAATCGCACCAGGTAGCGTTTTATTGAATAAACGTTTATTTTAGTTTGAAATTCAAAGTAACGGTTGTCGCGAAGAAAAGTGGTTCGGTTCTGTACCCAGGATGCCCAAATTAGATAGAAGAGTATTTGTAGAATGCCATCTAGCGGAAGATAATGGAATTTACGTTTATTTATTGTCACCATCGGTTTCCCATATGGTAGCTAGAGGTTTGGTAAGAATCTTCTGCGAAAATGAAAATGAAAGCCCAAGGAAATCATGGATTGGTGCACTGGGCGCCGCGATTAAACTGAAATAAAGTAGAAAAAAGGTTGACACGCACAAGAACAACAATCCAATAGAATCGAAATCATAAAGGAATAAATCATCTGTAAATCATGCTTGCGGTGGGAAATGCAAAGGGAAGTAACTATGCAGACGAGGGAAAATATATTAAAGTACTATTTGCTTCCCTTAGCTTTTTACGTCCCTCGTATAGCGGGCGGTTTTAGAAATATAATCGTTACGTGCTGATAATTCTAGCAAAATCGAGGTTTGGTGTAATTTAAAAAATATTTCAGCAGAAAGAGAAAAGTGGTATTTTTGTCTGGAACAAGTTTCTAAACTTTAGACTGCTATGAGCGACTCGCTGAACCATCCCCCGCCCCCCCCCCCTCCCACACACAGACACGTACACACACGGACAGTGTAACTTAAATTAACCTACGTTGACCGGACCAATGGTAAGTCTTTGACTTCTGGAGGTCCATCTGTTTGACTGGATACTATTGTTATATCTAAGAAGCGCCATCGTGCGCGTAGTATAAACTTCATGATGTAGATGTAGATCAACATCACAGCGCGCAGCCTGATCTTTGATCTACACTGTCTGATAATAATAATATTTTTCTTCAAAAAAATAGGGTTGAAATAGCATTATTCTGTTATTTACTATAGGCTTGAAAGTTTTATTTAACTTATTTAGCAGGGTGAGGATCACTTTTTCTTAACGCCTTCAAAAAGACCGACTGAAACAACCATTTACCTCAAACCACTGGTGTCGATGGTTCAAATCTTGTGCTCGGCCATTTTCATTTCGTGGATTGAGTAGAGTCATTGAGACGGGAATCATTCTCCTCTCAACCCGTATACTTATTTTGATGAAGGTTATGTGGGAATGCAACCAGTGGCTTCAAGGAATATTGTGCAAAGTAGGCTACCGATAACAGACACTCCAGGAAAGGAAGGATAGGTGCATTGACCGCCGAAATTTAACCGAAATAATGTTGAAAACGATGTTAAATACCATACAGTATAATAATAATAATCAATTTGCATGTATTTGCATGTATTCAGTCCATGTGAGGAGAAATGTTATTTTTTGTCTTCCTTTAAAATACTTCAGTTCTATATTTTCATTGATCTTTCATATCTATATATTAGGAAGGTTCTGTGAAATGGGGGTGGGGGGGGGGGGTTTAATACATCTGTGAAAAGTGTCAACCCTGGTCATCCTGCGCATTCCGCGCAAGCTGACCTGGGCCGAAACTTTTCACCATTGGTCAGTTTTCTGTATGCAGAGGACCAGTCTACCTCATGATTTAATCAGTTGTTCCAAAAAGAAGGTATTATGGATCTCTGATCATTTTATATCTTGAATGGCATTATGCAATACGGAGATGCATTTTATTATATCCTTTCTGGTAGGATGTCGAGAAATAACAGTGAACATATTTTTCGATCTTACACTGGAAAGACCAGTGAAAATATCAATTTTTGTGTTCTTGTTGCATAGGTAAATTGCGCCTGCCTCACAACCAGATGAAAATATGACGTCAGTTACATTACATTTCTCGCGCTTGACGTCATATTGTAATGCATTGCTATGCGGGAGGGGTGCGCCACGGGGAATAACGGGAAATAACTGTACTATAGATTTTGATAAAGCTCCTCCAAGAAAGGGTTAAAAAAGCATGAAATAAATAGAATATTTGTTCTTGTTGTTTTTCGGTGAAAGATCGAAATTTATTTCTTCTCGTGAACACCATCGGTAATGTTACCGATGGTGTTCACTCGATGAAATAAATTTCGATCTTCCACCGAAAAAAATATCAAATATATCCTCTATATCCGTAGAGCATTATACCCAGCAAGTCATCACAAAATCATGGATTCATAGAATCCACCTCGTCTAACATTCGGCAGTCGGTAGTATAGTCCTTTGACATGCGGAAAATTTCCCAAGAGCAAAGAGTATCGACTCAGGTCAGCCTGCGCAGTGCGCGTAGGCTGACCTGGGTCGATACTTTTTGCTGATGCATCAACTCATTACCAAACGACAAAATTTTAGGTTTCTCCAAATCGAAAGTATTTGTAGACGACGAAAAAAAAAAGTGACTAAAGATTTTATTTTTTTTTTTTTGTGAAGTGTTGAAAACCTTGCGGGAAAAGGAGAAAATGCTGGTCACCAGAGGCTCAAAACCTAGGTCTCCAAACTAGTATAAATCAATCTGGTTCAATATGCTCACCGCGAAATTAGCCCTCAGGCTGCAGGGTGCTATCCAAAGACCTTTTTCGGACAGTGTAGATCAGTATAGTATAGTCCTTTGACAGGCAGAAAATTCCCAAAAGCAAAAAGTCTCGAATTAGGTCAGCCTATGCAATGCGCCACTGGCTGATGACCTGGGTCGATACTTCTTGGGGATGCATTAACTTTTTCCCAAACGACAAAATTTTAGGTTTGTTCAAATCAAAAACATTTGCAGACGACGAAATAATAGTGACTGGAAATTTGAAATTTTGGTTTGTGAAAGGTAGAAAACATTGTGGAAAAAGGAGAAAATGCTGGTTACCAGCATTTTCTCCTTTTCCCACAATATTTTCTAAAGGCTTCTTTCCCAGGGTTTTCAAAAGTACGGATTGCGTGGTAATGGGTTAAACCTCTTTTCTTAGAGCATGGCTCATATAGTTCTACCAATATAAAAGACTGAAGAAATTATTACACCAAGATGGCTGCATCAACTTTATTTAAGATACAACAAGATTGGTTCCATGTTACACATTATATTTTTTTATTGCACTCTGCATAGATTTTCATGTAAAGCAATTATATGTAGGCACATGAAAATAAAGTTTGTATTGCACATTTAAAAAGACATATGTATACATATATTTATTATTAAGGTTGTCCTACTGTTATGGAAACGTGAAACATTGGCCAATGTCGGTCAACGTCGGTATTCTACGTACAACAGTTGGATTGCCTCGATAAGCTGCGAAGAACGGTCGAGCATTCACGTCAACTGCCGGACACGGCATGATAAAGAACGTATAATTATATTGTATTTGAAACACACTTGGTATTATAAGTATTCACTGAACTGTTAGAAGGATTTCGATATTTTTTTTTTTACATTTCTGCATTTTTTCTTTACAAAAATCACACTCTCTTTTATTTGTGTTTTAGGTCGTTTTCAGTCACTTATTCATGGCTCACTTATTCATGTATGTCCTAGATTTTACTAGTGCTAGGCTAGGGCCCTGAACTGTCTTGCCCAAGGACACCGTCATGGAAAGACCCGAGTGCTTCCACAGAGGCTCAAAACCTGGGTCTCTAAACAAATCTGGTTCATTGTATTCATAGCAAAAGTAGCTCTTAGGATGCCAGGTGCTATTTTCGGACAGTGTAGATCAAGATCAGAACGTGCCTCTGTTAATACTAGAGTTGGTAACTTTCACTCGCGTCACAGTTGTTTTCGTGGCTATTTGTTGAAGCGTACCTATTTAAGACCGACGCTTTGTAATGCCTTTCCCGAGGGCATCCCCGCGTGAAAAATACCGGAAGGATTGAATCCGTATTTTTAGGAACGGTTTCAGCTGCCTAACCACTGACATTTTGGATTCTTGCACATAGATTGATTAGGTCAGATGGTGTGAGACCGTATGTGTTTATGAACACTGTGTAGACAAGTTGGCTTCTTTAAAAAAGTAGCCAGGAAAGGACAGCATCAGTGTTTTCAAATAGTTTATTGGCTTCCAATATTTGAATATATTTAAGTACATGTAAACAAACGAGTGAAAAAGACGCCGCGTGGAAACCTCATATGCTTTACATGACGGTAATTTGACCTTCATATCGTGTTTTCAAGTCGCATGTTCTTGTCCAGCGGTCTGCTTTCTCTTTTTTAACGAAATTCTTCTTATTTTTCCTTCTGCTTGGAATATTTGGTTAATAAAAAAAAACTACAATTATTCAAGAGGTTATCATCAAATCATTAATTTAAATCTTTTCTGAAATTCGTCATGTATAAAAATAAACTACGTCTGTTTCCTGTTGTTTTTTTTTTTTAATTTCGCTTTATTTACAAAACCATGACGAAACAGACTGTGTATCAGAACAATTACGCTAGAAAAAATAGAATTGGACAGCAAATCTGTGGCAGTCTGTCTTGTAAACTCGCCACCTCTCCAATCAAAGATCTGACGGATTTTTTGTGCATTCTGGTATGAAATTTATAACGAGATATTGCGGCAAAAAGTGTCGTAAACAGTATAAACGAAGACTTTTTTTCTGCAGACTTGAACAGTCCATAAATAGAGTTTAATATCCCTAATGGTCATTGTCCGCGTAGAAGATGTTTTGATTTTTTCTTAACAGAAATAGTGGTTAAAAGAAAAATAAATGGCCACCTCTGAGAATAGTTGATGTTATCCACCATTTATTTACCAAAAACTTCACCGTACACTTTCTTTACCATTTTAAAAATAAATAACGTTACATAAAGTTTATTTCATCAGCTTGTGGTTAATATGGGTTGAAGGGAAAGGTGTGCGAAAATAACGAGTGCCATAAGGCACGAGTTATTTTCGCGGACCTTTCCCTTTCGAGGCAAATATTTCCCCATATTAACCACAAGCTGATGAAATAAACTATATATTATATTTCCGCTTATTATTTTATCATCGAATGCCACTTTTAACAGTAGAACAAAAAAAAAGAAGTTCCAGATTTTCGGCATGAGGAAAATATTCACTGTGACGGGGAAATAATTTCCCCAAGCTTAAATTACGACATTTCTTTACCCATAACATTTCTAAAAATAGACACATGAAATATAACATTACATATTATTGTACTTAAGTTTGTATAACTGTAGGTCTCTCACACAATCGACCGCCGATATAAACTGAACATTTTAAGCAAACAGCCGATATCATACAAAGTAAAAGGTACATTTTGTATCGGCTTTCTAGAAGACATCGTTCTTTTAATACAGCGATCGGTCGATATCAAGATAGGCCTACTCGAAATATAACATAACATTATTGCACATATGTATTGTTAATTACAGTTTTGTATTGCACAATGTAGAAGTTTATAAAAAAGTAAATGCTCCTTCAACCTTTACCAAACAATACCGAGTTTTGCTGACATTGAAAATGACGGCTTTTGACGTTTTGATACACTGAGGGTATAGGAGAACATGTCGGCCACTTTAACCCATTACCATACCATCCCTATTTTGACGACACTAAAGAAGCTTTTAGAAAACATTGTGGGAAAAGGAGAAAATGCTGGTAACCAGCATTTTCTCCTGTTCCCAAAATGTTTTCTACCCTTCACAAATCAATTTTCAAATGTTCAGTCACTTTTTTTTTGTCGTCTGTAAATGTTTTCGTTTTAGACAAACCTAAAATGTTTATTTATGAGTTAAACAAAGGGAATACCATCATCATTCATCATTGACGTTTTGAGCGACTTTTATAAAAATTAGTTAAAACTAGTCTGAAACGCTTTTCTTTTCTGTGATAAGCGAAGTATAAAATTGGTCGCATCTTTCTCTTTTTTACATAAACACGCTGATATAAACCAAAGCACGGTGTATTCTATAAATATGAATCCATAACAGGTGACTAAAAACTGTAAAAAGTCTTGAATAAATCAGTTGGTCATTTGGTCAAATATATTTTGCTGACCAGACATAATACCTAAATCGCTCTCTATTACTTGATCTGTAATGTCGTCTAACATCACACAAGGATTGCATTCCGTGATCTGGGCTATCTGACCTTGGGAAAATGTCACGTGGGTCAGGGGTGTTCCAAAAGTGTTATGATACGAATCCATGGAGGTTTCACCGCGCATGTAATTTGTTGATGTCATGGCGTCGACGTGTAGGCTGGTATCTGCGGTATATCCTTGTAATGGACTCATGATCCGAGGTGTACCGAAACTCGAGATTGGACTGTGGATGCTGGCATGAGGCACTTGATTGACGGAAGGCACTGAATAACAACTGTTTGGCTGACTTTGTACTTGATATGTTTCGTAACTAGGGAAATAAGAACTGGCAAGCTGAGGGGACCTTATAGCGGACGTTTGGTATTCAAAGGTGTGTTCGTAAAGGAACTGATAAGGCTTAGAATAGTTTGAATTGTCCGGAAGTAAAGTTCGCGGATTTAGCTGTAAACATCCGGCCACAAGATTCATGGTATTCTGGGAAAGCCCTTTCGATAATGACTTAGCAAATGTGACACCGTCAGGTCTAACTCCTGTTTTAAGGATGTTAGATAAAGCACCAATATAATTACAAGCCAATCGTAAAGTTTCGATTTTGGATAGTTTTTGTGTTTTTGAATAACAAGGCACGTGTTTTCTAAGCACGTCTAATGCATCATTCAGTCCGTGCATTCTGGTTCTTTCTCGCGTGTTAGCTTTAACTCGACGTATTCGCAGTTTTAAGAGTCTCGCTTTCGTCATCTTTTTCTTCTTTGGTCCGCGTTTCTTAGGGACTTTCTGCTCTTCCGAGTCATTTGCTGAATTACCTTTCCGTTTTGGAGATTTTTTACATCTTTCGCTTTCCTTGTCACTGATTTGGTTATCTGGCTTTTCGTCGGTTTCCGAAAAGATTTCGTCATCTGTCGGTATGTCGGAATCATCTTCGCATTCAATGTCGTCATGAAGAATCGATCGAATCGGCATTGTTTAGTCTGCAAGAGAAGAAAAGAAAGAAATGATTTCTGGCTCGGCCGTTTCGTCGAGTGATTGCCGTAGTTTTAGAGTTTTATCCCTTTCCCAAACGACAAATTTTTGGACTAGACCAAATTGAAAGCATTTGCAGACGACAGTTCAACTCTTGCTGAAAAGATCATTTCTGTCTATGATAGGGTAGAAAACATTGTGGGAAAAGGAGAAAATGCTGGTTACCAGCATTTTCTCCTTTTCCCACCATGTTTTCAAAAGGCTACTATTCCAGACCCGTCAAAACCAGGGATTGTTTGGGAAAGGGTTAATTTAAGTAGTATATTTTACAGACGCTTGAAAAGATTTGTCGATAGCTCAGTGGGAAGTTTGCTAAACTACAGTTTATTTTTTCCCTCCCAAAAGAGAAAAAGGCAGGGGTTTTCAAAATATAAAAACAATATTTTTTTTTATTTACAAAAACACCCTTGGAATACAGAACATGCTCCTTGCATCTGATGCTTCTACTCTACCAGTAATTGATTTTATTTCACACCTACAATTTAACGTCCAATGAAATAGCTTTAATACTACCACGTGAGTACAGAATATCTTATCCTGTATTAGACGCTGTAGAGTCCAATACGGATTTTTCAAAACGAGGCTTGAGTCCAATATGGATTTTTCAAAACGAGGCTTGAGTCCAATACGGATTTTTCAAAACCAGGCAAGAGTCCCGAATATCGATATTGGACCGGAAAAGTAGTTTACCGAAGTCTGTTGTAAAGAAAAAGCAAATTCAAACATCATATTACCTGTACATGTTTTTCCATTTGAGCCATGCTCTGTGAAAAGGGGACTTAGTGCATCTGCGAAAAGTTTCGACTCAGGTCAGCCTGCGCAGTCTGCGCAGGCTGACCTGGGCCGAAACTTTTCGCCATCGGTCAAATTCCTGTACGTCCAAGAACCACTTCTCCCCAAGATTCAGTCATTCATCTGACATAGCGGGAGTTTATATATCTTCTTATTTTGTGATAACTAGCTTTGTACAATGGATTACCGGGATGTATTAAGCTCCCTTTTTACCAGAGCATGGCACATTTGTTTGTTTGTTTGTTTGTTTGTTTTTCCCGTTCAAAGTTCACTGTAAAGCTAGACTCTTTGTTCAATGGACCAGAGGAAAAAGGTTTCTTTAAAAGCTGTAGGATTGGACAAAATGCTGGTAACGAGCTTTTGTCCTTCATTTGCAATGTTTCCCACCCTTCTAAAGACGAAGTCATCATTTTAGTCTTAATTAAGTGTTGGACCTTTCTAGAACTCAGTGGCTAATAGTCAAATATTGAATTATAACGTGTAGTTATCGAAGAAGAAAGACGCTGGTCAGACCAGTCTGATCTTGGTCTTCATCCTTTACAAAGGTCCGATCCGATCTGTCAATATTTGGATTATGATTTGGTTTCTTTCTGAAAGGGTCAACAGACTGAGATGATCCATTCTTTTCTATTCCCCCATCCAAGTATTTTTTATGAAAAAGAAGTGTTAAAGTCGGGCAAATAAATGATTAACATCGTCTCATTTGATGGTGTGTTATTTATTAATGTTCGACGAGGCATTTCCCCGTTTATAAATATCGCATCTCACGCACAGCGCCCCTTTCAAACATCTTTGTACTGCGTAATTTAATTCTATAATGGAGGACGGCCAAATGTGCAGTCTGAGCATGCGCACTGGAGGTACTTTCGTTTTGATAGCACAATGGAAGGATAGGTGAACATATTTGCCGTTGTTCCGTTAAATCGATTAAAATGTTTTATGTCGAGGCGAACAGTAAAAGATCTTGACGGGAAAAGAAAAACTTCTGTCAGAGTTTGATAGAAAAGATAATTCCGGCAATCTGTTCACGAATTTGATATTATAAAACCCAGAACTGATCGATCTTGATAAAAGATAAGAGCTTGTGGAGTGGGACAACCCGGATATAGCATTAAAGCATTGACACTTTATCAAACAATCTCTGGTTTATACAAGCATGAAGAGGGTTCTGAAAACATTATGGGAAAAGGAGAAAATGCTGGTAACCAGCATTTTCTTCTTTTTCCATTATGTTTTCTATAAAATTTAGCGACAAATCAAACCATTTGGGCACGTTTTATTTATCGTCTGCAATTTTTTTCTTTATCCTTTTATTGAGTTCTATCGACTCTACCGGTGAAAGCATCGTAAAATATTGTGGAAAAAAGAGAAAATGCTGATAACAGCATTTTCTCATTTTTTTCACTATGATTTCTGTCAGTTCCCTCACAGCTTCCCGCATTTGAACCACGTTAGAATTTTCGTCTGCAAAAGCTTCGAAATTGGACCTGTCGAAAATTTTGTCTTTCGGTAAGTTATGAGTGAGGACAAAAACCGTCATTTAGTAAGGAAATAACCGTCCTGATGGTGATGAAGGTGATTATTAGGCACTTAAGATCTAAGTTTAGACTGTATAGAATGTAAAGTCTGATCTAAGATCTACACTTTCCAATGTTTTGCGAGGTAATCTTAGACAGGCAAGAAGAGCCGTCGTGATATTTGAACGAAATGACCCTGTGTTACAGAAACTATCAGTATAGCAAAGTAAGGTTCTAATCTACCAGTGCGACTCAAAGCGAAAACCCTTTACCCCAATTAAGGCATTTCTATGGTATCTCTAGTTGACCCTTAATAACAGCAAGGATGAAGCTGTTTCTCAGTATGTGTACATGTATATTACACCTTTTGATAGCATAGAAAACATTGTGGCAAAAGGTTATCAGTTATCACTACTTTGCCCTTCTGTACTGGTGCTGATGTGAGTTATGTGTCATATGATGGTAATTGTAAATCGTTTATTGACCATGTTATTGTTTCCAGCGAGCTTGTTAATTCAGTATCAACATGTCGTATTCTTGACGACAGTTGTCTAAATGTCTCAAATCATCGTCCTATAATCTTTAACATTCAGTGTATCGATTGTTTACCCAATCATGTAAGCTTACAATACACTAAGTCTATCAAATGGCATAAAGTTACAAATGACCATATAGAGTCATTTAAAGACTGTATGAACACTAGTCTATGCAGAGATGTAGTTTGGCAACACACAGCAGATACATATTGCTCTATAGATAGCATGTATCAGTCAATTGTTTCTAGCATTGGCTATGCATCGGAGAGTTGTCTCCCTTATTCTTCATATCGTACCTATCTAAAACCTTACTGGTCTACTGAACTTCGTTACTATCACGCTGTTATGAGACGTAAGCGTCGTGTTTGGATAAAGTCTGGTAGACCGCGAGGCACTAATTTTACATCGTACTCGGAGTACAAAGAGGCCAAACGCCAATTCCGTAAATTGCATAGAAATTGTTCGTTTAATTATATGCAGGAAATCAACAGAAATATTGATGAGGCAGCTGAAATCGATTGTTCTTGTTTCTGGAGATTATTTAATTCAAAAAGGAAAAATGGTCTGAAAGGTATTTCTAATGAAATTCACTTTGATGGTATTACTTTTAGGGATCCAGAACAAATATGTCAAGGGTGGGGAAAGCATTTTGCAAATTTATACTCTGATACTGAATGTGTTAATTATGACTCTAAGCACTATAATAAAATTTTGAAGGAGGTTCAAATAATTAAAGCAAAACCACTTGTAGCTGATGAGGATCACATCAGTGAGGAAGAAGTAGCAAAATCTTTGTCTTCTCTTAAAACTGGAAAGATGTGTGGTATAGACAGTGTTTGTAACGAGCATCTGATAAATGGTAGCGATTTATTAGTTCCTTATCTTGCAATCTTATTCGACCACATGTATTGTTTTGCGTACGTTCCTTCTGCTTTAAAGCGAGGAATCATTTTAACCTTGTACAAGGGTGGCCATAAGCCCAAAAACCAATGTAATAGTTATCGGGCTATAACCCTTTCTTCTTCAATTCTTAAGTTGTATGAAAAGGTGCTTCTTAACCGATTACACAACTCTATAGATACACCAATTAACTTCTTGCAAGGTGGGTTCCAACCCTGTATGAGTAGTGCAATGACTTCTTTTATCCTTCACGAAAGTATTAATTTCTGCAAGGAACAAAATAGTAAACTTTACGTCTGCTTTTTAGACGCGCGTCAAGCTTTTGACAGAGTCTGGCATGATGGGCTAGTTTATAAACTGAGCGAACTGGGCATTTCCCATAAGCTTTTAAAAACAGTTATTGCTATGCACTCGAATATGACCAGCTGTGTTTTATATAACGGCTTTTATTCAGACTGGTTCCCTATTTTGCAGGGCACCAGACAAGGTGGCATTTGGTCCCCATTTTTGTATTTAATATATATTAATGAGTTGATCGGTCAACTAGTCAATAGTAAATTTGGTTTTCAAATTGAAGGCGTCAGTTTTTGTGCCCCGTCCTTTGCAGACGATATGACCCTTCAGGCTTTATCATGTAAAGCATTACAATCCATGATCTCTATTTGTTACCGTTACTCATGTTTGTGGCGTTATCAATACAACCCATTAAAATGTGCCGTTGTTACTTTCAATGAGTCAAAACATTACTATAAACACTGTAAAAGATCGTGGTTCATTGGTCATCAAGAGATAACTGAATATGAAGATTTCACTCACTTGGGCATAAAGCGGAACAAATCTAATGACTCTTCATACATAGTTAAGACTTTGGACAGGAAATTAAGGACAACTTTTTATGGCCTTATTAAAGATGGACTTCATAAGAATGGTTTAAATCCGTTAACAAGTGTTAAGATTTATAAATCTATTGTTTTACCCAGAGCACTTTTTGGCTCCGAGTTTTTGCAAGTCCTTTCTGGTCGGGATAGGATGACTCTGGAAAGATCACACCGATTATGCATAAAACAAATGCAGGGACTACGGAGTAGATCAAGAACTGATGTAGTTCTTGGACTACTCGGTAGTCTTCCAATCGAAGCTGAAATCGAGAAGAGAAAACTAACTTTCTTCGGTCAACTATGTCGACTAGAAAGGGATTGTGCTGCAAAACAGTTATTTCTTTTGCGTTTATCATCATATATGTTAGATAAATCAAAGTACAGCTTCATCAATGACATTGCTATTGTTTTACGCAAGTTTAGTCTTCATGATATTATTTATAAATATGCTGAAGACGGTTCTTTTCCTAGTAAATTTTTGTGGAAAAACTCCATTACTTCAAGTATAAGTAGATACTATATAAATGAATGGGAAGCTCGCACCTCGACCCATCAGTTTGTCATCTATAGACAGATTCAACAAGAATATAATTCCCGTCCTATATGGATTTATGCAAAAGGTCACCCTAAACTACTAGGCGCCTGTTTTTCTGTTGCCCAGCTGATTGTGTATCTTTCCCACTATGAAATGGACTGCTCACGTTGTGGAGAAAATTATGTACATGTAAGCATCACTGAGCACTTATTAACACGCTGTACTTTGATTGAGCCACTTGTTACCTCCTTTATGGAAAACGTTAGAGTGCTATATGGCCAAAGTATTTTTATATGTATACAGTCTATGACAGACAAGGATTTCGTCTATACAATATTTGGTATCAATCCAAATTTCTATTCTATTATTAATGGAATGAGTGAAAGTTTTTATGTCAATGTAGTCTATTTACTACATAGTATCTTGAACTCATACAGACAGGCACATCACATTATGTGATGTGCTTATCTCGAGCATAACAATTGTCTTCTTTACTTGGTGCTTAATATTGACTTAATTTTTCGTTTCGATTAAGTCCTCTATGTCTAGCACCATGTGAAAATTACCATTGCCCCCCTTTTCCTCTTCTCTCTCTCCTTCTCTCCTCTTTCTCTCTCTCTCTCTCTCTCTCTCTCTCTCTCTGACAGCGTATCATTGATATGATTATGCTTTTTGTGTGTTTGTATGTGTTTGTATGCATTTTCTTTTTGTAAATCTTCTATATGGAGGAAATAAAGAATATTATTATTATTACCGTGCCGTCTTCTCTTGAATCTTTTTAGTACAATACGGTTGTTGTTGTTGTTGTTGTTGTGAGAATGTTGAAAAAGCAGTGAGTAGGTTTATACTATTGGCTCGAAATATTTATTTGATTGTAAGCGTTCGCAACATTAAGATCGAACACATTATGATAATAGCTTGCAACACGCGAAAAGGGGCATTCGGATAGTTGCGTAAAGTGTCAAAACTTTACAACTTCATTTGATTTCGTGCCACATTAGACTTGCGCAAAAAAAAAGAGAATTGCATAGAAACGAAAAATGTCGCTCGGATTCGCCAGCACGAATTGCACAGGCTGATCCACGACGACACTTTAACCCATCACCACACAATCCCTACTTTTGACGCCCCTGAGAAAGAAGCCTTAAGAAAACATTGTGGAAAAAGGAGAAAATGCTGGTAACCAGCATTATCTCCTTTCCCCACAATGTTTTCTACCCTTCACAAAACAAATTTCAAATTTTCAGTCACTTTTATTTTGTCGTCTGCAAAATGCTCTCAATTTGGACCAGTCTAAAATATTGTCGTTTGGTAATGGGTTAAGCAAATGTCCGAATGCCCCTTTCCGCGTGTTTCGAGCCATTTATGACTCTAGTCCGAAACATTTCAACCAAACAAGACCTTTAAACATATAACAAGAATGTTATTAAGAATTATAAGAATATCAACATTTTTCTGCAGAAAACAAATTCAAAACAAAGCAATTCCTGGTTTTCATGACCCAAAGGAAAAAATCTTCCGAAAACATTGTGGGAAAAGGAGAAAATACTGGTATTTTCTTCTTTTCCAAAAATGTTTTCTACTCTTCTGAAGTAGAGTTTCAATTATTTTTGAGTCACTTTTATTTTGTCGTTTGATAATGTTTTCAATTTGGACAAGTCTAAAATTAAAACAACAAACAAACTGACGAACAAACAATTTCTATATGGTAATATATGGTACATATATGCTACATACATGTATGTGGTATATTTATGATACATATTTGGTATATGTGGTACATATGTGGTACCTATTTGGTATTAATGGTACATAAATGGTACATTAATAGTACATTTACGGTATACATGTATATGGTACATCTATGGTATATATGATACATAATATGGTATATATTTGGTATATATGGTACATGTATGTTACATATATAGAGCTTTTATGGTATATATGTAACATATATGGTACATTTATGGTATACATGGTACATCATGGTACATGTGATACAAAATTATATGGTACACGTATGGTGTATATATGGTACATACATGGTGTATATTTGGTATTTATGATACATGTATCATACATTTATGGTATATATGGTACATATTTGGTATATATGGTACATATATGGTACATGTATGGTATGTATGGTACATATATGTACATTTACTTATAGTATATTTATGGCATATATGATACATTTATGGTACATTTGTAGTATATATGATACATACATGGTATATTTATGGTATATAAGGTACATATTTGGGTATATATGGTACACACACATTTATGGTATATATGGTACATACATGTATATGGTACATATATGGCACATATATGGTACATTTATGGCACATATATAGCACATTTATGATTTATATGGTACATATATAGTACATATATGATATAGCGGTATATGGTACATATATGCTACTTATATTTTAGTTTAACCCATTACCACACAATCCCTACTTTTCACGCCCCTGAGAAAGACGTCTTTTGAAAACACTGTTGGAAAAGGAGAAAATGCTGGTAACCAGCATTTTCTCCTTTTCCTACAGTGTTTTCTACCCTTCCCAGAACAAATTTCAATTTTTCAGTCACCTTTATTTTGTCGTCTGCAAATGCTTTCAATTTGGACCAGTCCAAAATTTTCTCGTGTGGTAAAGAGTTAACAAACGATTTTTTTCCAGTAGTAAAGATAATGATACTGTTACAGACAAAAAGACAGGTTTGAGTGATTGAAAAATATGTCATTTTCAATGTTGTGAATATCGTTTTGAGAAAAAAAGATGCTCCTTTTCATTTTTTTTTTTGAAACAGCTGCATAGCGTAGGGCGTTAAAATGGCGTTAAATTGTCTTTCATTTTATGTTTGTTCGTAAAAAGGGCATTGATCCTTTACCAAACATCAAAATTTTAGATTGGGCCAAATTAAAAGTATTTGCAAAAGACAAATATAAAATGACTCAAAAATAGAGTTTTGTTCTAGGAGGGTCGAAAATAGTATGGAAAAGGAGAAAATGCTGGTTACCAGCATTTCTCCTTTTTCCACAATGTTTTCGAAGGGTTTCTTTTCCAGGGTCCTGAAAACCAAGGATTGTTTGGGAAAGGGTTAAGCAAAAGAAATTGCATGATACAATATTCAGAAATGTTTGGATCAATCGAGAGTGACATTACTTCTAAATTGAAAGTTTATCACTTCAGCCCGGGTTGATTCACAACAACCAACTGACATTTTCATTGGGCGCTGACCATGAACCACGTGGCGAGCATGTGACTGGATTCGGATTGCGCGTGCGCCGTCGTAAAAACGAAACCGTATCCGAAATTAGTCGTACTCAAATGTTTTAACCCTTTTCTACAGTTCAGGCTCTCCTTGGTGCCTTTGCTTTGAAATCAAACTGATAATTAAAAAATCAGCTATAGTCATTTTTTTAATTCTAAACTTGTCTAAACTAAAAGCATTCCCAGACAAGCAGGTAATGTGAATCAAAAATTGAAATCTATTTTGAAAATGATAGAAAATATTGTGGAAAAAGGAGAAAATGCTGGTTACACCAGCATTTTCTCCTTTTTCCACAATATTTTCAATAGCCCTCTTTCATAGGGTCATGAAAATCAGGGATTGTTTGGTAAAGACTTAATCTGCTAAATCAGTCAAATGAAACTTTCATTCCAATATCAAAGTCCTTAATATTGCTATTTCAAAGTTTTCCTCTTTTTTTTTGGGGGGGGGGGGGGAGGGGGGTGGGGGGGAGTGTATATTCAAGATCATACTGAACGTTCTATGCAGTCTGCAGTCTGATCTTGGATCTACACTGTTCGCAAAAGGTCGTCGAGGCGAGCATGTCACCCTAGGGATTTTACCATTTATAAAGAAAGCTTTACTGTAGTTTTTCATGGGTGTCGATTAATCATTTACAGCCGAATTTAACTATCTTTATGCTCCTATTGAGACCTTGATTCAGCATGCTTGCGCTCTTGTGTTTTTTATTAATTTGTTCGAGAGTAATTCTCTCCCACATCACTGCCCATAACTCTATTCAAAAATGACAAAACATTTTAGTCTGGTCTTATTTCAAAGCATTTGCAGACGACAAAATTTATAAATTGTATTTGTATTTTCAAACGAATAGAAAACTTTTTTTGGAAAGGGGAAAATGTTGGTGAAGTGATGGCTACCTATAAGGTAGGTTGAGTCACATGCAATTAGTTCTTTTTTGTATTCGAACGTACCTGTGAAAACAAGTAGCTTCTTAAAAAAAGAAGCAAGGAGAGGTCGACCTCGTTTTTTTTTTTTTTCAAATGCATCTACTTTCTATGCTTTTGAATTAAATATATCTTGGTACATGTAAAGAAACAACCAAGGCAATAAACGAGCCGTTGAAATCTGTTCAGTTGCATAGTATGCTGTGCATTACGGACATAGATCGAAACTCTATGCCACTTGTAAATTTTCTGCGTGTCATAAAACACATTCTACCTCCAGATGCCAATTGTTTTTATGTGTTTACTGCTTGGTAAAGTTACAATGCAACACGGCGATGCATTAACCCATTACCACACAATCCCTACTTTTGACGACCCTGAGAAAGAAGCCTTTTGAAAACATTGTGAGAAAAGGAGAAAATGCTGGTAACCAGCATTTTCTCCTTTTCCCACAATGTTTTCTAGTTCTACCTTCACAAAAACAAATTTAAAATTTTCAGTCGCTTTTATTTTGTCGTCTGCAAATGCTTTCGATTTGGACAAACCTAAGAATTTGTTGTTTGGTAAAGAGTAAAGCACCTTTTGCTAGATCATTGTTCATGTATCTATAGGTGCATTTGTATTCATTTCGGCTTTTTTCGTTTTTTTTTTCTTAATTGTGTAATTCTAACTTAAAGTAGCATAGAGAAAAAAAAAATGGCTAGAGACAAAAAAAAAACCTCTGCGGGCTGGTGTAATATGACCTATGTGAATAAAGTATCAACATCAATAAAAGTGGGAAGCTGTCGGATTATAAAAGGTCCCGATAATTAGCCCTTTATTGTGGGGAGAAAATGGGGGTTTGATATTTTGGAGAGGGTTTGATGTCCTGTACAGATAAAAGGGGGGTAATGTTGAAACGCGAGCAAGTAGTATAAATTTATGTCTTTATTTTAATGTGGTTGAAAAGCCCCCGTTTCTCCTTTAACACACAGTCCCGACTTTTAACGACCCTGAAAAAGAAAGCTTGCGAAATCATTTTGGAAAAAAAAGAGAAAATGTTCGTTAATACATGTTCCCTCCTTTCTATGACAATGTTTCCTATCCTTCACACAACAAACTCGAAAGCAACTAAATAAAATCACTGAACATTTCAAGACTGCAGCATAATCCAAATATTGCTATTTGAAAGGTTGTTCAACCATATTTGAGACAGTACCGATGCAAGATAAAAATACACGAGCTGTGGAGTCGGATCTTCATCTAACATGTCTGATCATAAGCGTTCTGATCCACGTATACTCGTCTGTATATTTAACATGCAACTTCCCTTTCTCTCAAGTGTTGTTTTTTTTTATTTATACTATGCTCAAATTTGAAACAAAATGTAATGAATATTGCTATAGTTTTACATGTATGCTTGAAACAGTCAGTACGTGTGAGTTTGAAACATTTACATGTACTCGTATACGAGCCCTGCTGTGAGAAAATGAGTATTACCACTCTTTCATTACCACTCAATCCCTACTTTTGACGCCCCTGAGAAAGAAGCCTTTTGAAAACACTGTGTGAAAAAGAGAAAATGCTGGTAACCAGCATTTTCTCCTTTTCCCACAATGTTTTCTACCCTTCACAAAACAAATTCCAAATTTTCAGTAACTTTTATTTTGTCGTCTGCAAATGCTTTGAATTTGGACAAGCCTAAAATTTTGTAGTTTTGTATTGAGTTAAAGCATCTGCAAAAACTATCGACCCGCGTCAACCAGTCTGTGTACATGTTTAAGGATTACTCTACCTCATGATTCGGTCTAGTTATAGATAAAATGGATTTTATAAATTCGTAAGTATGTAACGACTGTGTGATGAAATTGTGGAGGTAATCTGACACAATAATACATCACATGTACATGTACAGATATTTTCGCATTTCCAGTAAATGTAAATATTAAGTCAGCTGAAAAGACAAAAACTGAAATGTTGATGTGATGGGGGGGGGGGGGTGTTGGGGGCTCTATCATATCACACACAAAATGTCTGGCCATCCCGGCCTTCATTATATTTTAAAGTGGGCGTTGCAAATGCTTTCAATCTTGACCAATCTAAGGCTTGTATTTTGGTGAAAAATAAATCTTGTATCAATGACTAATTTATCCTAAAAAAGTTTTACTGTTTGAAATAAGACATACGTTTCCTGGATTTCAAGCCTCAGTGCAAAAATCACGTCAAAGTTACATAATCTCCGGACTGTTCTAGTATCCGGATATGAAGTACCATTCACCGTTTATGGTTCATATTCGTGGCTTATCGTATCAAGACTCTTGTCCATATTTCAGCCTCAAGATCGTCACCATAGTAACATCGTATTCCATGACGGCAACTTGTCATTAATCTTTCCCTATTTGATAATGTATTTCTTGAAACCCATTTAAACTTTACCTTCATGGGCCGTTTCGGATATTTTTTTTTAACTATCTAAATTGATAAAAGACCATACACACAGTCCAGTACACTTTTGATCCAACCATCCCTGATAACTTCTTTAGTATGATATCAATACAAGAAGCATCCTGACATTTGAATAAACATGCATTTTTGTACCGATTTCTCAAATCTCAAACAAAAAAAAAGACTAATTTTTTTCTGTAAAAAAGGAACTCTCGTTTTTTATTAACTTGTTATAATATAGAAATATACAATAAAATCTACACTATCCAAAAATAGCTTTTCATAATTCTAGGGGCTAAATGAGTTGAGATCTGACGCATTCACACTGATCCAAAACTTCATATCTATAGGAAGAATAGAGTTAACCCTTTACCAAACGTCAAAATTTAAGACTGGTCCAAACTGAAAGCACTTGCAGACGACAAAATACAATGTAACTAAAAAATTGAAATTTGTTTTCAGCAGGATAGAAAATATTGTGGGAAAAGGAGAAAATGCTGGTAACCAGCATTTTCTCCTTTTCCCACAATGTTTTCAAAAGGTTTCTATCTCAGGGTCCTAAAAACCAGGGATTGTTCGGTAAAGGATTAAAACATAAACCTTGACACCAAATGCTAAGGTTTTCAACATCTTGCTGCAGACCGCCCTCGGAAACTTTGTAGCTTTTGTCACAATGTTTTTCTTGTATGCATCCAGTCTTTCTGTATTTATTCCTTATCTTTACGAGGATTTGTTATCCCAAGATTCGTCACCGAAGGTAACGTGTTAATCATCGTCATTGTAAAGTCGACAGTGTGTGTGGCTAGCACTTGACTTCTGAAATAAAATGTTGGTAAAAATTTATTCCCCGATCGATATTTCTCTTGTTTTTATCAAATTATAAACAAACGGAGTCCTATCTCGTTTATCTAAAGGCTACGCGTAGGAATAACTTTTAGGACTACTTTTTAGTATGGAATTCGTTTATTAGGCCCTTAGTCGTCTTAAACAATAAATATGTTTAATCAAGGATGGTTATCTCCAGCTAGATGGCATTCTACAAATATTCATCCATCTAATTTGGGCATCCTGTGTACAGAACCGAACTACTTTCCTACGCGACAACCGTTACTTTGAATTTCAAACTAAAATAAACGTTATTCAATAAAAAAAAAAAGCTACCTGGTACGATTCAGTTAGCTATGATCAGCAGTTTAGAGAATTCTGAATCTGGTCTGATTTTTCCTGAAACGTATTAACAAAAGCTATTTTCTCCATTGCTACTTTATAGCGCGTAAAACTGCTATCTTCACGTTATCGGGGAGAGTGATGCGTCCTATAAGACAGGTCGAATCTTCGAAGAATATGAAACAAACAACAAATCAAGGGTGACATTACACATATAGTTATATGCATTCGTGAACCTTGTTCACTAGAATTATAAATTCTCCGCGGTACGTAGTATAGCGGAGAATGTTTGTCTTAACATGGTTAATGCACACATATGTATTGTGTGTCTCCGTGCGCATGAAGCACGAAGTGGCGGGATTTTCATGGTGTAATGGGGTATATTCGGTCAGTTCCACGTCAGACGTTCGACAGACAGGCAGCAAATTACCAATGCCATTCGAATTGCTGAGGGTTTTTGAGATATTGTCTCTAGCTGATAAATGCTTAGGGAGTAAAACGGTTGTAGTAGGTTGAAATCCGCCAACCCTGGTTTCCTATGGATAGTCTGAGAAACACTACGTTGTTTCGTGCATGTTGCGGATACACGGTTCCTCTCACTGAGGGGTTTTACGTGGACGGCCAGTATCTTTAATAGGAAATTACATTACGTTTTGTATTGAGTTCATGTAAGTAAGATTGTGGTAGATATAACTTTTTTTTTGTTGTTTTTGTATGGATTGCCAGTGCTGCCTAATAAAGCGTCTCCGTCTGGCTGTTGCAAATCGGTGTTTGCTTGTTTATGTGTGATGACGGTGTTTGGACTTATCGATATTGTTCCATTTATTCATTCAAAAACATCTGGTTGTATAAGAAGGTCTGGTCGGTTTATTGCGGTTGAAAGCTGCAGCTAAACTGGGTTGAATGTCGATCTTTTTTTTTTGAGATGTCAAAGTTTGCAGGGGTTTGGTACCATCAACGGTTATTCACGATACATGCAGGGTGATACCAACAGTTTGAAAAAGTTACTTTTGCTTGTCAAAACCGGGACCTATTTTATACAGGGACAGTCTTAAACCACAGGCCTTACACTGTAGGAGTACTTTTACTGACAAAATTCACTGGTTTACTTCCACTTTGTATGAAATATTGGATCTGTCATGAGGTGGTTGTTGAGATAAAAATTGATTAAACGAGTGTCAGATTCTTTTTATTACATTACAGTATAACAAGAATTATAGTCCAAAATCTGTTAAACCAGAGGCATACATGTATCATGAGTAATGAAATTTACATGAAGCCTGCGCACTTACTTTGACAGGTACATTACGGACGAAAAAAGTTCCGACGAAACGTGCGTTATATTTTTCTTTGAGTCTTAGGCACAAGTGAACAGTTTGCTTCGAATTGGCCAGGTCAAAATTATAAATAAGTGAGTAGGGTAGGTGTTTAATGCAATTTTGATAAGAAGAGTAGATATTACACCCATGAATTGTGTTAGATGAAGGAAAAGAAGCATTTGATTTGTATGTGAAACAGGGGGTTATGACCTTTCCTTCTTTGTTCTATAGTTTTGACCCCAAATGCGAAAGTGAGGGGTCATGGAACAAGCGGCTGTTTTTAGCGGAGAAAACAAGGGTAGGGTCAGGGCACTACAGATTGCGAAAAAAAAACGGCATGGTAATGTGCTATTGTGGATTTTATCTACAGATTATGTGTTGTTTGGAGTTTCAATTCAACTTGAAATTTTTAGGCTAGCTTCCTGGGTTTGGATTTTGTGAATTTTGGAATATAGGCTAAAAGGGCATCTTTTTTTTTTTCAGTTTTTTTTTTTTCTGACCATGTCACTTGCTTATATTGATCATTGATATCACTATTTCACAAGGTGAACATGATTTATTGATAAAATCTAAAGAATTAGGATTGTGCTGTTGCATTTAAGTGCTCCTTATAATTTCAGGCTGACTATATAGACCTTTGTTTGAGGAAGTTCAGTTCGGCAAATGGCTGACCAAGACGAGTTTATCCGACAACCGTGTACTGCTACCTGACAGTGATTAAATTAGCAACTTCATCATGATAAGAACTTTGACCGCTAATTTCCTTAAAAAACCTAGGTCAACATTGTTTAAGAAATGAAGCGTATAATTACAGAGTGTTGACCAAATACAGCACTGTTTTCTTATGTCACACATGTGTGTGAGACAAGAAAATTCGTAATGGCTGTATTACATTGAAAACAAGGAGAGTTATGTGATAAATATACGTCCAGTGGCCCATACATTAACTCTTTCCAAAACGACAAACTTTTGGACCAGACCAAATTGAAAGAATTTGCAGACGACAATTCAACTTTTGGTGAAAAGATGATTTCTGTCTATGATATGGTAGAACAAATTGTGGGAAAAGGAGAAAATGCTGGTTACCAGCATTTTCTCCTTTTCCAACATTTTTTTCAAAAGGCTACTATTCCAGACCCGTAAAAGCCAGAGATTGTTTGGGAAAGGGTTAAGCCAAAAGGTTTGACACTTCAAGAGATTGCGATTTTTGCTACCCTACCTAAAGCACAACTAACCTTGAAATATCACACTGGAAATAGTCTTCCGGTGGCAGACGACCGATCCTTTACGTAGGCAAAGGAACAAAATAGTTCTAAGAACTAATAAACTTGTACACGGTTTCCTTAGAAATTACCAGTATAAAACCAATACCAAAGCAAATAAGAATTTTGTCTAGACAAAAATGGGTTGTTTTCTAAATTGTTCAATCATATCACCCCATGTTTACAACAGAGAGGCAAAACATTTGAAATTTATTCTCACTCTGAACTTCGGATTAAAAACTTCTTTTATTTTGGGCTTTAAGTTATATAAGATGATTTATATGTAATCACACTATATTCAAAGACAAAATATCTGGTCAGATTGTGGAGCTGCCAAGCCAAAATGGAATCCTAATTTGGCCCAGACAGACTTCCAGTTTGGACTACGGCATGTATGTACATACGATCCCTGGTTAAGAGAATTAAAAAAAACGTATAACTGTTTAATATTTGTCGCCAACGGTCACAATTATAATGATATTTTGTTTCTATTATACCAGAAATTGACGGGCGATTGTTACACACCCGGTTTTATTTCGATCGAATGAAATCCTTTTTTTTTCCTCAAAAGTGTTTGATTGAGTCATTTTTGAGATAACTTAATTAACGCTTTCAGACGTTTATGGGCAGTCTGATTAGGAAACCCAAACAAATGCAGTTTCGTCACGGCCCGATTCGCCAATTATCCAACCGGGATTTCACAATTCGTTTAATAATCATAAATTCAATTAATGAAATTAGAGATTTGAACCATTTGTCGTTATTTTCGACGTGGAGATCGCCATATGCCGAGACATTTTCCAGGCATCGAATCTTTCATCCGGGCGCGTGGAGCTGAAATCTCGCGAAATCTCGCCCAATCTCCCTGGTACGGAATTCACGAGGCGTGAAGTTACGTCACTAATTAGCGTTTCATTGAACCAACAACACAAAGTCCCAGCCCTACAGGAACAATGGCGGAATACTTACCCATCTGTCATGGTTTGAGAGAGTTAATCCTGAACCTAGGAAGATACTCAAGGCAGCGAAAGAAATTTGATTATTCCTGTTTTTTCTTTACTGAACTTCTTATTTTTAAGATTTTTTGTCCTTATAACCCTTTCCCAAACGACATTTTTGTTTTTACCAAATTGAAAGCGTTTGCTGATGACAAATCAAAAGCTATACAAATGTCTGAACTTTATCTAGAAATTTACTGATTTAACCCTTTACCGAACAATCCCTGGTTTTTACGACCCTGTAAAAAGAAGTCTTTTGAAAACATCGTGGGAAAAGGAGAAAATGCTGGTAACCAGCATTTTCTCCTTTTCCCACATTGTTTTCTACCCGCTGGAGGCAAATTTCAATTTTTGAGTCGGAATCTTTTTTGTCGTCAGCAAATGCTTTCAATTTGGACCGGTCTAAAATTTTGTCGTTTGGTAGAGAGTTAATTCTTAGAATATCCTTTCAAACACAGAAAGAGGGTATCTTAACCCTTATCCCTCTATATAACTTAAATTAAATTTTCAGTTTGATATCAACTCATTACCAAACGACAAAACTTTAGACTGGTCCAAATTGAAAGCATTTGCAGACGAGAAAATAAAAGTGACTGAAAATTTGAAATTTGTTTTGTGATGGGTAGGAAACATTGTGGGAAAAGGAGAAAATGCTAGTAACCAGCATTTTCTCCTTTTCCCACAATGTTTTTTTAAAGGCATCTTTCTCAGGGGTGTCAAAAGTAGGAATTGTGTAGTAATGGGTTAATAACTCAAATATTCCTGTTTCAAAGTTATGTTTTAGGAAATAGCTTCTCCTTGTCGGACAGTGTAAATCAAAGATCAGACTGCACGTTCTGTGCAGTCTGATCTTGATCTAAACTGTCCGCAAAAGGTCAGCAAGTCGCGCTTAGCAGCCAAAGAGTTAATATTATAATTACGTACTTTATATGCATTTCACCTGGACGACTTAATGCAGCTTAAAGTTCCAGTCGCTGCCAAAAGTAAACAATACCACTGATGTAATATATCTTAATTTAAATTATACCATTTAAAAGTATGAAAATTATTATGAAGACGACAGTCTGTTATTAAACGGTCGTTCTAAGCGACGGTTAGTCGATGGAAGAAGGGAAGAAAACACTATGTAAAATGGAGAAAATGCTCCTATGGGCATTTTCTCCTTTTTCCACAGTGTTTTCAAACGCCTTCAACTTCAGAGCCGTAAAAACCAGGGTAAAAAACAGGACTTATCTGGAAAAGAATTAAACAAGACATCACATGATAATGGAGTCATAAAATCCAATGCGGGGAACAACCTAACATAAACTGGTCCTTGACATGCAAAAATGAGAAATGACCAATGGCAAAAAGTTTCGACCTCGGTCAGCCTGTCCGGACTGCGCAGGATGACATGATTCGATATATTTTGAGGGTGCATCAAACCTCTGCATATTTCACGTTTACAGGGGGTCGAACATTTTGCAGGGGCATTAAAGGTGGCCCTTCAGATTCTAGGACGAACATTTTACAAAAGTACAAAAAAAATCATCCTTATTCTCCCAAAGCCTTATAATTTTCTCTCATAAAACCCCGATAGTCGAAAACCATCCGACAACCAGAGAAATTAGAGATTCACTACAGCCCAGGTCGTCACCGACGGGAAACACTGTCTTTTTTTTCAGTGCATAAGCATTTTTTTGCAGGAAATACACATAGTAAGCTTCAAACATAGCCTACGAAGAAGACATTGTGGATGATAATTACATGTTATTTATGCTATGGAATAAAAGTGTGATTAGTCACGTGTCAATCACTTAACAATCCCACAATGCTTTTTTGGATTTTTGTTTAGAAATCTAAAAATATTGTAAGAGGCTACGTAGTCTTTTTAGGGAATACCGTCAATTTTTCTTTTTGTAATTTCACGACTCTTAATTATTGATGATTTGTATTGGGTTTTTTTTTCATATATAAATTTTGGTGATATACATATTTTTCAATTTTGTGTGATGTGAAAAATCTAAATACCCACCTTTAAGGTAATACACCCCCATCTGCCTCTAGTGCAACATGGAATAAAATTTCCCAATACATGTAAATGATAAATAAAAATTCATACAGATAATATAATACTTTTTGCACATTTTTAACTGACCAGATTCCTTTGATGTCTGTCTTGAAATTATTTGTTAATAGTTTTGATAATTTTCAGAAAAGGGAGCTAATAATTATCGCTTTTTGTAATGAAAATATAGTGATTTTAGATTTATAAATGATAATTACGTATAAAAGGGGAAAAAAGGAAGAAGTGGCTCGCTTAAAGAAGTACAAAGGTACTCATTTTTAATCATAGCACATTTTGTAGGATACTATCACGGTGGAAACAGCTGTTTTCTGTTACGGGTACACTACCTTAAACCACCATTTCGAAGTCATATTCTATCAAGTCACATGTCTGTTTATTTACTTTTGTTTTCTACTTGAGAAATATGAGATATAGATATTGTTTTCTCTGATTTATATAGGCCCGGTGCGATATAAGTTTTTTTTTTGTTGAAGTAAGAATTTCTCTTGCCATTCTAGTGAGAAAAGAAAATACATGGAGAACCATCAGGCGGGATTGGAAAGCTTGTGACTGGTACCAAGTCAAAATTGACGGGTTCCCCCCATTGTCTGCTGTTTTTACGGAAATCTAAGACGCATTGTCGCGAGGGCGTAAACCAGTCTAAAAGAAGCGTCAAATTATGTTGCATTATTAGCTGATAAATGCCAGGTCGGCGGAACTATTCTATTATACCGAACTTAAATATCAATCTTCATAAAGATCGAGTTTCCGAAATAACGTTCGTCCCTTCAATTAACTCCCAAATGCTTCCCCACACGCCCTTCCGCAATGCCATTCAATTTCTTTATTTGTTATTCTTTCCATGAGAACTTATGTTTAGAAATATAACGGTTTGATTCTTACACCGCTAAAGAAGTTAAAAATCAACCCATTACCACACAATCCCTACTTTTGACGACCCTGAGAAAGAAGCCTTTAGAAAACATTGTAGGAAAAGGAGAAAATGCTGGTATCCAGCATTTTCTCCTTTTCCCACAATGTTTTCTACACTGCTAGAAACAAGTTTCTATTTTTAAATCAAGTTTATTTTGTCGTCTGCAAGTGCTTTGAATTTGGACCTGTCTAAAATTTTGTCGTTTGGTAAAGAGTTAACGTGTTAGGTATGTACATATAGCACGTCACACGGGACCTGACATAGAAGCCTTTTTGAAAAGATTGTGGGAAAAGAAGAAACTGCTGGTGACCACAGTGTTTTCTACCCTGCTGGACACAAATTCAATTTTTTAGTTACGTTTATTTTGGTGGTTTCCAAGTGCTTTCAAATTGGACCATTCCAAAGTTTTGTCGTTTGGTAAAGAGTTAAAGTGTTTGGTGTATATGCAGCACCGTCACTCTGGACCTCGATTTAAATAACGTCTCACCCGAAAGCTGGGCGGCTACCCTCAGTCGTTTTTAAACAAAATACATAGAGGATATAGAGCTCTAGATGTTGTTTTTTTCGGTGAAAGATCGAAATTTATTTATCGTGGAAATATTACCGATGGTGTTCACTCGATGAAATAAATTTCGATCTTTCACCGAAAAAAATAAATATTCCAACTATTGCATGCTTTTAACCCTTTCTGGGAGGAGCTTTATCAAAATCCAGTACAATTCTTTTCCGTTATTCCCCGTGGCGTACCCCTCTCGCATAACAACGCATTACAATATTATATTACGTCAAGCGCGAGAAATGTAAGGTATATGACGTCATATTTCCCATCTGGTTGTGAGGCACGCGCAATTTACCTAGGCAACAAGAACGTGTTAAATCGGTATTTTCACTGGTGGTACCACTGTAAGATCGAAAAATATGTTCACTGCTATTTCTCGTTATCCTACCGCAAAGTGTGAAATAAATTGAATGGATCCATAATCATTAATTTGATGACTTGTTTAGTATAATGCATCAAGAAGATACCTTAAGCCACCTTTGGCCCGAGCATGGCTTCATTTTTGTAACAGCACCACGTATATAAACTCGACCTTTTTCCACCACGAAAAGTACAATCCAATGAAATCAAGAGAGTTCAATCGATCAATCAGATTACTTTATTTAGCTCAGATCTTAGGATTACAAGATATTTGAGCATTTCCAACCTTTGATAATAATTTAGTGTGATGAAGAAGGGATCCTTTTCAGTAGTAGGGGAAGTCTGAGATTGCAAATAATATAGACACCTAAATTTGTAAAGTATTTTAAATCTTTACTCCGCGTCTCAAACGATATAAGACGGACTAAAGATGCAAGAAGTTTTTTTTTTTTAATTTATTTTAGGCTTGACTAAACGAATGGTCGGAAAAGATCCAAGATCACTTTCTATGCAGTCTGATCTTGATCCATACCATCCGCACAATCTTCTTCTCTTATCTGAGGGTTCCGTTTAGGGACATGCGTTACATTAACCAATTTATTTACCACACAATCACGCCTTTTAACGACCTTCAGAAAGAAGACTTTTGAAAACATCAATTGAGGGAAACGGAGAAAATGCTGGTAACCAGCATTTTCTCCTTTTTCCAACAATGTTTTCTACCCAGCTTGAAACACATTTCATTTTTCAGTTACGTTTATATTGTCGTCTACAAACGCCTTCAATTTGGACCAGTCTAATTTTTTTTTTTCGTGTGGTATATATGAGTTAACCAGTCTCCTAATAACAGGGTGAAATGAAACTTTTGAGTTGATGTTAAAATCCGTATTTTTGCTTTTCCAATTGCATTTTAGGGGAGGGAGAAATTTATCTGCTTATCGGATAGTGTAGATCAAAGATCAGACTGCACGTTCTGTGCAGTCTGATCTTGATCCACACTTTCCGCAAAAGATCATTGAGTCGCGCTTAGCAGCCTTGGGGTAATTGGGTGATGGTGTAACGAGTTATTCGTCCAAACGAGAAAACACTGTTATCAGTAATCAGTTTTTTTATCAAATTAGTACATGTCAGCTCAATTTTTCAATCCGAGCAAGTGACATTTCGGTAAATGTCCGACTTGCCGCCGAGTGTGGCCGATCTAAATGGCGCGCGTGCAGCTCACGTGACCTGGGATCTGTTACGTCATCTCAATTCGAAACAATTCCTTGGAGAATAGTCAGGCGGAAGCTGCGAGTGTTTCCGATAATTATCTGTACTGAACTGTCTTTTCCGACCATTTTTCAACTTTTTATGTGTGATTAGTTCGTAGATGTCCACAGACAGGGAGGAAAAGGGGTGGGGTTAATGATTTAGCCAACGATAAACTCCCGAAGTAGACAGGGAAAACATAGACTGGTATCAGTCCGTTAAATGGAGTATTTCTTTTGAAAAAACTTCAAGTAAAAATGCAATACAAATACACTGTGTTCTCAATGTTCTGAATGTCCGATTTAAGGTGGTAGACCCCTAATACCTCTAGTGTTGCATTGCACAAAGTTTTCTTGATAATTGATAAATACGGATTTATACAGATATAATACTTTTGCACATTTCTAATCGAACAGAAATTTCTTTATGCCTATCTTGAATTTATTTGTAAATACTTTTGTTAGTTTCCAGAAAAGGGAGGTAATTACTATCTCTCTCTTTGTCATGAAAATATAGTGGTTTTAGATTTATAAATGATAACTCTAGAAAAGACAAAAAACGAAAAGTGGCTTGGTTAAAACAGTACAATAATACTCTTTTTAATCATAGCAAATTTTGTAGGATAATATTATTGTGGAAATAGCTGTTTTCCATTAGGGGTCTTCTACGTTGATATGATTCAGAAGAAGGGCAAATAAGAACACATGAGTTTTCTACAGTTGTGTACCTTGTATAGCATGACATCATGGTATCATTAATCACAGAAATGCATAAAGACCCCTATTATCATAGTATAGCTCATACATGCTGAAATATTGTTCTTGGGATTTCATATAAATTTTTCTCCAAACCTTCTGCTTTGTGCAAAATATATTATTTGATTTTTTTTGGGGGGGAAAAAAAAGTTGTCAAACTGAGACATCATTCGCAGTAGGGACAAAAGGCTCGGAGAGAGGGTTGGGGCTCATTGACTAAGATTAAAACAAGTTGGCTTCTTTTAAAAAAAGAAGCCAGGAGAGGTCAGCATCAATGTTTTCAAAATTAATAGTTTATTGGCTTTAAATTTCAATATATTTTGGTACATGTAAACAAACGAGTAAAAAACGCGTAGAAACATCATATGGTCAATTATTAGAGAGGTTATTTGCAGCCATGGCAAATTACTAAATCAAATCTTTTCTGTATTTCGTCATAATGTAAAAATAAACAATTTCTATTTCCTGTTTCGTTTTTCTTTATTTCGCTTTATTTACAAAACCATGACGAAATAGATTGATAACCTCTCCAATCATGTTCAGTATGTAGTATTCCGTTGAACAGTTGGGAGGAAGCTAATAACTGTTAACTACTTTTACTAGCAATTTTTTGTGTATCGTGCAGAAAATATATTTATTCCTATCAACTGGCTCTCTTGTTCTCCGTAGTAAATTATTCGTATCGAAATATCCTTTATGTTACTGCATTAACCCTTTATTCCATAGATACTCATTTCTACGCACTGATTGTAGGAGCCTTTGGAAAACATTGTGGCAAAAGGTGAAATTGCTCGTCACGAGCAATTTCACCTTTTGTGACAATGTTTTCTATGCTATCAAAAGGTGCCATACATACATAAGAAACGGCTTCATCGTTGCTGTTATTTAGGGTCAATTAGAGATACCATAGAAATGTCTCATGGTGTAAAGGATTAAATGAAAAATAGCTGAACGCGCAAACAGAAGACAAAATATTACTCATTGTCGATTTTGTCCAACGAACGAGACTATTTATGAAGCAGGTGTCCGGTAATGGTACAAATCAAGTGTGTCCAAGAAGTGCACTTAATTTTCAAGTACTGGACGTTAACCGAACAAAGTCTGAAGATTAACCCTTTACCAAGGGATCAAGGACTTCTGCGATTCTGAAGAATTCGGTTCATAAAGCATCGTTATAAAAGAAAGAAAATAATGATTACCAGCGTCTCAACCTTTTTGCCCACGGTATTTTCTACCCTTTACAAAAATAAACAACATCACTTTATTTACAACATTGCAATTTTTTTCAACAAGAGCGAGAAGTTTATCTTTTTTATTTTCGCCTGGTAAAAAATTCAACCGTTTTCCAAATGACAAAATTTTAGACTAGTCCAAATTGAAAGCAATTGCAGACTACAAAATTAATGTTACTCAAAAAGCAAAATCTGTTTCCAGCATGGAAGAAAACATTGTGGGAAAAGGAGAAAATGCTGGTTACCACATTTTCTCCTTTTCCCACAATGTTTTCAAAAGGCTTCTCTCTCAGGCCCGTAAAAACTAGGTATTGTTTGGTAAAGGGCTAATGCTTCCTTGCTCTCATGTATAACATTCTGTTGTTGCTTTTTCCAAAAATCGATTTTATTTTATTTTTTATCTTTTCGTGATCCAGGTAAACCAAAAACATAAACAACTGAAGAAGGTTTTCGAAAAAAAATAAAATGAAAAAATTCTACAAACTAGAACAGTTTCCCGGTACAGCCAAAGGAACAAATTGGTGGAGAAAATGGCACGCTCCATTCACAATATTTATGGGTTTTAATCCCTTTGTTTAGGAAATGTTGTTAAATTAAAGGACCAAGTGACACTTATTAATGTACTTGTAACCAAGGTTTTTATTTACTCGTGTTCTGCATTATGGGGTGAAATCAAATATAAATATTGACTCGAGCGATAGCAGGGGTAATTTTGACACTGTTTATATTAAAATTAATGGAGATTCTGCAAGGTGCAAACACCGAACATACCAAGCCTCGTCTAAAATTTCTTGGCATTTTGTTCCCCAATCCTTTAGTCGCCAATTAAAAGTTTGTTTCATCTATGTTTCCCCAAAACTATGTTTACAGCTATATGAACAACAAATGTTCAGGTCGTTTAGCATAGGCAAGATCCGCACTTTTGAGATACGAGGGGAGGTCGATAAGTTCGTAAAACTCGGTATTTTTCTTTACAATTCAAATGTTTTCCTTTTATTTTTTTGCAGTATAAACCTTTGCCAGTTGAATGATAAAAGCCATTCAGTCAACACTTTACAGTTTTTGCTCTTACTTTTTATTGGAAAACCTATACCCATAGACAAAAATGAAAAGTCAGAATATTGAGTTCAGAGCACAAGTCCAGAGTTACACAAGCGGCTATTCGTGAGTGCAAGGTCGAGCAGTTAAATCACCAACCGTACAGTCCAGACCTGGCCCCAAATGATTATTGTCTGTTCTGCAATTTGATATCCCACTGCTTGGAGCGAGATTTCTGGAGGATAATGAGCTCAAGTCTGCTACAGAGTGACTTCTGACTTTCCATTTTTGCCGATGGGTATAGGTTTTCCAACAAAAAGTAAGAGCAAAAAAAAGTAAGAGCTGACTAAATGGCTATTATAATTCAACTGACAAAGGTTTATGCTGCAAAAAATGAAATAAGAAATTTTGAATTGTATAGAAAAATACAAAGTTCTACGAACTTATTGACCTCCCCTCGTATGTAGAGAACACTGACCATTATCTCCCGCTAGATGGCATTCTGTAAATACTCATCTATCTGATATGAGCATCCTGGGTACAGAACCGAACCACTTTCCTACGCGACAACCGTTACTTGAATTTAAAACAAAAAAAAGTTTACCCAATAAAACGCTACCTCGTGCAATTCACTCAACTATGATCACCAGTTTAGAGACATCTGTTGCTAAAGCAGGTCTCATTTCTCCTCAAACGTATTGATACGTAAAAGCTATTTTCAACATTGCTACTTTATAAAGCGTAATATTAAAGTCAGCCCGCTTTCGGGGCTAGTAGTGATGCGTCATATAAGACAGTCGAATCTTCGAAGAATATGACATGCGCAGACAACGGAACACTGACGGTTTGAAAATAATCAATCTCCGTTCATATTCTCTAATTATTCTTAACCCTAAGACTGCTAAGCTCGACTCACTGACCTTTTACGGGCAGTATAAATCAAGATCAGACTGCAGAGAACGTGCAGTCTGATCTTGGTTCTTCACTGTCCGACAAGGAGATATTATTCCCCAAAATATAGCTTTGAAATTGCAATGTTTGTGTTTTTACTATTCAATAAAAAAAAAAAAACATCACTATACGAGTAGTTAGTTAGCAGGATATATGTTAAGAACGTTTTAGGTCGTATTCTCCGAAATGTTCCAAACTTGAAAGTAACACAAGTTCTGATTGGCTAAACCATTTGGTTCAGACAAGTAGGTGTTGTGTTTCTATCAAATTAAGAAAATCTTGAAAAATAAGACGAAGAATATTCTTAAGAATGATTGGTGATTACGGATCCCGGGCCCGTTTTCACCAACTATTCTTGGGAATATTTTTTGTCTTATTCGCCAAGGTTTTCTAAATTTGTAAGTAACACACTCTCTGATTGGCTAAACCGAATGGTTTAGCCAATTAGAAGTTGTGTTACTTACAAATGTAGAACATTCTGGAGAACAAGACAAAGAAAGTTCTGAAGAATGGTTGATGAATACTACGGACCCTGGACTCGACATTCGCAGATAACCGGAAGTAGACCAAGTTTAATATATCCCTGTGCTATCGCTATAAAGAAATTACATGTAATTCAGAATCGTTTACTTCAGAAATTTATGTTAATACACAGTAGAAAAAAAGTTGAAATGAAATTGAAAATATAGAGACATCCAGCGTACACTTACTTTTGCAATTTTTTTTTTTTTTTTTTAATCAGATTAACGACTTAAGATTTTTTATTTGTTTTTTATTAGTTGGCGACATTGTTATAATCTAAACCTTAAAGAGCCTTTCTTTAACTCTTTACCACACAAGAAAATCTTAGACTGGTTCAAATTGAAAGCATTTGCAGACAACAAAATAAAGGTGACTAAAAAATAGAAATTTGTTCTGGGAAGGATAGAAAACACTCTGGGAAAAGGAGAAAATGCTGGTTACCAGCATTTTCTCCTTTTCCCATAGTGTTTTCAAAAGTCTTCTTTCTCAGGGGCGCCAAGAGTAGGGATTGTGTGGTAATGGGTTAAAAAAAATATACTTGTTTTTTGGGCAAATGTAGATGTTTTAGGTAAATGTTAACAGTGTTTTCTGTTTTTGAAAATGCACTCCATTGTCCTTAATTTCTTTACTGAGTGGCTTGAAATCGTTTTGGTAACACCTTAAAATACCCTGCATGATTTTGGGTTGAATCAGCGTACCAGATTTGTAATTAGTTTTCCAACTCTCCTTGGCCCTCAAATCAGCCTGACCCTCGGGGTCAGAAGGCGTGGTACTGCTGTAATATGGTGCAGCAATTTGCACAGTGCAGCTTTGTTGGTTTGACTGATATTATACTGCGTTTAGAATTTCACGGCGATTTGCCCACTGGTCAAAACAATACGACAATAGTCGTGTCCGGTCACGATGGGTCAAACAGTTGCAATAAAGCAAAGCCAAGGGAGTATTCACGATCTTAACATGTTATTTAGTTATCCAGAATTTTCTAGATTTGAATGTAAGACTGCTCCTGATCGAGCCAATTTGTTTAACTCTTTACCAAACGACAAAATTTTAGACTGGTCTAAATTGAAAGCACTTGCAGACGACAAAATGAATGTGATTAAAGACGACAAAATGAATGTGACTAAAGAATTGAAATTTATCAAAGGAAGGGTAGAAATCATTGCGGGAAAAGGAGAAAATGCTGGTTACCAGCATTTTCTCCTTTTCCTATAATGTTTTCAAAGGGCTTCTTCCATTGGGGTGTTAAAAGTCGGGATTGCGTGGTAAAGGGTTAAGCCAAACAGAAGTTGTGTTACTTTCAAATTTAGAAAATTTTGTAGAGTAAGACTGGGAATGTTCTGAAAGTAACAACAGCTTCCAATAGTAAACGAAGTGCGTGTTAAAATGCTGTATGAATTTAATTCCAACCATCTAAAAACATTAAGATGCATACATACATACATACATACATACATACATACATGTTCACGGCTGGGGTGAATCATGCCACCCCAAGCCTTCGGGTCGGGCGACGGAGCTGTGAACAAGTTTCCAAGTTCCCTGCCACCTGAATGTACAACGAATTTATTATGCTGCAAAGTTTTATGATTCCAACTTTTTTTGAGCGAATTAACCTGCTCTGTTTAACTCATTACCAAACGACAATATTTTAGGCTTGTCCAAATCGAAAGCATTTGCAGATGACAAAATAAAAGAGAATGAAACTTTGAAATTTGTTTTATGAAGGGTAGAAAACGTGGGATAAGGAGAAAATGCTGATTACCAG
The DNA here is from genome assembly GCA_943736015.1 of Tridacna crocea. Classification (NCBI taxonomy): domain Eukaryota; kingdom Metazoa; phylum Mollusca; class Bivalvia; order Cardiida; family Cardiidae; genus Tridacna; species Tridacna crocea. The sequence goes on from OX031069.1 coordinate 20,368,589, forward strand.
CATTTTCTCCTTTTTCCACAATGTTTTCTAAAGGCTTCTTTCTAAGGGGCGTCAAAAGTAGGGATTGTGTGGTAATGGGTTAAGAAATCGAGTACGCTGACGAAATAGACTTTCCCTTCAGAGCGCCCCAATTCAATGAAAACTGACGTCACTGGGAACTGACGTCACTGAAACCTTGGATATACGTGTGAAAACGTGCAGCTTGGCGTATTATCTTAATGTAAATCTTGATCGACGCCGCCATTTTGGATGTTGCGTTGATAGTGCTCTTATGTTTAGGGGGCTCCTGAAAAGTGAAACTGCTTTAAATTACTTTGGTTCAGTGTACATGATATATATGTTCGGGGCATATTATCCAATCAGATCGCGAGAAATTGCTTTGCAGTATACTAAGTATACATGTATATGTTATTGTTCTTTCATAATTAAAAGGATTACTTTACCCTTTTCCATACAACTTCGAGTTATAACGACCATGGCGAAATAGCCCTTTGGAAGCCTTGTGGGAAAAGGAAAAAAATGTTGCTTGTTGTGTGCACCTGCTTTCAATTTGGACAAGTCTAAAATTTTGCATACAGTCATTTTTCCCTCTTCAACTTTTTCCCAACCTTCGTAAGTAATCTTCTTACAAACGTTTAAATTTTAAACGGGTTGATATTCAGAGCTACTGCAGACAAGAAAAGATATGAGGCAAAACAATAATAATAAAAAAATATATATATGAGAGAGGGTAGGAAACATTGTCGAAAAAGAAAGAAATGCTGGTAACAAGCTCTTCGGTACTAAGGGGAAAAGAACGAGAGGAAATTGACGTCCTAGCACTAGTTAATATTAGTTCGTCGCGTGCGCATTGTTTCAGTCTGAGCTAGTAACCATGCGCTTGAAAATGTCCGGTCCAGATAAAAACCTGTAAAATGCGGATCTGTTTAGGTTTTATCGCAAAAAACAGGAAACAGTCACATTACCTTATCATTTGCGTTTTCTATTAAAACCAAAAATCGAAAGACAGTGCTAATTTAGCCGGTTTTTAGTAACGACCTTCACCCCCTCCTGTTAATAGATTGATGGTATCTTCTGAAATTGTCAATTATCACAAACTTATGACATAAAGATTCAATATTTGATATAATGATGACTGTCTCTTACACCTAATGCAACTACAAACGACTTTTTTTCCGTTTGGTAGCAGACCACGTTCGGTAAAAAGAAAAAGAAAAAGTGTAAAATCAGATTTTTTTTTCATAAAAGTCTTAGCTGTACTTCTCAGGTTAACTGTTCACGTTTTTTTTGTCAAAACGTTTAGCTTCTCTTTACCTACACAATTATTAATATCTTTTTTTTCTCGCTATTTAGTATAGCTTAACTCATTACCAAACGACAAGATTTTAGGTTTGTCCAAATCGAAAGCATTTGCAGGCGACAAAATTAAAGTGACTGAAAAAGTGAAATTTGTTTTTTGGGGAGGGGTAGAATACATTGTGGGAAAAGGAGAAAATGCTTGTTACCAGCATTTTCTCCTTTTCCCACAATGTTTTCTAAAGGCGTCTTTCTCAGGGTCGTCAAAAGTAGGGATTGTGTGGGAATGGGTTAAACGCCATTGGTTTACTTCCAAAACCTCGTAACTACAGCTTGTTACAAGCTGTAGTTACGAGGTTTTGGAAGTAAGCCGACGACATGTGACTTGTGCTCGTTCTAGGCCACTGGTTAGAAGACGAACCTTATAAGCTCTGCTTTCGTTCTAATCCATTTTGCAGAAAATGTTGATTTATTTGTAATTCATTATGTATATTTTATGAAAATGTGAATAAAATGTGTTTGATTTTATATGTCGGTCGAAAATATAAAGTAAATCAAAATCAATCGGGCTGATTGAACACGCCTTTTTTCTTTTCCTAACGGGTTTATTTAGTACGTAAAGATATTTTGACGTAATCCAAGCTACGTTTAATTTTTTTTTTCATTCTTTGTTTTTCTTTTTATCGCAAAATAACCAGACAGACAGAAAATTCTCAACAGAACCGTAACCATAGTCTAAATAAGCGTGCTCGTAATAAATGCTCTAATCGGGTCGTTACGTAATTTGTCACTTACGTGTTGTGATATCATATTCGGCTTTGTCTGTGGTCTTTAATACTACAATCCACGCAATCTAAATTTCGCCGCTTCCCTCATAGTACAGAGGCGTAGCCATATTGTTTCGACTGGTGCGGCGAAATTGAGCTCCGAAGGAGCGAAATCGGGCGTCGATGCCGCGAAGCTATGCTAGCGGGTCCGGGGGGATGCTCCCCCGGAAATTTTTTAAAAAATTGTGCGATTTTGTGCATTCTAGGGTATTTCTAGCACAAATTTCGACTAGTTTTTAAGACCTTTTCTTAATATTTATCCTCTGATTTTTAAGATTTGTGGGCTCGATAGATATTTACTGTAAAGTAATCTTGTAATTTGAGAAATTTCGTATGTGTTTACATTTACTATGAATTTTGAATTATTATCAATTATTGGTGCGGCATCATACCACATCAGCCAATTCTATGGGTGCCGGTATAATGCAGAGAAATGACCCTCTCCTACAGAATGACCCACGGGTCATTTCTCTACGTAGAGGACTGGTCCAGGTCATGATTCTACGTAGAGAAATGACCCAGGGGTCATTTCTCTACGTAAAATCATGACCCGGGTCAGTCCTCTACGTAGTTAAATGACGTCTGGGGTAATTTTTCTACGTAGAATAATGACCCGGGTCATTTTGTAGGGGAAGGTCATTTCTCTGCCGCACCAACCGAAAGTATTGGTGAGACGAATGCTGCACCTGCCGCACCCGTGTCTACGCCCATGTAGTAGGAGGTAAACTGTGACTTATCAGCCTATAACTTTGTATTAGTCTCTGTCCATCAACCATTCTTGAGGCTTTTAAACCCCAATACAACCAACCAATCAACCATTCTCAACAAGATTCTTAGTCTTATTCAACAAGGCATTCAAAGTTTGAAAGTGACACAACTTCTGATTGGCTAAAACCAGTTGGTTCAGCCAATCAAAAGATGAATTACTTTCAAATATAGAAAATTCTGGAGAATGAGACAAAAAACATTGTAAAGAATGGTTGGTGAATACAGACCCAGACTGATTCATTAATTGATTAATTGTGTGGTATTTAACGCCATTTTCAATATCATTTAGGATATCACAGTTGCAAGTGCATCTAGCAATGCTTTCCTTAAGTTTCTTTCAATTATTATTATTTCCAAGCCAGTGACTGCTTTTCCACGTCACGATCGTTGAAACAATGTTCAGCGGTAAGAGAGAAATGAAACTTGTGAGTATCAACAATCCTGGGAAAGAAATCGGGCGAGCCTAGGATTTAACCAGCCCCCCCCCCCCCCCCACACACACACACACCCACCACCACCGGACAGAAGTGAGTCATTGAGTATAGCTGCCATGACTTGACGAACGAGGCACTGAACCTTGCTAAATCCTTTTTAGTATGTTTTTTTTAAAAGAAAGTACAATTTTACATGTAAAGCTAACTTGTACATTAGCAACGAGATTTTCTCATTTATATCTTGATTCAAATCAGACCTGAATGCTTGTAGTGTACTAGTATGCTGTTTACCCTTTACCAGACGACAAAATTTAAGCCCTGTCCAAATTGAAAGCATTTTCAGACGACAATTTCAGTGTGGCTCAAATGGTGTATTTTTTCTGTCTTTGACAGAGTAGAAACCATTGTGGAAAAAGGAGAAAATGCTGTTTACCAGCATTTTCTTATTTTTCCACAATGTTTTCAAAAACCTTCTTATCCAGCAGCGTCAAAAGTCGGCAATAGAGAATTAATTTTTAGACTACTACAAAATAAGTGAAATGAAGCGATTCTAAAAGCGGGAAAAAAAAGAAAACCCTTAACTCCTTACTAAACAATCCCTGCTTTTTATGATCATGAGGAAGAAGCCTTTGGAAACAGTGTGGGAAAAGGAGAAAATGCTGGTTACCAGCATCTTCTCCTTTTCCCACAATGTTTTCACCCCTTTCAAAGACAAATATTACTTTTTGAGTCACATGAATTTTGGCGTTATCAAATGTTTTTAATTTGGACAAGTCTAAAATTTTGTGGTTTGGTAAAGAGTTGATATCACAAAATAATGTCTGTTTCTTAAAAAAGAAATGTTACTAAATCAGACGTATTGAGCGTTCTGTACAGTCTGATCTTCATCTACATTGTTCACAAAAATAGCGCAAGATCGACCTCAGCCGCCTTAGGGCGAATATTCATGCAAATGTTCCCTCGGCAAGTTTTTGACAAAATACGTAAATCACTAGTGCAGCGTAATGAATTAAAAACAAGATGAAAAGGGGAAAAAAAAGGAGGGCAGTTTAAGAAATTCCATGCTCTGTAAAAATGAAACTTAATACATCTGCATAATATTCCGACCTCCGTCAGCTTGCGCAGTCCGCGCAGGCTGACATAGATCAAAACTTTTTCTATTTGTCGCCATTGCGCGGCTGACATAGATCGAAACTTTTTCTATTTGTCGCCATTTGTCGTAATTTGTCGTTATTTGTCGCTATTTGTCGTTATTTGTCCCTATTTGTCGCTATTTTTCGCTATTTGTCGCCATTTGTCGCTATATGTCAATTTTCTTCATGTCAAAGGATCGCTCTACTTGCAGATCCAGTAGATTTGCTATACTAATTTGATTTCATGCATCAAAAATGTGATGACAAACCTCAAGTAGTTACATTAATCCCCCTTTTGTCGGAACGTGGCTATTCTGTAATGTCATGGATCCTAAACTCATCGTTTTTTTTTTTTTCTAATTGGCCTGCAATACGAGAAAAGGGGCATTCGGACTTTTGCGTAAAGTATCATCTCGGATCAGCCTGCGCAGTCCGCGCAGGCTAATCCGAGACGGCACTTTCCGTTTTATAATGACATTTTCTGCTTTGCGCAGGTCTACTTGCACAAACTCTAATAATATCGTAAAGAGCTGTCTCGGAAAGAGCCGTGTCGGAATATCCGTGAGAAAAATATTTGTTAAATCAATTTGCCATGTCTGCAAAATTAATGATCCCCCAAATAATTGTAATTTTTCAATAAGCAGGTAAATCTAAGTAGCAGAAAAAATAAAGAATTTCGTTAAAAAGGAGAAAGAAGACTGCTGGACAAGATCATGCGACTTGAAAAAGCGACAAGAAGGCCAAATGACCGTCATGTAAAGCATAATTATGAGGTTTCTACGCGGCGGCTTTTTTACTTGTTTGTTAACATGTACCAAAATGTATTGAAATTAAAAGCCAATAAACTACATGTATTTGGAAACATTGATGCTGACCTCTCCTGGCTTTTTCTTTAAAGAATCCAACTTGTTATTACATTCATGAGTAATGGTGAAACCGGAAGTCAAAATATATCATGAAGATTACGCGTGAAATATTTCATGAGGAGAAAATCGTTCTGTCTGAGAACATAAATAATTATACGTGAAATTAACTCAGATTAACCTTATTCATTAAACCAACTAATGTCATCATGAGCATCATCATCGTCATCTTCATCATCAGCATTATCGGCATTCTTTGGATACAGCTACACTTTGAATCACCATGCATTAATCATCATAACCATCATCAGTATGTAAGGCATGATTATCTTCATCAAAACCAGTTTCTTCAAATCACAATACAACAGAAATATCTTTAATAATAATAATAATAATATTATCATTATTATTATTATCATCATCATTATTATTATCATAATCATCATCATCACCATCATCATCATCATCATCATTATCATTACCTGTAGACGCACAACAACCTGTTATTGGCTGTCCAGGGGTTTAAATACAGATATTATTATTTAACACTTCGATAAATAATAAACATTTTCATTAAACATAAACCTACCTTATTACACCAGAAGAATTCCACTTTGTAAGGCACGGTGGTGTATATATTGCCGTTTAAAGTTACAAATGCATGAAAAAGAAATCCCAGCAATTCTTATAAATCAAACTTGCGACACAACTTTATATTTCCAGGGAATAAAGAATGGTTCCCTAGTACCTTCAGAGCTCTTATATCTCCATAAAGGTCGATGACGATATTATCAACTTTGAGAACGCCCCTTTGTTATGTATGTCAACAAATTGCACTGTTGAAATATAATCGTAAAAGTAATTCCAAGAAAGAAGTTCAACTTTACCCCAAAACTAGGCAAGTATATTTGTTTTTTTTTTTCGACGAGTCGCTTTTGTCATACAGTTAGTGCTGTTTATTAACCATAGAAAAATGTCTAATTTTCAACATTTTTTTATGTATACATATTAGCTTTGAAGTGCATGAGTTAATCTATTGACTATATCACTTTTCTCCCCTCTGTCTGAAAATATTTTCCCATTACAAGAGAAGTCCGATCAAATCAGAAATTCCATATACGGAAGTACTGGTCCCTCCCACTTTTTCTATGAGCCCATATGGCGCTTTTTTATCGTGTTGTAGTTACCGTTATGGGGCCGCAAATTATTATGCAAATATTCTGGTATCTTCTCCCAGTCTCCGTGACCCCGGGGTCAACTCTCACATCTGTCGACCCCCAGCCTCGTTTGATCGGTGTCCCTTCTGTTCTCTTTTTTACCGTTATTTCCGATAAATATTGGAACGGACAGATCATCTCATACAATCAACTATCCTTCATCACAAATTGCTGTTTGGCTTTAAAGATGAAACACTTTAACGACGACTAGATGCCAACTTTTCAGGGTTCTGTCCTTTTGACTGTAGGTAAAGCACGTATGAAACAATTACTAAATAATTTTGACAAACACAACTTTTATTCGCAATACTAATTTACAAATGTTCAAAATAACTAGAGCAGGATCCATTTCGGAAGATGTTTGTAAAACAGATATAGCCGACAAAATGTTGCTCTTTCCTTGATTCTACTGGTACTGGTTTTTTTTTTTTTTTTGGGGGGGGGGGGGGGCGGTGTTTGTTGGTGGTGGTGGTGGTGAAATCATTTCAACCTTAATCCTGTTATATAAATGAGATGAAACCATAAAGCAGATGGTAAAAACCTAAACAAAAACTGCTTATAGAAATATTTTGTGTGTGTAAATATGTCCGGTAGACCAAAGATCAGACTGCACAGAACCTGCAGTCTGGTCTTGATCTGCACTGTCCGCAAAAGGTCAAAAGTTTGTTACAAGTACTTTGCAAATTATTTTTCCAATACCATTGGCTGCTTTCCTACATTACAATAGTCGAGACAATCATCAGCGGAGAGGGAGGAATGAATCCTGTAACAATGACAATTATCAATCTAGGAAAAAATCAAAGCGTTGAGAACGCTGAAGTGATATCTATCAAGGAAGCCATTGTGGGGAATCAATAATTTGAAAGAAAAAAAGAAATATTATTCAAATGTTGGCTTGAAAGTTAACCTGCTAAGCAAAAGAATACCGTTTTGGTTGCAGGGAGAGTACTTATGATAAAGTTAGGATATTTTCATATTGGTTGTCTCCCTTTGATCATAAGGAGGGGTCAGGAGTAAGGCCCTTTTACAGTAGGATGCATGCTGGGTAGAGAGAGAAATCATGTAAATATATCGGATAGATTTAAATTTGTGCCTGAAAACTATGATTTTGAAATACATTTTGGCCGTTAAAATTAAATTCCACACATTACAATCAATTATTTCGATCTATAAATATGCATGACCTATCAATGGAGTAGCGCTCAATCATGGGATGAACAAGCCATGGGACGAAAGGGTTTTGGAACGAAAAAGCCCAGTCAGGACCAAGCGATCGGTCAACAATTTTGTATCATTGCGTCAATATAAGGCTACGAGCGCGTATAACTTTTTTTCAATCAAAAATTAGTATTTCCACGATCGATTGCCAATTCCAAGTACATAACTGAGTGCTGCCGAAAAACTCATTTACCTGAGAAAAAGAGAATTTAAGTCTTTACCACACAAACCCGACTTTTAACAACTCTGAAGATGAAGGTTTTTGAAAACAGGAGGAATGCTGTTAACCAACATTTTCTCCTTTTCCCACAATGTTTTCTACCCTTTCAAAGACAAAGTTCATCATTTGATCTGCATGTCTTTTGTTTATCTTCAAATGGACTCATTTTGGACTCATCTATTTTTTTATTGTGAGGTAAAGAGTTAATTGGGTTTATTTCCTCCGGTTTGCACAGAATACGATACATGGTCTTTTAAATTCAATGTTGAACTCATAGTGGTATTGTCTTTAACAAATACCACAATGACGGGGCTGAGGACTCGAACTATCGACCCCCTGTTGTCAAGTCCTGTGTACTACCGACTGCGATACCGGAAGTATGCAAATTAAGGGTCAAAGAAATTTAACGTATATAGTGGGTGCTGTTCCATCGAGTCATTTGATACTTATAATATGCACGAACCGTTGATTTTTGTGGACGATGTATAGTTCGATATCAAAATGAATATAGTCTGATCTCGGTCCTACACCTTTCCGGTGTTTCATGTAATTTTTTGGCTAAAACAAACCTTGAGATAACAATATTTTTACCTTGAGATAACAATATTCTTACCTTGAGATAACAATATTCTTACCTTGAGATAACAATATTCTTACTTAAACAGGCCAGATTTTTCATACATTCCGCGCTTTAACTCATTACCAAACGACAATATTTTAGGCTTGTCCAAATCAAAAGCATTTGCAGATGACAAAATAAAAGTGACTGAAAATTTGAAATCTATTTTATTAAGGGTAGAAAACATTGTGGTAAAAGGAGAAAATGCTGGTTACCAGCATTTTCTCCTTTTCCCATAATGTTTTCTAAAGGCTTCTTTCTCAGGGTCATGAAAAGTAGGGATCGTGTGGTAATGGGTTAAAGGTGAAAGAAGGCAAAATACAATCACACTGATCGAACACACGATAGATATTTCGTCATACCTCACACCCTGGTACATGTATTCCATCGTGAAATTTTTGCTCAACAAAATCGGCTTCATTATGTATGTATATCTTTATCGAATAAAAAGACAGACAGACAGACGACCGGGCCGGCGGACAGACAGACACACAACCAGACACACAGACGGACAGACAAATACCCACACACCAGACATACAGACATGGGATAGAGCATTCGATGCAAACTGATGCAGATGTACGTTCCAACGCAACTGTAAAAAAACAGACTATCAAACTTGCTACAGAATATATATTAAAATAATAACTGATTCCGTGAGTCGGTAGACGATTGAATAAAAAATGGTTTTGAAAACCCCGTGTGCAATGGAGAAAATGCTGATTACCAGTATTTTCTCCTTTTTTCACGATGGTTTTTTTTTTTTCTATCCTTTCAATGACAAGTACTTTTCGTTCAGCTAAATCGACTTTGTCATCCGAAAATTACCTTAAATTTAAGACAGCATAGGATGCTGTCATCTGTAATACAATCCTTGGCTTTCACTACCCAGAGCAAGAAGCCTTTTGAAAAAATTGTGGGAAAAGGAGAAAATGCTGTTTAACAGCATTTTCTCCTTTTCCCACAATGTTTTCCACAATGTTTTCTACCCTTTCCAAAACAAACTTCAATCTTGGAGTCATATTAATTTTGTGGTCTCAAATGCTTTCAATTTGGGCTGGTCTAAAGTTTTGTCGACAGGCTATGAGTTTTTTTTAACCCTTTCCCAAACGACAAATTTTGGACTCTTCCAAACCGAAAGAGTTTGCAGACGACAATTTTAGATTTTGAGAAAATGGCAGAAAGTTCTCATAAAAGGTAGAAAACACTGTGGGAAAAGGAGAAATTGCTCGTTACGAGCAATTTCTCCTTTTCCCACAGTGTTTTCAAAAGACTTTTACTGCAGACACGTAAAAACCAGGGCTTGTTTGGGAAAGGGTTAAATAATGGAAACGTTTACGGCGAATTCTTGGGATAAGAGGAAAATGATGAAATCCAATCATCGTTGCTAGAGGTTATACGATCGTCTGTCGTGTAATACAATGATTTACGATATTTGAGAAAATACCACCAAGTCTAATAATAAACAAACTTCACCTGTAGCTAAATAATCCTGGGTGATTTATGTCACCAGGACAACGGGGGCTTGTGTCGCGTGCCCCTCTTGCAAACCAAGTCAAATGACATACCAGAATTGACGTATGGCGTCTCCCAACAATCGTAAAGTGCTCCAGGAGACATTCGGTCTAGCTCGTATAAGTCCGTATTGACTGTCGGTCCGACTCGTAAATGTCCGGGAAAGTGAGATTGGTTGTCACTTAATCCTTTGTCCAATGATTTAATAATCAACATACTGCTATCCTTTTTATTCCTGTCAGACAGTCGTTTCCGTATTTTTGAGTGAGAATCTCGACAGAGGAAAAGGGAGGAATAGGGAATGAATGAAAACAAAGATAGTAAAATGTAGGTGGCGTCAGTGTGGATTAAGATCAGCCTGTGTAATTTTGCAGGCTGTTTCTGAAATCCATAGTATATACAATGATATAGCCGAATTACAGAACAAAACTCAGACTGGTTCCATAAAATAAAATGGCTCTTTTGCCTCGACTATATGTAACCAGTCTATAGATATGAGTCATGCTCGGAGAAAAGGAGGGTTTAAATGCATCTGCTAAAAGTTTCGACCCATGTCAGCCGGTGCTGTCCACAAAGACTGACATACGTCGAATTTTTAGCTGTTCGTCAAATGTCTGTATGTCGCAGTACCAGTCTACATTATGTGGCAGTTGGTTGGTAGGGAAGGTGGAATTAAGGATCCATAACTTTGTGATGTCTTCTTGCCTGGTAGTATACATCAGAGAGACGCATTAAACCCTATATATTATATTGCATGTGTCTATCTTTAGACTTGTTATGGGTAAAGAAATGTCGTAATTTAAGCTGGGGTGAATTATTTCCCAGTCACAGTGAATATTTTCCGCCTGCAGAAAATCTGGGACTACTTTTTTTTGAAAATATCGCGGTTATCCGGTTAATCGACCTCAGATCACTAGTAGTAGCTAGTTTTAACTCTTTACCATACGAGAAAATTTTAGACTGGTCCAAATTGAAAGCATTTGCAGACGACAAAATAAAGGTGACTGAAAAATTGAAATTTGTTCTGGGAAGGGTAGAAAACACTGTGGGAAAAGGAGAAAATGCTGGTTACCAGCATTTTCTCCTTTTCCCACAGTGTTTTCAAAAGGCTTCTTTCTCAGGGGCGTCAAAAGTAGGGATTGTGTGGTAATGGGTTAAAAGTGGCATTCGTTGACAAAATAATCAGAGGAAATACGATATATAATTCATTTCATCAGCTTGTGGTTAATATGGGGAAATATTTTGCCTAAAAAGGGAAAGTTCCGCGAAAATAACTCGTGCCTTACGGCACTCTTTATTTTCCCATACCTTTCCCTTTTTCGGCAAATATTTCCCATGTTAACCAGAAACTGATAAAATAAACTCTATTTTGACGGAACATAATCCATGTTTGTTTGTTCTTTATTTCTCGAAATCGAATTGTAGTAGACAATTTTGAAAAAAAAAAATACATGTAGAAACCTGATAAATATGGATGACCAACATGGAATGGTTGATACCTTTCTGGCAAAAACCGTATGCATTAGGTCACAAATTATCATCCTCAACCCTTTAGCAAACAATCCCCGGTTTTTACAACCCTTTAGCAAACAATCCCCGGTTTTTACAACCCTAAGATAGGAGCCTTTCGAAAAATAGGAGCCTTTTGTGGGAAAAGGAGAAAATGTAATCGACATTTTCTCCTTTTCCCAAAATGATTTTATACCCTGCTGGAAACAAATTTTAATTTTAGAGTAACGTTTATTTTGTCGTCTGCAAATGCTTTCAATTAGGACCAGTCTTAACTTTTGTCGTTCGGTAAAGTGTTAAATAATTTTAAACGCGCACTTTACATCGTGAGTGATCACGAAAACGCAATAATGTATCGAAAAATACCGTGAAACAATTCCCTGCTCCATTGATATTTAGGCACCTAAGCTCGACTTGGTACGCTTTCGCGGGCAGTGTAGATTAAGATCAGACTGCACAAAACGTGCAGTCTGATCTTGAATCTACACTGTCCGAAAAACACATATTTTTTTTCCGAAAAAAAGAGTACTTTTGAAATAGTTAGAGTTTTACTGTGCCTTTAAATTTTCATCTCACTTATTTTGCAGGACAAGAGTTAACCCTTTACTATACAATCACTGGTCTTAACGACTCTGAAAACATTGTGGGAAAAGAAGAAAATGCTGTTAACCCATTACCACTCAATCCCTACCTTTGACGCCCCTGAGATAAAAGCCTTTAGAAAACACTGTGGGAAAAGGAGAAAATGCTGGTAACCAGCATTTTCTCCTTTTCCCACAATGTTTTCTACCCTTTACAAAACAAATTTCAACTTTTTAGTCACATTTATTTTGTCGTCTGCAAATGCTTTCGATTTGGACAAGCCTAAGATATTTCTGTTTGGTAATGAGTTTAACTAGCCTTTTCTCCTTTTCCCACTATGTCTTTAACTCTTCGAGAGTCAATCTTCAATTATTAAGTCATGTTTATGTTGTCGTCTTTAAACGGCTTCAATTTGAACCAGTCTAAAATTTTGTCGTTTGGCAAAGAGTTAATGGAAGGGTTGAAAAAAAAATGTATAATGCCGTAATTGATATTTGCAGATTGTTGCAATAAATTTGACCTCACCAGGTTCAAAAGATCGAAAATTGAAACATAAAACTCTTGTACGCGTGTTGCTATTATTAACTGACATCATCAATTTATGGGGATTTACAGGTAAAAAGAACAGATAATGGAAATAAATCTCGACTTTGACGTTACTATGAGATCAAGGGACGTATTTGTCGACGACCATTCTATAGATTGCATATAGATTGCATTCTTAGCTTACAAAGGAACCTAATTTGCCATTTGGTTTAGCCAATCAGAAGTTGTGTTACCTTCAATTGCGGTAAAGATTTTTTTTTTTTTTTGAGAATTACACTAATGTGTTATTAACCCTTACCCTGAACATTACAATCAACTATTTCGATCTATAGATATGCATGACCTATCAAAATGGAGTAGCGCTCAATCATGGGATGCACAAGCCATGGGACGAACGGGTTTTGGAACGAAAAAGCCCAAGACCAAGCTTATCCTGGTGAAGTAAGAAACCGAAATGAAATTTTCATTTCCCTTGTTAAAACCCAAATATCGTTATTTCAAAGTTATTTTTTAGGCAATTACATTTCCTTGTTGGACAGTAGATCTAAGATCTAAGATCTAACACTGCACACTCATATCGGTTATTAAAACCCGAATATCGTTATTTTGAAGTTATTTTTTAGGACATTACATTTCCTTGTCGGACAGTAGATCTAAGATCTAAGATCTAACACTGCACACTCATATCGGTTGTTAAAACCCAAATATCGTTATATCAAAGTTATCTTTTAGGAAATTACATTTCCTTGTCGGACAGAGTAAATCTAAGATCCAAGATCTAACACTGCACACTCATATCGGTTGTTAAAACCCGAATATCGTTATTTCAAAGTTATTTTTTAGGCAATTACATTTCCTTGTTGGACAGTAGATCTAAGATCTAAGATCTAACACTGCACACTCATATCGGTTGTTAAAACCCGAATATCGTTATTTCAAAGTTATTTTTTAGGCAATTACATTTCCTTGTTGGACAGTAGATCTAAGATCTAAGATCTAACACTGCACACTCATATCGGTTGTTAAAACCCAAATATCGTTATTTCAAAGTTATTTTTTAGGCAATTACATTTCCTTGTCGGACAGTAGATCTAAGATCTAAGATCTAACACTGCACACTCATATCGGTTGTTAAAACCCAAATATCGTTATTTCAAAGTTATCTTTTAGGCAATTACATTTCCTTGTCGGACAGAGTAAATCTAAGATCTAAGATCTAACACTGCACATTCATTATCGGTTGTTAAAACACAAATATCGTTATTTCAAAGTTATTTTTTAGGCAATTACATTTCCTTGTCGGACAGAGCAGATCTAAGATCAGACTGCACGTTCTGTGCAGTCTGATCTTGATCTACTCTGTCCGCAATAGGTAAGTGAGTAGCGCTTAGCAGTATATGGTTTAACCCTTTCCCAAACTACAAATTCAGACCCACCCAAACTGAAAGGGTTTGCAGACGACAATTTTTAAGTAGATGGAAATGGTAGAAAGTTCTCCAAATCGGTTGAAAACACTGTGGGGAAAAGGAGAAATTGCTCGTTACGAGCAATTTCTTCTTTTCCCCACAGTTTTTTCAAAAGCCTTGTACTGCAGACACGTAAAAATAAGGGCTTGTTTGGGAAAGGGTTAAGGTAAGACCTGTGTAATGCACTTTCGGTGAAAATTCTAGTTGGTTGATAAATAAGGATAAATAAGGATTTATGCAGAAATAATATTTTTGCACATTTCTAACGGATCAGAAATTCCGTTTATGTCTATCTTGAAATTATTTTTTGATAGTTTTGTTAGTTTTCTGAAAAGGGAGGTAATTATTATATCTTTTTGAATTGAGAATATAGTGGTTTTAGATTTATAAATGATAATTTAAAGAAGGAAGAAATGGAAAAACTGAAAAGGTGAAAGTAGTTCAATAATACTCATTTTTAATTATAGCTAATTTTTCATGATGATATTTTAGTGGAAATAGCTGTTTTCCATTACACAGGTCTTACCTTAAGCCATACTCTGCTTATGAAGTCAAATAAAACTATCAAGTCACATAGTGAAGTGCAAATATTACTATTTCAAAGTTCTTTTTATCTCTTTATTGGACAATGTAGATCCACGAGCAGACTGTACGTTGTGTGCAATTCTGATCTTGATCTACACTGTCAGCCAAAGGTCCTCGAGTCGCGTCTGGTAATCTAAGGGTTGAATAAGAAAGTAACGCATTAGTTTAGCCAATCAGAAGTTGTGTTACCTTTATTTTCCAGAAAACTGTGAATGGCTTAGCTATAACCTTCTTACTAGACGACAAAATTTTAGATTTTTTCAAGATTCAAAGCATTGACAGACGACAAATTAAATGGGGCTTAAAAATGGAAGTTGTCTCGCAGTTTTCTCAGTTTCTTAAAATGATTTTCAAGATGTACTTGGAGAAAAAATCTCATCAATTTGAGCCAAGTTCAACTCGTCGCTTGTGTTGACTTTCAATAAATCATCGACAAAAATAACGTTTAATAAATAACACATACTGTACATTGTATTTGTTTGAATTATTTATTTGATATCTTTATATTTATAAACAGTATTTACACAAAAAATTCTTAACAGTGCAGAGAGAAAGAGAGAGAGAGCAGCTTTAAGGAAAGAAAATGAAAAAGAGGGAGAAAGGAAAGAAAAGAAAAGGAAAAGAAACGAAAAAGGAAGGAAAGAAAGAAGGAAGAAAGGAAAGGAAAGGAAAGTAAAAGAAAGGAAAGTAAAAGAAAGAAAGAAAGAAAGAAAGAAAGAAAGAAAGAAAGGGTACGGTTGAATTACTGTTATGACGTTACTTTGTAAAACATGCCAGGTTATAATAAAGGAACAGTTTAACTGTCTACTGCCACATAGACTGTGATATGGAGACCACAATAAATTCTGTTATAGATGAACCAGGGGGCTCAAAGCATCCACGTGATCAATATTACCAAGCAAGTCATCACATGGTTATGGATCCATAATATACACTTTTTTAATCACTTAATTATGAGATAGACTGATTCTTCAGCATACAGGGAGTTTATTAATTGCAAAAAAAAAAAAAAAGTTTTGGCGCAGGTCTACTCAGGCTGACCTGGTAGATACTCTTCGCAGATGCATTAAGGTCCTTTTCGCAGAGCATGGCTCAAATATAATTATCATCTGGACTCTGGCTACCACTTGACACGCAAATTCCGCTCTCATGTGACTAGATTTCGGTACCAGCGATTCCACTTCCGGTTTCTCCATCGTAATACTTCCGGTGTAGTTGTCGGGATTAACTTCCGGAACTGACGTGGCGATTCACTGTAAATGGTCGTCCATGACACTTTGCATCACACAGTCGACTCCAGCGGCATAGTGTTCGAAAATTGTTTATCCAAAACAGCATAAATCTGAAAAAGCGTCATAATTCATTATTGTACTCAAATAGAATTCGCCGAAACACTGTTGTTGCAGGAGACCCCTCCTTCGTGCATGGCTTCGTTCGGATTTATATACAATACCTAACAACAGCGTTAGAGAGATGTTTCTATATAGCTCAGTCGTTCTGGGTCCGTATTCACGAACCATTCTTAAGAACGTTCTTGTTCTTATTCTTCAGAATTTTGTCCAAGTGAAAGTAACAGAACTTCTGATTGGCTAAACCAAATGGTTTAGCCAATCAGAAGTTCTGCTACTTTCCCAGTCGGAAAAATTTGAAGAATAAGACAAATATTCTTAAGAATGGTTCGTGAATACGGGCCCTGGTATTGGTCTTATAAACGTCGAAAACGAGGATATTTGCTCGTCATGAGTTCGAATCCTGCAACAGTCGGTATTTCAGCCAAGCATTTGTAACGAACTTTCATGTCCGTTGGACTGAAAATTGCAAAAGTAGAAAATGTTGGTAAATTGCGTACAATTTCACCTTTACCGAATTTCTAATTCCACAAATCCCGATACATACAATCCTCTCCTTTCCACGTTTTCTCTTTTCCACCCCCACCCCTACAAAAAAAAAGGAGTGAAAAATGTAATAGAGTTGTACTCTTGCAAAAAGGGGTTTAAAAACGTCTACTAATAAACGGACATGTGGGGAACAAATCCTAGCTCACCTCTTTCAATATAGCCTCTGAGACCCGGAAGTGTGTATAACGTCTCGTAGGTTCCAGTAAAGTCTCGCCCTTTCCCGAGACCAAACACCGTCTGATGAATTCCCAACACGCGTCCTCTAGCTCGTCCAAGTGGAATTGGCCAGCACCACATAACAAACCTTCAACATAAATATAGGAAATTAACCTGTGATTACTTGAATGAATTGTGCTTTAACTCGATTTTAACATTATTAAATCCTTAACCAAATTATCCCGACTTTCAATGACCACAGAGAAGAAGGCTTTCAAAGCAATATAAAAAAAGGGAGAACCAACATTTTCTCCTTTTTCTTCAATGTTTTTACCGTATCAAAGACAGAAAGTCATCTTTAGAGCTACATTAATTTTGTCGTCTGCAAAGGTTTACAGTTTGGTCGATTCCAAAATTCTGTCGTTGTTATAACAGAAAAAGTACCCGATGAGCAGAGTCATTCATATGAACTACTTACAAGTACCTTGAACTACTTACAAGTATCTTGAACTACTTACAAGTATCTCACGACGCGAGTAGTCTTACTACTTAGCTTTTTTAACTCTTTACCAGACGACGAAATTTTATACCCATCCAAATTGAAAGCATTTGCAAACGACAATTTCAAAGTGGATCAATTGGAGCAATTTTGGTTACCAGCATTTTCTCCTTTTCCCACAATGTTTTCAAAAGGCTTCTGCCTCCGGGGAGTTAAAAGTAGTCATTATGTGGTAAATGATTAATTAAGGAAGCATTTCACAATCATCTAATAACTGAAAAAGAATGGTCACCAAACAAGCAAGCAGGGTTGCCATTATTTCCCGCTAGATGGCATTCTATAAATACTCATCTATTTAATTTGAGCATCCTGGGTACAGAAACGAACCACTTTCCTACGCGACAACCGTTACTTTGAATTTCAAACTAAAATAAACGTTTACTCAATAAAATGCTACCTCATGCGATTCACTCAGTTATGATCAGCAGTTAGATAAATCTGGGGCTAAACCAGTCTTGATTTTTCTTCAAATGTCAGTATTGATAAAAACTATTTTCTCCATTGCTACTTAATAGCGCTTATTACTACAGTCTGTCCGATATCGGGGATGTTGACGCGTCATATAAGATAGGTCGAATCTTCGAAGAATATGACATACGAAGACAACGGCAGGGCTGCCTGATAAATATGTATAGTACCGATCTTACCCGTAACATTGTCAGGAGTTATCGTTACTGTTCCACTGTGTACATACTGTATGAGCATTCGGAAGACTTCCGGGTCGTATTTCTTGACTGGAATGTACAGTTTGTTGGACAATAAATGTTTTCTCTTCTCGTCGCTAGCCATAGATTGTTTTCGTTGTTGTTGAAGTAAAAGTTGATAGAAAACCCTGGGGAAAAACAGAGAAAAGAACATAAAAAAAGTGGATTCCTTTCAGTGCATAGAAATTGTCATTTAGTTTGTTTGTTTACCACAACATATCAATAATATTCATATAGATTCATAATGGAACGGAACTATCTGTAGATATCAAATTGTTGTGTCTAGGCTAGAACATGACAATACTCAATAACGTGATGAAAAACTAAGCCCAAGTCATTTGTCTAATATCCAGATCAAGTACATACTCGTAATTATATTCAGACAATGTTATAATGTAACAATTTATACGAGCAGCGTATCTTTTTCCAAAATGAAATGCTCTAAAAAGATATGTATATGTGTATAACCCATTACCACATGACAAAATTTTAGACCCTTCCAAATCCAAAGCATATGCAGATGTAAAATTTAACATTTGTGGAAGATGTAGTAAAAGGGTAGAAAATATTGTGGGAAAAGGAGAAAATGCTGGTAAGAAGCATTTTCTTCTTTTCCCTCAATGTTTTCAAAAGGTTTATTTTCCAGGAGCGTCAAAAGTAGGGATTGAGTGGTAATGGGATAACACACACAAAAAATCCTTGTATTTCTGCCGTTTCAAAGTGATACTTCAAAGCACCAGGTTTTACTTTCGGTCAAAAATTATTGGCATTACTATGGCAACCAAAAGAGTAACATTTTTTACCGCCGTCCAAAATTAGCCTCAACTTCTCAGTTGTTCAGACAACAAAGATAGTTTCAACCTTGGTCATCATCTTATCAATCACGGTAAAGTAGGCCAATTTTGGATAAACCTACAAATTAAATCACTAAAAGATTTAGCGCCTGAAGGAAATGAAAATTTTGTCAAAAAATGCAAGATGATTTTTTTTTTGTAAATATTTTGCCCCAGATTTACAAAATTTGCAAACTATTACACTCACCTGCTTCTTGTCCCAAGAATTGCTTTGACGGCGTGCACCGGAACCTGCTTCCCGCCGACAAGAAAGGTGACATCACACATTTCAGGTAGGTCTAAAATTAACTTCAAATCTTCACAAAGTAGACTGGTACTCTTAAATTTGAAAGAGCCATTTTGGTTGTACCGAGATTTTATAGAAGAATCTAATCCAGTCCACTGTTTTCTTCTAGGAGTTATTGGATGGTTGCTCTCGTTCTCTGTAGATTCTGTAGATTCATAACCGGAAGACTCGCCTGAAATACATGACAGAATAGATGCATTTAATACATGGTCCATTTGCCCTATTTTTAGGTCCGTAAGGCTTTGCAGAAATGGAGAAAATACTGAAAATTAGCACTGACCCCGTTTTTAAAACATGTTACACTACCTCTTCACCCTTTACCCCGTAAGGCATTTCTATGGTATCTCTAATTGACCCTAAATAACAGAAAGGATGAAGCTGTTTCTTATGCGTATATGACACTTTTTGATAGCATAGAAAACATTGTGGCAAAAGGTGAAATTGCTCGTCACGAGCAATTTCACCTTTTGCCACAATGTTTTCCAAAGGCTCCAACATATGCGTAGAAATGAGTGTCTATGGAGTAAAGGTTTTAAACAGAAATTTGAAACCTTATACTGCTAAATGAGTAAAACGAAATCTTTAATTATATAATAAAAACCAAAGCACTGTTATTTCAAAGTTATATCTATGTTATGGGGAATAGTATCTCCTTATCGGACAGTGTAGATCCAAGAGCAGACTGCACGTTCTGTGCAGTATGATCTTAATCTACACTGTAGGCAAAAGGTCAGTTAGTCGCACTTAGCAACCAAAGGGTTAATAGGCATTCCGCTAGTGTGGTTAAAACGTGGACAAGTCTGAAAACTTGAAGAATCTCTTTACGTATACTTTTTATTTTATCTTTGTTAAAGGCACAATAGTGTGGCTGATAACAAGAAAATTTGAAGTGTCTTCTATTCAATTTTACGCGAAGGGAGAGGGGTGAGGGGGTGAGGGTGAAATTAAACAGCAGATATCAAGAAAAAGAAGAAGAAGTAGTCTAATGTTATTTTAACCCATTACCACACAATCCCTACTTTCGACGACCCTGAGAAAGAAGCCTTTAGAAAACATTGTGGGAAAAGGAGAAAATGCTGGTAACCAGCATTTTCTCCTTTTCCCACAATGTTTTCTACCCTTCACAAAACAGATTTAAAATTTCCAGTCACTTTTATTTCGTCGTCTGCAAATGCTTTCGATTTGGACAAACCTAAAGTATTATCTTTTGGTAATGAGTTAAGAATTCGTATGAAGTCATTTGTAAAGCTACATTTACCTTCCATTTCATCCCATGCATCGTAGAAACGATCCTCAGCAGCTTCAGCGTTGATCAATGGCGTCTTCATATCACCGATATCCATAATAGATTGTTTCTTTTTTTAATTTGAGTGCAAATCCAACAGTAAATATCACTATTTAAACGATGAATAAATATATATTTTAGGGTGTTTTTTTTCGGGTGATATCAAAAGTTTTCGACGTGCTATCCGTAAATATTCTCAGATTTTTAACATACAAAATATTTTTCAAATATAAACCTATTTTTGATATGCTGGAAATATTATTTGTTTGATGCCTGTTGGAAAACTTGCTGGTTTTATATAGGCACTGTTTCTTTGACAGATTAATATTCGATAATCCTTGATGACTGACAGATCTGAATTTACCGTTAATCACTTGATTGAAAACTGTGATCAAACTCGGCGATCCTGATGACCCTTGAAATCTTGACCAATCTCGCCAGACATAACGCCGGTCAAACTTCACAAACTGGGCAAACATGGCCATCTACTCTTAACCCTTAACCCTTCACCACACAATCCCTAATTTTGATGACCTCTGAGAAAGAAGCCTTTAGAAAACATTGTGGGAAAAGGAGAAAATGCTGGTAACCAGCATTTTCTCCTTTTCCTACAATGTTTTCTACCCTTCACAAAACAAATTTGAAATTTTCGGTAACTTTTATTTTGTCGTCTGCAAATGCTTTCGATTTGGACAAGCCTAAAACATTATCGTTTGGTAATGACTTAACCTACTAGACTAGTAAAATCATGAAACTTTTAAACCGGTATTAAAATACCAAATCGTGAAAACACCAAAATATTGGTATTGCAAATGTATTGTCTGAGGAAAATATTTCTTTATCTGACAGTATAGATACAAGATCAGAGTGCACGTTCTTGCAGTCTGATCCTGAATCTATACTGTCCGCTTCAGGTCTTATGTCACCCCGAAGCAGCCTAAGGGTTAATTGGACGAGGTGTGAATTGAATTTCAAACATTCCGCAGATTTTGATTTTATGTGCATTGTCCAATTTCCTTGAATGTGGTCATTGTGAAATTGTTACATGATTGAGAAGAGGAGACTTATTCAGAAAAGGAAACGACTTCCGAAAGTTCGAATACTTCCCGTTAAAAACAATTTAGCAAGACATAACTCTAAAGCACATATCAATCACATATGTTACCCAAATCTTGCACTTTACGAAACATTAGATTTTATTTGTACTTATCCAAATATAAAGCCTTTAGAGACTGCAAATTGAGTGATATTCGAATAATATATTTGTACAAAAAAAAAAAAGAAACATTTGTGGACAAGGAAAAAATATATAGATAACTACCATTTTTTTTTTACTGTCGGATGCCGAACTGTATTTTGCGTTTTAAAAATGGGTGGTCGCTTTGCAAGTGTTAAACATATTCATTTTTATACGAGATCAAATATAGCGTCACTACATTCGTTTGAATTCATACAAACATGTCGTTTCCACGTTGTTTCAACCGGAAGTTGGAGAAAAGGTAGCTTGGGAAAATATTGTACCAAGTACTCGTTATAGAAACTCTAGGGGTGCATGGATTAGTGGGTTGATGGCTATAAAATGACTGAAATAATGATGAAAAATGGATCAAACACCAAACAATTAAATCTTGCTTTCATGACAACCTGTGTTATTTGCCCACCAGTGGTGAGCGTGTCGGACTCATGACCTGGTGGTTGTGAGTTCGATACCCGGGTGAGGCGTACTTTCTTTCCGGCGTATTTTCGCCTCTCACCTCTGCTGAAGCAAGTGAGAAAAGTAGTCGGTGGCTTTGGAAAGAAAGTTGTTTAAGTACTGGTATGAGAAAGCCAGGAAACACACGTGCGTCACCGACCACCACGATATGACCTTAGCTGTTAAAGTGGCGTTAAACCCCAATACAACCAACCAACCAACCTGTGTTATTTGACAGCACAAATGTCATTGGCCTGTATGCACTATACAGCATTTTGATATGCGTCATTTTGCCCCTTTATATCCCCTTCAATTCAATTCAAAATACATTATTTGGCTCAGATCTTCAGTTTAAAAGATATATGAGCAGAATCCCTCATCTATTCAGAAAGAAAGAATTTTTAGGAGTTTCTTAATTTCCGTATAGTGCAAGTAGCCCCCATTCACTCGAGCCATGTTTCTTGACGAATCAAAATTTTGCGAACAGTTTTTGAAAAGAGCCATTCAATGAACATTTCTGTGAAATTATTTCAAAATCTGACTCGCTGTTTCAGAGAAGAAGAATTTTCAAGAATTTCTTCATGTCCGTACAGTGCAAGTAGCCCCCATTCACTAGAGCCATGTTTCTCGACAGATCAAAATTCCGTGAACAGTTTTTGAGAAGGGTCTTCCAAGGAACACTAGGCCTACTTTGAAATTATTTTAGAATCTGACAACGGGTTTCAGAGAAGAAGAAATTTCAAGAATTTCTTCATTTCCATATAGTGCAAGTAGCCCCCATTTACCAAAGCCAGGTTTCTTGAATCAAAATTTCACGAACAGTTTTTAAATAGGGTCACCCAAAAAAACATCTCTGTGAAATTATTTTTTAAATCTGACCAGCCATTTCAGAGAAGAAGAATTTTCAAGAATTTCTTCATGTCCGTATAGTACAAATAGCCCCATTCACCAGAGCCGTGGTTCGGTTCTGTACCCAGGATGCCCATATTAGATAGATGAGTATTTATAGAATGCCATCTAGCGGGAGATAATGGATCTTTTTGTAGAGTCAAGAACCTAGAAATTACTGTCTTTAGGCAAGGATTACCTTTAGTCTGAAGGAGTCTGCTCCGATGTTATTTTTGTGACGGGTCTTCGCATACGAAGACCAGTCACAAAAATAGCATCGGAGGAGACAGATGCGAAGACCATTCACAAAAATAGCATCGGAGCAGACACCTTCAGACTGAAGGTAGGTTTTGCTTATAAGCAAATATATAAATATCCAATATATGCACACAGGAATTTGACATTCTATAACCAAAATAAATGATAAAACATGAAATAAAAAAATCTCCCCTAGATAATATAAATACATATGAGGGCAATTTGTTTTTTTTTTCCATATTTTATATATTTTTTTTTTTTGTTATAGAATGTCAATTAAGGTAAGACCTGTGTAATGCACTTGCGGTGAAAATTCTAAATAGTAGATAAATAAGGATAAATAAGGATTTATGCAGAAATGATATTTTTGCACATTTCTAACGGATCATAAATTCCGATTATGTCTATCTTGAAATCATTTTTTGATACTTTTGTTAGTTTTCTGAAAATGGAGGTAATTATTTTCTCTTTTTGAATTGAGAATATAGTGGTTTTAGATTTATAAATGATAATTCAAAGAAGGATAAAAATGGAAAAAAAGAATCGGTGAAAGTTTGAAAGTAGTTCAATAATACTCATTTTTAATTATAGCTAATTTTGCAGGATGATATCTTAGTTTTCCAGTTCCCAACTCTTACCTAAATTCCTGTGATATGCATGAGCGGGTGTAATGCAAACACTCATTCTTCGTTAATTGGTTAAAATTTGAATATACGATGTCCCTCTCCTATAAAACACATCTTCTGTTATGTACAAACAAACCTTTGCTTTTAAACAGTATATTTTACACTTGTGAAGTACCAAATGTACAGAATTTTTGGTTTTACAGATCCAGTTTCTATTTTTTGTCGAATAATATACCCAATTATCCAGCGATACTGCTTGTCCCGGAGTACATAACCAACAGAACCAATTCAATTTGAAGGCCAAAATGGACAATGAATATTATGATAATCATCGTATTTCATAACAAAGGTGTGTTTAAAGGGTTTGCTTACTGCTCTGAAACGGTATGGTTAAATGCATTTTCCTGAAAAAATTCTGAAACTTGTCCCGTATTTCATCATAAGATACGTAACAGTTCTTCCCTGACCCACAATCCACTATGCTGAATATGTATCTTTATTGTCATTGGGTATTTAAGTTGACGAAATATAGTTATAAAACATTTACATAACATAAATATGTAATGATTTTTCATTTTTTAATAAAATGCAAAGTCTGCATCCAAAATACAGTTACCCCAAAGAAATAGATAAGATACGTGACAAGCATTTTCGAGATTACTGCAATTGTTTGCAGTGTTATACTGTAATATTAGCTTTCTATATATGCCGACACACATACTGAAGGAAACTTGGGAAAGCAATCCTTACATCTTGTTAGAATTTCAAAGATATTGTCTAAAAGATTGTTTGTACATAAGATAAGTTAAAATAAAATGGGTGACGTTCGATTAAACCGCTTGATGTTCATATTGCATAATCATGTGCATAATCACGTCTATATCCCGCATACGCAAATAATAGACATCGTATTTCCGGCGGAACCACGAGGCTTTGTTTTTGACCGGTTTAGGGCATCTTTCGACGAGGGAAAAAATTCAAATTTTGAGCATAGTAAAGTTTCGGGAATTTAAGTAAATATTTGAGTTTTTTGAACAACATATAACTGTAATTCTGTAAACTTGTGATTAAAATTTGTCAATTTCAATTAATTGTTAAATGTAAGGGGGGGAGCAACCACGTGCACATGCTGAAACTCTTTTTTTTTTATTGTAACGTATTTTATGAAATGTGACGTATCTTAATAAAAACCAACCGGAAATATATTTTAACACAACACATATACAGTGTTGATATCTTGTCATAGATTTGTTAAGAGATCGTTTGTGTATTCCACGTAGAAGCAATATAAGAAAAGTTCTTGGAAATCAGAATGAGCTGCATAACGTATCTTATTCTTTTCATTACGTATCTTATGAATTATGATTACTAAAGCCATAAAGTGGAATTTCGTCAGTTTGCACTGTGATGATTTGCAGCTATTTGATAGATTGTAGCCTCTGTCTGGTCCACATACACAAAACGACTTAATTATAATCAGACAACAAACTTTGGACTGTCTCTAATTGAAAGAGTTTGCATATTACAATGAGATGATATCATTGTAGACTAGTCGAAAGTAGGGCCTAAAAGAATCTGATCTGAAGAAATCAAATCAGCATTTGAGCAAAAAGATAAGGTACCTTACGTTCCCTTTTGAAAACACTAATGCCTCTCACCTCTGCAGAAGCATGTTTCAGTGAGACAAGCAGTCGGTGGCTTTTGAAAGAAAAGTTGTTTTAGTACTGGTGTGAGAAAGCCAGGAAACACATGTGCGTCACTGACCGCCATGATATGACCTTAGCTGTTAAAGTGGCGTTAAACATCAATACAACCAACCAACCAACCAACCAACGAAAACACTAATTTCGAACCACCACTGAAATGTCTTGTTACTTTTTTATTCATTAACTCGATGTCTGTTGATACTTAAGTTCGTGTTTTTTTTGTTGGAGGAGATCTCGATACCGGTAATCAATAAACGTAAAGTAACTTTTTGTCATAAGGTTTCATATTTCTACTCTGTGTTCTACTGCCTTGAAGTTGATGATCGTTTCTGGATGCTACAAACAAATTTCAGATTTGACATTGAAATGTGAATACCCTCAAACGAATTTTAATTGAAGATACAGTGAATAAACAGTGAACTGATATATAGGACCGTACATAAGATACGTTACATAACTGCATATTCTTAAGAATGATATCACTTCAACTATTAGAAAACATACTGTGTTTTTGTCTTTTGATTATCACAATATGATGTTTCAATTAACCATTTTGACTTCCTTACAGTGTTAAAAGAAGTTCGTTTTCTTTTGACCAATACAATGAAATGTTATATGTTAATACAATTAAAAAACTTAGAATTTCGTTAAACATTTATCTGACGCATTCCTACAGAAAAGCATCGGTGGTTAAATGTTTACTATGCAGTTATTCCTTAACCTCTAAGGTATTAAACGGAAATAGTAAGTAGTTGTCCATCTCTGGTGACACAGTGTATTTGAAGGTTACACACTATATAACGTATCTTACGCAGTGTAATTATCTCACATGTTTAATTCTATACAAATCTACAGAAAAGGCTTGTCTGGGTACACAGAGGTTCGTTTCTGTAAATTCAGATGTTGTTATATCAATTGGAATTATGAAATATCTATTCTGCTCGGGTCTATTTTGGAGAGTTTTGCTTTCTTAATTTAGCTATTTAACAAAGAATGAGTGTAAAACGGCTGTAAGTCGCTTTTTCAATTCTTTATGTACAGGAGAAGGAAGAAACTAATTGCATTGTCAATGAAAAGTAGATTCTGATTTCAATATTGTTTTTTTTAATGAAAGGTAGATTCTAATCTAAATATTTTCAAGCGATAGGCTAGATTTGTACGTACAACGGCCGTATCGATAGCCAATTTTTTTCCGGTTGCAAAGCGCTTGACAAACCCATGTAAAGCGTTTGTGTGACCAGTATATTATGTTAACAGAACGTTGAGAAAAATTCAAGTTAGACTATTTTAGTATTTAAATCTCTAGTAACTACTAATAATGGATTTGGTGAAGGCATGTAGTAAAGCCTTAGTTGTCACAAAAACTAAAGGCACTCTTGGTCCTGAGAAAAAGAAAGTGAACGTGCTGGATGAAGAGAAATACACAGAGGTTTGTAACTGGCACCAGGGGTGCTTTTCTTTTATTTTAGAGAGAAATTGTTTCAGGTATGAAACTGCATATTATAACAAGTATTTTTCTTTCCGCTGAATATTCCTTTACCCCTACTTAGTATGTTGAGAGTGACTTTGTTTGATTAAGGTCTTTCTGTCCTCAGAACATATCATCTATAGCATGGACCATTTGCTAGAAAGATCCAGACACAAGATCCTACGGTCTTCGCTAACACCTTCAGTCCAGCCATTCATTCAAGGCTTCTGGAAAAAATATGATGTTACCCGCATCTTTTCGAACGGCTCAATGCGACAAAATTTCCAATGACAGCTAATAAAATGGGTATGGATCGTTAGATAAATGATTAATCTTTAAGAGCACACAAAATATGCTGCAAAATACCAATTAAATCAATGGGAATTTACCTTTTTCCCAACGTAAATAAATCCAGCATAATTTGTAAACAACTAACACGGCGACTTCCGTTAGTCAGGCATGCGCACTCAACGGAATTTGAAATTTGTACAGTCTGGTTCCCTAACCCTATACAGCCAAGTTCGATCAAGGTGCGTTTGTTTACAGCAAAATTCGCAACTAAACCATCCTGTAGCGTGTCAGAGATACTGCGATTTCTGCCGAGACATGCGCATTGAAAAGATCACCATGTTTTGATTTCTGGTGAAGTAGGTCAACGATTATTTACGTTGAAAAGTACAGATTTGCACAAAGGTAAGAGTTGGATATTAACTAACATCAGTTTTTTTGTAAAGATTAATCATTTATCTAACAATCCATGCCCATTTTATTAGTTGTCATTTGAAATTCTGTCGCATAGAGCCGTTCGTAAAGATGCGGGTAAAATCGTATTTTTTCCAGAAGCCTTGAATGAATGGCTGGACTGAAGGTGTTAGCGAAGACCAGTCACAAAAATAGCATCGGAGCAGACACCTTCAGACTGAAGGTAACAAGATCCATGCCCACTTTATTAGCTGTCATTGGAAATTTTGTCACATATGATAGAGGTGTTTGAAAAGATGCGGGTATAATCATATTAATTCCAGACTTGTTTGATGATGGTTGCTTTGAAGGTTTGTGGAGACCAGTGACAAAAATAGTATTGGAGCAAAACTTCAGACTGAAGGTAGGATACAAGGAGATTGGACATACTGGAATACGCCATGGAGAATTTATATGCTCTGACGTATCAATGGTACCAACCCCAAGCTCATCTTCGAGTAGACCTCTTTGATTCTTTGTCATGCCAGGGGTAAAGCCCCGTTACATGCCAGTTGACCTCTAGGTTTCAAGCCAATGCACCTCAAGTTGGGTGCGAAACACAGATTGTCTCAGAATTGTCCTGGCTTGGCCAGGTATCAAACCTTGGACCTCAGGATTGATAGTCCAGTGTTTACCACACGAGAAAAATTTAGATTGGTCCAAATTGAAAGCATTTGCAGACGACAAAATAAAGGTGACTGAAAAATTGAAATTTGTTCTGGGAAGGGTAGAAAACACTGTGGGAAAAGGAGAAAATGCTGGTTACCAGCATTTTCTCCTTTTCCTACAGTGTTTTCAAAAGGCTTCTTTCTCAGGGGCGTCAAAAGTAGGGATTGTGCGGTAATGGGTTAATGGCTGCACCACTACTCCACACTTTACTGTCACTTGTGTAGTTCTGATCATATACATGTACTAGGAACAAGCCTGGAGAAAACTTCCTCCAGAAAAATCAACCCAAACTGAATTGGGGATGAAAATTATATATGGCTGGAGAAGTTGTCAAAAAATTACACAGAACTACAGATGACAGGGAGTAATGGTGTTTTCTAAATACATTGTTTATCTTTTAAATCCTATGTTACGGGTACTCATTAGAATCATTTAAATCATGTCATCGAATATCATAAATAATCACAGATAAACATTGTATTAGTACCATGAGCTTTTGATAGAGGGCCTGCTATTGGATGAAAAATTTTGCATTACATTAATGATTAGCATTCCTCATACGCTGTAAATGTTGCTTTGTTTTTCTATTGCAGGAACTAGAAACAATAATTGAAAAGGACTTCTTCCCCGATTTGTCAAAGATGAAAGCACAGACAGAGTATTTTGAGGCATTGGAGAAGAATGATCTTGTGAAATTGAGAGAAATACAACTTAGATATTCCAAAAGACCTGACACAGGAAGATCTATGTGTAAGTAGCGCTAGATTGGGTTTCAGTACAGTATAAAATTTTGCAGATATGAACCTTTAACCCTTTACTCCATAGATACTTGTTTCTACGCTAATGCTTGTAGGAGCCTTTTGAAAACATTGTGACAAAAGGTGAAATTGCTCGTTTTCTATGCTATCAAAAGGTGTCATATACACATAAGACAGGGCTTCATCCTTGCTGTTATTTAGGGTCAATTAGAGATACCATAGAAATGCCTTATGGGGTAAAGGGTTAATGATTTTAGCTCCTGAAGCTGTTTTCAAAGAAAATGTCTCAGTTTTGTCATGGCCCACTTTGTGTTGGTCTGCTTCATTGTGTAAAAACTATGTCTTTTTACAATATTTCTATTATAACTGAGATATTAACCCATATCTGCTAAGCGCAACTCAATGGTCTTTTGCAGACAGTGTAGACCAAGATCAGACTGCACATAATCTACACTGTCCAATAAGGAGGCATTATTCCCTCAAACATAATTTTGAAGTATTTGGGTTTTAACTATCGAATTGAATATTTCATTTAACTCTTTACCACACAACAAAATTTTAGACTGGTTCAAATTGAAGGCATTTGCAGACGACAAAATAAAGGTGACTTAAAAATTGAAATTTGTTCTGGGAAGGGTAGAAAACACAGTGGGAAAAGGAGAAAATGCATTTTCTCCTTTTCCTACTGTGTTTTCAAAAGGCTTCTTTCTCAGGGGCATCAAAAGTAGGGATTGTGTGGTAATGGGCTAAGTTATTCAGCAGGATAAAGGTCAACCTCAAATTTGGACAAGTTACCACTTTCAACCCTTTACTAGATGACAAAATTTTAGCCTTGTCCAAATTGAAAGTATTTGCAGACGACAGTTTCAGTGTGGCTCATATAAATTTTAGTGATACTATTATATATATTTTTTAATTTGGTTGGATCTGAAAAATCTAAATACCCACCTTTAATGCTAAATGTCTTTATTCAGGTGAGTGCTATTGGGTCAATGGAGCTCCTGTTTATCTTTATGTTTGTCTTCATTCTAGATTCTACACCGTCCACCTTTGAGACCCCAGAGCACAGGCCAGCAGGCAAGGAGACTGACAAGTCACATCTTGATACAGGACAAATAAAGAACATGGCTACAGATAGCTCAGAGAAAGGTACATCCAAGGACCTGTATTCACAGACCAGATTTAGTTTCATTTGTAGTCTTATTTTGGATTTAGAAATTAACACAACTTCTGATTGACCCAAATTTATTTTGTTGTCTGCAAATGCTTTCGATTTGAACAAACCTAGAATTCTGTCGCTTGGTAATGAGTTAACTCTTTACCACACGAGGAAATGTTAGACTGGTCCAAACTGAAAGCATTTGCAGACAACAAAATAAAGGTGACTCAAAAATAAAAATTTGTTCTGAAAAGGGTAGAAAACACTGTGGGAAAAGGAGAAAATGCTGGTTACCAGCATTTTCACCTTTTCCCACAGTGTTTTCAAAAGGCTTCTTTCTCAGGGGCGTCAAAAGTAGGGATTGTGTGGTAATGGGTTAAAAGAGAATTAACTTTATTCTAGGAGAAAAAGTTGTAGATGTGTCCAAATTGCCAGCATTTGCATATGCCAAAGTTTAACCCTTTACCAAACAGTCCTTGATTTTTACGACCCTGAGATAGAAGCCTATTGAAAACATTGTGAGAAAAGTAGAAAATGCTGGTAACCAGCATTTTCTCCTTTTCCCACAATGTTTTCTAAGTTATTGGAAACAAATTTCAGTTTTTGAGTTATGTTTATTTTGGTTGTCTGCAAGTGCTTCAATTTGGACTTGTCTAAAATCTTGTCATTTTGTACAGAGTTAAAGGAACAGTCAATGATATGAAGAAGAATAGAAACCATTGTTGGACAGAATAATATGCTGCAACCAGCATTTTCTCTTTCTCTCTCAAAATGTTCTTCTTTTTGTGGGCTCATTAAATTATTTCTTTGTTTTTTAAAGGGTTAGACATGTTATTTACTGCGCATGGCTAAGGGAAATGCTTAATATAAAATTTGAGCATGATGTAACAGAAGTTTATCACATAACCTCCCTTGTTTTCAGTGTAATATACCCATTACAACTTTTCTTTTTTTAACAACATTTGATATCACATTTTGTGTGATGTCACTTTTGACATCATTTTGTATGGGTCTTATGAATATTACCACGGATGTATTTATGAATGTTTTTGCATCAGTTAATTTATATTTTGTGAAATGTCGTTATGTGATAAAAAAAATCTGACATTCATGGACGTTTGAGATAAAATTTTATTAAACTCATCAAGGAAAGATGTTACATGTATTAAGCTTGCCAAAGGTTCGCTTAGTAACATTTCCCTTGACTCGTTTAATAAAATCTTATCTCAGAAGCCAACTCATGTCAGATCCTATATAATTATGTTTTATACTTTCAGATTCAGACAAACCCAAACAGCATTTAGATGCATTTTTGTCAAAAAATACAAGTGAAGATAATGATTCCTTTAACATAATCCTGGCAGAAACTGCGAAGAAACAAAAAGAAAAACACGCATGGCTGTATGAAAATGAGGAGAATCGGAAAAAGGTATTTTTTTATGCCTTTTAAAGGTATTTAGAAATCTAAACAGCAAATTATAATTCCATAAAGTCGTCACTCACCAAATTTTATAATGAATCAGTAAATTCTATAACTTTTTCTTGCCAGAACTACTTTCCCCTTCTTCCCCATCATTGTTTGTTTCCCTTGCCAATGCAAAGATACTTATTAACCCTTAGCACACAATCCCGACTTTTGACGACCTTGAGAAAGAATTTCAGTTTTTGATTCATATTTGATTTGTCGTCTGCAAATACTTTCAATTTGAACTAGTCCAAAATTTTGTCATTTAGGAAAGAGTTAACTCATCACCAAACAACAAACTTATAGACTCCTCCAAATTGAAAAAGTTTGCAGAAGACAAAATAAAAGTGACTGAAAATTTGAAATATATTCTGTGAAGGGTAGAAAACATTGCAGGAAAAGGAGAAAATGCTAGTTACCAGCATTTTCTCCTTTTCTCACAATGTTTTCAAAAGGCTTCTTTTTCAGGGTCGTAAAAGCCAGGGATTGTTTGATAAAGAGTTAATTAACTCCCTTACAAAAAAAAAAAGATATGTCTGCTTCCTTCAGCCCTTCCCAAGTGTTAATTCTTGTGAAAATTTGTTTTTTATGAGCTGCTGAATACTGTCCGTGAATAGCAGAAACAAAACAGGATAATTACTTACTTCAGTGTTTGACTGAAATTTCTTTCCACCTTTTGAAGCGCAAGGGCTTTAATTCCATGGATGGGGAAGCCACTCATGAAAGTACATATGTGTATAACCTGAGTTTTTCACCAGATAAAAGAATATTTGACCATATGCTGAAACAAATAATAATCTTATATTTCATCATCTTGGCGAGCCACGGTTACGATCACTAATCTGATCTTACCTTGGCTGATTGAGCCCGATTTCGAGATTCCTATTCTCTATTGGATGCTGGTTATTACCCCCCCCCCCCATCCCCTGTACATCATATTTCTAAAAGCCAATGAAATATTGTTTTACAAAGCGCTTACGAATACACATGAAGCGATATTATAAGTAGACATCCATGTGGGTTTTCATGTTTACCTTCTATTCTTCTATTCGAAAGGTAGCGACCTTGTTCAGTTTTTATCAAAGATGAAATGCTGCGAGCGATTTCATTTGTTGCAGTTAGAGCTGGCTGCATCCAATGAAAAAGGGTGTTGGAGGAATGTAAAAATCAAGCTCGATCCGCCAAAGGTAGAGTAGCTTAGTGAATCGTCAGCCTTGGCTTGCGAAGATGATATTTCATATCTTATTATAATAAATATAGGGTAATTGTTTTGTGAATAAATGTGTGCTGTAATTCACATTACATCAGTTCATGTTTTGATAATCATTTAACTCATTACCAAACAGCAATATTTTAGAATGGTCTAAATTGAAAGCATTTGCAGACAACAAAAGTGACTGAAAATTTGAAATTTGTATTGTGAAGATTAGAAAACATTGTGGGAAAAGGAGAAAATGCTGGTCACCAGCAATTTCTCCTTTTCCCACAATATTTTCAAAAGGCTTCTTTCTCAGGGGCATCAAAAGTAGGGATTATGTGGTAAGGGTTAACTCTTTACCAGATGACATTTTAGACTGGTCCAAATTGGAAGCATTTGGAGATGACAAAATTAATGTGACTCAAAAGTTGAAATTTGTTTTCGGAACGGGAGAAACCATTATGGGAAAAGGAGAAAATGCTGGTTACCAGCATTTTCTCCTTTTCCCACAATGGTTTCGTAAGGCTTCTTTTTCAGGTCTTGAATACTAGAAATTGTTTGGGAAAGGGTTAATTGAAATTAAACTATACATATCCTATTTTGTGGTCATAAAGGTAATGCAATCATTAAAGTTTAATTGTAATTTACCATAATTTTTTCTTTTTTAAAGGAAGAAGAGGACCGCCTTGCTTTGCCTTCTATTGAAGAACAAGCTATGATAACAGATGGAAAGTCGGGGGTTGATACATGGAAGTATGAAACTAGAAACGCTCTTATGTATGTGCCTGATGGGGAAGACTTTAGTGCCTCTGAGCTTGTGGAATTAAAAAAGAAAAAACCTCGTAAAATTGTGCATGCAAACACTCGCTTTAAAACGAATCCTTGGAATAACCAGAAAAGCAAAGAGACAATTAAACAGGCAGCATCGGAGAAAGCTCTGATGCAGTCTGGGAGAATAGGGCATGATGGGAAAGAAATTGATATCGGTCTAACACCAAGAGTCAACGGGTACGGATTTGTGGCAACCCCTTCACCAGCACCAGGTGTCGAGGAATCTCCGTTAATGACTTGGGGTGAGATTGAGGGGACACCATTCCAACTCGATGCCAATGAAACACCAATTGCCCCCTCAAGTGCCCCTGCATTTAAGGTATGTTTGCAGGATATTGCATATTGACTCTTCACCTAGTCCTGAGTTTTATTGACCCAGGAAAAGAGCCCATCTGAAAACATTATGGCACCAGGAAAAAAATAGGTATCTCATCTTTTCAGTGATAATCATGTGGAAAAGAAGCTAGTGGCTTGGAAAGAATATTATGCAGAGTACTGGTAAAAGAAACTCCAGGAAGGCATGGATTGGTGCTCTGGCTGTTGTAATAATGATGTTGAAACAGTGTTAAACACCATACAGTCAATCAATCAATCAGTCAATTCTCCATTTCAAATTGTGTTTTCAAAAACCAGTCTTCTTCGTTGTAGTCCAAATACAGGATTTTTTATTAGTGTAAATTTAAGTTTATTGTGAATGTTTACTTCACCATTTTTTGCTTTAAGATGCCAGCGGTACCTAAACGGGACAGACTAGGACTTGAACTTGCTGAGAAAGCCAGTAAACAGCACAGAGACAAGAAACAGACAGCCTTGAAGCTTGCTTCTAGATTGGCAAGGTGTGTGTTTTGCTACAGAGATAGTTATTCAACCATTTACTTTATAAAAATATAGAACACTGTGAACGTTCATATGAATTTTCAGTAAACTGTAGGAGTTGCACACACATGGTACCTATTTGTAAGGAGGGAGACAGAACTTTAGAATAATGGAACCACTGAAAGCCATATACCATGTCGCCAGTTTTTAGGGCCACTGGCAGAAGGCCAGCAGGCTTATGTCATGGCCCAGTGTCCGTTGTGCGTCTGTCCGTGCATTAACTTTTATTTCAAACGTCGTCTTCTCTGAAACTACCCATCCAAATTTGATGAAACTTCACAGAAATGATCCTGCCATGGTCCTCTTCAGAGTTTCCAGAAAGAATTTGATTCCTTCAAAAACTCAAATTGCCATGGCAACAAAACTGAGAAAAAAAAAGTAAGATTTTCAAAAATCTTCTCTGAAACCACAAGGCCCAAGGCTGCTGAATTTGGCATGTAGCTTTATCTAATGGATCTTTAACAAGTTTCTTCATACTGTAGGCCTGGGGTCAAAATTGGCTCCATTCCAGGGATCGCAGTTTAACATGGGCTTCAAAATATAGTCACTTCAATTGAAACATTAATCAAGGGAAATAAGTCTTTGTTTTTAATAAAGGATAAAGTTTGTTACTGCAATGATACATGATTGGTGCTAGATATTAAGTTTTTTGATAGAAAATATTGTTTTCAGGGAGAGTGATTCAATTTGATGCTAATAGTTATGCTCACGAGTGGAATGATTAATTCATAGCAAGGTTTCTATCGTCGTTGTTTTTTTTTTCTTAGAACTTTACCTTTAATGCAATGAATCAACCTGCTTGTATTGCCTGACACGGTTCATTGTTTTTAAAGGCCCTCTTTTTCAGGGTCATGGCCACTTCAATTTGTGTGGTAAAGGGTTAAAAAGCCAATGGAGCAAAACAGGGCCATCATGGCCCTCTTGTGTTTCCTAGAACTTTACCTTTCATGCCAATGAATTAACCTGCTTGTATTGCCTGTGAGTGCTCATTGTTTTCAGGGTCATTAACTCTTTAATTTGTGTGGTAAAGGGTTAAAAAGCCAGTGGAGCAATACAGGGCTATCTTGGTCCTCTTGTTTGTATTAGGCAGGAGCTTAACCTTTTACCGCAGTCCCAAGTTTTAATACAGGAAAAAGAAAGCCTTTTACCACAATGAATCTCAAATGATGCTTAGTTGTGCATGTGACTCTTAAACTTTGGATCTCCCAAGGCGTTCTCGAGTTTATCCCATTTTTACAGCCAAGCCCCTTTGGGCATATATGCACCACTCTGCGAAGCTCTTGTTTGTGATATCCTGGCTGCTGATGTGCCTCAAACAGTTTTATGCATTTCTGTCACATTTGACATTTTATTCAAATGTGTTGTGTGCTACTGTTAAAAACCATATTACGTACATTCAGTGCTAAAATAAAATAACAATGAGTACAATAACAATCAAAACCTTTCGAAAAATATTGTGGGAAAAAGAGAAAATGCTGGTAACCAGCATTTTCTCCTTTTTCCACAATGTTTTCTAACTATTTGGAATAAAGTCATACAGTTTCAGCAGTACTTAATTTGTCCTCTTCAAATTTTCTTTAATCCTTTACCACAGAATCCCGAGTTTTTACGACCCAAATGAAAAGGACTTGCAAAAACAGAAAAGGAGGAAATACTGGAAACCAGCCCTTTCTCCTTTGTCCACAATGTTTTCTACTTATACAAAGAAATATTTACTAATTTTGTGCAACATTGAGATACCTGGTTGAGGCAAACTTTCTTGCCAGCAGTATTTTGCCTTTAGCCTCCCATGCATGCGAGAAAAGCAGTCAGTGATTTTAACCCTTTACTCTATAGATACTCATTTTTACGCATTGCTTGTAGGAGCCTTTGGAAAATATTGTGGCAAAAGGTGAAATTGCTCGTCACGAGCAATTTCACCCTTTGCTACAATGTTTTCCACACTATCAAAAGGTGTCATATACTCAAGAAACAGCTTCATCCTTACTGTTATTTAGGGTCAATTAGAAATACCTTAGAAATGCCTTATGGGGTAAAGGGTTAACAGAAAGTTGTGTCAATACTGGTGTAAGAAATCCAGGAAACATGCAAAGGTGACCTGATTGCCTTGACATGATATAAGCTGTTGAAACGGGGTATAACTTCAATACAAACAAACAGTTAATTTGTTGAATGCAAATACATGTACTTTCAGTTTGGACCAGTCTAAAATTATGTTGTTGGATAATGGTTAATGTACGTTTTCTTTTCTTTTACAGCCCAGTGCCAAAATTTGGAGGGAAAAGTACAGCAGACAGAATAGCATCATTGTCGCCTGCAGCGCAACGTCTAATTGGTTCCCGAATTGGAGTTAGAACTGGGACTGACAAAGCATTGAGGGATAGTTATACCCCCTCACCTTCTCATAGACTACCAGGAGATAAAACACCAGTGTTGACCCCTAAAAATAAGACTCCCAAAGGAACTCCACAAAGTAGAACACCTGGAACCAAAACCCCTGGCAATGTAACTCCTGGAAGCAAGCGGGCAGGAAGTAACACCCCGTCTTTGACTGATAATTTATTACAGATTCCAAAAAAGCGCCAGAAAGCTGCAGACTTTTTCTGATTATCCTCGTGCTGTTTTCACTAGCTATTTATGTCAAACCCTAAAAAATCATAAAATTTTTGACCTGATCAAATTGAAAGGATTTACAGACATTGTCAAATAAGAAAGTACAACTCAACTCTTTACCACACGATCCGCTCTTTTGACACTCCAAGAAAGAAAGCCTTTAGAAAACAGCACAAGGATCAAGGGTAACCAGCATTTTCTCCTTTTCCCACAATGTTTTCTACCCTTTCAAAATCAATTTTCTATTTTTGATTCACATTTATTTTGTTTGCAAATGCTTTCAATTTGGACTTGTCCAAAATTTTGTCATCTGGTAAAGAGTTAAATGAAATTTGCCTTCGAAAGGATAGAGTGGGGTTCTCGCAGAGTGTTTTGTATCCTTCCAAAAAGAAATTTCAATTTCTGATTCACTTTAAATTTGTCGTCTGCTAAAGCTTTAAATTTGGACCAGTCTAAAATTTTGTCATCTGAAATTCTGTCATCTGGTCAAGAGTGAAACTCATTTGTACGAACCCTGAATCAGTTATCTTGCATATGTTTTGAAATTGGAACGATCTAAGTTTTGTTCTTATGGAAGGTATTAAGCTATTATAGGAAGAAAAATGGAACACAAAGTTGAATGTTTGTCCATCAGATGTAATCGCTTCATAAATGTCAAACAAAGTACAAAATAAACAGTGTTTAAATGCATCCTTTTCTCTTGAAAACTTTTTTCTTACTATGTGAATAAACTCCTTTTTTACAATGGATGCAAAACCTTTAACCCTTTCCAAAACAATCCCTGGTTTTTACGGGTCAGGGATAGAAGCCTTTTGAAAACATTGTGGGAAAAGGAGAAAATGCTGGTAACCAGCATTTTCTCCTTTCCCCACAATGTTTTCTACCCAATCATATAGAAAAATCATCTTTTTAGCTACTGTTAATTTGTCATCTGCAAAATGCTTTTAGTTTGGTCTGGTCCAAAATTTGCCAATTGGGAAAGGGTTAAACAGTTCACCCTGTCAGTTGATTCCTTTTCTAACTAACTGAACCATTTACCAAACAGTCCTTTCTTTCTTTCCTACATTGTGTGAAAAAAAACAAAATGCTGAGATGCCTTCAAATTGTCACTACAAATGCTTTCAATTTGGACAAGTCCGACACTTTGTTGTATGGTAAAGAAATGAGTTCAGGAGTTCCTACCCTTCAAAAGATCATCATTTTTCGGCTACTCTAAACATAGCCTTAACTCTTTACCACACAACAAAATTTTAGACTGTTCCAAATTGAAAGCATTTGCAGAAGACAAAATAAAGGTGACTGAAAAATAGAAGTTTGTTCTGGGAAGGGTAGAAAAACACTGTGGGAAAAGGAGAAAATGCTGGTTACCAGCATTTTCTCCTTTTCCTTCAGAGTTTTCAAAAGGCTTCTTTCTCAGGGGAATCGAAAGTAGGGATTGTGTGGTAATGGGTTAAACCATTTTTACAAAATAATGTTCAAGGGAACTGTAAGAATTGTCATAAATAGAGGAATTAATCAAAATAAATATATTTGGATTTGCCATAATGTTTTCAAGTGTGTTTCATTACCTCAATATTTTTTAAAATTTATAGATATTTTTCCCTCCTTACATATATTTCTTTCCAAATCTCTTTTTTGTGAGCACAGTTTAAAAAAATATTTCTAATACGGGGAAAATAAAAGACAGAGATAGCACTTCACAAGTCTGAGAATGTGTATTTTGATGGCGGTTTCCTTTCTTCCTCTGTCCCTGATCACATAACTTAAAGTTGTAAATTTATTTCCACTGTTTCTTGATGGAAAAGTTCTTCTCTGAGTCCTTCAACATAATCTGAGGAAAAAAAGAGGAAAAGTGATGATACCTTAAAGCTTACTGCACAAATACATGTACAAGATTGTACATGTACAACCCCTAAGTAAACTCTTTACCAAATGAAATAATTTCAGACAGGTTCTTTGTCAAAGCACTTGCAGACGAGAAAGTAAATGTGGCATAGTTTTTATCAGAAAGGCTATAAAAACCTTGTGTACCAGCATTTTTCTCCTTTTTCTTACAATGTTTCTCAAGGCTGCTTCCTTACCACTGGTAAATTTAAGATTCTGTAGTAAAGTGTTACAAGCTTCTGAAAACAAGAGAGAAAGGAAGCAAATATTTGTAACAAGCAGTGCTCTCTTTTCTCACAATATGTTCCATGCTGTTTGAAAACTGTATATCTTCCATTGCAGAGTTTTTCCTGTGAGTAATAAGCAATAATTTTTGTTCCTTAGGTCTAGAGATAGCCTTTAACCCTTTACCAAACAACCCCGAGACAGATGGCTTTTGAAAACATTGCAGGAAAAAAAGGAAATGCTGGTTGACCAGCATTTTCACCTTTTCCCACGATGTTTTCTACAATGGAAACAAATTTGAATTTTTGAGTTGCATTTATTTTTGTCATCTGCAAGTGCTTTCAAATTGTGCTTGTCTAAAATTTTGTTGTTTGGTAAAGAGTTAAAATAATAATCAATCAACCTCTTGTAAAGTATTAACCTTTTACCAACAAAAACATTTATCACAACCCCAAATACTTTATTACAATATGGAATATTGTGTGGTCCGAAGAATGAAATTGTTTAAGTGGCATTAAAAAATGAAGTCATCTATTTTCTGGTAAAGGATGACCAAAAAAAAAAGAGCATTCAATACAAAAATTTACCTTTGCTACTGCCAATTCAAAATCCTCCTGTGTAACATGAACCCTTCGTTCTCTCAAGGCATACATTCCTGCCTCTGTGCACACACCCTATAGTAGATAGGTTGTATTTTATAACTGTCAACCCGTTACCACATAGTCCAAAGTTTAACAAGATTCTGAGATTCAGAAGAAGGCTTTTGAAAACATAGTACTTGAATACTACCACATGATACAGAGTATAACAAGACTGTAAGATTCAGAATGAAGGCTTTTGAAAACACTGGGCAAAGGAGAAAATGCTGATTACCAGCATTTTCTCCATTTCCCATGATGTTTTCTATTTACTGAAGGACAAAAACTATCACATGAAAAATGTTTGAGCTGTTGTATGTAAATTCCTTCAATAAGTTAGAGTTTAAACTTATGTCTCGTGGTGAAGAATTAACCTTGTTGCTAATAACAATTTCCTCTGCGATAGACAAATTTCTATACACATGTTAAGAATGACTTGAAAATATCAACTTCATTTGAGAATGGTGCTTTCCTGCAGATCAGACAATTCATATGCACTTAAAATCAAGACTATGGTGAGGAGCATTGAGTAGTATGACCCGGTACAAAATATCTTTTGAAAAAAATTGTGGAAGGTAATACTGGTATTCAGCATTTTCTCCTTTTTAACAATGTTTTCTGAATTTTCTTGGACAGTTTTTATCATTTGAAACACTCAAGTTTGTCCTCAGTAAATGGACCAGTTTAAAACAGTTCGTACCTCATACTGAGGTAACCCTTTGCCTAGTACCAGTACTTAAGTAGAATGAAACTTCCAAGA
This sequence comes from Tridacna crocea, assembly GCA_943736015.1. Lineage (NCBI taxonomy): Eukaryota > Metazoa > Mollusca > Bivalvia > Cardiida > Cardiidae > Tridacna > Tridacna crocea. The sequence goes on from OX031069.1 coordinate 20,409,585, forward strand.
CAATAGTGAAAATCTTAAATACATGTATTTCTATTTCAAAGCTAATTTTTTGTGGGGAATATCTCCTTAACTCTATCAAACGACAAAGTTTTGGACTAGTCCAAAATGAAAGCATTTGTAGACGACAAATTAAATGTGAATCAAAAACTGAAATTTGATTTGAGAAGAGCAAAAAACATTGTGGGAAAAGGAGAAAATGCTGGTTACCAGCATTTTCTCCTTTTCCCACATATTTTCAAAAGGCTTCTTTCTCCGGGTCATTAAAAGTCGGGATTGTGTGGTAAAGAGTTAACAGACAGTGTAGAATCAAGATCAGTTTGTACACTCTGTACTGTACAGTCTGATTTTGATCTACACTGTCCAAAAAAGGTCACTGAGTACGACTTTCCAGCCTTGGGTTTAACCCTGATTTACCTTTACTTCAGCCCCTGAGGCTCCAGGCATCATTTCTGCAATTTTTCTGAGATTTATGCCACGGGTCAGATTCATCTTTCTTGAGTGAATCTTCAGAATATCCAGTCTTGCCTGAAAAAACACATGAAAATCAAATCATAAAACCAAGGTCTTGTACAACAACTGACATTACATTTTACATATCATTTCCAGTGGCATTAGACCCTTCACCAAACAATCCCAGGTTTTAACAACCCTGAACATGAAGGGCTTTGAAAACATTGTGGGAAAAGGAGAAAATGCTGGTAACCAGCATTTTCTACTTTTCCCATAATGTTTTCCATCCTTCAAAGCAGAAATTTCATTTTTTGAGTAACACTGATTTTTTCATCTGCAAATGCTTTCAATTTTGACCAGTGTAAAATTTTGTCATTTGGCAAAGAGTTAAAGTACTAGTAGACTGTAGGCTGCAATGGCTGGTTCACCAAGGATGCATTTTTCCTTGTTTCTTTAAAAGCACTATGCATACAATTCTTTCAAAGAAACAAGCAGCTTTAAGTTGCTACAAGGGTCCACTGATAGAACTGGAATGTTTGCTGGATAATTCTCATCAATTCACTTAATGATTATCTATTAAGACATTGGTTAAAATCCTGGAAAAGGAACCAAAATACTTTCTTGAGATTTTTGTTTGCTGTTTAACATTTTTGTTCAGTTGTTATAGGACAGCTGCTGGTGCTGCTATCCGTCTATTCCAGATGTTTCCTAGCCTTTATATGTGCAACACTGTTTCTATCCGTTCCATTTCGGCCACTAAATCACAATGCTCAATGCTGACTTTTCAAAAGGTTTCTTTCTCAGGGTTGTTAAAAGTCGGGATTGTGTGGTAAAAAGTTAAACCACGTACTGACTTTACATACCTCTTCATTTGGTGGGGGAAATTCTATCTTTCTGTCTATGCGTCCTGGACGTAGTAAGGCTGAGTCTAGAATATCAATTCTATTTGTGGCCATGATAACCTGTGAAAATATGCTGAACCTTATAGCACTGATCCCGAGTTTGAAAAAAACTTTTATAAAGGTTTTGAAAAAAATCAGTGAAAAGGAGAAAATGCTAGTTAGTTGGTTGGTTGTATTGGGTTTTAACGCCCCTTTAACAGCTAGGGTCATATCATGGCGATCGGTTACACACATGTTTCCTGGATTTCTCATACTAGTACTATCACAACTTTCTTTCCAAAGCCATGAAAAGAAAGTTGGCCTCAATCGGGTATAGAACTCACAACCACCACGTCATGAGTCTGACACGCTCACCACTGAGTCACCCGGGCAGGTGAGAAAATGCTAGTAACTAAAATGTTTCTCTTTTTCTCCACAATGTTTTTCTAACCTTGATAATCAAAATCTTTCTGTCTTAAAGTCTAAAATCTTATTGCCTTGTTATGAGTTTCATGTTGCTAGCTGTTCCAACCTGACCAAAGAAAGTCTTGGTTCAATGGGTGTAGAATTATATCATGCTGCATAAAAATTGCCTATTATGTACAGTATATCTTGTTCAATCAAATTCCATAGCACCTTATCGTTCTCTTAACTCTTTACCAAACAAAAAATTTTTAGACTGGTCCAACTTGAAAGCACTTGCAGACATCAATACAAAATTAACTCAAAAACTGGAATTTGTTTCCGGCAGGGTAGAAAACATTGTGGGAAAAGAAGAAAATGCTGGTTACTAGCAATTTCTCCTTTTCCCACAATGTTTTCAAAAGGCTTCTATCTCAGGGTTGTAAAAAACAGGGACTGTTTGGTAAAGGGTTAACACTGAATAACATTTGAAGAAAACTATGCAAGAAGTTTGTTCCACAACTTGCACAGTGAAATGGTAATAAATACTGACCGACAGCCTGACTGTCTTATAAAATGACCGACTGACCAACGACTGACATTAGCATACCTTTGAGAACTTTTGTTCATGGATAAAAACAGAAGAAACCTACCTTAATATTCTGTTTAGGTTCAAATCCATCTAGCTGATTCAGTAGTTCAAGCATAGTTCTCTGCACCTCGCTGTCTCCTGTAAACAAAAATTGATAATTTATCAGGAGTCGCATTCTCCTTAAATGGACTCGTAGAAACTTTTTCTGGCATGATATTTGTACATACCTAAGGAAACCCAAGCCGAAGCTACGGACCATTGTTATTGTCAATTCTCCTTTTTTCATTATATTTGTTTTCATGTGTACAGATACTATTGAAATATCAAAACTTTACATCGTTTTTTCACGAGATTGCTTTTCCTAATCATCATCAGCTATTTTGCTACAGCCATTTACATGTTCCCCCCCAGCAGCTATTTTGCTACAGCCATTTACAACAAGCTCCCCCCCCCGAGCAATTTCTCCTTTTCCCACAATGTTTTCAAAAGACTTTCACTGCAGACACGTAAAAACTGGGGCTTGTTTGGGAAAGGGTTAAGATAAACATTTGAAGATCCATACCTCCTGACCCACTTTCCAGTCTAGAAGATCCTATTGAGTCAATTTCGTCCATAAATATGATAGATGGAGCATGCTCTCTGAAACAAATATAATTTTGACACAGATAAAATATTTCTTAATATTTTCTTTGTTTCTCTGTATATTCCAAAACATTATTTTATCATAAACATACACTCCGAGACATCTGATTCCTTTCAGAACTTACAAATCAATTTTGGTTATAGTTCATTTAATCTTTACCACACAATACTGACTTAACGACCCTTGGAAAGAAGCCTTTTGGAAACATTGTTGGAAAAGGAGAAAATGCTGGTAACCAGCATTTTCTCCTTTTCCCACAATGTTTTCTACCCATCCCAGACAGAATTTCAACCACATTTATTTTGTCGTCTGCAAATGCTTTCGATTTGGACCAGTCTAAATTTTCTTGTGTGGTAAAGAGTTAAGAGGATAGAAAATCAACACCCGACCAGTAAGAATAATAAAATGTGACCAGCATTAGATCTTTTTCAAATTTAGGTAACTGTGATTTCTAGCTGAGATTTTCAAGAAATATAGGACCTGATATGAGTTGTCAATTGAGATAAAAATTTTACTGAGTGTAGAAAAACTGTTTCTATGGGAGCCTTTTACGAGCTTTATAACATTTTTTGTCCAACAATTTATTGAAATCTTACTGCAAAAATTATCAGATTCTTTTTATCTCATCAAAACTCCCTATCGTTTTGTAGTTTGATAAACAGGTCAGCAAAGCAATTCAATAAACACATCTCACCTGGCCATTACAAAGAGCTCCCGAACCATTCTAGAACCTTCTCCGATAAATTTCTGTACCAGTTCAGACCCTGAGACTCGTATAAATGTACACTCTGTATGATGGGCCACTGCTCTCGCCAACAATGTTTTACCTGTCCCAGGTGGGCCATATAACAGGACTCCCTGTCAATAAAATATACAAATAAAGGTTTTTTTTTTTTTCCTTCTTTCAACAGCGTTTTATACTGCTTTTCTTAACATGGTGGAAGCTCAAGTTCATTTGAGCTGTGCTCTGGTAAAAGGGAGCTTAAGGCATTTCTGCGATGCATGATACTAAAGCAAGCAATTACATATTTATGCACCCATATTAGCCATATTTTTAACAAGAAACTTAATTGTGAAGTATATAGTGCCCCTGCCATGCTGAAAATTTACGAATAGTGCAAAAGCTTTGGCCCAGGTCAGCCTGTTAGGACTGTGCAGGCTGACCTGGGTCGATACTTTTCGCAGAGCATGGCTCACATCTTTCATGGCTTTCACCAGCCCTAGCCTTGGGCTCTGCAGTGCCTTGTCCAAGGGTACACACTAGGACAGAGCCAGGTTTGGTTGATTATAAATCCAATGCATTCATTACTGAGATTTGAAAGATTATTGCATGAACTACTGTACGTTAAAAAGGTCCAAACTTTAAGAGTCACATGCACAACTACACATCATAGAGATTCATTGTGGTAAGTTTCAAATTATTCTAATGGAAACTGTTGGAGAGTTACGTGCACAAGAAACTGGTAACGGACACACAACAGGTGCAGAAATAATATGACCATTTGGTCATATAAAAACAGACTGACTTAGGTGGATAAGAATTTTACAAGTGTATTAACCATGTACCAAACAATTCTGGGTTTTCATGATTCTGTAGAAGAGACCTTTTGAAAACATTGAGGGAAAAGGAGAAAATGCTGGTAACCAGCATTTTCTTCTTTTCCCACAATGTTTCCTACCCTGTCAAAGCAAGACTGCACCATTTGAACCACATTGAAATTGTTGTCTGCAAATGCTTTCAGTTTTGCCGAGGCTAACATTTTGTTGTCTGGTAAAGGTTTAAACCCCTTATTTGAAGAGTATTACTCATCTAGATTTTTACAGTGCACCAAAGCGCACCATGAGACAAGGGCTGAGCAATGATAGTATACATTACCTTTGGTTGTGCTATACCAAGAGCTTCAAATAGTTCAGGATGTTTCACAGGCAGTTCTATCACCTCTTTGATCTCTTTAATCTGTTTATCTAATCCTCCAACCATTTCGTAAGTGGAGTCTGGGACTTTTTCCACCATCATCAAACTAACAAGTGGATCAACCTACAGTAAAATTACAGATGCTTTTCATTTCTGTTACATAACTTATGATTAGTCATTTAACTCTTTACAAAACAATAAAGTTAAACTCTTTACCACAACAAAATTTGGTTGGTTGTATTGGGGTTTAACGCCATTTTAACAGCTAAGGTCATATCATGGCGGTCGGTGACGCACATGTGTTTCCTGGCTTTCTCACACCGGTACTTACACAACTTTCTTTCCAAAGCCACCGACTACTTTTCTCACAAGCTCCAGCAGAGGTGAGAGGCGAAAATACAACGGAAAGAAAGTTCGCCTCAACCGGGTATCGAACTCACAACCACAAGGTCATGAGTCCGACACGCTCACCACTGAGCCACCCCGGCGGGCACGACAAAATTTAAAGAGTAATCTAAAATGAAAGCATTTGCAGATGACAAACTAAATGTGAATAAAAAATTGAGATGCAATTTTGGAAGGGTAGAAAACATATTGGGAAAAGGAGAAAATTCTGGTTACCAGCATTTTCTCCTTTTCCCACTATGCTTTCAAAAGCTTTCTTTCTCAGGGTCTTTAAAAGTCGGGGGGTTTTTTTGTGGGAAAAGCAGCATTTTCTCCTTTTCCAACAATATTTTCAAATGGCTCTTTCTTCAGGGTCATTTAAAACTTGTGATTGTGTTGTAATGGGTTAACACACAGTCTTGACTTCTGACAGCTCTGAGAGAGAAAACTTCTAAAAACAATGTGGGAAAATGAGAAAATGCTGGTAACCAGCATTTTCTCCTTTTCCCACATTGTTTTCTACATTTCCCAAAAAAGTGTCAATCTTGGAGTCATACTTCATCTACTGTGTACAATTACTTTCAATTTGAACAAGCCTACAATTTTGTTGTTTGGTAAAGGGTTCACCATTGTACAGCTTATCCCAGATTTAGTTGCCTATTGTAACAATGTAGATCAAGATCAGACTGTTCAAAAAGTGAAGGCTGATGTTGATTCTTCACCTTTTGCCTCTTTGCCAGGCATACTGAAGAAAAAAACAAAACCAGCTTTGAAATTGCTTTATCTGCATCTTAAGAACTGACACAGAATGTCCACCTTTCTTATTTAGTGCTACAAGTATGTTGTCTGCTCAAGTCATATTCTTTGAAGATTTGACCTGTCTTATATGACACATTACTCAACTGCACTCTCTAAACTGCTGATCATAGCTGAATGAAATGCTTCAAGTAGCGTTTTATTGAGTAAATGTTTATTTTAGTTTGAAATTCAAAGTAACTGTTTTTGCGTAAGAAAAAGCAGTCCTGTTCTGTACCCAGGATGCCCAATTTAGATAGATAAGTATTTGAAGAATGCCATCTAGCGGGAGATATGGCTACAAGCTTTAATCTCATCCTGTTTGCTTTCTCTGCTAAATATTAAATCATCTTCACAGCAAACAGTAAAAAGTATTATTTTTATATCTATAAAGACTTTAAAGCGTATCAATATGGCATTGCAGAACTGCTGTTCTCATCAACAATTCTTTATGCTCTTTGATTCTGTCAAATATTTGAAGATCTATCACTGGTTTTTTTTTTTTCATTCTACCACAAGTTGTTGCATTCACCATTAAAAGATTAGTTTTCTGACCTATTTTTGCCCCACTTTTTTTCAGCAGGATATCAAGATTTCAGCCAAATTTCTTCTTCACAGTTGTCTGATTTGTTCTGTTTGTTTTCATTATCACATAATAATTACAATGTCCATATGAACCAAAAATATCATTCTCTAGATATGCATTAGTTATCTGTCAAAACATGTGGCTTCAAAAGGTCTTCTGCATGAAAAGAAGAGGTAAATGATTAATTTGTGAAGTTCCCAAATGACAAAATTTTAGACTAGTCCGAATTCAAAGCATTTGCAGATGACATAATAAACCTAACTCAAAAATAGAAATTTGTTTCCAGCAGGGTAGAAAACATTGTGGGAAAAGGAGAAAATGCTGGTTACCAGCATTTTCTCCTTTTCCCACAATGTTTTCAAAAGGCTTCTATCTCAAGGTCATAAAAACCAGGGATTGTGTGGTAAAGGGCAAATGCTGTTTAACAATATTTCAGTTATATGGCAGGAGTAAGAGCACCTATAGATCCATAATTTTCCTCGAGTTTCTTCACCAGTATTTTGTACATTAATCTTTTAATTTCTGATTGGCTAAACCATGTTCTGTTACTTTCACACTGACAAAATGCTGAAGAATAAGACTAACAATGTTCTTAAGAATGGTTGGTGAATATAGACCAAGCAGGAGGTAATTAGTATTACCTTATTTGGAAGTATTTTGTGAAGTGTATAAGAGTCATTCCTCAAGGCCACTCTACAATTTGGTGTAACATCGTTGATATCTATATTCTTGTCTATGTCCACAACAAACTTGCCTTCTGGGTGTACCTGGGTTGTAAAAATAATTGATTCAACTTAGCAAAAAGAAAATCATTTAGTAGTCATACAGTCCAAATTCTTCATTAATTGAATTGTTTTTAAAGTAACTCAACAGCAGACAAATCAAAGGTGCTTGCCAGTGGTAAAGATCTCACCATTTACCATACAATTCAAAGTTTTAACAACCCTGAACAAACAGGCCACTGAAAAGGTCAAAGTGACGTTACCAAAATGTTTCCACAACATAAAACGCCTGTAAAACAAGAGAAGCAGGACTTATTTTCGATTCAATATATAAATTTCGAAAACTAGTAAATCAGTTAAAGCTACGCCAATTTCGTGACCCCCAGAATCAGAAGTTTTTTTGAAATTTCTCACCATAATGGTATATAAACATTGTGCAAAAAGGGAGAAAATGCTTCCATCAGGGGTTCTACATATTCACAGACACATTTGGTGTTTTGAGATGCATTTTTCTTTATCTGTAAATGCTTTTAATAAGAACAAGTCTAAAACTTTGTTGTTTAGTTAAGAGCTCACCCTTTACCACACAATGACGACTTCTGACAACCCTGAGGTAGAAGCATTTTCTCCTTTTCCCACAATGTTTCTACCCTTCCAAAATCAAATTTCGATTATTCAGTCACATTTATCTTGTCACCTGCAAATGCTTTCAATTTGCACATGTCTATAAATTTGTCGTTTAGTAAAAAGTTAGGAGTAAATGCTATACTATATACCTTGACTAAAACCTTTTTCTTGTCCATTGGTTTGACAACTTCCCCGACATAGGACCCTTGTTCTTGAAGTAGCTGCAGTTCCTCCCTTAACATTCGGACTGTAAATAAATATGTTTAGTCTTAAACCCTTGCTTGTTTGTATCATGTTTAACCCATTACCACACAATCCCTACTTTTGATGCCCCTAAGACAGAAGCCTTTTGAAAACACTATGGGAAAAGGAGAAAATGCTGGTAACCAGCATTTTCTCCTTTTCCCACAGTGTTTTCTACCCTTCCCAGAACAAATTTCTATTTTTCAGTCACCTTTATTTTGTCATCTGCAAATGCTTTCAATTTGGACCAGTCTAAAATTTCTCGTGTGGTAAAGAGTTGTTGCATTTTTTTTTTAATTTTATTTCAGTTATACGGTGGCAACCAGTGCACTTATCCATGCTTCCTAGGAATTTCTCTTATCAGTACTTCACACAATATCATTTTCTCCCCACTAGTTGACAGTTGCTTTCCCACAATTCAACTGTCCAAATCCTGATGACTGGTTTAAGATTAATGAATTTCCTCGAAATTATTACTTGTACCATCAAACCTTTGAAACAAGAGGGCCACGATGTCCCTGTATCGCTCCACTGGCTATTTAACCCTTTATCACACAAACTGAAGTGTTCATGACCCACAAAAAGAGGGCCTGCGAAAACAATGAACACTGACAGGCAATACAAGCAAGTTTATTCATTGGCATGAAAGGTAAGTTCTTGGGAAAAAAAAACACTGAATCATCAGAATGATAGAAACCTTACTTTGAATTTAATATTCCACTCAAGTGAGCCTAACTATGAACATCAAAATGAATCACTCTCCCTAAAAACAGACTATTTCTATCAAAACTTAAATATCTAGCACCAATCATGATTACTGCAGTTTGATAATCAAGGGAGGTAAATAGTAACAGAGTTTATCCTTTTTAAAAAAGTTATTTCCCTTGATTAATGTTGAAATTGAATTTACTATTATATGGAAGCCTATGTTAAACTTGTGATCCCTGGAATGGAGCCAGTTTTGACCCAAGGCCTATAATATGAAGAAACACGTTAAGGGTCCATTAGATACCAAATTTTGTAGCCCTGGGCCTTGTGGTTTCAGAGAAGAAGATTTTGAAAACATTAATTTTTTTTCAGTTTTGCTGCCATGGCAACCAGAGTTTTTGAAAGAATCAAATTCTTTCATGAAATTCTGAAGAGGACCATTGCAGGATAATTTTTGTGAAGTTTCATCGAATTTGGATGGGTAGTTTCAGAGAAGATGATGTTTGAAATAAAAGTTAACGCACGGACGGACGCACTGATGCACGACGAACACCGTGCCACAACATAAGCCCGTTGGCCTTCGGCCAGTGGAGCTAAAAAATGGATCAAGCTGGGAATTCAAACAAGTGAGCTCCTGATTTCATTACGTACAGTTCATTGTCCATTTCATTTCAGCCTGAGCAATTGAGCTTTGCAATATTCCATTGCTACAACATGGAGTCAAATCTATTGTTATTGTACATGCATATTACTCATTTAATTTGTGGTTTGCAAAATGCTTTCAGTTTGGACTATTCCAGAATTTAGTCATGTAGCTAAGTACTGAAGGTGACCTTTGTCCTTAGTGTCATTTTATTTGTCCTTAACTCATTATTAAATGACAAAATTTTAAACTGGTCTAAATTTAAAGCCTTTGCAGACAATAAAATGAATGTGAATAAAGAATTGAAATTTGTTTAACCCTTTACTACACAATCCCGACTTTTAACGACCCTGAGAAAGAAGCCTTTTGAAAACACTGTGGGAAAAGAAGAAAATGCTGGTAACCAGCATTTTCTCCTTTTCCCTTAGTGTTTTCTACCCTGCTGGAAACAATTTTTAATTTTTCAGGACACCTTTATTTTGTCGTCTGCAAATGCTTTCAAGTCGGGCCAGTCTACAATTTTCTTGTGTGGTAAGAGTTAAGGGAAGAAAACATTGTGGGAAAAGGAGAAAATGCTGGTTACCAGCATTTTCTCATTTTCCCACAATGTTTTAAAGAAGCTTCTTTCACAAGGGTGTTCAAAGTAGGGGTTGTGTGGTAATGGGTTAAAGTTATTCTAAAAAGATTTTCTGTAGGTATAATCACATTCACAGTAGTGTGGCATTAGATAGCTTTACAAATACTGAAATATGGAAATGAATGTTTACCTTTCGCATTGAGCTCGTTTCTCTGTGCCTCCAATCTACGCAAGTTTTGGGTTTTCTCAGTGACAACCAACTGAAAGAGTAAGAAAAAAATACATGTGCCTGTATTTAGATTATTATTTACTTGGTAACAAAACTTTAAGATTGACAATCCTGACATCATTTCCTAAAGATATACAGTGTATATTGCTTACACAAAATCCTAAGTTTCCACAACCCTGAACAGGCTTTTTGACATCATTATAGACCAGCATTTTCTCCTTCTTCCTCAATGTTTCTTAACCTTTCATTAAATCCACACTTACTTCGTCAAGTGAAATTGCTTTAAATTTGAATGAGTCTAAACTTTTGATAAGAGTTAAATGAAGGGAATTGTCTTTGAAAGGGTATAAAACACTGTAGGCAAAGGAAAAAAAAAATTTTTTCTCACCAAAGTGGGTAAAGGAGAAAATCTTTTTTTTCTCAGCAGAGTTTTCTTCAAGATTGGTAAACTTTGGAAAAATAATTACAATCATTTGATGATGGATTTTGTCATAAGGGGGTCAAATGACCCCCTTTAAATAAATTAACTCATTACCAAACGACAATATTTTAGGCTTGTCCAAATTGAAAGCATTTACAGATGACAAAATAAAAGTGACTGAAAATTTGAAATTTGTTTGTGAAGGGTAGAAAACATTGTGGGAAAAGGAGAAAATGCTGGTTACTATCATTTTCTCCTTTTCCCATAATGTTTTCTAAAGGAGTCTTTCTCAGAGTTGTCAAAAGTAGGGATCGTGTGGTAATGGGTTAAAGAATGCAAATTGCTTAATTTTAGGGAGGGGGACATTCAGAAAATTTGAGGGTCCAAATTCAAAGAAACAAGGGATCAGGGAAAACCCTGGCCTCTGTTAGGGTCTTTCAAAGTTGAGATTGTGTGGTTCTCTTTTCAGGAATTCGAGTCCTTTGATTTTTACCTGTAATGACTCAATTTTACTGCTGTAATACTGTTTGATCCCTTCATGATTTGGTGGAGGTCCATCACCATCTACCTCCATTTTCTGTAAGAAAAAAAAAAAAGGTAAAAAGAAATCATAATGTTTGATCCAAACAATAGAAGTTACATTAATACATTTGTCTCATTTCAGAGCTTTTTCAGATAACTCAAGTTAAATATTGATAAACCCATTACCACACAATCCCTACTTTTGACGCCCCTGAGAAAGAAGCCTTTTGAAAACACTGTGGGAAAAGGAGAAAATGCTGGTAACCAGCATTTTCTCCTTTTCCCACAGTGTTTTCTACCCTTCCCGGAAAGTAATTTCAATTTTTCAGTCACCTTTATTTTGTCATCTGCAAATGCTTTCAATTTGGACCAGTCTAAATTTTTCTTGTGTGGTAATGGGTTAACTCTTTACCAAGAGAAATATAGACTTATCCTTAACAAAGAATTTCCAAATGACAAATTCACAGTGGCTGAACCGATTAGTTTCATATTTAACAGGTTAGAAAATATTCTGAGGAAAGGATAAAATATTGGTTAACAGCACTGCCTTCTCCCACAATGTTTTCACAAGCAATTAACGGCCAGGAGTATGTGGTAAAGGGATAAATGAGGTTGAGGTACTAGAATGAACCACATCTTTCTTGAAAGTACTTTACTACATGGCAAAATACAATGGATACTGAGACAACTCAGTCAAGATGGAGAGAAATATTAAAGTTAAATTTGCGGGCTTATAACTGTCGGACAAATGTCACATCCAGTACCACTAACTCTCTGAGTTACAGCAAAACTCCTCTATTAAGACCACTCATGGTACTTTTAAAACTTGGTCTTATTAGTGGGGTGGTCTGATTTCCGGATTTCACATGCCTACATTTTGATATAAACCCAGGCTCTGAGTAGACTTTTGCAGGGATAAATGATGTGAATAGTAAATGCATTTCATTTAGGGAAGGCCAAGTAAACAAATGACAACAACATTTTCGAAATCACTGAAAAGTTTTGTTTTTTTTCTTGAATTTGTTCAAGAAATAATGCTGTAAAAGCATGCCTACTCATAATTGCCTATTTACCTCTTTACCAAACAACCAAATTTCAGATTGGTCAAAATTGAAAGCACTTGCAGATGAAAAAATAAATGTAACTCATTAATTGAAATTTGTTTCTAGCTGGGTGGAGAACATTGTGGAAAATGGGGAAAATGCTGGTTTCCAGCATTTTCCCCTTTTCCCATGATGTTTTCTAAAGGCTTCTATCTTAGGGTCATAAAAAGCAGAGATTGTTTGGGAAAGAGTTAAAACAATCATAGGTATGTACATTAATTAACTAAATGCATCTGAAGACTAAAGGTTCTTACAGTGTTTCATTTACCTGTGCGTCCTGCGTCAGGGACGCAAAGAAATTACCGAGGACGCAACACTTCGAGATATGTGCATTTTCAAGACGCACTGATTTTGATATCAATGCCTTTTGCAAAATTTCGTTTGATCCTGATCAATTAAATTGTTTACATTTTCTATCGAAACACCGGTATTTTTTCTACTTTAGACTGGTACCTTCATTTTCCGGTCTATCTTTAGCCTAAGTAATCTAGTCTATGGAATGGTTTCCGGTTTTCTTTTTATTCGGGTACACGGAATATCGACATCCAGCACGTACGTTATAGATCCTCTTCATGGCATAGCCCACTCTTTCTTTCTTAATTGCAGAAAATTGTAGTCAGTATGATTGAACAACTATCATTTCATGTCCTCATCGGAAAATAATTACTTTCTGAATCTTTTTTATACCCGGGCGATTTCGATATCCTCAAACGATTTCCATTTCGTCGAAAAAATTCCAGTGCGTATATCTTAACGATGTAAAGTGTAAGCAATGCCACCAAAAAAGAAGGCAAAATCCGATCACAAATAGCAAACTTTAACTAGTTTGTTTATGAAATCACAAGTGTCTGACCAGCCGACTCATAGTGACTTACATACCGATAAAAATGTCGAGAATAATGAGAAATCATCGGCTAGTTCAATCGGCGTAGATTCGGCCCCAGCCGATTCGAAACCGAGAGAATTCAAGTCACACTGGCTTAAACTATTCAGTTGGCTAACTTACGAAAGTGAAGAGAATTCATGACAAACAATTCATAAATCAGAACATACAGATTTTTTAACAATTTGAACAATTTCTTTTTTTGAATGGGGTTTAACTCATTACCACACAATCCCTAATTTTGACGCCTCTGAGAAAGAAGCCTTTAGAAAACATTGTGGGAAAAGGAGAAACTGCTGGTAACCAGCATTTTCTCCTTTTCCGACAATGTTTTCTACCCTTCATAAAACAAATTTGAAATCTTCAATAACTTTTATTTTGTCGTCTGTTAATGCTTTCGATTTGGACAAACCTGAAATTTTGCCGTTTGGTAATGAGTTAAAAGGTGGGACTCGTAAAGTTGGTTTCAGACTCATAGTTTTTCATCCCAGCGAGTCCCAGGACTCACTTATAGCAAATTGTAAAAAAATCACTGTTCTTATATTAGTATTGACAGAATATCTACTTTTTCACTTCGTGCAGTCTTATGAAGTCATATTCCAACCGCCGAAATTCATTCTAAAACCAAGATTTTTGAATATGTGCTGATCTTTGAACGTTTGAGAGCACGCCCCCCTTTTTTTTTTCATCCGAGTAGATCATTCGAACAGGCCTGCAAATCGTCGATCTCACAGTCTTCAAGTTCATTTGTTAACGATACATCGTTACAGAATAATAACAGTATGTAAAGTGCCAAATTCAAAATGATAATCCCATCTCGATCACATCTAAACCCAAATAGCCTAAAATACATCAGTCAGCTATAAACAATAAATCCTGATCACCCGGATGTAAACATGTCTGTTATCCGGGTCAGCGAGGTGTGATAAACGCTTGATTGCCACGTGGAAGACAAATCAATGGTTTAAAATTCCATTCACATATCATTTGATTATGTTATGTAACATCCTGATTAATTAACACAATCAAGGTCAGTGGGCAAACAACAGACCGATAATCGATTGTCAATTCCATCGGACCCAAGAATATTCGTACATGTAGCGCAGTCTATGGTTCGTGATTACAGATGCATGAAAATAAGCTGGTTGTAAAGAATACACTGTATTATGAGCGGTCGTTTCTCGGGGTTAAAATCCACAGGTAAATTCTAATTGGTACTGAAAATGGTGGTCGTAATATCGGAATAGCGGGGCTCTCATAATTCCGGGTTTATTATCATTGATCTTTAAGAAGGAGAAAAATCCGTTCTGGCAAAAATCGTTCGTAATAGCGGGTTGCTCGTGCTGCCGGGGTGGTAGGGAGGAGAGGTTTTTCTATATACAGCTTCTTTCACAGAGTATTTCCGGTTTGGAGTTCACTTACAACCTTTTGTGGATTAAATGACTGGTTATAGATTTAATTTCTTACTAAATACTTTATCGTTGCGTGAATCTGTCAATGGTCTGTGATTTGAGAACGGGTAAACAAAGACTAAAAATAGTTATTTCCATGATCTCCATTAAATAAGGTGTGAATTAGATTCTAAATCTGAATCTATGTTGTCAACAGTGTATCTTAAACTAAAGTGATTCGGTGATTTTGTATGGGCATAGTTTATCCAAAAATGTAATCGCGGCGAATTCTCAGTCAAGGCCCTTGAGTCACGGCTTGACAAGGGGACCATTTTTTCAGCATTTTCTGTGCGGTGTAGGTGGTCCCTTGTAAACAGTCGTTCAGCAGGTTGTAATTTATTACTAACTTTGGTGTTGCTGAAACCCAATCTTTCGCATGTCTTAGTTTTTTATTGGTGAAGGGTGCTCGTCACCTTTACTTAAGCAGTCAACATAAAAACGAAATCAAAATTTGATACCTGATTCGCCATTTTTCCCTTAATCATGCGGCAGTAAGAAACGCTTGTACAAGATACTTAATACCAAGAGCGTTTGTATGACGACGATGAACTATGGCCTCGGCTAAGATTTTTACAAACTCCGGTCACCTTGCGAAATGGCCTTGCCAAGTTACAATGGAACAGCTCTTGAAATATACAAATTTGTCTCATATGGATCAGTTTTCGTCTAAGAATATTATTCAATAATATAATCCATAAGGATGACTTAACCTTTTTTTATGAATCTGTCATAAGGTCATGATTACCGGGCCGTGTGAGTTAGCCAAAAATCTCAAACCATTCGGTAAATCTCGGTTAGTTCGTAATCATTCGGTATATTCCGTAATTATATCTCCCGAAGTTTTCCGAATAGTAAAATTATCAATCGGGGTTTTCAAACGTTTGCAGTATCACTTAAAGCTTCTACTGACGTGGACATATTTCCAGCCAACTTTAGAGAAAAATAAATAAAGTAAAGCGGAACGATTTTTATAATTGATAAAAACAGGTAAAGAGTGGTACTTACTGTAAAGAGAATGCTGCGGTAGACACCCACTTCTTCGTTATTCAAGGACAACTTCCCCAATTCGGCAAGTTTAATGATGGCACCCAACAAAGTTCAAAACTTTTTTTGCCAAATTTGGAATTTATTCCTTGGCACATTAGGATTTCCAGTCCAGAGGTATATTTGTTTCCGTCCGTATGTGTTACCAGTGGTTGTTGGATTATGTCTTGGGATTACGATACACATGATGTTTGTACCGTTCTTGGAGGAAAGTTGTGATGTGACATCCCTGAGAAAGTCAGCCTCCATGACATCTAACAGAATTCACTCTCAGACAACAAAAGCTGGTGCCAAGAACAGTCTTCCTACTGGAAATGATGACTTTGAAGCCAGAATTGTGAAACCAATACCGAGCAACAACTCTGGAATTGACAAAGAAGCGGTCAGGCCAAAAGTTGTTCGACCACGATATGTTTCAACTGAACTTGGAATTCGGGAAAAGCTTTTTGTCGGAGTCTTAACAAGTTCCTCCACTGTTGACAAACTTGGTGTTGCTGTGGATAAAACAATGTCAAAACATGTCACTAAAATAATTTTCTTTAGTTCCTTGAAGCCCATGACCATTCCAAGTGGACTGCCTATGGTGGCATTTGGAGACAAACACCTGGAGATGTTACCAATTCACATTCTGAAGTATGTTAAGGAGCATTATGCTGAAACTTTTGACTTTTATCTGTTTATGTCGGACCGTACATATCTGAGAGGAGAGAAGTATTTTGATCTGGTGGAACATATAAGTGTGAGAGATGATGTCTACATGGGTGTACCAGGAGCAGATAAAAATATTTGCATGGTGGAAGGTGGTGTCTTGATATCACAGGTAATAATTCTCTGAAATTTAGACTTTGCCATATTGACAGCATATGAAGGCAATAAATTAACTTTTTGCCACTAAAGAAATTTGGACTGGCCCAAATTTAAAGCAATTGCACGCAAATGTATGAATGGAATTTTCTTCTGAGACAATAGGAAAAAAGGAATGCAATTGTACAGTTTGTGTTGGCTGTTTGTTCTTTACCATTGGTAGGCATGCTTGGCTCAAAAAAAAAATGGGAGTCCTATCATAATGTGTGAGTGAAAAAAAAAAAGGGCCGATGATATTTACCAGACTGTCGTGTACACACCGAAGAAAATTCATACTGTGAGGCCGACTGTTGTGTACTCAATGAAGGAAAACTCGTTGGGTGCCCGATGGTTGTGCCCGGACTGATGAAATATCGTCTTGTAGGCATGACTTACGTGCGGGCTATTTTCGATTTCTTCATTCAGTACACAATACGGTCGTGTCCGCACTGAAGAATCAGACTCTTACGTACACTGTGTAAATGGATAGGGCCAAAACGCAGACTGTTATTTGAACCGGCACGGCGTAGACAGTCTCATTGGAGCACACGGCAATAGTCATTTATATGTTGTAGGGTGTCACAGAACAAATGCACAAGCCTTGGTGGCATCCTTTTTATATGTCCGAAGGCTCGCATTAACTTATACTGTACACCCAGTCGTCCGTCCGTCCGTTTGCAATTTCTTGTATGCGCAACTCCTTCTACAGTTTCCATCGGAATTAGATGTAGATATCTATTTGAAATTTGCCACAATGGTATCCAGTCGTTTCGGAACCCGGTCATTGCTCCACAGAGATGGTCTATGCCGTGCCGGTTCACATACCAGTCTGCGTTTTGGTCACCCATTAACACAGTGTACGTAAGATCCCGCTTCTTCAGTGCTGACACAACTGCATCGTGTACTGAATGAAGAAATCGGAAATAGTGTGCACGTAAGTCGTGCCACCAAGACGATATTTCATCAGTCTGGGCACTACAGTCGGGCACCCAAGAAGTTTTCCTTCATTGAGTACACGACAGTCGGGCACCCAAAAAGTTTTCCTTCATTGAGTACATGACAGTTGTCCTGGCAGTATGAATTTTCTTCAGTGCATACGATTGGGTAAATAATCACTTCGAAAAAAAAAGGCCAATTTGCAAGCGGATGACAAAAAAGTGGCCCGGCAAATCACCGAAGTACCAAAATACCATCGAAAACCGAAATACCCCTAATTTCTTAATACTTAGTTATTATTACTATTGAATTCAACAGATTTGTCTTTTTTTTGCTCGCAATTATATTAGTTATTAGACTTAATTATAAATGAAAAATGGGACATTTCAGTGATATTCCGGTGATTCGACGGACCCAAAAAATAGAAATTCGAACCCTGGCATGTTAAGAATTTTGTCTTGTTGGTATCTCAGATGAGTTAAAAAAAGGGTCGGGTCAGGTCGAAAACTAGATTATTAGGTCAAATTTTTGAAAGAAAAATTGTTAATGCTCTAGAGGAATATTTTTCTTGATGACATTTTCAGTCCAATTTTCTGGAAATTTGGTTGGAATGTTTGTCTTGATAACATCTTACATAAGTAACAAAATTGGTCATGTTGGATAAAAATTGGGGTCACTAGGTCAAATCTTTTGTAACCTTATAAGCCATATTTTCTTATGTGAGGTCAAAAGGAGGCCATTCTAAAAAATTCTAAAAAAAGCTTGTGTAAACTCCAGAGGCCATATTTGTAAGCCCAGAAATGGTGAGTGTTTGTCAGAATGTGTGTCTTAATATCTTGGAAGAGATTGGAATTGAGTCATGTTTGATCAAAAGGTTCAGTTTAGCGGATTCAGGGCCATCATTGCCCTCTTGTATTGTCTATTGTAGAGCCCAATATTAATGTATATAACTCGCAGTGAAAATGGACATCCTGCAGTGCTGGAGCTTATCAGACTTTTAATATAGCTCTACTAGATCTGTAACATTCAATACTATGATGATGTCATCAATCATGCATCCTATTATATCATGAACAGGCAGTTATATATATCATACTTTCAAATACCAATGAAATGGCATGAATAACAGAGTTCCCAGTCATGCAAAATTGTAAGTGAAACATGTATAAATGAAATAATAAAACATACAATATAACAGACCTATATATTTGAAATCACGCACAAAAAATACAGAGGGGAAAAAAATAGGATTGTTTGCTTAGAGCAGCTCATAAAAAGCGATTTTTGAAAAACGTCAATCATCAGCAAGAAGACAAGAACAAGAAGGCTTTCAAAAACTTGTAAAAAGAGGAAAATGCTGGAAACAACATTTTTTCACTTTTTAGCTTCACTTGCCGAAGGCCACTGGGCTTATGTAATGGCCCGGTGTCCGTCATGCGTGCGTCTGTGCATCCGTCTTTCCGTATACATGTATGTGTTAACTTTTATTTCAAACACCTTCTTCTCTGAAACTACCCATCCAAATTTGATGAAACTTCACAGAATTGATCCTGCCATAGACCCCTTCAGAATTTCTTGAAAGAATCTGATTTCTGCAAAAACTCTGGTTGCCATGGCAACAAAACTTGGAAAAAAATAACATTTTTAACAATCTTCTTCTCTGAAACCACAAGGCCCAGGGCTACTGAATTTGGCATGTAGCTTTATCTAATGGACCTTTAACAAGTTTCTTCATGATATAGGCCTGGGTCAAAATTGGCTCCATTCCAGGGATCACAAGTTTATCATGGGCTTCAAAATATAGTCATTTCAATTTAAACATTAATCAAAGGAAATAACTCTTTTTGTAAAGGATAAAGTTTGTTACTATTTACCTCCCTTGATTATCAAACTGCAGTGATACATGATTGGTGCTAGATATTAAATTTTTTGATAGACAATATTCTGTTTTAAGGGAGAGTGATTTATTTTGATGCTAATAGTATGCTCACATGATAGGAATATCAAACCCAGAGGAAGGTTTCTAGTATCATTCAGTTTTTTTTCCCTAGAACTTTACCTTTCATGCCAATGAATTAACCTGCTTGCTGGTTTCAAAGGCCCTCTATTTCAGGGCCATGAACACTTGAATTTTTGTGGTAAAGGGTTAAAAAGCCAGTGGAGCGAAACAGGGCCATCATGGCCCTCTTGGTATACAAACTTTTCTACTCTTTCCCTTTACCAAACAATTCCTCACTTTTACCACCCTGAAATAGAAGCCTTGTCAGAACATTGTGGGAAAAGGAGAAAATTCTGATAAACAGCATTTTCTTTTTTTCTCAGAATGTTTTCTACCTTTCACAAAACAAATTTCAAATTTGCAGTCACTGTTATTTTGTCTTCTGCGCTTTCACTTTGGAGGAGTTTAAAATTTTGACATTATAATGGTCAAGACTTCACTCTTTACAAAACAACAAAATTTTAGACTGGTCCAAGTTAAAAGCACTTGCAGACAACAACGTAATTGTAACTCAAAAACTGAAGTTTGTTTCCAGTAGAGCAGAAAACATTGTGGGAAATGGAGAAAATGCTGGTTACCAGCATTTTCTCCTTTTCCCCACAATGTTTTCAAAAGGTTTCTATCTCAGGGTCATAAAAACTAGTCTAGGGATTGTTTGGTTAAGGGTTAAATAAAATAAACTGAGGTATATTTTCATAATTTATTTTCTGCACACACTCTTAACCCTTTCCCAAACGACAAATTTTGGATTGTCCCAAACATAAAGAGTTTGCAGAAACAATTTTTTGATTTGGGGAAAATGGCTACCGGGCCCCTCAAAATGGTAGAAAACACTGTGGGAAAAGGAGAAATTGCTCGTTACGAGCAATTTCTCCTTTTCCCACAGTGTTTTCAAAAGACCTTTACGACAGACACGTAAAAGCCAGGGCTTGTTTGGGAAAGGGTTAAATTATAAACAAGTCTAGAATATTGTTGTCTGCAGATTTCAATCTAGAGCTCCTCATTGCCTCCTAGTCCCCCCGAAATCTCATGATGCACAATTATTCGAAATCAATCTCATGCCCGTCGGTTGCACCGGATCACAACAATTATCGTTAACTCTTTAACAACACAATCACGACTTTTAACACTCTTGTATAAGAAGCCTTTTGAAAACGTTGTGAGAACAGGAGAAAATGCTGGCTCCTTTTCCCACATTATGTTTCCTTTCCCATCCAAAACAAAAATTATTATTTCAGTTACATTTAATTTATTGTCTGCAAATCCTTTCACTTTGGACCGGTCTAATTTTTTGTCTGTGGTAAAGAGTTAACTCATTACCAAACGACAATATTTTATGCTTGTCCAAATCAAAAGCATTTGCAGATGACAAAATAAAAGTGACTGAAAATTTGAAATTTGTTTTGTGAAGAGTAGAAAACACAGTGGGAAAAGGAGAAAATGCTGGTGACCAGCATTTTCTCCTTTTCCCACAATGATTTCTATATGCTTCTTTCCCAGGGTCCTCAAAAGTAGGGAATGTGGTAAAGAGTTAAGGTTATGATTTTTCAGCTATGATAGATCATTGAACATCACAATGAAATGATATGCTCTGAGCGATCAGATGAATACAGGCAATGCTGATTAGAGGCATTTTCTCCTCTTCCCACAATTTCAAAAGGCTTAGGCCATCTTTTTCGCGGTTGTTAAAATACGGAATGCGTATACTGAAGGGGTAAATTTAATTCTCTAACTCTTTACCACACAAGAAAATATTAGACTAGTCGGAGTTGAAAGCATTTGCAGACGATGAAATAAAATGTGACTGAAAAATTGAAATTTGATTTGGGAAGGGTAGAAAACATTGTGGGAAAAGGAGAAAATGTTGGTTACCAGCATTTTCTCCTTTTCCCACAATTTTTTCTAAAGGCTTCTTTCTCAGGGTCGTCAAAAGTCTTCATTGTGTGATAAAGGGTTAAGCTAATGAAATGTATTTGTTTTACATTCTTGTATATTACAATCCTTACTACAGCACTCAGACAAATTGTTCCATGTTGTATTGGATGCCAGAGTATTTTAAAATTACCAACCCTTAACTCTTTATCAAACAGCAAACTTTCAGACTGGTTCAAACTGAAAACAGTTGCAGACAACTATTTAAATGTAGATCAAATGATGGTTTCTCTATTCAATAGTGAAGAAAAAACATTGTAGGTAAAATTTGGAGAAAATGCTGGTTACCAGCATTTTTTCCTTTTCCTACAATGTTTTCAAAAGCCTGCCCTATCAGGGTTATATATATGTTAAAACTTAATTGTGTGGGAAATGGTTAACCCGTTACCACACAATGAAATTTTTGACCTATCCAAATTGAAAGCATTTGCAGATGGCAATTTCAAAGTGGCTCAAATGGTTCAATTTTGCTTTTATAGGGCAGGAAACTTTGTGGGAAAAGGAAATGCTGGTTACCAGCATTTTCTCCCATTCCCACAATGTTTTCGAAAGGCTTCTTCCTCAGGGATGTTAAAAGTTGTCATTGTGTCTTAACCCATCACTACACAATCCCTACTTTTGGTAACCAGCATTTTCTCCTTTTCCCACAGTGTTTTCTACCCTTCCCAGAACAAATTTCAATTTTTCAGTCACGTTTATTTTGTCGTCTGCAAATACTTTCAATTTGAACCAGTCTAAAATTCTGTCGCATGGTAAAGAGTTAAAGGGTTAACATACAATTGCAAATTTTAATGACCCTGTGAAACAAGGCTTTTGAAAATGTGGGAAAGGGAGAGAATGCTGGTAATCAGAATTTTCTCCATTATTCCACCTTCCTCTTGATATACTCTATCCACTAAAGCTTCTTGTGTTGTCAATGGCAAGGAGTTATAAAGATGAATAAAACGAAAAGTCAACTTTCTCATGTTACTAACACTGAGCCCCGGTAGCTCAGTTGGTAGCGTACAGGACTTGAGAACAGGGGGTCGTGAGTTTGATCCAAGCTTGGGCAATTTCTCTCCAAGGATTGATGATAGTCATTGCAACAGAATTCATTCCTCTCTCACTGCTGATTGTTGTTTCGACGATGGCTATGTGGGAAAGCAGCCAAGAATGTTGTGCAGAGTACTGGTAACAGAAACTCCAAGAAAAGCATGGATAGGTGCACTGGGCGCCACGATATATCTGAACTACTGTTCAAAACGGCATTAAACACCATAAAATCAATCAATCAATAATATTACTTACAGTTGTATTACACTCAGAGGACCTGGAAAAAAGACGCAAACAAATACAGTTTGTAGGTTGCTTCTGTGCAGAATTTCATTTAAGCTTGGCAAGCACTGTAGATCATAGATAATGAGCTGCCTGTTTTGTGGATTCTGATCTTGATCTTCACTCAGTTACATAGGCAACCATATTTGCAAAAGATGCTTAACTCTTTACCCCAAATTACAAAATTTTAGACTGGTGTAAATTGAAAGGATTATTGCAGACGAAAAAATAAATGTTACTACAAAGTTGAAATTTGTTATCGGAAGGGTAGAAAACACTGTGTGTGAAAAATAGAAAATGCTGGTTGCCAATATTTTCTCCTCCTCCCACAATGTTTTCAAAAGCCATCTCCTTACAGGGTCTTTAAAACTCGGGATTGTTTGGTAAAGAGTTAACCCTTTACTACAAAATCCTAGGTTGTATGACCAAAAGGAGGCAGGCTTGTCAAAACATAGTGGGAAGAGGAGAAAATACTGATAACCAGCATTTAGTACTTTTCTGGCAATGTTTTCTACACTTCTCCTAAAGAAAGAATTAGATTTTTGAGTCATATCTAACATGTTGTCTGCAAAATGCTTTCAGTTTGAACAAGTCTTAAATTTTGTTGGCTGGTAAAGTGTTGAAGGGTTCAGTTCTTGAATTTAAATCTTTACAAACAACGAAATTTTAGACTGGTCCAAATTGAAAGCACTTGCAGACAACAAAATAAACGTTACTCAAAAATTCAAATTGGTTTCGAGCAGGGTAGAAAAGATTGTGGGAAAAGGAGAAAATGCTGGTTACCAGCATTTTCTCCTTTTCCCACGATCTTTTCAAATGGCTTCTATCTCAGGATCATAATAACCAGGGATTGTTTGGTAAAGGGGTTAAAACATTTGTTTATAATTAAGGTTACCCCAGTTGCAGCTGCAGACTTATGTTCCCACTGCCGTTAAAACATTTTATGAGCTGGGCTGTGAGAATTTGTCTGGACCCTTTCCTAACTCTTTACCACACAGTGCGGATTTTAACCCTTTGTCTCACAATGCCAGCTTTTAATGAACCTGGGAAGGAAGCCTTTTGAAAACATTGTTTTTGACAAGCATTTTCTTCTTTTCCCACAATGTTTTTGAACGTCTTCTGCTTTTAGGTTGCGAAAAATTTAGTAATTTCTTGATTCTGTTACCCTAACTCATTAGCAAATGAAGATTTTTTAGGCTTGTCCAAATGGAAAGCATTAATTTTGCAGTCGACAAAATGAAAGTGACTGGAAATTTGAAGTCCGTTTTGTAAAGGGTGGAAAACATTGTGGGAAAAGGAGAAAATGCTGGTTACCAGCATTTTCTCCTTTTCCCACCATGTTTTCACAAGGCTTCTTTTCCAGGGGCGTCAAAAGTAGGGATTGTGTGGTGATGGGTTAACACGGAGCCTTGGTAGCTCAGTCGGTTGTATGCAGGACTTGAGGACACGGGGTCAGGGTCCAAAAAACTTCAGAATTCTTACTCGTCCTCCTGCACTTGTCCCGCAGTTAGATAAAGAAGGATAATCCACTTGCCTTCATAGAAATTTTACTAGTAAGGAAAAGGGGAGATGTGGATTTTTGGACCCTGGGGTCCAGGGTTTGATCCCCGTCAATGACCTTGGGCTCTCCCAATTTCTTTCCAAGGATTGATGACAGTCACTGTTACAGGATTCATTCCTCTCCCACAGCTGATCATTGTATCAACGATGATTATGTGGGAAAGCAGCTGGTGGCTTGGATAGAAATTGTGCGGATTTCTGGGAAAGAGATTCCACGAAAGCATGGATAGGTGCACTGGCTGCTGCGATATAACTGAAACGATGTTGAAAACAACATTAAACACCATATAATAAATCAATCAATCAATCGGTCTATTACCCTTAACATGAATAATCATGGATTTAGTAAAACAATAATGGCTCCATGATACAAAAAATTAATGTTTATTTGGATAAAGTGTTTCTAACTCTTAAAAAAGGCAATAGCCGAAATATTGAACATTAATTTTGAGTGTTATTTTTCAGTGTTTTAACCTTTACCACACAAATAGATTCTAGACTTATCAAAGTTGAAAGCATTTGCAGACTATGAGTTTAAGGTGGCCCAAATGACAAAATTTTTCCTTCATAGATTAGAAAACATTGTGGAAAAAGGAGAAAATGCTGTTTACCAGCATTTTCTCCTGTTCCCACAATGTGTTCAAAATGCTTCTTCTTCAGGGTCGTTAAAATTTGGGATTGTGTGCTAAAGGTTTAATTATTTACTAAGGAATTCAAACTATTACTGTTTGTTTTTCAGTCTGTGATGCAGCAGGTGTTGGCCAACATAGACTGGTGTACTAGCAACACACACCCTGACAACCCAAGTATTACCCTGGGACGATGTGTTTATCATGCGTCACAGAGACGATGTACACCCAAAGGAGGGGTAAGTATGGTTGGTTATGCCATGCTGTTTTAATTCATTACCAAAGGACAATATTTTCAGCTTGTCCAAATTGAAAGCATTTGCAGACGACAAAATATGTGACTGAAAATTTGAAATTTGTGTTGGGAAGGTTAGAAAACTTTGTGGAAAAAGGAGAAAATGCTGGCTACCAGCATTTTCTCCTTTTCCCACAATGTTTTCAAAAGGCTTCTTTTTCAAGGGCGTCAAAAGTAGGGATTGTGTGGTAATGGGTTAATCCTTTACCACACAACCCACTTTTTTATGTCCCTAAGGAAAAGGGCTTTTAAATGCATTGAGGGAAAAGGAGAAAATGCTGGTAACCAGCATTTTCTTCTTTTCCCACATTTTTTTCTACCATTCCATAATTATTATGTAAATTTCAAGTTTTGAGTTATATTTATTTTGTTGTCTGTAAAATGCTCTCAAATTGGACAATTCTAAAACTTTGTCAACTGGTAAAGGTTTAAACCCTTCCCCAGACAACAGAATTTAACTCTTTACCGAACAACAATATTTTAGGCTTGTCTAAATCGAAAGCATTTGCAGACGGCAAAATACAAGTGACTGAAAATTTGAAATTTGTTTTGTGAAGTGTAGAAAACATGGTGGGAAAAGGAGAAAATGCTGGTTACCAGCATTTTCTCCTTTTCCTACCATGTTTTCCAAAGGCTTCTTTCTCCGAGTCGTCAAAAGTAGGGATTGTGTGTTAATGGGTTAACCCCTTCACCACACAATCCCGAGTTTTACCTACCCTGAAGAAGGAAACTTTTAAAAACATTGTGGGGAAAGAAGAAAATGCTGGGAACGAGCATTTTCTCCTTTTCCCACAATGTTATCTACTATTTCCAAAACAAATTTTGATTCCTGAATCAAATTTTTTTTGCTGTCTGCAAATTAATGCTTTCAAAATGGACTGGTCTGACATTTTGTCATTTGGTAAAGACTTAAGACCTACCTATATTGAAAGCAGATGACTTTTTGAATGATTGGCAATATGTTTGAAAAAGTAGAAAGGAGAAAATTCTGGTTAAAGGTAGGTATTTAGATATTTCACATCTCACCAAATTAAAAGATAAATACATGTATATCACTGAAATTTATATGAAACAACAATACAAATCATAAACAATTTACAATCATAAAAGTATTCCCTTAAGGATATTTTTAGATTTCTCGCCATAAATAAAAAAAGCATTTTTGGAATGTCAAGTGACTGGCGCATGACTGATGATGCTTAAATTCCATAACATAACAAACCATGTAATTATTTTCTATAATGTTTTCTTCGGACGCTATGTCTGAAGCTTCGTCTGTGTATTTCCGAAATGTGAATAAGCGAGTTTCTCATGTAAAAATAGACCGTGTTTCCCTACGGTGTAAACTAGGCCGTAGTAAATCTCTGATTTCTCTTTTTGTCGGATGGTTTTCGACTACTGGGGTTTTATGAATGAAAATTAAAAGGCTTTGGGAGTATAAGGATGATTTTTTTGTATTTTTGGAAAATTTTTGTCCCAAAATCTGAAGGGCCACCTTTAACAGCATTCATTCTTGGCTCCATGGTATTGTCAAAACCTTTCTTGTGAAGGGTCATTCATGGCTTTGTAAACTGCTAAATAATCTTGTTTACCTTATTTTGGAAGAAGGAAAACTTTTCATAGAATACAAATCTGTTTGGGTAAATCTATGACCATATTCCATGCTCTGGCAGAAAGGGGTTAACTCTTTACCAAACACCAAAATTTTAGACCGTTCCAAATAGAAAGCATTTGCAGATGACAAAAAAGACATGACTCAAAAATTAAAGTTTGTTTCTGGAAAGGCAGAAAACATTGTGGGAAATGGAGAAAATGCTGGTTCCCAGCATTTTCTCCTTTTCCCACAATGTTTTCAAAATCTTCCTTTCTCAGGGTCGTCAAAAGTCGGGATTGTGTGGTGAAGGAAATGCATCCCCATGATACCAAGCAAGTCGTGTCGTGATCATGAATCTAGGAAATACAGATTACCAAACAACCAGCTGAATTATGAGGTAGAATGACATTAGACATGCTGAAATTTATCAAAAGCAGACAGTTACAACCCATTCCAAAATAATAAAATTTTCAGTCTGGTAGAACCTGAAAGCAGTTGAGATGACAAACTTAACTCAAAAATGAAATTTGTTTCCAGGAGGGTAGAAAACATTATAGGAAAAGGAGAAAATGCTGGTTACCAGCATTTTCTCCTTTTCCCACAATATTTTCAAAAGGCTTCTCTCACTGGGTTGTAAAAACCAGGGATTGTTTTGTAAAGGGTTTAAGGCTCTATAGTTGCCTTTTCATCGAATGTAGATCGAGATCAGGCTGCATCAAAACATGCAGCCTGATCTTGTAGTACACTGTCCTCTTTGCTGATATTTCAGACAAAAGCAACCAAAAAACTGGGATTATTGGATAAAAATTCCTGTCCAGATTATTCAGCACTGAAAGGGTTAACATAGATGAGCTTATGCCGACTGTGCAGGCTGACCTTGGCCAGTGCTTTTTACAGATGCAATAAATACCCATTTCTCAGAGCATGTCTTATATGTTTTTCATTGATGCAGGACCAGTTATTAAACTACTACCAGCTGGAGGACTTTGATTATGATGGAGACATCAACAGACTAAAGAAAGACCAAGCTTTTAATGAGTCCTTGACACTATTTCCTATGCCAGATGATATTTCACTCTACAAACTTCACAGGTAATGATTGCACCAGTAGCCATGCTTGTTATTTGCATGAGTACTCTGTTTTTGCTCGAATTGTACTTTTTTTGTAATCTGGTCCAGACTGTAATGAGATAAGATTTGTAAACAAATTAAAAATTATATCTTTGTTTGTATTCTCACGACTCCTTACAAGTATTACGGTACCTCATGTATTTGTTAACTCTATACTAGAGTATAAAAATTTATACTTGTATTTGCAGACGACAAAATAGATGAGCCATGCTCTGGCAAAAGGGGGCTTATGCATCTCTGTTATACATGATACTATGCCAAGCCATAACATAATTATGGATCCACAGGAGCCACTTTTTTCATTAACTGACTTAATCAGGAGGTAGATTGGTTTTAGACAATCAGAAAATTTGAACAATGGCAAAAAGTATTTTCCCAGGTCAGCCTGTGCAGATTGTGCAGGCTGACCAATATTTGTGCCAGACGTCTGGGCCAATGAAAAATCCACAAGTTGACACCCGCCCTGGGTATCGAACTCAGGACCTTTTTGTTTGGAGGCCGATGCTCTACCTCACAACCACTGACACTACTAGTTACATTGGGCCATGCTCTATAAAAAGGGGCTTAATACACCTGTGAAAAATATCATTCCACAAGACTGTCAAACATTGATATCATTCCACAAGACTGTCAAGTGTTGATACAGTATCATTCCACAAGACTGTCAAGCATTGATATCATTCCACAAGATTGTCAAGCATGGAAAGATAGACTACTATCTCAATGGGACAGCCAGACCCCACTTTTGTAAATGGAATAGTAAAAAAGGCGTGGATAATAGAAACAGATGATGATGATGACAATGATGATGATAATGATAATCATCATCATCAGCATGGAAAGACAGATTAGTATCTCAATGGGACAGCCAGCCCCCACTTTTGTTAAAAGGAATACTATCTCAATGGGACAGCCAGACCCCACTTTTGTTAACCCATTATCACACAATCCCTACTTTTGACGCCCCTGAGAAAGAAACCTTTAGAAAACATTGTGGGAAAAGGAGAAAATGCTGGTAACCAGCATTTTCTCCTTTTCCAACAATGTTTTCTACCTTTCACAAAACAAATTTCTATTTTTCAGTCACTTTTATTTTGTCGTCTGCAAATTCCTTCAATTTGGACCAGTCTAAAATGTTGTCGTTTGGTATTGGGTTAACCCATTACCACACAATCCCTACTTTTGACGCCCCGAGAAAGAAGCCTTTTGAAAACACTGTAGGCAAAGGAGAAAATGCTGGTTACCAGCATTTTCTCCTTTTCCAACAATGTTTTCTACCTTTCACAAAACAAATTTCGATTTTTCAGTCACTTTTATTTTGTCGTCTGCAAATTCCTTTAATTTGGACCAGTCTAAAATGTTGTCGTTTGGTAATGGGTTAACCCATTACCACACAATCCCTACTTTTGACGCCCCGAGAAAGAAGCCTTTTGAAAAGACTGTAGGAAAAGGAGAAAATGCTGGTTACCAGCATTTTCTCCTTTTCCTACAGTGTTTTCTACCCTTTCCGGAACAAAGTTAAATTTGTCAGTCCCCTTTCTTTTGTCGTCTGCAAATGCTTTCAATTTGAACCAGTCTAAAATTTTGTCGTGTGGTAAAGAGTTATAAGGAATAATAAAAAGGCCTGGATGATAAAAACAAATGATGATGATATCATTAAAATTTTAGACAGTTTTAAGGCTACATGTACTTTGATTGCTATTCTTCAGAATTTCATCATTTTGAAATTAAGAGAGCCTCTGATTGGCTAAACTATTTGGTTTAGCCAATCAGAGGTTTTTTTACTTTCAGTCCGAAAATCTTGAAAAATAAGACTAAGAACGTTCTTAAGAATGGTTGGTGAATACTGACCCTGGATTTACCTTGTCCATAAAAACACATGTTGCCCATTGCCATACAAGTATTATGGGAAGACTTAAGATTCATGTTTTGAAAATAATTGGTTGTATTTTACGTTGTAGGTACTTTTGTTATGTTGATTTAAATGAGACAAGACATGAAATTATGGCGGCCAAGAAAAACATCATTGACTTGTCTGAATATTCTCCTGGGGGAACAGACAGCCTCACCTGGCCTATAGGTTTGTTGTCTTTTTTTGTATTTGTTTCTGTAATTAGCGCAGCACCCTAGCAAAAGGCGGTTTAACTCTTTACGACACACTCCCAACTTTTAACGACCCTGAGAAAGAAAGCTTTTGAAAACATTGTGAGAAAAGGGGAAATGTTGGTAACCAGCATTTTCTCCTTTTCCCATGTTGTTTTCTATCCTTCCCAAATCGATTTCCAATTTCTAAGTCACATTTATTGTGTTAGGGAGCAGACATTCAAAATGCAAATGGGAAAAAGACAAAAAAAAAATCACAAAATGCTCAAGGGGAGCTTTTAGCATCACCTGGAGTCCATCGTGCGTCATCTGTCGTGCGTCGTCAACAATTCTTTAAACATCAACTCCTCCTAAACGGCTGGGCCAAATGGGACCAAACTTGGCTTGAATGTTCGAGGTCCTCTTTAAAAAGTGTTCACAGAATTTGATTCCATCGAAAACTCTGGTTGCCATGGCAACCAAATGGAATTTTCTAGCAAATTCTTTAAAAATCTTCTCCTCTGAAACTGCTGGTCAGATTTTGAAATAATTTCAGAGATGTTCCTTGGGTTACCCTTTTCAAAAATTGCTCGAGAAATTTGGATCCATCAAGAAACATGGCTTTGATGGCTGTGGACTATTTACACTATACAGGCATTAAGAGATCCTTAAAAATTCTTCTATGAAATGGCAGATAAGATTTTGAAAAAAATGGCTATGGTTCTCTCAGAAATTCAGATGAGCGATCCAGGGCCATCTTGGCTCTCTTGTTCTTCTGTTCTCTATCCTTTTCATGATAAACTACCACCTTTGTGCCACATTTGAATTGAAGTCTACAACTGCTCTTAATGGTGATGTCTAGAGCTTTGTAATCATGTAGAGAGTTAAATTTATTCAGTTGAATGTCAGGGCTTTCTTATATATTACCATCAACAGGTGTCCCTGCTCCATTCAAGCCACCTAACAGATACACAGTGATACAGTGGACTTACTTTACAGAAACTCACATGTATTTACCAGATGAACTTACAGGAATGAAAGAAATATCAGGTAAAGCCAAAGTTAATATATCGTTCCTGGCCATTCTAGAGAATTTGTAACTTTCGAGAATTTAGGATAGTAGAGTAACAGAACCAGCTTGTGCAAACGGTTTAGACTGCACACGTACAGAACATGCAGTGTTATCTTTGATTTATATTGTCCCATATTTACAATACTTAACTCTTTACCAAACGACAAAATTTTAGACTGGTCCAAACTGAAGCATTTGCAGACGACAGCATTTTCTCCTTTTCCAACAACGTTTTCTAAAGGCTTCTTTCACATGGATGTTAAAAGTCGGGATTGTGTGGTAAAGGGTTAAAGGACGAGACAATGATCTGTATTTTCCACTCATTCCACAATTTTTTTAACTTTCAAACACAATTCCTTTCCATTGGACAGTGGAATTGCTGTATGCAAATGATTTTAATTTGAAGTTCATGAATTATTGCCTGAAATGGCTTAAACCTTTTACCGCGGTAACCCAAGTTTTAACAAGTCATACAAAAACATTGTGGAAGAGAAAGTCTGCATTTTTTTCCTTTTCCCGCAATGTTTTCTACCTTTCTACAAACGGATATGAATACTTGGGTTACATTTATTTTGTCAACTGCAAATGTTTTCAGTTTGGATAAATCGTAAACTTTGTTGTTCTGTAGAGTGTGTCACAATTTTGAAAATCTGATGAAATTTTAACTACATGTATCTCCATCTCACTTAACTTCAGACCAAATCAATAGACCTGCATTTAGAGGTAGAGCTGTTTTGAAACACTGTGGGAAAAAGAGACAATACTGTTTACTAGCTTGTTCCCCTGTTCTCACATTGTATTCTACCCGTCTATGAGTAAATCTCATCATTTGAGATTACTTTAAGTTGTCCTCAGCAAATGCTTTGAATTAGTGTGGATCTTAACCCTTTCCCACACAATGACCACTTTTGACAACCCTGAGGAAGAAGCCTTTTGAAAGCATTGTGGGAAAAGGAGAAAATGCTGGTTACCAGCATTTTCTCCTGTAACCAGCATTTTCTCCTTTTTCCACAAAGTTTTCTATCTTAAGAAAACTGCACCATTTTAGACACTTTGAAATTATTATCTGCAAATGTTTCCATTTTGGATTGGTCTTATTTTTGCTGTGTGGTAAAGGGTTAAACATGATCAGCAGGTAAAGAGTACTGTAAAATACTTTTCATTTATCTCCCAATACAGGTGTTGACAAACTAGATATTGCCGACATTAAAGCCAGTGCCATGGAAAATCTAGACAAAAAATACCACTCCAAATTTGTGCTGAAGAAGATTGTAAATGGTTACAGACGGTTTGATCCGACCAGAGGAATGGAGTACATCCTTGACCTATTGCTGAGTGACCGTTATCATCAGAACACAGAGATGATTAAGCGTGTACATCTAGTTCGACCATTGGGGAAGGTAGAGCTGGTTCCAATGCCTTATGTTACAGAAAACATGATGCTTACCATTGTACTGCCATTGAAAGAGGCAGAAATTTACATGTTTGATACATTTTTAGATTCCTATGTGCGGGCTTGCATTCAACCTAATGAGGATGTTAGGCTGATCGTGGTTTTATTGCAAGCTGATACCAAAACCAAGGGTAAGGATGTATTTGGGAAAGTTAAAAATTTAATCACAGACACAAGTAAGAAGTATAACACTAAAGGAAAACTGTCATGGAAATCTATGGACAATGCTGTAACTGATATTATGATAACAGATCAGTTGCTTCCAGAAATAAGAACAGATGCCCTTACAC
The DNA here is from genome assembly GCA_943736015.1 of Tridacna crocea. NCBI lineage: Eukaryota > Metazoa > Mollusca > Bivalvia > Cardiida > Cardiidae > Tridacna > Tridacna crocea. Next base: position 20,442,536 of record OX031069.1, read on the forward strand.
TTTTCACTACTGTCAATGCAGAATTTTCTGTTGATTTGACAAATAGTTATTTAAACAGAGTAAGAATGAATACAATTAAAGGAAAACAGGTGTTCTTTCCCATGGGCTTTTCTCAGTACAAACCAAACCTTATCTATGATAGAAAGACTTATCCACAGTCTGTAGAAATTGGTCAAAGACTTGGACAGTTTAGCACAGATGCATATGATCACTGCAGTTTTTATACTTCAGACTTTAAAACTGTGCGGAAGACATTAAGTTGGGCGACTGTCAAATCTGAAGATTTATTCAGCATGTTTATATTATACAAACATTTTCATGTCTTTAGGGCTGTTGAACCTAATCTCAAATTAAAATGGATGAATCTCACTTGTGATCCTAGAGTTTCAACACCACAATATCAGCAGTGTGTCACCCGAAACTTGGAGGGGTTGGCAAGTCAACATCATCTAGCATTACTGATTTACAAGCATAGAAATGAAGTTGTTTCACAAACAGATGTGAATGGTGTAGCACAGAAGTCCATTGGAAATCCAGTTGAAGAATTGAAACCCCTTCAGGAGAATATTAATACACTAAGTGATGATCCGAAAACAGAAGGGATGTTGGTTGTCCAAGAAAAGAAAAAAGTAGTTCTGCTGTAAGGTTAACATTGAATTTAAAAAAAAAAATATTTACTGAAAGGCATTCAGACTTCATGCTGTAATTTCCGTGGGAATCACAGAAGTGTATAAAGGGGTAATGTTACTTGTGGAAACGACAGATTTAAGATTTTTTTGTTACCATTTACCACACAATACTGTATTAAATTGACGCTGAGAAAGAAAGTCTTTTGAAATTTTTGTGGAAAAAGGAGAAAATGCTGGTAACCAGCCTCTTCTCCTTTTCCCATAATGTTTTCTATCCTATCACAGACAACTTTCATCATTTGAGTCGACGCAATTTAGTTTATCTTTTGACAAAAGCTCTCGCTTTGAACAAGCCTAAAATTTTCTTGTTTGGTAAAGGGTTAACATCATTGTATGCTGTGGGCATTATTAGGAAAAAGAATTATTAGGTGCTTTTGTTTGACTCTTTACCACATAACCCCTACGATTAACGACCTCGAGGAAGAAGTCTTTTGAAAGCATTGTGGGAGGAGAAAATGCTGATAACCAGCATTTTCTCCTTTTCCCACAATGTTTTCTACACTGGTGGAAACAAATTTCAGTTTTTGAGTTACGTTTATTTTGTCGTCTGCAAATGATTTCAATTTGGACAAGTCTAAAATTCTGTGGTTTGGTAAAGAGTTAAAAATCAAGGTGTAACTGTACAGAATGTTTGGTTTGGATTTACATAAGTCTTTTTTCTTAGATATTGTGGACAAGATAGTCATGAATTATGAGTGTTATGGACCCTTTCTTCTGATCAGTTATATGTACCATGTATTCAACAGACTTTTACCTTTACCAAACAACAAAACTTTAGACTAGTCCAAATTGAAAACACATGCAGATGACAAAATAAATGTGACTGAAAATTTTGAATTTGTATCAGAAGGAGAGAAAACATGTGGGGAAAAGGAGAAAATGCTAGTTTACCAGCATTTTCTCCTTTTCCCACAATGTTCTCTAAAGGTTTCTATCTGAAAGATTGTTTGATAAAGGGTTAAGGAGATAATAGTGTTGAAATATGATAATAGTACAGTCTGGTTTTAGGAGATAATATTGTTGAAATATGATAATAGTACAATCTGGTTTTAGGAGATAATATTGTTGAAATATGATAATAATACAGTCTATTTTGTGGAGATAATATTGTTGTAATATGATAATACTAAAGTCTGGTTTTAGGAGATAATATTGTTGAAACGTGATAATAGGTGCATAAAACAGAGTCTAATTACTTGTTTAGAAAGGTCATTTCATTGTACATGTTTGCATGATTAATTAATATTCAGAGTGCCAAATATTTAGCTTCACTGGCTGAAGGCCAGCAGGCTTATGTTATGGCCAGTGTCTGTTGTGTGTTTGTACATCCGTCTGTGCATTAACTTTTATTTCAAACATCTTTTCCGAAACTACCCTTCCAATTTTTATGAAACTTCACAGAAATGATCCTGCCATAATCCTCTGAAGAATATCTTGGAAAAAAATTGATTCCTTAAGTACTCTGGTTGTCACAGCAACAACATTAAAAAATATTGAAAATCTTCTTTGAAGACCCAAGGCTGCCAAATTTGGCATGTAGCATTAACTAATAGACCTCTACCAAGTTTATTCAAATTATAGCCCAGGGGTCAAATTTGGCCCCACCCTGAGGGGGAACAAGTTTTTACATGGGCTTATAAACTTAAAAAAATTTGCTTAATCTAGCCTTAAGGCCTGGGGCTGCCAAATTTTGTGTGTACCTTTATCTAGTGGGCCTTTATCAATAGTGCAAAAATTATAGCCCTTGGGGTCAAATTTGGCTCTGCTTTGGGGGGGGGTCACAAATTTTACATGGGCTTACATTGAAACAACCTAAAAATTCTATTGTACCTTGGCATAAGGCCTAAGGGCTGCAAAATTTTGCCTATTGTTTATCTAATAGACCTCTACCAAGTTGCTTCAAGTTTTAGCCTTTGGGCCAAAATTGGGCCACAGGGGGATTAGAAATCTTCCTGAAATTTGTAAGGCCTATGACTACCAAAGTTTGCATGTAGCTTTGTCTGGTAGGCCTCTATCAGAAGGCTCATATGATAGCCCTGGAGTCAAGTTGGTGCCAGTCCCAGGATACACAAGTTTTACATGGGCTTATATGGTGAAATCTTCAGAAATCTTTGTGTTTCTTTTTATAAAACATATGGCTACCAAATATATAGCCCCATCTCTAGTTTTCTATGTTTCTTCAATTGAGGAAACTTTGAAAATTTTCTTGTTTATGAGCATACATTCTACACATGTAATATTTAGTCTGGGGCTTTATCTTGTGGACTGTAATCAGGATTCAAGTAATTATAGCTCTGTGGTCAATAATAGCTTTGCCCATGGGGTCACTTACTCGTGGAATTTTATAGAGAAAAAATTGTATGTCTTCCAGTTCAAAACCAATTAGCTAAGTATTGAAATGTTTGGCATGTCAGGTTTTTACTTATTTACCAGTGGAGCAATACAGGGCCATAATGTCCCTCTTGTTTGTACAAAACATATGTTTGTATGTATATTATTTGAGGAAATAAAGTGTATTCTTTTTCCCCCAAAATAATGTAGTAGTAAGATTTTGACATGTCTCAAATAGTTGACTTTTTAAACCACACAACAAAATTGTAGCCTTGTCCACATTTATTCCATTTGCTAAACCCTTTATGAAACAATCCCTGGTTTTTACAAACCTGAGATAGAATCCTTTTAAAAATGTTGTGGGGAAAGGAAAAAATGCTGATAACCAGCATTTTCAGCTTTTCCGACAATGTTTTTTACCCTGTTGGAAATAAATTTCAATTTTGTGTGGTAAAGGGTTAAATGTTACTCTAAACATGTAATTTGCCTTTCATGGGGTAGGTTGGAATAGGAGAAAATGTTGGTAACTTGACTTGTCAAGTCTTGTGTTGTTAGAGTTAGAAACAAAGTTACTTTGTCTACATGCTACATGAAATTTAGCCTGGGTCCAGGCCATAACAGTTTTACTTGCCTTGTATATGCTATCCTTAGAATTATGGTCAGCTGTTGATCCCTAGTAGCAACCTGTGTATCACTTTCGTTATTATTACTGCCTTGGTACATGGGAGTGTTTCTCAATGATAATCAATTGTGCCGATAGCCCGATTTGCACATTTTTTGGACCAATTCATTCGACCAATTCATTTGACCTTCAGTAAGAATTGTTACAGCAACCATTTTAACCCTTTACTCCATAGACACTCATTTCTTCGCATTGCTTGTAGGACCCTTTGGAAAACATTGTGGCAAAAGGTGAAATCGCTCATGAGATTGTGTAAGCTATATGTCACTGCAATGGTTTTTTTTTTTTAATATCCCCAGGCGGTCATTTTTGACAAAATAATGTCAGACCGATATTCTATGGGAAAAATGAAAGAAATGGGAGATAGGCATCATGAAATTATGTTCATTGAACATGTTCACTGGTGGATTATTTGTACTGTTATGTCAAAAAAAAGTGTTTTGCTTGCTACATTTTTGTGTTTATTGAACTAGTTGACTGGTTGAGTTTTTATGTTGGTTAGGTAAAAAGCAAAGTTAACATGTCAAACAGTTGTGTTAATACCTCACCTGAGCAGGAAGTGCTTATGGTTAGCTTTTGTGATTTTGCTGTGTCTGTCGTATGTAGTCTGCCATCTTCTTATACCTTGTGTATGCCTTTAAGGCCACAATTTTGGCTGATGCTCATGAAACTCAAATTGTATGTCTAGAAAATATCTTGAACAAATTAAAATATGGATCATGTCTCACAGTCTGGCCTAAAACTAGGTCACTGGGTCAAATCTGAACAAAACTTTATGTAAAATCTAGAGATCACATTTTGAGTCCAATACTCTTAAAAGTTTGTCAGGATGTTTGTCTTGGTGATATCAATGGTGACAGTGAAAAATGGGTCATGTCAGGTCAAAAACTAGATCAGGTAAGGTCAGGTCAAAAACTAGGTCACTAAATCATAATCGTAGAAAAACCTTGAGTACACACTATAGGCCACATTTTCTGTCCAGTACTTATGAAAACTGGTCAGAATCTTTGTCTTAAGAGTAATGACATCTTTGATAAGATAAACAATATGTCATGTTTTGTCAAAAACTAGGTCAAAATAAGTAGTGTGTGGTCAAACACAAGGTCACAGGGTCACTTTGAAAAACCTTTTGTATGCTCTTCAGGGCTCATTTTCAGTTCAGCACCCCTAAAATTTTAATCAAAATTTCCGTATTGATGATATCTTGTAAGAGTTTGAAAATGGGTCATGGTGTGTCAAAAACTAGGTCAAATCATAGAAAATCCTAGTGTACATGCTAGAGGCTACATTCTGAGTCCAATACTTATGAAAGTTGGTCAGAATGTTTGTCTTGATGATGTCTGTATTCAGTTTTTAACCTGGGTCACATTGCGTCAAAAACTAGGTCAATTGACCAAATCTTTGAAATACCTTTCATTCTCTAGAATGTTTATCATAACATCTCAAAAAGACTGGAACTAGTTCATGTATGGCTTAGGTGAGCAATTTCAGGGCCATCATGCCCCTTTTGTTATGTTTACACCGTGTTATGATGTTTCTTAGCCATGTTGACTCTTCTAGTCTTCATGTTGTTGGGTTTATAAACAATACTTGGTGGTAAAGTGGTTGTATTGCTTTGTTTACTCAGCAATTTATTGTTTTCTTTATGGGGAAGTTAACTTGTTTGGGTTAAAAACTTTAAAGAGAAATTAACTTGTCAAACAGATATATTATGTAATTGTGTTCATTTCGTACGCCGACTGGTGAACTTTGTATTTTTAGCTCATCTGAACACAAAATGTTACCATTACTTTGTGTGCACTCTAGAGGCCCTTTACTGTCAGATACTCATGAAACGTTGTCATGATGATGTCTCGTATAACTTGAAATTGTGCAAGGACATATTGAAAAACAGGTCACCTGACCATGTTAGAAAGGGAGAAAAGCAACTTATGTGCTGCAAGACCAAAAGAAAAACCAACAGCAGATCATTATATTGTTAGAACTTTGTCATACTTCATTTAATTGGCTTAGATCTGATATTAATATAGCTTTTATGAATTATCCAAATGGTAATTTTTTGACTTTGTAAAAGTTAAGGGCCTCCAGGAGTTATAGAGATCAAATATTGTACAAATATGATTTTGATTTTGTTACTTTAACCCCTTACCAAATGACAAAATTTTAGACTACTTTAAATTGAAAACATTTGCAGATGACAAATAAATTTATTAATAAAGAATTGGAATTTGTTTAAGGAAGGGAGGAAAACATTGTGGGAAAAGGAGAAAAGGCTGGTTACCAATGTTTTCAAAAGGCCTCTTTCACAGTGGGGTTAAAAGTCGGGATTGTGTGGTAAAGGGTTAAAGAATAAAAACTCTTGGGAATTACACCAAGAATGTTTTCAATAATAGCTGAGAATATGGACCCTGGACATCCTTCAGTGACAATGCCACTGTTCATAGAGGATAATCAACTGGTTGTTTTTGATATGAAAAATATCTCATGAGGATGCGTTGTTAGGCGTTGAAAAAACGAGTGCGCAGCACAAGTTTTTATAACGCCTTACAACGCATCCGAGCGAGATATTTTTCATAGCAAAAATAACCAGTTGATTATTCTATTTATTATATACCTTATTAACATTACTATTTTTAATTTTTTGTTTGAAAGTCGAAATCAATACTTTGGATAGAGAGAAGAAATCAGGGACATCGTGCGGATGAATACATAAATTACGGCAGGAAGTGAAAGTTGATATCGTCACTAGTGATGATATCAAAATTTATTACACTGGGAAATTCCAGGATTTCACTGCTAGGTATACAACACTATACTACTTGCCAGCTTCTGAAAATGCCACCTTCCTGCAAGCAATATGGCTGTTATTCCTTTTATCGAACTAAAAGAATTTCAACTCATTTGCAGACAATAGAATTAATGTGACTCAAAAACTGATTTTTTTCTTTAGAAGGGTAGAAAACTTTTTGGGAAAAGGAGAAAATGCTGGTTAACAGCATTTTCTCCTTTTCCCACAATATTTTCAAAAGGCTTCTTTCTCACAGCCGTAAAAACCAGGGTTAAAATGGTGGAAAATCAAAATTATCACATTCATTTACAGTTCTGCAATCTGCAATATCATCGAAACACTGGTTTAGTACTTTCTCCTGCATTTTTCAAGTGTCATACAGCTTTGCTGGCGGCACATGCTGCAAAATCGTTCAAAATAGATTAATGGAAAATGATGTGTTTTTAACTGGCAAGTCTTGATTCACTTTGGTTTTTCAAGACAGTCAGTGTGTTTATAGACACCATAGTGAATGTTAGGCCAACTAGAAGATTCAATGTTTTCAAATATGAGTAAATTTTTATTGGAGCAAGAAAACTCATCAATTTTACCATATACATGTACCTTTATCTGTCAATGAACCATAGATATAATTATGTCATAATGTAAGATTCTTTTCAACATCATAACACATTGAGAATATCTATTAAATGCAGTATTTAACCCTTTACCTAACAGTCTTGTATTTTGATATCCCAAAAAGGCATTTAAAGGTGGGTGAGAAAAGGAGAAAATGCATTTTCTCCTTCCAGCATTTTCTCATTAATTTTGCCCACCATATTTTCTACCCTCAGGAACAAACAGGTGGAGCACATTTCTTGTATTAAGATGCTTTCAGTTATAACCAGTGTAAAATTAAGAAATAATCTTTCTGTCGTTGTTTATTATTCAATGAACCATGGTTGTGAGTTACAAGTCGCAAGAAATAATCCATGAGGGTGATAGCCTGAGTTGGTGCTCCATTGCACCACATAACTCACAATTTGGTTTATTGGACGATCAACCAAGATAGAAAGAACTTCATTTCAATTCTAACATGACCAACTTTTTATGAAAGGAAAACAAGTTCATATTTAGAGTAAAAACACAGATGCAGATTACATCACTCCATTGAATAACTTATTTTATACAGAATGACGTCACTCTATATAGAATGGCGTAACTCTACATAGAATAACCTAGATTTTTTTCCATGTTTTAGTTGCACTGTGTTTATAGTGTGGAATTCATGGGTCATGTTAGGATATAGTTTGGGAAATAGTTAATAATAGACTTTTGGTATATCAGCTCACACTAATGGAGGAGTCATCTCAGGGGCGGTTTATAGTGGTGGGGTGGGGTGGAAAGCTTGAGTTTGATCTGGGCAAAAATTTCTCAAAGGCATAACCCATTACCACACAACCCCTACTTTTGACACCCCTGAGAAATAAGCCTTTGGAGAACGTTGTGGGAAAAGGATAATTATGCTGGTAACCAGCATTTTCTCCTTATTCCACAATGTTTTCCACCCTTTCCTAATCAAATTTCAACTTTTGATTCACATTTATTTTGTCATCTGCAAATGCTTTCAATTTGGACCAGTCTAAAATTTTGTCGTTTGGTAAAGAGATTATGAAATTTATTGTCTGAACTTACTTGTATTGGAGTTTGACGCCGTTTTCACAGCTCATGTCATGTCACGGCAGTCAGTGCCTCCACCCATGTGTTTCCTGGCCTTCTCACACCAGCACTGACACAACTATTTTTTTCCAGTCATTGAATGATTTCTCCACATGCCTCTGAGATGAAAGGCAAAAAATTGCCTGAAAAAAAAGTTTGTTTTAACCCTTTCCCAAACGATAAATTTTGGACCCTTCCAAACCAAAAGAGTTTGCAGATGACAATTCTAGATTTGGAGAAAATGGCATAAAGTTCTCAAAAAGGGTAGAAAACACTATGGGAAAAGGAGAAATTGCTCGTAACGAGCAATTTCTCCTTTTCCCACAGTGTTTTCAAAAGACTTTTACTGCAGACATGTGAAAACCTAGGCCTTGTTTGGGAAAGGGTTAATCAGGTATTGAACTTAAAACCACCAGGCCATTGGTCAGTATGCTGATAAATAAATTTCCTGGGCAAGCTGTCTCTACATAAATATGAAGTTCATTGTTTAACAATTCAATTTACAAAAATTTTGATTTAGTAAAAAAGGAAAAAAAAAAACACAGCTATAGACTAGAATTCTTTACTGACAATCTGAATACATGCAGTACCCTTTCTTTACTCCTATAAATAATTACACTTGACTCATTACAAAACAGCAAAGTTTAAGACTAAACGTAGTCCAAAATAAAAGCATTTGCAGATGAGAAAGTAAATGTGACTCAAATATTGAATACTGTTTTGGGAAGGTCGGGTTGTTAAAAAGTAGGGATTAATTGGTAAAGGGTTAACTCTATACCAAACGACAAAATTTTAGACTAGTCCAAATTGAAAGTATTTACAGACTACAATTCTAATGTTGCTCAAATGATGGAATATGTCTTCAATAGGGTAGAAAACATTGTGGCAAAAGGAGAAAATGCTGGTAACCATCATTTTCTCCTTTTTCCACAATGTTTTCAAAAACGTTTCTGTCTCGGGGTCGATAAAAGTTGGGATTGTGTGGTAAAGGGTTAAAGGTTGAAATTGTCACCCTTTTTGAACATGAATATTCCAACATGATCAGAAAAGTACATACAGTTCAAACAATCAATAGTTGCAGTAAAGAAAAGAGCTTGGAAGAAATCCATTCCAAATTTCAACCTGTTACCACACAATCCTTACTTTTGACGACCCTTAGAAAGAAGCCTTTAGAAAATATTGTGGAATAGGAGAAAATGCTGGTAACCATCATTTTCTCCTTTTCCCACAATGTTTTCTATTCTTCACAAAACAAATTTCAAATTTTCAGTCACTTTGTCGTCTCTGCAAATGCTTTTGATTTGGAAAAACCTAAAATTTTGTCGTTTGGTAATGAGTTAAGACGTTCACTTGTTTGATAAGCATTGCAAAAAATGAATTGAGGCAACTAACATTTCAGGAGAAATGTGTCAGTCCCAGCTGTATACATATATCTTTTTCAAAGTCTGACCAACCATTCGAGAGAAGAAGAATTTTAAGAATTTCTCCATTTCCGTATGTGCAAGTAGCCCCCATTCATCAGAGCATATTTCTTGACAGATCAAAATTTCACTAACAATTTTTGAAAAGGGTCATCCTAAGAAAATCCCTGTGAAATTATTTCAAAATCTGACTAATGGTTTCAGAGAAGACGATTTTTTACCTTTATTAGAATATTTTGATGTCTGAAACCCTTCATCATGTGACATATTTCGAGAGTCGTCCAAAGTCAAAACAGTTGCATTTGTCTGATCAGAGGGGGCACTAATGATGCAACGTGCCTCTAATGGAGGAGAAAATGTTTAAAAAAGAGAAAGCAGGCATTTTTCCTTTTCCCACAATGTTTTTTATCAGGACCCATATTCACCAACCAATCTTAAGAATGTTCTTTCTCTTATTCTCTAGTATTTTCTATATCTGTAAGTAACACAACTTCTGATTGGCTAAACCATTCGGTTTAGCCAATCAGAAGTTGTGTTACTTACGAATTTAGAAAACCTTAGAGAATAAGACTAAGAATATTCTCAAAAATTAGTGGTGAATACAGGCCCTAGTCTCAGGCAAGTTTCCCCTATCTAATTTAGAACCTGGACATGCTTTAAATTTGTAAAGACCTACAATTATGTCATAAAGTAAAGAGTTCATGCTACCAGGGTTTTTAGTTACTGCACAATCTAGTGATTGTTTATTAACGATCCTGAAGATCAAGGCTCTTGAACACATACTGGGAAAAAGATAATAGCCGTAACCAGTGTTATCTACTTTTTCCAAATTGAATTGTTTTCTTTCCTCTAAAGGAGCCATTCCATCATTTGAGTCAAATTTAACTTGTAGATACTTTGAACTCTTTACCACACAATCCCAACTTTTAACAACCCTGAGAAAGAAGCTTTTTGAAAACATTGTAGGAAAAGAGAAAAATGCTGGTAACCAGCATTTTCTCCTTTTCCCACAATATTTTCTACCCTTCCCAAAACAAATTTCAATTTTTGAGCTAAATTTATTTTGTCATCTGCAAATGCTTTCAATTTGGACAATGCAACAATTATGTCATTTGGTAAAAATTGAACCAGTCAAAAACATTGTCCTCTGTGAAAGAATTATGTTCATCCTTTTTCAAATGACAAAATTTTGGGCTAGACCAAATTGAAAGCATTAATTTTGCTGACAACAAATCAAATGTAATGATGATTTGTTTTTCCCTATGAAAGAGTAGAAAACATTGTAGGAAAAGGAGAAAATGCTGGTTACCAGCATTTTCTCCTTTTCCTACAGTGTTTTCAAAAGCCGTCTTTCCCAGCATAGGGAAGACCAGGAATTGTTTTGGAAAAGGTTAAGACAACTCAAAGAAATTAACGTGTTGACTTGCAATCCATAAATAACTTATAACATACAACCAAGTTTGAGAACATTCAGTCAAAAGGAGGAATTTCCCGAACCTAGCAATTTCTTCCTTCACTTTATTTTCATAAGTATTCATGCATAGTAATAAACCTTAATCCATAAATTTTTTGCAACAAAAACCCTGAGTTTTTAACAAACCAGAGAAAGCCGTTTTTGTAACCTCTGCGGGAAAAGGAAAAAAATGCTGGTTACCACTTTTTTCTGCCTTTCCCATGATGTTTTAGAAGGTAATTGACATTTTCTCTATTTCCTACATTGTTTTCTACCCTTAGCTTCATCAATGGAGTCACTTTAGAACTGTTGCTTCAATGTGGTAAACCCTTTACCAAAAGACAAAATTTTAGACTGCTCCAAATTGAAAGCACTTGCAGACGACAAAATAAACATTGCTCAAAAATTGAAATTGGTTTCCAACAGGGAGGAAAACATTGTGGGAAAAGGAGAAGATGCTGGTTACCAGCATTTTCTCCTTTTCCAACAATGTTTTCAAAAGGCTTTTATGTCAGGGTCATAAAAACCAGGGCCCGTATTCACCAACCATTCTTAAGAACGTTCTTTGTCTAATTCTCCAGAATTTTCTACATTTGTAAGTAACACAACTTCTGATTGGCTAAACCATTCAGAAGTTGTGTTACTTACAAATGTAGAAAAACATGGAGAATAAGACTGAGAATATTCTCAAAAATGGTTGGTGAATACGGGCCCAGGGATTGTTTGGTAAAGGGTTAAATAGACTTTCTGTCTTGTGTGAAAGTATTAATCCCTAACCGAATGACAAAATTTTGGACTCTACCAAACTGAAAGCATAATGCAGACATTGAATTAAATCTAGCTCAAAAGATAATTTTAGTCTTCTGTAGGATAGAAAACATTTTGGGAAAAGGAGAAAATGCTGGTAACCAGCATTTTCTCCTTTTCCCACAAAGTTTTCTGAAGCCCTCTCTTTCAGGGTAGTCAAATCTTGGGCCTGTGTGTTCAATGATTAAAAACCAGCCAATCACAGAGTTTTATATTTATCACAAGCATCCAATAGTCTGGACTCTATCCCTGGCTCTTTATTACTGTGTCCAGCATCTGCTACTATGTGGAACTCTGCTTGGGGGAGTGCCTGAAGTATATAGTATACATTGAAGAATAAAATAAAGTTCTTTTCTTTTAATTTACATGTAAATTCATTTCCACTTGTCTTGAAGATTATTTTTCATCATTAGCACATTTACCAAAACAAATTCCAAATAGATGACATAAAAAACTTATGTGAGGAAATAATGGCTTTGTCTTTTACGGTAGTGACTGATTATTGTGCTTACATACTTTATTCCTGACAAATGTTCTGAGTGTACAAGAGGGACCAGAAGTCACAAAACCAGTATGACAACCTCAAGACATCTTTTTGCAGATTTGGAAAATGTTCATGCTGCTAAGGGAGATGTACTGCTGACAACCATATGTACATTCTTATATTTAACCCTTTACTAAACAATCCCAGGTTTTAAAACCCACTGAAAGGACGCCTTTTGAAATATTATGGAAAAAGGAGGAAATAGAGGATATTTGTCTTTTTCGGTGAAAGATCGAAATTTATATTATCAAGTGGACAATATCGGTAACATTTTCACGAGTGGTGCAGCCATGAGTGAAAATATTACCGATGGTGTTCACGAGATGAAATAAATTTCAATCTTTCACCGAAAAAAAAAAAAAAATCTATTTATTTCATGCTTTTAACCCTTTCTGGGAGGACCTTTATTAAAATCCAGTACAGTTCTTTTCCATTATTCCCCGTGGCGTACCCCTCCCGCATAGCAACACATTACAATATTACGTCAAGCGCGAGAAATGTAAGGTATATGATGTCATATTTCCCATCTGGTTGTTAGGCACACGCAACTTATCTAGGCAACAAGAACGTGAAAATTGGTATTTTCACTGCTTGTACCAGTGTAAAATCAAAAAATATTTTCACTGCTATTTCTCGATACCCTACCGGAAGGCATGAAATAAATGCTGGTAACCAGCATTTTCTCCTTTTCCCATGTTTTCTGATCTATCAAGGATAAACTCCAGCATCTGATCCATCTTCATTTTGTCGTCTGCAAATGCTTTTAATTTGGACCAGTCTAAAATTTTGTTGTTTGGTAAAATCCTAATTTTATAGGGATGTTTTCATGTAAGTTTAATTTCAGTAAGAAGTAGATTAAGCAAATCCAAGGATAACAAAGTTTAGTCCTTTACCACAGTCTCAATGTTTTACAACTTTGAAGAAGATACCTTTAGAAAAGCAGTTAAAAATCATTGTAGGAAAAGTTGAAAATGCTGGTAACCAGCAGTTCCTCCTTTTCCCACAATGTTTTCTTCCCTTTCAGACCCAAATTCCACAATTTGAATGACACATAGATTGTCTTTTGCAAAAATCTTTCAATTTCGTTGAGTCTAAAGTTCTGTGATTCGGTGAGGAGTAGAAGGGATATACAACTCTGATTGATACTACCTTGTGAAGTTTCCAAGCTGTTTCCATTGGACATACAAGGTCATATCGACCTTGAACTATAGTTGTGGGTATATGTTTTACTTTGCTGGCATTGTTTAGAAGCTGACCACTGGTCTGGAAAAATCCCCCATGAACAAAATAATGGCTGGAAGAAAAGAAAGAAAAATCTCTTGAAGCCTATCATTAATTATTTAACCCTTTACCACACAATGACGAGTTTTAACACCCCTGAGAAAGAAGCCTTTAGAAAACATTGTGGGAAAAGGAGAAAATGCTGGTGACCAGCATTTTCTCCTTTTCCCACAATGTTTTCTACCTTATCAAAGAACAATTACACCATTTGACCAGCATTGACATATTTGTCTGCAAATGCTTTCAATTTTGACAAGGCTAAAAGGGTTAATGACAAGCATTTTAATTCATAGCCTCCTATAAATAGCTTTTGCAGCATACCACTTTTGAAAACATTGTGGCAAAGGAAGAAATTGCCTGGTACAAGCACTTTTTCTGCTACAAATATAATTGCTTTTTCACTGCATTGATGTTGAGAAACCCTATTTTTACAAAATTTTCTGTTGCTATGATATTTCAGGAATTGAAGAGAAGTATGTTTCACTCTTTACCAAACAACAAAAATTTAGACTTGACCAAATTGAAAGCATCTGCTGCCAACAATTTTAAGTTTGGCATAAAAGATGGAATTTGTCTTCAGTATGGAAGAAAATGTTGTGAGAAAAGGAAAAAAATGCTGTTTACCAAATTTTCTCCTTTTCCTGCAATGTTTTCATGAAGCTTCTTCTTCAGAATTATTAAAACTCAGGTCTGCATGATAAAGGGTTAAATTAAGAACAGTTCAAGGGGACAGATCAACAACATCTCATGTGCTCAGTGACCTTGATCAAACTAAAAGTAGAGTCCTATAAACCCTTGGTTTTAATTTGTCATATATAAGAAATTAACTCTTTAACATAAGACAACATTTTAGACTGGTCTGAGTTGAAAGAAATTGCAGATGACAAAATAAACATCATCCAAAAACAGAAATTTGTTTCAGCAAGGTAGAAAACAATGTGGGGAAAAACAAGAAAATGCTGGTTACTAGCATCTTGACCTTTTCCCACAATGTTTTTCAAAGGGCTACTATCTCAGGGTCGCAAAAACCAAGGATTGTTTGGTAAAGGGTTAATCCGAGAGGAACAGCCTCTGAGTCATAGCTTTTTCTTTTTCTATGCTCTTTTAAGTATTTGCCTATAGATAAACGGATACAATTGCAAGTCTTCTATTTGAATAATCTTCGTATGGACCCAATAGATACACATGTTCCACGACATATGGTTTTGGGGATAAGATTTTTATAATTTATATCTGCAATATTCAAATTATTTGAACATATTCTGGAGAGGGCCATGAAGGCATCATTTCTGTGAAGTCTGGTTAAAATTACATGCCCAGTTTCAGAATAAAATGCTTGAAATAAAAGTTAACACACAGACACACAACTGAAAAGGAGCATGGACAAATTATGCCCTTTTCTCTAAGATTCGTGAACCTCAC
Organism: Tridacna crocea; assembly: GCA_943736015.1. Classification (NCBI taxonomy): domain Eukaryota; kingdom Metazoa; phylum Mollusca; class Bivalvia; order Cardiida; family Cardiidae; genus Tridacna; species Tridacna crocea. Next base: position 20,457,652 of record OX031069.1, read on the forward strand.
TGGTATTTTCATTCTTTCAAAGAGACAAAGCAATGATTAAATTCCAGCATATTAACTCATTACCACATGACAATATTTTAGACTGGTCCAAATTGAAAGCATTTGCAGACGACAAAATAAAGGCGACTGAAAAATTGAAATTTGTTCTGGTAAGGGTAGAAAACACTGTGGGAAAAGGAGAAAATGCTGGTTACCACCATTTTCTCCTCTTCCCACAGTGTTCTCAAAAGGCTTCTTTTTCAGGGGCGTCAAAAGTAGGGATTGTGCGGTAATTGGTTAATAGACAGAGAAAGTGTCAGAAATCATTTTTGGACAAGGGAAAGTACACTTAACTCATTTGTCATGGCAAAATTACCCTAAAAATACATTTGATCACTGCCAGAAATTGACCAGACCATTTCCCATACATTCGTGAATCCTTTTGGAAAAACACAGTTATTCCAAATGTAGTCAAATGACTTCATTCAAGCGGGTATTCCTAAAGGTCTTAGCCTCCAAACTTATCACAGATGCATTTTCTGTATCATACTTTGACATTATGGGCACAAAGTTTAAATAAATGTTGTGATGTACAAACAACTGATTTGGGGGGAAATGGTGGTTTTGGATAAAATGACACCTTTTTCATTTTAATTCTGTATTTAATCCATTTCTTTGGCTTAGACAGGTTCCCAGGAATGTTTACGTCTGTAAAAGGTTTCACAGCAGCCAAATAAATCGGTGAGCAAAAAATATTGATAGCAAACATAATATTCACAAATGTATGAGTATTCACGAAGTTATGAGAATCAACGATAAGCTTGCTGGTCTTCAGCAAGTTGAGTTAACCCATTACCACACAATCCCTACTTTTGACACCCCTGAGAAAGAAGCCTTTGGAAAACATTGTGGGAAAAGGAGAAAATGCTGGTAACCAGCATTTTCTCCTTTTCCCACAATGTTTTCTACCCTTCACAAAACAAATTTCAAATTTTCAGTCACTTTTATTTTTTCGTCTGCAAATGCTTTCAATTTGGACCAGTCTAAAATTTTCTTGTGTGGTAATGAGTTAAAAATGTATGGTGAAAACAAGCCACGGACGTACCACTCTATCCTAGCGAACTGCAAGGCCCAAATATCCCCTTCAGCTCTAGACAAATAGCTTGGGTCCACATACAGCCTTGACGTAGCCATCTCCCACTTACTCCAGGCTTTAGCACATTCAACCTTCACCTTCTCGTCATCACCAGTTAAACGTCGATAATATGCGCTCATTATATCACCTCTCTCTACCTAAAAAGTAATTCAAGTAACAATACCATAGATTTTAAATTTGTAACAGTTAAAAAATAGTGTGAAAGTTTAAACATATTTACTATGCATCGATTGAGAAACAAGATCTTACAACTTATACTAATCTCTCTTGATTCTGCTTCCTGGGAAGTACACCAGTACTCACGCCGAATGTGTGGGTCAATGAAAAATACCAAAGTTGACAACTGCCCCCGGGTATCAAACTCAGGACCTTTAGGTTATGAGGCAGATGCTCTACCTCACGACTACCACACAATAGAGTGATATTTCATGCCTTTGCAATGAAGAGCCTTTTAACTCTTTACTGAACCACAAAATCTTAGGTTTGTCCAAATCGAAAGCAGTTGCAGACGACAAAATAAAAGTGACTAAATATTAGATATTTGTTTTGAGAAGGGTAGAAAACATTGTGGGAAAATGAGAAAATGCTGGTTATCAGCATTTTTTCCTTTTCTCACAATGTTTTCTAAAGGCTTCTTTCTCAGGTTCGTCAAAAATAGGGATTCTGTGGTAAAGGGTTAACTCTTTATCACACAATCCCAACTTTCAATGACTCTCAGAAAGAAGCTTTTAGAAAACGTGGGAAAAGGAGAAAATGCTGGTAACCAGCATTTACTCCTTTTCCCACAATGTTACCAACCCTCCCAACAACAAATTTTAATTCCTGAGTTACGCTTATTTTGTCGTCTGCAACTGCTTTCAATTTGGACAAGTCTACAAATTTGTTGTTTGGTAATGGGTCAAAACACTGTATACGAAACGAGAAACAACTTGTTCAACAACGTTTGGTAGTAACCAAATATTTGCAACTAAGCTGAATTAGCTGATATTATTCATTTCAACAATAAATTGTTGAACCCTTTGGCACACAATACCAACTTTTGACGACCTTTAGAAGAAAGACTTCTGAAAACATTGAGGGAAAAATAGAAAATGCTGGTAATCAGCATTTTCTCCTTTCCCCACACTGTTTTCTACTCTTCCCAAAACAAATTTCAATTTTTGAGTTACTTTTATTCTGTCATCTGCAAATGCTTTCAATTCAAACAAGGCTAAATATTTGTTGTTTGGTAGAGAGTTAAATAGTGTATGAATGGGTGCTTCCAGACTAGCTACAACTTAATCAAAATGTTAAGTTTCCTAAATACCAGGACAGGATTGTGAGGTCTAAAACGTATTTCTGTACTATCTCAAGACTCTCATAACTGCACCAGCTTCTTTCCCACATAACCAACTGTTTGAGCACTAGAGTTAAAACAACATTTACCTGGAGACAGGAGTGAATCTTGTGGGAAATTCCGTATGCAAGCTTTACAGAGAATTTGACTTCACTCTACCACACACTTTTAACAAGCCTGAGAAAAAAAAAAAGCCTTTAAAAAACATTGTAGGAAAAGGAGAAAATGCTGATACCAGCATTTTCTCCATTTCCCACAATGTTTTCTACCCTTCCCAGCAAAAAAATCAACTTTTTGGTCACATAAATTTTGTTGTCTGCAAATGCTTTCAATTTGAAGAAGTCTGAAATTTTGTCATTTGGTAATGAGATAAAAACTGGAAGTCTAGGACATCGAAATACCTCAGGTATAGGTGCCACATACTCCTCCCAGGCATCTGGAAATATCATGCTTGCACCATCTTGGTAAAACCACAGTAACTCTCGTCTAAAAATAAATAGAAATAATTGATGAAGTGTTTCAAACGTTATTCCTTTTATTGCCCCCTTAACTTGTTACATGGAATCCCGAGTTTTTAACGACCCTGAGAAAAAGAAGCCTTTGGAAAACATTGTGGGAATACAAGAAACTGCTGTTTAATTACCAGCATTTTCTCTTTTTCCCACAATGTTGTTTCATGACCCTGAAAAAAAGCCTTTTGAAAACATCATGTGAAAAGGATTTTCGCACATTGTTTTCCACCGTCTAAGAACAATTACTAAATTTTGAGTCACCTTAATTTTGTCGTCTGCAAATACTTTCGATTTGGACCATTCTAAGTGAGTGTTAAAATGCATCTGAATTGAAACCAATCCATTTAAAATTATAGAAATTTTTGTGGAAATGACAATCTAGTGTTATCAGGTCGGTCCGAATGTCAGTCTCTAGCAAAAAAAAGTTAACTAAAGATAAACCAACCTGGCAACTTTCTTTAGACTTAGTTTTAAAATTCTTTCTGATCACAGCAACTGACACTCAAAACAACCATGCAATGACAAATTGTCATCTTCACAATAATCTCATTCTTTTAAATTTTACGTTTTATGCATTCTAAAACCTCCTTTTTTTTTATCTTTGGGAACGATTGGGCTTTTACTACAGTCCCCCCACCCCCCCAATGATTGATAACCTCTTGTACGTTTACAAAATGCTACATAACTCTTATTCAAAACATAGATTTATTAGATTTTTTCTCAGCAAAACCAGTTTCAAAATTTGGTCAGGCAGGGAATTTGAGCTTGCAGCCCATGTGAAGCAAGCCCTATCCACTACATGGACTCCGACACTGCTATAAGAAAGCTAGAACAAGTACCTTGTCAGTGTAAAAATTCCTCTAAGGATCAACGCCTTCACTCTATCAGGGTGAGTCTCTGCATATGCCAGGGCTAAAGTTGAACCCCAACTGCCGCCAAACACCACCCATTTATCAATGCCAAGATGACAACGTAGTTTTTCTATATCATCAACTAAATGCCATGTTGTATTGTCCTGTAATTAAATACAAAAATGCTATTTGATAGTCTCTAAAAAACTATTAAGCCTTTACCAAAGGGCAAATTGTTGGACTGGACCAAATTTAAAGCATCAGCAGACAACAAATTGAATCTTGTTCATATGATGATTGTTGACTTTGATAGGATAGAAAATATAGTGGGAAAAGGAGAAAATGCTGGTTACCAGCATTTTCTCCTTTTCCCACAATATTTTCCAAGGGCTTCTTTCTCTGGGTCGTTAAGTCGGGATTGTGCTCCTGCAAACAGTATCAATTCAGGTCAGCCTGTGCAATCTGCAGAAGCTTATCTTGGCCCAAACGTTTTGCTATTGGTCAATTTTCTGCAAGACCTAGGACCAGTTTACTTTAGGAATGAAGAGAATTATATTTTTTTTCATGGAGGTATGAAAGAAAAAACCTAATCACACTATGAAACCACGAAGCGGTTTCATACCAGTGTGATTAGGTTCTTTTTTTATACCTCAAAAAAAAAAAACATTCTCTTCATTCCTTATAATTTAATATCACAGACAACATACACCCTCAGAAATAACTCAAACTGCATTCATTTTCTTTAGTTTTAAATCTAATGTTGGAATTTCTTAAGCCCCTTCCATTCATATTTTTATGGCGCAAGAATATAACAGAGAAGCAGTTTTCAGATCCCCAATTTGGAAAATTAACCAATAGAACAAAAGTAAATGAGCAAAGCAGCGTGTAAGACCAGCAAAAGTGGTTGTCTGCGCATGTCACATTCTTCGAAGATTCGACTGTCTTATATCACGCATCACTAGCCCCGAAAGCAGGCTGACTGTAATATTATGCTCTATAAAGAAGCAATGTTGAAAATAGCTTTTATCAATACGTTTGAGGAGAAATGAGACCTGCTTTGGCTCCAGACTTCTCTAAACTGCTGATTATAGCTGAGTGAATTGCACAAGGTAACGTTTTATTGAGTAAACGTTTATTTTAGTTTTAAATTCAAAGTAACGGTTCTCGAGTAGTTCCGGCACAAGGTGATTTTTTTTTTTTGCATGGAGCTATGAAAAAAAAAAAAAAATTCAGCCCATCAGAACCCGCCAATGTTCATGAAAACAACTGATATTAAATCATTTCATTATATTAATGTCAGACACACAAAATTGTTTTAATGGATATATATACAGTAATTATGAAATAACTTGCTTGGTATAAATCATTACAGAGAGTTGCATTAAAACCCCTTTTCCCAGAGATGCAAATTTGTTTATGCCCCTACCCTGCAGTCTTCAAAAGTATTATAGGGAAAAGGAGCCAATACCAAATAAATTACTGCTTTTCCTAATATTTTTGGTTACATAAAGAAAAAATATTTTCCTTTCTGTAACATTGTTGCCCTTTGTCTGATTTGTAATAGTTTTGCTTTGATCTAAAATCTGACGGAGTTAACCTACTGCTCCATTTCGCAACAGTTACTGTCTGACTTTTGCAATCTATGGCCCCTTGGACAAAAAATATCTAACTTTAGAAACACTCTATCCAGAAAAGCTTTTCCTTCATCCTCAGCAAATACTTAACCTTTTACTCCATAAGGCATTTCTATTGTATCTCTAATTGACCCTAATAACAGCAAGGATGAAGCCATTTCTTATGTGTATATGACACCTTTTGACAGCATAGAAAACATTGTGGCAAAAGGTGAAATTGCTCATCATGAGCAATTTCACCTTTTCACAATGTTTTCCAAAGGCTCCTACAAGCAATGCGTAGAAATGACTATCTATGAAGTAAAGGGTTAAGACAAAGACTGAGCAAAAAAACTTTAGAAAATGTTGTGCGAAAAGGAGAAAATGCTGGTATACATCCAGCATATTCTGATTTTCCCACAATGTTTTTCTATTCTTTCAAAGACCAAGTTTATCATTCCGTTCACATTTACTTTTCAGTCTGTGACAGCTTTCATTTTGGGGGAATCTAAACTTTGTCATGTAAGTATAGGGTTACTTTGCACTCTATAATTGGGCTAGGTAATACATGCACGCACTGATGGGTGATTTTACCTTTAGTTCTGCAACAGGCAGGGAATTTCCAGCCCCTCTCTGGTCCATTAATATAATTCTGTATGCATCAGGGTCAAAAAAGGTCCTGTCCCTCTCAGAACAACCTCCACCAGGGCCTCCATGTCTAGAAATAGAGTAATCAAAACTCAGTCAGCCCGTTATCAAATAAAAGTGACTGAAAATTCGAAATGTGTTTTGTAAAGGGTAGAAAACATTGTGGGCAAAGGAGAAAATGCTAGTAACCAGCATTTTCTCCTTTTCCACAATTTTTTCTAAAGGCTTCGTTCTCAGGGTCGTCAAAAGTAGGGATTGTGTGGGAATGGGTTAAACCTTTACTACAGATTCCTGACTTTCAATGACCCTAAGGAGGAAGGATTTTGAAACCATTGTGGGAAAAGGAGAAAATGCTGGTAACCAGCATTTTCTCCTTTTCCCACAATGGTTTCTGCCTATTCCAGGAGACTAATACTCACATTTGAAACACATTTAAATTGTCATTTGTACATTCCTTCATAGTTATGGTGTAACCTAAAATTATGCTGTGTGGTAAAGGGTTAAATATTTGGTATGAAGATCCAAGAGTGATTATAGTTTCATAAAATATGGATGAAATGTGTTAAAAACTGGCTGAAAGCTGGTTGAAAACATATGTAGAGGATATTTTTTATTTTCGGTGAACGATCGAAATTTATTTCATCGATTAGACACCATTGGTAATATGTTCACGCGATGAAATCATTTCCATCTTTCACCGAAAAAAAACCAAAAAAAACAAATATTCTATTTATATCATGCTTTTAGCCCTTTCTGGGAGGAGCTTTATCAAAATCCAGTATCGTTCTTTTCTGTTATTCCCCATAGCGTACCCCTCCCGCATAGCAACGTATTACAATATTACACCAGTAAATGATGTCATATTTCCATCTGGTTGTGAGGCATGCGCAATTAACCTAGGCAACAAGAACATAAAAATCGGTATTTTCACTAGTGGTACCAGTGTACGATAAAAAAATATTTCATTGCTATTTCTCGATATCCTACCTGAAAGCATGAAATAAATAGATGTATTCTTGAAAATTTGGAACAGTTTAAAATCTTGTCATTGTGGCAAGGGGTAAAAAAAAAAAGGTCTGTGTGAACAATTTCAAAGACAAATTCCACTATGTCAGCATCATACACTTCATCATCTACAAACACTTTCAATTTGTTCTCTGGTATAGGGTAAAAAGAAATATTAAGGTACATACAAAAAGATCACCGGGTTTCCATTCTTGTTGCCGGACTGTTCATAGTAAACTTGATGCAGGTCGGACACCTTTAGAAAACTCTTATCGTATGGTTCTATACGTGGATACATGTCTCTCCCAACTGTGGACGTAGTGGACATACTTCTGCTTTTTACCAACGTAGATAACACCTTTCCTGAAAGAGTAGGTTGGTTTTCTGTTTTACCCACACCACTGTCCTGAGTTTAAGTGATCCTAACAAAGATGCCTTTTGAAAACATTGTGGGAAAAGGAAAAAATGCTGGAAACCAGCATTTTCTCCTTTTTCCAACAATGTCTTCTACTAAATGGAGGCACATTTCATGTTTTGAGCGACATTTAATTTGTTGTCTATCACTTTCAATTTGGATCTGTCTCAATTTATAAGATGTGGTAAAGAGTTTTTAAACTCTATAGCAGAAAACAAAATTATAGATTGTTCCATGGATATTTTAAACTTTTTTCAGACAACAAATTATTGACTAAATGCTGCAAAATTGATTAGAACTGTGATTAAAAATGTAAAAAACATTATGGAAAAAGTGCTATTCTACCGGTACTTTTCAATACTATGACATTTCACAGCCTATGTAGCTGGTAGCTATGCACAAAATTTCAGTAGATCTAATAAAAAAAAAAACTACTGATTATTCTTATTGAAGATGCACTCCTAGCTCCAACCTTCTCCCCCCAGCCCCACAAAAAAAAAACCACTTGATCTACGTAGGCAAAACTTGCAACTAGGGGATAAGGCTTTTGTCCGTCTGTCTATGGCTGTCAGAAACATTGTAGTATGGCTTCATTAGTGGTACAGTCAGGTGGCAGGGGACTTGGAAACTTGTTCATGGCTGTGATGAATCACATCGCACTGAGCCGAAGGCGAGGTGGCGACATGATTTGACACAGACGTAAACAAGTTTCCATGTCGGACCCCTGCCACCTGACCATACAACAAATTTATTTTACTGCAAAGTTTTACCCTTTCATAACATGTTAAGCGAAATTTTCCTATATTATAATCTCACAAATATGCTGACAAAATACCAGTTCCCTTCGGAGTGCCCCAATTCAATGAAAACTGACGTCACTTGAAATTGACGTCACTAAAACGTGCAGTTTGGTTTATAAATGTGCAGTCTAATGATCGATCGACGCCGCCATTTAACTTAAGATGTTGTGTTGCAAATGTAGTGATGTTTATGGGGCACTCAAATGGGAACGTGGCTTTACATGGTTTTTGCCAGGGAACATGATATATGTTCCCGGCATGTTAACCAATCAGATCACGAGGAATTTCTTTGCGGTAGATCTACAATAAAACTTAAAAGTTCATGTCTCTGGAGCCTGTTTAGCCCTTTATCCCATGTCAAAGCATTTCTAGGGTATCTCTAATTGACCCTAAATAACAGCAAGAATGAAGCCATTTCTTATGTGTATATTACACTTTTTGATAGCACAGAAAACATTGTGGCAAAAAGTGAAATTGCTCGTCATGAGCAATTTCACCTTTTGCCACAATGTTTTCCAAAGGCTCCTACAAGCAATGCCTAGAAATGAGTATCTGTGGAATAAAGGGTTAAGCTCTTCATTTCTTAATAAAGCGGAAGGTCATATATCGACAGAGTAAAAGAGGAAACGTATGTACTAAGGATACATGTTGTTCCAATCCTAATCTTCGTGATCTTTGACATAATCCAGAGCTCGCACGCAGGGAACCATAACTCTTCGTTAGCGTAGATCTACTGTATGTTTCTTCTTCCTGAGCCAACGCAAAACGATTTCAAGAAAATTCCATGAAAATACACAATCTTTGAGTTTGTATAACTAGAAATGGTACAAAGCCACTAAGTCAATATTTCCAGGGTTATTTTTTCAAATAGAGAAAAAAAATGTAAGGAAATTAAACGAAATTAAATGAATCATTCCTTACTGCTTCGCGGTTGGTTCCGTTTCCAATGTATTTCGTTTTGTATCCACCTACTTTCAGTTTGAACTAGTAGCTTCACGTGACATGCCACCGTCAGTGGACTTTGATTTAGTGTGACACACCTAAAACTTATAAAGGAATTTAACCCTTTTCCAAATGACAAATTTTAGACTGCCCCACCCTCAAAGTGTTTGCAAATGACAATTTCGAATTTGATGAGAACGATAGAAAGTTTTCCGATAGGCTAGAAAACACTTGGGAAAAGGAGAAATTGAGCAATTTCTCCTTTTCCCACAGTGTTTTCTAAAGACTTGTACTGCAGACACGTAAAAACCAGGGCTTGTTTGCGAAAGAGTTAAACCCAAATGTTGCAAATTCATCTGGGGCTGGGGTTTGGATGGGGTGGGTTGATCTCTTGCTCGGATAGTGTAGATCCAATATCAGACTTTGCTGTCGATTTAGATTGATCTTAATCTACACTGTCCGCGCAAAAGGATCACTGCATGAGTCGAGCTTATCAGCCTAAGGGTTAATTAATTACCTGAGAAACTTGAATTCTAATGGACCCGTGGATTTTAACTTCAAAACGATAAGAAGAGGCTGGATAGCTTAGTGGCTAGCCCATGGGCCACATGACCTGGTGGTCATCAGTTCAATACTCGATCGCTTAGATTAAGGCAAACTTTTTCCCCGGCGGCTGTTCGCCTCTGATGCTTGTGAAAAAAAAAAAGTCAGTGGAATGGAACAAATATTACGCCAGTACCCGTTGGTGTAGGAAAGCAAGGTAACGCATGCGGAAGTCTGCCTGTGTGCCGGTTGCGGTGACTTGATTAAAGCTGTTCAAGCAGCGACAAACTCCAGTGTCCTCTAGACCGTGCTATCGATGATTTCAGTCCTCTAAGGACTTCTCGGAATGGGTACTCTGGAACTATATAGTCACTGATTGCTTTAGGATGTTAACCTACTGGGGTTACTGATGGTTTCAATTAGGCCTACCTATGGAGTGATCGAGGGACCGCTTTGACTGGTCATCTGTAGTCTCGGGGACTTCATCCTATTGAAATGATTCAGGGACTTCTAGGACTGGTTACTGATAGTCTCAAGCAATTAATCTTGGAATGGTCTAGGGATGCCTTGATCAGGTTATTGGTGGTGTCGGGTATTAACCTTGAAAAAGCTTTAGGATCTTTAGGGCTGGGCACTCGTGGCCGAAAAATTGTAGATGAAATGAACTATATGGAATCTAAGATTGGTCACTGCTTGCTTCGGAAAATTCATCATAAAATGAAGCCACAAACCAATATCATTGTTTAGATCGCATTGTTTAATTCCATATCATTGTCAAGGTGAACTCCTTAAAACATTCTGTGGTCAGTACAAGAAGAACCTTGACGTTTTCGGCAGAAGTTCATCGAGTACATCAATAACCAATGTCAGGGATCATGTTTAAAAAGGTCTTTCAACCATTTCTAGGTCAATCCCTTTAGGTTGTTTATAGCCAATTCTAAAAGTCGATATACCATGCATCAGGTCATTTCCTCGGGGAGAACCGCTATTTGAACGGTTACTGAACTAATTTCAATGTCAATTTCAAGCGGCTGATTCTCCGAGGACCTCGGTTGCCAGTCCTTGATCTCCCTAGACCATTTTCAGCGCAAGTTCACCCAGGCCATCGGTCTTAAAAGTCCCTCGACCACTTTTTATGAGGTTATTTTTTGTAGGGCTATCAGCGATCAGTGGTAAAAGTCCTGTACCATTTTCAAACTTAATTCATCGAGGCCATCAGTGACCAATGTTCTGCATTGCTGAGTGGTTAGGTTTAATAGGGCTCGTAACCTGGAGAATTTGGGATTGAGACTCACTAGATTTACTGGGTTCCTAGTGAATTTCCTTCGGCAAGAAACTTGAACAGAGACATAGCTAGGCTTGTTCTGGGTCCGTATTCACCAACCATTCTTAAGAAAGTTCTTGGTCTTATTCTTCAAAATTTCCCGACTGTGAAAGTAACAGAGCTTCTGATTGGCTAAACCATTTGGTTTAGCCAATCAGAAGTTCTGTTACTTTCACATCGACAATATTCTGAAGAATAAGACTAAGAATGTTCTTAAGAATGGTTGGTGAATACGGACCCTGGTGAACCCAGATTTTACATAAATATATGAGTTGTAGCCGTGCTATGAATGAACTTTATACCGGTAGTACTTAGCGTAAAACACCCTCCAATCAATTAACAAATGCAAAAGGAGACTAGTACTTGAGGTTCCTGGATCAAAGTCAGTTCAGCAGTACGGTAGTACTTAGTTCTATCCCAGATGCTCAACCCCACACTCTTGGATGGGACACAAAATGATTGCTAACAAACGTCCAGAAAGAACGAGGGATATATTTAAAGCAGAGATTTATGATAATCGCCGGTAAACTTTTTAGAAACATGTAGATCTATAAATGGGTCATGCTAGCTGAAAAAAGGTAGTTTAATGCATAGATCTGCTAAAAGTATCGACCTATAGTTTGCGCAAGTTGACACTGGTCACTTTTTTCTATAAGTAAATTTAATTTTCTGCAAGTCAAGGAACAAATCTGTCTCATGATTTAAAAACTTTTTAAACAAAATCTTTCGTGCGACGACTAGACTGGTGTCAGTCCGTTAAATAGAGCCTTTTCATTAAAACAAAATCATCAAGTAAAACTGCAAAACGAAATCTCTGTGTTCTCAATGTTCTGATGTCTGATTTAACGCTTGTATTTCAGAAGAAGGGCAAGTAACAACACATGTTTCTATGAGTTGATGTTTGTGTACCTTGTTTATTAGAATGACTTAAATGCAGGGCCTGAATGCCAGGCTATGCGACGACTTGCATTATGAGGACGCATTAAACGCTCACCTTCCTAGAGCGCTAACTTTCTATCGTTACATGTCTATCTTCGCCAAAGGTCTCTCAAAACTCACCGAACTGTGCAATATTTGAAATTTATTGATAATTTAGGGGTGTCTTACATTGATTTCATTAGACGCCCCAAGGGTCATGACCTTTCGGGAAATCACTAGTTAAATCGTCCCCTGGAATATTCATCCCCGAATATGTATTAGAGGCCAGAAATTGAAGGACATAACTTCTGGAGCAAATGAAAATATGGAGATGTATCCAGATATAGAACCATATGATTCGGGATTTCTGAAGGTGTCCGAGATCCATAAAATATACCATGAACAGTCAGGGAACAAGACTGGGAATCCAGTCATTTTCCTGTAAGTGCGTCACAGAAGGCCTTAAGGGTATATTAATTTGTTCACGGTTTAATTTTAACTCTTTTTTTTTTTCAGTCTGTAATACCACAGGAATTTCAGGTTCTATAATCAAAATATGTGGTTAATTATTTGAAAAAAAAAAACACGCTCGGACTCCCCTATATAGATCCACAGGAATTTGACATTCAGTAACCAAACTGAATGATAAAATAAGAAAAAAAATCTCTCCTATTATATTTCTTTATATGGGTGGGGGTGGGGGGGGGGGGAGGTGTTATTTTTCTTTTTACATATTTTGTATAATTTTATTATAGAATGTCAAATTCCTGTGGTAGAAAGAAACACACAAGTATATGGATTTTTTTTTCATATATTTTGGTTATAGAGTGCAGTGCTCCAGACAAGAGGGAGTGATGATATTCTAAAGTCATAATTTGTCTTCAAAACCCTACGTTGTGGGTACTCATTAGAATCATCTCGACGAGATGATTCTTATGACTATCCACAACATATTAGGTTATAGTGGAGAATAGTTAATATTTTTGATTTTGAAATCAAAATCACTTCCTCTGCCTGGAGCTGTATCAAATTTAACTTTTACCAATGACAAAATTTTAGACTGATCCAAATTCAGAGCATTTCCAGACGACAAAATAAATCAAATGTGACTAAGAAAATGAAATTTGTTTCCAGGAGGGTTGAAAACATTGTAGGAAAAGGAGAAAATGCTGGTACCAGCATTTTCTCCTTTTCCTACATTGTTTTCTAAAGGCATCAATCTCAGGGTCGTAAAAACCTGGGATTGTTTTGTAAAGGGTTAACTTTATCCAATTTTTTCTTGGATAGTTCTACACTTATAACAATTTTTCACTACTGCAGTTTAGTATATAACTACATGACTGTATATTACAAGAAATCTTGACCAGTACTTCCTATTTGGGAAGAGGATTTCTGCCTGTGAAAGAACCCTTCCATTTTCCATTTTTTAGCTTCACTGGCCAAAGGCCAGCAGGCTTATATCATGGCCCGGTGCCCGTTGTGTGTCCGTCCGTGCGTCCATCCCTCCATGCGTGCGTACTTTAACTTTTATTTCAAACATCTTCTTCTCTGAAGCTACCCATCCAAATTTGATGAAACTTCACAGAAATGATCCTGACATGGTTCTCTTTAAGATTTCTTTAAAGAATTTGATTCCATCGAAAACTCTGGTTGCCTTGGCAACACAACTGAAAAAAAAAAGATATTTTTTAAAAATCTTCTTCTCTGAAACCACAAGGCCAAAGGCTACTCAATTTGGCATGTAGCTCTATCTAATGGACCTTTACCAATTTTTTTTATATATACCGGTAGGTCTGGGGTCAAAATTGGCTCCATTCCAGGGATCACAAGTTTAATATGGGCTTCAAAGTAAAGTCACTTCAATTTAAAACATTATTCAAGGGAAATAACTCCTTTTTTTACTAAAAGATAAATTTTGTTAATATTTACCTCCCTTGATTATCAAACCAGAGTGATACATGATTGGTGCTAGACAATAGGGTTTTTGATAGAAAATACTCTGTTTTCAGGGAGAGTGATTCATTTTGATGCTTATAGTTATGCTCACATGAGTTGAATAATAAATTCAGATTAAGATTTCTATTATTCAGGTTTTTTTTCCCAAGAACTTTACCTTTCATGCTAATGAATTAATCTGCTTGTATTGCCTGACAGTGTTCAATGTTTTTGAAGGCCCTCTTTTTCATGGTCATGAACATTTCAATTTGTGTGGTAAAGGGTTAAAAAGCCAATGGAGCGATACAGGACCATCTTGGCCCTCTTGTTAAAAGAAACATTTTGTTGCTGATTTTTTTTCACAGACATGGAGGCCCAGGCTCCGGATGTTCCGAGAGGGACAGGACCTTTTTTGACCCCAATGCATACAGAATTATATTGATGGACCAGAGAGGAGCTGGGAAATCCCTGCCTGCTGGAGAATTGAAGGTGAATGCAACAAAAATTATACTTTTCCAAGCAGGAAACATATTAGTAGATATATGTGTTTTATTTTGGTAAAAATTTCAACCTTACATGACATGGGAAAAAGAGGTGTATAGAAAGAAAGTACACATAGAAGGTTTCAAGCTCAAATCACATCATGAATGGGGCCCTCCTTTGGTTAAAATTTCCAGGAAGCAGTGATCAAGAGCATTAATATAAGTTAACCCATTACCACACAATCCTTACTTTTGACAACTTTTGAGAAAGAAGCTTTTAGAAAACGTTGTGAGAAAAGGAGGAAATACTTGTAACCACCATTTTCTCCATTTCCCACACAGATTTCTACCCTTCACAAAACAAATTTCAAATTTTCAGTTACTTTTATTTTGTCGTCTGCAAATGCTTTTGATTTGGACAAATCTAAAAATTTGTCATTTGGTAATGAGTTAAAAGAACTTTTTTCAAAGTCATTGTTAAATGAGCAAGTTTAAAGTAATCATACATCAAAGCAAATAGTTTTTGACTCGCTAGATTAGAAATAATTTTTTTAGCTCACCTGAGCACTTTGTGCTAGGGATGAGCTATTGTGATCACTCCTGTCCATCGGCGGCTGTAGTCCGTCCGTCGTCCATCCCTCATCCGTCCATTCATCCGTTCACATTTCTTTGTTTATACTCTAGCATCTACAAATATTACCTACCGTAATCAGCACCGAAACTGATCAAAATATATATGACCATAAGATCTCATATGAGTTCGATTATGGGTCTAATGGGAAAAGAACAACTGGAGTTATTTGCCCTTGAATTAGACCATTGCTATATTTGTCTTTGTTTACAGTCTAGCATCTACAAATATCAACCTAGCATCAAACTTGGTCAAAATATATATGATTGCAATATCTTAGATGAGTTTGATGATGGGTTAGGTGGACCAGAACAACAGGAGTTGTTTGCCCTTGAAAGTTCTTTAGAATATTTCTTTGTTCGGAGCATAACTTTGTCATCTCTAGTCCAATTGACTTGATACTTACATTTGTGTTTTTTGCAATAATGTACAGTGCAGTGTGAAAGAATCATAACTCTACCTTGTAGTGTCCAAGTTATTTCCCTTTGATTGCTTTTTTAAAGCATTTTTTGCTTGTCAGGAATATAACTGTTATCTCTAGTCTGAACATCTTCAAATTTGGTATGTGTGATTGTTGAAAAATCATTGAGTGTAGTGCACAAGAACCATAACTCTTCCTAGCATGAATTTTGAGTTATTTCCCTTCATATTTATGGCGTTTCTTGCTTGTTGAGGGCAAAACTTTGTCATCTTAACCCTTTACCCCATAAGGCATCCCTATGGAATCTCTAATTGACCCTAAATAACAGCAACTTGGCGAAGTCGTTTCTTATGTGTATATGACACCTTTTGAAAGCATAGAAAACATTGTGACAAAAGTGAAATTACTTGTCACGAGCAATTTCACCTTTTGTCACAATGTTTTCCAAAGGCTCCTACGAGTAATGCGTAGAAATGAGTATCTATGGAGTAAGGGGTTAAGTAGAAATGACTTGAAATTGGTATGCTTATTACAAATATTTGGAAGTGCAGAGGACAAGAATTGTAACTCTACCTCATGTTGTATTTGATGTATTTCCCTTTGATTGTTATTTTTACTGCATGTAGTGCTTGTCTGGAATATAACTTTGTCATCTCAAGTCAAGATGACTTCATACATGGTATGCATGTTTGTTGCAATATTACCGAGTACAGTGCGCAAGAACAATACTCTACCTAGCACTGATTTTATGTAATTCCATTTTGAGCTTCATTTTTTTACACTATTTCTTGCTTGTCCGGAACTGACTTGAGACTTGTTAAATGTGTTTGTTGTATTACCTGCCCTTTGCAATTATTATACCTCCTTGACAACGGGTGGTGGGACAGGCATATCTTGCGACAATTTGCCCATCTTGTTTCATTATCGTTTTGCCTGGAACCTCAATATTTGGTATTTATCTTCATTGTAGACCTTTACAATTTAGTACTCAGGTGAGCGATAAAGGACCATCATGGTCTTGTTGTTTTTTTATGTTTCTACTCTGTACACATGAAGTCATGTTTACAAGCTTTTATCCACTTGATTCATAACAAGATAAAAAAGTTTAGACCCATGTAAGTCAAAAGCAGTTGTGTAGGACATTTTAATCAAAATTTTTAATGGTCCTCATTTGTTGGGATTAATTTTTGAAAGAGTGGAAAATAGTGTGGGAAAAAAGGAGAAAATACAAGTTATCAGCATTACAAGCTCTACTGGCAGAAAGCTGGCATAATATCATTACCCTGTGTCTGTCTATGCATCAGAGCATTACCTCTTTACCCCATAAGGCATTTCTGTGGTATCTCTTATTGACCCTAAATAACAGCGAGGATGAAGCTGTTTCTTATGTGTATATGACACCTTTTGATACCATTGAAAACATTGTGGCAAAAGGTGAAATTGCTCGTAATGAGCAATTTCACCTTTTGCCACAATGTTTTCCAAAGGCTCTAACAAGCAATGTGTAGAAACGAGTATCTATGGAGTAAAGGGTTAACATTTTGCAGACATCCTCTCTTAACCCTTTCCCAAATGATAAACTTTTGGACTAGACCAAACTGAAAGCATTTGCAGACGACAATTCAACTCTTGCTGAAAAGATGATTTCTGTCTATGATTGGGTAGAAAACATTGGAATTAGTAGATAGATTATTACTCACTGCATAACCAAACGCAATATATTATATCAAATCGGGACGACAAGACGATTCTGAAAATTTTGGCCCCCCAAATCCAAAATTGCTTCCTATGGGCCTGTAGGGTTATAGGTTCATATTAAAAAAACTCACAGTTGTAGCCCTACTATTGCATGCTATCGTGTTTGATTATGAAATTGTGATATCAGTATTGAAAAATTTTCAGGAAAATACTACCTGGGACTTAGTAGGTGACATAGAGAAATTACGCATTCACCTGGGGATTGATAAATGGATTGTGTTTGGGGGGAGTTGGGGCTCCCTGTTAGCCCTTGTGTATGCAGAAACTCACCCAGACAGGGTGAAGGCATTGATACTGAGAGGGATCTTTTGTGGAACAAGGTTTGTTACTAAATTCACATGTTTCAAGTTTTTGACAATTATGTGTCAATTTTAACCAATTATTTCACGCTTTCCAGTCAGTTATGAAGAAATACTAGTGAAATATTTTTCGATATTTCATGGTTATGACCAGTAAAAATACCAATTTTATTTATTCTAACTCTTTACTTGAAGGAGGAAACAGGTGTTCACACACACTAGTTACCTAAGTAAAATGCGCATGCCTCACAACCAGACGGGAAATAGGACATTATTAGTTGTACTGTCAGGTAGCAGGGGACTTGGAAACTTGTTCAAGGCTGTGATTAATCATGTCGCCCCAAGCCGAAGGCGAGGTGTTGACATGATTCACCACAGCCGTGAACAAGTTTCCAAGTCCCCTGCCACCTGACCGTACAACGAATTTATTATACTGCAAAGTTTTACCCTTTCAAAGGGTGTTAAGTGAAATTTTCCTGTTTTATAATTTCACGAATTGAGTATACTGACGAAATAGAAATTCCCTTCTGTGTGCCCCAATTCAATGAAAACTGACGTCAGTGGAAACTGAATGAATACAGTGTGAATAAATGTGCAGTCTGGTGATCAATCGACGACGCCATTTTGGATTTTGTGTTGCACGTGTAGTGATGTTTACGGGGCACTCAAAAGGGAAACTGGTTTTACGTGGCTTTTGCCAGGGAACATGATATATGTTCCCGGCATGTTAACCAATCAGATCACGAGAAATTTCTGTGCAGTGTAATAAAATTTACTTTACATTTCTTGTGCTTAACATAATATTGTAATGCATTGCTATGCAAAGGGGATAGGCCATGGGGAATAACTGAAAAGAATGTACTAGATTTTGATTAAGTTCCGGACAGAAAGGGTTAAAAGCATGAGATAAATAGAACATTTGTTGGTTTTTTTCCGATGAAAGATTGAAATTAATTTTGTCTTTTGAACATCATTGGTAACATTTTCAGGTCTGGCACAGCCAGGCATGAAAATATTACACATGATGTTCACTTGATGAAATAAAATTTGATCTTTCACTGGAAAAAACAAAATCCTCTATTTATTTACCTGTATTTGTTAACTTTTTTGAGTTTTTTGTGATTTTTTTTGATGTATCACTGAAGTTTGGCGCTATGCTGTGAAATTTGGATATCACATTTGCTGCCAACCACATAAAATACAAAAAGAACACATTCAGAGCTATCAGTTGATAAAAAGTCACATAAATCTGGCCTTGTCGATGAGAGCCTTGTACTTTCATCAATAGTAGATGCATTTTATTCATCCTCACACAAATTAGTTTAATTAATCATAAGAGAGAAGGATCTTGAAAACATTGTTGGAAAAGAAGAAAATGATTTTAACCCATTACCACACAATCCCTACTTTTGATGACCCCGAGAAGGAGGCCTTTAGAAAACATTGTGTGAAAAGAAGAAAATGCTGGTAACCAGCATTTTCTCCTTTTCCTACAATGTTTTCTACCATTCACAAAACAAACTTCAAATTTTCAGTTACTTTTACCTTGTTGTCTGCAAACGCTTTCGATTTGGACAAGTCTAAAATATTGTCGTTTGGTAATGTGTTAACTGGTACTCTTTCCCTATTCCAAAATGTTTTCTTTGATTTTTTTCGAAAAGGGTAGAAAAACATTCTGGTTACCAACATTTTCTCTTTTCTCCACAGTGTATTCAACACCACCTGCATCTGTCAGGGATTTTTAAACTCAGCATTGTAAGATAAAGAGTTAAATTTGAATGATGTCTTGGAGACTTTTTTGTCAAAACTTGATATCGCTTTGTATGAACAGGAAGGAGGTGACTTGGGTTAATCAAGAAGGGGCCAACATCTTGTTCCCGGATGCCTGGGAGGAGTACATTGCTCCCATTCCAGAGGTAAGAGGTTTGAGTGGCTTATGTAAGCAACTTCTACAACTTATGATAACTCTTCTCCATATGACAAAATTTGTAGACTTGCCAAAATTGAATCATATGCAGGCAACAGATTTAATCTTATACAAATGATGTGATTTACCTTTGGGATGTCAAAACCATTGTGGAAGGAAAATTGTTGTTTATCTGCATTTTCTATATTTTCCAGAGCACAAAGTTTTCAAGAGTTTTTTAGTTTAACCCTTTACCAGATGGAAAAATTCTAGCCTTGTCTAAAAGGAAAGCATTTGCAAAGATCAATTTAAATGTGACTTAAATAATGAATTTGGATCTTGATAGGATAGAAAACATTGAGGGAAAAGGAGAAAATACTGGTTACCTCCATTTTCTCCTTTTTCCCACAATGTTTTCAAAAGGCTTCTTTTTCAGTCGCCAAAAGTCTGCATTGTGTGGTAAAGAGTAAAACTAGGTTTTGTAAAGTGAAGGGTAAAAACAAATTTGCAGCAGATAATTTTAATTAATTCAGGGCCAAAGAAAAGAAACTTAGCCTCTTTCGATGATTCTAAATACAGTCTATTGAAACTTTAAAAGATTTTGACTGTATAGGCTTGACTACACAGGTGTATGGTATAGACCAAAGATCAGACTGCATGTTGTGTGCTGTCTGATCCTGTCTATGCCATCAGCAAAAGTCACTGTTTTCAGCTACAGTGCTGAAAGGGTTGAGATCACAATAAGTAACTCTTTACCTCACAATGAAATTTTAGACTGGTTCAAATTGAGAGCGCTTGCAGACGACAAAATGAATGTGAGTAGAAAATTAAAATTTGTTAAAGAAGGGAAGAAAACATTGTGGGCAAAGGAGAAAATGCTGGTTACCAGCATTTTCTCCTTTTACCACAGTGTTTTCAAAAGACTTCTTTCTAAGGTTTGTTAAAAGTCGGGATTGTGTGGTAACAGGATAAGTTTGAATGCAGATATACATGTATACATGTATGTAAAAGGATTTTGGCAAAAGTACATGTATACATTGTAAGAATCAGTTTCTTCTCTTGTCACACTGTTTTTAGGCGCAGTCCGCAGTACTACAAAAATGGTGTGTACATAAGTTAGTGAGATAAACAATTCAAACCTTTTCCAGGCAGAGAGAGGAGATTTGGTCAGTGCCTATTACAAAAGATTGACAGGGGACGACAAAGAAATTGCAGTCCGTTGTGGTGAAGCCTGGAGGAAATGGGAAGGGAAACTCAGTCGACTGCATGTCGATTCTTCAATGCTTGCCAGTGTTGAAACAGGCCTAAAGTCAACACAGGCTGCTAGGATAGAATGGTCAGCACCCTAATTTTATTTCCTTGAACCCATGACCCATTACCTAACCACAAAATTTTGAACCTGTCCAAACTGAAAACATTTACAGGTGACAAATTAAACGTAGCTCTAAAAATAAAAAGTCTGAAAAAGGGTAGAAAGCATAGTGGGAAATGGAGAAAATGCTGATTACCAGCATTTTCTCCTATACCTACTATGTTTCCCAAACTGTTCTTCCTCAAGGTCATTAAATATTGAGATATGTGGCAAAGGGTTAGAGGAACTTTCAGCTTCTTTGATAATAAATTTGTAGTTTTTGTTATTTTTGAATTTTTCATCATCAGCCCAAACATCTATCAATATTCAAAACCAGAAAGCACAAGAAATAGAGTTTATTTCATCAGCTTGTGGTTAATATGGGGAAATATTTGCTGAAAAAGGGAACGATATTCGAAAATAAAGAGTGCTATAAGGCACAAGTTATTTTTGCGGATCTTTCCTTTTTAGGCAAATATTTCCCCATATTAACCACAAGCTGATGAAATAAATTATATATTATATTTCCTCTGTTTATTTTGTCAACAAATGCCACTTTTAAAACTAGTGATCTCAAATCAATTAACTGGATAACAGATATTTTCAAAAAAAGTAGTTCCAGATTTTCGGCAGGAGGAAAACATTCACTTTGATGGGAAATAATTCCCCCCAGCATAAATTACGACAATTTTTACCCATAACATTTCTGAAAATAGACACATGAAATATAATTTAAAGAATTTTTTGATGGTGAAAAAAATGAAACTTTTCATTCATAAATTGAAGCGGATCGTGTCACAAAAATAGAGCATGTCCTCCATTGTGAGCACTTATTTTGTCACATTATCAAAAAAAGAAGCATTGACATTTTGTCATGTGCCCCTTTAATAAGAACAGCTCATTCTTGCTAAATAAGTGGAGATAATTTGTCAATTTCTTGAAATATTTTCATTCTGGTCTGATACAAAGTGAAGATACATGATTATACAAATCTAATAACCAACATAAACAATATATAATTTTCCAGATACCATATTTGTTTATGTATGATAAAGATGTATGATAAACCACTTGCTTCAATATGTGGCTTTACATAAACTCTTTACCAAATGAAAAAATCGTAGACTGGCTAAAACTGAAAGCATTTGCAGACGACAAAATAAGTGTGACTGAAAAAATTAAACTTGGTTTTGGAAGGGTACAAAAAATTGTGGAAAAAGGTTACCAGCATTTTCTCCTTTTTCCACACTGTTTCAAAAGGCTTCTTCCTCAGGGTAGTCAAAAGTCGGGACCATGTGGTAATGGGTTAAACTCTTCTAGACTTAAGGGTAGTGAAACATAAGATTTGTCAATAGCGGAGTTTTTAATTTTTTGAAACAGAATCATATTGTTGAGCCATAGTAATACACTTGATTAGGTGATGTCATTCTAGAATTCATATTTCTTGTCAAAAAATCACTTACACCGATGATCACTTAACAGGTTTATTTATTGAATTGTTTATGTAGTATACTGGTCTATCCCACACATAGATGCGAATGTGTAGCATGTGTTTGAATAAGGGAACACTTATACTGCCTTGCTATAGAGCTAGCATTTGTAGCGACATGGTAGAGTGTTCGCCTTGAGACCAGGAGGTCCTGAGTTCAAACACATGCTATACAAATAGGTTTATTTATGAAGTTGTTTATGAAACTGTTAAAAGTTTTAAGGTTTGTAAGTAGACAATTTTTGCTTGAGTTCTATTGTGTTTTCAGTCCCTCACTGAACCGTGCTCGGGTGACTGGTCATAATAAAACTGAATCATGAGGTAGACTTGTTCTTTGACAAACAAAAAATTGACACATGGCAAAAACTTTGGAGCTAAGTCACACTGCCAGGACTGTAAAGTTAGACTTGGGTCTCCACTTTTTGTAGATCTACGCTATACTTTTCACAGAGCTTAGCCGATATGTATATGGATTTTGTCATTTCTACTCTATTTTATAGTCATTATTTCATTCATGGCTGTTTCCTGAAAGAAGAAGACCAGCTGCTGAATGATGTAGACAATATAAGACATATTCCAACTACCATAGTTCATGGCCGTTATGATATTGTATGTCCTCTGGCAATTGCTTGGAAATTACATAAGGTAAGACATGTTTTATTTTATCATTGTGATTCTATGAGCAGTTTTCAGACCTCCCGTTTTCTGTATGAACCAATAGATAGGTGAGTGCAACACTATTCTAAGTGCCTGTACAATGTACAGGCACTTAGAATAGTGCTGCACTCACCTATTGCAATGTGATATGAACCATACTGTTGCAAAAGGGGGCTTACTTTATCAGATGACTAAATTTTAGCCCTGCTCCAAATAGAAAGCATTTGCAGATGACTGTTTCAGTGTGGCTCAAATAGTGCAATTGTTTATTGAGAGGGTAGAAAATATTGTGGGAAAAGGAGAAAATGCTGGTTACCAGCATTTTCTCCATTTCCCACAATGTTTTCAAAAGGCTTCTTTTCAAGGCTCGTCAAAAGTTGTCATTGTGTGGGAGAGGGTTAGTGTGACTGCAAATAGTGTATATTCAGGTCAGCCTGTGCAATCTGCTCAGGCTGATCTAGGCTTAAACTTTTTTGCTATTGGTCCATTTCCTTATAGCGCAAGGTTGGTTTACCTCATGGGTTAGGGTTAGAGTCTGTTGTTTAAAATGTGTGGTGTCCGTGGTCGTGAGGTAGAGCGTCGGCCTCATTACCTAAAGGTCCTGAGTTCAATACCCAGGAGTGGGTGTCAAATTTGGGATTTTTCATTTGCCCACACATTGGGCACGAGTACTGGTGTAGTTCCCAGGAAGCAGAATCGAGAGAGATTATTATAAGTTGTAAGAACTTGTTTCTCAATCGATGTAAAATAAATATGTTTAACTAACTAACTAAAAAAAGTAGATAATACGGATTCATTATTATGTGATGGCTTACTTGGTTTCATGTTTTACGGAGATGCATTAAGCCTCCCTTTACCACACAATCCTGACTTTTGACGACCCTGAGAAGGAAGCCTTCTGAAAACATTGTGGGAAAAGGAGAAAATGCTGGTAACCAGCATTTTCTCCTTTTCCCACAATGTTTTCTACCCTTCCCAAACCAAATTACAAATTTTCAGTCACATTTGTAACCTTGGTCTCTTTTGGTACAAGTATGGAAAAATTACTGTAGTAGAGTGAAGGTTGTAGGGGTGGGTTTTGCGGTCCAGACATACAACAACAGATTTTTTTGTATATTATTTACTTCTTCATAACTGATCAGCAATCATAGTTGACGTGGAAAATATACTGGTAAAAAATGAAAGTAGCAGTCTGAAATAAAAAATAGGAAAAATACCTTGGTCCTGTTCTTAACTCAATACATTGTTATACAGTAAATACTTCATACAAAAAATACCTTAAACACAGGACAAGTACATTCACTTACCAATTTGTGGAATTAACAGCCTTATCAATCACCACTGTTCCACTAAGCCATCACACGTCATCCATTCATGTTAGTCTGCAATAAAATGTGATTGAATTAAAATCATGCAAGAATTGGTTAGTTATGACAGGTTTCGGATCAGACTGACAATCATCGACTTAGGTCGCGAAAACCAATGAAAAACATAACAAACCGTGTCAACATCACAAAATAAAGAAAGACAGCAAAAGACCGTCAGACAAACATTTTTAGATGGTTTCAACTGACAAAAGATGGCAACAAACCAGGGAAATACAAAGTTTTTTACGCCACAGAGATACAATCATTGCTTTTCCATCCTTTGGCAATCAAACAAAGAAAGTCACGTGAGCATGTTCCCGGTGAAATTCAAATTGAAACAGAAACAATAAAACCCGGGACCAATCATCCAGATACACATTTATTTTGTCGTCTGCAAATGCTTTCAATTTGGATAAGTCTAAAATTTTGTCGTTTGGTAAAGAGTTAAGCCCCCATTTGCCAGAGCATTGGTCATATACTAATGAACCTCAGGGAGATGGGTTTTGTAAACATTGTGGGAAAAATAGATGATTCTTGCAACAATATTTTCAACTTCACCCAAAGCTTTTTAGTCTTCCAAAAGTACTTACCGTCAGTAAAGCCAATTTTATTTTACGCTCACCAAACGAGTACGAGTTTTATTTACCTGAAAAATGAAAGCTTTTGAGAACAATGTGGAAAAGGAGAAAATACTGGTAAACAGCATTATCTCCTTTTCCTATGTTTTTTCCACCTTTTCTAACATTAATACCAGCATTTTCTCCTTTTTCACAATGTTTTCTACCGTTCTTGAAACAGATTTCAATTTTTGAGTTATGTTTATTTTGTTGTCTGCTTTCAATTCGGACTAGTCTAAAATTTTGTTGTTTGGTAATCTTTTGAGAAAATAAATATTACTCTGATCTTCGATGTATGCTGTCGGTTGATAAATGATAGAATATTAAAAAGACTTATTAAAAAAAAACCCTGCTTTCAACATTATTTCAGTTATATTACCTCATACCTACACATTGTTTCAGTTTTTTAAGAGTTTGAATTCTATCCTGTGGAAAAGATTTAACTCTCCACCATGTGACAAAATTTTAGACTGGGCCAAACTGACAGTATTTGCAGAGGACACATTAGATATTGCTCGTACGGTGAGATTTGTCTTTAACTCATTACCAAACGACAATGGTTTAGGCCTGTCCAAATTGAAAGCATTTGCAGACAACAAAATAAAAATGACTGAAAATTTAAAATTTGTTTTGTGAAGAGTAGAAAACATTGTGGGAAAAGAAAATGCTGGTTACCAGCATTTTCTCCTTTTCCCACAATGTTTTCTAAGGGATTCTTTTCCGGGATCGGCAAAAGTAGGGATTGTGTTGTAAAGGGTTAAAGGACAGAAAACATTGTGTGAAAAGAACAAAATGCTGCATACCAGAATTTTCTCCTTTTCCCACAAAGCCTTTTTTTAACTCAAAAGATATTGCTGATATATGGTTTTGATTTTGGATGGAAAACATTGTGGGAAAAGGAGAAAATGCTGGTTACCAGCATTTTCTCCTTTTTCTACAATGTTTTCAAAAGTCCTTTTTCAAGGGTTTTAAAATTTAGGACAGTTTAGTAAAAGTTTAAAGTCACTGTCGTATACTCTATTTCTCCAAGGTATTTCCTGAGGCTGAGTTTCACATTGTTCCAGATGCTGGACATAGCACCAAGGAGCCAGGGATACAGGCTGCACTTCTAGAGGCATGTGATAAATATAGACACCTGTGATTGCATGGTCTTTATATGCAGTTATTATTTTAAGTATTAACACTTTAGCAAACAACAAATTTTTAGACTGGTCCAAATTGAAAGCAATTGCAGATGACCAAGAAAAAAAAACAAAATTCAAAAACTGAAATTTTTTTCTAGTAGGGTAGAAAACAATGTGGGAAAAGGAGAAAATGCTGGTGACCAGCATTTTCTTCTTTTCCCACAATGTTTTCGAAAGGGCATTCCTTCAAATTGTCAAAAGTCGTGATTAAGTGGTAAAAGAATTAATTACCATAGTCGGTACTTCATGCTTCCAAGACAATCTCACAACCCTGTTAGAATAAGTTTTAATCCATTACCACACAATCCTTACTTTTGACGACCCTGAGAAAGAAGCCTTTAGAAAACAATGTGGAAAAAGGAGATAATGCTGGTGACCAGCATTTTCTCCTTTTCCCACAATGTTTTCTACCCTTTACAAATCAAATTTCAAATTTTCACTCACTTTTATTTTGTCGTCTGCAAATGCTTTCGATTTGGACAACCCTAAAATATTGTCGTTTCGTAACGAGTTAAACAATGGAATTTATATTTCAAAAAGAAGAAAACATGGTGGAAAAAGGAGAAATCACTCATTTTTTCCGTGTCCCTCAATGTTTTCACACATTTACTCCTTCAGGATTTTTTAAAACATGGCATTGATTTGTAAACTATAGTTAACAGTCTAGTCATGTTTAGTACAGCTGAGCACAATGTCCTGGGTTTAAGAATTTCACTTCATTTGGCTTTGTTTTTAACTCATTACCAAACGACAATATTTTAGACTTGTCCAAATCAAAAGCATTTGCAGATGACAACATAAGAGTGACTGAAAATTTGAAATTTGTTTTGTGAAGGGTAGAAGGCATTGTGGGAAAAGGAGAAAATGCTGGTTACCAGCATTTTCTCCTTTTCCCACAATGTTTTTTGAAGGCTTCTTTCTCAGGGGCGTCAAATGTAGGGATTGTGTGGTAATGGGTTAAGTAGCCATGAAGATGTATTGCACTAGCTAGCCCCAGCATTAGCATCAGCCTATGCTTTGGTCATGGGTGGTTGAGTTTGTGGCTATTTGGTGCGTTATGGGTAAACTCTTTGTCAAATGAGAAAATACCAGAATTGTCCAAATTGAGAGCATTTGCACACTACAAAATAGATGTAACTGAAAAATTGTAATTTGGTTTGGAAAAGGTGGAAAACATTGTGGGAAAAGGAGAAAATGCTGGTCACTGGCATTTTCTCCTTTTGCCACAATGTTTTCAAAAGGCTTCTTTCTCAGGGTCATCAAAAGTTGGGTTTGTGTAGTAAAGAGTTACAGACTTAGAGTTATTATCTTTTATATGTAGTACTAGTATTTTGTTTACAAGGCTGTTCTATTTATTTCTTGCATATGAGTCAATTCTCAGGCTTAATAAGTAGTGTCTTAGAAGGAGGTGTTTTGTTAAACCTCTTGTCAGAATTCCACAAAATGTAATGTCTTTTTTTTGGTTCATGTATTTTGTTTTACATAATGTATTCTGGATGCCAGTACATATATCTTTTTTTTATCTTTATTGCAATAGTATTTTCCATATATTTTATATCTGAATTTGTTTTTAGCTGAGAGCACAAAGTGCTCAAGGTGAGCCCTTTTGATTGTTCTGTGTCTGTACCTTACGAACGCTCTAGTGGCCACATTTTCAGTCCTGTACTAATGAAATTGTACTTATCTTGTGCTTGTCTTGATAATATGTCGGACAAGTTCGAAATGATTTGTGTTGTGAATGCCATGGAGGCCACATGAATGGATTAAGTATTGTCAAAACTAGGTCACAAGGTCAAACTCTAGAAATACCTTTCAAATGCTCAAATATTTGTTTGAATGTTTTTCTTGACGATATTCTAGAGAACTTTGAAAATGGGTCACATTGGGTTAAAAATTAGGTCACAAAGTCAAATCTTTGGAGAAAGCTTTGGGCCACATTTTCAGTACAATACTGATGGAATTTTGTTCGAATGTTTGTCGTGACGGTATCACAGACAAGTGTCATATATGCCATTTTTAATGACATATTTAGAAACATGGTAAGATCGATATTTTGGTATGTACATGTATCAACAATAAGTGCTTCTTTGACAAAGATATACATGTATATATTGTTGTTGTTGTGTTGTTTATGTCCGAAACTTCGTAACTACAGCTTGTGACAAGCTGTAGTTATGAGGATTTGGACGTAAACCGACGATATGCAGTTTTTAATTATCCTCTATGTCAAATAGTGAGTGGGACTGCATAGTCCTATTTTAGGATTGTCTCCAGGATAAATGGGGGAAGGCTTAATTAGTTTATTTTGTTCTTTTTTTCTGTCTAAACTCTACAGACACCTTTTATGATTTATCATGAACCCTTTAGCGAAATTACTAAAATTTCAATGAAAATGAGCGTTTGATATACATATGGTTATACATGATATTGGTATTATGCTATTATGAATTCAGGGAAGTGATTTTTTTTTCAATCAACTTTTTATACGCCCGTCGAAGACGGGACTTATTATGGGATCACCCGTGGCGGGCGGGCGGGCGGGTGGGCGTCCGGCGTCCAGTTCTTTGTCCGGGGCATATCTCCAAAACTATTCTAGCTAGGGTTATGAAATTTCATGGGTGGATAGATCTCATGGAGGGGGAGTGCAGTGCGCAGGAATCATAATTCTTGCTCGCTTAATTTTTGAGTTATTGCCTTTTGTTGTTTTTCATACTTGAATTTTGTCCGGGGCATATCTCCAAAACCATACTAGCTAGGGTTATGAAATTTCATGGGTGGATAGATTTCATAGAGGGGGAGTGCAGTGCGCAGTAATCATAACTCTTGCTCGCTTAATTTTTGAGTTATTGCCCTTTGTTGTTTTCCATACTTGAATTTTGTCTGGAGCATATCTCCAAAACTATACTAGCTAGGGTTATGAAATTTCATGGGTGGATAGATCTCATAGAGGGGGAGTGCAGTGCGCAGGAATCATAACTCTTGCTCACTTAATTTTTGAGTTATTGCCCTTTGTTGTTTTTCATACTTGAATTTTGTCCGGAGCATATCTCCAGAAGTATTCTAGCAAGGGTTATGAAATTTCATGGGTGGATAGATCTCATTGAGGGGGAGTGCAGTGCGCAGGAATCATAACTCTTGCTTGCTTAATTTTTGAGTTATTGCCCTTTGTTGTTTTTCATACTTGAATTTTGTCAGGTGAATATCTCAAAAATTATACTACCTACGGTTATGAAATTTCATTGGAGGATAGATCTCATACAGCGGGAGTGCAGGGCGCAGGAATCATAACTCTTGCTTGCTTAATTTTTGAGTTATTGCCCTTTGTTGTTTTTCATACTTGAATTTTGTCCAGAGCATATCTCCAAAACTATACTAGCTAGGGTTATGAAATTTCATGGGTGGATAGATCTCATGGAGGGGGAGTGCAGTGTGCAGGAATCATAACTCTTGCTCGCTTAATTTTTGAGTTATTGCCCTTTGTTGTTTTTCATAATTGAATTTTGTCCGGAGCATATCTCCAAAACTATACTAGCTAGGGTTATGAAATTTCATGGGTGGATAGATCTCATGGAGGGGGAGTGCAGTGCGCAGGAATCATAACTCTTGCTTGCTTAATTTTTGAGTTATTGCCCTTTGTTGTTTTTCATACTTGAATTTTGTCCGGAGCATATCTCCAGAAGTATTCTAGCAAGGGTTATGAAATTTCATGGGTGGATAGATCTCATTGAGGGGGAGTGCAGTGCGCAGGAATCATAACTCTTGCTTGCTTAATTTTTGAGTTATTGCCCTTTGTTGTTTTTCATACTTGAATTTTGTCAGGTGAATATCTCCAAAATTATACTACCTACGGTTATGAAATTTCATTGGTGGATAGATCTTATACAGCGGGAGTGCAGTGCACAGGAATCATAACTCTTGCTCGCTTAATGTTTGAGTTATTGCCCTTTGTTGTTTTTCATACTTGAATTTTGTCCGGAGCATATCTCCAAAACTATACTAGCTAGGGTTATGAAATTTCATGGGTGGATAGATCTCATGGAGGGGGAGTGCAGTGCACACGAATCATAACTCTTGCTTGCTTAATTTTTGAGTTATTGCCCTTTGTTGTTTTTCATAATTGAATTTTGTCCGGAGCATATCTCCAAAACTATACTAGCTAGGGTTATGAAATTTCATGGCTGGATAGATCTCATCAAGGGTGAGTGCAGTGCACACGAATCATAACTGTTGGTGGCTTAATTTTTAGTTATTGCCCTTTGTTGTTTTTCATAATTGAATTTTGTCCTATGCATGCCCCAGCTTTACAACTTGGGGTAAGACAGGCGTATCTTGCGACAGTTTGCCGCTCTTGTTTTTATTGTATTTTACATTTTGATTTAAATATGACATGAAGATTGTATTAGATGGGTTCATATACATATTGATATATATATAGATTTTTTTTTTCAATCAATTTTTAGGCCAGGGAATCCCTCTCAAGGATTTACGGATGTTTCAGTGACAAATGAGTTCGGTAACATAGACTCATAGAGTAAACCGACTGGATGCTTCGGTAACAAAGCAATTATGTAGTGTTTATCGTGATGTTCTTTACACCCAACGCATGGCTTTATTTCGCTATTTAAAACTTTAATTTGTAATTTCCACTATGTTTCATAAATATTTTTCCGTTATGTACCTCATCTCATGCTGTATGTATTGACCATGTGGATTGCCTATCTTTCAAGTGAAAGAGGGTGGAAAGTGAAAAAAATAAAAGGTTTGAACCTATCTATCAAAGGGATAACTGAGTGAAAAGTGCAAAAGTAAAAGTTTTGAACATAACAAAGCCATACGTTAGGTGTTACAGGACACAAACACAATATAACTGCTTTGTTACCGAAACATCCAATCGATTTACTCTACAAGTCTATGTTACTGAACTTGTCTGTTACCGAAACATCTGTCACCCCTTGCCTATAGCGATCGTAAGCTGCCTTTTCAGACAAAAATGTTGAACGGTGTGTCCACTTTATATCGCTGAGTCCGCCAAAACAACTAGTTTCCCAAGTATATACAGAGATTGCTTATCACACGCTGTGAATGCTTTCTTTTCCTCAAAGCTTTCATCTGCAAAATGCCATGGAATTGCAAGCGTATTACGACCCTTTAATAACTGACGAGTGTGTGTTTTTTATCCCGTTTTGTCATCAACACTGACCGAATAAAGGGGTAACATAATAAACTTAGCTTTATCCGGCAGTTGTACACGTATTCCTAAACGGTACATACGGTTGTTGCAAGGCGACATCAGTCGCAGTGTATATATTGACAGTTTATCTCCCTGTCCATGGATTAACTACGCACAGAAATCTCCCTTCGATTTTTGCGGCGTTATTTATGAAATATTTTCATTACCCGAATCATATTTGACTAAAACATAGATTTTGCCGATTCTTTGTATACCTGATATTGTCTACATAATTATGTCATTATATTTTATTCATGCCTCATAATTATTGTAGTATTCAGTAAATAAAGAATATGTTTACGGATATGAGGAATTCCTTCAGTTAAAAGTTTAAGCGCGTCCTGCACATGCGCAGACGGTATCCGGATAAAATGTCCCACAGTCAAAACGTCCCACTTTTGGTTAAAACGTCCCTATTTCTACTGCAAATTGGTTAAATCCAGGGTTCGAAGTAAACACTAGCGAACTCGCAAAATACAAGTGGAAAATTGATTTTGCGAGTAGATTTTACGACCACTTGCATTTTTTGGCGAGTAGAAATGAAAATTCATTTGCAGGGTCCAAAAAAAAACACTTGTATAAATTTACGAGTAAGAAATGGATGAGGACGAGTGAAATATCTGCCATACTAGTCCGGTAGAACAAGTGGTGAATAGGAGATGGTAAAAGAAGTTTAGTTTTTCAGACGAATATTTAACTTACGCAAGACAAAACGGCCATTCAATTATTGAATAAGCAAATCAAGGGTATTTAGGAAATCAAATTTTGAAACAGAACATAAAACATGCTGACATGCTGGTTCCCCCCCCCCCCCCCAATAAAGACCGGTTTCAATTCTGCGTAATGATATAACCCGGGACCTTTCATGCCAAACAAAAATCTTGGAATATGCTTTGAGTGGACCTTATTCAATATGAGCGACTTTGCTAATTATTGAAACGAACGATATTAAGATTAACGCAAATACTTTCCCGATACCACTCGAAAAACTGCGTTCTTTTGGCTTTATTGATTTCTGTAACATAGCCGGATACCAGTTTTTAAGACCTGGTATTTATGGTTTGTTGTAACGTAACCGTTTCGTCTGAAAAAAAAACAAAAACGTCAGAGTCCAATTTTGAAAGGGTTTTTCTTGTCGGACGAATGTAGATTGAAGCAAGGCCAGTCTTTTTTTCAAGGTCATTTGTCCTACACGATGAGTGCCTTTTCTGGAAATTTTTGGACCCTGGTTTGCCGACTGTAATGACCAAGTTGTGACTGGTTTGCGTTTTATAGGCTACCATGACGACAATCCTAATCTTAGCTCTAAACTTTTTTAATCACTTTAAACAATTTATTCATGAGAGAAAAACAGTACAATAATAATGATTTGTAACAATAAAGTCAATAGACAAAAAAAAACATCAAAAGAACCTGCTCCCAGCAGGAAAAACATACTTTAAATACTGTTGAAAAGACTGAAATGATGATTATTTGCATTTGTCGTTTTTAATGGTGTTAAGAAATGTTTCACTCTCATTGTCGTTAAGACTTCAGATTGTTTGGATAAAGGTTAAATGGAAACTCTACACATAAATATCAGTTAGAATGATGTAGACAGGGAGGCGTGTTAGCCAGTCCAGGAGGCGTTTTAGCATGTCGATTAAATATTTGTGTATATAGAGAGACGACAGGGCCTAATCCTTAACCTACATCATATAAAATCTTGAATTGAACAAAGCAGCAACAAACAACATTTTACTACAGCTCTAATGGTACATGTGGTCTACAAAAGCGCTACTGGAAGGCGAGATGGTTTGGTACCGGCTTTTCCTATTTCTTTACTCAATGGCCTCAAAAAACTTTTCTTCAGTGTCGATAAGACATGGGATTGTTTAAAGGGCAGCCTGGTTTCAGTCCAATCATTTTCTCCTTTTTATACGCCTGTCAAAAAAGGGATGTATTATGGGATCACCCGTGGCGGGCGGGCGGGCGTCCGGGCGGCGTCCAGTTCTTTGTCCGGAGCATATCTCCAAAACTATTCTAGCTAGGGTTATGAAATTTCATGGGTGGATAGATCTCATCAAGGGGAAGTGCAGTGCGCAGAAATCATAACTCTTGCTTGCTTAATTTTTGAGTTATTGCCCTTTGTTGTTTTTCATACTTGAATTTTGTCAGGAGCATATCTCCAAAACTATACTAGCTAGGGTTTTGAAATTTAATGGGTGGATAGATCTCATCAAGGGGGAGTGCAGTGCACAGGAATCATAACTCTTGCTTGCTTAATTTTTGAGTTAGTGCCCTTTGTTGTTTTTCATACTTGAATTTTGTCAAGAGCGTATCTCCGAAACTATACTAGCTAGGGTTATGAAATTTAATAGGTGGATAGATCTCATCAAGGGGGAGTGCAGTGCGAAGGAATCATAACTCTTGCTTGCTTAAATTTTGAGTTATTGCCCTTTGTCATTTTTCTTACTTGAATTTTGTCCGGTGCATGCCCCAGCTTTACAACTTGGGGTAAGACGGGCGTATCTTGTGACAATTTGCCGCTCTTGTTTATATGGTGACATTACTTTGTCAAAAATAGGCATCATTAAAAAAAAAGGGGTGGAAATAAAATAAATCGAACTGTAACCCAGGCTGTGTAAAGGGTTAGATGTAAAATCAAATTTGTCACACTTAAAGGTGGCCCTTCAGATTTTGGGTGGAAAATTGTACAAAAATGCAAAAAAATCAAACCACACACCTGTTGTATTTATTTCAATGATGCAATATTGTCTTATGGGAAAAGGTGGCTTAAAGGAGGCCTAGTGGGCCTATTGTCCTCTACAAGTGTCCGACATCTTTTGAAAATTGTCATTTCAACAATTAAATGTCATCCAAATACTGAGATATGTCTTGGAATGGATAGAAAAGATTGTGAGAAAAGCAGAAAATGCTAATTACCAGTATTTTTCTCCTTTTTCCTCATTGTTTAAAAGCTTTCATCCACTGGGTTAATAAAACAGGGGATTATGTGGTAAACGTTAAATACCTGCTGGTACAGTTGATTGTTTTGATTGTATGGTGTTTAGAGCCACTTTCAATATTATTTCAGTTGCGTCGCAGTGGCTAGTTCACCTATCCATGCTTTCCTGGAGTCTCTTTTACCAGTAGTCTACACAGATTTCTTTCTAAACCAATGGCTGCTTTCCCACATAATCATCGTCAGGACAATAGCCAGTGTTGGGAGCATAATGAGGCTAAACTAAAATGGCAGTACAATAAATCGCATTTTAGTTTGACTGAATAATGATTCCTGTGGCAATGAATATCAGCAATACCCTAAAAGAAATTGGTCGAGCCAGGGATCAAACCCACGACCTTTTGTTCCCAAGTCCTGCGTGCTACCGAATGAGCTACCAGGGCTTGGCTTCCCTTAGGTATAAAGCTTTTGAAAAAATTATGGGAAAGAGAAAAATGTGGACCTACATGTTATACAAATAAGAATCCCTTGATCTATATGTCAGTTGCAAATACTGTCAACATATTTTGTTAGTTAGAATATTAGCTTCAGGTTCAAGAAAAGTGAAAATGTATACACTGATTTACTTTTTTAAACAGGAATACAAATTTACTGGTTTTTGTGTGCCTGAGATAGAAGCCTTTTGAAAATATTGTTGGAAAAGGAGAAAAAGCTGGTAACCAGCATTTTCCTCTTTTCCCACAATGTTTTCTACCCGTCACAAAACAAATTTCAATTTTTCAATCACTTTTATTTTGTCGTCTGCAAATACTTTCAATTTGGACCAGCCAAAAAATATTGTTGTTTGGTAAAGGGTTAACCCTTTCCCAAACGACAAATTTTCGACTTTTCCAAACTCAAAGAGTTTGCAGACGACAATTTCAAATTTGATATAAATGGCAGACAGTTCTCCAAATGGGTAGAAAACACTGTGGGAAGAGGAGAAATTGCTCGTTACGAGCAATTTCTCCTTTTCCCACAGTGTTTTCAAAAGACTTGTACTGCAGACACGTAAAAACAATGGCTTGTTTTGGAAAGGGTTAATAATGATTTTTAAGCAATCACACACACAGAACTTAATATTTTTGTTAAATACATGTATATATATGCACAGAACTGCATTGTAAAATAAAATGAGGTTTATTTTATGAATTTCTGTCTTTCTATATTGTCATTCCTTTTAACCTTACCACACAATCCTGAGTTTTAATAATCCTGAATAGAGAAGGCTTTTGAAAACACTGTAGGCTTTCTAAAACATTGTAGGAAAAGAAGAAAATGTTTTACCACTCAATAACGACTTTCAACACCCTTGAGGAAGAAGCCTTCTGAAAGTACTGTGTGGAAAGGATAAAATACTGGTAACCAGCATTTTCACTTTTTTCCCAGAGTGTGTTCTACCCTATCAGGATCAGATTTCATTATTTGTGTCACATATAAATTGTTGTCTGCAAATACTTTCAATTTGGACCAGGTTGTCTGATAAAGAGTTAAACCATTGAAGGTTTTTGAAAATATTGTAGGAAAAGAAGAAAATGCTGGTGACCAGAAGAGAAGCCTTCTGAGAAAGAGACAACTTTTAACAACATTGTGGGAAAATATGAAAATGCCTGTAGCTAAGCCAGTAACAACATTTGAGGGAGCATGTTTCTGGTACATAATTCCAGCTTGCCAATTTCTTCTCAGAGAATTTATGATAGTCATTGCAACAGGATACATTCCTATCTTGCTTCTGAATAACCTGTGTATGATGGCCTAGATGATTATGTGGGAAAGCAGCCAATGACTTAGGAACACCATAGCAAGAGGTGCTGGGGAAAAAAAGAAAAATGGGAGAGCATGTATAGGTGAAGTGGTTGCAGCTGTTATATCATTGACAGTATTTTATTGTATTAACCCTTCAAGCAATGCGTAGAAATGAGTATCTGTGGAGTAAAGTGTTAACTCTTAGGCTGTTAACCCTTTACTCCATAGATGCTCATTTCTACACATGACTTGTAGGAGCCTTTGGAAAATATTGTGGCAAAAGGTGAAATTGCTCGTGACGAGCAATTTCACCTTTTGCCACAATGTTTTCTATGCTATCAAAAGGTGCCATATACAAATAAGAAACAGCTTCATCCTTGCTGTTATTTAGGTTTAATTAGAGATATTATAGAAATGCCTTATAGGGTAAAGGGTTAAGTGCAACTCAAGGACCTTTTACAGACAGTATTGATCAAGATCAGATTGCACAGCACATATAGTCTGATCTTTGATCTACACTGTCCAATAAGGGGATGTCTAATCCTGAAAAAAATACCTTTGAAATAGCCAAATTTTGGGTTTTACTATCAGTTTGAAGGTTTTATCTCAGTTACATGGTAGGATAAGGGTTAAATTCTTAACCAACAAATCTACCAAACTATAAAAGTTTTGTAGCCTTTGGTTTTAAATAGCATCTGCAGATGGGATCTACTGTTTGATCAAAAGTTTCTCAATAGAAGGACTTTGCGAAGGATATGAAATCGTTGTGGCAGAAGGAAAATTGCTTGTAACCAGCAGTTTTTCTCAAGATTCCCAACATGTTTTCCAAAAGCCTAAGTAGTGTCCTTAAATATCCGGACTGTCATGTGAAGGGCTAAATTGCATGAGAATTATTCGATAAAAAATGTATAAGAAATATAATCATATACAAGCATTCTATTGATTTAAAACTACGGCATAGTCTACATAATTATGTGTAAATATGATTTTCCTTGATTCACATTTGACGAAAAAAATGGATAAATAGTCATTTTTCTCAATTAGATACTGTTAATTTACTATATCGAATTGTATCCTTAACCAATCGACCGAATAAATGAAGCCTATAGACCCGTAATGCAAAACTGTCGCAGTTGGGATTTTTTAAAAAAAATTGTGGTCTAGGGGAGAAAACTCGTACTGCCTAAGAGTAAGAGAAAACCAAGAGTAATCTCCCTTATAATGATCTGCTCTCCCCCCCCCCTTTTCATCATTTCTCCTGGACGCTTGACGGATCAAAGTACTTAACACAACACTGGGGGGAAAGTGACATGCATGTGTCGGTTTTAATCTGTTTTTAATGAAGATTTCCATTAATTTTAACAAGAGAGCTTCATTGACATTGATTTCGATACAATAACGCTAGAATCTAATTTTTTAAGAAAGAACATTTCCGGCTTTATTTCTTGAAATTCGAATGGAATCATCGAGAAAGGTTTGAATCCTGGAAAATCGCCATTTTCAAAGTTATGAGATTTGCGGACTGCATTCAGTATCATACTCCATACAATGTACGATCTGATTCTCTGTTTACATAGTCCGCTTGTTTTGTTGAACCTATGTAGTGTTAAAATCTCTACAAGATACATTTAATGGACTGTAGAGTCTATATATTTAAACCGTCGAAAGAGGTCCACATGTAGGCGCGAAAACACTTCAAAGCGCCATATACAATAATAGTTGTCTTTGCAACCCGTGTAGATTAAGATAAGATTGCACAGAACGTTCAGTCTAGTCTTGATCTACACTGTCCGCTTTGCTTAGACATTCTTCACAAAAGCAATTAACCTTGATAATGTAACTGTTTGGGAGAAGATTCTAGACTGAACATTTCTGTTGGGTTTATTTGACGCCCTAGATAGTTGTCAGTATAGGGACAGCTTTAGAGGTCAATTTTGAATCTACCTCATATTTCTACAAACCAGAAGTTTTGCTTTGAACTAGTTTATAAGATGAAGTTTTAATATTAGGCGGTATCTGTCAACATTGTCTGTAAATGAAAACATATTTTTGTTGGTAAGTGTGCGTTTAGTTATCATTGTGATATCATATACTCTCTAATTTCATTTCAAGTTAATATCTGTTACCTTAGAGATATGTTGCCAAATGATGCATTGTTATTCTAGTGAAATCTTACCTCAATTCCAAATTCAAATATTGGCGTTATAAATTGTCATGAAATAAAAGGGAGCCTTGCTATCGCCTGTTTTGACATATAATATGTCTAACTGAATTATATTCTCTCGGGTGGCATGTCGTTTTTAGAATAATTAAAATTAATAATTTTACAATACGAACTGATTCAAAGTCGTTACAGCTACATGAAAAATTATCGCTTGTCAAACCGATCGTCTCTACAGACGTTACCGTGTTTATTCGTCCTCGGTTTTACGCTTGCTCTGTGCTGGCATTTTTTGTAAGGTGCACAGGCATATAAGGATCACATCCATGAAGAGGAGGTTCCATGTCCCGCCTACTGCTTCTACCATTCAGGTACTGTAGCTGCAGTCATTTAGCACTACCGGAAAAAGCCAAAGCGAGGCTTTGGGTGGAGCCTGTCTCTTGTAGGGAACGACGTGAAGCAGTCAGAAATAAGCACTTTCCTCTTCAATAAGGGAAGCAACTCTGACATTACTAATAACAAATTTTGTACGAGTTGTCTCCCATTGACCATTGGTAGTTCATCATTCTATCGCAATGGCCTTAACCCATTACCAAACGACAATATTTTAGACTGGTCCAAATTGAAAGCATTTGCAGACGACAAAATAAAAGTGACTGAAAAATTGAAATTTGTTTCCTGAGGGATAGAAAACATTGTGGGAAAAGGAGAAAATGCTGGTTACCAGCATTTTCTCCTTTTCCCACAATGTTTTCTAAAGGCTTCTTTCTTGGGGGCATCAAAAGTAGGGATTGTGTGGTAATGGATTAAATTGTGAAAGAAAATCAGTTTAGAACAAAATACCAAGCACAAGCGCAGGTAAGTGGAATAAATAAACGAAGGGAGGGAGCAAGAGAGTAAATAAAACAATGGACAAAAAATACATGATAATGTTTAACAAATATCAGTTGAAACGGGGTCCCCCTAAACACAGAACCTAACCGAACCTTAGCTATTTTTACCGAACCTAAGTTGTTTTTGGGCCATACAGTGTTTGCATGATCTTAAAAAGTATATTTTCTATTTCAGAAACAGTTTGATAGTTATAATTAGAAAGAAAATGCAGCCCTTTGTGATATATAACGATATATTAGGACCTTATTGTTCAACGAACCTAAAAATCTCGCAGAACTGACCGCCATATTGGAGGCTATTATAACCCGGGAATGCTATACACCGGTACCATCCGGTCTTTGCGTGATATTTGTCTACGATATCCGGATTACCTTCTTAATAAAGACTTATTGTGAATTTTTAGTTTGTTTTATGTCCCCATATTAATTTCCTCGTGTCTGTTTATATTTTTGCTTTTATTGAAAATATGGAAATGTAGAACTTGAAGGATATCAGACATCTGGACCACAGACCATCTAGACCGCTTAAATTTTGGACCCTGCGATCTATAAAACCCATGTTTCGCTGAGACTAATAGACCCCTTATTTCAAGAAAATATAACTAATTGTGTTGTTGAAATGTGACAAAATGTTCTTTTGTTCTTAACATAAAATAACCGTTACCACAGCTGAAAAGACAGCATTTTGGAAAACATTGTAGGAAAAGGCTAAAAAATGGTAACCGGCTTTTTCACATTTTCCTACAATGTTTTTTCATTTATCCAATGAAAAAGACAACACGTTAAGTCACAGGTAGGGCTATTTTGTTGTCAGCAAATGCTTTCAATGTGAGGAGCGAAAAAATTCTGTCCAGAGGTAATCTCTAAATTAATGCTATGTGCAGATGGTAATGAGTTAAGGGGTGTTTTGGAAGATGTTTCATAAGCTCCCAGAGTTCCTCTTCTCTTAACCCTTATCCTGCCGTTCTTGACTATGGACTAATTTTGCGGAGAGTGTGGATCAAGATCAGCATGCACATACGTGCAGTCTGACCTTGCTCCACACTCCTCGATGCTCTTTCAATAGTTTACGGCAGCGAAATCACACCCAATGCCATTTAAATAATTGAACTCAGGTTTTATGTCCGTCAAATATTTCGATTCGGCAAGAAAAGGGTAATCCCCATACTGACTAGAAAAGGACAATAAATTGTATTACAGGGATAATATTAGGATCATTTCAATTTCAAACCATGTCTGTCCATTCTTGGTTGTCGGTCACTTTGACTACCCATCCAATTACCAACCTATCCGTCTTTCCTTCCTTGCGTTCCTTCCTCCCTGACAAAATTTTGACATTGTCCTAATTTAACCCATTACCACATAATCCCTACTTTTGACGCTCCTGAGAAAGACGCCTTCAGAAAACATTGTGGGAAAAGGAGAAAATGCTGGTAACCAACATTGTCTTTTCCCACAGTGTTTTCTACCCTTCACAAAACAAATTTCAAATTTTCAGTCATTTTGTCGTCTGCTAATGCTTTCGTGTTAACTCTCTCTCAAACAAGCCCTGATTTTTACGTGTCTGCAGTAAAAGTGTATTGAAAACACTGTGGGAAAAGGAGAAATTGCTCGTAACGAGTGTTTTGTACCCTTTTTGAGAATTTTCTACCATTTTCTCCAAATCTAAAATAGTTGTCTGCAAACTCTTTTGGGTCCAAAATTTGTCGTTTGGGAAAGGGTTAAAGCATTTGAAGACGACAAGTGAAGACCATGTATAACATGATAAATGGATCAATTATCACTTCTCTCCACAGTTTTCAACCCTATGAGTAAAACATGTTCAATTTGTTGGTACACACAAAACATTGTTTGAAATTAAGTGGTGGCATTCTTTTGAAAATCATTGTGCAAATACTCGTGTTTGTTGATACCTACAAAGGACTGGGGAATAACAACAGTCATTGAAATATTTTTGACTTGTGCAAATTGATTATTATATGATACAATACAGTAATTCAATTCAATTCAATAAGCTTTATTTTATCCACGTATGTACAACATACAGTATGGAAATGTAATAAATAAATAAATGACATAGAAATAATAATGTGATTGGACCTTGAGAGTTTAAAAAAAGAGAAAGAGTAGAAAGTTTAAAGAAAGATTAACATAAATTGTCTAAATTGGGAAAATCAGTAATTTTAAGCTTGTAACAGGTACATAACTGTTTACCAAACGTCACAATTTTCAACTAGTCCAAACTGAAGGCATTTGCAGACGACAAAATAAATGTAAATATACTGTATTGTTTATAAATTAATTGATAGCAATTGATAGCAATAAAAGTTGCAGGAAATGCCCTTATTACATCAAACTGTTATTGACTGATTGCATAATCATGATTAAAACTTTGACTCGTAAAAAAACAGTATGCACAAAAATGATTGCATGACGGAATTTCTCATTTTTCCACAATGTCTTCTACACTAAGATATTTATTCTTCAATTCAAACTCAACTCGTCTTGTCCAGACATCTTTCAAACTGGAAAATTGTGTTGTATGGGACAGGGTTAAATATTTAGAGAACCTGCATACAACACACTCAAGATAGCATATGGAACAGTGTGGGAAAACAAGAAATTGCCTGTTTTCCGTCTCCTAAAATGTGTTCAAGAGTCAGCAGCTGAAGACTTGGAACGTTGTATTACGATCATTTCCCCTTATCAAAGAACTAATTTAAGAGTCTTGCAACGATTGCGTGGGAAAAGAATTACTAGACTTTCAAACCCATCTTTTCGTACAATGTTTCTACTTTATATTTTTTGGGGGAGTTTCGTACCTCTGGTTTTGTAACCCATGTTCAGAATGGAAGGCATAATCGTGCAAAAGATTTTTCATGAATACAACTAACTTTTCTTTTCTTTGTACGATAAAAATGAACAAATACTTCTTTTTCAACATTGTTTTCTAAGCACCATAGGCATGTGTATGGAAAGATCAAGGGTTTAATATAAATTTAGGTTGATTCAACTCTTGTGCCAAGTATTGTTATCAAACAGCGTTGCAAATCTGTCTTGCAGCGGGTATTGTGTTTTCCGCGATAACATGTTACTTAAAGAAACAATTAGAATTACAGTGATATACTGTATCTCCCTTGTTTCCGTTGAATGAATTATGATTATGCGATCTGAATTGACACCTTGCATATATATACATACGTACAATTTACAAGCTAGCCAAAAATGATGGAAACGTTATCCAGAAGGATAATCTTCTACCTCACACATGATTCGTCTGCTCCTTTTGATAATTACGGTTACGTTAGAGTACAGCATATTTTGGATATATTCAATATAACAAAACGCCAGCTATCGGATGTCATCAAACAAAGACTAAGAGTCTGATCAGAAGTTGTTATATCCCTGAACGTGAAGAATTATTTGAAAGCCGGCCTTAAGCTTTACAGCCATTTTTTTTTTTTTTCAAATTTGAAGTTTTTGTCTACAAACTCGTCCTTTTTGGAAGAGTGTAAAATTTGACGTTTGGGAAAGGGTTAGAATTAATGATACTCCTTTTAAGTTGACCTTGACATGAAACACTCATGACCACATTGTGAGAAAGGAGAAATTGCTCAACAATACCAACTT
Organism: Tridacna crocea; assembly: GCA_943736015.1. Taxonomy (NCBI): domain Eukaryota; kingdom Metazoa; phylum Mollusca; class Bivalvia; order Cardiida; family Cardiidae; genus Tridacna; species Tridacna crocea. The sequence continues at coordinate 20,500,434 of OX031069.1, forward strand.
CTCAAATTTCCATCAGACTCTTATTCCTATACTCTATATAAAACTGATTTGTATAAGCGTAAATATTGTCTTCTGCAAATACTTTCAAATTCTATGAGCATTAAATTAACGTTGTCATCTGCAAATACTTTAAATTTTGGACAACATTGTGAGAAGAGGAGAAAATGCTCAACTATAAGACCTTCTAAATTTCCAATACTCCACATAAAACTGCATGGTTTCTACCATAATAAACATTGTTGTCTGCAAATACTTTCGATTTCGGACGGTGTAGAAATTGGTGTTTGGAAATGGGTTAGAAAATTAAAGAATTCATTCAGATTTAGAAATTTCACAATTTCATCAAGATGCATTGTATGTAGTGAATTCGACTGCTACTCTGATAAAAAAAGACTGAAAATTTGAAGTGGATGGAAACAATGCAATATACAATATCCGGGAAAAACGGGCTGTTACCGGTGTATATAGCATTCCCGGGTTATAATCAATCTCCGAGCAGAGTTGTCGTTCGTTACCTCACATACATCTCTGCGATGGGCTAAATGACAAGAATCTTGTCAAACCGAGGAAAAGATGTTTTGTTACTGTTTAACTGTTTCATATGTAAAATTGTAAGTTAGACAAAGGAAATATGATTCTGGGTACATTATAGGTGCGTTCAAACTGATGAATTTGCCTGTATTAAATGGAACTATTTTTCTTTTAGCCTCTTCACTTTTAAGAATCTTACGCCGATTGTAACAAAAATAGATGCGCCTATTAATGATGACAACTGATTTGACACACCGCTGGATCTAAGTTTGTACGATTAAAAATCAGGTTATCGTCCTATAAAGATATTTAGGCTTTTCAGAAAGTCCCTCTTGTGTTCATTAACTATCGTTTAAGTCTGATTGGTCCCATGCTGTTTAAACAGCACACGAAACAATCGGTATTGGTCTTTCTTTCACCGGCATTTGTGTAGCTATTTTGAGTTATGGTCATGTGACAAAAATATGACGTAATGACGGTCTACTTTCTGAGCCCACTACAGAGGTAAATGTAATGATCCGGAGTGCAAGAGAGTGGGTTATAATAGCCTCCAATATGGCGGACAGTCCTGCGAGTTTTTAGGTTCGTTGAACGATATGGTCCAAATATATCGTTATATATCACAAAAGGCTGCATTTTCTTTCGAATTATAACTATCAAACTGTTTCTGAAATAGAAAATATACTTGTTAAGGTTATACAAACACTGTATGGCCCAAAAACAACTTAGGTTCGGTAAAAATAGCTAAGGTTCGGTTAGGTTCTGTGTTTAGGGGGACCGGTTGAAACGACATGAAGGAACCGGAAATAAACAAACACAAGGAGACGAGATAGTTTTCCTTGATTTCTTGTGATTTGACGGGTGCTTCTTGTTGTTTAATCGTACATTTCATAATCTAACACAGAAAAATCGCGTGTATCTTCACATATAAACCGTAAAACAATCCACAAAATACTGGAGTCATTGACGTGTTTTATTTTCACAGTGTCCGGGTTGTACATATATTCGGATAAAAGTTTGGCTTTGTAGAAGTAGCGTAAAAGTTCTGTTCTTAAAACACTTCATTTAAGTTCTGAAAAATAAGTAACGCAAAAAATGGAGGAAAAGTTTGGTAAACATTTAACTATTTAGAAGATGACAAACTTTAGGCCTGCATCAAATTAGAAGCAATTTAGCAGACGACAAATCTAAAAGTTGGTCAAAATGACTTCTCTCTTTGATAGGATAGGAAAAATGAAATGATAGGAAAAACCAGAAAATGTTGGATAATAGTATTTCATCCTATTTCTATAGTGGTTTCAAAAGAACATAGAGTTCTCAACAGGCCCGTCGGAAGGAAATTTCATTTGGTCCTGCCAGTATGGTGAGCGACGAAGTCGCGAAGCCATGCTGGGGGGGGGGGGGGTTCCGGGGTCATGCTCCCCTGAAAAAAAAAAATGAAAATAAGACGCTCTCTGGTGCATTCTGGCGCATTTTTTGACTGTTTACTAGTATATTACGCATTTAACTCATTACCAAATAACAATATTTTGGGCTTGTCCAAATTGAAAGCATTTACAGACGACAGAGTAAATGTGACTGAAAAATTTAAATTTGTTTTGTGAAGGGTAAAAAACATTGTGGGAAAAGGAGAAAATGCTGGTTACCAGCATTTTCTCCTTTTCCCACAATGTTTTCTAAAGGCTTCTTTCTCAGGGGTGTCAAAAAGTAGGGATTGTGTGGTAATGGGTTAAGCCATGCTAGGGGGGTCAGGGGCATGCTCCCCCGGAAAAAAATTGAAAATAAGACGCTCTCTCGTGCATTTTTGCGCATTTTTTTAGGTTTATATTACGCATTTAAGCCATGCTAGGGAGGGTCCGGGGCATGCTCCCCCGGAAAATTTTTGAAAAATAAGACGCTCCCTGGTGCATTCTGGCGCATTTTTTTGAGGTTTATATTACGCATTTAAGCCATGCTAGGGGGGTTCTGGGGGCATGCTCCCCAGGAAATATTTTGAAAATAAGATGCACTCTGGTGCATTCTGGCCTATTTTTTGAGGTTTATATTGCGCATTTTTTCGAAAATTGGTCTGGCCATTTTTCATTTTCGGCCGAAAATTTGGTCCGGCCATGGCCGGACCGGCCAGACCGCTTCCAACGGCCTTGCTCAAGGATGTATTTTGAAGCTGGGGACTGTGTACCTAAGCTGGGGACTGTGTACCTTCAGTCCAACTCTGAAGGCTTGCTGCGATGCTGTTGTTGTTATTTAGTCTCTGCTGTGGAGACCAAATAACAAAAATAGCATTCCCAGAGCAAGCATGCAACCACTAGGCTTTGTATATACCTGTAGACTGAAGAATTTCCCAGGTGTTATTTTGTAATTGGGTCTCAGAGAGGAGAAACATTTAAAAAAATGGCATCGAAGCTCCCCTTTGGATCGAATGTAGGCTTTGTACATAGATCCTTTTCTTATTGACTAACAAATCTAAAGTCAGTTCTATAACATGATATCAAACCATACTTTCAGACTGAAGAAAACATTTTGTATGTTTTGTTTTAGCCACAGGGTTCTGAATCATTGTCAGCCCATGGATACATGTAGATGATTTCTTTATCTGTAAAATACAATGTGATTGGAATGATGAAATTTGCCATAAAAGGGGTAGAAAAACCTTGTTGGAAAAGGAGAAAATGCCATTTATTATGGTGGTTTGAAAACAATGAATGTCTTCAAAAACGATGGCTTGTTGCGTACAAGATACTTAACCCATTACCACACTATCCCTACTTTTGACGACCCTGAGAAAGAAGCCTTTAGAAAACATTGTGGGAAAAGGAGAAAATGCTGATAATCATTACCAGCATTTTCTCCTTTTCCCACAATGTTTTCTACCCGTCACAAAACAAATTTCAAATTTCAAGTCACTTTTATCTTGTCGTCTTCAAATGCTTTCGATTTGGACAAGCCTAATACATTGTCGTATAGTAATAAGTTAAATAGAAACATCGAAATCTTTTTAGGGCTCAGAATGAAGTAAGATAATGAAAAGTAACCAGGCAAGCAATTACCTTTTTGTCATCACTGTTGTTTTGTTTGGGTGATGCTCGGTGCTCGTAAATAATGGTTTCATAATGTTCAAGAAAATATGGCGGCAAGGGCCTGCCAATAAGCGTGTGAATATTTTTTACAAATCGCAAATTAAAATCAATTTGTTCTATCTAAGTATGTACAAAGAAGTAGGTCAAATGCCAGTGCATTCAGCTGCCTTCCAAAAAAAACCTTTACCTCATGGGTGTATTTTTTACTGATACAGTGTGTGAAAGGTTTGAAAATTTCTTTTTTCATTTCAGATTTTCAGTACAGAATTGCTTGGGGAGTTAATTGTAGTCCAGTAATTTTTGCAGCACTTAAACTTCACGAACGTTCAATAAGAAACATGTGGAACACTGAAGAAACAGAATTCAGACGTCTACCATATTATAGAACCGTTGTGAAGTCATTTATAAAGAAACAGAACCAGCTAGTGGTATGTCCCTCTCATAAGAAGATAACTACCATGTGTTGAAACTCAGTATTTTGATTCTGTAACAAAAGAACAAAATGCCTTACCCTTTACCAAACAATCCCTGGTTTGTATGACCCTGAGATAGAAGCCTTTTGAACACATTATGGCTAAAGGAGAAAAGGCTGGTTACCACCATTTTCTCCTTTTCCCACTATATTTCTACCCTGCTGGAAACATATTTCAATTTTTCAATTAGGTATTTATTTTGTCTTCTGCAAGTGCTTTCAATTTGGACCAGTCTAAAATTTTGTCGTTTGGAATAGGGTTAACTTATGATAACTGAGACTACAAAATTGTCCAGGTTAACCCTTTAACACAAAATGTCGACTTTTGATCCTCCTGGAAAAGAAGCCTTTCGAAAACGTGGGAAAAGGAGAAAATGCTGGTAACCACTATTTTCTCTTTTTCCCACAATGTTTTCTACCCTATCAAAGAAAATTTGCACAACTGAAGACACTTTGAAATTGTCGTCTGCAAATGCTTTCAATTTGGACAAAGGCTAAAATTTTTTTGTCTAGTAAAAGGTTAAAAGGTTTTGCATTCTGTAAATTACATATAGCTTAAGTTATGAGATTCATGATTTAAAAAAGCAGAAAAACACTGATGGAAAAGGAGGAAATGCTGGTATCTATGGTTTTTCTCCTTTCGTCGTTCAATATTTTCAAATCTCAAAACATGAAGCTAAATTTAAACTGTCCTCTTCCACTGCTTTAACAGAATACCAAGCCATCCCGACTTTTAACAATTATGTTACAGAAGGCTTCTGAAAACGTTGTGGGAAAAGAAGAAAATGCTGGTAACCAGCATGTTCTCTTTTTCCCACAGTGTTTCCTACCCTGCTGAAAACAAATTTCAATTTTTGAGATTTGTTTATTTTGTTATCTGCAAATGCTTTCAGTTTGGACAAGACTAGAATTTTGTTGTTTGGTGAAGAATTAAATTATGGATGACTGACATGGATTAATTCTTAACCACACGATCCCGACTTTTGACGACCCCAAGACAGAAAACCTTTAGAAACATTGTGGGAAAAGGAGAAAATGCTGGTTACCAGCATTTTCTCCTTTTCCCACAATGTTTTCTACCTTTCCAAATAAAATTTCAGTTTTTGGGTCATGCTTATTATGTTGTCTGCAAATGCTTTCAAGTTGGACTAGTCCAAAATTTTGTAATCTGGTAAAGAAATAAGATATATTGCAAATTAACAATTTGTAGCTAAAGGAATATTTGAGTAGGGAAAAGGCAAATAATGACTGAAAGGAAAACAGGAAAAGTATTAGAGTAGGTATTCACTGAGGTTAATACCGGTAGTCTCTTTTAGCTCTTTACAATGAAAAAAAAATAAAGGATGGTCAAAACTGAAAGCATTTGCAGAAGACGAATCACATGGTGCACAGAATAGAAAAGTTTTCTTTGAAAGAATAGAAAACATTGTGGGGAAATGAGAGAATACTGCCTTTTAGACCAGTACATACTGAAATCATTTGCAGACAACAAATTAAATGTCAACCAAATGTTGAGATATGTCTTGGAATGGATAGAAAACATTGTGAGAAAAGCACAAAATGCTAATTACCAGTGCATCTCTCCCTTTTCCTCATTATTTTCTAAAGCCTCCATCCTCAGGGTTAATAAAACAGGGGATTATGTGGTAAAAGTTTAATACCTGCTGGTACAATTGATTGTTTTGATTGTATGGTGTTTAGAGCCACTTTCAGTATTATTTCAGTTATGTCACAGTGGCCAGTTCACCTATTCATGCTTTCCGAGAGTCTCCTTTATCAGTAATCCACACACTTTTCTTTTCCAAACCACTGGCTGCTTTCCCACATAACCATTGTCAGGACAATAGCCAGTGTTGGGAGAATGATGATTCCTGTGGCAATGGCTATCAGCAATCCCCTAAAAGAAATTGGTCGAGCCAGGGATCGAGCCCACAACCTTTTGTTCCCAAGTCCTGCATGCTACCAAATGAGCTACCAGGGCTTGGCTTCCCTTAGGTATAAAGCTTTTGAAAAGATTATGGGAAAAGAGGAAAATGTAGATGACCTACATGTTGTTTTTCCCCAAGTTTTTTTTTTTAACAACTCAAAACAGTAACCATCCCTTGACCTATATTTGTCAGTTGCAGATGCTTTCAGTATTGTTTGTTAAAGTATTAGCTTCAGGTTCAGGAAATAGTGAGAATGTAAACACTGATTTAAATTTTTAAATCTTTACCAAACTACATAATTTTATACTTGTCCAAGTTGAAAGCTTTTGCAGACAACAAAGTAAATGTAACTCAAAAATTGAAATTTGTTTTCAGCAGGGTAGCAAACATTGTGGGAAAAGGAGAAAATACTGGTTATCGGCATTTTCTCCTTTTCCCATAATGTTTTAAAACTGCTTCTTTCACAGGTTGTTAAAAGTTGGGATTTTGTGGTAAAGGTTTAAACAGGAATATGAATTTACTGACTTCACTTTGTTTTAATGATAATTCTTAACCCTTTACTGTACAATCCCTGGTTTTTATGACCCTGAGGGAGAAGCCTTTTGAAAACATTGTGGGAAAAAGAGAGAATGCTGGTAACCAGCATTTTCTCCTTTGCCCACAATATTTTCTACCCTGCTGGAAACAAATTTCAAATTTCCAGTTAATTTTATATTGTCGTCTGCAAGTGCTTTCAATTTGGACCAGTCTAAAATTTTGTTGTTGGTAAAGAGTATAATAATTACACCAAGAGAACTGAATATTTTTGTAAAATACATGTATATATACATGTATATGCACAGAACTGTATTGTTGAATAAATAAGGTTCGTTTTATGAATTTCTATCTTTTTATCTTGTCATTCCTTTTACCCCATTCCACACAATCCTGAGTTTTAACAACCGCAAGTAAAGAAGGCTTTTGAAAACACTGTAGGCTTTCTAAAACATTGTAGGAAAAGAAAAAAATGTTGGTAACCAGACAGGATGCCTTTGAAGAAAAAGAAGTTTTTTTTAACCCTTTACCACTCAATAACGACTTTAAACACCACTTGAGGAAGAAGCCTTTTGAAAGCACTGTGGGAAAAGGAGAAAATGCTGTGTTTTCTCTTTCCCATAGTGTTTTCTACCCTATCAGAATCAAATTTCATTATTTGAGTCACATTTAAATTGTTGTCTCCAAATACTTTCAAGTTGGGCAAGGTCAAAACTTTGTCGTCTGGTAAAGAGTTGAAATATTGGAGGTTTTTGAAAACATTGTGGGAAAAGAAGAAAATGCTGGTGACCAGAAGAGAAGTCTTTCAGATAAAGAGATGGCTTTTGAAAACATTGTTGGAAAAAAAGAAAAAGCTTGTGACCAGAAAAGGAGAATTCTTCTGAGAAATTGACAGCTTATGAAAACATTGTGGGAAAAGACGAAAATGCTCTGTAGCTCAGCTGGTAACAACATTTGAGCAAGCATGTGGCTGGTACAGAATTCCAGCTTACCAATTTCTGTCAGAGAATTTATAATAGTCATTTCAACAGGATACATTCCTATCTTGCTTCTGAATAACCTGTGTATGATGCCGTAGATGGTTATGTGGGAAAGCAGCCAATGGATTGGGAAGAACATAGTGAGAAGTGCTGGAAAAGAAATGCTGGGAAAGCATAGATAGGTGAAGTGGCTGCAGCTGTGATATCATTAAAAATATTTGAACAGTATCAACTCTTGGCTGTTAAGTGCAACTCAAGGACCTTTTGCAGACATTGTTGATCAAGATAAGACTGCACAGATCATATAGTCTGATCTTTGATCTACAATGTCTTTTAAGGGGATGTCTGATCCTGAAAAAATACCTTTGAAATAGCCAAATTTTGGTGTTTACTATCAGTTTGAAGGTTTTATCTGTTACTTAGTAGGATAAGGGTTGAATTTTAAAAAAACAAATCTGCCAAACTATAAAAGTTCTGTACTATTTAGTATTAATAACATTTACAGATCGTGTTTGATCAATAGTTTCTCAAAAGAAGGACATTGCGAAGGATATCAAATTATTGTGGCAAAAGGAAAATAGCATGCAACCAGCAGTTTTCCTCAAGATTTTCATCATGTTTTCCAAAAGCCTAAACAGTGTCTCTAAGTATCGGGACTGTATTGTAAAGGGTTAAATTGCACGAGAATTATTTGATTAAAATGTATAAGAAAGAGTCATATACAAGCACATACTGTTTGACAAAATTTTTCATTGATTTAAATAAGCTACAGTGTAGTCTACATAATTATGTGCAAATATGATTTTTCTTGATTCATATATGACGTAAAAAATAGATAAATAGCCATTTTTCTCAATTAGATACAGTTTACTTACAATATCGAATTATATCTTTTATCAATCAACCCAATAAATGATGCCAATAGACTCGTACTGCAAAACTATCGCAGCTGGGATATTTTAAGAAAAATTATGGTCTAGGGGAGAAAACTCGTACTGTCTAAGAGTAAGAGTAAAGCAAGAGTAGTCTCCCTTATAATGATCCCCGCCCTCCATCATTTCTCATAGACGCTTGACGGATCAAAGTACTAAACACAACACTAGGAAAAAGGTGACGTGCATGTAACGTTTTTAATCTGTTTTTGATGAAGATTTCAATTAATTTTAACAAAAGAGTGTCACTGATATTGATTTTAATACAAAACATTAAAATCTAAGTTTTAAATAAGATTATATCCTGCTTTTTCTACTTGAAATTCGAATGGGATCACCGAGAAAGGTTTTAATCTTCGAAAATCGCCATTTGCAAAAGTATGAGGTTTGCGGACGGCATAGTTTAAAATGACGCTTCACAGAATGTACGATCTGATTCCGAGTCTACACAGTTTACTTGTTTCGTACCTTTCTGTGCAAGATAAAAAAAACCCCTCAAATTCCAGCGGACGGCTATAAATACAATCTATTGAAACACACTTTACTGTGAAGATTTTGATTGTATAGGCTTGACTACACCAGGGGATGACATAAATCAAGGATCAGATTGCACGTTCTGTACACGTTCTGTACAGTCTGATCTTGATCTATGCCGTCCGCAAAAGTCTCTGCTTTCCCCTATGGCGCCGAAAGGGTTAAGCTTATTTGGATAGTATTAAATATTTACAAGATAGATCTAGTTCTGGTAGACTGTTCAAATCGTCGACAGAGGTTCGATGTCTACCTTAGGGGCGTAAAAACGAAAACTTCAAAGTGCCATATACAATAAAAGTTGCCTTTACAGTCTGTGTTGATCATGATCAGACTGCACAGAACATGCAGACTGATCTTTGATCTACACCGACCACTTTCCTAAGACTTTCTGTACAATTTTAAGCAACTTTAAAACCTTAATTGCTGAACATCTATTACCTCAATGATATCTGTTACAAAATATTGCATTTTTATTGTAGCGCGATCTTGCAATGAATTCCAAATTCAAATATTGGCGGTTATAATTAACTTGAAATAAAAAGGAGACTACCTGCCGCCTGTTAAGAAAAATAATAAGTTTGACCGATTTTTTTTTTGTCTGGTGGCATGCATGTCGTTTTTAGAACGGTTAAAATTAACAAGTTGACCACATGAACTGGTTGATATTCGTTACACCTAGATGAAAATTCATCGTTTATCCAACGGATCGTCTCTACAGACGTTACCGTGCTTATTCGTCCTCGGTTTTATGCTTGCTCTTGGCTGGCATTTTTTTGTAAGGTGCACAGGCATAAAGGACCACAGATAGGAAGAGGAGCTAGGTTTCATGTCCCGCCTACTGCACATACTGTAGCCGTAGTAATTTAGCACCTCCGGAAGTAGCCAAAGCGAGGTTTTGGGCGGAGTTTTCGTTTTGTAGGCGTACCATTCAATGGTATGCACGTACTTACGACGCGAAGCAGTCAGAAATAAGCCTTTTCCTCTCCAATAAGGGAGACAACTGTAGCATTACTAATTACAAAATTTTGTACGAGTTGTTTCCCTTTGACCATTGGTCGTTCATCATTGTCTTGCAAGACCCTTGTATTTCGAATGAATATCAGCCCGGAATAAAAAGCAAAGCAAAAGCGCAGATAAAATGGGCGGAAATAAGCGATAGTAGCAATAAATTAAACAAATTGAGGAGAAAAAGCAATGTAAATTGGTGTTACAAACAAAAATTGATGCGAAAGGAATAAACCGGAAATAGCAAATAAGCTTGGTAGAGAAGATATGACACTATTTCCTTGATTTCTTTACGATTATACGGGTGCCGATGGTTGTTAGTCGCATGTTTTTTTTAACAGTTAAGTAAACACGTGTATATCTTTGCATATGAACCACATCAAACTCAAATGCAATAAAACAGTAAACATGAACGAGATTCATCTGTTCAGTATCCGGATTGTAGATATATTCGGATAAAAGTTTGAATTGTGAGAAAAATTTGAAATTTATTCAATACAACACGTTTGTTGGAAAGAAAATAAAGCAAAAAGCATAGTTGAGAGAGGTTAGTATAAATACAGTTGTAAAAACTTGTTTCTATCGAATGGCAGTCATTTGAACACCCGGTAATTTCGACACCCCAGGTGGAGTCATTTCATCACATTTTGGTCATTTCGATACCCGATGGAAAACTTTAGTCATATCGACTTCTTACTTTTTTAGAGCACTTTTGAAACTCGACTTTTTATTATCAAGTTACTTTAGTTTCTTTTAAAGATGTCATATCATTATAATTTTTTGTGGGTGTGTGATCAAAACATGTTTTTAACCCTTTCCCAAAGAAACTTTTGGACTAAACCAAATTGAAAACATTTTCAGACGACAATCCAACTCTTGCTGAAAAGATGACTTCTGTCTATGACAGGGAAGAAGACATTGTGGGAAAAGGAGAAAATGCTGGTTACCAGCATTTTCTCCTTTTCCTGCAATGTTTTCAAAAGGCTACCATTCCAGACCGGAAGAACCAGCATTTTCTCCTTTTCCCACAATGTTTTCAAAAGGCTACTATGACAGACCGATAAAAACAAGGGATTGTTTGGGAAAGGGTTAAATAACTTATTCAAGGGGAATTACTCCGAGTATGGGTGTATCTGTACAATTTTCTGTATTCTACTCTGCCTTTTTAGGAAGAGATTAATATGCAGTGTAATATTTATCACACCTTCACCTGTCTTTAACTGTGTTTGACTTTAAGTTTTTATCAATCAGAATAAATCATAATTAATGAAAATCCTACTAAATATAACAAATGCCCAGACTAGACCACCTAAAAAAATTAAGAAAACATATATCCTTCACACATTCAAGATAAAAATGTATCTACATACAGTACGTCCATTTTATTTAATCTGTAATTTACAGAAACCCTTTTACGTCCAGCACAGCTGAATTTTTTGTCATGCAGTGAGGTAACCTTTGAAAGCATTGTGGCAGTGAGATTTATTTATACGAGCAACGCCAATGCAGACTTTGTGAGCCATTTGGACCACATGCCAAACTATAAGTTAAAGAATGTTTGATAAATAATTGAGTTCTTCTAAAACCCTTTACAACACAATCCCAACATTTAACAACCCTGAAAAAGAAATCTTTTGAAGACATTTTGGGAAAAGGAGAAAATGCTGGTTAGTACAAACTACTTCTATAGAAACTACAAAAAATGAGAAATTCTTGTAACCCCCCCCCCCCCCCATTAAAATGAATGTTTTCGGGGTATACTGGAATCATCCTGTTTGTCTGTGTGTCTGTCCGTCTGAGTACAAAATACCAGTAATTTTGTGTCCCAAACTCCTCCTACAGTTTTTCCTTCAACTGTATTGAAACTTTGCACATACATTAATCATCTATCGAAAATTGCAAGATGCACTTTTCATGTGTCAACTCTTCCAAGTTGAAGAATTATCTCCCCTTGAATTTGACCTCTTTATTGCCTCTTTATTGATAATCTTGAGATGTCAGTTCTAAATGTTTGTAGATAAGTCCATGTTGATATTTCTACCTTGTAAAGAATTCTGTAAACATTGGTCCTTGTTGATATTTGTACCATGTAAAGAATTCGGTAAACATTGACAGAAGTTATTCTCTGTATTCCCTCATTGGTGAGGGGTTACACAATATAACACGATTTTCGTAATACATGTACATGATATTTGAAATTATGTTTACCAACATAAAATTTGATAAAAGAATTTTTTTTCGAGACAATTTAGAGTTAATTCTTAAAATTATTTTGATTTTTTTTTTTGTACAGTACTTACTATTTCAGAAATATAACAATATATGTAGATCTAGGCCTACATGTAGATTTACATCAGGGAGAGATAGAAGGGATCTACGTTTGTGAAATACTTTTTTGCTGTTTACCATGTACACATGATTCAGTTAATGCAAAAATTCATATACATATCATTCAAAATGTACATGTAGTGTATTTCTTTATTGTTTGGTATGTTGCAATGGAAGGCCATCAAACTATTCCGCCAAATAAAGACGAGTTACTAGTATTTGCCTTTTGACACTGAACCAAAGTATTGAGAAAGTGTCTACAAATGCGTTGGGGAATCGTCATGGAACTGTCATAGAACTGTCTCAAAAACTTGTGACATAGAAATGTACAATGTATTGTTGTGATATCGTCTTGTTCCCAAATTAGTTAGTTTCACATTTTGTTGTTTGTTTTTCTTATGGTTTTAATCGAATTGTACTATAGATCTAAGGAGATCTGATATTTAAATGAAGATTCCTTCCTGTCAGAGTATTAGTGTTATAAGACTAGGAGAGGGTTGAAGGAATATAGCTATATATTTTATTGAAATTGTAATGCAAATGTGTCTAATAAGATACTGTCACACTGCATGAAGTAACTAGCAAGTTAAATACATGTAGTGTTCGTGTCATTCTGGTTGAAATTTACTGGTTTTAAAGGATTCTTTTAGATTGGGATCAAAACAGCCCGCTCCCAAAATGGCCAATTACCGAAATGTCCCAGTGCCAAAACTGAAAATTACTGTAACAGCCCTCTTTTTTTTTTGCCATTACTTAAAACCATTCTGAGTACTTTAAAAATACTGTTATTTGGATAATTCAGTTTTACTGATCTATATTCATATGAGCCATGCTTTGTAACAAGTGGGCTTAATGCATCTTTGAAAAATATCGACCAATTTTCTGTATGTCAAGGGAATAACCTACCACATGATTAACAACAAAAGTTTAGGTTTGTCCAAATCGAAAGCATTTGCAGATGACAAAATAAAAGTGACTTAAGATTTGAAATTTGTTTTGTAAAGGGTAGAAAACATTGTGGGAAAAGGAGAAAATGCTGGTTACCAGCATTTTCTCTTTTTCCTACAATGTTTTCTAAAGGCTTCTTTCTCGGGGGCGTCAAAAGTAGGGATTGTGAGGTAATGGGTTAACTTGTGTGTTTGAAGAATTGGCTATTATGGATCCAAAATTATGTGATGACTAGGGCTAGTGTAGTGCATTAGCTCTTTACCAAATGACAAAATTTTAGACTGGTCCAAATTAAAAGCACTTACAGATGACAAAAGAACTGTAACTCAAAAATTGACATTGGTTTCCAGCAAGGTAGAAAACGTCATGGGAAAAGGAGAAAATGGTGGTTACCAGCATTTTCTCATTTTCCCACAATGTTTTCAAAAAGCCTTCTTTCTCAGGGTCATAAAAGCCAGGCTCAGAATATAGATTTTGCACAAGTTGGCATTCAAGGTCTTGGTCTGGGCCATTTTCTAAGTGGGCTGCTTTGAACCTATCCTTTTACATAAAAGTAAAAGAGGCCTTGTATATTTCCTATGATAATTCTAAGGCTTAAGCAGTACACTGAAACTTTTGTCCTCATTCTCCTTATTTTTTTTAACAGGTGCCAGTGTAACAACTGTGCTAATATGGATACCGCCACAGAAGCAAAGTGCTGCAGAACCACAAATGTAGTAGATGGGAAGGTAGAAGTTGAGGGTCTGAACTGTATTATAGAACACGAAGGATTTAGAGTGAATTGTCTGAATATCCATGTGTTGGAAGTGGCATATTATGACCATGTACAGCAGTTAGGTCCACCTGAGGAAGACCAAATAATTCATGAGTAAGTAAATTAAGAAAAAAAATGCAAGCTTGAAATCTCATTTTTAATGCTATATTCATTCACATTATGCCAACTTCTGCTTTTTCAGTAAATGTAGTCAAAATTTAATGGTAGTGTGAAAGTCATCCTTGCCTTGCTACATAGCCATTATTTTCAGCAACATGACAGAGTGTTTGCCTTGTGCACTGCAGGTTGCAGGTTCAATCCTGAGGCAGTTTATTAAATAGCACAGAGAAAAATTTCCTCCGTCTTGATAGGTGCATGAAAATTAGTACAATTACGATATTCAGATGAATGGTGAAGGTATTTTCACAAACAATGTTGTAAGATTCTTATATGGGAAACTGGTGCTGCATTGCAATAGAGTTAAAACCACAAGTGCTTCTGATTGAGGAAAATATAAATTTTGAAAATTGTTTTTTAACTCTTTACTGAATGAAAACATTTTAGACTTGAATAAATTACAAATATTTGCAGATAACAATAGAAATGTAACACTATAATAGAAACATGTTCCCAGCAGGTTAGAAAAAATTGAGGGAACAGCAGAAGATACTGCTTACCAGTGTTTACAAAAAGCTACTATGACAGAGTCATGAAAACCAATAATTGTTTAGTTAACCCATTAACATACCATCCCTACTTTTGATGACCCTGAGAAAGAAGCCTTTGGAAAAACACTGTGGCAAAAGGAGAAAATGCTGGTAGCAGCAAACAGCATTTTCTCTTTCTCCCATAATGTTTTCTACCCTTCACAAAACAATTTCAAATTTTCAGTCTCTTTCATATAGTCGTTTGCAAATGCTTTTGATGTGAACAAACCATAAAATTTTGTCAGTTAGTAATGAGTTAAAGTGTTAAACCTTTTATATCCAAAATTGGTCAGAAACCCATACATGTGAAAGATTGGCTATTCTATAAATGACAGTTTTCTTCACTTCATCCTTGTTACATTGTTTTATATTTCAGACTGTATAGACACCTTGCCTACAGAAGATTTGTAAGATGGGTATATGGACTGCTGGGAAAAGGAGTGAGGAAAGTTGTACCTTCCTGTGCAGTGACGGCTGTTAGAAATGCCTTTCCTTCAGAAAATTACTGTGGTTTTAAATACCCCACAGTAACTTGGGGAAATATAAGTTATCAAGGGATAATTCATGGAGTTTGTGTGTTTCTTAATTTCCTACAGTAATTTATACCCTTTCACAAACTATCCTTATTTCATATGCAATGACCTTCAATTTGGATAAATGTAAGATTTTGTAGTCTTGTAATGAATTAACCCATTACCACACAATCCCTACTTTTGACGCCTCTGAAAAAGAAGCCTTTTGAAACCATTGTGGGAAAAGGAGAAAATGCTGGTAACCAGCATTTTCTCCTTTTCCCACAATGTTTTCTCTCTTCTCTGATATAAATTTCAAATTTTCAGTCACTTTTATTTTGACGTCTACAAATGCTTTGAATTTGGACCAGTCTAAATTTTGTCGCTTGGTAAAGAGTTAATATGTTCTTCATCAACTCTTTAACACAGGACAAATGACTGAAAATTAGAAATTTGTTTTGTGAAGGGTCGATAACATTGCAAGAAAAGCAGACAGAAAATGCTGGATACCAGCATTTTCTCCTTTTCAAACACAGTTTTCGATAGGCTTCTTTTAAAAGGTCATTTAAAGCCAGGATCCTGTGGTGAACAGTTAAGTTGATCATGATTACAAATTTTAACAGTTAACCCCTTCCCAAACGACAAATTTTTGGACTAGACCAAATTGAAAGCATTTGCAGATGACAATTCAACTCTTGCTGAAAAGATGATTTCTGTCTGTGATAGGGTAGAAAACATTGTGGGAAAAGGAGAAAATGCTGGTTACCAGCATTTTCTCCTTTTCCCACAATGTTTTCAAAAGGCTACTATTTCAGACCCGTAAAAACCAGGGATTGTTTGGGAAAGGGTTAATTACACTAAAAAATCTGGGTCAGCAATGTTTTTTAGATATACAGCAGTATTTTTTTATCTTATACATGTGTGAGACAAGAACATTTTGTAATTTCTGTATTATATGGGAAACAAGGGGAGTTATGTGACAAAAAGTAAAGCCTACATAAATTTTTGGCCCTTTACTAAAACAAACAGGTGATCAGCAGTGAACACTTCACAATACATTTTATCAACCAATTGCCATACAATTCTGAGTTTTAATGGGCCTGAAAAAAATTTTGAAAACATTATGGGAAAAGTGGTGATGCTAGTAACCAGCATGTATTCCTTTTCCCACCATGTTTTCTTTTCAAAGGAAAGTGTCACCATTTGAACCAACTTTGATGGTTGTCTACAAATGCTATAAATTTGGACAAGTCTGAAATTTTGTTTTGGTACAGAGTTAGAAGAAATTGCTTGTAATGAACAATTTCTTCTTTTTCGGCACTATTTTATTTATTGTCAACAAAGTGCAGCTTTTAAGGAATAGAATGGTCATCCACACATTCAGTCCGAACTTTTGAGGACCTGTTGGATTAAGGCATATGAAAACCTTGGACGAAAAGTGTAAAAAGCAGGTAACCTGCATTGTTTTCTATGCTCAGTGGAAAATTTTTTTGAGGCAGTGTTGCTTATAATGCGAACAAGTCTTTAATTTTGTTGTCAGGCTTTGAGTTAACTCTGTACCACACAAATGATTTTTAGACCAGTCCAATTTGAAAGAAGTTGCTGACAACAAAATAAACTTAACTAAAAAATAGAAATTTGTTGCCAGTGGGGTAGAAAACTTTGGGTGAAAAGAAGAACATGCTGGTTACCAGCATTTCCTCTTTTTCCCACAATGTTTTCAAAAGGCTTCCATCTAAGGGTCGTAAAAAACAGGGATTGTTTGGCACAGGGTTGAAACAGTGAAACATAAAAAATAGAGAATGTTTATAAATTACATGAAGAAAAAATGAATGTTTGAAGTTTGTTTTTTTTGAAACAAGTATTTATAATATAAGTTTTTACCACACCTTTATATGATTGTAATGCTCTAAAATCTTTACCAAAAAAAAAATCACATCATTTTTTGACTCGTGCAGCGAAGCCTTTCGGAAACATTGTGGCAGTTCACGGCTGTGGTGAATCATGTGGCTGAAGGCTCAGGGCGACATAATTCACCACAGCCGTGAACAAATTTCAAAGTCCCCTGCCACCTGACCGTATAACAAATTTATTATACTGCAAAGTTTACTCTTTCAAAGCTCATTAAATGGATTTTTCCTGTTTTGTAATTTCACGAATCAAGTAGTTGAATGGGGCACTCAAAAGGGAAACTGGCTTTACATGGTTTTTGCCAGGATACATGATATATATGTTCCCGGCCTGTTAACCAATCAGATCACAAGAAATTTCTTTGCAGAATAATAATTTTATTATACTGCAAAGAAATTTCTCGTGATATGATTGGTTAATATACCAGAAACATATATATCATGTTCCCTGGCAAAAACCACATCAAGCCATTTTCCCTTTTGAGTGCCCCGTAAACATCACTGCGCATGCAACACAAAATCCAAAACGGCTGCATCGATCCATCACCAGACTGCAGATTTATGCACCAAACCAGTGACGTCAGTTTTCATTGAGTTGGGGCACTCAGAAGGAAATTTCTATTTCGTCAGCATACTCGATTTGTGAGATTATAATACAGGAAAATTTTGCTTAACACGCTTTGAAAGGGTAAAACTTTGCAGTATAATAAATTCCTTGTACGGGCAGGGCACTTGAAAACTTGTTCACTGCTGTATTGAATCATGTTGCCACCTCGCCTTCGGTTCCATATGACATGATTCACCACAGCTGTGAACAAGTTTCCAAGTCCCCTGCCACCTGACTGTACAACTAATATTGTTTTTGTGTAATAGAACCTTTACATCAACAGAATGTTACAATAGAGAAATCCATCAAAATGGCCTTGTAAAGGAAACAAAACTATAAACTCAAATCAGCCAGTTATCATCTTGTGAATCTTGCCCTGTGAGCTTTAACAATTTCATCTTTTTTGGGTCTTGGTGTACTGCAGGCTATTGGTTTTGGTTTTTCTGACACCTGCTCATCATTTGCTTTTCTAGCCCTCAAATAGCTGTTATTCTCTTTGTGATTTTCAAGCAGATAGTCCATGAGTTCATCAACATAACCTAAAAAAAAAAAAGGAACTGAATGTTTATTTCCATCTTGGGTATTATTCTAGTTATACTATGGCAAACAATTTTGCTAATTCAAGGTCTTGTTGATGCGACCAACTGTTCATTCTTGATCATCTATCCAGTCTTAATGCTTACTTTTAACAAGAATACCATAGAGGGAGTTCATAACCACAGTACTTGTGATATAACCAAAGGGTCTTACTATGTGATGGCCCTGGTTGTCTATCTGTCTGTCTGTCAATTCGTCCCTTTGCAATTTCTTGCGTGTGCAACTTCTCCTACAGTTTCCGTTGGAACAAGTTCAGACTTTCCACAATGAATCTCTAAAATGTGTGGTTGGGCATTTGACTCTTAAAATTTGGATCGCATAGGTGTTCTTGATTTAAACCCATTTCAATGACAAACCCATGCAGGTGTAACGCAAAAAAATGACCCCCATTACAAAATGACCCCCGGGTCATTTCTCGACGTAGAATAATGACCCGGGTCATTTTTCTACGTTGAAAAATGACCCATGGGTCATTCCTCTACGTCGAGAAATGACCCGTGGGTCATTTTGTAATGGGGGTCATTTTTCTGCTTTACACAGGCATATATACGCCGCTCTGCAAAGCTCTTGTTGTCCTTGGTATGATGTGGTGTAAGGCTGAAACCTTGCTTTGAACATGAATACAGTTGAATACCTTGCACCAACCAATGCCATCTTCAAACTATCCAGAGAAAGAATGCTTTTGAAAACATGTGAACATGAGAAAATGTTTGTAACCAGCTCATTTTCCATTTGCACAATGTATATTACTGTTTGAGATAGAAATTTCATGTTTTGAATAAACATCAGTATGTCACATTACCAACTACCTTACCAAATGTTGCTTCTTTTTTCACTTCTTTAGCAATTGCTGCACCTTTCCTTGATTTCGGAAATGATATTCTCCATTGTAAATTCCCATCTTTTGTCACTGCTTGAGTTTGTGAGGAATTTTCATTACAATGAAGTGCAGCTAGAGCAAGTCTGAAATGAAATATATACGTTTTCCTTACAAGTCACCAATTTAAAACTATTACCAATTCAGTGTTTTATAAACATATCTGCAGTAGAAGTCCTAACAATATCGTGGGAAAAGGAACAGTTGCCCATGACAAACAATTGCTAATTCCCACCATGTTTCCTACAATATTGGAGCACTATGTACCAGTTTCAGGAATGATCTGTAAGCAGCAAAGTCTTTCAATTTAGGATGCTGCATCTTTTTATATATAGTCAGAAAAAAGGTTGAATATGATTTTCATTCAACAGTTTGATGAAATGCACAGGACTGATAGGTGTAAGTTACAAATGTTTTTCCAAGTTTAGTATTCAATTGTCTAACGATTTTATTCTAACACAAATTATTAACCCATTACCACACAATACCTACTTTTGATGACCCTGAGAAAAAAAGCCTTTAGGAAACAATGTGGGAAAAGGAGAAAACGCTGGTTACCAGCATTTTCTCATTTTCCCACAATGTTTTCTACCCTTCACAAAACTTTCTAATTTCCAGTCACTTTACTTTTGTTGTCTGCAAATGCTTCTGATTTGGACAAACCTAAAATTTTCTTGTTTTGCAAAGAGTCAACCATCTACATTACGGAGAATCTGGGCAAAAACTTGGACAATTACAACACAAGTTACCTTGCTTCCATCTGTGCATAGAAGTAATGTACCGACTTCGAAGTAAACTGGCAAACAACATTATGAAAAGACTCAAGTGTAGATGTCTGTTCAGTTTGTGACAGCTTTTTTACATCTTGCACAAGCAGTCTTCCTATGACAATTTTTCCATTTCAACATATGGTTTAAAACCTGCCAAAAACAAAATACAATTACAGATAAAAGATTCCAGATCTGTCAAGACCTAATTCGGATTCCAGTTTGGTTAGGCAGACTGAAAATCTGCTCAGATCAAATTGGAATATTTCCTTGTGAAATAGTGTGACTACCTGTAAACCATCTCAATTCATTTGGTTCCCAGAATAGAGGTTTCAATCAGATATTCAGTTAAAATTGACTTTTAAAAGTGTTCTACTTTAGTGGCAAAAACAATTATGAAAAACACAGAATTTGTATGGAAAAAGAGTAGAAATCATAATGTCTTATGGGAGGATGAAAATAAAAATTGAAGTACACTCTTCTATGTATTTTGAGTTGTATTTTTTCCTATGGAAGAGCTTTTGTTTAGCAGATCAAAGATAAAACAGAAAATAAGAACCAAATTGAGTATTTATGTACCTTTTTTCATCCAGTCTCTGTCATCTAGCTGCCCATGTTCACAATGTGGAAACTTCTCTCCATGTCCACTGTGAATATTTGCCACATGGTTGAGAACTGATAGCCACTTCTGTTGCACAAGCTCACCATCACAACCACTACTTGCAGCACACCAGTACATATGGTTACTTATGGACCTTGCCCAGTCCTTCACTTTTTGCCATCCTTTTTTCTTGCCAGCCGCTTCAAGTTTCTTGTAGACACCTGTGAAAAAAAGAAAAACAAAATAGTCATTTCAATTAACTCTTTACCAAACAAGAAAACTTTAGACTTGTCCATTGAAATTGAAAGCATTTGCAGCCAACAAAGTAAATATGACTTGAAAATTGAAATTTGTATTAGGATGGGTAGAAAACAATGTGGGAAAAGAAGAAAATGCTGTTTACCAGCATTTTCTCCTTTTCCAACATTTTTTTCAAAAGGCCTCTTTCCCAGGGTCTGTAAAAGTCGTGATTGTGTTGGAAATTTTTAAACTTTGAAATCTCAAAGATCCAAAGCCAAAGGTCAATCTTACATTTCTCACAAATTTGTGAATCTGTCTTTCTCTTTGTCAGTTCAACCACCTGTCTGCCCATCTTTTTTTCATTTCCATGCTCTAACTCAAAATCTATTTGACCTGGGACCCTGAAACTTTATCCAAGTGTTTCTCATGACCCAAGGAGGTGTCGTATTGTTTTTGGTTCACGTTGGTCATCTGACAAGGTGCTGGTGGACGCATTAGTCCGCTTTGCAGTAGATTTAGTTTGGTGTTTTAAGCTGC
Source organism: Tridacna crocea (assembly GCA_943736015.1). NCBI lineage: Eukaryota > Metazoa > Mollusca > Bivalvia > Cardiida > Cardiidae > Tridacna > Tridacna crocea. Next base: position 20,521,812 of record OX031069.1, read on the forward strand.
ATGGTATTTTACTCTGCTTTCAATCTGATATTTAACAGTATCACCATAAAAGCTCACTTATTCATGCATGTGCTGGTTTTCACCAGTATTCCCAAGGACACTCCCATGAAAAACGCAGTGCTTACAGTAAGGCTTAAACCTGGGATCTTCACAAGTCTTGTATTTAAGCACTTAGTCATGCCAGACCTCTTTTTCATAGTATTTATAGTATATATCAAATTACTCTGTAAAGTTATTGTGATAAAGTATGATGCTGTCGACTATATAAATTTAACTTAAATATTAAATCACCAATATTTTGTGTTAAAATTGATTTCTGCAAAACCTTTCACAAAAGAATTGTCTTTGCAGCCATTTTAGATTAAGATAAGACTGCACAAAGTAATCAGTCTGATCTTAGTTAAGCTGTGTTTATTTATGCCAAGATCTCCTTGCATAAGAGAATCTTAAGACTTCAGATGTCTATTTTCTTATTTTGCTTTGCGTTTGGCTTGGGTCAGAAGCAAGGGTATTCCTTTCTTTGGAATGAAACAATAGCAGGCTGTAGTGCATGTGAGATTGCCTCTTACATGTATGTTTTACATTTTATCAAGTATATATCATCAAAAGGAAAAAAGAAATTTATTTTTTATTCTGACAGCTGTACAACAATAAACAAAAACAGGTTCTATGTATCAATGCTGTGGCATTGCATACATACAGTTTACTATGGATGTATAGTCAATTTCCCACAAGTACTCTGAAAAAGGTCTTACACAAAATGAAAATTACTCAATGCATTCTGGATCTGTCAATTGCATAATGCATTGAGAGACCCAGGCGAAAAATTGAAATATATAGTACTGCTGAAGGGGCTGCAGTGATTTGATGTGCATGATGAAAAAAAAACATTCAAGGTACAAATGATGGATCAAACAAACTTTTATGATTTAAAGCAGATGTCTGAAACTTAAAAAAATTTTGAATACATAACTGAGAAGGAGAGAGTTACATGCAAAAATATCTGGGTGATTTCCTTCTCAGATGAGCACAAATTCTCTTTCTTCTTCAAGTATCATTATGATACTGATTTTCACAGTGTCAGTTTACTCGATCTCTACTCAACAAGGTCAGACTCCACACCAGAGATAGATATGTCTGCTATGAAATTAAACAAACTCAAAGACAATTTAATTCCAATATCATCAAAAAATTATGATGACCTTGTGTCCCTCATAATGTGTAAATGACATACCGGTATTCCAAAAAGTCATCACTCGTTTCATCTACTTCTGCCTCATCTTTAAAGATTGTCTACAAACTTTTGCCTGTTTCAGTCAAATTAGCCCAACTCTTTACCAAACAACAAAATTTCATACTGGTCTAAATTCAAAGCATTTGCAGAAGACAAATGTAACTGAAATGACGATTTCCCTCTTCAACAGGGTGGAAAATATTGTGGGAAAAGGAGAAAAATGCTAGTAACAAGCATTTACTCCTTTGCCCATAATGTTTTCCAAAGGCTTTTTTCCCAGGTCATGAATACCTGGGATTGATTGGTAATTATTCCAGAATTTCTGTCCAATTCATCTTTTATGACAGTTTCGTTGAAAAAAGTGACAGTTTTTGTGTCTATTGAAATACAACATGATACAAATATAGCATATTATTTACAAGAATTGTGAACAATAGCAATATATTTTATAAAATTTGTTGTGCTGTTTTGTTATACATTTTTCTTGTTACAAAGATACATATATCATGTGTATTGATAACTGCACTGTTATGTTGCTGTGTTCAAAATGTGGTTACATGTATTTATTAATTGAAAAATGAATGATAAAAAATGCCTAATTATTCTCTCATATCCCAGATAGCCAAAAAATGAAATGGACACTTTCATTCCGTAAAATGCCTGACCTTTCTGGGACTAAATGACTGAAATGGACAATTTCAGTCAAATGACTGAAATGGACAGTTTCAGTCAAGACTATTTCTGTTTTTTTGCCTGCATATCTGGCAGTAAAGCAGACAGTGTAGATTTTAAATTGGACTGCAGGCTCTGTGCAGTCTGATTCAGGTATACACTCTCTATAAAGTAATTGCTGAATCTTGTTTCAGCATAACACAACTTAATTACATATTACAATCTCAATGATGTTTGACCAAAATCTACCAAAATAATTATGTCACATCATACCCCCAGGACCAGACCTTGATCTACTCTGTCCATAAAAGCTTGTATATGCTTGGCAGTCTGGGGAACTTTAAATCTTTGGAATCGAGAATTTTTGATAAACAGAAATTGTTATCTGGCTAAAAGTCAGGATTGTCCCATATAGGGCTAATATGGAGTGTTTGATACTTGCACTTTAATTCTCGAGGTTGAGAAGGAGAAGTAACCTACTGTTCTACTGGTTTGAAAATCTATAGTTCCAGTTTGGTTTCATTAACCCATTACCACACAATCCCTACTTTTGACGCCCCCGAGAAAGAAGCCTTCAGAAAACAATGTGGGAAAAGGAGAAAATGCTGGTAACCAGCATTTTCTCCTTTTCCCACACTGTTTTCTACCCTTCACAAAACAAATTTCAAATTTTTAGTCAGTTTTATTTTGTTGTCTGCAAATGCTTTCAATTTGGACAAGTCTATAATTTTGTCGTTTGGTAATGGGTTAAACATCTTGCTAAAAAGACTGTTAAGTTACAGGAAAAAGAGTAGAACAAAATTTTGATTGCAGTGTCCATTAAATGGCCCTGAATTGCTTGCAGATAGTTGTTGTTAGTTAATCTCAATAAAACAAACATCTTTTAACAACCAAGAATCAAGTTACACAAACTGACTGTGGGTTCTGTATGATTTGCATGGCTTTGTGGTAGATCTATACTTGTAAGCCTTTGGTTTGTAAAGCACTATTTACTTCAGAACCCTGGCCTTGGCCTGGTGAAGCCAAGGACACATATAAGTTACCTGTCACAGTGAAATCACTGAAGTAATGATGAAAGTGATGAAAAACACAGACATACATACAGTATGCTGCCTGTGAGTTGCTTGCAATTATTCTTTGAAGGGTTCTAACCTGGCTTATTGATTAAAAGTGTTCATTTGTCTTCCATACCTCCCAGATTCATTCCTAGGCTATAGTGCTGATACTTGAGAGCTTTCTCAGAAAAGTAGTGCAGAGCCTTTAGAAGCCTACTGCTGACAAAACACATTAATCACTTGAATAAGAAAAACTGAAATACTGTTGAACAAACATAAATTTACTTATACCAAACATGTCAGCAATTAAAAATCGATCAAGCCCAACCCTGCTGAAGCAGGAACTGAAAACTTCCATGACAAGAGTATGACAATTCTACTGCACTTGAACACCAATTTAGCACATAACCACATGTGGAAAATTGATCAAATCTTCATTGAATCAACTCTTTACAACCCAACAAAATTTAAGCCAAGACTAATCAAAACCATTTTGAAGATGACAAAGTAAATGTGACTAAAAAGTATTTTTTTTCTTGACAGGTAAGAAAATGTGAAAATGCCTGAAAAGGCCGGTTAACTAGAATTTCATATCTCCCCACAATGTTTTCAAAAACTGTCTTCCCCAGGATCGTTAAAAGTTGGGATTATCTGATAAAGGGTTAAAGATAAAAAAAAATCTAATACTTATATACCAGTTTTCCACATTATATTCATAATTTTACATTACAATCAGTTTAGCAAAGAGATAGCAGAATGCAAGTCAACAGCAATTTCTTCTCTCCAATGCAATATCTATCCTTTCTATAATGCTGTTGCACTGTAAGCCTCTATAAGCACATTTTCAGCAACAATCTGTTATCTCAAAGAACATAATACTTTTTGTGAATTGAAAAAAACTTCAAATTTGTTTAAATTCTATGTAAACAATGCAAATACCATAGTTCCATACTAAAGATGATTTCTGTAAAACACCATTTTTCTTGGTGTGAAACTATTGTAAGTGACATTCCATTAAAAAGCAGAAAATTCAATTTGTTTTTTCTTAAAATGATTTTTGTTATTAACACAACTTTCTGAAATACAAATCATATCTAAGTGTTTATCCAGCTTAAGCTTTAATAATGAAATGAAACATTTTTTTCCTTCTCCTGTAAAATTTTGGAAAATGCAGATACCATAGTTTCACTCTAACCCAGCATGAAAATGTTCATACAGACAACACTCACTTTCAAAACCCCTCTCAGATGTTGAAAGTTTACAAACCATTACCTTTTGCAACATGCCAAACATCAAACCAGTGCTGAATACAGGGCCTTTCTTCACGCAAATGCTTCTTTATGGAGCTGTGACGGACTGTTACTAGGTCCGCCACGTTTAGGTCCTGTATCTCTATGAGCCATCCAAGTCCTCTCTTTAACCCCTCCATTTCCATGGCATGGGAGTTTCGGACTTCATTGCTCTGAAAACATTAGCAGTAATGTGTAAATATACTCCTTTCTGAACTTCAAGGAAGTTCAGTTACAGATGCAGTAACCTACATGTATTAGAGATGCTCTGCATGTGAATATGTATGTATTTCATATGCATTGCAAGAAATTATGTTGGATTGGACTGAAAAAATAGCAAAACTCTGGTCCATTCAAAATTCATAGCCTATTATTTAGCATTTTAAACATGGGTCAAATTATCAGATTCTTCTCATGCAAGAGTAGTCAACATTGTGGTAAAGAGAGAAAATGCTGGTTTTAAAAACCCTCTCCTTCATGCTGATGAAATTCAAAAATGGTGGTAAAGGGCTCATGTGCTAATATGAATTATGAAAACATTAGAATTTTCACAAACATACCTGAACCAGCTGAAAATCCAAAACTTGGTTTGCTTCTAGGTCTATCATTGTGTAAGAGCCATATTTTGCTGTATGACCTGGGGTGCAACATCTCAAATCTCCAGCCAGCTTCAGTGATTTACCATGGCTCCTTATCTCCCTGACCATGGACTGTTGGTGCTTTTTCCAAACTGACATTATAGTTGGTGTTAAATAAACCGACTGTATCAAATTAAAAGTACTGTTGCTTATACATGTATTTTGTATTGAAGCAAAGTCTAGCGCTCTCAGTACTTTCACTGGACTCACACCACAAAACATGACTGCTGCACTCAAAATTAAGTTTCCCAATGGCATGTTACCGCATAGTGGCTGACTTCGCCATGTTGTCTCCTGCTCACAGTTGAAGCACTTAATGTCACATACCAGACATGTTCCTACAGTCTTCTTGTTCACACAAGTGATAGCTCCACAGACAGAACACTTGTTTAATAAACTGTAGAGACATGATTCAAACACAATGTACTTTCTTTCTTTGGCAATATTTGTATCACAATCCTTGATTTCATTACCACTGTCTTCAATTGGATGCCACTCAGGATCTCTAGTGTTGTCTGATACTAATGGCAACAGGGATTCATTCAAACTTTCATTCATATGTGGTTCATTCATATTCATACCCTTCATATGAGGCTGTATGTCATGTTCTTTACTCAGGGGAATGGAGGTTGTTTGGGTGCCTTTATTTTCTGTCTGCACAACTGGACATTGGATCAAAACACTCCTTCTTTTCTGTTGAAGAAAAATTACAATGTTCAGATAAAATTAATGTTATAACACTAAAGCTGCTAAGGACGACTCGGGCTCCTTTTGTGGACAGTGTAGATGAATATCAGAATAGAAAATTGTGCAGTCTGATCTTGGATCTACACTGTCCAAGAGGGAGACAGCTTTCTTCCACAAAATCTAAACTTGAATAGCAATTTTGGGTTTTTAACTCCAAACGAGAAAAGTTAGATGGGTCTATACTGAAAGCATATGCAGATGACAAATAAAACGCAACTGGAGAATTGAAATATTGTTCCCAGCAGGGTAGAGATCACAATGATTTCAGCTGTCAGTAGCTGGCATTGCATTAAGTTTGGTTATCAAAGAGCATAGCTCATAATAGATATATCCAGTTCAGTAATTGAAATTTACTTTGAGGAAAGGAGTATGCATTTTTGAGATGTCATTTACTTTTTATTGCCTAATCTACAACCATTCTCTTAGCTTTAACTCTTTATCAAATGACAAAATTTTCAACTCCCCTCAATGAGTGCATTTGCAATTGCATGGTACATGCTATTGAAAGCATGATGTGAAATGGAGACTACCGTATGCTGGTTACCAGTATTTTCTCCTTCTTCCACATTGTTTTGAAAAGGTTTGTTCCTCAGGGTCATTAAAACTTGAAACTGTGTGGCAAAAATTTCATGCATAAACAAAGTGAAACTTACGGCAAGGTTGTAAGCTGTCTGTGTGGCTGTTGAAAATGTTTGTTGACTGGTGAGAGTTTGGCTTGGCAGTCCATTTTCATCGGAGCCTATCGGGTTGATCTGGTGGGTTGTAGATAACTGTGCCTGTTGATTTGTTGACAGTTTGGAAGTGATTTTGTTCAAGTTGTCTCTGTTGGAACTTGGATTCAGATGAAAATGTAGAGAGCTTAGGTAAAGAACTTGTTAAATCTGCAAACCACGTCAATGAACAAGGGTAAGACTGGCAGGTCTGAGGATTCATTGTAGATGACACTGCTGTAGTTGTGATGATGGAAGTGGTTGTACATAGCAGCTATTGAGGGGCAAGCAGTCACACAAGAGGAAAGTGGAACTGCTGTGTAAACTTCTCCAAAATGGTCTGTGTTTGTCTCTGCTAAACATGGATTCCTTTCTTTTTGTCTGAGCATCAAAGTTGAGTTTATCTAAAAATTCAATGGCAAAACATTGAAATCAAAGTTGCATGTTATCCATATGGGTAAAAAATACATTAGGGTTTATTCTTGAAATGTTATCCAGTTTAGCTGAGGAGTAGCAGCAGTAGTGTTAGGCATTTGTCATTTGGTAAAGTGTTAACTCTTTACCAAATGACAAAATTTTAGACTGGTCCAAATTGAAAGCATTTGCAGACGACAAAATGAATGTGATCAAAGAATTGAAATTTGTTTTAGGAAGGGAAAAAAACATTGTTGGAAATGGAGAAAATGCTGGTTCCTAGAATGTTTTCAAAAGGCTTCTTTCACAGGGGGTGTTCAGAGTAGGGACTGTGTGGTAAAAGGTTAACTCTTTAATACACAATCCTGACTTTTAGAGAATCAGAGAATTTCCCACAATGTTTTCTGCCCTTCCAAACTCAAATTTCGATTTTTTAGTGACATTCATTTTGTCATCTTCAAATACTTTCAATTTGGACTTGTCTGTAATTTTGTTGTTTGGTAAGGAGTCAAACATGGGACAAAATTTCCAAGTGGTAAAACTTGAATACCAAAAGTAAATGGGAGTCAAAAGATGGAATATTTTACTGAAAGACTTTGTAATATTTTGGCAAGAGGACAAAATACATGTACCAGCATTTTTACCTTCCTCTAAATTGAATTTATAGACCTCTGTGAAAGTCATAAACTCTAAATTTTGTGTCATGTAAATTTGTTACTTCTTGTTTGTCTTCTGCAATTTTTTTTTAATTTGGACAAGTCTGAAATTGATCTGACAAGGAATGAGAGGCTAATACTGAAATTCAGATCAGACTGAAGTATAGACGACTTCAGATTCATTGTAAAAACATAGAGAGAGCTGGTATCAATTGATCCTTTATCCAAAAAGTGTTTTATTTTTAACTGCATGTTTACCAAACTTCAAAATTTTAGACAGGACCAACCTGAGAACACTATCTTGCACACAACAAAATGAAGTTACATATTTCAAAAATTGAAATTTGTTTCCAGCACACTAGAAAACATTGTGGTAAAGGAGATGCTGGTTACCAGCAGTTTCTCCTTTTCCTACAATGTTGAGTTCTGGTGTAGTTTCCAGTAAGCAGTATCCAAAGAAATTAGTATGACGTGAATGAACTTGTTTCTGAATCGATGCAAAATTCTGTACCAAATGTCAAAATTGAGTGTAGGACAAAACCCCCCTAGGACAAAACACCCCTAGGATAAACCCCCCATGGACAAAACCCCCCTAGGACAAAACCCCCATAGGATAAAAGCCTGCAAGGACAAAACCCCCATCATATATAAAAAGCATATAAATTTGAGAAAATACACATAATTTACAAACAGTTTTAAAGTATTCAAAACAAGTCTGTTTGATTTAAGGAAAAAAATCAAACATGAAAGGCAAAAGATGATTTAGATATTATTTAATTTGTACCTCCAGTTTGTTGATAATTTCTATTGCTATATCAACGAATGTAGGTAAAAATGTCAGAGGTAAAAATGCCATAGGAAAAACTGTCAGAGGTAAAAATGTCATAGGTAAAAATGTCAGAGTCAAAGTGGTAAATATGCCATAGGTAATAATGTCATAGGTAAAAATGTCAGATGTATTTATCATTGTATAAATATATGTGGTTAGCTCAGTTGGTCAAGGCTTAGCAAGTTCGAAATCTTGTCAGGGTTCACTTATTTCTGGCCTCTGAATCATCTGAGATAGCGGTCAAAATCAAGATTGGTATATGGACTAACAGAAGAACTAGGATCCCATACTATTGTCAAAGATACTTTTTCACAAATGTTTTTACCAAGGTTTGCAATTAGCTAAAGAATTGAAAGTTGTTTCCAGCGGGGCAGAAACAGTGCGGGAAATGGAGACAACGATGGTTACCAGCATTATCTTATTTTCCAACGAAGTTTTTTTTTAGGCTCCTTTATCATGTAAATTTGTTAGTTCTTGTTTGTCTTCTGCAATTTTTTTTTAATTTGGACAAGTCTGAAATTGTTCTGACAAGGAATGAGAGGTTAATACTGAAATTCAGATCAAACTGAAGTTATCAGGGTCGTTAAAACCAGGGCCCGTATTCACCAACCATTCTTGAGGATATTCTCAGTCTTATTCTCCAAGGTTTTCCAAGTTTGTAAGTAATACAACTTCCGATTGGCTAAACCATTCGGTTTAGCCAATCAGAAGTTGTGTTACTTACAAATGTAGAAAATTTTGGAGAATAAGACAAAGAACGTTCTTAAGAATGGTTGGTGAATACGGACCCAGGAGTTGTTTGCTAAAGGGTTAAATCAGCATCATGTAATGTTATCATTACAGAATGAAACAGAAAATTATTTCACAGTATAGCATGGATACAATGAAGATAAAAAAATAAATAATACATAAATGTATAGGACAACTGGTATATTATCAAATCTACAAAGAATGGCTTTACTTCAATGGATCTTGTGAGAGGCCAGAGCCACATGTTTTTTCATGTCATATACTTAGTATCTCTGACATCAATTTTACCTATGACATTATTACCTATGGCATATTTACCACTTTGGCTCTGACATTTTTACCTATGGCATTTTTACCTCTGACATTTTTACCGCACACCATATCAACACCTATGCAGACTTGGGCAAGACAGGTGTTGAGAAGGGATTAAGACACCTGATTTGCAAGTTTACACCTGTCATATTCACTAATATTTAGTAGTAGATTTGAACATATAAAAGCACCAAATAAGAAAAAAAAATCCTTTGATTAATATATAAATGATTTTTTTTCCATTGTATGATTGCATTTATAATTTATTATGAATTTATTATGAATCTATTAAGAAAAAAATCACATTTTTGGTCATAAAGCAAATTTTAAAGAAAAAAACACATTTTTGATCATAAAGCACAATTTAACTTATACAAAAACATTATTTTTTACAACCCCCACAAGTATTTAAAGCCGTAAATTTTATTAAACTTTAAAATGATTGTACAAAAAAAAAGTCATTTTAAAACCATTGGGGTTTTGTCCACTTTTCAGTTAAGGGTATGGGGGTTTTGTCCAGGGGTGTTTTGTCCATGGGTGTTTTGTCCTAGGGGTGTTTTGTCCTAGGGGGGTTTTGTCCGTACCCCGTCAAAATTACAGACTTGTCCAAATGGAAAGAATTTGCAGATGAAACAAAAGATTATTGGCTCAAAAAATGGAAATAGTTTCGGGAAGGGTAGAAAACATTGTGGGAAAAGGAGAAAAGGTTGGTTAAATGTGTTTTTTTTTTTTCCTTAAAAAATTGCATCTGGAAGTGCATCTAACCACAGTATTGTAAGCAATTGTTGTACACAAAGGTAGGTTTAAAATGATTATAAATCTCACCTCTCTCCGTGACGGTAGATCGGCTATCTCCGTGCGCAAAAGATAGAGTTTCTCTTTGTTTTCGATGCAAAACTTTTGCAAACAGGGATTACAGCGCATTAATTTGCAATTATGAAAAAACTCATCGGATCTCAAATTTCTCAATCAAATACTTTCGTACGATTGGTATCGGACATCTTTCAGTGTTTCTTTTCAATTTAAAGCTAACTATCATGTTCAACTCAAAATATATTGTTGTTTTCACAGGCCTTTTTTGAAGCGTATTGATATGCTTTGCAAGCTGTGATTCGCATTTTTACTCGTTTTTCTCCGTAAATTCTAGGATAGGAGTTGAAATTTCAGTATACGATTACTATGGCCTTAGGCTTGGCAAGCCAAGCCCAGGCCAAAAAAATAACAAACCGTCAGAGTCCAATTTTGAAAGGGTTTTTCTTGTCGGACGAGTGTAGATCGAAGCAAGGCAAGTCTTTTTTTCAAGGTCACTTGTCCTGCACGACGAGTGCCTTTTCTGGAAATTTTTGGACCCTGGTTTGCCGACCGTAATGACCAAGTTGTGACTGGTTTGCGTTTTATAGGCAACCATGACGTCAATCCTAATCTTAAATCTGAACTTTTTTAATCATGTTAAACAATTTATTCATGAAAGAAAAACAGTACAATAATAATGATTTGTAACAATAAAGTCAATAGAAATCATATGTGGTTAAATTTCATTCTATAAAAAAAAAAACATCAAGAGAACCTGTTCCCAGCAGGAAAAACATACTTTAAATATTGTTGAAAAGACTGAAAAGACTGAAATGATGAATATTTGCATTTGTTGTTTTTAATGGTGTTAATAAATGTTTCACCCTCTTTGTCGTTAAGACTTCAGATTGTTTGGATAAAGGTTAGAGGTGGCCCTTCAGAATTTGGGACGAAAATTCTACAAATATACAAAAAATATCATCTTTATACTCTCAAAGCCTTATAATCGTCTTTCATACAACCCCAGTAGTCGATATCCATCCGACAACACGAGAAATCTTGAATTGAACAAAGCAGCAACAAACGACATTTTACTACAGCTCTAATGGTACATGTGGTCAACAAAAGCGCTTCTGGAAGGCGAGATGGTTTGTTACCGGTTTTTCCTATTTCTTTACTCAATGGCCTCAAAAAACTTTTCTTCAGTGTCGTTAAAACATGGGATTGTTTGAAGGGCAGCCTGGGTTCAGTCCAATCATTTTCTCCTTTTTTATAATTATCGTGACATTACTTTGTCAAAAATGGGCGTCATTAAAAAAAAAAAAAAAAGGGGGGGGGGGGCGAATAAAATAAATCGAACTGTAATCCAGGCTGTGTAAAGGGTTAGATGTAAAACCAAATTTGTCAGACTTAATAGTAATATAGCTGACGAAAGAGTTGCCACTGAAAAAGTAAGCTGACCATTCGATCAATACTGTAGCAAAACAAATGATTGCCAAGTGCAGGGAAAACGTAAATGATAATTACTGCTACTAAAAATTGAATTGTCTGTACTTTTTCTCTTTCATATTTTCTGTTCTTCCCACGTGGCGTTTGATTTTTAGATATAACTCTTTACAAAACGACCAAATTATGGACTAAACCAAACTAAAAACATTTACGGGCGTACATACACGACTAACTACATTTACTCAAATGATAATTTTCTTTCTCTGATATCATAGGAATATTGTGGGAAAAAGAAGCAAAGGCTGTTTACCAGTATTTTCGCATTGTCCAGCAATGTTTTCAAAAACCTCTTTCATAGTTATTAAAGCTTGGGATCGCAGTACTTGTTCCTTTAGAATGAACTTATTTTTTAACGCAAGTTTTAATAAATATATTTCATAGATATATATATAATATCTTCCAATCAATTGTGTTATCCTTTATTTTACCTTTATCTTCTTAGTAATTCATTAGTAATACGATTGCATTATGACCAATCGAATTCCGTGAATTCTGAAAGATTTCTTGAAACAAATGGCAGCTGCGACATTATTTTTTCGCCGTGCTTTTACCCATTTTGCTGCATCTTTGCAGCAACTTTTGTACTTGTTATCTATAACGCTCTGTCTTGCACTCCGGATCATTCACATTCATGTATGGTGAGAGTAACGAACGACAACTCTGCTCGGAGATTGTCTATATATAACGTTGTGTTGACACTTTAATGTATGTGTCACAAAACGCGTCCCCGCTATTCATGCGATTGTAAATAAAGCAAACTACATATAGAATATTGGCCCGTGTTATTCTTATCACGTTTTCTTATGTTTATTTACTAAATCTAGGATACTTCAGCGGAATGCTGGAGAAATCGGCCCCTGGAAAAATCGTCCCCAAACTGCTTGGCCCGTGTTATGTTAAATATCACTCCGGAAAAATCGTCCCCTGGGGACGACTTCTTTGGTGAAATCGTCCCCAAATAAAATTTTAGAGAAATCGGCTCCAACATCAAATTTCATTCATATCGATATTCAAGTTGTCTGTAAAAATATTTTTGAAAGTTCGTTGTCTTTTAAAGTATGTACATTTTGTGTATTAGTTACCTGTATCCAAGAGTTATTTGGTAGTTTTGCCATTGTTTATATTGCCTATTTCACACTGAGAGGATGTAATTCACACCTTTAATACCTGTCACAAATAGATTACACCCGTGTGATTCTTAAAATATGTCTTTGATTGACTTTGATTTGAAACCAAATAAATGCTTATAATTTTTTTCTGTAGTCGTTTGCTTGTCATTGATGTATTTTTTTTTTTTATCTCTCTCTCTACTAGTGTCATACCTGTGACCAATACCATTTAGCAGGGGCATCAGTGTCTCTGACACACAGGTCTATTTCTAGTGTTCACTAGGGCTTGTGTGCATCCGAATATTTCCGGTCCATAACTTCTACAATTGTGGATGGATTTTAAAATAACTTGGCACAATTGACCTCCATCACGAATAGGTGTGCCATTTGAAACATCTGATCAAGTAGGTTCAAGATCAAGGCCACATTGAAGGACAATTTTTCGTCCGAACCATAACTCCTACATTTTTGGATAGATTCCGATATAAATTAGCACAATGCATTGTTCTCCATCAAGACTAGAAGTTCCCCTTGAAACATTTATTCAGGTCCAGGGTCTAGGTCAAGCTTGAAGGTCAAGTGTTTGCAGGCTTGACACAAGTGTCCTTGGACAACGATTATGAATTAGGATTAACGTCTTTATGTATTACATATGTAGATATAAGTATCGAAGCTCAAGTCACTGTGACTTGTCCGTAAAACAGGCAAGTAAAATAGGAAAACCGAGCCTTTAAGTAGAATCGTTTTCCCAAAACAATTCAACCGTTTCACAGTATTTTATTGAGAAAATATTTTGGCTAAAAGAGAATTTGCTTGTAACAAGCATTTTCTCCCAATTTCCCTAAAATCTTACATTTCAATATACACGAAGAACTAACTGTTTGTATAAATTAAAAATGACCTCTTGTGTTGTTTCGTATCCTCAATTTCCTGGCCTTCACTATTATCAGTACCTTGATTTTTATTATCCCCCGCTGTAGGCGGAGGGATATAGTTTAAGCGTTGTCCGCCCGTCCTTCCGTCCGTCCGTCTGTCCGTCCGTCCGTGGGTCCGTCCCGGCAAATATCTCCAATACGATTGGACGGAATTTCGTGAAACTTTATACACATGTACAATGACCCATTCTCCCGAAACAGTTTTTTTGATTCGATGCAAAATGGCCGACTGAGAGCGATTTTAAATTTCACTTAAGTTACACTTAAGTGCACTTTTGATGTTTGGAGTCTTCTCTTCAAAACTATACAAAGTTTTTACATTGAACTTGTCACATCTGTCAACCTCCATTAGAAAATGCAGGAAAAAAAGTTTATATCTGTCAACCTCCATTAGGAAATGCAGGAAAAAAAGTTTTATCTACATTGACCGTGTAAAACCACAGTTATTTGCCCTTGTTTTTGTAATAAGGTATCATGGAAAAAAGGGGGTTTTATGTCTTCCACATTTCTTGTGAAGGCAACTTCTTCCACATTTCTTGACGGAATTGAATATAATTTTGACAGAATATTTCTTGTCATGTGACCTACTGCATAAGGTCAACATTTTGCGATTTGTAGCTGCGTCATGAAAAAAGGGGGCTTCATGTTTTATTTCATTTTATTTCTTGTGAATGCAACTCGTCCCATATTTCTTGCCAGAATTGAAATGAATTTTCACAGAATGTTTCTTATCATCTGACCTATCGCATATTCTCAAGGTTTTGCAATTTGTGGCTGCGTCATGAAAAAAAGGGGGCTTCGTGTTTTATTTCATTCTATTTCTTGTGAAGGCAACTCCCCCCACATTTCTTGGCAGATTTGAATGGAATTTTTACAAATATCATGTGACCTAACACAACGCCTCCCACATTTCTTGGCAGATTTGGATGGAATTTTCACATGATCATGTGACCTACGGTATATTGTCAAGGTTTTGGGATTTGTAGCTGCATCATGGAATAAGGGGGCTTCATGTTATTCATTTTTCACCTGTATCTCTTAAATTACTGGACATATCTCAACAGATTTAGACGAGATTTTCACAGATCATGCAACCTAGCACGTGTTGACAGGGTTTTTCAATTTATCAATGTATCATGGAAAATGGGGACTTCATGTCAAATTTAATTTTTTATCAGTGTATTTCCAACTTTTGCACATATTTTCATAGAACTTCATGTTGTTATTGCTTGATCAAAGCCAGTGACCAATGAGTCAATTGTGCATTCGTCTCTCCATGCATCAGTCTGTTCGTAAACCTTTTATCACAAGTAATACCATATATCCATTCAGCTACCCAGGCATGTGCTACAAATTTCAACATGTTAGTCTCTAGCTACCTGCTTGAAATGGCAGCAGTGTGGCGGCTTATATTGTGAGAGGGATATCTTCTAAAGTCCTTGACAAAAACTGATGAAACTTCATGCATGTTTTCCATTGGATAGTCCATTGATACTTTTTTTTTCACCACACATATGACATGTCATGGAAAAGGGGGTTTTATGTATATTTCCTTAATTTGTTTTCATTTTATGAAAATGCCAAAGGGTACTTAATGTATAATTCTGTTATGGACCTCTTTTATATTTTTTTATGTAATGAAATCCTGTGCCATGTAACAAGGGAGCTTAATGTATAATTTCATCATGGACCAATAACAAAAAGGCCACATGTACATGCAAAACGCAATACCTCTTATACGTTTGTATCAAAAAAGGTCTTTTTCGGCGGGGGATATCATTTCAACGAAATTGCTTGTTGTATTTTACATTTTGATTTAATATGACACGAGGATCGTTTTAAACGGGTTTTTGTTCAATGATATTGATATATATGTATATATATATATTTTTTTTCAATATTTTTTTTATTGTATTTTACATTTTGATTTAATATGACATAAAGATTGTATTAAACGGGTTCATTATACACAGTGAGTGTTTATAACTTTGTATTGAAGATTAAACAAACGGATACATATCTAAATATAGTCCGACTTTACACTTCTAGAACACCATGTACTTGCAAAGTACACATGGAGTGTGGCGACTTACAGGGGTCAGGATAGCTCAGTGGCTAGAGATTGATTGCTTGAATGAAGTTTCACGTCTGTATTAAATGTCTATTCAGTCATAACAAGGTGTCAGCTAATCTATTCATTTGCAATCTTGTTTCTCCAGCACTTGCCTAAGTATCTGTCATGAGACCCACAATTTATCACTGAGCCACGCAAAACCCACTGTGGTTAGAGAACTCGTCCTACGCGGGGTGTTCAATTTATTATGAAATAACTATTTTAAACACGGCTTAATCATTTACTTGCATATGTTTCGTTACAACAGGTGCTCAATCTGGGATCCATGACGATAAAAATCAAAGTGCTGTAAGCACTGTAATCGGTCGTCACTGAATGATTATTGGTTGGTTGGTTGTATTGGAATTTACTTTAACAGCTAAGGTCATATCATGGCGATCGATGACGCACATGTGTTTTCTGACTTTCTCACACCGGTACTAACACAACTTTTCTTTACTAAGCCACCGACTACTTTTCTCACATGCTTCTGCAGAAGTGAGAGGCAAAAATACGCCGGAAAGAAAGTTCGCCTCAACCAAGGATAGAACTCACAACCACCGGGTTATGAGTCCGACACGCTTACCACTGAGCCACCCGGACGCAGCCACTGAATGATTAAGCAATGTGAGTATTTTCTAGGGTATAATTGTTGTCACGGCAACCAGAGGTTTTAATGAAAATTACTTAAGTTAGTTTAATTTGACTCGAGAAAAGCATTTCACCAATTACTAGTGGACATATATAACACTTGCTGTGAGTACTACTTCTAGGTGGCGAGTTAGAGTTCGTTCAAAATTTTTTAGTCATTTTTGCAAATAGATCTACTGCTGACATAGGCAATGCCAATAAATGTCTGAGATAGTCAAATAGTACATTTGTAACCTTAAATGAGCATCACATTGTATGATCGAAAAAATTCCCAAAACTTTACTTCCCTGTACCTCCTCTTAATTTGACCAATGAAAACCGTGAAAAACATGAAATGTCATTTTGAGAGTTCTAAACCAAAAATGGCTTTCTTGGCAAAATGATCTGTGAAACTAAATATATTAAACTTCTATTTTTCAGGGTTGGATTTTGTTAAATCTATTGAATGCACATAAAGGTTTCTTTTATAGATTTTGAATGGCTGAGCATTTGATTCTGAATGGGAAGACATATTTTTATCCCGTTGAAAATATATGAGAACCCGTGCTAAATCTAAATTATCAAATGACCGGTTACGACTTCTTACTAGTTAAAAAATAAGCAAAGAGTACTAAATCTAACAAAACATTAAAGTAGTACAGATAGTTATCAAATAGAGTACTCATATACAAACTTCTCGAAAATCAGCTCTATACACATGAAGTTAAATAATTGATAAGTTCCCTCAGATGACTAGCTCTGAATGGCAGTCCCCCATTTCCAGACAGACTGATTCTCTTTTCAACAAATCTACAAACTTGTACTTTTGTGGGTTTGAACACATAACCGATGGATGCACTACTTACATCCTTGCAACGAAGATGCTTCCTTGATCACACACATCAAACCTTGCCGTCTACCTAACTTAAAAACAGTAGAGGGGAGGGGGGATACAGCATAAACGAAAACGATCCACGGGAATACGAAGCTAGTCCAAAGTTTACAAGTTCCGTCTCTTAAAAATTCAAAGGAATCAA
The DNA here is from genome assembly GCA_943736015.1 of Tridacna crocea. Taxonomy (NCBI): domain Eukaryota; kingdom Metazoa; phylum Mollusca; class Bivalvia; order Cardiida; family Cardiidae; genus Tridacna; species Tridacna crocea. Next base: position 20,539,243 of record OX031069.1, read on the forward strand.
TCCAGATAAAGTACTTGCATACAAGAGTCACATGAAAACTTGAATTTCAGTTGTTGTTGCTTCTTATTTAGATTTTATCTCGTTCTCTCCGAGACTCTCTCTCTCTCTGCAACCTTCTTCAAAATAACGACTGTAGTGGACTTCAAAGCGTCGGTAATCGATCACGTGATACACACAGAAGAATTTGATTCGTTCTCCGCTCAGTTCTCACTTGTACCATGTGACTTCTATTTCGCCAGAAACCTCCACCTAAATACATCACGTGACTATTTCTTCCCTTTACATCGGAAATTTTCAATTTGTTGACCAGTATCTAGAATCTATGCAGTAACGTGCTGGTATTTGGAAGACGAGTGCCATAATTCATTATTGTACGCATTGAAAATATTCGCCATTCAAAGAAAACAAAAACAAAGTAAATCTGATGTTCCTCGAATTGTAGCTAATCTAAGAGTCTTTATACAAATTACAGTAAGTATAGTTTGTATGCGTCCATTCCTGTAAAGGGCCTTTTCGGGAATTGGGTCAGTTTGGATTGTGGAAAACGCCGTCTCTAATCGGTCTAACGACAGATTAAACATCAATCTGCATCCTGTACGCCAGCTGTCATGAGTCCGATTCATGTACGACTGCTCTTGTTTTTTAAAGACCCTTTGAAAAACCAGTCACAGTATAAACTTTTCGTTTTTGTAGCCTACATTTCCATTTCAAATTTTCATTCACCCTTATTTGGTCGTCTGCAAATGCTTTTGATTAGGAGAAAACTAAAATTTTGTCGTTTGGTAATGAGTTAAACATCGAAAAACGAGAATATTTGTCCGCCATGAGTTTGAATCCCGCCAGATGCACTTTGTATATCGGCCATGCATTTGTTGCGAACTTTCATGTTCGTATGATAGGCTGAAACTTGCCATGTAGTCAAGATCAAATTGGAATGTAACTTTTATCAAACAAAATTTGGGTTCAATCCCGGGTCCGTATTCACCAACCATTCTCAAGAACGTTCTTTGTCTTATTCTCCAGAATTTTCTACATTTGACAATAACTGGTACCAGTGTTGGATTTGGGTTTAGCCAATCAGAAGTTGTGTTACTTGCAAATGTTGTAAATCTTGGTGAATAAGACTAAGAATATTCTCAAGAATGGTTGGTGAATACTGGCCCTGGACTTGCGCTGGACAATAGATAGAAAATAAAATACAATTGGTATAAAAATAATTTAAAAGTAATTTATTTAGATAAAGAAAGTCGATAGTTGAATCTACAGGTAGATCATATTTCTTATCCACATAATATTAAGATTTCCTCTAAAACATGTAACATTACATAATTTCATGAAATCAAACCAGAATTTATTAGTTTCTTCTTCTCTACTGGAACTGTCTGTTTGGTAAATTCAAAAAGTGTTCCAGTCTAGAACATTTAGACTTGGTACCTGCATCTAACTGACAAAGACATAAAACGGTTGTACTTCCAAAACAGTTTACATTCAGTTCAAATCCTGAATTCCAGGGCTAGCAATCCTGTCATCCGTAGAGAGAACACTTATTAAAGAGTAGTGATTGGAATAGCGGTCTGCAACAAAATACATATTTGCCGGTGAATATGGCGAGTTTTTTTTTTTCTAGTTGTATGTCTTATCCTTTCAACTAATACAGGATTGAAAAAAAAAAAAATCAAGACTGGCATATTTGTAAACTTATTGCCAAAATGATGATAAGAAAATTATGTCTATAGATATAATCTGCCTTATACCTTTTCCAAAGAGACACAATTCTAGACTCATTTAAACTGAAAGGATTTGCAGACGACAAAGTGGATATAGGAAAACATGATGGAACATGTTTCTAAATGAGCTGAAAACTTATGGAAAAAGGAGAAAGTGCTCGTTACCAGCATTTTCGTCTTTTCCCATAATGTTTTCAAGAGGATTTGACTTGGGATAGATATTTGTATGGTAAAGGATTAAAACGAAAAATACTTATTAAATAAGTTACTGAATTGTACGTCATCCAACCACGAAAAAATATATTCTTACAATTATTACAATTTCATGTGAAAACTGAACATGCCTTTATTAATACTAAGTATGGTGTTTGATAGTTAAAGCCGTTTTAAACATATACAGTACACTATATTGCGACCCCAGTGCTCCTTTTCATGCTGCCCTGGAGTTTCTGTTACCAGTGCTCCGCACAATATTCTCTCTATGCCACTGACTTTATCAATTTCCACCTAACCATTGTCGAAATGATGGTCGGCGGATAGAGAAGTGACTAAATTATCATAAATCCTCAATCCTCGGGGGAGACTGGCTTAGCCGAGTATCGAACCAGCGACTCCCCATTCTTAAACCTTGTGCGATACCGGCTGAGCTACCGCCGCTCGTCCAACCTAATTTTGGAAAATACTCTGGGCACCGATCATAGAAGAACAAAATACATTGTAAACTGATCATCAGTAAGAAAGTATAAGTGTAATGAAAAAAAAAATGTTGTTCCTGAAAGTGATAAGTCTGCAGTTAATTGAGGTAATTTGAATGTTTAGAGTTGAATTTTGGAAAAGTTTTGAACAGTTCTAAAGGTCAAATGACCCACATCATGTGTCGGTGTCTATGGCTGTATATAAATCAGATGGATAAATTACCAGTCAGTATCATATTTAGGGACAAATCAATTACGTTTTTCTTGATTCCCTAATCCAACACTGGTACCAGTTACTGTCAGAATGCTTTATGCACCTGAGAGAGAGAGAGAGAGAGTCCAACTACTTGTAGGGAGTACCACTTACTAGATCTAGTACAACCAACAAAAAAAAAAGGGGGGAGTTATACCCTCTCTCCCAAAAAACTTCCGTTTGAGTTTGAGAAAAAAATTAAAACAAGATACATTGGGCGTTACAGAGGTCGAGTTAATGGCACGTGTGTTTAACACTTTGGTTATCGTCAAATAGCGTATCAAAAATCATTGATGTCATTTTTAAGTGTAGAATGCTATACAGCTCTATCTACAATTGGAAAAAAAGAGCTACATTTGCTAAAACTTGCTTCATTACGTATCAACTATTGTGTAAAGAAAAAGTCACACATATCTCCCGTAAGCTTATCTGCATAGGCCATTAAATCGTCATAACTCTTAACACTTATTGAATGACCTTTATCTGCTACTGCTTTCAGCAGGTGGAAGTACGCGCCCTGTCCTACTGTCACTACGTACAAAAAGTCAACCTGTTTTTTTATTTCTTGAAATTCCACAAGAGTGTCGTGGTTTAACCTCTGTGAGGAATCTACAAAAATTACTACCATTTTTGAAGCATTTTTACGTCCGCCATTTTCGATAGTGAACTGCTGTCTGGTTACCCGCCTCAACATATTTAAGAATGGCTGGTACTCGACTCTTGACAAGTCCGAACTTTGTAAAACACTTCCGAGTGCAATATTTCCGGTAGGACAATTCTCAACATCTCGACCAATTCGGAGGTCACCGTTCATCATGTTGAATTGTTCAACACTTTTTGCAGCAAACTGTGAAATTGTCTGTGACCGCCAGCTGCCGAGTTTCAGTGCATCGTAGACAAATAAGAGATCGGTTGGTTTTCGTGGATGACACACTGAAAAAAAAAACAACATTATCTCAAAATATATAAATGGCCCGACCTAAAATTGGAGTTGAATGCATCTCCGTGATCCATGGTACAAAGCAAGGTATCACATACTTATGGGTCCATAATTTCCACGTTTTTTTTTTAAAGAACCAAATTAATCATGTGATAGACTGGTCCTTGTACAAACAGAACATTGATTGGTAGCGAAAAGTATCAGCCAAGGTCAGCCTGCACAGTCCGCGCAGACTGACCTGGGCTGATACTTTTCGCAGATGCATTAAACTACACTTTCGCAGGCTATGGCTCTTGTAGACAGGTTGAGAAATAACACGGGTCGAATCTTAACGGAGTAAATTTTGGGGAGGGTTGGTGTTTGTCCGCTAATTGCAGTTGTTTTGATTCTATTTGAACAAAATATTATATGGTATAGCGGCATGAGAGAAAAGTGTGTTCAACGGCTTCTCAGCAAAAACCACGATTTAGCCGAGAGTGCATTTGCAGACGACAACTCGAAAGTGGCTCAAGTGATGAGATTTGTCTCTAAAAGTGAATTCCTATTGAAGGAATACCACGGCATAGGGGTTTAGGCATGCTCTGGCAAAAGGGGGCTTGATGCACCACCGTAATCCATATTACCAAGCAAGTTATCAAATAATTGACCATCCATAATATCCATTACTTCTAATAACCTACTGGATCAAGGGATGTACTGGTCCTTTGATAAGCAGAACATTCAACAAAGGCAATGGTTTCTCAGTTCTATTCTGCATAAATTTACTTTGGACAAGTTTAAATGCTGTAATGTGCCTTATATCAGAAACAATTGATTTGCGACGCCATTAATATTATGGATACAAATTGTCTTGTAATAAGAATTTACCTGCATGGTCTGCCAGACCTGGCAGCCCGTCTAGTGGTTCAATGGTGCATGACCGGGCAGCCAGTTTCACTTTGATGTTCAGTAGGGACCCAAAGTCATCAACATGCAGGAAGAACTTGTCTGTTGGTTTGCTGGCAATATCCATCAGCTCTCGTTTATCAATGCCTTCACCAATACCAATGGCGAAAATTTGAATTCCAACCTTTCTAGCAAGCTCTGCCTCCCTGGCTGTGACGTCAGGAGTTCGAGACAGGCCGTCAGTCAGAACTATGGCTACTCTAGCCACTTGTTCGCCACGGTTTTGATTCAGCGTTCCGTAAAATCCCTCCTCACGCATGCGTCGAAGAGCAGTGGCTGTGTCGGTCCCGCCTTTCATGTACGTAGCAGTATTCAGAGCGCTGTAATAGTCTTCTTTTTTGGTCATTGTATAATCTAGCTTTACATGGAATCTGACGGTATCGCTGAAGGTCATGACCCCAACTCGAGTTTTATTAGGCCCGATATCAAGGACATCGATAATTTCGCGGACGAAGTCGATTTCCTTGACAAAGTTGTCCTCATTTATACTGTCGGATGAATCAATGACAAAGAAAATGTCTGCTCTTTTTCCCGTACAACCTTGAAAGGAAGAGAGGAAGAACTCAATACAAAAAGAACGACAACGTTCGTTATCAATATGATAAAAGATGACCTATTTGTAGATCAAAAATTGGAAAATCTAAATAAAAATATTATGGCCTAGGTTAATAATTGTGTATCCGAGGACGAATATCAAGATCAGACTGCACAAACTCAGCAGTCTTATCTTAATCCATGCCGCCGGAAAAGCTATTTATGTCGCTAAATCATTTTAAAAAAAGGTTGCACTAGTCCCATTAATTCTGAATAAATGCTTGATATATGTTTTATTCCTTTACACACTGAATGTTCTTCAAGAATGGCTACGACCGGTACATAGATATCAGGGATGAGGGGAGATAATAGGATGGGGAAATTCAGTTGCTTGGATATAGACGAGATGCTTTTTAGGCACGGTTTAAATCAAGATTGGAAGCTTTCAGGTATAAAAAAAAAACTTCATACAATGTATCATTTGGGTATTTTGACTAACTTTATCGTATATTCGTTCAGTCTATTTACAAGTAATCTAGCTCAGTAAGTAGTAACTTATACAAAGAAACTCAATTATCCACTCATAGAAAAAAATGCAGTTGATAATCTTAAAAAAAAAAATCCAGTGAATAATCAAAACAAATTGACTTAAAGAATAATAATACATGTATGAGACTCAAAACATCGTGGCAAGAGGGGAATTGGTCATGAAGAGCAATTACCAATGTTGGAACATTTTTTAACCGTGGTCTACTACATACAAAAATAGTCATTAGGGGAACGTTTGACTAGTCTGCTGAGGCAAGTGCGGTATAACCGGGTGTAAAACCAGTGTGCAGCAGCAAGTTTTGATATAACCTGTAGTACAACTGATCGGCAGGAGCAAGTACGGTATAACCTGTTGTACAACTGGTCTGCAGGAGCAAGTACGGTATAACCTGTTGTACAACTGGTCTGCAGGAGCAAGTACGGTATAACCTGTTGTACAACTGGTCGGCAGGAGCATGTGCGGTTTAACCTGTTGTACAACTGGTCTGTAAAATCAAGTGCGGTTTAACCTGTTGTACAACTGGTCTGCAAAATCAAGTGCAGTATAACCTGTTGTACAACTGGTCTGCAGGAGCAAGTACGATATTACCCTGTTATACAACTCGTCTGCAGGAGCAAGTGCGGTATAACCTATTGTAGAACTGAGCGGCAGGGGCATGTGCAGTATAACTTGTTGTACAACTGGTCTGCAGGAGCAAGTTCGGTATAACCCTGTTATACGACTGGTCTGCAGGAGCAAGTGCGGTATAACCTGTTGTACAACTGGTCTGCAGGAACAAGTGCTGTATAACCTGTTGTACAACTGGTCTGCAGGAGCAAATCTGGGTATAACCTGTTGTACAACTTGTGTGCAGGAGCAAGTGCGGTATAACCTGTTGTACAACTGGTCTGCAGGAACAAATGCGGTATAACCTGTTGTACAACTGGTCTGTAGGAGCAAGTACGGTTTAGTCTGTTGTACAACTGGTCTGCAGGAACAAATGCGGTAAAACCTGTTGTACAACTGGTCTGTAGGAGCAAGTGCGGTATAACCTGTTGTACAACTGGTCTGTAGGAGCAAGTACGGTTTAGTCTGTTGTACAACTGGTCTGTAGGAGCAAACGCGGTATAACCTGTTGTACAACTGGTCTGCAGGAACAAATGCGGTAAAACCTGTTGTACAACTGGTCTGTAGGAGCAAACGCGGTATAACCTGTTGTACAACTGGTCTGTAGGAGCAAGTACGGTTTAGTCTGTTGTACAACTGGTCTGTAGGAGCAAACGCGGTAAAACCTGTTGTACAACTGGTCTGTAGGAGCAAGTGCGGTTTAGTCTGTTGTACAACTGGTCTGTAGGAGCAAGTACGGTTTAGTCTGTTGTACAACTGGTCTGTAGGAGCAAATGCGGTATAACCTGTTGTACAACTGGTCTGTAGGAGCAAACGCGGTAAAACCTGTTGTACAACTGGTCTGTAGGAGCAAGTGCGGTTTAGTCTGTTGTACAACTGGTCTGTAGGAGCAAGTGCTGTATAACCTGTTGTACAACTGGTCTGTAGGAGCAAGTGCGGTTTAGTCTGTTGTACAACTGGTCTGTAGGAGCAAACGCGGTAAAACCTGTTGTACAACTGGTCTGTAGGAGCAAGTACGGTTTAGTCTGTTGTACAACTGGTCTGTAGGAGCAAATGCGGTATAACCTGTTGTACAACTGGTCTGTAGGAGCAAGTACGGTATAACCTGTTGTACAACTGGTCTGTAGGAGCAAGTACGGTTTAGTCTGTTGTACAACTGGTCTGTAGGAGCAAATGCGGTATAACCTGTTGTACAACTGGTCTGTAGGAGCAAGTGCGGTATAACCTGTTGTACAACTGGTCTGCAGGAACAAATGCGGTAAAACCTGTTGTACAACTGGTCTGTAGGAGCAAGTACGGTAAAACCTGTTGTACAACTGTTCTGTAGGAGCAAGTACGGTTTAGTCTGTTGTACAACTGGTCTGCAGGAACAAATGCGGTAAAACCTGTTGTACAACTGGTCTGTAGGAGCAAGTGCGGTATAACCTGTTGTACAACTGGTCTGTAGGAGCAAACGCGGTAAAACCTGTTGTACAACTGGTCTGTAGGAGCAAACGCGGTAAAACCTGTTGTACAACTGGTCTGTAGGAGCAAGTGCTGTATAACCTGTTGTACAACTGGTCTGTAGGAGCAAGTACGGTTTAGTCTGTTGTACAACTGGTCTGTAGGAGCAAACGCGGTATAACCTGTTGTACAACTGGTCTGTAGGAGCAAGTGCGGTATAACCTGTTGTACAACTGTTCTGTAGGAGCAAGTGCGGTATAACCTGTTGTACAACTGGTCTGCAGGAGCAAGTACGGTTTAGTCTGTTGTACAACTGGTCTGTAGGAGCAAACGCGGTATAACCTGTTGTACAACTGGTCTGTAGGAGCAAACGCGGTATAACCTGTTGTACAACTGGTCTGTAGGAGCAAACGCGGTATAACCTGTTGTACAACTGGTCTGTAGGAGCAAACGCGGTATAACCTGTTGTACAACTGGTCTGTAGGAGCAAACGCGGTATAACCTGTTGTACAACTGGTCTGTAGGAGCAAACGCGGTATAACCTGTTGTACAACTGGTCTGTAGGAGCAAACGCGGTAAAACCTGTTGTACAACTGGTCTGTAGGAGCAAGTGCTGTATAACCTGTTGTACAACTGGTCTGTAGGAGCAAGTGCGGTATAACCTGTTGTACAACTGGTCTGTAGGAGCAAACGCGGTAAAACCTGTTGTACAACTGGTCTGTAGGAGCAAGTGCTGTATAACCTGTTGTACAACTGGTCTGTAGGAGCAAGTGCGGTATAACCTGTTGTACAACTGGTCTGTAGGAGCAAACGCGGTAAAACCTGTTGTACAACTGGTCTGTAGGAGCAAGTGCTGTATAACCTGTTGTACAACTGGTCTGTAGGAGCAAGTACGGTTTAGTCTGATGTACAACTGGTCTGTAGGAGCAAACGCGGTAAAACCTGTTGTACAACTGGTCTGTAGGAGCAAGTGCGGTTTAGTCTGTTGTACAACTGGTCTGTAGGAGCAAGTACGGTTTAGTCTGTTGTACAACTGGTCTGTAGGAGCAAACGCGGTATAACCTGTTGTACAACTGGTCTGTAGGAGCAAACGCGGTATAACCTGTTGTACAACTGGTCTGTAGGAGCAAACGCGGTATAACCTGTTGTACAACTGGTCTGTAGGAGCAAGTGCGGTATAACCTGTTGTACAACTGGTCTGTAGGAGCAAACGCGGTAAAACCTGTTGTACAACTGTTCTGTAGGAGCAAGTGCGGTATAACCTGTTGTACAACTGGTCTGTAGGAGCAAGTACGGTTTAGTCTGTTGTACAACTGGTCTGCAGGAGCAAACGCGGTAAAACCTGTTGTACAACTGGTCTGCAGGAGCAAACGCGGTATAACCTGTTGTACAACTGGTATGCAGGAGCAAGTGCGGTATAACCTGTTATACAAATTTTGTGCGCGAGCAAGTGAGGTATGACGGATTATACAAGTGGTATGCACGAGCAAGTACGGTATAACCTGTTGTACAACTGGTCTGCAGGAGCAAGTGCGGTTAGAATTCTTGTACAACTGGTCTGCAGGAGCAAGTTTTGATGTAACCTGCTTTACAACTGGTCTGCAGGAGCAAGTACGGTATAACCTGTAGTACAACTGGTCTGCAGGAGCAAGTACGGTATAACCTGTTGTACAACTTGTATGCAGGAGCAAGTTTTGGTTTAACCTGTTGTACAACTGGTATGCAGGAGCAAGTACGGTATAACCTGTTATACAACTTGTATGCCGGAGCAAGTACAGTATAACCTGTTGTACAACTTGTATGCTGTAACAAGTGCGGTATAACCTGTTGTACAACTGGTCTGTAGGACCAGTCGCTGTATTACCTACCTTGCATCATTATAGCTAGATCATCGTCGGAGAATTTACGGATTTCTTCCCGCCCGGCTTTAAACTCTTGGAAATCTGAAAAACAAAAAAAAAAAGGACGCGATTGGTAAACTGATGTTGGTATAGATATAGTTTCTTTTACCCCATTTAGAAAACAGTTTTTGAAACATTGCTGGAAAAGAAATATTTGCTTTTAAGCCATTGCCTTTTTTCCACAAATGTTTCATTCACCTTGAAGCTGTTTTATGTTATTTTCCTCAATTATTTTTACCCTTCCTTTCACTTCTACTAGTTCGTTGTCTGGATAAAGCCTCTTCAACCCTTTACCAGACCTCAAAAAATAGACTGATCTACATTAAAACGATTTGCAGACGACAAAATGAATTTCTGGGAGAAACTGAATCGAAACTTAGTACAGTTTTTTTTTAAGGTTATTGCCTCCGCATAGGAAAGCATTACAATATTATGTCAAGCGCGAGAAATGTATGGTAAATTAGGTCATATTGCCATCTAGTTGTGAGGTATGCGCGTTTTACCTAGATAACTAATGCGCAGGAAAAAAAATTCCGCCTGTAATTGAAAAGTTAGAATATAAAAATCGGTATTTTCCCTGGTCGTGACAATGGAATACCGAAAAAAAATCACCGATATTTCTCGATAACCTACCGGAAAACATGAATTAAAAAATCAGATTGTGCTACCATTAATTCTCGTTAAGAATTTACCCGAAGCTGGGAAAGCCAATCACATATGGCCTGCAACACGTGAAAAGGGACATTCGGACATCTGCGTAAAGTGTTGTCTCGGATCAGCCTGCGCAGTCCGCGCAGGCTAATCCGAGACGACACTTTCCGTTTTAATGCAATATTCTGTTTTGCGCATGTCTACTGTAGCACAAAATCTAATGTAGTCGTAAAGTGCCGTCTCGGATTAGCCTGCGCGGACTGCGCAGGCTGATCCGAGACGACACTTTACGCAGATGTCCGAAATGTCCCTTTTCGCGTGTTGCACACCATATAGGCTTGGTTAGGCTACTTTTCCACATACAAGATATAGATATAAGAGGCACATTTGCAAATGGGGTTGATCACGTCTCCGTGTTCCATTATACTGAGCAAGTCATCACATAATGATGGATCCATACAAACCATTTTATATACTCTCTCAAAAAAGAAACGCAACATACAGAAAATAGGAAATTTACTTCATATATTATTTTCATAATTTATGATATAAATAATTTACACAGGAATGCAAAAATTGGCACACTTCTTGTTCATGAGTTCTTTTACCTTGGAATATCACAGTTTGTCACATATTGTCAATAAATCACTCATAAATTGTCAATATCTGGTATAATATTTCAAAAAGATAATCTGATGTTGCGTTTCTTTTTTGAGAGAGTATATATCAATTTATCAGGTACACTGGTACTTTTAGGTCTACATGCAGAAAATTGATGAAAAGCAAAACGTTTCTACCTGTTGACTACGCAGGCTGACCTGAATCGAATATTTTTGCAGTGCATTAAACTCCCCCCCCCCCCCTTCACAGAACAAGGCTCGAACTATTTTAAGTATGGCCTTCATCAACATTACTTGGCTTTCAACACGCTAAAAGGGGCATTCGGACATTTGCGTATAAAGTGTCGTCGCTGGATCAGCCTGCACATATCGCGCAGACTAATCCGAAACGACACTTTACGTTCTTCTAGTCGTAAAGTATTGTCTCGGATCAGCCTTCGCCGATTGCGCAGGCTGATCCGAGACGACACATTACGCAAGTCATTGAATGCCCCTTTTCTGGGTATTGCAAGCCATTTAAGAGTTAAGCCTGGTTAAAGTTCAAACTTAAAGCCCTATCCCACCAGAGCCCTTATTCACCAACCATTCTTAAGAACGTTCTTTGTCATTTTCTTCATAATCTTTACTTTTGTAAGTAACACAACATCTGATTGGCTAAACCATTCGGTTTAGCCAATCAGAAGTTGTTTTACTTACAAATTTAGAAAACATTGGAGAATAAGACTAAGAATATTCTCAAGAATGGTTGGTGAATATGGACCCAGGTGTTTTAACTTTTCAAAGAAAATCCTACCACTTCAGCCACGTTTAATTTAACGTCTGAAAACGATTTCAGTGAATACGAGTCCATCATCTTAAAACTTTCTACCAAACAATAAGATTTATGACCCTTCCAAATTTGAAGCACTTGTAGACGATAAATTAGATATGGTTCAAATGATGGACTTTGCCTCCAAAAAGGTAGAAAAATCGGAGGAAAACAGAAAATGCAGGTGACTAGTATTTCTCTCTCTCATGATTATTTTTTTTTTAAATTTCGTCTTCAAGAACATCAAAACTTGGGACAGCGAGGTAAAGTATAAATGACATAACATATTCTTACTGTCGTTGCCACATATTTTGTCGTCGATCCGTTCCCGAACAGGCAATATGCTTGAGTACTCATCTAGACTAAAGTAGTGATTTTCATCAGGATCGCTTGCGATGGCCGCAAGTTCTTGTTCGTCTAATCGAAATCCGATACTGACAGCAAACATAGTGATTCCGTCATCTTGAAGGTACTGAGCGATATCCTTTGTGAGGTACGTCTTCTGGGATCTTCCGTCTGTCACTACAATAATGATTTTCGTGGCGTTCGCACGCGCACCTGCTCTCTCCGAGAACATGGCGTCACGAGCGAATGTCAGTGCGTCACCTGTGTTTGTTCTCTCCCCTGCTTCATATTTTATGGTGCTAATGGCTCTCCTGATGTCAGATATGTCTACAAATATATCAAAGAAAAAATATTTCTAAAAGGATCTTAAATCATACCAACAGAAGCATATAACGAGGGACTGCGCACAGCGTTTTTGTGACATGATTCAGCCTCTTGCCTTATCGTTTGATACACCACATAAATGACCCAAACGAGAATTATAAGAAAAATGTCTCCACTAAATGACGTTGAAAATAAGTTTTGATATAGGAGAAATTGTATGGTCTTTCTCTAACAACGTGTCAAACAACGCTCAATTACAAGGTCAGAAATGATTGTATTTCTATGGTAACGTTGATTCTTTGGCGGAAGGGGCGGCTCGTAACATCAGAAGACCTTTCAAATTACTGTGGTAGAGATTTTGGCCCCCTTCTATGAATTAGGCTTAAGTACTAACGGTAATTGTAAATAACACCTTCAGTGTGTCTCGAAGGAATTTGTCTCTGACTGGAAGAGAAATGGATAGTATTCTTATAATCAGCATTATCTCCTTTCTAAAATGTTCTCAATCATTATGTCCTGAGTATCGTTAACTCATTACCACACGTAAAAATGTTGGACTGGTCCAAATTGAAAGCATTTGCAAATGAAAAAATAAAGGTGACTGAAAAATATAATTTTTTTCTGGGAAGGGTAGAAAACACTGTTGGAAAAGGAGAAAATGCTGGTTACCAGCATTTTCTCCTTTTCCCACAGTGTTTTCAAAAGGTTTCTTTCTCAGGGGCGTCAAAAGTAGGGATTGAGTGGTAATGGGTTAAACCACTGCATTGTACGGTTAAGGGTTAATCCACGGGTTGTCAGATGGGTTCTCTTGATGGCCGCCACTCTCGTGAGAAGATTAACCCTCAACCTGCTAATCAAAATTTGTATTTGGAAGGGTAGAAAACATTGTGGAAAAAGGAGAAAATGCTGGTAACCAGCATTTTCTCCTATTCCAACAATGTTTTCAAAAGAGCTCTTTCTCAGAGTCGTTAAAAGTCGGGATTGTGTGGTGAAGGTTGAAATGAAACTTTAAAGCCGATATAAAAACCCTGAATAATGTTATTTCAAAATCATTTTGGAAAAAAAAAAAAACATCCCCTTCTCTGAGATTGTATCTGGGAAAACCACCTGGTACTCGGAAATGTTTTGTCGCCGAGTCATGTCAAAGGATCTAGCCTATAGGATGGGTTTAATAACTTCATACATTTGGGATTGTATATATATGTGACCCATCACGCAAAAACGGATCTTCTGGGAACTGTGAAAAGTGTCAACCCTGGTCAGACTGTGCGAATTGCAGGGTGATCAGAGTTGATACTTTTCGCTTTTGTGACATTTTCTGAATGAAAAGTGATTCATTATACCTTGTTATACAATCACTTTTGAATTATCAACTACACCATCATTGATCTGTTTTCATTTAATTGATGTACAGAGTTCCCAGATGGTCCCTTTTTGCGTCATGGATCACATATCATACATAGGTACGATCTCTTACTTTACCCAAAAGTATGAAGTGACGTGAAGTTATGTAAGTATTTACTCAAATCGTAAATTCATGCAGTTCAGTGAAATTTGTTTTCAGTTTCCTTTATTGTTTCCCTAAACTGCGTTTCGCAAATTTCGTGCGTTAAATAGTTTAGTGAAGGTACCGCAGCAAGGCAAGGTTAAGGACGCTTTTCATATACCACACGACATAGTTTTAGCATTGTCCAAATTGTCTAAATTAAAAGCATTTGCAGACAGCTATTTCAAGTTGGCTCCAATTATGCAATTTATCTTTGATAGCGAAGAAAACATGGTGGGAAAAGGAGAAAATGCTGGGCACCAGTATTTTCCCCTATTAGCACTATATTTTCAAAAGACTTCTTTCCCAGGGTCGTTAAAAGTCGGTATCGTGCAGTAAAGTGTCAAATAGGTAAAATCAAAGAGCAATGGGCAAACAGAGAAAACAATAAAACCTGTAAATAATAGTGCTAATCATCTTACTAAAATAAGTATTTAGATAGAACTTCGGCCAGACTCCATGGCCAAACGTCAGCGCCCCCACTCTGGTCTCATTATACCGGGAACCAATATTAAATGTCTGTATGACGCTGTCCATAAAACGAAGTTCCCGCTCAAAGTCCGGGGGCCAGATGCTATATGACGAATCTAGCACAAAAATCAAGTCGGCAGGTTCACTCGAGCATTCTTCTGCAAAATAAAGGAAGAAAACTAGACTTCAAACAAATGTCGTTATTTCAATATTCAAATGTATACGGATTGTTTGGAACTTTCTGAGTTCAGCCTTTAACTAAACAATCCTGCGTTTAAAAAACCTTGCGGAAGAAACCTTATTTTGAATATCGTTTAGGGAAAAATCAATATCCCACAATGTTTTGTGCTCTGAAAGAAGACTTCAGTCCAATTTACCAGTTTCGAATCTGTCATCTGCCGATGCTCTTAATCTCAAAGAGTCTGGAATTTATTATTTTGGAAAGGTAACACACTAGCTGTCAATGTTCATCGTTTAAACTATTCAGAGGCCAACAAAAGTAGAGAAATTTTAATTATGACAAAAATGGAATAACCTTCCATTCCAGTACCCGATCTCCCTTTCCAGGACCCCGCTCCCTTTTTTTCAAAGACTACAGTCTGCTTTTCCAGGACACCAACCTCCCTTTAAAGTACCCAACCTCCCTTTAGAGCACCCAACCTCCCTTTAGAGTACCCAACCTCCCTTTAGGGTACCCAACCTCCCTTTAGAGTACCAAACCTCCCTTTAATGTACCCAACCTCCCTTTAGAGTACCAAACCTCCCTTTCCATGACCTCAATGTTCTTTGGAGTAGCAACAATTTTGCTTTTCACTATAAGCTTGAAAGTTTTCATGTTAAGTCTTAAACAGGATAAAGCTTAATTTACACGTCATGTGCTAATTTTTGTGTCACATGGTTTTTAATTGATCACAAACACAAATATGATGACTGGGAGAGAGGTTTACGGAAAAATGTGGGCGAAGTTGAAAATGTCAGTCAAGAGTAAGTAGACTTTACTTGACCTATTTTCAGCTGTATCGGAAACCTTTCTTTCTTTTTACGCAAGGTGCATATATGTATTTTATGTAGTATTACGCAAAAGAATGTAGTTCGCACATTAACTTTTTATGACTGCAATGCAAAACAATTGTTTCCTGCTAGGATTAAAGAATATTCCTACAATATTTCCAAATAGTTCTCTATTTTTACCAACGATTCATCCAAAATTTGTTTAAAGGCCACCATAAAGCAATAATGTAAGAGTTTTCTTGCTATTATGGTCCTTGTTATTGAAGGGTCACCAAAGTAGGAACACATGTGCAGAAGTTTAAGTGTAAAATATTTGCTCGTTGTTCATTCGACTAGGCAGTAGTTAAAAAAAATACATGTGCATTAATTCTCATTACATGTTTTCGATTTTGTTTCAAAAATGCATAACATTAGATCAACAGCTCCCACTGGTTAACTCTTTACCTCACAATCCCGACTTTTAACGACCCAAAGAAAGAAGGCCTTTGAAAACGCTGTAGGAAAAGGAGAAAATGCTGATAACCAGCATTTTCTCCTTTTTCCACAATGTTTTCTATCCTTCACAGGACACATTTTTATTTTTGAGTTGCATTTATTTGTCATCTGCTAAAGCTTTAAATTTAGACTAGCTTAAATTTGTCATTTGATAAACACTTTAAAAGGTACTCTAGGTATGCTCTGACAGAATGGGGTTTGTATACAAATTAGTAATGCATTTAAACCATTGAATCTGACAATGAACTGGATCATAAGGTAGAATGGTCCTGTGATATGCAGAATATTGACCATTGGCAAATTAATTTCGACCCATGCCAGCCTGCGCGAATTGCAGAGGCTGATATGTATCGATACTTTTTGCAAATGTATTTAAAAGCACCCCCCTTTTATCTTTCCGATATCAGTCCTCTCTCCATACCGATTAGTCGAAAACAATCTCAAACTGAAAGCTCCCGCAAAAAAAAAAAAATTGAATCTTATCACATGATCTATAGCCTTTCCCTTTTTCTTTTGAAACCAAATTCGCATTATGCATGTGTGACAATTCTGTTGTGCTATGCTAAAAATGTAGTCATACTGTTTCAGTCACGTGATAAGCAAACCATGTGGGGAACGAAAAAC
The DNA here is from genome assembly GCA_943736015.1 of Tridacna crocea. Taxonomy (NCBI): domain Eukaryota; kingdom Metazoa; phylum Mollusca; class Bivalvia; order Cardiida; family Cardiidae; genus Tridacna; species Tridacna crocea. The sequence goes on from OX031069.1 coordinate 20,555,732, forward strand.
CAGCCGATTTTCCTTGTTCCTGAAGGAAACTATGTGCTAAATGAGACCAGGGGTCCGTATGTCACCAACCAATCTTAAGAATATTCTTAGTGTAAATCTTAAGAACTTTGTCCGTGTGAAAGTAACAGAAATTATTATTGGCTAAACCTTTTCATTGTATAGTCTAAACAGACTTTTATTTAAACGTGGAAAATTGATAAAAGAAAAACAGGACAAACGATATTCCGAAACATTGCAGAATGTCGACACTCATTTTACGTTAAACATGATACTTAATGTATTGCTCAGTAACACTCATTACAAAACCTTCCTCATTCCTAAATCTTATTGGAATTTCTGCTTTCATTCACATACAAAATAATTTAACCCTTTACCCCATAAGGCATTTCTATAGCATCTCTAATTGACCCTAGATAACAGCAAGGATGAAGCGGTTTCTTATGTGTATATGACACCTTTTGATAGTATAGAAAACATTGTGGCAAAAGGTGAAATTGCTCGTGACGAGCAATTTCACCTTTTGCCACAATCTTTTCCAAAGGCTCCTACAAGCAGTGTGTAGAAATGAGTATCTATGGAGTAAAGGGCTAAAAGAGGCTACTATCAGAGCTGTTTTTCATCATTTCTCTACAAACGAATTTTAACACTCATATCCCAGTGCCTCTTACGAAGTCTATCGTTTGTAAAAAATATTTCTTGTTACATATCTTTTCTTTGGATCGTAAGAAAACTGGAAGGATTTCAACCACAGATATATGGTCTAAACTTTATGACGGTTACTACAGTTATGTTGTTATAAATTAGGGGTGGTGATTTCATTATTTTTGTTTGAAGTAATAAGCAGAACTGTATTCAGCAACTATTTCTTAAATGCATTAATAGTATTATTCATAAGTAAATTCTCAATTTCATAGTAAACTAACTTCTGACTGGCTAAGCTAAAATAACATAGTCAGAAGTTATGTTACTTTTTAACTTCAGATTAACCTTTTCCCAAACAAGCCCTGGTTTTTACGTGTCTGCAGTAAAAGTCTTTTGAAAACACTGTAGCAAAAGGAGAAATTGCTAGCAAAGAGCAATTTCTCCTTTTCCCACAGTGTTTTCTACCCTTTTTGAGAACTTTCTGCCATTTTTCTCAAAATCTATAATTGTCGTCTGCAAACTCTTCCGGTTTGGAAGAGTCCAAATTTTGTCGTTTGGGAAAGGGTTAAGACTAAAAAAGGAATTTTTGGATGGTTGGTTAACATGGTAAGCCGGAGCCATTATTTTAAATGGGGAAGGGGTACTTAACACATTACTGTCGAGAAGTATGCATATTTGTGTTCTCTTTTTATGTAAAAAAAATAGCCTGGTTCTATGAACTTCAAGTACTTTGATTATGTTTTCCGTACCAGTCCTCATGTTACGGGATTGGCACACTTTAAAATAATGTTTCCATTCACACACGACCAGAGTTAATTTACCACTAGAACTTTAAATACTGTGTAAGGTCATTTTTAAAGCGAAGTTCAAGATAAGACTGAAATAACGTTAAATCTGATTGGAGAAATTCCTGTTCTGAGAAAAAGTTTTTTTCTGTATAGTGTTTTCGTGAAAAACAAATTCTAGCAAAAACAAATTTGAAATTGCATTGTGTAGGTCAATTTAATCATCTTGAAATGTTTATTTAACACTTTACCACATAGTCCCGACTTTTAACAACCTTGAGAAAGAAGCCTTTTGAAAACATTGTGGGAAAAGGAGAAAATGCTGGTAACCAGCATTTTCTCCATTTCCCACAATGTTTTCTACCCTTCCCAAAACAAATTTCAGTTCTTTAGTCACATTTATTTTGTCGTCTGCAAATGCTTTCAATTTGGAATATTCTAAAATTTTGTCGTTTGGTAAAGAGTTAAGACTTATTTAGATTAACTTAGGGCTTCCCTTTACCCATACGACTGAAATATTACACTGGTCAAATTTCAAATAAGTTGCTGACGTTAAATGTGGTTCAAATGACAAGATCTCTTTCTGAAAGGGTTAAAAATGTCGTGGGAAAAGAAGAAAATGCTGGTTATTCATTTCCCGACTACTTTTTCAAAAGGCTTTTTTCCTCAGGATGGTTCACCCTTTTCCTGCTGATAAAAATCTATTGGAACTTTCAAGTGGTCAAAAAAAAAAAAGATCGCTGTTTCAAAAGATTTTTTGTTTTGGGGGCGGGGAAAAAACCCAAATCCTTATCGGACAGTGTAGATCCAAGATTAGACCTCACCTTCTGTGCAGTCTGATCTTGATCCACACTGTCCGCAAAAAGGTCCTTGAGACGTGCTTAGCAAGCTATGGATGACCGTTTTGTAAAGGGTTAAGAGTCAGAACACTTGTGATGCAGGCCGAGGTCTGACGACCTTCTTCCGCAACATTTCCGTTGAAATATAACCTGAAATCTTTTTAATCCGTTCTCCATCATGAACAAAATGAAATCGACCAGCTTGTTGGCATTAACAATGACATTTTGAATTCCTTAGGGAATAATTAAAACACTTTATGCTTTCCGGTAGGATATCGAGAAATAGCAGTGTAAATATTTTTCGATCTTCCACTGGTACCACGGGTGAAAATGCCCACTTTCATGTTCTTGTTGCTTAGGTTAATTGCGCGTGCCTCGCAACCAGATGGAAATATGACGTCATTTACCTTACATTTCTCGCGCTTGACGTAATATTGTAATGCGTTCCTTGGCGGAAAGGGTACGCCACGGGGAATAACGGAAAAGAACTATACTGAATTTTGATAAAGCTCCTCCCAGAAAGGGTTAAAAGCATAAAATAAATAGAATATTTCTTTTTTTTCAGTGAGAGATCGAAATTTAGTTCATCTCGTGAACACTATCGGTAACATTGGTAAAATATTACCAATGGTGTCAACTCAATGAAATAAATTTCGATCTTTCACCGCAAGAAACAAATATACTCTGTATATATGAAAAATAGCACTCAAATGTGCTATATTTCGGCTAGTGCCTTTTCAAAAAGTTGGAAACACTTTATCCTACTAGATCTAGCATATGATTTTTTTTCGTTTGGATTTGTAAAACAAAATGGCTGCATGACACACGCTGAAAAAAATCACGGTTTTCGATGGATAAAGTGTTTCTACTTCTTGAAAAAAAGGCAATAGCCGAAATATTGAACATTAGAGTGTTATTTTTCATAGAGTTGGCATAAACTTAAATGAAATTACAGAAAGTATAAAAAAAAGGGCAGAGATATCTATAGACCAAGATCAGATCGCCAGTAATTTAAAGATGGGTATCTATAAGTTTCACATCCCACCAAATTTGAAAATATATATATCACTGAAATTTAGATGAAAAAACAATACAAATTATTAATGATTAAGGGTCTGTGCAGGCTGATCTATGTCGATACTTTTTGAAGATGCTTTAAAACCCCTTTCCACACAGCAAGACTCATAGTATCGTCACACAAAAATACTTGATAGGTTTTTAAAAACAAGTTCCCTATCCCCAACGTCGCCATCTCACTTCCTGTTTTCATTCCATTTTTGTATTTGATCAATGACACTATATATATTCATGAAAGAGTGACTGGTTGAATGAATTGTGTGGGTGGGGGAGTAAGTGAGTGAACACTGTTTTCTAATCCCCGCTTTTTTCAAGTACTCGTCCGTCCGTCCGGTCGTCTATCAGCTTGTTCGTTCATTCATTGCCAAGCTGTCTCTATTCTTGTGTGGGAGAGTTAGTGAGTGTACACTGTTTTTCTGATCCCCGATTTTTTCAAGTATTTGTCTATAGATCCGTCCGTTCGTCTATCCGTTCGTTCGTTCATTCGTTCTCTACTTGTCTCTTTTCTTCGCTTTTGTGTTCATAGTACCGTCAATGGACGTGATCAATTAACCTTTCACCAAATAATCCCTGGTTTTAACGACTCTTAGGAAGACTTTTGAAAAACATTGTGGGAAAAAGAAGAACATTCTGGACAGCCTTCTACTTTCCTTACAATGTTGTTTATCCTATCAAGATAATTTTTGTCGTTTGAGTCATTTTTAAGGTACCGGCATCAAATGCTTTCAATTAAGACAAGTGTAGAATTTTGTTCTGGGTAGAATGAAATAGAAACCACGCGAATGACGTTACTCCTGAAAACATTGACGGTAAAGCAGATTACTTTCTCGTTTTCCCACAGTGCTTTCTATCTGACTAAAACCTAATTTTGTCACTGATTCATGTTTTGAAAAAAATGTTGTCTGCAAATGTTTCCAATTGAAAATGTCATAAAATTTTGTCGTTTGTTAACTTCTCTGTGCATGATATTTGCGGCTGAAATTTTGTTAAAAAACAACAAATTTCACCAGTGATGAGCGAAAATTCTTTTTTGGCTATATACAATGCTTTTGGCTGTTATCAAAATATTTGGCGTTGTTAGGTAATTATAGATTAAGTTTGCCTATTCAAGATGTAGGCTTTTGAGCATTTCCTCAGTGACAGATTAACATATCGAGGGTTAAGTGCAAGACTATTTTAAATGCATATACATTGTACATGCACTTACAATAGTCTTGCACAAACCGCTTGATGTGAAGACACAATATTGAGTTTGAAAGACCCTACTGGAGAAGTCTTTCGAAAATATTGTCGGAAAAGGAGAAAATGCTGGTAACCAGCATTTTCTCTTTTCTTTACAATATTTTCTAACATTTCAAAGAAAAATTCAGTCATTTGATCTACATTTTATTTCTCGTTCGTCCGCAAATTTGAATTGGAGAAATTCTGTAAAGTCTATCGTTTGGTTGAGAGTAACATAGAAACCAGTCAACAAACAAAATATCGGGTTCCGTTATCGATTCTTGAGAACACTCCAAAACTTATTCTCTAAAATTGTCTAATTTCGAAAGTAAAACAACTACTGATTGGCTAAACCAAATGGTTTAGCCAATCAGAAGTAGTTTTACTTTCAAATTAGAAAAGCTTGAACGATAATAGAATGGATGTTAGTCGGAAACATTGGTGAAAATGTACTAAAAAACATTTCCACTGCTTCCACTGCTGCACGTTTGCTTCAGGAGCTGCGGGTTTGTGGCGATTAGATCATAAAACTGTACATAAACATACCTGCTGCAGAGAGTTGAAACATGCCAAAGACCTGTAAATAAAAATGTTTGAAAAAATTACAATAACTGACAACATTATTCTCATGACGAAAGAGTGTCTGTCTTTGAGCCACAGAATTTGCTGTCTAAATCTGTTTTTTTCTTCTGACATTTTTCTGATACACATTCTGTTTCATCAGCAAAATAAAAGAAAAAAAAAAAAAAAACGAAAGAGGAAAGGAATTCATGTGGTTTGACTTTATATAAACGAATTTCAGAAATGATTTGTTATATTAATTTGCCATGGCTGCAGTTGACCTCTCAAATAATTGTAATTCTTCGTTAAGCAATGAATCTAAGCAGAAGGAAAAAGTAAGAGGAATTTCGTTAAAAAGAGAAAGAAGACCGCTGGACAAGATCATGCGACTTGAAAACGCGACAAGAAGGTCAAATGAACGTCATGTACAACATAATTATGGGGGTTCTACACTGTGGCTTATTTGCTTGTAAACTTGTTTTACATGTACCAAAATATATTGAAAATAAAAGCCAATAAACTATTTGAAAACATTGATGCTGACCTCTCTTTGTAAAGAAGCCAACCTGTGTTTTGAAACCATGGAAACAACAACAACAACAAAAACAACAATACCGTCAACGACAATAACAACAAAAACTCATCCACATTCAAACCAGTTAGATGTGACAAATTAAATGTGGTTGTTACAAGAGGAAACAGGAAGAAGGGTGGACAATGTTGTTCTGAATGGACGGAAAAAAATACCGGTTACTAGCAATTTCTTAGTTTCCACAATGGTTTACTTTTTACCAAATGATAAAAGTCAAAAGATTTGCAGATGTCAAATTAAGTTTGAGCCAGTTAAGTTTGGGATTTGCCATGTTAAATGGGGAAAAAAATGAAAAGAAGAAAATGCTAATTACCTGCAATTTTTTCTTCTCCGAAAATGTTTTCAAAAGCGTTCAATTTAAGACTCATTAAATTACGGGGTGGCTCAGTAAAGGATATTATGAATGGCATGAATACTATTTTCATCGCATCTGTAGTAGATAGACTGAAAACGTTGCTGTTTTAGATCTATTTTTGGGCCATTACATCCCGATAGATGGCATTCTACAAATACTCATTGGAGAGGTCATCAGACCTCTCCAACAGCGTTGAGTTTAAAAGGCAGACTGCCTCAGAAATTGCTGTCTAAATCCAATCTTTGTAGGGGAATTGTTCCGATACACAGTCTGTTTCGTCATGATTTTATAAAGAAATCGAAGTCAAAAAACTGAAATAGGAAATAGACGTGGTTTGTTTCTATATCGCGAATTTCAACAAAATTGTAAGGATTTATTTGCATATTCCCTTTCCAACAATTTTAATTTTGTATTACAATCTTAAATCTAAACAAAAAGAAGAAAAAGAAAATAGAATTTCGTTAAAAATAGAAACGAACACAGCGGAAAAAAATCACGTGACCTTAAAACGCGGAAAGAAGGTCATGTGACTTGACTTACATAAATTACAAGGACGGATGATACGGAATCCAGTTTTTGCCATCCACTTTGATGAATGTGTATTTACAACTGAACAGATTTCAACTACCCGTTTATTGTCTTGCTTGTTTCTTTACATGTACCTAGATATATTTAACCTAAAAGCATAAAAAGTATTAGAAAATAATGATGTCGACCTCTCCTGGCTTCTTTTTTAAAGAAGCCACTTGTCTGTGTGAATTTGGGCATTCTGGGTACAGAACCGAACCACCTTTCCACGCGACAGCCGTTACTTTGAATTTCAAACTAAAAAAAACGTTTACTCAATAAAACGCTACCTGGTGCGATTCATTCAGCTATGATCAGCAGTTTAGAGAAATCTGGAGCTAAAACAGGCCTAATTTTTCCATAAACGTATTGATAAAAGCCATTTTCTCCATTGCTACTTTATAGTGCGTTATACTACATTCTCCTCTAAAGCAGGGAGAGTAAGCGTCTTAAAGCACAGGTCGAATCTTCGAAGAATATGACATGCGCAGACAACGATTTTTGGGCGGTTAATCCGGTTGCACAACTAAGAAAATAGAAACGAATAGATATAAGATCGAAATGACAATCTGTCGGTCTGATCTTGGATCTACACTGTCAACAGAAACTCATCCATTAGGTATTGTTCATCGTCAAAAATTATTTCGCCCTTGATGAAACGCTGACCATCTGTAATTTGTTTATTGCCGTTTTCAACGTTATTTCAGTTATAGTGGAGCGGTCATTGAACATATTTATGCTTTCTCGGAATTATCGTTTCAGTTCTTCGAACGACATCTTTCCATATCACCGGCTTCTTTTCTACAGAAATGTTGTCGGAAGAATCTCAGCGGTGAGTAAGAAATAAATCTTTTCGCAATGAAACATCGATCCTCGGAGAGAATATTAGCCAGGTTTTGGAATCGAACCTGCTACCCGCGTGTTTTAAGGCTCTGTACGTAAACATCTTAGCTACCTGGCTCCACGAACCGATGAAATTTAACACACAGGCTATTAATCGCGAATGGATTTGTTTAAGCACACATTTGCAGCTTTCAACAAGTTCTTGTCGTTATATCACCGAGGATGTTCTTGTATTGTTGGTTGTATTGGAGTTTAACGCCACTGTAACAGCTAAGGTCATATCATGGCGGTCGGTGACGACATGCGTTTCCTTGATTTCTCAAAACAGTACTAACGCAACTTTCTTTCCAAAGCCACCGACTGCTTTTCTCACATGCTTCAGCAGAGGTGAGAGGCGAAAATACCCCGGAAAGAATGTTCCCCTCAACCGGGTATCGAACTCAGAACCACCAGGTCGTGAGTCCGACACGCTCACCACTGAGCCACCTGGGCGGGCCAACGGTCCGTATTCACCAACATTTCTTAGGAATGTTCTTAGCTTATTGTCAAGATATTTCAAAGTTTGAAACTAACACTACTTCTGATTAGCTAAACCAAATGGTTTAGCCAACCAGAAGTTGTGTTACTTTCACATCTAGAAAATCTTAAAAAATGAGACAAATCTTATGAATGGTTGGTAAATGAGAACCCTGGTGTCTGATCAATATCTCTTATCAAAGAACGCCTCCTCGTTACACGAACTGCCAAGTCTCTAGAGAGTACCATGATGGTAATGAAGAAGATGAAGATTAAGATGATGATGATGATGATGATGATGATGGTGATGGTGGTGGTGATAATGATGAAACTTACCACTACAACTGTCCAAAGCATTTTGTATCTTCTTTCGCACTGAAGTAACTTTTCACACAAAGTTTCTCGTTTGTTGTCTTCGTCACAGAATTTTCTAAACAAAACCCTTTAAAAACAATAATCAGAGAGTAACGTCATTCGTTCCTACTATTAATATTAAGTTAATCACTTTTCTCCCTCTCGTCAAGGCCCTGTATATTATATGAGGAAATTTTGCGTTTCGAGGGACAGCTGTCTGGGTCATCGTATTTAACTCCGAGAGCCAATTACGCGGCCGGAAGTGTCTACTATAGCCAATTAGGTCTAAGTTTAGAAAGAATTTGTATGGAAGCTTTGTATGGCCACATTCTAAACCACAAACACACCGAGCTAAGTCTTTCTCAATGACAGGGTTTCTTTATAGAATTATTCTTGTAATCAGGAAACGTCAGTTTGGTTCTGATTACAGCGAGCTCTTTGTTTGTGACAGCCTCCTTTATCAACGGTTTTATTTTTTCACAAGTTAAATCACGGGGCCACAAATCAAGTTTTTCCGCCTTCTTCTTTATACCGGTAATTATGCATCAACAACTTTCGAGGCCATTACCTGGTTTTCATTTAATACGCCTTTCCGAAAGGGACCCACGCCTGACTGATGGCGTCCGTGTGAGGCGATATTGAGGGGTACAGCGTCGGCCGCTCACGTCTGACCTTATGGACAAATATCACATGAAGAGGGACCAACTTTTGGAATCACTGACACCATGGTGCGAATACTGCTTAGTTTTCCAGCAGATAACCATCGATAGTTATTAATACAAGTTGTGCGTTATGTACAATCAATGTAAAAAAAGGGATAAATACCAGAGATAATTACAACATTGTCCCTACTCATTTAGCAATCTTAATTTTATTCAAAGTCTATTTCTAGGTTTAGAATGCACATTGTCAGTGCATATCATATTTTTCGAAGAATCGACCTGTCTTATATGACGCATCACTCCCCCCAATACCGGGTAGGATTCTAGTAATACGCGCTATAAGGTAGCGATAGAGATAATGGATTTTGTTCAATACGTTTTAGGAGAAATAAGGCCTGTTTTAGCTCCGAATTTTTCTGAACTTCTGATCATAGCTGATGAATCGCACCAGGTGGCGTTTTGTTGAGTAATGGTTTATCTTAGTTTGAAATTCAAAGTAACGGTTGTCGCGTAAAGTCAAAGAAACAGTTGTCGCGGAGAAAAGTAGTCCGGTTCTGTACCCAGGATTCCTAAATTAGACAGATTTGTATTTGTAGGATGCCATCTATCGAGAGATAATGAATCAAACATTTATTCCACTGAGTCATGGCGGACCCTTTTAATGGTGCAGTGGTGTAATCTTATTCTTTTTTTTTATTTTCGTCAAATTCTGTTTAGTGTGTCGTGATTCGAGCTTACAATCCATTGTTCCAAAAACAAGTGCTTTACAGACGAAAATATGCCAACCATGTCCAACTACCTTACATGGATGAATGTGTGGATCAATTGCCCAAGGAACTGATCATGAAGATGGAAAATGTTTACGAGCCAACACTAAGGAGTAATCATATAAAATATTTGTGTTTTGAGCACTGCATGATCTACCTCTAGATGGCATTCTACAAATACACATTCTTACGAACGAAGTCCGTAACAAAGAAACAAATGAATAAATGCATGGCAGAAATAAGGATCGGAGCGGGATTCGAACTGCGGGATTCGAACTCCGAACTCCCGGACGCAAAGCCAATACCCTAACCACTGAGCCAAAGAGATATCTCCCTGACGCAGTAGCCAGGTATTGTATTTAAATCGGGAGTATGCCATGCAGGAAGGAGTGGTCTCCCGTAACAACATCTATCTAATTTAAGCATTCTGTGTACACAACCGGACTACTTTTCAAAACAACCATTACTTTGAATTTCAAAATGAAATAAACGTTTACCCAATAAAACGCTACCTGGTGCGAGGCATGCAGCTATGATCAGCTAGCATGCTATCTATGCATCGACCATTGAATGAAACAGCCTACATGCTTGGGCAATAGATTTAAAGCTTCGGTATAAGTCCTACTTTTCCCAGGTATACGGGGATGGGTGATGCGTCATAGCAGAAAGGTCGAATCTTCGAAGAATATGACAAGCGCAGAGAACGAGAAGCACCGTTGTCTGCGCATGTCATATTCTTCGAAGATTCGACTGTCTTATATGACGCATCACTAGCCCCGAAAGCGGGCAGACTGTAATATTACGCTCTATATAAAGTAGCAATGTTGAAAATAGCTTTTATCAATACGTTTGAGGAGAAATGATACCTGTTTTAGCTCCAGATTTCTCTAAACTGCTGATCTTAGCTGGGTGAATTGCACGAGGCTGCGTTTTATTGATTAAACCTTTCTTTTACTTTTGAATTAAAAGTAAAGGTTGTCGCGTAGGAAAGTGGTTCGGTTCTGTACCCAGGATGCCCAAATTAGATGAATATTTATAGAATGCCATCTAGCGGGAGATAATGCGAGAAGCACTTATTGTACTATTGAAGTAAAAATCTTGCGCATGGTGTTCGTATTGCTGTTGCGAACGGTTCTGTCCTATAAAGACATCGTCGTTGCTTCTGACAATGCTGAGGTTCAGAAAGATACGGGTGACTGCAGGTACATGTAATTTAAATGGTCAGTATAGAAATTTCAGATAGCACATCGATAGGTGAGTGCAACACTATTCTAAGTGCCTGTACAATTTACAGGCACTTAGAATAGTGTTGCACTCACCCATCGACATGTGACCTTAAGTGTACGCAGACCTGGGCCCGTATTCACCAATCATTCTTAAGAACTTTCTTTGTCTTATTCTCCAGAATTTTCTACATTTGTAAGTAACACAACTTCTGATTGGCTGAACCATTCGGTTCAGCCAATCAGAAGTTGTGTTACTTACAAATTTAGAAAACCTTAAAGAATAAGACTAAGAATATTCTGAAGAAAGGTTGGTGAATATGAGCCCTGTATTTTGTCTGTCTGAGCAAACTAAGGCATTAAAAAGACATCGTATTTTCGACCACAGTTTGTCACTGGTTGTCACGTGGGGTAAGTCCCGATATCCCTTAAAACCCGTCCGACACCAAAGACACTGCAAGTTGCTATTGGGGACGGTGTAGATTAAGATCAGAAGGCACTGCAGTTCAGTCTAATCTTGTATCTACACAGTCCGATATTTTATTCAATATTCTGACAAGAACTAGTCTTCAAATTCAGATATTTGGATCCGATTTGTTGACTACATGCACCCATTTCTTTTACCTAGTGTTCGAAGAATTAATGAACTACTCGTATATATGACGTATTGTTTTCTTAAGTAGTCACTTATATCTTGCGTGAGCGTAATACGCTATTTTTTACGTACTATTTAGCCTTTTGTTTCTGCACGAAATATGAGTAACTTACACTGACCTTAAAGATTAGGATCAGACTGTACAGAGCATATAGTCTAGTCTTCAGTATGGACTGTCCTATATCGAGTCAGTTACTTCGACTTGAACAGCCTTAGTGGCAAATACATGTACTGGCTACCTTTCGTAGAATAAGAACGTACATGTAGTCATTTTGGCACCACGAGACTTGAAATACTGTAGCTGTTTAGAAGAAAAAAAATTGTCAGAAGAATAAAGAATCAAGGAGGAAAAGGGAAAAAGAATCAGAATTCTGGCTTAAAACCATCAACTAGATTAAAAAAAAAAGCTAGTACCATTAAATCTTTGCGTGCCAAATATACGCACTTGACTTCTTTTGATGCCGTACGTACAATCTGCAAACCTCGAAAACATTTTTTATCTTATTTCCTGACTGAAATCGCGGACGGTATAGATCAAGATCAGACTGCACGTTCTGTGCAGTCTGATCTTGATCTATGCCGTCCACAGATGCCCTTGTTTTCGACCATGGCTATAATATGATTTAAACAATAAAAGAAGGAGAAGGAGGGAAATTCATCTGACATTGGTGGGGAAGGATTGTAGTGAAACGTGCACGGATTTCACAACGTGACCATATATGGATAAAAAGAATCAATTGTATATATATTTACGTATGTATATCTAGATCATATCAAAAATAAATGTGAAAGTATTGTTTTAGAAAAATCTTGAACCAGGAAGAACTTGTGCATTTTACTCCGACATCTTTCCCCATTACTGAACAAATCATATAGGATATTGCTTTCTTGTTTTTCGGTGAAAGATCGAAATTTATTTTATGGTTTCCGGCAGGTTATCGAGAAATATCGGTACTTTTTTTCTCGATATTTCATGGATAAGACCTGAATACCGATTTCTAACTCTTCAACTGAAGGCGGAAACAGATTGCCCGCGCATTGCATACCTTGGTAAAAATGCGCATGCCTCACAATCAGATGAAAATATAACGTATTATTTCATGCTTTCCGGTAGGATATCGAGAAATAGCAGTGAAAATATTTTTCGATCTTACACTGGTACCACCAGTGTAAATACTGATTTTCACGTTCTTGTTGCCTATGTAAATTGCGTGTGCCTAACAATCAGATGGGCAATATGACGTCATATACCTTACATTTCTCGCACTTGCGGTAATATTGTAATGCGTTGCTATGCGGGAGGGTACACCACGGGGAATAACGGAATAGAACTGTACTGGATTTTGATAAAGCTCCTCCTAGAAAGGGTTTAAAGCAAGAAATAAATAGAAAATTGTTTTTTACGTCACAGGGAATAACCGAAAAGAAATGTACCGGATTTTGATAAAGTTCATTCCGAAGAGGGTTAAGGACATGAAATAAATAGAATATTTGTTTTTTGGTCGGTAAAATATCGAAATTTATTTCATTTCGGGAACAGCGTTGGTAATATTTTCACTCGTGGCTGCGCCACTCATGACTTTATAACTGATGATGTTCACTCGATGAAATAAATTCCGATCTTTCGCCGTAAAAAACAAATATCCTCCATTTATTTCATCAAATGCACGTCATCTCTTAAATTTTCACAAGTGGCGCAGCCACGAGGGGAAAAATACCGCTGGTGTTCACGAGATGAAATTATCTTCGATCTTACACTAGAATAAAAAATGTATTTTTTAGCTCAGCTGAGCACAAAGTGATCGCCCAAGGTCCGTCGTGCGTCGTGCTTCGTCCACAATTTCTTTAAACATCTACTCCCCCTAAACCACTGGGCCAATCTTGATGAAACTTGGCAGGGATGTTCTTTGGGTGAAGCTCTACCAAAACTGTTCAAGAGATTGAATTCCAGCGATAATTCTGATTGCCATGGCAACAAAAAGGAAAAAAATAGCAAAATCTTTGAAAATTGTCTTCTCTGAAATTTGAAGGGGTAGAGCTTTGATATTTGGTATTTAGCATCTCCTAGTAGACCTCTACCAAAATTGTTCATATGATGTTTGAAACATAGGAACAAAGAAGGAAAACTTTAAATTTCTTATTCTCTGAACCTAGAAGGCGTAGAGCTTTGATATTTGGTATGTAGCATCTCTTAGTGGACGTCTACAAAGTTTCTTCATACTATGCCCCTTGGGTCAAAACTTGCCCTGCCCCAGGGGTCACAAGTTCGAAACATGGGAACAAAAAAAGGAAAACTTTAAAATTCTACTTCTCTGAAACTAGAAGGCGTAGAGCTTTGATATTTTGTAGGTAGCATCTTCTAGTAGACCTCTACCAAGTTTTTTTCTTAGGATGCCCCTGGGATCAAAACTGGCCCTGTCCAGGGGTCACAAGTTTGATTTTACAGCTTGGTACTAACGTGAGCGATATAGGACCATCATGGTCCTCTTGTTTCACACTTCTTAATCCCTTTTTGTAGGTACTTTCGACAAAATGCATTGCAGTTGTTTTCAGTAATAATTGCCCATTATGTACGTTCCCCCACATATTGACGCAATACCATTTACGTATAAAGCGCGAGAAACGCTGGACAAATGCATGTAAACTACGTCATATTTCCGTTTGGCTGAAAGGCATGCGTTGTTTGCCTAGGTAACTAGAGCGCAGGAACTACTTTTTCCGACTTCAGTTGAAGCCATAGATCATTCTTGTTTTGTAAAGCAAAATTATAAATACGAAATACGTTTTCTGTTCAAGCATCAGAAAGTAGACTGTCACAATCCGTAAAAGGCTGGCATTTTGAGATTTAACCCTTTACTATACAATGACGACTTTTAACACCCCTAAAAGAGAAGGCTTTTGAAAACATTGAGGGAAAAGGAGAAAATGCTGGTTACCAGCATTTTCTCCTTTTCCCACAATGTTTTCTTCTCTTTCAAAGAAAAAAAAAATCATTCCATGTGAGCCACATTGAAACTGTAATCATCAAATGCTTTCAATTCGGACAGATCTAAAATCTGCTCTGTGCTGTCAGATCTTAATCTACAATGTCGGCAAAAGGCCATTGAGTCGCGCCTAACATCCTGAAAGTTAATAGTTATAGACCCAAATGGAAAAAAAACGGTCATTTTTGTTCCAAAAAAGCAGACAATTTTGTAGCCTGATTCTACGGGGCAAAGATCAAGGATTTTTAACTCTTTACCAAAAGACAAAATTTTAGAACGATCCAAATTGAAAGCATTTGCAGACGACAAAAATTAATGCGACTCAAAGATTGATTTTTTTCTGGGAAGGGTGGAAAACTTTGTGGGAAAAGGAGAAAATGCTGGGTACCAGCATTTTCTCCTTTTCCCACAATGTTTTCCAAAGGTTTCTTCAAAAGAGTCTTGAAAACTTTGGATTGTTTGGTAAAGAGTTATTTAAAGCAATATTCAGGCTTATGCTTGTGGGCTAAATTAAGTCCAAAGTTTTCTTTAAAAAATGAAAAGAAAGTTCTGCCAGTCCACGTTCTGAAATAAGAACAAAATTCTTTTAATACCACACTTACTTCATTTTGTTTATCGAGGTACACAACCTAATGTATTTCTGTATAATTATGCATTTTTTTGTTGTATTATGGGCCAAAGGCCTTTATTTACTAATTAACCCTTTACCCCATAAGGCATTTCTATGGCATCTCTAATTGACCCTAAATAACAGCTAGGATGAAGCTGTTTCATATGTGTCAATGATACCTTTTGATAGCATAGAAAACATTGTGACAAAAGGTGAAATTGCTCGTCACGAGCAATTTCACCTTTTGCCACAATGTTTTCCAAAGGCTCCTATAAGCAATGTGTAGAAATGAGTATCTATGGAGTAAAGGGTTAAATATTAGTATTAGAAATTAGTATACAGCCTAAGCTGCACTTAATATATCTCCAAGAAAAAATGAATGCAGCATGTCATTTCAAAGAAATTTTCCTAGTGTATTTGTTTTTCTGAAAATGATAATTAGGTTACATGTCGCAACCGAGTAATAAACGAACGTCAAGGGAAGAAACTCTGCTTTGACTATTTGAAAATGAATCAAAGTTCAATTGTTTAGTACTTCAGGACAATGGAGTAACGTCCTTTTCTTCTCATGATTTACACTGAAGATTTTGTCTCTAGTAAAATCTGGATGGGCTTGAAACTAGGAAGATTAAAGATACACACCCAAAGCGAGAGAGAGAGAGAGAGAGAGAGAGAGAGAGAGAGACAGACAGACAGACAGACAGACAGAGAAAACGCTAATAGAACATCAACGTGTGTAGAATTGGTCTGATATGCAAACATAAACAAATAACCTATATCATATATAGCCTTGCAGTTTGTTGGTTCACGGTAATTACGGTCCGATTAAGAAAATCTCAAAAAAATTTAACAGAGTATAGAATAAATCAAATAATTTTCTAATTTCAGCATCATAGATAATATAATGTAGTTTCATCTAAACATTCAATAGAACAATCAACCTTGACCTTCACCACTGTTCCGGTGCCATTCTGAAATTCATGCATGTTACTTCGATGGTTCTCATAACAATATAAATACAACTTGATATATTTGGCGCCAATTTGCAGTGACATGATCGGAAAATATTGCCACATGACCTAGCAGATGATCTAAATACGTCAACATGCATGTTTTGAAGTAAAACTGCTTGAAATGAAGGATTTTAGAGGGTGGGGTAATTTGTGTTGAGCCTGTACAGTAGGTGCCAAAGACACTTCCGGTAAATCTTTCATCTATTCTAATCTTTTATTTTGAAAAAAATGAATGGTTTAGGTACAGAAATGTTTAATTCAAGGTATTTACAATCAAAAGAGACCAGACAAGCAGCAAGAGGGCGTGGACTTGTTATGATGGAAACATACTGATTACCTCGAAGCGATATCTTCCGTGAACCAACATGTCGTGGCTATAAATGGTGTTTGGGACAGAGGAAAAGCAACACGGGAATTTTCATCATTTAAAACCGGAAATGACATCAGCATTTGTTTTGACGGCCACTAAAACATGATATGCATCTTATATTCCTCGTAATCTTTGCAATCTTGGAGCCACCATGGGCAACATTTCGTATGAAGATTCAAGAATAATTATAGTTTCAAAGCATAAGGATGAAAAGGGCGAAAACTCCCTGAAAACGAGTAAAGATGGGTCTTTAACCTGTAACCACACAATGATGACATTTGACGACTCTGAGGTAGAAGCCTTTTGAAAACATTGAGGGAAAAAGAGAAAATGCTGGTAACCAGCATTTTCTCCTTTTCCCACAATGTTTTCTACCTTTCTAAAATCAAATTTCGATTTTTTAGTCACATTTTTATTTTGTCATCTGCAAATGCTTTCAATTTGGACCACTATATAAATTTCTCATTTACTAAGGAGTTAAGAAACTGGCCATAACTATCAGTGAAAGTGAATTTAAACCAGTCAGTGGAATTTCTTAACTCTTTACCTGATTTCGAAGTTTTAGACTCGTTCAGATTGAAAACACTTTTAAAGGTCATATCAATATGCCTTAAATTGTGGAAACTGTCTCTGAAAGGGTAGAAAACATTGTGGGAAAAGGAGAAAATGCTGGTTACCAGCATTTTCTCCTTTTCTCACCATGTTTTTCAAGAGTCCTCTTTCTCAGGGTCGTTAGAGGTAGGGATCGTTTGGTAAAAGGTAAGGAGATGAGCCTAAGCTATCAGCAAAATGCGTCTAAAATTAGTGGAATTACATAATGCATCAGAAACTTTTAAGCCAACCTCTGTGAAAAGGTTGCTTAATGTATCTGCAAAAAATACCGACCCAGGTCAGCCTACAAATTTCACACAGGCTGACCTGGGCCGAAATTTTTTGCTGTTGGTCCATTTTTATTTTTTTATGTTCAAGGACTATCCAATGACGATTCGGCTGCGTTGTCTGTGCATGTCATATTCTTCGAACATTCGACCTGTCTTATATGACGCATCACCCATTGCCCGATATTGGGAAAAGTAGAGCTTATACCGAAGCTGAACCCAAGACTGTAGGGACTGTTTTAATAAATGGCCGGTGCATAGGTTACCTGCTAGCTGATCATAACCTAATAAATCGCACCAGGTAGAATTTTACAGAGTAAACGTTTATTTTATTTTGAAATTCAAAGTAACGGTTGTCGTTTTAAAAAAATTAGTCCGCTTCTGTCCCTTTTTACAGAGCACGGCTTATTTATACTTATGTCATGTCGTCGGTTTGCTTCCAAAACCTCGTAACTACAGCTTGAAACAAGCTGTAGTTACGAGGTTTTGGAAGCAAACCGACGATGTATCTAGTAGTTGTGTATTATCCCTTTGAAATACTCTCGAAATATTTTTTGAGTGTTTTCATGAGCAAGCAGAATTTTTTCCAAGCTTTTTTTTTCAAAATATTCGACCCTTGGAAAAATATGAAACTGATGCCAGCAATAACAAGAGAAAATATTTTCGGAAAAGAAGACAGATACTGAGTAGACCCGTCCAACGAGTATATTTCGAAATCTTTTATCTTCCTGGTCGTTAAAAAAACATGATCATAACGGTGAAAGGTCAATTTAGGGAAATTAGAAACTAATTCGTTACCGAAAAATCCCAAAATTTATCTATAAGGCTGCAAAGCGCAGCGCAAAGACTTTTTTGAAAATAGCGTAGTGCAAGATCAGATTGCACAGAACGTGCAGTCAGATCTTGCATCTACACTGTCCGAAAGGGAGATATTTTTCATCCAAAAGTGCCTTACTATCTCCCACTAGATGGCATTCTACAAATACACATCTTACTTGGGCATTTTGGGTACAAAACTTGACTTTTTTCCCATACGACAACGCTGCTATGAATTTCAAACTAAAACAAAGGTTTACTCAATTAATGCAGGCGTCACACAGTCCCAAATTTGATATCAGATGACCATACGACTACGGAATTTTCAATTTCGCGAGAAGATCCACCTGAACTTGGTAGACAGCCAATTAACACCCGAAGCAAGGACGAATCCTCCAGAAGGCCAAGCGACTGCACCCGAACCGGACACGAGGGCAACACAAATATGCGAATGGTACAATACCTTCAGTCGACAGTAGGGAAATACAATTTTTGATAAAAGATTATTAGGTTAGAATACGCAGTATTCCTTTTTTTATTTCAAACAGAATCAATCGTTTATTTAACTATATCATGCCACCACAGGTAGGGAGGGGCAAAGGGAAGAGGCCGTCTGAGCCTGTAAGAGTTGCTCATCATGTTCTCTTAAGTGTATCAGAAGAAGCGATGGTACTGCCTTCAGTACCTTAATGCAGGCTTCACACAGTCCCAAATTTCCTGGATGTCTCATTATCATAGTATGCCAT
Organism: Tridacna crocea; assembly: GCA_943736015.1. NCBI lineage: Eukaryota > Metazoa > Mollusca > Bivalvia > Cardiida > Cardiidae > Tridacna > Tridacna crocea. The sequence goes on from OX031069.1 coordinate 20,574,808, forward strand.
TCTACTGAAATGAATTATGATCAGTTGTGATTGAAGCTTTAGAACCGTTGCTGAGGACTGACTGTGGAAAAAGCTGGCCTTTTATACATCCACTTCGTGAGTGGTGACAAAATCTTTGGCGTATCAAAAAATTGCCCGAAGACCTTGCGAAGGCTCATTTTCGTGAAGAGTTCGTGTGTCCATTTTGTCATTCGTAATGGCATCGTGAGGGCATCTTGTCAAATCGTGTGATCTTCGTCTTTACTTCGTGTGATCATTTTTCGCCTCACGAAGATAATACGCAGGAAGTAAGAAGCCGCCCGATTGTCTTAGGAAGGCAACACGACTATACGTAAAGTCCTCGCAATGCCGCCGTGTAGCCATCGTATTATAGCGCGATGACATCGAGATGGGACAACGGTGTGGGCGAAGACAGCTGAATTTGGGTGGCTGAAGCGTTGCACATATGCCATAGTAATGTGGATATATAATAGGCCAGCCTTTTCCACAGTCAGTCCTCAGCAACTATTCCAAAGTTTCAATAACAATCATAATTCGTTTCCAGCAGGATGGCATTCTTTGATGATGAGACAACCATGAAAAAGAAGGCAGCAGCATTGCTTCTTTTGATACACTTAAGAGAACACAATGAGCAACTCTTGCAGTCTCAGATAGCCTCTTCCCTTTGCCCCTTCCTGCCTTTTGTGGCATGAGAAAGTTGAATAAAAGATTGATTCTGTTTGAAATAAAGAAAGAATACTGCATATTCTAACTTAATAATCTCTGATCAGATCCTCCACTGTCGGCTATACCACCGGGAGGTCACGTGACGTCTTCGAGATTTACCCATAGTGTGGACTAAGTGTGTCCTGGGGGTAAGCTACTTAATATGAAATTCACGTATTTGTGTTGCTTTCGTGTCTGGTTCGGGAGCCATCGAGTGGCCTTCTGAAGGCATTGTCTTTGCGCCGGCTGTTGATATGCTGTTTTACCATGTTCGGGTCGATCTTCGCACGAAATTAAAAAGTTCATATTTGTATGGCCATCTGATGTCAATTTTGGGGCTGTGTGACAGCTGCATGAAGAACTCAACCGGCAGTCATACTATGGCTTAAGATGCCCTCACGAACGGCCCGATGTTTTAACGATCAGATGCGAATGTGAACATTTCATTTATCGTGTGTCCATCTGGTATCAAATTCAGTACAATGTGACGTCTGCATCTACGCTACCTGGTACGATCCATTCAGCTATGATTAGCTAGCATATAAACTATGCACGGGCCATTTATTAAAACAGCCTCCACAGGCCTTGGTTATAGGCTAATACCTGTGATCTAAGCCCTACTCTTCCCAGGTGTAAGGGGATGGGTGATGCGTTATAGCACACAGGTAGAATCCTCGAAGAATATGACATGCGCAGACAACGAAAAGAGCCTTTGAAATAGAAACAACTGAGTTTCTTACTATCGGCTTTGAAGTCTCACTTCGGTGAACCCCTGTAGCTCAATCGGAAGCGTGTAGTACATGAGAACAGGGGATCACTGGCTCGACCCGTGGCTCGGCCAATTTCTTTCCGAGGATTGTTGATAGCCATTGCAGCAGTTTTCATTCCTCTCTCATCGCTGACTATTGCTTTGGATGATGACTATATAGTAGAGCAGCCAGCGGCTTTGAAAGAATATTGCACGGAGTTCTGGTAAAAGAAACTCCAGGAAAGCATCGATCGGTCATCACTGACCGCCGCGATATAACTGAAATAATCCCGTTTAACCCTTTACCTCATAAGGCATTTTTATGGTATCTCTAATTGACCCTAAATAACAGCAAGGATGAAGCCATTTCTTATGTGTATGTGGCACCTTTTGATGGCATAGAAAACATTGTGCAAAAGGTGAAATTGCTCGTCACGAGCAATTTCAACTTTTGTCACAATGTTTTCCAAAGGCTATTACAAGCAATGAGAAATGAGAAATGAGTATCTATGGAGTAAACGGTTAAAAAAAACAATAGTGAAGAGAGCTTTTGAAAACATTGTGGGAAAAGGAGAAAACGCTGGTAACCAGCATTTTCTCCCTTTTCCCATATTGTTTTGTGCAGAATTATAGGCAAGTTTAATCTTTTGAATCAGCTTGAAATCTTACCCGTCGTCTGCCAATCCTTTGAATTTCGTCCAGTCCCAAATTTTTGTCGTTTGGTAAATAATTAACATCGAGAAAAACAATCATACTTAACCCACTTCCACACAATCCGTACTTTTGACGACCCTGAGAAAGAAACCTTTAGAAAACATTGTGGGAAATGGAGAAAATGCTGGTAACCAGCATTTTCTCCTTTTCCCACAATGTTTTCTACCCTTCACAAAACAAATTTCAAATTTTTAGTCACGTTTATGTTGTCGTCTGCGAATGCTTTCGATTTGGACAAGCCTAAAATATTGTCGTTTGGTAATGAGTTAGACAAACGAGCCTCACTCGTTAGGCGGGAGAAGTATTTATATGCATATCCTGTCACATTGCTGCTTGTGATATACTCTATAAGTACTTTTTTTAGAAAATAGTCCTCAATGTGACTGGGTTTTTGTTAAGTGAGTAATGCCTTAAGGTACTATACTATAAATAATGAACATCATCGGTCTAAATTATTACAACATCCAGCAAAAACAAACAGTTTAAAATAAATCAGCAGGTTCAGCTTTCTTAAGTGTTGAAGTGTTGAAGCAGGAACGCAACTACTCGAAGATGACAAAAAGGGTGAGTGTTTATTTATCTTTTATGCTGTTTGATATCATCATCATCATCATCATCACTTTGTTCTTGTTGCTTTTCCTCTTGTTGTTGTTGTTGTTGTTGTTGTTCTTTCCTCTTCTTCTTCTTCGTCCTCTTCTTCTGCTTCTTCTTCTTTCCTCTTCTTCTTCTTCTTCTTGTGCTTCTTCTTCTTCTTGTGCTTCTTCTTCTTTCTTCTTCTTCTTCTTCTTTTTCTTCTTCTTCAGTAGCGGTAGGAGCAACAGTAGCATCGAAATCATCATTATCATCATCATCATTGTCGTCTGCATGAAGCTCCGTGTTTCAAACCGCTTCTTTGGAAACAATCCACTCTCTTAAACACTAACACTCTTTAATTCATTACCAAACAATGATATTTTCGGCTTGTTCAAATCGAAAGCATTTGCAGAAAACAAAATAAATTTGACTGAAAATTTGAAATTTGTTTTTAGAAGGATAGAAAACATTTTGGGCAAAGGAGAAAATGCTGGTTACCAGCATTTTCTCCTTTTCCCACAATGTTTTCTAAACGCTTCTTACTCAGGGTCGTCAAAAGTAGGGATGGTGTGATAATGAGTTAAAATCATTTTTGCAACACGCCAACATTCTTAAAATTTCAGCAAAATTGCAGCAAATCGTAACATGCAGGTTTTTGAATAATCTTTACATAAACATTGCAAAAAAATTTTGATGCATAACATCAATGGCGCCGCAAATCAGTTGTTTGTGAAACAAGGCACATTACAGCATTTGAAATTGACCTAAGTATATATATATGCAGAACTCGGTAAAAATGAATTGCGAAGTCCTAACCAAACTTTAGAATGCAACTTAGAACTCAAAAAAGAAAGTTCAACAAATGGTAAGACAAAATCTAGGCCATTTTCGGCGAAATTTGATTCGGTAATTTCAATTTCAGCTATCTACAAAAGCAGCTGTCCTTTCGGCAAACAACACAAAAAATAGCATTGCCAAATTGATTTCAAAAACTGGGTATAGGATGATCAAATTGAATCTAAAATTATCAAAGTTTGCACGAAATGACCCTACCCCTTCCCCCCTCAAAAAAAAAGAAATAAGTATACGTGAGTACAAATTTACCAACGTTGAACGAAATGGCGTTGGTACAAAATTACCTATATACGAAATGAGTAGAGGCCGAATAAAGAATATGGCTACCTCCATAGGTAGTTTTCAAACGCTAACTCGAGAACACTGGGTCCAGGGTTCGATCCCTGGCTACGACCCCTGGCTTGGCCAATTTCTTTCCTTTTGATGATCGTCACTGCAACAGGATTGATTCCACTCCTATCGCTGACCCTTTGTTTCGACGATGATCACGTGGGAAGGCAGCCAGTGGCTTTGAAATGAAAATTGTGCCGAGTACTGGTAAAAGAAACTCTGGGAACGCAAGTGTAGGTGCACTGGCCGCCGCCATATACCTGAAGTAATGTTGAAACGGCGTTAAACTACATACAATCAATCAATGGTATAATGCATAAAAAGAGATGCTTTAAAGCCTTTTTTGCCAGAGCATAGCTCCTGTCTGATTTATAATTAGTGTTCAACATTATTCATTATGATAAGTGAACAAGAGGCACTTCGAGTTATTGCGTAGTCACTTTACTGTTCACTGTTCGTTGTTTCTCGTCATATTCAAACACAACTTTACGAATTTCAATAATCACATAATTACGGACTAGCCCTGACGCCGTCCATTCATTTTTTTTAAAACCCTACTACGTGCGACTCACTGACCTTTTGCGGACAGTGTAGATTAAGATCAGATTGAACAGAACGTGCAGTCTGATCTTTGATCTACTCTGTCCGATAAAGGTATCTAGTCCACCAAAAATACCTTCGAAATAGCAAAATTATGGTTTTTACTATTTGCTTTTTTGTGTGACCTTTTGCGGACAGTGTAGATTAAGATCAGACTGCACAGAACGTGCAGTCTGATCTTTGATCTACTCTGTCCGATAAAGACGTCTTGTCCATAAAAAAATACCTTCGAAATACCAAAATTATGGTTTTTACTATTGGCTATGTTTTTTTTTATTTAGCAAGATAATAATTAAATCTTTTTTTTTCAGAGCTTCCAATACGCAAATTATAAGACCCAGGCTACCAGTTTTATGGACATTGCACTATTGGTTGCTAATGTGTCTCAACTGAGGTTTCTGATCGAAATGCCTGAATTCACCCCGAGAGTCATTCTAGCCTTAACGCTCGTCAGTTTGTCAATAGTTCTACAGACTGGTGTAGGCATCGTTCTCATAAACATTTGTAAAGATGAACAGAAAAAAATCCAAGGTATGTGGAAGCAACATTCTGAAAAAGGTAGAGAAAGACGGTCTATAACTCCTCGGATAGATTCTGCATCACCTGCCGAAGCAGAAAAAGTTCCCCAAGACGAGATGGATGCAGTCAGTACTTCGTCATCTGACTCCGAAGAACGAATCGATATGCACGAAACAATTAACATTACAGAACACGACGATCTTGATGAACCAGACGCTGGACATAATGTTATCATGATGCAAGACGGAGCAAGGTACACAGGTAAGTGGAGGCAAAATTCTGAAAAGGGTAGAGAAAGACGGTCTATAACTCCTCCGATAGATTCTGCATCACCTGCCGAAGCAGAAAAAGTTCCCCAAGACGAGATGGATGCAGTCAGTACCTCGCCATCTGACTCTGAAGAACGAATCGATATGCACGAAACAATTAACATTACAGAACACGACGATCTTGATGAACCAGACGCTGGATATAACGTTATCATGACGCAAGACGGAGCAAGGTACACAGCCACAGCTGATGAACCTGACAATGAGGAGAAATTAACTGCTGTCGACCATGTTGACGGACCTGACGAAGAAATGGGTGTTGTTGTGATTGTTAATGAACCGTGTTTTGATGAATTTTGTGAACACAAAACCGAGGAAAATTTTTGGGTTAGAAATGGAATCTTTATAATAATGGTTGTAAACATTATCTTAGGTGGCCTAGAACTGAGCGCTTCTAAAGACGTAATCTTTCAGTCAATGCCGAACGGAACACATGCATGAAAATTTCTGGCTAGAAAGCTACATAAATATAATTGATGCTTGTAAAAAAACTCTAAACTAGGTTGTGTAGTCAGAAATATACTGTTCAAGAAAAAATCTAAAGCTGACTTTAAGTATGCTCCAACTCATTTAAAAACTGTGCCGTTTGTTTTCAGTGCGAAGTGCTCATGTTTCGTCAGTATATCAATCGCAAGCGTATAACCCAGTAATCCGAAACGCAATTTGACTTGCGGGTGGACACACACAATTTTTTTATTCCAATTTATCCATTTTAAAAGCCTAATGGTTTCTTTCAAAGAATGTGATCGTCGATTTACAGGGGTTGATAATGTTACATGAGACGTGTGCGCTCTAAAAAATCTAGCATGAACTTGATTCCTACCAAAGCAAATCAATGTAAAATGATCTTTTTTTTCTTTGTTACAATATAATACATAATACTTTATTTCTTCCAGGTATGTAAAAACATACAAAATGGAGTTAAATTTCGAAATTTTATATGTTTACACAAGCGTCAATTTTTTTCTATTTATTTTTAAAAGTAGCAGAAGTTGAAACGGACTCTTGGTTTTTAAGCAAACCTGATCAGCCGAATGTTCCGTTATCTAGTTAATATTTGATGAAAATTTTGCGGCAAAAGCCGGTTTATTTATTAATTGAGCTACGGTCCATTTATCATTGTAAATAATAAACTTTCACTTCCATATTCATTTGTCTATTTAACTTTACAAGATTCAGTTCCTAATTTTTACCAAAAAACCCGAATACGGTCCAAGCAACCCTTTTTCCTTTTGAAAATATTGTGGGAAAAGGAGAAAATGCTGGATCACTCGCATTTTCTCCTTTTCCCACAATGTTTTCTACCCTTCCAAAAACAAGTTTCAATTTTTCGGTCACATTTATTTTGTCGTCTGCAAATGCTTTGAATTTGGACAAGTCTACAACTCTTGTTGTTTGGTAAAGAGTTAATATAAATATAGTGTAAATGTAATATGAAATATAATTTTTAAATACCTTTTAAGAATTATGTGTTCTATGGCAAAATTAGCGACTGAATCTTACAACTCATTTGCAGAATATACACTCTTTTTTAGAAGAAATGTGAAAATGTCTTGTAATTTTCTATCGAATAAAATACAATGTTACGTTATAATTATATGTACATGTGCCTCCATGTCTTTTGTCATTTGTAGATATTGTTGCACATAAATGAGACTCTAATAAAGACAATAACAGTACTCAGCTATTATTTGACCCGTGACCTTTTTTGCAAAAAAAAAAATGTATATTTTTTTTAAATTGTTTGCACGCATCCTAGTTAGGAACGATAATGAGGATGCTAGAATCGTTATATCACGAGTTTATGTTGATACAACAGTTAATGATATCGTCATTGTTACTATATTACTATATGTGAATTAAAAAAAAAAATGTATATATATGAAACGAGAGCATGTGATCACATACTGGCTATTGATACAAACACTCAAGCCATGTTTTGGAAAAAGGCGGTTAGTCAGTCATCTCTGTGATGCATGATACCAAGTAAGTCGTACACAGACGTATCCATAACACCCATTTTTGTGAGGTAGATCGGTCCGTTGTCATACAGAAAATTTACGTAAAGCAGAAAGTATCGATTCAGGTCAGTCTGCGCAGGCTGACCTGAATCTATACTTTTTGCAGATGCATTAAGCCGTCATTTCACACAAAAAGTTTCACTTATATCTCACTTGTACTTTGATTCATTTAATCATTTTGTTCCGGATAAACAATGATTTTTTTCCTGTTTGTTTTATCGCGCTCTGTTTGTTCATCTGTTTGTCCGTTTGATAGGAGGGTATGCACACAGTCGAGTGAGCAGAAAGACAGACGTTTTTCTTTCTGTGTCTTGCGTGTTTCTATTAATCTATAGATGTACTAAGTAGAGGACACATTTTCTTTTTTACGGTGAAAGATTTAACTTTATTTCATCCAGTGAAAACATTATCGAACATCGGACATTATCTTATGCTTTCCGGTAGGATATCGAGAAATGGCAGTGAAAATATTTTTCGATCTTACACTGGCACCACCAGTGAAAATACCGATTTTCACGTTCTTGTTGCCTAGGTAAATTGCGCGTGCCTAACAACCAGATAGGAAATATGACGTCATATACCTTACATTTCACGCGCTTGACGTAACGTTGCTATGCGGGAGGGGTACGCCACGGGGAATAAGGGAAAAGAACTGTACTGAATTTTGATAAAGCTCCTCCCAGAAAGGGTTAAAAGCATAAAATAAATAGAATATTTGTTTTTTTCGGTGAAAGATCGAAATTTATTTCATCTCGTGAACACCATCGGTCATATTTTCACTCGTGGCTGCGCCACTCGTGAAAATATTACCGATGGTGTCCACTCGATGAAATAAATTTCGATCTTTCACCGAAAAAAACAAATATCCTCTATGTGTTGACCCAAGAAAAGACGCTTAGCAGCCTTAGGAATAGGATTAAGAGCGTTCTAAGTCAAAACCTTTTCTAAAGTAACACAGCTCCTGATTGCATAAACCAAATGGTTTAGAAGAAGAAGTTTCGTTTAGAGAAGAAGGTTTATTCCCTCAGAATTTGGAAAAAAATCTTGGAGAAAAACTCGGACGGTTCTTAAAATTGTTGGTGGATATGAACACAAGAAGATTAAGAAAATAAGAATTTGGAATAGAAAATCAATTTAGGTTACAACACTGTTTTGAATTATTTTATTTAATTTAGTTAGTGATTTCTAATGTTGAATTTATAAAAGTATTTAAGTGTTCCATGGTATTTCACATTTCTATTTTCTTCCAAAATGAGAACGGTAGAAGAAAATGAAATTGAGTATACATCTTTAAACATTGTCAAAGAAAATGCCAACAGTATAAAAATAATATTAATACTTAGAGTGCTTTCGATACAGTTGCAATTTCTTTTCTTTGGAGGAAAAACAACAACAATTTGCAAACAGATGGGTCTTATTTGTAGACTTAAATGTCTGTCGGGTCCATTCAACGGGCTAGGGTTGACGTACATGTATGTGTTCCATTGGGTATCTTCCCAGTTCGCCCAATTCCATTTCACCCATTCCCATTTCGCCAAACTTTTCTTCCCATTTCGCCCTTTGCCGTCTTGTCCCCTACCCATTTTGCCCTTTTTCATTTTGCCCCATTGCCACCTCGCCAAATCATCTTTTCGCCCAATTACCGTTTCGCCCCCTTGCCAATTAACCCTTTGTCGATTCGCCCAATGCCATCTCACCCCTTTATCATTTCGCCCCTTCACCACTTCGCCCAATGCCATTTTGCCCAGTTATCAGCTCGCCCCATCACCATTTTGGCCCTTACGTTTTGTAGCCTATACCCTGTCCCTTTACCACAGGCCTAAAACCATTACCACCAATATCAGGTATTGGCTCCGCCCATCAGTGTTTTTAAGCCTGTTTGTGTGCCTTGGGGGCCTATATGGGATTGAATAAACTGGGAAATACCATTTTTTGAAGGGGATGTTCACGCTCCTTGCCTGAGATGCAGTTTGTTGATTATCATCGGTTCACCTCATCTGTGATTTGTGCATAATAATCCTCAATAATGTGCCATAATAACCCTCAAAATAAGGCCCATAAATTGAGGAATTAACTTAGAGAACTTTTCACTAGTTTTGGGCCCAGATATCAGAAAAATGGCGTTTTGGCGAAATGGGAATGGCCTTATGGGAAAAGGGCGAAATGGTCTTTGGGCGAAATGGGAAAGTTGGGCGAGATGGCTTCTGGGCATAATGAAAAGTGGGCGAAAATGAATTTGGTCAAAACGGGAAAAGGGCAGGACAGACATTTGGCGAAATGAGGAAAGGGCGAAGTTGGAAAAGGCAAAAAAAAGAATGGGCGAAACGGGAAAAAATTTGCAAAATGGGAATGGGCGAAATGGGATTGGGCGAACTGGGAATAAACCGTTCCATTGCTGTTTATGACAGTTTGATATTGTATAAATTTGTGCTTACTCAGATTTCTGGGTAAACTATTGTTAAATGCTGTGTACAAACAGAGCACCATACAGACATTGCCTGCCTGAAACTAAAGCTCAAGTCCCATTCCATCGGCTGCACTAGGGTTAGGGGATAGGGGCGACCAGTCCAGAATCACTAACATCTTTTTGCGTCGACTTTTGGAATGAATGCGTCATCTTTGTGTGTTTATTTATATTGCTTTTAACACCCTTTTGAAATCTGTTGATCTTGCAGCGGCTAGTGCACTTATCCATGCTTTTCTTGAATTTCTTCAACCATTAATTTATTTCACATAGTATTATTTCAAAGCTACTAGTTCCTTTTTCAAATGTCCGCTGTCGAGTAATGATCATCGAACCGGTCATCTGTTTCACCAGCATGCAGTCTGACCTAGAAATCCAGAACCCCCTTCTCGATACTACTGTACAGATTGACTGAAAGGTTTTATCACAGCGTAAAGAAGTGTTTACATCATTATTGAAGTTATCTTGCTGCGGCCAGTACACCTGTCTAGGCTTCCATACAGTTTGTTTTACATGCTCACCACATCATATTGTTCCAAAGCCTCTATCGACCTTACCAAATCACGATCGAACCAATCATCAGTGGAGAGCGAGAAATGAATCATGTCGCAAAGACTTTCACCAAAGAAAAGGGGTAAATGATTGTGCCGGGGATTCGAACCAGTAATTCCTTAGTTTCAAGCTCTGTATTTTACCAATAAAGCTACCAAGATCTACTTGCTGGGAAGACAGTGTTCTCTGGCCAAGAGATACAAGGTGTGTAGACCAGATAACTCCGCCCAGGACTAATTGATCAGGCTCCGAAGCGGTGATGTAAAGCAAAGTTGACTGCGTAAAGTCTGTCCGCTGATTGTCGCCACATCCTGTCTGTACACTCTAGGCTCATCTGTAAAAAGGACACGACACCAGTCCATTCTTTTCCAAACAGCACAATATCTGGCAATCTTCATCGGTAACATACAATGGTCAAGGAAAAGGAAATTGCGTATACACTGCCTTCTCGACCATGTAAACGCGTTCCGCCTGCTCGAATCGTTCGTTCTTTCCGGATAGTTGACCCCAGGTGCATTTTAAAGGTCGATGCAAAGCTGGACAGCATATACAAAATGATTTATTGGAACTCGGATGCTCCAAAAACACTCCATAGCTGAAGAGGTTACCTTTTCTCTGTCACTCCTATGCTGCATGATATATGGGCCGTCTGAAACCCAGACCCTCATATGAGTTTGTCAGACGCCAAATACCTTGCAAAAGTCAAAACATAGTCCGTATTCACGAACCATTCTTAAGAACATTCTTGTTCTTCAAGATTTTCTAACTGTTAAAGTAACAGAACTTTTGATCGGCTAAACCATTTGGTTCAGCCAATCAAAAGTTCTGTTACTTTCCAATTGACAAAATTCTGAAGAACAAGACTGAGAATATTCTTAAGAATAGTTGTTAAATACGGACCCTGGTCGTGCACTGTTTAATAAGGTAAACTCGCATGATAAAGCCAAGGGTATAGAGATCGGTACAAGTTACTACTGCCAGTTTGCGAGCAAAATTGTGCCCGTCTATTACTAGAATAATGGGAGATCACCCTTGCTTATTTACATTCAGGGGAGGTCATTGCCTATTCTTGGGATCTCTTATGCAGGTCTAAAAGCAAACTGAAATGATTTTTTGTTTTAATTCATTTGCAGATTTTAACAATTTGTAAAACATATATATTCATTTACTTCGCGAAATCCCATGACATGTTTACCTACAAGCACTTAAGTACGCTACCTAGTTGAGCAGATGGGGCAAGATGGGCTTAATGCGTCTCCTCAGAGCAAATGATCAAACATAATCTCCCGCTAGATGGCATTCTGCAAATACTTATCTATCATATCTGGGCATTCTTCGTACCCAGGACAGGGCCACATTTCTACGCGACAACCGTTACTTTGAATTTCAAACTAAAATAAACGTTTACTCAATAAAACGCTACCTGGTGCGATTCACTCAGCTATGATCAGCAGTCTAGAGAAATCTGGAGCCATAACAGGCCTGATTTTTCCTTAAACGTATTGATAAAAGCCATTTCTCCATTGTTACTTTATAGTGCGTATTATTACAGTCTCCCCGATATCGGGGAGAGTAATGCGTCATATAAGACAGGTCGAATCTTCGAAGAATAATTATGACATGCGCAGACAACGTGTAATCACATGATTATTGATCCATGAAATCCAATTTGTGTCATAGATGACTATTTTGTGATGTAGACTTGTCCTTCAAGACGCAGAAAATTGATCAATAGCGAAATTTTTACAGAGGTCAATCTGCGCGAACAGCGCAGGCCGACCTCAGTCGATATTTTATTCATATGCATTTAGCCCTTCTTCAGAGAGTATGGTTCATTCATTATGTGCCTTAAAAAACTTTGATGGGTATCTGAGCTCCTGATAGAGGGAGTGATTTTGATTTCACGATTGAAAATATTAATAATTCTCGACAAAAGCCTATGATGTGGGTACTCATTAGAATCGTCTCATCGAGACGATTCTAATGAGTACCCACAACATAGGGTTTCGAAGAGAAATAATGACATGAGAATGTTATCACTCCGTCTTATCTTGAGCTCTGCGGTATAGTTCATAAGATGTTTTAACATTCAACCTTGGCCAGGGCCATGCAGTATTCACCAACCATTCTTAAGAATGTTCCTGGTCATATTCTCCAGAGTGTTCTTCATTTGTAAGTAACACAGCTTCTGATTGGCTAAACCGTTCGGATTTGCCAATCAGAAGTTGTGTTACTTACAAATTTGGAAAACCTTGGAGAACAAGACTAAGAATATTATCAAGAATTGTTGGTGTATACAAGCCCTGTTATATACTGTGAGTTCATTGAAACTTTCAAGTTGACAGTGAAAACCCACATGTTGCTTAATGTATTTCAAAGGTATGTTTTGCGAATAATATTTCCTTGTCGGACAGTGTAGATTCAAGATCAGGCTGCACGTTCTCTGCAGTCTGAACTATCTCAAATTTGTCCTGAAAATTTCCTTGAATCGGGTTAAGTGCTAATAATTATATAACATATTTTTTCATTCGATCGCCCCTCCCCCACCCTCATCAGCAAAGCACAAGCATCTATAATAGTTAGGTCATATTTCCCTTATGAGCAATTAACACAGTATTGAATGATTTCGACTGAGATTAGACCGACCATACATGCAGGTAAATCTCAGTCTGCCATCCTGGTTGACATGCAAGGTGATATTCTTTTAACCTTTAGCTCAGATTACCCCCCCCCCCTCCTTTTGTAATTCATTGATCATTTTTATAAGAATTTTACATTGAACAATGGATATTAGGACAAAATAAAAGCCCACACACATTACCAATATTGTCACACCACTGTAAGACAAGGACGCCAAACTCATCACGTGGTAAAGAACATCACAAGATTTCAGTTCTGTTCCGGGATCCTAGAAAGTTTCCTGGTTCGATGATTTAATTGTCTCTCTCATTGCTAAAATTGGCTTGCAACACGCGAAAGGGGGCCATCGGACCTTTGCGTGAAGTGCCGTCTCGGATGAGCCTGCACGGTCGGCGCAGGCTTATCCGAGACGGCACTTTACGACTACGTTAGATTTTGTGCTACAGTAGACTTGTGCAAAGCAGAAAATTACATAAAAACCGAAATCGTCGTTTCGGTTAAGCTGCGCAGACTGCGATATAATAAGCAGTGGTCCGATGCATCGCCATGATGCAATATACCAAGCATGTCATCAGATGATTATTGTGCTACACAATCTAGTGTTCTCTGGCACTACGGATCATTCCCATTCACCTCTGTAGTGGGCTCAGAAAGTAATCCGTCTCCAAGTGATGTTTTCGCCACATGACCATAACTCAAAATGGCCACACCAACGCCGGTGAAAAAAAAGACCAATATCGGTTGCTTTGTGTGCTGTCCGAACAGCATACAGCCAATCAGACTTAGTGGTAGGAAATGTGAAAAAGAGGGATTTTCTGAAAAGATTAAATGTATTTTAAAGGACGATTACTTGTTTTTTTAATCTTACAAACTTAGATCCATCGGTGTGTCAAACCTTTTGTCATCATTCATGGACGCAGCCATTTTTGTTACAATTGGCGTAGGATTCTGATCAGTAAAGAAGCTCGAAATAAATAGTTCCGTTGTATTCAGGTATATTCATCCGTCTGAATGCACCTATAATGTATCCAGAGTCATATTTCCTTTGTCTACTTTTATAATGTAACACATGAAATAGTTAAACAGTGACAAACATGTTTTCCTCGGTTTGACAAGATTTTTGTCATTTAGCCCATTGCAGAGATGTAAGGTGAGGGTAACGAACGACAACTCTGCTCAGAGATTGACAATTTAGTTTGCCAAACACACAGCTGACAAATGAAGAATGGCGGCGTATTCCTTTCGCTACTCCGAACACTCCGAACATGTTCTAGGTCAATAGAGTATTTCGGAACACTGTGCCGTATTCTTCAGAACATGTTCTGACTGTTCTAATTCAATCGAGGTGTAGCGCACCTGCTGAACGGTTGCTAGGTGATAAAAGATGGCTGAAAGACGGACAAATCATCATGGCAAAATTTGCAATTGTTCTTTTTTACGACATGAATACCATAAATAGGGGCATAGTAGACTCATCTCTACTCTTTCTCTCTGCAGTTAATCATTTCCTTACCCAACACAGCTATGACAGTAGCTCTTGTTTCAGCCATCATATCTTTATACCTTCATTTCGACATGGATTAGAATAATGTTCCGAACGAGCTTCATTCAGAAAATACTTGCGGAACAGTGTATTGCGTTCTAAAATATTCCTTTCTCACATTCCGGAACAGCATTCAAGAACACAGAACATTGTGCCAGAACAGGTATAAGGAATACACCCTAGGTCTTGTTGTTACGGGACACCACTCCTTCATGCATGGCTTCGTCCCCATTTGAATACAACACCTGACAACTGCGTTAGGGAGATGTCTCTTTATAAGGTTAGCTCAGTTGTTATGGCATTGGTTTTTTTTTAACCTCGATAAGCGAGGATATTTGCCCGTTATAGGTTCGAATCTCGCCAGAGGCGGTATGTATTTCAGCCATGCATTTGTTGCGAAACTTTCTTAAGAGAGTACATACAGAAAATTTACCAAAGTAAAAAAAAAAGTTTTGTTCCAGGTAAGCCTGCTCGAAAAATTGAGTTTGATCTCGGTCGATGTGAATTGGATTAATCATTCTTTTCACAAAACATTGCTTAAAGAAAACCGAATTGTTTGGACAGTTAAATACATAAGACACTGAAAAGTCCATAATTATTGTTAGACCTATTGTTATCTTACGGCCTTGAGATTAACCCTTTACCAAACGACAAAATTTTAGATTGGTCCAAATTGAAAGCATTTGCTGACCACAAAATGAATATGACTAACGAATTAAAATTATTTAGGAAAGGCAGAAAAGATTGTGGGAAAAGGAGAAAATGCTGGTTATCAGCATTTTCTCCTTTTCCCAAAATGTTTTCAAAAGGCTTCTTTCGCAGGGGTTTTCAAAGTCGGGATTGTGTGGTAAAGGGTTAACGTACGCGCAATATATATTCAAAATCAGACTGCACAAGACGTGCAGTCTGATCTTCGATCTATACGGGCCATAAGAGCCTCTGTTTACAACTATAAAGTTGACCTATACCGCCCTTAAGAGCCTCTGTTTACGACTATAGCTTTGAAAAGGACATGACGCAGAGCTCTCGAAAAAAGAAAACACGGGGAAGTCCCGGATATCTATTTATTTATTGAGAGCCATGCTCTGACAAAAGTGGGCTTTATGCATCTCCGTGATGCGGCATACAAAGCAAGTCATCATCGTTATAATTAGGGTCCTTAAAATCCACTTAGCCTGATGAATGACTGAATGTGGAGGAAGACAGGCATAAAACAACATGACCAATAGCGAAAAGTTTCGGTTCAGGTCAACCTGCGCGGACTGACCCGAATCGATACTTTTCGCAGATGCATTAGTTTAGTTTAGTTTAACTCATTACTAAACGACAACATTTTAAGTTTGTCCATCAAAAGCATTTGCAGACGACAAAATAAAATTGAAATTTACCTTGTGAAGGGTAGAAAACATTGTGGGAAAAGGAGAAAATGCTGGTTACCAGCATTTTCTCCTTTTTCCACAATGTTTTCTAAAGGCTTCTTTCTCAAGGGTGTCAAGAGTAGGGATTGTGGGGGTAATGGGTTAAACATATTTATCTTACACAGATTGAAAAACAAGTTCTTACAACTTATACTAACCTCTCTCGATTCTGCTTCCTGGGAACTAGTACCAGTACTCACGCTGAATGTGTGGGCCAATGAAAAATCCCAAAGTTGACAACCGCTTCCGGGTATCGAAATCATGACCTTTAGGTTATGAGGCCGACGCTCTACCTCACGACTACGGACACCACAAATGCAGATGCATTTAGTACCCTTTTCACAGAGCATGGCCTATGTTATAGTAGTAGGTGTAGATCATTTATGTAACATGACTTCCATGTGACTTTCATTCTTCGGGAACAACAATGTAATCGATTTCTATAATCTCATTCAGGATACGGTGACGTTTTAAGTACGGCAAAAAGCATGTATGAAAACGAAAGTTACACGTTTGAACTTACGTAGAACTGCTAAACAAAATGATGTCAATTGCGTGAGTGAAAAAACACAGAATTCAATTTTAACCCATTACAACACAATCCCTACTTTTGATGATCCTTAGAAAAAAGCCTTTAGAAAACATTGTGGGAAAAGGAGAAAATGCTAGTAACCAGCATTTTCTCCTTTTTCCCACAATGTTTTCTACCCTTCACAAAAAGAAATTTAAATTTTTCAGTCACTTTTATTTTGTCGTCTGCAAGTGCTTTCGATTTGAACAAACCTAAACTTTTGCCGTCAATTAATCAATCGATCGATCCAACGACCCATCCATCTATCGATCAATCACATTGAGCTACGCCGAAAAAATATTACCCGCTTTATTTCAACCACAATTTTTATACCAATCGCACATTAATATATTAGTGAATGTGGCCTTAGCCCTTTAGCAGTTTACTATATTACCCAAAGTGTAAAATACTGACTTAAACCTATTACTATGCCCAATACTCGATACCCAAAACAGTGCTCCAGAATGCTTCGACAAATTGATGAATCTGGCAGAATTACCTGGGCATCTAAGGTCAAAACATTACTATTCGAAAACGGATTTGGATATGTTTGGATCACAGATGAGATAGGCAATCAAGATTTCTAAATCTATTTTTAAACTAATTAAGCATCGATGCCAAAAATGGAACTCGAATAGAAGCCCTAAAGTTCAAGCGACGATAGGCCACATACAGGGGAACAGAACTTTTATCTACGCACTAGTAATGAATATGTCAGTTTCGAGACGTATTATGCCGAGTCTCTACATGTTTTCTGAAACGTTCTTTAAATTTCCTCGAATTTCTATGTAATCCATGTTCATGAAGATTAATTTCTTCTAAATAGATCTTCTTAATGCATGTATTTACAAGTTCTTTCCTGTCGAACTCGACATCATATCGTTTACTTTTGCGGAATGTATGGACAGATATCAACCAATACTTATTGGGGTCTGATCTCTGTCTTTATTAATTAACTATTGGATATATAGAAGTTATACAAGGAAACCGGTCCACGCGATACCAGTCACATTTCTGATTTCGTATAGTACACAGGTTGTGACCCCGGCTTAATACGACTTGACCTCCGATCAATACAGTTGACCTCGTATCAATATTGATGACCCGCGACCAATGCAGAAATCCTTGAACGTGATTGGTCAAAAGCTCAGTGGCGTGAGCGTCTGCGCTTACTTTTAGCCAATCACGTTCCAGGAGGTGGCAAGGTAAACGTAACCCAAAAATTGATATTTGTTTCCAGCAGGGTAGAAAACATTGTAAGAAAAAGGAGAAAATGCTGGTTAACAGCATTTTCTCCTTTTCCCACAATGTTCTCAGAAGGCCTCCTTTTCAGCGTCGTAAAAACCAGAGGTTGTTTGGTAAAGCGTTAATTAATAAAATTGTCATTAATCAAGTGATTTCGTATTGGCCCAGTTACAGGTCCGAGGTCAGCCGTATTGACCCTCGGCCTTCGGCCTCGGGCCAATACGGCTGACCTCGGACCTGTAACTGGGCCAATACGAAATCACTTGATTAATAACATTATAATACTGTCCGCCTCATACGAACTCATACATTCTCATGCTTTCTGTTAATACATGAGTCACTTGGCAAATGGTTCAAGCGACGATAGGCCACATATTGGGGAACAGAACTTTTATCTACAAAGAATTTAAATTAATGCTAGAGACAGAAACTTATTTAACAATAGATATGTCATATGTATGTAAAAAATGCAAATTTTAGATGCTCTAATCAAACATCAGCTATAGAAACAGGGAGAAGAGATAAAATTGATAAACAATATAGGTTCTATAAATATTGCCTAAAATAACACATTTTCTGTTGCAAACTAACAAATTCCACTTTTTATTGATTTGTCCTTTGTATGGTGATATCAGAAAAGTTTGTATTCCCCAAAAAATGGTACAACAGATAACCTACCAAATCTTTATTTCTAGATATTATGAAATGTAATGGTTGGTTGGTTGGTTGGTTGTTTTGGGGTTTAACGTCACTTTAATTGTTAAGGTCAAATCAAGGCGATCGGTGACGCACATATGTTGCCTGGCTTTTTCATATCAGTACTTACACAACTTTCTTTCCAAAGCCACCGACTACTTTTCCCACATGCTTTAGCAGAGATGAGAGGCGAAAATATGCCGGAAAGAATGTTGGCCTCAACCGGGTATCGAACTCACAACCACCAGGTCATGAATCCGACACGCTCACCACTGAGACACCCGGGCGGTCTATAATGTAAGATTGAGTCTTTAATATACATACTTGCTAAGTACATAAAGATAGCATTTAAAGAAAGGCAAGACTTTTTTAGACAAATAAGCAAGTCTCTACATATTTTCTGAAACGTTCTTTAAATTTCCTCGAATTTCTATGTAATCCATGTTCATGAAGATTAATTTCTTCTAAATAGATGTATATTTTTAACTATGTGTCCATTCAAATGACTCCTTTAATACATGTATTTACAAGTTCTTACCTGTCGAGCTCGACATCATATCAATTACTTTTGCGGAATGTATGGACAGATATCAGTCAACACTTATTGGGGTCTGATCTCTGTCTATACTGTCCGCCTCATACGTACTCATACATTCTCATGCTTACTGTTAATACATGAGTCACTTGGCAAATGGTTCAAGCGACGATAGGCCACATACAGGGGAACAGAACTTTTATCTACGCACTAGTAATGAATATGTCAGTTTCGAGACGTATATTATTATGCCTTTTTGCAATGTTTTACAAACTGAAAATTATATTCTTCTTAACATTCTTGGCGTACACGTTTGTTTAAATGTTTATGAACTTTGGGGTACGTTACTCTGCATTCATATTTTTGTGTATATGTATTGTATAATGATGGGCCGGAGGCCTTAGATTACCAATAAAGAATATAATAGAAAAATACATTTTATTATTTATAGACTAGTACTAAGAAAAATGTCAAAACCTTAACTGTTATGAGTCATTTCTTGAACTGACAGAGTTTGAAAATAAAAATGACAAAAGGACAAAGATAGTTTTGGGTGCAGTTGTACGAGGCTAGCAATTAGTTACGTGTGAAATTGAATAGTGGAAATGGTGAACACTGAACAATCAAGATCATGACAATAATATTGATAAATAGACCCTGATTTACGTTACAACCCGAGCGAAATTGTACGGATAAAATGGCCACACACTGGTGATATGCAAAACAACTTTGTGGGGATAGGAGAGGATGCCGGTTACCAGCATAATCTCCTATTTCCTACACAATTTTCAAAATGCGTTTTCATTAGGTTTGTTATAAGTAATGATTATGCTGTAATGGTTGGACCCTTTCCGATATAATTCCATGTGTTTAGGAGAAGTAAATGCTTGGTACAAGCATTTTCCCTTTCCACACAATGTTTTCAACCCTTTCAAAACAAAGATTCACTAATTCTTAACCATATCTATTTTCTCGTCTGACAATACTTTCAATTTGGACCGATTTAGAATTCTGTAGACTGGTAGAGGTTGAAATACAGTGTTACTGCGAACATCATTGACGCATCATATGAGTCAAAAGTACTATTAATCTACATGTAGTCAGTACCGTTTCAATAGACGACAAATATATATAACGTAATAAGAGATACCTTTTAAAAAAGGTAGACGACGTAAATTTGCCGGCAAATGGCAGGCGGGTCCTTTATATAAACATGTCCACATTTTTCACCAATCAAACATTTCTATCAATTCATTTGTTATTACAACTAATAAGTAGGTCAAATTGCCAGCACATTCAGCTACACCGAGAAACTTAATGGGCCCTCAAATATAAAATTTTGCTTTAGAATATCAACGACCTTACTACCGACATATCGTCGGTTTACTTCGAAAACCTCGTAACTACTTCTTGTTACAAGATGTAGTTACGAGGTTTTGGAAGTAAACTGAGGATATATACATATAGGTATGGCTGATAGGGGTTTAAGCTGCAATATTACCACAGACTGCTAGGCGCAGCTCTGTACGTGTATTCTGATTTGGATCTAAATTGCTCGATAAGTAGATTTTACATGTACCTTTCAAAGAGCAAAACTTGGGCTTTTACTATTAGCTTTCAAATCTTCATTTCACTTAACTCTTTACTAAACGACAATATCTTAGGCTTGTCCAAATCGAAAGCATTTGCAGAGTACAAAATAAAAGTGACTGAAAAATTGAAATTTGTTTTGTGAGGTGTAGAAAACATTGTGGGAAAAGGAGAAAATGCTGGTTACCAGCATTTTCTCCTTTTCCCACAATGTTTTCTAAAGGCTTCTCTCTGAGGGTCGTCAAAAGTAGGAATTGTGTGGTAATGGGTTAAGTACGTTGAGGGTTTGATTTATAACATACGGGTATAAGCCTGAACCTTTAGGCTGCTAAGCATATATCGATTACCTTTTTTTGCTGACAGTGTAAATCAAGATCAGACAGCACAGAATGTGAAGTCTGATCTTTGATCTAGGCTGCACCATCCGATGAGGAGATTTTTAAAAAAAAAATTCCTAAAAAAAAGAGAATATTTTAGAAATAGCAAAATTTGAGTTTCCACAATCAGTTTTGAATCTTTAATTTCATTTATTTAGCGAGATACGGATTGCATTGCCAACCATGCACGACGGTATAACTTTTATTGCAGCAAAAGTGCACTCAACAATCAAAACATATCTCCAATAAGAATATACCAGCTGATATGATCGTTTATCAAAATTGCCAGTTTTACTTCAATCATACGTTGTGAAAAAGGGAGCTTAATGCATTTGCAAAAACTATCGACCGAGGTCAGCCTGCGCAATCTGCACAGGCTGACCTGGGTCGAAACCTTTTGGTTTTGTTCAGTTTTTTTGCATGTCCTAGGACTGTTCTAGCTCCTTTCCCAGTCAATTGTCAGATAAAACAGATATTATGGTTCCCTGATGATGTGCCGTCTTGCTTGGTTATAATACTGTACAGAGAAGCTTCAAGCCCTCTTTCCCCAAAGCATACCTTACTTCTATTTGAATCTAGCATATCTAATATTGTTAACCCTTTCAAAAACGACAAATTTTAGATTATTCCAAATCCTTATCATCTGCAGAAGGCAGTCCTAAAGTTGTATAATTACACTGAAGTTTTTGACAGTTTCGAAAATATTGCGGGAAATGGAGAAAATGCTGGTTACCGGCATTTTCTCCATTTCCCACAATGTTTTCAAAAGCCGAGTATATTCCTCAGGGTTGTTTTAACGCGAAATTATGCGACAAAGGGTCAAATTTGTTACATTATGAAGCATGTCTACATCGGAGGATTTTATAGACCTATTTGTTAAAGTTGGATAACCAGCAAAGATTTTAAAGGTGGCCCTACAGATTTTAGGACGAAAACTTTACAAAAATACAGAAAAATCATCCTTGTACACCCAAAGCCGTATAATTTTCATTCATAAAACCCCAGTAGTCAAAAACTATCCAACAATAAGAGAAATAAGAGATTTACTACAGCCCAGGTCGACACCGACTGGAAACACGGTCTATTTTCACATGAGCACCTCGCTCATTGACATACCGGAAATATACAGACGAAACTTCAAACATAGAATCCGAAGAGGACATTATGGAAAATAATTACATGCTTGTTGTATGTTATGGAGTTTAAGCGTCATTAGCCGCGTGCCAGTCACTTAATATTCCCACAATGCTTTTTTGACTTTTGGGGGGGAAATATAAAAATAGCTTAAGAGGCTACGGAGCCTTTTAAGGGAATATCATCAGTTTTTTTTGTAATATTATGATTCTTAATTATTGATGATTTGTATTGCTTATTCATATAAATTTCAGTGATATATATATATTTTTTTATTTGGTGTGATGTGAAAAATCTAAATACCCACCTTTAAATTTCATGTACGAAGTAGAAGGATACAATGCTAAATATGGAAAAAATCTTTACAAAAACCTTTTTTTTTTTTTGAAATACGTGAAAGTTGTAATCGGTAACAACAATGGTAGTTTTCATACACGAGTTTTGTTTATTGTCGAGTATTAAGTTATTTATTCTCAATGTGGTTTATCCCATTTTTTTGTTGTTGTGAACGATAAATTCAGAAATGATTGCCATCACCTTGAATCAAGAACAGACTGAAGTTTGCTCTTAAACGAACGATGGTCAGTGCTTTGTGACATTTTGAGATCAAGACAGCTATATTCAGTCTATACGTGATTTTTCATTTTGGCATTTTTAGTATATTTGACCCTAGGGCTGCTGAGCGCGACCCAAGGACCGTTTGTGGATAGTGCATAGTAAGATCAGACTACACAGAATTTGCAGTCTGATCTTGGGTGTACACTGTCCGATATGGAAATACAAAGAGGCTTTTTAATTATCATTTCCAAAGTTTCATATATGGCGCCAAAGGGGCATTCGGACATTTGCGTAAAGTGTCGTCTCGGATCAGCCTACGCAGTCCACGCAGGCTAATCCGAAACGACACTTTCCGTTTTTACGTAAATTTTGTTTTGCACAAGTCTACTGTAGCGCAAAATCTATTGTAGTCGTAAAGTGCCGTCTCGGATTAGCCTGCGCGGACTGCGCAGGCTAATCCGAGACGACACTTTACGCAGATGTCCAAATACCCCTTTTCGCATGTTGCAAGCCATATAACGTTCAATGCAGGTTAAGGGTTTTTAAGGTATGTTTTATCTCTGGTTACATATAATAACATAGCTGGTGAATATTTTGAAAGCTTAAAGCGTAGAAAATAAAATGCTCATAAAGTTTCTGTACGTGTCAAACCGTTTCCTCGGTATACTGTACACTTTGAAACTATTTATTTCTGTTAAACACTTTCAATCATTTCGGTTTAGAACTGCCCGACAATCTATTGCAATATATTATATTTCATGTGTCAATTTTTAGAATGTTATGGGTAAAGAAATGTCGTAATTTAAGCTGGGGGGAATTATTTCCCCGTCACAGTGAATATTTTCCACCTGCTAAAAATCTGGAACTACTTTTTATTATTTCGATGCAATGACTAGTTTTAAAAGTGTCATTCGTTGACAAAATAATCAGAGGAAATATAATATATAGTTTATTTCATCAGCTTGTGGTTAATATGGGGAAATATTTGCCTCAAAAGGAAAAATAAATCCTCGAAAATACAAAGTAAATCGTGCCTTACGGCACTCGTTCTTTTCGCATACCTTTCCCTTTTTCGGCAGATATTTCCCCATATTAACTACAAGCTGATAAAATAAACCCTATATAATGCTTCTAGGAGGAGAGATGGATTGTGGGAAATTACTTTTTGAATACACCAATTGACGAAAGTTAGCAGAAAATAGAAAAAAAAATCAACTGGTTCTATAATTTCGGTGATAAAGTGATGTACAAAATGGCTGAAGCCGATGTGGAAACAAGGTTAGATGAACAAACAGCAAAGGAAGCTGTCAATTCTACAAATAAGGTAATTAGATAATTACTTAACTCTCTCGTTTTAATTGCAGTAAATTGTATCTTTTCAATATTTTGTAATGAACATTTCTGGGACGTGGATGACCTCGAAGATCGAGGCTGGAAACACACAATCGCAGGTGGAGGTGGAAATTCAAGAGCAGCTTCGCTCTAGATAGCGACCGGATGGTGACTCTTACGACTCTTTTCGAGCTCGCATGGTGATAGAATGCAGCTAAATTTATGGCAGAAATTCTCAACTTAAAAGTAAAAATAACCAGGGTTTCAACAACTATTCACCGTAGCGTTCTAGATGTTATTCTCTAGAATTTTCTTATCCTTAAAGTATGTTTAGTTTAAACATATTTATTTTACATCGATTGAGAAACAAGTTTTGACAACTTATACTAATCACTCTCGATTCTGCTTCCTGGAAACTACACCAGTACTCGCGCCGAATGTGTGGGCCAATGTTAAATCCCAAAGTTGACACCCGCTCCCGGGAATCGAACTCAGGACCTTTTGGTTACGAGGCCGACGCTCTACCTCGCGACCACGGACACCACCAAAATATAACAGGCAAGTTGGTTTAGTCCATCAAAAAGAAATACGTGTACTATCCTTTCATCTAGAATAAAATAAGGAATGTACCGTAATTTAGAAAAGTTGGTACACGTAGTCATCGCCGATTACCATTATATTTGGATTTCCTCATACTTCTTTAGCGCAAAACAGTTTCTGGCTGACATCATGGCAATGGAATAACCATCTTTATTGTATTGTACAGACTCCTCTTGATTTCTCCGACACATCAAATGTGAGTGAATCGAAATATCTGTTTGAAGATGAGAAAGGGACCGACAAAGAACAAAGCAGTATTCCAATGACCAGCTTTAATTTTATCAACTCTGTCTTAGGATCAGGAATTATAGGTAAAGTTGTGTTCAGTTTTTTTTTTATTATCATAGTTCGCTTTTTTAATTATCATAGTACCGTCAGACCACTGGTTATGGTTGTATCCTTGAATCACACTGCTCATATCTCCGTCCTTCTGTCTTGTTTTAAATTTGTTTTGGCGCATGCGCATAGGTATAGATATTTAGGCTTGTATATACTCAAAAAAGAAACTTTCATAATGCACATGTACAGTTTTAAATGTTACAGCTGACACACGTGGATACTTACGTAGGCGTTCAGCTGTAGTAAATAGACAAGCTAAGTACAAAATAGGAAAATAATGGGGTTGTCCATATCATAAAGATGGGAGCGTTAACCAGTGTTATATCATAGTTCATACAGACAACACAACCCGACGTAGACCATGTAGGATGAAAAAGTGTTATACTATACTGTGCCCTGACTGTCTAACTATTCGAAACCGTGGTCCAATTCAGTTATAAGTCGTAGGTCCGTAGATTCAGCTTAAAGTTGTTTTGTATATTCAAGAATACTTCCAGTATAACCAGTTTTATTTACTTAACCTTGTTATTTTAAATTTGTAGAATTTGAACCAAGTTTAGAAAAAAAAATCGTTTCAAGTCGACGGTTTGCAAGCGCTATTTCAATGCCAAGGATAACGAAGGATGTTTGAGGCTTGCACTTCTACTGTAGATCTTGCGATGCCATTGACATCAACCGAAATGCGCACGGATATGGAGAACTTTTTTCTAGTGCCCTTGTTGTTTCTATTCTGAAGGATCATGGCATCATTTCTGAACTCCAGCATAATAATTCTTGGCCACACTTCGCTCGTGACAATTTACAATTGATACGACATTGTAATGCTCAACTTTTACTGACAAATGGCCACCAAAAAGCCCAGATGTACCATCATTAAACATTTCTTGTACAGGCGCTGACGTTCAAAGTAGCTTACTAAAGTCAATGTCTGAAGCGCAGCCTTTCATAGGGAGAGCGGTTATATTCTAAGTTAATATTGGCAGTCATTGTGACAGCTCACACGGTGTGTTTATATATTTTTTGTCAAATCGTAACCATTAATATATTTTAGTTTACACCAATGCTTTCACATTATTCATGTTATTATATATTTAATCAGTGATTCAATCTTTTTGTCTGTAGACCGTTGCATATCTGTTAAAGAAGATGAGGTGGTGTTTTGCATTAACCCATTACCACACAATCCCTACATTTGACGCCCCTGAGAAAGAAGCCTTTTGAAAACACTGTGGGAAAAGGAGAAAATGCTGGTAACCAGCATTTTCTCCTTTTCCCACAGTGTTTTCTACCCTTCCCAGAACAAGTTTCAATTTTTCAGTCACCTTTAAATTGTCGTCTGCAAATTCTTTCAATTTGGACCAGTCTAAAATTTTCTCGTGTGGTAATGAGTTAATTGATATTTTTTGTATCAGAATAACATTTGTAATGCTGCAAACTGGCTTTGATTTTTCAACAGGGATACCACTTTTATAAGAATATAATTTGTAATGAACCAGGTTTGTTTTATTCCATTTGTAATCATAAAGGCTGGTTTGTATATTTTAATAAAAATGCCATTTTCAATGAAGATGGCTTGTTTTGATACCATTTGCAATAATGTATATGCATGTATATAGATTTTCAATAAGAATACAATTTGCAATCCTGCAGACTATTTACAGGAATACCACTGGTAAAAGAGCCATCCGGTCTTAATCCTTTTGCACGAATACCAGTTGCATTTGGAAAGGCTGACTTTTATATTTGTACAGGAATACCATTTGCATTGAAGCAGCGTGGTTTTGATATCCTTTGTTTCAGGTTAAACCATTTTCAATGAAGCAGACTTGCTTTGTTTTCTTTTACAGGCTGACTTTCCCTCTTTTACAGCCATGCTATTTGCAACGTAGGAGCCTGGCTTTATTTCTTTTATAGGAATATAATATTCAATCGTGCAGGCTGGCTTTGTTTTCTTCCTCAGGAAAACAATTTGTTTGGTTTTGTTTCTATTTCAGGAATACCATTTGCAATGATGCAGGCTGGTTTTGGGCTGGGAATCATACTGCTTATACTGGTAGCAATGATTACAGGTAAAGTATTTCATAAATCTCCGCACTTTTGTCCATCTGCAACATTAGTTTTGCAGGGAAAAAAAACAGTAGATTATTACTTTTATAAAATCTTTCTTTTTCTTTAACCAATCGACAAATATTTCGACATATTCATATCGAACACTTACACAGAATATAAAGTGAAGCTGTTTTCATTGATAGGATTTTTCATCCAAGAGTAGAAAACGATTTTGTAAGTATTGAAATACTGTGTTTTACTAGGCCTTGCTGTTTTCAAATTCTTTTACATTAGGATCATACTGAATCGGGATTGTTTGATTGAAGACTCATTATCTTGCTAAGCTTTTGTATTTGACAATAGAAATGGCGAAATGGGGCTTTATGAGTCTCTCTATGACGCACTTTACCAAGCAAGTCATTAACAAATTACACCTCCCTAAATCCGTATCGTCAAACAACCTACCAAATCATGAAACATACTGGTCTTTCGGCAGGTAGAAAATTGACCGGGCGCAAGAAATATCGACCTAGGTGAGCCTGCACGAACTGCGCAGGCTGACTTGGTGGATACCTTTGCAAATGCATTTAAGCCCCTTTTGCACAAAGCACAGCTCAGTTGTTTGCCTTCAATGTTCTATTTTGTTTCAATATTATTAACTAATTCAGCAACTATTATCACTCTCCCCGTCGAAAATAAATCCATCAAAACTCGGAAGAATTTTGGCGTCAAAGGTTTACTTAAATAAACAAAGGGTATAGATTCAGGTATACTCCACATTCTGTGCAGTCTGAACTTGATCTATGCTGTCCAAAAGGCACTTTTTTTTTTCGCTTATAGCTTTAAAAAGGTTTCTCATTTTGTAACCAATAGCTAAATAAACCATCCAATGACTACTAAATTAACGGACCTACTACAATAAGGAAACCGATTTGGTCATCGTTTAGAGTCACACCAAAAATCGTGAAGATCCAAAGTCAGACCATCTTCGCGAGCCAAGTTTACGATTACTACGTGGATCTTACCTTGGCTTATTGAGCCCGATTTCGAGATTCCTGCGACGCGCCCTCTATTGGATGCTGGTTATTACTCCCCTTTACATCATGTTTCTAAAAGAATATGAAATATCGTTTTACAAATCGCTTACGAATACACACGAAGGGATAAGCAGACATCCACGTGGGTTTCCATGTTTTACCTTTTATTCGAAAGGTAGAGACCTTTTCTATTTTTATCAAAGATGAAATGCTACGAGCGATTTCATTCGTTGCAGCTAGAGCTGACTGGATCCAATAAAAAAGCGTATCGGGTGAACGTAACAATCAAGCTCGATCCGCCAAGGGTAGAGTAACGTAGTGAATCGTCGGCCTTGGCTTGCGAAGATGAAGTCAGGCAGACTAAACATTTTGCACAGTCTGCTCTTTCTCTAAACAGTCTCAAGAAATGCTTGAGCCATACTCTGTGAAAAGTGGGCTAAATGCATCTGCAATACAGTATCGACCAAGGTCTTCCTGTGCAGTTCGCACAGGCTCACCTTGCCGAAAACTTTTGTGTTTGGTAAATTTTGTACCTGTAAAAGAACTCATCATGATTCAATTGGTTTTTAGGACAAAATTGATTTTATGGACCCACACTTAAACTCTTTACCAAACGACAAAATGTTAGACTGATTCAAAATGAAAGCATTTGCAGACGACAAAATAAAGGTGACTGAAAAATTGAAATTTGATCAGGGAAGGGTAGAAAACACTGTGGGAAAAGGTGAAAATGCTGGTTACCAGCATTTTCTCCTTTTCCTACAGTGTTTTCAAGAGGCTTCTTTCTCAGGGGCGTCAAAAGTAGGGATTGTGTGGTAATGGGTTAATTAAGCGACTGATACCTTGGAAGCCCCCCCCCCCCTTTTGTAAGAGCTAAGCTTACGTACCTACCATTGATGGAAAATAGTATATAACAATACAGAATTGAAGTTCGTCTCAAATCTGAAAGCCGTTAAGTAAACATTCTGTTGCTTCTTTCAGATTATTCCATCATTTTGCTCATTGAAGCTGGAAAACTGTCCAACACAAACTCGTATCAGGTAAGCTGTATGGTATCATTTCATTTTAGCGTATTTCTTTATCGCCAAACATATAGACCCGACCTCCATTTACAGTCCACCGAAACTAAGAGAATTATTTTCAGCGTATAGACTTTACCAAATAAGCAGCTTGTATAAATACAAGGTTAAACATTTTTCGGCGTAAGCGCGACTCGCTGACCTTTTGAAAACAGTATAAATCAAGATCAAAATCCACGGAACGGTTATGATTTAAGCTAAAGCATTTCCAGACAAAAAATTGAATGTGGCTCAAATGATCAATTTCGTCTTTCATAGGGTAAAGAATAACGTGGAAAAATTGAATTTTCGTCGTTACCATTTTCCCTTTCCCAACAATATTTTCTATAAAAAAATCTTTCTCAAGATCATATAAACAGGAGATTAAATGTTAAGATCGATGGTTTAGATGGCATACCCATAAACATCCAGAATACATGTTATTTTGATTATTATTTTTGTTCTATCTTTTCCTCATTTATTGTAAATAAATATAATCATTACTGCCTTTTGAAAAAAAAGTACCTCATTTATTTCACAGGATATGATGTTCGTAATTTGTGGACGACCAGGATTTTATCTGCTTACAGCTCTACAGTTCATATATCCGTTTATAGGTAAAGTTCGCTTTAACTATGGTAAAGTATTTGAAAGAAGCGTACACGAACCACGCAACTCGAATTCTACAAACAACCCGAACTTTTCATTGAGATGTTAATCAATTTTTCTGAAAACATATTTGAAACGAAACCAGAACGAGGTCGACAAAATAGAGGTCCAGAAGGAATGCAAACGAATTTCAACTGATGTCGACGATTTTCAAACAAACGGTTAAAACGTGTTGTACATGCACCGTGTGTGTCCTGGATCATCTCTTTAAAATACGTTAAAAGAATGCTTTTAATAGTCAGCATCGAATGAAAAACAGTGTACACAAACGTATTTCAGAAACTTAAAACGACGAGCCAACTTATTTCAGATTATGTCAGCATATTCTAACAAGTTTCAAAATATCTCTGCAGGCTTGAAAACGATAATAGTAATAGTTCGAATGCACACTAAGTTAGATTCGATTTTGCCAAGGTCATTACCAGTAGTATAGTTAGAGCGCCCACTGCGCTTATTGGGGTTAATGTTAATTCTCCATGTCCTAGGTCACACTGCGCCCCGGGTACATGAATACTTAGAGTTATTCGTGTTTGTTTCTGACACATCAACGCCGTTTCCATAATTATCAGAGCTCGCGGCGCAAGGCAATTTGAATAAATAAGTGTCAAGAAAGTCGACGTGGAAAAAATGATTTAAATGCCTCACCTTCATTTCATGAAGTTTATTGTATGCGCAATGTCTTAAGAGTATGAGTGATTATTAGACGCACAGGGGCAAACTCCTTTAGTTGCATGTATATTAGCATTAAATTCCTTTACTCACGTTTGATTTATGTGGGGTAATTACTATAATTCCACCGCATAACAGATACATTGAGTTTTTTTAAAACAATCACGTTTTCTCTTAACACATGGCTAACACATAAAACTTTCATAAAATAACCACTTATTCTCTCGACAACTCCAGCCTCATCACCATTATTTAAAACTCAAAGATGTTAAAGAATGCGTTCATCTAGGTCCTTGTCTTATTTAATTTTCAACCAGCTTCGAGGACACATTTTTAAATTTTCCAGTTTTACGAAAGATTTCTTGAACTTGGATGTTTACTCATTTCTTTGAAATTGAGTGACGCGATGTACGTGTAAAAGAATCGGGAACTGAAGGTGAGACATTTAAAGTAAAATTTATCTTAAACTTTTAAAATCATCAATCAAGTTCGAGGAAATAATGTCGACTCACATGACGTGAATGATATCACGTTCGCCTGGGTCGCAAGCTACCATAACTAAGGAAACGGCATTGAACAGCCGAAAACCGTCACGAATGACACAGATTGATCTCGTACTCTTGGCGCCGCGTGGCAGCCTTAGTAAGGGCAGCTTGTGCTCAGACTATACTACTATTACTTTCATTTTCCAACAGGGCTTAACTTATGGTTGACGTCGCAGTTTTAAACTTAATCCAAAATTTAAAAGTTTTCAGACTACAGTTTACTCATGACTTCGATCAAAGGTTTATTTTTCATAAACCGAGCACTGGTAGTTCAGTTAATGGCGTACAGGACATGAGAACAGGGGATCACTGGTTCGATCCACAGCTCGGCAAATTTCTTTCCGTGATTGTTGCCATTCCTTTCTCAACGCTGCGCATAGTTTCGAGGATAGTTATGTGAGAAAGAGACCAGTGGCTTGGAAAGAATACTGTGCAGACTACCGGTAAAATAAATTTCAGGAATACACGGATAAGTGCACTGGCCAATCAATTGATCATTTTCTTTGAGATGGAAACGATTAGTCTCTCCTGTAAGCATTTTGTTTTAAAATGACATTTTCCATAGTCCCGATTTTAAGCCATTGTAACTGTATTTCTATATAACCACCAAGTTTAGTTGGCTGCTTCTTGCTGTAAAAAAGCTGTCAAAATTAATTGTGCTCGAGTTTACGTACACCATGTCTCATATATTTGTGGATAATATTTCATGTGTTTATTCTCACGGCACTCGTTATTTTCGCATACCTTTCCCTTTTTCGGCAAATACTTCACCATATTAACCACAAGCTGATGAAATAAACTCTATATCTTTCAGCTATGATAAGTTACAACGTCATAATAGGAGATACAGTCACAAAAATCATAGCAAGGCTCGGTGGAGAAAGTGAGTGCGTCCAATCTTTTTTTTTATAATTTTGATCAAATTCTTTCAATTAGTCTTGACTGAATTGCAATTGGTCAATAACGGACATATGTATTCCAGGGGTTTCTGCAGGCCTATTTGCAGGCCCATTTATTACAAAACCATACAAGAATTTCTACAGTTCACCCTTGCGCTGCTAAGATCTACATAAGAATTTTTTTGCGAAGAATGTAGATCAAGATCAGACTTCACAGAACGTGCAGACTAATTTTAGATCTACACTCTCTGAAGTTACAGGAGATTATTCCATCCTTTCTATGATTTCTTTGGGGAGAATTCACTTTAACTCAGTGGTTAAGGTAATGATCTTGTCAACCTCCATAAACAAGCACCGATTCGAATACCATAAAGTGCAGTTTGTATTTTGCCTATGTATTTGTTTTCGTAAGATAAGGACAAGTCAATGAACAGGTTATTTCAAAATTTGAACAATTTAAACAATATTGGCATCAGTAGCGTCTTTCCCAGAATCTATTGTAAAGTCGCGGACAGTATAGATCCAAAATAAGACTGCAAAGATTCGTAAACGGTGGTTATTGCCTTAGATTTGTAAACGGTGGTTATTGCCTTAGATTAGTAAACGGCACATCCTTGCTCAGTCCTCTCTAGTGAACACTCCATTTACATGGTACTACAAAACCATAGTCCAGTTTTGGTGAGACTTGGAAAAGACGTCAGTCGCAAAGCAAGGGAATTTTGCGGACGGCAATGGGTCAAGATCTGGCTTATACCGTCCGCCTGTGGTGTATTATCTTTTAAGAAAAAAATGCAAATTTCAGCGGATTATATTTCAAAGGGACTGATCTCTCGTCTAATCCGTTTAGGATGTGGAGAAATCTCATATTGTGTTAAGCCAGGTTGATCCATACTATTCAGGAAAGCAAAGACAGTCGTTAGTCCCTTATTTCCCCATTCTCCCAGGAGTCGGTTTCACTGCACCCATGATCATAGCGCTTATTCATGATATTCCAAATCGTGCTACATTTTGGGACATTACACATACAGTTCGCTTCGCTAACGATCGCAGCGCAGCGCGGATGTTGCGCTTGCACGGCGTTTGAGAGGCAGCTCCAATATGATACGCTTCTACATCAAGCTTTCACTACGGCGCAGGATTTAAGGCTACGGTTATTCTATTCTACACTAACTACCTTGCTGCTACGATCTTGGTACTATCTAAGCACACGAAGCTGTACACTAAGCTGTACTTCTGTTGCCCTTCTGGAACATTCTTATAAAATCGGCAGTTTAACTACTTTGACAGCACTGACGAACAGCCTTCGAAGACAATGGATCAAATTACTTAAGTAGTTGTGGTCCAGCTTGCCATTATAAATGAAAGACTGATAAGGTTGAGCTTTAAGCGATAAGCTAGATGAGATAAGGGTTAAAATGTTCTGGGTTTTCCATAATAGAGCAAAGGCTCCAACTGAGCATCAAGACCAACTTATGAGAGAACTCAAAACGGCCTACAACACGGGAAAAGGGGCATTTGCGTAAAGTGTCGTATCGTATCAGCCTGCGCAATCTGCGCAGGCTAATCCTAGATTGCACTTTACGACTACATTAGATTTTGTGGTACACTAGACTTGGGCATAACAGAAAATTACGAAAAAAAAAAAACGGAAAGTGTCGTTTTGGATAAGCCTGTGCGGACTGCGCAGGCTGATCCGAGACGAAATTTTACGCAAATGTCTGAATGCCTCCTTTCGCGTGTTGTAGGTCAAATGGAAGACAGCATTTAATTTTCCAGTTATAAGATAATGGAACCTCATTAGTTTGACGAGACCTTGCATAGAGTTGGTCCTAGAATCCAGAAAAGTGACACCATCTAAAGGAAAGTACTTTAACCCTTTACCAAACAATAAAATTTTTGACTGGTCCAAATTGAAAGCACGTGCAGACAACAAATTCAGAGTAACTCAAACATTGAATTTGTTTCCAGCAGAGTAGAAAACATTGTAGGAAAAAGGAGAAAATGCTGGTTACCAGCATTATCTTCTTTTCCCACAAAGATTTCAAAAGGCTTCCATCTTAGGGTCGTAAAAACCAAGGATTGTTTGGTAAAGAGTTAAAAAGGATTGAAGTTGGACAAATATGTTTGACGCTTTTCGTACGAGGCAGCAACGCTTGCGCTGCTTTATACGCGCTGCCGTTACGATACTGCTGTTTTCATGGATTTCTTGCCAGGCTTAAATACTAAGTTTTTGTGGCACTTCGAGCCCATGGCAATTCCGCTCCGTATATCTTGAGGATGGTCAAAACAAACGCGGTAGAGTGGCTATCATGAAGCTTAAATTACGTTTATCCTACGATCAGTTCGTTTCTACTGCTGCTCTGTTGCTGTTCCTGCTACGACTCATGGTGTTTTGATCAAAACCGTCGAGGAAAAGCGGAAGTGACGCTCGTTGGAATGGGCGTTTTTTATATCATACCATACAGCAAATTTTATGCATGTCCAAATTGAAAGCATCTGTAGTCGAAAAAATAAAATGTGCCTCGAAAGGTCGAACATTTTGTGGGAAAAGGGAAAATGATGGTTATCAGAATATTTTGTCCTTTTTCACAGTGTTTTCCTCTATAGGGTCGTTAAGTCAATGGATTGTTATGTAAAGTAGAGGGACAGTGACACTGCAGGAATCTTTGTCAAATAAGTTTGCATATGCCAGAACGCCAAATTGCTCTATACATTATTTTAATCTTTTGAATCAATGTGAAATTTCATCTCTAAAATATGCCTAAGAAGAAAGAAAAATCAAGATATTTACGCGCAACACGGTTAGATTAATTTCATTGTAGGAAAAAAGTTATTTATTGAACATTATATAATTTCAGATTTAAAAGGAACAGTTTTGGTTAACCGGAATTTTATAGTATTCCTTATTACTCTCATGGTGACCCTGCCATTGTCTTTATATAGAAATATAACAAAACTTAGCAAGGTAAGCAAAATTGTTATCATAATCATATACATAAAATGAAAATTAAAGGTATTCTAGTTGCAAAAAGTAAACAACTCGGGAGTTTAGAAAAAAAAAGTCGCCAGCAGAAAAATATATAGTAGAACTAGAACGAAAGTAGGCTGCTTTTGCCCTAGTTTTACAATACATTTGTCTGCTAGTGTCAGGAACTTGAAAGATTTCACTTTAACACATTACCAGACTATGAATTTTACCCATGATTCTAAGCGATACAATTGGAATTTGTCTGTAATGCGAACCCCATATTGTTTGGCCGCCCATTGGCCTTAACCCTGAGAGTGCCCAATAATACCAATGGATACTATTACCTGAAACATGACCTATATCACTGCAATTTTACGGAATATTCTTGTCCAGAATGGGTCAGTAAAGCGACACTGAGAATCAGTACTCAGAAGGAAAATAATCTCGGATAAAAGTGCTGCATAATTCTATCTTTTATCTTTTCAGTGGGCTGTTTTCTCTCTTTTACTTGTAGCTGTTATACTGTTGTTGATTTGTATCAGACTGGCGACCTTTGCTCATTCGATGTAAGTACAAAAATTATTGTAAGATTCCTTAGACGAAGAACTGGATTGAGTTTCTTGCCAATTTCAATAACATATCAGCCATGCCATGGCGATAGCTCACATACATGTATACATGTTTGTCATGATTTCCATTAGTACTATGCTCAAGCTCTGAATAAGGACCAAAGACACTTCCATTGCTTCAAGTGAGGACCGAGGCTTCTAAGAAAAAACTTTTTACCATTGTGTCAAGTAAGACGCACACACATATATAAGATCCCTTGGTTGATGTCCGTTTTCTCTTTTTTTTTAATCTATGAAACCCTTATATCATCAAAAATAAAACACAAGTTGAAAGGAAAGGAAATTTCTTCTCAATCACTCTCACACTTCGTTGACTTTGTCTGCGCAAGTCATATTCTTCGAAGATTCGACTTATCTGCTATTACGCATCACCCATCCATTTACCAGGAAAAGGTAGGGCTTATACCGAAGCTAGCCTTTACCAAAGCATGTTAGGTCTGTTTTAGTGAATGGCAGATGCATAAGGTACATGCTAGCCTATCACAGCTGAATGGATAGTACTAGTAGCGTTTTACTGAGTAAACGTTTATTTCATTCTGAAATTAAAAGTATCGGTTGTCCTTATATGAAAGTAGTCATGTTCTGTACCCACAATGCCAAAATTAGATAGATTGTTGTTTGCAGAATGTAACCTAGCGGGAGATAATGATTTCATTGATGACACAAATCACAATAAGGATTACTTTATGTTTCGACGTCTGTCTTTTTTTTACATTTAAATGTAGTAACTTTAAGATATGCGACTTCATAACGTTTTGCGATAGACCACTACAATAAAGATTGTTTTTAACATTTGGATTTCATGCAATCCTAAATCTAGAACAGGACTTAAATGCCATTGATACTGGTGGTTGAATATGGTAGTTTTTAAATCGCAAGGCCAAAAAATGTGACGGATTGCTCCATACAAGAGAGGAAAAGGTCTGGAATCGTCAAATGACATTTTGCTTATGTAAGCTATTAAAACCAAGAAGAGTATCATTTACTTTAGAAATTTGCTATCGACTTGAGAAAGTTTCGTTTAATTGTTTTAGTAGTGTAAGGTTTAATACGGTGTATGATATATTTCCCTATACCATAGACTGTGAAGGTTATTAAATGTGTGCGTAAGACAAATTGAGTACAGGTGTTTATTTCCACTGCCAAATCATTGATTTTTGCATCAAATTTGCAGCAGAAGAATTTTAAAACGTTCATGTGAAATGTGCATAATCATTAAGTTCTTATTGATGATACATGAATAAATGAAAAAAATGTTAGAAGAGGGTTTTTTTCTCTCTGCATCACGATACCTAAAAAGTGTCATGGTGGAAACCACAAAAATGAACACATGAACAGATGTAAAGATCAAACGAAATAAAGATTATGAATTACAATTTGGCTTCTTAACAAAAGAAGCCAGGAGATATCAGCATCAATGTTTTCCAATAGTTTATTGGCTTTTAATTTCAATATCCGAGTATTTTGGTACATATGAATAAACAAAAAGTAAAAAGCCGCCGCGAAGAAACCTCTTATGCTTTACATGACGGTCTTTTGATCTCCTTCCCGCGTTTTCAAGTCGCACCATCCTGCCTAGAGGTCTGCTTTCTCTTTTTAAACGAAATTCTATTTCTTTTTCTTCTGCTCAGATTTATTTGCCTAACGAAAAATTACAATTATCTGAGAGGTCATTTGCATCCATTATAATTTAATATAGACAATCTTTCCTGCAGTACGTCATATTAAAATAACCCACGTCCATTTCCTGTTTCGACTTTTTGATTCTGCTTTTATTTACAAAACCATGGTGTATACTGTTTATCAGAACAATTTCATTAGGAAATGGATGCAGACAGCAAATTTCTGTATCATCACTATAAGAGAGAACTGAAGACCTCTCCAATACCAAGATGTTGTGTTTTGTTATTACAGCCCAGCCACAGAGAATGCCTGGAGTTTTGCTAACTGGAATGTGTCGCAAGCCATCGCCATTATGGCGTTCGGTATGATTTTTAGTACCATTGACCCAAGGCTAGCGGTTATCTATCATGGCTACGTGTCCATGACTGTGTGTCCACAATTTACATTTTTTTTTTATTTAGAGTAGCCGAATGTGCTAATTTTTTACCTACTTCTTGGTACTGATTAAGAATGAATAGATAGTAGCTTATGATTGGTGAAAAACATGCACATGTTTATCCTGCAGGTCCCAGCTGCCATACTTTCTCGCACATTTTGAAACCACTAAAAGTATTGCTTACTTCTAATCGATACCCCGGGGTCTCGCTTCTTACCATAGCAAATTAATGTAACAGAGAACGATCCTTTACTTACCTTTTCCGAATTTTAATATCCCATAAGCATCACCCAATAACCTAATAGATCTGCTTTTCAACAAATTGTAAAACAGTAATGAAAAAGGAGCATTTGCCCGCGAGTTTATTTTATTATTTTGCTGCATATTCAGTTTCATTGTAATTCAGCACCGCTGATGCCGTTTATCTTTGTTTTAAAGATATTTCTTGTTTAGTTTCTGATATCTCCATATAATGAAACAATTTTACGAATTTTGGGCAAAGTTAATGTAAGTACGTACTCCTGATATGACCGTCTTCAGATTATACGCCAGTCTAGAATTGTCTCTCTTTAAGCCCTCTCCTCTGCGTATTTAGAAAAAAAAGACACGAGGATCGCCCGAGATAGCCACATATTACTAAGTCAATTACGGTGCCTGTAATCCAAGGGATGCATTCATATAACTAATTAATCCAAAACCAGAAAAACAAAAGAGATTTAAAAGGTTGAATATATTTATTAGACTATGCATCGCAATGGAATTTGTACCTCCGTTAATGTATTTCTTATATGCTGCCACTGAATCTTAATTACTCTATGCCAACTGGTCTCCGGTAAAAAAACCGAGTCTTTAACTTGAAGAGTCCCAAAATAGCCATACATCAAAATAAATAGTTTAGAGACAACAATTGAAACTATTTTTTACAAAGGCACAATTTAGAATTTGCAGGTGTGGCTATATGTATAGACCGTTGCTGGATCCCTTTCTGATGTATAAATAAAATCTCGATAAGTGAGTGGCCACGATTGTCGTTGACATAACTCATTTTCTTCTTTAACACCTTATGAAAATTTACTGTTAGGAATGCATTATTATCTTTGATACTTATTGAACAATCCTAAGTCAGATATCTTTTCATATTTCTAACGACTTCTTGATATGTGACAAAATAATGGTAGCAGTAGTTGTGAATGTGTATGGCATTCATAACCTTAATTATATTGTATAGGCATATTCAAAGAAATACGTTGTTCTTTTACATGTATAGCCATTGTTTGAACATAATTAAGATTTTCGGATGACTTCGTTGATCTATATTGTTATACCTACAGTGGGACATAACATTTTACCATTTATGGAAAACAATCGAAAATCCTGAGATGACGTGGTTGTGGTTCCCGTATAGCGCTATAGAATATTACATGCATTACAGATTTAGCTCGTATAAATTTTGCGACGAAATGTCATAACAGCCTACTTGTGTCACTATCAAGTCAGTGGAGCGATACAGGCCACCATGGCGCTCTTAATATTTTTTCACGTTGTCGTCTACTGATTAAAACAATGGGTCACATATAAAACATTATCGCTTATGACAACGCAGACTATTCTTTCAAATGTCATGGACATAGTTTCTCTTTCACAGATTTCTTAAACAATGAAACAAAAGTAAGTACAAATACAAGATTCAGTAATAACTATTTTCATAAGTGTATATAATAAAAAATGTCTTTAGCTCTGAGAATCATGACAGTATATTGGCCCAACCGGGATTTTAGTTTTTATAGTTAACCCTTTCAAAGCCATAGGTGAAGCCATGGGCTTTACAGACGGCA
Source organism: Tridacna crocea (assembly GCA_943736015.1). NCBI lineage: Eukaryota > Metazoa > Mollusca > Bivalvia > Cardiida > Cardiidae > Tridacna > Tridacna crocea. The sequence continues at coordinate 20,614,213 of OX031069.1, forward strand.
TAGATCAAGATCAGACCGTCAAAGAAGGTTTCAACTCTCTCATGCATTTCTTTTCAGTTATGAGAGTATTTAGTACAATATGATAACACTTTTGTTCCCTCTTCAGCTTACATGTGTCACCATAATACATTCCTGATCCATGCATCCCTTGAGAACCCAACCAAAGAAAGATGGAACTATGTAACACATGTTAGTGTCGGGTTCTGTGTGGTGTTTAATCTCGTATTTGGCCTGGTTGGATATGCTTCCTTCACAGGTTGGACTGAAGGTAAGTCGCAGTCTTTTACCGCCATTAAGCGATAGGTGTTCAGAAACTTATTGACCGGCATTCATAATTAGGTATGAGTAGACATTACCAATAGATGGAAAAAGCCAATAACACGAAACAAAGCACTACGGTATTATATATTTTACAATTGAAAATAAAATATCTTTAGAATATGGAGTGCAACACGTGAAAAGGTGCATTCGGACATTTGCGTAAAGTGTCGTCCCGGATTAGCCTGCGCAGTCCGCGCAGGCTAATCCGAGACGGCACTTTACGACTACATTAGATTTTGTGCTACAGTAGACTTGCGTAAAACAGAAAATCACATAAAATCGGAAAGTGTCGTTTCGGATTAGCCTGTGTGGACTGCACACGCTGATCCGAGACGACACTTTACGCAGATGTCCGAATGTCCCTTTTCGCGTATTGCACACCATATAATATAATTTAGCATGAAAACCATACGGTTGACACCCACTAGCAGGGATCTTTCACTAGACCACACATTCGGCGCGAGAACTGATGCACTTCCCAGGAAGCAGAATCAAGAGGGATTCGTATAAGTTGTTTCTCAGTCGATGTAAAATAGGTATGTTTAAGCTAAATTAAAGTGAAATTACCAGGCTCTAATTCCCTTGCAAATATACTCACACAATATCTATTACGAGATAAAAGTTAAGATCTAAATTCTGCTTTTAATCCTAAGCGAATAAGATTCAATCCAGGCTCTGTTACATACATGTACTTTGGTTTTAAACATTGAAAGTCGTGAGCAGGAAACGATCAATGACATGGCTGAAGGGACTTAAACGGGAAAGATATTGATTATATAGAAGATAGCAAAGAGAAATGCCCAGGAAGTGGTTTCAAACTACCGAAGAAAACCCATAATTATAGGTGTCAATACAACAGTTACGACAGATACAACCATAACCCAGAAAAAAACATTGATTTAATTGCTATAACCACTATTATAAATCGTACGCGTTTTCAGACACAAAGAAGTGAAATTTTATTTTATTGATAAAAACAAGAGGATGGTCTCTAATAATCATCGGGAATTCAACTACACTCGCGCAAACCTCAAAATTCTGAAAGAATTAAGTTAGCAAGTAACAATATATTCTGAAAAATTAAATAGTATTTCCTACAATCCATTGAATCTGTTTGAAAAGTAACGAAAGGATGATACAACACACTGCCATCTTCCTGCAACAGTACCCACCCATACTTACACCACGAACTCATAACTTAAACTGCAGTTTAAGATTTGAATATTGAGAATCTGTTCAATCTTAATTATAAATCGTACATCAAGGTCGTAAAATATTTTTTGACATTGATTCACTTCAAGCAATTTTTTACGCTTCAGTTAATTCATTTTAAACATATTTTGACGTTTCAATAAAAAAGATTTTTTTCCAGGTCTATGAACTGCAGCCATCGGTGGAACCCTTTTCTTCTTTCTAAAGACTAATCAAGCCTAGTAAAAAACAAAGTTTACAGCTTTCGTTTACTGATTGACTTTTAGAAATTCTCAAATAATTCACGTAAGTCTAACCTCAACATTTTCAGGAATTTGTCTATAAATGTAACTTAAGCTTTTTTAAACAATTCATTTCATCAAAAGCTTAATACTCAGTTCAGTTCTCTAATTCTCTTAAGGAAGTCTCCGATTACTTGGATAGAATCTATTCTCCGTTCCATTTGTGATATGCTCTTTGATATCTTGATATTGCTACTGTTTTTTTTTTTTCATACTAAATAAAACCTTTTACATTAAGGAAGTCTTTCCGGTCACAGTCAATCACATTATTTTATTTGTGCTTGTAAGACCCAAAATATCCTTTTTAGAAGGTAGCATCTACACAATTTTTACTTACTTAAGCAATGTAATACAATCATCAACTCAATATATACAGATAAAATGAATTATTCTTTTTAATCTTGTCGAAATCCTGTTGTCAGTACATGTTTGATTTATCTGGCTTTTGTTTATTAACAGATTATATAAAAATGACATGGCTTTATTGTTGTTTGCTCCAATACGTTGTTGATTTTTCATCTATAATAACACCTGTTTTGGTCGATTCACAAAGGTCATTTTTCTTTAATTTTTGTCAAACAGTAAGGTCCCTTTTCCTTGTATTCAATTGTACAACTCGACATAGGTAATCAAATTCATGTAAAATTTGTTCAGTGTAACTGCATTCTTCTTTATCGTTTTTAAAAAAATAGTCACGCAAAATGCCAGTTGTTCCAAGTTTGAGGTATACACAATTCAGTCCCGTCCCTATGTATATACACGTATATGGAATAACATATTGTTCTTCAGAGGAATGGAAGCCAACTTGGCGTTTCGAACGGCTTCGCTTCAATTACTTTCTGGTTCCTGCTTCGATTGTAAAAAATATGAATCCCTTATGAATAAGCGAGGTTTCAACAGTTAACTTAAAACTGTCAACACTGGTACTACAAAAGATGCCTTCTGGCAAGTCATTCCAGACATAAATGCACCTCAAGGGAAATGAATCTAACCGCAAAGAATTTGTAAATTTGTCCACGAGTATTATCGTCATTGAAAGTAAAAAACTCATTTTGATCAATATTATCGATCCTGCTCACTTGTCTTAAATATCTTAATCATGTCGTATTGTGTCTTCTGTTTAAAAGTTTAAAAATGTTTAATTCTCTATTTCTCTTTTTCATATGTTATTCCTCACAGTTCTGGCATTATTTTTGTAGCACATCTCTTAATATTTCCTATCAAATGAATATCCTTTTTGGTAGTAAGATACCACACATTGATCTCATAATCTACGACAGACCGAATATGAATGACTTATACAGCTATAGGATCAAATGTGTGTTTATCCATATATAGAAATATTGTCTATATAATATACATTTGAATATGAGCTTGTTACATCTGTTGTTTACACTTGAACCTCAGAGAATACCGAAAGTAATATTTTGCCAGTCAGATGCCACACTGTTCATGGTTACCTTCTGACGACGATGATTTCTAAACACGATTCTTGACAATACCGCACCTTCCGTGCCCTGTACCTTTAGTTTCAATAGGAGACGCCTATGAGGCACTGTATAAAAAGCCTTTTTGATATCAAGACAAATGACATTAGGTAAAAGGCAGCTCATTCTCTCTCGAAAACCAAACGGGCAGTTCGTAAATAAGTTCTTATCACTAATGTGCTTTATTAATAGAATCCTGTCAGGGTTTTGATATATTTTGCGAAATTTATAAGTTACAAAAACTGGCCTATAATTTGATGACTCATTCTCAGAGCCTTTGTTCTTGAACAGTGCGGAAACATTTGCATCCTTCCTTATGTGAAGAAATTGTCTATCTTCAAAACTCGATCACTAAAAGATATAACAGTTGACTAAGAATCTCTGCAGCTTTTTAAAACCATTGGCTGGCAATGATCTTGACCCATAGACTTAAAACGTTTAGGCCATTCAAATGACGACAACCAATTTTCCGATCAACCACCAATTTCATTAGAGGAATCCCATCATATCTTTCGTCAAAGTCATGCAAACTTCCGGAGGATTGGTGAGCGGAAACAGATGCACAAAAATTCAGCAAACTAATCTTTCCTTTGCTATTTACATGTAAAACGAGATTGCCGTCTTGGACTATTATGTCATACATATTAGTCTTAGATTTAGTTTGTTGTCTTACACAAGATACTATATATCCTTTACAATCAGTTTGTTAAAACTTCTCTTTGCTTTTTATACATGTACTTGTACACTTGTTCCTTGCAAGACAGTATCTGTTATTGTTGTCAGTAGTAAATATGTCCCTATATAAACATTTAATACATTTTTTTAAAATCTGTGAAACTGACAATAAATAATTCGATTATTATAATACCCATATGATGATCAGTTTTATATCAGTTCGATTGTGTAATAACCATTTTGGCAATACAAAGTTAAATGTATACAAAAAAAGAACAAGAAAAAGAAGAACGAGAACAAGAAATAAAAGACAAAGTAGAAGAGAGAAGAATGAAGAAGAGAAAAGGGATAAAGATGAAGAAAAAGAATGCTAGGAAGAAAGCATCCTGAAAGTTTCTTTCGACTTCGAGTGGGCAATTTCACAAGGGTCTATCTCCTTAGAAGATATGTAAAAATGCGCATGTCACACCCTGGGCCAGTTTTTAAAGTTGCCAAGGTAGTACAAGCATACATTTTTCTCAACAGTGTTTTCAAAGGCTTCGCTAGAGCGATATTGTTTCTTTAAAGTGATTATTAATGCTTTGATTAATGAAAGGTATGACATGTGACTTTAGTGGCTTATTTTTGCATATTTACCCATTCTTTAAAACCCCACTCCACTTTTTAAGAAATAGAATCAGTGATATGACCACGCTGTATTTTACATCGGTGAAAAATGCATTTGTGTACCTAATGTATTTTTTGTAGGAGATCTGCTTGAAAATTACTGTCACAATGATGACCTTATGAACGCCGCAAGATTCTGCTTTGCTATAACAGTCATGTTGACCTATCCCATGGAGGCTTTTGTCACCAGAGAGGTTTGTACACATTCGTCGTCAAAAAAAGTTTTGAGTAGCTATGTTTTAACCATTTCAGTTCGAAGTACAAGTATTATAATCTTGTCATCTTTCGTAGGCTTCATTGATATACAAGTACAGACAGATGATTTCATTGACTTGACTGAACAAATCAACGGTATACATCCAAGATCGGACAGCACGTTCAGTGCAGTTTGATCTGGATTTATGCCTTTCACAGGAACCCCACTTCGGGTGAACCGCTATTATCAAAAATGGCCACTGAATAACAATACCTGCCGACATAGAGGCAGGAGAATGAAATAGTTCGTGATCATTTCTTCTTTGTAGTAATATTTCCTAGGAGATCAGCTGCAAGATGAAAACAAAAGCCACCAGAAAGGTGGAATCAGAAAGGTGTGAGTGTATTGTAAAGGTAAATCTTGGCTTTGAAGTGTTTTTTATGAAAAACATGATAATTTGCAAAAAAAAAATAATAATGGACGTGACTTTAAATTACTTCTAGTTCGGGTAAATACAAAACATGGAAAAGAAAGTTTGCAATAGTAATCCAAACTGTGAAAAGAGAGTTCAATGCAACTCCGTGATAGAGGATACCAAGAAAGTCATTACAGTGTTATATGTCCTTGAAATCCGTTAAACTCACTTAACCCTTTCCCAAACAATCCCTAGATTTTTCGGGTCAGGAATAGAAGCTTTTTGAAAATATTGTGGGAAAAGGAGAAAATGCTGGTAACCAGCATTTTCTCCTTTTCCCACAATGTTTTCTACCCTATCACATAGAAAAATCATCTTTATAGCAACTGTTAATTTGTCATCTGCAAAATGCTTTCAATTTGGTCTGGTCCAAAATTTGCCGTTTGGGAAAGGGTTAACCATGATGCACACTGGTCCTATTTGACTTGCAGAAAATCAACCAAAAACAAAATATTTTGCACTCTGGTTAGCCTGCGCCAAAATTAATGCGCAGGCTGACTTGGCGCAATAGTTTTTGCAGATACATTAAGCCCCTTTTTTACAAAACGTGGCAAAATTGTATTTATTTCAGACATTTTATTCTTCTATAGGTCATAGAAAATGCAGTATTTTCAAGTTCAGGAGAACAACCGCCAACATGGCGACATTTTGTTGTGACTGTTGTTATCTGTGCGCTGGTGTTGGTAATCTCAATGGCCACTGACTGTCTCAGTATAGTCTTGGAACTGAACGTAAATTTTCGCCGTTTTTTTCTTGCTTCATCCTATTGAGATAACATCCTGTGAACCACTTTTTACTACTAACCCTTTCTCTCCCAAGCTAGAATAAAATGCGATAGGTTGCTGTTACAATTTGGTTCAAGTGTAAATCTATACTGGCTTTCAATTTCTCCCTTCCAGTATGACAGAAAATAAGTTGCAGGTAAATATCCGTTCCATCGGTAAGATATTGCCCATCAGTTATTAAAATTATCCTTCGTTTTCTACCAAGCTTGTTTGAAAGCTGAACAGTTGCCTTATCAGTCCGTAAGATATAGCCTTTCAGTTTCATCCTTCCAGTAGGAAAGGAGATCTGAGGTCGGTATGTACCCGTTCAGTGGGTAAGATATTGCCCCTAGTTTCTTTACTGCAGTGTAAAAGGAGAATCTGTTGCCGGTATGAATATGTATATTAGATAAGATATTGCCCCTTGTTTTTTTTTTTGCTCTAGTTTTAAAGGCGACCAAATCATCGCTGGTCTGTTTCCCGTCAATCGTTAAGAAATAGCTCTACAGTTTCTCGCCTCCAGCAAGAAAGGCTATCAGTTGCAAGTTTGTATCCGTTCAATAAGTAATATTGCCCTTCAGTTTCTTTCCGGCTAGGTTGAAAGTTGATCATGTATCCGTTCAATCGTTATGGTATAGCCTATTGGTTTCTCCCCTCAAGTATGAAAGCCGATCAGTTGCTGCTATGTATCAGCTCAATCGGTAATATATTGCCCTTCAGTTTCTCCCCTCCAGTATGAAATGCAATTAGTCACAGGTATGTATCCGTTCAATCGGTGAAATTGCCCTTCAGATTCTCCCGTCCAGTATGAAAAGCAATCAGTTGCCAGGCGATAAGTTGCAGGCTTGTATCTGTCGGTAGGGTTTTGCCCCTCCGTTTCTTCCTCCAGTATGAAAGGCGATAGGTTGTCGGTATTAATCCGTTCAATCGGTTATAACGTTATTGCCCTTCAGTTTCTTCCTCGCTAATTGGAAAGGTGAACAGTCACCATTTTGTATCCGTTCAATCGGTAATGTATGCCCCCCCCCCCGTTTCTCCTTTCCGATTTGAAAGGCTATCAGTTGTTAGCCTGTATGCCTCGGTTCAATCGGCAATTTTGACTTAGTTTCTCCCCTCCAGTACGACTGGCGATCACCTCAATTCAATCAATACTTAGCAACCGCATCAATGGATTATGCCAGAAAAATGCGATTAATTTTCTGCTCTACTTAAACATTGTAAGAATTATTCAGCGTTTCTAAATAGATGTGCTTGTCTTTATTTTGAGCATGATGTACAAGTTTGTCTGTCCTTGAGATTTGAATTTAAAGATCCAGCATTTTTCATCATGATTTCTATTTTAGGGTAGGAGAAACTATTTTCATGGTCTTTTTTCTAGCTACTTCAAATTTGATGCGAATGAAAAGGTCTGTAATTTTAAAACGCAGAACATACTGCTGGGTCATACAACATTGGAGAAGTCTTAGCTTTGAATTATTTCACGGAATATACCTTTGAAACAAAATCCCTTCCAAGATTTTTTAAAGTTTTTTTCTCCAGACCTAATTTAACTCTGAAAATTCATTTTCATTTAAATTTTGCCGTACAAGTGTTGGAGAATATGTCATACAGCATTACAGAGCCATCGGTCTTGAAAATTATACAAGTTATCTTTAAACTTTTGTTTTTTTTCTATCAAAGGTCTAGCTTGAGGTATATATCTATTTTCTGTAACAGATTTTCTTTGATTTATGCTACATTTGAATCAATCCAATATACTTTGTTTTATCATTGCAGGGTGCTCTAGCTGCTGCTCCCTTGGCATTTATAATACCACCCCTGTGTGTTATGAAACTACGCCAGGAACCAATCTTATCTAAAGTCAACATCATTCCTTTGTTAATCACAACGTTTGGCACCCTGGTTGCAGTCACAGGATTTATCATGGCAATAATGAACTTTTCAGAAGGGATGCAGTGCAGCCATGGAAGAGAAATGGCGTATTGCAATCCAATTGGAGAATCAGTCGAAAATTCAAATATGTCAGGAATAACCCCTCCTTCGTGAAAATTGCACTGTTCTCTTTTTGTGTGTGTTAATTTATCCGACCTAGATTGGCTAGGTTCTTGAGGTCGAAGCTTAAGATTGTGGAAAAAACAAATTTGTCACGGTATCGTGCACCTGAGACTGCATAACTAAACATTCGTTTGAATTTTTTAGTACAAAACTAATTATCTGCTAAGCTAAGACTGACTTGATTAATTTACCATAAAGCCTGTAAGTAAGTGAAATAAAATCTAAAAAACGATTGCAAAATCCAAATCTTGCTATTTCAAATGTATTTTTTGGGAAAATATATCTTTATCGGACAGTGTAGATCCACGATCACACTGCACTTTCCGTGCAAAATGTCTTACATTCGCTCTTAACAGCCTTCGAATTAAATGGCTAGTGCTAGGTGTTCAGAACCAGCAACAAGTGGAGTTGTTGGTGAATGTATACCTGTATCTGAGGCTAATTATATGGTTATAAATATATCTGCTGTATATAACCGGGTTTATTTATCACTATATTTCGACAGTTCAACGCGTACGTTATATAACGAAATTTTATGGAAATAAATACGAAAAAAATATACGTTTAGTATCGTTTACTTTTATCGAACGATGATTGTAAGTAATTTTACAAGTCACTTTTCGGTCAGTCATATTGAATTCCCAATAAATCATATTACATAAGTTCTTCTATAGATTGCATAGGATCTAATCTGAATCTTTGTAGTCATAAAATACTCATAAATGCCGTCTCATGTCTCTCAATTTAAAGATTATATTTTTGTCAGAGTTTCGAAGATTTTTACTCAGTAAAACGCTACCATGTGCGATTCATTCAGTTATGATCGGCTAGCCTGTAACCATTGCAACGGCCATTTTTAAAAAACAATCCCTACACGTTTTGGCAATAGTCTAATAGCTTCGGTATAAGCCATACATTTCCAAGGTATACGGGGACAAGTGATGCGTCGTAGCAGACAGGTCAAATCGTCGAAGAATATGACATGCGCAGACATCGGAAGTTCAAATATTACGAGTTATTTTGGTCAGTGCACCTACCCATGCTTTCTGTGAGGTTCTTTTACCAATCCTCTGCAAATTTTTTTTTTTTTCACAACCTGATTTTTCTCACACTCATCTTTCATAATAATCTGCGGTTGGGGAATGGATTTTTTGCAATGACTATTGTTCGGAATAAACTTTGTCGAACAGGGTGTTCCAACCTCCGACTCTCTGGTTCCAAGTCCTTTAAACTACTGACTTTGCTAATTCGGCAATAGTAAAACTGGCTCAAAGGGTAAACATGTGAAGAAGAGTAAGTGACGCATTTTGATTAACATGTTGAAAGAGAGATTACGTGAGAAATTCTGACAAAAATAATCTTTAAATTGAAAGATTTGAGACTGCATTTATGAGTATTTTCTGTGTGGTAAAGGTCTAAAAAGAAAAAAAAAATGCGTTACGCCATTTATGAGAGAGATGTGATACAAATGTTCAATAGTGGTGTGGGAAGGTGTAAAGTAAGCATAGACTGGATAGATCTACTATAATTCTGCAACTAAATTTAATCTGCTTTGGATAATTACTTTCAACATTTATTCTGAGCTGTGAAAACGTTTGGTAAATAAAATAGTAGTAAATTGTCCAATAGGATTCACTAGAAAATAAGTATTAATTCCTTTGAATTTCATGACACGCTTATAAACAACGTAATAAAAAAAGAAACATTCCTGTTTGACACCAGGTGACTGCACACATTACAATATACTTGTTCAGCTTCTGACAGAAACATGCTTATAGTCGTACTCACGACCCATTCTTTTTGTACTATTATTGAACGTTTTAGACTAGATATCAGCGATTGGCTGAGATATTTTGTCATTACTAACCAATATCACCACTTAATTAGACATTGATATAAGAACCGGGACAATATCAAAGATGGCTGCTGACTTATGCAAGCACGAATCTCACAGATTTGTTTTTAAATCCTATCATTAAATATTCAGAACCAACTACAATTAGAGTGGTTGGTTAGTGTGTATCTCTATCTGAGGCTGATATATGGTAATAAATATATCTGTTGATGATAGACGGGATTACTTATCGCTATATTTCGACAGTCAAACGCGTAAGTTACATGTAAAAAATGAAGTTTTGGAAATAATAATAATAAAAACAAAAAGAAATGCATTTAATTTCGGTTACTTTTATCGAGCGATGATTGTTACTACTTTTATAAGTCAATTTACGGACTGTCAGATGAGTTGCAATGAATTCCCAATAAATCAAATTACATAAATTCTTATATAGATTGCATAGGATCTAACCTGAATATTTGTAGACTTAAGGGCTGCATAAGTAATTTCGTAACGACATGGTCCGATTTTGACAATATCTGGTATATGTGCAGTTCGATGAGAAAACGTGCAGAGCCTAAGTTCTAAGGTCAAAGTCACAGCACGGCATCAAAAATCACAAGCTTCGAATAAATTGTGTCAGTTTCCTATGTCATAAACCCATGAGCTGACATTAAAAAAGAATATCTCATTACCTCCCTTGTTTTCAGTGTTAATACATCCATTACGATTTTTCTTTTATCACATAACCTCCCTTTTTTTTCCAATTCCATATACGAAATTACGAATTTTCTTGTCTTATACACGTTTGATATCACATTTAGGGGAGACCGGGGCAAGTTGATACTAGGGGCAAGTTGTTACAATTGAGATAACGGCATGATGAAATGGTTTATTGCGTCAAAAGCATAATCATATTAACCGCCTTGATTTTTTGCACATTGTCCGCTTTGGTTTGGGAGCAGAAATGTAACTAGATTTAAATTACAGACAATTTCCGAAAAATCAACTATGTTCGTAAATATTGGTTGCATCAGAAAATTTCGTTTTTCTCTGTTATGTATTGAGATATTACAAATCCGATTTTACATTTATATTTGTAATAGAATAAGCTTATTTTTCATCAAAACTTCGATTGCACCATATACTTGTAGTGGCAGTGGGATTCACATTATGTCGTACGGGGCGATTGGGGCTAATTGTTACAAAGCATTGGGGCTAATTGTTACGGTATAACAACATGCCCCGTTTGCATCGTGTTGAATTGAAGTCTTCTAAATTTGTGAACTTCTGTGTTTTCTCATGAAAAATGGTGTGTAAAACAATCTAAACAGAAACAGCTTCATCTGGCAGACAGGATAGCAATGTGACACTGCCATAATTAGTGCTGATAACAGACCATAATATGTCATTTTATCTGAAACTATTATCTCGTTATCTCTGGCGCGTTATTTCAAGCAGGTATATAGATCTACATGGTTTCTAAATGGTTAATCAAGAAAGAAAAAGGTCAGCTTTGTTATGTTTTGGCTATTCTGGTACAAAAAGAGTCTGAACTTCGTCATGCTGAAACAGAACTAGAACCAGACAACTTTTGATGGAATGTATTGGTTTGATTCATTTTACGTAAAACTTGGGTAATTTTGAGAGTCATAACAAGTTTGTGATAGACTTTAATTCCGACACACCATTTCTTAAAAAAATAATCAGTTTATTGATCAGTTACTTGTACGGTGTTTTATGCCGTTTTAAGCATTTTTTCAGCTAATTCGTGGCGGCCATTGCACCTATTCATACCTTCCAAGTAATTCTTTTACCTGTACTCCGCACAATATTCAAGATACTAGCTGCTTTCCAACATGACCATCAATGGTCGGTGGTGAGAGAGGAATGAATCCTGTTTCAATGACTATCATCAATCCTGGGAAAGACATTGGCAGAGCTGGGGATTGACCAGAGACCGCCTGTTCTCAAATCCTGTACGCTACCGACTGTGTGCGGGGCCCGTCTGGTTCTCTCTTTTTATGCAAAGACATGAAGTTTATCTATCAGGACTCCAGAAATCACGAGTTTATCAAGGGCTAGCAGATTCAACAGACACAATGTGAGTGCGTTCTTCACCAAACTTTGACTGCTATGGACTGTGATCAGATTACACCTTTTAGCATTTGGAACGTAGATAAAACTGGTGTAACAACAGTCCAAAAACCAAGGTGTGTCGTTGCGCCGAAGGGGTCAAAACAGGTTGTATTTCTTACGTCTGGAGAGCGTTGAGCACATATAACAATGTGTTGTGCTGTAAGTGCAATTGGAAACTCAATCCACCTATGTTCATATTTCCACTCGTGAGGCACTTCGATCATTTACTGGTGCGTGATGGACCAGTAGGATGCATTGAGACAGTACACCCGTCCGGCTGGATGACCAGTGACAACTTCTTGTCTTCATGAAGCACTTTGTTGAACACGTGAAACCGTCTAAAGACATAAAAGTCTTACTATTGTTAGACAATCACGACTCTTATATTAGTTTTAAAATCATAGATTTTGCCAGAGACAATGGTGTTATGATCTAGTCTTTTCCACCTCACTGCTCTCACAAACTGCAACCACTAGACTGCAGCCCTGTATTTGGACCATTGAAGAAGTATGTATCTAATGCACAAGACGCCTGGATGAGGACACACCCTGATAAAGCTATAAGCATCTATGATCTTCCTGGTATAGTGGGACAAGCATGGCTGAAGGCTGCCAGTTCAGAAACAATTGTAAATGAGTTCAGAGCTTCAGGTATTTACCCATTAGACGTAAGCATCTTCAGCACCACAGAGTTCGCACCGGGCTATGTAACAGACATACAAGACGACATATCACTGCCCAAGAAAGTCAGAAAGATGTGTTTATAGCAACACCAGTTGGTTATGTTATTGAGGCAGAAGGTCCAAGTACAAGTGAGCAAATTATACCTGGGATGTTATCTGAAAACCAGAGAAAACTAGATGAATATTTGCGTTCTCATGGTAGAGAAATAATTGCTATCAGCGGGGATAGGAATCGCTTGTTGTATGCCTTCTCTGAAAGCCTCAAAGAGGAACTTAATATTGAGATAAGATATGAGACCTTGTGTGAACTATTGGTGCATGAAGTGGGGAATTTTACAAACATGCACCAAGAATATGTCCTAGAAAATTGTGATGTTGTTGAAGGTGTGAAGTCATACGTTCATGACAAAAATTGTAACACGAGCGTCGGCGACATAATTGTGGCAGCCCCACACAATGTTTTAGGTGTATGCGCAATTATATATAGTATTAGAAATTATGTCAATAGTGTATTTGCACACAGTCCGGACAGAGAGGATGTGGAGCTTCGCGGTGACATTCACCTTGCATTTGATGGTAAAGATACATCAGCCCACTACAATTGGGCGAGGAAGCTCCCAACAATAATTCCATCCGAGAATATCAATCAGCCAGCTTTCTTCCCAGAAACAGTTCGACCACATCCAGAAGCCTCCTCATGAAAAACTGAAGGTAATTAGAAAAAGAAACGAAAAAAGGCAATCCTAATGGACACACCGGAAAAGTAAGAAATTGAAAGACAAAATGCAGAGAAAGAAAATAAAGGGAAGAGGTCAAAACTTGCTAGAAATACTCTAAGACAGACAAATCTGCAGAAGAAAAAAGTCAAAGAAAAGACGTAAACTACATACACCGATGAAGACGAATATCATTGTCTCATATGTGCTGACACATATTCAAACAGAGAAAAATGGATCCAGTGTTATCAGTGCAAGGGCTGGGCACACGAATAATGCTGTGACCTTCCTGGAACAAGAGAATAATTTGTATCATTTGTGATGCAGATAATGAACCTGACTAATCTGATTGGTGATTACAGCAAAATGGTGAACCATATAGATCTTGGTGCACTTGGAAAAGGGAGCTGAACACATCTTGGAATACAAACATTCAAAAGTGTAAAAATATGAAAAACTGACCATTTTTCAGGACGTTGGGACCATGTTACAAAGAGAGTCTAATGCATTGCAGAGTAATGACTTCTTTTTCAATGATTTTTTTCATCCTAAATGGCTTTGGGTTGACTAGAAAGCGTAATGGAGCCCGAAAAATGAATTGGGTTTCTTGCAAAGTTTAATTTCTGCAATATGTTGTTGTTTACTGTGGAAAGGTCGATATATATGACTGAATTTAAAGTAGGGAGATTTAGAAATAAACCTAAAAAAAGAAGCCGTTGCTCAACTGAGCGATGTTTTCTTTTTCCAATATGATTTCAACTCCAATGCTTTGTAATTGGGTAGTTTTCCGCACTGTAACAACTTACCCCGGTACATGTACCAACGTTCCCCATATACGGGGTATGTTGATACAAAATTTTTGGCACACAAATTGGTGGCCTGTTGGGTTCCTACGTACTTTATGTATTTTTTAATGTGTTTATAAGATTGGGCTAAGCGAAATCTCTCTGAAAATACCCAAGAATTTGTATTTGGACGGTAAACTTGGCGTTGACAGATCATAAAAGAAAAAGTGTAACAACCGGCCCCGGTCTCCCCCTATGTACCGTCATTTTTGACGTCATTTTGTACGTATTACTTAGAGGTGAATGAGTCTTATATATATATACACATGTATTGCCGCGAGTGCATTTATGAATGTTTTTGCATCATTTAATCTATATTCTGTAGAGTCCGTTATGTGATAAAAAGAATCTGATATTCGTGGATGTTTGAAATAAAATTTTATCAAACGTATTTTTGATAAAATAGGCTCCCTTAATAACATTTCCATTGACTCGTTTCAAAAGCCCACTAATATCAGATCCTATTTATCTTAAACGCACGTTAGATGTCTTTTATGTGACGTCATTTTTAACGCCATCTCGTATGTTTTTCATAGAAGTGAAAGGGTATTATGGATATTACCGCGGGTGTATCTATAAATGGTTTTTGCATCATCTAATCTATAGTTTGTGAAATATTGTTATGGGATGAAAATAATCTGTCATTCGTTTTTGGCATTTGAGATAAAATTTGTTAAGTTGTTGTTAAGTTCACCGAAGGCTCGCTTAATCATATTTTCCGGTATTCGTTTGAAAAAATCTCATCTCAAAAGTCAACTCTTGTCAGATCCTATACATCACAGGCATGTTCCTTGGAGAGATAATGTGTAAAGGAAAGAATGCACAGGTTTAATAAGCAATTGCTTTTTAGTGTGTCCTCTTGATATCTCTTTAATCCTTGGTCAGTTTATGGAAATAATTCACGCATTCATGAGTGCGCTTTGCTATAAATGGCGTGCAGACAAGAGGTTTCAGAGCCAAGGCTTACAGATCGAGGTCCCAGCAGACGGTCAAAGGTCATATACTTATAGAATGAGTTCTCTTTATATCTCTTGAACCCCTTGTTAATCTTAAAAAAAACCACACATTTCAAACATGTGTACACCTGGATGAGCAACATGCAAAACGAATGTTTGAGATACCAGGATCTAAAGCCAATGTCACAACAGGAGGGTTAATGATCGCATGCTTTTTAACCCTTTCCCAAACAATCCCTGGTTTTTACGGGTCTGGAATAGTGGCCTTTTGAAAACATTGTGGGAAAAGGAGAAAATGCTGGTAACCAGCATTTTCTCCTTTTCCCACAATGTTTTCTACCCTATCATAGACAGAAATCATCTTTTCAGCAAGAGCTGAATTGTCGTCTGCAGATGCTTTTAATTTGGTCTAGTCCAAAAGTTTGCTGTTTGGGAAAGGGTTAATTGTGCCTACTCCATATCTTTTGAACACATGGGTCCGTATTCACCAACCTTTCTTCTTTATCTAATTCTCAAGAATATTTATGATTTGAAAGTAACACAATTTCTGATTGGCTGAACAAAATGGTTCAACCGATCAGAGGTTGTGTTACTTCCAAATGTAGCAAATTCTGCAGCATAAGACTGGGACTAGTCATAAGAATGACTGATGAATACAGACCCTGATCTGATTTTGAAAATACTTAACACTTCTAGCAGAACAGAAGTTTCAGAGCACTGGTTCGCTTGTCACGGTCGTGCCATTTTCTAGCAAAAGAGTGTTTAACTCTTTACCAAACGACAAATTTTTTCGACTGGACCAAATTCAAAGCATCTGCAGACAACAAATTAAATCTTGTTAATATGATTATTTCTAACTTTGATAGGGTAGAAAATATTGAGGGAAAAGGAGAAAAATGCTGGTTACCAAAACGACACATTTTTCGACAGGACCAAATTCAAAACACCTGCAGACAATAATTAAATCTTGTTAATATGATTATTTCTAACTTTGATAGGGTAGAAAATATTGAGGGAAAAGGAGAAAATGCTGGTTACCAGCATTTTCTACTTTTCCCACAATGTTTTCTATAGGCTTCTTTCTCAGGGTCGTTAAAAGTAGGGACTGTGTGGTAAAGAGTTAATGCAACATGAGTCATTGTCTGACAAAAGAAGGTTTAATGCATCGCCGTAATCCATAATACAAAAAATACAATGTTTTCTACCCTTCATAAAACACATTTCTAATTTTCAGTCACTTATTTTATCGTCTGCAAATGCTTTTGATTTGGACAAGCCTAGGGTGTTGTCGTTTGGTAATAAGTTAAATGGAGGAAATGTACGCTGATGGCATTTTCTCCGTTTCGAGCAGTGTCGACTGCAGATGTTTTACTTTTGGACAAAGCTAAAATCTGGTAAAGTGCATAGGCGAAAACAGTTTAATAATTGTGAATTTAAGCATCTCCTAGATGTAATAGATTAGATCTTGTGAGGGAATGTATGGTAAAATTGTTTATATATTATGGGCCGGTGGCCTAAATATTTGAATAAAATATTTGAATTTGAATTTGAAAAAGGGACATAATCAGGGACGCATAACATCCATTTTGTTCAACAAATCACTGAATCGAGAGGTCATTTGGTCCTTGGACATGCGTAGGATTTACAAATAGCAAAAAGTGTGACATATGTCCACACAGGCTTTCATACATGTAGGTAGATATTTCTGCAGATGCATAAAACCCTCTTTTTCACAGAGAATTACTCATATAAACCTGACCTGTTGCTGTTTCCCTTGCTAAATCTGTCATTTACAAAAGCAGATCTGGAGACGGACGTGTATAAGCAATCAGAATAGGACAAAATCTGGGGCTTGTCCAAATCCAAGGCATTTGTAGATCACAAATCAAATCTGTTTCAACTGATTGGAGAGAAGTTGAAATGGCAGAAAACATTGGGAGAAATTCAGAAAAAAATTGTAACCATCATTTTCTCCTTTTCACATAAGTTCCAAAAACCGCGCTGGATTGCTACAACACATGAGTGTTTGGGGAAAGGCTGGGCCTGCAGCATAGCGAGCCTCTGTAGGCGAGTAAATAGCTTAGTGAGTGGCAAATAAATCAAAGAGATATCAACCACCTTCTGCAGTTTGCTTTATAAAAGCTAATATATTATGTATATAACAAACATTTTCTTTTTTCATCAACAATGTTTTCTACCCTTTCAGAGTGGTGTTCATAATGGTTAAGAGGACTTTAAGCTTCGTAAGGATAAGATTCTCATTTTGATACCAAGGAGCGGGTGTCAGCTTTGAGATTGTTCGTTTACTCACACATTAAGATAGCACTGATGCCGATGCCGTTCCCGTGGGGTGGGGGTGGGGGGGAAGGGCAGTATCAAAAGAGATTGATACAGGCTGTAAGAACGTGTCTCTCAATGAATGTAAAATAAATATTTTTAAACTAAATACCTTTTCAAAGTAAATTTTCACCATTCGAAACATTGAATTTGCTATCTATAATCCATTTGATTTGGGCAAGTACAAAAGTTATTGTTTAGTAAAGAGGTAACAAGAGTTCTGATGCTTTGCCTAGCTAAACATTGTCGAAACAACACTGTTTAAATTCTTTTGATCTTATAATTGTAAATTTTACATTATGTACTATTATGTGTTATGTATTGTCTTCTTCATTTAACCTGGCCCAGGTCAATATCATTTACATGTACATGAATTAAAAACTTTTTTATAACCCTCAGCATCACACGGGACTGCCTTCAGCCATTTTCGTGAATGGTAAAGGAACTATTTTGTACGGTATGCGCGAATTAAGCTGCTTACAAGTACCTTCCCGTGTATACATACAGTATATCTTCCCGAGTAATTGTCGGATTTCTATGTATATGCCTACATATATTATACAGCATTATGGTCTGTAACAGGGTAATGAAAAATGCAATAAACAACTCAATATTTCTTGTTGCATATATCTAACTAATTCTCCATAAAATGACGAATTTCTAAACATACCCAAGCTGCAAGTTTTTGCGGACAAAGAATGAAAAAAAAAATCAAAAGTTGATTTTTAAAGGTTGAAAAACTTTGTGGGAAAAGGTGAAAATGCTGGTTACCTGTATTTTTCCTTTTCCTTCTATTTAAAGTTAGTTCCTCGTGGTCCTGAAAACTCAGAACTATGTAGTAAAAAGAAACTGTGTTACGCCATTTATGAGAGAGATATTGTAAAGAACTTATCATATATTGCTGTGGGAAAGTGTTAAATAAGACTATAATGCTGCAACTAAAGTTCATCTGCTTTGGATAATTCTTTTCAACATTTACTCTGAATTGTGAAAATGTTTGATAAATAAAGTAGTTAAATGTCCAATAACATTCGCTAAAAATCGATTAATTCTTTTGAATTTCACGATACACTCACAATGCATCAAAAATCTATTTCAAGTTGACACCATGTGACTGCATACATTACAATGTACTAGAACAGCTACTGACAGAAGCATGCTTATAGTTGTACTACCAATCACACTTTTTGTACTTTTAATGAAAGTCCTAGACTAGATATCAGTAATTGGCTGAGATATTTTGTCTCAACTAACCAATATCACCATTTAACTAGACACTGATTTAAGAACTGGGCAATATCAAGGATGGCTGCTGACTGGAGCAAATACAAATCTCTCAGACTTGTTTCTACAACCTAGCATTGTATATTCAGAACCAAACGAACGGGTGGTGAATGTTTATCTCTATCTGAGGCTGATTATATGGTAATAAATATATCTGATGATTATATATGGGTTTACTTATCAATTTTTTTCGACAGTCCAACCTGTAACTTATATAATGAAAATGTATGGAAGTAAATGAAATACGTCTAACTTCGTTTACATCGAGAGATGATTGTAACAACTTTTATAAGTCAATTTATGGATATATATGATATGTATTGAATTCCCAATAAATAAAATTACATGAATTCTTCTATATACTGCATAGCATCGATTATGAATCTTTGTAGACATAAGAAAATACTCATAAATACCGCCTCATATCTCTCAATTTAAAGATTATTTTTCTCAGAGTTTCTCCTATAGTCTCTCTTTTCCCCATGTTATTCAACATTTCCTCGTTAATCAAAATACATTATTTTCTCTTATTCACATGTTTCCTCATTGAGCCACTTTAACTAGTTTCCGAATTAGCCCTATTGATAGCGTGCACAACTTGCAACCAGAAAGTCGGAGGTTGGAATACCTAATTTGGCAATATTTTTTCCGAACAAAAAACATTGTAAAAAATCTATTCCCCAACCGCTGTCTATTATTCCAGTGACGAGTGTGAGAAAAAATCAGCTAGTGGCGTGAAAAGAATATTTTGTGAAGCACCGGTAAAAGAAACTCACATGGGTAATTGCGCTGGCCAAAATAACTCGTAATGTTTGAAAATTACTGTCAAACGTTACTGAATTTGGTTAGATATGATAACTAGTTTACAATTTTCTGTGAGATCAGTTAGCGAAAATGTTGTACGTCTAGGATCACTGATGGTGCTTAACAACAACAGACCACTTTTGTACTCATGAAGGTATGTATTATGTTTTGTCTTTGATTGTCTGACAATCAGTGTCTCACAATCAGCCCATCCGTCAGACTATCCCTCTGTTAGTGATTTTGTATCTGCCCTATGTCTCTTGACTGTATGGTCCGATTTTGACAATAATTTACACATTATGTGCATTTTGATGAGAAAACATGCAGAGCATAAGTTTCAGAGCCTGAGATCAAAGGTCAAGGTCACAGCAGGTATGTCAAAGGTCACATACTTATAAATTGTGTCAGTATCATATCTCAATTTTCAGTCACTTATTTTATCGTCTGAAAATGTTTTTGATTTGGACAAGCCTAGGGTGTTGTCGTTTGGTAATAAGTTAAATGGAGGAAATGTACGCTGATGGCATTTTCTCCGTTTCGAGCAGTGTCGACTGCAGATGTTTGACTTTTGGACAAGGCTAAAATCTGGTAAAAGTGCCTAGGCGAAAACAGTTTAATAATTGTGAATTTAAGCATCTGCTAGATGTAATAGATTAGATCTTGTGAGGGAATGTATGGTAAAATTGTTTATATATCATGGGCCGGTGACCTATATATTTGAATAAAATATTTGAATTTGAATTTGAATTTGTAAAAGGGACATAATCAGGGACGCATAACATCCATTTTGTTCAACAAATCACTGAATCGGGAGGTACTTTGGTCCTTGGACATGCGTAGGATTTACAAATAGCAAGTAGTTTGACCCATGTCCGCACAGGCTGACATAAGTGAATATTTTTGCAGATGCATAAAACCCTCCTTTTCACAGAGAATTACTAAAAAAAACCCAACTTTACCTGCTGCTGTTTCCCTTGCTAAATCTATGTCATTTACAAAAGCAGATCTGGAGGCGGACGTGTATAAGCAATCAGAATAGGACAAAATCTGGGGCTTGTCCAAATCCAAGGCATTTGTAGATCACAAATCAAATCTGTTTCAACTGATTGGAGAGAAGTTGAAATGGCAGAAAACATTGGGAGAAATTCAGAAAAAAATTGTAACCATCATCTCCTTTTCACATATATACATGTATATAAGTTCCAGAAACTGCACTTTTAATGGATTGTTACAACACAGGACTGTTTGGGGAAAAGCTGGGCCTGCAGCATAGCGAGCCACTGTAGGCGAGTAAACAGCTTAGTGGGTGGCAAATACATCAAAGAGACATCAATACCTTCTTCAGTTTGCTTTATAAAAGCTAATATATTATATATATAACAAACATTTTCTTCTTTCATCAACAATGCTTTCTACCCTTTCAAAGCAGTGTTCATGGTTGCGAAGTCTTAAATTGGCTTCGTAAGGATAAGATCTTCATTTTGATACCCAGGAGCGGGTGTCAGCTTTGAGATTGTTCGTTTACATTAAGTTAGTACTGATGCTGTTCCCATGGGGGTGGGGGCAGAATCAAAAGAGATTGATACAGGCTGTTAGAACGTGTCTCTCAATGGATGTGAAATACATATTTTTAATCTAAATACCTCTTCAAAGGAAATTTTCACCGTTCGAAACATATTGAATTCGCCATCTATAATCCCTTTGATTTGGGCAAGTACAAAAGTTATTGTTTGGTAAAAAGTTAACGAGAGTTTTGATGCTTTACCTAGCTAAACATTGTCGAAACAACACTACTCAAATTCTTTTGATCTTATAATTGTAAATTGTACATTATGTACTATTAGGTATTATGTATTTTCGTCTTCATTTAACCTGGCCCAGGTCAACATCATATACATTTATATGAAGTAAAACTTCTTTTTTACCCTCAGCATCACACGGGACTGCCTTAAGTCATTTTCGTGAATGGTAAAGGAACTATTTTGTACGGTATGCGCGAATTAAGTTGATTACAAGTACCTTCCCGTGTATATATATACAGTATATGTTCCCGAGTACTTGTCGGATTTCTATGTATATGCCTACATATATTATACAGCATTATGGTCTGTAACAGGGTAATGAAAATGCAATACATAACTCAATATTTCTTGTTGCATATATCTAACTAACTCTCCATACAATGACGAATTTCTAAACATACCCAAGCTGCAAGTATTTGCAGACAACGAATGAAAAAAAATATCAAAAGTTGATTTTTAAAGGCTGAAAAACTTTGTGGGAAAAGGTGAAAATGCTGGTTACCTGTATTTTTCCTTTTCCTTCTATTTAAAGTTAGTTCCTCGTGGTCCTGAAAACCCAGAACTATGTAGTAAAAAAAAACTGTGAAACGCCATTTATGAGAGAAATATTGTAAAGAACTTATCATATATTGCTGTGGGAAAATGTTAAATAAGACTATAATGCTGCAACTAAAGTTCATCTGCTTTGGATAATTCTTTTCAACATTTACTCTGAATTGTGAAAATGTTTGATAAATAAAGTAGTTAAATGTCCAATGGCATTCGCTAAAATCAATTAATTCTGTTGAATTTCACGATACACTCACAATGCATCAAAAATCTATTTCAAGTTGACACCATGTGACTGCATACATTACAATATACTAGAACAGCTACAGACAGAAGCATGCTTATAGTCGTACTCACCAATCACACTTTTTGCACTTTTATTGAAAGTCCTAGTCTAGACATCAGCGATTGACTGACATATTTTGTCTCAAATAACCAATATCACCATTTAACTATAGACATTGATTTAAGAACTGTGGCAATATCAAGGATGGTTGCTGACTTGAACAAACACGAATCTCACAGCCATGTTTCTACAACCTAGCATTGTATATTCAGACCTAAACGAGCGGTTAGTGAATGTTTATCGCTATCTGAGGCTGATTATATGGTAATAAATACCGGTATATCTGCTGATTACAGATGGGTTTATCTATCAATTTATTTCGACACTAAAACTTATATGATGAAATTGTATCGAAATAAAGAAATATACATCATATACATACATATATACGTCTAACTTCGTTTCCTTTTATCGAGCGATGATTGAAACTACTTTTATAAGTCAATTTATGGACTGTCAAATGAATTGTATTGAATTCCCAATAAGTCAAAATACATAAATTCTTCTATAAATTGCCTAGCATCGAATCTGAATCTTTGCAGACATAAGAAAATACTCATAAATGCCGTCTCATTTCTTTCAATAATTTAAAGATTATTTTTCTCAGAGTTTCTCCCATAATTTCTCTTTTCCCCATGTTATTCAAAATTTCCTCGTCAATCAAAATACGTTAGTTTCTCTTATTCACATGTTTCCCCATTGTGCCACTTTTACTAGTTTCCGAATTAGCCCAGTTGATAACGTACACGACCTGCAACTAGAGGGTCGGAGGTCGGAATGCCTAGTTTGGCAATATTTTTTCCGAGCAAAAGTCACTGGAAAAAATCTATTCCCCAACCGTAGGCTATTATTCTAGTGATGACTGTGAGAAAGATCAGGGCCCGTATTCAACAACCATTCCCAAGAATGTTCTCCGTCTTATTCACCAGAATTTTCTATATTTGTAAGTAACACAACTTCTGAACAACAGAAGTTGTATTACTTACAAATCTAGAAAACCTTGGAGAATAAGACGAAGAATATTCTCAAGAATGGTTTGTGAATACGGGCCCAGGAAGTACATTGAAAAGAATATTTTGTGAAGGACCGGAAAAGAAACTCACAGAAAGCAAGGTATTTGAACATCACTGTAAAATGTTGTTGAATTTGGATACGATAACTAGTTTACATTTTTCAGTGAGATCAGTTGGCGGAAATGTTGTATGTCTAGGATCATTGATAACGCTTAACAACAACAGTCCACTTTTGTACTCATGAAGGCATGTATTATGTTTTGTCTTTGACTGTCTGACAATCAGCCCCTCCGTCAGTTTATCCCTCTGTTAGTGATTTTGTATCTGTCCTATGTCTCTTGACTGTATGGTCCGATTTTGACAATAATTTACACATTATGTGCATTTTGATGAGAAAACATGCAGAGCATAAATTTCAGAGCCTGAGGTCAAAGGTCAAGGTCACAGCAGGTATGTCAAAGGTCACATACATGTACTTTTAAATTGTGTCAGTATCATATCTCATGAACCCATGAGCTAACATTAAAAAAAATTATCACATAACCTTTCTTGTTTCCAGTGTAATATATCCATTACAAATTTTATTCTCTTATAAATGCACGTTTGATATTATATTAATGAACTTCATTTTTGACGTAATATCTTACGTTTATCATAGACCTGATAGGGTTTTATGGACATTACCGCGGGTGCATCTATAAATGGTTTTGCATCATCTTATCTATATTTTGTGAAAACTGTTAAGTTTGCCAAAGGCTTAATAATATTTCCCTTGATTTATTTGGAAAAAAACTTATCTCTAAAGCCAATTCTTATCAGATTCTATGTATCACAAGCATGTACCTTGACGAGAGGATGTGCATAGCAGATGCTGCACAGGTTTGATTAACAATTACTCTTTATTGTGTCCTCTTGATATCTCTTTTCACAGAGAATTACTTAAATAAACTTTATCTACTACTAAATCTATGTCACTTACAAAAGCGGATCTGAAAGCGGACGTGTAAAACAAATCGGAAAACGACAGAATTTAGGACTTGTCCAAATTCAAAGCATTTCACAAATCAAATCCGTTTCAAATGATTGGACAGAAGTTGAAGTAGCAGAAAACATTCTGAGAAATTCCTAGCGCAATTGTTACCATCATCTTCTCCTTTTCAAATATGTATATAGAGACCGCTCTTCTCATGATTGTTTGAGAAAAGGCTGGACCTGCAGCATAGCGAGACTCTGTAGGCGAGTAAACAGTTTGGTGGGAGTGGTAAATAAATCAAAGAGACATCAACACCTTCTGCAGTTTGCTTTGTAAAAGCTAATATATTACAAACACTTTTGATAAAACACTCTTAATTTCACTTACATTCTAACAATATAAAAATATGTAGCTAAATAAATAATGTAATCGAATTCCAAGTTCCATGTACATTCGGTAGCCAGGATCAACTCTTCTTCCCGCTACACTATGATTGGCTGGGATGTAGCTACCTATACGCAAAAACGAAATTGCGTACACTCTGTAAACAAGAGGGCTACGATGGCCCTGAATCGCCCATGTGAATTTTTGAGAGGACCATAGACATTTTTTTTGAAGTATTGAAACTTTGAAAACAAAATCCCCCCCATAAAGATTAAGGATTTTTTCATGTCCATAAAGTGCAAGTCCACCGCCCCCACCCCCTCCGTTCAGAGCCATGTTTTACGGTTTCATGACGGATCAAAATTTTGTGAACAGGTAACCATAGAAACATTTCTGTAAAAGTATTTCAAAATCCTACCAGCCGTTTTTGAGAAGAATAATTTTTATGAATTTCTGCATTTCTGTATGGTGCAAGTAGCCCCCATTCACCAGAGCCATGTTTCTTGACGGATCAAAATTTCCCGATCAAGTTTTGAAAAGGGTCACCAAGGGAACATCTCTGTGAAATTATTTCAAAATCTGACTAGCTGTTTCAGAGAAGAAGATTTTTAAAGAATCTCTTGGAAAATTCCATGGCAACAAGAGTTTTTGATAGAATCAAATTCTGTAAAAATTGTTAAAGAAGACCTTCCAAGGAACATTCGAGCCAAGTTTGGTCCAAATCGGATTAGCGGTTTAGGAGGAGGAGATGTTCAAATGAATTGTTGACGCCGCACGACGGACGAGGCACGACGCACACAGGGTCACCCTATAAGCTCCCCTTGAGCACGTTGTGCTCAGGTGAGCTACAAATATATATTTGCCAATACCGTCAACAGTGACTTCCAAACAGCCTTTAGAGTTCCAATACTTTCTTGGGGTAGGTCCTCTTGGAACATCCCCTTTCCGTGTCTCGGCACTTAACACGTCGGTTAACTCTTAACAACGTAACAAAATATTTCACTGGTCTAAATGCAAAGCATTTGCAGACGACAATCTATATGTTACAGAATTATGACTCTTTCCTTGAAATGATCAAACACTGTGGAAAAAGAGAAAAGACGGGTTGCCAAAGGTTTCAACATTACTCTGGGGTCGTTAATATCGGGGTTGTGCTGGAAAAGGGTTAAACCTTTGGTATAACTCTCGCATTAAGTTTTATTTGGGCTAGCTACGCCTCCGAAATGAACGCCAAGAACCGTCATTTATGGCTTAATTTACCCTGCACACACACTCCCAAGGTTTCGTAACCTTGAGGAAAAAAGCTTCCGAAACATTGTGGGAAAAAAGGAAAAATGCGGGTGACAAACATCCCTCCTTACATCAACAATGTTTTCTACCGTTTCATAGTATTGAGTACTGGTTCAGTTCCCAAGAAGCAGAATCAAAAGAGATTAGTTTCTCAATGGATATAAAATAAATATTTCTAAAATAAATACCTCCTCAAAGGCAATTTTCATCATTTGAAACATATTGAATCTGCTATATATTATCCATTTGGTTAGGGTAATTCAAAATTTATAGTTTGGTAAAGAGTTAACGAGACTTTGTTTAGCTAAAACTTGTCGAAACAATACTAATTAAAACTCTTTTGATCTTATCAATTGTGAATTGTACATTATGTAACATGTGGATATTGCCAACTTCAATTAACCTGACCTAGTTCAACATCATAATTATACATGTACATGAAGTAAAAACTGTTTTTTTTACCCTCAGCATCACACGGGGCTGCCTTCGGCTTTTTTCCTGAATGGCAAAGGAAATATTTTGCATGGTATGCGCGATTTATGTTGCTTACCAGTACCTTCCCGCGTATATATACTGTATATCTTCCCGAGTAATTGCCGGAGTCCTATGTATATACCTACTTATATATACAGTATTATGGTCAGGGTCAGGTTAATGAAGCAGTCAATAAATAACTCCATATTTCTTATTGCATACATCTAATTAACTTTCTATAAAATGATAAATTTCTAAACATATCCAAACTGCAAGTATTTGTAGACAATGAATGAAAAACATAATACTCAAAGGTTGATTTTTTAAAGGTAAACCCTTTACTTCATAGATACTCATTTCTACGCATTGCTTGTAGGAGCCTTTGGAAAACATTTTGGCAAAAGGTGAAATTGTTCGTGACGAGCAATTTCACCTTTTGCCACATTGTTTTCTACACCAGCAAAAGGTGTCATATACACATGAGAAACGGCTTCATCCTTGCTGTTATTTAGGGTCAGTTAGAGATACAATAGAAATGCCTTATGGGGTAAAAGTTTTAAAAATTTTGTGGGAAAAGGTGCAAATGCTTGCTATATGTATTTTATCCTTTTCCTGCAATGTTTCTAAATGCTTCTTCCTTTCGATTCTTAAAACCCAGGACTGTGTGACAAAGGGTTGAAAAAGAAAACTTACGCCATTTATGAGAGAGATATTGTACCAAACTTCTATTATATTGGTCTGGGAAAGCTTAAAGTAAGCAGCGACTGGATACTATAATGCTGCAACTAAATTTTATCTTATTTTCGATACATCTTTTCAACATTTACTCTGAAATAATGTGAAAATATTAAGTAATTAAAGCAGCGCTCCAGATACAGGGAGTAATTTTGATTTCAAAAACTGAAAATATGAATTATTTTCAACCAAACCCTATGTTGTGGGTACTCATTAGAATCGTCTCGCAGAGACGATTCTAATGAGTACCCACAACATAGGGTTTGGAAGAGAAATAATGGATTTGGAATACCATCATTCCCTCTTACCTGGAGCCCTGTTAAAGTATTTAATTGTCTAATAGTATATACTAAAAAGTAAGTTAATCCCGTTGAATTTCATGATTCATGATACTTTTAAAACGCATTAAAAATCCATTTCAAGTTGACATCATATGACTGCACGTATTATAATTTACTAGTACAGCTATTGACAGAAGCATGATTACAGACATACGCACCAACCACTCTTTTTTTTTTTGCACTATAGTTGAAAGTCCTAGACTAGATATTAGTGATTGACTGAGATATTTTGTCTAAACCAACCAATTTCACTATTTAACTAGATATTGATTTAAGAAACAGGGCAATATCAAGTATGGTTGCCGATTTAAGCAAGCACGAATCTCACAGATTTGTTTCTACAACCTTCAAGAACTGAACACTAATTTAAAGTCACTTTCAGACAATATCAACCTTGCCATGAAGAATGAATAGATATATTTCTATTGAGAGAGAAAAAGAAAGCTACGGTCTTAATAAAGGAGGGGTAATCTTTGTCAAATTTGAAATTGGGATTGGTTCCCCACTTGGAGCACAATATTCCATTTCCTTCCCATGACTACACTGGTTCCCTTCTGAGAAGTTCAATATTGCCATAATAAATCCAATAACTGCAACCAGAGTACCAAAAGTTGTTATTAACAAAGGAATGATGTTGATTTTAGATAAGATTGGTTCCTGGCGTAGTTTCATAACACAAAGCGGTGGTATTATAAAAGCTAAGGGAGCAGCAGCTAAAACACCCTGCAATGATAAAGAATTGTAAACAGTAAATCAAAACTATAACCCGCCAAAAAATTATCGCTAGTAAAATCAAGGTCTATGCTACAGATGATAGAAGTTTAAAGCTAGGTGATGTTAATGTTGCTGACCCTGTGTGATTCTTTCTTTGACAGTGCATATTACCTAATTACATGTCTTTCATCATTCTAGATAGCTGTGTAATAAGCATGAATGAAATCTTTAGGCAAAATATGAAAAAAACCCTGAAGCTTTTATCTGTTCAAAGATGCGTCTTAAAATAATTTTCTTCTCACAAGATGGTCAGCGTTAAAGGGAAGACAACTCTGTCAAGCTCATAATATACGCCTAAAACTTTGTCATACAGAGATACTAATTCGTGTTAGCATTTTCAAAAAGTTGGAAAAAAGGATGAAATATTGTAAAATGTTACTGAATTTTTAACAGCAACCAGTTGCTTGTGAGATATAAAGATCACATATCAACCATTGAAATGACACATATCAGCAATTAAATTCCTTTCATAAAGTGGTCAAATCATCACAGAGGATGCACGCAAGTTTCAAAGTTGTGTTTCAGTTGTTAGGTTAATGGTATTAGGCAAATAACAAAAACAGACAACTTACATTCAGTTCCAAGACTATACTGAGACAGTCAGTGGCCATTGAGATTACCAACACCAGCGCACAAATAACAACAGTCACAACAAAATGTCGCCATGTTGGCGGTCGTTCTCCTGTGCTTGGAAATACTGCATTTTCTATGACCTTTAGAAGAAATAAAAGTCCGTACTTAACTAAAATCAACAACGTCGAGCACCTTTTCAGACGGTATCAATCCCAAATCAGGCAAGACAGACTAATGCAGAGTGACTCTGATTTTACGTCGTATACTGCCCCATTTTTTTACATTGTGTTCCAGCTAAGAAATAAAAACGTTCTGACTAGAGTAGACTGACTTACACCATTCTGTGACAATTATTCCTCCTTTGGACATATATCCGAAGCAGGCATGATTGTCATCTGATTTCGGATATGTCACCATGTGTATTGCTTTGTGAATACCTACTAGTATAGGTTTTGTAACATTATCCTATTTTGGGGAAGCCCTTCAACTAGTAAAATATCAATTGACAATAACAGTACAGAGTAGCAAAAGGATTATAGTCTTCTGATTTCTCTAAAGCAAGCTAAATGAAATTCCAATTTTAAATTGGAAATCTTTAGGTCAGCAGAACAAGGGATATTATAAACGATTTTTTGAGGCTATTAAGGTCAAAAGACATCTATCTCACCGTTGTCATCCGAAATGGGTATAATATCATATTGTATGCTCTAACGGTAGTCTGCTCTTTTTTTCAGTTTGAAAGCGAGTTAAATCCGTAGTATTTTTATGGTATCCAAAGATTTGGTAGATTTTTGCGAGTTAAATTGGTAGTAGTTTTATGGTATCAAAAGATTTTGTACAAAGTGAAGAGAACGATCAGACTGAACAGAAAACTTCCAACATTTGATACATAGAGGATAATCAACTGGTTATTTTTGATATGGAAAATATCTCACGAGGATGCGTTTTTAGGCGTTGAAAAAACGAGAGTTTTTTTAACGCATTACGAGGCATCCGAGAGAGATATTTTTCATATTAAAAATAACCAGTTGATTATTCTATTTATAATATACCTTATTAACATTATTATTTTTTCGTATTAAAGTCGAAAAAAATGTAGTCGATAAAAAAGTAGTTTCTAAATTGCAGAGGGAATTGAAAGTGAAAGTTGATATCGTCACTAGTGATGATGTGAAAATTTATTACACGGGGAAATTCCAGCTTCTTGTCCATTAACAAAAAATACAGTAGCTCCCAGTCTTAGATCTAATTCGTGTTTACCACTTTGTAGTGTAGGTATCTACAATAAAACATTTTTTCAAACCTCTCGGGTGACAAAACATTCCACTGGATAAGTTAGCATGATTGTTACAGCAAAACCAAATCTTGCAGCATTCATGAGGTCATCAATGTGACAGTAATTCTCCAGCAAATCTCCTACATAAGAAATCACATTAACAAATTACCACATAAAAACAAAACTTTAAATTCAAGATCATACAAGAAACATGTAGATTTTGACAAAAATAATATGATAGAAAAAGCAATTGCTTACAAGTGACAAGAAACAGATTTTTTTCCCACATTGATATCTGTACCATTTCAAACAAGTTTAACAAAGTAAGCATAAAGATTAAGGATTAGTTCGAATATGAATACAGCGGCCTTTGAACTAACTGTAAATGTACATTTGCAGCTTATGACTATGCATATCTTTCCAGAGTCGGTTTCATAAGCAACTGTCAGAAACTGAGCTACATCATGACATTTTTTTTTTCATCGATAGTAATTTTAATACACTGTAGTGGTGAACATCTAAATTTATATTAAGCTGCACTTGGAATCTTAGAGGTTAATTCTAACGTGAAATCGGCTCCATAAACACATTGCAACGAAAGCGTTGTAACTCAACCCCATTCTACATAGAGTGATATCATTCTATATTGACTGACGTCATTCTGTATAAAGTAAGTAAGTTATGCAATGGACTGTAAGCTGTATCTGCGATTTTTTTTCTCTAAGTATGGACTTGTTTTCCTTTCATTAAGAGCTGGTCATGTTACAACCAAAATAATCTTTTTTCTATGGTGGTTTATCGTTAAATAAACCACATTGTGAGTTATGAGGCACAATGAATAACCCATAACTCATCAGTCACAATCGTGGTTTATTGAATGATAAAACACGATAGAAAGAAGATTATTTCTTGAATAAACCACATTGTGAATTATGAGGCGCAACTGAAAAGCCACTCGGGCTGTCGCCGTCATGGATTATTTATTGTGCCTCATAATTCAAAACTGTGGTTTATTGAACGATAAAATACAATAGAAAGAAGATTATTTCTTAAATGAATAAAGATATATTAACCTTAATACATTAGAACGAACCTACCTTGGGTCCAGCCTGTGAAGGAAGCGTATCCAACGAGGCCAAATATCAGCATAAATACCATACAGAACATAACACTAACATGTGTTACAAAGTTCCATCTTTCTTTGGTTGGATTCTCAAGGGATGCATGAATCAGGAAGGTATTATGGTGACACATGTAAGCTGAGGAATGATAAAAAAATCATTGAAATAAAAATTCTCATAGCTAAGCCATGGCAGCTAAAATAACTATACATTGCTTATTCTATTGGGTTTTTAAGCTTGAATTCCTGGCTTTGCAAATATTCCTTGCAAACGTTGACAGAAAGCTCTGACTGCAACTCATTACGCTTTCAGGACTGAACCTTTTGCACTTATGTTTCGTTTGAGATCTATTCTTTTTATACAAAAAGATTTAAGTGTATAGGATGCAACATGTGTTGAATAAACAAGAGGGCCAAGATGGCCCTGGATCGCTCACCTGAAATTTAGAGAAGACCACAGCCAGTTTTTTTTTTTTTTTTCAAAATCTGATCAGTCAATTCAGAGAAGAAGACTTTTTAAGGATTTTTTCATGTCTGTATAGCCCACAGCCATTAGATCCATGTTTCTTGATGGATCAAAATTTATCGAACAATTTTTTAACAGGGTCAAACCAGAAACATTTCTGTGAAATTATTTCAAAATCTGATCAGCCGTTTCAGAGAAGAAGAATTTGAAATAATTTCTTCATGGCCATATATTGTGCCAGTAGCCCCCATTTATTAGACTCATGTTTCTTGACAAATCAGCATTTTGCAAACAAATTTTGAAATGGTTCTCCACAGGAACATTTCTGTGAAATTATCTCTCTCGTCATGGCCGTATAATGCGAGTAGCCCCGATTCACAAGAGCCATGTTTCTTGATGGGTCAAAATTTTGTAAACATTTTTGAAAGGGGACATCCAAGGAACATCTCTGTAAAATTATTTTAAAATCTGACCTTCAATTTCAGAGAAGAAGAATTTTTATGAAATTCTTCATTTCTGTAAACTGCAAGTAGCCCCCCTTCACCAGAGCCATATGTTTCTTGACGATTCAAAATTTTGCAAACACTTTTTGAAAAGGGTCAGCCAAAGAACATCTCTGTGAAATCATTTTAAAATCTGACCAGCCCTTTCAAGAATTTCTTCTTTGCCGTATAGTGTAAGTAGCCCGTTTCCCCAGAGCCATGTTTTTTGACGGATCAAAAATTTCACGGACGGTTTTTGAAAAGGGTTACCAAAAGAACATCTCTGAGAAATCATTTCAAAATATGACCAGGATCAGCCGTTTCAGAGAAGAAGAATTTTTTTTAAGAAATTCTTCATTTCTGTATACTGCAAGTAGCCCCCATTCACCAGAGCCATGTTTCTTAATGGATCAAAATTATGCGAACAATTTTTACAAATGTTCAGCAAAAAAAACATTTCTGTGAAATTATTTTAAAATCTGGCAAGCCCTTTCAAAGAAGAAGAATTTTTTTAGAATTTCTCCATTTCCCTTTAGTGCAAGTAGCCCCCATTCATCAGAGGCACATTTCGTGACGGATCAAAATTTCACGGACAAATTTTGAAAAGGGTCACTCAAGGAAAGTCTCTGTGAAATTATTTCAAAATCTGATCAACGGTTTCAGACAAGATTTTTAAAGAATTTCGTAGAAAATTCCATTTGGTTGCCATGACAACCAGAGTTTTGAATGGAATCAAATTCTATGAACAATTTTTAAAGAGAACCTCCCAAGGAACATTCCAGCCAAGTTTAGTCTAAATTGGCCCAGCAGGTTAGGAGGTGTTGATGTTTGAAGACTTGTTGAAACGGACGACACATGACAAACACCGGATGATCTTAAAAGCTCCCCTTGAGCATGTTGTGCTCAGGTGAGCTAAAAATAGATCACATAATTATTCTAATCATGTATTTAGTTAATACCTTAGGTAGTAATAATACTCAATAAAATAATGATTTTGTAATAACAAGGTGACAATGATGGCCCAAAATCGTTCCACTAGCTCATTAGCAAAAAGCAATACATACCTAACATTACATTTCAAGGCCAGATGATTAAAATAAGAAGACTAATACAGTTTTCTGTACAAAAGCCAGTTCAAGTTATGACCCCTTCCCCAGGGCCTCGCCATCTTTTATCACTGAGCTATAATTATTTGAATCCTGGTGCAGGGGCAAAACATAAGGTCACATACCAAATAATTAAGACATAGGCCTTATTTTACAAAGAAGAGGATTTTCAGAGT
Organism: Tridacna crocea; assembly: GCA_943736015.1. Lineage (NCBI taxonomy): Eukaryota > Metazoa > Mollusca > Bivalvia > Cardiida > Cardiidae > Tridacna > Tridacna crocea. The sequence goes on from OX031069.1 coordinate 20,647,825, forward strand.
TTCCAAAACTTAAAGCCCCTGTAAAACATGAGAACGCTGTGGCTGGACTAATTTCAGTCTCATGGTTAAATTTTGAACAAATTCAGAGGCACTCCATAAAACAGGATATGTGGTTAGGAATAAAATGTTTCAAGAGAGTACACTCTATATTCACAAGTTAAACGACCTTAACCCATTGGGTGGAGCAAATATTGACACAATGACTTTGATTTGAATAATTTTGGAAGAGGCCTACGAAATGATAACACAAAAAATTTTAACAGCTGCAGTTTATGATCAAGAAAAAGAGAAAAAAATAAAGCTGTCATTATAAATAAGCTTAAATGAGACTTGAAAATTGTTGGTTAGGACCAAATTTGATCCGATGGCTAAATTTCCTAACAATCTTAGGAATGATACTCTAGATAAATAAACATGGAAGATCTGACAACTTTGGCTAGGTCTTGTGGGTAGAAACGAAAAGACTTGTAAAGTTTCCACTACATAAGCCAAAGCGAAACTTGTGACTGATGGGGCAAAATTTGAACCCAGGACTGTAGAGTGATCTACATGTATCTCGGAAGAAGCCCGATAGATAGAACTACATGCAAAATTCAATATCCCTCCCCCTTATGGCTCGAGGAAGGAGAAGCTGTTTATTTTTATTTTTTTTATATTTCACCATGTAAGCCCATGTAGAAATCGTGACACAAATGGATAGGCTGAATTCTAAATCCAGGGCTTTAATTTGAGGAATGTTGGTAGAAGATCATCGAATAAAAACTATATGCAAAATTTGATAGGAAAAAGATTACGATAAAGATTTTCGACCAAGTTTTAAAGTTTTATAAATTAACCCAAAGTAAAATGTTTGTCCCCTTGGCCGGGACAAGTTTTAGACTAGAGCCTAAAAATGGTGGAATCTTAGTAAAAGTTCATACGCTTAGGCTACATGCCGAATTTAGTAGCCATTGGCCAAATGATTTCAGACAAAAAGATTTTCAAAGCTTTTCATTATTTTTCGCTTTTGTTGCCATGGCAATCAGAAATCCTACAGGAATCAAGTTCTGACAAAAAAAAAAATTACTAATCTCTGTGAGGTATTGTCAAAATTGGAGGGGTAGTTTCAGAAAAGAAGGTGCTTGAAATAAAAGTAAATATCCAAATCAACACACTACGGACACCTGGCAATGGCATAAGCTTGCAGGCTGTTGGCCAGTGGAGCTAATAATACTGACCAAAAAGGTAGTCATTACAACTATCCTTGGTGGAAAGAGTGTAAAAATCATACACTGACTTTAAGTCAAATTTGCTTTATGGTTTATCGGATATTTTGTATATCAAATTATTGATGATAGACGAACAGGTTTTGATGCCTTTCATAGGCTAGCAAATTTATTTCCTTCTGTCAAAAACAGCTGATTGTTTTTATGTTACATGCCAAATTTCAGGATTTATATGCAATTATGTCATTTCTTTGAAATAATACGTTCTTAACAATTTGGCTTTTTGAAATGAGAAAGATTGTTTAGAAGAAACAATTACTGTCTCTTTCTCAATGCTACAAGAAGGATCCTTCACACAAATTACCATGATCTTTTCAAAAATTGTATACTTCGATACAAAAGATTTTAAACGTTTGTACACATGACTTATATTCAGACTTTGGAAAACATGAAAACAGTGAATAAAAGAGGGTCATGATGACCCAAATCACTCCATCGTCAGTTCAATCAAGCAAACAAACTATGCCAAATAAATTGGTTTGGCTTTTACATTATGAGGTAAGAAATAGTCAATTTGCGTAAAAAAATATGGTAGTATAAATAAGAAAAAAAAAATCTAGACAACTGGTGCTTTTGAATTCTAATACAGTAAACCAACTTCTGATCCCCTATTCAAGAGTATAAATCTGAACAGAACAAGATACCATCAGTGAACCTAAAAAATGGTGTATGACAGAATGATGATTTTTCTGCCATATTTCAATTAATTCTAACTATCTGCTAATAACAAAAAAATGCTTTCACAGATAAAAAAGAAAAGGAAACAAATAAAAAAGCTAAAACAAATATCAATATCCAAGCTACTGATTGATTCTGACTAGAACTCGATTATAAAGAGAGTAACAGCCAGAACATTTTCTTTTGTTCTATCCAAAACCAGACAAAAGATCAGCTGTGACAAATGGCACAGAAAAAAGATTTAAAGATTTTTTTTACAGTAAATATATCTACATGTATGGTGCCATAGCAATAAGAGTTCTGAATGGAATGGATTTTTTTACATTAATCTTACGAGGACAATGACAAAGGTATTTTTAATGCTGACTGGATAGCTCACTAGTAAATGTTTGAAATAGGGGACAACATACAAGTATCAGACACATACTCTTGTGGACAAACAATGACAATAGACTATGGCATAATCCAGCAAGTCTTTTCTGACCATAGAACTCAAAATCATACCAAAAGCCATAATGGCAATAGCTTGCGTGATGTTCCAGTTAGCAAAACTCCAGGCATTCTCTGTGGCTGGGCTATAAAACAAAACAGATCATTGTTGTGTAAACATTAAATATACTGTAATATGTTGTCTTCATTTGAAATGTTTCTGTTTTTGAAAATACATTAATAAAGAAGGGAACATTTCCGTAAAATTAATTAAATAAGAAATATCAAAAGGGTAATGAGATTCCAATATCAGAATTCTTTATTTCGTATACAGTCCATAACATGCAAGTGACAATTACTATGGGTCACCTGTCTATAGAAATCACCAATAGGAAATATTACTTCAATTTCAACTACAACTATCACTAAAAGTGATCATATCCCTCCCCACCAGCTCCTTGTCACCAAACAGGTCTTTATCACAGACTGCAGAGTGGTTAAGTATAAAAGTAAGGGTTGAAACAAAGTTCACAGGAGTTCATTCCGAACAAATCGCAACAGGATCATGAAAATTACACATACAAAACCTCATATATATAGAAACACGGTGTGTAATTTCGAGTTCAGTAACTGGAAAACTGTCGGAGTATTTAGCCGGACAAATTTGTATCTATGGACAGACGAATGAAGTGACAGACAGCCATGGCAATTCCAGTTTAAACCCCTCCACTTCGTTGTGAGGGGGTGTAAAAAGCATAAGACAGCACTATTGGCCTCATCATCCACCCATTTAATCCTCCCTTCCACCAAGCAAACAATATATACTTACATAGAACTAGCAAAAGTCCCAAGTCTGATACAAATAAACAACAGTATAACAGCTACAAGTAAAAGTGAGATAAAGGCCCACTGAAAAAAAAAAATAATGAAAAAGATGAAAGCATTAAACACTAACACCTTTGCTTCTTTCTGCCTACACATTTGGGAGATCTTTGCCACAAGTAGTTTCGAAAATAAATTGTAAAGGCACATGTGCAAATTTTATTTTCCATCCACATTTTTATTCCATCTAATATCATTTATGAAGATGATGATTGACACAAGAATGCCTCAGGCAGTTCATTATTTACAATACATGTATGACTTTTGGTAGGAATATTAAACAGGAGGGCCATAATGGCCCTGGATCACTCACCTGAGTCAAAAGGCAAATCTTCACTCCCTGGGATTAATTCAATTCTGACCATTTGTCAAGTCAATTGGACTAACAAAGTGACCTTTAGAGTGTCTACTATGAATTTTCTTAAGTTGACCTTGTGACCTACTTTATAACCAAAGCTGTCCCAATTTTAAACTCGTATGAAAAATTGTCAATTTGACAATAATTCTGAAGTATTTCTTCAATTTGACCTTCTGGTCTAGTTTATGAGCCAATTTCAAACTCATCCGATATTCTAGCATGACAATTATCCTGACAAAATTTCAGATCATTTGAGCCATGAATGTGGCCTCTAGAGTGCCAATAGGGCATTTCTTTAATTTAATCTTGTGACCTAGTTAATGACCCCATGTTACCAATGTTTGAACTCACTTAACATGTTGTGGTCACGTGGGGTAAAAAAAACTTATAACAGGATTACTACATAACAAATATCAAAGTTCTACGCCTCCAAGTTTTTGAGAAGAATTTGAAAGTTTTCCTTTTTTGTTCCTATGTTCAAAATTGTGACGCCCAGGGTTGGCCCAGTTTTGACCCCAGGGTCACTATATGAACAAACTTAGTAAAGGTCCACTAGGAGATGATACATACTAAATATGAAAGCTCTACACTTTCACATTTCAGTGAAGAAGAATTTTAAAGTTCTCCTTCTTTGTTCATATGTAAGAATTTGTGACCCCCTTGGAGGGGCAAGTTTTGACCCAAGGGGCATCATATGAAGAAACGTGGTAGAGGTCTACAAGGAGACTACATACCAAATATCAAAGCTCTATGCCTTCCAGTTTCAGAGAAGAAGAATTTTATATTTCTCTTTGTTCCTATGTTCGAACTTGTGACCCCCGGGCAGGGCCAGTTATGACCAAAGGGACATCATATTAACAAACTTGGTAAAGGCAAACTAGAAGATGCTACAAACCAATAATCCTTCTTTGTACCCATGTTCGAACTTGCGACTTTCAGGGTGGGCAAGTTTTGACCCCAGGGGCATCATATGAACAAATTCCGTAAAGGTCCACTTGGATATATTACATACCAAATATCAAAGCTCTAGGCCTTCTAGTTTCAGAAGAGAAGATCCTCCAAGAATGTTCATTTTCGTTTTTGTTGCCATGGTAACCAGAGTTTTGGGTGGAATTCAATTCTGAACAACTTTGGTAGAGCTTCACCAAATGAATATCTCTGCCAAGTTTCATCAATATTAGCCCAGTAGTTTAGGAGGAGATGATGTTTAAAGAAACAGTTGACGGACGACGGATGACGGACACCAGACAAAGGGCCATCACAATAGCTCACCTAGAGCACATTATGCTCAGGTGTGCTAAAAAGGAGAAAATGCTTGTTATAAGCTTGTAACATTTTTCTGTCGTCAAATTTTTCTCATTGATGTCCCTGTTTTAGAGATAAACTAATCTGCATGGTAATGGGTAATCTCAGAAATAAAATCTAAAGGAGATAATGGTCTTTATTTTCATTTGAAGGAGACGACTTTGACAATCTTTGTAAAAATGTGGATATTGTTAGCATCACTTAGTTCTACTGCAAAAGTTTTCTGCGGTGAATCCGAAACAAATCCAAAATTTAATCAATGACCTGTATAGGAAACCTAAATTCATTTGACTCTTTACCAAACAACAAAAATTAGCCTGGTCCAAATTGAAAGGATTTGCAGACAGCAAATTAGATGTAGCCAAAACTTTGATTTTTATTTTGGATGGGGAAGAAAACATTGAAGAAAAAGGAGAAAATGCTGGTTACCAGCATTTTCTCCTTTTCCTACAATGTTTTCAAAAGGCTTATTATACAGGGGTGTTAAAAGTCGTGATTGTGTGGTTAAAGTTAAAGAGGAACAAAATACTTGGTTACATATAAGGTATGTTGTAATCGTGATTCTCACCTTGCTAAGTTTTGCTATATTTCTATATAAAGACAAAGGTAGGGTCACCATTAAAGTCACAAGAAACACTATGAACTGTCGGTTACTCAAAACTGTTCCCTCCAAATCTGAAGCAATAAAATTTAAACAATGATATAAAAAATGAGATAACCAACAGTCGATGCCGTCCTATCTAATAAAGCAGTCTCAAAATGTAGCTAGTGGAAAGGACTATAAACTCATCAATACAAATTTCACCTATTCAAGATATCTTAAGTGAGGTCACATATTTTCAGCCAAGGACAATTTTCTTTAGTCTTGCAGAAATTGTGTTTATTCTTATCTTTCATACCTCTAATTAGAATAATTACAATCTGAGATAGGCTCAATTGTGTTTCTTTAAGACTCCCATGTCTTACATTTCAAAATGGCTTCATACTATCTAAAGAACTTTGTTGTGTTTGTAACTATTGTTGGTAATAAATAGAACTCCAAGATACGTCTAATACTAGTGACTTTATTTACACGGAGATTAGCATAATACAAGAAGCAGAGAGTAAACTGACCACACGTGCTTTATACTGTATGTGGGAGGGGCTTATCAGTGGGCTATATGCAGAGGGGCAGGATTAGCAATACACAACAATTCTCCCCTTTTAAATTCATTGAATATACACGTAATATCAATGAACAAGAATTCAAATGATCATTACTTGCATATATCTATGACATTCATACGATCCTTTCTGAAGTAATGTCTTGACAAATTCGCTTCCCAGAAAAAGACACGTGGTAATTTCTATCTTAATCACATATCTTAAAACAATCAATCTTTTCATTAAACTTGACATGTGAAATAAACAAAGTTCAGACATTCATTAATCTGTCCTTCTCTCCCGGTCAGTTAACTGTCAGTCATAACAACATGATGCCAAATAAAAAGAGCGCATTATTTATACTCAAGACGCTCTGGCGGCTTTCTATTTCGTAATGGATATCTCCTTTCTGCGGTCACAGGAGTTTTATTACCATTATCGTGGCACTCAGTTACTTCCATCGGCCCTGGCAGGCTTTCGTTACATGTCTGACCGTTCGCGGCATCACTAAATAGTAAAGGCGGCATGTGAGGTTGCACAAGGGACATATTATCAGTAGAATTTGTTTCAATTCCGGTAGTTCTTAATTGATCAACGTGCCTTTTCCATGTAATACCGTTTCCAATATCTATTTTGTAATGGAGCGGTCCATTTCGCGATACTACAAATCCGCTTATCTATTTTTCTTTTGAAGTCGGTCTGAAGTCGCGGGCTAAGACACGCTGGCCTAGCTCGAATTCACGAACTGTTTTATTGGAAGTCAATGCCAATTTCATTTGACTGTTTGTGACACGTGTCTGAATGTCGTGTTTCACCAAATCCAACTTGGACCTTAAGTTTCGTCCGAGAAACAATTTCGCGGGTGTTTCGCCCGTACAGCTGTGCTGAGTGTTGCGGTATGTTAACAAAACTGAATTTATCTTTAAATTCATGTCATTCGTTTGGTGACCCATTGCTCGCATAGCAGACTTGAATGTTCCGTTAAACCTTTCAACGAGACCATTTGTTGATGGCTTTGCTACCGCAGTTCGTATGTGACAGATACCATTTCTTTCCATGAACAAGGAAGATTCATCAGCCGTGAATTGGCTCCCATTGTCTGTCACCAGTTGCCTTGGTAAACCATACCTCGCAAATAAATTTCGCAATTCTTGAATTGTTTTGTCGGCCGTAACTGATTTCATTTCAGTAACTTCGGGCCATTTCGAATGTGCATCGACCAAAACCAAGAACATTCGTCCTAAAAACGGTCCGACAAAATCTACATGTACGCGTTCCCAACTCGAAGTTGGCTATTCCCAAGGGTGTAATTGCGCTTTTGCTGGAGCGGACTGCTGCATTTGACACGGCAAACATCTTTTTACCATGCTTTCTATATCAGCGTCAATGCCTGGCCACCAGACATAGCTACGTGCTAATGCCTTCATTTTTACGATACCTGGGTGGCTAATGTGTAATAAATCCAGGACACGTTCTCTCAATTTCACGGGAATAATTACTCGAATGCCCCACATTAGACATCCATGATTAATAGATATTTCGTTTCGACGCGTGAAATAACCTTTCAAGAGAGGGTCATCACTGTTTGTTTTCCAGCCCCTTTGTACATAATCGAAAACACGTGATAAGATGCGTTCCCGCCTCGTTTCACGGTTGATTTCCGCGCTTGTTACAGGAAGTTGTTCTAACTGTTAAGCAAAGAACACTTCCTCCTCTGAGATTTCTCCGCCAGTTTCTTTCATTGGTACGGGTAATCTCGATAATCCATCGACATTTGTATGCCTTTTCGTGTTTTTGTACTCGATGTTGTAATCAAAACCAGAGAGATATAATGCATATCTCTGTACGCGTGTTGCAGTCGTAGCAGGTATGCTTTTGCTTGGGCTGAAAATTGAAGTAAGGGGTTGACAATCCGCAACCAATGTGAATTTCCTACCGTATAGATATGGATAGAACTTTTTCACTGCCCAATAAATTCCTAGCGCTTCCCTATCAATTTGCGCATATTTCATTTCTGTTTTTGTCAGTGACCTTGACGCATATGCAATCGGCCTGTCCGATCCATCTGGCATTACATGGGATAGAATACCAGAAATTCCGTACGGAGAAGCATCTGACGCGAGTCGGACAGGCAGATTCGGATTGTAGTGTGTGAGTACGGGTTCCGAAGTGAGCAATGTTTTCGTTTTTTCGAATGCATTCTGACATTCCTTGGACCAAACAAATTTCCTATTCTTTTCAAGTAAGCTATTCATAGGTTTTGTAACGGTTGCAAGATCTGGCAAAAACCGATGGTAATAATTGAGTACCCCGAGATATGCCCTTAAAGACGTTACATCATGTGGAGCAGGTGTTTTCAACACTGCTTCTACCTTATCTTTGCTCTTCCACAGCCCTTGCTCATCAATTTCGTGACCACAAAAAGTAATCCGAGGCACAAAAACTACACACTTTTCCTTATTCACTTTAATTCCATATTGCTCTAATCTAGCAAGCACACACTTGAGATTTTCTAGGTGAGCACTTTCACTTTCACCAGTTATCACCATATCATCCAAAATACACTGAACTCCAGGTATTCCTTAAAGGATTTGATCTATGGTGCGCTGCCATATTGCAGGTGCTGACGAAATACCGAATAACAATCTATTGTAACGGTACAATCCTCGATGTGTGTTGATCGTTAGTAGTTCCTTTGAGCTGTCCTCGCATTCCAGTTGGAGATAAGCTTGTCGTAAATCCAGTTTGCTGAACATTTTCCCGTTTGACAATTTTGCGAATATGTCCTCAATCCTTGGGAGTGGGTATTTGTCAACCTTGATGGCTTGGTTCACCGTGACTTTGAAATCGCCACATATTCTCACGTCGCCATTTCCCTTCACAACAGGAACGATTGGTGTCGCCCATTCGCTGCAATCGACTTTGGTTATGATACCCTGGCTTTCCAAATTATTCAGCTCCTTTTCTATTTTGGGCTGTAGGGAGTAAGGGACTGTCCTCGCCTTAACAAACTTCGGTTGTGCATTTTCCTTTAATGTTAGTTTTGCCTTTAGACCATTGACTTTACCAATACTGTCACTAAACACAATTTTGTGCTGATCGATGATAGAGTTCAAACGTACCTTTAGGTCTGCCTTTGTCACGGAATGCACAGGTAAAATTCTGTCCCAATCCAATTTAATATCCTTCAGCCAGTCTCTCCCAAACAGTGCAGGTCCATCGCCCTTTACAACGCACAGTTTCTTAACTGCTGACTGTCCATTACAGCAGACATTCACCATAATTGTTCCTTCCTGGTCAATTACGTCACCTGAATACGTTTTTAAAACTGTATCGGGTCTGTCCAATTTCTTTTTTCCGAATCGTCTTTCGAATTCAAAAATTGACATGAGCGTGACTGATGCACCCGTGTCTAGTTTCATAGGCACTTCAACATTATTAATCCTTGGAGTAATTGTGATTTTCTCACTCTGACTTCTAACAGAACTTATCACTTGGATACTTTCCAAACTGTTTTCCTCCATCCTCGGATACCCCGGGGTCTCCCTATTTGCTACGCTACATCGACCCCTGGGACAATTAGTTGAATTTCCTTCGCTTTACCGCTGGCCGAATGCTTGCTTTTCATTGGTTCTATCATCATTTTGTGATGGGCGAGTGGACTGTACGGTATGACGTTTCGTATCGATTTTCGGCGGCTGATTCAAAGCTAAATTAGTCAATTGTCCCAGGGTCGATGTAGCGTAGCAAATAGGGAGACCCTGGGGTATCCGAGGATGGTTTTCCTCCAAAGTATGCACATTCTTGAATTTCAGACGTATCTTCTTTATATGTCCCTTCTTGTTACAGAAGTTGCACACTGCATTTTTCAGTCTACATTTATCCGATTCATGGTTCCTTTTTCTGCAGTGTAAACGTGGCTTTCTTGTGCTTTCCTTTTGCTGTTTCCGGGGTCGATTTGGGTTAGTTGACTTTCGCACTTTATGAACTGTGGAGTTACTCGCCGACAGTTGCAGTTCCGCGGCGTCTTTGTGAGCTGTCTCCATTGCCAGTGCTATGTCAATGGCTTTTTGAAGGCTCAAATCCTTGGACGACAATAGTTTTCGCTGTGTCGCCTCGTTCCGCAGTCCACATACAAATCTATCCCGCAGAGCGTCATTTAGGTAAGTTCTGAACTCACAAAATTCTGTTAGCTTGCGAAGCGCCGCAATGAATAGACTCACACTTTCTCCGACAGCTTGATTTCTTTTGTGAAATCGGAAACGTTCTGCTATCAGCAATGGTTTCGGACAAAGATGCGTCTTCAATAACTGGCAAAGTTCATCATAACTTTTCTCCGACGGCTTCAGAGGTGCGGTTAGATTCCGTAACAGACAGTATGTCTTCTCGCCAATTAAAGTCAACAATGCAGCTACTTTCCTCTCATTTTCCAAACCATTTACAAGGAAATACTGCTCGAGACATTCTTCGTAAGTGTTCCACGTTTCAACGTTACCGTCAAAGGCACTTATATTACCAATCAGTCCAGTGGCCATTGTTAAAATTATCCAGAATTTAATGCGTAATAAGGGTTGTCCACATTAGATTAAATTCCCGAAATAATTCAGCCTGGTTTATCCTCGTCGCCAATTTGTTGTGTTTGTAACTATTGTTGGTAATAAATAGAACTCCAAGATACGTCTAATACTAGTGACTTTATTTACACGGAGATTAGCATAATACAAGAAGCAGAGAGTAAACTGACCACACGTGCTTTATACTGTATGTGGGAGGGGCTTATCAGTGGGCTATCTGCAGAGGGGCAGGATTAGCAATACACAACAAACTTCTTAACTCTTTACAACACAAAACCGACTTTAAATGACCCTGAAAGAAAAGGTTTTCTAAACGTTGAGAGAAAAGAAGAAAATGCTGGTAATCAGCATAAATTTTCTCCTTTCCCGCATTTTTTTGTCCTGTAGCGAAATCAATAAGAAGGCTAAACAAGTATTAGGACGCTTATAAAGACATATATAGTAAGGTTCGGCCTCACTTCCAAGTATTAACAACATGAAATGTCACATGCCTCCTTTTGTTTATCTGCATTAAGCACCCAAGCCGGGAACCTTTGTCATATTTGTCTTGTTTTGTCTCATCTTCTCCATGTTTCAACAAGTTAAAACTAATTATTTCATGCTTTAATTCAATGGGAAATAATTGCAGATTAAAGGTTTTATAATCCATGATAACGACCCGTTACATTAATCGAAAATATTTCCGAAACTTTTCATTGGAGGTAGAAACAGTAGTTCCTATGCACTAGTTACAGTAAATAGGTAAACCGTGCTAGTCATTCAACCACACAGAAATATTAAATAATTTACGCGCATTTACCCGTCACCTCTCGTGTACTATTGTAATGCGTTCTCATGTTGGGTGGGGTAAGCCACGGTCAATAACTGAAAACAACCGCACTGGTTTTGATGAAAGTCCAAACAAAAAGGGTTAGAGGCATGAAACAAATAGAATATTCAACTTTTTACCAAATGACAAAATTTTAGACCAGTCAGAATTGAAAGCACTTGCAGGCGACAAAATAAACGCAACTCAAAAATTGAAATTTGTTTCCAGCATGGTAGAAATCATTGTGGGAAAAGAATAAAATGCTGGTTACCAGCATTTTCTTCTTTTCCTACAATGTTTCAAAAGGCTTCTTTCTCTGGGTCGTTAAAAGTCTAGATTGTGTGGTAAAGAGTTAAACAACGGACTCTCTATATATCTATCCCTTCCTATAGGAACTCATCTTCAAATTCATAAGAAAGATTAGCTTCTATATCACGTTTTCTTGAAACCTTGCAAACTAGACTAGACATTTGGCCAAAATATATACATCCTGACTAATCAGTAACCCATATATTTTTGGAAAAGGCAAGGGTAATGGTTTTCTCAGATAAATAATTGACTAACAGCCAAATTTCGTTTTGTTGTTTTACAGAAGAAATAAATAAATGTCCCACAACCAAATTACTACAATTTTGCAATTTTGAAGAAATAATATGAAATAAAAAAAATGAAATGATAATGAAAAAATGATACCATTCAAACAGGGAAAGGAAGGGCAAAATCCTAACAAAGGTAAGTGAAAACAACTATCAAAGAATCTGAAGCTGTGCAGCAACCTTTAGAAGTGTCAAGAAAGAGCAACTCAACTTAGTACAGCGGTATATTATTTGACAAGTGAACATTTATAAACTTCCAAAGAAGAGTGACCAAAATATTGGACATGTTGTACTTTTCCTTTCTTGACATGATTGTCTGTCATGGTGGTGTCTCAGATACCACCATTCCTGTCAATGAATGCTCAATTGTGAGCTTGAAATCAATCTATGAAAATATTTTCTTTTTTTTTTTCGCAAAACCTATGTTTAGCCATGGTTGCACAAAAAAGTTGTTCTAAGATTTGATTTTGATTCACAATACTTGTTGAGGCATGCTTAATTTTGCTTATGAACTTAAGGATCAAAACAGATACTTTATTCAAAACAAGTGTAGCGTTTTGGTTAAAAGAGGTAGGATATATTTTGTTACTTATAAAATTCTCTTACCATAACCATCTGTATAAGCCAGGGCATAGGATGATAAACATTTGAAACACAGAATTAAAACAAGACATGTAAAGAACAAATGTCTAAAACCTTTCTAAAAATTTATTGCCTTACATGTACTTGATTGGCTCAGGCTGAGCAAAATTAGATCTATTGGCAGGTCTGGATATCATAAATAATAAGAATATTTATACCTTTGATTATCGTCCTTTTCTTGAAAACTTAACCTTAACCTTCAATATATACAAACATCAACCAGTAAACTTCATAGAAAAGTTTCTGATGTTACAAAATTCCAAACATCTTTTGAAGCAATATACCAAACAGTGTGCGAATTTATCGCAGATCACATCTTACATTAAGTGCAGCCAGATCTTTATTCACACTGCCTGCGAAAGCAACTTCAGGTAAAATCCAGAAATAAATTATTGTGTAAGGTAGAGTAGCAATTTCTGTTTATTATCAATTATGCCTGAGAACATCTTCCTTGACTTCAAAATATTGTTTTATCAATTATGAAAGTGTACCAGCAATTTAATTGAAATACTTATTGAAAAGTTACATACATCATTCAATCCACTCTCAACTCGTTGCCCAATAATCCTTTGTTTTGACAACCTTAACGAAGATTGAATTCAAAGGCTTCTGAAAAGACTGTGGGGAAAGGAAAAATGTATATTACTAGCATTTTTGTCCGTGCCTGCCAGTTTTATACCCTTTAAAGGAAAAATGCCATTTTCCTAGTAATATTCAATTTCTAATCAAATTCATTCATTTTGGACAAATTCTGAGCTTTTGCAAAAAGTTAACAATTTAGGAAAACTTGACTCTCTAGTTGGGCTCAATATACGTCAATATGATAATTATGTTAGTGCATTATGCAAAAATGTTTTCTGTCACATAAACAGTACTGTTACACAAAAACCTTACAGAAACTTTTACTACAGCACATATTTCGACTAAATCTAGGTAAGAATATTTTTAGGGCCAATGCATTATATCACATACCAAGACCAAAGGAGCAAAAATAAATATCACATGTATCAGCAAGGAATATCCTGCAATTTATTATACACATACAGTAGCCCATTCCTTTATAGTCACAGAAAGGATTTTTTTTCTTTTATATTTTGAACCTTGTTCTTCCCCAGCCATTGGCAGATATTCCACATTACCCGTTATCAACACAATGCCCATCCTCGGATACCCCGGGGTCTCCCTATTTGCTACGCTACATCGACCCCTGGGACAATTGACTAATAAAACTTTGAATCAGCCGCCGAAAATCGATACGAAACGTCATAGCGTACAGTCCACTCGCCCATCACAAAATGATGATGGAACCAATGAAAAGCCAGCATTCGGCCAGCGGTAAAGCGAGTGAAATTCAATTAATTGTCCCAGGGGTCGATGTAGCGTAGCAAACAGGGAGACCCCGGGGTATCCGAGGATGCACAATGCCCGGCAGGTAAGAAATTGGCTGAGCTTGGAAAAAGAACCAACAATCTCCGGGTTTGGAGCTTTGTATCTTACTGACTAAGCTACAAGGCTTCGCTTAAATTTATTAGTTTTATTTAGGCCGCAAGGTACAACCAATCCTCTGGACAAAAATACTGTGATAGAACAGAAAATGAGACCCAAAAAGTAAGCCTCTGTATTACAGATACACATAGAAATAATAGCCATGAAACATACTACTTACTTTCTCCCCCAAGTCTTGCTATAATTTTTGTGATGGTGTCTCCTATTATAACATTGTAACTTATCATGGCTGAAAAGACAAAAAGCATATAATTATAAAAGTGAAGAAGTATAGTACATTAACTGCAATACTTGAGAGTTCGTGAATTATGATACAATTCCGTCCCATACTTAGGAAATGTACTGTGCATAGATAGATACTGAAAGTTGATATTCTATGTACTGAACATAGGCGTAACCAGGAAAAAGTTGATTATACGCACGCCAAAGTTGGCCGTTTTTGAGGCAGGTGACAAAAGCAATTCGGGATCAGCCTAATGGAATAGGAGCCGTAAAATCAAGATATTTCTGATCTTGGCTGTTTTAGAAAACTTCCAAACTTAAAAATATGCGAAAAGAGGCAACCTACGACCTACTTTCCATTTTTTTAACATTACGCACGTGCGCAATAGAAGTTACGCCTATGCTGAATACATGCTTATACGTACATACATATGCATTATGTTGAAGTTTCGAAAATGTGGTATTGTTTGGGTGAATGCTAGGGCAGATTCTCGTTCTAGGATGGTACAAAAAGGAGGTTTGTCTATCACAAAGTTTGATTCAAGCTGACAGTTTGGACAAGTAAGCATTTTTCTTCTTTTTTCTTCACAGCATATTTTCAGTTTTGGTACTTCATCCGAAAATAACTGGCCCAAAAAGATAAACTGTGGTATTAAAAAACTCGTATGTCCAGTATTTTATAAGTATTTACTCTACCAATGGTGCTGTTCAATACAACTTACTCTCACTACAAAAATATCCTAAGTTTTAACAACCCCCTAGAGAAGAATACTCTTGAAAAGAATAGAAAAGGACAAGAGCCTGGCAATCAGCACTTTCTTTTTAGCTCACCTGAGCACAACGTGCTCAAGGAGAGTTTTTAGGATCACCCGAGGTCCGTTGTCTGTCGTGCATCACTGAGTCAGTGCGTCGTCGGTCGTCAACAATTCTTTAAACATCAACTCCTCCTAAACCGCAAGGCTAATTTGGACCAAAATTGGCTGGAATGTTCCTTGGGAGGTCCTTTTTAAAAACTGTTCACAGAATATGATTCCATAAAAAACTCTGGCTGCCATGGAAACCAAATGGAATTTTCTAGAAAATTCTTTACAAATCTTGTCCTCTGAAACCGCTGGTCAGATTTTGAAATAATTCCACAGGGATGTTCCTTGGGTGACCCTTTTGAAAATTTGTTCGAGAAATTTTGATCCGTCAGGAAACGTGGCTCTGGTGAATGGGGGCTACTTGCATTATATAGAGATGAAGGAATTCTTAAAAATTCTTCTTCTCTGAAACCGCTAGTCAGATTATGAAATACTTTCACAGAAATATTCTTTGGGTGACCTTTTTAAAAAAAATATTAATTTTACAGAAATGTTCCTTGGATGACCCTTTTCAAAGTTTGTTTGCGAAACTTTGATCCGTCAATAAACATGGCTCTGGTGAATGGGGACTACCTTCACTGTATGGCCATGAAGAAATTTCTGTAAATTCTTCTTCTCTGAAAGGGCTGATCAGATTTTGAAATAATTTCACAGAAATTGTCCTTGGATGACACTTTTCAAAAAATGTTCACAAATTTTGATTGGTCAAGAAACATGTCTCTCTGGTGAATAGGGGCTACTTGCACTATACCGAAATGAAGAAATTCTTAAAAATTCTTCTTTTCTGAAACAGCTAGTCAGAATTTGAAATAATTTCACAGAGATGTTCCTTGGATGACCCTCTGCAAATTTTTTCGCGAAACTTTGATCCACCAAGAACCAAAGAACCATGGTTCTGGTGAATGGGGGCTACTTGCACTGTAAGGAAATAAAGGAATTCTTAAAAATTCTTCTCTGAAACGGCGGGTCAGAATTTGAAATAATTTCACCGAAAAGTTCCTTAGATGACCCTTTTCAAAGACTGTTTGCGAAATTTTGATCCGTCAATAAACATGGCTCTGGTGAATGGGGGCTACCTTCACTATATGGCCGTGAAGAAATTTCTCTAAATTCTTCTTCTCTGAAAGGGCTGTTCAGATTTTAAAATAATTTCACAGAAATGTTCCTTGGATGACACTTTTCAAAAACTGTTCACGAAATTTTGATCCATCAAGAAACATGACTCTGGTGAATGGGGGCTACTTGCACTATATGGAAATGAAGATTTTTAAAAAAAATTCTTCTTCTCTGAAACGGCTTGTCAGATTTTGAAACAATTTCACAGAAATGTTCCTTTGGTGACCCTTTTCAAAAATTGTCGGCGAAATTTTGATCTGTCAAGAATCATGGCTATGGTGAATGGGGGCTACTTGCACTATACGGCCATGAATAAATTCTTAAAAAGAATTCTTCTCTGATATGGCTGATTAGATTTGAGATAATTTCATAGAAATGTTTCTTTGGTGACCTTTCAAAAACTGTTTGCAAAATGCTGATTTGTCAAAAAAATGGCTGTGGTGAATGGGGCCTACATGCCCTATATGGCCATGAAGAAATTCTTATAAATTCTTCTTCTCTGCAAAAGCGGGTCAGATTTTGTAAAGAAAAAAAGTTGTTATGGTCCTCTAAAAAATTCAGGTGAGCAACCCAGGGCCATCTTGGCCCTCTTGTTTTTCTTCTGGCCATTTTTTCTACACTATTACAGACAAATCTTGTCATTTAAACCACATTTAATATAACAACGGGGCTAAGATGGCTCTAGATTGCTCAACTGAATTTTAGAGAGGACCATAGCCTCTTTTTGTTTGAGGTATTGAAACAATGGAAACAAGATCATTGTTTTGTAAATCAATTTTCAAAAGATCACCTATAAAAGTCATTTCAAAATCTGAACAGCAGTCTAAGGAAAAGAAGAATTTTTAAGAGTTTCTTAATTTCCATATAGTGCAAGTAGCCCCCATTCACCAGAGACATGTTTCTTGACCTATCAAAATTTTGCGAACAAATTTCGAAAAGGGTCATTCGAGGAACATTTCAGTGAAATTATTTTAAAATCTGACAAGCTGTTTCAGAGAAGAAGAATTTTCAAGAATTTCTTCTTGTCGGTAAAGTGCAAGTAGTCCCTAGTCACCAGAGCCATGTTTAATGACGGATAAATATTTTGCGAGTCACCAGAGTGCAGGTAGCCCCCATTCACCAGAGGCATGTTTCTTGACCTATCTTAAATTTTGCGAACAATTTTTAAAAAGGGTATTTCGAGGAACATTTCTGTGAAATTATTTTAAAATCAAACAAGCCGTTTCAGAGAAGAAGAATTTTCAAGAATTTCTTCTTGTCGGTAAAGTGTAAGTAGTCCCTAGTCACCAGAGCCATGTTTAATGACGGATAAAAATTTTGCGAATATGTTTTGAAAAGGGTCACCCTAGGAACATTGCTGTGAATTTTTTTCAAAATCTGACCAGCCCTTTCAGAGTAGAAGATTTTTCAAGAATTTCTTCAGTAAAACCCATTCACCAGAGCCATGTTTCTTGACCTATCAAAATTTTGCAAACAGTTTTTGAAAAGGGTCATTCAAGGAACATCTCTGTGAAATTATTTCAAAATCTCAGAGAAGAAGATTTTTTAAAAGTTTTTTTCATTTCTGTATTGTGCAAGTAGCCCCCATTCACCAGAGCCATATTTCTTGATCGATCAAAATTTTGC
The DNA here is from genome assembly GCA_943736015.1 of Tridacna crocea. NCBI lineage: Eukaryota > Metazoa > Mollusca > Bivalvia > Cardiida > Cardiidae > Tridacna > Tridacna crocea. The sequence continues at coordinate 20,665,838 of OX031069.1, forward strand.
GAACATCTTTTGAGAAAGGTCATCTAAGGAACATTGCTGTGAAATTATCTTAAAATCTTGTCAGCAGTTTCAGAGAAGAAGAATTTTTAAGAATTTCTTTATTTCTGTATAGTGCAAGTAGCCCCCATTCACCAGAGCCACGTTACTAGATTGATCAAGATTTCGCGAACAATTTTTAAAAAGGGCCATTCAAGGAACATCTCTGCGAAAATATTTCAAAATCTGACCAGCCCTTTCAGAGAAGAAGAATTTTCAAGTATTTCTTCATTTCCTTATAGTGCAAGTAGCCCCCATTCACTACAGCCATGTTTCTTGACGGAACAAATTCTCGCAAACAAGTTTTGAAAACGGTCATCCAAGGACCATCTCTGTGAAATTATTTTAAAATCTGCATGACCAGCGGTTTCAGAGAAGAAGATCTTTAAAGAATTCCTTAGAAAAACCTATTAGGTTGCCATGGCAACCACAGTATTTGACGGAATCAAATTCTGTGAACAATTTCCGAAAATAAAACCCCCAAAGGAACATTCCAGCCAAGTTTGGTCCAAATTGGCCCAGCGGTTTAGGAGGAGGTGATGTTTAAAGAATTGTTTCCGACCGCACGACGGATGACGGACAACGGACACCTTGTGATCCTAAAAGCTTCCCTTGAGTATGTTGTGCTCCGGTGAGCTAAAAGTATTCTGCTAAATTTAATGCTTTCGATCTGGACGAGTCTAATTTCTTTCTCATCTGGTTAAGGTTAACTGTGGCAAAGCATTTCACTAATAGTAGCACAATCTACATAATAGATTTATTGTATAGTGTTTGACACCGTTTTCAACATTATTTCAGTTATATTGCAGCGGCTAGTGCACCTGTCTATGCTTTCTTGGAATTCCTTTCACCAGTACTCCGCACAATTTTATTTCCAAGCCAACGACTGTATTCCTACACGATGATCAAGAACTCTACCGACTGAGCCACTGGGACTCTGCAACACAATTTACAGTGTCATTACTTACTAACAAATTTGAAGCATACAAAATCATTTTGAAACATCCCTTGAGTTTACTGTGAATTATCTGTGAAAACAATCCATGGCAAAAGGGGAATTTGCTTGGTATATGCAAGGTGTTCTTTTTGCCTCATCGTTTTCAAATGAGATTTTTTTTTTCAGACCACTCAAGTTATTTTTTTCCAGAGAGCAATGACCTACTATTTAATCAGACTTACCTATAAATGGATATGTAAACTGTAGAGCTGTGAGCAGATAAAATCCTGGCCTTCCACATGTTACCAACATCATATCCTGTCCAACAAAAGAGGGGATTGTTTAACTATTAACCTTGAAGCTGCTAACTGTAACTGACTGATCTTTTGTGAACAGCATATATCGAGATCAGACTGCAAGTATTGTGCAGTCCAATCTTCATGTACACTGATATAGATATATATCTTTTAAAAATAAATTTGAAAAAACATTATTTGGGTAACTCAAGACTTGAATGTTTGGTTTAATTTATCTATCACAATAAGTGTTTGGCAATTGAAGCAAAGTTTCAACAATAAATACATGTAAGAAGAAAGAAAATTTATTAAGTAAACCATAAAAGTATCACAAAGCTCAAGCTGTTGAGTCTTTAGGGTACATGTACCTTTACTTCATTGTGCTAATACTAGTAAATCTGTTACGGAACAATCCCATGTTTAAGTTACACTTTACAAGAAAGCATTTGAGAAGAGGAACATGATGGCCATGAAGTCATTCACCTGAGTCTTTTAACCAAACATGACCCATTTTCACCCTCTTTCGACATATGATGACAAACTTTCTATCAAGCTTTCGTAATTATTCGACTGAGAATGTGGCCTTTAGCTTGTACGCAAGCTTTTTGTAGGACTTTCTCAGTGACCTACTTTTAGCCAATCAAAGCCCATTTTCCATTTGTAGACATTATCAAAACAAAGATGCTGACCACCTATAATAAGTATCGAAGCAACAATATGGCCCCTAGGGTGTACACAAGGCTTTTGCAAGATTTGACATATCAACCTAGACTTTTTATTTTAATATAACTCATTTTCAATTTAGTCATATTGATCATTAAGAAAAACATTCGGATTTATTTTCTTAAATAGTGAACAGAAAGTGATAACTCTATCTACGCAAGCTTCTTTTTAAAAGAGTGACCTGGAGACCTCGTTTTTGACCTGATATGACCCTTTTTCAAACTCATTCAAAATATCATCATGAAAAAGATTCTGACCAACTTTCATCAGTATTTGACTGAAAATGTAGGCTCTAGAGGGTACACATTGTAAGATTTTACCAGTGACCTACATGTAGTTTGTGATAAAACATGGCCCATTTTCGAACTCGTCCAACAAATCATTAAGACAAACATTCTGACCACATTTCATGAGTATTACACTGAAACGTGGCCTCTGTTTACAGCATACACAATGTTTTTCTAGGATTTGATCTTGTGACCTACTTTTTGAACCGACATGGCCCAATTTCAAAGCCATCTGAGTTATTATCTAAACAAATATTCTGAACAACTTTCAAGGGTTTTGAACTGAAAAATGTGGTCTTTGTTTTTCCAAGAATTGACCTAGTTTTGACCCGACATGACCCATTTTCAGACTATTTCGATGTATCTTCAAGACAAACTTTCTTTCCAATTTTCAAGATTTTTGTACTAAAGTGTGGCTCCCTAGAGCTAACACAGTCTTTTTCTACAATTTGATCGGGTGACCTAGTTTTTTACCCGCCATGACACATTTTCAAACTTATCTGGGATATCATCAATACAAATATTCTGACCAACTTTCAAGACTTTTGGACTGAAAATGTGGCCTACAGAGTATGCAGAAGGTTTTCTACGATTTGACTCAATGACCTAGCTTTTTTACCCGACATGACAAATCTGGTGACCCCCTTTTTTGACCTGATATGACCCTTTTTCAAACTCATTCAAGATGTTATGAAAAACATTCTGACCAACTTTAATCAGTATTTAACGGAAAATGTAGCCTCTAGAGGGTATACATCGTAAGATTTTAGCAGTGACCTGGTTTGTGATCCAACATTGCCTATTTTCGAACTCGTCCTACAAATCATTTAGACGACCATTCTTACCACATTTTATGAGTATTATATTGAAACGGCCTCTGGGTACAGCATACGCAATGTATTTCTAGACTTTGACCTTGTGATTTTCCATTTTCAAAGCCATCTGAGGCATCATCAAGACAAATATTCTGACCAACTTTCAAGGGTTTTGGACTGAAAATGTGGCCTCTGATTTTCCAAGATTTGACCTAGTTTTGACCGGACATGTCCCAGTTTTTTTCCCGACATGACAAATCTTAAACTGCTTCGAGATATCATCAAGATAGACCCTCTAACCACATTTCAAGAGTTTATGACTGCAAACGTGGCCTCTGGAGCGTACATGAGGTATTATTAGGATTTATTCAAGGTACCTACATGTCGTTTATGACTTGAAATGACCCGTTTCCTTACTTGTCTGAGATATTATTCCGACCAAGTTTCTAGAGTATTGGACTAAAAATGTAGCCTCCAAGGCGTAGGTAAAGTGTTTCTAAGAGTTGGCCTTGTATTCTATTTTTTGACACGACCCATTTTTAAATCATCTGAGATATCATCAAGACAAATATTCTGACCAACGTTCAAGAGTTTTAGACTGTAATTGTGGCCACTATAGCGTACACAAAGCCTACCGATCTGACCTAGTGACCTAGTTTTTACCTGAGATGACCCATTTTAGAACTCGTATTAGACATTATAGAGACAAATATTCTGACCAACTTTCAAGAGTTGTAAACTGAATATGTGGCCTCTAAAGCATACCTAAGTTTTTGTTATATGATTTGACCTAGTAACCATGGTTTTGACCATATATTGCCCAAAGTAATCTTGTCCAAAGTATCATCAAGACAAATATTCTGACCAGGTTTCAAGAGTATCAGACTGAAAATGTAGCTTCCAGAGCAGACACAGTTTTTTCTATGATTTGACCTAGTGACCTAGTTTCGACCAGACATAAATCACATAACCTACTTTCAACCCTGTTCAAGATATTATCAAGACAATATTCAGACTAAGTTTCAAAAAGTGTTAGTATGACAGTGTAGCCTCTATAACGTACAAAAGGTAAAAGTTAATGACAGACCACGCAGGACGAACGCTGGACGCCTGACACAGCACAATCAAAATAGCTCACCTTGAGAAAATTGTAGTCAGGTGAGCTAAAATTACATGTATGTTTCAAAAAAGGGATGCTTCTCTTTTTTCAAGGTCTCTATCTTTTAAAAACATATCATATTGCTTAAGTTTAATTAAACGTGTTGTCTGGAAATGCTTTCTATTTAGACAAATGTAGAATGTTGTCGTCCTGCAAAGAGTGTTTGAAGTTTTTAACTTGTTATTTCGATTCTTTACGAAATCAGAGAGTCTTGTCCATAATCAAATTAGCAGGAATGTAAAAATATGGATTTGTTTTACAAAAAAAAAACTTGATAAACTATCGCGTGTTTTAACAAGATCGCCATGATGGCCATGAAGTCACCAACCTGGGTTTTTTACCTAACGTGACCTATTTTCAACTTCTTTCGAGATATTATGAAAAACCTACTACCAAGCTTTAATAATTATTTGCCTGAAATTGTGGTCTCTAGCTTGCACACATACTTTTCCTAGAATTTATCTCGGTACCCATTTTCCCGTTGTGGAAATTGTCAAAACAAAGATTCTGACCACTTTTCATAAGTTTCGGCAGAAAATGTGGCCACTAGAATGTATATGTAGTTGTACAATGTTTTTCCAAGATTTGACATAGCGACCTTGTTTTTGACCCAAAATGATTCATTTTTTTAATTTCATGGTATTGATCATCAAGAAAAAACATTCTGACTAATTTTCTTAAGTACATGTATCTCTATAGCTACACAAGCTATACTAAAGATTTAAGTTCTTGTATATGACCCCATTTGACCCATTTTCAAACTCATTTAAGATATGATATGAAAACCATTCTGACTTACACGAGTATTGAACAGAAAAGATGGCCTCTAGCTGGTACACAAGAGTTTTTCAAGATTTGACCCAATGCCCTTGTTTATGTACCTGACTGATAATAACTGATAAAGGTTCATGAGTATTGCGCTGATATATGGCCTCAATGGCGTACACAACAATTTGACCTAGTGGCCTATTTTTTTACCCAACATGGCCCTATTTCGAAATAGTCTAAGATATCATCAACACAAATATTCTTACACTTTTTCTTAAGGCTTTGGAACAAAATGTGGCATCTAGGGGCTTACAAAAGGTTTTCCTAAGAGTTAACCAAGTGACCCAACATGACCATTTTCAAAAATATCCTAGATATCACCAAGGCAAACATTCTGACAAACTTGCAAGAGTTTTGGGCTAAAAATCTGGCCTTTGGAAGGTACACAAGGTTTTTCTATGATCTGACCTTGAGACCTAGTTATTGGCCTGAAATGATCCATTTTAGAACTCATCCAAGATATCATTGAGACATACATTTTGACGGATTTTTGAGAGTTTTAGACGGAAAATAAGTCTCTATGACCCACACGATGTTATTCTTAGATTGACCTAGGGACCTAGTTTTTGACCAGATATGACCCATTTTTTAACTCGTCCAAGACATAATCAAGATATTCTGACCAACTTTCAAGAGTATTGCACTGAAAATGTGGTTTCTAGCGTAAACACTAGGTCTTTGTCAGATTTGATCTAGTTATTTAGTTTTAGACCCGAAAGGACTGTTTTCGGAAATGCCCCAGATATTATCAAGAAAAACACTGTGACCAAGTTTCGTGAGTACCAGAACGAAAATTTGGCTTCTAGAGCAAACACAAGGTACAAGTTGACTACGGAAGATGGACGACAATCAATGCAGAATGCACAGCACACAGCGGACGCTTGACACAGCACAATCACAAAAATTCACCTTGAGCACTCCGCTCAACCCTACAAAAAAGCTGTCTGAAAAAAATGTTGGGAAAAGTAAAAATGCTAGTAAAAAGACAGACTCCAGTTTAAGGGCCAAAACAAATGTATTCTAATAATTTCTAATATGGGCAAGGGTATTTCTAAAACTACTAATGCTTTAGCGAAAATCGAAGTTTTACTGTAGACCTGAATGTTTCATTTCACTTATTTAGCAGAATTCGGATAAATAGTTACCTGATAAGTGTTTGTGTTTGACAGTTTTCCAGCTTCAATTAGCAAAATGATGGAATAATCTGAAAAAAAAATACATACTGGATGATAAAATAACTATTAAACTGATTAGCAGCATAACTCATCTCTATTTTTTATCTTTTACCAAATAAATCAGTGTTTTATCAGTGCTTTATCTACTCTGAAGAAATAGGTTTTTGAAAATACTATGGGAAAAGGAGACAATGAGAGCAATGGTATACAGCTTTTCTCTTTTAGCTACCATCTTTTCTATATCATCATAGATTTTCAGTCTATACATGTATCTGATTTTTTTTAATTTTTTGTCTACTAATGCCATCAATTTTGAAAGAGCTAAAATTGTTGCTTAGGAAGTGTTTAACCCTTAGTCTACATCCACAGAAAGAAGACGCATTTGCCAACTGTGTAGGTTAAAATTAATTTGCTCAGAATGCTCTCTCTGATGTTGGCTCTACTGGTCAGCACATTCTCTGCTACTTAAATGTAAATCATGATACAGTATGTTTCCTTAACGATATTGAACTTGAATTCAAAGCTTTAAATAAACTTCATGGTGAAAGAGATTTTATCCTATCACAAACAATCGCCTATTTTCGAGACCATGGGAAAAAATGCTTTCGAAAATATTCTGGTAACCTGTATTTTCTTTCTTTCCCGTAAAGCTTTTGCCCTATCAGAGAGCTCAATCTCATTTGTATCAATTTATGATTTGCCATCTGCAGATGTTTTGAATTTGGAAGTGTCTAAGTAAGAATAGTATAACAGAATAGTACTAGCCAAAAACTACAAAACATATTCAGCTTAGAAAACAAAGAACAATTTTACATGGTAGGTAATGACAAAATTTTACTCTTATACCACAAGTCAGATTTAGGGCTTGTTCAAGCAGCAGTGGTAATCAACAATTAAACTAAATTTGTATCAGAAAAGGTAGAAAAACTTGAAAGGAGAGAAGGAAATAATTATACACGTATATACTGTTTCATAAGCCATAACAAGCCTTACCTGTTATCATAGCCACCAATATAAGCAAAATAATTCCCAGCCCAAACCCAGCCTGCTTCATTGCAAATGGCATTCCTGAAAAGAATAAAAAACAAGCCTGCATCACTGCAAATGATAATCATATAACAGAATAATACCTACTCTGCCGTACTGCAAATGGTTTTCCTGTAAAAGAAAAATCCCAGCAGGTTTTTAGAAATTACAAATGGCAAATTTCTGCAAAGGAATCACAACCAGCTAGTTTCCTTGTATTGTAATTGATACTCTTGTAAGAGAATAAAACCCAGCTTAAAATGAATCAAGTCTGCTTTACTGAACATGGTAAACCTGTAAAAGAATAAAAAAAATTTACTGTCTCATTACAACTAGTATTTCTGTTAAAGAACTTAAGCCTACCAGTTTTATTGCTAATAGTATGAATTTAAAACACATGTCCTTCTTTTCAAATGGTATTTCTGAAAAAAGCTAAAGAGCCAGTCAGTCATTGCAAATAGTATTCTTGCAGAATCAATGAAGCAACGATCTGGTAATCCTGAAACTGCGCTCTCAACTGGTTCTCCTTGTACATATACAGTTTGCTGTGTCAGCGAGGTTACCTGAGCATTCTCCAGTGATTACAAATGGTATTTCTGATTAAAGACTTAAAGTCGTAACAAGTACTATTAATGACTAGCCATTTTTTCTCCTGGGTGCATTCCACTTTTATTTCAGGTTTAATCCGTTACCAATCGATTCCATATTTCTACTACCCTACTACCCTAATACTAGGGGAAGAATCCTTTTGCAAAAAACTGTGGGAAAAAGACATCATGCTAGTGATAATGTTTTCTACCCTTTGAAAGACAAGTTTTCAGTTTTGAGTATTTTTTAATTTGTTGTCCACAAATTCTGTCAATTTGTTTGAGACTTAGATTTTGTTGTTTAGTAAAAGGTTTAACAGTTACATATCGATTAACCCTTTGCCAAAGAATCCCTATTTTATGTCCCTGAGATAGAAGGCTTTTGAAAATATTGTGGGTAAAGGAGAAAATGCTGGTAACCAGCATTTTCTCCTTTTCCCACAATGTTTTCTAACCTGCTTGAAACAAATTTCAATTTTTGAGTTGTGTCTATTTCGTTGTCAGTGCTATCAATTGAGACCAGTCTAAAATTCTGTTGTTTGGTAAAGAGTTAAGATACAATTACTTCATCACTGAAAAATCAATATTACAAACACTGACTACAAGCATTGACCGCTTCTGGAAAACTAGTCTGGAAACAGGAGTGATTGCATATACCAGAACAACTCCTCAAATAAATTTCAGATGTTGCCTAAATGTTTTGAACATGAGCTTTTTGAAAAATGTAAAAAGAACTTGTTATAAATTATATTTTCTACACTACATAGTTCATGATTAGACAGCATACAGCATGCAAAAGAGTCTTAAATTTTTATAGTATTTACAGTAGACAAATTTTCTGTTACAAACAAATGGAATTTGTCTTTGAAAGGGTACAAAACATTTTGGATAAAAAGGAGAAAAGGCTTGTTACTGGCATTTTTTGTTTTCCCACAATTATTTGAAAAATTCCTTCCTGAGGTTTTTAAAAGCTTGAGATTATTCACAATTATTTTTAGCAAAGAAAGCTACATTAATTTATTTGGAGGCTATGGAGGTGGGGTAATAGTGAAGTATTTCCAAGAATTCAATTACAGCACATGCTTCTCCAAATTCAAATAAACTGGTTTTTCATTTCTAAAGGCCGTAACTCTACCAAACAACAAAATTTTAGACTGGTCCAAAATGAAATTACTTTCAAACGATAAAATAAACGCAATCAAAACAAGAGGGCCAAGATGGCCCTGGATCGCTCACCTGAATTTTTGAGAGGACCATAGCCAATTTTTTTTTTTTTTTTTTTTTAGGTATTGAAACTCTGAAAGTAAAATCATTATTTTGCAAAGCAATTTTCAAACGGTCACCTGTAAAAGTCCTTTCAAAATCTGACCAGCAGTTTCAGAAAAAAAGAATTTTTTGGAGTTTCTTAATTTCCGTACAGTGCAAGTAGCTCCCATTCACCAGAGCCATGTTTCTTGACCTACAAAATATTTCGCAAACAATCTTTGAAAAGGGTCATTCAAGGAACATTTCTGTAAAATTATTTTCAAATCTGACCAGCCCTTTCAGAGAAGAAGAGTTTTCAAGAATTTCTTCATTTCCCTATAGTGCAGTAAGCCCCCATTCACCACAGCCATGTTTCTTGACGAATCAAAATTTCACGAACAATTTTTGAAAAGGGTCACTCAAGGAACATCTCTGTGAAATTATTTCAAAATCTGACCTGCCGTTCGAGAGAAGAAGAATTTTTAAGAATTTCTTCATTTCCTATAGTGCAAGTAGCCCCAATTCACCACAGCCATGTTTCTTTACGAATCAAAATTTCACCAACAATTTTTGAAAAGGGTCATCCAAGGAACGTCTCTGTGAAATTATTTCAAAATCTGACCAGCCGTTCGAGAGAAAAAATTTTAAGATTTTTTCATTTCCATATAGTGCAAGTAGCCCCCATTCACCAGAGCCATGTTTCTTGACGAATCAAAATTTCACGAACAATTTTTGAAAAGGGTCACCCAAGGAACTTTTCTCTGAAATGATTTCAAAAGCTGACGAGCGGTTTCAGAGAAGAAGAATTTTTAAAAATTTCTTCATTTCCCTATAGTGCAAATAGCCCCCATTCACCAGAGCCATGTTTCTTGACGGATCAAAATTCTACGAGCAAATTTTGAAAAGGGTCAACCAAGGGACATCTCTGTGAAATTATTTCAAAATCTGACCAGCGGTTTCAGAGAAGAAGAATTTTTAAGAATTTCTTCATTTCTGTATAGTGCAAGTAGCCCCCATTCACCAGAGCCATGTTTCTTGACGGATCAAAATTATGCGAACAAATTTTGAAAAGGTTCACCCAAGGAACATCTCTGTGAAAATATTTTAAAATCTGTCCAGCGATTTCAGAAAAATAGATTTTTGAAGAATTTTCTATAAAATTCCTTTTGGTTGCCATGGCAACCAGAGATTTTGACAGAATCAAATTCTGTGAAAAGTTTTAAAGAGGACCTCCCAAGGAACATTCCAGCCAAGTTCGGTCCAAATTGGCCGAGCGGTTTAGAAGGAGTTGATGTTTAAAGAATTGTTGACGACGCACGACGGACGACGCACGACGGACGACGGACACCGGGTGATCCTAAAAGCTCCCCTTGAGCACGTTGTGCTCAGGTGAGCTCAAAATGAAATTTGTTTCAAGCAGGGTAGAAAACATTATGGGAAGACAAGAAAATAATGGTTACCAGCATTTTCTTCTTTTTCCACAAAGTTTTCAACAGGGTTCTATTTGAGGGTCTTAAAAACAAGGGATTGTTTGGTGTAGGATTAATACATTTTCCTGCATCAAAATGAAATTTGTAATGGGATCATGTAGACTATGACCTCCTAGCATTTGTTTCCCATTTCACTTTCAATTGCCTTCATTTCAACATAAATTGATTCAAGTTTCCCCAGACTCAGACAGACTGCTTTCACAAAATTTCATGATACTTTTTATAGCAAGTTTATTCTTTCCTTAATTCTGCTGTTCTGGATTATCCTACCTGTCCCTATGTCTTGACATAGATTGATGGTAACCATTTTTTCTCTTTTTCCCACAACATACCCTATAACCCATTACCACACAATCCCTACTTTTGACGCCCCTGAGAAAGAAGCCTTTTGAAAACCCTGTTGGAAAAGGAGAAAATGCTGGTAACCAGCATTTTCTCCTTTTCCAACAGTGTTTTCTACCCTTCCCAGAACAAATTTCAATTTTTCAGTCACCTTTATTTTGTCGTCTGCAAATGCTTTCAATTTGGACCAGCCTAAATTTTTTTCGTGTGGTAATGGGTTAATGGACAAATTTCATCATTTGTGTTACCTTTAATTTGTCTTCCCCAAATGCTTTCAATTTGGACCAGTCTTAATATTTTTTCTCTTTTGGTAAAGGGTTAATGTTGTGTTTTCACAAAAAGACATTTTTTATCAAAAATGTGATTCTTTCTCATGCTTTTTTGATTTATGATCTTCCTGTATTTTGTTTCAGTTTTCTTTTTTCTAACTACTGGAAGTAGTTAGAAAAAAGAAAACTGAAACAAAATACAGGAAGATCATAAATCAAAAATTGATTCAGATTTCTTTCAATTGAGACAAATAGGTTTAGGGAAATTCTATCAATTTTCCCTAAGGCAAGTTTTAACCATTTTTCCTCTTGTTATATTTCTCCCTTATCTCTGTGTCTTTTTTGTGCAACAAGATCTTCATTCTTGGCCATCGTTTCAATTTAAACAGGTTTGTAAGACAGAAATCTTTCTGAATTTCAGTTGATTGTATTACCATATGTGTGATGGGAGTTGAGTTTATACTTGTTCATTTGGAGCCATAGGAGTTCATTGTTTTTGTAGACAGTGCAAATTAGATTTTACAGAAAGTTGACTACTGTATAAGCTGAACTTTTTGTGATTTCGAGTATTTGAAAAATTTGCAAAGTTTTCTTTCTACATATCTTAACACAAGTATGTGCCAACAATTAATGATTACCTTGAATTCACAAACATTCCAGTACACAAAATGCCTGTGATTGGTTACTCACAATTTTTGACGCACATATATAATCCGTGTAAACTGTATTTTATACTACATTTAGATAAAAAAGCATGACAATAGCAGTTCCTATGTCCAGTCAACTGAATGACAAACATCCCTAACAGCCCTTAACCAAACATTAACCATGGTCTTGAAAACGCTGAGGAAAAAAGCTTATGAAAATATTTTAGAAAAAGGTGAAAATTTTGGTAACTAGCATTTCCTCCTTTTACCACAATGTTTTCTACCATTTGTAACACTAATATAATAGTCTGAGCCCATTTTTGTCATCTGTAGTTACCTTCAGTTTGTGCATGTCTGTAACTTGTGTGTCTTTATTTTTAGTAAATTTAGTTAAACAGTCCAGATGATGTTCTGATTTTTGCCGAACATGTATCATCTGCAGAATCGTTAGCTCATGAGGGTAGCCAAGATGGATTTTAGGTGCTGCAGGATCCTGAGTATTTCGGAATATGGATTAGCAGACTAAAGGTATCTTACAAAAATGTTTTTGAAGGCTTGACTGCAAAACCATAAAAAGAATAAATTTTTGCAAGGGGAAAAATCTATACAATCCCTCTTTAGGATCATTGGAAAATTATCTTCTGTTTACACAGACTGGTTTATTTCTCTGACAAAGCCCATCCTTATGTCAAATAAAGTGGAAATAAAAACAGAACAGTTGCCATGGTTACTGGAGAGAAGAAGAGATAGCAAAAATAGTGGAGTTTATATGATATTTAATTTTCTCCCCTATGTTTTTTGCACATCTATTGAGTTTCCTGTGATGGTGCACATGTTGCAGGGTACCAGCACCAAGCACCTGTCTTGAGCGAACAACTTATGACTCTGCGTGAGGTGGTTGCCTAGTACAGATTGATCTATTCACTCAGATACCCTTGAAGCTGTATATGGCATGGATAAGTATTACACGATGGAATCACTTTTCTTTAACCTTTAACCATAAAATCCTGGCTTTTAAGAAACCCTGAGAAAAGGATTCAACAGGCTTCTTCTCGGGGCTGTTAAAACTAGGGATTATTTGATAAGGAATAAAAGAGAAAGGTTACCTATAATTCCAGATCCTATAATAGAGTTGATAAAGTTAAAGCTGGTCATCGGAATATTACTTTGTTCTTTGTCTGTCCGTCTCTCATCTTCAAAGAGATGCTTTGTTTCACTCACGCTTGATGTGTCCGAGAAATCAGACTGGGTCTGTGAACAAAATTAAATATAAAGAAAACATCAATGATGCAGACTTACCACAAACTACACACTATATTAAACAAGGGGCCCAAGTTGGCCCTGGATCGCTCACCTGAATTTTTGAGATGACCATAGCCTATTTTTTTTTTTTTAAGTATTGAAACATTGGAACCAAAAATATTATTTTGCCAAGCAATTTTCAAAAGGTCACCCGTAAAAGTCATTTTAAAATCTGACCATTAGTTTCAGAAAGAGAATTCTTAAGAATTCTTCATTTCTGTATAAGTGCAAGGAGCACCCATTCACGAGAGGCATGTTTCTTGACGGATCAAAATTTTATGAACAAGTTTTGAAAAGGATCACTCAAGGAACATTGCTGAGAAAGTCTTTTAAAATCTGACCAGGGGTTAAAGAGAAAGAGAATTTTCAAGAATTTCATCATGATCGTATAGTGCAAGTAGCCCCCATTCACAAGAGCCATGTTTCTTTACGGATCAAAATTATATTAACAATTTTTGAAAAGGGTCACCCAAGGCAATTTTTGAAAAGGGTCACCCAAGGAACATCTCTGTGAAATTAATTCAAAATCTGACAAGCCGTTTCAGAGAAGAATTTTTAAGAATTTCTTCATGTCCGTATAGTGCAAGTAGCCCCCATTCACCAGAGCCTGTTTCTTGATGAATAAAAAATTTGCGAACAATTATTGAAAAGGGGTCACCCAAGGAACATCTCTGTGAAATTATTTCAAAATCTGTCCAGGCGTTTCAGAGAAGAAGAATTTTCAAGAATTTCTTCATTTCCCTTTGGTGCTAGTAGCTCCCATTTACCAGAGCCATGTTTCTTGACCGATCAAACTTTCGCAAACAAATTTTGAAAAGGGTCCTCCAAAGAACATACCTGACAAAGTATTTCAAAATCTGACCAGCGGTTTCAGAGAAGAAGAATTTTTAAGAATTTCTTCACACACACACACACACACACCCACACACACATACACACACACACACATATATATATATATATATATATATATATATATATATATATATATATATATATGTGTGTGTGTGTGTGTGTGTGTGCAAGTAGCCCCCATTCACCAGAGCCATATTTCTTGACGGATCAAAATTTCGCAAATATTTTTGAGAAGGGTCACCCATGGAACATCTCCGTGGAAGTATTTCAAAATATGTCCTGCCGTTTCAGAGAAGAAGATTTTTAAAGAATTTTTCATTTCCCTATAGTGCAAGTAGCCCCGATTTACCACAGCCATGTTTCTTGACCGATCAAAATTTTGCAAACAGTTTTTGAAAAGGGTCACCCAAAGAACATCCCTGCGAAATTATATCAAAATCTGAAGAGCCGTTTCAGAGAAGAAGAATTTTTCAGAATTTATTCATTTCGGTATAGTGCAAGTAGCCCCCATTCACCAGAGCCATGTTTCTTGACAGATCAAAATTTCGCAAACCAATTTTGAAAAGGGTCACTCAAGGAACATCTTTTTGAAATTATTTCAAAATCTGTCTAGCCGTTTCAGAGAAGAAGAATTTTTAAGAATTTCTTAATTTCCCTATAGTGCAAGTAGTCCCCATACACCTGAGCCATGTTTCTTGACAATCAAAATTTCGTGAACACGTTTTGAAAAGGGTCACCCAAAGAACATACATGTACCTGAGAAATTATTTCAAAATTTGACCGGCGGTTTCAGAGAAGAAGAATTTTAAGAATTTCCTCATTTCTGTATAAGTGCACGTAGCCCCCATTCACCAGAGCCATGTTTCTTGCCGGATCAAATTTTCGCGGACAATTTTAAAAAAGGTCACCTAAGGAACATCTCTGTGAAATTATTTTAAAATCTGGCCAGTGGTTTGAGAGAAGACTATTTTTAAAGAATTTCTTAGAAAATTCTATTTGGTTGCCATGGCAACCAGAGTTTTTGAAGGAATCAAATTCTGTGAATAAATTTTAAAGAGGACCTCCCAATGAATATTCCAGCCAAGTTTGGTCCAAATTGGCCCAGCGGTTTAGGAAGGTTGATGTTTAAAGAATTGTTGACCACGCACGACGGACGACGCACGACGTACAACGGACACTATGTGATCCTAAAAGCTTCCCTTGAGCACGTTGTGCTCAGGTGAGCTAATAAAAATAATGTACATGTATGCAGGAGTTAGTCTCACTTTATCACATAAAACCTCCTCAGCCAGTGACTTATTTCTGTTATAGTGTACCATGGTTTTGATTGGGGGTTCTTGTTACTTTGTAGCTATGATTGTGTGAAGCTGGAGAAAACAACCACAGCATTTGTTGCAATTTGTTTATTGTGCAATTTCACTGGACATCAATTCAATATTTCTTAAGTGCATGTACAAGTGAGTTCATGCTTTTCATGTTTAATAGCAACAGGAAATGCAGAAAAAAAAAAACAATTATTTTAACAAAATCGTAGATCTATATCTTTCGAGTTCCTTACTCTAAATGAATGTTTAATTCTACTTTCAATAGATATGTCAAAGAGTCTTCCTGTCAGAGAGCAATCTCACCAAGGCTTTGGTCAAACAATTTCCACATCAACTTGTTTGATAAAAATGATAATACATTTTAAACATTCATGTGACATCAACAGTAACCAAGTGTTTAAATAGTCCAAATCTTCCATGTTATTTCTTTAAACTCTTTTCCATACAAGTAGATTTTAACCCTTTACTCCATAGATACTCATTTCTACGCATTGCTTGTAGTAGCCCTTGGAAAACATTGTGGCAAAAGGTGAAATTGCTTGTGACGAGCAATTTCACGTTTTGTCAAAATGTTTTCTATGCTATCAAAAGGTGTTATATACACATAAGAAACGGCTTCTTCCTTGCTGTTATTCAGGGTCAATTTGAGATACCTTAGAAATGCCATATGGGTTAAACTTGTCCATATTGAAAGCATTTGCATGCAACAAATCAACTTTGCTGCAAATAGTGTTTTTTTTTTCTGTGCTTGGTAAAAAAACATGGTTGGGAAAGGAGAAAATGACTAGCATTTTATCCGTTTTCCACCATGTTTTTAAGACCTTTTTTCATTGGGTAATGTTAAAACTGGGGGTTGTTGATAAGGTTTTTTAAGCCACTTATTTGGAGGCATTTGTACAATTAACCCTATTCAAAACAACAAATTTTTTACTAATACAGATTCAAAATATCTGCAAACAACTACATGCAATTAGAAATTGGTATAAAGGGAGTTATAACATCTCGGACAGATTTGAAAACATTGTGGCAATTTGCATTTTATCCTCTTATCACGTTGTTCTCTAAAAGACTTTCTAATTACACATAGCATAATATAAAACGCGAGATTTTACCATAAAAAATACTTATATGCATTATAAATACTCAAAATTTTGGTGTACTGTCCCCGGTATTAATTGACCAATTACCAAATAAACCTGTGTTTTATATAAGAAGCCTTACGGAAACACAGTGGGAAAAAGAGATTATGCTTTGTCTCCTTTTCACACATTTTCTACCCATTCGCAAAAGAAAAAAAAAAAGATAGAAGTGTTTCTATCTACTAGTTACCCACTTTAAATTCTGGCAGTAATAAAAATTCTTTCATTTGGTATATCGTTTAACTCTTTACCAAACAACATAATTTTGGACTAGTCCAAATTGAAAGCATTTTCAGACAACAAAATAAATGTGAATCAAAAATTGAAAATCGATTTGGAAAGGGTAAAAAACTGTGGGAAAAGGAGAAAATGCTGGTAACCAGCATTTACTCCTTTTCCAACAATGCTTGCAAAAGATTTCTTTCTCGGAATCCTTAAAAGTCAGGATCGTGTGGTAAAGAGTTAGAAAAAGACAAATGGCAACAACAAAACACAGACAGAAGTTTATTACAAAAGCAGTTATTTTACAGCTTTCATACCTTGTTTGTAGAATTGACAGATTCCTTCACTGCCTGTTCTTCTGTTCGCGATTCCATGTTGGCCGCAGCCATTTTATAAATCAATCTTGTCACTGAACTCAGTTAAAGTCAACTGAGAGATATCTATTCCACAATGTTAATGAGTATCTATTTAACATGAGTCACTTTTTTTCCTCACAATCCATCGTTGCATCACAATTGTATAGTTGTTAAATATAGTTTTCTCATGCTTTTACAATACAACAAATTTCAGATTCGTCTAATTGAAAGTATTTGAGGACCATAAAGTTCAGTGTGTATGTGGTTAACTGTTAGGATTTGGTTTTGAAACATTGTAGGAAGGTATTAGTTACCAGCATTTTCTCCTTTTCTCGCGTTGTTTTCAAGAGCTTTTTTTCTCAATGTAGTTAAAACTCAGGATTGTGTGGTAAAGGGTTAAAACACTGGGGGTAATTACTTGCTTTCAATAAACCATTTCTTCATGTGCCACATTGTTTCCTTTTCTCTATCTACATGTACACAGAAATCATCTTATGAACAATATAAGCATTCTTCATTCTATGTTCAATTTTCTTGAATATTCTGACTAAAGTCTGACTTTTGGGGATATAACCATCTCACTGCTTAGGGTCATTTTTAACCTTTTACCACATAACAAAATTATAGACACGTCAAAGCTGCAAACAATAGAGAAGTTATAGCTCCAATGGTCTGATCTGTCTCTGATTGAATAGAAAACATTGTGGAAAAAGGAGAAAATGCTGGTGACCAGCATGTTCTCCTTTTCCCACAATGTTTTCAAAAGCTCTATTTTCTCAAGGTCCTTAAATCTTTACAACACAATCTCCATTTTTAACTTTAACAACTCTGAAGAAGAAAGCCTTTTGAAAACATTATGGGCAAAGGAGAAAATGCTGGTAACCAGCATTTTCACTTTTTCCCACAATGTTTTTTAACCTATCTAAGACAATTCTCTCCATTCAAGCCACATCAAAATTGTTGTCTGCCACTGCTTTCAATTTGGACCAGTCTTACATTTTGTTGCTTGGTAGCGGGTTAATAGTCACGATTATGTGGTAAAGGGCTAAGCTAGTGATCAGCTAGATCACACAGAAATACAGTCTATCTTTATTCTTGACCCATAATAGTCCTGTACATTTAGAACAATATAGGCTAGCATTCTAAGTTTATAATTGGGCCATAGTTGGAAAACTTTGGACTATACATGTACATGTATTTATTTGTTCCATATATGTCTATATATGGACATAGAATTTGGAATTTGGATATAGACTCTAGAAGAGAAAAAAGGTTATGTCAATTTCCAATTTAGAGAAAATGTGATAATTGGGCTATTTACGAGTAATTCAGCATTTTTCTCTCCTATGACTTGCATAAAGCATTCTGCTATAGAATGTCCAGCTTCAGCAACGAGTCAAAAATAGTCTCTCAGCAGGCAAGTAGATAATACAGGACAGGATGCGTCAAGTGGTTGGTAACAATTTCAAAATGGCATCTTTGACAAGAATGCAGAATCAGACACTTCCACAGAGAGAAAAATATGGTGGGAAAAGGAAAAACATGCTGGATGCAAGTGTTTTCTTCTTTTCCAAGATTGCCTTCTCAGGCCATTTTTTTTCAGAATAATTGAAACAATGAATTGTGTGAAAGTTTTACTGCAGTAGTGAATTTCTGCCGTCAAACAAGATCAAATTTATACATGAGCCATGCTCTGTGAAAAGGGGGCTTTAAGTGCATTCCATGGGAACATAACATGGCTTGCAACATGCAAAAAAAATGGCATTCGGACATTTGCGCAAAGTGATGTGTCAGATCAGCCTGCACGGTCCACGCAGGCTAATCTGAGACTGCACTATATGACTACACTAGATTTTGTGATACAGTAGACTTGTGCAAAATGTAAAACTACATAAAAAGGGAAAGAGTGATTTCCAACTAGCCTGCGCCATTAGCACAGGCTGATCCAAGAGGACACTTTACGCAAATGTCCGCGTGCACCTTTTTGCAAGTTGAAAGCCATAAATGAACTAAGCTTTGGGAAAAGAAGGGTGAAATGCATCATATTAAATTTCATGTGTCAATTTTTAGAAATGTTATGGGTAAAGAAATAACATAATTTAAGCTTGGGGAATTATTTCCCCGTCACAGTGAATAATTAATTTCCTCCTACCGAAAATCTAGTTTATCGACTCGAGATCATTAGTTTTAAAAGTGGCATTCGTTGACAAAATAATCAGATGAAATATAATAAAAAAATTATTTCATCAGCTTGTGGTTAATATGGGGAAATATTTGCCTCAAAAGGGAAAGGTTCGCGAAAATAGCTCGTGCCTTACAGCACTCGTTATTTTCACATACCTTTCCCTTTTTCGGCAAATGTATAGAGGATATTTGTTTTTTTCGCTGTAAGATCGAAATTTATTTCATCGAGTGGACAACATCGGTAATATTTTCACGAGTGGCGCAGCCACGAATGAAAATATTACCGATGGTGTTAAAGCATCTTCTAGTTTGCCTTTACCAAGTTTGTTAATATGATGTCCCCTGGGTCAAAACTGGCTCCGCCCGGGGGTCACAAGTTTGAACATAGGAACAAAGAGGAGAAATACATCGAGGATATTTGTTCTTTTAGGTGAAAGATCGAAATTTATTTCATCGAGTGGACACCATCGGTAATATTTTCACGAGTGGCGAAACCACGAGTGAAAATATTACCGATGGTGTTCACGAGATGAAATAAATTTCGATCTTTCACCGAAAAAATCAAATATTCTATTTTCTATTTATATTCTATTTATTTTATGCTTTTAAGCCTTGCTGGGAGGAGCTTTATCAAAATTCAGTGCAGTTCTTTTCCCTTATTCCCCGTGGCGTACCCCTCCCACATAGCAACGTTACGTCAAGCGCGAGGAATGTAAGGTATATGACGTCATATTTCCCATCTGGTTGTTAGGCACGCGCAATTTACTTAGGCAACAAGAACGTGAAAATCGGTATTTTCACTGGTGGTACCAGTGTAAGACCGAAAAATATTTTCACTGCTATTTCTCAATATCCTACTGGAAAGCATGAAATAATTCCCCTTATTAAGCACAAGCTGATGAAATAAACTTTATTTACTGATACATGATACCAAGCAAGTCATCACATAATTATAGATCTAAGAGATACATCTGTGTCTAACAATACTCTGAATCCTGCGGCAAAATGGCCTCTGGACATGCATATATGGAATGTTATGTTGCAATAACTCCTGGGCTTGTATTCACCAACCATTCTTGAGAATGTTCTTAGTCTTATTCTCTAGAATTGTCTATTTTTGAAAGTAACAAAATGGTTTAGCCAATCAGAAGTTGTGTTACTTACACATGTAGAAAATTCTGGAGAATAAGACAAAGAACGTTCTTAAAGGTGGGTATTAAGATTTTTCACATCCAATCAAATTAAAAAATATATACAACACCGAAATTTATATGAAAAAACAATGCAAGTCATTAATAAATAAGAACCTTAAAATTACAATTTTTTTTTTTTGATGATGTTCCCTTAAAAGGCTACGTTGCCTCTTGAGGTATTTTGAGATTTTGTGCCAAAAATCAAAAAAGCATTGTCGGAATGTTAGGTGACAGGCAAGTAACGGATGATGGAAAATCCCTATTTTTTCTTGTTGTCAGATGGTTTTCAACTACTGGGTTTTTATGAAGTAAATTTAAAAGTTTTTGGTAGTATGAGGATGATTTTTTTACACTTCTGTAAAATTTTCGTCCAAAATTCTGAAGGGTCAGGTTTTAGAATTGTCGGTGTCAATACAGGCCCGTTGTTTGTATGTAATATGAGCAGCTTGAGAAAATTTGATAGCATGCAAGACCATAGGTCATATGTTAGATGTCAAAATTTTCTTATACAGCGAGAGGTATATAGTTTACAAGCACTAGGAAAGTAACTACATAAGGTATTTATTTTTACTGTGAAAGACTGAAATTTATTTCATCAAGTCAACATCGTTGGTAATACGAAAATATTATCGATGATGTTCACGAGATGAAATAAATTTTGGTCTTTCACCAAAAGAATCAAATATTCAATTTATTTCATACTCTTAACCCTTTCTGGGGGAACTTAATCAAAATCCAGTACAGTCCAGGTTGTTCCCAGAGTCATACCCCCTCTGCATAGCAACGCATTGTAATATTATGTCAAGTGTGAGAAATGTAAGGTAAATTACATCATATTTCCACCTGGCTGTGTGGCATGTGCTTTATACCATGGTAACTAGTATGTGGAAATGACTGCTTCTGCCTTTAATGAAGGAGTTAGAATTTAAAGATCGGTATTTTCAGTAGTGGTAATCATAAAATGTTGAAAAACAGTTCATTGATAACCTACTGCAAAGCATAAAATATAACATAATACTCCTTTTAGTTTTATTGCATACCTACAACTTTCGAAGACAAATTTTGAAATTACTGACAAAAAACAGATCTCGAATCGATAACGCTAAACAGAATAAAAGAAAATGGTAAAATGGCCTCACTTCCAGAAAATCACGGCAGATGAAAATCATAGAGTAACATTATGATGAATCAAATCCAGAATCAACAGGCACAATTTCTGCACTTGATGTGGACTTTGCAGGCTTACATGGGTCGATACTTTTGGTAGAGGCATTCAGTTCCCCGTTCACAGAGCAAGGCTCCAATACAAGCACAGATCTAATGGCCAGAGGAAACAGTGGCAAATATAAAGTTCATGATAATACATTCAAACTTATCCCCAAGTGAATATGAGCAATTTACAGGATTATTCTTGACTAATGTTAATGAACTGAATCAAGCAGGCCATACAGCTGAAAAATTCATAGGGCAATTATCAAAGACTGGTGTGGTGTTAACCCTTCAGCTTTTAAGTGTGACTCACAGACCTTGCAAACCAAGATTGGACTGCACAGAACCTGCAATCTGGCCTTTGATCTTTAGAATATTCTTAATCTTATTCTGAAGAATTTTCTTAACTTCGAAGTAATACAATTTATGATTGGCTAAACAAAGGTTAAAATTCTTTCTTAAGTATTCTAAAAAGAAAAAGAAATGCAGGGTAAACATTGTATGCAATGTTTAACCACAGAACCATTGCACAGCTATTTCGAAATATAAGGTGAAATCTGAAGAAAAAGTTTGATAAGTATAAATACTAGTCTTATTGTTCTGAAAGTTTGACCATTTGTTCAAAAATGGTTTGTCTTAAAGAAAAAACGTTGAATCAAACAAACTCCTTCAATTTAGCACGTGACATACATGTAAACCCTGCAATGTCTTTTCCACTAAAGTAGAAATAAGAAATAATCCTGGTACCATTTAACAATATCTCTCCCACTAGATGGCATTTTGGGTACAGAACTGGACTACTTTCCAAGACGACAACCATTTCTTTGAATTTCTAAACCAAGTAAACGTTCACCACATGAAATGCTGCCTGGTGCTGATTCATTCAGCTTTGATCAGCTACCATGTATATGCACTAGCCAATTATTAACACAGCCACTACAGGCTTTGGGTATAACCATGGTGTATTCTCTACTTTTCCTTAGCATATGGGATTGATGATGACGTCATAGCAGACAGGTGTAATGTTTGAAGAATCAACCGTCATCTTCAAATGCTTTGGATATGGTTCAGTACCAAGCTGTTGCTATGTGGCAGAGGCAATTTTAAAGACTGTTAATGATGACGTTGAAGCTTCCATTTTTTTTTTTTTTTTTTTATATTAAATTATTCAACAGTGCAAACCAGTTTCCATAAAGTAAGTGAGGCCTCCGTTTTACCAAAAAACATGATTTTTTTTGAAGGGTGAAAAAACATTCTGAGAAATGGAGAAGATGCTGGTTACCAACGTTTTCTCCCTTTCCAATAATGTTTCTTATTGCATTTTGCCAAGGGATTGCGTGAAAAAGGGTTAAATAATATGTTTGTCCTGTTTCACTTTCATTAAGATAGTAACTACATTATATTTTAAACATGAACAATATATAAATCTAACTGCTTGAAAATTCCAGTTGAAATTTAACTGTTCTGGGTCTGTATTCACCAACCATTGGTAAGAGCTTGCTAAGTCTTAATTACTTTCAAGAGTTTTCCAAAAGGGAAAGTATCACAAATTCTGGTTGGCTAAACCAAACCATTTAGTTTAGCAAATCAGAAATAGTGTTACTTTCAGTTTAGAAAATCCTGGAAAATGAGATGAATAAAGTTTGTAGGAATGATTAGTGAATGTAGTGGACCCTGAGCGCTGTGCTAGATGACAAAATTTTAGACAACTCTATGTTAAATTTGCAGATGACAAACTTTATTACATGTGGCTCAAAAAATGGAAAACAAAGACAAGAAAACATCACAGATTCAGGAGAAAATGCAATTTAGTACTAGTATTTTTTCCTTTTCCCACAATGATTTTATATGCAGTCTGACTGGTTTTCTGGTTTTGATTTCAAATTAAGGATATACTATTGGATTATTAATCTAGTTATATGTAAATGGCAAGTCTTTGCATCATAAATGAATTTTCAGCACTTGTTGTTGAAGATAGAGATATAGGACAAGCAATTTTCTCCCTCTGCCACAACTTTTCAAAGAATGGTATTCTGAAGAAAGGTAGTCACTTTAACACTTTTTTAATACTAGATGAGGTAATTTTGGTATGCAGAAATTAAATGAATTTGCAGACAACAAATGTAGAGTGTCTTAAATGGTGGTATTTTTATCTGTAAGGGAAGAAAACCCCGATAAAAATGTAGGAAATGCTCTTCATGAGCATTTTCTCCATTTTCCAAAGTGTTTTCAAATGCCTTCAACATTAAAGCCATAAAAACCAGGGCTTATCTGGGAAAGGGTTAACAATTTGAAAGCATACCATAGCCTTGAAAGCCTTGCCTCTGGTATTTACGTTTTTATACATTGACACTGTTGTTACTGTATTGTACAAAATGTGCCTACGGTCTGTTTACACTGAATAGAAAATATTATTGAAAAATATGTGTGCTACTAAGTATTGAATAAAAATCAGATTGGTATTTCCCGAGGGAACATCCATTTCTTTATTATTATCATGAAAAGATTCATTGCTTCTAACCTGTATTTACTTCTAATAATATTTTACTCTCCTATGGCATTTCGAACTATAGCATCATTTGCATTATCTCCCGCTAGATGGCATTCTACAAATACTCATCTATCTAATTTGGGCATCCTGGATACGCAACAACCGTTACTTTGAATGTCAAACTAAAATAAGTATTTACTCAATAAAACACTAACAAGTGTGTTTCACTCAGCTACGATGAGCAGTTTAGATTGACGAAATACATTGTCCAAGAAGGAGATGTAATTCCCCAAAATATATTTTTGAAATACATGTAGCAATGTTCGTTTTCTTTACTACCAAACAGAAAATTTTATTTTTGGTTATTTAACAGGGTATGGCGTTAAGGATTAATGGTTATCCTATACATATGATTGTTAGAACTATTGCATGTTTGAATGATCAAGTTTACTCTCCACTGCCTTTATTCCATAGAAAATCCATTAGTTTTCAGCATGTTATTGTAAAGTGAAACTCGCACCCCACAGGGGAAATATGCGTTTAATCAGAATTGCCATATTTGGTTAGACAGAACAATTGGGGCAAAAGTATATTGATTCCTACAGCTAACAAACTCCTCCCAGAGGCCTGGGGAAAAATTCTATAGCTATGTTCCATATTTAAATACCAAAACGGCATAACAATATTATCCAGATTTCTTTTGAGATAAATGATATCAGAATGATATAAAAATGGTCTTACATGAAGATGCGAAGAGTTATACTGCTTAACTCTTTACCACCAAATCCTGAGTTTTAACGGCCCTAGCGGACAGCTAGTGCTTTTGAAAACATTGTGTGTAAAGGAGAAAATGCTGGTAACAGCATTTTCACCTTTGCCTACAATGTTTTCTGCTCTTTCGGAGATCAAGTCAATCACTTGAGCAGCACGTTGAATTTGATGACTGCAAAATAATGCTCAACTGCAATTATCATTACATGCTTATCCTATGTTACGGAAATTCTATTAATGGTAAATGCCAGGTTGACCCTTTCAGTGCCACAGTCAGAAAAAGACGCTTTTGCAGATGGCATGGGTCAAGATCAGACTACAAAGACAGTGCATACTAGATCGATGCTATCTGCCACGTATTACCAATCTAAATCAACAGACTCAAGTCTATTTCAGGTATTTTAAGTCTTTTTAGGAGATGATAAATCTGTTGGCTAAATAAGTTTAGAGTAGAAGATGATGTAACCAGCAAAGTTTAATCTTTAATCTAATTCATGGTAACAGAGATCATTAATTTCATGTCAATTTGTTTGAGAAATCATATTGTCTTTATGGTTTTCATTCACTGAGAGTTGAGTTGGCTTGTTGGTTCTTAAGTTGTCAGTAAATTTCCCATATAAAAAGTATTATTGTATATACTTATGTCATCCTATTTTGGATGGTTATCATGTCATCCTGTTTTGGATGATAACTATTTCATCCTGTTTTGGATGGTAACTATGTCATCCTGTTTTGCATGATAACTATGTCATTCTGTTTTGAATGCCCGTAACTATGTCATCCTGTTTTGGGTGATAAATATGCCGTCCTGATTTGGATGATAACCATGTCGTCCGGTTTTTGGTGGTAACTATTTCGTCCCGTTTTGGGTGGTAACTATGTCGTCCCGTTTTGGGTGATAACTAAGTCGTCTTGTTTTGGATGATAACTATATCGTCCTGTTTTGAATGGTAACTATGTCGTCCTGTTTTGGGTGGTAACTATGTCGTCCTGTTTTGGGTGGTAATCATGTCGTCCTGTTTTGGGTGATAACTATGTCGTCCTGTTTTGGGTGATAACTATGTCGTCCTGTTTTGGATGGTTATCATGTCATCCTGTTTTGGATGATAACTATGTCATCCTGTTTTGGATTGTAACTATGTTATTCTGTTTTGGATGATAACTATGTCGTCCTGTTTTGGGCGATAACTATGTCGTCTTGTTTTGGATGGTAATCATGTCATCCTGTTTTGGATGATAACTATGTCATCCTGTTTTGGATGGTAACTATGTTATTCTGTTTTGGATGATAATTATGATGATGATGATCCTTTTTTGGATAACTATGTCATCAGGCCTGTTTTGGATGATAATTATGTCATCCTATTTTGGATGGCAATGGACTCAGGCAATGAGCATTATGTTCTGCCATTTTTAACCTTTAACCCTTTACCATATAATCATAACTTCTAATGGCCCGGTAAAAGAAGGCTTTAGCAAACATTGTGTCAAAAGGTAACCAGCATTTTCTCCTTTTCCCACAGTGTTTTCAACCCTATGGTTAACAAATTTAATATTTTTAATAACATTAAATTAGTTGTCGGTAAATGCTCTCATTTTGGACAAGTCTAAAATGTTTGCATTCAGTAAAGAGTTAAACAAAACATATGTAAAACCAGACTCTTAAGGTAATAGTAAAAACTCACAATTTGCCATTTTATAATAGGTATTTGTGAAGGAAAAGTATTTTCTTATCAGATAGGGTAGATCAAAGATCAGACTGCATGTTCGTGCAGTTAATTAACAGTATTTTACACTGCAAGCAAAAGGCCATTAAGTCTTGCATAGCAGCCTTAGGGTTTAAATCTTTTGTGCTTAGGCACTAAGGCTGATGGACACTGGCTAAAACGTTCTAAACTAACTAGAGTGCAGCTCACAAACCAACTGTATACAAACAAGGCCCCCAAACCTTTGACCTCTCACTCTGAAGGCAGATGTCGACTGAGAGCAGCCTCTAAGCAGCCACAACCACATTACAAGTGAGACTCATTTATGTCAACAAAGTGTACATTCGGTGACAGCTCAGAATGGTTTGAAAATACAAATCAATATCAAAAGTCCCATGACGGCTCTAACAATATTTTCTACTGTAATAACAAGCGGTTAGATAATAACTAAGAACCTAGCATGCTGATGAGCTAGCTTTTACTGCTGTTTAGTATGTTTCACTCCGTGCAAGTCTTATAATTATGCCTTATCGTCAGGGTCCGTATTCACCAAATACTCTTATAAACATTCTTAGTCTTATTCTCCAACATTCTGTCAATCTAAACGTAACAGAACTTCTGATTGGCTAAACCATTTGGTTTAGCCAATCAGAAGTTCTGTTATTTTCACAGTTTGACAATCTTGAAGAATATGTCAAAGAACATTCTTCAGAATGGTTGGTGAATACGGACACAGGACTTGGTTGTTTTATCACTTTCCTTCCTTTCTTAGACAACATTAGAGCAGAATGGCTTACAAATATCCTTGAAAATTAATCTGTATCATCAACATACTTTTAGGTGTACCTGTATACTAAACAAATCACAGATATACATGTAACAATTGGGATGAAACAACTTTTTCAAAATACTCTGAAAAAATAAGAAAAGGCTTGCAAGCAGTATTTCCTTGTTTGACAATGTTTTCTACCGTTTCAGGGACAAATTTAGAACAGGATGTACATGTAACATGTCTAGGATTGGCTACAGCCACACAAGACAATACTCATAAACTGTCTCACCAGACGCAACTCAATAGTCCATTGATTGACAAAGGCCAACAAGCACAAACCAGAAAACGGGTCTCCTGGAAATGCATCCAGCTTGAAATCAAGATTCGTAAATTTTTGTTATTAATGGTAAGAATGAACTTTTTAATGACTATAAATGTATAAAATAATAACGTAGTGCCAATTGGAAATGTTCCTTCAACCCATTACCACACAATCCCTACTTTTGATTCTACCTTTTGAAAACGCTGTGGGAAAAGGAGAAAATGCTGGTAACCAGCATTTTCTCCTTTTCCCACAGTGTTTTCTACCCTTCCTAGAACAAATTTAAATTTTTCAGTCACCTTTCTTATGTAGTCTGCATGCTTTTAATTTGGACCAATTTAATGTTTTCTCGTGTGGTAAAGAGTTAAAGAAGCATTTTCTCTTTGCAACAGTATTTTAACAGAGCGCTGCTTTAACCCTTTCCCAATTGACAAACTTTTAGACTAGACCAATTTGAAAGCATTTGCAGACGACTCTTACTCAACTCTTACTGGAAAGATGATTTCTGCCTATGAAAGGATAGAAAACAGTGTGGGAAAAGGAGAAAATGCTGGTTACCAGCATTTTCTCCTTTTCCCACAATGTTTTCAAAAGGTTACTCTCCTAGACCCATAAAAACCAGGGATTGTTTGGGAAAGGGTTAAGCGGTAATTGCAATTTCAGATCTTAACCCTTTACCACACAATCCTGGCTTTTAAGAACGCTGAAGATTAAGGATTTTGAAAACCCTGTGCCAAAAAGGAGAAAATGCTGGGGACCAGCATAGATCCATAGATACTCGTTTTAACGCATTGCTTGTAGGAGCCCTTGGAAAACATTGTGGCAAAAGGTGAAATTGCTCGTGACGAGCAATTTCACCTTTTGCCACAATGTTTTCTATGCTATCAAAAGGTGTCATATACACATAAGAAACAGCTATATCCTTGCTGTTATTTAGGGTCAGTTAGAGATACCATAGAAATGCTTTATGGGGTAAAGGGTTAAGTTCTGCAAATGCTGTCAAAACGGACCGGTCAAAAATTTTGTTTGATAAAGAGTTAATATGACAAAAAAAAACTTTAAACAAATACAGAATGGAAACATTTGAATTAATTATTTTCTGTTGGGTAAATGTCAAGTGAATAATGGAAAACATTTGAATGTAAATTGTACATATCTATTCATACATCATGAATGACAAAAGGCATAGGGTGTGACATATATTCTAAATCAAGATTTTAAGCAACAGCTTTCTTACAGTGCTGCAACAGCTTGATATGTCAAATACATATATAACAACTTATGTTGTCACGACAATCTTTGGTCTTTGCCGTACAATCTTGTGTTTTAACCCTTTACCACACAATTATGACTTTTGATGACCCAGAAACAGAAAAAATAAGCCTTTTGAAAACATTGTTGGAAAAGGAGAAAATACTGGTACCAGCATTTTCTCCTTTTCCAACAATGTTTTCTACCCTTCTCACAGCAAATGTCAATCTTTCAGTTAAATCTATTATGTCGTTCGCAAATGCTCCCAGGCATCGAACTCGGGACCAAGAGTTACGAGGCTGACGCCATACCTTGCACCACACTATTATGTTTTCGGGAGTCTAAATCCTCTTCAGGTTTACTAACCCTTAACTATTTACCAAACAACAAAATTTTGGACCATTCCAAATCAAAAGCATATATGTAAAAGTAAAATGCAATGTTCCTCCATGGAAAACTTTGTATGTGAAAGGGTAGAAAACATTGTGGAAAAAGAAGAAAATGCTGGTTACCAGCATTTTCTTCTTTATCCAAAATAATTTCCAAAACCTTTTCCATCAGGGCTATTAAAGCTCGGGATTTTGTATGAAAGCATGAACTCTTTACCATACAGTTTCGAGTTTTAATGACCCTGAAGAAGAAAGCGTGTTGAAAACATTATTGGAAAATGCTGGTATTAACCAGCATTTTCTCCTTTTCCCACAATATTGTCTGCCTTTTCCAAATAAAATTTCGGTTTTTGATTTACATTTTGTGTTATCTGCAAATGCTTTCAATTCGGGCCAGTCCAAAATTTTGTTGCTTGGTAGGGACAGTTGCTGCCTTGTTTTAATTTCTCTGCTGAATGAACTAAAAGGAGTTTCAATATTTACGATCCTGTATCAACTTAGGGGTTTTTCATTGGCCTATACGTTCAGCATAACTACTATTGTAGTTCTCAGGAAGCAGAATCAAGAGAGATTAGTATAAATTGTAAGAACTCGCTATTCATTCATTGTAAAATAGATATGTTTAGTTAAACTAAAAGGAGAAAATGCTTGTAATCTTATCAGTATTATCTCTTTTTCTCCAGACTTCTTATAATTTGAAGACAAACTTGGGTCATTATAAAAATCGGATCTAATCTCAAATGCTATGAATTTGAACAAGTTCATCAAAGGCGAAGACTTTTAAATCTTTCATAGGGTTCTGCATAGCCAAGTGGTAAAGTTTAAGACCTGAAGGGCCTGGGTTTGAGCCTAATTGGATCCACTGACTTTTTCATGGGAGTGTCCGTGGGTCTTAAAGACACATCAGAGCCTTAACCTGGTACTTATTAAACCTGATAGATACACCAATAGGTGAGCAAGCTGTAACCATGATAAGACTGAAATAATGTTGAAAGTGGCTTAAATCACTATACAATCAATCAACCACTTTCTGAGCTCTAGCCAGAGGGAGTGATTCTGGTTTCAAAATTCAAAGTATTAATTGTTCTCAACTAAACCCTATGTTGCGGGTACTCATTGGAAATGTCTTGATGAGATCATTCAAATGTGTACCCACAATATAGGGGTTTGCAGAGAAATAAAGAATCTATAATACAATAACTCCCTCTTATCTGGAACTCTGAATCAACCATTTAACCCTTTACCAAACAATCCCTAGTTTTTACGACCCTGGGGTAGTAGCCTTTTGAAAACATTGTGGAAAAAGGAGAAAATGCTGGTAACCAGCATTTTCTCCTTTTTCCACAATGTTTTCTACCCTGCTGGAAACAAATTTCAATTTTTGAGTTAGGTTTATTTTGTTGTCTGCAAATGCTTTCAATTTGGACCAGTCTAAAAGTAAAATTATGTCGTTTAATAAAGGGTTAATCTTGCACCATAAACCCTATATAACAACACAAACAAAGAGGCTTATCCTGAACTAGAATCAGTAACAGTTAAAACTTTCACTGAATTTATCCTTCAATAAATGGAGAAAAAAAACAAATAGCCTAGAAAATCCAATCACACAAGTACTCTTCGATAACTTCTCCACCTCTATACTGAAGAGTTCCTGTACTGTACGACAGGTTTTATAGAGAATTCCCTGTAGAGGTGCTATAATGACCTTGAATATTCATTTCAGAATGTTTTCTCTTCCTACCTCAATTAACACATGATCAGATAGCATTTTTGTGCTTTACAGCATCCCTTGCCATTTACTCAAAACACTGTGGCAAAAGTAGAAATCGCTTGTTTCAAGAAATTTGACTTTTTGCCGCAAAATGCATAGTGTATGATCCAAACTTGAGCTGATGATCAATATTCCATCATTATTTCATGCCAGATGGCATTCTACAAATAGACATCTATCTTATTTGGGCATTCTGGGTGCAGAAGCAGACTACTTTTCAAAACATTTAGTGTTACTGTGAATTTCAGACAGTTTATGGGTCAAATTATATTCTGTAAATCTTGATATTTTTGCCCAAATTTTCACACAATAATCCGACAACATGACATGTATTTGTAATTCCACACTGGAATCCTGAAAACTTTTGAAACATTGTGGGCACTGTCTAAATGCTTGCAACAACTAACATGCACTTGCTGCTTTAACCCATTACCAAACAACAATATTTTAGACTGATCCAAATTGAAAGCATTTGCAGACGACAAAATAACTGTGAGTGAAAATTTGAAATACGTTTTGTGTGAAGGGTAGAAAACATTGTGGGAAAAGGAGAAAATGCTGGTTACCAGCATTTTCTCTTTTTTCCACAATGGTTTCTAAAGGCTTCTTTCTCAGGGGTGTCAAAAGTAGGGATTGTGTGGTAATGGGTTAATTTGATTCAATAATATTCTATTCACAATCAAATAATAATTACAATATAATGAGGCATGCAAAATTAAATGTGTGAATGGATTAGAACGAAAGCTGAAAGCTTATTTAGTTGTTCTCCACTTGCTGCTTTTCCCTTCATTTTACCCATGAAAAGTAATTTGCATATTTTTTAAAAACCATTTTCCACCTTTTACCAAACAAACCCAAGGTTAAACACCATGAAGAAAAAGGCTTTTAAAAACACTGTGGCAGAAGGAGAAAATGCTGGTAACCAGCATTTTCTCCTGTTCCCAAATTGATTTCTACCCTATTTTAGAAAAAAATCATTATTTTGGCAACTAAAAAGATGAATGGTCTCCAAATGTTTTTTTCTTTTCAAAAAATGGTAGAATGCAAAATTTCGTTGTTTGGTTAATAGTTACTAAATATCCTTTTTGTTAACATAATTATCTACTTTTCTGTTGGTCCTAGATTAACCCCTTACCAAACAATCCAAGGTTTTGAAGGCCATTGGGAAGAATCCTTCCGAAAACATTATGGACAAAGGAGAAAATGCTGGTAACCAGCATTTTCTCCTTTTCCCACAATGTTTTCTACTCTATGAAGGACAAGTTCCAGCATTTGAGCCTTCTTTAATTTGTTGTCTACAAATGCTTCCAATTTGGACTAATCTAAAAATTTGTTGTTTGGTAAAGTGTTAACCCATTACCACACAACCCCTACTTTTGATACCCCTGAGAAAGGAGCCTTTAGAAAACATTGTGGGAAAAGGAGAAAATGCTGGTAACCACAATGTTTTCTACTCTTCACAAAACAAATTTCAAATTTTAAGTCACTTTTACTTTGTCTTCTGCAAATGCTTTCAATTTGGACAAACCTAAAATTTTGTTATTTGGTAATGGGTTAATTGCTGTAACAGCTTAGAAATCTAACGTTATTTTCATGACCATTTTGTTTTTCCACTTTCTATACTCCGGTAATTACAAAAATCCATTCATCTATATTTGCTGAAATCTTTGATCATCCACTATATAGTACATTTGTACTAAACCAGTATATTATATATTATATGTAGGCTGTTTCATCTTCAACTTGTCTCTAATTGCACTTAATTACATCAGTTCCATTGATGGTTCGTCCATCTTGTTTCATGTACGTTGTCACTCCATCTAATTACAGGATGCTCGCTGGACAGAAAAGAATTTTGAGTAGGCTCAAAGTTTTTGAGCACCTTTCCCGTCCTCACCCGTCCATTAAGTTCGTAGACAGATCATAAAAGGTTGCTAATATGTCAACTCCGTCCTAACACGGTTAAAGTCTGATTGGCAACAACTTTCGGAATGGAATGAGCATGAGTTCGTTGTGACGGGTGTATAAAAACTTAACTGAACAAGAAAAAACTTACCTGGTGCAAATTGCAAGCACTTTCAGATAACAAATTAACCAATTACCACACAATCCCTACTTTTGACGCCCCTGAAAGAAGCCTTTTGAAAACACTGTAGGAAAAGGAGAAAATGCTGGTAACCAGCATTTTCTCCTTTTTCCACAGTGTTTTCTATCCTTCCAAGAACAAATTTCAATTTTTCAGTCACCTTTATATTTTCGTCTGCAAATGCTTTCAATTTGAACCAGTCTTAAATTTTGTCGTTTGGAAATGAGTTAATCACTGTGACTCAAGTGATTAAATTTGCATTTCAAAAGATAGAAAACATCTTGACAATAGCAGAAATCGCTGGTTACCATTAATATTTCATTTATTTCTACCATCTCTTCCGAACCCTTCTTCCCAGGGTTGTCATTACACTTGAAATTTTTGGTACAAAGTTTGATCTTTACCAAACCACAACATTTTGGACTGGACATTTTTTAAAGCTGAAACTATTAAATTTTGCAGATCACAGAATTAATGTGTGAATGAAATGTGCAAAAATATCAATTCTCATTATTTGGTGGGATTTAGATCATTTTAGAAAAAAGAGACAATAAAAAAGAGACAATGATTGTTATAAGACAGGATTGTAAGGTCAAAGATCAAAGAAATACATAAAAGGTTAATTGCTATTTCAACATTG
The DNA here is from genome assembly GCA_943736015.1 of Tridacna crocea. Classification (NCBI taxonomy): domain Eukaryota; kingdom Metazoa; phylum Mollusca; class Bivalvia; order Cardiida; family Cardiidae; genus Tridacna; species Tridacna crocea. The sequence continues at coordinate 20,699,684 of OX031069.1, forward strand.
TTCTAGCCAGAATGTGAGCAATTTAGTGGACAATTGGTGGATCTAAAAAGATTAGACTTCACTCAACATGCAGTCTTATTATATTTTACATTCTCTGCAAAAGGAAATTAACTGACTTTACCAAACGACAAAACTTTGGACTGATTCAAATTGAAAACATTTGCAGACAACAAAATAAAGGTGACTCAAAAATTGAAACTTGGGTGAAGAAGAGAAGAATACATTGTGGGAAAAGGAGAAAATGCTGGTTACCAGCATTTTCTCCTTTTCCTACAATGTTTTCAAAAGGCTTTTTTCTCAGGTTGTTAAAAGTCGGAATTATGTGGTAAACGGTTAAGACAGATCTGGCTGTTGAAGGTTCAACGATTATCGATCACACTATTTTCCAGACAATGTCGTGTACAATATATCTGTTGACAATACAGACATTTTTTTTTTTTCTTTCTTTTCTCTTGCATAATCAAAGTCCTGGAGGATGACACCTCAAAGAGTTTTTTTTTTGTTTACGCTCCAGCATCACGCAATAAAAATATAAAAAGAAACAATTTTTTTGAGAAAGTAACTTTACGGTAGCTTGCAGCAGACACTATTGAATTTCAGATAACATATTCTAGCTACTTAAAACTAGACATTTTTAACATGCTCCAGTTTGTAATAGTTGAATTTGATTTGCTTGTCTGAATGAGAGTGAATGTCAGGGCTTTGCCTCTTTGCCAACAGTGTTTCATATCTAACACTGACACAGCTCACATACTTCTTACCAAACAAAAAAACTGTCCCAATTGAAATCATTTGCAGACAACAAAATGGACTCACTGTTTACCAGCATTTTCTCGTTTATCCCGATAATGTTTTAAGAAACCTTCTTCTTTGGGGTTGATAAAAGTCAGCTTGTATGGGAAAGATTTAACTCTTTACCACACAATAGTGCTCTTCAAAAACTTCTTCACCTCTATTGTCCTTGATAGGGAAGACAGCATTATAGTAAATGCTGTTACCAGCATTTTCTTCTTTTCTCACCATGTTTACATAATCTTAATTCTCAAGGTCATTTAAAGTCAGCATTGTGTGCTCAAGAGTTAAAGTCAGTGAACGAGGCTCTTAATCTGCAGTGCCTTTCCAAAGGGCAGTCCAATGTACGTTACCAGCACTGACTTTATGAAAGCTTAAGAATCAAACTATGCCTTCACCAAACAATTTGACATTTGAAAGACTCCCCTGGCAATCTTTCTCCTTCCAAAATATTTTCTATCATATCTGAAAATTTTAGCTCACTTGTACCGATTTCCGACATGCTGTCTGCATATGTTTTCAGTTTGGAGGAGTGGATTATTTGGGGAAAATCCTAAATCTTTCCAGGAGACAATCTGGTCACCAGTGTAGCTATGCAATGGTTTTTGTCATCAAACTGAATAATTATATTCAGTTCAGTTAACCTTTAACTCATTACCAAACAACAATATTATAGGCTTGTCCAAATCGAAAGCATTTGAAGACAACAACGTAAGAGTGACTTCAAATTGCAAGCACTTTCAGATAACAAATTCATCACTGTGACTCAAGTAATTAAATTTGCATTTCAAAAGATAGACAACATCTTGACAATAGCAGAAATTGCTGGTTACCATTAATATTTCATTTATTTCTACCATGTTTCATAAACCTTCTTCCCAATGGTTGTCAACGCTTGAAATGTTTTGTACAAAGTTTGATGACTGGACATTTTTAAAGCTGAAACTATTAAATTTTGCAGATCACAATTAATGAATGAATGAAATGTGCAAAAATATCAGTTCTCATTATTTGGTAGGATTTAGATCATTTTAGAAAAAAGAGACAATGATTGTTATAATTAAGACAGGATTGTAAGGTCAAGGATCAAAGAAATACATAAAAGCTTGCTATTTCAACATTGTTCCAGCCAGAATGTGAGCAATTTAGTGGACAATTGGTGGATCGAAATAGATAAAGACTTCATTCAACATGCAGTCTTATTATATTTTACACTGTCTGCAAAAGGAAATTAACTGACTATACCAAACGACAAAGCTTTGGACTGATTCCAATTGAAAACATTAGCAGACAACAAAATAAAGGTGACTCAAAAATTGAAACTTGACTGCAGAAGAGTAGAAAACATTGTGGGAAAAGGAGAAAATGCTGGTTACCAGCATTTTCTCCTTTTCCTACAATGTTTTCTAAAGGCTTCTTTCTTAGGGTCGTCAAAATCGGGATAATGTGATAAGGGTTAAGACATATCTGGCTGTTGAAGGTTCAACGATTATCGATCACACTATTTTCCAGACAATGTCGTGTACAATATATCTGTTGACAATACAGACATTTATTTTTTTTTCTCTCTTTTTCTTGCATAATCAAAGTCATGGAGGATGACACCTCAAAGAGTTTTTTTTTTCACGCTCCAGCATCACGCAATAAAAATATAAAACGAAACAATTTTTTTGAGAAAGTAACTTTACGGTAGCTTGCAGCAGACACTATTGAATTTCAGATAACATATTCTAGCTACTTGAAACTAGACATTTTTAACATGCTCCAGTTTGTAATAGTTGAATTTGATTTGCTTGTCTGAATGAGAGTGAATGTCAGGGCTTTGCCTCTTTGCTAACAGTGTTTCATATCTAACACTGACACAGCTCACATACTTCTTACCAAACAAAAAAACTGTCCCAATTGAAATCATTTGCTGACAACAACGAAATGGACTCACTGTTTACCAGCATTTTCTCGTTTATCCCGATAATGTTTTAAGAAACCTTCTTCTTTGGGGTTGATAAAAGTCAGCTTGTATGGGAAAGATTTAACTCTTTACCACACAATAGTGCTCTTCAAAAACTTCTTCACCTCTATTGTCCTTGATAGGGAAGACAGCATTATAGTAAATGCTGTTACCAGCATTTTCTTCTTTTCTCACCATGTTTACATAATCTTAATTCTCAAGGTCATTTAAAGTCAGCATTGTGTGCTAAAGAGTTAAAGTCAGTGAACGAGGCTCTTAATCTGCAGTGCCTTTCCAAAGGGCAGTCCAATGTACGTTACCAGCACTGACTTTATGAAAGCTTAAGAATCAAACTATGCCTTCACCAAACAATTTGACATTTGAAGGATCCCCTGGCAATCTATTCTTTCAAAAAAATATTTTCTATCATATCTGAAAATTTCAGCTCACTTGTACCGATTTCCGACATGCTGTCTGCATATGTTTTCAGTTTGGAGGAGTGGATTATTTGGGGAAAATCCTAAATCTTTCCAGGAGACAATCTGGTCACCAGTGTAGCTATGCAATGGTTTTTGTCATCAAACTGAATAATTATATTCAGTTCAGTTAACCTTTAACTCATTACCAAACAACAATATTATAGGCTTGTCCAAATCGAAAGCAGTTGAAGACAACAACGTAAGAGTGACTTCAAATTGCAAGCACTTTCAGATAACAAATTCATCACTGTGACTCAAGTAATTAAATTTGCATTTCAAAAGATAGACAACATCTTGACAATAGCAGAAATTGCTGGTTACCATTAATATTTCATTTATTTCTACCATGTTTCATAAACCTTCTTCCCAATGGTTGTCAACGCTTGAAATGTTTTGTACAAAGTTTGATCTTTACCAAACCACAACATTTTGGACTGGGCATTTTTAAAGCTGAAACTATTAAATTTTGCAGATCACAATTAATGAATGAATAAATATCAATTCTCATTATTTGGTAGGATTTAGATCATTTTAGAACAAAGAGACAATGATTGTTATAAGACAGGATTGTAAGGTCAAGGATCAAAGAAATACATAAAAGCTTGCTATTTCAACATTGTTCTAGCCAGAATGTGAGCAATTTAGTGGACAATTGGTGGATCGAAATAGATTAGACTTCACTCAGCATGCAGTCTTATTATATTTTACACTCTCTGCAAAAGGAAATTAACTGACTTTACCAAACGACAAAGCTTTGGACTGATTCCAATTGAAAACATATGCAGACAACAAAATAAAGGTGACTCAAAAATTGAAACTTGACTGTAGAAGAGTAGATAACAATGTGGGAAAAGGAGAAAATGCTGGTTACCAGCATTTTCTCCTTTTCCTACAATGTTTTCAAAAGGCTTCTTTCTTAGGGTCGTCAAAATCGGGATTATGTGATAAAGGGTTAAGACAGATCTGGCTGTTGAAGGTTCAACGATTATCGATCACGCTATTTTCCAGACAATGTAGTGTACAATATATCTGTTGACAATACAGACATTTTTTTTTTTCTCTCTTTTTCTTGCATAATCAAAGTCCTGGAGGATGACACCTCAAAGAGTTTTTTTTTTACGCTCCAGCATCACGCAATAAAAATATAAAACGAAACAATTTTTTTGAGAAAGTAACTTTACGGTAGCTTGCAGCAGACACTATTGAATTTCAGATAACATATTCTAGCTACTTAAAACTAGACATTTTTAACATGCTCCAGTTTGTAATAGTTGAATTTGATTTGCTTGTCTGAATGAGAGTGAATGTCAGGGCTTTGCCTCTTTGCCAACAGTGTTTCATATCTAACACTGACACAGCTCACATACTTCTTACCAAACAAAAAAACTGTCCCAATTGAAATCATTTGCAGACAACAACAAAATGGACTCACTGTTTACCAGCATTTTCTCGTTTATCCCGATAATGTTTTAAGAAACCTTCTTCTTTGGGGTTGATAAAAGTCAGCTTGTATGGGAAAGATTTAACTCTTTACCACACCATAGTGCTCTTCAAAAACTTCTTCACCTCTATTGTCCTTGATAGGGAAGACAGCATTATAGTAAATGCTGTTACCAGCATTTTCTTCTTTTCTCACCATGTTTACATAATCTTAATTCTCAAGGGCATTTAAAGTCAGCATTGTGTGCTAAAGAGTTAAAGTCAGTGAACGAGGCTCTTAATCTGCAGTGCCTTTCCAAAGGGCAGTCCAATGTACGTTACCAGCACTGACTTTATGAAAGCTTAAGAATCAAACTATGCCTTCACCTAACAATTTGACATTTGAAGGATCCCCTGGCAATCTATCTCTTTCAAAAAAATATTTTCTATCATATCTGAAAATTTCAGCTCACTTGTACCCATTTCCGACATGCTGTCTGCATATGCTTTCTTTTTGGAGGAGTGGAAAATTTAGGGAAAATCTTAAATCTTTCCAGGAGACAATCTGGTCACCAGTGTAGCTACGCAATGGTTTTTGTCATCAAACTGAATAATTATATTCACTTCAGTTAACCTTTAACTCATTACCAAACAACAATATTATAGGCTTGTCCAAATCGAAAGCATTTGCAGACAACAACATAAGAGTGACTGGAAATTTTAAAATTGTTTTGTGAAGGGTAGAAAACATTGTGGGAAAAGGAGAAAATGCTGGTTACCAGCATTTTCTCCTTTTCCAAAAATCTTTTCTAAAGGCTTCTCTTTCAGGGTCGTAAAAAGTAGGGATTGTGTGGTAACGGGTTAATGCATCTGTGTGAATCATGGTATTAACTAGGCCATTAAAAACTTATCGATCCGTAAAATTCACTTTTTTTAACCCTTTACCACACAAGAAAAATTTAGATTTGTCCAAATTGAAACCATTTGCAGACGAAAATTTAAATTTAAGTCATATGCTAGAGGTTTCCTTTGATAGGATGGAAAGCATTGTTCGAAAATGAGAAAAATGCTGGTTACCAGCATTTTCTCCTTTTCATACAACTTTTTTTTTTCAAAAGGCTTCTCTTTTTAGGTTGTTAAAGTTCGCATTTGTGTGGTAAAGAGTTAACAACTGTACCTTAATCACGAGATAGACTAGTCTTGGACATGCAAAATATTGACCAATGGCAAAAAGTTTCGGCTCAGGTCAGCCTACGTGTTCCGCGCAGGACGACATCTTGGCCGAAAATTTTTGCAGGTGCATTAAGTCATATGCCCCCTTTTCACAGCACACAGTTCAAATTTAAATCGTAGACTTTGGTGAACGTGTTTACAGTTTGCCCTCTTTACAAAAAGTTATTGCAGTTTAGATTTTTAAAAGTTTTTTGGTTGCTCCCAAAAACGTTGATTAACGATCTTTCAAAGAGGTTACCAGAAACACCTGCAGATGAGTTGACATGCATGCGTGACTCACAGAGAGATAATAGGCTGTTATATTAATTAGATAGCTGAATGGCTAAACGTTAACACCAGTTTGTGGAACGGATCAATATTTCAGTTCAAAGTAGTTTTGTTCTCATAGGTAGATTTTTGACAGTGTAAAGTGAGATTTAAGACTGCTCGTTCTATTCAGTGATTTAATGAAACAATTCTAAGCTTCAAACACTGATCTGTTCTTTGCCAAATATTACTTTTAGGTTACTGGTTTTTATATTGTATCATTATAAGGTATTGACAAAAAAAAAAATGAACTTTTTTATATTGAGAGCATTTCCGGGCTACGAAATAACTTGTACTTAACCATCTACCACACAATCCCTATCCTTTTAATGACCCCCGAAGAAAAGGCCTATTGAAAACATTATGGGAAAAGGAGAAAATGCTGGTAACCAGCATTTTCTCCTTTTTCCAGAATGTTTTATCAATTTTATCAAAAATTGCAAGCCCTAATTCATCACCATATGGCAAAACTTTTGGAAGCTTGAGTTCAAATTGAAAACCTTGATAGACAACAATTAAATGTCACTTAAACCCTTTGACGAAAAAATCCCTGGTTTTTACGACCCTGAGATAGAAGCCTTTTGAAAACATCATGTTAACCAGCATTTTCTCCTTTTCCCACAATTTTTTCTACCCTATTGGAAACAAATTTCAATTTGTTGTCTGCAAGTGCTTTTGAACAACCTGTACTAGTCTAAAATTTTGCAGTTGAAATGGAAAGAATATTTGTGTTTTCTAGTGAAAGATTTGATAATCATTTCATTTTCTAAATATCATCGTTACTATTTTCAAGAGTGGCACATGGTATTCACTCGATAAATTAAATTTCAATCTTTCACCGTAAAAAAACATTGAATATCCTCTATACATTTCATTTATTTATCTACAAAAACTTTAGTTTTGGGAAAGTCTAAATTTTTGTTCTCTGAATATTCGCCAACCATTCTTGAATATGTTTTCAGTCTTCTTCTCCAAAATTTTTAAAATTAGGAAGTAACACAACTTCTGATTGGCTAAACTACGTAATTTAGCCAATTACAAGTTGTGTTGCTTTCAAATTTAGAAAATCATAGAGAATTAGACAAAAAAAAAAAACATCCTAAAGAATGGTTGGTGAAAGCAAATCCTGGACTGAAACCATCGTCCACTTATTGGACAGATAGTGAACTAGCTATCTTGAAATAGACAAATTCTGAAGTGTCATAAAAAATAGTTCCCTAGAGTGTCTGGCAATTCAGAGAAATATGAATAATGGCGTGACAATGTCTTATCATTGATTTGTTTGTACTTTACTGCACAGAATCTCATTGTCTGAAATTTCTGTTACAGTATATTATTTTAACTCATTAATACTAGACAACAACATTTTAGGCTTGTCCAAATCGAAAGCATTTGCATACAACGAAATAAATGTGATTGAAAATTTGAACTTTGTTTTGTGAAGGGTAGAAAACATTGTAGGAAAGGGAGAAAATGCTGGTTACAAGCATTTTCTCCTTTTCGCACAATGTTTTCTACAGGCTTCTTTCTCAAGGTCATCAAATGTACGTATTGTTGGGTAATGGGTTAACTCTAAGTAATTTTTAACCCATTACAAAACAATGACCTTACCTTTGACAACAAAAGTACTGACTTGAATTATGGACACTGAAGATCAAGATCAGATTGTACAGAATGTGCAGTCTGATCTCTGATCTACATACTGGTCAGACTTTAATTATTCCAGATTAACTGACTCTTTACCTTGCAGCAGAATTGTTACTTTGTAGCCATTAGAACAGCTGTAGTTACTTTTCTAGTAGTGAAAAAGTTATTGGCCATGAGGATGAAGGCTTTTGAAAACATTGCGGGAAAATGAGAAAATGTTAGTATTTTAGAATTAATGTGAAGTAGCAGTTTTAAAGAAATAAGTCTGAAGTGTCAACACAATATTTCCCTGAAGTGTCTAGCAATTCCAAGACATAAATGTTAGGCCTGCCATTGGGCCTTGAGTACCCACCTATTACATGTATGTTTATATATAGTGTATTTGAAGTTCGCTTATTTGCATTTCTATCGAAATATTTTCGCTATCTTTGCAAATTATTGTTAAAATACCTTTACTGTGTGAAATAATAGCATTAGTTCACTTTCTTTTCGGTCGTAAATATTAGCAGTGGCCCTAAAATACTTTTAACACCTTCTTGCTTTGAACTCTGGCCTTAAAGCATTTTTTTCAGGCCTCTGCGAATGTTAACGACCTCAAAAAGATGAATTAACCCTGTATTAAATTATCTACCAATATCGTTCATTTTTTTCATGATAAAGCGATTGTCAATTTGGCATCCGTAACGATCCGTTCAACGTCCCTTCCGTTAGAGATAGGTTTATGTGATATATGCTAAATGAAAATACTTTACTCATGGACGGGTGGATGAATGGAAGAGCGCCAGAGGGCATACCGAGTACATAAACGTTAGAGATAGGTTTATGTGATATATATACAAAATGAAAATACTTCACTCATGGACGGGTGAATGAATGGAAGAGCGCCAGAGGGCATACCGAGTACATAAACGTTAGAGATAGGTTTATGTGATATATACTAAATGAAAATACTTTACTCATGGACGGGTGAATGAATGGAAGAGCGCCAGAGGGCATACCGAGTACATAAACGTTATGTCGTGAACCCGTCATATATGATTGAGTTAAATGACGCAAAATACATGTCATAGGTTTACTTTAAAACATCATAACTACAGCTTGAAACAAGCGTTATTTATGATGTTTTTGAAGTAAACTGATGATGTGAGCCATGCTCTATGAAAAGGGGGCTTAATGCATCTTTAAAGCGTATGGATATACAAAGAGAATGGTTAGGCTGCAAAGTCCAGGCAGGCAGATATGAGCATTGAACTTAAGTTTTATCAAACTGCAAAAAATTTCGCTTCTAGTCAATTTTCTTCATGTCTACGGACCAGTCTACCTCACTATTCAAGCGGTTGCTATGGAAATTGGACTATATATATCCATGATACTGTGAGGACTTGCTTCATATCATGTACCAAGAAGATAGATTATCATATAGCCCCCACCCCCCTTCCCCACTCCTTCCATTTCATGCATGACTCATATAAGATTATGCTAGTTATAGTATAACATTTGTGGATTTTACATCAATTGCAATGAGTGCAGCTCCAATTTTCACAAGTATCAAATAGAAAATGTGGCCTCTATTTTGTGCATAAAGGATTCTTTCCGACATTTGTCCTGGTTACCTACTTCTTTACCCTAGGGGACCCATTTTTAAACGGTTCCAAGATATGATGAAGACAAATATTCTTACCAACAGTCACGAGAATTTGAACAGAAAATGTGGCCTCTAGAGTGAGTTCATGCTAGATTTTTCAGAGATTCCAAGAGTTACGTACTATTTGAGCCTACTCATAAATGACCCATTTTCACACTTCCGAGATATCATGATGACAAATGTTCTGATAATCGTTGTCTGCGCATGTCATATTCTTCGAAGATTCGACTGTCTTATATGACGCATCACTACTAGCCCCGAAAGCGGGCTGACTGTAATATTACGCTCTGTAAAGTAGCAATGTTGAAAATAGCTTTTACGTATCAATACGTTTGAGGAGACATGGGACCTGCTTTAGCAACAGATTTCTCTAAACTAGTGATCATAGTTGAGTGAATTGCACGAGGTAGCGTTTTATTGGGTAAACCTTTATTTTTGTTTTAAATTCACAGTAACGGTTGTCGCGTAGGAAAGTGGTTCGGTTCTGTACCCAGGATGCCCATATCAGATAGATGAGTATTTATAGAATGCCATCTAGCGGGAGATAATGTTCTGATAATCCTGTATGAGTATCTGATTATGAAAATAAATCCTGAAGAATGTACATAAGTATGTTTTTTTTGTAAGATTTTTCCAAGTGATTACCGGTAACTCTTTACCAAACGACAAATTTTTAGACTTGTCCAAATTGAAAGCATTTGCAGACGACAAAATAAATGTGCCTCAAAAGTTGAAATTTGTTTTGAGAAGGATAGAAAACATTGTGGGAAAAGGAGAAAATGCTGCATGGTTACCAGCATTTTCTCCTTTTCCTACAATGTTTTTCATAAGGTTTCTTTCTCGAGGTCGTTAAAAGTCGGGACTGTGGGGTAAAGATTTAACTATTTGATTTGACAAGACCAAATTATCTAAAATCTTTTCAAGGCAAACATTCTTATTAATTTTCATAATTATTTGACTGAAAATGGCTACTATATAGTGCACACAAGGTATTTCGAATAGCTTTCCTTGTGACCTACTTTAACCCATTACCAAACGACAATAATTTGGACTGGTCCAATTTGAAAGCACTTGAAAACGACAAAATAAAAGTGACAGAAAATTTGAATTTTTTTTTTGTGAAGGGTAGAAAACATTATGGGAAAAGGAGAAAATGCTGTGTACCAGCATTTTCTAATTTTCCCACAATGTTTTCTAAAAGCTTCTTTCTCAGGGGCGTCAAAAGTAGGGATTGTGTGGTAATGGGTTAAAAGTAACGCGATCCAAATTTTAGGTTATCTAAAATCTAATCCAGGCGAATACAGACTGATGAACTTTTCTGAGTATGTGCTAGAAAATTAGTCCACAAACAGGTTTTTTCTAAGATCTGAACCTTATTTGCCAAAGGTAAACACTGGAAATGGGCAATTGTTTGTCTGTTTATTTGATATTTATGGAACAGATGCCATTTTCCCAAATAATTAAAATTCTGAACCTTTTTGTAGTATGGTGGCCTTACTGATTTAACAGACCAAAAAACAGACTCTTGCCCACATTTAAAGATTTCTGTTAGTGAAAAATCAGAAGTTACTCATATAATTAATATTTAAAGAGAAGAAAAAAATGTGGAAAAAAGAGAAAATACTGGTCACCAGTATATGTTCTTTTACTCACAATGTTTTCTAAATTACTTTTGTCATAATGGGACATTAAAAAAAAAAAAATGGTATTAACTGATAGCATCCTAAGCACTATTTGTGGCGGCATAAATGTATGTCAGAGAACAACAAATAATGCTTGCATAGTTTGCATCTATTGTTGATTCTGAGCAGAAAACCTTGACAATAGCATTGACCAGGCATTTGTCTCAGCAAAACTGTTCAATTAAATTTTCTTGGCAGTTACATGTATACCCAGGTGGTTGAATTATATCTTTATACAATAAACAAAATTACAGTAACTATCTCCATAATGCATTGTCAACCAAACTTTATGCATATTGAATCATTACTTTGGATTGTGTTTGAAATCCAAATATTCCTTAGTTTAAACATATTTTATTTGCAACATTTTACATGCAAAATATAATAAGACAATTACAAAATATACTTAGAATATGCTACAAAATGGATTGGAACGAAAGCATAAGCTTATACTGTTCCTTTCCATGGATTCTTGATGGTATCAGTCCTATTTTATTCATTCAGTAATTGATTTAACAAGTAAAAGAAAAAAAGGTGCCAAAAGGGGAAAAGGTGTCAGTTACGGATGCTATAGATAGGAAGATCGTGTTGTGTGGGATGCTTTCTAAACCAATATTAAGAAATAGACTCTATTCTCTTTATATGTTCGATATAATAGCAAATATTCCTTGACCCTAGCCTATTTTGTTCATAAAGATCAAAATGAAATTGAAGTTCATTTGTTGGACTGGTGAAACAATGTGTTAAAAACAGTGAACATAACAATTTATCATAATTATGGTAGTTTGACAAAGATATTCCGTCTTTCAGATCCGGGATATTTAAAAACTAACAGGATATTAACGGTTACAAATAGTAATGCACCCTTTGTAAGACTGGATTTAAAAAGATGAATTGAAGCTGGACAGTAAATGTTGCAGCCAAAGGAGCCTCTGAGAACAGCACATAAAAAACAAGAGCTTCGCAGAGCTGTGCCAGAAGGGGCTTGGCAGTGAAACCGGGTAAAATCAAGAACGCCTACAGAGATCCAAATTTTATGAGTCAAATGCACAACTACACACCATAGAGATTCATTTTTGAAAATTTCAAATTTTTCCGATGTAGACTATGAGAGGAGCTGCACACACAAGAAATTGCTAGTGCATGGACAGACGGACGAACAACCAGGGCAATAACATCATACGACTCTACGGGCATATCTGAATACATGTACATTAAAAACAATGTCAATAAAACAGGGATTCACTCTTTCGTAACTGCTGTTTTGAAAAAGGAAAAGGTCATTGGTGGATGAAAATATTTTTGATTTGCCTCAAACTTGTAAAACCATGTGACTGTTTTCTATGGCAAGAAAATTCCATTTTTAAGCCCAGAGAGTAATTAAAGTGGCAGTGTCCTATAGCAACAACAGTTTACTGGATTTGAGACAGTTGGAGAAAACATCGCAAATGTTGCATGCTGCAGACTTTGCTATACAAACAGAAAGTTAACACATAACTGTATACAAATATCACTTTCTTTACCAGCCATAGAAAAAAAAAATGTGGGATAAGGAGTGGTAACTAGTTATTGCCTCCAAAGTATTAATTCACAGAGCTATAAATATTTCCTTCAAATGTTCATCACGATGGCTCTCTAGCCCTTTACCAAACAACAAATATTTAGGCTTGTCCAAGTTCAAAGCAATTGCAAACAGCAAATCAGATGTGGTAAAAATCTTGGAATTTGTTTTAGACAGAATAGAAAACATTGTGGGAAAAGGAGAAAATGCTGGTTACCAGCATTTTCTCCTTTTCCCTCAATGTTTTCTAAAGAGTTCTATCCTGAAGCTATTATAACTCTGCGAACAGACTGTTTGGTTAATGATTTTCATTTGTCAGTTGAACTTGGCAGAACCAGAATTTGTCTGCAGCTGGTTTTAGCCTATTGATCAATTATCTGATACAAAATTAATATGAACTGAACAATTTTAGTGTAGGGTTTCACAGAATTGATTGTCTGTGCAGTCTGTAATCCATATAGAATTTGACACAAGTTGGCATTTGCCACACAATACAACTACATTGTACGATCTAGTTAACATGAATATAAATAAGTCATTTCTTAATGATGAGTTTGACAGAATTTTATGTCAAAGCTTATGAAATTTAATATCACATGAATTTCACCACATAACTTTATCAAAAGAATATTGTGAAAAAAAGACATAGACCTACACATAGTGCACAATGGATCTTGAAATTTACCCAATGAGACCAGCAGGGTCGATATTCACCAACCGTTCTTAAGAACGTTCTTTGCCTTATTCTTCAAGATTTTCTGACAGTGAAAGTAACATAACTTCTGATTGGTTAAACCAAATGGTGTAATCAATCAGAAATTGTGTTACTTTCCAATTTTCTAATAAGACCATGAATACTCTTAGGAATGGTTACTGAATATGAACCTTGTTTATTTCCTTGACAGATTGGTATTTCTAAGATTAAAACCAGTTCCAAAAATGCTGCTTACCCTGAACAACTTGATTTTAAACCCTGTCTTTAGTGATTGGCTTCATTTGAGTCACTCTGCTCATTTCTGACAAATTTGCCTTTGCAATAGGTATATAGAGTTCCCAAATCCCAGCTTATGTAAGATTCAAAGCATCTTTCTCTAATAGTCATTTGAATAACTCATTACAAAACGACAAACTTTTAGGTTTGTCCAAATCGAAAGCATTTGCAGACAATAAAATGATGGTGACTGAAAATTTGAAGGTGACTGAAAATTTGAAATTTTGTTTTGTAAAGGGTAGAAAACATTGTGGGAAAAGGAGAAAATGCTGGTCACCAGCATTTTTCCTTTTCCCACAATGTTTTCTACCCTACACAAGACAAATTTCAAATTTTCAGTCACTTTTCTTTCGTCATCTGCAAATGCTTTTGATTTGGACAAACCAAAAATTTTGTCATTTGATAACGAGTTAAATTCTCAATATTTGTCAACTTAGTTAATAACAAAGCCTAGTTCATATCTCATGACGATAAGGGACGCAACTCAAATATACTGAAAAATATCTTAATCTTGAGTGAATTCCCTTTACAAAGAAGTAGAAGGACCTTCTATGCAAGATGTTTTCAGTGTGCAATTATCGATACCCTCTATTGTGTTGTGGTATCTAGCATTTTCTCCTTTTCCCACAACGTTTTATACTCTCCCAAAACAAATTTCATTTTTTCAGTCACTTTAGATTGGTCGTTTGCTAATGCTTTCAAATTGGAGCAGTCTTAACCCTTTACAAAACAACAAAATTTTAGACCGACCCAAATTTTGGGGTAAATTGGGAGATTTTGTTGTAAGGGCTCTGAATGAGGCATACAATGTAAATTCATTATCTGAAACCCAAACACAAGGTTTAATAACGTGTATCCCAAAAGGTAATAAACCAAAAGAATACTTAAAAAATTGGCGGCCAATTACTTTGTTGAATACAGTTTATAAAATAGGAACAGGATGTATTGCAAACAGAATTAAATCATTTCTCCCTAAACTTATCCACACAGACCAGTCCGGATTTATTAAAGACAGATACATCGGAGAAAATTTACGATTGATATACGACTTACTACATTATACTGAAGAAAATGACATTCCTGGAATTTTACTTTTAATTGACTTTGAAAAAGCCTTTGACTCTCTTTCTTGGTCTTTTATCAACAAAACTCTTGAAACCTTTCGATTTGGACCATCAGTTATAAGATGGTTTAACATTTTTTTATCAGGATGCAAAATCAACAGTATCTCAATGTGGATATCTATCTGACTTTTTCAAAATTGAAAGAGGATGTCGTCAAGGAGACCCTTTGTCCAGCTACATTTTCATTTTATGTGCCGAAATTTTATCTATTAACATCAGAAATAACAAACATATAAAAGGAATAAGAATAAATCAAACAGAATTTAAACTTTCACAATTTGCTGATGATACAAGTATTATTCTTGACGGATCTGAAAGATCCTTAAACGAAACATTAAATGTTCTTTCAAGATTTTCAAAATTATCCGGTTTAAACATGAATTTTGATAAGACTAAAGTTATTTGGATTGGAAAGAAAAAATACAGTGCTGATACTATCAAAACAAAGTGGAAATTAATATGGGGCCATAATAAATTTGAATTGCTAGGTATCATTTTTCATGTAGACCTGAATAGAATAATTGATATGAATTTTTTGACAAAATTTAATGAAATAGAAAACATAGTTAAAAAATGGAATCGACGTGTCCTTACGCCTATTGGTAAAATTACAGTTTTGAAGAGTCTACTGATTTCTAAGATGAACCATTTATTTTTTGCTCTACCCAATCCTTCTGTACAACTAATCTCGAAACTAAACGATGTTTTCTATTCATTTATTTGGGAGGGTTGTCACAAAGTAAAGAAATCAGTAATCACAAAAGACTATGAAGAAGGTGGACTAAAAATGTTAAATATTGAATCTTACATTAAAGCACTTAAAATCACGTGTATAAGGCGCTTACTCAAAGATAATGGTGGATGGTCAAATATCATTAAGGAATTCATCGATATCGAAAAGTTGTGTTTATGTGGAAAAGATTACATAAAAATCCTAATTGAAAAAATCAATAACCCTTTTTGGATAGACACACTAAAAGCATTAAGTCAGCTATTCGATAATATCAGTACTGAGAGTACTAATATTGCAGAATGTCCTATTTTTCATAATAACAATATTCACATTTCTGCAAAAAGTTTTTATTTCAAAAGACTGTTCAATGCCGGTATTCACTGCATTGGAGATACACTTGATATTAATAATTGTTTTCTAACTCTCGATCAGATAAACGAAAAATACAATATATCTGCAAATTATTTACATTATATACAGATAAAATGTGCTATTAATGAATATTTTAAAAAATTGTTAATAACACCTCGAGACATAACTTTACATCAAAAACCGCATCTGCCACCACACCTTCAGATCATTCTCAAAGATTCACAGGGTTCTAAACATATCTACCAATATCTGATTCGAAATAAAGATGAACCTGCCTGCATAAAAACTTGGACAAATAAAATAAACATTGATCTTGACAAAAATGAATGGAAACTGATTTTTTCTTTACCATTTTTAGCAACAAGGGACACATACATACAGTGGTTCCAATTCCGTATAAATCACCGTATCCTTGGAACAAACTATTTTTTGTATAAAATAAAATATATTGATTCTGCGAACTGCACTTTTTGTTCCAACGATCAAGAAACAATTGAACATTTATTCTGGAATTGTCCTAAAGTTCAACAATTAATTACTAATTACTTTTTTAACAACTAACTTAACCCTTTACCAAACAATCCCTTGTTTTTACGACCAGGAGAAAGAAGTCTTTTGAAAACATTGTGGGAAAAGGAGGCAATGCTGTTAACCAGCATTGTCTCCTTTTCCAAAAATGTTTTCTGCCCTACTGGAAACAAATATCAATTCTTGAGTTACTTTTATTTTCTCATCTGTAAGTGCTTTTAATTTGGACCAGTCTAATATTTTGTTGTTTGGGAAAGGGTTAAACATGAGATAGACTGGTCCACTGACATACAGAAAATGAGCCATTAGAGAAGAATTTCGGGCCAGGTTGGCCTGCACGGACTGCTCAGGCTAACCTGGGTCGATACTTTTCGGGGATCCAGTAAGCCCCATTTTTAAGAAAGTATGGCTAAATTTCGATAAAAGAGTTTCAAATGGGGGAATATATCTTTAAAACGAAAGAAAACATTGTGGAAAAAGGAGCAATTTCGAGACTGCCCAAATCAAAATATTTGGCACAAGTGTAAACGATGCTTGCAAACTTTCAAAACATCAGGGTCTACATTCTCTAAACATTCTTAACTCTTTCCCAAACAATCCCTGTTTTTTAAGAACCCGAGATAGAAGCCTTTTGAAAAAAATGTGGGAAAAGGAGAAAATGCTGGTAACCAGCATTTTCTCCTTTTTCCATAATGTTTTCTACCCTGCTCGAAACAAGTTTAGATTTTTAAATTCCATTTATTTTGTCTTCTGCAAGTGCTTTCAACTTAGACTAGTCTAAAAATTTGTCGTTCGGGAATGGGTTAAGAGAAATCTTAATCCCCAAAGAGTTTCTAAATTTGAAAGTAACACAAGTAACACAACTTCTGATTGGCTCAACAAAATGAGCCATCTCTCTTAAAAGTGAGCTTAATGAATCTGCAAAAAAATACCAGCCGATATAGCTCTGTAGGTAGAACGTAGGACTCGTGAACACAATGTTTCGAGTCACTACAGGTTGTGGGTTCGAATCCCCGGCCGGCCAACTAAAATTACTAATAGTCTTTCGGATGAGACATTAAACCGAGGTCCCGTGTAACGGTGCTATACGCCGAGCATGATAAACTCTCAGTAGTTTCGACCTGTAATCTTGCATAATCCCCCCCCCACCCCCCCCCCCCACCCCCGTAACAATTAACCGTCTTTTGGGAGCGTCGCTCAGATGGGCAACCGGTAGTGACGATAAATAAACGGAAATAACTAACTAAATGCAAAAAAAAAAATTGACTCATTTCAGCCCGCGCAGTG
This sequence comes from Tridacna crocea, assembly GCA_943736015.1. NCBI lineage: Eukaryota > Metazoa > Mollusca > Bivalvia > Cardiida > Cardiidae > Tridacna > Tridacna crocea. The sequence continues at coordinate 20,717,431 of OX031069.1, forward strand.
GGCACAGGCAGACATTTGTCAATACCATTGCTTTTGGTATATATTCTCCATGTCCAAGGACCGGTGTACATAGTGCTTAGTGGGTTGTTAAACAAAGTGGATTTTATGCCTCTATGATACTTGCTTGCTATCATGCATCAAAGAGATGCATTAAGTCCCCTTGTGTCAGAGCATGGCGGAAACAGATTAACCCCTTTACCCCATAAGGCGTTTCTATGGTATCTCTAATTGACCCCAAAAAAACAGCAACGATGAGGCCGCTTCTTATGTGTATATGACACCTTTTGACAGCATGGAAAACATTGTGACAAAAGGTGAAATTGCTCATCAAGAGCAATTTCACCTTTTGCCACAATGTTTTCAAAAGCTCCTACAAGCAATGCGTAGAAATGAGTATCTATGGAGTAAAGGGTTAAGGTTTATTTTTTTCCAATCTTTTGTACCACTGGCTCTACAGACATGAAGATGAGTCTGTATAAATTGCCAAGTAACTCTTTCTTGGCTACTAAAAATGATTCAATTCATTTTTGGAGTTTGGTTGTAGATCTCTGCTATATATGAATACATTTTTCATCAAAACTTGGCATTGGGTAGTGGAAGGTGTAGATGCAAGATCAGACTGCATGTTCTGTGCAGCCTGATCTTGATCTATATCTTCTGCATGAGTTATTTGGGTCACATTTGATAGAGTAAGAGTGACAAACACATTCATGCCTGGAAAAGAACACATACATTATTCAAAAACAAAAACGTCATTATAAAACAAAACGAAAAAAAATAGTACTGCAATATCGTTAGAAACCCGTGTGTGGCAGTCATGTGTGAAAAAAATGACTAATTTTGAGATATTTCGCCATCTGCCACAGTTTTAACAAATATTTTCTGAAAGCATATGACTGGGGTCAGATCAGGTTAATATGGAGAAATGGGACAATGTTAATGGATTAGTCCTGTTTGTGTCATTTATTTCCTTATCTTGTTTTTCTCTCTGTTTGGATTCATTACCTGGCCTCCCGTTTCGAATAATGATGGTTCGTGAATTAAAAAAAAAAAAACGCTCTTATTCACACAAGATACTGGGAAAATTCTTGGAACATTCTTGGAAATTGTCTGTTTAATGTGATTGTTTTTTTACAGGCTTTCCTCACCCTTGCTTGAGAATGAAAACATTATTTAACAAAATATTGTAACTTTTTGGAGGCTAACATGTAAGTGCGACTTAAGGCACTCCTACCCTGATGTGGAACTACTTTTTCCACTGTAATTTTACCTTGGAAAATATGAAAAATAATCCCAATAGTAGCATCTTAAACCATTACCACACAATCCCTACTTTTGACTCCCCTGAGAAAGAAGCCTTTTGAAAACACTGTAGGAAAAGGAGAAAATGCTGGTAACCAGCATTTTCTCCTTTTCCCACAGTGTTTTCTACCCTTCCCAGATCAAATTTCAATTTTTCAGTCACTTTGATTTTGTGGTTTGCAAATGCTTTCAATTTGAACCAGTCTAAAATTTTGTCGTGTGGTAAAGAGTTAACAGAGCAACTTTTTGAGGTTTCGCCTTCATAGAATAATCGTTTTCAATTCTAAAATCACTATATCTTCAATGCAAAGGGAAATTATAATTACCACCCTCTACAAAGAAGTAATAAAGGTATGAACAGAAACTTTAAAGAAATTCTGGGCGGTTAAAATTGTACACTTCTTAGATAAATCTGTTCTGTTCTCTAAGACTGGAAACCAGGAGGTTCCATATTCGATCCACTTGCAAAGCACTTTTTTTCGTCACTCACATGTAAAAAATAGCCCCCACTTACCTGACTTCTAAATATAGAGTATTTCCCGGTAACTGGGGAACCTGGTATCGTTGCCATGGTAACTGGATATAGTTGAAAAATGTCTGAAGATCACATTTCCTGAATAATAAAAGGAAAAAAATATCCAAGATAATTACAGAATTCCTAGATAGTGCCGTCGGATTATTGGATTTAATCCTTTCAAATCGACAAAATTTCAACTTGTCCGTTGCCAAAGTCAAAATGACTTCTACATTTAGCCAACGTAGATTAAAATAAGATCTAACGGAATGTGTGGTCTGATCTTGGTCGACACTGTCTTTTATCTGTTACATGTCTTGTTTATCTAATAGAGGAAACGAAACATTCGACCCCTTCAGTGACAAAGGCGGGAATAAAAGGTTATGCGACAAAGAAGAAAAAACACACTCTGATTATGAACGTATACCGCACGCTTTTTGAAATACGCAAATCTTTTTCACTTTCAGCTGACATTATTTTTCATTTTCAGCGCAGACCGTGTTATACATGGTTGGCATAGAAAGTACCCCAATGCACACAGAGACAGGTTCGAAACGGAACTTTACGTCATACGTAGATCTACGTCTTTACACAATACTACTTCTTGAGTGGTCAACACGTCATAGTACTTAACGTGTCTACCCAGCATACTTTCTATCTGAAAAGTAAGCGCATCGTAGTAACATTTCTACAAATCAATACTTTGACAAACCTTGATCTCATTATTCATTCAGTTAGACCTATTAAAAAAAAGAAAATGGATACAAACTATTCCATTATGGCAGTTGTCATTAAAAAAAAAAAACCGGTTTACAAGTTGGTCCATAACCGCCGCCACCAACATCAATAACGACGTACGAGTACATGGCTCAAGAAACGTGTTAGTGTGTAATCTGAGTCCAAAATGTTAGCTGTTGTGTCTATCTAGCAGAAGAAAAAGCAAACACATCCACTTGGTCAAAAATCAGAATCCTTCATAAAAAAAATACGTCTGTTCTTATGATAAAAATGATAGATATATTGTGGACAAATTACCTGGATTGAAGAAATCCTCTATGTCAATCTTTAAGGAAATAGGTAAATGTAGTACTTAGACAATTGAGAAAAAGAATGTTTTAACTCATTACCAAACGACAAAATTTGAGGCTTGTCCAAATTGAAAGCATTTGCAGAAGACAAGATGAAAGTGACTGAAAATTTGAAATTTGTGTTGTGAAGGGTAGAAAACATTGTGGGAAAAGGAGAAAATGCTGGTAACCTCCAATACTCACAGAGACAGGTTCGAAACGGCACTTTACGCCATACGCCATACGCTAAAAGGAGAAAATGCTGGTAACCAGCATTTTCTCCTTTTCCCACAATGCTTTCTAAAGGCTTCTTTCTCAGGGGCGTCAAAAGTAGGGATTGTGTGGTAATGGGTTAAAAGGGGAACCAGTTTCTAAATCGAGCCATGCTTCGGAAAAGCCGTTGTCTGCGCAAATCATATATTCTTCGAAGATTCGAGTTGTCTTATAATATATGACGCATCACTATCCCCGATATCGAGCTGACTGTAGTAATACGCGCTATAAAGTAGCAGTGGAGAAAATGTTTTTATCAATACGTTTGAGGAAAAATCAGTCCTTTTTTAGCCTCAAATTTCTCTAAACTGCTGATCATAGCTGGTTGAATCACACGAGGTAGCGTTTTATTGAGTAAACATTTATTTTTTGTTTGAAATTCAAAGTAACGGTTGTCGCGTAGGAAAGTGGTTCGGTTCTGTACCCAGGATGCCCAAATTAGATAGATGAGTATTTATAGAATACCATCTAGCGGGAGATAATGCCGGAAATGCTGGTTTCCTACATCTCCGTGATGTATTGTACAGAGCTAGCATCGCTTAAAGCCTTAAAATCAGTCTTCTTTAACAACCGACTGAATCATTAGGTAGGCAGGTCCTTAGACACCCAGAAAATTTAACACAAGCAAAAAGTTCATACGACAAGCAAAAGGTTTCGACACAGGTAAGCCTGCGCGGACTGCGCAGGCTGACCTGGGTCGAAACTTTTTGCATATGCATTATGCCCCCTTTACATCGATCATGGTCCATTTCCTTTTTTTTTTTTCCTGTAAAGAAATGTATATGATATTTTCTATACGAGTTTCTCATCGATATTGCCAGACAAATTTTATGACATAACCCGTTCAACGCCGCAGGTAGTGTCATGAGAATTTTTGATAGGATCAAGGCTGACTGAAAGTGTTGCCAGACTAATTTCAAATCCTCTAGTTCCAGTATAGACACAGGCGTTTGAGGCTTTATTGGTCTAGCAAAGAATGTGAACGTAAACCGTTATCTGTAGGAAACACGCCTTTTGACGGAAATTACGACAAGCTGTGTGAATGATGTCATCAGCGTCATCCTAGATAGATGTATGATGTATGTACTAAAATTGTCTTTGATCGATCATCGAGCTCTAAAAGCACACTAATATATCGCTTGTATATCACGGAATACGATTTTCAAATTTTCAATACAACAGTTTCTATAAACAGCACATTGGCGTTTTCCCTTTATATCCTACTGCAAGTTTTACCATATAGGATACAGAGAAAATTCCCAATGTGCTATTTATAGTAACGGTGTCCGATCATGAAACTTTCGTTATCCTTTGATAGACCGATGGAGTTTCAAAGGCCCATGGTTTAACTATATTTATTCTACTTCGATTGAGAAACAAGTGTTTTTAGCGTCAGACGAATCTCTCGCAATTCTGCTTCATGAAAACTATACTACAACTCGGGCCGAAAGCGTGTACCATTGCAATCCCAAAGTTGACACCCGCTCCCGAACTCAGGATCTTATGCTTATAAGCCCAACCAGAGGGACCATAACACCTTTTCATGAAGGCCAACAGAAGAAATATTTCTTTGTGGATAGTGTGGAGTGGTCCTATGTCTGACAATCCTGAGTTTTAACGACCCAAAGGAACAAGGCTTTTGAAAAAAAAAAAAAAAAACATTGTTGGAAATGGAGATAATGCCGGTAACCAACATAATTCTCCTTCTCCCACGCTGTTTTCTACAATTTTAAAGAAGAATTCACTTTTTGAGGCATATTTATTTTGTCGTCTGGAAGTGCTTTCAGTTTGGACCAGTCTTTAATCTTGCAGTCAGACCTTTGAAACTACATTGTTCAATAAGCAATATTCCTCCCACAAAAAATCATTTGAAATAGCAACATTTCGGTTTTACTATCGGCTTGAAAGTTTAATTTTACTTAATTAGCAGAAAAAGGGTTTAAAATCATGATTTGCAAACAAGAATTTCCAATTGGAGGGACTCCAATCAACTTTACTGACAGAAAAAAAATAATAACCCTTTCAAGGTCCTCGGCATTATTAGTTGTACCGTCAGGTGGCAGGGGACTTGGAAACTTTTTCACGGCTGTGGTTAATCATGTCGTCCCGAGCCGAAGGCGAGGTGGCGACATGAATCACCACAGCCGTGAACAAGTTTCCAAGTCCCCTGCCACCTGACCGTACAACGAATTTATTATACTGCGTAGTTTTACCCTTTCAAAGCGCATTAAGCGAAATTTTCCTGTTTTATACTCTCACGAATCGAGTATGCTGACGAAATAGAAATTCCCTTCTGTGCGCCCTAATTCAATGAAAACTGACGTCGCTGGTAACTGACGTTACTAAAACGTGCAGTTCGGTGAATAAATGTGCAGTCTGGTGATCGATCGACGCCGCCATTTTGGATGATGTATTGCACGTGTAGTGATGTTTACGGAGCACTCAAAGGGGAAACTGGTTTTACATGGTTTTTGCCAGGGAACATGATATTATGTTCCCGGCATGTTAACCAATCAGATCACGAGAAATTTCTTTGCAGTATAATAAAATTATCTGTTTACGGCTTCAGCCTGGGTCCACATTCACCAACCATTGTTAAGAACATTCTTTGTCCTGTTCACCAAGACTTTGAAAGTTTGAAAGTAACACAACTTCTGGTCGGCTAAACCAAACGGTTTAGCCAAACAGAAGGTATGTTACTTTTATATTTGGAAAAAAGTCTTGAGAATAAGACAAAGAACGTTCTTGAGAATTGCTGATGAATACGGAGGTCGTACATCTGCAATCGCTTCTAAAGATTATTTATCTATTTTATGTATTTATCCACTTATTTATTTGTTATTTATCGGGTTTTCTTTTTTTGTATTTGTGTGTGTGTGTGTGTGCTTTTGTTTTTCTTTCAAGAAAAAAAAAATTGAACAAGAGTTTATTTTACTCTGATTCAGACCACATCATTTGGCTTGCAATACGCGAAAAGGGGCATTCGGACATTTTTGTAAATTCACGGTGCTCTCGGATCAGCCTGCGCAGTCCGCGCAAAGAAAGAATATGCAGACGACAAATAAAAAGCCTCTTATATAATGGCATTTTTATTCAAAAGGGTAGGAAACATATATCTAAGATAGTAGACTCCTAACGGAAAACAGCTATTTTCACTATAATATTATCCTAAAGAAATGCTATGATTGAAACTGAATATTATTGTACTAGATCTACTATAAACCAGCCATTTTTTCCTTCGTAAAATTATCATTTATATATCTAAAACCACCTTATTCTTTTTACAAACGGAGATAATAATTACCTCTCTTTTCAGAAAACCAACAAAAGTATCAATAAATAGTTTCAAGATACACATCAAAGGAACTTCTAGTAAGTTAAAGATGTGTAAATATATCATTATAAATCTTTATTCATCAACAACAACAACAAATTACCCCATGTTGCACCAAAAGCTTTACATAGGGTCTAGGGCCTTTAGGGTTGCCAGCTATGCTTCCTTTATAGTAATTCTTTGTCAAAATACTTTTTTCGTCGGGGTTTATAACATGGATTGTTTGGTAAGGAGTCAAAAAGGACAAGTATCTGACAAACTCATCATATCCCTATCTGTGGGTCTATAGGTTTTGCAGCTTAACTCTTTACCAAACGACAAAATTTTAGACTGCTTCAAATTGAAAGCATTTGCAGACAACAAAATAGAGGTGACTGAAAAATTGAAATTTGTTCTGGGAAGGGTAGAAAACACTGTGGGAAAAGGAGAAAATGCTGGTTACCAGCATTTTCTCCTTTTCCTACAGTGTTTTCAAAAGGCTTCTTTCTCAGGGACGTCAAAAGTAGGGATTGTGTGTTAATGGGTTTAAACGTTTGAAAATATTCTGGGGAAAAGAGAAAGTGATTGTAGATTCTACATCAGTCTCATCAAGTCAAATACTTACACCAAGGGCTTTATAGCTGGAACAAAAATCCAGAAGAAATAACATTTTCATTTTATTCATGGAAGTTATGTGGAAAAAATAAATCACTTATATATATAGGATCCGACATGAGTCGGCGTTTTCAGAGATAAAATTTTACTACACGAATCGCGGGAAAATGTTATTACGCCAGCTTCTAGTGAGCTTATTTCACATTTTTCTTTGCGAATTTAATAAAATCTTACATGCATCTCAAACGCCGACGAATGTCAGATTCTTTTTATCACATTACAATAGTTCATTTAGTATAGATAAGAAGATGCAATACCTTCTGTTAATGCACGCCCGGTAATATGAATAAAACCCAATCGCTTTTATGAAATACATGTACGTGCAAAATGACGCAAAGAGTGACGTCAACCAACTGTAATATCAAACGTATATCAGATAGAAAATTCGTAATAGGTTTATTACACTGAAAACGAGAGATGTTATGTGAAAAAAATTGAGTAAGCAAAACTAGCAAAATAACATAGCCAAACTGGTTCCATTTAACTCTTTACGAAATGATGGTTTAAGTTTTAGAATATATTGGAATTATAGAAGGTATGCAAATCATTTTATCATATAATTTTAAATCTATTTATACTGTAGATCTATGCATATTTGTAGACAGTTCATTTGCACGTTGGCATCATGTTTATGCTTTCTATCCGTTTACAAAGCTCACTTTTCAAAAGTAATTAACGTATTTGAATAATTGCTAAACTGTAAATTTTCTATGCAGTAAGGGCAGCTATCCCTTGAAATTTAAAAAAATTAAGATTGTCAAGGGTAGGATTTTAATAACGTTTGAACGAAGATAGCTTCACTTGAGCTCTGGGTGTATTTTCCGTTCCCATACGGGTCTCCTATGAAAATGTAATGCCCATTCTTTGACAAGTTGGGTGGCCAGACACGCATATACCCAGACTCATTGTAAGCAAATACCGAGCCCCCAAAACGTTCTTTTTCACCATGTGCTCCTCCATAACCAATAAAACGATAGCCTTTGTTTGGTCCGCTTGTAGCCTCCGTAAAGAAAGAAAACAGATCTTTGTCCGACGGCGTGTACTTTGCGCTTACTGGTCCAAACTCGTTCTCTGCAATGTTTGGTCGTCCTGAAAAGAAGTTATGTTTCGATTTGAGTGTGTGTGAAGACCAGGCGCGCACTCTTACACTGGCTGTATTCATATTAAAACCTGTCATAATGTAGGAAATACCCCAGCCATCGTTATCGCAAATCGGCTTCCCATAATATTTGACTGTATCTTTAGTATAATCAGGAATGTAAGCAGACCATATCCTAATAGAATGATTGTTAAAACCCCAAGCCACACCTCCCCCGTTTAGATAGTTTCGCCACGAAACAGTAGCCCCGACACCGTCAGAGATATATGAAGATTGAACATGTCGCACTTGAACAGTTACAAAAGCTGGATAATCACCAATACCATGGTTCTTATCATAAAACGATGTTGCACTATCTGCTATATCAATAGGAAGCCATTCCGACTCGTAATCGGGGACTGCCATGTCATCGGGACCCCATACTTTCACTAAGACAAGAGCGGAATCAGAGGTTTGGTGGTTTGAACCGAGCCTCAGACCTCCATCGGCACCTGTGTTGACAATACATCCACCATGTTCGTCATTAGACTTTTTTGGAGCAAAAAGTACCACGTGCGTTTCATTGTAGAGGTAAACAACGCCGCCGTAAATATGCTCTTCATCATCATCCGTTTGAAAGGCCGAGTCTCCATGAAAGATCCATCCTGCATTTGGACCATCTGTCGGTTTGATCAGGACATCAACTTTGTTAGGAATTACACCAATTCTATGTTCAACCTCTATATGTGAAAGATGAGCGTCTTGGGATTTCATCAGGAACCAGTCGCTCATAAAACTAGGGCTCGTAAAATTTTGACTTGACATCTCGTCTTTGTACTCATGGTTGTCTTTTAACTCTTTGTCACATTTTGTGCAGCATTTTACGTCCTTCATGTCCTCCAATAAAAAAGCCATTTCTTCTTTTGTTTCAGATATTTCTAGTTCTATCTCTGAAAGTCGAGTCAAAGCTTTTTGCAACTTCTGGATTTGAAAATCCGTGGCTGTAGTTGCCGCTCCTTCGCATGTACCTAAAATTTTATTGTCTTCATTCTTTTCCAAATTATGTGCCACTAACAGACATCCTAAATTCAGCACTAGTAAGAATTTTGTGATCATATTGAACCTTTCTTAATGAAACGCCTGAGAAGTATGTATTCGGAATGAATATTTTTTCTTAACTATAACTTTTAAAATGCAAAGGAAGTGCTGTAGTTAAAGAGATTTACAATGTAACCACGAAGTGTCAAAGCGAAAGAATCTTATCGCAGTTAATGGACAACTTCGTAATACTGTTAACCGTTACCAAAAAAACAAAACCCCAGACCTACCTGAGGTGAAAGATTTCGCAGACAACAAAATATTTGTAATGCAAAAGTACAAATAAGCTTTTATATTATATTTCAAGTGTCTACTTTTAGAAATTTTATGGGTAAAGAAATGACGTAATTTAAGCTGGGGGGAATTATTTCCCGTTCACAGTGAATAATTTCCTCCTACCGAAAATCTGGTTTATTGACTTGAGATCACTGGTTTTAAAAGTGGTATTCGTTGACAAAATAGTCAGATGAAATATAGGCCTAATATATAATTTATTTCAACAGCTTGTGGTTAATATTGGGAAATATTTGCCTCAAAACGGAGAGGTCCGCGAAAATAACTCGTACCTTATAGCACTCGTTATTTTCGCGTACCTTTCCCTTTTTTCGGCAAATATTTCCCCATATTACCCACAAGCTGATGAAATAAACTCTATGGTATGGTAGACAATAATAAGGGAAGAGGATAAAATGCCGGTTACCAACATCTTCTCCTTTTCCTATATTTTTCAAAGGGCTTTCCCCTCAGGGTCGTTACAACCAGGAATTGTGTGTTAATGGCTAAAAACTGGTGGCTTCTTTGATGGTTAGGCAGCCCTTTGCATCTGGTAAGAAAACAGAAATGCATGCAATTAATTAAGGAGAGTTTCAATAGTCACAATAGCATAAGTGAAAAACAGTCAAACACGGCAACAAATCAAGTTAAGTTAAAATGATATGAGATAATGTAATCACAATATGCAATCATGTGACTACATAGTTTATCGTTATATCAGACGACAAGCTTGAGGACCTGTACAAACTTGAAGAACTTGTAGACAACATATTTGCGGTGCATGTAGTTAAAAAAGTAGAAGACGTTGTTGGAGAAGGAAAAAATGCTGGTGAACCCCTTATGAACTTCTCTTAAAACGACCGAAAACGGTAGTGTTTCATTAGAATTTAAGATACCCAATTTATTTGAAAGTTTTGTAGACAATGCAGCGGAAACGAATGCCTTAGATGGCCAGTGTTGTCATTCATATTCAGCACTGTATAGCTATCTTTTTTCTCCCTTTTTTCCCAATAAACCTTATTCTTTTTTGACATGAAGTGTCCATGTTGGTATTTCGAGGAATTTGCGAAGACCCAAGATCACACAGCAAGTCTGTGAGATCTGATCTGAATCTACGCTGCCTGCATCTTTTTTATTGCTTTAAATTCATCACTGCACAGGTTAACCCCATAACAAACAATCAAACGAACAAAGTCCGTCACAAAGAAACAAATGAACAAATGCATAGCTGCATCTGGCGGGATTCGAACCCATGAAGGACACAGATCCTCAGTATACATTTATATCAGTGTCTTAAACTGTCCAAAACGAAATATTTTAAACTCCTCCCAGTTCGAAATATTTGGAGATGACAAATTCAAAATTCACACAATAAGTCAAAGTTCGGTAATAGGGTAGAATAGGGTAGAAAACATTCCAAAAAAAAAAAAGAAAATGTTGGTTAACAACATTCTGTCCTTTTCCCAACAAAGTCTTTATAAAATTGTTTCATTTAGTTAATTCAGGGAATATTCTTGGCCAACCATCGATAAATAAGAAAGAGTTGTGTTCAAAACGTTTTTTTTTAACCTTTTTACCAAAATCCCTACTTTTAACGACTTCAAGGAGGAAGGCCAGGATAGCGTTAAATATATTGCGGGAAAAACAGGAAATGCTGGTAAAAAATGGCTACAGTTTAAATTCTGCTGCTAGATCAAGAGACAGATCGTAAATAATCTAGAATAAAACAGTTGACAGTTTAGATCAGAGATCAGACTGCACGTTTTGTGCAGTCTGATCTTGATCTACACTGTCCACAAAAGCTTCTTGTGTCGTCTGTAGTATGTAAAGAGTTAAACTGAGGATAAAATGCTGAAAAGGCACAAATGGCTGTTTTTCTTTTTGCTTTTATCTAATTTACGTCAAGCTGACAGATTTGTAGATCATATTTCGAATTGCAAACAATAGTGCATATTCAACCAAAGCAAAATACGTGAAACAATTATCTCCTACAGACTAATCTTATTTTAAGATGTCGAAATTAGATAAGCGCTACCTTTATTCGGCGTAGATAAACAGGCTGGCTTTTGACCTTATTCTTTGGTCTTGATGTGTTCAAATCAATAAACAGAAATTTGCAATCGGCAAAAAATTAAGACATTTGAGGACCCCCTTCAGGCCTGTTTGCGGACAAATTACGCAGACTATCTTTGTTCAAAAGATATTTTTTGTTTCTTTTAATTTCAGAAATTAAATTGAGCAACTGCGCGGTTGGGCATAACAAATAAAAAAAAATCGGATGTTTGTTGTTGTTGTTATTCTTGTACATGTACATACTTCCGAAGGCCATGGCGTGCGCAGACAGCACGTACGTGTGTTATTGTTCATGAAGCATTCCCGCAAATCTTCGCGAACTTTACCGCGAAATCTATAAATACATGTAAGTAAATTTGGTATCTGATCGTTTACAAACCAACAGGAATAACATGGTATAAAGAAAGTTAAAGAATAAATTTGCGGGCCTATCAAATATAGATCAGACATAAATGATGTGTTGCTTCAAAGTAGATTTCCAACATCCTCTACCCAGTTGGAAAGAAACAGAACTTGGTGCTATAGTTTAACGAGGACGTGAATCCAAATAATTAATACATTTATTTCAACGTGTCAAAAGCTTTTAACGTATGCATACTGGAATAAATCTGATTCTCTTAACTTTGATGCTAAGTTCACAGTCTAGTCACAGGAAAATATTTGAAAAAAAAATTTGGAAATGATAAATTGCTCGCTATTGGCAATTTCTTCTTTTGCCAACATTTATTTATTTATTTATTCAAATGTTTTTCAAAGAAAGACATAAAAGAATTTTATGATGATTGATGAATTCAGTATTAAATTGTTTGTTGCGAGGCTCGAGGGAACTGGATCGAGTTAGGGACTTTGAGGTTACAGTTTCTTACTAATTTAGCTAGGACATCCTTTCGAGTTAAGAAGTAAAAGAGAAGCGGAACCAGTGGAGGAGTAGATGGGGCTGGAAGATACAGTCTCTTGGTCTTTAGGCTAGGATAGCCTGAAGAGTTGTGAAGCAGCGGAGAACTAGAACGTGATTAGGGAGTAGAGGGTACAGTTTCTTTCATTTAGAGTTGCGAAGTAAAAGAGAACTGGAACAAGTGAGAGAGGGGCTCAGTATCTTTTTGCTTTGGATAGAATAGCTTTTCGAGTTATGAAGTAAAAGAGAAGTAAAACCAGTCACAGGAGTTCGGGATACAAATACATCACACTTTTGGCTAGGATAGAGGAGGAGTAGGTCGGGATTGGAAGATATATTCTCATAAAGCTTTGGCCAGGTACCTAGCTTTTCGAGTTGTAAAGTAAAAGAGATCTAGAACGATTGTGGTAGGGTGGTTAGGGTTTGAGGGTACAATATTGCCGTTTTGGCAGGGATAGCTTTTCGAAGTGTGAAGCAAAAGAAAACTAGAACGAGTGATGGACATGAGGGGGAAGGGTTACTACATGTATTTCTAGCCGTTTTGGCTAGGATAGCTGTTAAAAAATATTGGCTCATCTCTAAACCCTTAATGAACTCACCATTTTAACCATATTGTGTAGTATTAAGTCTTGAAATCCATTTTTGACAAAGAATGTGAACGTAAACCGTTGTCTGTAGGAAACACGCCTTTTGACGGAAATTACGACAAGCTGTGTGAATGATGTCATCAGCGTCATCCTAGATAGATCTATGATTGGGAATTGTAGTGTTTATGTTTAGATCCAATATCAGACTGCTTATATACCTGTAGTAAAACATAATTTACCCAGAACAAAGATGTAAACCAAGACTTTTGCGATGGAACAATCTGAAAGACAGACACCTTCCACATTCAAAATTTACGTTTGAATTAAAAAAGATATACGATGTCCTGCTAGTACAACGGCTTCTTACCAAAGGGTTAGCAAGCTCTACAAAAGAAGAATTCCGAAAATGCTGTAGGAAAAAGGAGAAAATACTGGTATCCAGCCTTTCCTTCTTATCGCTCAGCGTTGTTCACTATTTCAGAGACAAATCCAATTATGATTTTTTTTTCTTCTGTAGATGCTTGAAATTTTGACAAGTTTTGACTTTTTTCGTCTCAAAATGTGAGAGTAGACAAAAAAAAAAAAAACCCTCCAAGAGCTTTATGATCACACAAACTATCACATTTCTGGAGAAAATGATGTTTCCATAGATACTTTAATCCCCGGGGACAAATAAAATACTGTGTCAGATCTATGCAGACTATTGTCTCATGATTTATATATGAGCCGTGTTCTGTGAAAAGGCGGCTTCATGCATCTGCAAAAAGTATCGACTCAGGTCAGCCTGCGCAGTACGCGCAGGCTGACCCGAGTCGAAACTTTTTGCTATTGGCCATTTTTTTGCGTGTCAAAATACCGCTGTACCTCATGTTGCAGCCTGCTGTTAAATAAAATGGAGTTTAAAGATCCACATATATGATTATGATGACTGGGTCGGTATTAAGGAGTACAGTGATGCACTAAACCTCGGTTCGTCAGGGTCCCACTAACATGTATGTTTTTAGACGTAAAAATCCGTATCCCTAACCTCACAAATTTGATACAGATGCCTTTTTTGTGGTATTTGTCGAAGACAATACTACTATGAGTTCAGGATTGAATTTTGATCACTATGTATCTTATTTTGTGCAAAGTCGAAGGAAATAAACCCAGTTCAACTCATTCTTTCTCAGGCAAATGAGTTTTTCGGTGGCACTCAGATATTTAGTTTGAAATGGCATATTAATATACATGGGCCGAAGCCGTCGATCATTGAGATACTTATTTTTGATTGAAAATAGCTTCTCCCGCTCACAGCCTTTTATCGGTGCAATGATACAAATTTGCCAACTGACCCAGGGCTTTTTCGTTCCAAAACCAATTCGTTCCATGGCTTGTTCGTCCTATGATTGCGCTACTCCATTTGATTGCTCATGAATATTTATAGATCGAAGTAATTGATTGTAATATTGGAAATTGAATGTGAAAGGCTAAAGATATTTCAAAATTATAGTTTTAAGGTAAACGAGTACTCTCCCTTCAACCGATAAGGTATTCATTTGCTTAGTGGGTTGACTTTAAAGCCAATATTTTAACAATATGTCTCTTTTTCTTTCAACCTATTAATTCCACACAATGGGTTTCCTTGACGAAAACCACTTCAGCGTTTTCAACGCTTTGATTACGTCTTGCAACGAAGCAATTTTTAAAGCTTTGTGTTAAAAGGAAAAGTTTCTTGGCGCTAGAATTCCCACTAATTATGTATCTTTTTCTAAGAAGTCTGCATCAAGTTTTTGTTTTGGGTAAGAAAAAAAAAGAAAAAAGTCTCAGCCAATCAGATTATTATTTTGCATTTTGAATTCGAACAATATTCATATCTTTTGGGGATTACAGCCCATTTATCTCAGTCCTGTTGGTCTTTCTCTTTTCCGTAACTTTTTCATTGGAAATCTGGAATTGGATAACTTTTGCAGGCGCTGTAGATTAAGATCAGGCCGCTCGAGACGTTCAGTATGACCCTGAAACTACACCTTCTGCCACCTCAAGCTAGTCTTTGACCAAAATCACCTTAATATTAAACGAAAAGATACTTGAAGATCCGTAGAAGAGTCGAATCCATTTAACCTTTAGGCTGCTATGCGCGACTCACTGACCTTTTGCGGACAGTGTAGATCAAGATCAGATTGCACAGAACGTGCAGCCTGATCTTGGATCTACACTATCCGATTGGGAGATATCTCTTCTGGAAAAAAAAAAACTTTTGAAATAACAAAATTTGGGTTTTTACCATCGGCTTAACCCTTTACCACACAATCCCTACTTTTGACGCCCCTGAGATGGAAGCCTTTGGAAAACACTGTAGGAAAAGGAGAAAATGCTGGTAACCAGCATTTTCTCCTTTTCCCACAGTGTTTTCTACCCTTCCCGGAACAAATTTCAATTTTTCAGTCACCTTTATTTCGTTGTCTGCAAATGCTTTCAATTTGAACCAGTCTAAAATTTTGTCGTGTGGTAAAGAGTTAAAAGTTTAATTTTAGTTATTTAGCAGGATAAAGGTTAAGTGGAAGCCTCAGAGTTAATTAACTGAACACTTATCCGGCTATACGCAAACACCGATGAAGGTTATTTTAAGTGAAGACCAAATCAGCCAACGCTGCTGAGGGCAATCTGATCTTTCTAAACCTTATTTGCAAAATGTTACCCCCTACGTGTTGTAGCAATCATCAGCCATTCTCAAATACATTCCAATAACTATACATTTCTGTGATAGTCCACGGTGTAATTTTTGCAAAACTTTGGCTGGTTTCTGGAAGTGAGAGGAAGCTTCACGTAGTTTGACGGATAAATGACAAATGGAGCTTCCTGTCTCATGAATAATTATTCCAGTCAATAAATTGACTTGTGCACTTAAAACCCATCTGTACAAGCTATGGCAGAACTACAACGTCAATTGACCTTTCTGTAAACGCGAGTTTGGCAATGAAACATTAATGGTACACACAATTTAAACCATTGATGGTATACACCAATGAAGTCATAAATGACACACACCAATGAAATCATTGATGGCACACACCAATGAAATCATTGATGGCACGCACCGATAAAATCGTTGATGGCACGCATCAATGAAATCATTAATGGCACACACCGATGAAATCATTGATGGCACGTATCATTGAAATCATTGATGGCACGCACCGATGACATCATTGATGGTATTTCAATGAAATCATTAATGGCACGCATCAATGAAAACATTAATGGCACGCATCAGTGAAATCATTCATGGCACGCACCGATGAAATCATTGATGGCACTGCAATGAAATCATTGATGGCACGCATAGATCTTGATCTATGCCGTCAGTAAGAGTCCCAGATTTTGTATACGGCTCTCGAAGGGCTAATGAAAGCCTATAACTATATAGTTTCTTAGAATTTTACACTGATCCAGTGTGTCCCTGTCCAAAACTTTAAATCAGAGCTATTTAAAGTCAAAACTTGGGCCCTTAAATAGCAGACAGTGTTGCTACGGGAGACCACTCCTTCATTCATGATTTAAATACAATACCTAACAACAGTGTTAGGGAGATATTCTCTTTAGCTCAGTGGTTACGATGTTGGCCTTTTGTCCGGACGTTTTAGATACAAATCCTGTCATGTCCCTGTATTTCTGCTATATGCTTAGCATTTGTTCATTTGTTTCTTTGTTACGGATCGTTCGAAGGACGGTAGATCAAGATCACACCGCGAAAAAAATCCGTTATCTAATCTGTCTTATAGACCTAAATGTGAAGTACTTTACACACAACGGCTCTGAAATTGAGACCACTATTAATATAGACTAAAAATAACACATTCGGCAATCAAAAGATTCGTCAATATTTTGCTTTCATCAATGGTATGTACAATGTAAGGACAAAGGAAAAGGTCAGAAGGGCAAAAAATTGTTAGATTCTCTTTTCAGAGCCACATATACCCATGAGCAATGCCCTGACAATAGGAGGCAAAATGGACCTGCGTGATGAATTATATCATGCCAGCCATCACATTATTTGTCCATGTAATAAGTTTTGTCTTACAACCAATAAATCATGATATATAGAGGATATTTGGGGGATTTTTAGCTCCACTGGCCGAAGACCAGCGGACTTATGTCATGGCCCGGTGTCCTTCGTGCGTGCGTCCACGCGTGCGTTAAGTTTTATTTCAAACAACTTCTTCTCTGAAATTACAAATTCAATTTTGATGAAACTTCACAGATATGATCCTGCCATAGTTCTCTCCAGAATTCCTTGAAAGAATTTTATTCCTTCAAAAACTCTGGTTGCCATGGCAACAAAACTGGAAAGTATTGCAATTTTTTAAAAATCTTCTTCTCTGAAACCAAAGGCCTAGGGCTATAAAATTTGTTGTGCATGACCTCTACCGAATTCCTTCAAATAATAGCCCTGGGGTCAAAATTGGCCCCGCCCCTGGGGTCACAAGTTTTATATGGGCTTATGAAGGGAAAACTTTAAAATCCTTCTGGTACCTAGCCATAGGGCCTAGGGCTACCAAATTTGGCATGTATCTTTATTAAGTAGTTGTCTACCGAGAGTGCCCAAATTATAGCCCTGGGGTCAAATTTGGCAAGGCCTCGGGGGTCACAAGTTTTATATGGGCTTATAGAGGGAAAACTTTAAAATTCTTCTAGTACCTAGCTATAGGGCTTAGGACTGCCAAATTTGGCTTACATCCTTATCAAGGGGTTGTCTACCAAGAGTGCCCAAATTATAGCCCTGGGGTCAAATTTGGCCTGGCCACGGGGTCACAAGTTTTATATGGGCTTATATTGAGAAAACTTTAAATATCTTATATATATAAGGTATATGACGTAATATTTCCATTTGGCTGTGAGTCACACTCATTTTAGAATAGGTAACTAGAATATAAAAATCGGTGTTTTCACTGGTCGTCACTATGAAATATCGAAAAATATTTCACCAATATTTCTCGATAACCAACCGGAAAGAATGTAATAAATGTGGTCTTTTGAAGAAGATGCGTGCATTTACACAGCATGGCTCAAATGCTGCCATTGCATGTCTATGCCATGTTGTAGATAAACTCAAAAAAACTGTGTGTTTTTTTTTTAAAGCGAGTGAATTTAAATTGCATCTTGACGCTAAACAGACCCGTCATTAGTGATACCATTAGCATTCGAAAGATCAGTGTAACCAAAATGACAAAGTTGATTTATATAGGACAGATCTTTTTTTGCTCTCGGTTTATTCGGTTGTTAACCATTTGTTTCACGTAAATATATTTAACCAGTGTATGTATACATAATTGATGTTGACATACATGATATACCAGGAGATTGGCGATTAAAGGTGGCCCTTCAGATTTTGGAACGAAAATTTTACAAAAATACAAAAAAAAAAATCATGCTTATACTCCCAAATCCTTATAATTTTCATTCATTAAAACCCAGTAGTCGAAAACCATCCGACAACTAGATAAATTAGAGATTCACTACAGCCCAGGTCAACAATGAAGGGAAACACGGTCTATTTTTACATGAGCAACTCGCTCATTTACATACCGGAAATATACATACGAAGCTTCAAATATAGCATCCGAAGTTCTAGACATTATGGAAAATAATTACATGTTTATTATGTTACGGAATTTGATAGTCATTAGTCACGTGCAAGTCACTTAACATTCCAACAATACTTTTTTGATTTTGGCGGGAAATCTATAAATAGCTTAAGAGGCTACATAGCCTTTTAAGGGAATACCACTAAAATTTTTTTATGTAATTCTATGATTCTTAATTACTGATGATTGGTATTGTTTTTTTCATATAAATTTAATTGACATATATATTTTTTAATTTGGTGTGATGTGAAAATTCCAAATACCCACCTTTAATACCCCCAGAAGTAAATTGTTTCGGGCACCAAAGTTATACACAGACTCAAAGAGGACTTTGAATTTCTCATATAGATAATTTGATAAATGTGATTTAGAAATACCTCTATCTACCTAAGTTTTATATTTAAATTAAGACAAACCAAATATGGACGTGTGTTAATTTTGGGATTATTTATGAGAGAATAATAAATCATTTTTAAAATGGTTTCAAGTTGCGACTCCTAGAAAATAGTTCCTGATGTGTATGAATTAGTTCCCCCGTTTTCCTTTCTTCAAAGAGCGACGCCAACCACAAATTAACTTAATAATGATAAATAAGTTCTGCTTATTTTTGCATTATCTTCACGATGCTTAAGACAATCTAATACATTTTTTCTTTTTAAAGAAGAAACTGGTTTAAAGTATCAACCGCAAACACGAGAAATCATACCTTGAGCCCAAAGCTTCGCATTTTTTTCTGATACATAGACAAGTGGAGCTGAAATTTCCATGATAATTTTTTTTTACCCCCTAAGAACACCATACTCATTTCAGCCTTGCTCAATGTTACAGGAGGATTATCGTATTTGCAAAACGTATGGACCAAGGTCAGCCTACGCAGTCGCGGACTGCGCAGGCTGACCTTGGTCCATACGTTTTACTATTGGTCAACTTTTTGCATGTCAAAGTACCAGTTTACCTCATGATTTATTTGGCTTATAGTCAAACTGGAGTTTATGGGTCAAGATCTATATCATGGAACACGGAGATGCACTACATCTCCTTTAACCAGGACATGGCTCTAATATCTAGCAAGGCGATGCTTGTCTTACGAACATGAAAGTTTGCAAGAAAAGTATAGCTGAAATAAAATCCGCATCTGGCGGGATTCGAACCCATGACGGGCAAATACCCTCGTTTTTAGAAGTTTAAAAGACCAATACCATAACCACTGAGCAAAATAGATATCTCCCTAAAGCAATTGTTAGGTATTGTATTTCAACTCATTACCAAACGACAAAATTTTAGGTTTGTCCAAATCGAAAGCATTAGCAGATGACAAAATAAAAGTGACCCAAAATTTGAATTTTTTTTGTGAAGGGTAGAAGACATTGTGGGAAAAGGAGAAAATGCTGGTTACCAGCATTTTCTCCTTTTCCCATAATGTTTTCTAAAGGCTTCTTTCTCAGGGGCGTCAAAAGTAGGGATTGTGTGGTAATGGGTTAATCTGGACGAAGCCATACATGGACGAGTGGTCTTCTGTAACAAGTGAATCAGCCATTTTATCAGATTTGTACCCGAGGAAACAAAGATATGGAAATTCTTTCGTCTGTCAATGAATAAAGGTACAGAGAGAAGTGTTTATGTCACTAAAAGCGAGTTTTGTAGAAACAAAGTAACGGAACTACTTTTGTCAGCGGCAATATTTGTGCTTGTGGTAGTACCATATACAGAATGTATTGCAGACAAATATTTGTGAAAAAATAAGTCTTGGCTGAAAGAGCAATTTTTCTTGCACGCATCCTATCAACCGTAGCTAGTTCGTTCCAGAAAATATTAAATCACAAACAAGTAATTCATGGCTTCCACATGAATGTATGCTATTTCTTCTGTTGTGTACCGGAAGTACAAGGAATATTAGTCAAATCTCTATTATTGCTCAGAAAAAGAGATATCTATAGCTATATCGCGGATTAATTCGCTTGTTTATTTATAATTTTCAAGACTTTTTCAAAACCTGAGTTACATCGTTTTGATCAGTACAACTATTAATACTTTCCTTAAGTTTCTTTACAAGTACGTCGCACAATATTCTGGTAGCTCTCCCATATAAACTATATTGAAATTGTTCAACTGTGAGAGAGGAATGAGTCCAAAAATTCGCATACGTTGGTAGTGTAAAATAATTGGTGGGTCCTTTTTGTGTTGTCGAGTTATAATAATCACATAGTTGGTCTGCAATACGCCAAAAGGGGCATTCAGGCATTTGTCAAAAAGCGCCGAAACGGGTCAGCCTGCTTGGAGTCAGCCTGCGATGTCCGCGCAGGCTAATCCGAAACGACAGTTTCTGTTCTTTTCGTTCTGTATGATTAAATCTAATATATTTGAAAAGTGCCTTCTAGGATTAGTCTGCGCGGACTGCGGAGACTGATCCGTACTAAATTTTACGCAATTTTAAGTTCGAATGTCCCTCTTCGCGTGTTGAAGGCCATATCATATTTTTAAAAACACTGTTCCATTGACCTACATCTGTTTGTTGATCATGCTTATGAATATCAAGTCACTAACATGTAAGTCATGCTCTGGCAAACGGGGGTTTATTGTGTCTCCGCGATATTATAATTGGCCCGCAACACGCGAAAGGGGGCATTCGGACATTTGCGTAAAGCATGGTCTCGGATCAGCCTGTGCAATCCGCCCAGGTTAATCTGATACGAAACGTTCCTTTTTTAAGTAGCTTTCAGTTTTGCCCATGTCTACTGTAGCACAAAATCAAATGTAGTCGTAAAGTGCCGTCTCGGATTAGCCTGCGCGGACTGCGCAGGCTAATCCGAGACGACACTCTACGCAGATGTCCGAATGCCCCTTTTCGTGTGTTGCAAGCCAGATGGCCTACAACACGCGGAAAGGGACATTCGGACATTTGCGTAAGGTGTCGTCTCGGATCAGCCGACGCAGTTCGCGCAGCCAATCCGTGACGATACTTTCCGTAAATTGACTTGAGACTCGGTGAACATGTTTGTTGTATTGCCTGCCCTTTGCTACTATTATACCTCCTCGACAAGTGCCGGTGGAATGGGCATATCTTGTGACAATTTGCCACTCTTGTTTCATTATCATTTGGTCTTGAAACTCAATATTTAGTATTTATCTTCATTGTAGACCTTTACTGGTTAGTACTCAGGTGAGCGATATAGGACCATCATGGTCCTCTTGTTTATTTTGTCTTAATGGATCACCAACCAACTTCCTTTTCGAAATCGATGCCCATTTTGCATTAATGTTCTCTCACTAGATTTGTAGCCATTTTTCAACAGCAAGCAGTAATGATCTTTTTTCAAACTGTTTTTTCACGTATTTTTATTATGTAATAATAGTCTAAGTACATATAAATGAGATATCCTTTGTAAAAAGCGGGCTTTATGCATCAGCAAAAAGCATTCCGCGCTGGTTGACCTGGGCCGAAACTTTCTGCTATCGGTCCATACTCTACTTTTCAAATGACCAGTCTTCTCTATGATTCAATCAGATATTACACAAAGTTAATTCTATGGAAACTAACTTGTGTGATGCCTTGCTTGGTACAATGTATATCGAAGATGCACTAAGCCCTCATTTCAAAAAGCACAGTCCAAATGAATGTACAAGAGCTCCAAAGCATTTGATATAATACACGTGGAAAGTTGTTTGCGACAAGTTCCTTACAGTCAAGGCAAAGCACATTTTTTTGTACAATTGGAAAACTGATTACGCAGCATGAAGCGAGAACTATTTTACTCTCATCCTCGTTGACCCCCCGGTCTCACAGACCCCGATTTCCAAAATAATCGTAGTGCTTCGGGAGAGCGCATTTTCTCCGATTTTACCACGAATTCAAGCCGTTTTTCTCCTATCATACTTGGACGAGGGGTATTGTTAGACATACATCGGTGTGTTCCCGATGGGCTGCGAAAAACTACGATGCGATACGATTTTCTACGATTTTGCCCCGATTTTGTTCCGAAGTACGCCGAGTTTAGGAGCCGAGTTACTACGAAACAGTACGATCTAGACCGATTGTCCCGATTTCTTACTACGATGGACTACGATGCACAAAGATTTACTGCGACATACGCCGACAGATCCGAATCGACTACGAGTTTCAAATCTTTTTTCAGGATTATGACCCGATTTCGTAGACTGGTTATATAAATTCCGTGATTAACAACAAAAACATCAATTATCATATGGACATAAGACGTCATCCTCAAACTCATTTTGCAGGACAACTGGCTGATCCGGCATAAAATCAGGGTCAGGTTAGTTCTCTGTGCTTAATGGTGGAGCTTAGGTGCTCGATGGAGGAGACATATCTGTTGTAGATGACTGCTTTTTCTTCAAAAGCCCCCTTTTTGGTTTCATTGTATCGAAGTATAGGGAAGCGTCTCATTTAAAGGTTTGGAAAAAATCTGCAAATTAATTGTTTTCAAAGTTGATTTGCCTTTTTATACCTATCGGAATTCGGGGTACTTCGTAGTACTACGGGATGATATCTTAGCAGTTCGTAGTTATTCGGTGTAGGTCGGTGTAGCTCGTGATGCTAGTCGCGTATCTCGTCGTAGTTCATCGGCGAGAATCGGTAGTTACTCGTAGTACATCGGCGTTATTCGGGGTTCATCGCCGAGGAAGGTACGCCGAAACAGGACCGACTAACGCCGAATAACACCGATTTGCTTACTACGAACAACGACGACTGAGTACGAGGTACACCGAGGTGCGCCGATTTCGGCACGATTTTCCAAATCGGGAGAAAAATTTGCGCATGTTGAAATTTTTGTCCCGATTTATTTTTGATCCCGAATTGATGCCGATTTGAGTCAGGAGGCACTACGACTCTCCCGAAGCTAGCCGATTTCGCGCCGATTTTGAAATTTTCGAAATCGGGATTAAATCGGGGTCTGTGAGACCGGGGGGTGACAAAGCCGATATTATTGATCTGGTTGTCACTTGGACTATCCGTTAATCTACAACGCTAGATGATTAAGTAAACTCTAGTAATCATTTGCACTGTATTTTTTGTGCTTATATGTTCTTCCACCTCTCCTTGTAAACTCCGTTCGCACATTTTTCGCCTGTCTCCCTCTTCCCTTTAGATCCTTCCATTGACTTGCTTAAACTCCTATTTTCTGTCCGTTTGTTTGTCAGGTTACTTGTTTGATTTTTCTGTTTGATTTTTTTTTTCTTTTGTTCTTTGCTAGTTTGCCCTTTTTCTTTCTCATTCTCATTACATGTTTGTACAAACAGCTGCAACACTTCCCGGTGTAATGCAGAGAAATCACACTCCCCTACAAAATGACCCGGGTCATAATCCTATGTAGAGAAATGACCCCAGGAGTCATTTTCTAGGGGAGGGTCATTTCTCTGCATTACGCAGAAATGAACCCTGGAGTTATTTTGTAAGGGAGGGTCATTTCTCTGCATTACGCCGGCACTGTATGGTACTCTTGTTTCAAAACCGTGGGTATCATTCGATCAATATCGTTAGAAAAATTCTGAATGCCGAAACACATCTCTCATTAAATTACAGCTGAATCTCGCCTGTTGAGAATACATGAGCGTATGCCCCCGAGTCTTAGGGATACCTATTACATGCAAGTATTTGTCCGCAAATGCTTTCATTTTGAAAAAAAAAACAGTGGGTGGTAAAGAGTAAAAGATGACTCTATCTAGTAAATTTTGAGGTCTTGACGAAATGATAATCCAATATCTTTATAAAGTTTGAGGTATTAAAGAAACAATGAAGCAATGTCTTTTAAAAATGTTGACGTCTTGACGCAAAATTGAAACAATATCTTTGTATAGTTGGAGGTCTTAAAGAAACAATGAGATAATACCTTTGTAAAATTTGAGGTTTTGAAGAAACAATGAGCCAATATCTTTGAAAAGTTTGATGTTTTAAAGAAACAATGAAGCAATATGTTCGAAAAGTTTTGGTTTTGAAGAAAAAAAATGAATCAATATCTTAGTAAAATTTGCGGTTTAGAAGAAACAAGGAACTAATATCTTTGTAAAGTTTGAGGTCTTGATGAAACAACAAAGCTATATCTCTGTAAAGTTTCAGGTCTTGAAGAATTAATAAAACGATATCTTTGTAAATTTTGAGGTCTCACAAGGAAACAATGAAGCAATATTCTTGTATTGTTTGAGATCTTGAAAGAACAATGAAGCCATATCTTTGTAAATTTTGAGGTCTAAAGGAAGCGATATTTTTGTAACGTTTGAGATCTTGGAAGAAAAGTGCAGCAATATGTGAGTAAAGTTTGAGGTCTTAACGAACTAATGAAGCAATGGTTTTGTAAAGTCAAGCTCTTGACGAAAAATGAAGCAATATCTTTGTAAAAGTTGGGTCTTGACGAAACAGTGAACCAATATTTTAGTAAAATTTGAGGTATTGACGAAAATGAAACAATGTTTTGGTAAAGTTTGAGGTGTTGACGAAACGATGAAGCAATACTAATGTGAAATTGGAGATTTTGATGTAAACAATGAAGCAATATTTAACTGCTAGTTCATTACCCCATAGAATGCTCCTTGACCTTGTTCCAAGAAGAACTGATGGGCTTAAGAATATCACCTTCACATTCTTTGTTAAAAGTGACCTTTAACTCTTTACCCCATAAGGCATTTCTAAGGTATCTCAAACTGACCCTGAATAACAGCAAGGATGAAGCCGTTTCTAATGTGTATATGACACCTTTTGATAGTATAGAAAACATTGTGACAAAAGGTGAAATTGCTCGTCACGAGCAATTTCACCTTTTGCCACAATGTTTTCAAAAGGGTCCTACAAGCAATGCGTAGAAATGGAGTAAAGGATTAAGACAATGTATGTATACTGACAATTCTTACAAATTCCTGAAACCCTCTATTCATATTTACGAAAAAAACATAACAAGTTAAAATATCTAAAATTCTGTTTACATATGTAAATTGGTGTAGAATATAATACATGGAACTCACTCACTCATACATATTTTAACTACGTTTACCTTAGTTCAGAATCAATCGCCTTCTGTAACGAAATCCAACTCAAATTGTGACCAGAATTTTAAACTGTTTGACTGCTGGTCTGATAAATGTGGAATTACAATGTAGGTACAGGGCGTTGCATAAAATTTTCATCATTAATATGAGGTTGTTCAACTAGGTATGGGACCCAAGTGTATAGCTAAATTTAACAATTTATCACAAAATTCCTAATTTCCACGAACCTGAATGCCTTTGAAAACATTGTGGGAAAAGGAGAAATGCTGATGATCAGGTTTATTACCCCCTTTTCCAAAAGTTTCTATCATTAACGACGTAACAAATTGCCCCCCCCCCCCCCCTTAAACCTCAATTTTTCTGCGAATTTTCCAAATGATAAGAAAATCAACGAATGGTATGACTTCATTTGCCTAGATGTCGATAAAGTATCATATGACTTACAAGAAAAGCAAATTGGTTGCAAACTTCGATGTATCCCGATTTCTGATATGAGGTATGTCCGTAAAGGAGTGGTATTATTGTTTCCCTGTTATCTTAATATAATATAATTTACCGATATTCTGACGCAGTATGAAGTCTTCATATGCGTAAGAATCTACTTTTTTGCCAACTTATATGTTACATGATATTATATGCCCTACCTCGGCAGGTCAGACGCAAGAGGAAATCAATTCGTACACAAACCAACAATTCTTGAGAACGTTCTTTGTCTTATTCTCCAGAATTTTCTACATTTGTAAGTAGCGCAACTTCTAATTGGCTAAACCATTCGGTTTAGCCTATCAAGATTTGTGTTACATGATATTCGATTACAATGCGTAGTCTAGGCCGCTACTCCTATTTCCGACTTCTGTTGTTTATTATTCCATAATAAGTTCATGCAATGGAACATAAATGTTTTATATTTGTCTGAGTGGAACGAAAGAAAATATAAATGATATTATATGCCCTACCTTGGCAGGTCAGACGCAAGAGGAAATCAATTCGTACACAAACCAACAATTCTTGAGAACGTTCTTTGTCTTATTCTCCAGAATTTTCTACATTTGTAAGTAGCGCAACTTCTAATTGGCTAAACCATTCGGTTTAGGCTATCAAGATTTGTGTTACATACAAATTTAGAAAACCTTGAAGAATAAGACTAAGAATATTCTCAAGAATTGCTGCTGAATACGGGCCCTGACTACTTTTTTTAAAAATCTCCCTTTAAAATTGCATAGCCAAGACGAATCGTCTGCATAGTTTTGCTGCTAAACTCAATAGTACTTCGACATCATTTTCCGGAAGTGTCAAAAGATCAATTTGTAAAGAAAGGTTACTAGAGATATTTCGTCAAGGTAACGCTAAACAAAATCGGCACAAGATAATGGGTTATTCCTGTTCAAAACAATGCCTTTATTTTACTATCTGATTGAAAAATACTTTCTAATATATTGAGAGAAAAGGAAAAAGAAAACGTTTGTAAGCGGTATTTTCTCATTTTCGTACGCTGATTTATATCATTTTGAATCCCATCATTGAGCAATGTTTTAACTACCCCTGCAATGCTTTCAATATAGTTATGCCTAGAATGTTATGGTCTAGTAAATAGGTTAATGTTTGATTATTCACATTTCTGAGAAAGTCGGTTTCTTTCCGACATCCGGGCTCTATCTGTATTCACGATAATCTGTCACTGGAAAAATCGGGTAATGGTTTTTGTACAGGCGCACTCACAAGTGGAATTTCTTTGTCGCCAGCATGTCCCCAAGTTTTACATTCGTCCAGCTGAATTGGAATAATTAGCGGAAACTAACTTTGTTTAACCATATACAGATCAATTTTGTCTTGTGTTTGACCTACTGAGAAAGGCTTTTGAAAACATTGTGGGCAAAGAAGAACGCGCTGGTCAGAAACATGTTCTTGTTTTTCCACAAATGTTTTCTACCCTAAAAGATCAATACCATAACTGGAGATAGATCTGATTTCTCATCTGCAAGAAATTTTAATTTAGTCAAGTCTAAAATCTGATAAAACACGCAGCTCTACTTAATTACAGTCTGTGGGGAAATAAAACGTTCAACGATCTTTTGAGATAATCAAAGCGCTCAAAAACACTGATGGCTAGGGACAAGTGGAAAGTGCATAAATACGTAAAGCAATTCAACACACATCATACAAGTCTCATCAACCTAATGTCAATGTCGCCATGTTCGATATACATCCAAAAGTGTCCACACAACAACGACACGAGGTTAACACGGATGTTGGTTGTGTCATGCTCTGAATGAGTATTTGATGAAATAAAAGGGAAAACTTTTTTCTGTTTTAAGCGTTCTCATTTAAAATTCATCAATCCAACAAACATCTTAAAAAACTCTTGCTTTGCATATAAATTATTTTCTTTGGCAATTTCTCGGTAAATATAAACACGATCCGCCCTTTCAATTTCTACTTTACATAACGGATGAATAACTCGTAATATGCAAGGCTGTTTCAAACCAATAAGAAACGGCAGTTGCAGTTCCAGCAAATCAGAGAGCGAATAGTGCGCATTTATACATGATGTGGAGAGTGGTTGCAGGTTTCATGTAAAAGTCTGAAACGTGGTTACTTATGCTAGGCGCTGTTGGCCCTTATCCAAAAATCACATAATTCAAGTTGTACACTGATCTTCCTAAAGTGTTGGACGATACAAAGCCACACCCTTTACGTGTATCATTAAAATGCAGTTTGTGGGTTATTTCTCGGATCTCTTATTATTCATCTTTCTGCCTAAAACATTACTGTGCTTTTCTTTACCATCTTTCGACAGACCGCATTTAAAAACATAATGGCAACAGGATTTTCAATTTCTCTTCCTTTAACGTTTTCAACAGCTGTCAAC
This sequence comes from Tridacna crocea, assembly GCA_943736015.1. Classification (NCBI taxonomy): domain Eukaryota; kingdom Metazoa; phylum Mollusca; class Bivalvia; order Cardiida; family Cardiidae; genus Tridacna; species Tridacna crocea. The sequence continues at coordinate 20,746,074 of OX031069.1, forward strand.
GGTATGGTAAGGAGTGGGTGAAAAGGGGTATTGCAGAATGTCGATGGGTAAACTCTTTACCACACATTCATTGTCATTTTATCTGTAACATTATCAAATTTAAGTCAGTGCGTTTCCTCCTCATCCAGAATCTCTTCAAGTTTGATTGTTTCAACTTTCCAGTTGTAATTCCCAAAGTCAAGAATTCGAGTATTATAACAAAACTCCCTTGATACTTCACGGTCTTTGGTATGGCAAGATTAGGTTGGAATCTACGAGCTCCAACTAACAGGCCACGTTCTTTGGCTCTGTGGTAACAAGGACACACGCGCTTTCTATTTGAAGAGACTGTATCTGGTCATGAAGTCACATAGGATAGTAACGTTATTGTACTTTGTGCAATCAACAGGAAACACTGTAAAGCTTTCATTAATTTCCTAAGGGAAATATTAAGTCTACACGAAATATGTAGGTCTTTGTTACTGTTTTCTAGAAATGAGATGCCCTCTGGTAAATGGGGGCTTTACTGCATCTCTGTGATGCATCATACCAAACAAGACATCACATAAAATAATCTATAAAAATTGATTTTGTCTAACAAGCAAATGACTTATGATAAAGATTCATACTTTGACGGGCGGAAAATTTTATATTAAGCAAAAAAAACCAAAATCGACTCATGTCAGCCTGCGCAGTTTGCGCATACTGACATGAGTCGATACTTTTTTACAGATGCATTAAACTCTCTTTTCACAGAACAGGCTTAAATGGAATTCTCACAAGAGCACTAAATTCTTCTATATAGTGTTTATAATGACGCGATAGGAGACCTAGTGGTCCAATAGACAATAATATGAAAAGTATGTAGTTGTTTAATATCGCAATATCATATGATAATGGTGCATGTCTTGCTTTATTTGTGGGACACACGTGGAACTTTAGCTAATGGGTCTTCGTGTACAAAACAAAATGATGAAAGTCTAGACGTGTTGATGCGTAACTTGGAAGATGATCATGGGAGATATAAACTCAGCTGACATGAAAACACATTTGTTTGTTTGTTTGTGTGAGAGTTTAACGCCCTTTTAACAGCTGGAGTCATATCGCAGAGGTCAATGCATCTACGCATGTATTTCCTGGCTTTCTAACACCAATACTGACTCAACATTCTCTCCAAGCCACTAGCCACTTTTCTCACATGCACAAGAAAAAAACAACCCTCCCAAAATCAGTTGGATATTTTTTTTTCAGATTTACATCAAAGCGTGTCTCGCGATCGTATAAACAAGACGTGTCACTGAAAAGTGACAGTTGCCCCGGAAAATAATATCCTCCTTTACACAAATAGCTGTTAACATGAATATAGAAAATGGACATAACTCTTACAATGACTTCTGACCTTTGAAGCCTTGCGCGGACATGAGCTACGGACATTATTCTTTAACATGATGCATCGTCTTTTGTGGTCACATAAGGTACCATTTTTGCATAGTTATGCTGTAATTCATTTAGAATTTGACAAAAGTGACAGGCCAGATATGAACATTAATCCAAGAGATTTTCATTAATATATTTGACCTTGCAGCGACCTTCAAAACTTATTTGACCTTACTGTTACTTTGACATTTAAGATATGGGCATGATTCTATTCAGTGACACATTGTCTATATGTGGTTGACAATTTTGCAAAGTTATACTCAAATGATTTACAAATTAGGAAAATTAGAAGCCGGACACGAACACACTACCCCCAAAAACACATTTGACCTTGCAGTGGCCTTGATATTGTATCTAAGGATATGACTTTTGCAAATGACACACAGTCTGAATGTGCAAGGTATTTGAAGTTAAGAAATTGGGTAAAAATATATGGCCAGAACACGAAAAAAAACCAACAGACTGACAGACAGAAGTAGAGACAGACGGACGGACAGACGGACGGATAGACAGACGGGCTAAACAAAAACTATTTGCCCTCGAAAATTTCTTTTGAGAGACATAAAACTAGAGCTTAATCCACATTTAGTGCGAACTCCATTCCAAAAGTAAACCGATAACTTCCGGTAAAGATTTATGGTAATTAATGTAGGCAGAAAGATATCGCAATGAGCGGCAAGGAGAAAATTGGTCTATTGGGAACAATATAACGGTCAAGAAGATTGTTTATCAATCCTTGTCGCTCGAATTTATCCTTTACACGCTGGGGCGTTAAAGCTTTTACTTTGTCTAAGCATTATTCGTATGTTCAATTGCAAGACTTGCAATCTGATTGGTCGAGATGTTCTGTTCCCAACATAGCAGAAGACTACCTTCTGAAATAAAAAAAAAATCAACAGCACTCACGCAATAGGGGGTTTAGGGTACCTCCGAGATGCATTATATGTATATAGAGGATATTTGTTGTTTTTTTTGTGAAAGATCGAAATTACCGGTAATTTGATCGGGTGAACATCATCGGTAATATTTTCACGAGTGGTGCGGCCACTCGTGAAAATATTACTGATGGTGTTCACGAGATGAAATTAATATCTATCTTTCAGCGACAAAAAACAAATATTCTATTTATTTCATGCTTTTAACCTTTTTTAGGGGAGCTGTATCAAAATCCGGTACAGTTCTTTTCAGTTATTCCCCGTGACGTACCCCTCCCGCATTACAATATTAATGTCAAGCGCTAGAAATGTAAGGTAATTAACGTCATATTTCTATCTAGTTGTGAGTCACGCGCAACTTACCTAGGTAACTGGAACAAAAAAAATCTGTATTTTCACTTGTCGTACCTGTGGAATATCGAACAATATTTTTTACTGCTCTTTCTCAATATCCTACCGAAAAGCATGAAATAATATGGATTTATAAAATTAACTTGGTCTGGCCACCGACTGAATAATGAGTTGTACTAGAGCTTTGAAACATAGAAAAATAATGCAATAGCGAAACAATTTCGGATCAGGTCACCCTTCAGGTCCTGCGCAGGCTGTCCTGGTTCGATACTTTTTGCAGAAACTTTAAACCGCCTTTTTCACAATTATAGCCTGACTTGGAATTTGAAAGGTTGGTTAACCCTTTAACAGACGACAAAATTTTGGCCTTGTCCTAATTGAAAGCATGTGCAGACCACAATTTCAGTGTGACTCAAATGGTGTGATTTTTCGTTGATAGAGTTGTAAACATTGTTGGAAAAGGAGGAAATGCTGGTTACCAGCATTTTCTTCTTTTCCCACGATGTTTTCAAAAGGCATTATTTCCAGAAGCGTTAAACTCGGCATTGTTTGGTTATGGTTTAATACGATTCAATAAAATAATATTCACCAATTGCCCTGGAAGCGTAGAAAACTGTTCGGGAAAAGAAGTAAATACCTGTTACTAACCTTTCCTCTTTTTCCCGCATTTTTTTTTTGTGTGTGTGTTTCAAATGCTTTTTTATCAGGGTCATTAAAATTCGGATTTATGGGGTGAAGGGTTAAACAGGCCGATTTTCTATATTTGGTGTTGAAAAGAATAAATACTCCAACAGGAACAAACAGGCTACCTAGACCAATTAAAGCTATTTTTGAAAAATCATTTGTATAAATGATCGCTTGTACAAGCCCTTCCCTCATTCAAACATGAAACTAAATTGTCTGCATTAGATATTCGTTGATTAATCGATTCAACGGCGTTTAAAAGTCTCAGTAACGTCCAAATGTAAAATGGCCTGTTTATAAAATAAAAGTAAATTTTATCTTTACCAAGTGAAAATTTGGCAATTTTCATGACTAATGATATCTAAAGGTGCTCTTCATAAAAGTTCCAGTCAGTGGCAGAAATTTTTTTTTTTGAAACTACTGTATATAGATTCTAGAACAGATCCTACCATACCCCACTATCTACTTGTTTACATCGATGATCGCCGACAATTATATTAGCCGACTTTTCGTCGTAATTCTCCGCAGTGATGGAATAGTTACGTATACACCACGTGATAACTCAATGCGTCGAAATAAAACTTCCATTCTGTTGATCGTTTTGTGCCATTCTTGGCTTGAAAAACCAAGTATATCTACATGATAAACAGAAAAAACGACACAGGTTGATCGTTGCTTATTGTTTTTGTCATCAATAGCGCAAGAGTTTACCACATCGAAATAAGAAAACAGGTTCAGAATGAGCAATCATACTCCCTGATAGCATAATATTGGAAGTGCAAAAGTACTTACTCTCTGATAGCATAATATTGGAAGTGCAAAAGTACTTACTCTCTGATAGCATAATATCGGAAGTGCAAAAGTACTTACTCTCTGACAGCATAATATCGGAAGTGCAAAAGTACTTACTCTCTGACAGCATAATATTGGAAGTACAAAAGTAGTCCTGTGTAACAAGATAAACAATAAACTACGGGCAGTAAGATATGATAATTATAATTCTTTAACTCTTTACCCCATAAGGCATTTCTATGGTATCTCTAATTGACCCTAAATAACAGCAAGGATGAAGCCATTTCCTATGTGTATATAACACCTTTTGATAGCATAGAAAACATTGTGGCAAAAGATGAAATTGCTCGTGACGAGCAATTTCACCTTTTGCCACAATGTTTTCCAAAGGCTTCTACAAGCAATGCGTAGAAATGAGTATCTGTGGAGTAAAGGGTTAACTCTTTACCAAACGACAAAAATTTAGGTTTGTCCAAATCGAAAGCATTTGCAGACAATAAAATAAAAGTGACTGAAAATTTGAAATTTGTTTGTGAGGGGTAGAAAACATTGTGGGAAAAGGAGAAAATGCTGGTTGCCAGCATTTTCTCCTTTTCCTACAATGTTTTCAAAAGCCTCTTTCTCAGGGTTGTAAAAATCAGGGATTGTGTGGTAATGGGTTAATAGAAGAAATAAACTGTTCTCGATATACGATGTTTCGTGGGACAGGAGGCTTTGTGATAACAAACGTTTTCTTATTTTCCCCCCGATATTTTCTTTACTTTCAGAGACGAATTTCGACGATTTGGCCATATTTAAGATGTCGGCATTTGCGCAATGCTTTTAAAAGAGTCTAAAATTTCCTTGTCAGGAGTTTCAGCAAATTGAAATATGACCAACCAAATTGTTTGGGTCACCCGAGTAAGCATAAATCTATCTATCTATTCTGTCTATCTATCTATCTATCCATCTATCTATCATAAAGGCCAAACCTTTCCTAAGCCCTTCGAAGCCTTTAAAGAAAAATCGTGATAAATCTAAATGAGCCACACAAAAACTCCACGTTTAATGATGCATTTCTAAATATGGAATAATAATTCTGTACACAAAAATAGCCTGGTCATGTTACCGGAAATGAACAGCCTCGTTTTCATCAATCAGAGTCTCGTTTCAGGGCAATAAACATCATTATATAGCTCTGTCTCGTGCCTTTGGTGTGTAGAATAATATTGATGGCTGCAAGGCTTGAAAGTCGAATTCATTGTTTAATTAGCAGACTTTTGCGGGATTGGCAAGATATTTCTCTCTCTTTTTTAATAATGGTGGGGGTGGAGAGGGGTCGTGGGAAGTAGCAGCCTTTTTTTTTATTTAATTAAAAGAGAGAGATGGGGCAGACAAAGGTAGTTATTGCTTGCTGTATTGTATGAATAAAATTAGCATAACAAATTCTAAAGTTAAACCTTGCTCAAAAATTTTACAAACAATCTCTTGAAAACTACACGTATATAAAGACTATATATGAGGAATAGAAGAAATAGTAACCAGCACTTTCTGCTTTTTCCACAATGATTAGAATCCATTCAAAGCCTAAAACAGTATCTTCTGCTATCTAGTTACCCATTAGGCCGTTTCCTAAGTCCGTGGCCAACTGTATTTAAACACCCGCATCGTAAACTTCCAGTGTAATGCAGAAAAATGACCCTCCCCTACAAAATGACCTATGGGTTATTTCTCTACGTAGAGGGGTGACCCGTGTCATTCCTCTACGACGTGAAATGTATTCTGTGGTCATTTCTCTACGTAGAATAATGACCCGGATTATTTTGTAGAGGAGGGACATTTCTGTGCATTACACCGGCCGCCGTTGGATTTTTAAGTGTGAACAGTATGATCTTAGATGATTTCAGCAAGCAATGATTCTCAATTCGAACATGACAAGTGAACTCTGCTCTATAAACACAGTGCAACGAAAGCGTGGTGAAATTAAGAAATCATCTTCCTATCGTGGTTAATCGTTCAATAAAGCACAGTTGTGAGTTATGTGGCACAATAAATAATCCACGAAAGCGATAGTCCGAGTGATTTATTTATTGCTCCTCATAACTCACAACCTGGTTTATTTGAACGATAAACCGCGATAGAAAGAATACTATTTCGATTCTAACATAGCCAATTCTTAATGAAAGGAAAACAAGTTCAAACTTGGAGTAAACACGCGGATGAAGATCATGTTCTATTAAAAAATCGACTCGTTGACGATATACAATGACGTCACTCTGCATGGATTGTCGCAAATTTTACCACGCTTTCCTTGCACTGTGTTTATAGAGCCGAATTCGGTGTCATGTTAGAATATACGATATTCTGTATAGAGTGACGCCATTCTATAGAGAGTGACGTCATTCTGTATAAACTAAGTAAGTAATTTAATCAAGGGAATATCATCTGCGTCCGCGTAAATACTTTAAGTATGACCTTTTTTTCCTTTCATTAAGAGTTGGTCATGTTAGACTCGAAATAATCATCTTTCTATCGAGCTTTATCGTTCAATAAACCACGGGTGTGAGTTATGAGGCACAATAAATAATCAACTCGTGGATTATTCTGCAGGCCTCATAAATCATAACTATGGGTTATTGAACGATGAGCTATGAAAGAAGATTATTTCTTAAACGCAGAGTAATTTTAGTATTCATGCTGTGTATTCACAAACTAAATATATATTTTTTAATTCTAAGTGTAAGAGTCTTCTGAAATTTTAAAAGACGGGAATTCTGATTGGCTAAATCAAACATTTATAGCAAGTAGGAAAACGCGTCACTCTTGCATTTACTATAGGACTTAGTATAGGATTATGAATGGTTAGTGAGGACGAGCCCTTGTTCCTTTACATCTCATTTTTTAGATAACATTCTAAGTCTAATTCCCAGAGTTCTCTGACTTAGAAAGTAACGGGAATTATGACTGGCTAAATCAAATATTTAGGTCTATAGCCATCTAGAAATTGCAAACACTTTTATTTTACAATAAGACTATGAATAAGGTTATAAATGGTTAGTGAGGACGTTCCAGTTCCTTTACATATCAATGTTTTTTTGTTCAAATCTACGATTAACGTCCACTCCGGTTCAATCCGAACTTTCATTCACGTGTAACATGTTCACCCTTCCAACAATCACCAGGAAAGTCATCTTCGCAAGTCAAGGGTGACGATCCACTACTCTACTCTACCCTTGGCGGATAGAGCTTGATTTCGACGTTCTCCCGATACGCATTTTCATTGGTTGCAGCTAGCTCTAGCTGCGAGAAATCAAATCGCTCGTAGCATTTCATCTTTGATAAAAATAGGTCGAAACCTTTCGGGTCAAAAAAAGAAGGTAAACATGAATATCTCCGTGGATGTGTGCAGGATCTGTATTGATTTATTACCGAAAAATACGTAAACGAACAATATTTTAGAAAGTTTCAGTGTGACCAATCAATTATCAGAGGTTTTAGGCTGTATCCCAGCACCTGACCCTGGAATATCGAAGTACGTTTGTAGTCAATGCTTCATGTTGAATTATTGTATACGTAAGCGAAGCGCTTTTTAAAACGATATTTCATTGGCTATAGGAAATATGATGCAAAGGGCGATAATAAGCAGCATCCAATGTGGGCGTATCGCGGGAATCTCGAAATCGGGTTCGATCCGCCAAAGTAAGATCCACGCAGTGATCGTAACCTTGGCTCGCGAAGATGGAAGAAAGTGTAGTTCATTACCCAAACTGAGAGTCGCATTTAACTCTTTATTGAACAATCTAAATCTTGAAAAATAAAACTGAAAAATAAAGCTCTTGAAAACATTGTAGAAAATCTCGTAGTCCCATATGGCTTGCAACATACGAAAAGGGGCGTTCGGACATTTGCGTAAAGTGTCGTCTCGGATCAGCCTGCGCAGTCCGCGCAGGCTAATCCGAGACGGCACTCTACGACTACATTAGGTTTTGTACAACAGTAGACTTGCGTAAAACAGAAAAATTCATAAAAACGAAAAGTATCGTTTTGGATTAGCTTGCGCGGACTGCGCAGGCTGATCCGAAACGACACTTTACGCTAATGTCCGAAAGTCCCTTTTTGCCTGTTGCAGTCCATATTGTCTCCCACCTTCCAAATCCAAATTATAATTTTTGAGTTGTATTTATTGTTAACGAATAAATAGAGTATATTTCATCAGCCTGTGGTTAACATGGGAAAATATTTGCCGAAAAAGGGAAAGGTATGCGAAAATGACGAGTGCCGTAAGGCACGAGTTATTTTCGTGGACCTTTCCCTTTTGAGATGAAATAAATTATATATTATATTTCCTCTGATTATTTTGTCAACAAATGCTACTTTTAAAGCGAGTGATCTCAAGTTAATTAACCAGATTTTCGGCAGGAGGAGAATATTCACTGTGGCGGAGAAATAATTACCCCCCAGCTTAAATGACGTCATTTCTTTGCCCATAACATTTCCAAAAATAGACACATGAACTATAATATTTTTAAGTTAGACGAGTCTAAGTTGTTGCTGGCAACAAAAGGGTTAGATTATTAAATGTATCCGTCCAAATTATGAACACCTTGAAAAACGAGGCTGTCACCTACAATTAGTGTTGACCTCTACCCTCAGCAAAATGGGGTCACTTGAATATTAACACTTTTTTGTGTCATAGGCTTAACCGGGGGATTTCGCAGACGGCAAAGATTAAGATCAGACTGCACAGAACGTGCAGTCTGATCTTAGATCTGTGCCATCCGCTTGTATAATATAGCATACGTGATAAAAATCTATTTGAGACTCAAAGAACTGTATTTGCAACCGTCGAAAGACAAAAGAAGTTTTTTTTTCTTCTAAATTTGGCGTAGAGAGAGTTAACGATGAGTCCGACGTACATTTCCAGTGGGTGAAATAAAGCTTTAGAGCAAAGCAACGAGAACAACAACAAGAACAACAACAACAGATAATGCAATTTCAAGGCTTTTCGTTGAGGAATAGCTCATCAAACAATGTGGACAGAGGAGATTTAGGATCAGATAGCAAAGTTTTCTACAGTCTTCGTTGTTCGAAAAAGTGATGACATTTGGAAGCTTTATTTGGCGCTCAAATGTTAAGATAAAATTTGTGAAATTTCGTTAAAAACGCTTAAATAGATAGATCTAAAGTGCTTTATTTCATGCTTTCCGGTAGGATATCGAGAAATAGCAGTGAAAATATTTTTCGATCTTACACTGGTACCACCAGTGAAAATACCGATTTTCACGTTCTTGTTGCCTAGGTTAATTGCGCGTGCCTAACAACCAGATGGGAAATATGACGTCATATACCTTACATTTCTCGCGCTTGACGTAACGTTGCTATGCGGGAGGGGTACGCCACGGGGAATAAGGGAAAAGAACTGTACTGAATTTTGATAAAGCTCCTCCCAGAAAAAGTAAAAAGCATGAAATAAATAGAATATTTGTTTTTATCGGTGAAAGATCGAAATTTATTTCATCTCGTGAACACCATCGGTAATATTTTCACTCGTGGCTGCGCCACTTGTGAAAATATTACCGATGGTGTCCACTCGATGAAATAATTTTCGATCTTTCACCGAAAAAAACAAATATCCTCTATATATGTTACTGTACAACTGCGTGTGATATGCTCGTAGGAGAAAATTATTACAGGATTTTAAAATTGATGTTAAATTCAATCGTGTGATTTCATTGGATAACTGCAAATATATTTGACTCATGATCAAAGAAAAAGAAGTTTTAATGCATCTGCAAAAAGTATGGACCCATGTCAGACTGCGCAGGTTGATACGAGTCGAAACTTTTTGCTATTTGTAAATTGTTACTGTGTTTAAGGACCATTCTACCTAATGATTCAGTCGATTGTTAAACAAGATAGCTGTCATGAGTTCATAGTTATGTGATGACATAACCCTTTTCCCCATAAGGCATTTCTATGGTATATCTAAATTGACCCTAAATAACAGCAAGGATGAAACCGTTTATTATATGTATACGACACCTTTTGATAGCATAGAAAACATTGTGACAAAAGGTGAAATTGCTCATCACGAGCAATTTCACCTTTTGCCACAATGTTTTCCATAGGCTCCTACAAGCAATGCGTAGAAATGAGTATCTATGAAGTAAAGGGTTAACTGGTGTAGTGTATAGATGCAGAAAACGTCCTTTTATAAAAAAAAAAAAACTACTCTCTTCGGGAATAACAATCACAGAACTATATAACGTTCATATGACGTGATGCACATGTGCCTAATGATACAGCCATCCGGATATTCTGGTGTACCATTGCAAACCTGGAATTGGATTGTAACTTCGAATTATATTCGTTAATGAATACGGTTACGCCATCTTTTTGCGACACCAATATCTGACGTCATTGATTCTGCTGCTCAAGTTATTGTATCACAATGCAAACTAAAAAGTTACTTTTAGCTTTACTTCTTGGAACTATCGTTACTGATGGAGTAAATTCGATACAGAAATGTAAGTAGTATGTGTATACAGACATATGTGACATGCTCTATGAATAGAGGCCTCTTTGACCCAGTTTAGATTTTATTAATGAAAAACAGAGAAACAGATGAAATAATTTACATGTCGGTATAAACACCAAACCGCAAACAATTTTTAACCCTTAGGCTGCTAAGCGCAACTCACTGACCTTTTGTGGACAGTGCAGATCAAGATCAGACTGCACGTTCCGTGCAGTCTGATCTTGGATCTATACTGTCCAAAAAGGAAATATTGCTCCCCCAAACATACCTTCATGGCCGCAATATTTAGGGTTTAAATTTCTTATAAAAAATTTCCTTGTTAGTTATTTAGCCGGATGATTTACGGGTAAACGTCTTCATTTTGAAGATTACAAAAGACAAATGAAGATTCGGGAAAAATGTAAAAAAGCCCAGAGGAAATATATTTGCGCACCAAATTACTTGTTTTTTAAACTCTCTACCTTTAGCGAACAATGTAGACCAAGATCAGACTGCACAAAACGTGTCCGAAAAGGAGAAATCGTTCCCGAAAACATAGCTTTATAGTGGGAATATTTAGGTTTTTACTTTCATATTAAAAATTTCATTTTTAGTTATTTAGCAGAATAAGGATTAACGCCGTTTACTCTACAGATTACATGGAAGATGACTGCGGTCTGGTTATAAATATGGACGAAGATGACATAACAGCTGGTCGCCTGCTTGTCACGAGAAGATTCAAATACAGGAACCAGTTAAGTTGCTACGTCACTGTGGTTGCTCCTAGCAACAAACGACTAATAATTGTTTTCAGGTAAGAAGGAAAACGTTGGGCAATTTTTTCAACCAAACGTTTTGGTCTAGATTTTTTTCCCAAAATGTAAATTACCTACTTTCTCAAGGATTCTCAGATTAGCCTTCTGATTCATATAAGCAACTTTAAATAAAAAAATGCGTGGCAGTTATTAAAGTCAGAATGTTATTGCTTTCGTTCTGAATAAGTGATTTCAAACAGCAAAACGTTGAAAAAAATACATATCCACAAAATCTCGAAAACGTTTCTCTTTTTGAAGCGATAAAGCTTTAAATGTATGGCATGCGACACTCAAAAAGGACATTCGCGGAGAGTGTTGTCTCAGATCAGCCTGTGCAGGCTAATCCGAGACGGCACTTTACGTCAACATTATTAGTTGTACGGTCAGGTATCAGGGGACTTAGAAACTTGTTCATGGCTGTAGTGAATCATGTCGCCATGAGCCTCAACACAGCCGTGAACATGTTTCCAAGTCCCCTGCCACCTCACCGTACAACGAATTTATTATACGGTAAAGTTTACCCTTACAAAGCGCGTTAAGAGAACTGTTCCTGTTTTATAATCTCACGAATCGAGTATGCTGACGTCACTGTAAACTGGCTTCACTAAAACATGCAGTTTGGTGCATAAACCTACAGTCTGCATTCGGCATACCGCGGGTGATAGGAGCCATCATAGATACGGTTCCGGAACACCTTCGTATACAACCTGATTTCTCCTTTCCCCTGCAATCTTACTAAAGGGTAACACCAGACCAAAATTTTCATTTAAAAATCGGATAAAGCGACACACCAGTGTGTTAACAAAAAAATTAAGGGTAGAAAATATTGTGGGAAAAGGAGAAAATGCTGGCTTCTTTCTCAGGGTCGTCAAAAGTATGGATTGTGTGGTAATGGGTTAAGGACTCGTATATCAAAAAAGATATTTTGGTTGTAGTGGCCCTTTAAATCAAAACTACAGAGTTCATGTAAGTGATGATTTTTTTTATTTATATATATTGAAAAAAAGATAAAACTATCACAATAATTTTATCTCGCATGTCAGCTTCAACCACGGTGGAGACATTTTACTAAAATTATCATAACTATCTCGTATCTCGTGGCAGAAATATGCCACCATACCAGATAGAGGGAGTGAATTTGATTTCAAAGTTAAAAATATTAATCATACTCAACTAAACCCTATGTTGTGGGTACTCATTAGAATCGTCTTATCGAGACGATTCTAACGAGTACCCACAACATAGGGTTTGGAAGAGAATTAAAGGATTAAGAATACCATCACTCCCTCTCTGTATATTTACCACGGCGACCAGTTTATGATGACAGCCCTGACAGTGTTATCAGCGAAGATCGTCTGGTTTTGATTGATGAATTAAATCAGTGATTACTTGCTTTCCTACAGTTCCTTTGTTTTACGTTGATGAGTGAAGTCACATAGCTTCTCGATTTCGCGGCACTCAATATAGAATGTGCAATGTGAACTTGAATCTAAACCGTCCTACATAGAGATATAAATTCTCTTCAAAAACTAAATTTGAACTAGCACTTATTTTTCGGATATTTACTATCAGCTTGAAAGTTTTAACTTATTTAGCGGGTTAAGGGTTAACGCTACGTTTCTGTTGTTCTAGCTGAGTCCCAGCAGCTCTGTCAGTAGCGCACAAGACTTGAGAACAAGAGGTCTCTGGTTCGGTCTCCGGCTTGGTCATTTTTCCGAGAACTGATGATAGTCATTGCGACAAAATTTATTCCTCTCACCGCTGACCATTTTTTCGACAATGGTTATATGGAAAGTAAGCAGTGGCTCGAAAAGAATAGTATGCGGCGTACTAATAAAAGGAACTCTAGGAAAGCAAGGATATGTGAACTGGTAGCCGCGATATAAAACTAATGATAAAAATGATGTTTAACAAATCAGTCAATTCCTCACTCACTCCCTCCCTCCCTCACTCACTCACTCACTCACTCAAATCAATCATTCAATCAACCAATCAATCAATCTAACTATCTATCTATTTCAGGACCCTGGATATTGAATTCGAATCTAACTGTGATGACGACTACGTTCAGATACTGGATGGTTTTACTCCAGACTCTCCAGTTATTTCAGGTGAAGGCTTGTTTCACCTTTTGCTTAACCGTTACGGCCTACAAAGCACGCTCTGAGTTACTGTTATGAATCGCGTAGATCAAGTTCAGATAGCACGGAAGGTTCAGCATATGACATACCGTTCACAAAATTTACATTGCGACCACGAATTCGGATTTCAAGTGTTTCCAAATCCATTTTATATCAAAGAAATGTTAATTTCACACTTTGACATTCAACAAGATCTAAGATTTTTTAGTCGTTTTTGTCGCCTTGGCTGCTTGATAACATGGTAACGATATTTCGAGAGCTTTCATTACAGGGATTGCCTGGCCACTTTTATTAACTTGCAATCAGCACGATAGACTTGCTTTACCTAAGTAGCATTTACGCACTAGTTATTGGTTGATAAATTGTTCAACAGTTGCATAGGTTCAAGTCCGTTCATTTTTTTTGAACATTACTTCGTCGAATAACGAAAGCAATGAAAAGATAGCTGCCCAAAATTCTAAGAACAGCATGATACAAAGTAATTTAGAGTACAATCGCCTGGCCCCAGGCTAGTTCAACAGCAACTTTTCAATAAAGGTCAAATGTAACATGCAACAGAAACCTGCTGCCCCCTTCTACCATCTTCCCTGTCCCCCTGAAAAACTGGTATTCTTTGTCCTTAATTGATCGTGGTTGGTTCTTGTTTGAAATCCGACCGTGGCACAACAACCATATCACGCACTAGCTAAAGGCGTGGGTGGTGGGAAACTAGGGTAGGGTAGGGTATGGTAGGAAAGGGTTGACTCTTGTTATGGGCATTCATACAACTTTGGGAGGAACGAGCTTGAATCAATTTCTATTGCATTTCGAGACAGCATTAAAGGAGTTGCACTGATCGGATAGATAGTGCTATAGACTCAGCCAATACCATATTCGGTTAAGAATGTGGTCAGATTCTGGGCGTGTCGTTTAAATACTTGTTTCGGAGACTCTAAGCTGATTTGCTTTCTAAAGTATGTTCACTAAATTCAACTTGACTTGTGGATTTTTGTGTGAATTGTAGGTTTTCCTGGGCGACTTTGTGGTAAAAGTACACCAAGTGGAAGTTACACCACTTCCGGCAGAAATCTTACAGTTTATTTCAAAAGCGACATTCAAAACCGTAAAAACGGATTTGATCTTGTGTTTACAGCATTTCACGAAGGTTTGTGTCCATGTTCTTTAACTGATCCGATCTCAGCAACGTTTATCTTACTTGTTTATACGAAAGGTTTCTAAGCCACTTTCAACAATTGATAAATCATATCAAGACGATGCATTGTAGTTAACATAGCATTCTCTTTCATGCGATTCACCAGTGTTAGGCCTGGTCTGTGCACAAGTACTCTGTCACGTGACTAGTGCCACCAGTGTGAATCGATTTTGGGATTTCCTAGTTAGTAACCTAACGCCTTAAATACAATTTTTACAGTGGAACCCAGCTAAACAGAAATCATGTGACCTTCTTAATTTAGAATTGAACCAATAATGCAGTGTAGAAAGAAGATTCTGTGGTAAATGTACCTGCAATTGAAACAAGCTAGGCAAACTAGTTGGTGCTTTGTGTAGGTACATATAGGCGGATGCTAAAACGTCGAATGCCTTAGTCTACATGTATCCACAGAGAGGCTAAGCTAGGCTCTTTTGCCGCTTTTTTTCATTGTCCCATTTTTGCAATTTAAACAGCCTGTATATTCCAGCTTCCGTATGCCATCAAGATGAATTACAGTGCACGAACGGCCGTTGTATCGATGCCCGTCTATCTTGTAACGGAATGAACAACTGCGGTGACGGCTCGGACGAATGTCAAGTATGTCCTTTATATTTCTTCATAATAATTGTCGTTATTGGCTTTTTAACGCTTCCCTTTTATTAACAGCTAACCCTTTACCATAAAATCTCGAGTCTTGACGACCATGAGGAAAAACACTTTGTGAACTTTGTGGAAAAAAGGAGATATTGCTGGTAGCCAGCATTTCCCTCATTACCTTCGGTGTGTTCTGGAAATTCTATATATTCACTTTATCTAGATTAAATGTCCAGGAAACTTTAACACATCACAATAGTTTTGTAAAATAACCATGATAGTTATTTATTTACCACACATTCCCGACTTTTTACGACCCTGAGAAAGAAGTCTTTTGAAAACATTGTGGGAAAAGAAGAAAATGCTGGTAAATAGAATTTTCTCCTTTTCCCACAAAGTTTTCAGCTCGTCCCAAAACAAACTTCAATTTTTTATAGTTGCATTTATTTTGTCATGTGCAAAGTTTCAATTTTAACTGGTATGAAATTTTGTTAGGTGGTCAAGAAGAACTTTATAAGCTGTAGCTTCCGTTCTGATCCATTTCTTCAGTACATGTGTAATATGACTAACGTTTGTTACTATTTGTTATATACTAATGAATAAAATATGTTTAAACTTGTAAAGAGTTATCTCGTATCCTGTAGCAGATGCCACTATACTAAAGTTAAGTAAACCTTACGCAAATTTTATTCGTTACTACCTTAGAATCAAAGCGTTGAGACCGCTGAAGTGGTATTTGTCAAGGAAACCCATTGTGTGGAATTAATAGTTTGAAAGAAAAAGAGACATATTGTTCAAATATTGGCTTAAAAGTCAACCCACTAAGCAAATAAATACCTTTTCGGTTGAGGGGAGAGTTCTCATGTACCTTAAAACTATAATTTTAAAACATCTTTAGCCTTTTACATTTAATATCCAACATTACAATCAATTACTTCGATCTAAAAATATTCATGAGCAATCACATGGAGAAACGCGCAATCATAGGACGAACAAGCCATCGAACGAATTGGTTTGGAACGAAAAAGCAGGCAAGTTTGTATCATTGCACCAATAAAAGGCTATGCGCGATAGAAGCTATTTTCAATAAATAATAAGTATCTCAACGATCGATGGCTTCGCCCAATGTATTTTAATATGCCATTCCAAATTACATATCTGAGTGCTACCGAAAAACTCATTTGCCTGAGAAAAAATGAGTTTAACTGGGTTAATTTCCTTCGGCTTTGCACAAAATAAGATACATGGTTATCAAAATTCAATCTTGAACACATAGTAGTATTGTCTTTGACAAATACCACAAAAACGGGGCCGTGATCTTTAACAGGTACTCACAGGTTATAATCAGAACTCTTACGTATACTTCAGGTGAGTTACGAAACAGCTTACGCCATCATCCTAAGCGTCTTCTTGCTGACCATAATTGCTATAGGACTTGTTACCGTTCATAGAAGAAGAAAGAAAGCTGCACAGAGTAAGGTAAGAATATTGTTTTCGTGATATGAAGGCAAGTGGCATCTTAATATTTCTGATTTTTATTAGTGGAGCTCTTAAAGTTAAAGACGTGTTTAAACCTATTTCCGGGATCACACATAATCAACAATCAAGTGCAATATCTAAAAAAAAACTATACACTGACTCAAATGCATCTATTATGTACTATCGAAGGCAAGTTTCATTAAAAGGCAGGTCTAATCGGTATGTTCGACCTTTTCCTTCTCATAGATTAACCCCGTTGAGGGCTAGTTAACGTTTTGTCCATGTTACGGGCACCGTATCCGACCCGATAATATCGCGCTGTCTCGCGAGACTCGTTAATTTTCCTACCATCTATGTAGAAGAGCGATTAATCTATTGGAATGGCTATGAGCAAGCACTGAAAAAGAGAGGATTGGAAAAGAACTCTTCTCTGTCCCATTATGTCTTTCTTTTCATTCCTTCTTATACTAATTCATTGTAACAAAAATCAGAAAAGTTTCCTTTTCGCTGGATGTGTTTGAGAATATGATTCCGTAGTAAAATAATGGCGGCAATTGTACGACACTGAAAACAAAAAAAAGCTATATGATAAATTGGAATTTATGGATCCATTATTACCTGCTGACTTGTTTTATACCATGCATCATGCATCGTAGAGATGCATGAATGTATAGATATTACAACGAGCGTTTTCCGTGTCGTTGTGGCGCAGCATGAGCGAATATAATTTCGTACCTAGGCCATTTCGTACATTTTTTTATCTTTTCATATCTGCCTATTCTTTATATTTTGGTCATTTTGTACTCATTTCTATGATTTCGTACCGACCATGGCCATTTCATTCCCAATTTTCAATATCAATTTGATACTTTAGAACCTATTTTTAATACTAGTTTCTTGGATCGTTCCTCGAATGACAACTACTTGTGTACATAGCTCCAATTGAAATTCTGTTAAATTCCGCCGAAGAATGGCTATGATTTTTGTACCATTATTGATTCTTTTTTTTTTCTTTTTAAGTTTTAAGTTGTACTTTAAGGACTGTTTAGGACTTCTCAGTTCATTTCTCACCTAATTCTGCGTAATTAACTTTCTTTGATTTGAAACGCTGTAATGTGCCTTATTTCAGAAACAACTGATTTGCGGCGCCATTGACGTTATGCATCCATTTTTCTAGTTGTTTTATTTTACAGGTTCAGGAAAAAAGGATGTGCTACAATCACTGTGGCCAACTGGCTCCCTATCTAACGTGCCAACTAACCAATATGAATCCAAGCTGGGTGCCAGAATTGTCACCTACACTGGAAGTGGTTGATACAGCGACGTCAAAAGGGAACAGAGAGCCTGAGGTTTTTTGTATTGACGATTCTAAACCGATAGATAGATACACAAAAAGACGTTCAGTTTGAGCACAGGTTCATGGTCAACGTGTGTATAAAACACTGCAATATTGAATAGAACAGAACAGAATATAAGCCACAACAAAAGCAGTTCATATCAACGGTATATTAACTCCTCACATAGTTATATGATTTACAGAAAATTGCAATGGAAAAATCCCTGAAAGGGTCATAATAAAAAGAGGAAAAAACAGTGCCCCCTCGCAGGCCCACAAAGACAAAAAAAGCCGTTTTAACAACCTGTCGTCAAAAAAGTTAAACATTTTACTGTTATTGTTTGTTCAACGTAGGAAGCCAACACCGGAAACATTTCTTTTTTTTAACCTCATTAAGCGTCACTAAAGGTAGATTTTTTTTTTGTTTTAGTCGCGAATCTACGTATCACTAAAGTACACAAGGGTTAGAGCCCAGCGGTCACAATACCTACGCATGTGCTCCTGGCCAGTACTGATACAACTTTCTTTCAAGGCTACTGACTACTTTTTTCACGCGCAACAATGGTTGGAGGCGAAAATTCACAGGGAAATTAGTTTACCTTAATTGCCTATCGAACCCGCAAAGGGTCATGTGTCAGATACGCCAACCATTGAGCTTGCCGGCCAGGCTAAAGGGTTTAGAGAAAACGTACTAACTAAAACGAATCAATATGAAAACAATGGTGAACGGATGAGATGGGCGATTTTTGCCCCTTACTCTTTCCGTGCAAGATAAACTTGTCGCATTTTTCCAACAACAGTCAATACAGTAACGCTTCAAAAGAAGGAAAAACCTGGTTATAGTTAAAACAGAAGTGTCAGAGCTTTGGTAGAATGTACTGCTCTTTTTGAGCTCGCTGATCTAGATCAACAACAGTCTAAAATATTGTATTTTTCGTCCTTGTAAGGAAAAAGATTGATAGCGACAGATTAATGATTGTGCAAGGCTATAGATAGGAATATCAATAATTTCTTTCTTCCACTGAGGGCCTCTGTCTGTCTATCTTTGCCTGTCTGTCCGCCTTTCTCCTTCGGTGTTAGTTCGTTCGTCCGTCTCTGCTCTTACTCGCTGTCTTTCTATGCTCTTTGTTTAGTAACTGATTCCAACTAGTTTTACCCAAGCGACCCCTGCAGTCTGTTAAAGTGGGACTTAATGCATCTGCGAAAAGTATCGATTCAGATAAGCCGGTTCAGTCCGCCGAAACTTTGCTATTGGTCATTTTTTGTCAAATGACCAGTTCCCCTCATGATTAAGTAGGTTGATAGAAAAAGCAGATAGTTTAGATCCATAAGTATGTGCTGGCTGTCTTGGTACCATGGATTTCGGAGATGCACCAAATTCCCTTTTATCAAGAGCACGGCTCATTTGTTTTCAGCCTTTCGTTCTTATAGATTCTACCAAAATATGGGTACAGTCAACAGTTTTCGCGCTTGTCAAAAAATAATAACTCCTCTACAAATGCGATGTGTGCTAGTTTTCTAAATTAAATAAACAATTAATTAAATTCAAGGTGAACAAAATTCTCTCTTAGAACTGATCTGCAACGAAGAGATGGCGTGTTTTCTTCATAGAATAATTTATTGGTTACTTATTAGTCAGAAAGTCCTTTTTTTGACAAGAAATGCGATTAATGGTTCAATGGCCAATCCGGGACGAGTCCCCGTCTTATGAATACGAAAGTTTGCAACAAATGCAAAGCCTAAATACAAACGGCCTCTGGCGGAATTCAAACCAATACGGACAAATATCCTCGTTTTTTCGAGATTTAACCCATTACCAAACAACAATATTTTAGACTGGTCCAAATTGAAAGCATTTGCAGACGACAAAATAAAAGTGACTGAAAATTTGAAATTTGTTTTGTGAAGGGTAGAAAACATTGTGGGAAAAGGAGAAAATGCTGGTTACCAGCATTTTCTCCTTTTCCCACAATGTTTTCTAAAGGCTTCTTTCTCAGGAGCGTCAAAAGTCGGGATTGTATGGTAATGGGTTAAAAGACTAATACCATAACCACTGAGCTAAAGAGATATCTCCCTAACGTAGTTGTTAGGTATTGTATTTAAATCAGGACGAGGCCATGGATAAAGGAATGGTCTCCCGTGACGAAACAAACAAAAAAAGTGCAGTGGCCTAAATATTTTAAAAGCGTTCCCTTTCTTAACGACATGATCAACACCTGTCAGGAGATAAGTCAGCCGTTGAAAAATATGACAACTAAATATGATCCCACACCTTGATTAAGACAGTAGGTTAAAATTAAGTACGTGTTTTGAAAACATTTCTAGAACTGTAACATTTTAAACAGTATCTAAAACTCTAAAACTTGAGTAAATCTTAGAACATCTTTTAAGTTCTGAGACAGAACAAAATCAATACGGCATGTCGTCCTTTCACACAAATGCCATGTAATGGTCGAATAAAACAAAGGCCGAATCTACAGAAGAATCGGTAATAATGTCTAATTTGCATCTGCTTTGCATGTCAAAGCGACGGAGCGGAAGAATCTTTTTTGTTGGAATTTTTATTCAAGCATACTCGCTCAAACAGTAAAGCTTTGAAGGATTGTGGTCAGGTCATAGCCCGTATTTCTTCGTCAAAAAATGCTCTGACACAATTTTGATTTTTTTGTCTGTAGAAAACATTTTTCTTTGTAGCAAAGTGAGCCAGTGTAATGCAGAGAAATGACCCTCCCCTTCAAAATGACCTGTGGGTCATTGTTCTACGTAGAGAAATAACCCTCTGGAGTCATTTCTCTACGTAGAATAATGCCCAGGGGCCGTGTTCACCAACCATTCTTAAGAACATTCTTGGTCTTTTTCTTCAGAATTTTGTCGATGTGAATGTAACAGGACTTCTGATTGCCTAACCATTTGGTTTAGCCAATCAGAAGTTCTGTTACTTTCACGGTCAGAAAATCTTGAGGGATAAGACCAAGAATGTTCTTATGAATGGTTGGTGAATACGGACCCTGGAGTTATTTTGACGTCACTGGAAACTGATGTCACTGAGCCCTTGGTAATACATGCTAAAGTGTGCAGCCGTGCTCAGAATCTTGATGTTAATCTTCATTGACGCCGCCATTTTGGATTTTGTGTTGATAGTGAAGTCATGTATACATACGGGGCTCCCGAAAGGGAAACTTGGTTTTTGCCAGTGTACATGATACATATTTTTTCGGAGCATATTATCCAATCAGACCACGAGAATTTTTTTTGCTGTATAATAATAATTGTCGACTGACACATGTATTTGAGTTGTGTTTTTTTTTTAAAGGGAGTTAAACGTATCTGCATAATGTATCAACCCAGGTCAGTCTATGTAGTCCATGGAGACCGACCGGGGTCAAGACTTTTAGCTAACAGTCAATGTTCTGCTTGTCAAATGACATTCTACCCCATGATTCAACTGATTGTTAACCAAAATCATGAGATAGGATAGTCTTAATAAGATGTACTGGTTGGTTGTATTGGGGTTTAACGCCACTTTAATAGCTAAGGTCATATCATGGCAGTCGGTGACGCACACATGTTTCCTGGCTTTCTCATACCGGTACTTACACTACTTTCTTTCCAAAGCCACCGACTACTTTTCTCACATGCTTCAACAGAGGTGAGAGGCGAAAATACGCCGGAAAGAAAGTTCGCCTAAACAGGGTATCGAACTCACAACCAACAGGTCATGAGTCCGACACACTCACCACTGAGCCACCCGGGTGAGCGATAGTCTTATTAAAAAGCAGAAAATATACATATAGCGAAAAATATCGTTTCGTGTGAGCTTATTCTTAGTCTGAAGCACGAATCGAAACTGCTTGCAATTGTGACACTTCACGCAAAAAGGGACCGTCTGGGAATTCTGTACATCAATTAGATGAATACGGATCAACGATAGTGCAGGTCAGTTTAAGTTGATAATTAAAAAAATAATTGTATAACGAGGAACAATGACCACTTTTCATACAGAAAATGTCATTAAAGCGAAAAGTGTCAACCCTGGTCAGACTGCGCAATTCGCGCAGTCTGACAAGGGTTGACACGTTTCGTAGTTCCCAGAATGTCTTTTTTTCGTGATGGGTCACACAAATGCATTAAACCGTCTTTTCACAGACAATGCGGCTCATACACAATGTATAAGAATGTATGCATATTAAGGTTTGTAGACGTGAGGTATAATATAGAATGACACTTTCATCTTTATTTATAGACTTCTTTAATTCTTATCACACAAGACTGGGGTTCTAACGACCTTGGGAAAGAAAACTTTTAAAATCATTGATGAAAACGGAGGAAATGCTAGCATCCAGCATTTTTTTTCCATTTACACATATTTTTTTCTACTCTATTATAGTCCCATCGGTTGAGACACCTTCGATAGTCTTATACAAAACCCATTTCTACGCATCGCTTGTAGGAGCCTATGGAAAACATTGTGGCAAAAGGTGAAATTGCTCGTGACGAGCAATTTCACCTTTTGTCACCATGTTTTCTATGCTATCAAAAGGTGTCATATACACATAAGAAACAGCTTCATCCTTGCTGTTGTTTAGGGTCAATTAGAGATACCATAGAAATGCGTCATGGGACAAAGCGTTAAGTTTGGACGAGTCTAATATGCTATGGTCTCACAATTCAGAGCTCCAGATGGAGAGAGTGATTTTGGTTTCAAAATTGAAAATATTAATCTTTCTCCACGAAACCTTATGTTATGAATTCTCATTAGAATTGTCTCGATGAGACGATTCTAATGAGTACTCACAACATAGGTTTTGAAAGAGAAATAACCGATTTAGCATGTCATCACTCCCTTTTAGCTGAAGCTCTGGTTTCACATAGAATTAGTCGAGCTGGGAATTTAACCAGTTTACCCTTTCCCAAACAATCCCTTGTTTTTACGGGTCTGAAATAGTAGCATTTTGAAAACATTGTGGGAAAAGGAGAAAATGCTGGTAACCAGCATTTTCTCCTTTTCGCACAATGTTTTCTACCCTATCATAGACAGAAATCATCTTTTCAGCAAGAGTTGAATTGTCGTCTGCAAATGCTTTCAATTTGGTCTAGTCCAAAAGTTTGTCGTTTGGGAAAGGGTTAATTTGAGTTTGTAACCAGCAATTTCTCCTTATTCTATGATGCTGTCAACCTTTTCAAGGACAACTTTCTCCGTTTGACGAACATTTCGTCGGTTTACTTAAAAAAACCTCGTAAATACAGCTTGTTACAATCTGTAATTACGAAGTTTTTGAAGTAAACCCACGATTCGATTTGTTGTCTTTAATTGCTTAGGTACTGGACGAGTCAAAAAAGCTTTTTGTCCGGTTACGAGTTTTGATACATTTCATTTACGACAAGGTGCCATGCAAAGTATTAGATTTGTACTTGTCCACGTGACAGATTTTTACACTCGCACGAAAAGAAGGGCTTTGAAGACTTAATCGCTAAAATAATGGAGTCCGTCTTAGAATGATGGAAAACATTGCTATAAAAAGGGAAACAAGGCCGGTTACGAGTTCTGATACATTTTATTTACGTCAAGGCGCCATAGAAAGTACGTATTACACTTTTAGCACGTGACAAAATTTTACACTTTACACGAAAAGAAAGGCTTTGTAGACTAAATCGCTAAAATAATGGAGTTCGTCTTAGAATGATGGAAAACATTGCTGTAAAAAGGGAAACAAGGCCGGTTACGAGTTCTGATGCATTTAATTTACGTCAAGGCGCCATGGAAAGTACGTATTACACTTTTAGCACGTGACAAAATTTTACACTTTACACGAAAAGAAAGTCTTTGTAGACTAAATCGCTAAAATAATGGAGTTCGTCTTAGAATGATGGAAAACATTGTTATAGAAAGGGGAACAATGCTGGTTACAGTTCTTTCCTTTTCCAATAATATTCCAAAAGGCATTTTCCTTCATGTTCTTTCACACTTAGGCTTGTTTGCGGAAAAAAAAAAGAAAGGTTTAAAAAAAAAAAGAGGTTGGTCTTGTTCCTACTATCCATACTGTTATTGTGTATGCTGTAACAAAGTGGTCTTGCAATGTAAATAGGTAACTAATAAAAATGTGATTTGCTCTTTCGCACAACACCCTGTTTGCGAAAAAAGTTGGAAAAAAAACCTTAAAGCTTGTTCCTACCATATAATTACTGTTCACGCTATAACAAAGGCATTGTCTTGGAACTGTAAATATGTAAATAATACAAATGTGAATTGCTATTTGGTACATAACCATGTTTGCGAAAAAAGTTTTTAAAAAAAACCTGAAAGCTTGTTCCTACAATCTTATTACAGATCATGAAACAAGGAGTTGTCTTGGAACTGTAAATATTTAAATAATAAAAATGTGAACTGATAAAAAAAAGGAACAATATAAGCTTCACCAAATGGCAAAATTTTGGACCCTACTAAATTGAAGCTTTAACAGATTACAAAATAAAGGTTGCTCAAGTGATGATCACTGTCTTTGAAAGGATAGAAAACATTGTGGGAAAAAGAGAAAATGCTGGTAACCAATCTATTTATCTATCTATCTATTCCTTTGTCGAACAATCCCATAGGTTAGTTTGTCTGGAAAACCATCCATTGATACGTCTATCAATCCATTTAACAATCTACCTTCCTAATCAAATCGATTTCTCTTTCCGTCTCGCAAACAAAATCTACAAATAACAAGATAAAATTTACCGCTCGACAGAGATAATTAGATCCAAACCCGGTGACAGCACAACACTCAGTGACATAAAGCAGCGAGGGAGAAAAAGAGAAAAGATGGAAATTGAAATTCCAATATTCCTGGCGTTTCGCACTATTGGCGAGCTCCTCAGAGCCGTTTTCTTGTGTGCTCGGTACGCTTACAGTGAAATCGATCTGATCACACGCCACCATTTTTATGCCGATTTTATTCTGCTGATTAACTCAAATGAAACTTTCAAGCTTCAAGCTTATTTTCGGTGTAAAATATCTCTTTATCGGACAGTGTAGATCCAAGATCAGACTGCACATTCTGTGCAGTCTGATCTTGATCTACATTGTCCGCAAAAGGTCAGTGAGTCCATCCACGCAGCTTAAGGGTTCAAATACTCGTAATAACTTGGCCAGTTTCCCCGTAAGTGAAGCTAACCTCGAACGTATCTAGAGGTTCTTCCATTTTGAAACATTATCTCCCGCTAGATTGCATTCTGCATATATACACATCTATCTAATTTTGGCACTCTGAGTACAGAACTGGACTATTTTTCTACGCGACAACCGTTACTTTAAATTTCAAATTGAAATAAACGTTGACCCAGTGTTTTTTTTTTTCCATCATAATATTAATGTAAAATAGGACCAAAAAATGATATCACATCACATCAATTTCCAACAGATTACAGAATTTTAGGCTAGTCCACCTACCTTAAAAGTGATTGCAGACGACAAATAACTTACAGCTTAATGCTGAAAATTGTATAAAGAAGCGAACAAAACATTGTAAGAGAAGAGAAATGCTGTTTGTTCACATTTCTTACAAAGTAAAGGCCATCCACAGCTTTTACTCGTAGATGCTCTAAAATTTCTTCTTCAACTAGAATCAGATTTTGTAATAAAAGCAGTGTTTTCTGTTCAAAATCTAGTACATGTGTGAACAGATTTTTTTAATGTTGTCATTTGTTGTGTATCTTTGGCGAAAACTGTCATTTAAAGCTGCCAAAACGTATTGGTCTTTCTCTATTTGCATCGATGTAGACCGAGTTGTCTAAATCTCTGGGAAATATTGTTGCTCACTTTGACCTACCTTATTGTTCGCTGTTGTCGATGATGGTTAGCGATTTTTTTAAAATTACATTAGGTTGATCATCACTGTGAAATATTTTATTCTGCTTAACCCATTACCAAATGACAATATTTTAGACTGGTCCAAATTGAAAGCATTTGCAGACGACAAAATAAAAGTGACTGAAAATTTGAAATTTGTTTTCTGAAGGGTAGAAAACATTGTGGGAAGAGGAGAAAATGCTGGTTACCAGCATTTTGCCCTTTTCCCACAATGAGGGTAGAAAACATTTGGGAAGAGGAGAAAATGCTTGTTACCAACATTTTCTTCTCTTCCCACAATGTTTTCTAAAAGCTTCTTTCTCAGGGGCGTCAAAAGTAGGGATTGTGTGGTAATGGGTTAATAGAATACATCTTTAAATCCATCGAGGGTTTTGAAAGTTGCACATTCCTTTTTTACTTTTTTTAGATATTTCTGCCCGTTTCAACTTGAACAGCTCTGCTTACTTTTGACTGCAGTGTTTTTAATCTGTATGTTTAGTAACATGGTGATTCAAGAAGTTGAACTCAATTTGACACTTTGAAATTTGGCAGCTTGTTATTAAATGCAAATTGAGAAAGTTCCCGCAATGAATCATTTTTCATGGGAATGTTACTGTTACAAGCCTAAATTTTACTAGTGGCTTATCTATTAATCTGCAACCCAACTTCCTCAGCAACGGGCCCTGGATAGTCTTCCATTCTATCAAATAACTGTCTCTATGATCTATTTTATTTCATTTCTTTCTTTTCACGTTGAATTTTGGTCATATTCAACAAAAAAACTCGATCTATAGCGAATCTTGATCACTTGTGCGAAATTCTAGTTCAATCCGAATATGCGATATCTTTTTGCAGGTGCTCGATACCTAGCTAGTAACTTTACTGAATTAGACATTATAAATGACAAAATAGCACACAAACAGTTCTCACTCGTATGTGAATAATGATTTTATATCAATTTGAATAAATAGTAACTTAAGGTAAGACCTGTGTAATGGAAAACGGCTATTTCCACTAAAATATCATCCTACAAAATTAGCTATAATTAAAAATGAGTATCACTGAACCACTTTCACCGATTCATTTTTTTCCATCTTTGAATTATCATTTATAAATCTAAAACCACTATATTCTCAATTAAAAAAGAGATGATAATTATCTCCCTTTTCAGAAAAGTATCAAAAGTAACTTCAAGATAGACAAAAACGGAAATTCTGATCTGTTAGAAATGTGCAAAAACATTTTTTCTGCATAAATCCTTATTTATCCTTATTTACCAACCAATTAGAATTAAGTGGAGGGGGATATACTGGAATCGCCATGGCTGTCCGTCCGTCTGTCCGTAGACACAAATTTGTCCGGAGCAATACTCCTACCGTTTTTCACTTACTGAACTCTAATTTGCACACATGGTTTCTATATGAAGTTGTGCATGTGCAATTTCCAGACCCTGCTGCTATTCGTTAGGGAATTATCTCCCCTTGAAGTTTTTTCAACTCTTACTTTTGCACTAAACCAAACTGCATTCTGTGACAAAGACCTATTTTTGTGACAAGGAGCTGGTGGAGGTTATAATCACGTTTAGTGATAGCTCTAGTTTATTGTAGCTATTATACTTTCGTCAGGCACTATCGATACCATAATCCAGTGGAATAGTAGAGGTAAAGAAAATCATAAGTTATTCTGTATTTCCAGGGCAAAGTCCCGTCGTTTCAGTAGAGAAAGAAAGCGCAAGGCTCGGAGACAATATGTCTCTTAATCAAATAGTAGAACTTCTACTAAAAAACCTGGGATATGATTAGAAAGATTAATGGCAAAGGCCTGCCCCATTTTAGTCACCTTGAAGTTAACGATACTTTGTTGGAATCACCTCAGGATATAGCTGAAGCTCTTGCTGACACCTTTTGCAAAAAGTCTTCTTCTGCAGAATTAAGATTTGACCTTACATCTGACAAAAAGTCATGGATAGAACTGTTTTTATGCTGGAAACAACAACATAAAGGAGAAGTATTTTTCCTTCTAGCCAATCTCTATAGATGGATCTAAAGAGGGAAATTCTGTAGCAACTGCCGCTGTTTATAAAGAAAGGAACTTAACGTACCGCCTTCTAAACTACTTCTCTATCTTCTGTGCTGAAATTAAGGCAATTGATCTTGTCCTTAATCTAGCTGTGCGTTCTAATTTCGTTAGCTTTTCGGACCCTTTGTCAAAATTACAAGCTCTTTCAAATCAACGACTTGAGAATTCCTTAATCAGTGGTTTCCTTGAAAGGATCTCACAAATTTCTTCTAAGAATAGATTGGTGTTCTGCTGGCTTTCATGTCATCTAGGCATCAAAGACAATGAAAATGCTGATAGGTCTTCCAAATCTGCATTTAACCTTCCCTTTTCAGATTTTCAAGTTCCACACACTGATTTTAAATCCTCCGTCTTAACAAATGTCCAATCTTCATGGCAATCTCAGTGGGATGATGATGATTTCAATAAACTGTATTCAGTTAAACCTTCCCTCGGTGAATGACCAGAGATGATGCCCCTGAATGTATTCCATTCGGTGCATCCTTTTCTGTGAAACATATCTGTAGATTGCATTGACTTTCAGCTAGTTCCTTCAAAATATTTCAACGTCGATAGTTTAAGAAATCTTTTTTATTCTGTCAGCGTTGAATCTATTATTGCTTACATAAAAGAGACTGGCATTAACAATAAGCTGAGATATAAACTCTTGAGTTTCTTGTCCATCTTTTTACAATATTTTTCCCTTATTCCTTAAATGTTAAGTTTGCATCTCCTTAATGGGAGGGATTTGCCGTCGTGGAGGGGAGGGGGGGGGGGGGGGCGGGGAGGGCAACTTATCTCATTGGAGACATGGCCTCCGTAATGAGACTATACTGATCCCATTGCAGGCTCCAATCTTTACCATTTTTAATACTCATTTCCAAGGAAAAGCAATAATGTTACATTTTAATCTAAAACTTTTGAGTAGGCAGGGAATGCCCAGCCACTCAATACTAGTATATTATTTTATGCACATATTTCTTCTTCATTTAAAGGCTTCTTACTATCAATCCAACATTTACATCAAACCTTTTTATCAAATACTTAACTCTGTCATATAAAACTTTTGAGTCGATAGGGATTGCCCCGTGAATTATTAATGCCGTTTATGTATATAAAAATATCACATAATCCTTCTTAACTTAACCTTTAGCTATCATTAATATATTCAAATACTTTTCAGTTTAAAAGTTCTGGTTTTAATATCTTCACACACATATGCGCGCTAAATAACCTAAGCTGTCGATGCGCCATAAAATAACATTCATTCATTCATTCAAACAACAAATATCACCCGACAAACATGGGAGCTTACTCGTATTGTTTTGTCGTCTTCGTGAACGAAGCGGTTGAATTTTCGCCCTTTATGCAAGGTAAAAATTACATGCTTTTACAATACCTTCCAACCAATGTTTTTGTACATATACGGCTACTACACACTGGAGAGACCTTACGAACTTGCTCCTGGTCAACGTTACTGTCCCTGTCAATTTTACGTACCCGTTCGAGTAAAAAACATGGCTGCGCCCACAAGATTACACAAGGTAAGCACAAAAACATATTTTTTTAACATGTTATTGAATAGATATGCAGTTGCAAGTTGTCGCACGGAATGTCTGGGATGTCAGTGCACGTTAATCTCTAGTTCTTTTGGTGGTTAATCGTTTGTGGAAGACGTTTAATCCAGCAAAGTTTCGCCGGGGACTACGATTTCTGAAAAAACACTACTTGGAGTCTCCAAAAACCCTTGTAAAACATATACACTCAATATTCTGAAGTGTGTGCCGTGTCAGATGACAAATACACTGATTATCCTCAGCAATATAAACCGATAAAAAATCAAATTGCAGTTATTCAGGGATATTTTGCCATTTTTACATTACAACGTAAGATGCTCCTACAGTCAATACAACGATTCAGCTTCTGAGCTGAAAATACGGTAAGCGTATGGGTTTATGTTACAGTGAACAATTTTGTTATTAAGTTGGTCAAGATTCTATATTAATCATCGTAGTCACAGTCGGAGTGTAGTTAAATAAATACTTGAATGGAAGTACAATTCTACAACACATTGAACTCTTCTTTCTATCAATAGGTCTAATGTTACTGGGCATGTTCAGGCGATCTCGGGTTCTCTTTCTCTATCCCCAATTTTATTAAGCTGGCAGAATCAGACACCCATCGTGAAGAGAGAGAGAGAGGGGGTATCATTAGGTAGACTGGTCCTTGAACATACAGAAAATTGACTTAAAGCGAAAAGTCTTGGCCCACTTCCGCCTGCACAGAATGCACAAGCTGACCTGGGAAGATTCTTTCCGCAGATGCATTAAGCCCCCTTTCCACAGAGTATCGCTGATCAATATTTAAAGCATAGTATTAGATATTAATAGTTACTTTTAGGTGTGCCGCTTACAAGGCATACGAATGGTTGGTCGTTGATGATTATTATTATTAAATCATATTCACAAAAACGAGTCTCTTGATGACGATATCGAAGATGGTATTTATAATAGTTAAGGATCTTCTGCAAGATAGTTATGATAGATATCGTTTGCATGATACTGTCTGTCATCAAGCTCTTCATCAATATCACAGGAATTTGACATTCTATAACCAAAATAAATGATCAAATATGAAAAAATATCTCCCCTATATAATGTAAACACAAGGACTGCAACGTCTCGATTGTCTCATTCAAAATCCTAGAAATGTGCCCAACTGTCTTATAGGAATACGGAAGTTGCGCCTATATTTTTTACAAATCTTTCCAAAACTAAAACAAAAGAAAAATGAAGCTAGGTATTCTCGTATTTTGTGAATATTATTATTGATTGTATGCGTTAGAATCTAATTTTAACATCGGTATTCGGGAATGTTACTCGATAATACATTGATAAAATGCGACTTTATATCCGAGATATTGCGATTGAATCATCGGGACAGAGCCATAAATTAAACTGCTCATTGCAGGAAGTCCTTGTATCTATCACTTAGTGGTGGGCAGATGATCGACTATAGTCGAAAGTCATTTGGTTTTGGCTTCCGATTCCGATAATCGATTGAGAAAACCCGGAATCGATTGTAGTCGATTCTTGAACTTGATTGGTGCCTAAACTTGAATTCTTGGTTTTGTGACTATCATTAATCACAATCTTCGATTGAACAGTAGATAACAAACATCAAAATTGGCCGGAAAAATGAGAAAGAAATTTTTGTCCATGGATTATTTGACAAAACTTGACAACTCGGCACGCTTCTCATTTGATCCCTGAGTCCAGGTTTTGAGACTTGGAAATTTGAAACGATCTATCTTTGACAGTGGAAAATATCTGACGCATGAAATTATCGTCCAGAGCTTCATAAAATCTAGCTTGCGTACATCCGGCAGAAAATTGGGCTAAACACGATCAGTATAAAATGCGAAGGACACGCGGATGATAATGAGGCTGTCGAGTCATTTATGACAGAGTAACAAAGGTGTTATTCCTCTTATCTAGTGTAAAGTGACAGATTTTTTAATTTATTTTCTATTTAAACTGACTGGATGATGTCAAATCATGTAGCAATACTTCTCCAAAAATTAATTGTCACGAAAAAATAGATCGCCAAAAAAAGCGTGAAAACCCATGACAATACAATGAGCAGCTTGGCCTCGTCCGATCAGGGAGACTTCAAACTATCTTCTCATCAATAATAATGAATTTATACAGTGAATTTATACAAATCTCTGAATAAAGCAATGAGTGAAAGCTAAATTCCGTACATGAGTGAAAAAAATGTTGTTTTATGAAATGAAAATATAGATCTATAGCAGACAGGTTTGGGGGGGGGGGGGTTTGAAGTCGTCGTCTGCAAATGCTTTAAATATGTCTGATTGTTTTTTTGTATATGGAAAAATGAACAGTATTGATTATTCATGTGCTAAAACAATATAACAGAATAAAGTGCTTTACTTGAAATCTTTATAACGTCTCATCTGAAGATTTAAATGTCTCATTACTTTTGAAAATGTCCCATTGGTTTTCAAAAACAGGAGCCATTGTCTCATTGAAATAAAAAATTCTTTACCGATCACTGTTAGCCTAGCGATAGAAAACACAAAAATGTACCTGCGACATTCGGCGATTCCTCAGTAGACACCTTTTAACCGGAAATATCCGTCATGTATTACTTTTTTTTTTTTTTTTTTTGACAACTTCTATCCATCGAGGAGGCCACTCGCAGACGTCACAGGATTCCCAGGAAGGGCCAGGAAGTGTATTTTCGGATTATGTATTAGAGTCAAATATCTTTTCTTTAAAAGATAATACGGTCAAATACTTTTGTTAGTTACTTCTATTAAGTATCATGTGATGTCCATAAATGTATCTTAAAAACGAAAAAAATAATGGTAATACGTATCCGAAAATACGTTTCCTGGCTCTTCCCGTAACGTCAGCGAATGGCCTCCTCGATGAATAGAAATTGTCTCCGGTTAAAAGGTGTCTACTGAGGAATAGCCGAATGTCGCAGGTACATTTTTGTGTTGTCTATCGCTAGGCTAAAGGAAATTATGATCAATGTTTGTTTCGTGGGTGATTTTGGGTGGGAAAGGCTGTCTTGTGCTGTCGCTTGCAATCGAGACGTTGCATTCCTTGTGTTTATATTGTATAGGGGAGATTTATTTCCATATTTTATCATTTATTTTGGTTATAGAATGTCAAATTCCCTTGTCTATATCATGGCATTTCATTTCAAAAGCATCAAAAGGACAATAAACTTGACGGAAAGAAAACCTGAAAGATGGACAAGTAGACAGTTATACATATTGATTAAAAAAGGGAAAAATCATTAAACTCGTACACAATCACATTATGATATCGTTCTCTGTTTCAATTCAGGAACTGGATCGTTTTATTGCGTTCTTGAGCGTGGAGCGTTGCCTACAAAAATTGAGAGAAAAGTGCTTTTTAATGGATTTCGTATAGTTTTTTTGTTTTCAACTGTGGTGAATAAAGCATATGTGATTCACTTGACACAACACAAACTTCAGATTATTGTGTTTGTATGTTTAAAAAAGCTTTTGGCTGACTTCCGGGTGTTGATTATTCAGAAATCACAGTCGCTGACGGAAGTTTGTTGGATTAAACGTCTTTAACAAATAACAAACCACCAAAGGAACAATACAGAAATATGCACTAACATCCCAGACATTCCGTGCGACAACCATCTACAGCACATCTACTCATCTGGTTGTTATAGAAGTATGTTTTTCTGCTTACCTTGTGTAATCTTGTGGGCGCAGCCATGTCTTTTACTCGAACGGGTACGTAAAATTGACAGGGACAGTAACGTTGACCAGGAGCAAGTTCGTAAGGTCTCTCCAGTGTGTAACGTTACTATGACTATGGCCAAGGAATTATAAACACGTCCACATTACGTTCTGAACGGGACGATCTTATTTGTCCATAAAAAAAACTACAGCTGAAAATGAAAAAATAAACATATAAGGTATGTGTTAAAGAAGGGTTCACGATGTAAAATCCACTCACCTATTCTCATTAATTATTTTTATTACAAGAAAAATAACTTTCACTTGATAACTTTTAGAAAGAACGTAGTTTTCTATTGCATGCCTTTTAAAGAAATCTATACTTGATATCCCTGTCACACCAAACTCGTTCTCACTCCGCTCCGATTTTTTTTCCGAACGGATTTAAACTGTGTTCAGACGGAGGGGACGTTTTAGCAACCTTTTACGATCTATTTACGGACTTAATTGACGGGTTAGGACGAGAAGGTGCTCTACGAATTTGAGCCTGCTCCAAATTTCTTGCCGTCCATCCCATCCTGTAACTAGACGGAGTTACAACGAACTTAAAACGAGATGGACGTACTACAAACGGAACTGCCGTGCTTCGATTCTTATAGAGACGCGATGCAGTCAGGCATTAATTAACATTGCGTTTGCATATAACCGACCGAAATTCCACATCATATCTCGACCGCAGAAATGACCCTCCCCTACAAAATGACCCATGGGTCATTTTTCTACGTAGAGGAATGACCCACGGGTCATTTTTCTACGGAGAGGAATGACCCATGGGTCATTTTTCTACGTAGAGAAATGGACCGGGTCATTTTTCTTCGTAAAGAAATGACTTCTGGGCACATTTTTCTACGTAAAATAATGACTCGGGTCACAAGTTTTGTAGGGGGGGGATCATTTCTTTGCATTACACCGGAATAAGATCTTTTAAGAACAGGCATTATGAGGCTAAATTTATACGTTCTGCCCTTACCGCAACCCGTTTTCCGATCATGTAAGAACGGGGTAAGACGTTCTAAGACCTAGTTTGGTGTGACGGGGGCTTTAGCTCGACCATAGAAAGATACTGAGTCTCAGTGGGCTGCGTAAGACTTCATATTTCATGCTTTCCGGTATAGTATATCGAGAAATAGCAGTGAAAATATTTTTCGATCTTACACTGGTACGACCAATTTTCGCGTTCTTATTGCCTTGGTAAATTGCACATGCCTAACAACCAAATGTTGGTCGCCCGGCAGAAGCCGGCGACCTTATATTTAATATAGTTCAGAAGAGATGTTCATGGAGAGTGTAGGTACTTCCGGTTGAAATCTTTCATCATATTCGCCAGATTTAATTTGGTAAAATAGGTGTGAATGTTTGTGAAATTGTTGTGTGGGGTTTTCTTCACCTTTTTTGAGGTTGTTTACCTGTTTTTAAACCGATAAAGAATCGTGAAAGAATTATTAACGGTCTGCTGCGCAACATTTTGTGAAACAATTTATGTTCTTGTGCAGAATGCATCTATTTTTAACGCAAATGAACTCGTCCAGTCACATGATCTTAGGAACCAATGGAAATGCAGAACTGCTCCTACTCTTGTCTGTCGGTGATTCGAGTATTTATAGAATGCCATCTAGCGGGAGATAATGACTCTTTACCGGTAGGCCTAAAGAGCGGAATGGAAATATTTTAGAGCAATGGACGGAATGGAAAAGAAAATACGCATGGAAATATATCATGCCTGTTTATTAAATAGAATAACAATAATGATTTGATTTTTTCTACCCATTAAAGGTAATTTACAAGTAAAAACCAAAACTTATGTTTTTGTACCGCTGAAAAAAATGTACTTGTAGTGATATTTTTCCTTTATGCACGTATTCCTCAGGCCTCCTAGTGAAACCTTTAAAACCTTTAAAAACCTTTAATTTCAGAGCAAACCTTTAAAACTTTTACATTTCCCCAGAAAACCTTTAAAACGCCAAAATAGCATGTAATTCTCACTCAAAACCTTTATATTTGCTCTGACTGGTTGCCGTGCTAGCTTAAAGCAAAGGTGATGTAGATCCTACACTGTAAAACAGGAGCTATGTATGATATAAATATGCAGAGAAAATAGGTATACACATTAAATAAGGTATGTATTATATTGCATAATTCAAACAATATATAACATAAAAAAATGACTTTGGTATGACTGTGGGTTTAATAAAGAAACGGGAACTTCGACAAAAATAGCCTTTATTTACTCTTTATTTTTTCATATGTTACACTAAAAGGCCTTTATTTTCATACATTGGAGCCTTTATAAAAACCTTTATTTTTGTTTTGGCCTGCTAGGAGGCCTGATTCCTAAATGGCGAAATGAAAAATTTACCAACAGTATATTGTACCTAAAGTGTTACAGGTCTTTAATGTATTTTCTTATGGGTAGTTAATTGAAGAAAATGATTAGAATTTCTTTATGCTTATAAGTACAAATGTTAAAACCTTTTAACCCTTTCCAAACGACAAACTTTTGGACTAGACCAAATTGAAAGCATTAGAAGACGAAATTTAAACTCTTGCTGAAAAGATGATTTCTGTCTGTGATAGGGTAGAAAACATTGTGGGAAAAGCAGAGAATGCTGGATACCAGCATTTTCTTCTTTTCCCACAATGTTTTCAAAAGGCTACTATTCTAGATCCGTAAAAACCAGGGATTGTTTGGGAAAGGGTTAAATTTCCTTTGTGCGGGACTGGTGCAATGGAAAAGAAAGTATATGCAATAGACATTATACATTTTTTACTATATAAAGTAAATATGTATGATTTCAAACCTGCGTATTAGTAATCATATATCTTTCCTAGGATATATCTACAGGAATATTGAAAAATAAAGTTTTTACTGTTAAAAAAATATATTTGTAGCAATATTTCCTTCTTTAAGCAGGTAATCTCAGAACGAACTAGTACAATATAATGCACCCAACACAGGTCTTAAAGTTCAGATCGAATTTTAAAATGGATAATAACTTGATTTATATATCAGCTAACATGCATTAGACTGCGTGAATCTAGGATCAGACTTCAGTTTTGGTAAGTCTGATCTTGATCTACACCCTCTTCAGATATTTCACTGATCGGCTTTGGTTACATGTATGATCTTATATACCGGTGCATTACATTGCGTGAATCTAGGATCAGATGGTAATTTTGGTAAGTCTAATCTTGATCTACACCGTCCTCAGATATTTCGGATTGTTCTAAAAAAATGTGTCATTTGGTGTGCAAAATAAAGATTATGTGTTAAGTTATAAGTTATAAGTTAAATAAACTGAAACTTTTTTCCCAATACCTATAGAGTACCCAGATAATAAAACTTCATTTCAAATTTCCATTGCACGGGATAGGCGCAATGGAAAAACAAAATTCGCATTGGAAATATAATGTTACTATAATATAAGTTGTAAAGTAAAGTATTTGGTACCCACGTATGGTTTCAAATGTGTTAATTTTATTTGTAGTCATTGACCAATTATATCTCCAGTTATAAACGAAATACAATATTTTTGTAATCATGGCTGAAAAATATATTTGTAGCATTTTTTTTTTCATTATGCAGTTATTCTGAGATGGCAAAATTGAAAATAGACATAAAAGTAGCATAAAATATAAATCGGGCATTTGAACGTTTTCCAGCCCGAAAACCCATACTTTATCTTGACAGTTGGTTATATGTCATTGCAGGTCGCTATTGTCATGTCAATTTATTGGAAAACAATATCTTTTTTTTTCTCAAATGAAAAATAACTGAAAAAATTGAAGTCGGATATATTCTCTTGACTGCATATTTGTTTAATAATGGAAAAAAAAAATTTTTTCGGGCGACCTTTGACGCTCTTGCGTCTTCTTTTTCTCTTGTATACCTTACATTTCTCGCGCTTGAGGTAATATTGTA
This sequence comes from Tridacna crocea, assembly GCA_943736015.1. NCBI lineage: Eukaryota > Metazoa > Mollusca > Bivalvia > Cardiida > Cardiidae > Tridacna > Tridacna crocea. The sequence continues at coordinate 20,783,424 of OX031069.1, forward strand.
ATGCGTTGCTATGCTGGAGGGGTACACCACGGGGAATAACGGAAAAGAACTGTACTAGATTTTGATAAAGCTCCTCCCAGAAAGGGTTAAAAGCATGAAATAAATAGAATATTTGTTTTTTTTAGGTGAAAGATCGAAATTTATTTCATCGAGTGAACACCATCGGTAATATTTTCACGAATGGTCCTTCAATATTTCGAAAAGTTCTTTCTTTCAGTAAGGGCATGTTCGTATGGTAGAAAGCTGCGTCAAATATCGGGAGAAACGAAGCTGGGGGTGTACGGGTTATTTTCGTTCTGTTTATGTATGGTGGACGGAAGATACCAGTAACATGAATGTTGCCACAGTTGCAGCTCTGTATGTTTGACAAGTTGTTTATATAATGCAAGTGCAACAAACATAACTGATACAAACAAATCCCTGAAAAAAACAGCAGAGACTAGACGTTTCCAATATCGCCTACAACATGCGAAAATGGACATTCGGACATTTGCGTAGGCCCTAAAATGTCATCTCGGATCAGCCTGTGCACCCCACGTAAGCTGATCCGAGACGATACTTTCCGAGCGAGTGTGATTTTCTGTTTTGAGAAATGTTTATTTATAGAATATCATCTGGCGGGAGATAATGCTTTACGACTACGTTTTACTTTGTGCTACATGAAACCTGCACAAAACAGAAAATTACATCAACCCTTTACCTGATATACCAATTAGAGGCTCTTCCATTTCAGCAGCAAATATAGATATGTTGTCAAAAATATGGACAAATGAGGATACAAATATCTGATTGAGTGGAAAACATTGTGGGAAAAGGAGAAATTGCTCGTTACGAGCAATTTCTCTTTTTTCCACAATGTTTTCAAAAGCTGTCTGTTGTTGATAAGTTAAAATGAGTATCTATGGAGTAAAGGGTTAAAATGGAATGTGTCGGTTCGAATTCGACTGTGCGGACTGCAAAATGTCCAATTGCCCCTTTTTCGCATTTTGCAGGCCATTCATGATGCTGTTGATTTTTGTTTATAAATACGTAGTGCCGCGAGGAGATCTTTACGCACCTTTTGAGACATCCACTTAAAGGTGGTCCTTCAGATTTTGTGAAGAAAATTTTACAAAATTACAAAAAAAGAAAATCATCTTTATACTCCCAAAGCGTCATAATTTTCATTAATTAAAACCCAGTAGTCGAAAACCATCCGACAACTAGATGAATTAGAGATTTGCTACAGCCCAGGTCGACACTGAAGGAAAACACGGTCTATTTTTACATGAGCAACTCGCTCATTTACATACCGGAAATATACAGACGAAGCTTCAAATATAGCATCCGAACTTCGATACATTATGGAAAATAATTACATGTTTATTATATCATGGAATTTAATAGTCATCAGTCACGTGCAAGTCACTTAAAATTCTCACAATGTTTTTTTTTTATTTTGGCGGGAAATCTAAAATTAGCTTAAGAGGCTACGTAGCCTTTTTAGGGAATACCACTACTTTTTTTTAATAATTTTATGATTCTTAATTACTGATTATTTGTATTGTTTTTTTCATATAAATTTCAGTGATATATATATATATTTTACTTTGGTGTGATGTGAAAATTCTAAGTACCCACCTTTAAGGAAATAATTAGTAAAATAAAACGCCCTTTGCTGAACTGGGTCTGTATTGATTAAGCATTCTTAAGAAAGTTCTTTGTCTCATTCTTCAAGGTTATCTAAATGCGAAAGAAAGAAAACTTCTGATTGGCTAAACCAAATGGTTTAGCCAATCAGAAGTTCTGTCACTTTCATATTGACGAAATTCTTAAGAATAAGACTAAGAATGTTGCTATGAATGGTTGGTAAATACATGTACGTACCCTGACTCTTGATTTGGTCCCAAAGGTGCTTGGACTTTTAGAGACTTAGCCTTCCTTTACCTGATACATCTGACATTGTTCCCAACTCTATTGCCGAACATGCCCCTCCCACCTTCCCCCGCACCAGCATTATTTGTCAGTAATTTTCACGCATTTCTAGACTGGAATGGAAAATGTAGATCTTCTCAATTTTCATTGTTCTGCGGTATTAATCTTCAACCTTGCCCATAGAACTGAATAAACGGTTAAATATAAAGCAGTCTAATGTTGGTCTTCACTGCCCGCACAATGCCCTTGAGTCTTGCTTAGCTGCCTAAAGATTAATATCGCAGTAAATATATTGAAAGAATCTGATTGGTCAATGAAATTGAAATATCTCGTCTGACACAACAGCACAATACTAAACCAGTCAAGTTCATCAAGTTTGGAATAGACAAATCCGATTGGCAGAAACAGCTACTCAAGCATCACCATGTCATTCCGATGTTGATGTTTGAATTTCATTGGATAATAAGAACACAATGAAAGAGACGACTATTTCCATTCTAGTTTAGAAATGTGTGATCAAAATTGAATGGGTACTTTCAGAGATGTTTGTATTAAAAGTTCATGCACGAACGGATATACACACGACACATACTTGGTCATAATATGCTTGGAAGCTTGTTGGCCTTCTAGCGTTGAAGCTAAAATGCACACTTAAGAATAGCCTCCACAGGGAGTATAATAACACACCGACATTGGAGAAAATGTGTCCCGCCTCCCTATCCCTATTGAAAGAAATTTTATATAGTCCAAACGGAGATAGTCAACCTCGTAAACGATACAAATGGATGCAGAAATGCCTTTCCATTGTTCATTAACATTTGGAAGTAGCATGTGAATCCTTCAAGTAGTTATTAGTACTAATTTCATGAACATAATCATTTTTTTTTTCAGATTTTCGGATGGCTACTTGTAAGTGATTCGTGACAGGTCATTGGAGCATCAAAGGCATGGGACTTCAGCCTAGCACGGATGTGACCCTTGAAACATATACACAAAAAAAACTATTTCCATGATAAAAAAGAAAAACACTTTTGAAAAAGAGTTAAAACCAATCTCATCGTATTTTGATACTGTAGGTCTACATCAACATGATTTATTTCACCCATTGCACCTAGATTTAGATCCCTAATTAATATGTATCCCCCACCCTTGAACATGGCATTACCACTTTATGTATGCTCTGTCTTGACATGTATATATTGACTCCATCCTTGTTTTTTTAATGTCTGACTCCACCTTAATCAAAATATTCGACAGACAGACAGTAAGGCAATGATTGCTTGAGTTATTTTATTTGAAGTAAAACTTGTATTTCACCAAGAGTAATAACCAACGCTTACATTACATAGATAAGATACAACACTTGAACTCTACGGCTTCGCTTTAACATCTGTTGTAGGTTTCCTATGGGTCTGTGTCTCAGCTTTGACTCAATTTTATAGCAAGAAATGTAATATTTCTGTGCATCAATTTCTACTTGGTTACATCTATTTTTTTAATGATGCGTTAGTGTTCCTGTTGAGGTAAAAATGTAAAAAAGTTGCATAGTTTTGTTTACATTTCCGGTGCTATTCCCGTCCTCTCCTTGATTTTGTAATATTTTTTTTTAACTTTTTACAACACATCGCAAAAAGGTGGAAACATCTGAGATTACAGCCTGTGTATATATACAGAGATAAGCAAAGCTGTAAGCAAACGGTCAATTACCTGGATTTCTAAGTAGAACTGTGCCGTGTGCAAAAGAAATCGACATTCTTATTATCCTTGACAGTAAATAGTTCACCATTGGCTATCAGGGCCCGTATTCACCAACCATTCTTCAGAATATTCCCAGTCTTAATCTCCAAGGTTTTCTAAATTTGTAAGTAACACAACTTCTGATTGGCTAAACCGAATGGTTTAGCCAATCAGAAGTTGTGTTACTTACAAATATAGAAAATTCTGGAGAATAAGACAAAGAATGTTCTAAAGAATGGTTGGTGAATAGGGGCCCAAGTGAAAGAAAAACGAAAAGACAAAAAATAAAGGATTAACTTGCTGACTCTTATTTACATTTAACAACGCCTTTTTCTGTAGGTTTGTTGGTATAGACATAAGTACATCAGTCTGCAAATTGAAACAGTACTAACTTCTTGCTCGTGCGTGAACGCAACAACTAGCATCTCGACATATTCGTGATGCCTTGATATCTTGATGATGGAGTCCAGGGCCCGTATTCACCAACCATTCTTAAGAACGTTCTTTGTCTTATTCTCCAGAATTTTCTACATTTGTAAGTAACACAACTTCTGATTGGCTAAACCATTTGGTTTAGCTAATCAGAACTTATGTTACTTACAAATGTAGAAAACCTTGGAGAATAAGACTAAGAATATTCTCAAGAATGGTTGGTGAATACGCACCAAGTGTTCCGCACTCTTATGCCAGCCCTGTATAAATTGAGAGTCTGAGGAAGATTGAATGTACATGTATATATAAAGTATTGTTGACATATGGATCCTATATATGTGAAAACAATATGGCAAAAAATAGATTATTCTTTATATTTTATATTTTGTATTTCCCTTTAACCCGTTACCACACAATCCCTACTTTTGACGTCCCTGGGAAAGAAGCCTTTAGAAAACATTCTGGGAAAAGGAGAAAATGCTGGTTACCAGCATTTTCTCCTTTTCCCACATTGTTTTCTACCCTTCCCAGAACGAATTTCAATTTTTCAGTCGCCTTTATTTTGTCATCTGTAAATGCTTTGAATTTGGACAAGTCTAAAATTTTCTCGTGTGGTAAAGAGTTAACACAATTTTATAAAATTCGGCACGTTTTATACCTATAGATATAAACCATATTGTTGAGGTTGTAACAGTTCAAACATACAATAATTTTAGAGATTCTGATACTGAAGAGAAAGCAAATGGCTTAGAAATAGCGCTGTTTAGAAATTACTGATGATGACGCAACGATTTGTGCGCTGGTTGCAGGTAAATATTCATTTATTCGCATTCAAGCTATCCAAATAGCCACCTATCTCTATCTCTCCCTCCTTACTCCCCTCAAGTAAAATAAAAAAAAAGTTTTTCTATGTACACCTGCGTCAAACCAGAAACTAGCTTTTTACAGAAAAAAAAAAGAAGTGTCTCGAGGAAAGTTGATATTTTGTACAGTAAACACGTTGGTGCATGAATGTTAACTTTAATTTCGGGAAAACATAAACAATACTGGGCTGAGCAAATATGGTTCCGCACAAGAACAAAGGTGGAGCGAGATTTCAAAGTTTTCTTACGCAGCGAGACGCAAATACAAACGCATAGAAAATTCCTACAAGATGATATTCTTTTCATCATATAGACCTACCTACGCCTTTTCATCATATAGACCTACCTAGTGGTGTCCGTGGTCATGAGGTAGAGCGTCGGTCTCATAACCTAAGGGTCCTGAGTTCGATACTTGAGAGCGGGTGTCAAGTTTGGGATTTTTTATTGGCCCACACATTCGGTGCGAGTACTGATGTAGTTCCCGGGAAGCAGAATCGAGAGAGATTAGTATAAGTTGTAAGAACTTGTTTCTCAATCGATGTAAAATAAATATGTTTAAACTAAACCTACGCCTTTGGAAATCGAATAATGCAATTAACAATTTTGTTCATAAACAAGGAATACGAAACACATACACGGTTCAGTGGCTTATAACTTCATTTAATTAACCCTTTACCCCATAAGGCATTTGTATGGTATCTCTAATTTACCCGAAATGACACCAAGGATGAAGCAGTATGTGTGAATGACACTTTTTGATAGCATTGAAAACATTGTGACAAAAGGTGAAATTGCTCGTTACGAGCAATTTCACCTTTTGCCACAATGTTTTAAAAGGCTCCTGCAAGCAATGTGTAGAAATGAGTATCTATGGAGTAAAGGGTTAAAGGAAAGAATGGTGAATGAATACTAAAGTATAGCGTATGTTTTGACCAATCAAACAAACATAAATTACTGAACGTTTTCCATGCGCGGGATACGTCATCATGAATACCAAATTTGAAACGGCATTTGACACTGTGTATAAAGGTACAGATTTTTCGTCTCTGATTTTTTCCGTGAGCAATGCATGTATTTGAGTGGGAGAATTTTTATATATAAATCTATTATAAAAAAGAAGATGCATACACGTATGCATAGGCCATAGCAGATTGGTCTATGGTTTCATTGATTTGATTCGAACATAGGTTCAGATGTTCCTTAATGACAGGACCATTCTTGTGAAGAGATTTACTAGGAGCATAGGCTCCTAAAGCATGTCATAAATCGATTCGGTCGGCACTGTCAAGGCCTCAGTTATTATTTCATGCTTTCCGGTAGGATATCGAGAAATAGCAGTGAAAATATTTTTCGATCTTACACTGGTACTACCAGTGAAAATACTGATTTTCACGTTCTTGTTGCCTAGGTAAATTGCGCGTGCCTAACAACCAGATGGGAAATATGATGTCATATACCTTACATTTCTCGCGCTTGACGTAACATTGCTATGCGGGAAGGGTACGCCACGGGAAATAAGGGAAAAGAACTGTACTAAATTTTGGTAAAGCTCCTCCCAGAAAGGGTTAAAAGCATAAAATAAATAGAATATTTGTCTTTTTTTTTTCGGTGAAAGATCGAAATTTATTTCATCTCGTGAACACCATCGGTAATATTATCACTCGTGGCTGCGCCACTCGTGAAAATATTACCGATGGTGTACACTCGATGAAATAATGTTCGATCTTTCACCGAAAAAAACAAATATCCTCTATTTCTCCTCACCTTTTAAATATCTCAACACTAAAATCAAGTGCAATTAGGGCAACTCTACAAAATGTAATTTCTAAAGGGAAATGACCAATGTAAGTTCAGAGAATTTGTGGTCAAACCCTTTTGCCTAGTCATTTGGTTATGTATATTGTTCTGTATTGTAATCTAACTAGGCAATAAAGAAATATTTAAACTTAACTAAAATCGAGTTTATCTCTATTGTCATATAGAAGCTGAACAAGAAGGGAATAAACAACTTTTTGTACCCTATTAGTGTTCTGATTTAGACATTTTTATGCTTGTGAAGTGTTTTTCGCCGTTTTCAACATAAATTGCAGTCTTCGGTATTACTTCACTGTTAGGCGCATATGTTACTTAGGTTTCTTTTACCACTTTTTTGCACAACACTTTGTCAGTGGCTGAAATCCCTGAAACATAAAGGGGCCCACGGCACCAAACCTGTTTTACCAGCCAGTGATCTACGAACTTAGGTTTGATTCAGATAAACCATCCTGTTTAGACAAGGTAATAAAAAAGTCAAAATCAAGGTAGTAAATAACGGATAATCAGATAGGTGTTTGAAGTAGTTTATTCAGCTAATTTCTGCTGGGGAAGTGCTTCGCTGTATTTAAAGTGTACGAAGTTGCTCTTTGAGATAAAAATACTGTCGGTGTGCAACGGATGGTTAGACAAGGAATAAATGTACTGTTCGCTATAATTACTGATGGTTTTAAAAGGATTATTTAGATTTTGGTAATTTCATCTATCTTCAAAAAATGATTCATCGGTGAAATAAGTAGACGGTATCATATCGAAGAAAAACAAAAATAGGAAAAATATACTCATCTTACTGAACTAAATAGCCTCTTACTTAAGGTATTTCTAATTACCCTTCAGAATTTTGCAAAGGTTTGGAGAAATGCATAACGATTAATAAATTGGGTAACCATATATGTTTCCCTCCTAATAACGCGGCTGACGTTGACCATATTTTTGATGTCATAAATATTGACGGAGTTACCGATTGCAAAAGTGTAGTTTGAACACCATCTTACATGTACATCTTTTTACTACATGAAACTACCATTAAGTTTCTTTAGGTTTGCAGGGAAAGTATATTTTGTAGTATTTTATCATGTTTAAAAACATTTTAATTCAAAGAAAAAAAAAAAAAGCCTAAGAGCCTCCTAAATTCTCTACCGGATACTTTTGAATGTGAACGACCCCTTAGAAGAGGACTTTTGAAAACATTGTTGCAAAAAAAAAAAGAATTAGTGGGAAAGAAGAATTTCTTTTTCCCACAATCTTTTACTACCCTTTGAAATGCAAGTTTAAACTCACCTTAGCACAAGGTGCTAAAGGTAAGCTACTGTGATCGCCGTATGTCCGGCGTCCGTCGTCCGTCAACAATTTCTTTAAATATCTTCTTCTCCTAAACCACTGGGCCAATCTAGATGAAATTTGACAGGGATGTTTCTAAAGTAGTTCAAAGAATTGAAGTTCATCCATACCCTGGTTGCCATGGCAACAAAAATGAAAAAAAAAAACTCTTTGAAAATCTTCTTCTCTGAAAATAGAAGGCACAGAGCTTTGATATTTGGTATGTGACATCTCCTAGTAGACCTCTACCTAGTTTGTTCAAATGATACCCCTGGGCTTAAAACTGGTCCCACCCCGGGGTTCACAAGTTTGAGAATAGGAACAAAGAAGGAAAACTTTAAAAATCTTCTCCTCTGAAACTTGAAGACGTAGAGCTTTGATATTATTTTGGTATGTAGCATCTCCTCGTGGACTTCTACCAAGTTTGTTCATATAATGCCCTGGGTTCAAAACTGGACCCGTCCCGTGGGTCACAAGTTTGAATATATGAACAAGGATGGAAAACTTAAAAAGTCTCCTTCTCTTAAACTGAAAGGCATAGAGCTTTGATATTTGGTATGTAGTATCTCCTCATGTTTTTTTTACCAAGTTTATTCATATGATGCCCCTGGAGTCAAAACTAGTTCCACCTCGGGGTCACAAGTTTGAACATAGGAATAAAGAAGGAAAGCTTTTTCTCTGAAACTGGAAAGCTTAGAGCTTTGATATTTGGTTTGAAGTATCTCATTATGGGCCTCTAACAAACTGGTTCATATTATGCTCCTGGGGTTAAAACTGGCCCCGCCCCGGGGTATCAAAAGTTTGATATACCAACTACATGTGACATGCCAAGCAAAGGGGGGCCTTTCTGAGAACATCAAACATCAAATGCATTAAATAGCGATTAACGCAACTGGAAAAAGATCTGGGTCAATAGTTTTCCATTGACAGTTTGGTAAGATAGAAAGACCATTCGGATATGTCACAAAAGTGAAAAGTTTCTACCGTGTGCAGACTGCGTTGGCTGACCAGGGTTGATACCTTTTGCAAATGCCTCCAACTTACTGTGTTACTTTTATCCTTGTTTTATTTTCAAGACCAAATCTAATGAATTGACTGATAACTAGGATCTAGAGACATGCGCGTAGAAAGGGTAGACAAAAGAGGGAGATGTTTCCAGGCATCAATAAGTAAATGGTCTTTACTAAAGGACAATTTTTGGAGTGGACCATATTCAAAATTGTTCGTGAAATCTTGATTCGTCAAGAAACATGGCTCTGGTGAATGTGGGCTACTTGCACTATACAGAAATATATGCAGACTTGGCGTTTACATTTCACAGCATATAGCTATGTAACACTTGTCTTGCTGTTTACAGAACAATTATGTCAATTGTAAGATTTTCTTTGCAAAATAAATTTAAAGAAATTTAGCAGTACATCAAATTTGGACATAAGAGACAGATGCTTGCTGTTGATAAGATAACGACACACTTTCTTCGTGTTTTCTTTTTAGATCCCAAAAATGTATATATCAAGATATGACATAGTGTTGATCCTGTGCTTCCTGTCACGAGGTACAGACGGCCGGAAGTTGGTAGATCTCACTCATACACTTGACAGCAGCGCTCCAAAATGGCCGCTTGGAGAATATTTAAAAGAGGAAGATATGATGAAAAATACAAAAATTCTCTGGTCAAATTTGGAACACTTTTGGTATGTATGCCTCGTTATCATTCGAAATTCCGACATTATACATCTATCTTTACCAATCTTATGTTTACCCTCGCTATTTAGAGCCTGAACTTAAACCAAAATGAATGAAAAAGACGCCTTTGTGATCAATTTATGGCCTGCAATATGCGAAAAGTGGCAATGGAACATTTGCACTAATCCGAGACGACACTTTCCACTTTCCGTTCTTGTGTTATTTTCTTTTTTGCACAAGTATGCTGTAGGATAAAATCGAATGTAAATGCAAAGTGCCGTCTCGGGATAGCCTGCGCATTCCGCTATCCCGAGACGTCATTTTACATTTACGTGTCGCAGGCCATATGAAATGTGCTGTATTTACAGCTAAACATGTGCAAGTCTTTGGTATTCCTGCAACGAAATCTTTCGAAAAGTGTATCGAAGAGAGAGAATCTTGCAACAAAGGAATATTGAAGAAGCTGTTTCAATCGAACCTGTTTAATTGAAACGTTAGACTTATAGAAACCAAACGGTGTATAAGAATCGAGGAAAGGATGGGGTTATACACCACTCAAGTATATACATGTATAATCATACAGATGTGAGAGGAGACGCATACTTATTGGATCTGTTTCGTTCTTTTTTAGCCGATGAATTAATGGACTTTTCGTGATTTGCACCGCTTTCAATATTATTTCGGTCACAGCACACGGCAACAACTTTGCTCATAAATCCTGGGTTACGCCAGTCCGAGTACTAGGTATCTTCACAAGCCAAGGCTGACGATTCACTACGCTAAGTACTGTACCCTGGGCGGATCGAGCTTGATTTTTATATTCCCCCGGTACGCTTTTTGATTGGATGCAGCCAGCTCTAACTGCAACGAATGAAATCGCTCGTAGCATTTCATCTTTGATAAAAATAGAATAAGCTCGCTACCTTTCTAATAGAAGGTTAACATGGAAACCCACGTGGATGTCTGCTTATTGCTTCATGTGTATTCGTAAGCGATTTGTAAAACGATATTTCATTGGCTTTTAGAAATATAATGTAAGGAGGGGGGGGGAAGGTAATAACCAGCATCCAATAGAAGGCGCATCGCAGGAATCTCGAAATCGGGCTTAATCAGCCAAGGTAAGACCCACGTAGTGATCGTAAACTTGGCTCGGGAAGATGAGTACTAGGCTGGGGCGCTAATCCTCGGAAGATGTGGCCATCCCTCATTACCTTACAACTGATTAACGCACGTAATCATATATAATCATATGTAGTCATTGAATAGCTTCAGTCAACTAATTAAATAGGTTTATGGTTAACCCTAATCATGCTAAATAATAAATTGAAATTTTCAGTTCGATACTAAAAACCTAAATATTACTATTTCAAGGATATGTTTTGCAGAACACCATCTCCGAATCGGACAGTGTAGATCCAAGATCAGACTGCACAGAATGTGGTCTGATCTTGATCTATACTGTTCGCAAAAGGTCAGTGAGTCGCGCTTAGCAGCGTAGGGGTTAAAGATGTTTGACTCTGACAAGCCTGACCACGTGACTCTTTTGCAGGGTAGCCGTCAGTTATATGGAGTACTATGAACACATTGGGACACACATTGATGCTCCAATTCATACAGCTGAAGGTAGACAGACGCTAGAACAAATACCCGTAGACAAACTGATGGGGCCAGGAGTTGTATTCAACATTAAAGAAAAAGCCGAACAGAACCCCGACTATGGATTGACTGTAGCCGACATCGAAGAATACGAAGCCGAGTTTGGGCGTATACCAGATAGCGCGATAGTGGTTATAAACAGCGGCTGGGGTCTCAAGTTCCCAAGACCCAACCAAGTATTCGGTACTCAGACGAAGAATGATTCCACGACCTTCCACTATCCAGGCTATACACTGGAAGCCGCAAAGTTTCTGTTGACAAAAAGAAACGTCCTCGTGGTGGGAACAGACACGCCCTCGGTAGATTTGGGACAAGAACATGAACTCAAGGTCCATGTATATCTGCAGTCTCACGACGTACCGTTAATGGAATATGTCGCTAACCTGGACAAAATACCACAAAATGGTACCACGATTTTCCTCGGCGCGCCTAAGTTTCGGGGCGGCACAGGGGGTCCAACAAGAGCTCTTGCCGTCATTGAGGATGATTTCTATGTATCATCAGGCAAAACGTTCCTACCCTGTTTAACCCTGGTGAAGTTCTGCCTTCTGGAAGTTTTTATAATAGCCATAATTGTTATGTGACATTTTAAGCATTGTGCTACCCTGGTATATTACTGATATGGTATTTATACGTAAGAAAGTGCTACAAGTCCTGAGTTCGATACCCGAGAGCTGGTGTTAACTTTGGGATTTTTCATTAGCTCACACGTTTTGCGCGAGTACTGGTATAGTTCCCAGGAAGCAGAGTCGAGAGAGATTTGTATAAGTTGTAAGAACTTGTTTCTCAATCGATGTAAAATGAATATGTTTAACCTAAATTTTTTTTTAAGTATACTCCATGTAACACCCCCCCCCCCCACACACACACACACCACCACCACCACTACCACCACCACCACAGGAACTATGTTCCTATACGATCAAAATTCACGAACAGTTTTTCAAAATGGGCACCCAAGGAACATTTCTGTGAAATTTTATCAAAATCTGACCCCTGGTTTAAAGGGTGAAGAATTTCAAAGAATTTCTTTAAGACAATATAGTGCAAAGAGCCTCCCCTCCACCACAGCAATATTTTTTGACTGATAAAAACTTTGCAAAGAATTTTTGAAAAGGGTCACCAAAGGAACATTTCTGTGAAATAATTTCAAAATCTGACAAGCTATTTCAGAGAAGAATTTTTAAGAATTTCTTCATAGCCTTTTAGTGCAAGTAGCCCTCAGTTACAAAAGCCATGTTTCTTGACGCATCAAAATTTCGCTAACAGTTTTTAATCGGTCGGCTTTAAAGCCGAGCGATTAGAGAGATGGCAAATTTCGGAAAGCCGTGAATTGAATGCAAACAAATGTAACTGCTACCAGTCACAACCCTCACTTACGACTTTTTAACGCCTCGCAGTTCGGTCGTGACCTTATTACAAAAACTACTTTTTCGTCCAGGTGAGCGCGGGAACTGAGTGTGTAAAAAGTCTAAAACATAATCCGGACCTCAAATCATCTGCAGTTCAATAAATAGCGGTAAAGATCTGTTTATCATTTAATTGTGTTATTCTCAAGGCAACAGCCTGACATTTTGGTTCAATTAACTTTCAAAAAAAATGCTATATTGAATAAACATGCGCAAGGATATCAGTCATTTGCTATGCAAATCAGAACAGGGTTTTCACACAACAATTCATGAGGAGCGCTTCTATGCAAAAATGGAAAAATCACGTGAAATTGTTGCGTCTTTCATACTGCTGAATGTAAACTATGTGATTCTTTATGTATAGTTTATGCCACACCTGTATTGTTAATACATAAACTGCTACATGATCATTCTTAGCTTTACAACATTGAAATTCTCAATACTCACCGCAGGCTACAGCGTCATTTGCAGTAGACCCGATCTTAAATCAGCTTTTATCATGTTAAGGCTGGCTGAAACACGTTTTCTGAGTTTGAACCGGTGCAATTGATTAATTAGAAAAGATATTTGCGGCATTGGGCATTTTAAAGTTCGATTTTGAACATAAAAAATAAGAATTAATGTCTCTATGTAATGTAGGTCAACTGTACGTTTCTTGCTGGTGATTCGTACCCCTACTTGCGAGTTTACGAAATCTATCTGTACGACGTCTTGGGAGTTTTTTCAAATATTCTGTACGGTTCTTGGGATAACAAATCTGATACCTGATGGTATAAATCTGTTCATTTTCATCTATAAAATGGAGTAATTCAGATACCTTTACAGCAAACTGTCAACCACAAGCTTTGGTGATATAATAAATCACAATTTGGAAATCCATAACGGAAAAACCTCGAGATCAAAATTTCAGTATGTGACTCACAAAGAAAAGAAACAATATCGTATGAAAAAAAACCTTCAAAAGTATTCCAAAAGATTTGAAGCTATGTAACAGGCCTTTGCTACCTAATGATGATACTAAGACAGTGAGTTTCAAGGCTTGTTTATGTGTCACCATTTTAAAAAAGCCCCATAAAGAAAGACACCAGTGAGGGATGTTCACAAGTTTCTTGAAGAATCTGAATGTTTTATGCGAAATACTGTTTTATAGTGGTTATTCCCATTCCTCATAGAAATGAGTCATCAGTCAATCACTTAAGAAAATATTGTAAGAATCTGAGAAGAAATTACACTCAACGAACAATTTCTTCCTTTCTCGTAACATTTTCTATTCTTTTTCAAAATTATACTTTTATTAAGCAGATCTGTAAATTTTCCCCTAAATTCTCCCAAATTGGATGAGTCCAAGATGCTGTATCAGGAAAAGGTAATTCCTCTTTTTATCTATTAGCAGATGAATCCCTCTTTTTATCTATTAGCAGATGAATATAAATTGTGAAATCTTATTGCATGAATTCGTTCTGTTCCTTAAAGGTGGGTATATAGGTTTTTCACATCACACAAAATTAAATAATATATATATATCACTGAAATTTATATGAAAAAACAATACAAATTATCAATAATTAAGAATCATAATATTACAAAAAAATCGGAGGTGGTATTCCCTTAAAAGGCTGTGTTACCCATTAGGCTATTTTTAGATTTCGCACCAAAAAATAAAAAAAAGGTTTGTGGGAATGTTGATTATAAATAAGTGACTGGCATGTGACTAATGACGCATAAATTCCATAAGAAACATGTATTTATTTTCCATAGTGTCTTTTTCGGACGCTATGTTTGAAGCTTCGTCTATGTATTTCTAGTATGAAAATGAGCAAATTGTAAAAATAGACAGTGTGTCCCGTCGGTGTCGACCTGGGCTGTGGTAAATCTCTTACTTCTCTTGTTGTCGGATGGTTTTCGACTACTGGGGTTTAATGAAAGAACATTATACGGCTTTGGGAGTATAAAGATTTTTTTTTTGTATTTTTGTAAAGTTTTTGTCCCAAAATCTGAAGGACCACCTGTAACGGATGAAAAGGAAGCAGAATAAAACCGAGTCTTTTTATACTATTACAGTATTACTGTAAGTTTGGCTGCTTTTCTCTCAAAAACCCGATCTTCAGTGACTGTTTACAGCCACAAGAGTAGATGTTCAATGACCTGTCGCAGGTGTTACATATCTCCCCGTGTTTCATATTTGATATTGTCTTTTATTCTAGTCCGCCTTGATCACCGATTTCAACACTAACTTATGGAAATAAAATACAGCTCTACCCATACCCTTCTGTAATAAAAGAGCTGTGCAGTTCACTTTTCATGAACTAAAGACGCAAATAAAATGTGACACATAGTCCTTGTGACATGTAATCCTTCCAACAAAACATACAACAAATGGTGTTCAGAAATGGCACTGATAATGACAAAAGAACAAAATCATTGTTCTACTTTTATA
The DNA here is from genome assembly GCA_943736015.1 of Tridacna crocea. Taxonomy (NCBI): domain Eukaryota; kingdom Metazoa; phylum Mollusca; class Bivalvia; order Cardiida; family Cardiidae; genus Tridacna; species Tridacna crocea. The sequence goes on from OX031069.1 coordinate 20,798,690, forward strand.
ATATAAAATAGCGTATTTCACATGTGGTGGTACCTAATCGGATAAGGTTGTACACACGGTGGGTAGACGAGGGGTCGAATGGCTAGGTTAGAGATTATTCAGTGTCGACCGATTACAGTGCTGACAGCACTTTGATTGAATAGGGTCACCAAAGGAACGTGTCTGTGAAATTATTTTAAAATCTGACCAGCTGTTTCAGAGAACAATTTTTAAGAATTTCTTCATTTCTGTAGAGTATATGTAGCCCCCATTCAATACAGCCATATTTCTTGATGGATCAAAATTACGTACGTCAACTTTTTAAAACAATAGGCCCAAGATGGCCCTTGATCGCTCACCTGAATTTCAAAGTACCATAGGCTTTTTTTTTTTTTTTTTTTAGGTATTGAAACATTGGAAACAAATTCATTATTTTGCCAAGTAATTTTCAAAAGGTCACCTGTAAAAGTCATTTCAAAATATGACCATCAGTTTCAGGAAAGAAAGAAATTTAAGAATTTCTTAATGTCCGTATAGTGCAATGAGTCTCCATTCACCAGAGCCATGTTTCTTGACAGATCATAATTTGGCGAACACATTTTGAAAAGGGTCACACAAGGAACATTGCTATGAAATTATCTTAAAATCTGACCAAGGGTTTCCGAGAAGAAGAATATTCAAGAATATAGTGCAAGTTGCCCCCATTCACCAGAGCCATGCTTCTTGACAGATCAAAATTTCACAATTTTTTAAAAAGGTCACCAATGGAATATCTTTGTGAAATTAATTGAAAATCTGACCTGCCGTTTCAGAGAAGAAGAATTTTCAAGAATTTCTTCATGTCTGTATAGTGCAAGTAGCACCCATTCACCTGTGTCATGTTTCTTGATGGATCAAAATTTTGCGAACAAGTTTTGAAAAGGGTCACCCAAAAAACATCCTTGAGAAATTATTTCAAAATCTGACCAGCAGTTTCAGAGAAGAAAATTTTTTAAGAATTTCTCCATTTCTGTATAGTGCAAGTAGCCCTCATTCACCAGAGTCATGTTTCTTGTCGGATCAAAATTTCGCGAACATTTTTTGAAAAGGTTTACCCAAGAAACATCTCCGTGAAATTATTCTAAAATATGGCCAGTGGTTTCAGAGAAGGAGATTTTTAAGAAAAAATGTTAGAAAATTCCATTTGGTTGCCATACCATGGAGTTTTGGACGGAATCAAATTCTGTGAACAGTTTTTAAAGAAGACCTCCCAAGGAACATTCCAGCCAAGTTTGGTCCAAATTGTACCAGCGAATTAGGAGTTGATGTTTAAAGAACTGTTGACAAGGCACGACGGACGGAAATTGGGTGATCCTAAAAGCTCCCCTTAAGCACAATGTGTTCAGGTGAGCCACAAAGGGTAACCCAAGAAACACGTTTGTGAAATCTGACCAGAGAAAAAAAATAAGAATTTCTTCATTTCTGTAAAGTGCAAGTGGCCCCCATTCACAAGAGCCATGTTTCTTGACGTATCAAAATTTCGCAAACGATTTTGAAAAGGGTCAACAAAGGAATATGTTTGGGAAATTATTTCAGAATCTGACAAGCGGTTTCAGAGGAAAAGATTTTTATAGAAATTCTTTGAAAATTCCATTTACTTACCATGTCAACCAGATCGAGGTATCATATTTTGTGTACAGTTTTTAAAGCGGACCTTCCAAGGAACATTCCAGCCAAGTTTGGTCCAAATCGGACCAGTGGTTTTAGGAGATGTTTAAAGAAATTTTTGACGACGGACGACCCATGACGGATACAGTATGATCCTAAAAACCCCCCTTGAGCAAGTTATGCTCAGGTGAGCTAAACAATGGGGCAAAGATGGCCCTCGAACGCTCACCTGAATATTTGAGAGGACCATAGCCATTTCTTTTCAGTACATGTATACTGCATAAAGCCCTCCTCCCTTCCACCACCATAGGAACCATGTTTCTTTTCCGACCAAAATTTCACGATCATTTTTTTCAAAAGGAAAGGGACACCCAAGGAACATTTCTGTGAAATTATTTCAAAACCTGACAAGTAGTCCAACTCATAATCAAACGACAATAATTTAGGCTTGTCCAAATTGAAAGTGTTTGCAGATGACAAAAAACAAGTGACTGAAAATTTGAAATTTGTTTTCTGAAGAGTAGAAAACATGGTGGGAAAAGGAGAAAATGCTGGTCACCAGCATTTTCTCCTTTTCCCACAATGTTTTCTAAAGGCTTCTTTCTCAGATCCTCAAAAGTAGGGATTGTGTGGTGATGGGTTAAAGGAAGAATTTCAAAGAATTTCTTGTAAGTCAATATAGGAACATTTCTGTGAAATAATTCCAGAATATGACAAGCGGTTTCAGAGAAGAATGTTTAAGACTTTCTTCTTAGCCTTATAGTGCAAGTAGCCCTCAGTCATCAAAGCCATGTTTCTTGGCGGATCAAAATTTCGCGAACAATTTTTGAAAAGGGACACCAAATGAACATGTTTGTGAAATTATTTTAAAATTTGCTGTTGCACAGAAGAATTTTTAAGCATTTTTTCATTTTTGTATAGTGCATGTAGCCCCAATTCACCAGAGCCATGTTTCTTGATCGATCAAAATTACGCATTTTTTTTTTTGCATAGGATAACCCAAGGAACATGTCGGTGAAAATATCTTGAAATCAGAGCAGCGGTTTAAGAGAATAAGAATTTTAAAGAATTTCTTAATTTCTGTATAGTGCAAGTAGCCCTCAATCACCAGAGCCATGTTTCTTGACGGATCAAAATTTCGCAAACAATTTTAAACAAGAATGCCATGATGGGTCCCTAGTGATAGGGGCAGATAATCCAGACTACAGCAACACAAAATAAGTACATGTAATATCTACGATTTATTATGCAAAAAATTGTACAGCTCCAGTTCTCTATACAAAGTACATGTAATTCTATAATCTATCAAAGCTATGTCTCTAAAGATTGAACTATCTTTCTTAACACTTTACAGAACAACAAAATTTTAGACTGGTCTAAGTTGAAAGCACTTGCAGGCGACAAAATAAACGTTACTCAGTAATTGAAATTTCTTTCAATAGAGGTAGAAAATATTGTGGGGAAAGGAGAAAATGCTGGTTACCAGCATTTTCTTCTTTTTCCACAGTGTTTTCAAAAGGCTTCTAACTTGGGGCCGTAAAACTAGGGTTTGTTTCGTAAAGGGTTAATTGGTTGGTTGTATTGGGGTTTTACGCCGCTTTAACAGCTAAGGTCATATCATGGCGGTCGGTGACGCACATGTTTCCTGGCTTTCTCACACCGGTACTTACACTAATTTCTTTCCAAAGCCACCGACTACTTTTCTCACATGCTTCAGCAGAGGTGAGAGGCGAAAATACGCCGGAAAGAAAGTTCGCCTCCACGGGGTATCGAACTCACAACCACCAGGTCATGAGTCCGACACGCTCACCACTGAACCACCCGGGCGGGCGGTAAAGGGTTTATACAGGATTACTGTAAGCACTGAGAGTTGTGGGCGTGAGCCCTTTAGTTTGCTCAAACTTCCCTTATGACACCCAAACTGGGAGGGGGAGTGACGACTTTCACACTGGACAAAATTAATTTCAAGAATATTTCTCGAGCCTGGGCGTTGGAAATCTTCAAAGTTACTAGGGAGCAAACCTTGAGTTCTTCCTCAAGGTTAAACGAAAAGTAAAAATACGTTGAGCCAGGAATGAGTTTTCCAGCAACTTTCTCTCCAATTTGACATCATAATTATGAAGATTTTCTGTACAGACTCAACCCCTAGGCTGCTAAGCGCGACTCAAAGACCTTTTACAGACAGTGTAGATCAAGATCAGAGTGCACAAAACATGCAGTCTGATCTTCAATCTACACTGTCTGATGCGGTTCTAGGACAACTGTCCCCCTCAGACAATTGCCCTCCGGACTATTGCCCCCTAAGGACAATTCCCCCAGCCCCCCGGACCATTGCCCCCGAGGACATAAGGGTTAAACACAACACATAATAGACAGCTCCGGGTAGGAGGAAGTGATTTTGATTTTAAAATTGAAAACATTGATTATACATCGCTAAACCCTAGGTGGTGGGTACTCATTAAAATCGTCTCATCCAGACGATTCTAATGAGTACCCACAACATAGGGTTTCTAAGACGAATAATGGATTTAGAATACCATCACTACCTCTTATTTGAAGCTCCGTAATAGGTATCTGGAATTTATCTCGGGGAACTTGCAATAAAATCATATAGTTGATGGCCACTGATCCTTTTAACCCTTCACAAAGCAATCCCTGGTTTTTACGACCCCCTAGGAAAAGGCCCTCTGAGCATTTTCTCCTTTTCCGGGGAATTCCCACAATGTTTTCCAATCTTCCAAAATCAGGTTTCAATTTTTGAGTTACAATTTTTTTAGTGTCTGCAAATGCTTTCAATTTGGACAAGTCTAAAATTTTGTCATTGGTAAAGCGTTTAAGTGGAATTGTAATCATTGTCTGCAGATCCTTTGAATTTGGACAATTGTAAATTTTTCCCATGTGGTAACCAGTTAAGGACTTTTTCAGGCATGGAAATTTAAGAGAAAGAGTACTTCATTGCATTAAACAAACGTCTCAACAAGGTCGGCCACAACTTTGCTGTAACACCATCAAATCTACAATAATCCTACCGCACGATTCCCAGAGTTAACGTACCCCACTGAGACCATTATTAAAATCATTAAAAAGAAAACCATGACTTCTGTCTTTGAAATGGTAGTCATTGTGGTAAAAAGAGTAAATGCTGTTTATTAAAGTAACAATAGCGTCCAAATGTAAACAGTGGGAGCCGTTCAAAAGCAGTGAATTCATATTACACCATATAAAAGTATGTAAATTAATATGAGGTTGACACTCTTTAAATGTGCGATTGGTCAAAGTTCCATTCGCTGACAGAAGAATTAAATTTAAATCTAGTACAAGTCCAACCAAGCCGACTAAATTTTTGTTTACATCGATGACCATGACGTAATGATCACGTGACAGCCTGAAACTAAGGTAAACGAAAATACAAAATGGAGGACCTTGAAGGTTCAAATTCGACAGGGGAGCAAGTTTATTAACCGAATTCGCTGAAGTCTTGCAAAAGGCAATACAGCAGAACAAACGGGCGTCTATTTTAGAAATTGCTTTCGACTAAAAACCCCATGCAAATAAAAAGAATGAGCGAAAAGCCGGAAAACAGATGCGAATTTCAGTTCGCACGGAAACCTGTTCACGATCGGTAAGTCACCTCCATTTACTATTGTTATAGAACATGAAGAACTTTTCGATCCATGAATATGGGATGGTTTGATAAAAATGATCATTTTTATGCATAATTCAGCACTCGATTGACCCATTTACTGTGCAGGTATTGCAAAGATTAAATGTGCATAATTATGTCTGATCCTCGGATATTCCAGCCTCGTTGACCCAGTTTCGATTGATTGTAATGCATAGATAGTAACGTAATGCTTAAACCTGAGTTCAGAGGGTGCGGTTATACTCAAAACATGTTTATTGAGGGTTGAACTCTTTACCAGACGACAAAATTTGAGCTCTGTCCAAATTGAAAGCATTTGCAGACAACAATTTCAGTGTGGCTCAATTGATTAGGTAGAAAACATTGTGGGAGAATGAGAAAATGCTGGTTACCAGCATTTTCACTTTTTCTGCAATGTTTTTAAAAGGCTTCTTTTCCAGGGGCGTCAAAAGTAGTGATTGAGTGGTAATGGGTTAATTATAGATCTAAATCTAGTCTAATGCCTAGTTCTAACGCCACTGAGAAATGGCTTTGGAAAATTTTGAGCAGGATTATATTCTTATGTACATTGCATACATTACTTCTTGCAAGCTATGGGATACATACCAATGCAAATTTTATAGATGAAAATTGAGGGAAAAGATTGATTGATTGTATGCTATTTAACACTTTTTCCAACATTATTTCAGTTATATTGTGACAGCCAGTGCACTTGTCCATGCTTTCCAGGAGTCTCTTTTACAAGTTGTCTGCACAATTTTCTTTCCAGGCCACTGGCTGTTATCCCATATAGCCATTGTCAAGACTATGGTCAGAGGTGGGAGAAGATTGAATCCTGTCACAAGGGACTATCATCAATCCACCGAAAGAAATTTTCTGAGCTTGGGATTGAACCCACGACCCGCTCTTTCTCAAGTGCTGCATGATACTGACTAAGCTACTGTGGGTCGGTTTGATGGAACAGAAACACTTCCAAGCTTTTAGCACTGTATATTACTAAGTCACTAGGCATACCCATGATAATGACAAGGGGAAAGATTAGAATCAGGTTGCTGGTTTGTCCATAATTACTCTCAGATTTGTTAAGGGCTCTTCTTGGACAATTTTCAACTATTGTCCTTGCAGAACTAATGTATGTATGTAATTTTCATAACGATTTGTACACATAACGTTAGGTGGGACTACTGAAGGACTCCTTAATACATGTGGTACATGTAGTATGGCCCTTATGATTTTATTTTTCATCTGAACCAGAGATACAGCCACTGTTTGATTGTGTTGGAGGTTGTAGACCTACATGTATCTAATTTTAATGAAATGTAAAGTCTATACTTCCTCTAATGTTGGTTGGTTGTATTGGAGTTTAACACCACTTTAACAGCTAAGGTCATATCATGGCGGTCGGTGATGCACATGTGTTTCCTGGCTTTCTCATACCACTACTAACACTACTTTCTTTCCAAAGCCACCGACTACTTTTCTCTTATGCTTCAGCAGAGGTGAGAGGCGAAAGTACGCCAGAAAGAAAGTTTGCCTCAACCGGGTATCGAACTCACAACCACCAGGTCACACCACCGAGCCACCCGGGCGGGCCTCTTCTAATGTGGAAGAACTCTTAAGAAACACCTCTAAAAACTGATGTGTAGGTCACTTTCATTTCCCCAGTCATTTTCATGTAACCAAAGAGTTTAACCTTCATAAAATGTTTAACCCTTTACCATACAAACCCTACTTTTAACGACCCTGAGAAAGAAAAATTTTGAAAACATTGCTGGAAAAGGAGAAAATGCTGGTAACCAGCATTTTCTCCTTTTCCTGCAATGTTTTCTAACCTGATGGAAGCAAATTTCAATTCTTGAGAAGCGTTTACTTTGTCGTCTGCAAGTGCTTTCAGTTTGAACCAGTCTAAAATTTTTGTCGTTTGGTAAAGGGTTAAACAATATTTGGAGCTCTCACTTGTTTTGTAATTGATATTTCAGAGTACAGAGGGAACTATTTTGCAATTCTCTGGCCAATGCGAATAGATCCTCCGACAGAGTGATACACAAACAGAATCATACTATGAAGATGCAGATTAGCCTTGGTTTCTGACTCTTTCATCATTCCATTCCAGTAGACACAGAATTTGGCCATCTGCTTTCAGGTAACTTAATTAGGTAAAACATAATGAATGAATGAATGAATGAATGAATGAATGTTGTTTTATGGCGCATCGACAGCTTTGATTAGGTAAAACAGATTTTATTTCAAAAGCCATATTTTTATTTACATGACTGGTTAGTGAAAATTGAATGTATGTATTACCGTTTCAGTGGTTCACCTCTACCCAAACTCACAAGCCATCTACCCAGAGAACCATTGTAGATACAAGATTACTGGTATACTGTAAAAAGATTTTGCTGTCTCATCTTGATCTTGAATGAACCCATCATTATAGACTGGGTTAAAAATGGAGTGGAATTCTTAAAAATGTTCTGTAGGACAAAGTAGACAATTGAGATAAGTACTGCTGTTCTTGTGTGACTGAATTTGGTATTGTCACCTAGGGCTATACAGTCCTTCTATACCATGTGACATTAGTAATGTCCTGATTTTTATTCAGCTGAACAGCTATAAAGGGCTTCAGGATTACTTCATGACTCAGTGGTTAATTTAATGCATAATACAAGTAATCCATGACTACAAATCAGTTCTCTCTGGGTTTTGTTGGGATGTCCATGTGCATGTTACTTCATACATTGGTAAAAGTAAAAACTCCAGAAATTAAGAATATTATAGTTTATCAAATTGGTATGACTGATATCATGTTGAAAGTTACACAAATGCATCACTCATTCAGTCAAGCCTGGCTTCATTTACAAAAGTGTCCTCGATTTTAGTGAAAGATGATGCATTACATTGTTAATTAAAGGTAGCTCAGACTATGAAAATTGTCCTTGATAGGGTAGAAAACATGGTGGGAAAAGGAGAAAATGCTGGTTACCAGCATTTTCTCCTTTTCCCACAATGTTTTCTAAAGGCATCTGTCTCAGGGTTGTCAAAAGTAGGGAGTGTGTGGTAATGGGTTGAACAAAGCCAGTTTTGACTTTAACCCTGTTCCAAACGACAAATTTTGGACTCTTCCAAACCGAAAGAGTTTGCAGACGACAATTTTAGATTTTGAGAAAATGGCAGAAAGTTCTCAAAAAGGGTAGAAAACACTGTGGAAAAAGAGAAATTGCTCGTTACGAGCAATTTCTCCTTTTCCCACAGTTTTTTAAAGACTTTTACTGCAGACATGTAAAAACCAGGGCTTGTTTGGGAAAGGGTTAAATAATGTATGGAAAGTATTGTGAAGATGACAATATGTTGGTTTTATGATCAATGCAAGTGCAATTTGATGGCAAAAAACCCCCGTTTTTTGAAATCAGGTAAAAGAAACCAAAGGACTGAGGGACATGGCAACTTTTGACCTACTTTTAAACTCCATTTTCTGCCATTAACTAACACTTACACAGGCTGCAAAATAACAGATTGTCACCTTCCATAATTTCCATACTTCTGTTATTATTCAAATTTAGATGCATTTTAAGACCTACTTCGTGTACTTTTGCTGCCATTGGGGCACTATGACATACCCCAACTCCTTGCTAGTACAAACAACATGTGAAGTAAATTAGTAAAGGGTTGGAGATGCACCAACAATCCAACAGTCCAATTATAATTATGCTGGATATTATGCTGGAGGTTATTCTGTCGTCAAATGGAATGAAGTGGAGTATAAAAACACCCATTTCAATAATTCCATTTTTTTTCTTCCCCAGATTTTCAGATTGAGATGAATTGAAAAAGAGATTATGATTTTTTTTTTTTATTTTTAGGGTATACAGCAGAACAATCAAATTTCCAAAGACCTATTCTGTGGTGTTGCTGAAGAATATGTAGCATAGGAATATTTGGCCTTCCGTATGCTTGTTACAATATATAACTGGCCACTTTAGATGACAGTTCATACAAGGACAGATATGTTTCATGCAATAAGCAAGGCAATAAGGTGTAAATATTAGTTTATAATTTTAAATACATTATATAATCACAATAAGAATTCGTAGACAAAAAATAAAATACATTCATACATACAGCGATGTTAAAGGGTGTTGCCTGTTGTCAGCTCTTAACCCAAACATCAAAGTTTTCCATGTTAAGAATTATTTAGTAATTCTAATATTGAAAATGATTTCAAGGCATTTTTGCAAATGGAAGAATTGCTGGTAACCAATATTTCTTTTCCCTTTTTCAAAACATTAACATCTCTTTCAGAAAAAAAATCATATCATTTCAGCTATGTCTAATTTTTCATCTGCAAATGTTATCAATTCCGAACTTTTACAGCTTTTTGATAACATTGTGGAAAAAGGAGAAAATGCTGGTAACCAGCATTTTTACCTTTTCCCACATTTTCTACTCTATTAATGACAAATTTCATCATTTGAACCATTTTTCAATTGTCGTCTGCAAATGCTTTCAATTTGGACAAGTCTATTATTTTGCTTATGTGGTAAAGAGTTAACAAACGTCAGAATGATAAAACTTTGCAGTCTAATAAATTTGTTTTGCGGTCAGGTGGTAGGGAACTTGGAAACATGCTCTGACCGTAGAACTAATAATGTTTCAAGTGGTACAAAATGCTCCGACAAACAAAAATCAAACATTTACTGGAGAACAACAATTAACTCTTTCCCAAACGACAGAGTCTGGACTCTTCCAAACCAAAAGAGTTTGCAGACGACAATTTTAGATTTGGAGAAAATGGCAGAAAATTCTCAAAAAGGGTAGAAAACTCTGGGAAAAGGAGAAATTGCTTGTTACGGGTAATTTCTCCTTTCCAGAATTCCCAGTGTTTTCATAAGACTTTTAATGCAGACATGTAGAAATAAGGGCTTGTTTGGGAAAGGGTCAAGTCTTTTCTAAATTGAAATTTTTTGCTGATGAAAAAGTAACTGAGATAATAAAAGTCTCTTTAAAAGGGTAGAAAGGAATAAGACGAAAATGCTGGCTACCAACATTTTCTCCTTTTCCCACAGGCTGCATTTGACCAACATTTTGTCAATATTTGCATAGAGGGTCTTTCTCCAGGTTGTTAAAACTTATATTGTTTTCAAAAGGGTTAAAATGATGTTTCTTTTACATCTGTTTCGTTTACTAGTATCCTTTGCAAAGTCTTTAAAATTTTCAGGTTTTTCCACCCTGCCCCATGAACAAAATCCAAATTATGTTCAAGAGTTACAGAGGGTCGATTCCTTTTCCAGTGACACTTAATATACATTGGCAGTAAATTGAAAAAAACCGAGGATGTGACGGTGCATGTACATCCGCCATAGCCTTTTGGTTAATTTGATGTTTTAAATACTGTTCTAAATATAAACTGACTGTAGCTGGAGCTAAAGAGGTACATGTAGTTTCAATGAATATGTAACCTCCTCTAACTCTTTTGCCAAAAATATCTGTAACTGACCAAGTAAACATGAGTAAGTGTTCTGCTCCTCCTATACAGTTGAAATACTGTTGAAAATAGAGTTATTGCATTGCACCACAAATCAATTGAATATATTTACTTGTTTCTCTTTCTCTTTCTACCTTAGGTGCTTAATGATGGAAAGTCCAAAGTCCATAGACAACAAGGCTGAACAATGATATAAGACATGATCATTGTGTTGTATATTTGCATGACTATGTGTGATACAAAAGTGACAATTATTCATGTATATCTAACTCTACACCCAGTTTAAAGTTCTAGAATTTAGCAACAAAAACATATCTTACAAAAAGTTCAAGACCAATAAAAAGCATGTTTGAGCAAACTGCAGTTGTTTTAATAAACATTTTCAAGCTTTTTATAGCCCTGTAGATAACAATCCTGTATTTCAACGACCCTGAAGAAGAAAGCTCTAGAAGCTTTGTGGGAGGAGTAGAAAATGTTGATAACTAGCATTTTTTTCTCTTCCCTGTATGCTTTCTGTCATTTCATACACAAATCCAAAACCTGTCATCTGTTATTCAACCTATTTCTGTATTATGATTTATAAACTCTTTACATACAACAAAATTTTAGACTTGAAAGTATTTACAGATGAAAAATAGTACATGTTTAGTATGAAAATTTGTTTTGGAAAGTTGAAATTTTGTAGCCTGTAAAGAGTTCAATGTTGATATATGGTACAAGCTACTTAATGATTGGATTGTATGGTATTGTAACACCATTTTTTCAGTTATTTTGTTTTTCGTGAGTGTCATTTGGCACGACACAGTCACACTTCAGAGCCTAGTACTGGTAAAATCCAGAAAGATATGAATATGTGGGCTTTTGCTGTGATATGACTGTTGAAAATGGTGAAAGCAGCTTAAAACACCAACCATAAAATCAATTAATCATCACTGTGGCCAATGCACCTATCCATGCTTTCCTGCAGTTCCTTTTACCAGTACTTTTACCAATATTCTTTTCAAGCCACTGGCTGCTCATTGTTGAAAAATTGTCAACAGTGAGAGAGAAATGAATCCTGTCACAATGACTATCATCAATCCTTGGATAAAAATTAGTCTAGCTTGGGATAAACGAGTGATCTCCTGTATACTTTAGACCTTAATGCTTTTTCAAACTGATTCAAGCTACTGAATACCATAAAGGATGCCAATAAACCATACAAATTCTCTCTGCAGATTGATGATAGCCACTGAAACAAAATTCATTTTTCTCCCTTCCCAAACATGGTCTGAACTTATTTGGCTTAGCAATAATGTGTATGGTGTGTATGAAACACGGATCAAACAAGCTCTGACAGTTGGGATAGTTGCAATGGGCAGTGTGATATACTAGTAACTCAAATAGTATTATTAAACCCCCCCCCCCCCAAAAAAAAAAAAACTGATAAAGAATACATGTCTTAGAACAGATTAATTTACCTTCAAAAACAAATTTTATCCTTTGATTCTTGTTTAACCCATTACCAAACGACAAAAATTTAGACTTGTCCAAATTGAGAGCATTTGCAGACGACAAAATAAAAGTGACTGAAAATTTGAAATTTGTTTTGTGAAGGGTAGAAAACATTGTGGGAAAAGGAGAAAATGCTGGTTACCAGCATTTTCTCCTTTTCACACAATGTTTTCTAAAGGCTTCTTTCTCAGGGGCGTCAAAAGTAGGGATTGTCTGGTAATGGGTTAACTCTTTACCAAACGACTAAATTTTGGACTTGCCCAAATTGAAAGCAGACGACAAAATAAATGTGAATCGAAAATTGTAAATTGATTTGGAAAGGGTAGGAAACATTATGGGAAAGAAGAAAATGCTGGGTACCAGCATTTTCTCCTATTCCCACAATGTTTTCAAAGGCTGTCTTTCTTAGGGTCGTCAAAAGGAGGGATTATGTGGTAAAATAAATGTGAATCGAAAATTGTTAATTGATTTGGAAAGGGTAGAAAACATTGTGGGAAAAGAAAAAAAATGCTGGGTACCAGCATTTTCTCCTTTTCTCACAATGTTTTCAAAGGCTTTCTTTCTCAGGGTCATCAAAAGTAGGGATTGTATGGTAAGCATTTTCTCCTTTTCCCACAGTCTTTTCAAAGGCTTTCTTTCTTAGGGTCGTCAAAAGTAGGGATTGTGTGGTAAAGAATTAACTCTTTACCAAAGGAAAACATTTTAGACTGGACCCAATTAAAAACATTTGAAGATAACAAAATAAAAGTGACTGAAAATTTAAAATTTGTCTTGGGAAGGGTAGAAAACATTGTGGGAAAGGAAAAAATGCTGATTACCAGCATTTTCTCCTTTTCCCACAATATTTTCAAAAGGGTCCTTTCTCGGGGTCATGAATACTCCAGATTGTGTGGTTAAGGGTTAAAAATCAACTGCAAATGCTTTAAATTTTAACAAGTCTGCATTTTTGTCTTATGATAAAGAGTGAATAATAAGATTTTCTTTTCAGTATACTATATTGATACTGTTTGCCTTTAAAATGGTTATCTGACATTTAAAGCTACATGTACCTACATTGTTCACCGTAACTAAATTACAATTCTTTCAAAAAGTCTCTTTTTTTTCATTTTCTCTTTTTAATTCTAATTTTATTATCACACTACCATTTCCCAACTTTGTGCCAATCACGACCTCCAATGTTGATGGCCCATCAAACGCAGTTCATTCATGTCCTTGTAACCTGGCTTTACTGGGCTGGCTTTGTGCAAAATGAGACACTGAAATGACAAGATTATAAGTTTCTTGCTAAATACTGTACTGTAATATAGGAGCCATGCTCTGTCAAAAGTGTGTGTAGGCTGACATGGGATGACTCTTTTTGCACTTTACAAATTTTCTGCATGTCAAAGTACCATTCTACCATCAGTTCAAGTCCACTGTTAGAAAAATTGGGTTTTATGGATCCATAATGTTACGAGAGACCACACCTTCCTGCATGGCATTCTCCCGATTTAAATACAATACCTGGCTTCTGCGTCAGGGAGATATCTCTTTGGCTCAGTGGTTAAGGTATTGGCCTTGCGTCCGGGAGTTCCGGGGTTCGAATCCCGCTCGGTCCCTTACATCTGCCATGCATTTATTCATTTGTTTCTTTGTTCGTAAGATGGGGGCTCGTCCGGGATTGGCCATTAATCCCATTTGTTGTCCAAAATCAGACTTCCTGCCTAATAAGGCTTTGAGTCATAAATAAAGAAAGGAATATTTGCTTGTTACATACAATTGCTTCTTTCCAAAACTTGATTCTTTCCAAAAATTAATTAGTGCACATGCAGTCTATGGTATGGATGTACAAAGCTGAACCTTTGTCTGGTCAAGTATTTAAGCTCCGAATACAAAAGACACAAGTTCTAACATTAATGTATTTTAGATCCAGACATAAATATCATTGAAATACCTGTTGACATGTTGTTGAAATCTGTAAAAAAAGGAATCCTTTCAGATGGGATATAACACCAGACTGGGGTATCTAATCATCAGTTTAAAAACATCTTGGTCTCTCTGCCTACCTAAAAAGATACATTGTTGTTAGATTAGAAAGGAAAGTGATCAGTAAAAAAGACATGAAAAACATGATTCTCAATCACAATGCTTTAGATCTATTTGAGTAAAGTGTACTATTGCTGATGGTCTTCAACTGTCTTGCATCTGTAGGGTTCATCTGTATGCAATGACTTAATTGATGAAATAACACCAATTTTTTCTTAAAAACTGACTGAAAAGATATCTGTAAACTGCAAGTTAACCCATTACCGCACAATCCCTACTTTTGACGCCCCTGAGCAAGAAGCCTTTAGAAAACATGATTCTCAATCACAATGCTTTAGATCTATTTGAGTAAAGTGTACTATTGCTGATGGTCTTCAACTGTCTTGCATCTGTAGGGTTCATCTGTATGCAATGACTTAATTGATGAAATAACACCAATTTTTTCTTAAAAACTGACTGAAAAGATATCTGTAAACTGCAAGTTAACCCATTACCGCACAATCCCTACTTTTGACGCCCCTGAGCAAGAAGCCTTTAGAAAACATTGTGAGAAAAGGAGAAAATGTGGTAACCAGCATTTTCTCAATTTCCCACAATGTTTTCTACCCTTCACAAAACAAAATTCAAATTTTTAGTCACTTCGATTTTGTCGTTTGCAAACGCTTTTGATTTGGACTTGTAAGCTTTAAATATTGTCATTTGGTAATGAGTTAAACCAAACTCTTCAAAGTTGAGACTTAAAATATGCTGGTTTGACATTGTAACGTTAGTCAAGACCAGAATATACCTGGTAAGAATTCTGACATTTAATATAAAACGTCTACCACCTGATGTTAAACTCGGATCAAAATTCATCAATTATTTTTTCACAAAACAAACTTCTAAACTCATTCACTACCTACGACCAAGATCCGAACGCACCTAATATAAAGTCCGATCTTCACTACAAAACAACCACAATGTGTTTAACTAGGTTTCCCTGGTCCATATTACAACCCTGTGTACCCTACACATTCGACTTTGTATGTATAAACGCCGAATGTCTTATTGGACGAAATAGTAATGGACCGAAAGTTTTATGGGCCGAGACGCGAAGTTTCTACCAGTACAGCTCTGACAAGAGAAAAACGGTGTTTATTCATGTCCTGATCAGAATGATGAAAGCGCAACTCCGATTTACCATCAACATACAAGGAACGCAGTCCTAATCTCAAGAAAATTAAAATCTTACCGAGGTTTCGCAGTAGGTTTCATGTAGAGGAAGCACATAGCGTCTGTGGATATACGTCATCATTATCAATCACGTGATGCCCAAATATAGGACATCAGAATCATTCCGAATAGATGTAGCAACGTCTTTTTGGAGTTGGGAGAGTTGATAATGAAAAAATGCAAATGGTTCTGTAGCAGGAGCCGATGTTGCAATGAACGCTTCTATCCTCTTGTTGACAAAATTAGAGTATAATTAGCAGATTCGTGTCTTTATTCCGACTATTTTCACGCACAAAAATACCTCTATATGAGCGCTATTGGGGCTTTAATAATTTCTGGTTCTTGGTCCAAAATGTTTGTCATTTGTTGGTTGGTTATTTCCGTTTATTTATCATCACTACCGGTTGCCCATCTGAGCAACGCCCCCAGAAGACGGTTAGTTGTTACGGGGGATAGTGCAAGGATACAGGTCGAAACTACTGAGAGCTTCGCCTGGTTCTTTAATGTGCTCGGCGTACAGCACCATCACATGGGACCTCAGTTTAATGTCTCATCCGAAAGACTATTAGTAATTTTTAGTTGACCAGCCGGGGATTCGAACCCACAACCTGTAGTGACCCAAAACATTGTGTTCACGAGTCCTACGCTCTACCTACTGAGCTATATCAGCTGGTAATTTGTCATTTGTGAAATGACATGTAACTTTTATATGCAATAATTGGGTCTCTTTCCTTGCTGGGAAAAAGGTAACATTTTTTGCCCTCCAAAAGTTAATGAATAAATGAATAGCATTTTAAGGCTCGTCGACAACTTAGGTCATAGTGGGCACACTTACTTAGTAAACAATAATGCGATGTGAAAATAACATACATGTGCAACAACATAAGACCAAACATGATAAATGAGGAATGGACAAAACACAAAATGATGCCCCTTTTGTCGCCTTTTACGACATGCATACTGTCACATTTGTTATGCCAGATGAAATGGCAGATGTGACGATCGCGGGACTGCAGTGGTTTATTCTTATACCCCCGATCAAACCACATGGGGTGCCACAGGCCAATTGATTCCCATTCCAAACCCTATTTACACCAAGAAAAAAATATAGATTTTGGAACAAGAACCACCCATCCAGCTGCAATCCTACGAATTATGAGGAAAGCAGTCGTTCTTCTCTAATTTTAGTCGCCTTCTACGACATGCCATAGAGAATGGCCGAGGTCCTTTTCTATACATTAAAATCCAAAAGTTAATATAAACAAAAGTGAAAATATATTTCAAAGCATATATAATGGAAAACACAGTTTAAAATATATTGAATGTTAGTAATGGAAAACACGCTTTAGAATATATATTGAGTATAAGTTCAAAACACAAATTTATGTGAGAGACACTTCAAAATAGATAATGGAAAGTACAGTTCATCAAAATGAAACTGCAATTCATGAATGACAAATGTACACATGCAAAGTACAGTTCAAAAGATAATGTAAAGTACAGCTTAATATGGTACACATACAGTAAACATAACTTGATAAAAGCTAAATAAACACACTTAACCCTTTCCCAAACAATTCCAGGTTTTCATGACACTGAGAAAAAGCCTTTTAAAACCTTTGTGGGAAAAAGAGAAATGCTGGTAACCAGCATTTTCTCCTTTTTCCCACAATGTTTTCTACTCTTCCCAGAATACATTTCAGTCCTTGAGTTGCATAATTTTTGTTGTCTGCAAATGCTTTCAATTTGGACCATTCTACAATTTTGTGGTTTGGTAAAGACCATATGCAGACCAAGATTCTATTAAAAACACTTAAATAAGTCCAATGTATACAGAAAGCTGAAATAAAAGCCCAGTCCATAAAGAAAGGAGTTGATGTTTAAAAAATTGTTGACGACGCACGACACACGATGGACACCAGGTGATCCTGATCCCCTTGAGCATGTTGTGCTCAGGTGAGATAAAAAACCAAGACATATCTTTTTTTTAGTTTTTTCATTGCCACAGCCTTTAACCTCATTGAAACCTGTTGCAAAAAATCGTAATTTGTTGACAACCCTGAAAGAGAAGGCTTTTGAAAACACTGTGAAACATTTTGTTCTTTTCTTACAATTTTTTCAACCCTATCAAAGACATAAACAACCATTTGAGCTACATTTTCTTGGGTCTTCTGCATATACTTAAAAAATTTTTTCTAGTTGAGAATTTGATCAGTTTGTAAATGGCTAACTAGGCAATTGCTGATAGAACAAGAGCCGTCAGAGATGGGTTATGCTCTCCGAACAAGTGCTTGTCATAAAATATAAGAAATTGATATAAATTCACTTCTTTTATCCTAGAAGAACCTGTTCATGCCCCCCAAAATTTGAAGTGAAAAGGCAATTACTATCTTAGAGATAGCCAACACAAACTTGTAGAGGACAATAAGCCCAATAAGCCCCCTTTTCCCATAAGACAATATTGGATTATTGCAATAAATACAACTGGTGTGTGGTTTGTGGCATTTTTTAATAATAATTCAAAATTTCATAAGATTTTGAGCAGTCATGTATTAAATATAACATAAAACAATTTTTTACATGAAGCCCCCTTTTTCCGAGACGCAGCCTGAAATTGAGATAAAGGAAGAGAGGTACCTGGGCAACGTTCCAATAAGTTCAGATTTGAAATTTCACAAAGGTTTGAGCACTGATAAAGGAGAACCTAGTGAAAAACAATTTTTTCCATGAAGTCCCCTTTTTCTGTGATGCAGCCTTAATTTGAGAAACCAGGAAAGACGTATTTGCACATTAATAATTCATAGATTGCAAAAACAAAGGGCACATGTTGAAACTTGTAAAACAAGATATAACCATGCATTGTTGACAAAAACTGAACAAGATATTAGTAAAAATTGCAATTTTGCATTAGGGCCCCTTTTTCATTTTACAAGAAACCCCCTTTTTCCATGACAGAGGGTCAAATTGAAAAACACATAGATAAAGAAACAAGAGAACATGGTAAAACTTTGAAAAAACAATATAACCATGAAGTTTAATGAAAATTTGACCAAAACTGAATGACATATTAGTAAAAATTGGAATTTTGCAAGAAGCCCCCTTTTTCCATGACAGAACGTCAACTTAAAAAATGCCCAGATTAAAAATAGCAAGAGCACATGCTAAAACTTTCCATAAACAATATAACCATGAAGTTTCATGATATTCTGACAAAAACTGAATGAGATATTGGTAAAAATTGCAATTTTGTATTAAGCCCCTTTTTTCCATGACACGGGGTCAAATTGAAAATCCCGGAAAATTATATCGGCACCTTACCCTAAGGAGTTCATATATGAAGTTTCATCCAATTTGGTCCAAGGGTTGTGGAGAAATCGCTTCGGACGGACGGACGGACGGAAGGACGGACAGACGAAGCGGCCACTATATGCTCGCCCTTCGGGGAGCATAAAAATTATATTATGCTCTTCTAATCCAAACTCTTTTAAAATTACATATTTTTCCTCTAGGTATATCGTCAACAAACATGCTCTCACTTTCTTTGTTCAATTTTTCGTTTAAGTTTTATCTTTAGTGTTTCTTGAGCAGTCTCTTTAACACAACCATCTCTGTCAGTTAAGTCCAGTGAGTTTAAGTCTGGCAAGATGGTTCTTTCCTCAGTACTACAGTTGTCTGGTTTCCCTTCTACTTGTTGTTGTGCTGTTATAGCTCTATCAACTTTTGTGGCTTCAATTTCTGCTTCCCTTGCGAATACTCTGTGAGTTGGCAAGTGCTGCAAGGCTTCGAGAATTCTGAGAAAATTGTCTGTACTTCTTTCATATCTGTGAGATAGTTCTTGTCCTTCATTTCCTTTCTCTTTGTTTTCTTGTATATGTACAGTATTTACACTCTCCATGGCTTTCTCTTTGGAAATCAAATGTATCTGACTTTCACCAACATCCACTACACTTTCTACATTTTCATCTGCGTTTGCAGTGTCTTTTCCTTTCGATTTATGAATACCACTTAAACTCAAATCAAGTGGTTTGTCATTCGTTTCAGCATTCCTAGGTTCCTCAGACCTATCTGCATCAATCATTTCTTTTTCCACTTCAGGATATCCATTTTCCCTTTCCATGTCACAATGATTGCAGTACTGGTCTGCCGAGACACTGCTGGATATTAACATAGGCAAATCTTGTACATCTGGTGGACGTCTGTTAACAGTACCACAGAGTAACTCCTCTGTGTTTGTGTCAGGGGAAAGGACAGGGGTAGCAGTGATTCTGTGAGGTTTGTTATTTATGGAAATACAAGTTCCTTTCTGTACTGCATACCGGAGAATGGGCTCCATTAACTGATACAACTCTTCCAGAGGGTATGACATATGATTCTGATCATCTGTCCCTGTATTCAAATTTCTGATATCATTCTTTATTTTCTCATCATGGCTGGTCTTGCGGCTATAGGGAGCATTTTCAAACAAATGGCCTCTTTTTTTCAAAGGTAAAGGGTACTCTGAATACAGATTCTTATCTTGTCTGGGTTGAAGGTTTTTGATCCCACTTGTCGAAGAAAATACTATGGGAGTATATGGTGCTTGAGTTTTGTATTTCTCAGAGTTTCTCCCCTCCCCTGGAAGAAAGTTATAAATCAAAACACATCTTCATCAGACATCTCTTCTTTTTTTTTATCTTGCATACAAAACCTTTGAAAATTTTGAGGTTTAAGATGAAACTGCTAGTAACAAGCCACTTTTCTTTTATTTTGCTCAATCATTTTATGTAAAATCATATTTCAATCCTTAGTTAATACCAAATTGCCAATTATCCAATTACAAAGGCATTTTTAAGGTAATCAGCTTCGTTTCATCTCAGTAATAAATGATTTACATGACAACCTGGGAGTAATTCATTGACAAACAAAAATTCCTGAAGCATGTATTATGTAACTTCTATTCCTTCTTAACAGAGAAATGCTGCCAATAATTATCATAGAACTGAAATTCTCTCGTTATATTTTCTTTGTTTTTTTTTTATCTCTATTTCCTCTTTTTTGAGTTAATTTCAGTTGAAATTATCAATAAATGGCAAAACAAGAGGGCCATGATGGCCCTGTATCGCTCCACTGGCTTTTTAACCCTTTACCACGCAAATTCAAGCGTTCATGACCCTAAAAAAGAGGGCCTTCAAAAACAATGAACACTGTCAGGCAGTACAAGCAGGTTAACTCGTAAGCATGAAAGGTAAAATCCTTGGAAAAATAAGCTGAATGATAGAAACCTTACTCTGAATTTATTATTCAACTCATGTGAGCATAACTATTAGCATCAAAATGAATCACACTTGAAAACAGAATATTTTCTATAAAAAAAACTTAATGTCTAGCACCAATCATGTATCAATGCAGTTTGATAATAATCAAGGGAGGTAAATAGTACCAAACTTTATCTTTCATACAAAGAGTTATTTCCCTTGATTAATGTTTAAATTGAAGTGACTATATTTTGAAGCCCATGTTAAACTTGTGATCCCTGGATGGAGCCAATTTTGACCTCAGACCTACAATATGAAACTAGAATGTGTGGTTATAAACATGAAGATTTTTGAATCTTGCCCAATAAAAAGCCCTGTAAAACAAGTTTGCTTAATAAAAGGCCCTGTAAAATATGTGACCCATGAGACAGGTTTATAAAGCCAATATAAAACTTGTGACCCCTGGGGTGGGGTCAAACTTGACCCCAAAAGTTAAAATTTGGGCCCTCTTGGTAGAGGCCCATTAGATAAAGCTACATGCAAAATTTGGTAGCCCTAGGCCTTATGGCTATGTACAAGTAGATTATTAAAGTTTCCCTATATAAGCCCATGTAAAACTTGTGAGCCCCTGTGACGGGGCTAAATTTGACCCCAGGGCTATAATTTGGGCACCATTGGTAGAGACCCCCTAGATAAAGCTACATGCAAAATTTGATAGACCTAGCCCTTATAGCTAGGTGCGAGAAGATTTTGAAAGTTTTCCCTATATAAGCCCATGTAAAATTTGTTACCCCCCGGGGCGGGGCCAAATTTGACCCCTGGGCTATAAGTTGGACACCCTTGGTAGAGGTCCACTAGATAAAGCTACATGCTAAATTTGGTAGCCCTAGGCCCTATGGCTAGGTGGAAGAAGAATTTTAAAGTTCTCCCTATATAAGCCCATGTAAAACTTGTTACCCCCCGGGGCGGGGCCAATTTTGACCCCAGGGCTATAATTTGAAGAAACTTGGTAGAGGTCCCCTAGATAAAGCTACATGCCAAATTTGGTAGCCCTAGGCCTTACGGTTTCAGACAAGAAGATTTTCAAAGATTTTCAATTTTTTTCAGTTTTGTTGCCATGGCAACCAGAGTTTTTGAAGGAATTAAATTCTTTCAAGAAATTCTGAAGAGGACCATGGCAGGATCATTTCTGTGAAGTTTCATCAAAATTGGATGGGTAGTTTCAGAGAAGAAGATGTTTAAAGAAAAAGTTAACGCACGGACGGACGGACGCACGACGGACAACGGGCCATGACATAAGCTCGCTGGCCTTCGGCCAGTGGAGCTAAAAACAGTTCCTCCTATGTTTCTCAAACAATGCGATCTACTTGCACACTTACCAATTATTACCTGTATGGAGTAGGCAAGCCCAGGTGGCACAGATGGTAGGGCAAGGAACTTGAGAACAATGGGTTGTTGGTTCAAATCCACAACTACACCAGTATTTTTTCAAGGATTGATAATAATTGTTGTGAAGGGTCTACCATACTTTTGATAAAGGAAGCAGATAATGCAGATCATGTATTATGTAAAGTCTGAACTTGGAACAGCAATGTATCGCTATTCCCAATCACATTTAGAAATTAAAAGGTATATCAGGTAAATCCAAAAATTTAAAGGAAGTTGACAGAGTGCAAAAATTAGTTAAATCCAGTCTTACCTAAAAGAGAGGTGTTTACAACAGTATCAGCCTGAAACAAAAAGAAAAAGATATTTAAGAAAGTACATGTAACTAAATATATTTATCCTGAAAAATCATTTGAAAACAGAAATCAACAATTCAGACCAAACCAATTACAAAAGGTTTTCTTTAATCTTCTCACTAGAGGCCTGGGACCATGAAATAAGGAACAAGAGGGCCACTGGCCCTGGAACGCTCACCTTAGACTATAGCTTATGTGTGAAAATCAATTCTTTGAACAAATTTGGCAGAGCTTTGCCAAAGGAACATCCCTGCCAAGTTTTATCATGATTAGCCCAGTGGCTTAGGAAAAGAAGATGTTTAAAGAAATTGTTGACTGACAATGGACACTGCACAACGGATGCCGGACATAGGGTGATCACAATAGCTCACCTTTAGCACTTTGTGCCAAGGTGAGCTAACAAATATGAAAGCTCTTCGCCTTCCAGTTGCAAAGAAGAATTTTAAATTTTCCTTCTTTTTCCTATGTGATCCCCCTGGCTGGGCCAGTTTTGACCAAAGCAGCATCCTTGGAACAAACCTGGTAGGGGTCCACTCAAAGATGCTACATACCAAATATCAAAGCTCTACACCATCCTGTTTAAGAGAAAAAGAAATTTAAAGTTTCCCATCTTTGTTCCTATGTTCCAACCTGTGACCTCACGGGTAGGGCCAGTTTTTACTCCAAAGACGTCATATGACCAAACTTGGTAGAAGTCCACTAGAAGATTCTGTATACCAAATATCAAAGCTCTGCACCATCAAGTTTCAGAGAAGAAGATTTTTAAAGTTTTCCTTCTTTGTTGCTATGTTCAAATCTGTGACCCCTGGGGCAGGGCCAGTTTTGACCCCAAGGGCATAATATGAACAAACTTGGTAGAGGTCCACAAGGAATTGCTACATGCCAAATATCAAAGTTCTTTGCCTTCTAGTTTTAGAGATTAAGAATATTAAAATTTTCTTTCTTTGTTCCTATGTTTGAACTTGTGACCCGCGGGGCAGGGCCAGTTTTGACCCGAGGTGCATCCTATGAATAAATTTGGTAGAGGTCCACTGGGAGATGTTACATACCAAATATCAAAGCTATATGCCTTTTAGTTTTTGAAAAGAAGAATATTAAAGTTTTCATTTTATGTCCCTATGTTTGAACTTGTAACCCCTGGGGTGGGGCCAGAGGGGCATCATGTGAACAAACTTGGTAGAGGTCGACTAGGAGATGCATCCTTGTTGACCCAGTTTCGATTCATACGTTATTTGGGTGGCATTTCCTTGTTCTCATGATTTATTCATGAAGCTTTTTGATTGGTAATCTCAGTTTTCCTTTCAGAAAATTGAAACTATTTTTATCACAAATATGCCATTATTTCTATTTTTAGTAACTGACGAATTGAAATTTCCCTCCCTACAAGACAGAATGAATATGTTATCAATCTTCAGATTGGCTATTAGTGTACTTTCCTACCATATGAATATTCATAGGAAACGAAGATTTGCTAGTCAATTTTCCCTGGGGTAATGCATGAAGAGTAACATAATGCTTAAACTTGTGTTCCGAGGATGTAGGAGATGCTACATACCAAATATAAAAGCTCTACGCCTTCAAGTTTCAGAGGAGAAGATTTTTAAAGTTTTCCTTCTTTGTTCCTACGTTCAAACTTGTGTCCACCTGGGTGGGGCCAGTTTTGACCCCAGGGGCATTATTTGGTAGAGGTTCACTAGGAGATGCCACAAATCAAATATCCTATGCTAAAACTTGTGACCCCCGAGCCACCCCAGGGGCATCATTTGAACAAACTTGGTAGAGGTCCATTAGGAGATGCCTGCCACATACCAAATATCAAAGCTCTACGCCTTCTAGTTTCAGAGAAGAAGATTTTTAAAGATTTTGATTTTTTTTCCTTTATGTTGCCATGGCAACCAGATTTATAGGTGGATTTCAATTCATTGATTAAATTTGGCAGAGCTTCACCCAACAAACATCCCTGCCAAGTTTCATCAAGATTGGCCCAGTGGTTTAGGAGAAGATGTTTAAAGAAATTGTTGGCGGACGACGACCGACGGACAAGGGATGCCAGACATAGGACGATCATAAAAGTTCACCTTTAGCACTTTGTGATAAAGTGAGCTAACAAAAGGGCCATGATGGCCCTGTATCGCTGCACTGGCTAACAAGTAAAAACACTACAAGTCAAACATTATAATACTTAGCTAATTGGTTTTGAACATAGAAGACATGCAATTTTTTTTTCTATAAAATCCCACAAGAAAGTTGTGATCCAAGGGCATAGCCATTTTTGACCACAGAGCTATAATTACATATACCTGAATCCTGGTGGAGGGCAAAAAGATAAACAGTATTCTGCCAAGGATTCTAAAAAGTAGAGACAAATGTCTCACACATCCAGAAAAAGTTGAGAAAATTCCAAAAATTCATGGACAAAATCTAGAATGCATTAAGGTAAGACCTGTGTAATGGAAAACAGCTATTTCTACTAAAATATCATCCTGCAAAATTAGCTATAATTAAAAATGAGTATTATTGAACTACTTTCACCTTTTCATTTTTCCATTTTTTCCTTCTTTGAATTATCATTTATAAATCTAAACATGCTATATTCTCAACTGAAAAAGAGATAATAATTACCTCCCTTTTTAAAACACAAACAAAAGTATAAAACAAGAGGGCCAAGACGGCCCTGGATTGCTCACCTGAATTTTTGAGATGACCATAGCCTATTTTTTTTTTGAGGTATTGAAACATTGGAACCAAATTTATAAATTTGCTAAGCAATTTTCAAGAGGTCACCAGTCCTGTAAAATTAATTTCGAAATCTGACCATCAGTTTCAAAAAGAATTTTTAAGAATTCTTCATTTCTGTATAAGAGCAAGTATCCCCCATCCACGAGAGCCATGTTTGATGGATCAAAATGTATGAACAAGTTTTGAAAAGGGTCACCCAAGGAACATTTCGGAAAATTTCTTTTAAAATCTGACCAGGGGTTTCAGAGAAAGAGAATTTTCAAGAATTTCATCATGTCCATATAGCGCAAGTAGCCCCCATTCACAAGAGCAAGGATCACCCAAGGAACATCTCTGTCAAATTATTTTAAAATCTGACCAGGGGTTTCAGAGAAGAAGAATTTTCAAGAATTTCATTTCCATATAGTGCAAGTAGCCCCCATTCATCAGAGCCATGTTTCTTGACCAATCAAAATTTCGCACAAACTTATTGAAGAGGGTCACCCAAGGAACATCCCTGAGAAATTATTTCAAAATCTGACCAGCGGTTTCAGAGAAGAAAATTTTTTAAGAATTTCCTCATTTCCCTATAGTGCAAGTAGCCCCCATTCACCAGAGCCATGTTTCTTGACCAATCAAAATTTCGCGAACAGTTTTTGAAAAGGGTCACCCAAGGAACATCTCTGTGAAATTATTTCAAAATCTGACCAGCGGTTTCAGAGGAGAAAAATTTTTAAGAATTTCCTCATTTCCCTATAGTGCAAGTAGCCCCCATTCCCTAGAGCCATGTTTCTTGACCAATCAAAATTTCGCGAACAATTTTTGAAAAGGGTCACCAAAGGAACAACTCTGTGAAATTATTTCAAAATCTGACCAGCTGTTTCAGAGAAGAAGATTTTTTAAGAATTCCTTCATTTCTGTATAGTGCAAGTAGCCCCCATTCACCAGAGCCACATTTTTTGACGGATCAAAATTTCACGAACACTTTTTGAAAAGGGTCACCCAAGGAACATATCTGTGAAATTATTTCAAAATCCGACCAGCGGTTTCAGAGGAGAAGATTTTTAAAGAATTCCTTGATTTCTGTATAGTGTAAGAAGCCCCCATTCACCAGAGCTACAATTTTTGACGGATCAAAATTTCACGAACAATTTTTGAAAAGGGTCACCCAAGGAACATATCTGTGAAATAATTTCAAAATCCGGCCAGCGGTTTCAGAGGAGAAGATTTTTAAAGAATTTGCTAAAAAATTCCATTTGGTTGCCATGGCAACCAGAGTTTTTGACGGAATCAAATTCTGTGAGCACTTTTTAAAAAGGACCTCCCAAGGAACATTCCTGCCAAGTTTCGTCCAAATTGGCCCAGCGGTTTAGGAGGAGTTGATGTTTAAAGAATTGTTGATGACGCATGACGGACGACGCACGACGGACACTCAGTGACCCTAAAAGCTCCCCTTGAGCACGTTGTGCTCAGGTGAGCTAAAAAAAGTTTCAAGATAGTCATAAACAGAATTTCTGATCCGTTAGAAATGCACAAAAATATTATTTCAGCATAAATCTTTATTTATCCTTATTTGACAACCAATTAAAATTTTTGCCCAATGTTCACCAGCAGTGCATTACACAGGTCTAACGTTAAAATGGTTTGAAAATTAAACAATAGCCGTCACAGATGGGTTATGCTCCCCGAACAAGTGCTTGTCATGAAATGTATGAAATTAATATAAATTCACTTCTTTTATCCTAAAAGGACATAATTGCAATAAATACAAAGGGTGTGTGGTTTGTGGCATTTTTGAATAATAATTCCAATTCATAATTTCGTGAAATTTTGAGCAGTAATGTAGGAGAGATTTACGTAAAATATTACATGAAGCCCCCTTTTTCCGTGACGCAGCCTGAAATTGAGTAATCCGGGAAAAGGTATCTGGGCAATGTTCAAACATGTTCAGATTCGAATTCTCATGAACTTTTAAGCACTGATGTAGGAGATATTAAAATTTGCGCATTGTAAGAAGGAGCTCAGATATGAAGTTTCATAAAATTTGGTCCATGGATTGTGGAGAAATTGTTTTGGACAGACGGACAATCGGACGGACGAATGGACATACGCACAGCGTGGTGACTATAATATGCTCCCCTGAAATGTTTCAGGGAGCACAATATGCCCTCGATTCGTTTCGGGGAGCATAAAAATTAATATTAGTTCCCCAAATCCCATATTTATTACTTGCTTGGTTCTCTTTCATTAGCCAAAATGTGAATGTAAATGTAAATATCGCGGCTCGACCGAGATTCGAACCCAGGGCCTCAGGAATACCGTTCCTGCATCCTAACCAACTGAGCTACCGAACCAATTGTCGATACAGCCACACGATATATCACCAAATATCTGTACCCGACTACATTATACCTTTATATCTATCTGTGGGATAGACCAGTATACTACATGTACATATGCATTTTTCATGGCAGCTTATTTCTCATTGAGACTTTCCCTACCTTACAGTTTTCTTAAAATCCCCAAGAAAAGTCTCACTCATGACAGCTACCGTGTTTTGGTGCGTATAACACGCACATTTTTTCAGCTCTGAATAATTTCAAACTGGGGACTGCGTGTTATACACTACAATAGGCAAAATCATGTTTTTTTTCCTCCTTGAAAGTCGGTCGTATACCTGGTCAAAGTGGGTGGGGGGCGGGGCGTAGGTACAAAACGGCAAACTTCTCATGCCATCATCCCATTTTAACTTTTACCGATTTAAATAAAAAAAACATTATGTTTTAATTTTGTTAAAATGAACATTCTTAATTTGTGGATTAGGATTAGTAATTTCCCCGATTCTATCAGCCATTTTGGCAATGACGAACGTACCCCGGAATGATAAATATTGATTTACTGTTATCGTCTGATTTGTCTCATATTTTTTTTATTCTTTGTTAATAGCTAAAATTTAACAATTATTAAAGAGTAAAATAATGATTCAGAAAGAAATGAATGATTTAAAAATATATATATTTATCGCTACTTTTTACAAAAACCGTGATTTACATCATATAGATCTATGTTTATTTCACACCTGTCACATTTGTCGATGGAGGTGAGAAAATAGGAGATTAACTACGATATGGTCGTCAGTTCAATGTGTGAATTTGCAACATGTCATAAGCTGGCATGTTTTTATTTAATCCCCCGAGTACACATCGAATCATTACCATTTCCACTTTGATTAAAAATGGTTATTTCCCTTTGATAAAGTATCGCCATTTACAATTTTTCAAGATAGCGTCGTAAGCTTCAGATGTTACAATATTTTGGTCAATTTTTGATGCGTGTTGTACATCCGAACAACCTTTTTTCCTCGGATCTGATGCTGAAAAAGGCCTGCGTGTTATACATGCCTGCGTGGTATACACAACGTTTTACGGTAATCAACGGTAGATGTTTACTGCACTTCATACAGAGAGTAGTAGTTCTGAAGTCACGTTTTTTTTCTTCAGTAAATTAATACTTTTTGTGTGTGTGTATTTTTTTTTAACTCATTTGCAAACAACAAGATTTTAGGTTAGTCCAAATCGAAAGCATTTGCAGACCATAAAATAGAAGTGACTGAAAATTTGAAACTTAATGTTTTGTGAAGGGTAGAAAACCTTGTGCGAAAAGGAGAAAATGCTGGTTACCATTTTTATGACACATTTTGCATCAATAGCGATGTTTCTTAAGCGATAAGGACAATTTCAACATTTGGACAAATTGGTCTATTATCATATCGATTAATAAGCATAGATCATATGATTATTAACTGAACACCGCATGGCATGAAAGTCCGAAAATATGACAGATTAATGTTGTAATATTAGATGCCAGCTCTTAATTAAAGGACTCTACTCAATAAGTCCAAAAAACAATCACAAGTCAATTATTTCCCAATTTTGTATAGACACCTAACTTTTTAGCTCTTTCTTTCAATGTAAAAATGGATTGCTATGTGACTGTCTGTGAAAATGTAAAGCCGATGACTCAGATAATGAAAGTGAATCTAGCCAACTCGGCACACCTTCGAAAGTTGCAAAACGATTATTTAAGGACTATTGGCTTTCTGACTCTCAATTTTCTAGCATTCTCAAACACGATGCTTGCAAAAAAGTCATACTATGTAAAATGTGTCTACAATGTCAGTACACAAACTCGTTAACCACTGGCTGCTCGGTCGTCAGTTATCAAACAAAAGGAAAACCTTTTCATATGACCCTGAGAAAGTGTTACTTTTTTTCTTTTTCATAGATAATTCTCCTTTCCTAACAAAGTTTTCTACCCCTTAACATACATTATACATTCTGAATGGACTGCAACTCCTTACAATTCCGACCATTCTAAAATTTTGTCCAGCAAGCTGCATTATGATATTCATCTGGCCCAAACTCCTGAAAATTTGGCCCCAACTGTCCTCAGATTGGCCCCAACTTTTTTCATTTGGCGAAAGAGGTGGCGACAACATTTTTAGACCAAGAGCAAACCCTGTATTTTCTACCAAAAATTTTAATATCTAGCATCAATCATGTATCACTGCAGTTTGATAATCAAGGTAGGTAAAAAGTAACAAACTTTATCCAGAGCTCCATTTATGAGGGAGTGTAGATTTTCTAAGTCGGTCATTTCTCTTCCAAACCCATGTTGTGGGCACTTATTAGAATCGTCTCAAAGTGGCACTTCTGACGAGTCCCCGCAACACATTGTTTAGAGGACAAAAATTAACATTCTCAAGTTTGAAATCAAATTCACTCCCGCTATCTGGAGCTCTGTTTATCCTTTATGAAAAGAGATATTTCCCATAATTAATGATAAAATTGAAGTGACTGTATTTTTAAGCCCATGTTAAACTTGTGATCCATGGAATGGAGCCAATTTTGACCTCAGACTTATAATATGAAGACACTTGTAAAAGGTCCACCTGATAAAACTACATGCTAAATCTAGTAGCCCTGGGCCCTGTGGCTTCAGAGAAGAAGGTTTTGAAAATGTATATTTTTTGTTCAGTTTTGTTGCCATGGCAACCAGAGTTTTTGAAGAAATCAAATTCTTTCAATAAATTCTGAAGAGGACCATGGCAGGATCATTTCTGTGAAGTTTCATCAAATTTAGATAGGTAGTTTCAGAGAAGAAAAGGTTTAAAATAAACGTTAACTCACTGACGGAAGACGGAAACCAAGCCATGACATAAGCCCGCTGGCCTTCGGCTCCAGTGGAGCTAAAAATTGAGTTAAAGCCATGCTGCTTCAAAGCTATTTCTGGTTACAGGCAATAAAAAATATGCATAAATGGTGTGAGCATACAAAGACCGTTGAAAAAAATAAGATAGGTCTTTACCCTATTCTGTGCTCCAAATGGATTTGGCATTCCACTACCCCAACCATCTCTGAAGTAGAATAAAAATATACCATGACCAGTGAAATATTGGACAGGGTAATTTATGTAGAATTCATGGTGCCGCCTTCAAACCATCAAAGTTGTTAATAGCAAAAAGCTTTTCGATACACATACATGTAGAATATGAATATGAATCCAACATATTATTGAGAAAATTGACTGATTGAATGCTACTTCAAAACCATTTAGTACACTACACCCCCATGAAAAACCTAAAGCTTCAAACCAGGCTTTCTGATCAGGAGTCCTACATATTACCCCTCGGCCAAGCAGGACTCCATCATCAGAGGAAATATTCAAGCACAAAACTAGATTCTACGAAAACCCCATTTTTTTTTGGTTCAACAAACTGGGATAGCGACCTTTTGGCATCCATGTGCGAAACCACTAAAACTGTTAACAAAAGTATATGATTTAAAAAACAACTCCTTTACATACCTGTGTTGTGCATACAATTGTAAAGTATAACATTCAACTGTTTTACAAATATTTCTTTTTTAAGGAAATTGTTCTTTATCATTCTTTGACCATTGACCATACCTATGATTATATTACTAACAGCCAGTGAGTTAGGAGTAAAGTATTTCTAAGATATAATAATGTTATAATCAATTTCACATTAACAGCAAAACTATCATGTTCAGGTAAGCTGAAAACATAACTGAAGACACAAGAGATCAAAATATGTCAAGTTGTCAACCACTTAAAATAAAAGATGCCAAAAGACCTTATTGCCAAAATAATACCTCTCTTCCTGCTGTACACTGAGATTTTGTTCACTGTCATTCACATATATTTCTATTTGCTTGCCTGGACCTTTTGATCTGACACTTAGAAACTGAGGGTGGTCATCTGAGTTTCCAATCTCCATGGACTCTTTACAAGTTCTGCCGATTTCTGTTTTTCCAACTGAACATAAAAAGACAAAAAAAAAACAAAATATATCAACAACCATACTTATAGACCATTTAACTTTCACAGTCTTCAAACAATTAAGCCACATTCCTGCTCAGAATAATCCTTCCTGCTTAAACTAGTGCTATCACTGAACGTGATAATGCCCCCACCAGCTCCTTGTCACAAAAACAGATCTTTGTCACAGAATACAGAATGGTTTAGTACAAAAGTAACAGCTAAAACAAGAGGGCCATGATGGCCCTGAAATTGCTCACCTGAGTCTACTAACCAAACATGAACCATTTTCAATCTAGTTTCCCAGTGACCTTGTTTTTTATCAGACATTACCCATTATCAAACACATTTGAAATATCAATAAGACAAACATTCTGACCAAGTTTCATGAGTATTGGACTGAAAATGTGGCCTCTACAGCATACAAAAGGTTTTTCTAAGATTTGACCAAGTGACCTACATGTAGTTTAAGACCCAATAATTACCCATTATCAAACTCTTTTGAGACATCACCAAAACAAACATTCTGACCAAGTTTGAAGAGTATCAGGCAGAAAATGTGGCCTCTAGAGTGTACACAAGGTTTTCCTAAAATTTGACCTAGTGACCTAGTTTTTGAGTGTACACAAGGTTTCTCTAATATTTGACCCAGTGACCTAGTTTTTGACTCCACATGACCCATTTCAAACTCATTCAAGGATTCACCAAGACAAATATCATGAACAAGTTTCAGGAGTATCAGACTGAAAATGTGTCCTCAAATGTGTTTTTATAACATTTGACCTATTGACCTTGTTTTTGACCCAAAATAACCCATTTTCAAACTCATCCAAGATATTATCAAGGCAAACATTCTGACCAGTTTTCAAGAGTGTTGGACTGAAAATGTGGCATCCAGAGCGTACACAAGGTTTTTCTAAGATTTGACCTGGTAACCTACAGGGGTGCATCGATGCATCGCAACTGTGAATGTCCCCATAGCAATGCATCGATTGCTCTGTCCGACATCGATAAAAATCACCGATAGTTTGATTAACTTTTGATAGTTTTGATAGTCAGTAACTCTAATTATTATTAGCTTGCTATCTTGATCTAATCTGCTGTTTGATTGGGATTCTTGTTGAAAGAAATTCAAAGAATAATATACATTAGATTCGACACTAAGTACTTTCATTGTTATTATAAGACATGCTTGATTTCAGTCTTCAGTATACGCCTATTTGACATTAAGGATCGATTCCATATGTTCGAGAAGACCTTAAAATTTTCTCTTATCTTTTTCATGTGTGTTAAACATTGTCATAAATTTGAGTTAATTTTTGTATTTATGTACTCAACAGCTGGAATAAATGGCAAATGATACTGAAACACGATGGGAACACGACAAATTTGCAGAGCAAATATCCGACATTTGATCTCGAACCCCACAAACAACTGCCAGAAAACGGGTATTAAGATTTTACATAACCTGATAGTATCGTGATGCATCACGATATTGTTCTCTAGATAGTGAAAGTATCGTGATATCAATGCTACGATAGTAAAGATATCGTGATAGTCATTTTTCAGGCTGATAGTCAGCCCTAGTAATCTAGTTTTTGACCCAACATGACCCATTTTCAAACTCATCCGAGATATCATCAACTTTCAAGAGTTTTGGACTGAAAATGTGGCCTCTAGAGCGTACAAAAGGTTTTTCTAAGATTTAAGCTAGTGACCTAGTTTTTGACCCGACATCACCTATTTTCAAACACGTCCAATATATCATCAAGGAAAACATTCTGACCAAGTTTCATGAGTATTCGACTGAAAATGTAGCATATAGAGCGTACACAAAGTTTTTCTAAATTTGACCTAGTGACCTAGTTTTTGACCCCAAATGACCCATTTTCAAACATGTCTGATATATCACCAAGGCAAACATTCTGACCAACTTTCATGAGTATCAGACTGAAAATATGGTCTCTAGAGCGTACACAAGGTTTTCCTAAGATTTGACCTAGTGACCTAGTTTTTGACCCGACATGACTCAATTTTGAATTCATCTGAGATTTCTTCGAGGCAAATATTCCGACCAAGTTTCATGAGTATTGGACGAAAAATTGACGACGGACACAGCACTGTCACAATAGCTCACCTAGAGCACTTCGTGCTCAGGTGAGCTAAAAAGTTCAAGGGGGGATAATTCTGCACTAAATCGCAGCAAAGGTCATGAAAATTTGACATGCAAAACTTCACAAATATAGGGACCATGTGAGTAAATTTGAGTTCAGTATGTGAACAAGAGCGGCAAATTGTCACAAGATACGCCTGTCTTACCCCAAGTTGTAAAGCTGGGGCATGCACCGGACAAAATTCAAGTATGAAAAACGACAAAGGGCACTAACTCAAAAATTAAGCAAAAGGGCACTAACTCAAAAATTAAGCAAGCAAGAGTTATGATTCCTGTGCACTGCACTCCCCCTTGATGAGATCTATCCACCCATGAAATTTCATAACCCTAGCTAGTATAGTTTTGGAGATATGCTCCTGACAAAGAACTGGACACCACCCGCCCGCCACGGGTGATCCCATAACACGTCCCGTCTTCGACCGGCGTATAAAAACTGTTGGAGTATTGCTTCGGACAAATTTGTTTCTAGAGACAGATGGACGGATGAACAGACAGCCATGGTGATTCAAGTATACCTCCACTAGGGTGTGGGGGGTGGGTTTTATAAGAATTACCATTACAAATTTTCATCTCTTAATTTACATGTAGTTTGATGGATGTGTTGAACAGAGTGGGATCCTCTAGATGTACATTAACAATCCATTTCAACTATGAAACAGAGGCTTATTATGCCCCCCTTCAACAAAGTGGGGGTATATTGCTTTGCACAAGTCGGTCGCTCAGTCAGTCGGTAGACCTTAACTTGTCCAGATAACAACTAAGCACAGAATTGACAGGTCTCTGTTTGTCAAATGGCACAGACATGAGTCTCACTGTAGATGATCCCTATTGATTTTTAGGTCGATCAGTCAAATGTCAAGGCCACAGTATAGCATGTTGATATATAGACCAAACCTTATCCAAATGATAACTAGACACAAAGTTTATCTAGGTTTGTCAAATTTAAAACAGACATGCACCTCGGGGTGTAGATGATCCATATTGATTTTAAGGTCAATCGGTCAAATGTGAAGGTCACAAGGACCGTCAACACTTTCATATTAAGACCAAACCTTGTCTGGATGATAACTAAACACAGAATTGACCAAAGTTGGCCAAGACATTTGTCTTGGAATGTAGATGATCCCTATTGATTTTGAGATTGATTTATCAAAGGTCAAGGTCACAGTGGCCTTCAACTTAGACCAAACCTTGTCCAAATGATAACTATACTCAGAATTGACCTAGGTCCTTCAAATTCTATACAGGTATTCATCTTGGCGTGTAAATGATCCCTATCGATTTCAAGCTTTATCCGTGACAGGTCAAGGTCACAGTGACCACCAGATGATTAAGGGCCCGCACTGCCATTCGCCACTTGAGCCATTTGCTAAAAAAAAATTAAGGTGTCTCAAAAATCATCATATTGGGTTCCAGTTGTGGCTCAAACATTTTATTTGGGTATTATGGAGGATGGTCATATCTATGGGATTTTTCTCTGAAACAGAAAATACTATCCTTTCCAAACAGTATTTTCAAAAAGTTCCTTCATCAAGGTTGTCCAATTTTGGACTGAGCAGAAGAACAATAAGAAATACTTATAGCATTTATTTGGCACTCAAACATCCATTAGTAATCATTTCCATTTATTTATCTACAGTTCTCTAAATCAGACAATCTTTTATAGAACTACATGTATTTACAAAGTAAATGGTCTCTAAAAATCAAATATATCTCGAAGTAATTATCAAGTGAATGTATCTTTGAGATGAAACCATAGTAGAAAGCATAGTGGAAAACTTGCTGGTTACAAAAATTTCCTCCCTGTTGCACAATGTATACAAAGCCAGGCTTTTAAGCAGAGTTGCATCATGAAGTTTTTGATTGGAGGGCTGTACCCCATCACCATCAGAAAAAGCAGTATGCTTTCCATACCCACAATGGATGAATTTTCCCAGGTCTTTTCGGTGAAAAATGTGCCAAAAGGCACAAATTTTGGTGTCAGTGAAAAGACTGTGTATTGTTCTTAATTCATAACTAACGCAACTTCATTTGTCCAGATCTGTTTAACCCTTAACCCATTACCACACAATCCCTACTTTTTACAACCCTGAAAAAGAAGTCATTAGAAAACATTGCGGGAAAAGGAGAAAATGCAGGTAACCAGCATTTTCTCCTTTTTCCACAATGTTTTCTACCCTTTACAAAACAGTTTTCAAATTCTAAGTCACTTTTATTTTGTCGTCTGCAAATGCTTTCCATTTGGACATGCCCAATATATTGTTGTTTGGTTATGAGTTAACCAAACAATTCTGAGTTTTCACGACCCTGTAGATCAGGTTTGTGGGAAAGGAGAAAATGCTGGTAACCATAATTTTGTCCTTTTTCCACAGTGTTTTCTACCCTATCAAAGCAAGATTGCACTATTTGACCAAACTGAAATTATTGTCTGCAAATGCTTTGAATTTGGACTAGGCTAACATTATTGTCATCTGGTAAAGGGTTACCTAGAAGACTATTTTAAAAGGTTTAACTTTGGGTTGTGAGGGAGCAGCTTCAGCATTGGAAACAAGAATACTCTCTCTCTCTTGCACTACGGATCATTTTCATTCACCTCTGTAATGGGCTCAGAAAGTAGTCCTTCATCATGCGATATTTTCGTCACATAACCACTGCTCAAAATGGCAACACAACGCCAGTGAAAGAAAGACCAATATCAATTGTTTTATGTGCTGTTCAAACAGCATACGGCCAATCAGACTAAGTGGTTGGAAAAAGGAAAAAGAGGGTTTTTCTGAAAAGCTTAAATATCTTTTAAAGGACGATAACTTGTTTTATAATTTTACAAACTTGGCTCAATCGGTGTGTCGAAACTGTTGTCAACATTCATGGGCACAGCCATTTTTGTTACTATTGGCGTAAGATTCTGATCAGTTAAGAAGCTTGAAAAAAATAGTTCCATTGTATACTGGTAAATTCATCAGATTAAATGCACCTAATATATCCAGAATCATATTTCCTTTGTCTACTTTATTATGTTACACATGAAACAGTCAAACAGTTAGAAAACATGTTCTCCTCCGTTTGACAAGATTTTTGTCATTTAGCCCATTGCAGAGATGTATGGTGAGAGTAACGAACAACAAATTGTCGATCCTTGGTTGATCGACCTTGATTTCAACATTCCCCCGATTCGCATTTTCATTGGTTGCAGCTAGCTCTAACTGCACAAATCAAATCACTCATAGCATTTCATTTTTGATAATAATAGAACAAGGTCGCAACCTGTTGGATAAAAATAGAAGGTAAACATGAATACCTCTGTGGATATGTGCAGGATCTAGAATGATTTATTACCAAAAAAAAAGAAACACATAGACAAACAATATATACAGAAAGTTTCAGTGTGACCAATCAATTATCAGAGGTTTTAAGCTATATCCCAGCACCTAACCATGGAATGTCGAAGTATGTTTGTGGTTATTGCTTCATGTTGAATTATTGTATTTGTAACCAGTTTCTAAAACGATATTTCATTAGCTATAAGAAATATCATGTAAAGGGAGATAAGCTGCATCCAATAGGATCTCGAGATCTGGCACGATCCATCAAGGTAAGATCCACGTAACCTTGGCTTGCGAAGATGCTTCCTACCTGGTGCTTTAATGGCCATATCTTCACCTTCATCAAAACTTGCTTCCTGGTAAAAGGACATCTAAACAAGTCAGTCTGAAAAATAGGACCACAAAGATAGATAATGGCTGGTAAACTATCTGAATTCAGAATTCGATCCTGGGGCCTATCACAGTGACTCGAAAACATTGGAATTTCCAGTCTCAAACATTAGATAACCCTGCCTTTTTTGAGACATTTCCAAGGAATTGGCAAAATCTCCGCAACAGTCCTGCAGGAAGAGTACACAGGTTTCTTCCAGTCTCGATAATCTGTTAATTCTTACATGTGTGTTGGTCTCTGTCATCGTTTTGCCTCTTTTAAAATGTTAGCTCAAACACAGTATTTCCGATTCAGAGTCAGTAGCCAGAGAACTTTCAAGCGACAAAATGAGCAGAAATGACAGTCCTGGTGCTGCTTTTCTAAATTTATTTAATTCTTTACCAAACGACAAAATTATCGACCGCTTCAAATTGAAATAATTTGAAGACTGTGTGGTAACAAGTTAACAAGTCTGCCGTCGAATGGAGGCTCCATGTCAGGGTTCGCGCTGCCGATCGCCATTGTCGCCATTTGCGACAAAAATTAAAATTTGGCGCAAGATTTTTTCATTTGGCGAAAATGCGTGGCGACAACTTTTTACAAGCTGGCACCAAAAAGAAATTCTTTTGAAATTCATTGTTGTAAGCGTTTGCGAGCAAAGCGAGTTATACCCTCGGTCGAGTGGGCGAAGAAGTCGCCGGATTTCAAAAACCTTCGCTCATTTCGCCAAGAAAAGCGAAGTCCAAGTCGACTGAAAAAAATCGGGAAGTCGCCTCGCCTATATTGACAAAGCGTCCTGTGTGTAATCTACCATATCAGCGTGTGCCGTTGCCGATTTACAGTTACTGCCCAATCAGCGAGTTTAATTAGTTTACAACATACCGAGAGTCTGATTGACAAGTCATTGTTAATTAACTTTACAACGCCATGGGATAATCCCATATTATTGACAAATATCAGCGCCGCCTATCGGTGTTTGTCGGACCTCTATTTTTGAAACACGGTTTGCTAAATTTAGTAACTACCTATATGAAAGTGAAAGTACTACCCCGGATATCGGTCAATCTTCGTCAACTTTTATTTCCAAAGTTTTAAATGGATTGAAATATCCCAGTTTTAAAAACCATGGAATCGGTACCTACTTGATTATAACCATTTACTCCTAATTAGTTATTAGACTCTACTCGCAGTTTTCCAAACGAACAGATATGATGACGTACTTAGATCATTTAGATCATGTGGCAACATTTTCAAATCATGTGACTAATTTGGCGCCAATGTAGTATCACGTTACAAGGCTTTCGGCAAATTTAGCGAAGTCACATGATTCAACTTCAAAATGGTAGCTCGTCACTGCAACAGCGTTTGGATGAAATCGAATATATTCTATGACACTAACTATAACATAAAATGTAAAAAAAAGTTAATGTCTTTGATACTAGATAGATCTAAGTATTCTGTTGATTTTATAGTATTTCCTTGATTAGGCTGCGAACCGCAAATCTACATGGCTTTGAAAAGTAAATCAGGTGTTAGATTTAGATCTAGTAACTGTTGTTGAATGATGGTTTTATTTACGATTTATCCGATATTAATCAGACAAACGCTAATCAGACAGCTGTATTTTCGATGTCTCTTGCA
Source organism: Tridacna crocea (assembly GCA_943736015.1). NCBI lineage: Eukaryota > Metazoa > Mollusca > Bivalvia > Cardiida > Cardiidae > Tridacna > Tridacna crocea. The sequence continues at coordinate 20,837,712 of OX031069.1, forward strand.
CTCTGAAACTGGGTCTAACTTATCAGTAGAAAGTTGAAAACATCGAGGCAATATGAGAAAATGCTGGAAGTAAGCTTTTCTACATTTAACAGACTATATATTTTTTTATATACATGTATCTTTAAACATTACATGTATCTTTAAACATTAGTTACAGACTTTGAGCGGTTATCTACCGGTATTTGCCTGCTGCAAATGCTGTCAATTTGATAGGTTATAAATAGGTAACTTTTTAGCTCTTTCTTTCTATGTAAAAATGGATCACTGCGTTAATTTCAGTTCACCACTGGCTGCTCTGTCATGAAGAAAGAATCAATTATCAAACACACACACAAAAAAAATTGAAAAACCTTGTTCATATGACTCTGAGAAAGTGTTACTTTTTCTTTTTCATAGATAATTCTCATTTTCTAACAAAGTTATCTACCCCTTGACATACATTATACATTATGAATGGACTGCAACTCCTTACAATTCCGACCAGTCTAAAATTTTGTCCAGCTTGCTGCATTATGATACTCATCTGGCCCCAACTCCTGAAAATTTGGCCCCAACTGTCCCCAGATTGGCCCCAACTTTTTTCATTTGGCGAAAGAGCTGGCGACAACTTTTTTAGACCCAGAGTGAACCCTGCATGTATTTAATTATGGCATGGAATACACAAGAAAGAATTTTCAACTTTAGTTAATATACTTTGAACAAAGACTGTAAATAAAAGCTTAGCCAGAAATAAAAGATAAACAAATTTGAAGCTCATTTGGAGTGTTTGAAGTAAATCAACCAGGGGGGAAAAGTTGGGGGCGGATGAGGATAGTAAATAGGAAATGCTATGCTTTACCACAAAGGTGAACGGCGACGACAATGTAAATCCTGTATTACACACTAATATACTGATATTAGTGGAGGAGGCCATTTGCTGATGTCACGGGATTCCAGGAAGGGCCAGGAAGTGTATTTTCGGAGTATGTATAGAGTCAAATATCTTTTCTTTAAAAGAGAATACGGTCAAATACTTTTGTTAGTTACTTCTAGAAAAATCTTAAGTATCATGTGATGTCCATAAATATATCTAAAAACAAAAAAAATAATAGTAACAGGGTTTTCCCTCTGCCACAAAAATAGGGGGTCATTGTGACCCCCTAGTCAAATATAATGGGGGTCATTTTGGAATTTGTGGGGGTCACAACAAAATGTAATTCGCTAAATCGCCTAAACAAAAGCTACTATTTGTGAAAGCATGTGTTTTTTTATGTGTAGCCTCTCGCTATGGTTAAGGGTTATTTTGTTTTTATCACAGGAATCGACCATTTCGTTGGCGAAGAAAGCTTGTTGTCGGCCAGAGTGGGAAGTCTCTGTTATTTTTCTTGATAAAGATTATCTGTTTCGGCCGAACATAAACTATTTTCACCAGTTAGATAACTGACCGATTCTTGTGTTTTGATACGTGGGTCGTGTTCATGCCGCTGTTTTCAACGAAGTGAAAAAAGTGTATCTCTAGCTAATTTACAGTAAATCCTCGAGACCTTGAAATGTTGTTCTGGGTGCTCTTACCAGCCGCAGTATCGTCTAATCCTGTTTAAGGGCTCTTCTTCCTTGCAGACAGCAAAATGACGTCCATTTTGAGAGCCGTATTGTTTTCATTTGAGATCGACTGGTTTAGTTTAGACCCGTTTAAAGACCGACGGTATTTTAGTAAAATCAATACACAGTCCAATGTTTCGTCCAATTTTCCCTTCGTACTCCAGATTTTTCATCTGCACACAATGTAACAGTGTCAGAAGTATATATGATCATTATTACTTCTTACTGTATTTGTACATCTACCATGACAATTACTGAAAAAAAAATGCGGGTCATTTTCCTTTAAAGTGCGTCAAAACGCACAAAATCGTGCTCCAAGGAAAACCCTGTAGTAATATGTAATCTGAAAATACGCTTCCTGGCTCTTCCTGTGACGTCAGCGAATGGCCACCACGATGGATAAAAATTTTCAAAAAACTTGTAAAACATGATGGATATCTCCGGTTAAAATGTGTCTACTGAGGAATCGCCGAATGTTGCAGGTACATTTTTCTGTTGTCTATGGCTAAAGGAAATATTATGATCAACGTTTGTTTCATGGGTGATTTTGGGTGGGAAAGGCGGTCTTGTGCTAGCACCAGCAATCAAGACGTTGCATTCCTTGTGTTTATATTATATAGGGGAGATTTTTTTTCATATTTGATCATTTTGGTTATAGAATGTCAAATTCCTGTGCTTGAGGTTGGAGTTTGAAGACACATTGAACTGAAAGTTGATGAAGAAAAGATCCATTTATTTTGACCTCTGAATTACCGAAATGAACCTCAACTGATGAGGAAGGGGGTCACAATAAACCCGAATTTTTATAAAGCCGAGGGGAAACCCTGCGAGTTCATTGCCAGTCGGATCGATGGCACAAATTTGGACTGCAGTGCTATATGATTGGTGTTAAAACTCCCTTATCATTAAAAACATTTATAAACATTCCGATATTTGCCATGTCAGTGAAACGACATTATATCACTCACCTTTAAAATTAATTAAGTTGACTGTTTCGTGTTCACCTTCTTGCACACATCGAGTCTGGGATTTTCCAAAGGAAGTTAACGAAATGTCACAGTACGCATGCGTGATTTCAAAATTCGTCCTTTTGCTTGTTCGAAATTTTTCTTTTATCGGTCGAGCGGGTTTCGTTCTCTTTCATCGATCCGAAGATTGATGACAGTACGCCAGAACTCATCCACCTGTCACCGCTGATCACTGTTTGGGTAAAGTAAGTTGTGAAAGGAGCCATTGGCATGAAAAGAAGTTCGTTTATATCCTGATAAAAGGCAAAGTAAGGGTTCTGCCAGGATATAACTGAAATAATGTTGAAAGTGGCGTTAATACCAAACACACATACACATACACGTATAGATTTAGAATACCATTGCTTAACCATTCGGTGGTAAAATTGAAGGCAACTTAAGCTCTAATCCCCTGACTCATTGGTAAACATGAAGGCTATTCGGTGAATCTAAGCAGCTTCTGTCCTTTAATTTGACATTTAAGGATCGTAGGCCTTCATTCAGACCATCAACAAGTATGGGTATGTGTATTCCCCGGCCCCAATCGAAAATTTAGGCTATAATTCCCGGCCCTAACGGCCCCCCTAGCTAAATATTTCATTTTTAGGTCAAATTTCATCAAATTAGCACCAAATTGTAGCATAGGTAATAACCTTTATAATGGTCTATAGAAACTTGGTTTTTGCGCATATATAGTTGTGTTATAAGCGTTTGAAATTAGCCATTTTTTTGCTAGAGCATGTAGTGTTTTTTTTAGAAATAAAAATCCGGCCCCTATAGCTAAATACTTTATTTATCGGTCAAATTTAATAAAATAAGCACCAAATTGTAGCTTATATAATAACCTTTCTCGTGGTATATAGAAACTTGATTCTTCATGAATGTGTAGTTGTGTCAGAAGTGTTTGAAATTCGACTATTTTTTGCTGAAGCGTGTTGTAATTTTGTTAGAGATAAAAATCCGGCCCCTCTACCTAAAAATTTTAATTCTTGGTCAAATTAAATAATATTAGCACCAAATTATAGCTGAGGTAATAACCTTTCTAATGGTATATAAAAAGTTGACTTTTCGTGCATGTTACGTTGTGATAAAAGCGTTTGAAATTCGTTATTTTTCTTTGGGGGGGGGGGGGGGGGGGTTAAAACGAGTCCTAATTTTTTCGATATAAAGAGACGGCCCCTATATAGATCTATTCAAAGCTCTTTTCTCCCTTGATTTAAATAAAAATGATATCGTTCTATAGTCCTTGAGTAAAGCTTCCGAATGATACGAAGAAAATGAAAATTGACGCATGTTGGGTTAACTCATTACCAAACGACAAATTATTAGGTTTGTCCAAATCGACAGCAATTGCAGACGACAAAATAAAAGTGACTGACAATTTGAAATTTGTTTTGTAAAGGGTAGAAAACATTGTGGAAAAAGGAGAAAATGCTGGTTACCAGCATTTTCTCCTTTTTCTACAATGTTTTCTACAGGCTTCCTTCTCAGTGGCGTCAAAAGTATGGATTGTGTGCTAATGGGTCAATTACAGGGATGTATACGGTCCATGTTTAAAATAGAGACTCGAGGTTCACCAAATGCGCTTTCAATTGATTTAGAGAACCTTGTGTTTCATTTTCATATGTTATGAGGAAAGTATAAATTCAATCATGGGCCGAGCCCCGGTAGCTTATTCGGTAGCGTGCAGGACTCGAGAAGAAAGGGTGGAGGGTTCGATCCCCGGCCCTGGTAGCTCAGTCGTTAGCGTGCACTTCTTTATAACAAATGGTCGTGGGTTCGATCCCCGGTGACAGGATTCATTCCTCTCTCACCGCTGATCATTGTTTCGACGATGGTTATGTGGAAAAGCAGCCATTGGCTTGTAAAGAAAATTGTGTAGGTTAAAGAAACTCAAGGAAAGCACGGATAGGTGCACTGGCTGCCGCAATATAACTGAAATAATGTTCAAACTGCATACAAGCAATCAATCAACAACCAATCGAATTATGACATGTGATTGAAGAAGAAAGCAAACTGTATTGTATACATATTTATTGTCATTATTTCAATGCCACTCTAAATATCTACCTATCTTTATAACAAAAAAAAAATTAAAACAATACATAGTAATGCAAGAAATTTATATTGTATAAAAAAAAAAACATCGTAAGAATTCTGTTTGTAATGAACACCATACATAACTAGGTGTAAATTAATGACCCGTTCTCTGGAGTTTTGTAACATATGTCGTTCGCTCCGACTACCAAAACCACATTCTGAAACATTAACATATATGTATACGGTATTATTTCGCCATATTGATCCAAAGTTGTACAAATGATGGGATTTGTCGTTCAAAAACGTTCTTTTTTTTTTTTTAAGCAAGTGTTTTCAATTTGGACAAGTTTACAATTTTGTCGTTTGGGACAGAGCTTTAAAAGCTAATAGTTAAAGACTGTCTGTGATTAGATAGAGCACATTGTGGCAAATAAAACAGTTGGCATAAAGCACGTTACCTTCTCCCACAGTGTTTCCTAAAGCCACCTTTTTTTTACACTCATCACCAAACGACAATATTTCGAAAGCATTTACAGACGACAAGATGAAAGATACTGATTTTTTTGTGTGTGAAAAGTAGAAAACATCATGGGAAAAGGAGAAAATGCCGGTTTCTCGTTTTCCCATAATGTTTCCTTCGTGCTTCTTTCTCAGGTTCGTCAAAATTAGGGATTGTTTGGCAATGGGTTAAAAGTACTGGATTGTATGGTATGGCTCAAACACGTGCCGACGTAATCTTATTATGACCGATTATCAAGGTGTTAATTTCGTATGATGCAATCTATGTCGTTTCGAACTTGCTACTGTACTACGGTGAAGTAGCGTGCTTGATTACATCAACCCTTTGTCGAGTAATAATTAAGAGTTCTTTCCTCTGGTGTATTTTGAAAACATATTACATATTCATTTCAGTTTTTGACAAAACCTTGATATAGTGCTTTTACCTGGTCTAAAAAAAAATCAAGGAAAATTTAGATAAAACTGGATATTCATATATTTGGACAAGATATAACATAGATAATTTTAATTTTGTATTAAAAAAAAATTCAAAGAAGACTTCGTGATAATTTCATACAAGAATGGCATAATTCGGCCCGCGCTTCTATAAAATTGGAATATTAACAAACATAAGGGATGAAACACTAAGAAAAACGCTGACACGCTTTAGACCATCAAAGTTTAATATAAAATTAAAACTGAGAAAGTCGGCAAAATACAGGAGGATGTAGATCTACCCTTTTAAGATTTCCAAAGGCGTGATAATCAGATCTATTTTGCCCGGGATTATTTGCCCGTAAAAATAGATGTTATTTTTCCCCCAATGATTCCTTACTTTTGAGAGGCAAGCTTATCACTCTTAACATTTCTCTTTTTTTATCAATCTCAGTTATATGTTGTTGGGTAAAAGGTTGAAACTTTGGTACGAATTTGGAGTAGCTTGTATTAGATTAGAAAAAAAAAAAAGAAAATAGTGTATTACATATTGACTGAAAGCTAAAGGAGTAAATGTTAATTTAAGAATAAATTCGGTGCAGCTTTCGATGACATTTATTAAGGATTTAGCATAGGGGCCGGATTTTGTTAAGCCATGAAATAACTGGAAGAAATACGGAAATCTTAGTCCCATTTTACTGACAATATTTCAAAAAGTGTTGCAATGACCACAGTTTATTTCATACCATGTAAAAGCATGATACCTAAGCTTCAATTTCATACTATTTTGAGCATCTTACAACGAAAAAAAAAAAAGCATAGGGGCCGGATTTTGTTAAGCCATGAAATAACTGGAAGAAATACGGAAATCTTACTCACATTTCACTGACAATATTTCAAAAGTGTTGCAATGACCACAGTTTATTTCATACCATGACAAAGCGTGATACCTAAGCTTCAATTTCATACCATTTTGAGCACAATACAACGAAAAATAAAAAAATTAGCATAGGGGCCGGATTTCGTTAAGCCATGAAATAACTGGAGGAAATACGGAAATCTTACTCACATTTCACTGACAATATTTCAAAAAGTGTTGCAATGACCACAGTTTATTTCATACCATGTAAAAGCATGATACCTTAGCTTCAATTTCATACCATTTTGAGCACAATACAACGAAAAATAAAAAAATTAGCATAGGGGCCGGATTTTGTTAAGCCATGAAATAACTGGAAGAAATACGGAAATCTTACTCACATTTCACTGACAATATTTCAAAAAGTGTTGCAATGACCACAGTTTATTTCATACCATGTAAAAGCATGATACCTAAGCTTCAATTTCATACCATTTTGAGCACAATACAACGAAAAATAAAAAAAATTAGCATAGGGGCCGGATTTTGTTAAGCCATAAAATAACTGGAAGAAATATGGAAATCTTACTCACATTTCACTGACAATATTTCAAAAAGTGTTGCAATGACCACAGTTTATTTCATACCATGACAAAGCGTGATACCTAAGCTTCAATTTAATACTATTTTGAGCATCTTACAACGAAAAATAAAATAATTAGCATGGGGGGCCGTAGGGGCCGGGAATTATTACTTATTTTGTTAGGTAGGGCCGGGGAATACACTTTGCCACAAGTATGTCCATGTAAGTTTGACAATACGTTACAGAATAATCTGTCAATTTTTCAGTCGCTGTCAAAAAATGAACCTAGAATAGTTTAAATAGAAACGCTAAGTGTAACATTCTGGAATAAATTTGTTGTCGGAGGAGATGTATCCGACTACATACAGAATAATAATTAAGGGTCACATCTAACCCCATTTCCCTAGTTTTAACCCTTTCCCAAACAATCCCTGGTTTTCACGGCCCTTTCTAAGAAGCCTTCTAAAAACATAGTAAGAAAAGGAGAAAATGCTGGTTTCCAGCATTTTCTCCTTTTTCCCCAGTGTTTTCTACACTGCTGGTTCAAACAAATTTCAATTTTTGAGTGACGTTTGTTTTGTCGTCTGCAAGTGCCTTGAATTTGGGCCAGTCTAAAATTTTGTTGTTCGGTAAAGAGTCAAACTGCATGTACATATAACAGAATGCCTTTTCAAGTACAGAACAGAACATAATAGAATCAGGAAGAATAAGGTCCGTGTGTTACACTCTCAGTTCTTAAGAATAGCCCAAGTTTTATGCGAAAGAGTTCTCTAGATTGGTAAGTAACCTAACTACTGATTTGCTTAAACAAAGTGGTTTAGCCAATCAGAAAGGTTTGTAACTTTCAACTTTGAAAATTCTGTGGAGTAAGACTGAGAATGTTAATTAGGATGGTTGGTGAATACGGAATCAGGACTCCTGTTTCGCATCAGGTATAGCAAGTACATTACTATAATGGCTATTTAAGGGCTATATGTTAGTTCATATTACCATATACTTTTTTGTACATCATGAACTCCGAAAGATTATCAATTTGAGAGAGAGAGAGGGAGAAAGAGACGGATGAACGGACGAACGGACCGACAGAGGCTCACACTTCAATTATGCCATTCCACCCGGTAACAGGACGTTTCGCCCCCAAGACGTTTCCCCCCTGGTCGTTTCCCCCCTGGTCGTTTCGCCTCTTTTTTCCACCCCTAGTCGTTTCGCCCCCGGACCCTAGTCGTTTCGCCCCCAAACCATTTCCTCCCCTAGTCGTTTCGCCCCCAAAATAATTTAAAGAGAGAAGGAGAGAGACAATGAGCACCTTAAGAGAATAATGGTTCAAAGATTCTTGAATGATAGTGTATATTAAGAATTATTACATTAGATCTAATTCAAATCATAAAGTAATCGAGGCCACATGTACATAGTACATAAGCTAATAAGCTTCTACAGAATCATAATTTTCTGAAAAGAAGAAGAAAGAAAGTATATATACATACATTTTTACCGATGTAAGTGTCTTTGATAGTCTTTTGATACTATAAACTGAAGTATTAAGGTTTTTCATCGTTCCCGTTATCACCTTGTTTATTTGGCTGAGTTATTAATCACGCAATGTTTTTCGCACAATGAATGTGACTAATGCTGAAGTGTGAAAACGCATGTTTTATGCAAAATTAAACTTCTTTGATTATATCCGCTAGATTTTTTTTACCCAAAAAGTAAAATGAAAAATCATGACAAGAAAAAACTGGACTGAATATATATACCGATATCACTGCCGCTGTATAGTTATGTAATAGAATCGTCATTTCCAAAGGAAACGTGAAATTCCGTCAATAGTTTATATATACATGTTTATATAAAAAGGCCAATCCTAGATCAAGGTTAAAACTCAGAACAAAAAAAAAAAATAGGGAAAAGAATCATTTAGAACTGTATCTCCTTTTGTCACGATGCTGATCACCTACGTATAGCAGACAAAGATGATGCACCACATGACGCCGAACTGATCTCGGTCTTTACCTCTCTTTCACCTTCTAGGTTATCTTTTAAAAGATTAATGACACCCAAAATTGTTTTATGCTTGAAAGAGCCCACCGTGTTGTTGGTCAAAAGGCTACCACGTGCCGTCATAATCCTATCCAGCCGATATAGCTCAGTAGGTAGAGCGAAGGACTTGTGAACACAATGTCCTACAGGTTGTGGGTTCGGATCCCCGGCTGGCCAACTAAAAATTACTAATAGTCTTTCGGATGAGACGTTAAACCGAGGTCCCGTGTGACGGTGCTATACACCGAGCACGTTAAAGAACCAGGCGGAATTCTCAGTAGTTTCGTCCTGTATCCTTGCACTATCCCCCGTAACAACTAACCGTCTTCTGGGGGCGTCGCTCAGATGGGCAGCCGGTAGCGACGATAAATAAACGAAAATAATCAATCAATCATAATCCTATTAGGCCACTGATTATCAACTCGTTAATTAAGGATTACGCAATCTGTGTCAATTTGACTTTGCTACTGTGAAGTCGCTTAATTGATTACGCAATCCTTTGTCACATTGTGCATTACTTTCAATATTGTCTACGCCAATTTTTATCAAAAGGTATAGATGCGTTTATATATCTTTATGTAGAAATACAAATGTGTAAAGAGATTTCACTGTCCTGATTTATCATTTATATTTCTGAGGTTCATCGTAAAAAGGGTTGATATTATACAGAAAAGTTTTGAACTTCAATCCAGATTACGTCCTTCTGTCCATCTCTCCGTTCGTCCGAAGCCATTTCTCCACAACCCCTAAACTAAATTGGATGAATCTTCATATATGAAGGATCTTGCGCCGATGTAATTTCTCGGTTTTCCAATTTGACGCTGTGTCACAGAAAAAGGGGGTTTATTGCAAAAAACAGATCCAATTTCTACTAATAACTCCGTCAGTTTTCGTCAGAATTCCATGAATCTTCGCATTCATATTGTTTATGAAAAGTATCAACATGTGCCCCCATTTTAAATCTATGTCAAACCATATTACGGGAAAAGGGTGCTTAATGTCTGATAAGTTGTTGCCGTTATTGCCCTTAGTAAATAGAAAATTTGCAAATGCTGTTTGGCAGACGGGACCAAACACAAGTAGCCTGTTTCACCCCCACCCTCCTCTCCTGTGACCAACTATTCACCGACAGCCTTCACTTTCCTAAACAGAGACCTGTCCGGGGAGTACAATCCGTCTACGATGGCTCTTGTTTTACTCTTTATTATTTCCTTGTACAAATAACACAAAAAGGAGAGGTGTTTTGGTAAAATGCAATAACCGTTGATAGCCTGGTACTTGAAAGAAAGCAATTTAAAACAATGTGGGAAAAAGGTAAATGCTGGTTACCAGTATTTACCCTCTTTTCATTGAATTAGACTATTCAGACACTAACATCACAATTTGAGCAAGTCTTGATACTTCCTTTTTTTTCTGTCAGTAACCGAAAATTTGGCCGTTGTAAAGCTAGGATGATGATTCTTTCATTAATGGAAGCTTTTTGCTATCTTTTTAATGTAACAATTTTTACCCTTTTACCACACGAATAAGAATTAATTTTTTTGATAAGGGTCTCATTGTCCAAATTATGCAAATGCCAAACAAAAAAATGCATATTGTGTTTCTTAATATTGTCCTGCTATTAAGATTTATAAAAGTTCTTAGGTGCGATTCAGCTTTTCTTAAACAGGGGGCGAAACGACTAGGGGGGAAACAACCAGGGGGGCGAAACGACCAGTGGGGGCGAAACGACCAGGGGGGAAACGACCTGGGGGGAAACATCTTGGGGGCGAAACGACTAGGGGAGGAAATGGTTTTGGGGCGAAACGTCCCGGAACCTTCCACCCTATACGAAACAATCCCTGGTTTTTATGACCACGAGATGTCTTTTCCCACAATGATTTCTACCCTTCCTAAAACAAATTTTCATTTTTTGAGGTACGTTATAATTTTGTTGTTTGCAAGTGCTTCAAATTTGGACCACTTGAAAATTTTGTCGTTTGGTAAAGAGTTAAGCTTATAATCTGTAGATTTCTTTTTCATCAATGACTGTATTCAAAAGGTCTAATCGCTCATCGGATGCAGCTGACACTCCTAGGTAGATAAGCACAGTCGCTCCAAAAACTCGACATGATTAAAATCTGAATCGAAACCAAAATTAAGCTGAGTATGTTATAGAACAAAGACTACCATTCAAACATGTTGAGTAGGATTTCCGGAAAGCCACGAACTTTGACGACGAATTACGAGTCGGTTTTCCTCCAATTTGTCATCATTAGTTCCGTTTCTGATTATATCTGTTGCGTTCGTCTTCCACGAAAAACCTATCTTAACTCATTACCAAACGACAAAATTTTTGGCCTGTCCAAATCGAAAGATCTGCAGACAACAAATAAAAGTGACTGAAAATTTGAAATTGTTTTGTGAAGGTTAGAAAACATTGTGAAAAAAGGAAAATTAAAATGCTGGTTACCACATTTTTTTGTAGGCTTTTTTCTCATCATCAAAGGTAGGGATTGTATCGTAATGGGTTTGTAGTCCGCAAATGCTTTCAATATGAACCAATATGGCCTGCAGCACCCGAAAAAGGACATTCGGACATTTGCGTAAAATGTCGTCGCGTAAAATGTCGTCACTTATTAGTTTCCAGAAAAGGAAACTAACAAAAGTATCAACAAATAATTTCAAGATAGACATCAAAGGAATTTCTGGTGTATTAAAAATGTGCAAAAGTATTGTATCTGTACAAATGTGTCTTTTTCAACTGTTAGGAAATTTTATACCATGCTGCACAAGGCCTATTACGGTCCATTACTGTAAGACCAGTCTAAAAACTTCGTCGTTTGGTTAAGGGTCAATCAGACATAAGCGAGACCTAGACGATCGAGACAGTCTGTATTTAAGTCGAAGCTAGGATATAGATACTTCGTGGGTTTCCTATCCTACTGCATTAATCAGCTTTGCTCTGTGAAAACGGAATCTGATGCATTTGCAAAAAAGTATCGAAAAAGTATCGACCCATGTCAGCCTGCGCAGTCCGCGCTATTTATTTTCTGCATTTCCAAGTGTCATTCTACCCCACGGAATCGTCTATTGTCAGACAAAGGGATATTTATGAATGCGTGATTGTGTGATGAGTTTACTTAGTATTTAGCATAAAGACGTATTAAAACCCCTTTTCCTGGAATAGAACACGTTTATAACTTGGTACCTTGCATACAAGCGGAGATAGGCCTAAGAGGAAGCTAGGCTATTTGGGGTAAATTTACGCGATTTTGTCTGTTTCCTTTTTCTCATATCATTGCCTTTCAAATAGCAAACATGATTGGAGTGCAACACGCGAAAAGGTGCATTCGGACATTTGCGTAAAGTGTCGTCCCGGATTAGCCTGCACAGTCCGCGCAGGCTAATCCGAGACGACACTTTACGACTACATTAGATTTTGTGCTACAGTAGACTTGTGTAAAACAGAAAATCACATAAAATCGGTAAGTGCCGTTTCGGATTAGCCCGTGCGGACTGCAAACGCTGATCCGAGACGACACTTTACGCAAATGTCCGACTGACCCTTTTCGCGTGTTGCAAGCCAATTATATTTTTTTTCTGTTCAAATATTTAGCAAAACTTTCTGTTTCAAATGTTTACCAGAACCATTATCTGGCAAAAGGTACCTTATATCAAGCAAATAATCCCATAATTATGGACCCATGAAAACTATGCTGTCTCTGTGACAACCGGCTGAAACCGTCACAAGGTAGTATAGTCCTCGTACATACAGAAAAGAAAGAGAGAATTTTAAGTTTCGACTATTGTCAGTCTGCAGTGACTGCAAAGGCTGGTGTGGGTTGGTGCTTTTTTTAGATATACTAAGGAGCCCTTTACACATAGAATCGTTACATCTGTGACAAGTTGGCTTCTTTAAAAAAGAAGCTAGGAGGGGTCAGCATCAATGTTTTCAAATAGTTTATTGGCTTTCAATTTCAATATATTTTGGTAGGCTACATGTCAACAAACGAGTAAAAGAGCCGCCACGTAGAAACTTCATATGCTGTACATGACGGTAATTTGACTTTCTTGGCGCGTTTTCAAGTTGCATGTTCTTGTCAAGCGGTCTTCTTTCTTGTTTTTTTAACGAAATTCTTCTTATTTTTTTTTTTCTGCTGCTTGGAATATTTGCTTAATAAAAAAAAAAAACTACAATTATTAGAGAGGTTATTTGCAGTTAAGGCAAATTACTGAATTAGATCTTTTCTGAAATTTGTCATTTATAAAAATAAACCACGTCTATTTCCTGTTTCGGTTTTTTTATTTCGCGTTATATACAAAACCATGACGAAACAGACTGTGTGTCAGAACAATTACGCTAGAAAAAATGGAATTAGACAGCGAATTCTGTGGCAGTCTGCCTTTTAAACTTACCACTTTTAGAGAGGGCTGATGACCTCTCCAGTAACAGTCACACATACACACACACACATGTTCTTCTCTGTTTCAAATGTTTAGCATAACTATATGTATGTGTCACCAAAGTGCAGAAATAAAGGAAAGTTATTTTTGTCATGCTGGTCACATAACTGTAATAAAAAGATACCATATCGTCGGTTTACTTCAAAACCCTCGTAACTACAACTTGAAACAAGTTGAAGTTGCTAGGTTTTTGAAGTAAACCGAAGACATGCTTCTACACACTAACTGGATTACTACGTACACTTTTGTATTGATTGATTGAATAGTTTTTTTTGTCAACCTTGTTTTAGTCATACAACGGCGAAAAGTCGCTCCTTAATGAATTGACTGGGCTTCAGTAGGGTATAATTGTCAAAGTGTTTTGCCCAAGGACATTTCCACGGAAAAACTAATATCTTCCAGTGAGGCTAGATCCTGAATCTCCAGGGTCCGTATTCACCAACCATTCTTAAGACCATTTTTAGTCTTATTCTTCAAAATTTTGTCAATGTAAAAGTAACAGAACTTCTGATTGGCTAAACCAAATGGTTTAGCCAATCAGAAGATCTGTTACTTTCACAGTCAAGAAATCTTGAAGAATAAGACAAAGAATACGGACCCAGGTTATAGAAGTCCAATACTTTACCCGACTAAGTTGAGGTAGGCAGTACCCTGTACATATAATTATTATATGGCTTTTGAGACGCAGGTAATACCCTGTACTCATTTATGGCTTTTCGGACAGAGGAAATGGAGATCAGACTACCAAGAACATGTAATCTTATCTGAGTTCTACACTGTTTGTACTTTGCTTAATATGTCCTGCTTGATCTACGGCATAATGGATATGCATTATGCCCCCTTTTGCCAGAGTACGGTTCAATTACAATTATAAGAAGACTTCATTTAATGATGTAACCGTCAACTGGAGAGGAACTATATAAGCTATAAGCTTACGTTCTAATCCTTTTCTTATTTAAATTTATGTCAATCTAGTCTTTGTAAATTATATGAATGAACTATGTTTCAAATTAAATTAATATTCCAATTAACCCATTACCAAACGACAAAATTTTACGCGGGTCCAAATTGAAAGCACTTGCAGATGACAAAATAAATGTAACTTAAAAACTCGAAATTTGTTTCCAGCAGGGTAGAAAACGTTGTGGGAAAAGGAGAAAATGCTGGATACTTGCATTTTCTCCTTTTCCCACAATGTTTTCAAAAGGCTTCTATCTTGGGAGCCGTAATAACCAGGGATTGTTTGGTAAAGGGTTAAAAAATCTAAAACTGCCTAGGAATTTCACATATACTACTCAACATTTGCTAGGGATCAATTCGATACTTCAATACAGGCATATGTTACATAAATACAGCTTTGCTTAAGAAATATTCATTACCTTACATAGTTTCTATCATCAGTGTGGCAATGTTACATACTGAAAAATCATACAAAATGCATGCCGCGCATACATATCGGCTCAATATAAGATGGTGATCCCTAGCAAATGTTGAGTAGTATATTTTGCTTTCTCTTCTCAAAACTAATACTTTGAAGTAGATGATCTTGTCAGTTATATTTTCCGTAATGCATGTCACGTTGACCATTGTATTTTAAAGGGGGGGCATGTTGACCTATGTCGGTACTTTTTGCTTCTGGTCAACTTTCTGCACGACAAAGGAGCAGAATATGACATGCGCAGACAACTTAAGTATTAGTAGAATGCCATCTAGCGGGAGATAATGAGAATTTCTCTACACACTTTCAAGGGTTAACAGCGTTTTCCCTCTCCAGATGTAAGGGTGTATCTTTAAGTTTCTGTGAAGAATCGATTCACGGTAAAAAATCTAAATAATTTTATACCCCTTAAAGGAAACACTGTAGTAAAATGATAATCAAGTATCAGATTCATGAATGAACAAAACTCAAGTGCTCTCAAGTGCTGTCTAATTTTTGAGGGGCGAATCGCTTATCAATGATGCACAATGGGTTTATATATATAGAAATTCCTCCATGAGAATAGCTTTTCGGTGACAAATCGATAGGTGAGTGCAACACTATTCTAAGTGCCTGTACATTGTACAGGCACTTAGAATAGTGTTGCACTCACCTATCGAAAAACATTTTGATTCATTGCCGCCTTCACAAGGTTTTCGCTTTGTTGCTGAACATTTTCTCGTAAAACATCGCGATAAATGGCGCATTTACTATTGACAAGCAATTCATTCTGTTTGAAAATCATTTTTAGATATTTAATGAAAATACCGTTTTTAACAACACTGAAGATGAAGCTTTCTTATAACATTGTGGGGACAAGCAGAAAATGCTGGAAACCAGCATTTTCACCTTTTCTCGCAATAATTTCCCCACTTTATCCTTTTCTACAGAATCCCGAACCAACTTGGGGAATCCGTTTGAAAACACTAGCAAAATTTAAAAAGAAAATATCTGGTTGACGACATTTTCTTCAATTCCACAATGTGTTCTACCGTATCAAAGAACTTTGTGCCGTTTGTATCGCTTTCAATTTTGTCGTCTGCCGAAGCCTTTTGTCGTTTTGTTTGAGGGTTTTAAGGCTTTCTGTCTTTTGAGACACATCGAAATTGTGGTCTGTAACTGATCACATTTTTGACAAGTCCGTCTCCTGAAAAAGAGTTAAACATTAATTCATTTTAATCAGCCCAGGTTTTCAAAGTAGTCTGTTACAAATTTAGCTTAAGAATCACGGCTCCTTGTTCATTGGTAAAAACCGAATAAAACCGAAGTTTTCGTTCGGGATTTTCGGCCAGTCTCGGCAACTTCCGTCTTTTAATGTGAGAGTCAGGGGCTCTAGACCTTAACTGATTACCACACAATACTAAGTTTGAACGATATTGGAGAAATAACCTGTTAAAAACCCTGTGGGAAAAGGGAAAAAATGCTGGTTACATTATACATAAAATGATTATTCATTATGATGAAAGTTCGATAAGAAAATGAAAACAATGGAAAAGAGGAGAAATTGCTTATAGAAAGCACTTTCCTCTTTTCCCATCATATTAACGTGAGTGATTTATCACAAGACGCAAAAATTCTTCCGTAAAACCTAAACTGTATTAAGTCATTACCAAACGACACAATTTTGGACCAGTCCAAATTCAAAGCATTTGCAGACGACAAAATAAAAGTGGCTGAAAATTTGAATTGTGTTTTGTGAAGGGTAGAAACTATTGTGGGAAAAGGAGAAAATGCTGGTTACCAGCATTTTCTCCTTTTCCCACAATGTTTTCTACAGACTTCTTTCTCAGGGTCGTCCAAAGTAGGGATTGTATAGTAAAGAGTTAAGGGATGAAAAAGGGGGTTACTGGTGGGCGGATAAAGGGGTCCTAGCCTATAAAGGAAGCAGGCTCGATTTTGGGAAAGTCACTGACAGTACGACTTAAGTTCGGGACGAGCGACATTTCATACATTGCCTTCCAGTCGTTTTTAATTTTTGAAAGATCTCCGATCTTTTGAAGGCGGTTACAAGAAATTTAAGGTAAGAAGGTTTTATATGTTTTGTGTTATTGTTCATTTTCTCTGTTTGGTGATATTACCTATTAAATCTAACTTTTTACTGAAATAAAACTTTTTTAAGCCGATAGTAAAAACAGTAATATCGTAATTTTATATATTTCAAAGATTATTATTATTTTTTTTTAAATTTATTTATGTATTTTTTTTTTTGTGGGGGGGGGGAGTGGGGGGGGAGGTAAAGATGAAACTTTTAACCGCCTTTCCCAAACAATCCCTGGTTTTTACGTGTCTGGAATAGTAGCCTTTTGAAAACATTGTGAGGAAAGGAGAAAATGATGGTAACCAGCATTTTCTCCTTTTCCCACAATGTTTTCTACCCTATCATAGACAGAAATCATCTTTTCAGCAAGAGTCGAATTGTCGTCTGCAAATGCTTTCAATTTGGTCTAGTCCAAAAGTTTGTCGTTTGGGATGGGGTTAAGTCGGTATTAAAACCACAAATAATGCTATTTTAGGGTTGTTTTCTTTTTTTTTGCGGGGGGGGGGGAGGGGGGAGGGGGCACAGTATCGGACAGTATAGATCCAAGATCAGACTGCACATTTTGTGAAGTCTGATCTTGATCTACATTTTCCGTAAAATGTACCGGGGTCACCCTTAGTAGCACACAGATTAATTCATGAACTTTTGGCTTGTTTGATCATTAATCTAGTTGTTGTTTTCACTTTACTGAAAACCTCATTTTACATATCATTATCTTGAATTAAGTTGCTTATACCTCCAGCGTTCAATCGTTCTTTCGTTCGTATATTCTTTGTTTGTTTGTTTGTTTGTTTGTTTGTTTGTTTCTTTCTTTCTTTCTTTCTTTCTTTCCCTCTTCCTACCTTCCTTCTTCCATTCATTCTTTCTTTCTTTATTTATTTATTTATTTATTTCTCCCTTCATTCCTTCCTTCCTTCCTTCCTCCCTTCCTCCTTTCTTTCTTTCTTTCTTTCTTTCTTTCTTTCTTTCTTTCTTTCTTTCTTCCTTCCATTCATTCTTTCTTTCTTTATTCATTTATTTATTTCTCCCTTCATTCCCTCCTTCCTTTCCTCCTGCCATTTCTACCATTTCCTCAATAATACAGGTGTGCCTTTGTTCAACCCAATAGTACAGCCATACTTTATCCTGCTTGACTTCTACCGGTGTTTCATGGACTATATGTATATAGAATTTTACAGTCGCACATAATCATTGCAAATGTTTGAAGACGACAAATGTATTTTAGCTCACTTGCTGGCGTTTGTCTGAAAGATCAGAAACTGGTTTCATATTCACAAACCATGCCCTCAGAAGATTCTCAAATTCATTTTCAAGGATTTTCTAAATTTGAAAGTAACATAACTTCTGATTGGCCATTCGGTTTAGCCATTCAGAGATTGTGTTACTTTCTAAAGGTACAATAAGACTAGGGATCTTCTTTATAATGGTTGGATCCAAACTACATGGTGTACAAAGTGATTATTTTGTATTTCTGTTTAAATATCTCCTCCCTCGGACAGCCCTTAACCCATTACCACACAATCCCTACTTTTGACGCCCCTAAGAAAGAAGCCTTTTGAAAACACCATGGGAAAAGGAGAAAATGCTGGTAACCAGCATTTTCTCCTTTTCCCACAGTGTTTTCTACCCATCCCAAACAAACTTTCAATTTTACAGTCACAAATATTTTGTGGTCTGCAAATACTTTCAAATTTGACCGGTCTAAAATTTTCTCGTGTGGTAAAGAGTTAAGCACGTAATCTCGTCTGTAACTGACTGTGAGAAAGAAGGCTTTTGGAAACATTGTTTAAAAAGAAGAAAATACGGATAACCAATATTTAGTCTTTTGCCTTGTCTGCACATGCCATATTCTTCGAAGATTCGACTTGTCTACTATGACGCAGCTCCGATACCATATACTATAGGGAAAAGTAGGGCTTGCAAGCTGATCATTGCGAATGAATCGCTCTAGGTAGCGTTTTATTGAGTTAACTCATTACCAAACGACAAAATTTTAGGTTTGTCCGAATCGAAAGCATTTGCAGACGACAAAATAAAAGTTACTGAAAATTTGAAATTTGTCTTGTTAAGGGTAGAAAACATTGTGGGAAAAGGAGAAAATGCTGGTTACCAGCATTTTCTCCTTTTCCCACAATGTTTTCTAAAGGCTTCTTTTTCAGGGGCGTCAAAAGTAGGCATTGTGTGGTAATGGGTTAAACGTTTCTTTTAGTTTGAAATTCAGGATAACGGTTGTCACGTAGAGAAGTAGTCCGGTTCTGTACCCAGAATACCCATATTAGATAGATGTATATTTGTAGATCGCCACCTAGCTGGAGTTAATGCCTAAATTTATCTATTAAGTTTTTTTTTTTTATCATTTCCAAACCAAATATCAAATTCTGCATCGTCTTGTATTACCCTATCATAACAAAAATACAAAATATGAAAGAAGAAGATATGGAAATAAGTTTCCTGAATTAGAACATTATCTTCATAATCATATTTATACGTGTATCCTTGACTTTCAGAATATACAACCAACTCAACGAAAACCATGGTAACAAGTTTCATGATATGGTTCCTTCTGTCTTGTGCCCTGGGTCAGCAGATGTATGAGAGTAACTGTCCAATGAAATGCACCTGTACGGATGCAGAAGTCACGTGTCATAATCTGACGTCATACCCATCGTCATATCCGCCCAACACAACGAAAATCGTCATTGAAAGTTCCTATTTGAAGGCAATACCGAGGTCAGCATTGCAGGAATTGACAGAACTCTTGAGCTTTGTAATTTTATCAAGCAAAATTGGCTCGATCAAATCACAGGCGTTTTTTGACCTATCTATCGAAAATTTAACGATCGTAAATTCTTCGATTAACACTATCGAATCAAATGCCTTTGAAAAATGCAAACAGGTCGATTTTTTTCTTATAAAAGATACAAGAATACATCTGATTGAGGAATACGCGTTCAGCGACATGATAGAATTCGGACAGTTTAAAATGGAGTCCTCGTCCATAGCAACTGTACAGAGTCATGCTTTCTTCAACATCAAATACTTCGAGTACATGGTGTTCACAGGTTTGAGAATATCTTCGATTGAACGATCTGCTTTCGACACATTTAGTCTTGGTGGAGAATGTATATTTACCTATAACAGCATTGACAAATTGCATTTAAACTCGTTCTCAAGCTTCTTAGATGGAGAAATACCAACAAACCTAATTGTTTCTCATAATAAAGTTAAAGACTTCAATGGCGAGTATGTTAATTTCCCCTTTGAAAATGCAACACATATGAGCATTTTTGAGAACGTAATTCCATGTGTCTGGGGAAGGCAAAATCTCCAACCAGCCAGGCAAATGTATCTTAGGTCTAACTCTTGCCAAGATAAAAACACGGGAAATACTCACAGCCTTTACAAAATAATGAATTCAAGTTTTCGTGTGAATGACACTGAAACGTATCAGATAAATGACACAGAGTTGAATAAAATTAATGTAAATGTAATGAAAGCCTATGACTCCATGCAGGGAAGAGCGGAACACACAGTACCATTAAAACAGCTCCCGACCAAATCAACAGCAGTTGTTACAAAAGGCATGCGGAGAAGGAAGGGCAAGAAATTAACAATCATGCCATCAGCCAAAACAGAAGAGACTGGTGAATTGGAAATGTCTTTATTAAATACGACTGCCACAGAACAATCTGCTTCCACATTACCGAACGAACCATCCTCTCAAACATGGGCATCATCTATGCAAGCCAATCAGAATCATTCTACTAGAAAGATAAGTGGTGAAACCATTGACACAAAAAGTCACGTGAAGACGAGTGTAACACCAGCATCTGTCACATGGACATCGACGATGAAAATTAACACGGTGGATTCTGCAAAAAGCGTCCGCGGTGCCGCAGCTGACACGAAAGGTCACTTGAAAGTCATTCTTTTATTTGTGCATTGTTGCTCACTTTTGCTTTTTTACATGTTCTAGCCTTTGTTGTGATTTTTGTCTTGAATAAAAATCTGACTATTTGAAAGCATATTACAACTCTGGCGGTTGTATTCGTACTTACAAATAGTGATCGTCCATGGTGCCATGGTTATGGCGTAGGAATTGATGACACCATGAGCCAATTCCCGAGAAAATAAAACGGTCTTATATTATAATATGGCTTGCAACACACGGAAAAGGGGCATTCGGACATTTGCGTAAAGTGTCGTCTCGGATCAGCCTGCGCAGTCCGCGCAGGCTAATCCGACACGGCACTTTACGTCTACATTAGAGTTTGTTCCTCAGTAGACTGCTGCAAAACATAAAAAAATCATAAAAACGAAAAGTGCCCTCTCGGTTCAGCGTGCACGGACTGCGCAGGCTGATCCGAAACGACACTTTACGCAAATGTCCGAGTGCCCATTTTCGCGTGTTGCAGGCCATTATGGTCTTCAACATTTGAAAAGGGGCTTTCAGACCTTTGCGTAAAGTGTCGTCATGGATCGCAGTTCGTGCAGGCTATTCCGTGACGGCACTTTACGACATTAATTGTTTGTCCTACAGTAGGCTTACATGTACATGAAATAGAAACTTGAACACGATCAGAAAGTGTTGTCTTGGATCAGCGTTCGCGAACTGCGTGCGCAGGCTAATCCAGGACGACATTTTACGCAAATGTCGGAATGCCCGTATTCGCGAGCCCCATGCCAATTATGGAGACAATTGCACGTTCTTTTAGGTAGTAGCATTGGATGCGACGTTTGTAAACATTGTGGCAAGAGGAAAAAATCGCTTTCTTAGCAATTTCTCCGTTCGCCACTGTATCAACAAAGGTCGCACACAGTCGATAAATCACTGTTTACATTATGTGGTGTTTAACGCTATTTTTCAACATTATTTCAGTTATATTGCGGCGACCAGTGCACCTATCCATGCTTTCCTGAAGTTTCTGTTACCAGTACTCCGCACAATATTCTTTTCAAGCCACTGGCTGCTTTTCCACATAACCATCGTCGAAACAACAATCAGCAGTGAGAGAGGAAAGATAAATCGTTGTACTCTCTTCTTCAAAAATCAAGAGGGCTTCTGCGGTGTTAAATGTTTAACCTTTTGCCGCATAAAGTCTAAGTTTACGACCTTGAGCTGTTGAAATTATTGTGGGAAAAGGAAAAAAAATACTGGTTACCAGTATTTTCCCCTTTTTTTACATTTAGCGTTTTATACCTTTAAATGAACACTTTTGGCTAAAAAGTCAGGCACTTTTGATTTGTCGGATCAATTTAAGATTTTATCATTTGGTAAAGAGTTACTTTAAAGGCGCAGTAAATGCCAAAGTAACAAAGCAGGGTTCTGTCATGATACATTTAAATTCAATTCATAGCATTTAAAAGGATAAAAAAAAATCCTGAGATGTCAGTTCGTTATACAGAAAAAAGGAATTTTAAAATCAGGCAAAAGTAAACAAAAGACAGCTGCCTGGCAGGTTTTAACCTAGTTTTCAAATTGATTTCAGCGACTTACACATGGAAAGACCCTGCAATGACAGATTGTCATCTTCATGTAATAATGTCCATACTTTTAAATGGTATGATAAAAGTTCAAATGAATTAAAGGTGGGTATCTAGAATTTTCAAATCCCAGCAAATAAGAAAATATATTTCACTGAAATTTATATAAAAAAAACAATACAAATCATCAATAATTAAGAATCATAAAATTACAAAAAAAAAAAATGATGGTATTCCCTTAAAAGGCTACGTAGCCTCTTAAGCTATTTTTAGATTTCCGGCCAAAAATTTTAAAAAAGCATTGTGGGAATGTTAAGTGACTGGCACGTGACTAATGACTCTGAAATTCCATAAAATGACAAACATGTAATTATTTTCCACAATGTCTTCTTCGGATACTATGTTTGAAGCTTCGTCTGTATATTTTTGGTGTGTAAATGAGCGAGTTGCTTATCTAAAAATAGACCGTGTTTCCCCTCGGTATCGAACTGGGCTGTAGTAAATCTCTAATTTCTCATGTTGTCGGATGGTTTTCGACTGCTGGGTTGTTATGAATGAAAATTATAAGGCTTTTGGAGTATAAGGGTGATTGTTTTGTATTCTTGTTAAATTTTCGTCCCAAAGTCTGAAGGGCCACCTTTAAGAAACACTTGCTTTTTTTACTTTTGGAATTTTTTTTTTTTTTACTTTAAGGTGCGAGTTTGTTACAGAATTGTTTTGGGCCCGATCGCTGGTGCCACCATACCATTCCGATTTTACATTTACATTTGTCCTAGAGCAGGGTCGTTTTATAGCTCGAGTACTGATGGCACTAATTATAACAGTAAAGGCAAAAAGATAGTTCTAAGCGCCCCACCACCATGTAACTATCAAGAACGTCAAATCTGACGTACGAGGGTTTTCCTGAAAGTTCTGATGCAGTGTAATAAAATATACGGCTGAGTTTATCCAGATTTCTGGTCTGATGAAAAGGACAATCAATCAATATATCGTCAGTTTACTTAACCCTTTACTCCATAGATACTCATTTCTACGCATTACTTTGTAGGGGCCTTTGGAAAACATTGTGGCAAAAGGTGAAATTGCTCGTCACGAGCAATTTCACCTTTTGTCACAATGTTTTCTATGCTACCAAAAAAGGGGTCATATACACATAAAAAAAGGCTTCATCCTTGCTGTTATTTAGGATCAATTAGAGATACCATAGAAATGCTTCATGGGGTAAAGGGTTAAAAAATCCTCGTAACTACACCTTGTAACGAGGTTTGAAAAGCAAACTGACGATTTTTGGAAAATTTAACTAAAATCGGACAGTCCTATTAATCACTACAAACATAAAAGCATATATACTTACCTTATATCTAGATTTTAAGTGATATACCTCTTTGGGAAAATTATGTCCTCATCGGATAGTGTTGATCCAAGATCAGACTGCACATTTTGTGCAGCCTGATTTTGATCTACACTGTACCGTAAAAGGTCAGTTAGTCGCGCTTAACAGTGAAAGGTTTGAGTTAATTTAGTTAGAGTCAAAAGGATAAAACATGGAATAATATAATAAAGGTTTTATGCATGAAATCTGGCATTTCCGCAGCAATGGCCGTTGTAATGCAGAGAAATGACCCTCCCCTACAAAATGACCCGGGTCATTATTGTACATAGAGAAATGACCTCAGAAATCATTTCACTACGTGGAGAAATGACCCCAGAGGTCATTTCACTACGTAGAAAAAATGACCCGGGTCATGCCCCTACGTAGAGAAATGACCCATGGGTCATTTTGTAGGGGAGGGTCATTTCTCTGCATTACACCGGATCACAATTTGTCAGTAACCATATACTATGACACACTGTACCGGTGTGAACATAATACCTTCAATCATGGATCAATATAATCCTCTGTCTTTCCCCTCCTGCCCCCCCCCCCCCCCTCCCCCAAGACTCGAATCTAATCCATCAAAATGTTAAAAAGCAAAAGGTCAAGAATAAATGTACAGTGGACAGATAACTGTAAATTGCGTCTGTAAAAAAAGTTTCAAGAGTTATCTTCTATCGAATACGACACACGAGCACACTGTCTGTCTGTCTGTCTGTCTGTCTGTCTGTCTGTCTGTCTGTCTCTTCTCTCTGTCTCTCTGTCTGACCTCCCCATTCCTCCTTCAGCCAACTGGTTCAATCGGTAGAATACAGAGCTCAAAGCCAAGGACTCCCAAGTTCAAGTACCATTCTTGGCCAAATTCTTTTCGTGAATTAACAATAGTCATTGCAACAGAAACCGTGACATTGATAATCAACTTACAGCTGAAAAAGGACAAATTAATTGATAAACCATGTCAGAAAAGTAAACGTCCAAACTGATTTTCATCGTAAATGTAGTAAGAGTGATTAGTGTTTGATTTCTAAGCGAATTGCTGTGGCGCCGCATGAGCGGCGGCACTGTATTTTTATTCAGTTTTGAAAAGTACCTATGGAGGCAGCCATATTGTTAACTCGGCTTCAAGTCATTTCGTAACTAGGTCATTTCGTTCCTAGGCAATTTCATACAATTTTGGTGATTTCGTACTCACCAATTCTTGTTATTTTGGTGATTTCGTACTGACTTCAATCATATTGTACCCACTTTGGTCATTACATACCCAGTTCTTAATATCAATTTGATAAATTGCAGCCTAGGTTTAATACTATTTTCTTGTCTTGTTTCTCGAACGACAACTGCTTTTGTACACAGCTCCAATTTAAATTATGATAAATTTTGCATAAGAATGGCTATGATTGTGTCTTACCATTATTTATTTTAGTATTATTATTATTAAGTTTCAAGTTGCATTTTAAGGATTGTTTAGGACACAGTTAATTTCTCACCTAGTTCTGCATAAATTTACTTTGGTTAATTTGCAATACTGTAATGTGTCTTATTTCAGAAACAACTGATCGGCGAGGGGTGGGGGGGGATATTGATGTTATGCATCAATATTTTCTTGTTTCAATATTAAGAACGATGAAGAGGTATTTCCGGCAAAGAAATGTACCAGGTAGAAGCATATAGAGGATATTTGTTTTTTTTTCGGTGAAAGATCGAAATTTAATTCATCGAGTGAATACCATCGGTAATATTTTCACGAGTGGCGCGCAGCCACTCGTGAAAATATTACCGATGGTGTTCACTCGATGAAATAAATTTCGATCTTTCATCGAAAAAAAAACAAATAATCTATTTATTTCATGCTTTTAACCCTTTCTCGGAGGAGCTTTATCAAAGTCCAGTACAGTTTTTTTTCCCTTATTCCCCGTGGGGTACCCCTCTCGCATAGCAACGCTTTACAATATTACGTCAAGCGCGAGAAATATAAGGTATATGACGTCATATTTCCCATCTGGTTGTCAGGCACGCGCAATTTACCTAGGCAACAAGAACGTGAAAATCGGTATTTTCACTGATGGTACCAGTGTAATATCGAAAAATATTTACACTGCTATTTCTTGATATCCTACCGGAAAGCATGAAATTAGAAGAGGTATTTCCGGCGAAGAAATGCACCATGTAGAAGCATATCAAGCTTCGTGATACAGCCGACAGACTTGATCACCGGTTCACCCGAGGGATGTTGTCGCAATACTGCGAGAGTCAGGACTTTCATGTCGTAGTATTAAAAGTAGTCCCACGTGAAGTTTTGCATTAACCGACTTTTTTCGCAGTGTTTTATGGCGCTGAGAGGGCCTGGGGTTTATAATTTACATTTTCTTTAATGATAAGCAGTTGGAGACCACTAAGATATGTTTTCAATGTCTACGGTGCATGTGTTTGTTGACATTTAGCAAAAGACGCAATCGGCTGACATGTTGCTTTTAGTACCTTTTGACGGACTATGGACGTACTTTTGAAAGCAAGACGGATAGAAAAGCCAAAGGTTTGCCTTTAAGCGATCAATAATGTTCGAAGATGGGCGATTTCACTCTGTTTTCAATAAAGCAAAAACATTGGTGTAACGCCTTATGCCGAATGGCTGTGATCTGCAAAGCCATTCAGCATACCTCGGGTGATGGGAGCCATCATATCCCTCGGCTGTAATTGGTGCATTGATATGCGTCAGATCGGTACACTCATTGCCGGGAAATACAGCGGTTTATCTTTTTGAAAATTGTAAGGCTTGAGTTTCAATTTTCTATCAAAATCTTTCTAATTATATTTCAGTTGACAAACAGTTCGTACATTCATTTCCTCCGACAAATAGACAGATGTGAATGACTTCATCGGGGTTTTTTTGTCGTTGCTAAACATCTGTCACTGGCGCTATATATATATACAATCACGTGATTCTCATTTGAAAACAGAAATCTCTTGATACGGATGAGGTTAGATGTATAGGTAGGGAATCGGCCGAGTTGTGATGAGTGCTGTGAAAAAATGGTTTGTGGACAGACAACTGTTAATCGCTTGTCACGGTTCGGATAAATTGTCCAGAGTTACCTCCCTTTGTATTAGTAAAATTTCTATCTACAGCTCAGCCATGCTCCGGCAAAAAGAAGAATAATGCAGCTCCTTGGTCCACGATACCAGGCAAGTCATCGCATGATCATGGACCCGTAAAAGTCATTTTGTCTTACAACCAATTGAATCATGAGGTAGAATGAGCCTTGGGCATACAGAAAACTGGTTCATCAGCGAAAAGTTTCGGCCCAGGTCAGCCTGTGCGGATTGCACAGGCTGACCTGGGTCGACACTTTTCGCAGATTCATTAAGCCCCCTTTTCACAGAGCACGACTCATATTTACCAAAAACTGTTTCAGCGGTAATTTAGGGTAGGGCGCCCTCATGTGGATTCCTGTAACACGGGCTGACATTGGTTGAAACTCTTTGTGTTTTCTTATCTCAATTAGATTGAGACCCTTAGCTATTTTGTACATCTAATTTTCTGGACGTTCAAGGACCGTTCTACTACATGATTGAGATGATCGTTCGACAAAATTTATTTTGTAGATTAACAATTATGTGACATGTTTGAAAGTTTATTCACGGTACACGGAATTGCATTCAACCAGCCTTTGTCAGGCTGCCGCTCGTTGATACAGACACAAACAAGGGCACCGCAAGACTGATGTCAACACCTAAATCAAAGTTTCGCGGAAATTTAATCTAGACAAAATGAAAAGATGAAATTTACAGGATTTTGCTTTATTGCAACAGTTTTCCAAAACTACCACGATAGGTTTATATGTGTCTCCTGGCAGACTAATGCCACTATACTACAGTTACGTAAAACTTACGAAAATTTTGTTGGTAACTACCTTGGTGAAACGGGGTCCTAGAGCTAAAACAGGCCTGATTTCTTCTCAAACGCTTTGAAAAAAAGCCATTTTCTCCATTGCTCCTTTTTAGCACGTATTATTAAACCCCTCCCCCCTCCCCCTCTTGTTTGGAGGAAGTGATGCTTCACATAAGACAGGTCAAATCTTCGAAGAATATGTCAAGCGCAGTTAACGAGTTAAGTTTAAACATACATGCGTTTATTTTACACTGATTGAGAAACAGTTTCTAACAACTTCATACTAATCTCCCTCGATTCCGCGGTGTGTGGTGTCTGTGATTGTGAGGTAACGCTTCGACCTCTTTACTATTAGATCCAGAGTTCAATACCCGGGAACGGTGTCAACTATGGGATTTTATTGGCCTACACATTTGGCATGAGTACTGATGGAGTTCCAAGCAAGCAGAATGGAGAAAGAGAAAAACATACACACACAATCTACTGAGAAGACTATTTACTATTTACATTTGGAATGAGGCCGTAATAATTACTTACAGTTAG
Organism: Tridacna crocea; assembly: GCA_943736015.1. NCBI lineage: Eukaryota > Metazoa > Mollusca > Bivalvia > Cardiida > Cardiidae > Tridacna > Tridacna crocea. Next base: position 20,866,004 of record OX031069.1, read on the forward strand.
CGATTACAAAAGAGAAGGAAAAAAAAGAAAAAAAAAATCACGATCTGTCTCAGTTATTGTAAACATATCAGTTCTTGCCATAGTTCCTTTCTACTGGGCATGTTCTCCTTTAAGATTGTAGACCCCTAATAGAAAACAGCTATTTCAGTACTACCCTAAAAACTTTGCTATAATTGAAAGAGGAGTATTCATGCACTACTTTAACCTAGCCACTTTTCCCTTTATTTCTTTCTTAGAATTATCATTTATTAATTAACTATTGGATATATAGAAGTTATACAAGGAAACCGGTCCACGCGATACCAGTCACATTCCTGATTTAGTATAGTACACAGGTCGTGACCCCGGCTTAATACGACTTGACCTCCGATCAATACAGTTGACCTCGTATCAATATTGATGGCCCGCGACCAATACAGAAATCCTTGAATGTGATTGGTCAAAAAGTCAGTGGCGTGAGCGTCTGCGCTTACTTTTAGCCAATCACGTTCCAGGAGGCGGCAAAGTAAACGTAACCCAAAAATTGATATTTGTTTCCAGCAGGGTAGTGTTACGGGAGACCACTCCTTCCTGCATGGCATACTCCCGATTTAAATACAATACCTGGCTACTGCGTCAGGGAGATATCTCTTTGGCTCAGTGGTTAGGGTATTGGCTTTGCGTCCGGGAGTTCGGAGTTCGAATCCCGCTCCGACCCTTATTTCTGCCATGCATTTATTCATTTGTTTCTTTGTTACGGACTTCGTTCGTAAGATGGGGGCTCGTCCGGGATTGGCCATTGAGCCATTAGTCCCATTTGTTGTCCAAAATCGGACTTCCTGCCTAATAAGGCTTCGAGTCATCAATAAATGATGACTTTAAGAGGGGGTGTGTTACGGGAGACCACTCCTTCCTGCATGGCATACTCCCGATTTAAATACAATACCTGGCTACTGCGTCAGGGAGATATCTCTTTGGCTCAGTGGTTAGGGTATTGGCTTTGCGTCCGGGAGTTCGGAGTTCGAATCCCGCTCCGACCCTTATTTCTGCCATGCATTTATTCATTTGTTTCTTTGTTACGGACTTCGTTCGTAAGAGTAGAAAACATTGTGGGAAAAAGGAGAAAATGCTGGTTACCAGCATTTTCTCCTTTTCTCACAATGTTTTCAGAAGGCCTCTTTTTCAGGGTCGTAAAAACCAGAGATTGTTTGGTAAAGCGTTAATTAATAAAATTGTCATTAATCAAGTGATTTCGTATTGGCCTCGTATTCGGCCTCGGGCCAATACGGCTGACCTCGGACCTGTAACTGGGCCAATACGAAATCACTTGATTAATAACATTATATTATAAATCTAAAACCACTACATTCTCATTAACCCTTTCCCAAACGACAAACTTTTGGACCAGACCAAATTGAAAGCATTTGCAGAGGACAATTCAACTCTTGTTGAAAAGATGATTTCTGTCTATGATAGGGTAGAAAACATCGTGGGAAAAGGAGAAAATGCTGGTTACAAGCATTTTCTCCTTTTCCCACAATGTTTTCAATAGGTTACTATTCCAGACCCGTAAAAACCAGGGATTGTTTGGGAAAGGGTTAAAAGGAAATAATAATTACTTCCTTTTTCAGGAAACTAACAAAAGTATCAACAAATAATTTCAAGATAGACATCAAAGGAATTTCTGGTCGGTTAAAGATATGCAAAATTGTATCAATATAAACCCTTATCTTTCAACTAACAAGAAATTTTTTATTCATGCTGCACTAGAAGGGCTAGGGGTATGATACCTTGATTTAGGCATGTTCTGTGGGGGTATTTAACCCATTACCACACAATACCTACTTTTGACGCCCCGGAGAAAGAAGCCTTTTGAAAACACTGTGGGAAAAGGAGAAAATGCTGGTAACCAGCATTTTCTCCTTTTCCCACAGTGTTTTCTACCCTTACCAGAACAAATTTCTATTTTTGAGTCACCTATATTTTGTCGTCTGCAAATGCTTTCAATTTGGACCAGTCTAAAATTTTCTCGTGTGGTAAAGTGTTAAGACATTTGTAAAAAGTATAAACACAAGTTAGCCTGTACAGACTGACCTGGATCAAAACAATTTGTCACTGTTAATTAACCCTTTACCACACGATCAAAAATTTTAACGACACAAACGAAGAAGCCTTTTTAAAACATTGTGGGAAAAGGAGAAAATGCTGGTAACCAGCATTTTCTCCTTTTCCTACAAAGTTTTCTATTCTGCTGGAAACAAAGTTCAATTTTTCAGTTTCGTTCATGTTGTCGACTGCGAGTGCTTTCAATTTGGACCAGTCAAAAAATTTGTAGTTTGGTAAAGAGTGAAATTTTCTGAAAGAAAAAAGACCATTCATACCGATGATTCAGCCGGTATCAAGATGACCCAGGTCATTCCTCTACGTAGAGAAATGACTTTTGTGGTCATTTCTGTTCGTAGAGAAATGACTTTTGGGGTCATTTCTCTAATAATGACCCAGGTTATCTTGAAGGGGAGGGACATTTCCATATATTACATCGGCGTTTCTATAAAATAAATCGATACCAAGCAAGGATTTGCTTTGTATACTGCATTGAGAAGATGTGTTAACCCCCTTTTGTAAGAGCCATCTCAATTATGAGATATAAAGATCTAGAAATGTACCATATTCATTCAACCAATACTCTCGAAAAAGGTCTGTTGCATTTATTCTTTACCTCAACCATTAACCCTTTACCCCATACGGAATTTCTATGGTATCTCTGATTGACGCAAAATAACAGCAAGAATGAGGCCGTTTTCTATGTTTATATGACACCTTTTGATAGCATAGAAAACATTGTGGCAAAAGGTGAAATTGCTCGTCACGAGCAATTTCACCTTTTGCCACAATGTTTTCCAAAGGCTCCTACAAGCAATGCGTAGAAATGAGTATCTATGGAGTAAAGGGTTAAGGACCCCGGGGAAAAATCCCCTTTAAAAGATCCCCTGAAAAATAGATGAAAATGCTGGTAACCAGCGTTTTCTCCTTTTTTTTCCCACAATGATTTCTATCCTTCCACAGAGAAATTCCATCATTCGGGAAACATTTAGATTGTCGTGTGCTAAAGTTTTCATTTTGGACCAGTCTTCGTTGTTTTTTTTTTCGTTTTTGTAACCAGTGAATGCATCTTCGCCTTCAATAAATTGTGACTGTATCTCCGCCATCTATCTTACCGGGCAAGTGATTACATAAGCATGGATACATGGTTTTCTTTTTACTAACAATCGACTGAATCATGACGTTGGCTGGTCCCTTGACATGCAGAAAATTTGCAAAAGAGCAAAATGTCTCGACCAATGTCAGCCTGTGCGGACTGCGCAGGCTGACACTGGTCGAGACATTTTGCAGATACTCGAACATCGAACTCCCTTTTGCATATGGGCATTACTCATTTACACTGGCATTAACCATGACACACTATACACGAAAATAGCTCCAACACGATCGGCAATAAGTAAATGCCAAGGTATACCACCGTTCCATAGTACGGTACATGAAGCAGTGCTGCGGCTGCTGTAGTATGTCCGCCTGAAGATCGGGCTACCGCAGTAGTAACGTTATCGACCGAGTTTGACTTTAGGTTGTTCCCCTTTTCTACTGTAGTAACGATATCGACCGAGTTCGGTTTTATGCTATTCACCTGTTCTACTGTAGTAACGTTATCGACCGAGTTTGATTCTAAACTGTTCCTCTGTTCTACTGTAGTAACGTTATCGACCGAGATGGACTCTAAACTGCTCCCCTGGTCTTTAACAACAAGACGTGTCGGTGTTGTGTTACTTTGAATCTGAGTACTCTCATTTACCAACTCAGGCGAGCATGAGTTATTTGTAAAAAGGTCCTTGCCAAGAATACTTTCTAACAAATGGCTCATATTGTTATTGCAAGGCAGTGTATTGTTAATGAATGCTATCTCTCCGTCGTGATCGCCCTGCTCCAGGATAGGTTTTTGTCCTGCATCGGATAACTTACCGGTGAATGATTTGAAATAGTTTGAAGAAATGTTGATCTCCATGATATCGGATTCCTCTATGATACATGACAACGCAGATAAGTCAAACTTATCAAAAACGTTAAACGATAACAAGAAAATGTCCGAGCCCCTAAATCCTTTAAATGCGCCTGTCTTGACCTGGTTCAAGCGGGACTGCTCAATCGTGAACTGGTTTAGATAAAACATACTGCTGAAAGCTTTCATTCCAATGTCACCTATTGTAGATCCAATAAAAGCAAGTGTGTCTGAAATAGATGCATCTTGAAATGCTAGGGGTTGGATAGAACCTATGGTTGATTTCTTGAAAACGACCCTCTTCGAATCGATTTCACTGAAAGCTTTTGATTCGATCGTTTCGATCTCCACATTCTGAAACAGAAGTTCGTTGAGAAAGAAGGGAGCATCTTCAAAAACAGACCTTGCAATCAGAGTGATGTGGCACGACTCCAGCAGTATGCTTTTAAAATCAGGATTTTTATCCTGGAAGGCATAACTGGGTATGATTTCCAGTCGTGCGTTGATTATTTCAATACGTTCTACTTCTTCGGAAACTGGTAGCGTAAACGAGGTCAAATGGTAGCACGTGACTTTATGGTTCTTGGCCTCGCATCCACTCGGGAATTCTGCCCCAAGACTGGTACCAGTAAAGATAAGTTGGAGAACTAGAATGGGAATCGATAAGAACTTCATTCTGAGAGCCACCTGAAAGACAGAAATCATTGCAAAACATATGGCATACAGACTGAAAAATAAACAAAAAAAAAAAAAATCATTTAGACCATGTCATGGTTCTATTAGCCCTCATCCTGCTAAATAACTAAAATGGAACTTCTCATTCTCATTCAGGAAACTTCCTTAACTCATTACCAAACAACAAAAAATTAGATCCAAATTTGGTCCAAATTCAAAGGAATTGCAGATGACAATTTAAATTTAACTGAAATAATGATTTTTGTTTTGGGTGGGGAAGAAAACATTGTGGGAAAAGGAGAAAATGCTGGTAACCAGCATTTTCTCCTTTTCCCACAATGTTTTCTAGAGGCTTCTTTCTCAGGGTCGTCAAAAGAAGGGATTGTGTGGTAATGGGTTAAACAAAAAGTAAGAAAAGACAGGATATGGCTTTATAGATATATAGATAGATAGGTAGATAGATAGATAGATAGATAGATTGACCCTTTATTCAAGATTTGATCTTTACAGATCTTCATCGTCATATTTTCACAATCATGTATATGTAATTTGTTGTTAGTACAGAAGGACTAAGGTAAAGGTTAAGTGAGTAGATCGGAAAAAAGTAAAGAAAAATATTACGCTATCATTTACTGAAAGGTTATTGGATGTGACCAAAAGGGAAAATTTACGTATAAAAAACATTTTCACTATTTGTCACAGCCTTCAACATATTCATGTAATTAGAACCAGATATACTCAAAAGTAATAGATAGATAGATAGATAGATAGATAGATAGATGGAGGATGAACCCAAACATACAACGATTTCTACTGGAACATAGCTATATGATAATAACAATAATATACATGTATATGATAATATAGCAATATCATTTTAAAGAACTTCTGCCTTTGAAGGCTTCTAAGACAAACTTTCTAAGGTTCTTTAATAGTGATTTTTTTTTTTTTTTTGTACTCATCAGTTCAATGAATTTATGCACACTTCGCTTCTTATAAAAATATTTTTGAGGTATTTTTTCCTTAAATCAGCGTATACTGGACAAACTAATACAAAATGGTATTCGTCTTCTAGGTCATTCATGTCGCAAAGTGTACATTTACGTTCATTTCGATCTAATCTTCTATGTGCGTATCGCCCGGTTTCAATTAGTAACTTATGCGATGAAAGACGTAAACGTGATAAAGCAGCACGTTTATTCATGGGAAGAATATCTAAATACTTTTCTAACTGAATGTCGTTTTTATATCGCAAAAAAAAAATTAAGGTAAGACCTGTGTAATGCACTTCCGCTGAAAATTCTAATGGGTTGATAAATAAGAATAAATTAGGATTTATGCAGAAATGATATTTTTGCTCATTTCTAGCGGATCAGAAATTCCGCTTATGTCTATCTTGAAATTATTTTTGATACTTTTGTTAGTTTTCTGAAAAGGAAGGTAATTATTATCTCTTTGTTGAATTGAGAATATAGTGGTTTTAGATTTATAAAATGATGATTTAAAGAAGGAAAAAAATTAAAAAATGAATCGGCGAAAGTAGTTCAATAATACTCATTTTTAATTATAGCTAATTTTGCAGGATGATATTTTAGTAGAAATAGCCATTTTCCATTACATAGGTCTTACCTTAAAGTACTTTTCGATTTGACCCCATTATACCATGTTTGTTTAAACAAATCGATGACCCTTTCTTTAAAAATAACATGAACTGTTTCAAGATTGATACTAAATGGGTTACTGAAAACATGGGAAAAGCCATGACTGTCCTAAAAGAAATTTAACATTAATAAGCCAGCTGTAGTGAACGTATAAACACTGCTACAACATTTCTGTATATAAACGCTGTATACTAGTAATAAAGTTATCTGTCTGTATTACTTTAACCAGCATTTTCGTCTTTTCCCACATTGTTTTCAAAAGGTTTCTTTCTCAAGGGTCGTGAAAAGTCGGGATAGCGTCGTAAAGTGAAAGACATCTACGGGAAATCCGTTATGGATTCCGTGAAGTCAGGAGATATTACGCTGGAGACATATATTTGAATTTCTACATATCTAAATGTCTGAATCCTGCGATATATAAACGTTAACAATATAGTAGACTGGTTATCTATTGAACGTTAGCAATATAAAAAAAAAAAGATTTCTCGCTACTGATCCCCTCACCCTTTCCCCTTTTTTACATGCATAAAATCTCTACGAAAAAAGAAATTGCATCCCTATATAGTTTTTACAGTTTGTTATTTCATACAGGTAGCAAACAGTCGCACAAAGTGGGCAATCAATAAAAATGATACTTTTATGATTTTGAACACATCTGTCGGTGAAAAAAAAATGTAGGCTAATCTGTATCGAGAGAGTCACTTTGATTGTTGCTTTCGTCATGTGGAATTTATTTGAGAAAAAGAATGAAAAATAAAATAAAAATACATGTAAATAGATAAGTGAAAATAAATATTTGAATAAATAGATAAATAAATAAATAAATAAATATGCATAGATGAATTAAATAAATAAATGAAATAAAATAAAATAAGTAAATAGATAGAAAAATGAATAAATAAATAAATTCCCAAGTTATACTCCCACATAACTGGTCAGCTAAAGTGTATTACAGCTAGTGCTAGAAACACAATTTATGGAAGAGCCGCCTAACTAAAGATGAATCTAATACTGTATAACACTGCTTTATTAAAAGCTTCTCATTATCTACTCATAATTACATTACTAGTATATCATAACAAAAGTCCTATAAAAATTACGATGTGTCTAGACTAAATTACAGGCAAGGAACTTGTGTACAAATTTATATTTTGAGGTAAAATATTTTGTATCAAATATCAAATTTACCTTCACTGTGTAATGTTCGATCACTTTTGAAAACCTGGTGAAAAGTTTGACCGCTCTAGCTCGTCAACTCACTTATGCGTAAGAACAGTTTTAAACTTCACCCTTTTAAAGTAGTTTTTATACTGTCCAACGTTTGCTAAGTAGCGAAAGGTTCACTCAGCAAGTCAAAGGTTACATGAGATATAGTTATGATAATTATGTGACCCATCACGCAAAAAGGGGCCTTCTGGGAACTGCGAAAAATGTCAATCCTGGTCAAACTGCGCGATTTGCGCAGGCTGACCAGGGTTGACACTTTTAGCTTTAATGGCATTTTTTTGTATGAAAAGTGGTCATTGTCCCTTGTTATACAATCATTTCGGTATTTTCACTGGTTATACTCGTGTAATATCGAAAAATATTTTCACTGCTATTTCTTGATATCCTAGCGGAAAGCATGAAATAAAATGATAAATCTGAAACTATGTCGAAAGCGCTGCAACACCTGAAATAATTTGTTCACAACTCTGCGTATTAACCCTTTACAAAACGACCAAATTTTAGACTTGTCCAAATTGAAAGCATTTGCATACGACAAAATAAACGTGACTCAAAAATTGAAACTTGACTTTAGAAGAGCAGAAAATATCGTGGGAAAAAGGAGAAAATGTTGGTCACCAGCATTTTCTCCTTTTCCCCACAATGTTTTCTGAGGGCTTCTTGCTCTGGGTCCAAGAAACCATGGATTGTTTGGTTAAGACTTAGAGGCCCCAGAGCTGTCAAAAGTAAACAACTTGGTGGTAAAATGCATCTAAGTTAAATCCAACCATTTAAAAGTACGGAAACTATTGTGAAGAAGATAATTTGTTAAAGGCTTGACGGTCCAAGTGATAGTCGCGGGCAGAAACATTAATTTTCAGATCAAGTAAAAAAAGTAAGCAAACGATATAATGACCTGGTAACTTATAACCTAGTTTAAGTTTTCATCCGTTTCTACCAGCGACTTATTCATGCATCCTCCTTATAGCAACAACATAATTATTGTCATTATCACAAAAATTATCATTCTGTTAAATGGTATTATCTAAGTTTAAACGCATTTTTATGCCTGGGCCCTGCTTTCACGAAACAAACAAACAAACAAACAAACAAACAAACAAATAAACAAAAATTAAGTCACCAATCTTACTCAAATCTGCAAACAGAATTATTTTCCGATTTAATTTGAGTTTAGTTATTTCAGGAGTTTTCACTATTATTAACAAACTTGTGGAACATTCCCACATCCAACGAAGATACAACCTTCCAGACTCAAGTCAGGGGAATACTAGTATTATATTTAAGTCTGTTAATTAACTTAAGGCCAATTATTTGCTTAGCTTAGTCTGAAACATAATGTAAACTCAGCATTTTAGAATGTTACTACAGAGTGTGAATGTTACTAAAATTGTATCTCAAATAATGAAACCAACTTAACTTTTTACCAAACGACAAAATTACAAATTGGCTCAAATTGAAAGCATTTGCAGACGAAAAAATAAAAATTAATGTGACTGAAAAATCGAAAAATCTTGTTGGGAAGGGAAGGAAAAATGTTGGAAAAGGAGAAAATGCTGGTTATCAGCATTTTTTTCCTTTTCCCACAATGTTTTCAAAAGGGTGTCCTTCTAAGGGTCGGTAAAAGTCGGGATTGTGTTGTAAAGGATTAATTCATAACTCGGACCATTAGTAGATTTGAGTATAAGGTTATTGACCTAAGTGTTTTCCGTGAAAAAGGGCCAACCATTGTTTATCCTTGACAGCTATTGGGCTTATAAGGAAGATAAATTTTTAATGGAAGATGATCAACACTTAGATGACGTCCGTCGAGAGCGCTAAACGCATAGGCGGGGACACCTTAATCTTCTTACAAAGGACCAGTTTTAAACTCTTACTGACTGAAAACATCTGAGGACAAAAAAAAGCTTTACCATTGCGGTAAATTCTTAGACAAAGTAGAAAACATTTTGGAAGAGAAAAAAAATGCTTTTTACAGAATGTTTTCCCTTTTTCCACAGAGTTTTCAAACCCGTTTTTTTTTTCTCACGGTTGTTGAAACACGGGATTATTTGTTATAGGGTTAATTTCGGGAAACGATTCATTCAAGGAGAGTGTCAGTACATGCAAACACATTGGGGCTATCACTTATATACCGGAAATATTTGAAAACAGGCAGATCTTTATTTGAAATTATTTGAGGTATGCTTTGTAAAAGAAGAAAGGCTAAGAACATCTGCAAAAAGTTTCGATCCAGGTCAGCCTGCGCAATCTGCGCAGGCTGACCTGGGTCGAAACCTTTTATTGTACTGCAAAGAAATTTCTCGTGAATGGATAATAGGCCCCGAACATATATATCATGTACACTGACAAAACCAACGTTAAAGAATTCTCCCTTTCTTTAGCCCCATATACCCAACTACAATATCAGTGCAACACCCAAAATGGCGGCATCGATCACGATTAACATCAAGATTATCAATCTCCGAGCAGAGTTGTCGTTCGTTACTCTCACCATACATCTCTGCAATGGGCTAAATGACAAGAATCTTGTCAAACCGAGAGAAACATGTTTTGTTACTGTTTAACTGTTCCATGTGTAACATTATAAAGTAGACAAAGGATATATGATTCTGGATGCATTATAGGTGCATTCAAACTGATGAATGTACCTGTATAGAATGGAACTATTTTTTTCGAGCTTCTTCACTTATCAGAATCTTACGCCAATTTTAACAAAAATGGCTGCGTCCATGAATGATGACAACTGATTTGACACGCCGAAGGATCTAAGTTTGAAAGTTTAAAAATCAAGTAATCGTCTTTTAAAGATATTTAGGCTTTTCAGAAAATTCCTCTTTTTACATTTCCTACCACTAAGTCTGATTGGTGCCATGCTGTTTGAACAGCAAATGAAACAATCGACATTGGTCTTTCTTTCACCGGCGTTTGTGTTGCCATTTTGAGTTATGGTCATGTGAAGAAAATATGACGTAATGACGGACTTCTTTCTGAGCCCACTACAGATGTGAATGTGAATGATCCGGAGTGCAAGAGAGTGCAAGATTATGCGCCAAGCTGCACGTTTTAGCACGTATTACCAAGGTTTTACTGACGTCATTTCCCAGTGACGTCAGTTTTCATCGAATTAGGGCACTCAGAAGGAAAATTCTACTTCGTCAGAGTACTAAATTTTTTAAGCAAAAAAAAAAAGGTAAAATTCGATTAATAAAAGTTGGAATGGTATACTTTGCAGTACAATAAATTGGTTGTTCGGTCAAGTGGCAGGGTACTTCGTAACTTGTTCACGGCTCGTTCGGCTCGGGGCGACATGATACTCCATAGGCGTGAACAAGTTTCAAGGTCCCCTGCTACCTAACCGTACAACTTAAATTGCCTTTGGTAAATTTTCTGTATGTTCTAGGGCCCCTTTTACCCAGGATTCAGTGGGTTCGTCGACCGGCTGTATCGATATTAATGTGATGACTTGCTTGGTATCACGGAAATTCAATATATACTCACCAGATGTGTGCAAAGGGCGATTTTGCGGTTGTTTTCACAGTATGTCAAATTCGGACATTATCTCCCGCTAGATGGCATTCTGCAAATACTCATCTATCTAATTTGGTCATCCTGGGTACAGAACCGGACTACTTTTCTACGCCATAATTGTTAGTTTGAATTTCAAACTAAAACATTTACTCTAGAAAACGCTACCTGGTGCAATTCATTCAGCTGTGATCAGCAGTTTAGAGAAACCTGGAGCTAAAACAGACCTGATGTTTTCCTCAAACGTATTGATAAAAGCCATTTTCTCCAGTGCTACTTTACAGCGCGTATTACTACAATCCCTCCAATATTGAGGTGAGTGATGCGTCACATAAGACAGATCGAATCTTCGAAGAATATAACATGCGCAGAAAACACAAAATCAGGCAGGGCAAATCTTATCTTAACCCTTTGACTGCTTATCGCGTCTCACAGACGTTTTGCGGACAGCGTAGATCAAGATCAGACTGCACAGAACGTGCAGTCTGATCTTGGATCTACGCTGTCCGATCTGGAGATTTCATTCCCCAAAACATACCTTTGAAATAACAATTTTTTGGGTTTTTACTATCGAATTGAACATTTCATTTTAGTTATTTAGCTGGATAAGGGTTAAGATGCTCTATGGATTGATGAAATGACAAATGATCGGCCATATTGTAACTTACAAATTACAGACCATTTGCCTTTATATAGATTCATAGACCTTTAAACCAAAATGGAATTTTTCTGTCAAGAATAAAGGTAATCGGAGTTTTGGACAGAATGTCGCTTCAAAGCGGACATTGCAGATACAAGACCAGACCGCATGTTCTGTGCAGTCTGATCTCGATCTAAACTGTCTAAAAAGTTAAGACATATTTAAATCCATAATGGATCTTGTATATAGGCAACGCCAAGAAACGTTGGAAAAATTATGATCGCAAGCAATAACTCCTCTTTCTATAGAACTATGCGATACTGCAATGCTGAATACAAAACAGTATTTGTACAGAAAACGGGCAGATATTCATGGGCAAAAGGGAATGCGATAATACTCGCATATCTAATGCGGAAATCCGAAACATATCTTAAGTTTTAACGCTATCTCATAATGACGAAATTTAAGACTCGTCTGAACTGAAAAACACTTACAGATGAAATTAAAAAAAAAAGAATATGGCTAAAATAATGGTTTTTGTTCCAGAAAGGACAGAAATCATAGTGGGAAAAGGAGAAAATGCTGGTTACCAGCATTTTCTCCTTTTTCCACTATGTTTTCAAAAGCCATCTTTCTTACGGTCGTAGTTAAGGGTTGATATATGATACTTAGTATATATGTATGGTGATTTAATCTTATGTTGAAGGCCACTTTTTCCGCCATGACACCAATAAAGTGGCTTTTGCGTTGTCTGCGCATTTCATATACGTCGAAGATTCGATCTGTCTTACATGACGCATCACTCTCCCCAATATCGGGGAGACTGTAATAATACGCGATATAAAGTAGCAATGGAGGAAATGGCTTTTGTCAATACGTTTGAGGAAAAATCAGGCGTGTTTTAGCTCCAGATTTTTCCAAATTGTTGATCATAGCTGCTCAGTGAATCGCACCAAGTAGCGTTCCATTGAGTATACGTTTATTTTAGTTTGGAATTCAAAGTAGCGTCATCTTCGCAAGCCAAGGGTTACGATCCACTACGCTACTCTATCCTAGGCGGATTGAGCTTGATTTCGACAATCACACGACACGCATTTTCATTGGTTGGGAATCTCGAAATCGGGCTCAATCCGCCAAGGTAAGATCCACGTAGTGATCGTAACCTTGGCTCGCGAAGATGAAGTAATCTTGGCTCGCGAAGATTAAGTAACGGTTGTCGCGCAGAAATGTGTTCGGTCCTGAGTGCCCAGGGTGCCCAAATTAGAAAGATGAGTATTTGTAGAATGTCATCTAGCGGTAGATAATGGTGGCTTTTTGAAAGTGACATGTACTTGAATTACTATGTGCACAACTTGCCCGGTGGAGTATAACTCATTGGTGAGGATTATCTTACCCGTGACCTAAAGTTAAGGAGTTCGATCGTTGTCTGCGCATGTCATATTCTTCGAAGATTCGACTGTCTTATATGACGCATCACTACTAGCCCCGAAAGCGGGCTGACTGTAATATTACGCTTTATAAAGTAGCAATGTTGAAAATAACTTTTATAAATACGTTTGAGGAGAAATGAGACCTGCTTTAGCTTCAGATTTCTCTATACTGCTGGTAATAGCTGAGGAAATTGCACGAGGTAGCGTTTTATTGATTAACCTTTATTCAAATTTTGAATTCAAAGTAACGGTTGTCGCGTAGGAAAGTGGTTCGGGTCTGTACCCAGGATGCCCATATTAGATAGATGAGTATTTATAGAATGCCATCTAGTGGGAGATAATGGGAGTTCGATACATGGTTGCAGTAAACTCTCTGTATGCCGATGTTTCGCCCCACACCTCTGATGCATGTGAGAAAAAGTCGTCATTGGCTTGGAATGAAAGTTATGTCAGTACTGGTGTGAGAAAGCTAGGAAAAAATACGTATAGGTGCACCGACTGCCGTGATATAACCTCGGCTGTTAAAGCCGCGTTAAACTTTAGGCTGCTAGGCGCGACTCATCGACCTTTTGCAGACGCTGTAGATCAAGATCAGACTGCACAGAACGTGCAGTCTGATCTTGGATCTACAGTGTCCGCTGAGGGGATTTTGATCCCCAAAGCATAGCTTTGAAAGAGTAATATCTGGGGTTTTTACTGTTGAAATGAAAGCTTCAGTTTAGTTATTAAGCAGGAAAAGGGTAAAACTCCAATACAAACAAGCAACAAATTGCACACAAAATGCATTCCAGTTTGGGTTAACGCTGCACTCTCCATCCTATCTCTACAAAATCTGTACAGGATGACCAGGGCCGAAACTTTTCGCTACTGGTCAATTGTATGTTTGTCCAAGAACCAGTCTACCGCATGATTAAGTCGGCTGTTAAAACAAGTGACTGTCGTGGATCCATAAGTATGTGAAGGCTTGCTTCGTATAATGGATTACGGGGATGCATTAAGCTCCGTTATGCCGGAGCATGGGTCAAATGATAATGGCACAGCCTTGGGTCGCTTTTCCAAATGAAAGATGTCGATTGTGTGGTTGTGTGGTTTATGTGGTCCTTTTCAAAATAAAATCTTAATTTCCCCTATCATGTTTGCGACATCGGTTTTTTTCTTCGAGGTGGACGTTTATCGGATGTAATCTCGCGACTTATTTCATCTGCTAATTTTATGGTTGCCATATAACAAAATTCGGAATATATCGGTTTATAATCTGTCGATTCCTTTCTACTCCTTGGGTGAAACAGCTGCTTCTGCCAACGTTATAGATGAAGATCATACTGAACGGATAGTGCAGTCTTGTCTTTGATCTATATCGTCAGCTTGTTAAGGCAAACCTCTACGATTTTTTTTTTTTTTTATCTTCAGAGAACTGTTCTTTCAACTATCACCAGCATTTTCTTCTTTTTCCACTGTGTTTTCTAAAGGCTTCTCTCTCAGGGTCGTCAAAAGTAGGGACTGTGTTGTAATGGGTTAACCCCGACTCGTATGCACCAGCCATTTTTATAACACTTTGAATCTAACTCTTAACCCTTTACTCCATGGATACTCATTTCTACACATTGCTTGTAGGAGCCTTTGGAAAACATAGGAGCCTTTGGAAAACATTGTGGTAAAAGGTGAAATTGCTCGTGACAAGCAATTTCACCTTTGGCCACAATGTTTTCTATGCGATCAAAAGGTGTCATTTACATAAGAAACAACTTCATCATTGCTGTTATTTATGGTCAATGATACCAGAGAAATGCCATATGGGGTAAAGGGTTAAGAGTTTTCTAAACGAGCTGGTTACCAGTATTTTCTCCTTTTCCGACACTGTTTTGTACTCTGTCAACGAAAGAGATCATCATTCTAGCAACATCTCATTTCTGGTCTGGATATGCTTTTAATTTGGTGCTGTCCGAAATCCCCTCGTCTTGAAACAGTCAGTATAGCTCTACACCAGAAATATTTCACACAGCGTTATCTTGAAAAATTTCAGATTTCAAGGATAAACACATTTCTGTAAACACGAAGTTCCGTTCGTTTTCCAAGAAATGGTAACAAGCTAAGCAATAAAAAATATGTTCCCATGCGTGCTACGTGCATGTTCTTATAATAAATATTAGCGCCAGTTTATCTTAACTCATTACCAAACGATAATAATTTAGGCTTGTCCAAATCAAAAACATTTGCAGGCGACAAAATAAAAGTGACTGAAAAATTGAAATTCGCTTTGTGAAGTGTAGAAAACATTGTGGGAAAAGGAGAAAATGCTGGATCGACGCCGCCATTTTGGATGCTGTATTGCAAGTGTCGTGATGTTTACGAGGCACTCAAACGGGAAACTGGCTTTACAGGTTTTCTGCCAGGGTACATGATATATGATTATGTTCCCGGCATGTTAACCAATCAGATCAGGCGAAATTTCTTTGCTGTATAACGCTATTAGTTGTACGGTCACGTGGCAGGGGACTTGGCTCACCACGGCTGTGGTGAATCCTGCCACTTGACCGTACAACGAATTTCGTGCACGGCAAAGTTTTACCATTCCAATATTTGTTAGGTGCATTTTACCTGTTTTTTTTAATCTGCAAAATTTAAGGACGCTGACGAAGTAGAATTTCCCTTGAGAGTGCCCCAATTCAATGAAATCTGACGTCATTTGGAACTGACGACACTGACACCTTGGTAATACGCACTGAAGCGTGCAGCTTGGCGATGTTAATCTTGATGTTAATCTTGATCGACGTCGCCATTTTTGATGTTGTGTTGATAGTGTAGTCATGTATACGGGGCTCCTGAAAGGGAACTGCTTTTACTTGTGTTTGATATATATGTTCGGGCATATTATCCAATCAGAGCTCGAGAAATTTTTTTGCAGTACGATAAAAAGTGCAGTCTGATGTTTTGCATTTACCGCCCGCTTATGTTGCCAGGCCTGTACAATTAAAATCTTTGTAAGTGTCAATGAAATATATTTGGAGCCGTCGAAATAGGTCGAGCTTATTTATTTGGCTGAAAGAGGCAACCCATTACCACACAATCCCTACTTTTGACGCCCCTGAGATAGAAGTCTTTTGAAAACACTGTGGGAAAGGCAGAAAATGCTTGTAACCAGCATTTTCTCCTTTTCTCACAGTGTTTTCTACCCTTCCCAAAATAAATTTCAATTTTTCAGTCACCTTTATTTTGTCGTCTGCAAATGCTTTCAATTTGGACCAGTCTAAAATTTTCTCGTGTGGTAAAGAGTTAAGAATACATCGGGGCTGGGGGAATCATATATGATGGGAAAAGGAGAAAATGCTAGTATAATTCCTTATGCTGCATGTGAAGATAAAGATAAGTAGGCGGAGAATATGTATCGTTATCTTTGATTTACACTGTCCGAAGCGATGAACTTTTCATTATCAGGAGCAAGTAACAGCGGTATACACCATAAATTTCAAGCAGCGGTTCCTGGAAATTGTTTCGAGAATTAGATAACTCTGTAAACAAAGACATGGAAAAAAACCTTTCAACAAAAATAAACTAACAAATTTCACATCAACTGTAGTACAGTCAGTAGTCGCAGGCTCGAATCAAATCTCTACCATATTCTGTTCCAGGGTTCATGGCTGTGTGTTGACGATTTTTAACTCCAAACTACAGAATTTTACACTTGTCCAAATTGACAGTGTTCACACCGTTCAACTGTAGCTACAATGACAGTATTTGTTTTAGTTAGGATTCTTTCTTATTAAGTAACCAGCATTTTCTCCTTTTCCAACAGTCTTTTTCCTCAGCGTTGTTAAAATCCAGGATTTCCCGGTAGAGATTTTTTCTCCATTCCCCACGAGTTTTTCAGTCAATCCCGTATGTTAACATCTCTGAGAGAGAAGGGCTGAAAACATTTGCTGAAAAGTAGGAACTGGCATGGTCTCCTTTTCTCGCGATACTTCTACTTCTTTAACCTTTTACCACACATTGACGACTTTTAGCATTCCTGAGGACAAACCCTTTTCCCACAAAGTTTTCTACCCTATCAAAGCAAAGTTGCACCATTTAAGACACTTCGAAATTGTCGTCTGCAAATGCATTCAATTTGGAAAGGTCTAAAATTTTGCAGTGTGGTAACGGGTTAAAAACTTACACTATTATTGGAATTATACAAGAGCTATTTTTTTTTACACTTATTTTCGTCCAGTGAAGTTAACCATGAAGAAGACCCCAATAGGCCTATTTTCAACTCTTTTATATTCAAATTATATGCAGACAACATGTAAAAGTGGTTCAAATGACGAGAATCCTTTTTCTCATTTTCTCACCATGTTTTCAAATGCCCTCTTCTTAAAAGTGCACTGCTGCAACGTTTTATAATTTGTCCAACGTAAATCAATAATTTGAGTCATTAAATTCTGAGGAAAATATTCTGATGTTTGGATATTTTTTTTTTTTTCTGCGTCGATGCTTTAAGACGCATTTAAATTACTTCGACCTGTGTTCACCCACCTTCGCAAGCCAAGGGTGACGATCCACTACGCTATTCTAACCTTGGCGGATCGACCTTGATTTCGACATCCCCCCACCCGATATGCATTTTCATTGGTTGCAGCGAGCTCTAACTTTACGAATCAGCTCGTTCTTAGCATTTCATCTTTGATAAAAATAGAACAAGGTCGCGACCTTTCGGATAAAAATAAAAGGTAAACATGAATACCTCCGTGGATGTGTACATGATCTGTAATGATTTATTACCGAAAAAAACCTAGACGAACAATATTTACAGAAAGTTTCAATGTGACCAATCAATTATTAGAGGTTTTAGGCCATATCCCAGCACCTGACCATGGAATGTCGAAGTACGTTTGTGGCCATTGCTTCATGTTGAATTATTGTATTCGTAAGCGGTTTGTAAAACGATATTTCATTAGCTATAAGAAATATGACGTAAAGGGCGATAATAAGGACTATCAAATAGGGGGCGTATCGCGGAAATCTCGAAATCGGGCTCGATCCGCCCAGGTAAGATCCACGTAGTGATCGTAACCTTGGCTCGCGGAGATGGTGATCACCAAAAGTCATTAAAAAAACGTTAGTAGTTGATTCACAGAAAATTGTTTGATTTTGTGCAGTAACACAAATTCTGATTGGATCAACCAACTGCTTTAGCCAATCAGAGGCTGTGTTTCATGCTTAATCTAGAAGAGGCCTAAACACGAAATTAAGAATACGCTGATTCTTTACAAAACAATCCCTTCCTTCAACGACCCTGATGGAAACAAGGTTTAAAACAAACTGTAAAAGGAGTAAATGCCAAAAACACCTTTCCTTATTTTTTTTTACAAAGTGGAAATACCGTTGTCTCAGTCTCGTTTGATTTGATGCCTGCAAATTCTTTCACTTTGGACGAGTCAACCGAAACGATTCTTTCCGTTTTAATGTTATTTTCTGTTTTGCGCAAGTCTATGATAGCACAAAACATAATGTAGTCGTAAAGTGCAGTCTCGGATTAGCGTGCGCGGACTGCGCACGCTAATCTGAGACGACAATTTACGCAAATGTTCGAATGCCCCTTTTTGCGTGTTGCAAGCCGAATAAAAATTGCAGACCGCGATTCTAAGGAAACCGTGATAAAGAATAATAATGTATATCATATTTCATGTATCTATTTTTAGAATTGTTATGGGTAAAGAAATGTCGTAATTTAAGCTGGGGGAAATTATTTCCCCGTAACAAAGAATATAATCCTCCTGCCGAAAATCTGGAACTTTTTTTTTTTTTAAATATCGGTTTTCCGGTTAATTGACTTGAGATCACTAGTTTTAAAAGTGGCAATCGTTGACAGAATAATCTGAGGAAATATAATATAGTAATTCATTTCATCAGCTTGTAGTTAACATGGGGTAATATTTGCCTCAAAAGGGAAAGGTCGGCGAAAATAACTCGTTCCCTACGACACGCGTTATTTTCGCACACCTTTCCCTTTTTCGGCAAATATTTCACCATATTAACCACAAGCTGATGAAATAAAATCTATTTATTACCATTTGGATCCATGTTAACGTAGTCATGGCTATAGACTGGTGTCAGTCCGTTAAATAGAGCCTTTTCATTCAAATAAAATCTTCAAGTCAAACTGCGAAACAAAAACCCTGTGTTCTCAATGTTCTGAATGTCTGCTTTCTGATTAACCTGTATTTCAGAAGAAGGGCAAGTAACAACACATATTTCTGTGACCTTGTTGTAGTTGTGTACCTTGTGTATAAGAATGACTGAAATGCAGGGCCTGAATGCCAGGCTAACATGGCTATTGCAATACCACAACGCTTTCGGAGAAAACTGCTTCGGTTAAAAAAAACAACGTGGTTGCCTGACAAGTTTGTTTTCATTCCTAGAAAATTCTCTTCGGCTTCTAAATCTTTACAACATGATATGAATTACACTCTCTTTCAAACTGAAACACCCGCAAGGTGAAAAAATAAGTGTGATCTGGCTTTGTGGCAATATTTGTAAGTGGGTAAAAAATGTATAGGAGACAAGAAAAGTAGTGTTGCTTACCAGCGTTTTCTCTTTTTTCCGCAATTTTTTTTCAATAGCCTTCTTCTTAAGGATTTCTATGATTGGTTTTGTAAAGGATTGAGAGACCTGGATTTGACCCAGCATGGCGGAGTTCTTGTAGATGTTGTTGATAAACGTTATAAGACTTTGTATACATTAACCCTTTCCCAAGCAAGCCCTGGTTTTTACCTGTTTGCAGTAAAAGTCTTTTGAAAACACTGTGGGAAAAGGAGAAATTGCTCGTTACGAGCAATTTCTCCTTTTCCCACAGTGTGTTCTACCCTTTTTGAGAACTTTCTGCCATTTTCTCAAAATCTGAAATTGTCGTCTGCAAACTCTTTCAGTTTGGAAGAGTCCAAAATTTGTCGTTTGGGAAAGGGATAACCCTTCTCCTGCTAAATAGATGATGAATTATGAAACATTTACAAATAAAATCTTGCATTGTATTCAAGTTGATAGTAAAATACCCGGGTAATGCTACTTTAAAATTACTTTTTTTTCGAGAAAGAAAAATCTTTTTCGGAAAGTGTAGATCCAAGATCAGTCTGCACATTCGGTGCCGTCTGATCTTGATCTAAACTGCCCGCAAAAGTTCATCGAGTCGCGCTTTGCAGGCTAAAAGTTTACAGTTTCCGACATTTTTCACTCCTGCTAGCATGCCACTCTATACTTTCGTAAACATTGTGGCTGATTCGTCAGTTTTTGTTTTTGTTATTCCAACATCAAATCTGACGCACTGAGAACTTTTTCCAAAGTTAATTTTTCTTTACAAGAGAAAAAAATTAATTTCTCTGAAAGCCAAAAACACAAACACCTGTTGATAAACAGCTCTTTCTCCTTTTCTCAGGGACGTTAAAATTTGGGATTGTTTGGTAACGACTAAAGAATTGAAAGCCTCTACTGACATGTAGAGAGACAAGAGGGCTGTAATGACTCCTTCACTTGTTTTGTCGATGTTTGCAGCAAGAAGATTTTTTTTAAGTTTTCAGTGTACTCGTATATAAAGCAAATGTGGATAATAGCAGAATTTGACAGGACAAAATTTCCAATATACTAAAGCCATGTAAAATTTGTGATCTAGACGGAAAATCTAGGTCACTGATTTCTTTTTTCAGACTTGGTAAGGAAGGCAAGATTGAGCGATAAACACAATATTGCAGCTCAAATGTTGTAGAACAAGAAGATTTTCATTATTTTTTTTTCTTACTTGAGAAGCAAATAAAAAATCCTTTGACCTCGTACAGGGTCAGTTTCAGCCCAAAGGATGTAACATATAGAGTTTATTTCATCAAATTATTTTCGCATTCCTTTGCCTTTTGAGGCAGAAAGGCACACGTTATTTTTGCATACCTGTGCCTTTTGAGGCAAATATTTCCCCATATTAACCACAAGCTGATGAAATAAATTATATATATTGTATTTCCTCTGATCATTTTAAAACTAGTGATCTCAGAACCAGATTTTCGGCAGGAGGAAAATATTCACTGTGACGGGGAAATAATTCCCTCAGCTTAATTGACGCCCTTTCTTTACCCATATAGACACATGAAATATAATATTTAACAATCTTGATTACAAGTCCAACAAAAGAAATTCAATATCAATTTATACGATTTAAGGCCAAACGGTTTGAAAAAAAGCTCATTAGAATCTCTACTGTGTAAGGATTTCTCGCAAAGTGTAACTAAAGGTGAAGTTGTTTCAGTTGCTGAGATTTTTGAAGGTATGTGTTGTCTCAAACAAGGGGAAGTAATTTCACTATTGCCTGTTTCAACTTTCATTGATGACAATGAAAGTAGGGAAATAAGTGTTGTAGATCTTGACACGCAACTTCTTGCAACAAAATATCATGGCTGTATTGAATTGGCCAGCTTTATCTCCAGATAATTATGTTCCCAATAGATATGCTATGATATCTATAGATATGGGCTATGCTCAAAGAAAGAGCTTATGATCGTTTTTATCAAGCTCAATATGTGAACAAACTCCGTCAGGCACTGATTCTATAGTGGAACAATATTCAGGAGAAGTGTACAGCAGCCCAAGTGTTGCTGTGCGTCGGCGTTGACAATGTTTAAGTGATATTTTAAGTGGTCAAACTCGATATCAAATTGGCGAATTTCAATTCGAGACTACACAAATCCAAGCCTTTAATATGAACTTTAAATGTAATTTGAATTAACTTTTGGACCCTGAACCGTTACATTTAATCGTTTAGCCATCTGACTAAGTGAAATTTCGTTGACATGCAAAACATTTACAAAAGGCAAACACGATTCGACCAATGCCCGCTCCTCGCAGAGTAACATGTACGTCGATACGGTTTTTTGTCCGATACTCATGAAAGTTAAGCAGAACATTCATCTTTATGATATTTCAAATTAGGATTAAACCGGATTATGTTGGGTCATTAAGTAGGTCATGATGTCCATTTTTCTCAAAATCCTGTTGTACACTCTAGCGACCAGGGCCTATATTCACCAACCATTCCTGTTCTCCAAGGTTTTCCAAATTTGTAAGTTACACAATTTCTGATTGGCTAAACCGAATGGTTTAGCCAATCAGAAGTTGTGTTACTTACAAATGTAGAAAAGTCTAGAGAATAAGACAAAGAACGTTCTTAAGAATGGTTGGTGAAAACGGGCCCAGATGTTTTTTTTTCAGTCGAGTACCAATTAAAGTAGGCGAGAAAGTTGATATTGATGATATCGTGAATGAGTTCGAAAATGTGTCACATCCGGTCAAAAAGTAGGCGTAATGCAAAGAAATGATCCTCTCCTACAAAATGACCCGGATCATTATTCTCAGTAGAGAAATGACCCCAGAATTCATTTCACTACGTAAAGGAATGGCCCGGGTCGTTATTCTACGTACAGAAATGACCCTCTGGGGCCATTTCTCTACGTAGAAAAATGACCCGGGTCATTTCTCTACGTACAGAAATGACCCATGGGTCATTCCACAACGTAGAGAAATAAACCATCATGATGGGTCATTTTGAAGGGGAGGGTCATTTCTCTGCATTACACAGGCACCAGATCAAGTCTTTAGAAACCTTTGGAACACTTTAGAAACCACATATTTAGCCCAACATCACACAGGGGAAATACTAATAGTCTTGATGTTTGTTTTGATGATATATGGTATGACTAGGATAATGGATCAACTTGGTTTGAAAATAAACTCGAAACTAGAAAAAACGTTTTGCACCATTTGTATCATTTCACTCCATCACTCATTAAATCAAGTTATGGCATTTGTCTGGATAATGTCTCTAACATGTTTGCTACTGTGTTGTTTCGGGTCAAAAAGTACGCCATTATTACTATTTTTTTTTAAAAAAAAGCTATTTGTTCACTTCAGAGAATTCTTAAAGTTAAATACTCATGATGAATCGCCAAAGTATTTGTTTCGTATCTCAGAAAAATCGGAAAATAGCCCGTATCGGGTCAAAAAGTAGGTCATTTGATTAATTCCTAGAAAATTATCGCGTACGATCTAGAGGCAAGAATTTCACTCTGATGCTCATCAGTGTATGTCAACATGTTTGTCTTGATGATGTCTTGGACAAGTTTGAAAATCAGAAGATCACCAGTCAAATCTTTGAAAGTCTTTGTAAATAGTCCATATTTTTAGCGGATACATAATGAGAGTAATCAGAATGTTTGTCTACGGAGTCCTGTAGGTGTCATGCTCTACACGAATTAATTTCGAAAAACTGTTAACCTGGGCCCGTATTCACCAACAATTTTTAAGAATATTCTTTGTGTTATTCTTCAGAATTTTGTCAGTGTGAAAGTAACAGAACTGCTGATTGGCTAAACCATTTGGTTTAGCCAATCAGACGTTCTGTTACTTTCACAACTAGAAAATCTTGAAGAACATGACAAAGAATATTCTTAAGAATGGTTGGTGAATACGGGCCCATGAAAAGTTCACGTCAAAAAAAAAGTGATCGCGTTTTCATTCACCCCGAAAACGAAATGACATTTCGAGAAAACGAAATAAGTATATTCGGAACACTTGGTTTACGACCTCTGCTATTGCCAAATGAGATGAGAGACCAAAAAGTCTGTAAACGATGACAACCAGGGTCCATATTCATCAACCATTCTTAAGAACGTTCTCGGTTTTATTCTTCAAGATTTTCAGACAGTGAAAATAACAGAACATCTGATTGGCTAAAACATTCGGTTTAGCCAATCAAATGTTCTGTTACTTTCACAATGACAAAATTCTGAAGAATAAGACTAAGAATGTTTTTAAGATTGACTGGTGATTTCGGACCCTGGCAAATGCTCCGTACCAATTTCGTTTTCTCGAAATAGCATTTCGTTTTATCGAAATAGCATACGTTTTATCGAAATAGCATTACTTTTTTCCCGATTTAGTATTTCTTTTTCTCGAAACAGCATTTCGTGTTAACCATTTAGTATGCCGTTTTCTCGAAATAGTATTTCTTTCGAATAATTTAGGATTTCATTATTTCGAAGTAAAAACAAATATGTGTGCTGTACGACACCTACCGGGATCCGTACTTTTCTTGATAATTTCTCGATAGAGTTTGAAAACTGGTAGTCTTAAAATATAGGTCATTTAGACAAATACTAGGGGAAAAATAAATACTGCATAGGCCATTTTTTTATTGTGCAACTTCTTGAACTTAGAATGTTTGCCTTGATTATATCATTAACATGTTTTCAATGGTTAAGCTGTGTAAAGATAAGGGCACTGGTTCATATAAAGGAAAAAGAAAAAAACTGAGTATTGCATACTTTGGTCTTCAAACATACTGGCTCAGACTGTGAGACTGGGCCATCATGGCCCTCTTGTTTATGAAAGTAGCTGTCCTGTTTCCTTTAACATACGAAAAATCACATCCGTTTGTCATAAACATTGTTTGATAAGATCTTTGGTCCATATTTACCAGGCATTCTTTAAAAAATTCTTTGCACAGGTTTTTTCTCCAAGATGTTCTAAATTTCAACGTGACACAGCTTCTGACTGGCTAATTGGTTTAGCCAATCAGAAGTTGTGTTACTTTCAAATGTTGACAATTCTGGAGATCAAGACAGCAAATGTTGGTGTGTATACTGACCCTGATTCACAGCAAATATTAAATAGCTCCCTAACTCATTGCCAAACGACAATATTTTAGGCTTGTCCAAATCGAAAGCATTTGCAGACGACAAAATACAAGTGACTGAAAATTTGAAATTTGTTTTGTGAAGGGTAGAAAACATTGTGGGTAAAGGAGAAAATGCTGGTAACCAGCATTTTCTCCTTTTCCCACAATGTTTTCCAAAGGCTTCTTTCTCGGGGGCGTCAAAAGTAGGGATTGTGTGGTAATGGGTTAAGTGAAAGTCTAACGAAAATAGATATACGAAATAGCGCAAGTTACGCACTTGATTTATACAAGTGTTAAAACTTAACCCATGATCTGCAAAATAAGTTTGAACTTTCCAAGCCGGCTGTAGATAGATAGAACCCACATGCTGCTCTTTCAAAATTACTTTTGGAGCAAAAAAATCTCGTTATCGGAAAGATCAGGTTGGACGTTCTGATCTTGATCTACACAAACGGTCCTTGAGTGTGCATAACAGCCTAAGGTTTAAAGGTTGAAAATACGGACAAATACTTGGAATCTTGAGATAAGCTCCGGGTTTTTTTTTTATTCAGGGAAGTCCCGTATTTTTTTCTGAAACCTTTGGAGCCAATCAGAAAGTACGTTCAAGATGCTGCGTATTATGATATAGCTCATGTTCCCGATAACATGTTCCAGACAATTTGTAATTTAATCATTTTTTTTATCTTGAAAGCCATTTTTCTGGAATTTGTATCCTACAGATTCTTTAAGACTAAACGAAATACCACTTTTCCCTGTAAATACATTTTTTAAAACGATGATTACATGAAGTTATGCATGTAATTTCTGTTTTAAAAAGGCAAATATCTGGAGCCTTTTTTAGAGTTTAACTGGTATACGATTGCATGATAAGCCTTGAAGATATTATATTTATATGTTGAGTGTTTAGGTACAGAATCGGTTTGCTCTCACAATTATGGAGATGAAACTTTGTTTGTTTTTCTGTCTGATCGCTGCCGTGGATGCAAAGTAAGTTCAATTTTGTTAATTGATACATTTACTTGTTACTATTATCTGATGACTTTATTTGTGATTTTATTAAATATTATGTTATTTTTTTGTTTCGGGTAATTCTATTGTCATGAAGAAGTTTCGTCTGTAAACGGGGCCTTTCGTAGAAATGCACTAAATTGCGTTTCAGGGGAAAATAAAAACTTTATTCTTTTACCCTTCCTTCTTTCCTCCCTCCCTCGTTCCTTTCTTCCTTCCTTCCTTCCTTCCTTCCTTCCTTCCTTGTTTAACCCTTTCCCAAACAAGCCCCTCTTTGTACGTGTCTGCAGAACAAGTCTTTTGAAAACACTGTGGGAAAAGGAGAAATTGCTCGTAACGAGCAATTTCTCCTTTTCCCCCCAGTGTTTTCTACCCATTTGGAGAACTTGCTGCCATTTTCATCAAATTTAAAATCGTCGTGTGCAAACTCTTTGAGTTTGGAAGAGCCTAAAATTTGTCGTTTGGGAAAGGGTTAATATGGAAAGCCCCGGTGGCTCAGTCGGTGGTGCACAGGACTTCATTAAAGGAGGTCGCTTTATTTCTTTACACTTTCTTCCTTCCTTCCTTCCTTCCTTCCTTCCTTCCTTCCTTCCTTCCTCCCTGTTGAACATGCCAAGCCGGTGTAATGCAGAGAAATGACCCCCATTACAAAATGACCCACGGTTATTTCTCGACATAGAGGAATGACCCATTCTACTCGACGTAGAATAATGACCCGGGTCATTTTTCTACGTCGAAAAATGACCCATGGGTCATTCCTCTACGTCGTGAAATGACCCGTGGATCATTTTGTGATGGGGTCATTTTTCTGCATTACACCGGCTCAGTAGGTAGCGTACAGGACTTCAGTACAGGAAGTCGCTGATTCAAACCCCGTCTAGAGCAATCTCTTTCCGAAGATTGATGATAGTTGTTGCGACAGGACTCATATCTGTCCCACCTCGAGCATTGTTTTGACGATGATTATGCAGGAAATTACCGTAGATGACAATGGTTAAACGTATTAAACACACTATGATAAAGTATGGTCAAATACGGTTAACTACGTTCAGAACAACGTAGTTAACCTTAACATTTTTGAACATGTTGGAAAATTTTGCGCTTAGTACGGGCAAACCGTAAATTCAAACCACGATCATTACTAAGTTGAACTACGGTTAACTACGTGTAACTATGTTCAACTACTTAGATACGTTTAACTACGGCCATCTACGGTCATCCCCCCCCCCCTACGGTCGACTACGTAAGGTGTGACCATAGCTTTAGACTTTCTATATCGCAAAGTTTGAACCTTCTTTGAACGTACTTAAACGTAGTTGACTACGTTTGGAATTAAGTACGGACAACTACTTGCATGACCGTGAATGTAATCACAGCTTTGTGAATCGTGCTTGTAAGTTACCGTCGTACCGTTTTTGATTGGTTGTATTGGGGTTTAACGCCACTTTAACAGCTAAGGTCATATCATGGCGGTCGGTGACGCTTATGTGTTTCCTGGCTTTCTCACACCGGTACTTACACAACTTTCTTTCCAAAGCCACCGACTACTTTTCTCACATGCTTCATCAGAGGTGAGAGGCGAAAATACGCCGGAAAGAAAGTTCGCCTCAACCGGGTATCGAACTCACAACCACCAGGTCATGAGTCCGACACGCTCACCACTGAGCCACCCGGGCGGGCACCGTTTTTTGAAATGTTCGCTATGCAATGATTCTGGAAGCGGTGAAATTTAAAACCGAACTTCCGTCATGTTTTTTTTTCTTTTTTCTTAAAAAATATAAGATGTACCACCTACAGTTAAAAAAAAAAAACTTAACTTTTTTTTTACTGTAATTTTTTAGGTTTCCATAGAAATCGAACTATGTTTTCTTTTTATTGCAGTTTCTTTTATGTGACGGCACCTAACGTCATTCGTTTCAACAATCCTGAAACTATTTTAGTTGGCATCTTTGGCAACACTAAAAGGGACGTAACCGTGAGTCATTCATTCCTTTCTGTCTTTATCACACTGTAGCTTTATTTTTTGTTTTGCATCGTTTTCAACAGATGATAATTATGATACGACTGTCATTAAAAATGGCGGGTAGTCAGGGGTAGATGTGTTTACTTGGGCTCCGGACAAAATGTACTGTTTAGTCGGTTACAGAAAATCAGGTATTTATGAGAATTGATATGGACATTTGTGAATATCAAAAGGATCGCGACACATAAAGATTTGTAAAATTAGAAGTAACATTGCAGAAAAAAATGTATTTAAAGGAAAACAATAGATATCCATCAGGTGTGATGACGTGCTCTGTTCGTGCTATTTGTAGTTACATGACATTGAACATTATTGAAGTCCGCCTACGGCTAGAAAATGGACGCGCCACTAATCACCCAGACTTTCTACATACCAGGAATAGTCGGGTTTTAAAGGCTGATCTTATTTACCGTTATTACACAGGCTAACCATATGAGATAGTTTGCAACGAAAATCTACAAGATATGTCGCTGCGTACTTCACGTTAGCTTTCGGATAGCAGCGATCATGATGAGCCAGAACATAACAGTCAAATCACTCTGTCACAAATAGTTAGGCCACAACAATTTTACCAAGATCTTGATCAGACTTTAGATAATCAGCCAAAAGATATATACGTATATATCAGTGATTTGATAAGGCTTTTTAGAGAAGACCCTGATCTTATAAACGATTACAGAGAGCGACTCGCTGAACGGGCCAAACAAGACCCAAAAAACAAAACTACTCAATCGTAGAAACTCACCAAATTCGACAAAATCGCAAAAGCTTGCACACGACTGCAATATTCTATATACATGTATGTTTACAAAAGGCAATTCCTCTCGTGAATTCAGCGAAATCTTTGGCAGTACAACAGATGGCGGGTATGACTACTCTGCCAACGTTACTGTTAACACCGAACCTATTCAAGATGTTCAGATAACTTCAGCCAGTAGATGCTCAAATAAACTCGATTTACTGGACATTACTACGATGCACTTGTATCTATAATCCGACTTCGCAGCAGTTTCTAATATTGTTAAACACAACAATGCAGTGTTGTTGGACATCGGGAACGAAACTAGAACAATAGCAGCAAACACAAGGCTTATTTTGGCGTCAGTAAATGGGCTGCGCAGTAGGTCCTCTGATACCAATGCAGTTGACCAACTTCAAAATGACATTAAGCAGATAAGTGTCGACATTGATAATACTGTGGTTAATTCAAACAACGATAAAGCCATCAAGGCTCTGAATGAAAACTGTGGCCCATCGTTCGCAGACATGGTGAAAACGTGTATGGTTAAAAGTACGCCGGGATGAGAAGATAATGTAACGAAATACATCATTAGTCAGAGTTCAGATCGCAAAACGGTCAATCCTGCAAAAAATACTGAACTCATAAATAACGCAAATACAAAACACGATAAAACTATAGACGAGAATAGTGCAACAGTACACATACAAATAGAACCTGAAGAAAAGGTGAAAAAAGTAAACAAAGTTAAAAAGAATAAGAATATGAATGATCTCGAGAAATACCAGTCAAAAACCCACAATAAAAATTTGAACACAACCACTATAACGATCAAAAGATAATTCAATAGATAATTTCATCGCTGTAAAAAAGAGATCTACTTCATATTATGTAGGCAAGATTGTTCCATAGGTCAGTGAAAATTACATCGCACAATGTTTAACAGACAGTGGGGTGAGACTTACGTTTATCAAAATGTTTCATGGAAAGTACCGATCGGCCGCGAAAGTAAATTTATCAAACAACTCCCATTGTCTTCGATGTAATACAGCCATAACGAATCTTCTTGTCTCACACACGTGTAAGAAAATAGTGCTATATTTGGTCAACAATCTGTAATCATACGCTTCATTTCTTAAGCATTACTGACCTAGGTTCCTGACGGAAATTTGCGGTCAAAAGTCTTATCATGATAAAGTTCTTAATTTAATTTCACTTTAAGACTCAAACAAAAAATCAATTATAAATAGAAACAAAGGTTATTTAAGCAATAATTAACGACCAGTTGATTACACCCTAGATGATGAATATGAGATTGATGAATTTGTAGACAGACCTGGAAATCTATTCTGGAATGAACAAGATGATTGGAATGATGGTGTCGAAGACAGGCCAAACAGTTAGCATCTGTACCGAAATCGTATTCATAATCGTTTTTGTCAAGACTCAGAATTTGATTATATTGCAAAGAAATTTCTGGTGATCTGATAGGTTAACATGCCCGGAACATATACAATGTTCCCAGGCAAAACCCCGTAAAACCAGATTCCCTTTTGAGTGTCACGTAAATATCACTACACGTGCAACACAACATCCAAAATGGCGGCGTCGATCGATCACTAGAATTCACATTTATGCACCAAACTGCGCGTTTTAGTGACGTCAGTTTCCAGTGACGTCAGTTTTCATTGAATTGGGGCACTCAGACGGGAATTTCTATTTCGTCAGCATACTCGATTCGTGAAATTATAAAACAGGAAAATTTCGCTTAACGCACTTTGAAAGGGTAAAAGTTTCCAGTATAATAAATTTGTTGTACGGTCAGGTGGCAGGGGACTTGGAAACTTGTTCACGGCTGAGGTTAATCCTGTTGCCGTTCGGCTCGGGGCGACATGATAAACAACAGCCGTGAACAAGTTTCCAAGTCCCCTGCCACCTGACCGTACAACGAATTCATTTCACTAAAATAGATAATTCCAATGGTCCTTATATACAGTAATGATCTTCTTTTTTTCACAAACTGACTTTAATTCTGAAATAGAGACTGTGTACAGTGTCTCCATCCTACAAGGATGACTTTATTAATTTGAATTGATTTTTGAATGAATTGTAACATGTTCCTAAATTGTTAATTGTAATTTATTCAATTAATCTCCATCAGAAGGAATTGAAGCGAATGAATGTATTACTTTTTAGTATCATAATTATCATCATTATTATTATCATTATTATTATTATCTCAACTGATATTTCACAATACATGATCTTTTAAAAGGTATGGCTACAGATTGAAGGCAAAGGCAAGAAATTTTCAGAAAAAAGAATACCCGTGGAAAAAGAAGGTAAGTCATTCTCTAAATTAACCGTCGTTGATATCACAAGAGCAGAGTCCCGGTAGCTTAGTCGGTAGCGCGCAGCACTGACAATGGCAGTTCGCTGGTTCGATCCCCGGCCCCCACTAATTTCATTACAAGGATCGATGATAGTCATTGCTACAGGATTCATTCATCTCTCACCGCTGATCATTGATTTGGCGATTTTATTTCATGATTTCCGGTGGGATATCGAGAAATAGCACTGAAAATATTTTTCGATCTTACACTGGTACCACCAGTGAAAATACCGATTTTCACGTTCTTGTTGCCTAGGTAAATTGCGCGTGCCTAACAACCAGATGGGAAATATGACGTCATATACCTGACATTTCTCGCGCTTGACGTAACGTTGCTATGCGGAAGGGGTACGCCACGGGGAATGAGGGAAAATAATTGTACTGAATTTTGATAAAGCTCCTCCCAGAAATGGTTAAAAGCATGAAATAAATAGAATATTTGTTTTTTTCCCGTGAAAGATCGAAATTTATTTCATCTCGTGAACACCATCGGTAATATTTTCACGAGTGGCGCATGCGCCACTCGTGAAAATATTACCGATGGTGTCCACTCGATGAAATAAATTTCGATTTTACACCGAAAAAAACAAATATCCTCTATATAATGTGAGAATACAGCCAGTGGCATGAAGAGAGCATTTCTGCGAAGTACTGGTAAAAGAAACTTTATGAAAGCATGGATTGGTGCACTGGCCGCCGCGATATAACTTAACTGATGTTGAAAACAGCATTTAACACCATACTGTCACACAGTAGCTGTCACACAGGGTGATCTAATATCTACGACGAGCGTTGTAATACTTTATCAGGTGACTTAAACGTAGACTGGTTTAGACTGAGAGCATTTACAAACAGCATACTACATTTGTCGCTAGTAAGGTTAGAAAACTATTGTGAGAGAATGAGAAAATGCTGCTCACCAAAATTTTATCTTTTTCCCGCAATGTTTTCAAAAAGTGTTAGTAACCCATAGTGGTATGCACTTGAGATTGCTCGGTAAAAGGCAAAAAGAGAAGACAGGTTTCAGCTGAATGATACACATTCCAAGAGAGATAATTCGACAAAGCTGGCAAGAGAAAGATCCGGAACAAGAACTCTTTTTAAAGCCATAAGCGGCGTAAGAGATACCGGCATATGAATTGTAAAACCCCTTTGTAACTTGATATGAAGTATTATACTGCAAAGAAATTTCTAGTAATCTGATTAATTAACATGCCGGGAACATATATATCATGTACCCTGGCAAAAACCACATAAAGCCAGTTTCCCTTTTGAGTGCCTCGTAAACATCACCACGATTGCAACACAACATCCAGAATGGCGGCATCGATCGATCACCAGACTGCACGTTGGTTCCTTGGTTGCACAGATGCCTTTGTATACCAAATTTTGGTAAATCGAAATATCATGAATATAACAAAAAGATAGTTATATTGGTCTATCACGATCACTATTTTTGACAGATGAACAAACAAGGAAACCTATGTCAAAAATATTTGAGACGTGCTCTGGCAAAATGGGGCTTAATGCATCTCCGCAATCCATCATACCAAGCAAACCATCATGCCAGTATGAATCCATACCAGCCTTTTTTTAACAACCGAATTAATCATGAGGTAGACTGGTACTTGGCCATACAGAAAATTGACCCAGAGCAAAAAGTTTCGGCCCAGGTCAGCCTGCATAGATTATGCAGGCTGACCTGGGTCGATACTTTTCGCAGGTGCATGAAGTTCCCTTTTTACAGAGCATGGCTCATTTTTAAAACAAGGCGCATGATTACAGAGCTTTGACCGTTGATGGCTCTATTTCCTCATCCACGACAAACTTGTTCAAGAAAAGACAAGTCTCAATTACACTATGACATTGGAAGCGTGCATAATCAACTTGTTATATGTGATATTAAAAATCTGTCGCTAGAATGGAGTGCAATGTGGTTCAAAAAGAAAAAAGAAAAAAGAAAAAAAAACGATTCCGAAGGACGAGTCTTTCAGCCGCATCATAGCTCATTCGACTGACAGATTTTTACTATCACATACAACTAGTTGATAATTATATTCATTACATTCGTAATTCACACTTTTTTATAATAATATTTATTAAGAATGGTAAAATATGAGTAGGATAGGAAAAAAGTATTTCCGGCGAACACTCTACAACCATATCGTAACTAGTGATGATACCATTATTGCCGTTTCTAGTGGTGTAATTCATAGAGGATGTTTGTTATTTCGGTGAAAGATCGAAATTTATTTCATCGAGTGGACACCATCGGTAAAATTTTCACGAGTGGCTTAGCCACTCGTGAAAATATTACCGCTTGTGTTTCCGAGATGAGAAAAAAATCGATCTTTCACGGAAAATAAAAACAAATATTCAATTTATTTCATGCTTTTAATCTTTTCTTAGAGAAACTTTATTAAAATCCAGTACAGTTATTCTCCATTATTACCCATGGCGTGCCCCTCCTGCATAGCAAATCATTACAATATTATGTCAAGCGCGAGAAATGTAAGGTAAATGACGTCATATTTCTATCTGGTTGTAAGGCAGGCGCAATTAACCTAGGCAACAAGAAAATGAAAATCAGTATTTTCACTGGTAGTACCAGTGTAAGATCGAAGAATATTTTCACTGCTATTTCTCGATACCCTACCGGAAAGCATGAAATAAACTTTGAAATCCAAGTAATTTACTGACTGGAATACGATAAATAGAGGATAATCAACTAGTTATTTTTTATATGAAAAATATCTCACGAGGATGCGTTGTTAGGCGTTGAAAAAACGAGTGCGCAGCACGAGTTTTTTAACGCCTTACGACGCATTCAAGTGAGATATTTTTCATATAAAAAATAACCAGTTGTTTATTCTGTTTATTATATACCTTATTAACATTATTATTTTTAATTTTTCGTTATAAGTGCTTAATGAAAAAAAGTAGTTCCTAAATTACGGCAGAAAGTGAAAGTGAAAGTTGATATCGTCACTAGTGATGATATCAAAATTTATTACACTGGGAAATTCCGGGATTTCACCGCTAGGTATATAATAAAAAATATTTCCGTTTTTTTTTCTCAGTAAACGCTATCACTTACATATCAAATTATCTGCTTTTTCAGATACCCCAGTTACTGAAACTGTGAAAGTGGGTGAAGATGATTTGTTTGATAAAGATGACAAAGACGAGGAAAAACCAAAATATGTGATACTGCATGCGACAGCTAGCGGTCTGGGTAGTCACTCGACCAAGATATTATTGAGTTACCATACTGGTTATATCCTCTTGCAGACCTCTAAACCTTTGTACCATCCCAACGAGAAAGGTGGGTATAGTATTTAAGCGGCACTCTGGCAAAAATGGGTTAAAAGCATCACAATTATGTGATGCAACACGACTATGCCTTAAACGTGCATGCCAAACAACTCATCACATAATGATGGATCCATAAGATGCATTTTGTCTAAAAAACAACTAAATAATAATTGGCTTGCAACACACGGAAAGGGGCATTCGGACAATTGCGTAAACTGTCGTCTCGGATCAGCCTGCGCAGTCCGCGCAGGCTTATCCGAGACTGCACTTTCCGTTTTATTGAAATTTTCTGTTTTGCACACGTCTACTGTTGCACAAAATCTAATAATATCGTAAAGTGTCGTCTTGGATTAGCCTGCGCAGACTGCGCAGGCTGATCCGAGACGAGACTTTACGCAAATGTCCGAATGCCCCTTTTCGCGTGTTGCAATATCAAGTAGACCACTTCAATGACATGCAATAAATTGACTGATAGGAAAAAGTTTCGACTCAGGTCAGCCTGCGCGGACTGCGCAGGCTGACCTGAGTCGAAACTATTTGCAGACGCATTAAGCCCCCTTTTTACAGAGCGTGACTCAAATAAAATGGCTGATAAGCACAGACCTAGTGAAAGTACTCAAGGAAAATCCTAAAAAAACAGAGCTTGGAAAATACTTTCTGCACATATATGTACATTAAATCCCATTTTTGCAGAGCATTACTAATTATGATTACTGATTATGATCACTTAACCAAAAAAAATCCCATGTTTGAAGGACCCTGTCCAGATGGGCATTTGATAGCATAATCGTAAAGGAGAAAAATGATGAAAGATACTGTCATTTTTTTCCTTCCCCAACAGAGTTTTCTACCCTTTGAATGGACAGATTCCATCATTTTAGTCGTAATAAACATGTCGTTTGCAAATGCTTTTAGCTTTTATCCTGCTAAATAACTAAAATGAATTTTCAATTCGATACTAAAAAGTCAAACTATTGCTATTTCAAAGTTACAGTTTGGGGAATAATATCTCCTTATCGAACAGTGTAGATCCAATATCAAACTGTAAGTTCTGTGAGTTTGGTCTTGATTTACGATGTCCGCAAAAGGTCAGTGAGTCGCGCTTAGCACCCTACGAGTTAATTCTTTCCCAAACAAGCCCTTGTCTTTACGTGTCTGCAGTACAAGTCTTTTGAAAACACTGTGGGAAAAGGAGAAATTGCTCGTTACGAGCAGTTTCTACTTTTCCCACAGTGTTTTCTACCCATTTGGAAAACTTCCTGTCATTTATATCAAATTTGAAATTATCGTCTGCAAACTCTTTGAGTTTGGAAGAGTCTAAAATTTTTCGTTTGGGAAAGGGTTAAGAGAATATGACGAAAGCTTGGTTTGTGATTAAACTCGTTTTTCTGCTGTAAAAAGATTAGTAAACAAACAGCTTTTAGTTTTAGATTACGCAAAGTTGCAAAGTGGTTAAGGAAATAACAAGTATTACATAACTATGTGACATTTAGGGCACTCCAGAAATGATGCATTTTCTATTGTTTTATATATTTTTAGTTAACGTTCGAGCCTTAGCCATGACAGAGTCGCTAAAGTTTGCAAAAAACTGGAACATTACTATGGATCTCATCGTAAGCTTACACGTATCTCTTAGCGGTAATGCTTATCGTTTCTTTGGTTCATACTCGCAACTCGGTTGTTTTGGAGGAAAACACCGATATACATGTATATTGTCTTGACGCTGTTTATAGCTGCATTTTTTATTACTATGTGAAAACTCACATTTTCTTATATCCCTGGTATAACTTTAGATATTTACTACAAATTTGGGAAACTCGTTTACTAATGGGAACCCAAAACAGGAGATAGAGTAGGTAACCATTAGAAGATTTTGAAACACTAGTTAATTCTCTCAGAGTTATAGTCACCATACTCCTTCTTGTGGTCGGGTAAATGTATAGGCTCATCAGTCTGCTAAATATCTTTAGGTTTATGACAACTTCTCTGGTAAACGGGGATAGGTAAATGTTTGCAACACTGGTCAATTAGGTTAAGTTTATGTTCGAAACACTGAGTATCTATGTAATATTCATTTTTTCACCACTGGTGAACGAGACAAGGTTTGTTTTCACCACATTGGTAAATGAGGTAAGGTTTATGTTCGCTTCACAAGTACGTGAGGTGAAGTTTATGTTCGCTACACAGGTAAGTAAGGAGAGGTTAATGTTACACTGATTAGTGAGGTGAGGTGTATATTCGCTGGAGAGGTAAGTGAGTTAAGGTTTATGTTTGCTACACAAGTAAGTGAGATGCGGTTGATGATCACTAAACCGGTAACTGAGATGAGGTTTATGTTCGCAACACAGGTAAGCCCGGTGAGGTTTATGTTCGCTTCACAGGTATATGCTGCGAGGTTTATGTTCGCAAATCTGTTAATTGTGTGGTATTTGTCGAAGACAATACCATAATGAGTACAATATTTAATTTTGAAGACTATGTATCGTATTTTATGCAAAACAGAAGGAAATAAACCCAATTTAACTCAATATTTCTCAGAAAAATCAGTTTTTAGTAGCATGCAGGTAATTTGAAATGGCATGTTAAAATACACTGGGTGGGGCAATCGATCTCAGAAATGTTTTTTTTTTTAATAGCTTTACTTGCTCATAGCCTTCTATTAACACAATGATACAATATTCGTCTGATCGCTTGGTCCTTTTTTTTTTCGTTCTAAAACCAGTTGGTCCCATGGCTTGTTCATACCATGATTGAGCGCTACCTCATTTGATAAGGCATGAGTACTTATAGCTCGAAATAATTTATTATAATGTTGGAAATTTAATGTGAGCGGCCAAGGATATTTCAAAATCTTAGTTTTCAGGCAAAACTAAATTTCATCATTCGACATAAATATATATATATATATCTACATGGTTTCTTTCTCTACCCATCATCCATCCTATTGTCAATGGACGTTACTCCTGAATCCTCCTTATGATCAAAGGGAGACCACAATACACAAATTATCCAAACTTTGTCATGAGTACTCTCTCTTCAACCAAATGGGTATATATATTTAATTAGTAGCTTGACTTTCAAACCAATATTTGAATAATGTTTCTCTTTTCATTTCAAATTATTCATTTCACAGAATGGCTCCTTGACAAATACCACTTCAGCGTTCTCAACTCTTTGATTCTTTGTGCCATGCCCTGTGAAAGGGAGTATCAGTGCATCTGCTAAGAAATTCATCCAGGTCAGCCTGTGGAGTTCGCGCAGGCTGACCCAGGCCGAACCTTTTCGCTATTGGTCAATTTTAATTGGTCTATTTTAATAATACTGACCATGAAAATGCGGTTTGCCCCCTTTTCAAAGAGCATAACTCATTTGTTTTTTCCATTTCATCTATCAGACCGAAGATAAATTATGGTGAAATTTCACAATCTATTCAATCACGGTTTCAAAAATTTGACCGCCTTGGTAGCTCAGAAGTTTGCCTTTCGGACTTTCGACCTAGTGCTTGTGAGTTCGATACCCGGTTGAGCAAACTTTCTTCCGGTAATTGTTAGCCTTTCACCTCTGATTCATGCCAGAAATGAAACTTGAAATGAAAGTAGTGTCAATATTGGTGCGAAAAAGTCAGGAAACACATGCGTAGGTGCACTGACCGCCATGATATGGTGTAAACTGATTAAAAGGTCAATTAAACATTCATGGAAAATTCTGACAAATGATATGAGTGGGGCCTTATGAATGGCAGTTTATTACGTTCGACACCTGGTCAAGTATATTTGTTTGTCAAAATCCAAGTGCCTTTAGTGAATATTCTACCTGCGTCTCCACACAGACAGACCATTTTTAGCAACAAATTCTCTTTTCCCTTGATGGGTTGGTTGTAAAAGTTATCACCTTTCAGCTATATGCGAATCAATGAGGGAAAAAACTGTAGTTCGAATAGCTACTTTTCATTTTATTAGACCACACAGGAATTTTGCTAGCATTCTGAAACCTGTTACGCATAGTATCATTTTTGAAACACCTATTTGGTTTTCTTTTTTTAAGAGTCCATCCGATCTGACGTATGATAGAGTAAATAAAAGGGAACCTAACGCGGGAAAGTTCTACAAAGAGTCTTTCAAATTACCACCACACCCAGAATTCGGAATGTGGACAATCAAAGCATACTACAAAGGTCAAGTAAGTATGGTTGAAGTCACGTGGCGTGTGTCCTAAAAGGTCGTCGACGATTGGTAGAAAATGTTTCAAGCGTTAAAAAAGGAGTTCTTCCTTTTTTTCTTTTCTTAACCCTTTAGCAAACGACAAACTTTTGGACTAGACCAAATTGAAAGCATTTGCAGACGACAATTCAACTCTTGCTGAAAAGATGATTTCTGTCTACGATAGGGTAGAAAACATTGTGGGAATAGGAGAAAATGCTGGTTACCAGCATTTCTCCTTTTCCCACAATGTTTTCAAAAGGCTACTATCCCAGACCCGTAAAAACCAGGGATTGTTTAGGAAAGGGTTAAGTCACATAATCGATCATGGTGTGTGTGTTTCTTTTTTCCGGATTGAAACGGGTTTAGAAAATTACTTGAGTGGTCGTTGGTCATGTTTGTTTTACTCAATGAAATATCCTGAAAACGAAAAGAAAGGAGCCTTACCGAGTTTCTATGGTCTTGAAGCTTGATTTAGATAAAAACAACAAAAGCTGAAGAGATTTGTGGTATTTTATGTATAGCAAATCCTACAAAATCGCTATTTTTCCTCGAAATATTGTTCAAGCTAACATTTCTTTACCATAAGGTACATATAAAACTGTGTCCAGATACTTTTTACCTTAAAATATACATCTTGAATCATCTTGTCCAGACTGTCCAGATTTAGAATAAGCAATAGACTTTTTATCATATGTTTCAATGTAATACAGCCATCACGAATTTCCTTGTCTTACACGCGTGTGAGATAAGAAAACAGTGCTGTAATTATATGGTTCATTTCTAAAACATTGCTAACCTAGGTTCCTGATGGACATTAACGGTTATAATAAAATTGTTAATCTAATCACGTTTCATCTTCGCAAGCCAAGGCTGACGATTCACTACGCTACTCTACCCTTGGCGGATCGAGCTTGATTTTTACATTCACCCGATACGCTTTTTCATTGGATGCAGCCAGCTCTAGCTGCAACAAATGAAATCGCTTGTGGCATTTCATCTTTGATAAAAATAGAACAAGGTCGCTATCTTTCGAATAGAAGGTAAACATGGAAACCCACGTGAATGTTTACTTATCGCTTCATGTGTATTCGTAAGCGGTTTGTAGAACGATATTCCATTTGCTTTTAGAAATATGATGTAAAGGGGGGTAATAACCATCATCCAATAGAGGGCGCATCGCAGGAATCTCGAAATCGGGCTCAATCAGCCAAGGTGAAATCCACGTGGCTCGCGAAGATGATCACGTTTAGATTCAAAAGAAAAATTAATATATGCAAGTTTCTTTGGAACTATTTTTCGTTAATGATATACCTATCAATTTAGCCTATAGGCTTAATGTGAATTTCACTACACATTATACATGTATGCCCCTGTTTTAACAGATTAAAGACTATAATTCTTTTTACAAATTTATGTGATTTAAAAAAAATCTGTCATTCCTTCGCTTTTGAGGTAAAATTTTAATAAAACAGGAACTATGTAGGCTAATTTGGAACGATATTTTTTGCAAGTGTCCGAATGCCTCATTTTTGCGTGCTTCATAATAATAGACCCTGTAAATCCAATTTGTCGAACAGCTGACACAATCATGATATAGAATGGTCTTTAGACGTGCAGAAGATATACAAATAGCTAAAAGTGTCGACTCTTATCAGCCTGAGCAGACATCGAGCGTTATGGAAAAGGGGAAGCCAATGTTATCTACACACGTAGCAAATCACTTCAATGGTCACGCACATACGGACATGAATTAATGCACATAAAATTTCCTTTTCTGCAAAAAAAATCCAAGTCTTTAGAAGGGCTTTTAGGGTTCAAAGAGCTATTAAACCAAGTGCCAAGATTGATTAAAAACTCGAAAACAGCTTCTAGTTGATCACAAAATGTACCTTTCAGCTTTTATTTTTTCAGTATAAGACTCAAGCAAGGGCAACCTTCATGGTGCAAGAATATGGTAAGCTTGGTTTTTTGTTTGTTTGTTTTTGTTTAGTTATCATCCTGACCGAACAGCTAGGGGATCTATAGCATGGCGTATTGTGTCCTTCAGATTGGCTGCTCGTCCGTCCGTCCGCCTAGCCGGTTGGCTATCCTTGCATCGCCTTCTTTCTATAAAGTTTTTTTCTACTAAACGCCTCGTCCGATACTTTAGATTTTTCTCACATATGTTAACTTCAATTATATTTCCAAAGAGTATATTTCAAGTATCGTGTCCAAAGGTCAATGCGATAGTATGAGTTCAAAGATCAGTGCTATTTATTTTGCCATATCCGCACATCCTGTGACATCCTATATTAATTTTGAAGATATTTCGCCAATGTTTCTCACTTGATCGACAGTGTGCAAAGCAGAGGTATAAGACAAAAGGTCACCAGGTCAAGGACACAGCAAGGGCAGATCTGTCCAATAATCTCACATTTCGTACTACATTTATCTACATCTCTCCGATGCCATGGCCTATTTTTTTTGCACAGTTTTTTCTACCTCAATAATCCGACACGCAGAATAGAAGCTTCAGACATACGACTTTAAGGTCATAGCCATGGTTCAACGGTCAACCTTGTTCTGAACAGAAAAGAACATGTTTCGCTGCTTAATCCCTAGCCTAATTTTATTACCAATTATTGTCATTATTGTTATCATTATTCATATTTATGTCAACCTCAATGTGCAAATGTTCAGAACATTATGATACTGATGATATTGGAGTCCACACAGGCGCGGCACAAAAGGTGTCGCCTGCCATTGACACAAAACTGAATTTAAAAAATGGGCTTTTCGGCTTGAGTTTTCTTATATAAATAGTTTTACCCTTAACATACCATATAATCATCTGGGTTTTTTTTTTACCCTGAAAAAGATGTACTTTTTTTTTGGAAGATTTGTTAAGAAAAACATTCTTCTTCTTTTTTCATAAAGTATTTTCTTCCTTTAAAAAGAAGACATTTAACATCATTTGAAATGCATTTGAGTCATACTGTGTGAATAAATGGCTTAATGCATAATGTATTGAAACGTGACACCTTGCGCAGTCCGTGCAGGCTGGCCTTGGTCGAAAC
This sequence comes from Tridacna crocea, assembly GCA_943736015.1. Taxonomy (NCBI): domain Eukaryota; kingdom Metazoa; phylum Mollusca; class Bivalvia; order Cardiida; family Cardiidae; genus Tridacna; species Tridacna crocea. The sequence continues at coordinate 20,907,619 of OX031069.1, forward strand.
GTTTGCTGTGAGTCAGATTTTTGTGGTTCATAAGACCAGCGTACCTCATAATTCTGTTGGCTGTTATATTAAACAGTTTCTATGGATCCATAACTAGGTGATGACTTGCTTTGCAATATGCCCCACGGAGTTGCCTTACGTCCGACGGTGTTTCGTTATGTCCCACGGTGTTGCGTTATGCCCCACGGTGTTGCATTATGCCTCAAGGAGTTGCATTATGGCCCAAAGTGTTGCATTAGGCGTCACGGTCTTGCATTATGCGCCATGGTGTTTTATACCGTACGGAGTTGCATTATACCAAACGGTGTTGCATTATGCCCTACAGTGTTGTATTATACCCCACGGCGTTATATTATGCCCCACGGCGATTTATTATGCCCCACGGCATTATATTATGCCCCACGGCGTTATATTATGCCCCAAGGCTTTTTATTATTTCCCACGGCGTTGTATTATTCCCCACGGCGTTATATTATGCCCCACCGCGTTATATTATGCCCCACGGCGTTGTATTATGCCCTACGTCGTTATATTATGCCCGACAGCTTTGTATTATGCCCCACGGCCTTATATTATGCCCCACGGCGTTATTTTATGCCCCAAGGCTTTGTATTATGCCCCACGGCGTTATATTATTCCCCACGGCGTTACATTATGCCCCACGTCGTTATATTATGCCCCACAGCTTTGTATTATGCCCCACGGCGTTATATTATGCCCACCGCGTTATATTATGCCCCACGGCGTTATATTATGCCCCACGTCGTTATATTATGCCCCACAGCTTTGTATTATGCCCCACGGCGTTATATTATGCCCACCGCGTTATATTATGCCCCACGGCGTTATATTATTCCCCACGTCGTTATATTATGCCCCACAGCTTTGTATCATGTCCCACGGCTTTATATTATGCCGCACGGCGTTTTATTATGCCCTACGGCGATGTTTTATTCCCCATGGCGTTATATTATGCCCACGGCTTTGTATTATGCCCACGGCGTTATATTATTCCCCATTGCGTTATATTATGCCCCACGGCGTTATATTATGCCCCACAACGTTATATTAACGTTATCTTATTGCCAGAATGCGCTTTTTTATTGGTCGCCTGCGATTGCCTTCAACTCAGAAGAGTCTAAGATGTTGCTTTGTGTAAAGGAATAAGATTTGTTGAAAGCGACACACAAGCTTATATAACGAACGAAATCATTTTCATTTATCTATTCATTTATTTTTCTCTAGTTTTACCAACATTTGATGTAAACATAGCGGTTTCAGAAAAAGTTATTTTGCCAGAGACAGAATCCGTCATCATTACAGTCACAGCAATGTAAGTTGATATAAGCCTGTCTGGTGTAGATATTTGTATCAAAGGAGCCTAAGTACCTTTTTTCCCTGTCTTTCTTTTTTCTTTTGAAAGACAATGAAACTACTGAAGATAACTGAGTCAAGCTCCATGAAAAAGGGTTAATCTCAATATTTTTTTGGTATTAAATACGATGTCATCGTAACGTTACTAATTCTAACTCATACAGCTCTTATTGTTATTATCTTTATTTTTTTATATTATTCATTTATTATGTATTTATTTTTCATCTTTTTTATGGGTCATTTTGATTCAAAAGCTAGGTCAATTAGTCAAATCTTGGGAAAACCTTCTGTGCACTCTATCGCCCACATCTTCAGTCTTATACTCATTAAAGTTGGCTAGATTGTTTTTCATGTTGATATTTTGGACAAGTTTGCAAATTGGTCATGTTGGGTCAAAAATTAGCTAGCTAGGTCAAATCTTCGAAAAACCTTTTTCAACGCTCCGGGGCTCAAATTTTTAGTGCTATTCTCTTGAAATTTAGTCCAAATATTTGTCTACATAATGTTTTTGTGGATGTGAAAACGATCTATATTGGATCAAAAACTAGGCCACCAGGCTACATCTTTGAGATAGTTTTGTACATTTTAACGATAATTTTGTTTTTGTCCAATACTAATGAAAGTTTGTCAGAATGTCTGCTTTGCTAATATCTTGGTCACATTTTAAAACTGGTCATGTCGAGTCAAACAGGGGTCCCTAGACCAAAGCTTAGAAAACCCAGATGTACATTTTAAAGGCCACATTTTTGGTACAGTACACTTAGAAATTGTTAAAGACATTTGTCTTGATAATATCTTGTGCGAGTTTCAAAATGTGTCACATCGGAAACTAGGTCACTAGCTTAAATTTTTGAAAAAACTTCGTATACGCTCTAGAGACCGCATTTTCAATCCGATAATCTTAAAACTCTGTTACAATTACGTCTGGATGATACCATAGGCTACTCTGAAAATAAGTTATGTTTTATTCAAAAGTTAAGTCAGGTAGTGAAATCTTTAAAACCTTGTATGGGTACACTTTACAGGCCACGTCTTCAGTCTCATATATTTTCTTTGTTAGAAAATTGATCATGTTGGGTCAAAAATTTAGTTAACTCGGTCAAATCTTTGAAAAAAAAAACATTTACCCTTTCAGTGCTATTAACTTTCTCTCGAAATTTGGCTAGAATGTTTGTTTTGATATTACTTGAATGGTGTGAAAATAGGTCATGTAAGAACAAAACTAGGTCACCAGGTCAAATCTTCTGTACGCTTTAGGAGTCAAATTATCAGTCTAATATCAATGAAAGTTTGTAAGAATGTTTGCTTTGCTGATATCTTGGACACATTCTTAAATTTGTCAAACCCGGTCAAGAAAGAAGTCACAAGGTCAAAGCCAAAAGAAAAATATGTACACTTTAGAGGCCACACTTTTGTACAATACGTTTGAAAATCGATAAAGATGTTTAGTTTGGTAATATCTTGTACGAGTTTGAAATTGTGTCACATCGGGGACTAGATCACCGGCTTATGTCTTTGAAAAACCTTGTGCACGCCCAGAGGCTGCATTTTCAATCTGACAATCTTGAAACGCATTTACTCTCTAATAACCATGAAAAGTTGTCAGAATATTTGTGTGGATAATTTCTACAAGTTTGAAAATAGCCTATGTTGAGCCAAAAAAATAGGTTACTGAGACAAATTCTAGAATGAGCTTATGAACACTCTAGTGGCGGTATAATAAGTTCAATATTCATGAAGGCTTGTCTGAATGTTTGTCATCAAATCTTGGATGAGATAGCTAATTGGTCAAATCTGTCTAAAAGTCTCAGATGAGCAACTTCAGGGCCCTCTTGTTTATTGAATGCCATAATTTCGGTATTTCTCTTTTCTTTTCAACAAGGTACGTGTATGGTAAACCAGTGCAAGGGACAGCCATCTTGAATATATCTACCATTGCTGAAGGTGACACAGTCAAGAGTTATCCGGAACTCGTATATGAAAAGGTACATATTTCATTAAAAAAAAGGTTTACTATATGTACCAAAGCCTTGTATTGGAGTTCACCTTTAGAATGGTAAGCGCGACTAACGAATATTTGGCGGACAGTGTAGATCAAAATCAGACTGCATAAAACGTGCCTTATAATCTTGGATCCTTACTTTTCACTTGTTTAGTCAAGTTATGACATTTAGACTACTTCTCAGTGTCAGTGGCCTGTAGTCTCGAACGTCGAAGGAGGTTAAATACAGCTCTACATCTACTTGTGCCTAGTGCTGGGAAAAGGTAGGGGAAAGAGGGTTTGATGCATCTTTGCGAGGCAATATACAAGCAAGTCATCATAATATGGCTTACAACACGCGAAAGGGACATTCGGACATTTGCGTAAAGTGTCGTCTCGGATCAACCTGCGCAGTCCACGAGGACTAATCAGAAATGACAATTTCCAGGTTTTTTTTCTGCTTTGCGCAAGTCTACTGTAGCACAAAATCTGATGGAGTCGTAAAGTGCCGTGTCGGAATAGCCTGCGCGGACTGCGCAGGCTGATCCGAGACGACACTGTACGCAAATGTCAGAATGCACCTTTCGTGTTGTAGGCCATGTAAGTTTGGACCCATAAAATGTATTTAGTCTAAAAATGGACTGGATTCGAAGATCAAATTGTCTTTTTTTCATGCAGAAAATAGAAATAAAAGTATCGACAGGGCAGGCTCAGCTTGATCGATACTTTGTCGTAGATGACTTGAGCCCCCTTTTGACAGAGCACGGTTACAAAAGCTTGTTATGGGCTTGCAATACGACCACCTATGGATGTAGATCTAGCTTGATAAAGATCGTATTTGCGGAAATTTCATAATTTAGGAGAATATTAATTTTGTGTATGCAAGATAAGCTTGTAACTGTTTTAGATAAAAACGTCCCTAAAATGGAAAATGTGTGGAAAGGGAGATGTAAAAGATCTGAGTACTGCAGTAATGGTTTATTTCTTCAAATCTGAAAAAGGTTGAGACTTTTTGCTCTTTGTAAAATGCATGCAAAACTATGCTTTTTGCCAACTGGTTAATGACAACAGAGAAATTATTTAATTTTGAAGTACTCGAACACAAAGGGTACCCTTCGAAGTTCTTGTGATAAATAAGTTAGCAATCCGACAATTATATAAAACTTCTTGAAGATAACATCACAACAGAAATAGCTGCTTTTCATAACACATATGCCTTACCTGAATGCAAGATGCTATACGTCCGTAACAGCAATGCTGAAATACTTCTTAGACATTATTGTTATTATGTTTTAGCTTGATTCAGATGGCAAAAGTGTTTTTTCCTTTGACGACATTAAACAAATAATCGACTTCAATTTGGATGGTCTCCGACTGCTCGTGGTAGCTACAGTTGTTGAGAAGGCAACAGGTGATACAGAAAACGCTTCTAGTCAACAGACTGTAATTTCCAATAAAAAGTATCATTTTAGTTTTGAAAAGAGTAAGAAGTATTACCACCCAGGATTTTCCTACAATCTGAAGGTAAGCAACTGTCATTTTTCTGTCGTATCCTCGTCCAAATTACACAAATCTGCATCTAGAATATTAATTGATCGATAGTTTAGTTCTTTTACCATTTTCAGAATAATAGCTGTCTAAATAAGATATTTGATAAATTGTTGATAATGAGCGAAACCATCCTTAAAGGGCGGATTACAAATTTTAACTTGAAGCTAGATTACATTGAATACCTTCAGACCTGCAATAGATATGCGTACCTCTTGGACTATATAAGTAGTATCGAATTCAATCCATGGCAAATGGTGACATACCAGGAGAAACAATCATTGTTATCGTCACACACCAGGGTTTGATTGAGTATGTACGAAAACAAAAAAATCAAAACATTTACTATTTCAAATGTTAGAATTAATATGTCTTGCAGGTTGTAATATCACTGACCAACGGTGACATACCAGAAGAAACAATCACAGTAAAAGCCAAATCAAGCACAGGAGAGGAGGATGAAATAAAGATAAACAAAGGATTCGCTTCATTTTTCTTTAACACAAACGATAGGAAAGGAACAATTACATTCACGGTAATAAGGATGCTCCTGGTCATGTATTCACCAACCATTTTTGGGAATATTCTTAGTCTTATTCTCTAAGGTTTTCTACATTTGTTAGTAACACAACTTCTGATTGGCTAAACCGAATGGTTTAGCCAATCAGAAGTTGTGTTACTTACAAATGTAGAAAATTCTGGAAGAATAAGACAAAGAACGTTCGTAAGAATGGTTGGTGAAAATACGGGCCCTCGTATAATACGAGTATATGTTACTTTCTGGTAATAATTGGGCATAGAAAAAAATCTGACAGCCATGAAAAAGTCCTTTTCGTTTAAACGTAAAATGTAGTTAAAGAGGGTGGTTTTTTTTTTTCATTTTAAATCAAAAGTTTTCCAAGCCATTCTTCATATAAAGCCGTCATTAGTAGAATGTACAGGCGAATACCTTTCTATAATAACGATAAAAAACCGTTACTTGTTATTCTTCTTTTAGGACAAAGCAGTAAAAATAATCTGTAGTAGGAGACCACCCAAGTGAGGGGGGGGGAGGGGGGGGGGGGGGGTAGGAAACTGTATAGTTACTTCCGAAATCTTCTCAAAGGCTCGATAAATCGGCCAAATTAAAACGATTACAAATGAAAAGTGCTCTGACAAAAGGGGACTATTACATCTCAGTGATACATTTTACCAAACAGGTCTTCACATAATGATGGATACATCACCACAACTTTATGTTACAGTCGACTGAAATGTGGGGTCAATCTGAGATAGGCTTGATCTAATAGATTTTAATCAAAAGCACGGAGAGTATTGTTAGTACAACTATCTGGCCCCCCCAAAAAACAATAATACACTAGTGTATTATCAAAAATAATTCGTGGGATTCTCTTTTGGTTTTAGACTAGCGAAGCTAGTCTATAGGCATCCAGTTTGAGCCAGACTCAAAGTAAACAAAAAGCCCCACTGTTGCCAAATACTGCCTCACAGAAAAATAACTCCTTACTTTAGGAAACTTAATTCAGTCATGATGACAACTTTGACTTAAAGCGCAGAATCTCTACCATCCCAATTTGAACTTGTTCACTTTGAAAGCAGTAGACTGTACAAGATGTCATTGATAAGGTACGTGATGCTTGCTTATGTGTAAATTAAGTGACATACATGTATATGCAAATCAGGCTTATATCACTGATTCCAACTCCACAGTACATAAAAGTATGAATGAAACTGAAAATGATACGCCCAGGTGACTTGTAGCACATCCCAGCTACACAAACCCTTACTGGTTTACTTTCGGCAGTTATAGCCGTTATTAAACAATTTCGTATAGACTATTAATTACTTCAATTCCAGGTCGAAGTCGGCGATGAAAGCGACGCATTTACTATTGAAGATTACGATGGGCCAAGTCATATTCAAGTGTCTCAAAAGATAGATGTAAGTTAAACCTGGGCCCGTATTCACCAACCATTCTTAATAACATTCTTAGTCTTATCCTTCAGAATTTTGTCAATGTGAAAGTAACAAAACTTCTGATTGGCTAAACCATTGGTTTAGCCAATCAGAAGTCCTGTTACTTTCACGGTCAGAAAACGTGAAGAATAATACCAAGAATCCTTTTAAGAATGGTTAGTAGATACAGACCCTGGGCCTTGAAAGCACCTAAGAGAAACTAAACCTTCGCCTTCTGAGTCTTTTCTGGACAACTACATCGTAAACTTGTCGAACCTAAAAGGATGTGCAGACGAGAATTTAAATTTGAATCAAATTATGGATTTTGATGGTACAAAACCTTAATGGAAAAGGAGAAAATGTTGGTTTGCATGGCAAGATAAAGGAAAAACTTATTTCTTGTATTTTGTCCTTTACCAAAAATGTTTAAAAACAACTTTATTGTGTCATGGCCATTACAGTTGAAGTTGTTTATTACAGGCTTAAGAGAATCTTTGCCTAGTATAGGTAGTAATTTTCTACCAGACGATAAAATTATGGGCTGGCCGAAATTCAAATCTTTTCAGACGAAAACTTTAATGTAACTCAAAAATTGAATTTTGGTTTGGGAAGAGTCGACCATGTTTTCAAAGGCTTCTTTTTCATGATCGTTATGATTCGGGATTGTGTTGTGAAAGGCCAATACAGGTGGCCGGTAAGACAGGTTCTACTGTTTTGTCGTAACTTGTCATCCAGCAAACGTAAAGTCTCCAGTTATCAAACAAATTTGTTAAAACTAACTAGATTAATTAAAGAATATTAACTGAAATAAGAAAATGAAAACTATTCTGTTCTGTAATATGAAAGGAAATCATTGTTATTGGAAAAAAAAAACATACTGTCAAATTGTTTAGTTTTTTCGCATTATTTTGCATCTGCTGACAAATGAAATTTTGAATCAGATATAATTTCGAGATTAGATTAATACAACTCTCCAATTGACAATAAGCAGTTGCTGCCAAAGATGGCGGGTCTAAAATACATGTAAGAAGTAATGGGTTTCAGTAGATATCTGCTCAAAACGATGACTCTTAAATAACTTGAAAAAATCCTACAGAGTCATTAAATAATGACATCACATTTGCAAGTGGGTTTTGCCTTGTGACTGCTATTTCTTCTTGGGAAATCAAATGAGATATGGAGTGCAGCACGCGAAAAGGTGCATTCGGACATTTGCGTAAAGTGTCGTCCCGGATTAGCCTGCGCAGTCCGCGCAGGCTAATCCGAGACGGCACTTTACGACTACATTAGATTTTGTGCTACAGTAGACTTGCGTAAAACAGAAAATCGCATAAAATCGGAAAGTGTCGTTTTGGATTAGCCTGTGCGGACTGCAAACGCTGATCAGAGACGACACTTTACGCAAATGTCCGAATGACCCTTTTCGTGTGTTGCACTCCATATATGCCCAGCGTGTGACGTTGGCATTAGTAAAAAATTGAATTGTGTCGATCGAATCACCCATTTAAATAATTCTCAATGTCATTTATATAGACTAAAAATGTCACGGTCTAAAAAATATCAATGGTATCCATCTCGGCAGAGAAAAATAACCATGACTCATCGCCACCATAAAAAAATTTTTCTTCGGTCTATTGATACTAACGCAATGTTCCATTTATTCATACAGGACGGAAAGATGACAATCTCAACACTGTCGAGTGGAAAAGATAAAACTGGGGCTTTACTTCTCGTAAGTTTTTTTTTTCATCCTTCATTTTGAAAATTTTTCATTCCTTACTTTATCACAAACTTTAGAGCCTTCCACTATGAAAACAATTTGCAAACCAAAATGTTGCTTAGAACATGGAATTTGACTTTGACAGCGTGGAAAACATAACAGAGAAATGGAGAAGATGCTAGAAACCGTCTTTTTTGCCTTGTCCGTAATTTATTTCATGCTTTCCGGTAGGTCATCTAGAAATACAGGTGAAATATATTTCGATAATTCATGGTTACGGCCAGTGGAAATATCGGTTTTTATTTCATGCTTTCCTGTAGGTTATCCACAAATATCGGTGATTTTTTCCCGATATTTTACGGTTACCACCAGTGAAAATACAGATTTGTATATTCTTACTCTTCAATTGAAACAACTGCTCCCACGCATTTTGTGGCCTAGGTAAAATGCGCATGCTTCACAACCAGAAGAAAAAAAATGACGTAATTTACCTTATAGTTCTCGCGCTTGATATAATATTGCATTGCTAAGCGGAGAGGATATTTCACGGGGAATTACCGAAAAGAACTGTGTTGGATTTTGATTACGTTCCCTCCAGAAAGGGTTAAATGCATAAAATAAAACATTTTTTTTCTCGTTCGGTTAAAAGTCGAAATTTATTTCATCTCGTGAACATCATTTGTAATATTTTCATTCGTGACTGCGCCACTCGTGAAAATATTGCCGATGATATTCATTCGATGAAATAATTTTCGATCTTTCACCGTTAAAAAAAAACAAAAACAAATATCCCCTATGTATTTGAAGGCATATGAGCGGCTTTCTTGAAAAAACAGGTTTACCATACACGTGTGTTTCTGTGATTAATTATACATAGCAACTTATCACATGCTTTGGTATCCACAACACCTCACCTTATAAAAATTATATTTTTGACGTTTTTCTGCGTAATTATGTTTTTTATGTAGATCCATCCGATATTACGTTTCAACACGTGTTCGATTCTCTTTGTTTTTTTTACCAGTTCCTGTCCAGAGGAAAGTATATTGACAGGTTTTACCTTGGTGTAGCCACAGAATCAAATAAGGTCATATCGGATGTTACACAAGAGATGCTTTCTCCTGAAGCACGTGTAGTTGGGATTTATGTAGACAAGACTACAGGAAAACTAGTAGCTGATTCTGACAAATTTTCATTTGAGAACCCTAAATGTCCCGGTAAAGGGGTGAGTATTTATTAATATTTTTTCATGGCTCGAGTTCGCTAATGACAACTACACTGGTCAGAAAGTGTATGATCCACTTAAACTTTCAGCCATATAATGGGTTTTTTCTGAATTTCTTCTCTGAAAATTCAGTTTAAAAAATTCCAAAGTATTTTGTGTTTCTAATAAACGATATTTATATATCAAAAAATTTAAGTTAGTTTTAAAACTCGACATTTCAAGAATATGGCTCCCTAGGTGAAGCTGATGTTTTTTTTTTATGTCCTTTCTTTTGCAAGTTGTCTAGAAAATTCCATGGCGTTTTTTGTAACATTAGAATGATAAATCAGTAAGTAAATTTTTTAACCTTTTACCTTATATGCCAATTTAAGGCTCTTCCATTTCAGCAGCAAATAAAGATATGATGTCAAAAATATGGACAAATAAGGATACCACCATCTGATTGATTGGAAAACATTGTGGGAAAAGGAGAAATTGCTCGTTACGAGCAATTTCTCCTTTTCCCTAAATGTTTTCATAAGCTGTCTGTTGTTGATATGTCAAAATGAGTATCTATGGAGTTAAGGGTTAATAGACAAAACAATGCTTTGTTCAAAACTCGGCGGAAAACCGCTATTATATGTGGTGCAGGCTTCTTGTTAGGAAAACATATCTGCAATGAACTACATTCGATATGGCTCACATAGTGTTTCATGTTTATTTCATGCCTTCCGGTAGGATATCGAGAGATAGCAGTGAAAATATTTTTCGATCTTACACTGGTACCACCAGTGAAAATACCGATTTTCATGTTCTTGTTGCCTAGGTAAATTGCGCGTGCCTAACAACCAGATGGGAAATATGACGTTATATACCTTATATTTCTCGCGCTTGGCGTAACGTTGCTATGCGGGAGGGGTACGCCACGGGGAATAAGGGAAAAGAACTGTACTGAATTTTGATAAAGCTCCTCCCAGAAAGGGTTAAAACCATAAAATAAATAGAATTTTTTTTTTCGGTGAAAGATCGAAATTTATTTCATCTCGTGAACACCATCGGTAATATTTTCACTCGTGGCTGCGCCACTCGTGAAAATATTACCGATGGTGTCCACTCGATAAAATAAATTTCGATCTTAAACCGAAAAAAACAAATATCCTCTATTTATTTCATGCCTTCCGGTAGGATATCGAGAAATAGCAGTGAAAATATTTTTCGATCTTACACTGGTACCACCAGTGAAAATACCGATTTTCACGTTCTTGTTGCCTAGGTAAATTGCGCGTGCCTAACAACCAGATGGGAAATATGACGTCATATACCTTATATTTCTCGCGCTTGGCGTAACGTTGCTATGCGGGAGGGGTACGCCACGGGGAATAAGGAAAAAGAACTGTACTGAATTTTGATAAAGCTCCTCCCAGAAAGGGTTAAAAGCATGAAATAAATAGAATATTTGGTTTTTTTTTTTTTCGGTGAAAGATCGAAATTTATTTCATCTCGTGAACACCATCGGTAATATTTTCAGTCGATTCTGCGCCACTCGTGAAAATATTACCGATGGTGTCCACTCGATGAAATAAATTTCGATCTTTCACCGAAAAAAACAAATATCCTCTATTTATTACATTCTTCAGCTGCTGTTTGATTTGTTTATAATTAAAGGCCGAGTAAAGGCCGAAATATCAAAGCAGGGATCGTAATATATTTAACCCTTTACCAAACAATCCCTGGTTTTTACGGCCCTGAAAAAGAAGCCATTTGAAAACAATGTGGGAAAAGGAGAAAATGCTGGTAACCATAGAGTTTTATAGACTTAGAGGATCTGACACGAGTTTGTTTTTTAGATAAAATTTTATTAAACAAGTCTACAAAAACGTTATTAAGAGAGCCTTTGGCGAGCTTAATAACATTTTTTTTCTTGGGTGAGTTTAAATCCAACGAGTATCAGATTCTTTTATCCCATTACTCTATTACAAGAGAACGTATTAAATCAGAGGCATACGTACATGTATCATGTGTAGTGAAATTTACATGAAGCCTGTGCGCTTACTTTGACAGATACCTTACGAACGAAAAATAGTTCTGAAGAAACTACGTGTGTTGGTTTTGTTTTGAGTCTAAAAGTGATTAAATTAATAACTTTGTTATGAAAAAGAAGTTTGACCACTAATTTCCTTCAGGAACCTAGGTCAGCAATGTCTTAGAAACGAAGCCTATAATTACAGAGTGTTGATCAAATACAGCACTATTTTCTTATCTCACGTGTATAAAACAAGAAAATTCGTTATGGCTGTATTACGTTGAAAACAAGGAGATTTATTTGAAAATGTGGGTTTATTGTGGATGCTGGTAGATAACTACTGTGAAAAGAAAACGAGAGAAAGTGAAAATCGATTTATGAAAAGCATCCTTATATATTGTTTATAGCGTATAATAGTGCCGTGTGAAATATATTAACCCCTTTTCAAGACAAGCCCTGTTTTTACAACGTTGGGAAAGAAGCCTTTTGAAAACATTGATGAAAAAGGAGACAATGCTGGTAACCAGCATTTTCTCCTTTTCCAACAATGTCTTCTATTCTATCAAGGACTATATCCGCCATTTGAGTTTTTTTTAAATTGTCAAATGTTTAAAATTTGGCCGAGTCTAAAATTTTGTGGTTTGGTGAAGGGTCACAGAATGATATATAAATTGCTGTTTCAACAGTTACAACTGAATACACTTGCAAATGTTAAACCTGACGACGTCAAACAATTAACTGTCACTGGAACTCCAGGTATGAGCGTTGGACTTAATGTCATGGATACCGCTCTACTCCTCCTCAACAGTACAAATGTCCTACGAAAAAACAAGGTAAAAACCATCAAACAGTAGTTTCAGCCTTGGTAAGATGGGGTTTTGTTTTAATTGAGAATTTCTATGTTTCCAACAAACAAATGAACCATGCTCTGGCAAAAAGAGCTTAGTGCATCTCTGTAATACATTTTAACAATCAAGCCACCACATAATTATGGTTCTATAATGGTCAGTTTTTGAAACAACTGACCTAACTGATCATGAGATAGTCTGGTCCTTGGAAGTGTAGAAAATAGACCAATAGCGAAAGGTTTCTATCCAAACTAACCTGCACTAACCTAGGCCGACCTAGGTCCACATTATTTAGATGCATTCAGCCCCCTTTTACAAGCGTATGGTTCAAATTAATTTTCATCTCCTTTTTCACTTAGCATCCCTTCTGTTTCTCCATAAATTTGAGTGTTGCTTTAAATATCTTTGATACTACGGACGGTTTGGTTTATATTTCGGCCCAAAATTGGCTTGCAACACGTGAAAGGGGGCATTCGGACATCTTCATAAAGTGAAATCAAACTTGGAATGAGCCATGTTCTTTGAAAAGTGGCATTTTACGGATCCATGATTATATTGCCTGCAACACCAGAAAAGAGGTATTCGGACATTTGCGTAAAATGTCGTCTCGGATCAGCCCGCCAAGTCTGCGTATGTTAATCCCAAATGACACGACACTTCTTGTGTTTATGTAATTTTTCTGTTTTGCACAGGTTTACTTATCTTCGCGAGCCATGGTTACGATCACTACGTGGATCTTTCCTTGGTGGGTCGAGCCCGATTTCAAGATTCCCGCAATACGCCCCCTATTGGATGCTGGTTTTTATCCCCCCCCCCTTTAGATCATATTTTTTATAGCCAATAAAATATTGTTTTACAAAACGCTTAGGAATACAATAGATTCAACATGAAGCAATGACTACAAATGTGCTTCGACATTTCATGGTCAGGTGCTGAGATAATTTATAGCCTGAAACCTTCGATAATTGATTGGTCCCACTGAAACTTTCTGTAAATATTGTTCGTCTATGTTTTTTTCGATAATAAATCGTTACAGATCCTGCAGACATCCACGGAGGTATGCATGCTTACCTTCTATTTTTATTCGAAAGGTCACGACCTTATTTTATTTTTTATCAAAGATGAAATACTACGAGCGATTTGATTCGTGCTCTTAGAGCTAGCTGCAACCAATGAAAATGCCTATACTGGGACTGTCGAAACCAATCTCCATCCGCCAAGGGTATAGCTTACGAAAATGAAGTTTACTGTAGTACAAAATCTTTTATTATACAGCAAAGAAATGTCTCGTGATCTGATTGGTTAACATGCCGGGAGCATATAGACCATGTACCCTGGCAAAAACCACGCACAGCCAGTTTCCCTTTCCAGTGCCCCGTAAACATCACTACACTTGCAACACAGCATCCGAAATGGCGGCGTCGATCGACCACCAGATGCATCAAACTGCACGTTTTAGTGACGTCATTTTCAGTGACGTAAGTTTTCATTGAATTGGGGCACTCAGAAGGGAATTACTATTTCGTCAGCATACTCGATTCGTGAGATTATAAAACGTAAAATTTTCGCCTAAAGCGCTTTGAAAGGTAAAACTTTGCAGTATAATAAATTCGTTGTTTCGGCTCGTGGCGACATGATTAACCACAGCCGTGAACAAGTTTCCAAGTCCCCTGCCACCTGACCGTACAGCTAATAATGTAGAAGTAAGGTGCCGTCTCGGATTAGCCTGTGCAGACTGGACCGAGACGACACTTTACACAAATGTCATGATGTCCTTTTGGCATGTTGCAAGCTATATGATGGATGATGAATTAAGGTAAGACCTGTGTAATGCACGTCCAGTGAAAATTGTAATTGGTTGATAAATAAGGATAAATAAGGATTTATGCAGAAATAATATTTTTGCACATTTCTTACGGATCAGAAATTCCGTTTATGTCTATCTTGAAATTTGTTTATACTTTTGTTAGTTTTCTGAAAAGGGAGGTAATTATTATCTCTTTTTGAATTGAGAATATAGTGGTTTTAGATTTATAAATGATAATTCAAAGAAGGAAAAAATGAATCCGTGAAAGTACATGTAGTTTAATAATAGATCTACTCATTTTTAATTATAGCTAATTTTACAGGATGATATCTTAGTAGAAATAGCTGTTTTCCATTACACAGGTCTTACCTTAAATAAACCTTTTTTTGCCACAACCGGGCTCAAATATAATTTGTGATTCATTGGATCGACAGAAACACAATTATTACTATCACTCAATAGTACTTGTCATGATCAGTTTATATTTTTAAGGTTTCATTGGGATAATAAGTCTAGAATTATTCATCTCGGACGAAACCAGCGTCTTTTAAGGGTTGATTGATTTCATAATCAAAGGAGAAACGTATTTTATTCTTCTACAATGCTCCATGTAATGTTTATGTAATGAAGCAATGTGTTTGTTTTGCAATATTGAGCTTGACAACCAGGCTAAGATTATCATCTGAGAGTAATATATACCATAAATGCTTATATCTTTTTATCACGATTGAACTTTTTAGCCTGTATTCCCTTAACCCATTACCACACAATCCCTACTTTTGACACCCCTGAGAAAGAAGCCTTCTGAAAACACTGTGGGAAAAGGAGAAAATGCTGGTAACCAGCATTTTCTCCTTTTCCCACAATGTTTTCTACCCTTCACAAAACAAATTTCAAATTTTGGGTCACTTTTATTTTGTTGTCTGCAAATGCTTTCAATTTGGACCAGTCTAAAATATTGTTGTTTGGTAATGGGTTAAAATAAGCAATAGATATACTTTCAAGTGTTCACAAAAGGTTTATCGAGTTAAATTCATATAATGTAGTTATTTTATTTATTTATTTATTCTTTTAATTTTAGTCTACTTTAAATATATTTTTACATGGATTGAAAAGCAGCTTCTTACAACTCATACTGATCCCTCTTGAGTCTGCTTCCTTGGAACTACACATTCACTCACGCCGAATGTGTGGGCCAATAAAAAGAAAATTCCAAGCTTTACACCCACACCATGGTATCGAACTCACAACCTTATTGTTACAAGGCCGATGCACTACCCCACAACCATGGACCCAACACAATTGTTTTGTCTCTTTGTGTTTACACCTAAAGCCTTTGTTTCATTTGAGCACTGAGGTATGTGTATTGTGAAAACTAAATCAGAAAATATATTATGAATAAATGGTTGAAATGATGAAAACTCTTTTCAGATGTTTGACATGATGAAATCACATGATCTTGGCTGCGGTGAGGGTGGAGGCAAAACCGCCGGACAAGTTCTACGTGTATGTGTTTTGTTCATTTTATTTGTTGGTTATTTAATTGAACCGTAAGTTCATTGTCATGGAACTTAAAAAATGATAAGAAGATAAAGAATACACAGTGACATTTTCCATACATAGACGATACCAGAAGTCTTGTGAGCAGTTTAGATCAAGATCAGATTGCACAGAAGGTGTAGTCTCATCAATGATCTGCATTGTCTATTCCAGTGTTTTAGATTATCACCGAACTTTCTTTTGATCTCGTAGATGAAGTGTAATTTTAGCCTTTGAGAAAAAGTAATTTATTTATTCAGTAAAATGAAAGAATCAATTTGTTACCGACAATTGGCGACTTATACAGTAGTTATCAACGGCGTCTATCAAGCTGCCCACAACTCTGAACATCTACAAGGCTGAAATAGCTTTCATTTTTTTGTCGAAACTTACTTGTAGGCTTAAAAAGAAATTGTCTTTGTTAACCCTTTACCCCATAAGGCATTTCTATGGCATCTCTAATTGACCCTAAATAACCGCAGGGATGAAGCCGTTTCTTATGTGTAAATGACACCTTTTGATAGCATAGAAAATATTGTGAAAAAAGGTGAAATTGCTCGTTACGAGCAATTTCACCTTTTGCCACAATGCTTTCCAAGGCTACTACAAGCAATGTGTAGAAATGAGTATCTATGGAGTAAAGGGTTAAGCGAAAGATTTTAAACCCTTACTTGTTTTCATGTCCATTGGTTATTGTTTTTATAAACTCTTGAGTATCAAAGATGTTTCCAACACAGAATTATGTTTCACTTTATTAAACAATGTCTTTAGAAACACACAATGAAGCAAATGGTTATAGACAGCTTGAGGTTCATCGGAACCCCCTGAACTTTAAAATATCTTGGAAAGTCCAGTATCGGTTTTTATGAAAATGTTCAAAATTCAATTTAAAAAAAAGCCCATACAAACTCTCAGGGAAGCGTAAAAATTGGAATTTTCCTACCTCAAGAAAGAGCATTTTGCCTGTTTCAGCCGTGTCAGCTTTTTGTCCCGAGGCTTAACCTTTTCCGACTATTTCGCACCGTGATTCATGCTTTTTCCTTTCCGAATACGCTCGATGGAATTGTCAATCACTTTAGCGCGCATTCCATTATCAGTCTGGCTGATTCTACTCTAAGTCTTCTTTAACAACATATCAGTGCTGTACAAGATGGGACTGTAGACCTCTGACTCCAATAACCCCAAAGAAAAGAAGTCGCACGGTTTGAGGTCAGGATGAAGACAACCACATTGCAGAGCACTTGGTTCATGCAGCATAGTGCAACGTCACACACATCTAATTCTGTGACAGCCTTTTAATACGGTGATAGGGTGGGTGATAGGGTAATATCAAGACAATATCCGGTACATGTAAAGAATGCTGAATATCGTGACCTGAGCACAATCCTTACCTCAACCTACCTGACTGGAGTATTCAAAAGTTTACAATCACAAAAAAACAGACAATAAAATCTAACAACAAGTGAATCGTTCGGTTATAGGATAATATAGAGACAATATCCGGGGGTAAAAGACTACTGTAATATCGTGACATGAGCACAATCCCAACCTCATCCTGCGTGACCTTAGAGCATTTTGAAGTCAGAGGTCTACAATCCCAACCATGACAATACAGACAATGAAATTAAACAACACCTAAAGTGAAATCATTAGGATAGATACTGAAATTTGAGCTAAAGTGATCGACAATATCATCGTGAGTGTTCGGCTTAGGAAGAGCATAAAAGGCTATTAGATTGAAAACATTATTAATCACTAAAATAACTCGAATGACAAACAGGTACTTCCGATTTGAAATCTGTATGAAAGTGCGTATTGTTGTGAAAATTGAGTGAAATTACAACACACAAAAACAAAACAACAACAACAAAAAAAACTTGAATATTTTATATATATGTATGCTTTTTTCTTCCTGATTTTTTTATAGGCATAACAAAATATATAAGTTATCTTACTATCCGGACACCTTGTATTTAAAAATTGATGGGGTTCCGATAATCTTGAAAATACCAATATTGTCCATTATGGTAGACATATATTTTATGTAACTTATTGAACAGTATAATATGAATTTTAACAATCTTAACTTAAACAACAAACAACATGGATAAAAATCTATACGTCTATGAGAAGGTTTGTTATCGCTCTATTTTTTTAAGGATCAAAAGTTTTTTTTCAAACTCAACTCCTAATAAGATTTAAGATGAAACTTTAGAATTGCATATATTTCACTTAAGTCGGAATGAGACAGTAAAATCCGAGAAAGCATAGATTCATACCATATTTGTGTATTGTGCATTTAATTAAATGTTCAAGATCAGAGTAAGATAAGTATCTATTGATTGTAACCCATTACAGGACGCAGGTTTGACTATCGTTACTAACGCCCAGATCGACGAAAACAATCTGATGAGAGAGTCAATGTCATGCGACAAGCACTCCAGGAAGAAGCGAGCTACTTGTTAGTATAGCAACTCTTAACTCTTTACCAAAGGACAAAATTATAGACTTGTCCAAATTGAAAGCATTTGCTGACAAAAAAATAATTATATGGTTAGGGTAGCATGGAAAACATTCTGGTAAAAGGAGAAAATGCAGCATTTTCTCCTTTTCCCACAATGTTTTTTTTAAAGCTTCTATCTCAGGGTCGTTAAAAGTCGGGATTATGAGGTAAAGAGTTAACCTGTTAAATCTTGTAAATAAGTGAGATGAACGTTTCGAGCCGATCGTAGAAACCCTCATTTTGCTATTTTAAAACTTCAAAAAAATATGAATTCTAATTGGCTAGTTAGTTTCGTTTGGTCAATCAAAGATTTCGTTATTTTAAAATTAAGAATGAAACAAAGAATAGCTTGTCGTATCATACGAGACGGGGTCCTGCAGATTGACTCGTGTGAAATCACCTTATAGCTGCGGATGTGACTTTGACGTGACTTTGGTGTAAGGATGACATGATGATGTAAAGATGGCGTGACTTTGATGAACCTTTGACGTGACGATGCTGTACCTACATGTATATAACGTGACAATGGCATGACTTTGACGTGAAAATATGCAGCTGTCAGAAGTGTCATCTTTCTGTCAATAGTTTGTCCGAGGTGATTATGACAAAATCATGTTCGTCTACATAATTATTAGCCATGCTCTGGCAAAATGGGGGATTAATGCATCTCTGTAACGCATTATAACAACCAAGTAAACTTTTAGCTATCATTCCAAAAATACATTTTGTTTTTTAATCGTCTGAATCATGAGATAGACAGGTCCTTTGCACGAACTGCGCAGGCTGACCTGGGCCGAAACTTTTTTCAGGTGCATCAAGCCCTTCTATCAGAGAGCACGACTCAAAATGGTTTAGCTCAACAGTAGGTACTGGGAATAACTTTCGAATTAAGTTGAAAAGTATTGATGAATACTGGTCATGTTGCTTTTTCAACGTGAAAGAATAATCGCTTTCCTCTTTATCCAAGTCATATTATCAAGAAATACTACGACAATATCTTCAGTTTCAGCCTAATTCCGATAGTCTGTTCAGAATATGATAAAAGAGACCCTCGTTTATTGTAACTTGAAATGTCTCTTTAACTCTTTACCAAACGACAAAGTTTTGGACTAGTCCAAAATGAAAGCATTTGCAAACAACAGAATAAACATGTATCAAAAATTGAAATTTGATTTGGAAAGGGTAGAAAACATTGTAGGAAAAAGAGAAAATGCTGGTAACCAGCATTTTCTCCTTTTCCCACAATGTTTTCTAAGGCTTTTCTTTCTCAGGGTCGTTAAAAGTCGGGATTGTGTGGTAAAGAGTTAAACAAATTGTTTCCTGAAAAGACGATCCCATTGCCTGAACAGTGATGACACATTTTGATGAATTCACAACTTCATTCATTGGTACATGTATACAACATGTATATAACATGGTTTACAATATACAAGATTTTCTTAAAGATGTTCAAGGTCAAATATATATGTCGGGAAGTTATGGGCTTAAAATTGTTAAAAATTGCAGATTGTTATGAAACCAATCAGCAAGACTGTTGCGAGAAGGGTAAAGATTATGCATTAGAACTTCTTTATGACCCGGACGTTCAAATAGAGGATTTAAATATTGAAACAGCATGCCACGCCGCAGCACTTAAACTTGCCAAGCTGCGTGATGAGGCTAACAACTATAAGTACTCCCGATCCTGTTTGGCTCACTTCTATCGGAAATGCACGGAATACTTACTTGAAGAACAGTATGGTAAGCATTATGTTTGTACAATGTAAAACATTTCAAACGAAATACCTTTTATATTCTCTTTGAGCTGACGATTTTAGCGCAGTAGAGTTAACAAGTTGAGAGAATGAAATTTCAATATCAGCATGGTTTAAATTACACTGTTTAACTTTTTCTCTCAAATTTCACTTTTAGACTTATCCAAATTCAATAAATCAGAGCTCCAGATAAGAGTTTTCAGTGGTTTTCTAAATCCATTAATTCTCTTTGAAACCATATGTTGTGGGTACTCATTTAGAATCGTCTCGATGAGACTATTCTAATGAGTACCCACAACAAGTGGTTTGGTAGTGAGTAATTCATCATTATAATTTTGAAATTAAAATCACTCCCTCTATCTGGAGCTCTTTAAAGGTGGCCTTTCAGATTTTGGGACGAAAATCTTACAAAAATACAAAAAAAAACATCATTATTCTCCCGAAGCCTTTTAATTTACATTCATAAAACCCCAGTAGTCGAAAACCATCCGTCAGAGAAATCGAAAGAGAAGATCGAAATTTGTCCAAATGAGTGAACATCATCGGTAATACTTTTAAGAGTGGCTCAGCACCGAAAATAAGTTTATTTTTAGCTCACCTGAGTACAACGTGCTCAAGGGAAGCTTTTAGGATCACCCGGTGTGCGTCGTGCGTCGTCAACTATTCTTTAAACATCAACTCCTCCTAAACCGCTGGGCCAATTTGGACCAAACTTACCTGGAATGTTCCTTGGGATGTCCTCTTTTAAATCTGTTCGCAGAATTTGATTCCGTCGAAAACTCTGGTTGCCATGGCAAACAAAAGGAATTTTCTAGGAAATTCTTCAAAATCTTCTTCTCTGAAACCGCTGGTTAGATTTTAACATAATGTCACAGAGTCTTTCCATCGGTGTACCTTTTCAAAAATTGTTCGCAAAATTTTGATCCGTCAAGAAACATGGCTCAGGTGAATGGGCGCTACTTGCACTATACAAAAATGAAGAAATTCTTGAAAATTCTTCTTCTCTGAAACTGCTGATCAGGTTTTAAAATAATTTCACAGAGATGTTCCTTGGGTGACCCTTTTCAAAAATTCTTCGTAAAATTTTGATCCGTCGAGAAACATGGTTCTAGTGAAGGGAGGATACTTGCACCATAGGGAAATGAAGAAATTCTTAAAAATTCTTCTTCTATCGAACGGCTGGTCAGATTTTGAAATAATTTCACAGAGATGTTACTTGGGTGACCCTTTTCAAAAATTGTTCGAGAAATTTTGATATGTCCAAAAAAGAAAAAAAAATGGCTCTGGTGAATGGGTGCTTACTGCACTATATGGAAATGAAGAAATTCTTGAAAACTATTCTTCTCTGCAACCGCTTGTCAGATTTTGAAATAATTTCACAGAAATGTTCCTTGGGTGACCCTTTTTCAACAGTTGTTCGCAAAATGTTGATCTGTCAAGAAACATGGCTCTGGTGAATGGGGGCTACTTGCACTATAGGGAAATGAAGAAATTCTTGAAAACTCTTCCTCTCTGAAACGGCTGGTCAGATTTAAAAATAGATTTAAAGAAATGTTCCTTTAATGACCCTTTTCAAAATCTTTTTGCGTAATTTTGATAGGTCAAGAAACATGGCTCTGGTGAATGGGGCCTACTTGCACTGTACGGAAATTAAAAACTCCTAAAATTTCTTCTTTTCTAAAACTGCTGGTCAGATTTTGAGAGGACTTTTACAGGTGACCTTTCGAAAATTGCTTGGCAAAATAATGATTTTATTTCCAATGTTTCAATACCTTACAAAAAAAGGCTATGGTCCTCTAAAAAATTCAGGTGAGCTATCCATGGTCATCTTGGCCCTTTTGTTTATACTCTAACCCTTTTTTCTTGGGTTTCTCTATTATGTTATGATATAAAATTTTGGCATTAGAGGGTCATGACTCTCTCAAATAGGTGCTGGGATTTTAACTCCATTTTGTAGCGAAAATCTTAATTTGGTAGAGAAAATTGTTGGTTATACCAGTAATTTAAATGTACTTTACAACACATTCATGCTTAGCTAGGACTTTCACTATCCTCAGTTTTGTAATAAATCAAGAAAAAGAAGCCTTCTGTTCTATTTGTTTTCTTCCTGTCAATCTATTTCCAAATACTCTTGGTTCTATAAAACTGTAACTTTAGATTAATATCTGTGCCTATCTTTTATATCTAAAACAAAACATAATTATTTTATTACAGTATGTCAGTATGTCTTCTTTTTAATTCTTCTTGTTATTCTGCTTCTCCTTTTTTTCGAAGGAAATGAGGATATTGTTGCAAAATCTGCGCTGGATGACTCAAATGAATATCTGCAGGCTTTAAAAGAAATTGACATGGACGCCAATAGCTTACAGGCACGGAAAAACTTCAAAGACTCCTGGTTCTTTAATGAGGTAGAACTGGACGAGTACGTAGGCACAATATTCATTGGTTCTCTTTCCTTTAGAGTGTTCTTCATCATAGATTTTTTTTTACCATAGCTTTACACAATAGTATTAACTTTCCTTAATTCTAACCACTTGGTTAGTTAACCCTTTCCCAAACAAGCCCTGGATTTTACGTGTATGCAGTAAGAGTCTTTTGAAAACACTGTGGGAAAAGGAGAAATTGCTCATAACGAGCAATTTCTCCTTTTCCCACAGTGTTTTTAACCCTTTTTTGAGAACTTTCTGGCACTTTATCCAAACCTAAAATAGTCGTCTGCAAACTCTTTTGGTTTGGAAGAGTCCAAAGTTTGTCGTTTGGGAAAGGGTTAATCAATCCGGTCAATTGTTAAGATATTGTCTTAATGTGTTTAATTTACGGTACTTTTTGTAAGTTTACCTGAGCACAGATTGCTTAAGGTGAGCTTTTTGTGGTCGTGTTGTGTTGGCCGTATGTACGGTATGCGTCGTCTGTCATCCGTCGTCGACTTTTACCATGCGCACACTCTGGTGTGCAACAATTTCGGTCCGATTCTCATGAAATTTTAACATAATATTCACCATAATATCTCAGACAATTTCGAAAATGTGTCATACTTTGTCAAAAACTAGGTCACCTTGCCAAATCTTAGAAAAAGCTTGTGTATGTTCTAGAGGTAACAGAGAGTTTTGAAAGTTGGTCAGAATGTTTGCGTTGATTATATCTTCGACTTGAAATGGGTAACGTTTAGCCAAAAACTAGGTCACCGTGTCAAATCATAGAAAAAACCTCGTGTACACTCTAAAGGCCACATTTTCTGTCCAAAACACTTCAAAGACTGTTTGGCTTCATATCTCGAACAAGTTTAAAAATGTGAGTTACATCGCGTCAGAGTTTGGGTCACAGGGTCAAATCCTTGAAAAACCTAGTGTTCGTCAAGTAGGGCACATTTTCGGTCCAAAACATGGTCAGAATGCCTGTCTTGGTAATATTCTGGACTAGTTCAAAAACGGTATTGTTGAGTCAAAAACTAGATCACAAGGTCAAGTATTAGAAAAACCTTGTGTACGCCCTAGAGACCACATTTTCAGTCCCAGACCTTTGAAAGGTGGTCATTATGCTTTTTTGATAATATCTGGGACAAGTTCGAAAATAAGTTAAGTAGGTTCAAAAGATATCTCACAAGGTCAAATCTAAGAAAACCCGTGTGTACAGGCCAGAGACCACATATTCTGTCCAAAACACTTTAAGGATGTTCAGAATGTCAGGCTTGATTATATCTCAAACAATTTTGAAAATGTGTCACGTCAAAAGCTGGTTCACTGGGCCAAATCTTTGAAAAGCCTTGTGTACGCTCGAAAGGCCACATTTTCAATCTAAAGCCCATGAACTTTGGTCTTGATGATATCTCGGGACCAGTTTCAGAAGAGTTTACTTTTGGTAAAAAGCTAAATTACAAGGTCAAATCTTGGGAAAAAAACCTTTGGTACGCTCTAAAAATCCACGCTTTTAGCCCAGGACTATTGAAAGTTGGTCGGAATATTCTTTTTTTGGTGATATGTCGAATTTGGAAAAGGGTCACCCAGGGTTAAAATTAGGTCACTTGGTCGACTTTTTACAAAAAAAAATATTGTTTAATTTATGCTCCAGAGGTCACATTTTCAGTTCAATACGCATAATACTTATTCATAGTGTCTGGCTTGATGAAATATGGCATTAGATTTAAAATGAGTTATGTCGGGTAAACAATTAAATCATCATATCATTTTTTTTAAATCTTGAATACATTCCTAGGATCACATTTTCTGACCAACTCTGAACGATATTAGTTAGGATATTTTTATTGATTTAAGATGAGATTGAAAATAGTTAACATTTAGTAAAAATGTAGGTCGCCATTATAATCTTATAAAACATCTTGTATATTTTCTAGAAGCCAACTTTTCTGTTCGATACTACAAATTGTAAAATGGGCTATGTATGGATAAAAGTAGGTAAAAACAGACAAATTCCAGAAAAATAACTTGTTTGCAAGCCAGGGCAAAATCTTTCATTATAATTCCTGTAAAAGCATGTCAGACTGTTTGTCATAATACCTCGGAAGGGATTGGAAATGGATCATGTTAGGTCAAAAGGCAGAGGTGAGCGACTCAAGGGCAATTTTGGCCATTATGGCCCTATTGTAATACTCTGCCCAACTGACCACTTTCTTTCCTACAAAAGTGTTATTTGGTTATAATGGTCAGCGGTATGATGCAGCACTCAAACCAGTGTTTATCAGTAAGATAAGAAAGTCAATAAGTGCTAGAAATAAGATAGGAAAGTCAGAGTAATATTCAGCTTCAAGATAGCTAAGTCAGTGCAAAGTTCAAAACAGCAAGCCAGTGTTAATTTATACTATAGAATAGGAAGATCATTCAAAAGTACAGCAATAGGATAGGAAAGCCATGTAAAAGTTGGCAAAAAAAGTTTCAGGTGTTTACAAAAGGTAAGAATATAGTACAAACTGGTAAATAAGGTTATAAAATCAATACCAAGGTTTGCAATTGGATATGTACTTCAATATAAAAGTTTGCACTAAATAGATAAGAAAAGTCAACATCAATTCCTGAAAAGGGAAAGAAGACTCACTGGAGAGTTCCACAGTAAGGTAGAGAACGAATTAATCCAAAATTTTGCAAAAAGTCTAGAAAGTCAATACAAAGTTGTTCAATAAATTGAGAAACTCAATACAATGTTTCACAACAAATTAGGAAAGTAGGCGTAGAATTACATTACAAAACATGAAAGTTTATACAAAATTCAGTAAGATAAGAAATCAATACCAAGTTCCTAAACAGCAAAGAAAGGTTAATACAAAGCCCCGCAATAAGATAAGCAACGTTCCTGTGAAGTATAAAAGTTGTTAAAAAGTAATGCAATACTGAAGGAAAGTCAAAATGCGATAAAGCGATACATAAATCCTCAATAAGATATGAAAGTCAATGCTTCGGAGTAGGAAAGGCGACACAAATATTTCACATAAGATAGGAAATCAATATACGTGCAAAGAAAGAAAAGTTCATACATATTTCAGCAAAATGATTGGACAACGGTATGAAATTCCTAAACAAGATAAGGTATTCTATATAAAATTCTACAAAAGTAGAGCAGAATATCTCATATGAGTACACCAATTGAATGATAAAAAATAAAAGTAAATATATAGACAATAAAATAGAAATACAACAAAAAAACATCAATATCACATTTAAATATAAAGTATATATAAAGTTCTGCAATAGGTTAGGCAATGTACTGAAACACTTCTGCAAAAAGTATGAAAATCAAAACAGGTTCTTTAATGAATTAGTAATTAATGTTGGGCAATGAAAAAGAAAAGTCAATAGAAAGTTACTCAATAAATAGGTTTCTAAATACAAAAATCTGCAGTAAAATAGGCACTTCAAGAACGTAAATCGGTAATAACAGGGAACTCAATAGTATGAAAAAGGCAAAGGCTAAATACGAGCTACGTGAATAATTTTTAGAACAAATATCTATCCATTCGAATGACGAGCTAGATACTAGGTCTTGAAATAAAAGAGTTCGAATTCCGGCTGAGCCAAAAATAATTTTGAATGTTGTCAAAACTAGAAAGCTTCGTTCTTTCGTAGGTTTATACATGTGAAATAGAGCGAACTGTCCCTGATTTTCTTAACAAAATAAGACAGTTCCATGACAATTTCGTTCATTTATGTCAGAAAAATAACTTGGAATGATTATTGATTCGAAAACTTGTAAAGATTATTCTACGGGAAATTTTGCTCTCTGCATGTAGATCTAGATCTATATAAGAGAGACTTTGATCTTAAGGGACGCATGGTAGGAGCACGTGCCACCACAATAAATATACACACAAGAAAAATGAAACAGAATCTTTCTTTCATTTCTGTGTTAGTGCACATGTCTACCCATGTTTAACCTGGAATTTCTTTAAATTCAAGAGTGCGTAGATCGCTAAAATCAGACATTATGGAAAATAATTACATGTTTGTTATGTAATGGAATTCAATAGTCATTAGTCTCGTGCAAGTCACTGAACATTCCCACAATGCTTTTTTTGATTTTGGCGGGAAATCTAAAAATAGCTTAAGAGGCTACGTAGCCTTTTAAGGGAATACCACCATTTTTTTTTTTTTTTTTTTGTAATTTTATGATTCTTAATTACTGATGATTTGTGTTGTTTTTTCATATAAATTTCAGTGACATGTACATTTACCAATTTAGTGTGATGTGAATTTCTAAATTCCCACCTTTAATGGTTCTAGAGTATTCCGAAAATAGGTCACTGTATAACATATCTTTATAACACCATAAACCACCGTGGATCAAGTTTATGTATGTTATTATATCAAATTGTCTGTGTTCAAATGCAGGATATCCAATTTGCCAAGTCATCGTATGTCTTTTATTATTACCTTTTCCTTTTCTATTTATTTTTTAACATGCAAATGACAAGGCCAGTCAGAAAGAGTATCTAAGTGTGTGATTAGTAATCGACGATATTTTAATATCTCTCATAAAGAGACTTGAATCGCAAGTTATAAAGAAAAACGTGTATGGGGTATTAACAAAAAGTCAGACAGGAAGGGTTTGAAGTTGATTAATTTCTGTGTCAAATATGCAGTTTAATCGATTTAAGATTGTAAAATACTTCTAACACCAGCCGGATCAAGTTCTATTTGTTTAAATTTGAAAGTCGATTTAAAAGAGTATCAGAAAACTAAGATAACAGTTTTCCAAGAATCCAATTCTGAGAAGAAACAACTCAATATAAATCTACCTGCTCTAGTGCAATTCGAGAAAGGAAAAAGAAAGGAACTGGTAGTAACTTTGTCAAACCTTACAACAATGACAGTGACAATTTCACCAAAGGCTTGTTTATGCGAACTGCAGCCGGTAACAATTGCCGAGGAAATAGATGACGATATCACAAATGTTACTGAATCAGACATCATGAAATTTCTCACAATAGATAAAAAATAATCTACTTTCTAAAGAAGAGAAAGAGTTATTGAAAGATCTTCTTACGAAACATAATGACATATTCTCAACAAGTGACGACGATTTAGGCCATTGTGACATGATTAAACATCGAATAGATCTCATGGAAGGAAAAGAAACTCCATTCAAAGAAAAGCATCGCAGAATACCGCCGATGATGATCGACGAAGTCAGAAACCATCTGGAACAATTTTGTCTGCTGGAATCATAAAAAAGTCAAAGTCTGCATGGGCCAGCAATGTTGTATTAGTGCGGAAAAAGAATGGATCTCTTAGAATGTGTGTAGACTACAGGAATTTAAACTCCAGAACAGTGAAAGATTCCTATGCTCTTCCGAGAATCGAAGAAATATTCGACGTGTTAAAAGGAAGCAAGTACTTCAGCACGATCGATATGAAATCTGGATATCACCAGGTAGAAATAGAAGAGTCACAGAAAAAAAGAACTGCGTTTACGGTATGTCCACTTGGATTCTATGAATATAACCGGATGCCTTTCGGTCAGTCAAATTCGCCAGCGACGTACCAGCGACTTATGGAAGAATGCCTCGGTGATTATAACATGACAATTTGCGTCATCTACCTTGACGACTTAATTGTTTTTGCAGACACCTTTGAAGAGCATCTCCATCGTTTGGATCTTGTCTTAACACGACTGAAACAGTGCAATTTAAAATTGTCGCCGGAAAAATGTACCTTTATTCAAGAAAAGGTTGGCTTCTTGGGACGTGCCGTAAGCGCAGATGGAATAGAGACAGACCCCGAAAAAATCGACAAAATAAAGAAATGGCCAACTCCTTCAAATGCCGATGAACTGCGATCCTTCCTAGCATTTGCTGGATATTATAGAAGATTTATAAAGGACTTCAGTAAAATCACTCGACCTTTAGCAGATCTTTTACCACCGACTATGACAAAGAAATACAACAAGAAGACTCATCAGTGGACATGGTCAGACAGAGAACAAGAGACATTTGAAAAACTGAAAGTGATACTGTCATCTCCACCGATTCTGGCATATCCTGATTTCAGTCTGCCATTCGAGCTTCATACAGACGCATCAAGAAAAGCTCTTGGAGCAGTACTGTATCAGAGACAGGAAAATCAGAAGAAAGTGATAACTTATGCCAGCCGATCTTTGACAAAGACGGAAAAGAATTATAGCGCATTTAAGCTGGAGTTCCTTGCGCTAAAGTGGGCAGTCACAGAGAAGTTTGCAGACTACCTCACTCTGAATCACTTTATAGTCTTAACAGACAACAACCCGTTAACCTACATTCTTACATCAGCGAAACTAGATGCAACGGTACATCGATGGGCCTCTGGGAGAATTCACTTTCGACATCTACTACAGACCAGGTTTGAAAAATGTAGATGCAGATTCCAGGAGCAGGTATCCATCAGAAAAGAGTAATACAAATAACGACGAAAAATGCATCAAAATAGATGACAAAACAGTAAAGACGATATGTTCCTCCATTACTCCCCCACCATTAATAGAGACCCTCCCGGCTTTTAACATAAACATTGTAGACGCGACAGAAACACCAGGACAATCACTTGCTCAAAGAGAAGTTAGAGAAGTAAGACGAACACAGAGAGAGGATGCACTCATCGATAGATGGAGAATAGCAGTGATTGACAAAAGAGTACCAACGAATGTATATGGAAAGGAAGATTTGACAATGAAAAAGCAATACAAGAACTTTAAGATGAAAAGAGGAATACTTTTTAGAACGGTCAAAGATGAAGACAAAGAAATAGATCAACTTGTTCTTCCATCAAAGTATCGAAAGAGACACTGCAAGGTTTACACAACGATGTTGGCCATCCTGGAAAAGATCGTACACTCGAGCTACTTCGTGAAAGAATTTACTGGCCTGGAATGTCAGCTGATGTAGACAAATGGGTGAATAAATGTGATCGTTGTCTCAGAAGAAAGTCTTCGACAATCGAGAGAGCACCGCTCGTCAACGTACCACCTATCCGCTGGAACTACATGTAGTCTGTTTTGATTATCTCACGCTAGAACCATCCAAACGAGGAATAACGAACATTTTAGTCATCACAGACCATTTCACGAAGTATGCTCTAGCCATAACAACCAGGAACCAAATGGCAA
The DNA here is from genome assembly GCA_943736015.1 of Tridacna crocea. Classification (NCBI taxonomy): domain Eukaryota; kingdom Metazoa; phylum Mollusca; class Bivalvia; order Cardiida; family Cardiidae; genus Tridacna; species Tridacna crocea. The sequence continues at coordinate 20,937,461 of OX031069.1, forward strand.
AAACAACAGCAGAGGCATTTTTCAACAATTTCATAGTTCATTATGGGATTCCAGGCACACTACATTCGGATCAAGGAGCAAATTTCGAAAGTGAAATTATAAAAGAACTCTGTAAAATCACAAACATAAAAATGTCTCATACAACACCATACCATCCTCAGGGAAACGCTGGACCTGAAAGATTTAATAGGACGCTCCTAGATATGTTGGGAACACTCGAAAACGAACAAAAGGAAGACTGGAAAAAGTACATCATTTCCTTTGTTTTCTATTACAACAGCACGCCTCATGAAACAACAAAAATATCACCGTATGAACTAATGTTTGGCAGAAGTTGGTTGGTTGGTTGTATTGGGATTTAACGCCACTTTAACAGCTAAGGTCATATCATGGCGGTCGGTGACACATGTGTTTCCTGGCTTTCTCATACCGGTACTAACACTACTTTCTTTCCAAAGCCACCGACTACTTTTCTCACATGCTTCAGCAGAGGTGAGAGGCGAAAATACGCCGGAAAGAAAGTTTGCCTCAACCGGGTATCGAGTTTGGCAGAAGACCAAAACTACCAATAGATGTACAGTACGAACCAGTGACAGAGCCGTTGAATCCAACCACAAAAGATTATCTCAACGAATTGAACGACAGAATGGACAAGACGAAAGAAATAGTTGAAAAACATACAGGAAGGGCCAAAGACAAAAATAGGAAGTTCTATGATAGGAAAGCTAAAGCAGTGCAGATATCTGTTGGAGATACAGTGTTAGTGAAAAGAGTTGCTTTTGATGGAAAGCACAAAATAGCGGACAAGTTTGAAGAAGAAACATATAAGGTGATAGAACAACCTAGACCAGAGATTCCTGTGTTTAAAGTGAAGTCAGAAAGCGGAAAAGAGAAGACCCTACACAGAAACCCTCTTTTCAAAGTTGAAGAAGAAGAAAATGATGAAGAATTAGATGAGGACAGAGATGATCAAACATCGATGCATCGAAAGTGAGAGACCATGACGTCATGGAGAAAGAGGTTGGAATGAGTGAAGGAACTGGATTTGTAAGAAATACGGACAGTAGTAGATTCTATATTCTGTAGTATCTTTCAATAGTTCTTTTGTTACATCCTGAAAATACACAATTAAGAAAACAATGTGGCAGTTGTTCTTTGACAATAACAAATAATAATAATATAATAAACTGCTCTTACTACAGAAACATCATACAAATACATGTTCAATTTGATTATTAAAAAACGGTAAAATACAATACAATCTCAACTACGCAGATCCGGATCAAACAACAATACAAAGGAATACATTTCTAATACTTACTAAACAATGTGAATAGATGTATTTCTGCTCAACTAAGTTATTGTTCTCTATCTCTCTATCGAATCTACATGTAACAATCAATCATTCCTGCAAAGCAAATGGTAACGAACGGTTAGGAGTTAGTTAAAGAAGATGGATTTAAAGGGTCTTTGAAATTTGGCGGGTTCGCGGGAAAATGTGACAGAAGGAAAATAAAGTAAAACCAACAAGATCACAACCGAAAACACAACCGAAACAATCGGAAGATACATGAAGAAGATAATGATCGAATCTCATTACAAACCGACTCTTTATTGTAGTGATATCAACAATATATGAATTTTTAACTTCAATGGAAAACTTCCATTTCAATAGACAAAGACGCAAAAACAGTTGATTTCTATTCAGGTCACGTGATCGGTTCGGCTTCCTAAAAATAGACTGGTGCGGACTAAAACCTCAAAACCATCCAGTTACACAATGCAAATTCCTAAATGAGATAGTAAAACTTTGTAATAAAACAGGGAAGTCAATGTAAGATTTAGAAATAATTTAGTAAGGCCCATAGAACACAAAGTTGAGAGATAAGTTCCAAAATAAAGTTTATAAATCGATGAAAATTTATGCATCGAAATGGGAATGCATATATACCTTCAACATTAAAATAAGAAATTCAAAACAAAAGTTTCGTTTTGTGGTAAATAAGATTCATACAAAGTAAAAAAAATATATTAAAAATACATTATACCGCTTGTTTAGAAATGGTCCCGAAGAGTCTAGTATTTTACATAATTTAAGGCTAAATTAGCCGGTCTTACTTTTCTGAGATACGGGGTTAATAACTTGTATAAAGCCTAATCTAAGAATCTTTAATTCGTTTTCTTCCAACTAGATAGATTTATATTTTTCGAGGTCCAACAGTACAATTCTTATGCAACTAAAGATAACTATTGTAGTAATCAAATGCTGGTTGCAAACTGTGCAGATCCACGAAAGTATATGTCCGTTATCAATTATATCACGGGAGCAATTGCATGATTTTGGATACATAAAGCAACTGTGTTTAACAACAGACTAACTCAAGAAGTAAACTCGTCATTCTACAATAAGAAATTGCTACATAATAAAAAGCTTCTGCGTTGACGGTGCAGACTGATCTTGTTCAGTTCGTTTTACAGATGTATTTGATCCCCTTTATCACATAGCTTTTCACCTAAAAACATAGCCCCGAGAGCGAAGTAGTTTTAAATTTCATGCAAGTGTTAAAGTCGACAGAATGTTACGGGAGACCACTCCTTCATGCATGGCTTTGTCCTGATTTAACGTGGTGGACCCGTGATAGAAAAAAAGCAATTTCCACTATAATATTATCCTACAAAATTTGCTGAGTATTATTGTACTACTTTCACCGAGCCTCTTTTTCCTATTTGTCATTCTTTAAATTATCATTTATAAATCTAAAACCACTATATTCTCATTACAAAGGGATATGATAATTACCTCCCTTTTCTGGAAACCAACAAAAGTATCAACAAATAATTTCAAGATAGGACATCAAAGGAATCCCTGGTTGGTTAAACATGTGCAAAAATATTATAAATCTGTATAAATCTGTCTTTATTAACTGTCAAGAAATTTTATGCCATCCTGCACTAGAAGTATTACGGGACCACTACCTTAAATACAATACGTGTAATTCACTCCTGCGTTTGGGAGATATCTCTATTGCTCAGTTTTTAAGTATTGGCTTTTCTCCTAGGTTTCGAATCCTGCCCAGTCGGTCCCTTATTTCTGCCATGAATTTGTTCATTTATTTCTTTTTTCCGGACTTTGTTCGTAAGAAGATTTTCCGAAGGCCACAGTGCCTTATTGCTTTTCAAATCAACAAGCTAATTTTTGTAAAGAAACTTATGGAAAATACATTTTTTGCATCATAATCATAGTGCTTTTACAGTTTACGTGTGATTTCAGAAAGGGGGAACGTAAGACATCCTTGACTTATCCATCATCAATAACCACCTGGATGATACAAGCTGTAGGTAAGACTTAGAGTTACAGTCTTTAAGCCAAGCTGAAAACGATTGTGAATTGTGATAAAATACAAAATTTAGCTATTTGTGTAAATAACTAACCAATATTTATGGTCGTAGCTAATGATCTAGTTTCAAAAATTTAGAAACGACTCTTGTCAAGGGAAAGACTGCACTAAAGTGAATGTTGAACTCACCTAAACACGAAGTACTCGAAATGAGCTTTTGTGATTTTGCTGTGTCAGTCCTCGTGTGTCAACCTATACCTTGTGTATGCATTAGAGGCCACATTTTCGGTCGGATACTCGTGAAACTTAGTCTAAATGTTTGCCTTGACCATATCTCGAACTATATCTAAAATGGGCCACCTCCAGTTAAGACTAGGTAACTGGGTCAAATCTTAGAAAACGCTTGTTGTACGCTCTAGAGGCCACACTTTAAGTCTAAGACTTTTGAAAATTAGGTAGAATGCTTTTATTGATAAAATCACGAATGGGTTTGAAAATAGTTTAGGTTCCGTCAAAGAAAGGTCATTTTGTAAAATCATAGAAAAACCTTATGTACGCTCTATTGGCCACATTTTCCGTCCAATATTCTTGATAGTTGGTCGGAATCCTTGTCTTGATGACCTCTTTCAAGAGTTCGAAAATCGATTATGACGGGTCAAAACCTAGATTTCTCCAGCCAAATCTAAAAGAAACCTTGTGTATGCTCTAGCGGCCAAATTTTCAGTTCAATACTTTTTTACGCTGGAAAAAGTGTTTGTCTTGATGAATATCCGACCAGTTCAAACACTTGTTATATAAAGCAAAAAATATATCACAAGGTTAAATCTTAGAAAAACATTGTATAAGATTTAGTGGCCACATCTTTTTATCCAATATTCATGAAACTTGGTCAGAAGTTTTGCTTTGGTTCTATCTCAGAAGAGTTTGAAAATTGGTCATGTTAGGTAGAAATCTATGTCACGAGGTCACCTATTAGAAAGCTTCGTGTACTCTCTAGAAGCCACAGTATCAGTAAATACACTGTAAAGTTGCTCTTGTTGTTTATTTGTCTTGATGTTATTTCAGAGGACTTTGGAAAGGGGTAACGTCAGGGTAAAATCTAGTTGTAAAATCTTTTACAACTTGCATTGCTCTAGAGGCCACTTTTTCAGTTCAAAACTCTTGATAGATACAACCGACTCTTGATAAGGGAAAGGCTGCACCAACGTCCTTTTTAGCTCAAGGTGAGCATTTGTGATCATTCTGTGACCGCTGTCCGTCGTGCGTGTGCGATGTGTGTCGCTAGCTTTTACTTTGTTTATGCTTTAGAGGCGTCATTTTCAGTCTAATACTCATGTAACTTCGTCACAATGTTTTTCTTTATAACATCTGATAATATCGAAAATGTGTCAGACAGGTTCAATAATTAGATCACTTTGTCAAATCTTTGAAAAAAAAATGCCCTAGAGGCCACATACTTAGTCCAATACTCATGAAACTTGGTCAAGATGTTTGTCTTGATGACATCTTAAACAGATTTGAAAATGGATCAGATCGACTGAGAAACTAAAACAAATCTGAGAAATATTGTTTACATTCTAGAGGCCACAATTTATGGTGACATTTTGGAGGAGTCTAGAAAAGGCTTGCGTAGAAGCCATAATTTCTATCCAATAATGATGAATATTTTCCGCAATATCTCGAAAGAGATTTTAAATGGAGCCTGTTTGGTCAAAAGGCTCAGGTGAGCGACTTCAGGGCCATCATGGCCCTGCCTATTGAATAAAAGTGAGAAGTTAAGATCATTTATTGCTACATTCCATTCAACGTCATTTGCACACTCCAATCAACCAAGAAATAGAATTATATTTGGACAGATTATTTGCGCACTCCAATCAAGAAATGGAAGTATACTAGAAATGATTGCAGGGTCAAAAGCTTACTTATCCAATGCTTTTTACTTTTTTTCTCGATGATCCGTTTCTTATACGCCTACACCTTTCAGCGACAAAATATTGCAAACTATTGACGTTTTAATCGACACTGAAACAAATAATGATATAGTCAGGTAGCCAATATCTTCGTTTTTATGAATGGTGTATGAATATTACAAAATAAAATTTTGACCAATCAAATTGGACTAAAAGTATATCTATTCCGCGTGTGAGTTACGTAATTATCATTTCATCATACAATATTTGGGACAGTAGCTCAGGGTGTACATAAGGACGCATGTATTTGAACCGGAAATTTTTCAGGTGCATAATCGATGTTATCAAATTAGTCCGAGAAAAGTGTTACCATGCACACGTTTTGCTATGCGTGTATAATCAGATAAGTGGTTGGTTTCTTGTCACAGGATTAACGGAAAACAAGGGTTTTTGTATTGCTGATCCGACTGAAGTTATCGCCACGAAGAATCTTTTTACTCAACTGAAGTTGCCATATAAAGCAACACGCTTAGAATATATCGAAATCTCAGCAACGATCTTTTGGTATGGAGAACTTAAAGACGGTTCAAAACCAGAGGTATCATTATTGTTTACCTTTCCATATCGTGTCTGTGTGTGTGTGTGGTGGGGGGGGGGGGGGTTGTGCATGCTTGTTTCGAGGATATTGGCTTTGGTGTGTAACGTCGTTTTCAGCCAGTTCATCCACTCAGTTCTTTCCTGAGCGCATTACATTCTTTCGAAACAAATAGCTGTTTTCCAGTCTATATCTATTGGAAACTAAGTTCAACGGTAAGAGCGGAATTAATCCTTTGAAGGAACTTGGCCAACCTGGGAATCAAATCAGTGACCACTCGTTTTTAAATCCTTTAAATTGCTCTGCTTTATAAAGCCGGAGCGATGGGTGAAGTACCCTGTGTATATTGGCATTCGTAAATGTCGAAACAAAACTCAAAAGTCGTCTATTTAAAAAAGTTTAGGTATTTCGAAGCAGGTACTTAAATGACTGGGTGTCCTGAAAAGGAAACTCATGAAAACATATTGGGAAAAAAAAGAAAAATGATGGTAACTAGTAATCTCCTTTTCTCCATAATGTGCTTACCCACCCACAAGCTGTTTTAGATTGACTTCATTGTTGTCTGCAAATGCATTGAATTTGCTTAAGTTCAGAAGTTTGTCATCAAATGGTGAAGGGACTTAAATATCGTTTTGGGAAGACATAGCAGATGGACCGGTGTAGATATAAGATTAGTCTTCAGTCCGATCTTCATCTGGGCAAGCTGCAAAAGAACGTGGTTATAACTAGGGTGCTGAAACTCAGGATTAATGACTGGACTGGTGTGTAGCATCATATTTCTGTTGTTTCTAAAAAGTTCAAATGCTTAGCTGTTTTTTTTATTTAATATTTCCTGTTTTAGACTTAACAGTTTCAAGGTACCATTATAGGAAATGTGTACGTGTCATTTCTGTCTTTGTGTTGTAACGGCTACAAAATATTCTGTCCGAAGACACGAAAGGACAAAATTAATGACCTGAAAAAAATACATATTTAGGACAAGAAAAAATAATCTAATTTGAATCACTTGAAGGGAACTGAAAAAACCTGAAAAAATACATATTTAGGACAAGAAAAAATAATCTAATTTGAATCACTTGAAGGGAACTTTGCCAGTGCACAGCTATATATGTTCTATATATTTATTATCCAATCAGATAGCGAGAAATTTCATTGCAGTGTAATGATATCACATAACCTTTCTGTCTTACGTGTGATAGGTCTATACGCAACCATTACATTTTTTTTGACCGAACAGGATTACCACATCGCATCATGCGTCAAAGCAAGTGTAATTTTGCGAATGATTGCAAACCACACCCTGCGCAAATTTCCCGGCCACTATAATATCTTAAACAAATGATCGTAGTAAAGCTGAGGTCAGTTTTGGTTTTACACGTTTAAAATACAGTTTTGTGATGTCAGCTCCTAATTGTACAATATCATTTTGTGAAAGCTTTATATTCCTTTCAAAAATTACAAAAAGTCTCGGATATACATATAATTTCTTTGTTAATTCACTCTTTACAACTGAAGATCATGTTAAGCTTTAGGACTACGTCTAGCTTGTGGCTCGAATTAATAGATATTTATTCCACAGTTTATCCAGGTCGCTCGTATCGAGTATTTGTATTAGTGATATTATTGTAGCGCGAACGAATTTTCTACTCTTACACTTGTTTCAGGTAAATTTCGTAATGCGATAGTAGCAACAACACGTAGCATTGAGCCTTGCTTCTCTTAAAAGGGGGTTCATTGTATGTACGAAAGATATCAACCGAGGTCATCCTGCGTAGTCCTAATTTAAAGGGTTGAAATGAGAGATCAAAAAGAATATCAATATGTTTTCTCTTATGATCACAGCTCAAAGTTTACGTTGAAGGAACACATGGAATCTGCACAGGTGTGCCACATGGCAAAACGCGACTGATTGCTTCTTTCAAAGTTGTAAGGAATGACGCTTTTAACGTCAGAATACCAATTTATCCACTAAAAGCTGGAAAATTCCCAATAAGAGTCAAGAGTGTGCTGGCTGCAGAAACGGACATAATAGAAAAAGAATTACTAGTTGTTGTAAGTATTCATGTTACAGCTTTTTTGATGCTATTGTTAATTATCAAAACGGCAACAGTTTAGGTTACCCAGTTTTAAAACATCAGCGGACGCCAAGGGATTGATTTGATGCAGTTTGTCGTAAATAGTTGGAAACACTGCGAGACAAGAAAAAAAACTCTCTTTCCCGCAAGGCTATCTCTGTCACAATCGTTAAGATCTGTTTTCTAAACGACATAAGTTTAGATGTACGCAGTTTCAATACATTAGTAAATGGTAAATTAAATTTGGTTGAAATGATGTACTTTGTCGTTGATAGGATAGAAAACTTTTTTGGAGGAAAAAAATCTTTTTCCCGCAAGTATTCCTCAGTGAGGGTCGTCAAAACCGAAGACTCCGTGCATGAAAGTTGCAATAAAAAAATCACCTGACCAGACCAATGAACCCCATTAAATGTCACGCAGTTTCGTCGACTGTACACTTATCTTGCTAAATCAGTGGAACGAATTTTTCAAGCCGATGATAAAAACGAAAATAATGTTATTTCAATTTCTAGGATCAGACTGCACGTTCTGTGAAGTCTGATCTTGATATGCACTGTCCGCAAAAGGTCGGTGATTGGCACTTTGCAGCTTAAGGGTAAAGTTATTAAAGCTAATGTCTGTGTATCGTTCTCACAATTCAGAACGAAGGAATAGAGGAGAGGGAGGCAATAACAGTTTGCTTAGATCCAGTCAACGAAGAAGAAAATACAAAATGTGCAAGTTCCGAACGTGTAATAGATAAACGTATTGACAATGGTATGCTTTTTAAATTATTAAGTTATTAGATATTAGTTCTCACGCATTTTCAAAGTTTAAAGTAATACAAATCTTAATGGCTAAATCAAATATTCTAATCAAAAATGGTGTTACTTCTGGTTTGAAATTGAACAACTGACTGCCACAACTATGCATTCCGTGTAACGTTGTTGATATTCAGTTGGGGTTCTTTTTTCCGAAACCTATTGTTGAGAAGCTGAGATTGTTGATCTTCTCAAAGTGTACGTATGACTAAACTGGTTTCTAAGTACACTCGCAAAATGCACCTATGGTAGCGCGAAGCAGGAGAAGATTTAAGAAAAGATAATGAAGAGCGTCCCAGTATTTCGGGCTAAATATACTTATGGTTCGTGGTGGACATTTCAGAGCCACGAAATGGTAAAGACCGCAAACGAGTTTGGTCCATATTCACCAAACAGCCTTGAGAACATTCTTCTCCAAGATATGTCAAGGAAAACTAAACGGTTTAGCCAATCAGATGAGGCATTACCAACAAATTTAGAAAACTATGGTGATTAGAGTAAGAACATTCTCGAAAATGGTGGTGAATATGGACCTTGCTGCTTTGTCGACACAGTTTGCTAAATTTAAATATTCTCTAGGTATTAAACGTTGCATTCAGGGAGAAAATGCTCGCCGACAACATTTTTCCTTTTTCTCACCAGGTTTTAAAAGTCTTCTTCTGAGGGCCATCAGAAATTGCTATTTTTTTATGAATTGTTTAATTGGTCCCGCCTTTGTTATTCTTAATGGAAATGGAAGCGTTGCCTATTGGTCGCCTTCCTAGCAGTTTATTCGTATTGCACCTATCAAATTCTTTCAAAATGCATCTTGCTATTTAATAACCGTAGGCAGTTCTAGAAAAAATGAGAAAGATCCTGGATAAACCGCGACTGGAGCTACCACTTTGCAAACGGTTCTTCAAGCTAGAATGGCATGCAGGACTGAACAAAGCAATCAGGTGATGAGAATATTCAGACTGGAATCTTAAATTTAATTGCGCTGTTTTTAAACAGGTGAACAAACTTCCGTCGTGAACTTAACCTTGCCAGACAATGCAATCAAAGACACAGGTTCAGCGTATGGGTATGCAGTAAGTGAGTATCCTTATTTTAGTATGGTTATTTAGAATAGTCTTGTCGTGGATGGTTATTTAGAATAGTCTTGTCGTGGAATTTGTTTTAATGTGTAAAATTTAGCCTAAAGTTAGTTTCACATTTTCTTATATGTATGTTAATACCAAATACATTTACATGTACTTCAAACCTGGGACACTTGTTAACGATTCAAACATGAAACCCAACAAGACCTTTTTTTCTATGAAATTATCCCTTTTTATACAGTAAATGTTCACTGAGAAAACAATTTCAGCCGAACTTTGGTTATCCAATCGCAGTACTTTAATTTATATAAGTATACTTTTCCTCTTTTTAAAATAGACATACTCCACTATAGTATATATGTTACAGCCAATCTGTGAAATCAGCCATTTCATGAAATGGCTGAAGGTTTTAGTCATTTCGTGAAATGGCTAATTCATTCAGCCATTTCATGAAATGACTAAAATATTTCAGCCATTTCATGCAATGGCTGGAAATTTGCTCTAGCCATTTCATGAAATGGTTGAAACTCAAAATTATACACATATTACTTATTTTGAACATATTACGTGTGTACATTGATTTTGCTGATAGTCTAATTTTTGCGGATGATTTAAAAAAAAAAAGCTCATATTCTTCACAGTAGATCTTTTGTTGGTATTGCTTGGCTTCAGACAAGACAAATTTAAAAGTGGCTAAAATGTTCAACCCTTTACCAGAAGACAAAATTGTAAATTTGTCAAAAGTGAAGAAACTAGTCAATGACAAATTGGGTGGGCATTAACCCATTACCAGACAACAAAATTTTAGATTGGTCAAAATTCAATGAGATTACAGACAACAATTAATAGTGTATTTAAAATGAAAAACAAGTGCTATAAAAATAGAAATCATTGTGAGGAAAGGAGAAATCACTTATTACAAGCAATTTCTCCTTTTCCTTTAAAACAGAACAGAACTTTCAAGAAATACAAGTAAAATGGTCTTAGAAATAATATTAAAATAAACAAACTAATGTCAGTTTAAGGAAAAATACGACATTTCAGAATGTATCATTGTCCGTCGTCCGGCCGTCTGTGCGTTAACTTTTATTTCAAACATCTTCTCTGAGACTAACCATCAAATTTTGATGAAACTTCACAGAAATGATCCTGCCATGGTCCTCTTAAAATTCCTTGAAAGAATTTGATTCCTTCAAAAACTCTGGTTGCCATGGCAATAAAACTGAATTTTTTTGAAAATTTTTAAGAATCTTCTTCTCTGAAACCATAAATCTTCTTCTCTGAAACCATAGGGCCTAGACCTACCAAATTTGGCATGTAGCTTTATCTAGTGGTCTTCTTCCAAGTTACTTCAAAAATAACCCTAGGGTCAAAATTGGCCCGGCCCCGGGGGTCACAAGTTTTATATGGGCTTATACAGGGAAAACTTTAAAGTCTTTTTGGTAACTAGCCATAGAGCCTAGGGCTACCATATCTGGCATGTAGCTTTATCTAGAGGACCTCTACGAAGAGTGCCTAAATGATAGCCCTGGGGCCAAATTTGGCCCGGCCCCTTGGGTCACAAATTTTACATGGGCTTCTATAGGAAAAACTTGAAAATCCTTCCTGTACCTAGCCTTAAGGCCTAGGGCTACCAAATTTGGCATGTAGCTTTATCTAGTGGACCTCTACTAAGAGTGCCTAAATGATAGCCCAGGGGTCAGATTTGGCCCAGCCCCGTGTGTCACAAGTTTTATATGGGCATATATAGGGAAAACTTTAAAAATCTTCAAATCTTCTCGTACCAAGCCATAAGGCCTAAGGCTACTCAGTTTTGTATCTAGCTTTATCAAGTGGTTGTCTACCAAAGGTGCCCAAATTATAGCATTGGGATTAAATTTGGCCCCACCCTGGGGGTCACAAGTTTTACATGGGCTCATATTGGGATTTTTTTTAAAAATCTACCTGTATCCAGAAAAATGGCCCAAATTATAGCCTTAGGGTCAAGTTTGTCCCCACATCAGGGGTCACAAGTTTTACATGGGCTTTCGTAGTGAAAACTTTCTAAGTCATCTTGTTACTGGCCATAATAAAGACTAGGGCCACTAGATTTAGCCTTTCCTCATGGGTTTTATGTTTTACAGGACCTCTTTTTGAGAAAACTTTGAAAATCTTCTTGATTATAATCGCACATTCTAGACCTGTATTATTTAAAACTAAAAGGAATCAAATACAAAAACAACAAAATCATCAGTTTTCTAATCAAATAATGAATCAATTCATTTATATACTCATTTACTAATTTAAATAAAGTGTAGAACTTTTACACAGATTGGCTGAAAATCCATCAGACAATCTGTGTAATATTGAGATCATAATTTCAGCCATTTCGTGAAATGCCTAAAAATTTCAGCCATTTCATGAATTGGCTGACTGGTTTAGCAATTTCATGAAATAGCTAAAATGTTTCAGCCATTTCATGAAATGGCTGATTTCACAGATTGGCTGTAACATATATAACATTTGATAAAGTTACGTATGGACGTGAAAGTAATGCTTTTTTTAATTATCAATTATTACTTACAAGTGCAGGTAATTCATGAAGAGAAGTTTGAATTAAAAAGAGGAAATAGTTGTAACCTTTGTAACACTAGTTCAAAGAAAGATTTGCTCTCCTATTTATAAAATATTCGGTTTATGAAACACCATTACGTAATCTTCTTAGTAAGATTAATCTGTTTTAATCGATTCGACTTTCATTGATTGTTTTACTATATAACCCTTTACCCCATAAGGCATTTCTATGGCATCTCTAATTGACTCTAAAAAACAGCAAGGATGAAGCCGTTTCTTATGTGTAAATGACACCTTTTGATAGCATAGAAAACATTGTGACAAAAGGTGAAATTGCTCGTCACGAGCAATTTCACCTTTTGCCACAATGTTTTCCAAAGGTTCTTACAAGCAATGTGTTGAAATGAGTATCTATGGAGTAAAGAGTTAAAGTGAAAGTTTATTACTGTTTCTTAGAAATTTAAAAAAAAAAACCAGCACTAAACTTTGATCCATGCTCTATGAAAAAATGGTTCAAGTGCATCTGCATTATTTGTGTTTCTTTTACCGTAGCTTTTATTTAACTCATTACCAAACGACAATATTTTAGACTGGTCCAAATTGAAAGCATTTGCAGACGACAAAATAAAAGTGACTGAAAATTTGAATTTGTTTTGTGAAGGGTAGAAAACATTGTGGGAAAAGGAGAAAATGCTGGTTACCAGCATTTTCTCCTTTTCCCACAATGTTTTCTAAAGGCTTCTTTCTCAGGGGCGTCAAAAGTAGGGATTGTGTGGTAATGGGTTAACAGTAATGTAGTTCTTTATAAGTCATGTTTTACATGATTAAACTGAAATTACTATCGTGTAGCTTCTATATTATCTTGTATTGCTTGAAATGTAAAATGATGAGACTTGAAAAATTAAATAAATATTTGACTTCTACACTGTGAAGGGTTTAGGTAGCCAATTAGGTTGACTGTTTTGTATCCATCACCACGCAAGCGCCACTGTAGTGTTATCTGATTATTATTGGATTTGAGACACATCTTGATCTCTCATTTGTTTTAGACTTATGATGTTCTGTCACCGTGCAAACTTGTTATTTTTTCGACAGTGATATTTCGGGGAATCAGCTAGTAGGTAGGGAAGGGTTATGGTAAAAGAAACTCGAGGAATCCACTGTAGTAAACTTGCCCCTGAAGTACGTAAAGGTGTATATGTTACAGCCAATCTGTGAAATCAGCCATTTCATGAAATGGCTGAAACATTTTAGCTATTTCATGAAATTGCTAAACCAGTCAGCCAATTCATGAAATGGCTGAAATTTTTAGGCATTTCACGAAATGGCTGAAATTATGATCTCAATATTACACAGATTGTCTGATGGATTTTCAGCCAATCTGTGTAAAAATTCTACACTTTATTTAAATTAGTAAATGAGTATATAAATGAATTGATTCATTATTTGATTAGAAAACTGATGATTTTGTTGTTTTTGTATTTGATTCCTTTTAGTTTTAAATAATACAGGTCTAGAATGTGCGATTATAATCAAGAAGATTTTCAAAGTTTTCTCAAAAAGAGGTCCTGTAAAACATAAAACCCATGAGGAAAGGCTAAATCTAGTGGCCCTAGTCTTTATTATGGCCAGTAACAAGATGACTTAGAAAGTTTTCACTACGAAAGCCCATGTAAAACTTGTGACCCCTGATGTGGGGACAAACTTGACCCTAAGGCTATAATTTGGGCCATTTTTCTGGATACAGGTAGATTTTTAAAAAAAATCCCAATATGAGCCCATGTAAAACTTGTGACCCCCAGGGTGGGGCCAAATTTAATCCCAATGCTATAATTTGGGCACCTTTGGTAGACAACCACTTGATAAAGCTAGATACAAAACTGAGTAGCCTTAGGCCTTATGGCTTGGTACGAGAAGATTTGAAGATTTTTAAAGTTTTCCCTATATATGCCCATATAAAACTTGTGACACACGGGGCTGGGCCAAATCTGACCCCTGGGCTATCATTTAGGCACTCTTAGTAGAGGTCCACTAGATAAAGCTACATGCCAAATTTGGTAGCCCTAGGCCTTAAGGCTAGGTACAGGAAGGATTTTCAAGTTTTTCCTATAGAAGCCCATGTAAAATTTGTGACCCACGGGGCCGGGCCAAATTTGGCCCCAGGGCTATCATTTAGGCACTCTTCGTAGAGGTCCTCTAGATAAAGCTACATGCCAGATATGGTAGCCCTAGGCTCTATGGCTAGTTACCAAAAAGACTTTAAAGTTTTCCCTGTATAAGCCCATATAAAACTTGTGACCCCCGGGGCCGGGCCAATTTTGACCCTAGGGTTATTTTTGAAGTAACTTGGAAGAAGACCACTAGATAAAGCTACATGCCAAATTTGGTAGGTCTAGGCCTTATGGTTTCAGAGAAGAAGATTTATGGTTTCAGAGAAGAAGATTCTTAAAAATTTTCAAAAAAATTCAGTTTTATTGCCATGGCAACCAGAGTTTTTGAAGGAATCAAATTCTTTCAAGGAATTTTAAGAGGACCATGGCAGGATCATTTCTGTGAAGTTTCATCAAAATTTGATGGTTAGTCTCAGAGAAGATGTTTGAAATAAAAGTTAACGCACAGACGGCCGGACGACGGACAATGATACATTCTGAAATGTCGTATTTTTCCTTAAACTGACATTAGTTTGTTTATTTTAATATTATTTCTAAGACCATTTTACTTGTATTTCTTGAAAGTTCTGTTCTATTTTAAAGGAAAAGGAGAAATTGCTTGTAATAAGTGATTTCTCCTTTCCTCACAATGATTTCTATTTTTATAGCACTTGTTTTTCATTTTAAATACACTATTAATTGTTGTCTGTAATCTCATTGAATTTTGACCAATCTAAAATTTTGTTGTCTGGTAATGGGTTAATGCCCACCCAATTTGTCATTGACTAGTTTCTTCACTTTTGACAAATTTACAATTTTGTCTTCTGGTAAAGGGTTGAACATTTTAGCCACTTTTAAATTTGTCTTGTCTGAAGCCAAGCAATACCAACAAAAGATCTACTGTGAAGAATATGAGCTTTTTTTTTTTAAATCATCCGCAAAAATTAGACTATCAGCAAAATCAATGTACACACGTAATATGTTCAAAATAAGTAATATGTGTATAATTTTGAGTTTCAACCATTTCATGAAATGGCTAGAGCAAATTTCCAGCCATTGCATGAAATGGCTGAAATATTTTAGTCATTTCATGAAATGGCTGAATGAATTAGCCATTTCACGAAATGACTAAAACCTTCAGCCATTTCATGAAATGGCTGATTTCACAGATTGGCTGTAACATATATACTTCTTGGGCCCACTTTACTTAGGTAGTTACGTTTTTCGTAAATATAATATTGTGGAATTTTTCTGCCACAAGATACGAGATAACTGTCATTATTATTTTAGAAAACTATTGCAATCAATAAAAGTTTCATGAAAAATTCATCTAATTAAAATGAAAAGATAAAATTTCCAGGAAACTCTGATTC
Organism: Tridacna crocea; assembly: GCA_943736015.1. Classification (NCBI taxonomy): domain Eukaryota; kingdom Metazoa; phylum Mollusca; class Bivalvia; order Cardiida; family Cardiidae; genus Tridacna; species Tridacna crocea. The sequence goes on from OX031069.1 coordinate 20,953,334, forward strand.
ATCGCAATAATTTACTGAAATAATCATAATAATTTTTCGTATTTTGTGGCGAAAATATGCCAACTGACTAAAGTTACGTAAAACTTACGCAGGATTCGTTGGTAATTGCCTTTATAAAACTTGCTCTTGGTATATTATAACGATGAAGGCAAATTTGAGGAAAAATGCAAGGCATTTTTGTTCAGCTTCAAATTACATGCAGTGAATAATATTGCTCGGTATCCGGATGACTAAAGATATATTGGAAGAAGCGGGTTATTTGTAGATCAACCCGTGAATGACGAGGACTTAATGTTGAAGTTTTACAATAAAATGCTCTGCTAATTGACATGTGTAACCCGAGGTAGAGATCAGAGTCGAAGTCGGGCATCGTATCTTTTTTAGGGGTTGTGTAAAAATTGAAATATACTATCATTATCCATTTTCAAATGCGACCAAATACCTTTCATTAATCCTTAGAATAAACTTATCATGCATTTGTTTTCTAGAATAACGCAGGAATCGTTGAAATCAAAGGGTTCGATTGCTGTTTAAGGCCCAATAAATAAGAATGAAAAATATTAAGTTCTGACTGTGTTGCTGCAGATGTGCTGACAGTATTTTATCTTCCCGGAAATTAAGCCGCTCGTCACAATTCGGCCGATTCCCTAAAATCATCATCAGGCTAATAGCATTTGCATCAAGGGAGTTTGCAATTAAAATAATGCCAGTCGAACACTGCAATGGCAACAACAGCCACCCCAACAAGCAAGGAACCTGGTACTGAAAAATACCAACGAAATTGATAGACCTAGTAAGAAAATAAATGAACAATCTAAAATGTATTAAGAAGGTTATCACAGGAAATTATGACTAGTGTTTCCTTTTCTAAGTGGAGTTTTACGATTTTAAGATCAGTAAAAAGATGTATTCCCGGCGAAGACATGTACCGTGTAGGTGCATATCAAGCGACGTGATACATGCGAGGGACTTGATAAGTGGATCACTCTAGGTTTGCCGCTTGAGAAAAGAGAGGAATTGTAGGAATATAGGAGATATAGAGGATACTTGTTTTTTTTTTTCGGTGAAAGATCGAAATTTATTTCATCTCGTGAACACCGTCGGTAATATTTTCACTCGTGGCTGTGCCACTCGTGAAAATATTACCAATGGTGTTCAGTCGATGAAATAAATTTCGATCTTTCACCGAAAAAAAAACAAATATTCTATTTAATACAAATATTCTATTTATTTCCTGTTTTTAACCCTTTCTGGGAGGAGCTTTATCAAAATCAAGTGCAGTTCTTTTCCGTTATTCCCCGTGGCGTACCCCTCCCGCATAGCAACGCATTACAATATTACGTCATGCACGAGAAATATAAGGTATATGACGTCATATTTCCCATCTGGTTGTGCACGTGCAATTTACCTAGGCAACAAGAACGTGAAAATTGGTATTTTCACTGGTGCTACCAGTGTAAGATCGAAAAATATTTTTACTGCTATTTCTCGATATCCTACCGGAAAGCATGAAATAAACATGATTTAATTCATCAATGAAACACAAATAAAAATTTCTCAGACGAAATTCACCGTCCCGCTGATACCACAGTAAGAGCCGTTTTATCCTTTTTCATCAGGGGTGTAAAGTTTTTCAGATATTCATTTCGAGGGAAAACTTGATGCAACAATGTTTTCTTGCTTTATTATTGACAGACTCGCCTCTTAAAATAAAGTCACAATTGAAACTGCTTATTCCTAGTTCTGTAAGAACGTTTGGCAGTTTTTCGTCAATAATCAACCATACAGTTACTGATATATTCGTTAAAGTGTAGAGAGGAACCTCTTCTTGCCCGGTCAGGTTAGTGGCTGTATGGTTCAACAGTATCTTCAGAGATGGCGGAATAAGGCCTAAGCAAGCAAGTCTGGTGCTCCTGTCCTACCGCAATTCAACTAGTTGAGCTGATAAGCCGACTACCGGTTGAATTGCAGACCAAGCTCAAAGTGATGCTTTAGCCACCAGGGTTGCTCCTGGCTACTTCTGTTTTGAATTCCTGAAGAGAATGAGAGGCTAGATGAACCATGCTTGCTGTTTATACCAAAGTCATGCGTAACTCGTAACATTCATGATTTTCGTGGACATTTTTATTAAGCCATGATAGAACTTGACTGCATTAGGGGTCTGAAGGGAATGTGAGAATAACGTGATAGCAGAGCGTCGTAATTCTAGGAAAACTTTAGAGAAAAGAATATCGAAAATCGTGGCTGATCGTGATAAGAATATTGTTGGAGTTTTGTGTGAAATCGATAAACTCCTAACTTAACATACCGAAACCAAATGAAAGCGCTTTAAATCGTTATAATGCAAAAATAATGCAGTAAGTTGTAGATATCGTAATTGCCCGTTTACACAGCATAAGCAGTTCGAAATTTGATAACTGTGATCGCAGGGCCGAATCTGTTTTTGAATTGATTGATAGAAAGGCGTTTTAAGCTAATTTCAACATAATTCAAGTCATATCACGGCGACAGCTCACATATTCGTGTATTTTCTTGGGTTAGGATCAAGCAGCTGTAACATTACTGTCTAACATCTAAAATTAGCAAAGAATATCAATGACATATTTGAGGTATGTTTATAAAACTTCAGTTCTCATATTGGTCCTGTTGTTTTATTTTCTCCCGATTAGACCAAAAACATGATTTAAGCGATAAGCTTGTACCAACAAGGGCCAGTTTTATAGATATGATATAACGTGAAATCATGATTAATCTAGCATGACGTCAATCCAATGTCTGACGATTTAGAATGGATTTCGATTTAACTGTCATTTTTCCCCCAAAAGAAAATAGGTGTAACAGGACTTCTGGTTCCTTTAGAGGCCGTTGGTGATGCCTAAGATCTGGATTTGTTTCTAAAAATGTTGAAACTAGAAGAAACACTAAACACAATACAAAGGCTACTAACCTTGCAGAAATTATGCCTATCGTGTCAAATAATGATACATTTTAATGAAGATTTTCAAATCATGTCTGCACATATATTTGGGTAAATGCTTTTTTTTTTCTTTTGTAAACTGTCTCCTTAATATCGTTTTCGAAGGTAACATTATGGATGATGTGGTACAAACGATAATTTCTGGTATAGACAATATGTTGCGGCAGCCGATGGGATGCGGGGAACAGACTATGATATTCCTTGGACCGAGTGTATATGTGATGGCATATTGGAAACAAACAAACCAAATGAATGAACAGCGAGAAAAGAATGGAAATACATGGATCAGACAAGGTGCAACCATTTTTAATATAACAACTAACACTGTCCATCAATTACTGTTGAAAGTTTGAACGTAGGATATTAAGCCTTCATTTTCAATACCCCTTCCCATTTATTTCTTGTAAATTGTTGCATTACTAAACTATTAGAACCTGCGGATGCCGAATTCTATTTCTCCTCCTGACCGATGTCTGACTTTCCCTTTGTGTTTGTTTTAGTGGAATGCTTTACCTGAGTCTACGTATCATAACATAGGATCTGCATGCCTCCTTAGATAATGTGATGAACTTATAATCCGGAGGTTCAGGTTGTGATCTTCACGCATACCTATGATTTTTCTTTTGATATACCTTGTGCAGCTCTTAACTTTAACCTAGCACTGATGAAAACAAAACTCCGAAAGATTTTTACCTTGTACAGTAGTACTGACAAAACCAGTAACTAGCCTTTAGGGTTCAAGATCAGACGGCACATTCTGTGAAGTCTTGTCATATTCTATACTGTCCTCATAAAGTCAACTTTTCGCCACTAATGCGAAAAGGGTAAGCGTTTTGATAGCACTTTGTTGTGGGATACCACATGGGATACCATTCTTTCATACATGGCTGCATTCCGATGTAAATACAATAACTAAAAACAGCATTAGGGATAATTCTCTTTAGCTCAGTGGTTATGGTTTTGTCCTTTCGTCGGGGCGCTCTAGGTTCGAATCTTGCCCAGTCTCTGTATTTCTGCCATGCACTTGTTCAATCGTTTAGTTGTTACGAACTTTGTTCGTAGGATGATTAAGATGGGAGCTCTTCCGGGATTGGCCATTGGGTCATTAATCCCATTTGTTGTCCAAAAACGGACTTAATCACATAACTCCCCTTGTTTTCAATGTAATACGGCCATTACGAATTTTCTTGTCTCACACACGTGTGAGATAAGATGATAGTACTGTATTTGGTCAACACTGTGGAATTATACGCTTCATTTCTAAAACATTTCGACCTTGGCTCCAGAAGAAAATAAGTGGTCAAAATTCTTTATCATGATAAAAATTTTTATTTCATCACATTAAGATTCAAAACGAAATCAATATATGTAAGTTTTTTTCGGAAGTATTTTTCGATCGTAATGTAACGTTACCTGTCGAAGAAGCTCATAGGCTTTATGTGAATTTCACTACACATTATACATCTATGCCTCTGTTGTAACACATTATGGTCTATAATTCTTGCCATACAGTTATGTGATAAAAAGAATCTGACACTCGTTGACTTTTAAGTAAACATTTATACTCGTCCACAAAATATTATTGAGCTCGCCAAAGGATTGTTAAAATTTGATCTCAACAACCATGTCAGATCCTATATGGTTTTAAGTCATCAATAAATGATGGCTTTAACCCTTTGCCCTATAAGGCATTTCTATGGTACCTCTAATTGACCCTAAATAACAGCAAGGATGAAGCCGTTTCTTATGTGTAAATGACACCTTTTGATAGCATAGAAAACATTGTGAGAAAAGGTGAAATTGCTCGTTTAAGAGCAATTTCACCTATTGCCACAATGTTTTCCAAGGCTACTACAAGCATTGTGTAGAAATGAGTATCTATGGAGTAGAGGGTTAAGAGGAGTGTTACGGAAGACCATTCCTTCATGCATTGCTTGATCCCTATTTAACATTTTACCAAACAACGAATTTTTAGACTGGTCCAAATTGAAAGGACCTGCAGACTACAAAATAAACATAACTCAAAAATTGCAATTTGTTTCCAGCAGGGTAGAAAGCATTGTTGGTTACAAGCATTTTCTCCTTTCCCCACAATGTTTTCAAAAGGCTTCTATCTCAGGGTCGTAAAAACCAGGGATTGTTTGGTAAAGGGTTAAATACAAAATTGAATGCTGATACCTAACAACTGCGTTACGGCGTTGCCTTTTGTTAGGGCGTTCTAGCTTCAATTCCTGCCGGGTCTCTATATTTCTGTTATGCATGTGTTCATGCGTGTCTGTATTACGGACTTCGTTAGTAAGAACTTGTTGATACAATGCAACCAGTATTTGAAATAAAGTTATACAGAAAACGCCTTCGTATGAAAACGATAAAAAGGAACCGAATTGATTGCCATCCTGACTAGAATACAAGTGATCTGAGTTACAAATCAAACTCTATTACCTCTGTTATTTTAGGTGTGACAAGGGAGCTTACATTCAAAAAGCCTGATGGATCTTATGGTGCATGGCTTCATAGAACATCGAGCACGTGGTAAAGTTTTCACAAATTATGCGAGGACGATATTTACAACGTGTTCTAAATATCGTTTTTATTCTTGAAACTATTCATCTTATTGATTCTATTTCTAAAGTCATAAACTAAAGTCATAGATGCATCAACATGCAGTGAAAAGGCATCAACACCAAATTTACGTTCCCATATTTTAGAATCTTTCCCGTTCTTTACAGAAATACATGTATCTTAATATGTTGATACAGAATTCATGATTGTTCTTCCTTTTTTCAATCCTTAAAGCCGCAGGAAAGCCAAAAAAATACGTATTTTTTTTACTGTTTATAACTCGAAAAGATAGCAGATTACCAATCACAACGCACTTATATAAGATCGGAGAAAACCTGAACGTGTCAGTTAGTGCATTGGTTGCCATGATATACGTGTGCAAAAATGCATCGAGAAGTCGATTTCAGGGCCGACATTGATCGAGACAACATTCGTTATTGTTCGTGTATATTCGAGCTAGGTCTTCGAGAACGTTACGTTACAACATTGCATGTCATTAACTAGTGCTATGACGTAGTAGACAAGACTTCTGTTCACGCCTCAAATATTATGTCAGCTGAGAGTAAGATTGCTCATTCTGAACCTGTTTCTTATTTCCATGTATTCAACTCTTCCTGTATTAAAGATAAACAAATGAGCATATGTCGTGTTATCTAATTATTGAGTCTTAGGATTTTTTAACTGGTGTAGCCAGGTAAAATATAAATATGCAATATTTGGGACCAAAGGAACGTTCGACCTTGCCGGAGGTTTTATGGGGAGAGGTAGCAAATCGTAACCCTTGCATGACACCCAAGAATTTCATAAAATGAAGTATTAGCTTGATAGTAGTTATGCCTTTTGAAGAGTTGTGTACATTGCAGTCAAAGAAAAAAGGAACATGACATACCATGGAAGGAAAATCTGACTTGTCCATTCAATACACAAAAATAAACAACAATTACGTAAATTGTCGCGGGTAGAAAAACCACCAAACAACAGTAAAGCAGTTTTTTTTTTCAATACGATCGTTGCATGCTTGACAAATGCACATTTATTCGTTATCAGTAAATGCTTATAAACACCTCGAGTATAACACTTCACCATGATGAAAGCATTGATAACAAAAAAATGCTTTTCGATCTAACTGAATGCCATTTTTATTTCCCTTTCTGTATTTTACATAATATTTCCACAAAAATATTATTTGGATTAGAATTATTTACAGTATGGTTTAACACATCCGCAATTATTTCTAAAACTGTGTAAAATAGATAGATAAGAACTCCTTAAAGTATTATTAGATGACAAATACGGCCTAAATCACATCTTTTTATCTTTGAAAATATATAGAGGATTGTGGCAAGGGAGAAAGGTGTGAATTTAAGCATTTATGTCCTTTCCCTACAAGATTGCTCATGCCTTGTCTTGGGCGGTCATTAAACTATGGGTTTTGATTTAATAACTATCAAATAAGTATAAGCTTCAGCTAATGTAAAGGGATGATAACATGCCATATGCATTTTATTCGTTTATTCATTCTTTTTCTTTTTTGTAAATCTGTATTTTGTGCTGGTGGCCTACATTTACGATAAAAAAGATCATATTGCAGTGTTTAAGTCTGATCTTTTTAATCTACTATGCCAAAAAGGTTCTATCTTCGGATAAAAAAAATCTAAGACTTACGTATTTACCACACACTGGAGAGTTTTACCTTATTTGTTCATCAGCTTATATTTCGGTTAATCTATTTCCTCACATTATGTTACTGTCTGCAAAATGAAAGTATTTGTGACTCAGTCCTGTTCTCAGTCATTATACCTTTTTGGACAAATTCCGAAAATCATGAACAGAAATTCTAAATGACACATATTGTTTAGTTAATGTAATTATGATGTGTTCCCTGAAAATTGATGTTATATATATCAGTGCCGTAATTGATATTGTGATAACGATGTTAAGATGCTGATGTACTTAAAGACCGCGCAACTAGATCAGCTTTCTTTGTAGTCTCTACGCTGTCTTTAGTTCTTAATCACGCCTGATCTTTTTCCTTTAAATCAGACTGCACATTGAATATGTTTTGGACAAGGCTGTGGTTTAATTGTTTTTGTTTTATATCATATAGAAACACAAGGAAAAAAACGTTTTATGTTTGAAATGTTAAAAAAATAGGTTGGCATTCTAATGAAAAAATATGTGGCTTTCAAATTATCAGAACTGTAAAGTTTTTCACATGTGCAACCTGTTCAAAGTCATTTTATCTTCATACAAAATATTGCATTTAATTACACTTGGAGAGTTCTCGCTATGTTAGAAATAAATCAGCCTTTCTCAGATAGACTACATTTCAAACTATTCAAACAATTTTGCCTGCTCAAAGTCATTTATATCCGTAACAAGCATTGTACAAAATAGACATGTTGTTTTCTTTTTTTTTCATTGTTGTTGTGGTTGGCATTTCAATAGCAAGCTCGGCTATGGGAATCACGTATGCATACAACTCTTTTAAAATTAAACAAATTCGTAGAAAAACTATTGAAGAATGTCGGGACCAATCTGGGTTCAAGCAGTTTAGTAGAATGTCAACGGCTCCACTATTTTCAAGTTTAGACCAAGCACTTATATTCAGAACAGTTCACTAAATGTTTGGAAAGCTTAAGATCTGACTCAAATAAAGGGAACCCTTAGTACACTGCTTAGCCAGATCTACAGCAAACGGATCTTTAGTGGGAAAAGCACATAAAAGTTTCGAGCAGATAACAGTGAGCAACGTCAAATGTAGAAACTTTAAGTACAATTTTGAATGGAATTTAACCCAAGTTTAAATGTTACAAATTCTATTAAAATGTTTGCTACTGTTCTTTGTAATTACATACAATTATATATAAAACTAACACAGTACAGACGTATACTGACGAATTCAGAACGAAACACATCTATAGAAATCGTATGCAAAGATAGGAAGAAACTACCCCAATGAAATGTACTGCAAGAGAGACTGACCAGTGTACATGTATGTCAATACTTATAAAATGATTTTATAATTTTTTTTGTTTCTGTTGTAATTCTGCCCTGTGTTGACGACTGAGATTTTCTTTATAGGTTGACAGCATTCGTAGCGAAAGTATTCTGTCAAGCTCATAAAGTTGTAGACAATGCAGTTGATCGCGAAAAGCATGTTTTGGAAACAATAAAATGGCTTCAAGGAAAGACAAGGGCCGACGGCTCTTTCTACGACCCTTTACCAGTCATTCATCGTGAAATGATTGTAAGTATTAGGCACTAGTTGCCCTCAAATATCTCAGAATTTCAAATTATCAGTTACCATGCATGGCCATGTTTTACTTGATATGAATTGCTTTTTGAACTACTGTGGTGGAAAAAAGTAAGTGTTTTTTTTTTTCTTTCCAAGGTTTTGATAATTTTCATTTGGCTTTATATAACAGTATCTGTTAAATTCTATATTGATCGAAACTGATCGCGACTTCTTGTGTTTTCCATATGTCGTTTACAAGTATTACCTTTTATTTGCTAAATTGTTTGTTTTTAATATCTTTAAAACTGTCTTCGTTTAAACCAGTACCTCCTGAAACACACGCATCTGCTCCATTTAACATAGAGGCAATGGAGAAAGTGCACTTTAAGCTGTTTTTTTTTTCTACTATACCGATGAAACGAATTTTTAGTTATCAAACCATTGTACATAAAATACCTGTATTTTGGATGACGCAAGAAAGTTTTCTTCAGAAGAAAAGAAATAAAGGTTGTGTTTTCATTCGGGTTAAATTCAATGATTCACTGTAAAGGAATACAAAAACAACATTTAAGGCCCAGTCACACAGCGAAAACGCATGAATTACGCACGAATTACGCACAGATTTTCGTTTCTGCGCAGAGCGTGCGTCGTATGCGTAATTCGTCGGTGGAACGAACGTTGACAGTCGGTGATTGTAAGTGAATGTGCGTCGAAGGCGGTTTGTGCGTGATTTTGAGTTTTGAACGGTTCAAAATTTTTCCGACGCGTTGGTGTGCGTAATTCATCATTCGGTGTGCGTAGTTTATGCGTCGAGTATGCGTGACTATGCGCGGGACACGCTTCGGCCGTCAGTGCTTATGCATCGGAACTGGTTTGAAACCGCGCACGTCCACGTCCGTCCACTGACGCCCAACGTTCATATCACGCATGAACTGCGCATGTATCACGTTCATTCCACTGACATCCACTGACAATCACTTACAAAACTGACGAATAACTGACATATCACTGACGGAAAACGCATTACGACGCACATCCACTGACGTGTGACGCATTTCCAACGCATTGCCACACACATCCGACAGACGACTAACTGACAGAAAACTGATGAATCACTGATGTTCCACTGACGAATCACTGACAACTCGCGTATGATTTTTGGCATATAAAAGCAGCCATTTCGGGCACTTTTGCCATTCCAGACCTTGCTGCCAAGGGGTCCATATCACTATGAACCCTCAAAGAAGAGATGTTATGGTGTTCCTGCTGCAGCACCAGAATGCCCAGATGGTGCAACTTCATCAGATGTTGGCCAGGAGAAGAAGACGCAGGAGAAGACAACAGATCCGGGCTGTCTGGACCAGAAACTGGATCACTAGAAGACTACAGCAGGGCTTGTATGACCGTCTGATGGTGGAGCTCAGAAATGAAGAACCAAGATCCTTCCAGAACTTCATGAGAATGCCTCCAGACATGTTTGATGAGCTTGTGCAGAGACTGACCCCCAGGATCACCAAGAAGACTACAAACTGGAGATCTCCCCTAGAGCCTGGTCTGAAGGTTGCTATTACCCTTCGTCACCTGGCATCTGGATCCAAGTACCATGACATGCAGTATGCCTGGAGGGTCCCCCACAACACCATCAGCATTGTGGTCAGAGAAGTGTGTGAGGCCATCATTGAAGAGTATCTAGATGAGCAGTTGTCACCTCCAACCACTGAGCAGGCTGGCTGCAGCTGGCAAATGATTGGTACGAGAGATGGAACTTCCCCCACGTCATTGGTGCTATTGATGGGAAACATGTGGCGTGCAAGGCTCCCCCTAATTCTGGATCTGAGTTCTACAATTACAAAGGCTTCTTCAGTGTGATCCTGGTCGCCTTGGTGACGTCTGACTACAAATTCCTGTGGGTGGTCGTGTCTGGAAATGGCTCAGCTTCAGATGCTCAGATCTACAACAACAGTGAGCTGAAAGAAGGTCTGGAGAACGGCACCATCGTGGGGTGGCCACGTGCATCACCTCTGCCTAATGACACTCAAGATGTGCCTATTTCCTGGTGGGAGATGATGCCTTCAGCCTGAGGACCTACTTGATGAAGCCCTATGGAGCTAGGAACCTGGAGAGGGAGTACCGCATCTACAACTACAGGCTGTCCAGATCCAGAAGAGTGGTGGAGAACACGTTTGGCATCCTGGCGAACCGGTTCCAAGTCCTGCTGACCACCATGAACCATCATCATGAAACTGTCAGAGTGATTGTGAAGGCCTGTGTACTACTACACAACATCATTAGAAGTCGCTACCCAGTACTCCAGAATCGACTGGTTGATGTCCAAGATGCCAATGGAAACATGCAGCCTGGTGCCTGGCGACAGGGACGGAACTTGGAGGATACCAGGTTTGTGCAGGCCCCAAACAGAGCTTCAAAGGAAGGGAAGAAGCAGAGAAACTTGCTACGCCACTGGTGCAACTCTCCAGCTGGTGCTGTGCCCTGGCAGGACCGCGTGGTGGATGTGAATTTGTGAATTAATGCAGGACGAATGCGTGTTCTGTAGAATTAATAATCTTTAAATTTATATTTTGGAGTTTGTTGTTTCTTCAGGAAATAATGTATTAAATTACATTTATTTCCAAAACTTATAATAATTAAATAATCAGTCCCTTCTGGTCCCCTTCAAATAACCTACAAATTTCTTTTTGTTTGTTTGTTTGAATGGTGTTTTATGCCGCTTTCAACAGTATTTCAGTCATATCACGGCGACAGTTCACATATTCATGTTTCGAGGGTTTCACCAGTACTAGGCTAGGCTCCCAAGGACACTCAAAGACACTCCTGTGAAAAAAACACAGTGGAGCCAGCGAGGCTCGAACCTGGGACCTCCAGGTTACGAGTCCTACACTTTACCACTGAGCCACACAGGACCCTACAAATTCCGTGTTACAAAGTATTATTTATGCAATGCAAAGACACATCATGTCACATTTATTTAAATCTTATATAAATTTAGTGATATTTTTCGGAATATTAGTTTATGCTTATTTCTTATTATTTTTCTTTCTTTATTTCTTTCAATTCTTTCATTTTCTTATTTTCTTTATTTCACTTCTTTCATTTTCTTATTTTCTTTATTTCTTTCACTTCTTTCATTTTCTTATTTTCTTATTTCTTTATTTTTTCTTTATTTTTTTTTCTTAACTTCTATAATTACTTATTATTACTTTATTATAATTTTCTTTTCATTTATTGCTAATTTCTTAAGTTTTAACTTTTAATTTTTAATGTCTTAATCTTATATTTGTTAATTATTTAATTTTTTTTTCAGGGGGATTTGGCTAACTTTCATTCGGTTTCTCCTTGCCCATTCAATTTTGAACCTTTCATACAAAAGCTAAGACAACAAATTTTTATAAAGAACAGTAACAAAATTTATTTACATATATACAAAGAATTTCCTGCAGCAGGTCTAGTCTTGATCTTGCTGTCTTGGAGCAGGGGGGCGCGTTTAACGACTGGCCACTTGTCCTTCTGGATCCACTTCCCAGGAGCTGGCTGTCAACATTAAACGAGGACAGGTTTAAAGACCCATCAAGGACATCTTGGCTGCTGGAGAAAAGCTGGGTCAGAGATCCGGCAGACAACCGCTCCCCACTAAAAGTGCTTGGCATCTGGCTCTGGCTCTGGCCCTGGCTCTGCTGCTGGTACTGCTGGACGGGCTGCTGCTGCTGGTACTGCTGGACGGGCTGCTGCTGCTGGTACTGCTGGTACTGCTGGTAGATCTCATGCTTGTGGATCACAGGATGTGCAGACATCGCCTGTGGAGGTCGTGCAGGCTCGGGGGCAGCTTTTTGGGAGCCAATCAGGGTGCAGATCTTCATCCTCATCTTCTTGTACTCATCCACCGGAGACTGTCTGCCACATACTTTATGAAGGCCTCCCGTTCTGAAGCAGCCGGCTTCTCTTCAATGAGCTGCGACAAGAGCTGCTGGTTTGCCTTCATGGTCTCCCGGAGCTCCTTCATCCACTCTTCTTCTTGATCCACTTCTTTCTTCCTCCTCTTCTTGGAAGTCATCCTGGAAGTCTGGCTGGAAGTCTGGGCTGCCTTGGCTGATTCTCTCTCAACGGTCTCCAGATCATCTTCTTCAAGTTGTGAGGCAGGCTGGTCACTGTCTGCCTCACTGTCATTCACCCTTGAAGCCTGGCTTGAAGTCAGGGCCAAGTTCTTCATTGGTTCAGACTTGGTGGATGGCAGCTGGGTCTGGTAGAATTGCAGACTGTCCACTATGAACTTCTCCCGGTCAGTGTACTTCTTTGCTGCCTGGCCAGACTTGTTCTTGGTGAGTCTGACATACCAATCTTTAATAGACTTCCACCAGCCCATGATGTGCTCCAATGGCAGCCCCATCTCATCAGCCTTAGCAGCCCAGATCTGCTTCCTGGTCTTGTACAGACGATGCCCCCGCCTCCACACCTCGTCGTGCTCGGCCATCCACTCCATTAGGTCTTCTTCCACCTTAGCTTCAAGGGAAAAGTTACGTTTGGCTATGGCTTTTCCCTTTGATATGCCTTTTCCCTTGCCCACAGGGCGTGGATCTTCTTCAGACGTCTCATCAGCAGCAGTACCAGCAGCAGGGTCAGCAGGAGGGGCAGACTCATCTGAATCTGCAGCATGGACTTCCACTTGGATTGACAGATCAGGAGGTGGAGGGGTAGGCGGACCTACGGGACCTCCTAACAGCAGCACCAGCAGCAGGTTTTTCAGCAGCAGCAGCCTCTGATTGATCTACATGGCATTCTTCTTCACCAGCCTTCTTCTTCTGCACCCTTGTCTTTGAGGGCAAGCGAGCTTTCTTAGGTGGCATCTTCTTCAAGTAGTCTTCAAGGTCTCAGGATCACAGCATCAACCGACGTGAAGTGTTCTGGATTGGCAAAAGGTACTGAGGAACTCCCGTCATGGACCGCTTTTTATATGCGCGAAATGGAAGCGATAGTGATGCTGAGGGTGCGTGTTCCGTGCGTGATCCGTCAGTGATTCATGCGTGGGGCATGCGTCGACATGCGCGGAACGAAAGTGCTTGTACGTGGAACGTACGCGAAGCGTTCATGTTTGGACGTGCTCCATTAGTGATTCGTGCGTCGGCGTGCGTCGAATGTTCGTGGAATACTGCACCGTATTTGCTAGTATGCGTTGACGTGCGCGATATGTCAGTGATTTGTCAGTGATTGTAAGTGATACGAGCGCGGTTCATGCGTGATTCATCCGTGATTCGTCAGTAATTTCTACCCCCGACACCCCGAAAAATTGGTCAATTTCTCGACACACAAGCACGCACAAACCCAATCTGTGCGTGATTTGTGAGTGATTCGTGCGTGATCGGCTGTGTGACTGGGACTTTAAATGGCACAGAATCTATACGACATATTTTTCTGCTTTTTCCAATTTTACAGAAGAAATATCTATGGTGTTAACTTATTGATAGTGTTTGTTGAATAAATATGTTTTAAGCTTCCTCTTAAAAGTGCTTTTACTTTGTACATATTTAAGTTCTTTTGGTAAAGAGTTCCTTGGACCAGCACAGGAGATAGATTAATCAGCAAGATGTGTTCTCGTTCACGGTATGACACATGAATTATTGGCAGAGGATCTTAGTCTGTAATGACCTTCATTTTGATGACATAGTAAATGAATGTATAAGAGGACAGTTTCATTCATTACTCTGTACATTTGAACAAGAGTTTTGTATTCAATTCGCGCACGAACTGGTAAGCAGTGAAGGGGATTTTAACATTTCACGAACTGATTGTATATAAGGCATATTTATCACTACCATTGTTGTATCATTCTGAACCATTTGCAGCTTTTCAACCAATTTATTCTCCTTCAGGTCGGAATAAAGATACGACGTTATCTTTTGTCTCTTATTGTCCATTATTAAAAGCAGCGAAAAAAAATGTTTTCCAGCCTGTCTATCCATTTGCCTCTAGACACACAGATAAATATTTCTATCTTGCGAGCGACCCCCTCTTTTATTATGTCTTTTCTTATCATTAAGAAAAAATCTGTCTTAACTTAAAACTTGTGTGCAATTCACGACAGTCTGTCTCCCCCGTCAAAACAAATGACGAAGACATTTAGTTACGCTTTGATGTAGTTCTTCTTAACCCTTTACCCCATAAGGCATTTCTATAGCATCTCTTACTGACCCTAAATGACAGCAAGGATGAAGCTGTTTCTTATGTGTAAATGACACCTTTTGATAGCAAAGAAAACATTGTGACAAAAGGTGAAATTGCTCGTCACGAGCAATTTCACCTTTTGCCACAATGTTTTCCAAAGGCTCCTATAAGCAATGCGTAGAAATGAGTATCTATGGAGTAAAGGGTTAAAATGTTGATATGTGTGGTATTGCGATAATCCAAACGTAGTTATTTGTACTAGTTTAAAAAAAGTCGTATCAAACTTCATTTCAGGGCCAGATAAAAGAACAAGATCCTTCACTCACTGCCTTTGTATTAATTTCCCTCTTAGAGTGTGATCTAAACACAGAGGTAAGTGATAATTTTGAGGGTTTTTTTTAATTACATACCCACAGCGAAGTTGAGGGGAGGGGGGCAGGGTTTAAACTGGAATCACCATGTCCGTCCGTAGACACAAATTTGTCCGGCGAAAATCTTTGGAAGTTTTTTTTTTTTCAGGTACCGAATTCAAATAAACACACAGTAATATACATAAAGACGTACAAGTGCAATTTTCATGAACTTGGCGCGATTTGTTGTGGAATCCCCCCTTGTACTTTTTATAACTCTTGTACTTAATCGTTCTGCATTCTGTAACAAAGACCTCTTCTGTGACAAGGATCTGGTGAGAGGATGATCACGTTTAGTGATAGATGTAGTTCTTTTTAATGTATCATCATTTTTACTCAAACACAAGATTTTTACATTCTATCGATGTAGTGTGCGTACATTTACAGATATGAATTGTTTGAAATGTGCGCTGTTCGTGCGTTCTATAGACCTGTTGCAACATACACAATACCACCCTTGTTGTCGGTGTTGATTGGGCTATTATGGATTATTTCTGCTAATCTCTAAACAAGATTGCTTCTCACTTTAACGACATATATGACAATACTTTGGTGGTGGATATTCAATCAAAAGTGCACGTATGTATTTTTACACATAATAGTTATACTATTGATACACAGAAACAAGCAGAACTTGCTTCGGTTGGTATTCGTGAAGAGAAAAAAAAAGTAAAGTGGATCTTTGAACTGTCATCGTGAAATAAGTATAATGCTGCTGACTCGGCGTTATACATCAAATAAAGAAACAAAGG
The DNA here is from genome assembly GCA_943736015.1 of Tridacna crocea. Classification (NCBI taxonomy): domain Eukaryota; kingdom Metazoa; phylum Mollusca; class Bivalvia; order Cardiida; family Cardiidae; genus Tridacna; species Tridacna crocea. Next base: position 20,969,447 of record OX031069.1, read on the forward strand.
CAGGAAATTTAATGCTATTGAAGTATAACTGGTTCCTCTATGAAAATTATTGTTGGAAAAAGAAAAAATCGCTCCTATTGAGCAATTTTTCCTTTCTCACTATGTCTGCCGAGCTTCCTGCCGCAATTTAGGAACTACTTTTTTTTTTCAGTAAGCACTTATAGATAGTTTTTGTTTTTGTTTTTTTTTAACGAAAAATTAAAAATAATAATGTTAACAAGGTATATAATAAATAGAATAATCAACTGGTTATTTTTTATATGAAAAGTATCTCACTCGGATGCGTTGTAAGGCGTTAAAAAACTCGTGCTGCTCACTCGTTTTTTCAACGCCTAACAACGCATCCTCGTGAGACATTTTTCATATCAAAAATAACCAGTTGATTATCCTCTATTTACAGGACTTGGAAAGAACAAAGAGGAAAGCGGTTCAGTATCTTGAAAGTCAGGACGATGCTCTGTACAAAAACAACCCGTATTTGTTGGCTATCACCACGTATGCACTTGCTATGGCAAAAAGTCCTGAAAGGTACCACTTCAAAGATATGCTGATAGAGAAACAAAAAAAGAATGAAGCCAAGAGTAAGATAGCATTGATAATTAGTAGCATGGTGTTCAAAGCCGTTGTCAACATTGTTTCTGTTGTATCGCGGCACTTAGTGCAGCTATAAACGCTTTCTTGGAGTTTCTTTTACCAGTTTTCTTTCCAAGCCACTGGCTTCTTTCTCACAAAACCACAGTTGAACTAATGGTAAGCGGTGGAAGAGATGTGAATCTTTTGGCCGTGTCTACCATCAGTCCTTAGAAAGTAATTGCTAGAGCCGAGGATCAAACCGGCGACCTCCTGTTATCAAGCCCGTATGTTACTGACTGAGCTCGGCCAGTAAGTTTGCAATTGATATTAATTTCATTTCTTTAACCATTTGCTATGCATATGTTCTACATGTTTTTCACTTTACCGGTAATATTGGCATGAATATAATGTAAATGTATATAAAGGCCGAATATTGGCCTGTAAGCAAAATTATTCAATTTTGAAATTGTATTTACCATTTCTGATTATAGTTGTTTGCATCTCTCAAGAAAGTACTGTCAAATGCATTTGTAGGACACTCGTTTAACTTATACCAGAGGCCTTTGAGTGCCTGAATGTCTCTACTGGGAGTAATTTTGCTTGTTTTATAGCTTACATCATTATGTAAGCATGGTGAATTGATGTAATACAGAAATAATTGAAGTTAAATTTCTCAAAATCATTTGTTTGGAATCCAGCCAAGTTTTGTAGGTTTTTTAGTATTCATTTTATACAGTGGTTCTTGCAATTTTCAAAACATTATAACAAATAATGTGGACTGTGTAGCTCGCAAGGGTAAGTCATCATATGGCCTCTTTTCCTAACCTGATAGCCGTATTTTCTTCATTTTAGAAGGGCTCAATCCAATGATGATACAAATGATCTGTGCGAGCTTTAAAGAAAATGGATCAAAATTGTGGACCATTTCACGTAACAAAGACTTGTAAATATTCAAATTTAAATGTAAAAGCGTATAAATAGTAGAATTCATGAACAGGTATCCCACCAGACTTTTTCGACAAGCCGTTCACTAACCTCTTCTCCAACAACACTGACCACAAAGACAAAGCTAGTGTTTATGTTTGGTCGCAGTACTTATTGGTTCTCTTATGATTTACGCTTTACCTCGAAGTTTTGAGATAACCGAGAACAAGTGAAAAGACGCCGATGAGAGAAATTTGCTGACGTAAAAGTCAATCGGCAGTCGGTCGGTGTTTGTCTGTTTAAACATTACAGTGTCCTGTTTGGTTGGTGGGGGGGGGGTTATGAACATTCAATGATTGTGCACCTTCGAGTGTTATTCATGCCAATATTACCAATAATTGTAGTCAACTAGTAGTAATTCGAACACTTACGAAACCCTCCCTACAACAAATCACTGAAGGGACACCTTTCAAAATGACAACTCCTGAACTTATCCTTCTGGAGTGGTTGGGTATATTTTCCAACTGATAATTATCATGGGAGTGATTGACTGGATCTTATTTCGACGAGGGAACAACTAAGATGCGAACATTGTAGTATCCACGCCCCTCCAAACAGCTCGAACAGTTGGCATAAACCCACCGGCAAAGTGGCAGGCAATGTAAAAGAGATTGTTCAATTGGGCGAAGTTGAGTTGTCCATAGTGTATGAATAACAATCGTCGCTATGTACAGCACATCTCTACATTTACTCCTTAAAATGCTTTTAGGATCAAATCACTTTTACAAATTTCTCAGTTATTCTTTTTCAACATTTATGATAAGAAATATAAACAAAGTTTATGCTAACGGAATGCAAACGTTTTTTTTTAAACTTGAAAAACAACACAAATTAGCCTGCATTTATCGGTATACACATAGAGTGATTGTGATGAAGAAAGGTAACCACCTTTCATCTCGCGCTACTTCACATATTGGAAGTAAATGCTACGACCCGCGACATTTGTACCATATTTTCTTGGTGCAGTGTTTTTCAGAATGATACACATATTACATTTTCAGAAATACAAAGTGTATCTTGTTTTTAAAGCTATTGGAATGGAAGATGTACTGTAATGAAAATGTCATAAATAAGCTTTCATGACATACCCATGTAACGAAACAGTTAACATTTAAGTACGATAGCACCTTTCAAAATTTATATCGATTTAGTTCATATAAAGAAAATGACCCCATTTTAGACGTCGCAGCGCACTCAGTCTGTTAATGAAATCCATTTCCGTTGGCCAGCATGTCTAGGGCGCAAGCACTTTCATCTCTGGTACTATGGATGATGGTTTATCTGCTGGGTTATCTGCTGACTGGCTTGACGTCATACACATTGTATGAGACGCTTTGAATGTGAGAAACGTACCGGTATATATCTAAAACGGAAATGGTAATACGGTGTTACGAGTCAGGCGTAACTAGAAAGAAGAAGCCAGCAACAAACGATAACAATTAATAGAATTTATTAACAAAAATATCAAATAAACAGTTACAATAGTACAAAACAATACCTTAGACGTTAAATTCAGAAGACAAACTATTCCAGTCTTAATTCCAATCTGATCCTGATCCAAACTGAATGTAATCTAAGCACACAAAGTAATCCTCACTTTAGTCTAGTCTGATCCAAATCCAAACTGAATATAATCCAAGCACTAATTATAGGACACAAACACAAGATAATCCCCACTGTAGTCTGGCAATCATGTATTAACTAGTGAACACTCAGATGTAAAAAGCTTTTCCTTTTATAATAACAGGGAAACTTCCAGAAAATTCATGTTAAAATCAGTTGCATAATTCTTAGTAATCAGATTGTATAAAGGCCTGGAAACTTCCAGCACAATATTCCACAAGAGAGAATCCAGTTCTAAAAATAGCAACAGGGGAAAACCATTCAAAAATAGATACACACATGAACAAAGCTAGGAATAACTGGGTATGTACATAACACTTCCCCCCTTGAAAAGAAAAAGAAAGGTTTATGAAATAAAATCTTTCTTTTTTGCAATATTATTTACATAAATATTATATAATACTTTAACTTAAGTATTACAGAGGAAATGACAAACTCAAATATATATTATTTCAGACTAATGAAAATAATCAAGGTAATGAAAGTACAATTTAAAAATTCAGTTTGAACATGATTTAGGGAAAATGACTATTTGAATTTCAAACTCTTGAAAGAGCATCTGGTATAATGTTATCTTTCCCTTTTATGTGTCTTATGTCAAGATTAAACTCTTGAAGATATAAACTCCACCTCAGTAATCTTTGATTCTTATTCTTAAGTTTGTGCAGAAAACTTAAAGGGTTATGATCACTGAATACAACAATTGGTGAAGTTGAAGAGGTTAAATAAACTTCGAACTGCTGGATTGCCAGAATTAAGGCAAGACACTCTTTTTCTATGGTAGAGTAATTTTTCTGATGTTTGTTAAACTTTTTAGAAAAGTAACAAACTGGGTGATCAATACCATTATTATCTTCTTGTAAAAGAACAGCACCAATACCAACATCACTTGCATCAACAGCTAATTTGAAACATTTGTCAAAATCAGGTGCCAAGAGAACTGGTGCGCTCATTAGTATGGCTTTCAGACGATCAAATGCATCTTGACATTTGTCATTCCATTTGAACTTTGTACTTTTCTTAAGTAAATTTGTTAAAGGTTCAGCAATACCCGAGAAATTTTTACAGAATTTCCTATAGTAGCCAGCCATACCAAGAAATCGCATCAGCTGTCTTTTACATTTAGGCACAGGAAACTCAGAGATAGCATTGACTTTAGCTTCTAAAGGTTTAACTTGACCCTGTCCCACAAGATGTCTTAGAAATGTTACAGTAGCATGACAAAATTCAGTTTTTGCAAGATTCACAGTCAGTTTCGCTTTACTGAGTCTGTCGAAGAACTTCCTGATTCTTTGAAGGTGGTCACTCCAACTGTCTGAGTAGATGATGACATCATCAATATATGCATCACAGCCATCTAATCCGCATATAACGTTGTTTATAAGTCGCTGAAACGTTGCAGGAGAATTTTTCATCCCAAACGGCATAACTTTGTACTGGTACAGACCGTTTGGAGTAGCAAAGGCTGATACTTCTTTTGCTTTATCAGTCAGTGGAACTTGCCAGAATCCTTTTAGTAGGTCAAATTTGGTGACATATTTAGAATTTCCAACTTTGTCAATACAGTCATCAATTCTTGGTATTGGAAAAGAGTCTGTTTTTGTCACAGAGTTCACTTTACGATAGTCAGTACACATTCTATAAGTTCCATTTGATTTGGGTACTAATATACCATCCTCGGATACCCCGGGGTCTCCCTATTTGCTACGCTACATCGACCCCTGGGACAATTGACTAATAAAACTTTGAATCAGCCGCCGAAAATCGATACGAAACGTCATAGCGTACAGTCCACTCGCCCATCACAAAATGATGATGGAACCAATGAAAAGCCAGCATTCGGCCAGCGGTAAAGCGAGGGAAATTCAATTAATTGTCCCAGGGGTCGATGTAGCGTAGCAAATAGGGAGACCCCGGGGTATCCGAGGATGCTAATATACATGGTGAACTGTAATTACTCTGGCTAGGTTCAATAAAGTCATTTTCCAGTAAGTATTTTACTTCATCTTGGAGGTATTTCTGTTTCAAAGGATTCATTCTATATGGATGTTGCTTTATTGGTTTAGAATCTTCCACAATGACATCATGATAGATTTTATCAGTTCTTGTGGGGATATCAGGAAATAAATGTTCATATTCATGTATCAACTGTTTCAGCTCTTCCTGCTGTGATGGTTCCAAGTGAGAAAGTTTGTTGTCAAGGTTTCTCAAAATATCAGAATTTTCAAGTTTAGATGGACCAGGATCAGATTTATCAATAAAGTCCGAATTTACTTCAAGATCAGATACATTTGATTCTTGTGGGACAGTGTTTACAACTGTAATTGGTTTTGAAATAGAGCTATCTCTGTCAAAGTATTCCTTTAACATATTTATATGACACATTTGTTTGTTTTTACGCCTTCCTGGAGTATTAATTATATAGTTTAAATCACTTGTTTTCTTGTCAATAGTGTAGGGTCCAAAATATCTTGCCTGTAAAGGTCTGCCAGGTACTGGCAAAAGAGCAAGGACTTTGTCACCTGGTTTAAATTTTCTATCAATCACATGGCTGTCATATCTTGCTTTCATTTTGCCTTGAGATGTTTTAAGATTAGACCTAGCAACCTCACATGCCCTAGACAGTCTATTTCTGAAGTCAGAAACATACTGTAGTAAATTCAAGGGTGTTTCATCATTTGAGAGAAATTTCTCTTTCAAAAGTTTTAAAGGTCCACGAACAGAATGGCCAAAAACTAATTCAAAAGGACTGAAACCAAGAGATTCTTGTACAGATCCTCTGACTGCAAATAGTAACAAATGGATGCCCTCATCCCAGTCTTTTTCAGTGTCAAAGCAATATGATCTTATCATATTTTTTAATGTCTGGTGAAATCTTTCTAAAGCACCTTGACTTTCAGGGTGATAGGCGGATGACCTGTATTGCTTGATCCCTAATTCATGCATAACCTGTTGGAATATACCAGACATAAAATTTGACCCTTGATCAGACTGAACTGATTTTGGAAGACCAACAAATGTGAAAAATTTTATAAGAGCTTTGACTATTGACTTTGTTTTGATGTTCCTTAAAGGAATAGCTTCAGGAAAACGTGTAGAAGTACACATAATTGTTAAGAGATACTCATTTCCTGACTTGGTTCGAGGTAAAGGACCAACACAATCTATAAGTATCCTACTGAAAGGTTCATCAAAAGCAGGAATAGGTTGTAATTGAGCTTTGGGAATGGTTTGGTTGGGTTTACCTACCATTTGACATGTATGGCAAGTTTTACAATATTTAGAGACATCTGATTTGAGACCAGGCCAATAAAAATGAGTAATAATTTTGTGATAGGTCTTGTTTATACCTAGATGACCTGACATAGGACTTTCATGAGCTATACTTAGTATTTCATGACGATATGACTTTGGAACCACGATTTGGTGGTAAACAGCCCATTCATCATCAGCTGGGACATCAAATGGTCGCCATTTTCTCATAAGAATCCCATTTTTTATATAGTAACACATTGGGACCTGTGAAATTTCATCTTCAGGTAAAGCCCTAAAAATTAATTTTGAAATCTCAGGATCAGTTTGCTGTTCCTGGATAAGCTGTGACTTTGACAGCGTGTCATGACCTTGGTCAATAGACCTTGGTGGAGAATGACGAGACATTGACGAGTCTGTCTGAGTATCAGACAAACTGGGATCAAGAGACTTTTTAATCTCATTATTGAAATATTGACCGATAAAAGTATCCGTCAAGTCAATGTCAGAGTTTGAGTTTTTCAAAATGGCCTTTTTAGCCATAGCTCGGGTAACTGCACAAGAAGGATACAAGTCAGGAATTTCCTGCTCGATAGGGTCATCTGTTTGACCTATATTTGGTGTGTCAGTTACAAGTGGATTAACCACAACCTTATCTCCAGCTAAGTCATTGCCTAGCAGTAAATGGACACCTTTAAATGGTAAGGAAGGTTTAATACCAATAACCACAGGCCCAGTAACCAAATCTGATGACAAATTAACATAATGGAGAGGGATATTAACAGTTCCACACTCTACACCCTGAATAAGGACACTAGTACCGGAAGAAGTCTTCTCAGAAAAAGGCAGTATATCTGCTAAAATAAGAGATTGAGAAGCTCCTGTGTCTCTTAAAATTTTAATAGGGGTAGGTGGGCAATTATCACCTGAAAGTGATACAAAACCATTCAACATAAATGGTTCAAAAATCTCCATAGTAGAATCAGACTTGGGTTTTGTGACTATGTCAATTGTATTGGTTTTAATAGAAGACTGTGGCCTTGGTCTAAGAGTGGTGAGCCCTGTTGGCTTGGCTTCATCACTTTCTAACTTCCTTTTTAATTTCAAACATTCAGAAACAAGGTGACCAGGTTTCTTACAATAGTTACAAGTGGGTCGATTTAAGGGATATTGACTTTTGGTTTCACTAGTAGAATTGGGTTTGGGTGTATTGGATTGACTGGGCATGCCAGATGAATTACCAGACATAAATTTATTTTGGGGATGTGAGGAAGTAGGTTTTGGTTTAGCAATAAAAGAAACTTTATGTGTAAGGTAGTAATTATCAGCCAGACGAGCTGCTTCTTCCAAAGTTTCAACTTGTTTTTCGTCTAAGAATGTCTTAACATCAAATTGAATACAACGTTTGAATTCTTCAACTAACATAAGTTGTCTTAGTTTATCATAATTTTGGTCTATTTTCTTAGAACAGCACCATCTATCAAATAACTGTTCTTTGTTTCTAGCAAATTCAACATGAGTCTGGTTAGAATCTCTTTTACAATTTCTAAATTTTTGTCTATATGCTTCTGGGACCAGCTCATAACCTTTGAGAATAAGTTCTTTAACAGTCTCATAATGATGACTTTGTTCAACACCTAGTTGTGTATAAATTTCACGAGCTTTGCCTATCAGAACACTTTGCAGAAGTAAAGTCCAGTGCTCTTTTGGCCAATTTAAGTTTTCTGCAACTTTTTCAAAGTGTAGGAAGTATTTATCAACTTCTTTTTCTTGAAATGGAGGAACAAGCCTAATATGTTTTGTAACATCGAAATTGTATTCAATCTTTTGCTTCGGCTGATTTGCTCTTTCTTGCATTTCTATTTCCCTCATTCTTAATTGAAATTCTCTCTCCTTCTCTCTCTCTTCTCTTTCTTCTCTCTGTCTTTCCCTTTCTCTTTCAGCTCTCTCCCTTTCTCTTTCCATTTCTCTTTCTTCTCTCTCTCTTTCTCTTTCCATTTCTAACTGTCTGATCTGAAGTTTTAATTCAAGTTCTTTCGAACTTGAAACTGACTGAACGTCAACTATCAGGGAAAGCGCATTTTCATTGAAAATCTCCTCATCAACAAAATATTGTACCAAAATGTTCCTAATTTCATGTTTACGCACTGAAGATTTTATTTCAGACAATTCATAGTGTTTAGCAAGATTAAGCAAATCAGTCTTTTTACCTAAATTCAATAGCTCCACAGACGGTTCAGCCGTAAATTTATCTAAGTCAAAAGACATGTTTGTTTGTTGCTGGATTCAAGTACAAAATTGTATTATAATTACTGATTAGTAATTTTGACTTACAAGATGTATTAGATTTTTATTCAAATTGTGAAAAGCAAACGTCTATGTCTTATTTTCCAATCGATGGTTAATCCCAAAAAGGAAAACGAATGCGTTAGTCTATTTTCCAATCGATGGATAGTCCAAAATGGAAAACAAATACGTTAGTCTATTTTTCAATCCCGGACGAGCCCCCAATTTCTGTAACGAGTCAGGCGTAACTAGAAAGAAGAAGCCAGCAACAAACGATAACAATTAACAGAATTTATTAACAAAAATATCAAATAAACAGTTACAATAGTACAAAACAATACCTTAGACGTTAAATTCAGAAGACAAACTATTCCAGTCTTAATTCCAGTCTGATCCTGATCCAAACTGAATGTAATCTAAGCACACAAAGTAATCCTCACTTTAGTCTAGTCTGATCCAAATCCAAACTGAATATAATCCAAGCACTAATTATAGGACACAAACACAAGATAATCCCCACTGTGGTCTGGCAATCATGTATTAACTAGTGAACACTCAGATGTAAAAAGCTTTTCCTTTTATAATAACAGGGAAACTTCCAGAAAATTCATGTTAAAATCAGTTGCATAATTCTTAGTAATCAGATTGTATAAAGGCCTGGAAACTTCCAGCACAATATTCCACAAGAGAGAATCCAGTTCTAAAAATAGCAACAGGGGAAAACCATTCAAAAATAGATACACACATGAACAAAGCTAGGAATAACTGGGTATGTACATAACAACGGGTTCTTAGAGGAATACATGTAGTACCGGTTACAAATATTACGTATAGTTTTCATGGAAAGACAGTTTGTCCTGAGGCATTAAAGTAGATGTCATTTTGATAATTTGGTGTAAATCGATGTATGTTTTAAAAAGTTGCCAGCAACCTTTTGAATGTTGCCTGGCATGCGGTGCTCTTCGTTAAACTTTATTCATGATGTTATCATTTTGTTTTGTGTTACCTTTATAAACGATATGCCTTTTGCATGTTTTGACTTATCAAAGGGTACAAATAATTTACCTCTGGTATTATGAAATACCATTTACTTTGCTCCTTTCATGCCAAGTTTCAGGATAAAACTACCATGGGTAAAATTTCTTCGTCACTTGAAACCTATTTTAGGCACGACTAATACTGAATACTGTGAAAACAAAGATATTCCTTGCAAAAACACATTTTCTTTGCATTAACGATATTACCACGTCTGCTCTAGAAGCCGTTTTAAAACATAGTAAATATTCGGATAATACCTGAAAGGAAGCTATTTCGTCTTTTTCGTCAATTTGTCTGATAAGCTTAAGTGTTGCTCGTTTATGATTATAACTTGCTACACACTAGGCTAAATGGTACACTTTGCCATATATATGAATTTAGGGTCCGTGAAGTTGGCTTAACGCTCAGTAATCGACATTCAGCTCAACACCAACCTTGTTGAGCCAGCTCGACATTCCAGCTCAACAACCAGCTCAACAGCTAAATATATGTCAAAATCAAAGTCAGTTGATTCAGCTCAATATTCACGCTCAACGGCTAGCTCAACAGCAAAAATACTTATACATATGTTTCAATCATTGTCCGTTAAGTCAGCTCAACATTCCAGCTCAACGGCCAGCTCAACAGCAAAAATACTAGATCCATGTCCGTTGAGCCTGCTCGACACTCCAGCTGAACCGCAAGCTCAACTGTAAAATTACTTATACATGGTTTTCAATCAATGTCTGTTGAGCCAGCTCAACATTCCAGCTCAACCACCAGCTCAACAGCAAAACTGCATATATAATTATGTCAAATTCAATGTCCGTTGAGCCAGCTGGATATTCCAGCTCAACAAGTGAGTGCTGTTATACTGTTGTGCTGGCGGTTGGGCTGGAATGTCGAGCTGGCTCAATGGACTTTGATTTTGACATATATATGCATTTTTGCTCTTGAGCTGGCTGATGAGCTGGAATGTCTAGCTGGCCCAACAAGGCAAGTATTGAGCTGAACGGGTATAACAATTACAATTCCTGTATTAAAAATTGACTGCGGAAAGAGCAAAAATCGGTTGACAAAAAAAAAAGATTGTGCATTGGAAACCAAGAATTTGTTGCGTGATAATCTTAATTTGGAGATTTTATCTTTACGACCACGTTATATCGGAAATATTTGGACAATAATACAGCTTGTACCGAAGTGTGTTGTAGTTTTCTCAACTTATTTGACATTACCCGGCGCTCTCCTTTTCATAGTGTTATCGAAGTTCTCCACCTTTTGCCATTTCTCAATTTACCTTTAAACCTGGATTTTTGAAACTATTTAAAGTTTATATATATATAGTAAGGAAATCGAAAATTGATTTTTGTACAATATATTCTGTTACTTACCTCGAAGAGATCCATCAATATGTGCGACATTTTACTATAACTTGTGCATCTTTACTCAGTTTTGCCGTGACCGGGACTTGTCACAATGTCTGATACGTTGATTTACATCGATGCGATAAATGGTAAGGCAGAATGGTACAGCAACCACTTTATTTGTCTCAAAGCAAGACCTTATATATTTTTCTATGATTTGTTTATCCCGATCCTCTAAAGTTATGCTTTTAATTATGACAACTTCTGAGAGGTATCATGTTTAAAAAAAACTTTCATTTTTTATACCAGACTTTTTATACTGGGGAGATGGTACAGCTAGTGCAAATTCTATTGAAACCACGGCATATGCTTTACTAGCTCTTTTGAAATTCGACAAAATAAGAACAGCTGGTAAAATCGTCAGATGGCTGACCTTTCACCGAAGTGCATCAGGTTCCTTCAAGACCACACAGGTAGCTAGAAGTGTTTTATTACTTTCCATATTACAGATAGCCACTTCATGGCCATGTCAATCTATTGCGATAAAAAACATTTTGCAGTAAATAACATAATACGGGTACTCATTCGGCCGGAAAATGCTGAGCCTAGATATGTCAGTCGGTAGCATACAGGACCTAAGAACAGGATGTCGATGTTTCGATCCCGGGCTCGGTCAATTCCTTTCTGAGGATTTATGATAGTCATTGCGCCAGGATTCATTCCTCTCCCACCGCTGACCTTAATTTCGACAATGGTTATGTAAGACAGCGGCCAGCGGCTTGGAAGAGATACTGTGCGACGTACTTGTAGCAGAAATTTCAGGACAGCGTGGACTAGTACACTGAACGCCGCAATATAACTGAGATGATGTGAAAGCGGCGATAAACACCTAACAATCAATCAATCAATCGATCGGCATGTAATCGGTAGCTGATGAAAGTGTTTGGGACAAAATTTATGCATATAGATTTTTAAGTGAGGTAGTTAGTCAAAATATGACTTAACCCATTACCACACAATCCCTACTTTTGACGACCCTGAGAAAGAAACATTTAGAAAACATTATTGGAAAAGGAGAAAATGCATTTTCTCTTCACAAAACAGATTTCAAGTTTTCAATCTCTTTCATTTTATGTTGCAAATCCTTTCGATTTGGACAAGCCTAAAATATTGTCGTTTGGTAATGACTTAAAGATAGGGCATCATAATGAGATTCGTGTTACTTCGCCTTTTATCGCCGAAAGCCGAAAGACGCTGATTCCCCGCATCGAGTCTTAGTCGAACCCGTGCGAATTTTAGTAACGAAAGGCATTGTTTTACGAATCCCATCAGGGTGCCCATTAGGACGACCTATCCTAAGACGACACTGTGCCTAAACAGGAGTATTACAAAAACTTCCAGGGCCTCAATAAGTACTCATGCTGATTAGAGTATCTTTCTTGTACTGAGAGAGAGAAATAAACAGACAGAGACAGAGACAGTGGACGGAATGTGTCTTGGATTGGGAAAGTTAATCTGACAAGACGTATGAATGTTATCCCGAGAGCGGTAGACAAATATTATAGTATTAAAGTTTAGAACCCAGCCGGGTAAACCTTCACAATCATTATTTATATCATATTGTTCGGTCGAATAGTATAATACTTAATTGAATAGTTCGTCCATAATGCCACATACCGACATTTTTATACTACATTGTATTATGTAAGATTTTGGAAAGCATACTTCAGCTATGTACAGACAAATCAACGACACCAGAATTGCGTGAAAAACCAATATGTTTTCCATGGTTATATGAAAATTCACGCATGATTATTCATATTATGGACAATAAATATCTTATGGAATATAAATCTTTAATATGGAAGACATATATTACCAGATACAATTTTATGCCAGAAATGGTATTAGATAAAGCTCATACTGGAAAAATTGGGGTATCGCAAGTCGACAAAAACATTCTCTTTTTTGCTGCTTTAACACAGACATTGGAAGCAATATAAATGTTAAGACTACTTCAAGATTTTAACATTAAGGGACATTTTTCGCTGGCTTTGATTTCAGCAATTCATTGAGATGCTTCGTTAACAATACAATAGTCCAAGTTGGCAGGTACCCACATTTCAGTCACACCATTGACTGACAGCATGGGCTCCTGGATGGTTTAGTAGTAAAATGTTGGACTCACAAACTGAAGGCTCCGAGCTCAAACCGCCCTGGATCAACTGGTGTTTTCGTGGGATGTCCTTGGGCAAGAAACTCAGAACTGAAGTATAGTACTGGTGAAACCTAGGAAACATGAGTATGCGAGTATCGCCGTGATATAAATGAAAATAATGTTAAAAGCGGCGTAAAACACCATTCCAACACCCGATGATTCCATAGTGACAGAAAACAGAGGTGATATCTAACACCCTATTATCGGGTAGAAAATCATTACAAGTGATAGGACAACTACATTAATGGATCTTAAAAGAATATCTTATATAATGTTGATCAAAATTACAGGATAGGTCCGGCCCTTTGAAGTGAGAAAGAAACAAATTCGTAAGACTATTTGTCAGTTTTGTTCTACTTTCAGGACACCATTATCGGACTACAGGCCCTTTCGGAGTATAATATACTTACATACTCGTCCGATGTCGACCTTAATATACGTCTTATAATGAAGGGAATGGATACCAAATCCCACACTCTGACGACCGAAAACTCCGATCTTTTGAAAATAATCAAAGATGTAAGCATAAAATATATATTTGCATTATCTTTATCATTATGATTTTAACTTATCTTTGTTTTTTCTTAAATACGAGATCAAATTTTATCGGAATTAGGTACATATATCATGAAAAATAAAAATGTGACTTGTCAGGTAAAAAGGGACCTTTTGGAAATGGCGAAAAAGTCAACACTGGTCAGACTGCACGATTTGCGCAGGCTGACGAGGGTTGAGACTTTTCGCTTTTGTGTTAATTTTTGTATGGGAAAAAAGGTCCCCTTAACTTGTTATACACTCATTTTTTAACTATCAACTCAAATTGACCTGCATATCTTTGGTCTTCTTTCATCTAATTGATGCACAGAATTCCCACATTGTCCCTTTTCGCGTGACGAGTCACATTTAATTTCTGCCGTTAGAATGTTAGAATGCAATCATAAAATTGCCTAAGCAGAAATGATTTGAGATACTACCAAAATTTGTTTCACCTACAACATCCGAGATGTTGGGTAGGGAATTTCACAAATGAAGCCAATTACAGATACACAGGATTTGCCATGAGTTACCTTTCGAGGTAAAATTTTTATGGAACGAGTGTAGGGAAAATAATAACGACAACTTCTTTGGCATGTTTGCGTTTACAGGGAATAATCCAATAATTCTTGATTTATTTGACCAAATAATGTAACGTATCCACTCCTTGGAATCTATAAAATTTAACATCAACGATAGTTTCTTCTGTGAACAGTAGGAGCAAGACTAATAGGAAGATCATTCATGCAACATTTACTCTGTGAAAGTGGGTTGAATGTATCTGCAAACAGTTATGAAGTTTGGTAATCGTAGCTGTTTCACTTATGTTACGAGTCAAACGTAACGAGAAAGAAAATCAGCAACAAGCCTTTATAACAATTCACAATATTTATTTATGAACAAAGATAAAAGAGTACAATAAAAGACCTTGACCTTGTATCATTTTTTAAATAAATGACCCAACAAAGAATCAGATAAGTCAATATCAGGCTGATTTTCAGTCAAAATGGCTTTCTTTGCCATAGCTCTGGTAACTGCATATGAAGGGTAAAGGTTAGGGATTTCTTCCTCAATCGGATCGGGTGATTGATCTGTGCAAGGTGTGTCAGTTACAAGTGATTATCTGCTTAAACAAGAGATTGAGAATTCCAGTGATCTGGACAAAATCACTTATTAGTGACACAAAACCATCTGATAAGAATGATTCATAAATCTCCATAACAGTATAAGTCCCAGGTACTTTGGCCTGACAAAGGTTTGGTCTTTAAAACATGACTGAGGTGTAGACTTCAATGAAGTAAAATCTGTAGGCTTAAAACTCTCTCTTTTTGCCGTTTTCTTTTTAAAAAAGGGCATTTTGAAATAATTTGGTATGATTCTATGTAATAATTAAAAGTGGGTCGAAAATAAAGGGATTTTGACCTTTGGCTTCATAAGGAGTCTGAGGTTTGGGATTATTTAGATCGTAGTTGTTTTTTATGTTTACTAAAATTTTAGACTAGTTGATAAATTCAAAAGTGTTCGATGGTTTTATTTGTTCATGAAAGAGACCATATGCATCAAGGCAAAGTTGTCTACTGAAAGTTTTTAAATCGAAATTAATGCACCTTTTGAATTCTTCAACCACAGAAGTTGTCTAAGTTTTCCATGATCTGAATCTATTTTCTTTAAATGGCACTACCTATCAAATAATTGCTCTTTAGTTCTGCAAATTCGACATGGGTCTGACAATTTTCTTTCCTGCGATTTCTTAATTTTTGTCTGTATGCTCAGGTATCAATTCATTGGCCTTTAGAATCAATTCCTTAACACCATCATAATTAGGGAGCTGTCTATTACTTAGTTGCGGAAAAATACTGTGAGCCTTTCCATTTATCACTTTGCAAGAGTAAGGTCCAGTGTTCTTTTCGCCATTTCAAATTTTCAGGGAATCTTTCAAAATGTGATAAATATTTATCAACTTCCTGTTCTTGAAATGGCAGAACAAGCCTGAGGTGGTTTGTTATGTCAAAGGTATTAACCACATGCAAAGATGCTTTTTCTTTATCTTCTATTTATAATTCTTTCATTCTGATCTGAAATTGCCTATCCTTTTCTTTTTCTTCAGCATGTATTTTTTTTAACTCTAATTCTTTTTCTTTCATTCTTTCTTCTTGTTTTATTGATTTTAATTCATTTTCCTCTTGTTCTAATTGTAATTTTAATTCTTTATCTTTTTGCTCTACTTTCAATTTTAATTCTTTTTCTTTTTTTCCACATTGAAGTTAAAATTTTTTTGAGTCGATATTACTATTAATGTCTGTCTGAGACAAAAGAATAAGAGGCAGAGCGGACGAGTCAAGTATTTCTTCGTCAACTAAAAAGTGAAAAATATAGTTGTTCAATTTCTGCTTTAACATAATACCTTTAATGGCAGTCAGTATATAAAGAGAAGCAAGATATGACAAATCCGACCTTTCTGCCAAATTTGACAACCCCTGTGACGACTTAGCAATAAATATTTCAAGATCAAAAGACACGACTGCTTTTTTGCTGGTTCAGTAGAATAAAAAGCAAATTCTATTTTTTTCATTATTATTTATTATCTTATAAACATTAATACTGTAACAAATTCAAAATAATTTCAAAGTACATGTATATCGAAAATTACTGGATGATCAATCCCGGACGAGCCTCAAATTTCTGTTTCAAGCCAAACGTTACGAAAAAGTAAACAATCAACAAGCCTTTAACAATAAACAATATTTATCATTGAACAGAGACAAAAGAGGACAACAGGAGTTACGTTTCTGTAGTCTAATCACCTCTCCCGATACAGCAAAAGTAATAGGGATGTGCAGTGTTCCTGTACAATGGACAGTAGTTTACTATCATGAGTTTTAACAATTTTGAAGAAGAAGGCTTGTGAAAATATGTTAAAAAAAATTAAATCGAAAAGACTTTTCTGAAACTCTTTGCCATTTCATTTGAAGGAAATATTGTATGTGATATCAAAGACTTTTTATTTATCGTTACCTGTTAATGTTTTTACGTGGTATAGAAACTTAGATCTACCCTTCTTTTACCCCAAGAATGAGTTTTGTTGATGTTTTTAGGAAGAAAGCTTGTGAACATTTTGGAGTGAAAAGGATAATTTGGTGCTGACATTATTAGTTCTACGGTCAGGTGGCAGGGGACTTGGAAACTTGTTCACGGCTGTGGTTAATCATGTCACCCCGAGCCGAAGGCGAGGTGGCGACATGATTCACCACAGCCGTGAACAAGTTTCCAAGTCCCCTGCCACCTGACCGTACAACGAATTTATTATACTGCAAAGTTTTATCCTTTCAAAGCGCGTTAAGCGAAATTTTCCTGTTTTATAATTTCACGAATCGAGTATGCTGACGAAATAGAAATTCCCTTCTGTGTGCCCCAATTCAATGAAAACTGACGTCACTGGAAACTGACGTCACTAAAACGTGCAGTTTGGTGAATAAATGTGCAGTCTGATGATCGATCGGCGCCGCCATTTTGGATGATGTATTGCACGTGTAGTGATGTTTACCGGACACTCAAAAGGGAAACCGGTTTTTGCCAGGGAACATGATATTATGTTCCCGGCATGTTAACCAATCAGATCACCAGAAATGTCTTTGCAGTATAATAATTCTCCTTGTCCTAAAATGTCTTCCATCCTATTTCAGACAGGTTCTATCAACTGAAATCTTTTCTTCGTGTAAAGAATTAAGAATATTTCTCCCTTTCAAAATGAATTTTTTAAATGGTCTTTTTCTCATGGTTGTTAAAACAGTACTCGATAAGGTATGGTAAAGGATTACAGTATAGTTTTTGCTTGAAAATACAACCAGTTATGATAGGTCTAGAACTGTTGTGAGATTATTTACTTCTTGAAAGTCTTTACCATTTTCTTCCAAAGACAATTTTATTGAGAGAACAAAGAGTTTCTAGGAAGGTTCCTTTTAGAGTATAGAAAGCGAGATTCATCCCTTTAGATCACAATGACTTTTAATAATGTTGAAGGAGAGGCTTTTGAAAGCATTGTAGATAAGAAGCAAATCATGATAATCAACATTTGTTTTTAGTTTCCGACAATGTTTTCCATATTAGTAACCCCTCACAGAACCCTTTAGAAAATACAAAAAAATAGGCCCGTCTCCATTAAAGCAATAAGCAGATGACAAGTTAAGAGAAGCTGAGGATGTGCAGTTTGGTTTGGTAAAAGCACATAGCAAAGTGGTAAAGAGAGAAATACTCATGTAAATAGCATTTTCTCTTGTTCTAAAACTATTAGAAATTTTTGACTTTCGGTTAAAAGGCTAGTTATTGATAGAAAACGACTTTCAATGTTCAAAACGGAGATTTAACTTTAAGATTACAAAACATGTGCTGAGTTTTGACCTTAAAGAATGAGGCTTTTTTTTTTAAAAAAAAAAAGAAGAAGGGTCCTTTGAAACCTAGCAGGAACATGAGAAAATACTGGCAATATTTGCTCCTTTTCGCACAATGTTTACCATCCTATTAAGGATAACCAAATCAGTTGACGGTTGACTTCATAGTTCCTATGAGGTACGTCCGGGAATGTTATTTGTTTATACGAATCTTAAAATCTATTACCCTGTTAACGCATAGAGCGCTGGATGAGAGTAGCATTTTCCATTCCGGGAAAAAATGCTTAATTATTGCAACTCCACCCAGAGGTGATTTGGTCGCATTATTGCAAGGTAGCTCACACTGTAGATCCGATATAAGATTGCATATTCTATGCAGACCATAGATTCATCTTTCTTGTCTACATAATAGATAGACGCAATAAGCGGTCTTAGGGTTCATTGACATAAACGCTTGTGTTTTATTAATCCGGCGTAACCGGAATGTATATTCAGCTTGTCGGTAAACATGAAAGCAAACCGTGACGATTGCCTACTTAGCGTGTACAGTTACACAGATACAGGCCCTTGGCCTGTGTTCTTAGAAAAACATGAACACGTCTCCATTGCTACTTTATAGCGCGTAATATTACAGTCTCCCCGATAGCGGGAATTGTAAAACTTAATGCCTCGTGTGTCCTATGGTCCAAGGTGTCCTATCGTTTTTGGCAAAGGTCGCTGAATAACTTTGTTTCAAAACACTTTATATCCTTTAAATCAAAGTTGTTTGACCTAGGTTCATGAAACTTTATACAAGTGTTGCAAGTGTTTTTTTGTGCCACTTAAGCTCAACGCCAAGGTCACCGATGATCTTTGTTTTGAAAATAATTTCCGTTCTCTGCTTATGCTTCTTCAGTGACAAGGTACTAGTTGCTGTCTCTACGACAGCTCTATATTTGCAAGGTTAGAAGACATTGTATGGATGTAACTCAGGTTGTTGTCCCTGTTTTTTTCAAAAGTTTTAACTTCAAGTCGTGAAAATACGTGAATCGTTTGCTATAGTTTAACTCTTTACCACTTGACAAAGCATAGATATGTCCTTTTTAAAGCTAGTGCAGACAAAAAATGGAGCCAGCTAAAAGAAAAGGGTAAATGCCCTTGATATGATATATGATAAAAGCTGGAATGCTGGTAACAAAACGGTAATTTTCCTGTTCCCATAACGTTGAATTTTATTATTATCATTACCTACTACTAGTATTATTATTATTATCACTATTCCATAGGAGTGTAAATAAACAGGATTTTTGAAGAGATTTATTTTGATATGTCTGTTGTCAGTACAATCGATTGTTTTCGCTTCATAGATACCCGTAAAAGACGGCAAAGAAAGAAAATTATTTGTAGAAGTGCGGGGCAAAGGGTCTGGTCGTCTTGTCATAGACTATAGATATAATCGGAAAAAAACAGATGTTGATAAATGTGATTTCCGTATAAATGATGGTACCAGCGAAATAGAGATATTCACAGTGAATAAGCCTGACAAAGTTCTTGGGATGAAGGATCTACCGAACTTCGGCAGGTAAATGAATATAGATTATCATATGAAAACGCCTCCTTCAGGGTAGTAATCTTAAGCTTCTAAGCGCCACTCATTGACCTTATAGAAACAGTATAGATCAAGATCAGGCTGCACAGAACGTGTAATTTGATCTTGGATCTACACTTATTGTTACGGCACGAGTTATATTCCCATACCTTTCCCTTCTTCAGTAAATATTTCCCCATATTAGCCACAAGCTGATGAAATAAACTATATATTTCCTCTGATTATTTTGTCAACGAATGCCACTAGTCATCTCAAGTTAATTAATAGGATAACCGATATTTAAAAAAAAAAAAGTACTTCCAGATTAATTTGCTGCGGGAGGAAAATATTCACTCTGCCGCAGAAAAAATTCTCCCCCAGCTTAAATTACGACATTTCTTTAGCCATAATATTTCTTAAAATAGTAACATGAAATATAATATAAAAAAGTACGACCCTGGTCAGCCTGTGCGAACTGCGCAGGCTGGTAAGAGTGGGCACTTTTGCAGATGAATAAAACCTCCTTTGCACAGAGCATTCATTCATATAGTGCATTATGTATTTAACCTCTATGCTGCTAAGTATGACTTGCCTATCATTTGCAGACAGTGTGCATCAAGATCAGACTGGAAACAACGTGTAGTCTGATCTTTAGCTCACACTGTCCGATAGGGACATGTTTCCCCAAAAAAAACATGTTTGTAAAAATGCAAAATTAAGGTTTTTACAATCTGCTTAAAAGTTTAATTCACTTACTTGACGGGATAAGGTTTAGACTGAAATAACATTGAGTCCCTTTTCTTCCTGTTCTTCTTCTTTCTTTTCTTCGAATATTTAATCTTTCCAAAGTAAATTGCAGCAAAATAAGCCTTAAGTGCAGTCAAAGGACATAAAGCAGACGTGATATAGAGTTTTTTTTCTTTTTTTTCCTTTTTCAAAAAAAGTGGAGGAAAGCAATGATTTTAATATTTTGTCAAAACGATGCTATTTTTTCCTGGTATTCAATAAGTTTTGATGCAACTGGCATAATTCATCCTGTTTTATATGTGTTAGAAATGATATACATGATTGATTTTCTAGAAACTGTGATAATTGTGGGTGTGAAGGTGACGACAAAAATGGTGATATTATCATAAATGATGAGGAAGACCATATTGAAGTTCAAGCACACAATGCAAGGAAAAAACGCAATGCGGATGCCGGTTCCGATGGAAAGCTGCACTGTATCAGATTCAATATCTCGTATGAATTCTTTTCTAAATTCAACTTATTTGCAGGCATTTGCCAATTTACTCTGTAGAAGTATGAAAGCAATGAAGTAGACTTATAACCGTATTTTGTTGTTTAGAGATTAAAGGAGGATTCAAACTCGTTATTTTTTATTTTGAAAAAATGTAAGGAAAATACATGAATTGTTGCGTTAGTGTTTATTACAGACATCCTCTCAAAAATTACTGAGCAAGTTTTGATCAAACACTACGGCATAACCCTGCCATTCTGCCATAATGCTGCATTGAATCTTTCCAAAGGTCAAGAGAACTTTTTTGCATGAAAAAGTCTGCGCTTTCAATGACAACAAAACAGAAAGTTGTTTAATATCCTTTCAAATCCTATTCTACGAACCACAGTTCCGAATTGCTTGCAACATTTTCTTTCCATAGACCTCTTTTTAGGTTTCTGTTATCTTTCAAACAGAATGAACTATTTTCCCTTCATTGACTTTTCTCTCGTCAAGTTTTCTTGACAGGACGTGTGTAGTAATTAGTCAGGACTTCTTTTTTATGCTAGTGGCTATGCTCTGATGTCTTGATCTTAAATATTGACCAAGGTGTGTAGTTTTTGTTTTTGTTGAATCTTTGTTTCCAAACTGTGACACTCTCATCATCAAAGAAACGGTTTTTTAGCCACAACTTTCCGAAATTCTAGCGTCGAATATCTTTTTTGTGAAAGTTTGTTGAGATTAGGTAACGTAGTCTTTGATTGAACCGCCTTCTTTTTCAATAAAATAATTGTTGCATGCTACACACGTGTAAACCTATAGTTAGCATAGTACATTATTATACTGCAAAGAAATTTCTCGTGATATGATTGGTTAGCATGCCGGGAACATATATATCATTTTCCCTGGCAAAAACCACGCAAAGCTAGTTTCCCTTTTGAGTGCCCCGTAAATATCACTACACGTGCAACATAGCATCCAAAATGGCGTGGTCGATCGATCACCAGACTGCACATTTATGCACCAAACTGCACGTTTTAGTGACGTCAGTCTCCGGTGACGTCAGTTTTCATTGAATTGGGGCACTCAGAAGGGAATTTCTATTTCGTCAGCATACTCGATTCGTGAGATTATAATACAGGAAAATTTCGTTTAACGCGCTTTGAAAGGGTATAATAAATTCGTTGTACGGTCAGGTGGCAGGAGACTTAGAAATTTCTTCACAACTGGGTCGAATCATGTCGCCACCTCGCCTTCGGCTCATACAACTAATAAAGTCATCGCACTTACAAACAGATATAAATTGTTGTTCATGCATCTTGGTAACGATATACCATGTATGTGACCATCACAACGAAAAAAATCATTCTGTGCCATTGTTCTCCTATATCGGTGTTTTCTTCGCTATGTGATAGTCGGGCTTCCTAAATGACAAGTATTAGGACATTACAAACAGGACAATTTATGCATGATTTCAGATCTATTGACAATAGAGTACATGGGATGTCTGTTGTGGATGTGGGATTGGAGACAGGCGTGACTGTTGTTGAGAAGGATCTTGTTGCGGTAAATACCCCCGTTACAAATTCTTAGCAAACCACTTTGTTTATGCAAACCTAATTACCCCTCTTTAATGAATACAGAAACAATAGGCTTAGTGAAGTCTTTGTGTGCTTGGGGAGATATATCCATTAACCACTAAACGGCCTTCCAAAACTTACGTTGCATTTTCGGAAGATAAAGATCAAACGAGTCAATCTGTGCAATTGTGTCTTTAATTTGTTGAAATGTGCAAAATTTCTGATGGATTCTATCTACACGTAGTTCTTCAAATACGTCCTATGTATAAACACAATACACCGTTATTAGATTTCACTTTTCGGAAGCCCAGAGGATGAAGAGCAGTGCACAGTGCACGGCTTCCTATGTGCGTTCAAAACAGGAGCAAAAGAGATTGAAAGAATAGGCTTTGAAATTGCACACTGCAAACTTGTAAAGCAACAATACACCTTGAATATTGTG
This sequence comes from Tridacna crocea, assembly GCA_943736015.1. Taxonomy (NCBI): domain Eukaryota; kingdom Metazoa; phylum Mollusca; class Bivalvia; order Cardiida; family Cardiidae; genus Tridacna; species Tridacna crocea. Next base: position 20,992,494 of record OX031069.1, read on the forward strand.
CACGCACCGGCAGCGCACAACAATCTCTTTTTGTGTGTGTGTCTGTAATGTAGACTATAATTGACTGAACAACAATGAAAATTACCGATAAGGTAGTAACATAACGATTCAAACCTTATAAACTATCAAATACAAAGGTTTAAACAAGTTTATAGGTGTTTTTTTTTTTTCATAAAAGACAAAAAATAGCGATGCAAAAGTAAAGATTACTGTGAAAAAGAAAAGAGGCCCGTGTGACAGTTTTGACAGCTGCAATAATGCAATTAAAGGTAAACAAACCAACATTTACTGCCGATGCGCACAACTTATTCACTGGATCAGGATTTCCGGTTCACGAACAATGACTACATGTAAACATTAATATTGCTGTAAGGGTTTACACTTTAAAAATGTATATTCTGACACCGTCTCGAATGCGCAAATAACATAGACCCTAAGGTAAATAAAAACTATCAGTGACAAATTTATTTTCAACTGTCAGTGAAAACTTGGGTCATTACAGCATATATCTGCATCTTGTTTTTAGAATGAATTGGTATTTTAGATTTATTAGGCGGCCCAATGGTTTCTGATATTTTTATTTATTTGCAGCTAAAAGAAAAAGGGGTGATTGATAACTATGAGATGCCCAGCGATGGAAAGGGATTTTTCATCATGTACCTTGATGGTGTAAGCATTTTGTATCGGGTCTTATGGACCTTTTCTACCCCTTCTTCTCCTTTCGCTCCTTCTCCTCCTTTTTTCATCTGCCTAAAAATTACGAAGGCAGTGTTTTTTGCATATTTTAAGGGTGTCATACATAGGCTTAGTTCTGGTCTGTTTGTTCGAGGTTACGTCTACGTCATCAAATTTCTCTTGTTTCCAATACTCGTACGCTTGTGAAATTTCCCACCAATATACTTGTATTTTATATATATATTTGATATATATTTTAGTATATTAGTATTTTTTATTATCAAACGAATGCTTTCGTACCATCTCATTATGATCTACAGAGTGAAACTGAAATTATTAGACGATTCATTTTCAATTAGTCATAAAACATTTCGTCTTAAGTTGATTTGTGAAACTATAATCGTTCTTGTGCCTTATTGCAAAAACGTATTCCTTGCGGTTGCTAGGCAGAATAATTTATGATCGAAAGAAAATGCAGTTTTTCACTTTGCTTGGTGGATCGAGGATGTCACACGATGTATGTACCACGACTTTCTACAACCGTCGCCACGCATAGTAATTTACTGAACAAGTAAATATTTTCTGTATCCACAAAGGAATGTCATTTCAACAACCTAGGTCACATAAACTTAACACAAAATCCCTCTACGATGTCGGAATTCGATATTTATAGTACAGCGGAGTGGCTTGAAGGCAATGCAAATGTTGTAATTGTACATTTAATTCTATTTTTGGATTGGGGTATGCACGGAACTCTGGGGGAGTTCTAGCCGCTGCTTTAAATTGCACCCATCCCATTGTTTACAATTTTGATAATAAGCGGATTTCCTTTCGAAAAGATTTGTTTCCTTCGAAAAAAAACATCATCTTTTTTTACATTCTTTCGCGGATGTAGGCAATTTATTTATTTGCATAAATACTGTATTTTTTTATCTGGAAATTAGGTAATATTTGACTTTAGTACTTTAGCAATTTTAAGACAATTTATGTAAGTCGTTGCACAGGAACATACATGTCATCTGTTGACTTATTGTATTGCATCAGTTTCTCTCATGTACATGTATTTGTTTCTCATTATTTTGATACTTTCCTTTCAATTTAGATTACAAGCGAGCCAAAGAAAATCTCTTTCAAACTGGAGGACGAGTTAGGCGACAATACCGGAGCTAGACAGACAGTTGCAATTAAGGTTTACGACTACTACAAACCAGGTTAGCGTTTTCATATTTCCAGAAAAAGACCCGTTAGGCTTTTTATTCCTGCGCAATTTACGGATTTTTTAGCTAACAATAGACCTTAAGCCTCAAATATTGCGATTTACAAACACTTTTTGACTATTAATCCATGATTTTAAAAAAATCAAAGTACTGAAAGTACTGACAGACTAGCGAATTTGAAACTAGTAAGCGGCTAAGGTAAATGTTAATCTTTGTTGACTTATACCAGACTGTGGAAATATTGTCATATTTGGTTTCTGGGTACGTTCCAGGTCCATCGGTTCATTCTGGTTATTAAATCCAATTGGGTTCAATTAAAATGATGTTCAATCTATTGACTTTATCCGACGCTCTTGGCTGTTTTCTTCTCTAACACAAGAAATATTACGAAAAACTTCGTTTGTTAAAACATGTTATTTTGTTGAGATGAAATCTCCTGCCTGAAAAGACATCTTTAGATAGAAACAAATAAGGGATAAAGTGCATTTACACCTGGCCTTTAGTTATTTCCATAGCATATAGCATTTGAAAAGATAAAACACATATGATTGTCTGTGGCCTATGACGAACAAAATGAATATGAAGTTTCATAAATTTTTTGTCCTATAGTTAAAGAAATATCAGTCCGTAATGGAAATGCACATCAAGCCCCCTTTTCCGATGACACGGCATCAAATAAAAAGAAAGAATCTTTATCCGTGGACTATCGTAAGGAATACATAAATGATGTTTCACCAATTTTCATCAAGGATTTTAAAAGATGTCTGTCTGGACAGAGGAGCAGACAGACAATGTGGAACAAGATCAGGCTACATAGTCTGTACATTCTGATCTTGGATCTATACTAACCGATAATTAGATTTTTGTTTTAAAAAACAAATAATAATAAATTTGAAATAACAATATTCAGATTTTCACCATCCGCCAGAATGTTTTATATAACATTTTTAGGAGGTTGAGGATTAACTTGGATTAGACAGTTAATTAACCCGTTACTACACAGCAAAAGTTTAAACCTATCCAAATTGAAAGCATTTGCAGATGGTAATTTCAAAGTGGCTCAAATGGTACAGTTTTGCTTTGATAGGGTAGAATATGTGGGAAAAGGAGAAAATGCTGGTTACCAGCATTTTCTCCTTTTCCCACAATGTTTTCAAAAGCCTTCTTCCTCGGGGCGTTAAAAGTTGTCATTGTGTGGTAAAGGGTTAACAGCACATGATGCATTAGTCAACTACTTAACTCTTTACAAAACGAAACATTTTACGCCCCTCCACATTTAAAGCTCTTCCAGACGATAAAGTTAAATGTGACTAAATTGATGAAAACATATTCGAAAAGGTTGAAAACAACATGAGAAAAGGGGAAATGCTTGTAGCCAGCATTTGCTTCTTTCTTTTCCCGCATTGTTTTCAAAGTGCTTCTTCCCCACTTCTGTGAAAACTCGGGACTCGGGATTGTGTGGTAAAGGGTTAATATACAAAATGTTAAATAACAGTTTAACATATCAGTTTGGCATTCACAAATATCTAAATAATGAATGACTAGAGGAAATGAGGAGGGTTCCCTGGCCAGTAAGGGTTTATGTAGCTAAGATTTGCTACAAGTCACCGGGGGGGTATTATTTTTAGATTCATCCATACTTTATGTACTGCTGAGTAGGAATCAGTGATATGAGCCCGATTTGCATATAGGTCACTTAATTTATCAATGACATCTTGTACAGTCTTTTGCTTTGAAAGTGGTCAAGTTCAAATTGGGACGGTAGGGATTCTGCGCTTTAAGTCAAAGTTGTCATTATGACTGAATTAAGATTCTTAACAGTAAGGAGTTATTTTTCTATGAGGCAGTATTTGGTATGTGGGTTTTTTTTTTTGTTTACATTGAGTCTGGCTTAATCTGGATGCCTATAGACTAGCTTCGCTGGTCTAAAAAGCGTACTGCATACAATATACAGATCGTAGGTGACTAAGTAAGGTGCTGATTTGTCAGTTTACTGTTGAATGACATAATTAGAAACACATTTTTAAAGTTGATTAATTATTACTTTCAAAACAAATCTTATTGAATGGTAATTATTACTTTCAAAACAGATCTTAATGAATGGTATATAAACATTTCATTACATATTTGACGCTCTCAAATGCGGTGAACATATAGATGTAGATCTAATTCTAGTACTCTAGTTTGTTGTGAATGATATTGATATAACACATTTAAGACTCTCTACATGTCATGCACCTCCATGAGTAATGTTTACGGAATATTACATTGTAGAAATATTCCTGGGGCTTGCATTTGCTTTCAATTTGGTACCTCGAGACAACGATGGTTGAGCGAGATATCAAACTTTTCTCACACCTATAGAGGCAATTTGTATTAGAAGAATTCGTGAAATTAAATACAAATCAATAACCTGTTTTATAGAGAAAACCCTTGGGGTTTGTGAGGAGAAGGAGGTTTGGTTTGTTTGCTTTTATTTGAGGTCAAGAGTTACGCTAGTTCCACTGAGCTATCCGGTCAGGTGGAAGTTATGCTCACTACTTAGCGATCCGGTCCGCTGAAGAGAGGGCTCGGACAAATATTATAATGATTAAGAAGTTTTTTTATTCGTGGAGGAGGTATGAATACAAAATGTGTGATTAGTTATTTGTTTATCTACTTCCATGAAAACTAAAAATATGTATATCTTCACTCCTTAATACTCAATATCAAAGACAACGCATACACACTAAAACAATTCCAGATCGTAACCCTTTATTTTTTTCTTGTAAATCCAATAGAGGATATTTGGGGTTTTTTTTCGGTGAAAGATCGAAATTTGTTTCATCGAGTGAACACCATCGGTAATATTTGAAAATATTACCGATGGTGTTCACGAGATGAAATATGTTTCGATCTTTCATAAAAAAAAAAAAAAAAAAAACAAATGTTCTATTTATTTCATGCTTTTAACCCTTTCTGGGAAAAACTTTATCAAAATCCATTACAGTTCTTTTCCGTTATTCCCCGTGGCATACCCCTCCCGCATAGCAATAATACAATATTACGTCAAGCGGGAGAAATGTAAGGTATATGACGTCATATTTCCCATCTGGTTGTGAGGCACGCGCAATTTACCTAGGCAACAAGAGCGTGAATATCGGTATTTTCACTGGTCGTACCCGTGTAAGATCGAAAAATATTTCCACTGCTATTTCTCGATATCCTACCGGAAAGCATGAAATAAATAGTGTTTTTATATCTTGAATATTTTCTGCTATGGCATTCCATATTATAGGTCAATAAAAGTGAGGTAATGAGGTACAATGAATAATCAACAAGGGCGATAGCCCCAGTGGTTTATTCTCTGCGCCTCATAACTCATAACGTGGTTTATTGAAAAAACGATAGAAACAAGATTATTTCAATTCTTATGTAATGAAAATACTTGTAGATTTTCAAATGGATTACTGTGTTCCGTTCGCATCAGGTAGTTGCTAGGTAATACTGGAAACCACTCTTTTTTTACTCAAGATCATTTTTAAGCTTATTAGATTCAGTATTACAATCTTTCCTTTGGGCGCTCATTGAAATATGTTAAAATTGCCTTTTTGCCCACTAGGTGGCGTTATACCATCTAGTCTAAATAGGACTTGCTCAGTGGATTGCAGGCAGTCTGGCTGTTGAATTCGTGATGTTAACGTCGAAAGCAAATTAACAGGTTATATTTTGCTGCTGTAACCGGTGGCTAGGTTATAGGTGTTTTCTCCAATTAAATAGAGTGTGTTTAGACTTGACATGGAAAATCACTGCAGATAATGCCCTTAGTTTCCATTGATGCCCAGCGTCCTTGGTCATAAGGGAAACGTTTATCAGTCAGAATATTGGTGCTTGTCATTCTATTCTCATCTATTTTGGGTATATTGGAGGTGCTTCAGACTGGGGACGAGCTGTGTCAAGTTTGGGGGAGACGAGGCCCACTGATTTGATTTTTTTCTGTGTACATCGTTATAAATCATTGTAAATCAAATAGATAGGTAGTCTAGAAATCACCGTACTTGATTCTTATTGTTGGTTATTGTTTCGGATTATACTGTTTTCTTAAATTTTATAAATCATTGTGCTCATACCATCAGGTAGCTGATGAAAAATTGTTATAATTAAGCTGTATATTTTACAAATTAACTTCGCTCGTCATTTCATTTATTTTTCATAATTTGTAATTTGTACGAGTATCACCCATAAATCACCGTGATTCGCATCCGCTCGGCGGAAGTACGCTACACTAATATGACCAATTCTTAATCAAAGGAAAACAAGTTAATACATAGAGTAAAAACGCGGATGCTGATTTTATTCCTATGAATAACTTACTTACTTTATACAGAATGACGTTACTCTATTTAGAATTACGTCATTCTACTCAAAATGACACAGATTTTACCACGCTTTCGTTCCACTGTGTTTATAGAACCGAATTCGTGTGTCCTGTTCAAAGTTTGATACGCTAGAAGTAAGTTAAAAATGACGTAATTTGAACCCGGTAAAGTGCCCATGAGTTTTCAGGTTTACCTTGGAACTTACATCAGACCCGACAAAACTTGTAAATATATATTTTTTTAACTCTTGTATAGGCCTACATGTTCGTTTACATTAGATCTAGTTTTACAGCAGAAATAGTTCCGTTACTGCATTTTTAGCTCACCTGAGCACAACATGCTTAAGGGGAGCTTTTATGATCAGCCCGTGTCCGTCGTCAGTCGTGCGTTCTGCGTCAGTGCGTCGTGCATCAGTGCGTCGTGCGTCGTCAACAATTCTTTAAACATCAACTCCTCCTAAACCGCTGGGCCGATTTGGACCATGTTCCTTGGGAGGTTCTCTTTAAAAACTGTTCACAGAATTTGATTCCATCAAAAACTCTGGTTGCCATGGCAACCAAATGGAATCTTCTAGGGAATTCTTTAAAAATCTTCTCCTCTGAAACCGCTGATCAGATTTTCAAAATAATTTCACAGATATGTTCCTTGGGTGACTCTTTTCAAAAAATTTTCGTAAAATTTTGATCCGTCAAAAAACGTGGCTCTGGTGAATGGGGCATCTTGCACCATATAGAAATGAAGGAATTCTTTAAAAAGAAATATTGGTCAGACTTTGAAATAATTTCACAGGAATGTTCCTTGGGTCACCCTTTTCAAAAAATTGTTCGCGAAATTTTGATCCGTCGAGAAACATGGCTCTGGTGAATGGGGGCTACTTGCGCTATACAGAAATTAAGAAATTGTTAAAAATTCTTCTCTGAAACCGCTGGACAGAATTTGAAATAATTTCACAGAAATGTTCCTTGGATGACCCTTTATAGAACTTGTTTGTGAAATTTTGATCCATCAAGAAACATGGACCTGGTGAAATGGGGGCTTCTTGCATTATATGGTCATGAAGAAATTCTTTGAAATTCTTCTTCACTGAAACGGCTGATCAGATTTTGAAATAATCTCACAGAAATGTTCCTTTGGTAACCCTTTTCAAAACTTGTTTGCAAAAATGCTGATTTGTCTAGAAATATGGCTCTGGTGAATGGGGGCTACTTGCACTATTTGGCCATGAAGAAATTCTTTTTCTCTGAAACGGCTGATCAGATTCTGAAATAATTTCACAGAAATGTTTCTTGGCTAACCCTTCTCAAAAATTGCTCTAGAAATTTTGATCCATCAAGAAACATGGCTCTGATGGCTGTGGGCTATTAACACTATACAGACATGAAGAAATTCTTAAAAATTCTTCTTCTCTGAAATGGCTGATTACATTTCGAAAAAAATGGCTATGGTTCTCTCAGAAATTCAGGTGAGCGATCCGGGGCCATCTATCCCTCTTGTTTTGTTTCTTAGAGCTATGCAAAAGAAACTTCAGTCCATCAAAAACCGGAAATATTGATGAAATTTACTAGGATCAAATATACCATTATCATTTTGGAGGACAAAATCAGCAAACCAAGCTGAAAGTATTCCGCCCACCTGGTACATCATCAAACTATTCCTCGGACCGTATTTTATACTTATACGGTTTTTCTGCGTCGTATATAGTTTGATCTATGATGTAATTGAGGTAAAAATCTTTTAATTAAAGACCATAACTTACTGTTTTGTTTCTGATTAGATCTTTATATTTCTCTATGCAGAGTACGAGTGTAGAAAGTTCTACGGTACGGGAGATAATTCAGCACCTCCAATTCAGTTCCAGTGTGAAGATGACGATGGAAAGAAGACTGGCATGTGTACCTGCCTAGACAGTATGTATTTTTCTGTCTTGGTCTGTATTAGAAACGGGATTAGGAACGTTTGCTAATTATGGGAGATTATGTTTTTTTATTCGTTTCTACATGCCAAAAGATGTTTTCTTTTTTATGGAAAAGGCAAATGAAATTGACTTTAGATATATCAGACGGAGTTTGAAAAATTGCCTTTGCCTTTACAATTCTTTTCTGCAAAATTATTCGGGGACCGGTGCTTGCTTTCCTACTCCGCAATTTAAAAGAAAATATTTCAGTCATTTCAGCATGATTATGTCAATGTCTACTGTACTGAATTGAAGGGAAAACATATGTAGCACTGATCAAATGCGTGGTAGTTTCGTTTTGTACATTGACTGAACACTGGTGGTTCGCCAACCGAAGTTGTATACCTTTCTATTTTTAGATACACACATTTAGAATTTTCTATTCACGTAATTGTCACCTTTGTTTCTAACATGACACGTAAAGTCGGTTATATGAAAACAATGAAATTTAGATGTAATAAAATCGACTTCAGTGTAACTAAAAGGACGTCATTCTTGGTAAAGCATTTTGTCCTCGGCTGTTCCATATCCTCGGCCCACGATATTTTATCAGTGAAAGTCATTTGATATAAACCACTCGCCATTTTCCGCTTCTCGACTGATGAAAAAGAGAAGAAAAAACTCGAGGATTTATCGATATATATTTTCTTTTTATGAAAATTGACAATGATACAGCTTCTTGATATGTTTCTAGCAAACATATGTAAATCAAGTTTTCAAGGTAAAGACTGACAATAAAAGTGGCCGGCGTTGCATTGGAAAAGGAATTGGGAGTGAGCAGAGTAGCATTAAAAGCATTTGAGGCGACTACGACTTTAATCTTTGAAGAAACATCTATTCTTATTTGTCGTTTGAAAAGAAAAAAAAAGTAAGTGATACAATTGTGCGAGCTTTTCTTCTGGTAAGGTTGTTCTTCTTGTGTTCGATATCGTTTTTTTTTTTTGCCGATTGAGCGATTAGTTTTGGTTTGGTTAGAAAAAGGAACAGCCGTTATTTATTCAAAGGAATTAATAAGCATCTGCTTTTGTATACAGAGTATGAACTTATTCATTCTTTTCTTTGATCAGGAGTTTGTCATGTTGGAATCATAAGGGTCCGTAGTTTGACACCTGTCACCCATAAATTATATAGTATAATCAAGGGATTTAACTGTATATGGCCAGTTACTCGTCCCCAGTTCCAAAAATAAACAATCTTTTCTACGCTAACAGTTGGACAACTGATAGCTAAATCATTTATTTTCCAGAAAGAAAAAAAAAACGACTTTTTGACAGTGTCTAATGCAGTCTCGTTGCTACAGTACTCCGAACTTGTAAACTCGCTCCAAAATCATTGCCATTGTCAACCTTGATTGTGTACATTTGATACTGACGGTCGCGCATATAACCCAATGAAATTTCTTGTTCCAAACAGTGTCACATGATAAAAGGTGTAGGGAGCTGTGCGAAATTTCATCGGTTAAATGCACGACTGTCAGTACATATCAACCACTTAAAATTTCTCGTTCCAAACAATGTCACATGACACAAGATTTCGGCAGCAGTTTGAAACTTGCATCTTGATAAAAAAAAAATCCACAAATTCTGAGGCGATTAGACTTTGTTGAACATAAAGACCACAGATCAGCAGTCTGTAGCAGCCAGACTGCATTAGCAACTAACCATCAGTTGTGTTTATCTGGTAGAAATAGAGGATATTTGTTTTTTTCGGTGTAAGATCGAAATTTATTTCATCGAGTGGACACCATCGGTAATATTTTCACGAGTGGCGCAGCCACGAGTGAAAATATTACCGATGGTGTTCACGAGATGAAATAAATTTCGATCTTACACCGAAAAAAACAAATATTCTATTTATTTTATGCTTTTAACCCTTTCTGGGAGGAGCTTTATCAAAATTCAGTACAATTTCTTTCCCTCATTCCCCGTGGCGTACCCCTCCCGCATAGCAACGTGACGTCAAGCGCGAGAAATGTAAGGTATTTGACGTCATATTTCCCATCTGGTTGTTAGGCACGCGCAATTTACCTAGGCAACAAGAACGTGAAAATCGGTATTTTCACTGGTGTAAGATCGAAAAATATTTTCACTGCTATTTCTCGATATCCCACCGGAAAGCATGAAATAAAAATGCCATAGCTCTCAGCTGTCGAAAGAATAAGGCGATGTCTCCTTATTCCACGAAGTGCTCAAGGGTGAGCTTTTGTGATAGCCCAATGTCCGGCGTCCGAGTCCGACGTTCGTCGTTCAGGGATGTTCCTTGGGTGAAGCTCTGCCAAAATTATTCAAGAGATTGAATTCCACCCATAACTCTGGTTACCATAGCAACCAAAAGGCAAAAAAAGCAAAATATTTGAAACTCTTCTTCTCTGAAACTAGAAGGTGTAGAGCTTTGATATTTGGTATATAACATCTCCTAGTGAACTACAACTAAAGTTGTTCATATGATGCCCCTAGGGTCAAAAGTCGCCCAGCCCCGCCCCGCCCCGAAAGAGATGGGAGTAGAGCTTTGATATTTTGTATGAAGCATTTCGTTTTGGACCTCTATGAAATTTGTTTATATGATGCCCCTGGTCAAAACTGGCCCCGCCCTGGAGGTCACAAATTCAAACAAAGGAAAACAGTAGGAAAACTTTTAAATTCTTCTTTCCTAAAGCTGAGAGGCGTAGCTTTGATATTTGAAATGCAGTGAACCTTTTCTAAGTTTGTTAGCCCACATGAGCACAACAAATTCAGTGAGTATGAGAAAGCCAGGAAACACATGCAACACATGTGCGTCACCGATCGCCATGATATGACCTTAGCTGTTAAAGTGGCGTTAAACCCCAATACAACCAACCATCCGAATCTGAGAGGTTTGATAAACAAGAGAGCGGGAAAGACGTTCATCACTTGATAATTATAAGCCGCAGGCTGCGTTTACTCTACATGGCAAGATGTGACAGATACTTTGGAAAACTTATAAGCCGGAGAAAGAGGAGAGCTAATTTTGACAGAAAAAATAATAATCAGTTAAACAAGACTAACCAACTGATAATACTGAAGATGCAAATTAAAAGGCCGGGGAACTAACATGTTTCTATGATTTCTGTATTCACAGATGTGTGCCCGAAACCAAATGAAGGAGAATTTCGTATTGCTGAGTATAGAAATAAAGAAAAACCGGCGAAAAAATTACGAGATTATACATGTAACCCGGACAAAGCAAATTTGGGTAAGCCAACCTTTTATTTGATTAAAGAAGAACAAAGTAACTCCGGGTAAGCCTATTCTCTTATTTCTTTGTTACCTGAACATTTAAAACCTTGGTAAGCTCTTTTTATTACTCTCAAGGGTTTGTTACCGATATTCCAATCCTATGAAAACAAGTAAGGGTATATATAGGGGACTGAGGGCTATTGGATTTTGGGAACAGATGCGATAACAAGCTTAATGCAAGAAGAATCAGTTAAGAAATAAAATTTAAGAAAAATGATAGATACACTGACAAATCAGTTGTTTCTAATATAAGGCACATTGAGGCTCATTACAGCATTTCAAACTGACCAAAGAAAATTTTTGCAGGACTCAGTGAGAAATGAACTGAGAAGTCCTGAACAATTTTCACATTCGTAGTACTGAGATGATTTCCCTACAAATATTCCAGTGCATTTTTTAGCCCTAAAGGTTACCGGTACTACATACTGACAGAAGTTTGAGTCTCCAAATTTACAGTTGTGGAAAATATTTCCACAGTAATAATCACATTAAGAAAACATGTTTCTTTAATCACCAAAACAATTCTGTTTCGCCGTGAGATTTGTTAACGATGCATCTTTACAACACTGTTAAAAAACTTGATAGCGTGTATAATCTATTCAGCTAGGTAAACATGGAACGTAGTCAAATCAATAGCATCATAACAGGGGTATTAATGTATCTCTATGATGCATGATTCTAAAAAGTCATCCTATAACATAACCATGGATTCAAGAAAATCATTTTATCGGATAATAATATGAGGTTGTAATATGCTTTGGTACTATACTGAATTATTTTGGATTGGTACACTGCAAAACCAGTCCATATTTTGGACGAGGCGACAGTTGACGAATCCATATGAGTTCAGTTTTGTACCCATGCAGGTTAAATGACCGCTTTATTTCACACTTCCATATTGACTTAAATTAAATAACAAGTATAGTGACGTTTCAATTTGAATAATTCAAAAAAATCAAAACATATCAAAAAAGGAATCTGAGATTTCTTTATTTACAACGGTCACTGGTAGACTACTCTTCCGGTCCGATATTGATATTCGGGACTCTAGCCTCGTTTTGAAAAATCCATATTGGAACCTTGCTCGTTCTGAAAAATCTATGTTTGACTCTTGCCTCGTTTTTAATTATCTACAGCGTCTAATATGGGCAGAGATATTCCGATTTGTTAATTTCATTAAATATCATGAAACAGCTAATGGGTATAAAGAACACTGTACAACATAGTACATGGTATAAGAACCACTGTAAAAACAAACAAAATATCTATCAGGAAAAAAATAAAACATTGAAAAACTTAACCAACAATTTTAAAAAGTACTGTTTAGTTTTCGTGTATAATGACTACCACAATGCTGAAGGGCATGAGAACCAATACAGAGAACACTTAACTCTTTACCACACAAGAAAATTTTAGACTGGTCCAAATTGAAAGCATTTGCAGACGACAAAAATAAAGGTGACTGAAAAATTGTAATTTGTTTGGGAATGGTAGAAAACACTGTGGGAAAAGGAGAAAATGCTGGTTACCAGCATTTTCTCCTTTTCCTACAGTGTTTTCAAAAGCCTTCTTTCTCAGGGGCGTCAAAAGTAGGGATTGTGTGGTAATGGGTTAATGGCTATAAGGAGAATTGTACAACATAGATAAATGGTTTGAAGGGATAAGAAAACATAGTACACTGGTACAGTGAAACACGGAGGACTTCAATAAATAGCGTATGAGTAAAAGGAGCACTGTAAAACGTAGTTCTGGGAGTCTCAGAACCCGCAACTATTCAAAGCGGAATCACGTGATCCCAGAATGTAGAATAGCTGGGCAGATGAATCGATATCGGCCATTTTGATTACCAATGAAAAATAAAGGGGTAGATGACTTTAATTAACAAAACCAATCCTTTCTTAAATGAATAACAGCACAAAATTAAACATATGTGAAAACGACTCACATGTAATAGAGATATAATACCATGTTAACAGCATGAAATCAGGTATATGTGAAAGCAACTCACATGTAACAGAAATATAATACTACGAAAATAGCATAAAATTATATATATGTGTAGGTGAAGACGACTCACATGCTATATGAAAACTCAACAACATTCACAATCATATGAACAAGTTCAAGTAAATGACTTCTTGGACTTAAACTATTTCTCTCACTCTCTCTTTCATTCTAATATTTATCTCTCTATCTGCCTCATGGTCTCTGTCTACTTCTGTGCATCTCTCTCTCTCTCTCTCTCTCTCTCTTACCTTAACCGTGTTACAACATGTTATAAAAATTATCTATGAGCAGTATATAAAATTCATACGTAAAACACTGTCCTACACATTTACCTTTTTGATGACCCTGCAGTTACAGTTATGAAAATCAATGTGAAAAAGAATAAAATGCTAACTTCAAGCAGTTGCTCATTTTCCAAGATGTTTCCGTGCATTCAAAAACATATTTTTTGAATCCTTCAAGAACTTGTCAAGCTTGAAATGCAACAGTCTTTGGTAGGTCTGAAAATTAATCACTTTAAACAGTGATCACTGATAAGTAATATATTCACAACCTAGCCTGTATAAAACTTCCTGAGAAACACTAAAGGTTGTGGACCAGTAACAGAAAACAGCTGTTTCCAGTATAATATTATCCTACAAAATTTGCTATGACTAAAAATGAGTATTATTGTAATACTTTCATCATGCCACTTACACTTCTTTTTTTTTCCTTCTTAGAATTATCATTTATAAATCTAAACCCACTATATTTTCATTACAAAGGGAGATAATGATTACCTCAACTAACAAAAAAATATCAACCAATAATTTCAAGATAGACATCAAAGGAATTTCTAGTCTGTTCAAAATGTGCAACAAAAGTATTATATCTGTATAAATCCGTATATGGAGTGCAACACACGAAAAGGTGCATTCGGACATTTGCGTAAAGTGTCGTCTCGGATTAGCCTGCGCTGTCCGCGCAGGCTAATCCGAGACGACACTTTACGACTACATTAGATTTTCTGCTACAGTAGACTTGCGTAAAACAGAAAATCACATAAAATCGGAAAGTGTCGTTTCGGATTAGCCTGTGCGTACTGCACACACTGATCAGAGACGACACTTTACGCAAATGTCCGAATGACCCTTTTCACGTGTTGCACTCCATATATCAACTATCAAGAAATTTTATGCAGTGCTGCACTTAAAGTATTACGGGTCTACTACCTGAAATAATCAAAACTTGAATTAAATGAATGTTCACCTTTTCTTTTCCTGTCTTTTACACTGTTCTCTGTAAAGGATTTTTCTACTTCTGACTTCGTGCTTCTCGTGTTCTCCTTTGCGTCTTATTCTCTTCCTTAACACTCTCTTTACTTCACCCTTTTACTTTTTTTCTGTTGCTCTTCGCCTGTCTTCTCTCCTCTTGTCTGTTTCTCTGTCCTTCCTAGATTCTTCTTTCCTTTGCCTCTCTATTTCATTCCAACTTTCCTCTCTTTTCTCTCACCTGAAGCTCACTTCTAAAACATGTCTCATGCTGTTCAAGGCATCTGTCATCTTACTTAAGGAGCAGGATATTTCAGTCAGTGACATCAGCTGTGACCAAAGGTCTTGTACCTATTTCTCTGCTCCATTTTGTTGCTCTGGTTCAACTCTTTCTTCGCGGGTTACCTCTGGCATAACAACAGGATTCACTCTTGGTGACTTATCTGCTTGGCTTGGGCATGTTGTTCTTACAACTGCACTGTAACTAGCTATGCTTGGCACCGGTGAAGGTTGGTCATTAACAGCTGTGGCTCCTGGTAGGACTGTGACCTCTGTTATCACTGAAGCCAGAAAAGGATGTGGAGTCAAGATCAGACTGCTGAAATCTGCCACTTTATAAGGCATCAAGGAAACCTGGGGCTGAAGTAGTTGCTGGGGGAAGGTGGGAATTGACCAAGTCTTCTCTGTTCTAAATGGCTCCAGTGTAGCCAGGGACCGTAAATCTGGGAAGGGTAACGTTAGTGGTGTGATATTGCAGGACATACCTGGCCCAGGTCCTGGTTGACTGCAATCAGAGGTCTGATCTCCAACGATGATCCTTGTCCAAAACCGGTCCCTGCATCCTGTCTCACACCCGTTGGACCGAAAGCAGACATTACTCGAGAGCTGCCTATCCAGTGCCCTACTTTTGGTCCTTCCGGCCTTCTCACTAGCTATGTATCACGGTTATCAACAATAGGTTCCTCTGGTATCTAGACATACCCCCCCCCCGACTCATCCACTCTGTCGTCGGTTTCTGAAGTACAGCACCTGAGTTGATGCTGAGCACCTTGGCAACACTGGTTTGCTTGCATAGGACCCACAGGGACTGCTTCTTCAAAAAAAAAACAGAGCACTTTCCTCCTAAGAGAACTTCAACAGTTCCGCCTCCCCTATCTTGTATGGTATGGGGCTTTGGACATGCCACTCCTCGTGGTTAAAGATTCCACAGGACCTCTTAACGGTAACATATCTGGAGTAGTGCCTTGTGTGATGGTGCATTTGCTGTTTTGTTTGGCATTTAAACATACATAGCTGGCAACGATAAGGGACTTTATCTCTACTAACGTGGGTCTTTAGCACGTGGTCATCCATTGGCCCCCAGGTCTCAATCAGGTCTTTCACCTGTCGGTTTTTGGCAAACCAAACACATATAAGCTCTCCTCCTCTCCTTTGCTCTGTCGATAGCCTCTTTCCAAAACAGTAATTCCATCATGTTTGAGTTCCTCGTTTCTAAAGAGAGAAATTTTGTACCTTGAGATTAAAACTTGAGTTAGCGACCCATTATTTTTGACTAGTTCCCTTTGATTACTGTGTGTATACCTTGATACGTGCTTTCTGTGTGAACATGTACCTTAAGACGCACCTAAATTCAACGATTTTAAATTGGTCTTTAATTCGAGATTGCTAAGGAGACTACAGAGGTTACTCCACAAATTAACCCCAACGTCACACTTCTTTAGGTATGGAATATGCTTCTAACACTTCTACCATTCATTTCCATCATTTCCCGCTACTTTGCTCAATTCTTCCTTGAAACATCTCAACTATACTTCCACCCAAAACAGCGTTCCCAATGCCAACATTGTAGAATCTCTGTCTTCCGTAATAATGTAGATGAGACAAGTGATCCACTGCACGCTTCGAAGAGCCATTTCCATTGTACGTTGGAAAGTAGAGGCAGCATTATTAAGACAAAAAAAGCATGCATGTCAACTCGAAGTATCCATATTTACAAAAAAAAGTACTCTTTGGTATATCTTCTTGTTTCAGAGGAATTTGAAAATAGCCGCTTGTTAAATCAAAAGTTGGGAACCAGCCACTGCATCGAGGCAGTCCTGTATTCTTGGCAGAAAAAAGTCCTCATTATTTTATGAAATCATTAACATTACGATAGTCAACGCATGGTTGGACTCCTTCGTCCATCTTTTTGACTGGTGCTATTGGACTGGCCCAAGGTGAGGTGCTCTACCGTATAACACCTATGGCCAAGAAGACTTCTAAAGCTTTCTTCTCATCTGCTGCATAGGCAATAGGCACGCGCCTTCGTGGTTGCTTCCTGGATTAAGCACCTTCTGTCTTAGTGGCATAAGACGTTAGGTGCGTCAATCCCAATCTCTTGAAAAGCTGTCTTTGAACCTATGCAGGAGCTGGACTATTCATCGTTTCTGACCATCACTTAACTCTTGGGTTGTTTCATTGTATGATATGGTCACATGATTTGGAACTGCTGGGTTTTGCACATGAGTTTTTCTGTATGTTATTTCTGAGGTTGGCGGCTGTTTTCCCTTTGAAAAGAACTTAACTCTTCTTACCATGGTATGTTTTTTCTTTTTTACTTACGTCTTCTTTACTTGCAATTACTACGGGTATACCTTCTATCGGTTTCTTCGTTTTAAATGACAGCATCCTGTTTAATTGAAAGAGCTCTAGCAAAAAGATTGAGAATTTTTACCTTGCTTGCACATGCTTCATTTAGGTTCACAAGTGTATTTGACATTTGCAATTGATACTGTTCCTTGAAATGTTCAGTAGGTTCGAAGATAAAATCACTCTCAGAAGAGAAGTCGTCATTCTCCTGTCTCTCAAGGAAAACATCGATATTGTACTCGCTTTGTGCTGGTAGGGCAAAATGGTCTGCCTCTGTCGCCATTCTTACCATGTTTGTGACCAACTCGAATAATGGGGACTTTTTTTCTCGCTAAATGCAAGCATACCCTTACTCATCGTAAATCTGTAGGACCAGTTTGTAGTATGTCAACCACTAGGAGGCCATCATCAATCCTTCCAGCCGCTGTGGCTTCTACTTGCATTTCTACAGGACCTAGCTTAATGGCAAACATTTCCTCCCCCCTTTCTAGAATACATGTACTTTCTCTGCTGGCACCTACCAGCTTCGAAGTCTTTGTTAATGTTTCTCTACCTTCTGGCTTCATTGTTTCGAACACTCTCGTGGAAATTATAGTTTTAGATGCTCCAGTATCAGTAGTAAACTACAGTGGGTACCCCTGGACTGTAACACGTATGTATTTACCAGCAGGTAAATTTCTTGTAACTTATATTGATTTTATAACATTGTTTCCATCTGAAACTTCATTTTCTGACTGACCTTTATTAGATAGAAAGACTTCTGTGTTGCCACCAGAGATAGTCTCCTCTAATTCCAGGAATAGTTTGTTGCTGTTGTGCTGCTTGCTGGTGAACTACATTTCTTTTGGACTTTTCTGTATCAAACCTGGGCCCGTATTCACCAACTATTCTTGAGAATATTCTTAGTCTTATTCTCCAAGGTTTTCTACATTTGTAAGTAACACAACTTCTGATTGGCTAAACCGAATGGTTTAGGCAATCAGAAGTTGTGTTACTTACAAATGTAGAAAATTCTGGAGAAAAAAGCAAAGAACGTTCTTAAGAATGGTTGGTGAATACAGGCCCTGGACTTATCAGCTTTGGGACAGTCTCTGACAATATGCCCAAATATGCTTTACAACTAAAGCATTTAATCTCTTTCATTCTTGAAAGAACTGCTGTTTCAAGAGAATGGTTTTCCTTTCTTTCAAACTGCTTCTTCAGGTGACTGACAGGACTTTGTACCATATCCCTAGTTTCTGTGAGAACTTTCATTGGGCCATTCTGTTCTGTTGCTGTAGGACTAACTGGCACTTCACTCTGACTGGCACTGGTTATCTTCTTAGATTAAGTCTTTTCATTTTTAGTTGGAACAAATTGCTCTGTCGTCTCTTTCTATTTCTTCAACGTCGCTGAAACAATCAAATTCCTCACCGGTTCTTCTTGCGTAGCACTTGAATCTCTTCTCACTGTTTGCCTCATGAGGATTTTTTCATCTGGTATGCATATAGGTCACTGCATTGCATACGGCCTCTTCAATGTAATTTGGCTCCCTGTGAAATTCTGTCTCGAATCTAGCCTCATTTTCTTTCATGCCATTTAAGAATCTTCTGACCAAGTCTTCTCGCTTAGTTCCAAAATCTCGATTTTGGATACAAGCGTTTTAGATCTGCAGCGAAATCTTTCTATAGTTTCATCAGCCCCTAGAACCGTTGACATAAATTCGGCTGCAAAAGATTTTTCTGTTTCCTACACTCTAAATATGCTGTTAATCTCCTGACCAGGTCATTGTAATGACAAAATATGCTTTCTGGTAACTGTGAATATGCGAATTCACCTGCCTTACCTGGAAGTTTTTGGTAATAAGTTGTCTAGCGTTGCCTCATTGTCCCTCTTCCGCCTTTCTGCTTTGGCTTCAAATGGGTTGAACCAACTTTTCTAATCCTCCTCATAATTAAACGGTGTTTTGTAGACCATAATCAGGATTGTTAATTTTAAACAACAAGAACTGTCCTTTTTTAAATTAAAAATTCAATAAAATTACCATTAAAACGTTAAAGAATGAAAAAAATTTTATGACTGCAATATTTAGACAAATTTTACAACTACCTAATGTTTAAAATTGTAAGTTTATATAGTACTGACTGCTTTTGACTTTCAAAATGTTTTGACGGTCACTACTGAGTGCACTCAACACATACATATCCCAGCATTCACTCTTCAATGTGGACGGTAATAAAAACAAATTCACCCCGATCTGCTAAAATACAATGCACATGGAGTTAAACAGGTCGCAAACTGGATGAAATAGGCATGATATTGCAGATAACCACTTGGCTTTTGCACACAATGGGCAGCAACCTTCAAAGCTTCAAATAAGCTGTGAAATGAAGGCAACTGACACTATGCAATTGAAAACAGCTAATTTACAATCACTGAAAAATTGTGTCACAAGGAACTGGGTCATTACAGCATCGTTATAAAGTCATTTCGATTTATTTGTTTATTTATTTATCTTTTTAGGTGTTTCCACTCGTCTGTTTTGTTCTATTAAAATGAGAGAACATGATAGAAATTATTTGCTATATAGCCCAAAATGGGGTTTCTTACACTTCATTTTACAGGTTCCAAAAATAAGAATTCGTTCACGATATGACATGGAAAATTTATCGCTATCTTAAACAAGTCGTTACTTTTATCCCTCTCTGTGTTTGTTTATTTCCAGCAGTGTACATCGAACAAATTTATACTGAATTTATGTCTGTATTTAAGTTTAACTACGTGTGTACAGCTTAGGTCATATCACGGTGGTCAATGCGCCAATGCATGTGTTCCCTGACTTTCTCACACCAAAACTGGCACAACTTTCCGATATGCTATCCACTGTGCTACCCAGAAGTGCAGATGTGATATAAAATGTGTTCATATTTTAGAAAATTAAAAGACAAATCTTAATCTTTAACAAAAAAAACTTCCTTATTATATTATGTAGCATATTTCTCGATCAATAAGGCTAGAAATATTTTACTAAATCGTGTTAAAAGATGAGATAAAGATCTTTGATATTTCACTAAAAGTATGAGAAGTACTTGAAGTATCAATGTAAAGTACACTTTACATTTTCTTAGCCCTACAAATACCTATACGTGTATCTCATGTAAACTTTACTTTTGTGGAGCATTTGTTGCTTCGCAAAGTTTGAGTGGTATACATTTCTCCGAAAGAATCAGAACTATTTGCCATTAAAATTTTACCTTTTACTAAGGTCAACGTAATAAATCCTTAGTCTAGCGGTAAGATCTTCTTGTTTAGCCTAGCGTTAGCTTGGTTAATTTCGTTCTGTCTAAACGTTATTGTATTTTTTTTTTCAGCTATGGCCGTAAAAATAACAAAAGTGACTGTAAGCCTTCAGGAAAAATCGGTAACAATGCAAGCTGTTGTACTGGAAAACATCCATCAAGGTTTGTACTTGTACTATTTAACCAGCGATACCTATTTCATGTTAGAGATCTTCCTTCACAAAGAATGATAAAATATGCACCTTGCTCCGGCAAAATGAAGTTCAATGCATTTAATCATTGAATCATCATTTAATGCACATGAATCGTGCTCTGTGAAAAGGGGTCTTAATGCATCTGCGAAAAGTATCGATGCAGGTCAGCCGTCGCAGTCGACCAAGGCTGGCCTGAACAAAACGTTTTCACAACTGGCTAATTTACTGTATGTCAAAGTACTACTTTTATTCAGTTGATTGCTAGACTGAATGGGTTTTGTGGACCCATGGTTATGTGATTACTTCCATAGTATCCTGCATCACGGACATCTTATCTCATTGGAGACAGGACCTCTTTAATGGGAGTGTATTGATCCCATTGGAGGCTCCAATCTTTACCAGTTTTAGCATCATTTCCAAATAAAAGCAATATTATCAGTCTTACCTTTTAATCTAAAACTGTTGGATAAGCAGGGAATGCCCAGCCACTCAATATCATATTTTATGCGCATGCACATATTTCTTTTTCATTTAAAAATTTCTTTTTATCAATCCAACATTGACTTAAAACCTTTTTATCCCATTCTTAAACCTTATCATTTGAAACTTTTGAGTATAAAGGGATTACCCTGTAACTCGACAATGGCCTTAATGAAACTCCAGGTCAACGTGGGTAGACCTGTGCACTAACGAAGAAATGAAAGAAAGAGTTTGTTTGTTTGTTTGTTTGTTTTATTTGTGTGTAGATCAATATTCATTGCGACGTCAAGTGTACCTACCATGCATTTCTGAAGGTCCTCTTACCAGTACTATGATCATTAGATCTAGATCTACTAGGATTCTTCCATACTTACAGACGGGTTTCTCGTAAAAATCCGTCTCACTAATATAGATCTAGGTCTACATGCAGTGAAGAAATGTTCCCATAAGATTGTCTTTACATGTTGACAAATAATCATTCAAAAATATTTTTTCTGGGCATAACTTAACGAAATTGTCAAGGATCTGTTTTATATTGTTCAGGAAATTAGGGACATTTCGCCCTATTTCACAAGTATAAATCTACAAAAGAAAAATGCTTTCTACTTTTGAAACGCTTGAAATTAGTTTTGGCAAAGAAGGAATTCGAACTCAAAACATTTTGATTTCAAGATCATTCGAATGAAGAGATATTTTTCCACAGATCATTCAGGTCGCTCTTATTGAAGCTTGCATAAGCACTCATGTAAGATCTTCTGTATCTTATTCACCGTATAAAACTAGTCAATAAGGTTGTTGATCAAAGCAATCTTTATATATGTCAGTGATGACTTAGGCCTAACACTTAGTAATATCTTTGAATAACAGTCAGGTTCGGCCATGTATCATCAGCCAAAAAAAATTATTCACACACCTTAAAGTGACCCCCCACCCCCACCCCACCCCCTTAGTATAGACAAAAGGAATGCAGATAGAACCAATCTAATTTGGTTACAAATAGTTTTTAAGCCTGCAAGGAAGATTATTTTGAGGTTTTGTTCATGATCTTCATTTTCACAATATAATTTGTCAAAATGTCTGTCTTAATTGGATGTTAGGAACAGCACCGTTGAAAGAGGAAGATGAAATAGAACTATTTATGGGAATACACTGTGCAAACTCTGGACTGAAACTGAAAGAGGGCAACATGTACTACATCATTTCGAAGGACGGAGAAAAAACTGATACAGATGACGGGGGTACACTGTATGTAGTACAAACAATTCTCTTTTTTTATATATACTATAAGGTTCACGGAAAGTAAGTTAACAATTTTTGTATATTATAAATGGCTTTTAATTTTTGATAAAGAGATAAAAGATATATGCATGTATCAACCCATTACTAAACAATCCTTATTTTTTACGACCCTGAGAAAGAAGCATTGGTAAAGGAGAAAATACTGGCAACCGGCATTTTCTGCGCTTCTCATTATGCAATGAAAACTGAATGAAATTATCAAACCAAAAACATACATATATACACGTAGATAAATCTTTATCGCTCCATCTTGAATTTAAAGTCATGCTATAAATGTACAACAGTGACAGCTTGCTTTTCGGACACTCAGTATTTTATCGTATAACTACTGTTTTCCCAGTTCAATAATGCGCATCGCACGCAGGTAAAGAATTAGGTATGAGTGACATTATCTCCCGCTAGATGGCATTCTACAAATACTCGTCTGTCTAGTTTGGGCATCCTGGGTACAGAACCGAACCACCTTTCTACTCGACAACCGTTACTTTGAATTCCAAACTCGAATAAACTCGAATAAACATATACACAACAAAACGCTACGTGGTGCGATTCATTCAGCTATATGATCAGCAGTTTGAGATATGTGGAGATAAACAGGCCTGATTTTTCCTGAAACGTATTGATAAAAGCCATTTTTTCCATTGCTACTTTATAACGCGTATTATTACAATCTCGTCATATAAGACAGGTCGAATCTTCGAAGAATATGACATGAGCAGATATTATATTTCATGTGGTGTCTATTTTTAGAAATGTTATGGGTAAAGAAATGTCGTAATTTAAGCTGGGGAGAATTATTTCCCCGTCTCAGTGAATATTTTCCTCCTGCCGAAAATAAGGAACTACTTTTAGTTTAAAAGTGGCATTCGTTGACAAAAAAATCAGAGGAAATATAATACATAATTTATTTCATCAGCTTGTGGTTAATATGGGATATATTTGCCTCAAAAGGGAAGTGTCCGCGAAAATAATTCGTGCCTTACGGCATTCGTTATTTTCGCGGACCTTTCTCTTTTTCGGCAAATATTTCCCCATATTAACCACAAGCTGATGAAAGAAACTCTATTTATTTTGTGCTTTTTGGCAGTTTATCGACTTATATTGTTCAATAATACATGGTTCCGACCTGAAAAAAATACCGATTTTACTTTCAACTCTTCAATTGAAGGCAGAAACAGTACTCTCCGGACAGTAGTTACCAAGGTACACTGGCAAAGTCCACGTAAAACGCAGATAATCTACCCTGATACACGATTCCGATGTTTTAGCCATTTTTTTTTTTTTTTTTTTTTATCCACTCTGCAAGTGATTTCAAAACCTCATAAAGCCGAGGCCCAGAAGCTTGAGTCGTTAGCGTACAGGACTTGAGAATAACAGGTCGCTGGTTAATTCCCGGCTAGGCCTATTTCTTTCCCAGGATTGATGATCGTCACTGCGGCAGAATTCAGTCCTCTCTATGGTTCAAGACTTTAGTTTGCATCTTCTGAACCCTTTCCCAAACGAAAAACATTTCTGGACTAGACCAAATTGAAAGCATTTGCAGACTACAATTCAACTCTTGCTGAAAAGATGATTTATGTCTATGATAGGGTAGAAAACATTGTGGGAAAAGGAGAAAATGCTGGTTACCAGCATTTTCTCCTTTTCCCACAATGTTTTCAAAAGGCTACTATTCCAGACCCGTAAAAACCAGGGATTGTTTGGGAAAGGGTTAATGGGAGGACTATCTCTCTTGTGTGGGCACCGTGTGTCTCCCCGGTTACCGGCATTTTCTCTCTTTCCTACAAGAATTTCTACTTTTCACAAACAACTCTCATTCGTTTAGCCGCTTCGCATGCGTCGTCTACAGAGATTTTTATCCTTATCCTGCTAAATAAAGAAGATGATCCTCTCAAGCCGACGGAAAAGATCCAAATATTGTTGTTTCAAGGGTATTTTTTGTGGAGGAATATACATCTCGTTATTTCTTTGCCATACGACAAACTTTTAGGCTGGTCCAAATTGAAAGCATTAGCAGACGACAAAATAAATGTGACTGAAAAGTTGAAATTTGGTTTTGAAAGGGTATAAAACATTGTGGGAAAAGGAGAAAATGCTGGGTACCCAGCCTTTTCTCCTTTTCTCCCAATATTTTCAAAAGGCTTCTTTCTCAGCGTCGTTAAAAGTCGGGATTGTGTGGTAGAGAGTTAATGGACAGTGTAGATCCCAGATCAGACTACACCTTCTATGCAGTCTGATCTTGATCTACGCTGGCCTCAAAAGGTCAGCGAGTCGCGCTTGATAGTCGAAGAGTTAATATGAATGGTGTAAAAAATGGCTGTCTGATAAGGTTTTTGATTTCCGCCTTGGATAGCCTTTGCAGGCGATGTTGATTAAAATCAGTCTGCACAACACTTGCAACCTGATTCCGAATCTACAACGTCCGTTTTCTGGTACTAAGGTTCAACCCAAAGCTTGTTCCATTCAAATGAAAGATACTTTTCAGTTCTGAGAAAAGTCAGTTCTGTTTTGGTGGCAGCCTAAAAGTTAATGAACTATTTCTTTGTAATTTTAGTTACAGGTTTCAGTTGACAGCGTCGACGGTCATCATAGAAAAGCGAGATAAAAAGGAGAAATTGAAGGGAAACGCAAAATTGTTACATCAAATAATGAACGCATACGTCAATTTGATGCTTAAAGGATGTCAAAACTGAACAGAGGACTAAAAAGAATAGTTCTTGGTATCAATATATAGAAGTGTATTTTTTACGTACAGTAAGGGCCCACTAGCCACCACTTGTAAACAATTCGGGGACCAAGATGCAGACAAATTTAATTCATACAATTTAAGAGAATGTATACTATTATACTTTGATGATGTGTTACAGTGGAATCTGTCGAAGTTTCTATTTGCTTGCAGAAATATGTTTCGTAGAAGTTTTTAAAAGCAATTTATCTTTGTTTCCCCTTTATTTTACAGCTACCTTAGTGTAACACATGACTTACTTACACACAGGAACAAGATTAAACATACATCTTCCCTCGTTTCCATCCATTTTTTTTTATTTCATAAATATTTGATCACTCTCGTGTCTTCAAGCCAAATAACCCCCCCCCCACCCCAAGGTGGTTGCAAGGTTACACAGATTTTAGCAGATAGAGAATGCATTTCATTTTATTGCTGCTAGCCATAGACAAGACCAAGATAGTTTCCTGTTAAAATCCTGCAGTTTCTTTATCCCATACACCTTCCAATGTTTTTCTTCTTCTTCTTCTCTTCTTATTATTATTATTATTTACGTTTACACTACTGACTAGATTATAACACTGTCAAGTTTTATGAGTGTTTGTTTACACTCATTCTGTAAAGAATGTCCCTAAACATTTGAGCAAGATAGTCACTGTTAACCCTTATTCTGTTAAGTTAACTTTAATGCAATGGGTTTACATATATTAGACTGAAAACAAGGGAAGTTATATGATTAAAAAAATATATTTTTATAAACTTGGGTTAGTTACATCAGGAAACCTTGAAGGACCTTAAAGCTCGGATGTTTTGTTAGTATTATTCTTTAGTGATCCTTTATCTCTCATATATTATCGACTTGTTTAAAAATGGTATCGCATGCTTTACAAAGAGTCAAAAAACGAAAACCATTGATGATTCCCTTTCCTAAATATACATAGCATATACTTAGGATCTATCGAATTTCAAACCGTGGCAAAGAGACGGAATTCTTCCACAAAGTCTTAACCTTTATTCTCCTACATAACTAAAAAGAAGTTTTAAATTCGATAGTAAAAACCCAAACATTGACAGTTTAGTGTAAAGTTTTGAAAACCTGTTCTGCAGTGTAGTCATCCAATAGAATTCATTATTTCACACCTACAACTTAAAGTCCAATGAAATCGCTGTAATACTACCACGTGAGTACAGAATATCATAGCCCAATTAAAGACGCTGTAGAGTCCATTACGGATTTTTCAGAACGAGGCTAGAGCCCCGATTATCGATATTGTACCGGATGAGTAGTCTACCGAAGTCTGTTGTAAAAAGGCAACTTCAAAACCCTCTTTTGATATGTTTTGGTTCCTTTTTATTTTAATTGTTCGAATTGAAATGACTATATATTTGTCATTTACTTTAAAATCAACACGTAGTGTGAAATAGAGAGGTCATTTAACATGCTTGGGTACATAACTGAATTCAATTGGATTCGTACACTGCAGAACCAGTCTATTTTTTGGACTCGGCTGTCGCCCCGTCCAAAATATAGACTGGTTCTGCAGTGTACTCATCCAATAGAATTCAGTATTGTATCCATGCACGTTAAAGAACCTCATAGTATTGTACCCAAGCATGTTCAATAACCTCATATTGTTGGGTGAGTACCCTACAAAACTAGTCTATATTTTGGACGAGGTGCCAGCCGTGTCTAAAATATAGACTGGTTATGCAGTGTACAAATCAAATTGAATTCAGTATTGTTCCTAAGCATGTTAAATAATCTCTTTATTTCTCACTTCCGTATTGACTTTAAAGTAAACGACATGTATACGGCCATTTCGATTTAGATATAACCAACAAAAAGAAAATAAACACGTTCAAAAGAGGGTTTCGAAATTGCTTTTTGACAACGGAATTCGGTAGCTGACTCTTTCGGCCAAATGTCCATATTCGGGACTCAAGCCTTGTTTTGAAAAATCCATACTGGACTCTCACCTCCTTCTGAAAATTCCATATTGAACTCTACAGTATCCAGTTGGAATACAGAAAACGATATTCTCTACTTATGTGGTACAATTAGGTCGATTTAGTTTTGTTTAAACATATTTATTTCATATCGACTGAGAAACAAAGTTCTTGCAACTTGTAAACACTAATCTCTCTCGATTCTGCTTCCTGGGAACTACATCAGTACTCGCGTAAAATGTGTGGGCCCATGAAAAATCCCAAAGTTGGCACCCAGTCCCGATTATCGAGCTCAAGATCTTATGGTTACGATACCAACGTTCTACCTCACAACCACGAACAACACAATTTTATTAGACGATTAGTTATGCCTGTGAAATCAACACATATATCGGAAAATTTAGGGTACAGACTAGTGACGTTACAACAATGTTTCACGGCCAAAAGAAAATGAAATGCATTTTCAATAGGTTTTAATCGATGCAATTTTGCAACCGTCAGGGGTAACATTTCGCTTGAAAATACAAGGGTGATTATTGTTTAATGAAATAAAGACAAAAGGGTTAAGAACTCACGAAAAACGAAAATTGGTGTATCTTTAAGTTATGAAAAGCTTTTAAATTAATGAACTTCGTTTTTTTTTTTTTTTTTATACGTTAACATGCATTTATCAATCTATATGAAGTCTTTTAAATGATGTCTTTAGGTTCAAAAATAACCCTAGACTGGTCTTTGGATCTTAATGAATATTTTTCCTAATTAGACAAAGAAGCTCGAGCTTAACAATCTTTAATAAAGATTTTTTTTTGGAATAACGTTCAGCGTATTGCAGAGGGTCACTAGCTGACTAGCTACTTAATATGATTGAACAATACGTGCCTACATGCTTTGATAGTTTGTCCTTGAGTGAACTTATTCATATGAGCGATAGTACAGTCTTGTTCCTCATTTTCTTGTTTGAAGTAAAATAAACGGTGCCGTTTTCAGTTCTGCATGCAAACATTTTCAATAGTTGACCAGGTCTATATGATATCTAACTTGGTGTGTTTATATTTTACTTTATTGTTTTAGAATATGACTCTATGCTTCACAATGTAATCTTTGCAAATGAAAATATGATATGTAACCCACAATGCTGTTGTTTTTGTGTTACAATCCATTTTATTTAGCAATTATATCAGCTGTATGTATATGATTTGTTGATTTAAAATTGGACTTTTCATGACTGGATGTTTGAGATCTACTAAGAACTGTCGCCGTCGGAAAGGGTAATTCAAATACCTGTAACGGTTAGGAAATAATATGTCGGTAAGCAGCGTTTTCTCCTTTTCCCACAATACATGTATTTTCAATACTGAAAAAAACCGGTAAAACACGACTGCACTGACTGACTTTAGCATTAAATATAACGTCGGTTTGCTTCCAAAACCTCGTAACTACAGCTTGTAACAAGCTGTATTTACGAAGTTTTGGAAGCAAACCGACGATAAGCTAAGGTATCCAGCACAAGGAATGCTACATGTCAAAGGTGGCTGCAACTTCTGCTCTTCGCTACATCACACTGGTTCAACGCTCCTTCACAGTTGGACACATTTGCAAAATCTCGATAATACATACAGGGAGACACGTGCGTTGAATGAAATCCAAATTGGCATTGTTTTATGTCTCAAACTGTTTTATTCAGCGATTAGATTCGCTTTATATTTCAATGGAAAACATATTCGATGCATCATTGTCCAAAAATTTGAGCTCAAGAAAATCTTGCCGTTGGAACAGATAAGTGCTAATTTTATTTGTAACGGATGCGATAGGGTAAACGTACTGTGGTAAAAGAGAAATCGCTTGTCAACAATACCTGTATGTTTCTGATAATGGTATCCACCCTACACCAACCGACAAAACACTATGAAATTTCCCAGCTAGAGCATTAAATGTAATGATGTAATGAAAATATAAAGGTCAAAGCCAGGTCATATGATATTTACACCCAAACTGTTCAACGCTCTATAGCGGGTAGACTAATTTGCATAATATGGAAACATTCATAAGGTGTAGATGTGTTAAATGTGTCTACACAGTCATTGTTTATGTGTCTCAAACTGTTTTATGTAGAGATAAGATCGACTATATATTTCAATGGCTGACTTTTCGTCACCTTTTGCCACATTGAGACCCGTAAAGGACTCCTGTCATTGGAGTGGATAGGTGCGAATTATTGTATGTGTAACAGGCGGCATCAACAACAAAACAGTTTGAAACGGCTAAACTCAGCGTTATTTATGTAAAATGGAGGATCCGAAAAATCGAAAGCATCTTGAAAACTTTATGCCTTTCGCAAGAAATCTGCATCATGCAATTTTTTTTACCACGTATACATTAAATGAACTGTTTTGTCATCGATGTTTCCTGGTTGTAGCAAAGTTGAACATGCTGCTTCAAAACTCGATTTCATTCCGAGGACTGATGATAATCACTGCGACAGGATTCATTCCTCTCCCACCGCTGACCATTGTTTTGACTATGATCACATGGGAAAGCAACCGGTGCTTGGAAAGAAAAATTGTGCGAAGTACTGGTAAAAAGAAACTCCAGGAACGCATGGATAGTTGCAATGGCCGCTGCGATATAAGTAATATGATATTGAAAGTGGCTTTAAACACCATAAAATCAATCCAGCAATCAGGTAAATCACCACAGGAGCTTATTCGTGTATTTGCCGCTTTTCACCACAACTGAATTGTAGTTCTGCCCTGCTTACCGATATCTTTCAGCTATGTATATAATGTAGAAAGCTAATTATTTATTTCAGTAATTCACTGGTTTCGAAAGAGTTATATTTGGTCTCTGCAGTATCTATTTAGAGGACAGATTTCAGCCATGTAACGGTAGCAGCGCTTTTTAACTCTTTACCAAACGATAAAATAAGGGTGGAAAAAATTGTGGGAAAAGGAGAAAATGCTGGTTACCAGCATTTTCTCCTTTTTATCCACAATGTTTTCTAAATGCTTCTTCATCAGGATCGCCAAAAATCAGGATTGTGTGGTTAAGAGTTACGGTTAACTTGATGGCGAAAAGATCGTTTTCTTCAAATTGGAATAGCGCTGTACATATAGTTTCAGAGAAAGCATGTATTATTTACTTTTATCACATAACTCTCCTTGTTTTCAATGTAATACAGCCATTACGAAATTTCTTGTCTCACACACATATGAGATAAGAATATAGTGCTGTATTTTGGTCAACACTCTAATTTTATGCTTCATTTCTAAAACATTACTGACCAAGGTTCCTAATGGAATTAGTGGTCAAAATTCTTAATCTTGATAAAGTTGTTAATTTAATCCTTTGTAGACTCAAAACAAAATCAATATATGCAAATTTCTTCGGAACTACTTTTCGTTCGTAATGTACCTATCAAAGTAAGCGCACAGGCTTCATGTAAATTTCACTACACATTATACATGTATGCCTCTAAGTTTACACATTTTGGATAATAATTCTTGTTGTACAGTAATGTGATAAAAAGAATCTGACACTCTTTGGCTTTTGCGATAAAAATTATTAGCGATAAAAATCATTAAACTCTTCCACGAAAAAAAAATGCTATAAAGCCAAAGGCTTGCTTAATCACATTTTTGTAGACTCGTTTTACATTTTTTCTATCTCAAAAACTAACTCATGTCAGATCCTATATATCTTAAAACAGGATTAAGTTAATGATAAAATATTTGTTTAATAGTAAGAACAATAGTAATAATCGAAGGAAGAATCGTTTGAGGACACTGAACTCGTATTTGGCTTGAAAATTTTCATTTTTAAGATAGTGGTCTCGTAATGGAAAACAGCTATTTTCACTATGATATTATCCAACAAAATTTGCTATGATTAAAAATGAGTATTACTGTACTACTTTAACCGAGCCTAGTTGTCCTTTTTGTCCTTCTTAGAATTATCATTTAAAAATCTAAAAGCACTATATTCGCATTATAAAGGGAAATAATAGTTATCACTTTTTCTGGAAACTAACAAAAGTATCAAGATATAATTTCAAGATAGACATTGAAGAAGTTTCTGATCGGATAAAAATGTGCAAAAGTATCATATCTGTATAAATCTGTATTTTTCAACGATCGAGAAATTTTATACCATGCAGCACTAGAAGTATTACAGATCCACTACCTTTAATAGTCATCTTTAAAGCCAAAGAGGAAACAAACGCAGTTAAAAACTTTCGGTGTTATCATCTAAGCTGTGTACACTTAGTTTAAAAAAAAAATAATTATGAGGTGTGTGGGGTAAAGAAACTGTAGGGATTTGCCTTCAATTTAACCCATTACCAGACGACAATATTTTAGGCTGGTCCAATGCATTTTCTATCTGCCATAATGAGCAGCTTTGCAACCTTGCATCAGAGGTAATATTTGACATGAAGATACGAAGTAATTATAGTTTCATAATTTTAAAAGAAAAACTGGATGAAAACAAGTAAGGCTGTATCTCAGTTAATAAAAGGTATTCTAAAACTTTCCATTTTACTTTATCATGAAAACAATCAATACAATAATCTAAAGAAAACACAATTTAAGGTAGTAGACCCCTAATACCTCTAGTGCTGAATTGCATAAAGTTTTCTTGATAGGTGATAAATACAGATTTATACAGGTATAATACTTCTGCACATTTTTAACGGACCAGAAATTTCTTTATGTCTATCTTGAAATCATATGTAGATACTTTTGTTAGTTTTCAGAAAAGGGAGGTAATTACTATCTCTCTTTGTAATGAAAATATAGTGGTTTTAGATTTATAAATGGTAATTCTAGAAAAGACAAAAAGGGAAAAGTGGGAAAAGTTTTGGGTTTTTTTGGATAATTTTATTGTGGAAATAGCTGTTTTCTATTAGGGGTCTACTACGTTAAAAAAAAGAACAGGCATAACTGAAAAATCCTATTTGCAAAAACTAACTCTCAAGATGCTTATAGCGACTAAAGGACTTTTTGCAGACACTGTAGATTAAGATCAGACTGCACAGAGTGTGCATCCTGGTTTCGTATTCACCAACCATTCATAAGAACATTCTTTGTCTTTTTCTCCAGAATATTCTACTTTTGTAAGTAACACAACATCTGATTGGCTAAACCATTCGGTTTAGCCAATCAGAATTTGTGTTACTTACAAATTTCAAAATCCTTGGAGAATAAGACTAAGAATCTCAAGAATGGTTGGTGAATACGGGCCCTGGTTTCGTATTCACCAACCATTCTTAAAAACATTCTTACTCTTATTCTTCAGAATTTTATCAATGTGACAATAACAGAACTTCTGACTGGCTAAACCAAATGGTTTAGATAATCAGAAGTTCTGTTACTTTCACAGTTAGAAAATTGTGAAGAATAAGACAAAGAATGTTCTTAAGAATGGTTGGTGAATACAGACCCTGATCTTGGGTCTACACTGTCCGATAATTCGAAAAAAAGTACTCTTGAATTAGCAAAATTTGTGTTTTTACTTTTGGCTTGGAAGTTTCATTTCATTTACGTAACAGATTAAGGGTAGAGGTGATGTTTTGATAATTGGAAACAGCAAGTACATGTATGTTATTAATGGCAGGAATTTATATGGTTAAAATTTGAATCCATGTTATACCGAGCCAGGAAGGAAACAAAAGGCTATTAAACATCAGTTTTTTCGGTTTCCGACAATATTTTTGAAAGCATTCTCCTCTTTGGTAGTTTAACAGGGGGCTGACTGGGGATTAACAGGTCATTGTTGATCTGTTTCAACACTATGCTTAAAAGAGTTATTTCCCTTATAATACAGATAACAAGACACCTCTCTCTCTCTCTCTCTCTCTCTCTCTCTCTCTTTTCATGTCAACTATTATACTGACTTCAATTTTCCCTGCTATTAAAAATGTGAAGCTGCTGATTTAAAAAAAACAAGACATGTAAAAGCATTGGAAGTCGAATCAGATAAAATATGTGACACTATTAGCTAAACAAGTAAGAAATTTCTAGTTTTTTTTCCACAGAGTCGTCAAAAGTCATCTATTTCAAGAAATGCAGGAGAAAATTAGTTCCACACGATATTCCCTGTATCCGTGAGGCCACTTGCACCATAAGCACAGTACTCAGTTCATTTTAACCCTTAAACACACAATACACACAATAGACACCGAGACAGAATACTTTTGAAAACATTGGGGGAAAAGAAGAAAGTGCTGATAACCAGCATTTTCTCCTTTTCCTTGTTTCTACCTTCCCAAATCAATCTTTTTTGCTTGCTGCAAATGTTTTCAGTTTGGACCAGTTTAATTTTTGGTCATTTGCTGAAGATTTAAGCCTAACTCCCTGATTGACACAGAAAAAAAGACTTTTGACTCTGGGACTAATAGTTGCTACGTGTATGTTCAGAAAAGGTTGGTGTTATCCTGTTCCAGAGCTGCAGTACGTACTACGTCGGCTGCCGTCAGTTCATTAAACTCCGTCAAATCATTAAGTTTCGTTTAAAGTGTTGACATCTCGATCTCTGGTAATGTGAAATATCAAAGTTTTCAACATACCTCTCAAGGAAATTTATTTCAACAAAATATTTGGATTGAATTCACATCTTAAAACAGTCACACCAGGTGTATTTGAATGTCGACATTAATGAATATCTTAAAACACAGTGCTTCAAATAACCTCTCAAAAAATCATGGGAAATAAGGGGTAATCAACATGAACCTGAGATTTGAAATACAACTACATGTGAACGCGTTATGAAAAACAAAGAAATACTAATCAACAAAGCCTTTGGAAGACACAACAAATCATCAACAAGAGACATAGAGGATATTTGTTTTTTTCGGTGAAAGATCGAAATATATTTCATCGAGTGAACACCATCGGTAATATTTTCACGAGTGGCGCAGCCACGAGTGAAAATATTACCGATTGTGTTCACGAGATGAAATATATTTCGATCTTTCACCGAAAAAAACAAATATTCTATTTATTTTATGCTTTTAACCCTTTCTGGGAGGAGCTTTATCAAAATTCAATACAGTTCTTTTCCCTTATTCCCCGTGGCGTACCCCTCCCGCATAGCAACGTTACGTCAAGCGCGAGAAATGTAAGGTATATGACGTCATATTACCCATCTGGTTGTCAGGCACGCGAAATTTACCTAGGTAACAAGAACGTGAAAATCGGTATTTTCACTGGTGGTACCAGTGTAAGATCGAAAAATATTTTCACTGCTATTTCTCGATATCCTACCGGAAAGCATGAAATAAAATGAAATAATGTGTACAGCAATCGGCGTTACGTCCATAAATGAGTGTAACTGTACAGCACTTGGCACTGAGCCCAAAAAAGCACCATAACTGCATTAAAAAGGCGTTAGGTCCATAAAACAATATACCTTTACAGACAAACTATATCTTCAAACTAAAGGGCGTTACGTCTATAATGCACAATACCAGTAAAGTAAATGTAGTTACGTCCATAACGCACAATACCGGTGCAATGAAAGAACGGTACATTCATAAAGCATAAAGTACATACAGTAGACGCGATACTCCCATAAAGCACGATCCATTACTGGAAACGTCAAGAACACACTGTATCTGCACATTGAAAGGCGTTACCTTCATAATGCACTTTACCTTTAGAGCAAAGAGCGTTATGTCTATGTATCACACTACACCTGACCTGTACATCCAAAGGTGTTACGTCACATAACACATAATACTTGTCAATGGCTTGTTATCCGGAAAGCCATATAGCTGTGCGATACAAGCGCTATGGACATAAAGCACTAATCTGTACGGCAAATGGCGTGACGACCTTTAAGACTGATTGTTTGTATGGTGTTTAATGCCATTTTCAACATTATTTCAGTGATTTCTTTTATTAGTGCTCGACACAATATTTTTTCCAAGCCACTTTCCCGTCGTCAAAATATGAATCCTGACGCAATGACCACCATTAGCCCTCGGGGAAAAATGGCTTGGCCAGGGATCACGCCCCGTTACTTTAATAACGCAATATACTGTTTTCGCATGGGCGGTACGCCAGTTAACGGTATTAACAATACTTTGATGCGAGAGGTTTCCGCGAAAAATGGATAAAATCTTTACAGCAAAAGACATTACGTCCGTAACGCACCATACTATTCTAACATGAGCCTAACGCCAGTAACTTAAAATACCTGTAAAGCTAGGGCGTAACACCTGTACCGTACAATACCTGTACACGAAAGGATAATACCTGTTCTGTAAAAGCGTATCGCTTAATACGCACAAAATTTGTATAGTGAAAGGCGCTACACTCATACGGGACTATGTCGGTTCGACAAAGGACTTAAATAGTGCACAATACCAGGTCAGCAAGGTTGTCATATCAAAAACCATAAATACCTTCGAAGCAGCGGCGTAACACTCATAAAGTATAATACCTCTACAGTAAGGGCGTGAGGCGTATATCGCACAATACTTGCACGGAAAGGGAATAATCCTCCAAGCCCACAATACTCAATTTTTGAAATGAAGACTTAAAACATTTTTTTTCCTCATCGAACAATCCTGTCTATCCATTACTGTTTTGAAGCACTTGAAAACAGTGTGAGGAAAGGATTTTTGGCTGATAACTATCTTTTTTTCTTATCTCCAAGTTGTTTTCTATCATTCCAAAAAGAAAAATACACAAGTTGAGCCACAATCGAATAACCGTCTGCTTTTAATATTGATCAGTCCAAAGAGTTAACAGTTTTAATTCGGAGTGTTGATTGCGTCTGGACACTCTCCTCTACAGAGTATTTTCAGACAATTTTAGAGATTGAGAAAATAGCAGAAAGTTCTCAAAAAGGGTAGAAAACACTGTGGGAAAAGGAGAAATTGCTCGTAACGAGCAATTTCTACTTTTCCCACAGTGTTTTCAAAAGACTTTTACTGCAGACACGTAAAAACCAGGGCTTGTTTGGGAAAGAGTTAATAGTATGGGGCATTGTGGGAAAATATAGATACTGTATTAACTAATATCAAAGCCTACTCGTTTCAGTCACAACATTGTCTTTCGGAAGACTACCGATTTCACATTCTGCAGTATCCGGTAATTCCGATTCAGACAGTCCGTAACCGAACTCCAAATTTTCGGCGTCATCCGCATTTACTTTCCCAATATAAAAAGGTTCACTTGGTTCCTCCTGTTGAACGCTTGGCACTTCAATGTCTTCCGGTTTAACAATAGTAGAATCCGGTTCCTGGCTCTCCGTTTCCTTTGTGTTCGTTGAAACAGCTGCTTCCACATGTTCATGGGTAGAACCGGGATAACTTGTTCCTGGACTTGAATATGAATATTTGTGATCAACGTCTTTACTATAGCCATAATTATCGTTCGATATAGTAGATACTTTCACAATTTTTTCATCCTCGATATGGGTGAAAACAGTTTGTGGAACGGGACCTAAACCTTTGGAAGAATTTGCTGCTTTCCTCTCACCCTTAATTAGCAGCGCACTGAGAAAGGCACCAGAGGCTAATATGTTCACAAGGATTCCAACCCATACGAAATAGAATGACCAGGATACGATCAGGTGCGGCCACTCGAGAAATATTTCTTGCAAATCGTCTTTGGCGTTTTCCAAGTGAACGAAACTGTAGAAGGCGGCTGAAAGAAAGGAGATATTCATTTAAAAACTTCTTCAAATAATCCTCTCTCTCTCTCTCTCTTTCTCTCTCTCTCAAGCTTGGATTGGATAAATTAACCAAAACAAAAGTCCCTAGAATGGGATGTGATGTGGTCTATAGCTGCAACAAACCCCATTCGACCGACAGATTTATAATATCACACACATCCAGTTGATTGTTGACATCAGCAATAAATTGAGGTCTACGGCCCCATAAGTCTCATATTGAAAGACGAAATCTGCCGAAATTGGCCGAATTGCATTTACGAAAATGTCGATGTTATACGATATTTACCAATGAGTTAGTGAGTCTAAGTCCATGTTGTCAATGTTTACCGATTAGTTAGGGGCCGTGGACCCCTATACAAAGAAGTAGAACAAAAGCCTGCGCAATATTTATACTTACATAATAACAGTAGAGTCATGTTGATAAACGCTATGATTCCCACACAGACGTTAATCTGTTTGAACAACACGATAAAACACAGGAGAAAATTCGTACCCGCCTCGGCCAGCATAATGTAATGCTCCTCGCGTATGTTGAGCCTCGAATCTGTAAATATGAAAATATAATGAGGCATCTACTGAGAGAGGGAGACTTATAATTAATCTACAAAAAGTATTGACCACGTCAGCATACGCACTCCGCGCAGGCTGATGTTGGCCAATTTTTTTTTCACAATTATTAATCTTTCTTAACCCTTTACTCTAAAGATACTCATTTCTACGCATTGCTTGTAGGAGCCTTTGGAAAATATTGTGGCAAAAGGTGAAATTGCTCGTGACGAGCAATTTCACCTTTTGTCACAATGTTTTCTATGCTATCAAAAGGTGTCGTATACACATAAGAAGCTGCTTCATCCTTGCTGTTCTTTAGGGTCAATTAGAGATACCATAAAAATGCCTTATGGGGTAAAGGGTTAATATCTAAGAACAACTGTATACTTTGATGAAATCGGTAAATAGACAAAATGGAATTTATGGGTTCATAATTATGTAATAACTTGGTTGGTATCACGCATCTTATACTTCCGTCACACCAAACTCTTTCTCACTCCATTCCGAAAATCGGTACCGAGTGGACTTAATCTGTGTTCGGATGGAGTGGGCGTATTAGCAACCTTTGACAATCTGTTTACGAACTTCATGGAATGGGTTGGGACGGGAAGGGTGCTCTAGATCTAGAACTTTGCCGTCCATCCTGTCCTATTAAAACTTCTTGCAGTCCATCCCGGCCTATACGTTGGCGGAGTGACAATGTACTTTAAACGAGATGGACGTACTACAAACGGAACTGTCGAACTTCGATATCACTAGAGACCAATCTCCGAGCAGAGTTGTCGTTCGTTACTCTCACCATACATCTCTACAACGGGCTAAATGACAAGAATCTTGTCAAACCGAGGAAAACATGTTTTGTTACTGTTTAACTGTTTCATGTGTAACATAATAAAGTAGACTAAGGAAATTTGATTCCGGATACATTATAATTATGTGCATTCAAACTGATGAATTTACCTGCATACAACAGACCTATTTTTTTCAAGCTTCCTTACTGATCAGAATCTTACGCCAATAGTAAAAAAAAAAAGGGCTGCGGCCATGATTGATGACAACGACACACCGATGGATCTAAGTTTGTAAGATCAAAAACAAGTAATCGACCTTTAAAGACATTTAAGCTTTTCAGAAAATTCATCTTTTTCACATTTTCTGCTACTAAATCTGCTTCGCCGTATGCTGTTTGAACAGCACACAAAACAGTCGATACTGGCCTTTCTTTCACCGGCGTTTGTGTTGCCATTTTGAGTTCTGGTCTTGTGACGACAATATCACGTGATGGCGGACTACTTTCTGAGCCAACTACAGAGGTGAATGGGATTGATCTGTAGTGCAAGAGAATGACTAGAGATACCGTGAAGTCGGGCATTA
The DNA here is from genome assembly GCA_943736015.1 of Tridacna crocea. Classification (NCBI taxonomy): domain Eukaryota; kingdom Metazoa; phylum Mollusca; class Bivalvia; order Cardiida; family Cardiidae; genus Tridacna; species Tridacna crocea. The sequence continues at coordinate 21,031,364 of OX031069.1, forward strand.
AGTGCCAGAGTATTTGAATTTTACAGATCGAAATTTCGTCTTCTTCTTTTCCTGACCGAAGTCCGTTTTACAATTTTGTTGACCGGGGTAAGACTTTCTGATCTTTCTAATAACAGGTTTGTTGAGACAGTGATTTTATGCATAATCAGACCAAAATTACACGTTTTACCCCGGGCGAAACACTTTTTGCTGATTATTTCAGGACGGGATAAGACGATCTAAGAACTAGTTTGGTCTGATTTGGGCTTTAGATGGATTGAACCTCCTTTTGCCACAGCTTGGATAAGTCTTAATGTTGTTAACTCTTACCCACAAAACCTCTAGTTTAAACGACCCTGAGAAAAACGCCTTTTGCAAAATAAAAATAATAATTTAAAGAAAAGGAAAACTTGTTTACAATCTGTTTTCTATCTTTTTCTCACAATACTTTCTACTGTTTGAGGGAAAAACTCTGACAACTGAACTCTTATCTTTTTCAGCAGATAATTTTACTTTGATCAAGTTTTAAATTTTGTCGAATGGTAATGTCTTCTTCATGTAGAGTAATCCGTTATCCTGAATATATAGAGGATATTTGTATTTTTCGGTGAAAGATCGAAATTTGTTTCATCGAGTGAACACCATCGGTAATATTTTCACTCGTGGCGCAGCCACGAGTGAAAATATTGCCGATGGTGTTCACGAGATGAAATAAATTTCGATCTTTCACCGAAAACAAACAAACATTCTATTTATTTCATGCTGTTAACCCTTTCTGTGAGGAACTTTATCAAAATCCAGTACAGTTCTTTTCTGTTATTCCCCGTGGCGTACCTCTCCCGCATAACAACGCATTACAATATTACGTCAAGCGCGAGAAATGTAAGGTATATGACGTCATATTTCCCACCTGGTTGTTAGGCACGCGCAATTTACCTAGGCAACAAGAACTTGAAAATCGGTATTTTCACTGGTGGTACCAGTGTAAGATCGAAAAATATTTTCACTGCTATTTCTCGATATCCTACCGGAAAGCATGAAATAAATAATTCTATAATGACACGTGTATTCGACACTATAGACATAGTGCAACGAAAGCGTGCTAAGATCTACGTTATTCTATGAGTATATATAGAGTAACGTCATTCGGTATAAAATAAGCATTTAAGTTATTCAATGGAATATAATGTGCATCCGCGTTTTTACTCTAAGTATGAACGTGAACGGAAAATTATATATACAATGGAAGGTACATATAGGCAATTCAATTCGTGCATAACTTACGAAATATTTCCATGACCATTTGGGACACAGGCCGAAGGCATTCCCGAGCGATGCCGAAGATAAAAAATAGAGTTTTAATTTATGTGACAGATTTCGACCGGGGATAGGTTAAATGAAGCAGGCAATGAACAATTTATTATCATAATCTTTCGATAATTCAAACCCAGGGAAAGTGAGGGGAATTTAATTAAATAAACCTACCTAATTATTAGAATACCACATGACAAACAGAACATGCAGTCTGGTCGTAAATCCACGGTGTCAATATTACACATCCTAACGGGAACAACTTTGAAACAGCAATATGACTGGCTGTTCTTCCTTATAGGTTCAAATCATTAACTAAACCTCAGGCTGTTTTGGTCTAGACTGTTCGGTAAGGACATTATCCCCCCAAAAAAAACATTTTTAAAGTAGCAAATGTTGGATTTTTACGACCGGTGTAATGCAGAGAAATGACCCTCCCCTACAAAATGACCCATGGGTCATTTCTCTACATAGAGGTACGTACGTATGACCCGGGTCATTATTCTACGTAAAGAAATGACCCCAGAGGGTCATTTCTTTACGTAGAATAATGACCAGGGTCATTCCTCTACATAGTGAAATGACTTTTTGGGGTAATTTCTCTACGTAGAATAATGACCTGGGTCATTCCTCTACATAGTGAAATGACTTCTGGGGGCATTTCTCTACGTAAAATAATGACCTGGGTCATTTTGTAATGGGGGCCATTTCTCTGCATTACACCGGCTTAAGAATTACATTTCAGTTATTTCGCCGGATAAAAGTTAGTGTTTTATTGGTTGTGGGTTGTCACGTGTGTTTGGAATACATCTGAAGGTATTGTACAGTGTAGGGTCAAGATCAGACTGTGAAATGTGCTCTTAATATACGGTGCCGAAAAATAAACAAAAAAATCGCCATTTACGTGCTTAACCCTTTCCCAAACAATCCCTGGTTTTTACGGGTCTGGAATAGTAGCCTTTTGAAAACATTGTGAGAAAAGGAGAAAATGCTGGTAACCAGCATTTTCTCCTTTTCCCACAATATTTTCTACCCTATCATTGGCAGAAATAATCTCTTCAGCAAGAATTGAATTGTCGTCTGTAAATGCTTTCAATTTGGTCTAGTCCAAAAATTTGTCGTTTAGGAATGGGTTAATAAATGAAATGAAAACTTCAAGCCGTTAGCGAAAAACCCAAACTTTGCTATTTTAAGCGTATCTTTTGCGGAGAAAATTATCTCTTTATCGGACAATGTAGAACCAAGATCAGACTGCACAGAATGTGCAGTCTGATCTTGAGCTACATTGTCCGCAAAGGGTCCTTGAGTCGAGCTTGGCAACCTGTAGACTAGTTTGGAAAGGTTTCGTCATGTATCTCCCACGATCCCACGATCGCACGATCCCCTCCCACCCCAGTAACATAAATAACAGCCTTCTGATGGTGTCGCCCATGTGGGCAACCGGAAGGGACGATACATACATGCGAAACTCCTTCAATTAAAGATGACATTTTTTCTTACCTTCTTCAATCAAAGTACCATTTCTGTATTCGATTTTCTGCTTCCATAAACCGATGCTTATTTTGATGATATCATCATCTGAAAAAAAAAGTAAATACTTCACAGTGATCTAACACAAACTCTCGAATTTCTACAAACTACCAGATAACAAAGAAATTACACTCATCTATGCTAAAAGCATTGTTGGTTGACACTAAAACTGGATCATATGATGAGATTGGTCTATGAAAGCGTATCAGGACAATTGCCTCCCGGACAATTGCCCCCTCGGACCATTGTCCCCTGAGGACAATTCCCCCCCCCCCCGAACTATTGCCTCCCGAGGACGGAATTGTCCTCGGGAGGAAATAGTCCAGGGGGGGATTTTCCTGACGGGGGGGGCAATAGTCCGGGGGGAATTGTCCTCAGGGGGCAATTGTCCTACAATCTATGAAAGGATTCAGGAAAAGCACTGTAGGGTAAAGAGAAAAAAAATACTTGTTCTCCACAGTGTCTTCCATTACCCTTTCCCCAATGGTCATATAGTATTGATCTGCCCGATGAAGGATTGGTTAACTCATATTTAGTAACACAGAAGAGAATGTGTCTATATATATTTTTTTTTTCAACTTCTTTTTTATTTTTCGACATGAATTCAGAAATCTATACTGTTTAGTGAAAGATACTGCTGGTCCTTTGAAAAGGTGACAATTTACCAATAGCAAAAACGGTTCGGCGCATGTCAGACTGCGCAGACTGGCATGGGTCGACACTTTTTGCAGATGCCTTTAATTCCCTAATCACAGACATTGCTTATTTCTATTAAAAATTATTGAAAACCTCAATCAATTTGAATGCATTGGAAGCCTAATGGGCTGATATGCATTTTTTGCTATTGGTCAAGTTTTTGGGTCCGTGAAGTTGGCTCAACGCTCAGTAATCGACATTCAGCTCAACACCAGCTTTGTTGAGCCAGCTCGACTGTCCAGCTCAACAGCAAAAATACATAATTATACATGTCAAAATCAAAGTCCGTTGAGCCAGCTCGACATTCCAGCTCAACGGCCAGCTCAACAGCAGAAATACATAATTATATATGTCAAAATCAAAGTCAGTTGAGCCAGCTCGACATTCCAGCTCAACCGCCAGCTCAACAGCAAAAATATATATATATGTCAAAATCAAAGTCTGTTGAGCCTGCTCGACATTCCAGCTCAACCGCCAGCTCAACAGTAAAAATACTTATACATATGCTTCGTACAATGTCCGTTGAGCCAGAACGACATTCCAGATTAACGACCAGCTCAACAGCAAAAATACTAGACTCATTTCAGTTGAACTAGCTCGACATTCCAGCTCAACAACTAGCTCAACAGTAGAAATACATAATATATATCAAAATCAAAGTTCGTTGAGCCAGTTCAACATTCCAGCTTAACCACCAGCTCAGCAATAAAAACACTACATTAATTTCCGTTGAACCAGCTCGACATTCCAGCTCAACCGCCAGCTCAAAAGTAAAAATACATATATTTGTCGAAACATATGTATAAGAATTTTTGCTGTTGAGCTGGCGGTTGATCTGGAAGTCGAGCTGTCTCAACGGACTTTGATTTTTATATGATTTTATTCTTGCTGTTGAGCTGGCCGTTGAGCTGGAATGTCGAGCTGGCACAACGGACATTGATCGAAACATATATATAAGTATTCTTAGTGTTGAGCTGGCGGTTGAGCTGGAATGTCGGGCTGGCAAAACGGACTTTGATTTTGACATGTATTTCTGCTGTTGAGCTGGCGTTTGAGCTGGAATGTCAGCTGGCTCAACCGACATGGATCTAGTATTTTTGCTGTTGAGCTGGCCGTTAAGCTGGAATGTCGAGCTGCCTCAACGGACATTGATCGAAATTTATGTATAAGTATTTTTACTGTTCAGCTGGCGGTTGAGCTGGAATGTCCAGCTGGCTCAACGGACTTTGATTTTGACATATATATGTATTTTTTACTGCTGAGCTGACTGTTAAGCTTGAATGTCCAGCTGGCTCAACGGACATTGATCGAAACACATGTGTGAGTATTTATACTGTTGAGCTAGCGGTTGAGCTGGAATGTCGAGCTGGCTCAACGGACATGGATCTAGTATTTTTACTGTTGAGGTGGCCGTTGAGCTGGAATGTTGAGCTGGCTAAACGGACTTTGATTTTGACAGCTATATGTATTTTTGCTGTTGAGCTGGCAGTTGAGCTGAAATGTCGAGCTGGCTCAAGGGACATTGATCGAAACATATATACGTATAAGTGTTATTACTGTTGAGCTGGTGTTTGAGCTGGAATTCCGAGCTGGCTAAAAGGATAATGATCGAAATATATGTGTAAGTATTTTTACTGTTGAGCTGGCAGTTGAGCTGGTCTGTCGAGCTGGCTCAACGGACTTTGATTTTGACATATATATCTACTTTTGCTGTTGAGCTGGCGGTTGAGCTGGAATGTCCAGCTAGCTCAGCGGACATTGATCGAAGCATATGTATAAGTATTTTTAATGTTGAGCTGACTGTTGAGCTGTAATGTCGAGCTGTCTCAACGGACATTGATTTTGACATAGATATGTAATTTTGCAGTAGAGCTTGAATGTCGAGCTAGCTCAACGGACAATGATCGAAACATATGTATTAGTATTTTTACTGTTGAGCTGGAATGTCGATCTGGCTCAACAAGGCTGGTATTGAGCTGAATGTCGATTACTGAGCATTGAGCCAACTTCACGTACCCCAAGTTTCTGCATATCGTAGGTATTTAGATTTTTTGCATCTCGCCAAAATAAAAAAATATACATATATCACTGAATTTTTTATGAAAAAAGTAATGTAAATCATCAATAATTCAGAATCATAGAATTAAGAAAAAAATGATAGTGTTCCCTTAAACGACTTCATAGCCTCTTAAGGTACTTTTAGATTTCACGCCAACAATAATAATAAAAAAAAAACACTGTGGGGATGTCAAGCGACTCGCACATAACTAATGACGCTTACATTCCATAACATAACAAACATGTAATTATTTTCCACAATGTCTCCTTCGGACTGTATGTTTGAAGCTTCGTCTGTGTATTTCCGGTACGTAAATAAGCTAATTGCTCATGTAAAAATAGACTGTGTTTCCCGTCGGTGTCCAGCGAGGCCTTAGTAAATATCGGATTTCTCTTGTTGTCGGATGGTTTTCCACTACTGGAGTTTTATATATGAAAATTAAAAGGCTTTGGGAGTATAAGGATTTTTTTTTTTTTGTAAAATTTCCGTCCCATAATCTGAAGTGCCACCTTTAAGACCATTCTACCTCATGATTCAGTTGATTGCTAGACAAAATGGTATCATTGATCATTTTAATAATGTAACAACTTGCTCGGTTTAGTATATTACGGAGATGCATAAAATACGTAAACGCCACAGTACTACTTGGTGGTGTCATTGGCTGTGAGGTAGAGCGTCGGCATCGTAACCATAAGGTCCTTAGTTCGATACCCGAGAGCGGATGTCAACTTTTGACTTTTCATTGGCGCCCCTACACATTCGGCACGAGTACTGGTGTAGTTCCCAGTAACCAGAATTGAGATAGATTAGTATAAGTTGTTAGAACTTGTTTCCCAATCGATATAAAATAAATTAAACTAGAATGATTGAACTAGGACCGTTTAAAAAAAAGAAAACTTACTTTGGTTATCCGAGGTTCCCGAAAACCAAACATTAGTCAGGAACCCAGTGATGTGAAAACCGATTGCTGCTACAAGAAACCCCAGAGAAACGTAAATGGTGCATGTCAGTCTTTCCGACATGACTTCCGGTTTGAAGGAGACTAGTTAACTTGATCCTGAAATAGTACAAAACAAGAAAACGTCTTTTAACCCTTAGTCTGCTAAGCGCGACTCACTGACCTTTTGCGGACAGCGTAGATCAAAGATCAGACTGCACAGAACGTGCAGTCTGATCTTTGATCTACACTGTCCGATAAGGGTACGTTACTCCACATGGTGTCCGTGGTCGTGAGGTAGCCCGTCAGCCTTGTAACTAGAAGGTCCCGAGTTCGATACCCGGCAGCTGGTGTCAACTTTGGATTTTTCACTGGCCCACACATTCGGTTCGAGAACTTGTGTAGTTCCAAGGAAGCAGAATCGAGAGAGATTAGTATAAGTTGTAAGAACTTGTGTTTCTCAATAGATGTTAAATAAAATATGTTTAAACTAAAACATAACATCGAAATAGCAATATTCGGGTTTTTACGATCGCCTTGAAAAATTCATTTTAGTTATTTAGAAAGACAAAGGTTTAAAAGATATATGGCTTGCAACACGCGAAAAGGGACATTCGGACATCTGCGTAAAGTGTCGTCTCGGATCAGCCTGTGCTGTCCGCGCAGGCTAATCCGAGACGGCACTTTCCGTTTATATGATTTTTTCTGTTCTGCAGAAGTCTACTGAAGGACAAAATCTAATGAAGACGTGAAGTGCCGTCTCGGATTAGCCTGCGCGGACTGCGCAGGCTGATCCGAGACGACACTTCACGCAAATGTCCGAATGTCCCTTTTCGCGTGTTGCAAGTCATATGGAATAAGAGGAACTTGTACATGAATATTGAAACCTTCTTTCTTCTTTTGCCGATTAATATGATTAATTCTTACGATGGGTGACTTCACCAGTGCTTCCAATTGCTTGTTTTTTGCCTTATTGTTTTCCATGTTGTGTATATATATTCTTACGAATATGAAAGTTTGCAACAAATGCACAGCTCAAATACAAACCGCATCTGGCGGGATTCGAACCCATGACGGACAAATATCCTCTTTTATCGAGGTTTAAAAGACCAATACCATAACCATTAAGCCAAAGAGAATTCTCTCGGATGCAGTTATCAGGTATTGGGCTCTATACGGGAAAGCTATGCACTAAGGAAGGAGTGATCTTCCGTAGCAATATTAACCAGTTTTACCATTGTAATGCAGAAAAATGACCCCAATTACAAAATGACCCCCGGGTCATTTCTCGACGTAGAGGAATGACCCACGGGTCAGTTTTCGACGTAAAAAAATGACCCGGGTCATTATTCTACGTCGAAAAATAACCCGGGGGTCATTTTGTAATGGGGGTCATTTCTCTGCATTACATCGGCGCTATACATTGAAAACTTTGAAATCCTTGCACTGTTCAGTCTGGCTTGGTCTACACTGTCTGCAAAAGTCAGTAAGTCGCGATCAGCAGCGTATGGGTTAATAGTACATGTACTTTTTTTTTTTCATGTGTTGAACGGTGATATGGTAGACTATGGAAAACGTGTTGAATCGTTCGCCAATGATGCAAGGCTGGTCTTAAAATACTAGACAATGCGTTTTTGTTTTAACCCTTTCCCAAACAGGCCCTGGTTTTTACGCGTCTGCAGTAAAAGTCTTTTGAAAACAGTGTAGGAAAAGGAGAAATTGCTCGTAACGAGCAATTTCTCCTTTTCCCACAGTGTTTTCTACCATTTTTGAAAACTTTCTGGCATTTTCTCCAAATCTAAAATTGTCGTCTACAAACTCTTTTCGTTTGGAAGAGTCCAAAATTTGTCGTTTGGCAAAGGGTTAACAGTCTAACCTTGGTCTACACTGCCTGACGAAAACGTCTCGAGTTGCCCTTTACTTCATGATTTATGTTGCTGGTTATTTGTTTGCTTGCTTGCTTATTTGCCGGCACTTTGCAAAATATTCCTCCCAAGTCACTGGCTGATTTCCAAACGCTCGTCACATCTCCACATCGGACAGTGTATATCTAAGATCATGCTGCACGTTTTGTGCAGTCTGATCTTGATCCTCACTGTCCGCAAAAGCGCCTTAAGTCCCGCTTTGTAGCCTACGGGTTGAATTGCGTACCGCTTTATACGAGTATCTTCCCGCGTATATACGTAAATTTCCGAATAATAGACGGAGTTATATTTATATTCAACATAAATGTTAGGATCGGGTTAACCCATCACCAAACGACAATATTTTAGACTGGTCCAAATTGGAAGCATTTGCAGACGACAAAATAAAAGTGACTGAAAATTTGAAATTTGTTTAGTAAAGGGTAGAAAACATTGTGGGAAAAAGAGAAAATGCTGGTTACCAGCATTTTCTCCTTTTCCCACAATGTTTTCTGAGGGCTTCTTTCTCAGGGGCGTCAAAAGTAGGGATTGTGTGGTAATGGGTTAAATGAAGTAGGCAATATCAAATTTCATTAATTAACCCCTGAATTTCCTAATTTTAGACGAATTTTGCCATCAACGAAAAACAAAATAAGCTAAAGATTTGTTGTTAAGTGAAAGCTTGTGCAATCTACAACTTGCAATAAACGTGATCGTGACACGCGGAAACGTAATTCATACTTGAGTTATTACTTGTGACCCGTCACGCGAAAAAGATACCATCTGGGAATTCTGAACACCAATCACATGAAAACAGATCAAAGATAGTGCAGTTCAATTCATTCAAGTTGATAGTTTAAAAACGATTGTATAGTAGTAAGGTAGAATGACCACTTTTCATACTGAAAATGTCATTAAAGCGAAAAATGTCAACCCTGCTCAGCCTGCGCTATCCGCGCAGTCTGACCAGGGTCGACACATTTTCGCAGTTCCCAGATGGTCCCTTTTTACGTGACGGGTCACATATTTCTAAAATAAGCACAAGTTTATTGCATGCAAACGCGGCATTAGAATAGCCATACCCTGGCAAAAGACGTTTGACCCTTTACCAAACAATCCCTGGTTTTTACGACCCTTAGATAGAGGCTTTTGGAAAACATTGTGGGAAAAGGAGAAAATGCTGGTTACCAGCATTTTCTCCTTTTCCCACAATGTTTTCTACCCTGCTGGAAACAAATTTCAATTTTTGAGTTGCGTTTATTTTGTCGTCTGCAAGGGATTTCAATTTGGACCAGTCTAAACTTTTGTCGTTTGGTAAAGGGTTAATTTATCTACGCGATGAACTGTACCAAGCAAGTTATCACATCAATATATACTCTCTCAAAAAAGAAACGCAACATCAGATTATCTTTTTGAAATATTATACCAGATATTGACAATTTATGAGTGATTTATTGACAATATGTGACAAACTGTGATATTCCAAGATAAAAGAACTCATGAACAAGAAGTGTGCCAATTTTTGCATTCCTGTGTAAATTATTTATATCATAAATTATGAAAATAATATATGAAGTAAATTTCCTATTTTCTGTATGTTGCGTTTCTTTTTTGAGAGAGTATATATCCTTAAAATCTTCTTTTTTTAACAACCGACCGAATGATTAGGTAGAATGGTGCCTTGACATGCAGAAAAATTTCAAAGAACTAAACTTTTCGACACAGGTAAGCCTGTGCAGACTTCACAGGCTGACCTGAGTCGATACTTATTGAAGACGAATTAAACCCGCTTTTCACAGAGCACAGCTAAAATTATTTGCACGCTGCGAAGGTCGGTGGCGTACAAAGCTCGTTATCCAGGTTTTGCGACTTCCAGTCCCGGTATCGTCAGGCTTCTTTCCAAATAATTATTACGTGGGGATGACAATCTGTTACCTTGAGGTAGGTCCAAGTGTTAGTCGCTTGCAAAAACTTGAACTTTGGAATCGGGCAAAAAAGTAAACGGCAGATACAGAATCCTGGCAACCTTTAACGTAGTTCTGAAGTTAATCTTTCTATCAGCGACTAATACTTGGACCGATCGTAGTACAACAGTATATCATCCTCACAAAAATTACCACACTTTTAACCCATTACCACACGAGAAAAATTTAGACTGGTCCAAATTGAAAGCATTTGCAGACGACAGAATAAAGGTGACTGAAAAATATAAATTTGTTCTGGAAAGGGTAGAAAACACTGTGGGAAAAGGAGAAAATGCTGGTTACCAGCATTTTCTCCTTTTCCCACAGTGTTTTCAAAAGGCTTCTTTCTCAGGGGCGTCAAAAGTAGGGATTGAGTGGTAATAGGTTAAATGAAATAGATCTAATTTAAATTCAAGTGCATTTTCATGCATACCCGCTTTGTTCACTTGTTGCAGTTACTGTGATTTTACGTTAGCTAGGCACGCTTTAGTTAGCTGCACTTGCTAATCGTAACAAACAGTGCAAAGCAGGGAGAAATGTTGATCAGATCTAGGAAAGAAGTGTAGTCGAGAAGTGACTCGTACTTACCTTACTAAAATGAATTTATAGTCTGATTCTGACTTTAAAAAGTAATACATTTTCTGATTGGCTAAACCATTTGGTTTAGCCAATCAGAAATTGTATTATTTTCAAAGGAAGATAATTATTAGGAATATTGCAATTAAATGAAGAAAATTATTAGGAATATAAAGAATTATTGGGGGAGACGGGTCTCAATTTTGAAACCTTTTAAGTAGAATGAACTCAGGTGCTCGAGTAACCTTGACTTATTGAATATGGTACCAGTGTTCAGGAACTTCTATCCGTCTGCAAGTGTTTTGCGCCCACGTCAGCAAACATATAAGAATTAGATATATTTTGGGAACGTAATTATGAACAGCAGCTAGTAATTTAGCATAGCAGGCAGTATATGTCACAGATATTTACTAGTACAAATTCCCTATCATTCGTCAGAAAAATGTGTATACGAGGGCTCTTCAAAATGTTAACGGCTTTGCACAGAAGAAAATGATATTGCTAAATGTTTTTTCAGTGTAATTATAAGATAAGGTCTGATAGCATTATTTATAAATGTTGCTGTATCTGCTGTATTTATATAGTCAGATGATATTATGAGGTTATTTAATATGCTTGGGTACTATACTGAATTTTATTAATTAACTATTGGATGTATAGAAGTTATACATGGAAACCGGTCCACGCGATACCAGTCACATTTCTGACTTCGTATAGCAAACAAGTCTCGACCCTGGGGTTAATACGACTTGACCTCCGATCAATACAGTTGACCTCGGATCAATATTGATGACCCGCGACCAATACAGAAATCCTTGAACGTGATTGGTCAAAAGTTCAGTCGCGTGAGCGTCTGCGCTTACTTTTAGCCAATCATGTTCAAGGAGGCGGCAAAGTAAACGTAACCCAAAAATTGATATTTGTTTCCAGCAGGGTAGAAAACATTGTGAGGAAAAAGGAGACAATGCTGGTTACCAGCATTTTCTCCTTTTCTCACAATGTTTTCAGAAGGCTTCTTTTTCAGGGTAGTAAAAACCAGAGATTGTTTGGTAAAGGGTTAATTAATAAAATTGTCATTAATCAAGTGATTTCGTATTGGCCCAGTTACAGTCCTCGGTCAGCCGTATTGGCCATCAGCCCTGGGCCTCGGGCCAATACGGCTGACCTCGGACCTGTAACTGGGCCAATACGAAATCACTTGATTAATAACATTATATTATTGGATGAGTACATTGGAGAACCAGTGTATATTTTGGACGGGGCGACAGCCGAGTCCAAAATATAGACTAGATCTGCAGTGTACGAAACTAACTGGATTCAGTATTGTACACAAGCATATTAAATTACTCCTATATGTCACTTCATTTATTGACGTTCAATTAAACGACAAGTATAGGGCCATTTCAATTGGAATAATTTTAAAAAAATCAAAACATATTACAACGGACTTCTAAAGACTACTCTTCCGGTCCAATATTGATATTCGGGACTCGAGCCTCGTTTTGAAAAATCAATATTGGACTCTTGCCTCTTTCTGAAAAATCTATATTGGACTCTTGCCTCGTTCTGAAAAATCCGTATTTGACTCTACAGCTTATGATATGGATAAGATATTCTGTACTAACAAGGTAGTAATGAAGCGATTTCGTTGGACGTTAAATTGTAGATGTGAAATAAATAGAGGATATTTGTTTTTTTTCGGTGAAAGATCGAAATTTATTTCATCGAGTGGACACCATCGATAATATTTTCACGATGGTGTTCACAAGATGAAATAAATTTCGATCTTTCACCGAAAAAATCAAATATTCTATTTATTTCATGCTTTCAACCCTTTCTAGGAGGAGCTTTGTCAAAATCCAATACAGTTCTTTTCCGTTATTCCCCGTGGCGCACCCCTCCCGCATAGCAACGCATTCACGTGACAATATTACGTCAAGCGCGAGAAATGTAAGGTATATGACGTCATATTTCCCATCTGGTTGTGAGGCACGAGCAATTTAACTAGGCAACAAGAACGTGAAAATCGGTATTTTCACTAGTGGTACCAGTGTAAGATCGAAAAATATTTCACTGCTGTTTCTCGATATCCTACCGGAAAGCATGACATAAAATTTTAATAATAACTGAGTATCAATATCGATCTAATATTTTGCTTCTGCAAGACACTAGTCCAGGACAAGTCTATAATAACATAACGGTATCATTGCTGCTGTGACATTGTTTCAGAGTTTATTGACAGTCGATACGTAAACTTTTGCCAAGAAGAAATCTCCACGCTTGAACATCGATGAGCCAATCGCATTGAATTTCGAGGAGACTATAATTATGATTAAAACCACAGAATCTTTTATAACCGCTACTTTGCCTATTCCTAACGCCACCGAGAACTTTTTTAAGTGTCCTCGTAAACCAATACATGTTTAGTACATGGAAGCAACGTAAGGAATCATATATCGAGTCCTACCATTTGATTGGTAAGATTATATTATGTCACTGTGGTAACCGCAAGAGATAACTCTTAACCACTCAATCTCGACTTTTAACGACCATGAGAAAGAAATCTATAGAAAACATTGTTGAAAAAGGAGAAAATGCTGGTAACCAGCATTTTCTCCTTTTCCCACAATATTTTCTACCCTATCAAAGTCACAAATCATCATATAACCAAGATTTGATTGTTGTCTGCGGATGCTTCGAATTCAAAAATTTGTCCTTTTGTAAAGAGATAAGGTAGGCTACACCATTGTAGAAAGGTCTTTTGTTAGAGCGAAGACTGATCAAAAGGTGTATCAATGCAAGCATTATCTCCCGCTAGATGGCATTCTATAAATACTCATCTATCTAATTTTGGCATCCTGGGTACAGAACCGAACCACTTTCCTACGCGACAACCGTTACTTTGAATTTCAAACTAAATTAAAAGTTTACTCAATTAAACGCTACCTCGTGTAATTCACTCAGCTATGATCAGCAGTCTAGAGAAATCTGGAGCTAAAGCAGGTCTAATTTCTCCTCAAATGTATTGATAAAAGCTATTTTCTATCTTACTACTTTATAGAGCCTAATATTACAGTCAGCCCGCTTTTGGGGCTAGTGATGCGTCATATAAGACAATCGAATCTTCGAAGAATATGACATGCGCAGACAACGTCAATGCAAGAACAAAAATATTCCAAGACATTCTGTGCAATGTGAAGTTGATCCTGCAAAAATCCTAGGCGATGAAGGAGTTAACCCTCCGACTGTTTAACTCTTTACCACACAATCCCGAGTTTTAACGACCCTGTGGAAGAAGTTCTTTGAAAACATTGTAAGAAAAGGAGAAAATGCTGGTAACCAGCATTTTCTCCTCTTCCCACAATATTTTCTACCCTATCACATACAGAAATCGCCTGTTTCGCTACATTCAATGTCTCGTCTGCAAATGCTTTGAATTTGGTCTTGGTCTGAATTTTGTCGCTTGCTAAAGAGTTAAAACAGACCTGGACGTGCAGTCTGATCTTGAATCTACACTGTTCGATAAGGAGATGTTATTAAGTTTGCAATAGCAATGTATGGTTTTTTACTACCGAATTGAAAATTTCATTTTAGTCATTTAGCAGGACATGGGTTCACCGTTTCCCAAACGACAAACTTTTGGACTAGACCAAATTGAAAGCATTTGCAGACGACAATTCAACTCTTGCTGAAAAGATTATTTCTGTCTATGATAGGGTAGAAAACATTGTGGGAAAAGGAGAAAATTTTGGTTACCAGCATTTTCTCCTTTTCCCACAATGTTTTCAAAAGGTTACTATTCCAGACCCGTAAAAAACCAGGGATTGTTTGGGAAAGGGTTAAAATAATTTCAAGAACACCTTGCGAAACAAACGCTTCCTAACCTATAACCTGCTAAATAACCTTCTATAACCTGCTAAATAACCTCCTATAACCTTCTAAATAACCTCCTATAACCTGCTAAATAACCTCCTATAACCTGCTAAATAACCTCCTATAACCTTCTATAACCTTCTAAATAACCTTCTATAACCTGCTAAATAATCTCCTATAACCTTCTAAATAACCTCCTATAACCTGCTAAATAACCTCCTATAACCTTCTATAACCTTCTAAATAACCTTCTATAACCTGCTAAATAACCTTCTATAACCTGCTAAATAACCTCCTATAACCTGCTAAATAACCTCCTATAACCTTCTAAATAACCTTCTATAACCTGCTAAATAACCTCCTATAACCTGCTAAGTAACCTCTTATAACCTTCTATAACCTTCTAAATAACCTTCTATAACCTGCTAAATAACCTTCTATTAACCTGGTAAGTAAGTGTAATGAAACTTTCAAACCGATAAAATCAAAAAATCAAAAATCCAGACTTTTGCCTATTACAAAGGTATTTTTTGAGAAAAGATACTAGAATCTCATTATCGGACAGTGTAGATCCAAGATCAGGCTGCTTGTTCCATGCAGCCTGATCTTGATCCACGCTGCCTGCAAAGAGTCCTTAACCCATTACCAAACGACAATATTTTAGACTGGTCCAAATTGAAAGCATTTGCAGACGACAAAATAAAAGTGACTGAAAATTTGAAATTTGTTTTGGGAAGGGTAGAAAACATTGTGGGAAAAGGAGAAAATGCTGGTTACCAGCATTTTCTCCTTTTCCCACAATGTTTTCTTAAGGCTTCTTTCTCAGGGGCGTCAAAAGTAGGGATTGTGTGGTAATGGATTAAGTCGCGCCTAACAGTCCAAAGTTTAACAGTTTATCATACAATCACAAACATCGACGACACTAAGGAAGAGGACTTTTGAAAACATCGCGGTAAAATGAGAAAACGATGGTAACCAGCATTTTCTCCTTTCCATACAATGTTTTCTATCCTTTCAAAGACAAATCCTGTCATGTAAACCATATTTTGTTCATTTATCTCCAAATACTTGGGATTTAGACGAGTCCAAAAGATTTTTTTGTATGATTGAAGTTAATCAATGTTTATCATTCAATTAACATAATTTCAAAAGCACTTACCACAGAAATATTCTGTTAGATTAATACACACCTAATTCCACTCGGTTTAACTTTATAATCCCATCCGCGAATATTAACTGTTTTACATACCTATAACAGTTTTCTTACTGCCCACCTTTCTCTGGAGGGTAGACTAGAAATGAAGATTCGTGTGGTGGGCATGTTCCTATATTACTCTCACAAAATCAGCATGTCACACAGAAAGGGTGAATATTTGTTTGTTAACCTTTTCCGACACAACAAATTTTAGACTCTACCAAATTTAACCTTTTAACCCATTACCACACAATCCCTACTTTAGACGACCCTGAGAAAGAAGTCTTTAGAAAACATTGTGAGAAAGGAGAAAATGCTGGTAACCAGCATTTTCTCCTTTTCCCACAATGTTTTCTTTCCTTCTCTAAACAAATTTCAATTCTTTAGTCACATTTATTTTGCCGTCTGCAAAGGCTTTGATTTTGGATCAGTCTAAAATGTTGTCGTTTGGTAAAGAGTTAACAGACGACAAAATTTTAGACCTGTCCAAATTGAAAGCACTTGCAGACGACAATTTCAATGTGGCTCAAATGGTGCAATTATTTATTGATAGGGTAGAAAACATCGTGGGAAAAGGAGAAAATGCTGGTTACCAGCATTTTCTCCTTTTCCCACGATGTTTTCAAAAGGCTTCTTTCCAAGGGACGTCAAAAGTCGTCATTGTTTGGAAATGGGTTAAAAGATCTGCAGGCGACAAATCTAAAGTATAAAAAGTAACCTTAGTACTCTAGTGGGGAAGGAAAGATTGTGAGAAAGAAGATACGAGCATTTTCTCATTGTCCGCACAATGCTCTTGAAAGCTTTCCCACAAAGGGGTCGTTAAAGGTGGCCCTTCAGATTTTGGGACGAAAATTTTACAAAAATGCAAAAAAATCATCCTTATACCCCCAAAGCCTTTTAATTTGCGTTCATAAAACCCTAGTAGTCCAAAACCATCCGACAACACGAGAAATTAGAGATTTACTACAGCCCAGATTGACACCAACGGGAGACACGTTCTATCTCTAGATGATCAATTCTCTCATTTACATACAGGAATACACAGACGAAGTTTAAACATAGGGTCCGAAGAAGACATTATGGAAAATAATTATTACATGTTTGTTTTGTAATGGAATATAAGTATTATTAGTCACGTGACATTCCCACAATGCTATTTTGATTATTGGTGCGGAATCTAAAAATAGCTGAAGAGGCTACATAGCCTTTTAATGGAATACCATCATTTTTTTTTTTTGTATTTGTAATTCTATGATTCTTAATTATTGATGATTTGTATTATTTTTTTCATATAGATTTCAGTGATATATATATTTTGTAATTTGGTGAGATGTAAAAATTCTAAATACCCACCTTTAAACGTCGGGATCGCCTGGTAAAAGGAAATGTGCGTATGCTGTTTGACTAATTTTTTCAACATTGTTTCACTTATATTGCTGTGGCCTGTGCACCTATCCAAGCTTTCTCAAAGAGCCTTTTATCAGCTTTTGGCGTAATAATCTTACTCTAGACTTGTGGCTACTTTCTCGTCGAAAAATTGTCTAGCAGTGAGAGAGGAATGGAACCCTGTTGCAGTGCCTGCCAACAAAATGGACGAGATCGGGAAATGAAAAAAAAAACGACGACAGACAGGTTTCGATCCTTGTACCGGCTGAGTGTATATGTTTGGCAAAAGTACGTGGTGTCCTTGGCTGAGGTATAGCGTCGGCCTCATAACTATAAGGTGTTGAGTTCGATACTCGGGAGCGGGTGCCAACTTTGGGATTTTTCATTGGACCACACATTCGGCGCGAGTACCGGTGTAGTTCCTATGAAGCAGAACCGAGAGAGATGAGTATATGAGTTGTTTGTCAATCGATGTAAAATAAATATGTTTAAACTAAAAAAGGGCAAAGATAATTGATGAAATAGAGGGTAATTAACCCTTTCCCAAACGACAAACTTTTGGACTAGACCGAATTGAAAGCATTTGCAGACGAAAATTCAACTCTTGCTGAAAAGATGAATCTGTCTATGATAGGGTAGAAAACATTGTGGGAAAAGGAGAAAATGCTGGTTACCAGCATTTTCTCCTTTTCCCACAATATTTTCAAAAGGCTACTATTCCAGACCCGTAAAAACCAGGGTTTGATGGGGAAAGAGTTGACTGGTTGTGTGTGATATAAAAAGATATGTCACTGGGATGGGGTGTGATGCGGTTCAAAGAACGAGTCCGACGGACGAGTTGTTTAACCGCATCAAACCCTATTCGAGTGACAGATTTTTAAGCCTTAGGCTGCTAAGCTCGACTCACGGACCATTTGCGGACTGTGTAGATAAAGATCAGACTGCACAGAACGTGCAGTCTGATCTTTATCTACACTGTCCGACAAAGGACAAAACGTTGAAATAGCAATATTTGGGTTTTTACCATTGAGAAGAAAATTTTATTTTAGTTATTTAGCATGATTATGATTAATATCACCCACAAACATTTGATTATCCGAATTATTATACTCCTAATTCATCCTTTAAATTAATTAGGAATTAATTGATTGGGAATTAGAAATTATCCGAATTATAATATTCCTAATCCATCCTTTTAATTAATTAGGAATTAATTGATTGGGAATTAGAAATTATCCGAATTATAATATTCCTAATCCATCCTTTTAATTAATTAGGAATTGATTGATTAGGAATTAGAAATTATCCGAATTATAATATTCCTAATCCATCCTTTTAATTAATTAGGAATTGATTGATTAGGAATTAGGAATTGTCCGAATTTTTATATTCCTAATTCATCCTTTTAATTAATTAGGAATTGATTGATTAGGAATTAGGAATTGTCCGAATTTTTATATTCCTAATTCATCCTTTTAATCAGTTAGGAATTTATTGATTAGGAATTAGGAATTATCCGAATTTATATATTCCTAATTAATCCTTTCGATTAATTAGGAATTGATTGATTAGGAATTAGGAATTGTCCGAATTTTTATATTCCTAATTCATCCTTTTAATCAGTTAGGAATTTATTGATTAGGAATTAGGAATTATCCGAATTTATATATTCCTAATTAATCCTTTCAATTAATTAGGAATTAATTGATTAGGAATTAGGACTTATCCGAATTTTTATATTCCTAATTAATCCTTTTAATTAATTAGGAATTAATTGATTAGGAATTAGGACTTATCCGAATTTTCATTATCCTAATTCATCCTTGTTTTATTCTAATAAATTATCGAGAATGGTATAAAATGGGCCTTATAGGAAAAAGTGGTTCGGGCGTAATGGAGAGAAATGACGCTCCCCTACAAAATGACCGGGGTCATTATTCTACGTAGAGAAATGACACCAGAAGTCATTTTACTACGTAAAGGAATTGCCTGGATCATTATTCTACGTAGAGAAATGACCCGAGAGGGTCATTTCTCTACGTAGAATAATGACCCGGGTCATTTTGTAGGGGGGGGGTTCATTTCTCTGCATGAAACCGCCAAACATTCTAAAATTACATCGTCACTAGTAATAATACCATATTTATCAACACTGGTGGTGTTAGTCACTGTGAAATACTGATATCTATACAATAAAAAGGTGTTTCAGATCGCTTTCAAAATTATTTACCTCATAACACGGATAGTTACACTCATTCATGTATGATCTAATCTCATCAATACAAGTACAGGGATCCGGTGTCATTTATTTTCCGCTAAATGGCATTCTACAAATACACATCTATCTAATATGGGCATTCTGGGTACATAAGCGGACTTATTTTTCAAAAGGACAACCGTTACTTTGAATTCCAAAATAAAATAAACGTTTTCTCAGTAGAACGCTACCTGGTTCGAAAATAATCAGTTACATAATCAGCTAGCAGGTAACCTATGCATCGGCAATTTATTAAAACATTCCCTATAGGCTTGGGTTTAGCTTCGGTATAAGCCCTACTTTTCCCAAGTATCGGGGAATGGCTGATGCGTCATATAAGACAGGTCGAATCTTCGAAGAATATGATATGTGCAGACAACGGATTTAGTTTTCTTACCCAAGGACACTTCAACGAATAACTCGGCCTTTTGAGTGATGATCGAACCCGGGACCACTGTTCAGCAGTGAAATTGGAATTAATTCCTGGGCATTACCCATCCTTAAAGCCTTGAAAGTAATCTAGCATAGCTTGGACTCACACGCATCACCCTGTTGATTACTGGTCCTTTGCTAAAGGCCAGATTTACACTTTCAGCTCTTAACCAGAAAACATAACCTTAGAATTGTCTCAATTGAGAGCAACTCCAGATGACACGAAACCGTCGTGGGAAAAAGGAGAAAACGCCGGCTTACAACATTTTCTCATATTACTATCATGTTTGCATTTTAAGCCTTCTGCCTTGAGGTCTTTAAAACTCGGGGTTATTTGGTAATGGATACAGATCTAGTCAGGGTTCGTATTCAAAAACCTCTCTTAAGAACATTCCCAGGCTTATTACTCAGAATTTTCTAAATTTTAAAGTAAAACAATTTCAGAAAGACCAAACCAGTTGGTTTGGCCAATCAGAACTTGTCTTACTTGCAATATTAGAAAATCTTGGAGAATAGTTTTCGACTAAGAATGTTCTTAAAATGAATTGTGAATATATTGCCAGGTTTTAGTGACTGAATCTAAGAGCTTTTTCCCTCTTCGCGGGACAAACTGCATCTTCGCGGGCCAAGGTTTACGATCACTACTTGGATTTACCTAGGCGGATCGTCAGAATTTACCTGTATTCATTTTACCAGCACCTTTACATGATTTCAAGATTCCCTCTATATGCCCCCTATCGGATGCAAGTTATTATCCCCCTTTACATCATATTTCTTATAGCCAACAAAGTATCGTTTTACAAACCACCTACGAAAACAATAATTCAGCATGAAGCAATAACCATAAATGTACATCGGCATTCCATGGTCAGGTGCTGGGTTATAGCCTAATACCTCCGATAATTGATCTGTCACGCTGAAACTTTCTGTAAATATTGTTCGTCTATGTTTTTTTCGGTAATAAATCAATACAGATCCTGCACACATCCACGGAGGTATGTATGTTTACCATTTATTTTTACTCGAAAGGTCGCGACCTTGTTCTATTTTTATCAAAGATGAAATGCTACAAGCAATTTGATTCGTTCATTTAGAGCCAGCTGCAACCAATGAAAATGCGTATAGAGGCACTGTCGAAATCAAGCTCGATCCGCCAAGTGTAGAGTAGTGGATCGTCACCCTTAGCTTACGAAGATGGACAAACTGTGGAATTATTATTAGAAAAAGAACAGTTTGTCGTTTTCATTTTTTTTTTTCCCCAGAAAATTGAAAAGACTTCGTTAAAACATTGCTACATAGTGTAACTTGTACAACGTTATGGCAGATCTAAAACCCAGTCTGGTAGTTGGGTTGATAATACACAGGTCTTGCTTTAAACATATTTTATTCATTTGTATCAGATACAAGTTGAATAAACGAAAGGATATACAAGTTGAAAAATGAAAAGATATACATGTTGAATAAAAGAAAAACTAATAGAATCATATGGTAAATATAGTGAAGAAAAGGATATGAACGGAAGGTTTATAAAGTTCATCTCCAAATTCCGTTAACAGTTATTACACGATCGTATCATAACTAATTACTTACAAAGACAGTTAATTTAAGGAAAATAATTGCTGAAACAGAAAAATCAGAAGGGTGTGGAGTATTATTGGTGAAGATTTCAATTGAAGATATAGAGGATATTTGGTTTTTTTTTTTCGGTGAAAGATTGAAATTCATTTTATCGAGTGGACACCATCGGTAATATTTTCACGAGTGGCGCAGCCACGAGTGAAAATATTACCGATGGTGTTCACGAGATGAAATGAATTTCGATCTTTCACCGAAAAAAACAAATTTCTATTTATTTCATGCTCTTAACCCTTTCTGGGAGGAGCTTTATCAAAATTCAGTCGAGTTCTTTTCTGTTATTCCCCGTGGCGTACCACTCCCGCATAGCAAGGAATTACAATATTACGTCAAGCGCGAGAAATATAAGGTAAATGACGTCATATTTCCCATCTGGTTGTCAGGCACGCGCAATCTACCTAGGCGACAAGAACGTGAAAATCGGTATTTTCACTGGTGGCACCAGTGTAAGATCGAAAAATATTTTCACTGCTATTTCTCGATATCCTACCGGAAAGCATGAAATAAACCTTTTTATTAGCTGTAGAAATCTCAAGTTTGACAATCGCAACTGATTAAAAAAGTGGTTACTTAAACTTCGGCAACCAAAATGTATAAAGATGTTAGCAAACCGTACTCAAAGGGTATGATTCAAGTTTAAAAGAAAAGGAAAAGAAATTATCTGAATATGGACAATAGATCGGGTATAGGATCAACTGTTACCAAGGAAATAAAGGAATTAGATATCACTTGATAAAATCTTTTACTATCACGGATGCAGATGTGCACGACAGCAAATATTCTTCAGTTATCAAACAAATTGTGATTTTCAACTCCGTATAACCCCAGATCTAAAACTGGGTTTTAGATCTGCCCGTATAAAGTGGTTCGGAGTGTTAACTCTTATCCTGTTGTGTATGTTAAACAATACGTTGAAGTGGAGAGTAGAAACTTAAAGGTTGCTATTTCAAATTTAGATTTTATGGGCGAAATATCTACTTTTCGGACAGTGTAGATCAAAGATCAGACTGCACGTTTTGTGCAGTCTGATCTTGATCTACACTGTCCGCAAAAGGTCAGTGAGTCGCGATCAGCAGCAAAAGTGTTAAGTTTGTTATACCATTCACACTTAGACTAATTCTTTGGTTATTATAAAATGGACATTCTAAAAAGAAGTGTTTAGTCGATTCAACCGCACCACATCTACAGAGTGTGGATTCTACTAATATCCAGAGGTGCGTTCAACAGAGCGAGCGCTTCGAGCGCTCTCAAGCGCTTTCGTTCTGAACGCGGGCGCCCGCTGCGGCGCTCGATAGCGCCCGCGTGCACACTTGATAGGAGTTTCGCTTGTATTTCCAAGAAGGCATCCAATAGCAGAAGTGTTATCCAAATGAGAGAATCTAATGGGAATCTAAACAATAAGGCAATTGGACAAAATTACACCATGCACGTCCCTTTAGATTTTTTTATATGTTTTGAAGAAAAGTTTAATATTTTCGTTTTTTTTTTTTTCTTTTAATGAACACGGAGAATTAACAGATCTGTGATTGGAACAAAGAGACTCAACATACGCTGTTTTCTTTGGTTATGCTTTTTTATCATTAGATAGTTAACACAATTTTACAGATAGCTCTGTAATGATGGCAAATCTTATGTCCCAGAAAGATCTTTTTAGACGCCATTTTGAAAAAAAAAATAAGCGAGCGCTCGCTTACGTTCAATTGACGAGGTGCATTCTCGCAAGGCGCTCTGTAAAGCGCCCGCAATGTTGAACACGCAGAGTATGGATTCCACTAATCTGTACAGGTCTTTAAACACAGGAATCGCTGGTTCGATTCCCAATCCTACCTCATTCACAACAATTCAAAAATAAATGATACAAGGATATTACTTATCAGAATTTACATGTATTCACATTCACATTTTTTTCCATGTTTTTTTTTTCAAAAACCTATTTGTCTTAGAGGATTTTATTTTAGAGATGGTTTCGTAATTTAAGAGGCTTACAAGTACACCTATACCCACTAATAATTTCTGGATCAAAAGACACTCTTCTTTTCAAAACGTTGCAGTAAAAGTAGAATTTCTTCTAACAACAAATATGTATCAATTATCACAGCTAAGTGCTAGCTAATTATTCATCTTTCACAAAATTAATTTTCAACGCCATCTACTGCAATGTTTGGTTTTCATGGGGCAATGGGTTAATCCGGTCTGCCGTTCTTTTTTTTCCCTTTTCTTAAGCTGAATGAAAAGTTTGGATATCAAAATATTTAAAAAGTTCGCGATCTTTTAATCCGATGTATTCGAGTATTGAAATATTCAATCGATCACACCGAGTTTGTAAAAAACAAGTAGGCTACATGTATAACTGTCTGTGTGTCTGGCTCTCTCCCTTTCTCTCTCCCTCTTCTCTCTCTCTCTCTTTCTCTCTCCCTATCTTTCACCTGATCTCTTTCTAACCATTATCTGCGCTTATCATATTCTTGAAGATTCGACCTGTCTGCTATGACGCACCAATATCTGGGAAAAAGTAGGGCTTATACCGAAACTACCAGCCTATAACACAAGCACGTAGGGGCTATTTTAATAAATGACTAATGCTTAGGTTTTAATGCTAGCCGATCATAGATGAATGTATCGCACTAGGTAGGTGTCGTTTTATTGAGTAAACACGTATTTCATTTTGAAATTTCAAAGTAATTCATAACGGATGTTTTGAAAAAAATTAGTCCGCTTCTGTACCCAGAATGCCAAAATAAGATAAGAATATGCAGAATGCCATCTAGCGGGAGATAATGCTTCTAACTTCTACCAAACTTTCACTACATATCTTAACCATTCTGTCTCTCTGTCTCTCTATCCCTATCTCTGTCTCTGTGTCTCTGTCTCTGTGTGTCTCTGTGTCTCTGTGTGTGTGTCTCTCTCTCTCTCTCTCTCTCTCTCTCTCTCTGTCTCTGTCTCTCTCTCTCTCTCTCTCTCTCTCTGTCTCTCTCTCTCTCTGTCTGTCTAAGTATTCTATCTATTTATTTATCTGTCTGTCTGCCTGCTTGCCTGCCTGTCTGTCTGTCAGTCAGTCCGACTGTCTGTCCATCCATATATACACCTATACACCACCACCGACAAAGACACCGGGTTAACGTTGATCCGACTCTTACCTACTGACCTTATACTGAGTGAAAATACCTACTTACCTACTTGCGTCTCACTGATCCGCAAACTAAGCAAGCTCGTTACTTGACAACCCTTTGACCGAAAAACTTTCAGCTAGTACTCGCCACGAAAATGCATTGTAATGTCATAAATAAAACGCGTGCCGGACGATTTTTTCCAAGTTCGCCGATTCAAAGATTTGAGACATCATCGGGATTTTAACACAGTTTGCTCAAGCAGTCACAAATTAAACGGGCATTGGACGAGCATCGGACGGCAGTTTCTTTGGAAATACCGTGCGTGCACTGTTCACTTCAGAAAGGCACCCGGCGGCAACTGGACGGTCATCGTCGGAGACCGGACGGCGACCGCACGTACATCTTTCGATGTTGCCGTCCGGCTAGCTACAGATGAGATAACGGGGCTCTCCGATGGCCAAAACATCGTCCGGTCGCTGTCCAATTATAACTTTGTTTTAAACCTCAAACAGGGACCGGACGGCGTCTCAAAACTGTACTGCCGCCGTTCAAATTGAACTGCCATCGGACGGTCGCCGTGCGGTCCCCGGACGATTGCGTCAAAATCTGAAAAACTCGCCGTCCGGCGGCAGTTGCATGGTTATTTGTGACTGGGGCATAACATTGTGACATCCACCAAAGATATGCTCTGGCAAAAGGGGACTTAATGCATCTCTGGGATGGATTATATTAAGCAAAACATGGCCTATAGTATGGATTCATATAATCCACCTTGTCTAATAACTGTCTAAATCATAAGGTAGAATTATTCTTTGGCATGCAGAAAATTCTAAAATAGCGAAAGGTCTCAGCCTGTCAGGCTGATATAGGTCGATGTTTTTCGCAGTGTGTATTATAATCGAACTATCGCGTTATCATCATCGTGCTATCTCGTTATCACATTCGCATTATCGCGTTATCGTCATGGTACTATCGCGTTATTACCATCGAACTTTCGAGAATCGCGTTTAAAATCAAAATATTCATATGCGATGGCCCTAACGGTATTCCGTAGTACGTACTTAAAGATAAGGTGCGGAGCACTGGTAACAGAAACTCCAGGAAAGTATGCAAAGGTGCCCGGGCCGCCGCGATATACCTGAAATAATGTTGAAACGGCCTTAGACGCCATACAATCAAAACTTAAAGATACGGATGTTTTCCATTGCAATATCATCCGCAACTTGATTTGTTGAACGCAGTCGTAAGTCTAACCCTTCTGCTGCTATTCTTAACCCATTACTAGACAACAATATTTTAGACTGGTCCAAATTGAAAGCATTTGCAGACGACAAAATAAAAGTGACTGAAAATTTGAAATTTGTTTTGTGAAGGGTAGAAAGCATTGTGGGAAAAGGAGAAAATGCTGGTTACCAGCATTTTCTCCTTTTCCCACAATGTTTTCTGAAGGTTTCTTTCTCAGGGGCGTCAAAAGTAGGGATTGTGTGGTAATGGGTTACTTAAGGCAAGTCGATGACCTCTTTCGAACAGCGTTGATCAAGATCAGACTGCACAGAATGTGCAGTCCGATCTTGGATCTATACCTTCTGACTGGTAGTGTTATATGATATTTTTCAAATTAAAGGACATTTCGAGGAGGTGTCTTATTTTTTATCATTTACTAATTCTCATTTGATATATCTAGAAACTTGACTCCTTATGAGGTGATGAATTTAAAGGCTTGTTCAATTTCAAGGTTCTGTAGATCACTTAGCAATGGTGGTTCATTTATTTATCCTTGGAGGAGTAGAAAACAATGTGGGAAAAGGAGAAAAATGCTGGTCACCAGCATTTTTCTCCTTTTCCCACAATGTTTTCAAATAGCCTTCTTCCTAAGGATCGTTGAAATACGGGATATAGTATAAGGTAAAGGGTGAAGTGAAAAGAGATGGGCAACAGGTAAACAATACAAACTGAATGCAATCAATATGCATTATTGACATTGTATTAACAGAGATACCGAATAGACTTACAAATTAACCCATAACTGCATGAATTCGTATACGTGTTTATATTTCCACTTCCACAGGTCACCTCCGTAAAAACTTTGTGAAAAAAGAAGCAAGCCCCAGTTACAAGCACTTAGCTCTTTTTCCATTACTTACTGCCGTATACATTTGTACAGGGTGACACACAAATAATGACATCAATGGAATCATTCATAAAATTCAGAATCCTTTCTGCAAACCAACCACAATTTGTGCAGATGAACTTTGAAGTATATGCCTGACGTATTTTCTTAGTTTTATCTCTGTTTCATGACATGCATCAAATGTGCACCTCTTCGTTGCATGCAAACCTGGATACGACGTGCAAAATTATCAAAAACTATGACCCCCACCCCCTTGGTTTTGCTCTGACTTTGGGGGTCACCCTGTAGTTAAAAAAAAGGTACTTTTTTTTGGGGGGGAGGGAGTAGGTGTTGGGTGATTTGTTCGTTCGTTCGTTAATATCATGTCAAACGCCGTTTTTAACATGATTCAGCTCAGTCCATGGCCTGCAGGGCTTAAGAACAGGGGGTCGTGAGTTCGATCCCTGGCTTAGTCAATTACTTTCCGAGAATTGATGATAGTCATTGATACAGGATTCATTCCTGCCCAACCGTTGTCCGCTGTATAGACGTTGATTATGTGGGAAAGCAGTCAGTGGCTTGGAAAGAAACTGAGAAGAGTACTAATAAAATAAACTTCAGGGCCCGTATTCACCATCCATTCTCAAGAATACTCCTAGTCTTATTCTCCAAGGTTTTCTAAATATGTAAGTAACATAACTTCTGATTGGCTAAATCAAATGGTTTAGCCAATCAGAAGTTGTGTTACTTACAAATTTAGAAAACCTTGGAGAATAAGACTAAGAATATTCTCAAGAATGGTTGGTGAATACGGTCCCAGGAAAGCATTGTTAGGTGCACTCGCCGCTGCGATATAAATGAATTATGTTGAAAACGGCGTTTAACACAAAACAATCAATCAATAAATTCTATGGCTAAGCCGAGCGAGCCTCAGAATCTCAATCTGTAACGCATAGGGTTTGAAATCCGAGGAAGAAAGGAGGGAGGGGAAGGGCTTCGTCTGTTTCCCCAGAAAACCATTTCCAAACAATTTCCAAACATTTAAGCAAGTTTTTTCCCCTCAGAAAATAGATACCCCTCTTAATTCGACCACTGGACTGCCCTTTAACGTTATCCTACTATATGAATTAACCCTTTACAACACAATGCCGACTTTTGACCACTGTGAGAAAGAAGCATTTTGAAAACATTATGGGAAAAGGAGAAAATGCTGGTAACCAGCATTTTCTCCTTTTCCCACAATGTTTATTCTTCCTCTACGATACAAATTTCAAATTTTCGGTCACTTTTATTTTGAAGTCTGCAAATGCTTTAAATTTGGACCAGTCTAAAATATTGTCGTTTTTTTTTTTATGAAGAGTTAACCCTTTACCTGATATGCCAATTAGAGGCTCTTCCATTTCAGCAGGAAATAAAGATATGATGTCAAAAACATGGGCAAATGAGGATACAAATGTCTGATTGAGTGGAAAACATTGTGGGAAAAGGAGAAATTGCTCGTTACGAGCAATTTCTCCTTTTCCCACAGTGTTTTCAAAAGATGTTTGTTGATGATACGTCAAAATGAGTATCTACGAAGTAAAGGGTTAAACGAAACTTTCTAGCCGATTGTAAAACTACGATTGATGATATTTCAAAACTAATTTTGGACGGAAAATATCTCCTTATCGGACAGTGTAGATCAAAGATCAGACTGCACGTTCTGTGCAGTCTGATCTTGATCTACACTGTCTGCAAAAGGTCAGTGAGTGGCGCTAAGCAGGCCGATGGTAAAACAGATGGTCATTGAACTATTCCTGACCTGTGCATACCAGCCAAGTCGATATTTCTATCGCTCTGGCAAAAAGAGGGTCTAAGTCATCTCTATAATGTACTAACTACATCAAGCGAGTAATCACATATCTATGGACCGGTAAAATTCATTTTGTCCTACACGTGCCCGAATCATGAGGAAGAATGGGTCCTTGGACATGCAGAAAATTTATCAAAAGAAAAAAAATTCAGCTCATATACGACTGCGCGGACAGTTCAGGCTGATATTGCTCGCTGTTATTTTTAGCAGATACATGAAACCTCACCCCCCACCCACTTTTCAGACAGCATGGCGCGTTTACAATAGATGTAGTACAAAAGTATTACAGCTGTTATGTTAAATCATGACCCCTGTAGATTTATATATCTCAATTGCTTTTATAGTTTGATTCTCGATTGGAAGTTACTCAGTTTCTGATTGGCTAAACCATTCGGTTTAGCCAATCAGAATGTGCATTTCTTTGAACTTGGTAATGTCTTGCGAACTAAAGAACTAAAATAAATACGCTATTAGGAATGAACGGCGAATGAATGAAATATCTATATCTAAATAGATCTTTATTGTTTTGACAGAAAAAGATCTTGCTAGCAGAATGTAGCTATCATGTATTTTTGCTGCTTAAGGCACATGTTAATGGGTTAACCCATTACCACACAATCCCTACTTTTCGCACCCCTGAGCAAGAAGCCTTTTGAAAACACTGTATAAAAAGGAGAAAATGCTGGTAACCAGCATTTTCTCATTTTTCCAGAGTGTTTTCTACCCTCCCAGACCAAATTTCAATTTTTCAATCATCTTTATTATGTCGTCTGCAAATGCTTTCAATTTGGACCAGTCTAAGATTTTCTCATATGGTAAAGGCTTAACTGTAAAAGGCCTAGAAAACAAGTAACCCTACAGGCAAATTTAAGTAAGGAATCCACCGTTTGCACTGTCATTTTGGCAGACTATCCACTATGTTCAAAAGCACTTTTTGAAGTTTCAATTACCCCTCACAACGTACGTCAGTGTGACGTCACAGGTAGTGATATCGGACCCTTGTTATAAAGTCAGTGTGCGTGTTTGGTAAGACTGGTTTTTTTTTGTAATCGTTCCTTTAAATGATCTGAAAAAGTCTTTAGACCTCCAAAGCGTACAATGCCTAGGGACTTTGTAATATTTGGTCAAAGTGTTTGTGCATATAGAGAGCTGCTTCCTGTCTAAAACATCAGAATATTAAATGTATTCATCTAATGTCCTTGATAAATACATGAGAGTCTTTGTAATCCGTTTGTGTCCCCAAGCTAGCCTCATTCTATCTTCATATCGTACTTACTTTTCAATATGGCGGAAGTTACGAAAATGCGCAGGTCCGATATCACTTCCTGTGACGTAGGTTGTTACCCTTGTCAAAGCTGGGTTGAAAAAATCAATTACGTCGATTTAGTGACGTCATCAAAGTGATTTTAATCTACATTTCACAAATAAGTGTTAGAACCACTTTTGTGATAAAATGGATATCTTGAAAACTTTGTGGCATGAGCAATAGCCTTCAAAAGAAAATTCTTCTTTTGAGCAACACTCCCTTTCACGCCATAGTCTGCAAATGCTTTGAATTTGTGCAAGTCTAAAATCTTGTTGGTCTGTGAAGAGGAGAACTAGATCTACTAAAGAGGTTGAAATACCATTAGTTGCGGATAGCGACCAGAGTACTGCGTTGCAAGGCTAAGATTGATTACAACACCCAAACCCCCCATTTTTTTTTTTTTTTTTTATCTAAAAATGTAAGACGGGGTACGTCAAGTATCAGACTGCACGTTCTGTGCAGTATGATCTTGATCCTGTAGGCAACGGCGAATTGGGTCGCGCTTGGCAACCCTCAGTGTGAAAATTGACTGAAAGATGGTAAATTAGATACCGCTAATTTGAGAATGAATGGGCAAGTGACGCCTTTATCTTGGGTTTGGAAATTCATGCCGGCAGGAGGTTTGATCCGAATAAGTAATTAGCGGTACTCTGGCAAAAAAGGGGGGGGGGGGGTTTTAACCCTTTACCAAACAACAAAATTTTAGACTGGTCCAATTTAAAAGCACTTGCAGACGACAAAATAAACGTAACTCAAAAGTTGAAATTTGTTTCTTGCAGGATAGAAAACATAGTGGGAAAAGGAGAAAATGCTGGTTACCAGCATTTTCTCCTTTTCTCACAATGTTTTCAAAAGGTCTATGTCCCGGGGTCGTAAAAACCAGGGATTGTTTGGTAAAGGGCTAAGGAGCTCTATGATGTTGTACAGATAACTGTCCCTAAAGGCAGTGTTACTTTTTAACGGATCCCTTCTTGGTACAGAGACGATCAGCATGTAAACAGTTGAAATCTCCGCACATGTTTTATGCGCAAATTTGAACTCTAAAGGCTTCTTTCTCAGGGTTGTCAAAAGTAGAGATTGTGTGGCAATGGATTTAAATCCTTTACCAAACAGTCCCTGCATTTTACTACCCTGAGATAAAAGCCTTTTGAAAACATTGTGGGAAAAGGAGAAAATGCTGGTAACCAGCATTTTCTCCTTTTCCCACAATGTTTTCTACCCTACTGGAAACAAATTTCAATGTTTGAGTTACTTTTATTTTGTCGTCTGCAAGTGCCTTAAATTTGGACCAGTCTAAAATTTCTTCTTTTGGTAAAGGGTTACCCCTTTACCTAATATGCCAATTTGAGACTCATCCATTTCAGCAGCAAATAAAGACAATAATTATGATGTCAAAAATATGGACAAATGAGGATACAAATATCTGACTAAGAGGAAAACATTGTGGGAAAAGGATAAATTGTTCGTTACGAGCAATTTCTCCTTTTCCCACAATGTTTTCAAAAACCTGTCTGTTTGTTGATATGTCAAAATGAGTATCTATAGAGTAAAGGGTTAAGATAATAAATGAGCAGTACATCGGCAAAAGATAGTTTAGTGCAAATCTGTGATGCATTATACTATACAAAAGTCGACACGTAAATATATAGAGGATATTTGGGTTTTTTTTTTTCGGTGAAAGATCAAAATTTATTTCATCGAGTGGACACCAGCGGTAATATTTTCACGAGTGGCGCAGCCTCGAGTGAAAATATTACCGATGGTGTTCAAGAGATGAAATAAATTTCGATCTTTCACCGAAAAAAGCAAATATTCTATTTATTTTATGCTTTTAACCCTTTCTGGGTGGAGCTTTATCAAAATTCAGTACAGCTCTATTCCCTTATTCCCCGTGGCGCACCCCTCCAGCATAGCAACGTTACGTCAAGCCCGAGAAAAGTAAGGTATATGACGTCATATTTCCCATCTGGTTGTTAGGCACGCGCAATTTACCTAGGCAACAAGAACGTGAAAATCGGTATTTTCACTAGTGGTACCAGTGTAAGATCGAAAAGTATTTTCACTGCTATTTCTCGATATCCTACCGGAAAGCATGAAACAAGGATCCACTATTTCCGTTTTGTCTATCAATATTCTTAATCATTGGGGAAACTGGTCCTTTAACACGCAGAAAAAAAATACCAAAAAGCAATAAGTTTCGACCCTGATCAGACTGCCCGGACTATCTAGACCCATAGTTTTTGCAGATGCATTAAACATCTTTTTAACCCTTTACCAAACAATCCCTGGTTTTTTACGGCCCTGAGAGAGAAGCCTTCTGAAAACATCAGCGTTTTCTCCTTTTCCCACAATGTTTTCTTCCCTGCTGGAAACAAAGTTTGCTTTTTGAGTAGCATTGATTTTGTCATCTGCAAGTGCTTTCAATTTGGACCAGTCTAAAATTTTGTCGTTTGGGAAAGGGTTAAAGAGCACGGATGATTTGCTATTGGGTCATGTCAGCTTTTCAAAAAGTCCAAAGTACAGTACCTTTGGGGGGGTCAGAGTTACATTAGTCAAGAATATTGAACTTTGCCTCTTTGATAAGTTAGAGGTAACTTTCAAGCCGATAGAGTCAAACTAATGCTGTTTCAATATTATTTGGGGCCGGTGTAATGCAGAGAAATGACTCTCCCCTTCATTACACAGGGAAATATTTCCAGTGAGGTCTGACCTTGGTCTACAACGTTAGCAAAATGTTCCTCAGTCATGCCCAGCAGCTCGGGGTTAAAAACCACATGGGGAGCCAAAGAAATACGGCGTGCAACATCCGAAAAGGGGCATCGGACATTTGCGTAAAGTGTCGTCTCTGATCAGATTGCGCAGTCTGCACAGACTGATCAGAAACAAAATTTTCTTTTCTTTTGTGTAATTTCTGTTTGGCGAAAGTATAATGTAGGGCAAAATCTGATGAAGTCGTAAAGCGCCATCACAGATTAGCCTGCACGGACTGTGCAGACTGGTCCGAGACGACACTTTACGCAGATGTCTAAATCACGGGTAGGAAACTTCACATTCAGAGCCAATGGCTCCGACGAGAAAATGTTGTGTTGGTCTTCCGTCTCTGAAGATGTCGGCTGAAAAACAACCACAAAACAGGTAGGCATGTCAGTATTTGTAATTATGTGTTCTTATGTCTTTGAAATTCAAAAAAAGGAGAATGTCATTCGATCCTCTGGTCTTTCAACTTGCTTTCTGCTCTATGGAAAGTTGGAACAGGTGTACTATGTTCTCTGAATCATTTGTGGACCGTTGCCAAAATAATACGTCAAGGACCTAAATTCAGTCTGTTATTGCCATTTAATTGGCAAATAAGAGAGAGTCTTTCTGTCCCAAAACCTTGAATTAATGTCTCGAAATGTTACATTCACTACTGGTCAAAAATTGAAAAGGAAAACACAAGAACTGATAAAAATAAAGAAGAGCTCTGATTATGTTGGCCGGCTCTGACTTTGTTAATCGGCACCGATTCATAGGGGCTCCTTTTCAAAATTTTAGTTTTCTGTAAATAATTTGTAAGAGAGTAAGTTTTGTTTTTCCATGGATATCTTTCAGTCCAAAATTTAGTACATTTGTTGGATGGAACATAACCGCATTTATAAAAGATACAAAGGACTCGTAATGTCACTTTAGAAAAATGCTGCTTTACATGGTGTCTATCCAGTTCGCCCAATTCTATTTCGCCCATTTCCATTTCGCCAAACTTTTCTTCCCATTTCGTCCTTTGCCGTCTTGTCCCCTACCCATTTTGCCCTTTTCATTTTGCCCCAGTATGATGTATCAAAGGGCGAAGTTTGAAAGCGCGAAAAAAGAATGGGCGAAACGGGAAAAATTCTGGCGAAATGGGAATGGGCGAAATGGGATTGGGCGAACTGGGAATAAACTGCTTAACATCAGTCTGTGTAAATTTTGAAAATACTTCTGCATAGCTTTTGATTAGACCGAATAGTTCATATATAAAATTTTAGTGATTTTGTCGTAAGTGCAGCCCACACATAAGCACAAATAATGATAAAAAAATATTTTCTTTTAGACGTACGAGAATGATAAACGCAACGCGTGTTTAAATGGTATAGATGCATGAATTTGCATTATGCAGTTAAAGAATCATTCTTCAGTCATCCACATAATTGTTTACACATGATTGAAACTCTGGAAACAAAATAATAATTTTGCCAAGCAATTTTAAAAAGGTCACGTGTAAAAGTCATTTCAAAATCTGTCACCATCCCTATACAATCATTACCACAGCAATGATTTTCATGAATCAGAATTATGCAAATAAAGTTTTGGATAGTTCACCTAAGAACAATTTCTTGCAGAAAAGCAAATGCTCGACAGTAACTAAAACATATGTCGATTTAGAGATTCAGAGTCACCCTCGGAAAATATCTGTGAAATTATTTCAAAATCTGATCAGCCGTTTCTGAGAAGAAGATTGTTTTAGAATTTCTACATGACCATATAGTGTTAATAGCCTACAGCCATCAGAGCCATGTTTCTTGATGGATCAAAATTTCTCGGACACTTTGTGAAAAGGTTCACCCGAGAAACATTTTTGTGAAATTATTTCAAACTCTAACCAGCCATTTCAGGGAAGAAGAATTTTTTAAGAATTTCTTCATTTCCGTATAGCGCGAGTAGCCATGTTTATTGATGGATCAAAGTTTTGCGAACAAATTTTAAAAATGGTTATCCAAGGAACTTCTTTGTGAAATTATTTTAAACTCTGATAAGCCGTTTCAGAGAAGAATAATGTTTGAGAATTTTCTTCATTTCCGTATAGTGCAAGTAGCCCCCCCCCCCCACCATTCACCGAAGACATGTTTATTGACGGATCAAAATTTCGCAAACTTTGCGAGTAAGATTTAAAAATGGTTATCCAAGGAACATCTGTGTGAAATTATTTTATACTCTGACCTGCCGATTCAGAGAAGAATAATGTTTGAGAATTTCTTCATTCAGTCCATACAGTGCAAGTAACCCCCATTTACCAGAGCCATGTTTCCTGAGGGATCAACTTTCGCCAACAACTTTTGAAAATGGTCACCCAAGGAACATCTCTGTGAAATTATTTCAAAATTTGACTTATGTTTTCAGAGGAGAAGATTTTTAAAGAATTTCTTAGAAATTCCATTTGGTTGCCATTGCAACTAGGATTTTTTATTGAATCAAGTTCTGTAACAGTTTTTAAAGAGGACCTCCCAAGGAGCATTCCAGCCAAGTTCGGTCCAAATAGGCCCAGTGGTAAAGGAAGTGAAGATGTTTAAACAAATAGTTGACGATGGACAATGCACGATGGACGACGCACGACAGATGATGCACGACGGACGACGCACGACAGACGACGCACACATCTTGATCTAAAAGCTCCCCTTCAGCACGTTGCTAAAAAATGGAATGAATGGCATCTTTTAGTTTTCTGATTGTACATTCATATTAGCAAAATGCCAATTTGACAATATGTAAAATTGGTAAAATACTTCTCATTGCTATTTATATACATGTATATAAAACATAACGCGAAAATTAGTTTAAAATGAACTTGTTGCTTCAAATTTAACGCACCGTCAGTCTGTATACCCGAAAATTACAGAAAAAAATAAATAAAGTTTTAATAAACGAAATTGCTCTTCCATCGGAGCCAACCGATATTTTCGTAACCGACCCACACAATCGGAGCCTTTTTTAAATTACACCAATTTTGGGTAGCTTTCCGTCGATTCTTGCATTGAGCAAATGGAAACGGCAAAGACAATTATCTAAGCCTGAAAAACAGGAAAATTTCTTTACTTTGCTTCTTTAAATGGCAGAAAGAGCCTGCATTTATCTCCGACGTGTATTTTTTGGCTACGGTCAATCCACGCCACAAATGATTCAGACAACATCGTACATCTGTTCCAACTTTCCGTAGTGCAGAAAACACGTTGAAAGACCAGAGGATCGAATGACATTCTCTTTTTTTTTTTAATTTCAAAGACATAAGAACACATAATTACAAATACTGACATGCCTACCTGTTTTGTGGTTGTTTTTCAGCCGACATCTTCAGAAACGGAAGACCAACACAACATTGTCGGAGCCATTGGCTCTGAATATGAAGTTTCCTACCCGTGAAATGCCTCTTTTCGAGTGTTGCAAGACAATTATAGTACTGAAATAAATTTTTCATAAAGTTCTGTACTTGTAAAATTATCAATGTAACCTTTGTGGTGTACACATGTGTACACGCAAGGAAATTTCTAATACCGTTTTATAAAGGGTGTTTCATAAAATCTGTCCTTATTCTATACACGCTCTCTCATTATTGCGTGTCGGCTTGCGTATGTACGGCGTATCGCGATAAGGAACGCCACGACAACTCAGCAGTACTTAGCGGCAACTTACGTAGCTAATACTTTTCATTGCTACATTCACACTTTTGCGTTTCAGCAGCGTATGCAGCACTATTTCCTTACGCAGGTCAAATGCAGAGAACTAAAGCATATTCTGTTCAAACCGTTTCTGTGGGATCTCTGAGGCGTATTTGTGGTCGTATGGAGTTTGAGGGACGTAAAGTACGGCGTACTGAGGCGTAAGCGTTGCGTATGACCCGTTGCCCTGACAAAACTGCTCAACTAGCACAACGTTCCTTTCTTAAGTGCAACCTTGCAGTTGCGTGAATACGGCGGTCACTGGTGGTAAACAGATCTGCTCACTTTCTTGCTGTCGTTCGTACAAAAGAAGTCAAGCATATCAAGTTAACCATTAAGTTCGAGCTACATTCCCGCCCCGTCACTACTGTGTTGTTTTCGCTTTTACGGCGTATACATGTGACGTAAGCATGATGTATCATAGCTACTACGTATGTGCTACGTATTTTCAACTGGGGGCTTAAAATACGCCGCACCTCCGCGTACAAGGAGATCGCGCTACGCACCAAAGAGTATTAGCTATATGTACGTAAGCTGGCGTTACCTCGGCGTTGTGTCGGTGTAATGCAGAGAAATGACCCTCCCCTACAAAATGACCCACGGGTCATTTCACTACGTAGAGAATTGACCCATGGGTCATTTTGTAAGTGTGTGTGTGTGGGGGGAGGGTATTTCTCTGCATTACACCGGCGTTCCTTACTTATCGCGATATACGCCGTACACACGCAAGCCGATACGCAATAATGAGAGAGCGTCTTAAGCATGAATATTTTCTGCATATTTGATATTAAAACAATTGAAAAGTTACCGCCATTTTGCAGACAAAGTAAAATTTCATTTGATGTATGGCTTGCCACTCGTGAAAAGGGGCATTAGAACGTTAGCGTTAACTCATTACCAAACGGCAATATTTTAGGCTTGTCCAAATCGAAAGCATTTGCAGACGACAAAATAAAAGTGACTGAAAATTTCAAATTTGTTTTGTGAAGAGTAGAAAACATTGTGGGAAAAGGAGAAAATGCTGGTAACCAGCATTTTCTCCTTTTCCCACAATGTTTTCCAAAGGCTTCTTTTTCAGGGGCGTCAAAAGTATGGATTGTGTGGTAATGGGTTAAGAGTCGTCTCGGATCACCCTGTGCAGGCCACGCAGGCTGATCCTAGGCGAAAACTTCCCTAGGGTGTACGATTTTTTCATTTGATGCAAGTCTACGGTGGGACGAAATCTAAAATTGACGTAAAGTGGCATCTCGGATAAGCCTGCTCGCAGTGCGCAGGCTGATCCGAGACGACACCCTACTCAAATGTCCGACAGCCGATTTTCGCATGCTGCACACCATATGGTTTTAGCCAACCCGTTTAATGAAATGATAAAAGTGTGAGATTCTCTTTTAGTCTAAACTATCTTGTCCCTCTTATGGGCGGAAAAAAAAAAAACTTTAGTTTTTACCACTGTGCTTGAGAGACCGCCTGCAAACCACCATGGTGATAATTTGCCCCTTTGACAGTCGTCTGCAACCTCAAACCACATTTGTCGACATCTCTATTTTTTTTTTCATTTTACATAAACGCAAATTTAGAGGTTTATAGTTTATGTGAACGACTGTTCTTTTTCAGATTAACCCTCAAACAATTCTAAGGTCTATTTTGCTTAACGCTTTATCAAACAATCCCGAGTTGTAAACGACCCGAAAACCTGTTGAAAACATTGTAGGGAAAGGAGAAAATGCTGGTAACCAGCATTTTCTCCTTTCCCCACAACGTTTTCCATTTTTCAACATAAACACATTCTATCATTTACTTTGTCGTTTACTTTCAATTTGGACCAGTCCAAAACTTTGTCGCCTAGTAAAGAGTCAGTTATCTTGCTAACATAAATCAAACAAAATTTTCACGTTCATGCTAAAAATTCGACATATGTTTTTTTAAACTTACTTTTTCGAGAAAAATAAATACCCATCTAATATTGTAACTACAAGATCAGATTGCATGTTCTGTGCAGTCTGATCTTCATCTGCACTGTTCGCAAAAGTTCAGAGAATCATAGATTCAGTCTTGGTAACTTGGGGATTAATTTATTATAGGCATGCATCTAATATATACCTTGTATTGTGCATATATACTATTCAAAATTTGCTAGGGATCACCCTCAAAGATTTACTATAAATATATACTGTGGCATGTATCATGTATGGTTTTACAATAAGTTATATTGCCACGCTGAACAATAAAATGACCGGTGGAAATGGGTCTTTAAGCCTTCACCTCACAATGCCGACTGTTACAGACACTGAGAAAGAAGCTTTTGGAAAACATTGTTGGAAAAGGAGAAAATGCTGGATACCAACAATGTTTTCTACCCTATTACATACAGCATAGTGCATGTTGCATTTAGTTTTTGGTCAGCAAATGCTTTGAACCTGGACAAATCTAGAGTTTTACAACATGGTAAAGAGTTTATGCAAAACTGTTGTAACTTATAAACACATACAGAAATATGTAAGTGATCCCTATCAAAGTTTGAGTAGTATATATTATAATTGTTAAATAAACATGTAAGCGGTGTTTTATGCTGAATAAGGTAATAAGAACCATGTTATGTCATGTTTATGTCATAAAACAACGGAAGCAAAGCAGGCTTCATCCGTCGCTCCGAGGACTTATTCATTGTTTTTTTTATGTTTGTTTGCTTGTCTGCTTGCTTGAATGCTTGTTTGTTTTATTTTTGTTTTGATGCCTCCGTTTTTACATTAAATCAGTTAAATAAAGGCTAGCAATGCACATGTTCTTGAAGTCCTGAATTTTTGGTCACTGACACATGCAACCGACTGCTTTCCCACATGAGCATAGTCGGCCAGGTATCCAGAAATAAGAGGAAAATGATTCCTGTCCACTATGCATACAATCAATTTTCGAAAACAGATTCGCAAAGCTAGATTCGAACTCACGACCCCTTAATTATGATACTCGCCGAGTTACTGGGCATGGCGGCCAGGTTTCAATATTTTCAACTTCTAATGGCAACTAAACTAGCTTTTCGCGAATCAAGACCAGGCTGAGCAGACCGTATTACAGAGCTCAAAATAGAGAAAGTGATTACCAGTGGTAACCAGCATTTTCTCCTTTTCCCACGATGTTTCCTATCCTGTTGGAAACAAATTTCAATTTTTAAGTTATGTTTAATTTGTCGTCAGTATTCTGCAAGTGCTTTCAATTTGGACTATTCTAAGATTTTGTCGTTTGGTAAAGAGTTAACCCTTTACGAAACAATCCCCAGTTTTTACGACCCTGAGATAGAATCCTTTTAAAACATTATGAGAAAAGGAGAAAATGCTGGAAACCAGGAGAAAATGCTGGAAACCAGCATTTTCTCCTTTTCCCACAATATTTTCTACACTGTTGGAAAGAAATTTCAATTTTTCACTTATGTTTAATTTGTCGTCTGCAAGTGCTTTCAATTTGGACCAGTCTAAAATTTGTCGTTTGGTAAAGAGTTAAGCATCTACCTGATGCATTATACAAAACAAGAACAAGAGGATGAATCCAATGCTAGAACGAATCCTGTGACATGCAAGAAAATTAACGACAGCAAAAACAGTCAGCATTTCGACCCAGGTCAGCCTGCCAGGACTGCGCAGGTTTGGTCGATACTTTTTTCAGACGTATTAAATGAAGGTGTGTTTGTTCTTAATACGATAGAAAAGGGTTAAAAGGGTATCATTTTTCTCCTTCTCTCACGATGTTTCTAAAGGGTTTCTTCCCCAAGGACGTTAAAACAAAGATATGTTTGATGAAAGGATAAACACTTGATAATTCTTTGAGCAACAGGAAGAGTCTCCCAGGATATGATCTAAGCTTATGACATTTACCTCTTTACCAAAAGACAAAATTATAGACTATCCCAAATTGAAAGCATTTGCAGTCGACAAAATTAATGTGACTAAGGCATTGACATTTGGTTTGGGAAGGGTAGAAAACATTGTGGGAAAAGGAGAAAATGCTGGTTACCAGCATTTTCTCCTTTTCCCACAATGTTTTCTAAAGGCTTCTATCTCAGGGGTGTTAAAAGTCGGCATTGTGTGGTATACGAGTAGCTTCTTTTTGTCACAGAGAGTGACTCTAATGTAATAACTGATAGGCACAAACCTTTATTTTGTAGTGAAGTGATTATCCATGGAAAATCCGTGTGAAGTTTACACCAGCGAAAGTATTACACGAATATGAGAATTGTATAGGACCAGTCTCAATATAAGTACATGTAACTCGATTGAATAAAAACGAATATTGGTTGAACTGTTGGATAGCTAGATAAGTGAACTGGGCACAGTCGGTAAAAACATGCCTTGTTAGCAAATTTTAATGAAGGATTTTCAGAGTATCTATATACAGGACAACGTA
Organism: Tridacna crocea; assembly: GCA_943736015.1. NCBI lineage: Eukaryota > Metazoa > Mollusca > Bivalvia > Cardiida > Cardiidae > Tridacna > Tridacna crocea. Next base: position 21,072,320 of record OX031069.1, read on the forward strand.
TCTGTATACAGGACAGCGTAGATTAAAGGTGGCCCTTCAGATTTTGGGACGAAAACTTTACAAAAGTGCAAAAAAAATCATCCTTATACTCCCAAAGCCTTTTAATTTTCATTCATAAAACCCCAGTGGTCGAAAACTGTCCGACAACACGAGAAACTAGAGATTTACTACGGCCCAGGTTGTCACCAACGGGAGACACGTTCTATTTTTAGATGATCAATTCGCTCATTTACTTGCAGGAATACACAGAAGAAGCTTCAAACATGGCGTCCGAAGAAGACATTATGGAAAATAATTATTACATGCTTGTTATGATAAGAATTTAAGCGTTATGAGTCACGTGCCTGTCACTTGACATTCCCACAATGCTTTATTGATTTTTGGCCCGAAATCTAAAAATACCTTAAGAGGCTACGTAGCCTGTTAAGGGAATACCATCATTTTTTTTATTTTTTGTAATTTTATAAATCTTAATTATTGATGATTTGTATTATTTTTTCATATGAATTGCAGTGATATATATATTTCTTAATTTGGTGAGATGTAAAAATTCTAAATACCCACCTTTAAAATTAGACTGCACAAAACGTGCAGTCTGATCTTGACCTACAGTGTCCACTAAGGCAGGTACATGTGAGTTCAACTTTTTAAAGTGTTATTGTTTTTGTCGATAATAAGTATTGGTTTCGTGGCTTGTTGGTAAGGTGGATGGGTATTTATAAGACTCATTCTACATATCTATCGGGATTAATTGATGTATTGACCTATCTGCAGGCGGCAGACAATGCTGAAATTCGATGTAAATGTTGTTTAAACGACGACTTAGAAATTGTTGCATGACAACAATGAAGTTGTGGCACAACAAAGCAAATGCAAAAGCTCTTCCATGACATCACAGAAGCTGTTGCAAAACGAAATAGAAGCTACTGCAAGACGACGCAAAATATTTGGCAAGACGACGCAGAAATTTTTAAACGACCACGCAGAAATTTTTGCACAATTACTTCGAAGTTTGTGCACAACGACGCAAAAATCTTTACAGGACGACGCAAAAGTTTTCACACAACGACGCAGAAGTTGTTACAGGACAGTCCACTAGAAGTTACATGACGATACAGAAGCTATTACACGACAATCCACTAGCAGTTACATGACGATACAGAAGTTGTTACACGACAATCCATTGGCAGTTACATGACGATACAGAAGCTGTTACACGACAGTCCACTAGCAGTTACATGACGATACAGAAGCTGGTACACGACAATCCACCAGCAGTTACATGACGATACAGAAGCTGTTACACGACAATCCACCAGCATTTACATGACGATACAGAAGTTGGTACACGACAATCCACCAGCAGTTACATGACGATACAGAAGCTGTTACACGACAATCCACCAGCAGTTACATGACGATACAGAAGTTGGTACACGACAATCCACCAGCAGTTACATAACGATACAGAAGTTGGTACACGACAATCCACCAGCAGTTACATAACGATACAGAAGTTGGTACACGACAATCCACCAGCAGTTACATAACGATACAGAAGTTGGTACACGACGGCTATGAAGGTATCTCACAACAATACCAATATTGTCACATACCAAAGTAAAGTTGTTTTAATGACGACGCTTTACATCTGACATGACAAAACCCAGAATTTGTTGCAAGACAGCGCTTAAATTTTTCATAAAAATGCAGAAGTTGTAATACAACGACGCAAAATCGTTCTACAAGAGAGACACAGAGTATCATAACGACAAAGAAAGTGTAACAAGAAAGCGCAGATGTTGTAACTCGTGGACTCAAGTAGTTTCATGAAAACGCAGAATTTATAGCACGACGAAGCAGCAATTGTTGCTCGACGAGGCAAAACTTGTTAAACTAGGACGCAGAAGTTGTTGCACGACGACATTGATATTGCTTCATGACGAAACTGAAGCGGAAGTTGTTACACGATGATCCAGAAATTGTTACACGACGACGAAGTTGTTGCACTAATAAGAAACATTTATTTTGAGACAGGGCAGAAGTCAAATAACGAGGTCGCAAAAGATTATACACAATGACGCAGAAGCTTTTGCACATCGACGCAGAAGTTGTTTCACGTCGAGGCAGAAGTTGTTTAGGGACAAATGTGAAACTAACTTTATTGCGAGACCTCGCAAAAATTGAAGCTAGATGACGCTATTTCCTTTCAGACGATGTAGAAGTTATAAAACGACAACGCCGAATGTTGCAGGACGATACACGGTCTGTATTGACAGCATATGTATACATGGTGTGGAACTATTTCGACCAGACAAGATAGTAGATACAATGTCCAAGGGACACGTATAAGGCTTTTTTTACGATTTCCAGACCTTCACTCTTTTCAAAAAACCATAACAATCGATCTTTTTAAATGGCATAGATACAACTCACTCAAAATCCGAAAGACCTTCACGTTATCCAGTTGATCAAACAAGCGGGCAGTATAAATCTGAGATGAGACTGCACGTTCTGTGCAGTCTGATCTTGATCTATACGGTCCGCAAATGCCCCTGTTTACGATCCTGGCACTGAAAAGGTTTAATTATATAACATTGTACTGCATATTTTATGAGACTCTCTCTTGTTCGTTCATGACTGATATACGAAAAAAAAAGGCAGATAGGCCGCATTGTTTTTATGCTATGTTCTGGACAATAAATAGGATTGGATCGCTGGATCGATTGATTTCTCTGAACTTATCATTGTGTTACAGTCTGGGCTCATCTTCATGCTGAAGTATTGTACAGGCTGGAAAGAGATAGACAGAGAGAGAGAGAGAGAGAGAGAGACAAAGACAGGGAGACAGAGCGATATACTTTATCCATTACCACACAATCCCTACTTTTGACGAACCTGAGAAAGAAGGCTTTAGAAAACATTGTGGGAAAAGGAGAAAATGCTGGTAACCAGCATTTTCTCCTTTTCCCACAATGTTTTCTACTCTTCACTAAACAAATTTCAAATTCTCAGTCACTTTTATTTTGTCGTCTGCAAATGCTTTCGATTTGGACAAACCTAAACTTTTGTCGTTGGTGATGAGTTAACAGCGCACTTCATTTGACAATGGACGTAATCCACCATGCACATTCAACTTACTCACTTTCAGCAAACCTGTTTGGACTTAATTGGAGCAAAACTTTATGGATTAAAGATCGTGGCAGAGAGACACATACATTCATAAGGACAGAAAGAGAAACAAGGAGGCAGTTACAGATGGACTGCTTCTTCGGGTACAAAGAAAACTCATAAGTATGTCTGATCTGTATATGAGTACCGCCGCAAGTACAAATATAAACAAGAGCAGTACATATGGGTGCTGTAATTGCTTTATCAGTTAAAATTGTACGTCGTCAAGGGTTCTTTACGGTGTTAACAATTTACAGAGAGTTACTTGCCCCTCTCATAAAGATTGCCCTTTTAGACAGTTCAGAACTAGTGCAAGTTTGAAGAATATGTCTTCAGTAATGATGACTTTGTAGACGTGGACGCAGTCGTCGACCACAGGGTTTTCGTCAAAAAAGCCACGCCAAAATTTCTCACACAGCCTCATAGCCTTATCGACAAACAATAACTCTCTCTATGTGAAACAGGTGCTTTCTAGCACTGAAAGAAAATTTCGCATAAAACGCCCAACCGAGACAGACGAACGTAAAAGAGATCACGACCAGAATTCCAAACAGTTCCGGTTCCGGTGCGACCATCACCATGACAAATTTGAGCATGTCCATGAACTGGTTTAAGGATGTTTGTACTCCCAACACTATCCCGCGTTCAGTTTCTGCAACCGTCTCTAAAAATATCTGATTGATGGACAAATCGGCCATCCATAGACCTGTAAATAAAAAAGAAATGTAAAATGGGTATTTAAAGGTGGCCTTCAGATTCTGGTATGAAAATCTTACAAAAGTACAAAAAATCATCCTTGTACTCCCAAAGCGTTATAATTTTCTTGTATAAAATCCCAGTAGTCGAAAACCATCCGACAACGAGAGAAATTAGCGATTCACTACAGCCCAGGTCGACACCGACGGGAAACACGATCTATTTTCACATGAGCAACTCATTCATTTATATACCGGAAATAAATAGACGAAGCTTCAAACATAGCGTCCGAAAAGACACTGTTGTAAATAATTACATGTTTGTTATGTTATGGAATTTAAGCGTCATTAGTCTCGTGCCAGTCACTTAACAATCTCAAAATGTTTTTCTTTTTTTATTTTTGGCGCAAAATCTAAAATATAGCTTACTAGAATACCATAGAATACCATTTTTTGTAATTTTATGAATCTTAATTATTGATGAATTATATTTATTATCATATAGATTTCAGTGATATATATTTTTTTACAATTTGATGTGACGTGAAAAACCTATACCCACTTTCAGGCTTTTAAGTGGGTTACGGATTCAAAGTACTATATTAAAAGCACCCTACTGGCTTTAAGTAATATTTTTGTAGTCAGAATGAAGATTAGACAAATTCAAATCATCTTAAGTTTTAAACATGTCAATACATAATGCTTCTGTACGTCAATCGCCCATCTGTTAAAGAACCAAGTACCACATTCTACAACAAATTATGTCAAAGTAAGGTTATGGTACCACGTGTTTTAATTATACTTCATCGGACTTGAACATAGTCAAAATACATACAGTACACAGGTCAGAGGTCATAGATAACATGGAATGAGGCTGAACTCTTAGAGGTTTTCAAATCATACTGAAATATTTGTGTATGACTTAGGGATAAGATTGAATTACCCCTTCAAAAATGGGTCACTTTACTGTGAACTAAAGGTCGAGGTCACAACATAAGGTAAGCTTGGACTATAAAGGGAACTAAAGCTCCGAGAATTCTTCCTTTTATTTATTTATTTATTTATTTATTTATCTTTCTATTTATTCATAATAATAACTCTAAAGATTTGATGACGAAAACATAATCCAAAAAATGAATGTAAAATTTATGCTATCTTCGGTAAGGGTGCAGGTAACTGCAAGTAGATAGCCATGAAGAAGCTTTTCTATAACGGAATGTTTTTAATCCTTAGGATGCTAAGCGCGACTAGTTAGCCTTTTGAAGACAGTAAAGATTAAGATCAGACTGCACAGAACGTGCAGTATCAGACTGAACAGAACGTACAGTCTAATCTTTGATCTACACTGTCCGATAAGTGCATATCTTTTTCCCAAATTACCTTTGAAATTGCAAGTTTTGGGGTTTCTGGCCCTCTACTACACAATAGTAACATTTGACCCTGAGGACAACACTGTTTGAAAACCGCACTTTCTCCTTTTCTTACAAGGTTTTCTATCCTATCAAAGAAAAAGTACGTCATTTGAGCCACAATGAATTTGTCGTCTGCAAATGCTTTCAATTTTGATATATCTGTAAATTTGCCGTGTGGTAAAGGGTTAATATGTGGTCGTAAAAGTTTCACATCACTTGTTTAACTCTGTACCAAACGACAAAATTTTAGACTAGTCCAAACTGAAAGCATTTGCGGACGACAAAATAAAAGTGAATGAAAATTTGAAATTTCTAGTGGGTAGGGAAGAAAACATTGTGGGAAAAGGAGAAAATGCTGGTTACCAGCATTTTCTCCTTTTCCCACAATGGTTTCAGAGTTTTTCTATCTTAGGGTCGTTCAAAGTCGGAATTGTGTGGTAAAGAGTTAACAGAATAGGGGTTAAATTCAATGAAAAAAAAAACCTTTTCGGTGATCTCTGAATATCTAAAGGAAGGTTAGAACTGTTTTTAGCTGTAAAACACCTCTATAATATAAAGCCTGGGAAGAAGTGTTGATATTTCATTAACTAAACATAATGTACTTTGACAATCATGCCGTATTACCAATGATATTCATTGAAAAGCGATCTTGTATTGCCCGTAACTATTCTCTATATAGTGGAATCAATCATACCTTACTGGTCTGACATCGTTTATCGATTTTACTTGTAAAATTAATTCTTTTTAACCTTTTAAGGGGGTTCTCAATTTTTTTTTTTAATCATAGCAAACTTTAAAAAAAAAAATTTGCAAATAATCATGGATATGGATATGAAACAGAAAGGAAAAAAAATATCTTTTTTATTTTGTTTTTCCTTACAGTTTTGAGTACACCTCTTTAGTTATTTCTGGATTTCGTAAAGCATGATCCAGTTTTTGATTTATATAAATTGAAAGCTTTTGCAGACGACACTCTGAAGTTGAATGGGGTTCAACACAGTACATGAAATAGAGTTTATTTCATCAGCTTGTGGTTAATATGGGGAAATATTTGCCATAAAAGGGAAAGGTATGCGAAAATAACGAGTGTCGTAAGGCACGAGTTATTTTCGCGGACCTTTCCCTTTTGAGGCAAATATTCCCCATATTAACCACAAGCTGATGAAATAAATAATATATTATATTTTCTCTGATGGTTTAGTCAACGAATGATACTTTTAAAACTAGTGATCTCAAGTCAATTGACCAGATTTTCGGCAGGAGGAAAATATTCACTGTGACGGGGAACTAATTTTCCCAACTTAAATGACGTCATTTCCTTACCTATAAAATTTCTAAAAATAGACACATGAAATATAATATAAGGAGATAATGCTGGTTATCGCCAGTGTCTTATTTTCCCCATTTTTTTAAAAAAAAAAGCTTATTTTCTTTAGAGATGCCAAAATGGGATAGTTCTCGTAAAGGAAGAAAGAACCGAACTCAACTAAAGTCCTCACCAGAAAAAAAAAAATAAAGACTGGCCTTATTTGGAAGAAGTTGTAGGCGACATTTTGACAATTCAAATAGTTGAATATGGATTAAAAGGATAAAAAATATCGCAGGAAAAGGATGAAATGCTGGTTATCAACATTTCCTACATTTCCGACATGGTTCCAAAGTGCTTCTTCATCGGGGTCGTTGAAACTCGTCATTCTTTGGTAAAAGACATTTTGAATTTGATCAAGTAACGTTATCGAAGAACACTCTAGAAGAATGCAACCTTATTCCAATACGACCCTTCATTATCGAGACATTTATTGACCACGTGGAATTCCACAAAATCTTTGCAAAATATCCAACGCGAAATCCTAACAACAGCTACGTAGCCCACTCCGAGAAAAACCACCTAATATATCTGTTTTTTAACATTTGTCTCGCTTCTCTATGGATGATTCGCCAACCATCGCCTTACTTAATGTATTAATTTATAATCATTTTTGTTAAGTTTGTTAAGTTTGGTAAGATTACACAAATGTGGTTAATACTCATGGGTGTTGATATACTTTTGATCATGAAAAAAAATCTTTATTTAGCTTTACGCCAATTCCAAACCTGTTTCAGTCATATTTAATTAAAATGGCAGCACAACCAGTCTTTCCTAGATGCCATTTGTGCTTGCATTTTGCTGTGACTCCGCGGTGTATTGCCCAATGGCAACCAACATGAACATCAGCGGAAACGGGAATCGAACTCAGAATGTATGTTTTAACAATCCGGCTAATAGTATTACTATTTACAAATTTATACGACTTTAACAAAAAGGAGCTCGCATTTAAATGACTATTAATTGGTACCTTGAAGTTAGTATTTATTTAACGACAAATTCAATGTAGTCGTAAAGTGATGTCTCGGATTAAATGTAGTTTGATCCGAGACGACACTTTACACAAATTTCCGAATGCCCCCTTTCGCGTGTTGCAAGCCAATTACACGAACACCAGATACGTACCACACCTCGCTCCAATTATGCCACACATCAGCAGTCCGACAGATATATAGTTTTTCCAACCTTCATCTGCTGTCTGTTTTGTAGTCTCTGTGACGGTTTCTAGCGCCCCACTGCCAATTAGCAGATTAGAAACTTCTGTTCCTGTTACGTCATAGGAAGACATGTTGCTATAAATGTCATCCAGATTGCCTCCATCATAGTCGGTGCTGTAGAACACATTAGTGTTATCACTCAACACAGTAGTATTCTTTGTAACAGCCATGGAAACATTTTGTGCTGGAATTGTTTCTGCTACTCTTAATCGAATGTAAGGATCAAAAGGCGAGCCTGGCGCCCAGACTGATACCACACAGAGACTTAGTATTACAACTTGAGAGAATAAGCCATAGAGACCAGTCCGTTCGATTCCAACTTTTTTTCTGACACAAGGATAAATAAGCGCTCCGAGGATTCCGAATAAGGCACCTGCCGCCATCAACGCTCCCATGATGGACTCGTTGACGCCTTGTGTGTATGCGAAACCTGAAATTTCGTGAAAAATATCAGTTTTCTGCCTTTATCTTGACGATACATTAGCACTACATTGATAATTTTAAGGCAGCAAAATCTTTTAAGGTTTGTGATAAATGTCGGCCAAAGGCCATCAGTTGCACAAGTATTAGTTTGAACATTTAGTCCATTCGACAGTATTAATTCGGGCCAGTTAGCGTAAAGATGATCAGGATCTATATTAAATAACCATTCCTAAGAACACTTTTTCTCTTATTCTACAAGATTTTCAAAGTTACGAAGTAACACAACCTCTGATTGGCTAAACCGAATGGTTTAGCCAATCAAACGTTGTGTTACTTTCAAATTTAGAAATTTCAGAATAATATGACCAAGAACGTTCTTGAGACTGGTTGTAGGATAAAGATCCTGGTTGCATTTTTAGGAAAGAGGTTTTATACATTATACCTTTGTATTAGTCGAACAAATTGACATGAAATAAATTACCTCTATTACCATATTTGCTTGCAACACGCTAAAAGGGGCATTCGGGCATTTGCGTAAAGTGTCGTCTCAGATCAGCCTGCGCAGCCCACGCAGGCTAATCTGAGACGGCACTTTACGACTATATTAGATTTTGTGCTACAGTAGACATGCGCAAAACAGAAAATTACATAAAAACGGAAAGTGTCGTCTTGGATTAGACTGCGCGGACTGCGCAGGCTGATCCGAGATGACACTTTACGCAGATGTCCGAATGCCCCTTTTCGCGTGTTGCAAGCCAATTATATTACACGCTTGAATTATTGTCCGAACCTAGCTTCAGCTAATGCCGTCTGCATGCGGGACTATGTGCACGTAAAAACTGTAAACTTGTGCTGTAGCACAAAATCTATTGTAGTCGTAAAGTGTCTTCTCGGATTGGCCTGCGCGGAATGCGCAGGCTGATCCGAAAAGACACTTTTACGCAAATGTCCGAATGCCCCTTATCGCGCTTTGCATTATACAATGATTCCATTTTAGAATGATTTCACCCAGCGTAGGTTACTCTTTTAAGTTTCCCTGTAGACGTACAAAGCCAGGGGTTAATACCTCATTAACCCATTACCGCACAATCCTTACTTTTGACGCCCCTGAGAAGGAAGACTTTTGAAAACACTGTGGGAAAAGGAGAAAATGCTGGTAACCAGCATTTTCTCCTTTTCCCACTGTGTTTTCTACCCTTCCCAGAACAAATTTCAATTTTTCATTTACCTTTATTTTGTCGTCTGCAAATGCTTTCAATTTGGACCAGTCTAAAATTTTCTCGTGTGGTAAAGAGTTAACAAAAAAAAAAGGTTGATATAATAATCGAGAATCCACCATACTTACCAACGGTTATGTTATCGAACCCAAGCACCGTCATATAAAGGAAGGCTAGACCTAGACCGGCAAAGGCAGCTTCGTACTTCGTGTAGGTTTTCCAACCTCGAAAAATTATCACAAAACCGGAAACCATCGATCTCAAACAGGAAGTACATCGTGCTTGTTCTGGTTCCGCTTCACCTAATTTTGTAATAACAAAAAACAAAGATCAGAATTAAAAACGGTACCAGCCTCTTTCCAACTGGGGTTTATTTGATTGTTGTTTACGCTGTTTTCAAGATCTATTCGGCCATTCCACGGCTATTGCTTACTTACTCACGAATGAATCTGATTTCACCAGCACTAATTTAGAGCTCTGAAGTATCTTATCAAAGGAGATTCCAGCAAAATACCTTGCGACTCCAATGTTAAATGAACCCAAAACCTCCATGCTATGAACCATACTTATTATACAGCAAAGAAATTTCTCGTGACCTGATTGGTTAACATGCCGGGAACATATATATCATGATTCCTGGCAAAAACCACGTAAACCTAGTTTCCCTTTTGAGTAAACGTCACTACACGTGCAACACAACATCCAAAATGGCGGCGTCGATCGATCTCCAGACTGCACATCTATGAACCAAAATGCAAGTTTTAGTGACGTCAGTTTTCATTGAGCTGGGGCACTGAAAAAGGATTTTTTTCTATTTCGTCAGTATACTCGATGAGTGAGATTATAACACAGGGAAATTTCGCTTATTGACACAGAACAATCTGGCAAATTCACATCAAGTACAGATGATTCAGCATCTTTTATGTAAGCTTCTGTAAATTTGTCATGTTTTAACAGAGTAATCTCCGTCTTAACCCATTAGCACACAATACCTAATTTTGGCGACCCTGAGAAAGAAGCCTTTAGAAAACATTGTGGGGAAAGGAGAAAATGCTGGTAACCAGCATTTTCTCCTTTTTTCCCACAACGTTTTCTACCCTTTACAAAACAAATTCCAAATTTTCAGTCACTTTTATTTTGTGGATTCTCCTCAAATGAATAGATAATAGCCATTTTCTCCATAGCTACTTATAGCGCGTATTACTACAATTCTCCACAAAATGAGGGGAGTGATGCGTCATATAAGACAGGTCGAATCTTCGAAGAATATGACATGCGCAGACAACACTATGTACAAGTGTTAATACATTGAAAACGTTGATTGCCTCAAATATGACGAAAAGGAGCGTTTCTATTTATACGCCTGTTGTTATGTGTTAAGTTATGTCCATTGTTGTAGATATGACCGGCCGGGTAGCCGTCTGCGGTCAGCATATCTGACTCGTGACCTGGAGCTTGCGGGTTCGATACCCGCTTGCAGCGAACTTTCTTCCCGGTGATTTCTCGCAAGTAAGAAAAGAAGTCAGTGGCTTTGGAATTTCAGTTGTGTCAGTACAGGTGTGAGAAAGCCAGGAAACACATGGGTGCGTCACTGATCGCCATGATGTGATCTAAGCTGTTAAAATGGCGCTAAACTCCAATACAAACCAAACAAACTGTCTTACGTCTGTCTGTCCTATAGCAGTTTCGTGTCAGCAATTTATCTGTAAAACTCCGTGTCATATGTTTTTTTTTCAAATCACCTAGTGTGCACCACGACGTGATCTTGTGCAAAGTGGCAGTTTCAGGCGCCAAGCTCCTAGGCCAATGGAACACTAAGAAGTCAAAGGTCCATTGCTCTTAAATCCTTTCGTGACTTTCGAACCTATCTATGGCCTATTTTTTAAAATGTTTCCCCTATGTAGAGCCACTTGTGGAGCACATGTTCCAGGCGGTAGGCTCAAAGTTCAAGGGCACAGCAGGATTTACAGGTGACCAGCTCTTAACAGTTTCGTTTGGGCGTGTAATGCGCTGCTTTGCGGAGTTAGTTAGTTCTCGTGGTCATTTGAATTGCCTACCTTTTATTTTAATATGTCTTTAAATGATATCTTTGGGTTTTTTTTTTTCTCCAAGTATGTATGTCAACCATTAAGATACTAAAGGCGACTCAAATATCGGTCTGAAAACTTCAATATCATTTTTGTTTTAATCCTTAGGCTACTAAGCGCGACTGACGGACCTTTCATTGACAGTGTAGATCACGATCAGACAGCCACAGAACGTGCAGTCTGATCTTGGATTTACCCCGTCTGATAAGGAAATATCCGCCTACCTCATATACCCTTGAAATAGCTGAGTTTTTTTTTTTACTGTTGGCTTGAAAGTTTCATCCCAGTTATTTAGCAACAATTCTTGCAGTTCGGAACAGAAATTTATTTAAAACTTTACCAAACGACAAAATTTTAGACTGGTTCAAATTCAAAGCACTTGCAAACGACAAAATTAATTATATCTCAAAAGTTGAAATTTGTTTCCGGTAGGGTAGAAAACCTTGTGGGAATATGAGAAAATGATGTTAACCAGCATTTTCTCCTTTTCCCAAAATGTCTTCAAAAGGCTCCTATCTCAGGGTCGTATAAGCTATTTTTTTTAAGTCAAAAGATAAAAGAAAGACACGCTGAATATCAATGAGTTGATCAATACATAAATTCGAAATATGACATTATTAAACTTTACCAACAGGCATGGAACACACGAAAATGGACATTCGGACATTTCCTTAACCCTTTACTCCATAGATACTCATTTCTACGCATTGCTTGTAGGAGCCTTTGGAAAACATTGTGGCAAAAGGTGAAATTGCTCGTGACGAGCAATTTCACCTTTTGTCACGATGTTTTCTATATATACTATCAAAAGGTGTCATATACACATAAGAAACGGCTTCATCCTTGCTGTTGTTTAGGGTCAATTAGAGATACTATAGAAACTCCTCATGGGGTAAAGGGTTAAAGTGTCATCTCAGATAGGCCCGCGGAGTGCGGAGTTCGATTTTCTCACAGGTCTACTGAAGAACAAAATCTATTGTAGTCGTTAAGTGCCGTCTCGGATTAGCCTGCGCGAACTGCGCACGCTGATTCCTGAAGACACTTTACACAAATGTGCGAATGCTTCTTTTAGAGTGATGCAAGCCAAAAGAGAGTAACATTAACGTTTATCCTGCTTAACTCTTTACTAAACAACAAAATTTTAGACTTATCTAAATTGATAGCATTTGCAGACGACAAAATAAAGGTGACTCAAAAATTGAAACTTGACTTTACAAGAGTGGAAAACATTGTGGGAAAAGGAGAAAATGCTGGTTACCAGCATTTTCTCCCTTTTCCACAATGTTTTCAAAAGTCTTATTTTCCAGGGCCGTGAAAACCAGTGATTGTTTGGGAAAGGGTTAATAAATAAAATTATATTTACGATTTGATAGTAAAAACCTTAATATCGGTACGCTATCTAATGTGTATATGTTTTTGGGAATGATATCTCTAAAGCGGACATTGTGGATCCACAATCAGACTGCACGGTTTGTGCAGTCTGATCTTGATCTACATTGTTCATAAAAGGTCAGAACAATAAAAAAGCGAAATATTCTTTTCTTCATTTGATAAAATACTTATTGCCAACTTTCAGAGCAAGGAGATCCGATGTCTTTGGACCAATATTACGCAAAATACTGGTTAAAAAAGAAACCCCATAAAGTATGGATATACGTATAGGTGCCTTAATTTAACAGAAATAATGTTGAATGCGGTGTTAAATGCCATACAAACACGAAAAGGTTTTTCGCAACTTTTTCTTCAAATTAACTTTTTCTTAGTAATTAGTAAGGATATATTAATGTCATAACCGTGAGTCGTAATTTGGAGAAGAACTTGATAAGCATAGCTTTTGTTCTTATCCTTTTCCTCAGTATGTTTATCAAACGAGTGTATTGCCTTTTGCTTTATACAACTTTTATCTAATACTGAAGAATAAAATATGTTTAAACTAAACAGAAAAAAGATCTATGTAGGACAAAAAATATCAGCTACACTCTGTGAGGTCTGATCTTGAAAAATACTCTCCACAATGGTGTTTATCATCTGAATGGCATCTTCGCGAGCCAAGGTTACCATCACTACGTGGATCTTACCTTGGCAAATCGAGTCCGATTTCGATATTCCCGCGATACGCCCCCTATTGGATGCTGATTATTAACGCCCTTTACATCATATTTCTTATACAATACAATACTTTATTCAATACTAAGGCCATCGGCCCATTGTACAATAGTACGAAATAGCCAATGGAATATCGTTTAAAAACCGCTTACGAATACAATAATTTAACATGAAGCAATAACCACAAACGTACTTCGATATTCCATGGCCAGCTGCTGGGATATAGATTGAAACCTCTGATAATTGATTGGTCACACTGAAACTTTCTGTAAATATTGTTCGTCTATGTTATTTTCGGAAATAAATCATTACAGATCCTGCACACATCCACGGAGTTATTCATGTTTACTTCCTATCTTTATCCGAAAGGTCGCGACCTTGTTCTATTTTTATCAAAGATGAAATGCTACGAGCGATTTGATACGGTGCAGTTAGAGCGAACTGCAACCAATGAAAATGCGTATCGGGGGAATGTTGAAATCAAGCTCGACCCGCCAAGGGTAGTGTAGCGTAGTGGATCGTCACCTTTGGCATGCGAAGATGTCCGAATTGTTACCTGCTACAGCGTTAGACTTATACTTCTTCTCTTTCAGTCTGGGTACCAGTTCATGAACTTTCCACAGTAGGTAATACTCGACACCCACTGAGACCAGGTTCCAGCCACCAATAAAGAGCGCCCCGATGTTTTCCGAGGTGAAATACATTATCTGTCCTGTTGCTATGGGGGCCACGATGTTCGTTATCATGTCTATGCCTTTAAGTTTGGCACTTGTTGCTGGTGACAAAAAAGAAAATACACTTGAGCCAAGCTCTGTGAAAAGGGGGTTTAAGGCATCAGCAAAATGGTATCGACTCAGGTCAGAGTGAATACTTGCTTGATATAATACTTCATGGAGATGCGTTTATCTCTCCTTTTGCTAGAGCGTGGCTCATTTAACCCTTTCCCAAATGAAAAATTTTAGACTGTCCCAAAGTCAAAGTGTTTGCAGATGACACTTTTGAATTTGATGAAAATGGCAGGAAATTTTCCGACTAGGCTAGAAAACGCTGTGGGTAAAGGAGAAATTGCTCGTTACTTTTCCTACAGTGTTTTCTAAAGACTTGTACTGCAGACACGTAAAAACCAGGGCTTGTTTGAGAAAGAGTTTAATCTTTATCAAAATCTTGACCAACCTGGAAAGCAATTGCAACCTTAAAATTACATATAACCAAAATAATAGGATTTGGCTACTGAAGGATACAAAGCATCGTGGGTAAAGGACAAAATGCTGATAACCAGCATTTTCTCCTTTTCCCACGATGCCTTTCAAAAGCCTTATTCTTCCATCTTCGCAAGCCAAGGTTACGATCACTACTTAGATCTTACCTTGGCTGATTGAGCCCGATTTCGAGATTCCCGCGACACACCCCCTATTGGATGCTGCTTATTATCTCCCTTTTCATCATATTTCTTATAGCCAATGAAATGTCGTTTTACAAACCGCTTACGACTACAATAATTTAACATAATAACCATAAACGTACTTCGACATTCCATGGCCAGGTGTTTGGATTAAGACTAAAACATCTGATAATTGATTGGTCACATTGAAACTTTATGTAAATATTGTTCGTCTATGTTTTCTTAGGTAATAAATCATTACAGATCCTGCACACAGCCACGGAGGTATTCATATTTACCTTGTTCTATTTTTATCGCGACCCTGTTCTATTTTTATCAAAGATGAAATGCTACGAGCGATTTGATTTGATGCAGTTAGAGCTAGCTGCAACCAATGAAAATGCGTATCGGGTGATTGTCGAAATCAAGCTCAATCCCCCAAGGGTAGAGTACCGTATAGTGGATCGTAACCCTTGGCTTGCGAAGATGCATTCTTCGGGTTGTTAACACACAGAAATACAAGGTAATGTTTATATGTTTCGAGGTCGTTTAACATTCTCATTAGCAAAGTCCAACTATATCAGTGATTGGTTTATTGATTGATTGAATGATTGATTGATTGATGTTTTACGCTGTTTTTAATAATGTTACAATTGTACGGTCATTGCAAGGACAGCGACAGACCATATAGTCATGTATTCCCTGGGTCTAGCCTATACTATCTTGCCAAAGTCCACGAATAACGTAGTACTTCAAATGAGGCTGCAAGCAGAGGCACCAGGTATGACGACAAAGCTCACTACCCACTCACATATTGACTTCTGCTGTTAAACCAGTGTCCCAATTTTTTTTTTTTTTTTTTCGAAAGAAGACAATTTTGTTTGAAAATTCGCCGAGGGAGTCAGGATATAGTATGGTGATCTATACCTTTAAGTTTGGTCAAAACCCTTGCATACCAATGGACGTGGCAAATGAAACTTCGGTAGGTTTCTGTGTTTGTTCGTCTTTTTCTTTGTAAAATAATTGTTTGTGTGATTCAGTCATACCGCAGGGAGAACTCAGTTTTCACGAGTTTCCCCGGTAGTAGACTTAGATAAGGAGGTGCTCAGTGACTAGTGTCGCAGCTTGAATCGAACCATGATCTCCTGATATCAAGTTTAACACCATCATCAAAGCCATGAAAGACCTCTTTCGATACACCACAGTCATTACTTACATGTTATAACTGTCAGCCTGTTGAAACGGCTGAAAGTATCAAATAAATAAGTAAAGAAAGGAAGAACACTTAACGTTTTAGGTTTAATGAAACAATGAACTACATGTATAGTATACCTGCTAGGAGGTCTGTATCATTCTCACAAATTTCCACAATCCAGTCTCTCTCTACGGCTATAGTCGTTCCAGCACTCGCTAACTGGGATACAGTGGCAAGTGTAATAATAATAACGTAGGTCAAAGTGAGTAACCCCGAGTTAGGCCAGTAAGATTCTATCTCCTCTTTATAAGTTATGACGAAATACAAGACGATGGAACAAGCAACCACACTTACATTCTGTGCCAGTAACGTAGCTCGGGCCGCTGAAAGTAAAGTGTTCTTGTACACTTTATTTTAACCCTTAGGCTGCTAAGCGCGACTCACTGACCTTTTGCGGACAATGTAGATCAAGATCAGACTGCACAGAACGTGCAGTCTGATCTTGGATCTACACTGCCCGATAAGAAAATATTGTTCCTCAAAATACATATTTCAAAAAACAATATTTAGGTTCTTGATATCGAATGAAAAATTTGGATGTATTAATTTTGTTCTAATATATACAGTTTATCATATATACTCTTGAAAACAAAATGATTCATTCAATAAGAATTGAACTATAGCATTTTATTTAATAAATAATAAGAAACAGCATAGGCGCAACCAGGCATAAGCTTAAAAACCTTGGGATTAACGTCTCTGCGTATTTCACAGAGGAGAAAAAAGCAAAGAAAGGACTCATCACCGCAAGCCAAGGATACTAAGGTAGTACCCGTGGCAGCACGCCTCTTTAAAAATCGAAGCTCCCGCTGCCCCATTTTATTGGATGCGATCAAAACCCATCGCGTCCAATCAAACTATCCGTAACAAGAAATCTTTCGCAAAACAGAAAACAATAATGCCGGTGTAATGCAGAAAAATTACCCCCATTACAAAATGACCCCCGGGTCATTTCTCGGCGTAGAGGAATGACCCATGGGTCATTTTTCGAAGTAGAGAAATGACCCATGGGTCATTCCTCTACGTCGAGAAATGACCGTGGGTCATTTTGTAATGGGGGTCATTTCTCTGCATTACACCGGCGCCCGTCAAAAAAGAAAGTTGTCGTGTTTGTGACGAAAACTTGCCAAAAAAGAGTAGACAATCGATATTTTATGAGTTTTTTTTTTTTAGTTTACGATCAATTATGTGAAATATTAGGACGGGTTCCACAGCCAAATGATTGCGAATCATCGCATGTCTGTTCGTCTTGATTTAATTTCAGAAAATTGTGATGAATCCTGAAAGTGCAGCCATATTTGATGCATAGCCTTATAGGTTTATTACGAGCATTTTGAATGGTCAGAAATAACATCAGCAAAGGTTACGCAACTCGTGATTTTCGATAAGTGGCGCAGCGGGAGTTTCGATCTTTAAAGAGGCGAGCGGCCAAGGGTAGGTAACGAACAAAGTGGAGTTAGTATCCTTGGCTTGCGAAGATGAGAAAAGACTGGGAAAATTGGCACTCCGTTCATCCTTTTTAGTTTGGGCTTTCACCTTAAATACATTCCTGGCTGCACCCTTGGAAAACTAAATACATTTCGCTCAGTCTACAAAGGTGTCTTCCTGAACATGTTAGTCTTTGGATAAAAGAAGGCATTTTTTTCCTTGTATCTTAATGATCATTTTTTTCGTATCTTCATTTTTATACTGAAAATTCATTACATTTGTGTATACTCACAAAATGTAGCATTTTTCCAATAACAAAATTTGCTTTTTTTTTGTAATCTACTGATAAAACATACCATTTCTTTATACTATCAAAACATGCCGCTTTCATTTACATGCAAACAATTCATAGCGAACTGATAGCAGCAGAAAAGTAAATTGCCTTATTTTTCCGTTCGTTGTCTTGAAATCATATTGATCGTTCATTATGAGTTACGAGCTTTTAGTCTAACATCTGGATTGTTTTGTATAATGCACACAAAAAATGGGGGAAGGGGGGGGGGTTATTCCGTTCAGGTAGTTTTCTACAAAAGGTAGCATTGTATCATTGCTCATAGGCGGATTTCATCTACCTAAATAGGTACTCCTACTGACTAAAGTATGCATGGAATAGAAATCTCAATATCATAATCTTGTTAGGTTGTTTGTTAGTGAGAATATAGACACAAATCAGACATACAGAGAAACAGTAAGATAGGCAGACACTTAGACGCTCGGTCAGACAGACAGACACACACAC
The DNA here is from genome assembly GCA_943736015.1 of Tridacna crocea. NCBI lineage: Eukaryota > Metazoa > Mollusca > Bivalvia > Cardiida > Cardiidae > Tridacna > Tridacna crocea. Next base: position 21,090,877 of record OX031069.1, read on the forward strand.
AGCTACACAGACAGACAAAGACAAACAGGGAGTACCTCGCAGTCGAGGTGTTTTATCAATCCAGTCCCCGACCAAAGTACCAAACAAAAGCACAGCGCCTCCAGTGGCGAAACCATTGGTCGCTGTCAGGAGTAACGAGTCAGGGGAGATAATCACCATAAACAACCCAACACCAAACTGCCACATGCGATCTCCCTTAAATTTATAAAAGAAATTCTCAAAAACATGGTATAATAGACAGACAGACAGTTTGGCCAAAATCAATGCGAAATATGTGTGCACGTCGGGGCGAGCGAGAGAGAGAGAGAGGGCAAAAAGAATCAAGCTCCGACAAATACTGTTCTCTAAGATAAATTACAAGAAAACATTGACACTACAAATCAGTTGTTTCTGAAATAGGGCACATTACAGCGGGTTTATTTTGACGCCAAGGGCATCATTTAAAACAAAAGTCGTGCAGGTACACGTGGTGATACTACATGACAAATATTTAATCTGGGCCATCTGGGATACGGTCTGGTTTTTATCGATCTGACAATGAAAGTACGATATGTTAAAAAACAAATTCAGTCCAAATAGAAAAACAAAGTTCATACGGGCTCGATCTGGTAATGAAGGTACCATATTTGAAATTAAAGCACTGAAACAGTCCATATAGTAAATAATATTGCAACCTCAAATGGCACTTTTTAAAAGCGAATAAAAATACAGTGCCGCTGTAATGCAGAGAAATGGCCCTCCCTTACAAAATGAGCCGGGTCATTATTTTAAGTAGAGAAATGACCCTAGAAGTCATATCACTATGTAGTGAAATGACAGGGATCATTATTCTACGTAGAAAAATGACCCAGAGGGTGATTTGTCTGCGTAGAATATTGACCCTGGTCATTCCTCTACGTAGAGAAATGACCCATGGGTCATTTTGTATGGGAGGGTCATTTCTCTGCTTTAAATCGCCGCTCATATGGGAACACGACAATGATTAAGATTTTCTCTCCCTCCCCGAACATATTTTCGACTTTGTGTATGCCGGAAAGCTTCCTGTGGTGCATTTTGAATATAATGAAAGGTTATCCATTCCTGGATAGATAGAGTGGTTTCTGTGACATTACCTGAGGTGTGCTTATAAACGATTTTTATTATATACCTAGCAGTGAAATCCTGGAATTTCCCAGTGTAATAAATTTTGATATCATCACTAGTGACGATATCAACTTTCACTTTCACTTCCTGCCGTAATTTAGGAACTACTTTTTTTCGACTACATTTTTTTCGACTTTCAAGCGAAATATTAAAAATGATAATGTTAATAAGGTATATAATAAATAGAATAATCAACTGGTTATTTTTTACATGAAAAATATCTCACTCGGATGCGTCGTAAGGCGTTAAAAAAACTCGTGCTGCGCACTCGTTTTTTTAACGCCTAACAACGCATCCTCGTGAGATATTTTTCATATCAAAAATAACCAGTTGATTATCCTCTATTTTTCTACCATAAATACATAGAGGATAATCAACTGGTTGTTTTTGATATGAAAAATATCTCACGAGGATGCGTTGTTAGGCGTTGAAAAAACGAGTGCGCAGCACGAGTTTTTTTAACGCCTTACGACGCGTCCGAGTGAGATATTTTTCATATCAAAAATAACCAGTTGATTATTCTATTTATTATATACCTTATTAACATCATTATTTGTAATTTTGCGTTTGAAAGTCGAAAAAAATGTCGAAAAAAAAGGTAGTTCCCAAATGACGTCAGGAAGTGAAAGTTGATAACGTCACTAGTGATGATATCAAAATTTATTACACTGGGAAATTCCAGGATTTCATTGCTAGGTATATAATAAAAGTATTTTCGCAATTCCCTAATTGCAGCCATGCTTTGGAAAAAAGAGTTTCATTTATATCAGAGGTGCATTTCACCGTGCAAGTCATCACATAATTATGGATCCATATGGAGTGCAACATGCGAAAAGGTGCATTCGGACATTTGCGTAAAGTGTCGTCCCGGATTAGCCTGCGCAGTCCGCGCAGGCTAATCCGAGACGGCACTTTACGACTACATTAGATTTTGTGCTACAGTAGACTTGCGTAAAACAGAAAATCACATAAAATCGGAAAGTGTCGTTTAGGATTGGCCTGTGCGGACTGCAGACGCTGATCCGAGACGACACTTTACGCAAATGTCCGAATGACCTTTTTCGCGTGTTGCACTCCATATAATTCCATATAATTCATTACATGTAAAAAGCTGATTGACTCATAATATAAATATTCCTGTGACACACCGGGTTAGATTCAATAATAAAGAAAGTTTGACCGGTCTAAAAACATACCCGAGCCAAATTATGAAGTGTGTTGATTTGATTTTTATCGCAGAAGATTATTTTTGTCATTCATTCAATCAAAATTGTAAATTGAAAAATTAAGTTTATGAAAACTTCATGCTTGGTTTTTTTTTCGGATTACATTTTTTACAGAAAATAATTTTCATGGTTTTTTTTCTTAATGTTTACAAAAGTTCAGTATTTTATGCTTCTCTTTTTTTAACTGTTTTGGCTTGTAGTCACCGCGCATGCGCAAACAACAAGTTTTCCTTTTTTTTTTTTGAAAAAGAGAGCCTTTTGTTTGCAAAATCGAGAATCATTTTCGTCACAATACCATGGTTAACGTCCAGATATATGTCACAATTTATTTTTCTAAACATTTCTTTTACTTGCTTCAATTTATAGGATAAACAAAAGTGGCCGTTTAGAAGTCCGTGTCCGTGTAGTCGCAGCTGTATGGCAGAGATATTGTTGAAGGCGATGTCGCCTTTATTCTAATTCTTCCCACACGACAATACTACAGACTTGACCAAACATTGTCTGCGCATGTACATTTTTTGGTAGATTCGACATGTCTTTTATGAGGCATCACTATCCGCGATGTCGGGCAGACTGTAGTAATACGTGCTGTAAAGTAGCAATGGAGAAAATGGCTTTTATCAATACGTTTTAGGAAAAATCAGGCCTGTTTTAGCCCTAGATTTCCCCAAAACTGCTGATCATATAGCTGAGTGAATGACACAAGATAGCGTTTTATTGAGTAAACGTTTATTTCAGTTTGAAATTCAAAGTGACGGTTTCCGCTTAGGAAAGTGGTTCGGTTCTGTACCAAAGATGCCCAAATTAGATAGATGAGTATTTATAGAATGACATCTAGCGGGAGATAATGCTTGAACAAAAGCACCTACAGAATGAAATGTTTGCTCAAGTGTTCAGATTAATCTTTAAAGCACTGTGGTGAGGGAAGAAAATTCTGATTACCGACATTTTCTTCTTTTCCCAAAATGTTTTCAAAACTTGCCGCCAAAATAAGTGATTGTTTGGGAAAGGATTAGAAGCGGCGACTACAAACCCAATTCAAACAAACAAATAAACGTACAAACGAGCAAACCAAACTATACCTACCCACGCTGACAAGAAGTGGCTTAGATACACGTACCATTGTATTTTTAATGACAAACTTTTCTCTGAAAAATCAAAATTATGATTTTTGAGCTTTACCAATCGGTGAACAACAGTGTGTAATAACGACATTAGTTTTCTATCTGGCTGACAATGACGACTTAAATATGAGCAGCCATGATCTGACAAAGGGGAGCTTATTGAATTTCCGTACTGCATAATACCTCAGGCCTCTGAAATTCCATTGGTCTATTACGGGATAAAGAATTTTTCATTGTTCTATCAAGGGATTAAAGAAGAATCCTTTTTTTCTTTTTTATCGGACACCGTTACTATAAATAACACATTGGTGTTTCCCTCTATATTCTATATAATAAGAAGCAGTTGCCACTGTGCTAGATATAGTAACGGTGTTGAAAATTTCACTATTCCGTAATACATACAGGCGATGCACCAATATATGCTTTCATAAGTGGACAAAGATGGATGAATGGAAATTCAAAGGCCTGTGATAATATCAAGGAAATCATCACATGATTATGGATCCATGACAGCCACTTTTTTTACTCTTTCAAAAACGACAGATTTTAGACTCTTCCAAACCAAAAGAGTTTGCAGACGACAATTTTAAATTTGGAGAAAATGGCAGTAAGTTCTCAAAAAGGGTAGAAAACACTGTCGGAAAAGGAGAAATTGCTTGTTACGAGCAATTTCTCCTTTTCCCACAGTGTTTTCAAAAGACTTTTACTGCAGACACGTAAAAACCAGGGCTTGTTTGGGAAAGGGTTAAACAAAAACCTGTATCATACTGCAAAGATATTTCTCGCAATCTGATTGGATAATATGGCCCAAACATGTATCATGAACACTGGCAAAACCTACGTAAAACCAGTTTCCCTTTCGGAAGCCCCCTACTTCTAGACTACACTATCACCACGCATCCAAAATGGGGGCGTCGATCAAGATTAACCTCAAGATTAAGTGCCAAGCCGTACGTTTTAGCACCTATTAACAAGGTCTCAGTGACGTCAAATCCTAGTGATGTCAGTTTGTATTGAATTGGGGCACTGAGGTGGGGGGGATTGTACTACTTTGTCAGTTTTTAGAGCCCCCCCCCCCTAAAAAAAAACAACCTGTAAACTTTGCTTTACAAACATTGGAATGGTAAACCTTGACAGTATAATAAATTCGTTGTACGGTCAGGTGGCCTTCGGCTCGGGGCGACATGATTCACCACTGCCGTGAACAATATTAGTTGTACGGTCAGGTGGCATTCGACTTGGAAACTTGTTCACGGCTATGATGAATCATGTCGCCCCGAGCCGAAGGCGAGATGGCCACATGATTCGACACAGCCGTGAACAAGTTTCCACGTCCCCTGCCACCTGACAGTACAACGAATTTATTATACTGCAAGGTTTTATCCTTTCAAAACGCGTTAAGCAAAATTTTCCTGTTTTATAATCTCATGAATCGAGTATACTGACGAAATGGAAATTCCCGTCTGAGTCCCCCGGTTCAGTGAAAACTGACGTCACTGGAAATTGACGTCGCTAGAACGTGCAGTTGGTGCATAAATGTGTGGTCTGGTGATCGATCGATGCCGCCACTTTGGATATTGTGTTGCAAGTGTAGTGATGTTTACGGGGCACTCAAAAGGGAAACTGTCTTTACATGATATATATTCCCGGCATGTTAACCAACCAGATCACGAGAAATTTCTTGGCAGTTTAGTAAGCTTTGAAGTTCCCTGCCACCTAACGGCACAACTAATATTGTCTTAAGATAGACTGGTTCTTAGACATACAGAAACCTTATCAACAACAAAAAAGTTCGGCCCAGGTCAGCCTGCGCGGACTGCGCAGGTTGACCTGTGTTGATTCTTTCCGAAGGTGCCTCCTTTTCGCAGAGTGTGTCTATAATATATTTTATTGATGGCGTGGTCAGGATAAGACCACGGAAGTCCACTGCTGTCCCGGATCTACGCGGTAAACACCAAACACTTAATCTATTAATATATTAAAATACTCCTCCTTTGTAATATGCATGAGCGGCCCCAGCAAAAGGGTGCTTAATTTATCTGTTTGATGAACTCCTCAAAGCGAATTGCTCGCATTATATACTCGTACATTCGTCACTTTAACCCATTACCACTCAATACCTATTTTTGACGCCCCTGAGAAAGAAGCCTGTAGAAAACATTGTGGGAAAAGGAGAAAATGCTGGTAACCAGCATTTTCTCCTTTTCCCACAATGTCTTCTACCCTTCACTAACAAATTTCAAATTTTAAGTCATTTTTATGTTGTCTTCTGCAAATGCTTTCAATTTGGACCAGTCTAAAATATTGTCGTTTGGTAATGGGTTAAATGCTTAAGCATTTGTGAGTGCTAAACTATTTCAGTTTAGAAAATATCAGATATATAAAGACTGAAAATGGTTTCTGAATACCAACCAAGGCCCGTATTCACTAACCATTCTTAAGAATGTTATTAGTCCTATTCTTCAAGATTTTATGAATTTGAAACTAACATAACTTCTGATTAGCAAAAATAGTTGGTTTAGCCAATCAAAAGTTGTGTTAGTTTCGAATTCAGAAAATTCTGAAGACTGAGACCAAGAATGTTCTGAAGAATGGTTGGTGAATAACATTCCAGCCTGTCTTTTTGGAAGAACTATCTGTACCTTTACTACAGTTATATCTACAACCTCAGCCTCGTTTTGGGGGCATTTTCGGAACTGCCTCTTGAGATTCTGAAACGGATTTATTACCTGTTTTCTCTTTAATAAGCAGGCTCTTACGTTCAAGTCGGCGTTGGTTGTTATCATCGGCTACTGCAGCATCTTTAATGATAGTGTTGGAAATTTTGTCTTCTGTCGACAGACTTTGGGATCTCTGCACACTGTCCATGCTGTAAACATACAACCTTATACAGGATGTTTCATTATATCGTCGGTGTGCTTCCAAAACCTCGTAACTACAGCTTGTTACAAGCTGTAGTTACGAGGTTTTGGAAGCACACCGACGATATATGTTACACTTTCAAATGTGTCTACGTAGGTACATTTTTCATAAAGGTAACGTACATTACGTATGGTATTATTGAGCATTTAATGTAGCCAGAGCCTTTCGAAATGCACTACACTTTACATTAAATTTTTAAAATGACGTCTATTTTGACGTCACAGGACATTACTAGTTGTACGGTCAGGTAGCAGGGATTTGGAAACTTGATCACGGCTGTGGTTAATCATGTCATCCCGAGCCGAAGGCGAGGTGGCCACATGATTTACAACTTCATGTTTTATAACTTCACGAATCGAGTATGCTGAAGAAATAGAAATTCCCTTCTGAATGCCCAAATTCTATGAAAACTGACGTCACTGAAAAACTGACCTCACTAAAACGTGCAGTTTGGTGTATAAATGTGCAGTCTGGTGATCGATCGACGCCGCCATTTTGGATGTTGTGTTGCACGTGTAGTGATGTTTTACGGGGCACTCAAAGGGGAAACTGGTTTTACGTGGTTATTGCCAGGGAACATGATATATGTTCCCGGCATGTTAACCAATCAGATTACGAGAAATTTCTTTGCAGTATAATAATGTGATCTCTTCATGAAATTCGCTGTCAGCCATATAGGTTGTGAGCAGCTCATCTCTCAGAACTATTGAAGCATGTTGCTCATTTATTGCTGGGTCTCTTCATAAAATTCCCTTTCATCAATCTGGGTTGTGATCATGTTCATTTCTGGAAATATTGATGCCTTTCGCTCATCTGCTATCTGAGGCTGGACTATATGCACATTTTCCTTGAGAAAGACTAACAGGAAAAAAGTCGTATGAACTTATTCTGGTAAGTGAGGGTCGTGGTAGCTTTGTTTTTAACGCAGTAGTCCCCTAATAGAAAACAGCTATTTCCAAAATAACATTTTCCTACAAAATTTGCCATGATTAAAAAAGAGTGTTATTGTACTGCTTTAACCAAGCCACTCTTCCCTTTTTCTCTTTTCTAGAACTATCATTTATAAATCTAAAACCACTATATTTTCATTACTAAGAGAGATAGTAATTATCTCCCTTTTCTGGAAACTAACAAAAGTACCTACAAATAATTTCAAGATAGGCATAAAGAAATTTCTGGTCGACTCAATATGTGCAAAAGTATTAAACCTGTATAAACTCGTATTTATCAACTATCAAGAAAATTTTATACAATGCAGCACTAGAGGCATTAGGGGTCTACTACCTTAAGATCACTTTTTGGTTTAAACTTGCTTTTCAACTTTTGTAATACGTTATTGCCTGTGTATGGTCTTGCATATCATCTGCTAAAACAGCATTTCCCCTTTGAATAGATATTTTACCATATACTAGTAGTGCTAACGTAAACTTTTGGTTCAAGGAAAGAGCTACATGTGACATTCCCTGTATTTGTTGCAGGTCTTCATCGCACTCTCCAAAGAAGAAAGACTTAACTCTTTACCAAACGACAAAATTTCAGACTTGTCCAAATTGAAAGCATTTGCAGACGACAAATAAAACATGATTCAAAAATTTAAATTTGTTTTGGGAAGGGCAGAAAACATTGTGGGAAAAGGAGAAAATGCTGGTTACCAGCATTTTCTCCTTTTCCCACAATGTTTTCTGAAGGCTTCTTTCTCAGGGTCGTCAAATGTAGGGATTGTGTAGTAATGTGTTAAGTACACCGCTCGAAACACCACGTATAATGTGCATAATATCCGTCCTAAGAAAACAGACTAAGTGACCGACGGACGTAAAGGGGCTTTAGATCATAATTGGATTTTAGAGTTTTTTTGCTTTGGAGAATGTTGATACTCATCTTCGCGAGCCAAGGTTACGATCAATACGTGGATCTTACCTTGGCGAATCGAGCCCGACTACGAGCTTTGCGCGATACGCCCCCTGTTAGACGCTGCTTATTATCGCCCTTTACATCATATTTCTTATAGCCAATGAAACATCGTTTTACAGACAGCTTACGAATACAATAATTCAACATGAAGCAATGACCACAAACGTACTTCGACATACTCCATGGTCAATTGCTGGGATGCAGCCTAAAACGGCTCTGATAATTGATTGGTCACACTGACACTTTCTGTAAATATTGTTCGTCTATGACTTTTTCGGTTATAAATCATTACAGATCCTGCACACATCCACGGAGGTATTCATGTTTACCTTCTATTTTTATCCGAAAGGTCGCGACCTTGTTCTATTTTTATCAAAGATGAAATGCTACGACGGATTTGATTTCGTGAAGTTACAGCTAGCTGCAACCAATGAAAATGCGTATCGGGGAAACGTCGAAATTAAGGTCGATACGCCAAGGGTAGAGTAGCGTAGTGGATCGTCACCCTTGGCTCGCGAAGGTGGTTGATACTTGGTGAAGTAAAATCCTTAGAACATGACCGTGTATTCCTACTTGGTGGGGAGGGAAGCAATGCTAAAAAATGTCTCCGGTGAGGCTTGAACCTACGACATTGAAAACATGTATAGTCTAGTCGGCAAATTTTACTAGAGATCTATAATAATCAACTGATATTTTAACACGTCAAAAATCTATTTGTGCCTTGTAATGCACCAATGACAATACTGTTAGTAACGGAATAGGAAATGCATTTCGCAGTAATAAAAGAAATTCGATGATTCCAATCGGCAACGCTTACAATAGATCTATCATATCAACTGATATTTCAACCCGCCAAAATTCTATTTATGCTTTGTGATGCAGTTATGACAATACTGTTACTAACGGAATAGAAAATGCATTTTGCAGTAAATATTTTTTTTTAAATCAATAATCTATCGTGGTAGGAAATTAGCAGTCCTTATAACCTATGGATTTGCACACAAAAAAAATCACTCACGAAACGAAACCTGATTTAATTATCTTTTGAAACATCCATGAAGACTGTCCAGCTTACTGTCTTACTTAATAATTCCATGAATGACTTACACAATGACTGAATGGCTTATTCTTGTTTTACATGTTAGCTCATTTAAAAATGGAATATTTATACCAAAGCATCTGCCTTCGACTAATTAAAGTAGAATAAAATCATGAGATTTGTATCTGATAGGACAGGAAGCATTGCTGGAATGGATACCAGCATTTCTCATTTTCCACAATGTTTTCAGAGGTCATCTCTACCAGGTTGATTGTAGATCTAAGTCGGAATTGTGTGGAAAAGGATTAAATTCAAAGGCACGTATGACCTGTCACGTGAAAAAGAGTACTCCATGACAAACGGGATAGGAAGACAGACACATGACTAATATGTAGAGTCTGGAACATCCATCGACAACTTTGGTCATTTAGCGCTCGTGTCTGTATTAAAAGGTTTGAAAAAAAAAAAACCATAGTTTTGGGCTAAAAAATGAACAAGACGAAAAATAAATTCGAGAAATGAAGGAATACATTGAACTCACATAGTTAGTATTATCCATTCAGAAAAAAACAGCATATTTTACGATTAAAAAAATATAAGTCGCAATATTTCTTTTACAGTTTATTTACCTTATATCAAATGGCAGAATTTTTCACTTGTCCAAATTTTAACCAGTTTGAAATCCTTAACTTACATAACGCTCAAGTGATGGTATAAATCTTTGAAAGAGTAGCTGAAATTTTTAGAAAAGGAGAAAGGCATTTTCTACTTTTCTCCCGATGTTTTTTAAAAAATCATTCTTCCTCAGCGTTGTTCAAATGCGATTGTCTAGAAAAGTTTATAGTACTTATCAGTTTAGTAGTGATCAAATCCAAACTAAATCCTTCACTCACATGATCAGGAAAGCAAATGTGATTTACTTTTCAACTATTATGAATTTTTGAAACGATACTATTCTGATTTTGCACACAGTACAAATTTTGCACACAGTTGAATATTGCACACAGTATGATTTTGCACACAATAAAATTTTGCACACAATATAATTTTACTGATCATAAAACCTCTCTACAGATATTTTGTTTTTCTAACTGTCTAGTTCTCAGCCAATCACATGGCTAGTTCTGACCCTTATTCTACTAAATAAAAGACACCAATCTTTGAAGCAGATTGTAAACACACAAATTTACCTATTTCTTAGGCATTTTTGGTGGAAAAATATCTCCTTATCGGGCAGTGTAGATCAAGATCAGACTGCACGTTCTGTGCAGTCTGATCTTGATCTACACTGTCAGCTAAAAGTCAGTGAGTTGCACTTGGCAACCTGGGGGTTACGAATCATTAGACTAGTAAAAAACGAAGTGGACAATTTCACAAAGTTAAGACCCAATTATTTCAACAATTAATGCTGCTTTAACGAAAATATTTGTTGGTTTATGGAACAAAGTAAACCCAAGATTAAACAGCAAGTTCTTTGCGGTCTGGTCTTGATCTACCTTTTTCGCAAACAAAAATGCACAGTATAGCATCCTCTGCAACCTGAGACTGAATTAAAAGTTCATTCGTGATGAAATAAAAACAACTATTTTACTTATTGTAGCCAACTGTTTACTTTGTTTTAAATCTGCTTTCCAGAGTGCTCTGTCACAGTCGCAACGAGGCGGCGACAAGTTTACTAATTCATTCTCTATTTCCGGTGATTGGCCAGCACAAAGCTTTGGCTCGGCAAATATGGTAAAAATTGCCAAGTCTAGGATGTTGCGATCTGCTAAAGATAATTATTCTGATTTTTCGTACTCACTTTTCGATCTATTTCTAATTCCAGTTATCCATGTTTTACAATAATCACAACAGAATAGTGAGATAGTTTTGTTCTTCTGAAAATAGCAAAAGAATGGTACATTTTGCGTCGTGAACTAATATAGCAGGTGATAACGAAGTGTTCTGTTCTATTCTGTTTGTGAATTAATTATAAAACAAAGGAACGTGCCGCAAGGCCTGTTCGGTTTAAATATTAAGTTGATCCTGTATGTTTAAACACGATTAGTATACTTAGTGTAGAATGGTCTACATCCCAACTATATACATGTAGATCTAGGATGGGTAAACCAGTATATGAAACATGTCCCAAGCCTGTTGAGCTGCACACAGAAGTGGTAGATTTGTCCAAATTCAAAGCAGTAGTAAAAATGGATTTACTGGTGAGATTTTTCATTGAAACGGTAGAAAAACATTTTGGGCTAAAAAGCGAAAAGCTGGTTATCAGCATTTTCTTCTTTTCCCATCTACGTTCATAAAGACTTCTTCTGCAGGGTCCTTGAAACGTTGAATTGTACTCTAAAGGACCTAGTAGCCAGTAGTGACCCAGTGTTATGTAAACGACAACGCTGAAAAACAGTACTCTGTAAAATGATGAACTGGTCGCCTTGGTATCATCTGAAATGTTACTGCATCCCTTGAATTCGGCAGTTCACCATTGGGGCTTTTTCAAAAATACTGATCGTGCAGTATAATATATTCGAAGTCATGTGTTACCCGTTTAATTAAGGTAAGTTAAAGACCTGTGTAATGCACTTCCGGTGAAAATTCTAATTGGTTGATAAATAACGATTTATGCAGAAATAATATTTTTTGCACATTTCTAATGGATCAGAAATGCCGTTTATATCTACCGTGAAATTATTTTTTGATACTTTTGTCAGTTTTCTGAAAAGAGAGATAATTATGATCGCTTTTTGAATTGAGAATATAGTGGTTTTAGATTTATAAATGATAATTCAAAGAACGAAAAAATGTAAAAAATGAAATGGTGAAAATAGTTCAATAATACGCATTTTTAATTATAGCTAATTTTGCAGGATGATATTATAGTGGAAATGGCTGTTTTCCAATAGACATGTTTACCTTAACGTCACGTCCATCTTGAATCTAATGTTGCTATGAGCAATTTGAACATTTCACCTTTCACCAAACAATCCTGCGTCTTAACGACCTTGAAATACGCGTTTCTCGTTTTAGCTCACCTGCGCACAACGTACTCAAGGGATGCTTTTAGGAAAATTCTTCTTCTCTGAAACTCGTGGTCAGTTTCTAAAATAATTTCACATTAATATTCCTTGGGTGACCCGTTTTAAAAGTTGTTCGCGAAATTTTGATCCGTCAAGAAACATGGCTTTGCTGGAAAAGGGGCTACTTCCGCTATACGGACATGAAGAAATTCTTGAAAGTTCTTGTTCTCTGAAACGGCTGGTCAGATTTTAAAATAATTTCACAGAAATATCCCTTAAATGACGCTTTTCAAAAATTGTTTGTTATAGTACTATCATGGAATATGGGTATTTGTTGCGATACAATCTTAGTCTTTAACACAGCGTTCAATCCTGTCAAAACTTGTCGAAAGTTCTCAACTAAATATAATTCAATTTATGATACAAAACACTGCAGGAAAAGATAGATAGTTTTTAAATCACTCTCACATTTTAAGATACTTAAAAAAGAATTCCACTTAGTCACTGAAATAACCACTGAAATAATTCATTTTCTTCAATATTTGTATATTGAATTATGTTACATATATTGCATGCTTTGTTCTTAATTGATATAACATCAAACTTATATGCTTATGTGTAAAAATAGAATTTCTGTTCTGTTCTACATTTAGATAACAATGAAGCGGGTTGATATACCAGTGTACTAAACCCAATCTCCTATACGCTTGACCATCAGTAACTGTTACAAATTAATAAATTTAAAACCTGAAAACAGAAAAGCCAGTTTATTTCTCATAATTATACTCCAATTTGGTCAGACCACCCCAAAACAATATTGAGCAGGTTAGATCAAAGATCAGACTGAACCTACTGTGCAGTCTGATCTTCGATCTACGCTGTCCGCAGCAACAACAAGCTTTTGCCATCAAGTCAAGGAATCATTCAGAAGTACAAAGGTTAATATTTGATGTCCGTACAGGGATTCGAAATAGCCCGCCAGGAATTAGTTTTGATTAATTGATGCCAGTGCTTTTAACACTTTACCCTACGACAAGATTTTAGACTAGCCCGAATTGAAAGCATTTGCTTATGACAGTTTTAATGTGGCTCATATGAAACAAGTCTTTTTTTGATAGGGTTGAAAACATTGTGGGAAAAGGAGAAAATGCTGGTAACCAGCATTTTCTCCTTTTCCCACAATGTTTTCAACGACCATCTCTTTCAGGGGGTGTTAGAAGTAGTCATTGTGTGGTAAAGGGTTAATAAACAATAGTATAGATAATATTGTGACGTATATACTAGTGATACTTATAGATCCGCTGAGAATGTGGGCGAACATTTACAGGGAATTATTTACGTGACAAGGAACAGCACTGTAACATTACGGAAAACCAGCTTAAATGAAAGTTAGCTACATGTATCTACCAAACGACACAAATGTACATTTACCTAAATTGAAAGCATTTGCAGACGACAATTCAAACGTAACACAAACGGTAGAACTAGCCTTTGATAGGGTGGAAAACATTGTAGGGGAAAAAGAGAAAATGCTGGCTACCAGCATTTTCTCCTTTTCCGCCATAATGTTTTCTAAGTCTTCTATCCAAGGCTCGCTAAAAGACGGAATCGTGTGGTAAACAGTTAAATCTTTCCAACAGTTGGACACAAATCAAGGTTATCAGGAAAAATGGATCATGTTCGATTTGCGTGTAAAATAGTGAACTATGTTATCGGAACAGTAGGCACAATACTAAATATAATGACAATTTTTGTTCTCGTGAAAAGAAAAGACCCTTTGAAAGTTCGACTGAAACTGTTGTTAAGTCTATGTTTATCTGATCTACTGATTGCGTGTCTGGGTACCATTTACTATGATGCTTGTTTCTACAATGTTTGGATTCGATTTTTCATATGTGACGGAAATGAACTAGATGGGGGACCAACAACTCGATACGCAAAGTTTATTCTAGGGGACGTTTACACCTTAGCCCAGTATGTAGGACTTGGGACTATGTTTGCTATTTCTGTGGATCTGTTGTACTCGGTGAGGAATCCGCTTAAATACACGAAGTGGAATACAAGTAGAAGAGGTTTTATTGTCGTTTTCATTCTGTGGATTATTCCATTTGTGGTTCAGCTAATTTTTAGTTTATTGACCAAGTATACAAGAGCTAAAGAGGAGGATTTATTACTGGAATTCGTGGTATGGTCCTTTACAAAACCAGAAGAACTTTTTTTCGTCGTATCCACGTTGAGCCTTCTAGCTTTCGTCATCATTTACGTGATAATTTTCTGCAACATTCGACAAAAGTTCGTGACGTCACCGTCTTCTCAAATCCGAAGTTTGAGGAAAGCTGCTATTACTATGTTATTGATAGTAGCTACATATGCATTGTGTATGATTCCTTTACTCTGGATTTTTATATCTCAGTTTATTTTTCCGGGTTATGACGATCAATTGCTGTTATCACATATATTTAGGCTTGTGTATTTGTGTAATACGGTATTTGACCCAATTATATATTCCATTAGGATTCCGGAAGTTAGGAGTGCCTTTCACAAAGCATGGCGTGACGTCATTGTCGACACTTTCAAATGTTTCAGAAACTCGGCAAACCCTTCGCGGATGAACCGGAATGGTCAGCTGAATGCCGTTACAAGGTTTTAGATTATCTGTTAGCGCATTTATGACCTGCAGTTTCTTTCGATATAGTTTCAATTCTTATTATAAAGACCAAATCTACTTCTACAGGGTCACTTACATTTCAACCCTTTACCAAAACATCCCGGGTCCGTATTCACAATCATTCTTACGACCATTCTTTGTCTTATTCTCGGGAATTTTCTAAATGGTTCAGCCATTCAGAAGTTGTGTTACATGTACATTCTAAACCCAGTTTAAGACGGAGAATATTCTCAAGAATGATTAGTGAATATGGTCTCATGTATTTTGATGACTCTTAAGATGAACGATTTTGAAAACATTGTTAGGGAAACAGAGAAAGTGTTGGTAACCATAATGTCTAGATACTTTTCTAAGTGTTTGTTATTAAAACTGCTTGCGACAAAGAACAAAATTTTGAGCCGAAAATTTTGGGAGAGTTAAACACAGCCTGCTATCAATAGAAAATAAGTCCAATTCACAATTGACACAAATTTTGAGTTACCAGAATCAAAACTAATTGTCGATTTCAATTTGTGATTTTGGAGGAGATGATGTTTGAAGACTTTCGATCTTTTTCAATTCTAATGTCACTAGAACAGAGCTACAGTTCTAAGTTACTTGAACTGTGTTCATCGTCATTAAAAAGCAGTAACACAAATATCTGATTAGGATGAACATACATGCAACAAAAACTGACATTAAATGGATAATATATCATATAATTGTGAAATTCACGATTTGGTGCATTAATGTAATTCTGTCACTATGTTCGGTCTGTATAGGTCAAAACCCTCAAACAGCTAAGTGTACGTTCATCTTGATCCACGCACGTCATGACTATTGCACAGTGACATAAAATCATTTCTTTACTGTTTCCGCTAATTTTTCAATATACATGTATATGCAAAATGGGGGTTCTGCCCCAAATTAAAAAAAAATGACAATAACAATCAATTTGCACAAAATTTACGAGGGGACAGTAATAAATCAAAGGAAAAAAACTTTTTTTAACAAGTGGAAGAAAACTACTTTTTTTTCAACAAAAATTGGCAATATCAACAAATCGACCTTTAATGTCAGGAGATTGGGGGAAGGGTGGAGGAAGGGGTGACTTTTTTTATATTTCAGGGGTCATGTTTGTGTTATAATTCTATCCCAATTTATTCAAAGAAAAAAATATAAATACAATATAATAAAAAAGATGTCAGTACAACCAGTTGAAAAACTGATAGCTTTATACCAGAGAAAAATCTTCTAAGAAGATTAAGAAAAAATGAAAAAGTAGATATAAGAAAAAATGAAAGAAAGTGACATAGAAAAAAATGACAAAATGAAAAAGTAGATATAAGAAAAAATGAAAAAGCGACAAAGAAAAGAAAAAGATTTTTTTGAAGATTTGGAACGTGAAGAAAAAGAGTAAAAATATTAAAAATAAACTAATTTTAACTGATCAACCGCTATGTAATTATTTCAAACCATACACAATTTCTATTGATGATTATAAAGATCCTTCACTTATGTTTACCGATAAAAAATCAATCATCATCGATCAAATAAAAGAAGATATCAAAGAATATCAAGGTATTAAATTTTCAATCGGATTATATCTGAACTATTTTCACGATGAGTGAAATGGACAAAGAATGGACAACAAAGAAAAGAAGTTTTTGGGCAAAAACACGATGATTCATTAGCAGTTTTGAATGAAAATAAAGTATCAGAAAAATATGATGAACAAATAAATTATCTTGATAAATGGATACAACAATTTACAAATACTGCTTCTGGCCTAGAAAAATGTGAAAAACTGTATCTCAATATTGCTAAATATGAACCAATCAAAAGATCATCGTATATTCAATTACCAAATGTAATTGCTGATAAAAAAGCAATAATCAAGATAAAAGATAATGATGAACGATGTCTTGAGTGTATCCAGATAAAAGTCATAATTCAAACCAGAAATCATACTTTCGAAAACATCTTGGAAAACAAAAAACTAAACTTTAAAGGTATTGACTTTCCAACGCCAATTAATCAAATTTCAAGAATAGGAAAGCAAAACAATATTGCAATAAATGTATATGGTTATACCGTATCAGAGAAAAAAATGTGAGTACATTTCCATATCATATATCTGAGCAACCGAAATCTATAAAATGTATAAATCTATTGTTAGCAACTGAAGAATATAATAAAACTGAGGATGAGAAAGAAACAAGGTACCATTATCGTTGGATAAAAAATCTAAACAGATTTCTTTTTGATAAAAAGAAGCATAAGACTGCAACTTGTTATTGTGACAGATGTCTCCATAGATTTACAAAAGAACTATTGAGCGAACATATCGAAGATTGTGAAGGAATAAACAAATCATGAATGAGAATTGAAAGCCAAAGGAATGTAACGATACAATGTATTTTAAAAGCCATCATCATCAAATGTTTATTTCATATGCAGACTTTGAAAGTATCCACTTTTCAAAATCAGGACTAAAAGGAGAAAAACAGAAATAATGATGGACATGAAGCATGCGGATTTGGATATCAAGCTGTAGGATATGATAAAAAATCAGATGAACCTGTAATTTACCGAGGTGAAGATACAGTAGAAGTATTTTTATATCACTTCGAATGCAGAGTTTCAAATATAAATAATTGGTTTTCAAATCCTAAGCCAATTATAATGACAAAAGAAGACGAAAAGGATAAAAACAACAATCATATTTGAAGGATATGTGAAAATAAAATACAAATGATAAAATACAAAGTAACAGATCATTGCCAGTTTACTGGTAAATTCAGAGGACCAGCTCGTAACTTAAAACTAAATATAAAACCAAATGTTGCAAAAATTCCTGTTGTAATTCACACTCTAAAAGGATAAGATAGTTATCTGATAATAGAAAACAAAATACAAAATACTACAGCAAATATAACACGTATAGCAAATAATAACGAAAATAGCGACAGGATTCTGAACTTGAACAAATTTAGCCGTCCTTGATAAAGTAGAAAATATTGTACAAAAAAGGAAATGCTGAATATCAGCATTTCCTCCTTTTTCCATGGTAACGGTATTTCTAAAAACACCTTTTCTCTAGGGTCGTTAGAATTCTGTATTGTGTGGTAAAGAGTTAACTTATGTAGTACTTGGTTGTTAGAGTCAAGGGTTTCACGCCCTTGTTCAAAAGCCTTGATACAAAAGATGGCAAGGTTATTTAGAGAAGCATTTTCCAGCCATTGTGTAAATTTACATGTGTGGTCCCCTGTAGAAAAGTTTCTTTTTATATAATTTTCTCTTCAAGATTGTAGAAAGGGCAAATAAGTATAAAATGGTATTCATCCTCAATTTTGTTCATTTTACAGAGCGTGCAAACTTTATGTAATCTATGTTCGATGTCAACCAACTTCAAAATATAGTTGATGCGAAGAGAACCTTATTTTTGCAAGACAGTTTCTATACTTAAAGTTATACATATTGATAAGTTATTTGGAAATTTGTATTTCAGATTTGATTTTAAACCCTGCATAGTGTCAGGGAAGTTTTACTTTGTATATCCATATGCCAATCGGTTACAAATACATCTGTTGGTTTACTTTTTGGATAGGAAAGATTTCAATGTTAACAGATGCTGGGAACAGCCATCGTCGTGAAGCCACGACGTTCAAAAAGATGTTCCATCTTCGCACTGCCCTGTTCAGTTTTGAAACTCTGACCGTGTTTTTGGTTATTCTTTAATAATGTCTTTAAAAAGAGGATTTTGTTGATACTTTTTGTGCAGTTGCCATTCAAAATATTTCCCAATTCTTATTTTGACATTTACTGGTAGTGGAAACCTACCAAGCCCTCAATATATCGCACTGTTACTCGTAGATTGTTTTAATTAAAAATTAATTTAGAAAAAAAAAAAAAAAACCTTTCCGAGCACTTTTTCGGCAATTCTAGTTCTAGTGAAACTCAACACCTCAGTAAAGAAGTTAAGATTGGCAATACGAAAGAGTCAAATCGTTATACCGCCTGGAGTGTCTTTACTTGTCTACGTTTGTATAGCATTTCTGAAAGTTCGGCTGAACAGGTCTATATCTAAAGGTCAACGGCCCCTAGCACATCGACAAACATAGACGTTTTCGTAAAGGCTATTCGCCAGATCTCGGCAGCTACCGTATAGTAATATGAGAGTCAGGAGCCGTAGACTCTCTAACTCATCGGTAAATATCGTGTAACATCGATGTTTTCGCAAAAGATATTCGCCAAATCTCGGCAGCCATCGTATTTTAATACGAGAATTAGGTGCCTTAGACATCAATGTTTGCATAAATAAAAGTAGCTTCATTAGTAATTTTTCCTCTATTTGAAATACATGTATCTTAATCCTAAGGCTGCTAGTCGCAACGTAATGTCCTTTTGCGGACAGTATAGATTAATATCACACTACACAGAACGTGTAATATTGAATCTGAACTGTCCGATAAAAACAGATATTTTTGTCCAAAAAAATGAAATGATGATACGATCATTCTGGTTTTTTACTATCGGTCTTGAAAGTTTCATATAATTCATTTGGAAAGATAAGTGTTAGTTTTTGTTTTGCCTTTGTTAATAGTCATTTTCCATTTTTTTAACAGTTTAACTGAAATCTATTTAAGAGATCTCATTTCAGCATTTTCTCTTTTTTGTCCGAAACGTTCCATAATTCTTTTCCTCGGGGTCATTAAAATACGAGATGATAGATATTATACATATTACAGGCTTATTTATGTATATATCGAGCCCTTCGGCTTTGATAGTTGGGATATAGTATTCATTTGGATATATCTTTAAGTTGTTGTCACCAATAAACAAAAACTTTACACAGTTGCTAGTAATCGGCTTTTTCACCTTATTTCTTCAATTTTTCAGTGCAGCTGAATTTGTTCGAGTTTGACCTACTTTTTTGGCACTGATAACAAATGAATAATTGGAAATTCGTGATTGGTCAAGATATAGACATATTTATTCTATGTGCTTCTGCCTATTTGCTGAAAAATATTACACTGTCTGTCGTTTTTAAAGATACTTCTTTTTTCTGCTCTTTCATAGACATATTACATCATTCCAACAACATTTTATTTGTCGTCTGGAAATACTCAAAGTTTTTCACAGTCTATATTTTTTTTGTCGTCTTTATACTTTTTCCCACAAATTCCGGCCAAGTTTTAACTACCCCGAGGAAATATTCTTTTGAAAACTTGTGGAGAAAGGAGAAAATGCTTGTACCCACAAGATTTTATTCACTCTCAAGAACAATTACCATTATTTCAAATACATGTAATAAATCGTCCTCAAATGCTTTCAAACTGGACATGTAAAAATATTACCGTTTGATGAACAGTAAGTATCAAAAGAGCAAAAATTATCTTAGATTCCCTGCAATACGTTGTTGAAAGTCCACTGTCAAGTGCACGTTATCAAGGCCTCGTAGTGTGCGTAGGTAATCAAAACTGTTCTTTTCTGCCTGAGAGTTAATATTCAGACTAGAATATAAATTCTTCAAGCCGGTGCTCCTTGCTTTCTCGATGGTGCTTATGTACTCAGCCTGCGACACTGCCTGGATTTTCCTTGACTCAGAGTCGGCAACTTGTTGAATTTCTGACGCTTCGTTCTTGATCTTTTCTACCTGTGGACATGAATAAGAAGATATTTTCATACTCCTTACTTTATGTTGTTAACCAGGATCTGTATTGTTACGAGTCAGGCGTAACTAGAAAGTAGAAGCCAGCAACAAACGATAACAATTAACAGAATTTATTAACAAAAATATCAAATAATCAGTGACAATATTACAATTGTACAAAACAATACCTTAGATGTTAAATCCAAAAGACAAACTATTCCAGTCTTAATTCCAGTCTGATCCTGATCCAAACTGAATGTAATCCAATCACACGAAATAATCCTCACTCTAGTCTAGTCTGATCCGAATCCAAACTGAATGTAATCCAAGCACTTATGACACAAACACAAGATAATCCCCACTGTAGTCTGGCAATCATGTATTAACTAGTGAACACTGAGATGTAAAAAGCTTTTCCTTTTATAATAACAGGGAAACTTCCAGAAAATTCATGTTAAAATCAGTTGCATAATTTCTAGTAATCAGATTGTATAAAGGCCTGGAAACTTCCAGCACAATATTCCACAAGAGAGAATCCAGTTCTAAAAATAGCAACAGGGGAAAACCATTCAAAAATAGATACACACATGAACAAAGCTAATAATAACTGGGCATGTACATAACACTTCCCCCCTTGAAAAGAAAAAGAAAGGTTTATGAAATAAATCTTTCTTTTTTGCAATATTATTTACATACATGTATATGACACTTCAACTGAAGCACTACATAGGAAATGACAAACTCAAATATTAATTATTTCAGACTAATGAAAATAATCCAGGTAATGAAAGTACAATTTAAAAATTCTGTTTAAACATGATATAGGGAAAATAACTATTGGAATTTCAAACTCTTGAAGGAGCATCTGGTATAATGTTATCTTTCCCTTTTATGTGTCTTATGTCAAGATTAAACTCTTGAAGCAATAAACTCCACCTCAGTAATCTTTGATTCTTATTCTTAAGTTTGTGTAGAAAACTTAAAGGGTTATGATCACTGAATACAACAATTGGTGAAGTTGAAGAGGTTAAATAAACTTCGAACTGCTGGATTGCCAGAATTAAAGCAAGACACTCTTTTTCTATGGTAGAGTAATTTTTCTGATTTTTGTTAATTTCTTAGAAAAGTAACAAACTGGGTGATCAATACCATTATTATCTTCTTGTAAAAGAACAGCACCAATACCAACATCACTTGCATCAACAGCTAATTTGAAACATTTGTCAAAATCAGGTGCCAAGAGAACTGGTGCGTTCTTTAGTATGGCTTTCAGACGATCAAATGCATCTTGACATTTGTCATTCCATTTGAACTTTGTTCTTTTCTTAAGTAAATTTGTTAAAGGTTCAGCAATACCCGAGAAATTTTTACAGAATTTCCTGTAGTAGCCAGCCATACCAAGAAATCGCATCAGCTGTCTTTTACATTTAGGCACAGGAAACTCAGAGATAGCATGGACTTTAGCTTCTAAAGGTTTAACTTGACCTTGTCCCACAAGATGTCCTAGAAATGTTACAGTAGCATGACAAAATTCAGTTTTTGCAAGATTCACAGTCAGTTTCGCTTTACTGAGTCTGTCGAAGAACTTCCTGATTCTTTGAAGGTGGTCACTCCAACTGTCTGAGTAGATGATGACGTCGTCAATATATGCATCACAGCCATCTAATCCACATATAACATTGTTTACAAGTCGCTGAAACGTTGCAGGAGAATTTTTCATCCCAAACGGCATAACTTTGTATTGGTACAGACCGTTTGGAGTAGCAAAGGCTGATACTTCTTTTGCTCTATCAGTCAGTGGAACTTGCCAGAATCCTTTTAGCAGGTCGAATTTGGTGACATATTTAGAATTTCCAACTTTGTCAATACAGTCATCAATTCTTGGTATTGGAAAAGAGTCTGTTTTTGTCACAGAGTTCACCTTACGATAGTCAGTACACATTCTATAAGTTCCATTTGATTTGGGTACTAATATACATGGTGAACTGTAATTACTCTGGCTAGGTTCAATAAAGTCATTTTCCAGTAAGTATTTTACTTCATCTTGGAGGTATTTCTGTTTCAAAGGATTCATCCTATATGGATGTTGCTTTATTGGTTTAGAATCTTCCACAATGACATCATGATAGATTTTATCTGTTCTTGTGGGGATATCAGGAAATAAATGTTCATATTCATGTATCAACTGTTTCAGCTCTTCCTGCTGCGATGGTTCCAAGTGAGAAAGTTTGTTGTCGAGGTTTCTCAAAATATCAGAATTCTCAAGTTTAGATGGACCAGGATCAGATTTATCAATAAAGTCCAAATTTACTTCAAGATCAGATACATTTGATTCTTGTGGGACAGTGTTTACAACTGTAATTGGTTTTGAAATAGAGCTATCTCTGTCAAAGTATTCCTTTAACATATTTACATGACACATTTGTTTGTTTTTACGCCTTCCTGGAGTATTAATTATATAGTTTAAATCACTTGTTTTCTTGTCAATAGTGTAGGGTCCAAAATATCTTGCCTGTAGAGGTCTGCCAGGTATTGACAAAAGAGCAAGGACTTTGTCACCTGGTTTAAATTTTCTATCTATAACATGGTTGTCATATCTTGCTTTCATTTTGCCCTGAGACGTTTTAAGATTAGACCTAGCAACCTCACATGCCCTAGACAGTCTATTTCTGAAGTCAGAAACGTACTGTAGTAAATTTAAAGGTTTTTCATCATTTGAAAGAAATTTCTCTTTCAAAAGTTTTAAAGGTCCACGAACAGAATGGCCAAAAACTAATTCAAAAGGACTGAAACCAAGAGATTCTTGTACAGATTCTCTGACTGCAAATAGTAACAAATGGATGCCCTCATCTCAGTCTTTTTCAGTGTCAAAGCAATATGACCTTATCATATTTTTTAATGTCTGGTGAAATCTTTCTAAAGCACCTTGACTTTCAGGGTGATAGGCGGATGACCTATATTGCTTGATTGCTAATTCATGCATAACCTGTTGGAATATACCAGACATAAAATTTGACCCTTGATCAGACTGAACTGATTTTGGAAGACCAACAAATGTGAAAAATTTTATAAGAGCTTTGACTATTGGCTTTGTTTTGATGTTCCTTAAAGGAATAGCTTCAGGAAAACGTGTAGAAGTACACATAATTGTTAAGAGATACTCATTTCCTGACTTGGTTCGAGGTAAAGGACCAACACAATCTATAAGTATCCTACTGAAAGGTTCATCAAAAGCAGGAATAGGTTGTAATTGAGCTTTGGGAATGGTTTGGTTGGGTTTACCTACCATTTGACATGTATGGCAAGTTTTACAATATTTAGAGACATATGACTTGAGACCAGGCCAATAAAAATGATTAATAATTTTGTGATAGGTCTTGTTTATACCTAGATGACCTGACATAGGACTTTCATGGGCTATACTTAGTATTTCATGACGATATGACTTTGGAACCACAAGTTGGTGGTAAACAGCCCATTCATCATCAGCTGGGACATCAAATGGTCGCCATTTTCTCATAAGAATCCCATTCTTTATATAGTAACACATTGGGACCTGTGAAATTTCATCTTCAGGTAAAGCCCTAAAAATTAATTTCGAAATCTCAGGATCAGTTTGCTGTTCCTGGATAAGCTGTGACTTTGACAGCGTGTCGTGACCTTGGTCAATAGACCGTGGTGGTGAATGACAAGACATTGACGAGTCTGTCTGAGTATCAGACAAACTGGGATCAAGAGACTTTTTAATCTCATTATTAAAATATTGACCGATAAAAGTATCTGTCAAGTCAATGTCAGAGTTTGAGTTTTTCAAAATGGCCTTTTTAGCCATAGCTCGGGTAACTGCACAAGAAGGATACAAGTCAGGAATTTCCTGCTCGATAGGGTCATCTGTTTGACCTATATTTGGTATGTCAGTTACAAGTGGATTTACCACAACCTTATCTCCAGCTAAGTCATTGCCTAGCAGTAAATGGACACCTTTAAATGGTAAGGAAGGTTTAATACCAATAACCACAAGCCCGGTAACCAAATCTGATGACAAATTAACGTAATGGAGAGGGATATTAACAGTTACACACTCTACACCCTGAATAAGGACACTAGTACCGGAAGAAGTCTTCTCAGAAAAAGGCAGTATATCTGCTAAAATAAGAGATTGAGAAGCTCCTGTGTCTCTTAAAATTTTAATAGGGGTAGGTGGGCAATTATCACCTGAAAGTGATACAAAACCATTCAACATAAATGGTTCAAAAATCTCCATAGTAGAATCAGACTTGGGTTTTGTGACTGTGTCAATTGTATTGGTTTTAATAGAAGACTGTGGCCTTGGTCTAAGAGTGGTGAGCCCTGTTGGCTTGGCTTCATCACTTTCTAACTTCCTTTTTAATTTCAAACATTCAGAAACAAGGTGACCAGGTTTCTTACAATAGTTACAAGTGGGTCGAGATAAGGGATATTGACTTTTGGTTTCACTAGTAGAATTGGGTTTGGGTGTATTGGATTGACTGGGCATGCCAGATGAATTACCAGACGTAAATTTATTTTGGGGATGTGAAGAAGTAGGTTTTGGTTTAGCAATAAAAGAAACTTTATGTGTAAGGTAGTAATTATCAGCCAGACGAGCTGCTTCTTCTAAAGTTTCAACTTGTTTTTCGTCTAAGAATGTCTTAACATCAAATTGAATACAACGTTTGAATTCCTCAACTAACACAAGTTGTCTTAGTTTATCATAATTTTGGTCTACTTTCTTAGAACAGCACCATCTATCAAATAACTGTTCTTTGTTCCTAGCAAATTCAACATGAGTCTGGTTAGAATCTTTTTTACAATTTCTAAATTTTTGTCTATATGCTTCTGGGACCAGCTCATAACCTTTGAGAATAAGTTCTTTAACAGTCTCATAATGATGACATTGTTCAACACCTAGTTGTGTATAAATTTCACGAGCTTTGCCTATCAGAACACTTTGCAGAAGTAAAGTCCAATGCTCTTTTGACCAATTTAAGTTTTCTGCAACTTTTTCAAAGTGTAGGAAGTATTTATCAACTTCTTTTTCTTGAAATGGAGGAACAAGCCTAATATGTTTTGTAACATCAAAATTGTATTCAATCTTTTGCTTTGGCTGATTTGCTCTTTCTTGCATTTCTATTTCCCTCATTCTTAATTGAAATTCTCTTTCCTTCTCTCTCTCTTCCCTTTCTCTTTCTTCTCTCTCCCTTTCTCTTTCCCTTTCTCTTTCCTTCTCTCTCTCTTCCCATTCTCTTTCTTTCTCTCTTTCCTGAATTTCTAATTGTCTGATCTGAAGTTTTAATTCAAGTTCTTTCGAACTTGAAACTGACTGAACGTCAACTATCAGGGAAAGAGCATTTTCATTAAAAATTTCCTCATCAACAAAATATTGTACCAAAATGTTCTTAATTTCATGTTTGCGCATTGAAGATTTTATTTCAGACAATTTATAGTGCTTAGCAAGATTAAGCAAATCAGTCTTTTTACCTAAATTCAATAACTCCACAGACGGTTCAGCCTTAAATTTATCTAAGTCAAAAGACATGTTTGTTTGTTGCTGGATTCAAGTACAAAATTGTATTATAATTACTGATTATAATTTTGACTAACAGGATGTATTAGATTTTTTTAAATTGTGAAAAGCAAACGTCTATGTCTTATTTTCCAATCGATGGTTAATCCCAAAGGGAAAACGAATGCGATAGTCTAGTTTCTAATCCCGGACGAGCCCCCAATTTCTGTTACGAGTCAGGCGTAACTAGAAAGTAGAAGCCAGCAACAAACGATAACAATTAACAGAATTTATTAACAAAAATATCAAATAATCAGTGACAATATTACAATTGTACAAAACAATACCTTAGATGTTAAATCCAAAAGACAAACTATTCCAGTCTTAATTCCAGTCTGATCCTGATCCAAACTGAATGTAATCCAATCACACGAAATAATCCTCACTCTAGTCTAGTCTGATCCGAATCCAAACTGAATGTAATCCAAGCACTTATGACACAAACACAAGATAATCCCCACTGTAGTCTGGCAATCATGTATTAACTAGTGAACACTGAGATGTAAAAAGCTTTTCCTTTTATAATAACAGGGAAACTTCCAGAAAATTCATGTTAAAATCAGTTGCATAATTTCTAGTAATCAGATTGTATAAAGGCCTGGAAACTTCCAGCACAATATTCCACAAGAGAGAATCCAGTTCTAAAAATAGCAACAGGGGAAAACCATTCAAAAATAGATACACACATGAACAAAGCTAATAATAACTGGGCATGTACATAACAGTATTCACCCACCATTCATAAGAACGTTCTTTGTCTTATTCTCCAAAATTTTCTACACTTGTAAGTAACACAACTTCTGATTGGCTAAACCATTCGGTTTAGCCAATCAGACGTTGTGTAACTAACAAATTTACAAAATCTTGGAAAATAAAGACTAAGAATATTCTGAAGTATAGTTGGTGAATACAGGTCCTGGAGAGCGTCAAATAAAGTGGACTGGCATTTTATGTCTCGAAAAAGGACCCAAACTATTGAAATCTCAGAGTTGTTCTTGTCCACAATGTCTCAGCAAAGTGGACATCATAGATCAAAGACAGCACTGTATTAGTTGTACAGTCAGGTGGCAGGGGACTTGGAAACTTGTTCACGGCTGTGGTTAATCATGTCGCCACAGCCGTGAACAAGTTTCCAAGTCCCCTGCCACCTGACCGTACAACGAATTTATTATACTGCAAAGTTTTACCCTTTCAAACCGTGTTAAGCGAAATTTTCTCATTTTATAATTTCACGAATCGAGTATGCTGACGAACTAGAAATTCCCTATGTGTGCTCCAATTCAATTAAAACTGACGTCACTGGAAAATGACGTCACTAAAACGTGCAGTTTGGTTCATATATGTGCAGTCTGGTGATCGATCGACGCCGCCATTTTGGATGTTGTGTTGCATGTGTAGTGATGTTTACGGGGCAATGAAAAGGGAAACTGGTTTTACGTGCTTTTTGCCAGGGAACATGATATATGTTCCCGGCATGTTAACCAATCAGGTCACGAAAAATTTCTTTGCAGTATAATAATATATTTCGCCCAGCCTTTTCTTGATCTACAGAGATCCTAGAGACGTTAGGTTGTGAAAAGTGCTTTTCAGTTTAACAATATTAATTATTTGAGCCAATGAAAACAAATATCCAGGATATTTCCATGTCCTGAGGTGTCAAGGTTTCGTACAATTCTTTAAATATTTCTGGTTTCTTGTCACAAATACTATTTTCATAGATGAGTGTTTATGTATTATCATTGTTATCAAACGAGTTGGCTAAAATTGTATGATGCGAGCCTTGGCGAGCATCAAATACAGTTTAGTCAACGACTGTTAAAATAGATTAAACCTTACCCAGACAATAAACATAGCCTTGTCAAAATTCAAAGCACAGACAGCAAATATTTAATGTAGGCCAAAACAACCGGATTTGATATTTAAAGGGCAGTAAAAAAACATGGGAAAAGAGGAAAAGACTGGTTACAAACACTTTCTCCTTTCCTCATTGTTTTTGAAGTCTGTCTCCTGAAGATCGTCAAAGAGTTTACCATTTAGCAATACAGATATGGATTATTTACAGGCCTAAAGTTAAGGATATAGAGTTTACAGGCCTAAAGTTAAGAATATAGAGGGTATTTGTTTTTTTCGGTGAAAGATCAAAATCTATTTCATCGAGTGGACACCATCGGGGAAAATATTACCGATGGTAATTACCGGAAGAAATAATTTTCGATCTTTCACCGAAAAAAAAAATTCTATTTATTTCATGCTTTTAACCCTTTCTGGGAGGAGCTTTATCAAAATCCAGTACAGTTCTTTTCCGTTATTCCCCGTGGCGTACCTTTCCCGCATAGCAACGCAATATAATATTACGCGAGAAATGTAAGGTAAATGACGTCATATTTCCATCTGGTTGTGAGGCACGCACAATTAACCGTGGCAACAAGAACATGAAAACAAGTATTTTCACTGGTGAAACCAGTGTAAGATCGAAAAATATTTTCACTGCTATTTCTCGATATCCTACCGGAAAGCATGAAAAAATAATATGTATACCATAGCCTGAGTCTCTTTTCTGATGACGGTGGCGTTCTGCAGCAGTTTCTCTCTTAGTCCTTTTTCTTGTAACACCAAGGCCTCCATGTACCTGTCTTCTACATCGCTTGGTATGTCAACCTGTGCATACATAATTATACAATGGCTTGCAACATGCAAAAGGGGGCTTTCAAACATTTGCGTAAAGTGTCGTCTCGAATTAGCCTGCGCAGTCCGCGCAGGCTAATCCGAGATGACACTTTACGATGACATCGGACTTTTTGAGACAGTAGACTGGCGCAAAACAGAAAATTACATAAAAACGAAAAGTATCGTTTCCGATAAGCCCGGGCGGATGGCACATGCTAATCCGAAACGACACTTTACGCAAATGCTCTAATGCCTCGGAACCCAGGTTTATGCATTACATTACTCTCGATGCACTACCCCTGAGAAAATTGACGAGCAAATCTTCGTTTCCTATGAATATTCATATGGTCGGAAAGTACCCTTATAGCCAATCGAAAAGATCGATAACATATTCTTTCTCTCTTGTAGGGAGGTCAATTTCATTTCGTCAGTTACTAAAAATAGAAATGGCGGCAAATTTGTGATAAAAATAGTTTAAATTTTCTCAAAGAAAAACTGAGATTACCAATCAAAATGCTTCATGAATAACGTGAACGAGAAACCTCCAGCCAAATAACCCAGGGTTGATAACAGCATAAATCGAAACTGGGTCAACGAGAATGACTCCAAATAGGAGTCAGCAACTTGTATCAACAAATAGAGTCATGACTTTCTACAAAGATGTTTGGGTCTAGGACATTTGCCCCCTGGACTTCTGCCCCCCCGACTTGTGCCCCCGGACTTTTGCCCCCTAGGACAGCTGCCACCTGGACGTTTGCCCCCCCCCCCCGACATCTGCCAACCTAGGACATCGGCCCCCCAGACATCTGCCCCCTTAGGACAAGTGGCCCCTAGGACATGTGCCCCCAGACATCTGCCCCCATGGGATATCTGCCCCCTGGACATCTGCCCCCTCAGTTTGTTTACAACTTGGACGTCTAGCTCCTTTAAGGGACAATCTCAAAAAAGCAACTTTGAGGTATACACATATATTGTACATGGTGATTTTGACCGGCACTGTATATGAAAAAGACCTCTCAGCTGTTGTATCTTTAAGTGCTATTTTGTTGAAAATCTTCGGCTGATTAATTGATTTCAGTTTTAACGGCAAACTTCCAGTATGACCTATAGAGTCAGTTACTCATCTGGCACGCCTGCTGTAAATCCCGATAAAAAAATCTTTTTCTGCATTTTAAGAAAAATAAAGCAAAATTCATGATGTTATTAGTTCTTCAACATCATTTAGAAGAGGCTTATCGTTTCCAAGGAGGCAGTTTTCATACGGGAGCAAATATCCAGGGGCAGATGTCCTACCAGGGCAAATGTCCGGGAGGGAATTCCTGAGGGGGGTGAATGTCCGGGGGGCAGATGTCCAGGGGGCATATGTCCGAGGGGAAAATGTCCTATGGGGGCAGATGTCCTACGGGGGCGAATGTCTGGGTGGCAGATGTCCAAGGGGCAGATGTCCTAAGGGGCAAATGTCCTACAGGGGCAAATGCCCGGGGGGCAGATGTCCAGGGGGCAGGTGTCCTACGGGGGCAAAATTCCGGGGGCAGAAGTCCGGGTGGCAGATGTCCAGGGGGCAAATGTCCTGATACCAAGATGTTTAGTGAACTATTGAAGGATACTAGTAATTCCGAAAATAACTAGACTGAATGTATCTAACAAAACATAAGACAGACCTTAGTCAGTTGGAAAAATTTGACATCCACGTTCAGCCCTTTATTACTGTCCTTACAGTCTTTTTTCTCCAGGCATCCTGTGGGGCAAGCTGAACGAAAATATACAATAATAATAATAATAATAATATATTTATTTAGTGAAGGTTAAAACATTAAGACATATTTCAAAGTCTTTTTTACAATGTTGCCCTCATGATGAGTGGAACAACGATAGTAACCATAATAATTAGGAGAGCAGTTATAGTAATAATAATAATGATGATGATGATGATGATGATGATGATGATTGGTGACACTGATGATTGTGGTGTTTGAAAATAAAGAAGATAAATGAATGGCAAAATAATGTTGGAATATGAGTTATACGGACAGACACACGTTTTTTTGTATAGATGTATAATTACGTAGCTATAATGAGGACTGTACTTTCAACAAATGTTGTTTGACCTTTTTTTTTTTAAACTAATTATTGAATTCGCATCTCTGATGGAAGTAGAAATGTAACTACAGCTTGTTTCAAGCTGTAGTTACAAGGTTTTTGAAGTAAACCGACGATATACAAGTTATGCTCTGTGAAAAGGGTGGGGGTTTAATACATCTGCAAAAAAATCGACTCGTCGTCAGCCTGCGCAATCTCTGACATGAGTCGATCATTGCTATCGATCAGTTTGTCAACATATCAGTTTACCTCACGATTCAGTCAGTCGTTCGGCAAAGTGGATATTGTGGATCCATAATCATGTGATATTCTGCTTTATTATATACCTAGCAGTGAAATCCAGGGATTTCCGAGTGTAATAAATTTTGATATCATCACTAGTGATGATATCAATTTTCACTTTTACTTCCTGCCGTAATCTAGGAACTACTTTTTTTTCATTAAGCACTGATAGATAGTGTTAATTGTAAATTCTATATTTTCAACCAGTAGTTTCGTTTTCTTCTTTTAAATTATGTTTTCATCCGCAATATGTCCCTGATTTCTTCTCTCTATCCAAAATATTGATTTCGACTTTCAAACGAAAAATTGAAAATAACAATGTTAATAAGGTATATAATAAATAGAATAATCGACTGGTTATTTTTTGTATGAAAAATATTTCACTCGGATGCGTCGTAAGGCGTTAAAAAAAATTGTGCTGTGCACTCGTTTTTTCAACGCCTAACAACGCATCCTCGTGAGATATTTTTCATATAAATAATAACCAGTTGATTATCCTCTATAGATACAATGCTAAAACAGAGATAACTTAAACCGGTATTTGTCAGAGCAACACTCATGAATGGAATCTGCTTGACCCATTGCCACATAATCCCTACTTTTGACGACCCTGAGAAAGAAGCCTTTAGGAAACAATTTGGGGAAAAGGAGAAAATGCTGTTAACCAACCTTTTCTCTTTTTCTCACAATGTTTTCTACCCTTCACAAAACAAATTTCAAATTTTCGCTCACTTTTATTTTGTCGTCTCCAAATGCTTTCAATTTGGACCAGTCTAAAAAAATGTCGTTTGTAACAGTGTTAAGAAACTGTCTTTGGACCTGCATTTGCGAAGAGCTGCGAAGGTGAACATTTGATATCTTGCAAGGCCGTAAACTGGTCCCCATCGTATATTTATCGCCACACGTTACTTTATCAGGTAAGGTTACATATCCAGCGAAACCCAAATGCAAGCAAGATATCAAGATTTTGAGGACGATTAATTCTTAGGGGCCCTGACTTTCAACGGTCAATCCCGAATAAGACTTGAAAGTAGTGTGAAAATGGGGGTACACACTGGTAACCAACATTTTACCTTTTCCCCATGTTTTCGGAAGTTTTCTGATGACAGTGAAATTGTAAGGGCCCTGGCTTTCAATGTTCAATCCCGAATAAGACTTGAAAGTAATGTGAAAATAGGGGTACACTCTGGCATTTTCTCTTTTCCCCATGTTTTCAGATGACATTTAAATTTTAAGGACCCTACTTTCAACGATCAATCCCGAATAAGACTTGAAACTTTCAAGTTGAAAGTAGTGTGAAAATGGGGGTAGACACTGGTAACTAACATTTTCCCTTTTCCCCGTATTTTCAGATGACATTTAAATTTTAAGGGCTCTGACTTTTTTACGATCAATCCCGAATAAGACTTGAAAGTAGTGTGAAAATAGGGGTACACATTGGTTACCGGCATTTTCTCTTTTCCCCATGTTTTCTGATGCCATTTAAATTTTAAGGGCCCTGACTTTCAACGATCAATCCCGAATAAGACTTGAAAGAAGTGTGAAAATGGGGGTACACACTGGTAACTAACATTTTCCCATTTCCCCATGTTTTCAGATGACATTTAAATTTTAAGGGCCCTGCTTTCAACGATCAATCCCGAATAAGACTTGAAAGTAGTGTGAAAATGGGGGTACACACTGGTAACTAACATTTTCCCATTTCCCCATGTTTTCAGATGACATTTATATTTTAAGGACCCTGCTTTCAACGATCAATCCCGAATAAGACTTGAAAGTAGTGTGAAAATTGGGGTAGACATTGGTAATCAACATTTTCTCTTTTCCCCATCTTTTCTGATGACATTTGAATTTTAAGGGCTCCGACTTTCAACGATCTACCCCGAATAAGACTTGAAAGTAGTGTGAAAATTGGGGTACACATTGGTTACCGGCATTTTCTCTTTTCCCCATGTTTTCTGATGCCATTTAAAGTTTAAGGGCCCTGACTTTCAACGATCAATCCCGAATAAGACTTGAAAGTAGTGTGAAAATTGGGGTACACATTGGTAACCGGCAATTTCCCTTTTTCCCATGTTTTCAGATTACATTTAAATTTTTAGGGCCCTGCTTTCAACGATCAAGCCCGAATAAGACTTGGAGTAGTGTGAAAATGGGGGTAGACACTGGTAACCAACATTTTCCCATTTCCCCATGTTTTCTGATGACATTTATATTTTAAGGGCTCTGACTTTCAACGATCGATTCCGAATAAGACTTGAAAGTAGTGTGAAAATGGGGGGACACACTGGTAACCAGCATTTTCTCTTTTCCCCATGTTTTCTAACGATATTTTAATTTAAAGGGCCCTGACTTTCAATGATCAATCCCGAATAAGTCTTAGAAGTAGTGTGAAAATGGTTGGAGGCACACTGGTTACCAACATTTTTCTTTTCCTCATGTTTTCTGATGATATTCCAATTCAAAGGGCCTTGATTTTCAACGATCAATTCCGAATAAGACTTGAAAGAAGTGTGAAAATGGGGGACACACTGGTAACCAGATTTTTCTCTTTTCCTCAAATTTTCTGATGACATCCAAATCTAACGGGCCCTGACTTTCAACGATCAATCTTCGTCCGAAAAAGACTTGAAAATTGTGTGAAAATGGGCGGAACATTTTCTCGTTTTCCATAATGTTCTCTACCTTATAGCAAACAAATTTCACTATTTGAATCACTCTTACCATGTTATCTGTAAACTCTGTTAATTTTAGAAACCCATGGTGTAAAAAATGGTAAAGAGGCAACTCACAAAGCTTCTGTCACAAATACATTGCGTTGAAATTACTTTGCAAGTGTATGTCAAGATTAGACGTGCAGTCATATATTTAATTTAAACTGCCTGCTGGAAAATTATACGGGTGAAAAACGCAACTTTTGAACAAAAATTATTTAGGTTTTAAGTTTTTGCAACTAAAACTCTCTGTCTGGTGAAGATGGCGCAATACAAAACACGAATATATGGGTAAACACCAAGAATTACGATTTCATGCAAATGAGCAATTTTTCTCCTTTGCCAGTGTTCTTACACTTTCTCTGTTTCACGTGGGCGGGGTGGGGGGGGCTGGGACGGAGGGGGAGGCACCCACCAGGGATTAGTAACATATACATCTGAACACAGATAAACTAAAACGTAAGTACTTTATTTACCGAACAGGTATTCTTCACAGTTTGGTCTGCAGCAGGTTCCGCCCAGTCTCTGTCTAATAGCTCGATATAATTCTGCTTCAACAATAGCTCGTTTATTGATCAGCTCTCGGGTGTTGTAAACTGGTATGGCACCCTGTCAACAAAACTTCCATTAAACCCTTTATAACACATATATACCCGAGTTTTAATCCCCCACTCCCAGAGAACAGCTTTGGAAAAGGAAAATGTGGATAAAGGATAAAATTCTAGTAATCAGATTTGATTGGTAAAAACATGGTGGGAAAAGGAGAAAATGCTGGTATCCAGCATTTTCTCCTTTTCCCACCATGTTTTTAAGAGCCCTTTTTCTGAGGGTCGTTGAAACATGGGACTGTTTGTTAAAGTCGCTTTACTGCAGTAAGAGTATAGATATTATCGGTGCGAGAAACTGGTAAATCGTTTGCGAAACAATATTCAGATTTACCATGCTGAAGAAGAAAGATTTAGAACATTTGACTTGTCACGCAAGAAAGGGACCATCTGGGAACTGTGAAAAGTACAACCCTGGTCAGACTGCGCGGATTGCACAGGATGACCAGGGTTGATACTATATTTTCTGTAAGAAAAGTGGTCATTCCATTTTACTATACAATCATTTTTAACTAGATCTATCAACTTAAATTGACCTGCACTATCTTTGATCTGTTTTCATCTAATTGGTGTATGGAATTACCAAATTGTCTCTGTTCGCGTGACGAGCCCCTAACCTTTAGTCAAAAGGAGAATATGCAGGTAAGTTAATGACCATCTCTTTCCATCCATAAGCCTTTCCAAAACAAATTTCATATTTTAAGCAACGTTTGATTTGTCGTCTGCAAATACTATCAATTTTGAATTAAGTCCTAATTTTTACTATCAAGTACATAGAGGATATTTGTTTTTTTCGGTGAAAGATCGAACTTTATTTCATCCAGTGAACACCATCGTTAATATTTTCACGATTGGCGCAGCCACTCGTGAAAATATTATCGATGGTGTTCACGAGATGAAATATATTTCGATCTTTCACCATCGAAAAAAAAAATATTCTATTTATTTCATGCTTTTAACCCTTTACTGGGAGGAGCTTTATCAAAATCCAGTACTGTTTTGTTTTTTTTTTGTTTTTTTTCGTTATTCCCCGTGGTGTACCCCTCCCGCATAGCAACGGATTACAATATTACGTCAAGTGCGAGAAATGTAAGGTATATGATGTCATATTCCCATCTGGTTGTGAGGCACGCGCAATTTGCCTAGGCGACAAGAACGTGAAAATCGATATTTTCACCGGTCGAACCAGTGTAAGATCGAAAGACATTTTCAATGCTACTTCTCAATATCCTACTGGAAAACACGAAATAAAGAGTTGTACTTTCCTGCAGGAAGCAATCATTGACAGTGACTGCTATAAGCTTTACAACATGTTTCACAACTGATAGACGATGTCTACGTTTAACTCCTTTCCAAACGACATTTTTTTTTTTTGACTGGTCCAAATTTAAAGCATTTACAGACGCTTAGACGTAAACATCCCTAAAATCATGGTATTTGTGTCTAATAGAATAGAAAATATTATGGGAAAAGAAGAAAATGCTGGTAACCAGCATTTTCTCATTTTCCCCACAAAGTTTTCAAACTGGTTTTCCATCAAGGCATTGTGTGGTTACAGGTTTAGAACGACAGTTCACTTTTCACGGGTCTTAAATTGAGACGCCAATGGTCTGTCTTAACAACTTTGTGTTCTGTTCCGTTCTTTTCTAACTATTTCTATTGATTCTGACTTGAAAGGCATTGATCTAGTGTCTGTCTTGTCATTTTCTGTTTAAATATTGGAGTTGTCTGACAAGTCATTTAAGCTTAAATCAATACTAAAAGCGTTTTGAGAAGAACTAGTGCATTAGAATGAAAATCAATGGAAAACATTTCACAATGCATCAGTTTACAATCAATCATGAATTATTTAAACGTCCTCTTCTGTCTTTTTCCCTTTAAAGTATGACAAGAATATTAGGCGCTACTAACTTCAGAAAAATTTCCAGACAACGGATTAAATGAAGATCAAATGATCATATTTGTCCTTGAACAAGTAGGTACGTGTATTATCACGAGAAAAAGCCGAAATGGTGGTTACCGTCATTGTCTCCTTTTTCTGCGATATTCTTAAGAGCCCTCTACTTCGGCGTGATTAAAAAACGGGTTATTGTTTAATAAAGGATGAAAAAGTGTCCTGCTCAAGGAATCATTTTTCACGATCCTTTAAATCCATGTAGCCTATTTTAAATGTAATAACCCTTTACACGACAAGCAAATTTCAGACTCGCCCATATTCAGAGTATCGGAGTCATATTCGTGCTAAGTGTGCTTTGCATCTGTGGTATGCATTATTCCAAAGCAAGTCGTCCCATTATCACGGATCAATAACAGCCATTTTGTCAACAAACCATGAGACACACTAGTCTTTGGGCTTGTGCAAAATTGACTAATTTCAAAAATTCTCGACCCTGGTCAGCCTGGGCAGGCTGACCAGGGTCGAAATTGTTTTGTAGATGTAGTAAGCTTTTTATAAAGCTTGGTTTTTTTAAGACAACGTAAGGCCTATAGTAAACAATGCATTGAAATCAATGCATTGTCACCCATGACAGAAACAGGCAATTACTTGTACACAGACGGACACACGGACGGACACAAGGATAGACACACGGACCGACAGACACGCGGATAGACAGGCTATTTCCAGTATATCCCCGAAAACATTCGTCTTGCGGGGGTATAATAAACAAAGGGTTGGGCGACCTGGCAATTTTTTTTACCAACATTGTAGTTTTAAAATCCATTTTTTTTTCTGGTAGCGGGAATAAAAAAAACTGGTTTGGCCTTTCAGAAATTATGATACTATCTAAATTCAGAAATGCTGTATATCGGCCCAGGATGGGTATGTTACCTTAAAAGCATCAATAACACTTTATTTAAAAGTAACACAATTTCTGATTGGCTAAACCAAATTTTTTTAGCCAATCATAAGTTGTGATATTTGTAAATTCAGAACTCATGAATACCGGCGCGTGTTATATCTTTACACCATCAACAAAGCTATATTCCAAAGTAACACAATTTCTGATTGGCTAAACCAAATTGGTATAGCCAATCAGAAACTGTGATGCTTGTAAAATTAGAAATAAGGTATGCGATACCTTTATTGCATCAACAGCACTGGATGATATCACATCTTCGTAGAAAATATCAAATTGTTCATGAAGCAGAGGTAGTTCGTCTTTCCTGAGGAAATACTGGAGGTGGCATGTGATCGTCACCTGTAAATAGTTGAAATAATCTTAGCCTTGCTCTGACAAAAGGGGATTTAATGCATATCTGTGATGTATCACACCAAGCAAGTCATCACACAATCATGAATCCATAAAATCCGTTTTTGTTCAACAACCGACGTAATCCTGAGGTGAAATGGTTCTTGGGCATGCAAAATATTGACTAGTATCAAAAAGTTTCAACCCATGTCAGCCTGCGCGGACTGCGCAGGCTGACATGGGTCGATACTTTTTGCAAATGCATTGAGTGCCTTTCTTCACAGAGCGTGGCTCAAATTTATTTCTAAGTGATGTAAATATTAGCAGAAACATAAGCAAGCCTTGTTATTTAAACATCTACGAAATTTCAGTCTCAAATGGATGCACCACACGCAGATAGAATCGGACTTGATGGGGGGAGGGAAAGTCCATATCTAGACAGTGTACAATATTGGTTGGTTGGTTGGTTTGTGTTTAACGCCACTTTAACAGCTTAGGTCATATCATGGCTGTCGGTGACACACATGTGTTTCCCTGGTTTTCTCACACCAGCACTAACACAACTTTCTTTCCAAAGCCACCGACTACTTTTCTCACATGCATCAGCAGAGTCGAGAAGCATGTGTGGACTATTTTCAGCTTTTTTCCCCATCTGAATGGTCAAAATGTTAGGATATCATATTCATGCGCCAATCACATAACAAAGCGCGTCTCATTCATATTTGTGTCATTATCTGGTATCCTGGACTAGAGGCCAATTTTACAAAATATGAATAAACTTGTCAAGAACAGTACCTCGAGCTTATCAGCCGTGAAAACATCGATCTGCAGGTCTAGGAAATGAGCCCCTGCCTTAAACACTTTGAACTCCACGTCAGGTCCGAGGAAATATTTTCCGCCGGAAAACACTTGAGTTAAATCAACTCCCCCTGTGCTTTTTTGTCTCTTAAATCCGTACTGAAACATTCAAATATGTCGAAATTCAACTTTTAACCCTTTACTCCATAGATACTCGTTTTAACACATCAACAACAGACTGCTTTTGAAAACATTGTGGGAAAAGGAGAAATTGCTCGTAACGAGCAATTTCTCCTTTTCCCACAATGTTTTCTACTCAAGCAATTAATTGTATCCCCATTTGGCCATATTTTTTCCATCATATCTTTATTTGCTGCTGAATTGGAAGAGCCTAAAGTTGGCATATGAGGTAAAGGGTTAACGGCTGAAAAATAATTATGTATTTATTAGTCCTTATCATGATAAATAACTAACATGAAATTTTGGATAATACATATTCAGTACTCTCAACAAAGCCATGAAATACAAAACAACACAACATTTGACTGACTGGTCCCAAAACGAAGCATTTGTGGCATAAATGCTGGAATTTGTTTCTGATAGAGAAGAAATCAAGGCGGGAAAAGGAGTAAATGCTGGTTGCCACCATAAATATCTTAGGGCCGTTCAAACATGAGATTAAAGTGTGCCGAGTTATTATTTTGGGGCGATACCTGTCCTTTAGTGGCTGTAAATACTTGCGAAGGTGCTAACTTCTGTATTTCTTTATCTTCTGACTTCATCAACGTCTACACAGTAGTTTGTCAGGTGAGAG
This sequence comes from Tridacna crocea, assembly GCA_943736015.1. Lineage (NCBI taxonomy): Eukaryota > Metazoa > Mollusca > Bivalvia > Cardiida > Cardiidae > Tridacna > Tridacna crocea. Next base: position 21,130,308 of record OX031069.1, read on the forward strand.
AGTGAACAAAGAGAAATACTGGTTCCCTATTTCAATTTTACCCGCCACTCTGGTTTTTACCAGTGACACTGGTACCCAGCGTCACTACACTCCCCCCGACTTTCTCCAAGAAGGCTTCGGCGGTAGCTGACGGAATCTTTATTTGGAGGGTTACTCCCAAAGTGGGGTGGAAACCTTTCCCTAGGTCACAACTCAAATACCCGGGGCTAGAAGCCGCTGAAATTTGCCCCTTAAGTGGGCTAGAAGCCGCACAAGAACTTTAAAGCTAGAAGCTTTGGGTTAGTAGGCTAGAAGCCGCACAAGACCCTTAAAGCTAGCAGCTTTTGAATAAGTGGGCTAGAAGCCGCACAAATGCTGGAAAACAACAAGCTAGACTGAAACTAGTAAAAGAGAAAGGAGCTAGAAGCTCTATTTCACTGGGCTAGAAGCCGCAGAGAAAATCTGGTCAATCTCCCTAGTTTCCTTGGCGTATCATACGACAACACACTAACTTATCCTGGGTTACAGACCAGTACTTTAGTAAGTATAGGAGAGAATTCCTCCACCAGAATGCAACTGGCTAAAAGCCAAACTGAGAAGACAGCATCCGGCCCAGCCACAGGGAGACAATAATAGCCTCTTATTGCAGCCGGTCTTCCCGCCACCACTCCAAGGCCTCAACCTGATCTAGACTAAAAGCCCTGATCATGTTGGCGAAGCCAAAGAAGGAATTGGGAAACTCCTTCAGCCATCCATCTACCACACACTGGTTTCCGGTGAAGCAGTGTAGATGGATCCTTTGGCGAGGCCTAACATACCTCCGCGTAAAACGCAGAAGTTTGAGAAAAACCTCAAATCCGCAGTCCTCATCCACTTTTGTGCAATGCAACACCTGAACTTGCCACTTTCAGCAAGGGCATAACTCTCTCCAGCAACACTAGTTAACCTGACGTGAGGACGTCTTAGTCAACCCGTGCTACGGAGTGCGTCGCAGCTACACCAAGTCAGCGGGCTCTTCGGGGAGCTAGAAGCCCCAGCCGTAGAGGCCGACTTACTTGCAAACACCTGAAGTTTGCGGGCTCTTCGGGGAGCTAGAAACCCCAGCCTTAGAGGCCGACTTATAACTTCTGTTTTATTAGCTTGTTTTCTTCTTACCTCCCCCCCTCCCCCTTTTTTGGAGCCGCCTCTCCGGGGGCCCTCCCGGGGCTGGAGACAGTGGGACTAAACCCGACTGGAGTGAAAGGTAAAAAGTTCCGACGGAGCGGGCTAAACTTTTGGCAAGGCCTTGACCTGGCTGAAGGATAGGCTAGAAGCCACATCCTTGGATACACCTACACAGAAAGACAGGCTAGAAGCCGTATCTTCCTATCCAATGGGTTACCTTGGAGTCGGAGATAATTTGCAGATGTTTTATACTGACAAATAATCAGTATGCTACATCCACAGTTCCTCCACTCTTGCAGGCCTTACACTTATATTTGTCAATAGTCAGTGCATCTGATACACTGATATTAACGCATGAACCATGGAACCACTCATCACAATAGTCACACTGTATCATGAAGCGACCATTCCAGGGCTGGCGACACAAGCAATACTTGGTGCCTTCCTCACTGTCGGGAATGATTGCTGAATCCTGAGGTAGGGATTTGTGCTTTGTGATCCAATTTGGGAGAGTCCTATCCCTACAGGGCATTAGCCTGTCATGGTTCACTACGAACACAGACTTATGGAGCTTCACACGATATACGTATGAAGACAGTTTCTTTATTATTATGGCTGGTCCCTTCCAAGGAGATGACAGTTTTCTGGACTGTCCCTTACTAACTGCTGTATCTAATAGATACACAACATCTCCTTCAGCATATGGCCGTAAAAGAATTTTCAGATCATAATTCTTTTTCATGCGCTTCAGTGAAGTTTTCAGATTCTGGCGAGCGGTGTCATGAGCCGATTGCATGTTTTTAACCAGGTCATTGACATACTCGCCATAATCCACAGACTGACTTTTGGGACAAGGGAACATCAAATTTGCTGGTGTATTGATCTCCCGTCCCAACATCAATCTATTCGGGGTAAAACCCGTACTTCTGTTTACTGAAGCCCTTATTGCCATAGCTATTTGCTGGAGGTACTTGTCCCATTGATCCTGTTTTTTACCTAAAAAGCATCGGACAGCATCCATTAAAGTACGATTAAATCGTTCTACCTGTCCGTTGGCTGCAGGTCGATAAGGAGTGGTTCTAGCCTTATGGATCTGCAAAGCTTTGCATAAAGCTTCAAAAAGTTTTCCGTCAAAGTTCCTGCCTTGATCGGAGAAAATCTGTAGTGGTAGACCAAAACGCGAAAAAAAGTTATCAATGGCCGCCTGAGCCGTTTCCTCCGCGCGCTGAGAAGGCAAAGGGACACATTCAACCCATTTCGTAAACTGGTCCACCATCATTAGGCAGTGAACATTACCAAGCATTGTTTTAGGTAAAGGACCAATAAAATCTATATGTACCCGCTCCATAGGTACCCCAGCTTGAAATTCTGTTAATGGGACCTTTCCATAAGCCTTGTTCTTTTTGCTCTGGTTGCAGACATTGCAAGATAGCACATAGGACTCCACATCCTTTGACATACGAAACCAGAAAAACTTTTCTTTGAGTTTTGCCTTTGTCCTAGCAACACCTTGATGCCCCGCTGAGGGTATATCATGGTGCAAGGACAAGACAGATTCTTTAAGACTTTCGGGGACGACTAGAAGCCAGTCACCCATGTCTTCATCTGGTTTTTGTCTGTATAAGACACCATCTATAAGTTTGAACAACTCTTTATCCAGCCAATAACTTTTTGCCCCAACGCTGGCAATAAACAAATCTTTTTCAGCTGGTTCTTCCTTTTTCTCGATCCAAGCTAGAAGCATGGCGAGATTTTTGTCTTTATGTTGCTCGTCTCTGAGTTCACCGAGTGAATAGCCCCAGCACGTTCTTGTGGTGGTACTGGTAGCCAAATCACTCAGGGAGACGGTGCAACACCCTATTTTGCTCAAACTTCTTTCCTTATGGAAAGTTATGTCAAAGTGTGCTTCTGTACTACCTAACCCGTCAATGTCTCCAGAACCAATGACGTCTAGAAGACGGTCATTGCCTGTAAATATGACTGCGTCTAGAAGACGGCGGTCTTTACAGGGAGCGTCGTCTGTCGGCTGGTCTAGAAGACCCGAGCCTAGACTGCTCTTGATGCCTGGATGCTGCCCTGAATGGTCTAGAAGACCCGATTCAGTCTGCAGCTCTTTAGCAGTACAAGATCTTTCTGAAAAAATCTGGCGGACTCCCACTGACCTGGCCTCGCCCCTTCTTGCACCTACCACTTTTCGGTTAACCTCTGTCAGAGGTGCCTTCCCTTCCTGCACGACCAGACTAACGGCCTCGTCCACTTCGTCAGTGAACTTAGCCCACTGGGTATGCGCCCTCGTGCAGTAATGGCATCCTCCGCATGGTAGGTCCGCAAGCTTGATGCCAGAAATGTACTTTAAGCATGGACTTAAAGGATCTGGGATCCTTGAAAGTGCGTCCGCATTTCCATGCTTTGATCCCTCTCGATGTTTGACCACCATGTGGTATTGAGAAAGTTCCTCAATCCATCGAGCTAGCTGGCCCTGCGGTTCTTTGAACCTTAATAACCAGGTTAAACTGGAGTGGTCTGTCCTTACTGTAAAGATCTTACCAAGCAGATAGAACCTGAACTGTCTAGTAAACCTCACAATGGCCAACAACTCCCTCCGGGTGGTGCAATAATTCTGTTGCTCAGGAGTCAGAGAAAAACTGCTAAAAGCAATCACCTTCTCAACCCCATTCTGCAACTGAATCAACTCAGCGCCTATGGCAAACTGAGATGCATCCACATCCAAAATGAAGGTATCATTGACGTTCGGTAAAGCTAGAACAGGTGGACTTGTAAGTACTGCTTTTAACTTTTCAAAAGCACCCTGATGCTCTTCACCCCATGTAAAGGGTTTTCCCCCTGTCAGTTTGTACAGAGGACGAGCGATCTCTGCAAAATCTTTTACGAACATTCTATGGTAATTAGCTAACCCCAGAAACTGTTCAACTTCTTTAGAACTTTTGGGCGTTGGCCAATTTCTAACAGTTTCTGTGTCTTTCTCTGTCATGGATAAAGAGTTTCCACTTACAGATCTGCCCAGAAACTCCACTTCATTTTGAAAGAAGAGGCATTTCTTAGGCTTCAGCTTCATACCATGTGTTCTAAATCTATCCAGGACTTGACATAGATTTTGCAAGTGCTCTTCAAAAGTTTTTCCCATTACAAGAATGTCATCTAAAAAGGCAAGTACAATCTTCCAGGTCAGTCCCTTCAGTATGAAGTTGACAACCCGGGAGAATGTGGCAGGTGCATTGGTCAGACCAAAACCCATCTTTAAGTGTTCAAAGAGTCCGAACTTGGTAATAAAAGCTGTTTTCTTACGGTCTTCCTCTTTGACCTTAACTTGCCAATAAGCAGAATTTGCATGTAGTTTAGAAAACCAGATGTTTCCTGCCAGCGTGTCAAGACAATCTTCAACTAGTGGTAATGGGAATGTGTCTTTCACTGTGACGTCATTCAAAGCTCGGTAGTCGATGCACCACCGAACTGAGCCATCTCTCTTCCTGATTAAAACAGGAGAAGAAGCCCATTCAGACACAGATTCCTGAATGACGCCTGCATCCAACATTTTCTTCAGGTGAGCTTCTTCCTCATCAACAAAACACGCAGGTGTTCTACGCATTCTTTGTTTGATAGGCTTAGCGTCACCTGTATCAATTGCATGCTCTATAGCTGCGAATTGACCAAGGTCAAACTCACTTTGAGCAAAGACATCGGCATAGCTACGTAGAACGCCAGCTAATTTCGATTCTTGCTCTGCATTAAGGTGCGTTCTGGATGCCTCAAACACACCCTGCAAATGCAATGGTAATTCCACAGCTATATTACTCTCACCTTTGTGGCTAGAAGCCACAAGATTCACTGACCCGTGACCCTGGGGTTTTCCCATTGAGCTAGAAGCCGCAACAGGCCTAAACCCCTTACTGAATTCAGTTGGGCTAGAAGCCGCAACTGACCTTGACATATGGCGTAAATTAGTTGGGCTAGAAGCCGCAACAGACCTTATTCCATGATTATGTATTGTTGGGCTAGAAGCCGCAACACTACTAGACCCTGATATGGAAGATTGGCTAGAAGCCATTCTTTCATCTGCACTGTGCATGTCCCCTAAAACAGTGTCAATTTCGTGTGCATTCGCAATAATTTCATTCTTTTTCAATGTTTTGAAATTATCGGTGGGGTTAACCAGACAGATGATCGGTCTATCACCGGCAGATCTGACAATGCAAGGCATAAGTACCTTTCTTTGGTGTATCAGATCACCAGGTTCTAGATAATAATCACCCAGCTGGTCGTCCAATTTACATGCAACACGAACAACAGAATTGGGAGGGACCACCACCCTTTTTGTCAAAGACACCCTAGCCACAACAGGTTTTTTATCCTGCAGATGTGTCGTGACAGGGACGCTTTCTCCATTCACCACAAGGGTGTCAGACTTCATATCATGTAAGACACCCAAATGGCGCATGATGTCATGGCCCAACAACATGTCGTCTGAAATAGGGGCGACATAAAGTCTTTCCCTAATTATCTGGGAGCCAAGACATATCTGCACAGGTTTAACTATGAAACCTGGTAAAATGTTGTCCCTATCCGCCATCTGCATCACGATATCCTTGATCTTTTTTGGTTTTTGTTTCAAGGTATCGTAAACCTGCTTGGAGAGAATAGAAATTTCTGCTCCCGAGTCAATCTTAGCCTGAATATCTCTTCCCCCGACTTTCAAATTGATGAAAGAAGAGCCTGCACAAACAATCTGTACCTTAACTGGCTCGTCCTTAAAGGTAGGAGGATTAGGATTGATAATGGTCGCAGTATTACTACTCCCTTTAGTCTGGTTAGAAACCGAGACCGACTCAGAAGTCAGGTTAGAAACCGTGACTTTCGACTGAGTTTGACCACCTTTAAATGTTTCTTTGACAGAGGACTGAGGGGCGTGGTCCTTGACCTCAGTCCTTACCCGTTTAAATTCTGCTGGTTTTCTTTGTTTTTCTTCTGTAACCAGGCCTTGTACCTCTTACAATCTTTTTTGTAATGGCCAGCCTTTTTACAGAAGAAACAAAGATCACCTGGTTTGGCCTTTCTTTTTTCTTTTTCTGACTTAATTGCTTCAGCAACGACCTTTTTTACTTCCTCCAAGGTTACCTGGTTGATGAACACTTGGTCTGTAGATTTTTTACTTTTTTTCTGTCCATCAACAGCCCTGGTAATGTTTTGGTGGTGTTTCACCAAATTCAAGGCCTGCTGAATACTTTTAGGGTTTTCAAGGCAAGCATGTTTGGCTGCTTCCTTGTCCAAACAACCTTGACTGAATCTAGCAACAGCCTCCTGAATTCTATGACTTTCAGGCAAGTCTTTGTAGGCTGAAGTAGCAAGGGACATGACCCTATCTGCCCAGTCTTCTAAAGTTTCCTCTGGATGTTGAGAGGCTTGCTGGAAGTTGACTCGAGCAGTTTCAATCAAGTCAATGGAGCCAAACCTACTTTCAAGTTTTTTGAGCATTTCCTTGAAAGTAAATTCTTCATCCATCCTAAATGTGATGGTGAAGAAGTCTAGAGCCTTTCCTTCTAGACTCCAAGTCAAATAATCCTTGCATTCCTGCTCTCCCCAGTTAGAAACCGACCTATAGCTCTCGAACATTTTTCTGAACGAAAACCAGCTCGTCTTGCCATTAAAATGTAGATTTTTTGGCAGCAGAGCCGGTTTCCCTCTTTTCAGAATGGCGGGTCTAGAAGACACCTGCCTGTCCAAAGCTACTTCAGGTTTAGGAGAACCGGAATTTAAACTTTAGGAAGACTCGTCCGGATAGAATCCAGTCGGTCTTCTGTTAACCCTCAACTTCCGGGACTTTTTGCTTGTGCTGGTGAGTCTCGGGATAGGCGGCTGAGCTAATTGTTCTTTAATGGTAGAATTTGTTTTAGGAACCTGTCTCTCCAGATTCTCAAACTCCTGTGTGAGGGGCTTGAATCCTGGAGGGACACGCGGAGTAGCAGTGTGCACGGAAGATTGTCTAGAAGACATATCCACAGCAGCCGCTTGTCTAGAAGACAAGTCAAAAGTTGACGGCTGCTGTGCCAGCGACTGCTGCAACTCCAACTGGGTCCTAATCAATCTCTGCAAGTCTTGAATTTGTTTGGCTGTTTGTTCTTGGAGGACTTGCAAAGTTACCATATCCATCCGTGTTTTCAATGGGCTTTGCCTGGATTCAGGCAAAGGTGATTTGGGTGGCTGCAGATGGAGAGTTGGTTTAGGTGGAGAAACCAACTTATGTAATTGCTCAGTCTGTGCAGAATGTGTTACGGGTTTAATTTTTTGCACAGAAGGTCTAGTTTGATGGGGTGGGGTTTGAAAAGTAGCAGCAGTCCTCGGAACTGTTGTGAATTCCGAAAACATTTGCTCCAAACCTTGGCTTTTCTTAGTAGGCCGTATGTCACTTTGTGACAAAAGCCTACGTAGCTGATCCTCAGTCTCACTTATCTGAGACTCAAGTTCAGCTCTTTCTGCCTCTAGTGAGGTTAAGGGAGGAAGTGGTAAACTCTTATCTGCCCTTTCTCTCTTAAGTAGTCTTCTAGAAAGAACACTGAAATCTAATTGATTCCAGGTTTCTTCTTCAACTGCCCCCATCATCATCATGGAGAACGCCATTTTAGTCACCGGACCATACATATCTCTATGGTAGACAATGGCCTCTGCTCTTTTTTGGCCAATGGCTTTAATGCTGCAGAGTTGGTCAACAGTTGCAGTGTTGATGTTCATTCTGCTCATTTTTTCCAAAGAGAAATGAATACAGGCAATTTTTTGTGTTTAATCAAAAATTAAACAAAATGCAAAACCTGCAAGGAAAAAGCATGCAATTTAAACAACAAAGAAAGCAAAAACTGACAGTTAAATTCAAGTGCTTAGAAAGCGTACCTGAAAATAACAGAAAAACTTTCTAATTGTAAACCAGGTGGGTGGGGTGAGTACTGGCTTTACAGTAAAATGGGCGCTTCCTGCCTGTAAAGATTAAACTGGCATACCCTAACCTGATTTAAATTAGCCTTTCTTTCTTTTCTGTGTAGACCAAATTTGTAACTGACATGTGAAACCACCTCGGCTAGAAGCCAATTAAGGTAACACAAGAAAACTGGGACCAAACAAGTAGAACTCAATTTAGTCTTGAAGTCAAAAGTTGTATTGAATGAGTAGAACTCAATTCAATACCCTTATCCACAACAGGTGCCTTGTTTTCAAATTGTTTTTCAAGCTAGAAGCCTGAGGGAGTCTTTTTTGGAATTTATAGAAGGCTCGCGAAAACACAATACCAACAACCAAAAAGACTGGAAACAATCGAAAAAGTTCTTGTTTTTAATCCTCGTCGCCAATAAAGTGTGCCGAGTTATTATTTTGGGGCGATACCTGTCCTTTAGTGGCTGTAAATACTTGCGAAGGTGCTAACTTCTGTATTTCTTTATCTTCTGACTTCATCAACGTCTACACAGTAGTTTGTCAGGTGAGAGAGTGAACAAAGAGAAATACTGGTTCCCTATTTCAATTTTACCCGCCACTCTGGTTTCCCAGTGACACTGGTACCCAGCGTCACTACAAGATTATTTCGTTTACCTACCGTCGAGAACCTGGAAATACGTGAATGAGAGTGAGTTATGGTTGTGGTGCAGATGAAAAGCTGTCTTAAAGTGCTAAAATATACCAAACGTAACCAACCAGACACGAAAAAATTTGCTTGAAAGTACTAAAAATAATGTGCTTTACATACCTCATGATATTCCAAAGTCACGAAGCTCATTGGCAGTAAGATAACCAATAATAATGCTAGAAGACCGACCACACCCCCAACTATATAAAACAGAGTTTTGTTTTCTTCGAAGCCTGGCATATTCGTAGACAAGTCCTACCTGAAATGATAATTAACTGAAAATAAATTTGAAATAAAATGCATATTTGTTTGTATGTTATTCTTTATCTACTTTGTATAATCACAAAATTTATTGACCCTTTTTTGTATTCATCAGAGAAATACAGCGGAATAAATGGGACATACGCAGTCACGATATTAATTATCTTGTGGCCATGACTTGGTATCTCGTGATCAAGCCTAAACGATCTCGTATAGACGACGTAACGTCTCTTGATCAAGCCTAACGATCTCGTTAACACAACGAAATATCTCGTGATAAAGCGCAAACGATCACGTAGACACAACATAATATCTCGTGATCAAGCCTAAAGGATCTCGTGGACAAAACATAATCTCTGGTGTCCAAGCCTGAAGGATCTCGTAAACACAACGTTATATCTCGTGATCAAGACCAAACAATCACCACTACGTAATATCTCGTGATCAAGCCCAGCGCTACTATGTGGACACAACGTAATATCTTACGATCAAGCCCACACGATCTCATGGACACAACGTTACATCTCGTAATCAAATATGAACGATGTCATGGACACAACGTAATATCTCGTGATCAAGCCAAAACGATCTTGAAGACACAACGTAATATTTCATGATCAAGCTCACACGACCTCGTGGAAACAACCTTATATCTCGTGATTACGCCCAAACGATCTCGTAGACACAACGTTATACCTCGTGATCAGGCCTACACGATCTCATGGACACAACGTAATATCTCGTGATCAAGCCAGAACAATCTCATGGACACAACGTAAGACCATGTGTCTAAGCCTAAACAACCTCATGGACACAACGTAATATGTCGTTATCTATAGCCTCCGCTATCTCAAGGACACTACGTTATATCTTGTGATCAAACCTACACGATCTCGTCGACATAATTTAATATCCCTTGATCATGTCTAAACGATCTCGTGGACACAACATTGTATCTCGACGTAACATCGTATAGACGAGCACGAAAGTTGTAAAGAGTCAAGCATTTTACCAAACATTTCCGCTATTGCGGAAAAAGTATATCAATATGAAATGCTCTAAACAAACCGTCTTATCTTACTGCATACCTATCAAGTATGATTAGATTTTCTACGAAGCTTTGAATAGAGGTTTGAGTTCGTAACAATGTATTCGTTCCCCCCCCCCCGATTATTCTTACGTTCTATATGGCCTACGATCACCTTACGTTGCCCCTTCAATGTCCGTACCCCTCTTTGCCTATGGCCACCGTATGGAGAGTGATACAAGTACCGTGCAGAAACTCCAATATTTCCGTACGATCTCCACAACAATAAATGGCATTCGGACGTCTGCGTAAAGCGTTAACGCGGATCATCCTGTGCAATCCGCGCAGACTGGTCAGAGACGATACTTTAAGACTTCTTTCTATTTTGTACTTTAGTATAGCTTTATTCGAAATAGAAAGCCGCATAACAAAGGAAATTGTCGTCTCGGATCAGCCTGCGCGGAAAAGGCAGGCTGATCCGGGGGTGACACTTTACGCAAATATCCATATGCCCGTTTTCGCGTGATGCATTCCGTGTGATATCCACAAGGCTTTCTTCCTATCCGTTGCTGAAAAGAAGTAGCACAAAAAAATAGCATGATGCCTGAATGAAATGTAAACACGTACACGGTAGCCCGTAGCCATCTACGATTCCTGAAAATTCTTACGGAAAATGGCAGACAAGTAAGTCAAATGGCGCCTTAAGTAACACTTAAGGCTGTTAAGCGTGACTTACTTACCTTTTTGCGGACAGTGTAGATCAAGATCAGACTGCACAGAACGTGCAGTCTGATCCTGGATCTACACTGTCCGCTAACGAGTTATAATTCCCCAAAAGTTATGTATGAAGAAGCAATATTTTTGTTTTTATTCTCGAATCGATAAAAACACATTTTAGTTATTTAGCAGGATTAGGGTTGAATAAACATAATCCATTTGATTCTTGGTCGCGTCCATGATGCTTCACTTTTTCCAAGATGAAAAAAAAGACATGTCAAAATGGAAAAAGTAAAGATAACGGTTCCGATGTCACCTAAATGACAGGACGAGCCTTTTAAAAGAAGAAAACACCATGTAAAAATACAGAAAAATATTGGCAGCTAGCATTTCTGCTTTCCCAACTGCATCTTGAACTCAGAAAGCTTGTCCTTGATGTTAAACCCATTACCACACAATCCCTGCTTTTGACGACATACAGAAAGAAGCCTTTAGAAAACAGTGTGGGAAAAGGAGAAAATGCTGGTAACCAGCATTTTCTCCTTTTTCCACAATGTTTTCTACTCATGACGACACAATTTCAATTTTGTCGTCTGCAAATGCTTTCGATTTGGACAAGCCTGAGTTTTTGTCTTTTGGTAAAGAGTTAAGAAAACACGGGATTGTGTGCTAAAATGGATTATCAAACCAACTACTGTAGCACACAACAAGTCAAATGCGGCTCGAATGATGCATTTCTACTTTGAAGGGATAAAAAATATTACAGGTAAAGGGGGAACAACGCTGGTTATCAGCATTTTCTCTTTTATCCACATTGTTTTCTTAAAGGTTTTTACCCTGGGTTCGTCCGAAAAATAAAAAAGAGTATATTAAGAGAGTTATTTGGTAAAGGTTTATCTGACGCCATGACGCTTGCCCAAACGGTCCCGTGTTTTAATGAACCTGATGGAGGAAGTGTTTGGAAACATCGAGGAAAAGGGAGAAAATGATGGTAAGCAGTATTTCCTTGTTTTCCGCCAATATTTTCTTTTATTTCAAACAGACAAATGACATTATTTTAGCCTCATTGAATTTGTCCTTTGGAAATTCTTTCATATTGGATATCTAAGTTTTTGTCTTTTGGTAACGAGCAACGGGTCCGAGATAATCTCATTTACATTTAGATGAATGTACGCCGAAATATATTTTTATACTACAGGGAAACATGAAATTCGGCTTTGCATATCAATTCCTGGGTCCGTATTCGCCAACCAGTCTTGGGAATATTTTTAATCTTATTCTCCAAGGTTTTCTACATTTGTAAGTAACACAACTTCTGATTGGCTAAGCCGAATGGTTTAGCCAATAAGAAGTTGTGCTACTTACAAATGTAGAAAACTCTGGGGCATAAGACAAAGAGCGTTCCTATGAATAGTTGGTGAATACGGGCCCTGCGTTCGTCTTCACCAACCATTCTTAAAAGAACATTCTCAGATGTACTCTTCCAAATCTTCTAAATTTGAAAGTAGCCCGAATTCTGACTGGCTGAACCAAATGGTTTAGTCAATCAGAAGTTGCGTTATTTTCAAATTTAGAAAATCGTGAAGAATAAATCTAAGAATTTTCTTAATCAAAGCGCTGAGAACGCTGATGTGGCATTTGTCAAGGAAGCCACTGTGTGAATTAATAATTTGAAAATAAAAAAAAAGAGAAATATTATTCAAATATCAACTTGTAAATCAACATTCTTGGCAAATTAATACGTCTCTTTTGTTAAAGGGGGAGTACCGGTGCCTTAGTTTGCATTATTTGTTTATTGGTGGTCTCCCTTTGATCTTTCAAGAGGAGCCAGGAGTTACGTCCCTTGACGGAAGGGTGCATGATGGGTAGAGAGAGAAACTATGAAGATATATTGAATTCAATTAAGTTTATACCTGAATACTATGATTTTGAGATATCTTTGGCCGTCAATATCCAATTCTCAACATTACAATAAAGTTTTCTACCTCTTAATATGCATGCCCAATCACATGAGTAGCGTGCAATCATGAGACGAAAAAGCCCAGGAACAGACTGTTTTTGGAACGAAACATCGTGAAAGCAAAGCGGTCAGTCGACAAATTTTGTGTATATCATTGCACCAACAGAAAGCTATGAAGAGGTGAAGCTATTTTCAATCAAAAATAATTTTCAGCGATTGATGGCCTATTGCAGTTTATTTCAATACGCCATTTTCTATTAAACATCTAAGTGCTATCGAAAAAATCATATGTCTAGAAAAATTGAGACTAATTGGACTTCCTTCGGTTTTGCACAAACTATCATACATGTTCCTCTAAATTCAATATTGAATATTTATTATTGATCTCATAGTGGCATTGTCTTCGACAAATCGACAAGTGCCACAAAAATCGTTGGTAAATACGCACCTAGTTCTAAGATTAGATCTGCATGTTCGTTCCTGGCAAACCGTTTCAATCTTTCCAATATAATGCTATGGTTCCATAGCCCTGATGAAGATGGCTTATGGATCATTTGTTGGGGAAATGATAAAATGCAGGTGACCACTACTTGCTCCTTTTCTCACAACACTTTCTGCTTTAATATGGACAAAATGCCATACTTTGAAGCATCTTCAAAGTGCAGTTTGAAAATGCTTTCAATAGGTAGTACACGTGTAGATTTTAAATCATTTAATCTTTCCCGCGCATGTACATTTGGTTTCTAAAGCTTAGCCCATCTAAAGCTAGCATAATCGCAAAAACAAAGAAAGGTTTGAGAGAGTGGAGAAATAAAATAGGCCTATGACACAAGTGATGGTAGTTATCTCTATTATCAGAGTAACATTAGTAAATATTCATGCAAGAGTAAACTAAGTAACTTTTCGTATGGTTAGTTTAGTTTTAATTTAGTTTAAACATTATTATTTTACATCGATTGAGAAACAAGTATGGTTACGACCGGTGTAGATTTAATCAAGCTGTGCAATGTATGAATCTAATTTAACCCATTACCACACAACCCCTGCTTTTGACGACCCTGAGAAAGAAGCCTTCAGAAACATTGTGGGAAAAGGAGAAAATGCTGGTGACCAGCATTTTCTCCTTTTCCCACAATGTTTTCTACCCTTCACAAAAACAGATCAAATTTTCAGTCACTTTTATTTTGTCGTCTGCAAATGCTTTCGATTTTAACAAGCCTAAAATACTGTTGTTTGGTAATGAGTTAAACTTTTCGTATGATTACGACCGGTCTGGACTTAGATCTGACTTCAATGTATTACTTTATAAGCTTACATACAGATTGGTCATTTTACAATAGAATATAGGGTTTCATGAATTTACTAATGACATATACAGAGATACTTACAGTTTGCCCTACTTTCTAAACCAATGAAAACGCCGGATTTCGTTCAAAACTGCTGGATTTAATTCCATACAGACTCAATATGTTGCAATATGTTATTAAATGGTTGACCTATATACAGTTGTATCCCGGTTAACGAGAAGCTCCGCCCACAGTATTTTAGCTGGTCCTTGTAGAGTAAATACCAATCTAATGCATACACTGTAGTAAAAGGGGCGGGGATTATTCCAAGTAATTGCATCATCGCCAAAAAAGTGACGTAATTTCCACGTGAATATCGGGACTAAATAACTCGTACTTGGCCACCTGGTATTTAACCCTTTACCAAATAACCTTTGGTTTTGACTACCAGGCTGGGAAATTTGGCTTGGGTCCAATTTGAAACCGTTTGCAGACAACAACTTGGTACTTGCTCAAATTAAAGGATTTGTCTGTGGAAAGAAAAAAAAAGAGACATAGCAGGAAAGGAGAAAATGCTCCTTACAAGCAATTTCTCCTCTACCCGCAATGTTTTCACGCGCCTTCTGCCTCAGGGCAGTAAAAAAGAGGGCTTATCTGGTATGAAGCAGATCCTGGACAATGAGCCACTTTAGAGGGACATGGGTGTCTATTGTACACACTTGTGTTAGCAACACGTCGCCTTTGTCGGGGAAAATAAATTCTTTATAAAATTCCTCGTCTTCAACCGGCTCAAAGCATGCATCCATTGCTGAATCTATCGCTTCAAAGAGCATGAAATTCGGCAGTTTCCGTACCTACATCTAATCTCGCCCGTAAAACGGCCGTTTACATTTGAACTGCGAGTCACATGATCTTATACAATGGCGGGCCAATGTGATTCGTTTAGCAACGACTTAACGACCTCAATGAAGTTATTCTATTCACATCTGTGTATCTGTCGGTTAAAACTTCAATCGAAATTGATAAAAAAAAATAATGTAGATCTACGAATTGTTTGTCGAAATATGGTTCGAAAGATTTCGATAGAAAATTAAAACCCAAGTTTTCTTTTGGAAGAGGAGCCTGACAATTTTCAGAACGGTATACCGGCGTATTTCCGAGTGTACCGATCTGCTGCATATCAATCCACTAGATACAGACGAGGGATATGATGGCTACCATCACCCGTGATATGCCGAATGAGTCTGACTGCAGACAATTGTCCTGAAACTAGTTCAAGGACAACCTGAGTAACAGTTTTAACGCCGTACGACTGAAAACGCACGTACGTACAACCGTCAATCAAAAGAGGCGTGTCGAACTGAGCTTTCTGTCGTTCTTGTATGGCTCTTTCCACCAATTCTTAGCTGTCAGTCAATTAGAAAGTAGGGCAAACTGTAAGTTAGTTATTGATCATATATTTCATTTGTATGAAACTTTACAGTTTGCCCTACTTTCTAAACCAATGAAAACGCCGGATTTCGTTCAAAACTGCTGGATTTAATTCCATACAGACTCAATATGTTGCAATATGTTATTAAATGGTTGACCTATATACAGTTGTATCCCGGTTAACGAGAAGCTCCGCCCACAGTATTTTAGCTAGTCCTTGTAGAGTAAATACCAATCTAATGCATACACTGTAGTAAAAGGGGCGGGGATTATTCCAAGTAATTGCATCATCGCCAAAAAAGTGACGTAATTTCCACGTGAATATCGGGACTAAATAACTCGTACTTGGCCACCTGGTATTTAACCCTTTACCAAATAACCTTTGGTTTTGACTACCAGGCTGGGAAATTTGGCTTGGGTCCAATTTGAAACCGTTTGCAGACAACAACTTGGTACTTGCTCAAATTAAAGGATTTGTCTGTGGAAAGAAAAAAAAGAGACATAGCAGGAAAGGAGAAAATGCTCCTTACAAGCAATTTCTCCTCTACCCGCAATGTTTTCACGCGCCTTCTGCCTCAGGGCAGTAAAAAAGAGGGCTTATCTGGTATGAAGCAGATCCTGGACAATGAGCCACTTTAGAGGGACATGGGTGTTTATTGTACACACTTGTGTTAGCAACACGTCGCCTTTGTCGGGGAAAATAAATTCTTTATAAAATTCCTCGTCTTCAACCGGCTCAAAGCATGCATCCATTGCTGAATCTATCGCTTCAAAGAGCATGAAATTCGGCAGTTTCCGTACCTACATCTAATCTCGCCCGTAAAACGGCCGTTTACATTTGAACTGCGAGTCACATGATCTTATACAATGGCGGGCCAATGTGATTCGTTTAGCAACGACTTAACGACCTCAATGAAGTTATTCACATCTGTGTATCTGTCGGTTAAAACTTCAATCGAAATTGATAAAAAAAAAATTAATGTAGATCTACGAATTGTTTGTCGAAATATGGTTCGAAAGATTTCGATAGAAAATTAAAACCCGAGGTTTCTTTTGGAAGAGGAGCCTGACAATTTTCAGAACGGTATACCGGCGTATTTCCGAGTGTACCGATCTGCTGCATATCAATCCACTAGATACAGACGAGGGATATGATGGCTACCATCACCCGTGATATGCCGAATGAGTCTGACTGCAAACAATTGTCCTGAAACTAGTTCAAGGACAACCTGAGTAACAGTTTTAACGCCGTACGACTGAAAACGCACGTACGTACAACCGTCAATCAAGAGAGGCGTGTCGAACTGAGCTTTCTGTCGTTCTTGTATGGCTCTTTCCACCAATTCTTAGTTGTCAGTCAATTAGAAAGTAGGGCAAACTGTAAGTTAGTTATTGATCATATATTTCATTTGTATGAAACTAAATCGTCGGTCGGCTTCGCCTCCCTCCGATTTAATTCCATACAAATGAAATATATGATCAATAACTTATACAAATCGTCGGTCGGCTTCGCCTCCCTCCGATTTAATTCCATACAAATGAAATATATGATCAATAACTTATACATGTATATGCCGGTATTTCGAAAGAATATGGCGCGTCATACTATATATAAATACACGCAATATAATGTGAACGCGATAACTGTGACCTTTGTTTCGTTGTCTGCGCATGTCATATTCTTTGAAGATTCGACTGTCTTTTATGAAGCATCACTTGCCCCAAAAGCCGGCTGACTGTAATATTACGCTCTATAAAGTAGTAATCTAGAAAATAGCTTTTATCAATACGTTTGAGGGGAAATGAGACCTGCTTTAGCTCCAGATTTCTCTAGACTGCTGATCATAGCTGAGTGAATTGCACGAGGTAGTGTTTTATTGAGTAAACGCTTATTTTAGTTTGAAATTCAAAGTAACGGTTGTCGCGTAGGAAAATGGTTCGGTTCTGTACCCAGGATGCCCAAATTAGATAGATGAGTGCTTATAGAATGCCATCTAGCGGGAGATAATGACTTTGTTTACCAATTTTGGCTTATTATCTTCTCTAAAATATAAACACAGCAGTGTGTAATTTATGATTCAAAACCATAGTGAGCTAATCAATAATTGGCCCAATAATTTACCTTTACCACCCCTCTTTGAATATCGACTGATCCAGGTGGATGCCAACATAATCGCTTTCACTTTTTATATCTTCTTACCAGTACAAGTCAGTTATACAAGTTTAAGTCGATTTGTGTTTACCAACATTTTCTCCTTTTCCCCCAATATTTTCTAAATCCTTTTCTTCAGGGTTGTGAAAACTCGGGATTGTTTAGTAGAGGTTAAAATGGTGTAATATTTATATTTTCAATGGACATTTCCAAAACTGTCTGCGATTTAGTTCCAAGATTTTTTTGCTGGTGTCATGGAGAGAAATGACCCCCATTACAAAATGACCCACGGGTCATTTCTCTGCGTCGAGGAATGACCCATGGGTCATTTCTCTACGTAGAGAAATGACCCATGAGTCATTCCTCTACGTTAAGAAATGACTGTGGGTCATTTTGTAATGGGGGTCATTACTCTGCATTACACCGGCAAGTACAATGTAGTAACGTGATACATAGGAATTGCGTCCAGCAATCGATCTATATCTAGATCACTTCAAAGCGGAAATTCCAATTGCGATTTGTAGGTCAATAAAAAAACATATACATAGTTACCGAAATCGAATTCCAAATGATTAAGATTTTTCCTCTTTTACAATGTTGAACAAGTTATGTACACTAGAGTCTCCAGATATTTGTATTGAATTCACCTGAGGAGAAAGAAAGTAACACGGAAATCCCACACAAAAAATCTACTTATCCGAGACTATACAGGCCTATATATTTATTTTCCTTGTCGTGGTCGCTTCAACCTGTACATATTCTATACATGATTATCGATTTATACTCTTAACTCTTTACCAAACAACAAAATTTTGGACTGGTCCAAATTGAGAGCATTTGCAGACGACAAAATAAGTGTGAATCAAAAATTTAATTTTGATTTTGGAAGGGTAGAAAACATTGTGGGAAAAGGAGAAAATGCTGGTTACCAGCATTTTCTCCTTTTCCCACAATGTTTTCAAAAGGGTTCTTTCTAAAGGTCGTTAAGAGCCGGGATAATGTGGTAAAGAGCTAATTCCTCTGGGCGGTAAATCTTCATGTTTTAGAAATTGCCTTTGTAACTCCTTACCAGACAATATTTCAGGTTTGTCCAAATCGAAAGCATATGCAGACGACAAAATAAAAAAAAAGTGACTGAAAATTCGAAATTTGTTTTGTGACGTATAAAAAAAAACATTTTGGGAATATTTTCACAATGCTTCTATCTCAGGGTCGTAAAAGGCAGGAATTGTTTGGTAAAGGGTTAAATAACTTGCCAAACGGCCATTTTAATGTAAAAGATCTATGGTAAATATTTTGAAGTTAACCCTTTATCCTACAATCCCTACTTTTTACGACCCGGAGAAAGAAGCTTTTTGAAAACATTGTGGGAAAAAGAGAAAATGCTGATAACCAGCTTTTTCTCCTTTGCACAACGTTTTATGTCATTCCTGAACAAATTTCATTTCTTTTATCACATTCATTTTGCCGTCTGCAAATGCTTTAAATTTTGACCAGTCTAAAATTTTGTTAAATAACTTTCCAAACAACACACCATTGGACTGGTCAATATCACGAAAGCATTTACAGTCGATAAAATTAATGTAATATGGTAAACATTTTGGAATTTTCCTGAAAGGGTAGAAAACACTGCTGGTTCCCAGCATTTTTCAAAAATTGGTAGTCCAAGTACCAGTGGTTAGTAACCAGAAGAATTTCTAAAGATTTCATATATAAGCCCATGTTAAGCTTCTCACCAACGGTCAGGGGTCAAATTTGACCCTAGGGCTATAATTTGGACACTCTTTGTAGAGGCTTACTGGATAAAGCCACATGCAAAATTTGGTAACCCTAGGCCTTATGACTAAGTACAGGGAGATCTCTAAAGTTTCTCTATATAAGCCAATATAAAACTAGTGACCCCCGGGCGGGGCCAATTTTGACCCAAAGCCAATAATTTGGATAATCTTATTAGAAGCCCTCTCCGCTAGATATCGATATCAATACCTTCATTCAAGTACTAGTATTTAGGCATCTGCAAAGTTTCATCAAAACTGGATAAGTAGTTTCAGAGAAGAAAATGTTCAAAATAAAAGTTAACGGACGGAGGGACGCACTGACGCACAGTCGAACCTACGACGGACACCGGGCCATAACATATAAATTTATGCGCTGGTCTTCGGCCAGTGGAGCTAACAATCCACAGTATTTACTAACCAGACAGAAGGCTTTTGAAAATATTGTTATTTCTTATCTCTCTTTCACGGTCACATGCCATCATTTCCGCCAAAGTTTATTTATCGTTTGCAAATGCTCTCTATTTATACTAGAATTTTGTTGTTTGTAAAGAGTTTAAGTCGCTTTCTGAATTAATTCAGCTTGACGAAAAGAATACTTAATCCTGCAAAGTAAATAAATATGGAGGTCCATAGCCTGTAGTCAATACCAAAAAATGTAATTTCAAAATTGTTTTCGTCGAAACAATCCTATCGAATCAGACAGTATAGATACAAGATCAGACTGCACGTTCTGTGCAGTCTGATCTTGATCTATACTGTCTGCTATAGCGCTATAGCAGACCACTAGCCATCAACTTCAAATTGGGATCTGACGATCAATGGCGTTAAGGGTAATACAGGTGAGAAAAGAGGACATAACCGTATTGATCACGTGGCCTGTATTTATTCAAAGATACTATAAAGGCATTGTCTGCGCATGTCATATTCTTCGAAGATTCGGCATGTCTTCTATGACGCATCACCCATTCCCTGAAAAGTGGGGATTATACCGAAGATATACTTGTGTAAGCCTGTAGGGACTGTTTTAAAGTTAAAGTTATAAACCATTGCCCACAATGAGGGCCATTCTTCAGTTACTTCCCTTGATTCTTGTCCAGTGCTACATTGTTCCTAATGAGAGGATTACTCGGATTTAATCCTTGATTTTCTTGCACTGAACAGCTATGTTCTTGAGATAATATTGCAAGTAAACATACTTAGATAATTTTACAAATCAATGTATCTGTAGTTCCTGATGAATAAGAACAGAAATTGAATTGAATTACATGACGGCCTTAAACAAACATATTATCTCATAGTTATATTTATCACAATATACCAAAGGGAACTAAGGATAAAAACAAAGAAAAACACGTAAAAAGGACCAATCTGTTATTTTAGATACCTTTAGTATTTATCTGGCAAGGGAGATAATTTAATTCCCAAAAATAATCCCCATTGAATATGAGGTTGAAAACATTCCTCTATTCAAAGAATTGAAAAAAGGTGTGTTTGGAATAAAATCATCCAAAAAAGGTAAAATAATTTCTATTTTTTACTTTTATCTAGCATCAAAAATGATACAACGACAGTTTCAATTTGGATACATTTTGAATTTATCTTTTAGGTACGTTTTGACTTTATTTTGGGGTGTGTTTCGACTTATGTTTTGGGTACGTTTTGGTTTGGGTACGTTTCCATCGCTAGTGAGTATGAGGCATTCTGTCCATCAGCTGCATGCCTTGAAACAGAAGTTACTTGTGTTTTCTCATACGAACATTATACTATAAAATCTGTATGGTGCACTGCAAGAAGTTTATATAAGTCCTCTTTCTCCACCCCCCCCCCCCTTTTTCCGAAAAAAATACGGAAGACTAAAAGGCTCCTGACAGCCAGCTGTATTTCTACAACGTTTAACTGTTCTTTTTTTTTCCCAAAATATAAAGAGAAACAGAGTCACCTTGATGTTCCTTTAACGTTGGCAAAAGAAGCATTAATTACATCTACTTAATAATCTTTGTAAATACTAACTTAATAATAATCTAGTGCAAGTCATGACAATCTATCGTTTATCATTATGTATTTTTATAGATGCTTATATGAATATTGTATATGGGTAGGTGTGAAAGAATTATTAGTGTTCTGCGATCTAATTCTCTATAGCAAGTAATTCTACAGTCCCTCATAAAAGCCCACTGTCTCTGAAAATCCCAGATCCTGGTGGAAGAGTTAACTTGTCAAGCAAGCTGATAAGACAGTATAATTTATTGCCTCTAATTAGTTCGAATCTGACCAGGGACTATATTCTCTGATCCACAGTGTGAAACGTGTACTAAAACTGATTAGTCCTGAAGAGTCTTGCATTCATAGCATTTAAAATCTATGTCAAGTTCCAAGAAACAATTTTAAACACGCATCAATTTTCTTGGATGCCAGGCGCTGTGAACATGTAGAATGTAACAATTTTTGTGAATCATAAACCTTCAAAATTTTGATAATAGTCATTACGAAAAGGTTTCAATCGTGGTAAAGAAACTCCAGGAAAGCATGGATAGGTGAATTAGCTACATTAATAAAACTCAAATAACATTGAAAACATTTGATACAGTAAAATCAATCAGTCCATCAATCAATCTCTGGAAAAGGCTTCTGACAGCTGGCTGTCAGGAGACTAACTGGCTCCTGACAGCCGGTGTAATGCAGAGAAATGACCCTCCCCTACTAAATGACCCATAGGTTATTTCACTACGTAAAAATTGGCCCATTGGTCATTTTACTACGAAGGGAAATGACCCGGGCCATTATTCTACGTGGAGAAATGACCCTTTGGGGTCATTTCTCTACGTAGAATAATGACCCGGGTCATTCCTCTTCTTAGTGAAATGGCCTATGGGTCATTTTGTAGGGAGGGTCATTTCTCTGCATTACAGAGAGGTGGTCAGAAAAGAAAATATCGGTCATACCATAGGCGTCCGGGGGAACAAGACAGTTCCCCGACAAGACAGTTCCCCCGACAGATTTGGACACAGTCCCCCGACACTTTTGAAGACAGTTCTACGAGACTTTTGTTCAATGTCAAACAACAAAGTACATGTAAATCTTATCATGGATAAACAAAATGTTTCATTAAATATTTTATGAATAAATGATCTTTTCATTCTTTTTAGTCCGGTCTGTTAGCTCAAAAATGTTTACCAGCCGGACGAAAGTGTGAAAATTTTATATGATGTAAAAAATACGTTTCTAAAACGAAAAAAAGGGGTGTGCCCGATTTTAAGGCCCTAGATCAATTTTTATTGCGATTTGAAATTCGGATAACTGTACTGTCCGAATACTTTTCCTTTGTAGAACAGTAATTTGGTTGTTTCCCGTTTAATCACAATGTATGATCGACAAAAATGTTGTTTCAGGAATATTTTGCCATTTTAAAGGCACAGCTGGATTTAGGGATTGATTTTATAAATATTCTATATATGTCTTTCGTATCTGTGTGTTTATCTGTCCGTCCATTTGCCTGTCATTTAAATTGCTTGCACTTTACATACTTAAAAAGAACTGACTTTGAATTTCGCGTATAGGATTGCTTTGAATTTGGTCGATCGGCAGGACAAATCAAATTGCCTTCAGATTTCCGCATACAATGCAATAGACGATTTGCGATTACATGTGATATAACAGATATTTTCTTTTTATCCAAAGCATTTTTTTCAAGGACAAATGCTGTATGTCCCGTTCGCAAACCCTTTAAATTTGGACAAAATCACAACTGAAAAGAAAATGATATAGCAAAACATCTAGAGGAAATCAATTCTAACACAATTTAGTAATATTTCGTGATATTGATTTTGAAAAAAATAATCATGAACAGACTAAATATGCATTTTATGAGATCGTATTGAAATAAAGAGCACATAGAGACTAAGAATGAACCCTCAGTAACCTGTGTATAATTCAAAATCCCGTCCATTAATGATCGCCACACGGGTAAATTAACATGAAACAAAAAATACAGTCAGTTTAATGTGACACATGTTTGGAAATCTGTAAGAAGACAGTACATTACAACTCTTCTATAGGTCACCCACCCTGCAGTGCCATACCGAGATCAAAAGAACACCGAGTTAACCCTTTACCCATTTTTCACATCTTTAAATGCTCAAAATGAAGTTTGAATAAATATTTTGTGAATACGGTATGAAAGGTTTGAAATTTGATCTGAAGCCACGTTTCTTTTGTCCATGATCTATAATCTGAAGTTATGAGTGTAGGACAAAACCCCCCCTAGGCCAAAACCCCCATGGACAAACCCCCCCAGGACAAAACCCCCATAGGATAAAAGCCCCCCCAGGACAAAACACCCATCATATATAAAAAACATATAAATTTGAGAAAACACACATAATTTCCAAACAGTTTTAAAGTGTTCAAAACAAGTCTCTTTGATTTAAGGGGAAAAAAATCAAACATGAAAGGCAAAAAATGATTTAGATATTATCTTATTTCAGTTTGTAACTTAAGTTTGTTGATAGTTTCTATTGATATATTAACACCTATACAGACTTGGGTAAGACAGGTGTTGAGAAGGGATTAAGACACCTGATTTGCAAGTTTACACCTGTCATATTCACTAATGTTTAGCAGTAGATTTGAACATATAAAAGCACCAAATAAGAAAAAAAATCAAAAAATTAAATGAATTAATATTATGAATGTATACAGAAAACAACACATTTTTGGTCATAAAGCACAATTTTAAGAAAAAAAAACAACACATTTTTGATCATAAAGCACAATTTTAAGAAAAAATATTCTTATCAAATCAATTTAACTTATACAAAATCATTATTTTTTACAACCCCCACAAGTATTTAAAGCAGTTAATTTTATTCAACTTCAACATGGTTGTACAAAAATAATCAATTTAAAATCATGGGGGTTTTGTCCATTTTTCGGTTAAGGGTATGGGGGTTTTGTCCATGGGGCTTTTGTCCATGGGGGGTTTGTCCTAGGGGGGGTTTGTCCTAGGGGGGTTTTGTCCGTACCCCGAAGGTATATGTCAGTAGGAACATGCCTGTAAACGCAACAAAGACGGTTTGATAATAGTGCTGTAATATCAGTAAATGGACTGTTCCTGTCTCTCTGAAGACACTGGACCCCTATTTTACCTTTTACGAAAGTATTTCGTGTTTTGGCGACCCGGAAAAAGGGGCAGACGTGTTGATTTGTCCCACTTTCTGTTTTTTTTGTCTCACATCCTCAACCTCAACACCGCCCACACCCCCCGCAAAAAAAGTAATCAATGTATAGTTCAAAAACATCTATGAAAAATGAATTTTCAAAGTGTGAGAGAAAATATTGGGAAAAAAAAGGAATCTTTCTCCAGCTTCAACAAGATGTTTTACTTTTTCAAGGACAATTACAACCATTTGAACCACCTTTAATCTCCATACGCTGGGTGTAGGACGAAAACCGAATGGGACAAAAGCCCACTGGACAAAAGCCCACTAGGACAAAAGCCCACTGGGACTATAGCCCAATAGAACTTTTAGTTCTAATCATATATCGAATTAATAAGTTTCGTATATATTATGTGACTTGTCTCTACAAAAAGTAGAAAACATGTGAAAAGCAGAAAATGCCGATAAGCAACATTTTCTTCTTCTTTCACACGGTTGTTATAAGAATGGGAAATGTTGCAGAGAATTAAACATTGAGAAGAAAGGAAAGCAATTTGATCATTCTGATCAATAAATCTCTGTGTTTTTTCTACAAAAATGATTAAAGAATTATTAATATACACTTTTTTTTATTAGCAGTGGGCATTTGTCCTCCCTGTCGAAATTAGCAGTGAGCTTTTGCCCAGTGGGCTTTTGACCAGTGGACTTTTGTCCGTCCCCCACATGCTAAGTATATGGAGGTCGTCGGGTGAAAACATTCACTGTAACTATTTAAAACCCTATCCCGCATAACACAAGCTTTTCACGACCCTGAGAAATATAGTTTTCAAAACTGTTGTAGAAAAGTGATAAAGTTCTGATAACCACCCTTTTCTCCTTTTCCATTTGCTATGCTTCTTACAAACAATTTCATTTGTTCAAGTCACATTCAAATTTTTGTCTGCAAAGGCTTGAAATTTGGGCAAGTCTCAAATTTTCGTTTGGTAAAGAGTAAATGAAGATTCAGTATTGTAAGAAATTGGGGAAAAGGGAGAAAAATAACATTAATATAACTGCAGTAGACCTTTCCTATTTTTATGTCTGATTAATCAACTAATGTTTGCCGAATTCCGTGGCTAAGTTTTTTAACGTACTGGTTCGAAATCAAGGAATCGGTGGTTTGATTTATGTAAACTATTAAAGTAATAATTTTTGTTTTTTAAAAAAAGTTCCAGTATCTGCAAATAGACAGAGACAGTTTATTTACCCAAAACTGGAATATCATACATTTTCAATTTACAGCGGAAATCCTGACTTTGAAATAATATTTTAAATCTCTATAGTTGCATTTGTGTCATGTTCCTGTTTGAACTACCTTATAAATTAACTATCGTAATAACAAAATTCAATTCAAATCTCAAACCTCCCATTCCTTCCAGAAAAAAAACAGAAGTTCGAGCACCGACTAACACACACGTAGCATAATTAAGTGTTTATCCCGTTCAGCCTTACGTTGATATCACTTGTAAAGGGTTGAAATTGTTAAAATGTTACAGAGGATAAGTCTGTTCTAATTACTGGCCCTAAAAGATGCATTTTTCTGCCCGAACTTTTTTTTTTTGTTTTCAAACGCACAATTATGTAACCTGATTTAATCGGCCCCAGTTTAATGTATATTTGCACTTATTTCTTTCGGAATGGGCTGGGGGATTTGTTTTTTCAAATTATTAAACCTTATCCTACTAATTAAATGACACTTTAAAGCCGATCGTAAAATCCCAAATGTTATTTCAGAGGAATATCTCGAGGAAAAATATCTCCGTATCGGACAGTGTAGATGATCTAGGATCAGACTGCACATTCTTCGTAGTCTGATCTTAGTCTACATTGTCTGCAAAAGATCATTTAGTCGCGCTTGGCAGCCTAAAAGTTAATGCATACAAAAAGTTCTATCAACACGCTCGACAGAAGATGGTTCTTATGGTACTGCTTTACTATCTAAGTCCACCGAAAGATTGATAAAACGACATTTCTTTTTTTGTGTGTATTTTCGAAAAAGACGATTAATAAAACTACTGGCACAGCCGTTTTAGATTTTTTGGACCTTTCAAAAATTTCGGAACTTAATATAAAAGTGAAAAAATTACTAAAAAAATTCCCCTTTCTGGGTATCATTTCGGATTTTTTCACATCTATATTACTGAAAATAAACCAAAATCCACCTACAAAGTAAATTAAAAAACAAATTTTCGATAAAAAAATGAAGTTCTCTGAAATTTGAAAGCGTTTTGATCGACCCTCAGTGATCAAATCATTATGAGATACCAATATATGTGTTCTGATAAAATGCAAAGGAAGAGTATTCGGACACTACATCTATCCGAATATATAATAGGCAGTAATTAATGAACTAGGCCACTAAAATCGGGCACACCAGGCAAAAATGGTTCGGAATGATGTTTATTAACTGTATGCAAAATTTGTTGCTTTCGTCCGGAGTGTAAACATTTTGCTAAAAAATCGAGTTAACAGACCGGACTATTTGTGACTAATTAAAGTGTTTGTACATGTGATTAGCGAGTACATTTGGTCATCGCAGTAAAGTCTATAAACTTAGTTCGACGGAACAATTTGATGGCCTATCGTCACAAAATATCAAACAATATCAAAATACAATACATTCTCCCAAATTGTGTATGATCTACAATATGTACAGTTGTCTTAGTGTACATGATAAACAGAAAAGGTATTTCACTCAGTAACTCCCACCCCCGCTCTCTCTACTGTATTTCGAAAAAAACAGGGGAATGCACATATTTAAAATACAAATTATTCAAAGACTATAAATCAACACCAAATGCTCGCCATACTTTTATCAACTTTGATGCTGGCGAAAAGTCTTCTTAAGGTAGAAAACCCATAATACTACTAATGCAACATGGAATAAAATTTCTTGATAGTGGATAAAGACGGGTTTACAGAGATATAATACTTTTGCACATTTTTAACCGACCAGAAATTACTTTGACGACTATCTTGAAATTATTTGTTGATACTTTCGTTAGTTTCAAGAAAAGGGAGGTAATTATCATATCCCTTTTGTAATGAGGATAGCGGTTAATTCCTAGGAAGGAAAATAAAACAGCTATTACGTAATCGCTGTTTAAAAAGGAAAAAGTGGCTCGGTTAAAGTAGTACCATAATACTCAGTTTTAATCATAGCAAATTTTGTAGGCTTATATTTTAGTGGAAAGAGCAGATTCTTTTACGGATGGTATGCTCATGACAGATTTGTTGTGATTTCACCCATGGGAAATAAAGTTCTCTCCGTCATTCTATTTAGAAATCTTCTTCGCAGGGTGCAGGCAATATTCGATCACAACATCAATTATCTACGAATATTTCTAATTTCTCATGATTATCAATCATAACTGTGTAAACTATACAGTATAAAAGGTCATTAAATTTGCTATGAAACAGAAGTGTCGGGGAATTGTCTTCAAAAGTATCGGGGATTTGTCTTGTCGGGGAACTGTCTTGATAACGCGCCCAGTTTCCTTGTCTTTTATATTTGCATCTTAGCTCTCTATTTCTGCATATCTTAAAGACTAGTAAAAGACAAGGAAACCGAGCGCTTATGGTCATACTATAGAGCTAAAATGCTTTATTTCTCAAATAATATAAGAATCAAAAATACATTTTGTTTTCTTAAAAAAAATATTTTTTAAAAAATGTAATCATCAAAATGTATTTCACCTTTATTTTAAAGCGATAAACTAACCTGCAAGTAACCCAAACAAAACGCAGACCCGTAGCATCGCCATTGTTGTTATCTAAATTCCTCCGTTTCTCAGTTCGGAGAACCTCAGAATAAAGGCTTTCGACTTCAATCACTGGTTTTGTCTACAATTTGCACTATGCCCTGTCATTCGATATGTCATTCGGGTGATGGGAGCGTTGTCTGCGCATGTTATTGGTTGCTTATTTCCGTTTATTTATCGTCGCTACCGGTTGCCCATCTGAGAAGACGGTTAGTTTTTACGGGGGATAGTGCAATGATACAAGTCGAAACTACCAAGAGCTTCGCCTGGTTCTTTAATGTGCTCAGCGTATAGCACCATCACACAGGACCTCGGTTTAATGTCTCATCCGAAAGAGTATTACTTCGACGAGAAAAGACTTGGTGCTTATATATCTGGCTTTTGTTGAAGCATTCCACATAAAGGCAGACATGATGCTTACAGTTATAATTCTGAGAGTGGGTCAAATACGTTCTTTCTCCACAGTTTCACAAACTATACCTGCCTTCAATATAATATACGGCCGGTAGGGGACTCAGTATTGCTTTGCAATACTATCAGAATGCTTGTTTTAATTTGAAAGGGTAGAAAACATTTAGGGAAAAAAAGGAGACATAACATGATATCTTGGTTTGTAGGCTGAACCCCTGACACTGACTGAGACATTGCCTGAGACTGAACTGACGTGGACGCGGCTTCGGACTGAGCCATACTCTCCGTGCGGTCAAATGCTGACTGTGGACCGGGGGAAAAAACACTAGTGTCTAAGTTCAAATTCAAATTACTACCTTCTAACAGTTCTTGCTCTTCACCTCGATATAATACAGTATTTGCCTGACTTAATGCATCACTGAACGAAAATTCTCCCTCTGACGGACCTCTCGACTGAACTGTTCTCTTTTTTTTTCTTGAGTTGCCTTCACTCCCACTGCTCCACTTCTTTCTTTTCGACTTTTTACCCATAACAAAACATTTAAAACATTTTCAATACAGTCCAAGTGTTCCAAATATATTCCGACCACTTTCGAAGTAATAAGCATGAAATAAAGTCCAAAAAAGCCGTTTTAAATCAGAAAATTATTTCCAAAATCTCGGAGCTAAAAAAACATGCGTCCTCTACCGCCATTAACCACATGACTCATTCATATGAATTGATTCAAATTCGTTACACCAAGATGATAAAATTACCGTTTGTCATACATGCCCTCAGATCGTCTCTACAGACGTAACCGTGTTTATTCGTCCTCGGTTTTACGCTTGCTCTTGGCTGGCATTTTTCTGTAAGGTGCACAGGCATATACAGACTAGAGACAGGAAGAGGCGGTTCCATGTTCCGTCTTCTGCATATAACTGTGCACATGCTATAGCCGCAGTCATTTAACACTACCGGTACTGGCCAAAGCGAGGCTTTGGGTGGAGCCTGTCTCTTGTAGGCGTACCTTCCAAGGAATGCGGCTATTTACGACGTGAAGCAGTCGGAAATAAGCTCTTTCCTCTTCAATAAGGGAGGCAACTCTGGCATTACTAATTACAAAATTTTGTACGAGTTGCTTCCCTTTGACCATTATATTCGTTCAACGTTCTCTTGCAAATGTCTTACTTTGTGAACAAAAATCAGCTCAGAACAAAAAGCAAAGCAAAAACTCAGATAAAATGGACGAAAATAGGCTGAAAATGCAAGGAAGAAAAGGAAATTGGGCAAAAAGACCTGAAAATGTATGTAACGAAAATCAGTTGATACGAAATGAACGAGCGGGAAATAATCAAAGGAAATTTAAAAGAAAGCAAGGTAGTTTTTCCTTGGTATCTTGTGATTGGACTGGTGCTTCGGGTTTTAAGTCATGGGTCATTTTCAAAAAAACAAATCGCGTGTATCTTCACATATGAACTGTAAACCCCCCACAAAATACATGAAACATTGACGAGTTTTATGTGCACAGTATCCGGATTGTAGATATATTCGGGTAAAGTTTGGCTTTGTAGAAGAAGTATAAAAATCCTGTTCATAGAACACTTCATTTAATTTTAGAAAAATAAATAACACAAAAATTGGAGGAAGGGTTTGATAAGCATTTTACTATTTAGCAGATGACCAACTTTTTGACTGCATCAACGTGAAAGGTTTAGCAGACGACAAATCTAAAAATTTGTCAAAAGATAACTTCTGTCTTTGATAAGATAAGAAAACACTGTGGTAAAGTGAAAAACATGCTGGATAAGAGTATTTTCTCATATTTCCATAATGGTTTCAAAAGAACAGAGAATTTTTAAGGATGTTTGAAGCTTAGTCTCAATAGTGAAACGCTTTGGTGATATTTTTCATATTTGCACATTTATTGTAGACTATACCAAGTCCATTATAAATTTTCTAGTAGCAAAAGCAGAGCGCTATACAGACTTTCTGTTTCGTCGGTTAAATCTGTATGGCAGCAAAATGCAACTGAGATTTTAATAATAAACATGACCAAAGACAACAAACCATTCATTACATAAAGAGCTTGTAGACTAAAAGTCATTTATTTCATGTAAATCTCAGAAAAAACACTGGGGAAATTTATCATGGGTGGTAGCAATTTTGCGTGTATTTGGGAACGTAAACAACTCAAGTAACAGACAAATTGCATGGTTTTCTCTGTGTTAAGCTTTTAAATTGAAAATATTTGTATTTCAAATGAAGGGTTAATTGATACTCAAGCAACAGACATGTTTAAATCCTAGTTTTGTGCCCTCTTTGTGAATTTATGAGAGGACAAATTTGCGCGCAAAATCTGTGCGGAACTTTCAACTGGTTTTGTCTTGATCGTCTCTGTCCCATAGGCGATCAGTCAAAAAGTATGTTCATAGCCTATGGGGATAGAACTTTATCCGTACTAGTTTGAAACTGTGAACTGCATGGTGAATTGTTACATGCATGCATGATCATCCGTGATGCATGTGGTCAACAGGTTTTGTACATAAAGCTGGGTCCTTATTGACCATCAAATCTAAAGCCAGCTCTATAACATGATTTCCAAACTTACTGTCAGACTGAAAGAAACATTTTGTATGTTTGTTTTGGCCTTAGGGTGCTGAAGCGTTGTCAGCCCATGTATTCATGTAGATGATTTCTTAAATTTTCTTTATGTGTAAGAAAAAATGCAGTTGGAATGATAGAATTTGCCATAAAAAGGCAGAGTTCCAGATAGAGGGAGAGATTTTGATTTCGATCGATTTAAAGTACAATCATTCCTTCTTATCTTGAGCTCTGAAAAGGGAAGAAAACTTTGTTGGAAAAGGAGAAAATGTCATTCACCATGATGTTTTAAAAACAAAAAAAAGTCTTCAGAAAAGACAGCTGACGTACAATGTACTGAAATATGAATGTTGGAATTGTTTTATGGCTCAATCAATATGAAGTAAAATAATGAGAAATGACCGGCAAGTTATTGCCTTTGTTCATCACTGTTTTTAATTTTGTTGAAAAATAATTGATCTATTGGGTTGTTGGGTGATGCTCAATGCTTGTAAATAATGGTGTGATATATGTTCAAGAAAATATGGCAGCAAATTTTTCATATCGCACACAATCAGTTGAATATCTTCTCTATACATGTACATGTATCAGCGTTTGCTGCATAAGATCTAATGCCTTAATTTTTTTTATCACTTCAGTAGAAAGGCATGTCACACCTTTCATAAATAAAGAAGTGGAGTACAAGATATGATACCCGGGAGTCAAACAAGATACTAATGCAGCATATTTCTCAGCCAAGTGGTGTAAAAGTTTGATGATCAACAGACAGCGATGTACTAAACAATAGAGAGAAATGGATAAATGCTTAAGTGGAAAGTTGCTTCAATGTTGGACGGTAGGACTCAGCATAGCTCCAGATAGAGGCAGAAATTTTGATTTCAAAATTGAAAATACATGTATTATGAATTCTCCACTAATTCGATCCTATGTTGTGGGTACTCATTGAGACGATTCTAATGAGTACCCACAACATAAGGTTTTGAAGAAAATTAAAGGATTTGGAAAACCATCGTTCCCTCTTATCTGGAGCTCTGACTCAGGAAAGCATGAAAATCTTGAACAGAAACTGTTTTTACTGAACTCAAACTTAAGTGCAAGAAAAGTGACAGTTACAAATGGTGTCCTTGTGTGTGTGGCTGAAAGGTTTGGACCTGAGCTTTGTATTCAAGACACGGATGTTGAAATCCCGTGTCCAATTCATCAAACTCAGAAAAATTTGTTGTTGGACAAATTACTTTTTTCAGTCTAGTTGTGAGCATTTGGTCTACCTCAGCAATCATCATATATGATAGGGTCAGTATGAGATGTGTCTATTTTTGCACATTGATTTTTTTTGCTTTTGAAAATGTCTGAATAATGTCAAGGTCATTTGTATTGATTAACTCATTACCAAATGACAAAATTTTTGGCTTGCACAAATCGAATACATTTCCAGACGACAAAATAAAAGTGACTTGTTCGTAAAGGGTAGAAAATATTGAGGAAAAAGGAGAAAATACCAGCATTTTCTCATTTTCCCACTATGTTTTCTAAAGTTTTTTTTTATTATTATCATTTCAGCACTGATTCAAATATCTTTAAGTTTAACAACAATGAATGTCACACATTTTAGCCTGAAACTGATTTTACAGCTTTGGTCTGAATGGACTGTGATTAAGCCAATAGTGTAAATATGGATATATATGTGTTACAAAAATTTTGCGAATTACAGATAATGGACAATCTGCACACCGAAATGTTTGCAAACTCAAGGCCCTTGATTCTCTTTTTATTGGTATTCTTGTAAAATGTATGAACAGAAAAGTTCACAAATTTTCCAAATCCACAAAATCACAGAAATTTCCATTTTGCAAAAAATTTCCAGTCATACAGTATCTACTCTGCCTGAAACTGTCACAAACAGAAACAATTTTTCAGCAATCAGTTGATGCATAAAATTGAGGTAAATGGACTGTTTGTTTTTTTTGTATAAAATATTCAAAGCAAACGGAAAGTTACAAGTCTTGAGACCTTGAAAGCATCTACCAGCTCAAAACATAAATAAACAAGAAGGCCAACATGTCCCTGGATCGCTCACCTGAATTTTTGAGAGGACCATAGCCATTTTTTTTTTTTTGAGGTATTGAAACACTAGAAACAAAATCATTATTTTGCCAAGTAATTTTTAAAAGGTCACCTGTAAAGGTCCTTATAAAATCTGACCAGCAGTTTCAGAAAAGAAGAATTTTTAGGAGTTTCTTAATTTCTGTACAGTGCAAGTAGCCCCCATTCACCAGAGCCATGTTTCTTGACCTATCAAAAGTTCAGGAACAATTTTTGGAAAGGGTCATTCAAGGAACATTTCTGTGAAATTGTTTTAAAATCTGACCAGCCATTTCAGAGAAGAAGAATTTTCAAGAATTTCTTCATGTCCATATAGTGCAAGTAGCCCCCATTCACCAGAGCCATGTTTCCAGACGAATCAAAATTTTGTGAAAAAATTCTGAAAAGGGTCACCAGAGAAACATTGCTGTGAAATTGTTTTATAATCTGACAACAGGTTTCAGAGAATATGAATTTTCAAGAATTTCTTCATTTCCATATAGTGCAAGTAGCCTCCATTCACCAGAGACATTTCACGGACAATTTTTGAAAAGGGTCACCCAAGGATCATCTCTGTGAAATTATTTCAAAATCTGACCAGCGGTTTCAGAGAAGAAGAATTTTTAAGAATTTCTTCATTTCCCTATAGTGCAAGTAGCCCCCATTCACCAGAGCCATGTTTTTTGAGTCAATTTATTATTTCAAAATCTGACCAGTGGTCTCAGAGAAGAAGAATTTCCAAGAATTTCTTCATTTCCCTAATTTTAAATGTTCTGCACTAAGCTCTTTCTTTATTGAACAACAAATAACTTTGGCTGAATACATTGTCGTTTAGTAATGAGTTAAATATAAACATTGAAAATCTTTTATGGCTCAAAATAAAGTAAGATAATGAAAAGTAACCTGGCAAGCAATTATCTTTTTTTTCATCACCATTCTTTAAATTTGTTTTGTTGAAAAGCAGTATCTATTGCGTTACTGGGTGATGCTCAGTGCTCGTAAATAATGGTTTCATAAATGTTCAAGAAAATATGGCGGCAGGGGCCTGCCAATATGCATGTGAATAATGTTTACAAATCACAAATTAAAATCTATTTGTTCTATCTGAGTATGTACAAAGAAGTAGGTCGAGCACCAGTGCATTCAGCTACCTTCCAAAAAACCTCTACCTCAGGTGTTTTTTTTTACTGATACAGCATGTGAAAGGTTTGAAAATTTCTTTTTTTTCATTTCAGATTTTCGGAACAGAATTGCTGGGGGAGTTAATGTTAATGGTTGTCTTGTAACTTTTGCAACACTTAAACTTTACAAACATTCAAGAAGAAACATATGTGAGACACTGAAGAAACAGAATTAGCATTCAAACATCTATCTACCATATTGTAGAACCATCGTGAAGTCATTTATGAAGAAACAGATTCAGCTAGTGATATGTCCCTCTCAGAAGAAGATAACTACCATGTATAGAAACTTATTACTTTGATTCTGTAAAAAGAACAAAATGCCTAACCCTTTACCAAACAAACCCTGGTTTTTACGACCCTGAGATAGAAACCTTTTGAAAACATTGTGGTTACCAGCATTGTCTCCTTTTCCCACTATTTTTTCTACCCTGCTGGAAAAAAAATCAATTTTTCAATTAGGTTTTTATTTTGTCGTCTGCATATGCTTTCAATTTGGACCAGTCTAAAATTTTGTTGTTTGGAATAGGGTTAACTCATGATAACTGAGACTACAAAATTTTCCAGGTTAACCTGTTAACCCATTACACACAATCCCTACTTTTGACACCCCTGAGAAAGAAGCCTTTTGAAAACACTGTGGAAAAAGGAGAAAATGCTGGTAACCAGCATTTTCTCCTTTTCCCACAGTGTTTTCTACCCCTTCTAGACCAAATTTCAATTTTTCAATCACCTTTATTTTGTCGTCTGCAAATGCTTTCAATTTGAACCAGTCTTACATTTTCTCGTGTGGTAAAGAGTTAACACACAATGCGGACTTTTGATGCTCCTGGAAAAGAAGCCTCTGGAAAACATTGTTGCAAAAGGAGAAAATGCTGGTAACCACATATTTTCTCCTTTTTCCACAATGTTTTCATTGAAATTGCCGTCTGCAAATGCTTTCAAGTTGGACAAAGGCTAAAATTTTGTCATCTGGTAAAGGCTTAAAATATTTTGCACACTGTAAATTACATGTAGCTAAAATTATGAGATTCATTATTTGAAAGACCAGAAAACACTGATGGAAAAGGAGAAAATGCTGGTATCTAAAGTTTTTCTTCTCTTCATCCTTCAATGTTTTCAACCCGTTTTGAAATCAAATCTCAAAACATGAATCTAAATTCAAACTGTCCTCTTCAACTGTTTTAACCCGATACCAAGCAATCGTAACAACCCTGAGGAATTTGAACTCTGAAAACATTGTGGGGAAAGGAGAAGATGTTGGTAACCAGCATTTTCTCCTTTTCCCACAGTGTTTCCTACCCTGATGGAAACAGGCTTCATTCTTTGAGTTTCATTTATCTTGTTGTCTGCAAATGCTTTCGGTTTGGACAAGTCTAGAACTTTGTTGTTTGGTAAAGAATTAAATTATGGTTGACCAACATGGATTAAGATTTATTGTAAATTAATAATTTGTGGCTAAAGTAATATTTGAATAGGGAAAAGGCTAATAATGACGAATTGTGTGGTGCACAGAGTAGGAAAGTTTTCTTTGAAAGGATTGAAAACATTGTGAGAAAATGAGAGAATGGTGCCTTTTAGACCAGTCTAAAGTGAAATCATTTGCAGACAACAAATTAAATG
The DNA here is from genome assembly GCA_943736015.1 of Tridacna crocea. Lineage (NCBI taxonomy): Eukaryota > Metazoa > Mollusca > Bivalvia > Cardiida > Cardiidae > Tridacna > Tridacna crocea. Next base: position 21,166,521 of record OX031069.1, read on the forward strand.
TCAACCAAATATTGAGATATGTCTTGGAATGGATAGAAATTATTGTGAGAAAAGCAGAAAATGCTAATTACCAGCGTTTCTCTCCTTTAGCTCATTATTTTCAAAAGCCTTCATCATCTGGATTGATAAAACAGAATTATGTGGAAAAAGTTAAATACCTGCTGATACAGTTGATTGTGTTGATTGTATGGTGTTTACAGCCACTTTAGTATTAATTCAATAACATTGCAGTGGCCTGTTCACCTATTCATGTTTTCCTGGAGTCTCTTTTACCAGTACTCCACACAGTTTTCTTTTCCAAACCCATGGCTGCTTTCCCACATAACCAGTGCCAAGGCACTAGCCAGTGTTGGGAGAGTAATGATTCCTGTGGCAATGACTATCAGTTATCCCCTAAAAGAAATAGGTCGAGCCAGGGATGGAACCCACAACCTCTTATTCTCATATCCTGCGTGCTACCGAATGAGTTACCAGGGCTTTGCCTCCCTTAGGTATAAAGGTTTTGAAAAGATTATGGCAAAAGAGGAAAATGTAGATGACCTACATGCTGTTTTTCCCAAGTATTTTTTTAACAACTCAAAACAGTAACCATCCCTTGACTCACATTTGTCAGTTGCAGATGCTTTCAGTATATTTCGTTTGTTAACTCTTTACCACACCAGAAACTTTTGGACTAGACCAAATTGAAAGCATTTGCAGATAACAAAATAAAGGTGACTCAAAAACAGAAATTTGTTCTGGTGAGGGTAGAAAACATTGTGGGAACAGGAGAAAATGCTGGTTACCAGCATTTTCTCCTTTTCCCACAATGTTTTCAAAGGGCTTCTTTCTCAGGAGCATCAAAAGTAGGGATTGTGTGGTAATGGGTTAAAGTATTAGCTTCAGGTTCAGGAAATAGTGAGAATGTAAACATTGTGGGAAAAGGAGAAAATGCTGATAACCAGCATTTTCTCCTTTTCCCACGATGTTTTCTACCCTGCTGGAAACAAATTTCAAATTTCTAGTTACAGTTATATTGTGGTCTGCAAGTGCTTTCAATTTGTACCAGTCTAAAATTTTGTTGTTGTTTAAGAGTTTGGTAATTACACACAGAGAACTGAATATTTTTGTAAAATACATGTATATAAATGTACAGAACTGAATTGTTAAATAAATAAGGTTTGTATTATGAATTTCTATCTTTTTATCTTGTCATTCTTTTTACCCCATTCCACACAATCCTGAGTTTTAACAACCTCAAGTAGAGAAGTCTTTTGAAAACACTGTAGGCTTTCTAAAAAATTGTAGGAAAAGAAAAAAATGTTGGTAACTAGTCAGGATGCCTTTGAAGAAAAAGAAGGTTTTTTAACCCTTTACAACTCAATGACGACTTTAAACACCCTTGAGGAAGAAGCCTTTGTAAAACACTGCAGGAAAAGGAGAAAATGCTGCTGGGAACCAGCATTTTTCTCTTTTTCCCACAGTGTTTTCTACCCTATTAGGATCAAATTTCATTATTTGAGTCACATTTAAATTCTTGTCTGCAAATACTTTCAAGTTGGACGAGGTCAAAACTTTGTCGTCTCGTAAAACACAGAGTTAAAACATTGAAGGTTTTTGGAAACATTGTGAGAAAAGAAGAAAATGCTGGTGACCAGAAGGGAAGTCTATGAGATAAAGAGACGGCTTTTGAAAACATTGTTGGAAAAGAAGAAAACGCTTGTGACCAGAAAAGGAGAATTCTTTTGAGAAATCGACAGCTGTTGAAAACATTGTGGGAAAAGATGAAAATGCTCTGTAGCTCAGCTGGTAACGACATTTGAGGGAGCGTGTTGCTGGCAGGCCCGTAGGAACGGGGGGGTGGGGCTCAGCCCCCCCCCCCCCCCCCTTAGCGCAATGACACGACCATGCAAAAAATCTCAGTATTTCGAAGTTAGCCCCCCCAATCTTGAAATGCTTCCTACGTCGCTGGAGCCTGGTACAAATCTCCAGCTTGCCAATTTCTCTCCGAGAATTTATGATAGTCATTGCAACAGGATACATTCCTGTCTTGCTTCTGAATAACCTGTGTATGATGCCCTAGATGGTTATGTGGGAAAGTAGCCAATGGCTTGGGAAGAACATAGTGAGAAATGCTGGAAAAGAAATGCTTGGAAAGCATGGATAGGTGAAGTGGCTGCAGCTTTGATATCATTGAAAGTACTTTATTGTATCAACTCTTAGGCTGCTCAGTGCAACTCAAGGACCTTTTGCAGGCAGTGTTGATCAAGATCAGATTGCACAGAACATATAGTCTGATCTTTGATCTACACTGTCCAATAAGGGGATATTTTATCCTGAAAAAAATACCTTTGAAATAGCCAAATTTTTTACTATCAGTTTTGAAGGTTTCATCTCAGTTACTTAGTAGGATAAGAGCTGAATTTTAAAGGAACAAATCTACCAGACTATAAAAGTTCTGTACTATTTAGTATCAATAACATTTACAGATAGAATTCGATCAAAAGTTTCTCAAAGGAGACTTTGCAAAGGATATGAAATTATTGTGGCAAAAGGAAAATAGCATGTAACCAGCAATTTTCCTCAAGATTCTCATTATGTTCTCCAAAAGCCTAAACAGTGTCTCTAAGGACTGTCTTGTAAAGGGTTAAATTCCATGAGAATTATTTGATTAAAATGTATAAGAAAGAGTCATAGACTTAGTAAGCATACTGTTTGACAACTTTTTTCATCGATTTAAATAAGCTACGGTGTAGTCTACATAATTGTGTGCAAATATGATTTTCCTTGTTTCATATATGACGAAAAAAATAGATAAATAGCCATTCTTCTCAATTAGATACAGTTTAATTACAATATCGAATTATATCTTTTACCAATCAACCCAATAAATGATGCCCATAGACTCATGCTGCAAAACTATCGCAGCCGGGATTTAAAAAAAAAAAAATATGACCTAGGGGAGAAAACTCCTACTGTCTAAGAGTAAGAGTAAAGCAAGAGTAGTCTCCCTTATAATGATCCGCCCTTCATCATTTCTCCTAGACGCTTGACGGATCAAAGTACTAAACACTAGGGAAAAAGGTGAAGTGCATGTAACTTTTTTAATCTGTTTTTGATGAAGATTTCAATTAATTTTAACGAAAGAGTTTCATTGATATTGATTTTAATACAAAACACTAGAATCTAAGTTTTAAATAAGATTATTTCCTGCTTTTGCTACTTGAAATTTTAATGGAATCACCGAGAAAGGTTTGAATCTTTGAAAATCGCCATTTGCAAAGGTATGAAGCTTGCGGACGGCATTGTTTAAAATGACGCTTCACAGAATGTACGATCTGATTATGAGTCAACACAGTTTACTTGTTAGTAAACCTTTCAGTGCAAAATAGATAAACTTAAATTCCAGCGGACGGCTATAAATACAATCTATTGAAACTTACAAAGATTTTGATTGTATAGGCTTGACTGCATCAGCGGACGGCATAGATCAAAGATCAGACTGCAAGTTCTGTGCACGTTCTGTGCAGTCTGATCTTGATCTATGCCGTCCGCAAAAATCTCTGCTTTCGCCTATGGCGCCGAAAGGGTTAAGCCTATCTGGATAGAGTTAAAATCTTTACAGAGATAGATCTAGAGCGCTCTAGTTCCGGTAAACTGTTTGTTCAAATCGTCGACAGACGTTCGATGTCTAAGGCGCGTACAAACGAAAACTTCAAAGTGCCATATATAATGAAAGTTGCCTTTGTGGTCTGTGTAGATAATGATCAGACTGCACAGAACGTTCAATCTGATCTTTGATCTACACCGTCCACTTTCCTCAGACTTTCTGTACAATTTTATGAAACTTTAAAACCTTAATTGTTCGGAAAGTTTTTTTAGACTGAAGTTATCTCTTGTTTATTTGGCGCTCTATGGGTTTGTAACGGGAATATGATTGATATTCATTGGGATTTATTTCAACTAAACATCATCTTCCTAAATAAGCCAATTTATGTTTTGAAGTTGAGCTATAAATTGACCTGCTATATTTAGCGATATATATGTCGGTATCGTTATTGAATGAAAACATAGTTTTGTTTGTATAAGTTTGCATTATGTTATCATAGTGGTTATCATTAACTCATTAATTTCATTTACTGAACATCTATAACCTCAATGATATCTGTAACCAAATGTTGCATTTTTTTTTTTATTGTAGCGCGATCTTACATTGAATTCCAAATTCAAATATTGGCGGTTATAATTAACATGAAATAAACGGGAGACTACCTGCCGCCTGTTAAGAAAAATAATAAGTTTGACCGTTTTTTTTTTGTCTGGTTGCATGTCGTTTTTATAACAGTTAAAATTAACCATTTGACCATATGAACTGATGAAATTCGTTACACCTACATGAAAAATTATCGTTTGTCAAACGGATCGTCTCTACAGACGTTACCGTGTTTATTCGTCCTCGGTTTTATGCTTGCTCTTGGCTAGCATTTTTTTGTAAGGTGGACAGGCATATAAGGATTACAGACAGGAAGAGGAGGTTCCATGTCCCGCCTTCTGCACATACAATGCACATACTGTAGTCGCAGTAATTTAGCACCTCCGGAAGTAGCTAAAGCGAGGTTTTGGGCGGAGTCTTTGTTTTGTAGGCGTACCATCCAATGGTATGCACGTACTCACGACGTGAAGCAGTTAGAAATAAGCCCGTTCCTCTCCAATAAGGGAGGCAACTGTAGCATTCCAATTAAAAAATTTTGTACGAGTTGTTTCCCTTTGACCATTAGTCGTTCATCATTCTCTTGCAAGACTCTTATATTTTGACAGAGTATCGGCCCGGAACAAAAAGCAAACCATAGTGCAGATAAATGGAGGAAAATAAGCGATATATTTAACAAATTAAGGAGAGAAAGCAACGTAAACTGGTGTTACAGACAAAAATTGATGCGAAAGGAACAAACCGGAAATAGCAAATAAGCTTGGTAGAGAAGATATGGCACTTTATATTTCCATGATTTCTTTGCGATTCTACGGGTGCCAATGGTTGTAAGTCGCATGTTTCTTTTTTTAAAGTAAACACTTGTATATCTTTGCATATGAACCATATCAAAGACAATAAACCAGTAAACATGAACGAGATTCATTTGTTCAGTATCCGGATTGTAGATATATTCGGATAAAAGTTTGAATTGTGAGAACATTTTGAAATATATTCAATACAACACTTTAAGTGAGTTGAAAAGAAAATGAAGAAAATAACATAATTGAGAGAGTTTCGTAAAAATACAGTTGTAAAAACTTGTTTCTATCGAATGGCAGTCATTTGAACACCAAGTAATTTCGACACCCAGTCATTTCGACACATTTTGGTCATTTCGATCCCCGGTGGAAAATGTTTGCAAACGTTGGTCATATAGACACCTCATTTTTAGAGCACTTTTTAAACTCGACTTTTTATTATCAAGTTACTTTCATTTCTTTTAAAGATGTCATATCACTATAATTTTGTGTTGGTGTTTGACCAAACATGTTTTTAAATAACTTTATTCAAGGGTAAATACTCCGAGTATGGGTATATCTGTACAATTTTCTGTGGAAAACATTGTGGCAAAAGGTTAAATTGCTCATCACGAGCAATTTCACCTTTTGTCACAATGTTTTCTATGCTATCAAAAGGTGTCATATACACATAAGAAACAACTGCATCCTTGCTGTTATTTAGGGTCAATTAGAGATGCCATAGAAAAGCATTATGGGGTAAAGGGTTAATATGCAGTATAATATTTATCACACCTTCACCTGTCTCTAACTGTGTTTGACTTCACATTTTTATTGATTGAAATAAATCATATTTAATGAAAACCCTACAAAATATAATAAAAAAAAGGTTAAGAAAACATATATCCTTCACACGTTCAAGATAAAAATGTATCTACAGACAGTATGTCCATTTTACCAAATCAGTAATTTACAGAATATACTGGAATCATCCTGTTTGTCTGTGTCTCTGTGTCTGTCCGTCTGTGTACAAAATACCAGTAATTTTGTGTCCCAAACTCCTACAGTTTTCCTTCAACTGTATTGAAACTTTGCACACATATTAATCATTATACGAAAGATTTGCAATATGCCTTTTTCAAGTGTCAAATTCCTGGTTGAAGAATTATCTCCTCCTTAACTTGACACTCTTTTCTGTGAAAGGGCTGGTAGGGGTATTAAGTCACATTAAGTGACAGCTCTAGTTTGACTTGCTGAAATAAAAAGGAATTGCAGACAACAAATGAAATGTAGTTCAAGCATGAGATTTGTCATTGACAGAGTTGAAAACATATTGGGAATGCAGTTAAAAAACGGGCTTAGTGTTTGATAGAAAAAAAAAAACATGTCAGAAAAGGAGAAAATGCTAGTTCCCAATATTTTCTTGTTTCCACATTATTTTCAAAATACATTTTCCTAGAGGTAAACAAAGGTTAATGAATTTTTTTCTTTCCATCTTTGTAGTGTAAATATGGAAGTGAGGTGCAAAACGCAGAAACTAGTTTACCTCGTTGGAGAAGAGAGAAATCACCAAGCATGAGACAAAAAACATTAATATTTTTCGGGAAGAAGTTGTGAAGTATTTAACGAAAAAATGGGGCAAGAGTCTTCCACCATCCACACTCAGTGCTTTTTTGAAAAACAAAGAGAAATGGACCAGTGGTTCGGAAGATTACAGGGTTCAGACTAGCACACCAAAACACATGAGCCTGGATGAGACCCTTTATGGTTGGTACTCAGACTTAAGTAAAAGAAATATAGTTGTAAGTGGTAATAATGCTTGTCAAGAAGGCAAAGAAACTTGGTTGTGGGCTGGGGATTCAGGATTTATCTTATTCCAATGGATGGCTGGCCAAATTTAAGAAATGCCATAGCATTGCAGCATGCAAACCTAAATGTAAGAATGTTTCAAGTCCAACCCAAGTTTTTACTGGTTTTAACCCATTACCACACAATCCACACTTTTGACAACCCTGAGAAAGAAGCCATTGGAACATAATGTGGAAAAAGGAGAAAATGCTGGTAACCAGCATTTTCTCCTTTTCTCATAGCGTTTTCAACTCTTCACAACAAATTTCAAATTTTTAGTCACTTTTATCTTGTCGCCTGCAAATGCTTTTGATTTTGACAAGCCTAATATATTGTCGTTTGGTAATGAGTTAATTCTTTGTCTCGACAAAATTCCTGTTGACTTTTTTTTTCACTGGCATTTTCTCCTTTTCTCACAATGTTTTGTACTCTTTAAAAAACAAATTTCAAACTTTTAGTCACCTTTGTCATCTGCAAATGCTTTTGACAAACCTAAAGTACTGTCGTTTGGTAATGAGTTAACTCTTTATCTTGACCAAATTGCTGTTTATTTTGTATAACCCTTACCTTGATGACAGATAGTCACTGCGATAGGATTCATTCCTCGCCAATCGCTGACCATTGTTATGATGATGATTGTGTGGGAAAGCAGCCAGTGGCTTGGAAAGAAAATGATGCAAAGTACTGGTAAAAGAAACTACAGGAATGCATTGATAGGTGCACTGGCCACAGCGATATAACTGAAATAATGTTGAAAATGGTGTTAAACACCATTCGATCAATTATTAACCATTTACAAATCAATCGTTGGTTTTTATGAAGCCGACATAGAATGCCAGCATTTTCTCCTTTTCCCACAATGTTTTCTACTCTTCCTAAAACAAATTTCAATTTTTGAGTCACATTAATTTTGTTGTCTGCAAATGCTTCCAATTTGGACAAGTCTAAAATTTTGTTGTTTGGTAGAGAGTTAATCAATTGTCTATTGGAAGATTTTTATAAAATAAGTGTATAAATATGCATAAAACTGTATTTAGAAATAAATAAAGTTTATTTTATGACTTTTTGTCTTTATATTTCCTTTACTAGTTATCATACAATCTCCACTTTTAACAAAACCCAAGAAGGCTATTGAAAACAGTGCAAGTCTTCAAAATCACTGTGGGAAAAGAAGGAAATGCGGGTGACGAGAAGAGAAGGCTGTTGAGAAAAGAAAAGGCTTTTGAAAATACTGAGTGTTTTGGAAAACATGTTGGGAAAAGAAAAAAAATGCTGGTAACCAGCATTTTCTCCTTTTCCCACAATGTTTTCTACCTTACAGAAGATAGAAATTATTGTTTGAGCAGTAGTCAAATTGTCTTATATAATTGCTTTGAATTTGGTCCAGTCCATACAATTATAGTTGGTGTAAGGGTAAATCCTGTTGTAGAGATTTGCTGACAAAGGCTGTATTTTGCTGAAGTATGTAAGGGGAGGTTAAAGCTTTTGCCTGCCTCTCATATTTCATCTGTAAAAAGGTGAAAAAAGATGTCTTGTTTAACTCCTTACCACACAGTTCCAACTTTTAACCCTTTCCCAAACAACAAATTTTGGACCCTTCCAAACCCAAAGAGTTTGTAGACGACAATTTTAGATTAGGGGAAAATTGCAGAAAGTTCTCAAAAAGGTTAGAAAACACTGGGAAAAGGAGAAATTGCCTGTTACGAGCAATTTCTCCTTTTCCCAAAGTGTTTTCAAAATACTTTAATTGCAGACACTTAAAAACCAGGGATTGTTAGGGAAAGGGTTAATGACCATGAGAAAGAAGCCTTTTGGAAACATTGTGGGAAAAGGAGAAAATGCTGGTAAACAGCATTTTCTCCTTTTCCCACAATGTTTTCTAACCTTCACAAAAAAAATTCCGAGTCACTTTTATTTTTGTCGTCTGAATGTGCTTTCAGTTTTGACCCGTTTGAATTTTGTCATTTGGTAAAGATTTAAAGTCAGGATATTCAGCCAGCTGCCAGTATAGCAAGATATCCAGTTTATGTTGATGTTTCCCTTACCCTTCCCAACCCTCTCAAAGTACAGCTTAGCCCTGCAACTCCTCAACCCTTTACCAAACAATCCCTGGTTTTTACAACCTTGAGATAGAAGTCTTTTGAAAACATTGTGGGAAAAGGAGAAAATGCTGGTAACCAGCATTTTCTCCTTTTCCCACAATGTTTTCTACCCTTCACAAAACAAATTTCAAAATTTCAGTCACTTTTCCTTGTCGTCTGCAAATGCTTTCGATTTAGACAAACCTAAAATTTTGTAGGTTAGTAATGACTTAACATGACGAATTGTCAATGACTACAGAGTTCAACTCGGATATCAATCATACTAAATGCATACATCAGTGAAGTCTAATCCAGAAGGTCTTAAAAAAAATAGCAGATTTTTTTTCTGCATGATTGTCAAAGTTTTAAAATAAAAGGAAATAAATGCTACAAATCTTCTCCCAGATTCCGCGCTATTAACATAACCGGGAACAGACGGGTTTTAGTTACAATCAAGGGAGATAAATGCTAACAAATTTGTCTTTAAAAATTGCAGGGGTTACTTCCCTTTATATAAGAGAGGACCAAACGCTTGTGAACATTATGGAATTCAAACGAAACAAAAGCAGTAATTTTCTTCGAAGGGTCAAACTTTCCTCGAACCTCCCAGATTCCGCGCTATTAACATAACCGGGAACAGACGGGTTTTAGTTACAATCAAGGGAGATAAATGCTAACAAATTTGTCTTTAAAAATTGCAGGGGTTACTTCCCTTTATAATAGAGAGAGGACTAAACGCTTTTGAACATATGGAATTCAAACGAAACAGTAACAGGCAGTAATTTTCTTCGAAGGGTCAAACTTTCCTCGAACCTGCTGGCTTACTGACAGAGGAGCTGAAAACGGTGTCAATAGTAAACCTTTCACCAAACAACTTCACGACCTCGAGACAGTGGCCTTTTGAAAACATTGTGGGAAAAGGAGAAAATGCTGGTAACCAGCATTTTTCTCCTTTTCCCACAATGTTTTTCTGACCTGATAAAGAATTAAAGTTCATTTGAACTACATGTACTTTCAAATTTATTGTGTGCAGATGCTTTCAATGCGGTCGGGTCACAATCGTTCGGGAACCGGTTAAGTGTGTCTTACAAGTTGCTGCTTGAAAAAAGTATTTTTATTTTTTCTTTATTTTATGAAAAATAAAAATCCCTATTATATTTTGGACCGTATAGATGTATGCCATCTGCTAAGTACATCCTTTGCTTTATCTCATGGAAGACCGAAAGGTTTTTAACAGCTAACAGTCACTTTTACTCCTTGAACCATGTGATAATAGTGGAGTTCGATTTATTCTGGGGGATTTGGGGGGTGTGTGTAGAGAGAGAGAGAGAGAGAGGAGAGGGAGGGGAGGGTTAAAAAAACATAAATGTAAATGAATCAAAAAGTCAGAATGTGAAGAAGGAATAAGGGGCTTTAACTCATTACCAAACGACAATATTTTCGGCTCGTCCAAATTGAAAGCATTTGCAGACGACAACATAAAAGTGACTGAAATTTTGAAATTTGTTTTGTAAAGGGTAGAAAACATTTTAAGGAAAGGGGGAAATGCTGGTTACCAGCATTTTCTCCTTTTCCCACAATGTTTTCTAAAGGCTTCTTTCTCAGGTACATCAAAAGTAGGGATTGTGTGGTAATGGGTTAAGTCAAATAAAAAAAAAACACCCAAAGTTTTCATAATGTTTTACTTCATAATATTACAAACTATCTTTAAAAGAAAGTCTGGTCTAGAAAATAAACAAATAGATGAGCTATACTCTGGCAAAGGGGGACTTAACCCTTTCCCAAACAATCCCTGGTTTTTACGGGTCTGGAATAGTAGCCTTTTGAAAACATTGTGGGAAAAGGAGAAAATGCTGGTAACCAGCATTTTCTCCTTTTCCCACAATGTTTTCTACCCTATCATAGACAGAAATCATCTTTTCAGCAATAGTTGAATTGTCGTCTGCAAATGCTTTCAATTTCGTCCAGTCCAAAAGTTTGTCGTTTGGGAAAGGGTTAATGCATCTCCGTGACGGATGATACCATGAACGTTGTCATATCGATCAACAAAGTCCATTTTGTCAATCAAACAACCAAGTCATGTGTTGATACTTTACGCAGATGTACTAGGTCCCCTTTTTACCGAGCATGGCTAAATTATTCAACCCTTTCCAAAATGACAAACTTTTGGACTAGACCAAAATGAAAGCATTTGCAAACGGCAATTCAACTCTTGTTGAAAAGATGATTTCTATGATAGGGTATAAAACATTGTGGGAAAAGGAGAAAATGCTGGTTACCAGCATTTTCTCCTTTTCCCACAATGTTTTCAAAAGGCTACTATTCCAGACCCGAAAGAAACCAGGGATTGTTTGGGAAAGGGTTGATCATTGTTTTTGATTGCAAAGTTTGTCAAAAATCAATCAAACCTTATAATTCTAATAACACCTACATCACAATTTTAAATCTCCTTACATTTTTTACAATGTAGTATGTACCATATTATTTAACCCATTACCACACAATCCCTACTTTTGATGCCCCTAAGAAAGAAACCTTTAAGAAACATCGTGGGAAAAGGAGAAAACGCTAGTTACCAGCATTTTCTCCTTTTTCCAAAATGTTTTCTGCCCTTCACAAAATGAATTTCAAATTTTCAGTAACGTTTCTTTTGTCGTCTGCAAATGCTTTCAATTTGGACAAACCGAAAATTTTGTTGTTTGGTAATCAGTCTTGACAAAAAAAACAAAAATTTGGACTTGACCAAATAAAAAGCATTTGCAAACCACAAATTAAGTCTTTACCAAAGAACAAAATTTTAGACTGGTCCAAATTAAAAGCATTTGCAGATGTCAAAATTTAGGGTTTGTCCAAACTGAAAGCATTTACAGAAGAAAAAATAAAAGTGACTGAAAATTTGAAATTTGTATCGAAGTAGAGAGAAAACATTTTGGGAAAAAGACAAAATGCTGTTTACCAGCATTTTCTCCTTTTCCCACAATGTTTTCAAAAGGCTTCTTTCTCAAGGTTGTTAAGTTGGGATTGTGTGGTAAAGGGTTAAATGTTGCTAAAATGATAATTCATTTCTTTGATAGATTGGAAAACTGTGTCAGATAAGGATAAAATAGTGTTTACCATTCTCCTATTCCCACAATGATTACAAAAGCCTTCTATGTCATTAACAGCCGAGACTGAGTGGTAAAAGAGTTAACTAGAGACAACAAAAGAATAAACTAACGAAAATTTGAAAGCCTTTACACGTGACAAATTTAATTGACGCATAATTATGTTGAGACTTTTCACTCAAATAGTAGAAAACAGTGTAGGAAAAAGAGAAAATACTAATAACCAGCTCTTTCTCTTTTTCCCACAAAGCTTTCTTCACTTTCACAGGCAGTATCTATCATTTCGGCTACATTTAATATTTCGTCTATAAGTGCTTTAAATTTTTGACAAGCCCAACACATTCTCGTTAGGTAAAGAGTTACTGTTAATGCAACAGCTTAACTCTTTACCAAATGACAAATTTTTAGATTGGTCCAAACTGGAAGCATTTGCAGATGACAAAATAAATGTGACTGTAGAATCGAAATTTGATTTGGAAAGGGTTGAAAACAAGTGGGAAAAGGAGAAAATGCAGATTACCAGCATTTTCTCCTTTTCCAACAATGTTTTCCAAAGGCTTCTAACTCAGGGTTGTCAAAGTTGTCATTGTGTGGTAAAGGGTTAATAATTCATGCTTTACCTGGATTTCACTGGCACTGGAGTGGGGTCTGAAATGTCTTGCCAAAAAACATTTACTATGAACCAAAGCGCCTCTGAAAATGATGGAAGCAATGGGGTTTATCTTTATTAGAATGTCTTTCACTCATTACCAAACGACAACATTTTAGGTTTGTCCAAATCGAAAGCATTTGCAGATGACAAAATAAAGTGACAGAAAATATGAATTTGTTTTGTGAAGGATAGAAAACATTGTTGGAAAAGGAGAAAATTCTGGTTATCAGCATTTTCTCCTTTTCCCAAAATGTTTTCTAATGGTTCTTTCTTAGGGTCGTCAAAAGCAGGGATTGTGTGGTAATGGGTTAAACAGGGCACTTGAGACCTCAGCCTAGAAATTAGCTCTTCCTTAGCACATCAGGTCCAGTAGCAGAACAATTGCATCATGGGGGAGAATACTCTGAAAACATTATGGAAAGTGGAGAAAGTGTATATGCCAAGCAAATTCTCTTTTGCAAAGGCCCCTACTTTCCCCCATAGCTTATAAAGGTTTAACCCTTTACCACACAATCCCAACTTTTAACAACCTTAAGAAAGAAGCCTTGTGAAAACATTCTACAACAAGAGCGGCAAATTGTCGCAAGATACGCCCATCTTACCCCAAGTTGTAAAGCTGGGGCATGCACCGGACAAAATTCAAATATGAAAAACAACAAAGGGCAATAACTCAAAAATTAAGCAAGCAAGAGTTGTGATTCCTGTGCACTATACCCCCCATTGATGAGATCTATCCACCCATGAAATTTCATAACCCTAGGTAGTATAGTTTTGGAGATATCTTCCGGACAAAAATTAAGTATGAAAAATTACAAAGGGCAATAACTCAAAAGTTAAGCAAGCAAGAGTTATGATTCCTGTGCACTCCACTCTCCCTCCATGAGATCTATCCACCCATGAAATTTCATAACCCTAGCTAGTATATTTTGGAGATATCAACCGGACAAAATTCAAGTATAAAAAACGACAAAGGGCAATAACTCAAAAATTAAGCAAGCAAGAGTTATGATTCTTGTGCACTGCACTCCCCACCATTGAGATCTATCCACCCATGAAATTTCATATCCCTAGCTACTATAGTTTTGAAGATAAGCTCCGGACAAAATTCAAGTATGAAAAACAACAAAGGGCAATAACTCAAAATTTAAGTGAGCAAGAGTTATGATTCCTGTGCACTGCACTCCCCCTCAATGAGATTTATACACCCATGAAATTTCATAACCCTAGCTAGTATAGTTTTGAAGATATGCTCCAGACAAAATCCAAGTATGAAAAACAACAAAGGGCAATAACTCAAAAATTAAGCAAGCAAGAGTTATGATTCTTGTGCACTGCACTCCCCCTCAATGAGATCTATGCACCCATGAAATTTCATAACCCTAGCTAGTATAGTTTTGGAGATATGCTCCGGACAAAGAACTGGACGCCGCCAAGTATGAAAAACAACAAAGGGCAATAACTCAAAAATTAAGCGAGCAAGAGTTATGATTCCTGTGCACTGCACTCCCCTTCAATAAGATCTATCCACCCATGAAATTTCATAACCCTAGCTAGTATAGTTTTGGAAATATGCTCCAGACAAAATCCAAGTATGAAAAACAACAAAGGGCAATAACTCAAAAATTAAGCGAGCAAGAGTTATGATTCCTGTGCACTGCACTCCCCCTCCATGAGATCTATCCACCCATGAAATTTCATAACCCTAGCTTGTATAGTTTTGGAGATATGCTCCGGACAAAGAACTGGACGCCGCCCGCCCACCCGCCCGCCACGGGTGATCCCATAATACGTCCCGTCTTTGACGGGCGTATAAAAAGGGATAAAATGCTGGTATTCAGCATTTTCCCTTTTCCCACAATGTTTTCTAACCTTCCCATAACAAATTTAAACTTTTCAGTCACATTCCTTTTGTCCTCTACAACTGCTTTCAATTTGGAAGTCTAAACTTTTATTGTTTGGTAAAAACTTATCGGTAAGATATCTATAGTCAAAATTTCCCTATTTGCCACAATATTTTGTACACATAAAAAAAAAAACCAATCCAAAGAGAGAACAATAATACAAAGACAAAAACCACGACATTATCGCAGGTTTCAGGATCCATGAATGAAAATACACGTACATCTACTGTGAGGAAAACATTTTTATCAAATAACCTCCCTTGTTTTCAGTGTAATATACCCATTACGAATTTTCTTTTATCACATAACCTCCCTTGTTTTCAATGTAATATACCCATTACAAATTTTCTTATCTTACGTTTGATATCACATTTGTGTGACGTCAATTTTGACGTCATTTTGTAGGCATTTCATACAAGTTAATGCGGGTGCATTTATAAATGTTTTTTCATTATCCGATATATATTTTGTGAAATATCGCTATGTGATAAAAAGAATCTGACATTCGTGGGCATTTGAGATAAAATTTTATTAAACTTGTCAAGGAAAATGTTATTAAGCTAGCCAAAGGCTCGCTTAATAACATTTCCCTAGACTTGTTTAATAAACTCTTATCTCAAAAGCCAACTCATGTCAGATCCTATATATCTTAAACACATTTGTTTGACGTCACTTTTGACGTCATTTTGTATGCATTTCATACCAGTAAGTGAGTCTTATTGAAAATATCTTGGGTGTATTTATGTATGTTTTTGCATCATGTGATCATATTTTGTGAAATACCGTCATGTGATAAAAAGAGTCCGACATATGCGGGCGTTTGAGATAAGATTTTACAAAACTCATCAAGAAAAATGTTATTAAACTCACCAAAGGCTTGCTTAATAACCTTTCCCTAGACTCGTTTAACCCTTTACCCAACAATCCCTGGTTTCTACAACCGAGAGGAAGAAGCCCTCTGAAAACATTGAGGGAAAGGGAGAAAATGCTGGTAACCAGCATTTTCTCCTTTTCCCTCAATGTTTTCTACTCTTCTAAAGTCAAGTTTCGATTTTTGAGTTACACTATTTTGCTGTCTGCAAGTGCTTTCAATTTGGACCAGTCTAAAATTTTGCCGTTTGGGAATGGGTTAATAAAATCCTATCTCAAAAGCCTACTCATGCCAGATCCTTTACCACATAACTTCCCTTGTTTCCAATGTAATGCAGCCATTGCAAATTTTCTTGTCTCACATACATGTGAGATAAGAAAATAGTGCTGTATTTGGTCAACACCATGTAACAATACACTGAATTTCTAAAATATTGCAGACCCGAGTGAAATGAACAGCCAAGATTTGTAATCATGATAAAGTTGTCAATTTACCGTAATCACATTTAAATTCAAAACAAAATCAATATATGCAACTGTCTTTGGAACTACTTTTCCTTCGTAATATACCTTTCAAAGTAGTGACTAGGCTTCATGTAAATTTCATTACACATCATATATGTATGTCTGTGTTTTAACACATTATTGACTATAGTTCTTGTTGTACAGTTATGTGATAAGAAGAATCTGACATTCGTTGGCTTTTGAGTAAAATTCTATTAAACTCATCCGCAAAAAAGTTTTACTCAGCTCGCAAAAGGCTCGCTTAATAAAATTTTTTGTAAAGTCATACAAACTTAAACTTATTCATAGCAATTTCAAATTTTCTGTTTTCAGGTGTTAATTTTAGAAACTGGACTTGACTAAAATTCATTAGGAGAAAGGCTTTTTCAAACAAGAGGGCTATGATGGCCATGAAGTTGCTTACCGGAGTCTTTTGACCAAACCTGATCCATTTTCTAACTTTTTTGAGATACTATGACAAACATTCTACTAAGATTTTCATGAGTATTTAACTAAAAATGTGGCTTTTCAACAGCATAAACAAAGTTTTTTGAAGATTTGACTCAGTGACCTACCTAGGTAGTTGTTGACCTACATGACCCATTTGCAAACTGGTCCAAAAAATCGTAAAGACAAACAATCTGACCAAGTTTCATGAGTATTGCACTAAAAATGTTGCCTCTGGAGCATACACAAGATTTTTTGAAGATTTGAACTACTGACCTATTTTTTACCTGAAACTCGTCTAAGTTAACATCAAGACAAACATTCTGACAGACTTGCACGAGTTTTGGACTGAATATGTGGCCTCTACAGCACACACAAGGCTTTTCTAAAATTTGACCTAGTGACCTTGTTTTTTTTTGGACAGGACCCATTTTCAAACTCGTACAAAATATCGTCATGAAAAAACATTCTGACTAACTTTCATGAGTATAAGACTGAAAATATGGCCTCTAGAGGGTACACATGGTAAAACTTAAAGATGCATGCCGCACACCAGACACTTTGTGCTCAGATGAGCTTGGAATGGTGGGAAAAGAAGAATATGCATGGAACTAGCATTTTCTGCTTTTCACAGAGTTTTCTACCCATTCACAAACAGAAATTATCTAAGAACATCTGAACTGAAAACATTAATTTTGGCAAAGAAAAGTTAAATATTGATTTGTCTTGAAAGTGATAAAAACATTGTAGGAAAAAGGAAAGAGTCTTAATTTCCAGCATTTTCTCCTTGTCCCATATTGTTTTCAAAAGCCCTTTTTTAAAACCCTTTACCAAAAAATCCCTGGTTTCTACGGACCCAGCAGAAGACACCTTCAGACAAAATTGTGGGAAAAAGAGAAAATGATGGGAACCAGCATTTTCTCCTTTTTTCATCAAATATTTTCTACTGGAAAAGTCTAAATTTTTGTTGTTTGTTAAAGTTAAGGGTTATCAAATTTGGTGAAAGGTTCAGGAGTTAAGTACTTTCTAACATAATCACTAACAGCAGGGTATCATATATAAAATGTATACGCCTAAAACAAAAGATATGGCACTGGAGAAAGCTTAAAAAAAGAGAACCTGAATTATAGCCTTGTCATTGGGTCAAAAAAAGAATCAACTCCATTACCAAACAACAAAATGTTAGGTTTGTTCAAATCGAAAGCATCTGCAGACAACAAAATAAAAGTGACTAAAAATTTGAAAATTGTTTTCTGAAGGGTAGAAAACATTGAGGGAAAAGGAGAAAATGCTGGTTACCAGCATTTTCTGCTTTTCCCACAATGTTTTCGAAGTGATTCTTTCACAGGGTCTTTAAAAGTCGGGATTGTGTGGTAACCTCTGAAACTTTTACTCATAAATGATAAAATCTACGCCAAACTAGTTGAAAGCTGTTGGAAAACAGCACACACAGTAACTTCCACAGATGGAAAGAGGTACAATTCCATTTGAGAACTATTTCCTTCTCCTCTTTGTTCTAGAAGCTGAGTTATAAAAACAATCATATAAAGGTCAACAAGTAACCGTTTCCTTTTTGCCCAATGGGTAATTTTGTATGCATAGAAAATCTCATTACAATACATTATCGATAAATAAATATTGACTAACAAAAATTAGATGGTTGAGTGACAGGATACAGTTTTTAAATCCATGACTCAAACAGTGCAAAGTTATAGCTATAATACAGTTTTCAATTTCTGTATTTCATTTCACATTTCTATTTAGATACTCTCAATAGTAAAAACTGAAGGCGTGAAGTGTCCTAACACAAAAGTGCCACGGGTAAAAATCTATTTTGCTTTAGTTCAGAAGATTCAGTGAATTCTGAATGCATTGTGCAAATAAGAGATAATCCTAGTAAGCAGCATTTTCTCCTTTTCTCACAGCCTTTTCTACGCTATAAAAGACAAGTTCCATAAATTGAGACAAATTTAAATTGTTATCTGCAGATGCTTTCAGTTTAGACCAAGTCTACATTTTTTGTTGTATGGCAAAGAATTCACTCTTTACCAAAATAACAAAAATTTAGACGGATTCAAATCGAAAGTATTTGCAGACTCAAAAGTTGAAATTTGTTGAGGAAAGGTTTGGAAAAGGAAAAAAAGTGGGTTACCAGCATTTTCTCCTTTTCCCACAATGATTTCAAAAGGCTTCTTCCTCAGAGTTGTGAAAACCAGGGATTGTTTGTTGAAGGATTAATCACCATCTGACTGTATTGTAAATGTAACTGACAACCCTAAGGTAGAAGCCTTTTGAAAACATTGTGGGAAAAGGAGAAAATGCTGGTAACCAGCATTTTCTCCTTTTCCCACGATGTTTTCTAAACTTCCCAAATCAAATTTCGATTTTCTGTCAAATTTATTGTATTGTTTTCAAAAGATTTCACTTTGGATCACTCAATAAATTTGTCATTTGGTAAATAGTTAAAATGAAGGCTATAAGAACAGATCATAGCGTTACCAATGCATGGCTGTAATGGCGAAAATTTTGAGTTAAAAAAGGAGCATGACTGTCAAAAAATATTCTGAAGGTTTTCCTTTCATCTTGCATGCATCCCCTTTCTATAGCTAACCAGCCTGAGCTTGAAGTAAGTATCTTCAATCCTTTACCCCATGAGGCATTTCTATGGTATCTCTAATTGATCCTAAATAACAGCAAGGATGAAGCCGTTTTTATGTGCATATGACACCTTTTGATAGCATAGAAAACATTGTGACAAAAGGTGAAATTGCTTGTGACAAGCAATTTCACCGTTTGCCACAATGTTTTCCAAAGGCTCCTACAAACATTGCGAAATGAGTATCTATGGAGTAAAGGGTTAACCCCTACCATACAATGCCCTGAGGAAGACAGCTTTTGAAAAACATGGGGGGGAAAGGAGAAAATGCTGGTTACCAGCATTTTCTCCTTTTCTCACAATGTTTTCTGTCCCTCAACAAGACAAGTTTAATTTTTGAGTCATGTTCATTTTTTTTCTATTTCGCTTGCTTTCAATCAGGACTAGTCTAAAATTTTGCTGTTTGGCATAGCATTAATATAAATCACAAAGGTATAAGAAAAGTCAGAGCTTTTCTATAAGGACAAAGATAACAGGGCTATGAGAACACCTTTTTTTTTTTTGGTATGAAAACAGCCGAGATAATGAAATCTACAATCTTAACAAAAATCTAAAAATCATCAAAACTGGATAAGAACAAAAGACACACTTAATATCAATACTAGGAAGCTGGAAGTTGAGTATCTTTATTTCTTTTTGGTGGGGGAGGCGGCGGAGGTTTACGTCCTCCCATTTTTATCGATTGTCCTTGACCTTTCATCCCCATATATTTGAGATTCTCATTATCATATCCTTCCAAAAGTTCTGGAGGCGGTGGGGGAAGGTCATTAATGTCTAAAATCCCCTCACAGTTGTCATAAATTGGATCTATATTTTGAATATCAGTCTCGTTTGGCACGTAAGCAATGTCAGCTGCATTAGTCATTGTTGATGATGATTGGGATGATGACGATGTTGATGATAGTCGAGTGGACTCACTACGCCTTGGTGGCGGTGGTGGTAATATTTTTTTACTCTGTTGTGGTAACACTTTTGGTTTTTCTATATTGTCTGACAGATTCACACTATTATTATTTTGACTAGATGAAAGCACATTTCCATTGACTCTTTGCTGAGGATCAGCTGGCTTTGGCAGTGTCTCTGGAGGACACTTTGTGTCATTTGATCTTTGAACAATACTCTGTGGTAAGGATTTATGCATATGCTTGTTTAATTCTGCCATATAGGGCAGAGGTGCATAGGTAGTGTCTTCATTACTATTGGCACAAGCACTTTGATTTTGACCATGTGTTTCATGAACATTTTGTGACCTTGGAGAAACCACAATGTCATTTGGATATGTTGAACTTTGTGCTTGAGACATGACCTGGTTGCCATTGACAACAATGCTACTGCCTGAAGGTCGTTTCTTATGGGTTTTGGTTCCTGTAGAACCAGAGTGGGGTGCTGGTGGAACAAGAGGAGGTGGAGCTGGGCCTGTGACAGGAATAACTGGAGGAGTAACAGGTTTGACCACTGAACTTCTGTTTCCAGAGAGCCTTGGGGACAGACATCCTAGTGGACTTTGGGGTGTTCCTGGAACTGATGCAGGGCTTGGGTAATCAAAAGGTGCTGCTGGAGCTGATTGGTGCATGACTGGTGGAGACTGACTCTGTGTTATAAAGTTCTGGGCAGACATGATCATTGTTGGGGTACTAGGTCCTGTCTGAACCCGACTTGGAATCTGTAAAGGAGGTGGAGGTGGAGATGCCAGCTTCGACCGTGGGGGTATTGGAGAAGAAAGAGGCTTTGGACCTGTTACTGGGGGCTGCTTAGTAGGTTGAGGCTGCTTGGCAGACTGAGCCTGCTTATTAGCTTCTTCCTCAACTGACTCTAAGCTTGATTTGGATGTATTAGAAGTATTTCTTTTGTGACCTTTTTCGATAGATCCAGTTGAACTGCCCGAGGACGGCCTGTTCTTTTTAACTCCAACAGGTTTCTGGGCTACTGGTGGTCCTTGCTTACTGACATGGCCTTGACCTGGGGGAAGCGATGGACATGGTAAATTTTGATTTTGCATCTGGGATGATTCAATGCTTTCGTACAATGGCATTGCTGAATGAGAATGATATTGCTCTGTGTAACCATAATTACCAGACGGGGATGTTGGACTCAGAACATGACCTTGACCAGAGTCATTGGAATCCATAGATGAAATAGATGAACCGCGAGAATGTGTCTTTGGCTCTTTTTGTTGAAACCCATACCCTTTTGACCCTTTTTGGGGCTGAGGGGACATAGGGAGTCTGGATGTGGGTGACATTGGTAAATGCTCATACTGAATTGTTTGTGACATTGACCTTGTATGGTCACGATATTGACCTTCACCTTTCTTATCCCCATTCATTTCACTATTGCACGCTGGAGCTGATTTTCTCCTTTCATAGATATCTTTTTGATTTCCTGTACTGACTGGCTTTACCTCATCTGGTCCTTCCAAAGAACCAATATTGATACCGTCTAGAGATGTCTGTACCATCTCAGATATCTGCCTTGTTGTTCCAGTAGTTACAGGTAATTTAGCTCTCATCTTGCTACTTCTATGTGATAGACTCATTCTGCCTTCTCCACTTGATGTGGAATCTTCACTAGAATCCGTTGAAGCGCTTGTTATTGAGTCACGATGACGTACAGGTATCAGTTCTTCACCTGTGTCATTAATCACACTATGGGTCGTACTAAACGAAACTCTTTTAACTGGCACCTTATCCAGCTTGATTCCTTCTTGTACTTGTGTACTTGTCAGTGATGATTTTCTCTCGACTGGAAGGCGTCCATCCACATGATCCAACTCAGAATATGTACTATCGTCAGATTCTTTACTTAGTAAAGGTTCTTTAAGTGGGACTGGATTTTTCACGACAACTATTGAGTGCCTGCAGCCGGGTTCTGGCATAGAGAGTCTACTGTCCGTCAGATCCCCTTGATTGAGTTCAGCAAGAGCTTCGGCAGCATCAGTTTGGTCGCCAAGACTAGCTCGATAATCCCGTGTGTCCCAAGTTAAAATTTCTCTCTGCAGGTTCTGGAAGTTAGCCAATAACTGTTTTCCAAACTGAAAATAGAAAAAGAAAAACTGATGTGTAAATTAATGTCCAAACTTTCAACCCTTTCACCCTTTACCCCATAAGGTATTTCTATGGTATCTCTAATTGACCCAAAATAACAGGAAGGATGAAGCCGTTTCTTATGCGTACATGACACCTTTCAATAGCATAGAAAACATTGTGACAAAAGGTGAAATTGCTCGTCACGAGCAATTTCACCTTTTGCC
The DNA here is from genome assembly GCA_943736015.1 of Tridacna crocea. Lineage (NCBI taxonomy): Eukaryota > Metazoa > Mollusca > Bivalvia > Cardiida > Cardiidae > Tridacna > Tridacna crocea. The sequence goes on from OX031069.1 coordinate 21,188,802, forward strand.
ACAATGTTTTCCAAAGGCTCTTATGAGCAATGCGTAGAAACGAGTATCTATGGAGTAAAGGGTTAAAAAACAATCCCCGGTTTTCATGACCCCGAGGAAGAATCTCTCTGAAAACAATGGGGGAAAATCAGAAAATGCTGGTAACCAGCATTTTCTCCTTTTCCAAAATTGTTTTCCGCTCTTTGAAAGTCAAGTTTCATTTATTGGGGCATGTTTATTTTGTTGTCTGCAAATTTTTTTCAATTTGGACAAGTTCAAAATTTTGTTGCTTGGTATGGAATTAAGAAACGATTCTGAGCCATAACAGCCCTTACAGAGAAACCTTTTGAAAAAGTTGCAAGTATAAAACAATGCTGGAAACTAGCATTAATTTTTCTCCTATTCCACAAATGTTTTCTATCTTTCACAGATGAAACCCTTCATTTATGCTACTTTTTACACTGTAGTCTGCAATTGTTTGCTATTTGCAAAAGTCTGTGTTGGCCATGTTAATATTTAACCCTTTATCACACAATGACAACTTTTAACGACCCTAAGGATGGGGCCTGTTGAAAACTTTGTGGGAAAAGGAGAAAATGCTGGCAACCAGCATTTTCTCGTTTTCCAACGAAGTTTTCTACTCTATCAAAGAAAAATCGCATCATCTGAGCCACTATGAAATTTTCATCTAAAAGATTATTTCAAGTTGGTTAGGTCTGAAATTCTGCTGTGTGGTAAAAGGTTAACCCTTTCCCAAACGATAAGCTTTTGGATTAGACCAAATTGAAAGCATTTGCAGACGACAATTCAACTTATGCTGAAAAGATGATTTCTGTCTATGGCAGGGTCGAAAACATTGTGGGGAAAGGAGAAAATGCTGGTTACCAGCATTTTCTCCTTTTCCCACACTGTTTTCAAAAGGCTTTTATTCCAGACCCTTAAAGAACCAGGGATTTTTTGGGAAAGGGCTAAAGGGGTCCATTCAGTTTTAGTGCCATAACTAAACTATCTTGTAAAATACTGATGAATACTGCTGTAATCAAGCTTTTGTGTATAGTACTGATAAATACAACTACAATCTTTCTTGTAATCTCATTAATTCATTGCCTCATTGTGTTCAATGAAAAGAAGCAGTTTTGGGCATTTAAAAAATGAGATCTAGTCAATTTATAAATGGTAACACCATCTATTTTTATTACACCCATCAGGTAAGATACCATTATACTGCTTTATGTGTGTTGTGGATAATCTGACATTTTCACAAGTTTTGCAAAACTCTGGCAAAAAATCTTAAAACACCTTAAGATAGAGGGGTACAAAGACTATTAAGAAAATACAATTGAACAAAGTTTTGTCTTTCTATACCAGTAATTTGCCAGCCATTGCCTTACATTAGTCAGTAGTAAAACATATCTTAACTCTTTACCAAACGACAAAATTTTAGACTGATCCAAATTGAAAGCATTTGCAGACGACAAAATAAAAGTGAATGGAAATTTGGAATTTCTAGTGGGAAGGGAAGAAAACATTGTGGGAAAAGGAGAAAATGCTGGTGACCAGCATTTTCTCCTTTTCCCACAATGTTTTCAGAAGGCTTCTTTCTTAGGGTCTTTAAAAGTCGGGATTGTGTGGTAAAGTGTTAAGTCTGCTGTCAGTAGCTCTTTACTAAATGACATGATTTTAGACTAGTCCAAATTGAAAGCATTCGCAGACAACAAAATAAACATGACTCAAAAATTGAAATTTGTTTAGAGAAGGGTAGAGAATATTATGGGAAAAAGGAGAAAATGCTGGTTACCAGCATTTTCTTCTTTTTCCACAATGTTTTCTACTCTTTTCAAAACATGTCTCAACTTTTCAGTCACACTTATTTTGTCTCCTGCATGCACTTTCAATTTTGAAATATGTAAAATTTTGTTGCCTGGTAAAAAGTACAAGGACACTTAAATACTGCAAAGACTTGGACAATTATGACTACAACAAAAGAAAATGTGCAACCAATGAATATGAATTTTACTGCAACAGGAATTCCTTTTATTTTTTTAAATTTCAAAGCTATCATGTGACCCATAAATCGTACATGTATTTATACATGGACATGTGGCCAAATTATACACTAAAATGTTGGCAGAAATAATTTTTTTCTTAACTCTCTATTAAATGACAAAATTTTAGACAGGTCTAAATTGCAAGCACTTGCAGACGACAAAATAAACGTAGCACAAAAATTGAAATTTGTTTCCAGCAGTTGAGAAAACATTGTGGGAAAAGAAGAAAATGCTGGTTACCAGCATTTTCTCCTTTTCCCACACTGTTTTTAAAAAGCTTCTATATCTCAGGGTCGTAAAAACAAGGGTTTGTGTGGTGAAGGGTTAATAAGACAAACACTTTACATAAATAAATTTACCTTCATTTTTTCTTAAAGATCCAGTTTAAAAAAGTTTTTATGCAATTTTTTTCAGAAACAAATCACAACAAACCACTACCATCTCTCAGTATCTCACTGTAATATCACACAAACAAGAGATATAGACTAGTATGATCCCAAAACCACTTGACTATAGTTAGATGACAAAATTTTAGCCTTGCCCTAATTGAAAACATTTGTAAACTGCAATTAAAATGTTATTGATACATGAAATTTGCCCTTCATATGATGGAATACATTGTAGGGAAAGGAGAAAATGCTGGTTACCTACATTTTCTCCATTTCCAACAATGTTTTCAAAAGCCTTTTCCTCAGGGATGTTAAAAAATCGCTACTTTTTGGTAAAAGGATTACCTAAGCACTTCACTAAAGCAGCTAATTCCCCTCTATTTGATAACAATGTGGTATTTTACATTATCAGCCTGTAAAAACAATGATAACCCCTGTATCGATGCTAATCCCTTTTTATACACAAATATTACACATTCATGACTAATATGATTAATCTCTGCCCACATTTTAATCTTCAAAACCTTTAGGCACCTTATTCCATTACCACACAATCCCTGCTTTTAACGACCGAAAGAAGCCATTTGAAAACATAGTAGGAAAAAGAGAAAATGCTGGTAACCAGCATTTTCTCCTTTTCCCACCATGTTTTCTGCCCTTCTCTGACCAAATTTCAATTTCTCAGTCACATTTATTTTGTCGTCTGCAAATGCTTTCAATCTGGACTGGTCTAATGTTTTCTTGTGTGGTAAACAGTTATAGAAACTGATTATATGGTGTTAAAGGTCATTTACAACAACAATAAAGCTATCATGGCAGCCAGTGCACCTGTCCCTGCTTTCATCAAGTTTCTAACATCAATACTTAGCACAATATTCTTTCCAAGCCAGTGGCTGCTTTCCCACATTATCATCATCAAAACAATGGTCAGCTATGTGAGAGTAATCAATCCTATGATTATCATCAATGCTCTGAAAGAAATTTACCAAGCCAAGGATCAAACCAGCAGCCCATTATTCTGGATGCTACTGACTGAGCTATCAAGGTTTGGCACCTTAAAAATAAACAGACCTTTGAAAACATTGTGGGAATGAGAGGAAAATGCTGGTAACCAGCATTTTTATCTTTCCCCACATTGTTGTCTGCCCTTCCAGGGGTAAATTCCAGTTTTAGAGTCACATTAAATGTTTTGTCTGCAAAATGCTTTCAACTTGGGAAAGTCTTAAATTGTGTCATTTGGTAAAAAGTTGTCATTTTTACTAAAGGACAAAATTCTAGACTCTGCCTAATCCAAAGCATGAGCTCTTCACCAGCAAAGAGCAAAATGTTGGACTTATCCAATTTCAAAGCTGAAAAATACAGAAGGATTGGATTTGTCAAAGGGTTGCAACAAATGTGGGAAAAGGAGTCAATGCCGGTTAACCACACTGTCTTCCATTACCACAATGTTTCAATAGCAGTGTTCTTCAGGGTCATTTAAACTTAGGATTGTTTGGTCAGGTGATCATTTCTAAATGGTAATTTATATGTTGCTCAAATAATGGGTTTGTTTGAGAAAGGGTTTAACTCTTTATCAAAAAAAGAAATTCTAGACTGGTCCAAATTGAAAGCATTTCCAGACGACAAAATAAATGTGACTCAAGAATTGAAATTTGTTTCAGGACGGGAAGAAAACATTGTGGGAAAAAGGAGAAAATGCTGGTTACCAGCATTTTCTCCTTTTCTCACCATGTTTTCAAAAGGCTTCTTTCGAAGGGTTGTTAAAAGTCAGGATTGTACGGTAGAGGGTTAAATTGGATAAAAGATAATGAGAAAAGGAGTAACTGCTGGTGACAAATATTTTCTACTCTTCTCATGTTGTCAAAAGCTCTGTTCCTCCACTACAAACAAAGGTTTCATTTTATTGTTAACCCTTTAGCACATAATCATGTGTTTTAAATCCTTTCCCAAACACTCCCTGGTTTTTACGGGTCTGGAATAGTAGCCTTTTGAAAACATTGTGGGAAAAGGAGAAAATGCTGGTAACCAGCATTTTCCCCTTTTCCCACAATGTTTTCTACCCTATCATAGACAGAAAATCATCTTTTCAGAAGGAGTTGAATTGTCATCTGCAAATGCTTTCAATTTGGTCTAGTCCAAAGGTTTGTCGTTTGGGAAAGGGTTAACTCATTACCAAACGACAAAATTCTGGATCTGTCCAAATCAAAAGCAATTGCAGGGCAGAAAACATTGTGAGAAATGGAGAAAATGCTGGTTACCAGCATTTTCTCCTTTTCCCACAATGCCTTCTAAAGGCATCTTTCTCAGGGTCATCAAAAAGTAGAGATTGTGTGGTAATGGTTTAACAAACCTGAGGAAGAAGACTTTTGAAATTATTATGAGAAAATGCTAGTACACAGCATTTTCTCCATTTCCCACAATGTTTTCTATCTTTTCTCAGACAGCTTTTCCTTTTGAGCTTTATTTAATTTGTCACTAAGTCTTGTAAAATGCTTTCAATTTCGACAATTCCAAAATTTTGTCATTTGGTAAAGGGTTAGCCATAACAGTTAACTCTTTAGCAAACGACAATGTTTAACTCATTACCAAACGACAATATTTTAGGCTTGTCCAAATCAAAAGCATTTGCAGACAACAAAATATAAGTGGCTGAAAATTTGAAATTTGTTTTGTGAAGAGTAGAAAACATTGTGGGAATAGGATAAAATGCTGGTTACCAGCAATTTTTCCTTTTCCCACAATGTTTTCTGAAAGCCTCTTTCTCGGGGGTCGTCAAAAGTAGGGATTGTGTGGTAATGGGTTAAGACTAGTTCAACTTGAAAGCACTTACAGACAACAAAATTCATGCAGACAGGTGGAAAACATTACTCAAAACATAGTGGGAAAAGGAGTAAAGGCTGATTACCAGCCTTTCTTACATGTTTTCGAAAGGTTTCTTCAACAGTCATAAAAACCTGGGTTTGTTTGGTAAAGGGTTAACTCATTTACCAAACGACAATATTTTGGACTTGTCCAAATCGAAAGCATTTGCAGACGACAAAATAAAAGTGACTGAAAATTTGAAATTTGTTTTGTGAAGAGTAGAAAACATTGCGGGAAAAGGAGAAAATGCTGGTTACCAGCATTTTCTCCTTTTCCCACAGTGTTTTCAAAGGCTTCTTTCTCAGAGGCGTCAAAAGTAGGGATTGTGTGGTAATGGGTAAACAGAGTTGTAAAAACCCCGGATCGTTTGGTAAAGGGTGAAGCCAATGAGATTAAAAAGATCTATCCCTTATACTTTGCCTTGGGATACTTAAACAGGATAAATTTTTAATTGATTAATCATAGTGATTTCTTCTTAGGCTGCTTACCATGATTTATTGTGCTGACAGAATAGATCAAGATTAGGATGCAATTTTGAGCAGTCTGATCTCAAATCTTTATTGTACAATACTGTGAGATTTTTCTTGCAAAAAAAAAAAGAACTTTAAAATAACAGTATTTGGGATTTTATTTTTGGCTGGAAATGTTTGTTTCTTTTTTCAGATGTATACTGGTAAATAAAATGAAATTGGAACAATGAAGACTTAAGATAATATTAAGAATGGTTACCAAAATTTACCCTTTTACCAATCAATCCCTGATTTTTACTAACCTGAGAAATAATCCTTTTGAAAACATTGTGGGAAAAGGAGAAAATGCTGGTAACCAGCATTTTCTCCTTTTCCAACAATGTTTTCTACCCTTCTGGAAACAAATTTCAATTTTTGAGTTATGTTCATTTTGTTGTCTGCAAGTGCTTTCAATTTGAACCAGTCTAAAATTTGTTGTTTGGTAAAGGGTTAAAATGAAGAATAGTGAGTTGGCCTGGCTATTAAAAGATTCAAGATGCTAATATTCATACTCAGTTATTACACTTCTTGCAATCGCCTTGATTCAGGGGGAAGGGGCAGAGAAAAACAAAGTGTACGAAATGGCTGTAACCATTTGTTTTTGTGTGAGATTGGGATATAAATATCAGGGAAGGGAAGGAACTAGTACAATGTTTTAGTATTTTAGTCCATAGTTCTCTCCCTTTGTGCAACACCCACACAATGACCCACAAGGTTACGACTGCAAACCATCTATAGAATGATATACAATTGATTCAACTGGCACTGGCATAAAAAGTGCTTCCAATATATCAACCCTTTAACTCTTTCCCAAGAAAGCCCTGGTTTTTACGTGTCTGGAGTACAAGCCATTAGAAAACACTGTGGGAAAAGGAGAAATTGCTCTTAACCAGCAATTTCTCCATTTCCCACAGTGTTTTCTACCCTTTTGGAGAACTTTCTGCCATTTTTATCAAATTTAAAATTGTCATCTACAAACTCTTTGAATTTGGAAGAGTCTAAAATTTATCGTTTGGGAAAGGGTTAAGCAACCGAGGTTTCAGCAGCCCCAGCCTTCCCCTTTCCTTACTAAGATCTTTGTTTTGCAGGAATGACCTTCTCCTCCTGAAAGCTCGATAGCAATCAATGACAAACAAGACAAATAAACTTTTTTTTAAAAAGAGGACAGATGTTGCTAACTTTTCGCAAGGCATTTGCAAGGCAGCAGTGCGAATCTATAGGTTGTTTGTATGTTCCACAGTTGTCTTTTGACAGACTTTCATCAAATGCATGAGAGCTAGAAGATGCTTGTGCAATCATCGTGCAGCCTTGCAAAGAAATTGCAAAGAAAATGGACATGTTGAAAACCATCTTGCGATGTCTATGATGTTGCAAATTTGTACAGTAGTCTTGCAGAGTGCGCGTGAAGTCCTGCAATTTGTTTAAAAATGATCCTGTACAGCTGTCGTAAGGCTAATGTGAAACAGGCTTTAGGAAGAACTCTCTTTAGCTCAGTGGTTATGGTGTTCACTTTATCATCCAGATATTCTAGGTTCATATCCTGCCCAATCCTTCTGCTATGCATTTAGTTCATTTGTTTCTTTGTTGTCGACTTTCCAAGTCGAGATTGTGTGGTAAACGGTTAATTACTATCATAATGTAAACTGCAAAAATTTTCTCTCTGAGCATGTCTTAAATTTTGTTTTTTGATAAGAGTTATGTTACCTTGGCAATCCTGATTCCCATAATCCATTGGTCTAGGGCTGCTTTGTTTTCAGCACATAGATAGCGTATGAACTTGGATGTCTTCTTCTGAATCTGGGGATGCTGGAAAATGAGACCGATTTGTTATTACTATAAGAGCAAGTTTTCTTTTGAACCCTTTACCAAAAATTCCCTGATTTTTACAACCCTGAAAAAGAACACTTCTGAAAAAACATTGGGAGAAAATGCCGGTCCCCAGCATTTTCTCCTTTTCCCACAATGTTTTCTACCCTTCCCAAAACAAATTTCAAATTTTAAGTCACTTTATTTGTTGTCTGCAAATGTTTTCAATTTAGACTACCGGTAGTCCAATTTTTTTTTCTCATTTACAGGTGTATTAACAAACTTACTGTAAAGGTATAGTAATAAAGGCATATTAGGTAAGACTCTTTCTCAAACAACAAAATTTAGACTGGTCCAAAAAGAAACCATCTGCATTTTCTAACATGAAGAAGTTTGCCTTTACACTTAGAAACCACTGTGGAAACCAGTGTTCTTGCCAATTCCAACAGTGTTTTCAAAGGCCTTGCTCCACAGGAGCTGAAAAAAAAATATGAGATCGTTCGATAAAATTAATAGAATAACACCACCTTAACCCTTTCCCAAATGACAAACTTTTTGACTAGACTAAATTGAAAGCATTTGCAGACGACAATTCAACTATTGCTGAAACGATGATTTCTGTCTATGACAGGGTAGAAAACATTGTGGGAAAAGGAGAAAATGCTAGTTACAAGCATTTTCTCCTTTTCCCGTAATGTTTTCAAAAGGCTACTATTCCAGACCCGTACAAACCAGGGATTGTGTGGGAAAGGGTTAAACCCAAGGAGATGACAATGAGTCAGGATGGTTTGATAAACAGAGTAACTCAGGTGGGTGGGGGTCGGTTAAGAACCTGACCTTCTGTCACCTATTTTATTCAAAGAATCACTCACACATGATGTCTTTTGATATGTATCAATGTGCATGCCTGCTGGTCTACAAAGGATTACATAAAAGCCTTAAATGTACCCTTGGAAAATCAGAGTGAAGAGAATTTCCACATCATATAGATATTGGTGGGTAATAAGGTCACAAAAACAAAATAATTCCTAAAGAAATAAGACAGTCATGCTCACTTTTTCAAGAAATGGTCAAACCAACACCAAAAATATGTTCTTTTTCTTCATTTTTTCTGATTAAATAGGCTGATAAAAAGAAAAGGAAGTTAATCTTCTAGTTTGCAAAAAAAGAAAGGAAACAGATGAAAAAATCTAATGCTCCATTTTTGTATTCAGAAAGTTTTCAGGAGTTGTCTGCTGGAGAGATACAAAAATTCTATCATTCAGGTTATAGGGAAAATTACAGTCATTTTCTCATGCATCCTTCACAAAATATAGGGTTTTGACAGATTCTCCTTCTCTTCTCTTATCTATCATCCTTGCAAGCACACAATACGGAGTAAAGACTGACACTCCAGGCTAAGGAATTTTTAAAACATTGTCAGAATAGGAGAACATTTGGTTTCCAAAGAAACTGACCTCTTGTGCTCCCTGATTTTGATCTACACTGTCCAAAATGCAAATAGATCAAGATTGTGCACTAAAACGATTAAAACTTGTACCTCTCAACAAAATTATTTGACTCTTATAAATCCAAAACATTTGTAGACTACAAATTGGATGTGGCAGAACTCATAGATTTTGTCTTAGAAAGGGTGGAAAGCATTGATGGAAAAGGAGAAAATGCTGATTACCAGCATTTTCTCTTTTTCCTCAAAATGTTTTCACAAGGTATTGTTTTTCAAGGGCATTTAAACTTGGGGCTGTGCAGTAAAGTATTCAGTTGTCTTATTTATGAAGAGAATTGCTTTTTCTTTCATGTACCCCTTATTTAGTGTTAGAAAAAGCTTTCTTCATGTACATTTTCATTAATTTAGCCATTTGACACATGGCAAAATTGAAAGCATTTTCAGATGGCAATCTCATTGTGGCTCAAATGACACACTTTTTTTTAAATAGGGGTAGCAAACTTTATAAGAAAAGGAGAAAATGCTGGTTACCAGCATTTTCTCCTTTTCCTACAATGTCTTAAAAAGGCTTCTTTCTCATGGTCATTAAAAGTTGGGATTGTGAGGTAAAGAGTTATAATCCAAATTTTGCTGTTTAAAAGCTAGTATTGTGGGGAAAAACATCTATCTCATTAGACAGTGTAGATCCAAGATCAGACTTACCCTGTCTGATCTTGACCTATCCTGTCAATCAAAGGTCCTTGAGTCAAACTATGCAGCAGAAGAGTAACTCTTTACCAGATGACAAAATTTTAGACTGGTCCAAATTGAAAGCATGAGCGGACAACAAAACAAATGTGACCCAAAAATTATAACTTGACTTTGGAAGAGTAGAAAACATTGTGGGAAAAGGAGAAAATGCTTCATTTGTAGGGTCGTTAAAAGTCAGGATTGTGTTGTAAAGGGTTAATTTGGAAAACAAACTGAAACCTTACCTTCAGTGCAAAACAGAAGTCCGAGGGAGCATGGTATTTTTTCTTCCAGTTAAAACCATAGTATAATTCTACAAACTCAAACTGTACCAGACAGACGAGGTCTTTGGGAGACTGAAACAAACAGTGACTGAGAATAAGTCTATGGTAGCATAATATCAGGGGTAACAACCTACGTCATAGCATACATCATCGGAGACATTTTAAATCTGCCATTTTCATTTTAACAAGAGGGCCATGATGGCCCTGAAATCGCTCACCTGAGTTTATTGACCAAACATGCACTATCTAGTTTCCCAGTGACCTAGTTTTTTATCAGATATTACCCATCATCAAACACTTTTGAGATATCAATAAGACAAACATTCTGGCCAAGTTTCATGAGTATTGGACTGAAAATGTGGCCTCTACAGTGTACAAAAGGTTTTTCTAAGATTTCATCAAGTGACCTAGTTTTGGACCCGACAATTACCCATTATCAAACTCTTTTGAGACATCACCAAAACAAACATTCTGACCAAGTCTGAAGAGTATCAGGCAGAAAATGTAGCCTTTAGAGTGTACACAAGGTTTTTCTAATATTTGACCCATTGACCTAGTTTTTGACTCCACATGACCCATTTTCAATCTCATTCAAGGTATCACCAGGACAAATATTATGAACAAGTTTTAGAAGTATCAGACTGAAAATGTGTCCTCCAGAGCATACAAAAGGTGTTTATAACATTTGACCTATTGACCCAGTTTTTGACCCAACATGACCCATTTTCAAACTCATCCAAGATATCATAAAGGCAAACATTCTGACTAATTTTCAAGAGTGTTGGACTGAAAATGTGGCATCCAGAGCATATACAAGGTTTTTCTAAGATTTGACCTTGTGACCTAGTTTTTAACCCCCAATGACCCATTTTCAAACCTGTCTGAGATATCATCAAGACAAACATTCTGACCAACTTACAAGAGTTTCGGACTGAAAATGTGGCCTTTAGAGCCTACAAAAGGTTTTTCTAAGATTTGACCTAGTGACCTAGTTTTTGACCCCACATGACCCATTTTCGATCTTGTCCAAGATATCATCCAGGCAAACATCCTGACCAACTTTCATGAGTATCCAACTGGAAATGTGGCCTCTAAAGCGTACAAAAGGTTTTTCTAACATTTGACCTGGTGACCTAGTTTTTGACCCCACATGACCCATTTTCAAACTCGTCCGAGATATCATCCAGACAAACATCCTGACCAACTTTCATGAGTATCCGACTGAAAATGTGGCCTCTAGAGCGTACAAAAGGTTTTTCTAAGATTTGACCTAGTGACCTAGTTCTTGACCCCACATGACCCATTTTCGAACTCGTCCGAGATATCATCCAGACAAACATCCTGTCCAACTTTCATGAGTATCCGACTGGAAATGTGGCCTCTAGAGCGTACAAAAGGTTTTTCTAAGATTTGACCTAGTGACCTAGTTCTTGACCCCACATGACCCATTTTCGAACTCGTCCGAGATATCATCCAGACAAACATCCTGACCAACTTTCATGTGTATCCGACTGAAAATGTGGCCTCTAGAGCGTACACGAGGTTTTTCTAAGATTTGACCTGGTGACCTAGTTTTTGACCCCACGTGACCCATTTTCGAACTCGTCCGAGATATCATCCAGACAAACATCCTGACCAACTTTCATGAGTATCCGACTGAAAATGTGGCCTCTAGAGCATACACGAGGTTTTTCTAAGATTTGACCTGGTGACCTAGTTTTTGACCCCACGTGACCCATTTTCGAACTCGTCCGAGATATCATCCAGACAAACATCCTGACCAACTTTCATGAGTATCCGACTGAAAATGTGGCCTCTAGAGCGTACACGAGGTTTTTCTAAGATTTGACCTGGTGACCTAGTTTTTGACCCCACGTGACCCATTTTCGAACTCGTCCGAGATATCATCGAGACAAACATCCTGACCAACTTTCATGAGTATCCGACTGAAAATGTGGCCTCTAGAGCATACACAAGGTTTTTCTAAGATTTGACCTGGTGACCTAGTTTTTGACCCCACGTGACCCATTTTCGAACTCGTCCGAGATATCATCGAGACAAACATCCTGACCAACTTTCATGAGTATCCGACTCAAAATGTGGCCTCTAGAGCGTACACAAGGTTTTTCTAAGATTTGACCTAGTGACCTAGTTTTTGACCCCACATGACCCATTTTCGAATTCGTCCGAGATTTCATCGAGACAAACATCCTGACCAATTTTCATGAGTATCCGACCAAAACTGTGGCCTCTAGAGCGTACACAAGGTAAAAAGTTGACGACGGACGACGGACGACGCACGCCGCACGACGGACGACGGACGACGGACACAGCACGATCACAATAGCCCACCATGAGCACTTCGTGCTCAGGTGAGCTAAAAAGGTAAGTTTTTCGGCTTGTACATAATTGTTTTTGAAGACCTGTCCAAACAAAGCCTGGTACATATGGTACCATAAAACATATGGTACCTGACAACTTTCTTTGTTAGTATACATTAATATTTTGTTTATTAGTTTCGTTGATTTTGCAATTAAAGCCAGTGACAAATGAGCCATTTAAAAATAGATGTTGTATACAATGCCGTTAAGAATAATTCTGTTGAGGTGTTTAGAGCTACAACATTGTTTCATGGCATTTTGATTTCATGAATAGGACAAATATATTTACTGTCACCAGATGAAGTAGGTATTTTAAGTTGATTTTAGATACATATATCTTTTTTAAGTAATTAATATGCATTTTGCGCACAAAATGGACGGCTATTCTGACACCTCTGCTATGACGTAGGTTGTCACCCTTGGATATACTACTCAAACTTTTTTAGGTATCATTCAGGTGTTTAATCCTATACCAAACAACAAAATTTTAGACTGGTCCTAATTAAAAGCACTTGCAGACAACAAAATTAACGGAACTCAAAAATTGAAATCTATTTCCAGAAGGGTAGAAAACATAATGGCAAAAGGAGAAAAATACTGGTTACCAGCATTTTCTCCTTTTTCTCACAATTTTTTCAAAAGGCTTCTGTCTCAGGTTCATACAAATCAGGGATTGTTTGGTAAATGGTTAAATGTTGGTGTATGTTGCAACTATGCAGTTTTGAAGAATATAACATCAAATTCATTAGTGTAACAATATATCATACTGAAAAACCATACCTGATACAGGTCACACATATTACATTGGTTGAATTTAATATGGTGATCCTTAGCAAGTTTTGAGAACTGTATATTATACAGTTAACTTTTTTACCATACGACAAAACTTTAGACCAGTCCAAACAAAGTAAACGTTACTCAAAAATTAAAACTTGACTGTAGGAGAGTAGAAAACATTGTGGGAATAAGGAGAAAATGCTGGTTACCAGCATTTTCTCCTTTTCCCACATTGTTTTCAGAAGGCTTCTTCATCTGAGCAAAAAAACCAGGGACTGTTCAGTAAAGGGTTAAATACCTGCCTTTGTTGCCACCTCCATCAAAGAGCAACCTGTATTAACCCTAAACACAAATTTCTGTATTCAACCTAAATAAAGCAATGCTAAGATAATGGTTGGTCAAGCCTGTCTGTAACAGAATACAAGATCATATTGACACAATTCTGGCGTGGAACATATTCCACTTGTCTTTGTTGGCGTCTCTTTATTCTGACCTCTTGGTATAGAATCAATAAGCAATTACCGATGTCTTCTTATTTTTTATTTTCACACAGACCTTAAACTATCAGAAATGTCCGTCCTTACATTACTCAAATGTCATGTCAGGACTCGGGCAATTAATCTATAGATGTTGCTTGTGACCCATAGAGTGGTATCTATATGTTGCATGGCGTTTGACTCGCGTTTTCAACATTAATTTCAGTTAAATTGGATTGACCTGTGAATCTGTCTGCTTTCCTGGGTCGGTATTCACCAACTTCTCTTAAGAATATTCTCAGTCTTATTCTTCAAGATTTTCTACGTTTGAAAGTAACACAACTCCTCATTGGCTAAACGAAATGGTTTAGCCAATCAGGCATTGTGTTACTTTCAAAGTTTGAAAATTCTGGAGAATTAAGACAAAGATCGTTCATAAGAATGGTTGGTGAATACAGATCTTGGTGTTTCTTTCACCTGCACTTGGCACAAAATTCTTCGGAAGCCACTGGCTCCTTTCCCAATTAACCACTGTCAAAACAAACAGCGAACACGAAATAAATCGTGTCAAAATGACTGTCATAAATCCTCAAACAGGGATTCACAGCCCTTGGGATTCTACCAAGCCTTCCCCTGCATGCAGTCTGATCTTAGTCTGCACTGTCCGCAAAAGGTCTTTGAGTCGAGCTTTGCAGCCTTAGCATTAAGGGATAGTTGTGGATGAAAAATCTGCAAGCTCATGATCTGCACTTAAAGATGTAAAATACAGCTGTTACAGAGATGCTTTGGATAAAAATGTAGCCCAAAATGCATCAGTGCAAAAGAACATAGTAATATATTTTCCACTTTAACTCTTAACCAAAAGACAATATTTTAGACTGGTCCAAATTGAAAGCATCTGCAGATTACAAAATAAAAATGAAAAATTGAAACTTGTCTTTAGAAGGGATTAAGAAACATTGAACAGAAAGGAGAAAATGCTGAACAAGCATTTTCTCCTTTTCCCACCATGTTTTTAGAAGGGTTCTTTCTCAATGTTGTGAAGTCGGGATTGTGTGGTAAAGAGTTAAACAAAATGCATGCCATCTAACAGCCCTGTGAAAGAAGCTTTTTTTGAAAACATTGTGATAAAAGGAGAAAATGCTGGTGACCAGCATTTTCACTTCTTTCCATAATGTTTTCTATTCTTCCAAAGACAAATTTCAATTTTTAAGTCATTTTCAATTGTTGCACACAAAAAGCTTTCAATCAAGAGTCCAAGATATCCTTATAAACATGGATTAATCCAAATGAATTTAAGTTTGAAATGAGAAT
The DNA here is from genome assembly GCA_943736015.1 of Tridacna crocea. Classification (NCBI taxonomy): domain Eukaryota; kingdom Metazoa; phylum Mollusca; class Bivalvia; order Cardiida; family Cardiidae; genus Tridacna; species Tridacna crocea. The sequence continues at coordinate 21,203,803 of OX031069.1, forward strand.
GCACTGACAATTTGTTTATTGCCAGCTTTTTGCCACCATGTTTTCAGAAGAGGTGTGCCACATGATTCAAACCATCCCCAATGTGATGTGTTAAATCCATGGCAATCAACAGATTTTTAACATTTTCCCCAAAAAGCCATTGTATTTACGTGTCTGCAGTACAAGTCTTTTGAAAACACTGTGGGAAAAGGTGAAATTGCTCTTAGCGAGCAATTTCTCCTTTTCCGCCAGTGTTTTCTACCCGTTTGGGCAACTTTCTGCCATTTTTTATCAAATTTGAAATTGTCGTCTGCAAACTCTTTGAGTTTGGAAGAGTCTAAAATTTGTCATTTGGGAAAGGGTTAAACTCCAAAATACTGAGAGCACAGGGCAGATAGCACATTTCAAATTGGCGGAGTTAAATAGTTGAAACTTGTCTTTGAATAGGTAGAAACCATCATGCAAAGCCCGGTAGCTCAGTTGATAGTGTATAACTCTTACAATAAGGAGGTCATTAGGGCTTGAACCTGCGCAGCCAATCTCTTTCGGAGGATTGCTGATACTCTTTGCAGCAGGGTTCATTCCTCTCCCACTGCCACCATTGTTTCCACAATGGTTATAAGGGTCATTTAACCCATTCCTACGCAATCCCTACTTTTGACGACCCTGAGAGAGAAGCCTTTGGAAAACATTGTGGGAAAAGGAGAAAATGCTGGTAACCAGCATTTTCTCCCTTTCCCACAATGTTTTCTACCCTTCACAAAACAAATTTCAAATTTTCAATTACTTTTATTTTGTCGTCTGCAAATGCTTTCAATTTGGACAAACCTAAAATTTTGTCGTATGGTAATGAGTTAAATAGGGATTGTTTTGTAATGTGTTATCAGAATTATATCTGGAATTGCAATCACGATCTTAAATAAAGATATAGGTGGGGTGTAATTATGAATTAAACCAGTAAATAGGCTGCTAAGTGTGACTCAAAGACCTTATGCATGCAGTGTACATCAAGATAAGACTGCATGAAGAATGTGCTGTCTAATCTTGGCTCCACACTAATAAAGAGATATCATTCCGTAGAAACACCCATGACATAGCAAAATTTAGGTTTCAATCCAATGATAGTCTTTGAAGTCTAACAGTTCTGAACTTTGATCCCTTTAACCTTTTAGTACACAATGACGACTTTTGACGACCATGGGGTAAAAGCCTTTTGAAAACATTGTGGAAAAAGGAGAAAATGCTGGTAACCAGCATTTTCTCCTTTCCCCACAATGCTTTCTACCCTTTCTAAAACAAATTTCAATTCTTTAGTCACATTTATTTTGTCGTCTGCAAATGCTCTCAATTTGGACCAGTCTAAAATTTTGTTGTTTGGTACAGAGTTCATCCATACAGGACCAAAACTGCATAGACAGCAAAACTTATGTTTTTCCCATCGGCTTGAAAGTTTAATCTTAGTTATTCAGCAGGATAAGGGTTAACTCATTACCAGACGACAATTTTTAGGCTTGTCCGAATCGAAAGCATTTGCAGACGACAAAATAAAAGTGACTGAAAAATTGAAATTTGTTTAGTGAAGGGTAGAAAACATTGTGGGAAAAGGAGAAAATGCTGGTTGCCAGCATTTTCCCCTTTTCCCACAATGTTTTTTCTAAAGGCTTCTTTCTCAGGGGTGTCAAAAGTAAGGATTGTGTGGTAATGGGTTCACACACAAAACAAACATATTTAGCTAACTTACTTTACTTATTTTACCCTTAGGGTTATAATACAATCCGGATGCCCGCAGGACAAAGTAGTACTTTTTCCAGGCCTTTTTACCATCTGTTTTTAGATGAAGTACACCCTCAACCTCTGGTACTTGAGCAGCACTGCCTGAGAAAAATTCCTGAAATATTCAAAAATAAATACTGTTATCCTACGACATCGAAATCTAATTAGGCCTTTACAAATTGAAAGCAATTGCAGATGAAAAATAAAATATGACCATAATAATGAAATTAGTGTATGAAAGGGTAAAATCACACATGGAAAATACAAAATGCTGGTTACCAGCATTTTCTCCTTTTCCAACATTATTTTCAAAAAGCCCTTTTCAACCAACTGCCATTCCAAGCATGTATTTGGCCAGAGTTTCTTTATAACTTTACAATAAGTAGACAGCATAGATCAATTATAAGGTTATAAGGGGGGGGGAAAGAGGAGTCTGATCTGATCTTGACCTGCACTTGCTCCGAAAAAAAAAAAAAAAACAACCTAGTTTTAACTCTTTACCAAACGACAGAATCATAGACTGGTCCTATCTGAGAGCATTTGCAGACAACAAAACAAATGTAACTTAAAAACATTAAAATTTGGTTGGAGAAGGGTAGACAACATTGTAGGAACAGAAGAAAATGCTTGATACCAGTATTTTCTCATTTTCCCACAATGTTTTCAGAAGGCTTCTTTCTCAAGATCATTAAAAACAGGATTGTGTGGTAAAGAGATCATGCGTTACCACACAATCCTGACTTTTGATAAACGTAAGAAAGAAAGCTTTAGAAAACATTGTGCACAAAGGAGAAAATGCTGGTAACCAGCCTTTTCTCCTTTTCCACAATGTTTTTCTGTCCTACCAAAATCAAATTTCAATTTTTGAGTCAAATTTATTTCATCATCTGCAATTGCTTTGAATTTGGACTAGTCCATAATTTTGTCGTTTACTCAGTTCAGAGCTAAAGGGTTTCAGTGTCACTGTTTGATTAACCCTTTACCAAACATCAAAATTTTGGACTTGTCCAAATTGAAAGCATTTGCAGATGACAAAATCAACATGACTCATTTTTTTTTTTTTCCTGGAAGGGTAGAAAACATTGTTAGAAAAGTAGAAAATGCTGCCAGCATTTTCTACTTTTCCACAATGTTTTCAAAAGTATTCTTTCTCAGGGTTGTAAAAACCAAGGGTTGTATGGTAAAGGGTTAAGTCTCTACAGACAAAAACATTTCAGAATTATCCAAATTCAAAGCATTTTGTATACAGCAAATATGATATGGCTAAAAAAATTAAGAATTAATTTTAGAAGAATAGAAAATATTGTAGCAAAATCAGAAAAATACTTGTTACAATGTACTTTCTCCTTTTCTAACATTGTTTTCTAAAGCCCTCTTTCTCATGGTTGTTAAAATTTGGGATAGAGTGCTAATGGGTTAACCCTTTAACAGGAGACAAAGTTGTTGCCTAGTCCAAATTGAAGCATAATTTGCAGACCACAATTTCAGTGTGGCTCAAATGTTGCAATGTTTCTTAGACAGGGTATAAAACATTGTTAGAAAAGGAGAAAATGCTGATTACGGGCATTTTCACCTTTTCCTACATTGTTTTCAAAAGCCTTATTTTCCAGGGCATTGAAAGTTGGCATTGTCTGGTAAATGGTTAAATGGTAGGCCAAGACGAAGAAATTGTTAATTCAAGGCAATATTTGGTAGAATATTCTCATTAACCCTTTACTCCATTACTCCTTTACTCATTTCTACGCATTTATTGTAGAAGCCTTTTGAAAACATTGTGACAAAAGGTGAAATTGCTCGTGACGAGCAATTTCACCTTTTATCACAATGTTTTCTATGCTATCAAAAGGTATCATATACACATAAGAAACAGCTTCATCCTTGCTGTTATTTAGGGTCAGTTTGAAATACCTTAGAAATGCCTTATGGGGTAAAGGGTTAAATATTGGACTGTTTTATAAAGCGTTAAGATGCAGATGTATACCCAAATATGCAGTGTTGCAATAGATCTCTTTTTGAAAAATTTAGAGGAACATAAAAGAAAAAAAAATCTCATTATCAGCAAGCTCTCCTTTTGTTTAACTTCTTTTACATGATTCATAAATTACATGTAACTCTTTACTACACAATCCCGACTTTTAATTACCCTAAGAAAGAAACCTTTAGAAAGCATTGTGGGAAAAGGAGAAAATACTGGTTACAATTACCACAATGTTTTCTACCCTTCCCGAACAAAATTCGGAAAAGGTGAAAATACTGGTTACAACCACAATGTTTTCTACCCTTCCCGAACAAAATTTTCAGTCACATTTATTTTGTCGTCTGCAAATGCTTTCATTTTGGACCGGTCTATAATTTTGTCATTTGGTAAAGAATTAATTCAAATTTCAAAATTTTTGACTTACCCACATTAAAAGCTTTTACAGGAAACAAACCAAGCTTGACTCAAAAAATAAATAAAAATTTGCTTCCACAATGGTAGGAAATATTATGGGAAAAGGAGGAAAGTACCCGTTACCAGCATTTTCTCCTATTCCCACAATGTTTTCATGTCTACTCTCAAACATGGTCCTCTACATTGTTTAGTAAGGTGTTAACTCATTACCAAACAACAAAATTCATGTTTTATCTAAATCGAAAGCACTTGCAGACGACAAGATAAAAGTGACTAAAATTTTTAAATTTATTTTGTGAAGGGTAGAAAACATTGTGGGAAAACATTGTGGGAAAAGGAGAAAATGCTGGTTACCAGCATTTTCTCCTTTTCCCATGTTCTCAGTTTCTTTCTCAAGGTCGTTAAAACTGTAATTGTGCGGTAATGGTTTAAACCACCAATAAAGACAATAGTTACTCTTAGTTTTTAGCTTTCTCCAGGTTTTCCAATCTTTTTCCTCATATTTTCTGCAATAAATATGTTTAAAGTTTCAAAAGACTTTGATTAACCCTTTCCCAAACAATCCCTGGTTTTCACAACCCTGAGATAGAAGCCTTTTGAAAACATTGAGGGAAAAGGAGAAAATGCTGGTCACCAGCATTTTCTCCTTTTCCAACAATGTTTTCTATCCTGCTGGAAACAAATTTCAGTTTTTGAGTTATGTTTATTCTGTCGTCTGCTAGTGCTTTCAGTTTGGACCAGTCTAACATTTTGTCGTTTGGTAAAGGGTTAAACTGAATCCAAATTTGAATGCCAGTTATACACTAAACTCCATGGGTTTCAATCCTTGAGTTTTATTTATAGAGCAAACAAAATTCATGTATTTTAACAAACAAAACTCACAATTATATGAAAAAACTCACTGCTCAGTGCAATATGACACTCAGTGCTCAACAGGAGGTTTTAACTCGATGTTTTACAAAAAATATAAAATATGCAAATGAACACATCTGTTACACAGACAACAAAAACGTGACTGAATGTTACAGATGGTTTTATTTGTTCTATGCTACCCAGGAAAAAAACTTTCACAGGAAATGGGCCCTCAAAAGTACCCTATACATAACAAGTACTTTAAACCCATTACCAAACGACAATATTTGAGACTGGTCCAAATTGAAAGCATTTGCAGACGACAAAATCAAAGTGACTGAAAATTTGAAATTTGTTTTGTGAAAGGTAGAAAACATTGTGGGAAAAGGAGAAAATGCTGGTTACCAGCATTTTCTCCTTTTTCCACGATGTTTTCTACAGGCTTCTTTCTCAGGGGCGTCAAAAGTAGGGATTGTGTGGTAATGGGTTAACCCTTTACTGCACAATTGCGAGTTTGAACGACACTGAGAGAGAAACCTTTTGAAAATATTGTGGGAAATGGAGAAAATGCTGGTAACCAGCATTTTCTCCATTTCCCACAATGTTTTCCACTTTATTTAAGACAAACCACATCATTTCAGTGCCACTGAAATTGTTCTCTGCTAATATTTTCAATCTGGAGAAGTCAATCTTTTTATTGTTCAGTAAAGACTTCATCCTTTTCTGTAAGATCTTATACTTGCACAAACCTGGGGAAGATGGATTATTAAAATGTATTTGCAAAACGGAGAATTAAATGCTGGTAATCACCATTTTTTTTTCCATTTTCCACAATGTTTCCTATGCTGTCATAGACAAATCACACATAATCTGCTATCCTTTCATAGTATGCGATCCCATCTTTTAACTCTACAGTATACCAAACAACAAAATTTTAGACTGACTGAAAGGATTTGTAAACAGTCAACAATGCTTATACTTTGGTTAAAAAAATTATCTTGGGAAGAAAATGAAACATTGTGGAAAAAGTAGAAAACGCTGATTACCTGAATTTTCTTCTCATCCAACACTGTTTTCAAAAACTCTCTCCCAGCATTGTTTAAAGTGGGGATAATGTGGTACAGTGTTAAATCACATTAAGCTGTCATCATCAAAATACTTTCACTATAGATAAGTCTCAATTTTTGAAGTGTAGTAGAGTCTTTGTCATCCAACCCATTTGAGACATACACAACTGAAGAAACTGGAAATATTGTGCAAAAAGGAGAAAAGATTCTGGTTGCGGTCATTTTCTCCTGTTTTCCAGAATGTATTCTGCCTTTTCAGTGCTTTTTGGAAGTCCGTCGTTTGAAAATCATGTAATTTGTCACCTGCAAATGCTTTCTAATCAAGTCTATGAAGTCATACTTTGGTGAATGATTACCAATCACCATATAAACAAAAGAAAGCAAGGAAATAGAAAACAGTGACTGACAAGGAAGAAAATCAAAAGAACAGCTCATCCATTGTGACAGAAAGAAGCAATGACATGACTCATTTGCAACTGGTGCATTATAGACACTTTGGCCTGAGTGGGCAAAATTGGCTGGCCAAAATTTACTGGTAGGATCATCTGGCCTTCCAAATATGGTAGCTTGTTAAAATAGAAAACTAAATTCTTTCAGTTTTGTTTCTGGTAGATTTAAATAGTCATGCTGCTGTCAAGGAAAATTTGTTAAAAAACACATTGTGTATGCACACAACATGGACAAATCCAGAAGTCAATTGTCTGGTAAAGATTAAACCCTTTACCACACAATCCCGATATTTAACGAACCTCAGAGATAGAAACCTTTTTAAAACATTGTGAGAAAAGGAGAAAATGCTGATAACCAGCATTTTCTCCGTTTCCCACAATGTTTTCTATCCTTGCAAATCAAATTTCAGTGTTTGATCATACTTTGTCGTCTGCATGTGCTTTTGATTTGGACCAGCCTAAAATTTTGTCGTCTGGTATAGAGTTCAACAACCAGTGTGGTAATGTTCAGGGCATAAGTTGTGATACTATAAGATTTGTTTTCCCTCCTTACCACAGATTATCTTCTCAACTCATCCCCCAAATCCCCCTCTTCCTTCCACCTCTACCACAAAATCCTGAGTTTTAAAAACCTTTAAAATGCTTTAGAAAACATTTTCGAAAATGAGAAAATGCTGGTCACATGCATGTCTTCATTTTGCCGTCCAGTTTGAGTTAACACTTTGTAACACAGCAGTCTGATTCTCATCTTTAAGTTCTATTCTGTTTGGATATATTTGTCAAATACTATAATCAAGCTAGCATCCGTATGATTGCCGCAATCTGGATTTCATTTCCAAACTGAGAATATCACCATTTCAGATACAAGAACAGACTGCATGCACACCCCTGGAGCCAGAGGTCTGATCCTTGTCTTCACAATGCCAAGAAGCACTCGGGGACAATATCAGGGCCATAAGGGATTAGCCCTAGACTTCAGACCAAAGTGACAGTGTTTCAAAAGTTGACAAGGATATTTGGCTGTTGACTTTTGAACTTTCCTTGTGTGTGATATCGACTTAAACCCATTGTCATAATACACTAGCTTTTAAAGTTGGCCTGAGGGGTAATTAAATCAACAAATCTGAAAAGGGTCTTCCAAAGAATAGATTTATACCAATTTGCAGAGAAATCCAAGCTGAGGTTTTAGAAAAAAAATTTAAAGATTTTTTTTTACATTTTTCAGTTTGTTGCTTTAGCAACCACAGTTTTTAATGGAACAACATAGTTTTAATATACACTAATACTGGTATTTTAAAGGGGACCATGACAGGATCATTTCTGTAGACAGGTTCAGAAGTTTGAAGGAGGTGAAGTTTTGAAATCAAATTTATCATAGATAAACATACAAAAAAAGCACATAGGGCCATTATTTCAGGTTGCTAGCCTTCACCCAGTAGAGCTAAAAACTCAATTCACAGACATGTTGGAAGAAATTTTCCTGCTCCATCATTTGCATAACATCCTATCTGAGTCATGGCCCAGACAATTATCTTAACTCTTTACCACACAAGAAAATTCTAGACTGGTCTTTAATGAAAGCATTTGCAAATGACATAAAAATGTGATTGAAAAATTGAAATTTAGTTCCGGAAGGATAGAAAACATTGTGGGAAAAGGAGAAAATGCTGGTTACCAGCATTTTCTCCTTTTCCCATGATGTTTTCCAAAGGCTTCTTTCTCAGAGGGTCTTTAAAAGTTTGGTTTGTGTGGTAAAGAGTTAACCCTTCACCTCTCGACAAAACTGCAGCATGGTCAAAATATGGATAACTGGTGTATATTCAGTTTTATTTTTGGACCATGAGCAAAAAATCAATGCTGGTGGAAAATTTGTAATGATGTATAATTTTTCATGTTACCAAGAAATTATCAACACGTAAAAATTGTTTTGAAATTTTGAATTACTGTCGTTAGCTAAGTTATCAAACACTAAACAGATCAAGGCTTAAAGTTAATTAATCACTGTTTTTTCTTTCTTGTAAAAACCAGTAACTTTATTTCACTTTCTGTAACACTTGAATTCTAATTGTAGAACAATAGAGAAAGGAAATAGCTACAGAGACTGAGGAAGGTAAGACAAATAAACACAATCAGTTTCTAGCATCACAGTCTAAAATCAAAAGATTGTCATTCATGTTAATCCAGTTACTGGAAATGGCTTCACAAAGGTTTTGAGTGCTAGATTTATCCAAGTCTGGGGATATTTAATGATCATCCTGTTCCATATAACACTGTATTCAAATGCCCCAAAGAAAGAATGGTCTGGATAACACTGCTGGAAAACATGTACAACTTGTGATGCCTGGGCCTGTATTCACCAACCATTCTTAAGAACGTTCTTGGTCTTATTCTTCAAGATTTTCTGACAGTGAAAGTAACAGAACTTCTGATTGGCTAAACCACATGGTTTAGCCAATCAGAAGTTCTGTTACTCTCACACTGACGAAATTCTGACGAATAAGATTAAGAATGTTCTTAAGAATGGCCAATGGAAGTGTATTGGATGGAGCAACTTTCAGCTTTGTTGCCACTGCAGGCACAGTTTTCATATACCCTACATGTAAACTCAGTTCTTTAATGGTGATCCGAAAAAGAACATGGCAGGATGATATCTCTGAAGTTTGGTCAAAATTGGATGGATAGTCTCAGAGGAGGTTGTGTAATAAAAGTTAATGCACAGACAGATGCAAAGATGCATGATGGACATGGGACCATGACATAAGATTGCTGCCTTTTGGCCAGTTGAGCTAAAAACTAACTCCTGGACTTATAGATGCAAAACAAACACATGGCCATGACAAAAGGCAGAAAATACTGGTTACCACAACATTTCTGCTGCTCTCTCAAATTTTTCTACCTTTTTTTAACATATTTTATTTTATATTTTCATAAGCTAATCAGAGTGAGCAAAATTTGTCTGCAATAGCTTTGTACTTCAAATAATTATGCGAGTCAATATGATTGTCATCCACTTTAGAGTTAACCGTCAATTAAGAGAAGGAACAAACCAACTTTGATAAAAGTTTTTTTTTTTTCTTCACACCTTACCAAACACTCTTAAGATTTAACCCTTTCCCAAACAAGCCCTGGTTTTTATGTGTCTGCAGTAAAACTCTTTAAAAAAAACACTGTGGGAAAAGGAGAAATTGCTCGTAACGAGCAATTTCTCCTTTTCCCAAAGTGTTTTTGTACTCTTTTTGAAAACTTTCTGCCATTTTCTCAAAATCAAAAATTGTCTCCTGCAAACTCTTTCGGTTTGGAAGAGTCCAAAATTTGTCATTTGAGAAAGGGTTAACACACCTGAGGAAGCAACCTTTGATGAAATGCCAGAATGGGTCAAATTTTGTCATTTTCCTTTTATTCCCAAATATTTTCTATCTTTTCAATTACATAACTCACTATTTCAGCCACATCCGACAAGCTATCAGACAATGTCTAAAACTGCTTGCAACTTGGAAGAATCTAAATTTTTTGCCATGTCAATTACTGTTTCCTTTCCAAAATGTTTTCTTACGCTGTCAAAAAAGTTTGTCCTAAATACAAGAAGATATAGCATATAATTTTAACCCTCCTTCTGTGTATTATTCAGGACATAATGAACATCCCATGTTTCAAAGCAACAAGATTTTCTAATCCTGAAATACTGACAACTGAGAAAAGAAAATATCTGATTTGCCTTACTTGCTGTACAAAACTAACATTAATAACTAAGCCTTTCCTTCACCTCAACATTATTTTTCAATAATAACGTCTTATAAAGACAAAGTAACAAACAGTGATATGTCTCCCTAAATAAACTTCGTCATTTGTAAAACCTTTTTTCCTTACAATATGTTCTCATACCATTAACCAATGGCCAATTTGTTTCCTTTTACAGATTTTCCTTAAGATTTTTCCTCGTAGACTTCATCATTAAATATGTTTTTCAGGGAGAGTCTTCTCCGACAGTAAAATTTTGCTAGTCATTTTCTATTCCTATCCACAAATCAGGAGATTCAAAAGACAAAACTGGAGGGTCAAATTTCTTTATGCCAGTTGCAAATAAATGATCTGTAAATATGTTTTCAACATTCTTTTGTTTGTGTATTACTGACATCACCAAATACTGTATCAGTATCTTCATTTATACAAACCTTATTACTATGGAAAGTGACAGTCTTCATTAAAAAAAAAAAATGGTTCCCAGTTCATCGCCTGTTGAAAAGCATTTTGCATATAGAACCTGAATTACACCTGGGCCATGTTTCACCAAGGTACATGTATATATAGTTACGAACAAATTTTTTGTAAGTATTATGTAACTATAGTATAGTGGCATTCACTGGCTATGAGACACATGAAAATTATCATGACAGCTTTTGTGTGTCTCTTGGCAGATTAAAGCCACAATTTTTTTCATAACTACCTTGGTGAAAGGGGCCCTAGTCGCCACTTTTGTAGTAGAGCCTGAAAGCGATCACATTAGGAAACAAACTCAATCTTTTAAGATTAGTCAAAAACTTTTTTTTGATTAGATCCATCTACTTGGAAAATGTTTATCCATAGTAAATGTTTACCCATTTCAGCAAATCAGGAAATGTGCAACTAAAGAATTACTGCCTGAGAATTGAGAAAATAAGAGGACCATTGGCCAGAAAAAGCTCATCTGAGTATTTTTAGTCATCTACAGTTGATAAAGCTGATGAGATCTGGTTTTAATGAAGTAAAACACATGAGTGTAAATGACCTAGTTTTTCTAACCAAACAAGAACCAATTTCAATATCATCCAGGCAAACATCCTGACCAACTTTCATGAGTATCGCACTGAAAATGTGGCCTCTAGAGCGTACACAAGGTTTTTCTAAGATTTGACCTAGTGACCTAGTTTTTGACACGACATGACCTATTTTCGAACCCGTCCGAGATATCATCCAGGCAAACATCCTGACCAACTTTCATATGTATCTGACTGAAAATGTGGCCTCTAGAGTGTACACAAGGTTTTTCTAAGATTTGACCTAGTGACCTAGTTTTTGACCCGACATGACCCATTTTCCAACACGTCCAAGATTTCATTGAGGCAAACATCCTGACCAACTTTCATGAGTATCAGACCGAAAATGTGGCCTCTGGAGCATACACAAGGTAAAAAGTTGATGACGGACGACACACCACGGACACAGCACGATCACAATAGCTCACCATGAGCACTTCATGCTCAGGTGAGCTAAAAAAAGATTTTAAGTTTTATATATAACTGACACAAAATGTGGCCTTTAGAATGCAAACTGGGAATTTCTAAGATTGTGTCCCATGACCTAGTTTTTTACCTTAAATCCAATTTCAAACTGGTCCAAGATATCAAGACATTACATTATGATCAAGTTTCATGAGAAATCAGACTGAAAATGTGGCCTATAAACAGGTCTAGAAAGTGCAGTTATAAACAAGAAGATTTTCAAAGTTTGCTCAATAAAAGGCCCTGTAAAACAAGATTGCTCAATAAAAGGCCAAGTAACACATGTGACCAATGAGACAGGTTTATCAAGTTTTCACTACAAAAGCCCATGTAAAACTTGTGACCCCTGGTGTGGGGTCAAACTTGACCCCCAAGGTTATAATTTGGGCCCTCTTGGTAGAGGCACACTAAATAAAGCTACATGCAAAATTTGGTAGCCCTAGGCCTTATGGCTACGTACTATTAGATAATCAAAGTTGCCCTATATAAGCCCGTGTAAAACTTGTGACCCCCAGGATGGGGGCCAAATTTGACACCCGAGCTATAATTTGGGCACCTTGGTAGAGACCCCCTGGATAAAGCTACATGCATAAACTGATAACTGTAGGCCAAATGGCTAGGTGCAAGAACATTTTGAAAGTTTTCCCTATCTAAGCCCATATAAAACTTCTTACCCCCTGGGGCTGGGCCAATTTTGACCCCTGGGCTATAATTTGGGGACCCTGGGTAGAGGTCCACTAGATAAAGCTATATGCCAAATTTGGCCCTGTGGCTTGGTAGAAGAAGAATTTTAAAGTTCTCCCTATATAGCCTATGTAAAACTTTTTTGACCCCAAGGCTATTATTTGAAAAAAGTTGGTAGAGGTCCACTAGATAAAGCTACATGCCAAATTTGGTAGCTCTAGCCTTACGTTTACAGACAAGAAGGTCTTTAAAGATTTTCAAATTTTTTCAGTTTTGTTGCCATGGCAACCAGAGTTTTTCAAGGAATCAAATTCTTTTAAGAAATTCTGAAGAGGACCATGGCAGGATCATTTCTGTGGAAGTTTCATCAAAAACTGGATGGGTAATTTCAGAGATGTTTGAAACAAGAGGGCCATGATGGCCCTGAAATCGCTTACCTGAGTTTATTGACCAAACATGCACCATCTAGTTTCCCAGTGACCTAGTTTTTTATCAGACATTACCCATCATCAAACACTTTTGAGATATCAGTAAGACAAACATTCTGGCCAAGTTTCACGAGTATTGGACTGAAAATGTGGCCTCTACAGTGTACAAAAGGTTTTTCTAAGATTTCATCAAGTGACCTAGTTTTGGACCAGACAAATACCCATTATCAAACTCTTTTGAGACATCACCAAAACAAACATTCTGACCAAGTCTGAAGAGTATCAGGCAGAAAATGTAGCCTCTGGAGTGTACACAAGGTTTTTCTAATATTTGACCCATTGACCTAGTTTTTGACTCCACATGACCCATTTTCAAACTCATTCAAGATATCACCAGGACTAATATTATGAACAAGTTTTAGGAGTATCAGACTGAAAATGTGTCCTGCAGAGCATACAAAAGGTGTTTATAACATTTGACCTATTGACCCAGTTTTTGACCCAACATGACCCATTTTCAAACTCATCCAAGATATTATAAAGGCAAATATTCTGACTAATTTTCAAGAGTGTTGGACTGAAAATGTGGCATCCAGAGCATACACAAGGTTTTTCTAAGATTTGACCTGGTGACCTAGTTTTTAACCCCCAATGACCCATTTTCAAACCTGTCTGAGATATCATCAAGACAAACATTCTGACCAACTTACAAGAGTTTCGGACTGAAAATGTGGCCTCTAGAGCCTACAAAAGGTTTTTCTAACATCTGACCTAGTGACCTAGTTTTTGACCCCACATGACCCATTTTCATTCTTGTCTGAGATATCATCCAGGCAAACATCCTGACCAACTTTCATGAGTATCCCAACTGAAAATGTGGCCTCTAGAGCGTACAAAAGGTTTTTCTAAGATTTGACCTAGTGACCTAGTTTTTGACCCCACGTGACCCATTTTCGAACTCGTCCAAGATACTATCCAGACAAAGATCATGACCAACTTTCATGAGTATCCGACTGAAAATGTGGCCTCTAGAGCGTACAAAAGGTTTTTTTAACATTTGACCTGGTGACCTAGTTTTTGACCCCACGTGACCCATTTTCGAACTCGTCCGAGATATCATCCAGACAAACATCCTGACCAACTTTCATGAGTATCCGACTGAAAATGTGGCCTCTAGAGCGTACAAAAGGTTTTTCTAAGATTTGAACTGGTGACCTAGTTATTGACCCCACGTGACCCATTTTCGAACTCGTCCGAGATATCATCGAGACAAACATCCTGACCAACTTTTATGAGTATCCGACTCAAAATGTGGCCTCTAGAGCATACACAAGGTTTTTCTAAGATTTGACCTAGTGACCTAGTTTTTGACCCCACATGACCCACTTTCGAACTCATCCGAGATTTTATCGAGACAAACATCCTGACCAACTTTCATGAGTATCTGACCAAAACTGTGGCCTCTAGAGCGTACACAAGGTAAAAAGTTGACGCCGGACGACGCACGACGGACGACGGACACAGCACGATCACAATAGCTCACCATGAGCACTTCGTGCTCAGGTGAGCTAATAAAAGTTAACACACCCAGGGACGGAGGGAGGACACCAGTCCATGACATAAGCACGCTGGCCCTTGGCCAGTGGACCTAAAAAATATATATATATATAAAGATGATACAAAAAAGATCTGGGAATAAGTCTCCAGAGAGGCAACTGGAGAATAGGAAAAGTGGGGAGAGAGAGAGAAGATGAACGGCATTACCAGATGTGTATGTTTTTTCTAAATAAATATTTACTGTCCTGACAAGTACCATTCCTTCCTCCAGAATCAATAAAACTTTGACACTTCTTCTCTTTTTCCTTCTACACTTAAGTTACTTAACCCATTACCACACGGAAAAATTTTAGACCCATCCAAATTGAAAGCATTTGAAGACGACAATTTCAAAGTGGCTAAAATGGGGCAATTTTACTTCAGGGCAGAAAACTTTGTGGGAAAAGGAGAAATGCCTAAATGTTTACTAAAGGCTTCTTTCTCAGGGTTGTCAAAGGTAGGGATTGTGTGGTAATGGGTTAACCCATTATCTCACTAACATACAATCTTTCGTCTTAACCCTTTACCAAACAACAAAATTTTATCCTTACCCAAATTGGGGAATGGACAAAAGCCCACTAGGACAAAAGCCCACTGGACAAAAGCCAACTGGACAAAAGCCCACTGCTAATTTTGGCAGGGAGGACAAAAGCCCACTGCTAATAAAAGAGTGTTACAAAATCATTTATTTAAATCATTTTTGTGTGAAAGCATTTTCTACTTTTCACATAATGTTTTCTACTCTTCTAAAGGCAATTTTCATCATATAATTATGAATTTTTTTTTTTATTAAATACATGATACAACTAAAAGTGGGCTTTTGTCAAAGTGGGCTTTTGTGCTAGTGGGCTTTTGTCCTACACCCATCCAGTCTAAATTGAACATAATTGCAAACAATGTCACTCAAATGGTGCAATTATTCTTTGATGGGGTAGAAAGCATTATTGGAAAAGGAGAAAATGCTGGTCATTAGCTTGTTTTCTTTTGTTTTCAAAAGGCTTCTTTTCCAGGGTTGTTAAAAGTCGAGATAGTGTGGTAAGGAGTGAAAGACCCTTAGTAGGCACATCTTTATGAAATATTGTGGGGAATGAAGAAATTGCAATTGACCCGTAAAAAAATTAACTCAATAATTCAAACCACTTTTAATTGACAAACTGCACACATTTTTGGCTTTCAATCTGAACAAATTACAGATTCTTATCTGGTAAAAGGTTACTCTTTTAAGCAAACAACAAAGTTTTAGACTTAACCCTTTACCAAAAGACAAAATTTTAGACTGGTTCAAATTGAAAGCATTTGCGGACGACACACTAAAAGTGACTGAAAAATTGCAATTTGTCTTGTAAAGGGTAGAAAACATTGTGGTTACCAGCATTTTTTCCTTTTCCCACAATGTTTTCTAAAGGCTTCTTTCTCAGGGGCGTCAAAAGTAGGGATTATGTGGTAATGGGTTAAAAAGTTTCAGACGCCATATCCAATGTGAATCAAAAATTGAAATTTGTTTTGGAAAGGGTAGAAAACATTATTGGAAAAGGATAAATGGTATGTTACCAGCAATTTCTACTTTTCCCATATTGTTTTATAAAGCTTTCTCTCACAAGATCTTTTAAAAATCAGGATTGCGAGGTACAGGGAATGAAATTCATTCCTTAGCAAAATAACAACATTTTAGAACAGCATTTGCAGATACTGAAATTATATCTGGCAAATTTGTTTGGACAAGGGTTAAAACATTGTGGAAAAAGGAGAAAATGCTGGTCAACAGCATTTTCTCCTTTTCCTATTATCCTTTCAAAGATGTCTTTCTCAGGGTCATTAACTGTTTACCACACAGCAGAATTTTAGACCTATCCAAATTGAAAGAATTTGCAGACAACATTTTCAGAGAGGTTCAAATGACTCGATTTTTCTTTGATTGGACAAAAACTTTGAGGGAAAAGAAGAAAATGCTGGTTACCAGCATTTTCTCCTTATCCCACAAAGTTTTCAAAAGGCTAAGTATTCCTCAGGGTCATTAAAAGTCGTCATTGTGTGGTAAAGAGTTAACGTTAGGGTAGCATGGTAATGTGTTGATTCCTTCCCATAGGACATAAACTGTTACACGGCTGGTTCACATTGTTTATTTTCTTACAAATTACCATTCAAAACAGTACTCAAAGAGAGACAACTCCATCACACTGGCAATCACAAGAATCCATTACTATAGAATTTTTTTACACCCCCTGAAATATAAAGCTTTAAACCCTTTATCAAACAGCAAATTTTTAAGCAGACCAAATTAAAAACATTTTGCAGGTGACAAATTAACAGTTGCTAAAAAGATGATTTTTCTATATGACAGGGTAGAAAACATTGTGGGAAAAGGAGAAAATGCTGGTTACAAGCATTTTCTCCTTTTCCCACAATGTTTTCAAAAGGCTTCTATTCCTGACTTGTAAAAACCAGGGATTGTTTGGGAAAGGGTTAAACGGCCTTTATCAAACAACCCCTGGTTTTTATGACCCTGAGATAGAAGCCTTTTTTGAAAACATTGTGGGAAATGGAGAAAATGCTGGTAAACAGCATTTTCTCAATATTACCCACAACGTTTTCTACCCTGCTGGAAACAAATTTCAATTTTTGAGTTGCATTTATTTTGTTGTCTGCAAGTGCTTTCAATTTGAGCCAGTCTAAAACTTTGTTGTTTGGTAAAGGGTAAAAAACATCAGGTGAAAAGGAGGCATTGTTAATTCCAACTACTCTTTTTAAAAATTATTTTCTTTATGATCATTTATCCTTTACAACTTAACAACAAGTTTTAACAACCTGAAAAAGAAGCCATTTGAAATCATGGTAGGAAGAAGAGAAAACACTGGTAAAGAGCATTTTATGCTTTTCCCACAATGTTTCCAAGCACCAATTTTTTCATGATCATTTAACCCTTCACCACTTAACAACAAGTTTTAACAACCCTAAAGAAGAACCCTTTTGAAAATATTGTAGGAAAAGGAGAAAATGCTTAGGTAATTGTCATTTTCTCTTTTTCCACAATGTTTTCTAGTCTATCAAAGATGTGTTCCCTTAAAATTATCATCTGCAAATGCTTATAATTTTTGTCCTGTGTTAAGGGGCTGAAATAAATTCTTGGTATTCCATGCCAAGGAGTCTCATCATACCATAATGGCCCTGAATATGTGAAAAGGCGCATTCGGACATTTGTGTTAAGTATTGTTCTAGATCGGCCTATGCACTCTGCACTGGCTAATCTAAGACATCACTTTCTGTTTTCAGGCTAATTTCTGTTTTTGCGCAAGTTTTGTAAAGTACTATCTTGGATTATCCTGCACTGATTGCCTATCCAAGACCGTGACACCTTACCCAAATATTCTGATGACCCTTTTGCGTGTTGTACACCATATTTGGAATTATATAAGAATGGCAGTGTGGATACTGATTTTTCCCTCTCGTTTGCAATATTTTAACAGTATGCGAAGCACATATTTGAGCCCCAAAATTTTCAGGTATATCATAAATAATTAGTATTTCAGACACTCAAGACCATGATCACTTCAAACAATTTTCTTCATACATACCACTCACTCCCCCACCAACTCCAGCCCCCAGCCCCCCATCCCATGGTAATGGGTCCCAAAAATTTTCTTTTACCCTTTACCTCACAAGCCAGAATTTTACCAATTCTGAGGAAGAGGCCTCTTCAAAACTTTGTAGAAAAGGGAGAAAATGCAGGTAAATTGCATCTTCTCTTTTTCCCACAATGTATTATACCTTTACAAAGAAACTTCCATCATTTGCATAACCTTAAACTACTGTTCAAGTGTCTGTTATAATTTGTCGTCCTCAAAAGCTTTGGAAGTAGAGGCATCTAAAATATGTGTTTGGTAAAGAGTTTAGTCCATTTAACTCATTACCAAACGACAAAATTTTAGGTGTGTCTGAATTGAAAGCATTTGCAGACGACAAAATAAAAGTGACTGAAAATTTGAAATTTGTTTTGTGAAGGGAAGAAAACATTGTGGGAAAAGGAGAAAATGCTGGTCACCAGCATTTTCTCCTTTTCCCACAATGTTTTCTACAGGCTACTTTCTCAGGGGCATCAAAAGTAGGGATTATGTGGTAATGGTTTAACTGCATGTATCAGTTTACCTGGTAGTCTAGTGTATAATAGTTTAGACTAAAAGCTGGAACTCTTCAAAAACACAATGATTTGTGTGTCTATAAAATGTTTATAGACTTAGGAAAAACAACAACAAATACCTTTCAAACTGTAGACCAAACATCTGGAATAAATAACTTGTACAGATTAGCTTTAACTTTTCACCACAAAATTCCTGAGATTTATCGATCCACAGAAAGAAAGCTTCTGAAAACACTGTGGGAAAAAATTAAAAATGCTGGTAAACCAGCATTTTTTTTTTTACCACAGTGTTTTCCAATAAATAAAATGGTAAGTTCAATCATTTGAATCCATTTGATTTGTCGCTTTCATCCTTTTCCCACAATGTTTTCTACTCTTCTGAGGTCAAGTTTAAAATTTTCAATCAAGTTTATTTTGTCGTCAGCATATGCTTTTAACTTTGAAAAATCCAAAATTTTGTCATTTGGTAAAAGCGTTAAAAAGGAAACTGTTTGGTGCAGGATTACCTTGATTTATCTGTAATTTTGGCAACTCCTTTCCCTTAAAATTTAGATAGATACCAGATCTCCTTTCAAGATTTTCTGCAATGCTACATTCTCAGAACTCCAATTTGAATATCTAGGCACACCTGAGGTACTGAGTCTTTGAACGAACATATTTATTCAGCATTCGAATGTAATGGTGGAAGTGCTAAAAAACTTTGGAACAGGCCTGAAATGTAAGGGAGGGAAAACAGACAAAAACATGCGGAATTTGGTTATCCAGTGACAAAATTCATCTCTTCTGCCATTAAAGACTCAAGCATTTGGTGTGTGGAGTGAAGAAGCCACAAAATGACTACACAAGTACCACACATGTACCAGAAAAAACTACAATAACTATCACCAAAAGGTGATAAATACCCTCGCCCCTAAATTCATGTCACAGGGGCAATAACTCATTAATTCTTCAATTTTCATGAAAGTTGCGTCTTGCACATCTACAACTCCTAATGAACACTTCTGCCAAGTTTAAAGTGAATCAGACAGAAACTGTAGGAGGAGTTGTCCGGCAAGCATTTTTAAGTCAAATCAGGAGCAATAACTCAGTAATTCTTGATGAAATTTTCACAAAATTTGCATCTTGCACATCTACAACTCCAAATGGACACTTCTGCCAAGTATAAAGTGAATCGGACTGAACTTGTAGTTGTCCGGACAAGCATTTTAAATGTGAATCAGGGGCAATAACTCATTATTAATTCTTCATAGAATTTTCACAAAAATTGCATCTTGCACATCTACAACTCCTAATGAATGCTTCTGCCAAGTTTAAAGTGAATCAGACAGAAACTGAACGAGGAGTTGTCTGGACAAGCATTTTCAAGTCAAATCAGGGGCAATAACTCAGTAATTCTTCATAGAATTTTCACGAAAGTTGTGTCTTGTACATATTCAACTCCTAATGAACACTTCTGCCAAGTTTAGAGTGAATCAGACAGAAAATGTAGGCAGGGGCAATAACTCAGTAATTCTTCATAGAATTTTCACGAAAATTGTCTTGTACATATTCAACTCCTAATGAACACTTCTGCCAAGTTTAGAGTGAATCAGACAGAAAATGTAGGCAGGGGCAAAAACTCAGTAATTCTTGATGGAATTTTCACAAAATGTGTGCTTTGCACATCTACAGCTCCTAATGAACACTTCTGCCAAGTACCTCTCTACCACACAATCCACACTTTTAACGACCCTGAGAAAAAAGTCTTTTGAAAACATTGTGGGAAAAGGAGCTTTTGCAGAGAATAAACTGAACATGACGAAACAAAATCTGTTATTGAAAAGAAAACATCTTGGTTACCAGGATTTTCTCCTTTTCCCAAAAAGTTTCAAAAGCTCTTCTTTAGCAGGGTTATCAAATCTCGGAATTGTGTGGTGAAGAGTTAAATAGGGTAGTTCAAAATAAAACAATTAGGTTGTAACACAAAGCCGTTATTACACTTCTTTGGAGTCAAAATATCTAAATAACAGTGTACTGTCAAATCTGTCAAAAACATCAATTAAAGTCATTAACTTTGTAGTCTTTTCTGACATTCTTACATAAATAAACAAGAGGGCCATGATGGCCCTGAAATCGCTCACCTGAGTTTATTGACCAAACATGCACCATCTAGTTTCCCAGTGACCTAGTTTTTTATCAGACATTACCCATCATCAAACACTTTTGAGATATCAATAAGACAAACATTCTGGCCAAGTTTCATGAGTATTGGACTGAAAATGTGGCCTCTACAGTGTACAAAAGGTTTTTCTAAGATTTCATCAAGTGACCTAGTTTTGGACCAGACAAATACCCATTATCAAACTCTTTTGAGACATCACCAAAACAAACATTCTGACCAAGTCTGAAGGGTATCAGGCAGAAAATGTAGCCTCTGGAGTGTACACAAGGTTTTTCTAATATTTGACCCATTGACCTAGTTTTGGACTCCACATGACCCATTTTCAAACTCATTCAAGGTATCACCAGGACAAATATTATGAACAAGTTTTAGGACTATCAGACTGAAAATGTGTCCTCCAGAGCATACAAAAGGTGTTTATAACATTTGACCTATTGACCCAGTTTTTGACCCAACATGACCCATATTCAAACTCATCCAAGATATTATAAAGGCAAACATTCTGACTAATTTTCAAGAGTGTTGGACTGAAAATGTGGCATCCAGAGCATATACAAGGTTTTTCTAAAATTTGACCTGGTGACCTAGTTTTTAACCCCCAATGACCCATTTTCAAACCTGTCTGAGATACCATCAAGACAAACATTCTGACCAACTTACAAGAGTTTCGGACTGAAAATGTGGCCTCTAGAGCGTACAAAAGGTTTTTCTAACATTTGACCTAGTGACCTAGTTTTTGACCCCACATGACCCATTTTCGTTCTTGTCCGGAATATCATCCAGGCAAACATCCTGACCAACTTTCATGAGTATCCAACTGAAAATATGGCCTCTAGAGCGTACAAAAGGTTTTTCTAACATTTGACCTAGTGACCTAGTTTTTGACCCCACGTGACCCATTTTCAAACTCGTCCGAGATATCATCCAGACAAACATTCTGACCAATTTTCATGAGTATCCAACTGAAAATGTGGCCTCTAGAGCGTACAAAAGGTTTTTCTAAGATTTGACCTGGTGACCTAGTTTTTGACCCCACGTGACCCATTTTCGAACTCGTCCGAGATATCATCCAGACAAACATCCTGACCAACTTTCATGAGTATCCGACTGAAAATGTGGCCTCTAGAGCGTACAAAAGGTTTTTCTAAGATTTGACCTGGTGACCTAGTTTTTGACCCCACGTGACCCACTTTCGAACTTGTCCGAGATATCATCCAGACAAACATCCTGACCAACTTTCATGAGTATCGGACTGAAAATGTGGCCTCTAGAGCGTACACAAGGTTTTTCTAAGATTTGACCTGGTGACCTAGTTTTTGACCCCACGTAACCCACTTTCGAACTCTTCTGAGATATCATCGAGACAAACATCCTGACCAACTTTCATGAGTATCCGACTCAAAATGCGGCCTCTAGAGCGTACACAAGGTTTTTCTAAGATTTGACCTGGTGACCTAGTTTTTGACCCCACTTGACCCATTTTCGAACTCGTTCGAGATATCATCGAGACAAACATCCTGACCAACTTTCATGAGTATCCAACTCAAAATGCGGCCTCTAGAGCGTACACAAGGTTTTTCTAAGATTTGACCTAGTGACCTAGTTTTTGACCCCACATGACCCATTTTCGAACTCGTCCGAGATATCATTGAGACAAACATCCTGACCAACTTTCATGAGTATCCAACTCAAAATGTGGCCTCTAGAGCATACACAAGGTTTTTCTAAGATTTGACCTAGTGACCTAGTTTTTGACCCCACATGACCCATTTTCGAACTCGTCCGAGATTTTATCAAGACAAACATCCTGACCAACTTTCATGAGTATCCGACCAAAACTGTGGCCTGTAGAGCGTACACAAGGTAAAAAGTTGACGACGGACGACGGACACAGCACGATCACAATAGCTCACCATGAGCACTTCGTGCTCAGGTGAGCTAAAAATGTCACGAAATTAATGTTCATTTCTGCAGAAAATTCTTTTTACTCTTTTAATCTTTTTACTCTTCTAAAGATGTATCTTTTAAACACTTTCATAGACAATAATTATTAAAAATTTTCAGTACTTTTTACAGGTCTTCAACTGAAAGAAGATAGAAAATGCCCTCTCCTGAAGAAGTTATGAGTAGTTGGTTGTATTGGGGTTTAACTCTTTACCACACGAGAAAATGTTAGACTGGTCCACATTGAAAGCATTTGCAGATGACAAAATAAAGGTGACTGAAAAATTGAAATTTGTTCTAGGAAGGGTAGAAAACACTTTGGAAAAGGGGAAAATGCTGGTTACCAGCATTTTCTCCTTTTCCCACAGTATTTTCAAAGGGCTTCTTTCTCAGGGGTGTCAAAAGTAGGGATTGTGTTGTAATGGGTTAAACACTTTCATAGACAATAATTGTTAAAAATTTTCAGTACTTTTTACAGGTCGTCAACTGAAAGAAGAAGATAGAAAATGCCCTCTCCTGAAGAAGTTATGAGTAGTTGGTTGTAATGGGGTTTAACGCCATTTTAACAGCTAAGGTCATATCATGGCGATCGGTGACGCACATGTGTTACCTGGCTTTCTCATACCAGTACCAACACAACTTTCTTTCTAAAGCCACCGACTACTTTTCTCACATGCTTCAGCAGAGGTGGGAGGCGAAAATACAGTGTAAAGAAAGTTCGCCTCAACCGGGTATCCGAACTCACAACCACCAGGTCATGAGTCTGACACGCTCACCACTGAGCCATCCGGGCAGGCAGAAGTTATGAATAAACCCTTTGCATAGATCAGTGCTGAAGTGTGGCAATCATAATCTGGAGGCCCCGGATTCGACCCCTGCCTGATCTATCAGGCTTTTTGTGGCCTTGTTGTATTTTTAATCAAAAATGAAATGCTATGAGCTATTTGATTTGTGCAGTTAGAGCTAGCTGCAACCAATGAAAACACATATTGAGATAATGTCAAAATCAAGCTTGATCCACCAAGGGTAAAGTAGCATAGTGGATCTTCACCCTTGGCTTATCACATATCACTGTATGATTTGTTACCATAATATGACTGGAATTAAATGTTGTGGAGAGGGGCTTTCAAAAACATTGTAAGGAACAGGGGCAAAAGCAGATAACCATCATTTTCTTCCTTTCTTACAATGTTTACAATGTTTCTAGCTTTCAGACACAAATCTCATTACTTTAAACACATTTGTCGTCGGCAAATGTTTTTAATTTGGAGAAGTTTGAAACTTAGCCATGTGGCAAAGAGTTGAATTATCCAATTCTATGAAGTAATTATGGAGCAGATGTTCTGACTATTATGCATACACCTGCATGATCAAATGCCATACCTGGTTAAATCTTTACATCAAATGACCCTGAGAAAAAAAGCCTATAGAAAGAACCCATAGCAGGAAAAGGAGAAAATACTGGTAAACAGCATTTTCTCCTTTTCCCACAATGTTTTCTACTCTTCAAAGGTCAAGTTTCAATTTTTGACTCATATCTATTTTTGTCATCTGCTAACAATTTCAATTCAGACCACTCTGAAATTTTGTTGTTTGGCAAAGAGTTAAAACATTAATTCAAATAACAATTTCCTTTTCCTTTTGCAATTAAAATAATTCTGTCTCCTTGCCAGATAGAAATTGTATTCTATTTCCAACTGAAAGCTTGAAAAGCTTGAAGAAATGTAGCTCCATCGGTAAAGTACAGTGAACTTGAACCCCATAGTCACTAATTCAAGTCCTCAGGTCGGCTACATTCTCTCCGAACACTGATGATAATCATTGCAACAGATTTTTGTTAAAACTCTGGATTGTGTGGTTGTTGGAACAACCCAAAAGCCAAGATAACTGTGTTTACCCTTTACCACACAATGATGACTTTTAATGACACTGTGAAAGAAAGCTTTTGAAAACATTGAACGAAAAGGAGAAAATGCTGGTAACCAGCATTTTCTCCTTTTCCCACAATGTTTTCTACCTGTCCCAAAACAGATTTTAATTCTTTAGTCACATTTGTCTGGATTTTCTCCTTTTCCTGCAATGTTTTCTACCCTTCCAAGGTCAAAACTGAATTTCTGATTCATGTTTACTTTCTCGTTTGCAAATGCTTTGAATTTGGACAAGTCCAAAATTTTGTTGTGCGGTAATGGTTAAAACTCTGTATTGAGTGGTTGTAACCAAGGGACAACCCAAAAGCCATAAGAATTATGTTAACTCTTCACCATATAGTCCCAACTTGTAACGACCCTGAGAAAGAAGCCTTTTGAAAACAATGTGGGAAAAGCAGAAAATGCTGGTAACCAGCATTTTCTCCTTTTCCCACAATGTTTTCTACCTGTCCCGAAACAGATTTTAATTCTTTAGTCACATTTGTCTGCAAATGCTTTCAATTTAGACTAGTCTAAAATTTTCTCGTGTGGTAAAGAGTTAAGAGGGCCTAATACTAAAAGGGCAATCATATTTATTATCAGAGGTCCAAGTGAGTTATGTCATAATATTGATTCCACTCCAAACTCTTTACAAGGCCCTGCATGACACAGTGAAAACTTGTCCTATTTATAAGACCCTATATACGTAGGTTATTAGCTCAGATTTCGACATTCATCATGTACATGAAAAAGAAATGAAAAATGTGAAATGTACGACAGATAAATGTTGAGCCATAAACAAGCATGTATACATCTTATTATTTCATGCTTTCCAGTAGGCTATTGAGAAATGGCAGTGAAAATATTTTTCGATCTTACACTGGTACCACCAGTGAAAATCCCGATTTTCATGTTCTTGTTGCCAAGTTTAATTGTGCATGCCTCACAACCAGATGGAAATATGACGTAATTTACTCTGCATTTCTCGCGCTTGACGTAATATTGTCAGTGTGTTGCTATGCGCGAGGGGTACGCCATGGAGAATAACAGAAAAGAACTGTACTGGATTTTGATAAAGCTCATCGCAGGGAGGGTTAAAAGCATGAAATAAAGAGAATATTAGATTCAATTTTTTTTCGGTGAAAGATCAAACTTTATTTCATCTCCTGAACACCATTGGTAATATTTTCACAAGTGGCACAGCCACGAGTGAAAATATTACCGATGGTGACCACTCGCTGAAATAAATTTCGATCTTTCACCGAATAAAACATAATTAATACCCTCTACATATTTGGACTAATATCAGTGGTAAAGTCTAGGATTGTAGAACAGTAGTAATTTGTAGAACCTATAGGCTGGGGTACTCAAGCTCCATTAGTAGCACTGGGTTCTCTGTGGGAATGTCCCTAGGCAAGACACTCCAGATCCCCAATCTAGAACTGATGAAACCATGGACATAGATGAATGTATGAGCTTAAACTGGAACGACATTTAACCCTTTACAAAACAATCCCTGGTTTATATGACCCTGCGCTAGCAGATTTTTTAAAACATTGTGGGAAAAGGAGAAAATGCTGGTAACTAGCATTTTCTGCTTTCCCCTCAATGTTTTCTACCCTCATGGAAAAAAAGTTTCAATTTCTGAGTTAACGTTTATTTTGTCACCTGCAAGCGCTTCCAACTGTCTATAATTTTGTTGTTTGGTACGGAGTTAAAGCAGTGTATTAATCATTTAATCAATCCATCCATCCATCAACCAACCAACCAACCAATCAATCTATTCAATCAACCAATAAATCAATCTCTTTACTATATGGCAAAACTTCTGTAATGTCCAAATTCAGGAATTTGCAAACAATGTGGAAAATGGTGAAAATGCAGAATATCAGTATTTTCTGTTTTCCCTACTGCATTTTTCAAAAGCAGTTTCCATGAAGTTGTAAGACTTGGGATTGTATGGAAAAGGGTAAAAGAAGGGTGCCATGCAAAACCCTGCTGGGTTATGGATTTAAAGATAATAAAGATAAAGATGGATAATAATGATATAAGATAAACTCACATTTAGGTATTATAAGACAATCATGAATATAATTCCTTCTCGGGAACAAAATCCAACAAATATTATTTCAAGACCCACACACAATTTTCCAAACTTTACAACTATTATATTTCTCTAATACACTCATGTATACACACACACACACATCCATGAGTCAATTCTGCTGTCCCGCTTCCACAATTTACAGCAGCACTCCCCGCTGAATCACTCTTATTATGTCGTTTAAACCAGACTGAAGAAACAAAATCCATATCATTCTTAAAATAAATTCACAGAAAAAATACATGTTTTAAATTTCCCAAACACATCAGTGAAACAAAATTTATACCTGAGCGAGAAACATTCATTAGCTTTTATTGTTAGCACAAAAAAAAATATTGCACTGTCGATCAATGCCTTTCTCGCTGTCTTTTCTTTGTGTGATTCGAGTGGGATGTTGGGGTTTTTCAATGAAAGGTAGCTGTGAATAGTTTACACAGCACAGCATAGAGCTTTAACTCTTAGCAGATTAACTCTAACCTAAGGTACTTTTGCAGAGTAAATCAAGATCAGACTATGCACAACATGGAAGTCTGATCTTGATCTACAATCTCTACTATTTTAGTTATATTAGTTAAAAAAAATTCAAATTGCTACATAACATACTAAAAGAAAATAATTCATGTTTTAAGTTTTCTTTCATTAGTATACATGTATAAGAGTTAACTCTTTACCACCCCAAGAGAAAGAAGCCTGTAGAAAACATTGTGGGAAAAGGAGAAAATGCTGGTAACCAGCATTTTCTCCTTTTCCCACAATGTTTTCTACCCGATCAAAGTCAGAAATCATCACACTACCAAAATTTAATTTGTTGTCTGCAGATGCTTTGAATTTGGTCCAGTCCAAAATAATTGTTGTTTGGTAAAGAGTTAAACATGCAGAACCCTTATCAAGTCTGCTAATGCAATTTAACCCTTTACTACACGATGACAACTTTTAACACCCCTGAAAGAGAAGACTCTTGAAAACTTTGTGGTAAAAGGAGAAAATGCTAGTTACCAGCATTTTCTCCTTTTCCCACAATGTTTTCTATCCTATCTAAGAAATGTTATTTCATAATTATGAGCAATGTTGAAATAGTCATCTGCAAATGCTTTTAACCCTCTACTCCATAGAATACTCATTTCTATGCATTGCTTGTAGGAGCCTTTGGAAAACATTGTGGCAAATGGTGAAATTGCTCGTGACGAGCAATTTCACCTTTTGCCACAATGTTTTCTATGCTATCAAAAGGTGTCATATACACATAAGAAACAGATTCATCCTCGCTGTTATTTAGGGTCAATTAGAGAGACCATAGAAATGCCTCATGGTAAGGGTTAATTTGGTCCAGTCTAAAATTTTGTCGTTTGGGAAAGGGTTTATCCTTTACTTGGTTGGTTGGTTGTATTGGGGTTTAACGCCATTTTAACAGCTAAGGTCATATCCTGGCAGTCGGTGACGCACATGTGTTTCCTGGCTTTCTCATACCAGTACTAACACAACTTTCTTTCCAAAGCCACCAATTTCTTTTCTCACATGCTTCAGCAGAGGTGAGAAGCGAAAATACGCCGCAAAGAAAGTTCGCCTCAATCGGGTATCGAACTCCCAACCACCAGGTCACGAGTCCGACACGCTCACCACTGAGCCACCCGAGCAGGCTTATCCTATACTAAACAATCCTATATTCTAACAGCCTTAGGAATGACGGCATTTGAAAACAATGTGAGACTGGGAGCAAAAGCTGGCAACCAGCACTCTCTGCATTCTTTTATTTCATAACTTGCATGCATCCCTTTACCATGCATTTCATCAAAATAGCCAGTAATGTTACAACCGAAACCCTCCAAATCACTTACTGGAATACTCCAGAATACACAGAATAATCTTAATGTGTGTGTGTCTTTCTCTCTTTAACCCTTTACCAAACAATCCCTGGTTTTTACACCCTGAGACAGAAGCCTTTCGAAAACATTGCGGGAAAAGTAGAAAATGCTGGTAACCAGCATTTTCTCCTTTTCCCACAATGTTTTCTACCCTGCTGGAAACAAATTTAAATTTCTTAATTACGTTTATTTTGTGGTCTGGAAGTGCTTTCAATTTGGACCAGTCTAGAATTTCGTTGTTTGGTGAAGGGTTAACTCTTTACCACACAATCTCAACTTTTAACAATCCTCGAGAAAGAAAGCTAAAGAAAACATTGTGGGAAAAGGAGAAAAATTAATGCTGGAAACTAGCGTTTCCTCCTTTTCCCACAATGTTCTCTACCCTTACCAAGACAAATTTAAATCTTTGAGTGACATTTATGACATCGTGTGCAAATGATTTCGGTTCAGACCTGTCTAAAATTTTGTCTTCTGGAGTAAACCCTTTACCAAAAGACAAAATTTCAGGCCCGTCTTAACTCTTTACTCCACAGATACTCATTTCTACGCATTGCTTGTAGGAGCCTTTGGAAAACATTGTGACAAAAGGTGAAATTGCTCGTGACGAGCAATTTCACCTTTTGTCACAATGTTTTCTATGCTATCAAAATGTGTCATATATACATATGAAACTGTTTCATCCTTGGTGTTATCTAGGGTTAATTAGAGATACCATAGAAATGCCTTATGGGGTAAAGGGTTAACCCATTACCACACAATCTCTACTTTTGATACCCCTGAGAAAGAAGCGTTTTGAAAAAACTGTGGAAATAGGAGAAAATGCTGGTCACCAGCATTTTCTCCTTTTCTCACAATGTTTTTTACCCTTCACAAAACAAATTTCATATTTTCAGTCACTTTGAGTTTGTCGTCTGCAAATGCTTTCAGTATGGACCAGTCTAAAATATTGTCGTTTGGTAATGGGTTTACTGAGAGCATTTGCAGAAAACATTTTAAACATGACTTAGAAGTACAGTAAAACCTCGATAATTCGAGGTCCCAAGAGGACGAGCAAAATGCTCGAGTTTTTGCGGTGTTTGAATCATCCAAAATGTCCTTGGAAAGAAATGCAAGTGCGTTCGAGATCGACGATCAAAGTCTTCTTCTCCAGCAGTATAACTTTGTATCTGTCCCTATTTGATTAATTCATTTACAGCATTTGAACAATATAGTATCAAAAGGGTTATTTTCTGTGAATTTTCCTGTTTTGATCATATGAGTATGGATTTTTAATTAAATATTCTAAATAATCTGGCCTTTCTTTCGATAGTTTTTGGAAAAGTCGTGTTCTGTAATTTTAACAAAAACGTAAAATCTGCCCTTTTATAATTATGTCGAGAAAGACGTCAAAATTTTGAATCACAAATGGTACCGTTTGATTTCGGCGCTGCTGAAATTGTCATAGAAGTGTAAATTACTGAAGTTATAGTGCTGAGCTAATGAGAGATAAAAATAGAGAATTTCGACTTTTCACATTACCAATGTCTTCGACACGAAAACAGATCAGAATATCTACACAACCTGTGAAAATCACATTTACCTGTGTCCAAGGTAAATTTCTACGACATTAAAAGGTACCAGTGATAGTAACACCGAATCAGAAATATGATTCTGATATTCACACAAACCCGAAGTACGACTTCAGCGTAACAAAACAGATAAAATTTATGAGATCAAACGGGTCCTAATCTGTGGCGATGCGACTGGGAAAAACCTGCGCCATACCATAGACAGGCTGGCGATATGAAATCCTTTGCTTGGAAAGGTGTGAATATAAGCGTTGGAGAGGTGCGAAAATATTGTATTCGAATAAACAATCAATTTAAAGAAAGAAAATAATTACAGGGACCAGCATCCGTGTTCGAATTATCGACTTATCGAGACTCGAAATTACCGAGCTATTTTTGGTTCAATAAAGTGGAGTTTTTGCCGGGACTCTCAAAATTCCTCGAAATATGCCAGGTTCTCGAATGTTCGAGACTCGAAATAACAAGGTTTTACTGTAATATTTCTCTCTTGGAGTTGTTGTTCCTGCCTTTGAAATGGTAGAAAACACTGTGAGAAAAGGAGAAAATAATGGTTATCTGCATTTTCTCCACTTCCCTACATGTTTTCTAAAACATTTTTCGCAAGGGTCTTTAAAACTCCTGGTCATTGACTACTTTTCTCACTTGCATCAGAGGTGAGAGCCGAAAAATCACCGAAAAGAAAGTTTGCCTAAACCTGGTATCACACTCGCAACCACCAAGTCACAAGTCGCAAGTGGGATATTCTCACCACCGAGCTACCTGGTTGGGCTTGGAATGTCCTTGAAGAGTAAGAAAAATTATGGGAAAAGGAGAAAATGCTTGTTACCAGACTTAACCCATTACCACACAATCACAAATTTTAACACCCCTGTATAAGAAGCCTATTGAAAACATTGTGGGAAAAGGAGAAAATGCTGGTAGCCAGCATTTTCTCCTTTTCCCACAAAGTTTTCTACCCTATCAAAGTAAAATTGCACCATTCTTAAGCCACTTTAAAACTGTCATCTGCAAATGCTTTCAATTTGGATAGGTCTAAAATTTTGCTGTGTGGTAGTCGGTTAAAGCATTTGGATACAATAGATTGAATATAGCCCAAATGATGAGATTTGTCTTTGAAAGGTAGGAAAACTTGTGGGGAAAAGAGAGAAAATGCTGCTTACCAACATTTTCTCCCTTCTCCCACAATACTTTCACAATTCTTTTCCCTCAGGGTGGTTGACACAAGGGTTGTTTGTGTTAACAATCCCAAAATTTCTGTACAACAAGATTCCACAAGTCCAAAGTCTGGTTTTACCAGATCTTACAGCAGGCACCTGCTCCTATCTGTCACATTTCAAATCTTATTCACTAACACATACACCACTCAATTATACAGTTTTCTATTAAAAAAAAAAACAGTACATTTCACTATGACTTTTTGACATAATGCAAATTATGTGAGCATATCAATTTTCAGACAGGGTTCCCACAACTTTCTGCTTGCAAAATTCCAGACTTTTTCCAGGATTTTTTTTCAAAATTCAAGGTTTTTTGCGACAGAAGAACTGGAACTGGAAAATCTTTTGAAAGTTACTTTCTTACATACATTCCTTGTTTTAATGAAAAATTGAGATTTAAAGAATATTCTAACAGCAT
This sequence comes from Tridacna crocea, assembly GCA_943736015.1. Classification (NCBI taxonomy): domain Eukaryota; kingdom Metazoa; phylum Mollusca; class Bivalvia; order Cardiida; family Cardiidae; genus Tridacna; species Tridacna crocea. The sequence goes on from OX031069.1 coordinate 21,235,597, forward strand.
GATAGTTATCTCATTTCTTAACTTGCCCAGTTACAAAACTACAAAGGACCAAATATAGATTCAGATCAGCCTATCCATACAGGCAGTTAATAAGGATCCATGCTGTTCTTTTAGAGTTCCTACAAGTAATGAAGAATTTGAAGGCAAATAGTATAGATCCTTATAAGACTACATAAAAGGCAAATTGGGAACAATAAGACCACGATGGTCCTATATCACTCACCTGAGTACTAAGCAGTAAAGGTCTACAGTGAAGATAAATACCAAATATCAAAGTTCAAGGCCAAATAATTCTGACAGGGTATGTAACTGTGCAAAAAGCATTTTCTTCTTTTCCCAAAATGCTTTCACAACCCTTCTTCTTCAAGGTCATTGAAAGTCAAGATTGTATAGTAAGGGAATGAATTAACTTTCAGAGGTAAGGCATTCATTTCCTGGTCAAAATGGTGGTCGAATGACAGATTAAAATACATCACTCGCTCATTGTTAAGACACAAAAGACATGTATGCCAAGGACTTTAGAAGATAACCGTCAATGTGGATGGATGGGCCAACTGACTGTAATTGGTCCGTAATAAAATTATACATTTAGTCCCCTTTTTTGATAATATGTTGTTTCCTGAAATAAAATCAAGTAACTATTGTCTGTGGCTTAACAAGATGAACTTTAATTACATTTTGTCCTGTAATGAAAGAGATATTGGTCCACAGTAGAAATATACACCAAGCCCCCTTTTTCCATGACATGACATTTAATGAAAAAATGTAAAATATTGTTAATGGCAAACTATCATAAGGAACACATGTACATAAATTCCATCTTGTTTCAGTGCAGAAGAATTTTAAAGATTTCCTTCTTTGTTCCCATGCTCAAACTTGTGACCACCAGGGCTGGGCCAGTTTGAACCCCTGGGGCATCATATGAACAAACTTGGTAGAGGTCCTCTAGAAGATAGTACATACAAAATATCAAAGCTCTAGGACTTCTAGTTTCAGAGAAAAAAAAAAGTTTTCCGTCTTTGTTCCAATGTTTCAAATTTGTGACCCCTGGGGCGGGCCAGTTTGAAGCCCGGAGGCATCATATGAGCAATCTTGGTAGAGGTCCAATAGCAGATATTGCATACCAAATATCAAATTTCTACAACTTTGTGTTTCAGAGAATAGATTTTTCAAAGTTTTCTTTTATTATTCCCATGTTCAAACTGGTGACCCCCGTGGTGGGGCCAGTTTTGACCCCCCCATGGGTATTATATGAACAATCTTTGTAGAAGTCCACTAGGAGATGCTACATACATGTACCAATTATCACAGCTCTATGCCTTCTAGTTTCAGAGAAGATTTTTGTTGCAAGCCTTCAAATAGAGGTTCTTTTCCCTCTTCAGTCAATGAAACTAAAACCCAATTCAAAAGTACCATGTTTTACTTTCACTTTAATAGTTCAGTATTCATGACCTGAAATACATGAATAAATAAATTGGTCGTTTCAAAGAGCAATATCCCTGCTTTTAAAGTTTCTGAAAATACGAATAATCATAACTTTGTTAGATTTAATACTTGAAGTGTTTTGATCCATGATTGCAGACGAGCGCTTACTTTCAGTTTCCTCTGACTCGTGACACTCGTCAACCTCATTCCGACTGCGATCATAACGCGGCTTCATAAAGATATAGTCTTTTAACCTTTTAGACTCCTATGGATTTAAATTTTCTGTAATATTTAATGTTGTAGCTCATTTTCACGTCAATTCACTCCAGCTCGTCTCCCGGAAAATACAAAGCACAGCTGCATTGTATTTTAGGATAAGTACCGAGTTCTCCGAAATCAATACGCTGGATCCCGGTTTGTTTAAATGTTAGAATAACTATTCCGGGACAAGTGAACATACAAGTGGCTTCTTTAAAAAAGAAGCAGTGGCTTCTTTAAAAAAGAAGCCAGGAGAGGTCGACATCATTATTTTCTAATACTTTTTATGCTTTTAGGTTAAATATATCTTGGTACATGTAAAGAAACAAGCAAGACAATAAACGGGTAGTTGAAATCTGTTCAGTTGTAAATACACATTCATCAAAGTGGATGGCAAAAACTGGATTCCGTATCATCCGTCCTTGTAATTTATGTAAGTCAAGTCACATGACCTTCTTTCCGCGTTTTAAGGTCACGTGATTTTTTCCGCTGTGTTCGTTTCTATTTTTAACGAAATTCTTTTTTCTTTTTCTTCTTTTTGTTTAGATTTAAGATTGTAATACAAAATTAAAATTGTTGGAAAGGGAATATGCAAATAAATCCTTACAATTTTGTTGAAATTCGCGATATAGAAACAAACCACGTCTATTTCCTATTTCAGTTTTTAGACTTCGATTTCTTTATAAAATCATGACGAAACAGACTGTGTATCGGAACAATTCCCCTACAAAGATTGGATTTAGACAGCAATTTCTGAGGCAGTCTGCCTTTTAAACTCAACACTGTTGGAGAGGTCTGATGACCTCTCCAACAACAAGACCGTAGGCCTATGTATTTGGGAAATTCACCTTCTTCGGTCTATATGGCCTTTTCTCATTTCTCCGTTCATTCTCGCTTCTCCGTTCATGTACTATCAAAGCGGAAGGAATAAGCGCTCGTGACGTTTTGTCCCACCCTGGTTCTATTCTACTCGGTCAGATATTATGCATAACAACCTATCCTACATCGAAAGTATTTTTCTATCAAATAAGATGCAAAAATGCAACAAAAGAGAGTAATTTTCATAGTTTGAAAGAAAATATTTCATTAGATGCAGTAAAAAGCAAATTTTCAATGTTTTTCAACGGTAAATACGCCTAAATGGGTTGTGTTTACCCTTTACTATGAATAAGCTAGTCCGTCTGATCTAGAGTGTGGAATATTCATCAGTCTTTAGCGACCGGCCTTGACTTTCGATCAAATGAATGGAAAAATGAGAAAGTGGCCATACAACTCAGGTTGGTGAGGTAGGTTTGAAAAAATCCCTGGATCGAACCTTTCGATGCAAGTTGTAGTGACTTTTTTCAGTTACAAGTTTAATTCAGATTTTATATTTGATCATTACACAAAAAATTTGATTCCTTGACAGAAAATGTGAATTTTGTGAGCTTATTTACGCTTAGGTGAACGGAGAAAGGAGAACACAGTATATATCTATTGTAGAAAATATTAGACCTTTATCAAAAAAAAAAAAGGAGGACGCAGACCGCAGATTAATATGGTCCTGAATTCGTGTTTCATACCCAAAACGTTTCGTACTTTTCCCGGGTTTTTCCCGACTTTTCATAGATATAACAAAATTCAAGACTTTTTCAAGACCGGGAACGGGTTTTACGAAATTCCCGACTTTTTCCCGTTTTCCCGACTGTGTGGGAACCCTGTTCAGAAAAAGACAAGAGTGTAGACTATGATCAGGCTGTTAAGTACTAGCAGGTTGATCTTGATTTACACAGTCCCCCCGAAAACTGTTCTTTGCTCAGTACCACAGGGTCTAAGAGATAGTGCAGATAAATAGATTCAAGATGTATCACATAAACAAAACAGAAATTGGTCTGAGTGGAAATTTCCTGTTTCATGTCTACAGACAAACAAATGATGGGAGTTGATTAAATTGTCACAAACAGAAATACATCCGTGCCTTTTTTTTTTCACAAGCAATTATATTTTTTTGTATGATGTGTAACATAGTTTTCAACATTATTTCAGTTTCAGCATCCAGTGCATCAATCTCTTCTTTCCTGGACTGTCTTTTCTCAATACTATGTTGGGTGATCAAAAAGATCATGGACTACCACGATATTTTGAAAACTACTACACATAGAAATACAAAATTTTGCATGGATGAGCATCATTTATCTGGTAACTAACCCAAGTTTTCAAATGTTGTCATATTCAAATGGGTTAAGTATGACATCATTTTAATGACGTCATATACTGCATTAGTGGTCTAAAATACTGGATGACGTTTTATTTGAGCCAAGAGTAGTCATAAAGTTTTAAGTCAAACTCGAAAAGTAATTATTGGAAATCAAAAGTGATTTAGAAATAATTAAAGATGACTCTACACTCCAGAAATCTGATATTTGTTCATGGATCGGATTGGTTTAGACAAGGTGCGATACTGTTGAAGATGACCCTAAATCTGGCCGTCCATCAACATCAGTCACAGACGAAACCATAACGGCTGTAGAGCAGCATGTAAAACAAGATCGTCGAGATACTGCCAGGAAAATAGATTATACATATGACCTTTCATATAGAAGTGCTCAGGAGATTTTGACAGGGAATCTTGGTTGGTTGGTTGTATTGGGGTTTAACGCCACTTTAACAGCTAAGGTCATATCATGGCGGTCGGTGACGCACATGTGTTTCCTGGCTTTCTCACACCGGTACTTACACTACTTTCTTTCCAAAGCCACCGACTACTTTTCTCACATGCTTCAGCAGAGGTGAGAGGCGAAAATACGCCGGAAAGAAAGTTTGCCACAACCGGGTATCGAACTCACAACCACCAGGTCATGAGTCCGACACGCTCACCACTGAGCCACCCGGGCGGGCGGGAATCTTGGAATGTCGCGTAATTGTACAATGTGGGTACCTCGACAACTGACGTCCGAGTAAATTGGGGTTAGGATCGAAATCTTTACAGAAATTTCTGAATGCATTATGGTAGAGGGGTCAAACTTTACTGATCGTATTGTAACATGCTATAAAAGATAGGCACGCTTTAACGAGACCAAATCTAAACTACAAAGTAGTGTTTTGAAACATTCAACATCGCCTTCCGCTAGTAAAGCCAGAGCTCCAGATAGAGAGAGTGATTTTGGTTTGAAAATATTAATGAGTAACTACAACATAGGGTTTGCAAGAGAAGTAACGGAGTTAGAATACTAACACTCCCTCTTATCTGGAGCTCTGGTAAAGCTAACCTTTCTAAATCACTCAGCAAAGTTATCTACATCAAGTATTTCTCTTCCCTTGTTTTTCTTCCAAATCATGTTGTATGTATACATACTACAGTCGATAATGAGTTTTATGCCCACATCATTCAAATGAATTTCACATATGCGGTACAAAAATCGAAAAATCTAGCCAGAAGTCCTGAAGTGTGATGTCACTTTACACCAAAATAACGCCCAAGCTCACAGAGCAATACCTGTACTGGAAACTTTGCAAATACTAAATATGGAAACATTTTCAAACTCTTCGTGTGATTTAGTCCTGACTCCATGACTGTGTCCTCTGACTAGTTCCTGTTTTGAAAGATTCTCTGTGTGGCATGCACTACGAGAGCAGAGAGGAGCTAACCTTCACTATGACCGGGACCTTAATGGTAACGTCAGGTGAGACACGCTCCCTCGCATGCTTCACTCGTGGAAATCAAGAATGAGTAAATGCATAGCACTCAGAGGAGGTTACTTTCCAAAATAGTGAACACTCCAAGTTGCTTTTTATAACAATATTCCGATACCAGCACTGGTCCATGTTCTCTCTGATCACCCCTCGCATGCACAATTTTCTTCCTTAGCATCGGGCTGCTCTCCCACACAACCATCACCAAAACAACAGCCAGGGGTTTGAGGAATGAACTCTCTTTCAAAGACTGTCATCAATACTCATCATTCGGAACACCTCGGTCAATTCTACAAATCAAGCCTCGGATGTATGTCGACAGACTACTTCCGGAAGGAACAACAACACCCCCATAGCAAGAAATACAATGACGTCATTATCGTGCAAACATTCGGAAAATCTCGGCCAATCTTTCTATCCAGCCCAATTTTTCAAGTGCGTAATCAATGCAAATCCTAAATTCAGCCATTTGTGCTGCTATATTTAGACTTACCGTCATTCTACAGGATTTGTTGTCATTCGAAATGGTTACTAGTTCACGTCATTTGGAACATCCCGAGAACTATGTAGTGGGGAGTATCTGTCGAATAACCGCTTCCGGCAATGCATGTCAAGTTTTTTAACATATTATTCCGTTGGCATACATCCAAGGCTGGATCAAAAGATTGGCCGAGGTGTTCTGAATGCAATACTCATAGCCAACTGGCTGAGCTTTAGACTCCAACCAAAAATCTCCATGTTTCTAACTCCTGTACATTACTGGTTGAGCTAACAGCTTGGCCGAAACAGCAGCTGCATAAAGGACTTGTTTTCATGGTGTTTCCAAGTTTGAAATCGCAATTTGTGGATATTTTAAAAATTTGTTCAGTACAGATTCAAACACTGATTGCATTTCTTTGCAGAAATCATTGTAAACACCATTTAATCAATCAATAAGCAGTTCTTTAAACATTTTTCCAGGGTTCCCACAACTTTCTGCTTGCAAAATTCCAGACTTTTTCCAGGATTTTTTTCAAAATTCAAGGTTTTTCGCAATAGAAAAACTAGAAATGCAAAACCTTTTGAAAGCTACTTTCTTACATACATTCCTTGTTTTAATGAAAAATTAAGATTTAAAGAACATTCTAACAGCATGGTAGTTATTTCATTTCTTTACTTGGCCAGTTACAAAACTACAAATGACCGAATATAGATTCAGATCAGCCTATCCATACAGGCAGTTTAATAAGGATCCATGCTGTTCTCTTACAGTTCCTACAAGTAATGAAGAATTTGAAGGCAAATAGTATAGATCCTTGTAAGACTACATAACCAGGCAAATTGGAAACAATAGGACCATGATGGTCCTATATCACTCACCTGAGTACTAAGCAGTAAAGGTCTACAGTGAAGATAAATGCCAAATATCGAAGTTCAAGGCCAAATAATTCTGACAGGGTATGTAACTGTGCAAAAAGCATTTTCTTCTTTTCCCAAAATGCTTCCACAACCCTTCTTCTTCAGGGTCATTGAAAGTCAGGATTGTATAGTTAGGGATTGAATTAACTTTAAGAGGCAAGGCGTTCATTTCCTGGTCAAAATGGTGGTCGAATGACAGATTAAAAAACATCATTCTCTCATTGTTAAGACACAAATGAGACTTGTCTCAATAACTTTTCATCAAATTTCGAAGGATGTTGACTGAGACAGTAATCAAGCCAGGACAAACTGGGAACCCTAGACTAAAAGCTCACAACATTACTGATTAATTTATTGGATAAGTCCAGTATGTGAAAGGTAACCCTTTTTTCCACGACACATCATACAGAAGAAAAGTGTATCACAAGACTATCCTATGGAAGACATGTATGAAGTTTCATAAATGCCAAGGACTATAGAAGATAACCGTCAATATGGATGGATGGATGGGCCAACTGACTATGAATGGTCCGTAGTGAAATTATAAATTTAGTCCCCATTTTTGATAACATGTCGTTTCATGAAATAAAATCAAGTAACTATTGTCTTTGGCTTAACAAGATGAACTTTAATTACATTTTTTCCTGTAATGAAAGAGATATTGGTCTACAGTGAAAATATACACCAAGCCCCCTTTTTCCATGACATGACATTTAATGAAAAAATGTAAAATATTGTTATTGGCAAACTATCATAAGGAACACATGTACATAAATTTGTGACCCCTGGAGCGGGGCCAGTTTGAACCACAGGGCATCATATGAGCAATCTTGCTTGAGGTCCAATAGCAGATGCAACATACCAAATATCAAAGCTCTACCCCTTCTTGTTTCAGAAAAAATGATATTTCAAAGTTTTCTTTTATTATTCCCATGTTCAAACTTGTGACCCCCGGGGTAGGGCCAGTTTTGACCCAAGGGGCAATATATGAACAATCTTTGTCGAAGTCCACTAGGAGATGCTACATACCAATTATCAAAGCTCTATGCCTTCTAGTTCCAGAGAAGAAGTTTTTCAAAGATTTTGCTCTATTTCATTCCTTGGTTGCCATGGCAACCAGAGTTATGGGTGGAATTTAATCTCTTGAACAACTTTGGTAGAGATTCAAATAAAGGACATCCCTGCAAAGTTTCATCAAGATTTGCCTAGTGGTTTAGGAGGAGGCGATGTTAAGAAATTGTGGACGATGCACGACAGACATAAGGCGATCACAAAAGCTCACCTTGAGCACTTTGTGCTCTGGCGAGCTAAAAATGTGTTGTTCTTTCTAATGTTGGTAATTATTTTCTTTATGATCAAGTCCTTGCATATCATTTAGTATTTTACTATCTATCATAGTGCACAACAGTTTTGATGTAAGCCTTCAAATAGAGGTTCTTTTCCCTCTTCTGTCATTGAAACTAAAACCGAATTCAAAAGTAGCATGTTTTATTTTCACTTAAATTGTTCAGTGTTCATAACCTGAAATACATGAATAAATAAATTGGTCTTTTTAAAGGGCAATATCCCTGCTTTTAAAATTTCTGAAAATACGAATAATCGTAACTTTGTTAGATTTAATACTTGAAGTGTTTTGATCCTTGATTGCAGACAAACAATCTTACTTTCAGTTTCCTCTGACTCGTCAACCTCATCCCGACTAGAATCATAACGTGGCTTCATAAAGATAAAGTCTATTAACCTTTCAGATCGCTATGGGTTTAAATTTTCAGAAATATTTACTGTTGTAGCTCATTTTCACGTCAATTCACTTCAGCTCGTCTCCCGGAAAATACAAAGCACAGCTGCACTGTATTTTAGGATAAGTACCGAGTTCTCCGCAATCAATACGCTGGATCCCGGTTTGTTTGAATACAAGTGGCTTCTTTAAACAAGAGGGCCAAGATGGCCCTGGATCGCTCACCTGAATTTTTGAGATGACCATAGTCTATTTTTTTTTTGAGGTATTGAAACATTGGAACCAAAATTATAATTTTGCCAAGCAATTTTCAAAAGGTCACCTGTAAAAGTCATTTCGAAATCTGACCATCAGTTTCAAAAAGAATTTTTAAGAATTCTTCATTTCTGTACAAGAGCAAGTAGCCCCCATCCACAAGAGCCATTCACAAGAGCCATGTTTCTTGACAGATCAAAATTATATGTACAGCTTTTGAAAAGGGTCACTCAAGGAACATCTCTGTTAGATTATTTTAAAATCTGACTACGGGTTTCAGAGAAGAAGAATTTTCAAGAATTTCTTCATTTCCATATAGTGCAAGTAGCCCCCATTCACCAGAGCCATGTTTCTTGGCCAATCAAAATTTCGCGGACAATTTTAGAAAAGGATCACCCAAGGAACATCTCTGTGAAATTATTTCAAAATCTGTCCAGCCATTCCAGAGAAGAAGAATTTTCAAGAATTTCTTCATTTCTGTATAGTGCAAGTAGCCCCCATTTACCAGAGCCATGTTTCTTGACCAATCAAAATTTCGCGAACAATTTTTGAAAAGGGTCACCCAAGGAACAAGTCTGTGAAATTATTTCAAATCTAACCAGCTGTTTCAGAGAAGAAGAATTTTTAAGAATTTCTTCATTTCTGTATAGTGCAAGTAGCCCCCATTCACCAGAGCCATGTTTCTTGACCAATCAAAATTTCGTGAACAACTTTTGAAAAAGGTCACCCAAGGAACAAGTCTGTGAAATTATTTCAAAATCTAACCAGCTGTTTCAGAGAAGAAGAATTTTTAAGAATTTCTTCATTTCTGTATAGTGCAAGAAGCCCCCATTCACCAGAGCCATGTTTCTTGACCAATCAAAATTTCGCGAACAATTTTTGAAAAGGGTCACCCAAGGAGCAACTCTGTGAAATTATTTCAAAATCTGACCAGCGGTTTCAGAGAAGAAGATTTTTTAAGAATTCCTTCATTTCTGTATAGTGCAAGTAGCCCCCATTCACCAGAGCCACATTTTTTGACGGATCAAAATTTCACGAACAATTTTTGAAAAGGGTCACCCAAGGAACATATCTGTGAAATTATTTCAAGATCCGACCAGCGGTTTCAGAGGAGAAGATTTTTGAAGAATTCCTTCATTTCTGTATAGTGCAAGTAGCCCCCATTCACCAGAGCTACATTTTTAGACGGATCAAAATTTCACGAACAATTTTTGAAAAGGGTCACCCAAGGAACATATCTGTGAAATTATTTCAAAATCCGACCAGCGGTTTCAGAGGAGAAGATTTTTAAAGAATTCGCTAAAAAATTCCATCTGGTTGCCATGGCAACCAGAGTTTTTGATGGAATCAAATTCTGTGAACAATTTTTAAAGAGGACCTCCCAAGGAACATTCCTGCCAAGTTTGGTCCAAATCCGCCCAACGGTTTAGGAGGAGTTGATGTTTAAAGAATTGTTGACGACGCACGACGGACGACGAACGACAGACGACGGACGACGCACGACGGACGACGGACACCGGGTGATCCTAAAAGCTCCCCTTGAGCACGTTGTGCTCAGGTGAGCTAAAAAGAAGCCAGGAGAGGTCGACATCATTTTTTTCTAATACTTTTTATGCTTTTATGTTAAATATAATCTAGGTACATGTAAAGAAACAAGCAAGACAATAAACGGGTAGTTGAAATCTGTTCAGTTGTAAATACACATTCATCAAAGTGGATGGCAAAAACAGGATTCCGTATTCATCCGTCCTTGTAATTTATGTAAGTCACACGTCCTTCTTCCCGCGTTTTAAGGTCACGTGATTTTTTCCGCTGTGTTCGTTTCTATTTTTAACGAAATTCTTTTTTCTTTTTCTTCTTTTTGTTAAGATTTAAGATTGTAATATAAAATTAAAATTGTTGGAAAGGGAATATGCAATTAAATCCTTACAATTTTGTTGAAATTCGTGATATAGAAACAAACCACGTCTATTTCCTATTTCAGTTTTTAGACTTCGATTTCTTTATAAAATCATGACGAAACAGACTGTGTATCGGAACAATTCCCCTACAAAGATTGGATTTAGACAGCAATTTCTGAGGCAGTCTGCCTTTTAAACTCAACACTGTTGGAGAGGTCTGATGACCTCTCCAATTAGAACAACTATTCCGGGACCAGCGAACCTAAAAAAAGACCGTAATGTATTTGGGAAATTCACCTTCTTCGACCAATGACGGTCAATATTGTAGAAATATTGGACCTTTATCTGAAAAATGGAGGACGCAGACCAGAGATTATTATCGTCCTAAATTCTTGTTTCATACCCAAAACGTTTCGTACTTTTCCCGGGTTTTTCCCGATTTTTCATAGATATAACAAAAATCAAGCCTTCTTCAAGACCGGGAACGGGTTTTACGAAATTCCCGACTTTTTCCCGTTTTCCCGACTGCGTGGGAACCCTGTTTTTCTTTCGATCTACTAACCCCACAAATCACCTGAAACAAATGTACAGTAGAAAGGGATAATCAAAGCGTTGAGAACGCTGAAGTGGTATTTGTCAAGGAAACCCATTGCGTGGAATCAATAGTTTGAAAGAAAAAGAGACATATTGTTCAAATATTGGCTTAAAAGCAAATGGATACCTTTTCAGTGGAAGGGAGAGTACTCATGTACCTTCAAACTATAATTTTGAAATATCTTTAGCCTTTTACATTTAATTTCCAACATTACAATCAATTTCTTCGATCTATAAATATTCATGAGCAATCAAATGGAGTAGCGCACAATCATAGGACGAACAAGTTAAAATTGTCGTCTGGGAAAGGGTTAACTCTTTACCACACCAAAAAATAGGCTATGAGCGAGAGAAGCTATTTTCAATCAAAAATAAGTATCTAAACGATCAATGGCCTCGCCCAATGTATTTTAAAATGCCATTTCAAATTACATATCTGCGTGCCACCAAAGACTCATTTACCTGAGAAAGAATGAGTTTAACGGGGTCTATTTCCTTCGGCTTTGCACAAAGTAAGACACATGGTTATCAAAATTCAATCTTCAACTCATAGTGGTATTGTCTTCGACAAATACCACAAAAATTATGTGAATAGGAGAAAATGCTGATTACTATCATTGTCCCTTTTTTCAATGTTTTAAAGAGTATTTCTCCTTTAGGTTGTTAAAAAATGGGGGAGAGTCTGGTAAAGGATTAAAACATCCATGTAAAAAAAATTAATAATGAACACAAATAAATGTTTAACACATAAATATTGGTGAAAAACAATATATGAAGAACAGCTCATATTAGGCAAAGTTTCCCCATTTCCCATAATATTTTGCAGAAAGGAGCCTGGAAGAGCATCATGAAATTGTTATAATCTATCAATCAGAGGATTTGCTCCTTTGCTAAGCAATCCCATGTTTCAGCCATTCTGTTGTAAAAGAATTCTGTTGTAAAAAACTTTTGAAAGCAAGTGCAAAAAGGAGAAAGTGCAGGTTACTACCATTTTCTCCTTTTTCCATGTTGTTTTCTATTTTTTTGTAAAAGAAATTACATCGATGAAAAATATCCAATTTGTGATCTGCAAAATGCTTTCAATTTATGGAAGTCTGAAATTTTGTTATCTTATACAGCCACCAAGTGCACCTACAAGAGCTCCAACACTTTACTGTCACTACCCAATTAACGGATCAAAGGGCCAAGAGTAATTGAGGTAAAAACGCCCTTTGTTGTTTTCGTAATCAAGAACAAAGAAACAAAAAGTATCTCTGAGAAGTAAAAATACACTATTAGCATGAATAAAACATGACAACACTCGCCATTCCAAGAACCTTTAATCCTTAACCTGACTGCAAAATTTTAGACTAATCTAAACCAATATGCATTAACTCTTTACCACATTTTCCCGCGTTTATATCTTTACCAGGCAACAAAATTTCAGACAGGTCCAAACTGACAACATTGCAGAGGACAAACCAAATACTGTTCAAATGGCCAAATTCATCCAAGACAGGATAGAAAACTTTGTGGGAAAAGGTGAAAATGCTGGTATGCAGTATTTTCTTCTTTTCCCACAATGTGTAAAAATCTTTCTATTTTAGGGTCGTTAAAACTCAGGATTGGGTGGTAAAGAGTTAACTCTTCACCAAACGACAAAATTTTAGGCTTGTCCAAATCGAAAGCATTTGCAGACGACAAAATAAAAGTGACTGAAAATTTGAAATTTGTTTTGTGAAGGGTAGAAAACATTGTGGGAAAAGGAGAAAATGCTGGTTACCAGCATTTTCTCCTTTTCCCATAATGTTTTCTAAAGGCTTCTTTCTCAGAGGCGTCCAATGTAGGGATTGTGTGGTAAAGAGTTAATGACCTTGAAGAAGAAGGCTTTTAAGAAAATTGTGGGAAAACGGAGAAAATGCTAGTGACTAACATTTTCTCCTTTTCGCACAATGTTTTCACCATTTACTAAGGTAAATCTCAACATAAAAGTCAGCTATGATTTTTCGTCTTATACTGCTTTCAACTTAGATCAGTCTTTACATTTGTCATGTGGGTTTAACCCATTATCAAATACCAAACGACAAAATTTCAGACTGGTCTAAATTGAAAGCACTTGCAGATGACAAAATAAACGCAAGTCAAAAGTTGAAATTTGTTTTTAGTAGGGTAGAAAACATTGTGGGAAAAGGAGAAAATGCTGGTTACCAGCATTTTCTCCTATTCCCACCATGTTTTCAAAAGGCTTCTATCTCAGGGTCGTAAAAACTAGGGATTGTTTGGTAAAGGGTTAATTTTGCATAAAACAAAATTGAATTACAATGTATCTAGAATGATGGAGTTTTCCATTCCAAGACTCTGATTACCAGCTTTTGTTCCTTTTCCATATAATATTTTCAAAAGCCTTTATATATAATGGGATTAAACCCTTTCACACATGAGAAAATTGTAGACTTATCTAAATTTGAAGCAGTTAAGACACCAATTCAAATGCAATTCATAAGAAAAACAAGAGGGCCAAGATGGCTCTGGATCGCTCACCTGAATTTTTGAGCGGAGCATAGCCTTTTTTTTTTTTTAATTGAAACATTGGAAACAAAAATCATTAATTTGCCAAGCAATTTTCAAAAGGTCACCTGTAAAAGTCATTTCAAAATCTGACCATCAGTTTCAGGAAAGAAGAATTTTTCAGAATTTCTTAATTTCCATATAGTGCAAGTAGCCCCCATTCACCAGAGCATGTTTCTTGATGGATCAAAATTTCGCAAACAGTTTTTGAAAAGGGTCATTCAAGGAACATTGCTGTGAAATTATTTTAAAATCTGACCAGTCGTTTCAGAGAAGAATAATTTTTAAGAATTTCTTCCTTGCCGTACAGTGCAAGTAGCCCCTATTCACCAGAGCCATGTTTCTTGACGGATCAAAATTTCATGAACAGTTTTTGAAAAAGGTCCCTCAAAGAACATCCCTGAAAAATTATTTCAAAATCTGACCAGCAGTTTCAGCGAAGAAGAATTTTTAATACTTTTTTCTTTGCTGTATATTGCAAGTAGCCCCCATTCACCAGAGCCGTGTTTCTTGACGGATCAAAATTTTGCAAACAATTTTTGAAAAGGGTCACCAAAGGAACATCTCTGTGAAACGATTTTAAAATCTGGCCAGCGGTTTCAGAGAAGAAGATTTTTAAAGAATTTCCTAGAAAATTCCATCTGGTAACTAGCATTTTCTCCTTTTCCCATAATGTTTTCTACCTTTCTCAAAGCCATTTTCTATTTTTGAGTCAAAGTTATTTTGTTGTCTGCAAATGCTTTCAATTTGGACAAATCTAAATTTTGGTCGTTTGGTAATGAGTTAAGACTGGACTGTGTTTTGTAGGATTAACCCTTTCCCAAACAAACCTTGGTTTTTACGTGTCTGCAGTAAAAGTGTTAAGTTTTGAAAACACTGTGGGAAAAGGAGAAATTGCTCGTAACGAGCAATTTCTCCTTTTCCCACAGTGTTTTCTAACCTCTTTGAGAACTTTCTGCCATTTTCTCCAAATCAAAAATTGTGGTCTGCAAACTCTTTCGGTTTGGAAGGGTCCAAACTTTGTTGTTTGGGAAAGGGCTAAAGCACCCATAACAACTATAGTTGTTTTTGTGGCCAGTGTAGATTAGACAGCGCTACAAACAAGAGGGCCATGATGGCCCTGAAGTTGCTCACCTGAGCCTTTCAACCAAACATGACCTTTTTTAGATCTCTTCCAAGGTATCATCAAGACAAACATTTTCACAAACTTTCATGACTATGGATTGAAAAATCTGGGTCCGTATTCACCAACCATTCTTAAGAACATTCTTAGTCTTGCTCTTCAGAATTTTGTCATTGTGAAAGTAACAGAACTTCTGATTGGCTAAACCATTGGGTTTAGCCAATCAGAAGTTCTGTTACTTTCATAGTCCGAAAATCTTGAAGAAGAAGACAAAGAGCTTTCTTAAGAATGGTTGGTGAATACAGGCCCTGATCCCTTCAGACTCCATAAAAGCCTTTTCTAGAATTTGTCTCAGTGCCTTGGCTTTTCAGCCAAACATAGCCAATTTTCAAACTCATGTTGAAAATATCAAGTGAAAATTAATATTCACGAGTGAATCATAATTATTATAGAAAATATTGTGGGGAAAAAAAGCAGTTGCTTAAAAACAGCAGCTACTTTTTTCCACTATGTTTTCAAAAAGTGTCCACTGCAGTCACAACATGTCCTACTGGCATTCTTTTAGGTGAAATCCCCCAGTTCATTACAAGTCCCCTTAACTGTGAACCTGGCACTTACCTGTATAAGATTTTCTCTCCGTTTGGGATCCATAGATGCTCCTCTCTCTGATGCTGATGACACCAGTAGATACCTCTGGAAACAGAACAAAAGAATAATCAACTAAAACTTTTGTAAACGACAAAATTTTAGACTAGTCCAATCTGATAGAAAGCATTTGCAGAAGGCCAAAGCTCCAGATAGAGGGGGGTGATTTTGATTTCATAATTGAAAATATTGATTATTCTCCACTAAACCCTATGTTGTGGGTAGTCATTAGAATCGTCTCAGCGAGACGATTCTAATGAGCACCCACAACATTGGGTTTGGAAGAGAAATAACGGATTTAGAATGCCATTACTCCTCTTATATGGAGCTCTGAAAGACAAAATGTGGCCGACATTATGAAACTTGTCTGTGAAAGATTTGGAAACCTTGCCGGAAAGAGAGTGTGACCTGTGCATTAACAAACGACTAAGTCACTAAATTGCATTTGTATTTAGACAACATATCAAATGTGGATTACATGGTTCGATATGTCAAAAATACGCAAGAAAACATTGTGGGAAAACGAAAAGACGCTGGTTACCACCAATTTTTTCCTTTTCCCAACTTTTTCGAAAAAAATCTCCATACCATCAGGATAGTCTAAACTCAGGATTGTATTGTAAAGGGTTTACGCAACACGGTACAATAAGTTAACAGCTAATAGCTTTTCCTCTAAAACTGTAAAGAGCCTCATTTTCAAAATGTTACAAACTCACAAGCACTTCAAATTTTCCCATGACCTCAAAATAACAATTAACCCTTTACCATATGTGCAGATTTCAGATCCATTCACTCTTTACCAAACCATGAAATTTTAGACTGGTCCAATTTGAAAGCATTTACAGATGACAGATTAAATATGAATAAAAAATTGAATTAGTTTTGGGAAGGGTAGAGACATTATGGGAAAATGAAGGTTACAAGTATTTTCTTCTTTTCCAATTATGTTTTCAAAAGGTTTCTCTCTCTGAGTTGGATTGTGTGGTAAAGAGTTAACCCATCACGCAATCCCTACTTTTGACGCCCCTGAGAAAGAAGCCTTTAGAAAACATTGTGGGAAAAGGAGAAAATGCTGGTAACCAGCATTTTCTCCTTTTCCCACAATGTTTTCTACCCTTCACAAAACAAATTTCAAATTTTTAGTCACTTTTATGTTGTCGTCTGCAAATGCTTTCAATTTGGACCAGTCTAAAATATTGTCGTTTAGTAATGAGTTAAACAACTTGAGCAAGTGACTTAAGACATAAAAAGCTGATAGGAACATAATTATGTTATTTTTTCAAATTTTAAAGAAAACTTTGAGAAACAAAAGAGCAAATGCATTCTAAAAGCAATTGCTTCTTTTCCCATGATGTTTTCAAAGGTTTACTATTGTTAGGAGCATATTAAATGCAGTGTTTGGCTGGTGATGGGTTACATAGGAGTTTCTGACAGGGATCATCATTTGTAACAATATACACAAATTTCTAACACTTCAACTAGGCCTTTGGAAATGTCAGCCAGACATTTTTCCACATAAATAATTGAACAGATTACTTCAGCAATTACATTACATGTGAATAATACTCTTTGAAAATGAGGATTAATGTATCCGCAAAAAGTGTTAAACCTGCACGTCAGCCTGCACAGTCTATTCAGGCTGACCTGGGTCAAAACTGTTTGCTTTTGGTAAAAATCTTCAGCATCACAGAGGACCAGTTTACCTCATTATTTTGTATAATGCTAACCCTTCACTAAATAGTGCCAACTTTTCACGCCCCCAGGTAAGAAGACTCTAAGCCCATTACCACACAATACCTACTTTTGACGACCCTGAGAAAGGAGCCTTTTGAAAACATCGTGGGAAAAGGAGAAAATCCTGGTAACCAGCATTTTCTCCTTTTCTCACAATGTTTTCTACCCTTCATAAAACAAATTTCAAATTTTCAGTCTCTTTTTATTTTGTCGTCTGTGAATGCTTTCGATTTGGAAAAGCCGAAAACTTTGTCATTTGGTAATGAGTTAAAAACTCATTACCACACGAGAAAATTTTAGACTGGTCCAAATTGAAAGCATTTGCAGACGACAAAATAAAGGCGACTAAAAATTAGAAATCGGTTCTGGCGAGGGCAGAAAACACTGTGGGAAAAGGAGAAAATGCTGGTTACCAGCATTTTCTCCTTTTCCCACAGTGTTTTCAAAAGGATTCTTTCTCAGGGGCGTCAAAAGTAGGGATTATGTGGTAATGGGTTAAGCAAAATGGATTTTATCGGTCCACAATACTGTGATGACTTGCTAGGTGTGATGTATCACAAATATGCATTATACATCCTTTTTGCCGGTGCACAGCCCATTTACAGAATCGGACTGTATAATAATAGTAGGTACAGTGTAAGCTGTATTAACACTTTACTCCATAGATACTCATTTCTACGCATTGCTTGTAGGAGCCTTTGGAAAACATTAAGGCAAAAGGTCTAGGGGTTGTGGAGAAATGGCTTCTGACAGATGGACAGACAGACAGAAGGAAGAACAGACAGACAAAGCGGTGACAATACACTTGCCCTTCAGGGAAGCAGAACTAGAAGGCCCTGAAGGGCCTGATATCGCTCTACTGGCAGAGATTTTGCTTTTGTTCTAGCATACACTATGAATTTATGATGCAAAAAGAAAAAAAATACAATGATTAAAACCAGAAATGCTGACTTCAACAGATTAAATAAGAAATCAAAACTTTCAACTTGAAATGGCTTCTTTTCCCATATAGATTGTCGGATTTTTTTCAAAATCAATAGGGTTGAAGCTATTGATAAGATAAACAAACTCTGCAAGTTTCACAAAAATCTGATAACAAATGCAGACTTTATCACGTACACAAGAAATAAACAAGAAATGCATATTTTAATGCGTAAACAAGAATTGGTAATTTTTAACTTGAAATGGCTACTTTTCCCATACTGTTTGTTGGATTTATTTCAAAATTGATACTGTTGAAGCTTATAGCGAGATAAACAAACCGTGCAAGTTTCACAAAAATCTAATGACAAATGGACATTTTATCCCATAAACAAGAATTTGAAATTTTCAACTTGAAATGGCTACTTTTCCCATACTGTTGGTTGGATTTTTCTCAAAATAAATTGGGTTGAAGCTACTGATAAGATAAAACAAGAGGGCCAAGATGGCCCTGGATCGCTCACCTGAATTTTTGAGAGGACCATAGCCTTTTTTTTTTTTGAAGGTATTGAAACACTGAAAACAAAATCATTATTTTGCCAAGCAATTTTTAAAAGGTCACCTGTAAAAGCCCTCTCAAAACTGACCAGCAGTTTCAAAAAAGAAGAATTTTTCGGAGTTTCTTAATTTCCGTACAGTGCAAGTAGCCCCCATTCACTAGAGCCATGTTTCTTGACCTATCAAAATTTCGCGAACACATTTTGAAAAAGGCCATTCAAGGAATATTTCCATGAAACAATTTTCAAATCTGACCAGCCATTTCAGAGAAGAAGAATTTTCAAGAATTTCTTCATTTCCATATAGTGCAGATAGCCCCCATTCACCAGAACAGTGTTTCTTGACGAATCAAACTTTCATGAACAATTTTCGAAAAGGGTCACCCAAGGAATATCTCTGTGAAAATTTTCCAAAATCTGACCAGCCATTTCAGAGAAGAATAATTTTAAAGAATTTCTTCATTGCCCTATAGTCCAAGTAGCCCCCATTCACCAGAGCCATGTTTCTTGATGAATCAAAATTTCGCGAACACTTTTTGAAAAGGGTCACCCAAGGAACATCTCTGTGAAATTATTTTAAAATCTGACCAGCCATTCGAGAGAAGATGAATTTTTAAGAATTTCTTCATTTCCCTATAGCGCAAGTAGCCCCCATTCACCAGAGCCATGTTTCTCGACAGTAGTGGTGGGCCGATGATCGAATATAGTCGAAAGTCAGTTGGTTTTGGCTTCCGATTCCGATAATTGATTGAGAAATCCCGCAATCGATTGTAGTCGGTTGCTATGCTGGCTTGGTGCCAAAACTTGAATTCTGGTTTTTAGCGCTTGGTTTTTTGACTATTATTAGTCACAATCTTGGATTTAACATAGTGGATAACAAACACGAAAATATGCTGTAAAATGAGAAACAAATCTTTGTCCATGAATGTCTTGCCAAAAGTTGACAAGTCGGCAAGTTTCCCTGAGCCCGGGTTTTGACATTTGGAAATTTGAAATGACCAGTCTTTGACGGTGAAAGATATGTGCCTAAATGTCAATCTGAGGCATGTAATTCTCGTCTAGAACTTCATATAACATAGCTTGTGTGCATCGGGCAGAAATATGGGTTAAACACCATCGGTATAAAATGCGAAGGTCACCCGGATGATAATGAAGCTGGCGAGTCATTTATGACAGAGTAACGAAGGTGTTATTCCTCTTATCTAGTGTAAAGTGACAGCTTTTTAAGTTACTTGCTATTTAAACTGACTAAATAATGTCAACTCATTTAGTAATACTTCTCCAGAAACTAATTGTCAAGAAAAAATAGATCGCCAAAAAAGCGCGAAAACCCATGACACTACAATGAGCAGCGTGGCATCGTCCGATCAGAGGGACTTCAAACTATCTTCTTATCTTTAATAATGAATTTTAACAGTGAATTTACACAAATTTCTGAATAAAGCAGTAAGTGGAAGCTAAAATTCTGCTCATGGGTGGAAAAAATGTTGATTTAGTAAATGAAACAAAAGTTGGGGGGGAGGGGAAAGGGAAAGGGGGGTCGTCTGCAAATGTTTGAACTATTGGGTATACGTCTGATTCTTTTTTAACTCGTTTGGAAATTATAAGGAACGAAATGAATGATATTTATTGACGGAGAAAACTTAATTGGAATGTATTTCAATTGATACAAGTGCAGAATACAACATATTTATAAACTTAATACATGAAGACTATCATGTTTATGTACAATATTGTCACATTATTTTAAGCAAAAAAACATTCTCATTTAAAATGGAGTCTTAACCGATTGTAGTATCGATAGCTAGTTGGTTTGCTCTTCCGATTACAAAGCGATAATCGATTGAGATTTTAAACCGATTGCCCAACACTACTCGACAGATCAAAATTTCGCGAACAATTTTGAAAAGGGTCATCAAAGGAACATTTCTGTTAAATTATTTTAAAATCTTGTCAGCGGTTTCTGAGAAGAAGAATTTTTAAGAATTTCTTCATTTCTGTATAGTGTAAGAAGCCCCCATTCACCAGAGCCATGTTTCTCTACAGATCAAAATTTCGCGAACAGTTTTTGAAAAGGGTCATCCAAGGAACATCTGTGTGAAATTATTTTAAAATCTGGCCAGCGGTTACAGAGAAGAAGAATTTTTAAGAATTTCTTCATTTCTGTATAGTGCAAGAAGCCCACATTCGCCAGAGCCATGTTTCTTGACGGATCAAAATTTCGCGAACAATTTTTGAAAAGGGTCACCCAAGGAACATCCCTGAGAAATTATTTTAAAATCTGGCCAGGGGTTTCAGAGAAGAAGAATTTTTAAGAATTTCATCATTTCTGTATAGTGCAAGAAGCCCCTATTCACCAGAGCCATGTTTCTTGACGGATCAAAATTTCACGAACAATTTTTGAAAAGGGTCACCTGTGTGAAATTATTTTAAAATCTGGCCAGCGGTTTCAGAGAAGAAGATTTTTAAAGAATTTCCTAAAAAATTCTATTTCGTTGCCATGGCAACCAGAGTTTTTGAACAATTTTTAAAGAGGACCTCGGAAGGAACATTCCAGCCAAGTTTGGTCCAAATCCGCCCAGCGGTTTAGGAGGAGTTGATGTTTAAAGAATTGTTGACGACGCACGACGGACGACGGACACCGGGTGATCCTAAAAGCTCCCCTTGAGCACGTTGTGCTCAGGTGAGCTAAAAACTGATTTTCATGAAAATCTGGCAAGAAAGACCGACTTTATTGTGTAAACATGAATTAGAAATTTTCATCTTGAAAGGGCTACTTTTCCCATACCATTTGTTGGATTTTTTTTTCAAAATCAATAGGGTTGATGCTATTGATGAGATAAACAAAATGTGCAAGTTTCACAAAAATCGGGCAACAATTGCAGACTTTATTGCGTAAACAAGAATTAGAAATTTTCAACTTGAAATGGCTACTTTTCCCATACTGTCTGTTGGATTTTTCTAAAAATTATTAGGGTTGAAGCTATTGATGAGATAAACAAACTGTGCAAGTTTCACAAAAAACTGACCACAAATGCAGACTTTATCCCATAAACAAGAATTAGAAATTTTCAACTTGAAATGGCTACTTTTCCCATACTATTTGTTGGATTTTTCTCAATATCAAAAGGGTTGAAGCTATTGATGAGATAAACAAACTGTGCAAGTTTCACAAAAATCTGACCACAAATGCAGACTTTATCGCGTAAACAATAATTAGAAATTTTTAACTTGAAATGGCTACTTTTCCCATACTATTTGTTGGATTTTTCTCAATATCAATAGGGTTGAAGCTATTGATGAGGTAAACAAACTGTGCAAGTTTCATGAAAATCGGGCAACAAATACAGACTTTATCGTGTAAACAAGAAAAAGACTAACGGACAGACAGACGGACGGACGGACGACAGAAACCACGCCATGACATAAGCTCTGCTGGCTGAAAGCCAGTAGAGCTAAAAATAAGACTTATGGTAACCAGTATTTTCTCCTTTTCCCACAATGTTTTCTACCCTGATGGAAACGAATTTCAATTTTTAAATTGTGTTTATCTTGTCGTCTGCAAGTCCTTTCAAATTGAACCAGTCTAAAATTTTGTCGTTTGGTAAAGAGTTAATTTCATTCTAACTCTAAGACCTAGACTTTGAAAGTAATACAATTTCAGATTGCCTACAACATTTGGTCAAGCCAATCTAAGTTGTGTTACTGTCTAAATCTAGCAAAATAAAATTGTTTAGCTAATCAGAAGTTGTGTTCCTTTCAAATTTAGAAGACTTTTGAGGAAGAACATTTTCAAAATTGGTTGGTGATTATGGACCCAGCTAGTTTCAAGCCCTTACATTAACAATTTAAACTTTTAGACATGACCAAATTAAAAACATTTGCAGATGACAAAATTAATATGACTCAAAAGTTGAAGTTTGTTTTTGGAAGTCTGGAAAACATTGTGGGGAAAGGAGAAAATGCTGGTTACCAGCATTTTCTCCTTTTCCCACAATGATTTCAAAAGGCCTCTTTCTCAGAGTGGTGAAAACATGAGATTGTTTGGTAAAGAGTTAACTCCTAGATTCATCATCACAAATCATGCTTCAGAATATCGCCTGATTCTGCAAGATTTCTATGTCTGATTGAAACACAACTTCTGACTGGCTGAACTACATGACTGAAAATAAAATAAAATAAAAGTTTAGTGATACATGTACAACTTTGCAGAATGATCTTACCTCCGGACATTTAAAGAGATCGTTTTTCTGGGCTCTACTTTCAAACAAGACTTTATTTTTGGTGTCCCTTGTCCACATAACCATGTTTTCTACCAGAGAGTCATGGTCTTCTAAAACACGCTCTGCAGAGAAAAAGAGAAAAACTGTATTTTCACTTTAAACTTAAAAAATCTTCATTCAGGAAATGAGACCTGTGTAAATCTTTACCAAATGGCAAGCTTTGGAACATGTCCAAGTTCAAGTATAATTATGCAGATGACAAATTGCAGGCTGCTTAAGTGATAAAATTAGTTCTTGAGAGGCTTGAAATCATGTGAGAAAGGGGAAAAATTCTCGTAACCAACCAACGTTTTCTCCTTTTTCCAACAAATTTTCAAATTTCTTCCTCATGGTTGTTTTACCCTTTACCACACAATCCCTACTTTTGAAGATCCTGAGACAGAAGCCTTTAGAAAACATTGTGGTAAAAGGGGAAAATGCTGGTAACCAGCATTTTCTCCTTTTCCCACAATGTTTTTTACCCTTCATAAAATACATTTCAAATTTTCAGTCACTTTTATTTTGTCGTCTGCAAATACTTTCAATTTGGACAAACTAAAATTTGTCGTTTGGTAATGAGTTGAAGTCCTCATTGTCTGGTAAGCGCTTACCCTTTACCAAACGACAAAATTTAAGTCTGGTCCAATTTGAAAGCACTTGCAGACTACAAAATAAACATGGCTCTTCAATTGATATTTGTTTCTAACAGGGTAGAAAACATTGTGGGAATAGGAGAAAATGCTGGTTATCAGCTATTTTTCCTTTTCCCACAATGTTTTCAAAAGGCTTCTAATTCAGGGGTGTTAAAAGTCGTCATTGTGTGGTAAGGGGTTAATGTCAATTTCAAGGTTGCTCATGTCCAAAATGTCTCATCAAGGCCATCAGTTTTTATCAATGATCAGACTGCACTTTCAATGCAGTCTGATCTCAATATGTACTCACTACCTAGGCAACAAAATTTGTGATGGGTACATCCAGGGTTCATATAATTATGCATTATCAGTATATACTGACATGAACAGTCTAATAAAAATTCCACATAATCAAATCTACATATGAATTCATCTCTACAAACCAATTATGTTAATAATGTTAATAGATCCATGTCTTGAAACATTCTCTGCTGACAAGAATATGAGAATCAAACGGAGTGATATTTTAAATAAACAAGAGTGCCATGATAGCCCCAAGTCGCTCACCTGAGCCTTTTGATCAAACATGACTCATTTCAAATCCCTCCAGAGATATTAAGACGAATATTCTGACAAACACTCATTAGTATTGGACAAATATGGCCTCTAGAGTGCACACAAGCTTTTCCTGGAATTTGTCTCAGCAGCCTTCTTGACATGTAGAAATTATGCAGACACATTCTGACACAAGTATTTCAGAGAAAATGTGGCCTGTAGGGTGTACAAAAGGTTTTTCCTAGATTTGATCTATAGACCTAATTTTACATTTAACATGACCCATTTTCATAAAAGTCTAGAATATCACAGAGACAAACATTCTGAACAAATTTCAAGATTATCGGACTCTAGAGCATACACAAGGTTTTCCTAAGATTTCACCCAGTGACCTACCTAGCTTTTGACCTGACATGACCTTTTTCAAACTCATCCAACCTATCATCATGACGAATATTCTTACCAACTTTGAAGAGCATTCGACTGAAAATGTGGCCTCTAGAGTGTACACCAGATTTTTCCAAGATTTAACTTCGTGACCTAGTTTTTGACCGGACATGGCCCATTTTTTAACTTGTTTCAGATATCAAGACATACACTCTGACCAATATTCAGGAGAACTGGACAGAAAATGTGGCCTCAAGAGCGTACACAGGTTTTTCTAACATTTGACCTGGTGACCTAGTTTTAGACCCAACATGATCCATTTTCGAACTTGTAGGAGATCACCAAGACAAACATTCTGACCAACTTTCAAGAGTATTGGACTGAAATGTGGCCTCTAGAGTGTACACAAGGTTTTTCTAAGATTTTTAAGATTTGATCCAGTGACCTTGTTTACTGGTGTCCTAGTTTTTGACCCACCATGATCCATTTTCGAACTCATTTGAACTATCATCAAGACAAGGACTTTCTAATATTTGACCTAGTGACCTAGTTCTTGACCTGATATGAACCATTTTCGAACTTGTCCGAGTTATCATAAAAGCAAAGATTCTGACCAACTTTCAAGGATATTGGACTGAAATGTGGCCTCTTGAGCATACACAAGGTTTTTTCTAAGATTAGACCTAGTGACCTAGATTTTGACATGACATGACCTATTTTCAAATCAATGGAGAAATCATCAAGACAAACAATCCGACAAACTTTCAAGAGTAAATGTATTAGACTAATAATGTGGCTTCTATAGCATACACCAGGTTTTGATCTAGTCACCTAGTTTTTTACCAGACAAGCTGTTTCAGAACTTGTCCTAGATATCGTTGCAAACATTCTGACCAAGTTTCATGAGTATGGGACTGAAAATGTGGCCTCTAGAGCATACATGAAGTAAGAGTTGACAACTGATGACAGACGATGGACACAGCATGGTCACAAAAGCTCACCATGAGCACTTACAGGGTTATGTATCCTGCTAGTATGAGTTCCCCATTTGCTAGTTACCAACTAGCTCAAATTTAAAGTAAATATCTTCATAAACAACAAAGATAAGAAGTTTTTGGCAGCATGACTGTACAGGTAACAACAAGGTTAGTATCAGAGCTCCAGATAAGAGGGAGTAATGGTTTTCTAAATCCATTATTTCTCTTCGAAACCCTATGTTGTGGGTACTCATTAGAATCGTCTCGAAGAGACGATTCTAATGAGTACCCACAACATAGGGTTTAGTACAGAATGATAAATATTTCAAATTTTGAAATCAAAATTACTCTATCTGCGGCTCTGCAGTATGACTATAAACATAAGGGTCATTAGCCCTAAAGCAGTCACCTGAGAATAGAAAGCTACCAGTTGATAGAGCTGAAGATATCCTCGTTTAAATGATGTAAAGCATGAATGTAAGTGAATTACTTTTAGCTCCAACATGACCCAATTTTAAACTTGTCCAAGATATTGACGAGACAAACATTTTCATGTTTTAACAAGTTTCATGAGTATCAGACTGAAAATGTGGCCTGTACAGTGCACACCAAGTTTTACTTAGAATTGGCCTGGTGACCTACTTTCTGACCCAACTGACCAAATTTCAAATATGTCCAAGATGCCACCTCCGAGCAAAGGGGCAAATCATTTTAATGCCACTAAACTACTTACCCATGAATAGTTCAGGCATATGCTCCACCACTGCCAAGTCAGGATTGAGTCGTACATGATTTTTGTCCGCTAAAATTGAGATGACCTCCAGAATGGTCATTTTCTCGTCCACCATAATACTTTTACTACTACCGTCTTTTGCAAAGGCCCGAACAAACAACTGCAACAAGAAAGACAATGTTACAACTAGCTCTACTTAACCCTTTACCATAAAATCCTAAATTTCAACAATCTGTCTTTGATAGAATAGAAAATATGGTAGGAAAAGAAGTAAATGCTAGTTTCTAGCATACAAGACACTGAAGAATATTTGATAAAAATGACAATTGGCATGGTTGTTGGGAATGTGTACCGAGAATACACAATGTTGAGGATGCAATTTAAATACTATAATATTTGAAATTGAGATTTGTGTCATACTGATATTGTATGATGATATTGAGAATGTATGATAGTGATACATCATGATGCTAAAACTGTGATGTAAAGACTATAGGCATAACATTGAGAATGTGTGACAATAGAGAATACCATCTTCGCAAGCCAAGGGTTATGATCCACTATGCGACTCTACCCTTGGCGGATCGAACTTGATTTTGACAATCACCAGATACGCTTTTTCACTGGTTGCAGGTAGCTCTAACTGCATCAAATCAAATCGCTCGTAGCATTTCATCTTTTATAAAAATAGAACAGGGTCGCGATAAAAATAGAAGGTAAACATGAATACCTTGGTGGATGTGTGCAGGATCTGTAATGATTTATTACTGAAGAAAACAGACAAACAATATTTACATAAAGTTTCAATGTGACCAATCAACTATCAGATGTTTTAGGCTATATCCCAGCACTTGACCATGGAATGTCGAAGTACGTTTGTGGTTTCATGTTGAATTATTGTATTCATAAGCGGTTTGTAAACGACATTTCACTGGCTATTAGAAATATGATGTAAAGGGAGATAATAAGCAGCATCCAATAGGGGGCATGTTGCAGGAATCTCAAAATCGGGCTCCATCCGCCAAGGTAAGATCAACATAGTGATTGTAGCCTTGGCTCACGAAGATGAGAGAATACATGATAAAAGATAATATAGAGAATGCAAGATGTTGAGAATATTTGATATTAACTCTTTCCCAAACAAACCCTGGTTATTACGTGTCTGCAGTACAAGTTCTTTAGAAAACACTGTTTGAAAAGGAGAAATTGCTCGTAACGAGCAATTTCTCCTTCTCCCCCAGAGTTTTCAAGCCTATTGGAAAACTTTCTGCCATTCTCATTAAGTTCAAAATTGTCATCTGCATACACTTTGAGTTTGGGACAGTCTAAAATTTGTCATTTGGGAAAGGGTTAAGTGTACCTAGTGTTGAAAATTTTTGATAAACGCAATGCATAATGTGAAGTATGTGGGATAAAGGGAATGCACAATGTTGAAATTATTTCACAGGGAAAGAGCACGAGTTAGGAATGTGTGATATTAATAATGGCTGATCCTAAGAATTTGTGATATCTAGAATGTTATATTGAGACGACTTGAAGTTGCATGATACAAAAACGTGATACAGAGGAAGACTGATAGATTCTACTGGAAATATGTGATGCAGAGAATGTACGATACTGAGACCACATGATTTTGAGATAGTACAATATTGCAGGATATAGGGCCGGCGAATACAAATTCTGAAAATAAAATGATGACAAAAAGGCATAATACTGTACCTTTCTTATTTTGGCTT
The DNA here is from genome assembly GCA_943736015.1 of Tridacna crocea. Lineage (NCBI taxonomy): Eukaryota > Metazoa > Mollusca > Bivalvia > Cardiida > Cardiidae > Tridacna > Tridacna crocea. The sequence goes on from OX031069.1 coordinate 21,263,647, forward strand.
CTTTGATTTTCTCTAATGCTATTCGTATTTTCTCTGCTTTGATGATTGCTTTTTGTTCTTCCTGGAAGAGTAAAAGAGGCATAGGTAAATTCTAATACAATTCTTTGTCTCCCTTCACCTTTCTATGGTAATATTTTACAGTCTTTTTATCACCATGAAATACATGGGTATTAAAACCTTACAAATGCAGAATGGTACACCATACCATGGCACAGGCAAACATGCAAAATGAGATATGCTGTCTAAAGTTCCTGGAAGTGAATTAACTCTGTACCATGCAATCCCTACTTTTAACAACACTAAAGAAGAAGACTTTCAAAAAAAATTGAGGGAAAAGGAGAAAATGCTGGTCACCAGCATTTTCTCCTTTTTCCACAATGTTTTATTACCCTGTCAGAGACAAGTTGTTGTCTGAAAAGGCTTTCAAACTCAAGGAGTCCCAAATTTTGTCATTTAATAGCTCTTGGTGAAGAGTCAAAAATAAATACCAAAGCAACAAACCATGCACCACTTTTTTTTGAGCGGCTTCAAAATCTTTCAAAACCTTTGTAATGAGGTAGAGATCTAGCGCTTTCAAAGAGCATCACTGCCTTCCAAGTCATACCCTTAAACCATTACCACACAATCCCTCCTTTAGAGAAAGAAGCCTTTAGAAAACATAGTGGGAAAAGGAGAAAATGCTGGTAACCAGCATTTTCTCCTTTTCCCACAATGTTTTCTACCCTTCACAAAACAAATTTCAAATTTTCAGTCACTTATTTTGTCGTCTGCAAATGCTTTCAATTTGGACAAGTCGAAAATTTTGTCATCTGGTAATAAGTTAATATCTCTTTACCAAATTTTAGACTTGGTCAAATTTAAAGTATTTGCACCAGACATATTAAATTTAGCTCACTAGATGATTTCTGTCTTGGATAGATCAGAAGAGATTATGCAAAAAGAAGAAAATGCTAGCTACTGGTATTTTCTGGAGAAAATGCTGGTTACAGGCATTTTCTTCTGAAGAAAATGCTGGTTACTGGCATTTTCTTCTGAAGAAAATACTGGCACTTTCTTCTGAAGAAATAAATTCTCTTCCTTTTCTACAATGTTTTCAAATGCCTGATCTTCTTTAAAGGTCATAAAAATTTTGGATTGTGTGTTAAAGGGTCAAAGAACTCCACAAGAAAAGTGTTTATGATAATTTGTCTTCAGCAACCTTGTAGAAAAGTGTTTATAATGACTAAATGTCTTCTGTAACCCTCCAGAATGCACTAAAAAGATGTGGCAAACATTCAAGAATATTGGAGAAAAAAAATTCACAAAAAATACAGGAATTCTGCCAGCACCAGAATAAATTCTGCAGTATTTTCCAGACAGTATTAATTATTTCTGTAAAAAAAATATCATGCCTTTTATCACTTTACCCATCCTAACATATGAAACTGCAATTCTATTTTCAGTCATTCATAGTGAGGCCTCCGAGACTGATGAAACTGGGGGTGACGGGGGGTGGATACTCTAGATGCTCAACTCTAGATACTTAGGCAACAGAAGACACACTTTGAAAATTTTCAAGAATTGTTCTTTAACCCATTACCAGACAACCCCTACTTTTGACGCCCCTGAGAAAGAAGCCTTTTGAAAATGCTGTGGGAAAAGGAGAAAATGCTGGTGACCAGCATTTTCTCCTTTTCCCACAGTGTTTTCTACCCTTCCCAGAACAAATTTTATTTTTTTAGTCACCTTTATTTTGTCGTCTGCAAATGCATTTAATTTGGACCAGCCTAAATTTTTCTAATGTGGTAAAGAGTTAAAAGTGTATCATTTTGCCATTAGATGCAAATTTTTCAACCACCTTTTAAGCAGACATACCATAGCCTTAAAAAGATTTAATCCTATAACAAACAATTCAGTGTTTTTCACACTTTGAGGAAGACAGTTGTTGAAAATGTTCTGGAAAAAGAAGAAATTTCTGGTAACAAGTTACAAGGATTTTCACCTTGACTCTCTCAACCCTTTACCACACAATCCCAAGTTTTAACGACTCTGAAGAAGAAAGCTCTAGAAAACATTGTGGGCAAAGGAGAAAATGCTGGTTACCAGCATTTTCTCCTCTTCCCATCATGTTTTCTACCTTCCTTCAAACAAGTCTCGGTCATCTTTCTTGCCTGCAAATGCTTTCAGTTGTCAAAATTTTTGTTGCTAGGTAAAGAGTTAATGTCTAACTGTTAGCTAACCCCATAATTTGAGCCAAATGTAAACCCTTGAAACACCCACCCCATGTCTCCATGAACCAGGAGGAATTGTTTTGAAAACATCAAAGGAACAGGACCAAATGCTAACCAGTAATTCTCCTTTTCTCTTCCTGTAATCTACCATATCTTTACCATATTTTGGGGTCTACAAATGCTTTGACTTTGTCTGCAAATAACATTTTTCAACTTGATTAGGTGGTGTTTTATCTTCCTCCCATTTATGCCTTCTAATAAGCACTTCACCCTATTATCCTAATGATTCTATCATATTCACAACTCAGTACACAATGTGTTGGTGTATTGTAAATCAGAACTCAATGTTTTGACTGGTAACGAATACAGATTTCGGATCAACAGAAAAGCATCGCCGGAATTAAGGGAACATTTATTCTTTAATTAATACCCTGTACCAAAGTATCATCTGTTTTAACTTTTCATCGAATGACATAAAATTTTAAAGGGGACATGTCCAAATTGACAGCATAGGAGGACAATTTAAAAGCAGCTCAAAATTATGGAATTTGTTTCTGATTCGGTAGTAAGCATTGTGGGAAAGCAGAAAATGCTGATTACAAGCATTTTCTTCAATTCTTACTTGCATTTTGGGAGCAAATACATGTGAATTTTGAACCCTGAGTCTGATCTTTGATCTACAGTAAGGCCTTCTTTTTCCTTGTTTCTTTGTTAGGATGGTATTTAGTGTCATTTTCAACATTATGTTAGTTATATTGCTGCTGTGGCCAGTGCCCCAATCACTGCAAAGTCGTGATGTTTTTTCTTAATAGTGCTTCACAGAATACACATATTCTTCCAAAGCCAAGGGCTTTCTCAAAAACATAATGTTGAACTTCCTATGTTCACCTTTGAGAGAAGATTATGAATCAGAAATCATAAAGACTATCACTGACTCTAGGAAGATTTTTGTAAAGCTGGGGAATTGAACCATGGACTGCACATTTTCAAGCTTTGGGCCCAATATTCACAAACCATTCTTAAGAACATTCTTCCTCTTTTCTCCAAAATTTTCTGCATTTGTAAGTAATACAACCATTTGGTTTAGCCAATCAAAAGTTGTGTTACTTACAAAATTAATGTAGAAAACCTTGGAGAATTTATTCCCAAGAATTGTTGGTGAATCAAGAATGGTTGGTGAATATGGGCCAAGATCATTATAGACTGAGAGCTTGAACATGATATTTTGACATCTAGTAGAACCTTCGATTCACGATAGTTAGTCTTCATCAGATGAACAATTTTTGGAGTTGTCCATGCTGAAAGTAATTGCAGACAACAAAATAAATGTGTTTTTTTCTCTAAAAGTAGAAAACATTGTTTGGAAAAGGAAAAAATCCTGATCCCAGCATCTTCTCCTTTTCTAACAATATTTTCAATGGCCTTTTTCCTGGAGCTTATTAATTTTTCCTTGTCATAACTTTATTCTTTTGTTAATTCCCAAGAGCTTATCTTGAAGTAATATTCTCAGTTGAGGAGACTGTTTAACTCTTTCTTTACCATAAATGACACTTTTTTTTGGATAATATAGATCAAGATCAGACTGCACAGAACATGCAAGCAGATCTCTGATATCTATAATGTCCACTACTGTATTCTAGAATATGTACGAACTATCTCCTTACCCCCTTGCAGAAGAACTGTACTCATTGAAGTTACTGAAACTCTGTAATTTTTGATGGTGGAAGAATCTAAAGAACTGACAAACAAACCTGTTAGAAGAATGCTGTGGTTGACAAAAACAGTGGGTGTAATTGTTCTTTGTGTGTGCATAATGCCAGCTTCGTAGCTACACTGCACTCTTATTGGCTCTACACCAGACAAAAAAAAACCCCGACATATCAAAAACTGAATGCAAATTGATATCATATTCAACATATGAATATAACTCAAAAAATTGATTTTTTTTTAAGGATAGAAAACAGTAGAGGAATAGAAGTAAATGCTGATACTAGTGTTTTCTCCTTTTCCCAAAATGCTTAAAAGTATTCTTATTAAGGGTTGTTCAAACTAAGGACTGTTGGTATAGGTTGAACCAAAGTCATTGAAATGGGTGTTTTCAGTAAACAATATTACTGCAAACAATTTCCAGGATTTTTCTAGCAAGATAAAACCAATGGACAGTTTAGAATTAAAATCAAACTGCACGGTTTCTGTTCTGATTGAACTAGAACTGTCACTAAATGTGACTTAATACCCCCGCCAGGGCTTTGGCAGAAACAGGCTATTAAACAAAAACAAGAGGGCAATGATGGCCCTGAAATCGCTCACCTGAGTTTATTGACCAAACATGCACCATCTAGTTTCCCAGTGACCTAGTTTTTTATCAGACATTACCCATCATCAAACACTTTTGAGATATCAATAAGACAAACATTCTGGCCAAGTTTCATGAGTATTGGACTGAAAATGTGGCCTCTACAGTGTACAAAAGGTTTTTCTAAGATTTCATCAAGTGACCTAGTTTTGGACCCGACAAATACCCATTATCAAACTCTTTTGAGACATCACCAAAACAAACATTCTGACCAAGTCTGAAGAGTATCAGGCAGAAAATGTAGCCTCTGGAGTGTACACAAGGTTTTTCTAATATTTGACCCATTGACCTATTTTTTGACTCCACATGACCCATATTCAAACTCATTCAAGGTATCACCAGGACAAATATTATGAACAAGTTTTAGGAGTATCAGACTGAAAATGTGTCCTCCAGAGCATACAAAAGGTGTTTATAACATTTGACCTATTGACCCAGTTTTTGACCCAACATGACCCATTTTCAAACTCATCCAAGATATTATAAAGGCAAACATTCTGACTAATTTTCAAGAGTGTTGGACTGAAAATGTGGCATCCAGAGCATATACACGGTTTTTCTAAGATTTGACCTGGTGACCTAGTTTTTAACCCCCAATGACCCATTTTCAAACCTGTCTGAGATATCATCAAGACAAACATTCTGACCAACTTACAAAAGTTTCGGACTGAAAATGTGGCCTCTAGAGCCTACAAAAGGTTTTTCTAACATTTGACCTAGTGACCTAGTTTTTGACCCCACATGACCCATTTTCGTTCTTGTCCGAGATATCATCCAGGCAAACATCCTGACCAACTTTCATGAGTATCCGACTGAAAATGTGGCCTCTAAAGCGTACAAAAGGTTTTTCTAAGATTTGACCTAGTGACCTAGTTTTTGACCTCACATGACCCATTTTCAAACTCGACCGAGATATCATTCAGACAAACATTCTGACCAACTTTCATGAGTATCCAACTGAAAATGTGGCCTCTAGAGCGTACAAAAGGTTTTTCGAAGATTTGACCTAGTGACCTAGTTTTTGACCCCACGTGACCCATTTTCAAACTCGTCCGAGATATCATCCAGACAAACATCCTGGCCAACTTTCATGAGTATCTAACTGAAAATGTGGCCTCTAGAGCGTACAAAAGGTTTTTCTAAGATTTGACCTGCTGACCTAGTTTTTGATCCCACATGACCCATTTTCGAACTCGTCTGAGATATCATCAAGACAAACATCCTGGCCAACTTTCATGAGTATCCGACTGAAAATGTGGCCTCTACAGCGTACAAAAGGTTTTTCTAAGATTTGACCTGGTGACCTAGTTTTTGACCCCATGTGACCCATTTTTTGAACTCCTCCGAGATATCATCGAGACAAACATCCTGACCACCTTTCATGAGTATCCGACTAAAAATGTGGCCTCTACAGCGTACACAAGGTTTTTCTAAGATTTGACCTGGTGACCTAGTTTTTGACCCCACGTGACCCATTTTCGAACTCTTCCGAGATATCATCCAGACAAACATTCTGAACATTTTTCATGAGTAAAAGGTTTTTCTAAGATTTGACCTGGTGACCTAGTTTTTGACCCCACATGACCCATTTTCAAACTCGTCTGAGATATCATCCAGACAAACCATCCTGAAAATGTGGCCTCTAGAGCATACAAAAGGTTTTTCTAAGATTTGACCTGGTGACCTAGTTTTTGACCCCACGTGACCCATTTTCAAACTCGTCTGAGATATCATCCAGACAAACATCCTGACCAACTTTCCTGAGTATCCGACTCAAAACGCGGCCTCTAGAGCGTACACAAGGTTTTTCTAAGATTTGACCTAGTGACCTAGTTTTTGACCCCACATGACTTATTTTCGAACTCGTCCGAGATTTCATCGAGACAAACATCCTGACCAACTTTCATGAGTATCCGACCAAAACTGTGGCCTCTAGAGCGTACACAAGGTAAAAAGTTGACGACGGACGACGCACGCTGGACGCCGGACACAGCACGATCACAATGGCTCAGTTCACTATGCAATCAATGTAGCACCAAACTTTAAATACATTAGCAGCAAAACCGTAGGAGTAGTTTGCTACACAAAATTACTTGTATTTTGTACACAGACAGACACACGGATGGACAGACGGACAGACAGGCTGATTCCAGTATACCCCCAAAAACATTCATTTTGTGGGGGTATAAAAAGTATCAGCTTCAAGGGGGATCCTTTCTCAACCAGGAGTTTACACTTACAAATTACCTCTTGCAAACCTTCAATATACGATCAATATATGTGCAAAGTTTCAATACAATTGAAGGAAAACTTTAGGAAACATTTGCAACACAAAATTACAAGTATTTCATAGACAGATATTTAGGAAAAAAAGTATCAAGTTCAAGGGGAGATGAGGAACTGACACTTGAAAATTGCGTCTTGCAAATCTTCAATATATGATCAAAATATATGTAAGGTTTCAATACAATTGAAGGAAAACTGTAGGAGGAGTTTGTGACACAAAATTACTAATATTTCATATATAGATGGATGTTGAGGGGAAAAAAGTGTCAAGTTCAAGGGAAGATAATTCCTCAACTAGGAGGAGTTGGCACTTGAAAATTGCGTCTTGCAAACCTTTAATATATGATCAGTATATGTGCAAAGTTTCAATACAATTAAAGGAAAACTGTAGGAGTAGTTTGTGAAACAAAATTAGTAGAATTCTGTACACAGCCGGACACATGGACAGACAGACACACAGATGGACGGACACACAGACAGACAGGCTGATTCCAGTATACCCCCGAAAACATCTGTTTTGCAGGGGGGTGTATAATAAGCAAATGCTAATGGCATCCACATTACAAAAGAAGAACATGATCTTGTACCAAGGAAGACTAATTTTTTTCAAATTTCTGGGTAGCATGAGAATACTACAGAATTATTGCTGCCATCAGTTACTTCTTATATGCAAAGCCCCAAGGGCTGTTAGTTACATGCTATAAAAGTGGCAATGGAGAAATTCCTTGTTTTAACTCTTTACCATACGAGAAAATTTTAGACTGGTCCAAACTGAAAGCATTTGCAGACGACAAAATAAAGGTGACTAGGTGACTGAAAAATTGAAATTTGTTCTGGGAAGGGTAGAAAACACTGTGGGAAAAGGAGAAAATGCTGGTTACCAGCATTTTCTCCTTTTTCCCCAGTGTTTTCAAAAGGCTTCTTTCTCCGGGGTGTCAAAAGTAGGGATTGTGTAGTAATGGGTTAATATGTTTGAGGAGAAAACAGGCCTATTTTAGCTCCAGATTTCTCTAAACTGCTGACCATAGCTGAGTGAATTGCACCAGGTAGCGTTTTATTGAGTAAAACTTTATTCAGTTTGAAATTTAAAGTAACAGATGTCATCTAGAAAAGTAGTCCAGTTCTTTACCCAGGATGCCCAAATTAAAAAAATGAGTTAGTAGAATGCCACCTAGTGGGAGATAATGCTTGAAAGGCGAGTTCAGCATTCTAGGGGCTATCAAGTACTGCAAAAAGTTTGAGTCTTTCCACAACAACTGTGCATTATTCATTCTTTTTAACCACAGCAGTCATTATACTCAGAATTATTTTGTAAATACTTGTCCTTGTTGACCCATAATTATCCATAACTCTTTACCATACAATCCAAAGATTTAACAAGAATAAAGGCTTTTATAAACATTCTGTGAAAAGGAGACATTGCTGGTAATTGATGTTTTCTCCTTTTCCCACAATATTTTCTACCATATCAAAAACCTTTTCAATGATTTAAGCCATGCCTGCATTTGCTTTGAATTTAGTCCTCTGGTAAAGAGTTAACTCTTTAGCAAACAACCTTATTTCTAATACACTTTTAAATTGAGAGCATTTGCAGATGAAAAAAATTTGATTATGACTTGAACGATGAAATTGTCTTTGAAACAGTAGAAAGGTAGAAACAACAGAAAATACATGTAACTAGCATTTCCTTCTTTTCCAAAGTTTTTTGAAAGCCTTCCTCTGTAGTGTCACTAAAACTAAGGATTCTTGGCAATGGTAGCATATTGAATCAAAGCGTTGAGAACGCTGAAGTGGTATTTGTCAAGGAAACCCATTGCGTGGAATCAGTAGTTTGAAAGAAAAAGAGACGTATTGTTCAAATATTGGCTTAAAAGTAAATGATTACCTTTTCGGTAGAAGGGAAAGTACTCATGTACCTTAAAACTATAATTTTGAAATATCTTTAGCCTTTCACATTTAATTTCCAACATTACAATCAATTACTTCAATCTATAAATATTCATGAGCAATCAAACGGAGTAGTGCACAATCATGGAACGAATTGGTTTTTGAAGGAAAAAGCCCAGTAGGCAAATTTGTATCATTGCGCCAATAAAAGGTTATCAGCCAGAGAAGCTATTTTCAATCAAAAATAAGTATCTCAACAATCGATGACCCCACCCAATGTATTTTATAATGCCATTTCAAATTACATATCTGTGTGCCACCAAAAAACTCATTTGCCTGAGAAAGAATGAGTTTAACTGGGTTTATTTCCTTCAGCTTTGCACAAAATAAGATAAATAGTTATCAAAATTCAATCCTGAACTCATAGTGGTATTGTCTTCGACAAATACCACAAAAAAAGGAAGACCTGGGTGAAAACTTCTTGCTTTTGGTAAATTTTCTGAATGTCCAAGGACCATTCTACCTTACGATTTGGCTGGTTGTTAGACAAAATAGATCTAAAGATCCCAAAATTTGTAATGACTTGCTTGGTATAAGACATCATGGAGAATACACTAAATGCCCTTTTGACAGAGCATGGCTCATATGTGACCCATCATCAAAAAAGGGACCTTCTGGGAACTGTGGAAAGTTTCAACTCTGGTCAGACTGTGCAGATTGCGCAGTCTGACCAGATTCGACACTTCGTCACTTTTTGCTTTTATGAAATTTTCTGTATGTAAAGTGGTCATTCTAGCAGTACCTTACTATACAATCATTTCTTAACTATCAACTTAAATTGACCTGCACTACCTCTGATCTTTTTTTATCTACTTGATGTAGGTAATTCCCAGAACGTCTCTTTTCACATGACCGGTCACTTATATATTTGTCATTATCTCCCTCTACATGGCATTCTGCAAATACGCATCTATTTAATTTGGGCACTCTGGGTGCAAAACTGGACTACTTTTCTATGTGACAACGGTAACTTTGAATTTCAGACTAAAGTAAATGTTTACTCAATAAAACGCTACCTTGAGTGATTCATTCAGCTTGGATCAGCTAGGATATAACATATGCACCAGCCATTTATTAACCCATTACCACACAATCCCTACTTTTGATGACCCTGAGAAAGAAGCATATAGAAAACATTGTGGGAATAGGAGAAAATGCTGGTAACCAGCATTTCCTCCTTTTCCCATAATATTTTCTATCCTTTACAAAACAAATTTCAAATTTTCAGTCACTTTTATTTTGTCGTCAGCAAATGCTTTCGATTTGGACAAACCTAAGATTCTGTCGTTTGGTAATGAGTTAACCCTTTTCCAAACAATCCCTGGTTTTTACGGGGTCAGGAATAGGAGCCTTTTGAAAACATTATGGGAAAAGGAGAAAATGCTGGTAACCAGCATTTTCTCCTTTTCCCACAATGTTTTTTACCCTATCATATAGAAAAATCATCTTTTTAGCAACTGTAAAGTTGTCATCTGCAGAATATTTTCGGTTTGGTGTGGTCCAAAATTTGCCGTTTGGGAAAGGGTTAAACACAGCCCCTTTAGGCTTGGATAATAGCTTCAGGCTAAGCCCTACTTTTCCCTAGAATATGGGATTAGTGATGCATCATAGCAGACAGGTTGTATCTTCCAAGAATATGACACGTGCAGACAACAATAGTTCTAACTTCTCTTGTCTATGGATGTTTTCCAGCTTTTAGCTAAAACATCTTGTGAAATCTGATATGATTACAAAAGTCTGAATAATCTCTTTAAAATGTCAATTTTGTATCTGTAGAAAGTGACTGAATAGCAACAAAAGATCAAACCATAAATTCTTTGTCTTTTAACTCTTTAACAAATGACAAAATTTTAGACTGGTCCAAATTGAAAACATTTGCAGACGACAAAATAAAAGTGACTGAAAATTTGAAATTTCTTTTGGGAAGGGAAGAAAACATTGTGGGAAAAGGAGAAAATGCTGGTTACCAGCATTTTCTCCTTTTCCCACAATGTTTTCAAAAGGCTTCCCTCTCAGGGTCGTTAAAAGTCGGGATTGTGTGGTAAAGGGTTAAGCAATTCTAGAGATCTGAACATCTGAAAGAGAATACTTTCAAAGTCAAAGAAGATCTTGTTTTAAAGGTGCATATTGCTGAGAAAACTTAATGGATTTTTTTTTTTAAACTCTTTACCTCACAATCCTGACTTTTAACAACACATACAAAGAAGCCTTTTGAAAACATGTGAAAAGAAGAAAAAGCTGGAAACCAAACTTGGCTAAAATTTGGCCTTTGGCCTATGGCCAGTGGAGCTAAAAAAGTAAGAATTATGAAAAGGAAAAAATATGAAGGAAACTAAAATACTGGTTTTCAACATACAAGAAATTGTGGGAAAATATGCAATTTTCTAAAATTGTTTACTGCAGAGGGATCTATGGAATCAATAGCAGTAGCTTAGGTGTGAACAAAAGTAGCAACGAAAGCTTAACTGGAAACTGCACTTCAAAGACGAAGTCAGAGACTGAATGTTGCTGCAGAAATTAATATCTAATGTAATTCCCAGCTTCATAAAAGACATTACACATCAACAGTGAACTGGAGGGCATTCTAGCATATAATGGAAAATTCCTCTACCTTCCTGAAGATGGCAACTTTTGTTTAATGTGGAAAGATCTTAGAGTTTCTACCTCTAAATGTATTTCTAGTACTGTACAATCAAATTTAAAATGCCAATTGCAAAATTCAGTTGAAACTCTTGCACGAATGGCATATTTTCAGATTTAAATAAAAAGATCATATCAAACACAAGTCAAATGATGTGATCTTTTTATTTTCAGACAAGGAAAAATGCACAATTCTTTTTTAGAAATTGAGTGGTATTTTGACCCAAATGATGGGATAAAAAGGTAGAAGACAATGTAGCAAAGGAGAAAAATGTTCAGCTTTTTCCGCGATACCTTCAAAAGGTGTTGACTATAAAGTTGTCAAAACTCTGGATCGTGTGCTACACTGTTAAACAGATTGGTTGGTGAAAAACCGCTTCATTCAATTCAATATAATTTGAAAACTAGGTGTAAAATTCAACTAGCCCATTCCCATTGGCAAGTGATCTTTGACATTGAGCGAGTGCAAAAAACCTGACTAAACCCACTGGGCAAGCACATTTTCTGATGTATAACATGCACTTTGTTAAAGTCATTAAAATTTGGTAAAAATAGTTTATTACAGAGAACTGCTAATCTATAGACCTGAAGTTAACAATTCTTTGCGAATACTTTTGAAGTCAGGACAACTTGGAGTATAATCGGCTCTCAAAGCTTTAGTCATCTTTTCTTAGCATACGAGAATAGCAAAGGGAATTCCCAAGGTAGTCACTAAATAGCATCATATAATGCTGACGTCATAGATTCATGATAGGACTAGATGCACAGCATATAACGCAGAATCAAGGCGTGGCTTTAGAAATTATGTGTGGCACCTAAATCTCATTGGAGATTCCTGATTCAGGTTCAAACTAAATATTGTGTGGAAATTTTGTGAGCACATCATTGGATGCAGATCGGGCAAAATCAAAATTTAGTTCAATAGCATTGTATGGTGTGTAACTGGACAAAACCTGTATTCCTCTTTAGCAGGTTACTGAATTATAATGAAATGCCTAATGTAATACTGAATTACTGTTTCCCAAACAGCATGAAATTAGATTCTTTCAAATTTAAAACCCAAACAGGACTAATACATCAAGGTTTTCTGTTAACTTTCACTACAAATAACAACTTAAACCTTTACCAAACAATCACTGGTTTTCACGACCTTGAGATAGAAGCCTTTTGAAAACATTGTGGGAAAAGGAGAAAATGCTGGTAACCAGCATTTTCTCCTTTTCCCACAATCTTTTCAACCCTGCTGGAAACAATTTTGAATTTTTGAGTTATGTCTATTTTGTCTTCTGCAAGTGCTTTCAATCTGGACCAGTCTAGAATTTTGTCGTTTGGTAAAGGGTTAAGTAGCTTTCGCCCATAGAGAAGATCAATAGCTTTGATCTATGATATCCGCTACCTGATGCTAAAGACTTATAATGAAGTACTCAACAAAATGTTCTCTCCAAGCCACTGGCAGCTTTCGCACGTAACTATCACAAAGAAACAATGATCAGTGGTGAGAGAAGATTGAATCGTGTCACAATGATCTATCATCAATCCTCCGAAAGAAATTGCCCACGCCTATGGGATTAAACTTGGGGTCCCCTGTAAGTACTGTATGCTGTAACCAATTGTGCTGCATGAACTGCTGGTTAATTGCATTTTCTCCTAATTGAACAATATTTGTAAAAAGGTTTCTCCAACAGGGTTGTGAAAACTCATTTTTTTTTGTACAGAGTCAATGAAATGGACTTTTTCCAACAGAAAAATGCTACTGTTAGTGGCAGTCTAAGAATGTATTCAAGTGGCAGGCTGTCCAGATCATAGGTCAAAAGCTATGTTGTGTGTAGTCTGATCTTATTGTTTATTAGGTTACACACATGCAACAATTTTTAATTAAGATCAAGTGCCAGTGACAAAACTGCATGCTTTTGATTTGGGCAAGTTCTAAATTTTGTTGGTTGTAACGAGTTAATTAATGGTCCTAAAAATGGAAGGCTATTTCTCCTGTACAGATAACTAACAAGGAGAACATTTGCCTAGAACCTATAGTGAAAAAAGCTGTACTCATGTTATTCTCTTTATTGCATAAACTAATGAGCTAATTAATTTCCCCCAGACTGGTGTTATGTTTTTATCTGGAACTTGAGTCTCTGGCAGACTGTGTCATAACTTTGCTTTTATCCTCACTACCCTTCACTTAAACAAATTCATTTCCAGAGGAAAAAAGGTTTGTTTTTTTTAAATACTTAGGGAAAAGGAGAAAAATACAGGTTATCAACATTTTCTCCTTTTCCAAAAATGATTTCCGTCCATTTAGAAACAATGCAGAATCATAGATTTGTTATCTGCAAGACCTTCCTTCATAGACCAGTCTAAAACTCTGCCCTCTTAAACATTAGAAAGGATAGTGACCTTCGAAACCATCTCTCACATGTACAATCTTTGTTAGACTAACAAAAAAAACTTTTTTATCACCAAAAGAATAATCATATCACATGATCAAAGAAAACAACAGCTTATTCTATATCTTGAAAATGTTGGAAAAGAAGCAACTGTATGTAACCAGCGGCTTACCTTTTCCTACAATGTTGTCAAGGACTTATAGGGTTCTCACTTTACTGAAGAGTCCCAAGTTTTTGAGAATTTGAGGAAGAAGGCCTTCAAAAACTTTGTAGGAAAAAAGGAGAAAATGTAGGTAACCTGTAGTTCTCCTTTTCTCAAAATGCCATTGCCTGTGAAGGCAAGAACATTTCTGGCAAATGCTTTAGTAAAAAGTAGCTAAAAGGCTGCTGATTTTTCTTAACCCTTTACCACACCATCCCGACTTTTAACATGACTGTGTAAGAAGCCTTTTGAAAACATTGTGGGAAAAGGAGAAAATGCTGGTAACCAAATGGTTTAGCCAATTAGAGTTGTATTACTTTCTAAATCTAGAATTAACTTTAGAATGAAATCAAGACTGGTTTGTAAAATACAGACCAAGGGACTGCCAAAGATTCAATGACGTAGTTTCTCAATACCTGTATATGTGTTTTGCACCTAAAGATTGTGTCATGCAAAAAAAATCATAAACATAGCTTTGGTGCAGACATAAAACAAGTGAGATGGTAACTGCCAGTTTTGGCTTAGCAGTAAATGCAAAATTTCAGACACTTGCCATTGATCAAGCATCACGGTAAAAACTGATTGATAGATGATGTTTAATGGTGCTTTTAACGTTGTTTCAGTTATATCACTGCAGCCAGTGCACATATTCATGCTCTCCTCGAGTTTCTTTTCACAAACTGGACCTTGCACAATTGTATTCTAAAGCACTTCTGGCAGCAAAGAAGGACAAAGGAGAAGCGAAAGTCTCAGTAGGTTGCAAAGGAATGCATAGTGATTGCCAGTTTCAAAGCAGGCTTGACATGAATCTTCCCCCCCCCCCCCTTGCTTCATCACCTTCCCAAAATTAATACATTAAAACATGACTATGTACTGGCCATGAGATATTCTCCTTTTGGGTAATGATCTCATTTCTCTGCAGCCACATTTCTCAAAATTCTGACAAATTTTAAAAAGAGAGTATTTTGATGTCTGCAACTTTCATCTGTTACAAGCAAGCAGGGCAGTCTCCACCAACACAAATGGCCACTGTTCAGAGCCTAATAACGAGGTCCGAAGGACAGCGTTTCAATGTGCCTCATGCTGCATGAAAGAAACCAAAAAGACCAACACTGAGACCAGCCTTGGTCCCAATTCACCAACCATTCTCAAGGTTATCTTTTGTCTTATTTTTCAAGATTTTCTGACTGTGAAAGAAAAGAATCGGAACTTCTGATTGGCTAAACCAAATGGTTTAGCCAATCAAAAGTTCTGTTACTTTCACAATGAACAATGGGTTAACAATTGGTTAACAGCAATTTCTCCTTTTTTCAACAATGTGTTTGAAGGCTTTCTTTCACAGGGTCATTAAAACTTAGGATCATTTGGTGAAGAGTTATAATTCCTCATTCAGTACTGCGAATCATTGGTATCTAAATACGAGTCACAGTTACTTCCCTTCCATTAAGTTTACACAAAAATAGATTAACCCTTTTCAAAACAGTCCCTGGTTTTTACAACCCTATAAAAGAAGCCGTTTGAAAACATTAAGGGAAAAGGAGAAAATGCTGGTAACCAGCATTTTCTCCTTTTTCCACTATGTTTTCTACCCTCCCATAACAAATTTCAAATCACATTATTTTTGTCATCTGCAAATTCTTTTAATTTTATCCAGTCTAAAATTTTGTCATTTGGTAAAGAGTTAAGCTTGTATATACATATGCCATGCTTACATATGAGACAGCAGTTGCAGTTAACTCTATCCGAAACAATCCCTGGTTTTCACGACCCCGAAACCAAAGCCTTTTGAAAACATTGTGGGAAAAGGAGAAAATGCTGGTAACCAGCATGTTCTGCTTTTCCCACAATGGTTCTTACCCAGCTGGAAACAAATTTCAATTTTTGAGTTTCATTTATGCTGTTGTCTGCAACTGCTCTGAATCTGGACCAGTCTAGAATTTTGTCGTTTTGTAAAGAGTTAAAGTAAACAAGAGGACCATGATGGTCCTATATCGCTCACCTGAGTACTAAGCAGTAAAGGTCTACAATGAAGATAAATATCAAATATCACTGTTCAAGGCTAAATAATTCTGACAGGGTATGTAACTGTGCAAAAAGCATTTTCTTCTTTTCTGAAAATGCTTTCACAACCTTTCTTATTCAGGGTCATTGAAAGTCAGGGTTGTATGGTAAGAGATTAAATTAACTTGGAAGGCCAGGCATTAATTTCCTGGTCAAAATGGTGGTCGAATGACAGATTAAAACATCATTCGCTCATTGGTAAGACACAAATGAGACTTGTCTCAGTAACTTTTGATCAAATGTCAAAGGATGTTGGCTGAGACAGTAATCAAGCCAGCGCAAACTAGGAACCCTAGACTAACAGCTCACAACATTACTGACTGATCTATCGGGGCTCAAGTCCAGTATGTGAAAGGTAACCCTTTTTCTGTGACACATCTTACAGAAAAAAATTGTATCAAAAGACTATCTTAAGGAAAACATGTTTTAAGTTTCATAAATGCCAAGTACTTTAGAAGATATCTGTCAAGGTAGATGGATGGGCAAACTGACTAATTGGTCCATAATGAAATTATACATTTAGTCCCCTTTTTTGATAACATGTCGTTTCATGAAATAAAATCAAATAACTATTGTCTGTCGCTTAACAAGATGAAGTTTAATTACACCTTGTCCTGTAGTGAAAGAGATATTGGTCCACAGTGAAAATTTACACCTAGCCCCATTTTTCAATGACATGACATTTAATGAAAAAGAGTAAAATATTGTTATTGGCAGACTTATCATAAGGTACACACGTTTTCCTTCTTTGTTCCCATGTTCAAACTCATGACCATCAGGACCGGGCCAGTTTGAACCCCATTGTATCGTATTTGGTGGAGGTCCACTAGAAGATGCTACATATGAAATATCAAAGCTCTACGACATCCAGTTTCAGAGAAATTTTTTTCAAAGTTTTCCGTCTTTTTCCTATGTTTCGAACTTGTGGCCCCCAGGGCTGGGCAAGTTTGGATCCCAGGGACATCACTTGAACAAACTTGGTAGAAGTCAACTAGCAGATGCTACAGTCATACCAAATATCAAAGCTCTATTCCTTCTTGTTTCAGAGAAGAAGATTTTTAAAGTTTTCCTTCTTTGTTCCTATGTTTCAAACTTGTGACCCCCGAGGGCAGGGCCATCATATGTACAATCTTGGTAGAGGTCCACTAGTTGATGCTACATACCAAATATCAAAGCTCTGCACCTCCTAGTTTCAGAAAAAGATTTTTAAAGTTTTCCTTCTTTGTTCCTATGTTTCAAAATTGTGACCCCAAGGGCAGGGCCAGTTTTGACCCCAGGGGCATCATATGAACAATCTTGGTAGAGGTCCACTAGGAGATGCTACATACCAAATATCAATGCTCTGCACCTTCTACTTTCAGAGAAGAAAAATTTTAAAATTTTCCTTCTTTGTTCCTATGTTTCAAACTTGTGACCCCCAGGGCAGGGCCAGTTTTGACCCCAAGGGCATCATATGAACAATCTTGGTAGAGGTCCACTATGAGATGCTACATACCAAATATCAAAGCTCTGCACTTTCTTGTTTTCAGAGAATAAGAATTTTAAAGTTTTCCTTCTTTGTTCCTATGTTTCAAACTTGTGACCCCCAGAGCAGGGCCAGTTTTGTCCCCAGGGGCAACATATGAACAATCACAGTAGAAGTCTACTAGGAGATACTACATACCAAATATAAAAGCTCTACACCTTCTAGTTTCAGAGAAGAAGATTTTTAAAATTTTCCTTCTTTGTTCCTATGTGTCAAACTTGTGACCCCCAAGATTTGACCTAGTGACATAGCTTTTGAACCGACATGACCCATTTTCAAAGTCATCTGAGATAATCATCAAGACAACAATCTGACCAAGTTTTGTGAGTATTGGACTAAACATTTGGCCTCCAGAGCATACACAAGGTAAAAGTTGAGGGAAGACATTGGACACATTATGATTACAAAGGCTCACCTTGAGCACTTCTTCCTAAGGATCGTTTACATGGGAATGTTAAGTAAACAGGTTAAATATCAAGACTTAAACCAATAGAATTTCTTTCAGAATGATCACACAATAATTGAAAAAGAGAAATCAAAAAGCATAAATAAGATAAATAAAGCAAAATAATTAACCCTTTACCATGCAATCAAAGCTTTTAACATGAAAAAGATGGTTTTGGAAAGCATGGTGGGAAAACCCAAAAATGTTGTTACTAGCATTTTCTCCTTCCCACCATGTTTTCTACCCTTTCCTAAAAAAATCTGATACATTAAGCCATATCTAAGTGGTTGTCGGCAAATGCTCTATATTAGGACAAGTTGAAACATTTGTTGTGTGGTTAAGAATTATCTTGTCCAAATTGAACACATTAGCAGACAACAAAATCAACATGACTCAAAAATGGAAACTTGACTTTGGAAGTGTACAAAACATTGTGGGAAAAGGAGAAAATGCTGGTTACCAGCATTTTGTCCATTTCCCACAGTGTTTTCAAAAGTCTTCTTCCTCAGGGTTGTAAAATCCTGGGATTGTTTGGTAAAGAATTGAAGCCCCATACACTTACATGCTCATTGACTATAGCAGCTTGGCAAACCATTTCAGTTGGCAATGTGTCACTTCTATAATGGTTAGTATATAGACTGTTAGCAAAGCGCATACATGGGCACATTCTCTAAAATAAAAGTGCATTATTTTATCCCATAACCATAGTAACACAACAAAGAAAAACTTTTTTTTTTATTATGAAAAGAGGCAAGAAAGAGTTTTTTCTCTTCAAATATTGTAGGAAGGTTGGCAACTTCGCATACCTCCTTGGCAACTTCACATACCTCCTTTTCTATGACCGTATGTTTTGCAACATGCGAAAAGAGCATTTGGACATTTGCGTAAAGTGTCGTCTAGGATCAGCCTTCGCTGTCCATGCAGGCTAATCCAAGATGGCACTTCATGTCTATGTTAGATTTTGTTCTTTGGTAGACTTTCGAAAAACAGAAAATTATATATCAACAGCACAATAAATCAAGGGATGAATGGGAAAGTATTCAATCTGCATTTTGGAAAATTTCACAGGTGTTGGAAAAAACTTCTCCTTTCCCTGAAAAACATTGTTAGACCATCCTTTTAAAATCTGTTGTGCTGAGTTCATTTACTGAATCCAACACAACTTATCTTAAAAAGGTGATCCAACAAATCTTTTCAGAGAAATGAGGAGTTTTTTTCCCTCACTTTATAACAAACAGTGCTTCATCTTAACTGCATAGAGAAATGTGGCTACAAGTCTGTAAGCCTTCCAAAGCATTAGCAACCAAACAAAAAATACATTCATTATGATTATGTCAGCAGAGGCTTCAAGATAAATAAAGCACATCTAAATGCATAAAAATGAATGTGATCATTAAGATAATAGCAGGTGATCATTTTTGTTACTATTTTATTCTATACATGAATTTCTGTGTCACACATATAAATTATCATAACAACGAATGAAATGACTTTACAATATACATAGGCCTATTTTCTTTGAAAATTATACTCATTAATTTTATTAAAACCTTTTAAAGGTGGCCCTTCAGATTTTGGGACGAAATATTTACAAAAATACAAAAAAGTTCATCCATATACTCCCAAGGCCTTTTAATTTTCATTTATAAAACCCCAGTAATCGAAAACCATCCGACAACAAGAAAAAATAGAGATTTACTACGGCCCAGATCGACACCGACGGGAACCATGGTCTATTTTTAGATGTGCAACTTGCTCATTTACATACCGGAAATACACAAAGGACGCTTCAAACATAGCGTCCAAAGAAGAAATTATGGAAAATAATTATATGTTTGTTAGTTATGGAATTTAAGGGTCATTAGTCACATGCCAGTCTCTTAACATTCCCTCAATGCTTCTTTAGATTTTTGGCGCGAAATCTAAAAATACCTTAAGAGGCTACTAGCCCTTTAAGGGAATACCATCAAAAAAATTTTTTTTCGTAATTTTATGATTCTTAATTATTGATGATTTGTATTGTTTTTTCATATAAATTTCAGTAATATATATATTTTTTAATAAGGTGAGATGTGAAAATTCTAAATACCCACCTTTAAATACTGCAAAATTTACGTTTCTCCACTTTTGTAAACAAGAGGGCCAAGATGGCTCTGGATCGCTCACCTGAATTTTTGAGAGGACCATAGCCTTTTTTTTTTGAAGGTATTGAAACACTGGAAACAAATCATTATTTTGCCAAGCAATTTTTAAAAGGTCATCTGTAAAAGTCCTTTCAAAATCTGACCAGCAGTTTCAGAAAAGAAGAATTTTTAGGAGTTTCTTAATTTCCGTACAGTGCAAGTAGCCCCCCCATTCACCAGAGCAATGTTTCTTTACCTATCAAAATTTCGCCAACAAATTTCAAAAAAAGTCATTCAAGGAATATTTCCGGGGAATAAATTTCAAATCTGACCAGCTGTTTCAGAGAAGAAGAATTTTCAAGAAATTCTTCATTTCCATATACTGCAAGTAGCCCCCATTCACCAGAGCAATGTTTCTCGATGAATCAAACTTTCAGGAACAATTTTTGAGAAGGGTCACCCAAGGAATATCTCTATGAAATTATTTCAAAATCTGACCAGCCGTTTCAGAGAAGAAGAATTTTCGAAGAATTTCTTCATTGCCCTATAGTGCATTAGTAGCCCCATTCACCAGAGCCATGTTTCTCGACGAATCAAAATTTCACGAACAATTTTTGAAAAGGGTCACCAAAGGAACATTTCTGTATGTGACCAGCGGTTCAGAGAAGAAGAATTTTTGAGAATTTCTTCATTCCCTATAGTGCAAGTAGCCCCCATTCACCAGAGCCATGTTTCTTGACGGATCAAATTTCAAGAACAATTTTTGAAAAGGGTCATCCAAAGAACATCTCTGTGAAATTATTTCAACATCTGACCAGCGGTTTCAGAGAAGATGAATTTTTAAGAATTTCTTCATTTCTCTATAGTGCAAGAAGCCCCCATTCACTAGAGCCATGTTTCTTGACGGATCAAAATTTTGCGACCAGTTTTTGAAAAGGGTCACCCAAGGAACATCTCTGTGAAATTATTTTAAAATCTGGCCAGCGGTTTCAGAGTAGAAGAATTTTTTAGTAATTCCTTCTTTTCTGTATAGTGCAAGAAGCCCCCATTCTTGATGGATCAAAATTTCGCGAACAATTTTTGAAAAGGGTCGACCAAAGAACATCTCTGTGAAATTATTTTAAAATCTGGCCAGCGGTTTCAGAGAAGAAGATTTTCAAAGAATTTCCTAAAAATTCCATTTTGTTGCCATGGCAACCAGAGGTTTTGACGGAATCAAACTCTGTGAACAACTTTTGAAGAGGACCTCCCAAGGAACATTCAAGCCAAGTTTGGTCCAAATTGGCCCAGTGGTTTATCCCCTTGAGCACGTTGTGCTCAGGTGAGCTAAACAAGAGGGCCAAGATGGCCCTGGATCGCTCACCTGAATTTTTGAGAGGACCACAGCCATTTCTTTTTTGAGTTTTGAGGTATTGAAACATCGGAAACAAAATCATTATTTTGCCAATGAATTTTCAAAAGGTCACCTGTTTCCTAATTTCCGTACAGTGGAAGTAGCCCCCCATTCACCAGAGCCATGTTTCTTGACCTATCAAAATTTCGCAAACAATTTTTTGAAAAGAGTCATTCAAGGAACATTTATGTGAAATTGTGTTAAAATCTAACAAGCAGTTTCAGAGAAAAAGAATTTTCAAGAATTTCTTCATGTCTGTTTAGTGCAAGTAGCCCCCTTTCATCAGAGCCATGTTTGTTGACGAATCAAAATTTCACGAACAGTTTTTGAAAAGGGTCACCAAAGAAACATCTCTGTGAAATTATTTCCAAATCTGATCTGCCATTTCAGAGAAGAAGAATTTTAAAGAATTTCTTCATGGACATAGAGTGCAAGAAGCCCCCATTCACCAGACCCATGTTTCTTGATGGATCAAAGTTTCACGAACAATTTTTCAAAAGGGTCATCCAAGGAACATTTCTGTTAAATTATTTCAAAATCTGACCAGCAGTTTCAGAGAAGAAGAATTTTTAAGAATTTCTTCATTTCCCTATAGTGCAAGTAGCCCCCATTCACCAGAGCTGTATTTCTTGACAGATCAAAATTTCACGAACACTTTTTGGAAAGGATCATTCAAGGAACATCTCTGTGAAATTATTTCAAATTCTGACCAGCGGTTTCAGAGAAGAAGAATTTTTAAGAATTTCTTCATTTCCCTATAGTGCAAGTAGCCCCCATTCACCAGAGCCAAATTTTTTGACGAATCAAAATTTTACGAACAATTTTTGAAAAGGGTCACCCAAGGAACAATCCAGTGAAATTATTTCAAAATCTGACCAGCGGTTTCAGAGAAGAAGAATTTTTAAGAATTCCTTCATTTCTATATGGTGCAAGAAGCCCCCCATTCCCCAGAGCCACATTTTTTGACAGATCAAAATTTTACGAACAATTTTTGGAAAGGGTCACCCAAGGAATATATCTGTGAAATTATTTAAAAATCTGACCAGCGGTTTCAGAGGAGAAGATTTTTAAAGAATTCCCTAGAAAATTCCATTTGGTTGCCATGGCAACCAGAGTTTTTGATGGAATCAAATTCTGTGACCAAGTTTTAAAGAGGACCTCGCAAGGAACATTCCAGCCAAGTTTGGTCCAAATCCGCCCAGCGGTTTAGAAGGAGTTGATGTTTAAAGAATTGTTGACGACTTACTGACGCACTACGGACGATGGACACCGGGTGATCCTAAAAGCTCCCCTTGAGCATGTTGTGCTCAGGTGAGCTAAAAACTGATTAAGGCGGAAATGTTCTAAAATAATGCAAATCAGTCTGTTTCTTCAAAATCAATATGATGTTATCATACTTATTTGAAAACAATCCTACTAAGCCTCAGTGGTGCAGAAAGCTACAGAACAAGGGAAGGTACTTATATTAACCCGTTCCCAAACAATCCCTGGTTTTTACGGGTCTGCAATAGTAGCCTTTTGAAAACATTGCAGGAAAAGGAGAAAATGCTGGTAACCAGCATTTTCTCCTTTTCCCACAATGTTTTTCTACCCTACCATAGACAGAAATCATCTTTTCAGCAAGAGTTGAATTGTCGTCTGCAAATGCTTTCAATTTGGTCTAGTCCAAAAGTTTGTCGTTTGGGAAAGGGTTAAGCTACTTAACCCTTGGCATACAAAGCACAAATCAAGGTGCTTTTGCAGCCAATGTATATGCAAGATCAGACTGCACATCTTGTGCAGCCTGATCTTGGATATACACTGTCCAATGAGGAGATATTTCTCCCAAAAAATAACTTTGAATATTTGCTTTTATTACTAATTTACTATTGACCGGAATGTTTCAATTAACCTACCCAGTTAGTTAAAGATTGATTGGTGTTAACCCATTACCACACAATCCCGACTTTTGACGCCCCTGAGAAAGAAGCCTTTTGAAAACACTGTGGGAAAAGGAGAAAATGCTGGTGACCAGCATTTTCTCCTTTTCCCACAGTGTTTTCTACCGTTCCCAGAACGAATTTCAATTTTTCAGTCACCTTTATTTTCTCGTCTGCAAATGCTTTCAATTAAGCCTAGTCTAAAATTTTCTCGTGTGGTAAAGAGTTAACCACTCGAAATAATTCTGAGATCATACAGGACATATGCGTAGTGATGCCAAAGCTAAAAATAGAATATTAATTTATGTAAATGATTTTGACCTGGGTCAGGTTACATGATGCAGATAATACTAGTATACAAATTACAGGAGAGTTAATTATTGGGAAAAAACAAAATCTTACATCACAATGAAAGGGCTGATGTGGATGGCCACTTCCACTTCCGTCCACCATTCCAGAGGTTTCTGCTGACGATGACACAGTCACCATAGAAGTGAAAGATTCTGATGACGGAAGGGATGCAGACTCTGAAAATGCGGAGTCTGTTTCTCCAATATCCAACAATGCATCTGAATATCCACCTAAATCACCTGGATAATGAGTGTGAAAATAATCCAGCTCTCCCATTGGTCGTTTTTGTTTATATCCTAAACTATGAGTTATCTCAGTTGCAAGTGCATCAAGTTCTGATTGTGCAAAGTCATTTCCACTGTCTCTATTTTCATCTTTCAAGAAAGCTGGAGGTGTGGCTAACTCTGACTGGGCGGAACCTAGCTGGTTCTCCAATTCACAAAGCTCCCCAAGAATGGCATCAAAGTTCACATCTTGATTTTCTGTAAAATATAGTTATAACATTTAGTCTCTAACATGCAAGAGAATTTTAGACTTGTCAAAATTAAAAGCTCTTGAAGACAACAAATCAATTTGGCTCAAATCATTGTAATGGGATAGAAAACAAATTGTCCTCCTTTTCCCAATTTGTTTTGAAAAGCCTTTGCCATGAGGGTCATTAAAACCCCTGACTGTAGGATGAGAAGTTAAACCATTACCACACAATCCCTACTTTTGACGCCCCTGAGAAAGACACCTTTTGAAAACACTGTGGGAAAAGGAGAAAATGCTGGTAACCAGCATTTTCTCCTTTTCCCACAGTGTTTTCTACCCTTCCCAGAACAAATTTCTATTTTTCAGTCACCTTTATTTTGTCGTCTGCAAATGCTTTCAATTTGGACCAGTCCAAAATTTTCTTGTGTGGTAATGGGTTAATGATGCATTTTGGGTACCATGCAATACATGGTATTTGTCTTATTTAACATACTTCAATGTACAAGTCAACTGTTTGTAGATTCTTAGGAATCATGAAACATACTTTAGCAGTCTATTCCATGATGTCAATGGCAGACAAGTCTTTAACCCTTCATGAAACAATCCTGTATTTCAACAACCTTGTGGATTTTGGCTTTCGAAAACATTTGGAGGAAAGGAGAAAAGGCTGTTAACCAGCTTTTTCTCCTTTTCCTACCATTTTTTCTACCTTTTCAAAGATAAAGTTCAACTGTAAACTCTGTTGTCAGTAACTACACCAGTAAGCAGAGAGGGACAATGTCTCAATCATAATTACATTACATACTAATATACTGAAATGTAAACAACAAACATATTTTCAATACCCTAGTAATGGATTTCATGCCATTTACAAGTTAATTTACTACCAATACTCTGATATCCATAGTACCAATGGATAGAAGAAATATCATTTTACAAGAAAATCATATCACAATTTCAGACATTTCAAAATGCTAAGAAATATCCAGCTTGATAGTGTAAAACAAACCAACTCAGAAGAGATCCGCTTCCCGGTTCATGTTAATCTTGATCAAGACTTTGCCTTAGCCATGTCAAAATACTGTCAGAAAAGGAAAAAGTGCAACTAGCCTGCATTTTCTCCTTTTCCTTCAATGTTTTCTACCGTACTGAAGAGAACAAGAGGGCCAAGATGGCCCTGGATCGCTCACCTTAATTTTGAGAGAACCATAGCCATTTTTTTTGTTTTTTTTAAGGTATTAAAACACTGGAAGCAAAATAATTATTTTGCCAAGCAATTTTCGAAAGGTCACCTGTAAAAGTCCTTTCAAAATCTGACCAGCAGTTTCAGAAAAGAAGAATTTTTAGGAGTTTCTTAATTTCCGTACAGTGCAAGTATAGCCCCCATTCAACAGAGCCATGATTCTTGACGGATCAAAATTTCGCGAACAATTCTTGAAAAGGGTCATCCAAGGATTATCTCTGTGAAATTATTTTAAACTCTGACCAGCCATTTCAGAGAAGAAGAATTTCTAAGAATTTCTTCGTTTCCCTATACGGTGCAAGTAGCCCCCATTCACCACAGCCATTATTTTTGATGGATTAAAATTTTGTGAACAGTTTCTGAAAAGGGTCATCCAAGGAACATCTGTGTGAAACTATTTCAAAATCTGACCAGCAGTTTTAGAGAAGAAGAATTTTTAAGAAATCCTTCATTTCTGTAGAGCGCAAGTAGCCCCCATTCACCAGAGCCACGTTTATTGACGGATCAAAATTCCACAAACACTTTTTGAAAAGGGTCACCCAAGAAAAATCTCTGTGAAATCTTTTTAAAATCTGACCAGCAGTTTCAGGAGGAGATTTTTGAAGAATTTCCTAGAAAATTCCATTTGGTTGCCATGGCAACCAGAGTTTTTGACAGAACAAATTCTGTGAACAGTTTTTAAAGAGGACCTTCCAAGGACCATTCCAGCCAAGTCTGGTCCAAATTGGTCCAGCGGTTTAGGAGGAGTTGATGTTTAAAGAATAGTTGACGACGCACAACAGGCAACGGACAACGCATGATGGACATCGGGTGATCCTAAAAGCTTCCCTTGAGCATGTTGTGTAAAAATCATCACTTCAGCTGCATATATTTTGCTGACTGCAAAATTAATGTTTTCAGTTTGGCCAACTCTAAAATCTTATTGTTTGGCAAATCTGAGCTAAAGACTTTCAAATTTTTCAGTGTTGTTACAATATCAAACACAGTTTCAAAATGGAGTCAAATTCTTTACGGAAATCTGAAGACAGCATGGTATGGCAGAATGACTTTAAAGTTTGGCAAAATTGGGTAGTTTGACTCTTTCCCAAACAAACCCTGATTTTTACCTGTCTGCAGTACAAGTCTTTAAAAAACACTGTGGGAAAAGGAGAAATTGCTTGAAACAAGCAATTTCTCCTTTTCCCACAGTGTTTTCTATCCATTTTAAGAATTTTTTGCCATTTTGTCCAAATCTAAAATTTTCGTCTGCAAACTCATTCGGTTTGGAAGAGTCCAAAATTTGTTGTTTGGGACAGGGTTAAGGAGAGAAGTTAAATTTGTGTTTGAAATAAGTTAATTGGATGCCAGCAACCCCACAGCATGAAAGACACAGGGTCTTGGCAAAACCTTGCTGGCCAGGTTGGCAAAATGAGCTAAGGCTACGAACATAAAAAATACAGATAAAATGTTTACTTTTTAAGAACTGCATGAATTTTTCAAACTGTTCCATGGCCAAGCACTATTTAAATCCAACAGTTGTACTCTTATAACAATGAAATGTTCTCTAGCATTTATCTTTAAGAACTATCAGGAAAATCTTTTTTTTTTCCAACTGTATGCAGAATAAATTCATTCACAATATAAAACTGCTGAAAGTGTGACAGCTGAAAATTAACCAAACACCAATATTTTTTAGCATTCATAATTACACAAAAACACACAAGCTTTCAAACCATAATTTTAACATTATCTTTCTAGAAAGTAATTGAATAACCATTTTCAATAAGTACAGTGACTATTGTTACTTCACATTTACTTTACCAGTCCACCACCTCCATTTGACTTTTTGTTCTAGATTTACGTTTTCTAAAGTATTATGGCAAAAGGATTGGATTCGAAGTATAAAGCATGTTCTGTAATGTTTCACATGTATCACTATATGTTTAATGTTAATAAATATTAACTCTTTACCAAACAACAAAATTTTAGAATGGTCCAAACTCAAAGTACTTGCAGACGACAAAATAAACATAACTCAAAAACTGAAATTTGTTTCCAGCAGGCTAGGAAAGATTGTGGGAAAAGGTTACCAGCATTTTCTCTTTTTACCACAATGTTTTCAAAAGGCTTCTATCCTAGGGTCGTAAAAACCACGGATTGTTCAGTAAAGAGTTATTATACAAGGGGTGTTTCTTAACTGTTTCAAATTTGTTCATGTAGGGAACAGTGTAAGGGCAAATAATTTGTAATTTTCATCTGTTTAAAATTTGGTGAGACTGTACATGTATATATACCTTATGTTGATTGATTGTATGGAGTTTAACATCATTTTCAACATTATATCACGACGGCCAGTGCACCTATCCATGCTTTCCTGGAGATTCTTTTACCAGTACCCTGCACAATATTCTTTCCAAGCCACTGGCTGCTTTCCCACATAAGCATTGTCAAAACAACAATTAGCGGTAAGAGAGGAATGAGTCCTGTTGCAATGACTATCATCAATCCTTGGAAAGAAATTGGCCCAGCCAAGGATCAAACTCACAACTCCCTGTTCTCAAGTCCTGTACACTACCAACTGAGCTACCGGGGCTTGGCATAATATACCTTATGTCTTTAACCCTTTACCACACGATCCCGAGTTTTAACGACCCTGGAAGACTGGACTTTTGAAAACATTGTGGGAAAAGGAGAAAATGCTGGCAAGCAGCATTTCATCCTTTTCCCACAATGTTTTCTAACCTTTCAGAAACAAATCCCAATTTAAAGTACCACACAATCCCGACTTTTGACGACCCTGAGAAAGAAGACTTTTAAAAACATTGTGGGAAAAGGAGAAAATGCTGGTAACCAGCATTTTCACCTTTTCCCGCAATGTTTTCTATCCTTTCTAAATAAGATTTTAATTTTTTAATTCACATTTATTTTGTCGTCTAGCGTCTGCTGATCCTTTTAATTTGGACTTGTCCAAAATTTTGTCGATTGGTAAAGAGTTAAGCAACATTTAATATTTCATCTGCGAATACCTTGAATTTGGACCAGTCTAAAACATTGTCATGTGGTAAAGAGTTAACAGGATTTCTTGTTTTTTTTCTTTCAGAATAATTAACAATAATAAACTGCATAATGC
Organism: Tridacna crocea; assembly: GCA_943736015.1. Taxonomy (NCBI): domain Eukaryota; kingdom Metazoa; phylum Mollusca; class Bivalvia; order Cardiida; family Cardiidae; genus Tridacna; species Tridacna crocea. The sequence continues at coordinate 21,292,315 of OX031069.1, forward strand.
AGAAGACACGGAATCCTGTTTCCGCCATCCACTTTTTGACCTACGAGGAACTCAAAAAGTAGAAATTAGGCACACTAACTTCCACTTTTCTAGCAAAAAAGTTACCTCGAAAAGTCGAAAAGTTGAAGTTTTTGACCTGACAATTGTCATAAAACTTTCCACTTTTCGACCTCACGTTTGTCTAGAAAAGTAGAAATTAGGACTCACTAACTTCCACTTTTCGCCTTAAAATGCTAGGTCCAAAAGTAGAGAAGTGGAAGTTTTTCACATGACAGTTGTCACTAAAACTTCCACTTTTCGACCTACAAAAGACAAAGTCGAAAAGTTGAAAAGTAGAAAAGTTGAAAAGTTGAAAAGTCGAAAAGTCGAAAAGTGGACGTTAGCCGATTAAAACTTCCACTTTTCTAGTTAGAACTAATTTTTCCCAGGATAACTTGGCCGCGTTATTATTTTAAATGTACACCGGTCAAAGGAAGATGGCAGGAGCGAATGGTAGAGGTTAAATGTACACCGAATAAGTCTGATGTCAGCCATAATACGGCAACTCCCTAGTTTTCATTTTAAACCCACCCTTATCGCATTGCAACATCCTTCAGGGAACAGACTTTCATACTTTAACGGTGTACACATTATTAGATGTATTGAAATCATGTGGCCTGCAACACGCGAAAAGGGGCATTCGGACATTTGCTTAAAGTGTCGTTTTGTATAAGGCCGCGCAGTTCGACACTTTCCGTTTATGTAATTTTCAATTTAGCGCAAGTCTACTGTGGCACAAAATCTAATGCGGTCTTAAAGTGCCGTGTCGGATCAGCCTGTGCGATCTGCGCAGGCTGATCCGAGACGACACATTATGGAAATGTCGGAATGCCCTTTTTCGCATATTGCAAGGCATATATAGTTGATACTTTGGACACTGATTAGTCTTTAAAGTTTAATGGACCCATTTCACCGAAATATCTTTCCTGAAGATTGAGTTGCGATCTCAAAATGTGGCTTGATCGCCGCTGATGGCAAGTAATCGGCGGTTGAACGCACCTTGGTCTTCTGTAGTCGCACAAGGTCGAGGGAAAGTATTCCCAAAAAAAAGATCGAAACTAGGTTTTTGACATGTCAAAAAACTAAGCTGCGACCTGTGCGATCTGGAAAATCACAGATAGATTGCCGAAAGATCACCCGTTAAACCATTTTTTTTAAAGGGATCTTATCCAATTCAGATTTACTTTGAGAAAACCTGCTATAGGCGAAAATTTTCAACATGGTTAGCCTGCACAATTCCTGCAATCTGACCAGATCGAGATGATCCCTTTTCATGCGACGAGTTGCATATCATGAAATGATACTACTAGACATTACTCTACCGAAATACCAACGCGGCAGATTCGGGGAGGTCATATTGATGTTAATGTAACAATGGGGGAAATATCGAGTTCAGAGGACAGAAATCCGTAATCGAGTTCAGAGAACATAAATTCATAATCGACTCCGATCAGCATCATAGATAGGCCTACGTCGACATTTTTATTAACCTTGGAAAGATTATGAAGGAGCCAGTGTTCGAACCAGCAACCCAGATGTTAACAAGTCATACATTTTAACCCATTACCACTTGATTCCTGTTTTTGACACCTTTGCAAAATATTATTTCGGAAAACATTATTCGAAAAGGAGAAATAGCTTTTTACAAACTATTTCTCTCACAATGTTGTCTACTCAATATTACACTTAGATTTCAATACACACTTTGGAATGTCGTCTGCAGTTTCTTTAAATTTGGACAGTCTTTTATTTCTTGTCATCTCGTAATGGGTTGAACGTGGTTTGAAAATGTCAAATTGGGCGCACGCTTAACGCGCAGTTCCTGACTAGATTTGTGTTACTATAAACTCAGCCCATAGGCGGTATCGGATAAAGATAGACGTCCGATTTAAACAGTGTACATGTATACTTATTCGGTAGACGTTTAGCCTTCACCTGGACAAAATAGGTGACACAGGAATTTTTACCCCTACACCGGCTCCAACATTATTCGGTGCTGATAAACAAACATCCCGTGATAACCAGTCATAACTAGAAAAGTGGAAGTTTTAAGGCTAACTTCCACTTTTCAACTTTCTACTTTTCTACTTTTCGACCTTGTCTTTTTTAGGTCGAAAAGTGGAAGTTTTATTGACAATTGTCATGTGAAAAACTTCCATTTTTCTACTTTTCGACCTAGCATTTTAAGGCGAAAAGTGGAAGTTAGTGAGTCCTAATTTCTACTTTTCTAGACAAACGTGAGGTCGAAAAGTGGAAAGTTTTATGACAATTGTCAGGTCAAAAACTTCAACTTTTCGACTTTTCGAGGTAACTTTTTTGTTAGAAAAGTGGAAGTTAAAGAACCTAATTTCCACTTTTCGAGTTCCTCGTAGGTCGAAAAGTGGATGGCGGAAACAGGATTCCGTAGAAGATAACATATGATGAAAACTCTGTATGTCAAGATCAGATGGTTCTAATAACTTTAGGCCCAAAATATTGAAAAAGGTTTACATAGTGAGAAAATCTGAAAAGCTTGTTGGAGTGAAATAATTCACAAAGGGGTCATGCATTGATCAGTGGTAAAGTGTAGGGTTTGTCTGCTGGAAGTTTGAGTTTAAGCCTTCATCAATGCAGTGGGTTTCTTATGGAGTGACCTTTGGCAAGGCACTTCAGGACCCTAGCTTAGTATTGGTGAAAACCCAGGACATGCATGAAATATGTGAGCCTTTGCCATGATGTGATTGAAATAATGTTGAAAGCTGTGTAAAATACCCTTCTGTCAGTTAATCAGTCACTGAACTAGTATTCCCTTGATCCTTATAAAGATGAGCACACATTTTGCTGCAGATGTAAATGATTAGGACAGACTCCACAATAATGCAGCATGATCTTAGGGCCGTAAATTTCTGAAATCTTAATTCTTCTCTTTGAGAAAAAAACATTGTGAAATAAGGAGAAAATGCTGCTTATCAGTAATTTCTTCTTTACCTACAATGTTTTCAGACGTTTTACTTGGGCTCCCAAATAGACGCTCAGGATAATGTGGTGTAAAAGGTTATTGCATCATCTTGAATTTTTTAGTAGTAAAAAAAAATTATCTTGTGCTCTAAAAGGTAACATCCCATCAAAAGAATATTTGCGTGTTAATGACAAGCTATAAAATACTTGCACTGCAACTTTCACTTTGAACATATCAAAACAACAGATGGTGGGTGCGTACATCTTTGTAGAATGTTGCAATCTTTCGTAAAAATAAGTTTAACTCTTTTCCACACAATGACGCCCTTTAACGACCTTTGGAGTGAATCATGTTGGAAAACATTGTGGGAAAAGGAGAAAATGCTGGTAACCAGCATTTTCTCCTTTTCCCACAATGTTTTCTACCCTTCCCAAAATCAAATTTCAATTTTTTAGTCGCAATCATTTTGTCGTCTACAAATGCTTTCAATTTGGACCAGTCCATAAATTTGTCATTTGGTAAAAGGTTAATTCTGAATGACAGTATGCGATCAAAATGAAATAATTTCAAAATTGGCATTTTATTCCAGACTACAAACTACTCCAAAACTGGTATTTCACCCCAGAAAACGAAATACTGCCATCAGCTAGAATCAACCACAACAAACGAGATTGTAAAGAAATGTTAGCAATTTTGAAATTCCATCAACACTCTGACGGTCAAAAATTCAAACCGTTCGTTCCATTAACAACATCAAGAAGATGTAGGCAAGTTTTAAATTCCATAAAACATGATCAAAACAGAACAATGATAGTTCCCCATTCAATTTCACACACCACAGTTAAGTTTATTCAGTACATCAAAAAGCACTGCTTGCTATATTTCTCATTTGGAGTAACTGGTTGTCCAAGGGAGAGAAAAAACACAGAAATTACCTAATGATGACTACTAAATGACATATTTTTAGACTCCTTAACCCTTCACCAAACAATCCCTGGTTTTTACAACCCTGAGATAGAAGCCTTTTGAAAACATTGTAGGAAAAGGAGAAAATGCTGGTAACAAGCATTTTCTCCTTTTCCCACAATGCTTTCAACCCTTCTCCCCAGGAAACAAATTTCATTTTTTTAATTATCCTTATTTTGTGGTCTGCAAGTGCTTTCAATTTGGACCAGTCTAAAATACTGTCATTTGGTAAAGGGTTAACTCTTTACCAAATGGCATAGTTTTAGATAGATCCAATTCCTTGTCTGCGCTTGTTAAATTCTTTAAAGATTGGACTTGTACGTTATGACGCATCACCATCCCCGTTACTTGCAGGGTTCGAATTTCATTTTTTATCCACTGGCAAATTTTATTAAATGGCTTTTTTCCCCACTCACAAAATTAAAATGGACTCATATTGCCTTTTGAAGCCCAGGATGCTTTCCAGTACCAATGGTAAAAAACAAAAGAAAGAGGAACTATATAATTAATATTAAAATCATTTAACTGTCAATTCAATTCCAGTTGAATATAAACAAACAATACAAACAAACAATGTTTTCAAAAGGCTTCTTTCTCAGAATCATCAAAAGTCAGAGTGGTGTGGTAAAGAGTTAAAGTGTCTTCCACATCTGAAGTTACCTTAGCAGACCATGTAGATCAAGATCAGAATGCACAAGATGTACACTGTCTGCTTTGCAAAAATGCTGTAGACAAAAGACAACCATGAAAATGCAACTATCTGAAACTTAATCTCAACTGCAAAATGTCAATTTGCTTGATTTTGGCACATTTAGAGTTAAAGGCTACTGGCTGAAATGACTGATGGGTTAACCTCTTACAACACAATCCCGACTTTTAACCACCCTGAGAAAGAAGCCTTCTGAAAACATTGTGGGAAAAGGAGAAAATGCTGGTAACCAACACTTTCTCCTTTTCCCATGATGTCTTCTACTCTCTCAGAGACAAATTTTGTCATTTGGGTCACCTTTAATGTGTTGCCTGCAAATGCTTTCAATTTGGACCAATCTAAAATTTTGTTGTTTGGTAAAGAGTTAAAAACCACGACATAATGGCAAAATGATCAACTTTTACTTTCATCGACAAAAGGAGCAAAATAATTTGGTTGTTATTTCACAAAATTACCCGTCCATTATTTGTCATTTTGTCAGTAACTATCTTTTTGACTTCTCATGGTTTTTTTTTTACTCATTTTAGCCCTTAGAGTGCCTAGTCAACTCCACACAGTCCTACTTACAAGCCCACTTTCTCTGAAAATCCCAGATTTACCGGCATTTTTACCCTAGAAATACAATCCTAATAACTGTTATTTCAGTTGCTTTTGTCTGCCGTGTTTCAGATAAGTGGACAGTGTAGATCAAAGATCAGACTGCACAGTCTGACCTGTAATCTACACTGAATGAAAAAAAGACATTAGACATGCGAGGCTCTTTCAAGTTTAATCCTTTACCATACAATCCCAACTTTTAATAACCCTAAAGAAAAAGGTTTTTGAAAAACTTGTGGGAAAAGGAGAACATGCTGGTAACTAGCATTTGTTTTTCCTTTTTCCACAATGTTTATTATCCTATCAAAGACAGAAATCATCATTTAGGCTACATTTATTTTGTAGCCTGCAAAAACCTTCTTCTTGGTCAAGTCCGAAATTTTGATATTTGGTAAAGGGTTAACCCTTTACCAGACCACGAAATTTTAGACCTGTCCAAATTGAAAGCATTTGCAGACGACAATTTCAATGTGGCCCAAATGGTGCAATTGTTTATTGATAGGGTAGAAAACATTGTGGAAAAAGGAGAAAATGCTGGTAACCAGCATTTTCTCCTTTTCCCACAATGTTTTCAAAAGGCTTCTTCCCAAAGGTAGTCAAAATTCGTCATTGTGTGGTAAAGTGTTAAACACTGAGAGGGGTATTGAAATAACCAAAGTATGTTAATGTCATTCTAACCACATAAGGTACTTTTATCCTTTACTAAAGAATCAGTGTTTTATCCAACCAAAGAGAGCAACCTTTTGAAAATATTGTGGGAAAAGGAGAAAATCTTGGTAAACAACTGGAAGCCGGCATTTTCTCTTTTTCTTCAATGTTATGTATCCATCTAAGATAATTACAGCATGCCATCAGTCAAGTAACAAGACTTTGCTGTCTACAAAATGCTTCAACATTTGGTAAGGAGACAATAAGGCTATACCAAACAATCTCAGTTTAACTCTTTACCAAACGACAAAATTTTGGACTAGTCCAAATTGAAAGCATTGGCAGACGACATAATAGATGTGACTGAAAAATTCAAATTTGGTTTGGGAAAGGTAGTAAACATTGTGGGAAAAGGAGAAAATGCTGGTTACCAGCATTTTCTCCTTTTCCCACAATGTTTTCCAAAGACTTCTTTCTCAGGGTTGTTAAAAGCCAGGATTGTGTGGTAAAGACTTAAATAACCTGAAAGATGCATTTTCTCCCATTTCCACAATGTCTTCTATCTTTTCAGAGACAAATCTTGTACATTTTAGCCACATTTTTGGTCTGCAGATGCTTTCAGTTTGAAAAACTCTAAAACTTTATCACACAGCATAATTTGAGACTTGTCCAAATTCAAAGCATACGCAGACAACAATTTAAATCATGGGTGGCTAAAATGACAGTTACCAGCATTGTCTCCTTTTCCCACAATGTTTTCAAAAAAGCTTTCTTTCTCAAGGTTGTTGACACTGAGGATTGTGTGGTATAGGGTTATATCACAAATGGTACAGTAAGTCCAGTCATTCTGCTTTCACCAGTGGAATAATTTTGAGGTATGGATCTATCCTACAATTCAAGAGAATGAGGCCCCATAAGCTTGCACTATATGATGAGGATTATTCGTCAGTTATTTCCCTTGATTCTTTGCAGAATTATATTGGTCCTGGGCACATATTCACCAACCATTCTTAAGAATGTTCTTTGTCTAATTCTCCAGAATTTTCTACATTTGTAAGAAACACAACTTCTGATTGGTTAAACCATTTGGTTTTTCTTGGGCAACTGAATTTTTCCATAGTACTCAGATACAAACCTGACCTTTCTGTAAGATTATGCGAGTTTGCTAAGTAACGTGCTATATTTGTTGTCAAACCTGTCAAGCTAACAAGCTAGGAAATCTTGTCAGACTTTTTTGTTTACATGACGCCCAATGGTGTGTTTTCATTGGCCGTTAAGATTGGTTGGTTGTATTGGAGTTTAACGCCACTATAACAGCTAAGGTCATATCATGGCTGTAGGTGACGCACATGTGTTTCCTGGCTTTCTCTGACCAGTACTAACACTACTTTCTTTCCAAAGCCACCAACTACTTTTCTCACATGCCTCAGCAGAGGTGAGAGGCGAAAATACGCCGGAAAGAAAGATCGCCTCTATCGTGTATCGAACTCACAACCACCAGGTCATGAGTCCGACACGCTCACCACTGAGCCACCCGGACGGACTGGCCGATAAGACTTTGGTAGACCTGTCAATCAAAATCAGCAGAAAGGTCAATTGGAAATGGCATGTTAAAATTTACAGGGTGAGGCCATCATTCTATCGTGAAAATACTAATTTTTGACTGAAATGAGCTTCACTTGTTCAATAGCCTTCTATTGGCCCATTGATACAAAATTTATCTGCCAATCTCTTGCTCCTGGGCTTTTTTGGTCAACAACCAGCTCGTCCAATGGCTTGCTCATCCCATGATTGCACACTACTTCATTTGATTGGGCATGAGTATTTATAGATCAAATTAATTAACTGTAATATTGGGAAATAAATGTTAACAACCAAATATATTTCTAAATCCTAATTTTCAGGTACAAACTTAATTCTATTCGATGTATTCATCTGATGTATTCATTCTGATCTATCTCTCTATCCATCATGCATCATACTGTTAAGGAACATTACTCCCAACTCCCCTTAATAATCAACGGGAGACCGCCAATACACATATAATCCTAACTTTGTCATGACTACTCTCCCTTAAACGAAAAAGGTATTCATTTGCTTAAAATAGGTCGACTTTCAAGGCAATATCTGAATAACATTTTTCTTTTTCTTTCAAATTATTAACTCCACACAATGACTTCCTTGACACATACTGTGGATTCATATAATTTTGTTGGTATGAAATTTCGTGGATTTTTCAAATTCGGCATTTTCGTTTGACCGTAAATTCGTTGATTTTCCATTTCCAAACGAAAAAAAATTTTTTTGTATAAAAAAGTCTTAACTGTCCATTAATAAAGTGTGTGAAAGAAAAAAAAAAGATAACATAAGACGGGACTCGATCGATGACAAGTATACAGGTATCGAGTGTAAATGGTGTAACGTTCATGACACTTATCTGATAATCTGATCGCCGGTCTCGAGCCTATCAATTAAGACATGCGTAATTATTTACAATTTACACCGTTATTATTTAATCCAGTAGTCACAGTTTACAATCAAATTTTAAGCCGTAAAAGATACGACGACGTTTTCAGAATCGTCTGCTTTGAAAATCGTCTGCTTTGAAACTGCTGACTTCCGAAGCTTCCCTTTCCAAATGTCTGGGTCACTTAGGAAAACACGACTGCTTGTCGCATCATTCGCTGATATATTGTGACAGATGGAAAGAGATCTTTTGTTTAGAGCTCGAGTCGTTACTGAAATGATAGTTGATACGTTTTACCTTGTTGTCCAAAAGTGTGTCCGAAATAGTAAGTGTGAAATCCGACAAATTTGCATCTAGATCTATATTTAGAACAAGCGTAAAGGATCAAAATTGTAGTAGACCTAAGTTTAGGCTTCCATTCAATCTTGTGCGACTTCCAAAAGTTGCTTTCTTATACGAGCTTGTTCAACTGCATGGGATAGATCGATGATCAGACTGCAAGTTCTGTTTAAGTCTGACACCGTCCAACAACACGTTGAAATCCGCCATCTTGTCATCACCAAATTTAATATTTGAACGACCCAAATATAAGACAAGCCGTCCGTCAACATGATTTTATGCCTGTCACAGGTACACACGCATTTGCACTAACATTTTTATTTGGGGTAGATTTATGACATAACGTGTAAGTCATTCGAAGCAAGAGGCTTGTAATACAGACGTTTGTTGTACACATTTACGTCAGTTTTACCCTACGAAATCTATGGTCACATTGCGTTTAGAAATGGCCGTTTCAAAAACACCTGGGCAGTCGTGTCACATGCTTTGTGTAGACAGCAGGAATTTGGTTTGGCTGTTTGCGAAAAAAAAATCCTCGCAGCCGAAATGCAACAATAAAAAATAAACATGGATTAGTTGACGCGTGTAGGTATTTTTTCAACAGTGTTTATGCTGTCGTCGCCAGGATAACAAAAAAAGAAAGTTAAAGCAACGGAGAAATCACTATTTTTACTCGGTAATTGTTAAGTCTCAACAAAATCTTTATAGGAACAAATAATCTAAGGTGCAAATAACTTACTGTTCGATAGGGAGTGTGTACATTTTAACATTAGCGTCGTCATGTTCGTTATTAATGAAGCCGAACCAAACTTAGTTGAAGATGGCCAAGGACTTATCTTTCGTCGGGAACTTGAATTCATGGACTTACCTACCCACGAAATCAACAAAAATTAGTACTCAACGAATATTAATGGTTTCACAGTACCATTTCAGTGTTCTCAACACTTTGAATATCCTTATTTTCTTACAGTGCATAGCCATGTTCTGGAGATATTTCAACTAAACATAATTAGATTCTTTTACACACCATCATTTGAGTTACACGAGGACCTTATACATATACCATAAATCATCATTATATTTATCGCAGCATCCCCAAAGTAACCAAGGATAAAAATAAAGAAATACAGGTTAAAGGACCAGTCTCTTGTTTGGTTACCTTTAGTCTTTACCTAGAAAGGGAGACAATTTCAATCACAGGAATGCCCCCCCCTCCATTGAGTCATGGTTTGTGAAAAGGGGGATTAATGCACTTACAGAAAGTATTGAACCACATCAGTTTGCAGTCCAAACAGGCTGACCTTGGCCAAATTTTTTTTCTACTGGTCAACTTTCTGCATGTCAGAGGACCAGTCTACCTTATGATTGCATTGGCTATAAGACAATTATGTGATGACTGGCTTGGTACTATGCATCAGAGGTGCATTATGCCCCTTTTTGCCAGAGCATGGCTAAAGTGTATTATGTCCTTTACATCAAATTTTTTCAGTAAAAACATAATTGTCCCAAAACGCAATTCGAGTTTTGGACAGCTTACATCTAGGTAAAGCGACGATATCAAAAATGAAATGTTATGTTTTACTTGCAATAAAACTTAAAAAATGTCCCAAATACAAACAGTTCAAATTTAAACACTGACCACAAGAAAAAAAAGTTTCATTCATTGTTTACTTGAGATGTTTATGTTTCTGAAAACTGACATGAAATGGTTGCCAAACATGATAATCTCCATAGTTTTTATACAGAACCATTTCAGTGTTCTCAACACTTTGAAACAACTTCTAAAAGTGCTTTAGGCATTGAAATGTTTAATAACTTGGCCTTGGTCATTAATCTCATTAACAATTCATTCCATTTCCCTGCAATATCTGCAGAATCTGGATTGAGGACTACATACACCAGATCAAAGTACTGAAAGTACTCATGGAAGTCGATTTTAGAATTAGATTGAGTAATGAAGAAATCGTTCCCCCTGGTCTGAAGGTGCGTTCAATTTGGATGTGACCAAAAGTTTCTCATCATGTGCAGAGTGAAATAGTCAACAAAACTCAATACTATTTAAGGTGAAACAGTTAAACAAAAAGAAGAACAGAAACAAAGCTTCTTTTTTTTTTCAATTTAATTTGAAAGAAGTATCATCTTCTAGTAACATGAATCGAGTACCACAACAAAATGAATATTATGTAAAGGTAGTTGAAACAAGTAAGCAGTATATTTGTGAATAAACACCTCAATCTCAAGCAGGACATGTCAATACCCTTTCGCACACAATGACGACTTTTGACTACTCTTGGAGAGAAGCAGCTTGAAAATATTGTGGCAAAAGTAAAAAACAATTGAATACTAAGTGTTACATTCTTATCCCAGTGCTTTGTCTCAATTCAGACCTGTCAAAAAGGCTCGCAAAAAGACTAGGAAGTTTAACTTTGAACTGCATAAAAAAGAAAATGTGGCTTTTATTGCATAATATTTCAAGGGACCAAAACAAAAATCTCATATTTTTCTTATATTTTCGAAACATCAAAATAAGTAATAATAGCTTGTAAAGATCTTTCTGATATTTTTTTTAATTGTATGCCCTTGTAGTATGATGAACATTGAAAGTATATTTTAATACTTCAGCTAGAGTATATTCTCATACTGTTAAATTTGTTTAATGCAGAGAATACTTCTAAGACAAATTTAGGGACCATACAACTTGTATAAAGAGAAATAAATGGCCCTTGAATCAAAACTTAACCCATAGCCAACTAGCCCGATTTTTAAAGTTGTTTGGTATATTTTTGAAAACTCTGTGTCCAAAGGTAAAAATGCTTGCGACAAGCATTTTCATCTCTGCTGATGCTTTGAGTTGCAAATAAATGAAAGTAAAAAAAGCTCAAAATCTTATAATTGATGATGATTTTTAAAAAGAAAACATGAGTACATGTATTTAGCCAACAACTTGCACACTATGTCAAAGGAATCTACAGATAAACACTGGTACATTGCAACACAATGCTTTCTTCATATAATCCAAATAGTGTCTCTTTCCAATAATGTTTATATTTATCCTTTCAGTACCTTTTCCACTTTTTTGGCCATTTTATGAAATTGTCTGCTGAAATCTGGGACAATTTAATTTTTGTCTGCTAGTAGCTATTTATTAAACAGCAAAATTTTAGACTGGTCTAAATTGAAAGCACTTGCAGACAACAAAATAAAGTCAACTCAAAAATTAAAGTTTTCTTCCAGGCAAGGCGGAAAACGCTGTGGAAAAAGGAGAAATTACTGGCAACCAGCATTTTCTCCTTTTCCAACAATGTTCTCAAAAGCCTTCTATCTCAGGGTAGTGAAAACCAGGGATGATTTGGTAAAGGGTTAATTGGTTAAAGAACAGGCAAATATAGTAAGATACAGCATGTAAACATAAAGGTAGTGGCAAAAATATTATGAACATGTACCAAAAAGTAATCAAGTGAAAATATATACACAAAAACCTGACTAGCCAGACGATGTGCATGTAAAATATCAATCTATCACTCTATGTACATAAAAAAAAATTTAATCTTGAAAAGATTTGCAAACAAGAAATGAACTTTTGCTCAAAGTGTGCAGTAGCCTTTTGAAGAAAGAAAACATGGTGACCGATGGAGTAAATACGCATTACAAGCACTTTCTCATATACCCAAAATGTTTCCAAAAGCATTCTACCTCAAGTCTATAAACTAGAGGCGCTTGAGCGCCTGTATCGCTCCACAGGCCTGATTTTTCTGCGACGGTGAAGAGAAGTTTTTAACAATTACCATTCATTCCTGCATTTTAGGTCACTTTAAAAGAAAAAAAGCTATGAAAGCGTGAGAAAAGAAGAAAATAAAAGTAACCTGCAATTTCTTAGTTTTACACAATCATTTCTACCCTTTTTGATACAAGTTTTACTAATTTGAAGATTTATTATGTTGTCTGCAACATCTTTCAATTATGGCCAATTATAAAAATTTTGTCTTCTGGTTATAGTTAACTCATTACCAAATGACAACATTTTAGGGTTGTCAAAATGGAAAGCATTTTGTAGATGAAAAAATAAATGACTGAAAATTTAAAAGTTGTTTTGTGAAGGGTAGATAACATTGTGGGAAAAGGTTACCAGCATTTTCTCCTTTTCCCACAATGTTTTCTAAAGTCTTCTTTGTCAGGGATCAGTTTGATTGGATAACAAAATGCCTTATCACAACAGTAAAGCCCTGTCCCTCTTTGTTACACAGTGTTCTCACTAGGATTTTAAAAGTTGGATTCCAGGAATCCAAGTCAAGAAAAAGTTGGATTCCAAACTGAAAAGTTGGATTCCAGCCTGAAAAAGTTGGATTCCAAAACAGTTCGGAAGAATTTTCACGTGCAAGTTATCAACATCTCAAAACTGTAAATTTTAGATTTGTGCATCATGGAGACATAATGTCTGTAATACACAAGTCTAGATTTACAAAGGAAATTACTTAGTATGTAAGATTTTATTGTAATAGCTCAAAGAAATAAAGAAGTTTAATAACTTTTCACTTGATCTTTAATTTAGACTATGTAAATAATTCAACATGATAATGCATATTTCAAATATTTGTGATAATAATACAAGTACATGTGGCAATAGTTGTAGATCCTTTGTGACAAAATTTTGTAAATTCAGTTCTTATTCCAATTTAATTTTTGTCAATATGGATTATGATGTCTACATTTTCCTTGACAATACTTTAGACCTGTCCAAATTTAAAGCTTGCATAAATTTGCAGATAACATAATCATGGATTGAACAATTCATTTTGGCTTTCAAAATGTTCTCAACTTGTAATTAAGTACACAATGAAAGTCAAATGAAATGAAAGTCAAATGAAAATTCAATCTCTCTCCTTCTTTTCATGACAAATCTACATTTATAAAAAGTGCCCTGGCTTTGCTTCAAATCTACAAAAGCTCATCATAAATGCTATTTACTTCAATTTGATGAACAGGAATAATTGACAAAATTTTAGACTTGTCCAAATTTAAAACATTCGTAGATGACAAATTACATGTAACTCAGCAAATTAAAATTTATTTTGGGAAAGGTAGAAAATATAGTGGGAAAAGGAAAAATTTTACCATTTTTCCACAATGTTTTCAAATGCCTTATTTCTTAGAGTATTATAAGGTATTATAAGCTGAGGGACTGACGGACTGTGGTGAAAGTTAAGCAAAATCATTAAGTTGTTTACTCTCACTGTTCATACACATTTTATCACTTTCGTCTTATTCTCTTTGCTAAGAATCTTCTGACTGCTGGTTGTGGGCCAAAATCTTCTAAGGAGGGACCCTCTTCTTTCACTCCCATGAGTTTAGTGACAGTATCATGCTTAAGGCGAGCTCTTCCTTTTGTTTTGATCTTGTTGTGAACACTAAACCCTCTTTCACATGCGATGGAAGTGAGTGGTGAAGTCAGCACAATTGTAGTTTTTCATAATGATACTGCAGGCTTCTGGTAGTGAACAATTAAGTGATTTCAAAATAACTTTCAGTTGGTAGTAGTCTTCTTTTGCTTTATTTGCATCCAACACTCCATTTTCTTCTCCATACAGGTAAGTTAGCTGCCTGAGTTCTTCTTCACCATATTCTTCAAGGCTGTTTATATTCTTTGGTATTTCAGCTGGATTGAGGACTTTGTTCAAGAGTTGGAGATTTTTTATGGAGTTTTCATCAAATCTGGAAGTGATATTATCAATTAGTTTTTCAATATAATCTGTTGAGTTATTTTGAAACTACATTCTTAACTGTTGTTTGTTGTCAATTTCACTCCTTTGCAGATGCTTTTTGTACTTTCAGTGTCATCATATATTTTTGTCAGTACAAATTATTTGTACTAGGTCACCAGTAGGTCAATAAACCTTTACCAGAACTAATCAAAGTGCAGAGGTTCTCTTGTTTTATATGAAAAGGATTATAGATTATGTAAAGCAACCATCTTTAACTCTTTACCAAACAACAAAATTTGGGATGTGACCAAACTGAAAGCATTTGCAGACAACAAATTAAACATTGATGAAATGATGATTTCTCTCCTTGATAGAGTAGAAAACACTGAGGTAAAAAGAGAAAATGCTGATTACCAGCATTTTCTCCTTTTCCAAGAGTGTTTTCTAAAGACTTCTTCTTTAGGGTCGTTAAAAGTCAGGACTGTATGGTAAAGACTTATCAGCATAGGAACTAACCTCCAATACAACAATGAAATCAAAATGAATAGTATATATGAGAGAAGAAATTTTTCAAAGGTCTGAAAGAGATTAACTCATTACCCAAATGACAATATTTTAGGCTTGTCCAAATTGAAAGCATTTGCAGACCAAAGATAAAAGTGAATGAAAATTTGAACTTTGTTTTTTGAGGGGTAGAAAATAATGTGGGAAAAGGAGAAAATGCGACTTACCAGCATTTTCTCCTTTTCCCACAATGTTTTCAAAAGGCTTGTTTCCAAAGGTCGTCAAAAGTAGGGATTGCGTGGTAATGGGTTAACTTGAGGACAATACTGTCGAAAGTTTAATTATCCTTTTACATCTTGGTGATTCTGTTAAAGATACTGAAAGCCAGTTTTAGTCCAGTCAAAATAATGAAAAAAAGGGCTTAACCCAAAACTAATTGCAACACAAGCCATTCTTTGATTTTTATGAGGGATTACCCTCCCTAAACAATATATAGAAAGTAGGACGAAATCGGAAGATATGAAATTCAATTTTTTCGCGCGTTTTGTTTCCAGCCGCAACTTTGTGTACAAATAGTAGCTTATGTGTAAATTTTACATTCTTCGAACTGTTTTGAGCTTTCTATATTGCATGTAACATTTTCTGATAACTCTGGTAGTGAATTATCTAGTTATTTGAAATATTGTTCTTTCTTCTTCCTGTTTTTTTACTTAAAATAATGATAGAGGCAATATCAACTTACCCCACCCACTACTTTTTGTATTAGATTTTCAGGATCAATTTTTTGGGGGGGACTGCTATGTGCATGATCATTCCCTATATGATAATAATTGCTTATTAAAAGCCTACACACATTCTTTCAATGGCTGCCATTCGATAAAGTCTGGCACAATGTCTTGTGATGGAATCGTGAATGCCGAATCTGGGTCTTATCATAGATTTTGTGAAACAACGAAATTGTTTATGAATAAACTTGAATGTTTGGTTGAATGACTTTATATGCAACAATCAGCTTGGTTTCAGTCATACCACTGTGACATTTCACATATTGGTGTATTTCTTTGGTTTCACCAGTAATACGGTTGGGATCTGAAGTGTCTTGCCAAACAACACTCTCACTAAAAACATAGGAATAAACTTGAATCATTGTGTTTTAAGTTTAGAAAACTGTGTTAGGATGTTTTTGACAAGATGCAGGTAATATTTCAACCTATGATAATTAAAAAAATTACAACATCTTTTTTATCTTAATATGTACTTACCCTATTGCTTTTTCTATAAATAAGCAAACCTTGAACCACCATTTTAGTAAAAGGTAACATACCGCTATCAACTGCAGGGGCATATTAAGTCATTTAAAGGTTAAACACAAGTACTCCCATAGATGTATTCAAGCAAAGCTGTCATATGAACCAATGATTGTAAGTCTTACAACTTAGATTTGTAACCCACACATACAAAGTTCCAACTTTGTAAGGTTTCGTTATTCAACCATATAATGTTCTTTTTCTTATTATGAATTCCAGCAACAATTTTTTATCCAATTCGTTGCCATTTAAGTTACGAAAAAGCCACAATACTGGTTTTGTGATTGGTGTCTGTCAAACTTGATAAGGGACTCACTTTCCAAGTTAAGCAAATGATATTCGCATGCACATGTTCAAAAGTCATAAGCAAGGGTAGTCCAAAATGTACTGTTGATAAAAAATGCCAGCTGGTCTTTTATGATAACTGAATGACATCGGGCATTTTTTGAAAATAATTAAGATTCTACCACATCTTTTGAATTTAGGTGTGCACTACGGTAAAATGTTCCCTAGCCAACCAGTAGACACATGCCTCGGACATATCTTATATAAAGAAAAGACTAATTGATAAGTTACAAACCATGCAATGAATGCTAAAGTACATCTGCATAAAAGCTGACGTTATGAAGGCAGAGTGTCTACAGAGGTAAGTTAATATCTGCAAGAGTGTTACCAAGGAGAAACTTAAAGCTCTAATAATTTCAGACAGAGACATCATGCAACCAGCCAAATCTAGTTCTTTGATGATGAAGTACGATAGATATCAGTGAATTATGGACTCGGACAGGTTGCAGTTTGATCCAGTATTATTTCTTCGTGTGTTTACAAATAAAAGAATCGTTGGATAATGTTCAACCAAGTTTCTGACAATCGAATGACGTCCGCGTGGTGAATATGTTAGCTGGTCTCTGTGCGTGAACCAGGAGGTAACTGCACTGAGACCATCTAGGACAATTCAGTCTATCAGTAGTTTTATATCGACTACTAATGATAAAATTGCCAGCAAAGAAGGACAAGGTAAATTCAATGGCAAGACTGCAGTAAGAATATAATTTGCCAAGAAGCGCAGATTCTTGGCCAGTTTAAACCAGGCGCCAACCTTTCGAGAACCTCAAGAATCTTATCCAGTTTCAGGCGAAGTTATGACTTGGAATCCACTCATTACTCCCACATTAGAGCAAGGCTTTCACTTAAACAAAGCTTTCTTCGTGGGCTTCTCCAGCTTTCCCAATGTAAACTGCTAAGGCAACAAGCATGTTTCTTCTTTGCTGAAGAAACGCTCCAAACAGCCTCCGTTTCAAAAGAATGTTACTTCTGATTATAATGCAAACAAAATCCCGACAATAGAGAATTTGGAATCTCAACTTTCATTAGTTACATGTAAGCTGGGCGGCTCCAGTCAGACAAAACTTCTACTGCCTGCTGCCTACAGAGAAATCGCCGATACCCTGACAATAAGTAAAAGGCAGTGCCTACATGTTTGACAAGATGCCCGGATGACGTGAGTTTTGTTGTTGTTGTTGCCGTTAACTGTTAAGTTGTACCTTAACATCCAACAAACTCTGTCTACTGACAAAATTTTCAGCTGTTCTTGTTCATTTGCAACTGCCGCTGGACTGGTGCAATCCCATTCTGATCCGATTCCGGATAAAGGCGCACTGTCCGTTGGCAGTCCCTAATTTGTGACCGTGCCATTAGAAACGGTCCATGAACCATGTACACTCTCTCTTTGGAAATAGGAAAATGCTATGTACATGTAAATTGGATTCTGATGGATAATATACATGTATACGAGTAAGGTCAGTGCAAGTTTAGATCCTCGGCTCTCTGCGCTGTGAACAGGACAGAGGGCGGAGGATCTGAACTCGGACAGGGGTGTTCTGCGGAATTTCAGAATGGTTACAAAATGGGTGAATTTTTTACGTTATCACCATGAATGGCAGGTGGAGATGATGGGAAAAAATCCTGAAAAGTTAAATTATCCATGTAGGGTTCACTTAACTTTAGGCCCCTGAAGAAGAGTAGAATTCACAAGTTCAGTATTTCTACAAGTTTTTTTTTTTATCATAAAATGCTAAAATATAAAAAAAATTATATATTATTTTGATGATAATTTTATATGCAACAAAAATGGAAATATCCCAAGTGTATCTGTACTTAATATCTGTAAAGAGTAAGACAGTATCTGCTAACGTATCCATTTGTAGGAAGAATACTAAAAGAGGTCTCTTGCGATATTGTCTTACACGGATACGTAGCCTATGATTTATTGTAAATCTAGTTTTCATGCTAATTTGGAAGTGCAAGTTGGAATGTCACATGGTCCTTAGCATGCAACGATTATGTGGAATGGCAGTCAAATGAGTATATTATATTCGGACCGCAAAACTACCTTCTCGCTTCTTCAACACCAAATTTATACCACTTAACGTAGTGGACCCTTAATAGAAACAGCTATTTCCACCATATTATTATCCTACAGAATTTGCTAATATTAAAAATAAGTATTACTGTACTACTTTCACCAAGCCACTTTTTCATTTTGTCCTTCCTGGAATTATCGTTTATAAATCTAAAACCACTATTCTCATTACTAAGAGATGCGATAATTACCTCCCTTCTCTGGAGATTAACAAAAGTATCAACAGATAATATGAAGATAGACATCAAAGGAATTTCTGGTCAGTTAAAAATGTGCAAAAGTATTATATCTATATAAATCTGTCTTTATCAACGGTCAAGAAATTTTATGCCATGCTGCACTAGAAGTATTACGGGTCCTCTACATATACCTTAACAAAGTGTTGCCGACAAGTTTCTGTACATTTAAAGAGAAAAATATGGTCTGAAGTACTAATCAGTATTTCAACAAACAAAAATTTATTCACAATAAAAATGTAAGTTTACTATGTCAACTGTCCAACCTTAGTTTATTGTATATATACAGTGGTCCTTCCCTTTGTATTGGTGGGTGGGGTAAACCAACTCCAGTGTAGAACTAAATTGACAGAATGGATGCTGCCTTATATGTAAATCATGGCGGGCAGGTTGTAACAAGTTGCTAGTGGGTTTTCTGTTACTTTCAAGAGAAAAATCAAGTAGGAATGACATGTAAAACTTGCGAGATGAGCTGTAACAATGTTTAAAATGGCCAAATTCATATGAATTCAAAAAAGCTGAAAAAATCAAAGTTCATATCCTCCGATTTCGTCCTACTTTACATATGTTAAAAAGGTGTCCCTATGGATGTTGAAAACGAAAAAAGTGTTTGTGTTGCAATTAGTTTTGGGTCTTCTCACAATTTGACTGGACTATTTGTGACATTGCTTTTCTGGGCTTTGTCAAATAGAACTTCAGGAGCAACATGTAAATGTGCTTGTGCTAATGGTGAACAGACACACAATAGTCAAAATACCAACCCATCACAACTGTTCACCATGAGCACTAGGGATAACCTGGGAAGACTAGAGTGGATTTAATACCTTAATTTCAGTCTTTGTTTTGGTTGACACTGACATCTCGTCTCTGTATGTATTGACAACAACAATTGTTAGCTGTATGTATTGACCCATTAGGTTCTTTGAACTCATCTCCCTCCACTCCCTCCAGAGTGACACCTTTAAGTCATCTGTGCCATCTTGAGATCTTAACTGTCTTGACCTGGACGTCTGTCCCTCTGACCTGCACAATCTTCACAATCTCTTCCTAAAACAGATACAAAGAAATATAACCAAATGATAGCCATACAAAAATCTGAACAGTATTTAACTTAACATTCTTCTTTTATCAAAGATGCATATTGTAGATTGATGCAACATCAAGTTATTGTCCAAAGAATTGAAGAGGGCCTTGATTGTCTAAAATTACCCACCTTACTGTTGAGCAATTTTTTCTTTAACAAAAATGTTTTTCAAAAATCTTTTCAAGGGTCAATTTTACCTCTTGTAATGCTGATTTCCCAGAATAGACTATTCCAGATTTGCTTCCGAATTTCAGTCACTGTAAAATTTGCCAACAGTGCAGACCAACATCAGACTGAATGGCTGCGCAGGTTGATCATTGGTCTACACTATTAGCAAATATGACCAATGTTGCAATAGGCAAGATAGGGGTTAAGGCTTCCCGTTAAGCTCAGCCCGCATTTCTTTAGCTTAACTGCTTTATCCCACTTGAAAGCATCATGCTAACACATACAAACCAGGTCTAACCCCTTTACCCATTGACAACATTCTAGCCTTGTCCAAATTGAAAGCAGTTGCAGACAACAATTTCAATCTCATTATCTGAATCAAATGCTGCAATTGTTCCTATGACATAGTAGAAAATATTGTGTGAAAAGGAGGCTTCTTTCAAAACTCATCACTGATTGGTAAAAGGTTAAAGAATGCTTCACATCTTTTGTAGATGATAAAATATTAATATTGGTTTTAATGTTCAATCAAGGATCATAATCATTTGAGACAAATCTCCCTGACTGTGGCAATTGTTAAAAGCTAAAGTGGTCCGAACAGACATACATGTATCTAAAATGGTTTGCATTCTGCATCAAATCAACAGTGCCACTGGTTACCTTAAACTCTTAAGACTACCAAACAATCCTGACTTTTAACGATCCTGAGAAAGAAGCCTTTTGAAAATATTGTAGGAAAAGTAGAAAGTGTGGGTAACTATCATTATCTCCTTTTCTCACAATGTTTTCTATTCTTCCCTAAACAAATTTCAATTTTTGAGCCACATTTATTATGACATCAGCATGGCTTTCAATTTGGACCATTCTTAAATTTTGTTGTTTGGGAAAGAGTTAACTCATTTCCAAATGACAAAATTTTAGACTTGTTCAAATCTAAAGCATTAAATTTTGCAGACGACAAAATAAAGGTGACTGAAAAATTGAAACTTGTTCTTGGAAGGGTAGAAAACCCTGTGGGAAAAGGAGGAAACGCTGGTTACCAGCATTTTCTCCTTTTCCTACAGTGTTTTCAAAAGGCTTCTTTCTCAGAGGCGTCAAAAGTAGGGACTGTGTGGTATTAATGGGTTAAGCACACATACTGTACAGCCTTTTTACCTATGCAAACACAATTTTCAAAAAACCTTTTATATCAGATTTGACTCTTTACCACACAACAAAATTCAGACCGATCAAAATTGAAAGAAATTCCAAGAGACATAGTAAATGTGGCACAAGTAATAAGATTTGTCAGTAAAGGATAAGAACACATTATGGGAAAAGAAGAAAACATTGGTTACCAGCATTTTCTCCTTTTCCCACAATGTTTTCAAAAGCTTTCTTTTGTTCGGTTTTGCATGCACATTCATTTAGGTTTTTTTTTTTCAATATTAATGTTTAACCCTTTTCTCTACAAAAGCAGGTATCAATTTTGCGAGATACTTGCCAGCTAAATTGAATGAATCTACTAAATATTATGTCAATTAACTTCAAAAACTTCAATACCATGACACTTTTTGTATACATTTTTTTATGGTATTCCCTTAAAAGGCCACGTAGCCTCTTAAGGTATTTTTGAATTTCTCGCCAAAAATCAAAAGAAGCATTGTGGGAATATAAAGTGACTGGCACATGACTAATGGCGCTTAAATTCCGTAACATAACAAACATGTTATTTTCCATAAACTTCTTCAGTCGCTGTGTTTGAGGCATCATTTGTGTATTTCCGGTAAGTGAGTGAGCAAGTTGCTCATCTAAAAGTAGACCATGGTTCCCGTCGGTGTTGACCTGGGCCGTATTAGATCTCTAATTTCTCTTGTTGTCGGATGGTTTTCGACTACTGGGGTTTTATGAATGAAAATTAAAAGGTACTGGGAGTATCAGGATGAATTTTAATATTTTTGTATAAATTTCGTCCAAAAATCTGAAGGGCCACCTTTAAGTGAAAGTACAAAAGCTGCAATACTTTTGACTGAGCCAATTTAAAGATTTAAATGCATATATATGTTAGATCCAGGTTGACAGCATTAAAGTCAAAATTAACTATATGAAAGGGGAAGAATAGATCACCATTTTATATTTTTCCAACATTTCAATATACTTTCACCTTAGGGCTGCAAAATCCTAGTGCTGAAAGGTAAGTTTAAAAGATTATAAAGGTGTAAGATTTATTACACAAATGCAAACCATGTAAACTCACGTTAGGAGAAAGGGCCGAAATTGTAATGGGCCGAAATTGTAATGGGACGAAATTGTTATCGGTCGAAATTTCCAGTCACTGTGAGGACTGTTGACATTTGGGATTCGTTAAATATTCTTCTTCGACGAAGAGCGATACATTCAACTAGTTATGGCAGCAAATGGAATACAAATCATTCATATTTATATACTAATGTAGCCTTCTGTAACGCAGGCGTAAAGCTTTTACGAACTTACAATAAATCAAAATGGCGACTGTAATCTTCATAAACAACGACTGACCTACTTCGTTTCTAAACAATACTTAAGTAAGGACGTAATGTCCTTCACGTTTAAAACAAAAACACATTTCAAAAAAGAAAAAAATACATTGAACTTTACCTTTGCGGTCTTGGGTTTGTTCAGATCAAATTGTGACTTGCTTGCCTTGCGTTTCACTCGCCGCCGTTTAAGCTGTGGTGTGGATGAAAGTCACGTTGCGAGTATGAATAAATTAGGTTACTAGCTATTCAACACTTCAGACATTCAAGCAAATTTTTGTTGAAAATGTAAATGCCTTGTAAAATAAACAAGCCAATAATTTTATTGGTAAGAGTATTAATGATGCGTGTTTAACGAAAGCTATTTTTTATGTGAACATGGATCCGAGTGACATATCATTCATAAAATAGTGCCCAATTGGTAATCGTAACATCTCGGCCGATTTGATGGCTCTCAACATCTGAGTAATGCCGAATGGCTAGATTCGTCCGCATTCATATAGAAAAATATAGGATCTGTGTATTAACAGATATTAAGATTTGATAATTATTCATTGAAATGTCATAACAGTTCAAAGAAAATATCTGTTTAGTGCAATAGTTTGGCTTATTTCATTTTTTATCTGAAATTCAATCGTTTTATATGTTTAAATGCTTGAATTTCATAGAACTTTTTTTTCGCTGGTTGAATATTGGTGTTGTTGGGTGATTTCCCAAATGCCTGAGCGTTGCTATAGGAAGACCGATTACTGACGTAATCGACTTCCAAAAATGGGAATAACTACAGTGAGGCTTGCTAGTATTGCTGGGCAATGATTGTTTAAAATCACAATCCATTATCGCTTTATAATTGGAAGGGCAAACCAACTGGCTATCCACTGTACAATCAGTTTTAAATACTGTGACAATTTGTTTAAATGATATGAAATATATAGAGATGTTATTTTCTCATTTTTAAAGATTCTTCAACTAATACCAATTATTTTGGTCCTTTAATCTTAATTTCCAAACCTTGTTTCAGAGCTATAAATAGAGGGAGTAATTTTGGTTTCAAAATTAAGATTGTTATTTTTTATCCACTAAACCTTATGGTGTGGGTACTCATTAGAATCCCTCATCAAGACGATTCAAATGAGTACCTACATCACAGGGTTTCAAAGAGAAGTAATGACTTTAGAATACCATCACTCCTTCTAATCTGGAGCCCTGTTGTTCATATTTCAAGCATTTGCAGCTGACAATTCGACTAAGGCTGAATGTCGTTCAGCTACAGGACTGTTTCGAAAAGAGTTAACCCTTTACTCCATATATACTCATTTCTACGCATTGCTTGTAGGAGCCTTTGGAAAACATTGTGACAAAAGGTGAAATTGCTCGTAACGAGCAATTTCACCTTTTGTCACAATGTTTTCTATGCTATCAAAAGGTGTCATATACACACACATAAGAAACGGCTTCGTCCTAGTTGTTATTAATTTTAGGGTCTATCAAAGATACCATAGAAATGGCTTACGGGGTAAAGGGTTTTAAGTGAAAGAATCCTGTTATCTCAAAAACAATGGCAGTGGAGGTCTTACCCTATTCTTTGGTGGTTTTCATTCTGTTTATGTGTGTCCCCCCCTCCTCCAAAAAATAAAATATAACAATAATACCCCTTGGTAATACTATCATTGTGACTAACAATATAGGAAGGAAGTGGGTATTATCTTTTAACCCTTCTAGTCCCATGGGCTTGAATAGGGGCTTTAAAAAAAACAGCATATAATATCTCTATCAGACTACACTGTAACACGCAGTCTGATCATGAATCTTGAACCTCTTTAGTCAAGCCTTAAAGGTAGAAAACCTGATGCCTTTCAGTG
Source organism: Tridacna crocea (assembly GCA_943736015.1). Classification (NCBI taxonomy): domain Eukaryota; kingdom Metazoa; phylum Mollusca; class Bivalvia; order Cardiida; family Cardiidae; genus Tridacna; species Tridacna crocea. Next base: position 21,316,795 of record OX031069.1, read on the forward strand.
AATTTTATTTCAAAGGACACCAAAAGGTTCAAGGTTTAACTATACAATGCTGACTTTTAACCCTTTACCCCATAAGGCATTTCTATGGTATCTCTAACTGACCCTAAATAACAACTAGGATGAAGCTGTTTCTTTTGTGTAATTATGACACCTTTTGATAGCATTGAAAACATTGTGATAAAAGGTGAAACTGCTCATCATGAGCAATTTCACCTTTTGCCACTATGTTTTCAAAAGGCTCCTACAAGCAATGCGTAGAAATGAGTATCTATGGAGTAAAGGGTTAAATACCCCAAGGAAGTTGTCCTTGAAAAACGTGTGGGAAAAGGAGAAAATGCTATAACCAGCTTTTTCTACATTTCCCATTATATTTTCTACCTTTCCTAAAGCAAATTTTAATTTTTTTGAGTTACATTTATTTTGTCATTCTGTACATGCTTTCTATTTGGACTAGTCTGAAATTTTGTCAGTTGGTAAAGACTTAACCCCTTTCCAAACAAGCCCTGGTTTTTATGTGTCTGCAGTAAAAGTCTTTTGAAAACACTGTGGGAAAAGGAGAAATTGCTCGTGACGAGCAATTTCTCCTTTTCCCACAGTGTTTTCTACCCTTTTTGAGAACTTTCTGCCATTTTCTCAAAATCTAAAATTGTCGTCTGCAAACTCTTTCAGTTTGGAAGAGTCCAAAATTTGTTGTTTGGGAAAGGGTTAATAAAAAGCTGAATATACAAGAGACATTTTTAAATGGGGAAAACATCTGAAATATTGCTGTACCAAGGTTTTATTGGCTAGAACAAGTAACAAAAAAGTGAACAGTGTAGATCCAAGATCAGACTGCATGTTCTGTGCAGTCTAATCTTGATCTACACTATCCACAAAGACAAGTCAGTTCCAGCGCTTTAAGGGTTAAAGCTGGTAATCAGTAAAATAATTGGTAAAATACTGCCACCGACTCCATTAGCAAGGATAACAATACAAAGAAACCATGACTTACCACTCATAAATGAGTACCGAAAACTTTCCATTGCCATTTTTGGGGTGACTACCGTCTGCTGACGCCGTCGCACTGTGCCAGTGTCTCCAGGTTCAAGACCCTGAAATGGTACAAAACAAAATCAATATCATTTCAATTCTATATTGAAATTGCTAGTCCAAGATCCTACAACATAGAACAAAATTTGTGAATTGACCTTTTACCAACCGACAAAAGTTTGGACTTGTTGAAATCGAAAGCATAAAACAGATGACAAAATAGTGTGGCGCAACTGAAGGAATTACTTTGTTAAAGTTTTGAAAACATTGTGGGAAAAGGAGAAAATGCTGGTTACCAGCATTTTCACCTTTTCCCACAATGTTTTCAAAGCCTTCTTTCTTTGTGTCACTAAAACTCTGGACCATGTCAGTATTCAGTAGGTTTGTGTATGTGTGTCAAGTAAGGTCACACAGCAAGATAACAAATCTTTCAGCGATAAAAAACAAAACACAAGCAATTATTGACTTCTATTCCAAAGTCAGGAAACAGAAACAAGTCATCAAATTTTAGCAAGAGGCATTAGGTCTCTAACTAGCGTTGAATCAATAGCAATCAGCTTCTGCAGTCACCATGTACAAACACTAATATTTTAGGACAAACATAAATGAGTCATCAAACACAATGCTTGACCAATCATCTGTTTATCCCACAGATCAGTTTTGCAAGATTTAGGTTCAGGGACATAGACAGACAATTGGGCAAAAAAAAAAGTAAAGTGTAGACCCAGTCTCAGAATGGTTACTAACAAGAATATTTAACAAGAGCACCCGTTGTCTGCACATGTCATATTCTTCGAAGATCCGACTGTCTTAATTATGACACTATGCATCACTAGCCCCAAAAGCGGGCTGACTGTAATAATACACTCTATAAAGTAGTAATGTAGCAAATAGCTTTTATCAATACGTTTGAGGAGAAATGATACCTGCTTTAGCTCAAGATTTCTACTACACTGCTGATCATAGCTGAGTGAAGTGCACGAGGTAGCTTTTTATTGAGTAAATGTTTATTTTAGTTTGAAATTCAAAGTAACAGTTGTTGCGTAGGAAAGTGGTTCGGTTCTGTACCAAGGATGCCCAAATTAGATAGATGAGTATTTATAGAATGCCATCTAGTGGGAGATAATGCGAAAGCACCATGATGGTCCTATATCGCACACCTGAGTACCAAGCAGCAAAGGTCTAAAATAACGATAAATACCAAATATCAAGGTTCAAGGCCAAATGATAAAGAAACAAGAGCAGCAAATTGTTGCAATTTGACTTGAGGCTTCGAAGTTCCATTCTGGACAAGCAAGAAATACTGTTAAAATGAAGATCAAAGTGGAATTACACATAATTCGTACTAGGCAGAGTTATTGTTCTTGTGTTCTGTACTCCATGATACTGCAACAAACATGCATACCAAGTTTGAAGTAGTTCTGAGATGACAAAGTTATACTCCAGACAGGCACTAAATGCTGTAAAGGGAAATAACTCAAAGACAGTGCAAGGTAGAGTTACAATTCTTGTGCACTGCACCTCCAAATATTGCAACAAATAAGCATACCACATTTCAAATCATTCCTACTTTAGATGACAAAGTTTTGCTCCGAACAAGCAAGAAATGCTATCAAAATGAAGGCAAAAGGAGGAATAACTCAAAAATTGTGCTAGGAAGAGTTATGGTTCTTGTGCAATGCACTCCATAATTTTTCAACAATCATGCATATCAAATTTGAAGATGTTCAGGCTGTAGATGACAAAGTTACATTTCAGACAAGCAGAAAATGTTGTAAAAGTGACAATCAAAGGGAAATAACTCATAGACAGTATGAGGTAGAGTTATGGTTCATTCACACTGCACTCTGTATTATTGCAACAAACACAAGTGCCAAGTTTCAAGTAAATCGGATTGGAGATGGCAAAGCTATGCTCCGGACTAAGAACTATTGAAAAGAACTTTCTAATTCAAGGGCAAATAATTCCAGTTATTCTCGTTCCATTACACCTGTAATTGAACTCATCTGAGATCTTAGAGTCATATATATCTTGACTAAGCTTGGTGCTAATTAGTTAATATTTGTAGATGCTAGAGTGTAAACAAAGAAATGTGAATGAACAGACGGACGGACAGACAACTGACACTGATGGACAGTGTGTGATCACAATAGCTCATCCTCAGCACTTCTGCTAAAAACAGGCAATTAAATGATTCATAGTTGTTTATCAATCCTGTATCAAACACTCAAGAATATTGCCCACCCCTTTTTGAAAATACTGTGGAAAAAAGAAACAAGAGGGAATCTGAGAATGAGTTTCAAATGTGATTTGGATCGAAAGAGCTAAGTCAGCATAACTATATTCTGAACCATGGGCATTTAGCTGATTGGAAAGAAAACAAACTGGCCTCATTTCCAGGGTTTGTCGTAATTGGATGTGTTATTGATGGTTTTACGATGCTAATTTACTGGAGTAGCCAATTCTTTTTGTCCAGTAATTCGGTATTTTTATATCCTGTTCAAGGTAGTAATTGGTTGATTAAGAATGCACAATGTAAATGATTGGTTCAATGGCATTACATTACAACAAAAAGCTGGCTGATTGATTCAACTGTTTTGAACATTCCTATCAAAATCATCTCAGATAATCACAAAGTCATAATAGAACAACATTTACTAGTATATCATTAACTCTTTACCACACAATCCTGACTTTTAACTACCCATAAAAAGAAACCTATAGAAAACAGTGTTGTGGAAAAAGGAGAAAATGCTGGTAAGTAGCATTTTCTCCTTTTCCAAAAATATTTTCTATCCTATCAGAGTCAGAGATCATCATATTAACAAGATTTAATTTGTTGTCTATAGATGCTTTAATTTTGTCCAGTACAAAATTTGTCGTTTTCGCGAGCCACGGTTACGATCACTACGTGGATCTTACCTTGGCAGATCGAGGTCAATTTTGAGATTCCCTCGATACGCCCCCTATTGGATGCTAGTTATTATCCCCCTTTACATTATATTTCTGACAGCCAATGAAATATCGTTTTACAAACCGCTTATGAATGCAATAATTCAACATGAAGCAAGAACAACAAAATTTTATTTACTTCCACATTCTGTCGTCAGGTGCTGGAATATAGCCTAAAACCTCTAATAATTGATTGGTTACACAGAAACTTTCTGTAAATATTGTTCATCTGTGTTTTTCAGTAATAAATCATAACAGATTCTGTATACATCGACCGGGGTTACATCCATTTTATGTTTATCTTCTATTTTCATTCGAAGGTCATGACCTTGTTCTATTTTCATCAAAGATGCAATGCTAACAGCGATTTGATTCGTGCAGTTAGAGCTAGCTGCAACCAATGAAAATACAAATCATGCTAAAATTAAGTCTATGGCTAGAATGGTGATGATTTGGAACAAAAACAGACAAGAGGGCCATGTTGGCCCTGAAATCGCTCACCTTAGTCTATTGACCAAACATGAACCATCTAGTTTCCCAATGACCTAGTTTTTTTATCAGACATTACCCATCATCAAACACTTTTGAGATATCAATAAGACAAACATTCTGACCAAGTTTCATAAGTATTGGACTGAAAATGTGGCCTTTACAGCGTACAAAAGGTTTTTCTAAGATTTCACCAAGTGACCTAGTTTTCGACCCGACAATTACCCATTATCAAACTCATTTCAGACATCACCAAAACAAACATTCTGACCAAGTCTGAAGAGTATAAGGCAGAAAATGTAGCCTCTACAGTGTACACAAGGTTTTTCTAATATTTGACCCATTGACCTAGTTTTTGACTCCACATGACCCATTTTCAAACTCATTCGAGGTATCACCAGGACAAATTTTATGAACAAGTTTTAGGAGTATCAGACTGAAAATGTGTCCTCCAGAGCATACAAAACATGTTTATAACATTTGACCTATTGACCCAGTTTTTGACCCAACATGACCCATTTTCAAACTCATCCAAGATATTATAAAGGCAAACATTCTGACTAATTTTCAGGAGTGTTGGACTGAAAATGTGGCATCAAGAGAATATACAAGGGTTTTCTAAGATTTGACCTGGTGACCTAGTTTTTAACCCCCAATGACCCATTTTCAAACTTGGCTAATATATCATCAAGGCAAACATTCTGACCAACTTACAAGAGTTTTGGACTGAAAATGTGGCCTCTAGAGTCGACAAAATGTTTTTCTAACATTTGACCTGGTGACCTAGTTTTTGACTCCACATGACCCATTTTCAAACTCATCCAAGATATCATAAAGGCAAATGTTCTGAACAACTTTTAAGATTTTTGGACTGAAAATGTGGCCTCTAAAGCGTACACAAGGCTTTTCTTAGATTTGACCCAGTGACCTACATGACCCATTTTCGAACTTGTCCGAAATATCATCAAGACAAACATTCTAACCAACTTTCAAGAGTTTTGGACTGAAAATGTGGCCTGTAGAGCGTACACAAGGTTTTTTCTAAAATTTGACCTACTGACCTAGTTTTTGACCCCACATGACCCATTTTCGATCTTGTCTGAGATATCATCCTGGCAAACATCCTGACCCATTCTCATGAGTATCTGACTGAAACTGTGGCCTTTAGAGCTTACACAAGGTTTTTCTAAGATTTGACTTAATGACCTAGTTTGTGACCTGGCATGGCCCATTTTCAAACTCGTCCTAGATTTCATCCACGCAAACATCCTGACCAACTTTCATGAGTATCGGACTGAAAATGTGGCCTCTAGAGCGTACACAAGGTTTTTCTAAGATTTGACCTAGTGGCCTAGTTCTTGACCCGACATGAACCATTTTCGGACTTGTGCGAGATATTATCAGGACAGACATTCTGACCAACTTTCAAGAGTTTTGGACTGAAAATGTGGCCTCTAGAGCATACACAAGGTTTTTCTAAGATTTGACCTAGTGACCTAGTTTTTTACCCCACATGAACCATTTTCAAACTAGTATAAGATATCATCCAGGCAAACATCCTGACCAACTTTCATGAGTATCAGACTGAAAATGTGGCCTCCAGAGCATACACAAGGTTTTTCTACGATTTGACCTAGTGACCTAGTTTTTGACCCAACATGACCCATTTTCAAACTTGTCCAAGATATCATCAAGACAAACATTCTGAAGAATTTCCAAGAGTTTTGGACTGAAAATGTGGCCTCTAGAGCGTACACAAAGTTTTTCTAAGATTTAAACTAGTGACCTAGTTTTTGACCCGACATGACCCATTTTCGAACTCGTCCAAGATATCATCCACGCAAACATCCTGACCAACTTTCATGAGTATCAGATTGAAAATGTGGCCTTTAGAGTGTACACAAGGTTTTTCTAAGATTTGACCTAGTGACCTAGTTTTTGACTACATGACCCATTTTCGAACTTGTCTGGGATTTCATCGAGGCAAACATCCTGACAAACTTTCATGAGTATCAGACCTAAAATGTGGCCTCTTGAGCGTACACAAGGTAAAAAGTTGACGATGGACACAGCACGATCACAATAGCTCACCATGAGCACTTCGTGTTCAGGTGAGCTAAAAAACACAAACCTTGTTTTACTCTTTACCAAACAATCCCTGGTTTTTACGACCCCAAGGAAGAAGCCTTCTCAAACAATGGTGAAAAGGTGAAAATGCTGATAACCAGCATTTTCTCCTTTTCCCACAATGCTTTCTACTCTTCTCAAGTCATTTTTCAATTTTTGAGACACTTTTTTTTTTTTGTCTGCAAAATTAATGTTCTCAAATTGAATACATTTGACAAAATAAATGTGACTGAAAAATTATAACTTGTTTTTGGAAGGGAAAAAAACATTGTGAAGAAGGGGGTAAATACTGGTAACAAGTATATTTTCCTTTCCCCACAATGTTTTCAATGGCTTCTTTCTTAAGTTCATAACAAATTGGGATTGTGTGGTAAGTGTTTAACTCTTTACCATATGAAAATTTTTTAGCTAAGTCTAAATTGTAGACATTTGCAGACGAAAAAAAATAAATGTGACTTAAAAGTTGATATTTATTATGGGAAGGGTAGAAAACCTTGTGGGAAAAGGAGAAAATGCTGGTAACCAGCATTTTCTTCTTTTCCCACAAAGTTTTCAAAAGCCTTTTTTTCCAGGGTTGTTAAAACTCAGGACTGGGTAGTAAAGAGTTAAGTCATTACCAAACTAAATTTTTTTAGGTTTTTCCAAATCGAAAGCAATCGCAGACAACAAAATAAAAGTATCTGAAAATTTTAGATTTATTTTGTAAAGGGTAGAAAACATCGTGGGAAAAGGAGGAAATGCTGGTTATCAGCATTTTCTCCTTTTCCCACAATGTTTTCCAAAGATTTCTTTTTCGGCATTGTCAAAAGTAGAGATTGTGTGGTAATGGTTTACTCTTACCACATGAAAAATCTTTTAGCTTAATCTAAATTGCAGGCATTTGCAGACAAAAAAAATATATGTGACTAAAGTTGAAAATTGTTATGGGAAGGGTAGAAAACATTGTGGGAAAAGGAGAAAATGCTGGTAACCAGCATTTTCTTCTTTTCCCACAAAGTTTTCAAGTGCCTTTTCTTCCAGGGTCATTTTAACTCAAGATTGCATAGTAAAGAGTACAAATTTATAGACCTGTCCAAATTGAAAGCAATTGCAGACAACAAAATAAATGTGACTGAAAAATTGAAATTTGATTTGGGATGGGTAGATTTTGGGAAAAGGAGGAAATGCTGGTTATCAGCATTTTCTCCTTTTCCCACAATGTTTTCCAAAGACTTCTTTCTCAGCATCGTCAAAAGTAGGGATTGTGGGATAAAGGCCTAATATAGCCAACAATTCAGTGACATTATATTGCAATCTGTATCACTCATTCCAGAATAAGTGATGCCATCAAAACTCTGGACTTGTAAGAAACCTAGTTTTGAGTAACCTATTTACTGATTACAGGTCACAGCAAAATTAATTATTCCTCATTGCTGGGTCAAATTATTCTGTGAAATGCTAGTTTTCCAACTGAAACCACTTTTCCATTAATGGAACCCATTCCCAAGTATTGTCGAAACTGACAGATGGAAAGTATTTACAGAGGAAAAAAAGATGTGGCTAATAAGTTCAAATTTGTTTTTGGAAGGGTAAAAGCCATTTTGATTACAGGTGAAATGCCAGTTGCAAGCATTATGGTCCTTTTTCGACAATGTATTCAAAAGTTTTTCTTTCCCAGAGTTGTTACGATTTTGGATTATCTGGTAAAAGGGTAAATGTAACAGGATGAAGCATGTTCTACATAGGAGGGGGGTGCAGATGGGGTCAAATGGCACTATGCCACTACTTTTCCTACCAATTATTGGTCGCCCGGCAGAAGCCGGCGACCTTATATTTAATATAGTTCAGAAGAGATGTTCATGGAGAGTGTAGGTACTTCCGGTTGAAATCTTTCATCATATTCGCCAGGTTTAATTTGGTAAAATAGGTGTGACTGTTTGTGAAATTGTTGTGTGGGGTTTTCTTCACCTTTTTTGAGGTTGTTTACTTGTTTTTAAACCGATAAAGAATCGTGGAAGAATTATTAACGGTCTGCTGCGCAATATTTTGTGAAACTATGAATGTTCTTGTGCAGAATGCATCTATTTTTAACGCAAATGAACTCGTCCAGTCACATGATCTTAGGAACCAATGGAAATGCAGAACTGCTCCTACTCTTTACCGTTATCTGTGCATGTCATAGTCTTCGATGATTCGAGTATTTATAGAATGCCATCTAGCGGGAGATAATGTTCTTTACCGGTAGGCCTAAAGAGCGGAATGGAAATATTTTAGAGCAATGGACGGAATGGAAAAGAAAATACGCATGGAAATATATCATGCCTGTTTATTAAATAGAATAACAATAATGATTTGATTTTTTCCACCAATTAAAGGTAATTTACAAGTAAAAACCAAAAATTGTGTTTTTGTACCGCTGAAAGTATGTACTTGTAGTGATATTTTTCCGTTATGCACGTATTCCTAGATGGCGAAATGAAAAATTTACCAACAGTATATTGTACCTAAAGTGCTACAGGTCTTTAATGTATTTTCTTATGGGTAGTTAATTGAAGAAAATGATTAGAATTTCTTTATGCTTATAAGTACAAATGTTAAAACCTTTTAACCCTTTCCAAACGACAAACTTTTGGACTGGACCAAATTGAAAGCATTAGAAGACGAAATTTAAACTCTTGCTGAAAAGATGATTTCTGTCTATGATAGGGTAGAAAACATTGTGGGAAAAGCAGTAAATGCTGGTTACCAGCATTTTCTTCTTTTCCCACAATGTTTTCAAAAGGCTACTATTCTTGATCCGTAAAAACCAGGGATTGTTTGGGAAAGGGTTAAATTTCCTTTGTGCGGGACTGGCGCAATGGAAAAGACAACTTGTACGCAATAGACATTATACATTTGTTACTATATAAAGTAAATATGTATGATTTCAAACGTGTGTATTTGTACTCGTATATCTTTCCTAGGGTATATCTACAGGAATATTGAAAAATAAAGTTTTTACTGTTAAAAAAATATATTTGTAGCAATATTTCCATCTTTAAGCAGGTAATCTCAGAAGGGGAAATGGAAAAATTACCAAGTTAGAACAAGTACAATATAATGCACCCAACACAGGTCTTAAAGTTCAGATTGAATTTTAAAATGGATAATAACTTGATTTATATATCAGCTAACATGCATTAGACTGCATGAATCTAGGATCAGACTTCAGTTTTGGTAAGTCTGATCTTGATCTACACCCTCTTCAGATATTTCACTGATCGGCTTTGGTTACATGTATCATCTTATATACCGGTACATTACATTGCGTGAATCTAGGATCAGATTGTAATTTTGGTAAGTCTGATCTTGATCTACACCGTCCTCATACATTTCGGATTGTTCTTAAAATTGTGTCATTTGGTGTACAAAATAAAGATTATATGTTAAGTTATAAGTTAAACTGAAACTTTTTCCCCAATACCTATAGAGTACCCAGATAATAAAACTTCATTTCAAATTTCCATTGCGCGGGATAGGCGTAATGGAAAAACGAAATTCGCATTGGAAATATAATGTTACTATAATATAAGTTGTAAAGTAAAGTATTTGGTAACCATATATGGTTTCAAATGTGTCTATTTTATTTGTAGTCATTGACCAATTATATCTCCAGTTATAAACGAAATACAATATTTTTGTAATCATGGCTGAAAAACTATATTTGTAGCATTTTTTTTTTCATTATGCAGTTATTCTCAGATGGCGAAATTGAAAATAGACATTAAAGTATCAAAAAATGTAAATCGGGCATTTGAACGTTTTCCAGCCTGAAAACCCATACTTTATCTTGACATTTGGTTATATGATTTTGTAGGTCACTATTGTCATGTCAATTTATTGGAAAACAATATCTATTTTTTTTTTCTCAAATGAAAAATAACTGAAAAAATTGAAGTCGGACATATTCTCTTGACTGCATATTTGTTTAATAATGGAAAGAAGAAAAAAAATCATTTTCGGGCGACCTTTGACGCTCTTGCGTCTTCTTTTTCTCTTGTTTTCTCTTTATCAGTTTGCTATAACCAGGTGTTTGTTTGATGAGTGAGCTAACACAATGTGAAATGTAACCCTTAAAACCTTTTCCATTCTAAAAATTTTTAGACTAATCCAAATTGAAAGCATTTGCAGATGACAAAATAAAGGTGACTGAAAAATTGAAATTTGTTCTGTGAATGGTAGAAAACACTGTGGGAAAAGGAGAAAATGCTGGTTACCAGCATTTTCTCCTTTTCCCACAGTGTTTTCAAAAGGCTTCTTTCTCAGGGGCATCAAAAGTATACTGGATTGTGTGGTAAGGGGTTAAAACCTTTTCCATTGTGAAAGATTTTAGAGTCATCCATATTGAAGCAACTCATATGACAACAATTCACATTTTTATCAAAAGATATATTTGTCCTGGAATAAATAGAAATCATTGTGGGAAAAAGAGAAAGAGAAAGGCTGATGACCAGCATTCTATCCTTTTCCGATAATGTTTTTAAAACATGTTGAGACTCCATCAGGCTCATAAAAACACAGGATTTTGTGGTAACAGGTAAATGAGCAAAAACTTTTAAAGACAGTAAATGAGCAAAAACTTTTAAAGACAGTGTGATAAATGGAAAAATTGCCCATTAACCCATAGAGCGCCAAATTAACCATGTGAATGTTTACAGTCTTCAAATAAAACCCAATTTATAGTGATTTCAAGACTCTCTTTGTCCAAGACTGTTTCAGCACAGTAGACAGTGACAGTCAAAGATCACAGTTTTGTTTGGGTAGTCTGATCTTAATCTAAACTGGCCACAAAATGCAACTTTCGTCATGTAACTATGGTGCTTCAACTCTTTACTGAATGACAAAATTTTGGACTTGTCCAAATTGAAAACATTTGCAGACGACAAAATAAATGTGAATCAAGTGGAAATTTGATTTGGAAAGGGTAGAAAACATTGTGGGAAAAGGAGAAAATGCTGGTTACCAGCATTTTCTCCTTTTCCCACAATGTTTTCCAACGGCTTCTATCTCAGGGTGGTAAAAACCAAGGATTGTTTGGTAAAAGGTTAACTGAACTTAACACTTTACTAAATGCCAAAAGTTTAACTCATTACCAAACAACAGTATCATAGACTTGTCCAAATTGAAAGCATTTGCAGATGACAAAATAAAAGAGACTGAAAATTTGAAATTTGTTTTGTGAAGGGTAGAAAATATTGTGGGAAAAGGAGAAAATGCTGGTTACCAGCATTTTCTCCTTTTCCCACAATGTTTTCTAAAGGCTTCTTTCTCAGGGGCATCAAAAGTAGGGATTGTGTGGTAATGGGTTAAGTATTACCTATCTTCAAATCACTTTCACACCAAAAATCAATCCGTTATCAGAATTATAAGACTCAGTTCATTACAGCATAGAAAGCATTGTGGAAAAAGAAAAAAGGAGCATTTTTCTCTTTTATCCACAATGTTTTTAAAGGCCTCATCCACCAGGGCCATGAAACCCCAGGTTTGTGTGGTAAAGGGTTATTTTAGACACCAAAAACAAATACTGAAAAATTTCTTCCTCACTTCCAGAATGCATAGTTTGTTCTTTCATAGACACTACCAAATAATTATGCCTGGTCATTTAGCACCCCTTTACCAAACTATCCTGTATTTCAGTGACTTTACAGAAAATGCCATCTGAAAATATTGTGGTAACAGGAGACAATGCTGGTAGACAGCATTTTCTCCCTTTCACGCAAAGTTTTCTATACAGTGTTTGAGAACTTTTGTTCCATTTTTCCATAGCTTGAGAGAGAGTTTCAATTGCTAAGAGTCTAAAACTTGTTGTATTAGCATTTCTGACAAAAAACAAAACAATGTTAAAATTGCATCAATATACTGCAAGATCGGAGTCTTCCAAGCCTCCTAAACATTTTCATTACATTTATTTGGCAGTGTAAGGGTTGCCTAGTTACAGACTGATTCATTGATGAATCAGCCCAGCACATTGATTGTGTAACAGTTGTCTTGGTTACCTTTGCAGTTTGGGAAATCAAGAACAGGTAAACAAAAGGAATTGACTATAAGTAAGCAAATGGAGAAACTGCTCTTCACCCTTTACTGCATAATCCCATATTTTTACGACTTTGAGGCTTTTGAAAACATAGTGGGAAAAGGAGAAAATGCTGGTACCCAGCATTTTCTCATTTTACCACAATGTTTTCTATACTTTCAAAGACAAATCCCATCAATTTAGCCAATTGCTTTGTAATGCGAACATGTATTTAAAGGGTGCTATTTACATTAGATCCATGCTCTAGAAAACAGGAGTATAACCACATGAAACATCAAATTTCTGGACTGGACCAAACTGATAGTATATCTAGGGGACAGAATTTTTTAACCATAAGCAGATTAAATGACTTCTGCCTTTGGTAGGGATGAACAAGAGGGCCATGATCACCCTGTATCACTCTACTGGCATTTTGACCCTTTACCACACAAACTGCAGCGTTCATAACCCTGAAAAAGAGGGCTTTCGAAAACAGTCAATACAAGCAGGTTTATTTTTTGACATGAAAGGTAAAGTTCTTGGAAAAAAAACTCAATGATAGATATGATATTCCACTCATGTGAGCATAACTATTAGCATTAAAATGAATCACTCTCCCTGAAAACAGCATATTTTCTATCGAAAAACTTAAATATCTTGAGCACCAAATATGTACCGCTGCAATATGATAATCAAGGGAGAAACACTTTATCCTTTGTAACAAGAATAACTTCCCTTGATTAATGTTTAACTTGAAGTGACTATATATGGAAGTCCATGTTAAAATTGTGATCCCTGGAATGGAGCCAATTTTGACTCCAGGCCTATAATATGAGGATACTTGTTAAAGGTGGGTACTTAGAAATTTCACATCACACAAAATCAAAAAATATATATATCACCGAAATTTATATGAATACATATACAAATCATCAATAATTAAGAATCGTAAAATTACCAAAAAAAATTTTTTTGAGGGTATTCCCTTAAAAGGCTACGTAGCCTCTTAAGCTATTTTCAGATTTCGTGCCAAAAATAAAAAAATGCATTGTGGGAATGTTGGGTGACTGGCACGTGACTAATGACGCTTAAATTACATTACATAACAAACATGTAATTATTTTTCATAATATCTTCTTCGGACGCGGCGTTGGAAGCTTCGTCTTTGCATTTCCAGTATATCAATGAGCGAGTTGTTAATGTAAAAACAGAACGTGTTTCCCGTCGATGTCGACCTTGGCCATGGTAAATCTCTAATTTCTCGTGTTGTCAGATGGTTTTCGACTACTGGGGTTTTATGAATGATGATTAAAAGGCTTTGGGAGTATAAGGATGATATTTTTGTATACCGTAATTTGCTTAAATTTTGGGACAGTAGAAAATAATTAATTTTTTTCGTGTCCCAATACTTTGGTCTACAAAAAATAATTATTTTGTCAGCTGTCCCAAAAATTATGGTCAAACAAGACAATCTGTCATACTGAAAGTCACTCGCCGCTAACCCGTCGAATACTGCCGACGTTGAAATATTGGAACGTCACTGATATCAGGTTTGCAGGGTGATCTATTTTTAGACAGACTGGAATTCCACCGATCAATTTGAGCACTAAGAGTTTAAAACTTCACTTTTTCTCATTATTTTTGTTGATTATTAACATGTCACTTATTATTGTCTGCATCTTTGGATCGCAATGAAGATGATATTTTGCGTTTGCTGATAAATTCACATGTCTTACCTCCTTAAATGTACGTGAGGCGAACAACGTTAATTCCACTCTGACAAGTACCTGCTCCGACCGATCTCAAATTTTAATGGTTTGTCGATCTTCGATCGATAAACCTTGGATAAAACTGTGTACCTTGATTTCTATTTATAAACATTAAACTCGAATGACCATGAATTACACGCGTGTCAACTCTGTCAACTTCGGATGTACGGTACACACATTATACACGTTATGAATCTTGGATTGAAGTTTATCACACCCTTTTTACACTTACGTCGGATTTCTTTTTTATTTAGGATTTAAATTAGACTGTCAGGTGATCGTTTTTTTGTCTTGAATCAGGTAACTCCCATTGAAATCGTGAGGGTTGGGAAGCATGCTTACGGCGTTTCGTGTGGAGAAATATTTAAACTACATCTACGCGAATTAAATATTTGCAAAAAAAAGTTTTCAAATGGATTGAAAGATTTTTTTTGGTCTCTAAATAGATAATCACTGTCCCAATTCTTTGGAACAAAAAATTACCGATCTCGTTTTGCAATTTTTAGTATGTCCCAAATCTTTGGGTCATGAAAAATAATTATTTTCGCGATTTTTGATGGTGTCCCAATTCTTTGGGTGTCCCAAAATATACGCAAATTACGGTATTTGTAAAATTTTCGTCCCAAATTCTGAAGGGCCACCTTTAAAGGTCTATTAGACAAGGCTACATGCTAAATTCAGTAGCCCTGGGCTTTGTGGATTTGGAGAAGAAGACTTTTAAAATTTTGTTGTTGTTTTTTTGTTGTTGTTGTTGTTTTTCTGTTTTATTGCCATGGTAACCAGGGTTTTTGAAGGAATCAAATTCTTTCAAAAATTCTGAAGAGGACCATGGCAGGATAATTATGCCCCCCTTTCGAAGAAATGGGGGTATATTGCTTTGCACTTGTCGGTCCGTCGGTCGGTCGGTCCGCAGACCAAGTTTGTCCGGAGCATAACTCAAAAACTATTTCAGGTATCAACTTGAAACTTCATAGGTGGATAGATCTCATTAAGGGGAAGTGCAGTGCACAAGACCCATAAGTCTGCCCATCATATTTTTGGAGTTATTGCCCTTTGTTGATTTTCATACTTAATTTTTGTCCGAAGCATAACTCAAAAACTATTTCAGGTATCATCTTGAAACTACATAGGTGGATAGATCTCATTAAGGAGAAGTGCAGTGCACAAGAACAACAACTCTGCCCATCATATTTTTGGAGTTATTGCCCTTTGTTGATTTTCGTACTTAATTTTTGTCCGGAGCGTAACTCAAAAAGTAGTTCAGGTATCATCTTGAAACTACATGGGTGGATAGATCTCATTTAGGAGAAGTGCAGTGTACAAGAACCATAACTCTGCCCATCATATTTTTGGAGTTATTGCCCTTTGTTGATTTTCATACTTAATTTTTGTCCAGAGCATAACTCAAAAAGTATTTTAGGTATCACCTTGAAACCTTATATGTGAAAAGATCTTATTAAGGAGAAGTGCAGTGCACAAGAACCATAACTCTGCCTATCATATTTTTGGAGTTATTGCTCTTTGTTGATTTTCAGACTTAATTTTTGTCCGGAGCTTAACTCAAAAAGTATTTCAGGTATCATCTTGAAACTACATAGGTGGATAGATCTCATTAAGGAGAAGTGCAGTGCACAAGAACAACAACTCTGCCCATCATATTTATGGAGTTATTGCCCTTTGTTGATTTTCATACTTAATTTTTGTCCGGAGCATAACTCTAAAAGTATTTCAGGTATCATCTTAAAACCTCATGGGTGGATAGATCTTACTAAGGAGAAGTGCAGTGCACAAGTACCATAACTCTGCCCATCATTGTTAATTTATCATTAATAATTTTTGAGTAATTACCCTTTGTTCGTTTTTACACTTTGAACATAAAGAGTTTATAATCACATTGGATGCCATTAGGGGGGCATACATGTTTTACAAACATCTCTTGTTTCTGTTAAGTTTCATCAGATTTGGATGAGTAGTTTCAGAAAAATACTGGCACAGCCTTCTCTTTTTCTTAGCATCAATAAAACTTGGGACTGGCTTACTGAACTGGACTGACTGACTGACTTTCTCCATTTAATACAATATTTTCAAAAAGGCATTTTTCTCAAGCTTGTTGGAACCTGTAATTATTTGGTATAGGGTTAAATAAGCAGACATTCAGTTCAGCCAATGTTAGAGCTATTCTAATAAGTGTAATCAAGCTTTTCATTAGTATTCAAGAGATGTGTATTGAACTTTCTCAAAGCCTTAATCACAGTAACCATGTGGGAATTCTGTGGACAACTTTATCCAATGAATGCCAGTATATAACATGGACAACGGCTCACATTGTTGGTCATGACCAGACCATCAGAACTGCTACAGCTCACATTGTTGTTGGTCATGACCAGACCATCAGAACTGCTACAGCTCACATTGTTGTTGGTCATGACCAGACCATCAGAACTGCTACAGCTCACATTGTTGTTGGTCATGACCAGACCATCAGAACTGCTACAGCTCACATTGTTGTTGGTCATGACCAGACCATCAGAACTGCTACGTCTCACATTGTTGGTCATGACCATGCAATTAGAACTGCTACAGCTCACATTGTTGGTCAAGGCCAGACCATCAGAACTGCTACAGGTCACATTGTTGGTCATGTCTAGACCATCAGAACTGCTACATCTCACATTGTTGGTCATGACCATGCAATCAGAACTGCTACATCTCACATTGTTGGTCAAGGCCATGCAATTAGAACTGCTACAGCTCACATTGTTGGTCATGACCAGACCATGAGAACTGCTACATCTCACATTGTTGGTCATGACCAGACCACCAGAACTGCTACATTACACATTGTTGGTCATGACCAGAACATCTGAAATGCCTGGTCTCATTGTTGTTCATGACCAGATCATCAGAACTGCTACATCTCACATTGTTGGTCATGACCAGACCACCAGAACTGCTACATTACACATTGTTGGTCATGACCAGAACATCTGAAATGTCTGGTCTCATTGTTGGTCATGACCAGACCATCAGAAGTTCAGAACTGCTACATCTCACATTGTTGGTCATGACCGGACCATCAGAACTGCTACGTCCCACATTGTTGTTAGTCATGACCAGACCATCAGAACTGCTACGTCCCACATTGTTGTTAGTCATGACCAGACCATCAGAACTGCTACAGCTCACATTGTTGTTAGTCATGACCAGACCATCAGAACTGCTACAGCTCACATTGTTGTTAGTCATGACCAGACCATCAGAACTGTTACAGCTCACATTGTTAGTCATGACCGGACCATCAGAACTGCTACGTCCCACATTGTTGTTAGTCATGACTGGACCATCAGAACTGCTACGTCCCACATTGTTAGTCATGACCAGACCATCAGAACTGCTACAGCTCACATTGTTGTTAGTCATGACCGGACCATCAGAACTGCTACAGCTCACATTGTTGTTAGTCATGACCGGACCATCAGAACTGCTACAGCTCACATTGTTGGTCATGACCGGACCATCAGAACTGCTACAGCTCACATTGTTGGTCATGACCGGACCATCAGAACTGCTACGTCCCACATTGTTGTTAGTCATGACCAGACCATCAGAACTGCTACGTCCCACATTGTTGGTCATGACCAGAACCTGAGAATTGCTGAGCCTGTTGGCAGGGGCCTGAGAAGGGGCGGGTTACATTTTCTGAATTGTAATAGTTCTTAGAGGAAAAGACACAGAATTTTCAAATACCACATCATCCACACTTTAGCCTGTGCCATCATAGTATAGCCCTATTCATGTGGGAAACCCACTGCATTTCATAAAGATTACTTATGTTACTTCTGATTATGATTTATGGGGGCATGAAATAGCGTATTTGATTAATTGGTAACATTTTTATCTTCAATACTTTCTCTTTCTTAATTCTTTACCACCCAAGCTCGACATATAATAACCCCAAGGAATAAGCCTGTTGAAAACATAGTGAGGAAAGGAGAAAATGCTGGTAAATGCATTAATTTTTCTTATTTTTCAACAATGTTTTCTACCCTATAAAAGATTAAAATCATCATTTGGACAGACTGGTCTAAATTGAAAGCATTTGCAGTCGACTAAACAAAAGTGACTGAAGACTTGAAATTTGTTTTTGGGTAGGGTAGAAAACACTGCGGGAAAAGGAGAAAATGCTGGTTACCAGCATTTTCTCCTTTTCCCACAATGTTTTCAAAAGGTTTCTTTCACAGGGTCATTAAAAGTCGGGATTGTGTGGTAAAGGATTGAAAATTTAAAAATTATTATGGAGATGATAATCTGTTAATACATGGTCTGTCCAAGTATTAATTGATATCTGGCAGAAAAATGAATTCTTACACCTCATAAATTGTACTTTTTAACGTGATACCTGAATTTGGCTCTACACACACAGTGAAGAATGAGCTTGGTAAAAATAAAGTCATTCTACTGGTAGATACAAAACAAAGTAAACCGCCCATGGTTGTCCTATGCCTCTGCCTTCCGATCTTTTATCCCATACCACTGCTGTTAAAACAATTAGAGATGAGACGAAATTGAATCATGTCATATTGACGATCATCAATCGTTGCAAACAAATTGGTCCAGCTTTAAATTCAAACCAGCCATGGTTTCAACTTCATAAGGGTTTTGGGTTAATTGCAGTAACCTTGGCTCCTTTTCCACAAACAGTGATTTTAAACCCTATTTGTTTGAAGTACTCAAGCAGGAAATTCAGTAAGATAAAGCAAGGAACCTTTATCTAATCAGGTCAACAACAACTGATAAGCCATATCCACAAACATTCTGGCCAGTCCAGTATGAATCATAGATACCATTCCTCTTGTTTTCTCCCACATGCATCTGCCAATAATTTTGGTTCACGGCAGGTATTTATCTTATTCTGCATTTACCCTTTACCAAACTAACCCTGGTTTTTACGACCCTGTGACAAATGCCTTCAATTTGGACCAGTCTAAAATATTGTTGTTTGGTAATGGGTTAAATAGTCTGGTGTTAATGACACTGATTTGTGAAGTAATTAGGACAATGGTAATTGTGTAAGTTCCATCCGATCTATTCCAGATTAGTTAGAGGATTGGCTGTCTGGGTTAGCAAATTTTCAATAGAAAAAGCTGGGGGAGCATTTAACTTAGAGGGGGAGCCATAATAAGAGACATTACGGTAGTGATCAGGCTGTTGCTTTCCACTAGCCATGATGTTTTTATCCTTTACCATACCATGAAGACATTTTATGACTCTGAGGTTTTAAGAAGCCATTTGAAAACATTGTTGGAAAAAGAGAAAATGCTGGTAACCAGCATTTTCTCCTTTTCCCACAAAGTTTTCTACCCTATCAAAGAGAAATCGCCTCATTTTAGCCACTACAATCAGATTAAAGGTGGGTATTTAGGATTTTCACATCAGACCAAATCAAAAAATATATATGTCACTGAAATTTATATGAAAAAACAATACAAATCATCAGTAATTAAGAATTATAAAATTATCAAAAAATTTTTGGGGGGGTGTAGGCCTATTCCCTTCAAAGGCTACGTAGCCTCTTAAGCTATTTTTAGATTTCCTGCCAAAATCAAAAAAGCATTGTGGCAATGTTAAGTGACTTGCATGTGGCTAATGACTATTAAATTCCATAATATAACAAACATGTAATTATTTTTCATAATGTCTAGAATTTCTGATGTTTATATTTCCGGTATGTAAATGAGCGAATTGCTCATGTAAAAAATAGACCATGTTTCCCTTCAGTGTTGATCTGGGCTATAGTAAATCTCTCATTTATCTAGTTTTCGGATGGCTTTCGACTACTGGGGTTTAATGAATGAAAATTATAAGGCTTTGGGAGTATAAGGATGATTTTCTTGTATTTTTGTAAAATTTTCGTCCCAAAATCTGAAAGGCCACCTTTAACTATTTGGCAGGATTAGGGGTAATTGTACCATAAAGGCTAAAACAACTTTGGTAGTCAACAATAAAGACCAAGATCAGACTGGAAAAAATGAGTTGCATGATCTTTCAAGCTAAAACAAAACAAGAGATGTTTGTAAAACATGTATGCCCCCCTAATGGCATCCAATGTGATTATAAACTCTTACGTTCAAAGTGTAAAAACTAACAAAGGGTAATAACTCAAAAAATATTAATGATAAATTAACAATTCTTGGGCACTGCACTTCCCATTTATGTGAACTATCAACTTTTTAAAGTTTCATGATTTTACCTCACATACTTTTTGAGTTATGCTCCGGAAAAAAAATAAGTACGAAAATCAACAAAGGGCAGTAATTGCAAAAATATAATGGGCAGAGTTATGGTTCTTGTGCACTGCACTTCTCCTTAATAAGATCTATTCACATGAGGTTTCAAGGTCATACCTGAAATACTTTTAGAGCTATGCTACGAACAAAAATTAAATATGAAAAATCAACAAAGGGCAATAACTCCAAAAATATGATTGGCAGAGTTATGGTACTTGTGCACTGCACTTCTCCTTAATGAGATCTATCCACCTATTAAGTTTCAAGGTGATACCTAAAATACTTTGAGTTATGCTCCGGACAAAAATTAAGTAGGAAAATCAACAAAGGGCAATAACTCCAAAAATATGATGGGCAGAGTTATGGTTCTTGTACACTGCACTTCTCCTTAATGCGATCTATCCACCTATGTAGTTTCAAGATGATAAAAGTGAAATAGTTTTTGAGTTATGCTCCGGACAAACATGTGGTCTATGGACCGACCGACTGACCGACGGACCGACCGACAAGTGCAAAGCAATATACCCCCATTTCTTTGAAAGGGGGGCATAATAAATAAACTCTGAAGACTACATAAAATGTCTATAAAGTGTAGATCTACAGCTTCCACCTTACCACAAAATGATCCATGTTACTGTCTGAAACTCCATTGAATTCTCAAACACATGTCGTTTTTTTTGGTTAACAAATCAAAACTGCATGTAAACAGTTAACTTCATACACAGTTCCATTAATAATGATAAATTTGACCTTTAACCCATTACCACACAATCCCTTCTTTTGAAAACCCTGGGAAAAAAAAGCCTTCCCATAACAAATTTCAAATTTTCATTCACTTTTATTTCGTCGTCTGCAAGTGTTTTCACTTTGGACAAGCCAAATTTAACAGTTTGTCATTTGGTAATGAGTTAACCAACCAATCCAGGGTTTATAAGGACACTCAGGGGAGGTAGGCTTTCATGACACTGTAGAGAAAGGAAAAAATGCTTAGCAATATAATGGGAAATGCAACTTTAGTGCTTTCAATTAGAACAAGACAGTCTTCACTCTTATCCTCTTTTCACACACTGTTTAAACATACTTGTTTTTAAATCCACAAATAAATCCAGAGAAAAAAACAAAGTACACCATCAATACCCTTATATCTAACAATCCTGATGTTTTAATGACCCACGAAAATAAGGCTTTTGAAAATTTTGTGGAAGAAGGACAAAATACTGGTTAACTAGAATACTCTCCTTTTTCCACAATGTTTTCTACCCTTTCATAGTTTAAACTTCATACTTTAACCTTTTACCACACAATGACGACTTTTAACGATCCCGAGGAAGAAGCCTTTTTGAAAACATTGTGGGAAAAGGAGAAAATGCTGGTAACCAGCATTTTCTCCTTTTCCCACCAAGTTTTCTACCCTATCAAAGAGAAACTGCATCATTTGAGCCACAGTGAAATTGTCATCTGCAAATGTTTTCAAGTTGGATAGGTCTTACAATTTGCTCTGTGGTAATGGGTTAACCCTTTCCCAAATGACAAATTTTAGACTCTTTTAAACTCAAAGAGTTTGCAGACGACAATTTCAAATTTGATAAAAATGGCAGATAGTTCTCCAAATGGGTAAAAAACACTGTGGGAAAAGGAGAAATTGCTCATGACGAGCAATTTCTCCTTTTCCCACAGTGTTTTCAAAAGACTTGCACTGCAGACACGTAAAACCAAGGGCTTGTTAGGAAAAGGGTTGAGCTACTGCTAATTTCGTTGTCACCTGCAAAAGCTTTCAAAGCATACTAATCTAGAATTCTGCTGGCTACTAAATAGATACAGAGAAATGAGTTAATATATCCCCTTTGAACACACTTTTTAAACATTTTTTTTTAAATCCACAATAATTTTTAATTCCAGACAAACAGAATAGATAGCAAACCATCACTGGTACAGTGAGTAACGAACTGACATGGTGAGAGATCCAGCTTACAGGAGAAGATGGATACAGGTATACCTTACCTTATCAATGCATCATAGCCAATGAACTTGTGAGATACACTTACCTCTGCAGACAGTATAGATCAAGATCAGACTGCACAAAATGTGCAGTCTGATCTTGGATCTATACTATCTGCTATGGAGATTTGTCTAGAAAATAAACTTGAAATAATGTTACTGGATTTTCACAATCGGCTTGAAAGTTTTAATTTACTTATTCAGTAGGAAAAGGGTTAATTTCGCCTGCAGTTGGCTGTAGATCATTTCTGTGAAAAACATGGGGAAAAGAGAGAGATTGCTCATAATAAGCATTATCTCCCTTTGCCACTGTGTTTTCAATTATATTTGTGTATCAAACCTGTTGTTTCAAGTTGAGTGAACAACAGAATCAAGAGAGATTAGTATAAGCTTTAAGAACTTGTTTCTCAAACGATGTCAAATAAATAAACATACTCTTTACCAAACAATAAAATTTTAGACTGGTCCAAATTGAAAGCATTTGCAGACAACAAAATAAAAGTGACTGAAAATTTGAAATATATTTTGTGAAGGGTATAAAACATTGTGGGAAAAGGAGAAAATGCTGGTTACCATCAATTTCTTCTTTTCCCACAATGTTTTCAAAAAGGTTTCTGTCTCGGGGTCGTTAAAAGTCGGGATTGTGTGGTAATGGGTTAAACTAAGTTAAGTGAACAAGATTATACAGTAACATTTTCAACGTTACTTTCCGCCAACCTATTTTCATGGTTTTCATGGTAAATGAGTTAACATCAAAATTTTAGACCAGTCATTAGTTGTAAACATGTAGCCAATGACAAAAGTATGATGTGTTTTAAAGTATGAAAATAACATCTTTGACAGAGAAGAAAACATTGAGGCATAAGGAACAAATACTGGTAAACCTTTTCAACAATATTTTCACAAGCCATGTAAGTTGGCTTCATTAAAACATTGAAATGTTTGGTAAGGGGAAAACCAGATTTGTGTGTAATCTGTTCTATTTGCATATTTACAACATTTACATACAATTTCACCAATTTGAGCAAAATTATTAATTAGTTACCAAATGAGTGAAGTTCTTGACAACAAGTATACATCTAAGCATTGGCAGCACCATGTCTGATAACAGGAAAAGTAACTGTTGGTTTGCTCTTTATTTGATGTTAACCCTATTTTCAACAATATTTCAGTTCTTTCATGGTGGCCAATTGGCTTAGCGAAGATTTTCTGAAGTTTATGTTACCAGTACATAGCACAATATTTTTCCTAATGCAGCTTTCCCACATAATCATGGTTGAAACATTGATCCGAGCCTAGAGAGAGGAACAAAACCTGCCTATCATCAATCCTTGGTAAGAAATTGCCTGGGCTAGACTTTATTATCCAAATCAGACTAGATGCATGTGAAGTCTGATTTTTTCTATCTAAAATATTGCCTTTTCTGTCTAATTTCATGAAAAAAGAAAGCTTGAAACTGCACTTATTTGGATTTGACTAAATATTTGTAGTTAGTTTGTTTATTGAAACTGTAGGGGTTAACAATGTTAGGATACAGTCTTTAACTCAATATGTAACCAATCAAAATTAATAAATGATCATACGGTGTTTCGTATATGGTGTTTCCTGGAAACACTCAGGTTAGTGTGCAAGCAAAATCAGTCCAAGGTAATTCTTTGAGCATACACAAAATTTAATGATCTGAGCTACAACTGAATTTGATTGCAGACAAGAGAGGAAGGGTTAAATTTAATGGTTTCATTCCAGAAATAGCTACACCAGATATAAATGCAGGTGATTTGGCAGTAGCATCTTCACTCATCCCTTATGTTTTTATCTCAACTCTTAACTCGTTACCAAACGACAAAATTTTAGGTTTGTCCAAATCAAAAGCATTTGCAGATGACAAAATAAAAGTGACTGAAAATTTAAAATTTGTTTTCTGAAGAGAAGAAAACATTTTGGGAAAAGGAGCCTTTTCCCACAATGTTTTCTAAAGGCTTCTTTCTCAGGGGCATCAAAAGTAGGGATTGTGTGGTAATGGGTTAACTCTTTACCACATAATCCTGACTTATCAACGACCCTGAGAAAGAAAGCCTTTGAAAACATTGTAGGAAAAGGAGAAAATGCTGGTAACCAGCATTTTCTCCTTTTTCCACAATGTTTTCTACCTTTTCCAAACTAATTTTCATTTCTTGATTCACATTTATTTTGTAGTCTGCAAATGCTTTCAATTTAGACTAGTCCAAAAAAGAGTTAACTCTTTACCAAACACAGTTTTAGTAATGATGAAAATAAGGCTTTAGAATTCATTGTGGAAAATGGAAGAAATGCTGGTAAGCTTTGTGTATTGCCTGAACTCTACCAAACAACAAAGTTTTGGTCCAGTCCAAGTTCAAAGCAGTTTTAGATTTAAAAAAAAAATGTAATTAAAAAATCAAAATCACTTTGTTGCTGAGTAAAACAAATTATGAAAGCAGGAGAAAATACTGCTTACCAGCATTTTCTCTTTTTTCCACAATGTTTTCATAGTCTTCCTCCTAAGGGTCATTAACCCATTACCACACAATCCCTACTTTTGACAACCCTGAGAAAGAATCCTTTAGAAAATATTGTGGGAAAAGGAGAAAATGCTGTTTACCAGCATTTTCTCCTTTTCCCACAATGTTTTCTACACTTCATAAAAGAAATTTCAAAACTTCGGTCACTTTTATTTTGTCGTCTGCAAATGCTTTCAATTTGGAGAAGCCTAAACTTTTGTCGTTTGGCAATGAGTTAAAACTATGGATTGTGTGGTTCATGGTTAATCTACAAAGCTGCATGTGATAGGTACGTACAGGGTTGAAGCCTTGAGAATGCATGATAAATTAACCCAACATTCTAATCTGTATTAAAGATCTAAAATATTGCCACAAGAAGGCTGCTATTGGACTGAATGTCCCTGCACATCTTTGGAACCTAGACTTACTATGCATCACCACTGAGAAAATTGACTAGCAAATTGTTGTTTCTTTTGAATATTTATATCATCTGGAAGTACCCTAGTAACAAATGGAAAGATCAACAAAAATAACCCCCCAGAGAACTGGAGATTATAGTCAACAAATATGGTGGCCATAAGTATGGTTGTCTCAGTGTGGGATATGCAATTCTGCAATACAGGGACGACACTATCAAGCTTTATGTACCATTTTAACAATCTTTGGGTGTTACTCCGAAAATCTCTTTTAAACGCTTCTTGATTGTGGTGTTCATGTGCTCCAGCATATTTAAATCATTTCTAACCTTGATTTGCAAAGGAAGATGTGATTGGATATCGACAATTAAAAAATAGAAATGTCACAGTAGTATTTGTGATAAAAATATCTTAAATTTTCTCAAAGAAACACTGAGATCACCAATCAAAACGCTTTGTGAATAATTCATGACAAGGAAACACCAGCGAAATAACCATTGGTCAATTACAGAATGAATTGAAGCTGGGTCACAGAGGATGGTACCTGTATACTGTATAGCTGACAAAAACAAGAGGGCCATGATGGCCCTGTATCGCTCCACTGGCTTTTAAACCTTTACCAAACAAATTGAAGTGTTCATGACCCTGAAAAAGAGGGCCCTCGAAAACAATGAACACTGTCAGGATATACAAGCAGGTTAATTCATTGGCATCAAAGTTAAAGTTCTTGGGAAAAAAACCTCAGTGATAGAATTCTTACTCTGAATTTGTTATTACACTTATGTGAGGATAACTATATGCATCAAAATGACCCCTGCAAAAAGTAGTTCTTGAGTTCATGAACAGTTCATGGTACATGTGTTTGGTTCATGAACTGTTAATGAACTACTCAAGAACTGGTAGGAAAAATCTTGAACTATCATGTGGTTGTTCATGGACTGGTGGTTCATTAACTCCATGTTCATGAACTATTACTAACAGTTCATGAAATAGACTCTGACATCAGTTCATGAACTGATTATTCTTGAACAATTCATGAACTTCCTGTCTTTAAGAAGTTCAAGGATTTACAATTCAATAACTTAAATATTTAGGTGGGACCATTCTAATGGAAAACAGCTATTTCCACTGTAATAGTATCCTAAAAAAGGTGCTATAATTAAAAATGAGTATTATTGTCCTACTTTGACTGAGCCACTCATTCCATCTAAGAATTATCATCTATAAATCTAGGCCTCTCTATTCTCATCACAAAGGAGACATTAATTACCTCCCTTTTTTTAAAAAATAACAAAATATCGACAAATAATTTCAAGATGGACATCAAAACAATTTCTGGTCAGTTAGAAAAGCCCAAAAATATTATATCAGTATAAATACTTATTTATCAACTGATAAGAAATTTCTACAAGCATTAGGATGGTAATAACTTAAACCCATTTTCAGTAATACAATTTGCCGACATTTACTGTAAGAGGGGTATTTTTAAACAAGATACATCATTGATAACTTACTGTGTGGCTATAAGTGCAAATGTGGTCCGACTTCTTTATAAGCTACTTGTTGCTGCATAACCTTTTTTAAATAAAGGGAATTGAAGGGTTGGATTTCAGTTTCAAGGTTTGCTACCAACAAAGAAACATATCTCATACACTACAACCACTTCATGAATTTTGATTCATGGAACAGTTCATTGAACTGATTAAGAGCGGTTATTCATGAACTGTTCATGAACAGTTCATGGAACAAACCCAAAAGTTCATGAACAAAAATGGTTCATGAACCGGCCATTTGCTGTTCATGAACTGTAGTTCAGGAACTGTTCATGAATTCAAGAACTCTTTTTCGCAGGGGGAATCACTCTCCCTGAAAACAGAATTTTTTTTTCTATAAAAAAAAACTTTAATGTCTAGCACCAATTATCTATCACTGCAGTATGATAATCAAGGGAGGTAAATAGTAATAAACTTTATCTTATAAAAAGAGTTATTTCCCTTGACTAATGATTAAATTCTAGTGACCATATTTTGAAGCCCATGTTAAACTTCTGATCCCTGGAAATAAGCCAAGTTGTCCCTAGGCCTATAATATGAAGAAACTTGTTAAAGGTCCATTAGATAAAGCTACATGCCAAATTTAGTAGCCCTGGGCCTTGTGGTTTCAGAGAAGAAGATTTTTAAAAATGTTTTTTTTTTTCAGTTTTGTTGCCAGGGCAACCAGAATTTTTGAAGGAATCAAATTCTTTTAAGAAATTCGGCGAGTGGAGCTAAAAAATCAGATTGCACATTTAGTATTGCCTGATCTTGATCCGTAAGTTCCAAGAAAATGCTACAAAAGGAAAATAACGGGTTAAAACCCGCAAAAATCCAAAATATTGCAAATACTGACATTTTATCACTTTTACAGAACAAACCATGACTTTTAATAACTCTGAGGCTGCAGGCTTATGAAAACATGGTTGGTTCAAGAAAATCCTGGTAACAAGTACTGAATCGAAAGTTCTCATACAACACATAAATACAAATAGACATTTCTTTTGCAATAGTTTAAATTGTAAGGTTAAATTCAGTTTAACCATGCAGTTTTTTGGCCTTTAACCCATGACCAGACAATCCCTGTTTTTGATGACCCTGAGAAAGAAGCCTTTAGGAAACATTGTGGGAAACAGAGAAAATGATGGTAACCAGCATTTTCTCCCTTTCCCACAATATTTTCTACCATTTCAACCATGAATTTCAAATTTTCTGCCACTTTTATTTTGTCGTCTGCAAATACTTTCAATTTGGACCAGTCTAATTTCTTTTTCATTGGGTAATGAATTAAAGAAGGGGTTGGCCATTTAGCACCCAGTAACTCTGTCCACTTTTATTTCATCAGATACAATCAACATACTAATTTGAAAATGAATATGCGTCTAACTGATTAATTGTGACGATCCCTCAAGCCTCTGTGAAAGTCTTACATGAAATTTAGAAATACTATCAGAAGCAACATAACCACAGGAAATGTCAGTGATTTTTTTTGTTTTTTCCTGTCATATTTTTTCATTAACGATTTGGCAACTATCACCTTGCTCTATTCAGTGATAAATCATTTTCTGAGTATGTTGAGATCATGAAAATCTTAATGGCTCCCTCTAATAATGCAAAAGAACAAGGCTGCATGTAGATGCAATCACTACAATGGGGCTGACATTGCAGGACATTAATTTTAGATTATCGGGAGCATGTTCCACCTGTAAAACAATAGAACAAGATGGATGTCAGACCTGATGGTATCTGTCAGATACCTGTGTATCAATGCTCCTATCTCTAATCTCTAATCATAACAACAATGATCAATTTGTATTGGCTAAAAAGCCATTGGAAATTTCTTTCCTCATATTAAACACAGATCTTATCGTTGATTTGTATTTACAGATATATATGTCGTAGTCCAAACTCGAATCCAGGCAGATCCGGAATCTGCCTAGACCAAACTGGAATTTGTATATAACATATCAGGATTCGAGTTTAGCTTTGCAGCTCTACAATTTGCCTAAACCAAATTTTAATAATTTCTCGTTGAATATAGGGCGTCTACATATAAATCATCTTACTTTTAAACGTAAACCCCAAAATAAAAGAAGTTTTAGTCAGAAATTCAGAGTAAATATAAATTTTGAATGTTTTGTACTAATAAAAAAGGTGGAAAAAAAGAGCCGATTGTGGAAAAATCATATAAAATGCTTTAAATGAAAATACCTCTCAATTGTAAACATAATTAAATCAATATATTTAAAATAAAATATTAGAAAACAATGCATTTTGGTCTACACAAAATTTGAATTCTAATTTGGTCTAGGCAGATTCCGGATCTGCCTAGATTCCAATCTGGCCTACGACATATACAATGATGATGATACTCATTCAAATTGTAGGTACTCCTTGCTCCATTCATTAAAATACCGCCTTTGGCAGAAACTTTGAGTCTTAAACACTGGTGACCCTCAAGCATTGGATTATGGTAGCCATGGTGGACCCCTGACCATTACGTTTATTGGCAAATGAGTACCCTCAAGCATCTGATTATCCGGACCATAGTGGACCCCTAAGTATTTAACTCTTTACCAAACGATAAAATTTTACACTAGTTCAAATTGAAAGCACTTGCAGATGACAAAATAAATGTAACTCAAAAATTGAAATTTGTTTCCAGCAGGGTAGAAAACATTGTGAGAAAAGGAGAAAATGCTGGTTACCAGCATTTTCTCCTTTTCTCACAATGTTTTCAAAAGGCATCTATATCAGGGCCATAAAAACCAGGGATTGTTTGGGAAAGGGTTAAACTTTGGAAGCCAAGGAAAACTCTCAAGCATTCAACAATGTGTGCAGAATAGGACTCTCAAGCACTTCACAATTTGAGTCAAGAAGGATCCTTAAGCATTTCATAAATTACCTTAATACTAACTGTGACCCTAAAGCATTAATTTACTATACCAAAGTGAACCCGTAGGCAACAGCAATGTGAATCAAGTGAAACCTGAAGCATTAAGTGACCATGAATGATTGGATTATAATTTATGAGCTAATGAAGAATCTATGTGGGCTAAGGAGGACCCTTATGCATTTAACTTTGTAAGCAGTGGAATCGTTAGTATTTTAAACTTATGAGCCAAGCATTAATTTCAGTGAGCCAAGACTGGGACCTTCTTGCATTTATCTTCGCGAGCCAAGGCTGACAATTCACTATGCTACTCTACCCTTGGTGGATTGAGCTTGATTTTTACATTCCCCCCGATACACTTTTTCAGTGGATGCAGCCAGCTCTAACTGCAACAAATGAAATCCCTCGTAGCATTTCATCTTTGATAAAAATGGAATAAGGTCGCAACCTTTCGAATAGAAGGTAAACATGGAAACGCATGTGGATGTCTGCTTATCGCTTCATGTTGAATCATAGTATTTGTAAGCGGTTTATAACAGATATTTCATTGGCTTTCAGAAATAAGAGGGGGTAATAACCAGCATCCAATAGCGGGCGCATCGCAGGAATCTCGAAATCGGGCTCAATCAGCAAAGGTAAGATCCACGTAGTGATCGTAACCTTGGCTCGTGAAGATGTCTTGCATTCAGTTATTAGGCCCAAGACGATCCTCAAGCATTTTGTGAGCCAGGGAGGACCCTAAAGCAGTCTATGAGCTAAATAGGATCCTCAAGTATTTTGTGAGACAAAAAAGACCTTTACAACCCATTACCACACAATCACTACTTTTGACAACCCTGAGAAAGAAGCCTATAGAAAACACTGTGCGAAAAGAGAAGAAAATGCTGGTAACCAGCATTTTCTCCTTTTCCCACAATGTTTTCTACCCTTCACAAAACAAATTTCCAATTTTCGGTCACTTTTAGTTTATTGTCTGCAAATGCTTTTGATTTGGACAAACCTAAAATTTTGTCGTTTTGTAATGAGTTAAGCATTGAGAGCCAAGCAAGACTGTCAAGTATTCGATGAGCCAAAGAGGACCCACAAGCATTTTGAGCCAAAGACTATCCTCACATTTGTGAGCCAAGGAGGAACCTCAAGCAGTCTGTGGGCTAGGGAGGGGTCCCTCAAGCATTTTGTAAGTCAATGAGAACCTTCAAGCATTTTGATAGCCAAGGAGGATCCAGGAGGACTCTATTGTATTTGATCATTGCAGCTAAAGAGGACTCTCAAGTACTTTCTAAGCCAGGGTTTTCCCTCAGCCACAAAAATAGGGGGTCATTGTGACCCCCTACTCAAAAATAATGGGGGTCATTTTGGAATTTGTGGGGGTCACAACAAAATGTAATTCGCTAATACACTGAAACAAAAGCTACTATTTGTGAAAGTATGTGTTCTTTTATGTGTAGCCTCTCGCTATGGTTAAGGGTTATTTTGTTTTTATCACAGAAATCGACCATTTCGTTGGCGAAGAAAGCTTGTTGTCGGCCAGTGTGGGAAGTCTCTACTATTTATCTTGATAAAGATTATCCGTTTCGGCCGAAAATGAACTATTTTCACCTATTAGATAAATGACCGATTCTTGTGTTTTGTTGACGCGCGGGTCACGTTCATGCCGCTGTTTTCAAAGAATAACAAAGTGTATCTCTAGCTAATTTACAGTGAACCCTCGAGACCTTGAAATGATGTTCTGGGTGCTCTTACCAGCCGCAGTATCGTCTGATCTTTGTTTAGGTCTCTTCTTCCTTGCAGACAGCAAGAATGACGTCGATTTTGATAGGAAACATGAGTCTAGGACAATTCCCCCCCAGACAAATGCCCCCCGGACAACCCCCCCTGGACAATTGCCCCCCCAAGACAATAGCCCCCCGAGACAATTACCCCCTGGACCATTACCCCCTGGACAACTGCCCCCCGGACAATTACCTCCTGGACAATTACCCCCCGGATGATTGCCCCCCAGACAATTACCCCCCAGAAAATTGCCCTCCTAGGACAATTGCCCCCCAGGACAATTGCCCCCCAGACAACTGCCCCCCCACACAATTATCCCCTTAAAAACACCAGGATGTTCATACCATCATATGCATATAAGGAAATTTCATAGTGAAACTCGTCAAATTTGTGAGCACTTTTCCGAGGGTCTACAATTTTTTTTCCCAAACGGTTCTTCCTCCTCACATTCTGAATCAGAGGATTATGCCAACCGACGTATTTGTCATCAAAATATCAGCAGAGAATTACACATTTAAGCGCTCCTGATCTTGATTCCCTTCCTAATCCTAGCCTTACCCTAAAACCATCCACGCTGCATGCAACATGACAGAAATGAACAGTCATTGCGGAGCTTCTATAATGATGGCATCTCACTGTCCAGAATATGACTCCCAGCGAACCCACCAATATTAAATTTGTCAAATTCAACTCTAACCGTGGATCCCTGAAATTGAAAGAATCTGATTTCAAGAAGGTGGTTCTGGTGGCCATATTGTAAATCGCAGTACAGCCATTTCGATAGGAACTTATGAAAAACGTTTTCACTGAAATTGACGGAATATGATTTCAAGATGGCGGATCTGGTAGTGATACTGTTAATCAGAACGCGGCCATTTCCGAAAGGAAACTTCCTCTATAAATCTCCCCAAAAATACAAAAAAAATCAATAAGATCAGACAAATGGTTCTCCATTAAATTGACGGAATCTGATTTCAAGCTTGCGGCTCCGCAGCCATATTTTCGAAAGGAAACTTCCTCTAGTCACCCCAAACACTCACACAAAAAATCAATAAATTCGGACATACGGTTCTCACTGAACTTGATGGAATCTGATTTCAAGACTGCTGATCTGGCGGCCATATTGTAAATTGGGATGCAGCTATTTTCGATAGGAACCTTCCTTTAGACACTCTCAAAATACACACAAAAATCAATTTGATTGGACCAGCTGCTTCTTTATAAATGATTGGAAATGGAAAGTTTATGGCATGCATGACACCGACGGCGGACGGAAGTGGGACGACATAATGCCCCGCTTCTTTTGAAGCGGTGGGATAAAAATCAGTTATTACGGCCACCAGAGCTTATTTACATATGTTAAGTTTGTCTATCATCCTTTGTACCAAAATAATGTGCGGTTTTGATCATTTGGCAGGCCTACTACATGATTAGCAGACGCCATCTTTCAACAACTCGAGGAACTCCTACTCGACGTGCGTACTTCAAATTTGATCACATGAAAAATCTAGTAATCTAATCTAGTTCCAGTTAACCTCGGCCTTACAAGTGAACTCAGGGTCTGACGCTGAAAGCCGACAATGACCTCGTCCCAAAGCAAAAGCAGAAGAAATTGCGAGTTAGATGGGGGGAATTGTCCGGGGGCACTTGTCGGGGGGGGGGGATTGACAGGGGGGAGTTGTCTGGGGGGGAATTGTCTAGGGGGTAATAGTCCTGGGGGGGCTATTGTCTGGGGGGCAATTTGCCTTTGGGGGGTAATTGTCCAGGGGGTAATTGTCTCGGGAGGTTATTGTCTTGGGGGGCAATTGTCCCGGGGGGAATTGGCAGGGGGGAGTTGTCCAGGGGGCAGTTGTCTGGGGGGGGAATTGTCCTGATACGCTCTTACCAGCTGCAGTATCGTCTGATCTTTGTTTAGGTCTCTTCTTCCTTGCAGACAGCAAGAATGACGTCGATTTTGATAGGAAACATAGTTTTCATTTGAGATCGACTGGTTTAGTTTAGACCCGATTAAAGACCAATGGTAATTTAGTAAAATCGATACACAGTCCAGTGTTTCGTCCCATTTTCCCTTCGTACTCTAGATTTTCCATTTGCTCACGACGAAACAGTGTCAGAAGTATATACGATTATTATTACCTCTTATTGTATTTGTGCGTCCACCATGATGCATTACTGAAAAAAATGCGGGTCATTTTCCTTTAAAGTGCGTCAAAACGCACAAAATCGTGCGTCCAGGAAAATCCTGCTAAGCCAAGGAGGACTCTCAAGCATCAAATCTTATGAGCCAAGGATCTTTCAGTATTCAGCTATATGTGACTGTTAACCCCTTAGAAAACAATCCAGATTTTTAACAACCCCGAGAAAGACAATTTTGAAGCCATTGCAGAAAAAAGGAGAAAATGCTGTAACAAGCTCCTTTTCTCCTTTTCCTACAATGTTTCTACCCTTCCCATAGCAAATTTTGATTTCTGTATCATGTTTAACCCAATACCACACAATCCCTACTTTTGACACCCCTGAGACAGAAGCCTTTAGAAAACATTGTGGGAAAAGGAGAAAATGCTGGTAACCAGCATTTTCTCCTTTTCCCACAATGTTTTCTACCCTTCACTAAACAAATTTCAAATTTTCGGTCACTTTTATTTTGTCGTCTGCAAATGCTTTCGATCTGGACAAGCCTAAAATATTGTTGTGTGGTAAAGAGTTAATTTGTTGTCTGTATATGCTTTGGATTTGGACAAGTCTAAAATTTTGCCATTTGGTAAAGAGTTGATTAGACAATGCATCCTAAATGTGTGTCACAAACGTTTCACAAAACACCTAGAGTAAGACAATTCTTCTGTAATTTTCAATTATAGGCTTGTTGGAAGTGTGTGCCTCCTATGGTTGTGTAATCTATCTTAATTAACCCATTACCACACAATCCCTACTTTTGACGCCCCCAAGAAAGAAGCCTTTTGAAAACACTGTAGGAAAAGGAGAAAATGCTGGTAACCAGCATTTTCTCCTTTTCCCACAGTGTTTTCTACCCTTCCCAGAACAAATTTCAATTTTTCAGTCACCTTTATTTTGTCGTCTGCAAATGCTTTCAATTTGAACCAGTCTAAAATTTTGTCGTTTGGTAATGAGTTAATGAACCTGCAATTGAATAAGCAAAATTTATAATGGCCTGCATCAGAGGTTGAATGGCATTATCCCTTTACATATTGTGATCAACAGTAATTCATTACTTCTCTATAATTCTGAAAGCAAGTGCAAGCTTAAGAATGAAAAGATGTACATCACAACATAAGATCTGTGTTTGAAAGGGTTAAGACAATTTGGTAACAGGAGAAATTATTTTGTAGCACTAATTTCTATCTCAATTATAACCAGAGCAATAACTTGTGTTTCTGTTTATTGCCAATTAATTCTTTACCCAATGATAACATTTTGTACTCCCTCAAATTGAAAATATTTGCAGACAACAAAATAAATGAAGCTCAAGTGATGATGTCTTTGATATGGTAGAAAACATTGTGGGAAATGGAGAAAATGCTGGTTCCCAGCATTTTCTCCTTTTCCCACAATGTTTTCAGAGGTTTCCTTCAATTAGGTTGGGAAAACTAGAGACTTTGCGCCTATCCATGCTTTCCTGGGATAATCTTTTACCAGTACTCAGCACAATTTTCTTTCCAAGTCACTGGCTGCTTTGTAACATAGCCATAGTTGAGACCATGGTCAGCTGTTGGAGAAGAATGAATCCTGTTGCAATGACTATCATCAATCCTCGGAAATAAATTGGCTGAGCTGGGGATCGAACCCATGACCCTCTATTCTCAAGTCCTTCACGTTACCAACTTAGCTATCATGGCTTGGCCCAGAACCTTGAGTGAGAACTTAACCTAAAAAATTTCAGAGAGAGAACCCTGAAATATGCCAAATTAACTCTTTACCAAATGACAAAACTTTAGACAAGTCCAAAACAAGAGCATTTGCAGACGACATATTAAAAGTCTCTGTAATAATGCTAAATTTCCATGAGAGAGTACAAAACCTTGTGGAAAAAGGAGAAAATGCTGGTAACCAGCATTTTCTCCTTTTCCAACAAGGTTTTCAAAAATCTCCTCCTTCACGGTCATTAAAACCAGGGATTCTTTGGTAAAAGGTTAAAGAACTTTGACAGGATACATGTATATAATAGGACAATTTAGATCAAAGACAGGAACTTGTTCCTCAACATAATCACAAAGGCAACCATAAGTGAAAATTCCTTTACCAAACATTATGTTATCACACTAAATTTGACCAGCTGAGCAATATTTAATTGGCTGTCTGCAAATACTTTCAATATGGCAAGTACGATGCAAAAAAAAGAGGCTTTTGGACATTTCAGTACAAAACCCTATGGTTTAGCCAATCAGAAGTTCTGTTACTTTCACTGTCAGAAAATCTGGAAGAATAGGACAAAGAACACTCTTAAGAATGGTTGATGAATATGGACCCTGGTCTCAAGTGAGCAATATAGCACTCTCATGGTTCTCTTTTTTGAAGGATATTGGGTGTTTATAAATGTAAATTGGAATTACTACTGGAATCTTTTCTTGTGTTAAGAATTGTAATTCAATTTACAGGAAAATAAATACCATATTTTGTAGTACTAATGATGTTTTACTACCTGCATTTTTATGCAAAATTTAACAGGTCTGTAGGATGTTTTAGGGAGAAAAATGTTGCTTCAGGGAGGAAATTTAACAAAAGATATCCATCGGTTCTTTGGCTAACTCCCTGCCAAATGACAACACTGTAAACTGGTTTATATGGCCTGCAACACACGAAAAAGGGCATTTGGATATATCTGCTTAACTCTTTACCACACAATCTTTTATCGACCCAGAGAAAAAAAGGCTTTGAAAACATTGTGGGAAAAGGAGAAATGCTGTTAACCAGGATTTTCTCCTTTTCCCACAATGTTTTCTGCCCTTTCCAAATCAAATTTCAATTTTTGATTCACATTTATTGTGTCTTCCGCAAATGCTTTGAATTTGGATGAGTCCAAAATTTTGTCGTTTGGTAAAGAGTTAACTCAGAGTTTGAACTGGACCAAATTCAAAGCATTAATTTGCAGACGACAAAATAAATTTGGCCAAAGTGGTGATTTCAATCTTTTAAAGAGCAGAAAACATTGTGGAAAAAGGAGAAATTGCTGGTTTCCAGCATTTTCTCCTTTTCCCACTATGTTTTCAAAAGGTGTCTTCCTTGGGGTCGTTAAAAGTCAGGATTGTGTGGTTCAGAGTTAGGTAAGTGTTGTCTGGAATCAGCCTGTACAGTCTGCGCAGACTAATCCCAGACAGCAGATTAAGACTCCATTAGATTTTGTGCTACAATAGACTTGCGCAAAATAGAAAAATTACATAAAAATGCAAAGTGTTGTTTTGAATAAGCCTGAGGGGACTGCGCAGGCTGATCAGTTCTGTTACTTTCACACTGACAATATTTTTGAAGAATAAGACAAAGAATATTCTCAAGAATGGTTGGTGAATACTGACCCAGTTATCATCTGATAATTTCTATTTGGTAAGGTTTCTATTTCTGTACTGATCTTATCTAGATTTAGAGGACAAAAAACATGTTTCAAAAGGTGTGCACACATGAACTGAGTGCCCCTCCACCTCCCCCCACTTCACCAGTTTTCCGGTGTGAACCAATTATATTTTGTAAACCTCTCCTGAAAACGATGAAAATGATGCAGAAATCTTTATCCAATATAAATATTTCAGGCATATCCAAATTGATAACATCTGCAGAAAACAACATCAGTATAGTTTGAATGAAAACATTGAGAAATATTTTAAATAAATCAAGCACTTAATTGGCAATCACAGATACAAATCAGGACATGTATGGCATCAAACTTTTTATACAGAAAATAGCCAAACCTTAGGTAAAAATCTAGATGAACCTGCATGCTAAATTTGGCAGCCCTTCTGCTTTTGGAGAGGATTTTTCAATGTTTTTTTTATTCAGTTTTATTGCCATGGCAACAACAGATTTTACTGGAATCAAATTCTTTACCCTCTGAAGAGAGCCAATGCAGTATTACTTAATTCTGTAAATTTTTGTCAGTAGTTTTTTATGGTATTTTCAAAGATATTTCTTACATAAAGCAAAAGCATGCACAAATGCATGATGGACATGATGAAAATTGAAGACAGCTGGCCTGATTGAGACTGCTTGCTGAAAAAAATTATCAACTTATTGAAATTGTTAAACAGAATTGAAAAATACACATTGACCATTTCATGGGCTACAAAAACCAAAGGAACTAAAATTTTAGAATGCATAATTGGAGTGGGTAAAGCTAAGATCGGACAGTATTCTGTAGGTCTAGTCTTGATTTGGGGCTCACAATACATAGCTCTTTAACTCTTTACCAAGTGACAAAATTTTAGACCAGTCTAAATTGAAAGCATTTGCAGGTGACAAAATAGATGTGGTTAAAAGCCTGAAATTTGTCATTGGAAGGGTAGAAAACATGGTGGGAAAAGAGAAAATGGTGGTCACCAGCATTTTCTCCTTTTCCAACGATGTTTTCATAAGGCTTCTTTTACATGCGTGTTAAAAGGAAGCATTGTGTGGTAAAGGGTAAAACAAATTCTTAGAGCTCTCAATACAAGATCATTTATCAATATCCAATTTCAAAACTGAAATTCAATAAGCAATTATATCACACCCATAAAATAACTGCAATATGTGGAACAAATATTTTTTTCTTTACTAAACGACAAAATCTCAGTCGCGCTCAAACTGAATGCATTTGCAGACAACTATATAAATGTAGGGCAAGTTATGACTTCTGCCTTTGATATGCCAGAAAACATTGTGTGAAAAGGAGAAAATGCTGGTTACCAGCATTTTCTCCTTTTCCCACCATGTTTTCAAAACATTTCTTCTTCAAGGTTGTTAAATCACCGTGTGTGAGGAAACGGGTTAAAAGATTTCCAATTCCATACATCTTTTCCCTTCCTTGCAGCACAGACCAAAGATGAAAAAAAAAATGGCAAGAGGATTAATTTCTCCATACAAGTGATCATTCCTTGAACACAATGTTTTCACCAGTACTCATATAACCTGATTCACCGCACAATCCTAAATTTTTAACAACCCTGAAGAAAGATACTTATGAAAACAATGTGGGAAAAGAAGAAAATGCTCAGGTCAGCATTTTCTCCTTTTCGCACAATGCCTTTTATCCCTGAGAGACAGAAATTGTCATTTAGTTTCATTTGTCGTCTGCAATTGCTTCCAATTTGGCTGAGTCCAAAATTTTGTCATTTGGTAGAGAATTAACCCATTACCACACAATCCCTACTTTTCACGACCCTGAGAAACAAACCTTTAGAAAACTTTGAGGGAAAAGGAGAAAATGCTGGTAACCAGCATTTTCTCCTTTTCCCACAAAGTTTTCTTAACCCTTCACAGAACAAATTTCAATATTTCAGTCACTTTTACTTATTCACCTGCAAATGCCTTTGATTCAGACAAGCCTAAAGTATTGTCATTTGGTAATGACTTCAAGCCATAATTATCTTTATTTCAGAAGGATGATTGGAAAAGTCGTCTGCTGCAAAGATATTATGGAGGTATTGATTCCAATATTATATTTCCAATTATAGGGAGAAAAAAAACATCAGGGAGCTTGATCACTATCACAATGTTATCCAAAACAAAAGACTGCATAATAAATTAGGCCACATTAATGATGTAATAAAACTGAAGCCTGTCCAAGTAAAAAGCATTTTCATGTACATTTTACGATCAACGCACATTTTGTACAAAACTGTATAATCACCTTCAATTGGATTCTGTGAACAAGAACAATTCTTGTGACACAACCAATTCATATTCCTGTCTATCAAATTGAATACAGAATCTTCTTTTCACAGCACAGCACAAAAAAAATGTCTGGTAAACATTTTTTTTCGTCACTCATGTTCTTTAACACCATTCTGACTGGTTTTCCCGCTGTACAAGACAATTTTCATTGATCTCGGAGCTAACCAGGCACCAATGTATAATCTTTTCCAATACCTCCGTCTTCGTCATCCATACAAAATTGAACCTTCCAAATGTCTTTTGACCCTATTTCCACACAATCCAGAGTTTTGATGATGATCAGGAAGAAGGGTTTGGAAAACATAGTGGTTAAAGAAGAAAACCCTGGTTACCAGAATATTTGAATGTGTGCTACAATAAGAACACTAGAATTTTCCTTTTATGATCATGTTTTCCAAAACAGCCTTTTTTCTGGATTGTTTTAAAACACAGGACTGGTCCATAAAAGCTTTTAAGCCTTTACCACACAATCCCTACTTTTAATTACCCTAAAGAAGAAGTCTTTGGAAAACACTTTGGAAAAAGGAGAAAATGCTGGTTTTCTACTCTATCAAAGAGAGAAATCATCATTTCATCAATATTTCATTTGTCTTCTGCAAATGCTTTCAATTTGGTCACATCCCAAATTTTGTCGTTTGGTAAGGGTTTAAACCTTTACCACACAATCCTGACTTTTAACGACCCTATGCAAGAACCCTTTCGAAGACATTGTGGAAAGTGACCAGCACTGTCTCCTTTTCCCACAATGTTTTTCAACCACATTATTTTGTCGTCTGCTAATGCTTTCAATTTGGACCTGTCTAGACAGTAACCCATTACCACACAATCCCTATTTTTGACGCCCCTGAGAAAGAAGCTTTTTGAAAACTCTGTAGGAAAAGGAGAAAATGCTGGTAACCAGCATTTTCTCCTTTTCCCACAGTGTTTTCTAGCCTTCCCAGATCAAATTTTAATTTTTCAGTCACCTTTATTTTGTCGTCTGCAAACGCTTTCAATTTGGACCGGTCTAAAATTAGTTTAACCCATTACCACACGAGAAAATTTTGGATTGGTCCAAATTGAAAGCATTTGCAGATGACAAAATAAAGGTGACTGAAAAATAGAAATTTGTTCTGGGAAGGGTAGAAAACACTGTGGGAAAAGGAGAAAATGCTGGTTACCAGCATTTTCTCCTTTTCCCACAGTGTTTTCAAAAGGCTTCTTTCTTAGGGGCGTCAAAAGTAGGGATTGAGTGGTAATGGGTTAAACATATTTTATTCAACAGTACAAATTTACAAGAGAAAATGAAATACAATCTTATGACAAGCAAACTGAAGAAAAGGATTAGAACGAAAGCATAGGCTTATAAAGTTCTTCTCCAAATTTCAGGTAACGGTTAACAAGGTTATTAAATGATCATATCATTATAAGTTATAGAAAACTTAGATTAAAATGGTAGGAAAAAAAACAGAGTTGTGTGTTCAGTGTTACTGGTTAATGTTAGGAATGAAGAAACGCCTCTTTAATGACTAAGGAACCTTCCAACTGGACCATCACAATTGATTAAACAGGCGCATTTACAATTAAAAAAAAAACTTGGTGGTATTAAGATATCAGTCAACTTAGAAAAGAAATGACTTGATTAAATTAACGTGATACAGATTAAACCATTAATAAGAATACGTCGGAATAAGATATTACAAAGAAAATCTTCTACTCTCACGGATATATGTATGCACGGCAGCAAATATTCTTTGGTTATCAAAAAGATTAAGGTTTTCATCTCCAAATAAAACGGTTTGGAGTGTAAATCTTGTTATACCACTAATAAATTGACATAGACTATTTCTCTGGGTACTATAAATAGGACATTCTAAAAAGTAGTGGTCTAAAGTTTTGTGTGGTTAACAGTTAAGTATAAGAACCATAACTGGGCAGAAGCCATGAATCCCAGGCTTTCAATTGTCATCTACCACATGATAAAATGTTGGATCGAACCAAACAGTAATCATTTTAAAGTCAACAATTTAAAGGTAGCTTACTTGCCAATATCTGTCTTTGATGAGGAAGAAAATGTTGTAAAGATAAAATAAAGATCTGTCTTCCTCAGGGTTGTTAAAAATCTGGAGCCATTCTTAAGAACATACTTTGTTTAACCCATTACCACACAATCCCTACTTTTGACGAAACTGAGAAAGAAGCCTTTAGAAAACATTGTGGGAAAAGGAGAAAATGCTGGTAACCAGCATTTTCTCCTTTTCCCACAATGTTTTATACCCTTCACAAAACGAACTTAAAATTTTCAGTCACTTTCATTTTATTGTTACAAATGCTTTCGATTTGGACAAGCCTAAAATATTGTTGTTTGGTAATGAGTTAATTCTCCAAAAGTTTCCCAAATTTGAAAGTAACACAGCTTCTGACTGGTTAAACCACTTGGTTTAGCTAATCAAAAGTTGTGTAACTTTCAAATTTGGAAAAATCAGGAAAATATGACAAAAAATGTGCTTAAAAATGGTAGGCGAAAACAGACCTAAGGTTCATTTGGAGCAGAGTATAGCATCTTCTCTCAGATTTCTTCATACTCTGTCTTGTGACCTCATTATCACAAAAATTCTTCTATAAATAGAACAAAATCTATAATTTTGGTTCCTAGTTTCATCCTCATGGTCTGGTTCCATGTCTCCTCAAAAACGATCTTCAGACCAATATCTCCATTTTTTTACCTCACTGATAAAAAAAAAAATGTGTTGCCATGGTGATAAGATCATAAAACATTGTCATATTTGACTTCAAGATGTTCAATAAAAATTCCTAATATATAACAGTATGTGCCTGTATATAGCGCAAACTCACAATAAAGCTGTTATCATGCATGATTGTCTTCTTTTTCAAATTATCTTAGTTACTGAAAAATGACAACCCACAAAACAGAAAATGTTACATGAACGCTTTCCATACCATAGATGATACTAGAAACTTTTGTGGACAGTGCAGATCAAGATCAGACTGTATAGAATATGCCGTCTGATCTCTGATCTAAACTGTCCATTTGCTATATCCTAGATTATGACTGAACTGTCTATTGATCTTGTTCAGAGGAAATGTACTTTTAGCCTTCCAGAGAATGCAATTTATTTATCCAGTAGTGAAAGTCATTTAACCCATTCAGGGTTCATACAGGCAAGTGCTGACTAAATTCAAGGACTTTTCAAGGACTTTTCAAGTACATAAAACTTATTTTCAATGACATTTTTTTCACAGAATACCTAACCTTTTTAAGCCAAAGACAGGTTTTCTTTCATTTTCTTAAACACAATGAGATTAGGAATGGTCAGTTCTGCCCCTGACGGCGGCGCCGTAGTTGTACTTTCATTTTCTTTTTTACACTCAGACTCGTTTTTATGACTGAACATTTTACAAAATAGTCTGAAAACATTCCAGTCATGGACTTTCCACTTTCTTAATGCAACTCGCTTTTGCAATGAGACCGGAGCCCGCTTTCAGTTTCACACATGCAAGCAATATCGATTTCTTTTCTGCAAATTTCTAGGACAAAGGGCTTTATAAATATCGTTTGTTTCCTTATTCTAATTTCTAGAAATCCGGAATTAAAACGTAAGTAAATCACTAAACCATACAGACAATAACTTAAAGAAAAGATAAATCACGTAAAGGGAGATAATGCTTACAAGACTACTAGACCCCGGTCTATTACGATATAAAGTACGGATAGCACCTAAAAGCAGGGAACCGGTGTGAATACAGTCGTTTCGTACCATAATACTTTCCTACCTAAAACTGTCTTACACATTTTCGTATGTATTGAACTCCATTTTTTGATGCAATTTTCTTGTTTTGTCTTTGCTAAAGCAATTTTAGTAGTATTTACCAATTGTTATGCAAAAAGCCTGAAATTCAAGTACTTTTCAAGGCTAGATATGAATTTTCCAGTCCTTTTCAAGACAAAACTCTGTTTCAAGGACTTTTCAAGACCACCCCTCATTTTCAAGCACTTTTCAAGCCTGTGCGAACCTTGCCATTACCACACAATCAAATTTCAATTTTTCAGTCACCTTCATTTTGTCGTCTGCAAATGTTTTTAATTTGAACCAGTCTAAAATTTTGTCGTTTGGTGAAAGTCATAGAGCAAGAGGACAATAATGGCCCTGAATTGCTCCACTGAATTTCATGCATTTGACTCTGTACCACACAATCAGTTTTAATGACTTTGAGTTCAAAGCCTTTTGAAACATTGTGGGAAAAGGACAAAATGCTGGTTACAAGCATCT
This sequence comes from Tridacna crocea, assembly GCA_943736015.1. NCBI lineage: Eukaryota > Metazoa > Mollusca > Bivalvia > Cardiida > Cardiidae > Tridacna > Tridacna crocea. The sequence goes on from OX031069.1 coordinate 21,360,756, forward strand.
TCTCCTTTTACAACAATGTTTTTTAAACCTTTCTGAAACATATATCAATTTCTAGGTCACCTTTAATTTGTCGTCTGCAAAATTAATGCTGTCCATATTGGATTAGTCTAAAATTTTGTCATGTGCGAAAGATTAACTGGAATTAACATAGACATGTAAAGTAAGAGGTCTGTACTGCAATAAATTCTCATAGGAAAAAAAAAAGCCTACAGCCCCCAACCCCTCCCCAAATAAATCAAAGTACTGAAAGTACTCATGGAAGTCGATTATAGAATTAGATTGAGTAAATGAAGAAATCGTTCCCCCTAGTCTGAAGGTGCGTTCAATGTGGATGTGACCAAAAGTTTCTCATCATGTGCAGAGTGAAATAGTCAACAAAACTCAATACTATTTAAGATGAAACAGTTAAACAAAAAGAAGAACAGAAACAAAGTTTCTTTTTTTTTTCAATTTAATTTGAAAGAAGTATCATCTTCTAGTAACATAAATCGAGTACCACAACAAAATGAATATTATGTAAAGGTAGTTGAAACAAGTAAACAGTATATTTGTGAATAAACACCTCAATCTCAAGCAGGACATGTCAATACCCTTTCGCACACAATGACGACTTTTGACTACTCTTGGAGAGAAGCAGCTTGAAAATATTGTGGCAAAAGTAGAAAACAATTGAATACTAAGTGTTTCATTCCTATCCCAGTGCTTTGTCTCAATTCAGACCTGTCAAAAAAGCTCGCAAAAAGACTGGGAAGTTTAACTTTGAACTGCATAAAAAAGAAAATGTGGCTTTTATTGCATAATATTTCAAGGGACCAAAACAAAAATCTCATATTTTTCTTATATTTTTGAAACATCAAAATAAGTAATAATAGCTTGTAAAGATCTTTCTAATATTTTTTTTTTAAATTGTATGCCCTTGTAGTATGATGAACATTGAAAGTATATTTTAATACTTCAGCTAGAGTATATTCTCATACTGTTAAATTTGTTTAATGCAGAGAATACTTCTAAGACAAATTTAGGGACCATACAACTTGTATAAAGAGAAATAAATGGCCCTTGAATCAAAACTTAACCCATAGCCAACTAGCCCGATTTTTAAAGTTGTTCGGTATATTTTTGAAAACACTGTCCAAAGGTAAAAATGCTTGCGACAAGCATTTTCATCTCTGCTGATGCTTTGAGTTGCAAATAAATGAAAGTAAAAAAAGCTCAAAATCTTATACTTGATGATGATTTTTAAAAAGAAAACATGAGTACATGTATTTAGCCAACAACTTGCACACTATGTCAAAGGAATCTACAGATAAACACTGGTACATTGCAACACAATGCTTTCTTCATATAATCCAAATAGTGTCTCTTTCCAATAATGTTTATATTTATCCTTTCAGTACCTTTTCCACTTTTTTGGCCGTTTTTTGAAATTGTCTGCTGAAATCTGGGACAATTTAATTTTTGTCTGCTAGTAACTATTTATTAAACAACAAAATTTTAGACTGGTCTAAATTGAAAGCACTTGCAGACAACAAAATAAAAGCAACTCAAAAATTAAAGTTTTCTTTCAGGCAAGGCGGAAAACACTGTGGAAAAAGGAGAAATTACTGGTAACCAGCATTTTCTCCTTTTCCAACAATGTTTTCAAAAGCCTTCTATCTCAGGGTCGTGAAAACCAGGGATGATTTGGTAAAGGATTAATTGGTTAAAGAACAGGCAAATATAGTAAGATACAGCATGTAAACATAAAGTAGTGGCAAAAATATAATGAACATGTACCAAAAAGTAATCAAGTGAAAATATATACACAAAAACCTGACTAGCCAGACGATGTGCATTTAAAATATCAATCTATCACTCTATCTACATAAAAAAAATTTAGTCTTGAAAAGATTTGCAAACAAGAAATGAACTTTTGCTCAAAGTGTGCAGTAGCCTTTTGAAGAAAGAAAACATGGTGACCAATGGAGTAAATATGCGTTACAAGCACTTTCTCGTATACCCAAAATGTTTCCAAAAGCATTCTACCTCAAGTCTATAAACTAGAGGCGCTTGAGCGCCTGTATCGCTCCACAGGCCTGATTTTTCTGTAACGGTGAAGAGAAGTTTTTAACAATTACCATTCATTCCTGCATTTTAGGTCACTTTAAAAGAAAAAAAAGCTATGAAAACGTGAGAAAAGAAGAAAATAAAAGTAACCTGCATTTTCTTAGTTTTACACAATAATTTCTACCTTTTTTGATACAAGTTTTACTAATTTGAAGATTTATTATGTTGTCTGCATTGTGAGAATGCTGGTTACCAGCATTTTCTCCTTTTCCCATACTGTTTTCTGAAAGCTTCTTTCTTAGGGTCGTCAAAAGTAGGGATTCTGTGGTAATGGGTTAACTATGTTTCCTAATAATCAGCTGCAATATGCATTAGCAATGTAAGGATTTTTTGCAGTGTCTCTGCACTTTTCTTGATCTATGCCCATAGAAATTAGAATTTCTGGTGATAATGGAAATACTGTACATGTATATAATTTGAGTCACAGTTACTTTGAGAATTTTAGAGAATCACAGTGGTTCTATTATTTTCAATAGCAAATGACTGAGGAAACAAGTGAGTCAAGATAGCCCTATTTCAGTCTCCTGAAAAAGGAATGTTGAATTATCATCAATGCTGATACACCAATAAGAATGTCCCAACATGTTAGTAAACAAATGGCATAAGATCAATCTTTTTCCAGATCTTACGTTGGACCATGCAAGGTCTGAAAGAGATTAACTCATTACCCAAATGACAATATTTTAGGCTTGTCCAAATTGAAAGTATTTGCAGACCAAAAATAAAAGTGAATGAAAATTTGAACTTTGTTTTGTGAGGGGTAGAAGATATTGTGGGAAAAGGAGAAAATGCGACTTACCAGCATTTTCTCCTTTTCCCACAATGTTTTCAAAAGGCTTGTTTCCAAAGGTCGTCAAAAGTAGGGATTGCGTGTAATGGGTTAACTTGAGGACAATACTGTCGGAAGTTTAATTATCCTTTTACATCTTAGTGATTCTGTTAAAGATACTGAAAGCCAGTTTGTGACATTGCTTTTCTGGGCTTTGTCAAATAGAACTTCAGGAGCAACATGTAAATGTGCTTGTGCTAATGGTGAACAGACACACAATAGTCAAAATACCAACCCATCACAACTGTTCACCATGAGCACTAGGGATAACCTGCGAAGACTAGAGTGGATTTAATACCTTAATTTCAGTCTTTGTTTTGGTTGACACTGACATTTCGTCTCTGTATCTATTGACAACAAATATTGTAAGCTGTATGTATTGACCCATTAGGTTCTTTGAACTCATCTCCCTCCACTCCCTCCAGAGTGACACCTTTAAGTCATCTGTGCCATCTTGAGATCTTAACTGTCTTGAGCTGGACGTCTGTCCCTCTGACCTGCACAAACTTCAAAATCTCTTCCTATAACAGATACAAAGAAATATAACCAAATGATAGCCATACAAAAATCTGAACAGTATTTAACTTAACATTCTTCTTTTATCAAAGATGCATATTGTAGATTGATGCAACATCAAGTTATTGTCCAAAGAATTGAAGAGGGCCTTGATTGTCTAAAATTACCCACCTTACTGTTGAGCAATATTTTCTTTAACAAAAACGTTTTTCAAAAATCTTTTCAAGGGTCAATTTTACCTCTTATGCTGCTGATTTCCCAGAATAGACTATTTCAGATTTGCTTCTGAATTTCAGTCACTGTAAAATTTGCCAACAGTGCAGACCAACATCAGACTAAATGGCTATGCAGGTTGATCTATTAGCAAATATGACCAATGTTGCAATAGGCAAGATAGGGGTTAAGGCTTCCCGTTAAGCTCAGCCCGCATTTCTTTAGCTTAACTGCTTTATCCCACTTGAAAGCATCATGCTAACACATACAAACCAGGTCTAACCCCTTTACCAATTGACAACATTCTAGCCTTGTCCAAATTGAAAGCAGTTGCAGACAACAATTTCAATCTCATTATCTGAATCAAATGCTGCAATTGTTCTTATGACATGGTAGAAAATATTGAGGGAAAAGGAGGCTTCTTTCCTTGGGGTGTCAAAACTCATCACTGAGTGGTAAAAGGTTAAAGAATGCTTCACATCTTTTGTAGATGATAAAATATTGGTTTTAATGTTCAATCAAGGATCATAATCATTTGAGACAAATCTCCCTTACTGTGGCAATTGTTAAAAGTTAAAGTAGTCTGAACAGACATATCTAAAATGGTTTGCATTCTGCATCAACTCAACAGTGCCACTGGTTACCTTTAACTCTTAAGACTACCAAACAATCCCGACTTTCAACGATCCTGAGAAAGAAGCCTTTTGAAAATATTGTAGAAAAAGTAGAAAGTGTGAGTAACCATCATTATCTCCTTTTCTCACAATGTTTTCTATTCTTCCCTAAACAAATTTCAATATTTGAGCCACATTTATTATGTCATCAGCATGGCTTTCAATTTGGACCACTCTTAAATTTTGTTGTTTGGGAAAGAGTCAACTCATTTCCAAATGACAAAATTTTAGACTTGTTCAAATCTAAAGCATTTGCAGACGACAAAATAAAGGTGACTGAAAAATTGAAACTTGTTCTTGGAAGGGTAGAAAACACTGTGGGAAAGGGAGAAAACGCTGGTTACCAGCATTTTCTCCTTTTCCTACAGTGTTTTCAAAAGGCTTCTTTCTCAGAGGCATCAAAAGTAGGGACTGTGTGGTAATGGGTTAAGCACACATACAGCCTTTTTACCCATGCAAACACAATTTTAAAAAAACCTTTTATATCAGATTTGACTCTTTACCACATAACAAAATTCAGACCGATCGAAATTGAAAGAAATTCCAAGAAACATAGTAAATGTGGCACAAGTAATAAGATTTGTCAGTAAAGGATAAGAACACATCATGGGAGAAGAAGAAAACATTGGTTACCAGCATTTTCTCCTTTTCCCACAATGTTTTCAAAAGCTTTCTTTTGTTCGGTTTTGCATGCACATTCATTTAGTGTTTTTTTTCAATATTAATGTTTAACCCTTTTCTCTACAGAAGCAGGTATCAATTTTGCAAGATACTGCCAGCTAAATTGAATGAATCTACTAAATATTATGTCAATTAACTTCAAAAACTTCAATACCATGACACTTTTTGTATACATATTTTTATGGTATTCCCTTAAAAGGCTACGTAGCCTCTTAAGGTATTTTTAGATTTCGCGCCAAAAATCAAAAGAAGCATTGTGGGAATGTAAAGTGACTGGCACGTGACTAATGACTCTTAAATTCCATAACGTAACAAACATGTTATTTTCCATAAACTTCTTCTTCAGTCGCTGTGTTTGAAGCATCATTTGTGTATTTCCGGTAAGTGAGTGAGCAAGTTGCTCATCTAAAAATGGACCATGGCTCCCGTCGGTGTTGACCTGGGCCGTAGTAAATCTCTTATTTCTCTTGTTGTCGGATGGTTTTCGACAACTGGGGTTTTATGAATGAAAGTTAAAACGTCCTGGGAGTATCAGGATGAATTTTAATATTTTTGTATTAATTTCATCCAAAAATCTGAAGGGCCACCTTTAAGTGAAAGTATAAAAGCTGCAATACTTTTGACTGAGCCAATTTAAAGATTTAAATGCATATATCTGTTAGATCCAGGTTGACAGCATTAAAGTCAAAATTAACTATATGAAAGGGGAAGAATAGATCACCATTTTATATTTTTCCAACATTTCAATATACTTTCACCTTAGGGCTGCAAAATCCTAGTGCTGAAAGGTAAGTTTAGAAGATTATAAAGGTGTAAGATTTATTACACAAATGCAAACCATGTAAACTCACGTTAGGAGAATGGGCCGAAATTGTAATGGCACGAAATTGTTATCGGTCGAAATTTCCAGTCACTGTATGAACTGTTGACATTTGGGATTCGTTAAATATTCTTCTTCGACGAAGAGCAATACATTCAACTAGTTATGGCAGCAAATGGAATACAAATCATTCAGATTTATTTACTAATGTAGCCTTCTGAAACGCAGGCGTAAAGCTTTCACGAGCTTACAATCAATCAAAATGGCGACTGTAATCTTTATAAACAACCACTGACCTACTTCGTTTCTAAACAATACTTAAGGAAGGACGTCATGTCCTTCACGTTTAAAACAAAAACACATTAAAAAAAAAATACATTGAACTTTACCTTTGCAGCCATGGGTTTGTTCAGATCAAATTGTGACTTGCTTGCCTTGCGTTTCACTCGCCGCCGTTTCAAAGAGCTCTGCGTTGTGGATGAAAGTCACGTTGCGCGTATGAATGAATTAGGTTACTAGCTATTCAACACTTCAGACATTCAAGCAAATTTTTGTTGAAAATGTAAATGCCTTGAAAAATAAACGTGTAACAAACCAATAATTTTTTTGGTAAGAGTATTAATGATGCGTTTTTAACGAAAGCTATTTTTTATGTGAACATGGGTCCGAGTGACATATCATTCATAAAATAGTGCCCGTAACATCTCGGCCGATTTGATGGCTCTGGTGTCACACCTGTGGTTTTAGGCCATATTGAAAATAGAGTGAAAATGGCCATCTTTGAAGCCTCACTGATCGCTTAATGGCAAAAATTTTGCTTTCCCGTCTCTTGCTGTCTAAAGTACGTCCATAGTCCTTCGAAAAAATGAATTTAAAACAACATGTCAACCGATGCGTTTTTCGCTAAATCTCAAAAACAACGGGCACCCTATAATTTTCCCTCTCAAAAACACCTGTTCACCGCCATGACCCCAATTTTTTTATCCTCTAGTGACACAAAATAGTCCACTCAATATACAATAAAAATACATCTAAGTGGTCCCCCAATGCCTATATTTGAAGCAAATCTAAATTATATACCACCAAGCCCTCTTAGCTCCATACAACAGTGCAACAAAAGTGCTACTGCAAATTTTCACTTGGGACTACTACGAACCGGAAGCAGTCTCGCAGTGGTGCGACACCCTCTCAACACCTGAGTAATGCCGAATGGCTAGATTCATCCGCATTCATATAGAAAAATGTAGGATCTGTGTATTAACAAATATTAAGATTTGATAATTATTCATTGAAATGCCATAACAGTTCAAAGAAAATATCTGTTTAGTGCAAAAGTTTGACTTATTTCATTTTTTATCTGAAATTCAATCGTTTTATATGTTTAAATGCTTGAATTTCATAGAACTTTTTTTTCGCTGGTTGAATATTGGTGTTGTTGGGTGATTTCCCAAATGCCTGAGCGTTCACATAGGAAGACCGATTACTGACGTAATCGACTTCCAAAAAGCATATTTCTATTCAATTGTGAAGATGGAGTCAATGAATGCAAGCAGACTGACCTGATCAAGTATTGATCATCAGTGTGCTATAACAAAAAGCTTTGACAAGAAGATTGCTAAAACAATAGTAACTGGGTAAAAAAAATCTCAATTACATAAATGGTAAAGTTCTGGAACAAAAAACTGAATGATATAGACCTCCCTTTATATTGAATAAATTCAATTCATTCAAGCATGATTAACATCGAAATAAATCAATCACTGAAAAGTAAAGTAAGTTCTTTCAACAAATTTTAACACCAACTGTCATCATTTTGTAGCCCTATGCTTTATTAGTTTAAACATACTTATTTTACATTGATTGAGAAACAAGTTCTTACAACTTATACCAATCTCTCTTGACTCTGCCCTATGCTTAATGGTTAGGAACTGAAAAAATTTTGTGGAAATGTTTCACTATTCTAAAACTTTGTCATCTGGAATAAGTAAACTAAGCAAGGACTTACCTTCGCATAATTCTCCAGCTCTCCAAGCCACTGACTGAGCTGGGATTCACAATCTGTGTCCTCCACATCACTGTCTGGTTCTAGGTCCTGACCAGATCTGTAATCATCCTCCAGCTCCATCCTGTAAATACACAAAACCAGTCTACTGAACCCGTTTCAACCCGTTACGATACCATCCCATGTTTAACCCATTACCACACAATCCCTACTTTTGACGACCCTGAGAAAGAAGACATTTAAAAATATTGTGGGGAAAAGGAGAAAATGCTGGTAACCAGCATTTTCTCCTTTTCCCACAATGTTTTCTACATCTTCTGGATCAAATTTCAAGTTTTGATTCACATTTATTTTGTCGTCTGCAAATGCTTTCAATTTAGACCTATCCAAAATTTTGTCGTTTGGTAAAGAGTTAAACATCCCACGAAAGAAGGCTTTAAATCTTTTCTAGGGGACAAAGTTTTAGCCTTGTCCAAATTGATAGCACTTGCAGACGACTTCATTAATGTGACTTAATAATAGAAATTTGTTTAGGAAGGGTAGCAATCATTGTAGGAAAAGGACAAAATGCTGGTTACCAGCGTTTTTTATTTTTCCCACAATGTTCTCCAAAGCCTCTCACTTCAGGGTGGTTAAAAGGCGGGATTGTGTGGTAAAGGAACATTGCTGGAAAAAATGAAAAGGCTGGCAGCCATCAGTTTCATTTTATACATCTTTTTATACCCTTTCCAGGGCAAATATCATTCTATACATCTTTTTATACCCTTTCCAGGGCAAATATAACTGTTTCAGCCACATTTCATAAATTTTGTTGGTTGCAAATGTTTTGGATAAAATTTTGTTTGTTAAAAAGGTTTTGTTTGTTAAAAAGGTTAAATTTCATTATTTGAATGTGTGTTTTATGCTGTTTAAAAAATTATCTAAGTCTTGTCACAGTAAGTTTTCACTAATTTTGTTTATGTGAACTTTCAACAGTATTCTTATTATTTTATTGTGTCTGCATACTTAACCCATTACCACACAATCCCTACTTTTGACGCCCCTGATAAATAAGCCTTTTGAAAACACTGTGGGAAAAGGAGAAAATGCTGGTAACCAGCATTTTCTCATTTTCCCACGGTGTTTTCTACCCTTCCCAGAACAAATTTCAAACTTTCAGTCACCTTTATTTTGTCGTCTGCAAATCCTTTCAATTAGGACCAGTCTAAAATATTGTCGTCTGGTAATGGGTTAATAATGTGTTTGACTCTTACCACACGACAAAAATTTAAACTTGTCCAAACTGAAAGCACTTGCTGTTTACCAGCATCTTCTCCTTTTCTCACAATGTTTTTAAAAGGCTTCTTAGTCAAGGTTGTTAAACCTCAGGATTGTGCGTTAATGGTTTAAAACCCATTACCACACAATCCCTACTTTTGACGACCCTGAGAAAGAAGTCTTTAGAAAACATTGTGGGAAAAGGAAAAAATGCTAGTAAAAGGCATTTTCTCCTTTTCACTCAATGTTTTCTGCCCTTCACAAGACAAATTTCAAATTTTCTGTCATTATTATTTTGTCGTCTGCAAATGTTTTCAATTTGGACCAGTCTATAATTTTGTTGTTTGGTAAAGGTTTAACTCTTTCCCAAACAAGCCCTTGTTTTTACATGTCTGCAGTACAAGTCTTTAGAAAACACTGTGGGAAAAGGAGAAATTGCTCGAAACGAGCGATTTCTCCTTTTCTCGCAGTGTTTTCTAGCCTATCGGAAAACTTTCTGCCATTCTCATCAAATTCAAAATTGTTATCTGCAAACACTGAGTTTGGGACAGTCTAAAACTTGTCATTTGGGAAAGAGTTAATAGGCTGGCACTCTATTGCACCTTCCTATAGAGCACTATCACATGTGTAGTGTCACCAATTGGGACCATACTTGCAATTTCCTGACTACAAACAAAACATCTTAACCACTGATCTTACAGGGGGCATTCCATTATGAAAACATTTACTGACACAAATCTATCTACTTGTACGAAAGTTTTTGATGCGTAAGCAAAAAGTATCACCCTAGGTCTAAGCCTGTGCAGTCTGAATGGGCTGACCTGAATGGAAACATGTTGCTGACTCTTCAATTTTTTTTTTTATCGTGACACTAATCCTGGTAATCCATCTTCTTGGACAAAAAAACTTGATGGATAAGCAGTCTGCCCAGGCTTACCTTGGGTGAAACTTTTTGGTCTTAGTCAATCAGTTTTCTACATGTCAAAAGATGAGTGTATAGAAACCTTAGTCAAGATTTTGTTAGACACTAGAAGATTATCCAGGAGCAACATGTCGAGCCTTCCATGTGGGACTTTAAATGGCACATCTCATAATGGATAATAATTGTTTCAGACTACATTGAAATCTATCCAAAACATGGAATTATTGCTTAAACGTGCTCCCACATGCTCTATTAATTAACCCATTACCACACAATCCCTACTTTTGACACCCCTGAGAAAGAAGCCTTTTGAAAACACTGTGGGAAAAGGAGAAAATGCTGGTAACCAGCATTTTCTCCTTTTCCCACAATGTTTTCTTCCCTTCACAAAACAAATTTCAAACTTTAAGTCACTTCAATTTTGTCGTCTGCAAATGCTTTCAATTTGGACCAGTCTAAAATATTGTCGTTTGGTAATGGGTTAATAAAAAAATTATCATTTTACCTTTCAGTGTGACCTTGAGCTTGGACCCATGACCTTAACCCTTTACCAAACAATTCCTGGTTTTTGTGGGAAAAGAAGAAAATGCTGGTAACCAGCATTTTCTCCTTTTCCCATAACATGTTCTACTCTTCACATAAGAAATTTAAAATTTTCCGTCATTTTTATTTCGTCATCTGCAAATGCTTTCAATTTGTACCAGTGTCATATTTAGTCATTTGGTGAAGGGTTAAGCTTACCCAGATGAAGAAATAATTCAAATAGCACTTTAAACGGCACTTCTACTTAGTAACGAAGAGCCCTTAACCCTTTACCCCATAAGGCATTTCTATGGTATCTCTAATTGACCCTAAATAACAGCAAGGATTAAACTGTTTCTTATGTGTAAATGACACCTTTTGATAGTGTAGAAAACATTGTGGCAAAAGGTGAAATTGCTCGTGACGAGCAATTTCACCTTTTGCCACAATGTATTCCAAAGGCCCCTAAAAGCAATGCGTAGAAATGAGTATCTGTGGAGTAAAGGGTTAATATGCAAAATTATTTCTAAATCCATTGATAAATGTTGAAGCTTGCTCTTGTATTGAAGGTATTTATGAAGACCTTAAAGTATTACCTTGACGTTGGACCCATCTGAACAAATGATTCTATTGGCAGTTCTGTAACTTAAAGAGATCCACTTGAAATTTTGAAATTCATCAGTAAATGTAGTAAGGTTGTAACTAGGACAAGTTCCATTCAAAACAATTTTAAATATTATTTGACCCTCAATTGCAACCTTTAAACCCTGGACCTACCCGAATAATTTTTTCAATTGGCACTTCTGCTCATAAAAGGAGATCAAATATGCCAGATTACTTTGATATCCATCCTCAAATGTCTTTTACTAGTTCTTGGCACACACTTTTTCTCATTTCATTGGATGCTTTTCTAAAGTAATATCAAAAGAATAATGTTCAGCTGTTTAAGAAGAATGAATCCTGATGTAATTAATGTCATCAACCCTCAGGAAGAAATTTGCTCCAAGCTTAGTATCAAACCAGAGACCCAATGGGGTTTCAAACTGAACAACCGGGGTACACGGAGATCTCTCCTCTTGATTCAATTTCTTTGAAAGAGTAGTTTGATCTTGACCTAGAGTAACCACTTAAGAACTACGAATCTTACCGACTAGATAATTGTAAGTGTTGAAAGTAAAAATGACACTAGATACATCTTTTACCTGAGAACATCTGTCACACTTTTTCCATATTTCATGGCCCTACAGCAAGTGTACCAGTTAATCCATTACTTAATTATATAAAGTTTTTTTTTTATTTCACTTAACCCGAGTTTAACACATTGATAAAAGTAATTAGGACTATATCAATAGAAATGAAAATGACAATGAATGAAATTCAAACAATGTGGGAAAAGAAAACATTGCTTGTCAATCCAAGATCTCATTTTTCTACAAATTTTTTCCAAAGATGTGTTGTTAAGTCCTCTGTACACAGCAGTCCCTTAACATCTGCCCAAATATGAAAAAAAAAATACAGTAGATCTATGACTCTGAAATCCATCATGAGCCTTTGTTTTCTATCCCAACATTGTTTTTGTGATCCCCTATAGACTTGTGCTTTTTCTGTGAGCTCTTTACCAAACGACAAAATTTTAGACTGGTTCAAATTAAAGGCATTTGCAGATGACAAAATACAAGTGACTGAAGATTTGAAACTTGTTTTGAGAAGGGAAGAAAACATTGTGAGAAAAAGAGAAAATGCTGGATACCAGCATTTTCTCCTTTTCCCTCAATTTTTTCAGAACGGTCATTTCCCAGGTTCATTAAAATTCGGAATTGTGTGGTAAAGACTAAATACAATCCCAAATTTCAATCATAGATAATCCCATTCTGATTATGTATTACACTGTCTTACACTTATGTTGAATTGTCCTTACAATTACAACTTTTCACACCACAGTTGAAAAATTCTATTAAAGCAATTTTTACTTTCTCCAGTATGATTGCCATACCAAATTACACTGACATAACAGAAAACATACCAGCAAGCTTCACACAGCCTGATGTTGTAACAGATAAAAATACATATTATGAGGTATGATGAATTTACAGGTATGTTGTATCCTTGGTCAAACTGACATGTATTTCACATAACTGTGGTTTTCTCTGAATCCTCCTATTTCACCCTTTACTGCACAATCCAAAGTTCTAAAACCCTAAAGGATAAAGCATTTTGAAAACATTGTGTGAAAAGGAGTAAATACTGATGACCAACATTTCCTCCTTTTTTCGACATTGTTTTCAACCCTCTCAAATCTAATCATTTTCTCCATTTCAAATTTTTTTCCATATTAAAAAATATTTACAGAAGCTTTCTACAGTGTCTTTGAAATAAAGGATTGTTAACTCTTTATCAAACAACGAAAATTTGAACTAAATTCTTCTCTAAATTCAAAGCATATGCAGACAACATAATAGACATGACCGAAAAATGAAATTCTATCAGGGAAAGGGTAGATAACAATGCGGAAAAAGAAAAAAAATATTGGTTACGAACATTCACTCATTTTCCTACAATATTTCTATGCTTCCCAAAAGAAATTTTAGAAAATGAGACACATTTATTTTGTCTTCTGCAAAAGCCTTCAATTTGGAACAGTCCAAAATTTTGTCATTAGGTAGAGTTAATCATCATCCTGTAAACTAAAACACTATTCAAAAATATGCACTTAAGTCTTTACCACACAATCCCAACTTTAACGACCCTGAGAAAGAAAGCATTTAAAAACATTGTAGGAAAAGGAGAAAATGCTGATAACCAGCATTTTCTCCTTTTCCCACAATGTTTTCTACCCTTTCCAAATGAAATTTTAAAGTTTGGTACACATTTTGTGCTGTCGTCTGCAAGTGCTTTCACTTTGGACTAGTCCAAAATTTTGTCGTTTGGTAATGAGTTAACAAATACAGATTTCTTAATAAATCATTGATTGATTGGTGTTTAACATCATTTTCAACACAATTTCGCTGCAGCTAGAGCATTAAACCTTATTTTCCTGAAGTTGTGAGTTTGCAGGTACTTCTATTTTTTTCCAAGGCAACTAGCTGCTTTCCAACATTAACAAAATAATGACATTTTAGGGGTCATAGAGGAATGAATCACAATGACTATCATTAATTCTTGAAAAGAAATTAACTCTTTACTACACAATCCCGACTTTTGATGACCCTGAGAAAGAAACCTTTTGAAAACATTGTGAGAAAAGGAGAAAATGCTGGTATTCAGCATTTTCTCCTTTTCCCACAATGTTTTCTACCCTTTCCAAACCAAATTTCAAGTTTTCAGTCACATTAATTTTGTCGTCTACAAATGCTGTCAATTTGGACCAGTCTAAATTTTGGTAATGAGTTAATTGAGCCGGGGATTGGAACCAGCAAACTGAGCAATACTCTGGCATAATTGGGTTTAATGTATCTAGAAATCTAGTTGAATCATAAGGTAAAATGGTCCTTGAACACACAGAAAATACAGCAAAAGCAATTCTATTGTTTCAACACATCTCAGGCTCAGGATTGAACAGACTGACCTGGTCCATTCTTTTTGCAGATGCATTAACTCATTACCAAATGACAATTTTGGACTAGTCCAAACTGAATGCATTTGCAGACGACAAAATTAATGTGAATCAACAGTTGACATTTGATTTGGAAAGGGTAAAAAACATTGTGGGAAAAGGAGAAAATGCCGGTTACCAGCATTTTCTCCTTTTTCCACAATGTTTTCAAAAGCTTTCTTCTCCAGGGTCATTAAAACTCGGGATTGTTTGGTCAAGAGTTAAATCCCCTTTTACAAAGATCATGTTTCATATCTTAAGACATCTTCGCGAGCCAAGGCTATGATTACAATGTGAATCTTACCTTGGCTGATTGAGCCCGATTTTGAGATTCCTGTGATGCGCTCTCTATTAAATGCTGGTTATTACCCCCACCCACCCCCCAGTTCCCTTTACATAATATTTCTAAAAGCCAATGAAATATCGTTTTACAAACCGCTTATGAATACACATGAAGCGATAAGCAGACATCCACGTGGGTTTCCATGTTTACCTTCTATTCGAAAGGTGGGGGACCTTGTTCTATTTTTATCAAAGATGAAATGCTACGAGCGATTTCATTCATTGCAGTTAGAGCTGGCTGCATCCAATGAAAAAGCGTATCGGGGGAATGTAAAAATCAAGCTTGATCCGCCAAGGGTACAGTGGCGTAGTGAATCATCAGCCTTGGCTTGCAAAGATGATCTTAGGAAACTGTTTCTGAATCACTGAACATCTCTTTCGCCCCAGTAGTATCAACAAAATGCTCCTGAAGTATTTTGTACTTGGTGACCCCATTTTATCATGACTGATGATGAGCGAGTATTGGTTTCAAATACTTGTCATTGCCTCTCTACCAACCTTCCAAATTTTAGATTGGTCCAAATTGAAAGAATAATGCAGACAACTAATTAAATGTGGCTCAAATGATGGTGTTAGTGTCTGAAACACAAGGAAACATTGTGAGAAAAGAAGAAAATGCTAGTTACCAGTGTTTTTTTTTTCTTTTTCTCACAATGTTTTCACAAGTCAACTTGCTCAGGTTCATTAAAATTCGGGATTGCGTGGTAAAGAGTTACATTAAACATACCTGAGCATACAGTTATTTCTTAACCTTTTTGTATTTCCTTAAAAAGGCAATCCTGTGTTGTAATGACCCATAATGTGAAAGAGGACTTATAAAAAGATTGTGGGAAAAGGATAAAATGTTGGTAACTAGCATTTTCTCCTTTTACCACAATGTTTTCTATCCTCTCAGAGGAGTTTCATTATTAGAGCTACATTTTGTCATTCTTTCACTCTTTACCAGTTAACCCTTTACCACACAATCACTATTTTTGATGAACTTGAGAAAGAAGACTTTAGAAAACACTGTGGGAAAAGGAGAAAATGCTGGTAACCAGCATTTTCTCCTTTTCCCACAATGTTTTCTACCCTTTACAAAACAAGTTTCAAATTTTCAGTCACTTTTATTTTGTCGTCTGCAAATACTTTCAATTTAAACAAACCTAAAACTTTGTTGTTTGGTAATTAGTTAATACAAACTTTAGTGACCGTAAGAAAGAAATGCATTTGAAAACACTGTAAGAAAAGAAGAAAATGCTGGTAACCAGCATTTTCTCCTTTTCCCACAATGTTTTCTATCCTTCCCAAATCACATTTTTGTTCTTGAGTTGCATTTATTTTGTCGTCTGTAAATTCTTTCAATTTAGACTAGTCTAGAATTTTGTCATTTGGTAAAGAGTTAATGCTGTAAATAGAAACAAGCCAAAACAGGTTACACCACAAAATGGGTACTCTTCAATTGATGTAATTGAGTTTATTTACCGGGTATGCTGTTTGAAGGGCTAACCTTTCTCCAAACAAGCCTGTCTGTTTAAACAACCACATTTTTAGGAACAGAGATTTCAAAAATATTGAAGGAAAAGAGAAAACTGCCGCAAGCCAAAGAAAAAGTCTTCAGCAGGAAGGTTAATTAGACTTGTCAGAAAAAAGAGACACAATCAAAAAAGTTCTTTGATTCAGCAAAACAATGTCAATGCTTAAGGGGAGACAATTTTTGAAAAATTCAATAAATCAAAGTGTTGAAAGCACTGGTATGACATTTGTAAAGGAAGCCTGTTATGTGGACTGAATTAATTTTAAAACAAAAGAATTATTATTCAAATATTGGTTTGAAAGTCAATTTACTAAGCTTTTTGGTGGAAGGGAGAGGACTCATGCCAAAGTTTGGATCATTTGTGTATCGTGGTTTCGTGGTTTCCCTACGATTCAGGAGTAATCTCCTTTGACAGTAGGATGCATGATAGACAGAGCGAGAAACCATGTTGATGTCTCGGATAAAATAAAGTTTGTACCTGTAAACTCATCTTTGCAAGCCAAGGCCGACAATTCATTACGTTACTCTACCCTTGGCAGATCGAGCTTGATTTTTACGTTCACGCTTTTTCATTGGATGCAGCCAGCTCTAGATGCAACAAATGAAATCGCTCGTAGCATTTCATCTTTGATAAAAATAGAACAAGGTCTCTACCTTTCGAATAAAAGGTAAAACATGGAAACCCACGTGGATGTCTGCTTATCGCTTCATGTGTATTCGTAAGCGGTTTGTAAAACGATATTTCATTTGCTTTTAGAAACATGATGTAAAGGGGAGTAATAACCAGAATCCAATAGAAGGCGCGGCGCATCGCAGGAATCTCGAAATCCGGCTCAATCAGCCAAGGTAAGATCCACATAGTGATCATAATCTTGGCTCGCAAAGATGCTGTAAACTATGATACTGCGATATTTTTGGTCGCCAAGCGGTCAGTAGACAAATTTTGTGTATAAAATTGCTCCAATAGAAGGCTTTGAGCATATGAAGCAATTTTCAATCGAAAGAAGTATTTCCATTATAGCCTAATTCAGTTTATCATAATACACCATTTCCAATTACATATCTGAGAACTATCAAAAAACCCATTTGTTTAAAAAAAAATAGCTAAAGGAAAAAAAACCAAGCATTTTCTCCTTTTCCCATAATATTTTCTATCCATTCTAAGACAGATCTCAACATATGAGCCACAGCAATATTTTCATTGGTAAATGCTTCCAATTTGGACAACTCCAAAAATATTGCCATAATATGTAAAGAGATTATCTAAATTACTGAACTCTAATATGGTTCAGTAAGTATGAGTAACATATGACAAAACACTAGTTTCACTTGCATAATTAATTACCATGACAGGTGAACAGTATGTTAAATGGTACAATAAAGATTTAATGATTAACTATAAAAGATCAATAAACCCTTTCAAGACCCTGAGAAAGAAGCCTTCTGAATACAATGTGGGAAAGGAGAAATTTTCTCATTTTCCAACAATGTTTTCTTCCTTCCCGAAACAAACTTAAATTTTTAGTCATTAAGTTGTAGTCTGTAAATGCTTCAAATTTGGACCAGTGTAAAATTATGTTGTTTGGTAAAGAGCTCAGTCTTTACCAAACAAAAATAATTTAGACTGGTCCAAATTCAAAACTGGCAAACAACAAAATAAATCTGACTGGCAAAGTGAAATTCATTTTAGGAAGGGCAGAATGACATTGTGGAAAAAGGAGGAAATGCTGGTCACCAGCATTTTCTCCTTCATTCACAGTGTTTTCAAAAAGCTTCTTTTTCAGTGTCCTCAAAACTTGAGATTGTGTGGTAAAGCTTTGAATAGTTGAAAACTAGAATAACTATTCAATAAAGGTGATAAATACCCCCGCCCCTATATTTCATGTCACAGGGGCAATAACTCATTAGTTCTTCATAGAATAATCACGAAAGTTGCGTCTTGCACATCTACAACTCCTAATGAACACTTCTGCCAAGTTTAGAGTGAATCAGACAGAAACAGTAGTAGTTGTCCGGACAAGCATTTTTAAGTCAATTCAGGGACAATAACTCTGTAATTCTTCATGGAATTTTCACAAAATTTATGTCTTGCACATCTACAACTCCAAATGAACACTTCTGCCAAGTATAAAGCAAATTGGACTGAAATTGTAGGAGTTGTCTTGATGGAATTTTCACAAAATTTGCGTCTTGAACGTCTATAGCTCCTAATGAACACTTTTGCCAAGCAAATTGGACTGAAACTGTGGGAGGAGTTGTCCGGACAAGATTTTGCGGACAGATGGACCACCTGACCACCCGACCGACAGGCTGCTTCCCCACAAAGTTCATTTGTGGGGTATAATAAATTGTTTGAGCTTTGATTTACTCTTTACCACACCATCCAAGCTTTTAAAGATGCCTGTCTACAGCCGGTGAGCAGAAACGCTGTTAATTTCAAAAAGAAAAACAGAATGGTACAGAAATCTGTCCTTTGTGTACACAAGGATAAATTACTGACATATATCGTGTAAATGAAAAAAGAAACACGGGGGTTTGTGTGAAAAACCGAAAATTGGCCAGAAGAAAACTGGCTGACGATTGAAGCTGTAAACAATGGCGGTGACTCACGGAAATTTATCGTTGGTTTCCACCTAGAGTCGGATAAGGTGTAACTTACATATAGGCCTCAATCTCCGTCTAAAAATAGAGGCTGCAACAGAGAAGCATCCATTTTCCTTTATTTACCGCATCAAGACCAAGGTCAAATATAGTCATGTTAGAGTATGCATGATCATCATACGAATCTACCCGAGTGTATAACGGATATCGAAAATCTTCTATTCAAAATCCGGAAACGACCAGTCTGTTTACATTGATGGCCGCAAGTCCGCGAAATGCATTTTCTATCAACCGTCAGGCGCGATATTTGGCATAGATATATAAGAATGACTATATTTTGATAAAATAAAAACAAGACGAGTTAGAACTGGCTTAAAATGAGTATTATTGCCTCTTTAACAACCCTGCAGAAGAAACCTTCTAAAATCAATTGTGGGAAAAGGAAAAATAGCTGAAAGTAAACCAGTATTTACTCTTTTTCCCACGATGTTTTCTATGCTTCCCAAAACAAATTTCAGTATTTGAGACACATTTATTTTGTCTTCCGCTAATGCTTTCAATTTGGAACAGTCCAAAATTTTGAATACCATTTTCAACATAATTTCACTGCAGCTAGAGCATTGAACCTTATTTTTCTTAAGTTTCAATTTTACAGGTACTTCTTACACTTTTTTTTCAAAGCCACTAGCTGCTTTTCAACATTAACATTAACAAAATAATGACATGGGGGCATAGAGGAATGAATCACAATGACCATCATTAATTCCTGAAAAGAAAATGGCCGAGCCGGGGATTGGAACCAGCAAACTGAGCAACCAGGCACTGCTAAAAATAGATGTTTAACACATTTACCGCACAATCTCTACTTTTGACGACCCTGACAACAAAGCCTTTAGAAAACATTGTGGGAAAAGGAGAAAAATGTCATTTAGTTTAACTCTTTACCACATAATGTCAAGTTTTAACGACCCTGAGAAAGAAAGCCTTTGAAAACATTTTGGGAAAAGCAGAAAATGGTAACCAGCATTTTCTCCTTTTCCCAGAATGTTTTTCTACCCTTTCGAAATCAAATTTCAATTTTTGACTCACATTATTGGTTACCAGCACTTTTTTCTTTTCCCACAATGTTTTCTACCCTTTCCAAATTAAATTTCAATTTTTGATTCACATTCATTGCTAACCAGCATTTTCTCCTATTCCCACAATATTTTCTACCCTTTCCAAATCAAATGTCGATTTTTGATTCACATTCATTTTTTTTGTCTTCATATGCTTTCAATCTGGACTAATCCAAAATTCTGTCATTTGGTAAAGAGTTATAAGACTTTACTTGATTACAGTCTAACAGACCTGTTCTGATACTAATAGAATTTTCTGAACACAAATTTCATGCTGTTAAATACTGGTATTTTTCTGTGAAATGATGGAATAACATGGTGAGAAAAGGAGAAAATGCTGGTAAAAGTCAGGGTTTTTTTTTTCCCTTATCCAAGATGACTTTCAAACTTTTCTTTCATTGTGGTGTGCTATAAACTTGCCACTGTTTGGTAAAGACTACTGTGTGGTGCTAAAAGAAATAATGCATCAGAGTACATTAGACTGTAACAGAACACTGGGCTTTTAAGCACAAACCAAATACTTAACTCTTCACAGACAAACAAGATTTTGGATTCAACCAAACTAGAAGCATTTGCAGATGGCAAATTCAATCTAGCTCAAATGACAAATTCTGTTACTGATAGGGTGAAAAACATTGTGGGAAAATGAGTAAATACTGTTTGCCAGCAATTCTTCCTCTTCCCATATTTTCAAAAGCTTTGTTGTAATTTAGGGTTATTAAAACATGGGATATTTTGGCAAAGTTTTAAACCTTTCAGCTTATGGGAAAATTAACCCTTTACCCCCATAAGGCATTTCTATGGTATCTGTAATTGACCTTAAATAACAGCAAGGATGAATTAGTTTCGTATGTGTATATGACACCTTTTGATAGCATAGAAAACATTGTGACAAAAGGTGAAATTGCTCATCAAGAGCAATTCCACCTTTTGCCACAATGTTTTCCAAAGGCTCCTACAAGCGATGAGTATCTATGGAGTAAAGGGTTAAGCTTTGACATCTCCATAGAGATGCTTTTAAAAACAAATTGAAATAAAAGACTTCTTCTTTTAGCAGATTTCTGTGGTTCCTTAACTCATTACCTAACAGCTAAATTTTAGGTTCGTCCAAATCGAAAGCATTTGCAGACAAAATACAAGTGACTGAATGTTTGAAATTTGTTTTGTGAAGGGTAGAAAACATTGCGGGAAAAGTAGAAAATGCTGGTTACCAGCATTTTCTCCTTTTCCCACAATGTTTTCTAAAGGCTTCTTTCTCAGGGTCGTCAAAAGTAGGGATTCTGTGGTAATGGGTTAAAATCAGTCTCACCTTGGGTGTTTCCCCTGCAGATGAGCTCAACACAAGAACAACAAAGTTCAGGATGACAAAAAGCAGTTACATCTAAAATTAAGGCCATGAAATATTGCCATACCATTCTACAGTACTCCAATTCCCAAGTGAGATATGTTTTTCCTGTGTGCCTGTCTAAGTTCTTCTTCCAGTCATTTATTGATCATTTTGTGGTAGACTCTGAAAGACTAACCCTTGACTACACAAGAAAATCTTAGACTCTTCCAAATTCAAAGCATTCTGCATACAATGAATATTTAGGTTCTTTGATAGGGTAGAAACATTGTGGAAAAGGAAGAAAATGCTGGTAACCTTCACTTTCTCCTTTTCCTCACAATGTTTCTAAAAAACTTTCCATTTCTGAGTGGTTTAACTCTTTACTACATGACAAAATTTTAGACTTGTCCAAATTGAAAGGATTTGCAGATGACCAAAAAAATATGACTCAAAAATTGAAATTTGCTTCCAGAAGGGTAGGAAACATTGTGGAAAAAGGAGAAAATGCTGGTTACCAGCATTTTCCCCTTCTTCCTGTAATGTTTTCAAAAGGCTTCTTTCTCAGGGTCGTCAAAAGTAGGGATTGTGTGGTAATGGGTTAAGCTATGGGTTTGCGAAGAAAGGGCCAACTCTTAATATGACATTAAAATTTTTTCCTCTTCCATAATTTCATTTTGCCCAATTGCAGCTGACAAATAAAAACTCAAATGATGGGGATTTTGTCTTAGAAAGGGTATAAAAACATTGTATGAAAAAGATAAAATGCTGGTAACAGTGTCTGTCTGAAAAACTTCTACTTGAAAGTCCTCAAAACATGATTCTGTTTGGTACAGGGTTCAAAGGCTGAAATGTCGGAGCAATCTCAAAATGATGTAACTCAGAAGCCCAAAATATTTTGGCAACATGTCTGCTGTAGATTTATTCAGACAATGTAAACTGGATAGAGGTGAGAAGAATTTCAGTAAAATAAGACACCTGCTGTCCTACCTTTTTTCAAGTTTGAAACCAGGAAATGTTTCCTGTATTACCTACAGATCAACAGTAACTCAGCTGTTTGACTTTAAACATGCTAAGAGCTTACTTGTATATACCCCCCCATACCACTAGGCAGCGATCTATGGCACTCTTATAGAGCACCGTAGATCGCCATGCAGACCGCCAAGAATGCCAACAGATCTTTAATGGATCTCCAAGATCGCCATAATCTCTTACAGATCGAGCGCCGTAAATCGCCATGCAAAGCACCAAGAATGCTAACAGATCTTAAATGGATCTCAAGATCGCCATAATCTCTTACAGATCAAGCGCCGTAAATCGCCATGCAAAGCACCAAGAATGCCAAGAATGCTGACAGATCCTTGATGGATCTCCAAGATCGCCAGTCTACTCCCTTGCACAAAGATATGTGGCGTTCTCTTCAGAACGCAGTCACATCAATACTTAATTGCTTAAATCACTATTGAAACGCAACCTGAATGTAAACATTGTAACTGGGGCACTATTGGATCGCTCAAGAGCACAAAATGTTCGCTTGTATGTTAGTCATCACACTGCTATGTGATCCAAAAGCGACTGTTAGAGATGCATTGGTGCTCTGTTGCGATCAAGTGGAGATATGATAACGCTCTGATATGGTCAAGTGACGAAATGATGGCGCTCCGTTACGATCAAGTGGTGATATGATGGCGCTCCAATCCCGCTCTTGGGGGATTATATAAATGAGTGTAAGTGTCTCTGCTATCATCATTTCAGGGCAGTGGTAAAACGCTGGACTATCAATCCTGAGGCCCACGATTCCATACCCGGCCAAAATAAGACCTTTCAGAGACACCTTGTGTTTCCCATCAAACTACAGGTGAACTGGTTTGGAACCCAGAGGTAGCCTCGCGTGCATCGGTGCTTCACACCAAGCAGTTTAAGGAACCAAGGAGTTCTATTCGAAGAAGAGCTTGGGGCTTGCACACGGATTTCCTTGTTTCCGATCCTTTCTCTCTAACAATCCATACCATGTAAATGCCTAGAGAACGAAGGGACCTTAATCCTACAAAGTCATTATATCATCAATTCGCATTAATTGGAAACCACCAAGTGTAGGTTGAATTAATTCTTTGGTCAAAAGTTTTGACT
Organism: Tridacna crocea; assembly: GCA_943736015.1. Classification (NCBI taxonomy): domain Eukaryota; kingdom Metazoa; phylum Mollusca; class Bivalvia; order Cardiida; family Cardiidae; genus Tridacna; species Tridacna crocea. The sequence continues at coordinate 21,383,921 of OX031069.1, forward strand.
GCAGTATAGTCAGGTTGCAAACAGAGTGAAAACGGGGCATATAAGGTCGCAACTCCTAGCGAGGCTAAGATAGTGACCATGTACAGTTCAATCACTATCCACACTCAATGATCGTTACTTGATTGCCAGCAGAGGGTCATCTGGTTGTTATTTCAGCAGGAGGGTCCTCATAATCACCAATTGAGAGCAATCTGAGGCAATCTACGGCAGTCTGTTACGAGCACACAGAGCGCCGTAGATTGTGGCCTAGTGGAATGGGGGTCTAACTTTTTACCAAACGACAAAATTTTAAACTGGTCAAAACTGAAAGCAGTTACAGATGAGAAAATAAAAGTTACCAAAACTTTGAAATTAGTTTTTGAAAGGGTAGAAAACATTGTGGGAAAAGTAGAAAATGCTGGTGAGCATCGTTTTCTCCTTTCCCGACAGTGTTTTCAAAAGGCTCCTTGAAAAGGCTTCTTAAAATTATAGACACTTTAGTATCACAATTAGAGTGCACAGACTGTGCAGTCTTCACATGATATTATATTGTCTGCAACAGGTCTACAATATTGTCCAGTTTTTGTAACCTACTGTGGTAAATGAACAAAACTGAAATTGCCTTGGAGTCTGTTTTTCTCCATACTGCTCAAATTCTCACAGAATCTGAATGAAAGCAGGCTGTGGTGGGCATCATAGTTACAGTTCTTTTATTTTGTTACATTTCTGGAATGAGACATTTCAGAAGTTCCATAATGACATTTTCTGGAACTGTAGATCAATGAATTATCATATAAATTTCTTTTGTACTACAGGCTTTTCCTAAACTTATAAATAACAAAATGCCCAGTTCTTGAAGCTATAGGTACAATTTGTTGTCAAAGTTGGGCCCCATATGAATAGTCTTTAATCAGAAAAGGAGCTTAAGCCTTTGAATTATCCGTTTTGTATTGCATGAATATTAAACAAGATAGGATTTTGGTAGTCAAATTTCCTACAAGACATGGAGGGTCAATACAGACACTGTCACCAGAGCCAACCGTCCTGGCTTAAATGGTTTGTGGCTCAATAATCGATGTACAAGATTTTTAACCCATAGAAAGCTCTGAATAAACTCAACAAACATTTCACGCTAACAATTAGACTATTATAATAGGAGATTTGAGGCTGCTGGTGGCCAGAGTATCTCAGCAAAAGGGAACAGTGTAGATCAAAGATCAGATTGCATATTTATAGCCCAAGAGCAGCTATAGTCAAGAAAAGCACTTTAACTCTTTACGACACAATCCTAACTTTTTGCTGGTGACCAGCATTTTATCCTTTTCCGATAACGTTTTCTAAAGTTTCCAAATGGAATTACAATTTTTCAGTCACATTTATTTTGTTGTCTGCAAATGCTTTCAATTTGGACCTGTGTTTAAATTTGTCATTTGATAAAGAGTTAGGGTTTACAGCTTAGCTATTATGTTACCCGTTACTCCATAGAGACTCATTTCTAAACATTGATTGTAGGAGCCTTTGGAAAACATTGTGGCAAAAGGTGAAATTGCTTGTCACGAGCAATTTCATCTTTTGCCACGATGTTTTCTATGCTATCAAAAGGTGTCATATACACATAACAAACGGCTTCATCCTTGCTGTTATTCATGGTCAGTTAGAGATACCATAGAAATGCCTCATGGGGTAAAGAGCAATTATGGTTGTCGTTTCCAGTTTTAAATGTCGACAAATCCCTTGAGTTTTTCTATCCCTTAAACCATTTTATCAGTTATTTTCATATGTTTACATGGCCGAGCCATTCTACGCACTTTCAAGTTCTAAAAGGGTATTCTTTATCTCTTACTGTAAAGATATCTATATTTAACCTTTTACCTCATGACAAAATTTTAGACTGGTCTAAATTCTAAGCATTTGCAGACAAAAATGTCAATGTGGCTCAATGATGCTATTTTTGTTTGATAGGGTTGAAAACTTTGTTGGAAAAGGAGAAAATGCTGGTTACCAGCATTTTCTCCTTTTCCAACAATGTTTTCAAAGGGATCTTTTTCAGGGTTGTTAAAAGTCAGCATTGTGTGGTAAAGGGTTAAGACGCATTCTGTATCCAGAGTAGATCAACATCAAATTACAGAAAATAGGCTATCTGATATCAAGGGTATAATATGTTCTTCAAGAAATAATCTTCTTTCTATCATGGTTTATATCATTCAATAAACCACAGTTGTGAGTAATGAAGCACAATGAATTATCCTGGAAGGCGACAGCCTGAGTGGGTTATTCATTGAACCTCCTAACTCACAACATGGTTTATTGAATGTAAACCATGATAGAAAGATTATTTCAATTCCAACATGACCAACTCTTTTATCAAAGGAAAACAAGTTCGTACTTAGTATAAAAACATGGTTGCAGATTATATCACTATATGTCACTCTACAAAGAATTAACCTAGATTCTACCATAATTTACAGGGGTGTGGAATTCCTGTGCCCGACTAATGCCCGACTTAAGACTTTTTGCCTGTGGACAAGTGAGTTTTTCCAGAGCACTTGTCCGCGGGCAAGTGAATTTTGGAGCCAAACCAGATAAGGAAATGTCATATTTACATCAATGACGATCCTCAAACACTCTATTTATTCCAAGTTTTGCATAACCACGGTGAGGAAACTACATAGACGGAGCCATTGGCTCTGTTAAGGAAATCTTGTGTGGGTTTTTCCGGTCACGTGCGGCGCCGTCAATATCGGCTGTTTCGGTGGACACGAAAACGTAAGTCTCCCATTTATTGTCAAAATTTGATTTTATACTGAACACTAGCGAGAAAAGTGGAATTGTATGAGGGACCTATGACTTTCAACTTACTTCCTTGTCCGTTGCGAGTTCCAAGTCGGCGCGGTTTTGTCTGAAACAATTTTGCCGTGAGCCACGGTGAGGTAAACAAAGGTCATTTTCTATAATGACCACAGGCTTTCTATTGCTCTTTCTGCATAAAAATTACTTATCTAATTGTTTACACCGTCCGAATGTATGAATTGATTATCTAATCCTTCCTCACTCACGAAAAACAAAATTTGAATCAAAATAAAAAAAATTGAGAAAAAATAAACAATGGCTCTGTCCATATCGGCCGGCTCTGTCTATATCGGCTGGCTCCGCTGTATGAGGGCGATTTTTAGAAGCGATAGGTTTTTTTCGCTATTGGGTTTACCAGTCAAAAGTTAGATTTTTTGAAAGTTATTTTTGGAATGGTGATGCTTTTCTCGAACCATCTATCATTTCAAAAAGGGCGGTCACGTGGTTGAGTGGTTAAAGCGGTTGACTTCAGTGCTCTTGATCATTCGACCATATCACCCTGTGGATACAGGGCACTCTCGGACAACGAGGACAAGCCAAGTTCTGCTTGCGGGTGTGTCGGGTGTTTTTCCTGGGATACTCCCGGGGTACTCCCGTTTCCTCCCACTTACCGATCCATTCGTCTCAATACCAGTTTAACAGCTTGGGGGACGCAAAACTGAATAAAACCAATATTTGAGAATAACCTTTGTAAAAGTTCTGCAGGTATGTCTGAAGTTGACACTCCAGACTTGAGTACTTACTTTTAGCTTGACTGCACGAAGTGTGAAGAGCTATTGTAGTCACCTCGGTCGTCCGCGTTCCCGTGCGAAAGAAAATAAAGCGAATTGTGTGTGTGTGTGTGTGTGGGGGGGGGGGGGGGGGTGGGTGGGTGTGTGTGTGTGTGTGTGTGTGTGTGTGTGTTTTGTTTCAATTGTGCATATACGTCGCTTCTAAAACTCACCCTCATACAGCGGAGCCAGCCGATATCGACAGAGCCGGCCGATATGGACAGAGCCATTGTTTATTTTTTCTCATTTTTTTTTTATTTTGATTCAAATTTTGTTTTTCGTGAGTGGGGAAGGATTAGATAATCACTTCATACATTCGGACGGTGTAAACATTTAGATAAGTAATATTTATGCAGAAAGAGCAACAGAAAGCCTGTGGTCATTATAGAAAATGACCTTTGTTTACCTCGCCGTGGCTCACGGCAAAATTGTTTCAGACAAAACCGCGCCGACTTGGAACTCCCTACGGACAAGGAAGTAAGTTGAAAGTCATGGGCCCCTCATACAATTCCCCTTTTCTCGCTAGTGTTCAGTATAAAATCAAATTTTGACAATAAATGGAAAACTTACGTTTTCGTGTCCACCGAAACAGCCGATATTGACGGCGCCGCACGTGACCGGAAAAACCCACACAAGATTTCCTTAACAGAGCCAATGGCTCCGTCTATGTAGTTTCCTCACCGTGTAACCTGTGTTCAAAAAAACACCTTTATGTTACAAAGTAAATACATGTATATTGACCACCTTGTGAGGCCTCTCGCTACATGCAGTTGCTGTGGGGGGGAAAATGTTCTAGTAAACTTTAAATGCAGACAAGTAGGAAATTCAGCCCAACTTGTCCGTGGGCAAGTGGGAAAATTCCAAAATTGCACACCCCTGCTTTCCTTTCACTGTGTTAATAGAGCTGAATTCATGTGTCGTGTTAGAATTCAACCTTGACATTTTTTAACATACATACTGCACAGGAGTTCATGATGTTTAGCTCTCAAATTAATTTTGGAGTACATTTTCACAAATTTCTGGCCTATGACTTTTGCAATCTCAATATCAATTATGGAAATGGTTCTAATTAAGTGTTAACTGACCAATTAATATACAGAAAGGAACTTTTCACTAATTACCACACAATCTCAAGTTTTAAGAGATTACTAAAAAATTTGAAAACCCCCGACGGAAATACAAAAAAAATTCAACAAGCATTTTCTCCTGTTCGCAGAATGTTTTCTACCCTTTTACAGACAAATCCTACTATTTGAGCTATGGTCAACTAGATTTTACCACACAATTCCGACTTTTAATGACCCTGAGAAAGAAGCCTTTGAAAACGTTGTGAGAAAGAGAGGAAATGCTGGTAACCAGCATTTTCTCCTTTTCCCAAAATGTTTTACTCTTTCAAAACTGATTATCATCATTGAGTCTAAGTAATTTTGTTGTCTGCAAATGCTCTGAATTTGGACCCGCCTAAAATTTAGATGTATTGGAAAGACTAAACATGTAACCTGCCAGTGTTTTCAACAGACAAATCTAGAATTTCCAGTACAGAGACAACTTTCTTTCCCAATGGCTGACTTAACCTTTCTAAGAATTTGCATCAGAGGCAACAACAGCAAATTTGATGTTGTTCAAATGAAAGAATTGGTCTCTGAAGGGATAGCAAAAACCTTGTGCGAGAAGGAAATGCTGAGTAGCAGCATTTTTTTCTGCTATTACCACCATGTTTTCAAAAGCCTCCGCCTTCAGGGACATACAGATGTGACAGATACTGAAACTTCATTCTTTATTAACCCTTTCCCAAATGACAAATTTTAGACTGTCCCAAAATCAAACTGTTTGCAGCTGACAATTTTAAATTTGATGAGAATGGCAGAAAGTCTTCCCATAGGCTAGAAAACAGTGTGGGAAAAGGAGAAATTGCTCGTAACGAGCAATTTCTCCTTTTCTCACACTGTTTTCTAAAGACTTGTACTGCAGACATGTAAAAACCAGGGCAAGAGATACATCACACAATCCCGACTTTTAACGACCCTGAGAAAGACTGCTATTGAAAACATTGAGGGAATGGGAGAAGATTATAACTGGTAACCATTGTATTTTCTTCTTCCCACCATGTTAAATTCTTCTGACCCTATCAAGGATAAAGTTTGCTATTTGAGCCATCTTTGATTAGCCATCTTCAATTGCTTTCAGTGGTGTCCGTAGTCATGAGGTAGAGTGATGGCCTTAGGGTCCTGAGTTCGATACCTGGGAGCGGGTATCAACTTTGGGATTTTTCATTGGCCCAGTCACATTCGGCGCGAGTACTGGTGTAGTTCCAAGGAAGCCGAATCGAGAGAGACAAGTATAAGTTGTAAGAACTTGTTTCTCAATCGATGTAGAATAAATATGTTTAAATTAAACTTATTGCTTTCAGTTTGGCCAGGTCTTAATTCTTGTTGTATGGTAAAGAATATGTCAACCTTGCAAGATTTCCTCAGACTCTTTTATTAGCTGCGAGATCTGAAAATCTAACATAATAACAGATCGATGGTCATCACACTGTAGATGCTGTGAAGTCTGATCTACATCTACACTGTCTGCAATAATAAAATCTGTGATACTCAGCTCTCTTCCTCTCTTCCTGATTCATAATTTAGTAAAAAGTAAATCTGAAAATGTCAACCTGGCTAGATTTCCCCAGACTAGTTTATTGACAAGGATCCAATCCCAGACTATTTTATTAGCCCAGATAGTCTACTTCACAAAATTTTATCTGATGATTGCAAGTCTTTCCTGGTAATCAGGTCTTCTGTCTAAATGAGCCTTGTACAGTACTGTAAAATGGGCGCTTTACCACACAATCCCGACTTTTGACGCCCCTGAGAAAGAAGTCTTTTTGAAAACACTGTAGGAAAAGGAGAAATGATGGTAACCAGCATTTTCTCCTTTTCCCCCAGTGTTTTCTATCCTTCCAAGATCAAATTTTAATTTTTCAGTCACCTTTGTCGTCTGCAAATGCTTTCAATTTCAACCAGTGTAAAATTTTGGAGTGTGGTAAAGAGTTAATGCCTCTGCAAAAAAGTATCAACTGAAAGGGTGCAATTTTGCTTTGATATAGTAGAAAAACTTAGTGGAAAAGGAGAAAATGAAAAGGAGAAAATGCTGGTTACCAGCATTTTCTCCTTTTTCAACAATGTTTTCAAAAGGGAAAGGCACCAACCCGGAGTCTGACAAAAGCACCTTCTTCAGACACCATCGAGAATCCTATTGGCTCTACCAACTTCATACTCTCCACCAGGTAGGGATTAACATCTCAGGATAACCGGGAAACCTGCATTCTTCCAACTTTTCCTTCCTTCCTTCCTTCCTCCTTTCTTCAATGTTTTCAAAAGGACTCTTCCTCAGGGTCTTTAAAAGTCGTCATTGTGTGGTAAAGGCTTAATGGATCCATAACTTTACAAAGTGTTGCTGGTATAATGCATCTGGAAGATGACAAGCATGGCCAAAATAATTGAGCCAACCCTGACACTGTATTGACCAATTGTTCTAAAAAGCATTCTTGGTCTAGTTATCAAGAGTCAATTTCTGACTGGTTTAGCCAATCAGAAGTTGTGTTACTTTCAAATATAGACAATTCTGGAGAATAAGACAAAGAACGTACGTTCTTAATAATGGTTGGTGAATACGGACTCGGGCAACAGAAACTTCAGGAAAACATGGATTGGTTGTGCGCTGGCCACCTCGATATAAGTAATTAAAAGATGAAAATAGTGTCAAACACCATTACAATCAATTATTTTAAAAATATCTTGGGAAAAAATTGAAATTTGCAGGGAACCAGCTGGCAACCAGCAATTTCCCGCTTGTCCAGAACATGTTCAAGCCTTTGAAAGAGGAATCTTAATGTTATGTCATAACTTAATTTGTCATCTGTCAATTGAATGAATGATGTTTAACCCATTACCACACAATCCCTACTTTTGATGACCCTGAGAAAGAAGCCTTTAGAAAACATTGTAGGAAAAGGAGAAAATGCTGGTAACCGGCATTTTCTTCATTTCCCACAATGTTTTCTACTCTTTACAAAACAAATTTCAAATTTTCAGTCACTTTTACTTTGTCATCTGCAAATGCTTTCATTTTGGACTAGTCCAAAAGCTTGTCGTTTGGTAAAAAGTTAACACAGCTTTAAACATTATCTAAGCCCTATCAAAGCAACTCTCATAGTCATGTAAGTCCTGGGTTTCATATGTACTAGGCTAGTGCTCTAAGAGTTATCATCTGCAAATGTTTTCAATACAGAAAAGCCAAAAGCTTAACATCCCCTAACACCATCTCACTAAAATGTCCTTAACCCTTTACCACACGAGAAATTTTACACTGGTCCAAATTGAAATCATTTGCAGACGACAAAATAAAGGTGACTGAAAAATAGAAATTTGTTCTGGGAAGGGTAGAAAACACTGTGGGAAAAGGAGAAAATGCTGGTCACCAGCATTTTCTCCTTTTCCCATAGTGTTTTCAAAAGGCTTCTTTCTTAGGGGCGTCAAAAGTAGGGATTGTGTGGTAATGGGTTAAAATTGTCCATAGTGTCATTTATTTGGTAATATAACTGGCATTCTATAATGACACTTCGGTAATCTCTCCTGATTTATACCATACCAAATAAACAGCTGATAAGCCCTAGCTGGCTGCTGCCATTAATTGGGTATGAAATTAGTAGCACAAGCCACTGCCATTAAAACCTATTTCATCCTAAAACTAAATGAACCATTACTAATCTGTGACCATTTTGCAGCTGGGTTACCTAACTAGTGATGTTAATCCTTTACAACACAAGAAGAATTCAGACCAGTCTAAATGGAGAACATATTCTGACAACAAAATAAATGTGTCATTGGATTTATCTTAGAAAGGGTTAACTAACAGTGCAAAAAAAGCAGACAGAAAAATCATTAAATTTTACCTTTTCTCTTTTTCCCCACAATGTCTTCTAAAAACATCTCTGTTGCAAGGACTATCATTAATACAGGAAAAGAATTTGGAACAACCATGGATCAAACCAGCAACCCACCTGGTCTGAAGTCCTACAAATTGCTTCTACAGTCTCTTCCTTTCTCCCAAAATGTGTTTTAGTTTATTCTTTATTTCCCCAAAAAATATTCCGTTGTCATTTTCTTGAAGGTTGCTAAAAGAGATGTTAAAGGACCAGACAACCTCATCCAGTCAGTTGTCCTTCAAAAATTGTCTTTAGGATCCATAATTATGCAATAACTTGTTTGGTATACAGCATCATGGAGATGTATTGACACTTTACCAAACAACAAAATTTTAGACTAGTCTAAAATTGAAAGCATTTGCAGACCAGAGACAACAATTTATATGTGCCCCAAATGATTGGGTTTGTTCTTTTTGTTTGAATTGTTTGAATGGTGTTTTATGCCGCTTTCAACAGTATTTCAGTCATATCACAGCGACAGTTCACATATTCATGTTTCCTGGGTTTCACCAGTACTATGCTAGGCTCTAAAGTGTCTTGCCCAAGGAACTCCTGTGAAAAAGGGTTTGTTCTTAAAAGGTTAGAAAACATTGTGGTAAAAGGAGAAAATGCTGGTTACCAGTATTTTCTCCTTTTCCCTTGACATTTACGTAAGTCTTATTTCCCACCGTTGTTAAAACTTGGGATTGTGTAGTAAAGGGTTAAACCCCTGTTGGGTGGACCATGGCTTGCAGGAAAGTGCCTCGTTGTCTGCGCATGTCATATTCTTTGAACATTCAATGTGTCTGCTATGAGACATCAGCCATTTAACTCTGTATACCTGGGAAAAGTAGTGTGTTTACCCAGGCTATTAGCCATTCCCCAGGCATATAAGAGCTGTATTAATAAATGGTCCGTTCATATGTTACATGCTAGCTCATCACAACTGAATGAATTGCACAAGAATATATCGGGTGAACAATCATTTTATTTTGAAATTCAAAGGAACAGCTGCTGTTTTGAAAAGTAGTCTGGTTCTATAACCACACTGCCCAAATTAGATAGATGTGTATTTGTAGAATGCCATCTAATGGGAGATAATGTAAAAGGCCTGTCTCGTCTTTGTGAATATTCATGAATGCAAGTCAATAATCATTGTACACAAGGAGGATAGCTTATACCACAAAGACTCCAATGTGTCCCTGCGCTTTTTTATGTTTCAAGTTCAATTTGCATATTTTGTCTATCTGTTGCCCAGACAACAAGGTCTAGTCTTATCCAAGTTGGAAGCAATTTCAGACCACAAATTAAGGTAGCAGTCCCCTAATACCTCTAGTGCTGCATTGCATAAAGTTTTCTTGATAATTGATAAATACAGATTTATACAGGTATAATACTTCTGCACACTTTTAACTAACCAGAAATTTCTTTATACCTATCTTGAAATTATTTGTAGATACTTTCGTTAGTTTCCAGAAAAGGGAGGTAATTACTATCTCTCTTTGTAATATAAAATGTAGTGGTTTTAGATTTATAAATGATCATTCTGGAAAAGACAAAAAGGGAAAAGTGGCTTGGTTAAAGCGGTACAATAACACTCTTTTTTAATCATAGCAAATTTTGTAGGATGATATTATCATGGAAATAGCTAATTTCTATTAGGGATCTACTACGTTAAAGTGCAATAAATATGTGGTAACCAGCATTTTCTCCTTTTCCCACTTCGATTTCTACCCTATCAAAATTAAGTTCGATCATTTACCGCTGTCCCAAATGACAAATTTTAGACTCTTTAACTCTTTAACATTTACCACATGGCAAAAATTTTGACCTATCCAGATTGGAAACATTAGATGCTGACGATTTCATTGTGGTTATATGGATGCAATTTTCATTTGTTAGGGTAAAATACTTTGTGGGAAAAGGAGAAAATGCTGGTTACCAGCATTTTCTCCTTTTACCACAATGTTTTCAGAAGGCATCTTCCTCGGGGTCGTTAGAAAGTGTCATTGTGTGTTAAAGGGTTCACACACAATGCCGACTTCTAACGACCCTAAGAAAAAAGGCTATAGAAAACATTGTGAAAAAAGGAGAAAATGCTGGTAACCAGCATTTTCACCTTTTCCCACAATTTTTTCTACTCTATCAAGGATAAATTCTGCCAATTGAGTCATTTTAAATTGTCATCTGCAAAATACTTACAATTTAGATCAGTCTATAATTTTATTCTTTGGTAAAGAGTTGGATTTCAGAACATCCTGCAGACCACAAATACAGCATTGGTACAAGAGAGATTAAACTCTCTGACAGGTTAGAAAACATTGTGGGAAAAGGAGAAAATCCTGATTACAAACATTTTCTTCTTTCCACACAATGTTTTCAAAATGCCTTTTTCACCTGGTCATGAAAGCCAGGAATTGTTTGATAAAGGTAATAAACCACATTTAAAGGTGGCCCTTCAAATTTTGGGACAAAAGTTTTACAAAAAAAGCAAAAAAATCATCCATATACAGTGGAACCCCGTTATAACGAAGTGCGCTATAGCGCTGATTCCGTTATAACGCGGGTGTCCTTTGGCTCCCAAAATTTCGGGGGTTGACCATTTTCGAGTCTGATCCGAATCCACCGTTGCTCTCACAAAAAATCTTCGATGTAAAAAAAAAAACAGCTGTCGGTCGAATAAAAAATCGATACCTTGCACATAATGTGACAATTTTTCACACCTTTACCTTGTTGATTACATTTATCACCTATGGCTTTGCACAGTTACTTTGAGAAATACACGCACAGTAGGTAACAAAAGGACTTCGCCCCATAATTGTCTTTGCACACAATCTTGCATTATACCAGGGATTCTATATTATATGTTATATATGATCCCTGATTATACAAACTTTACGTCAATATGTCTGTCTGTATGTAGATTGTAACGGCGATATCGAATGTTCCGTAACTCGCAAGTGCATTCGGTCACCCTATATGTTCGGACACGTTATTTTTTTGTCCAAAAAATTCTATTTCAAGTTCAATTTTAAGATAGTCCGAATGTTAAAAAATACTTGGACAGGCTGAAAAATATACTTTCCAAAAACACCTGACATTAAATTTTTGGAAAATACTCTAGATAGGATGATCGGCTGCACGGTGAACGCCGAGTTGTACATCGTGCATAATAGCGTCATGTACATGAAACCTTCGAGAGTCGAGTCGACCAACATTAATTCTCAGTCTTGAAATTACAAACACACAAAAAAAATGAGACACTCAGTATCTTTTTAAAGTAAGAAATATCACTTCACAGCGGAAAGAGAAGATTACGATCAGAGATCAGACACGACATTTAGTCCATAGTCTGATCTTGATCTAGAGAGACCTCTAAGTTCAGCAACTTAAGGCCTGAAAGAAGCATAAGGGTTCAATGTTTCCCGACTTTCCGATGTTATTTAAGCAGTTTTGCTATTTTTCACGTTTTCTGAATGCATCTGCTGCAGTTCAAGCATGAAAAGTCGTTCCGTAGGAGGAAATGGTTGCAGTCCTGTTGGTGTTGCCCCATGATTAAAAAAATACAGCATTATTGAATACAAAACCTTGTTTTTCTTCTTCATTTATTAGCAACTAATCCGCATCAAATCACGCATTTTTTTTTTTTTTTATCTCGGTCACAACAAAATTTTCAGAAAATAGCCGAATGACTCTCTTTCTACCGACTACACAACGTACACGTGACACGACTGGGGTACTCTTACAATAATCATTACGATACGCAGAAGGGTTGTATCAGAAAATATAAAGCAACAGAGATACTGGCTTATTGCATGATCGCTTAGTTTTGAATGGAGGTCAGCCCATACCCAGGTGTAAGTTCTTCAGGCAAAACGGTTTAAGTGTGTACGACAAAACACTTGCACTTACAACCCTCTCGCTTTGCATTATTACGTCATACATGTACCACTAATGCAAACTTTACTGCAAACATTGTGTGGATATACGACTGATGTGATTTCTTTACGGATAGTAGGTTAAATTCCCCTGTGACTTTCATCATGTACATCATCTTATCTCGTTTGATCATTGAAAAGATTTCTTTCGTCATTGCTGACTAGGGCTTGTTATGCAATCGTCAGTACGGTTGAAAAAACATGGCGGCGGCACCGTCTGCAATCCAACACGATACCGTTTAATTTAATTTTGAAATGAATTTTGCTGTAATTTAGCAAAACAGCGGGTGAATATTTTCTGATCGAAACGGTCCTAAAGATAAAATAAGCTCTTTTACGTAGTTGTAACGTTATTTGATGACCTGATTCGCTGATAGAAAAAACTGGGAAAAGTTCAGGCGTTACGTTCAAAAGAATCTAAATTGTTCAATGTCCTATAAATAAATGTTTAAACGTAAATAGGCATGTTTTAGTATTTGGAACATTGCTATGTCATTTTGTCAGAATAAACTTGCGAAAACTATAATTAATAAGCTAATAAGCCATAATTCTGTAGTTTGGAAATGGTTGGCGGATGGGCTGCGGGGGGGGCGGGGATCAGCGTTATAAACGTAGCCCCGGATATAACGCTGTTTACGATCGTGGCTCCCACCTACAGCGTTATAACGGGGCTCCACTGTACTCCCAAAGCTTTTTAATTTTCATCAGTAGTCGAAAACCATCCGACAACACGAGAATTTAGAGATTTACTACGGCCCAGGTTGACACTGACGGGAGACACATTCTATTTTTAGATGATCAATTTGCTCATTTACATTCAGGAATACACAGACAAAGTTTCAAACATAGCATCCGAAGAAGACATTATGGAAAATAATAACATTTGTTATGTAATGGTAATTCAAGCGTTATCAGTCTCATGCCAGTCACTGACATTCCCAAAATGCTTTATTGATCTTTGGCGTGAAATCTAAAAATACCTTAAGGGGCTACCTAGCCTTATAAGGCTACGTATTAAAAGGCTAAGTAACCTCAAAAATATAATAGTTTCTCCTCTATAAATTTAATGCTTTCATTTAAAGATAAATGAGCCGATTATTTTCTTATGTAGTAAAAAGGTTTAACCCTATACCACACAATGCCAACCGTAATACTTTACCAAACAACAAATTTTTAGAGTAGTCCAAATTGAAAACATATGCAGCCAACAAACACAATGCGACTCCAAAATCTAAAGTTATTTTGAGAATTGTAAAAAAAATGCTGGTTACCAGCATTTTCTCCCTTTCCCACAATATTTTTAAAAGCCTTCTTTCTCAGAGTAACGAAAACCCCAAATTGTCTGGTAAAGAGTTTACTCTTTACCAAACGAAATCATTCCTTGACTGGTCCAAATTGAAAGAATTTGCAGACAACAAAATAAATGCGACTCAAAACCTGAAACAAGACTTTGGAAGAGTTACAGAAAACATTGTGGAAATAGGAGAAAATGCTGGTAACCAGCATTTTCTCCTTTTCCCACAATGTTTTCAAAATCCTTCTTTCTCAGAGTAATGAAAACCCTGGATTGTTTGGTAAAGCATCAAACAACCTTGAGAAACAAAACTAAGCAAAAACAGTGGGAGAAAGAGAAAATGCTGATAACCATGCAGCATTTTCTCATTTTCCCACAATATTTTCTACTCTATCAGGAATATAATTTTTATAATTTGAGCTACATCAAATTTGTTGTAGGTAAATATTTTCCCACTAGACAAGTCTATATGTATATCATTGGTTGGTAAAGGGTTAATCATTGAACCACAAACAAGAACATCTGTTTCACTATTTCCGCTGTCTGTCTGTTGTCTGTTAGGCTTTTTATGCCCATTTAGATCCACTGATTACAATACATGATTATAACATAACAGGAGTGGCTTTGCTCTTTGGGAAATATCAAGTTTTAAGGTAAGACCTGTGTAATGCACTTCCAGTGAAAATTCTAATTGGTTGATAAATTAGGATATATAAGGATTTATGTAAAAATAATATTTTTGCACAATCAGAAATTCTGTTTATTTCTATCTTGAAATTATTTTTTGATACTTTTGTTAGTTTTCTGAAAAGGGAGGTAATTATTCTCTTTTTTAATTAAGAATATAGTGGTTTTAGATTTATAACTGATAATTCCAAGAAGGAAAAAATGACTGTGAAAGTAGTTCAATAATACCCATTTTTAATCAGAGCTAATTTTGCAGGATGATATTTTAATGGAAATAGCTGTTTTCCTTTACACAGGTCTTACCTTAACCAAACAATTTCATTTTTTTCCCTTGCATTTGCAGACGACAAGTTCATAGTGGCTCAACTGACACAATTTTTCTTTGATTGGGTAGAAAACTTTGTGGGAAAATGACAAAATGCTAGGTACCAGCACTTTAACATTGTCCCTCAATGTTTTCAAGACTTCTTCCTCAGGGTCATTAAAAGTTGTCATTGTGTGGTAAAGGGTTAAAGAAAGATTTAAAACACTTTACCACATAATCTTGACTTTCACCCACTCTGAGATGGAGGTCTTTTGAAAACATTGTGGGGACAAGAGAAAATGCTGGTGACCAGCATTTTCTCCTTTTCCCACGATGTTTTCTAACCTCATAAACATAATATTTCAGTTTTAGAGTCAATTCTATTTTGTCGTCTACAAAGCTTTCATGTTCCATTAGTCTAAATTTGGTAAGAGTTGAATCATTATATCATGAACAGCTCATGATTAGCAATCTCTCCTGCTTTTAAAATATTAACAAGTTTATTAATTTGCATATCATACTATCATTATTTGAGCTGTTACACCCATAGTATGTCTGAAATGTTGAAAGTAGTATTAAGATACCATGCAATCGAAAATAATCTAGATAATTGCATTCTCATAGTTGCTTTCTTCAACAAAGATAATTCTTTACCAGAAAATAAAACTTTAGACTAGTCAAAATTGAAAGTAATGGCAGATGACACAATAAAAGTAACTGAAAGTTTGAAGTTTTTTGGGGGAAGGGTAGAAAACATTGTCGGCAAAGGAGAAAATTCTGGTTATCAGCATTTTCTCCTTTTCCCACAATGTTTTGAATAGGCTTCTTTTTCAGGGTCGTTTAAGGTTGGGATTGGGCGGTAATGAAATAAGGCAAAGTAGACCATGTAGATCAAAGATCAGGCTGCACATTTTGCACTGGATGCAAAGGCAAATATAGTCATAAAAGTGGCTGAGGTTAACAAATATGAGGAGGAAAGCTTTTAGAAACATTGTAAGAAAAGAAGTAATTTATACTCATGGTTGGCAGCATTTCCTCCTCTCCACACAATGTTTTTGACCTTCTTTTAACCCTTTACCCCATAAGGCATTTCTATGGTATCACAAATTGACATTAATAACAGCAAGGATGAAGCTGTTTCTTATGTGTATATGACACCTTTTGATAGCATAGAAAACGTTGTGACAAAAGGTGAAATTGCTCGTCACGAGCAATTTCACCTTTTGTCACAATGTTTTCAAAAGGCTCCTACAAGCAATGCGTAGAAATGAGTATCTATGGAGTAAAGGGTTAAAGACTAATCACATTATTTTGGTAGTAGATATTTTGTCATCCGCAAGCTCTAGCAGAGGTAAGAGGCGAAAATACGCCGGAAAGAAAGTTAACCTCAACCGAGTATCGAACTCATAACCACCAGGTCACGAGTCCCACTGAGCCATAATTTTCTACATTTGTAAGTGACACAACTTCTGATTGGCTAATTTGATTTAGCCCATCAGAAGTTGTGTTACTTACAAAATGGAGAAATAGAATATTCTCAAGAATGGTTGGTGAATATGGGCTCACTGTAGAGCTGTAACGATACACTCGAATATTCGGTGCACCGAATATTTTTTTCCCGGCGAATACGTATCGTATTCGTCTGTCCGAGAACCGAATATTGGCGAATACAACAAACATAAATAATCCGGAATGCTTACAGCTCGGTCTAATTTAACAAAGTTTTGCCTGAACAAATCTCGGCAATTTTATCTAGATGTAAACAATGATTGAAAGAGAAACAACTCTGAGAAGTTTGTATGACGCTTTATGGCACAATATGTCGTAAACTACACGAAATGGAATTAAAAACAATTGAAAATAGGTTTTTTTTATTCTAGATATTAATTATAAGAATTTAAGAAATAAAAGTTTTTATCTATTTATCGTCATTGTGTACAGGTCTAACATTTAATATAGCGACATGCTGTAAAGGAGTCGCGCGTATTTCCCGCAAAATGTCAGACGAGGTTGTTAGTCCACCGGCAAAATTTAAGTTCCCCGTGTGGAAATATTTCGGGTTTCCACGAGCAAAGGAGGGGGACAAGGTCATAAAAATAGAAATCTCGACAGTGTACAGACTGTGCAGTCATGAAATAAAGTATATCAAGATAAATATCAATCGATTTTAATAGGTCAAACTGACCAAATATGAAGTCGGCCCCTAGTCAAAACGGCCTCGGTCTGGCAAACGTACGTGACAAGAAGTCAAATCGGCACCATCCTTAAATGAAAAATATAACCGGTCAAGCCCAGAAATGGGCAATTTGGCCCTGTTATAGTATAATTTTTCAAATAAATGTACTTATAAAGATATTTCTTTGATATTTAGATCTATTTATATTTTTTCGGAGACTAATTTGGAGGCCAGTTTGTATGAAGATGACAAATGATTGGTATATCAATGTTTAGGTTTACAGATTTAAATGATTAAGAGTGTGCATGAAGTATGTGTGAGATGTTTCCTAAAAATTTAAAAATTTCATAGTATCAAGCAGTAGAGTTGATTTACCCATTACCCAATGACAAAATTTTAGACTTGTCCAAATTGAAAGCATTTGCAGAAGACAAAATGAATGTTGCTAAATTGATGATTTAGGTCTTTGATACAGCAGAAAATATTGAGGGTAAAGAAAAAAATGCTGGTTACCAGCAAATTCTCCTTTTCCCACAGTGTTTTCTACCCATTTGAAGAACTTTCTGCCTTTTATATCAAATTTGAAATTGTCTTCTGCAAAATCTTTCAGTTTGGAAGAGTCTAAAATCTGTCATTTGGGAAAGGGTTAAATCAATATTTAAGCCAGGTAGGCTTTTTTTCATTACTTTATTAATATTGATATGACTTTTTTTAAATCCAAAGTATTGAAAAAATAATTTATTTTGTGCCTGGAAAAAATTTATATTCATGAATAAATATTCGTATTCGTGCCCCTGTATCGTGATGTGTATTCGTATTCGTGACCTCCCGTATCGTTACAGCCCTAGCTCACTGATCTCAAGTTCTGTACAATACAGACTGCACTAGATCTATTTTGGCCTTACAGAGGATAGTATGATAAAGGGTCCATTAAAGGCAGAGGCGGGAGAGCAATAAAACTCAATATTCCCTGTCAATAACAGCAGTGAGTCACTCAATAAAAGGACATATAAAATTCAATGGTGTCATCCATTATTTTTACCAATTTCAACTCTTTACCAAAGAACAAAATTTTTCAACTGTCAAAATAAATTGTAAACATCAGCAAGAGGAATAATAACATTGACTCAAAAATTGAATTTTGCTTCTGAAAGTAGAAAACATTGTGGGAAAAGGGAAAAAATGCTGGATACCAGTACATGTATTTTCTCTTTTTTTCCCACAATTTTTGTAGAATTTGTCGAAGACAATACCACTATAATTTCAATATTGAATTTTGAAGACCATGTATCATATTTTGTGCAAAATTGAAGGAAATAAACCCAATTAAACTCAATTTTTCTCAGGAAAATGAGTGTTTCTGTAACACTCAAATATGTAATTGGAAATAGCATGTTAAAATACACTGGGTGAGGCCATCGCTCCTGGAAATACTAACTTTGGGTTGAAAATAGCTTTATTCACTCATAGCCTTATCTTGGCACAATGATACAAAATTTGTCTACTGATTACTTGGTCCTAGGATTTTTCATTCAAAAATCAGTTCATCCCATGGATTGTTCATCCAATAATTGCATGCTACGGCCATTTGATTGGACATGAATATTAATTTTATAAATCGAAATACACCGATTGCAATGTTGGGAATTAATTCAGAGATAACGGCTAAAGAAATTTCTTGAAAAGCATACTTTTCAGGTACAAACTCAATTTAATTTGATATATTCACATAGTTTCTCTCTCTCCATCATGCATCCTACTGTAAACAGATGTTACTCCCAACTCCTCCTAACGATCAAAGGGAGACCATTAATATAAAAAAAAAACATACATTTTGTCATAAATACTCTTCTTTTAACTAAAAGAGGTATTCATTTGCTGTGTAGGTTAACTTTTATGCCAATCTTTGAATAATATTTCTCTTTCTTTTTTCATTATTAATTCCACGAAATAGCTTCCTTGACAAATACCACTACAGCATTCTCAACGCTTTGATTTTCAAAAGGCTTCTTTCTTAGTCATGTAACTCTTTACAAAAATTATAGACTGCTCCAACTTGAAAGCATTTGCAGACAACAAAATAATTGACTGAAAAATTGAAATTTGGTTTGTGGAGGGTAGAACATTGTGGTTAAAGGAGAAAATGCATTTTCTCCTTTTCCAACAATGTTTTCAAGAGGTTTCTTTGTATCTTTAAAAGTGGGGATTTGGTGGTAAAGAGTTGGCTTGGGTTTGTGTGGTTTAAAGCTTACACCTAACTCGACTGTTACGATCTTGAGTTTTCACAACTGTAAGGAGATAGGTATCACAAACATTGTGAAGATATGCACAATGATATCCAACCCTTCAAAGACATACTGGTATTTCATTATTAGAGCCACAGTCAATTTGTAGCTGTCAATTGCCATCAATTTAGATAGCTGTGAAATTTTATCATCCAGTAAAGTGTTCACACCTACCATATTGTCTCTCTTAAATGCCCCCACTTGGGAGCTGAAAGGGGGTTGGGTGTTCTGAAAGGAGTGCTATTAATATAGGTAGTATGATATCGAATTATCTGAGGATGAAGATAACATAACTATCTTGGTTTTAGCTGGGGCAGACAGCAATGCAATTGCCTGTCGAGAAACCAACTATTACAAGAAAAAAAAAAAACCTGCCGACACCCAACCTCATGATCGACACCCAACCTCATGATCGACACCCAACCTCATGATCGACACCCAACCTCATGATCGACACCCAACCTCATGATCGGGATAAAAATCACAGGTATAATAGACCCCTAAAATTAACCCTTTACCACATGGAAAAATTTTAGACCTATCCGAACAGAAAGCATCTGCAGACATTTTCAAAGTGGTGCAATTTTTCTTTGATAGGGTAGCAAACATTGTAGAAAAAGGAGAAAATGCTGGTCACCAGCATTTTCTCCTTTTCCCACAATGTTTTCAAAAGGCTTCTTCCTCCAGGTTGTAAAAGTTGTCATTGTGTGGTAAAGGGTTAAGGGTTGCTTGTTTAAAGGTTGCATCTTGTTGATCCCTGATGTTTCCCAAAGCTCTGTAAAACCCTGTTATAAAATGGCAAAGATTTTGCATGACGCAGAGGAGGCAGACAATGACAGGGCTTTGACAACACCTGAATGATTCTTGGATAACAGCTGACCTAAAAACTTCTATGTATATACTTGAGCCTTTACCAAACAATCCTTTTTCTGACCACCAGATAGAAGCCTTTAGAAAACATTGTGGGAAAAGCAGAAAATGATGGTGACCAGCATTTTCTCATTTACCCACAATGATTTCTATCCTGCTGGAAACAAATTTCAATTTTTGAGTTATGTTTATTTTGACGTCTGCAAGTGCTTTCAATCTGGACCAGTGGTTTGGTAAAGTGTTCAAGAAAAGCTTTGAACCAATAACCATCCCAAATCTACACATTTTTATTGTCAGAAAAATCTTCCTGTATCGAACAGTGTATGTCTAAATTCATACTGCACAATGTATGCAGTCTTAACTTAATCTACGCAAAAGAACCTCGAGTCTCCATGTTTGGCAGCCTAGGGGTCAAAAGGGGACTTAATTCGAGAGCCTCATTTGGATGCAAAAGAGCAAAATAAGATCAATGTCAATGTCAAGACTGGGAAGCTGAGTCAATGAGTCACCAGTCAGCCAGGGACTTCAGGCTGCCATTTACAAGTTTTCCCTGTAAATATGGCTGCCAGCAAATTATATCTGCCTCACACTTTCCTGGCATAGCAATCACCCAGAAGTATCACTTGCTGTCAACTGCAGTCAATCGCTGCACTGGATTTACCATTTATCCAATACCCTATGGGAGCAACCTCATACTAACACTTAAAACGCTTCTCATAACAATGTACACCCTTAAAGCAAGTTTAGATCAAGATCAAATTGCAAGAAAGATGTGTTCCGATCTTTGATCTACAGTGTAATAGACTGCACCTTACGACAAAAGCAACCATGAAATTGGCAGTCTTCCAGTTTTATCTGTAGACTGGAAAGTCTGGCCCGAGCAAATTCTTTTCACAAATCCATAAAGCCTTCTTCCGACAGCATGGGACAAATAAAGACATTGTTTAACTTTATCAAATGAGGAAGAAAGTTTTTAAATTGGTCAAAACTGGAAGCATAATGCAGACTACAAAATTAACCCGTTACCAAATTACAAAATTTTAGACAGGTCCAAATTCAAAGCACTTGCAGACAGCAAAATAAACGTAACTCAAAAATTGATATTTGTTTCCAGCAGGGTAGAAAACTTTCTGAGAGAAGGAGATTTAAATGCTGGTTACCAGCATTTTCTCCTTTTCCCACAACTTTTTCAAAAGGCTTCTATATAAGGGTTGTAAAAGCCAGGGATTGTTTACTAAAGGGTTAAATGTTGCATGAACTATGTATATTTGTCTTTGAAAGGGTAGTTTTGGGTACCAAAGCTAAATTACACTCCAATCTGAATCAATAGAGTACCCACCCCTCACAACATACGTCAGTGTGACGTCACAGGTGGTGATAACGGACCCTTGTTATAAAGTCAATGTGCGTGTTTGGTAAGACTTTTTTTTGTAATCGTTCCTTTAAATGATCTGAAAAAGTCTTTAGACCTCCAAAGCGTACTAAATGCCTAGGGACTTTGTTTTTTGTCAAAGCTTTTGTTAACTACTTATAATAATGGAATAGACTTCGACCAACTATTAAAACCGAATCACTTTTTGATATTTGGTCAAAGTGTTTGTACATAAAAACATCTGCTTCCTGTCTAAAACATCAGAATATTAAATGTATTCATCTAATGTCTTTGATAAATACATGATAGTCTTTGTAGTCCGTTTGTATCCACCCAAGCTAGCCTCATTCTATCTTCATATCGTACTTACTTTTCAATATGGCAGTCATAAGTTATGAAAATGCCCAGGTCCGATATCACTTCCTGTGACATAGGTTGTTACCCTTGGTACCAAAGGGATTCAAATGACTATGGTTAATTCTTCAGATAAGCCTCTGAAAAGATGGAAATATTGGCGAGTAAAGAAGAAAAAGCTGATTACCAGCATTTTCTCTTATTCCAACATTATTTTCTACACTAACATTCACAATTTTCATAATTTGGGCCACACTTAACCCTTTACCACATGACAAGATTCTAGACCTGTCCAAATTGAAAGCATTTGCTAATTACAGTTTCAATGTGGCTCATATGAAATTAGTTTTCTTTAATAAGGTAAAAAACATGGTGGGAAAAGGAGAAAATGCTGGTAACCAGCATTTTCTCCTTTTCCCACAATGTTTTCAAAAGCCGTCTCTTTCGGGGGTGTAAAAGTCGTGATTGTGTGGTAAAGGGTTAAATAGTTGTCAGCAAATGCTTTCAATTTGGACAAGCCCACACATTTTTGTTGTGTAGGGAATAGTTAAATCTTGGTCTATATCCGAAGCATTTACTAATGAAAAATCACAAGTGGTTTAATAGCGCAAGTCTATGACAGGTTAAAGACAACTGTGTTGGTAAGAAAAAAATGCTAGTTACCGGCATTTTACTGCTACTCCCAAAATGCTTTAAGAAGTTTCTTTCATTATAACTCTGAATTGTGGGGTAGTGTTAATTCTTTACCACATGACAAAACTTTAGAACTGCCAAATTCAATGCGTTTGCAGACAAAAGGTAAAAACAACGCAAAAAATTGAAACTTATTTTGGAAAGGGTAGAAAAAATTGTGGAACAAGAGGACCATGATGGTCCTATATCGCTCACCTGAGTATATTTGTAACTTATATGGTTTATCAAGGGCAGGCTATTAATTCTTTTCAAATAAGGCATACCCTGGGGTTTGTCACAAAAATATGTTTACAGATTTTCTTCTTTGTCTTTGGCCAGTGGAGCTAAAAGCTGCTGCTTATCATCAATTTTTCTCTTCACAGTGTCCTGTTCCCTTTTTGACTTATAGTTTAGCCATTACCAGACGACAAAATTTTAAACCGTTCCAAATTGAAACAAATTGCAGACGACATTTTAAAATATATCTAAAATGAAAAATAAGTGATCTATATGGTAGAAAAGATTGTGAGAAAGGAGAAATTGCTTGTTACAAACAATTTCTCCTTTTTAGATGGAATTGATTTTAAAAATTTCCTTCTATGATTCCATGTGAAATAGTGTGCACCAGGGTACAGAGCCAAAATATGACCCCAAGGGGATAATTTTAATTATTTTTATAAATGGTCACTAGATGATGCTACATGTACATGCAAAATATGAATGCTCTAGCCTTTATTGTTTGTCACAAATAGATTTTTAAAAGATTTCCTTCTTTGTTTCTATGTAAAATAGGGTGCGCCCGGGCAGAGCCCAAATATGACAGCAGAGGGATAATTCTAGCAATTTTGGTAGAAGATTATCAGATTTTGCTACATAGCAAATATGAATGCTCTAGCCATTACAGTTTGTCAGAAAAAGATTTATTAAAGGTTTCCTTCTTTGTTTCTATGTAAAATAGGGTGTGCCCGAGCAAAGCCCAAATATGACCCAAGGGGAATAATTTTAACACTTTTGGTAAGGGGTCACCCAATAATGCTTCAAACAAAATATGAACGCCCTCCGCCTTATGGTTTGTCACAAGAAGATTTTTAAAGATTGTAAAATAGGGTGCGCCCGGGCAGAGCCCAAATATGACTGCAGAAGGATAATTTTTACACTTTTGGTAGAAGATCATCAGTTAATGCTACACACTAAATAGGAATGTTCTAGCCATTATGATTTGTCACCAGAAGAAGTTTTAAAGATTTCCTTCTAAATTTCTATGTAAAATAGAATGCGCCTGGGCAAAGCCCAAATATGACTCCATGGGAATGATTTTAACAATTTTGGTAAGGGGTCGCCCAATGATGTTTCAAACAAAGTATGAATGCTCCCAACCTTATGTTTTGTCACAAGAAGATTTTTAAAGATTTTAAAATAGGGTGCGCCCAGGCAGACCCCAAATATGACAGCAGAGGAATAATTTTAACAAATTTGGTAGAGGATCATCAGATAATGCTACATACCAAATATGAATGCTCTAGCCATTATGGTTTGTCAGAAAAAGATTTTTTAAAGCTTTCCTTCTTTGTTTCTATGTAAAATAGGGTGCGCCCGGGCAGTGAGTGAGCGAGTGAAAGCCCAAATATGACCCCAGGGGAATAATTTTAACAATTTTGGTAAAGGGTCACCAAATGATGCTTCATACAAAATATGAATGCTCCGGGCCTTATGGTTTGTCACACAAAGATGTTTAAAGATTTTTTCCATTTTCAGCCATTTTGTTGCCATGACAACCAGAGTTTTTTTTTAAATTCTTTTAACAATTTTTGTAGAGCTTCACCCAAGGAACATTCCTGCCAAGTTTTATCAAGATTGGCCTTCTGGTTTTGAAGGAGAAGATTTTTAAAGAAATTGTTAACGGACGGACGGACAGATGGACGGAAGGATGGACGGATGGATGGACGCCGAACAATGACCGGTCACAATAGCTCCCCCTGAGCACGTTGTGCTCAGGTGAGCTAAAAAGTGGAAAATGCTGGTTATCTGCATTTTCTCATTTTCCAGCAGTCTCTTCACAAGGCTAAAAAAGTCTTTCTCTGGGTCGCTAAAAGTCTGAAAAGGTAGAACTGGGCTAAAAGAGGTGGAAAATAAGACAGGGTTTACTGAAGTCCTCTACATGGCACATGTAATATACTGAGTCAAGGGATTGAGTTTGATCCCATTTGGTCACTCACCCTGGCCCTGAGTCAATAATTAGCATTCATGGAGTGGACAGTCAATATTGGCTCAGTCAACATCAATTATCACCTGTAGATCTGTACCAGTGGTATTGGAATCTGTTAATTATTTGCCATAGGGTCTTCAATTTAAATGGCCCCATCAGATATGTTTGGAAAACATGGTGAGAAAAGGAGAAAATGCTGATAACCAGCGTTTTCTCCTTTTCCCATGTTTTTTAAACCTTATAGAAACAAATTGAATAATTCGAATTGTGTTTAACCCTTTACTCCATAGATACTCATTTCTACGCATTGTTTGTAGGGGCCTTTGGAAAACATTGTGGCAAAAGGTGAAATTGCTCGTGACGAGCAATTTCACCTTTTGCCACAATGTTTTCTATGCTATCAAAAGGTGTCATATACACATAAGAAACAGTTTCATCCTTGCTGTTATAAAGGGTCAATTAGAGATACCATAGAAATGCCTTATGGGGTAAAGGGTTAATTTGACATCTGCAAAAAACATTCAAATTGGACCAGACTCGGTATCTCTGACAGGTTTTGACAAAGCCATGATCTTACAAACATGAAAGCAACAATGCATAGCTGAAATACAAACTGCATATGGCCGGATTCAAACCCATGCTTCGTTTTTCGAGGTTTAAAAGACCAATACCATAACCACTGAATCTCTAAGATACCTCCTAAAAGCAGATTGTATTTAAATTAAAGGCCAACTAGATAAAGCTACATTTAGTGCACTGCATACACATGCCAAAGTGTGGCTGCAGTAAATTTTGGTAATAACTTGAAGTCGAGAAAGGGGCATAACAGAGTCAAAAATACTTTAAAGATGCCTTCTACTCATTTTCAGCCGGTTTTAACTCATTTTGTCTTTATTTTATCAAAATATATTCATTCGAATATCTGTATGCCAAATATTGCGCCTGATGGTTGCAAGCTTGCTAAGATTATGGTTAATAGAAAATGCATTTTGCCGAGTTGCGGCCTCCCATGTAAACATTGTTTGTGTTTTTTTAATCAAATATTTTCGATATATCTGTTATAAACATGGGTAGATCTGTATTATAAGCATGCATTCTGTCATGTGACTATATTTGACTTTTACCCTGCGTATACTGCGGGGAAAAAGAGAAAAATGTAGGCTTCTCTGTTGCAGCCTCGATTTTCAAGACTGTGCTTGCGGCCTATACATGCAAGTCGCACCATATCCAACTCTAGGTGGAAACCAATGATAAATTTCCGTGACGCACTGCTATTGTTTACAGCTTCGATCGTCAGACACTTTTCTTCTGACAAGTGTTAAAAATGGTTTCTAACACCAATCTCTGTGTTTCTTTTTTTTTTTCAGTTACACCATAAGAGGGACACTTTTTAAGTTCATAGAGTAAGCCTATAACTTTTTAACGCGATTATGAAGTTGCATGATTTTTTACACAGAATCACGCATAATCATTCCTCGTAATCATTCCTCTCTCGAAAGGTGTCACGATATGTGGCGCACCAGGTCCATGTGCGCGCTGTGCTGCGCTGGGTATTTTCAACACATGGTTTTATACACTATAGTAAAATATAGCGTTCAATATGGATGGAAAAATCTCTGAACAGAGGGTATATTGTAAGATTGTTGGTTTCCGCCAACAGAAATTCATGCTGATGGGCAAAAAGTTTATGGGTATGGTGCTTTAAAATATGCTACAGTTTGCAAGCAGGTACGTCGTTTTAATGATGGTCGGGAGTCAATTGAAAATGACCCTCGAGTGGGTAGGCTGGTTTCCTTTTTGACGGAAAAGAACGTTGCTACTGTGAAAATGTTAATTGAGGAAGAAGCACGTTATACTGTGCAAGAGATAGAAGAATTAAGTGGCATTCATTCATCAAGTGTTTTGAAGGCCTTACGTGAACGACTTGGGCTACGTAAGATCTGCGCGTGCTGGGTGCCCCATTTGCTCACTGAGGAGCAGAAACAAAGTCGGGTTAGACTTGCATTGCAAGTTATAGAAAAATATGATAAATGTGACCCACGTCGTTTAGAAGAGATAGTTACAGGTGATGAAACCTGGATCTATCATATTCAAGTCGATTCTAAGGCTAAAAATGAGGTTTGGGTTTCATCTGAGGGCGACAGACCTGTCATTGCACGCCATTGCAAAACATCAAATCGCATGTTGTATGCGATATTCTTTGATTCAAAAGTACCAAGGTCCAGTCCTTCGAATTCCAGTCCCGACAGGTAGTTCTGTCACTGGAAACTTTTACAGAGAAAGTGTTCTTACTCAACTTGTTGATTTCTATCAGAAACGCAGACAAAGCACCAGTGTCCCTGGCATCAAATTACTCCATGATAAGATCATCCCCCATACAGCCCTGACCTGTCCCCATGTGACTTTCGGTTGTTCCCAAGACTAAAGGAAATGCTGGCAGGGCACTGTTTTGAATCCCGTTGTGGTATAGGCAGTGCGGTCTACCAGTGTCTGCAACATATACCTAAAGAGGACTACCAGGCGGCGTTCCGGAAATGGGTAGTTCGGTGTAAAATGTGTGTGGAGGCAGAAGGGGCATATTTCCAAGGTCTTAGATAAATAAAATTTTGATATTTCAAGCAGTTTTAAAAAGACTGCCCTACTCTACGAACTGAAAAAGTGTCCCTCGTATAATCAGTAATTTATCCTTGTGAACACAAAGGACTGATTTCTGTATCATTCTAATTTTTTTTTTAATTTAACAGTGTATTTGCTCACCAGCTGTAGCCGGGCATCTTTATATGTAACTTGTCCTTGTTGTATGGATTACTCTTCTGATAATGTAAAACTTGTCAAAGTTTGAAGTAAATACCATTAGTAAATACACAGATACTATAAGGTGACAAAGTTTTTGAAAATATTCAAGTTTTTCGACCAAATTGAGGACGAGACAGATTGCTTCCACAATACCTTGATGTTTACTTTGAAAACAGCCTCACTAATGAATGAAATGGATATTCTCACTCACAGCTTACCCTTTACCACACAATCCCGACTTTTAATGACCCTTAGAGAGCCTTTTGAAAACATTGCGGAAAAAAGGTTTTCTGCTCTAAACATTGCGGGAAAAGGTTTTCTGCTTTTCCCAAACCAAATTTCAATTTTTCAGTCACATTAATTTTGATGTCTGCAAATACTTTCAATTTGGACCAGTCTGTAATTTTGTTGTCTAGTAAAGAGTTAACACTTTACCACACAATACCGACTTTTAACAACCCTGATAAATAAAACCTTTAAAAACTTTATGAGGAAAGAAGAAAATGCTAGTAACCAGCATTTTCTCCTTAGCCCACAATGTTTTCTGCCCTTTCAATATCAAATTTCAATTTTTGATTAACATTTTATTTTGTCGTCTGCAAGTGCTTTCAATATTTGGACTAGTCCAAAAGTTGCCGTTTGGTAAAGATATTGAGATTTCAAACCTCCTGGCACGAAAGAGAACAGTGCAGATACAAGATTAGACAGTACATTCTGTGCAGTCTAATCTTGATCTTTGTATGGAGATTAAAATAATTAATATGGAGACTTTTGAGACTTCCCCACAAGAGACTTTTGAGCCATGTTTTATAGTCAAGATACAGAGGGCATAATGCCTTTTACCCAACCTGATCCAGATCTTAGCCAGCCATAAAAGCTTCTCCTTTGTTTAACCCATTACCACACAATCCCTACTTTTGACGGCCCTGAGAAAGAAGCCTTCTGAAAACACTGTTGGAAAAGGAGAAAATGCTGGTTACCAGCATTTTCTCCTTTTCCCACAGTGTTTTCTACCCTTCCCAGAACAAATTTCAATTTTTCAGTCACTTTTACTTTGTTGTCTGCAAATGCATTCAATTTGGACTAGTCTACAGTTTTCTCGTGTGGTAAAGAGTTAATCCTTTTCAAAAACACATTTTGGACCAGTCCAGACCCAAAGCATAAATGACAAATTAAAACAGTTACTAGAGCTGTCACTCAATGCGACTTAATACCCCTCCCTACAAGGGCTTTGACAGAACAGGCAATTGCTATTATTTTGTACAGAGAGTGACACACCCACTCACACCAGGGATGGACACAGACAGACATACACACACAGAGGCCGATTCCAGTATACCCCAAAAAAACTTCGTTTTACCAGTATACCCCCAAAACACTTCGTTTTACTGGGTTATAACACACTAATATTGTGGAATAGCAAGCTAAAACTGTGAAAGATATCTTTAAAAGGGTAGTAAATATTGTCGGAAAAGGAGAAAGTATTCGTTACCACATGCATCAGAGATGAGAGGCAAAAATTCTATCAAAAGAAAGTTTGTCTCGATTTGGGTATTGTACCTACAACAGGCCAAAAGACGACAAGTCAAATGAGCTAACCCTTGTGCTACCTTGCCGACCTATTTTTAGTCATAGGGTCAGCAAAACCTTTCAACTTGAACATGCTATTATTTTGCCATCTGATATTAACTCTTTACCACACGAAAAAATTTTAGACTGGTCCAAATTGAAAGCATTTGCAGACGACAAAATAAAGGCTACTGAAAAATTGAAATTTGTTCCGGGAAGGGTAGAAAACACTGTGGGAAAAGGACAAAATGCTGGTTACCAGCATTTTCTCCTTTTCCTACAGTGTTTTCAAAAGGCTTTTTTCATAGGGTCGTTAAAAGTCGGGTTTGTGTAGTAAAGGGTTAAATCTTAACCAAACAACAAAATTTTGGACCAGTCCAAATTGAAAGCACTTACAGACAACAAAATAAATTTGAATCAAAAAATGAAATTTGATTTGGAAAGGTTATAAAACATTGTGGGAAAAGGAGAAAATGCTTTTTACCTGCATTTTCTCCATTTTTCACAATGTTTCATACCCTTTCCTGCATTTTCTCCATTTCTCACAATATTTTCAAAGGCTTTCTTTCTAAGGGTCGATAAAAGTGGGGATTGTATGGTAAAGAGTTAAGGGATCACTCTTAACCAAACAATCACTGTTCCATATTGAATGCAGACAGCAAATTATAAGTGTCTAAATTTATGAAATTTGTCTATGAAAGGGTTGAAAACCTTGTAGGAAAAACAGAAAATGCAGGTCACCAGCATTTTCTCCTTTTTCCGCAAGGTTTTCCAAAGCTTTTCATTGGGTTAAAGGTTGGCACAATGCATATAAATGGGTAATTTATTGATCTTAAATACTGGCAGCCCCCTTCTGAATCATAAAAAATCAATTGTTGCTCCCTTACCTCTATATAATAGTTGCCCTTTTCCAAAGAATCCCATGCTCTTACAATCCTAATGCAGACAGTCGAGAAAATCAGTGAGAGAAGAAAGTGCTCAAATTCAACACTTTTTCAATTTTCCACAATGTTTACCAAACTTTTATATGCATGCAACTCCTATCATTTTTTCTCCTTCTGCTTTGCTGTCGGCAAGTACTTTAACCCATTACCATACAATCCATACTTTTGACGCCCTTGAGAAAGAAGCCTTTTGAAAACACTGTGGGAAAAGGAGAAAATGCTGGTAACCAGCATTTTCTCCTTTTCCCAAAGTGTTTTCTACCCTTTCCAGAACAAATTTCTATTTTTCAGTCACCTTTATTTTGTCGTCTGCAAATGCTTTCAATTTTGACCAGTCTAAAATTTTCTCGTGTGGTAAAGAGTTAAATCTGGATCTGTCTACACTTTTGTTGTCAGGTAGAGGGTTGGTTGGAATAGGAAGCTATTGACAGGGAGAGATTTAATAGCATTGCAATTATTTTCCGAAATATCAGGCATATCAATGCAAGAAGTACAGCTATCCATGTTTCCTGTCTCATCAACCAACTAGTACCAGTGAGGAGTGTCCACAGGTAAGAGAAAATCACATGATAGTTCATATTCTGAGACTGAACCTCCCAAATGTTTGACCCTATAACTTAAGCATTCCAACAACCCTGAGGATGAAGAAGGCCTTTAAAAACATTGTGGGAAAGGAGGAAATACTGGAAACCCTTTTTTTCTTCTCCATTTCCAACAATATTTTCAACCATTTGTTCTGCCAATTTAACCCTGCAGTATTATCCATAAGACACATTCACTTGTATAAAATACGTATGAATTGATGTCAAAAATGATGTCACACAGAATGATGTGATATTAACCCTTTACCCCATAAGGCATTTCTATGGTATCTCTAACTGACCCTAAATAACAGCAAGGATGATGCCATTTATTATGTGTATATGACACCTTTTAATAGTGTAGAAAACATTGTGGCAAAAGGTGAAATTGCTCGTCACGAGCAATTTCACCTTTTGTCACAATGTTTTTCAAGGCTCCTACAAGCAATGCGTAGAAATGAGTATCTATGGAGTAAAGGGTTAAACATTTATAAGACAAGAAAATTCGTGATGGGTATATTAAACTGAAAACAAGGAAGGTAATGCAATAAAAGGTTAAAACCTGCCGGCTGCAGTTGCAGATTAATGATTTTGACAATGGTGTTGCAGGACAAATAATAATACCACGGGTGCATTTGTGGATGTTTTTGCATCATCTGATCTATATTTGTGAAATATCGTTATATGATAAGAATAATCTGATATACGTGGACTTTTGAGATAAACTTTCATTAAACTCATCAAGGAAAATGTTATAAAGGCTCGCTTAATAACATTTCCTTAGACTCGCTTAATAAAATCTTATATCAAAAGTCCACTCATGTCAGATCCTATATTTACCAATTGACAAAATTCTAGAATTGACCAAGTTGACAGCACTTGCAGTCTACTGAACAGTGGTGCAAATTACAAAAGCTTTCCTCGGTATGACAGTTAGCCTAATTACCAATCAATTACCCCTTTACCACACAATTCATGGTTTTCATAACCCTGAGGGAGAAGCCTTTTGAAAACATCCTGTGTAAAGGAGAAAATGCTGGTAACCAGCATTTTCTCCATTTCCCATAATGTTTTCCCCCCTTTCTAGACAGAATTTCAATTTTTGAGTTGCATTAATTTTGTCGTCTGCTAATACTTTCAATTCGGACCATTCTAAAATTTTGTCGTTTGGTGAAGTGTTAAATAGAATCTAGTAAATGGTTACAAACCTCTGGTTAAGAACATGTGTCCAAACTGCTTCTAAGAATTCTTTTGTTGATGCTAAACGTCAATGATATTAACACATCAATTAAGCAGCATTCAAAAGTTACACAAATTATGTAAATTCAATGAAAAACACTATCCTAGTTCAAAGGCCGCCCACAAACAATCACAAGGGCATGCAAGTAATCCTATACTCTAAAATATTATTAAAACAGTGATTACCTCATCATGCACTGTTTAAAAAATGTTTAACCCTTTACCAAACAGTACCTGGTTTTTACGACCCTGAAATAGAAGCCTTTTGAAAACATTGTGGGAAAAGGAGAAAATGCTGGTAACCAGCATTTTCTCCTTTTTCCACAATGTTTTCTACCCTTCACAAAACAAATTTCAAACTTTCAGTCACTTTTATTTTGTTGTCTGCAAATGCTTTTGATTTGGACAAACCTAAAATATTGTCGTTAACCCTTCTAATGCTAAGTGACTGAACTTTTTTTTCACCGATAAAATGCACCTGATTGTTGTCATTTCAAAGAACGTAAGACTTAAAGAATAAGGTAGGATACATGATATGACTGCACATGAAGTGCAACACTGATCTTGATTCAGACTGTCTGCAACGACAAATTATGCTACCAAATTAGCATGTATACCGTTGAAGCAATAAGCCTGGATCTAATTTGCCGTTGAGGACAGTGTATAATGATACAGATCAGATTGCACAGAAATTACAGGCTGATCTCATATCTGCACTCTCCACTTGTCAGATATTCCACAAAATATACTTTTGAAGTCACGATAACTTCATCTTTAGTACAGAATTAAGTAATGTCCACTTCATTTACGTAGAACCACCAGGGCTAATTAAACTTTTAGAAAACAAATGCCCTGAGACAAGGAGATTTTTCAACACATTTTAGTTTGTAGGTCATTTTCCCGTTTTTTTTCTAGATCTACATTTTTATAGTCCATAAAAAAAATTCAGTTTTTGAGTCACATTTTTTCATTTATCTGGAAAGGCTTTCAATTTAGACACATGTAAAATTTTATTTTGGTATAAGTCTTTGTAAAGCGTTCATAATTTAACCCCACACAGTTCAAAAGACACTAATTACTTAGAGCCCAGATAAATACATACTGCAGAAACACACTGCACTCTCAGTTTAACCAATAACCCATGGTAAAATCCAGCACTGTCTCTGCATGGTCTATGTAGAGCTAATCGTACTGCGAGACCGACTCTTTAATAAAAATCAATGAACCATTCTAGCCTATTGATCACAGATACAAATTGCGTAATGTCGTTCACTTACACCGTCTCTCTCACTGTTTTCCTAACTATTGAATCTTTTCAACACAATCCATAGTTTTCATGACACTAAAAGATACGGCTTTTGAAAACATTGTTGGTAAAGGAGAAAATACTGGTGTTACCAGCATTTTCTCTTTTTCCAGAAATGTTTTCACATAGATCATTAACAGGAATAATTATTTTTTGCAGCATGTAATGTGCTATCTGCAAAATGCTCTCAAATTGGACAATGAGGTCTTAAAATGTGTAAGTTAAGACTAGTATTAACCTTTCTCAATAGAACTATTTTAACCCTTTACCAAACAATCCCTGGTTTTTACGACCCTGAGATAGATGCCTTTTGAAAACATTGTGGGAAAAGGACAAAATGCTGGAAACCAGCATTTTCTCTTTTCCCACAATGTTTTCTACCCTGCTGGAAACAAATTTCAATTTCTGATTTACGTTTATTTTGTCGTCGGAAAGTGCTTTCAATTTTGCCCAGTCTAAAATTTGTCGTTTGGTAAAGAGTTAAGCTATCTGTTTTAGATCTATACTCAGCCTCAATGATAATTGACCTGGTAGTCAATCAAAATTTACTCTGGATTGATGAACCGGCATAATTCCTGAAATAGCTATATTTTTTCTAGCACATTAAATTAGTTTCAATGTGAAGCACAAAGGCATAGGGGCATTCTCATGTCAAAAATTTCAGTTGGGAAATGACATACCTTTAAATCAAATTTTACAAACATCAGTTTCATGTGTCTCCTCCATGAACATCTATATTTGCTTGACATTTGCGACTCATACTGCGAATCAAACGTTGGATTCTGTAATGGGGGATCACCTCCCACTCTCTGGTTAGGGGGTCAGAAAATATTGTTGGAAGCAGGGGAAAATGCAGGTTAACAGCATTTTCTTCTTTTTCCACAATATATTTCAGAAACTTCATCCTCAAAGTCATTAGATCAAGAGACTTTGCGGGGTAAAGGGTTATCCAAGATCATTGTTGCACTTGTTGGGAACACAATAACACTTGTTAAGTGCCTTTTAAGTGTCGTGTGTATTGGAATGACCATGTACAGCCATGACTGACCAGCCACTGACCTTAGAGTGGACTCAATAAGAATGATTCATCAATAGAGCATCATGACACAGTCCTATGGGAGTTCCAGAGTAATCTATGATACACAGACTTATTTTTCATCCAAGAAATATGGGCTGAGAGATGGACAACCTCTCTAATTAGTGGTGAATACACTTTTGCATCCAGGGAAAATGTTTCATTTCCTTTATTTTCATCTGTCTACCTCCAATAAAATTAGAACAACATTGTGTAGCCCTGAGCATTTTCATAAACCTTCATGCATTTCATAAACTTCTGACTATAATAGAGACATTCCTTCAACAGAAAAATAAAGTTGCTGACATTTTGCATTATGTTATAATTAACTGCAAAGATGAGAATAATAAACTTAATTCAAAAGATGACATATTATAGATTTCAGTCCCATTCCCTACACATTTGACTCTGTGAGGGTCAAATTTGCTGTAACACTGAAGATTTTCGTTGTGTACAAATAAGCAGATCAAACACGATTCATACAATTTATAAATTTTCTATTCCTGGGTCTGTATCCACCAACTTTCATTTAAGAACGTTCTTGGTCTTATTCTTCAGGATTTCCTGACTATGAAAATAACAAACTTCTGATTGGCTAAACCATTTGGTTTAGCCAATCAGAATTTCTGTTGCTTTCTCGCTGACAAGATTCTGCAGAATACAACTAAAATGTTCATAAGAATGGTTGGTGAAGACGGACCCTGATGTCTTACATACGAGTTTAGTCTTTGTTTCATGTTACACAAAACTATTACTTAACTGAGCCATGCTTTGAGAAAAGGGGGCTTAAGTCTTTACCGCACAATCCCGACTTTAATCGACCCAGAGAAAGAAAGCTTTTGAAAACATTGTGGCAAAAGGGGAAAATGCTGTGAACCAGCATTTTCTCCTTTTCCCACAATGTTTTCTAACCTTTCCAAATCCAATTTTTGATTCGCATTTTCTTATGTTGTCTGCAAATGCTTTCAATTTGGACTAATCCAAAATTTTGTCATTTGGTAAAGAGTTAATGCATCCACACAGCACAGAGTATTGACCCAGGCTTGCACAAACTCTTTTCCAATCTGCGCAGGCTGACCTAGGCAGAAACTTTTCACTATTAGCCACTCTTTTGTTTATCTAAGGACCACTGTACCTTGGGATTCAGTCGACTGATGGACAAGATGGACTTAACAGATCCATTTCATTATCATGTGATGACTTACTTAGTATACTGCATAACAGAGATGCATTATAAAGCCCCTTTTTGCCGGGGGGGGGGATAAGCAACTGTTGCTGTAGTACATGTGCAGTATGAATAAAAAATCGCAATGGGTAACCAGTAGAATACAAAAACAATTACTGCTAACTTGCTGAAGCAGCTTCCGAGATAATAAGTTTTAACTAAAAGGGTCAATGTTAATAATTATAGCTCAGGATCAAGAACAAAGAGGTGAATAAGAATGGTGAATAAAAACTGGGCTATAATCAAATATTTGCTCTCACTATACATCTATACAAAGAACAACAGCCCATAATTATAAACGAAGAAAAAAATGGATGCTAAGAAATCAGTCTAGTGAAAGCATTAATCAACACTCTTGTTTCCAATCAGTAAGGTCTGTGCTCCCTGTGAGTAACTGGGTTCTTTCTAAATGCTACTATGACCAATAAATTACTTCACCTCTGAATGACCATGCATGTACCCATCAAATAACTCGGGCTGTCATCAAATCAAATTAATATTCTAACATGACACAGTGCAACAAAAGCAAAGCATGTAAAATCTATGTAACTCTATGTAGTGTGCCATCATCCCATAAAGAATGGCGTCATTCTGTATATGGTAAGTAGTTATTCAATAGAATTTGATCTACATCCGCATTTTCACACTAAGTATGAACGTGTTTTCCTTTGATTAAGGGTTGTTCATGTTAGAATTGAATTAATCTTTCTATTGTGGTTTATTGTTCAATAAACCACGTGGTGAGTTATGAGGCGCAATGAATGACCACTCGGGCTAATTAGAGATGTACAAGCCGACACCGAATAAGGAATATGAGCACGGAATACAGAATATCAGAGCGGGGTCATCTCAGAAGCTAGGAGATTATCGATAAATGTAATCCGCTAATTACTCTATCCGCGTCTACCGTTTTTTCTGTTGTACATGTATGGTTTTTACTCGCCCAGGATTTCAGTCCGATCATTTTTCCCATCTTTACATTTGGACATTAATTTGTCAAAAAATGGCACTGTATTACTGACAGAGTCACGTCCGAATATAAAAGAGAAAAATAAATGATCGGGCTGGAACTCAGGCTGGGTTTTTTTTTACAATTAAATCTTTACTAAATTGCCATTTTTTTTTTTTTACCAGACCAAATAAAAGCAATTGCAGACGACTAATTAACCCATTACCACTCAATCCCTACTTTTGACGCCCCTGAGAAAGAAGCCTTTTGAAAACACTGTGGGAAAAGGAGAAAATGCTGGTTACCAGCATTTTCTCCTTTTCCCACAGTGTTTTCTACCTTTCCCAGAACAAATTTCAATTTTTCAGTCACCTTTATTTTGTTGTCTGCAAATGCTTTCAATTTGAACCAGTCTACAATTTTCTCGTGTGGTAAAGAGTTAAATGTAGCTTAAGTGGTGGTTTCTGTCTTTGATTAGGTACATGTAGAAAACATAGTGGGAAAATGTGAAAATGTTTATCACTAGCATTTAATCCTTTTCCCGCAATGTTTTCAAAAGCCATTCATGATCTATGCTTTCAAGCATCCGAGGGATAAGTATCGACAATACGTATTTCCTTTTTTGGACTGCATAGCGTAACCAGAGTTGAAATTTGAAGCCTGTCGTAGGTTTTCTGAATGTTAAAATGCCATCTAATCATTGTAAAACCACTGGCACGTATCTCACCGCTCAGGCGTCGACGACTCATGTAATGGGTAAATAAAATTTTATATCGTTAAATTTCGCATAAATTGAAAAAGAATAGTTTAGCAGACTTTCGTCAATTTCCCTCTGGCTTTTGATTCACTTCTTGGTATTAATATTGGTATAAATAAAGAGTGATTTACGAGTGCTCCAAAATGTGGCCATGTTCATGTGGCGGCTCCCTGAGAGCCGTTTTCCTGGCACATTTGTGACAAGAGTATGCAAGCTCCTGCATATGAAACCAAAATATCATTCAGGGATGTTTTGGCAAAAGGGGGCTTAGCGCAACTGCGAAAAGTATCAGGCTGACCTTGGCAGAAAATTTTGGCTATTGATCAGTTTTGTATGTCAAAGGACTAGTCAACCTCATTATTAAGTAGGCTGTTAAAAAAGGTAGATGTCATACACCCATAACTATATGATGACTTATTTGGTACCATGGATAACGGAAATGCGTTAACCCCCTTTTTCCAGAGCATTGCTGAATTGTAAGCGATACCACATGCAGCTAGTCCATACTCAAAGGCTCTTCTGATACCATGGCACCCCCCCCCCCCCCGCCCCCCCCCCCCCCCCCAGCAAGTAGCTCAGTGATTATAGCGTATCTGCCTTGTGACCTGATAATTGCGGGTTCGATACTTAGATGAAGCAAACCTTTCTCCGGCTTTTTTCACCGCTCTGGTGCATGTGAGAAAAGTAGTCAGTTATATGCAAAGAAAGTTGTGTCAGCACTGGTTTGAGAAAGCCAGGAAAACATGAGTATGTTTAATTTGTTTCCGTGGAATATATGAAAGGGATCTACTCGCTTTTGCAAAAAACAATGAACGAATGAACAGAATGAATAATGTTTTATGGCCCGTCGACAACTTAGGTCATAGTGGGCGCACTTACTTAGTAAACAATAATGCGAGGTGAAAGTAACATACATGTGCAACAACATAAGACAAACATGATAAATGAGGAATGGATGAAACACAAAATGATGCCCCTTTTGTCGCCTTTTACGACATGTATGCTGTCACTTTTGTTCCGCCAGATGAAATGGCAGATGTGACGATCGCGGGACTGCAGTGGTTTATTCTTATACCCCCGATTAAACCACACGGGATGCAAATAACAAAAAGTCAACATCAAACGATTTCATGCGCGCTGGCCAACCTCTGTCAAAATATTTAAGAAATTAGTTATTTTACCATGTTTACTTTACAGTTGTTCAACAAATATTTATTTTGCTCGCAAATTAATGTAGATGTCAAATTTTATACTTTATGTAAAAAAAAGGAAAAAAAAGAGAGAAACTTTAATCAAAGTAACATGTACAATTGACATGATTTGGTTTGTAAAACGATATTTCACTGGCTTTTAGAAATATGATGTAAAGGGGGATAATAACCAGCATCCAGGAATCTTAGTACAGATAACTGTCCCCAAAGGCGATGTTACGTTTTGACTGGTCACCTCTGGGTACAGAGACGATCCACACAAAATCAGTTGAAAGTTCCGCACAGATTTTGTGCGCAAGTTTGAACTCTTATAATATCCCAAATAGAGCACAAAACTAGGATTTAAACATACATGTGGCTTGCGTATTTGCAATATTCTTTCATTTGAAATACAAATATTTTCAATTAAAACGTTTATCGTGAGAAAAACTGTGCATTTCATCAGTTACTCGAGTTGTTTACGTTCTGATAACATACAAAAAATGGCCGCCACGCACGATAAATTTCGTCCCTGATTTTTCCGAGATAAACATGTTGTAAACTACTTCTACAAACTTTTTATGTATTGAATGGTTTAACAATTTATTTTTGGTCATGTTTAGTACTAAAAGTTAATTGCATTTGGCTGCAATACAGATAAAACTGACAAAACAGTAAGTCAGCATGGTGCTCTATATTTGCTAATGGAAAATTTACGATGGACTTGAGACGGTCCGGTGTACAGTAAATGTCCAAATATAAAAAAGATCACCAGGGCGTCTCACTATTGAGACTACCAGGAATCTCGAAATCGGGCTCAATCAGATAAGGTAAGATCCATGCAGTGATCGTAACCTTGGCTCGCGAAGATGCATAAGCCTCCCCCCGCCCCCTCTTTTTTTTTTAATTCTCCCTTTTAATCCTAATATCTAGGAAATTATGTCTATTCGTTACAACATACAGTTTAACCCATTACCACTCAATCCCTACTTTTGACGCCCCTGAGAAAGAAGCCTTTTGAAAACACTGTGGGAAAAGGAGAAAATGCTGGTAACCAGCATTTTCTCCTTTTCCCACAGTGTTTTCTACCCTTCCCAGAACAAATTTCTATTTTTCAATCACCTTTATTTTGTCGTCTGCAAATGCTTTCAATTTGGACCAGTCCAAAATTTTCTTGTGTGGTAATGGGTTAAAGGTAATGAAAAGTATCTTTCAGATAACAGAAAACATTAAATATTTCAGGGGTAAAACTTTGGATATGCTACAAAAAACAGATCCTTGTACAATGTTTTGACATTGATTGATTGTCAATACTTTACCACACAAGGACGACTTTCAACGACCCCAAGGTAGAAATGCTGGTATTAACCCTTTACCAAACGACAATATTTTAGACTGGTCCAAATTGAAAGCATTTGCAGACGACAAAATAAAAGTGACTGAAAATTTGAAATTTGTTTTGTGAAGGGTAGAAAACATTGTGGGAAAAGAAGAAAATGCTGGTTACCAGCATTTTCTTCTTTTCCCACAATGTTTTCTAAAGGCTTCTTTCTCAGGGGCGTCAAAGGTAGGGATTGTGTGGTAATGGGTTAAACCAGCATTTTCTTCTTTTCCCACAATGTTTTCTACCATTCCCACATCAAATTACGGTTTTTCAGTCATGTATTTTGTCGTCTGCAAATGCTTTCAATTTAGACCAGTCTATAAATTTGTCGTTTGGTAAAGAGTTTTGGAAAAAGTTAACCCCTTACCGCATAAAAATTCAACTTCTAACAACCCTGAAAAAAAGGCATTTGAAAACATTTTCTCCTTTTCCCACAATGTTTTTGTATATGGAGCTACATTTAATTTCGTTGCCTGCAAAATGTTTTCATTATGAACAAATCTAAAATTTTTCTGTGTCGTAAAACAGTTAAAACTGTTTTACACAACATTGTTTGATCAAAAGGAAAGCAGGAGTGAGTAAAGGGAGATATGGGTTACAATATGTTTCTTATAAAAATCAACACTTCATCAAAACAAGCAAACACACAATGATTATGGCAGGCTTTAGTGCTGGTAACACAAAACACAGACTCTCTCACATAAACTCTGTTACTCAAACTTCCAATAAAACATAATACAGTCACAGCTGGGGCCAATTTATTCCAAAAATACAGAGAGCAGTCTGAGGTTCCGCTGGGAAACCAGACAGACAGTAAACAAGGAATGGGGATGGGGTTAACTCCTCAAGACAACAAAATTTTAGATCTTTATAAATGGAAAGCATTGGCAGACATATAATTGACTGGTTCCAATAATGGGAACTTTCTGAGACAGTACAAAATATTTTGTTTAACTCGTTATCAAACGACAAAATAAAAGTTACTGAAAATTTGAAATTTCTTTTATGAAGGGTAGAAAACATTGTGGAAAAAGGAGAAAATGCTGGTTACCAGCATTTTCTCCTTTTCCCACAATGTTTTCTAAAGGCTTCTTTCTGAGGGGAGTCAAAAGTAGGGATTGTGTGGTAATGGGTTAAATTCTTTTATATGGAAAGCACTGGCAGACATATAACTGACTGGCTCAAATAATGGTCCCAACTTTCTGAGACAGAACAAAATATTTTGTACCACACAACCATTTTTTACACTTGTCCAAATTGGAAGCATTTGCAGATGACAAGATGAATACCAATAAAATGATGAAACTTGCCACTGAAAATATTAATTGAGGGTAAAGGAGAAAATGCTGATAACCAGTATTTCTCCTTTTCCAACAGTGTTTTCAAAAGGCTGCTTTCTCAAGGGATCGTGTGGAAGAGAGTTCAGGAATGAAGAAAACACTGGTCAGCAGCATTTTCACCTTTTTCTAAAAACATTTATATTATGAACAAAGCATGGGAAGGTATGATACAGGTTTAAACCTTTACCAAAAAACGTGTGTTTTTACCTGTCCACAGTAAGAGTTTGGAAAACACTGTGGGAAAAGGAGAAATTGCTCATTGCAAATGGACAAAACTTTACACTAGTCCAAACTGAAAGCTTGTGCGGACAATTCGATGCAGCTCAAAAGATGATTTTTGCCTTTAAAAATAGTAGAAACACTCCAGGACAGGAAGGACATGCAGGTTATCTGAATATTTTCTTCTTTCCCAAAATCATTTTTAGGTGTACATTTTTGCCCATTTTAGGTATCAATTATTGATCACTGAACA
This sequence comes from Tridacna crocea, assembly GCA_943736015.1. Lineage (NCBI taxonomy): Eukaryota > Metazoa > Mollusca > Bivalvia > Cardiida > Cardiidae > Tridacna > Tridacna crocea. The sequence goes on from OX031069.1 coordinate 21,425,459, forward strand.
ACAAACTGTTTCATTTTGAGACTGTTTCTGGCAGAGATATTTAATCCTTTACCCCATGAGGCATTTCTATGGTATCTCTAATTGACCCTAAATAACAGCAAGGATGAAGCTGTTTCTTATGTGTATATGATACCTTTTGATAGCACAGAAAACATTGTGGCAAAAGGTGAAATTGCTCGTCACGAGCAATTTCACCTTTCGCCACAATGTTTTCGAAAGGCTCCTACAATCAATGCATATAAATGAGTATCTATGGAATAAAGGGTTAATAAACCAAGGCCCATTCGCACCAAAGCCGTACCATCAGATCACAGGCTTACATAATCACAATGTCACATTGTCATAAAAGGTCTTTTATTTGGTGCTAAAATAATAAAAATGACAATACATTCAACCACAATAGTGATCTTAAAAGTATTGAGACATTTTCTGAACCAAAATAGTTAACATGCAAAAACAACTGCATATTTTTCCAACCCTGTTGTAAGCAGTTAATGTGTCTAGGTCAGGCCTCTGCTAACTCTCAGAAATTGGGGAGAAGTGACTTCTCTCTAGTCTGAGAATTGGGAGAAGTTTTTCAAAATGGGGAGAAGAGGTCAGACTTTGCGGAGAAGTTGGGACGGACATCAAAAAATTGATGTGGGCCGAAATAGAGGGAATTCACAAATTGAAAATCACGTGAATCAAAATGGAATAAAATTACTTGATGCTTTTTTTTTTCATGATCAGTATACTTATTCCTTTTGGAAACTACTCAAAACATATTTATTCTAAGTTTGCCATGCTAAATTCACATGTATGTACCTTTAGGATTGAAATTTCATGGAAAGAAATGATAATGGAAAGAGAGTTGTGCTAGTTTGAGTACTGAATAGTTTCTCCTGACATTTTTCTTTTCAAAATCTTTAAAACACTAGACTATTTGTTTCCAAAGTCCTGAAAATAGTTTTTTGCTAAAAATCATTCTCATTAGATTTAGCAAATTTAATATATACGATATAAAAAATATAGTCTGTCAAATGTAGAAAAGCTTACTTCCAGCATTTTCTCCTTTTGTCACGATGTTTTCAACTTTCTGTCCAGAGAAAATCGAAAATATAGCTGTCTGATTACCGTTTGTCTTTGATTAATATTGGATAAATCGTAAATAAAACCATCGTTCAACAACTAACACCTACATGTAATTTACTTTCAAAGCCTTGTAGATCGGCAGTTTGTGGCCCAATCAAGGAAATATTACAAAATCAACGGAATAGTTAGATAGAATCAAAGACAATAACTTTTTCTTTTAAATTTTATCTTCTAGTTAGTGTCATAGAATATTCGATTTTATCCAACCCTGTTGCGGTGACGAGCTACCATTTTGAAGTTGAATCATGTGACTAAGCTAAAATTCGCAGAAAGCCTTGTAACGTGATACTATATTGGCGCCAAATTATAGTCACATGATTTGAAAATATTGCCACATGATGTAGGAGATGATCTAATTACGTCATCATATCTGTTCGTTTGAAAAACTGCGAGTAATAACAAATTTTAAAGGATGGGGTAAATGGTGATAAGCAAGTAGTTACCGATTCCATCATTTTCAAAACTGGAATATTTCAATCCATTTAAAACTTTGGAAATAAATGTTGATGAAGAAAGACCGATATCCAGGGTACTTTCATATCGTTAATAAATTTAGGAAACCGTGTTTCAAAAATAGAGGTCCGACAAGCACCGATAGGCGGTGCTAATATTTGTCAATAATAGGGGTTTATCCCATGTTGTCGTAAAGTTAATTAACAATGATTTGTCAATCAGACTCTTGGTATTTTGTAAACTAATTAAACTTGCTGATTGGGCACTGACAGTAAATCGGGTACGGCACACGCTGATATGGTACGTTAGACACAGGACGCTTTGTCAATATACGCGAGGCGACTTCCCTAATTTTTCAGGCGACTTGAACTTCGCTTTTCTTGGCGATAAGATATTGATAAGATAAACAAACTCTGCAAGTTTCATGGAAATGTGACCAAAAATACAGACTTATCCCGTAAACAAGAAATGGAAAATTTAAACAGGAAATGGCTTCTTTTCCCATACTGTATGTTGGATTTTTTTTCAAAATCAATAAGGTTGAAGCTATTGATGAGATAAACAAACTGTGTAAGTTTCACGAAAATCTGACCACAAATATATACTTTATCGCGTAAACAAGAAAAAGACTAATGGATGGACGAAGGAAACCAAACCATGACATAAGCTCTGCTGGCTTTCTGCCAGTAGAGCTAAAAATTGTTTCCAGCAAGGTAGATAACATGGTGGAAAAAGGAGAAATTGCTGGTTACTGGTATTTTCTCCTTTTTCCATGATGTTTCCAAAAGGCTTCTATCTCAGGGAAATTTATTTTGTGAAGGGTATGAAACATTGTGGGAAAAGGAGAAGATGCTGGTTACCAGCATTTTCTCCTTTACCCACAATGTTTTCTAAAGGCTTCTTTCTTGGGGTCGTTAAAAGTCAGGATTGTGTAGTAAAGAGTTAAAACATGGGATTTAGTGAAGTGCTAACCCTTTTCTATATTAAGCATTCCCCAGTTTGGTCGGTCCGAAAAAAGATACCTGTTGAAAATACTGTGTGAAAATGAGAAAATGCTGGTAACTAGCACCCTCTCCCTTTCCAACATTGTTTTCTTAACCCTTTACCTCATAAGGCATTTCTGTGGTATCTCTGACCCTAAATAACAGCAAGGATGAAGCCGTTTCTTATGTGTATATGACACCTTTTGATAGTGTAGAAAACAATGTGGCAAAAGGTGAAATTGCTCGTCATGAGCAATTTCATCTTTTGCAACATTGTTTTCCAAAGGCTCCTACAAGCAATGCATAGAAACGAGTATCTATGGAGTAAAGGGTTAATTGTCACTTGCGAATTCTATCATTCAAAAAACTCTTAATTTGTTGTCTGCAAATGCTTTTGATTTGGGCAAGTCTCAATTTGGTAAAAGGTCAGTTTTTCATTTGGAATCATACCCCACTTCCAAAAAGACAAAAAGCTTTGTTGCTCTCTATTCCTCCATACAACTGCATAATTGTTAACAAAAACTATAGATAAAAGACAGTAGTGTAAATTAGCTCTCAAATAGGCAGTCCCCTTAAAATAACCATGTCTACATATTTGACCAATCACAAATGTCTATTTTTTCATTTGTTATCAGGACCAAAAACACATACATGTATGCAGGTGACTGGTCCAATCTCACACACATTTATCCGGTATGTAACTTATTTCCAAACTCAATGATTTGCCAAAAGTTCAAAACAAGGTCTTTCATCCACTTTTTGTTCAAATTCTTGCTATTCAGGAAAAAAAGAAAACAAAATCTTGGTGACATTTTTTTGTATACGACAATCTCCTCGAGAGAACTTCGATCTCTATGCGCAGGAAAAAGGAAATGCTATCGCATACTCCTGTAACCGGACAGTCTTACAATTCGGATAAATCATAAAACACTCCCCTTGTCAACGTGACATTTAACGACATTGTCGTTCTTTTCACCTTTTTATCGATTTCCTATAATTTGAGGTAAAGGATTGGCTTACCTGAGCTTGAGTAGATCTATATTTGTTCCACAATTGTCAACTTTAGATTTCCATTCTAAATAAAATAAACACGTTCAATTACAATTTATCGATACCGACCGGTTTCTGTATATTCCAAGAACATTATGAATACTCTCTTGCGTGAAGGTAGAGTTCTTGGTTACAATGCCCGGATGTGTCTGCTGCAGAGCAGAGACTGGTGAGAGGCCCCATAAGGTTTTTTTTTTCTTTTCATCAATGGACCAAATATTTTGTAGTAGGCTAATTATGTCCACAATACTGTAGATAAAAGCACGCAGGACTAGACAATTTCTTTTTTCCTGACCCATTAAGCCTGTTACGGTGACTTTTATCATGCCGTTACGATTCCGAGATGGATCTTTGTTTTCTGGAAATGTTAGGAACTTGCATAAATTTAAATTACAACAATTATTTGAAACTAGATCTACCCTTTCATGGACAAATCACAGAACTGCAGCAGTACATACATGGACGCACTACACTGAAGTTGTCCTCTGCCAATTGATGCAAGCTTTCGATTTTGAATACTCTAAAATTTGTCCTATTTAACCCTTTACCCCAGAAGACATTTCTATGGCATCTCTAACTGACCCTAAATGACAGCAAGGATGAAGCCATTTCTTATGTGTAAATGACACCTTTTGATAGCATAGAAAACATTGTGACAAAAGGTGAAATTGCTCGTCACGACGGTTATATGGCAAAGCAGCCAGTGGCTTGGAAAGAATATGTGACTATAAACTTACAAGTAATACAAACTCCAGGAAGTATAGATTGTGCGCTGGCAATATAAATGAAATATCTGTGGCAATGGTCTTGAGCACCATACAGCAATTTTGGGGTTAGGGCAGTATATCTAGATACCGTTCGGTTCGGCACAGCAAGCACAGTGGAAGTTCAAACGGTTGCCACAAAACTTCTACGACACTACACGTGTGGGAAGAAGGTAGATAGGAGGAAGTCTTCTCTTTACTCTTCAATTTTCGTCCAATACAGTCCCGACCGGGGTGAAGGAGAAGAAGCGAGAGATTTAGTTGTGCGTTCCGATAAAAAGCACCAGAGCTGCTGCGTCACGATCTTCGTCACGTGGCCTTCTGCATGGACTGCAAAGCCTTGATGGGATGAGCTTCTGACAAATTATGAAGGTTGATGGCGATACTCTTGCATTTTATCTCTCTTTTTACGCAATATCCTTGCGATGTCCAGCATTGCGAGTTTTCTTTCACAGTACTTTGCAAGAAAAGTGAAATTCTTATGCTACTCTCTAACTCTTGTAACAAAATGTCTTTACACGAGTAAAATGCCAAGAACTGAAGTGTAATTTGTTCAAAATTAAAGACACGGTCAAAATAAAAGTAAAAATAGGAAACAGAGAAAGTAGCATGTAACTTGTACGGTCAACTACATTCAACTGCATGCAAAGTGGATAGGGTGGACTAGGATATAAATGCGACTAACTACGTACACGTAACTGTTCCACTACGTCCTATAAAGTACGCACAACTACGGTAAATTAGTGTCAACTGCATTAAGCAACGGTAACGCGTTGTGGGTGCGCCTTTTCCATGTTTTCAGTACAGATTGGTTTTATGCCTTTGGAAGTTGATGGGCCGAAATTGCTGATCGCCCATTCTCCAATGCCGCCTAGGAAGAAACGATCTTCTTCTAAAACCACGGTCAACTATATAGTAGGCCTACTCATTTATATGTTCAATAATGCGTTTAATATACATGTATATATACGTTTCAAACGTTCAACTAAGTTTAACTACGCTCACTTCCATTCCGGTCACCTACTTAAGATGTGACCACGGTTTTTGATTTTTAGACTAGCGAAGCTAGTCTATAGGCATCCAGTTTGAGCCAAACTCAATATAAACAAAAACAAGAGGGCCAAGATGGCCCTGGTTCGCTCACCTGAATTTTAGAGAGTACCATAGCCAATTTTTTCACAATCTAAACAACCATTTCAGAGAAGAAGAATTTTTAAGAATTTCTTCATGTCTGTATAGTGTAAATAGCCCACTGCCATCAGAGCCATGTTTCTTGATGGATCAAAATATTTCGAGCAATTTTTGAAAAGGGTCATCCAAGGAACATCTCTGTGAAATTATTTCAAAATCTGACCAGCTGTTTCAGAGAAGAAGAATTTTTAAGAATTCCTTTAATTCTGTATAGTGCAAGTAGCCCCCATTCGCCACAGCCATGTTTCTTGACGTATCAAAATTTCACGAACAATTTTTGAAAAGGGTCACCCAAAGAACATCTCTGTGGAATAATTTCAAAATCTGACCAGCGGTTTCAGAGAAGAAGAGTTTTTAAGAATTGCTTCATCTCCCTATAGTGCAAGAAGCCCCCATTCACCAGAGCCACATTTTTTGACGAATCAAAATTTCGCGAACACTTTTTGAAAAGGGTCATCAAAGGAACATCTCTGTGAAATTATTTCAAATTCTGACCAGCGGTTTCAGAGAAGAATTTTAAAGAATTTCTGTATAGTGCAAGTAGCCCCCATTCACCAGAGCCATGATTCTTGACGGATCTAAATTTCGCAAACAAGTTTTGAAAAGGTCATCCAAGGAACATCTCTGTGTAATAATTTCAAAATCTGACCAGCCGTTTCAGAGAAGAAGAATTTTTAAGAATTCCTTTATTTCTGTATAGTGCAAGAAGCCCCCAGTCACCAGAGCCATGTTTCTTGATATATCAAAATTTCACGAACAAATTTTGAAAAGGGTCACCCAAAGAACATCTCTGTGAAATTATTTTAAAATCTGACCAGCGGTTTCATCAGAGAAGATTTTCAACGAATTTCCTAGAAAATTCCATTTCGTTGCCATGGCAACCATAGTTTTTGACGTATTCAAATTCTGTGAACAATTTTTAAAGAGGACCTCCCAAGGAACGTTCCAGCCAAGTTTGGTCCAAATTGGCCCAGTGGTTTGGGAGTTGATGTTTAAAGAATTATTGACGACGCACGACGGACGACACACAACGGACACCCAGTGACCCTAAAAGCTCCCCTTGAGCACGTTGTGCTCAGGTGAGCTAAAAACCCACAGTTTCCAAATACTGCCTCACAGAAAAATAACTCGTTACTGTTAGTAAGGAATCCAAGGAACATCTCTGTGTAATAATTTCAAAATCTGACCAGCCGTTTCAGAGAAGAAGAATTTTTAAGAATTCCTTTATTTCTGTATAGTGCAAGAAGCCCCCAGCCACCAGAGCCATGTTTCTTGATATATCAAAATTTCACGAACAAATTTTGAAAAGGGTCACCCAAAGAACATCTCTGTGAAATTATTTTAAAATCTGACCAGCAGTTTCATCAGAGAAGATTTTCAACGAATTTCCTAGAAAATTCCATTTCGTTGCCATGGCAACCATAGTTTTTGACGGAATCAAATTCTGTGAACAATTTTTAAAGAGGACCTCCCAAGGAACGTTCCAGCCAAGTTTGGTCCAAATTGGCCCAGTGGTTTGGGAGTTGATGTTTAAAGAATTATTGACGACGCACGACGGACGACACACAACGGACACCCAGTGACCCTAAAAGCTCCCCTTGAGCACGTTGTGCTCAGGTGAGCTAAAAACCCACAGTTTCCAAATACTGCCTCACAGAAAAATAACTCCTTACTGTTAGTAAGGAATCCAAGGAACATCTCCGTGAAATAATTTCAAAATCTGATCTGCCGTTCAGAGAAGAAGAATTTTTAAGAATTCCTTTATTTCTGTATAGTGCAAGAAGCCCCCCAGTCACCAGAGCCATGTTTCTTGACGTATCAAAATTTCACGAACAATTTTTGAAAAAGGTCACCCAAGGAACATCTCTGTGAAATTATTTTAAAATCTGACCAGTGGTTTCAGGAGAAGATTTTCAACGAATTTCCTAGAAAATTCCATTTCGTTGCCATGGCAACCATAGTTTTTGACGGAATCAAATTCTGTGCACAATTTTTAAAGAGGACCTCCCAAGGAACATTCCAGCCAAGTTTGGTCCAAATTGGCCCAGTGGTTTAGGAGTTGATGTCTAAAGAGTTGTTGACGACGCACGACGGACGACGCACGACGGACACCCAGTGACCCTAAAAGCTCCTCTTGAGCACGTTGTGCTCAGGTGAGCTAAAAACCCAGAGTTTCCAAATACTGCCTCACAGAAAAATAACTCCTTACTGTTAGGAATCTTAATTCAGTCATTATGACAACTTTGACTTAAAGCGCATAATCTCCACCATCCAAATTTGAACTTGTCCACTTTCACAGCAGTATAGAATGTACAAGATGTCATTGATAAGGTACACGGTGCTTGCTTATACATGTACGGAAGTGACCTATATGCAAATCAGGCTCATATCACCGATTCCTACTCCGCAGTACATAAAAGTATTAATGGATCTGCAAATGAGACACCCAGGTGACTTGTATTAATATACATACTCATTGTTTGAACTAGGTCTATCTTTTTCAGAACGACCCTTCTTAACAATAGATTGCACGAGAACAGATCTATCTACGCACGTGCACAGGTTGTTCCGTAGATAGAAAACCTGTCCACGTGCTGGAAAAACCTGCTTTCCTGCGAGAAAAACGTAGGTTCACGTGCAATTGACGTAAAACATCATTCAATCATTCAAGCAATCAATTAAAATTGACCTACGGCCCTACAGAACAGGGTAAGTTGGTGCAAACAGACTGACAATAGAATTAAGAAGAGGGCCAAGATGGCCCTGGTTCGCTCACCTGAATTTTTGAGAGGACCATAGCCAATTTTTTCACAATCTAAACAACCATTTCAGAGAAGAAAAATTTCTAAGAATTTCTTCATGTCTGTATAGTGTAAATAGCCCACAGCCATCAGAGCCATGTTTCTTGATGGATCAAAATATTTCGAGCAATTTTTGAAAAGGGTCAACTAAGATACATTTCTGTGAAATTATTTCAGAACCTGATCAGCAGTTTCAGAGAACAAATTTACAAAATTTAACTTAATGGCCATTTAGTGCAAGTAGCCCCCATTCACCAGAGCCATGTTTATTGACGAATCAAAGTTTCATGAACACCTTTTCAAAAGGGTCACCCAAGGAACATCTCTGTGAAATAATTTCAAAATCTGACCAGCGGTTTCAGAGAAGAAGAGTTTCTAAGAATTTCTTCATCTCCCTATAGTGCAAGTAGCCCCCATTCACCAGAGCCACATTTTTTGACGAATCAAAATTTCGCGAACAGTTTTTGAAAAGGGTCATCCAAGGAACATCTCTGTGAAATTATTTCAAATTCTGACCAGCGGTTTCAGAGAAGAAGAATTTTAAAGAATTTCTGTATAGTGCAAGTAGCCCCCATTCACCAGAGCCATGATTCTTGACGGATCAAAATTTCGCGAACAGTTTTTGAAAAAGTGTCATCCAAGGAACATCTCCGTGAAATTATTTCAAAATCTGACCAGCCGTTTCAGAGAAGAAGAATTTTTAAGAATTCCTTTATTTCTGTATAGTGCAAGAAGCCCCCATTCACCAGGACCATGTTTCTTGACGTATCAAAATTTCACGAACAATTTTTGAAAAGGGTTACCCAAGGAACATCTCTGTGAAATTATTTTAAAATCTGACCAGCGGTTTCAGAGGAGAAGATTTTTAAAGAATTTCCTAAAAAATTCCATTTCGTTGCCATTGCAACCAGAGTTTTTGACGGAATCAAATTCTATGAACATTTTATAAAGAGGACCTCCCAAGGAATGTTCCGACTACGGACACCCAGTGACCCAAAAAGCTCCCCTTGAGCACGTTGTGCTCAGGTGAGCTAAAAACACGAGAGCGGCCAAATCTAATATCAATGAATATTTCAGTCAAAGCTACTCAAGTAAAAAGAAATCCAAAGGTTGATGTCACGAGGTGTCATTTTCAAGCCACGATTCATTAATGTTCAAGTGAGAAAGTAAAACTAATAAATAAGAAAAAATACCCAAAATTTATAAAACAATAAGACATGTTATACCTTTCTTTTTCCAGTTTATAGCGACGTTTTCCAATACTTAGGCTGTTAATCGCTCTATTTATGTAAAACCAATAAAAAAGAGGACCATTGGTCCTGGAACGCTCACCTTAGACCATAACCTATGTGTGAAATTCAATTCTTGGAACAAATTTGGTAGAACTTCACCATAGGAACATCCCTGCCAAGTTTCATCAAGATTGGCCCATTGGCTTAGGAGAAGATGTTTAAAGAAATTGTTGAAAGACAATGGACAGTGGACAACAGACGACATACGCCGGACATAGGGCAATGACAATAACTCACCTTTAGCACTTTGTGCTAAGGTGAGCTAACAAATATCAAAACTCTAAGCCTTCCAGTTTCAAAGAAGAATTTTAAATTTTCCATCTTTGTCCTATGTTCGAACTTGTGATTCCCGGGGTTGGGCCAGTTTTGACCAAAGCAGCATCCTTGGAATAAACTTGGTAGAGGTCCAGTCAAAGATGCTACATACCAAATATCAAAGCTCTACACCTTCCCGTTTAAGAGAAAAGAAATTTAAAGTTTTCCTTCTATGTTCCTATGTTCCAACCTGTCACCTCCAGGGCTGGGCCAGTTTTGACTCCTGGGACATCATACGACCAAACTTGGTAGAGGTCCACATGAAGATTCTGCATACCAAATATATAAGCTCTGCACCATCAATTTTCAGAGAAGAATAAAAATATTTTTAAAGTTTTCCTTCTTTGTTGCTATGTTCGAACCTGTGACCCACGGGGCAGGGCCAGTTTTGACTCCAGGGGCATCATATGAACAAATTTGGTAGAGGTCCACAGGGAATTGCTACATGCCAAATACCAAAGCTGTTTGCCTTCTAGTATTAGAGAACTAGAATTTTAAAATCTTGTCTTTGTTCCTATGTTTGAACTTGTGACCCCCGTGGCAGGGCAAGTTTTGACTCCAGGGGCACCATATGAATAAACTTGATAGAAGTCAACTAGGAGATGTTACATACCAAATATCAAAGCTCTATGCCTTTTAGTTTTTGAGAAGAAGAATATTAAAGTTTTCATTCTTTGTACCTATGTTTGAACATGTAACCCCGGGGGTGGGGCCAGTCTTGACCCCAGGGTCATCATGTGAACAAACTTGGTAGAGGTCTACTAGGAGATGCTACATACCAAATATCAAAGCTCGATGCCTTCAAGTTTCAGAGGAGATCTTTAAAGATTTCCTTCTTTGTTCTTATGTTTAAACTTGTGTCCCCCTGTGTGGGGCCAGTTTTGACTCCCATTATTTTTAACAAACTTGGTAGAAGTCCACTAGGAGATGCCACATATCAAATATCAAAGCTCTACGCCATCTAGTTTCAGAGAAGATTTTTAAAGTTTTCCTTCTTTGTTCCTATCCTCAAACTTGTGACGTCCGGGGCGGGGCCAATTTTGACCCCAGGAGCATCATTTGAACCAACTAGTTAGAGGTCCACTAGGAGATGCCACAGGCTAAATCTGCAAGTTTTAGAGAAGATTTTTAAAGTTTTCCTTCTTTGTTCCTATGCTCAAACTTGTGATCCCCTGGATGGAGCCAGTTTTGACCCCAGGGGCTTCATTTAAACAAACTTAGTTGAGGTCCATTAGGAGATGCCACATACCAAATATCAAAGCTCTACGTCTCCTAGTTTCAGAAAAGAAGATTTTTAAATATTTTGTTGCCATGGCGACCAGAGTTATGGGTGGAATTCAATTCTTTGAACAATTTTGGTAGAGCTTCACCTAAAGAACATCCCTGCCAAGTTTCATCAAGATTGGCCAAGTGGTTTAGGAGAAGAAGATGTTTAAAGGAATTGTTGACGGATAACGCCCGACACAGAGCGATCACAATAGCATACCTTTAGCACTTTGTGCTAGGGTGACCTAAAAATCAACAATTTGACAAAAATGGTACTTATCTGACTAAGCTGCTAATATCAATGTACTCACAGGAATTTGACATTCTATAATCAAAATAATTGATAAAACATGAATAAAAACACCCTCCTATATAATATTATATTATATAGGGGAGATTTTTTTTTCATGTTTTATCAATTATTTTGGTTATAGAATGTCAAATTCCTGTGATGTACTCAAGTTACGTTTTGACTGCTTTTGTCCAGGTTTCCCACACGAAGTCTTAAAACACACGTCATGGCGTCGGTGAACTAGTTTGCCTCTGTTTCGAGGGGTAGGAGATGCTGTGGTAGCATAAGACTGTGCCGCGACATATGGATAGTCCACAACCCTTTCGTCTAGTTTGTCTGTTGTCGAATTTGAGCACGCGAAATTTTCTGCTCGTTGTCAGAATCCTCGGCGAAATGATGATTCTTGTACTTTTCTATACTACGCCGAATTAAGTCCGATTGATCTGCAAGCTTAATAGCTATGTGCCTACGCCGATTAATCCCTCTTTGCATCCATCATGCGGGTTTCAAGGTTTAAAAACAGCTCCACTAGTAACTGCTCCATAAGCCTTAGGAAGTTGTTTCACTAATTTTGTGGAAGACATAGTGAAGGTGCCACGTGGTCCTCTATCTAGCGAAATTGAGTACGACTTATCTGCAAGCGAGTCTCTGGTAGAATGACTAGAACAAACAACACACACCGCACGGGTCGCCCGTGTACAACCGAAATACATGTATTTCGAGCAAGTATCGATTAGACATCCTTTTCCTCGCTTTACTTCGTACCGCGAGAAAACAATAATAATGTTGAGATCGAAACCAAGTAGGCACGAGCACGTCATATTTGATATTATGAAAATAGAACAGGACGGAGTTACCGATTTCAAAAAATCTATCTCATCATTTATTTAACCCTTTCCCAAACGGCAAATTTTGGACCAGACCAAATTAAAAGCATTTTGCAGATGACAAATTAACAGTTGCTAAAAAGATGAATTTTCTATATAATAGGGAAGAAAACATTGTGGGAAAAGGAGATAATGCTGGTTACAAGCATTTTCTCCTTTTCCCACAATGTTTTCAAAAGGCTACTATACCTGACCAGTAAAAACCAGGGATTGTTTGGGAAAGGGTTAAAGGCCTTTTTTTTTTCAACTGGATATATAAACACGTGCTAACTCAATTACATACCAAACGGCAAAAACTATGGATTTTTCCATATTGGAAACATTTAAAGACGACAAAATTGATGCAATTAAAACATTAAAACTTTTTTGATAGGGTAGAAAACATCGCGGTACAAGGAGAAAATGCTGGTTATCAGCAATTTCTCTTCTTCCCACAATGTTTTCAAAATTCATCCTCTTTAGGGCTGTTAAAAGGCAGGATTATTTGGAAAAGGGTTAAAGCATGCAAAGGAAAATACACATAATTTTTTTTTTGGTATTTGATTTGAAAAAAGAAAAGCAAAACGATGTCAATAGGCCCCTTTAATCTGTGAAACTATGTCCTGTAATGCAAGGGAAATAACCAAGTTCAGCATTCAATAACGCAGACAGTATGGAATAACCTTTCCTGTTTTACTTATCACGAGTATCATCGCAAGGCTGCACGTGGACGGTGGCCAAGCGGTCTTTCAAGGGTTTGGATTTATGCACCAGTCCCTTCGGAATTGTCGGTACGAAACCCACCGTGGCTAAATTGGACTTTTCATTCATCCTCACGGTGATGAATCGCGTTCTATTTTCCTGTTGATACACTGTAGGGAAAATTTTGTAGGTCTGATTCTATACAAGTGTCAATTGTTGTTTCCGGTCTCTTTTAATTTCATAGACAGATGTATGCTTTATACAGGTTGTCCCAATACTATTACAAGTATTTATTTGCTCAGAAACCATATGAAATAGGGTATTGCAGTTTATTTGTAAAATGTGGTGACTTGCTCTTATACTGTGAAGACCACATCTCCCTCAATACGCGCTGCAGCATATTAATGTTAAGGCGCTGTCACACTCTAGCGTATAGAGCCAGCGTATGAGGAACGTATCAAATATTTCGAAAAATTGTTTATACGCGCAACTTTTCAGCGTATGAGGTCAACTACCAACTGTAAACAAATCTTGGTGATGTTGCAGCACAGCAACCTCCATCTCTGAACAGCTGGTACAAACTGATACAGATTTGGATATGTGAGACTTTATATAAATCCCCCCCCACCAATACGATGGAAATACGCATGTAATACGCATGGGATAAGTTGGCTGTACGCTCAGAACACGTTAGGCATAAGTAGAGTACGTTAGACTGTCGTTAAAACTACCATTATAACGTTAGCCATTCGTTAGACACACGTCAGACACACGTTCATTATACGCTTCTCTAACGCTAGTTTTCCCGACCCATTCAATTTCAACGTATGAGAAGCGTACTCGACGTATGAGTATCGTACCTTCAGCGTATCTCTAGCGTGTTCAGCCTATGAGAAACGTATGATGAGCGTAAAATTCATACGTCGGCATACGCTGAAATTTTTTGTGCATGTTCAAAAAATTTTTTGGCCGTCAACGTACATCAGCGTACACCGACGTACCCCGGCGTACTAGAAACGTATCCCAGCGTACCCCTTGCGTATTTCAGCGTATGTCAGCGTATGCCCAAAAAGTCCATACGTTCCTCATACGCTGGCTCTATACGCTAGAGTGTGACAGCGCCTTTAGCTGTATGTACAACTTCAACAATGCATCTATGAAGTATGGCAAGATCATGAACAAGAGTCGAATAAACATGATCTCTGAAGCATCCTATAGGAAGAAAGGGGTAAGGCCAGAAAAGCGATGTACTGGTAAGGTTATTGAACGAAATATGAATAGTAATAGTTATCATGTTGTGGTTAAATAGATACAGATCTTTAAAGACTTAAAATACTGATTTTGTATGTGTGTGGCTGCCATTTCAGGAATAAAAGAAACGTAGTTTGTGCCAACTGTGCAGGCTTTGATTAGAATAACTTTGGAAATGTCATGCAAAAGTTCTTGTTTCTGGAGTAGAACAGTAAAGATTCACTGTGTTGCAAGCATGCTAAGATACTTTTTGACAAGCAGGAAGATCATCTTTTAGAAAAAAAAAGCTGTTGAATGGATTTCTTTTTACAAATATGAAACACAAAGAACAGATCACTGATAGAAATGTAAATACATGTACACGTCATATGTAAATAACGATCTTAATATCACCTCGAATAATTAGTGACTTAAATAATTCCGTAGTATTGCCATTGATGCCGCTACAGATGTTTTCTTTCCAAAATCATTTTGATAAATGGAAAATGCTGTAGACGTGAATACACAATTTCTCTGCTTTCAAATTTATAGTAGAATTTAAAAATTTCCAATGGTTTTTTTCCCCTACATAAACATTATCACTTTACAATTATAATTACATGTACATGTATGACAAGATTATTTAAGATTTCTCTCTAGACTTCTGACGTTTTTTTTAAATTTGAATACATGTATATACTATTTTCTGTTTCCTTTTCGCTTGCATTTTAGTACCTTTTCTCATGATTTTCCATTGGTGTGTGTCGGGGGGGGGGTTATAGGTAAAAACAGACACAAAAAATGTAATCACAATTTCTCAAGAGAGGTAATATTTCTGAAATAGTCTACCCAAAAGATTGCAGCGTCTACGATGCTATGCATCATAAATTTGTCATGTTAGTGATTGGATTTTGGATTATACATGTTCAATGTACTTACTATCTTTTTTTTTCTATTATTCTTAGAATAGTAATAAGATGCGAATGCAAAGAAGAATGTTTATGTTTATATTCGTTTTATTCTTCTCCTCGGGCTTTTCTCTCGAACCGAAAAAAAATATTGGTTACTCTTCATTTTTTTTTATAGTAAAAAAGAAGTGTTGATTACTGTTTATTTTGTTTTGTCTTGTTTTTGTAGATTTTCCAACGTCAGGTCAAGCATCGGGAAATCATTTTACACTGCTAAATATATGTGTATATATAGCCTGGTAATTTTAAAGCTTTCGATTCTCGTTAAATTAATGAGGTACATGTTGCGGACTAAACAATGAAGTCCCTGTGTAAGGAGGGTTTGAACTTTGACAAAAAAAAAAAGATTTATTTTTGTCCAGGTAACGGATGAAATTTATCAGGTCATCAATTATTTTAGGACATATTTAGGGAGTACGATTTTAATGTATTACATTATCAAATGTTGTAAGATTGCGTTTTTCAACTGACTTCTAGATTAACCAGCCACTATTTTAATTTTCACACTCCATAACTTAGATAAACCTAATGCAACAGATGTAAGTGCTTTCTCTTAAATCAGTCTCATGCTTATGTTATCTAGAATAATAATTCTATGGTAGAAAAATCTCCCAGTAAGTTCCATACATGTATATCTCCAAGTTAAGCCCAGGTGTCAAGGTTGTTTGTCCCGAATTCCTGATTCGCGTACTACGTGATATCAGTGGGAGGAGCGATGAATGGTCAGGCGGTTGGTTAGTTGTACTGTACTGGTATAGGTACACTCTAGGTACTGATTTCGACATTTGTAAAGATACAGTGTATGATATAGCATGAATGTGAATTATACTTCATAAAAAGACTTTTCTCCTTTGCCCATCGTTTGAGTTATAAGAAGCCTTTTAAAAACATTGTGGGTAAAGGAGAAAGAAAACCGGTTTTTCAGTTTTCCCCGTTTTCTAAACTTTTAGGATAATTCCATCATTTGAGCTTGCCCGAGTTTGTCTGTTACAAATGCTTTGAAAGGGGACAAGTCTTAATTTTGTCGTTTCGTGGAGAGTTGAAACACGTTAAATAATGTAATTTAGTATAATGTCTGTTTGCACTGAGCTTTTCATTTTCATTTAACTGATGCTTGTGACTTCAAAAAGGTGGAAAAAAAGAATGAACCTTTCATACTGATAAAGCAAAAATATTTTTCAATATACATTTATATATTATATATATTTGAACTATGATTAAAATCATTTGTTAAAAAGGCAAATACTAATAGTTTTTACTCGGTGACATGTTACATTGTTGCAAAACGTAGATTCTAGCTACACAATTCTCATTCTAATAAGCAATCTTGGTGCACAGTGACCTGTAAAGCGTATTACAGGTAGACATGGAGGCCACAACTAACGTTAGATGGATATATATTGACAGAGTAAAACGTAGAGACCCTTACAAACACTTTTGGAGATGGGTTATTCCAGGACGTTCAGAACCTCCATCTACAATAGACAACTAGGCCTAGTCCTACAGGAGTTTGCAGACGTCCTCATAGCCATCCTACGATCAAACAACGTGGTAGCAAAACAAGATGACCGAATGATGTAAAGAGGAAGTTTGACCAATCCCATCTATATTTTACAGAAGAACTGAACTAAGAGAAAATGAATGGGATGAAACTTCTGAAAGGTTGTAGAACACCTATCAACCTTTAACACAACCAAGAGATTTTGTACAGAGCGCGCGCGAAAAAAAAAAAACAGACTGCTGAACTGCCAGACAAAACACGAGATAGAACTTGATGGTAAATGGTCAAAGACGTCAGCTGGAAACATATTTCTTCTCTTTGACGACAACAATCTGTAAGGAAGGATGTTTACATTTGCAACAACTAACAGTCTCTAGGATCTAGCGAATTCCGATACATCCTTCTTAGATGGCACAGTCTACACATTTCCCAACCTATCCTATTGTTATTTACAGCCTATACATCAATATTGAAGACGTACATGTAATGTTGCGAGTTGTCTATAGATGCGTTTCTGCCCGGAAAAAGCCAAGCTATTCATACCAGGTTCTTTAGTATACTGCAAGACAAGATGACTTACCCAGATTTATATTTCGCCCCTAAAAGTTCTATAATTAATTTCCAGGTTGCTGTCCAAAACTCATTGAAGCCGTTTTCCAAGCCTCTACACCAAGGGTTGCTTCTTTCACTATACTCAGTGTATATGGAGAAAAGCCCATAGGCTTACATGGTCTTTATCGAGACAAGGATGGCATCAGGACCCTAGTCCGGAGAGCAGCAATATTACCACTGGTTCCTTTTGATTGTATTGACGACCAATGGTTTCAGACTTTTGAGAATTAGAGACGGTGCAAACTTAAAGTCCTTGACAGAACCATCCATAGACTGCATACGGAAGCAATGGGGCAAGTTTGTTAACACATCGAAATATCTTAGCATTCCTTGACGTGACATTCACTACTGAAAACTGACCTATCTCCGTGATAATATATGCTATCGCATGGTCCTAGTTGTTACACTTAAAAAATAAATTTTCCGCTTCAATATAAGACTTAGTTACAAGTAATACTGCATCTTCTCAAGCCAAGCCTGACGATTCACTATGCTACTCTACCCTTGGCGGATCGAGCTTGATTTTTACATTCCCCCGATACGCTTTTTCATTGGATGCAGCCAGCTCTGACTGCAACGAATGAAATCGCTCGTAGCATTTCATCTTTGATAAAAATAGAATAAGGTCGCTACCTTTCGAATGGAAGGTAAACATGGAAAGCCCCGTGGATGTCTGCTTATCGCTTCATGTGTATTCGTCGTTGTCTGCGCATGTCATATTCTTCGAAGATTCGACTGTCTTATATGACGCATCATTACTAGCCCCGAAAGCGGGCTGACTGTAAATATTACGCTCTATAAAGTAGCAATGTTGAAAATAGCCTTTACGTATCAATACGTTTGAGGAGAAATGAGACCTGCTTTAGCAACAGATTTCTCAAAACTGGTGATCATAGTCAAGTGAATTGCACGAGGTAGCGTTTTATTTGGTAAACCTTTTTTTTTTTTGTTTTAAATTCAAAGTAACGGTTGTCGCGTAGGAAAGTGGTTCGGTTCTGTACCCAGGATGCCCATATCAGATAGATGAGTATTTATAGAATGCCATCTAGCGGGAGATAATGGTGTATTCGTAAGCGGTTTGCAAAAACGATACGTCATTGGCTTTTAGAAATATGATGTAAAGGGGGATAATAACCAACATCCAATAGAGGGCGCATCGCAGGAATATCGAAATCGGGCTCAATCAGCCAAGGTAAGATCCACGTAGTGATCGTAACCTTGGCTCGCAAAGATGGTAATACTGTAAACCGTTAAAATGGAGAGAAACAATATTGCAGTTCTAAGTAGAATCAGTATTTTATCATCACCACAACCACAATGTGTTCGAAAGCCGCTTGAATGAGTTATAGCTTTTCAAGCTAAACGGATTGACATTTAATTTTGTTTGGCGGGCAGGTCTTTATAGTTAACTTATGTAACACACCATCAATAGAAATGTACTTAATGTTATCAAAAGTATGTACGAGAATATAAAGATCTGTATGTCCATAAATGAAACAAGAGAGCCATTGGCCCTGGAACATTCACCTTAGACTATAGGTTATGACAGTCATTCTCCAAAAATGGGTACAATTACGAAAAATGCTTGTCGCATCAACAAATACGTGAATTACTCTAATGATTACATACAAATGACAGACAGATGAATTATTTCTATATCACTGATGATACTAGTCTACAATAGGTATACTTTGAAAGTCATCAGATTCATTTTTGTGACAACAGTATCCTTGATTGGACGGATGTTGTTAAATTTTGCCTGTCGCAGGTACTATACACAGTATGTGTACTTAGAACTGCTGTATCTTAAGAATAGGACGAATGAGGAAGTATACTTTATTTTTTGAATCGACACAACTATCATCTACCGTATTTGGATACTTTTCTTAATTATATCCAGAGCTGATATATTTTTTTATCCAAAATCGTTTGTCGCAAAATCATACCTAACGTCCGTAACACATTTTGATGAATTTATTGCAAGTCTTTTAAACTGTGTCATCTACCCTAAAATACATTTTTTTCAGTGGTGGAATGAATAGAGCTCACAATTCTTTGATATTTTCTAACATTCCCTTAAAGTTGAGCTGACTGTTATACATGTGAAATACAAAAAAGCTATTTGGGACAAATTCTTTTCTAACATCCGTAACGACTTTTTCTACCATAACTTGAATATTCTCCGTGAAATTGATGCCGTTTTAGTTTGGACACAATCAAGGACACATAATTGAAACACTGCATATGAGTCTCTCCTGCATCTCCTTAGCTAAATGTCAGTTTCAATGAAATATTTCTAACATCCGTAACGTCTAACATCCGTAACGAAATATTCATTCTAATAAAAGTCACTTCACTTAAGATCTTATGCTGAGGTTGTAACCTATTTTGACACCGCCATCAATGTATATGTTCGAAATGAAAACAATCGGCTGCAAGTGTTGTGTCTGGAACCCATGCCGAAGGTTGGAAGTAGGTGCCAAATGAGTTTTCTAGTAAATCATAAACAGACTTTTAAACGGTAATGTCTGTACTGACTGAGTATTGTAGATATGTATCATAAGCACCAGGAATGTGACTGTTAAAACAAATTCGCCACCTTAATACCAGTGTCAACAATGAATATTTCTGAGCAATCAAATTCCCCCCCCCCCTTTTTTTTTGTTACGGAAGTTAGACTCGTGTCCAGATATGCATTTTACTTCATGAAATCAATTTAGACCCGTTCTGAATTTCTTAAATCATGTTTTCAGTCTATTAAGACGTCACATAGTGTGTGAAATGTGAAAAGTGCAAGTATTGATGATAAAAATATATGTAAACGGTACTAAATCGTTACGGAGGTTAGATGAAGTAATCATTGTTCCTCAATCTGTCATTTTTCTAAGTCAGCATGACATAAATAGATTGAATCTTGTTCAATCGAGTTATGATTTAGAGAAATGTTAACATAAGAAAAACCTTTTTAAAGTAAATAGTGTTTGATAGTGTTAAATGGTGGTGTTACAGACATTAGAAATCAATGGAGGTTTGAAAAAAATATATATATTCTCTGTTAAAAATTGGTAAATTCAATCACGTAAAACTGTCAATAATATTACTTCAAAGTTCCATATCCGATCACATGATTTCTGTTGCAGAACGGCACTCATAAACGTTGAAAGGCATAAGAAATTGAGCTGAAGACAGAAAGAAAAAACAAAGACTTTTTTTTATAGTAAGAACAAAGAAGAGAGTGGTCAAGTTAACTAAAAAGGCAGAAAGTGATTGAGAGTACTTTTTCTCATCGGCATTTTAGTTATCCAATTAGGTTTTCTAGTACAACAGTTTAAAAGTCAAGCAGCTTGGATCCTGCCAAGGCACAAAACAACTTTGTGTCTTATGAGAATAAAGTCTGTATTCTAATAGTATCATGTTGCGTATACATGTTGTGTTGTATATTTTAGTTGGCTATTTTTCCCTTTTTGCTAAATAAATATCCATAACAAAAGTATTAATTAGGTTTCTACCAACAAGACTGGTGTGTATATCAGTTTTGTCATACCGTATGGCTCTCAAGATGTTTATATTATTATTGTGCTGGTTCGCTTATTTGTTAAACAAAAAGAGCAGAAACAGTTTAATACACTTTAATATTTGACCCATTTTCAGGTGTAAATGTTGTCCGGAACTAGATTAAACAGTTTGGTTTCTGAGAAGACACTAAATAGCTTAGTGTCTTAAAAGAAATAATAGCAGCTTGCTAATGGTGAGTGCAGCAATAAGATGAAATATGTTTGTTTTTATTCAAATCAACACATTTCGCTAACCTCCGTAACAAAAGCACTGGCTAGATTCATACCAGGAATACTGGTTGTACACTTTTGATGTCATAGCGTATGTCAGCAAAATGTTTATGCAGTTTATTAGTTCCACTTTTATATTAAAATTGTGTTCCATCACTCATTTAGAGTACTTAAATTACAAACATTGGAGAATGTTTGATTAAAATAAATGTTTTCTCAGAATATCAATTTGTATGATGATGTATTTTTGATGTTGTGGCAAAATTTGACCAAATACTTGCTATTCTCTGTAAGCGTAATGAAATCATCTCTCAAAATCTCTAACTCAAACAACATGTCTCTTTCACAAAAGTAGATTAATATATCGAACAAATGTTAAAGTAGTGTTTCTAACATCCGTAACAGAGCCCGATGCTTGATTATTTTGCCGGCACATTTCTCGGAGATGGTTGATGTTGAGTGTGTCAAACTTTGCAGATAATTTATTCGATAGTTGAACTTTACTATCCAGTAAATTTGATAATCATTTGAGAAATTAAAAACTTGGACATTTTTTCAAGTGTAATTGTACCCATTTTTTGAGAATGACTGATGAGTGAAATTCAATTCGTTGAACAACTTTGGTAAAGCTTCACCCAAGGAACATCCCTGCCAATTTTCATCAAGGTTGGCCCAGTGGTTTAGGAAAAGAAGATTTTTAAAGAAATTGTTGACGGACGACAGACGCCGGACATAGGGCAATCAAATATCAAAGCTCTACACCTTCCAGTTTCAAAGAAGAATTTTAAATTTTTCTTCTTTCTCCTATGTTCAAACTTGTGGTCCCCGGGGCTGGGCCAGTTTTGACCAAAGCAGCATCCTTGGAACAAACTTGGTAGAGGTCCACTCAAAGATGCTACATACCAAATATCAAAGCTCTACACCATCCCGTTTAAGAGAAAAAGAAATTTAATTTTTTCCTTCTTTGTTCCTATGTTCCAACCTGTGACCTCCGGGGCATGGCCAGTTTTGACGCCAAGGACATCATATGCCAAACTTGGTTGAGGTCCACTATAAGATTCTGCATACCAAATATCAAAGCTCTGCACCTTCAAGTTTAAGAGAAGAAGATTTCTAAAGTTTTCCTTCTTTGTTGCTATGTTCGAACCTGTGACCCCCCGAGGCAGGGCCAGTTTTGACCCCAAGGGCATAATATGAACAGACTTGGAAGAGGTCCACAAGGAATTGCTACATGCCAAATATCATAGCTCTATGCCTTCTAGTTTTAGAGAAGAAGAATTTTAAAATTTTCTTTCTTTGTTCCTATGTTCGGACTTGTGACTCCCGGGGTGGGGCCAGTTCTGACCCCACGGGCATGATTTAAACAAACTTGGTAGAGGTCTACTAGGAGATGCCATATACCAAATATCAAAGCTCTACGCCATCTAGTTTCAGAGGAGAATAATTTTAAAGTTTTCCTTCTTTGTTCCTATTCTCAAACTAGTGACCCCAGGGGTGGGGCCAGTTTTGACCCCAGGGACATCATTTGAATAAACTTGGTAGAGGTCCACTAGGAGATGCAACAGACCAAATATCAAAGCTCTATGCTTTCTACTTTCTGAGGAAAAGAATTTTAAAGTTTTCCTTCTTTGTTCCTTTGCTCAAATTTGTGATCCCCGGGGTGGGGACAGTTTTGACCCCAGGGACATAATTTGAACAAACTTGGTAGAGGTCTACTCGAAGATGCCACATACCAAATATCAAAGCTCTACGCCTTCAAATTTCAGAGGAGAAGAATTTTAAAGTTTTCCTTCTTCAGTTCCTATTCTCAAACTTGTGACCCCTGGGGTGGGGCCAGTTTTGACCCCAGGGGCATAATTTAAACAAACTTGGTAGAGGTCCATTAGGAGATGCCACATACGACGGACGCCGGACATAGGGGGATCACAATAGCTCACCTTTAGCACTTTGTGCTAAGGTGAGCTAAAAAGATGTAGAGGTCTAAGCCAAGGAGAAAAGCTGTCACCAATTTTAATTTCTTTGTAACTGAACGATTCAGAACATTACTAAATAAATAATGGGGTACCCCACTTAGAGCTTGATTATGAATATTTAGATATTTTTGTTTAACTACATGTAGTTGTTACAGTATAAGCCAATGACACATTTATTTTTGCAAAAGCATAAGAGCACATAGCTGAAGCGTTGCATAATACATGTATTTTCTAAATATTGTGGAAAATGGAAGCTCCCAATGAACTTTGGCGAAACGAAAATCGTTGTACACTGTTACCGGAAAAGTAATAAATTGGGATTTGAGTATAGGTTATCATACAATTGAATTGTCCGTGAATTTAACTACTTTGGTGTAATTTTTACAGGAGCAGGTCTTTTTCTGCTGAGAAACGAGTATGCCATCCAATAAGCTAAGAGACTTATGAATCAGTGTTAAAACCTACCTGTTGAAAGTCAACTTAAGCTTTTTGGTACCGTACCATGTACCTAGTGCCCGTTTTAACATATGGTTGTGAAATAATGGCTTTGGTGGTTTAAAAGTTAGGCTATTGAAAAAATTCAGACCTATTTCATGAAGTATATTTTACATTTAAAAAAGAATACACCTAATGGTATGTTGCTTTGGAATTTAGGAGATTCCCAGAGTCAGCAATTTGGGTATCGGTTTGATACATTGATAGAAAACAGTTTCATATAATTTTTACTGAACTACTACAATTCAATAAATCGGCAACTGGATTGGTTTCAATTTGTTAAAAAACAAAAACAAAACAAGATGCTTGAGACAGTTATCGCGGAAGCTTTGTTTGGAATGGTCAATCTCATGCTGGCTCAAAAACAATGCTTTTTTTAAGAGTTGATAATATATTCAAATTTGAATTACAAAATTGGCCCTTAGATTTAATCTATTCCCAAAATTAAGTTTTCCGTGTTCAGAATTGTTTCCTTATCTGACAGTTTTAAGTCCAGATACAAGTTCAGCTAAAAGGATTCCGTTTTAGAAGTTTATATGTGTTCTATACAATGCTCAGAAAATTTTTCAAATTCTAAGTTATCGTTCTGGGAATTGGTCATACTCTTGCCAAATTGTTATCGCAATTTGAAGGAACTTGTGAAAAAGACGCTTCAGTCTTAACTTTCTGAGCATCGGGAATTTCGGGATCTTATCCTACGCTTCCAACAGACATGTTTTATTTTGAGTTTTATTAATTTTGGGACTGAATTACATAAAATAGCTTTTTGGTCGTGATCGTTTGAAAAGTACAAGTCATTTTCTTGGATAGGTAGATGCATTAGCATTGAGTCTGATGCTGCTGTTGTTTTTTCCTCCCCCTTATAGTGCCTGCTGGTTTTATTTTTGTATTACGCTTATAAATGAATGTCTTATCTTCACATGGCTCAAATGTTACTGCCATTATTGCTAATAGTATATATGCTGATAATGACTTCTAGATGGACATTGACACTGATGGACGTGTTTTCCTTTGGAAATAAAGTTACAGCCTTCTTTTGACCGTGACTTCTTTTTAAGAACATAGCACTTCATCGCATGCACTAAAGTTTTCCCTTTTATCTCGAATGATTTCCTTTTCTACAGAACTTTGACTCCATTTCTATTTACACAGCGAAGAAGGATTGTTCAGTTATTTAAATTTTCTTGTAAAGGTTATTGTTCTGGTAGCGCATTCGTATCATTTCGTAATTGAGTGAACAAAAGGTAGAGTTGAATTTTCTTCAGTGCGCAGAATTAAAGGATAAACTCAAAAAGCAAGAAGACAAATTTAAAGACCAGCCAGTTGAACTTACCAAATGAGTGGAGGAACATGAAGAAAAAACAAATCAAGCCATCGAAAAAGAGTGAACAGCAGGTAACATTTATCTTAGTGTGACAATTACCGTTACTGTTTCGTTCTGTATCAAACAGTTGTAGAGCAACCCTAATCATTTTTTTTTTTTAAGTTTCTATTCGTCTACAACATGTAACATCAAGTACGCAAGGTTACTGTTTTGTAACAATACAGAAATAGAACTTTATTGATAACCTCTCTCCCTTTCCATTCTTTAAAACGTTTAATTTTGCATCAATGCCTCTTGAAAGTTATTCGATATACTTAGAATTGTCTAAGTCTTCACGAATCCAGAGTCCCGCAAGCTTTGTTTTTGTTTTCGCGAATGTTTTCTTCAAAGTACTCTGTCACTAGTCCACTCCGCGGTAATTTCAGTTTTTTAAAGCTTTAAATGCTTGAAGAGAGTGCTACTGCAAAAGATATATAATTCGATTGTCACCAAAAATGCGAATCTTTCGACGTAGCGCCGTGGTTAGCATTATGTCCCGCTAGATGACATTTTATAACTACTAATCCATCCAATTTGGGCATCCTGGGTACAGAACCGAACCACTTTCCTACGCGACAATCGTTACTTCGAATTTCAAACTAAAATAGCTGTTTACTCAATAAAACGCTACTTCGTGCGGTTCACTAAGCTATGATTAGCAGTTTAGAGAAATCTGGGGCTGATAAAGGCCTGATTTTACCTCAAACTTACTGATAATCAAAGTTTTGAGAACGCTGAAGTGGTATTTGTCAAGGAAACCCATTGTGTGGAATTAATAGTATGAAAGAAAAAGAGACATGTATATTGTTCAAATATTGGCTTAAAAGTCAACCCACTAAGCAAATGAATACCTTTTCGGTTGAAGGGAGAGTGCTCATGTACCTTAAAACTATAATTTTGAAATATCTTTAGCCTTTTACATTTAATTTCCAACATTACAATCAATTACTTCGATCTATAAATATTCATGAGCAATCACATGGAGAAGCGCTTAATCATAGGACGAACAAGCCATGGAACGAATTGGTTTGGAACGAAAAAGCAGGCAAATTTGTATCATTGCGCCAATCAAAGGCAATGAGCGATAGAAGCTATTTTCAATAAAAAATAAGTATCTCAACGATCGATGGCTTCGCCCAATGTATTTTAATATGTCATTTCAAATTACATATCTGAGTGCTACCGAAAAACTCATTTGCCTGAGAAAAAAGAGTTTAACTGGGTTTATTTCCTTCGGCTTTGCACAAAATAAGATACATGGTTATCAAAATTCAATCTTGAACTCATAGTGGTATTGTCTTCGACAAATACCACAAAAACCATTTTCTCCATTTCTGCTTTATAGCGCGTATTACTACAGTCAGCCCGATATCGGGGATAGTGATGCGTTATATAAGACAGGTCGAATCTTCGAAGAATATGACAAGCGCAGACATCGCCGTGCCTAGTTAACCAAAATTTCAAATCTCTGGTAATGATATTCCAGAAGATTGATAAAATATGAAATCATCCTACTCCTCTCAAGAACCACATTCAAATTACCGACACCGCCAGCTGTCAGCAGGTTCTTGATCCGTTAGAACTGACCTTTCTGCCGATTTGATAGGTATTTCAACGTCTTATCGGCCAACGGAAATGCAGCATTGGGCGTCATATAAACAAAAAAGTCTTACACAATTTGTTATCGACATGCGATATTTTGATCGTATCTATAGTGTATTTGATTATCAAAACAGCCAACACTGTTCGAATTGATAAGAAAGAAGAAAAGGGAAAAATTGGTGTAATTATCCTAGAGCGAAATATTGGGGGGGGGGGGGGTGCCAAACTCGCGTTTACAGGGTGGTCGTCGTCTTCTTTAGTACAATATTGATTTTCATCA
The DNA here is from genome assembly GCA_943736015.1 of Tridacna crocea. Classification (NCBI taxonomy): domain Eukaryota; kingdom Metazoa; phylum Mollusca; class Bivalvia; order Cardiida; family Cardiidae; genus Tridacna; species Tridacna crocea. The sequence goes on from OX031069.1 coordinate 21,452,374, forward strand.
TCACTGCTTCAAAAATACTGAAACCTGTTTTGAGAAGTAAAAATGTCTAACGGAAACACAACGTGGTTTAAATGTTTTCCTTTTCTTTACCGTGTCTTTTGCTTGGTGCAGCTGCAGCGATGTTTTTGGCTGCAGTGGGTAAGCATGGTTGACGACATGAAAATCAGCCGTATCTGGTTTTTCTTCGAAGTTGCCTGAACTTGGTGAGGTGCCTACATAGTTCACAGTCTTAGAATTTGACCTCCTCGGAGCTTCTACAGATGTTGTCTTTAGCGGCGACATCGTGGCAAGCTTCGGTTTCGACAAAACTCTTTTGATTTCTGTTTCTATTCGACGAACTAAAGTCTCTATTCCTTGGAAACTAAGACGAAGGCCATCTCTGCTTAGCATATGTCTTTGTACAATATAGTTGGGCTGGAAGTCCTGGTCATGATTGAGAAAGACAATATCAGGATAACGGTATAGTCCTGCAACTTCTCGGAGTGTCGCGTTAACTTGTCTTGAAGCCCTGTTTATATCATCAAGCGCCTTTTTGTTTATTGTACTTTTAAACTCATTTGTTGTGATTGGCAAAATGCTAGAGAAGATGACAGTGGCTCTGAAAGTTTAAGAGAAAAGAAAAAGAATTATCCATTTTTCTGTTTCTGTGTACCTTTGGTTGCGATACACAGATACACGAGAATCCGTAGCTGACCAAATAGAACCTGCAGGTAATTAACCCCTTTACCCCATAAGGCATTCCTATGGCATCTCTAATTGACCCTAAATAACACCAAGGATGAAGCCGTTTCTAATATGTAAATGACATCTTTTGATAGCAAAGAAACCATTGTGACAAAAGGTGAAATTGCTTGTCACGAGCAATTTCACCTTTTGCCACAATGTTTTCCAAAGGCTCCTACAAGCAATGTGTAGAAATGAGTATCTATGGAGTAACGGGTTAAATCAAATGTCGAGATATGGCTAATAGCCAGAATTAAATGAATTAGCGCATCTGCTACATCAAAGGATATGTCGGCAAACTGTTATTTGGTACGGCGAAAATTGCCAATTGGATAAGCAAGTCTTGTAAATTTGACCCATGTTAGAATATCAGTTATCTGCTAACTATTACACTGTAATTAATTCAGTAAGGAATTTAGCCAGAGTGACGTTTATAAAGCACATAACTGTAGTTGGTCATAAACACTACATCTACAGTAAAAATGATGTTGAAATGTTGAGCAAGAGAGAGGGGGCGAAATTTTGACCTCTCGACTATAATTTGAGCCATCTTGGTAGAGGCTCACTAGATGAAGCTACATGCGAGATTTGATAGCATTAGGCCTTAAGTTTAGGAAAGAGAAGTTTTTAAGAGTTCAGTATATAAGCCAATGTAAAACATGTAGCCCGCGGTGCAGGGCCAATTTTTACCACTTGGCTACAAGTTGAAGTAACATGCATACTTCGAACTTCTGGCAAAGTTAAAAAATATGTCTCCGAAACATATTTGACTTAACAGTGCTCGATGTAGTTTCCTGCTGATTAGATATTTATTGTATGTATCCTTTGAAAACTTATGTCATAAATGTGCGATTTGGGCTAACTGGATATGTATGGTCTAGATATTAATTTTGCACTAGTGCAGTGTCGGATATTTCTTAAATACGAACATCTCGAGTCTTTCTATAGATAGTCTGATTCTTCAGAGCATAGTACATGTATTTCAGAGGTTTTTTCAGGTTAATAGAAAAACGTTAAACGTTTACAACAATTTCATTGTGGCTTAAATTGTGCAATTTGTCTTTGATAGGGTAGAAGTTGTTGTTTGAACAGGATAAAATGCTGGTGACCGGCATTTTCTCCTTTGTAACAATGTTTTAAGTGGCTCATTTCTCAGGGTCGTTAAAAGTCGGCAGTGAGCGATAAAGGTTAGCCTTTTACCAAACGATTCCGTATTTTAATGTTAAGGGCGATATATTTACCAACCTATGAATCAAGGCTTTTGGGGCACCTGTATGAACAAGAGGGCCATGATGACATACACTTGCGAAATTTAGTAGCCCTAGGTCTGCTGATTAGGAACAAGAAGAATATAAAGTTATAACAACACGGGCCCATACAAAACGTGTGTAAAACATGTAAACCACTTGGCTACAAGTTGAAGAGACTCGGTAGAGGCCAATTAGATGAAGCTTCTTGCTAGATTTGATAGCCCTAGACCTTGTGGTTTAGATCCAAAAGATTTTTAAAGTTTTCGCTATATCAGCCCATGTTACACTTGTGACCCCAGGGGCGGGATCAATCTCAGGGCTATAATTTGAAAATAAAAACTTGGTAGAGGTCTATTAAATGGAAAATTTGATAGCCATAGGCCTTACGGTTATGGACAAGAAGATTCTGAAAGATTTTCACTATTTTTCAGTTTTCTTGTCAAGGCAACAAACGTTGTTGAAGGAATCAGAGTCATGACATTGCTCGTTGGTCTTCGGCCCGTGGAGCTGAAATCGAACAAACACGAATCTCATTTCTTTCTACTGTGCCCAGACATCTGCGTGATGAATTATTCCAAAAAAGTCACCACAAAATTATGGATCCACAAAAATTCATTTGTCTAATAACCGGCTTGACTCTTTCCCAAACAAGCTCTGGTTTTTACGTGTCTGCAGTACAAGTCTTTAGAAAACACTGTGGGAAAAGGAGAAATTGCTCGTAACGAGCAATTTCTCCTTTTCCCAGTGTTTTCTAGCCTATCGGAAAACTTTATGCCATTCTCATCAAATTCAAAATTGTCATCTGCAATCACTTTGAGTTTGGGACAGTCTAAAATTTATCATTTGGGAAAGGGTTAATTCTGCAGTAGAATTGTCACTTTGGCATGTCAGAAAAAAACCAAGACAAAAGGTTTGGACACAGGTAAGCCTATGCAGGGTAGGCAGATATGCAAGATAAAAGAATCCTTGGGTCCAGTTTTGTTGGATCTTCGCAAGCCAAGGCTGACGATTCACTACGCTACTCTACCCTTTGCGGATCGAGCTTGATTTTTCCATTTCCCAGACACGCCTTTTCTTTGGATGCCGCCAGCTCTAACTGCAACGAATGAAATCGCTCGTAGCATGTCATCTTTGATATAAATAGAATAAGGTCGCTGCCTTTCGAGTAGAAGGTAAACATGGAAACCCACGTGGATGTCTGCTTATCGCTTCATGTGTATTCGTGAGCGGTTTGTTAACGATATTTCATTGGCTTTTAGAAAAATGATGTAAAAGGGGGTAATAACCAGCATCCAATAGAGGCGCATCGCAGGAATCTCGAAATCGGGCTCAATCAGCCAACGTAAGATTCACGTAGTGATCGTAACCGTGGCTCGCGAAGATGGTTTTGTTGCTGATGAAGTAAATCTCCTTTTCACAGAGCGTATATAAAACATTTTTCACAAACACGTTTTTTTTTTAATTGTATTTCATCGCTCTTCATGCTAATCGGTGTTCCTGATTGCACTGTGAAACTTACCCTGACTGCGTTGTCATGTTTACCATTAACATGTACTTGGTTAACCCTTTCCCAAACGGCAAATTTTGAACCAGACCGAACTGAAAGCATTTTGCAGACGACAAATTAACAGTTTCTTAAAAAGTGATTTTTCTATATGATAGGGTAGAAAACATTGTGGGAAAAGGAGAAAATGCTGGTTACCAGCATTTTCTCCTTTTCCCACAATGTTTTCAAAAGGCATCTATTCCTGACCCGTAAATACCAAGGATTGTTTGGGAAAGGGTTAAAGCAATTAATGTTGTATTGAATATATGAGATCTTATGTTTTAAAAGAATGCAAGAAAAAAAAAACTTACTCTGGATTGAGCTCTTTTAAGTCAGTGTAGAGATATTGGAATTTCTGTAGAAGATTTTCAACTGAGTCATGAGGCAGGTTGTATATACCACAGTGCACTACAATCACCTGAAATGTTCAATTTCCTAAAGTTGTGCACAGATATTCACGAGTAGGACACTCAATATTCAGAGCCACTAGCTCCCACGAGAAAATGGTGTGTTGGTCTTACGTTTTCTGAAATTGTCGGCTGAAAAACAACCCCAAAACAGGTAGGCATGTCAGTATTTGTTATTATGCGATCTTATGTCTTTGAAATTTTAAAAAAAAGGAGAATGTCATTCGATGCTATAGTCTTTTAACGTGTTTTCTGCGCTACGAAAAGTTGGAACAGGTGAACGATGTTGCATGAATCAGGTCTACGCTCTAGAGGCCACAGTTTTGGTCCGATACTCATGAAAGTTCGTCAGGATGTTTGCCTCGATGAAATCTCGGACGAGTTCGAAAATGGGTCAAGTGGGGTCAAAAACTAGGTCACTAGATCAAATCTTAGAAAAACCTTGTGTACGCTCTAGAGGCCACATTTTCAGTCAGATACTCATGAAAGTTGGTCAGGATGTTTGTCTGGATGATATCTCGGACGAGTTCGAAAATGAATCATGCGAGGTCAAAAACTAGGCCACTAGATCAAATCTTAGAAAAACCTTGTGTAGGCTCTAGATGCCACATTTTCAGTCGGATACTCATGAAAGTTGGTCAGGATGTTTGTCTGGTTGATATCTCCGACGAGTTTGAAAATGGGTCATGTGGGGTCAAAAACTAGGTCACTAGGTCAAATCTTAGAAAAACCTTGTGTAGGCTCTAGAGGCCACATTTTCAGTCAGATACTCATGAAAGTTGGTCCGGATGTTTGCCTGGATGATATCTCCGACGTGTTTGAAAATGGGTCATGTGGGGTCAAATCTTAGAAAAACCTTGTGTAGGCTCTAGAGGCCACATTTTCGGTCGGATACTCATGAAAGTTGGTCAGGATTTTAGCCTGGATGATATCTCGGACGAGTTTGAAAATTGGTCATGTCGGGTCAAAAACTAGGTCACTAGGTCAAATATTAGAAAAACCTTGTGTACGCTCTAGAGGCCACATTTTCAGTCGGTTACTCATGAAACTTGGTCAGGATGTTTGTCTGGATGATATCTCGGACAAGTCCGAAAATGATGTATGTCCGGTCAAAAACTAGGCCACTAGGTCAAATCTTAGAAAAACCTAGTGTAAGCTCTAAAGGCCACATTTTCACTCGGATACTAATGAAAGTTGGTCAGGATGTTAGCCTGTATTATATCTCGGACAAGATCGAAAATGGGTCATGTGGGGTCAAAAACTAGGTCACTAGGTCAAATTTTAGAAAAACCTTGTGTATGCTCTAGAGGCCACATTTTCAGTCCAAAACTCTTGAAAGTTGGTCAGAATGTTTGACTTGATGATATCTCGGACAATTTTGAAAATGGGTCATGTGGGGTCAAAAACTAGATCACTAGGTCAAATCTTAAAAAACCTTGTGTACGCTCTAGAGGCCACATTTTCAGTCCAAAACTCTTGAAAAATGGTCAGAATATTTGCCTTTATGATATCTTGGACGAGTTTGAAAATGGGTCATGTGGAGTCAAAAACTAGGTCACCAGGTCAAATGTTAGAAAAACCTTTTGTAGGTTCTAGAGGCCACATTTTCAGTCCAAAACTCTTGTAAGTTGGTCAGAATGTTTGCCTTGATGATATATTAGACGAGTTTGAAAATGGGTCATTGGGGGTTAAAAACTAGGTCACCAGGACAAATCTTAGAAAAACCTTGTATATGCTCTGGATGCCACATTTTCAGTCCAACACTCTTGAAAATTAGTCAGAATGTTTGCCTTTATAATATCTTGGTTGAGTTTGAAAATGGGTCATGTTGGGTCAAAAACTGGGTCAACAGGTCAAATGTTATAAACACCTTTTGTATGCTCTGGAGGACACATTTTCAGTCTGATAGTCCTAAAACTTGTTCATAAAATTTGTCCTGGTGATACCTTGAATGAGTTTGAAAATGGGTCATGTGGAGTCAAAAACTAGGTCAATGGGTCAAATATTAGAAAAACCTTGTGTACACTGTAGAGGCTACATTTTCTGCCTGATACTCTTCAGACTTTGTCAGAATGTTTGTTTTGGTGATGTCTCAAAAGAGTTTGATAATGGGTAATTGTCGGGTTCAAAACTAGGTAACTTGGTCAAACTAGAAAAACCTTTTGTACGCTGTAGAGGCCACATTTTCAGTCCAGTGCTCATGAAACTTGGTCAGAATGTTTGTCTTATTGATATCTCAAAAGTTTTTAATGATGGGTAATGTCTGATAAAAAACTAGGTCTCTTGGAAACTAGTTGGTGCATGTTTGGTCAATAAACTCAGGTGAGCGATTTCAGGGCCATCATGGCCCTCTTGTTAGTAACTGACGAAATGAAATTGCTCACCCTACAAGAGAATGAATATTTTGTCGATCTTTCGATTGGCTGCCAGGGTACTTTCCGACCATATGAATATTCATAGGAAACGACGATTTGCTCGTCAGTTTTCCCAGTGGTGATGCATGGAGAGTAAACGTAATGCTTAAACCTGGGTGCCGAGGATGTAGTAAAAGAAACTCCAGAAAAACCTGAATATGTGCACTGACCGCCGCGATATAACTGAAATAATGCTGAAAACGACGTTAAACACCATAGAACCATAGAATCAATCAATAACTATTTTCTGTCTTGAATGTCTATTTACTTTGTGGAAAGAAACAAATATATAGTACTTACTGATGCAGCCATGACAGCCTTTTCCATAGACGGTAAATTTATCAAATCTTCGACGGTACATTCAGAAGAATATCTACACCTAATCGAGTTATCTTGCAGATATTTACGAAAGTATTTCAACTGGCCATGTCCAATAATTAAAGCCATGGCAAACACTTTCAAATTGCTCCCCACGATGTTAGTAAATCCAAAATAGCTGTAAAGAATATTAAGAACTTTAATCAATATGTAACTTAAATTCGAATTCAAGCAAACATACGCAAATAAATCAGTAGGCAATCAGGTTAAAGCCTAAACAGTTTTAGTTTTCAGTTTCAGTTTTAACCAGTGAAGTAAATTTTACTTCAATTGTTTAGGCTTTGTTTTCAGTTTCAATTTTAAACTGAAACTGAAAACAAAGCCTAAAAGATAAAGACTATTTACTGCAAAAAAATAGGCAATTATATCACAACTTACTGATAATTCTATTAAACAGAACAGAACAGAACAGAATTTTATTGCTGTAAGTAATACAATACTTTTAGCAAACATAAATGAAAATATAAAGCCATGAGAGATTAACAGCGAGAAACTATTTTATACTTGAAATGGTGAAAATATATATTATATTAAATCAACCCCCTTAAAAAGAAAAAACCTTTTGAGACATGTTTTCATTGCCGGTAGTGTAGGATCAGGATTCGACTGCACGTTCAGTACAGTCCAACCCCGATTCTACCAGCCAGAAACTATATAATTCAATGATATCTGGTGAAGTGATACAGGGTCAAGATCAGAATACAACCTTTCTGCATTCTGATCTCGACTCTTATCTGAACATAGACTGTAATCATAGAGTAGCACATATACTTAAAGACTAGCTTCTTTCTCAAAACAATCAATACAACCCAACAATATAGAATTATCATTTATAAATCTAAAACCACTATAGTCTAATTACAAAGGGAGATACTAATTATCTCCCTTTTCAGGAATGTAACAAAAGAAAATACCAGCAAATAATTCTAAGATAGACATTACACAGAAATTTCTAGTCGATTAAATATATGCAGAAGTTTTATATCAGTAGAAATCCTCATTTATCAACTACACGAAATTTTATTCTATGCTACACTAGATGACTTGGGGGTCTTATACCTTAAATCATTGTAAATATCCCGATTAATTAAAAGACGCCCCAGCTTTCAAAGATCAAAAACTTTCTTTTTTCCAATAGCTATATTCTCACCAAGGGTGTAATACAAACAAATTCATAACTTCATACAGACAGGCAGATAGATAGACAGACACGCAAACACTTTTTAAGCAATAAAAATCAGTTGTTGTACAGTTGACTATACAGAAAAGTCATTAGTAAACACATTTCAGCAGTTCAGCGTGTTAGTGCATATTTGCTGATCAGTAGGTTGCTGAATTCAGCAGAAATTTCAGCGTTTTAGAAGATCAACGGTAAAGCAGTGTACTTCCGGCGAAGAAATGTACGGTGTGGGTGTATATCATCCATTGTGATACGGTCGAGGGATTTAATTTACCCATCACCCGACGTATACCAAGTAACAACGTCAAGTTATGACAGAGTCAAAGTTATCTTATCGCAAATTGTTTTACCTAAAGTACTTTGATCATGCTAATCATTTTGTATCATCATCATGCGCTCGATTATATCACGTTGCCTATCAAAATATTTTATTTAAACATGTGCTTTCCTTCATACAGTTCTTTTTTACACACCTTAATATTAGACTTATTGTCAGCTTATTCACAGTCTTACCTTTTTTAATCTAAAACTTTTTAGTAGGCCTGCAGAGAATGCCCAGCCACTCAATATCATATTTTATGCACATTATAAATGACACATATTTCTTCTTCATTTAAAGACTTTTTCCTATCAATCCAACATTTATGTCAAACCTTTTTATCACATCCGTCATTTAAAACTTTTGAATTGATAGGGATTGCGCTGTCACTCAATAATGTCATTTTTGAGTCGCCTGGTTGCGTAGCAAACAGGCTCTCATTGTTATCATCCTGATCTATGGGGTGACGTAAGCATACCTCCGGCCTTGTACTGCTTCCTGTCCCAGGTTTCGGTTTACGAGATAAAACATAGTTTTCTCTTTATTCGGTGAACAACCCAGTTTTTTTTCGGTTGTAAATAATTTACAATTGTGCCTTTGTGATAATGAATATGTCTATAAAGAATGAGCTGTTTAACGGTTCAAACCTTTGAAACAATCATTTCGTCCACAAGGGTACACATTAGCCTATCTCTAAAAATAACGCATTACGTATATATGTAAAAATAGCTGCCGTGAACTCAACAAGTCTGCGGACACGCTGAAAAATCTTCAACTACAAGTGTCTTTTCTACGGCACGCTTCTATTTGTGGACAATTCTCAGCGAAAGTTGTTTGATAATTACCCATTAGAAGTACACTCTAACGCTTACAATCTGTCCCTAACTGCAAGTCTTATTTCAATTTAACGCTCAACCTATGATTGGACAGAGAAAGGCGATGCCGAGTTAACATGGAAGCTTTCAATTGCTTTTTTTCTCAACAGTAGGCTATTTTTTTTTAACAAATTTATAACGACTTGGAATGGTTGCATTGCCTCCTTAGACATTCTTACACGTTGCTTCTTCCCAGCTTTTTAATCTAGACTTTAGATACTTTGCACACCCATATTCTAAGTGCACCAGAGATCGTACATAGCGTATGCAATGTGCACGGTTCTAAGCTGTACAAAGTCATCGCTTTACAGGTGCTTTCCGGAATGTAGCTTTGCGACAAATAGAGATCTTGTAATCACGTGACGTATAAACATCATTTGCATCACGGAAATCTTCATAAATTTACATATTTATGATTCAGTCGCTGAACCGGCCTTTACTTTCAGCATACATCGACCTATGCAGAGTGTGAGGGCTTTGAGGTTTACCATGTTTGATTGTTTTTCGTTCATAAAGACGGGCAAATTTGTTAAAGTCTGCTGTTATTTTTTTTTTTTTTGATTAACCTAGATCTAATATTTACTAAACAACAATTTATTAGTGCGGGTGTAACTTTCGTAACTGCCAAAATCTGAATTTACACTAGGCAGTTCTAACAACCAGCAATCTGAGAAATTGACTTTTTACTCCGCTATAATTCAAATATAATAGAACAGATCAGCGTTAATTTACACCAAAGCAATATACATGTAGACAATTTTCGATTGGTGTGGAAGCACTATTAATCCCTTGGACGTTATGAAACGCAGACAAAGATTAAAGGCTGATGATGCTATTGGGTTATAGATTTTCTTGAGTTGTAGCAGCCACATTCTTAGAGTCCATTGCTGGTAAAAACCTCAACCTGGACAACAACAAAAACGAATTATTCCCAAAGGACAGGTAGATTACTGAGTCAATTATTTGTTTGTGCTCCAAAAGCTACAGTTCAGTCCAATTATCATGAAACTGCCTGGCTGATTGTCTCAATAATATTTTTGACAAAACTGAAAATAGATCACCTAGGGTTAAAAGAAAAAGCCTAAAGGTTGTCACTAGGTCAAATCAGACGAAACCGTAATAGAAATGTAGAATCCATAAATTTATGGTCAGTCTAATACTCATGAAACTTTGTCAGACTGCTAAGATTAGATATGGGCGAGTTGCAAAAGGGCACTTTTGGTCTAAAAGTATGTCACTAGATCCTATACCAGAAGATAGTCTGGTCTTTATTTGTAAAGGGTTGTTGTCTGTGAGTAAAAAACTTTGAACTTTTAAAGCTGGTCCTGGTGCCTAAATTTTAATTTCCACCACATTTTTTAAATGTAAATTTTAATACGGATATGTTGAATTTTAGGATGACAACTCAAAAATATGCTTGCATATAATACTGTCTTATGGTTAACTTATTTTGTATCTTGAATGCTTTTAATAGATTTGAACAAAAAAGGGTGAAAACTTCTAAACCATTACCCTCCAGGCGACTCTCAGGACTATCAGTCCTTTGATTACATATTAAGATCACACATATATGTATCTAGACATGAACGTAAAGGACGACTATCTATAACTAGACATGAACTTTATGGACGTATATATCTATGTTTAGGCAAGAACGTGATGGACATAAATCTAGTTTAAGGAAAGAACGTAATGGGCGGACAGTAAATCTAGGTTAAGGAAAGAACGTAATGGGCGGACAGTATGTCTAGGAGTAGGCAAGAAAGTGTCGAATTTTATGTACATATATCTATATATTGATAAGAACATTATGGAGGTAAACCTATATCTAGAAATAAATGTACTTAAAATGTATCTATGTCTACACTTAATTTTATGGACGTCCTTATATATTTAGAAGAAAAAAAAAAACGTTATTGACGCACATTTTTATCTAGACATGAACCTTATGGACGTCTATTCATGTGTAGCCTAAATTTTTTTGGCGTGCATTTGTATCTAGAGAACGCTATGGACTATCTGAAACAAGAAAGGGATGTTATATAGACATATATAGATCTATGTCTAGGCAAGAAAATGATGGACGTATATCTACGTTTAGAAAAGAACTTGATCATATATATCTGACTAGTCAAGAAGGTACTGAACGTATATCTATGTCAGGTCAAGAAGGTTATGGACGTATATCTATGTCGAGACGTTAACATAACCGGGCGAGCAAATGTTTATATTTCAACAAGAACGCTATGGACCTTAATCCTCGTCTAGACATAAATGTACTTGACATGTATTTTTTGTCTAGACATGTATGATATGCCACCCATCTATGCTTAGACATGAGTGTTATGGACGTGTATCCATTTCTAGACATGGATGTTATGGACGTATATCTCTGTCTAGACATGAATGTTTTTCCATATATATCGGTGTCTGTACAAGAACGTTATCGTCGTTTACCTGTGTCTAGACATTAATGTACTTAAAATGTATCGCTATGTAGATATCAATGATATGGACGTCTATCTTTGTCTAGACATTGACGCATTTACGTTATGGACGTTTAGGAAATGGCTCGATTAGGAACTAAAGATATGAACGAAATGCAGTTCTGTCGGTTTATACGAATAAAAAAACTGTACATTTTAAATTGCAATTAATGAGATAGTCTTCTGTGCCCCATGTAGGAAATTGTATGATTGTATGATGTTTACCACCGTTTTCAATATTATCTATTTATTTTCAACGTTATATAGCGGCGGCCAAAGTACCTATCCATACTGTCTAGGAGTCTCTTTAACCAGTACTCCGTTCAATTTTCCATCCAAAGAACTAATGGCTGCTTTACAAAATAAGTATCGTCCAAACAATGGCAGCAGTGGGAGAGGAATAAATCCTGTCGCAATGATTATCATCAATCCACGGAAGAAATGACTGAGCCAGGGATCGAACCTTGAATCCCTGTTCTCATCTCTTGCATGCTACCGACTGAGCTACAAGGGCTCAGCCCCATTTAGGAGGGAAGTTCACACATATAACAATATATGTAGGGACAAGGACAATAACAGATACAATGCATACATACAAACATGCAGTCTGAAGAATACGTTCAGGCGTACACACGTGCGCATACAAGCAGGTAGCAATTCTCATTTAGCGTATGTATATGCATATATCTAGACATGAATGTTGTGCCTTTGTATCTATGTTTACACATAGATGTTGTTAATCTAGATTCATGTCTAGACATGCATGTTGTAGATACATTTGTTTGTACATAAATATTATGGACGTGAATTCATAGAGGTCTTGACATCGACGTTAGGTACGTTTATTTATGTCTAGATATGAATGTTATAGATATGTAGATCTAGTACTAGCAGACACAAATGCTGTAAATGTACACATAAATCATTGTCCATGTGTAAATGTTTTGCATGTATAGTCTATGAAATGATATCAATATTATGAATGCACATGTATATCCATGTTTAGACATGAATGTTATGGCTATATCAGTGTCTGTCTATGCATTTTTTTGATTGATATCTATGTCTAGACATGAATGTTACAGATATTAGTCTTCGTCTAGATATAAATACAGACTATGACAAACGGCGTATAAATACTGCTGTTGTTATATATTCACTGTTCAAATTTGAAGGCTTGATTATGATACGTAAACGGTCATATACATGTATCATAAAAAAAAAGTCATTGAAAACACAGACAAAATAAGAACGTGCCTTTTTTTCAGACAATTTATCCATTTCTCATACTTCTGTTTTGTCATTCTTCCAGCCGAAGATCATTGTATATCCTTTTTTTATTCTTTTATTTTCCTTTAATTCCCCATTTCTCAAGTTTAGCTGACATGCTAAATAAAATCCTTTATTTGCATTTTGAATAAAGGATGCAAATGAAAATTCATGCATTGCAATCCGAGATAACATTATCAACTTTGCAGTTGATTCAATTTGACGGTAGTTCATAGTGACTCTAGTGTCTACATCGGATACTTTGGAATGTGGCGTAATAATTTGTCATTCGGATGAACAACTAAACATATCAGTTGTGGATACGCAACTCTTTGATGAGATTCTAAATCTAAGTATGCTTTGATTATAATTATGTGTTTTTGCAGACAGTGTGGATCAAGATCAGAATGTACACAACGTACCGTCTAATTATTGATACACACTAAACTATTTCCTAACTCTTTACCAAACAAAAAAAATTTAGACTGGCCCAAATTGAAAGCATTTCCAGACAACAAAAGTAATGCGACTCAAAAACTGGAATTTGCTCTGAGGAAGGCGGAAACATTGTGGGAAAAGGAGAAAATGCTGGTGACCGGCATTTTCTCCTTTTTCCTCTATGCTTTCAAATGGCTTCTTTCTAAGGGTCGTGAAAACCCGTGATTGTTTGGTAAAGAATTAAAGATATTGTCTTGCAACAGCTTTCCTTTTTAAGTCTACTTATGTCTAGAGACTGAAAATATATTTGCCAAGAGTTAACACTCAAAGTGCCTTTGCCTTTTACTACTTTAATTGTTTATATGACAAGTACAATGTATACAAATCAAAATCGAACTGCGCATAACTTGAAGTCATCTCTTTGATCTACATTGTCCGCTTGGCAGGGTACAATGTATACAAATCAAAATCGAACTGCGCATAACTTGAAGTCATCTCTTTGATCTACATTGTCCGCTTGGCAGGGTACAATGTATACAAATCAAAATCGAACTGCGCATAACTTAAAGTCATCTCTTTGATCTACATTGTCCGCTTGGCAGGGTACATTATCTATTTGATCTACGTTGTACGCTTGGTAGGGTACAATGTATACAAAACAAAATCGAACTGCGCATAACTTGAAGTCATCTCTTTGATCTACATTGTCCGCTTGGCAGGGTACAATGTATACAAATCAAAATCGAACTGCGCATAACTTGAAGTCATCTCTTTGATCTACATTGTCCGCTTGGCAGGGTACAACATCTATTTGATCTACATTGTACGCTTGGTAGGGTACAATGTATACAAATCAAAATCGAACTGCGCATAACTTGAAGTCATCTCTTTGATCTACATTGTCCGCTTGGCAGGGTACAATGAATACAAATCAAAATCGAACTGCGCATAACTTGAAGTCATCTCTTTGATCTACATTGTCCGCTTGGCAGGGTACAATGTATACAAATCAAAATCGAACTGAGCATAACTTGAAGACATCTCTTTGATCTACACTGTCCGCTTGGCAGAGACATTCTGGCCAACACAGCTTCCTTGAATCGACAGTTATTTGTGTAATTTTCCGGAATGAAACCTGTTTTTTCACTTGCCGTTAAATAACTTTTTTATAACACAATACTTGATTTAAACAAGTAGAGTAAGAGCTCATGGGTAAAACAGATGAAAATGCTGGTAACCCGTATTTTCTCCTTTACACGTAATATTTTTTCCGTTTTCAGAGGCAAATTGTATCATACGAGTGGCACTTAATTTGCTGTCGACGACTACTTTGAATTTGGAAGAGCCTAAAATTCTGTCGCTGGGCAATGACCTAACATTTTACGACACAGTCCCTATAGTTTCAAGCCATTACCACACAATCCCTACTTTTGACGCCCCTAAGAAAGAAGCCTTTTGAAAACACTATGGGAAAAGGAGAAAATGCTGGTAACCAGCATTTTCTCCTTTTCCCACAGTGTTTTCTACCCTTCCCAGAACAAATTTCAATTTTTCAGTCACCTTTATTTTGTCGTCTGCAAATGCTTACAATTCGGACCAGTCTAAAATTTTCTCGTCTTGTAAAGAGTTAATGACCTTATACATGTACTTGTGTATAACTAAAATTAGATTTTCAATTTGATAGTCAAAAACAATGACTGCTATTTCAAAGTTTTGTTTTTAGAAACAGGATCTTATGACCGCGCAGTGTAGATTCAAGATCAGGCTGCACGTTCTGTGCAGTCTGATCTTGATCTACACTGTCCGCAACTGGTCAGTAAGTCGCGCTTAGCAGCCTAAGAGCTCATGACCTTGAGAAGAAACACCGTCGTGGGGGTGTGCGGGGGAAAGGAAAAGATGCTGGTAAACAATATTGTCTCTTTTCTTCATTATGTTTTCTATCATTCCAATGTCTAATTTTAGTTTTTTGTTCACAGTTAATATATCGTCTGCGGATGCTTAGAATTCGGACCAATGTAATATTTTGCCGTTTGGTAGAAAGTCAAAAGCGTTAATTCTAGATGAAAACAGATGATGTTGTCATTTTTTTCCTGTTCCAGGAAGGGACATCAATGAGAGCGAGACGAAATTCCAGGTCGAAGTAATGTTTCATGTACATACAAACATCAGATATTGCTATAATCGATTGACTGAACTGATAATATAAGAGAACTTGTTCATTGCAGGACAATTTTTTGCATGTCAGAACGTTGCTGTTGAAAGACTTCACTAGAATTAAAACTCTACTAGATTTAAAAGCAGAAATGTCATCTAACAATACCACCGCCGACTGTGGAAAGTTTCCGGAAAATCCCGAATTATGCCGAATCATTGTTCGCTGCAAGTACGCAGCGTGTGTACTTTCTATAGTTGGATCGTTGGTCGTTTTGTCTTTGACGTTTGCTCTGAAGAATTATAGAGCTTTCAAATACAGACTGGTTGCGTATCTCTCTATAGCATCATTAATCTTGCCAGTTGCCTTTCTTCCATATGATTTCAACACGGAACAAGGTGGGCCATGTATAGCTCAGGGTGTGGTAATAGAATTTTGCATCATTGCCACTGCATACTGGATCAATGTCCTTGCAATCAATCTCTACGCGTCCACCTTCCTTTCACGAAGCCTCAAAAGACTTGAAATTCCACTGATCATTATGGGCATCGTCATACCATGTGTGTTTTTCGCAATCCCTTTGATAGCTGATACCCATATTTATGGACCGGCTGGTCCATGGTGCTGGATGGTAAACACTGAATGGCAATGGCGTTTCGGTTCCTGGTATTTCTGGAGGTTTCTCACTTTACTGGTCATGATCCTAATTGTTGGTAGAGTTGTATGTCACCTGCATGTCTACTCGAGAAAGAAGCATTCCGATGAAACCAGGGATGATATCCGAACACAAAGTATGTATCCAGTTGTATTCTTTCTGGTAAACCTGTTTCCAACCATCAACAGAATCCAGAATGCCGTTAGTCCCGATCACCCGGTGTTTGCTCTGTATTTGCTGCAGGCCCTTTCAGATCCTTTATTTGGAGCAGTCATTGCTATCGTTTTTGTACTAAATGGCGAAACAAGGCAGTCTCTAAAGAAAGTTTTTGG
Organism: Tridacna crocea; assembly: GCA_943736015.1. NCBI lineage: Eukaryota > Metazoa > Mollusca > Bivalvia > Cardiida > Cardiidae > Tridacna > Tridacna crocea. The sequence goes on from OX031069.1 coordinate 21,468,798, forward strand.
CGTTAAACCGGGAGAAATTCGAGATTCAACATTATCGGATATTGAACAAAGAAACCAGGTTGAAGAAACAGCCATAGACGAACGGTGAACCGATGGCTATACGAGTTTACATTGGTATAATATGTTTCTCTATAGTAACTCGTAACATTGACTGACCAAAATATATAAAGAACTTATTGTTTTCATATAGGTTTGATCATGTGTGGATTTTTCATGACGTAGGTGATGATAAAGAATTTTTGTGTATCTGTCGAAAAATGAATAACAGATTGTTTTACAAAAAAAAATCGTATAGTGAAATTGACGTTTCTCCTAGAGCTATAAATATTTCAAAACGTTGCTATAATCAGAATTTTACCTCAATACTGGCCTTTTTTATATACTACAGAAAACATTGCCAAACCTTTAGTATTCTTCACACGATTTGATGATTGAAAAGGGTAGGTATTACTCAATTGTTAGCGAGTATATATTTTGCCCCATACTGTAAATTTACTGATATATCTATATTGTAGAGGACGAGTTCCTTTTTTTCTTTCAACGTTTTGTATATGAAGAACTCAGAGTGAAATATTGTAGGCCATATTGGTTTACAAATAGAAAATTCAACACATTCTACTCATTTTTAAACCTAAATAGAAAAAAAAGATACATGCACAGCGTACAAAGTTGAAAAGTACCTGTTAGAATCATTTGCCTTGTGAAAAAATTTTTTAAACGAACTTGCATTGTGCATAAAATATAAGAGTAGTGTTATTTTCTCACATATGTTGTTTTCATTCAATTATGGTAGTAATTATTGCGCTTTTGAAATATACGAGTAGTTCACGTAAATTTGTGCTTCAAACATTACGTGTTGAGCTCTTACACTAGAAAGTATTATGTTCGTCAAACTTATTTTTTCGCGGTTGTTCTTTTACGTATGTTTATGTAAAAATCTGTTATTTTATCTACAATTATCATTATAATTATTGAAACTAAATGGATGAGTAGATGGTACTGTGGGAAAGGGCAAAACATGCTGGTTACTGGCTTTTTTACCTTTTCCTACATAAAATATCGTATTTCAACTAATTGTCAGAAAAATAAACCTACTCATTAAATATTCCTTTGCACTATTACAAGTGCTATGTTCGTGAAAGGTTTCTTTTGGCGACTGAGAATTTACATAGAAAATCTGAGTCTAAATTTGTTACCTACATGTACATAGGTTTATCTATGGTTATCATTGTCATTAATTTGAATTAATAGATGAGTAGAGAGCATTGTGAGTGTTGTCAGCTTTTTTCCTCCTTTTCCTACAGTGTTTTCAAATGCACCCCCGAGACATTAAAATTCAGGATTATTTTGTGATATCAAAGTTCTTAAGGTAGTAAACCCGTAATACTTCTAGTGCAGCATGACATAAAATTTCTTGATAGTTGAAAAATACGGATGTATTTTACATCTGTTCGCATGTCAATCGGGCTTTAGAGAAAATCATTCTTGCCAGACTTCTCTCATAAGACTAATAGACTCGTGGTTAATGGACGTGGACGATGGTAAAATTATTGGATTGGTTTTTCTAGATTTTGAAAAAGAATTCGATCTTGTTGATCATGAAATATTATTATATAAGCTTAAATTACATCATTTCACAGACAAAGCTTGTAAGCTTTTCAATTCTTATTTAAATGGTAGACTTCAAGTTATCAAAAATGGCCCTGTGGTATCGAAAATGCAACCACTATCATCTGGTGTTCCTCAAGGCTCGATTATAGGACCCATATTATTTTTACTATACGTGAATGACTTACCTTTTAAACCTTCTATCAAACATGGACATGTATGCAGATGATGCTACTCTTTATAAATCAAGTAAATCTCTATCAGAAATTAATAAATATTTACCATATGACTTATCTAAAATTGATACTTGATCTAAAAATAACAATATGATTTTAAATCCAAAGAAAACTACTTGTATGATTATAGGAAGTAAAAGGGGACTTAAGAATCTACCAGAACTTCAATTAAAAGTTTCAACTGATAATTAAATTGAGAATGTGAGTGTTCAAAGGGTTCTTGGTTTATATACTGACAATTTGTTATGTTGGAGGACTCATTTTGATAAGGTCTGTTCAGAGGTATCGTCAAAAGTGCATTAACTTTATCCTCTGCAAATGCTTTGATTATGGACGAATCTGAAATTTTATCGTCCACTGAAATGTTGACCAGACACAAACGTTTATACTCCACATGGCAAACTGTGTGATGCTACAAAGATATACATCTTTCTTTGAAAGGGTAGATAGCGTTGTGGGAAGAAGGAAAATATACTGGTTACTCGAGTTTTCTATTTTTTCCCTCAATATTTTCAAAGGCCCTCTTCATCTGGGTCACCGTCACGGATTTTCTGGTTAACGCTTTACAACCCAATCATGACTTTTAACACCCCTGTATAAGAAACCTTTTGAAAACATTATGGGAAAAGGAGAAAATGCTGGTAAACAGCATTTTCTCCTTTTCCCACAATGTTCTCTTCCCTATTCAAAACAACAACAAAAAAGAAACTCATTATTTCTGTTACATATTATGATTTGTCGTCTGCCAATCCTTTCAACTTGAACCAGTCTAATTTTTTGTCGTTTGGTAAAGAGTTAAGGTTTTATATAAGAGATAGCGGAAATAAATGTGTCAACTAATGACACACGTTTTGTGTCTTGATATACACTTTTGAGAGAGCAGTATTTTCTCCTTTTCCCATAATGTTTTAAAAAGGCTTCTATCACAGGGTCGTGAAATTCAGGGATTGTTTGGTAAAAGGTTAAAGTGACTCCCCCCCCAAAAAAAAAATCATACTCAACCTAATTCTGTCTTTTTAAACGTTACGTACTAGTGCAGTGCTGCTTATGCGCATTATACGCGTTATGCGCCATTTTTTTCGCGCACTCATAAGTCAGAATTTCTCCATATCCTCCTCCTCATCATCACAGTCTATAGTTGCGATCTGGAGGGGCATTATTGAATAAATTCTGAATAGAAACCAAACCAAAGATAAGTTTGAGATTCTCTAACTATAATTTCATGTATTTGTATTTTGTAATTAATAAAAATCGGATTGTATGCACGTGATTCAAAGAAGCAGAAAAGTCAAACTTCTCATACAATTTTCTTTCTTTCTTTCTTTCTTTCTTTCTCAACTTTTTTACTAGTGTTCTCATTTCTTGCTCTAGTTCCATACTAAAATACGTGTGTCTGTTCTCTATGGTAAACTTTCCGCTTCTCCTCCCTTTCTTGTCCTCCTGTCTGCCTGTCTGTCTGTCCGTATCTCTCTCTCTCTCTCTCTGTCTTTCTCAGTCTATCTTGATATCTGTCTCTTTCTCTTTCTCTCTCTGTCTCTCTCTTTCTCTTTTTCTCTCTTATTCTCGCTAGTCTTTCTCTGCCTCTTTCCCTCTCCCTTTCTCTCTCTGATTAAAATACATGTAAGTCGGTTTCAATATGAGTAACGTTACTATATTTTGCAGTAAAACGTCACGTGACAAATCACTGCCATTGTACTTAAAACACATCCTTATAAGTGCTCATACCATAAATAGTATGCAGCTAGAGTGTAACGATTTACGGAAGCAAATTCAGCCGCTTTGAATTGTAGGTTTTGAAAAACCCGAAAACGAGAATGTGTGTCATGGCGTTGTGCTCTAAAGAAAGTAAAAAGCTCTGACGGCCTTAACCCCTTTAGAGCCATAGAAGAAAACATGGTATTTTGTGGACTGCATAGATCGAGATCAGACTGCACAGAATGTGCAGTCTGATCTTTGATCTATGCCGTCCGCTTGTTTTGTCAATCCTATGAGGTAATACTTTCTTCGTTTCAATGGATGGTGTTTTTAACCCTTTACCACACGAGAATATTGTCCAACTTTAAAACAGTTACAAATGGCAATTTAAAAGCAACTCAAATGAGGAAATTTGTATTCGATGGGGTTGAAAACATTGTGGAAAAAGGAGAAAATGCTGGTTACCAGCTCTGTGGAAAGGGGTATAATGCATCTGCGAAAAGCCTCAATCCAGGTCAACCTTCACGGACTACACAGTTTGACCTGCGTTGAAACCTTTTGCTAGATTTGCTCATTTTTTGTTGATAACGCCAAAAAGTTTTTACTACATCTCTCTTTCGCCGCAAATTATAATAACTCCACTATAATAATAATAATAATAATAATAATATCTTTATTTAACGAAGGTAGCTTATTAACCCATCATTACAAATTATAAAAACAGCATAATGAGTTGCTTATTTGCAATAAAGCCTTCGATAAAAACGTCTATGCACGTAAAATTTCTGTCCACACACACTCACTCACCCACACACACAACTCCCCCCCCCACCCGACGCACACCACACACATGGACATACGTTTATCATATATATATTGTATGTGACGAGATACATGTATTTTTATAAGTCAATAAAATCTATCTATCATTTTGATGAAACTTAGAAAAATGGTGATTTTAGCATGCATATGTAGCAACATCACGAAAAATCATTAAGGTAGCCGGGACCCGTAATACTTCCAGTGAAGTATGGCATAAAATTTCTTGATAGTTGATAAAGACAGATTTATACAGATATAATATTTTTGCACATTTTTAACCGACCAGGAATTACTTTGATGCCTATCTAGAAATTATTTGTTGATACTTTTGTTAGTGTTTAGAAAAGGGAGGTAACTATCATATCCTTTTTTAATGAGAATATAGAGATTTTAGATTGATAAATGATAATTCTAGGAAGGACAAAAAGAAAAAAGTGGCTCGGTTAAAGTAGTACAATAATACTCATTTTTAATCTTGGCAAATTTTGTAGGATAATATTACAGTGGAAAATAGCTGTTTTTTATTACGGGTCCACTACGTTAACAGACATATATTGAGGTCTAAAAGCTGATTAGTAGGTGGTAGTCCGAGGTCTGTGTTCACCCACCATTCTCAAGAACATTCTTTGTCTTATTTTTCAAGATTTCCTGACTGTGAAAGTAACAGAACTTCTGATTGGCTAAACCAAGTCGTTTAGCCAATCAGAAGTTCTGTTACTTTCACATTGACAAAATTTTGAAGATTAAGATTAAGAATGTTCTTAAGAATGGTTTGTGAATACGAACCCTTCAGTTTCAAATTCAGTGAAGTTTGATCTTGAACTTGATATACTCAGTCGACAAAAGCCATTTATCATTTCCGTTGGCAGCGACAGAATTATATAAAGTTTATTTCATCAGCTTTTAGTTGATATGGGGAAATAGACTCTATTTGCCGAAAAAGGGAAAGGTATGCGAAAATAACGAGTGCCTTTAAACCACAAGCTAATGAAATAAATGTAGATTATATTTCATCTGATTATTCTGTCAACGAATGCCATTATGATAAACCAGATTTCCGTTACATGAGGAAATTAACAAAGTTCATCGCGACGGATTGTCTTGTTTGAAATCAATTTGCAGACGAAAAGAAAAACAACAACTAGCTCAATGATATTGTTATATTCTATGCAATCGCAGAAAACATTTGGGGAAAAGGAGAAATGTTGGTAACTAACATTTTCTCCTTTTTCCGCCTTGTGTGTAAAAGCCCTCTGTCCTATTGTCATTATAACTCCGTATGGTTTGGTATTTGTTTAATTAAGAGTAAGAATGACATCATTCGTTGAGAGGCGAAAAATGTAAAACAAGATCAGACTGCGTAAACGTGCATGGTAATCTAAACCTACACTTTCGCTTATAATTATTTGTTCATAAAAGGATAACAGTTGAGAGAGTTTTAACTGTAAGATTTGTCAATACGCAGATATTTCCGGTATACGGTCACACAAGGAAGGACTACTCGATGGCACTTTATGCAAGGGCCGCCATGTTAGTTCACGATGATCTCAAGTTTTACAGATTTTTTTTTTTTAAATTGGCGTAAAAAAAGAATATTTAGTGCTTTCAGCGGACTCCTGATTACTTCAAACAAAAAAGAAAATGAAATACTTACGAAAATGTTCCGTGTGACGTTTTGGATGCGAAGCCGTTAGTCGTTGAAATCATTGCATATTTTGGGAACAAAGTTGATTTGAGAACATATTGCACGGCCCCCAGCCAACCGGAACTTAAAGTACGTGAAGTACTATGCTGACAAAATAAAGAATAGACAATGCATTAAATAAGTGTGACTACAGAAATAAAAGAAATTTTAGGACTAAAGAGAAAACGCAATAGATGAAAAAATTTCTGATAAGTTGGAAATATCTATAAAGATCTAGTTTCTATAATTTCTTTTCAGTGAGATACCGTTAAAATATATGTGAGTATTTAGCTTTTGTCAATCTTTTCCAAGTTTTAACCCTTAGTGTAGGCTGCTAAGCACGACTCAAAGACCTCTTGCGGACAGTGTAGATTCAGATCAGACTGCACGTTCTGTGCAGTCTGATCTGAATATACACAGTCCGCAAAAGGATATATTTATGGCCTCAAAATACCTTAAAACTAGCAAAATTTTGAATTTTACAATCTGCTTGAAAGATTCATTTCATTTATACTGCAGGATAAGGGTTAATGACCCTTAGAAAAGAGGCCTTTGAAAACATGGTCGGAGAAGCGGAAAAATTGCTGGCTACCAATACTCTCTTCCTTTCCCACAATGTTAAAAAAAACCCTTTACTCCATAGATACTCATTTTGACGTATCAACAACAGACAGCTTTTGAAAACATTGTGGGAAAATGAGAAATGAGCAATGAGCAATTTCACCTTTTCCCCACAATGTTTTCCACTCAATCAGATATTAGTATTCTCATTTGTCCGTATTTTTGACATGATATCTTTATTTGCTGCTGAAATGGAAGAGCCTCAAATTGTCTTATTAGGTAAAGGGTTAAACTTTCGTAACGAGCAATTTCTCCTTTCCCCACAATGTTTTCAACCCAATCAGATATTTGTATCCTCATTTGTCCATATTTTTGACATCGTATCTTTATTTGCTGCTGAAATGGAAGAGCCTAAAATTGGCATATTAGGTTAAGAGTTAAACTTTCGTAACGAGCAATTTCTCCTTTTCCCCACAATGTTTTCCACTCAATCAGATTTTAGTGTCCTCATTTGTCCATATTTTCGACATCATATCTTTATTTGCTGCTGAAATGGAAGAGCCTCAAATTGGCATGTTAGGTTAAGGGTTAACTACCCTCTCAAGGAAAGATGGTATATTGTGAGCCACTTTCGATTCGTCGTGTGTAAACTCTTTAAATTGACAAATCTTAATTGTTTTTGTCTGCTGGTAAATAGTTAGTAAGAAAGTAAGAATTGATTAATTGAATGATTGATTGTGATTGAATGATTGTGATTGATTGATTAACTGATTGTGATTGACTGATTGATTGTCTATTATATGACAAGTCAGCTATTCTTTTTACAAAGTCATTTAAACTGGCAACAGTAATCTGCATTTATGCCGTGTGTCATAATATTTTCTATGTCGAATTTGTCTTTAAAACAAAGAAAATATTAAATGTTAAAGACAAATTTATTCGTCAAATTGTGACGGGTGTGTTTGTCGCTTTCACATTATTTTTCAGCTAGGCCGAGTTTAACCCATTACCACACAATCTCGCCTTTTGACACCCCTGAGAAAGAAGCCTTTAGAAAAAATTGTGGGAAAAGGAACCAGCATTTTCTCCTTTTCCCACAATGTTTTCTATCCTTCACAAAACAAATTTCAAATTTTCAGTCACTTTAATTTTGTCGTCTGCAAATACTTTCGATTTGGACATACCTAAAATCTTGTCGTTTGGTAATGAGTTAAATGATGACGTTTGATATTAAAGACTTAACCCTCAAAGTGCTGAATTAATCAAGAGACATTTTTAAAAAGGAAAAACATCTGAAATATTGCTGCACCAAGGTTTTTTTTTGGCCAGAATATGTAACAACATAGTGGACAGGGTAGATCCAAGATCAGACTGCACTTTCTGTGCAGTCTGATCTTGATCTATACTGTCCACAAAAACAAGCTAAGTTGGTTCCAGCGCTTGAAAGGTTATAGTATGTCCTTTCTGATTGATTTTCGTTCAAATAATGATCGTCGCCACTGGTTGCATATATATGGACAACGTCACAGAACACTAAACAGCTATGTTACGCGGGAAAGTGCAACGTACAGGACAAAACTCACACTAAATTACGCCCATTATCTCCAACTAGATGGCATTCTACAATTACACATCTATCTAAAATCCGCATTCTGGATACGGAACTGCTGGACTACTTTTGAAATCAACCTTCCTTACTTTGAATGTGAAAATTAAATAACGTCTGCGCAGGTCATATTCTTCGAAGATTCGAACTGTCTTGTATGACCTATCACTCTCCCCGATATGGGGGAAACTATAGTAATATGCGCTATAACGTAGCAATGGAGAAAATGGCTCATCAATACGTTTGAGGAAAAATCAGGCCTGTTTTACCTCCAGATTTCTCTAAACTGCTGATCACAGCTGAGTGAATCACACCAGGTATAGCTTTTTGAGTAAACGTTTATTTTAGTTAAAAATTCAAAGTAACGGTTGTCGCATGGTCCGGTTCTGTACCAAGGATGCCCAAATCAGACAGATGTGTACTTGTTCGTTGTCTGCGCATGTCATACTCCTCGAAGATTCGAAAGTCTTATATGACGCATCACTAGCCCCGAAAGCGGGCTGACTATAATATTACGCTCCATAAAGTAGCAATGTAGAAAATAGCTTTTATCAATACGTTTGAGGTGAAATGAGACCTGCTTTAGCTCCAGAGTTCTCTAAACTGCTGAACATAGCTGAGTGAATTGCAAGAGGTAGCGTTTTATTGAGTAAATCTTTATTTTAGTTTTAAATTCAAAGTAACGGTTGTCGCGTAGGAAAGTGGTTCGGCTCTGTACCCTGCATGCCCAAATTAGATAGATGAGTATTTATAGAATGCCATCTGGCGGGAGATAATGGTTACTGGTACTTGTTAACTCTTTAGCAGCTGAGGTAATTTTGGTCTGCTGTTATTCAAAGAATTTGCAGACGACAAATTTAGAGTGGCCAGAAAGGTGGTATATTTATCTGTTAGGGATGAAAACACTGTGGAAAATGGAGAAAATGGTAGTTTTCCACAGTGTTTTCAAACGCCTTTAACCTCACAACCAGGCCCTATCAGGAAGAGGTTAATTTACGCGCATTTCTACTGTTACAGGACAGTATTGGTACCTACTACTTGATCGAGAAAAATGTGCAGATTACGTCATAAAGCAATCGACATATTATTCTATGTGCTTTGCTTTGTCGTGTACGTATTCAGCTACAACGTCGACGTGAAGAAGGCTGGGATTGCAACGGGTGAAGCAGGGAGTCAGTTCGGATATTCCGTGGCTATTGTGCGTAAACCGGGATGGTCCGGTCCACGGTCCGTTGATTTCTACGAAAAAACGTGAGTTGGTTCAAGCTTACCCTAGCACTGTCGTAATGTCTCAGTTTATTTTGAGTACGTCAAGATGAAACGAACTTTCGAGGTTTCATGGATTGAACAATTTTTAGAGTCAGGCTTCTGTTTAAAGGAAAAGAAAAAGGCCATGTCTCCTGTCATTTTATGTGAATTAAGCAATGTAAGTCACCCTGATATGAATTCCTTAAAAGTGTTTTACGTAAATGTAGACCTATCTACCTTTAAACTTTGATCTCTAGATCTGTCTTGCATTTCACACTTTATCCTTTTCCATGAAAGGTTTGAATAGCGCCACTGTCTTCTTTAACCCTTTACCCCATAAGGCATTTCTATGGTATCTCTAATTGACCCTAATTAACAGCAAGGATGAAGCCATTTCTTATGTATATATGACACCTTTTCATAGTGTAGAAAATATTGTGGCAAAAGGTGAAATTGCTCGTCACGAGCAATTTCACCTTTTGCCACAATGTTTTCCAAAGACTCCTACAAGCAATGCGTAGAAATGAGTATCTAAGGAGTAAAGGGATAACTCTTTGCCAAATAACAAAATGTTAGACTGGTCCAAATTCAAAGCAATTGAAGGCAACAAAATAAACATAACCCACAGATTGAAATTTGTTTCCATCAGGGTAGAAAACATTGTGGGAGGAGAAAATGCTGGTTACCAGCATTTTCTCCTTTTTCCACAATGTTTTCAAAAGACTTTTGTCTTAAAGATATAGAGGATGTTTGTGTTGCTTTTTTTTGTGAAACATCGAAACTTATTTCATCTAGTGGACACCATTGGTAATATTTTCACGAGTGGCACAGCCTCTCATGAAAATATTAGCAATGGTGTTCACGAGATGAAATAAATTTCGATCTTTCACCGGAAAAAAAATATTCTATTTATCTCGGGCTTTTAACCCTTTCTGGGAGGAGCTTTATGAAACTCCAGTGCAGTTCTTTTCCGTTATTCCCCGTGGCGTAGCCCTCCCACATAGAAATGTATTACAATATTACGTCAAGTACAAAAAATGTAAGATAAATGACATCATTTTTACCATCTGGTCGTGAGGCTTTTACTCTTTCCATGTATTTTTGTGCTTGTGTCATTAGCTTACTTATCGGCACTCCAAATCGAACAGTGAACAACATCAATGGATATGGAGGTCTAGCAAGATGTGACAGCTCAAAGACACAAAACATTGTATGTAACCACATAGATATGGCAGAAAAAGGTGGCATCTGTGGTGAGTATATGAAAATTTCAATAATTGGAATGGAGGCAGAAATGATACAATTTACTCTCCACTTATCTTACCGTTAACCCATTACCACACAATCCCTACTTTTGATGCCCTTGAGAAAGAAGCCTTTAGAAAACATTGTAGGAAAAGGAGAAAATGCTGGTAACCAGCATTTTGTCCTTTTCCCACAATGTTTTCTACCCTTCACAAAACAAATTTCAAATTTTCAGTCACTTTTATTTTGTTGTCTGCAAATGCTTTCGATTTGGACAAATCTAAAATTCTGTCGTTTGGTAATGACTTAAACTGCCAAACCTGGATTTAATTGCTTTCATAGACAATGTAGATAGTAAGAAGACTTTTGAAATAGCTGTGAGAAAAGAAAAAATTCTTTTAACCAGCATTTTCTTCTTTTTCAACAATGTTTTATACCCTTACAAATACAAGTTCTTGAAGTTCTGTCACAACAAATTTGTTTTATGCAAATGCTATCAAGTCATTTGAAACTGAAATTTCTTTGTCTGTTAACCCTTTACTCCATAGATACTCATTTTGACACATCAACAACAGACAGTTTTTGAAAACATTGTGGGAAAAGGAGAAATTGCTCATAACGAGCAATTTGTCCTTTTCCCGCAATGTTTTTCACACTATCAGATAATTGTTTCCCCATTTGTCCATGTTTTTGAAATCATATGTTTATTTGCTACTGAATTGAAGTAGCCCAAAATTGGCATGAGGTAAAGGGTTAAGTAGTTTAATAGTAATCACGAATGGCGGTCAAAAGCCCCTCCGGTCATTATCCCCTACCCCCAAAACAGGTATGGCGGTCAAAAGCCCCTTCGCAATTTTGCAAGGGCGGTCAATATCCCCTTCATCAAATTTCAAAGGCGGTCAAAAGCCCCTACACAATTTTGCAAGGGCGGTCATCATCCCCTTCATCCAATCTTAAATCACCAAATCTAGATCCACTTCGGATGACTTCACAAATTCAGAAATTGTATAGAACTTATTGAATATTCTACAAATGTTTTATTTCAAAGCGTTTATCAGATTTCAGGTCTACGGAGGGGATATTGTCGGCATGGAAATCATTCATAGGGACTATTGTCTGCTACTGATATGCTAGCGTTTTCCGTTGTGATTTCTAACGAAATAATCTCATTGTCTTACCTGTGCATGCTTCCCTATCCCCCTCTTTTTTCCTTGCTCCATGGTGATTTACTCATTAAAATTGTTTCCTGTTGGTCTTATGCATTCAACATGTAAACTTATGATGACTCTACATCATAACAGGTAATTATCTTAATCCGTCCTCAGTTTATCTCATCTATTTCAATAGATGTAAAATCAACACCTTTTTAAGAAAATAAATGACCACCTTAATCAAAGTATATAAACTTTCTATATATCCGTAATTAAAATTACATATAAAGCTATAGACAGACGGATTTACATTTCACTCGGAAAAAATGGAATTCATTGAAACAGCTTGTGGTTCAAGGAAACTTTGCTATGATGCTCAGTGGTAAAGGAATGTAGGACGTTTTGGCCAGCTAAATGTACAAAGTAGGATGTTTTGGCCACATGCTTTTTATCAGCAGATTTTTTTATGCAGAAAAGCATAATCAGTTCATTTCATGTTATTCTTGCTTTCAAAAAAAACCTCTTAGCCAAAACATAATACAACTTTGATTTGCAATCTTCTATAGCAAACTAGTTTATTTCAAAATATTGTGGCAACTAGAAATTTTAAGTAATTATTAAATTATTATTAATTAACAGAGATGGTATTTATCAATTAAAGTAATCATCAAATAAGTTTTGTCCTTAATTGAGTTTAGACCATATTTAATGGGATAAAAATTCACAAAATTAACATATGGCCAAAACTTCCTACTTTGTACATTCAGCTGGTTAAAATGTCCATGGCCAAAACGTTCTGGCCAAAATGTCCTGGCCAAAACATCCGTCCACCGCGGTAAAGTGTAGGACTCGTTACCTGGAGGCTCGGGGTACTAGTCTCGAGTCCTGATTCCAAGAGCTATAATTTATAGAATCCCTTTGGAACATGTTGGTCTGTTTTTGCAAGCCCAGCTGTGGTAGCTCAGTCAGTAGCATACATGACTTTGGTATCGGGTGTTGCTGGTTCAATGTCAATTCCTTTCTGAGGATTGATGATATTCACTGCGATAGGATTCATAACTGTCACCGCTGACCATTGACACTTAAATAGTTATGTGAGAAAGCAACCAGTGGCTTGGGAAAAAAGCACACAGGGAAAGAATTGATAGGTACACTGGCAGCCACGATATAAGTCAAATAATGTTGAAAATGGCGTTAAACAGCATACAAGTAATCAACAATCACCAAATCTAGATCCACATCAGATGATTTCACAAATTCAGAATCTGTATAGAACTTATTGTAAATTCTACAAGTGTTCTATTTCAAAGCGATTATCAGACTTTAGGTCTACGGAGGGGATATTGTCGGCATGGTTACCATTCATAGGGACTATTGTCTGCTACTGATAAAGGGGGTTTTGACCGCCTTCATAATTTGATGAAGGGGATGATGACCGCCCTTGCGAAATCGCGAAGGGGCTTTTGACCGCCTTTAAAATTTGATGAAGGGGATTATGACCGCCCTTTCAAAATTGCGAAGGGGCTTTTGACCGCCTTACACTTTTGGGGGTAGGGGATAATGACCGGAGGGGCTTTTGACCGTTTACCAGTAATCGCAGCTTAGGGTTGGAACCCACATAGTGTAATCTTGTTGTAACTGGACCGGCTAGAAGCAGCAACATGAAAAATCGGTAATGTTTGCAAGTGCTCATAAAGGTTCAGCACCAGTACAGCCAAGTCTTTTCTCTAACTTCATTTACTGTGTAACTAATGGCCAAGTTTTACAAACATTGAAACTCATTTGTAAAGGACAAGTTCAATGTGGCTAAACTACTGGCTAAATTAGTGGTCTGTCGGTGGTCGTGAGATAGAATGTCGACCTCATAACCTAAATGTCCTGAGTTCGAAACCCTGGAGTGGGTGCCAACTTTGGGATTTTTCATTGGCCCACACATTCAGCGCGAGTACTGGTGTAGTTCCCAGGAAGCAGAATCAAGAGAGATTAGTATAATTTGTAAGAACTTGTTTCTCAATCAATGTAGAATAAAGATGTTTAAACTAAGTTACTGGGATTTGAGAGTAGAATATATTTTTGTATAAGGGAAAAATTAATGCTTCTTAAAGGTGGCCCTTCAGATTTTGGGACGAAAATTTTACAAAAGTGCAAAAAAAAAAAATCATCCTTATACTCCCATAGCCTTTTTATTTGCATTCATAAAACCCCAGTAGTAGAAAACCATCCAATAACATGAGAAATTAGAGATTTATCACGGACCAGGTTTACACCAACGGTAGACACGTTCTATTTTTAGATTAACAATGCTCTCATTTGAATACAGGAAAATACAGACAATGTTCAAACATCCGTCTGAAAAAGACATTATGGAAAATAATTATTACATGTTTACTATGTAATTGAATTTAAGCATTATTAGTCACATGCCAGTCATTTGACATTCCCACAATGCTTTATTGATTTTTGGCACGAAATCTAAAAATAGCTTAAGAAGCTTCGTAGCCTTTTAAGGGAATACCATAAAAATTTTTTTTTTTGTAATTTTATGGTTCTTAATTATTGATGATTTGTATTATTTTTTCATATAAATTTCAATGATATATATTTTTTTTAATTTGGTGTGATGTGAAAATTCTAAATACCCACCTTAAATGGCATTTTCTCCCACAGTGTTTTCAAAAGCTCTCGTCTGTGGACTCATGAAACTCATGGTGTAAGGTAAATGGTTTATACATAAGCAGGTAAAAAATACAAGTTGAAGTATTTAACTCTTTACCAAACGACAAACTTTTAGACTATTGAAAGCACTTGCAGATAGCAAAATAAACTTAACTCAAAAAATGAAATTTGTTTCCAGCAGGGTAGAAAACATTGTGGGAAAAGGAGAAAATGCTGGTAACCAGCATTTTCTCCTTTTCCCACAATCTTTTCAAAAGGCTTCTATCTCAGGGTGGTAAAACCAGGGATTGTTTGGTAAAGGGTTAAGCAGAAGAAAGCGGAAATGGTGAATAGTTGATAACATTATGTTTTTAGGTGTACAAACGTACTAATACAGTATAAAGTCTGATATTGAAGTTTCTACTTGAGAAATAATCGTCTTCTTATCATGGTTTATCATTCAATAAACCACAGTTGTGAGTTATGAGGCACAATAAATAATCCATGAGGGCAATAGCCCAAGTGGTTTATTTATTGCACCTCATAACTCACATGGTTTATTGAAAGATAAACCACAATAGAAAGAAGATTATTTCGATTCTAACATGGCTAATTCTTAATGAAAGGAAAACAAGTTCAAACTTAGAGTAAAAACGTGGATGAAGATTATGTTCCATTGAATAACTCACTCATTGAATGACGTCATTTGATACAGAATGACGTCACTCTACGTGGATTGTCGCAGATTTTACCATGCTTTCCTTGTACTGTGTTTATAGAGCCGAATTCGCGTGTCATGTTAGAATTTCTATTATGCACCAGTACTGAATGATACATGACAACAGCTCATTCATGACACCAAAATATGTAATTCTTGACATCATCGTGGCACTGAACATTGCAAAACATTGCAAAGTTAGTCGATCTACAGTTAGAAATTGTTAGAAATTTAATATGCTGAGAGTTGAAAACTGAAAATTAGATAATTCTTACCTAGTAAACTGGCAAAAAGCCACTCAGAACTTGCCAATATTCATGAAAACAACTAATGTCGAATTATCAAAATATATCAAACTACTCACCACATACTTTCTTTAATTGAAATCTAGCAAAATGAACTTTAAAAGTCATTTACATGTACTTATCTTTTTACCAGAGGCCAAAATTTACAATTTGTCCAAACTGAAAATATTTGGAGATGACATGAACTCTAGCTAAAAATATAGTATTTGTAACAGAAAGGGTGGAAATCATAGTGGCAAAAGGAGAAAATGCTCAGGTTACCAGCATTACCTCCTTTTCGCAAATATTTTTAAACATGTCATCCCATTTCCCAGGATCTTTTAATTCTTTACCACATAATCCCGACTTTAAACGACACTGAGAAAGAAGCCTTTTGAAAATGCTGTGGGAAAAGGAGAAAATGCTGGTAACCAGCATTTTCTCCTTTTCCCACAGTGTTTTCTATCCTTTGCAAACCAAATTTTGATTTCTCAGTCACCTTCATTATGTCGTCTGCAAATGCTTTCAGTTTGGACCAGTGTAAAATTTTCTCAGGTGGTAAAGACGTTAAGTCGTAGTTGTGCTGTAAAATATTATATTTGTTCAGGCAAAGTGTGACAAAAATGCTAAACAATCATATTTTTTAGGACTGTTGTATGGAAAAGGAGATACATGATCCTTTTTCTCTTGTATATGAGGCATGATCTATATATTTATCAAAAATAACAATTGAAATTTTTCAGAGAAACTTAAAGGGGACTCAAAATTGAATCGAAGTGACTGTGAACAAGATCAAAGACTAGGTGCTACCATTGCCATCAACCACAACTTTCAAAAGCATGTGCACAGCACCAGTACCTTACCAATGGTTACGGTAAGAATGTTTGTTTTCCTTCATTTTAGAGTGTTACGGGAGATCACTCCTTTCTTACTGCATAACTTTTCTGTATAAAATCAATACCTGACAACTGCGTCAGAGAGAATTCTCTTTGGCTCAGTGGTTATGGTATTGGTCTTTTACCACATGGGAAAGTTTTAGACCGGTCTAAATTGAAAGCACTTGCAGACGACAAAATAAATGTGACAGAAAAATTGAAATATGGTTTGGGAAGGATAGAAAACATTGTGGGAAAAGGAGAAAATGCTGGTTACCAGCATTTTCTCCTTTTCCCACAATGTTTTCAAAAGGCTTTTTTCTCAGGGTCGTTAAAAGTCGGGATTTTATGGTAAAGAGTTAAACCTCGAAAAAGGAGGATAATTGCCCTTCATGGGTTCGAGTTCCGCCAGAGGTGGATTGTATTTCAGCTATGCATCTGTTCATTTGTTTCATTGTTATGGATTTTGTTTGTAAGATGCGGTCTCGTGTGAGATTGGCATTTGAGCCTAATAAGGCTTTGAGTCATCAATTTAATGATGACTTTAAGAAGGGGTGTGTTATGGGAGATCACTCCTTCCTTACTGCATAACTTTCCCCATCTTCGCAAGCCAAGGCTGACGATTCACTACGCTACTCTACCCTTGGCGGATCGAGCTTGATTTTTACATTCACCTGATACGCTTTTTCATTGGATGCAGCCAGCTCTAACTACAACAAATGTAATCACTCGTAGCATTTCATCTTTGATAAAAATAGAACAAGGTCGCTACCTTCATAATAAAAGGTAAACATGGAAACCCACGTGGATGTCTGCTTATCTCTTCATGTGTATTCATGAGCGGTTTGTAAAACGATATTTCATTTGCTTTTAGAAATATGATGTAAAGGGGGGTAATAACCAGCGTCCAATAGAGGGCGCATTGCAGGAATCTCCAAATTGGGCTCAATCAGCCAAGGTAAGATCCATGTAGTGATCATAACCTTGGCTCGCGAAGATGAACTTTCCCTTATAAAATCAATACCTGACAACTACGTCAGAGAGAATTCTCTTTGGCTCAGTGGTTATGGTATTGGTCTTTTAAACCTAAAAAAAGGTGGATATATGCCCTTTATGGGTTTGAGTTCAGCCAGAGGCAGATTGTATTTCAGCTATGCATTTGTTCATTTGTATCTTTGTTACAGACTTTGTTTTTAAGAGAAATTCAAGAGGCAACCAGTATTTTTTAACCCTTCTTACTTAACCCATTACCACAAAGTCCCTACTTTTGATGGCCCTGAGAAAGCAGTTTTTAGAAAACATTGTGGGAAAAGGAGAAAATGCTGGTAACCAGCATTTTCTCTTTTTCCCACAGTGTTTTTTACTCTTGACAAAACAAATTTCAAATTTTCACTCTGTTTTATTTTGTCATCTGCAAATGCTTTTGATTTGGACGAGTCTAAAATTTTGTCGTTTGGTAATGAGTTAAAGTACTGAACAGAGAGTAAATATAAATATATACTCCAATAGAATTCGCACCCCCCATTCCATACTCCATATTAAATTTGAACCAGGAAGTAGATCTTCTTAGTATGTAGAATATAGAATTGGTCATTTTCTTAGCCAAATATGGGGGTGGTCTTAAACACCACAGACTACCACAGACCAATACAGACCTTACCAGAGACCACCACAGATGCCCATACAGACTGTCAAAGATCCACAGAAATAAATCTCAATGTTTAAACTTTAGATAAAAACATGTGAATAAATTTGAATTATTTCAAATAGAGTATAAAACATCTTGGCGAGCCAAGTTTACGATCACTATGTGGATCTTACACAATGTTTTCTACCCTTCACAAAACAAATTTCAAATTTTTATACGCCCGAAGGGTCGTATTATGTTATACCCCCAGTCGTCCGTCCGTCTGTCTGTCCGGCCTCACGAGCCCGACATTGTGGGGTTAGGGGTCATTTGTCCATTTAGTCTCTATGGAGTTCCTTCCGTCCATCTGGTAGGTTAGGGGTTAGGGTTAGGGTTAGGTTTGTAGGGTTAGGGTTTGTGGGGTTAGGGTTAGCTTGTGGGGTTAACTTTGTGGGGTTATTTGGGTGTATTGAATAAAGAGCAATTCGACCTCACAAGGTCCGTCCTGTAAGACTGTCTGTCCGTCCGTCCGTCCGTCCGTCCATCCGTTAGCAATTTCTTGTGTGTGCAACGCCTCCTACAGTTTTCATTGGAATTATTTGAAACTTGCCACAATGAATCTCCATGATGTCTAGTTGTGCACCTGGGTCTTAGAATTTTGATGGCTGTTTGCGTTCTAAAATTATCTGCCCTTGATTTCTGAAAATAACCAACTTTTCACTTTAAATTTTTCTTCAGGCCTTAACCTCCATACCATAACAGGTATCAACTTGAAACTACATACACTGATAGAACACATTATGGAGAAGTGTACTGCACATGAACCATAACTCTGTGACCTTTATTTTTTTGAGTTATTGCCCTTTGTTAATTTTCACTTTTAATTTTTGTCCAGGCCTTAACTTCCATACCATAAAAGGTATCAACTTGAAACTACATACACTGATAGAACACATTATGGAGAAGTGCAGTGCACATGAACCATAACTCTGCCCCCTTTATTTTTGAGTTATTGCCCTTTGTTAATTTTCAGTTTGAATTTTTTTCCAGGCCATAACTTCCAAACTATAAAAGCTATTAACTTGGAACTTCATACACTGATAGAACCCATTATGGAGAAGTGCATTGCCATTGAAATATAACTCTGCCACATTTATTTTTTGAGTTATTGCCCTTTGCCAATTTTTAGTTTCAATTCTTGTCCAGGCCATAACTTCCAAACTATAAAAGGTATCAACTTGAAACTACATACACTGATAGAACACATTATGGAGAAGTGCAGTGCCCATGAACTATAACTCTGTGACCTTTATTGTTTGAGTTATTGCCCTTTGTTTATTTTTTTAGTTTTAATTTTTGTCCAGGCCATAACTTCTAAACTTTAAAACCTATCATCTTGAAACTTCAAAGACTAATAGAACACATTATGAAGAAGTGCACTGCACAAGAACCATAACTCTGCCATCCTTCTTTTTGAGTTATTGGCCTTTGTTAGTTTTCTCTTTGAATTTTCGTCTGGGCCATAATTTCTAAAATATAAAAGCTATGATCTTGAACCTTTCAAGACTGATAGAACACCTTGTGGAGAACAGCAATTCACAAAATTTGTAACTGTGCCACCCTTCTTTTTTTAGTTATTGCCCTTTAATATTTTTCACATATCATGCAGATTAACTACTCTTCATTCATGGCCCTTCCGTCATTTCAACTCATTTCACTGACAAGCCCCTTTGGGCGTATATGCGCCGCTTTGCGAAGCTCTTGTTAAGTCACTTTTATTTTGTCATCTGGTAATGCTTTGAATTTGGACCATTCTAAAATATTGTCATTTGGTAATGAGTTAACCGTTTACTCCATAGATACTCATTTCTACAGATTGCTTGTAGGAGCCTTTTGGAAAACATTGTGGCAAACGGTGAAATTGCTCATGATGAGCAATTTCACCTTTTGCCACAATGTTTTCTACTAAATCAAAAGGTGTCATATACTCATAAGAAATGACTTCATCCTTACTGTTATTTAGGGTCAATTAGAGATACATGTACCATAGAAATGCCTTATGGGGTTAAGGGTTAAGTCATATCTACTCTATTTTCTTCAAATGCTTTCGATTCGAACACGCCTAAAATTTTGTCATCTGATAACAAGTTAAGTGTCAAACCCTTTGACCCATTTCTCAGGTATGTGCACCTGGTTGGAAGAATGTATATTTGGAGACAGAAAGCAAGCAGAACTACATGGTTGGTATGTGTCTAAAATTGAGGGATGAACTTGAGGTACTACTATGTCCAAGAAAAGATTTCGCGTAAGTGCATTTTTCTCATCTATTTTAAAAAAAAAACATGCACTACTGTCATAGCCCTGCCGTTGTCTGCGTCTAGCAAAGTTCTTGTTGTTTCCTGATACTGCTCTTGTTACTGAAGATAAATTTAAACTGAATAAACAACTGTAGCTAAAATTTTACACAGAATGTCTTTTTTGTCATTAATATGTAGCTGAAAATTGTACGACATATACATGTGTCATTATCGAATAAAATCTCACACACAACAGGGGGAAAAAAATCCTTATCTATAAACTGTGAAATACCATTCAAAATGTGATATATAGAGGATATTTGTTTTTTTTTGGTGAAAGATCAAAATTTATTGCATCGAGTGAACACTATTGGTAATATTTCATGAGTGGTGCAGCCACAAGTGAAAATATTACAATGGTGTTCACGAGATGAAATAAATTTCGGTCTTTCACAGAAAAAAAAACAAATATACTATTTATTTCATGCTTTTAACCCTTTCTGGTTGGAGCTTTATCAAAATCCAGTATGGTACCTTTCAGTTATTCCCTATGGCGTACCCCTCCCACATAGCAACGCATTACAATATTACGGCAAGCGCGAGATATGTAAGGTAAACGTCATATTTGCCATCTGGTTGTCAGGCACACGCAATTAACCTAGGCAACAAGAACATGAAAATTGGTGTTTTCACTGGTGGTACCAGTGTAAGATCGAAAAATATTTTCACTGTTATTTCTCAATATCCTACTGGAAAGCATGAAATAAAATGAGCCTTGAGGTATTTCATTATTTGAGCCATTTTCTGGCAAAAGGGGGCTTAATCCATCATGCCAAGTAAGTCATCACATGATTAGGGACCCATAAAATCTGCTTAATCTAGTGAATGACTGAATCTGGAGGAAGACTGAAACTTGGACCAACAAAAAATTGAGATAACGAAAAGTTTCAGCCCAAGTCAGCCTGCGCAGGCTGACCTCTCGCAGATCTCTCTCTGTATGTGAAGCCCACACAGAGCATGGCTCATTTGTTTTATTTTGTTTACCTTTTTTGAATCAAATGTCAAATCTTCACACATTTCTCATATCAAATGCATGTACAAGCGTCAGGAAAGTTAACACAGTATGATGTTCTGTATATCTTTTTCATGAAACTTTCATATACATGTATTACTTATTGGATTAACCCTTTACTATGTGGCAAATTTTTAGACCTATCCCTATTGAAGGCTGGTTGGTTGGTTGGTTGTATTAGGGTTTAACGCCACTTCAACAACTATAAGGTCATATCATGGTGGTCGGTGATGCACATGTGTTTCCTGGCTTTTTCACACCTGTACTAACACAACTTTCTTTCTAAAGTCACCGACTACTTTTCTCACATGCTTCAGCAGAGGTGAGAGGCGAAAATAAGCTGGAAAGAAAGTTCGCCTCAACCGGGTATTGAACTCACAACCACCAGGTCATGAGTCCGACACGCTCACCACTGAGCCACCCGGGCAGGCCCTATTGAAGGCATTTGCTGTCGACAATTTCAAAGTGGCTGATATAGTGCAATAATGTTTTGATAGGGGTAGAAAAACTTTGTGGGAAAAGCAGAAAACGCCGGTTACCAGCATTTTCTCCTTTTCCTACAATGTTTTCAAAAGGTTTCTTCCTCAGGGTCATTAGAAGTCGTCATTGTGTGGTACAGAGTTAAATACTTTTGCTATGAATGAAAATGTGGAATCATTCAGCTGTTGGAGCTCAGCCAGACATCTCTGTGAATAGGGTGTCTGACTCCTGACCTGGTGTTTGTTGGTTTGTTACCTGTTGCAGGAAAATTTCTTTCTGGCAATTTTTCATCTCTCACCTCTGATGCATGTGAGAAAAATGGTCACTAGAATGAAAGTCGTGTCACTACTGATGTGAAAATGCAGGAGGCAAATGCTAAGGTGCATTGACTGCTGTGCTATGATTAAAACCTTTAAAATGGCTTAACTCTTTACAAAATGACAAAATTTCAGTCTGGTACAAATTGAAAGCATTTGCAGACAACAAAATAAAAGTGACTGAAAAATTGAAATATGCTTTTGGGAAGGGAAGAAAACATTGTGGGAAAATGCTGATTACCAGCATTTTCTCCTTTTCCCTCAATGTTTTCAGAAGGCTTCTTTGTCAGGGTTGTTAAAAGTCGGGATTGTGTGGTAAAGAGTTAAAGGACCAATTCAAAGGAATGAATTAGCTCTTAGATGGCTATGTAAAATAGTCAATATACAGTCAATATAAAAATCCACCTTGAAGGCATTTCAAGCCTGTTTGACAAATTATCATTGAAGAGGCACCCCATTTGTCAACTAGTCTAGATCAAATGGATAAATAAATCAGAATTTGCTTTACTTTAAAATTTAGAAAATGCTAGAGAATTATCTTGTTCCCAAACGACAAAATTTTAGGTTTGTCCAAATCAAAAGCATTTGCAGATGACAAAATAAAAGTGACGGAAAATTTGAAATTTGTTTTGTGAAGGGTAGAAAACATTGTGGGAAAAGGAGAAAATGCTGGGAACCAGCATTTTCTCCTTTTCCCACAATGTTTTTAAAGGCTTCTTCCTTAGGGGCGTTAAAAGTAGGGATTGTGTGGTAATGGGATAATTATACAACAAATGTAATTGAAAATACATGTATTTGGTTAATACATGCCAAGACAGCATTTTAAATTTTATTCCAATGCCTAAAGATCAAATAATCATAATTTTTAGCAGAATTACATACAATGTTTATAGAGTGAATAGAAAGATTTAATTAGTTTACCTAAGCTAGATTTGTATGTCGTGTGTTATATTGAAATCATATCAAAGAGTAGATTTATTTTGTCAAAATTTTGTATGAAAAATTTGTGTTTTTATAAAGATTATGACACATTCCTTGACACTTTCTGAACACCCTTTATGTGCATATATATTGTTTTCAATTTCAGCTACTGTTGGCCATTCTGGACATTTGAAGGAAAAGCATTTGACAAGGGCCAGCCTTATTACGCCTTTGCACAAGGTGGTCTTTCAGCTGCTTTTACCACGGTAACTATATGAAATTTTGATCCATCAAGAAACATGGCTCTGGTGAATGGGGGCTACTTGCACTGTATGGAAATGAAGAAATTCTTAAAAATTCTTCTTCTCTAAAACCTAGGGCTGTAACGATACAGGTCACGAATACGAATACACATCACGATACAGGGGCACGAATACGAATATTTATTCATGAATATAAATTTTTTCCAGGCACAAAATATTACTTTTTCAATGCTTTGGATTAAAAAAAAGTCACATTAATATTAATAAAGTAATGAAAAAAGCCTACCTGGCTTTAAACATTGATTTAACACTTTCCAAAATGTTAGATTTTAGACTCTTCTAAACTGAAAGATTTTGCAGAAGACAATTTCAAATTTGATATAAATGGCAGAAAGTTCTTCAAACAGATAGAAAACACTGTGGGAAAAGGAGAAAATGCTGGTAACCAGCATTTTCTTTACCAACAATATTTCCTGCTCTATCAAAGACATAGATCATCAATTTAGCAATATTCATCTTGTCTTCTGCAAATGCTCTCAATTTGGACTAGTCTAAAATTTTGTCATTTGGTAATGGGTTACTCAACTCTACTGCTTATACTATTATTTTTTTGTAGGAAACATCTAAAACATACTTTATGCACTCTCTAAATCTGTTAACTCAACATTGATACGCCAATCATTTGTAATCTTCATACAAACTGGCTTCCTAATTAGTCTCAGCAAAAATATATACAAATATCGAAGAAATATCTTTATAAATACATATATTTGAAAAATTATACTATAACAGGGCCAAAGTGCCTATTTCTGGGCTTGACCGGTTATATTTTTCATTTAAGGATGGTGCCGGTTTGACTTCTTGTCACGTACGTTTGACAGACCGAGGCCGTTTTGACTAGGGGCCGACTTCATATTTGGTCAGTTCGACCTATTAAAATTGATTGATATTAATCTCGATATACTTTTTCATGACTGCGTAGTCTGCATATTGTCGGGGTTTGCCTTGTTATGACTTTGTCCCCCTCCTTTACTCGTGGAAACCCGAAATATTTCCACTCAGAGGACTTAAATTTTGCCGGTGGACTAACAATCTCGTCTGACACTTCGCGGGAAATGCGAGAGACTCCTTTACAATATGTCGCTATATTAATGTTAAACCTGTACACAATGACGATTAATAAATAAAAACTTTTATTTCTTGAATTATTATTATTGAAATTTAGAACATTTTTTGATTTTCAAGTGTTTTTAATTCCTTTCCTAGTAGTTTACGACATATGCCATAAAGCGTCATCCAAACCTCTCAAAGTTGCTTCCCTTTCGATCATCGTTTACAGATCTAGATAAAATTCAGCACGGCGGGGAATCACGTGACACAACAACAACAACAATGACCGTTATTTGAAAAAATTCCCCAACTTCAGGTAAGAAAATCTTCAATAATTCCGTTAATACGTGACCGATTGGAATTTGGTTTGAAGCAGAGAAGGCGGAAGGACTCCGGAGATTTGCTTGATGTGTTAGATATTTTAAACAACACCTGATAAAAAAGTTATTGACGAGCAAACAAATTACCCAGGGTAAAAAAATTGTTTGCTTGTCAATAACTTTTTTATCAGGTGTTGTTTAAAAAATCTAACACATCAAGCAAATCCCTGGAGTCCTTCCGCCTTCTCTGCTTCAAACCAAATTCCAATCGGTCATGTATTAACGGAATTATTGAAGATTTTCTTACCTGAAGTCGGGGAATTTTTTCAAATAACGGTCAATTTTGTTGTTGTTGTGTCACGTGATTCCCTGCCGTGTTCAGGTTTGCTCTTCGGGGAAAACTCTGTTGAACTTGACTGAGCAGTCAGCATTCCTAACTATTTATTTGTGTTGTATTCACCAATATTCGGTTCTCGGACTGACGAATACGATACGTATTCGCCGGGAAAAAAATATTCGGTGCACCGAATATTCGAGTGTATTGTTACTAAATGTTTCTTAGCTGACCCTTTTCAAAAATTGCTGGAGAAATTTTGATCCATGAAGAAACATGGCTGTGATGGCTGTGGGCTATTTATACAATACAGACATGAGGAAATTTTTAAAAATTGATTTTCTCTAAAATGGCTGATTACTGGTAGATTTTGAAAAAAATGGCTATGGTCCGCTCAAAAATTCAGGTGAGCGATCCAGGGCCATCTTGTTTAAAATAATCATGATAGTTATCTGGTATCTTGTGCGATATCTTTTGAGGATATGGGAAAGTAAAAACCAGCAAGTTTTCCTATGTATTCCAATTATAGAAATCATCTTTAGAGCATTTAATTTGTGGTGTGCAAATGCTTTGAGCGTGGAGAGATCCAAAGCTTTATTAGTTGGTTAACCCTTTACCACATGACAAGATTTTAGTCCTATCTGAGTCAAAAGCATTTTCTGATGACAGTTGCCATGTGGCTCCTATGAAAGGATTTTTCTTTGAAAGGGAAGAAAACATTTTTGGGAAAAGGAGAAAATGCTGGTAACCAGCATTTTCTCCTTTTCCCAAAATGTTTTCCAAAGCCTTCTCTTTCAGAGGTGTTAAAAGTCATCATTGTGTGGTAAAGGGTTAACTCGTTATCAAATGACAATATTTTAGGCTTGTCCAAATCCAAAGCGTTTGCAGACGACAAGATGAAAGTGACTGAAAATTTGAAATTTGTTTTGTGAAGTATTGAAAACATTATGCGAAAAGGAGAAAATGCTGGTTACCAGCATTTTCTCCTTTTCCCACAATGTTTTCTAAAGACTTCTTTCTCAGTGTTGTCAAGTTAGGGATTGTGTGGTAAAGGGTTAAGTATTTGACTTTATTCAATTAAAATTCGAGGTTTGTGTTTCTACACCTTCTTGTTCAAAGTCCAAAGACAAAGAAGCTCTCCTGTATTTGTACATGAATATACCATAATTAAAGTATTCTGAAGTACCATACTATAATATACAAGATCCAATTTTAAAACATGATTCAAGCAATCAAAGGACTTTCTTTCCATAGTTATATTCCATGGCTATTCTAGAACCCTATTTTGTCTACCAAGTTTTAGTAGGATCAAGAAAATTTGAAAATTACTACTTAACCCTTTACCCCATAAGCCATTTCTTTGGTATCTGTAATTGACCCCAAATAACAGCAAGGATGAAGCCATTTTTTATGGGTATATGACACCTTTTGATAGCATAAAAAACATTGTGGCAAAAGGTGAAATTGCTCATGACGAGCAATTTCACCTTTTGCCACAATTTTTTCCAAAGTCTCCTACAAGCAATGCGTAGAAACGAGTATCTATGGAGTATAGGGTTAACCACACAATCCCTACTTTTGACACTCCTGGAAAAGAAGCCTTTTGAAAACATTGCGGGAAAAGGAAAAATGCTGGTAACCAGCATCTTCTCCTTTTCCCACAATGTTTTCTACCCTTCACAAAATGAATTTAAAAATTTCAGCCAATTTTATTTTGTCGTCTGCAAATGCTTTTGATTTTGACAAGTCTAAAATAATGTCAACTGGTAATGAGTTAAGGAATGAAACAAATGTTTTATTTTTTTTTCATGGAGGTATTGAAAGAATCACACTGTAATAAATCACAAATACAAAGGTGTGATTAGGTTGTTTTTTCATACCTCCATGAAAACAAAAACAACTTTCTGAATTCCTTACAATTCAATATTACAGACACAAATAAGCACTTGAATAATACTAATTGTTTTTTTTTTTAAAAACCAACACTGCATATTTATTTAATGTCCATTTCATTCATAATTCGTAGCGTTGTAAAACTGATGCTTTATGAAGTAACAATGACATAAATTTGTGACATCATTATAGTATCAAACATTTGCAGGTTCAGTAGATTTACTATTAGAAGTTCAGTACACTAGAACTAAGTTGAGTACAAGAGTGTTAGAACCCAGGAAAGTGACAATGGGTTTTCAGATCTCTCTCTGAATTTACTGTTGGATATTCTTTTAATATTTAGAGAAAATAAATTCAGCTAGCAATTTGAACTTCAGACTAAATAAAGATCTAAAATCAGAAAGAAAACTATTATGAAATCTCGTATTCATGTTTGTTTACATTACTTTGACTGCAAAAGTAGTCCCGGCACTGCTGCCTTTTTTTTAATGGAGCTATGGAAAAAAATCAGCCAATCAAAACTGCCAATTTTCATGAAAAAATAATAACTAATATTGAATTATTCAAGCATGTTACAATACTTTTTACATGTATATTACAATTTCAGGATGGTATTAGTGAAGTGACCGGGGGTCCAGGAGTCAAAGAATGGAGAGGTACAGATCTCTAAATAAGGAGGAGTGATGATTTTCTAAATCCATTATTTCTCTTTAATCCTTTCCCAAACAATCCCTGGTTTTTACGACCCCGAGACAGAAACTTTTTGAAACATTATGGGAAAAGGAGAAAATGCTGGTAACCAGCATTTTCTCCTTTTCCCACAGCGTTTTCTACCCTGCTGGAAACAAATTTCAGTTCTTGAGTTACATTTAGTTTGTCGTCTGCAAGTGCTTTGAATTTGGACCAGTCTAAAATTTTGTTGATTGGTAAAGAGTTAAAACTCTATGTTGATGGTACTAGTTAAAATCATATCAATGAATACCTTAACATAGGGTTTCGTTGAGAATAAGTAATACATGTGTATTTTTAATTCTAAAATCTAAAACACTCCCTTTTTCTAGAGCTATAGAGGTAGATTTAGATGATTATATGCATTTATATTGTAACCATTATCTTTTGCCAGGTGGAATTTTGACCAATCTGATTTGGACATTCTGGGTACAGAATTAGGCTACTTCTTATCATTCTTATCACTTCTTGGGATTGTGTAGTAATGGATTAAACATCATATCACAGTTGTTGGCTTTTTAGGTTAAAAAAAAATTATTAAAATCGGCTGTAAAAAATCTTAACAAGCTTAGGTTGACAAATGCTGCCTTGATAACATTTGAAGGAGACCTGTTTAACTCTATACCACAGAATCCCGACTTTTAACGACCCTGAGAAAGAAGCCTTTTGAAAACATTGTGGGAAAAGGAGAAAATGCTGGTAACCAGCATTTTCTCCTTTTCCCACAATGTTTTCTACTCTGCTGGAAACAAGTTTCATTTTTTTTAATTACATTTATTTTTTTGTCTGCAAATGCTTTTAATGTGGATTGATCTAAAATTCTGTCATGTGGTAAACAGTTAAAAGGAGATCTCAGGTATATCTCAAATGCCAACTTATACATGTACATGGCTTGTAACATGCAAAAACGGGCAGTTTATAGTGTCATCTCAGATCAGCCTGCACAGTCCGCGCAGGTTAATCTGAGACAGAACTTCAAGATACATTAACCCTTTCCGGAATGACAAATTTTGGACTCTTCCAACAGAAAGAGTTTGCAGACGACAATTTTCGATTTGGCCAAAATGGCAAAAAGTTCTTAAAAAGGGTAGAAAACACTGTGGGAAAAGGAGAAATTGCTCCTTAGAAGCAATTTCTCATTTTCCCATAGTGTTTTCAAAAGACTTTTATTGCAGACACCTAAAAACCAGGGCTTGTTTGGGAAAGAGTTGAATTTTGTGCTACAGTAGACTTGCGCAAAATAGAAAATTACATAAAAGGGGAAAGTATCATTTCAGATTAGCCTGCAGGGGCTGATCTGTGACAATTTTTTACACAACTGTCCGAGTGCCACTTTTGGCATGCCATATCAGATCCTATATTTTTACATAGAAACTTGATTTTAACTTGTTACCACATAATTCTGACTTTTAACAACCCTGAAAAAGAAGCCTTTTCAAAACATTGTGGGAAAGGAGAAAATGCTGGTAACCAGCACTTTCTCCTTTTCCCACAATGTTTTCTAGCTGTAACGTGCAACGACCTGGTCACCCATCCAGGCACTAACCTAATGCACGTTGCTTAAGTATCACGGAGAGAAATACACCAAAACAGCATCGCTGTAAAAGCTAGCTCAACAACAAGGCAGGTTTCAAGTGCTTATATATCTAACTTTGTCCATGATATTACTCCTCCTTTGAGAAGTCTCGGTCCTGAGACCTATATACAAGCATATATGTACAGAAACACCAGGGGCATATACATGGGTAAGGCAACTCCTGTGTGGTAGTTGTCATTATCCCACCGCTGCCACCAAATGTAACGTGCAGCGACCTGGTCACCTATCCAGGTACTAACCTAATGCACGTTGCTTTTACTTATCAAGGAGAGAAATACACCAAACCACATCGCTGTAAAAGCTAGCTCAACATCAAGGCAGGTTTCAAGTGCTTATATATCTAACCTCTCTCAGTGACATAACCTTCACAAAACAAATTTCAAATTTTCCGTCACTTTTATTTTGTCATCTGCAAGTGCTTTCAATTTGGACCCGTCTAAATTCTTGTTGTTTGTTCAAGAGTTAGTAGGTCTATTCAATGTTTTTCAGGCAATATGGTAAAGTTGTTCGTCCTTCTCAATGCTTTATAAGATTATATAGAGGATATTTGTTTTTCGGTGAAAGATCAAATTTTATTTCATCAAGTGGACACCATTGGTAATATTTTCACGAGTGGCGCAGCCAGGAATAAAAATATTACCAATGGTGTTCACGAAATGAAATTAATTTCAATCTTTCACTGAAAAAAACAAATATGCTATTTATTTCATGCTTTTAACCCTTTCTGGGAGGAGTTTTATCATAATCCAGTACAGTTCTTTTCTGTTATTCCTGGTGGCATACCCCTCCCGCATAGCAACGCATTACAATATTACCTCAAGTGCAAGAAATGTAAGGTACTGGTAAATTAGGTCATATTTCCATTTGGTTGCAAGGCACGCGCAATTAACCTAGGCAACAAGAACATGAAAAACGGTATTTTCAATGGTGGTATATGTGTAAGATTGAAAAATAATTTCACTGCTATTTCTCAATATCCTACCGGAAAGCATGAAATAAGTACTTTTACCTTTGTCTAAATTGAGAGCAATGAAGGCAGATATAGCTCAGATCATCCACATTTTCATTGGAGAATCCAACATTCTCATCACTTCCCTTTGATATTTCCTAAATATTCATCTCTCATGATCATGAAAACACTGGGTAGTTTAGTGAGGGATTATTTACTATTAGTACTGTTTTACATTTTTTCTCTTGGTTTCAGGGGGTTACAAATTGACCCAGCTGTCGGAGGAAAAACTGATAGATTGGGACCAAGAAAGTACCCTGTATTATGGTAAGTGTATGTAAAAAACCAAATTGTAACAAGCATGTTTCTTTTTTCTTGTAGCATTTTTCATCCTTTGAAAGATTTTCATATTTTCATTTTTTTCATGTGGTAGAGTAGTGGTGGATAACTGAAAGTGCACCCAGGTGTAGGATTCGAGACATGTAGTTTTGGGAGTGTCATTCGGCAGGAAACCTCAAAGCCATAACCTAGTATTAGAGAAATCCATGGCATACTTAACCCATTACCACACAATCCCTACTTTTGACGCCCCTGAGAAAAGAGCCTTTAGAGAACATAGTGGGAAAAGTAGAAAATGGTGGTAACCAGCATTTTCTCCTTTTCCCACAATGTTTTCTACCCTTCACAAAACAAATTTCAAATTTTCAGTCACTTTTATTTTGTCGTCTGCAAATGCTTTCAATTTGGACCAGTCTAAAATATTATCGTATGGTAATGGGTTAAACATGTAGGCTGTTGCTTTGATATGACTGAAATAATGTGGTAAATAGCCTAAAATACAAAACAAAAACAAAATAAACCAATTCATCACTGAATGAAGATATTTTCCAAATATACCTTTGTAAGATTAAAAATAGATTTTATTATCTCTTTACCAGACAAAAAAATTTGAGACTTGTCTAATTCCCACAGTATTTGCAGATGACAAATCAAATGTGACTGTAATTCTGTGAAGCTGTCGTTGATAGCCTAGAAAACATTGTGGAAAAAAGAGAAAATGCTGGTTACCAGCATTTTCTCCTTTTCCCACAATGTTTTCAAGTCTTCTTTCTCAAAAGTCAGGATTGTGTGGTAAGGGGTTAATCTATTGTCAAAGTTCCTATCCTGGATATAAAACAATAAAGTAGGGCCTCTTTATTCCATAAATACATGTAATTCAAAGACTGATATTTGATTTTTTTAAATTATTTCACATCAGTGCGTTTATTCAGTGTTGAAAGATTCCAGTGCTGGCAGCACAATGATTATTATTCTTTGTAGGCTACTCCATTGCAACAGCAGAATTTCATGACTGTAATTGTGATGCTGTTGTTGATAGCCTAGAAAACATTGTGGAAAAAAGAGAAAATGCTGGTTACCAGCATTTTCTCCTTTTCCCACAATGTTTTCAAGTCTTCTCTCTCAAAAGTCAGGATTGTGTGGTAAGGGGTTAACCTATTGTCAAAGTTCCTATCCTGGATATAAAGCAAATAAAGTAGGGCCTCCTTATTCCATACATACATGTACCGGTAATTCAAAGAAATAATATTTGATTTTTTTAACCCTTTCCCAAACGACAAATTTTGGACTCTTCCAAACCAAAAGAGTTTGCAGATGACAGTTTTAGATTTGGAGAAAATATCAGACAGATCTCAAAAAAGGGTAGAAAACACTGTCGGAAAAGGAGAAATTACTCGTTACGAGCAATTTCTCCTTTTCATACAGTGTTTTAAAAAGACTTTTACTGCAGACACGTAAAAACCAGGGCTTGTTCGGGAAAGAGTTAAAATTTATTTTGCATCAGTGCGGTTATTCAGTGTTGAAAATTTCCAGTGCTGACAACTCAGTGATAATTATTCTTTGTAGGCTACTCGATTGCAACAGCAGAATTTCACGACGAGGGCAACTATGTTGTCGCCGGCTGCCCAAACTTTCACGCCAAAACTCAAGGTCATACTGGAAAGGTAATGGTCTTCCTGTGTGTCTGTGTGTGTGTCTGTCAGTATGTGTGTGGGTCTGTGTCGGGGTGTGTGTGTGTGTTGTGTTTGCGAGAAAATTTTCACCTTGCCAAATAATCCAATCTTTTAACCCTCTAGCAAACAATCCCTGGTTTTTACGACCCTGAGATAGAAGTCTTTTGAAAACATTGTGGGAAAAGGAGAAAATGCTGGTGACTAGCATTCTCTCCTTTTCCAACAATGTTTTGCTGGAAAAAAAATTCAATTTTTGAGTTACGTTTATTTTGTTGTCTGCAAGTGCTGTCAATTTGGACCAGTCTAAAGTTATGTCATTTGGTAAAGAGTTCATGACAAAAAGAAGGCCTTTGGAAACACTGTTGTAAGAGGAGAAAAGCCTATTTAGTAGTGCAGATATTGTTTTCTTACCTTTGAAACACAATTTCATAATCTCATTTAGATCTATATTTAGGCTGTTTTCTGCAAAT
This sequence comes from Tridacna crocea, assembly GCA_943736015.1. Lineage (NCBI taxonomy): Eukaryota > Metazoa > Mollusca > Bivalvia > Cardiida > Cardiidae > Tridacna > Tridacna crocea. The sequence goes on from OX031069.1 coordinate 21,501,577, forward strand.
GCTCAGAAATTAGACCAGTCTAAAAGTTTGTCGAATGGTAGATGGTTAACCCATTACCACACAATCCCTACTTTTGACGACCCTGAGAAAGAAGCCTTTAGAAAACATTGTGGGAAGAGGAGAAAATTCTGGTAACCAGTATTTTCTCCTTTTTCCACAATTTTTTCTATCCTTCACAAAACAAATTTCAAATTTTCCGTCACTTTTATTTTGTCGTCTGCAAATGCTTTCAATTTGGACAAGCCTAAAATATTGTCGTTTGGTAATGAGTTAAACTGCAAACTAATTAGTGAGTGATGCAAGAGTTAGCCCATGTAAAGCAAAAAGAAAACTGTAGAAAAAAGGAATGTTGACTTGGCCAATTTAACTGCAATTAAATTTTGTAGACAGCTAATTAAATGTGGCGATAATAGAGAAAGTTTCTATCTAAAAGGATGGAAAGCAATCTTACCAGCATTTTTTATTGTTTTGCACATTACTATTGAAAGTTTTTTCCTAAAAGCTTTGAAAAACACAGGATTGTTTGGCTAAACAAAAAGTTTTGTCTGGTAAAGAGTTGTGAAGATATGGGCCTATAACAAGCGAAATTAGGGGCATTCAGACATTTGTGTAAAGTCACCTCTCGGATCAGCCTGCGCAATCTGTGCAGGCTAAACCGAAACAGCACTTTTTGTTTTGTGTAGTTTTCTGTTTTGCGAAAGTGTGCTGTAGGACAAAACCTATTTTTATACTGCAAAGAAATATCTCATGATCAGTTCGGATAATATGCCATGAATGCATATATCATTTACACTGTTAAAATCAACGAAAAAGCAATTTCACTTTCGGGAGCCCTGTATGTATACTTGACTACACGTTCAGCACAACATCCAAAATAGTGGCGCCAATCGAGATAAACATTTAGATTATGCACATGCTTTACCAAGGTTTTAGTCGCATCATTCCCCAATGACATCAGTTTTCAATAAATTGGGGCACGCAGAAGGGAAATTCTACTTTATCATTATACTCATTTTTTGAAAACAAAAATACAGGTTGGAATTGCATAACACTGCAGTATAATGAATTTGTTGTACGGTCGGGTGGCAATGGACTTGGAAACTTGTTCAAGGCTGTGTGCTTTGGTAAAATTGGCTTTGGTCGACATGATTTACCACAGCCATGAACAAGTTTCCAAGTCCCCTGCCACGTGATTGTGCAACTGATAATGTGGTTGTAAAGTGCCATCTCGGATTAGCCTGCGCAGTCCTTTGCAGGTTGATCTGAGACGAAGCTTTAGGCAAATGTGTAAATGCCCCTATTTGCGTGTTGAAAGCCATATGTGATCTTTGATATTACAGGCTCATTTTGACCTAACTACTAGTCAATATAAATCGAAAATTGACTTTCATTGACCAGTATGAAAAAAAACTCCCTGAAAGGAAGCAAGTGATTGCAACAAGTAATGATTATTTATTTCTTTTCAGAATTATGAGATAAGCTCCCATTTACAAGGATATGAAAGGTTGTTTTTAGCTCACCTGAGCACGAAGTGCTCATGGTGAGCTTTTGTGATCGCCCAATGTCTGTCGTCCGTCGTCCACAATTTCTTTAAACATCTTCTCCTCCTAAACCACTGGGCCAATCTTGATGAAACTTGGCAGGGATGTTCCTTGGGTAAAGCTCTACCAAAGTTGTTCAAGAGATTGAATTCCAGCCATAATTCTGGTTGCTATGGCAACCGAAAGGAAAAAAATAGCAAAATCTTTGAAAATGTTCTTCTCTGAAAGTAGAAGGTGTAGAGCTTTGATATTTGATATGTAGCATCTCCTAGCAAACCTCTACCAAGATTGTTCATATGATGCCCCTGGGGTCAAAACTGGCCCCACCCCGGGGGTCACAAGTTTGAAACTAAGGAACAAAGAAGGAAAACTTTAAAAATCATCTTCTCTGAAACTAGAAGGCGCAGAGCTTTGATATTTGGTATGTAGCATCTCCTAGTAGACCTCTACCAAGATTGTTCATATGATGCCCCTGGGGTCAAAACTGGCCTGCCCCGGGGGTCACAAGTTTGAAACATAGGAACAAAGAAGGAAAACTTCAAAATTCTTCTTCTCTGAAACTAGAAGGTGCAGAGCTTTGATATTTGGTATGTAGCATCTCCTAGTGGACCTCTACCAAGATTGTTCATATGATGCCTCTGGGGTCAAAACTGGCCCTGCCCCGGGGGTCACAAGTTTGAAACATAGGAACAAAGAAGGAAAACTTCAAAATTCTTCTTCTCTGAAACTAGAAGGCGTAGAGCTTTGATATTTAGTATGTAGCATCTCCTAGTGGACCTCTACCAAGATTGTGCATATGATGCCCCTGGGGTCAAAACTGGCCCTGCCCCGGGAATCACAAGTTTGAAACATAAGAACAAAATAGGAAAACTTTAAAATTCTTCTCCTCTGAAACTAGAAAGTGCAGAGCTTTGATATTTGGTTTGTAGCATCTCCTGGTAGACCTCTAACAAGATTGTTCATACCATACCCCTGGGGTCAAAACTGGCCCCGCCCGGGGGGTCTTTTTCTCTGAAACTAGAAGGCGTAGAGCTTTGATATTTGGTATGTAGCATCTCCTAGTGGACCTCTACCAAGATTGTTCATATGATGCCCCTGGGGTCAAAACTGGCCCTGCCCCGGGGGCCACAATTTTGAAACATCGGAACAAAGAAGGAAAACTTCAAAATTCTTCTTCTCTGAAACTAGAAGGCGTAGAGCTTTGATATTTGGTATGTAGCATCTCCTAGTGGACCTCTACCAAGATTGTGCATATGATGCCCCTGGGGTGAAAACTGGCCCTGCCCCGGGGATCACAAGTTTGAAACATAAGAACAAAGAAGGAAAACTTAAAAATCTTCTTTTCTGAAACTAGAAGGCGCAGAGCTTTGATATTTGGTTTGTAGCATCTCCCAGCAAACCTCTACCAAGATTGTACATATGATGCCCCTGGGGTCAAAACTGGCCCTGTCCCGGGGGTCACAAGTTTGAAACATAGGAATAAAGAAGGAAAACTTTGAAAATCTTCTTCTCTGAAACTAGAAGGCGTAGAGCTTTGATATTTGGTATGTAGCATCTCCTAGTGGACCTCTACCAAGATTGTTCATATGATGCCCCTGGGGTCAAAACTGGCCCTGCCCCGGGGGCCACAAGTTTGAAACATAAGAACAAAGAAGGAAAACTTCAAAATTCTTCTTCTCTGAAACTAGAAGGCGTAGAGCTTTGATATTTGGTATGTAGCATCTCCTAGTGGACCTCTACCAAGATTGTGCATATGATGCCCCTGGGGTGAAAACTGGCCCTGCCCTGGGGATCACAGGTTTTTAACATAAGAACAAAGAAGGAAAACTTCAAAATCTTCTTCTCTGAAACTAGAAGGCGCAGAGCTTTGATATTTGGTATGTAGCATCTCCTAGTGGACCTCTACCAAGATTGTTCATATGATGCCCCTGGGGTCAAAACTGGCCCTGCCCCGGGGATCACAGGTTTATAACATAAGAACAAAGAAGGAAAACTTCAAAATCTTCTTCTCTGAAACTAGAAGGCGCAGAGCTTTGATATTTGGTATGTAGCATCTCCTAGTGGACCTCTACCAAGATTGTTCATATGATGCCCCTGGGGTCAAAACTGGCCCTGCCCCGGGGGTCACAAGTTTGAAACATAGGAACAAAGAAGGAAAACTTCAAAATTCTTCTTCTCTGAAACTAGAAGGCGTAGAGCTTTGATATTTAGTATGTAGCATCTCCTTGTGGACCTCTACCAAGAATGTTCATATGATGCCCCTGGGGTCAAAACTGGCCCTGCCCCAGGAATCACAAGTTTGAAACATAAGAACAAAGAAGGAAAACTTTAAAATTCTTCTCCTCTGAAACTAGAAAGTGCAGAGCTTTGATATTTGGTTTGTAGCATCTTCTAGTAGACCTCTACCAAGATTGTTCATATCATACCCCTGGGGTCAAAACTGGCCCCGCACCGGGGGTCACAAGTTTGAAACTTAGGAACAAAGAAGGAAAATTTTAAAATTTTACTTCTCTGAAACTAGAAGGCGTAGAGCTTTGATATTTGGTATGTATCATCTCCTGGTGGACCTCTACCAAGATTGTTCATATGATGCCCCTTGGGTCAAAACTGGCCCCGTCCCGGGGGTCACAAGTTTGTATTATAGGAACAAAGAAGGAAAACTTTAAAAATCTTCTTCTCTGAAACTAGAAGGCGCAGAGCTTTGATATTTGGTTTGTAGCATCTCCCAGCAAACCTCTACCATGATTGTTCATATGATGCCCCTGGGGTCAAAACTGGCCCTGTCCCGGGGGTCACAAGTTTGAAACTAAGGAACAAAGAAGGAAAACTTTGAAAATCTTCTTCTCTGAAACTAGAAGGCGCAGAGCTTTGATATTTAGTATGTAGCATCTCCTAGTGGACCTCTACCAAGATTGTTCATATGATGCCCCTGGGGTCAAAACTGGCCCGGCCCTGGGTGTCACAAGTTTGAAAGATAGGAACAAAGAAGGAAAACTTCAAAATTCTTCTTCTCTGAAACTAGAAGGCGTAGAGCTTTGATATTTGGTATGTAGCATCTCCTAGTGGACCTCTACCAAGATTGTTCATATGATGCCTCTGGGGTCAAAACTGGCCCTGCCCCGGGGGCCACAAGTTTGAAACTTAGGAACAAAGAAGGAAAACTTCAAAATCTTCTTCTCTAAAACTAGAAGGCGTAGAGCTTTGATATTTAGTATGTAGCATCTCCTTGTGGACCTCTACCAAGATTGGTCATATGATGCCCCTGGGGTCAAAACTGGCCCTGCCCTTGGGGTCACAAGTTTGAAACATAGGAACAAAGAAGGAAAACTTCAAAATTCTTCTTCTCTGAAACTAGTATATGTAGAGCTTTGATATTTGGTATGTAGCATCTCCTAGTGGACCTCTACCAAGATTGTTCATATGATGCCTCTGGGGTCAAAACTGGCCCTGCCCCGGGGGCCACAAGTTTGAAACTTAGGAACAAAGAAGGAAAACTTCAAAATCTTCTCTAAAACTAGAAGGCGCAGAGCTTTGATATTTAGTATGTAGCATCTCCTTGTGGACCTCTACCAAGATTGGTCATATGATGCCCCCGGGGTCAAAACTGGCCCTGCCCCGGGGGTCACAAGTTCGAAACATAGGAACAAAGAAGGAAAATTTCAAAATTCTTCTTCTCTGAAACTAGAAGGCGTAGAGCTTTGATATTTGGTATGTAGCATCTCCTAGTGGACCTCTACCAAGATTGTTCATATGATGCCCCTGGGGTCAAAACTGGCGCTGCCCCGGGGGTCACAAGTTTGAAACTTAGAAACAAAGAAGGAAAATTTTAAAATTCTACTTCTCTGAAACTAGAAGGCGTAGAACTTTGATATTTGGTTTGTAGCATCTCCTAGTGGACCTCTACCAAGATTGTTCATATGATGCCCCTGGGGTCATAACTGGCCCCGCCCCGGGGGACACAAATTTGTATTATAGGAACAAAGAAGGAAAATTTTAAAATTCTTCTTCTCTGAAACTAGAAGGCGCAGAGCTTTGATATTTAGTATGTAGCATCTCCTAGTGGACCTCTACCAAGATTGTTCATATGAAGTCCTTGGGGTCAAAACTGGCCCCGCCCCGGTGGTCACTAGTTTGAAACATAGAAATAAAGAAGGAAAACTTTAAAAATCTTCTTGTCTGAAACTAGGTGCTGCAGAGCTTTGATATTTGGTATGTAGCATCTCCTAGTGAACCTCTACCAAGATTGTTCATATGATGCCCCTTGTGTCAAAACTGGTTCCGCCCAGAGGTCACAAGTTTGAAACATAGGAACAAAGAAGGAAAACTTTAAATTTCTTATTCTCTGAAACTAGAAGGCGTAGTGTAGTATCTCTTAATGGCATTCTACAAAGTGTCTACATACTATGCCCCTGGGGTCAAAATTGCCCTGCCCCAGGGGTCACAAGTTTGAAACATTGGAACAAAGAAGGAAAACTTTAAAATCCTGCTTCTGTGAAACTAGAAGGCGTAGAGCTTTGATATTTGGCATGTAGCATCTTCTAGTGGACCTCTATCAAGTTTTTTCCTAGGATGCCCCTGGGGTCAAAACTGGCACTGCCTAGGGGTCACAAGTTTGATTTTACAGCTTGGTACTCATGTAAGCGATTTAGGACCATCGTGGTCCTCTTGTTTTGTCATGTTGGGCTGGGTGATTTTGACTTGTGTATGTCTGTGTTTTCAGGTAGAAATACTGAAAGGTACACAAAAAAGAGAAGTCATTGAATTTGGAATTTGGAAATCAGTAAGTCTCATTTTTATATGTTTTTAACCTTACTGAGCAAAAGATAATAATACTTGCTTTATAGAGATTGTAGATCAAGATCACACTGCAGAACATGTAGTCTGATCTTGATACAAGACTATATCATGGGTATTCACTGACCCATCCTCGGATACCCCAGGGTCTCCCTATTTGCTACGCTACATCGACCCCTGGGACAAGTGACTAATAAAACTTTGAATCAGCCGCCGAAAATCGATACGAAATGTCATAGCGTACAGTCCACTCGCCCATCACAAAATGATGATGGAACCAATGAAAAGCCAGCATTCGGCCAGCGGTAAAGCGAGGTAAATTCAATTAATTGTCCCAGGGGTCGATGCAGCGTAGCAAATAGGGAGACCCCGAGGTATCCCAGGATGTCACCGACCATTCTTAAGAACATTCTAAGTTTTATTTTCCAGAAATTTTCAAAGTGGAATGTAACACAACTTTGATTAGATAAACCATTTACCACAGAACCCATTCTTTAACCCAATAGCACACCATCCCAAGTTTTAACAACTCTGAGGAGGAATGTTTTTGAAAACATTAGGTGAAAAGGAGAAAATGCTGGTAAACAGCATTTTTCTTATGCACACAATGTTTTCTACTCTGTCAAGGGCAAGTTTTGTTCTATCTTTAATTTGGCGTGTGCAAGTGCTTTCATTTCGGACCAGTCTGAAATTTTTGGTCCTCTGATAAAGAGTTAAACAAGCCCGAGGAAGAAAGCTTTTGAAAGCATTGAGAGAAAAAGAAGGAAATGCTGTCTACTAGCATCTTATCCTTTTTCCACAATGTTTTTGACCTTTTCAAAGATTTTTAGCTCACCTGAGCACAAAAACTAGGTCACTAGGTCAAATCTTATAAACACCTTTTGTACGCTCTAGAGGCCACATTTTCAGTCCAAAACTCTTGAAAGTTGGGCAGAATATTTGCCTTTATGATATCTTGGATGAGTTTGAAAATGGGTCATGTGGAGTCAAAAATTAGGTCACAGATCAAATGTTAGAAAAACTTTTTGTAGGCTCTAGAGGCCACATTTTCAGTCCAAAACTCTTGTAAGTTGGTCAGAATGTTTGCCTTGATGATATATTAGACAAGTTTGAAAATGGGTCATTGGGGGTTAAAAACTAGGTCATCAAGTCAAATCTTAGAAAAACCTTGTATATGCACTGGATGCCACATTTTCAGTCCAACACTCTTGAAAATTAGTCAGAATGTTTGCCTTTATAATATCTTGGATGAGTTTGAAAATGGGTCATGTTTAGTCAAAAACTGGGTCAATAGGTCAGATGTTATAAACACCTTTTATATGCTCTGGAGGACACATTTTCAGTCTGATACTCCTAAAACTTGTTCATAATATTTGTCCTGGTGATACCTTGAATGAGTTTGAAAAAATGGGTCATGTGGAGTCAAAAACTAGGTCAATGGGTCAAATATTAGAAAAACCTTGAGTACACTCTAGAGGCTACATTTTCTGCCTGATACTCTTCAGACTTGGTCAGAATGTTTGTTTTGGTGATGTCTCAAAAGAGTTTGATAATGGGTAATTGTCGGGTCCAAAACTAGGGCACTTGGTGAAATCTTAGAAAAACCTTTTGTACGCTGTAGAGGCCACATTTTCAGTCCAGTACTCATGAAACTTGGTCAGAATGTTTGTCTTATTGATATCTCAAAAGTGTTTGATGATGGGTAATGTCTGATAAAAACCTAGGTCACTGGGAAACTAGATGGTTCATGTTTGGTAAATAGACTCAGGTGAGCGATTTCAGGGCCATCATGGCCCTCTTGTATATCAGTACAGATAACATGTCAGTATAAAATCAAACTTTTGAGATTAAGAAGTCACTACTTGGTGTACTTCTTATCTCACCTTCCCCACCATAATGATATTACCTCAGTGCATAAATAAATGTTCTTCTCTGTGATTGTCTGTGATGAGATAAATTGGTAATAGAAGTACTGTACTCCTAGATAACTTCTACCTGAGGACAGTTTATGCTGGACAATCAGTGCACAGGATAACTTGCATGTAGAACTAGTTGTTCTACATGCAAGTTATCCTGTGCACCTAGTAGGTCAGTCAGTAATAGACACTGACTGTAAGAATGCCAAATAGACCAAATAACCATTCCCCCCCGCCCTCCCCCACTTGAAATTTTGCAGTTTAAAGTTTACTTAATATGCCATCTCAGCAACTATAACAGTGAAAGATACTTTAATCAATCCTGAGTGTAAACAAGCCTAACCAGGAATTGAAAACATTGTAGAAAAGGAGAAATTGCTGTAACCAGCATTTTTTTTCCTTTGTCTAATATGCTTTCTACTCTTTCCAAGACAAATTAACAGCATGTTGTCTGCAAACGTTCCCAATATGGACAAGTTTAACTCATTACCAAATGAAAAAAATTTAGGTTTGTCCAAATTGAAAGCATTTGCAGACAACAAAATAAAAATAACTGAAAATTTGAAATTTGTTTTGTGAAGGGTAGAAAACATTGTGGGAAAGGGAGAAAATGCTGGTTACCAGCATATTCTCCTTATCCCACAGTGTTTTTTAAAGGCTTCTTTCTCAGGTCATGAACACTTCAGTTTGTGTGGTAAAGGGTTAAAAAGCCAGTGGAGCGATACAGGGCAATAATGGCCCTCTTGTTCTAATATGTTTTCTGTTCTTTCCAAGACAAATTTTAACAGCATGTTGTCTGCAAACGTTTCCAATAAGGACAAGATTAATGTTTTGTTCACTAATAAATTTCTTATCTTTGGTTTGTGAATTGGAATACCGGCCAAACCTGATTGAGAGTCATGCTCTGTAAAAAGGGGGATTACTGCATCTGCGAAAACTATTGACCCAGGTCAGCCTGGGCAATCCGTGCTGACCCCGTCCAAAACTTTTCGCTGTTGGTAAATTTCCGGCATGTCCAAAGACCAACCTACCTTATGATTCCATTAGTTGTTGGAGATAATAAAATTGGGCAGTCGCCGCTGACCCCGTCCAAAACTTTTTGTTGTTGGTAAATTTTCTGCATGTCCAAACACTAACCTATCTTATGATTTCATTAGTTGTTGTTGATAATAAAGTTGGGCAGTCGCTGCCTGTCTAAAACTTTTTGCTGTTAGTAAATTTTCTGCATGTCCAAAGACCAACCTGCCTTATGATTCCATTAGTTGTTTGAGATAATTAGATAAACTCTTTACCACACAATCCCGACATTTAACAACCCTGAGAAAGCAGCCTTTTGAAAACACAGTTGGAAAAGGAGAAAATGCTGGTCACCAGAATTTTCTCCTTTTCCCAGTGTTTTTATACCCTCTCAAACCATATTTTAATTTTTCAGTCACCTTTATTTTGTCGTCTGCAAATGCTTTCAATTTGGACCAGCCTAAAATTTTCTTGTGTGGTAAACAGTTAAAGGCTCCGTGACTATGTGATGGCTGGCATGATATCTTAGATCATGGTGATGCGTTAACCCTTTACCAAATGACAAAATTTTTGACTGGTCCAAATTGAAAGCACTTGCAGATGACAAAATAAATGGAACTCAAAAACTAAAATTTGTTTTTAGCAGGGTAGAAAACATTGTGGGAAAAGGAGAAAATGCTGGTTACCAGCATTTTCTCCTTTTCCCACAATGTTTTGTAAAGGCTTCTATCTCAGGGTCGTAAAAACCAGGGCTTGTTTGGTAAAGGGTTAAGTCCTCTTTAGCTGAAGGGTGGCTGGTATTCTTTTCAAATCTTGGTATAGATTTTTTTGAGAATTGTTTATTGTTTTGCTACCATGTTTTCAAAAGTGGTCTGCTGCAAAACAAACAAAAAAAGCAACTTGCAGGAGGTAATAATAAGATGAAATTTACTATTTTAGTGTGAAAAAATAGAGACTTTAAGTTTTGAAGCCAACGGCATCATGAAAGATCAGGTTGGAACAAAGTTTGGAGCAGCAGTGCACACTGTGGATGTTACTGGGGACGGAGTGGAAGAAATCTTTGTTGGTGCACCATATTATTCAGGAAAGATGGTCGATGAAGGTCGTGTATTTGTTTACACAATGAAACTGCAGGTTAGTATTTTTAAAAGATGATGACCTCTCAGGTTTCAACTTTTTTGTCAACCATCAAACTAAAACCCTGTGACAATGAATCATTCCTCGTTTTTAAGAAAATGAAACCCTCATAGATCAGTGAACAGACATGCCTGTGAAGGTTTATAAATGAAATAAACATCCAAATTGATAAACTGCAATCCAACTTCCTAAACATTGAACTTCAGAGCTTAAAGTCATAGAATTAGCGCTTGAAATTTCATGGTCTTGTTTATACAGTTTACAACATGGATGTTTAAGTACAGAAACCACTGCAAAACTTCTCAAACCACTCAAAATGCTGGTAACAAGCATTTTCTCTTTTTCCCACTCACAATATTAGTTGTACAGTCAGGTTAAAGGGGGCTTTGGAAACTTGTTCACGGCTGTGTTGAATCATGTCTCTCCAGCTGAAGGTCACATAATTCACTACAACTGTTTCCAAGTCCCCTGCCACCTGACCATACAATGAATTTATTATACTGCAAAGTTTTACCATTCCAATGTTTGTTAAGAAAATTTTAACTGCGTTTTTGTTTAACCCGTTACCACACAATCCCTACTTTTGACGCCCCTGAGAAAGAAGCCTTTTGAAAACACTGTAGGAAAAGGAGAAAATGCTGGTAACCAGCATTTTCTCCTTTTCCCACAGTGTTTTCTACCCATCCCAGAACAAATTTCAATTTTTCAGCCACCTTTATTTTGTCGTCTGCAAATGCTTTCAATTTGAACCAGACTAAAACTTTGCCTTGTGGTAAAGAGTTAAACAGTTGATTACGCTGATGAAGTAGAATCTCCCTTCTGAGTGCTATAGGTGCAGCTTGGCGCATAAGCTTGATGTAGATCTTGATTGACGCCGCCATTTTGGATTTTGTGTTGATAGTATATGGGGCTCCTGACAGGGAAATTGCTTATACGTTGGTTTTGCCAGTTTACATGACATATATGTTTGGGGCATATTATCCAATCAGATCATGAGAAATTTCTTCGCAGTATAATAATAAGCCCTAGAAATTACATGGCCTTATTTATAGTCTACATCATAGATGAAAAAGTGCCAAAACCACCCCAAAACTTATTAAACGGCTCAAAATAATGGTCACTAGCATTTGTTTTCCTTTTTCCACAATGTTTTCTACCCTTCAAAGATTATTTTACCCCATTAGGACCATATTACCCTGTATCACACAAAGACATTGATGGAAAGGAGAAAATGCATGTAGCCAGCATTTTTTCTGGTTTACAAGTTTTCACATACAAATCTCATCACTTTTGCAATATTTGGTATTTTGTTTCCAAATGCTTTAAATTTAGAGCAGTTTAAAGCTTGTTTTATGTGGTGAAGAGTTTGAGGTAAGACACTTAGACTCTTTACCAAACAACAACATTTTAGACTAGTCCAAATTGAAAGCACTTGCAGACGACAGAATAAATGTAAATCAAAAGTTCAAATTTGCTTCCAGCCGGGTTGAAAACATTGTGGAAAAAGGAGAAAATGCTGGTTACCAGCATTTTCTCCTTTTCCCACAATGTTTTCAAGTCTTCTATCTCAGGGCGGTAAAAATCATGGATTGTTGGTAAAGGGTTATTCACTTTCTGACACAGATCTTTCCTCCTGTGTACTTTCAGACTGCTTGTGGACCTATTGGAATCCTCTCCGGGGGAGCCAGGCACCCCATGTACAAAGATAAGGTGGAATTCGCCAGATTTGGGACCAGTATTTCATCAGCGGGTGATCTGAATGCAGATGATTTTAATGGTATAACAGTTTACTTTGATGCTCAGATCTGCTAGTTTGTAATAAACCCCTATAACATGACACCTTTCACAACTTCTGTTGTCTTGTGACCATTGTGGATCAAGATTCAGGGAAATGAAACATCTGTCCTATACTAAGACTGAAAAATTCTGTTGGGTTTAGTTCGGATCAAACAGATCTGTGTTTTGATAGTCCTGATAAAAAAGGCCTCTAAAACACTGTTGGAAAAGGAGAAAATGCTAGTATCAGCATTTGCTCCTTTACCCATAGTATTTTCTAACCTTTCTAAAACGAATTTCTTTATATGAGACAAATTTATTATGTTCTGTGCAAATGCATCATGTCCACGTCCAAAGTTTTGTCACCTGACAAACAGTTAGCCATGTAGTCTTAATCTGATTCAACTAAGCCTTGCTGTATAAACTTTCCTGAGCCAAGACAGTGGCCATGTACGCTATTTCCTATCTATTATATAGGCTTGACTACACTAGGGGATGGTAAAGGCTCAACATTAGATTTCATAATTATTTGGCGCTGTCTTGCCTTTTTCACATATGTCAAGCAGTCACGCACAGGGATATAGTGTTTTCCACCTTCTAAAGTCAAGTTTCAAGGTTGAAGTCATGTTTATTTTGTCGTCTCCAAATGCTTTGAATTTGGACAAGTCTGAAATGTTGTTTGGTAAAGAGTAAATGTTTGAGTACTGTTTAGTACACAATTTAACCGTTTTACTGCTATGGCAAGGTTACTGGTTTGTCTATGTAAATTATGATTTACTTTTTTGTAAGTGTAGAAGTTATTTGTATAGTAATGGTCAAAATCTTTAGTCTGCCAGTCCTAGTTGCTGAGTTGGGGACATACAGGGCATGAAACCTAGGGTTTGGTGATTCATTTCCTCATGTCCAAATTGAAAACATTTACAGAAGACAACTTAATTATGACTTAAAACCTCTAAAATCTTTCAGAGAACTGATGATTATCCCTGAGATAAGAATTGTTCCTGTCTCACAGCTGAACTTAGTTATGCCAATGGTTATCTTGGAAAGCTACAATTAGGTAATAATGGGAATACAAAGTACAGAAAAGCATGGACAAGTGCACTGGTGCACATGATAGAACTTATTTAAATGGTGTTAAAAATGGCATTAAATACCAAACCAACAGCCAAACATTTTGCTTTCAGATGTTGCCATTGGTGCACCCTATGAGGATGAGGGAAAAGGAGCTGTGTACATCTACCATGGTCAAGGTCCATGCAACTGTATCATGGAGGATAAATTCTCACAAAGAATTGCTGGTAACCCGATTGAATTTTTCTTTTAAAATCTTTACAAAAAAATGACATAAAAGTGACATTTTAGGCTGGACCAAATTGAAAGCATTTGCAAACAACAAAAAATTGTAGCTAAAATGTTAATTTACATCTATAGCCCAGTACCACACAATCCCTACTTCTGACGACCCTGAGAAAGAAGCCTTTAGAAAACATTGTGGGAAAATATTTTCTACCTTTCATAAAACAAATTTCAAATTTTCAGTCACTTTTATTTTGTCGTCTGCAACGACTTGGACAAGTCTAAAATATTGTTGTTTGGTAATGAGTTAAGCAAAACAATTTCATACAAAGCCTAGAAAGGCTCCTCTCATCAGAAAATCTTAAAATATGACATTTTTGACAATGTTTGATCGAAATTTATTTCATGGAGTGAACAACATTGGTAATATTTTCATGAATGGTAGCCACTTGTAAAAATTTACTGATGGTGTTCACTCAATGAAATAAATTTTGATCTTTAACTGAAAAAAACAAATATTCTATTTATTTCATGCTTTTAACCTTTTCTCGGAGGAGCTTTATCAAAAGTTCTATCCAGTTTTATCCAGTTCTTTTCCATGGTGAACCTCTCCCTCATAGCAACGCATTACAATATTACGTCAAGCACAAGAAATGTAAGGTAAATAATGTCATATTTCCATCTGGTCTTGATTCTGGTCGTGCAATTTACCTAGGCAACAAGAACACGAAAATCAGTATTTTCACTGGTCTTACCCATGTAATATTGAAAAATATTTTCACAGCTATTAAAATATTTTATGTCATATGATTGGTATAGATAATTATGATAACTATTCTTGATGATATGGGGAAATAAAGGACAAAATTTGGTATGTAAAATGGATTGCTGATTCATTATGTTTAGATCAATTTTACAGGCCTTTACTTGGTGATCAATTGCGGGGACTGGTGTTTTATCTCTCACAGATCAATTACGATTCTTGGTATAAATGACTTTCATAAAAGACTGTTCATCAGCTTAAAAGTTTATAAAACATTGTTGTTTTGCCAGGATACAGGATGTGGTTAGTTTTTTAAAGTTTAAAGCCCTTGTAATTTTTATTTCATGTTTGTATATTTCTTTGTGTGTGTTTGTTTTTTTTCGTATCTTGGCCTTTTATATATCGCCAGCTATTATTTTGATGTTGGCATTTTTGGATTATTAGTGTTTCTTTTATTGAACTTGAATCCTAGTTTTACTACTTTGCTGAGAAAAGGTCTATTAAGTTAAGAAATCGATCGAGAAAGAGAGGGAGCCAGAGAGAGAGAGTGAGAGAGAGAAGGGATGTATTATGGGATCACCCATGGCAAGCGGGCGGGCAAGCGGGCGGGCGGGCAGGCGGAGCATATCTCCAAAACTATACTAGCTAGGGTTATGAAATTTCATCTAGGGGGAGTGCAGTGCACAGGAATCATAACCGTTGCTTGCTTAATTTTTGAGTTATTGCCCTTTGTCGTTTTTCATACTTGAATTTTGTCCGGAGCATAATCTCCAAAACTATACTAGCTAGGGTTATGAAATTTCATGGGTGGATAGATCTCATCAAGAGGGAGTGCAGTGCATAGGAATCATAACTCTTGCTCTCTTTATTTTTGAGTTAGTGCCCTTTGTCGTTTTTCATACTTGAATTTTGACTGGTGCATATCTCCAAAACTATACCAGCTTTACAACTTGGGGTAAGACGGGAGTATCTTGCGACAGTTTGCCGCTCTTGTTCCATGTTGACTTTGTAAAGTATTTTCACAATCCCCCATGATGTTTAACCCATTACCAGATGACAAATTTTTAGACTGGTCCAAGTTGAAAGAAGTTGCAGACGACATTTCAAAATATGTGTAAATTGAAAGATAAGAACCATATAGGGTAGAAAACATTATGAGAAAAGGAGAAATTGCTTGATACAAGCAATTTCTTCTTTTCTTTCAATGTTTTTCTTAATATTACTATATTACTCTTCAGGGGTGTCAAAACAAGGCATTGAGTGGTAATGAGTTACCATACATTCTACCGTTGAAGTAAATGTTGTGTGCTATTTTCTAACCAGGAGAAACCATTCATGCTGACCTACGAGGATTTGGGTGGAGCCTGTATGGAAATGAGGACATTGATAACAATGGATATCCTGGTAGGTTGTAGCTTATTGATTAACTCTACCAAACAACAAAATTTTGGACTGGTCAAAACTGAAAGCACATCCACATGAAAGAATAAAAGTAAACCAAAAATCAAAATTTGTTTCCAGTAGGGTAGAAAACATAGTGGGAGAAGGAGAAAATGCTGGTTACCAGCATTTTCTCCTTTTCCCACAATGTTTTCAAAAGGCTTCTATTTTAGGGCCGTAAAAACCAGGGATTGTTTGGTAAAGAGTTAACCATCAACATCTATCATTTAGTATACCAACAACCTTTTGTCAGTGACTTATCTCATTCTTCAAGGAGTCCAATATGGGAAACATTGTGGCAAGTAAAGAACTGATTAGTAAAGAGTGTTTTCTCCCTCTGTGATAGTGTTTGTACCAGTACATTACATTCAGGTATTTTACCAGTATTCATGTTATTAACCTCAATCCATGATGATTATTTCTAATTTACAACTGTTCCAAATTTCTTGCACATATGTTTCAGGAGATATCGAGTAAAACTTTTACCAAACAGATGTGGATTCAACAATAATGAGGTTAATAAAAACACCATCTCTATCTTTGAATAGAGATGAAAAATAAACGACTTGATTGATTATGCTTTTTTCCCAGATTTACTGGTTGGTGCATACAGATCTGACTCAGCTGTGATGTTTCGTACTCGCCCAATTGTCGGTATTAAAGCCTCGATCGATATGAATCCAAACCCAATACCTTTGAACCCAGAGAGCTTAGATTGTTCCCAAGATGGAATGCTGTGTTTTACTATTTATGTGGAATTTGATCTTAAAGGACAAAGGGAGGGTGTGACAGATATTCAGAATACAAGTAAGTAACAGTTTACAAAATAATCCCAAATTTTAAAGACACTGTGGAAAACAGCCTTTTTGAACACATTGCAGGAAAAGAGGATGTTTTCTGTGATCAGCATTTTCTCACTTTCCTAATATGTTTTAAACCCTTTTAACCCTTTCCCAACCAATCCCTGGTTTTTTGGGCTCTGACAAAGATGCCTTTTGAAAACATTGTGAAAAAAGGAGAAAATGCTGGTAACCAGCATTTTCTCCTTTGCCCACAATGTTTTCTACCCTATCATATAGAAAAATCATCTTTTTAGCAACTGTTGATTTGTCATCTGCAAAATGCTTTGAATTTGGTCTGGTCCAAAATTTTTCATTTTGGAAAGGGTTAAGCCCATCCTTTGTGATGCTGTTCTTGTCAGGAGACTAAATAGTTGCCATACCTAGCAATAGTGTTTACAGACAACAAAGATAGTGTCCTGGTATAAATCCTGATGTCCCAAAAATGAGATCACACAATTGTGATATTAAACATGTATAAAATAAGAAAATTGGCAATAGGTATATTACACCGAAAACAAGGGAGATTATGTGATGAAATGCCTATCTCAAATGTATGTAAGATAAGAGTACTTATAATAGTTACATGTATGTTATATGAAAAAATTTAAATTTAGTAATTTGAAAAGATTGAATTTTCCATCAATTACCACATTGTTTATTTGGAATTTTACTCTTTACAATACAACACACAATGTTAGACATATCAAAATTGAAGGCATTTGCAATCGACAAATAAATGTGACTCGAAAGTAGCGATTTCCCAGTCAGCAAAATTTATGGGACCGATATGGGCCCCATGTGGGATTTTATATGGGTCCAAAATGGGCTGCCCATGTGGGATTGAGCTGGTTTTTGCAACAGGAATCCATGCAGGACCCACATGGGCAAACATATATGGGTCATACATGGGAACTATATGGGTCCAATAAGGGTAATTTGTAAATACCCACACTGGACCCATATGGTTCCCAGATCTCTATTATAAGGGCACTATATGGGATTCCTGTAGGTCCAATGTTACTACTTGGGTCCCATTTTAGTTCTGCTTTCAATAAAATTGGCTGCATACGGGAAGCAAGTCGGTCCAGTTTTGGTGTACTGTGTGAGGTTGACCTGGTTATCCATATGGTTTGGCAGAAACATTCTTGAGCTTCACAAATAGAAAGTACACATAGCCAAGCAATCAGAGGTGCTTGCCTTCAGCAATTCATACATGAGTGAGGTAATATTCCAAAGTCCTTTGTCCACGAAGTAAGTTGGTTGACTTATAAGCACAGAAGACTAGAATGCATATCAGCTTGCGGTAAAATAATCAAATATTTAGGTCAAACTACCATAAACTACAGTAAAATAAGAAATAAATGTATTTTCAAGCCATCTCTTTATTTTGTTTTAGTATATTGCTTTCATTCAAAATTACAATTGCAAAAGTGTAGAAAAAGTGTGGTAGTCAACATTCACAGATATATAAAACAAAACACTTGTGTTACTGCTTAGAAATAACATAATTATGGTATGATATATCTTTAACCAGCAAGGAGTCTTATCTAATAAATGCAAAAAAGAAAAATACAAAATGTTAGATTTGTCAAAAATCAAAGCATCTGCAGGTGACAGCAATTTAGTTTAACTCAAAAGATGTAATTTTCATTCATAGAAAATTTTGGTTATCAGCATTGTATTTGTTTCCCAAAGTGTATTCAGAAGCCAACTTCCTATGGGTCATTATTCCTTAGACTGCTAAGCTCATCTCAAGTACCTTTTGCAGACAATGTAGATCAAGATCAAACTGCAGAAAATGTGCACTCTGATCTTGTATGCACACTGTCCATAAAATGATATTTCCCCTAAAAGATCACTGAAATTAACAACAAAATTTGGAACTTACTGTTGGCTTGAAAGTTTCATTTCAGTTACTTGATGTATTTAGCATGTTAAGGGTTAAAACATGTGACTTTACAATGTAAGGGTAAATGTTTATATTCACTGTTGTTTACACAGATAAGGAATCAGGAGCTACATGTTAGTAAAAATCAATCAAGGTCCTCATTTGCAGGATTTTTAGGCAACACTGACCTAAACATCTCCCTTTTCTGCCCTCGATCTCTGTGTTGAGCACTAGTCCACATATTGTAGGTCTTAGCTTGCAGATTGTCGTGTTTAAGGCTTCTTACACAGTCATCCTGTAAATTAATAAAATTCAGTTTTAATGATGCCATTAACTGCTTTCAGCAATACTGCAGTGATATCTCAACAAAACTTTGGACTTAGCCATACTGAAAGCATTTCTAGACGACAAAATAAACGGGAATGAAATATTGGAATTTGTTTTCAGAAGGGTTGAACTCATTGTGCAAAAGAAGAAAATACTGGTTAGTAGTGTTTTCTTCTTTTCCAATAATTTTTTCAAAAGCTTTCTTTGTTGAGGTTGTAAATTCTTTACCAGACAACAAATTTAAGAATGGTCCAATTTCAAAGCACTTGCAGACGACAAAATAAACCTAGCTCGAATATTGAAATTTGTTTCCAGCAGGGAAAAAAATTTGTGGAAAAAGGAGAAAATACTGGTTACCAGCATTTTCTCCTTTTCACACAATGTTTTCAAAAGGCCTCTATCTCAGGATCATAAAAACCAGGGATGGTTTTGTAAAGGGTTAAAACTTGGTAATGTGTGGTAAAGGGTTAAACTACAATTCAGTTGAAATCATCATGACCATAGGCCTACCAAAGAAATAATCATTCCCTGTAAAACTGCTGTGAAAAATGAGATGGTTTTAAAGACAATTCTACAGATACATAATGCATGTACACATGATACACAAACTGTTGAATTGGGTGCAAAAAAAAGAAAAACCGTCAAACTCACCAAATATCATAACTGTAAATCCAAGGTTTTCGAATTACAGCTTTCCCGTAGTTCCCATGAGTTTGTATTTTCTTGCATGTTCAGTTACAAGTACAAATTGTCCTTCCTCCATGTTCAGCCAAGTGCTGCATCTCACCTATGTGTAAATAATACAATGTTATTAAAAGTCACTTCATACCCTGAACTGATAAAAACTAAACTACATGTATTAAAATTCGAAATATACCTCCAGCCACTTTAAGCTGACTCTGATACTGCGCCTAATAAATATCTAGTTCTCAATTTTCTGAACAACATTTCTAATTCTCCAGATAGTAAGTATTAGATGTGTTAGTATTCTTTATGACAGAAGTATGGGCTTAAACACCAGCAGAAATTCTTAGGTAAGAATTCCAATAGTAGGTATATATACAATCTGCCATCCAAAACAAGAAATACCTTCAAAAAAAAAGATAGAACGCGTAAATCTGCCCACAAATAGCCCTGGGCCCCTTAAAATAAACATGTCTACATTTTTTATCAATAATAAATTTCCATTTATTAAAATTTATCAGTAGACTTAGCAAATATAGGTCAAAAGCCAGCACATTCAGTAACATGCTGAAAAAAAAATGACATGCATAAGCGTTTCGCTCATGACTTTTGAATAGAAGCTCATCAAAATCCAGGACCTTGGGCAGACGGATAATGCCATGTATACAGATAAAACTTTAACAAAACAGGCGCGACGCGAATTCATGTGACAATACGAATTTGACTCCAATTTTACGATAACCAGCTGACCGATTTACAAAAAAAGTGTAGTGAGTAAAGATTGAAATACATACCATATATATGTCTGCAACAAGGAGTAGATTTCATGAGTAGAGCTTAATCCATTCTGAATATGATTCAAACCGCTTACTTCTTGCTTTCAACGGACATTTCTGTTTACATCACGTGATCGCGCGCAATTTGTTTTTGAATATCAGTTCAATCCGTAAATATGTTTTCTTCATATTTTTTATCAGATAAAATATGTTTGAAGATTAAAAAAATGTAAAATGGCACAATTAAACAGTAGAGAAATAGAATTAATGATAATTGTTGAAAAAAACTCTCATACCGAAGTTTATCGGTAATTTTCGTCTCCACTCGTCACTGCTGATCGATAAATGGGACCCAAATGGGACCCATGTGAATACCTTGTTACAGGTTTTGGAGTTGAAATCATCGCTAAACTTCTACTATAACAGACAAAAATAGTGTACGGTGAGAGTGAACTTGTTTGGATTTATTTTATCTTACATTGTAAAGGTTTGTGAGTATATAAATAACATGGGCTCTATGTGGGTTCCAGAAGGGCTGAAATTCCCGCAAAGGACCCACATAGGTCCCATATAGATATTTAGCCCAGGATTTGCCCATATAGGACCCAGTTTATCATGTTTGCTGGGTTGTCTGTAAAAGGGTTGAAAACATTGTGGGAAAATGTAGAAAAAGCTGGTAACCCGCATTTTCTCCCTTTCCCACCACTTTTTTAGGTGCTTACTTCCTCAGGGTTGTTAAACAGCTTAACTCATTACCACACATTCCCTACTTTTGACGACCCTGAGAAAGAAGCCTTAGGAACACATTATGGGAAAGGGAGAAAATGCTGGTAACCAGCATTTTCTCCTTTTCCCACAATTTTTTCTACCCTTCACAAAACAATTTCAAATTTTCAGTCACTTTTATTTTGTCATCTGCAAATCCTTTCGATTTGGACAAGCCTAAAATGTTGTCATTTGGTAATGTGTTAGTAGATCTTACTATTCGTTATCCATAGATATAACCTGGTCGCTGAATGCTGATACCCTGTATAAGGCCAGTGAAGGGGGTGCCAGCAGAGTGATATTCAGAGACAGTGGAAAAAGTACCCTGATGGAAAATATCACCATCTCGACTAATTCACGAAATGAACGTACCTACACTCTAGATGTTTTGGTATAGACTATCATTCTTTTTTTTATCAAACTTTCTGTAAATGTTGTTAAATCCTTATACAAATAATGCTGTGTTAAATCCTAAGGAAGATGGCTTTTGTAAACCTGGTGGTAAATTTAGAAAATATTCGCAACCAAAATATCCTCCTTTGCTCACAATATTTTCTCTAGTCATCAAGACATATCTCAATGTTAGAGCCATATTTATACCCTTTATCACACAAAAAATTGTAGCCTTGTCCAAACTGAAAGCATTTGCAGACAACAATTTTAGTGTGACTCAAATGGTGCAATTTTTCTTTGATGGGGTAGAAAAGATTTTTGGAAAAGGAGAAAATGCTTGTTACCAGCCTCAAAGGGCTCATTTCCCAGGGTCGTTAAGACTCTACATTGTTTGGCAAAGGGTTAATTTGTTGTCATCAATTGCTTTCAGTTTAACCTTTTACCATACAGTGAAGACTTTTAACACCCCTGAAAGAGAAGGCTTTTGAATACAGTATGGAAAAAGGAGAAAATGCTGGTTACCAGCATTTTCTCCTTTTTCCACAATGTTTTCTACCCTATCAAGGAAAAACAGTTCCATATGAACCACAATGATACTGTCATCTGCAAAAGTTTTCACTTTGAACCGCCCACCCGGGTGGCTTAGTGGTGAGCGTGTCAGACTCATGATCTGTTGGTCGTGAGTTCAATACCAGCTTGAGGCGAACTGTCTTTCCTGTGTTTTTTCACCTCTGACATCTGCTGAAGCATGTGAGAAAAGTAGGCGGTGACTTTGGAAAGAAAATGGTGTTAGTACTTGTGTGAAAAAGCCAGGAAACATTATGTGTGTCACGGACCACCATGATATGACCTTAGTTGTTAAAGTGGCGTTAAACCCAAATACAACCAATTAATTTGGACAGTTCTAAAATTTTGTTGTGTGGTAAAGGGTTAAACAAGTCTAAAATGTTGTCAACAGATACAGAGTAACATAACTATTTCCTCTGTTCCACTTTATTCCATTCTCAACTACCTTGAAGGAGAAAGACTTTGAACTGATTATGGGTAAAGGAAAATACTGGTTGTCAGCTGTTTCTCATTTTTAACTCTTTACCACACAATCTTGATTTATGGTACCTCGAAGAAAAAAGCCTAAAGAAAACATTATGTGAAAAGGAGAAAATGCTGGTAACCAGCATTTTCTCCTTTTCCCACAATATTTTCTACCCTTTCAAAGTCAGAAATTGGTCCAGTCCAAAAATTTGTTGTTTGGTAAAGAGTTTAAACTCCTCACCTACTAAACAGAAGGCAATATACTGGTTACACCATGTCTGTCTATCTGTTTTTCTGTCCATCTATGTCTGTTTTTTGTGCTCTAACGCAAAAAAAATGTTTGAGGGAGGATGCTGAAACTTTATTCAAATCTTGCACATGACCCATGGAGGTGTCGTATTGTGTGCTTGGGTTTAATGGGTTACAGGTGAACTTTGTTTAAATTTTTTTTCTGTGTTCTAACTCAATAGCACTTGGACCTAGGACCCTGACCCCTCATACAAGTGTTGCTCGTGACCCAAAGAGATGTCATGTTGTTTTGAAGTACATGGACCAAAGATCGAGGTCACATGTGAACCTTCTTTAAAAATAGTTCCTGTGTTCTAACTCAATAGCCCTTTGTCCTAGGACCCTGAACTGTATACAAGTATTACTCATAACCCTAAAAAATGTCCTGGGTTCGTGTTCACCAACCATTCTTTTTTATGATTTTTCTTTGTCTTATTCTTCAGAATTTTGTCAGTGTGAAAGTAAGAGAACTTCTGATTGGCTAAACCATATGTTTTAGCCAATCAGAAGTTCTCTTACTTTCACTGTCAGAAAATCTTGAAGAATAAGACAAAGAATGTTGATAGTAAAGAATGGTTGGTGAATATTGAACTTGAATTCACAAGCTCAAACAGATAAGATTTGTAAGTCCAGTTTTACACTTTATCATGTTTGTTTTTCTTCTATTGACAGAAATACAAGAATAAAACAGAACCGAGAGATGCATGGAAGAAAGTTCGTATTGAAGGAAAGTTTGAACTGATCGAAAGTAATGCAGATGATTTTAACACCCTGGACCCGATTCTAAATGAGAGCTCTGACAAACCATTGCAGGAAGATGTATGTAGTCATGTTTGATTGTTGGGAGCTCTTTTCCAAATGGTCCTGTATTTTAACCCTTTCCCAAACGACAAATTTTGGACCAGACCAAATTGAAAGCATTTTGCAGATGACAAATTAACAGTTGCTAAAAAGAAGATTTTTCTATATGATAGGGTTGAAAACATTGTGGGAAAAGGAGAAAATGCTGGTTACCAGCATTTTCTCCTTTTCCCACCATGTTTTCAAAAGCCTTCTATTCCTGACCCGTAAAAACCAGGGATTGTTTGGGAAAGGGTTGATAACACTGAGGAGGAAGGCTACTGAAAACATTACAACAAAAGGAGACATGCTGTTGACCAGCATTTTCTCTTTTTGCACCATATTTTGTACTGTTACAAAAAAAACAACTGAGTCCTGTTTACAGAACTAAAGTTTTTGTCAGTAGAATAAAATTCAATTATTGCTTCGGCAGTTTTAGAAGAAAATGTCAGGGTTATTCTTATAGCTCCAGAGTATGGCATCATTGTGTGCGTCTTGGAAATTTTGACATTTTGGAATGCCTCTATTATTACTGCAGACATTTACTTCAAACTAGGACAAGCTTTTAACTATTAAAAGTCGAACCCATACCATTAAGTCAGGTAAATATTAAACTATTTCTGACAACAGCAATGCCAATTTTCAACCAAGAATTTGTATCAAAAATCAAGTATTTGCACCCAAGCATTTGCACCCACTTGCGTCGCTCTTGTTTACCAAAGCTCAGCTAGAGAAAGTATTGTGATGATAAAGTATCAGTATTGTTCTGGATTCAAATTAAACAGTGAACAGAATCAAACTTTAGTGTTACCTACGATATTGCCCTAGTTCTGGATTAGATTTACAGGAAACAATCATTAAGACTGATTGATATAATTTTGCAGAGCATGTTTCACTATCGATGAAACATAAAGACAGCCAAACCTGTATTGAGCAAGTACCTTAGACGTACATTCTGTTAAATTGTTTGGATAACTTTTTACCAAAAATCCTGAGTTTTCACGACTCTGAGAAAGAAGCCTCTAGAAAACACTGTTGGTAAAGGAGAAAATGTTGGTTCTCCTTGTCCCACAATGTTTTCCACACTTCCAAAGCAAATTTTGAGTCATGTGAAGTTTGCCATCTGCAAATACTTTCAATTTGGACCAGTCTAGAATTAAGTTGTTTGGTAAAGAGTTAAGCCATTCAGAAATTGTAATTCTTTCAGTTTTCTAAAAGTATTGAGAATAAGAGTAAGAATGTACTAAAGAATGGTTGTTGAATAAAGGCCTAGCACTTTCTTCTTTTGCCGACACTATTTTTCACCATTTTATTGACAACTTTTGTTATTTGAGCTACATGTAATTTTTCATCTGCGAATACTTTCATTTTTTGAGAAGTCTTAATTTTGTCATCCGCCAAAGATTTAAGGAAGACGTCATTTGAAAAATGTCCTGAAAGAAGTTAATTCTTTAGCAAAGGAAAAAAATTCAAACATGTACAGTCTGAAAACGATTGCAGATCATAAATTGAATGTGGTTCACAGATGATATTTGTATTTGTCTTTTAACCCATCACCACACAATCCTACCTTTGACAATCCTGAAAAAAAGCCCTTAGAAAACATTGTGGGAAAAGGAGAAAATGCTGGTAGCCAGCATTTTCTTCTTTTCCTACAATATTTTCAACACTCCACAAAACAAATTTCAAATTTTTTGTCACTTATATTTTGTCATCTGCAAATGCTTTCAATTTGGCCTAGTCTAAAATTTTGTTGTTTGGTACAGGGTTTAAGCATGGTAAACATTTTGGGAAGAGGAGAAAATGCTGATTGCAGGCATTCTCTAATTTTTCCCACTATGTTTTTAGAATCTTCTTTTTTTGTTGTCAGGGTCATAAAAGCTGGGGATTGTTTGAGAAAGTGTCAAATCAAGGATTGTTCAGTGACCGGTCTTTTTTATACCCCCGCAAAACGAATGTTTTCAGGGGTAAACTGGAATCAGCATGTCTGTCCATCTGTTTGTCCGTCTGTCTGTGTGTCCGTCCATGTGTCTGCCCGTGTACAAAATACTAGTGATTTTGTGTTGCGAACTCCTTTTACAGTTTTCCTTCATTTGTACTGAAGCTTTGCACATATTGTATAGTGATCATATATTGAATACTTGCAAGACACAATTTTCAAGTGTCAACTCCTCCTGGTTAACCCTTTCCCAAATGACAAATTTTAGACTCTTCCAAACTCAAAGAGTTTACAGACAACAATTTCAAATTTGATTAAAATGGCAGAAAGTTCTCCAAATGGGTAGAAAACACTGTGGGAAGAGGAGAAATTGCTTATTACGAGCAATTTCTCCTTTTCCCACAGTGTTTTCAAAAGACTTGTACTGCAGACACGTAAAAACAAGGGCTTGTTTGGGAAAGGGTTAAGGAATTATCTCCCCTTGAACTTGATACTTTTTCTGTCTAAGCACTGGCGGGGGTATTAAGTCACATTCAGTGACAGCTCTAGTTTTTTTTCAGATTGAGTTTGATATTAAGTGTGAGAGTGTAGAAAAGTGCTCCTCTGACCTTCAAACCCAGGTTAACATGAGTTTGATTGGGGGACTGGTGGGTAGTGACGCTGTTACGGTTAACAAGGACACAGCTATATATGTTGGTCTTGCAGATGAACTTCAGGTAAGATGGTCTATATGCATTGTTTAGGTGTGTCAGACAATCTTAACCATTTACCAGGCAATCCCTGGTTTCCATGACCCAGATGAAGAAGCCTTCTGAAAATATTATGGGATAAGGAGAAAATGCTGATTTTCTACTCTTCTTAAGTCAAGGTTAATTTTTTTAGTCATGTTAGTTTTAATGTCTGCAAATACTTTTGATTTGGACAAATCTGAAATTTTGTCATTTTGTAAAGTTAATTTATTGTGATTATCCGTAGTTACATGTATATATCTACCCAATAATCCATTTTTCATCTACCACCCTGAGGGATAATGCTGTCAAAAATAATTTTGGAAAAGGAGATAATGATGGTTATTAAATTTTCTTAGTGAATTAACAGGAAAATATACAGTTGAAACAAATTTTGGGAAAGAAAATGCAGGTTGACAGACTTCTCTGCTTTTGATACAATGAATTCTTCAGGGAATGGATGACGAACTATGAAAAACAACATTCTATTGTTTGATATTTCTGCTTTTGCCTTTCAAGGGTTTGAACATCAAACTATAGTGCGTTGTTTTTTTATAGCGTTCTCTGCTTTTCCTGCAATTATTTTCCCTGTTTCATGGACAAATTTCATAATTTTAGCACTTCTGATTTTATTTCCTGCAACTGCTAAGAATTGTGATAAGTTAACCCATTACCACACAATCCCTACTTTTGACGCCCCTGAGAAAGAAGCCTTTTGAAAACACAGTAGGAAAAGGAGAAAATGCTTGTAACCAGTCGTCAGAAGTAGGGATTGTGTAGTAATGCTATGTAGAAAAAGAAGCCTTTAGAAAATATTGTAGGAAAAGTAAACAGAATTCTCTCCTTTTCCCACAATGTTTTCTACCTTTCGCAGAACAAATTTCAAATTTTCAGTTACTTTTATTTTGTTGTCTGCAAATGCTTTCAATATGGACAAACCTAAGATTTTGTTGTCAGGTAATGAGTTAACCCTTTCCCAAGCAAGCCCTGGTTTTTACGTGTCTGCAGTAAAAGTCTTTTGAAAATACTGTGGGAAAAGGAGAAATTGCTTGTGACGAGCAATTTCTCCTTTTCCCACAGTGTTTTCTACCCTTTTTGACAACTTTCTGCCATTTTCTCAAAATCTAAAATTGTCGTCTGCAAACTCTTTCAGTTTGGAAGAGTCCAAAATTTGTCGTTTGGGAAAGGGTTAAACACCATACCAACAAACATGCAAAATCTGGTATTACTTATTTCAGATTGAAACAGTCATCACAAACTTGGTGAATTACTCCTATAGAGCAAATTTCACAAGCAAAGTCAGTGCAGACTTAAAATGGCACAGGTAAGGGTAATGCCATACCTTTCTTTTGTTTCTATTTCATCCTTTGCCTTACTACTATGAAGTTTAACCCTTTACTCCATAGATACTCATTTTGACGTATCAACAACCGACAGCTTTTGAAAACATTGTGAGAAAAGAAGAAATTGCTCGTAACGAGCAATTTCTCCTTTTCCCACAATGTTTTCCACTCAGTCAGATATTTGTATCCTCATTTGTCCATATTTTTGACATCATATCTTTATTTGCTGCTGAAATAGAAGAGCCTTAAGTTGGCATATTAGGTAAAGGGTTAACCTTCTACTACACAACCTCAAGTTTAATCCCATTACCAAATGACAATATTTTAGGCTTGTCCAAATCGAAAGCATTTGCAGACGACAAAATAAAAGTGACTGTAAATTTGAAATTTGTTTTGTGAAGGGTAGAAAACATTATGGGAAGAGGAGAAAATGCTGGTTACCATCATTTTTTCCTTTTCCCACAATGTTTTCTACAGGCTTCTTTCTCAGGGACGTCAAAAGTAGGGATTGTGTGGTAATGGATTAACCCTTTAGCTGCTAAGCATGACTCACTGACTTTTTGTGGACAGTATAGATCAAGATCAGACTGCTGTCTGATTGTAAATCTGCACTTTCCGATAAAGAGATATTTTTCATTCCAAAACATAAATTTGAAATATCATCAATCAGCTTTACTCTCGGCTTGAAAGTTTCATGTAGTTTATTTAGCAGGGTGAGGTTTAACTCTTTACCCCACGAGAAAATTTTAGACTGGTCCAAATTGAAAGCATTTGCAGACAACAAAATAAAGGTGACAGAAAAATTTGGTTTGGGAAGGGTAGGAAACACTGTGGAAAAAGGAGAAAATGCTGGTTACCAGCATTTTCTCCTTTTCCCACATTGTTTTCTAAAGGCTTCTTTCTCAGGGTTGTTATAAGTCGCGATTGTGTGGTAAAGGGTTAACAATTATTGATATTTTATTTGAAAATGGTTAACAAATAAACAAAAAACAATAGTGTTGTGGCTGTTACCTATGTATATTTGAAAGGTAGATGAATATTACAGGTAAACTTTACCAGTCAAATCACAAATCAGTACATGTGTTCTCTGCATGTGAGGTACATCATTAAAGCATTTTAGAAACAGTATTTGGCACTGTAAAGATACTGATTTTTTTTCTGTCATGTGCAATATTCTATCCTTTTGTGATGTATTTGTTTGAGGAAGAAAAATGTGTATAATAAATACAGAATGTTATGTTGTAGTGATTTTCCTACTGCTTGTATTTAGTTCAAACTGTGTGGAAAATTAGGTATCACGCAAGACCAAAGGTGGGGCAAAATGTCAAATTTTCTTACACAGCGAGATGTAAATACGAACACCAGGAAAGCCACTACAACATGATATTCCTTTTATTATAAACATACACTTTTTCTACGACAAACTATTGCAAACTATTAACATTTTGTTCGAAAACAGTGTGCAGAATAAAACAAATAATGGTGTTGTATCCATTAACTTTGTTTAACTCATTACCAAACCACAAAATTTTAGGTTTGTCCAAATTGAAAGCATTTGCAGACGACAAGTTATAAGTGACTGAGAATTTGAGATTTGCTTTGTGAAGGGTAGAAAACATTGTGGGAAAAGGAGAAAATGCTGTTTACCAGCAATGTTTTCAGAAGACTTCTTTCTCAGAGTCGTCAAAAGTAGGGATTGTATGGTTATGAGTTAAAAGAATGGCGGAATAATAATATAGCTTAAAATTTTGACCAGTGAACACATACGTACTCCGGGTGTGAGTCACGTCATCCTGATGTCATAATACCATATTTGGAAACATAGTTCACAGTGGGTAGATTGGGATTTTTTTTTTTCCTGGGTGATATTTTATCCGATGGATGTATTTTCTCCAGAAAGCTTTCAGGTATGTATTTAAACAAAAAAAATTGTTTATGTTTATCTGTAACTTAATGAACAATTTTGTCTATTGGATATTTTCAGATCAGGTGGGGGCCAAGTCAGTGCAACATGTAAATCAGAAAAGAAATCGCCATTTACCATTTTTAATTGTTCGGCAGACAGCATCAAAATGAATCGCAATGAAAACTTTGAGGTCACAGCCCACTTCGATATTTCACGTGAGAGTCTTATTTCTGGAAATCGCCTTGACAGTATGAAAGAGTATATTGACGTGAGTGTAGTTTCCTAATTTGACAAGATATGGTTACTAAATGATGTATAACTCATTATTCAACTTATTTATTATTATCGTTATCATTATGTAACTGGTTTCTTTAACATGTTACTGGTGTCCAAGTTGATAGCATTTGAAGATGATATATATATAAAGATGGCTCAAAATTGGAATTTACACTTCATAGAGAAAAGAACATATTGGGAAAAGGAGAAATCCTGTTCGTTACTGGAACAAATAGACCTAAAATTACCCTCTATGCAAAGAATGATTAAAGAGTGGTTTCTTTTTATTATGGTGTATAGTGGGATGGTACAAAAATAAAAATTGTTTTAATGGTAAAAGTGGGACCTGACCCTTTCAGTACCATAGTTTAAAAGCTTTTGCAGATGGCATGGATCAAGATCAGACTGCATAGACAGTGCATTTTAGATCTGTGTCATCCGCCACCTATTGCCAGTTCAAACAACAACATCAGGTTTATTTCAGGTATTATTAATATTCTTTTAGGACACAGTAAGTCTATTAGCCTTATAAAGAGTTAAAAAACATTCATAGTTCTGTATTCAAAAGACAAAAACCAAATTTGAGTTGGGACAACCACTCATGCCTGTATTATACGCTAATAGAAATAATTTTTTTCATGTCATTTTGTTTGAGTAAAACCAGCATTTTCTCTTTTTTGTACAATGTTCTCATCTTTCACAAGGCCCGTTAAAACCCAGGATTGATTGGTAAAGGGTTTAAGTGTCAAATCTTTAGTTGACTTCCTACCAAATGAAAAAAAATATGGACTGTCCAATCAGATTGCTTGTCATGGAACAAGACATATGATTAACCCTTAATCTTCTAAAGAGATTAAATGTACCTGAAAGTAAAAACCTGTATGTTACTATCTCAAAATTATTTGAGAAAAAAAGGCCGCTCATAAGACAGTTTACATTGTGTGCAGTTTGATCTTGATCTACGCCTTCCGCAAAAGGTCCTTGAGCCGTGCTCAGAAGCCTAAGGGTTAACTCATTACCAAACGGCTATATTTTAGTCTTGTCTAAATCAAAAGCATTTGTAGACGACAAAATAAAAGTGACTGAAAATCTGAAATTTGTTTTTGTGGAGGGTAAAAAACATTGTGGGAAAATGAGAAAATGCTGGTTACCAGCAATGTTTTCTACAGGCTTCTTTCTCAGGAGCGTCAAAATTACCACACTATCCCTTCTTTTGATGACCCTGAGAAAGAAGCCTTTAGAAAAGATTGTGGGAAAAGGAGAAAATGCTGGTAACCAGCATTTTCTCCTTTTCCCACAATGTTTTCTACCCTTCACAAAACCAATTTCAAACTTTCAGTCACTTTTATATTGTAGACTGCAAATACTTTCAATTTGGGCAGGCCTAGAATAATGTTGTTTGGTAATGAGTTAAATTTTGGGGTAAAGAGTGCATGAACAATAGTTTTTTTCCAATTTTAGGTTAAAGTTGAAGCCGCTCAAGCTTATGCAGACTTGGATCCATCCAATAATGTATTTGAACGCAGGATTCCTGTCAAACTGAAGTATGACATAGATATATACGAGGAGTAAGTGACGTTTTTACTGACAATCTTATTATCCGCCACCATAGGCTGAGGGATATAGTTTTAGCATTGTCCGTTCGTTCGTCCTTCCGTCTGTCCGTCCATCTGTGTGTCCGTCCCGGCAAGTATCTCCAATACCATGGGACGGAATTTTGTGAAACTTTATACACATGTACAATGACCCATTCCCCCAAGACACTTTTTTTTGTTTTTTTGATTCGATGCAAAATGGCCCACTGAGAGCGATTTTAAGTTTCACCTAAGTACACTTTTGATGTTTGGAGTCTTGTCTTCAAAACTATACAAAGTTTTTACATTGAACTTGTCACATCTGTCAACCTCCATTAGGAAATGCAGGGAAAAAAGTTTCACCTACAACACCATAGTTATTTGCCCTTGTTTTTGTAATAAGGTGTCATGGAAAAAGGGGGTTTCATGTTATTTTTCATTCCATTTCTTGTGAAGGCAACTCCTTCCACATTTCTTGACAGAATTGAATAGAATTTTGACAGATTATTTATCATGTCACCTATTGCATATTGTCAACATTTTGCGATTTGTAGCTGCGTCATGAAAAAAGGGGGCTTCATGTTTTATTTCATTTTATTTCTTGTGAATGCAAATTGTCCCATATTTCTTGACAGAATTGAAAAAAAAAATCACAGAATGTTTCTCATCATCTGACCTATCACATATTCTCAAGGTTTTGGGATTTGTAGCTGCGTCATGAAAAAAGAGGGCTTCATGTTTTATTTCATTCTATTTCTTGTGAAGGCAACTCCTCCCACATTTCTTTGCAGATTTGAATGGAATTTTCACATTATCATGTGACCTAACACAACGCTTCCCACATTTCTTGACAGATTTGGATGGAATTTTGTCAATTTTCACATTATCGTGTGACCTACAGCATATTGTCAAGGTTTTGGGATTTGTAGCTGTATCATGGAATAAGGGGGCTTCATGTTATAATTTCATTTTTCACCAGAATCTCTTCAATTACTGGACATATCTCAATAGATTTGGATGAGATTTTCACAGATCATGTTGTCAGGGTTTTGCAATTTATCACGGTATCATGGAAAAAGGGGACTTGATGTCAAATGTAATTTTTCATCAGTGTATCTCCAACTTTTGCACATATTTTCATAGAACTTCATATTTTTATTGCTTGATCAAAGCCAGTGACCAATGACTCAATTGTGCATTCGTCTCTCCTTGCATCAGTCTGTTCTTAAACTTTTTAGATCACAAGTAATACCATATACCCATTCAGCTACCCAGGCAGGTGCTACAAATTTCAACACTTTAGTCTCTAGCTACCTGCTTGAAATGGCAGCAGTGTGGCGGCTTATATTGTGAGAGGGATATCTTCTAAAGTCCTTGACAAAAATTGATGAAAGTTCATACATGTTTTCCATTGTGTAGTCCTTCCCCGCCCCGCCCCCCCCCCCCCCCCCCCCACACACACACACACACACACACACACATATATGAAATCCTGAAATGGGTACTTAATGTATAATCCTGTTATGGACCTCTTTTTTATTTTTTTATGTAATGAAATCCTGTGCCATGGAACAAGGGAGCTTAATGTATAATTTCATCATGGACAAATAACAAAAAGGCCACATGTACATGCAAAACACAATACCTCTTATACGTTTGTATCAAAAAAGGTCTTTTTCGGCGGGGGATATCATTTCAACGAAATTGCTTGTTCTTTTTATATCGAATCAATCCTTAAGTGGCTAAAAACAAATAAGACCAAAATAAATTACAGCTCATGATGAAGTATTTCTCCTTTTTTGAAGATTTTTCTTGAAATTTTAAATCTATACCAGCATTCTCCTAATTTTTCCATCAATGTGTCTACCTGTTCAAGGACAACTATTATGTAAGCCATTTTAACTCATTACCAAACGACAATATTTTAGACTTGTCCGAATTGAAAGCAATTGCAGACGACAAAATAAAAGTGACTGAAAATCTGAAATTTGTTTTGTGTAGAGTAGAAAACATTATGGGGAAAAGGAGAAAATGCTGGTTACAAGCAGTTTCTCTTTTTCCCAGAATATTTTCTAAAGGCTTCTTTCTCAGGGTCGTCAAAAGTAGGGATTGTGTGGTAATGGGTTAAGGACAACTATTATGTAAGCCATTTTAATATGTTGGTCGCAGATATTTCCAATTTGAAATAAGTCTAACAATTTGTTTCCAAATTTTAACCCTTTACTCCATAGATACTCATTTCTACGCATTGTATGTAGGAGCCTTTGGAAAACATTGTGGCAAAAGGTGAAATTGCTCGTGACGAGCAATTTCACCTTTTGCCACAATGTTTTCTAGACTATTAAAAGGTGTCATATACACATAAGAAACGGCTTCATCCTTGCTGTTATTTAGGGTCTATTAGAGATACCATAGAAATGCCTTATAGGGTAAAGGGTTAACCCTTACCCTGATGTATAAGTGAAATAAGATTTTAAACTCATTTGAAAAAAAAAAAAAACCCAGATACTGATATTTCAAGGGCATATTTTTGGGTTATATCTCCTTATCAGACAGTGTATGTCCCAGATCAGACTGCACATTCTTTGCAGTGTTATCTTGATATACTCTGTCTATAAAAGATTAATGAGTCGCGCTTAGCAGCCTTAGGGTTAATATCTTATGTGTAAATGTTTCCAATTTAAAATGTCTAAAACTTTGTTGTTAAGTAAAGCAATGAAAAACAGAAGCACTGTTTGAAAGGAAAAAGGACATTTTGCTTCTAGCCAGTCTGTTAGGAAAGAAAATGTTCAGGTATCGTTATAGCCCTGTTTTCGGCATCTGTTGTGTTGTCATGCAAAATTTTTTACACTATTGATAATTACCTGACGTAACTGCGACTTTATTTATATGGTTAACCCTTTACCACACAATCCTGACTTTTAATGACCCTTCAGGAGAAGGCTTTTGAAAACATGGTGGGAAAAGGAGAAACCAGCATTTTCTCCTCTTCCCACAATATTTCCTTAAGTTCCAAAAACAAATTTCAATGTTTCAGTCACATTTATTTTGTCTTTACCAAACAACAAAATTTTGGATTAGATCTAGTCCAAATTAAAAGCATTTGCAGATGACAAAATGCATGTGACTCAAAAATAGAAATTTTATTTGGGAAGGGTAGAAAACATTGGTTACCAGCATTTTCTCCTTTTCCTACAATGTTTTCAAAAGCTTCCTTTCTCAAGGTTGTTATAAATCGGGATTGTGTGTTAAAGGGTTTAACAATCCTGGTGAATTGGCTTTTGGAAACAATATTGGAAAAGGCAAAATGCCTGTATCCAGCATTATATGCTTTTCCCACAATGTTTGCTAGACTTTTAGAGACATATCATTTAAACCACATTTGCAAATGCTTTCAATTTGGACAAGTCTATTACATTCTCAGCTGCAGAAGTTTAAACTTGGGCTGGTTGCCTACTGTCACTTTGGGAACCTGTGCCAGAAGAGTTAGTAAGCCTCAAAGTATTTTTTGATAAAGTTAAAGCTCTTTTCAGTCTAGAAATTTCATTGAAAAAGCAAAGTACTAATGCCTAAGAATTTGCGTTTACAGTTCTGTTGTTTCCAAATGTATCCACTCCTTAATATTTGAAATTTGATAATTTTTTTGACCAGGTCACAAAATTGTAGACTGATTCAAATTGAAAAAATTTGTAGAGAACAGATAGAAAGTGGCTTAACCCTTTACCACACAATCCCGACTTTAAGGACTCAAGAAAGATGCCTTTTGAAAACATTGTAGGAAAAGGAGAAAATGCTGGTAACCAGCATTTTCTCCTTTTCCCACAATGTTTTCTACCCTTCCCAAACCAAATTTCAGTTTTTCAGTTAGATCTATATTGTCATCTGCAAATGCTTTCAATTTGGACCAGTCTGTAATTCTTTCATTGGGTAAAGAGTTAAAAGATGAATGTATCTTCAACTCTTTACCACACAGTCCCGATTTTTAACCACTCAGAGAAAGAACCGTTTTGAAAACATTGTAGGGAAAGGAGAAAAACATTTTCGCAAGGCTTTCTCAGAGTTGTTAGAAGTCAGGATTGTGTCAATGGTCAATGTAGTTACAATTAATGTAATGAATATTTTCAGCATCACGGTGTCAGACCAGTTCAGATATAAAGGTGATATAAACAGTGACAGAGTATTCAATCTGCAGCATATTTATTATGTACGAAATAATGGTCCCAGTTTTCTGCCAAAGACCTACGTCAATATTTCAGTACCAGTACAGAAAGGGGACGTTGTCATTGCAGAAATAACGGTATGTCTTTTTTTAAATTATACCCCTCCCCCACAATGTAGTGGAGGGGGGAATATTGGAATCGCCATGGCTGTCCGTCCGTCAGTCCATAAACACAAATTTGTCCAAATTTTCATGTACCGAACACAAATTTACACACAGGGTTTCTGTATATATGAAGTTGTGGCTGTGCAATTTTCATGACCCTTCTGCAATTTGTTATGGGATTATCTCCCCTTGAAGTTTTTTCAACTCTGTGACAAAGATCTGTTTTTGTGACAAGGGGCTGTTGGGGGGGGGGGTATAATCACGTTTAGTGATAGCTCTAGTTACCTCAACTAAACACAAAGTTCTCAAGGTGAGTTTCTATGACCGTGCTGTGTCCGACATCTGTTGTGCGTTGTTTGTTGTCTGAATTTTTGAATTTTGGACAAGCATGAAATTGGATCATTGTAAGTCAAAAACTAAGTCACTCGGCTAGATTTATAAAAAAAAAATTCTGTATAAGCTCTATAAAGGCCGCATTTTTAATCTTGTACCCATGAAACTTTTTCAGAACGTTTTTCCTAATGATATCTCATACAAGTTTGAAATTGGGTCATGCAATCTCAAAAAATGGGTCACTGAGCCAAATCTTTTAGAAAACTTGAGTCTACAAAGGAAGCCATATTTTCAGCATGATGATCATGAAGCATTGTCAGAATGTTTGTCTAGATGATGTTCTGGGCAAGTTTGAAATTAGGTTATGTCGGATCAAAAGTAGGTCACAGTGCCACATCTTAGAAAAACTGTTTGTGAACTGTACAGATACTCATGGAACCTGTTCAGAATGTTTGTCTTGATGATATCTTTTTGTTGAAGTTTGAAACTGGGTTACACCAAGTCAAATAGTAGTTCACTACACTACCTTTGTTATACTTTGTATTCTCTTTACCATACAATCCCGGGTATTCATGAGAAAGAAACCTTTTGAAAACATTGTTTGAAAAGGAGAAAATGCTGGTTACCAGCATTTTCTCCTTTTCCCATAATTTTTTCTTATCTATTCCAAAACAAATTTCAATTCTTTAGTCACATTAATTTTGTCGTCTGCAAATGCTTTCAATTTGGACCAGTCTTCAATTTCGTTGTTCGGTAAAGAGTTAAGACAGGGATCTCTTCATTATTGTTAGCTATAGAGAGTTTTAGGGTCAATGGTCTTCTTAAACCTTTCCCAAACAAGCCCTTGTTTTTATGTGTCTGCAGTTCAAGTCTTTTGAAAACACTGTGGGAAAAGGAGAAATTGCTCGTAACGAGCAATTTCTCCTTTTCCCACAGTGCTTTCTGCCCGTTCAGATAATTTTCTGCCATTGTTATGAAAGTTAAAATTGTCGTCTGCAAACTCTTTCAGTTTGGAAGAGTCTAAAATTTTTTGTTTGGGAAAGGGTTAATATAATCAAAAGTTCTCTAAAACCTATTTTTGTTGAGATAATATGAAGCTTATTGTTTGAACAGAGTTTAGACTCTTCCAGTGCAAAATACAGTACATACGCTCAACCATTTTTGACAAATGAAAGTGAAATCTACTAGAACTTGTAACAATTTTAATCTTGTATATTTACTTTACAAACAGACAGATTCAAGATCAGACAGCAAAAATCCTTGGGGTTTTTATGTATGATGCTATCTAGGGCTCTTTCTTTTCCAATTTGTATCCAACAGTTATCCCTATAAGCCCACCCCCTAGTTTCAATGACCCTGAAACAGAAGGCTTTCGAAAACATTGTGAGAAAGGGAGAAAATGCTGTTATCACACAGTGTTTTCCAAACTGTCCAAGAATTTCTGTTCATTTATATTGCTTTTGCAGCTGCTTAACATTTGAGTATCAAAACATCCCAAAATGATTGTTTGGTAAAGAGTTATTTGCTGACAACAGCTCACCATGTGTCTCTACATCATCTTGCCCGTGTAATGCAGAGAAATGACCCTCCCCTACAATATGACCTGGGTCATTATTCTGCGCAGAGAAATGATCCAGAAGTCATTTCACTATGTAGAGGAATGACCCCGGTCATTATTCTACGTAGAGAAATAACCCCCTCTGGGGTCATTCCTCTACGTAGAAAAATGACCCCAGGGTCATTTATAGGGGAGGGTCATTTCTCTGCATTACACCCACAGACTTTTTTAGAAGGCAAGTGCCCCTATTTTGGATAATCAGAACACCTGGACTATATACCAAATGCCTAAACCATTTATCATCAATCCTTGGAAAAAAATTGGTCCAGCTGGGGACCAAACCAACAACTCCCAGTTCACAAGTCTTGTATGCTACCGACTGAGATATAGGGGCACATAATAATGTTTTAACTCTTTACCAAATGACAAAATTTTAGACTGGTCCAAATTGAAAGCACTTGCATTCGACAAAATAACTTAATTAAGAAATCGAAATTTGTTTCCAGTAGGGTAGAAAACATTGTGGGAAAAGGAGAAAATGCTGGTTACCAGCATTTTCTCCTTTTCCCACAATGTTTTCAAAAAGCCTCTGTCTCCGGATTGTAAAAACCAGGGATTGTTTGGTAAAGGCTTAACCCATTACCACACAATCTCTACTTTTGATGCCCCTGAGAAAGAGGCCTTTTGAAAACACTGTGGGAAAAGGAGAAAATGCTGGTAACCAGCATTTTCTCCTTTTCCCACAGTGTTTTCTACCCTTCCCAGAAGAGATTTCAAAATTTCAGTCACCTTTATTTTGTCGTCTGCAAATGCTTTCAATTTGAACCAGTCTAAAATTTTGTCGTGTGGTAAAGAGTTAACCAGTTACATGTAAATAAGTTCGGCAGGATTACAGTGTAACTGATTTATGCTTTATTGTCTACAAATTACCTTGTCTATACATTATAGGGATACCCAACAGCCTTTTGCTCTATAGCGGGATCAGACAGCCAAATCCAGACGACAAAGGCTCCAACTGCTACAGTGTCCACCACAGAGAGATTTACTATTCCATCACCCAATCCAAGTGTGTATAGTTTTAATTAACCCTTTACTCCATAGATACTCATTTCTACACATTGCTTTTAGGAGCCTTTGAAAAACATTATGGCAAAAGGTGAAATTGCTCATGATGAGCAGTTTCACCTTTTGTCACAATGTTTTCTATGCTATCAAAAAGTGTCATATACACATAAGAAACAGCTTCATCCATGCTGTTATTTAGGGTCAATTAGAGATACCATAGAAATGCCTTATGGAGTAAAGGGTTAATTATAATTGAATTCCAGGTAATGCATATAGTATTTATTCAAAATGTTGATCGTTCAGATAGCCATTAGGATCTCAGTATACACGCAAGCCTATACATGTATTCTGTTGATTAATGCAATTAATCGTAAGACCCCCCCCTTACGGATACTGATCATTAAACCTCCGCAAAATGAATGTTTTCGGGAGTATACCGGAATCAGCCTGTCTGTCCATGTGTCCGCCTGTGTACAACATGCTAACAATTCCCTGTTTCTGTCAAAGTGCTGGTGGGGTGGAGGTACAGTAGATTCCGCTTATTTGCAAGTCCTATTTGTCAGAGAAAATATCCCGAATAAGCGGTCGGCCCGATAATCCGATGGCTCTTTTCAGACCGGAAGTCTAACTAGAGATGCAGACGATCGTTTCATTCTAATGACAGACATTCAGATCTTGCATCCCGATCATTTGATTAATGTTCATATTTGTTTAAATATATGTTTTTCAAACTAAACAAGTTTAAAAAAAAATATTTGTTTGCTTACTTTATATACCTATCAAGTGCACAAAGTACCAGAAACGATCCAGGCTGTGGGCCATGGTGATGCTTTGGTTGACATAAAATTCAACACAAACTTTTTTGTAAAAACAGGTTTCGACGCATATCTCCAGTTTCTGGTTATCTAACAATTACTCCTTGTGTACATGCACATTATTACACAACATGATCGTGTACTGTGCACCTGAATAAACCCCGACTCGCCACCTGTTTGGTTGAATGGGTGGGTTAAAAGTTTGTGTGACGTCATAGACTGATTGCCGCACAGACGATTCTATTTTAACGCCTTAATTTAGGCCATACCATTCAAAGCAGACCTAAGTAAGAAACGGTTTTCTGTGTTTTTCACAGTTTACATTCGGTACACCGTACTCTCACGCTTGTAGTCAAATTGTTTGTCACAAATTGAATTATCAATGAGACACTTACAAACAGTTAAGTTTTTTTCTACCCAGTGTGTAATTATCTGATCGGTGATAGGTTAATTCGATCGGTCTTTCTTGTAACAGGTAAAGTGCCGAATTCGTCTTCAGTTGCTTTCGGGGAGCGTCGATCGAGATCAGACTGCACAGAGTGTGAAGTCTGATCATACAAAGTCCGTGTAAGTTTTTTATTTTTTGCTGAGTTATACCAAGACAAGATTTAAGTACAAGTAGTAATCTTTTCGCCAATTTTCCTGCACTAAAATTAGCATTTTATCTATCAGTGCTCTTGGTGGTGGGTGTACAGCCTGGTACCCAAAATCTTGCGTAACCGTCCAATTGTTGAACTTGATAATCGGCTACCAGTGAAGTAAACTAATGCACCAATGCTGCCAAACAGCCACTGAGTTAACGAGGTCCATATTCAGAATGTCGGCCATTTGCAGATGTTTTGTTAACGTTATTGCACTTTCTTAAATGAAAAGAATAACATGAAATACACCAAGAATTTTTATCTTTAATGACTAAATTATGAAAACGGATCATGTCGGACTCGTCGTTTGTATGCAGTTGCATCAGTTTTTATCTGTGATTCTCCGTATGCACTGAAATTCGACTTTCATCGTTTTGAGTAACCTTTTTTTCCCGGACAGATTGGAATTTTTCGCTGTCTTATCCCAAGGAATTGCTAATAAACACTAGAATTTCGAATAACTTGCTAATTTTTCATTGCAAAAAACCGAAATGTTCTATTTTTAGGATCCCGATTAAGCGTTGAAATTTACGTTGTCTAAATAGGAAATGGATCGGTGCTGGACCAAATCTTGCAAATAACCGAAAA
Organism: Tridacna crocea; assembly: GCA_943736015.1. Classification (NCBI taxonomy): domain Eukaryota; kingdom Metazoa; phylum Mollusca; class Bivalvia; order Cardiida; family Cardiidae; genus Tridacna; species Tridacna crocea. The sequence goes on from OX031069.1 coordinate 21,542,182, forward strand.
TCCCGATAAACAGGGTTGCGATTAAGTGGAATCCACTGTATTAACCCTTTCCCAAAACAAGCCCTGGTTTTTACGTGTCTGCAGGACAAGTCTTTAGAAAACACTGTGGGAAAAGGGGAAATTGCTCGTAACGAGCAATTTCTCCTTTTCCCACAGTGTTTTCTAGCCTATCAGAAAACTTTCAGCCATTCTCATCATATTCAAAATTTTAATCTGCAAACACACTGAGTTTGGGACAGTCTAAAATTTGTCATTTGGGAAGGGGTTAAGTCACATTCAGTGACAGCTGCAATTATTTAACCCTTACTGCACTATCCTTAAGTTTTAATGATTTAATGACCATGTGAAAGAAATCTTGAAAACATGGTGGGATATGGCAACCAGCATTTTCTCATTTTCTCATTCCATAAAAAGTAAATTTCATCATTGTAGTAATGTCTGATTAGTCATCTGCAAATACTTTTAATTTGGACAAGTAAATTTTTATCATGTGTGATTAATGGTTTAACTCGTTAAACAACAAAACTGTAGGTTTGTCCAAATTAAAAGCATTTGCAGACGACAAAATACAAGCAACTGAAAATTTGAAATTTATTTTGTGAAGTGTAGAAAACATTGTGGAAAAAGGAGAAAATGCTGGTTACCAGCATTTTCTTCTTTTCTCACAATATTTTCAAAAGGCTTCTTTCTCAGGGTCATTAAAAGTCGGGATTGTGTGGTAGTGGGTTAATGATGAATGGATTAGTTAAGAAATAATCTTCTTCCTACCGTGGTTTATCATTCAATAAACCACAGTTGTGAGTTAATTTAAACATATTTATTTTACATCAATTAAGAAACAAGTTCTGACAACTTATACTAATCTCTCTCAATTCTGCTTCCTGGGAACTACACCAGTACTCGCGCCGAATGTGTGGGCCGATGAAAAATCCCAAAGTTGACACCCGCTCCCGGGAATAGAACTCAGGATCTTTTGGTTACGAGGCCGACGCTCTACCTCACGACCACGGACACCACTATTTTGTGAGTTATGAGGCACAATTAGTAATCCATGAGGTTGATAGTGGTTTATTTATTGTGCCTCATAACTCACAACATGTTTTTTGAACGATAAACCAGGATAGAAAGAAGATTATTACGATTCTAACCTGACCAATTCTTAATTGACGGAAAACAAGTTCAAACTTGGATTAAACATGCGGATGAAGATTATGTTCTGTTGAATAACCCACTCATTCAATGATGTCACTTGATATAAAATGACGTCACTCTGCATGGATAGTCGCAGATTTCACCACGCTTTCCCTGCACTGTGTTTATAAAGCCAAATTTGTGTGTCATGTTAGAATATAACATATACACATTATTGCCATGCTTTTTCTACCGTGGACGACCCCTGACATATAGCATTTAGCATTTGAAAATGATTGTATTGCTATAGAATAGGCTTTAAGGGTAATATTTTTTGTGTTGTTTGATTACTTTCAGAGAAGGTATGACTTTGTCACAGAGTCTTCTTTGCTATCTGGAAGAAATATGTCTGTATCATTTATTTACCAGTACATAATACAGGTGACTTTTGATAAGTTCAGAGTAAACAAAGTGCCACCTATTGTTTATGTGATGTATTTCAGATCGTCGTAAAAGAGAAGCAAATCAAAGCCCATCATCCATGAGTCAAACGGACAATGGGGCATCCTCTAGAAACATCGTAAGGTTCTCTTTTTGGCCCTTTTTTTTGTATGCCTTGATTAGCATTTTATATCCCTAAAGACATTTTAAAAATATTTCTGAAACTTTTCAAAATAAATCTTATTGTTGGTCCCTTTCATTTGCATCCCATTTCAATGTGGCTTGCAACACACGAAAAGGGGCATACCGATATTTGCATAAAGTGTAGTCTCAGATCAGCCTGCGCAGTATGCGCAGGCTAATCCAAGACGGCACTTTACGAATATACTAGATCTTTTGCTACAGTAGACTTGTGCAAAACGGAAAATTACAGAAAGTGTAATTTTCGGAATAGCCTGCGCGAACTGTGCAAGCTGATCCAAAACTACACTTTATGCAAATGTCTGAATGTCCCTTTTTGTGTGTTGCAAGCCTTATGAGAATCAGTGAGTAGGTTGGTCCATCAATAATGTCACGTATTTATGGTTTCATGGGATTTAGGTCTTTCCGTTCTCTTGGTGTTTTTTTTCTATGGTCTTTTATAGAGAATGAATAAAATACAAGACAGGATTGTTACCATTTCACAGTTCTTTCCTGAAAAGTTCAAATAGATCACTTGGTTCTCTTTTCACCTCACAATTCCAACCTTATACAGGCAGTGTTTGAAAGCATTTTGGGGAAAGTATAAACTGCTGGTATTTTCTCCTATTTCTACAATATTTTCCTAACCTTTTCAAGGAGAAATTCCATCATATTGCCACAATTTACTTAGTAAGCCCATGCACTTTCAATTTGATCCTAAAACAATTATTGTTGTATGTTTCAAGTCTTAATTTGCCACACAACAGTATCATAGACCTGCTCAAATTGAAAGCAACTTAATCACTTTACCAGATGACAAAATTTTAGCCTTGTCCAAATTGGAAGCATTTGCAGACAAAAATTTCAGTTTAGCTCAAATTGTGGAATTTCTCTTTGATAAGACAAAAAATATTGTGAGAAAAGTAGAAAATGCTGGTCAGCAGCATTTTCTCGTTTTCCCACAATGTTTTCAAAATGCTTCTTTTCAAGGGTCGTCAAAAGTCTGTATTGTGTGTTAACACTTGGGATGGTGTGGTAAAGGGTTATGCAATTTTGATTGTTCCTAATTTCAAGCATATTTGTGCATATATGTGTAAATCTAAAACACAACAAATTGTGTGTTTGCAGACCTGTGACAATCCTGAATACCACTGTGAGATCATCGAATGTCTTATCAAAGATTTCGAAACATCAGACAAACCCCAGATACAAGTCACGCTGGATGTATATGAAAAAACACTTGCCCAGGAAAAGGTATTTATTTTTCGTTTTAGCTCATGGAATGCCCTTTTAGTGTTTTAACTTATTAGCCAGTAGAGCGATACAGGGCCATCATGGTCCTCTTGTTTTAACAACCTAAAGAATCAAAGAAAACTTTTTGTACACTCTACAGACCACATTTTCAGTCTAATACCAAAGGAGATAGGCTGGCTCTTGGAAAAGACAGGAAAAAGAGAAAATGCTGGTAACCAGTATTTTCTCCTTACCTTCAATGTTTTATACTCTTCCAATAACAAATTTCAGTTTTTGAGTCACATTTATTTTTATCATTGCTTTGAATTTGGATGAGACTAAAATTTTGCTGTTAGTATATGGCCTGCCACACCCAGAAGCAGGGCTCACCAGTGGCACCAAATGCGGAAATTTAGAAAAAATGGCACCAAAAATGAAGCACTGGCGAATGTAATGGCTGCAAGTAAACGTCTATAAACTATCCTCTGACATACACAGTATGTATCAAGTGTAAAGGAAACCCGTGTAACTGTTTATCACACCTTATTGATCAGACTGGCATTCATTAACGGTCTTGTCTAAATTACACACCATACTCGCATACACACCAGGCAATGCTAAACAATCAAATATCAATATTTCGTCACGCCCCTTTGAGCACCCTACATCAAACCAATCAGATATCAGATACAAGATTTAGTCGCTGCCCATAATTTCTAAAGCCACACCTTCAGTATGCCTTACCTGGTCTACATCCTTTCACTGGCTAGAAATTTATCGTCTGTATTTATCGATGTTGTTAATGAAAAACATGATAATGGTATTGATCTGCTTATCTAGCGTAAAAATGACAGATTTTGAAGTTAGTTGCTACATATACTGAAAGTTTTATACACAATAATGCAGAAAAAAAATTCTGAAAATTAACTGGTATGAAAAAAATGGATCGTGGAAAAAGCGTGAAAACCCATGACACAACATGTCAGTTTGACGTTGTCTGATCAAAAGCATTTCAGACTGTCTTTAGCTTTGATGATGACTTACAACAACAAGTTTACACAAATATATGTATAAAAAACTCTAAAGTTAGGTGCTAAAATATGTCTTATAATGGGGAAAAAACACAGATGATTTTATGATGTGAAAATGCTGAATGATTGGGGAGGGGACTACACTTTGTAGGCCTTTTTGTCTTAGTGATAGCACAGGAACAAGTAACTATATAGGACACTCATACTGAGAGAAAAGACCAGAATAAAAGGACCCTTTGAAAAATAAAACTCAAGTATTATTAAGGATAAAAGAAATAATGTTGTTACCCTTCACCACACAATCCCAAATTTCTTCCTGAATTTCTTAAAAACTGACGGAATTCTAACAGATTGGCAGTCACAGAATTAAGGAGCTTTATTTCATGCTTTCCGGTAGGATATCGAGAATTGGCAGTGAAAATATTTTTCGATCTTACACTGATACCACCAGTGAAAATACCGATTTTCACGTTCTTGTTGCCTAGGTAAATTGCGCGTACCTAACAACTAGATGGGAAGTATGACATCATATAGCTTACATTTCACACGCTTGACATAACACTGCTATGCGGGAGGGGTACGCCACGGGGAATAAGGGAAAAGAACTGTACTGAATTTTGATAAAGCTCCTCCCAGAAAGGGTTAAAAGCATGAAATAAATAGAATATTTGTTTTTTTCGGTGAAAGATCGAAATTTATTTCATCTCGTGAAAACCATCGGTAATATTTTCACTCGTGGCTGCACCACTCGTGAAAATATTACCGATGGTGTCCACTCGATGAAATAAATTTCGATCTTCGCCAAAAAAAATAACTATCCTCTATGTATTACTTTTAAAATACAAATTCTATCTCCCTGCAGCTCAAAACCTTGAAACCATTGGGGAAAAAGAAACATAAGTAAGCTTGTACAGCACTATTGATCAATTTATTTAGAAGATTTAGCATTGGCCAATAAACTGAAGTATCTAATGCACTATGTGGCTACCTCAGTTGGCTCCTACTGGCCCAAATTTTTATGAGGTGGCGAATTTGATGGCGCGAAAATTAAAACTTGCGGGGGAAGCCCGGCAAAAATGGGCATTCGGACATTTGCTTAACCCTTTACCCCGTAAGGCATTTCTATGGTATCTCTAATTGACCCAAAATAACAGCAAGGATGAAGCCGTTTCTTATGTGTATATGACACCTTTTGATAGTGTAGAAAACATTGTGGCAAAAGGTGAAATTGCTTGTCACAAGTAATTTCACCTTTTGCCACAATGTTTTCCAAAGGCTCCTACAAGCAATTCATGGAAATGAGTATCTATGGAATATTCTTATGTGTATATGACACCTTTTGATAGTGTAGAAAACATTGTGGCAAAAGGTGAAATTGCTTGTCACAAGCAATTTCACCTTTTGCCACAATGTTTTCCAAAGGCTCCTACAAGCAATGCATGGAAATAAGTACCTATGGTGTAAAGGGTTAAAAAGTGTCGTCTCAGATCAGCCTACGTAGTTCGCAAAGGCTAATCCGAGACGACACTTTTCGTTTTTATGTAATTTGCTGTTTTGTGCAAGCATACTGTAGCACAACATCTGATGTAGTTTTAAAGTGCTCTCGGATTAGCCTGCGCAGATTGCACAGGCTAATCCAAGACGACACTTTATGCAAATGTCTGAATGCCCCTTTCCCCTGGTTGCAGGCCAAATGGCCAACATAGATTGCTTAATACTATAGGTGACTATCCATTAGGACAGGTTTTATTGTATTTGCACTGCAGTAAGTTAAATCCAATTTTGTTAACTCTATACCAGATGACAAAAGATTTGACCGTTACAAATTGAAAGCATAAGCAGACAACAAAATAAATGTGACTCAGAAGTAGAAATATGTTTTTGGAAGGGTAGAAAACATTGTAGGAAGAGGAGAGAACACTGGTTACAAGCATTTTCTCATTTTCCCACAATGTTTTCAGATGGCTTATTCCTCTGGGTTGTAAAATCCATGGATTGTGTGGTAAGGGGTTAAGTATTTTCCATATTTTGTCTAGGGTATTCTGGAAGTTCATTACACAACAGAAGCCAAGGTCACAGATCCAGCCATTTGGTTTGTTGGAAAAGTAGTTCCTTGGAATATGGAGGTGTCAGCCACGGTAACATCAATGTTTTAATTCAAACTTTTACCAAAGGAAAAACCTTTTGGACATGTTGGTATTGAAAACAGTAGAATACAACTAGACTTAGTTGAATGTGACAAAATAATGGATTGAGAAAGTTGTATGATGGATGCATGATGGAGTCATTGGTCATTTACTTTGATCAACCAATGAAAATATGAGGTTTCATGAAACTATGTCCAGACGTTGGAGATATACAACGATAAAAAATTGAATTTGACATAAAGCCCTCTTTTTCCATGATACAGCGATAAATTGCAGCACCCTAACAACATGCACTAGATTACATGATCTTTGAAAATCTCAAACATCTTTTGAGATATGTCCAGTGATTAAAGAGATATCGTAAAACGGTGTGTATACCACGCAGGCATGTATAACACGCAGGCCTTTTTCAGCATCAGATCCGAGTTAAAAAAAGGTTTTTTGGATGTACAACACGCATCAAAAATTGACCAAAATATCGTAATATGTGAAACTTAATTACTATCTTGAAAAATTGTAAATGGCGGTACTTTATCAAACCATTTTTAATCAAAGTGGAAATGGTAATGATTCGATGTGTACTCGAGGGATTATAAAAACATGCCAGCTTATGGCATGTTGCAAATTAACACATTGAACTGACGACCATATCGTAGTTAATCTCCTATTTTCTCACTTCAATCAACAAATGTGACAGGTGTGAAATGAACATAGATCTATATGATGTAAATCACAGATTTTGTAAAAGGTAGCTATAATTCTTTTAAATCATTCATTTCTTTCTGAATCCTTGTTTTACTCTTTTATAATTGTTCAATTTTAGCTATTAAGAAAGAATAAAAAAAAATATGCGACGAATCAGATGATAACAGTAAATCAATATTTATCATTCTGGGGTACTTTCACCATTGACAAAATGGCTGATAGAACCGGGAAATTCCGAATTCTAATCCACAAATTAAGAATTTACAAGTACATTTGAACAAAATTAAAACACAATCTTTTTTTTTTAAATTGGTTAAAGTTGAAATGGGATGATGACGAAAGTTATGGCTGTGGCGAGAGAACTTTGGCCGTTTTGTAACACACACACCCCATCCCCCCCACACCCCCACTTTGTACAGGTATACAACCGATTTTCAAGGAGGAGAAAAACATGGTTTTGCCTATTGTAGTGTATAACATGCAGTCCCCAGTTTGAAATTATTCAGAGCTGAAAAAATATGCGTGTTATACACACAAAAACACGGTATTAGTGAAAAATGAAATATAACATGAAACCCCCTTATTCCATGATGCAGCTACAAATCCCAAAACCTTGACAATATGCATTAGGTCACATGATTCTGTGAAAATTCCATCCAAATCTGCCAAGAAATGTGGGAAGCTTTGCGTTCACAAGAAATAGAATGAAATAAAACTTGAAGCCCCCCCTTTTTCCATGACACAGCTACAAATCGCAAAACCTTGACAATATGCAATAGGTCACATGACAAGAAACATTCTTTGAAAATTTTATTCAAATCCATCAACCAATGTGGGAGGAGTTGCATTCACAAGAAATGGAATGAAATATAACATGAAGCCCCTTTTCCCATGACATACAAAATCAAGGGTATATAACTGGTGTTGCTAGGTCAATCTGGGTTTAACTTTTCTTCCAGCATTTCCTAATAGTGGTTGATAGATGTGACAAGTTTAAAGTAAAAAAACTCTGTATAGTTTTAAAGATAAGACTCAAAACATAGAAATGTACTTGACTGCATAACTCAAAATTGCTCCCAGTTTGCCATTTTGCATCAAATCAAAAAACCAAAAAAATGGGTAGATTGGGTTACTGTGAAACCATTAATATTCGTTGAGTACTAATTTTCGTTGATTTCGTGGGTAGGTAAGTCCACGAATTCAAGTTCCCGACGAAAGATAGGTCCTTTGCCATCTTCAACTAAGTTCAACTAAGTAGGGTTCGGCGTCATTGATCAATAACGAACGTTACGACGCCAACGTTAAAATGTACACACTATCGAACAGAAAAATATTTACACCTTAGATTATTTTTTCCTATAAAGATTTCGTTGAGACTTGAGACTTAACAATTACTGAGTAAAAATAGTGATTTTTTCATTGCCTTAACTTCATTTCTTTTTCTGTTATCCTGGCGACGACGGCACACTGTTGAAAAAATTACCTACACGCATCGAGTCAAGTACTGTTGCATTTAGGCTGCGAGGATTTCTTTTTGCAAACAGCCAAACCAATTTTCTGCTGACTACACAAAACATGTGACACGACTGCCTAGGTACTGAAACAGCCATTTCTAAACGCAATGTGACCAAAGATTTCGTGGGGTAAAACAGTCGTAAATTAGTACAACAAACGTTTGTTTTACAACCCTCTTGCTCGAATGACCTACACGTTACGTCATAGATCTACCCCAAATCAAAATTTTACTGCAAACACGTGTGTACCTGCGACTGGCATAAAATCATGTTGACGGTCGGCTTGTTTTATATTTGGGTCGTTCTAATACTGAATTTGGTGATGACAAGATGGCGGATTTCAACGTGTGGTTGGACGGTGTCAGACTAAACATAACTTGCAGTCTGATCGTGACGTCGATCTATCCCATCCAGTTGAACAATGGCTTAGCTCGTATTAGAAAGCAACTTTTGGAAGTTTGCAAGATTGAATGGAAGCCAAAACTTGGGTCTCCTACAATTTCGACCCTCCACGCTTGTTCTAAATATAGATCTAGATGCAAATTTGTCGGATACACTTACTATTTCGGACAACTTTTGGAGAACAAGGTAAAATGTATCATTTCGGTAATGATAAATGACTCGAGCTCTAAACAAAAGATCTCTTTCCTTCTGTCACAATATATCGACAAATATGCAGTAAGCAGTCTCGTTTTCCTAAGTGACCCAGACATGTGGGAAGGGTAGCTTCGGAAGTCAGCAGTTTCAAAGCTGACGATTCTGAAAACGTCGTCGTATCTTTTACGGCTTAAAATTTGACTGTAAACTGTGACTACAGGATTAAATAATAACCGTGTAAATTGTAAATAATTACGAATGTCTTAATTGATAGATTCGAGACCGGCGATCAGATTATCAGATAAGTGTCATAAACTTTACACCCTTTACACTAGGTACGATACCTGTATACTTGTCATCGATCGAGTCCCGTCTTGTGTTATCTTTTTTTTCTTTGACACACTTTATTAACGGACAATTTTGATTTTTTTTCATCAAAAAAAATTTCATTTAGAAATGGAGAATCAACGAATTTATGGTCCAACGAAAATGCCGAAATTGAAAATTCAACGAAATTTCATACCAACGAAATTACATGAATCCACAGTATTGTACACATGCATAAAATTTCACAAAGTTTCGTCCTATGGTATTGGAGATATTCAGTGGGACGGACGGACAGATGTACAGAGGCATATTGGTAAAACTATATCCCACCGCCTTCAGTTGGGGATGAAAACATTGAAATTTGTTAGTGTTGGCTAAAATCTATTGTCGTAGGATGTAAACAAATTGCTACATGATCTAGCATATGAGCATCATACACCACCGTGCCTATTTGTTAATAAAAGTGGTTATTAATTAACTATTGGATATAGAAGTTATACATGGAAATCGGTCCACGCGATACCAGTCACATTTCTAACTTCGTATAGTATACAGGTCGTGACCCCGGCTTAATAAGACTTGACCTCTGATCAATACAGAAATCCTTGAACTTGATTGGTCAAAAGTTCAGTCGCGTCAGCGTCTGCGCTTACTTTCAGCCAATCACATTCAAGGAGGTGGCAAAGTAAACATAACCCCAAAATTAATATTTGTTTCCAGCTGGGTAGAAAACATTGTGGGAAAAAGGAGAAAATGCTGGTTACCAGCATTTTCTCCTTTTCTCACAATGTTTTCAGAAGGCTTCTTTTTCAGGGTCGTAAAAATCAGGGATTGTTAGGTAAAGGGTTAATTAATCAAATTGTCATTAATCAAATGATTTCGTATTGGCCCAGTTACAGGTCCTCGGTCAGCCGTATTGGCCCTCGGCCTTCGGCCTAGGGCAAATACGGTTGACCTCGGACCTGTAACTGGGCCAATACGAAATCACTTGATTAATAACATTATAGTAATAACGGATTTTACAGAATGGGATAAATTGGAGTAGTCAAGAAGGTCCAGGGTCCACAATCACGGACCATTCTAAAGAATATTTCTAGTCTTACTCCCAAAGATTTTCTGAATATGAAAGTAATATCAATTCACTTCCAGCAATTTTTTCTCAATTCAAACCTTAATATGTTTTGAAAATAGTTAACATGGGCATACATGTAGTTATGGGCAAGATGAATGTGGTTTCTGAGTCAAGGTACACGAACACTGAAAACAGCATCTATACAAAATGCCAAACATTTGTTGTAATGAAAAAGAAATTCTGATGATGGCAAAGCAAATTGAAATGCAAACATACATTACAGGATAAAAAGCTTTTATATTGATTTTCAGAAAACAACATTATTTGTGGTTGAACAATCCACTCTAGTTGATGAGATAGACCTATGGATAATTATTGTCAGTATCGTTGGTGCTTTAGTATTATTGATTGTCTTGATCCTCATACTTTGGAAGGTAGGTAGATCAAAAACAAGATGTCTATGTTAACCCTTTACCAAATAATCTGTGGTTTTTTCGACTCTGAGACAGAAGCTTTTTGAAGACATTATGAGAAAAGGAGAAAATGCTGGTTACCAGCATTTTCTCCTTTTCCCACGTTTTCTACCCTGCTGGAAACAGATTTCAGTTTTTGAGTTATGTTTATTTTGTTGTCTGGAAGTGGTTTCAATTTGGAGCAGTCTAAAGTTTTGTTGTTTGGTAAAGAGTTAAGAGACTGGTATGATATGAATGTTCTTTTTTTTATGTATTTGTCTTCAATGAGCAGACTCCAGGTGGCTCAGTCTTGCGAAAATAGGGTCGCTGGTTTGATCCCTCGCTTTGCAAATTTCTTTCCTGGGATAAATGACAGTCATTGAAACAGGATTCATTCTTCTCTCACTATATACCAATATTTTGATGATTATTATGTGAAAAAACAGCCAATAGCTCAGAAAGACTGTGTGGAGGACTGGTAAAAAGAAAGTCTGCGATATAAGTAAAAAATGTGGAAAATGGCATTAAAAAAAACATGCAATCCACTTTAATGCTTTTCAGTTACTCATCAGATTACAAAACATTAGATTTGGCCAGTTTTGAAAGCACTTTGCAAGTGAAAAATAAAAGGGTAGAAAAACATTCTGGGAGATTTTTCTTTCTTGTTTTTAGCTCACCTGAGCATAACATGTTCAAGTGGAGCTTTTAGGTTAATCTGGTGTCCGTCATGCATTAGTGTATTGTGCGTCGTCAACAATTCTGTAAACATCAACTCCTACTAAACCACTTGGCCAATTTGGACCAAACTTGGCTGGAATGTTCCTTGGGAGGTCCTCTGTAAAATATGTTCACAGAATTTAATTCTATCAAAAACTCTGGTAATGGAATTTTCTAGGAAATTCTTTAAAAATCTTCTCCTTTGAAACCGCAGGTCAGATTTTGAAATAATTTCACAGAGATGTTCCTTTTGTGACCCTTCTCTATCAAGAAATGTGGCTCTGGTGAATGTGGGCTACTTGCACTATACAGAAATGAAGGAATTTTTAAAAATTCTTCTTCTCTGAAACCACTGGTCAGATTTTGAAATAATTTCACAGAGATGTTCTTTGGGTGACTCTAAAGAGGAATTAAGTACATGAGAAGCTTTCCACTGTATATCCGTATTAATTTTTTCACCCATTGCCAGACATTACCATACTTTAACCCTTTACTCCATAGATACTCATTTCTACACATTGCTTGTGGGAGCCTTTGGAAAACATTGTAGCAAAAGATGAAATTGCTTGTGATGAGCAATTTCACCTTTTGCCACAATGTTTTCTATTCTATCAAAAGGTGTCATATACATGTAAGAAACAGCTTCATCCTTGCTGTTATTTAGGGTCAATTAGAGATGCCATAGAAATGCCTTATGGGATAAAGGGTGAAAGACATAGATGACGAAGAAGGTTTTTGCAAAAAAAATGTGGGAAAAAGAAAAATTCTGGTGGGCAGTATTTCCTCTCCTTTTCCACAGAGCTTTCTCCCTTCCTTTGGTAAATCTGAACATGTAAGTCACAGATAATATGCGATCTACAGTTGCTTCCAGTTTCGAGTTCTATAAGATACTTAATCGTTTCATAGAAAAATATTTGATGGTTTCTTTCTAGGTATGTCCTTAATAGTTTTTAGACTCATTTTAACTCTTTCCCACACAATCCCGACTTTTAACGACCCTGAGAAAGAAGCATTTTGAAAACATTGTGGGTAAAGGAGAAAATGCTGGTAACCAGCATTTTCTCCTTTTCCCACAATGTTTTCCACCCTTTCCAAAACAAATTTCAATTTTTGATTCAAATTTATTTAGTTGTCTGCAAATGCTTTCAGTTTGGACTAGTCCAAAAATTTTGTCGTTTGGTATAGAGTTAAAGACTATGTAAATGATGAATTTGTCTTTAAAAGGGTTGTGAACATTGCAGGAAATTGAGAAAATGTTGGGTACCAGCGTTTTCTCATTTTCTCATGATGTTCAAAGGCAACAGTGGTCAGGTTGTGGTACTTTGAAATTTTAAAACATGTGTCCATGAATTGCATATTGAATGATTCAACCTCAACAAAACATTCATATATTAAGAACAAGGCCTAAGAAAAAGGCTTTTGAGAACTTTGTTGGATATTGGAAAAAGGAGAAAATGCTTAAAGTCAGCCCCGCAGCCTCTCTCCTGGAGACAGGTTCTAACATCTGGACTGTATATATTTTGCCTGCAATTTCTCCTTTTCCCACAATATTTTTTTACCCTTCCCAACACAAATTTCAATTTTTGAGTCACTTTAATATTGGTGTCTGAAAATGCTTTCAATTTGGAACAGTTTGAAATTTTGTCACCTGGTAAAGAGTTAACTTAACCCTTTCCCAAACAAGCCCTGGTTTTTATGTGTCTGCAGTAAAAGTCTTTTGAAAACACTGGGAAAAGGAGAAATTACTCGTAACGAGTAACTTCTCCTTTTCCCACAGTGTTTTCTACCCTTATTGAGAACTTTCTGTCATTTTCTCAAAATCTAAAATTGTTGTCTGCAAACTCTTTCAGTATGGAAGAGTCCAAAATTTGTCGTTTGGGAAAGGGTTAAATGAGCACCTTGTTCATTTTCTTTTTCTGTTTAATGAGATGGAATTTTATAATTTTCTTATCTTTGTTTTCCCATTGTTTTTTTTTCTTTCACAATAGTGTGGTTTCTTCAAACGAAAGAAGCATAATGAGGTCCAAAAGTGGAAGCAGGACAGTTTGTACAAGAGAAGGAGTCAGATGCCATCCTCTATATCTCCAAACAGTGATCAGCCCTACAGCCCTATTGAAACCAAGCAAGAACCAGATGAGAACTAATCTTGTAGCCTCATTAAAATCAAGCAATTAATGTTACTTCGCTATTTTACCAAAGCAAGAAACAAATAAAGAATTATTTTACAGCCCTATCTAACCCATTACCACACGAGAAAAATTTAGACTGGTCCAAATTGAAAGCATTTGCAGATGAAAAATAAAGTTGACTGAAAATTTGAAATTTGTTCTGGGAAGGTTGGAAAACACTGTGGGAAAAGGAGAAAATGCTTGTTACCAGCATTTTCTCCTTTTCCCATAGTGTTTTCAAAAAGCTTCTTTCTCAGGGGCGTCAAAAGTAGGGATTGTGTGGTAATGGGTTAATCAATGCAAGAATAACTAGTCAGATGTAAATCCAGAAACAACTTTCCTGTCAGCCTCATTGAAGCAAAGCTAGTAATCTATCAGTATCATTAAAATTAAGTCTTTACCAAAGACATAAGCTTAGACAAATTTTAGAAATTTGTTTTGGGAAGGAAAGAAAAGGTTGTAGGAAAATGAGAAAATGCTGGTAACAAGCGTTTTCTCCTTTTCCCACAATGTCTTCAGACGGCTTTCTTCTTATGGCTGTGAAAATCAGGGATTGTTTTGAAAAGGGTTAAGTAAAAAGTTAAAAATTATTATTACAGCCTTGTTGAAGCCAAGCAATTAACCTAACAGCCCCATTGAAGCACCATTTGTAACCTGTTAGTACCATCAAAAATAATTAATAACCAGATGACAATTATTGTTACAATTTTGTAGCAGCCAAGCAAGAACCAGCACTTATTATGAATTCATATGGAGACTTCAAATTGTAAACTCAGCCAAGAAACCACAGAAACCATAATTCATTGCACATATCTTACTTCCATTTTTCTTCAAGTGTTGCATTTCTTGTTATTCATTTTCTACAACAAACATACCAAATCTGTGAAATCCAAATGTAATTTTAAATAGAAGCAGGGACTGTAGAGATGGATATAAAACATTTGTATTGACATGTTAAAACTGTTGTTCATGTTCTCCCATGCATAATGTTTCACATAATTGACAAAGCTGAATATCCCAAGTTTGAATATTATTATTATGCAACCATTGATTTATGTACATGTACATGTATATGCCAAAGCATGTTTTGCTTATTCAAATCCATGTTGATTGCGATATTTTTCGCTTTGTTTTGTTTTCATGACATATTGTACTTTCTGGTATATTTGTATGTGACAAAATGTGTTGATGCTCTTGCCTTGAATATTTGCAACAATGATTGAATAGTTGTCCATGTTTGGATTTTGGATTTCAGTAATTTTCAAGAATCAAACTTAATATTAGCAATAGAAGATTGGCAAAGTTTAGGGTAACATGCCAGATTCATCTTGTTTGAAATGGTCAACCTTTCCCATCCGATTTGCGACAGGCAATTTTTCGCCGTTATCAAGGGATCATTATTGTCTCATGCCCATCAAAGTCCATTTTCCCAGCTAGATATCGGTCGAATCTAGTTAGCCATTACATAAAGCTGTTTGGAGAAAATGAAAACCATAGCATTTTAGAAAGAAGACAATGAAAAACATCTGAAAGAAAAATGAAATGCCAAATAAACTGAATTTGAACGTGTAGTGTGGCAGTGGTGCAAACCTATCAAGGATGTATTTTAGAGAAAAGTTAATTTTGCCAGAAAAATTGTTTTAACCTTTTAACACAATCCCAGTTTTCAAAAACTTTTGGAGGAAAGCCTTTTGAAAACATTGTGACAAAAGGAGAAAATGCTGGTTAGCAGTTTTCTTCTCTATCAAGGACAAACTCTGCTATTTGAGCCATCTTTAACTTGATCTGCAAATCCTTTCAACTTGAACCAGTCTGAAATTTTGTTGTTTGGTAAAGAGTTAAATAACCCTTTTTATGGCTTAATAAGATTTTTTTTTTTAATAAATTTTTATTTCAAAAGCCAACTTTAGTCCATTTCTTTTTATCACATGACTATCTCAAGAGGAAGCTTTGTGTTTCTACACATAAAAACTTTATATTATATTTCATGTGTCTATTTTTATAAATGTTATGGGTAAAGAAATGACGTCATTTTAAGCTGGATTATTTCCCCGTCACAGTGAATATTTTCCTCCTGCAGAAAATCAGGTTAATCAGCTTGAGATCACTAGTTTTAAAAGTAGCATTTCTTGACAAAATAATCAGATGAAATATAATTATAATTTATTTCATCAGTTTGTGGTAAATATGGGGAAATATTTGACTCAAAAGGGAATGGTCTGCGAAAATTACTCGTACCTTACGGCACTCGTTATTTTCGCATGCCTTTCCCTTTTTTGGCAAATATTTTCCCATATTAACCACAAGCTGATGAAATAAACTCTATAAATTACAGATATATATGGAAATTCACATAAATGAGCCTATCTCTATATCAGAAGTTCAATTAGCAATTAAAAAGTTAAAGAGTAACAAGGCCGTTAGCCCATGTGATAATCTGTTAAACGAATATTTCATAGAGTCAAGTGACATCATTTCCAGTCATCTCACAGATATGTTTAATATTATATTTGACTCTGGCATATTTCCAGAATGTTGGTCTAAAGGTTATATAGTTCCTCTTCACAAAATGGGTGATACCAATCAAACTACAAATTATCAAGGAATTACATTGATGAGTAATCTAGGAAAATTGTTTTCAAGTATTTTCACTTCTAGAGTCGAATCATGGTTCGAATCCAATAATTTTATTTCAGACTTGCAATTTGGCTTCCATAAAAAGTGTGGCACAACAGATGCTATTTTTGTATTATCGAATCTTGTTGAACATATTTTTAATTATAATTTACGTATTCCATGTGCTTTTATTGACTTGAAAAGGGCATTTGACTCCGTTAACCGAGAAGCATTATGGTATAAACTTTTTAACATGGGTTTACGTGGTAAGGTTTTAAATATTTTTGGTTCTATGTATGCTTCCGTAAAATCATGTTTTAAACATTGCTGTACATTTTCCGACTTTTTTGATGTTTCGGTAGGGGTAATTCAATGACAGACAAGCTCACCAGCACTTTTCACTCTATTCTTAGAAGATCTAGAACTTTATTTACAGGATAGTAATAGTTGTGGTCTGACATTAATTGAAATCTGTTTCATCATATTATTATTTGCAGATGACATGGTCATTATTGGAAATTCTAAAGAGGACCTACAACATAGCCTTGATCTTTTATATGCTTATTGTTCTAAATGGGGCCTTGAAGTAAATATATCCAAAACTAAAATCATCGTTTTCCGGAAGCGAGGTCGAGTAAAAGAAAATGAAAAATGGTATTACAATCACAACGAAATAGAGGTAGTTGATAATTTCAATTATTTAGGTGTTGTTCTTAATTATATACTGGATCTTTTGTATTAAACAATCAGTATGCTGTCGGAAAAGCCCTTAAGGCCATGCATGTTTTATATAGTAATATTAGCAAACATTTTGTAAACCCTAAAATTTCATTAGAATTATTCGATGCCTTTGTTAATCCAATTATAAATTTTGGGTGTCAGATATGGGGTTTTACTAAATCCAAAGAACAAGAGCGAATTCATCTAAAATTTTGTAAAATGGTTCTCGGGGTTAAACAGTCTACTTGCAATGCAGCCGTTTATGGAGAATTGGGACGATATCCATTGTATATAAATAGATATGTTCTTATGATAAAATACCTTATTAAAGTAATCAAGTCAGAAAATATCCTAATTAAAACCATCTACAAAACCATGTTAAATGATATGTCAGTCATTCTATAGAAAACGTACACTGGTGTCCGGATTTTCATCGAAAAGACACATAAAGATATTTTGTTCGAAATAACTTTATTAAACAGGCCGATTTGTTACAATTTCAAAATTAATCAAGTTCTGAGTTAACTACCGTCGATTTTGGTGAAATTTCATCCTAATGACTTATCACTTTATAAAAATCGTACATACCGTTACGGATAAAAATCTTGATTTTTCACCTTTTGAGACTACTTTGTTTAAAACGAAAAACGTTTGCATACATTCCGATCGATCTTATTTTCATAAGAAATGTAAAAGTATCGCACTAGAATATTTAATCTCTCTGCAAAGAGCATTCAAACTTTTGGAAAAAGGGAAAAACCTGAGAGTACGAGCCAAAACTTTCTTTAAATACCGTGCCTTTAATTTGAAAGAACGTGTATTGATATTTACCGCATGTTTCTTTTACGCTGCTGATATACGTACCTTCAATGTAAGTGAAATGCCTTTATAAAACCAAAAAAATGCCTTTTCAAGTCAATGTAACGGTAGAGTTTTAACGTAATGGTAATGTTTTATTGTAACGGTATGGTACTTTAATTAAGAACGTCTTTCGAAAACAGTTATGACTTAAGCAAATGAAAGATAAATCGAAGTGTAAGTGCAAGACTACTGTGCGTGCAAATGAATTTTATGGTACACAAACAATATATTCTTGCGCTTACACCTTGAAAGTTTCTGAAAATTGTATCCTTTTGCTTAGAACTTGAAACAAACAAACATCAACAACAAAATAGCAACATCACTATCCAAATAAGAGGCACCATAGAATGCTCCCGAAAGGAACTTCAATATCTCGGACAGATTGATTGATTGAATGGTGTTTTACGCCGCTTTCAACATTATTTCAGTCAAATCACGGCTACAGCACACATTAATGTCTTTCATGGGTTTCACCAGTACTAGACTGGGGCTCTGAAGTGTCTTGCCCAAGGATACCGTAGGAACAGGGGGGGGGGGGGAGCCCAATAATTTTGAAAATCATAGTAACTAAAATATGATGTTTTTAGCGCAATGCAACTACCACACAAAAATCTCAGTATTTTGAAGTTAGCCCTCCCCCCTCCCCCCCCCCACTCCAATCTTGAAATGCTTCCTACGTGGCTGATACGGACGGACATGGCGACGATATGCTCTGCCGAAATTCTTTCGACGAGCATAAAAAGAAATAAAGAACTATGTTTTGTAGTATTTTTGAATAAGGAATCTTATGTGGAAAGTTCTTTTTCAATATGAGCTAGGCCATATTTTTGGATTTATTTGGCGATGTCCTGCCGTCACAGTATGGGGTTCATCAATTAAGCAGATGATGTCCTTCTCTCTGTACCATAAACTGTCTTCTATCATCGGCCAGAAATATCCAATGTAGGTAAAAATGTCAGAGGTAAAAATGCCAGAGGAAAAAATGTCATAGGTAAAAATGTCAGAGTCAAAGTTGTAAATATGCCATAGGTAATAATGTCATAGGTAAAAATGCCAGATGTTATTATCATAGTATAAATATATAAGGTTAGCTCAGTTGGTCAAGGCTTAGCAAGTTTGAAATCTTGTCGGAGTTCACTTACTTCTGGCCTCTGAATCATCTGAGAAAGTGTATAATATTATAGACTGGTAGAACAACTAAGATCACATAATATTGTCAAAGATACTTTTTCACAAATGTTTTTACCAAGGTTTGCAATTAACTCAAAATTTGAAATTTGTTTCCAGCAGGGCAAAAACAGTGCGGGAAAAGAAGACAATGCATTTCCCACAATGTTTTTATAGGCTCTTATCTCAGGGTCGTTAAAACCAGGGGTTGTTTGGTAAAGGTTCGGCAACACGTAATATTATCATTGTTGAATGAAACAGAAAATTATTTCTCAGTATAGCATGGATACAATGAAGGTAAATAAATAAATAATAAATAAATGTATAGGACAACTGGTATATTATCAAATTTACAAAGAATGGCTTTACTTCAATGAATCTGGTGAGAGGCCAGAGTCACGTGTTTTTTTCATATCATATACTTAGTGCCCCTGACATTTTTACCTATGGCATATTTACCACTTTGACTCTGACATTTTTACCTATGACATTTTTACCTATGACATTTTTTCCTATGGTATTTTTACCTCCGACTTTTTTACCGCACACCGAAATATCTGATTACCCCGATTCTGTGCGTTACCTGCAAGGGAATCTTACCGATTTACTGAGTCTTGTATACCGCAGCCAGATGACAAAAGTATGGACATGTTAAAACTAAATGCCATTGCAAACCCTAAATAATAACGACTGTAATTATAAGTATTTGAATGTTTGAATTTGTATCATAAATGGTAGAAAACGTCGTGGGGAAGAAGAGAAAGTCTGTAATACCAGCATGTTTTTCTTCCAATCTCTTCAATTGGCCATTTTTCTGGGTCTTTAAAAATCGGGACGTGTGGTAATGGGTTAAAGTTGACAAATTGATTGTTTTACCTTTCTTTGTAGAAAAATGTTGTTGCTGCTATCTTAGAGCATGAACATTTAGTTTTGACATGTAGTACATGTACAATGAATAGCTAAGACAGAAGATCATTAATTTCAGCAAATAGTCACCTTAACCTCCACACCCTCTTCGTTGATATCTAAAACGATTCCAGGGTAAGCTACGTTACAATACACAGTTTGGTGTTTATGTTCTTCAAAAGCCGCTATTTACGTAGTACGCGTATTTACATAATACGTCATTCATAAACTGAATGTAAAAACTTAAACAATGACCTATCTATATGACTTAAATTTGAAGTAATTGAAGCTTTATAAAAATGAAATACATTCCCGTTACAACCTTGATTAATAAATATCAAATTTACTTTCTTTTCACCCTGATTTTTGAGTTTTAATAGTCACCTCATCAATATTTTGATTTTGTTGAAATAAAACTTTAATGCTTCGAATAGTAATCTTTTGAAAATCCTTTCTATACAATGAATAACATGCAAAAACACTACCGTTACCCTTGCTGGACAATACCGTTACGAAATAGAATAAATACTTTGCTCGTGCAAAGCTGATATCTTACAGTGACAAACAAGCACACCATAATAGCAAAGTATCAGTGCAGTAAAGTAAGTGAGTTTGTTATTCTGGTCATAAGTAAATAAAAGGAAATAAAACTTTCTAATAGGATTTGACACTACCGTTGCGAGCAAAATGACAATACCGTTACAAGACTGTTATAAAATTGCATAACGGTAGTGTTTGTAACGGTAATGTTAAGCACGCTGAATTTTCTTTAACAATGGCTTTAATGTGGGAGGGATACATTCATTTTGTTTGCTATTATAAAGAGAAACATGCAGAAAATACCCCTGCTGTAAAATAATTTAATGCAAATAATCATCAGCTGTAACGCATAACGGTAATGTTTACGGGAAAAAGAACTCTTGAATATGAACAACTTGCCGATAATTTTGTCAGCAAGCGAATAAGACATGACCACCTCGTGTTGTCGATTCAGAAAAATGGCGCCAAGAAACATTTGTATGACGTCATTTCATGACAAATTTCAGGGTTGACAACCCCCAATAACGGCAAAAAGGTAATCGGAACGGTAATGTCAATTTTTGCCGGGACAAGGATTACAACTAAAAAATATCAATGATAACATTTATGTTTGGCTTTCTTTTATCTTTCATTTACTTGAGCAAGATAACATTTTCCTTCAATTAACAATACAATGTTGATATTCCTTTAAAACGGCATTTAAAGTTCGAATGAATACGACTTGTCTAGCATCGGGACATTATAGAATTAGTGCAAATGCTTTATGTGTTCAGTATTTCGTAAGCACTAGGTCTTCTGTTTAATCTTTCTCATTGTAATTTAGTGATCTATTATGAGAAATATAAAACTAACTCGTGAACAAATGCAAAAATATCCGGTTTAAACAAAGAATTAATTAATTTTTCGACCGGGACAAGGGATGTACGTTTTCCATAGAATGACTGATGTCTGTTTGCAAAGCTAATTGGTTATCACTAGTTAAATCTTTGTTAGAAGAAAATGGGTTTTTATATGTTTGGGAGAATCCTGAAAGAGTTAACCTTGATCATTTTGTATGAATCTTTAAACAAAGATTAAAAGATTCATTTTTACAGAAATGGTATTCAGATTTATCAACCAGTACTGTTCTTTCTCCGCTATATCGTCATTTGAAAGACGAATTTGAAATGGCAAGTTATTTATCTATTATTTTAACAAAAAGCCTCAGAATTTGTTTGACTAAAATCTGCATGTCTTCCCATATTCTACTTGTTGAATCCGGAAGACACGGACAAATCTGAATTCCCAGAAATGAAAGATTTTGTATATATTGTGATATGAATTGTATAGAGGATGAGTACCATTTCATTATTGAATGTCCATTTTACTATAGTCTTTGCAAGAAATATATCGAAAAAAAGTACTATTTTAGACCAAGTATGTTTAAATTTATAAGTTTGATGAAATCTGTAGAGTACAATACTGTTCAGAAGGTATGCACATTCATTAAGTTTGCATTCAATAAAAGGAACGCTAACCAAAATTAATAGCGGAAAGTACAAATCTAGGATCAGAATGCATGAGCTGTGTAGTCTGATCTGAGTTTGTACTGACCTTAAAGGCAGGTAAAGTGATATTAAACACTCCTGCAGATTAAAAACTATTTTATTTACATCTTCCAATATTTACCTCATGATAAATGAATAAGGATGAACAAGGAACTGTAATAATCTCTCTCTCTCTCTCTCTCTCTCTCTCGATGTCACTGTGACTATTGCTGATTTGTGAATGTAACTTTTTGAAACATGATGTACATTATTATGTACAAGTGAAATAAATATCTATCTATCTATCATCTTTGACAAGTGTCCTGATGTCCTAAATGAAAAAGAAAGCAAATCAGCCAGCCTTAAACAGATTTTCTGCCTTTTCTTTTCTAGAGATGAAAAAATTGTAGCTTTTTGACAATTTTGATTGTTAAATTAACAGGGAAACTTAGATCAGGAAAACTAGAAAGTAAGGTGTACACTTTGCACTATTTGCATATTTCAAATGTGCACAGGTTAATCCATTACCGAACAATCCCTGATTTTTATGACCCTGAAATAGAGGCCTTTTGAAAACATTGTGGAAAAGGACAATGTTTTCTACTCTGCTGGAAACAAATTTCAATTTTTGAATTAGGTTTATTTTGTCCTCTGCAAGGGCTTTCAATTTGGATCAGTCTAAAATTTTGTTGTTTGGTAAAGAGTTAACCCTTTACTTCATAGATATTCATTTCTACGCATCGCTTGTAGGACCCTTTGGAAAACATTGTGGCAAAAGGTAAAATTGCTCGTGACGAGCAATTTCACCTTTTGCCACCATGTTTTCTATGCTATCAAAACGTGTCATATATGCATAATAAACAGCTTCATCCTTGCTTTTATTTATGGTCAATTAGAGATACCATAGAAATGCCTTACGGGGTAAAGAGTTACGGACAATTTTTTATATGTATGAGCCATGGCTCTAGCAAAAGTGGAGCTTAACTCTTTATCAAACGACAATATTTTAGACTGGTCCAAATTGAAAGCATTTGCAGACGACAAAATAAAAGTGACTGAAAATTTGAAATTTGTTTTGTGAAGGGTAGAAAACATTGTGGGAAAAGGAGAAAATGCTGGTTTCCAGCATTTTCTCCTTTTCCCACAATGTTTTCTAAGGGCTTCTTTCTCAGGGGCGTCAAAAGTAGGGATTGTGTGGTAATGGGTTAATGAATCTCTGTGATGTATGATATGAGGCAAGTCGTCATACTCATGGCTCTGTAGATTCTCATCCTCGGATACCCAGGGGTCTCCCTATTTGCTACGCTACATCGACCCCTGGGACAATTAATTCAATTTCCCTCACTTTACTGCTGGCCGAATGCTGGCTTTTCATTGGTTCCATCATCATTTTGTGATGGGCGAGTGGACTGTATGCTATGACGTTTCGTATCGATTTTCGGCGGCTGATTCAAAGTTTTATTAGTCAATTGTCCCAGGGGTCGATGTAGCATAGCAAACAGGGAGACCCCGGGGTATCCGAGGATGGTAGATTCCATTTTGCCTGACAAATTGGCTGAATCATCAGGTAACCTGCCTCTTGGACATGCAGAAAAGTGACCAATAGCGAAAAGTTTCAGCCCAGGTCAGCCTGCGAGGACTGCATAGGCTGAATTGGGTTGATACTTTTCACAAATTAATTAACCCTTTTCCACACAATCCTTGATGACCCTGAGAAAGAAGCCTCTGGAAAACATTGTGGGAAAAGGAGAAAATGCTGGTAACCAGCATTTTCTCCTTTTCCCACAATGTTTTCTAACCTTCACAAAACAAATTTCAAATTTTCAGTCACTTTAATTTTGTTGTCTGCAAATGTTTTGGATTTGGACAAACTGAAAATTTTGTTGTTTGGTAATAAGTTAAGCCCCCTTTAAGCACGGTTCATATACATTGTATGTAGCTATTTTCAAATGGAAACAAATGTAATTATGTGGTAGGAATTTTGGCCCTATGAACTGTTGCAATGTATGTTTTTTTCTGTCTGTAAAATTACCCTGTACGTTTGTACATGTACTTATTTTTGGTGAACATGTTTTTTTTTTAATGTCTGCAATATTTAGTGTAAATAGTATTAATTTTTTTTACCTGGATCTGTTGTTCATCTCTTGCCTTATTTTGTAATAAACTGTTTGTTCTTTCTAGAAAATTTGTTTCACTTTCAGTTTATTTATTTCAAGGTATAGAAATAAAAAAAATATCTTAAGAAAACGTTTGCTGCAAAAAGACAGGCCCTTAAAATAAACATCTCCACATTTTTTGACCAATCATAGATTTTATTTTTCATTCATTTGTTATCAGTACCAAAAAAGAGGTCAAAACCAAGTACATTGAGCAACACTGAAAAATATGATACATGCTTAGGCATTAGATAGTTATTGGCACCGTCTGTTTGAATAAAACCAGGTTAAAATGTTAAAATATAATGAAAAAATAACATTTTCATATTCAGTTAAAAACCTTTCTTTTTGTTTTCCGGATGTACAGACCCTCCGATAATTTCAAGTGAGCTACTCTCTCCATCATAACTCTTTACCAAACGACAAAATTAAAGACTGGTCGAAATTGAAAGAATTTGCAGACAACAATATGAATGTGACTGAAAAATTGAAATTCCTTTTTTGAAGGGTAGAAAACATTGTGGGAAAAGGAGAAAATGCTGGTTACCAGCATTTTCTCCGTTTCCTACTATGTTTTCAAAAGACTTCATTCTCAGGGTCATCAAAAGTCAAGATTGTGTGATAAAGAGTTAACGTGCCTTTCAGAACTATCGTTGCCTTTGTAGCAACTGTAGATCAAGATCAAACTGCACAAGATGCACAAGAGTCTGGTCTTTGATCTGACCAATTTCCTGAAACACCACAGACCAGAGGCACCCACTAAATTGCTATTATCTAGACTTATCATAGCATGAAAATGTTCACAGGGTTTAATAAGCCCTTTAAACATTTTAAGCGATTTTACCCACCTAATTACTAGCACATGTATGCATTGCATATCCAAACCAGGAATCATATAGTATGTGTGTGGGTGGGGGTGTGTGTGTGTCTGTCTGTCTGTGGGCGTGTCTATGTGTGTGTCAGTCTCTGTGTGTGTCTGTCTATGTGTCTTTGTGTCTGTCTGTGTGTGTGTGTGTTTATATGTCTGTGTGTCAACATTTGATTTCTGTGTGTGGGGGTGCGGGTGATTGTTATTACACCTCCCTTTTCGACAGATCCCAGATGAGACTGTGCATATTTTGTGTATTCTGATCGGGTATACAGTGTCTGCAAGAGGTCATCGAGCTGTGCTTATCACCCTAAAGGTTGAGCTCTTGGGTTCTACAAACTTTACAAAATTTTCATGAACAGACTAGACATTGCAAACAAAAATCAGTCAAACTCCACATGTTGAAAATGATTGCAAAAAACATATAAACAATATTTCTCGACTACATTCTATGTTTTGGCAATAAAATCACTTTTGTCAAATTCTAAGAGACATATATCAATTTCTGAACACATGAACATCCCTTTTGTCTTTGACACCTACCATCAATCAATACATAACATTTTTAAAACATTGCAGACAAAGACTGGTTAAATCTTCATACTCCACATTGAGGTTTACCTTGATTAGATATCAGAATGTATGAATTAGCATTTTGATAAAATCATACTTTGTATTTGCCTCTTTTGTATCATTTGCAATACTTCTCATTTTAACAGTGACATCAAATCCATAAGGCAACAAGCTTTTTTATACGCCCGAAGGGTCGTATTATGTTATACCCTCGGTCGTCTGTCGGACGGTTAGCAATTTCTTGTGTGCACAACTCCTCCTACAGTTTACATCAGAATTATTTGAAACTTGCCACAATGAATCTCCACGATGTCTAGTTGTGCACCTAGGTCTTAGAATTTGGATCGGTGTTTGCGTTCTAAAATTATCTGCCCCTGATTTCTGAAATAACCAACTTTTCACTTTGAATTTTTGTTCAGGCTATAACTTCCATACTATAAAAGGTATCAACTTGAAACTACATACACTGATAGAACACACTATGGAGAAGTGCAGTGCACATGAAACATAACTCTGCCACCGTTAGTTTTTGAGTTACTGCCCTTGAGTTACTGCCCTTCGTTAATTTTCATTTTGAATTTTTGCCTGGGCCATAACTTCTAAACCATAAAAGCTATTAACTTGGAACTTCATACACTGATAGAACCCATTATGAGAAGTGCAATGAAAATGAACCATAACTCTACCACCTTTATTTTTTGAGTTATTGCCCTTTCTTAATTTTCAGTTTGAATTATTGTCCAGGCTATAACTTCCAAACTATAAAAGCTATTAACTTGGAACTTCATACACTGATAGAACCCATTATGGAGAAGTGCCTTGCACATGAATCACAACTCTGCCACCTTTATTATTTGAGTTATTGCCATTTGTTAATTTTCATTTTGAATTTTTGTATAGACCATAACTTCCAAACTTTAAAATCCATTATCTTGAAACTTCAAAGACTAATAGAACACATGATGAAGAAGTGCACTGCACAAGAACCATAACTCTGCCATCTTTCCTTTTCAGTTATTGCCCTTTTCACTTTGAATTTTCGTCTGGGCCATAATTTCTAAAATATAAAAGATACGATCTGGGACCTTCAAAGACTGATAGAACACCTTGTGGATAAGAGCAATTCACAAAATTTATAACTTTGCCACCCTTATTTTTTTAGTTATTGCCCTTTAATATTTTTCACATATCATGGAGAATAACTACTCTTCATTCATGGCCCATCTGTCAATGCAACTCATTTCACTGACAAACCCCTACGGGCGTATATGTGCCGCTCTGCGAAGCTCTTGTATTATATATATAAATGTAGATATGAAATGAACTGTACAAATAAATAGTCACATGGTCGAAATAAAATCTTGTGCAGTGGTATATGGGAAATATACGCTCACTAATGCTCATGTATATTTCTCATATACTGCCTCACTTATTTTCTATCCCACTCCTTTACATGTCTATATGATGGACAACAAATGGGGTTTTCTATATGATACAGACAGAAACATCGGAACTTAATGCCTGTAGATGTGACATATACAGTTCCACAAGCTTTATCTACTTCACTAAGACTGTCTTAACCTTTACCACACAATCACAATTTTTTATGTCCTTTGAGAAAAAGCCTTTCGAAAACATAATGGCAAAGGGACAAAATGCTGATAACCAGCATTTTCTCTTTTTCCCCAAAAGTTCTCAATTCCTATCCTTTCCAACACTACTCTATCTATCCTTTCCCTGCTGCTGCACTTTCCTTTATTAGCTACTGTACCCTACTCTGGATTATCTACCTTCCTACCCACGCTACCCAACATACTTACCCTAGCTAATTCACCTAACCTATCCCAGCTTAACTACATATCCCACCATTGCTAATCTACCTTCCTATAGCAGTAGCACCTAACATACCCAAGCTAATCTATCTATCCTACTAAAGCAAATGAATCTTCCAACACTAGTTACTCTCAGTATTCTATGCTAGCTTATTTACCTTCTCTGCACAAGCTTCTTTTTCTATCGGACCCTAGCTTAGCTACCTATCTTACACTAGCTTCTCTAAGAATCCGACCCTATTAAACTCCTCCTACTCCACACCAGCTACTCCACTTATCCTTGTCAAGCAAAACTATCCTGTTCCACACTTGCTTTGTGACCCACTTTACTTATCATACCTAGTTACTTTACCTATCCCGTCTTAACAAATCTATCCTCCTACTCTGCAAATCCTCCCCTAGCTAATGTACATTCCTACACTAGCTACTCTACCCATTCTACCAAAACTAGTCTGCATTTTTGCAAGAGATCCTCTCTTTCATACCCTAGCTAATTTACCTATCCTACATTAGCTTCTCTATCTGTCCTACCCTTGATTATTACCTTCCTTACTAAATTTATCTACTTTTTTTAACCCAACCTTATCTACATTTTCTGTGCGAACTTCTCTATCTATGCTATCCTACCCAATCGAGTTAACCTACCTTCCTAAAATAGCTACACTACCTAACCTACCCTTAGCTAATCTTCTATCCTACGCCTCCTCTACCTTTGCTACTTAACCCATTACCACTCAATCCCTACTTTTGATGCCCCTGAGAAAGAAACCTTTAGGAAACATTGTGGGAAAAGGAGAAAATGCTGGTAACCAGCATTTTCTCCTTTTCCCACAATGTTTTCTACCCTTCACAAAACAAATTTCAAATTTTAAGTTACTTTTTTTTTGTCGTCTGCAAATGCTTTCGACCTGAGAAAACCTAAAATGTTGTTTGGTAAAGAGTTAATCCTTTACTAAACAATCCCTGTTTTTTACGACCCTGAGATTGAAGCCATTTGAAAACATTGTGGGAAATGAAGAAAATGCTGGTAACCAGCATTTTCTCCTTTTCCCACAAAGTTTTCTACCCTGCTGAAATCAAATTTCAATTTTTGAGTAACGTTTAATTTGTCATCTGCATGAGTTTTCAATCTGGACCAGCCTAAAATTTTGTGGCTTGGTGAAGAGTTAAGTTGATGTACCCTCTTAAGCAAGGCTGACACTTGCACGATTCTGTGACACGCATTGGCACGACTCGAGTCGTGCCAGTGCGCAAATTAGTCGTAAACTGGCGTGAAGTATGCGTAAACACGTCGTGACTGCGTGCCATGTTGGGAAAAAAATTTTGAAATGTTCAAAATTTTGGTCACGAAAAAATTTCGCGACCGGGTCGTGAACTATGCGCAAACTGTTCGTGAAATCGTCGGGACGATGCGGGAGGATGCGTGCCAGTGCGCGCCATGCCATGACTGTCACGAATAGTTCACGAACAGCTCACGTCGAGTTCACGAATAGTTCACATGTTCACGAGCAGTTCACGACTACTTCGCGACAGTGGCGCTCGCGTCGGTGCAGGGGTATATATAGGGCTTCCTGAACACTGCTCGCCATTCCAGAGATCGCTAGCGAAAAAACATCACAGAGACAAGATGTCTAAAACAAAACAGACACGAGCCTCCCAGTCGTGCCCCAAAATGGCACGACTTGCCACAACAAAATCGTGGCCAAAGGTCGTGCAAGTGTCAGCCTTGCTTTACTCTACCTATCCTACCCTAGCTAATCCACATATTCTAAACTAGTTTTTTAGCTACACTATTCTAGATAATACAGCTTCCTTCAATGGCTACTCCACCTAACTTACCCTTGCTAATTTACCTATCCTACTGTAGCTTTTCTACCTATCCTACCATTTATTATGTACCTTCCTTAGTAAGCCAGTCTACCTTTTCTACCCAAACTTATCTATATTTTCTGTACGAATTTCTTTATCTGTCTTGTCATATCCAATCTACCTATCCTTTTTTTACTACTTCACCTACCCTACACCAGCATTTCTACCCATCCTTCCCTGGAAAGTCATTACTATCCCACACTCCTACTTTCCAATCTATCATAGCCACTGGACACTCTCCCTTACCCATTTTATCTGAGCTTCTTTACCTTTCTCTGCTAGCTACTTAACGTACCATTATCTCTCTTCCCCCCCCCCCCCCCCCGATAGCATTCTATAAATACTCGTCCATCTAATTTGGGCATCCTGGGTACAGAGCCGAACCACTTTCCTACGCGACAACCGTTACTTTGAATTTCAAAATAAAATAAATGTTTACTCTATAAAACGCTACCTCATGCAATTCACTCAGCTATGATCAGCAGTTTAGAGAAATCTGGAGCTAAATCAGGTTTCATTTCTCCACAAACATATTGATAAAAGCTATTTTCTATATTGCTACTTTATAGAGCGTAATATTACAGTCAGCCCGCTTTCGGGGCTAGTGATGCGTCGTATAAGACAGTCGAATCTTCGAAGAATATGACATACGCAGACAACGCTCAATGTACCCTTAATTTACTACTCTTCCTATCCTATCCCATATATTCTACCTTCCTGTACTGGTTAGGCTACCTAGCTCTCACTAGCTTATCTACCGCCTACACTTGCTAGTCTACCCATCATATCCTAGCTAATCTACCCCAGATAATCTACCGTCCTACCCTAGCTATTCTACCCACCATTCACTAGCTTCTCTACCTTCTACACTGGCTAGTCTACCCATCATATCCTAGCTAATATCCCAGATAATCTACCGTCCTACAGGTCTATGCATTCTAACCTACCCTAGCTACTCTACCCATCATTCACTAGCTTCTCTACCAATCCTACCCTAGCTACTGTTCCTTCCTACACTCTACTCTTCCTATTCTGCCTTTCTGTCTAAGCATATCTACCATAATTGCACAAGCTTCTCTATCTATTTTATCTCAGGTAATCTACCTATTGTACCAAAAGCTTATCTTCCTTTATTGCACGAGCTTCTCTATCTATCCTTACCTAGCAAACCTACCAATCCTACACTAATTTCGCTACTCTACCTGTTCTTCCAAAGCTATACTTTCTTTTTATCACCAGCTTTTCTATCTATCCAATCCTAGCTTTTATTTCTTGCTTTCCGGTAGGATATCGAGAAATAGCAAATAGTGAAAATATTTTTCGATCTTACAGTGGTATCACCAGTGAAAATACCGATTTTCATGTTCTTGTGTCCTAGGTAAATTGCGCGTGCCTGACAACCAGATGGGAAATATGGCGTCATTTACCTTAGATTTCTCGCGCATAACGTCATATTTTAATGCTATGCGGGAGGGGTACGCCACAGGGAATAACTGAAAAGAACTGTACTGGATTTTGATAAAACTCCTCCCAGAAAGGGTTAAAAGCATGAAATAAATGGAATATTTGTTTGTTTTTTTTTCGGTGAAAGATCGAAATTCATTTCATCTCGTGAACACCATCGGTAATATTTTCACTCGTGGCTGCACCACTCGTGAAAATATTACCGATGGTGTCCACTCGATGAAATAAATTTTGATCTTTCACCAAAAAAAACCAAATATCATCTATATCTTCTGAAACTACACATGCTCCTCTACTTATCCTTAACTAACTAATGGATCTTCCTTGACGAGTTAACTCTACCTTTTTTCCCAAGCTAGTCTACATAGCAATGTAACCTAAGCCTATCCTCACTAGCGGATTCACCTTCCTACACTAGCTTCCCTACCTAAGATACCCTTGCTTCTATTCCTATCCTTCGCTAGCTAATATAACTTTCTACACTAGTTTCTCGATCTCCTGTAGCCAAGCTTATCCAGGTACCCCCAAAGCTAAACTACCCATCCCGCACTTTATTCTCCATTTAATTCACACCTGTACTCTACCTATCCTTTCCTAGCAAATCTACCTATTCCACACTTGCTTCTTTACCTACTTCAACTACCTAACCTAGCCACTCAACTTATCCAATCCTAATTCATCTACATTCATAATCTCCTCAACCTTTCTCCTATCTTTTCTTGATCTTCCTACACCAGCAACCTAATCTTGAAATCATGGCTTCTCTACCTAATAGCTATTCTACCTACTCTACAATAGCTTACCTGCATTTCTACACTGGCTAATCTACAAATCCCAGCTTGTCTACCTAGCCTTCACTCACTTATCTCCTTTTCTACACCAGTTACTTTACCTGTACTATTCTAGTTAACACTTTCTTATTCTACTTATCCTTCTAAGCTTATCAATAGCTTCTCAACTATCCTTTCCTTTTAACTCATTACCAAACGACAAAATTTTAGGTTTGTCCAAATCGAAAGCATCTGCAGACGACAAAATAAAAGTGACTGAAAATTTGAAATTTGTTTTGTGAGGGTTAGAAAACATTGGTTACCAGCATTTTTTCCTTTTCCCACAATGTTTTCCAAAGGCTTCTTCTCAGGGTCGTCAATAGAATGGATTGTGTGGAAATGTGTTAACATACATATCATCCCATAGTTAATTGCATCCTTACACTTTCGTATTCTACTTTATCCTCCTAAGCTTATCAATAGCCTCTCTACTACCCTTCCCTTTTAATCTACTTTCAAACAATAA
The DNA here is from genome assembly GCA_943736015.1 of Tridacna crocea. Classification (NCBI taxonomy): domain Eukaryota; kingdom Metazoa; phylum Mollusca; class Bivalvia; order Cardiida; family Cardiidae; genus Tridacna; species Tridacna crocea. Next base: position 21,574,291 of record OX031069.1, read on the forward strand.
CCATTCCATCTTAATACACCAGCAACTCTACTTATCCTTCCTTAGCGAATCTATCCAAGCCCACTCTTTCCTCTTGACCGACTATAAGTACTTAAAATAGCCATTCCCTCTATTCCATCATAGCAAATCTATCTTCCTGTACAAGCTACTCTACCTCTCTTTTATGCTTTCTCCAACTTCTTATACTATCCACTCACCTATCCCGTCCTAGCTGCTCTACATTCCTATACTGGCTACTGTTTCCAGCAATTCAGCTTAATCTGCTGTCCCATACTTGCTACTTTACCTATCCTTTCCTTGCTTATCTACTTATCTCACCTTAGTACCTTGACCAATCTTACCCTAGATAATCTACCTTCCTTCAGATGTAAATCGGGTACTCTACCTACCATAGCTGATATTACAATCCAACACTTTCCAGGAGTTTGATTAAGCCCTTGGACTAGCTACTGTACCTATTCTGGCCTAGCTAATGCATCTCCTACAAGAAATGCTCTACCTATGAGCTACTCAACCTATTTTACCAAAACTAATCTACCTTTTCAGTAAGAACTTTGGTATCCAGCTTACAGTAGCTACTCTATTTGACCTACCCTGCCTACTCAGCCTTTCTTACTCTAGCTTATTCTTAACCCTACATTGACTTCTCTACCTTTTCTACCATATCTTATGTGTTTTCCTTCACTAGCTACTCTACCTTTTCTACTAAAAGCTAATCTTCCATTCCTGCATGAATATGTCTATCCTTAACTTATCTACCATTTCTATACTTGCTACTCCACCTATCCTATAACAGGATCTACCTATCCTACTCTTCTTAATGTACCTTCATAGTTTAACTATCATACCTATTTTAGGATGATCCTTCTATCCTGCATAACCATTCTTATTAATCGAACCCTTGCTAACCAGCCGGTTTTATATTAGCTATTCGACCTATTCTATCATACCTTTTTTCTCGTCTTTTAATAGCTACTCCAATTTATCTACTCCATCGATTCTGCGTTTCCTACACTAACCTAGCTTATCTACCTATCCTACTCTAGCTTCTCTCTAAATTCTACCTTATCTAATGTACCTTCCTGACCTCGAGCTTTTGATGTGGAGGGCTGTAAAATGTTTCGTTTTGTAAAAAGTTACATAGTTACGGTAACTATTGCATCCTGTGCTGTTAACCCTCTTCCACATAATGACATCTTTTAATGCCCCAGAGGAAGAAGCCTTTTGAAAACATTATGGGAAAAGGAGAAAATGCTGGTAACCACTCAAATTGTCATCTTTGAAATCTGCAAATGCTTTCAATCTGGATCGGTCTAAAATTTTGCTGTGTGGTAATGGGTTAATTTACTGTATAATCCAAGATAATCCTCAATCTGCTAAAATAAAGGTAAATAAAACTTTCTGGCGGATGGTGAAACTCTGAATATTGTTATTTCAAAGTTATATTTTCGGAAAAAAAATCTAGTCATCGTTTAGTATAAATCCAAGATCAGATTGTACAACATGTGTAGCCTGATCTTGTTCCACACTGTCTGTCCGCTCCGCTGTTCAGACGGACTTCTTTTAAAATCCTTGATGAAAATTTATGAAACATCATTCATGTATTCCTTACGATAGTCCACCGATACAGATTCTTTTTTCATTTGATACCGTGTCATCGGAAAAGGCGGCATGATATATGTTTCCGTTACGGACTGATATCCCTTTAACTGTTGGACAAAATTCTATGAAACTTCATATTCATTTTGTTTGTCATAGGCCACAGACAATCATATTTGTTTTATCTTTTCAAATGATATGCAATGGAAATAACTAAAATGCCAGGTGTACATGCAAAACACAATTTACCTCTTCTTTGTTTCTATGTAAAGATGTCTTTTTAGGCAGGAGATTTCATCTCCGCAAAATCACCTGTTTTAAATTGAAAGTTAACAAACTGAAGTTTTTCGCAATATTTCTTGTTTACAGAAGAAAATAGTCAAGAGCGTTGGGTAAAGTCAATGGATTGAACTCCATTTTAATTGAACCGGATTGGATTTGATAACCTGAATAAACCAATGGACCTGAAACGGACTCAGAAACCAAATATGACAATATTTCTTCAGTCTGGTATAAATCAACAAAGATTTACATTTACCATAGTCTGGATTACCTGCCCCTACCACTACGTTACTCTTGAAGTACGGAGGGGTACCAGACTACATTTACCATAGAGCTCTATACTTACTAGTTTCAAATTCGCTAGTCTGTCAGTACTTTCAGTACTTTGATTAAATTTCTTTTACAATTCCGACATTTTTCTTTCCTTTTCTGACCAGAAATTGATTAATAAAAAAAAAAAAAAAAACATATCTGGAAATGATAATTTAGATCCAGTATTTAAAGAGATCTGACTGTATCTCATTGATGCCTTTCATTCGTTATTTAGAACTAGTTACGGAATCGGCCGAGTTTTGACGAGTAATACCCTCTGAAACGAAGTTTCAAAGTGACGTCACGAGAAGCTCTTCAGCGGCCTCATGCAGCATATTTATCGATGTTTTAGATAGATTTGTTGTTAAATAGGTAAATACCCCATTTTTCTTCTGATAACACCTAGTTTAAGGATTAAAGAAAGCTTTCGTTTGTAATACAGAACAGAACCGAAATTGCAATCGTTTTGAAAATTTAGTTAAACTTGCAGGCTCACTTTTAGTATGTTGTGATCCGGACGGTACTGTAAAGCGGATAAATGAAAGTCCAACAGGAATTTGGTAGCAGACAATTTCGACTCCCATAGTAATTCGATGGAACATTTCTGTAATCATTTAAAACATATGACTGGGAACTCTACAGTTCTATGCATATATGTGGCACTATTTTATGAGTTACAGGTTGACGATTTAAAAGATTTTCAGTTTCATTTCATTGGTTAATACTGTAGGGCTTGGTGCATGTTACCTTCAGTCTGAAGGGTTGCTCCGATGTTATTTTTGTAATTGGGTACCCACAAACCATCATTGCAGTCCCTCTTTAAAAGTATCTGGAAGTCTTAAAATCTTACCTATCATTTTTTAGTCGATTTAATGTGTTTTTAATCTGTTTGTCAGCTATGAAAATGGACATAGATTGATAGATGAAAGATTAAACTTCATGCTGACACCAAATTTAGGACAAGGTTTTCATTGATTCTTTTGTAATTTACCATTTATTTGGCATAAACACATCTGGTTAATTTTTGAACAAACACTCTTCATAAATTCTGAAAAGCTGGACATGATATTGTGTGATCTGCAATTTAACCTTTTCCCAAACAAGCCCTTGTGTTTATGTGTCTGCAGTACAAGTCTTTTGAAAACATTATCGGAAAAGGAGAAATTGCTTGTAACGAGCAATTTCTCCTTTTCCCACAGTGTTTTCTACCTATTTTGAGAACTTTCTGCCATTTTCATCAAATTTGAAGTTGTTGTCTGCAAACTTTGAGTTTGGAAGAAGCTAAAATTTGTCGTTTGGGAAAGGATTAAGTAACAAATCAGACTCCTCTTAAATGCAATCTTTATACTGTTTTCCACAAATGAAATCCCATTGTTTGAGACACTTTTAATCTGCTAGTTACAAACACTATGTCCGTATGGTCAAGTCAAACAAGTCCATAGCTTGGTATCTATAGAATTAACTCATTACTAAACAATCCTTGTTTTAATGACCTTTGGAAAGAAGCCTTTTGAAAACATCACAGGAAAAGGAGAAAATGCTGATAACCAGCATTTTCTCCTTTTCTCACTATGTTTTAAACTATCTATCAAGGACAAATTCTGCCATTTGAACCATCGTTGATTTGTCCGAATGTCGTCTGCAAATCCTTTCAATTTGAACCAGTCTGAAATGTTGTCGCTTGGTAAAGAAATAAACCATTACTACTCAGTCCTTACTTTTGACAACTCTGAGAAAGAAGCCTTTAGAAAACATTGTAGGAAATGGAGAAAAAAGCTGTTAACCAGTATATCCTCCTTTTCCTGCAATGTTTTCTACCCTTCAAAAATCAAATTCCAAATTTTAGGTCTCTTTTATTTTGTCGTCTGCAAATGCTTTCGATTTGAACTAACCTGAAATATTTTTGTTTGTAAATGAGTGAAAAAGGGGAGGCTACCATGGCTAATTTGGCTTTCATTGTCCTACCAAACTTTCAGTTTTGATATATTCCTGGATTTTCTTTTACCAGCACCTTGCAAAACATTCTTTGTAAGCTGCAGACTGCTTTCCAACATGATCGGAAGAATTTTCAGTAGTGAAAGTAAAGAGGAACCAATCCTTTGGTAATGACCATCAGAAATCCACTAAAGAATTTTGCAGAGCTTGGAATTTGGACCCATTGGTTTCAAGAATGACGTGTGACTTAACTTTTTACCGGATCACAAAATTTTAGACTGGTCCAAATTGAAAACACATGCAGACTACAAATTAAACGCAACTCAAAAGTTGAAATTTGTTTCCAGCAGGGTAGAAAATATTGTGGGAAAAGGAGAAAATGCTGGTATAAAGCATCATTTTCTCCTTTTCCCACTATGTTTCCAAAAGGCATCTATCTCAGGAAACCAGGGATTGTTTAGGAAAGGGTTAATGAGCTTTTGTGCTCCGTGCAATATGCATGTTGTATCAAAAACTTTAGTAATTTTGAAATTATAACCAGAGTTCCAGATTAGGGGGAATGATTTTTTTCTAAATCCATTATTTCTCTTTCAAACCTTGTGTTGTTGGCACTCATTAGAACCGTCTCATTTACATGATTCTAGTGAGTACCCATAACATAGGGCTTGGTTTCAAATAATTCATACTTTCACATTTAAGATTAAACAAATCTAGAACTCTGTATTTATAAATTTTGTCTCTTCCAGAGGATGACACTGTTCTAAGGGCTTAAAAATGTTGGCTTCACCTCTTAGCCCGCATAATGCCACAACCCAGCTTACCACATTTAAGAGCTATGTGGCCCTCATTGCTGATCCCACTCCTGGGAGTAAGTACAGTTTCATTTCTTATCTTATTATACAAGGGTTTTAACCAGACCATTTTATATTCATATATTGCCTGTTGCTTTTTTAAAATCCATACCAGACCGTAATTCTATAATTGTTTCTATAATTGTCTTAATTTAAAGTATGCACACTTGACAAAGTAGAAATAGCTTAACCCTTTATCAAACAATCTCTGGTTTTCACGACTCTGGAAAGGAAGGCTTTTGAAAACATTGTGGGAAAAGGAGAAAATGCTGGTAACCCACAATATCAGAAATCATCATTTGAGCTACATTTAAACTGTTGATTGAATGATTTCAGTTTGGTCCAGTCCAAAATTCTGTCATGTGATCAATGGTAAATGATGGAATTAGTCTTCTGAAAACATTGTGATACCAGCATTTTCTCCTTTTCTCACAAGTTTTTCAAGAGTTTTCCACATCATAGTCATTAAAATACAGGAATCTTTGGTAAAGAGTTAATTTTACAAAAATAATAAGTGTTGAGCATATCGTTGGTGCTCATTTATGCTTCAAGTATTCAACAGGCCTCACAGAAAACTCTATAGGAAGTTACTGTTTATTTTGAACACTGTGTTCAACACAATCCAGTCAAAGTATGAATGCCAATGTACCAGTTGCTCTGGGTACATTCCTTTTTACGATTAGGTGATTTGTTGTTTGTTTTTCATACATGTAGCTACTGCCTGTTTTCACAGATATTTTAGTCATAACATACGTAGTTATTGAGTGGGAACATTTAAGTTATGTAGCCTGCTGCAATGGCATTGGGAAATCTTTGAAAAAAATGTAGCCCGGCGGAGATTCAACTTGAACGGCCTCTTGGTTATTATCCCATTTTGTCACTCTGACCGAGTAGAATCAGAGTAATGATAGAAGTGATTTTCTTTTGAATGAAGTTGCTACTTTTCCCATAATTTTTCAAATTTTTGTCGGTAGAGAGGTCAGGAAAAATTATATTTAGACTGTCCAACATTATACAGAATGATGTATCAAAATTTAGTTTGACCAGTCTCCTCCAGTATGTATTAAACCATTCTGTTCGAGTTGAGACTGAATGATGTATGCTGATAAGATCTGACTGTAATCTTGAACTACTGGATCACTTTTACTTAACCCTTTACTCCATAGATACTCATTTCTACACATTGCTTGTAGGAGCCTTTGGAAAACATTGTGGCAAAAGGCGAAATTGCTCGTGATGAGTACTTTCTCCTTTTGCCACAATGTTTTCTATCCTATCAAAAGGTGTCATATACACATAAGAAACGGCTTCATCCTTGCTGTTATTTAGGGTTAATGAGAGATACCATAAAAATGCCTTATGGGGTAAAGGGTTAACAGTTTACCGCACGACAACTATTAACCACTCTGAAAGAGAGGGCTTTTGAAAACAATGTGGGAAAAGGAGAAAATGCTGGTTACCAGCATTTTCTCCTTTTCCCACAATGTTTTCTACCCTATCAAAGAAAAATCATTTATCATGAGCCACATTGAAACTGTCATCTGCAAATTCTTTCAGTTCAGACAGGTTAAGATTTTGTCGTGAGATAAAGGGATAAGAAGTTGCAAACAAAATTTGTATAAGTTTTACGTACCGGTAACTATGATTTGATGGTATACTTGTGCCACGAGATACTACATAACTATCATGATTATTTTAGAATACTACCGGTATTACCATACTATCCTTTTCCCAAACGACAAATTTTGGACCCTTCCAAACCACAAGAGTTTGCAGACGACAATTTCAGATTTGGAGAAAATGGCAAAAAGTTCTCAAAAAGGGTAGAAAACTCTGTGGGAAAAGGAGAAATTGCTTGTTACGAGCGATATCTCCTTTTCACACAGTGTTTTCAAAAGACTTTTACTGCAGACATGTAAAAATCAGGCTTGTTTGGGAAAGAGCTATTGCTATGAATCAAAGTTTCCTGGGATTGTTACCTTTTTGTTGTATCAAGGTGAAACTTCCAGGAAAAATTGATTTAGCCCTTGGAAGATTTTCAAGGAAAGCTTTTATTCTTTTTTCAGTCGCAGAAAAGAAACTTAAAGCAGCACAGGAGCTCAGTGAGAACTTTGAGGTGAGTTTTTTTCTACACTTCTCTTTTCGTTTTCCTGACAGAGTGAAAAACATTATAATGAACCAAGTTTCCTAATGGCAGAAAAATGAAAAATTTGTGCACTGAATTTTTAGTAATTTCATGATATTTTTCATACTAACTTTGTAAATTCATGTCACAGTCGCAGTTAACCCTTGCCAAGTGAGAAAATTTTAGCGTTGTCCAAATTTAGAATATTTTGGGATGGCAGATTAAAGATGGAATTTGTGTCTGAAAGGGTAGAAAACCTTGTGGAAAAAGGAGGAAATGCTGGTTACCAGTATTTTCTCCTTTTCCCACACTGATTTGAATAGCTTCATTCCCCAAGGCCATTAAAACTTGGGATTGTATTGTAACAAGTTAAGGATTTGGCAAGATTTGGCAAACTCAATGCCTGGAAGTGTAATATTAAGATACCACTACAAATTGTGTGTACACTGTTTATAGTGAACTCTTTAACAAACAACAAAACATTAGACGGGTCCAAATTGAAAGCATTTGCTGATGACAAAATAGAACTGACTGAAAAAAATTGAATTTGGTTTGGAAATGGTAAAAAAATCATTGTGCGAAAAGGAGAAAAAGCTGGTTACCAGCATTTTCTCCTTTTCCCATAATGTTTTAAAAAGTCTTCTTTCTCAAGGTTATTAAAAGTTTGGGTTGTATGGTAAAGAGATAGTCAGAAAAGCTCCGAAGGTTGACATTGGGAAAGTGTCTTTCCTCTTCATTAACAGACCGTGGTGTCATCCCCGCAATACCCACAATTCCTTGCTGATGCCCTGAGAGTATTCATGAAGATACTGGAGGAAGGGGAACCACAGTTCATTGCTGATCAGAATATGCAAGTAAGTATTTATCCTTCCGTTCTAGTTGACAGGCAATTGAGTATCTGTGGATGATAAGGGAAATAATAAGGTATTTACCATTAACAAATACGACCCTGATACCAATTGATCCCAGGGGTTAACCCTTTACCAAACAACAAAATTTAAGACTTTTCCAAATTGAAAGCACTTGCAGACAATGATACAAAAGTAAGTCAACAATTGAAATTTGTTTCCAGGCGGATAGAAAACATTTTGGGAAAAGGAGAAAATGCTGGTTACCAGCATTTTCTTCTTTTCCCACAGTGTTTTCAACAGGCTTTTATCTCAGGATCATAAAAACCAGGGATTGTTTGGTAAAGGGTTAAACAGCCCTCAGGAAGAGGCCTTTAGAAAGCATTGTGGGAAAAGGGAGAAATGGTTTTAACTGGTATTTCTTCCTCATCCCCCAAAATATTCTCTTTCCTTTCATAAACAACAGTTATCCATTGAGCTTCATGCGAGTTGTCATTTACAATTGCTTTCAATTTTTGTGAGTCCATTTTTACATTGTTTGCTGAAGGATTCATTTGTCTTACATCCTTTTCAACAATATCGGAATTGTATCAGGGCAGTCAAAACTGAGATCTTTGGGCTTGTGTCAGTACACTGTGAATTGTGTGAGGAACTCTCTACCAAATCTAAAGCAATTTCAGGTGACATCATTAAATAAGAGCATAAGAGCATAAGGTTTATTGAAAGGGTAAAAACTGTTGCAGGAAAAGGAGAAAATACTGGCTACCAGCATTTTCTTCTTCGCCTACAATGTTTTCAAAAGCATTCATCAATGGGGTTATTAGAATTGGAGATTGCTAGGATAGGGTCTGGGAATTAACCCATTATCACACAATCCTTACTTTTGATGATCCTGAGAAAGAAGCCTCTAGAATACATTGTGGGAAAAGGAGAAAATGCTGGTAACCAGCATTTTCTCCTTTTCCACAATGTTTTCTACTCTTCAGAAAACAAATTTCGAATTTTCAGCAGCTTTTATTTTGTCGTCTGCAAATGCTTTCAATTTGGGCAAGCCCGAAATATTTTCATTTTGTAATGAGTTAAAAAGTAAAACTAAACTGATGAAAATGGCATAATAATGACATCTGTCTCATATCTGCTAACTCCACTATGTAAGGTCAGTTAAACTTAGGTTGAGAGATAAGACTTGCTGTTTTTCATAGCAAAATATAATTATTTGTATATTTACCTGTCTCGCAGCAACTGAGGAAGCTTCTGTTGGAAATCATTCATAGAATTCCAAGTAATGAACATCTTAAGAAGTATGTGCAGCAGATCCTCTCGCTGATGTTTAAACTTATCAAAGTAAGTATTTGCAAATCAGCATATTATTGGTATCTTCAGTTGTACTTTATCAACCAACAAAATTCTAGACTCGTCCAAAACAGAGGTATTTGCACATGTTAACTCTTTACCAAACAGTCCCTGGTTTTGACGACCCCTAAAAAGAAGGCTTCTGAAAACATTGTGGAAAAAGGAGAAAATACTGGTAACCACCATTTTCTCCTTTTTCCATATGGTTTACTACTCTTTCAAAGTCAAGTTTCCAATTTTGTGTCACATTTATTTTGTCGTCTGCAAATGCTTTTACTTTGGACAAGTCTAAAATTTTGTTGTTTGGTAAAGAGTTAAATCAAGTAATGTCCAAGTAAGGAAATTTGTGCCTACTAAAAGTTATATTGTGGGAGATTTTGCTTTCCATGTGATTCTAAGGACTCAGAACTGGAACATTTTCCTAGCATGACAAGACTTGGGTTTTGTTGCATTTCTTAATTTTTCATTTTTTTCCCCCTTGACATTTTTTGCGGGGGTTTACTTGTGGAAGGGATAGCAAAGGTAAACCGGATATCAGACAACGGGCACTGTAACATAAGCTTGCTAATCAAGCAACTACATCTAGGCATGGCTCTGGCCTCCTTTTTACTGGCTGAAACAGTAGATTTAACCCTTTACCAAACAATCCGGACTCTTAATGACCTTGAGAGAGAACCCTTTTGAAAACATTGAGGGAAAAAGGAGAAAATGCTGGTAACCAGCATTTTCTCCTTTTCCCACAATGTTTTCTACCCTATCAAAGACAAAAATTATCATTTGAGCCACATTTATTTTGCAAATGCTTTCAATTTGGACTGGTCTAAAATTACCCTGTGTGGTAAAGAGTTAAACAAAAGTTAGAATGAAATAGCAATTATTAGGAATCTTATTTCTTAGCAGTAAAACCGCACTGAACTTGTTTTCTGGGTTTATTTAACATTCTAACATGACAATAAAATTCGGCTCTTAAAACGCAGTGCAGCGAAAGAGTGGTAAAATCTTCGTTATTCTATGTAGAGTGACGTCATTCAGTACAGAGTGATGTCAGTCTGTATAAAGTAAGAAAGTTAGTTATTCAATATGCAACAGCGTTTTTACTCTGAGTATGAACTTATTTTCCTTTGATTATGAGTTGGTCATGTTAGAATTGAAAAATCTTCTTTCTGTCATGGTTTATCGTTCAATAAACCACATTGTGAGTTTTGGGGTGCAATGAATAAATCACTCAAGCTATCGCCCTTGTGGATTATTTATTGTGCTTCATAACTCACAACTGTTGTTTATTGAATGATAAACCATGATAGAAAGAAGATTATTTCTTAATTATAAGACTTGAAACAAGACAGCAAATAAGAGCTGATGAAGAATAACAGCAAATAAGAGCTGATCATTGAAGATTATTCTTGGGTACAATTTATCTAAATATTCATCTTTTTTTTTTCTCAGATTGAGAATGAGGAGAATGTTTTAGTGTGTTTAAAGATAATTATGGAGCTCCACAAACAGTATAGACCCCAAATGAATGATGAGGTAAGAATAACTTCTGTTCTTTTTCCTAGAATCTTGAGTAATAACAGCTTGTTGACACTCAACTTATTAACTCTTGAAAGTTATCTTTCAGTATACCATGTTAATGTCTTTGTAAAATATTGAATTTACAAATGAATCAATGTTGAACTCTTTACCATACAACTCAGTTTTAGGCTTGCCGAAATTGAAAGCATTTGCAGATGAGAAAATAAATGTAACTTAGAATTGAAATTTGTCTTAGGATGGGTTAAAAAAGCATTATGGGAAAAGAAGAAAATGATGGTTCCCAGCATTTATCTCCTTTTTCCTGGATGTTTTCTAAAGCCTTCTTTCTGAAGGTAGTGAAGTTGTTAAAAGTCGGGATCGTGTGATAAGGGTTAATAATCCAAAGCACAAGAAAAATCTGTAGCTCTGTGTCAAAAAAGAACATTGGAACTGTATTTATAAAAGTCATCTGACTGAAAATGTAACATTTTGACCTAAACAGAGAAACAAGATAGATGCAAAAAACTATCTCAAGGAAATGCTATGGCAAATGGGAAACATATTTAAGAATTAATGGTAACCAGCATTTTCTCCTTTTCCCACAATACTTTCTACCATATGAAGGACAAATTCTACATTTACAGTTTCATCCAATTTGATGTTTATGAATACTCTTAGTTTGGAAAAGGTTAAATTTTTGATACCTGGTAAAGTCTTAAGACAGCTGGTCTTTAACTCATTACCAAACGACAAAATTTTAGTCTTGTCCAAATTGAAAGCATTTGCAGACGACAAAATAAAGGTGACTGAAAAATTAAAATTTGTTCTGGGAAGGGTAGAAAACACTGTGGGAAAAGGAGAAAATGCTAGTTACCAGCATTTTCTCCTTTTCCTACAGTGTTTTCAAAAGGCTTCTTTCTCAGGGGCGTCTAAAGGAGGGATTGAGTGGTAATGGGTTAACCCTTTCCCAAACAAGCCCTGGTTTTTACGTGTCTGCAGTACAAGTCTTTTGAAAACACTGTGGGAAAAGGAGAACTTTCTACCATTTTTATCAAATTTAAATTGATGTCTGCAAACTCTTTCAGTTTGGAATAGTCTAAAATTTGTCGTTTGGGAAAGGGTTAAGACAGGAGTGACAGTTTATTTCGTCAGTATTTAGTTTTTTGTAAACCTTTGTAGGAAAAGGAGCTTGTACAGGGTGTCCGGAAAGTAAGGTAACACTTTCGTACTTTTATATTTTGGCTTAAAATATAAGATAACGAGATGAAAAATATATATACATGTAAATAAAACGTGTAAGTTTTTTTGTGTGATAATTTAATTCAGTTTTCATAACACTTTGTGCTTTTATACAGATTTTACTTCAAAAGTCCTTTTTCGGTCATTGGCGTCATTTTAGTAATTAATGACGTTTTCAAATTGACAGCCTTTTATACTCTTTCCTTTTCGAACACACAAAATGAAATTTTCACTCACTTTGAAATGCATTCAAATATCAATCGTACTGATGTCACTAGAATGATTTTTTTAAGCGACGTGTCTGGGTTGTTTAGGTTGGGATCGTAGACCTTTGACTTCAACGCACTGCAAAGGATGAAGTCATGCAAGTTAAGGTTGAGGTTGGGACTGTGTGCAGGCCACGCGTATTCAACCATATCTTACCCCCGGCTGTGGTTTAAACATTACCCTATATCATCGAACGTATCATATAAAAAGTCTGCCACAGATTTAGATGTGTGTGGTGTAGCACTTTCCTGCATGAACCGATGGCTTTGCAATGAGCGTGACTTTATTCTGATTTCAACATGTGCGACTTCTTTCTATGAATTTAGAAGGTCAAAGGTTGACAGCCTCAACCAAGACAGCACAGCCAAGTTGTTAAAGACCACTTACAATGAAATAAAGAGGATTGATATTGAAATGTGCGCTCAGGTGATTGGCAATTTCATCAGGCATGATCGGAATTGAAAGAGCATAATCTGCCGTCTCACTGAAAACGTCATTAATTGTAAAATGATGTCAATGACAGAAAAAGGACTTTTGAATTGAAATCTGTATAAAAGCACAAAGTGTTAAGAAAATTGAATTAAATTATCACACAAAAAAACTTACACGTTTTATTTACATGTATATATATTTTTCATCTCGTTATCTTATATTTCAAGCCAAAATATAAATGTACGAAAGTGTTACCTTACTTTCCGGACACCCTGTACTTGTAACAATCTATTGCTCTGTTTCACATTACAAAGATAATGCTTTCATGACTATGTCAGCTGTTACAAATTTGAGACGAAAGGAGAGAAATAATTTGTCAGATCCTTGAGCAATTGGCTATGTTCTTTTTGTTTCAGATACAAGATTTCTTGAAGTTTGTCAATCAAATCTACACCAGTCTACCAGGCCATCTGAACAAAATTTTTGAGCCCAGGTCCCAGATCAAGGTGAAGGATGTGACGGAAATCAATGTGGAGGCATTACTACAGGAAACATTCACTGTGACAACGATAATGACAGACAAAAAGAATGCCGATAATCAGAGTGTATCTGTGAGTCAAGTTCTTTGTTTTGATCCTGTGTATGAATTCTGTGTCTTACAAAATTCTTAGATCTACTGTCTTGTCAAGAACTGGTAGATAAAATGGTATATGGCTTGCAACACGCAAAAAGGGGCATTCAGACACTTGCGTAAAGTGTTGTCTTAGATCAGCCTGCGCACTCCGTGCAGGCTGATCCGAGACGTCACTTTACGATTACATTAGATTTTGTGCTACAGTAGACTTGGGCAGGACAAAAAAATCACATAAAAACGGAAAGTGTGGTCTCGGATTAGCCTGCGCGGTCCGCGCAGGCTGATCCAAGAGGACACTTTACGCAAATGACCGAATGCCCCTTTTCCTGTGTTGCAGGTCATATGATGTGCTGTATTTTTTTCATTGTTTGAAAGTTTATTTTGCTTTCATTTACCTTTGAGCTCAAAGTGACTTATTTTTTCATTGTTTGGTTCGTTTGATTAATAGCAATGTTATGTTAATTAACTCATTACCAAACGACAAAGTTTTAGGTTTGTCCAAATAGAAAGCATTTGCAGACGACAAAATAAAGGTGACTGAAAATTTAAAATTTGTTTTGTGAAGGGTAGAAAATATTGTGAGAAAAGGAGTAAATGCTGGTTACCAGCATTTTCTTCTTTTCCCACAATGTTTTCTAAAGGCTTCTTTGTCAGGGGCGTCAAAGGTAGGGATTGTGTGGTAATGGGTTAAACACTGAGGAAGGTTACCAAATTCATGAGATCGTTACCCTGTAACATAAATAGTTAAAAGTTACACTGGTGACACATGTACAATTTTGAACATTTCTTAAAGAAATTTTTCTTTACAGTATAATATCATTCCTAGAGGTGTTCTATCACTGAAAGTGTTAGCCGACTTGCCCATCATTGTGGTGCTGATGTACCAACTATACAAGCCAAACGTTCATCAGGAAGTTGCCAATTTTATACCACTCATTATGAATACCATCACACTGCAGCCACAATCCCAACATAGGTAATGTTTTAACTTCTGCTTAGAAATCATCTGCTTTCTATCGTGGTTTATCATTTAATAAACCACAGTTGTTAGTTATGAGACACAATGGATAATCCACAAGGGCAATAGCCCAAAAGGTTTATTTATTGTGCTTCATAACTCACACATAGTTTATTTAAGAAATAATCTTCTTTCTATTGTGGTATATCGTTCAATAAACCACAGTTGTGAGTTATGAGGTGCAATAAATAATCCACGAGGGTGATAGCCCGAGTGGTTTACTCATTGCGCCTCATAACTCACAAAGTGGTTTATTGAACGATATACCACGACAGAAAGAAGATTATTTCGATTCTAACATGTCCAATTCTTAGTGAAATGAAAACAAGTTCAAACTTAGAGTAAAAACGCGGATGAATATTATGTTCCTTTGAATAACTCGCTCATTGAATGACGTCACTCGATATAGGATGAGGTCACTCTACATAGATTGTTGCAGATTTTACCACGTTTTCCTTTGCATTGTGTTTATAGAGCCAAAGTCAAGTGCCATGTTAGAATGAAAGATAAACCACCATAGAAAGAAGATTATCTTGATTCTAACATGACTAACTCTTAATCAAAGGAAAACAAGTTCATACTTACAGTAAAAACAAGGATGTAGATTATGTTCCATTGAATAACTCACTGACTGGCTTTATACAGGATGACATCACTCTAGGTAAAATGACGTCACTCTCTATGGTATAACATACATTTTACCACTTTCTAGTTGCATTGTGTTTATAGAGCCTAATTCATTTGTTATGTTAGAACAGTTCATAACATTTTACTGACAACTCTGAAGTAGACACTTTAACACTTTACCAAAGCGACAGAATTTAGGACTATTCCAAATTGAAAGGATTTGCAGACAACAGTAGACAAAAATTTAAATTTGATTTGGAAAGGTTAAAAAACAGTGTGGGAAAAGGAGGAAATACTGGTTACCAGCATTTTCTCCTTTTCTCATAATGTTTTCAAAAGCTTTCTTAGGGTTGTTACAAGTCAGGATTTTGTGGTAAAGGGTAAATTGATGACATGCAGACAACTTTTATGTAGACAATCAAAAAGAGTAAAAGGTTAGAGATATTAATACTCGCCAAAACAAAGCAGGGTGACAGTAGCTTCCTTTGCTACATTGCTTTTGAAAGTAGTCCATCACAACAGAGATGAAAAAGAAGTTGAAAAAATTCTTAGCCGCTTATTTGTTTAGTATCGTTTTAGATTCTCTTAACCCTTTCCTAAATAATCCCTGGTTTTTACGGTGCTGGGAAAGAAGGCTTCTTCTTGGTTTCATAGAAAAGTGTGATTATATTTTATTTCTCATACTTCCATGAATAAAATAAATTGCTCTTCATTCCTTAACCCATTACCACACATTTCCTACTTTTGACGCCCATGAGAAAGACGCCTCCAGAAAACATTGTGGGAAAAGGAGAAAATGCTGGTAACCAGCATTTTTTCCTTTTCCCACAATGTTTTCTACCCTTCACAAAATAAATTTCGAATTTTTAGTCACTTTTATTTTGCCGTCTGCAAATGCTTTTGATTTGGGCAAACCTAAAATTTTGTCGTTTGGTAATGAGTTAAATGCATAGATCAAGGAAATACATTAAATCTTCTTTGCTAGAGCATAGCTGAGTTTGATTAGATATAACACAGAGACAAACCTGCATTCTCTCTTTGATAGCTTGAATTTATAGAAATCTTACCTCTTTACTTTTATATTTTCAGAGCTCATCCAGCCTTTAATAAGGAGGTGTTTGTAGATTTTGTTGCGGCACAAATAAAAACACTGTCTTTTCTGGCTTACATTGTCAGGATATTTCAGGTAAATGTAGTCCTCTGTCTATGGTAGGTTCTCTTATCATGTATGTAGATCTCTGGAGGCTGTATTTTCAGTCCAAAACTCTTGAAAGTTGGTTAGAATGTTTGTCTTGATGATATACCCCAATCTTGATGATATACCACAAAACACGCAACCCTGACTTTTATTACACTTAAATTTTTCCATTAGTTGGAAAATGAGTCATGTAGTTCAACAGGTCAAGTCTTGGAAAAACCTTGTGTACACTCTAAAGGCCTCATTTTTTTCTCCATAGCTCAAAAAAGGTGGTCTGAATGTTATTTTTCGATAATATTTACTAAAAGCTGAACCTAGACCATGTTTGGCTGAAATGTAGGTCAATGACACAACTTCTCGAAACAAACCTGACCACACTTTAGAGGCCACATCTTCAGTCAAATACTCATGAAAGGTTTGTTAGATTGATTGTCATAGTATCTAAGATGAGATTGATAGGTGTCTGTGATTGTGAGGTAGAGCGTCGGCCTCGTAACCAAAAGGTCCTCAGTTCGATTCCCGGGAGCGGGTGTCAACTTTGGGATTTTTCATTGGCCCACACATTCGGCGCGAGTACTGGTGTAGTTCCCAGGAAGCAGAATCGAGAGAGATTAATATAAGTTGTCAGAACTTGTTTCTCAATCGATGTAAAATAAATATGTTTATGTTTATGTATAAGAAGAGATTGGAAATGTGTCATGTTTGGTTAAGAGGCTCAGTTTAGCTACTTCAAGATTTATGTAAAGTAAAATGTTTTAGACATCTGTCAGAATGTGCAGACAGTGCAGGCTGACCTGGGTGGATAATTAGTTTTTGCAGATGATTAAGCTCCCATTTACCTCATTAGCAAACGACAATATTTTAGGCTTGTCCAAATCGAAAGGATTTGCAGACAACAAAATAAAAGTGAATGAGAATTTGAAATTTGTTTTATGAAGGGTAAAAAACATTGTGGGAAAAGGAGAAAATGCTGGTAACCAGCATTTTCTCCTTTTCCCACAATGTTTTCAAAAGGCTTTTTTCTTAGGGTCGTCAAAAGTAGGGATTGTGTGGTAATGGCTTAACTCTTTACCAAACAACAAAATTTTGGACTGGTCCGAATTGAAAGCATTTGCAGACAACAAAATGAATGTGAATCAAAAAATAAATATAATATGGAAAGGGGAGAAAACATTGTGGGAAAAGGAGAACATGCTGGTGACCGGCATTTTCTCCTTTTCCCACAGTGTTTTCAAAAGGCTTCTCTCTCGGCATCGCCAAAAGTCGGGATTGTGTGGTAATGGGTTAAGGGAGCATGGGTCAAAAATACTAGTAGTTGCTAAGTGCATACCCATATTTATTGAGATTTGATTTTTTATATTCTGCAGGAACAAGTGCTGATCTATCACCAGAAAATGGTCCAAGGCCATCTAAGCTTGCTGTCTCTATGTCCTCAGGAAGTTGCACACTTGAGAAAGGAGTTGTTGATAGCAGCTAAACATATTCTTGCTACAGATCTTAGACAGAGTAAGTACTGCTAATCTTTTTTTCCTGTTAACTGTAAAGGGTATTGCAGGAACTGCCTCTTTCCTTTTAAGTCTTTATACCCCGCAAAACAAATGTTTCTGGGGTTATACTTGAATCAGCCTGTCCATCCGTGTCTCCTCTGTCCGTCTGTCTGTGTGTCCCAATTGCCTGCTTCTGTCAAAGCGCTAGTGGGGTTATTACGGTAAGTCACATTCATATTCAGCTACAGCTCTCGTTTTATATGACGAGTGTCTTCTTTACCTTCACATAATTCCAAAAACGACCCAAACAGCCTTTGAAAAAACAGTGGGAAAAGGAGAGAATCCTAAAAACAAGCACTTTCTCATTTCCCAACAATATTTCAACCCCTTCTCTAATACATTTGAATTTTTGAGTCGCATTTATGTTGTTTTCTGCAAAGGCCTTCAGTACGGACTAGACTAAAATGTTTTTATTTGGTAAGGAATTTTCTGATTAGATAATCAGATATAAAATGGTTTTGCCAATAAGAAGTTGTGTTACTTTCAAATTTATAAAATTTTGGAGAATAAGACCAAGACTGGTGGGTGAATATAGACCAAGATGATAAAGGTTTGGGCCAGCCCAAATTTAACCCTTTACCAAACATTTCCTGATTTTTTTTCGACCCTCAGATAGAAGCCTTTTGAAAACAATGTGGGAAATGGAGAAAATGCTGGTAAGCAGCATTTTCTCCTCCTTCCACAATGTTTTCTATCCTACTGGAAGCAAATTTCACCTTTTGAGTGATGTTTGTGGTATGCAAGTGCTTCAATATGGACCAGTCTAAAATTCTGTTGTTTAGTAAAGAGTTAACCCATAACCACACAATCCCTACTTTTGACAACCCTAAGAAAGAAGCCTTTAAAAAACATGGAGGGAAAAGGAGAAAATGCTGGTAACCAGCACAAAACAAATTTCAAATTTTCAGTCACTTTAATTTTGTCGTCTGCAAATGTTTTTCGATTTGGACAAACCTAAAATTTTGTTGTTTTGTTATGAGTTAACCCTTTCCCAAACAATCCCTGGTTTTTACGGGTCTGGAATAGTAGCCTTTTGAAAACATCGTGGGAAAAGGAGAAAGTGCTGGTAACCAGTATTTTCTCCTTTTCCCACAATGTTTTCTACCCTATCATAGACAGAAATCATCTTTTCAGCAAGAGTTGAATTGTCGTCTGCAAATGCTTTCAATTTGGACTAATCCAAAAGTTTGTCGTTTGGGAAAGGGTTAAACAGTGTTATCTGTCATCTTTTTTACCTTGGTTGTTAAAACTTGGGATTGTCTGGTAAAGGTTTGAATGCATTTATGGATTGGCCATGCTGTGGCACAAGCGGCCTTGAAAGCATCTCCATAATACATTGTGCCAAGTAAGTAAAAACGCAATTAACTCGTTACCAAACGAGAAAATTTTAGGTTTGTCCAAATAGGATGCATTTGTAGACGACAAAATTAAAGTGAATGAAAGTTTGAAAATTTGCAAATGCTGATAATTGGACAAGGCTAAAATTTTGTCATTTGATAAAGAGTTGAGGATGCATAATTTTCATTATTTCTAACAACTTGACATGCAGACAAGTTACATACAGCAAAAAGTTTTGACCCATGTCAGCCTGCACTGATACAGTTAAAATATGTTCGCAGATGTATTAAACCCCCTTTCTACAAAGCATAGCTCACCAATTTTAATTGTGTTTTCAGAGTTTGTAAGTGTGATAGACAAACTTTTTGATGAGACCATTCTAATAGGTAACGGATGGACAACCTATGAATCTCTCAGGTATATTTTCTCTTTTTGAAGCAATATGATTTAATGTGAGTTGCTTTCAACAATAATTTTGTTTTCTGATTGGCTGAAATATATGCTTTTGTTATAGCTCTATAGCAGAAAAATAGAATTTGTCATATGATTCCATGGCCGATATTATGGATTTGGAAACTTCATGGATTTTGTATTCTTACACACTTCAGTTAATTAACCCCCATTACCAAACAATCCCAACTTTTGACGACCCTGAGAAAGAAGCCTATAGAAAACTTGTGGGGAAAAGGTGAAAATGTTGGTAACCAGCATTTTCTCCTTTTCCCACAATGTTTTCTACCCTTTACAAAGCAAATTTCAAATTTTCTGTCGCATTTATTTTGTCATCTGCAAATGCTTTGGATTTGGACAAGCCTAAAATATTGTCGTTTGGTAATGAGTTAAAAATTTCATTCCTGTGTTCAAGCAACATTTTATTAGATTTAGTTTCTGAAGTTAGGCTCATTTAGGGAAAGCAAGTAAAGCTGTTTCTCAATGCTCTCGTTAGTATTTTCTCCTTTTCCCACAATGTTTTATTCCCTTTTAGAGACAAAATTCACTGTAGAGCTGTACTTGATTTGCCATCTGCAAAATGCTTTTATGTTTGAAATGTCTAGAATGCTGTCATCTGGTGAGGAATAACAAACATATTTCCTCCAAATGATTTTGTTAGTTCGTTACATTATAATTTAAGGTATAATTAAATTGATTATACATAAGTTGTGATTGGACATTTTTTGACTAGGAAATTTTTGTAAGCTTGAAAATTTGGAAAACTTTCTTGTTCACTTATTTTACTACAAGTATACCAACAAATTAAGAGTCTTGATTTTGCAAACATTTCCTTATGCAAAAGGTTGATAATTGGTAATTTGCAAATTTTTGGAATGCATTTATATCCATGTATACAGTATCTTATGCAGGATAGACTTGTCCGAATTTTGCTAAGAGTGAAGACAGTTTTGAAAAAATCATTTGTCTTATTCAGACCGTTGGCCTACAGCACACTTGCGGACCTGGTACACCATGTGAGACAGTCTCTTCCACTGACAGATCTATCTATGGCTGTGAATCTCTTCTCTAAGAATGTTCATGATGAGTCCTTACCTAGTAGTATACAGACAATGTCATGTAAACTGTTGCTGAACCTCGTGGAGTGTATTAGACTGAAAAGTGAACAAGAAAGTGGAAATGTAGGCACTTTATGTTATAGGAAAGATCAAGTGTTTAAACATATTTATTTTACATCGATTGAGAAACAAGTTCTTACAACTTATACTAATCTCTCTCGATTCTGCTTCCTGGGAACTACACCAGTACTCACGCCGAATTTGTGGGCCAATGAAAAATCCCAAAGTTGACACCCGCTCCCGGGTATCGAACTCAGGACCTTTAGGTTATGAGGCCGACGCTCTACCTCACGACCACGGACACCACTGATAGTAAAAGAATTATGAAAACATGGTGGGAAAATACTAAAATGGACCTTTGTACCATTTCAAATGCACTTCCTACCTTTTCAAAGACAAAACTTGGCATTTTACCTGTATCTGACATCTGCAAATAGTTTTCAGCAATGATAGACATGCAGTTTTGTCAGATATCTACTATTATCTAGACAGCTACAAGAAAATCTTTCCTTGCACTGAAATGCAGGCTTATATTTGCTATAAATGTAAATATAAACCCTTTCCCAAACGACAAACTTTTGGACTAGACCAATTTGAAAGCACTTGCAGACGACAATTCAACTCTTGCTGAAAAGATGATTTTTGTCTATGATAGGGTAGAAAACATTGTGGGAAAAGGAGAAAATGCTGGTTACCAGCATTTTCTCCTTTTCTCACAATGTTTTCAAAAGGCTACTATTCTAGACCCGTAAAAACCAGGGATTGTTTGGGAAAGGGTTAAGGTAAGATAAGGCTTATGCTAAAGAGAACTTTATTATGTCCCTGAAGGGCGAGCATATAGTTGCCGCTTCGTCTGTCCATCCGCCTGTCTGTCCTTCCATCCATCTGTCTGTCCCCCCGTCAGAAGCCATTTCTCCACAACCGCTAGACCAAATTGGATAATATGAACCTCTTAGGGTAAAACGACAATGTATCTTGCCCGATTTTCAATTTGATCCTGTGTCGTGTAAAAGACGGGCTTAATGCGAAGTTGCAATTTTTACTAATATCTTATTCAGTTTTTGACAAAATTTCATGAAACTTCATGGTTATATTGTTTATGGAAAGTTTCAGCATATGCCCTTGCTATTTATAGTCTAGGTGTTTTTTAAGTTGACGTTCTCTCATTCAGTTTTCATCAAAATTTCATTAAACTTTATGGTTATATTGTTTTTTCAAAGTTTCATAATGTGCTCTTGTTTCTTTATCAATGTTTTTCAATTTGACCCTGTCATGGAAAAAGGGGGTCTCTTGTAAAATACCAAGGAAAAAGGGGCCTTATGCAAAAATTTCAATTTTTACTAATATCTCGTTCAGTTTCTGTCAGAATTTCATGAAACTTTGTGCTTATATCTTGTTTTAGAAGTTTCAGCATGTGCCCTTGTTATTTTTCAATCTATGAATTATTAATGCGCGAATACCTCTTTCCTGGTTTCTCAATTCGAGGATGCATCATGGAAAAAGGGGACTTCATAGAAAAAAATGTTTTCACTAGTATCTCCTACATCAGTGCTCAAAATTTTTTGAAATTTCAAATCCGAACTTGTTGGAATGTTGCCCAGGTACCTCTCTTCTGGGTTCTCAATTACAGGCTTTCTCGTGGAAAAAGGGGGCTTCATGTAAATTTTTGTTTCCTCTAATATCTCCTACATTAATTCTCAAAAGTTCATGAAATTTCAAATCTGAACTCGGAACATTGCCCAGATACCTCTCTTCCTATTTCTCAATTTCAGGCTGTGTCACGGAAAAATGGGGCTTCATGTAAACAATCGTTTTATGCAATGTTTATTGAATGACTGCTCAAAATTTTATGAAATTTTGAATTTTGAATTATTATTCAAAAATGGCACAAACCACACACCCATTGTATTTATTCCAATAATGCAATATTGTCTTATGGGAAAAGGGGGCTTAAAAGGGGCTTAGTGGGTTTACTGTCCTCTACAAGTTTGTGTTGGCTATCTCTAAGATAGTAATTGCCTTTTCACTTCAATTTTTGGGGGGGCATGAACAGGTCTTTTTGGGATAAAAGAAGTGAATTTATGTCAATTTCACACATTTATATAAAGCACTTGTTCGACGACCATAACCCATCTCTGGCGGCTCTTGTTGTTGTTAAGATTCATTTAAACTAATTATGCATTTACTCTTACTGCTTTGTTGCCTTTCAAAGACATATCCTGTCAGTTATGCAACATTTATTTTGTTGTCTGCAAATGCTTTCAGTCAGTCTAGACTAAGATTATGTATTGTGGTAAAGAGTTAAATTATTATACATGTCATGTGTATCTGTATAAATCAGGGCCTGTTTTCACTAAAGATTTTTAACTCTTTACTAAACAACAAAATTATAGACTGGTCCAAATTGAAAGCATTTGACCAAATAAACATGGCTCAAAAATTGAAATTTGTTTTGGGAAGGGTAAAAAACATTGTGGAAAAAGGAGAAAATGCTGGTTACCAGCGTTTTCCCCTTTTTCCACAATATTTTCTAAAGGCTTCTTTCTCAAATTTGTTAAAAGTCGGGATTGTGTGGTAAAGAGTTAAGGACATTCTTGGTTTCAGTCTCCGGAATTTTTTAGAATTTGATATAAACACAAGTTCTGATTGGCTAAACCATATTTTGGCTAAACCATTCGGTTTAGCCAATCAGAAGTTGTGTTATTTTTTAAATTTAGAAAATCTTGGAGAACAAGACTTAAAATATTCAAAAGAATAGCTGGTGAATATCTGCCCAGATATTTTTTTTGAAACAAGATGACGATTTGTTTTATTGAAGCTATATTTTGTACCTTGGATTTTTGTATTGTGTTGATGTTTTTCCAGGGCCGAGAGTTACTGATGCGAATGTTGGAAGTCTTTGTTCTCAAGTTTAAAACCATCGCTAAAATTCAGCTTCCCCAGATAATGTCCAAATGGTATGTAAAACTGATTTAACAATCACCTGCCTAATAGAACTATCTTATCTAGCACCTTACCAGTTAACTCATAACCAAATGACAAAATTTTAAGTTTGTCCAAATTGAAAGCATTTGCAGACAACAAAATAAAAGTGACTGAAAATTTGAAAATTGTTTTGTGAAGGGTAGAAAACATTGTGGGAAAAGGAGAAAATGCTGGTTACCAGCATTTTCTTCTTTTCCCAGAATGTTTTCTAAAGGCTTCTCTCTCAGGGTCGTCAGAAGTAGGGATTGTGTGGTAATGGGGTAACCATGTGGTTTATGTCGTCCCAATAAGGACTCTAAATCATCATTTTCTTCTTTTTCCACAATATTTTGTAATCTTTCATAGAAAATTGAATTATCGGTGCTTCAGTTTTGCCTTTCGAAAACAGTGGGAAAAGGAGAAAACGCTGGTAACCAGCATTTTCTCTTTTTCCCACAATGTTTTCTAAAGAGTTAAAGTCTGGTATTGTTTTGTGAAAGATTGAAGATACAAAAAAAAATCTTGTATAATTATATCTGCAGGTGATACAAATTTTGTTTTGTATTATAATACTTATTCCATCATGCCCTAAAAGGTTAAACTTCTCCTCCTCTCACAAAATTTATTGCCCAAAGAAAACTCTCTGTTGTGAAAAATGGGATTGGATGATAAAATGTTTAGAAAAAATGAAGGCGAGATTAAGAGTAGAGAATTTGTTTTTGTTATGCTAGTCAAAAGCAGCCAAATCAAATACCAACAACCCAGGATGGTGTGAACAAGGCCACTGTAGATGTAAAAGCTCCGTCGGTAACCACACCTACTGTGTCCAGTGTACCGTCCACTCCAACAGTCGCACCAGAAACTCCGACTGATATAAAACAACCCCTGGGTAGTGTGTCAACAGAGATTAAGGATTCTTCTGTCAATAAGGATGATAAGGTATCAGCAGGTTATGTTCTGTTTTTTATAAGCTGTTGATGAACAATGATCTGTTAAATTATTTTATTCAACAGAATAAAATAATTTATTATAGAGTTTATTTCATTACCTTGTGGCTAATATGGGGAAATATTTGCCGAAAAAGGGAAAGGTATGCGAAAATAATGATTGCCTTATGGCACAAATTATTTTCACGGACCTATCCCTTTTGAGGCAAATATTTCCCCATATTATCCACAAGCTGATGAAATGAATCATATATTATATTTCATCTGATTAATTTTTCAATGAATGGCACTTTTAAATCTAGTAATCTCATGTTGAACGAAAAAAATAGTTTAAGATTTTCGGCAGGAGGAAAATATTCACTGTGACGGGGAAATAATTACTCCCAGCTTTAATTACGACATTTCTTTACCCATAACATTTCTAAAATTAAACACATGAAATATAATAGTATCAGTTCTGCTGCTTCACCTATTTCCATGGGAATTCTGATTCAAAATGTGCCTCTTCTTCAGAATTGTGAAAATACTGGATTGTTTTGGTAAACCCTTTACCACACAATGCCTACTTTTAATGACCCTAGGAAAGAGACCTTTTGAAAACATTTGTGGTGTCCGTGACTGTGAAGTAGAACGTTGGCCTCGTTACCATAAGGTACTGAGTTCGATACCCAGGGGCAGGTGTCAACTTAAGGATTTTTCATTGGCCCACACATTCGGAACAAGAACTGATGTAGTTCCCAGGAAGCAGAATTGAAAGAGATTAGTTTTAGTTGTAAGACCTTGTTTCTCAATCAATGTAAAATAAATATGTTTAAACTAAAACATTGTTGGAAAAGGAGAAAATGCTGGTAACCAGCATTTTCTCCTTTTCCCACAATGTTTTCTGCCCTTTCTGATACAAATATCTTTGATTTTTCAGTCACAAATTTTTGTTTTTTGATTTTTCAGTCACAAATTCTTTCAATTTGAATACGTCTAAAAGCTTGTTTTTTGTAAAGGTTTGAGATGCCAGAGAGGACCAGCATATTGAAATGTAAATGTAATAAGCAAGTACTTGTGTTAAGAAAGCACATTTTGAGAGTCCTGTAGGTATTTGCTTAACCCACAGGCTGCTGAGTGTAACTCAAGGACCTTTTCCGGTCAGTGCTGCATGTTCTCTGTTGTCTGATCTTAGATCTATACTGTTCAATTAGATGATAAATTTTCTCAAAAAAGTAACATTGAGATGCAAAATTTGGGTTTGAAAGATGTCTAACATTTTTAAATTTATTATGGCTTAACTCATTACCAAATGACAAAATATTTAGTCTGTTCAAATCGAAAGCATTTGCTGACGACTGAGTAAACGTGACAGAAAACTTGAAATTTCTTTTGTGAAGGGTAGGAAACATTGTGGGAAAAGGAGAAAATGCTGTTTACCAGCATTTTCTCCTTTACCTAC
Organism: Tridacna crocea; assembly: GCA_943736015.1. Taxonomy (NCBI): domain Eukaryota; kingdom Metazoa; phylum Mollusca; class Bivalvia; order Cardiida; family Cardiidae; genus Tridacna; species Tridacna crocea. The sequence continues at coordinate 21,600,331 of OX031069.1, forward strand.
AATGTTTTCTAAAGGCTTTTTTCTCAGGGTCGTCAAAAGTAAGGATTGTGTGGTAATGAGTTAATAGAGGTTTGACTGTATAGGACTTCAAGAATTTACCTTTGTTTGCAGATGTCTCAGAACAGATTTGGTGTAACACCCAGCCAGTATAATACTTACTCTGTAGCTGATTGTCGAGGACTTGTAAAGACCCTCGTCTGTGGAGTAAAGACTATAACATGGGGGATTGTATCCTGTAAAGCAGTGGGTTCAGGTAGGTCTGGTGTGGCAAATAATGGCCTTTGTGTGTTTACCTTTAGTAGGGCTTTTTGTGTGCTAATAAGCAAACTGAAAGTTGGACTGTGTGAGGTTGAAAATTTATGTTCTTATACTGAGCTGACAGCTGTCATGTATAATTGAGCCATTCTTAGTGAAAAGGAAGCTTAACTCTCTATCAAATAATCCCAACTCTTGGTGACCCTGAGAAGGAAGCCTTTAGAAAACATTGTGGGAAAAGGAGAAAATGCTGGTAACCAGCATTTTCTCCTTTTCCCACAGTGTTTTCTACTCTATCAAAGAAAACTTACACCATTTGAGCCACACTGAAATTTTCACCTGCAAATGCTCTCAATGTAGACAAAGCTGAAATTTTGTTGTCTGGTAACGGGTTAATGTATCTCCCTTTACCGAGCTAACAGTTCCTGTCATGTTTATTAGAAATGGCCAGTGTTACAGGAGACCACTCCATCATGCATGGCTTTGTCACGATTTAAATACAATACCCAACAACTGCTTTAGAGAGATGTCTCTTTAGCCCAGTGGTAATGGTATAGGTCTTTTTAAACCTCGAAAATCGAGGATATTTGCCTGTCATGGGTTTGAATCCTACCATATGCAGTTTGTATTTCAGCCGTGTTGCGAACTTTCATGTTCGTAAGACCAGCACAAAAAGGGGGCTTAATACATCTGAAGAGTGTATTGGTCCAGGTCAGACTTCAAGGACTGTGCAGGCTGACCTGGGCCAAAACTTTTTTGCTATTAGTTATTTTTCTCCATGTCAAAGCACCAGTCTTCTTCATGATCCAGACTATTGTTGGGCAAAATTAATTTTTATGGATCCATCATTTCATGATGACTTGCTTGGTATGGTGAATAACTATGCTGCATCAAGCCTCCTTATTGTCCGTCCTTGTGTCTGGACGATCTTACTAGACAGACCTTGTGGGATCAAATTGCTCTTTATTCAATGCAACCCAATGCAACCCCACAAGAGCATTTTTTAAACCCCACTAGCCCTAACACTAACCCCATATTTACAAGATGGACGAATGAACTCCATAGAGGCTAAATGTGCACTTACCCCTAACCTCACAATGTCGGGTTCGTAAGGACGTCCATGTGTCCGTCTGTGTACAAAATACTAGTAATTTTGTGTCGCAAACTCCTACAGTTTTCCTTCAATTGTATTAAAACTTTGCACAAAATACTGATCATATATTGAAGATTTGCAAGATGCAATTTTCAAGTGTCAAATCTTCCTGGTTGAGGAATTATCTCCCCTTGAACTTGACACTTTTTTCTGTCAAAGTGCTGGCGGGGGTATTAAGTCACATTCAGTGACAGCTCTAGTTTCCCATGAAATGTAAAAGGATTGAGAAAGAATCAATTTTGAACCCTTTAAGGTCTAAATGAAATGAGATACATATTCTCAGTGTGTACCACAATGCAATACAGTATTATCAAGGCAGGCAAAGAGGGTTTAAGTGTTAAAAGTGAATGAATTTGGTTCATTCTTTAAATAGCCATTTCTGATGATAACGGGTTCTTTGAGTTATAAACTTAATTAACCCTTTCCCAAACGATCACAGGTTTTCATGAACCTGAAAAAGAAATTTTCTGAAAACATTGTGGGAAAAGGAGAAAATGCTGGTAACCAGCATTTTCTCCTTTTCCCACGATGTTTTCTGTTCTACTGGAAACAAATTTCAATTTTTGAGTTACGGGATTTTTTGTCCTCTGCTAGTGCAATATAGACCAGTCTAAAATTTTGTCGTTTTGTAAAGGGTTAAATTGAGCCTTTTTGCAAGTCCCTTTCATATAATGCATAGTGAATCTGCTGCACAAGCGGGAATTTACCTTGTTTCATACTTTGTTTGATTTTCTCCCTGAAACAGGCTTTAGTTGTGGTTTTTAAGACTTTCTGCCGAGCTGAAAGTCTGTTTAAACTTTTTTGAGTACACTTTATTCACATAGATCTTGAGTCCTTTCTTGACTATAGAAAGTGTTGACTTGTCTACAAGGTAAGTAGGTGCAAAAGACAAATTTGACTAAAGTGTTGCATTGTTTTTTTTTGAAAGGCTGAACGCTGGTATGTTATAAAAACATGTGAATATTATAATATGATTGGAAAAAGAAAGTCTTGCTTTTAAACCTTCAGATACCAGTCTCATACAGACCAAACAGTTTCTACCCAACGAGACACAGGTGTATGTTCGACTTGTGAAGTATGCTTTACAGGCACTAGATATATATACTATAAATGTGTCTCCAAATGGACAAGCCATGGTTAGACCTGCTGTGTAAGTAGTTTATACAAAAATAGATCTTTGAACTTCTTTCTGAAATTTGCATTATTTGTTGAATCTTCAGCAGAAGAATTTCAAACTCAGTAAAGGCCAGAATGTTGAGATTTGTTATTCAGTTTTTAAAACAAAAACAATTTGTTCAATACCGGTGACAAACTCTGCCAGTATCAGAAACTCTGCTAATATAAGAAAAACTTGACCAATATCAAAACAAAACAAGACCAATATAACAATATCATATCCAAAATGGCCAATTAATCATGGCTGTGAATAAATGAAATTGTAATTAACCCATTACCACTCAATCCTTACTTTTGACGACCCTGAGAAAGAAGCCTTTGGAAAAAATTGTGGGAAAAGGAGAAAATGCTGGTAACCAATATTTTCTCCTTTTCCCATAATGTGTTCTACCCTTCACAAACCAAATTTCAAATTTTCAGTCACTTTTCTTTTGTGGTCTGCGAATGCTTTCAATTTGGATAAGGCTGAAATTTTGTCGTATGGTAATGAGTTAATCATGGCTGTAAATAAATGAAATTGTAATTAAGTAATTTTGTATTAGTATGAGTTACAGCTCGGAGATCTGCAATATAAGTCGAAGGCCACAGGCCCTTGACCTTGGCCAATATGAAAACACTTGTTGTATAATGTTATAGATATTTGTTACGCCAATTATTCTTGTAAAACTTTTTATGTAAGTTCTTTGTGCAGTCTGATCTTGATCTCTGCAGTCTGCAAAAGTCAGTCTTGTATTGATCTATATTGTCTGCAAATGCTGCCAAGGTTGAGCTTGGCCATCTAAAGGTTGAATGGATCTGCACAGTTATGAGGTATTATACAGTTATGAGGTGTGATACAGTTATGAGGTGTGACACAGTTATGAGGTACGATACAGGTATGAGGTATTATACAGTTATGAGGTGTGATACAGTTATGAGGTATGATACAGGTATGAGGTATGATACAGTTATGAGGTGTGACACAGTTATGAGGTGTGACACAGTTATGAGGTGTGATACAGTTATGAGGTATGATACATCAACATCAGAATACACTTTGGTCCTTTACTACGGGTCCAATTTGACTGAGAAACTTCAGAGCCCTAGCTTTGTGGTGGTGAAACATAGGACAAGCATGAATATGTGAGCTGTTACCATGATGTTATTGAAATAATGTTGAATGTGGCATAGAACACCATTCAATCAATCAAGCAAGCAAGCAACCAGCTAACCAATCAATTGACCCAGTACCACACAATCCCTGCTTTTGACGACCTTGGAAAAGAAGCTTTTAGAAAATGTTGTTGGAAAAGGAGAAAATGCTGGAAACCAACATTTTCTCAGTTTCGCAAAATGTTTTCTACCCTTCACAAAACAAATTTCAAACTTTCATTCCCTTTTATTTGGTCATCTGTAAATGCTTTCCGTTTGGACAGACGTTAAATTTTATCGTTGGTAAGGAGTTAATCAGATGGTCTACATCCTTTGATCTCTGTGAAATTGACATACATGTTTAAAACCATGAAGGTATTTTATTGTGATTGGCAGTGTTCAGACTGTAAGAACAAAGGAAGAGAAGGAAGTTCTGGAACATTTTGCTGGAGTGGTAAATATATTTTTGGATAGTTATTTCATGAAGAGTTTTAGACTAACAAATAATTGTTAACAATGTTCTAAGAGTAAATTTCAAGACACTAGCCATTATATATATGTAATTGGATGAGACTGAATGGCTTAGATCATTACATGGCTAGCGTTCGAATTTAGAATTAAATTTCCTTTAACCCTTTACCATAAGACAGTTTCAGACATGTCTGCATTGAAAGCTCTTTCAATCAACTAGTTAGTGTGGCTATAGATAATGAACTGTAAGTAGTTATCTTATGCCTAAATAATTCAATATTAGTTGTTTTCATGGCCATTGGCGAGTCCATGAAAAAAAATTTTCAGCAGTGCCGGGACTACTTTTGCAAAGTAATGTAAACAGACATGTATACGAGATTTCATAATGGCCTTCTTTCTGATCTTTATCGAGTCAGAAGTTCAATTTGCTTGCTGAATTTATTTTCTCTAAATACTGATAAAAATATCCAACAGCAAATTCAAAGAGAGAGCTGAAAACTCATTGTCACTTTGCTGGGTTCTAACAATCTTATTTTCAGCTTAGTTCTAGCGTATTGAACTTCTAGTAATAAAGCTACTGAACCTGCAAATGTTCAATACTATAGTGATGTCACGTATACATCATTGTTACGTCATGAACCAGCAGTTTTACCGTGCTATGAATTATGAATGAAATGGACATTGTATAAATATGCAATGTTAGATTTTCAATGAAAAAAGCAGTTAGTAATTTTCAAGTGTGTATTTGTTGTCTGTGATATTGAATCTATTATCTGACATAATCAAATACATTCCTAAATTTGGTTTCATGTCAAGTTACTTATGCCATGAAATGTACAATGTTACATAACAATATTTATCTGCAATTTAAAAAAGAGAGAAGCCAGCACCCATTTGACCAGTATTTACAACATCCCCCACAGAAATAACTCAAACTGCATTCATTTTCTTTAGTTTTAAATCTAATGTTGGAGTTTTCAAAGTTCCTTCCACTTATATTTGTATGGTGCAAGAATATAACAAGGAAGCAGTTTCCCAATAGAATGAAAGTAAAGGAGCAAAGCAGTGTGTAGGACCCACAAAAGTAACCTTCTGCAAAAGTAGTTCTGGCGCAAGATGATTTTTTTTCATGGAGCTATGAAATTTTTTTTTCAGCCAATCAGAACTCACCAATGTTCATGAAAACAATTGATATTAAACTATACCATAATATTCTGTATGTACCATTTCAGTTTACCATGATGAGTGCATTCACTTTCAAGGAGATTTTTTCCACAACAATAGAGTTTATGGTGGACAGAATTCACAACAACTACGCTCTACAAATCGTAGCCAACACTTTCCTTGCAAATCCTGCAACCTCCGCCACTTTTGCTACGATTCTTGTAGAATATCTACTGGCTAGATTAGAGGAAATGGGAAGTAAGTTGCAATGAAAATGAAAGTTTTGGGCCTATTTTACTTTATACAGAATTTCACAATTTTATGCTTGCTCGGATTGAAAGCACTGGCATATAAAATGAGATTAGTCTCATGTTTTTTTACCTTGCTAAGACAAATTCGGCCATAAAGTGAGCCACATAAGATTTGTCATCTTCAAAAGCTTTCAGTTGGGACAAGTCTGAAAGTTGTTGTCTGACAAAGAGTTAATGTCCTGAACTTGCAGCAGATATGCCCGCCCGGATGGCTCAGTGGTGAGCATCTTGGACTCCGGACCTGGTGGTTGTGAGTTGGATACCCGGTGAGGCAAACTTTCTATCCGGCATATTTTCGCCTCTCACCTCTGCTGAAGCATGTGAGAAAAGTAGTTGGTGGCTTTGGAAAGAAAAGTTGTGTTCGTACTGGTATGGGAAAGCCAGGAAACACGTGTGCATCACCGACTTCCATGATATGACCTTAGCTGTTAAAGTGGCGTTAAACCCGAATACAACCAACCAAATCCTGAACTTGCAGCAGACATCTTTTAGCACATTCCTATAAAGTACGAGTAATCAGCATGAATCAAATTTTCGTACATTAATACATATTGTGAAATACAGTGTGTGCAATTTTGCCATATGCTATGAGATGGGGTTTACTTCTTCATACATGTATTTTCTAAATGTCCCCCTTAACTTACAGGAAAGTCTATTTGAAAGAAATTAGCTCATTGCCATAGGACAAAATTTTAGGTTTGTCCAAATCGAAAACATTTGCAGATGACAAAATAAAAGTGACTGAAAATTTGAAATTTGTTTTGTGAAGGGTAGAAAACATTGTGGGGAAAAGGAGAAAATGCTGGTTTTACCAGCATTTTCTCTTTTTCCCCACAATGTTTTCTAAAGGCTTCTTTCTCAGGGTCGTCAAAAGTAGGGATTGTGTGGTAATGGGTTAAATATTCCTTGCATGAGAAAGACTAGGGAAAACCTGGTCATAAAGTTTTCAAAAGTTGCTGCAAGATCAGAAAATATATCTCCAGGTTGTAAATACAATTGAGAAAAATTTTTGTTACTCGAAAATTATTAAGCCATAACCCAACAATTCCATGATGTTATTTCTAAAAGAAAACACACATTTTGAAGCACTTTAGGTAACAGCGAAATTGAAACCTGCTTACAAGCATTTTGTTCTTTTCCCACTATGTTTTCTAATATTTGAAGGAAATGTGCACTAGCTAAGCTTAAGTTTTTAGTGGTCCTAAATTTTGTTGTTTAACTCTTTACCACACAATCCCTACTTTTAACGACCCTGAGAAAGAAAACCTTTGAAAACATTGTAGGAAAAGGAGAAAATGCTGGTAACCAGCATTTTCTGCTTTTCCCACAATGTTTTCTACCCTTCACAAAACAAACTCCAAATTTTCAGTCACTTTTATTTTGTTGTAGGCAAATGCTTTTGATTTGGAAAAACCTAAAATTTTGTCATTTGGTAATGAGTTAAAAAAGAGTCAGGTTTTGATCAAAATATTACTTGTCTAAAAGAGCTTTTGAACTGACAGAATGTTTTTTTTTTTATTTTACAGGTAATTTAGACAGAAGTAATTTGTATTTGAAATTGTTCAAGTTAGTATTTGGATCTGTGTCCCTTTTTGCAGCAGAAAATGAACAGATGCTGAAGGTAATTTAACCCTTTACTCCATAGATACTCATTTCTACGCATTGCTTGTAGGAACCTTTAGAAAACATTGTGGCAAAAGGTGAAATTGCTCATGAAGAGCAATTTCACCTTTTGTCACAATGTTTTCTATGCTATCAAAAGGTGTCATATACACATGAGAAACGGCATCATCCTTGCTCATATTTAGGGTCAGTTAGAGATACAATAGAAATGCCTTATGGGGTAAAGGGTTAATGGTTCAATGTGATTTTAGGCATTGCTACTATTCAAGTTTCTTCACATATAGCCCCGCCCGGGTGGCTCAGTGGTGAGCGTATCGGACTCGTGACCTGGTGGTTGTGAGTTCGATACCCGGTTGAGGCAAACTTTCTTTCCGGCGTATTTTCGCATCTCACCTCTGCTGAAGCATGTGAGAAAAGTAGTCGGTGGCTTTGGAAAGAAAGTAGTGTTAGTACCGGCATGAGAAAGCCAGGAAACACATGTGCGTCACCGACCGCCATGATATGACCTTAGCTGTTAAAGTGGCGTTAAATCCCAATACAACCAACCAACCAATTCTTCTCATATAAGCCATGCTGTGGCAAAAAGGGTCTTAATGCACCTTCGTGATGTATTACACTGAGCAAGACAACACATAATTATTGATGCATAATATCTATTTGTCTCACAACTAACTGAGCATGGAAGTATTCAGTTCCTGTGAAATGCATGAAATAAGTAAATTCATAGTTTCTATTTATTACGTTGTAAACAGGGGAGATTATGTGATGAAAAAACTTGATTAACCCGTCACCAAACAACAAAATTTTAGACTGGTCCTCTCCGTGGGGTCCCAGGTTTTTTTTACTTTATAGAATAGGACCTCGGCCTTTCTCTATGGCATGTCGTAGAAGGCGACTAAAATTAGAGACAAACGGCTGCTTTCCTCGTAATTCGTAGGATTGCAGCAGGCTGGGTAGTTCTTATTCCAAATCCTTTTTCTTGATGTAAATAGGGTTTGGAATGGGAATCAATTGGCCTGTGGGACCCCGTGTGGTTTAATCGGGGGTATAAGAATAAACCACTGCAGTCCCGCGATCGTCACATCTGCCATTTCATCTGGCGGAACAAAAGTGACAGCATGCATGTCGTAAAAGGCGACAAAAGGGGCATCATTTTGTGTTTCGTCCATTCCTCATTTATCAAGTTTGTCTGATGTTGTTGCACATGTATGTTATTTTCACCTCACATTATTGTTTACTAAGTAAGTGCGCCCAATATGACCTAACTTGTTGACAGGCCATAAAACACTATTCATTCATTCATTCATTTAGGCTGGTCTAAATTGATAGCATTTGCAGCCGACAAAATAAAAGTGACTGAAAATTTTGAATTTGGTTTGGGAAGGGAAAGAAAACAATGTGGGGGGAAAGGAGAAAATGCTGGTTACCAGCATTTTCTTCTTTTCCCACGGTGTTTTCAGACGGCTTCTTTCTCAAAGTCACTTAAAGTTGGGATTGTGTGGTAAAGAGTTAAACTCATGTTCAACAAAAATTATGAAGCTTTTTGGAGAATCACAAAACATTTTCTTAGAGATTACTAGTTATATTTTATCAACTTATGTCTGGGCTTTTATACAAGGGGACACAAACATGATTAAATTCTGACGAATTGATTTCAGCCCCATCTTCACACAATAGTGAACAGGTCCATGGAGCTGGCAATGAGTGCCAAGGAGCCATACAATTACTTCCTATTGCTGAGGGCCTTGTTTAGATCCATAGGAGGTGGAAGTCATGATCTACTATACCAGGAATTCCTTCCATTGTTGCCAAATCTTCTACAAGGTTAGTTGTTTTCTTCTTTTTTCTCACACATTGCCATTGCTATATGGCATGCAATTTCAAGAAAAGAGCATACAGACAATGGTGTAAGTGTCATTCCAGATTAGCCTGCACATTCCGCGCAGGCTAATCTGAGATGGCACTTTATACCGTATAAGTACTTTTTTCTGCGGGGTCCAAATTCTACGGATTTTCAAAAAAATAAGGGGTTTAAAATTCTGCGTACCTTTTTTCTGCGGTAATGAACCTGATAAAAAAAAAAAGGATTAAATTATTGCGCTTTATTTTGATGAAATACCGGTACCAGCGTCCATTTTGGACAGGTATAGATCTACTCCATAAAATGTATTTCGGTTGTTATCGTCTTGAATGAAAAGGATGATATTCACGTATTTAAAACACACACACATTTTTTTGATATAAGTTAATAACTATTTCATTCATTGCAATGCCATATCTATTTCTGTATCAGATCCAGAGAACATGTTCTTCTATTGCTTCCAAGATCCGTGCCGATCTGAATCCATTAGAGTTTAACCCATTTTAATTCGACACTTCTTGGTGCATTTTGACCCGCCATTTTGAGACAAGCTCTTTCAAAATAGTTATGGATAAGTGAACTGGGTCAATTGGTACCTCATCGGACCCATTTTCCTTAATCTGGGCCACAATCTGTTCCGAATATCAATTATCGAAGGAAGATTTCAGCTTGGCTATAACTGTCTCAAAATAATATTGGGGGAAAGGGTATAAATGGTTCGATGGTGAAACTAACAATGGTATAACCTTTGTTTTCTACCCGTAGGCGATGTCATAACGGCATGCATATACCGTAAAGCGCGAATAATAGATCGCACCTACCAAACTGTAAATTAACTGTACAGTTAACACTATGACTCGTTTTAAAATGTATGCAGGAGAGTTCTAGTATTTTGAAAACATTGTGGGAAGGCAAAAAATTTATTGCGATAATCATATTGTTTTAATACAGTACAGGTAGTGAAAGCCATTAAATATCGAGAGTAGGAAACAGTAAAAAGACGATAATAATATGCCGAGTTTGATAATACACGTATAATTTACACATGTCCCCACAAAACAACAACAACAAGTAAAAGAACGACGACGACGATAGAATCCTTCTTTTTATTTGGACTAAATTTTTGCGTCTTTTAAATCTGTGCTACTGCATGGTCCCGCAGATAAAGCAGAAATAAAGTCACCGCAGAAAAAAGTGCTTATACGGTATCAACATTAGATTTTGTCCTACAGTAGACTTGCCAGAAACAAGAAATCACACACGATCGGAAAGTGTTGTCTTGGATCAGCCTATGGGGAATGTGCAGACTGATCTGGGACAACACTTTAAGCAGTTGTCTGGAAGCCCCTTCTACCATTTTGAAGGCCATATACAAACAGCAAAACATGGTCATAGGCAACTGAATCATGAGTCAAAATGGTATATGGACATGCAGGAAATTTAAAAACAGCAAAAAGGTTTTTCTGTTCAGCCCCATGTCAGCTTATGCAACCTGCGCAGGCTGATATGGGTGGAAACTTTTTGCAGATGCATTAACCCTTTCCCAAACGGCAAATTTTGGACCAGCATTTTGCAGATGACAAATTAACACTTGCTTAAAAGATGTTTTCTATATGACGATTGTGGGAAAAGGAGAAAATGCTGGTTACCAGCATTTTCTCCTTTTCCCACAATGTTTTCAAAAGGCTTCTATTCCTGACCCGTAAAAACCAGGGATTGTTTGGGAAAGGCTCAAAATGAAAATTGAATTTGCTGAAGGTGATTGTGTTTATTGAGGTTCATTACTAGATGAAACAAATACATGTAGTATTAACCCTGTACTTCATAGATACTCATTTCTACACATTGCTTGTAGGAGCCTTTCGAAAACATTGTGGCAAATGGTGACGAGCAATTTCACCTTTTGCCACAATGTTTTCTGTGCTATCAAAAGGTGTCATATACACATAAGAAACAGCTTCATCCTTGCTGTTGTTTAGGATCAATAAAAGATACCATAGAAATGCCTTATGGGGGTAAAGGGTTAAATTAGCTCTATTTCAGAAATATAAGATCTGTTTGCTCCAGTGGTATTTTTTGTGGACTTAACTTTTGACATTGTTGAATAAGACTATCATTAAAGTATAGTCTAGCTTTAGACTTGTCTAAATTTAAAGTATACGCAGATGACAACTAGGGCTCCGTATCGGTCAGTTTGATCGATACGATATTTGTATCGATACAAAATGATCGATATTCGATATATCATATGATATTTCAATTTTCAATAAAAGAAAGAAAAAAATGCGAAAATTGTGTTTGTTCTTTTTTCAGCATACCTGAAAAACAAAATACCGCAAATTTAACACTTCTAGATTGTATTGAAATTTCATAATTATGTAGGCCTAAATTAATATGAATTCTAACTAGATCTACATTTACTACTCATTAAAAAGCTGAAAAGACAGTCTAAGAGGACTCTGATCGGACAATGTCAAGGAGACATTTTGTTGTGTCATGGGTTTCCGTGTTTTTTTTTTCACCGAACAATTTTTCATGCGTGTTAATTTCTGGATAGGTATGTTCGCATGATTCGACATAGATTTCTCAATAAGGATTAGAACTACATGTAGCATCAAAACCTGTTATTTTACTCACGATAAACAGATAATGGCCTTTTTTGTCCATGTTTTTTCTTACGTGAGGTCTCGTGTGTGATTAACATTTGTTATGCAAATTTCAAGTCTATAAAATGATTTACACAATAATTTACGCGAGTCGGAACACTGATTTCAGATAATCTAATGGAAAAAGAGATTTGATTTTCTAGCCACATTTTTCGGCAATATTAAAAGATCGACCAAATAAAATCTTAGGAAGGTTGAAAGGTCACGGCTTCAATTATTTCCATCGCTACCTCTCGATCACATCACGAGATGTTCATTACCTTTCTTTAATCAACTATATTGACCAATTATCAGCGTAAATTTGTCTGCAATCTGCTGATTGATGCATAATTTGCATATTTCAAACAACATGACGGGGGAACGAGAATAGGGGTATTAGCTAATTGTCATCCACTGTGTAACCGGGTACAGGGCAAGTAATAAAGAATGACGCATTTCGATTGGTTGTAAGTTTCCCAGGTAGCCACACCTACCTCTACGACTACTCGACTTTAGAGATTACCTAAAGTAAACTCGTAATGAATTTCGCCGTTAAAAACAACTAAATTGGGTATTTATATGCTTTACTTTTATTTTCTTTTGATGATCGATATTTTGTTCGATACAGAAACGTTCGATCCGATATATCTATTGAACGTAAAATACCGGTTTTCGATATATATCGAGTACCGGTACGGAGCCCTAATGACAACTTAGATGTGGCTAAAATGACTGAAGTTGTATATATAACTGTACAAAAGATTATCGGAAGAGGAGAAAATGCTGGTTACCAGCATTTTCTTCTTTTCCCACCATGTTTTCAGAAGGCCTCTTCTCCAGGGTCGTTAAAAGTCGTCATTGTGTGGTAAAGGTTAACATACAGAAAATTTACCGACAGCAAAAAGTTTTAATCCCAGGTCAGCCTTGGCTGACTGCAGACTGACCTGGGTCAATACTTTTTGCTCATTATACCTCCGCAAAACGAATGTTTCGGGGGTATACTGGAATCAGTCTGTCTGTCCATGTGTCCGTCTGTGTACAAAATACTAGTAATTTTGTGTCGCGAACTTGAACTTGACACTTTTTTCTGTCAAAGCGCTGGTGGGGGGTGTTAACCCATTACTACACAATCCCTACTTTTGAAGCCTTTAGAAAACGTGGGAAAAAGAGAAAATGCTGGTAATCAGCATTTTCTCCTTTTCTCACTATGTTTTCTAACCTTCACAAAACAAATTTCAAATTTTCAGTCACTTTTATTTTGTCGTCTGCAAATGCTTTCAATTTGGACCAGTCTAAAATATTGTCGTTTGGTAATGAGTTAAATCACATTCAGTGACAGCTCTAGTTATCTTTGGTTCTATTAGGACTGAACAGTCTGCAGAGTGGGTTACATCGCCAACACATGAAGGACCTGTTTGTGGAGCTGTGTTTGACTGTTCCTGTCAGGCTAAGTTCACTCCTGCCCTACCTGCCTATGTTAATGGACCCTTTAGTATCTGCTCTCAATGGTTCACAGACTCTAGTCAGTCAGGTAGGTTGTTCACTTGTCGAATTGTGTTATGCTATGACCTTTATTTTATGACTACTCTTGATTTTCTATGCAGTGATATCCTCTGGCATAGTTGATTCTGATCACTTGAAATTTTCCCAAATGATATTGAAGTAATTATGCCCCACTTCGAAGAAGCGGGGATATATTGCTTTGCACTTGTCAGTCGGTCGGTCGGTCGGTTGGTCGGTCGGTCTGTAGACAACATTTTTGTCCGGAGCATAACTCAAAAGGTATTTCAGGTATCATCTTGAAACTACATAGGTAGATAGATCTCATTAAGGAGAAGTGCAGTGCACAAGAATCATAACTCTGCCCATCATATTTTTTGAGTTATTGCCCTTTGTTGATTTTCATACTTAATTTTTGTCCAGAGCATAACTCTAAAAGTATTTCAGGTATCATCTTGAAACTACATAGGTGGAGAGATTTCATTAAGGAGAAGTGCAGTGCAAATGAATCATAACTCTGCCCATCATATTTATGGAGTTATTGCCCTTTGTTGATTTTCATACTTAATTTTTGTCCGGAGCATAACTCTAAAAGTATTTCAGTTATCATCTTGAAAGTACATAAGTGGATAGATCTCATTAAGGAGAAGTGCAGTGAACAAGTACCATAACTCTGCCCATCATATTTTTGTAGTAATTGCCATTTGTTGATTTTCATACTTAATTTTTGTCCGGAGCATAACTCAAAAACTATTTCAGTTATCATCTTGAAAGTACATAGGTGGATCGATCTCATTAAGGAGAAGTGCAGTGCACAAGAACCATAACTCTGCCCATCATATTTTTGGAGTTATTGCCCTTTGTTGATTTTCATACTTAATTTTTGTCCGGAGCATAACTCAAAAAGTATTTCAGGTATCACCTTGAAACCTCATAGGTGGATTAATCTTATTAAGGAGAAGTGCAGTGCGCAAGAACCATAACTCTGCCCATCATATTTTTGGAGTTATTGTCCTTTGTTGATTTTCATACTTAACTCTTTACCACACAAGAAAATTTTAGACTGGTCGAAATTGAAAGTATTTGCAGAAAACAAAATAAAGGTGACTGAAAATTTAAAATATGTTGTGGGAAGGGAAGAAAACACTGTGGGAAAAGGAGAAATGCTGGTTACCAACATTTTCTCCTTTTCCCAGTGTTTTCGAAAGGCTTCCATCTCAGGGGTGTCAAAAGTAGGGATTGTGTGGTAATGGGTTAATTGTTGATTTTCATACTTACTTTTTGTCCGGAGCATAACTCAAAAGGTTTTTCAGGTATCATCTTGAAACTTTATATGCGGAGAGATCTTATTCAGAAGAAGTGCATTGCACAAGAACCATAACTCTGCTCATTATTTTTTTGCAGTTATTGCCCTTTGTTGATTTTCGTACTTAATTTTTTTCCGGAGCATAACTCAAAAAGTATGTGAGGTAAAATCATGAAACCTTATAATTTGATAGTTCAAATAAATGGGAAGTGCATTGCCCAAGAATTGTTCATTTATCATTAATAATTTTTGAATAATTACCCTTTGTTCGTTTTTACACTTTGAACTTAACAGTTTATAATCACATGTTATATTTGGAATTGGATGCCATTAGGGGAGCATCCATGTTTTACAAACATCTCTTGTTTATCTTACATTCTGTATATTTGTCAATTCATACACTCCAGGCTTAGCTGCCTTTGAACTTCTCATACAGCTGATGTATGACTCTTATTGTTTTGAATTGTTTATTTATCTATTTATTATTTTATTTTCATTTATTGATTTATTTATTGTTTGGAGGGCGGTGACAATTTTGTCTGACTAAACTAAAATCAAATTACGGAAGCAACAATTCAATGACTTATTCAGCTTTCAAAGAATACTTTTTAATACTGCTGCAGGGTCCTGAATGGGTCCCATGAATTGAATATATATAACATGCATCTATATTTCAAGATTGCATAGACTGATCATGGTTGGACTTTAAACATGGGGAAATAGAAAGCAGCTTTTTAAGAATGGCTGAAAACCAGTCTGATTGGCTGCCATAGAATGACATGAACAGCTTGTAGAAAAATGACTTCATGTATGATGGGAATATTTCTTCTTTGGCATCTGCATATTTTTATGATTATGACACAAGTTATCTCAGCTAGCCATCTGTATCCATGAATAAGTTACATTGTTCCATTTTGCAAGCTTTTGCAGATTACAAATAAAACATTATTCAAATGAGTTGAATTGTCTCTGAAAGGGAAGCAAATATTAGAGGGATAGGAGAAATTGCTGGTTATCAATATTTTCTCCTTTTCCAACAGTTTTTTTTCAAAAGCCATTAATCTAGAGTCAAACACAGGACTGTGTGACAAAAGTTTAACTTCTGTTATTCCTATGGATGTGTAATAGGGCTGTGAATGATGCCTTGTCATGTGTATTTCCAGGGTTTAAGAACTTTAGAATTGTGTGTTGACAACCTACAGCCTGACTTTCTATATGACCATATACAGCCTGTGAGAGCGGAACTAATGCAGGCACTCTGGAGAACATTGAGAAACCCAGCAGACAATATTGCGCATGTTGCATTCAGAGTGCTTGGAAAGTTTGGAGGTGGTAACAGAAAAATGTTACGGGAGCCTCAGACAGTAAGTGGTTTATTTCTTATATAGAAATGTTACTTTTATGTTGCCTTGTTCATAAATATGTCTAATAGAGGAATGTTTTACAGATTACAAAACATATCCATCTCTACTTGCTTCTATGAGGGATATGATTAAAATTAATTCGTATATATTGTATTCTGAACATGATATTGCAGACGTATCTAGAGTGTGTTATAGTTTGTTCCTATTAGTCATTTTTTTTTTTTATAAAATAATAACACTATAGGAACTTTTAGAATTTGCAAATCCTATAGTGTGCTTTGCATACGCTTTTGCTCTTTTCCACCTTTCTATGTGAAGTTGACTCTTCTTGCGAAATCAGCTGATGTTGGTCTAGCGGAAGTTGTTAGCGTTGTGGAAATGTTGACCAAAGGATATTAAAAATGTATATATACATATCAACAGCATTGTTGTTGGTATTTCTATATTGTCTTTAATAGAGGAAACAATATTCATGCTTCATCTTTTACCAAACAATACATAGTTTTAATGGCTCTGAGGAAACAAGGTTTTCAAAGCCTTGTAAGAAAAGGAGAAAATGCTGGTTACAGTTGACAATATTTTAGTCACTTTAAATCTGTTGTTTTTAAATGCCTTGGATTTGGATAGATTCAAAATATTCTTCATCTGATAAAGAATTAACACTTTTACCAAACTACAAAACTTTTAGATTTGTCCAAATTGAAAGCATTTGCAGTCAACAAAATAAACATCACTCAGAAATTGAAATTTGACTTTGGAAGAGTAGAAAACATTGTGGGAAAAGAACGAAATGCTGGTAACCAGCATTTTCTCTTTTTCCCATGATGTTATCAGAGGGCTTCTTCCTCAGGGTCGTTAAAACCATGGATTGTTTGGTAAAGGGTTAACTAAGTCCTTATAAATTTACAGCTACAATTCAATGATAAAGAGACAGTTGGACCTTGTATCCAGATCTATTACCCTGACTGTAAAATGCCCATATCCCTACCCATAGAAAAAGCTATAGATGCAGCTCTGACTGCTCTAAAGAGCAGCACAACTGACACATATGTTCGCAGACAGGCTTGGGAACTGATCCGATGCTTTCTGGTATCAGTGATGAACTTGGAGGATGATAAAGCCACCCTGGATAATCTTTTTAATCATCCAAGGTAAGGGTAGTTGTTGTTGTTGAGGTTGTTGCTGCTACTGTTATTGATGTTCACTATTTTTAACAGTGTATCTTACCAGCCTTGTCACTATATCCTTGCTTTCCTCGAATGTCAATATCATAAATATGAACTCCCTAACAAACAACAAAACTTTGGACTTGTCCAAATTGAAAGCACTTTCAAGTGACAAAATAAACACAACTCGGATATTGAAATTTGTTTCTAGCAGAGTAGATAACATTGTGGGAAAAGGAGTAAATGCTGGTCTTCTTTTCCCACAATATTTTCAAAAGGCCTCTTCCTCAGGTTGTGAAATCGCAGGATTGTTTGGTAAAGGGTTAAAGTATTAGTCACGTAGATACTGTGTTATGCTTGTTAAAAGATTCATAGCCCTTGCTTGTGGAACTAGAGGGCATTCTTTGTCTTTCGGGCAATAATTTGCAATTTTTATTCGGGTGAAAACTATGGTTGATGGGATAGTTATAGCACATGTTGCTTCCAACTGTTTTGATTTATTTCTTTGTTTTATAGTTTTAAAGAAAAAGAGATTCCAATACAAAATGGACCCCTCTATAAGAACCCAGATTCCCATTCAAGGAAAGTCCATGAACAAGCTCTCACAGGGATGTTTGGTTAGTATAGTAGTCTTAAATATATTCTTCTTATGTCGTCTGTAGTAAGCTGCCTTTGAATAACAAAACTCTAAACTCCAATAATGATAAAATATACCACATTAGGCATGTGAACTGTCCACAAATGCTTCTGACACACTTTTTTGATAGGATTGTGTGGCAAGGATGGAAGTTTTTCCCCAAAAAGTTGTCGGTACCATTTGATTTTGAATCCAAAACAATAAAACAGTCTGTTTGAATATCAGTTGACAGTTGAGAGGAGGTGAGTAGGGGAAGTTAATCCAATCATGTTTTAATACTTTACCAAACGACAAAATTTTAGACTGGTCCAAATTGAAAGTACTTGCAGACAACATAATAAACATAATAAATTTGAAATTTGTTTCCAGCAGGAAAGAAAACATTGTGGGAAAAGGAGAAAATGCTGGTTACCATCATTTTCTCCTTTTCCTTTAATGTTTTTAAGACTTTTATCTTAGGGTATTAAAAACCATGAAAAATAATGGAAGTTATATAATAGGGGCTATTCTTACCGAATAGGCCGATTTATTACTGCCTAGAATTGAACGGATTTGTTTACGTCGTCATGGTACACCGTACGGTTACTCATGTGATTTCTAATCGCATAAAAATTATATAAGCCTGTAGGTGGTGCTTTAAATTGGAGCCAATTTTGTCAAACACTCAAAACAGCCGATCCAATTGATAGGTATATAGTGCATGGCTCAGTGATTGGAATTCTAACACTGGGCCAAGGGGGTTTGGAGTACCGGTATATAGGGCACAGCTCAGTGATTGGATCCCTAAAACTGGGCTGAAGCAATTCAAGGAAAAGGGTTAAACAGGGATAGGACCCTGTGAGTTGGAAAGGAACTACCCGGCCAGTGATTGGATCTCTAAAGCTTGGCCACCTCCATGTGAGGAGAGTAACTTCCATGGAGGGAGGGGTGGATGGAAACGAAACTAATGGCGAGCCTTAGCCCTGTTTCTTGTCAAAATTTTATCCGATCTCTCTGGGATTTTCTGCTACTACATGATCCATGACTGCTGCACAATATTGTAAATTCTAGTCATTAAAATTTGTTTTATCTATATATGCAAGACTTCTGCTATTTTAGCCATCATGTAATAAAAAGCAAAATTCTTTTACAGTTGCTGCAGCGATCAAAGACTTGCGTCAGACTGCATTGAGATTCATGGGTTGTATGGTAAGACATTATACAATGATAGCCATTTCCCAGCAGTGTGGACCTTTCCCTGTTGGTGAGAAACAGAGCAAGTTGCACGGTATGGACACCCAAATCCTCATCGATGCTCTTGCCTTTATCATGGGGCATGAAGAAAAAGAGCTGTGCAAGCCTGGGAACTTGGCTCTGGTTCTCATACTGGATACAGCAACAACCATACTTGGATCTAGAGAAAAGGTATGTTTCGTGCCCATCAGCAATTTACTGTATAGGCTATTTTTAGATCTATCATAAACTATTCATTTTTGTAAAGCTAATTATTGTACTGAGTATTATATGTTAGTAACAGACAATGCAGAATTACAGTTCTATGTCGTTTCTCTTAACCCATTACCACACAATCCCTGCTTTTGACGACCCTGAGAAAGAAGCCTTTAGAAAACATTGTGGGAAAAGGAGAAAATGCTGGTAACCAGCATTTTCTCCTTTTTCCACAATGTTTTCTACCCTGTCAAAGCAAAATTGCACCATTTAAGTCACTTTGAAATTGTCCTCTGCAAATGATTTCAATTTGGATAGGTCAGAAATCCTGCTGTGTGGTAAAGGGTTAAGAATAATCTAGCCAAAAACAGACAGTGTAGATCCAAAACTAGACTGCATGATCTAGATAGTTGGCACTGTAGACTGAGTAGGGGTCCAGTGTTAAATAGTTAACAAATGGCATGTAAGTGAAGGATAGGAAAATATTTTTCTATCTCCCACAATACACATGTCTTGGTTGCAAAATTCTCTGGGGTACCCAAGAAAAGTTTCTGATGGACAAGGAAGATGACTGTTTAGCTGGGCCAGTATATCAAAACTAAGTACACTATGAAATATATTTGTTGCAGAAGACTGGGCAAACATCTTTGTACAATAATGAAATTGAGTTAGATAATAATAAAATTGAATTATATTTTTGCTTCATTTCTTAACCAGATTAGTTCCAGTTTGAAAGCATTTGCTGACAACAACTTAAGTATAGCTCAAATCTTGGAATTTGTAAATAGGTAAAAAACTTGTTTGGTTAAAAAAAAAAAATGGTGGTTTTCAGCATTTTCTTTTGTTACCACAATGTTTTCAGAAGCATTCTTCCCCAATGTCATTAAATCATGTCATAACTCTTTTCAAGGGTTGTTTTTCAAAAGTTTAGTGGTGTATAACAAGCAGGAAAAAGCTTATTTTAAGTCGTTACCAAACAACAAAATTTTAGACTGGTCCAAATTGGAAGCACTTGCAGACGATGAAATAGATCTAACTCAAAAATTGAAATTTGTTGATAGAAAACATCGCAGAAAATGGAGAAAATGCTGGGTTACCAGCATTTTCTTTTTTTCCTACAATTTTTTCAAAGGTTTCTTGGGGTCGTAAAAACCAGGGATTGTTTGGGAAATTGAAAGCATTTTCAGACAACAAATTAAAGATGGCTAAAATGGCAGAATTTATCCTTGATAGAGTAGAAAACATTCTGGGAAAAGGAGAAAATGCTGGTTACCAGCATTTTCTCCTTTTCCCACATTGTTTTCTATAGGCTTTTATCTCAGGGTTGTTAAAAGTTGTGATTCTGTGTTAAAGAGTTAAAGTTCATTGCTTTATCTTTTATTCTTTAGGGATGTCAGTTGCCTTTCTTTGAGTATCTTGTCGAGAAAATGTGCTCACTGTGTTATGATAGGGCCTGGTATGCTAAGTTTGGAGGGTAAGAATGTAGTTGAATAAAGTCACTTATTTGTTAAAATGAGATTTTTCAGAATATGTGTAATACTGGGGAACATTTGTGAATTTCAGTGACCTTTTCACCATCTATGAAATTTGGGCTGTCAGAACATTTAGAGAAGTTAGGCTTTACTGAATTAATTAGTGAAATTTAGGTTTTTCTGAATAATTATTGAAAATTTGGGCGTAACTTGACATTGACATTGTATCTTCTGGTACTGAAACTTAATTGTCTAAATTAAGTACATGTAATTGATTTGAGACTAATGATTATCAAACAAATGAGACAATGTTATTTAATACAAACAAAAACTGTCTTTATAAGGATACAGACTTGTAACGTTAGGATTATCAACCTGGAAAAATATTTAAATGCCTGAATACATAGAGTCTGAGCGTGATGATAGGGTGGCAAAATACTTTTTTCTTCCTTTCACAATGTTTTTGAAAGTGGCTTGTTGCAAGACCAAAAAATTATACTTTTTGTATTTCTTTTGAATGTATATTTTTTGTCACATTTTCTGGCAGCCAATTAGTTAAAAGTCAATTATAGCCTCTATGGGTAACTCTTTACCAAAAACAGTAAAGTTTTGACTTGACCAAATTGAATGCATTGTATCATATGGATGAAAAATATAAAAGTCAATCATATGATGATTTTTGTCTTGGATTGGATTGACAGCATTGTGGGAAAAGAAGAAAAAGCTGGTTTCCAGGATATTTTCTTTTTTCCACATCATTTTTCGAAAGGCTTCTTTCATAGGGTAGTTAAAATCAGGATTGTGTATTGAAAGGGAGAACTGACTGTAAGAATGGTATATTTTAAATAATTTCAGGTGTCTTGCCATCAAATTCATGTATGAGCGCATGTCACTTCGCTGGGTCCTGGAACATCAGTTCATTTTCCTGAAAGCGTTACTGTTTGTAATGATGGATTTGACAGGAGAAGTATCCAGCGGGGCAGTGGATCTCGCTAAATCTAACTTAGAAAACATGCTGACTATGTGTGCTAAAAGTCCAGAAGGAGAAATTGCCACGGAAGAACTGTTACAAGTTCAGAAGAAATCTTTCCATGATGTGACCTATGAACTTGTCCGCCAAGTTACATCACCCAATACTTTAGTTAGAGAGCAAGCCATGAAATCTTTGGAAACCCTGGCCACTGTAACTGGGAAGACAGTGACTGCCATCATGGAACCCCATAAAGAGGTTCTACAAGACATGATACCACCAAAGAAGCATTTACTGAGGCATCAACCAGCTAATGCACAGATTGGACTAATGGTAAGAAGAAGTACATAGAGTGCTAAATTACTCAACTCATTACCGAAAGACAATATTTTAGGCTTGTCCGAGTCGAAAGCATTTGCAGATGACGAAATAAAAGTGACTGAAAATTTAAAATTTGTTTTGTGAAGGGTAGGAAACTTTGTTGGAATAGGAGACAGCATTTTCTCCTTTTCCCACAATGTTTTCCAAAGGCCTCTTTCTAAGGGTTGTCAAAAGTAGGGATTGTGTGATAATGGGCGAACTCTTTAATACACAACCCCGACTTTTAACACCCCTGTGAAAGAAGCCTTTCAAAAACATTATGGGAAAAGAAGAAAATGCTGGTAACCAGCATTTTCTCCTTTTTCCATAATGTTGTCTTCCCTTCCTAAAAAAAAATTCAGCTCTTCAGTCACATTTATTTTGTCATCTGCAAGTGCTTTCAATTTGAACCAGTCTAAAATTTTGTTGTTTGGTAAAGAGTTAAGTTTAGCATTCTGCCTGTATGTTATCACCCTTGTTTCCTTGGTATAGGCCTTCTAATTGCCAGCTGTCAGACTTGTAGACATGTGAGGTCCTGTATGGCCCATAAGATTTGGAACCAGAATCTTTGAGGAGGTGAGATTTTGTTGGACTGTCTTTTAGCAAGGTATCTCAGAGCCTTGATCTAGCACTGGTGAAACTCAGAACACAGATGAATGAGTATGCGGTCTTTGTGATATGACTTGAATAATGTTGAAATTAACATAAAACATCATTCAGTCATTGATTAATTGCGGGTTTTCTTAGGGTTCCATCTTAGTATTACATGAGAAAAGTCAAATGTACAATTTATGCATTTTATGTGTCTTATTTGTATCTCTGTTCTTAATTTTTTTCAGAAGAAGTTTATAGTTAATTGAGTTTGAAGAATTTGAAGTTTTAACTCTTGTTGTTTAAATGAAATTCAAATTCTATTTCAGGATGGCAATACATTTTGTACCTCCCTCAATCCAAGATTGTTTACCATTGACCTAAGTATAGGGGAACATGGAGTATATTTCTCAGAGGTGAGTAGATAATACTATCAGTTGATTGTTTGTCACTGATTATTTTTCGTTGTCTGTACTATGAAGATAGGTAAAGTTATCCTTATTCAATTGTCCCATTACCACACAGTACAGATTTTTAACAACCCTGAGAAAGAAGCCTTTTGAACACACTGCGGCAAAAAGAGAAAATGCTGGTACCCTATCAAAGAAAAATTGCACCGTTTGAGCCACATTGAAATTGTAGTAAAACATGTTTTTGAAAACATGGTGGTTACTAGCATTTTCTCCTTTTCTTTATATATTTCAAACTGGTCTTCCTCAGGGTCTTCAAAAGTCAGAAATATTTGTTAAAGGATTAAATCTGGTTTGATTTTCTTTGCTTGACAGTTACAAAACTTATGTGATGCAGAAGACTCTGTTTTACTGAAGTTACCATGTTACAAGTCGGTTACAAACCTTTTACATCTAAGGAAAAGTGCTCTGAGTGAGTAATTTTTTTTACATCAAGTTCTCTTTTCACTCTAATGAATTCTTTTATAAATGTAAAGCTACCAAATAGATTGATAAAATGTTTTCAGTCAGCATCAGACATGCAAATATTGTAGGTTTTGCCCTTTAGCCCTTTACCCCATGAGGTATTTCTATGGTATCTCTAATTGACCCTAAATAACAGCAAGGATGAAGCCATTTCTTACGTGTATGTGACACCTTTTGATAGTGTAGAAAACATTGTGGCAAAAGGTGAAATTGCTCGTGACGAGCCATTTCTCCTTTTGCCAGAATGTTTTCTAAAGCTCCTACAAGCAATGCATAGAAATGAGTATCTATGGAGTAAAGGGTTAACAAAATTGTCAAGATATGTGGCAACCCTATGGTAAAACATGTTTTTGAAAACATTGTTTCCTGCAATGATTTTTACCATTTGGAAATCATATCTTACAATAATAGGGCTCCTAAGATGTATTGAGACATTGAGTTCAACGTTAATATCATGACTCTTAATTTTTTTTTCTATGATGTATTGAAGAAGTGAAACTTACAGGAAATGTCATGGTACAGATATATTTGCCCAATGCACAAGCTGGTTGTCACACATAGTAAAATATTAAGGGGTTTAGAGCCTACCTGAATCCTAAATTATGGCACAGTTTTGTGAAACAAAAGTAAGGATTGCTTGCTTTGTTATTCATTATGATACAGTTGGCACAGTGAGGACATTATGATGATACAGAAGGAGCTGAGGACCTACCTGAATCTTGAACTGTGGCACTGTTTTTTTTTAACCCTTTACCACACAATGACGACTTTTAACACCCCCTAACAAAGACGCCTTTTGAAAACATTGTGGGAAAAGGAGAAAATGCTGGTAACCAGCATTTTCTCCTTTTCCCACAAAGTTTTCTACCCTTTCAAAGCAAAATTGCACCATTTGAACCACTTTGAAATTGTCGTCTGCAAATGCTTTGAATTTGGATAGGTCTAAAATTTTGCTGTGTGGTAATGGGCTAAACCAAAATACCCTTGCTTTGTTGTTCGTTTTGAAAGACTGACACATAGAGGAAATTATCCAGGGGCTTAGGGCCCACTTGAGTCATCCTGAATTATGGCACATTTTTTTCCAACACATGGGAACCCTTTGCACTATTATGTTCTATTTTATTGTGACCGAATTGTTGTACATTTTAGGAGCACTTGCTGCATGCTGTTACATTCCCAACAAGAGAGAAAAGATCTTCCAAGTCTTGTACAAAGCTCTGAACAGTAAGAATAATGAGCTTCAGGAAGTTGCCCATGAATGCATGAAAAAGGTTAGTGATTGTTAAACCTCCAAGTTTTAATGGCCCAGGGAAATAAAGGTTTTTGAAAATATTGTGGAAAAGGGAGTAAATTTTGTTAAGCATTTGCTGACACTGCTTACCATTGTTTGGCTGAGACAAATAGTATCAGTCTGTTTGATAGTTTTTATTAGAAGTAAGATTTCAAGTTCATTTTATCATGGTTAGGGAATACAGCACTTGGTTTATCAATGTTTCGTCAATATTTGGAAATCATAGAATCATGATTAATTTATAATGTTTTACCTTTCAGTTTATTGCTGGTGGACATATAGAGCTGGATGTGGTTCATTCTGCTATGAGACCATTGCTGTTGATGTTAGGAGACTATCACAATCTAGACCTTAATGTCATACAAAGGTTGTCTAGTCTAACCCAGCTCTTCCCAAACACTTTTAATGAGAAGCTGTGTGAACAATTGTTGGTAAGAGTTCTCTCTTTTTTTGCCTTTATCACTTTTGATACAGGTTGCAACATGCGAAAAAGGGCATTCGGACATTTGCGTAAAGTGTCTTCTCTGATTAGCCTGCACAGTCCGCGCAGGCTAATCTGAGACGGCACTTTACGACATTTCTAGATTTTGTGCTGTAGTAGACTTGCACAAAACAGAAAATTACCAAAAAACGGAAAGTGTTGTTTCGTATCGGCCTCCGCGGACTGCTCGCCCACCCGGATGGCTCAGTGTTGAGCGTGTCGGACTCATGACCTGGAGGTTGTGAGTTCGATACCCGGTTGAGGCGAACTTTCTTTCCGGCGTATTTTCGCCTCTCACCTCTGCTGAAGCATGTGAGAAAAGTAGTTGATGGCTTTGGAAAGAAAGTTGTGTTAGTACCGGTGTGAGAAAGCCAGGAAACACATGTGCGTCGCTGACCGCCATGATGTGACCCTAGCTGTTAAAGTGGCGTTAAACACCAATACACCCAACCAACCACGGACTGTTCAGGCTGATCCTAGATGACACTTTACGCAAATGTCCGAATGTCCCTTTTTGTGTGTTGCAGGCTTTTTAGACATGAAACTATTTTAGATGTACATGTATGTTCAAGATATTTACTAATCTCTTTTACTAAACTTTTGAAAGACCTATCCTTACAGCTGGAGAGAAAAAAACACTAGTAAAAATTGACAGTGTGTAGAATGGTGCAGCTGTATAAACATATTTAAATTACTAAGATTTATAGTGTTAAGGATAGAAAATCTGTAGGGATTTGTTCAATTCATTACCAAACGACAAAATTTTTGGGTTGTCTAATCAAAAGCATTTGCAGACGACAATATGAAAGTGACTGAAAATTTGAAATTTGTCTTGTGAAGGGTAGAAAACATTGCGGGAAAAGGAGAAAGTGCTGGTTACCAGCATTTTCTCTTTTTCCCAGTGTTTTCTAAAGACTTCTTTCTCAGCGTTGTCAAAATTAGGGATTGTGTGGTGAAGGGTTAATGCACTGCTAAAAGAAGCTCAGGAAAGAATGTTTACATGCATCTCAATATGACCAAAATAAATGTTGCAAATGAGTTTAAGCCATTACCAGCATTTTCTCCTTTTCCCACAATGTTTTCTACCCTTCACAAAACAGAGTTCAAATTTTCAGACACTTTTATATTGTCATCTGCAAAGGCTTTGGATTTGGGGTCTACTGAGGTGGCTCAGTGGTGAGCGTGTCGGACTCGTGAGCTGGTGGTTTTGAGTTTGATACCCGGTTTAAGCAAACTTCCTTTCCGGCGTATTTTCGCCCCTCACCTCTGCAGAAGCATGTGAGAAAAGTAGTCAGTGGCTTTGGAAAGAAAGTTGTGTTAGTACTGGTGTGAGAAAGCCAGGATACACATGTGCGTCACCGACCGCCATGATATGACCCTAGCTGTTAAAGTGGCGTTAAACCCAATACAACCAACCAATCAACTTTTGATTTGGACAGACCTGAAATTTTGTTGTATGGTATTGAGTTATGCACAAAACAATCAAACAAAACAGACTAAATTATTTCATGGTTGTAATGCACTACCTCTTTACCAGATATATAGGATCTGACATGAGTTGGTGTTAGAGATAAAATTGTATTTAATAAGTTTAGGAGAAATATTATTAACCCTTTAATCCATAGATACTCATTTCTAGCAATTGCCTGTAGGAGCCTGTGGAATACATTGTGGCAAAAAGTGAAATTGCTCTTGACGAGCAATTTCACCTTTTGCCACAATGTTTTCTACACTATCAAAAGGTGCCATATACACATGAGAAGCAGCTACATCCTTGCTGTTATTTAGGGTCAGTTAGAGATACCATAGAAATGCCTTATGGGGTAAAGGGTTAAGAGAGTTTTTTTTTTTTTTGACAAGTTCATTAAAGTTTTATCTCAGACACCAGAGAATGTCGGATTCTTTTCATCACAGAACAAGATTTCACAAATTATAATCAGAGGATGCAAAACCGTCTGTAGATACACCAGCAGATATATCCATAAAAACTGTAAATTTATAAGAATTATGTATAAAAGTTATGTGATATATAAGATAGGGAAATTCGTAATGACTATATTGCACTGAAAACAAGGGAGGTTATGTGATAAAAACAACATTTTAGACTTGCCCATATTAAAGCATTTACACATGACAAACTCATTGTGGATTATATGACCAGATTTGTCTTTGAAAGGGTATGAAATGTTGTAGAAAAAAAGAAAATGCTGGATGGTAGCATTTTCTCCTTTTCTGACATTTTTTTCAAAGCCTGTCTTTCTCAGGGTCATTGAAACTTAGTATTATGTGGTACAGGCTTAACTCTTTACCAAACAACAAATTGTTGGACTGGTCAAATTCAAAGCATCTGCAGGCAACATATTAAAGGTGGCCCTTCAGATTTTTGGGACAAAATTTTACAAAAAATACAAAAAAATCATCCTTGTACTCCCAAAGCCTTATAATTTTCATTCATTAAACCCCAGTAATCGAAAACCATCCGACAGCTAGATAAATTAGAGATTTACTACAGCCCAGATCGACACTGAAGGGAAACACAGTCTATTTTTACATGAGCAACTCGCTCATTTACATACCCGAAATATACAAACGAAGCTTGAAACATAGCAACTGAAGTTCTAGACATTATGGAAAATAACTAAATGTTTGTTATGTTATGGAATTTAATAGTCATAAGTCACATGCAAGTCACTTAACATTCCCACAATGCTTTTTAGATTTTGGCGGGAAATCTAAAAATAGCTTAAGAGGCTACGTAGCCTTTTAAGGGAATACCACCAAAAAATTTTTTTTTTGTAATTTTATGATTCTTAATTACTGATGATTTGTATTGTTTTTTCATATAAATTTCAGTGACATATATATTTTTTAATTTGGTGTGATGTGAAAATTCTAAATACCCAACTTTAAAGCTTATTAATATGATGATTTCTGACTTTGATAGGGTAGACCAACATTTATCCTTTTCCCACAATGTTTTCGTAGGCTTTTTTCTCCAGGGTTGTTAAAAGTCAGTAATGTGCGTTAAAGAGTTAAGTAATTATTTGAGAGTTTTTATTTTTCAGACCCATCTGCGGAAATGGCTGGATAAGGCTGCTACCAGTCAGAAGCCAGAACATATACGAGCCAATGGACAGGTGAGAATAATATGTTGTGTACCTTAAAGATTTTAGAGTTTATCACTGCAAGTTTGATGTAGATATTATTACCTTCAGCCAATACAGTCAGGTGCTATAGAAATTCTTGCAGATATTCACAATCAGTCATGTATCTACCAAAGGACAAAATTAAAGTTTACGCTGTCCAATAAGGAGATATTTCCACCACCACCCACTCATCCCACCAAAATGAAAAAAAAACACCAGCCAGATTCTGGTTTTTACTTTTGGCTTGGAAGCTTCTTTTTGTTTTTTTAGCAGGATAAAAGCTAAGCTAGAAAAAAAATGTTATCAATGGAGCAAAAGAAGACAGAAAGAGGTAATGGATTAACCTATTGCCACACAATCCCACTTTCTAACGGACTTGAGAAAGAAGTCTTTTGAAATCATTGTGGGAAAAGGAGAAAATGCTGGTTACCAGCATTTTTTCCTTTTCCTACAAGATTTTCTACTTTTCCCAAAACAAATCTGAATTTTTCAGTCACATTTATTTTGTCATCTGCAAATGCTTCCAACTTGGATTTGTCTAAAATTTTGTCGTTTGGAAAAGAGTTAATCAAGACGAGAGTAAAGCCAATCATATTGTTGTAATTTTTCTTTTAGAAATATATAATGAGTTGCATTTTGTTATTTTATTCTTGCTTTATGATTTTTTAGGAATTGAAAATTTGTGCAGCCATAATCAACATATTTCACTTGATCCCAGCCGCCAGTAAAAAAATGATTGAACCCCTGGTTAAAGTTACACTTCATGGGGAAAAAACTCTGCTCATGGAGGTAAGGGGAGTTATGTGTTTTGACCTTTCTTATTGCAGTTATTTTGGTCAGAGTCGCATACACTGAAGATGACTGAAAACTTTTTGTAAGCAAAGCATAACAAACATGACTTAATCATTTACCACATAATCCACAGTTTTAATGACCCTGAGAAAGAAGTCTTGTGAAAACATTGTAGGAAAAGGAGAAAATGCTGGTAACCAGTATTTTCTCCTTTTCTGACAATGTTTTCAATCTTTCCCAAGACAAATTTCATTTTTTGAGTCACTTTTATCATAAGCGAATGCTTTGAATTTGAACTAGTCTTAAATTTTGCCGTTTGGTAAAGAGTTAAGCTGGAAACTTAAAAAGTTTGTTTGAAAACATTGAGGCACAAACAGTTTCTAAAATATTTTCAATCTTGATCTTTAACTCTTTACCACATAATCCCGACTTTTAATGACCCTGATATAGAAAGCTTTTGAAAACATGGTGGGAAAAGGAGAAAATTCTGGTAACCAGCATTTTCTCCTTTTCCCACAATGTTTTCTACCCTTCCCAAATCAACTTTCAATTGATTCACATTTATTTTGTCATCTACAAATGCTTTCAATTTGGACTAGTCCCAAATTTTGTCGTTTGGTAGAGTTAACTCTGTGCCAAACAACAAAACTTTGGAGTCCACCAAACTGAAAGCTTTAGTAGACAACGAATCAAATGTGAGAAATCATTTTTGGAAAAGAAGTAAATGCTGTTACCAGCATTTTCTTTTTCCACAATTTTTTCAAATGGATCTTTTTCAGATTGTTTGAACTAAGTATTGAGTGGTAATGGGTTAAGACAAAGAAGTGGACTTCATATACTGATATGTTTCTTCTTTGAAATCTCAATTTTTGGAACATGGGACACATGAATAAATCCATTTAGTAACAAAACTGTGGTCTGTTCATTCTGTCTTTCATTAGACCATTTTTGTGAAGAATTTTACTTTACCAATTACTACACGATCCTGAGTGTTAACGACCCTGTAAGATCAGGCTCTAGAAAACAATAGGCAGAAAAGAGGAAATGCTGGTACGCAGCACTTTCTCACAATATTCTCTAATCTTTTAGAAGCAAATACAATAATTTGAGCTGCATGTAAGTTGTTCTCTGCTAATATTTTCAATTTGAACCAGCCTAAAACTTTATTGTGAGGTAAAGACTGAAAAGGAAAAAATATTTACCCACATGTTTTTGCTCATATAAGCAGAGCTCTGGCAACAGGGTATGTAGGTGATGAATTTTACCTGGCAAATTGTCATGTGATTATGGCAAATTGTCATGTGATTATGGACCCATGATACAGTTTTGTCTGAGAATGACTGAATAATGATTTGGAATGGGTTTTGAACATGCCAAAAATTTACAAATTCCAAAAGGTGTTGGACTATGTAGGATGGCATGCGATCATACTTATTGCAGATGCTTTTACAGAACATGACTCAAATACCTCAATTCAAATTGAGTTTAGCAGGTCTAGACGGTTTTTAGCTCCACTGGCAGAAAGCTGATGACTTGATATGATGGGCCTATATCCATCATGTGTCCGTGCATCTGTCCATGTGTGCATTAAAATTTGGGATTGTACCGTAGACTTAACTCGTTACCAAACAACAATATTTTAGGCTTAACCAAATGGAAAGCATTTGCAGATGACAAAATGAAAGTGACTGAAAATTTGAAATTAGTTTCGTGAAAGGCAGAAAACATTGTGGGAAAAGGAGAAAATGCTGGTAACCAACATTTTCTCCATTTCCGACAATGTTTTCAAAAGGCTTCTTTTCCAGGGGCGTCAAAAGTAGGGATTGTGTGCTAATGGGTTAAGATGATTTCACCTGGGAATGACACTTTTTGTCCTTAAATTGGTATAATGACACAACAAGGTTTAGGTATTGTTGTAGCCATGTTGTTGTTTTGTGCTGTTTTTGTCATATATGGCTTGCAACATGCGAAAAGGGACATTCGGACATTTGCGGAAAGTGGCGTTTCGGATCAGCCTGCGCAGTCCGCGCAGGCTAATCCGAAACGTCACTTTCCGTTTCTATGTAATTTTCGGTTTTGCAAATGTCTACTGAAGGATGAAATCTAACTTAGTTGTACAGTGCCGTCTCGGATCAGCCTGCGCGGACTGCGCAGGCTGATCCGAGACGACACTTTACGCAAATGTCCGAATGCCCCTTTCTCTGTGTTGCAGGCCATATATATATCTGTCATTACTGAAGACATTGACAGGCTGTTCACTATCAAAACAGAACCCATTCAATGAGGGCAAGTAAACATTTTTTGACACATTTATGCCCTTTTTTTGACTTTAAAAGTTTCACTTGAAATCAGGCAACTGCAGCTGTGTGTTGGCAAATACTTGCGGTGCTCTAGGTTTTAATAAAATAAACAATGCAATTTTATCTATTGTGTTTTCCATTTTGTTCAAAGCTATATATTCTTGTGGACAGAATTTTTGATGATAGGTTTTGACACATATTTCATTATAGCCTGGAAGTCCCTTTAGAGAGCCCCTGAGGAAGTTTCTGGTCCGATACCCAGTGCAGACAGTGGACTTCTTGATGGGTGATGTCAATATTAGAGATATGCAGTATCTAAGATTTTTCATCGTAAGTATATATCTCCTTTACTTTACATATTTGGAGGGTGTACATCTAGAGCATGAAAATTGAATGATCATGGTCTTGTGTTGGCCATCCTTCCCCTTCAAAATACAGCTAACTTGCATTTACCCTATAACAAACAATGCCTGCTTTTTATGACCCTTAGATAGAATCTTTTTGAAAACATTGTGTGAAAATGAGAAAATGCTTGTAACCAGCATTTTCTCCTTTTCGCACAATGTTTTCTACGCTGCTGGAAACAAATTTCAATTTTTGAGTTGAGTTTATTTTGTTACCTGCAAGTGCTTTTGATTTGGACCAGTCTGAAATATTGTTGAATGGTAAAGAGTTAAGCAAGAATCTAAGTGACACTCATAGTGTGATTCTTGAGACAGGTGCTTGCTTACCACAGTTACATTTCAAGATAGTTGTCTTTTTGAATTTGATATACATGTTTTCTTAATTAAGGTTGCTTGCATAAAGCTTTACCAAGTGACAAATTTTAAACATTTCCAGATTGAGAACATTTGCAGACAAATTGAATATGAATTTGGAAGAGTAGAAATCATTTTTGAGAGAGAAAAAGTGTGGTTACAAGCATTTTCTCTTTTTCCTGTAATGTTTATAAAAGTCTTCTCCTATGCACTAATAGACTTTGAATTTCTAATTTCACTATCAAGGTCAAGGTTGAATTTCGTTATTCTTGAATAATATGTTCAGGACAATGAAAGATTTTTCCAGCATGTTCTTGAACAAGGGTCAAAAATTAGATCATCAATAGCTCATTCTCATAGTTGCTCCTTTCCTGCTATTTTAGTTCTTGTTGACCCACAGTGAAGGCCAGTTATTTAGAGATGTAATGAAGACACAAGTTTTGAAGTTGATCACAATGTTGACAGGCACTCAGCAGGTAAGACATGTGATTAGAACCTAAGAGGCAGTTTAGTCTGTGACATTCAGGACTTCAAACCCTGGGTTTACCAATTGATTCCCAGCATGATTAACTTCTTTCAAGCAATTGATGATATAGAGGATATGTGTTTTTTTGTTTTTTTTTTGGTGAAAGATCGAAATTTATTTCATCAAGTGAACACCATCTGTAATATTTTCACAAGTGGCACAGCAATTGCAGTCAACAATTTCAACAAGTTTTAATTAGAAGGGACTTGTAGAGAAGTGAAAACTGCAAGAAAGGGAGAAAAGGTTAGTTAGCAGCAATTTTTCTCCTTTACTTATACTTTCAGCTTGGAAAGCTTTGACCAGATGACAATGTTTCCATACTTTCCCAAATTGAAAGTATTTGCAGAAGACAAAATAAAATGTGTGCAAAAAATTAGACTAGTCCTCAACAGATAAGGGAACATAGTGGGAAAAGTAGATAAGATCAACCTTCTAATCCTACAAAGACCTCCTTCTTCTGCATTGCTAAAACACAGAGATTTTTGGTAAAGGACTCTTGTTTTATTTATTTCAGCCCCAGATTGCCTTGACAATTCAACAACAACAACCACAGAATTTACCTGGAGAGCTGGAATACCAAGCCATACTACTCACCCATACACTGGTCAGATTCGAAGAGGAATGGCTTTCTAACCATCCACAACTTGTAAGTGGAACATTAATCTGAACTTGAAATACCCCATAAGGCATTTCTATGGTATCTCTGATTGATCCTAAATAATAGCAAGGATGAAGCCGTTTCTTATGTGTATATGACACCTTTTGATAGCATAGAAAACATTGTGGCAAAAGGTGAAATTGCTTGACACGAGCAATTTCACATTTTGCCACAATGTTTTGCAAAGGTTCCTAAAAGCCATGTATATAAATGAGTATCCATGGAGTAAAGGGTTAACCAGACAACAAAATCTTAGCCTTGTCCAAATTGAAAGCAAATGCAGACAACATGTTTGTTGCCTGTTGTAGGATAGAAAACATTGTGGGAAAGAGGAGACAATGCTGGTTACCAGCATTTTCTCCTTTTCCAACAATATTTTCAAAAGCTGTCTTATTCAAGGTAGTTAAAAGTAGACATTGTGCTACCAAGGGTTAACTATAGCAATTGTGAGTTTTACATGGAAAATGGAAGCTTGTTCATAAAATTGAAATGACAGATGCCTGTTTGCTTTGTCTTTGCTCTATATTGTTTTTGTCATGTGCTACCCGAAGAAAAAATTGGTAGAGTATATTGCCAACACATTGTCCATTTGTATGTCATTGCTTTATACATATGTAATAGTCCAGTGTCTTAACAGATGCCTGGCTGTGTGGTTCGGTGTTTAACATAATTTGACTCGCGATGTGGAGGTTGTGGATACGATACCTGGTTGTGGCGAACTTTCTTTGCAGCTATGGCTGTGTCACTGACTGGCATGATATGACCAAATCTGTTAAAATGGTATTAAATTCCAATGCAAACAAACAAGCTTTTACAGATACTCTTATTAATATGTTTATGATTTGTTTAAGATACAGAATTTGTGGCATTGACAAATGATTATAATGTGGTAGATATGATTTTGCTTACCTTACAGCTTGCTTGCCTGAAAAAGATATGGATATCAGACAAATTTCAAGAAGAGAAAAAAGCAGTAAGTGGCATTTCTATAGTTTTATTTTTATCTTGGCTGTTTTCAAAGAAAATGCTGAGGTATTGTTGGTAGCCCTGAGTCTTTTTCGTTCATGTTGTCTTTGATATATAATAATATCTGTATTATTAACAAAGATATTTCTTTTAAACTCTTATAAGTTGTTGACTGTCAAAAAGGGGAACCTGTGTAATATGGGCAAGTATCTGTCAAAGAATTTCTGACAAAGTTATGCTACTTTTTTGAAGTAGAATCTTTGCTTAACTCTTTACCAAACATCAAAATTTTAGACTCCTTCAAATTGAAAGTGTTTGCAGACGACAAAATAAAAGTGACTGAAAATTTGAAAATTGTTTTGTGAAAGGTAGAAAACATAGTGGGAAATGGAGAAAACGCTGGTTACCAGCATTTTTTTCCTTTTCTAAGGGTTCTTTCCCAGGTTCGTCAAAAGTAGGGATTGTGTGATAATGGGTTAAAATCAAACACTTTGAGTCCAGCGTTGGCTCCAACATGCAGTGCTCTTGCTGTATTTTATTTTAACTCATTTATTAGCCCTTTACCAAACAAGTTTCATCAACTAGGAAATAGAAACCTTGTGAAAACATAGAAAAAAAGAGAAACTCCTGCTTTTCTTGAGGACAAAAAAACTGTTTAATACATGAAATGTTTGAAAAGGGTATCTGACATAGAAAAAGAATGTGCACATATTAGATAATTTACCTACATACCATAATTTTGTGATTGAATTTAGCTAGCTGACTGTTGCTGGTTTTAATTGTATATAAGAATAAAATGACATCTTTGTATAATATACTTTTGATAGAGTAGAAAACTTTGCGAGAAAAGGAGAAAATGCTGGTTACCAGCATTTTCTTCTTTTCCCACAACTTTTTCAAAAGGCTTCTTCCTATGGGTTGCTAAAAGGCGTCATTGTGTGGTAAATGATATGGATCAGTGCAGTATCTGCTATTAACCCTTTACCAAGCAATCCCTCGTTTTTACGACCCTGTGATAGAAGCCTTCAGAAAACATTGTGGGAAAAGGAGAAAATGCTTGTTACCAGCATTTTCTCCTTTCCTGCAATGTTTTCTACCCTGCTGGAAATAGATTTTAATTTTCAGTCACTTTTATTTTGTCGTCTGCAAGTGCTTTCAATTTGGACCAGTCTAAAATTTTGTTGTTTGGTAAAGAGTTAAAACAGGATATTATGGAGGTTATTTCATAACAGAAAAGTACATTTCTAGAACAAGGTTTGCTTATTGCAGTATTTTTATTTATAGGTTCAAGAGATTAGTGATTATAGTCAGTGGAAAATACCAGCTATGTTAGTGAAATGTCTCCTCAACTACTTCAAGTAAGTCTGAGTCAGTAAAATATAAAGACAAGCAAACTTAACCCTTTCCGAAACAAGCCCTGGTTTTTATGGCCCTGAGAAAGAAGCTTTTAGAAAACACGGTGAAAAAAGAAGGAAATGCTGGTAACCAGCATTTTCTCCTTTTCCCACAATGTTTTCTACCCTTTCCAAATCAATTTTAGATTCACATTTATTCTATAGTCTGCAAAATTAATGCTTTCAACTTGGACAAGTTCAAAATTTTATCTCTTGGTAAAGAGTTAAGATTTGACATGACAACTCATGAAAATATTATGAGTGGCTCTCCAGCAAAAGGTATTACCAAGAAAAAACACAAAATAGAATTATGAATCCATACAACCCATTTTGTCCAGGAACTAAGTGAATCATGATGTAGACTGGTCCTTTGACACACACAAAATGTACCAATAGCAACCCAGGACTGAGGTCAGCCTGTAAGGGCTATGCAGATTGACATGGGTCATTACTTTTAGCGGATACATTAAACCCATTGCTCTTAACCCTTTACCCCATTAGGCATTCATATGGTATCTCTAATTGACCCTAGATAACAGCAAGGATGAAGCCATTTCTCATGTGTATATGACATCTTTTGATAATGGAGAAAACATTGTGGCAATAGGTGAAATTGCTTATCACGAGCAATTTCACCTTTTGCCACAATGTTTTCCAAAAGCTCCTAAAAGCAATGTGTATATATGAGTATCTATTGAGTGAAAGGTTAACCCTTTCCCAGTCGATAAATCTTAGACTTTTCCAAATTCAAAGAGTTTACAGATGACAATTTTAAATTTGATAAAAATGGCAGAAAGTTCTCCAAAAGGGTAGAAAACACTGTGGGAAAAGGAAAAATTGCTCATGACGAGCAATTTCTCCTTTCCCGCAGTGTTTTCTAAAGGCTTGTACTCCAGACATGTATAAACCAGGGCTTGTTGGGGAAAGAGTTAATGTTAACATCAAGACAAAATGGAAAAATCGATTGTCACAGGGAGTTTTTTTCTTTTTCTACAAGCTTTTCAGAATTGTTTTACCCAAGAACAAATAGAGAAGGTCTGCAAAGGACAAAAAGCATAAACTTTTTTTTTTACAGACACAACATCAATGAAATAGAACTGCTATTCCACATTTTACGATGTTTTACACTAAGACATGTGCCACAGTATCAATTTGTGAAGGAATTCTTGGACAACACAGTGGCGTTGGTAATTACAGTTTATAACCTCTTTTTCATTGTGGGAGGGCGGCAAGGAACATCCAGTTTTTAGCTCACCTGAGCACAACGTGCTCAAGGGGAGCTTTTAGAGTCACTGGGTGTCCGTCGTGCGTCGTTAACAATTCTTTAAACATCAACTCCTCCTAAACCACTGGGCCAATTTGGACCAAACTTGGCAGGAATGTTCCTTGGGAGGTCCTCTTTAAAAATTGTTCATAGAATTTGATTCCGTCAAAAACTCTGGTTGCCAAGGCAACCAAATGGAATTTTTTAGCAAATTCTTTAAAAATCTTCTCCTCTGAAACTGCTGGTCGGATTTTGAAATAATTTCACAGATATGTTCCTTGGGTGACCCTTTTCAAAAAGTGTTCGTGAAATTTTGATCCGTCAAAAATTGTGGCTCTGGTGAATGGCGGCTACTTGCACTGTACAGAAATCAAGGAATTCTTTAAAAATCTTCTCCTCTGAAACCGCTGGTCGGATTTTGAAATAATTTCACAGATATGTTCCTTGGGTGACCCTTTTCAAAAATTGTTCGTGAAATTTTGATCTGTCAAAAATTGTGGCTCTGGTGAATGGGGGCTACTTGCACTATAGGGAAATGAGGAAATTCTTAAAAAAATTTCTCCTCTGAAACCGCTGGTTGGATTTTGAAATAATTTCACAGATATGTTCCTTGGGTGACCCTTTTCAAAAGTTGTTCGCGAAATTTTTATTGGTCAAGAAACATGGCTCTGGTGAATGGGGCCTACTTGCACTATAGGGAAATGAAGAAATTCTTAAGAATTGTTCTTCTCTGAAACGGCTGGACAGATTTTGAAATGATTTCACAGAGATGATCCTTGGGTGACCCTTTTCAAAAATTGTTCACAAAATTTTGATCAAGAAACATGGCTCTGGTGAATGGGGGCTACTTGCACTGTAATTATGGAAATGAAGAAACTCTTGAAAATTTGTCTTCTCTGAAACCCCTAGTCAGATTACAAAATAATTTGACAGGGATGTTCCTTGGGTGATCCTTGCTCTTGTGAATGGGAGCTACTTGCACTATATGCACATGATGAAATTCTTGAAAATTGTCTCTCTCTGAAACCCCTGGTCAGATTTCAAAAAGAAATTTTCGAAATGTTCCTTGGATGACCCTTTTGAAAACTTGTTCATAAATTTTGATCCATCAAGAAACATGGCTCTCGTGGATGGGGGATACTTGCTCTTATACAGAAATGAAGAAGTCTTAAAAATTCTTCTTTTTGAAACTGATGGTCAGATTTTGAAATGAATTTTACAGGTGACCTTTTGAAAATTGCATAGCAAAATTATAAATTTGGTTCCAATGTTTCAATACCTCAGAAAAAAAATAGGCTATGGTCATCTCAAAAATTCAGGTGAGCGATCCAGGACCATCTTGGCCCTCTTGTTCCTATTTTTTTATGAAATTTTTATTTTTTAACACTTTACTAAACAACACCAGGTTTTTACCGAGTTGAAAAAGAAGGTTTTTGAAAACATTATGGGAAAAGGAGAAAATGCTGGTAACCAGCATTTTCTCCTTTACCCACCATGGTTTCTACCGTTCCGACAAGAAATTTTGATTTTTTTGAGTCTCGTTAACTTTGTTGTCTGCAAAGGCTTTCGATTAGGAGAAGTCCAAAATTTTTTCATCTGGTAAAGTCTTGTCTATGCTCTTGAAGTAGAAATTTTTTGAAAAAAATGTAGGGCAATAGTGCTTTTGCTTGCATTAAAATTAAAGAAGATTCCAACTAAATGCATAATGGAATCATTGTTACCAGAAAAAGAAAATGTTAAAAGTACTTAAACATTTCTTTCATATATCTTGCACAGAAATACACTACAGAATGGAAGAGGAAAGCATTTTTCAAATTTGAAGAAGTCTTTCATGATGCTGCTTGGCCACAGACCCTGAAAGCTAAGGTAGGTATCTGCTGGTAATGGTTAACCCATTACCACACAATCCCTTCTTTTGATGCACCCGAGAAAGAAGCCTTTAGAAAACATTGTGGGAAAAGGAGAAAATGCTGGTAACCAGCATTTTCTCCTTCTCCCACAATATTTTCTACCCTTCACAAAAAAAGTTCTATTTTTCAGTCACTTTTATTTTGTCGTCTGCAAATGCTTTCAATTTAGACCAGTCTAAAATATTGTCGTGTGGTAATGGGTTAAGACCATGTCTCCTAATATTGGTA
Source organism: Tridacna crocea (assembly GCA_943736015.1). Lineage (NCBI taxonomy): Eukaryota > Metazoa > Mollusca > Bivalvia > Cardiida > Cardiidae > Tridacna > Tridacna crocea. The sequence continues at coordinate 21,639,564 of OX031069.1, forward strand.
CTTTTTATGTTCCATCACATTATAAGCTTAGCTGTTTTCCAAGAAAACATTGAGGTTTTGATGTCGTAATTGTGGGTCTTATTGCTTGCATCATCTTGCAAAATCTTGACTGTTTTATTTTAACTCTTTAATGTTCTCACTTTTTTATGAGACAAATACTTCAATCTGAGCCGCTTTTGATTTGCTCTCTTTAACCCTTTACTCCACAGATACTCATTTTTACGCATTGCTTGTAGGAGCCTTTGGAAAACATTGTGGCAAAAGGTGAAATTGCTCTTGACAAGCAATTTCACCTTTTGTCATAATGTTTTCTATGCTATCAAAAGGTGTCATATACACATGAGCAACTGCTTCATCCTTGCTGTTATTTAGGGTCAATTGGAGATACCATAGAAATGCCTTATGGGGAAAAGGTAAATCATTTTAATTCAGAACAGTCTCAAATATTTGTCTTTTTGTTAAGAGTGCAGTGAAGAAAAGATACTATATACTTTCACATTCTGCTCTATCATTATGTTTTATTTTCACAGATCATTCAGTATGTACTGTTGCCTTGCTTCCAACAATCATTTGAGTCGGGGGAGGGAGACATTTTGATTGGCGGACCGCCCATGCCAGACCAGGACAACCCAGAAAACATTGTTAGTGTCTTCATAAACAAGGTCATTGATCCAGAAAACCCATTTGGTAACTCCGACGCCGTCAGGATTCTGCTGTTACAGTTTTCATCTTTACTTGTGGAACAGGCTTCCCCGCATGTTCATGATGCGGGTAACAAGTAAGTTAGCTGAATTTATGATTGTCTTTTTTTAACCCTTAAAAAATTTTTAGCCTCAGTAGAGGTCAGGGTTTTGAATAGCTGAAATGTTGTTTAGATAATTATGGTCTACAATTTTGTATGACATTTTTTTCTTTCTGATCCTTTAAATTCTATATGTCTATGTACTACACAGGTGTAATTGGTAGATCTTGCATTTTTTATGTCAAAATTTTGAGAAGTATTCTAGTCTTTATATGGATATTTTTTTTTTTATTAACTGATAGAATGTACATGTATATGAGACTTTCTATAGATTACCTTCCTTGTGTGAAATCTAGATTTTAGTTTTGCCCTTTGAGATGATGTGGGTCAGCATCAGTCTACCCAGATGTATTGTGCGACCTTGGATTTTCAATGTTATTTAGGAGGATATTGTTGACCAAGAAGGTTTACCTCTGTATTGGCCAACAAAATTCTTGACACATCTGAATTAGAAGCTTATATGAATAACAAATTACATATGGTTCATGAAGAATTAGAATCTGTGGAAAACATTGTGGGAAAAGGAGAAAATACTGGTTACCAGCTTTTTATCCTTTTCCCACAGTGTTTCAAAAGCCTTCTTCAGCGTTGTAAAGACCCAAATTAATTTGGTTAATATTGAATTTTGGAACATCCAAGTTCCCTTTATTTGGCAAGGTAAAAAGTTGCCCATGAATATAAATAGCATTATGAATTTTTCAGAAAACAAGGGAACAAACTAAGAAGGCTGATGACCTTTGCCTGGCCCTGTTTGCTGATGAAGAACTGTATCGACCCAGCAACGAAGTACCATGGGCATTTACTCTTGTCTCATATCATAGCAAAGTTTGCTATTCACAAAAGAATTGTGCTGCAGGTAGTTACCTTATTTTCTATTTGAACCATGCTTTGGAAAAAAAGGTGTTAAATCCATCTCCATGCTGCATGATAATTGGAGTGCAACACGCGAAAAGGGTCATTCGGACATTTGCGTAAAGTGTCGTCTCTGATCAGCGTGTGCAGTCCGCACAGGCTAATCCGAAACGACACTTTCCGATTTTATGTGATTTTCTGTTTTACGCAAGTCTACTGAGGCACAAAATCTAATGTAGTCGTGAAGTGCCGTCTCGGATTAGCCTGCGCGGACTGCGCAGGCTAATCCGAGACGACACTTTACGCAAATGTCCGAATGCACCTTTTCGCGTGTTGCACTCCATATAGAGGAAATCATCACATAGTTACGAATCCATAAAATTCCATTTTATATAGCAATGAAATGAATAAGTAGGTACTTTGGTCCTTTAGCATTCAGAAAATTAACCAATGGCTTAAAGTTTCGACCCTAGCCTTGCGCAGGCTGACCTTTGTTGATACTTTTGGCAGATGCACTTAATTCCCTTTTCACAGAGCATATCTTATGTTTTGAAACCCTGTTTCACAGTTGATAAAGTACAGGACTGTAGACTAGGATTCACATGTTTTAATCCCAAGCTTGGCTAACTTCTTCTGAGGATTGATGATTGTCATAACATCATATTCCTTCTCTCTCACTACTGATCTCACAACGATTTCAAGACTGAGGCATTAAATAGAGTTTATTTCATTAGTTTGTGGTTGATATGGGGAAATATTTGCCGAAAAAGGGAAAGGTATGCGAAAATAACAAGTTATTTTTGCGGACCTTTTCCTTTTGAGGAATAAATTATGAAATAAATTATATACATGTATTATATTTCATCTGATTATTTTGTCAACAAATTCCACTTTTAGACCTAGTGATCTCAAGACAGTAAACCAGATTCTCGGTAGGAGGAAATTATTCACTGTGACAGGGAAATGATCCCTCCCCCACAGCATAAATTACGTCATTTCTTTACCCATAAAATTTCTAAAAATAGACACATGAAATATAATGTAACATGTAATTGTTTGGTACAGGGTAAAATTATTCCCTCTATGCTGGTTGAGGTCTGAGAACTTTCCATATTTTCAGGGCGGCTTAAATGTTTTTTCATTTCAAAGTACTTTATCTCTGTATTGAGTTTTATGTTTAGATTTTGATTTCCTTTTTTCCTTTTCCTGTGTGAACCCCACCTATGTTGAAGTTTTTGTCTCTGCTTGCAGGTATTTCACAGTTTACTTAAGGCCCATGCCGTAGAAGCCCGTGCTGTTGTGAGACAAGCCCTTGAAATACTAACACCTGCCATGCCTGGGAGGATGGAAGATGGAAACGTAAGTCCAGTTTTCACATTTTAACTCTTTATCTTACAATCCTGACTTTTAACGACCCTGAAAAAGAAAGTCTTTGAAAACAACGTGAGAAAAGGAGAAAATGTTGGTCACCAGCATTTTCTCCTTTTCCCACAATGTTTTCTATCCTTTCAAAATCTATTTTTTTAATTTCTGATTTACATTTATCATGTCGTGTGAAAAAGTCTGAGAAGTCCAAAATTTTGTTGTTTGGTAAAGGTTTAAAGACCCATGAATCAGACCATTATTTAACCAGATAGTTACAATTTGGTATCACAAGATGACTGGTTAGAACCTTGTTATGAATTACTGTTTATCTTATCCGTCAATAAAGGCTGCTAGATAATAGGTTAATGTATCAGATGAAATGGCAGACGACAGTTTCAGTGTGGCTTAAATGGTGCAATTTTCCCTTGATCCCTTTTGAGATAAGATTTTAAATGAGTCTAGGGAAATGTTATTAAGCGAGCCTTTGGCAAGCTTGATAACATTTTTCTTTGACGAGTTTAATGAAATTTTATCTCAAAACGCCCACAGATGTCAGATTCTTTTTATCACATAACGATATTTCACAATATATAGATTAAATGATGTAAAAACATCCATAAATGCACCCCCAGTATTATCTATAAGACCCATTTAGTTGTATGAAACATAAACAAAATGACGTCAAAAATGACATCACTTAAAAGTGATATCAAATGCGTATGAGATAAGAAAATTCGTAATGGGTATATTACACTGAAAACAAGGGAGGTTATGTGATAAAAGGAATTATTTTTGGGGAGAAAAAAAAATTTAAATTGCAATGTTTTGGTATCTTTATTATTGGCTGGGAAGTTTCATGTAACTTATTCAGCAGGCAAAGGGTTAATTCTGTACCACACAAGAAAATTCTAGACTGGTCCAAATTGAAAGCGTTTTGCAGACAACAAAATAAAAATGATTGAAAAATTAATATTTGGTCTGCGAAGGGAAGAAAACGTTATGGGAAAAGGAGAAAATGCTGGTTACCAGCATTTTCTCCTTTTCCCACAATGTTTTCAGAAGGCTCATTTCTCAGGGTCGTTAAAAGTTGGGGTTGTTTGGTAAAGGGTTAAGATGGTATAAAGATGTTAGCTACATACCTGTATAAAAGAAAAGACCAATATAACCCTTACTGGGATACAAATCCCTTTTTGCAGAATAGATAAAGGTAATTATCCTCTTTAACGAATATCTTACTCACTGTTGGTGGATGCATGAATTGTTAATCTCAAATTGGAGATGATTGTCTACTAAAAAAGAGATTTTCAGGACTGTTGATGTAATGTTATGTATACTTTGGAAGCTGTAACAACTTGCATTTGTAATTGAAGTACAATTACTTTCTAAGATAGACCATTATCATATGTATTAATTCAGCGAAAATGTGTTTCTAGAGACTATGTCTTTAGCTCTATACCACACGAGAAAATTTTGGACTGGTCCAAATTGAAAGCATTTGCGGACGACAAAATAAAGGTGACTGAAAAATAGAAATTTGTTAAGGGAAGGGTAGAAAACACTGTGGGAAAAGGAGAAAATGCTGGTTACCAGCATTTTCTCCTTTTCCCACAGTGTTTTCAAAAGGTGTCTTTCTCAGGGGCGTCAAAAGTAGGGATTGTGTGGTAATGGGTTAAATTATTCCAATTATGTCGACATGATATTGAGAGTTTGAGTTAACCCTTTCTACCAATGAGATAATGCTCATGTAACAAATAAATCTACGCTATTTTACTATGAAAATATCCCTGTATTGATAATCAAATATCACATGAATTTAGATAAATAAATGTAAAAATATTGTTGCCAAAGGAGAGATAGAATGAGCCGCAAGTTCTGCAAATTGTTTTCCTGTTCTTCATATTTTCAAAGGAGACTGTGGTAAGACAAAGTTGTTTTCAGTTTAAAACATGTCAGTGTAAGGCAGATACAGATAAAAAACTAACCTTTTGCAGGGAATGTTAACACACTGGACAAAGAAAATTATTGTAGAAGATGGCCACTCTGTTGCCCAGCTTGTGCACATATTACAGTTGATTGTGAAGCATTTTAAAGTTTATTATCCAGTGAGGCATCATCTCATACAGCACATGGTCAACTCTCTACAGAGACTGGGCTTTACAACAAACGTGAGTACAGATAATATGGTGAAACAAATATACCATTCTCTGGCAGAGGGGGTTTAACTCCTTACCACACACAATCCTGACTTTTAAACGACCCTGAAAAAGAGGCCTTTTGAAAACATTGTGGGAAAAGGAGAAAATGTTGGTAACCAAAATTTTCTCCTTTTCCCACAATGTTTTTTACCCTTCTCAAAACAAATTTCAATTTTTGGAGCCACGTTTATTTTGTCATTTGCAAATGCTTTCAACTTTGACAAGTCTACAATTTTGGTTTTTGGTAAAGAGTTAATGCATCTCTGTGATGGATTATACCAAGCATGTTCATCACATGATTATTGATCCATAAAATTACATATAGCCTGCTGATTGACTAAATCTGGAGGCAGAATGATCCTTGGACATGCAAAAAACATTTACAAAACAACATCGGTCAATACTTTTGCAGATGCATTAACTCTTTACCAAACAACAGTCCAAATTGGAGGCATTTACAAACCAATAAACTACTGTTATTCAAAATTTGTTTTGGGGATGGTTACTAGCATTTTCTCCTTTTCCCACAGTGTTTTTAGAAGTCTTCTTCATCTAGGTTGTAAATACCAGGGCTTGTTTGGTAAAGAGTTAAGGATTGATACAAAACAAATGTTGACCATAATATCCTACCGATGCAAGATCCACTTCAAAATACATTCTTCATATACAGAACAGTCATACAGTTCAAACTGTTTTAAGCAAGCACTAAAGGGACATGCAGTCCGAACTATCAACTGTTTACTACAAATTCTTGAGATTTAACAGCCCTTACGAAGACTCTTTCATAAACACTGTGTGAAAAGGGAAAGAATCCTGGTAGCCAGCATTTTCTTCCCTTTCCACAATATTTTCTACCCTACCAAAACCAAATTCAGTCTCTTCAGCCACATGTAAATTGTTATCTGCAAGTGCTGTCAATTTGATAAAGAATTGTGAACAGATTCTTGCTTATATAAGTTTAACATAACTGCCTCTTTTCAAAATGCAAAATGTGCTTGCGTACCACAACTTCCCTATCTTTACCACATTATCATGACCAGCATCACCAGCATTTTCTGCTTTTCCCACAATGTTTTCTACCCTATCTGATTAGATTTTCTACATTTAAGCCACATTAAAATTGTCGTCTGCAACTGCTTTCGATTTGGATCAGTTTTACAGTTTGTCGATTGCTAAAGAGTTAAAGGAGTTGGCAACAGTTTTGCTGTACTTTGATTTTATGTTCATGTGTATGTCTGTCTGTCAGTCTGTTTATCTAGTGACATTGTTGATTGTCCAGTCAGGTGGCAGGGCACTTGGAAACTTGTTCATGGCGAATCAATATTTCTTGTGATGAATCAATATTTACATCTTCCAGGCAACAATAGAACACAGGAAGCTAGCTGTAGATTTGGCTGAAGTGATTATAAAATGGGAGGTACAGAGGATTAAGGAGGATTCTGATGGAAGTGGTGAAGTGAGTTTATACTTTGGCTTGGTTTAACATATATATAATGTTAAAAAGCACCATCTTTTCCCTTTGCATTTTTTAGCTTCACTGGTGAAAAGCCAGCTAGCTTATGTCATGGCCCTGCGTGTGTAAATGCATTCATGTGTCTGTGCTTTAACTTTTATTTCAAATTTCTTTTCTTTGAAACTATCTATCCAATTTTGATGAAACTTTATAGGAATAATCCTGCCCTGGGCTTCTTATGCTAAGAAATTGATTCCAGTAAAAACTCAGTAGCAGGATTTTTAAAACTTTTGCCCTGATTTCAGCACTGGGTATATGATATTTTTCAGAAGCTTACATACTAATGAGTTTAAAAATCTTCTTGTAGTTCAAAAAGTCATTTTCACTTTAAAAGCTAATACACTGGTCAAGGGAAAAAACTGATGATCATATATAACAGTTATTATGCAGTTTGTTGCCACTTAAGGACCATGGTTATCTTGAAAAGTGTATTTCTCATGTTGCTTCTTTTTGTAGATGTTGCATAATGCTTAAAGTTTTTATATGACAGTGTGTTATTAAAGATTACTGTTAAAAAGAATGACCTTGTTAAAACTTTCATTTCAGAGTTCCACAGATGTATCCCAAGCACTATCACAGAACACTAGCATCAAGAGACCAGGTTCAATGGACATAACTGTGGGTGATGTAAAGAAAGTCAGGCACATTTCTGGGGCTGTTGGAAGCCCTGACTCACAAGGACGTGGGACAGAAAGTGGAAAGCCTATCGAGAAACAGTTTTGTGATGCTGTAGTGAATTTTCTACTGAGAATTGCCTGTCAGGTAAGAGTAGTATTTTCTCTACACCACACAATCTCCAGTTCTCACACCCCTGAGAGAGACAGCTTTTGAAAGCATTGTGCAAAGAGAAGAAATTGCTGGTAACAGTTTTCTCCTTTTCACACATTGTTTTTACCTTTTCAAGGACAGATGATATTATTTGAAAAATATTTGAGCATGGCCATGTAGCCCATTTGTTAGGATATCCGACTCTTGACATGATTGTGTGTTCAATACCTGGTTGAGGCAAACTTTCTTTCTGGCCATTTTTCATGTCATTACTGTTGCATGTTTAGAAAAGTAGTCAGTGGCTTAGAAAAAAAATTGTGTCAGTTCTGGTATGAGAAAGCCAGGAAACATGTGTGCATGTGCATTAGTTTAAACATGTTTATTTTACATAGATTGAGAAACAAGTTCTTACAACTTATACTAACCTCTATCGATTCTGCTTCCTGGGAGCTATACCAGTACTCCCGCCGAATGTGTTGGCTGATGAAAAATCCTGAAGTTGACACCCGCACCCAGGTCTCGAACTTGGGACCTTTTGGTTACGAGGCCGACGCATTGACTGTGGTGATATGACCTAAGCTTTTCTGAAAATACGCAAAAGGAAAATCTTTGAACTGTTATCTGTAAATGCTTAATATGGAGTAATCTAAGTATTTCAGATTCTGTAACCAAGATTATTCCATTTGTTCCAGAAAACATGGCAAAAAGAGAAGTAAAAAGAGTTATTTGTATTGATATTAGAATGCAAATGAAGGAGCCATTATTTTGTTATTCTCTGCTATTTAGTTCAACAGTGCTTTTCTGGGAAAAAGTGTTAGTCCTTTACTTATCTAAACATTAATGCTTTTTGACTTTATGTTATATTTTTTCTTTCACTACAGTGGTTTCTCCTCAGTTGAATTTTATGTAGTTATACCCCCTCACAATATAGCTGGGATAATACTGGAATCACCATGGCTGTCTGTCCATCCATCCGTCTGTCTGTAGACACAAATTTGTCAGGAGCAATACTTCTACAGATTTTTACTTTCTGAATTTGACTTTACACACAGGGTTTCCTCTATAAATGAAGTTGTGCATGTGCAATTTTCATGACACTGCTGCAGTTTGTTACTGAATTATCTCCCATTGAACGTTTTTCAACTCTTACTTTTGTACTAAATTATACTGCATTCTGTGACCGAGATCAGTTTTTGTGACAAGAAGCTGGTGTGTGTGGGGGTATAATCACGTTTTGTGATAGCTCTAGTTAATTCTGTGATCATTTTTACATTGTTTTAGGGGTATGAATTTTGTGATGCTATTATATGGATGAATGTTTTATGTGTGTGTCTGCCTTTTTAGGTGAATGAAGTGGCTGGGTCACAGGGTGAATTGTTGTCGAGACGATGTGTCACGCTTCTGAAAACAGCTTTACGACAGGATGTCTGGCCCAATGCAGAACTGAAGTTGGCATGGTTTGATAAATTGTTGAACACTGTGGAAAGTCAGCAACCTAACTTCAACAATATATGTACTGCTTTGGAATTGTTGGGCTTTCTTTTGAATATTCTGGTAAATCATTGAAATGTTTTTTCATTCTTAAATATACAACTTCTTTTTCTGTCACAAAAATGACAATTTTCTGACATTTTTGTACAGTAAGGAAAACATCATTCCTATTGTGGATTTAACATATCGTGTGTTTACTTCTAAAACCTTGTAACTACAGCTTGATACAAGCTTTAGTTACGAGATTTTGGAAGTAAACACACGATATGTTGCAGTTTGTAGCATTTAAAATACATCTGTTTTGATTTCTCAACAATTAACATATATTGGTTTTTACACAAATAATCTATCCTAACTCTTTACCAAACAACAAAATTTCAAGTTGAAAGCATTTGCAGACGACAATATAAATGTGAATCAAAAATTGAATTTTGAATTGGAAAGGGTAGCAAACATTGTGGGAAAAGAAGAAAATGCTGGTTATCAGCATTTTCTCCTTTTCCCACAATGTTTTCAGCGGCTTTCTTTCTCAGGGTCGTTAAAAGTTAGGATTTTGTGGTAAAGAGTGAAGCAGCTACTTGCCTGAAGAGACCAGCCTATTTTGTTCCCTTGGTTGGCTGCTTGGATTAGGTCTTACTGTAAGTGTATATGACTTGCATATAGTTTAATTGAAAGTGTACTCTAGTTTGTTGATTTGATTTCTTTTTATTCCAGAAAAAAGAGACCATTCTCTCCAGTTTCAAACCACTACAGAGGGGTATAGCTGCCTGTATGAACTGTCCAAACACGAAGGTGATCCGTGGAGTACACAGTCTACTCTCTAGATTAATGAGTTTCTTTCCCACAGAACCAGTCAACTCTAGTGTAGCCTCTAAATATGAAGAGCTGGAGTGTCTATATGCCTGTGTCAGCAAAGTGGTTTATGAAGGGCTTACAAACTATGACAAGTAAGTTAACCCTTTACTCCATTGATACTCATTTCTACACATTGCTTGTAGGAGCATTTGGAAAACATTGTGGCAAAAGGTGCAATTGCTAGTGACGAGCAATTTGAAAGAATTTGCAGAGGGCAAAATGAAAGTGACTGAAAATTTGAAACTTGTTTTGGAAGGGAAGAAAACATTGTGGGAAAAGGAGAAAATGCTGGTTACCAGCATTTTCTCCTTTTCCTACAATGTTTCCAGAAGGCCTTTTTCTCAGGTTCATTAGAAGTCGGGATTGTGTGGTAAAGAGTTCAAACAGGACTATTTGGTAAAGGGTTAGATGCCTATTTTTTTTCTTTTGATGTATTCGTTTTGTAATATGGAAATAAAAAAGACAAACAATTTTCTGTAATTTCAGGGCAGTAAATGGTTCCCCATCTCAGCTGTTCAGTACATTGATGATCCTAAAGGCTGCCTGTATGCACAACCCATGTTACATAGATAGACTGATTACCACATTTATGAAAGTTCTCAACAAGATGCACAGAGAACATCTTACACCAAGTACTCCTGAAACCAGTCCAGGTTTGTTAGTGTTTATAAATTATATGATTTACACCTTGTAATATTTATAAACTGGTTACTAGATTAATTAAAGTTTTCAACAAAATGCATGAAAGAATATCTCATACCAAGTATTCCTGAAACCAGTCCAGGTTTGTTACTACCCAAAAAGAAGTCCTTGGTTGTTTTGCTTTGTTTAATTCAACCCTTTACCCCACAAAGCCGACTTTTAACAACCGTGGGAAGAAGCCTTTTGAAAACATGGGAAAAGGAGAAAATGCTGGTAACCAGCATTTTCTCCTTTTCCCTCGATGTTTTTTCTATCCCATCAAGGACAAATATCATTATTTGAACTACCTCTATTTTGTCGACTGCAAATGCTTAGTCCTAATTCAAAGTACATGTCCAAAATTTCATTGCCTGGTAAAGAGTTAAAAGAAATGTCCTACTTTCGTTATCTCTGAACATAGTAAAACTTCACCATTTTCTGATATAGGTGTCATTTACTGAAGACAATTACTTTGAATTAGGACTAATTGTTAAATGTTTTTAGTGAAACACATTCAAGAAGGCAGGTAGCCCTAAATGTATTTTTGCCACAGTTATGCCCCTTCCTGAACTCAAACTTGGGATTTTTATCGAAAGACCAGCTGCAGCCATCTGCTAGCATGTGATGCAGTACTCTTGTTGAGTTGAAGTATTAATTTTTTATAGGTAACTAACCCAGCTTAAAGGCCCCACTAGTCACCAGATTTTGGAGTCAAATTACAAATTCAATTCATGCCCTGTAGAAATGGCCAAATTTTGTTCCATACATTATTGCAATACATTTTTCTGCCAGGGACAGGAATTTCGACATTTAATAACATCCTTGCTTTTAAATGGTATAATTAAATGTGTCTGCATTTTGACCCCTGAATTGTTATAACCCCCCCCCCCCCCCCCAAAAAAAAAAAAAAAAAACCCGAATGTTTTCGGTGGGTATACTGGAATCAGCCTGTCTGGAAAAGGAGATAATAATGGTTACTAGCATATTCTCCTTTACCCACAAGGTTTTCTATTTTATAAAAGGCAGCTTCCACAAATTAAGCAACATTTAATTATTGCCAGTAAAATCCTTTCAAATTAGTCAAGTCCAAAATTTTGTACTTTGATAAATGGTCAGAAAAATATTTTCGAATGCCACTCCTCATTTTCTTTCCTGTCCCATATTTAAATATTATCTCAATTAAACATCAGTAAAATCAGATTTCCTCTCTTTTTTCTCACAGTGGCTAGTGAACTGCTGATTCTAAGTCTAGACTTAGTGAAGAACCGTGTGGTTGTCATGTCGATGGAGATGAGGAAGAGTTTTATTGGTCAGATTCTGGTTGGACTGATAGAGAAAACTCCAGACAGTAAAGTGATGAAGGCTATCACTAAAATGGTAGAGGACTGGGTGAAAACAAAGGTAAGAGAATCTATTAACTCTTTACTTTACCACACGAGAAAATTTTAGACTTGTCCAAATTGAAAGCATTTGCAGATGACAACATAAAAGTGAATGAAAATTTGAAATTTGTTTTGTTGAGGGTTGAAAACGTTGGAAAAGTAGAAAATGCAGGTCACCAGCATTTTATACTTTCCCACAATGTTTTCAAAAGCCTTGGCGTTGATGGTCTTTAAAACTTGGGCTTGTGTGGTAAAGAAGATAGCAAGCATTTTCTGAGACACCCTTCAGTGCTTGTATAAACTTTATATCAAACAAGAAATTTTATACTGGTTTGTATTTAAAGCGTTGTCAGACTACAATCTAAATATAGCTCAAATGGTTATTTTCTGTCTTTGAAAAGTGGTTACCAGCATTTTCTCCTTTTCCCACAATGTTTTCTGAAGCTGTCTTGGATGGTCTGTAAAACTTCAGATTTAGAGGTAAAGTGTCAATAAAGACTAGACTCCATGCAGTGAAACTTTATTTTCAGGGTACTATAGCACTGAATCAATCACCATCTATAAGAGAGAAGGCTATTTTACTGGTCAAACTGATGGTCCATATTGAAAAAAGGTTTAACGATGACCAGGACCTCAACGCGCAGTTTTTGGAGTTGGTTATCTATATTTATCGTGACGAAGGCCTCAGTGGGACAGAATTGACTTCAAAATTAGAGCAGGCTTTCCTGGCAGGGTTACGCTGCAATCAGCCTCATATCAGGCAGAAATTTGTGGAGGTAAGACCCCTTGTGTTACATCATGTTCTTTTCTTGTAAAACTACTATTTGAAAAGCTGCTGGAAAAATATTGAGAGGAAATTGTAGAGTTTAGGCACCCACACATGGTGCTCTTGTGGTTATTTATGACATCATGACATGTATGTGCTGATTTAACTTTCTTTAGATCATTTATTGATTGAGTAGTAGAATTTTGGCTTTAACTCTTTACCACATAACAAGACTGTTCGACCATCAAAATTGAAACAATACAGAAAGGAGCCACATGCTTTGAAAAAGTGCTAGGTGAACTATCGCTTAACTCTTTACCACACGACAAAATTTTAGACTGGTCCAAATTGAAAGCGTTTGCTGACGACAAAATAAAAGTGACTGACAATTTGACATTTGTTTTGTGAAGGGTAGAAAACATTGTGGGAACAGGAGAAAATGCTGGTTACCAGCATTTTCTCCTTTTCCTACAATGTTTTCTAAAGGCTTCTTTCTCAGGGGCGTCAAAAGTAGGGATTGTGTGGTAATGGGTTAAAGAAACACCAGAGGTATGTGGATATCTTTGACGAGTTTGCTTAACATTTTTATCACACAACAAATTTATACTTGTCTGATGTCAAAGCACATGACACAGCATATCAAGAGTGGCTCAGATGATGAAACTTGTCCTTTGAAAATTGAGTAGAAAACATCGCTGGTAATCAGCATTTTCTTCTTTTCCCACAGTGTTTTCCAAATATTTCCCTTCAAGGTCATTAAAACTTGTGATTGTGTGTTAAAGGGCAGAACACCAAATAAGCATGGTGTTGTCTTTTACTTAGTCTTCCATTAGCCATTGGTTGGGAAAGAAAGTTGTGTCAATACTGGTTTGAGAAAGCCATAAAAGACCTTTGTATGTACACTGACAGCTGTGATATGACCTGAGCTGATAAAATGGTGTTAACTCTTTACCAATCAATAAAATTTTAGACTGTTCCAAATTGAAAACATTTGCAGACAACAATTTCATTGTAGCTCAAATATTGCAATTTTTTCTTGACAGAGAAGAAAACATAATGGGGGAAAAGGAGAAAGTGCTGGTTACCAGCATTTTCTCCTTTTCCCACAATGTTTTCTAAAGGCTTCGTGCCCAGGGTTTTTAAAAGTCGGGATTGTGTGGTAAAGAGGTAATATCCAACACACATAAAGTAAAAACAACACTGTTGTTGTTGTAGGTATTCAACTCTAGCATACCAAGGCGAGTATTTGACAGACTGCTGTATATAACCTGCTCACAGAACTGGGAGGCAATGGGTGGTCACTTCTGGATTAAACAGTGCATTGAGGTAAATGATACATTAAATATGAGCCATGCTATGGCAAAAAGTAGCTTAATGTATCTCTGTGATGCATGATTACATGCAAGTCATCACAGTGTTATTGACCCATTATATCTATTTTGTATAACAAGGGATTGAATTGCCAGGGACACTGTCCTTTTAACCTGCAGAAAATAGACCAGTAGCACAAAGTTTCAGCCCAGGACAGCCTGCGAGGTTGCACAGGCTGACCTGGGTTGAAACTGTTTGCAGATGCATTAAGCCCCCTTTCCTCAGAGCATGACCCAAATGTAAAGCTACTTTAGTTATCTATGTATGTATATTTTCAACTTTAAATCATTTTCTATCGTGCAATATAATTAAAGATCTTAGCATATTGAAAGCAATTATCAACAAAAAGTTTCAAAGAATGTAATTTGTCTTTGAAAGAGAAGGAAACATTGAGGATTACCAGCATTTTCTTCTTTTTCCATGCTTTTTAAAGCCTTTATGTGTTATGCAATTACAGGATTGTTTGGCAAAGGGTGGAACTGATTTAGCTCTGTCAAAGGGAAGTTTTAAACATCATGTAGAATGTGAATGTATGTGAAAAGGTTTTGACAAAACTTCACTATTTGCCACAGTTGTTTTAGAAGATGGCTGGTACAAGAACATAAAGGTCCTCTGTAGATAATAATGTGTGAAATAAAAAGATGATATTATAATTTTTGGTTTAGAATCATTCTTCTGCATCTTTCTATTGCCACTTTAATTAAATGTTAATATGAGGCTTGCAAAAGGAATTCTAGCACTCGTAGAAACTGCTGGAATGTATAGATTGATGCAACAGAAGACTGTCAGGAGCAGTTTTACAGACTTAACCCTTTACCAGATGACTAAATTTTAGCCCTGTCTAAATTGAAAGCATTTGCAGATGACGACAATTTCAGTGTTTCTTATATGGTGCACTTGTCTATTGATAGGGTAGAAAACATTGTGGCAAAAAGAGAAAATGCTGTTTACCAGCATTTTCTCCTTTTGCCACAATTTTTTCAACAGGCTTCTTTTCAAGGGTCGTCATAAGTTGTCATTGTGAGGGAAGGATTAACAGACAAACAAAAAACTGTATAGTAACTGTTTCCTACTTTGACAAACAAAAAACTGTATAGTAACTGTTTCCTACTTTCATTTGTAGCTACTGCTATCCGTTGCTGTTAATGGGCACACAGTCCAAAGTTCGTCTCCACTCAACCTACTCCCTTCAGCCAGTAGTATAGTTAACATGGCAGACAGTCAGGAAAGAGCCCAGTTTGCCACAGTGATGAGAATGAAAGAAGAACCGATGGACGTGGAATCTTTGGACTCAAACAAGGAAGAGGTAATTTGTCAGATTTTTTGATAATTAAATATTTACCAAACATAAAAATTTTAGCAATTTTCTAGATTGAAAGCATTTACAAGCAACAAAATGAGTTAGACCTCAAAATTGAAATTTGGTATGGAACAGGTAAAAAACATGGTAGGAAAAGGAGAAAATGCTGGTAACTCCTATTTTCTCCTTTTCTTACAATGTTTTCAAAAGCCCTCTTGGTCTTAGTCATTAATACTTGTGATTGTGTTGTTAAGGGTTAACCTATTACTGCACAATCCGTACTTGTGACCACACTGAGGAAGAAGCCTTTTAAAAACATTGTGGGAAAAGAAAATGCTGGTAATCAGCATTTTCTCCTTTCCCACAAAGTTTTCTACCCTATCAAAGCAAAATTGCCCATTCCAGCCACTTTGAAATTGTCGTCTGCAAATGCTTTCAATTTGGATAGGTCTAAAATTTTACCGTGTGGTAAAGTGTTAAATATATTTCTAACTACAGGATGAAATAGACATGGAGTTGAGTGTTTCACCTGATGATTCTATACCGAAGGAATCTCTAAAGAAGGAGAGCCAGGATTTAAAACAGAACTTACAGACCTTACTGCAGAGGCAGGCTAAGTTTCTAGAGAGTAGCAGAGAAGTAAAGGTGAATGTTAATATTTGGAGTATTTGTCTTAGTTTATTGGCAGTTATCATCATATAATACTGACATGTGTGCTAAATGACCAGAGCAATAGATGGGCCATAAAACAACATTTATTCATTGTCATAGTTTATATGCTTTGCAGAGAGTCCAGATCAAGATCAGACTGCACAGAATGTGCTTCTTCGTCTTTGGTTCCCACTGTCCTGAACAGAACTTGTAAGCTTTACTTTAGAGACAGACAAGATTTTTAGAGATTAATAGGGAAATGAATACCTAGAAATAGGAGGTGGAACATATGTAGCGTTATTTTGTAATAGATAAATGCTTAAAATTGGAGCCAACGTTTCCATCCTGCCTATTTGAATAGTCGAGATTGACTAGTTGCTACACTTATACAAAAGTCATGTAGTAGCTTCAACCTTCATGAGAAAATTTGACATGATGCAAGGTTGAGCGTTGAGTGAGATGTTAAAGGTTTCTAAGGCAGTCAGAGGCAAATACAAACATTAGTTAAGTTCTAAGCACATGATATTCTCTTTATATTCCTACAACTTTCCACAATTAACCTTTTACCCCATAAGGCATTTCTGTGGTATCTCTAATTGACCCTAAATAACAGCAAGGGTGAAGCTCTTTTTTATGTATATATGACACCTTTTAATAGCAAAGAAAACATTGTGGCAAAAGGTGAAATTGCTCATCACGAGCAATTTCACCTTTTGCCACAATGTTTTCCAAAGGCTCCTACAAGCAATGCATAAAAATGAGTATCTATGGAGTAAAGAGTTGAAATAGTCCAGTTACTAGTGAAGCAAATACTTTGATAAGTGTGTTACAACTTTGTTTTTAAGAATGATGAATGAAACAGATGGTATAACATTACGACTTTCATGTTGCAAAATGATCTGAATGTATTCTACACGCAGGGTCATGTCAATGGAATCATGTCTGACACTGTTTTTTCTCCTTAACTCTTTACCACACAATCGTGACTGTTAACAACTCTGAGAAAGAAGCCTATAGAAAACATTATAGAAAAACAAGAAAATGCTGGCAACCGGCATTTTCTACCCAATTAATGTCAGAAATCATCAAATTATTAAGATTTAATTTGTTGTCTGCAGATGCTTTGAATTTATTTCAGTCCAACAATTTGTTGTTTGGAAAAGAGTAAATGTCTGATTCTATCCCCATGTAATGCATGTATTTGAGCCAGAGATTATGTAGGTAACATCAAACACTTTATCTTGTTACAGACTGTTCAGTATTTGACAGCTCTAAGCCAACTCAGTCATAGCTCTACAGACCTCAGTCATATCACATGGTTGGACTTATTTCCACGAATATGGAAAGTGCTGTCTGAAAAACAACAACAGGTATGTAAAAATGTGACCCATCTGGCAAAAAGGGGCTATCTGGTAGTTCTGTACATCACTTAGATGAAAGCAGATCAATAATAGTGCAGGTCAGTTTAACTCTTTCCCAAACAAGCCCTTGTTTTTACGTGTCCGCAGTACAAGTCTTCTGAAAACACTGGGGGAAAAGGAGAAATTGCTCATAACGAGCAATTTCTCCTTTTCCCACAGTGTTTTCTACCCATTTAGAGAACTTTCTGCCATTTTTATTAAATTTGACATTGTTGTCTGCAAATTCTTTGAGTAAATGGAAGTGTCTAAAATTTATCGTTTGGGAAAGAGTTAAGTAAATAATTAAAAAAAATGATTGTATAACGAGGTACAATGGCCCCTTTGAAAACAGATCAACAATAGTGCAGGTCAGTTTAAGTTGAAAATTCAAAAATGATTGTATAACAAGGTAAAATGACCCCTTTTCATAAAGATAATGTCATTAAAGCAAAAAGTATCAACCCTGGTCAGCCTACGCAATTTGTGCAGTCTGACCAGGATTGACATTTTTCACAGTTTCCAGAAGGTCCCTTTGTGCCTGCTGGGTCATAAATATACTGATGATCCCTTATTATTCTGTTTTTCTCGAAAGAAAGAATGTAATCAGGCTGATAAAGATTTATGTTGATTATGATGGGGAAAGTCATACCAGAAAACATCGAGGAGAGAAATACAGCAGCAAATTAATGTTCAACAAAATATAAAGTAAGAGAGACAAATTTCTCTCTACATGTGAAGCAGTATAGAGAGCGTATTAGATGTGCCTCAATTTTGGCTTTTTTTTTTTGTATGAAATGATGGAATATGATGTGGGAAAAGGGGAGTTTCCAGCATTGTCTCGCCCACAATGTTTTCAAAAACCTTTTTTCAGGTACATTAAGTCTGGAGATTGTAGGGTAAAAGATTAAGAGGGACATATAGAGTTCTTTTCTTGTTGAAGCAATTTTCAATTTTGTTCAAGTTTGTCTAGTATAATGTTTTCCTCTGGTTTTTCTGAACGACAAATTTTGGAGAAAAAAAGATCTCCCAAGTATTTGTTTGAGATAGTTGCTTCTTATCCCATTTTGTTAAAAAAAAAAAGTGTGGGGGGGGTTGTTTACTTTCATGATGTTTGTTGTAATATTGATATAAATGATAAGTTGGAAATTGATATAAATGATGAATGAAAATTACACGATGTCAACAGCAAGGATGAAGATTGCACTTCAACAAAGTGTAGGTTGTTTGATCGTAATAATGTGGCTGAAAAAATAATCAATTCTAAAAATAATAACAGAAAAAAAAATTACTCCATGATAAAGAAAGCTTTTGAAAAGATAGTGAGATTGTGTTGTAACCAGCATTTTCTCCTTTTCCAGTGTTTTCTACTGTTCCAAAGACGCATGTCATTAATTTGCTACATATAATTTGACATCATCAAATGTTTTTAGTTTTATATAGTCTAGAATCTTGCTGTTTGGTTAAGTCTGATTACTATGTTGTATGATTCTGGTATTTAATTGAAAGTTGAAAAAGTCGGCCTTATGTGTCATTGTTTGTTACGCAGTCTGTAGATAAAACATACAGAGCTAATGGCGATGAAGTTGTTACATTATGATTTCTTTTTTAGATGCTGGGTGCAGAGTTAGTTCCCTTTATGTGTAGTGGCAGTCATGTGATCCAGAAGGACTGCCACCCAAGTGCCATTCACTCATTTGTAGAAAGTCTGGCAATCTGTGTACCTCCTATACCTATCAGACCTGTTGTCTTAAAGGTAAAACAAATTTGTGACAATAGCACAGAGCAATTTATCACCTGTTGTCTTAACCCTTTATCACACAATCCCGAGTTTTGATGACCCTGAAAAAGAAAGCCTTTGAAAACATTGTGGGAAAAGGAGAAAATGCTGGTAACCAGCATTTTCTCCTTTTCCCACAATGTTTTCAACCCTTTCCAAATCCTATTTCAATTTTTGATTCACATTTATTTTGTCGTCTGCAAATGCTTTCAGTTTGGACTAGTCCAAAATTTTGTCATTTGGGAAAGAGTTGATGGTAAAACAATCTTGCGGCAATAGCACAGGGCAATTTATCGAGGGTTTGATAGTTTATGTGCCAATTTGGACAGAATTCCTCTAGAGGATCTATAAAAGTCATTTGCTAAAGGGCTCACTCAGTAGATTTTTCTTTAATGTTTGTGTTCAACAGCAGCCAGTAACTGTAGAAGGGAAATGATTGACTATGTTTTTGTGTAGATGAAGGAATTTTCAAATTCTCAGCTTTGTGATTTTATAGATTTCTTTTCTGTATAAGATATTTGACATCTTAAAAGCACTATACATGAGATGAAATGGACATGTTAATGAAATTATGTCAAGCTATATTTAGATACAAGCATGGTAAAGGGTTAATAATTATATTCTTCAAATGTTTTACAGTATCTTGGTAGGACTCACAATTTATGGTATAGATCTTGTCTGATCTTGGAACAAATGATGTTTGAAACTGGAACTTCAACTCTAGCAGCCAAGAGTAGAACAGCCAATGAGTATGAGTTCGAACCCACCAACTCACCTGTTCAGGTTTGCAAACTGTCTTGCTGAAATAATTGTCTAAGGCTTTTGAACCCTTTTCTTAACCCTTTCACAAAACAATCTCTGGTTTTTACAACCTTGAGGAGGAAGCCTTCTGAAAACATTGTGGGAAAAGGAGAAAATACTGGTAACCAGTATTTTCTCCTTTTCCCACAATGTTTTCTACCCTGCTGGAAACAAACTTCAATTTTTGAGTTATGTTTATGTTGTTGTATGCAAGTGCTTTCAATTTGGACCAGTCCAAAATTTTGTTGTGCCAATTCTTTAATCCTTTCCCAAACAATCTCTGGTTTTTATGACCCTGAAAAAGAAGGCTCTTGAAAACAATATGGAAAAAGGAGAAAATGCTGGTAACCAGCATTTTCTCCTTTTCCCACAATGTTTTCTACCAACCCGTAACAAATTTCAATTGATGAGTTAATTTTGTCATTTGCAACTGCTTTCATTTGTCATTTGGTAATGAGTTAAACAGCCCTTGGGAAATGGCTTTTGAAACCAGCATTTTCCTCTATTTTGGCAGTGTTTCCTACTTTTCAGAAATAATTCCCATTCTTTAAGCCACATTGATACTGTAATTGATATTGATATCGTCTGGAAATTTATTCACTTGGAATCACTTTAAATTAGGGATGGCAACGAGTAACCGGTTAACCGAGTACTCGATCGAACGTCCGAGTATCGATTACTGAATTTGATATTCGAGTAATCGGTATTTTTTTCAAAAATGTACCATTTTGCTTCCCGAGGAAAACTTTCTTTGCAAAACAAACACTGCAACCGATTAAATGTAATCAAAACATCGTAGCAAAAGTGCGAAAGTTACCGGAAGATGGCCAAACAATTCACAATTTGACACGTGTTAATAACCAACAAATGTGTCAATTATAACGTTAAGCCGATAACGTTAATCGCTAATCATTAAAGTTTTCGTAATTTCAGTAAATCAGAGGCCGGCTAATATGATCTAATTAGGGAGGAGAAAGTAATTATCATTAATCTTCACAGTTTGACTGTGAAACTTATTTAGGGATCGTGCGTACCTTGCGATCGCCAACGTGCCGTTGTATACCAACCGTATTTTGCTTTAATTTTTGGGATAGTAAAATTTTTTTTTTCGTGTTCAAATACTAAGGTCTATAAAAAAATATTTATTTTATAAGCAGTCCCAAAACTTATGATCAGACAAGATACGCTCGCGAACTCTAGGTCATTTACCCCTAACAAGTCGAACAATGCCGACATTAAAAAGCTACGCCATTGATTTCATAAAACCTACGTTCATATGCAGGTTGGTCTATTTTTAGACAGATTGGAATTCCAGCGGTCATTTTGTGCACTAAACAGTCCAAAACTTGGCTTTTTCCCATTGTTTTCGTTGATGATTAACTTGTTAACTGATTATTGTCTATATCCTGGGTCAACGATGAAGATTGTTATTTTGCGTTTTTTGGTAAAATCATGATATAATTTACCTGCTTTTGTGGGGTGAATGACGTAAATTCCACTGACAAGGACCTGCTCGACTCGTTCTCAAATTTGATTGGTTCAACGATCTTCGATCGATAAAACTTGGTTAGATTACTGAATGTTGATTTCTATTTATAAAGAACGAACCTGATTGACCGTGAAATACATGCTTGTCAACTCCATGGCAACCTCGGATGTATATGTATACATGTGTATCTTGGGATACAAGCTTTATCACACCCTTTATGCACTTATATCCGAATTTTTTTTAATTGGGGTTTAAACAGTCTGTCAGGTGATTGGATTTTTAGGTCTTGAATCGGGAAACTCCCTTTGAAATCGTGGTGGGTTGGGAAGCATGCTTATGACGTTATGTGTGTAGAACGTGAGATAAATGCTTGTAAACAAAGGGTGTCAAACGGATTTTGATTTTTGGTTGAATAGATTTTCACTGTTTCCAACTCTTTGGGACAAAAAAAAAAAAATACCGATCTTGCTCTGAAATTTTAGTATAAAATGTAGTAAAAATCGTCCGAGTAACCGAGTACTCGATCGGAAGAATGACCGAGTACTCGAGTATTAAAATCGATACTCGTTGCCATCCCTACTTTAAATTGTTTACTGTTAGGAAAGAGCAAAGAAAATTTATGTGGCATATAGATCAGATAATAGCAATAATTTGTCTTTCTGTTACATGGGTTCTAATTGTACCTACATCAAGGCACACTTACACTCATTTGATTTTCTTTTTTCAGGTTTTGCTTCTTTGTACAGAAAGATTCTGTGAATTAGAAATGATTTCCCATTTTAAGATGGCCTTTGAATTCTCCTGGTTTGAGAACATCCTTTTGAAGTAGAGAGAACAAATATAGTTTAGCTGATTATAGATTATTGAAATTGAAGCAAATTCTATCATTTGAGTCACATTTTGAATTATTGTGTGAAGTGCTCACAGTTTGGACAAGTCTACATGTTTGTCTTACAAATACATGTACAGTCAAAGTGATGGTTGCAGGAAAACTGCATACACTAGCAAATTCTCATTTTGTTACAAAGTACTCAGAAGTCGTCTGCGCAAAAAAGAGGAATCCAGACCTTTTGGTATATTTATTTGTTCTTTTGTTTTTTACAACTTTTTTTGTTCTTTGACAATTTAGTTTTCTATTTTGTCAATGTTGTAGGAGACATTGGATGCCTTGTGTGACTTGTATTCCCTCCTTAAAGAAGAAGACATGTGGGCAGGACTATGGCAGAAAAGGGCCAAGTTTTCAGAGACCAACACAGCAATAGCATTTGAACAGCATGGCTTCTTTGAACAGGCACAGAATTCCTTTGAGGCTGTAAGTTGAAGTTGTTACACCTTTTACACCTAGTCCAAATTCAAAGCATTTGCAGGCCACTAAATGATTGTAATTCGAAAATAGAAATTCATTTCGAGAAAGGTAGAAAACAATGTGGGAAAAGGAGAAAAGGCTGGTTGCCAGGATTTTCTGCTTTTTCCACAATGTTTTCAAGAGTCTTTTTCTTCAGGGTCTTTAAAATCATGAATATGTGGTAAAGAGTTAATAAATTTTGATGTATCCGAAACATGTAATATCTGAATCTCTATGAAACAATCTAATGTGACTGAAATTTTGTTGAAACCAGAGTAATACACTTTAACTCTGTACCATATGATAATATTTTAGACTGGTCTAGTTTAACCCTTTCCCAAACAACAAAATTTTAGACTGGTTCAAATTTAAAGCACTTGCAGATGACAAAATTGATGTTACTCAAAAAGCAAAATTTGTTTCCAGCAGGGAAGAAAACATTGTGGGAAAAGGCGAAAATGCTGGTTACCAGCATTTTCTCCTTTTCCCACAATGTTTTCAAAAGGCTTCTCTCTCAGGGCCGTAAAAACCAGGCATTGTTTGGTAAAGGGTTAAAAGCATAAATTTTGCAGACAACAAATGAAATAACTGAATTGATCAGATGTGTCTATAGAAGGGAAGTCATTATTGTTGGCAGAAATTTCTTGTTACCATCACAGTGTTTTCTCTTTTCACACAATGTTTTCCCAGGACCATTGAAATATGGGATGGTTTGGATAAATGATTGAAAAAGCATGTATGGTTAAGATTAAACACAATCATATCAGAAAGTATTCCACCGTAATTTTTACTCCCAAGTTTGTTTCTAAATTTTACTTGCAGGCCATGTCAAAAGCTAGAAATGATCATAACTCAGGACCTGCGTCACCATCTGTACTACCAGAATACAGGCTCTGGGAGGAACACTGGATTAGGTAAATAGGATCACTATATATCTACAGTATATCGTCTAATTAATGTGTTAGGTTGCCATGCATTTCATGGACTGGATGGTCTTATTTCAGAGCCAGTTTACCAAAATTTAAATGCCGTCAAATGCATGTAGTAAAGTTGAAACTTTGATAGCACAGACCGGGATCAAATGGCCATTAAATGTAGGGATTGTGTGGTAAAGGGTTAACTTTGTCTCTCCAGACTCATACATTCAAAGCACTGCAAATCAAATGTGGTTACACTGATGAGATTTATCTTTGAACTTAGAAAAATGTTGTGGAAATAGGAGAAAATGCTGGAAAAGCATGTTCTCCTTCAACCACAGTGTTTTCAGGAACTTTCACTTTCCAGGCGATTAAAGGTGAGGACTGTGTAGTGAAGGGTTAGGACAATCCTTTGAAAATGAGTGCTAGATAGCAGGGGTTAAACTCCTTACTAAGGACAAAATTTCAGACCACTCAAAATTCAAAGGGTTTGCAGACGGCAAATAGAATATTACTCAAATCATGAGACATGTCTCTGCAAGGGTAGAAAACATTTTGGGAAAAGAAGAAAATGCTGGTTACCAGCATTTTCTTCTTTTCCCAAAATGTTTTCCAAAGACATTTTCCCTATGACATGTTCAAATTCTGGATTGTGTGTTAACTCATAACCAAACGACAATATTTTAGGCTTGTCCAAATGGAAAGCATTGGCAGACGACAAAATAAAAGTGACTGAAAATTTGAAATTTGTTTTGTGAAGGGTAGAAAACATTGTGGGAAAAGGAGAAAATGCTTGTTACCAGCATTCTCTCCTTTTCCCACAATTTTTCTAAAGGTTTCTTTCTCAGGGTCGTCAAAAGTAGGGATTGTGTTGTGATGGGTTAACAAAATTTTGGACCATTATAAAATTGAAAGAATTTGCAGATATAACATATAAAATGTGGCTGGAACAGGTTGAAAATATTGTGGGAAAGGGAGAAAATGCAGATGGCCAGCATTTTGTCCTTTCCCAACACTGGTTTGAAAAGGCCTACTTCTTCATGGTCATTAAATATGGGATCTGTTCTGTAAGACTTATTTAGATTTTCAATTGAACAAACATGTTTTATACTGCTTTATTTTACTATTGTATAGTATGCCCTTCTTTTTTCCCCCTTTCAGGTGTTCCAAAGAGTTGAATCAATGGGATTTGTTATTGGAATATGCTAATTCAAAAGGCAACACAAATCCACATCTTGTGCTGGAGAGTGCCTGGAGAGTTCCAAACTGGGCTCTCATGAAAGAAGCACTGTCTCAGGTGAGAATTCAGGCATTATAATTACTAAAAACTCACACCGTCATAATAGAGATGTTGCTGTCATGTTAAAAGTGATTTCTCCTTTGATTTTAAGACTAATTCTTCAATACATGGTACATGGTTAAGCTATATAATATGAGAATTTAGAAACATGTAGCATCATAGTGGTGGGGTTTTTGTTTGCCATGGCAGCAGTGATTTCTTCTATAATTATTCTCTGTTATTTTTTTCAATTTACTTGTGACAAGGAGCTGGTGGGAGGGGGGGTAATAATCATGTATAGTGATAGCTCTAGTATTTAGTATATTGTTAAAGTGCAAATTTCATATCTTTTTCAGCCTATGTAACCCTTGAAATGTCATAGGAATGTATTCCATGCTGTTAAGATATTTTTCTTTTCATCAAAAGTTGGTTGTCCTTTGTCATGCTTTAATGACAGGACAAAAAATATTACTTATTATTTACCTCATATATTTTTAGGTTGAGTTAAGTTGTCCCAAAGAGCTTGCTTGGAAGGTAAACCTGTACCGTGGATACATAGCTATCTGTCACCCGGACGACCATCATTTAAATATGGTAACTATGGTAATGTTACACCTATATTATAGGCATGAGCTTCACTGTTGTGCCTGTGATAATCAATTGGAGTTTTTGTGTTATTAAAAATGTTTATATAGCCTATCCATCTGTCTGTATGCCAAACATTGTCCAGATATTAACTTCGCAAGCCCCAAAAATGCAGTCTGTAGTGAATATGACATGAGGTCAGCGTCTGTATTCACCAATCATTTTTAAGAATAATTTTTGTCTTATTCTGAAAGATTTTCTAAATTTGGAAGTAACACAACTTCTGATTGGCTAAACCATTCGGTTTAGACAATCAGCAGTTGTGTTACTTCCAACTTAGAAAATTCTAGAGAATAAGACAGAGAATGTTCTTGAAAATGGTCGGTGCCTATGGGCACTGGTGGTCGCTGGTTTAAATCCATAAGTTAGCTAATTTTTTATACGCCCGTCGAAGACGGGACGTATTATGGGATCACCCGTGGCGTCCGGGTGGGCGGCGTCCAGTTCTTTGTCCGGAGCATATCTCCAAAACTATTCTAGCTAGGGTTATGAAATTTCATGGGTGGATAGATCTCATCAAGGGGAAGTGCAGTGCGCAGGAATCATAACTCTTGCTTGCTTAATTTTTGAGTTATTGCCCTTTGTTGTTTTTCATACTTGAATTTTGTCCGGAGTATATCTCCACAACTATACAAGCTAGGGTTATGAAATTTCATGGGTGGATAGATCTCATCAAGGGGGAGTGCAGTGCGCAGGAATCATAACTCTTGCTTGCCTAATTTTTGAGTTATTGCCCTTTGTTGTTTTTCATACTTGAATTTTGTCCGGAGCATATCTCCAAAACTATACTAGCTAGGGTTATGAAATTTCATGGGTGGATAGATCTCATCAAGGGGGAGTGCAGTGCCCAGGAATCATAACTCTTGTTTGTCTAATTTTTGAGTTAATGCCCTTTGTTTTTTTCATACTTGAATTTTGTCCGGAGCATATCTCCAAAACTATACTAGCTAGGGTTATGAAATTTCATGGGTGGATAGATCTCATCAAGGGGGAGTGCAGTGCACAGGAACCATAACTCTTGCTTGCTTAATTTTTGAGTTATCGCCCTTTGTTTTTTTCATACTTGAACTTTGTCCGTAGCATATCTCCAAAACTATACTAGCTAGGGTTATGAAATTTCATGGGTGGATAGATCTCATCGACGGGGAGTGCAGTGCACAGGAATCATAACTCTTGTTTGCTTAATTTTTGAGTTGGGTCCCTTTGTTGTTTTTCATACTTGAATTTTGTCCGGAGCATATCTCCAAAACTATACTAGTTAGGGTTATGACATTTCATGGGTGGATAGATCTCATCAAGGGGGAGTGCAGTGCCCAGGGATCAGAACTCTTGCTCGCTTAATTTTTGAGTTAGGTCCCTTTGTTTTTTTTTATACTTGAATTTTGTCCGGTGCATGCCCCAGCTTTACAACTTGGGGTAAGATGGGCGTATCTTGCGACAATTGCCGCTCTTGTTTTCCAAGGATTGATGATAGTCATTGTGACTGGATTCTTTTTTCTTTCACTACTGATCATTGGTATGATAATGGTTATGTAGGAAAGCTGCCAGTGGGTTGTGAAAAATACTGTGAGATGTACTGTTACATATTGTTACTACCTTTTCTTGGATCAATTCCTTGATCTAAGCCATGTTCGATATTCTGTCTACAAAGGCTTTCAATTTGGATTAGTCTAAAAGATTCAAACAGACACTAGGTTGATTCATTTCTTCAAACTGGGTTATGCACCACATTGTTTAGATGATAATTAATAATTTGAGGTCAAAGGTCAAGGACATGGTGAGCTATAAAGGTTGGTAAAATCGTAATAGTATTTTGACACTTTATAGGGGAAAATGGCCATTGTGGGCTTGGAAACATATCTGTATTGCAAAAAAACTTGTTCATGAGCCTGTAAGTCACTCTACACAAAGAACAGAGATTATGTTACTTAGACTTATGGGCTGGCTTTCATTGTTTTGTATGTCAGTTGGTTGGTGTGTACAGTGAATTATTCTTCTTTGCAGTTCTTATATGTCAGAGAAAAAGAAATAGTGTGATAAAGTGCTTGTTTTGACAACCCTATACCCTTTTTTAGACCAGAAAAAAAAAAATGTAGACAAATGTTTTGTTTCAAGCTTTTTAAGCACAAGACTCCAGATCATTTAATTGATTCATAAATTTTAGCTCAGCTGTTTTTGGAGAAAACTTTGAGTTATTAATATAGCCATATTGTTGTCTGTGTCTGCTTCATTTGGGTAAAAACTTTTAAAACTCTTTACCACAGGACAAAATTTTAGACAGGTTGAAATTGAAAGCACTTGCAGAGTATAAAGGAAACTCAAAAATTGAATTTTTTCCAGAAGGGTACAAAACATTGTGGGAAAAGGAGAAAATGCTGGTCGCCAGCATTTTCTCCTTTTCTTACAATGCTTTTTCCACAATGCTTTCAAAAGGATTTCATCTCAGGGTTGTAAAGACCATGGATTGTTTGATAAAGGGTTAATTGCTATTTCTGAAGATATTTACTTCAAATTTGGACTACTGTAGTTGTTTACTATTAAAAGGGGAACCCATACAGCAAGGATGGGTAACCATCAAAATATTTTTTTTAGCACAGTTACACCTATGTTACAGTGAAGAAAGAGTTTTTCACGTTTTCTTCTAGTTTTTTGTCAATTTGTGTACTGTATTAGAGCCGTCAAATCAAATTTGATCACATGTTCGAATTTCATTTATGCTTCAGATCAGGTATCGGTGTCTAATGAGATGAATGATTAAATTAGATTTTCATTGAAAGCATTGTGGATTCATTCCATTTCTCTGTCGCATAGCTGTTTCAGGAAAAAGATATGCTTTATCTTTCAGATTGAAAGACTTGTGGAGTTATCCAGTAATTTGGCCATCAAAGAATGGAGGAGATTGCCCCACATTGTCACTCACACTCATGTTCCTTTACTGCAGGTAAAGTTATATAGCTTTTGGCCCTATACCACACAATCCTGACTCGAAACGACCCCGAGACTTTTGAAAACTTTGTTGGAAAAGGAGAAACTGCTGGTAACCTTTTCCCACAATGTTTTATACTTTTCCCCAAAACAGATTTCAGGTTTTAGTCAGATTTATTTTGTCATTTGCTAAAGCTTTCAGTTAGGACAAGTGAAAGAATTTTTTTGTTTGGTACAGGGCTACTTTGTCTCCTCCTTCAGAATAAAGTTTTTCTTAATCTTTCACCAGACTATTTTTAACCCTGTACAAAGCAATCTTTATTTCTAATGATCTCAAGAACAATTTTTGAAAATATTGTGGGAAGGGGTGAAAATGCTGGCAACTGGCATTTTCTACATTTTCCACAATGTATTTCACTGTTTCACAATAGAGTTGTTTAGTTTCAGCCATATTTGAATTGTTGTGTCTGCAAAATTAATGCATTCAATTTGGCAAAGTGTGAAATTTCGTGGATTGATAAAGGGATGTAACAATGTGGTATAGAAAGATAATGCTTGTAACAAGTATTTATACCTCCCACAACATAGTGGAGGCGGGTATACTGGAATTGCCATGGCTGTCTGTACGTCTTTCTGTCCGTGGACACATTTTGTTTGGAGCAATACTCCTACAGTTGTTCACGTACTGAAATCAAATTTACACCCAGGGTTCTTATAGATATGAAGTTGTGCATTTGCGATTTGCAACAGAATTATCTCCTCTTGAACTTTTTTCAACTCTTACTTTTGTACTAAACCATTTTGCATTCCGTAATAAATACCTGTTTTTGTGACAAGGAGCTGAAGAGGGGTATAATTGTGTTTAGTGATGGCTCTGGTTTCTCCTTATGTCACAGTTTTTACATGCACATATGTTATCCCATTACCACTCAATCCCTACTTTTGACACCACTGAGAAAGAAGCTTTTAGAAAACATTGTGAGAAAAGGAGAAAATGCTGGTTACCATCATTTTCTCCCTTTCCCACAATGTTTTCTACCCTTCCCAGAACAAATTTCAATTTTTCAGTCACCTTTATTTTGTTGTCTGCAAATGCTTTCAATTTGGACCAGTCTAAAATTTTCTCGTGTGGTAAAGGGTTAAGCTTTGGTATTGGAATGATTGTTTGGAAGAAAGATTTTGAAAACATTGAAGGAAAAGGATAAAGTGCTTGTAATTTTTGTGACATGTTTTGGGAAAAAAGGATGATATTCTAGTGTTTGGGGTCAATTAACTCTCAACTTAGTTCACACCCAGCAGACTAGGGTCAACATGTTTATAACCTGCCCAAACAGTGGACTGTGATCTACTACTAGTACATGCGTAATAAATGTTTAACTTTAACATTGCAGGCTGCACAACAGATCATGGAACTTCAAGAAGCAGCTCAGATAAACCAAGGCCTTCAGCCAGCCAACATCACTCGCAGTTCAAGCCTACATGACATGAAAGCTATTGTTAAAACATGGAGGTATGCCATTGGAACTAGAATGATAACATTTTTATGTAGCAGCTCTGATGCATAACCTCCCAGGGCAGGGTATGAACCCAGGACCTCTTGGTATCAAGTGCATGAGCTACCATTTTCCTAAAAAAAAAGCTAGCTGTAGTGAGGCAATTTAACTCATTACCCTACAATTCCTACTTTTGACGCCCCTGAGAAAGAAACCTTCAGAAAACATTGTGGGAAAAGAAGAAAATGCTGGTAACCAGCATTTTCTCCTTCTCCCACAATGTTTTCTATCCTTCACAAAAAATTTCAAATATTCAGTCACTTATTTTGTTGTCTGCAAATGCTTTTGATTTGGACAAGCCTAAAATATTGTTGTTTGGTAATGAGTTAAGTGTCCCTCTATCCAAACACAGGCTTTACATCTGTACCTACATGTATCTGTGAGATAGACCAGTATACAACATACTCCCCTGCCATTTTAAGATTTGTATTTGAGTCTGTCATTTGTACTATGACTCAATTTTTTGGCTCTATGGACTTTCCACATTTCACTATGTAACAGCTCTATTACATAACCCTCCATGGCAGGATTTGAACACAGGACCTCTGTGTCCCAAGTGTATGCTCTACCGCATTGCTACAAAAGCTAGCTCTAGGAAGGCAGTATACAACCACAAGCTATACATCTTTATTTCATGCTTTCCGGTAGGATATTGAGAAATAGCAGTGAATATATTTTTCGATCTTAAACTGGTACCACCAGTGAATATACCGATTTTCACGTTTTTGTTGCCTAGGTAAATTGGGCGTGCCTAACAACTAGATGGGAAATA
This sequence comes from Tridacna crocea, assembly GCA_943736015.1. Lineage (NCBI taxonomy): Eukaryota > Metazoa > Mollusca > Bivalvia > Cardiida > Cardiidae > Tridacna > Tridacna crocea. The sequence continues at coordinate 21,670,459 of OX031069.1, forward strand.
TGACTTCATATACCTTACATTTCTTGCGCTTGACGTAACGTTGCTATGCGGGAGGGGTACGCCACGGGGAATAAGGGAAAAGAACTGTACTGAATTTTGATAAAGCTCCTCCCAGAAAGGGTTAAAAATATTACCGATGGTGTCCACTCGATGAAATAAATTTCGATCTTACACCGAAAAAAACAAATATCCTCTATGTATCTAACTGTGTGATTAACCAGTATACAATATTTACAACAGTTAGGAAGAAGGTTAAAGTCAAAGCCGCATGCTTGTTTCTGATTGAAATGAATTAGGTTCAAATCTTTGCCACCGGATATAAAATGTGGTGTATTCCTCAATTTTAGAAAAAATTTAGGAGACAAATCGAAGTAAAATACGATAAAAAAGAAATTCCTCAATATTTCGAACTGGACTGAAAACAGAAAATCTTAATGTTGGCCTAATATGTCTTCAGATAGCATTGATAAATTTGAACCACTGTAAATTTCTTTTTCCTACAGGAATCGTTTACCTATGATATCAGATGATCTCTCCCACTGGAGTGACATTTTCACTTGGAGACAACATCATTATCAGTTTATAGTGAACCACTATGACACACATACTGCACAGGATCAGGTCTGTATAACCACATTGTTTCCCACGAGGAAATTTAGTATTTATCAATTAACCTGGATGCCAAGTATTTGGTCCTTTCTGGATGTTCTGGGTTTTTCCTGGAAGTGATTTTGGGCAAGACTCTTTACAACCCAAATGTAGTACCATAGAACCCCTGATGATGACACATGATTATGATATCCCCAAAGTGTTGTACAGTATTATGTTACGCCCCCAGTTGTCCATCCATCTGTCTGTTAGCAATTTCTTCTGTGTGCAACTCCTACAGTTTTCATTGAAAGAAGTTCAAAATTACCACAATGAATCTTTATGATGAGTTGTGCATGTGACATTTAAAGTTTGGATACCTGCAAGCATTCTAGATTTTAACACGTTTCACTGACAAGCCCCTTCTTGCAGTTAAGTGCTGCTTTGCAAAGCTCTTGTTTAAAGTCGCATAAACAAATATTCAATTCAATCAGTCAGACAACTTTTTGTAAGTTTAACAGAAATAGATTTACTTGTTGCAATCACTGTTGTTGCCAGAGTATAACAAGTCATCCCCACTTTGTAGATTGTAGTGCATGCTCAGTGTAGTCTTATATTACTGTTACCAAGTTCTTGGCTGCTTCTGCACATAACGTCATAAAGAGGATCAGCAATGAGAGAAGAATGAATCTGGTTACAATGACCATCATGCATCCTCATAAAGAAATAAGCTAGGTTTGGGATTTAAACTAGTGGCCCTCTTGTCGTACTCTTGTTGCTACCAAATGGGCTACCTAGCTTGGCCTTGTTCTTTAACTTTTTACCAAACAATCCCTGGTAGACAGGAGCCTTTGGAAAATATTGTGGAAAAAGGAGAAAATGCTGGTAACCAGCATTTTCTCCTTTTCCCACAATGTTTTCTACCCTGCTGGAAACAAATTTCATTTTTTTTAATTATGTCTATTTTGTGGTCTGGATGTGCTTTCACTTTGGGCCATTCTAAAATTTGGTCATTTGGTAAAGGGTTAGATAATGACTATGTAAATTCATGCTTTATAAAGTAATAAGGCTAAGTGTAACGTCTCTGTAAAGTGTATGAAAGAAAAAAAGACAAAAAACATCCTACACAAAAATCCAATATTGTTATGACTGGAGAGGAAGTCTTTCAAAAACTATGTGTTTTATATTCAATAAAGTATCGCATCACACCAGCCAGATTTTTCATCGGCAAATGCCTTTAAAATCTATAAATCTAAAATTTTGATGTTTTGTAAAAGAATTAATCCTTTATTGTGCAGTCCCAATTTTTAAGAGGGGTTTTGAAAACATTGTAGGAGAAGGAGAACATGCTGGTAAAATTCCCTTTTATGGAAAATATGATCATTTTAGCCACATTTGATTTGTTGTCCGCAGATGCTTCCAGTTTTGACAAATCCAGAAGTTTTCAGTCTGGTATAAGGTTAAGTAATGGTGCTGTACATCACAGAAAGCTCAGCCAATCAGAAATTATGTTTGGTTCTAAATTCAGAGTAGGACTTAGAAGGCAATTAAAATCTGTCAGTAAATTTAGGCTCAGGTCTGTCTAGAGTTAACCTGTACAGTTATGAGTTTGTTTTTGTTTTTTTCCCCAGCAAAACAACCAGTCCATGTTGGGAGTTCATGCATCTGCCCAAGCTATCATACATTTTGGAAAAATTGCCAGAAAACATAACTTGTCAGGGGTTTGCCTAGATTCATTAAGCAGGTAAGGTCAAAATATAGCTGGTAAGGGCAAAAATTAGCTACCTTTTCAGAAGAATAACATTGAAAGCAGTTTTAGCGGTGAAAAATATTGGTTTCTTTGACCTATCCTCAAAAAGAATTTTGCAACCAGGGGATATGAACTTGGCAAGTAGTTGATGAATTGCTCTGCACACTACTGCTGAGCTACTGTAGCTCAGCGTTTTTGTACATAATCTAACATACCATAGCCACAGCTTTCATTACTTTGTAATTCATTTGCTGATGGGATAGGAATCAGGAGCTCATTAACCGTTTACTAAGCAACTTTTAACGACTCTGTGAAAGCTCTTGAAAACATTTTGGGAAAAGGAGATTGACACCTTGCACACCCATTAACGCATGAGTCAACACTTTTATATACCTGAAATGATGATGAAAGCAGCATTATAACTGCATCCAGTCAGTTTTATAATAGTGAGTATTGAGCCATGGTTTATTTTTACTGATAGATAAATAATACTTTCCTATGTTTTAATTATGTAAGGGTTGAATTTCATTTATCTTGAAGGATTCACACAATACCCAGTGTACCCATTGTGGATTGCTTCCAGAAAATCAGACAGCAAGTCAAGTGTTATCTACAGATGGCTGGGTCAATGGGTAAACATGAGTTTAATGAGGTAAGACAGATCTATTTTTCTTGTTTATTTATATTTCATTGCCTTGATTAACATACAGCATAAATACAATTCACAAGTAGAAATAAGAAACCTGGTAAATTGGATGTGCCTTGAATTTTACCAAACTACAAAATTTTAGTATTTGTTCAAATTGAAAGCATAATATGCAGACGACTAAATGAATTTGATTCAAATACTGAAAGTTGACTTAAAAATAGTAGAAAACATTGTAGAAAAAGTAGAAAATGCTGGTTACCAGCATTTTCCCCATTTCCCATAATGTTTTCGGAAGGCTTCTTCCTCTGGGTCGTAAAAGCCAGGAATTGTATGGTAAAGGGTTAAATAATACAACTAAACCTTTCTCACATGACAGTGTTTGAGATTTATCCAAACCCAAAACATTTGCTGACGCCAGATAAAATGTTGATAAAATCATGATTTTTTTGATAAGGTAGAAAACTTCATGGGATGCTTGTTATCAGCATTTTCTCCTTTTTCAATACTATTTTCAAAAGTCTTCTTTTTCAAGGTCGTTAAAAGTCAGTACAACTCAAAACAATATTCTTACTGTTACAGGGTTTAATTGAATTTGCCTACATTTTGACGACAAAGTTCTTAGGGGGGGGTGGGGGGGGGGGAGAGGGTGTATGACTGACTTTTATTGTTCTACTGTAGGGCTTAGAAGTTATTGAATCAACCAACTTGAAGTACTTTACAAAGGAGATGACGGCTGAGTTTTATGCCCTTAAAGGGATGTTTCTCGCCCAGACTGGAAGGTCAGATGATGCCAACAAATCCTTTTCAGCAGCTGTACAGATGCATGACACTTTAGTGAAGGCATGGGCACTTTGGGGAGACTATTTGGAGTCTGTGTTTACTAGAGATAAGTGAGTGGTTTGTGCTTGTTACCAGAGCTGTTTTAACCCTTTACTCCAAAGATACTCACTTCTACGCATTGCTTGTAGAAGCCTTTGGAAAACATTGTGGCAAAAAGTGAAATTGCTCGAGACGAGCAATTTCACCTTTTGTCACAATGTTTTCTATGCTATCAAAAGGTGTCATATACACATAAGAAAAGGTTTCATCCTTACTGTTATTAAGGGTCAATTAGAGATACCATAGAAATGCCTTATGGGGTAAAGGGTTAACCCTTAGGCTGCTACCTGCAGCTCAAAGACCTATTGTGGGGAGTGTAGATCAAGATCAGTCTGATCTTGGATCTATACTGCCCAATCAAGAGATGTTTTACCCTCAAAACATACCTTTGAAACAGCAAAATTTGGGTTTTTACTATCAGCTAAAAAATTCATATCAATTTGTCAGTTTTTAAAAATCTATTTATTTTACATTGATTGAGAAACAAGTTTTTACACTTTATACTAATGCCTTTTTTGATTCTGCGTCCTGGAAACAACACCAGTACTTGCTCCAAATGTGTTGGCCTATGAAAAATCTCAATGTTGACAACCACTCCTGGTTGTGAAGCCAACACTGGACCTCACCATATTTAAAAACTGTAGACTAGTCCAAGTTGAAAGCATTTGCAGACGACACAATAAATATGGCGCAAAATTGAAAATCGATTAGAAAAGCGTAGAAAAAATTGTAGGAAAAGGAGAAAATGCTGGTTACCAGCATTTTCTCCTTTCCCTACAATGTTTTCAAAGGGCTTCTTTCTCATGATTGTTAAAAGTCGGGATTGTGTGGTAAAGAGTTAACAGATTGAGATCTTGTCTTAGTCTTGGTGTTGTGTACATAGCCATGGGATCATGCAAAATTTCAGAAATTCTTTGATTTGTCTGCCATTTCTAAAATATTTTACCAAACCTAGTACCGGAAGTGCAGGATTTTTTAAAAATATTTTTGACACAGTTTTGTGCCATCAACAGTTGCTTTGTTTGCACTGATGAATGTTTGTCAGAATGTTTGTCTTGATAATATTTCAGACAATTTGGATATTGGGTAATGTTGGGTAAAAAAGTAGTTCAATTGGACAAATCTTAGAAAAACTTAATATGAATTTTAAAAGTCACGTTTTCTATCTGATAATCATGCAAATTGGTTAGAAGGTTTGTCTTGGGGTAACATTTTGAACAAGTTTGAGATTGTGTCATGTTTGGTCAAAGAAAAGCTTATTATGATTAATCTTGAAATAGGGTGTGTACATTCTAGAAGCCACATTTTCTGTTTAAATCTCATGAGAATTGCTGAGAATGCTTGAAATCGGGTATTTTTAGGATGAGTTTGTAAATGGGTCAAGGTAGGTTAAAAGTAGATTAGGAGGACAATTTTAAGAAAATCATTGTGTTCCTTGAATGACCCTTATCAAAAATTGTTCTCGAAATTTTGATAGGTCAAGAAACATGGCTATGGTGAATGGGGGCTACTTGCACTATAAGGAAATTAAGAAACTCCTGAAAATTCTTCTTTTCTGAAACTGCTGGTCAGTTTTTGAAATGACTGTTACAGGTGACCCTTTGAAAATTGCTTGGCAAAATAATGATTTTGTCTCCAGTGTTTCAATACCTCAAAAAAAAAAAAAAAAAAAAACAGTTAATTTCTTTGTATATTATTTCCAATAATATTTCTATATCAGATCAGTCTTCAGATGTGACTTGATTAACCCTTGCAATTCCAGGCAAAGCAATGTAGGTGTGTCTGCTATCACATGTTTTTTGCATGCCTGTCGACATCAGAACGAGAGTAAGTCTAGGAAGTACCTGGCCAAAGTTTTATGGTTGTTAACATACGATGATGACAAGTCCTCCCTGGCTGAGGCCGTGGACAAATACTGTGTTGGAGTGCCACCTGTACAGTGGCTACCATGGTAACTTACATTTAATTCTTTAATCTTTACCAAATGAAAAAATGTTTGATGTGACCAAATTGAAAGCATTTGCAGACGAAATGTCAAATGTAGCACAAGTGATGATTTTTGTCTTTGATAGGATAGAAAACATCATGGGAAAAGGAGAAAATGCTGGTTACCATCATTTTCTCCTTTTCCCACCATGTTTTAAGAAGCTTACTTCGGGGTCATTAAATCATGTAATTGTGTGGTTAAGGGTTAATTTTTTTTTATACACCTAACGAGTTACGTTATGTACCTGTTTGTCGAATAGCGATTTCTTGTGTGCGCAACCTGTCCTACAGTTTTCATTTGATTAAGGTCAAACCCTCTGAATCTCTATGATATGTAGTTGTGCATGTGACTCTCGAAATTTGGATCTCTGTAAGCTCATAAAAAAATGAAATAGATCGTAAAATCCTTTACTTACCCAGACTTTGTGGACACCCTGTCTAGTGTTGGGACACATCTCATAAATTAAGCCATTACCACACAATCCCTACTTCTGTCCCTGAGAAAGAAGCCTTTTGAAAAAAACTGTAGGAAAAGGAGAAAATGCTGGTAACCAGCATTTTCTCCTTTTCCAACAGTGTTTTCTACCCTTCCCAGATTAAATTTCAAATTTTCAGTCACCTTTATTTTGTCCTCTACAAATGCTTTCAATTTGAACCAGTCTAAAATTTTGTCGTGGGGTAAAGAGTTAAGTGAATGTTCCTTTTTTCAAACATTGTACCATTATGGCATTTGATCTAGTGTATAATTTTTCTAAAATTGCATTTATGAGTATGAAATGTGCTGCCTAAATTTTATTCCAGGATACCCCAGCTGTTGACTTGTTTGGTTAGAAATGAGGGCCGTCTTATAATGAATTTACTCAGTCAAGTGGGCAGGATGTACCCCCAGGCAGTTTATTTCCCAATAAGAACCCTTTACCTAACCCTGAAAATTGAACAGCGTGAAAGATGTAAGTTCACCGTATGGATAAAATGTTTTATTCTGTGAATTTTATTCTGTGTGCTTTTTCGTGATTGTAGTTTTTCTGATTGTCAAACCTTGACAAGATTTTTTCTTATATATATTTGAGTTTTAGTGTGCCAAATGAACACAAGAGAAACTTTGAAATAGATCTTCAGCGCATTACCACGCAATCCCTACTTTTGATGACCCTGAGAAACAAGCCCTTAGAAAACATTGTGGCAAAAGGAGAAAACGCGCTGGTAACAAGCATTTTCTCCTTTTCCCAAAATGTTCTCTACCCTTCACAAAGTAAATTTTAAATTTTTAGTCATTTTATTTTGTCGTCTGCAAATGCTCTCTTTTTGGACAAACCTAAAATTTTGTCGTTTTGTAATAATTTAAATTGCAATTTTGATTAGATACTTTGTGTTTTAGGATAGTGTTTATTGTTGTGTGCTGCATGCAAAACTTTGGCATTCTTTAACCCTTTCCCAAACAAGCCTTTGCTTTTATGTGTCTGCAGTACAAGTCTTTTGAAATCACTGTGGGAAAAGGAGAAATTGCTCGTAACGAGCAATTTCTCCTTTTCCCAGTGTTTTCTGCCCGTTCAGACAATTTTTTGCCATTGTTATGAAAGTTAAAAATGTCGTCTGCAAACTCTTTCAGTTTGGAAGAGTCTAAAATTTGTCATTTGGGAAAGGGTTAATATCTGATCCAAATGGATAGCGATTGTACATTGTATGTGATATTGTAACAAAGTAAATGTGAATCAAAAATTCGAATTTGACTTTGGAAGGGTTGAAAACATAGTGGGAAAAGGAGAAAATGCTGGTAACCAGCATTTTCTTCTTTTTCCACAATGTTTCTACCTTTTTCAATTCAAATTTCAATTTTTGATTCAAATTTATTTTGTCATCTGCAAATGCTTTCAATTTAGACGAGTCCAAAATTTTGTCGTTTGGCATTTTCCGTTTTTCCCACAACGTTTTCAAAAGCTTTCCTGTTCAGGGTCGATAGAAGTTGGGATTGTGTGGTAAAGAGTTAAAACTTAGATTGGATGGGAACTGTATGGAATTGTGGGATTGTGTTGTGGAGGGTTAATGGTATATTATGAATTTTTTGACAGATAAAAGTGGAGAAATAGCTGCCTCACTTAACAGAAGTTTGTCAGCTGCACCAACAACAACAACTTCTAGCTCAGCCAATCAGATTTTATCTCCAACTTTAGCTAATCCCACTACTCCTGATGCTGCCATCACTTCGTCAGGTAGTGTTATATCATTCCCTCTTGCAGGTGCCTTTGTCTCTTGTTTTCAACTTGACCACTTTTGAAATATTGAGGCTAATGAACAAATTTCTTTAGCTTGCTGTAACTTCATTGGCCACAATCTTCTTTTGATGTTATGAACAATATGAATCATGTAGAAGTTATTCTCCACAAAAATCAAGTGTTTTATATAATTCTAGATTTATATTGTAGCATGGTATTTCACCATTAGCCAAAATGTTCTTCAGTTTGTTCATTCATTATTACCTTATCTCGACAAAGTTCAGAAAGAGCTGTTGCAATACCTCCAACGTCGTGTTTGAGTCACCATCCATGGTTCATTGTTGCTTCTTCTGTCCAAGGCTGGAACCAATTGCTCTTTTAACCCATTACCACACAATCCCTATTTTTGACGCCCCTGATATAGACGCCTTTAGAAAATATTGTGGGGAAAAGGAGAAAATGCTGGTAACCAGCGTTGTCTCCTTTTCCCACAATGTTTTCTGCCTCGCTGGAAACAAATTTCAGTTCTTGAGTTGTGTTTATTTTGTAGCCTGCTAGCTCTTTCAATTTGGACCAGTCTTAAATTTTGTCATTTTGGGAAAGGGTTAAGGCACTGCTATCTCTTAACCCTTTCCCAAACGGCAAATTTTGGACCAGACCAAATTGAAAGCATTTTACAGGTGACAAATTAACAGTTGCTAAAAAGATGATTCTTCTATATGACAGGGTAGAAAACATTGTGGGAAAAGGAGAAAATGCTGGTTATCAGCATTTTCTCCTTTTCCCACAATGTTTTCAAAAGGCTTCTATTCCTGACCCGTAAAAACCAGGGATTGTTCGGGAAAGGGTTAACTATAACCTTTCAAGCTGAGCTGTGCTCTTGGATGGCGCTTTTTGTCATCAATATATTTATATGATACTTTATGTCATTTCCATATGAGAAAACTTAATACTGGACCGAATTGAAGGCTTTTGCAGGTGACAAATTAGATGTTGCTAAAATTGTGATATCAGTATTTGATAGGGTAGGAAACATTGCAGGAAAAGGAGAAAAACCAGAATTTTCTCTTTTTCCCACAATTTTTTCCGAAGGGCTTCTTTCCAAGGGTTATTAAAACCTGCAATGGGTAACAGGGTTACCAAAATACATAAGGACACAGATTAAGTTTTTATTTGAAGAGTGCAAGACTGATCATGATGAATAAATAAGAATAAATTTATAACTTTCTTTTGTAGACCCAGCTTCCACAACACCCACCACAACTTCAACTTCAGCATCATCCAGTGCATCTCGACAAACCAGTCAATCAGATGCGGGACCTATCAGAGCACCTGCGTCAATGTGGCGATGCAGTCGTATCATGCACATGCAGCGAGAGCTTCACCCAACTATTCTCTCTTCTTTGGAAGGTATTGTGGACCAAATGGTGTGGTTTAGGGAAAATTGGTATGAAGAAGTTCTGCGACAATTGAGACAGGGCCTTGCAAAGTGTTACGCTGTGGCATTTGAGAACAGGGCTTCAGGTATTTTCACAATTTCTACCTGTTTCTTCATTGGACAGAGTTCTAGATTGCTCCTGTATCTCTGTACCAAATGACAAAATTTTGGACTGGTCCAAATTGAAAGCATTTGCAAACAACAAAATAATTGTGACAGAAAAATTGAAATTTATTTCTGGAAGAGTGGAAAACATTGTGGGACAAGGAGAAAATGCTAGTTACCAGCATTTTCTCCTTTTCCCACAATGTTTTCAAAAGTATTCTTTCTTAGGGTCACTAAAAACAAGGATTGTTTGGTCAAGGGTTATGAGAGTGTTTGCAAATGACACATTGAATTAGGTTTGAATGGTCTTCTTTGAAAGAGAGAAAACACTGGGGAAAAAGAAAGAAATGCAGTGTAACAGTACTTTCTCCTTTTTCCCAGTATATTTTCTTAATTCATTACCAAACAACAATATTTTTACCCCCACACAAAAAAAGTTGGGGGGGGGGGTACTGGAGTCACCCTGTCTGTCTGTTGTCTGTGTGTCCGTCTGTGTGTCTGTCTGTGTACAAAATACTATGTCAAAGTGCTGGCAGGGGTATTAAGTCACATTCAGTGACAGCTGTAGTTTTTTTATCAGCATGATTTTCCGTTTAAAAGACTAATATCATCACCTAAACTACATGTGATTTTCATTTGAACAGCTATTAACTGTTTACCAGATGACAAATTTAGCTTTGTCAAATTTGAAAGCATATGCAAATGACAATTTCATTGTTGCTAAATTAGTGAAATTTTTCTTTGATAGGATAGAACTGGTAACCAGCATTTTCTTCTTTTCCCACAATTTTTTCAAACAGCTTCTCTCCCAGAGTTGTTCAAAGTCGGCATTGTGCAGTAATATGTTAAATAGGACAAGTCTAGAATCTTGTTGTCTGATAAATGATTTCACATGAAATAGGCTAAGTTGTATAGCTCTAGCAAAACTAAAAAATATACACAATATTTTACACAGTTGCTGATGCTACCATTACTCCACACACGCTGAACTTTGTGAAAAAATTGGTGAGCACTTTTGGAGTTGGAATAGAGAATGTGTCAAATGTGGTCACAACATTTTCTAGCGCTGCGTCCGAATCTCTGGCAAAGCGTGCCCAGGCAACAGCCCAGGATCCAATCTTCCAGAAAATGAAGAGTCAGTTTACAACAGACTTTGATTTCAGGTAAGTTTTCAGTCTTAAGAACAGATCTTATAGTTTTTGCGTTAACCCTTTGACAACATAGAGGAGGACTGATGGTACAGCATTTTCTCCTCTTCCCACAATATTTTCTATGGTTCCTAAACCAAATATTATTTTTTGATTCACATTTATTTTTTCATCTGCAAATGCTTTCAATTTGGACCAGTCCAAAATTTTGTTGTTTGATAAACAGTTAATACAATGCATTCAGAGTCCTCTTCTTCAACGTTCCTGTTGAAATTTTGGATTGTTTGGCAAAGGGTTCATTCATGGACAAATGCCTATTTTATTTTGATGTGATTTTTCAGTGTTCCAGGATCCACAAAGTTACATAATCTGATAAACAAGCTGAAAAAGTGGATTAAAATTCTTGAGGCAAAGACCAAGTTACTACCAAAGTAAGTTTTGGTTTGGCTATTACATTGTAGTTTGTTAGATGGGCGCCTGCCCGAGTGGCTCAGTGGTGAGCATGTAGAACTCATGACTGGTAGTTCGATACCCAGTTGAGGCGAACTTTCTTTCAGGCGTATTTTCACTTCTCACCTCTGCTGAAGCATGTGAGAAAAGTAGTTGGTGGCTTTGGAAAGAAAGTTGTGTTAGTATTGGTGTGAGAAAGCCAGGAAACACATGTGCGTCACCGACCGCCATGATATGACCATAGCTGTTAAAGTGGCGTTAAACCCCAATACAACCAACCAACTGTTAGATGGGCAGTTTTTAACTCTTCACCAAATGACAAAATTTTAGACTGGTTCAAACTAAAAGGATTTGCAGACGACAAAATGAAAGTGACTGAAAATTTGAAATTTGTTTTGGGAAGGGAAGAAAACATTGTGGGAAAAGGAGAAAATGCTGGTAACCAGCATTTTCTCCTTTTCCCACAAGGTTTCCATGCTATCAAAGAAAATTTGATAGATTTTTTACTCACCCAAAGTCCAAACATCTGCAGACAACAAATTCGAAAAAAGTTCAAATAAGCAGTGGCTCTCTGATTGGATTCATGTGCTTTTGGTGTTTTTTTCTCCAGAATCTCTAACTTCTGCTTGCAAGAAAACTTGTATACTGCTATATACCATAAACTTATGGCTGCTTCTGTATACATAATTATGTTAGAATTTTCCATCGTGAGTACTGGTGTAGTTCCCAGGAAGCAGAATCGAGAGTGATTAGTCTAAGTTGTAAGAACCTGTTTTGTCAAACGATTTAAAATAAATATGTTTAAACTAATTTTCCATCTAAAGCTTGTTTTGGAGAAAAAGCATGATTAATCATGATAATTATGTATATAAATTCTGTTATTTCAGATCCTTCCTGATTGAGGAAAAATGTAGGTTTTTAAGTAACTTTTCCCTTAATACAGCTGAGGTAGAGCTACCTGGGGAATTCTTGCTTGCAAAGGTATGGGTTTTTTTTCTGTATATACACTGTTAACCCTTTACCACACAAGTCTGTATTTTAATAATTAAAGAAAAAGGATTTTGGGAACAAATGTGGTGAAAAGGAGAAAATACTGATAACTAGCATATACTCCTTTTCCCACAATTTTTGCTACCTTATCAAAAAGAAATTTTCAGATTTTGTGTAACATTGAGTTTGCGGTCTACAAATACTTTTAGATTGAACCAGTCTGAAAATTGTCATTTGACAACCCTATGAAAGAAGCTTTGAGAAAACATTGTGGAAAAAGGAGAAAATGCTGGTTACCAGCATTTTCTCCTCTTCCCACAATGTTTTCTACCCTGATGGACACAAACTTCAATTTTTGAGGTAAGTTTATTTTGTCATCTGCAACTGCTTTCAATTTGGACCAGTCTAAGATTTTATCGTTTGATAAAGAGTTAAGCCATATGGGTTTGCTAATCTATGCTCCAGCAGGGAACATCATTTGAAAACATTGCTGAGGAAAGGGAAAGTTACTTGTTGCAAGTATTGCCTGTCCCTTTTACATTGGTTTCCAGGCTGTTGAAAAAGGACCTTTTTCATACCACTGTCTTCAATTTCTTCTGTTTTTTTATGATTGAAAAAGTTGTAAAGGTATTACAACCCTGTTCTGTAAAGGGTTAAAAATCCTAAAGAAAATTTGAGGCTTACTGAAACTGCCTTTGATAAGATTGCTCTATAATTTCAATAAAGCCTCAAAATCTTTTTTTTTTTTTTATAAACCTTTTCCCAAACAATCCCTGCTTTTCACGACCCTGGAAAGGAAGCTTTCTGAAAACATTGTGGGAAATGGAGAAAATACTGGTAACCAGCATTTTCTCCTTTTGCTGCAATGTTTCTTTCCTTTCCCAAAACAAATTTCAATTTTTGAGTCACTTTCATTTTGTCATCTGCAAATGCTTCCAATTTGGACTTGTCTGAAATTATGTTAGTTGGAAAAGTGTTAATATATTTCTCCTATTAACTCTTAACCACACATCCTGACTTTTAACGACCCTTAGAAAGAAAGCCTTTGAAAACATTGTAGGAAAAGGAGAAAATGCTGGTAACCATCATTTTCTCCTTTTCCCAAATGTTTTCTACCCTTTCCAAATCAGATTTCGAAGTTTGATACACATTAATTTTGTCGTCTGCAAATGATTTAAATTCGGACTAGTCCAAAATTTTGTTGTTTGGTAACAAGTAAATTGTATTAGCATTTATTTATTGTTGTCACCAGTTGCCCATATTTTTCTTTTCTTTGTGAGCTTTTGAAACTGACACATATCCCAAAGGCTCACTGTTACTTTTGTAACATAATATTTTCAATTACAGCATAGCCACTACTATGTGAGAATTGCCAGGTTTATGCCTCGTGTAGAAATTGTGCAGAAACACAACACAGCTGCCAGGCGGTTATATATTAGGGGACACAATGGAAAGGTAAGGATGGAGAATTGTTATTATTTCTTTACCAAAAAACAACATTTTAGACAGGTCTAAATTGAAAGCATTTGCAGAGAAGAAAATGAACATGATTACTGAAATTCGGTTTTCAGAAGAATAGAAAAAAAAAATTTGGGAAGAGAAGAAAATGCTGGTGACTGGGGTTTCTACTCTATCACAGATAATTACCTTTAACTCATTACCAAACAACAATATTTTAGACCGGTTCAAATTGAAAGCATTTGTAGACGACAACATAAAAGTGGCTGAAAATTTGAAATTTGTTTTGTGAAGGGTAGAAAACATTTTGGGAAAAGGAGAAAATGCTGGTCACCAGCATTTTCTCTTTTACCCACAATGTTTTCGAAAGGCTTCTTCCTCGGGGATTTTAAAAGTTGTCATTGTGTGGTAAAGGGTTAAAAGATGGAATTGTTTGGTGAAGGGTTAATAGTCAAATATCAACATGTTATTATTTGATGTGATTTCAATTGAAATCTTTAGTTTTAAATTGATGACCAATGTTACATTACTCAATGGCTACGTGAAGCTGATGTACCTAATTGTATCTTTTTTTAGATCTACCCATATTTAGTCGTGAATGATGCATGCCTGACAGAATCACGCAGAGAGGAAAGAGTGTTACAGCTTCTCAGAATGTTGAACCATTTCTTAACCAAACAGAAGGTAGGTAATTTTCTCTCCCTGTTTTTTAGCTCACCTGAGCACAACGTGCTCAAGGGGAGCTTTTAGGGTCACTGGGTGTCCGTCGTGCATCGTCAACAATTCTTTAAACATCAACTCCTCCTAAACCACTGGGCCAATTTGGACCAGACTTGGCTGGAATCTTCCTTGGGAGGTCCTCTTTAAAAATTGTTCACAGAATTTGATTCCGTCAAAAACTCTGGTTGCCATGGCAACCAAATGGAATTTTCTAGGAAATTCTTTGAAAATCTTCTTCTCTGAAACTGCTGGTCAGATTTTAAAATAATTTCACAGAGATGTTCCTTGGGTGACCCTTTTCAAAAATTGTTTGTGAAATTTTGATATGTCAAGAAACATGGCTCTGGTGAATGGGGGCTTCTTGCACTATACAGAAATAAAGGAATTCTTAAAAATTCTTCTTCTCTGAAACGGCTGGTCAGATTTTGAAATTATTTCACAGAGATGTTCCTTGGATGACCCTTTTTAAAAATTGTTCGGGAAATTTTGATTTGTCAAAAAATGTGGCTCTGGTGAATGGGGGCTACTTGCACTATAGGGAAATGAAGAAATTCTTGAAAATTCTTCTTCTCAAAAATTGCTCAAAATATTTTGATCCATCAAGAAACATGGCTCTGATGGCTGTGGGCTATTTTGAAATTATTTCACAGAGGTGTTCCTTCGGTGACCCTTTTAAAAAATTGTTCGTGAAATTTTGATACATCAAGAAACATGGCTCTGGTGAATGGGGGCTTCTTGCACTATACAGAAATAAAGGAATTCTTTAAAATTCTTCTTCTGTGAAACAGCTGGTCAGATTTTGGAATAATTTCACAGAGATGTTCCTTGGATGACCCTTTTCAAGAATTGCTCAAAATATTTTGATCCATCAAGAAACATGGCTCTGATGGCTGTGGGCTATTTACACTATACAGACATAAAGAAATTCTTAAAAATTCTTCTTCTCTGAAATGGTTGTTTACATTGTGAAAAAATTGGCTATGGTCCTCTCAAAAATTCAGGTGAGCGAACCAGGGCCATTTTGGCCCTCTTATTTATATTTTTTTCAGAAATAATTGTTTTCCCTCTGCGTGCTGAATTAATTCAGTGTTCATTTTCAGTATGGAAAAAGTAGCAGAAATATTAATACAGGGTGTCCGGAAAGTAAGGTAACAATTTGGTACACGTATAATATGGCTTTCAATTTCAGGTAAAGAAATAAAAAATATATATACATGTAGATAAAGCATGTAAGTTTTTTTGTGTGATATTTTCATTCAGTTTTCATTACATTTCGCCTTTTTACACAGATTTCAAAGCAGATGTACGTTTTTGTCATTGACGTCATTTTAGTAATTTATGACGTTTTCAATGTGACGGCCTTTTATGATCTTTCCATGCCGAACACGCACGATGAAATTTTCAATCACTTTAGCACACATTCCAGTATCAATATGCTTAATTTCACGTTTAATGTTCTTTAACAACATATCTGTGCTGTCTGGTTTGGGACTGTAGACCTTTGACTTTAGATAACCCCAAAGGAAAAAGTCGCATGGATTGAGGTCGGGACTGCGCAGGCCACAATATTCCGCTATCTTTTACCTCTGGATATCGTCTGGATATTACCCTATCACCAAAGGTATCGAATAAAAAGTCCAACACAGTATTTGATGTGTGTGCCGTAGCACCATCCTGCATGAACCACGTGTTTTGCAGTGTAGGATATATCTTCTCAAGCGCAGGAACAAACTTGTTTTTCAAAAGCAATAGGTAGCGCTGGGAATTGATCGTGTCGTTAAAAACATATGGCCCAATAACGCCGTGACTTGACATTGCACACCATACAGTCAGTTTTTCACTGTGCAGCGGTCTCTCTGTGAAGCAGTGTGGTTGATCATGTGCCCAAAATCGCATATTTTGTTTACAAACATGTCCGGACAATAGGAAGTGCGATTCATCACTAAACCATACATTTTCAAAAGCATCATCATAAGTGTCCGCTATATCAACGGCCCAGCGACAAAAATCAAGTCTCTGTACCTGGTCACTGAGAGTTAGACTCTGCATGATTTGTATCTTGTATGGAAACATTTTAAGATCTTTCCTTACTATATCATGTACAGCAGTTTTTGGAAGGCCCGTCTCTGAGGAAGATCTCCTAATTGACTTATCAGGGCTGTTCAACAGCAAATTTTCGATTGCACTGATGTTTTCCCCACTTCGGCTTGTCTTCGGTCGACCAGATTTTGGTGCATTTTCTATCGATCCACGCCCCTCAAACTTTTTCACGAGTTTGTAAATGCATTTTCTACTCACATTTACATTCTTAAAGCTAGTTTTGAACTTCCTTTGTACGTATGTAGCACTTTTACTCTCATAAAAACACTTCACAATGAAAACGCGCTGATCGAACGTCAACCGCGCCATGTTCAAAACAACAATATTTAGAATGACGTCATCGTATTTCAACTTCAACATATATTTCCCGCTTTTTTTGCAGTGAAGAAAAAATTTCATCTTTGGCCTTTAATTTGATATGTATTTTATTGTGATATTAGAACAATTATCAAAGTTATTGGCATATGAAACTGTTACCTTACTTTCCGGACACCCTGTATTTCAAGAGTGCTTTGGCTGGAAGATGTAAATTATTCAGGAATGTGAAGATCCAAGACAATAATGTACACTGTGCAGTTGTACGTTGATTTTCACTCTTGGGAAAATCAATGGACACTCACAGGAGTGTGGGATAGCCGCATCAATTCTAAAGTCTAATGATAACGAAATTTGTTTGCTCACAAATCCTGCACGAAAACAAAATATTTAGCAAAAAATGCATGATCATAAGCACGATAATGGGAGAAGGTGGGGGGGTGGGGTTTGCATAGATCACTGAAATAATCATTTGAAATTGTTTTCATGGTAGACTGAAGTGACCTGCTACCTTAATTGACAAATTTGTACCACATCATTAGAAAATGCTTATCAAAAACATTAACTGACATGAGAAATAGACCAATGCAAAAAAAATGCGAAAACCCATGACACAACAAAATGTCAATTTGACATGGTCTGATCACAGGCACTTAAGACTGTCTTTTCAAGTTTGATATTGAGTTTAACCCATTAACACACGAAGCCAACTTTTAACAAGCCTGGGAAAGAAGCCTTTTGAAAACATTGTGGGAAACGGAGAAAATGCTGGTAACCAGCATTTTCTCCTTTTCCCACAATGTTTTCTACCTTGTCAAAGAAAATTTGCACCATTTGAGCTACATTAATATTGTCGTTTGCAAATGCTTTTAACTTGGACAAGTCTAAAATTTTGTCATCAGGTAAAGTGTTAAGCAGTAAACTTAAATAAATATCTAAAGGACACAATAGGTGGAAGAAAGAAGGCTGAAATAAAAGAACCCTTTAGAGGATGTGACCTTTATTATTTTTCTAAAGACACAAACAAATTAATACAATTACTCTTTACCATACAATGGGAAACTGCATGCAATTTATTCCCACATTTTACATCTAAGGGTGGGTGGGGGGGAGAAATGCCCAACTTTCTCTGTAATAAGGCAATGGGGGACAGCTCCCCCTATTTGTAATTTTCTAAATGCAACCTTGCCTTGTACAATGAACACAGCAGAATATTCGAAAAAATCTGTGTACTAAGTAGGTATGCTTGAACTTTGGTATGTTTTTTTACATTTAAAGGAGACCAGCAGACGTATGTTGTATTTTACGGTACCTAGAGTGGTGGCTGTATCTCCACAGATGAGACTTGTGGAGGACAACCCTTCCTCTGTGTCCTTACTGGACGTTTATAAACAGGTAAAATATACAAACTTTCTTTTGTTGCACATTATATGCAGACCTTCCTCTGTGTCCATAAAGATATAAAACCTTTTTTTCGGCATGGGATTATGTTTGGATCTATCTACTTGCAATTCTGACCTTTCTCTCTTCAGTTTTGTTGTTAGTGTTTTAATAACTATGGACAAAAAGACAATGTGTTGAAGATACAACTTTTTTGCATGCTCTCTTTGAGGCAGAAAAGGCTAGTAAACAGCATTTTCTCCTTTTCCCACAATCTTTTCCACCCTTCCCAAAACCGAATTTCATTTTTTTTTAATTATTTTGTTGTTTACAAATTCTTTTAAATTGGACTAGTCTTACATTTTGTTGTTTGGTAAAGAGTTAAATCAGCTGAAATATCTGAATGGAGAAAGACCGATCATTTACAGTTGGTCCTTTAGCACACATTCCAAATTCTAACAACAGCACTTTTGCTATTTTCCAGCAATGTTTTCTACCCTCATAAAAGGGAATTTCAATGTTTAAGTCATATTTATTGGTTGTCTGCAAATGCATTGAATTTGGACCAATATAATATTTTGTCATTTGGTAAAGAGTTAACCCATTATCACACAATCCCTACTTTTGACGCCCCTGAGATAGAAGCCTTTAGAAAACATTGTGGGAAAAGGAGAAAATGCTGGTAACCAGCATTTTCTCCTTTTCCTACAATGTTTTCTACCTTGCTGTAAGTAAATTTCAGTTTTTGAGTTATGTTTATTGTTTATTTATTGTTTATTATGTTTATTTTTGAGTTTTTGTTCTCTGCAAGTGCATTCAATTTGGACTAGTTTGAAATTTTGTCATTTGGTAAAGAGTTAATTATGATTTTGTCCATATTCCAGCGATGTGGTAAGAGAGGAATAGAACATGATGCACCTATTGCCAGGTATTATGAGCGACTGTTGACTGTCCAGGCAAGGGGCACGCAGGCCAGCCATCAGGTACTGAGAGATATTCTAAAGGAAGTTCAGAATAACATGGTTCCCAGAGGACTGCTGAAAGAATGGGCCCTGCATACATTCCTAGATGCCACTGACTACTGGATTTTTAGGAAAACAGTAAGTACCAATATAGGAATATTTTATATGAATTAATTCATAAGTCTTTAACAGAATGCAAAATCATGTCATTTAAAAGTATGGAAATTATTGAGAAATGACAGTCTGTTAATAAATGGGTGGTAAAAGTGTTTGTCATTGGCAGAGATATTAATTTCAATGCTTGATTAAAACTTGCAAGGTAATGTATCTCTTCTTGCCTTTGGCCTGATTTTGATTTAATTTTTTCTACCAGCAAGTAACACTTGGATCAACTACACAATAATAGTCATTTTCACAATACTTTATGTATCTTTTACTCGTTACCAAACTACAAAATTTTAGGTTTGTTCAAGGCGAAAGCATTTGCAGACAAGATAAAAGTGACTAATAATTTGAGAATTGTTTTGTGAAGGGTAGAAAATATCGTGGGAAAAGGAGAAAATACTGGTTACCAGACTTCAGAGCCCTTGACTAGTGCTAATAAACACCTGAATTCACATGATTAAATGAGTTTTGTGCATCATGAGACTAAACTAATATGTTATAAAACACCATACAATTAGTGAATCTATGCAAAAGCATAGTACAGTGCCCAAGAAGGTGTATTTGTTTGGTATTAGGTTAAAAGTACGGATACAAGGAAAATTGGTATTGTATTAGATGTTTATTTTTGTTTCAGTTCACAATACAGCTTGCCTTGATGGGTTTTGCAGAGTTTGTGTTACATTTAAGCAGGATGAACCCAGACATGATGTATTTACACGAGGACTGTGGTTATATCAACATTGCTTACTTCAAATTTGACATTGATGACCAAACAGGTAACCTGTCATTGAGGAGTCAAATGTCAGCCTTCCAGGAACTTGTAGCATGCTCATTTTGAAAACTTAATCCTTTTTCATTCATGAAAGATCAAGATCAAACTTCACATTAAATTTTCCATTCAGTTTTGGATATATGATATTTAGCATTTTGTTTACTGTTAAAAATAACTGAAAAATTTTGAACAGGAGACACAGGCCCCTTGCCCATAATCTAGAGGGGCCATTCAGCTGTACTTGTGGGAATCTCTAAGATTAAATTCACAACAAGCCTGTTCTCCCTTTCTCTTGTAACTCTTTACAAAGTTACCAAAATTTAGACTAGTCCAAATTCAAAACATTTATAGATGAAAAAATAGAAATTTGCTTTGGGAAAGGCAGAAAACATTGTGGGAAAAGGAGCAAATGCTGGTCACCAGATAGTATGTTTGTCTTATACAGGTGAATTAGATGCTAATAGACCTGTCCCCTTCAGACTGACCCCTAACATAGCAGAGTTTCTGACAGCAACTGGGGTCAATGGACCTCTGACAGCATCAATGGTAGCTGCAGCAAGATGTTTTGTACAGCCCCAGTATAAACTCCCTAGTTTCCTCAGGGCTGTTTTAAGGGATGAATATATTACATGGCATAAAAAGGTAAGACTCCAAAACTTTTGTTTAAATCATTCGTTTACATGGCATAAGCAATATTATGAACTAGAATGATTTATTTAAAAATAAATTTAAGATCTATTTCTGGTAAAGTTTGCCTCAAGGAAGTGCTATAAGATGCTGTATAAGTGGAAATTTTTGCGATTTCCCAACCAACAGTATAGACAAAAATGTTGTAATTCTGAACCTCTTTTGCAAAAATGGTGGGGAATATTTGAATTTATTTAGTGCATAAAACACAAGTGTTAAAATTTGAAAAAGGATTTCGAACTTGGTTGTATTCAACAAAAATGTTCAAGGCATTTTAATATCCTTGTTGTTGTCTGCATCTGTGTTCTCAGGTGGAAACCGACATTTTCTTCTATCTCTGTTTTATCTCTTTACCATACGACAAAATTTTAGACTGGTACAAATTGAAAGCATTTGCAGACTGCAATATTAATGTGACTCAAAAAATTGACATTTGTTCTAGGGGGGCAGGAAACATTGTGGGAAAAGGAGAACATGCTAGTAACCTCGTGATCACCATTATTAATATTTTCACAAGTGAAAATATTAACGATGATGTTCACTCATGAAATTTAGACATGAAATTATTATTTAGACTTGATGGTATAATTTTGATCTTTGACTGGGAAAAAAAAAATCCTCTATGTCTGCAGAAACAAGAGGAGGTAAATCCTGGCACAGAGCCAACAGAAATGGAAGGAGAACAGCTCATTACCATGGTGAATAAAGCTGTGTCGGCCATCACAACCAGGCTACAAAGTAAGTTTGTATTCTATTACAACAAGTTTGTTGCATGTGGAAAGTATTAGAGAAAACAAGCATTGTCCCACATTGAATAATTGTGATTAACCCTTCACCACACAAAAATTTTAGACCTATTCAAATTGAAAGCATTTGTAGTCAACAATTTTAAAGTAGCTCAAATGGTGCAATTTTGCTTTGATAGAGTAGAAAACGTTGGAAAAGGAGAAAATGCTGTTTACCAGCATTTTCTCCTTTTCCGACAGTATTTTCTAAAGGCTTCTTCCTCAGGCTTCAAAGTCGCCCTTGTGTGGTAAAAATTAACTCACAAGAGAATTTTGTTTAGTTTAGGGTAAATTAAACATGTACAAAACTCTATTCATTTATATTCATCTGCAGAAATGGCAATTAGAAAAAAATGCTGAGAGGAGAAGTATGTCAAGATTTGTGTTGTACCATTATACATGTACATGTATTAGTTTTGAATGTCTTAACCCATTACCACACAATCCCTACTTTTGATGACCCTGAGAAAGAAACCTTTAGAAAACATTGTTGGGAAAAGAGAAAATGCTGGTATCCAGCATTTTCTCCTTTTCTTACAACGTTTTCTACCCTTCACAATACAAATTTCAAATTTTCTGTCACTTTTATTTTCTTGTCTGCAAATGCTTTTCGATTTGGATAAGCCTAAAATTTTGTTGTTTGTTAATGAGTTAATATGTTTGATAATAGAAAGCTGTTGTCATATGATAGATTGAACAATGTCATTATCACAGCTAACAGTGACACAATAGATAAAGGCATAAAATATTCTTACATTTTTGCAATAGTTTTTGTTGGTTTGAATTTCATAATCTGTAGATCCAAAGAATGCATTTTGTTATGATGTATGTTTCCCCTATTAGACTGCAATCTCATGTCTAAATTATACCAACATATGGAAAACTGAATCCCCCTTCCCCCACACCTGTAATATTTTGAGCTTAATCATGCTTAACTCATTACTAAACAAAAATATTTTTAGGCATGTCCAAATTGAAAGCATTTGCAGACATCAAAATAAATGTGACTGAAGAATCAAAATTTGATTTGGGAAGGGTAGAAAACATTGTGGGAAAAGGAGAAAATGCTGGTTACCAGCATTTTCTCGTTTTCCCAAAATGTTTTCACGACGCTTCTTTCTCAGCGTTGTTAAAAGTAGGGATTGTGTGGTAAAGAGTTCACATGCTTTAGCAGGGATAACAATGTTTGAGGTGGTAAAAGACTGTATCTGCATTGGCATGACTGTTAGTAAACATTTTACACAACTACCTGTAAATTACTAAAATTGGACACGCAGGGCATATTAGCCAAAGTTTTGACAGTATATATCCAAGATCTAGGGTCTTACTCAGCGGCTATTTTAGATTTATTCCAAGTCCAAATCCTCCAACTTGTATCTGAAAGGTAAAGACATTTTGTCACAGCATGTCAGATAGCTGGTTTTAGAAGTAAGACTTAAAAGAATTAGGACTTTAACCCTTTACCAAACAATGCC
Source organism: Tridacna crocea (assembly GCA_943736015.1). Lineage (NCBI taxonomy): Eukaryota > Metazoa > Mollusca > Bivalvia > Cardiida > Cardiidae > Tridacna > Tridacna crocea. The sequence continues at coordinate 21,693,474 of OX031069.1, forward strand.
TGGTTTTTACGGCCCAGAGGAAGAGGCCTTCTGAAAACATCATGGGAAAAGGAGAAAATGCTGGTAACCAGCATTTTCTCCTTTTCCCATGATGTTTTCTACTCTTCTAAAGTCAAGCTTCAATTTTTACTTCAAATTTATTTTGTCATCTGCAAATGCTTTCAACTTGGACATGCCTAAAATTTTGTCGTTTGGTAAAGAGGTTAAGATAATCTGCTCCAAGATGAAGCACACATTATTGGTAGCAAAATTTTGAACTCTACATATAATTACATTTGGAATTAAAGGTAGCCCTGCAGATTTTGGGACGAAAATGTTACAAAAAAAACAAAAAATCAACCTTATACTCCCAAAGCCTTATAATTTTCATTCATTAAAACCCAGTAGTCGAAAACCATCCAAGAATAGATAAATTAGAGATTTACTACAGCCCAGGTCAACACTGAAGGAAACATGGTCTATTTTTATATGAGCAACTCGCTCATTTACATACTGGAAATATACAGACGAAGCTTCAAACATAGCATCCGAAGTTCTAGACATTATGCAAAAATAATTACATGTTTGTTATGTTATGGAATTTAATAGTCATTAGTCACGAGCAAGTCACTTAACATTCCCACAATGCTTTTTTGATTTTGGCGGGAAATTTAAAAATAGCTTAAGAGGCTACATAGCCTTTTAAGGGAATACCACCCAAAAAAATTTTTTTTTGTAATTTTATGATTCTTAATTACTGATGATTTGTATTATTTTTTTCATATAAATTTCAGTGGTATATATATTTTTTAATTTGGTGTGATGTGAAAATTCTGAATACCCACCTTTAAGAAATTATAAGCAGAGTTCTTTTTGTTTTCAGATTTGGCAACATTTGAGGGGGCAGAAAGTCGGGTGAACACATTAGTCGGTGCTGCCAACAACCATGACAACTTGTGTAGAATGGACCCAGCCTGGCACCCATGGCTGTGAATTATACATACAGTTACTAACTATGCCAAAACAGAATTTACTGAATTATATCTTCGTAGAAGGCGACTAAAATTAGAGACAAACGGCTGCTTTCCTCGTAATTCGTAGGATTGCAGGCCTCTGCCAACCCTCAGAAAATGGGGAGAAGTGACTTCTCCCTAGTCTGAGAATGGGGACAAGTTTTTCAAAATGAGGAGAAGTGGTCAGACTTTAGGGAGAAGCTCAGATGGACATCAAAAAATAGATGTGGGCCGAAATATAGAGGGAATTCACAACACCTTAACAATATAACAAATTAATAACATTGAAAATCATGTGAATCTAAATGGAATAAAATTATTTTATGCTTTTTATCTTTTTCATGATCAGTATACTTATTCCTTTTGGAAACTACTCAAAACATATTCATTCATAGTTTGCTAAATTCACATACATGTGCCTTTAGGATTAAAATAGTATGGAAAGAAATGATAATTGAAAGAGAAAGCAGTGCTAGTTTGAGTATTAAATAGTTTCTCGAGTATTAAATAGTTTTTCTTTTCCAAATCTTCCAAACACTAAACTATTTGTTTCCAAAGTCCTGAATATAGATTTTTGCTAAATATCATTCTCATTATCAATTTTAATATACATTATAGTATTAATGTAACATATATACCTATCAAATTGACAGCATTTGCAGCAGACAAATACCGGTAGATAACCACTCAAAGGCTGTAACTAATGTTTAAAGATATAAAAAAATATAGTGTGTCAAATGTAGAAAAGCTTACTTCCAGCATTTTCTCATATTGCCACGATGTTTTCACCTTTCTATTGGTAAGTTAGACCCAGTTTCAGAGTGCGAGAGACATCGAAAATATAGCTGTCTGATTACCATTTGTCTTCGATTAATATCGGATAAATCGTAAATAAAACCATCGTTCAACAACTAACACCTAATTTATTATCTAAGCCTTGTAGATCGGCGGTTCGCGGCCCAATCAAGGAAATACTATAAATCAACGGAATACTTAAATCTATCTAAAATCAGACAATAACATTTTTTTTAAAATTCTATCTTTTAGTTAGCGTTATAGAATATATTTGATTTTATCCAAACGCTGTTGTGGTGACGAGCTACCATTTTGAAGTTGAATCATGTGACTTCGGTAAAATACTATATTGGCGCCTAATTATAGTCACATGATTTGAAAATATAGTGCCACATGATCTGGGAGATGATCTAAGTACGACATCATATCCGATCGTTTGGAAAACTGCGAGTAATAACAAATTTTAAAGGATGGGCTAAATGGTGATGGGCAAGTAGGTACCGATTCCATCGTTTTCAAAACTGGAATATTTCAATCCCTTTAAAACTTTGGAAATAAAAGTTGACGACGAAAGACCGATATCAGGGGTAGGACTTTCACTTCCATATAGTTACTAAATTTAGCAAACCGTGTTTCAAAAATAGAGGTCCGACAAACACTGATAGGCGGCGCTGACATTTCTCAATAAAAGGGGATTATCCCATGGTGTCCTAAAGTTAATTAACAATGACTTGTCAATCGGACTGTCGGTATGTTGTAAACTAATTAAACTTGCTGATTGGGCAGTTTCTGTAAATCGGGTACGGCACATGCTGATTTGGTAGGTTAGACCACAGGAATTTGACATTCTATAACCAAAATAAATGATAAAACATGAAAAAAAAATCTCCCCTATATAATATAAACACAAGGAACGCAACGTCTCGATTGCTGGGGCTAGCACCCAACAGCCTTTCCCAACCAAAATCCCCACGAAACAAACATTGATCATAATCTCATTTAGCCTAGCGATAGACAAGACAATAATGTACCTGCGACATCCGGCGATACCTCAGTAGACACCTTTCAACCGGAGATATCCGTCATGTTTTACAGCTCTATCAGGACATTTTGATTTATCCGGGTGGCCATTCGCTGACGTCACAAGAAGTGCAAGGAAGCGTATTTTCGTATAACTTATTACTATTATTTTTTTCGTTTTTAAGACATTTATGGACATCAAATGATACTAAAGATTCTAGAAAAATCTTTAGTATCATGTGATGTCCATAAGTATCTTAAAAACGAAAAAAATAATAGTAATAAGTAATACGAAAATACCCTTCCTGCTACTTTCTGTGACGTCAGCGAATGGCCACCCGGATAAATCAAAATGTCCTGATAGAGCTGTAAAACATGACGGATATCTCTGGTTGAAAGGTGTCTACTGAGGTATCGCCGGATGACGCAGGTACATTATTGTCTTGTCTATCGCTAGGCTGAATGAGATTATGATCAATGTTTGTTTCGTGGGTGATTTTGGTTGGGAAAGGCTGTCGGGTGCTAGCGCCAGCATCGAGACGTTGCGTTCCTTGTGTTTATATTATATAGGGGAGATTTTTTTTTTTCATATTTGATCATTTATTTTGGTTATAGAATGTCAAATTCCTGTGATTAGACACAGGACGCTTTGTCAATATACGCGAGGCGACTTCCCGATTTTTTCAGGCGACTTGGACTTCGCTTTACTTGGCGAAATGAGCGAAGTTTTTTGAAATCAGGCGACTTCTTCGCCCACTCGGCCAAGGCCTGGATTGCAGCAGGCTGGGTAGTTCTTATTCCAAATCCTATATTTTTTTTCTTGATGTAAATAGGGTTTGGAATGGGAATCAATTGGCCTGTGGGACCCCCGTGTGGTTTAATCGGGGGTATAAGAATAAACCACTGCAGTCCCACGATCGTCACATCTGCCATTTCATCTGGCGGAACAAAAGTGACAGCATGCATGTCGTAAAAGGCGACAAAAGGGGCATCATTTTGTGTTTCATCCATTCCTCATTTATCATGTTTGTCTTATGTTGTTGCACATGTATGTTATTTTCACCGTGCATTATTGTTTACTAAGTAAGTGCACCCAATATGACACAAGTTGTCGACGGGCCATAAAACACTATTCATTCTATTCTGTTCTATTACTGAATTATATCTGAATGAAAGAATGGGCTAGGAACAGAATTAACACATTAATTTAAATGATTATTATCTGCAGACAATATTTTCATACATGTCTGAAAAATTCAAGAGAATGCGTAAGGGTTGCTTAGGCACCCACATACCTAAAGATCATGAATATTGCCCTAATTATCAAAAATACTACTTGAATGATTCTTCCCTTGAGTTCATACCCTTCATTTAACTAAAAGAAATGAAGAGATGTTCATCTTCAGACTGTGTTGGAAGATGTTACTTTGTAACTTTGTTTATTGCGAATGAAAGATGGAGACCAAAATGCATAATTTTTGATAAATACATGTACAACGATGTTTGTATTTTGATTTTTAAAATTGTTTAAGAAACAGTATTCTTTCCATTGTTGTTTGTCGTTCAACAATCTACGTTTTTGAGTTATGGGGCACAATACTTTGAACATATTTATATCACATGGATTGAGAAACTAGTTCTTACAAGTTATACTAATCTGTCTCGATTCTGCATCCTGAGAACTACACCAGGACTTGGGGAGAACATTTGGGCCAATGAAAGATCTCAAAGTTGACACTCGCTCCCAGGTATCAAACTCAGGACCTTATGGTTACGAGGCCGACGCTTTACCCCACAACCACGGACACCACAGGGCACAATAAACCACAAGGCTGACATGGAAACCATTCTGTGAACTACAATTGATACTGTGATGAAGATGAAAAGTTGAAAAATTTCTCAGAAATAAAACCATGTCCAAAATTTAAATACTAGGATTACAGTTTACATAAGCCAAAGACTTTACCATATAGGGGCAAAAATTAGGTACTTAAATCTTTACTAAACGAAAAATTGTTTAGACCAGTCAAAATTGAAAGCGTTTGCAGATGACAGAATAAATTTGGTTGAAAAATTGAAATTTGTATTTGGAATGGTAGAAAACATTGTGGGAAAAGGAGAAAATGCTGGTTACCAGCATTCTCTTCTTTTCCCAAAATGTTTTTAAGAAGCTCCTGTTATAGGGTTGTTAAAAGTCCGGATTGTGTGGAAAAGGGTTAAAGAAAAAAAAGGTCAGTTGAAGGCAAAAATAACAATATGTATTGACATGTATTTTTATTTGTTTTTGCTCTAGATTTACAGAATTGTATAAGCTTAGTAGAGAATATTGTTGATGTTTTTAATTCTTTTCATGGGAAGAAGAGGGTGAAGTTGTTGTGATGGTCTTACAGAGATTACCGATCCCTTCACCCAAAAAGTCTAATATGACTCTGGGGAAGAAAACTTTAGAAAACATTGATGGAAAAACAAAAAAATGTAGGTTATTTTTCCTAAGTTTTCGCCCATTTCCTTCATAAAGTATTTTGTTCAAGCCATTGTTTATATACCCTCTGCTCATACCTTTAGTTTGTACATATCTTAAGTTTTGTTTCAGTATTTGGGTTTTTGCCTTTATCAAGAAATTTGACGTGAAATTAATGCCTACATTTTGTGTCTATTTTCATACCACCATTTTTTTAAACTTTTAAAAATGGTGTCATGTAAATAGTCATGAATTGTAGAAGGCTTAGATTTTGCTTTCTGGTCTAAAGTTGCCCAGCCACTTAACTCCTTACCACACAATCCTGAGATAATATTTCTAAAAACATTGTGGGAAAAGGAGAAAATGTTGCAGCATTTTCTCCTCACACAATGTTTTCTTCCCTTCCCATTGAAAATTTTAACTGTTTTTTGACTGCAAATGCTTTCTATTTAGACTAGTCTATAATTTGTTGATTGGGACAAATCTTTACCATCCAGCACAAAAAACAAAATTGGGAGAAAAGAATAATAAGTGCTGGTTTGGTATGCAAGTACTACTAGTCCCCCTTGTTGTCTTGTAAGATATTAAGCTTTTTTTTTTCCATTTTTTGGGGTTTTTTTTTTAAAGTATGTCTCTTTTTTTTTTTGTCCTTATTTCCAGATTTAGTGAATGCTTTCACAAGCCGCTTTAGCATTTAGCCTTTAAGTTACAGGCATGTTTCATTCCAATTATTTCAGTTCGATTTGTATGTAGAATGAAATATAATTGATATTTTGTATATATCATGAATAACTGAATAAAAGACTGATGTGTAACAAATTTTATGTCTTTTTTTGCTGATCTGATATTCAAGTTACTCATTATTTCTCCTGAACAACTTTGTATGTTCATGCAATTGACAATGTTAGTAAAGTTGAAGGTGAAATGATAAATTGTCCAAACAAGGTATTGCTTCTTTTCCCAAAGGATTGCCTTGTATATTTTTGACATGTAGAAATCTCCTTTTGTCACATGAAACACCTTTTTAAGCTAATTATCCCTTTACCAAATAAACCCTGTTTTCTACGAAACCAAGATAGGAGCCTTCTGAAAACATTGTGGGAAAAGGAGAAAATGCTCGTAACCTGCATTTTCTCCTTTTCCCACAATGTTTTCCACCCTGTGTCTTGTGTGGTCGCTGATGAGAAAGACCTGAGCAAGGTAAAACCTTTGTCTTGATCTCGAAATTCCCAGCATATTCCTGATGAAAAGCATTACACGCTTGAATAATGAGCTGTTGTGGTAATATGACTGATAATGTTGAAAGCAACGTAGACCCATTACCACATAATCCCCACATATGACAACCCTGAGAAAGGAGTCTTTAGAAAACATTGTGGGAAAAGGAGAAAATGCTGGTAACCAGCATTTTCTCCTTTTTCCACAATGTTTTCTACCATTCCAACTGTAAATTTCAATGTTTTCTACTCTTCACAAAACAAATTTTAAATTTTCAGTCACTTTTATTTTGTATATTTTATTTCTCACTCTGCAAATGCTTTTGATTTGGACAATCCTAAAATTTTGTCGGTTGGTAATGAGTTAAACAATCCCAGTGCGTTTACTGATGATGCCTTTGCATTGCTGTGGCAATGCTTGCTTACAGGCAAATAACCTACGATAAGACCCAATTGCTACATCCCAAGTAAATTATATTACTCTCAGATGATATTTTAGCTTTTGTTGACATACACAATATTGCAAAACAAACACATAAAAGTAAGACAGGTAAAATGCATTGCTTCATTACAACGGACATGTAAGCAGTAAGGAATACCTGTTTCCCCTATTATTATGAAGTCAGTCAACCTTGGAAAAACCTGATACCGTCTGAGAGTAATAGATCCCCCAGCAATATTGTTTTGACATAAAAGAAGTACTATTGATATTGGGTCCAACCTTCATGATCACCTCTTGACTAAAGGACAAAACTTTGGACTTGGTGAAATTGAAAGCATTTCGCAAGCTAATCAAATATTAATCGGAAAATGAATTTATTTTCAGATACATAGAAAAAATTGTGGGTAAATAAGAGAAAATGCTAGTTGCATTTTTGTTATTGTTTTCATAGGTTGGTGTTCTTGGGGTTGTGAAAATTTGATAAGGTGGGTGTCAAAATAAAAGCGTGGCAGGCAAAGCCAGGAGGATGGCTTTCTAATTGTGCTTGCGGGAGAAGTGTTGGCAACTGGCAGAGAGAATCAAAGTGTTGAGAACACTGAAGTGATATTTGTCAAGGAAACCATCATGTGGAATTAATAATATGAACGAAAAAGAAATACTACTCAAATATTGACTTGAAAGTCCACTTACTAAGCAAATGAATTATTTTTTGATTGAAGGGAGAGTATGGTTGCAAGAGAACTCGCACCCTGGAGAACTCGTACTCTGGGGAACTCGTACCCCAATCTGAAAGATGCAAGTTCACTTGACAACTCATACCCTCGACATGAATTCTCCAGAGAACTCGTACCCTACAGATATTTTGGAGGATAGATTTATACATGTGTATATCATTCAGATTTTGGTGAATTGATGAATTTTATTTTATCTTTTGTGAAATGAGTAAGTTATAGAATAATCAAGCATTGGTAACTTAGGTATTTGTAATAAAGTATCAGTTTTGTAACGAGATGTTTGATGGATTTAAATGGACAGTAAATAGGTAAATGGGCAGGTAAATTTTAGAAAGATTAAATTATCTGTTAGATCTACATAATCTGGGTGCATTGAATTATTGAAAGATATGTTTTTTTAAAAATCTCATTCAGATATATGCATTTATTGTTTGTTGATGGAATATACCAATTTTTCAAAGGAGTCAAAAAGTGTTGGGTACTAGAAATTCACATATCAGGTGTGATAAACACCATAATGCACACTTTTACCATTTACCAGCATTTTAACCGGTATTGTTTGTTAAATGCACTCTTAACCCTTTACTAATCAATTACATGGTTTTAGGAGGAAAAAGACTTCTATAAACATTGTTGGAAAAGGATAAAATGAGTATAACCTTTTTTAATTATGTAACATTAAAAGAAGAAATCTAGCCTTTTGAATCTTGATGGATCATTACTTTACCCTTTACCAAATAGTGCTGAGTTACTATAATACCACCCTGTGGGAGATAGCTTTTGAGAATGTTGTTGGAAAAAAGGGGGGAGGGGGCACTTATAACCAGTATTTTCTCATTTACCCACAATTTTTTTCCACCCTTTCAGAGAAGTGAATTCCACCAAATATGAATTTGTCGTCTGCTGATGTATAGAATTTTGAAGAGTCTAAAATGCAAGTTCACATATTGCAATATTTGTATTTTTCTCTCTTCTCTCATTTTCATTTTACAGACTTCTCTCTGTTTTCTGATACATTTACTACACGGTCTTGAGTTTCAACCACACCAAAGAAGTTTTCGTAAGCACTGTGGGAGAAGGTGCAAAATCGGATAACCAAATATGGTCCCATTTTTCCACATGTTTACCTTTTCAAACATAAGATATATTACTGCATGAGACAACACACAAGTTTCTTTATGTCTTTTCAACATATACAAAAAAAAACCCAACCATTCTTCATCAAATCTACATCAAAATAATGGCATAAAAATAAAAGTTGAGAACATGGTGGTAAACTATCATTACATGTATCAGTGGGGGTACGACTTCTCTGGAGAACTCCTACCCTTGAGATTGGGGTACAAGTTCTCCAGGGTATGAGTTCTCCAGCATGTTCTGATACCATTTCGACCACTTACAGTAGATTTTGATCTACGGTACATAACTCGGCATTTATTGAAAAAAAAAAAAATCTGTCCTGTTTGAGTTTCAATGGCACAACTGGTCTCAAAATGCACCTTAATTGCTGTAAATTTGAATATTTCTAGGAGGTAGGTCCCCGAATCCTATTTGAGATGTCCAGGGTTAAAAAACCCGTCTCCACCTCTGAAGAAAAAAGGGTAAGCAGATGCCCTAGCGGGGCTAGACCATAGCGCTCCAGACAAAGCCACAATAATAACAACAGAGCCCCTCCGATTGAAGGTAGGCCTAGTGTCCTTACCAACTACATATGATGTAATCAGAAAATTGAATGCTAGTTGATATAGATCTACAGCAAAATTGCAAATAAAGATTGTAGGCAATAGATCTATATGGCTGGAAATAGACGTTTTAGTAGATAAAAACAGGACTAAATGGGTAGGTAGAATAAAAACTAGAGGCTCTTGAGGGGCTGAAATCACTCTACTGGCAGTGAATTTGCTTTTGTGCTAACATACATCATAAATTTATGATGCTTCAAACCACTGAGATAGCTTATGTAGGTATGGTGAAATGAAAAAAGAAAGTGAATAAGATAAAGTACAGTTTCTCAAAACTAAATGTTTGGAATCAAAGCCAACTTTGAAAATTTGTAAGCCTTGTATAACATAATCCTAGCAAACTTAAAGAGAATGTGACTAATAATGTTGACTTTGGTGAGAAAACAATACTAACTCATCAAATGGCTGCTTTTTCTGAATGGTTTTCTAGATTTTCTTCACTTTAAATAGAGTTCAATTCCTTAATGAACCAAACAATCTTTACAAGTTTCAATTGGATCAACACTGTGAGCTTCATTGCCCAAACAAGAAAATGGAAATTTTAACTTTTGAATGGCTACTTTTTCCACACTGATTGTCAGGGCTTTTTTCTTCCAAAAGTCAATACCGTTCAAGCCGTTTATGATACATGGTAACTGTGCAAGTTTAATGAAGATCAGGCCCCAAATGCTGACTTCATCACATTAACAAAAATTGGAAATTTTCAACATTAAATGGCTACGTTTCCCATACTGATTGTCATATTTTTCCCCAAAATCGATAAGGTTTATTTTAAGCTGTTGATATAACAGAGCAACTTTGCAAGTTTCATGAAAATCCGACCTCAAATGCTGACTTCATCGCATAAACCAAAGAAATGGAGCTTTTCATCAGCAAAAGGCTACTTTTCCCATACTGTTTGTTGGATTTATTTTTCAAATTCAATAGGGTTCAAGCTATTTATGAGATTAACAAACTATGCAAGTTTTACAAAAATCTAATTACAATTGCAGACTTTATCGCATTTACATGAAAATCTAAATTTTGAACTTAACATGGCTACTTTTCCCATGTTGTTGGTCGATTTTTTTTTTTTTTCAAAATAAATAGGGCTGAAGCAATTGATAAGATAAAGAAACTGTGTAAATTTCACTGAAATCTGACCACAAATGTAGATTTTATGGCATAAACAAGGAATGGAAATTTCAAACTCGAAATGGCTACTTTTCCCACACTGTTTGTTGAAATTTTGTCAAAATCGGCAGCTTTCATGCTATTGATGAGATAAACAAACTGTGTAAGTTTCACCAAAATCTGATGAGAAATGCAGACTTTATCGCGTAAACAAGAAAAAGATTAATGGATGGATGGATAGACAGACAGATAGACAGACAGACGGACAGACGGACGGACGGCTGAAACCCGATGATATAGACAGCAGACAAAAAACTATAGAGAGCTCCTAATTATTGCCGCTGTGGATCGGTCTCGGGTCTGTCACAGATCTATACGTTGTCTATCAGATTCCATTGTGATTTTATGGTCAAAGGGAAAAAACTCGAACAATCTGACATTCATTAATTATAAAGAGTACTCTCCCTTATTGCTCCCCCCCCCCCCCCCCACCTCCGGAATAGTCTTTTTGTCAACTATTACAGTCACAACGAAAATTTAAGAACCGGTGCGGGGTTAATTTATACCCATAGGTATATCAAAAAACCCGGACCCTCTGTTAACACTCATCCTACTAAATGAGTAAGATGAGACTTTCAAGCCGATTTTGAAACCCAGTCTTTGCTATTTTAAAGGAGTTTTTCTTTGGAAAAATGTTCTGAATGGACCGTCACGTGTAGATTCAAGATCAGCCTGCACGTCTATTTATATGTATACACCTGAGTCAAGTCTTTGCTGATGGTTTCATCGCTGGTATTTTTCAGTCATAGGCAGGATGCTGTGGCGTTATTATAAAACAATTTATAAAGTGTCTCGGAGATTAAGTGTTCAAATTAACCCTTTCCCAGACGGCAAATTATGGACCAGACCAAATTCAAAGCATTTTGAACAGTTGCTTAAAAGATGATTTTTCTTTATGATAGGGTAGAAAACATTGTGGGAAAAGGAGAAAATGCTGGTTACCAGCATTTTCTCCTTTTCCCACAATGTTTTCAAAAGGCTTCTGTTCCTTTCCCGTAAAAACCAGGGATTGTTTGGGAAAGGGTTAAGAGAGTGACCTCCCATCTTACAACCCCCTTCCACAAAAAAAGGGGTCCGATCTAAACTTGGATCAACATTAATAAATTGGGGGAAAGCATAGCATTCATCTCCATTTATTAGCTTGGAAGATTCAGACCCGTATGCTTTCACTATCTGTCCCCTGTTCCTTACGGTCAATGATCACAGAAATGATTGGAATTGGACAATTCAGCCCATATTTTTAGTATTTACTAATAGCCTCGAAAACCTAATTGAACGAAAACATGTCGTTGGTTCATAAGTTTAAACATTGTAATACAACAAAACTTATTTATTGTATACTTTCATCAATTGATAAATTTAATTTTAAATATACATTTAGATTCTGTGTGAGCTCTTACTTTGATAACCGAATTGTTACTTCCAAGTTAAAATTTCGGCGGTGGCCTTGTTTACAAATGTGACGAAATACAAGGGAGACTACCACCTGTTTACAACGTATATAGTAACCACATCTGCAATTGTTTTTTCTTTCTTTTGTCTTCTGTTATGATATTTTCAGAAGTAGCAGCATCTGCAATCCTGTCTCCTGACTTAAACTTTACCAGAAATAATGACGGCTGTACGACTATTTATTTTTCGATACAGGTCGTCTTCGCAAGCTGCAATGATGTTTATTCGTCTTTGGTTTTATGCTGTCCACAAATATAAGGGAAGTAACTCTGTCATAAAAAAGCGATGTCAGTACATACCAGTTTTCTCCCTTAGACCATAAAATTACTCCTAATTTGAGCCGGTTTTGGTTTATGCCACACACAACTTCCGACTGACGTAAATCAGTGTCAATAGAGTGGAGAAAAAGTAAAAGTGTTCATGAAATAAAGGAACTTTTTAGTCGTACAAATTAATGTGAAAATAGGCAAATCAGAAACGGGCGAAAGAGACTTTTTTTTCTCAGAAATTTACAACCATGATCCGTACAACAACGAATATTTGCATATATGTTTATTTGACTCTACTCAGCAATTTTTTGTTGGCAGTAAATACATGTATACTGCTTTAACTACCAAATGACGAATTCTAAACTCTTCTAAATTGAAAACTTCTGTAAAAACATTCGAAAGTGAGACAAATGAGACAATAGCCCTCAATAGGGTCGAAAACATTGTGGAAGATGGAAAAAAAACTGGTTACCAGCATTTTCTCCTTTCCCTTCAAGGTTCTCAGAATCCTCCTTCGTCAGGTTCGTTTAGACTTGGGATTGTGTTGTAGAGAGTTAACTTGTGAAGAGATAAACTCCAGTTTATCATACACGACATTTAAAAACTACATGAGAAAACAGACAAGTTCCTTTACTTTATTTACGTCTTTTCAACTGATGTAAAAAAAAAACCCCACCATTTTCATCAAATCTACATCACAATAACGGCATAAAAATAATAGTTTACAACATGGTGGTAAACTATCATTGTATGTCTTAGTGGGGGTACGCGTTCTCCAGAGAACTCGTACCCAGGGTACGACTTCTCTGGAGAACTCGTACCCTTGAGATGGGGTACGAGTTCTCCATGGTACGAGTTCTCCTGATACCAAGAGTACTCATGACAAAGTTAACCCTTTACCTCATAAGACATTTCTATGGTATCTCTAATTGACCCTAAATAACAGCAAGGATGGAGCTGTTTCTTATGTGTATATACGACACATTTTGATTGCATAGAAAACATTGTGGCAAAAGGTGAAATTGCTCTTCACGAGCAATTTCACCTTTTGCCACAATGTTTTCCAAAGGCTCCTACAAGCAATGCGTAATAATGAGTATCTATGAAGTAAAGGGTTAAGATTATTTGTGAAGTGGTGGTCTCCCTTTGATCATTAATATGAGTCAGGAGTAACGTCCCTTGACAATAGGATGCATAATGGATGAGACAGAAACCATGTGAATATATCAAATAAAAATTAAATTTGTACCTGAAAACAATGGTTTTGAAATATCTTTGGTCGTTAACTTTTTACTCCCAACATTACGATCAATAATTTCGATCTATAAATCATTGTCTGTGCATGTCATGTTCTTCGAAGATTCGACCCGTTTGATATGACGCATCACTGTCCCCAAAACTTGGGGGATTGTACGGTAATACGCGCTATAAAGTAGCAATGGAGAAAATGGCATTTATCAATACTTTTGAGGAGAAATCAGGCCTGTTTTAGAGCCAGATTTCGTCATAGCTGAATAAATCGTACCAGGTAGCGTTTTATTGAACAGGTTTATTTCAGTTTGAAATTCAAAGTAACAGTTGTCACGTAGAAAAGTAGTCCGGTTCTGTACCCACAATGCCCAAATTAGATAGATCTGTATTTGTAGAATGCCGTCTGGCTGAAGATAAAGATCTATAAATATGCCCAATCAAATGGTGTAGCATGTGATGAACAAGCCATGGGTCAAACAGGTTTTGGAACGCAAAAACCCAGGACCAAGCGATCGGTACACAAATTTTGTATCATTGCGGAGGCTATGAGCGAGTGAAGCTAATTTCAATCAAAAATTAGTAATTCCGCGATCGACGGCCTTACTCAGTGTATTTCAACATGCCATTTCCAATATACATACCAGAGTGCTACCGAAAAATTCATTTGCCTTAGAAAAATGGAGTTTAATTGGATTTATTTCCTTCGGCTTTGCACAAAATGCGATACATGGTCTTTAAAATTCAACATTGAACTCATAATGATATTGTCTTCAACAAATACAAAATGTACACAAAAGAGCGACCTGGCAATATTTTAACCTTTATCCAGTTAACCCATTACCAAACGACAATATTTTAGACTAGTCCAAATTGAAAGCATTTGCAGACGACAAAAAAAAGTGACTGAAAATTTGAAATTTGTTTTGTGAAGGGTAGAAAACATTATGGGAAAAGGAGAAAATGCTGGTTACCAGCATTTTCTCCTTTTCCCACAATGTTTTCTAAAGGCTTCTTTCTCAGGGGTGTCAAAAGTAGGGATTGTGTGGTAATGGGTTAAATAACTAACTCGAATCTTTCAAGTCGATAGTAACAACCCAAATTTTGCTATTTCAAAGGTTGTTTGGAAAAATGACCTCTCCTCATCGGACAGTGTAGATCCAAGATCAGACTGCACGATCTGTGCAGTCTGATCTTGATCCACAATGTCCGAAAACGGTCGGTGATTCGCGCTTAGCAGCCTTTGGGTTAACTTGGTGGTAAAATTCATTTCTCTGCAACTAATCCTTGACCAAACGGACAGTAATAGTCATCCGGATATAATTTGAATTTAACTCTTTACCACAACAAAATTTATAGACTGGTCCAAATTGAAAGCATTTGCAGACGACAAAACAAAGTTGACTGAAAAATTAAAAGTTGTTCTGGGAAGGTTAGAAAACACTGTGGGAAAAGGAGAAAATGCTGGTTACCAGCATTTTCTCCTTTTCCTACAGTGTTTTCAAAAAGCTTCTTTCTCAGGGGCGTCAAAAGTAATGATTTTGTGGTAATGGGTTAAATGCATTTTAAAGCCTGCATTGTTTATTTTTGGGCCGGTACTGTGCCTTTAAGTATTTTCACACTTAACTGTAAGTTGGGGTCAACGGTCAATATGATTATTATGATTGACGATCAAAACATTGGATTTAACATTTTAAGCACATTAGAAAATTTCAATTGAAATAGTTAATTGTGCCCAAAAGTAGTCTTATTGATTTAAATAAATCCTATATTACAATAGAACGGTCAACCCTTAGATTGTATAGATAAAATTTAGGTAATTTTTAAGACATCAAAGATCAAGATTAGACTGCTAAGAATTTGCAGTTTGATCTTAGAATCTGCACCAGCATATTTGTAAGAATTTTTTGAACAAAGTCAGCTTGAAATATCGATATTGATGACTTTTTCTACGGTTACGAAATGTCCAGTTTATTTCACTTACACAAAAGTTAACCCATTACCACACAATCCCTACTTTTGACGACCCTGAGAAAGAAGCCTTTAGAAAAAAAAAAAACATTGTGGGAAAAGGAGAAAATGCTGGTAACCAGCATTTTCTCCATTTCCCACAATAATTTTTACCCTTCACAAAACAAATCTCAAATTTTCAGTCACTTTTATTTTTTCGTCTGCAAATACTTTCAATTTAGACAAGCCAAAAATTTGGTTGTTTTTGGAAAGAGTTAAGCGCAAATATGAGTTCTGCTTTGACAAAAGGGGGTTAATATCATCTCCGCGATTCATAAAACTGTGCAATTTATCCTATAGTAATGTGCCTATAAATCCACTTTATATAACAAAATGACTAAATCATGAAGCAAGTAAACTGGTTGTTTGACATGCAGACCTTTTTTCAGTATCAAAATGTTTCGACTCAGGCCGGCCCGCGCGTCCGTGCAGCTTGGCCTGAGTCCATACTTTTAGTAGATACCCTTTTCAAAGGGTATATCTCAATTTATTTATGTACTTTTAAATCAGATTTTCAGATTTCAGTTTAGTATTTCATGTTTAAATGCCATGTACATCTAACAGTGATTAATAAACGGCTTGTTAGGAGACGAGTGAGTTTTTAGTAGAGTAACATGTGAGTTTAAATGTTTTTTTATTTCCAACTCTCCAATATTACATTTTGTAATAATTTCTTATAAAGAACATGTACTTACGTTATTGTCACGATGATGGGTTTATAGAAAAGTTTGAAATGTTCGCTTAATCTTTGAATGTTCCAATTGTTTCATCTCTTTTTTTATGTATAAGGTCAATATCAAAGAAAGACCATTCACTGATTATGAGCTTAAATCGGGTTCTAGAATTTAACATTCGCTGCGAATTAATGCTGACTGGCGTAAACTCAAAATTATTGCCAAATTGTCATCTTAGGAACAATATCTCTGGCGTATCAAGGGTTAGCTGGCGTTAGACTGCGAATTATTCATTGTGAAAAAGGGCTTGATGCATCTGCAAAGAGCATCGCCCAGGTCATCTTCGCAAGCCAAGGTTAGGATCACTACTAGAGTAGCGTCGTGGATCGTCACCCTTGGCTTGCGAAGAAGAACCCAGCTCAGCCTGCGCAGTCCGCACAAGCTAACCTGGGTCCGTATTCGCCAACCATTCTTAAGAACGCTCTCTGTCTTAGTCACTAGAATTTTCTACATTTGTAAGTAAGAGAACTTCTGATTAGCTAAACCATTCGGTTTAGCCAATCAGAAGTTGTGTTACTTACAAATTTAGAAAATCTTGGAGAATAAGATTAAGAATATTCTTGAGAATTAATGGTTAGTGAATACGGACGCTGCCATGGTCGAAACTTTTTGCCATTTGTAAATTTGTTTGCATGTCTAAGGATCAGTCTAGTACATGATAAAGTTGGTTGGTGGACAAAACTGACTCAAAGGATCACGGATTATGTGATAACATGGTTACATATACTTCGTATATTTATCACGGAGATGCACTATGCCCCATTTACAAAGAGTATGGCTCAGTTATTATGACAAGTATTTTTGGTTGTGGATGCTCTAATTGTAGATCACATCAGTTCGTAAAAATATATAATCTAGGTCAAAAATATAATCCTAGAAAATCCTTGTCTGCACGCACACTCGTTTAGGGATTTTAGAAAGAGACAAAAGCTGGGAATTTCCATCTTCGGTTGACCAAAACACCTGGTCACTTTGACATTCTTTGTTAAATGTGTATGAAAATTAGTGAACAGATTTGTTTTTTGTGGTTTTTGTCGTAGACAATACCAGTATGAGTTCAAGATTGAATTCTGAAATGCGTGTATCGTATTTTGTGCAAAGCCGAAGGAAATAAACCCAATGAAACTTAATTTTTCTCAGGCAAATGAGTTTTTTGGTCGCACTCAGATATGCAATTTGAAATGGCATGTTTTTACCAGCATTTTCTCCTTTTCCCACAATGTTTTCAAAAGGCCTCTTGCTCAGGGTCGTCAAAAGTAGGGATTGCGTGGTATAGAGTTAATTGATCAAGAAGCAATTCTTAACCAATACAGTAAATTTATATATAAATATCGACAAAAATTTAAGCCCTTCCATATTGTTTGCATCATTTTGCAAATGAAAAAATTAATGTGGTAAAAATAGGAATCATTTTTTCAACAGAGAAGAAAATATTACAGAAAAAGCAAAATAATTCCGTTGGTCAGTAAATGTTCTCCTTTTCCAAAGGTGTTTTCAAATGGCAACCTTAATAGGATCGTGTTCGGTTAAGTTCTAAATTGTTTTTTTGGGAACTTTCACACAGGTTGTCGACTGTGAGGAAATTAACATGGAAACATCTGACAGGATCCTCGGACGATGATTGGGTAGAAAAAATTAACCATAAGGCCACAGTCGTATTACTTCTGCTGTTTGCCATGTTCACTACTTCCGGGCAGTATATCTCCGACCCGATTCATTGCTGGTGCCCTGCTTTTTTCACGGGTAAGTCTGTCACGTGATGTAGATTCCTTATCCAGGGGTCAAATAATTCTGACATAAACCTTCATGGACTTAAACAGCTCAAGGACATGTTGCAATACGGCTCTAATCGTTACTGTTTTCTCCTCTCACCTCTGCTGAAGCATGTGAGAAAAGTAGTCGTAGGCTTTGGAAAGAAAGTAGTGTAAGTACCGGTGTGAGAAAGCCAGGAAACATATGTGCGTCACCGACCGCCATGATATGACCTTGGCTGTTAAAGTGGCGTTAAAACCCCAATACAACCAAAGTCCAATCGTAACAAGATCGGGCCACTTGTAGGGGCAACGTGACCCTGTATCAAAAAACAAAGTGCTTCAACAACTGGAACTTTCAAAACATTTAAGGCAAAGTAGAAACTTCTTTGTTTGTTGCTTTGTTTTCAAGGGTTGTCAAGCATATGGGAGGGGGGGGGGTCAGAGAATTTGTTCAAATTTTTAAAGCTAATACAGGATTCTGTGTACATTGCCTACGGATAGACTGACTATGTGTCAAACATCAGTATCGAACGGAAACTGGCGAACATACTGCTGATTTAAAAAAATCAAAATTTTGATAATTCGGAAAAGAATCTGGCGATCCCTATCACTTCGAATTACCCAGATTTGACTGTAATAATGTCAAGTCATTTTTTGTATGACTAAGGCACACGAAGACGATTATTTGAACTAGCATTTAACTATGCACCAAATTTAAAATTCCTTTATTTACTGAAAATATCACTATAACATTAACATTATAGCTCTGCTGTTTTAAGAAGATGCTTAGTGCATCTACAAAAAGTATCGACGCAGGTCAGCCTGCGCAGTCCGCGCAAGCTGATCTGTGTCGAAACTTTTTGTCTTGGGTCGAAATTCTGCTGTTCAAATGACCAAGATACCGGACAACTCAGTCGGTTGTTACGAAGCGGATTTTATTGATCTATGATAACTTACTTGATAGATGTATCACGAATCATATCTTAACCCTTTACTCCATAGATACTCATTTTTACGCATTGCTTGTAGGAGCCTTTTGTAAACAATGTGGCAAAAGGTGAAATTGCTCGTCTCGAGCAATTTCACCTTTTGTCACAATGTTTTCTATGCTATCAAAAGGTGTCATATACACATAAAAACGGCTTCATCCTTGGTATTAATTAGGGTCAATTAGAGATACCATAGAAATGCTTTATGGGGTAAAGGGTTAATGCATTACGCTCCTGCACCATTTCAAGTGTATGGCTTAGAATTATTATTATTATTATGGCTTAGAGTTATATTATTATTATTATTATTATTATTATTGATTCAGAGGTGTATGTAAAGTATACCAAGAATTACTGCTGGATCTCTAACACCTACCATATACCGATGACGTCACACATCCCGTCTAATATCGTAGCCAGGCGAGACAATCAGCTGGTTTACTACCAATGGGTTCCTTTCATATTGCTGATACAGGCCTTGCTGTTTAAGCTTCCCAATTTTGTCTGGTCCCTACTGAGCCAGAGATGCGGTATAGACATGTCTAAACTGTGTGAAATGATTGATTCGATTCAGGTATGTTGTTGTAAGTAACTTTTTACCTCACGACAAAATTTTAGACTCGTTCAAATTGCAAGCATTTGCAGACGACAAAATTAAGGTGACCGAAAAATTGAAATTCGTTCTGGGAAGGGTAGAAAACACTGTGGGAAAAGGAGAAAATGCTGGTTACCAGCATTTTCTCCTTTTCCAGCAGTGTTTTCAAAAGGCTTCTTTCTCAGGGGCGTCAAAAGTAGGGATTGTGTAGTAATGGGTTAAATTAAATTAAAGGGCCATAGTCTGCGAATAAGGGTTTTTCATGAATCTCCATTAGGCTTGAGACAAAGCAAGTCTTACGAACCAAGTCTCTAACAAAAGGTATTAATGGCTCACTTGGCCAATCCTGGAAGAGCCCCCATCTTACGAACGAAGTCCGTAACAAAGAAACAAATATGCAAATTTATGCATAGCAGAAATACAAGGACGGGGCAGGGTTAGAACTTGGAACGCCCGGACGAAAAGCCAATACCATAACGACTGAGCTAACGAGAATAACGAGAATTCTTCCTAACACCAAGGGTGATAACCTACGTCATAGCAGAGGTGTCGGAATAGCCTCCATTTTGTGCGCAAAGTGCAGATTAATTACTTTCAAAAGATGTATGTATACAAAATTGACTTAGAATACCTACTTCATCTGGTGACTGTAAATATATTTGTCCTATTCGTGAACTCAGAATGCCATGAAACAATGTTGTAGCTCTAAACACTTCAACACAATTATTCTTAACGGCACTGTATACGACATCTATTGTTAAATCGCACATGTGTCACACGCTTCGAAAATTGTGCGGAGGTAACTGCAAAATCAACGAAACTAATGAACAAAATATTAATGTATACTAGCGAAGAAAGTTGCCAGGTACCATATGCACTGCTTTGTTTGGACAGATCATCAACAATAATAATGTACAAGCTGAAAAACTTACCTTTTAAAACGAAAATGGTGGATTCAAAATGTCTCCGATGACGTAAGCTATGACATAGGTTGTTACCCCTGTAACACGGTTGTAAAGTATTGTACAAATTAAATCGGGACGCAGCCATGCATGAAGCAGTGGTCTCACGTAACAGCAAGTTATGTATAATTATGGGTTTTAATCGGGACGAAGCCATGCATGAATGAGTTGTTTCCCGTAACAGCAAGTCATGTATAATTCAGGATCCATAAAAGTCCATCTTGTATTACGACCAAGTGATTCATGAAATACACTGGTTCTTTGACGTGTATAAAATCAGCCAATAGCAAAAAGTTCGGACCAGGCCAGCCCGTGCAGATTGCACAGAAAGAAGTTCTGTGGGTGGAATCCTGGGCCCGTATTCACCAACCATTCTTAAGAGCGTTCTTTCTCTTATTCTCAAAAATTTTCCCACATTTGTAAGTAACACAACTTCTGATTGGCTAAACCATTCGGTTTAGCCAATCGGAAGTTGTGTTACTTACAAATTTAGAAAACCTTGGAGAAAAAGACTAAGAGTATTCGCAATGATGGTTGGTGAATACGGGCCCTGATTGATCAAGTCCTCGTGTGTTATTAGTTTTTCAGTTCCTTACTAGAAGACAAAATTATAGACTGGTCCACCACTCAAAGCATTTGCAGACGTTAAACTAATTGTTGGTCAAATAATTATTTAGCAGGATAAAGGTTCACGAAATTTCTACTTTTTGTCTCTTTAGTTTCAAAACCCAGAAAAAAGATACGAGCAAGTCCGAAATATCGCCATGTATATTAACAGATGGTTAATGGATCGACGCATACAGCACACCAATTTTGTGGGTTTTGTGGGTCGTGTAAAACAGAAACTGTCCTCCGTCTCGAGCCTCTGCTGTGGGCAGAGACATGGTCACTATTTGACTTGGCTTTCCATGTTTATAAAAACTTTATACTGTGTCAACGGTTTTTGCCAGTTTTCTATTTTAAATGCTTTTCTTGCCCTGGATTTCTGGTCCTACGGATTTGAGAGTTTTAAGTGCATGTTCTCCGATTGTCCTGTTATTCATGAGTCCAGAGCTTTCCCAAGAGTAACTCTGTGTGATTTTGAAATCCGACAGTTGCAGAATTTACATCCATATACTGTACAATGTGTCTTGCCTTTTAACATTATTAACGAGAAAATCTTTGCCATACTCTGGTTGTGGATTATGATGATTGCTTTCTTCAATATCGGAAACCTCTTGAGCTGTATCTATCAGTTTTTTGTTAAACACAACAGAGAGCTGTACATCAGAAAGTATCTTAGAGCAGTGAATGAAATCGAAACCACAGCGGATAAAAACCTGGCGAAAAAGTTTGCTGACCGATTTCTTCGAAATGACGGGTGCTTCATCTTAAGAATTGTAAATAAGAATACTACGGACATGTTTCTATCTGATGTTATTAAAGAGCTGTGGTTTTTATACAAGGAAGACCAAAAAGAGAATAGCGATGGTTTTCCAAATTTGCAAAGACTCCTTTCAGTTGGTGAGGAATTTGATACAGCTTTAGCGGATAACTTTCATATAGCTGCGATTGAAAATGGGAAGGACTCTGAGAGAGAAAAGAGCAGAGATTGATTATTGTGTGTTTGTAATTAAAAAATACCGTTTTTGCCTGTGTTGTTTTGCTTTGTTGTTTAGCCTTCGCAGACTGTGCAGGCTAATCCGAGCGGACACTTCACGCAAATGTCCGAATGCTAGTCGTATCTGAAGAAGTACGTTTGTATATTGACACCGATATAGTGAAACGATTACAGAAAGTTTACACTGGACATTGGATGCCAATCCTCTTACATTGTACTGCAGCTGACGAAAGTGCGAGGTTGGATGGGAAGTTGGTAATCTATTACATCAAATGTCTACATGCATACAAATCCAATATTATTAATTAACTCTATTCACATTTCAGAAATAGCTGTGGAAATAGATAAAGAAATTCAAACTGAACAGTCAACAGAGACACAACGTAAAATGTTGGCTGAGTACGAAACAAAACTTTGGAGCATAAATTGTTACCTTTTACAGAAAAGCTCGGCCAATCATTTCGATGCTAATTTTTTCATAAGACAGGTAAATGCTGTATGTTCTGACATATTGGGATATACTAGCTCTCCATTGAAATAGTAGTCATCATAGTTAATACTGCATATCTTTTTGAAACCTTTGTTTTCGAAGGCTTTTCTAGAATAGTTGGAAGAGCAATAAACTGCAGCATACATAGAAGAAATGTTCAAATCTTCGTACATATTAATGCAGAAATCAATTATGGAAGTTGCAATACCCTGATTGCGGTAATCTTTGTGCACTGATATATGTTCAAACTTGACAATTTCATCTATGCCAAACGTTTGAAAAATATCAGCAGCTCCAGCGAGTTGGTTATTGAGATGATTTGCTCGCTGAAGGGCTTGATCATTTATATCGTCGACGACTTGTTTGTCATTCTTCCCTTCGACATGTACAACGACCATACCAATGATTTCTTTTGATCCCGGTCTCAACAACATTACAGTTAAGCCATTTCTAAAAGGCAAAAGAAACCATATTTCCTTCAGGTCTGCTGTAAATTCTTGTCCAATGGCACGTGAGCATGGTTCATCTGGGATGTAGTGCTCTTTTAGGAAAGCCAAAGCATCATCAAAACGATCATCCTTTAGTAGAACCAACTCGCCATCTATTACTGTTTCTTTCTTTGCCTTTTCAAATGCCTGGTGAAAGTTAAAGAAAACCTGGCTATTAAAAGCATGTACAAAAACTCTCTTACTGGTCTAAAGACCCATTATGAGAAGTTAATGACAGTTAATTCGTTAACACAAAAATGCAAAAATGCGAACCTGTCCAAACTGAAAGCATCAACGGGCGAAATATTAACCCTTATCCTGGTAAATAACTAAAAATGAAATTTTCAATTCGAGAGTAGAAAGCCAAAAAATGTTATTTCAAAGGTATGTTTCGGAGAAAAAAATCTCCAGGTCGGACAGCGTAGATCCAAGATCAGACTGCACGTTCTGTGCAGTCTGATCTTGATCTACGCTGTCCGCAAAACGTCTGTGAGACGCGATAAGCAGCCAAAGGGTTAAATGACCTGCAACACGTGAAAAGGAGTATTAGGACATTTGTGTAAACTTTCAGATCGTGTTTGATTTTCTATCCCAAGCAAGTCTGCTGGAAGACAGAATGTTTTATCCTATTGCAAAGAAATTTCTTGTCATCAGATTGGACAATATGCCCCAAACATATATCTATCATGAACACTGGCAAAACCAATGTAAAAGCAGTTTCCCTTCGGGAGCCCGATGACTACACCATCACCACAACATCCAAAGTGGCGGCGTCACTCAAGATTAATATCAAGGTTATGCTCCAAGCTGTGTGTTTTAGCACGTCTTCCCAAGGTTTCAGTGACGTCACTTCCCAGTTACGTCAGTTTTCATTGAATTGGGGCACTCAGAAGGGAAATTCTACTTCGTCAGCGAACTCATATTTTTTTTTTTGCATGAAAAAAAAAAAGGGTAATATTTGCTTAACATACGTTGAAATGGTAATCTTTGCAGTATAATAAATTAGTTGTAAGGTCAGGTGGCAGGAGAATTTGAAACTTGTTCACGGCTGCGGTGAATCATGTCGCTATTGACGCTGACGGAAATGCCGCCTCGAATCAGTCCGAGACAACACTTTACACAAATACCCGAAAACCCCTTTCCTCGAATTGCAGGTAAAATATGGAATTGTAGTATACCCCTAATGGAAAACAGCTATTTCCACTAAAATATTATCCTATAAAATCGCTATGATTAATCAAAGTACTGATAGTACTGAAGGCCAGGAAATTGAGGATACGAAACAATACAAGAGGTCAATTTTAATTAATACAAACAGGTAAACGGACAGGGATACAAGCGGATTCCACTAAGCCCCTGGAATTCTTGGTTTTATCAGGAAATTTTGAACTGATACAAGAAAGCACATGCCAGAAACTAATTAAGCCAGAGCTAGGCATGTGCTTACAGTTATGGGGTGCTTGATAATGGCTTAGAATACTTAGCAATTTGTAAACAATCTCAAGTCAAAATTGAACTATTCAATCGGTGCAATACCAACTTTGGTTATCTAAATTTTCTGAAAACATGTGAA
Organism: Tridacna crocea; assembly: GCA_943736015.1. Classification (NCBI taxonomy): domain Eukaryota; kingdom Metazoa; phylum Mollusca; class Bivalvia; order Cardiida; family Cardiidae; genus Tridacna; species Tridacna crocea. The sequence continues at coordinate 21,718,214 of OX031069.1, forward strand.
GTCCTGAATGACGTTATTTTTCACATTTATGAGTCGTCTATTAACAGTAGCATATTTTTCTCAAAATATATCCTAATCAAATGATAAGTCTCTTTATTGTCAATTAGGTCGCACAGTAGATTGTATACATGTATTAAAATGTTTTATCACTATTTTAATTGCCAAATCAACTACCTCTATTTAATTTCCATTGATGACCCACATGAAATTAGTAATCACCTCATGAGAGATTCTTGGACCAACATATAATTACAATTAAAAACTGAGATTTATAAGCAACTTTTACAGATGATAAATTAAGGTGCTTCATCAGAAGCAAAATTTAACATGGTGTTAGCCGAAAGAGCCTTGAAAAACATTGTGGTTTTGTCTCAAAATCAGGATGCTCTGTGGACAACACGCTTTTTAAATCAGCCTGGCTAGTGTAACGTAATTTTGAGAGAGAGAAAATAGGCTGTTTGAAAGATATTTGTAGCTTGCACCAGTCAGTATGCCTCAAATCTCAAGATTTTCAGAATTATCAACATTGAAAGTATCTTGCAGACAACTGAAGTGTTGCTAAAATGATGGTTTTATCAGTGGAATATAGTTCAGTTGGTAGCAAAGTACACTTTAAGAGTCCACAAGCTCTGTCAATTTCCTACTGAGGATTGATGATAGGTATTGTGATTGGGTACAATTCTCTCTCATCACATACTAAACATACAGATCTCTGAAATCTAAGTCCTTTGAATCTCTGTAAATAAGTGTTCTTTTTTTTTCAAAAATCTCCCTTAACCAAAATACTTTTTTTTTCTGGAAAAACTTGAAAGCAGTTGCAAAAGACGAATCAAATGTTAACAAAAAAGTAACATTCGTCTTTCAAATGTTAGAAAATATTGTGGGAAAAGGAGGAAATGCTTTTGTGGAAAGGGTTTCAATATACAGTAATCGAAGATGTTATTCAATAAACACACTTTATGGGATCGAACTAGCTAGTGACTTCACGATCGACGGCTGGACATGAATCTCGTATTGGGTGATGGAAAATGTACAAGTAGGAAAGGGCAGGAAAATATAAGAGAGAGAGAATGAAAAAAAAAATCATCATACAATAAATCAAAATAATGGGCATATATGAATAAAAAAAAAAAAAAAATACATTAAATGACAAGCGAACCACTAGAGAAAAAAATATAAGCATTTATTTGGTTTCAAATCGTCTTTCAAATGCTAGAAAATATTGTGGGAAAAGGAGGAAATGCTTTTATGGAAAAGGGTTTCAATATACAGTAACCACAGATGTGATTCAATAAAACACACTTTATGGGATCGAATTGGCGACTTCACGATCGACGGCTGGACAGGAATCTCGTATCGGGTGATGGAAAATGTACAAGTAGGAAAGGGCAGGAAAATATATGAGAGAGACAGGAAGAGAGAGAGAGAGAATGAAAAAGAAAAAACAAACAAACTTCATACAATAAATCAAAATAATGGGCATACATGAAATATAAAAAAAAAACTACCAAATAACTCTTGGATAAAGGTAACTAATACTCTTATTTCATGTCTCTGCTAATACACATTATGTACGTACAAAAGACAACGAAGTTTCAAAAATAATTTTTATAGATAACTTGAATAACGATATGGATGAAATTTGATGTTGGGGTTGATTTCTCTAAAATTTCATTTGGGGACGATTTCACCAGATTTCTCCTGAGAAATCGTCTCGAAGCAGTTTGGGGACGATTTTTCCAGGGGCCGATTTCTCCAGCAGTCGGAAATTGCTAATACAACAGCGGGTAGTATGCAGAGAAATAGACACGCTAGTGGGAAATAGTTGATTTTTGTCGGTGTAGAAAGCACCACAGTCAAAGTACCCTAGATTTAGTCGATATACGTAAGTAAAAGTGATAAACGTAACATGGGCCAATACTCTCTATGTAGTTTGCTTTATTTACAATCGCATTTCAGCGGAGACGCGTTTTGTGACACATATGTTCAAATTTCAACACAACGTTATAGATATTAACCGTATAGCGCGTAGGAATATACAATTGCCGGATAAAGCTAAGTTTATTAGGTTACCCCTTTATTAGGTTAATGTTAATGACGAAAATGGGATAAAAAACACACACTCGTCAGTTATTTAAGGGTCGTAATACCTTTGCAATTCCATGGCATTTTGCAGATGAAAGCTTTGAGGGAAACTAGTTGTTTTGGCGGACTCGGCGATATCGAGTGGACACACCGTTCAACATTTTGTCTGAAAGTAGTCCGGCAAAGGCAGCTTACGATCCCTATAGGCAAGACAATCCCTTGAGAGGGATTCCCTGGCCTAAAAATGAGTATTATTGTAATACTTTAACCGAGACACCTTTTCCTTTTTGTTTCCTTTTTAGTACTATCATTTAACCCTTTCCCATACGACAAACTTTTGGACCAGACCAGATTGAAAGCATTTGCAGACGACAATTCAACTCTTGCTGAAAAGATGATTTCTGTCTATGATAGGGTATAAAACATTGTGGGAAAAGGAGAAAATGCTGGTTACCAGCATTTTCTCCTTTTCCAACAATGTTTTCCAAAGGCTACTATTCCAGACCTGTAAAAACCAGGGATTGTTTGGGAAAGGGTTAAACATCTAAAACCATTACATTCTCATTACAAAGGGAAATGATAAATACCTCCCTTTTTCGGAAATAACAAAAGTAACGTTATCAATATATAAAGTCAGCATAGACATCACAGGAATTTCTGGTCTGTTATAAACGTGCAAAAGTATTATGTCAGTATAACTGTTTATTTATTAACTTATTTTATTTCATGTTGCAGCAGACGCGTCAGGGGTCAACTAGATTTTACTTTAACCCTTAACCCCACAAGGCATTTCGATGGTATCTTATACATGTATGTATAATTATGACACCTTTTGATAGCATAGAAAACATTGTGGCAAAAGGTGAAATTGCTCGTCACGAGCAATTTCTCCTTTTGCTACAATGTTTTCCAAAGGCTCCTACAAGCAATACGTAGAAATGAGTATCTATGGATTAAAGGGTTAAAAAAGTGAAAATAAAATCCGGCAATATACCTCTTGCAATCCTAGGTGGATTCTACTCAACAATGGTACATCTTTCGTATTACTCATTATAATATCGTTTGGATCATCCTAAATATTGTTCATCAATGCGAATGGATTCCAGTTATCTATAATCAGATACATATATTACAATTTTTTGTCAACGTTCTGAAAGATCAGTTTATGCGGTGGTAAACCGCGCTTAAGGTCAGTATGAAGTCAAACCTTTCCGGCATGTCTGTAGTGTTAGTTGAAGGTACAAACCATTTACAATTCATATGAGCATGGGCTTTGAAAAAGGGGCTTAACTCATTACCAAATGACAAAATTTTTAGGTTTGTCATCGAAAGCATTTGCAGACGACAAAGAAAAATGATTAAAATGAGTTAAAACTGGCTTAGGATGAGTATAAGAGCCTCTTTAAAGTCAGTATACAGTCAAACCTTTCCGGCCTGTTTGTAGTGTTAGTTGAAGATACCAAACCATTCATTAATTTATATGAGCCATATTCTGTGAACAAGGGGCTGAACTCATTACCATACGACAAAATTTTAGGTTTGTCCAAATCGAGAGCGTTTGCTGACGACAAAGAAAAATAATTAAAATGAGTTAAAACTGGCTCAAAATGAATGTAAGAACCTCTTTAAAGTCGGTATGAAGTCAAATTTTTCTGGGCTGTCTGTAGCGTTAGTTGAAGGTACAAACCATTTACAATTTATATGAGCCATGCTCTATGAAAAAGGGGCATAACGCCTCTGCGAAAAGTATCGAACCAAGTCAGTTTACGCAGTCCGCGCAGGCTGACCTTCTCAGAAACTTTTCTCTATCTGTCAGTTTTTGTTGTATTTCAAAGATTCAGTCTACCTCATGATTCAGACGAAAAATATGGCTATTATGGGTCCATAAGTAGGAGATGACTTGTTTAACGGAGATCTGCATTTAGCCCTTTTTTGCCAGAGCATGGCCCCTTATGCTTTATCACAGGAAAATAACCCTTTTAACCCTTAGGCTACTAAATTAGTTAGCCCATTACCACACAATCCCTACTTTTGACGCCCCTAAGAAAGAAGCCTTTAGAAAACATTGTGGGGAAAAAGAGAAAATGCTGGTAAACAGCATTTTCTCCTTTTCCCACAATGTTTTCTACTCTTCACAAAACAATTTTTTCATTTTCAGTCACTTCTATTTAGTCGTCTGCAAATGCTTTCGATTTGGACAAGCCTAAAATATTGTCGTTTGGTAATGAGTTAAATGACAATCTCCAGCCAAAAGTAGATATAAACTCAAATGTTGGTATTTCAAAGTAATTTCTTTTGGAAAATATATCACCTTATAGGACAGTGTAGCTCATGATCAGACTGCACTTTCTGTGCTGTCTGATCTTGATCTACACTGGGCCCTAAAACACACTGAGTCGCGCTTAGAAGCGTTAAGGATTAAACTTTTGTTATGAAGTTCATACCACAAGAGAGAAATCTTGATGAAAATAAAATTTAACAAGAAACTGCTGTGTTTTAAAGGAGTGAGACATTTAAACTTACCTAAACTTGAACTTTCACGAGAACCTTTGTTTTGGCCAGATATAGAGGTTAAACACTGTCCAAGAAAATGGATGCAGACAGTCTTATCCGTCTTTATATATAAAGTCGGTAGTCACAAAAAACAAGTTTGCTTTTCGTGTATCTAAATACGGAGGTAAGAAATTAGGATGCAAATGCAATGATCTTCATGCATTTTCACGCACTCTCCTCATGTCTTAGCAAATAATCAGAATGGTTGTCATCTTTCGAGACATGGAAGGTTTAAGTAAGGAAGTATCATCTGCATTTGCGTGCCTGTATTTCTTGTCCAATGGCATGTGAGCATGGTTCGTCTGGGATGTAGTGCTCTTTTAGGAAAGCCAAAGCATCATCAAAACGATCATTCTTTAGTAGAACCTACTCGCCATCTATTACTGTTTCTTTCTTTGTCTTTTCAAATGCCTGGTGTAAGTTAAAGAAAACCTGGCTATCAAAAACATGTACAAACTTACTGGTCTAAAGACCCTGTAAGAGAGAACTTAATGACTTTGTTTATTCGTTACCACACGATAAAAATGCAGACGTGTCCAAATTGAAAGCATCAACAGGCGAAATATTAACCCTTTACCAAACGGCCAATTTTTTTACCTGTCCAAGATGAAAGCACTTCCAGACAACAAAATAAAATTTACTCAGATATTGACATTTGTTTCCAGCAGGACAGAAAACATTGTGGGAAAAGGAGAAAATGCTGGTTACCAGCATTTTCTCCTTTTCCCAAAATGTTTTCAAAAGGCCTTTTTTCAGAGTCGTAAAAACCAGGGATTGTTGGGTAAAGGGTTAAATGACCTGCAACATGTGAAAAGGAGTATTATGACATTTGCTTAGATTTTCAGATCGTGTTTGATTTTCTATTCTTAGCAAGTCTGCTGGAGGACAAGATGTTTTATTGTACAGCAAAGAAATTTCTCCTTATCTGATTGGACAATATGCCCCAACATTTATAACATGAACACTGGCAAAAACCAACGTAAAAGCAGTTTCACTTCCGGAGCCCCGTTAACATGACTACACTATCACCATATCACAAAATGGCGATGTCATTAAAGATTAACATCAAGATTATGCGCCAACCTGTACATTTTAGCACGTATTACCAAGGTTTCAATGACGTCAGTTCCCAGTAACGTTAGTTTTCATTGAATCTGTGCACTCAGACGGGAAATTCTACTTCGTCAGCGAACTCATTCTTTTTAACACACACACACACACACAAAAACCAGGTAAAATTCGCTTAACAAACGTTGAAATGATAATCTTTGCAGTATAATAAATTCGTTGTACGGTCAGGTGGCAGCGGACTTGGAAACTTGTTCACGGCTGTAGTGAATGATCTTGCCATCGACATGATTCGCTGCAAGTTTCCAAGTCCTCTGCCACCTGACCGTACAAATAATGACGTTGACGTAAATGCCGTCTCGGATCAGCCTGAGACGACACTTTACACAATTACCCAAAAGGCCCTTTCCTCGAATTGCAGGTAAAATATGGAATTGTAGTAGACCCCTAATAGAAAACAGCCATTTCCACTATAATTATATATTGATACTTTTGTTAGTTTCCTAAAAAAGGGATGTATTTATTGTTTCCCAGGCTTTGTAATTTCAAGATAGATATCAAAGGAATTTCTAGTCGGTTAAAAATGTGCAAAAGGTTGATATCAGTATTAAGATTTAGCCATCAACTATCAAGAAATTTTATTCCATGTTGCAGTAGACGCGTTAAGGGACAGCTAGATTTTACATTAAGGTAGTGGTCCCGTAATACCTCTAGTGCAGCATGGCATATATTTTCTTGACAGTTGATAAAGACAGATTTATACAGTTATAATACTTTTGCACATTGTTAACCGACCAGAAATTCCTTCGATGTCTATCTTCAAATTATTTGTTAATACTTTTGTTAGTTTCCAGAAAAGGGAGGTGATTATCACATCTCTTTATTATGAGAATATAGTGGTTTTAGATTTACAAATGATAATTCCAGGAAGGACAAAAATGAAAAAGAGGTTCGGTGAAAGCTGTACAATAATATTTATTTTAAATCTTAGCAAATTTTGTAGGATAATAATATAGTAGAAATAGATGTTTTCTATTACGGGTCCACTACGTCAAAAAAAGGAAAATATAATCCGGAAATATACCTCACGCAATCCTAGGTGGATTCTACTCAACAATGGTGCATCTTTCGTATTACTCATTTTAATCTCTTTTGGTTCATCCAAAATGTTGCTCATCAATGATAATGGATAATCAGATTCATATATTACACTTCTTTTTGGACAAAGTTCTGATAGATCAGTATGAGCGGTGGTAAAACGTGCTTAAAGTCACTATACAGTCAAACCTTTCCGGCCTGTCTGTAGTGTTAGTTGAAGATACAAACCATTTACAATTTATATGAGCCATATTCTGTGAAAAAGGGGCTTAACTCATTACCAAACGACGAAATTTTAGGTCAGACGACAAAGAAAAGTGATTAAAATGAGTTAAAACTGGCTCAAAATGAATGTAAGAGCCTCTTTAAAGTCAGTGTGAAGTCAAATTTTTCCGGCCTGTCTGTAGTGTTAGTTGAAGGTACAAACCATTTACAATTTATATGAGCCATGCTCTATGAAAAAGGGGCTTAACGCCTCTCGAAAAGTATCGAACCAGGTCAGTTTACACAGTCCGCGCAGGCTGACCTTGGCCGAAACATTTCGCTATTGGCCTTTTTTGTATGTCCAAGACCTAGTCTACCTCATGACTCAGGCGATTATTATAGGAATGTAGATACTATGGATCCACATGTAGGCAATGACTTGTTTGATAGAATTCATCACGGAGATACATTTAGCCGTCTTTTGCCAGAGCATGATTCCTATGCTTCAAATATCACAGGAAAATCCTCCTTTTCAAGCTTAAAACTAGACTACAAAATTAGTTAACTCTTTACCAAACAACAAAATTTTATACTAGTCCAAATTGAAAGCACTTGCAGACAACAAAATAAACGGAACTCAAAAAATGAAATTTGTTTCCAGCAGGGTAGAAAACATTGTGGGAAAGGGAGAAAATGCTGATCAAAATGATTTATAACTAAAGCATTGTCTCCTTTTCCCACAATGTTTTCAAAGGCTTATGTCTCCAGCCTATAGTAGATAAACCCAAATGTTGTTATTTCTGAGTCATTTTTTTTTTGGAAAAAATACCACTTTAGAGGACAGCGTAGCTTATGATCAGACAGCACGCTGCTCTGTGCCATCTGATCTTGATCTACACTGGACCCCAAAATATCTAGAGTCGTGCTTAGTAGCCGAAGGATTAAAGTTTTGTTATGAATGCCTTAAAAAATGTGAAATCTTGATGAAAATAAAATTTAACAAGAAACTGCTGTGTATAAAAGCAGTGAGACATTTAAACTTACCTAAACTTGAACTTTCACGAACACTTTTGTTTTTGCCCAATACAGAGGTTAAACATAGTTCTCGTAAATGGATGCAGACAGTTTTATACGATATAGATAGATACAGATACAGATATTTTATTGACAAGCACAGAGTACATAGTCATAGCAACATTCTAAATATGATAAAGAAAAATGTCAAACGTCAAGGTCTATAATAATTTATGGAAAACAAAAGAAAACAAAAGAAAACAGAGATAGGAAACAGAAATTTATCCTCACACACACACATCCAAACACACACCCACACCTACTCGCACACCCACACACACAATCTGAATTATGCTTTAAAGGAAACATTATGTGTTTGGTTTTAGAGACGAACTCTTAATCAGCAGTCAATTGATGCGTGTATGAAGTTCTTTCAAAGAGGGCGTTTTTCACATAGTTAGCCAAAATGAAAATCTCATTTTTATTTGTTGAATTTAAAAGTTCTAAAAGTTTATAGGTACTTGGTCTTATACGATAATATTCTTTAATATATTTTTTTCTTAACTGATCAAAAAACGGACATTTTAATACGAAATGAAATTCATCTTCCGTTTCTCCCGAGGTACAGAGGAGACATACTCGTTCATTTCTCGGAATTCTATTTTCACTAAAACGACAAGTTTGAATTCTTAAGGAATGAGAGGAAGTTCTAAGCCTAGTTATAAAGAATCTGAGATCAGGCGGCAGAATGTCCAAATATAATTCATATTGTAACGTATATTTCAAATATTTATAGACTTGTAAGGAAGAAGCATTTGCAATCAAAGAAAAACAACTTTGGGTATAATTATCAATAAGTCGCTGTCTAAAATATTGTACAAAATTTTTACCGTTAACTGAAAATGGATTTTCCCATATATTGGAAAAGCCATGCTCATTCAACATACTTTTAACGTCTGAAACCCAATTTCTGCAGCCTTTCTCACACTGTTCATAACTAAGCCTATACACTGTTTTCAAAATAATATTTTCTGTAGACTTTAACTTAAACCAGTACTTTAGAATTTGGACATATCTATTTATGAATAAGGGGTATCTACCAAGTTCTGCATATACAACTGCATTACATGTACTTTGCCTAACATTTAGAATCCTTTTACAAAATTTCATATGTATACATTCAATAGATTTTGACTTCGTATAGCCCCAAATTGGTGCTGCGTAACTTAAAATTGATCCTACGAACGAATCAAATAGTTGGCATAATATTTTTGGTTTCATTTTATATTTGCTGCAATTTGTCAATAATACATTTAGGGCCTTCAGTGCTTTACCAGTAATTTGTTCTTGATTGTTGCAAAAAATGCCTGTATATGAAAAAACAGTCCCTAAGTAATTAAAGTGATCCACGTTTTCAAGTACTATATTATTATATGTAAAACATTCACTGGGTAAAATTTTCCCTTTTTTGCGAAATACCATTACCTTAGTTTTTTGTGTATTTACTTCTAGTCCCCATGTTTGACAGTATTCATACAATTTATTTAAACTATTTTGTAGGTCCTTGGGGGAATTTCCAAATATGACTAGGTCGTCTGCAAAAAGTAACAATATTATTTCTAATTCATCAATTTGTATACCCGAGTTGAAATCACCCTGAAGGAAAAGTTCTAGGTCTTCAATGAAAAGGGCCCACAGCAAAGGTGACATTATCTCCCCTTGTTTTAAGCCTACAGGAATTTCAAATGAGTCAGACAAGCCGCCATGTAATCTAACGCAAGATTTAACCTTACTGTACATATCTTTTATTATCCTTAAACATTTCCCCCCAATCCCGCATTTATACAGCTTTAACCATAAAGCATTTCTATAGACACTATCAAACGCCTTTGTGAAATCAACAAAACTACAGTATAGTCGTTTTTTATCATTTAAACGAGATTGTATTATACTAAGTAGAATGAACATAGCGTCAACAGTTGATCGGCCTTTTACAAATGCAAATTGCGCATCAGTGATCGTATTGTTTTCATTACAAAACTTTTCTATTCGTTTGTTCAATACAGAAGTAAATAATTTTGAAAGGCAGCTCACTAAAGTAATACCCCTATAATTATGCACGTTATTTACATCACCTTTTTTAAATAAAGGTACGATTATACCATCCATCCAGCTTTCTGGGAAAAAACCACTGTCTAGAATACAATTGAAAATATCACAAACATGAGCCCCAATTATGTCCATACTTTCAATGAAATATTATATGATATATATAAAGTCTGTAGTCGCAAAAAAAAAAGTTTACTTTTGGCGTAACTAAATACAGAGACAAGAAAATATTGATGCTGAACATCAATGGCGCCGCAAACCACTTATTTCTGTAACAGGGCACAGTGCATTGGGCCGCGTTAAACAAACATTTGTCGGCAATGAATTACCATCCATTAACGAAAGAAAAAGTCTGTTATCGGATTGTGCTAAATCTGACACTCTAACACATATGTCTGGTATTATACAATCCCTCTTTATAGATATAATAAAGACTTGAATGAAGTTCTTATTATATCTCTATAGACTAGAGGGATGGTATGATACCAGTCATGTCAGGTGCTCCAACGATTTACGGATGTTTTGGTAACAGACGAGTTCGGTAACATAGACTTATAGAGTAAATCAGTTGGATGTTTCGGCAACAAAGCAATTATATAGTGTTTATGTATCGTGACGTTCTTTACACCCAACGCATGACTGTATTTTATTCAAACCTTCGTTTTTAAAACCTTAATTTGTAATTTCAACTATGTTTTATAAATAATTTTTTGTTATGAACCTTATTCCATGTTGTATGTACTGGCCATGTGGATTGCCTATCTATCATGCGAAAAGGGTGGAAAGTGAGTAAAATAAAGGATTTGAACCTATCTATCAAGGGATAAATTGTTGAAAAGTGCAAAAGTAAAAGATTTGAACAAAACAAAGCCATACATTAGGTGTAAAGAACGTCACAGAACAAAAACATAATATAATAGTTTTATTACCGAAACATCCAATCGATTTACTCTATAAGTCTATGTTACCGAACTCGTTTGTTACCGAAACATCTGTCACCCGCTCCAATATTGACCTAGTTACAGTTAGCTGGTCTTAAAAAACACGATCGCGATAGGAAAACAATATTTCTACAATCCATATAACACTAGAACAAAAATATAACGGGGGTCACAAGTACCACATAGGGTGCTGTAGGGTCAAAGAGCTTGAAAATACCTCTTAACCCTTTTCCAGCATAAGATATTTAAAATGGCGGCTTCGAAAATTTGTGACAGATAATTTTTTATCACGTGACTTATTTTTCGAAATGGGTCTTTATCTATTATTATTTTTCGAAAGGAAAATGTTGATATGTCTACGATCCGGGTTTTTATCCATCTAACAATGAAAGTACAGTATATTATATATTAAAAAAAAATCCCACAAATACATGTAAATAAAAAAGTTAACATGGACACCGATCAGGTAATCAAAGTACAGTAGATATAGATGGATGTTAAAACAAAGCACGGAACCAGTTCAATATGGCAGACTCCATAGGCACTTTACAAAACCGAATAAAATATAGTGGCGCCGCTCAAGCGGCACCACAATAACAAAAAAGAAAGCAAATGTAATGATCTTCATGCATTTTCACGTACTTTCCTCGTGCCTCAGCAAATAAGCACAATGCATGTCACCTTTCGAGACATAAAAGGTTTAAGCATGCGAGCGTTATCTGCATTTGCGTGCCTGTATTTTCTAATATGGTCATGAATGAAACATGGAGTTTATTTCAAAGGGGAGGGTAGACTCTATTTAGATTTGTTTCGAGCAAAACTTCACAAATGTTTAGCCATTGCTTAAGGCATGTACTAAGTGGCGACCATTAATAAATAACCAAACTTCAAAAATGATTTATCACTGTATTAACGTAGTAGACCCCTAATAGAAAACAGCTATTTCCACAATGATATTATCCTATGAAATTTGCTATGATTAAAAAAGAGTGTTATTTCACTGCTTTAACCAAGCCACTTTTCCCTTTTTGTCTTTTCTAGAATTATCATTTATGAATCTAAAACCACTATATTTTCATTACAACGAGAAATAATAATTACCTCCCTTTTCTGAAAACTTAACAAAAGCATCTACAAATAATTTCAAGATAGGCATAAAGAAATTTCTAGTCCGTTAAATATGTGCAAAAGTATTATTCCTGTCTCAATCTGTATTTATTAACTATCAAGAAAACTTTATGCAGTTCAGCTCTAGAGGTATTAGGGGTCTACTACCTTAAGTAAGCCGGTAGTTCTCATATCACCTTTTAAAAAAGATCAAAGTAGATTTTTAAAAAAAAGAAGGAAAATCAACGGCATTTTCTCAAGGAGCTACTTAGCCTAGACGAGTATTTAGATTTCGCGCCAAAGTTCCACAAAGACTTGTGGGAATGTCACATGATCAATAACGCACGTCGATAATGAGGATTTGTATTCAAATCAGTAAGACTACTTCATATCTGATATAACAAAAATAGACAGGGATCACTTAGTGTATGTTTCTTTAAGTTGTGATTTGGAAAATTTTGGACTTGCGTCGGGCTATCTTTATGGAGTATATTTTAAAATAAAAAAGATGAGTGTTAAAGCAGTATAACTAAATTATAACTGTATAGTACGGATATAACGAACTTCCAAAGTCAAAGAACGAAGCAGTCATGCTTGATTATACTCTTTCAACGAGCAATGCCTCTTTTGTGCAAACCATGTACGTGCAATTGATCTACATGGTCAGTCTGAAAGCGAACTTAAGGTTGTTGCCGGTAGTCAATATCATAAGATTATTTGACATGCTTGGGTACAATACTGAATTCTATTGGATGAGTACACTGCAGAACCAGTATATATTTTGGACGAAGCGACAGCCGAGTCCAAAATACAGACTGGTTCTGCAGTGTACGAATCCAATTGAATGCAGTATTGTATCCAAGCATGTTAAATGACCTCTTTATTTCACACTTCCGTATTGACTTTAAAGTAAACGACAAGTATAGGGTCATTGCAATTTGAATAATTGAAAAGAAAAAAAGAAATCAAAACATATCAAAAGGGGGGTTTGAAGTTGCTTTTTTTAACAACGGAATTCGGTATACTACTCTTTTGGTCCAATATCGATATTCGGGACTCAAGCCTCGTTGTGACAAAAATCCGTATTGGACTCAAGCCTCGTTTTGAAAAATCCGTATTGGACTCAAGCCTCGTTGTGACAAAAATCCGTATTAGACTCAAGCCTCGTTTTAAAAAATCCGTATTGGACTCTTGCCTCGTTTTAAAAAATCCGTATTGGACTCTTGCCTCGTTCTGAAAAATCCGTATTGGACTCTAGTGTCTAATATAGGCTAAGATATTCTGTACTCACTTAGTATTATTATTTAAAGTGACTTCATTGGATGTTAAATTGTAGGTGTGAAATAAATTGATGTATCGAATAAAAAAATCATTAGTAATACAAATAATGTGTCGTTGGAACCAATTTGAAGGAATGCTCGAGTAAATAGATTACAAAATTATAATGTAATTAACATGCTCTAATGTAGCATTCAGAGATCAAATTTTCTGTCTACCCATAAGAAATCGAAACACACAACTTCTGGCAAGGTAAAATAGAATTTACAGGCACCCATGAGAGGTGTCAAGGTTTTTATTATATCAGCAAACTTCAAAAAAGAATAATTACTCAATTCAGTAAAGCGATAGCTCTTAAATCATCGGTATAAAAGGAAGAAAAACGTAATTAAAAAAAACACACATCTTTTTTCAATAGCTTTTCTTTAATAAGCCACGTCCGGTATTCTAAAATAATTACATGTACAACAATAATAATGAAATATATGTTCCTACTAAATATAGCCAGAATATAGGGGACTTATCATGACCTTTATAGCCTAACCACCGTGCATTTATGGGCCATACTCTATAAAAAGGGGTCTTAATACATCTGCAAAAAGTATCTACCCATGTCAGCCTGCGCAGTCCGCTTGTTGCCACTGATAAGTTTTCTGTATGTCAAAGGACTATTTTACCGCCAGATCCGGTCGATTGTTAGAAAAAAAGGGTTTTATGGGTAAATGTGATGACTTGCTTGAAATGAAATATCGCAAAGATGCATTAAGCCCCCTTTTGCCAGAGATTGTCTCAAATATCTAAGCAATTTTTTTCATGAGATATGTAATAGATGTGTGCTCTTGCATGTTGGGATAGACCAGCGCGCCATTTACAGAATATTCGTTGTAGTTCACGCCACATATTCTGTTGAAACCATTCTTTTCAAAGACTTTTCTGGAATAATTAGAAGTACAAGGAACCTTAGCATACATCGGAGATATGTCTAAGCATTTCAACAGCTTGACACAAAATTCGACCAGTTTAGTCGCGATTTGCTGTGTCCGAAAATTTCTGTGCACAGACAAATGTTGAAAGGCGACAATCTCATCGATTCCTAGCTTTGAAAATGTATTGGCAGCTTCAATAATTTGGTTTTGAAGCCTGTTAACTGCCTTAAGGGTTTCATCATCGATGTTTTCATCAACATACTTTTCATTTCTTCGTTCAATATTGATCACTTGTACGGCAATTATTTCTTGTGTTCCTGGCTTCAACAACATTACAGTTAAACCAAAGCTAAATGGCAACAGGAACCAGAACTTTTTCAGGTCCGGTGTAAATTGTTGACCGCTAGCACGAGAACACGGCTCGTCTGTGATGTAGTGGGTTTTCAGAAAGTCCAGTGCATCTTCGTATCGATCTTCTTTCAGTAGAACCAATTCACCATCTATAGCTGTCTCTTTCTTCGCTTGTTCAAATGCCTGTGAAAATGGATACAAAAGACTCAATAAGTCTTCACTACAAAATTCCGAATTAAACGACGCGGCTGTCGAAAATATTGTGGGAAAGGGTGAAACTACTGGCAACCAGCATTTTCTCCTCATTTCGCAATGTTTTCTGCCCTTTCACTGGCGAATCCCTGATTTTAGCCACATTATAATATGGCTTGCAATCAATATTTCCCGAGTGATGTTTACGGTCCCCCCCACCTTTTCGAAAGAAATTTGCGCGTGACTCTACCATTGTAACCGCACCTAGAAAACCGAGATATTCCCTGTACGTCTTTGCAACTTCTCGGATTTTTTTTTCCCTAGCCTAGTGGGATTTTGTAGACTGGTACACATACGTGTTACCTATAGACGGGCTCCAAGGCCGCTTCGCGGCCTTTCCGCCCGTATTAAGGTTATGTTCCAAGCTGTGCGTTTTAGCACGTCTTCCCAAGGTTTCAGTGACGTCACTTCCCAGTTACGTCAGTTTTCATTGAATTGGGGCACTCAGAAGGGAAATTCTACTTCGTCAGCGAACTCATGCTTTCTTTTGCAACAAAAAAAATGGGTAATATTTGCTTAACATACCTTGAAATGGTAATCTTTGCAGTATAATAAATTAGTTGTACGGTCAGGTGGCAGGAGAATTGGAAGTTTGTTCACGGCTGCGGTTAATCAATTCGCTATTGACGCTGACGTAAATGCCGTCTCGGATCAGTCTGAGACGACACTTTACACAAATACCCGAAAACCCCTTTCCTCGAATTGCAGGTAAAATATGGAATTGTAGTATACCCCTAGTGGAAAACAGCTATTTCCACTAGAATATTATCCTATAAAATCGCTATGATTAAAAATGAGTATTGTTGTAATACTCTAACCGAGACACCTTTTCCTTTTTGTTTCCTTTTTAGTACTATGATTTAACCCTTTCCCATGCGACAAACTTTTGGACCAGACCAGATTGAAAGCATTTGCAGACGACAATTCAACTCTTGCTGAAAAGATGATTTCTGTCTATGATAGGGTAGAAAACATTGTGGGAAAAGGAGAAAATGCTGGTTACCAGCATTTTCTCCTTTTCCCACAATTTTTTCCAAAGGCTACTATTCCAGACCCGTAAAAACCAGGGATTGTTTGGGAAAGGGTTAAACATCTAAAACTATTACATTCTCATTACAAAGGGAAATGATAAATACCTCCCTTTTTCGGAAATAACAAAAGTAACGTTATCAATATATAAAGTCAGCATAGACATCACAGGAATTTCTGGTCTGTTATAAACGTGCAAAAGTATTATGTCAGTATAACTGTTTATTTATTAACTTATTTTATTTCATGTTGCAGCAGACGCGTCAGGGGTCAACTAGATTTTACTTTAAGCCTTAACCCCACAAGGCATTTCGATGGTATCTCTAAATGACCCTAAATAACAGCAAGGATGAAGCCGTTTCTTATACATGTATGTATAATTATGACACCTTTTGATAGCATAGAAAACATTGTGGCAAAAGGTGAAATTGCTCGTCACGAGCAATTTCTCCTTTTGCTACAATGTTTTCCAAAGGCTCCTACAAGCAATACGTAGAAATGAGTATCTATGGATTAAAGGGTTAAAAAAGTGAAAATAAAATCCGGCAATATACCTCTTGCAATCCTAGGTGGATTCTACTCAACAATGGTACATCTTTCGTATTACTCATTATAATATCGTTTGGATCATCCGAAATATTGTTCATCAATGCGAATGGATTCCAGTTATCTATAATCAGATACATATATTACAATTTTTTGTCAACGTTCTGAAAGATCAGTTTATGCGGTGGTAAACCGCGCTTAAGGTCAGTATGAAGTCAAACCTTTCCGGCATGTCTGTAGTGTTAGTTGAAGGTACAAACCATTTACAATTCATATGAGCATGGGCTTTGAAAAAGGGGCTTAACTCATTACCAAATGACAAAATTTTTAGGTTTGTCATCGAAAGCATTTGCAGACGACAAAGAAAAATGATTAAAATGAGTTAAAACTGGCTTAGGATGAGTATAAGAGCCTCTTTAAAGTCAGTATACAGTCAAACCTTTCCGGCCTGTTTGTAGTGTTAGTTGAAGATACCAAACCATTCATTAATTTATATGAGCCATATTCTGTGAACAAGGGGCTGAACTCATTACCATACGACAAAATTTTAGGTTTGTCCAAATCGAGAGCGTTTGCTGACGACAAAGAAAAATAATTAAAATGAGTTAAAACTGGCTCAAAATGAATGTAAGAACCTCTTTAAAGTCGGTATGAAGTCAAATTTTTCTGGGCTGTCTGTAGCGTTAGTTGAAGGTACAAACCATTTACAATTTATATGAGCCATGCTCTATGAAAAAGGGGCATAACGCCTCTGCGAAAAGTATCGAACCAGGTCAGTTTACGCAGTCCGCGCAGGCTGACCTTGTCAGAAACTTTTCTCTATCTGTCAGTTTTTGTTGTATTTCAAAGATCCAGTCTACCTCATGATTCAGACGAAAAATATGGCTATTATGGGTCCATAAGTAGGAGATGACTTGTTTAACGGAGATCTGCATTTAGCCCTTTTTTGCCAGAGCATGGCCCCTTATGCTTTATCACAGGAAAATAACCCTTTTAACCCTTAGGCTACTAAATTAGATAGCCCATTACCACACAATCCCTACTTTTGACGCCCCTAAGAAAGAAGCCTTTAGAAAACATTGTGGGGAAAAAGAGAAAATGCTGGTAAACAGCATTTTCTCCTTTTCCCACAATGTTTTCTACTCTTCACAAAACAATTTTTTAATTTTCAGTCATTTTTATTTAGTCGTCTGCAAATGCTTTCGATTTGGACAAGCCTAAAATATTGTCGTTTGGTAATGAGTTAAATGACACTCTCCAGTCAAAAGTAGATATAAACTCAAATGTTGGTATTTCAAAGTAATTTCTTTTGGAAAATATATCACCTTATAGGACAGTGTAGCTCATGATCAGACTGCACTTTCTGTGCAGTCTGATCTTGATCTACACTGGGCCCTAAAACACACTGAGTCGAAGACATTAAGGAAGCATTAAGGATTAAAGTTTTGTTATGAATACCACAAGAGAGAAATCTTGAAGAAAATATATAATTTAACAAGAAACTGCTGTGTTTTAAAGCAGTGAGACATTTAAACTTACCTAAACTTGAACTTTCACGAAAACTTTTGTTTTGGCCAGATACAGAGGTTAAACACTGTCCAAGAAAATGGATGCAGACAGTCTTATCCGATATATATAAAGTCGGTAGTCACAAAAAACAAGTTTGTTTTCGTGTGTCTAAATACGGAGGTAAGAAACTAGGATGCAAATGCAATGATCTTCATGCATTTTCACGCACTCTCCTCATGTCTTAGCAAATAATCACAATGGTTGTCATCTTTCGAGACATGGAAGGTTTAAGTAGGGAGTATCATCTGCATTTGCGTGCCTGTATTTCTTGTCCAATAGCACGTGAGCATAGTTCGTCTGGGATGTAGTGCTCTTTTAGGAAAGCCGAAGCATCATCAAAACGATCATCCTTTAGTAGAACCTACTCGCCAGCTATAGCTGTTTCTTTCTTTGTCTTTTCAAATGCCTGGTGAAAGTTAAAGAAAACCTGGCTATTAAAAACATGTACAAAAGTTCTCTCTTACTGGTCTAAAGACCCTGTAAGAGAGAAGTTAATGACTTTGTTTATTCGTTACCACACGATAAAAATGCAGACGTGTCCAAATTGAAAGCATCAGCAGGCGAAATATTAAATGACCTGCAACATGTGAAAAGGAGTATTAAGACATTTGCTTAGATTTTCAGATCGTGTTTGATTTTCTATTCTAAGCAAGTCTGCTGGAGGACAAGATGTTTTATTGTACAGCAAAGAAATTTCTCCTTATCTGATTGGACAATATGCCCCAACATTTATAACATGAACACTGGCAAAAACCAACGTAAAAGCAGTTTCACTTCCGGAGCCCCGTTAACATGACTACACTATCACCATATCACAAAATGGCGATGTCATTAAAGATTAACATCAAGATTATGCGCCAACCTGTACATTTTAGCACGTATTACCAAGGTTTCAATGACGTCAGTTCCCAGTAACGTTAGTTTTCATTGAATCTGTGCACTCAGACGGGAAATTCTACTTCGTCAGCGAACTCATTCTTTTTAACACACACACACACACACAAAAACCAGGTAAAATTCGCTTAACAAACGTTGAAATGGTAATCTTTGCAGTATAATAAATTCGTTGTACGGTCAGGTGGCAGCGGACTTGGAAACTTGTTCACGGCTGTAGTGAATGATCTTGCCATCGACATGATTCGCTGCAAGTTTCCAAGTCCCCTGCCACCTGACCGTACAAATAATGACGCTGACGTAAATGCCGTCTCGGATCAGCCTGAGACGACACTTTACACAATTACCCAAAAGGCCCTTTCCTCGAATTGCAGGTAAAATATGGAATTGTAGTAGACCCCTAATAGAAAACAGCCATTTCCACTATAATTATATATTGATACTTTTGTTAGTTTCCTAAAAAAGGGAGGTATTTATTGTTTCCCAGGCTTTGTAATTTCAAGATAGATATCAAAGGAATTTCTAGTCGGTTAAAAATGTGCAAAAGGTTGATATCAGTATTAAGATTTAGCCATCAACTATCAAGAAATTTTATTCCATGTTGCAGTAGACGCGTTAAGGGACAGCTAGATTTTACATTAAGGTAGTGGACCCGTAATACCTCTAGTGCAGCATGGCATATATTTTCTTGACAGTTGATAAAGACAGATTTATACAGTTATAATACTTTTGCACATTGTTAACCGACCAGAAATTCCTTCGATGTCTATCTTCAAATTATTTGTTAATACTTTTGTTAGTTTCCAGAAAAGGGAGGTGATTATCACATCTCTTTATTATGAGAATATAGTGGTTTTAGATTTACAAATGATAATTCCAGGAAGGACAAAAATGAAAAAAAGGTTCGGTGAAAGCTGTACAATAATATTTATTTTAAATCTTAGCAAATTTTGTAGGATAATAATATATTAGAAATAGATGTTTTCTATTACGGGTCCACTACGTCAAAAAAAGAAAAATATAATCCGGAAATATACCTCTCGCAATCCTAGGTGGATTCTACTCAACAATGGTGCATCTTTCGTATTACTCATTTTAATCTCTTTTGGTTCATCCAAAATGTTGCTCATCAATGATAATGGATAATCAGATTCATATATTACACTTCTTTTTGGACAAAGTTCTGATAGATCAGTATGAGCGGTGGTAAAACGTGCTTAAAGTCACTATACAGTCAAACCTTTCCGGCCTGTCTGTAGTGTTAGTTGAAGATACAAACCATTTACAATTTATATGAGCCATATTCTGTGAAAAAGGGGCTTAACTCATTACCAAACGACGAAATTTTAGGTCAGACGACAAAGAAAAGTGATTAAAATGAGTTAAAACTGGCTCAAAATGAATGTAAGAGCCTCTTTAAAGTCAGTGTGAAGTCAAATTTTTCCGGCCTGTCTGTAGTGTTAGTTGAAGGTACAAACCATTTACAATTTATATGAGCCATGCTCTATGAAAAAGGGGCTTAACGCCTCTCGAAAAGTATCGAACCAGGTCAGTTTACACAGTCCGCGCAGGCTTACCTTGGCCGAAACTTTTCGCTATTGGCCTTTTTTGTATGTCCAAGACCTAGTCTACCTCATGACTCAGGCGATTATTATAGGAATGTAGATACTATGGATCCACATGTAGGCAATGACTTGTTTGATAGAATTCATCACGGAGATACATTTAGCCGTCTTTTGCCAGAGCATGATTCCTATGCTTCAAATATCACAGGAAAATCCTCCTTTTCAAGCTTAAAACTAGACTACAAAATTAGTTAACTCTTTACCAAACAACAAAATTTTATACTAGTCCAAATTGAAAGCACTTGCAGACAACAAAATAAACGGAACTCAAAAAATGAAATTTGTTTCCAGCAGGGTAGAAAACATTGTGGGAAAGGGAGAAAATGCTGATCAAAATGATTTATAACTAAAGCATTGTCTCCTTTTCCCACAATGTTTTCAAAGGCTTATGTCTCCAGCCTATAGTAGATAAACCCAAATGTTGTTATTTCTGAGTCATTTTTTTTTTTGGAAAAAATACCACTTTAGAGGACAGCGTAGCTTATGATCAGACAGCACGCTGCTCTGTGCCATCTGATCTTGATCTACACTGGACCCCAAAATATCTAGAGTCGTGCTTAGTAGCCGAAGGATTAAAGTTTTGTTATGAATGCCTTAAAAAATGTGAAATCTTGATGAAAATAAAATTTAACAAGAAACTGCTGTGTATAAAAGCAGTGAGACATTTAAACTTACCTAAACTTGAACTTTCACGAACACTTTTGTTTTTGCCCAATACAGAGGTTAAACATAGTTCTCGTAAATGGATGCAGACAGTTTTATACGATATAGATAGATACAGATACAGATATTTTATTGACAAGCACAGAGTACATAGTCATAGCAACATTCTAAATATGATAAAGAAAAATGTCAAACGTCAAGGTCTATAATAATTTATGGAAAACAAAAGAAAACAGAGATAGGAAACAGAAATTTATCCTCACACACACACATCTAAACACACACCCACACCTACTCGCACACCCACACACACAATCTGAATTATGCTTTAAAGGAAACATTATGTGTTTGGTTTTAGAGACGAACTCTTAATCAGCAATCAATTGATGCGTGTATGAAGTTCTTTCAAAGAGGGCGTTTTTCACATAGTTAGCCAAAATGAAAATCTCATTTTTATTTGTTGAATTTAAAAGTTCTAAAAGTTTATAGGTAGTTGGTCTTATACGATAATATTCTTTAATATATTTTTTTCTTAACTGATCAAAAAACGGACATTTTAATACGAAATGAAATTCATCTTCCGTTTCTCCCGAGGTACAGAGGAGACATACTCGTTCATTTCTCGGAATTCTATTTTCACTAAAACTACAAGTTTGAATTCTTAAGGAATGAGAGGAAGTTCTAAGCCTAGTTATAAAGAATCTGAGATCAGGCGGCAGAATGTCCAAATATAATTCATATTGTAACGTATATTTCAAATATTTATAGACTTGTAAGGAAGAAGCATTTGCAATCAAAGAAAAACAACTTTGGGTATAATTATCAATAAGTCGCTGTCTAAAATATTGTACAAAATTTTTACCGTTAACTGAAAATGGATTTTCCCATATATTGGAAAAGCCATGCTCATTCAACATACTTTTAACGTCTGAAACCCAATTTCTGCAGCCTTTCTCACACTGCTCATAACTAAGCCTATACACTGTTTTCAAAATAATATTTTCTGTAGACTTTAACTTAAACCAGTACTTTAGAATTTGGACATATCTATTTATGAATAAAGGGTATCTACCAAGTTCTGCATATACAACTGCATTACATGTACTTTGCCTAACATTTAGAATCCTTTTACAAAATTTCATATGTATACATTCAATAGATTTTGACTTCGTATAGCCCCAAATTGGTGCTGCGTAACTTAAAATTGATCCTACGAACGAATCAAATAGTTGGCATAATATTTTTGGTTTCATTTTATATTTGCTGCAATTTGTCAATAATACATTTAGGGCCTTCAGTGCTTTACCAGTAATTTGTTCTTGATTGTTGCAAAAAATGCCTGTATATGAAAAAACAGTCCCTAAGTAATTAAAGTGATCCACGTTTTCAAGTACTATATTATTATATGTAAAACATTCACTGGGTAAAATTTTCCCTTTTTTGCGAAATACCATTACCTTAGTTTTTTGTGTATTTACTTCTAGTCCCCATGTTTGACAGTATTCATACAATTTATTTAAACTATTTTGTAGGTCCTTGGGGGAATTTCCAAATATGACTAGGTCGTCTGCAAAAAGTAACAATATTATTTCTAATTCATCAATTTGTATACCCGAGTTGAAATCACCCTGAAGGAAAAGTTCTAGGTCTTCAATGAAAAGGGCCCACAGCAAAGGTGACATTATCTCCCCTTGTTTTAAGCCTACAGGAATTTCAAATGAGTCAGACAAGCCGCCATGTAATCTAACGCAAGATTTAACCTTACTGTACATATCTTTTATTATCCTTAAACATTTCCCCCCAATCCCGCATTTATACAGCTTTAACCATAAAGCATTTCTATAGACACTATCAAACGCCTTTGTGAACTCAACAAAACTACAGTATAGTCGTTTTTTATCATTTAAACGAGATTGTATTATACTAAGTAAAATGAACATAGCGTCAACAGTTGATCGGCCTTTTACAAATGCAAATTGAGCATCAGTGATCGTATTATTTTCATTACAAAACTTTTCTATTCGTTTGTTCAATACAGAAGTAAATAATTTTGAAAGGCAGCTCACTAAAGTAATACCCCTATAATTATGCACGTTATTTACATCGCCTTTTTTAAATAAAGGTACGATTATACCATCCATCCAGCTTTCTGGGAAAAAACCACTGTCTAGAATACAATTGAAAATATCACAAACATGAGCCCCAATTATGTCCATACTTTCAATGAAATATTATATGATATATATAAAGTCTGTAGTCGCAAAAAAAAAAGTTTACTTTTGACGTAACTAAATACAGAGACAAGAAAATATTGATGCTGAACATCAATGGCGCCGCAAACCACTTATTTCTGTAACAGGGCACAGTGCATTGGGCCGCGTTAAACAAACATTTGTCGGCAATGAATTACCATCCATTAACGAAAGAAAAAGTCTGTTATCGGATTGTGCTAAATCTGACACTCTAACACATATGTCTGGTATTATACAATCCCTCTTTATAGATATAATAAAGACTTGAATGAAGTTCTTATTATATCTCTATAGACTAGAGGGATGGTATGATACCAGTCATGTCAGGTGCTCCAACGATTTACGGATGTTTTGGTAACAGACGAGTTCGGTAACATAGACTTATAGAGTAAATCAGTTGGATGTTTCGGCAACAAAGCAATTATATAGTGTTTATGTATCGTGACGTTCTTTACACCCAACGCATGACTGTATTTTATTCAAACCTTCGTTTTTAAAACCTTAATTTGTAATTTCAACTATGTTTTATAAATAATTTTTTGTTATGAACCTTATTCCATGTTGTATGTACTGGCCATGTGGATTGCCTATCTATCATGCGAAAAGGGTGGAAAGTGAGTAAAATAAAGGATTTGAACCTATCTATCAAGGGATAAATTGTTGAAAAGTGCAAAAGTAAAAGATTTGAACAAAACAAAGCCATACATTAGGTGTAAAGAACGTCACAGAACAAAAACATAATACAATAGTTTTGTTACCGAAACATCCAATCGATTTACTCTATAAGTCTATGTTACCGAACTCGTTTGTTACCGAAACATCTGTCACCCGCTCCAATATTGACCTAGTTACAGTTAGCTGGTCTTAAAAAACACGATCGCGATAGGAAAACAATATTTCTACAATCCATACAACACTAGAACAAAAATATAACGGGGGTCACAAGTACCACATAGGGTGCTGTAGGGTCAAAGAGCTTGAAAATACCTCTTAACCTTTTTCCGGCATAAGATATTTAAAATGGCGGCTTCGAAAATTTGTGACAGATAATTTTTTATCACGTGACTTATTTTTCGAAATGGGTCTTTATCTATTATTATTTTTCGAAAGGAAAATGTTGATATGTCTACGATCCGGGTTTTTATCCATCTAACAATGAAAGTACAGTATATTATATATCAAAAAAAATCCCACAAATACATGTAAATAAAAAAGTTAACATGGACACCGATCAGGTAATCAAAGTACAGTAGATATAGATGGATGTTAAAACAAAGCATGGAACCAGTTCAATATGGCAGACTCCATAGGCACTTTACAAAACCGAATAAAATATAGTGGTGCCGCTCAAGCGGCACCACAATAACAAAAAAGAAAGCAAATGTAATGATCTTCATGCATTTTCACGTACTTTCCTCGTGCCTCAGCAAATAAGCACAATGCATGTCACCTTTCGAGACATAAAAGGTTTAAGCATGCGAGCGTTATCTGCATTTGCGTGCCTGTATTTTCTAATATGGTCATGAATGAAACATGAAGTTTATTTCAAAGGGGAGGGTAGACTCTATTTAGATTTGTTTCGAGCAAAACTTCACAAATGTTTAGCCATTGCTTAAGGCATGCACTAAGTGGCGACCATTAATAAATAACCAAACTTCAAAAATGATTTATCACTGTATTAACGTAGTAGACCCCTAATAGAAAACAACTATTTCCACAATGATATTATCCTATGAAATTTGCTATGATTAAAAAAGAGTGTTATTTCACTGCTTTAACCAAGCCACTTTTCCCTTTTTGTCTTTTCTAGAATTATCATTTATGAATCTAAAACCACTATATTTTCATTACAACGAGAAATAATAATTACCTCCCTTTTCTGAAAACTTAACAAAAGCATCTACAAATAATTTCAAGATAGGCATAAAGAAATTTCTAGTCCGTTAAATATGTGCAAAAGTATTATTCCTGTATCAATCTGTATTTATTAACTATCAAGAAAACTTTATGCAGTTCAGCTCTAGAGGTATTAGGGGTCTACTACCTTAAGTAAGCCGGTAGTTCTCATATCACCTTTTAAAAAAGATCAAAGTAGATTTTTAAAAAAAAGAAGGAAAATCAACGGCATTTTCTCAAGGAGCTACTTAGCCTAGACGAGTATTTAGATTTCGCGCCAAAGTTCCACAAAGACTTGTGGGAATGTCACATGATCAATAACGCACGTCGATAATGAGGATTTGTATTCAAAACAGTAAGACTACTTCATATCTGATTTAACAAAAATAGACAGGGATCACTTGGTATATGTTTCTTTAAGTTGTGATTTGGAAAATTTTGGACTTGCGTCGGGCTATCTTTATGGAGTATATTTTAAAATAAAAATGATGAGTGATAAAGCAGCATAACTAAATTATAACTGTATAGTACGGATATAACGAACTTCCAAAGTCAAAGAACGAAGCAGTCATGCTTGATTATACTCTTTCAACGAGCAATGCCTCTTTTGTGCAAACCATGTACGTGCAATTGATCTACATGGTCAGTCTGAAAGCGAACTTAAGGTTGTTGCCGGTAGTCAATATCATAAGATTATTTGACATGCTTGGGTACAATACTGAATTCTATTGGATGAGTACACAGCAGAACCAGTATATATTTTGGACGAAGCGATAGCCGAGTCCAAAATACAGACTGGTTCTGCAGTGTACGAATCCAATTGAATGCAGTATTGTATCCAAGCATGTTAAATGACCTCTTTATTTCACACTTCCGTATTGACTTTAAAGTAAACGACAAGTATAGGGTCATTGCAATTTGAATAATTGAAAAGAAAAAAAGAAATCAAAACATATCAAAAGGGGGTTTGAAGTTGCTTTTTTTAACAACGGAATTCGGTATACTACTCTTTTGGTCCAATATCGATATTCGGGACTCAAGCCTCGTTGTGACAAAAATCCGTATTGGACTCAAGCCTCGTTTTAAAAAATCCGTATTGGACTCAAGCTTCGTTTTAAAAAATCCGTATTGGACTCTTGCCTCGTTCTGAAAAATCCGTATTGGACTCTAGTGTCTAATATAGGCTAAGATATTCTGTACTCACTTAGTATTATTATTTAAAGTGACTTCATTGGATGTTAAATTGTAGGTGTGAAATAAATTGATGTATCGAATAAAAAAATCATTAGTAATACAAATAATGTGTCGTTGGAACCAATTTGAAGGAATGCTCGAGTAAATAGATTACAAAATTATAATGTAATTAACATGCTCTAATGTAGCATTCAGAGATCAAATTTTCTGTCTACCCATAAGAAATCGAAACACACAACTTCTGGCAAGGTAAAATAGAATTTACAGGCACCCATGAGAGGTGTCAAGGTTTTTATTATATCAGCAAACTTCAAAAAAGAATTATTACTCAATTCAGTAAAGCGATAGCTCTTAAATCATCGGTATAAAAGGAAGAAAAACGTAATTAAAAAAAACACACATCTTTTTTCAATAGCTTTTCTTTAATAAGCCACGTCCGGTATTCTAAAATAATTACATGTACAACAATAATAATGAAATATATGTTCCTACTAAATATAGCCAGAATATAGGGGACTTATACCTTTATAGCCTAACCACCGTGCATTTATGGGTCATACTCTATAAAAAGGGGTCTTAATACATCTGCAAAAAGTATCTACCAATGTCAGCCTGCGCAGTCCGCGCAGGCTGACATGGGTCGAAACTTTTTGCCATTGATCAGTTTTCTGTATGTCAAAGGACTATTCTACCGCCAGATCCGGTCGATTGCTAGAAAAAAAGGATTTTATGGGTAAATGTGATGACTTGCTTGGCATGAAATATCGCAAAGATGCATTAAGCCCCCTTTTGCCAGAGATTGTCTCAAATATCTAAGCAATTTTTTTCATGAGATATGTAATAGATGTGTGCTCTTGCATGTTGGGATAGACCAGCGCGCCATTTACAGAATATTCGTTGTAGTTCACGCCACATATTCTGTTGAAACCATTCTTTTCAAAGACTTTTCTGGAATAATTAGAAGTACAAGGAACCTTAGCATACATCGGAGATATGTCTAAGCATTTCAACAGCTTGACACAAAATTCGACCAGTTTAGTCGCGATTTGCTGTGTCCGAAAATTTCTGTGCACAGACAAATGTTGAAAGGCGACAATCTCATCGATTCCTAGCTTTGAAAATGTATTGGCAGCTTCAATAATTTGGTTTTGAAGCCTGTTAACTGCCTTAAGGGTTTCATCATCGATGTTTTCATCAACATACTTTTCATTTCTTCGTTCAATATTGATCACTTGTACGGCAATTATTTCTTGTGTTCCTGGCTTCAACAACATTACAGTTAAACCAAAGCTAAATGGCAACAGGAACCAGAACTTTTTCAGGTCCGGTGTAAATTGTTGACCGCTAGCACGAGAACACGGCTCGTCTGTGATGTAGTGGGTTTTCAGAAAGTCCAGTGCATCTTCGTATCGATCTTCTTTCAGTAGAACCAATTCACCATCTATAGCTGTCTCTTTCTTCGCTTGTTCAAATGCCTGTGAAAATGGATGCAAAAGACTCAATAAGTCTTCACTACAAAATTCCGAATTAAACGACGCGGCTGTCGAAAATATTGTGGGAAAGGGTGAAACTACTGGCAACCAGCATTTTCTCCTCATTTCGTAATGTTTTCTGCCCTTTCACTGGCGAATCCCTGCTTTTAGCCACATTATAATATGGCTTGCAATCGATATTTCCCGAGTGATGTTTACGGTCCCCCCACCTTTTCGAAAGAAATTTGCGCGTTACTCTACCATTGTAACCGCACCTAGAAAACCGAGATATTCCCTGTACGTCTTTGCAACTTCTCGGAATTTTTTTTCCCTAGCCTAGTGGGATTTTGTAGACTGGTACACATACGTGTTACCTATAGACGGGCTCCAAGGCCGCTTCGCGGCCTTTCCGCCCGTATTAAGGTTATGTTCCAAGCTGTGCGTTTTAGCACGTCTTCCCAAGGTTTCAGTGACGTCACTTCCCAGTTACGTCAGTTTTCATTGAATTGGGGCACTCAGAAGGGAAATTCTACTTCGTCAGCGAACTCATACTTTCTTTTGCAACAAAAAAAATGGGTAATATTTGCTTAACATACCTTGAAATGGTAATCTTTGCAGTATAATAAATTAGTTGTACGGTCAGGTGGCAGGAGAATTGGAAATTTGTTCACGGCTGCGGTTAATCAATTCGCTATTGACGCTGACGTAAATGCCGTCTCGGATCAGTCTGAGACGACACTTTACACAAATACCCGAAAACCCCTTTCCTCGAATTGCAGGTAAAATATGGAATTGTAGTATACCCCTAGTGGAAAACAGCTATTTCCACTTAAATATTATCCTATAAAATTGCTATGATTAAAAATGAGTATTGTTGTAATACTCTAACCGAGACACCTTTTCCTTTTTGTTTCCTTTTTAGTACTATGATTTAACCCTTTCCCATACGACAAACTTTTGGACCAGACCAGATTGAAAGCATTTGCAGACGACAATTCAACTCTTGCTGAAAAGATGATTTCTGTCTATGATAGGGTAGAAAACATTGTGGGAAAAGGAGAAAATGCTGGTTACCAGCATTTTCTCCTTTTCCCACAATGTTTTCCAAAGGCTATTATTCCAGACCCGTAAAAACCAGGGATTGTTTGGGAAAGGGTTAAACATCTAAAACCATTACATTCTCATTACAAAGGGAAATGATAAATACCTCCCTTTTTCGGAAATAACAAAAGTAACGTTATCAATATATAAAGTCAGCATAGACATCACAGGAATTTCTGGTCTGTTATAAACGTGCAAAAGTATTATGTCAGTATAACTGTTTATTTATTAACTTATTTTATTTCATGTTGCAGCAGACGCGTCAGGGGTCAACTAGATTTTACTTTAACCCTTAACCCCACAAGGCATTTCGATGGTATCTCTAAATGACCCTAAATAACAGCAAGGATGAAGCCGTTTCTTATACATGTATGTATAATTATGACACCTTTTGATAGCATAGAAAACATTGTGGCAAAAGGTGAAATTGCTCGTCACGAGCAATTTCTCCTTTTGCTACAATGTTTTCCAAAGGCTCCTACAAGCAATACGTAGAAATGAGTATCTATGGATTAAAGGGTTAAAAAAGTGAAAATAAAATCCGGCAATATACCTCTTGCAATCCTAGGTGGATTCTACTCAACAATGGTACATCTTTCGTATTACTCATTATAATATCGTTTGGATCATCCGAAATATTGTTCATCAATGCGAATGGATTCCAGTTATCTATAATCAGATACATATATTACAATTTTTTGTCAACGTTCTGAAAGATCAGTTTATGCGGTGGTAAACCGCGCTTAAGGTCAGTATGAAGTCAAACCTTTCCGGCATGTCTGTAGTGTTAGTTGAAGGTACAAACCATTTACAATTCAAATGAGCATGGGCTTTGAAAAAGGGACTTAACTCATTACCAAATGACAAAATTTTTAGGTTTGTCATCGAAAGCATTTGCAGACGACAAAGAAAAATGATTAAAATGAGTTAAAACTGGCTTAGGATGAGTATAAGAGCCTCTTTAAAGTCAGTATACAGTCAAACCTTTCCGGCCTGTTTGTAGTGTTAGTTGAAGATACCAAACCATTCATTAATTTATATGAGCCATATTCTGTGAACAAGGGGCTGAACTCATTACCAAACGACAAAATTTTAGGTTTGTCCAAATCGAGAGCGTTTGCTGACGACAAAGAAAAATGATTAAAATGAGTTAAAACTGGCTCAAAATGAATGTAAGAGCCTCTTTAAAGTCGGTATGAAGTCAAATTTTTCCGGCCTGTCTGTAGCGTTAGTTGAAGGTACAAACCATTTACAATTTATATGAGCCATGCTCTATGAAAAAGGGGCATAACGCCTCTGCGAAAAGTATCGAACCAGGTCAGTTTACGCAGTCCGCGCAGGCTGACCTTGTCAGAAACTTTTCTCTATCTGTCAGTTTTTGTTGTATTTCAAAGATCCAGTCTACCTCATGATTCAGACGAAAAATATGGCTATTATGGGTCCATAAGTAGGAGATGACTTGTTTAACGGAGATCTGCATTTAGCCTTTTTTGGCAGAGCATGGCTCCTATGCTCCTATCACAGGAAAATAACATTTTAATAATAAAATTTTAACCCTTAGGCTACTAAATTAGATAGCCCATTACCACACAATCCCTACTTTTGACGCCCCTAAGAAAGAAGCCTTTAGAAAACATTGTGGGAAAAAGAGAAAATGCTGGTAAACAGCATTTTCTCCTTTTCCCAAAATGTTTTCTACCCTTTACAAAACAAATTTTTAATTTTCAGTCACTTTTATTTAGTCGTCTGCAAATGCTTTCGATTTGGACAAGCCTAAAATATTATCGTTTGGTAATGAGGTAAATGACACTCTCCAGCCAAAAGCAGATATAAACTCAAATGTTGGTATTTCAAAGTAATTTCTTTTGGAAAATATATCACCTTATAGGACAGTGTAGCTCATGATCAGACTGCACTTTCTGTCCAGTCTGATCTTAATCTACACTGGGCCCTAAAACACACTGAGTCGAAGACATTAAGGAAGCATTAAGGATTAAAGTTTTGTTATGAATACCACAGGAGAGAAATCTTGAAGAAAATGTATAATTTAACAAGAAACTGCTGTGTTTAAAGGAGTGAGACATTTAAACTTACCTAAACTTGAACTTTCACGAGAACTTTTGTTTTGGCCAGATATAGAGGTTAAACACTGTCCAAGAGAATGGATGCAGACAGTCTTATCCGATATATATATAAAGTCGGTAGTTACAAAAAACAAGTTTGCTTTTCGTGTGTTTAAATACGGAGGTAAGAAATTAGGATGCAAATGCAATGATCTTCATGCATTTTCACGCACTCTCCTCATGTCTTAGCAAATAATCACAATGGTTGTCATCTTTCGAGACATGGAAGGTTTAAGTAAGGAAGTATCATCTGCATTAGCGTGCCTGTATTTCTTGTCCAATGGCACGTGAGCATGGTTCATCTGGGATGTAGTGCTCTTTTAGGAAAGCCGAAGCATCATCAAAACGATCATCCTTTAGTAGAACCAACTCGCCATCTATAGCTGTTTCTTTCTTTGCCTCTTCAAATGCCTGTTGAAAGTTAAAGAAAACCTGGCTATCAAAAACATGTACAAAAGTTCTCTTACTGTTCTAAAGAACCTTTATGAGAGAAGTTAATGACTTTGTTTATTCGTTACCACACGATAAAAATGCAGACGTGTCCAAATTGAATGCATCAACAGGCGAAATATCAAATGACCTGCAACATGTGAAAACGGAGTATATGTATAAGGACATTTGCGTAGCTTTTCAGATCGTGTTTGATTTTCTATTCTAAGCAAGTCTGCTGGAGGACAAGGTGTTTTATTGTACTGCAAAGAAATTTCTCCATATCTGATTGGACAATATGCCCCAAACATTTATATCATGTACACTGGCAAAAGCAACGTAAAAGCAGTTTCCCTTCGGGAGCCCCGTTAACATGACTACATTATCACCGTATCACAAAATGGCGATGTCATTAGAAATTAACATCAAGATTATGTGCCAACCTGTACATTTTAGCACGTATTACCAAGGTTTCAATGACGTCAGTTCCCAGTAACGTTAGTTTTCATTGAATTTGGGCACTCAAACGGGAAATTCTACTTCGTCAGCGAACTCATTCTTTTTAACACACACACAAAAAAAACCAGGTAAAATTCGCTTAACAAACGTTGAAATGGTAATCTTTGCAGTATAATAAATTCGTTGTACGGTCAGGTGACAGCGGACTTGGAAACTTGTTCACGGCTGTAGTGAATGATCTTGCCATCGATATGATTCGCTGCAAGTTTCCAAGTCCCCTGCCACCTGACCGTACAAATAATGACACTGACGTAAATGCCGCCGTCTCGGATCAGCCTGAGACGAAACTTTACACAAATAGCCGAAAGGCCCTTTCCTCGAATTGCAGGTAAAATATGGAATTGTAGAAGACCCCTAATGGAAAACAGCCATTTCCACTATAATTATATA
Organism: Tridacna crocea; assembly: GCA_943736015.1. Taxonomy (NCBI): domain Eukaryota; kingdom Metazoa; phylum Mollusca; class Bivalvia; order Cardiida; family Cardiidae; genus Tridacna; species Tridacna crocea. The sequence continues at coordinate 21,750,902 of OX031069.1, forward strand.
TTGATACTTTTGTTAGTTTCCTAAAAAAGGGAGGTATTTATTGTTTCCCAGGCTTTGTAATTTCAAGATAGATATCAAAGGAATTTCTAGTCGGTTAAAAATGTGCAAAAGGTTGATATCAGTATAAAGATTTATCCATCAACTATCAAGAAATTTTATTCCATGTTGCAGCAGACGCGTTAAGGGACAACTAGATTTTACATTAAGGTAGTGGACCCGTAATACCTCTAGTGCAGCATGGCATAAAATTTCTTGACAGTTGATAAAGACAGATTTATACAGATATAATACTTTTGCACATTGTTAACCGACCAGAAATTCCTTTGATGTCTGTCTTCAAATTATTTGTTGATACTTTTGTTAGTTTCCAGAAAAGGGAGGTGATTATCACATCTCTTTATTATGAGAATATAGTGGTTTTAGATTTATAAATGATAATTCCAGGAAGGACAAAAATGAAAAAGAGGTTCGGTGAAAGCAGTACAATAATACATGTACTTATTTTAAATCTTAGCAAATTTTGTAGGATAATAGTATAGTAGAAATAGATGTTTTCTATTACGGGTCCACTACGTTAAAAAAAGAAAAATATAATCCGGAAATATACCTCTCGCAATCCTAGGTGGATACTACTCAACAATGGTGCATCTTTCGTATTACTCATTTTAATCTCTTTTGGTTCATCCAAAATGTTGCTCATCAATGATAATGGATAATCAGATTCATATATTACACTTTTTTTTGGACAAAGTTCTGATAGATTAGTATGAGCGGTGGTAAAACGTGCTTAAAGTCAGTATACAGTCAAACCTTTCCGGCCTGTCTGTAGTGTTAGTTAAAGATACAAACCATTTACAATTCATATGAACCATATTCTGTGAAAAAGGGGCTTAACTCATTACCAAACGACAAAATCTTAGGTTTGTCCAAATCGAAAGCATTTGCAGACGACAAAGAAAAGTGATTAAAATGAGTTAAAACTGGCTCAAAATGAATGTAAGAGCCTCTTTAAAGTCGGTATGAAGTCAAATTTTTCCGGCCTGTCTGTAGCGTTAGTTGAAGGTACAAACCATTTACAATTTATATGAGCCATGCTCTATGAAAAAGGGGCTTAACGCCTCTGCGAAAAGTATCGAGTCAGGTCAGCCTGCGCAGTGAATTCTACTCAACAATGGTACATCTTTCGTATTACTCATTATAAGATATTTTGGATCATCCGAAATATTGTTCATCAATGTGAATGGATACCAATTATCTATTATTAGATACATATAGATCTATTACAATTTTTTGTCAAGGCTCTGAAAGATCAGTTTATGTGGTGGTAAACCGCGCTTAAGGTCAGTATGAAGTCAAACCTTTCCGGCTGTAGTATTAGTTGAAGATACAAATCATTTACAATTTATATGAACCATGCTCTGTGAAAATGGGGCTGAACTCATCACCAAACGACAAAATTTTTAGGTTTGTCCAAATCGAAAGCATTTGCAGACAACAAAGAAAAGTGATTAAAATGAGTTAAAACTGGCTTAGGATGAGTATAAGAGCCTCTTTAAAGTCAGTATACAGTCAAACCTTTCCGGCCTGTTTGTAGTGTTAGTTGAAGATACCAAACCATTCATTAATTTATATGAGCCATATTCTGTGAAAAAGGTGCTGAACTCATTACCAAACGACAAAATTTTAACTTTTTTGCTAGAAAAGTGGAAGTTAGAGAGCCTAATTTCCACTTTTCGAGTTCCTCGTAGGTCGAAAATTAGATGGCGGAAACAGGATTCCGTAGTTATCGGACTGTGCTAAATCTGATACTCTAACACATATGTCTGGTATTATACAATCCCTCTTTATAGATATAATAAAGACTTGAATGAAGTTCTTATTATATCTCTATAGACTAGAGGGATGGTATGATACCAGTCATGTCAGGTGCTCCAACGATCGATTTACGGATGTTTTGGTAACAGACGAGTTCGGTAACATAGACTTATAGAGTAAATCAGTTGGATGTTTCGGCAACAAAGCAATTATATAGTGTTTATGTATCGTGGCGTTCTTTACACCCAACGCATGACTGTGTTTTATTCAAACCTTCGTTTTTAAAACCTTAATTTGTAATTTCCACTATGTTTTATAAATAATTTTTTGTTATGAACCTCATTCCATGTTGTATGTACTGGCCATGTGGATTGCCTATCTATCATGCGAAAAGGGTGGAAAGTGAGTAAAACAAAGGATTTGAACCTATCTATCAAGGGATAAATTGTTGAAAAGTGCAAAAGTAAAAGGTTTGAACAAAACAAAGCCATACATTAGGTGTAAAGAACGCCACAGAACAAAAACATAATATAATAGTTTTGTTACCGAAACATCCAATCGATTTACTCTATAAGTCTAGGTTACCGAACTCGTTTGTTACCGAAACATCTGTCACCCGCTCGAATATTGATCTAATTACAGCTAGCTGGTCTTAAAAAACACGATCGCGATAGGAAAACAATATTTCTACAATCCATACAACACTAGAACAAAAATATAACGGGGGTCACAAGTACCACATAGGGTGCTGTAGGGTTAAAGAGCTTGAAAATACCTCTTAACCTTTTTCCAGCATAAGATATTTAAAATGGCGGCTACGAAAATTTGTGACAGATAATCTTTTATCACGTGACTTATTTTTTGAAAGGAAAATGTTGATATGTCTACGATCCGGGTTTTTATCCATCTAACAATGAAAGTACAATATAATATATATTAAAAAAAATCTCACAAATAAATAAAAAAGTTAACATGGACCCCGATCAGGTAATCAAAGTACAGTAGATATAGATGGATGTTAAAACAAAGCATGGAACCAGTTCAATATGGCTGCCTCCATAGGCACTTTACAAAACCGAATAAAATATAGTGGCGCCGCTCAAGCGGCACCACAATAACAAAAAAGAAAGCAAATGCAATGATCTTCATGCATTTTCACGTACTTTCCTCGTGCCTCAGCTAATAAGCACAATGCATGTCACCTTTCGAGACATAAAAGGTTTAAGCATGCGAGCGTTATCTGCATTTGCGTGCCTGTATTTTCTAATATGGTCATGAATGAAACATGGAGTTTATTTCAAAGGGGAGGGTAGACTCTATTTAGATTTGTTTCGAGCAAAACTTCACTAATGTTTAGCCATTGCTTAAGGCATGCACTAAGTGGCGACCATTAATAAATAACCAAACTTCAAAAATGATTTATCACTCTATTAAGTAAGCCGGTAGTTCTCATATCACCTTTTAAAAAAGATCAAAGTAGATTTTTAAAAAAAAGAAGGAAAATCAATGGCATTTTCTCAAGGAGCTACTTAGCCTAGACGAGTATTTAGATTTCGCGCCAAAGTTCCACAAAGACTTGTGGGAATGTCACAGTATCAATAACGCACGTCGATAATGAAGATTTGTATTCAAATCAGTAAGACTACTTCATATCTGATTTAACAAAAATAGACAGGGATTACTTGGTATATGTTTCTTTAAGTTCTGATTTGGAAAATATTGGACTTGCGTCGGGCTAACTTTATGGAGTATATTTTAAAATAAAAATGATGAGTGATAAAGCAGCATAACTAAACTATAACTGTATAGTACGGATATAACGAACTTCCAAAGTCAAAGAACGAAGCAGTCATGCTTGATTATACTCTTTCAACGAGCAATGCCTCTTTTGTGCAAACCATGTACGTGCAATTGATCTACATGGTCAGTCTGAAAGCGAACTTAAGGTTGTTGCCGGTAGTCAATATTATATGATTATTTGACATGCTTGGGTACAATACTGAATTCTATTGGATGAGTACACTGCAGAACCAGTATATATTTTGGACGAAGCGACAGCCGAGTCCAAAATACAGACTGGTTCTGCAGTGTACGAATCCAATTGAATGCAGTATTGTATCCATGCATGTTAAATGACCTCTTTATTTCACACTTCCGTGTTGACTTTAAAGTAAACGACAAGTATAGGGTCATTGCAATTTGAATAATTGAAAAGAAAAAAAGAAATCAAAACAAGAGGGGTTTGAAGTTGCTTTTTTTTAACAACGGAATTCGGTATACTACTCTTCTGGTCCAATATCGATATTCGGGACTGAAGCCTCGTTGTGACAAAAATCCGTATTGGACTCAAGCCTCGTTTTAAAAAATCCGTATTGGACTCTTGCCTCGTTCTGAAAAATCAGTATTGGACTCTAGCGTCTAATATAGGCTAAGATATTCTGTACTCACTTAGTATTATTATTTAAAATGATTTCATTGGATGTTAAATTGTAGGGATGAAAATTGATTTATTTCACACCTACAATTTAACGTCCAATGAAATAGCTTTAATACTACCACGTGAGTACAGAATATCTTAGCTTGTATTAGACGCTGTAGAGTCCAATACGGATTTTTCAAAACGAGGCTTGAGTCCAATACGGACTTTTCAAAACGAGGCAAGAGTCCCGAATATCAATATTGGACCGGAAGAGTAGTGTACCGAAATCTGTTGTAAAAAAAAAGCAAATTCAAACCTCTCTTTAGATATGTTTTGATTTTTTTTTTCAATTGAAATTACCCTATATTTATCGTTTACTTTAAAGTCAAATACGAACGTGTGAAATAAAGAGGTCATTTAACATGCTTGGGTACAATACTGAATTCAATTGGATTCGTGCACTGCAGAACCAGTCTATATTTTGGACTCGGCTGTCGCCTCGTCCAAAATATAGACTAGTTCTGCAGTGTACTCATCCAAAAGAATTCAGTATTGTACACAAGCATGTTAAATAACCTCATAGTATCGAATAAAAAAAATAATTAGTAATACAAATAATGTGTCGTTGGAACCAATTTGAAGGAATGCTCGGGTAAATAGATTACAAAACTATAATGTAATTAACATGCTCTAGATAATGTAGCATTCAGAGATCTGTCTACCCATAAGAAATCGAAACACACAATTTCTGGCAAGGTAAAATAGAATTTATAGGCACCCATGAGAGGTGTCCAGGTTTTTATTTTATCAGCAAACTTCAAAAAACAATTATTACTAAATTCAGTAAAGCGATAGCTCTCAAATCATCGGTATAAAAGGAAGAAAAAAGTAATAAAAAAAAAACATCTTTTTTCAATAGCTTTTCTTTAATAAGCCACGTCCGGTATTCTCAAATAATTACATGTACAACAATAATAATGAAATATATGTTCCTACTAAATATAGCCAGAATATAGGGGATTAATACCTTTATAGCCTAACCAATGTGCATTTATGGGCCATACTCTATAAAAAGGGTTCTTAATACATCTGCAAAAAGTATCTACTCATGTCAGCCTGCGCAGTCCGCGCAGGCTGACATGGGTAGAAACTTGTTGCCACTGATAAGTTTTCTGTATGTCAAAGGACTATTTTACCGCCAGATTTGGTCGATTGTTAGAAAAAAAGGATTTTATGGGTGAATGTACTGACTTGCTTTGAATGAAATATCGCAAAGATCCATTAAGCCCCCTTTTGCCAGAGATTGTCTCAAATATCTAAGCCATTTTTTTCATGAGATATGTAATAGATGTATGCTCTTGCATGTTGGGATAGACCAGCGAGCCATTTACAGAATATTCGTTAAAGTTCACGCCACATATTCTGTTGAAACCATTCTTTTCAAAGACTTTTCTGGAATAATTATATATAGAAGTACAAGGAACCTTAGCATACATCGGAGATATGTCTAAGCATTTCAACAGCTTGACACAAAATTCGACCAGTTTAGTCGCGATTTGCTGTTTCCGAAAATTTCTGTGCACAGACAAATGTTGAAAGGCGACAATCTCATCGATTCCTAGCTTTGAAAATGTATTGGCAGCTTCAATGATTTGGTTTTGAAGCCTGTTAACTGCCTTAAGGGTTTCATCATCGATGTTTTCATCAACATACTTTTCATTTCTTCGTTCAATATTGATCACTTGTATGGCAATTATTTCTTGTGTTCCTAGCTTCAACAACATTACAGTTAAACCAAAGCTAAATGGCAACAGGAACCAGAACTTTTTCAGGTCCGGTGTAAATTGTTGACCGCTAGCACGAGAACACGGCTCGTCTGTGATGTAGTGGGTTTTCAGAAAGTCCAGTGCATCTTCGTATCGATCTTCTTTCAGTAGAACCAATTCACCATCTATAGCTGTCTCTTTCTTCGCTTGTTCAAATGCCTGTGAAAAGGGATGCAAAAGACTCAGTAAGTCTTCACTACAAAATTCCGAATTGAACGACGCGGCTGTCAAAAATATTGTGGGAAAGGGTGAAACTACTGGCAACCAACATTTTCTCCTCATTTCGCAATGTTTTCTGCCCTTTCACTGGCGAATCCCTGATTTTAGCCACAATATAATATGGCTTGCAACTGATATTTCCCGAGTGATGTTTACGGTCCCCCCCACCTTTTCGAAAGAAATTTGCGAGTGACTCTACCATTGTAACCGCACCTAGAAAACCGAGATATTCCCTGTACGTCCTGCAACTTCTCGGAATTTTTTTTTCCCTAGCCTAGTGGGTTTTTGTAGACTGGTACACATACGTGTTACCTTTCCGCCCGTATTAAGGTTATGTTCCAAGCTGTGCGTTTTAGCACGTCTTCCCAAGGTTTCAGTGACGTCACTTCCCAGTTATGTCAGTTTTCATTGAATTGGGGCACTCAGAAGGGAAATTCTACTTCGTCAGCGAACTCATATTTTTTTTGCAACAAAAAAAAAAAGGTAATATTTGCTTAACATACCTTGAAATGGTAATCTTTGCAGTATAATAAATTAGTTGTACGGTCAGGTGGCAGGAGAATTGGAAACTTGTTCACGGCTGCGGTGAATCATGTCGCTATTGACGCTGACGTAAATGCCGTCTCGGATCAGTCTGAGACGACACTTTACACAAATACCCGAAAACCCCTTTCCTCGAATTGCAGGTAAAATATGGAATTGTAGTATACCCCTAGTGGAAAACAGCTATTTCCACTATAATATTATCCTATAAAATTGCTATGATTAAAAATGAGTATTATTGTAATACTCTAACCGAGACACCTTTTCCTTTTTGTTTCCTTTTTAGTACTATCATTTAACCCTTACCCATACGACAAACTTTTTGGACCCGACCAGATTGAAAGCATTTGCAGACGACAATTCAACTCTTGCTGAAAAGATGATTTCTGTCTATGATAGGGTCGTAAACATTGTGGGAAAAGGAGAAAATGGTGGTTACCAGCATTTTCTCCTTTTCACACAATGTTTTCCAAAGGCTACTATTCCAGACCCGTAAAAACCAGGGATTGTTTGGGAAAGGGTTAAAAATCTAAAACCATTACATTCTCATTACAAAGGGAAATGATAAATACCTCCCTCTTTCGGAAAATAACCAAAGTAACGTTATCAATATAAAGTCAGCATAGACATCAAAGGAATTTCTGGTCTGTTATAAACGTGCAAAAGTATTATGTCAGTATAACTGTTTATTTATTAACCCATCACCACACAATCCCTACTTTTGACGCCCCTGAGAAAGAAGCCTTTAGAAAACATTGTGAGAAATGGAGAAAATGCTGATAACCAGCATTTTCTCCTTTTCCCACAATGTTTTCTACCCTTCACAAAACATATTTCAAATTTTCTGTCACTTTAATTTTGTCGTCTGCAAATGCTTTCAATTTGGGCCAGCCTAAAATTTTGTCGTTTGGTAATGAGTTAACTTATTTTATTTCATGTTGCAGCAGACGCGTTAGGGGTCAACTAGATTTTACTTTAACCCTTAACCCCACAAGGCATTTCGATGGTATCTCTAAATGACCCTAAATAACAGCAAGGATGAAGCCGTTTTTTATACATGTATGTATAATTATGACACCTTTTGATAGCATAGAAAACATTGTGGCAAAAGGTGAAATTGCTCGTCACGAGCAATTTCACCTTTTGCTACAATGTTTTCCAAAGGCTCCTACAAGCAATGCGTAGAAATGAGTATCTATGGAGTAAAGGGTTAAAAAAGTGAAAATAAAATCCGGCAATATACCTCTTGCAATCCGAGGTGGATTCTACTCAACAATTTTTGGAAGTCGATTACGTCAGTAATCGGTCTTCCTATGTCAACGCTCAAGCATTTGGGAAATCACCCAACAACACCAATATTCAACCAGCCAAAAAAAAGTTCTATAAAATTCATGCATTTAAACATATAAAACGATTGAATTTCAGATAAAAAATGAAATAAGTCAAACTATTGCACTAAACAGATATTTTATTTGAACTGTTATGACATTTCATTGAATAATTATCAAATCTTAATATTTGTTAATACACAGATCCTATATTTTTCTACATGAATGCGGACGAATCTAGCCATTCGGCATTACTCAAGTGTTGAGAGCCATCAAATCGGCCGAGATGTTACGGTTACCAATCGGGCACTATTTTATGAATGATATGTCACTCGGACCCATGTTCACATAAAAAAACAGCTTTCGTTAAAAACGCATCATTAATACTCTTACCAAAAAAATTATTGGTTTGTTACACGTTTATTTTTCAAGGCATTTACATTTTCAACAAAAATTTGCTTGAATGTCAGAAGTGTTGAATAGCTAGTAACCTAATTTATTCATACGCGCAACGTGACTTTCATCCACACCACAGCTTTGAAACGGCGGCGAGTGAAACGCAAAGCAAGCAAGTCACAATTTGATCTGAACAAACCCAAGGCTGCAAAGGTAAAGTTCAATGTATTTTTTCTTTTTTGAAATGTGTTTTTGTTTTAAAAGTGAAGGACATTACGTCGTTCCTTAAGTATTGTTTAGAAACGAAGTAGGTCAGTGGTTGTTTATAAAGATTACGGTCGCCATTTTGATTGATTGTAAGTTCGTGAAAGCTTTACGCCAGCGTTTCAGAAGGCTGCATTAGTATATAAATCTGAATGATTTGTATTCCATTTGCTGCCAGAACTAGTTGAATATATTGCTCTTCGTCGAAGAAGAATGTTTAACGAATCCCAAAAGTCAACAGTCCTTACAGTGACTGGAAATTTCCACCGATAACAATTTCGTCCCATTACAATTTCGGCCCATTACAATTTCGACCCATTCTCCTAACGTGAGTTTACATGGTTTGCATTTGTGTAATACATCTTACACCTTTATAATCTTTTAAACTTACCTTTCAGCACTAGGATTTTGCAGTCCTAAGGTGAAAGTATATTGAAATGTTGGAAAAATATAAAATGGTGATCTATTCTTCCCATTTCATATAGTTAATTTTGACTTTAATGCTGTCAACCTGGATCTAACATATATATGCATTTAAATCTTTAAATTGGCTCAGTCAAAAGTATTGCAGCTTTTGTACTTTCACTTAAAGGTGGCCCTTCAGATTTTTGGACGAAATTTATACAAAAATATTAAAATTCATCCTGATACTCCCAGTACCTTTTAATTTTCATTCATAAAACCCCAGTAGTCGAAAACCATCCGACAACAAGAGAAATTAGAGATTTACTACGGCCCAGGTCAACACCGACGGGAACCATGGTCTATTTTTAGATGAGCAACTCGCTCACTCACTTACCGGAAATACACAAATGATGCTTCAAACACAGCGACTGAAGAAGAAGTTTATGGAAAATAACATGTTTGTTATGTTATGGAATTTAAGCGTCATTAGTCATGTGCCAGTCACTTTACATTCCCACAATACTTCCTTTGATTTTTGGCACGAAATCTAAAAATACCTTAAGAGGCTACGTAGCCTTTTAAGGGAATACCATAAAAAAATGTATACAAAAAGTGTCATGGTATTGAAGTTTTTGAAGTTAATTGACATAATATTTAGTAGATTCATTCAATTTAGCTGGCAAGTATCTTGCAAAATTGATACCTGCTTCTGTAGAGAAAAGGGTTAAACATTAATATTGAAAAAAAAAAAAAAAAAAAAACTAAATGAATGTGCATGCAAAACCGAACAAAAGAAAGCTTTTGAAAACATTGTGGGAAAAGGAGAAAATGCTGGTAACCAATGTTTTCTTCTTTTCCCATAATGTGTTCTTATCCTTTACTGACAAATCTTATTACTTGTGCCACATTTACTATGTCTCTTGGAATTTCTTTCAATTTTGATCGGTCTGAATTTTGTTGTGTGGTAAAGAGTCAAATGATCCAAATGATATAAAAGTTTTTTAGAAAATTGTGTTTGCATAGGTAAAAAGGCTGTACAGTATGTGTGCTTAACCCATTACCACACACTCCCTACTTTTGACACCTCTGAGAAAGAAGCCTTTTGAAAACACTCTAGGAAAAGGAGAAAATGCTGGTAACCAGCGTTTTCTCCTTTTCCCACAGTGTTTTCTACCCTTCCAAGAACAAGTTTCAATTTTTCAGTCACCTTTATTTTGTTGTCTGCAAATGCTTTAGATTTGAACAAGTCTAAAATTTTGTCATTTGGAAATGAGTTAACTCTTTCCCAAACAACAAAATTTAAGAGTGGCCCAAATTGAAAGCCATGCTGATGACATAATAAATGTGGCTCAAAAATTGAAATTTGTTTAGGGAAGAATAGAAAACATTGTGAGAAAAGGAGATAATGATGGTTACCCACACTTTCTACTTTTCCTACAATATTTTCAAAAGGCTTCTTTCTCAGGATCGTTGAAAGTCGGGATTGTTTGGTAGTCTTAAGAGTTAAAGGTAACCAGTGGCACTGTTGAGTTGATGCAGAATGCAAACCATTTTAGATATGTCTGTTCGGACTACTTTAGCTTTTAACAATGGCCACAGTCAGGGAGATTTGTCTCAAATGATTATGATCCTTGATTGAACATGAAAACCAATATTTTATCATCTACAAAAGATGTGAAGCATTCTTTAACCTTTTACCACTCAGTGATGAGTTTTGACACCCCAAGGAAAGAAGCCTCCTTTTCCCACAATATTTTCTACTTTGTCATAAGAACAATTGCAGCATTTGATTCAGATAATGAGATTGAAATTGTTGTCTGCAACTGCTTTCTATTTGGACAAGGCTAGAATGTTGTCAATGGGTAAAGGGGTTAGACCTGGTTTGTATGTGTTAGCACGATGCTTTCAAGTGGGATAAAGCAGTTACGCTAAAGAAATGAGGGCTGAGCTTAACGGGAAGCCTTAACCCCTATCTTTCCTATTGCAACATTGGTCATATTTGCTAATAGTGTAGACCAATGATCAACCTGCATAGCCATTCAGTCTGACGTTAGTCTGCACTGTTGGCAAGTTTTACAGTGACTGAAATTCGGAAACAAATCTGGAATAGTCTATTATGGGAAATCAGCAGCATAAGAGGTAAAATTGACCCTTGAAAAGATTTTTGAAAAACGTTTTTGTTAAAGAATAAATTGCTCAACAGTAAGGTGGGTAATTTTAGACAATCTTTGGACAATAACTTGATGTTGCCTCAATCTACAATATGCATCTTTGATAAAAGAAGAATGTTAAATACTGTTCAGATTTTTGTATGGCTATCATTTGGTTATATTTCTTTGTATCTGTTTTAGGAAGAGATTGTGAAGATTGTGCAGGTCAGAGGGACAGACGTCCAGGTCAAGACAGTTAAGATCTCAAGATGGCACAGATGACTTAAAGGTGTCACTCTGGAGGGAGTGGAGGGAGATGAGTTCAAAGAACCTAATGGGTCAATACATACAGCTAACAATTGTTGTTTTCAATACGTACAGAGACGAGATGTCAGTGTCAACCAAAACAAAGACTGAAATTAAGGTATTAAATCCACTCTAGTCTTCCCAGGTTATCCCTAGTGCTCATGGTGAACAGTTGTGATGGGTTGGTATTTTGACTATTGTGTGTCTGTTCACCATTAGCACAAGCACATTTACATGTTGCTCCTGAAGTTCTATTTGACAAAGCCCAGAAAAGCAATGTCACAAACTGGCTTTCAGTATCTTTAACTCTTTACCACACGACAAAATTTTAGACTGGTTCAAATTGAAAGCATTTGCAGACGACAAAATAAAAGTGACTGAAAAATTGAAATTTGTTCTTGGAAGGGTAGAAAACACTGTGGGAAAAGGAGAAAACGCTGGTTACCAACATTTTCTCCTTTTCCTACAGTGTTTTCAAAAGGCCTCTTTCTCAGGGGCGTCAAAAGTAGGGATTGTGTGGTAATGGGTTAACAGAATCACTAAGATGTAAAAGGATAATTAAACTTTCGACAGTATTGTCCTCAAGTTAACCCATTACCACGCAATCCCTACTTTTGACGACCTTTGGAAACAAGCCTTTTGGAAACATTGTGGGAAAAGGAGAAAATGCTGGTAAGTCGCATTTTCTCCTTTTCCCACAATATTTTCTATCCCTCACAAAACAAAGTTCAAATTTTCATTCACTTTTATTTTTGTTCTGCAAATGCTTTCAATTTGGACAAGCCTAAAATATTGTCATTTGGGTAATGAGTTAATCTCTTTCAGACCTTGCATGGCCCAACGTAAGATCTGGAAAAAGATTGATCTTATGCCGTTTGTTTACTAACATGTTGGGACGGACATTCTTATTGGTGTATCAGCATTGATGATAATTCAACATTCTTTTTCGGGAGACTGAAATAGGGCTATCTTGACTCACTTGTTTCCTCAGTCATCTGCTATTGAAAATAATAGAACCACTGTGATTCTCTAAAATTCTCAAAGTAACTGTGACTCAAATTATATATTTCCATTATCACCAGAAATTCTAATTTCTATGGGCATAGATAAAGAAATGTGCAGAGATACTGCAGAAAATCCTTACATTGCTAATGCATATTGCAGCTGATTATTAGGAAACATAGTTAACCCATTACCACAGAATCCCTTCTTTTGACAACCCTAAGAAAGAAGCTTTTAGAAAACAGTATGGGAAAAGGAGAAAATGCTGGTAACCAGCATTCTCACAATGTTTTCTACCCTCCACAAAACAAATTTCAAATTTTCAGTTACTTTTATTTTTTGGTCTGCAAATGCTTTTGATTTGGGCAAACCTAAAATATTGTTGTTTGGTAATGTTAACTGCTACTAACACAAATTATGTGTCAAAAATAGCCCAGAATATCTTTTTTGTGTGGGAATTTCATACCAACTTGTTTGTTTGATTTTCAAAGGTAAATTCATTTTTTTTTTTTTTTTAAATTTCAATGGCTTTTTTTTTTCAGACTTGCCAGGAGCCATCCTCCCAAGTAGAAGGGGAGTTGCAGGCATACATTGCAGAAAACAAGTACACCATCATTAAGAGCGACTACGTAAAGCACTAAACTACAGCAGTGCAGACTCGGACGTTGTTTACGTGCGTGCGTCAGTAAACTTTTTCTTTAAAAAAAACTTCTCCTCAGAAACTATGGACTGGATTTCTACCAAATTTTACAGGAATGCTCCTTAGGTGGTCCTGTTTCAAATTCCTTTAAATAATTGTGTTCCATGAATAATTCTGGTTGCCATGGCAACCAAAGTAAAAAACCTTTAAAAATCGTCTCCTCCCAAACCGCTAATTGGATAGCATTATTTTTTTGCAGGAATGTTCCATAGATAGAGGTCTACAGAATTCCTTAAAAAAAAAAAAGATCCGTCAAAAAACATGGCTTTTATGGGAGACTCATTTTCCTCTTATGGTATAAAGTAAAATCTTTGAAAAATTTCTTCTCTCATACTATTCATTTTGATTTCATTTTTGTATTGGAGGTTAGTTCCTATGCTGGTAAGTCTTTACCATACAGTCCTGACTTTTAACGACCCTAAAGAAGAAGTCTTTAGAAAACACTCTTGAAAAAGGAGAAAATGCCGGTAATCAGCATTTTCTCTTTTTCCCTCAGTGTTTTCTACTCTATCAAGGAGAGAAATCATCATTTCATCAATGTTTAATTTGTTGTCTGCAAATGCTTTCAGTTTGGTCACATCCCAAATTTTGTTGTTTGGTAAAGAGTTAAAGATGGTTGCTTTACATAATCTATAATCCTTTTCATATAAAACAATAGAACCTCTGCACTTTGATTAGTTCTGGTAAAGGTTTGTTGACCTACTGGTGACCTAGTACAAAGAGGGACAGGGCTTCACTGTTGTGATAAGGCATTTTGTTATCCAATCAAACTGATCCCTGACAAAGAAGACTTTAGAAAACATTGTGGGAAAAGGAGAAAATGCTGTTAACCTTTTCCCACAATGTTATCTACCCTTCACAAAACAACTTTTAAATTTTCAGTCACTTTTATTTTTTCATCTACAAATTGCTTTCCATTTTGACAACCCTAAAATGTTGTCATCTGGTAATGAGTTAACTATAACCAGAAGACAAAATTTTTATAACTGGCCATAATTGAAAGATGTTGCAGACAACATAATAAATTTTCAAATTAGTAAAACTTGTATCAAAAAGGGTAGAAATTATTGTTATAAAACTAAGAAAATGCAGGTTACTTTTATTTTCTTCTTTTCTCACGTTTTCATAGCTTTTTTTCTTTTAAAATAACCTAAAATGCAGGAATGAATGGTAATTGTTAAAAACTTCTCTTCACCGTTACAGAAAAATCAGGCCTGTGGAGCGATACAGGCGCTCAAGTGCCTCTAGTTTATAGACTTGAGGTAGAATGCTTTTGGAAACATTTTCATTTCTTGTTTGCAAATCTTTTCAAGACTAAATTTTTTTTATGTAGATAGAGTGATAGATTGATATTATACATGCACATCGTCTGGCTAGTCAGGTTTTTGTGTATATATTTTCACTTGATTACTTTTTGGTACATGTTCATTATATTTTTGCCACTACCTTTATGTTTACATGCTGTATCTTACTATATTTGCCTGTTCTTTAACCAATTAACCCTTTACCAAATCATCCCTGGTTTTCACGACCCTGAGACAGAAGGCTTTTGAAAACATTGTTGGAAAAGGAGAAAATGCTGGTTACCAGTAATTTCTCCTTTTTCCACAGTGTTTTCCGCCTTGCCTTAAAGAAAACTTTAACTTTTGAGTTGCCTTTATTTTGTTGTCTGCAAGGGCTTTCAATTTAGACCAGTCTAAAATTTTGTTGTTAAATAAATAGTTACTAGTAGACAAAAATTAAATTGTCCCAGATTTCAGCAGACAATTTCAAAAAACGGCCAAAAAAGTGGAAAAGGTGCTGAAAGGATAAATATAAACATTATTGGAAAGAGACACTATTTGGATTATATGAAGAAAGCATTGTGTTGCAATGTACCAGTGTTTATCTGTAGATTACTTTGACATAGTGTGCAAGTTGTTGGCTAAATACATGTACTCATGTTTTCTTTTTAAAAATCATCATCAAGTATAAGATTTTGAGCTTTTTTTACTTTCATTTATTTGCAACTCAAAGCATCAGCAGAGATGAAAATGCTTGTCGCAAGCATTTTTACCTTTGGACACAGTGTTTTCAAAAATATACCGAACAACTTTAAAAATCGGGCTAGTTGGCTATGGGTTAAGTTTTGATTCAAGGGCCATTTATTTCTCTTTATACAAGTTGTATGGTCCCTAAATTTGTCTTAGAAGTATTCTCTGCATTAAACAATTTTAACAGTATGAGAATATACTCTAGCTGAAGTATTAAAATATACTTTCAGTGTTCATCATACTACAAGGGCATACAGTTTAAAAAAATATCAGAAAGATCTTTACAAGCTATTATTACTTATTTTGATGTTTCGAAAATATAAGAAAAATATGAGATTTTTGTTTTGGTCCCTTGGCATATTATGCAATTTAAGCCACATTTTCTTTTTTATGCAGTTCAAAGTTAAACTTCCTAGTCTTTTTGCGAGCCTTTTTGACAGGTCTGAATTGAGACAAAGCACTGGGATAAGAATGTAACACTTAGTATTCAATTGTTTTCTACTTTTGCCACAATATTTTCAAGCTGCTTCTCTCCAAGAGTAGTCAAAAGTCGTCATTGTGTGTGAAAGGGTTTTGACATGTCCTGCTTGAGATTGAGGTGTTTATTCACAAATATACTGTTTACTTGTTTCAACTACCTTTACATAATATTCATTTTGTTATGGTACTCGATTCATGTTACTAGAAGATGATAGTTCTTTCAAATTAAATTGAAAAAAAAAAAGAAGCTTTGTTTCTGTTCTTCTTTTTGTTTAACTGTTTCACCTTAAATAGTATTGAGTTTTGTTGACTATTTCACTCTGCACATGATGAGAAACTTTTGGTCACATCCAAAATGAACGCACCTTCAGACCAGGGGGAACGATTTCTTCATTTACTCGATCTAATTCTAAAATCGACTTCCATGAGTACTTTCAGTACTTTGATTTTCTATTCTAAGCAAGTCTGCTGGACGACAAGATGTTTTATTGTACAGCAAAGAAATTTCTCCATATCTGATTGGACAATATGCCCCAAACATTTATATCATGAACACTGGCAAAAACCAACGTAAAAGCAGTTTCCCTTCGGGAGCCCCGTTAACATGACTACACTATCACCATATCACAAAATGGCGATGTCATTAAAAATTAACATCAAGATTATGCGCCAACCTGTACATTTTAGCACGTATTACCAAGGTTTCAATGACGTCAGTTCCCAGTAACGTTAGTTTTCATTGAATCTGGGCACTCAAACGGGAAATTCTACTTCGTCAGCGAACTCATTCTTTTTAACACACACACAAAAAAAAACCCAGGTAAAATTCGCTTAACAAACGTTGAAATGGTAATCTTTGCAGTATAATAAATTCGTTGTACGGTCAGGTGACAGCGGACTTGGAAACTTGTTCACGGCTGTAGTGAATGATCTTGCCATTGACATGATTCGCTGCAAGTTTCCAAGTCCCTGCCACCTGACCGTGCAAATAATGACGCTGACGTAAATGCCGTCTCGGATCAGTCTGAGACGACACTTTACACAATTACCCGAAAGGCCCTTTCCTCGAATTGCAGGAAAAATATGGAATTGTAGAAGACCCCTAATGGAAAACAGCCATTTCCACTATAATTATTTATTGATACTTTTGTTAGTTTCCCAAAAAAGGGAGGTATTGTTTCCCTTTGTAATTTCAAGATAGATATCAAAGGAATTTCTAGTCGGTTAAAAATGTGCAAAAGGTTGATATCAGTATAAAGATTTATCCATCAACTATCAAGAAATTTTATTCCATGTTGCAGCAGACGCGTTAAGGGACAACTAGATTTTACATTAAGGTAGTGGACCCGTAATACCTCTAGTGCAGCATGGCATAAATTTTCTTGACAGTTGATAAAGACAGATTTATACAGTTATAGTACTTTTACATATTGTTAACCGACCAGAAATTCCTTTGATGTAGGTCTTCAAATTATTTGTTGATACTTTTGTTAGTTTCCAGAAAAGGGAGGTGATTATCACATCTCTTTATTATGAGAATATAGTGGTTTTAGAATTATAAATGATAATTCCAGGAAGGACAAAAATGAAAAAGAGGTTCGGTGAAAGCAGTACAATAATACAATTACTTATTTTAAATCTTAGCAAATTTTGTAGGATAATAGTATTGTAGAAATAGATGTTTTCTATTACGGGTCCACTACGTAAAAAAAAGAAAAATATAATCCGGAAATATACCTCTCGCAATCCTAGGTGGATACTACTCAACAATGGTGCATCTTGCGTATTACTCATTTTAATCTCTTTTGGTTCATCCAAAATGTTGCTCATCAATGATAATGGATAATCAGATTCATATATTACACTTTTTTTGGACACAGTTCTGATAGATCAGTATGAGCGGTGGTAAAACGTGCTTAAAGTCAGTATACAGTCAAACCTTTCCGGCATGTCTGTAGTGTTAGTTGAAGATACAAACCATTTACAATTTATATGAGTTATATTCTGTGAAAAAGGGGCTTAACTCATTACCAAACGACAAAATTTTAGGTTTGTCCAAATCGAAAGCATTTGCAGACGACAAAGAAAAGTGATTAAAATGAGTTAAAACTGGCTCAAAATGAATGTAAGAGCCTCTTTAAAGTCGGTATGAAGTCAAATTTTTCCGACCTGTCTGTAGTGTTAGTTGAAGGTACAAACCATTTACAATTTATATGAGCCATGCTCTATGAAAAAGGGGCTTAACGTCTCTCGAAAAGTATCGAGCCAGGTCAGTTTACGCAGTCCGCGCAGGCTGACCTTGGCCGAAACATTTCGCTATTGGCCTTTTTTGTATGTCCAAGACCTAGTCTACCTCATGACTCAGGCGATTATTATAGGAATGTAGATACTATGGATCCACATGTAGGCAATGACTTGTTTGATAGAATTCATCACGGAGATACATTTAGCCGTCTTTTGCCAGAGCATGATTCCTATGCTTCAAATATCACAGGAAAATCATCCTTTTCAAGCTTAAAACTAGACTACAAAATTAGTTAACTCTTTACCAAACAACAAAATTTTATACTAGTCCAAATTGAAAGCACTTGCAGACAACAAAATAAACGGAACAAAAAAAATGAAATTTGTTTCCAGCAGGGTAGAAAACATTGTGGGAAAAGGAGAAAATGCTGATCAAAATGATTTATCATTAAAGCATTGTCTCCTTTTCCCACAATGTTTTCAAAGGCTTATGTCTCTAGTCTATGGTAGATAAACACAAATGTTGTTATTTTTGAGTCATTTTTTTTTTTTGGA
The DNA here is from genome assembly GCA_943736015.1 of Tridacna crocea. NCBI lineage: Eukaryota > Metazoa > Mollusca > Bivalvia > Cardiida > Cardiidae > Tridacna > Tridacna crocea. The sequence continues at coordinate 21,769,587 of OX031069.1, forward strand.
AAAAATACCACTTTAGAGGACAGCGTAGCTTATGATCAGACAGCACGCTGCTCTGTGCCATCTGATCTTGATCTACACTGGACCCCAAAATATCTAGAGTCGTGCTTAGTAGCCGAAGGATTACAGTTTTGTTATGAATGCCTTAAAAAATGTGAAATCTTGATGAAAATGAAATTTAACAAGAAACTGCTGTGTATAAAAGCAGGTAGACATTTAAACTGACCTAAACTTGAACTTTCACGAACACTTTTGTTTTGGCCCAATACAGAGGTTAAACATAGTTCTCGTAAATGGATGCAGACAGTTTTATACGATATATATAAAGTCTGTAGTCGCAAAAAAATGTTTACTTTTGGCGTAACTAAATACAGAGACAAGAAAATATTGATGCTGAACATCAATGGCGCCGCAAACCACTTATTTCTGTAACAGGACACAGTGCATTGGGCCGCGTTAAACAAACATTTGTCGGCAATGAATTACCATCCATTAACGAAAGAAAAAGTCTGTTTTCGGATTGTGCTAAATCTGACACTCTAACACATATGTCTGGTATTATAAAGACTTGAATGAAGTTCTTATTATATCTCTATAGACTAGAAGGATGGTATGATACCAGTCATGTCGGGTGCTCCAACGATTTACGGATGTTTTGGCAACAGACGAGCTCGGTAACATAGAATTATAGAGTAAATCAGTTGGATGTTTCGGCAACAAAGCAATTATATAGTGTTTATGTATCGTGACGTTCTTTACACCCAACGCATGATTGTATTTTATTCAAACCTTCGTTTTTAAAACCTTAATTTGTAATTTCCACCATGTTTTATAAATAATTCTTTGTTATGAACCTCATTCCATGTTGTATGTACTGGCCATGTGGATTGCCTATCTATCATGCGAAAAGGGTGGAAAGTGAGTAAAATAAAGGATTTGAACCTATCTATCAAGGGATAAATTGTTGAAAAGTGCAAAAGTAAAAGGTTTGAACAAAACAAAGCCATACATTAGGTGTAAAGAACGCCACAGAACAAAAACATAATATAATAGTTTTGTTACCGAAACATCCAATCGATTTACTCTATAAGTCTAGGTTACCGAACTCGTTTGTTACCGAAACATCTGTCACCCGCTCCAATATTGACCTGGTTACAGTTAGCTGGTCTTAAAAAACAGTCGCGATAGGAAAACAATATTTCTACAATCCATACAACACTAGAACAAAAATATAACGGGGGTCACAAGTACCACATAGGGTGTTGTAGGGTCAAAGAGCTTGAAAATACCTCTTAACCCTTTTCCAGCATAAGATATTTAAAATGGCGGCTTCGAAAATTTGTGACAGATAAGTTTTTATCACGTGACTTATTTTTCGAAATGGGTCTTTATTTATTATTGTTTTTCGAAAGGAAAATGTTGATATGTCTACCATCCGGGTTTTTATCCATCTAACAATGAAAGTACAATATATTATATATATTAAAAAAAATCCCACAAATAAATAAAAAAGTTAACATGGACCCCGATCAGGTAATCAAAGTACACTAGATATAGATGGATGTTAAAACAAAGCATGGAACCAGTTCAATATGGCTGCCTCCATAGGCACTTTACAAAACCGAACAAAATGTAGTGGCGCCGCTCAAGCGGCACCACAATAACAAAAAAGAAAGCAAATGCAATGATCTTCATGCATTTTCACGTACTTTCCTCGTGCCTCAGCTAATAAGCACAATGCATGTCACCTTTCGAGACATAAAAGGTTTAAGCATGCGAGCGTTATCTGCATTTGCGTGCCTGTATTTTCTAATATGGTCATGAATGAAACATGAAGTTTATTTCAAAGGGGAGGGTAGACTCTATTTAGATTTGTTTCGAGCAAAACTTCACTAATGTTTAGCCATTGCTTAAGGCATGCACTAAGTGGCGACCATTAATAAATAACCAAACTTCAAAAATGATTTATCGCTGTATTAAGTAAGCCGGTAGTTCTCATATCACCTTTTTAAAAAAATCAAAGTAGATTTTTTAAAAACAGAAGGAAAATCAATGGCATTTTCTCAAGGAGCTACTTAGCCTAGACGAGTATTTAGATTTCGCGCCAAAATTCCACAAAGACTTGTGGGAATGTCACATGATCAATAACACACGTCGATAATGAAGATTTGTATTCAAATCAGTAAGACTACTTCATATCTGATTTAACAAAAATAGACAGGGATCACTTAGTATATGTTTCTTTAAGTTCTGATTTGGAAAATATTGGACTTGCGTCGGGCTATCTTTATGAAGAATATTTCAAAATAAAAATGATGAGCGATAAAGCAGCATAACTAAACTATAACTGTATAGTACGGATATAACGAACTTCCAAAGTCAAAGAACGAAGCAGTCATGCTTGATTATACTCTTTCAACGAGCAATGCCTCTTTTGTGCAAACCATGTACGTGCAATTGATCTACATGGTCAGTCTGAAAGCGAACTTAAGGTTGTTGTCGGTAGTCAATATTATAAGATTATTTGACATGCTTGGGTACAATACTGAATTCTATTGGATGAGTACACAGCAGAACCAGTATATATTTTGGACGAAGCGACAGCCGAGTCCAAAATACAGACTGGTTCTGCAGTGTACGAATCCAATTGAATGCAGTATTGTATCCAAGCATGTTAAATGACCTCTTTATTTCACACTTCCGTATTGACTTTAAAGTAAACGACAAGTATAGGGTCATTGCAATTTGAATAATTGAAAAGAAAAACAGAAATCAAAACATATCAAAAGAGGGATTTGAAGTTGCTTTTTTTAACAACGGAATTCGGTACACCATTCTTCCGGTCCACTATCGATATTCGGGACTGAAGCCTCGTTGTGACAAAAATCCGTATTGGACTCAAGCCTCGTTTTGAAAAATCAGTATTGGACTCTAGCCTCGTTTTGAAAAATCCGTATTGGACTCAAGCTTCGTTTTAAAAAATCCGTATTGGACTCTAGCGTCTAATATAGGCTAAGATATTCTGTACTCACTTAGTATTATTATTTAAAGTGATTTCATTGGATGTTAAATTGTAGGTGTGAAATAAATTGATTTATCGAATAAAAAAATCATGAGTAATATAAATGATGTGTCGTTGGAACCAATTTGAAGGAATGCTCGGGTAAATAGATTACAAAATTATAATGTAATTAACATGCTCTAATGTAGCATTCAGAGATCAAATTTTCTGTCTACCCATAAGAAATCGAAACACAACTTCTGGCAAGGTAAAATAGAATTTACAGGCTCCAATGAAAGGTGTCCAGGTTTTTATCATATCAGCAAACTTCAAAAAAGAATTATTACTCAATTCAGTAAAGCGATAGCTCTTAAATCATCGGTATAAAAGGAAGAAAAAAGTAATTAAAAAAAAAACCACATCTTTTTTCAATAGCTTTTCTTTAATAAGCCACGTCCGGTATTCTAAAATAATTACATGTACAACAATAATAATGAAATATATGTTCCTACTAAATATAGCCAGAATATAGGGGACTTATACCTTTATAGCCTAACCACCGTGCATTTATGGGCCATACTCTATAAAAAGGGGTCTTAATCCAAAACAAAAAGTATCTACCCATGTCAGCCTGCGCAGTCCGCGCAGGCTGACATGGGTCGAAACTTTTTGCCATTGATCAGTTTTCTGTATGTCAAAGGACTATTTTACCGCCAGATCCGGTCGATTGTTAGAAAAAAAGGATTTTATGGGTAAATGTGATGACTTGCTTGAAATGAAATATCGCAAAGATGCATTAAGCCCCCTTTTGCCAGAGATTATCTCAAATATCTAAGCAATTTTTTTGATGAGATATGTAATAGATGTATGCTCTTGCATGTTGGGATAGACCAGAGCGCCATTTACAGAATATTCGTTGTAGTTCACGCCACATATTCTGTTGAAACCATTCTTTTCAAAGACTTTTCTGGAATAATTAGAAGTACAAGGAACCTTAGCATACATCGGAGATATGTCTAAGCATTTCAACAGCTTGACACAAAATTCGACCAGTTTAGTCGCGATTTGCTGTGTCCGAAAATTTCTGTGCACAGACAAATGTTGAAAGGCGACAATCTCATCGATTCCTAGCTTTGAAAATGTATTGGCAGCTTCAATAATTTGGTTTTGAAGCCTGTTAACTGCCTTAAGGGTTTCATCATCGATGTTTTCATCAACATACTTTTCATTTCTTCGTTCAATATTGATCACTTGTATGGCAATTATTTCTTGTGTTCCTGGCTTCAACAACATTACAGTTAAACCAAAGCTAAATGGCAACAGGAACCAGAACTTTTTCAGGTCCGGTGTAAATTGTTGACCGCTAGCACGAGAACACGGCTCGTCTGTGATGTAGTGGGTTTTCAGAAAGTCCAGTGCATCTTCGTATCGATCTTCTTTCAGTAGAACCAATTCACCATCTATAGCTGTCTCTTTCTTCGCTTGTTCAAATGCCTGTGAAAATGGATGCAAAAGACTCAGTAAGTCTTCACTACAAAATTCCGAATTAAACGACGCGGCTGTCGAAAATATTGTGGGAAAGGGTGAAACTACTGGCAACCAGCATTTTCTCCTCATTTCGCAATGTTTTCTGCCCTTTCACTGGCGAATCCCTGATTTTAGCCACAATATAATATGGCTTGCAACCGATATTTCCCGAGTGATGTTTACGGTCCCCCCCACCTTTTTGAAAGAAATTTGCGCGTGACTCTACCATTGTAACCGCACCTAGAAAACCGAGATATTCCCTGTACGTCTTTGCAACTTCTCGGAATTTTTTTTTTTCCCTAGCCTAGTGGGATTTTGTAGACTGGTACACATACGTGTTACCTATAGACGGGCTCCAAGGCCGCTTCGCGGCCTTTTCGCCCGTATTAAGGTTATGTTCCAAGCTGTGCGTTTTAGCACGTCTTCCCAAGGTTTCAGTGACGTCACTTCCCAGTTACGTCAGTTTTCAATGAATTGGGGCACTCAGAAGGGAACTTCTACTTCGTCAGCAACAAAATAAAAAAAAGGGTAATATTTGCTTAACATACCTTGAAATGGTAATCTTTGCAGTATAATGAATTAGTTGTACGGTCAGGTGGCAGGAGAATTGGAAACTTGTTCACGGCTGCGGTGAATCAATTCGCTATTGACGCTGACGTAAATGCCGTCTCGGATCAGTCTGAGACGACACTTTACACAAATACCCGAAAACCCCTTTCCTCGAATTGCAGGTAAAATATGGAATTGTAGTATACCCCTAGTGGAAAACAGCTATTTCCATTATAATATTATCCTATAAAATTGCTATGATTAATCAAAGTACTGATAGTACTGAAGGCCAGGAAATTGAGGATGCGAAACAACACATAAGGTCAATTTTAATTAATACAAACAGGTAAACGGACATGGATACAAGCGGATTCCAGTAAGCCCCTGGAATTCTTGGTTTTATAAGGAAATTTTGAACTGATACTAGAAAGCACCAGCCAGAAACTAATTAAGCCAGAGCTAGGCATGTGCTCAGTTATGGGGTGCTTGATAATAGCTTAGAATACTTAGTAATTTGTCGTGCTTGTAAACAACCCCAAGTCAAAATTGAATCGTATTCAATCGGCGCAATACCAACTTTGGTTATCTAAATTTTCTGAGACATGTGATGTCTTGTAGTCCTGAATGACGTTATTTTTTACATTTATGACGCAAGAACATAGTTATTTTCATTGATTTCAATGAAAATACATGTAAGATAGATATCAAGGTAAAATGTAATGAATAATAAAGATTGGAGTGATATGGCAGTTGGTCATGTTGTCTCTACCTTCCACAAGTCGACGAAATTTTTAACTGGTCATATTTGAAGGAAGTTGTAGATGAAAATCCAAAGTAGTTCTTCTTGTATATTGAAAAGTAAGATTTTGGGGAAATTGGGAGGAAATGCTTGTTACAAGCAAATTCTCTTTTAGCCAAAATATTTTCTCAATAAAATACTGTGAAAAGGTTGGATTGTTTTAGGAAAACGATTAGGCTCGGTTTTCCTATTTTACTTGCCTATTTTACGGACAAGTCACAGTGACTTGAGCTTCGATACTTATATCTACATAATATAAAAAGACGTTAATCCTAATTCATAATCGTTGTCCAAGGACAACTTGTGTCAAGCCCGCGAACACTTGACTCTCAAGCTTGACCTAGACCCTGGACCTGAATAAAGGGAACTTCTGCTCATGATGGAGAACAAAGCATTATGCTAATTTATATCGGAATCTATCCAAAAATGTAGGAGTTATGGTTCGGACGAAAAATTGGCCTTCAATGTGGCCTTAATCTTGAACCTACTTGAACAGATGTTTCAAATGGCACATCTAACCGGGATGGAGGTCAACTGTGCCAAATTATTTTGAAATCCATCCACAATTGTAGAAGTTATGGACCGGAAATATTCGGATGCACACAGGCCCTAGTGAACACTAGAAATATGTGTGTCAGAGACACTGATGCCCCTGCTAAATGCTATTGGTCACAGGTATGTCATATGACACTAGTAGAGAGAGAGAGAGATGAAAAAAATACATTAAATGACAAGCGAACGACTACAGAAAAAAATTATAAGCATTTATTTGGTTTCAAATCAAAGTCAATCAAAGACATTTTTAAGAATCACACAGGTGTAATCTGTTTGTGACAGGTGTAAAAGGTGTGCAATACATCCTATCAGTGTGAAATAGGCAGTATAAACAATGACAAAACTACCAAATAACTCTTGGATAAAGGTAACTAATATACATAATGTACATACTAAAGACAACGAAATTTCAAAAATATTTTTATAGACAACTTCATTAACGATATGGATGAAATTCGATGGTGGGGTCGATTTTTCTGAAATTTTATTTGGGGACGATTTCACCAAAGAAATCGTCTCCAGGGGACGATTTCCCCAGAGTGATAAACATAACACGGGCCAAGCAGTTTGGGGACGATTTCTCCAGGGGCCGATTTCTCCAGCATTCCGCTGAAGTACCCTAGATTTAGTCGATATACATAAGAAAAAGTGATAAACATAACACGGGCCAATATTCTATATGTAGTTTGCTTTATTTACAATCGCATTTTAGCGGAGACGTGTTTTGTGACACACATGTTGAAATGTCAACACAACGTTATAGACAAACTCCGAGCAGAGTCGTCGTTCGTCAATCTCACCATACCGGAATGTGAATGATCCGGAGTGCAAGAGAGAGCGTTATAGATATTAACCGTATATAGTGCGTAAGAATACACAACTGCCGGATAAAGCCAAGTTCATTAGGTTACGCCTTTATTTGGTCAGTGTTAATGACAAAAACGGGATAAAAACACACACACTCGTCAGTTATTAAAAGATTGTAATACCCTTACAATTCCATAGCATTTTGCAGCTGAAAGCTTTGAGGAAAGGAAAGCATTCACACCGTGTAATAAGCAATCTCTGTATTATACTTGGGAAACTAGTTGTTTTGGCGGACTCAGCGATATAGAGTGGACACACCGTCCAACATTTTTGTCTGAATAGGCAGCTTACGATCCCTATAGGCAAGGGAATCCCTTGAGAGGGATTCCCTGGCCTAAAAATGAGTATTATTGTAATACTCTAACCGAGACACCTTTTCCTTTTTGTTTCCTTTTTAGTACTATCATTTAACCCTTTCCCATACGACAAACTTTTGGACTAGACCAAATTGAAAGCATTTGCAGACGACAATTCAAATCTTGCTGAAAAGATGATTTCTGTCTATGATAGGGTAGAAAACATTGTGGGAAAAGGAGAAAATGCTGGTTACCAGCATTTTCTCCTTTCCCACAATGTTTTCAAAAGGCTTCTATTCCAGACCCGTAAAAACCAGGGATTGTTTGGGAAAGGGTTAAAAATCTAAAACCATTACATTCTCATTACAAAGAGAAAAGATAAATACCTCCCTTTTTCGGAAAATATCAAAAGTAACGTTATCAATATAAAGTCAGCATAGACATCAAAGGAATTTCTGGTCTGTTATAAACGTGCAAAAGTATTATGTCAGTATAACTGTTTATTTATTAACCCATCACCACACAATCCCTACTTTTGACGCCCCTGAGAAAGAAGCCTTTAGAAAACATTGTGGGAAATGGAAAAAATGCTGATAACCAGCATTTTCTCCTTTTCCCACAATGTTTTCTACCCTTCACAAAACATATTTCAAATTTTCTGTCACTTTAATTTTGTCGTCTGCAAATGCTTTCAATTTGGGCCAGCCTAAAATTTTGTCGCTTGGTAATGAGTTAACTTATTTTATTTCATGTTGCAGCAGACGCGTTAGGGGTCAACTAGATTTTACTTTAACCCTTTACCCCACAAGGCATTTCGATGGTATCTCTAAATCACCCTAAATAACAGCAAGGATGAAGCCGTTTCTTATACATGTATGTATAATTATGACACCTTTTGATAGCACAGAAAACATTGCGGCAAAAGGTGAAATTGCTCGTCACGAGCAATTTCACCTTTTGCTACAATGTTTTCCAAAGGCTCCTACAAGCAATACGTAGAAATGAGTATCTATGGAGTAAAGGGTTAAAAAATTGAAAATAAAATCCGGCAATATACCTCTTGCAATCCTAGGTGGATTCTACTCAACAATGGTACATCTTTCGTATTACTCATTGTAATATCGTTTGGATGACCCGAAATATTGTTCATCAATGTGAATGGATTCCAGTTATCTATAATCAGATACATATATTACAATTTTTTGTCAAGGCTCTGAAAGATCAGTTTATGCGGCTGTAAACCGCGCTTAAAATCAATATACAGTTAAACCTTTCCGGCATGTCTGTAGTGTTAGTTGAAGGTACAAACAATTTACAATTTATATGAGCCATGGGCTTTGAAAAAGGGGCTTAACTCATTACCATACGACAAAATTTTTAGGTTTGTCCAAATCGAGAGCGTTTGCTGACGACAAAGAAAAGTGATTAAAATGAGTTAAAACTGGCTTAGGATGAGTATAAGAGCCTCTTTAAAGTCAGTATACAGTCAAACCTTTCCGGCCTGTTTGTAGTGTTAGTTGAAGATACCAAACCATTCATTAATTTATATGAGCCATATTCTGTGAAAAAGGGGCTGAACTCATTACCAAACGACAAAATTTTTAGGTTTGTCCAAATCGAGAGCGTTTGCTGACGACAAAGAAAAATAATTAAAATGAGTTAAAACTGGCTTAAAATGAATATAAGAGCCTCTTTAAAGTCAGTATGAGGTCAAATTTTTCTAGCCTGTCTGTAGCATTAGTTGAAGTTACAAACCATTTACAATTTATATGAGCCATGCTCTATGAAAAAGGGGCTTAACGCCTCTGCGAAAAGTATCGAGTCAGGTCAGCCTGCGCAGTCCTCGCAGGCTGACCTTGGCCGAAACTTTTCTCTATCTGTCATTTTTTTTTGTATTCCAAAGATCCCGTCTACCTCATGATTCAGACGAAAAATATGGCTATTATGGGTCCATAAGTAGGAGATGACTTGTTTGACGGAGATCTGAATTTAGCCCTTTTTTGCCAGAGCATGGCTCCAATGCTTTGTCACAGAGAAATAACCCCTTCAACCCTTAGGCTACTAAATTAGTTAGTTTAGTTTAAACATATTTTATTTCAACAAGAAGAAATGGGGTTGGACCACAAGTTCTTTCAACTTAGAATCGGTCCTTCCCCTACAATACATTCAATACAAATTCTGCAATGGCGTAAATAAAAAAAAGAAACAAACGCACATCCTCACGCATCACACATACACACATATAGAGAGAGAGAGAGAGAGAGAGAGAGAGAGAGAGAGTGTTTAGGAAACAAGATGGTGATATCTGTAGAATGTGATGCTCTAATAAGGAGTAAAAAGTAGAACTGCTACAAATAAAAAACAATTACACAAAACGCTTGGTATCTCTAATGTACGAGTGAACTGCCTCAAAAAGTAGACAGTTTTGTTCGTAACTCAAGTTGGATTTCCAAACAGTAATTTTTGAACGCTCAAAGGATGAAAAGCTCTAGTTGCCTGAAAAGCGAGGATCTGATATCTGTATAGCAGGAACACTTAAAGAAATAATGTTCAGCATTTTCAATTTCGTTTCCGCAGTCACACATGGGGTCCAATTTCAAGTGATTTTGATAGAGGTCTTCATTTAGATTGCTGCAGTTATTTCTTAACCGTGCATGTAAAACCGAAATATTTCTATTTCCAATACAGTAGATTTTTGGAATTTTTGTAGGCTTCGTCTTTTTACTTATTTTTGATTTAAAGGAACTAATCGAAGTACTATTTCTTATTTCTTGTTCGAGATTATTCCAAAGACAAATAGGAGAAGGGATACATGACTTTTGCAATAAACTTGTTCGGGCATATAAGTTATCAAAATTTTGGCTGTCTCTAAGCTCATATTGCGATCTATTACCAACCAAAGGAGGGATCAGTTCTTCTATGTAATGCGGGACAAGATTATTTGACACTTTGAACATAAGTGTAATTTAAAGCATTTTCTTCTGGACTCTAATGTTTCCCAGCCACATTCTTTGTAAAGTTTTTCTAGGAAACTGATCTCGTAAGGCCCGTTACAATGCGTGCAGCTTCATTTTGTAATTTTTGAATGGAATCTGAAGATGTTTTAGAACAACCATCCCAAACTATCGATGCATACTCCAGAATGGGTCTTATATAAATATACTAAATGAGTTAAATGACACTCTCCAGCCAAAAGTAGATATAAACTCAAATGTTGGTATTTCAAAGTTTCTTTTGGAAAATATATCACCTTATAGGACAGTGCAGCTCATGATCAGACTGCACTGATCTTGATCTACATTGGGCCCTAAAACACATTGAATCGCGCTTAGAAGCATTAAGGATTAAAGTTTTGTTTTGAATTTCATACCACAAGAGAGAAATCTTGATGAAAATACAAATTAACAAGAAACTGCTGTGTTTTAAAGAAGTGAGACATTTAAACTTACCTAAACTTGAACTTTCACGAAAACTTTTGTTTTGGCCAGATATAGAGGTTAAACACTGTCCAAGAAAATGGATGCAGACAGTCTTATCCGATATATATAAAGTCGGTAGTCACAAAAAACAAGTTTGCTTTTCGTGTGTCTGAATACGGAGGTAAGAAATTAGGATGCAAATGCAATGATCTTCATGTATTTTCACGCACTCTCCACATGTCTTAGCAAATAATCACAATGGTTGTCATCTTTCGAGACATGGAAAGTTTAAGCAGGGAGTATCATCTGCATTTGCGTGCCTGTATTTCTTTTAGGGCCCAACACGGAATTTTTAAAACGAGGCTTGAGTCCAATACGGATTTTTCAAAACGAGGCTAGAGTCCAATATATTTGATATATTTTGATTTCTTTTTTTCTTTTCAATTATTCAAATTGCGATGACCCTATACTTGTCGTTTACTTTAAAGTCAATATGGAAGTGTGAAATAAAGAGGTCATTTAACATGCTTGGATACAATACTGCATTCAATTGGATCCGTACACTGCAGAACCAGTCTATAATTTGGACTCGGCTGTCGCCTCGTCCAAAATATAGACTGGTTCTGCTGTATACTCATCCAATAGAATTCAGTATTGTACCCAAGCATGTCAAATAACCTCATATTATTAAATTGATGTATCGAATAAAAAAATCATGAGTAATACAAATAATGTGTCGTTGGAACCAATTTGAAGGAATGCTCGGGTAAATAGATTACAAAATTATAATGTAATTAACATGCTCTAATGTAGCATTCAGAGATCAAATTTTCTGTCTACCCATAAGAAATCGAAACACACAACTTCTGGCAAGGTAAAATAGAATTTACAGGCACCCATGAGAGGTGTCAAGGTTTTTATTATATCAGCAAACTTCAAAAAAGAATTATTACTCAATTCAGTAAAGCGATAGCTCTTAAATCATCGGTATAAAAGGAAGAAAAAAGTACTTAAAAAAAAACACATCTTTTTTCAATAGCTTTTCTTTAATAAGCCACGTCCGGTATTCTAAAATAATTACATGTACAACAATAATAATGAAATATAGGTTCCTACTAAATATAGCCAGAATATAGGGGACTTATACCTTTATAGCCTAACCACCGTGCATTTATGGGCCATACTCTATAAAAAGGGGTCTTAATACATCTGCAAAAAGTATCTACCCATGTCAGCCTGCGCAGTCCGCGCAGGCTGACATGGGTCGAAACTTTTTGCCACTGATAAGTTTTCTGTATGTCAAAGGACTATTTTACCGCCAGATTTGGTCGATTGTTAGAAAAAAAGGATTTTATGGGTAAATGTAATGACTTGCTTGGAATGAAATATCGCAAAGATGCATTAAGCCCCCTTTTGCCAGAGATTGTTTCAAATATCTAAGCAATTTTTTTCATGAGATATGTAACAGATGTATGCTCTTGCATGTTTGGATAGACCAGCGCGCCATTTACAGAATATTCGATAAAGTTCACGCCACATATTCTGTTGAAACCATTCTTTTCAAAGACTTTTCTGGAATAATTAGAAGTACAAGGAACCTTAGCATACATTGGAGATATGTCTAAGCATTTCAACAGTTTGACACAAAATTCGACCAGTCTAGTCGCGATTTGCTGTGTCCGAAAATTTCTGTGCACAGACAAATGTTGAAAGGCGACAATCTCATCGATTCCTAGCTTTGAAAATATATTAGCAGCTTCAATAATTTTGTTTTGAAGCCTGTTAACTGCCTTAAGGGCTTCATCATCGATGTTTTCATCAACATGCTTTTCATTTTTTCGTTCAATATTGATCACTTGTATGGCAATTATTTCTTGTGTTCCTGGCTTCAACAATATTACAGTTAAACCAAAGCTAAATGGCAACAGGAACCAGAACTTTTTCAGGTCCGGTGTAAATTGTTGACCGCTAGCACGAGAACATGGCTCGTCTGTGATGTAGTGGGTTTTCAGAAAGTCCAGTGCATCTTCGTATCGATCTTCTTTCAGTAGAACCAAATCACCGTTTATAGCTGTCTCTTTCTTCGCTTGTTCAAATGCCTGTGAAAATGGATGCAAAAGACTCAATAAGTCTTCACTACAAAATTCCCAATTGAACGACGCGGCTGTCGAAAATATTGTGGGAAAGGGTGAAACTACTGGCAACCAGCATTTTCTCCTCATTTCGCAATGTTTTCTGCCCTTTCACTGGCGAATCCCTGATTTTAGCCTCAATATAATATGGCTTGCAACACGCAAAAAGGGGCACTGACTCGGACATTTGAGAAAAGTGTCATCTCGAATCAGCCTGCGTAGTCCGCGCAGGCTAATCCGAAACGGCACTTTCCTTTCTTATGTATTTTTCTGTTTCATGCAAGTCTACAGCAGGATAAAACCTAATGTAGTCGTAAAGTGCTGTTTCGGATTAGCCTGTGCGGACTACGCAGGCTGATCAGAGACGACACTTTACCCAAATGTCCGAGTGCCCCCTTTTCGCGTGTTGCAAACCATCTTATGCTTTGAAGAAAGACTAGTGTAACATTATGCCATGAAGTAAAAGGTTATTTCTGAAAAAGATAAAAAAGTTCAGTTTGATGTTCTTGATAAGGAAATCATAAAACGCCAATATCCTCAAGAAAATCAAAGCGTTGAGAACGCTGATGTGGTATTTGTCAAGGAAGCCACTGTGTGGAATTAACGATTTGAAAACAAGAGGGACATAATCACCTGAGTAAATAGGCGAAATTCACTCCTCGTGCGTAATTCAATTTTTGACCGATTGTCCGGTCATCACATTGAGCATAAAATATGACCTCTAGAGAATCAACAAGGAATTTCCAAAAGTTAAACTTATTTATCACCCGACTGATCAATTTTAGAACTCATCAAAAATTGTGAAGACAAACATTCTGAACAGTTTCAACTTTTTTCAGCAATAAATATGGCCTCTAGAGTGTCCACAAAGTATTTCTTAAATTTGACCAAGTGACCTAGTTCATCACCCTGGGTGCCCCAATTCCAAACTCACTCAACATTTCAATAAGACAAACATTCCGATCAATTTCCTAATTTCCTAAAGTTGGCCTGATTTATCACCCGACGGACCCAATTTAGAGCTCATTGAAAAAATTATCAAGACAAACATTCTGAACAGTTTTCAAGTCAAGTGAGCAAGAAATGTAGCCTCTAGACTGCCCACAAGGAAGTTCTTTAATTTGACCTGGTAACCTAGATTATCACCCCAGGTTATCCAATTTTGTACTCACCCTAGATGTTATCAAGATGAACATTCTACTTAATTTTCATGTCAAGTGACTAAAAAATGTGGCCTCTAGTGTGCCCACGATGTATTACTTAAATTTGAGATCGAGACCTAGTTTATGACCCCAGGTTACTCAATTTTAAACTGAGTAAACATGTTGTGCTCAGGTGGGCTAACAAGATTTGAACAGGTTCACTACATACCAAATAACAAAGTTTTATGCTTTCCAGTTTGAGAAAAGAAGAACTTTAAAGTTCTCCTTCTCTGTTCCTTTGTTCGAACTTGTGATCCCGGGGTGGGGTAAGTTTTGACGCCAGCGAAATCATTTGAACAATCTTGGTAGAGGTCCACTAGGAGATGCTACATACCAAATATAAAAGCTCAAGGAAAATTTTAAAGTTCTCCTTCTTTGTTCCAATGCTTGAATTTGTGAACCATGGGCCGGGGCCAGTTTTGACCCCAGAGGCACCACCTGAACAAAATGGGTAGAGGTCCTCTAGGAGATGCTAGATGCCAAATATCAAAGCTCTACACCATCAAGTTTCAAAGATGAAGAATATTAAAGTTTTCTTTTTTTTGTTCCTTTGTTCGAACTTGTGACCCCCGGGGAGTGGCCAGCTTTGACCCCAGGGACATCATATGAACAAACTTGGTACAGGTCCACTAGGAGATGCTACATACCAAATATCAGAGTCCTTCGACTTCTAGTTTCAACAAAGATTTTCAAAGATTTGCTATTTTTTTCCTTTCTGTTGCTATGGCAATCAGAGTTAAGGGTTGAATTCAATCTCTTGAATAAGTTTGGTAGAACTTCACCAAAGGAACATCCCTACCAAGTTTCATCAAGATTGGCCAAGGGGTTAAGGAGAAGAAGATATTTAAAGGAATTCTGGACAGACGGACAGATATACGCCGGACAATGCCCATTCACAATTCCTCTCCCTAGCACTAAGTACTCAGGTGAACCAAAAGAGAAATATTGTTTAAATATTAACTTGAAAACCAACCTCCTAAGCAAATTAATAAGTCTTTTTGGTTAAAGGGAGATTATTGGTGCCTAAGTTTACATCATTTGTGTATTGATAGTCTCCCTTTGATCTTTCAAGAGGACTCAGGAATAACGTCCTTTGACGGAAGGATACAAGATAGGTAGATAGAGAACCCATGTAAATACATTGAATTCAATCAATTTTATACCTGGATACTATGATTTTAAGATGTCGTTGGTCGTAAGGGTCTAATTCCCAACATTTCAAATCAGTTTTCTACCAGAAAATATTCAAGCACAATCAAATGAGTGGCGTGCAATCATGAGACGAATAAGCCCAGGTACGAACTGGTTTTGGAACGAACAATCCCAGAAGCAAAGTGGATAGAAGACAAGTTTTGTGCGTATCATTGCGCCAGTAGAAGCTATGAAGAGTTGAAGCTATTTTCAATAAAAAAGAAATATTTCAGCGATCGATGGCCTTATGCTGTTTATTTCAAAACGCCATTTCCAATAATATATTTGAGTGCTTTTGAAAAAACCTATTTGTCAAGAAAAAGTGAGTTTAATTGGGTTTATTTCCTTCGGTTTTGCACAAAATACAATACAAGCTCTTTAGAATTAAATTTTGAACATTTGTTATTGATCTCATGGTGGCATTGTCTTCAATAAATGCCACAAAAACTATTATTATTTCCCCGTCACAGTGAATAATTTCCTGCTACCGAAAATCTGGTTTATTGACTTGAGATCACTAGTTTAAAAATTAGCATTCGTTGACAAAATAATCAGATGGAATATAATATATAATTTATTTGATCAGCTTGTGGTTAATATGGGGAAATATTTGCCTCAAAAGGGAAAGATCAGCGAAAATAACTCCTGCCTTACGGCATTCGTTATTTTCGCATACCTGTCCCTTTTTCGGCAAATATTTCCCCATATTAACCACAAGCTGATCAAATAAACTCTATTTATTTCAGACATACCAGCGTGCAGGCAATACAATAAAGAACTTTTGAGCAAATAAAACAAACAGAAAATTCGGCTTAGGGCCCTGTCTGGAGCACTTAATGAGGACAGACTGAGGTATTCGAAATTTGAATAGAATTACTGATGTACATACACAAGCACCTAATACTTTACCTGTCCTATTTCATTTGAATTCGGAGTCATGCTATGCTCCTTAGTCAAGGGTAGGACTCGTCAACCGGAGGCCCCAGTTTTGAACCTAGCTGGATCCATCGGGTTTTTATGGGAGTGCCCTTCGGGAAGACATTCCAGAACCAAAGCCCAGTACTAGTGAAACCCATGAAGCACATGAATACGTGAGCTTTGGCCGTGATGTGACTTTAATAATGTTGGAAACGACGTTAAACATCAATAATCATGGTTTGAAGGGAGGCAAATCTGCCAGCTATTAAATTTCCGCACATGATAGACCTCAACTCTTTACCAGCCGAACATTTTTTGGACCTATCAAGTTTAAAAGAAGGCCTTTTTCGAACTCGTGTAATGCAGAAAAATGACCCTCCCCTACAAAATGACCCATGTTTCCCGCGATATTCTCACCGGCCTTCCCCTCCCCCCCCCCACACACACACAAAAAAAAAACTTGGGATTGAGTGGTAAAGCGCTAACTACTCCTTCGGTGAAAATACAGCATTACACACCTTTTGCAGTTGAAGCTGGACCTTTTTCAGCAATGTTTGATCTTTGTTCAAAGTCCGCATTGTCATCTAACTTTGCTCCTCCATCATTGAATCACCTACGTAGATGGATAATATATAGGCTGCTGACCTTTAGCGTACCATGTAGATCAAGATCAGACTGCACAGAACATGCAGTCTGATCTTGGATCTACACTGTCCGGTAATGAGATGCTTTTCGATAAAGCTTTACTTTCAAAATAAAATGTTTGGGTTTTGGACATCGGTTTGAAAGTTTCATTTATTTCATGCTTTCCGGTAGGATATCGAGAAATAGCAGTGAAAATATTTTTCGATCTTACACTGGTACAACCAGTGAAATTACCGATTTTCACGTTCTTGTTGCCTAGGTAAATTGCGCCTGCCTAACAACCAGATGGGAAATATGACATCATATACCTTACATTTCTCGCGCTTGACGTACTATTGTAATGCGTTGCTATGCGGGAGGGGTACGCCACGGGGAATAACGGAAAAGAACTGTACTGGATTTTGGTAAAGCTCCTCCCAAAGAGGTTTCAAAGCATGAAATAAATAGAGGATATTTGTCTTTTTTGGTGAAAGATCGAAATTTATTTCATCGAGTGGACACCATCGGTAATATTTCCACGAGTGGCACAGCCACGAGTAAAAATATTACCGATGGTGTCCACTCGATGAAATAAATTTCGATCTTTCACAGAAAAAGACAAATATCTTCTATTTATTATATACCTAGCAGTGAAGTCTTGGAATTTCCCAGTGTAATAAATTCTGATGTCCTCACTAGTGACGATATCAACTTTCACTTTCACTTCCTGCCGAAATTTAGGAACTACTTTTTTTCATTAAGCACTTATAGATAGTGTTAATTGTAAGTCCTATATTTTCAACCAGACAATCCAACTACTTTTCTCAGTCTTATGTATTCATTCGCACTATGTCCCTGATTTCTTTTCTCTATCCAAAGTATTAATTTCGACTTTCAAACGAGAAATTAGAAATAATAATGTTAATGAGGTATATAATAAATAGAACAAACAACTGGTTATTTTTGATATGAAAAATCTCACTCGGATGCGTCGTAAGGTGTTAAAAAAAAACCTCGTGCTGCGCACTCGTTTTTCAACGCCTAACAACGCATCCTCGTGAGATATTTTTCATATGAAAAATAAGCAGTTGATTATCCTCTATTTATTTGGCAGGTTGAGTTTTAGTTCTTTACTGCGACCAGACGACATAAATGTAGACCAAGTCATATTGAAAGCAATTGCAGACGACAAACTCAACGTTGTTTAACCTTTTGCAAAACGTTAAAATTTTGTACTCGTCCACATTGAAAGCGTTTTGAAGAGGACAAGATAAGTGTTGCACAAATAATGGGATATGCTTTTAACAGAGTAGAAAACAGTGAGGGATAGGGAGAAAATGCTGGGTACCAGCATTTTCTCTCTTTCCTACATTGTTTTCAAAAGCCATCTTCCTCGTGGTGGTTAAGAGTCTGGATTGTGTGGTACAGAATTAAAAGAGTGTTTTTTTTTTTTAACTTTGACAGGATAGAAGACATTCATGGGAAAAAGCGAAAAGTCCTTGAAACCAGACCCATTCCCAGGGTTGTTCAAAAGACGTGATTGTTTGGAAACGGGTAACTGATAATCTAATATGTGTAGCACCTACACGAACTGGGACTAACAAATAGAGGATATTTGTTTTTTTCTGTGAAAGATCGAAATTTATTTCATCGAGTGAACATCATCGGTAATATTTTCACGAGTGGCGCAGCCACGATCGAAAATATTACCGATGGTGTTCACGAGATGAAATAAATTTCGATCTTTCACCCCCAAAAAACCAAATTTTCTATTCATTTCGTGCTTTTAACCCTCTCTAAGAGGAGCTTTATCAAAATCTAATATCCGTTATTGCCGTTATTGGCGTACCCGCATAACAACGCATTACAATATTACGTCAAGCGCAAGAAATGTGAGGTAAATGACGTCATCTTTCCATCTGGTTGCGAGGCACGCGCAATTAACCTAGGCAACAAGAACATGAAAATCGGTATTTTCACTGGTGGTACCAGTGTAAGATCGAAAAATATTTTCACTGCTATTTCTTGATATCCTACCGGAAATCATGAAATAAAAGTTTTAACCCTTGCCTTGCTGAATAACTTAACTTTGACTTTCAAGCTGGTAGTAACAACCCGAGTAATTCTACTTCAAACTTATTTTTTGGAGATAAAAATCTCTTATCGGACAGTGTAGATCTAAGATCAGACTGCACGTTCTGTGCAGTCTGATCTTGATTTATACTATTAGCAGAAAAAGCAGTGAGTGGCGCTCAGCAACCTAAGAGTTAAATCTGAAAACTTTCCCTCGTAGATATGTGGTCATTTTCAACACTATCCCATCATGTCCTTGTGATCGGTGCAAAGCAAAAACAGTACTTTAGTACAGTATGTCAGGTTTGACCATCGGTACAATGTCGAATAGGATTTCCGGATAATCTTTTGATCGGTGCACCGAAATTATGTTATCAAAACGTTGTTGTGATCAGTGCATCACAATACAAGATCTGACACAAAACACAATGCAAGTTTATACTATCTATCATTTTGTTCCGCAAAGTATAACCTTATTATGTCACCCGTAGTTTTCAAGGCAATGTCTCAGTATATCCTGCCAGTCAGCGAATGCAAAAAGAAGCACAGTTCAGCATGTCCTTGTTACAATTACAACGCTAAAAGTATGTCCCAAAAAAGTCTTAAAAAAGTTAATGCAAATGACGCCTAAAATAATAAAAAATGCAATTACAGAACCATGCATGAACACTGATAAATCAGGTCAGGTGAAAGCATGATTGCACATACGTTTGCAAGATGAATAGGTACCTGTTCATGCCTGAACATTACATAAAGAAAAAAAGAGGACCATGATGGTCCTTATCGCTCACCTGAGTATATTTGTAACTTATATGGTGTATCAAGCGCAGGCTATTCTTTTCAAATAAGGCATACCCTGTGGTTTGTCACAAGATGTTTACAGATTTTCTCCTTTGTCTATGGCCAGTGGAGCTAAAAACTGGTGCTTATCATCAATTTTTCTCTTCACAGTGTCTTGTTCCCTTTTTGACTTTTGGTTTAACCCATTACCTGATGAAAATTTTTTAGACTGGTCCAAATTGAAACAAATTGCAGAATAGCCCACCCAGAGCACATAAAGGGTCACCAGATGATGCTAATTCAAAATATGAATCTTCTAGCCCTTATGGTTTGTCACAAGAAGATTTTAAAAGATTTCCTTCTATGATTCTATGTAAAATAGTGTGCGCCCGGGCAGAACCCAAATATGACCCCAAGGTGATAATTTTAACAATTTTTATAAAGGGTCACAATGCAAGATGATGCTACATGCAGAATATGAATGCTCTAGCCCTTATGGTTTGTCACAGGTAGATTTTAAAAGATTTCCTTCTTTGTTTCTATGTAAAATAGCGTCCGCCCAGGCAGAGCCCAAATATGACCACAGAGGGATAATTTTAACAATTTTTGTAGAGGATCATCAGATAATGCTACATACCCAATATGAATGCTCTAGCCATTATGGTTTGTCAGAAGAAGATTTTTTAAAGATTTCCGTCTTCATTTCTATGTAAAATAGGGTGCGCCCAAAAAAGCCCAAATATGACCCCAGGGGAATAATTTTAACAATTTTGGTAAGGGGTCACCCAATGATGCTTCAAACAATATGAATGCTCTCGTCCTTATGGTTTGTCACAAAAAGATTTAAAAAGATTTTTTTCCATTTTCAGCCACTTTGTTGCTATGGCAAGCAGAGTTTTTGATGGAATTAAATTCTATTAACAATTTTTGTAGAGCTTCATCCAAGAAACATTCCTGCCAAGCTTTATCAAGATTGGCCATTGTTAATGGACGGACAGGCAGATGGAAGGATGATGATTGATAACAATAGCTCACCCAGAGCACTTCATGCTCAGGTGAGCTAAACTAGATGGCCCTGAAGGCCTAAGTTATGCTCTACTGGCAGAGATTTTGCTTTTACATAAAGCATACATTAGGAATTCATTTTGCAAAAAGACAAAAAATATTGACATTTTAAACTCAAAATGGCTACTTTTTCATTACTGTTTGTTGAATTTTTTCAAACTCAACAGGGTAAAAAAGCTATTGATGGGATAAGCAAGCTGAAAAATTCACAAAAATCTGATCACAAATAAATATTTTATCATGTAAACAAGCAATGAAATTGTTGAACTTGAAATGGCTACTTTTCCCATACTGTTTGTTGGATGTTTTTCGAAATCAATAGGGTTTAAGCTATTGATGATACAAAAAAGCTATGCAAGTTTCATGAAAATCTGACCTCAAATGCAGACAAGAAATGAAAATTTTTCAACTTCAAATGGCTACTTTTCCCATACTGTTTGTTGGTTGTTTTTCAAAATCAATAGGGTTGGATCTATTGATAAGATAAACAATAAAAATTCATTGCAAATATAGACTTCATTGCGTAAATAAGAAATAGAAATTTTAAACTTGAAATGGCTACTTTTACTAAACTGTTTGTCAGATTTTTTTAAAAAACAATAGGAATAAAGCTATTGATGAGTTAAACAAATTGTGTAAGTTTCAGGGAAATCTGACCAAAAATGAAGACTCTATTGCGTAAACAAGAAATGAAAGATTTCAACTTGAAATGGCTACTTTTCCCATACTGTTTGTTGGATTTTTTGTCAAAATCAATAGGGTTGAAGCTATTGATGACATAAAGAAACTCAGCAAGTTTCATGGAAATCTGACTAAAATTACGGACTTTATCACGTAAACAAGAAATGGAAATTTTAAACTTGAAATGGCTACTTTTCCCATACTGTTTGTAAGGTTTTTACAAAATTGATAGGGTTAAAGCTATTGATGAGATAAACAAACTCTGTAAGTTTCGAGGAAATCTGACCAAAAATAAACAAGAAAAAGACTAATGGATGGACGGACAGGCGGATGGATGACGGAAACCACGCCATGACATAAGCTCAGCTGGCTTTCATCCAGTAGAGCTAAAAATTAGTCTGCTTCTGTTCCTTACATGCCCAAATTAGATAGATGTGTGTCTGTAAAATGCTATCCAGCAGGAGATGATGGACAAGGTGGTGGCTACCTTTAACACTTGACTTAAGTCATATGAGTACCGGTATTCTTTTGTCTTAGGGCTTTAGAAACATTGCAGGTAAAGGAGAAAATGCTGGTTACCAGCATTTTCTCCTTTTTCTGCAAAGTTTTTTACAGGAATCATCATCATCTGAGCTATATTCAGGATGTCATCTGCAAATATTTTCAATTTTGTCGAGTACAATTATTTGTTGTTTGGTAAAGTAGTAACTTGTTTTTTCTCCTTATCCCACAATGTTTTTTTTTTTTTAAAAGGGTTCTGTCTCGGGTCATCTCTCAGATTCCTTTAAACTTGGAATTGTTTGGTAAAAGATTAATTCATTTATTTGGTAATCCATGTATAAGAGAAACTGAAATGCAACTATGGTGAACAATTGAACACAAAGCCTGATAAATGTACAACTGAACTGTTCACCTGACAAAAAGAAACTCATCCATGCTAAAAATAAATAAAAAGTTGAAAATTTTATGACACGGAAAGCTGAAATTGTTCAGGTAACACAAATACCTCAAGCATGACAAAATTTATGGTAATATGAACATTTAGGACAGGTTTCCATTCAAATTTTTACTGTTGCACTACATGTTGCGTTTTTTTTCATAATTTATAACAAATCCTTGCCATTTGTAAACCGTTTACCCATTGATCATTTTGACCCTTTACCTAACAATCCAGACTTAAAACAAACCTGGGAAACAGACTTTTGAAAACCTTGTGAAAAAAGGAGAAAATGTTGGAACCAACATTTTCTCCTTTTCACACAATATTTTCTATCCTTCCATAGATAAGTTTACATTTTGGAGTCAAATTTCTTTGTCCTCTGAAAAAGTTCGTGAATTAGGCAAGTCTAAAATTTTGCAGTTTGGTAACCAGCATTTCTCCTTCTAACATAATATTTTCTAGACTATGAAATACAGAAATCACCATCGAAGTCACAATTTGTTTGCTGTTTGCAAATGCTTTGCAAGTTTTACCTAGTTTAACCCATTACCACACAATCCCTACTTTTGACGCCCATGAGAAAGAAGCCTTTTGAAAACACTGTAGGTAAAGGAGAAAATGCTGGTAACCAGCATTTTCTCCTTTTCCCACAGTGTTTTCTACCCTTCCCTGATCAAATTTCAATTTTTCAGTCATCTTTATATCGTCGTCTGCAAATGCTTTCAATTTGAACCAGTCTAAAATTTTGTCGTGTGGTAAAGAGTTAATTGTCAATAGGTAAAGTAGTCAATTGGTAAAGTAGTCAATAGGTAAAGTAGTCAATTGGTAAAGAATCAATTGGCTGTGAGATTTCGTATCAGCTTATTAGATCATGTGGTCTCTGTATTAATACTTTACCACACAATCAATCCCTAGGAAATATCGTGGAGCGAGGGGGAAATACTGGTAACCTGCATTTTCTCCTTATGAAAGGTTTTCTACACTTTCACAGACAATTCACCAAAACCATCATTTCAGCTAAATTTGATATGCTATCTGCAAATGCCTCCCACCTGGACCAGTCTATAATCTTGTATATTTGGAAAAAATTTAAGGAAAAGAATTTGAAAGCAATTTGATATATGTAACATAACAAGCAATTTCGTTGAAATGATATCCCCCACCGAAAAAGACCTTTTTTTGATACAAACATATTAGAGTACTGTGTTTTGAATGCACACATGGCCTTTTTGTTATTGGTCCATGATAAAATTATGAATTAAGTTCCATTTTTCCATGGCACAGCATCTTATTACACAAGAGGGCCATAATGGCCCTGAAATCGCTCACCTGAGTCTATTGACCAAACATGAACCATTTTCAATCTAGTTTCCCAGTGACCTAATTTTTTATCAGACATTACCCATTATCAAACACTTTTGAGATATCAATAAGACAAACATTCTGACTAAATGAGTAATGGACTGAAAATGTGGCCTCTATAGGGTACAAAAGGTTTTTCTAAGATTTGACCAAGTGACCTAGTTTTGGACCCGACAATTACCCATTATCAAACTTTTTGAGACATCACCAAAACAAATGTTCTGACCAAGTTTGAAGAGTATCAGTCAGAAAATGTGGCCTCTAGAGTGTACACAAGGTTTTTCTAATATTTGACCCAGTGACCTAGTTTTTGACTCCACATGACCCATTTTCAAACTCATTCAAGTTATCACCAAGATATGAACAAGTTTCAGGGGTATCAGACTGAAAATGTAGTAACAAATGTTAGTAACAAATGCAAATGTCTGCAAATGCTTTTAATTTGGACCAGTTTATAAATTTGTCATTTGGTAAAGGGTTAAAGAGCTGGCTGCTGAATGCAATATGAAAGTAGAGCATTTGGTACATTGGACAATTAACCCATTACCACACAATCCCTACTTTTGACGGCCCTGAGAAAGAAGCCTTCTGAAAATATTGTGGGAAAAGGAGAAAATGCTGGTAACCAGCATTTTCTCCTTTTCCCACAATGTTTTCTTCCCTTCCAAAAACAATTTTCAATTTTCCCGTCACTTTTATTTTGTCGTCTGCAAATGCTTTCAGTTTGGGCCAGTCTAAAATTTTGACGTTTGGTAAAGACTTAAACAATAAACTTTTCTGATCATTCATATGCCACATATTTAATTATATATTATCAATATTATGTTCAATCATTCATAAAAACAACAAAGAAAAATAATACCGTAATTCCCCCAAGTATTTGGACCGAAAAAAATAATTATTTTTTTTGGTGTCCGAAAACTTATTAAATTATTTGTGCGACTGTCCGAAAATTTCGGGAAATCTCTTTCCACCAACAACAACATATCCTTTAATAGACATCGTATGTACAACATACGGTGAGGCATATATTTCCCGAAAAGAACTGACATGAGATTGACCTTTATGGATTAATAAAACTTACTTGTAAAAAGAGTTCACACAATTACGTATTCGAACGCAAATAGCTACTTCGCTAAACAATCCTAAATCATAGTCGTGATAAGGGTTATTCTTGACCTGACTAAACCTGGTTACGTCACCCATACATGTGCTTGTCTCCATGCCACATGTCTGTGTACAGGTCGTTACAACTAGCCATCCCATTATGCATTAAAAGTGTATCTTATAGCGTTTATAGATAAGATTTACATCTTTAATGCGTCACGGGTATTGGACTAAATATATACAGCCTGTGTAACACAAATTAGCATTTGCATTCAGTCAACCGAGATCAATCAGATCTATACTAAACAAAGGATTTAAGCTTAAAACATAGATCGATTTACTCTTCTCAGGTACTTGCTAATGAACTCTTTACCACACAATCACGACTTTAATCGATCCTGGGGTAAAACCTTTTGCAAACATTGTTGGAAAAGGAGAAAACGCTGGAATTAATCATTTTCTCCTCTTCCCCCACTGTTTTCTTCTGTATCCAATCAAAAATCATTTTAGCAAAATGTAATTGTTGTCTGCTAATCATTCGAATTTTATCTAGTCCAAGAAGATTTTCGTTTGGTAAAAGTTTACCATATCCCAAACAAGCCTTTGTCGTATGCAAACTCTTTCAGTTTGGAAGAGTCTTTAATTTGTTGTCTGGGAAAGAGTATTGCAGACCTTTGTCGATCTTCTGAACCATTTTAATTTGTTGTTTGGGAAAGAGTATAGCGGGTCTTCGTCAACTTCTAAACCATTTTAAGTTGTCGTTTGGGAAAGAGTGTAGCGGGTCTTCGTCAACTTTTAAACCATTTTAATTTGTTGTTTGGTAGAGTACTGCGGGTCTTCTAAACCATCATAATTTCATATCCAAAAATTTAGGGACAATTATTTTACCAAGTGTCCGAACTTAGGGACAAAAAATAAATTATTTTGGAAAATAATTAATGGTGTCCGAAAATTTTGGGTGTCCGAATTCTTAGGGGAAATACATTTCATGGCTGGAAAGTTATTTGAGAGAACACAGGCTACTCTATGGACTAGTATCTCCTCAGCATAGAAATCAATCTTTTTGGAAGGAGATTTAATCATGATTGATTCTGTTTACATAAAATTACTTATTACACAAAAAGTCAACACAGCACATTTCCTCAAGTCTATCACAGTTTCTTTTCCATGTTGCTGCTAATACAATCTTTTTATAATTTGCTAGTCCTGGCTGCTCTGCCCCACTGGCTCAAGGGAAGGTCTGTCTCACTTAACTTTTTGAGAAGGCTGCTGGGCACCCAATGTGCACTGAATGCTAAAAAGATAAAAAATGGGTATTAATCAGGGTTGCTGAATTCAAGAATTTTGTCTCAATGAGCTACATGTTAGAAAGATTACAGAACAGTTTCAAAAATTAACTTCTATCAAGAAATTTTAAGTCATGGTGATTTAAAACTCACAACTAAGGAAAAATGGAATCCTAGCAGGTTATACTTGTGTATATACATGTAATGGAAGTTCAGTTCAGTTCAGTTCATGAAAATCCATTTAACTCTTTACCAAATGGCCAATTTTTGTACTGGTCCAAATTCAAAGCATCTGTAGACAACAAATTTAATTTTGGTAATATGATGATTTCTGTCTTTGATAGAATAGAAAATAGTGTGGGTAAAGGAGAAAATGCTGGTTACCAGCATTTTCTCCTTTGTCCACTATGTTTTCTATAGGCTTCTTTCTCGGATCGTTAAAAGTCGGGATTGTGTCGTAGGAGTTAACTATGAGAGCAAAAAGTGACACTTACGAAATTTTCTGTGATAGTAGCAAATTTTATCATAGACTGCTTTAAGCCCAATTTGACTAGCATAGTACATTGGTCCTCCATTAAACTTGGGCCAACTGAATCCATATATCCTTTAAATACAAAAGTAAGAAAAGAAAAGACCTGTAAACCATTTAACTCTTTACCAAACAACAAACTTTTAGACTGGTCCAAATTAAAAGCATTTGCAGATTGCAAAATAAAAGTGACTGAAAAACTGAAATTAGTTTTGGGGATGGGTAGAAAACATTTTGGGAAAAGGAGAAAATGCTGGTTACCAGCATTTTCTCCTTTTCCCAAAATGTTTTCAGAAGGCTCCTTTCTTACGGTCAATAAAAGTCGTGATTGTGTGGTAAAGAGTTAAAATGCTCCATAAATTAACCCAAATTTTTGTGATACTGCATAAAATTTCCTGTTAACAAGCATTTTCTTCTTTTTCCACACTGTTTTCTACCCTCCATAAATCACACTTCAATTTTTGAGTCCCACTTATTTTGTCCCCTCCAAAAGCTTACAGCTTGGCCAAGTCTAAAATTTTCTCGTTTGGTAAGGATTAAAAACTTTAATTCTGAGACCAGAGTGATGATTTGCTGAGGAAAAAGGTCACAGCCAATCTGATTGCTAAATTTGATCTTGTGAATTATAACAATATTTACTATGGTTGGAGAATACAAAGAAATACTCAGAAAAAAGCTGTCCCAGACAAGTAATCCTCAAAAACTGTAAAAAAAAATTTTAACTAGTACCTGGCCCTGTTGTGTGTTTTCCTTTTTTGATAGTTAGCTTATAGGCCAAGTCTGAATATCTTCAGTAATGACAGCAATATTATAAAATGTCAAAGTTTTGCCACTAAAAGCAACACAGATGATGATGCAGAATAAATCATGCTTAGGACAATATCTGAACATTTTATTTGAAAACAGTCAAGCGACATGTAATTAGGGAACAAGCAGGCAGGGGAAAAGACAGAACCAATGGCATTGTGTGACTTTATGCTTCTCTGAAATTTCTCCGAGATATAAAACCAAAAAAATATATATATATGTGGTTGCAGTTACCTGACCTTGTCTAATTTTCATGCTCGACCCCAAACACATTTTCACCTATTGTTTAATATTTTACCATACCATAGTGTTCTTGTCATCCTCGGAAAATTCTTTATTGTTCAATGTCTAGAACTCGCCCAGGGATGTGTTAGGTAAAATAAAACTGATTTCAAAAAATAAAAGATTTCCTACGTACAGACCATTACTTGAAAAAGTATGTAACCCAAACCACACATATATTTTGTTTGGGCCTAAAAAATAGGAACTATACAATAAATATTTACCAAATGATGTCTATTTCCACAGGTGTCATACAGATTCCCTCTTCTAATATCTTGAATCCTTCATTGATCATGGCATAATGAGTTCTCTCCGATATCTCCTACAAAATATACAAGAGGGTCATGGTGGCCCTGTATTGCTCCACTTGCTTCTCCATAAATATCAACTCTTTTCCAAATGACAAAATTTTAGACTCCTTCACTTTGAAAGTATTTGCAGACAACAAAATTGAAGTTTGTTTACAGAAGGGAAGGGAACATTGTGGGAAAAGGAGAAAATGCCAGTTACCATTTTCTTCTTTTCACACAATGTTTTCAGAGGGCCTCTTTCTTAGGGTCATGAAAAACAGGGATTTTGTTTAGAAAAGTGTTCAATGATTGGCAATATGTATGTGTCTAGTGCTTTGACGGATATCACCAGTTTGTTGTATGTTACATCACAGGCCTTTGAAGCCCTATTGACCCATAACCAATCATTAAAATTTTCCATTGTCGATCAGAGAACACTTATAATATATTGGTGCATCGCTTGTATATTAGGAAATTAACACAAATTTTCATTAACACTGCTATAAATAGCCCGTTGGTGACTCCCTCTTTACTGTATATAAAAAGAAGAGGTGTACAATGAAATTGGAAAAAAAATTGTACCAGTCCCCTTTCAGAGATCATATTTAACAAAAAAATGGAAAAATAAACTTAGTTATCAATGCAGTGGGTTTCACAAATGTTTTATTTTGTGATGGTCTTTCTGGTGTACCCTAACCTTAGAAAGTTCCCAACAGCTTTTGCAATTAAGCAATATCTCTCATCTCAAAAAGGTTAGGAAGCTTCTTCATTTCTTGCAATGCCATGCGCTGATGTCACATTATGGCACAGCGAACAATAACTCAAGTAAATTTGTGGATCCCTAAATCCATTTTGTGTAACAAACAAATTAACCTGGGGTCCTTAGACATGTAGAGAATTTAGAAATAGCAAAAACAAATTGACCTTTGTCAATAATGTTTGTAGATGCAATAAACTTCCTTGCCACAGAGCATGGCCCATTTTTTTTGGTCAAAACAGTCGTTGTTTCTCCTTCAACTGGCCAAGGCATGTAGTAGTCATGTACAGGGCTTGAAACCAAAATGTCGTTGGTCAGTTCCTACCTCTGCAAAATCCTTTGGCTGATGATAGAATGAGGGGAATGACCTCTCTGTCAACAATGAAAATTGACTTTTTTTTTTTTGACAATGTTTCAAGGAGGAAAGAAACCATTGTCTTGGTAAGAAATTTTGTGTGAAGCACTGATAGAAGAAACTGTTTCCCCAACAATCCCTGGTTTTTATGGGTCAGGAATAGAAGCCTTTCGAAAACATTGTGGGAAAAGGAGAAAATGCTAGTAACCAGCATTTTCTTCTTTTCCCACAATGTTTTCTACCATTCACAAAACATATTTCAAATTTTCGGTCACTTTTATTTTGTCAACTGCAAATGCTTTTGATTTGGACAAGCCTAAAATTTGTCATTTGGTAAAGAGTTAACAAATGACAAAATTTTAGACTGGCGCAACCTGGGAGCACTTGCAGACAACAAAATAAATGTGACTCAAAATTGAAATATGTTTAAAGAAAGGAAGATAACATTGTTGGAAAAGGAGAAAATGCTGGGTACCAGCATTTTCTCCTTTTCCTACAATGTTTTCAGAAGGCTTCTTTCATAGGATTGTTAAAAGTCGGAATTGTGTGGTAAAGGATTGAAAAACCATGGATATGTGCGCACTAGCCTCAGCAATATAAATGAAATAATGTTATAAACAACAATATAATTATACTAGTTTGAACTACTCTAAAACATGAAAGTTTGCAGTGTAAAATTCCTGAACGAAATCCTCACTTGTGGGCTGATTTTACGGCGTTCTATTCCCATCTTCTGACAGTGTTCATCTATGAGGTTGGTGACTTCTGGGTCAACCATGGGTTTTTTAGAAGTTGGGCTGCTATACCTGTACCAACCTTTACCTGAAAGTTTGAAAATTTGTTTAACCCTTTACCAGATGACAAATTTTAGACTTGTCCAAATTCAAAGCATTTGCAGACGACAAAATAAATGTGAATAAAAAATTGAAAATTGATTTGGAAAGGGTAGAAAACATTGTGGGAAAAGGAGAAAATGCTGGTTACCAGCATTTTCTCCTTTTCCCACAATATTTTCAAAGGCTTTCTTTCTCAGGCTGGTCAAAAGTCGGGATTTTGCGGTAAAGAATTAAGCTTAACTCTCTGCCAAATGACAAAGTGTCATAGGGGTAGAAAATACATGTATCATAGGCAGAGGAGAAAATGCTTTTTAACCCTTTACCACACAATACTGGTATTTAACCACCCTGTGAAAAAAGCCTTCTGAAAGCATTGTGGGAAAAGGAGAAAATGCTGGTAACCAGTATTTTCTCCCTTTTCCACAATGTTTTCTACCCTTCAATTCAAATTCAATTTTAGGTCACTTTTGTTTCGTTATCTGCAGATGCTTTTGATTTTGACTAGTCTAAAATTTTATCCTTTTGGTTAAGAGTTAAATTAAATCAGAATTTGCTTCTTTTCCTACAATATTTTCAAAAAGCCTTCTCCCTCAAAGTTCTTAAAAGTCACGATATTATGGTAAAAGGTTAACTGTTTTGCCCCCTTCCTAGTTAACTTCCAGCATGCTGAGTGTAACACAAGATACTATTGTGAACAGTTTAGATCAATATCATCAGAACAGAGAGAACATGTAGAGCTATCACTGATGACATTGAAAACACCATCAATAGGAATGGGAGAGTGATAACAAATTACCAATTTTGGCTAATTATAAACATTTGTCTTTTAACTCTTTATCAAATGAAAAAAAATCTAGCCTGGTCCAAATTGAAAGCATATGTAGACGATAAAATTAATGTGACTAAAAAATTGAAATTCGTTCTGGGAGGGTAGAAAACATTGTGGGAAAAGGAGAAAATCCTGGTTACCAGCATTTTCTCTTTTTCCAAAAATGTTTTCAAAAGCATTATTTTTCAGGGCTGTGAAGACCAGGGATCTTTTGGGAAAGGGTAAACAAACCTACAAACACTTTAATTGCCTCCCACATGTTGCCTTTCATAGTGATCATTCATGCCAAGTTATTTTAGAAGTTGGAAGTTAGTTGGAAGTTATTAGTCAGACACAAACAGCACTGTTTACTTAGCGTACATACATACATGTACATACATACATACATACATACAAGGTGTCTCAGAACATATGGGACACCCTGTACATACAAACATACTCAGAGACAGGTGTAACACTAAATGCTTGTGCCATTTTAATGACCGGGGTGTAATTACCCATCAGAAAACATAGCAATTATAAACAACCAAGGTTAAGTTCATATACTTACAATTCTTTTTCCCAAGCCTTCCTTTCTCTACCAGTTTTTCAATCAAACTACAGTTACGCTGACCCTGAAAGAACTTTGACTCAGAAGTTAAAATCTCTCCAGACTCTTTCGCTGCTTCTTGCCTAATTTTATACCCTATATCTAAACCTGTAAAGCGGGTAAAAAAGAAAAGCCTGTTAACCCATTACCATACAATCCCTACTTTTGACAACCCTGAGAAAGAAGATTACAGAAAACATTGTGGGAAAAGAAGAAAATGCTGGTTACCAGCATTTTCTCCTTTTCCCACAATGTTTTCTACCCTTCACAAAAAACAAATTTCAAAATTTCTGTCACTTTTATTCTGTCATCTGCAAATGCTTTTGATTATGGAAAACCTAAAATTTTGTCGTTTGGTAATGAGTTAAGAGATAACATACTTGACATAATTTTATCAACTTGTAGCACACCAATTTTAAAAACATTGCACCAAAAAGAGAATTCATTCATGACAAGAAGGCTCTCACACTGCCTTAATGTTCTTCAATAAATTCATAATTGTATTCATGTGTTCAACAGTAGTTCATTTCATTCTACAAAAATCTTTCTTTTAACCCCTTTACCACACAATCCAGAGTTTTAACAACATCTGAAAAAAAGAAGCATTTTTAGAAAATATGGGAAAAGAAAAAAATGCTGGTAATATGACCAGCATTTCATCCTTTTTCCACAATGTTTTCTACCCTTTCAAAAAGATACATGTAACGTCATGACATTTTCAATCAGTCATCTACAAATGCTTTCAACAAAGATAAATTTTGTCTCAATTTTTGTGACTTTAATAAATTTGTCTCAAGGGACAAAGAAATAGCTCATATATAAAAATTGTGTATTGACCACTGAAGTCTTCACCAGGCAACAGATATATAGACTTCTCAAAACTGAGAGCATTTGCAGATGACAAATTAAACATGTATTTGGATTTAATGATAAGACTTTCTTAACAAGTGTAAAAATCACTGTGGAAAAAAAAGGATAAAAGGCTGGATACTAGCATCTTCTCTTTTCCCCTCAATGTTCTCATAGGCTTTCTTTGTCAAGGCCATTAAAAGTTGGGTTTGTGTGGTAAAGGGTTAATTTATATACTAAAATTACTTATAAACTCTTTACCACAAAACAATATTTTATAGGGGTATGAGCTTGTTAGAGCAACTGCTCCTACTTCCAGATCTTTAAAAGCTGTCAACTAAAGGAGAAAGTCATAATAGTGCAGTCATAGGACAAGAGGTGTTTATTGCCTCTAGAAAAATATCTAAACAAGATTCTGAAAAATTATTCAGATAACTCACCAGAGAGGTCTCGAACTTCGAATCTTCCCATGGGAAAACCAAAATCACGAGTGACTTGATCTATTTCCATTGGTGTAGCTCCTTCTTCAACCAAAAACGTTGCCTGAGTAAAGGGGGGAAGAATTAAATAAAAGAGAAAAACATTAAGACTTATGTTTGCTGTAAATGTTAAGACTATTGCCCAGTTAACCCTTTACCAAACAATCCCTGGTTTTCTTTACCCTGAGAAAGAAGCATTTTGAAAAAATTGTAAGAAAAGGAGAAAATGCAGGAAACCAGCTTTTTCTCCTTTTCCCATATTGTCTTCTACCCTTCACAAAACAAATTGCAAATTTTCAGTCACTTTTATTTTGTCCTCTGCAAACAATTTCAATTTAGAGGAGTCTAAAATTATGTCGTTTGGTAAAGAGTTAAGAGATTTAGCTGTCATCATTAGCAAATAGTTTACTTTCAAAACTTTCAGTTTTTTAAGAAAGAAAATCATTATTATATCAATATTCTTCAACAAATACAATGTTATTCTACCCTTTTCTTTCCTAACAAAATGTATGAACTCTTTTACAAAAGGAAACTCAATCAATTTTTTTTTCCGAATGGAATCACTGTGTCATGGCATAACTGTGTCAAAAATACTGTATAAGTAGAAGCTTTTGCAACACAGAATTTTTTGCTATGGGCACTTAGAAAACTTAGCCTAAAAAAAGCTTTGTAAACATTGGCCTTCATTGATGTGTAGACACTGGTTTTATCCCTGTGAACTAAACAACCAAAAAACAATGATAAATGTATACTGACCTCCTGCGCATATGGTCCATTCATTCTATTAGCAACAAACCCAGTGCAAGTACCAACTAGAACTGGAACCTTTGAAAGAATGCAAAGTTCTTTTAATCCTTTTACCAAACAATCCCTGGTTTTTACGACCCTGAGGTAGAAGCCTTTTGAAAACTTTGTGGGATTTTGTAACCTTTTATTGGAAACAAAAGGAGAAACAAAATCTCATTCTTTGTCAGTGTAAAACATGCAGTGCTTTTTTCCATTTAACTTCCTACCCCAAAAGCTTGAGTTCTGACAACCCCTAGGAAGACAGAAAGTAGCATTTTCATTTTTTCCAATAATGTTTTCTACCATGGTAACCAGCATTTTCTCCTCTTCCCACAATGTTTTCTACCCTGCTGGAAACAAATTTCAATTTCTGAGTTATGTTTATTTTGTTGTCTGTGAGTGCTTTCAATTTGGACGAGTCTAAAATTTTGTCGTTTGGTAAAGGGTTAATCCTTTTATTAGATACTGTAGTTTTTCATTCTTTACCACAAGAGAAACTTTAAGACATATGAAAAGATTTGTGGTTATATTTAAAAAAAAAAAAATACAATTCTGTTTGTTTGTAAATATAAACCAGAAACAAGGTTCCTATTCACCAACATTCTTAAGAACATTCTTTGTATCATTCACAAAGTAACAAAACAAACTATTTAGACCAAGTAATCTGGGTTTAAAGTGAAGAGATTCACAAACATTTTACTAGTATTGCTTTTTCAAAGTCTTCTTTCTCAGGGCTGTTAAAACATGGAATTGTTTTGTGAAGCTGGTCTATGTCATTGTTAAAAGTAATCTTTGCAGGTTAATTAAAAATAGTAGATTTTGTAACATTTTATTAGAAACAAAATCTTATTGTTTTTCAATGGGAAACATGCAGCCCTTTTTTCTATTTAACTTCCTACCCCACAAGCTTGGGTTGTGACCACCCTTAGGAAGACAGAAAGTAGCATTTTCTTTTTTCCATGAATGTTTTCTACCCTGTCTTATAAAAAACCCTAATGCTTGAGTTGCATTTGTTATTTTCAAAGCTTTGGACATTGACAAGTTCAAAAATTTGTGGTTTGGTTAACCCTTTACCCTAAAAGGCATTTCTATGGTATCTCTAATTGACCCTAAATAACAGCAAGGACGAAGCTGTTTCTTATGTGTATATGACACCTTTTGATAGCCTAGAAAACATTTTGGCAAAAGGTGAAATTGCTCGTCACAAGCAATTTCACCTTTTGCCACGATGTTTTCCAAAGGCTCCTACAAAAAATGCGTAGAAATGAGTATCTATGGAGTAAAGGGTTAAAACATGAATGCTTGGCCTACCTTCTTGATGTCTTTTCCAAGTTTCATCACAGTGGCCACAGTTTCTGGTGAGGTCTTTTTACCATAAATATTTTCTAATAGTTTCATGATGTAGGATGGAGCAAAAAAGTGGGTACCAACAACCTTGTCCTGTCTTTTTGTAACACTGGCTATCTATGAAAATATTAATAAGATATGCAGTAACACCTCAAATTGAAAGGAAGAACTGAAACAATAAGAGATATGAAACAACGGGTTCATTTTTTTTGTTTGAATGAGAATTTTCTGTATATTGTCCCTTTAACAAACAATCCCTGGTGTTTACGACCCTGAGATTACCGCCTTTTGAAAACATAGTGGGAAAAGGAGAAAATGCTGGTAACCAGCACTTTCTCCTTTTTCCACAGTGTTTTCTACCTTACTGGAAACAAATTTCTATCCTTGAGTAACATTTATTTTGTTGTCTACAACTGCTTTCAATTTGAACCTGTCTAATATTTTGTCATCTGGTACAGAATTAATGTCAAAGTTGGTGCTATGATACTGAAATAGAGTGAGGAAAGATTTGTCAGAAGACGACATTGTCAGTCAAGTTGCCTCTTAAATTGTCTTCTGTATCTCAAGATCACTAAACCAGTGACTATACAATATTACAAATAAAGTATTTAAATTGTTTGTTCGAATTTTAACTCTTTCAAAGCCAAACAAATGAGGCTTTAACAGCTAAAAAAAAATCAACTCACTGAAAATTAGAAATATTTATATCTTGTAATAGTATTATAAGTGAAACTACTCCATCTGCATTTTGGAAAATTTTACAGGTGAGAGAAAAAACTACTCATTTCTCTGTTGTTAGAGCGGTGTCGGCAATTTCCGGATACTTTATGAGGAAAATTTCAAGAACTATTTGAAACTCACGAAAAATGTTGTGTTGTTTACCTGCAGCAACATATCGTCATTGATTGTGTATGGAAGATATTTCTTTTCAATGATAGGTAAACAACAAACACCGGGTACCATCCACCTCTTACTTGCGGATAATTTCGGATACCGTTGGGTCTTCCGAATACTTTCGTATTTTTTAAACATAAACCGTTCAGTTCCAAATGTAAAATCAAAGTACTGATAGAGTAGCGAATTTGAAACTAGTAAATGGCTATGGTAAATGTAAATCTTTGTTGATTTTATACCAGGCTATAGAAATATTGTCTTATTTGGTTTCTGAGTCCGTTCCAGGTCCATCCGTTCATTCTGGTTATTAAATCCAATCCGGTTCAATTCAAATGCAGTTCAATCCATTGACTTTACCTAACGCTCTTGCCTATTTTCTTCTCTAAACAAGAAATATTACAAAAAACCTCAGTTTGTTAACTTTCAATTTAAAACAGGTTAAATTTGTTGAGATTAAAAGGGTATTAATTAAAGAATCTCGATATATCCGAAAGTCCCGACTCTACAATTTAATGTCGTCTCTTCCGTATACCCCAATCAATATCGTAAACAGCATGTGACATCATTTAAATATCCTTTCACAGAATGACTTGCTTTCTATTATCAATAAACTTTCATTTCCATATAGATATTGTTCACAGGGAACTGATTTGAGAAAAATTTCAAATGCTCTGGCTTAACAAACTACTTAAGAGGTGTTGAAAGAATTTTTACCTTTCAAACGAATTGAAATTTCTCGCCTTTTCAAAACTTGACAGACTTGAAATTTTCGAAATCATGAAAAAGAAGATTGCATTTTCTGCACATGTGCATGTTTTAACAGTATTATGTGCAATTGTAACACAAGGAAAGATTGGTTGAAAGTATTCGGCATTACACGATATTTGGAATAAGACGAACCCGCTCTATATCACAATTCTTAGACATGTTGGGTAGAATTGTGTAAAATGAATTCAGCATTACATATCTAAGAATGATGATCTGCCAATGCTTTCCAGAGAAATGAGAAGTTTTTCCCCTCAGTGTAAAATTTTCCAACATGCAGATGGAATAGTTTCGCATTCACCCCTCGATATGCTTGACCAAAACAAACAAAAACAACCCTATAGAGTAGATCAAAGATCACACTGCATGTTCTTTGCAGTCTAGGCTTGATCTTTGCTGTCTGCAAAAGCTCCTTTTCTGCCTATGTTGCTTGACTCTTTACAAAAAGGCAGAATTTTGGACTTGTGCAATTTCAAAATATTTGTAGATGATAGATAAATTAAAGCTCAAATGATGTTTTATTCTATCTGATTTATATCATTTTCACTTTTTCCTACAATGTTTTCAAAAGCCTTTTTTTCAACATCATTAAAATTTTGAACATTGTGGTAAATAGGTAAGGGTTGTCTTTAAATAAAGTTTCAAATACATTTTTCACATAAAAACGTTCACTTTGTCATTAAACACATGTTCCAGAGTTGGCATAGAATGCTTTTAAAAACTGTCCCAAAATAGCCACTCACTTTGTCAATATCCAGTGTAGATGTGTTTGTACATAAGATGGTCTGAGGTTTACACAGTTTGTCTAGGTGCTCAAAGATATCTCTCTTCAGCTTCAAATCTTCATATACAGCCTCTATAACCTATAAAAAACACTGATAATTAACCCTTTACCACACAATCCTGATTTCTTACATCCCTGTGAAAGAAGCCTTTTAAGAACATTGTGGGAAAAGGATATAAAATGCTGGTAACCAGCATTTTCTCCTTTGTCCACAATGTTTTCTTCCCTTCCTATAACAAATTTCAATTTTTTAATCACATCTATTTTCTTGTCTGTAAATGCATTCAATTTGGACCGGTCTAGAATTTTGTTGTTTGGTAAAGAGTTAAAACAGTTTTTTTCATTTTCCATCCATTTTATCTGATACTCTGTGATAATTTGACTGAATGTGTCTCATGGGTATGCACCTGTACTGGGTCAGGGCCCTGAAATCTCTTGTGCAAAGACACTCCAACTAAAAATGTGCTGAGCTGGTATCAAACTTTTTGCAGATGCATTAAGCCCTCTTTTCACAGAGCATTGCTCTAACATTATAACAATAACACTTTCTTGTAAATATAATAAGATACTATGATTCTTCCTCAAATACCTTTCTTCCTTTCTGACCAATAACAACTTCAACAACATGTAGATGTCAAAAAGATTGTCTGTCATCTTACCAAGTCAACATCCTTTAGTTCATTAAAGTTGACAGTGGGTTTAAGGGTGGCAAAACATTTCTTGGCCTGTTCTGCTGTCATTTTCCCCAGCTGTACTGTTCCCATTAATTGTGCTTTCATGGCATCTACCCCTTTCTTTAGGAACTGAAAAAAAAAAAAAAAAAAAAACATAGAGGATATTTGTTTTTTTCGGTGAAAGATTGAAATTTATTTAATCGAGTGGACACCATTGGTAATATTTTCACAAGTGGCACAGCCATGAGTGAAAATATTACCGATGGTGTTCACGACTTGAAATAAATTTTAATCTTTCACCAAAAAAAACAAATATTCTATCTATTTCATGCTTTTAACCCTTTCTTGGAGGAGCTTTATCAAAATCCAGTACAGTTCTTTTCCGTTATTCCCCATGGCACTATGGCCACGCATTATAGTATTACGTCAAGCGCGAGAAATGTAAAGTAAATGACGTTACATTTCCATTTGGTTGCGAAGCACGCGCAATTAACATAGGCAATAAATACATGAAAATCGTTATTTTCACTGGTGGTACCAGTGTAAGATAAAAAAATATTTTCACTGCTATTTTTTGATGAAATAAAAATGATTACCTTACATTTTTACCACATATAAAAGTTTCCATAGAAATCTATTTAATTTCTGTATCAGAAGTTAAATATGTATTAGAAGTTAAATATGGCTTAGTGATTTCATGGTATTTAACACTAATTTCAACATTATTTCAATTATGTGATAGCTGTCATCAACCAGCAACTCCCTGGTTTCAAGGACTGTGGCCTCTGACTGCCCAACCTGGGTTCAGCAAATGTGGCTCTAATGACGGAATTTGTCTTTGAAAGGATAGGAAACATTTTATGAAAAGGAAAGGTTGGTGGTTGTCAGCAAATTCCTCCACATCCAACAATGTCTTAACCCATTACCACACAATCCCGACTTTTAACGACCCTGAGAAAAAAAGCCTTTTGAAAACATTGTGGGTAAAGGAGAAAATGCTGGTAACCAGCATTTTCTCCTTTTCCCACAATGTTTTCTGCTCTCCACAAAACAAATTTCAAAATTTCAGTCACATTTATTTTGTTGTCTTCTAATGCTTTCAATATGGACCAGTCTAAAATTTTGTAGTTTGGTAAAGAGTTAAACAAAAGCCTTCTTTCTCAAGGTTGTTACAACTCTTACTTAGCATTAACCCATAACTTTAACCCCTTACCTCACAATCCTGACTTTAAACAACTTTGAGAAAGGAACACTTTGAAAATACTGTAGGAAGGTAGAAAACACATCATCCTTTTCCCAAAGTGTGTATAACTATTTCTAAGCCAAATATAATATTTCCAGCTACATGTAATTTCAAAGAGCATGACTCATATCTTTACTGCTTGGTCCAGTTTAGAATTTTGTTGTTTGGTAAAGAGTTAGATATAAATTTACCTCCTCATTCTGCTCTACCAGGACACAAGGAAAGCCTGATGTGATAAGTGACAGGGCTATGCCACTCCCCATTGTACCCGCCCCCAACACACCTGTGGTTTTAACAGGCATAGGTCTCGCTGTCTTGTAATTTCCACCATTTGGCATTTGCCACTACATGTATATAAACACATAAACAGAAACACTCTGTGTCTATCCAGTTCAAGCATGATAAAGCCACCTAACCTTTCACCACACAACAAAAATTTTGACTGGTCCTAATTGAAAGCATAGATTTTGCAGATGACAAATTAACTGTTGCTCAAATAAAACAATGTGCCTCAGAAAGGTAAACACATTGCTACAGCATTCTTCTCTTTTTCCCACAATATTTTAACAAGAGCTTCGCAGAGCGGCGCATATACGCCCGAAGGGGCTTGTCAGTCAAATGGGCCATGATGGATGGGCCATGAATGAAGAGTATTTATTCTCTATGATATGTGAACAATTTTAAAGGGCAATAACTAAAAACAAAAAGGGTGGCAAAGTTACAAATTTTGTGATTTGCTCTTATCCACAAGGTGATCTATCAGTCTTTGAAGGTCAAAGATCGTATTTTATATATTTTAGAAATTATGGCCAAGACGAAAATTCAAAGTGAAAAGGGCAATACCTCAAAAAGAAGGATGGCAGAGTTATGGTTTTTGTGCAATGCACTTCTTCATAATGTGTTCTATTAGTCTTTGAAGTTTCAAGTTAATAGCTTTTATAGTTTGGAAGTTATGGCCTGGACAAAAATTCAAAGTGAAAATTAAGAAAGGGAAATAACTCACAAAATAAAAGTGGCAGAGTTATGATTCATGTGCAATGCACTTCTCCATAATGGGTTCTATCAGTGTATGAAGTTCCAAGTTAATAGCTCATATAGTTTGGAAGTTATGGCCTGGACAAAAATTCAAAGTGAAAATTAACAAAGGGAAATAACTCAAAAAATAAAGGTGGCAGAGTTATGATTTATGTGCAATGCACTTCTCCATAATGGGTTCTATCAGTGTATGAAGTTCCAAGTTAATAGCTTTTATAGTTTGGAAGTTATGGCCTGGACAAAAATTCCAAGTGAAAATTAACAAAGGGCAATAACTCAAAAAATAAAGGTGGCAGAGTTATGGTTAATATGCAAAGCACTTCTCCATAATGAGTTCTATCAGTGTATGAAGTTCCAAGTTAATAGCTTTTATAGTTTAGAAGCTATGGCCTGGACAAAAATTCAAACTGAAAATTAACAAAGGGCAGTAACTCAAAAAATAACGGTGGCAGAGTTATGGTTCATCTGCACTGCACTTCTCCATAATGTGTTCTGTCAGTGTATGTAGTTTCAAGTTGATACCTTTTATAGTTTGGAAGTTATAGCCTGAACAAAGAGAAAAGAGAAACAGCAATCCAAATTCTAAGACCCAGGTGCACAACTAGACATCATGGAGATTCATTGTGGCAAGTTTCAAATAATTCCGATGGAAACTGTAGGAGGAGTTGCACACACAAGAAATTGCTAGCGGACGGACGGACGGATGGACGACCGGGGGTATAACATAATACGACCCTTCGGGCGTATAAAAAGTCTTTTCTATTAAGTCTTTACCACACGAGAAAATCTTAGACTGGTCCAAATTGAAAGCATTTGCAGACGACAAAATAAAGGTGACTGAAAAATTGAAATTTGTTCTGGGAAGGGTAGAAAACACTGTGGGAAAAGAGAAAATGCTGGTTACCAGCATTTTCTCCTTTTCCCACAGTGTTTTCAAAAGGCTTCTTTCTCAGGAGCGTCAAAAGTAGGGATTGTGTGGTAATGGGTTAAGGTGGTTATAAATCAGGATGATGTGGTAAAGGATTAAATACAATATTTTTAGTATCTTTCAAGAATCTAGAACAAAGTAAGACTGTCATTTGAAACAATTCAACAGAAACAAACAGTTTATCGAAAAATATCTGTGTTGAACTTCCTGAAACAATCATAGTCCAAAAAACGATATCATAATGTCATAGGAAGTAGATTCTAAATTTTACCAATTACTACAATGTTATATACATTATACACGTTGCTTGGCACGCTTTTTAAACCATTACCACATGATCCCTACTTTTGATGCCCCTGAGAAAGAAGCCTTCAGAAAACATAGTGGGAAAAGGAGAAAATGCTGGTAACCAGCATTTTCTCCTTTTCCCACAATGTTTTCTACCCTTCACAAAACAAATTTCAAATTTTCAGTCACTTCTATTTTGTCATCTGCAATTGCTTTCGATCTGGACAAACCTAAAAATTTGACGTTTGGTAATGAGTTAACTGGCCCTGCCAGGTAGCTCAATAGTAGCATATCTGACAAGTGACATGGAGGTTGGGAGTTTGATACCTGATTGCGACAAACCTCTTTCTTGTAATTTTTCCCCTCTCACCTCTGATATGTAAGAAAAGCAGTCAGTGGCTTCGAAAGAAGGTTGTGTCAGTGCTGGTGTGAAAAAGCTAGGAAATTGCCGTGATATGAATCAAGCTGTTAGACCGGCAATAAACTAAAAAAAAAAGAGAACAAGGAATCATGGCAATACTGTGTCCTACAACTATCTGTTTAAGGTGTACCCTGGTATATATGTCTATGAAGGCACTGCCCAAAACTAAGAAGGCATAACTTACAATAGCATACCTTACTGATCTGTCTTTCTGCAAAGAATGCATATCTCTGAGCTTTTGACTGTCCCCCTGCCTTCAAATATTCAAAGTACTCCCTCTCTAATGCTATACCTTTCTCATATGGCACCGTAACTGAGCTGAGAACTGCTTTCACACAATACTGAAACAAATATATGTAAGTCAGATTAATCCTTCACCACATAATCCTGATTTTGAACAATCCTAAGAAAAAGGATTTCTGAAAACATTGTGGGAAAAGGAGTAAATGCTGCATGGTACTAATAACTAGCATTTTCTCCTTCAATACAATTTTTTCTGCTGTTTAACCCTTTCCCACACAGTGAAGACTTTTAACGACCCTTGGAAACAAGCCTTTGGAAAACATTAGGGCAAAAGGAGAAAATGCTTGTAACCAGTATTTTCTACTTTTCCCACGATGTTTTTGACCCTATCAATAAACAATTGCACCATTTGAGCCACACCGAAATTGTTGTCTGCAAATGCTTTCAGTTTAATCAAGGTTAAAATTTTGTTGTTTGGAAAAGTCCAATTTTACCAAATCAGCGATGTGTAATTTGTTGTCTGTTTTGAGCTAGAAAGGTCTAAATTTTCGTAAACCAATAACGAGGTACATATGTACATTAACCCTTTCCCAAACAAGCCCGTGTTTTAACATGTCTGCTGTACAAGTCTTTTGAAAACACTATGGGAAAAGGAGAAATTGCTCATAACGAGCAATTTCTCCTTTTCCGACAGTGTTTTCTTCACATTTGGAGACCTTTCTGCCATTTTTATCAAATTTGAATTTGTTCCTTGCAAACCCTTTGTGTTTGGAAGAGTCTAAAATTTGTCGTTGGGGAAAGGGTTAATTTTTTACTAAACAATCCTGGGTTTGCATGCCTCTTAGAAAGAAGCCTTTCGAAAACATTGTGGGAAAAGGAGGAAATGCTGGTAACCAGCATTTTCTTCTTTTCCCACAATGTTTTTCACCCTTCCTAGAACAAATACTAATTTTTGAGTCACAATAATTTTGGCGTCTGCAAATGCTTTCAATTTGTACTAGTCGTAAATTTTGTCATCCTGTAGAGTTAAAATGATCTAGCCTTTGTTATACCTAAAAACATTAACTCTTTACCAAACGACAAAATTTTTGACTAGTTCAAATTGAAAGCACTTGCAGATGACAGAATAAACATAACTCAAAATTTGAAATTTGTTTCCAGCAGGGTAGAAAACATTGTGGGTAAAGGAGAAAATGCTGCTTACCAGCATTTTCTCCTTTTCCCACAATGTTTTCGAAAGGCTTCTATCTCAGGGTCGTAAAAACCAGGGATTGTTTGGTAAAGGGTTAATTGAAAATATTACTCTACTAAAATAGAATCAGGTATCACTTACAATTGGAGCAATATAACCCTTGAACTTTGCTTTTACTTTGGACATGGCAGCTGAAATAAAAAGTCAAAAGAACATGATATTTCTGTCCAGAACCTGACAGTTACAACTGAAAGAATTCAACAAAGAATTCGACAAATTGAAAATCCATTATAGACTCTCCTCTTTTATCTAGTTTGACTG
The DNA here is from genome assembly GCA_943736015.1 of Tridacna crocea. Classification (NCBI taxonomy): domain Eukaryota; kingdom Metazoa; phylum Mollusca; class Bivalvia; order Cardiida; family Cardiidae; genus Tridacna; species Tridacna crocea. Next base: position 21,813,481 of record OX031069.1, read on the forward strand.
TTCCAGTCAATTTTTGAGTCAATTTTAAATTGAATTTTTCAACAAAATGCAGTCATAAAATTAGCTTACCTCTTTGCCAAAAAATGTACTATATAAATAAGAAATTTTTGTGTAGTGGAAATTTTTGCAATTTGCAAATTGGAAAAATTCGCAAACTTTTCTGTTTACATAGTTTACCACAAGTACTGGTGTACCAACAAATAACAAGTTCTTGAATTCCCAAACTTTTTGCAACACAAAATGTCTGTAATCTTTTAATTCTCAAAATTTTCGGCATTGTGGATATCAGAAGTTAAATATGGCTAAGTGATTTCATGTGTGTTTAACCCTTTACTCCATAGATACTCATTTCTACGCATTGCTTGTAGGAGCCTTTGGAAAGCATTGTGGCAAAAGGTGAAATTGCTCATGATGAGCAATTTTACCTTTTGTCACAATGTTTTCTATGCTATCAAAAGGTGACATATACACATTAGAAATGGCTTCATCCTTGCTGTTATTTAGGGTCAATTAGAGATACCATAGAAATGCCTTATGGGGTAAAGGGTTAAAAGTGTTTGTAGATGACAAAATAAATATAACTCAAAAACTGAAATTTATTTCTGGTTATCAGCATTTTCTCCTTTCCCACAATGTTTTCAAAAGGCTTCTAGCTCAGGGTCATAAAAAGCAGGGATTCTTTGGTAAAGAATTAACCCTTTACCACACATTCTAAAGTTTTAACTATCCCTGAGGAACAAGGCTTTTAAATATATTGTATAAAAGAGAGACAAGTCTAAATTTTCAATGTCTGGTAATGAGTGAAAGAAAATATTAACAAGGAAAAAGAATTTTATAGGTTATTTTAACCCTTTACCTGTTATGCCAATTTGAGGCTCTTCCATTCAGCAGCAAATATAGATATGATGTCAAAAATAGGGATAAATGAGGATACAAATATCTGATTGAGTGGAAAACACTGTGGGTAAAGTAGAAATTGCTCGTTACGAGCAATTTCTCCTTTTCCCACAATGTTTTCAAAAGCTGCCTGTTGTTGATAGGTCAAAATGAGTATCTATGGAGTAAAGGGTTAAAAAGTTACTAAAAATAAGAGCAATGCCAAGTTTAACATCAACTTGCTCACCTTCTGAAACTTGATCAAAATTTCCTTCAACTTTCACCTTCTGATTCCGTAAACAAACAATGCTTGGATCTACATTGGTTTTGGATTTGGCAAATTTGATTCCTTCCTCAATGATATCCCCACTGACTATCTGCAAAAAAACATTTGTCACCATAAAATGTATTGTATACATATGCATACAGCAGTCTCAATAATAAGATATTACTGATGCTTCTTTTCATATTTGGAATTTCCTTGTGCACCATGCAATCTCAAGTCCATTGTGAACCTTCTGTGTGAAAAGCTACTGACTTTCTGTTCCATCAGTTTACCTTTATTGCAGTAAAATGCCATTACTTCTTAGTGACACAAATACTGCACATGTATATGAATAATAAATGATCTATTTCATACAATTATGTACTTATCCTGTAGACCAGAAAAACCTTCCTACTGACTTTTGAATCCTCTTTATTTTTACAAAGGTTCATGTCCTTAAAGACAAGTAACTCAAAATCATTTGAACTGACAAAAAGAAATAGTGTAGTTTATTACAAAACCAACAAACTCTAACCAACAAACTCTGTCTGTATTATATATACAAGCAATGACTAAAATACAAACCAGCTAATTACAATACATGTAATACCTATACCAGCACAATGCGTTTGCACACAACTCTTATAAAAAATTTTCTATACAACGATTTCTCCATTAATCCTTTACCAACTTTTGGTTTTTAAGACCCTGAGATAGAAGCCTTTTGAAAACATGGGAAAAGGAGAAAATGCTGGTAACCAGCATTTTCTCCGATTCCCCAAATGTTTCCTACCATGCCAGAAACAAATTTCAATGTTTGAGTTACATTCATTTTGTTGTCTGCAAGTGCTTTCAATTTCAATCAGTCTAAAATTTTCTCATTTGGTAAAAAATGAAGCTGTTTGCTTCACTTTCACTGTGAATGATACACATATATTTGAAAAGTTTTCACTAAAACCTGATCAATGATTCCCATTTGATGTGCTTTCTCTGCAAAGACATGGTTTCCTGTTGTTATCATATCCAGTGCATTCTTCAGCCCAGCAGCCCTCGGTAGCCTTTGTGTTCCACCTCCACCAGGAATCAAACCCAGCTGTACCTCTGGCTGTCCAACCCTGTATCATGTAGTAATGAAATAATTCATACACTTCCCATCAGTTTGTGATGGTGTGAAGGAATGTCAAGTGTCCAATTGCATGCATCAATTATGTGGGGGTTGTATTCAAATAAGCATAATTATGTCATACTAGAGGTCATGAAAATACCATGATTTACCAATAACTAGAGCTATCACTAAACATGATTATACCCCCCCCCCAGTCATTGTCAAAAAAACAGGTTTTTGTCACAGAATGCAGAATGGTTCAGTACAAAAGTAAGAGTTGAAAAAAGTTCAAGGGGAGATAATTCCTCAACATATCACAGCAGGGTCATGAAAATTGCATATGCACAATTTCATACATGTACATGTATAGGAAAACTGAAAATTTTTGCCTAGACTGAATAAGGATAATTTGCAAAAACAACTAATTAAATGTGTCTCAAGAAATGATACCCCGTTTGTGGAAGGGTAGAAAAAATACTGGTTACAAACATCTTCTCCTCTTTTCTACAAAGTTTTCCAATGTGTTTTCCCCTAGGAATTTTCAAACCAGGATTTGTTTGGTATAGAGTTAATGAAGATTAAAAATCACTGACAATGGGCACAACAGGGATAAATCAAAGGACTGAAGGTCCTGAAAGTCGCACTAATGGTGAAACCTTGATATTTTGGGACTGATAGATGGTCATCACCCTTTTACAGGACAATCTTGCTTTTACGTAATTCAAACAGCTTTGGAAAACAGAGCTGAAAGAAAAAAAAAACTCATTTTTTTTTACTCAAGGTTTTCTTCCAATTAGACTCAAATTTAATGGTGTAGTCAAATTTGATTAGTTTTCAGCAATTCTTCGATTTTGACTAGTCTGCAATTTACTTGAGCAAATGCAGTTACTTGTAATAGGCAGCTTCCCACCAAGTTAGATCTTTTCATTTTTCTTTTTCTTTAATATATCAATGTTGGCATATAGCCTGACATAATATACCCAAAACAATATTAAATGTATGTCATTGGTCACCTCTATTACTTGGAACTTACTGAAACAGTGCCACTGCATACCGATGCTAGCACTTGACAATTTTTGAAAAGGGACACATAAGGGACATCTCTGTGAAATCATTTCAAAATCTGACCAACCATTTCAGTGAAGAAGAATTTTCAAGAATTTCTTCATGTCCGAATAGTGCAAGTGGACCCCATTTACCAGAGCCATGTTTCTTGATGGATCAGAATTTCGAAAACATTTTTGAAAATGGTCACCCAAGGAAGATTGCTTTGAAATTATTTTAAAATCTGATCATGGGTTTCAGAGAAGGTGAATTTTCAAGAAATTCTTCATTTCCATATAGTAGCCCCAATTCACCTGAGCCATGTTTCTTGGCAAATCAAAATTTCGCGAACAAGTTTTTAAAAGGGTCACCCAAGGAACATCTCTGTGAACTTTTTTCAATATCTGATCAGCCGTTTCAGAGAAGTAAGAATTTTCAAGAATTTCTGCATGTCCATATAAGTACAAGTAGCCCCCATTCACCAGAGCCATGTTTCTTGACGGATTGAAATTTCGCAAACAATTTTTGAAAAGGGTCACCCATAGAACATCCCTGAGAAATTATTTCAAAATATGAACAGTGGTTTCTGAGAAGAAGAATTTTTCAGAATTTCTTCATTCCTGTATAGTGCAAATAGCCCCCATTCACCAGAGTCATGTTTCTTGACTGATCAAAATTTCACGAAAAAGTTTTGGAAAGGGTCACTTGAGGTAGTGGACCCGTAATAAGCATAGTGCAGCATGGCATAAAATTTCTGGACAGTTGATAAGACATATTTTGTACAGATATGATACTATTGCACATTTTTGACCGAACAGAAATTCCTTCGGGGTCCGTCTTGAAATTATTTGTTGATAATTTTGTTAGTTTCCAGAAAAGGGAGGTAATTATCATATCCATTTGTAATGAAATTATAGTAGTTATAGATTTATAAATGATAATTCTAGGAAGGACAAAAAAGAAAAAGTGGCTCGGTGAAAGTAGTACAATAGTGCTAATTTTTAATCTTAGCAAATTTTCTAGGGTAATATTATAGTGGAAATAGCTGTTTTCTATTACGGGTTCACTACGTTAAGGAACATCTCTGTGAAATTATTTTAAAATCTGGCCAGCTGTTTCAGAGAAGAAGATTTTTAAAGAATTTCTTAGAAAACTGTTTGGTTGCCATGGCAACCAAAACTTTTGACGTAATCAAATTCTGTGAACAATTTTCAAAGAGGACCTCCCAAGGAACATTCCAGCCAAGTTTGGTCCATATTGGCCCAGCGGTTTTGGAGGAGTTGATGTTTAAAGAATTGTTGACGACGCATGACGGATGACAGACACCAGGTGATCCTAAAAGCTTCCCTTGAGCATGTTGTGCTCAGGTTAGCTGAAAAAACAGTCCGAAGGTTTTTCATCTCAACCAAACTGACTCTCAAATTATAAAAAATATTTGCAAAGTAATTAATAACTATGCAATCTACAACAGGTTAAAGACCATTGTGAATAATTAGTTTAACTCATTACCAGACCAGCCCAATTTTAGGCTTGTCCAAATTGAAAGCATTTGCAGACAACAAAATAAAAGTGACAGAAAATTTGAAATTTGTTTTGTGAAGGTTAGAAAAAATTGTGGGAAAAGGAGAAAATGCATTTTTTTCCCTTTCCCACAATGTGTTCTAAAGGCTTCTTTCTCAGGGTAGTCGAAACTAGGGATTGTGTGGTAATGGGTTAATCACCACATTAAATTTGTTACACTCTTTTTGAGTTTTGAAATTGTATCTTTGCTATCCAAACAATGTAATTATTGTATCAAATTCTTTCTCAGGGTAGTCGAAACGGGATTGTGTGGTAATGAGTTAATCACCACATTAAATTTGTTACACTCTTTTTGAGTGTTGAAATTGTATCTTTGCTTTCCAAACGATGTAATTAATGTATCACATTTTTCTGTTATATCATTTCTTTAAATGTGCTGATGCTTATGTTTTTTTTTTCATATATAAAACATATTTTTATAATAATGGATAAATATTTTTGAAGTATTCAATATGCTTTTTTTTTTTCATTAATAGTAACTTTATCTTCCTTAAAAATAAAATAGAAAGAAAAAAGTGATTTTATCACTAAGCATTTGATTGACTTCGCTATGTTTATTGTTAAATAAGTTTCATCATTGGTTTTAATCATGTAAGGCAAATTCAAAATAAAGCAAGAGTTATATAAATCGTCATGATGACGAATACGTAATTTCTATTAATTTTTACACAAATTGAAGTTAGAAATACTATAAAAATCATGTGTTCATTTTGACTACACATTGGGTACGTTTTGACTCCACTTGGGTAGGTTAAGACTTCATTTGGTTAAGTTTTGACTCCACTCGGGTACGTTTTGACTTGGGTATGTTTTGGTTTGAGTACGTTTTGACTGTAAACCCCTCAACAGTGCAACTGTCAATGTACGGTCGTAATTGCTGTATTTTACCTTGCGTTCCATATTTCATGTTGTATTTACTGTATACGGAGGGGATGCAATATCCTTGTCGCCACTCTTTTGGGGTCCGAACAGATGCAGTAATCAACATTTTAACTTTACTGGTTTTAATCGTTATATGCGTTTGTTTTCTATCCCGTCCGCCATTTGCATTTTCTTAATCAAAGTACAATTTTGTACTTCAAACTTAAGCTGATCAAAGACCTAAAATACTAGAATTGATAGCAAAAGTTCATGTCTGATTTCCATAAAATCGTGTATGTAAGCGTTTCACATGCAGTTTTATATGTTACAGAAGTTTTTTGATGTGTAATGGAATAGTTTTTGGGTGTTTTGGGGTATTCGAGTGGTTTGGGGTGTTTCATCCGAGACGTACGTTACAAACTAGGTCAAAGCTGCGGAACGAAACAAATTTTCAAATTTAGAGCGAGTTTTACGATATTTAACCCTGAATTCATGGTTTGCATGGTTTAAAAGAGTTGATTTCAAATGACATCACTCGAGTCCGAAATTCCACCTTTATAAGCGAAGCTCTACCGGTCTCGATAATACATGAATATTTACAGTAAAGTGCTCTCGATAAGCCATATTAATCCGCGATCCCTTTTAACCTCACATTAAGCACTGATGGGGGATATCTTAGCTGAATTGTGTTTGCTTTACCCATCTAAACAAAGATAGATGTTAAATTTTCACATGATATACAAAATAACCGCATTTTTTTTTAATTTAAAATTTGAGTCACGTTCTCCTTTTTCTAGCGTAGGTATATGAGTTATATGAGTTACCGGGTCCAGTCCCATCATAAAGAACAAATTCCAGACATACCAAAGAAAAAGTAGTTCTACAGCGATTGGGTTTAAAGCAGAGTAACTGCACCTCGTTTATGAAGTATATACGACGTTTTTGATCCAATTTTTTTCATGATTCTTCAACCCACTATAGACACCCCCAACCCACCCTGAGCTCCTCGAGCTCATCGCAAAAAGTCGAACGTTTTGACAAACGTGCGACTTAATAAACCAGAATGGTGTCTTTAAATATGTTTTTTATGTTTTTTACTTATGTCCTGTGTTTTGTAAACATTTGGATAAAAGAATTAATTAACTCTTTTACCAAACAACAAAATTTTAGACTGGTCCAAATTGAAAGCATTTGCAGACGTCAAAATAAAAGTGACTGAAAATTTAAAATTTATATCAAAGAGGAGAGAAAACACTGTCGGAAAAGGAGAAAATGCTGGTTACCAGCATTTTCTCCTTTTCCTACAATGTTTTCAGAAGGCTTCTTTCTCAGGGTCTTCAAATTTAAGCATTGTAAGGTAAAAGGTTAAGTAAAGACACTGGACAAATAGAACCATTGAAGAACTCAGGATTTTTCGGTATTTATAACAGTACATGTATTGAGAAGGTCCTAAAAGAAGCCTGCGCTAAAGTACGTAAATTGTCTACCAGACACCAAAATTTTGCGCTTTTCCATATTAATTAACCCATTACCACACAATCCCTACTTTTGACGACCCTGAGAAAGAAGCCTTTAGAAAACAATGTGGGAAAAGGAGAAAATGCTGGTAACCAGCATTTTCTCCTTTTCCCACAATGTTTTCTTCCCTTCACAAAACAAATTTCAAATTTTCAGTCACTTTTATTTTGTCGTCTGCAAATGCTTTCGATTTGGACTAGCCTTAAATATTGTCGTTTGGTAATGAGTTAACTCTTTACCACACAAGAAAATTTTAGACTGGTCCAAATTGAAAGCATTTGCAGACTACAAAATAAAGGTGACTGAAAAATTGAAATTTGTTCTGGGAAGGGTAGAAAACACTGTTGGGAAAAGGAAAAAATGCTGGTTACCAGCATTTTCTCCTTTTCCCACAGTGTTTTTAAAAGGCTTCTTTCTCAGGGGCGTCAAAAGTAGGGATTGTGTGGTAATGAGTTAATCTTTTACAACATGATACCCAGATTTAACAAGCCTTAGCAAAAAAGCCTTTTGAAAACATTGTGGGAAAAAGAGAAAATGCTGGTAACTAGGATTTATTCCTATTCCAAAATGTTTTCTGTCCAATCAGAAACAGAAATCATTGTTTGAGCTACCATTGATTTGTCTTCTGCAAATGCTTTAACTCTTTACCAAATGACAAATTTTTAGACTGGTCCAAATTCAAAGCACTTGCAGACAACAAAATCAGTGTACCTCAAAAACTGAAATTTGTTTCCAACAGGGTAGAAAACATTTTGGGAAAAGGAGAAAATGCTGGTTACCAGCATTTTCTCCTTTTCCCCACAATGTTTTCAAAAGTCTTCTATCTCAGGTTTGTAAAAACCAGGGATTGTCTGGTAAAGGGTTAAATTCAGTATAGGACAAAATTTTGTTGTTTGGTATAGACATACAGGTATTTCAAAAGTACAATTTAAATCTTGCTTATAAATAGCAGGGAATTTGTCATGGTAAGAAAAGACTGTGGGAAAATAAAAAATGCTGGGTTACCAGCATTTTCTTCTTTTTCCATAACCTTTTAAAAGCTATTATCAAGGTCATAGAAACAACAGATTGTTGGGTGAGGGATTTGGTATATACCTTGCCGTTTGCGAAGCAATTCTGTAATGACACATCAGAGCTACTTCTAAGCCCCCGCCAAGAGCAAAACCTTCTATGGCTGCCACGACAGGTTTTGACATGCGGTCAATGACATCCCCTATGTCTGTAATCCATGCACCTACAAAGGCAAATACTGTATGCGTGGTTAAGTTTGGTGTTTAACCCTTTACCATAAGATTCAGTTTTAATGACCCTGCAACAGAAGCAACTTGAAAAAATGTTGGAAAAGGAGAATATTCTGTCTCCCTTTCCCACAATGTTTCTCTACCTTGCATATAGAAAAATCCAGATATTTGACCAACATTCAATTTGTTGTCTGCAAGTACTTTCAATTTAGAAGAGTCAAACATTTTGTCGTTTGGTAAAGAGTTAATGCTTTTTTCAACATTGTTTCACTTATATAACAGTGGCTAGTGCACTTTACCATGCTTTCCAGGATTATTCAGTTAACAGATAGCTGACACTATACTAGTATTTTCTGCAAGCTAATGGTTACTTTCCAAAATATGCATTTTTCAGTGGTGAGTGAAAAATGAATTCTGTAGCAATCACTTTATCTTCAATCCCTGAAAAATAGTTTGGTCTATGACAGCTATTAACAGCAAAACCCTTAGGAAGTAAGATTGTTTTCAAATCAGGTTTTGTCCTGAAATGATTTGATGCTTATCCCTTTCCCAAACGACAAATTTTAGACTCTTCCAAACTCAAAGAGTTTGCAGACGACAATTTCAAATTTTATAAAAATGGCAGAAAGTTCTCCAAATGTGTAGAAAACACTGTGGGAAAAGGAGAAATTGCTCGTTGCGAGCAATTTCTCCTTTTTCCACAGTGTTTTCAAAAGACTTGTACTGCAGACACGTAAAAACAAGGGCTTGTTTGGGAAATGGCTATGTGGCAACTCTTTTCTATGTTAGCAAAAATATAGGGTGTCCAGAAAATAAGGTAACACTTTTGTACATTTATATTTTCGTTTTAAATACATGTATAAGTTAAAGAGAAAGGAAGATTTATAGATGTAAACAAAATTTGTAAGTCTTTTTGTAAGATAATTTAATTCAGTTTTCAGTACATTCTGCAATTTAAATTCAAAAGAGCTTTTTTGTCATTGGTGTCATTGTACGATATTTAATGACGTTTTCAATGTGAGAGCCGATTTTGATCTTTCCCTGCAGAGCACATGCTATGAAATTGTGAACCATTACAGCGCACATTTCATTATCAATCTTCTTGATTTCACTCAAGTCCAGAGTTCTTTAACATGTCTGTGCTGTCTGGGTTGGGGTTGATGACCCTTCACTTCAATTAACTCCATAGAAAGAAGTCACACGGACTGAAGTCAAAATAAAGTTACCCACATTGCAAAAAAACTTGTTTAATGCAGGATAGTGCTATGGCACACACATCTAAATCTGTGACAGACTTTTTATACGATATATTCAATGATTAGATAATATCAATACAATATCCGGAGATTGAAGATTGTTGAATATCGCGGCTTGCATGCAATCCTAACCTCAACCTGCTCCGAATACCTAATAAATCATTAACCTTTTACCAAACAATCCACAGTGTTTACGACCCAGAGGAAGAAGACTTTTGAAAACATTGTTGGAAAAGGAGAAAATGCTGGTAACCAGCATTTTCTCCTTTTCCCACAATTTTTTCTACTCTTCACAACTAAAGTTTTAACTTTTTTAGTAACATTTATTTTATCGCCAGCAAATGCTTTCAATTTGGACATGCCTAAAATCTTATAGTTTGGTAAAGAGTTAAAAAAGATAATAGATTAGAATGGATACAATATGCAGTCCTGTCTTGATCCATATTATTCACAAACTAACCTTATACCATTACCAAACAATCCCTGGTTTTTACGACCTTGAGATGGAAGCCTTTTGAATACATTTAGGGAAAAGGAGAAAACGCTGGTAACCTCTTTTCTCCTTTTCCCACAATGTTTTCTACCCTGCCAGAAACAAATTTCAATTTTTGAGTAACATTTACTTTATTGCCTGCAAGTGCTTTCAATTTGAACCAGTGTAAAATTTTGTTGTTTGGTAAAGAGTTAACCCATTACCACACAATCCCTACTTTTGACGCCCCTGTGAAAGAAGCCTTTTGAAAACACTGTGGGAAAAGGAGAAAATGCTGGTTACCAGCATTTTCTCCTTTTCCCACAGTGTTTTCTACCCTTCCCAGAACAAATTTCAATTTTTCAGTCAACTTTATTTTGTCGTCTGCAAATGCTTTCAATTTGAACCAGTCTAAAATTTTGTTGTTTGGTAAAGAGTTAAGTTATGAATAGCAGTCCGATAGTTATACCTATATCATAAATTACGTATACAGGTTTACCTCCTTTTCCAGAATCAAACTCTCTGATGTCTGCACCGGCACAAAAGTTACCTCCCTTTCCACATACCACTACTCCTACGACATTTTTGTCCGAGTTAGCCTTTTTGACGCAATCTATCACAGCACTGCGAACATGTGAACTACAAATATGAACAAAATCGTCAGTTTTTACCTTTTCTATTAATAACTTTATGCCAGAAGATCCTATAATATTCAACTTACATGTATATTACAGTATCAGATTAGTTTACTGTCCATGTGAAGAGCAGGCTCACTTTTAAAGATAGTAAAACCCAATACCAGTACATCATGGACAACCAGCATTTCTCTCTTTATGCCCATGATACTTACTAGTTATTCAAAGACAGTCCTATTATTGGAATCTGAACAACATGATTATGTTGAGTGCAAATGTTCTTAACTCTTTACCACATGAGAAAAATTTAGACTGGTCCAAATTGAAAGCATTTGCAGACAACAAAATAAAGGTGACTGAAAAATTGAAATTTGCTCTTGGAAGGGTAGAAAACACCGTGGGAAAAGGAGAAAATGCTGGTTACCAGCATTTTCTCCTTTTCCCACAGTGTTTTCAAAATGCTTCTTTCTCAGGGGCGTCAAAAGTAGGGATTGAGTGGTAATGGGTTAACTCATTACCACACGAGAAAAATTTAGACTGGTCCAAATTGAAAGCATTTGCAGACGACAAAATAAAGGTGACTGAAAAGTAGAATTTTTTTTCTGGGAAGGGTAGAAAACACTGTTGGTAAAGGAGAAAATGCTGGTTACCAGCATTTTCTCCTTTTCCAACAATGTTTTCAAAAGGCTTCTTTCTCAGGGGCGTCAAAAGTAGGGACTGAGTGGTAATGGGTTAACACACAATCCCGACTTTTAACAACCCTGTGAAGAAACACTTCTGAAAACATTTTGGGAAAAGGAGAACGTTTTAGTGCTGATAGCCAGCATCTTCTCCTGTTCCAACCATGTTTTCTAACCTTCTCAAAAACAACCTTCTATTTTTGAGTCACCTTTGTTTTTTTGTCTACAAGTGCTTTCAATTTGGGCCAGTCCAAAATTTTGCCATTTGGTAAAGAGTTTACAACCTTGAACAAATAAGGCTTTCTTAAAGACTAGCTCTAGCACAACCAGTATTTCTGCTTTTCCCCTAATGTTTTCCATCTTTTAGAGACATACTGTGTAATATATTCCATCATTTTAGCCACAGTTAGCTTTTCGTCAGATGACAAAAACTTTATATAAATTTACTCTTTATCAAACAACAAAATCTTAGACTGGTCCAAATTGAAAGCATTTGCATCTATGACAATTTCATTTTGGCTCAAATGGTGCAATTTGTCTTTGGTAGGGTAGAAAACATTGTGGAAAAAGGAGAAAATGCTGGTTACCAGCATTTTCTCCTTTTCCCACAATGTTTTCGAAAGGCTTCTCCCTAAAGGTCGTTAAAAGTCGGGATTCTGTATCTGTATATACAGGACTTGAGTAGCTCCCCAAATTTCTTTCCTATCTGTAAGTTTGATGATAATCATTGCAACAGGATTCCTTCCTGTCTAACTGCTGATCATTGCTTTGAAGATGGTTACATGGGAAAGCTGCTATTGGCTTTGGAAGAATTCTGTAACAAATACTGCTATGATAAACTTCAGGAAAGCATGGATAGGTGCACTCGCAACCACTATATAACTGAAACAAATGTTGAAAACAGGATACAATTGATGAGACAGCACCTAGAATTATCCAAATTGAAAGCAAATGAAAACATATATTAATGGATTTATGTAGTAGGGTCACTTTTTACATGCCATGTCTATTTGGTTAGTCTGCATTTACCTGTATTCTGCTCGATTGATCATTTCCCTCCAATCAATCACATGACCTTTTGAATTTTTCATTCAGACTTCAGTCTCTCAGCTGTCAACATTAGACCAGAAATTATTGTGAAAGAAGGAAGGTATTGGATGTAAGTTACCTTTTTGGATGGTTTTCTCTTGATTCTCAAGTCTTACCTTATTCATGAAGATTTTGGAAGTATTTTATTTGTTTGAGTAGTTTACCCTTAATAGTTGTTCCCATCCTTTGATTCAGAATATTTCTTTTTTGTATTTGAAGCAGTAAGACAATTATCTTTTAACTCTTTACCACATAAACCCGAGTTTTCACGACCCTGAGTAAATAGCCTTTGGAAAACCTTGTGGGAAAAGGAGAAAATGCTGGTAACCAGCATTTTCTCCTTTTTCCACAATGTTTTCTCCACTTTCACACACAATTATAATCATTTCAGATTAATCTAAAGTGTCGTCTACAAATGTTTTGAAATTGGACCAGTTTAAAATTTTGTGGTTTGGTAAAGAGTTAAACCAGCTTCTTATCTTTCCCTAGCCTGCACATCTTTTATTAATATTTTCAGCACTAGCAGTCACCGAGAAAACAAAGAGAGAGAGATAGAGAGCATACTTACCACCTTGTGTGGTGTGAACTCGCCTAGTTCCCTAAAGTGGTAAGGATATAGGTTGTATTTGTTTTTAGTAAGAAATTAGAAGTTATTAGATTTAATAAGTGTCATTTTTGTTAGACCGAACTTAGCTTAAGATAAGATTAGTTCACTTCAGAGTTTGTTTACCATTTGTGCAGTTTACATTCAAAACCATGTTTTGTTTTGTATTGTTTTGCATGTTTGCTTGTTTGCTTACCTAAAGGTAAAGAATTTGTATGTCACAACTGACATAATAATCCTTTACAGCCTTAAACTGTGATTGCATAAATGTGACTGAAAGTATTCATTTATTATTCTATTGTGATGTTTTACTTTCGCTACAATGTTTTACTCAGTGTTGTTTTTACATACCTTTTCAGGGTGAAGTCAATCACACTCTGGAGGTAGGTGAATAAATGATAAACTAGAAAGGAACTTTTTTGTCACTTTCCTCAAACCCTGCAACATTTATTTTCAAACTTGAACTGTGTCTTTACAGAGCTCCAGATAAGAGCAACTGATGGTATTCTAATCCATTACTTCTTTTCAAAGCCCTATGTTGTTGATACTCATTAGAAGCATCTTGATGAGACAATTCTAAAGAGTATATCCATAATACAGGGTTTCAAGGAGAATAATTAATATCTTTTATCTTGAAATCAAAATCACTTCTTTTATCTGGAGCTCTGTCTTTAGAAGGAAGGAAACCATAGTGGAAAATGTAGAATAATGCTAGTTACTCTACTTTTCCCAAAATATTTTCAAAAGCGTTTTTCTTTAAGGTCCTTAGATTTAGGACACAAAACAAGCTTCCAATTTGAGGGAGTTTACAAATTTTGTTGATGGATGTATTTTGTCCTGTAACTGAAGTACAGATCTTACCTCAGTGCATTTACTGGTGGATTGTGCAGCTGAATAATAGCAACTGATGCTCTTACACTGTAATCTGCCATCTTCTCAGGGTATCAAAGTTACTGTAGCTTCTAGGATTTGCCTATAATTTGAAATAAAATCTGCATTTAAATATACGCTGAGGTTTCTAGTGAATGTAGGTCAATATTAAGCACTGTCACTACGATTCTTAGCGACCCAGTTTGTGACCCCTGTCAGAGAAAAGGTGGAGTTTGTACTACATTTTGCTTTATCGAGGTCTAGTTAAAAATAGTTCATAGTCGGCTACTTCAAAATAAAGAAATTAAAAGCTTCTTGCTTCGCTAAGATGTAACAAATGCGACCCAAAGGATCCTAGCCACATCGAATATCAAATTTGAACCGGCTAAGACTACTGTACAGGAGTGAAATGAAAGCAGACGAAACAATCGTCTTTGGGCAATATTCATTCGCTGCAAGCTCAGCCATGAAGATTAAGATCATGAGTTTACAAAATTAAATATGAACATCTGTTTATCTAAGCATCAAGTTTCCTTTTACTAATAAACTTGAATTTCGCAGATAAACTTGCAGTGATTTTCTGACATCCACTTATAAGCACTCATCGTCTTTGTTGCAGTAATTTCAGTTACCTCCCTTGTAGAAAAAATTGAACTTCCGGTTCAAAGTAAACAAGCAATACCTGAGCAATGACAGACGCAAACAAACAATGTTTGGAAGGTAATATCTGTAAGATCTTTGAATTTGTATAGATTGTTTGTTTGAGAATAAACACCACTAGAAGCAATTATGGGCTCAAGCAGTAAAAAGACGGAAGTAAATGTGGAATAAAATCTCTGAAAAGATGACACTGACAATCCTACAGTAACCTTGTGGATTATCTTTTGTGCCAAATCAGTACTTTTGATCGAGTTTTAACTTACAAATGTGCAGCCGTATCAGATGTTTTCACTATTTGCACAGTAATGGATATGTTAACCGTGTCCTAGACCCTTAGGAAAGTTTTGAAAAGCAGTGAAAGGTTTTGAAAATGTATCTCATGGACATGTAACGCGTTCTCTGTAACAACTCGCCAGTCACTGACTTATCTTAACCTTTTACCAAACAACAAAATTTTAGACTGGTCCAAATTGAAAGCATTTGCAGATGACAAAATAAACATAACTTCAAAAACTGAAAAATGTTTCCAGCAGGTAGAAAACACTGTGGGAAAAGGAGAAAATGCTGATGACCAGCATTTTCTCCTTTTCCCACAATATTTTCAAAAGGCTTCTGTCTCAGAGTCGTAAAAACCAGGGATTGTTTGGTAAAAAGGTTAAACAGATGGATAATACAGTATGATTTCAGGAGAGATTTTAAAAAAAAAATCATTTCATAAAATCCATCTCTTCCATCATATTTGCAAAAGTTTTATGTAGTTATAATTAATGCTAGAGTAAGCAGTATTTATATTGAAATGTATAAATTGTACTTCAGTCATAAAGAGTTCTGTAAAATTAGCAGGGGTAAAAAATAGGGCTGGTCTGAGGTCAGGGACCTACTGAAATGGAGGTCTGACCTAAGGAAAAAAACAAGGTGAGGGTCCAGTGGACCTGTCAAAGTGGAGGTCAAACTTGTCCAGTTTTCAGAGTAAAGAATCTGATGTCTGAAAACAAATTGAATTTAGAATAATCATTCAAATGATAGTTTAGGTCTACTTATTTAGGGCAATTTCTTCTAGTAAAAGTGATGTAGTATAGTGGTCTATCCCACAGATAGATATAAAGGTATAATGTAGCTGGGTACAGGTATTTGGTGATATATCGTGCGGTCGTATCGACATGTGGTTTGATAGCTCAGTTGGTTAGAGTGTAGGAATGGTATTCCTGAGGCCCTGGGTTCGAATCCTGGGGCCTCAGGAATACCGTTCCTGCACTCTAACCAACTGAGCAATCGAACCACATGTCGATATGACCGCTCGATATATCACCAAATACCTGTTCCCAGCTACATTATACCTTTATATCTATCTGTGGGATAGACCAGTATACTACAGTGATCTACCTAAAAGAATTGCAGCACGCTGTCCACCTGAGGAGGCTATCACATAAAGTTATTTAAGTCATTGCAGTATCAACAGTTTTCCCTGGGTCCCACTTTAGCACACCATCAATAACCAAACATATAAACGAATGTGACAAAAAGAATTTTTAATACATTTACTTAGCATAAACCAATATTTTGGTAACCTTATTTCTTGGATATCATCATAAAGCATATAATGGAATAAATTAAGTTTGCCACCGAGAAGTGAAGTGCGTCTATTTGGTCTGTTTGTCTGCGACTTCTTTGTTGTTTTGTGCTTTGTTTTGAGATAAGAGTTTTGTGGTACAGTACTGATAAATGGAGAAAAGAGAATACCTTATCAGTAAGAATTTTTTTTACAGGTTGCCTCAAAAGTAATTAAATATTGGAATATATAAATCATTATTAAGTCTTTACCTTTTAGGATGTTGAAGAAGTTTCAGTCCAAAAAGAACAGTGATAGCCTCATAAATGATGACAATCACTTTTCATTACCTCAAAAAGATATGGTGATTTCAACATTGACTGCAGAAGCTGTCACAGACTTTAGTTCCCAATATGGAAGTGAACTGAGTATCTCTTATACGGCATGTAACCTGGCAGGAAAGGCAAATGTGTATCCCAACTATGGAGATTTTACTCATGCTTGTGTATTTGTAGGTATTTTTACATGTGAATTATTGAATCTGTAGCTCTTCTTTGTCCTTGTATGTACAGTAATTTGCTTTTCTGAATGAAACTCTATGATGGAGAGATTACCTAGAATTATCATCTTCTGAATTTATTGCTAAAGAAACAAAATACAAAAAATAGCACATCACTGACTGCATGTAACCACATGTACATAGTACAAAATGCAAGCAACAGACTATCCCATCTGTCTTCTCAGTAGAAGTGTTTCACTTCAACTACATCTGCATTTCACTCTATACAGAATTTTACTGAACTGAAAGTAGTTGCAGACAAAAAATTAGATATGACCTACATGAAGCATGTGAGAAAAGTAGTAGATGGCTTTGGAAAGAAAGTTGTGTTAGTACCGGTGTGAGAAAGCCAGGAAACACATGTGCGTCACCAACCGCCATGATATAACCTTAGCTGTGAAAGTGGCGTTAAACCCCAATACAACAATACAACAACATAAGTTCCTAAAGGGAAAGAGAACATGGTTGGAAAAGGATCAGGCTTAACCCTTTACATGTAAGGAGTTACGTACAGTACATTCATGTGTGTTTTATGTAATCTTTTCAGCGAATCTATGGACCCTGGTGGGACAGGCTGCCATCAAGTAGAGCTCCATTCTATAGAACACCAGCAAACTTCCACAGTCAGGACTACATAGGTTTTACACTAGCTTAATTCATTATATCCTCAATCCTGCAGTAAACTCTTAACTCTTGGGGGGTGGGGGAGGGAAAGAGGAGAAGTTTTCTGTGGTAAAGTGTAGGATTCCTGAACTGGAGGCCCTTGGTTAGTGCTTCACTGGATTCTGTGGTTTTTCAGGGGATTGTCTTTTGGCAAGACACTGCAGAGCCCTGGCCTAGTACTAGTGAAAACCAGGAAATACATGAATATGTGATCTGTCTGTGTGATATGACTGGAGCAGTGTTCAAAGCAGTGTAAAACAGCATTCATTCACAAGCATTCAATTAAACTTTTTATCAGAGGGTAAATTGTTCATTTTGAAAAATTGCAGATGACTTAGTTTATGATCTCAGCTGATTTTTAAAAATGATGTTTAGGTCACAGCAGTTTAACTGTCAACCATTTGAAAAGCTGATCAATAGACTTGTCTGAATTGAAAGCCTTTGAGACAGACTCTGTGAAAAGGGGGCTAAATGCATTAGCAAAAAGTATCAAGCCAGTTCAGCCTGCTTGGACTGTGTAGGCTGACCTGGGCTGAAACTTTCTGCTATTGGCCAATTTTCTGTGGCCAGTGACTAGTCTACTTCATGATTAAGTCATTTGTTACAAAAAGTGGTTATTATGGATCCATAAGTATGTGATTGCTTGATTTGTACCATTGGTCATGGAGATGCATTAACTCTTTACCAAACGACAAAATCTTGGACTGGTCCGAATTCAAAGCATTTGCAGATGACATTATAAATATGGCTCAAAAATTGAAAATTGTTTCGGGAAGGGTGGGAATAGGAGAAAATGCTGGTTACCAGCATTTTCTCCTTTTCCTACAATGTTTTCAAAAGGCTTGTTTCACAGGGTCGTTAAAGTAGGGATTGTCTGGTAAAGAGTTAAGCCCCCTTTTGCCAGAGCATGGCACATACATGTATTATATGTGCTCCGGTTATATGATTTACCATTTAAAGTGTGAGAAACATTGAGTAAAAAAAATGAAATGCTTGTCCAAACTGACAGTAGTTGCAAACAAAAAATTAGATTCAGCTCTGACACCATGCTTTATCTTTTGGAGTGTTCAAAAACCTTGTATGAGAAAGAGAAAACAATTTTAACCAGCATTTTCTCCTTTCACAATGTTTTAAAATGCTTTCTCCTTGGTGGTGTAAATTTCTGGGCTTGTTTGCTAACAGACTTTTTTATCTTATCTTTATTGTAATCAGAGCTATCATTTCAAACAAAGCTGTATCCACTGAAGATCACTGTGTATGAAACCTACAACCCAGGATGTGTGGTACGAATTCTTGCCTGTGAGAATGGCCAGGATACAGATGTTGATACAGGACTGAAATAGTAAGTACCTGTAGTCTTTTTTGACAGCCCAGTACACTATGGCCTCTTTGTTAGACTTTCCCAGGTTGGAAAGATTTGCAACAAAGTACAAATTAAATGTGACTTAGAGTATGGGATTTGTCTTGACCCATTACCCCATAAGGCATTTCTATGGTATCTCTAATTGATCCTTAATAACAGCAAGGATGAAACCGTATCTTATATGTATATGACACGTTTTGATAGCATAGAAAACATTGTGACAATAGGTAGAAATGAGTATCTATGGGGTAAAGGGTTAAAAAGGGCAGAAAACATCACACAAAAGAGAGAAAATATTGGAGGCAATATTAGTTACCAGGATTTTCTTCTTATCTTGCCAAAAATGAATTTACTGTCACCCCCACAGCATGGAAAACATTGAGGGGAAAGGAACAATTACTTTTTTATTTAACCCTTTCCCAAACAAGCCTTGTTTTTAATGTGTCTGCAGTACAAGTCTTCTGAAAACACTGTGGCAAAAGGAGAAATTGCTCGTAACGAGCAATTTCTCCTTTTCCCACAGTGTTTTCTATCCATTTGGAGAACTTTCTGCCATTTTTATCAAATATGAAATTGTCAACTGCAAACTCTTCGAGTTTGGAAGAGTCTAAAATTTGTCGTTTGGGAAAGGGTTAAGCCATTTATTGAACCTTGCTTAACAAGATTAATTGTATCATGGATGCCAGTGCTCCTATTTATGCATTCCACCATTGTGCATAACACTCTTTTTAACCCTTTACCAGATGTCCATGTTTTAGATACATTACATCAATCTGAAATTTTTCTGCAGATGACAAATCAAGTGTTTCTCAAATGATGGGATTGTTATATTGATAGACTTGAAAACACAGCTGGTTACCAGCATTTTCTCCTTTTCCCACAATGTTTTCAAAAGGCTACTATTCCAGACCCGTAAAAAACCAGGGATTGTTTGGGAAAGTGTTAACTCATTACCAAACGACAATATTTTAGGCTTGTCCAATTCCAAAGCATTGGCAGACGACAGAATGAAAGTGACTGAAAATTTGAAATTTGTTTTGTGAAGGGTAGAAAACATTGTGGAAAAAGGAGAAAATGCTGGTTACCAGCATTTTTTCCTTTTCCCACAGTGTTTTCAAAAGGCTACTATTCCAGACCCGTAAAAACCAGGGATTGTTTGAAAAAAGGGTTAAACAACTAACTAAATCTTGAAGTAGATTGATTCTTTGACATACAGAAAATTTACCTTTAGCAAAAAGTTTGAGCCCAGGTCAACCTGTGCTGACTGTGCAGGCTGATCTGGATCAATATGTTCCACAGATGCATTAAACCTGATTTTCAGAGAGCGCGGCTCATATATATTACACATTTACAGCACAAGATGGAAGACGCTGTGGGAGGGAGAACCAGAGAATATTCCACCAGACAAACTAGCTGCCAGAAAATTCTCTCCAGTTTTAGAACCCTGTCCATTTGCAACAAAGTATGATATTTCACGCTTAAATCTAATGTTGCGGAAACAGCTTTACATCAGGAAAAAAAAAATCTTGCAAATTAGGAATGATCAACTTAGATTAAACCTCTACCATGCTATCCCATTTCAATAGTTCTGGGCTATAAGGCCTTTGAAAACATCACTGACTGCATGTAACCACATGTACATAGTACAAAATGCAAGCAACAGACTATCCCATCTGTCTTCTCAGTAGAAGTGTTTCACTTCAACTACATCTGCATTTCACTCTATACAGAATTTTACTGAACTGAAAGTAGTTGCAGACAAAAAATTAGATATGACCTACATGAATATAGAACCAGACAATAGAAAACTAGTGGAATTCTGGAACCATTCTAGCATTTGCATCCAATGTTACAGGTATCTTGATCATTATTATCTTGCATGGTTCTTTACCAGATGACTAACCCCAATAACTACTGTTTTACTCTATTTACAGTTTGATACGATTAGAAATGTGCCACCATAATGCCTATTACTACACAGAATTAGACTGTGTTGAACTGACTGGTACAACAGAAAATCCATATGAAGACCAGTCTGAAAATAGTCAGGAACATTATGGTAAGGTAACACTATTCAGATGATTCTCTGTTTACAGACTTTCTTACTTATTTCATCTATTCTTGGATTTTTTTTACTAGATTACAGAATTTTAAAGAAGGTCATATCAATGATTTTGTTGATAACAAATTAAATAAGCCTATTTAGTTTTAATACTGTAAATTAAAATTTCTGGTACAATAATACTGATAAATACAACCAGATATATATTTTTTCTTTGCAATTGTATAAAATGTGCTTACATTCAATGAAAAGGTGCAGTTGTTAAACTTTCTGCTTAACGTCAAACATGAAATGTACAATAATAAAATGGTAAAAAACATATTTTGCTTTTCCAAAGGTATTTAAAATTTTTAATTTTTGAGTGAAAAATATATTCTCATTGGACTGTGTAGATCTAAGATCAGACTGCACAGAATGTGCAGTCTGATCTTGATCTACACTGTCCACAAAATGTCAGTGAGTCACACATAGCAATTTAAGGTTTACAGTGAGAGTCATTGTCTTGCGATTGGTAATTCTGTCTATTTTCAATATATCAGATATAACATCATTATTCTGGATTGAAAACAAATCGTTGCATTACTTTCTCTTTGATAGATTTTGCACAGGCTCAAAACAACATTGTCAAGAATATGGACAAGTTATCAATTAGTGATTTAGAGACCCATGGAATGACAGGAATTCAGCTGCAAGATTTTTCATCAGGGGCAGGAAGTATGAATGTATCTGTTAGGCTAGGGGAGGTAACTCAAAATTCAACTATATCAGAGAAGAGCAATGACTGTGATGAAAAGGAAGAGATTCCGGAGTCTGATAATGGCTTCTTTGATCTGTTACCAGTATGTATCCTACATTAATTTTTATGTGTATGTCTTGGTCTTGCATGGCATAGTGGTAAAGTGTAGGACTCGTGACCTGGAGGCCCCAGGTTTGAGACCCCTGTTATCCATCAGGTTTTTTGTGGGAGTTTCCTTGGAAAAGACACTTCAAAGTTCTAGCCTATAGAATATTAGTGAAACTTATGATATGAATAAATGTGTGACCTGTCACTGTGATGTGACTAATATAATGTTGAAAGTGGGGTAAAACACCACTCAATCTTTTGGTGAACCAATCATGTGTATGTCCAATTCAGTGATATCATTCCGCACCTAGAACCCATTAACTCTTTACCAAACAACAAAATTTTAGACTGGTCCAAATTGAAAGCATTTGCAGACAACAAAATGAATGTGACTAAAGAATTGAAATTTGTTTTAGAAAGGGAAGAAAACATTGGGAAAAGGAGAAAATGCTAGTTACCAGCATTTTCTCCTTTTCCCACAATGTTTTCAAAAGACTTCTTTCACACAGTTGCTAAAAGTCGGGATTGTGTGGTAAAGGGTTAACAGCTAAATAAAAGAAACAAAAAATTCCACTCAACGATAAGAAACCCAAATATTTAGATTTCGGTCATGATTTGATTGGAATGAAAGTACAAACCATATTGGACAGTGTAGATCAAAGATCAGACTATGGTTTATGCAGTCTGATCTTGATCTACATTGTCAGCAGAAGTGCCCAGGGTTGGGCTTAGCAGCTTACAGGGCTTCAACTTTATCAGTGACTTCATTTTACTGCCGTTTTAGCAATGCCTGTGGTTGTAATGCTGAATATGAAATATTTGACATGTAATGTTGTTTTCTGTATAATGAACAAAAAGTGACCCTCTGCCAAGTTTTTCAAAACAGATACCTTTGGTTTATCAGATGTGGTTTCAAAATCACAGTGACTTTGTTCAATATTTACAGGAAGAAGTGATACAGTTGATACTCTGTTTTCTGGATGTTCTTTCTCTTTGTCGTGTTGCCAGAACTTGCAGGTATAGTACATTGATCAGCTCTTTAGCACATAATCCCATGTGTTTACCACTGGCATCCATACAGAGAAGCCTTTGATAGAATTGTGGAAAGGGAGAAAATTCTGGTAACCGGCATTTTCTCTTTTTGTCATAATGTTTTCTACCCTGTTAGAGACAAGTTCCACCATTTAAGCAACAATTAACTCTTTACCAAACAACAAAATTTTAGACTGGTCCAAATTGAAAGCACTTGCAGACGACAAAATAAACATAACTCAAAAATTGAAATTTGTTTCCAGTAGGGTAGAAAACATTGTGGGAAAAGGAGAAAATGCTGGTTACCAGCATTTTCTCCTTTTCCCACAATGTTTTCAAAAGGCTTCTTTCTCGGGGTCGTGAAAACCAGGGGATTGTTTGGGAAAGGGTTAATTCAAGACATAACGTTTGACTTGAAGATATCTCACATGATTTTGAAAATTAATCACATAGGGTCAAAAAGTCAGTTGTTTTGATAAATTTCAGAGAGAACACCTTTGTTCACTCTAAAGACCTTACTTTCTGTACAATACTCATGAATTCATTAGAATGTTGTGGATAATATCAAGGCCACTTTTGAAAATGGGTCACACTGACAATGTCTTTACCTTATGATCCTACAGTCTCAAATTTTTATGATTTTTAGGGGAAAGGCTTTTGTGTGGTACCGGGAATCTGCGCTTTCTCCTTTTCCCATGACGTATTCTAGCCTTATCCTTGAAAAGAGAAGTTCCATCATCGAAAGAACATTCATTATGTCACTGCATATGCTGTCAGTTTATGCTTGTCCAAGTTTTTTTTAAATCGACTGAAAAAAGATGATGAAAAGGACTAGCAATATCAAATAAAAACTTTATATTCCAGACTGTTTTGGATACAGAGTTATGATTCTTTACAATATACAGAGCTCAACTTACAACCACACTGGACTCAGGTTTGTGCAAAATTGACTTTAATTCTTTCTGTACAGATTTATCTTTGCCATGCCAATCCTCACAGCTCACTGAGTAGCATGGGTATGATTTCCTTTTCTTTCAGAGGGTTTTTTTTCCCATCAACTCTTAACTGCTCAACAAAATTTTGGAACTGGTCTAAATTGAAAGCATTTGCACATGACAAATCAAAGGTAGCTCAAATTATTAGATTCATTTCAGAAAGGTTAAAATATTGTGGGAAAAGGAGAAAATGTTGGGTACCAGAATTAGCTCCTTTTCCTGCAATGTTTTCAAAGGTCTTTTTCACAGGGTTATTAAAATTAGGGATAAGGGTTAGAATTGAAGCTTCAAAACTATCCAAGTTTCTGAAATCTTTACCAAACGACAGAATTTTACACAAGCGCAAATTGAAAGCATTCACAGGCGACAAAATAAATGTGATTTGAAAATTGAAACTTGTTTTCAGAAGGATGGAAAACATTGTGGAAAAGGAGAAAATGCTGGTTATCAGCATTTTCTTCTTTTCCAACAATGTTTTCAAAAGCTTTCTTTCTCAGGGTCGTTAAAAGTCGGGGTTGTGTAGTAAAGAGTTAAGGATCTGTTCAAGAATTTTGTATTTACTAAAGTTGGTGAGTCATCAATGACATCCCTGCTGCTTTGATGAAGATTTACTGATTGAATTCCAGAGATTAACCCTTTCCCAAACCACAAATTTTGGACCAGACCTACAAAAAAAATGAAAGCATTTTGCAGATGACAAATTAACAGTTGCTAAAAAGATGATTTTTCTATATGATAGGGTAGAAAACATTGTGGGAAAAGGAGAAAATGCTGGTTACCTGCATTTTCTCCTTTTCCCACAATGTTTTCAAAAGGCTTCTATTCCTGACCCGTAAAAACCAGGGATTGTTTTGGAAAGGGTTAACACCATTGTAACAGCTTAGGTTATATCACAGCAGTCAGCGCACCGACATATGTGTTACCTAGTTTTCTCAACACTGGTTCTGAAACTAACAAGTCGGTGACCACTATCTCACATGCTTCAGCAAAGAAGGGCAAAAAATTACTGGAAAGAAAGTTTGCCACAACTTGGTATCAGACTCCAGGTTAGGGGTCCCATACACTGACCACTGATAATGCAAATATTTTGCAGAAAACAAATTTAGTGTTTCCCAAATGAAATCAGAGCAGAAAGACATTATGGGAAAAGGAGAAAATGCTGGTTACCAACATTTTCTCCTTTTTCCAGAATGCTTTCAAAGGCTTTTCTCTGAGGCTTTATGTTTCCCAAATGAAATTGGAGCAGAAAAACATTTTGGGAAAAGGAGAAAATGCTAGTTACCAGCATTTTTCCTTTTTCCACAGTATTTTCAAAAGCTTTTCTCTGAGGCTTATTTAAACAAAGGATTGTTTGGTAAAGGGTTAATTTTTTTTTTTTCATTTTAACAGGTAAATGATATAGCTTTAGATAGTCTTCAATCCAGGGGTCGATTTTTACAGAGATTAAATCTTTCTTGGTGCCATGGCAACATACTATCAGATAGAGCCTTTAGAAGGTAGATTTTCCTGTTTTGAATGGTTTTTTAACCTCTTCTTGAAGTGTTACCAAATGATACCATGCTTTAACAACCCATAGAAATAACACATTTGAAAACACTGTGAGAACAATGCCTGCAAAATTCTTTCAATTTTGAACTTCTACTAGTGACAAATTCAAATCTGTACAAAAGAAATTAAGTAGCTTTGAAATTAGAAAAGAATAAGGGAAAATGCTTGTTTTCAACATTTTGTCCTTTTTTTAACGATGCTTTCAAAAGCCTTTCTACCTCTTTGTCATTGAAATAGGGGGTTGTCTAGGAAAGGGTTAAATATTTCTGTTTTTATTCTGCAAGTTTTGTAGGCTTTTGATGATTTCAGTGTAGGTAAAGCAAAGGAATTGTGGCTGAGTGATTGCAACTTTAAATCCCTGACTCTATGGAAGTGCTTTCCATTGGTTTACGAAACTTTTTTTGTTTGGATTCATTCTAGAGCCCATTCTAAATATTGATTTTTTTTTATTGTCTTGGAGTTTAATACTGATTTTAAAGCCTATTCTGTTAAGTAACTAAAATGAAATTTTCAGTTCAAAATAGTAAACCTAAGTATTGCTATTTAACTCCTAACCACACGAAAAACTTTTAGGCTGGTCCAGATTGAAAGCATTTGCAGACGACAAAATTAACTTGACTCAGAAACTGAAATTTGCTCTGGGAAGGGTAGAAAACGCTGTGGGAAAAGGAGAAAATGCTGGTTACTAGCATTTTCTCCTATTCCCACAGTGTTTTCAAAAGGCTTCTTTCTCAGGGGCGTCAAAAGTAGGGATTATGTGGTAATGGGTTAAAAGTTATACTTGCCTAATATTATCTCCTGCACCTTCGTGCAGTCTACTCACACTACACTGTCTGTAAAAGGTGAGTGAGTTGCACTTGAACAGCTCGGGTAATATTGTGTCAATGGTCAGTGCATCTACGCACTTGTTTCCTGACTTTTTTCACACCAGTACTAACTTTCTGTACAAGTCACTGGCTGCTTTTCTCACAGGCATCAGAGAGAGAGAGTTGAAAAATTGCTGGAAGGAAAGTTTGCCTCGACTGGGTATTGAACATGCAAGTACAATGTCATTGGTCAGATACGCTAACCAATGAGCTGCCAGGGTGGACTCACATGCTCCATATTGTAACATGCCCCATAGTGTGGCAGGGTTTTAAACCCACCAAATGTTTTCTGTATTGAACGGGTCATTAATACATAGTTAGCATAATGAAGTTTCATGTGAACCGGATCACTATTCATACACATTGTCAAAACTCGCTGACAAATGTGTGAGCAATTCTTTGTGTTTTCTACATTTAGTCTGTCAGTATCTTGATTCTAAAGCCATCGTAGCAAGTTTTTCTAAAAATTTAGCAAATCAATTCGATTTAGTATTCCTTAGATTCTCTGCATAAAAATTCAAAATGGCGGTAGTGCTTTTAATGCAGATTCTATTTTTCCATTTCAGATATATCAAAACCTGTGGGAAGGACCTTAAGGACTTATATTTGTCATCATGTAACTTCTTGCAGTCAAACACTGTCATTGAAATAGTGGAAAGCTGTCCAAACTTAGTAGGTAAGTTGGAGCCTTTCCGTTTGAAGCAGAATGTGTATGACCTTTAGGTAGGGGGCCTTTGAAAACATTGTGGGAAAAGGAGAAAATGCTGGTAACCAGGAGGAGGTACCATCTTACGAACAAAGTCTGTAAAAAAGAAAAAAATGAATAAATGCATGGCAGAAATAAGGGACCAGGCAGGATTCAAACCCAGAACTCACGGACGAAAGGTCAATACCTTAACCACTGAGCCAAAGAGATATCTTTCCAATGCAGTAGTTAGGTATTGTATTTAAATTGGGACAATGCCATGCATGAAGGAGTGGTCTCCCGTAACAACATCAGAAGCCCAGCCTAGTACTTGTGAAACCTAGGACATAAATGAATAAGCAAGCTGTCACCATAATATGACTGAAATAATGTTGAATGTGACATGAAACAATAAATCTTTGAAAATAGTTTCACTGATTAAGTGCAGAAGTTACTTAACATTTAAACATTTCTTACATTACTTTTTTCCAGAATTAGATTTAGGCAGCTGCCGGCAGATTGAGAGTGTAGATTTGATACATATAGAGAAGTTGAAACATTTACAGAGACTGAACCTGTATAGGACGATGGTGAATACAGGAACAATCATCTCTATTATCAAGTATGGACAAATTTCTTAACCCTTAACCCATTACCACACAATGACGACTTTTAACACCCCTGAAAGAGAAGGCTTTTGAAAACATTGTGGGAAAAGGAGAACATGCTGGTTACCAGCATGTTCTCCTTTTCCCACAATGTTTTTTACCCTATCAAAGAATAATCATTTCATATGAGCCACATTGAAACTGTCATCAGCAAAGGCTTTCAGTTTGGACAAGTCTAAAATCTTGTCATGTGGTGAAGGGTTAACCAAACAAACCCAAATTCTAACAACACTGAAGAAGCATATGTTTAAAAACAATGTGGGAAAAGGAGAAAATGCTGGTAACCATCATTTTCTCCTTATCTCACAATGTTTTTCTTTTGTGGAAAATAATGTAGGAAGCAGTTCTCTTTATCTGCCAATGCACCAGGCTGTTCCCTGCGCATCAGAATTGATTGTCGTGAACTTTCTACTTTTTTTTTTTCTGTCACTCTCTGGAAACTTGTTTTAACCTCATCACACCAAACTTGTTCTCACACCGATCTGGAAATTGGTGCCAAATGGTTTTAAAATATGTTTGAATGGAGTAAACATATAAGCAACCAATAGTATTCCATTTACAAACTTAATGAACGGGTTAGAACAGGAAGGGTACTCCAGAACTTTGAGCTCGCTCAAAATTTTTTGCCATCCATCCTGTCATGTAATTTGGAGGAGTGACCTTTTGATCCTTTTGGAGACACTGTACAGTTAGGAACCAATAGCTAGTGCATTTGTATTTAAGCTACCAAAATTACACATCCTACTCTGACTGCAGCCCGTTTTATGACTTTGTTCACCGTGGTAAGACTTTCTAAGACTAGGATTTGTGAGACAGGGGCTTCAGGCATTATTAGGCCAAAATTACATATTCTACCCGAACCACAACCTGTTTTCTCGATTATGTCAGGATGTGGTAAGATGTCCTTTGAACTTTTTTGGCATGAGGGAAGCTTTATATCTACTAATCAGACACTGCAAATGTGCAAGGCAAAAAACTAGCTCATTATCAAACAATCCCATGATTTAAACCCTTTACCCAATAAGGTATTTCTATGGTATCCCTAATTGACCCTAAATAACAGCAAGGATGAAGCCATTTCTTATTTGTATATGAGACCTTTTGAAAGCATAGAAAACATTGTGACAAAAGGTGAAATTGCTCGTCACGAGCAATTTCACCTTTTGCCACAATGTTTTCCAAAGGCTCCTACAAGCAATGGGTAGAAATGAGTATCTATGAAGTAAAGGGTTAAAGACCTAGATGATGGAGGCTTTTGATAAAATTGCTGTAAAGAAGAAAATGTTGGTGACCCCATTTTTTCCCCTTCCCACTGTAATTTCTACCCTTTCTCAATATATTTCTACCCCATCTCAAATATTGTTTGTTCCAAGTTTGATTTGTTGTCTGGGCTGCAAACTTTTTTTGATTTGGACAAGTCTGGAATTTTGATGCTTGGTGAAGTCAGTTTGTGACGGTTCCTGTTTGTAAGAGCTCATTGCGATTTGAGAATACCTCTGCAATAATGGATTAATCCATTACCACACAATCCCTACTTTCGACGACCCTGAGAAAGAAGCCTTTAGAAAACATTATGGGAAAAGGAGAAAATGCTGGTAACCAGCATTTTCTCCCTCTCCAACAATGTTTTCTACCCGTCCAAGAACAAATTTCGAATTTCCAGTCACTTTTATTTTGTCGTCTGCAAATGCTTTCGATTCAGACAAACCTTAAATATAGTCATTTGCTAATAAGTTAATCTATGATTTAAAAACCTTTTTTCTATACTTGGAAAAAATTGCTGAGCTATTGCCCAATTTGGAATAAAAAGAAATTTATTTTTACAACCAAAAGAGAATTTTTTTTGTGGGTAGAGTTGATAAGGAATGCATGGATAGATAAATTAAATACAGTTTAGAAATTGTAAACTACAAGAAAAAAAATGGCACTTTTTTTGCTCTGCATATTGAACAGATTTGACTTTCCATCAAATTACACAAACAATTAAATTTTAATGCTAATTTCTTTTTCCTTTCTATTTTTAGTTCCTGTCCAGAGTTGCGGCATCTTAACCTAGGATCTTGTATTCGCATCAACAATTATGATGGTGTGCTTTATGAATTGGGTGTACATTGTCCGTAAGTGGTTCTTAATTCCTACGTTTATGTATCTTTTTATTTGTCTATGCATGTGATCAAAACATGCTATGAATTTCATGTGTATAATTAAATTAACCCTTTCCCAAACAACAAACTTTTGGACTAGACCAAATTGAAAGCATTTGCAGAAGACAATTCAACTCTTGCTGAAAAGATGATTTCTGTCTATAATAGGGTAGAAAACATTGCGGGAAAAGGAGAAAATGCTGGTTACCAGCATTTTCTCCTTTTCCCACAATGTTTTCAAAAGGCTGCTATTCCAGAACCAGGGATTGTTTGGGAAAGGGTTAAAGGATTTATATTAGACAATATTTGACAATATTTGTACATGTTTTTTACGGAAATGTGTAACCCGTTTCAAAACAATTCTGACTTGTAACAACCCTGAAAGAGAAGGGTATTGAAAACAGTGGGGGTTACCAGCGTTTTCTTCTTTTTCTACATTATTCATTTCCCTATCTAAGACGGAATCATCATTTTAGCAACAATTTTTGTCACCTGCAAATGCTTTTTAGTAATGAATTAAGTTACTGCTTGGCATAGCTGAAAAAACTGAGGAATACACATTGAAAGATGATGTTGCATTGGTAAGATTTTGATCAGGTTAGCCGTATAAGGCCATTTTATTATACTGCAAAGAAATTTCTCGTGATCTGATTGGTTAACATGCCGGGAACATAATATCATGTTCCCTGGCAAAAACCATGTAAAACCAGTTTCCCCTTTGAGTGCCCCGTAAACATCACTACACGTGCAATATATCATCCAAAATGGCGGCGTCGATCGATCACCAGACTGCACATTGATTCACCAAACTGCACGTTTTAGTGACGTCAGTTACCAGTGACGTCAGTTTTCATTGAATTGGGGCACACAGAAGGGAATTTCTATTTCGTCAGCATACTCGATTCGAGAGAGTATAAAACAGGAAAATTTCGCTAATGCGTTTTGAGAGGGTAAAACTTTGCAGTATAATAAATTCGTTGTACGGTCAGGTGGCAGGGGACTTGGAAACTTGTTCACGGCTGTGGTTAATCATGTCGCCCCGAGCCTAAGGCGAGGTGGCGACATGATTCACCACAGCCGTGAACAAGTTTCCAAGTCCCCTGCCACCTGACCGTACAACTAATAATGTTCCAATTTTTGTCTCTGTGTCAGTTTCATGTGAGGGACTGAGGGTCCTCGTTGATTAAGTTGTTAAGGTTATGTTAACTCTTTACCAAACAGCAAAATTTAGGACAAGTCCAAATTGAAAGCACTTACAATTGACAAAATAAATGTGACTGAACAAGTGAAATTTATTTTTTGAAGGAAGGGGAAAATTCTGGTTACCAGCACTTTCTCCTTTACCCACAGTGTTTTGAAAATGCCTCTTTCTCAGGGGACAGGATGGTGTGGTAAAAGGTTATGGTTTTTGAATTGTAATCAGGAGAATCTTCTATGGCAATGTGCTATGGAGCCCCTGTGTAGTACCTTCAAAAAATATCATTGAGAGATATATATATGAGCCATGCTCTGGCAAAAGGGGCTTAATGCAACTCCCATATCCATCATACTAAGCAAGCCATCGCATAATTAAGGATCCATAAAATCAACGTAGTCTAATGAATGACTGAATCGTGAGGAAGAGTGGTCTTTGGACAGAAAATTGATAGGTAGCGAAAAGTTTCGGCACGGGTCACCCTGCGCGGACTGTGCAGGCTGACCTGGGTCGATACTTTTCATGCATGCATTAAGCCCCCTTTTCACAGAGCATGGTTCATATCATTAACCCATTACTACACAGTCCCTACTCTTGACGACCCTGAGAAAGAAGCCTTTAGATATTATTGTGGGAGAAGGAGAAAATGCTGGTCACCAGCATTTTCTCCTTTTCCCATAATATTTTCTACTCTTCACAAAACATGTTTCAAATTTTCAGTCACTTTTATTTTGTCATCTGCAAATGCTTTCGATCTGGACAAGTCTAAAATATTGTCATTTGGTAATGAGTTAAGTATCTTCTGTGATAACATTGAAAGTAGGATTTATTATCTCATTCATACAAGACAAATGAGCCATACTGTATGAAAAAGGAGTTCAGTGTATCTACAAAGGGAGCTTTCATACTTTGATAGTTTGTATGTTGAAAAATAGCATGGATGTTACTGGGATTAACCTTTTACTCCATCAGGCACTTCTATGGTATCTCTAATTGACCCTAAATAATAGCAAGGATGAATCCGTTTTTTAATTTTATGTTTTTATGACACCTTTTGATAGCATAGAAAACATTGTGACAAAAGGTAAAATTGCTCGTGACGAGCAATTTCACCTTTCACCGCAATATTTTCCAAAGGCTCCTGCAAGAAATGCATAGAAATGAGTATCTATATGGAGTAAAGGGTTAAGATGTAAATTCACACTTATCTTTTTATATGCCCGAAAAGCGAATGTTTTGGGGGGTATTCTGGAATCTGCCTATCTGTCTGTGTGTCCATCCATCTGTGTTTCTGTCCTTTTGTCCGTCTGTGTACAAATAATTGCCTATTCCTGTCAAAACACTGGCAGGGATATTAAGTCACATTCAGTGACAGCTCTAGTATTGTCTAAATTGAAGTTTAAAACCCTTTCCAACATCATTTAAGTTACATCCCAGAAGCCAGTGCACCTTTTCATGCTTTGTTTTACCAGTACTCCACCCTATAATTATTCTCTCCAAGCCATTGACTGCTTTCCCATCTTCAAACCAATGTTGATGAGAGAAGCATGAACCCTTTGCAATGATCAGTGTCAATTCTTGCATGAGAAAATGAATGATCTAGGGACTAAATTTGTGACCCCATTGGTTTCAGACCTTGTAGGATATTGATCAAATTATGCGGCTGGTTTTAGGTGATGCACATAATTGTGTTTTCTTTGAACAGAAACTTAGAGTCATTAGATTTGTGGAGAGCTAGAACTGTCAGCCATGTTGGATTGACGGCCATAGCAGAAGGTTGTCCTAATCTGATGGAACTAGATATAGGATGGTGGTAAGTGTGTGCCTTTTAACTCTAGTAGATGACATGATTTTGGCTTGTCCAAATTGAAAGCATTTGTAGACAGAGAATAGGACTTAGTGTAATTGAGTGATTTTTAATGAGATGGGTAGAATAAGTTTTGGAATCAGAAGTGGTTAGTGTGAGCCTTTTATGAAGTGCATAAATCACACATATAGACTTAACCCTTTCCCAAACAATCCTTGGTTTTTACGGGTCTGGAATAGTAGCCTTTTGAAAACATTGTGGGAAAAGGAGAAAATGCTGGTAACCAGCATTTTCTCCTTTTCCTTTTCCCACAATGATTTCTACCCTATCATAGACAGAAATCATCTTTTCAGCAAGAGTTGAATTGTCATCTGCAATTGCTTTCAATTTGGTCTAGTCCAAAAGTTTGGGAAAGGGTTAACTTATGACCTGATCAATAATTATAGCCTAGCATTTGCTGACAACTTATAAGATCAAAAGGTTTGATTTATCATCCGATTTCCACACAGTCCATACTTTTGACACCCCTGAGAGAAAAGCCTTAAGAAAACATTGTGGGAAAAGCAGAAAATGCTGGTAACCAGCATTTTCTCCTTTTCCCACAATGTTTTCTACCCTTCACAAAACAAATTTCAAATTTTCAGTCAGTTTTATATTGTTGTCTGCAAATGCATTTGATTTTGACAAGTCTAAAATATTGTTGTTTGGTAATGGGTTAAATAGACTGGTGGAACAAATTTTTGGAAATTGAGAAAATACTGGTTACCAGCATTTTCTATGTTTTCTACAATGTTTTCAATAGCATAATCCTTTACCACAGAAAGCCGACTTTTAACGACC
Source organism: Tridacna crocea (assembly GCA_943736015.1). Taxonomy (NCBI): domain Eukaryota; kingdom Metazoa; phylum Mollusca; class Bivalvia; order Cardiida; family Cardiidae; genus Tridacna; species Tridacna crocea. The sequence goes on from OX031069.1 coordinate 21,847,058, forward strand.
TTGAGAAAGGAGACTTTTGAAAACTTTGTGTCCAAATGCCCCCTTTGGTAGAAAATATTTGTAGACAACAGACTCCTAAGAGGTCAAATGGTTGGGTTTTCTTTGAATGATTAGATATCATTGTGAGAAATGGAGAGAATGCTAGGGGTCCCATAGCTGAATGTATAAAATTAGGTCTCATCAAAGTTGAATGATTTGCATATGACAAATAAAGTGAGGTTCAAATGATCAATTTCCTTCCATTGAAAGGGTAGAAAATATTGTGGGAAAACAAGAAAATCTTGTTAAGTTGCATTTCTTATTCTTTTTTTAAACAATTTTATTGAAAAACATTTATAGATTCAAGGGATTCTTTTGGAATCGGGTACCAATAAATTGTTTAATCCTAGACTAAAAGCACATGCTTGTTTAACCCTTTACCACAGACTTCGACTCTGAGAAAAAGCCTTTTGAAATATTGTTGGAATGCAGGTAACCAGCATTTTCTCCTTTTGCCACAATATTTTCTACCCAATCAAAGACAGAAATCCTCATTTGAGCTATATTTAATTTGTTGTAAAAAAAGGTGTTGTTTGATGAATGGTTAAAAACACTTTTAGCGTGGTGGTTGTTGAGAAAACATTAAGGAATTTTCACAGCTTGTTGTTGGGTGCCATGTCATCTACATTAATGATAATGCTGCTAATATTTTTTAATCAGTTACATGTATGCCCTTTTGTGATATAGAATTTTCACCCAAAAGCCAAGCTTTGGTATGCTCATCAATGTGGATGTTTTGTATCTACTTTGTTTTTTGCAGTAATGATGTTAAATCAAGTACAAACTGTATAACAGACTTAGTAAAGAGTTGTCTTAAACTGAAGAAGCTATTTTTAACAGCAAACAGGTATTATGTTTTGTCCTTTTTATACGCCCGTCGAAGACGGGACGTATTATGGGATCACCCGTGGCGGGCGGGCGGGCGGGCGGGCGTCCGGGCGTCCGGGCGGGCGGGCGGCGTCCAGTTCTTTGTCCGGAGCATATCTCCAAAACTATTCTACCTAGGGTTATGAAATTTCATGGGTGGATACATCTCATCGAGGGGGAGTGCAGTGCGCAGGAACCATAACTCTAGCTTGCTTAATTTTTGAGTTATTGCCCTTTTTTGTTTTTCATACTTGAATTTTGTCCGGAGCATATCTCCAAAACTATACTAGCTAGGGTTATGAAATTTTATGGGTGGATAGATCTTATCAAGGGGGAGTGCAGTGCGCAGGATTCATAACTCTAGCTCGCTTAATTTTTGAGTTATTGCCCTTTGTTGTTTTTCATACTTGAATTTTGTCCGGAGCATATCTCCAAAAGTATACTAGCTAGGCTTATGAAATTTTATGAGTGGATAGATCTTATCAAGGGGGAGTGCAGTGCGCAGGAATCATAACTCTATCTTGCTTAATTTTTGAGTTATTGCCCTTTGTTGTTTTTCATACTTCATTTTTGTCCGGAGCATATCTCCAAAACTATACTAGCTAGGGTTATGAAATTTCATGGGTGGATAGATCTCACCGAGGGGGAGTGCAGTGCGCAGGAATCATAACTAATGCTTGCTTAATTTTTGAGTTATTGCCCTTTGTTGTTTTTCATACTTGAATTTTGTCCGGAGCATATCTCCAAAACTATACTAGCTAGGGTTATGAAATTTCATGGGTGGATAGATCTCACCGAGGGGGAGTGCAGTGTGCAGGAATCATAACTCTTGCTTGCTTAATTTTTGAGTTATTGCCCTTTGTCATTTTCCATACTTGAATTTTGTCCGGAGCATATCTCCAAAACTATACTAGCTAGGGTTATGAAATTTCATGGGTGGATAGATCGCACTGAGGGGGTGTGCAGTGCGCAGGAATCATAACTCTTGCTCACTTGATTTTTGAGTTATTGCCCTTTGTCGTTTTTCATAATTTAATTTCGTCCGGAGCATTTATACGCCCGTCGAAGACGGGACGTATTATGGGATCACCCGTGGCGGGCGGGCGGGTGGGCGTCCGGGCGGGCGGGCGGCGTCCAGTTCTTTGTCCGGAGCATATCTCCAAAACTATTCTACCTAGGGTTATGAAATTTCATGGGTGGATACATCTCATCGAGGGGGAGTGCAGTGCGCAGGAACCATAACTCTAGCTTGCTTAATTTTTGAGTTATTGCCCTTTTTTGTTTTTCATACTTGAATTTTGTCCGGAGCATATCTCCAAAACTATACTAGCTAGGGTTATGAAATTTTATGGGTGGATAGATCTTATCAAGGGGGAGTGCAGTGCGCAGGATTCATAACTCTAGCTCGCTTAATTTTTGAGTTATTGCCCTTTGTTGTTTTTCATACTTGAATTTTGTCCGGAGCATATCTCCAAAAGTATACTAGCTAGGCTTATGAAATTTTATGAGTGGATAGATCTTATCAAGGGGGAGTGCAGTGCGCAGGAATCATAACTCTATCTTGCTTAATTTTTGAGTTATTGCCCTTTGTTGTTTTTCATACTTCATTTTTGTCCGGAGCATATCTCCAAAACTATACTAGCTAGGGTTATGAAATTTCATGGGTGGATAGATCTCACCGAGGGGGAGTGCAGTGCGCAGGAATCATAACTCATGCTTGCTTAATCTTTGAGTTATTGCCCTTTGTTGTTTTTCATACTTGAATTTTGTCCGGAGCATATCTCCAAAACTATACTAGCTAGGGTTATGAAATTTCATGGGTGGATAGATCTCACCGAGGGGGAGTGCAGTGTGCAGGAATCATAACTCTTGCTTGCTTAATTTTTGAGTTATTGCCCTTTGTCATTTTCCATACTTGAATTTTGTCCGGAGCATATCTCCAAAACTATACTAGCTAGGGTTATGAAATTTCATGGGTGGATAGATCGCACTGAGGGGGTGTGCAGTGCGCAGGAATCATAACTCTTGCTCACTTGATTTTTGAGTTATTGCCCTTTGTCGTTTTTCATAATTTAATTTCGTCCGGAGCATATCTCCAAAACTATACTAGCTAGGGTTATGAAATTTCATGGGTGGATAGATCTCACCGAGGGGGAGTGCAGTGCACAGGAATCATAACTCTTGCTTGCTTAATTTTTGAGTTATTGCCCTTTGTCGTTTTTCATACTTGAATTTTGTCCGGAGCATATCTCCAAAACTATACTAGCTAGGGTTATGAAATTTCATAGGTGGATAGATCTCATCAAGGGGGAGTGCAGTGCACAGGAATCATAACTCTTGCTCGCTTTATTTTTGTTTTTCATACTTGAATTTTGTCCAGTGCATGCCCCAGCTTTACAACTTGGGGTAAGACGGGCGTATCTTGCGACAATTTGCCGCTCTTGTTTGCATTTAGAAAGGCATTTTTATTTGTATTTCTCTCAAGGAGTTGGTCTAGTAACTATAAGGTTCTGAGTTTGATGCCCAGAAGAAGGTGTCTACTTTGGGATTGTTCATTGGGCCTTACACTTAGCTCAAGCACTGGTTTAGGGTTCAGATATGACTTCAGCAAGTAAATGTTCATAATGATTTTAGTTCTCATGTTTTCCCACCAAAATAAGCACAGATTAAGTGATAAAATTTTGGACTGGTCCAAATTGAAAGCATTAACAGACAAAGAAAATATTTTGGATTTGTTTTTTAAGTGATTAGGAAATATTGTGGAAACTGCAGCAAATTGCGTGTCCCCAGTGTAAAATATGGGACTGTGTGGTAATGTGCTCATTTAATTTCTATTCTAAATCCCAAAACAAGTAATCTGATTAGCTGAGACAAAGTGTGTCGCACAGCCAGATAGCTAGAGTTAGGACAGAAACATAAAAAAACATCAAATAAATTTCAGGACTATCTGTGATACGGATTTACATGCAATAGCAGAACACAGTAGAGATTTAGAACAGCTGGACATACTTGGAACCCGACAGGTTACTGCTGCTGCAGCTGAAAGGTGTGTTCCTTATCCCTTAACCTGCTAAATAAGTTAACTCTTTGTCACACAATACCAATTTTTAACCCTTTACCCCATAAGGCATTTCTATGGTATCTCTGATTGACCCTAAATAACAGCAACGATGAAGCTGTTTCTTATGTGTATATGACACCTTTTGATAGCATAGAAAACATTGTGGCAAAAGTTGAAATTGCTTGTCACAAGCAATTTCACCTTTTGCCACAATGTTTTCAAAAGGCTCCTACAAGCAATGCATAGAAATATGTATCTATGTAGTACAATACCACCTTTTAACCCTTAACCCAATAAGGCGTTTCTATGGTATCTCTAATTGACCATAAATAACAGCAAGGGTGAAGCTGTTTCTTATGTGTATATGACACCTTTTGATAGCATAGAAAACATTGTGGCAAAAGGTGAAATTTCTCATCACAAGCAATTTCGCCTTTTGCCACAATGTTTTCAAAAAGGCTCCTACAAGCAATGCGTAGAAATGAGTATCTATGGAGTAAAGGGTTAACAACTCTGCGAAAGAAGCGTTTAGAAAACATTGTGGGAAAAGGAGAAAATGTTGGTAACCAGCATTTTCTTCTTTTTCCACAATGTTTTCTACCCTTCAAATTTCAAATATTCAGTCACTTTTATTTTGTCGTCTGCAAATGCTTTTGATTTGGACAAGCCTAAGTTATTGTCGTTTGGTAATGAGTTAACCTGCTAATAACTTAAGCAAAACTTTCCAGCTTATATTATAAACCAGAATATTGCCAGTCCAATGCTAATTTTCGGGGGAAAATATCTCCCAATCAGAATGTGTAGATCAAAGATCAGACTGCACATTCTTTGCAGACAGATTGTTACATGCAAGGTGTGAGTGAATACTGATGAGATGGACCCACTGAGTAAGTATGTGGCTGGATTGGTTGGTGTGTGTGAGTGAGTGAGTGAGTGAGTGAGTGAGTTGAGTGAGTGAGTGAGTGAGTGAGTGAGTGAGTGAGTGAGTGAGTGAGTGAGTGAGTGAGTGAGTGAGTGAGCCAACCTGTTTCAGTTTTGCAGCTATGAAGTTTTTCCAGTAGATGCAGAATTAATTTTTGATATAACACAGAAATCATTATTCTTCATTCTAACTCTTTATTCTTCAGATTGATGCAGAAATGTGAAAAGTTGTACTTCTTTGATGTGTCGTTTTGCTCAGGGATCGATCAGTATACCGTTCAAGTTTGGAAAGGACAATTTCCACAGGTGGCTGTAAAACGCAGCTTTCAAAACTGATGCCAGAAAAGTTTCTTTTATTGAAACCCTTTACTAATGACAGATTATTGAACTAGCTCAAATTGAAAGAATTTGTTGACAATAAATCATGTGTGACATAAATGATACAATTTGCCTGCATAAGGGTTGAAAGATTGTGGGAAAAGGAGAAAATGCTGGTTACCAAAAATGCTGGTTACCAGCATTTACTCTTTTTCCCCAAATCTTTTCAAAAGGGTTTGTACTTTGGTCATTAAACTGCGAATTTTTTTTCTTTTTTTTTCAGATCACATTAAAAACTATTTTGGCAGAAGAAGAAATCAGTCAAATCAAAACTAGAGGTTTCTCTTTTTGCAAAAGTGATTTTAATGGCATTATTTGTATTTAACACTAACTGGTCTTTATTACCCCTACCTCATAAGGGCAGCATGAAAGTTGTCTCCTATGTATCTATTTCTGAAGTTAACAAGTTAATGGTTACTTTTGATTTCTTTTTTTTTTTTGCAAGGGATATTTCTGTAAATAAGGTTAGCTTAGTGAAGCATTATTATCAACTGTGGAGAGGTAGCTGAGGCCTCCGGGCTCCCTTATCCCTTAGCCACTCAATCTTGAGTTTTAAAGACCCTGGGAAGGAAACATTTTTTCCTTTCCCTTTCCCACAAAATTTTCCACCTTTTCAAGGACAAATTCTATCGTTTAAAAAAAACATTTAATATGTCTTTAAATTCCTTAAATACATGTTCGAACAAGTCTAATATACAGAATTCTTTACCATATGACAAAATTTTAGACTTTGGACTAAATAAAAATGCATTTGCAAACCAATAATCGGCTTTGACTCAAATATTATCTTTTTTTTCTTTTGAAATACTATAGAAAAAGCGATTGTTTGTTATCAGCATTTACTTTGTTTACTTCAGGATTTTTTTAAAACACTGCCTTCTTTTCGTAAAATGTTGAACAATGAAAAAAAAGAAAAGAAAAACTGGCCCTATACAAACTCTTTTCAAAGTGATTTTCAAGTGGTAACTATTAAAAGATCTTAAGTATGCTTTTAGCTGACCTTAGCATAAAGTACTTATGGTGAACTTTTGTGATCATACTGTATCTGTGATTGTCTTTTGTCATCAACAATTACCTTGTAGACACTCTAGTGGCCACGTTTTCATCATATTCTCATGAAAATGGGTCATATCTGGAATATAATTGAAATATGGCCCTGCTGGGCAAAAAGCAGGTCACTTGGACAAATCTTAGAAAAATCCTTGTGTGCACCCCTAGAGGCCACATCTTAAACATTATCAATCAGATTACTTTATTTGGATAAGCACTTTAACTCTTTACCTCACAATCCCAACTTTTAACATCTATGTGAAAAAAGCCTTAGGAAAACATTGTGGGAAAAGGAGAAAATGCTGGTATCTAGCATTTATTTCTTTCCCACAATGTTTTCTACTCCTCTTAAGTCAAGTTTCACGTTTTGAGTCAGGTTTAATTTGTCGTCTGCAAATCTTTTAAATTGGACAAGTCTAAAATTTTGTCATTTGTTAAAGAGTTGAGGCCAATGGCCAACTTGGCCTATAGCATAGTTTGTGCTGTGTGCTCTACTGACTGGAAACCTCAGGTTAGCTACAAAGGGTTGAAGTCACCATCGTATCTAGTTTCAAACCTTAGATTTCCATTGCTTTTTTGTTTGTTTGCTTATTTGTGAGTTTTTAAGTATGCTATGAGATTAATAAGACTAGACTAAGCACTGTTACCTGCAGTCTGATTTTAATTAACAGAGTTTTTGTTTTACTGGTGAGCTATGTAGGGCTGATGTTGCCCACTTATTATGCCATATTTGTTCTGAGTGTACGAGTTCTGTTTTTAATTATAGATTTTAAGTGGTTGTTAACATTATGAAGGCAAGGTTCGACTTAACTCATTACCAAACGACAATATTTTAGGCTTGTCCAAATCGAAAGCATTTGCAGACAACAATATAAAAGTGACTGAAAATTTGAAATTTGTTTAGTGAAGGGTAGAAAACATTGTGGGAAAAGGAGAAAATGCTGGTTACCAGCATTTTCTCCTTTTCCCACAATGTTTTCTAAAGGCTTCTTTCTCGGGGGCATCAAAAGTAGGGTTTGTGTGGTAATGGGTTAAATGAATCATGAAAGCAGTTTGCTGTTGCTTGTCCAGATGTCCGATTGTCCCATTTTTTAACCATCTGCCATACAACAAAATTTTAGGTTTATAAAGATTCCTAAGCATTATGCAGACACAAAATTTGGTGTGGCTGAAAATGTGGAAGTTATCTTTAATAGGGTAGAAAACATTTTGGAAAAAGGAGAAAATGCTGGTTCCCAGCATTTTCTCCTTTTCCCACAATGTTTTATAAAGCTGTCTTCTTATCTCTTTCCCAAATGACAAACTTTTGGACTAGATCAAATCGAAAGCATTCCCAGACAACAATTCAACTCTTGCTGAAAAGATGGTTTCTGTCTATGATAGGGTAGAAAACATTGTAGGAAAAGGAGAAAAATGCTGGTTACCAGCATTTTCTCTTTTCCCACAACTTTTTCAAAAGGCTACTATTCCAGACCCGTAAAAACCAGGGATTGTTTAGGAAAGGGTTAAGGTTCCATAAAAGTTAGGATTGTATGGTAAAGGGTACAACAACTTCAGCTGCTTAACCCATTACCAAACGACAATATTTTAAACTGGTCCAACTTGAAAGCAGTTGCAGGCGACAAAATAAAAGTGATTGAAAATTTGAAATTTGTGTTATGAAGGGTAGAAAACATTGTGGGAAAAGGAGAAAATGCTGGTTACCAGCATTTTCTCCTTTTCCCACAATGTTTTCTAAAGGCTTCTTTCTCAGGGGCGTCAAAAGTAGGGATTGTGTGGTAATGGGTTAATGCCTGATCTGATATCTCTCACATATGTTAGCGTCCATGAAATGACATTCAGAGGGTAGGTTTTTATTGAAGCACAATGCCACATTGCCAAGGTCGCAATAGGGGCTCAAAGGTCAAAATTACTACTCTTTGATTTTATCCCATCCATATTTCATAATTGCCAGGTCTAGTTTTAAAGCAAAATCAGGATATTTCACCTGTTTTAACTTCACTTGGCTCAAGAGCTTTTGTGATCATGCTGTTCCAGTCAGATTTATTGTCTTGATAATATCTTAGACAATTTTTAAATTGAGTCATGTAGGCTCAAGAAGTAGGACAATTATTAGAAAAACTGTGTTCAATCTAGAGGCAACATTTTCAGTCAAATACTCATGAAATTGGTCAGATTGTGTGTCATGATAACATCTTGGATAAGACTAAAATTGTATCATGTGGGGGCAATAAGTAGGTCACAGGGACATCTATTAGAGAAACCTTGTATGAACTCCAAAGGTCACATTTGCTGTCTGGTACACATGAAATTTGGTTAGAAAGTTTATTTCGATGACATCAGATGAGCTGAATATTAGGTCACATCTGATAAAAACTTGGTCACATTGTTAATATTAGAAAAAACATGTGTACACCCTAGATGCCACATTTTCAGAAAGATGCAAAATTTGGTCAGTATATTTGTTTCGATAATTTATTAGGAAATTTTGAAATTTTGTTTTATTTGGTCAAAAAGTAGGTCACTCGGGCAAATCTAAAGTGCATGCTAGAGGCCACAATTTAAGTTTGATACGCATGAAAAATGGTCAGAATTAGTGTCTCAGTATAATTTCTGACAAGTTGAAAAATAGGTCATGTCAGTCTAAAAGTAGGTCACTTACATTTGTATGTTTTAAATCGTCACAAGCAGGATATCTTCAACTTTATCAGTCCTATATGAATTCACTCAGGAGGGGGCTTTAGGTAAAATGGCCTTCTTGTTTCCTGACTGCTTTTCACTGGTCAGTAATGGGGGCCATTCCTGTCAATTAAATTATTTCCCTTGCCAGATAAAGACTGAAGGTAACCAAATAACACAGTGGTCCTTTCACCTGTATTCCTTTGTTTTTATCCTTGGTTCCCTTGGAAATGGTGTGATAATTATAACAATGATTTATGATGTCTATTTAAGGTCCACATGTAATTGAACTCAAATTCTGTTCTTAATTACCAGGAACTCCTAATATTTAGATTTGTAAATCATTCTAACTAGATTTACTTGAAATATTATCAAGGGAAAATAGCTGTTCAGGGCAAAAATCCAAGTAATTCCCATATCAGAACCATTGTAGTTTCGGAGAATAATCAAGGGAAATAACTGAAGAATTACCTTCATTGCTAGTGCAGTGCTATAGGCCCCTAACTCTTTACCACACAATCCAATCTTTTATTGACCCTGAGAAAAATCCTAAAGAAAACATCATGAGAAAAGGAGACAATGCTGGTAACCAGCATTTTTTCCTACAATATTTTGTACCATATCAAAGTCAGAAATCATCATACTAACAAGGTTTAATTTGTTGTCTGCTGATGTTTTGAATTTAGTTCTGTCCAAAATGTTGTTATTTGTTAAAGTATTAATAAGTTTCTTATTAAGCTCTTGTGTCTTGTTGCAAATATATTGTGTATATGAGTTTTACAAAACAATTCTTATGGCATTGTCATAGATCTTTTGATGAATAATGTGATAACAGTAATTTGTGATACTATTCAAAAGTAAAGTATGTTAATCCTTTACCAAACAACCCCTGGTTTTGACAGACCCGAGATAGAAGCCTTTTGAAAGTGTTGTGGGAAAATAAAAAATGCTGGTAACCAGCATTTTGTCCTTTTCCCACAATTTTTCCTACTCTGCTAGAAACAAACTTCAATTTTTGAGTTACATTTATTTCTGTCATCTACAAGTGCTTTCAATTGGACTGTTGTATAAAATTTTGTTGTGTGGTAAAGGGTTCATGATATGATTTAACCCTTTCCCACACAATCCTAGGTTTAAGTGACTCTTAGGAATATGTCTTTTGAAAACATTGTCGGAAAATGTGAAAATGCTTGTAGCCAGCAATTTTAATACACCCGTCAAAGACATATTATTATTATTGGATCACCCATGGGGTACAGGCATCTAGGCTGGCATACAGGCATCAGGGCAGGTGGGCGGGCAGCGTCCAGTTCTTTGTCCATAGCATAACTTCGTCATCTGCCGTCTGATTGACTTGAATCTTGGCAATATTGTGTTTGTTGCAAAAATATGGAGTGCAGTGCACAAGAACCATAACTCTATTTCAAGCCATCCTCGAGTTATTTTCCTTTGATGGGCATTTTTAAAGCATTTTATGGTTGCCTGGAGCACAAATTTGTCATCTTTAGTTTGATTGACTTGAAACTTGACATTTGTGTTTGTTGCAATAATAGGGAGTGGAGTGAGAAAGAATCATAACTCTACGTCATGCTGCTTTTGAGTTATTTCTCTTTGATCATCATTTTATAGCTTTTTCGGCTTGTTCAGTGCATAACTTCGTCATCATTAATCTGAACATCTTCAAATTTGATATGCATGATTGTTGAAAAATTATGGGGTGCACTGCACAAGAACGATAACTCATCCTAGCATAAATTTTGAGTAGTTGCCCCTTAGATCTTCAGTTATGCTTGTCCTGGACATAACTGTGTTATCTTAAGTAGGAATGACTTGAATTATGGTATGCTTATTTGTTGCAATATTTTGAAGTGCAGTGTGCAAGAATTGTAAATCTACCTTGTGCAGTCCCTAAGTTGTTTCCCTTTGATCATCTTTTTTACAGCATTTATTGCTTGTCCGGAATATAACTTTGTCATCTCAAGCTAGAGTAACTTCAAGCTTGGTATACATGTTTATTGTAATATTACAGAGTATAGGGCACGTGAACAAGAACTCTACCTTGTGCTGATTTTGAGTAATTCTACTTTTTCTTCATTTATACAGTATTTTTTGCTTGTCCAGAAGGGAATTTTGTCACCTCAGGTCAAATTCACTTAAGACTTGGTAAACATGCTTGTTGCAGTTACCAACAGTGCAATACACTTGAGTTGTAACCTTACCTAATGCCCTTTTGGAATTATTTCCTACTCATTTTTTTTTTTTCCAGTTTTTTCATGCTTCTGTACAATATAACTGTTTTTTCATATTGGAATGACCTGAAATTTTACATGCATGTTTCCTTAACATTAGAGGAGACATTCATGCCTTTTTCAATCCCTTACATGATTTTTGCTGCATTACTATTGTCCTCTACCTGCCCTTTACAATTGTTATTCCCCTTTGACTGCTGGCGATGGGACGGGTGTATCTTGCGACAATTTGCCACTGTTGTTCCCTTTGGGCACCATGTTTTCTTACTTAAGAGGAAAAGATATCTTTTTCTTAGTAGTGTCTCATTTGTTGTCTGCAACTGCTTTCAATTTGGACTAGTCTAAATTTTGTTCTTTTGGTAAAGAGTTAACACATTGTGGTAGATATTTCGCCTGTAACCCCCTGGCAGAAAAATGAGTCTTAAAACTAGATGACAGTAGGAATCTTTTATTCAATTTTTACAATTAATTTTTCTGACACCAACTAGAACTTTAACAGATTGTACAATAACACATTGACAGACCCATACTAATACCTAACTTGATTGAGTTTTATAGCATATTAGTCTATACCAAACACATTCAGAGTTTTGATGTCACTGATCTGAACTGCACTGTCCAATGCTGTATTCCAGATTATGACGAAAACGTCTCTTGATTTTACAGCCTTTGAGAAAAATCAACTCATCTATTAACTCTTTACCAAATTACAAAATTTTAAAATGGCCCAAATTGGAAGCATTTGCAGACGACAAAAATGAAAGTTACTGAGAATTCAAAATATGTTTTGGAAAAGGTGGAAAATATTGTTGGAAAAAGGAGAAAATGCTGGTTACCAGCATTTTCTCCTTTTCCAACAATGTTTTCAAAGGGCTTCTCTTTAAGGATTGTTGAAAGTCGGGATTGTGTAGTAAAGGATTAAGTAATGAAGAAGTAAAAATGCCTATATATCATGCATCAGATAATGGGTTTGGAGATTATGAACTTCTATATTTGTATTTTATTATTGCAACATTTTATTGTATGTTATATTTTAATAAATATCCAATGATCATTTTTTTACTGACAGTGTTTTTCTCTTGGCTTCAACCTTTACTGTTTGGATAATGTGAAGCTTACTTTAGGTTTATTCTTTTTTTAGATTGTGTGGTGTTTAATGCTGTTTTCAACATTATTTTAGTTATATCACGTTGGAATGGGAATCAATTGGCCTGTGGAACCCCGTGTGGTTTAATCGGGGGTATAAGAATAAACCACTGCAGTCTCGTGATCGTCACATCTTCCATTTCATCTGGTGGAACAAACGTGACAGCGTGCATGTCGTAAAAGGCGACAAAAGGGGCATCATTTTGTGTTTTGTCCATTCCTCATTTATCATGTTTGTCTCATGTAGTTTCACATGTATGTCATTTTCACCTCGCATTATTGTTTACTAAGTAAGTGCGCCCAATATGACCTAAGTTGTCGACGGGCCTTAAAATGCTATTCATTCATTAATTATATCATGGTGGGCAGTGCACATGTCCTTGCTTTTCCGGAGTCTCTTTATACCAGTACTCCTCACAATATTCTTTCAAAGCCACTTGCTGCTTTCCCATATAGCCAACGTTGAAACAGAGGTGGGAGAGGAATGAATCCTGTCGCAATGACTATCATCACTTCTTGAAAAGACTTTGGCTGAGCCAGGGATCAAACCCACGACCCCTTGGTCTCAAGTCCTGCATGCTACCAACTTAACTACTTGGGCTTGTATATTTTTGAGAAGAGGAGATAAATTTGCTGTTGAATCAGTGCAAAAATATTGTGAAAATTAAACAGACAAATGGCTACATTTTGGGAAAGTCTGGATGTTTGAAATATGGGAGTGTGTGTTTGTTTAAATGTTTTATGTAAAGTAAGATTCAAATTTTCCTTGTTTTGTCTAAAATACCAGCAAAGAATCTAAGTCTACACTACATGAGCTGTCAACAGCATTAGTCAGGTAAGTATGTTTTGAAATTGCAAAACAGTTGTGTTCTTCTCCTTCTTTAACTCTTTTCTAAATGACAAAATTCAGGCCTAGACCAAATTCAAAGCATTTGCAGACAACATATTGAATGTAGCTGTACAGACAATAATTTCTGTATGTGATAGGGTAGAAAACATTGTGGGAAAAGTAGAAAATGCTGGTTACCAGCATTTTCTCCTTTTCCTACAATGTTTTTAAAGGACTTCTTCCCCAGGGTCGTTAAAACTTTGGATTGTGTGGTGAAGAGTTAAAGAAAGAAAGAGCTTTCTTTCTTTCTTTCATCTTCTACTTCATTGTTCTCGTTCTCTTCTTCTTTTTCTTCTTTCTACTATAAAACAAACTTGATAAATCCATTACACTTTCTTTAGCTTTCAATAATTAAGGGAAAAATCGAATACGACAGTCACATATGTGTTGGTGCATAAACTTAGATCTTTCACATGCGTAGCACCAGCTGTTACCTGTGTATAGGCATTGGATATTCATCCAACCCTTCATCAAACAATCCTCTATTTCAACCCATTACCACACAATCCCAAGTTTTAACAACCCAGAAAACGAAGACCTTTGAAAACATTTATGGGAAAAGGGGAAAATGTTGCTTATCAGCATTTTCTGAATAGCTAAAAATACATTTCCTCTGCAAGACCAAGTGACAGTTCAATTGTCTAGAATATAACAGTGGACAGTCTAGATCAGAGATAAGACTGCATGTTCTGTGCAGTCTGGTCTTGATCTACATTGTCCACAAAAGCTTCCGGTGTTGTTTATAGTATGGATAAAGTTAACTAATCATATCAACTTCAGTCCAAGATCCACCCCTTTACAGCACATTGTGAAAGCATTGAGAAAAAAAGCGATGTCTTGTAAAGGGCACTTGCTCCTTTGCCCGCAATGGTTTCAGGTTAACAAGGCAAATAACACTTTGTCAACTAAAATGTTTGCCTATTTCTCACAAGACTAATTAAGTAATTTTATAGCTTAAAAAAACGATTCCTACAAGAAAATATTCTCTAAAAAAGATCTTTTTTTTTTTCAGCTCTAACCAATTAAGTGGTGCAAAGACACGCCCCTAGTACCATGTGACTATATTGACACACCCACTGCTCACGAGACAGTTTTGCGCCGAAAAAATGTAGCTCAAGTAGGATTCCGTAGTTTTTGTATGTTTAGCTCTTTGCACGAGACAACAGGGGTAATTCCTGGCACCCACAGACTAGGATTATAAGCATATATAGGCTACGGGTGTCAGGAGTAAAAGGACGGACCCCTATGCCAGGAGAGGAACTAATTCATGTGCATTCCGCCAAGACCGCTATCTTTCTGACAGTTTGGGAGGAGTTGATACAACTCAAACATGCAGAACGGCTCTTTTTATTTAAATAAACGAAGCTTTTTCTTGGCGGGGGGGGGGGGGTAGATGAAGAAAATTCATCAAATATTGGTCTTTGATTGGCTGACAAAAACTAGGACGATCACTAATGTTACACACCGGTTCCTTTTTTAGGACTGGGGCCAGTATTCACCAGCCATCCTTAATAACGTTGTTTGTCTTATTTTCCAGAATTTTCTACATTTGTAAGTAACACAACTTCTGTTTGGCTAAACCATTCGGTTTAGCCAATCAGAAGTTGTGTTACTTATAAATTTAGAAAGCTTTGGAGAATAAGACTACGAATATTCATAAAAATGGTTGGTGAATACTGGCCCAGGTCTATCTTTTTTATACATTTATACGCAATGAGAAGAGTCACATGACTAAGGAACATACAACATTGGCTTAATAGATCAATAGAGACATAAGTGTGTTTGTACATTTTAATCAATAAATTACTTGTTACATGCGGGCCGGGTAAGATGCTAGTTTTGTGATCAAACAGTAATTGTTGTGTGTTCCTGTGAGGAATTTTACGCTGATTTGGGTTTAAAGATCATAGTGCAACTTTGTTACCAATTATCATCAATTTCTATTAATTATTTTATATCAAATACTATTATATATTTTTTTAATAATTATTATCATTAGTACTATCCATCATTTATCATTATCACTTTGATTACTGTTAAACTTTAAACAATTTTAGTCTTTTCAAGCATTCGTTTTTTTTGTTTTTTTTATATATATACATGTATGAAATGCTTCGGAAAAAAAATCAGATGACAAGAGGATCATAAGCTTCAAGCTTGCTAAGGCTCGAGCGGACGTTGTACTCATAGGTCCCCGTACCATAACTTTTAACAACTCTGAAACAGGATACTGTTGGAAACATTGTGGAAAAAGAAGAAAATGCTGGTAACCAGCATTTTCTTCTTTTTACTCAATACGTTATACCTGCTAAAGGGCAGTCTTTTAAATAATATCTAATTTGTGGTCTGCAAATACTTTCAATTTGGACAAGACTATATTTTTTCGGGTGATTGAAGTTGTTTCAATTGTACATCACATACATGTATTACAGAGATATAGAAGTTTACGTAAGTTGGCGTCTCAAATAACATTTTTAAACTCTTTACCGCACAAGAAAATTTTAGACTGGTCCAAATTCAAAGCATTTGCAGACGACAATATAAAGGTGACTGAAAAATTGAAATTTGTTCTGGGAAGGGTAGAAAACACTGTGTGAAAAGGAGAAAATGCTGGTTACCAGCATTTTCTCCTTTTCCCAGTGTTTTCAAAAGGCTTCTTTCTCAAGGGCGTCAAAAGTAGGGGTTGTGTGGTAATGGGTTAAAGCCGAGAAAAAAAAAAAAGTATTTAGACGACCCAGAGAAAGAAGGATTTTGATAACTCTATCGAAAAGGAGAAACTCCTTGTAACCAGCTGTCTCTCTTCACCCCACAATGTTTTCTACTCTTTGAAATAGAATTTTATGTTTTTGGTATTATTTGATTTGAAGTCTGCCAATGCTTTCAAATTTAGGTAGGCCTAAAACTTTGTCGCCTGATTAGTTCGTTACTTAACGACAAAATAAATAGACTTATCCAAATTAAAAGCATTTGCAGACGACAAAATAAACGTAAATCAAAAATTGAAATTTGTTACCAACAGTGCAGATCCAAGATCTGCACTGTCCGATAAGGATATTTTATTCCCAAAAACGTACTTTTGAAATGGCAACACATGGGTATTTACTATCGAATCGAAAAATTTCATTTATTTTGCAGAATAAGGGTTAAAAACAAAACGCATAATTTCATTCCGGAAAAACACCCGGGATAGCATGTACACGAATGTACATACACTAGATAAGTAGCTCTGTGAATAATACCAGTTAAATACTGAACGTTGACACAAATAATACAGATTTACAGTCTTGTGATACAGAAAGGTAAAGAAGCGGGAGTTGAAAAGCAGCAAGGACTGTTGTAAACAATGAAGCCTTTATTCTGGACATATATACTTCTCATCGCGAGTGTACACGTGACCATCATACAGTGTGATGACCAGGCCGACTCTTCATTTCAAGACAGTCTGACCTCATTTCTTAAAAGTCTGTTCGGCTCTCCCGATAGTACAGACAGTTCTACAGAGACGGTAGCGACAGCAGTAACAGGACTGCCACCGGTCGTATCGACAAACAATGGGACAGCAGAAACCGGCACAGCACAAACACAAGGATCGACATTGTCCAAGATATTCAACCCCACTACAAACACGTTTGTGAACACAACAACAGGTAAAGCGCCGAATCAGACTGTAAACCAGACGCCGAATTCAACTGCAAACCAGACATTAAACCATACTTCAAGCAGTACGTTAAACCAAACATCAAACAGTACAGTAAACCAACCTTTAAACCAAACATTAAACCAAACTTCAAACAGTACATTAAACCAAACTTTAAACAAGACGTCAAATTCGACTATCAACCAACCTACGACTGCAAGGAATTCTACTGGTGTTATTACGACAGCAAGTGATTTCACTTCGATGCCAACGTCGCCTTTCCCCGATTATGAGGATCTTTATGAAGACGAAAAAGAAGACCCGACATGTTACGAGGATGCTATCATTCAGGTTCGTTTTTGTCATAATCGTCACCATCATCGTCGTTTTGGTCGACACCGCCCCTTTGTTCATGTTCTTCGAAAAACCTACATTCATTGTAAATTTGGTCTGCAACATGCAAAAAGGGGATATAGAGACATTTGCGGAAAGACTCGTGCAGTCTTACCCGGGACGACTTTTTCCGATTGTGTGTGATTTGCTATTTCACGGAAGTCTAATGCAGGACAAAATCCATCGTTGACGTAAAGTGCCGTTTCGGATCAGCCTGCGCAGTCCGCGCAGGCTGATCCGAAACGACATTTTACGCAAATGTCCAAATGCCCTTTCGCGTGTTATAAACCATATCATAAACACCGTGCATTTGGATGCATTAACCCATTACCACACAATCCCTACTTTTGACGCCCCTGAGAAAGAAGTCTTTTGAAAACCCTGTAGGAAAAGGAGAAAATGCTGGTAACCAGCATTTTCTCCTTTTCGCACAGTGTTTTCTACCCTTACCAGAACAAATTTCAAATTTTCAGTCACCTTCATTTTGTTGTCTGCAAATGCTTTCAATTTGGACCAGTCTAAAATTTTGTCGTGTGGTAAAGAGTTAAATAATCATTCTTTATTCACATCAATGTCTGTATTTTACAATCATTCTGAATTGTCTTGGTAACTTCTTTTTGAAATACATTTACCTTTTTTATGAAGTAACATAATTTGTGATCAAGGCCCGTATTCACCACACATTCTCATGAACATTCTTAGTTTTATTTTCCAGAGCTTTCCAAATATGAAAGTTACACATCTTCTGATTGGCTAGACCAAATGCTTTAGCCAATCAGGAGTTGTGTTACTTTCAAACTTGGAAAGCTTACAGGATAAGACAAAGACCGTTCTTTAGAATGGTTGGTGAATACGGATCCAACTGAGCTAAGGTTTTAAATTCCAAAAGATTATAATTTCCGATTATTTTTACCAAATGGTTTAACTAATCAGATATTGCTATCCTGATGATTTTTGGAAATCCTTGACTATGGAAAAGTGATTCAGAGGGTTGTTGTAGACCTATATCATCGCAACACTTACATGTAGGTCTATATTGTACTTGTTACTTTTAATTCTTCTATGTCCTTATTTGTCCCTCTAGTAGAATCGTCGAATTGATCGATAAACGTATTAGAGCTCCAGATAGAGGAAGTTATTTTGATTTCATAATTCAAAGTATAAATTATTCTACACTAAACCCCATGTTGTGGGGAACTCATCAGAATCGTCTCATTGAGACGATTCTAATGAGTACCCACAACATAGGCTTTACCACCACTCCCTCTTATGTGAAGCTCTGCAGTGTACACGAATCATCCGATATTTATATATATATAAAAAAAACATCTAAGAATGTGGAATGAGGGTGTCATCAACTGTAGTCATTGTATCTTTTGTATTGGATTATTTATTGTGCCTCATAACTCACAACTGTGGTTTATCGAACGATATACCACGATAGAAAGAAGATTATTTCTTAAATAAACCTCAGTTGTGAGTTATGAGGCACAATAAATAATCCACGAGGGCGATAGCCCGAGTGGGTTATTCATTGCGCCTCAAAACTCACAACGTGGTTTATTGAACGATATACCACGATAGAAAGAAGATTATTTCGACTCTAACATGGCCAATTCTTAATGAAAGTAAAACAAGTTCAAACTGAGAGTAAAAACGCGGATGAAGATTATGTTCCATTGAATAACTCACTTATTGAATGACGTCACTCGATATAGGATGACGTCACTCTACATGGATTGTCGCAGATTTTACCACGTTTTCCTTGCACTGTGTTTATAGAGCCAAAGTCGCGTGTCATGTTAGAATTAAGAAATAATCTTCTTTCTATCGTGGTATATCGTTCAATAAACCACAGTTGTGAGTTATGAGGCACAATAAATAATCCACGAGGGCGATAGCCCGAGTGGGTTATTCATTGCGCCTCATAACTCACAACGTGGTTTATTGAACGATATACCACGATAGAAAGAAGATTATTTCGATTCTAACATGGCCAATTCTTAGTGAAAGGAAAACAAGTTCAAACTAAGAGTAAAAACGCGGATGACGATTATGTTCCATTGAATAACTCACTCATTGAATGACGTCACTGGATATAGGATGACGTCACTTTACATGGATTGTCGCAGATTTTACCACGTTTTCCTTGCACTGTGTTTATAGAGCCAAAGTCGCGTGTCATGTTAGAATGAACGATATACCACGATAGAAAGAAGATTATTTCTTAAATCTAAAGTGGGATCCATACTATCCATTGTATTCAGAAATATTCTTCAAAAACACCCCTGCAATTGTTATGGTTCGGTCTGCTTTCCTGATTGATAACGTCAGTTGATTTAACTCTTTACCACACGAGAAAATTTTAGACTGGTCCAAATTGAAAGCATTTGCAGACGACAAACTAAAGGTGACTAAAAAACAGGAATTTGTTCTGGGAAGGGTAGAAAACATTGCGGGAAAAGGAGAAAATGCTGGTTACCAGCATTTTCTTCTTTTCCCGCAATGTTTTCTAAAGACTTCTTTCTCAGGGGCGTCAAAAGTAGGGATTGTGTGGTAATGGGTTCAAGTATTTCCATCCTAACGCTTCTAATGCATCATGGAACAAAATTTCTCATTAGCTGAAAAATAGGGATTTAACAATCTCGTACTTCTGCACATTTCTAACCGACCAGAAATACCTTCAGTGTCTATCTTGAAATTGTTTGTTGATACTGTTGTTAGTTTCATGAAAAGGGGGGGGGGTTAATTATTATCTCCCTTTGTAATGAGAATATGGTGGTTTTAGATTTATAGATGATAATTCAAAGAAAAAAAAAAGAAAAAAGTTGTTTGGTTAAAGTATTACAAAAATGCTCATTTTTAATCAAAACAAATTTTGCAGGATAATTTTATAGTGGAAATAGCTGTTTTCAGTTAGGAGTGTACTACCCTTTAAGGGCTTTACAGGCTGAAATAACTGTGCACTTCCAAAAAATTGCTTTGATCGTAATTTTCGTAGTAATGCGCCTCAATGTATTTATATAATTAAGGCTGACTCGTTGTAATCATTAGTCTTTATCAAGTATGTTTTCCAAAAAATAAAATCTGAAGTCTCAGAATGTGGCCTGTAGAATCAATTATTTTTTATTGATTTTTATTTTTACAGAATTTCTGTGTAGCCCCAAGTGCTTTAACAGATGTTTCATTTTGGGATCTTTTTACTGCAGTGTTTTCTGAAAGTGTTTTGGATGGGCTAATGATGGGTTGTGCCCCGGGGTCGTGGTGTTTAAGGGTAAGTCCAGCCTAGATTAACCCTTAATTATCCCTTAACCTTAACCTGCCAAACCTGCTATATAAGGGAAATAAAATTTTCAAGCTGATAGTGAGAACGCAAACATTACTATTTAAAAGTTGTTGTTTAAGAAAGAATGTCTGCATATCGGACAGTCAAGATCCAAGACCTGCGCTGTCCAATCTTGATTTACGCGGTCCGCCAAAAAAGCTTTATGGCACGATTAGCAGCTTAAGGGCTAGGCAATCTAATATCTTTACGGAAAAAAATCGTGAAGAAAAAGATTTAGATTCTTTCAAAAATGAATCCTACATTTTTAGCCACATTCACTTGTTATCTATTTTAAATAATTTCCATTTTAACACGTTTTAGATTTTGGCACAGTAGGCCCTATTGGCTTATAGAATATTTCAGTAATTTCAGTCCTTTGATTTATTTATTATTTTTTTTTTAATTGCAACATCAAAGGACTGAAATTACTGAACCAGTGACGCTGCAACATAATCAATGGGTTGAAATCAGAGGTCACGAATGCTCAATTTTTGCTTTTGAGCCATTCACAGGTGAAATTTCTTCTGGGAGATCTAGGAGATACTTAAACCGAATACTGTCATTTATACGCCTCTTAACTCTTTACCACACGAGAAAATTTTAGACTGGTCCGAATTGAAAGCATTTGCAGACGACAAAATAAAGGTGACTAAAATATAGAAATTTAATATGGGAAGGGTAGAAAACACTGTGGGAAAAGGAGAAAATGCTGGTTACCAGCATTTTCTCCTTTTCCCATAGTGTTTTCAAAAGGCTTCTCTCTTAGGGGCGTCAAAAGTAGGGATTGTGTGGTAATGGGTTAATGATTATAATCCATCCCACAATAGGACGAGACTGTCAGATGATATATAGAATTATGGTTTAACTATTTGCATCACATTCTCGATTGTAAAAAAAAACGTAGGAAACACATACACTATTGCATACTATTTTGGTTATCACCGGGAAAGTTGCTCAGTAAATAGTTTATAAGATGTATGTTTTATATATTTGGCCGGGGACATTAATATGTTGTGAACAAAGAATAACTGATATTTGATATTAAATTTTCATTTCAATTCATTGATTAGGACAAATACGATTACTGGAATGCACTAATTGCGGAGAGGGTTGACATTATTATGAATTCTGAGATTGTGTCAACTATGTGCCGGCCTGGTGTATTGAGCTGTATAGATTACATGGCGGAACACTTTCAAGCGTGTTCTTTCTATAACGTAAGTATATGCGTCACGTGTTCAGAACCACCAACCAGTCGTAATGTAGTTTTCAATTTAATTTCTTTAACCCTTTACTACACGATCCCGACTTTTAACGACCCTGAGAAAGAAGCCTTTTGAAAACATTGTGGGAAAAGGAGAAAATGCTGGTAACCAGCATTTTCTCCTTTTCCCACAATGTTTTCTACCCTTTCGACGACAATTTTCTTTTTTTCAACCACATTTATTTTGTCGTCTGCGAATGCTTTAATTTTGAACAAGTCCAACATATTGTTGTTTGGTAAAGAGTTAATACAAATACTGTTAAAAGTGTACTTAGCGCAGTTTGATTAAAGTAGATGATTGCTTATAACAATTAAACATCCTTTTACTTGTTACTTGTGGATAAAACGATTTCAGTTGCTCTCTTTATGACGGAATATTTGTGTTGATAAAGTACAAGCTGTTGCCCGCCACATGCTATATGTGTATCCTTATATATGTATATTGTTTATTTCTTTGTGATAACACAAGGTTTCAAATGCGTCATTGATCGCTGATACTGATATCTAATCCCTTTTTACCTGAGATATGTTTGTTCGAAGGGAATCGTAGGCCGATTCCAACAATATTTCCGTCATATTTCCGCCATGTAAGAGTCGATAATTAACTCCAGATGCAAGAGTTCAAGACAGTTTTACGTCGATTTCAACAATATTTCAGTCATACTCAAGCCGAGCCCTAATACCTCAGTCGGTAGTGCACAGGACTTGAGAACAGGGGGTTCTGGGTTCTATCCCGGGCTCGGACGACTTCTTTCCGAGGATTGATGATAGTCATTGCGACAGAATTCATTCCTTTCTACTTGCTGACAGTTGTTTCGACGTTGGTTATGTCGGAAAGCGGCCAGTAGCTTGGAAAGAGTATTGGTGCGGAGAACTGGTGCAACAAACTGTATGAAAGCATGAATAGGTGCACTGACCACAACAATATAAATGAAATAACTGGACAGCGTTAAACACCGATCAATCAATCAATCAATCAATCTATCTATCTATCTATCATGTCAATCTGACAGCTCACAGGCTTTACTGGTATCTCGACCTTAGCAAATCATAGCAGAGTACACGTATTCACCAACCAGAGAGAATTAAATTCTTGGTCTAATTGCAAATTAACCCTTTATCTGATATGCCAATTTGAGGCTCTTCCATTTCAGCAGCAAATAAAGATATGGTGTCAAAAATATGCACAAATGAGGATACAAATATCTGATTGAGTGGAAAACATTGTGGGAAAAGGAGAAATTACTCGTTACGAGCAATTTCTCCTTTTCCCACTATGTTTTCAAAAGCTGTCTGTTGTTGATACGTCAAAATGAGTATCTATGGAGTAAAGGGTTAAGAAACGAACACAATTTCTCAATGGCTAAACCAAATGGCCTGCAACACGCGGAAAGGGACTTTAGGACATTTGTCTAAAGTATCATTTTGGATCAACCTGCGCAGTCCGTGCAAGTTCATACGAAACGAAACTTTCCGTTTTTATGCAATTTTCTGTTTTGTGCAAAATTTAATGTAGTCGTAAAGTGCCGTCTCGGATTAGCCTGCGCGGACTGTGCAGGCAGATCCAAGACGACATTTTTGCGCAAATGTCGGAATGCCCATTTTTTTGGCGCGTTGCAAGCTCTGTAGATAACCATATTGTGCGATCTGACCATGAGGTACGCCGTTGAAAAATACTGTTTAATCAGCGTGGGCAATGGTGGTCTTAACCCAGAACCATAGATTTATGACTCATGCTTTGTAAAAAAAAAAGACGGGTTTTAAATAATCTGCGAAAAGTATCGACCCGTGTAGCCTTATACAGTTTGCTCAGTCCGATCTGAGTCGAAATTTTGACTATTTGCAAATTTCTGCATTTCAAAGGAACAGTCTACCCTAATGATTCAGTTAATTATTAGACAGGGTGAATTAAATGGATAATCAAAGCGCTGAGATTGCTGAAGTGGTATTTTTCAAGGATGTCACTGTGTGAAATTAATAATTTGAAAGAAAAAGATAATTATAATTCAAATATTGGCTTGAAAGTCAACCTACTAAGCAAATAGGTACTTTTTGGTTGAAGAGAGAGTTCTCATTACAAAGTTAGGATTATTTGTATATTGGTCGTTGAGAGGTGTCAGGAGTAACGCGCCTTGAAAGTAGGATGCATGGTGAATAGAGAGAAAAATGCTGTGAATATATCCAAAAGATTAACTTTGTTCCTGAAAACAATGATTTTGAAATATCTTATGTCGTTAACATTTAATTCCCAACATTACAATCAATTATTTCGATTTATAAAAATTCATGCCCAATCGAATGGAGTAGGCCGCAATTGTGGGATGAACAAACAATTGGTTTTGGAACGAAAAAGCCTGGGACCAACCAATCGGCAGGCAAATTTTGTATGGTTGCACCAATAGAAGGCTATGAGTGAGTGAAGCTCTTTTCAGTGAAAAATGAGTATTTCCATGAACGATGGCCTCACCCAGTGTACTTTAATATGCCATTTCCATTTACATTATCCTAGTGCTACAAAAAGAAAACACATTTGCCTGAGAAACAAGTTTCGGCTTTGTGCAAAATACGATACATGGCCTTCAAAATTCAATATGAAACTCATAGTCGTATTGTCTTCGAAAATTATATAACCACAAAAATTATATAATGGCTCGAACACTAGTACGATGTATGAAGAAGATGCATTTTAACCCCCCTTTTACCAGTACATAGCCCAATATTTTGATTTTTGTACTTTTAACACAGTTAAAGACTAATGCAGGTGCTACTTAAATGTTTTGCAGCAAATGACCTTCACATCCGAGGCCCTTGACCTTATTTGTAATTTGAGACGAAATAGCATTTTAACAGAAGCTTGTTATAAACATGTGTCGGAAGCTCTTCACGTCAGCCTAGCCGATCTTTTAAGAGAGGAAAACGGAGAAGAGGTATGACCATAAATGTCTTTCTGGCGTATGCCACTTTTTTGATGAACATTATTATTAGCCCGCCTGATTCTAGAAGGAACATGAACTCGTTTTGACTAAAGCAGAATATATCTTAAACTTTTAGATCTTTCTGTGGGCGCTTTCAAGATCTGAAATTCAAAAAAGACTGAAAATGCCTAGTCAAACAAATAACTCGCTTCAAAAGTCGGTAGATTTGTCAGTCATGAAAAGATCCCTCGTTGTCTGTCTGTCTGTCTAATTGATCGAGTGGACTGATAGGCCATTTCATCAGTCTGTGGCGGGTTTTCTGCTGGCATAGACTTACATGATTTGAAACATTTTGCTCTTTGAAAACTTTCTGCATACCAAAGGACCATCCTACGTTCAGATCCAGTCAATTGTTAGGCTGAATGCATTTCATGCATCCATAATTTTATAATTGTTATAGTGCATCACGGAGATGAATTAAACCTCCTTTTACTACAATGCGGATCATATAAGATGCTTTAACTGGCTGGCAACATGCGAAAAGGGGCATTCGGACATTTGCGTAAAGTGTCGTCGCGGATCAGCCTGCGCAGTCCGCGCAGGCTGATCCGCAACGACACTTTACGACTACATTAGATTTTGCGTTAAAGTAGATTGAGCAAAACAGAAAATAACATAAAAACGGAATGTGTCGTTTCGGATTAGCTTGGGCGGACTGCGCAAGCTGATTTGACAGGAGCCTTTACGCAGATGTCCGAATGCCCTTTTTCGCGTGTTGCAGGCCATATTGTATTTCATGTGTCTATTTTTATAAATGTTATGGGTAAAGAAATGACGTAATTTAAGCTGGGGGAATTATTTCCCCGTTACAGTGAGTATATTTTCCTCCTGCCGAAAACCTGGAACTACTTTTTTGAAAATATCGGTTACCCGGTTAATTGACTTGAGATCACTAGGTTTAAAAGTCGAATTCGTTAACAAAATAATCAGAGGAAATTATAATATACAATTTATTTCATCAGCTTGTGATAAATATGGGGAAATATTTGCGTCAAAAGGGAAAGGTCCGCGAAAATAACTTGTGCCTTACGGCACTCATATTTTTCGCATACCTTCCCCCTTTTCGGCAAATAGTTCCCCATCTGAACCACAAGCTTCAATTTCCGAGCAGAGTTGTCGTTCCTTACCTCACATACATCTCTGCGATGGGCTAAATGACAAGAATCTTGTCAAACCGAGGAAAAGATGTTTTATCACTGTTTAACTGTTTCATATGTAAAATTGTAAGTTAGACAAAGGAAATATGATTCTGGATACGTTATAGGTGCGTTCAAACTGATGAATTTACCTGTATAAAATGGAACTATTTTTTTCGAGCCTCTTCACTTTTCAGAATCTTACGCCGATTTTAATAAAAATGGCTGCGCCCATGAATGATGACAACTGATTTGACACACCGCTGGATCTAAGTTGCTACGATTAAAAATCAAGTTATCGTCCTTTAAAGATATTTAGGCTTTTCAGAAAATCCCTCTTTTGTTCATTTCCTATCACTAAGTGTGATTGGTCTCATGCTGTTTGAACAGCACACGAAACAATCGATATTGGTCTTTCTTTCATCGGCGTTTGTGTAGCCATTTTGAGTTATGGTCATGTGACAAAAATATGACGTAATGACGGGCTACTTTCTGAGCCCACTACAGAGGTGAATGTAATGATCCGGAGTGCAAGAGAGTGCACAAGCTTATGAAATAAATTCTATTTGTTTTTCAGGCTCTTGTCGAACAAAAACCGGATGACACGTGCGAAACTCCAGAAGCTCACGTATGTAATCATAACCTTGATCTGAGATTCATCTTACTCGGTGACGAAAGACATCATAATATCACTTTCGTTATGGTTGTTTTAGTTTAGTGTTAACTTAATTTATTAATTAACTATTAGATATAGAAGTTATACATGGAAACCGGTCCACGCGATACTAGTGGTCACATTTCTGACTTCGTATAGTATACAGGTCGTGACCCCGGCTTAATACGACTTGACCTCCGATCAATACAGTTGACCTCGTATCAATATTGATGACCCGCGACCAATACAGAAATCCTTGAACGTGATTGGTCAAAAGTTCAGTCGCGTGAGGGTCTGCGCTTACTTTTAACCAATCGCGTTCAAGGATTTCTGTATTTCAGTTAAACCTTTTCCAAAGGACAAAATTTTAGACTGGTCCGAATCGAACTTGCATGCGGCAAAGTAAACGTAACCCCAAAATTTATATTTGTTTCCAGCAGGGTAAAACCATTGTGGGAAAAAGGAGAAAATGCTGGTTACCAGCATTTTCTCCTTTTCCATTAATGTTTTCAGAATGCTTCTTTTTCAGGGTCGTAAAAAACAGGGATTGTTTGGTAAAAGGTTGATTAATAAAAATGTCATTGATCAAGTGATTTCGTATTGGCCCAATTACAGGTCCTCGGACCTGTAACTTGGTCATTACCTAATCACTTGATTAATAACATTATATTATTGCCCATAATTAGATACACAGTTCGTAAATACAAACAAGAGAGGCGGCAAATGGGTTGAGCCACAAGTTTATCAATTTAGTTATGGACTTTCCCTATTGGTCATTGAAATAAACACGATTTACTGCAGATAAAAAATTGCAATATATCTGAATGCAGAATAGAGACAATAATTTAATAAGTGGTTCTGTTAGGTGACGTAATGCCTTCACCTTGGTAACCTAGGTCAACAACAATGCTACACTCGTCGCGATTATTGTAGTTGCATTTACTGATGTTGATGTAATGTCTTTTATCTGGGTAACCTAGGTGAACAACAATCCTACATTCGTCGGGATTATTAAAGTTAAAAACGTCTTTCAATTGTCGTGTTTACTGATGCTGATGTAATGTCTTTTATCTGGGTAACCTAGGTGAACAACAATCCTATATTCGTCGGGATTACTAAAGTTAAGGAAACGTCTTTCAATTGTCATGTTTACTAATGCTGATGCAAATGTCTTTTATCTGGGTAACCTAGGTGAACAACAATCCTACTTTCGTCGGGATTATCAAAATTAAGGAATTGTCTTTCAGTTGTCGTGTTTACTTTTACTGATACTGATGTAATGTTCTCACTTTTGTAACCAATTCATAGCTTTATTAGCGATAAATGAAGTTAATAGAATTTTAATGTTTCTTTTGTTGAATAACCAAGAGTACATTTTCATTATTCTTTCGTTGTAATTAAGGATTGCCACCCCTAACTCATCGGTTAATATAACAATGTAACATCGTAGGCCGATGTCGGCAGCATCCGTCTTTTATTATCAGAGTTACAGGCCGTAGACCTTAACGAAGTTAACAAAATGTTTTTTCCCACCTGAATAATCGAAGATATACTATAATTGTAATTTCTTCGAAATTAATTTGAAGTGAGAATTTCGAAGTACAGGGGTGAATGCTAACCATACAGGAATATTGTGTGAAGTTGAACATTTTATTTGAAATATCCGTTTTATCACAGAAGTGGTTTTACCAATGCTCTTCGCCTTTGTAACCGACGGTTCATCTTTAACTCTATTTTCATCGTGATTTATATCTTGGGTTAACAGATGGCCTTCCATCTTCAAAAAGCAACAGTTTGCTTAAACACCTTAACTAACAACAAAATTTTAGACTCTTTCTACTTAAAGGCAATCGCAATCGACAAAATTAATGAACTGATGCAAAACATGCAATAGAAAGCATGAGAGAAACTTTTTGAAAAGCTGGTTACCAATATGTTCTCCTTTTCTCACAATATTTTCAAATGTCCCCTACCTCTAGGTTGTTAAAAACGGGATTGTTTTTAGAGAAGATAAATCCTGCTTTCGTTGTGATTAAGAAAATTGACTTTATGTTGATGACCAACAGTTTCTCCTTTAAAAAAGAACACAAAGATAAATCCCAACCTTTAGGCCACGTTTTGTTGTATGCAGTTAGTAAATATTTTGAAATGGGAAGTTTTAATAATGTCGCTTTGTATACAGAGAGCAAGGAACGTTAATTACGTTTTCAACCTTTTATCTTTTTTCACAGATGACAAAAGGACTTATTTGTGTAACTAATTCTTGTCCTGGGGAAGAAGACTCGTTTAAAAGGCAAGTTTCATACTTATGATTTTCTTCGGCAATCTTAAAATTTTCTCTCCCTTCGGTAGCAAAGAATGGCTTTCACAGACAGTGTAGATTTTTGTTAGGAGAAGTTATTAGAGCCATTCTCTGGCAAAAGGTGGTTCAATGCACCACTGTTATGCATCATTAGTGTACCAAGCAAGACATCACATGATTATGGATAACAAATGACTGAATCATGCAATAGTATAGTCCTTTGAGTTGCAGAAAACTGAACAATAGCAATAAGTTTCGAACCATATCCACCCAGGCTGGTATGATTCGATACTTTTTGCAAATGCATGAAATTCCTTTTTTTCTAGAACCTGGCTCATTTGTATTTTCTATTAGTATTGTCGTTATTGCTTTCACCGACGGTATAGATTTTCACGACGAGACTAAATAATTTTTAATCGCTAATATTGTCGGTTCAAAAAGAAAAGCGAGAGGAGATCACCAATAGATTGGTCAGCATCTGCAACAGCGAACTGCAATACCTTAAACGATTCTCCACGTACAGGCATAGAACTGCTCGTTGTCTGCGCATGTCATATTCTTCGAAGATTCGACCTGTCTTATATGACACATCATTAGCCCCGAAAGCGGGCAGACTTTAGTATTACGCTCTATAAAGTAGCAAAGTAGAAAATAGTTTTTATTAATACGTTTGGGGAGAAAATGAGACCTGCTTTAGCTCCAGATTTCTCTAAACTGTTAATCATAGCTGAGTGAATTACACGAGGTAGCGTTTTATTAAGTAAACGTTTATTTTAGTTTGAAATTCAAAGTAACGGTTGTTGCATAGGAAAGTGGTTCGGTTCTGTACCCAGGATGCCTAAATTAGATAGATGAGTATTAATAGAATGCCATCTAGCGGGAGATAATGTAGAACTGCTGTGCTTCATTGGTGCTTTCGGTTAGGTCCGCGCCAGAGCCGACCTACTTTTTTACCCCTATAATTCAATTAATATGCTACTTTTCATAAAACATCCGAATTCCGATTGATGTCTAAGATTTTTCATTTTGTTTTTCATCGCCTGTAGTTTCATACCATGGAGCTGGTTTACAACCGTGGCAGACAGACTTATCATAGATTGTAATTACAACGTCTCAAATTGCATCGCTCTCTTACAGGTAGGTCAACGTCTCTTTATTATTATTTTTTTTGCAAACAGTAACAAAAACAGCAGCAGCAGCAATAACTACTCTTTGGTAAAGGCTAAACCTTTTTTAGCGAAAGAAGGAACTTTTGCGGACAGTAAAGATCAAGATCAGACTGCACAGAACGTGCAGTCTGCTCTTTGATCTATTCTATCCGCTGGTTTAGTCAGTCCTTGAATAATTAACCTGCAACATGCAAAAAGTTGCATTCGGATATTTGCGTACAGTGTGTTCTCGGATTAAGCTACACAGCCCGCGCAGGACTAATCCGAGACGGCACTTTACGACTGCATTAGATGTTGTCCCACAGTAGACTTGCTCAAAACAGAAAATTACATTAAAACGGAAAATGTGTCTTTTCGGATTAGCCTACGCGGAGTGCTGATCGAAACGACACTTTACGGAAATGTCAGAATGTCCCGTTTCGCATGCAGGCCATCATGTGTCTTGGTTTTTTCGGTTCGTAATTTTGGTCGTCGACAGAGGTCGAGTTAACCTATTTAGCGCTTAACTCATTACCAAACGACACAATTTTAGGCCTTTCCAAATTGAAAGCATTTGCAGACGACAAAATAAAAGTGACTGAAAAATTGAAATTTGTTTTTGCAAAGAGTAGGAAACATTGTGGAAAAAGGAGAAAATGCTGGTTGCCAGCATTTTCTCCTTTTCCCTCAGTGTTTTCTAGAGGTTTCTTTCTCAGGGTCGTCAAAAGTAGGGATTGTGTGGTAAT
Organism: Tridacna crocea; assembly: GCA_943736015.1. NCBI lineage: Eukaryota > Metazoa > Mollusca > Bivalvia > Cardiida > Cardiidae > Tridacna > Tridacna crocea. The sequence goes on from OX031069.1 coordinate 21,877,918, forward strand.
GGGTTAAAGAGTTAAGGTACATCTTTGTAAAATAATGCCTGTCTTTTTTTTTTAAATCTAGAAACCGGAAGGTTATATCGAAGCTCAAGAACTCCAGATGGTGTTTGCTATCAGCGCATCTTCCATGGCCACAGCAGTGTTCATATCACTAGCCGTCTGCCTCTGTTACCGACGATACAGGCGTAATGCGGTCATTAAAGACGGTTACCAACAGTTACTGAATGAGGGGGATGAGTCTTAGGGGTTTTATGTGTTTTCATTGGTGGTATCGTATTGTTTGTCTGCTGTAGTCTTACGCGTATGTACTTTGGATAAAGAACAAACTAACTTGGACGCTATTTCTCAGACATAAAAAAAGCTACATGAATGCCATTTCGAGGCAATTCGTGACTTGTGTGTTTTAACTCATTACCAAAACGACAAAATATTAGGTTTGTCCAAATCGAAAGCATTTGCAGACGACAAAATAAAAGTGACTGAAAATTTGAAATTTGTGATGTGAAGGGTCGAAAACATTGTGGGAAAAGGAGAAAATGCTGGTTACCAGCATTTTCTCCTTTTCCCACAATGTTTTTAAGGGCTTCTTTCTCAGGGTCGTCAAAAGTAGGGATTGTGTGTAATAACGGGTTAATACATTTAACTGATGAGTGTTATATAAAGTTTCATATTTTTCGGTGTCTAATCTTGATCAGCACAGAATACAAAAGTACCTTAAACTATTTTATTATAACGAACTTTTTGACTCATTTATACGCCCCCCCCCCCCCCCCCTCCACCAATTGCAGATGACAGATTCAGTATGGTTTCGATAATATGGTTTGTTTTTGGAAGGGCTGAAAACACTGTGAGAAAAGTAGAAAATAGTGCTGTTTAACCCTGTCTCATTTTCCTACGATGTATTCTAAAACATATCCTTACCTAATATAACTGAACGTTCTATTTGGCATAAAGCTGCTATTTATAGCGAATACAATGTTTTCAAAAACCCTTCTTCAAAAAGGGTCTCATTTGCCTTCGACCTTTTTTTTTTTACTTTGATCCTATCCAACCTCACAGAAATAGAGACTTGTGACATTTCATTTGCGACATGATGAGTAACAAACAGAAGATGCAAGATGTTGTGGTTATATAAGATTTTAAATCGATTTTCCTTTTTTCAAATATTCATTTTGCATGTGAAACCAGTAAATTAAAGATGGTTTACAAACTTAAGTCAACAGCTGTGAGAAGTAAACATTGGACCTTTTTAGAGATTGGACTATTTTTCCTTAATTTAAGACCTATTTTTGAGAACTCAAATGTTTAAAATTCCGTTTTAACCCTTATCCGCACAATTCTGAGTTTTAAACACCTATATGCGAAGGTCTTTTAAAAACATAGAGTGAAAAGGAGAAAATGCTGGTAACCAGCATTTTCTCCTTTTCCCACTATGTTTTCTACCCCGTCAAAAACAAATTTCCATCATTCGAGCCACTTTTAAATTGTCGTCTGCAAATGCTTTCAATTTGGTCTAGCTCTCAATTTTCTCGTATAGTAAAGAGATCAGACCTTCACGTTGCAGCAGAGAGAAAATAGGACAAATCAGAATAATTCTATAAGTACTGTGAAGGTGCTTACCTAGGCCTCTAATTACAAGTAAATATTCTATGTATGATTGTTATTTAGTTGCTTTTTGTATATAACTTGCAAAATAAATGTTATACAGAGGGAAAACTGACCTTTTGGATCTTTTGTAGTTTGAATAAAAAAAAAACCCCTTAACCTTTCACCTAATAAGGCATTTCTATGGTATCTCTAATTGACCCTATATAACAGCAAGGATGAAGCTGTTTCTTATGTGTATATGACACCTTTTGATAGCATAGAAAACATTGTGACAAAAGATGAAATTGCTTGTCACGAGCAATTTCATCTTTTGCAACAATGTTTTCCAAAGGCTCCTACAAGCAATGCGTAGAAATGAGTATCTGTGGAGTAAAGGGTTAAACTGCTAAATATGTCGAGTGGATAGTAAAACACAAATATCTCTTGGATTCTCGAGTCTGTAGATTCCTGAAAGATAAAATGCACCAGGTAGAAAGCACTGTATTCATAGTCCAAGACATGTCAAAAAGCGTTTGATCTACAAGTTCCAAAGATGTCGGAAATGTTTGATCCTGAAGTTCGAAAATGTGGAAAAGCGTTGAGACCTAAGTTACATTCATCTAAGAAATTTTCCGATGCCTAATGTATACAGGCTTATGTAGAAAACCGTAGAGTCTTAGTTCTCGTGTGAACAAATTACTATACTCAATTACCCGAATTTGATCACATAAGTATGTCGATTTTTATCAACAATTCAAATTATTTAACGTAACACATACAAAACCTATCAATGTAGCAAAGCGCTAGATATAGCACAGACCTTTGAAGCTCTATTGGCCCATCAAGGAACACTAAAAATCTTCCCTGGTCGATTATCGAACACTTATAGCACATTGGTGCACCGCCAGTATATCACAGAATATTCTGAAATTTTCAATGACACCGTTTCTATAAATAGCACATTGGCGACTCCCTCTTTTTTGTAAGTCTTACTAGATATACTATACACATTGAATCCCTAGTGTGCTATTTATAGTAACTGTGTCAGATAATGAAATTATTTTATCTCCTGATAGACCAATAGAGTTTCAGAGGCCTCTGGATAAACTGACAAACCCCGATTCTTTCCAAATTTCGATGAACGTCACCTTGATAGGAGTCATTGGTCTTTTAACCCTTGGCAAAGCTTTGCTTTTGTTTTGTGGAAATAGAGCTACTGCCTTTCCATGTCTGCCGTGCAGTTTTAGAGAATAAACTTCACGAACATGTCATTACTGTATACTTTGTGCATTTCACCAACCCATATCCTACTGTAACGTTATAAGTGAAATGAAACTTTCAAGCGGGTAGTAAAAACCCAAATTTTGCTATTTCAAATCTATTTTTTTAAAGGTAATGTCGTGTTGTGAAGGGTCGAAAACATTGTGGAAAAAGGAGAAAATGCTGGTTACCAGCATTTTCTCCTTTTCCCACAATGTTTTTAAGGGCTTCTTTCTCAGGGTCGTCAAAAGTAGGGATTATGTGTGATAATGGGTTAATAGATTTAACAGATGAGTGTTATATAAAGTTTCATATTTTTCGGTGTCTAATCTTGATCAGCACAGAATACAAAAGTACCTTAAACTATTTTATTATAACGAACTTTTTGACTCATTTATACCTCCCCCCCAAAATTGCAGATGACAGATTCAGTGTGGTTTCGATGATATGGTTTGTTTTTGGAAGGGCTGAAAACACAGTGAGAAAAGTAGAAAATAGTGCTGTTTAACCCTGTCTCATTTTCCTACGATGTATTCTAAAACATATCCTTACCTAATATAACTGAACGTTCTATTTGGCATAAACCTGCTATTTATAGCGAATAGAACGGTTCTAAAACCCTTCTTCAAAAAGGGTCTCGTCCGCCTTCTACCTTTTTGTTTTACTTTGACCCTATCCGACCACACAGAAATAGAGACTTGTGACATTTCATTTTCGACATGATGAGTAACAAACAGAAGATGCAAGATGTTGTGGTTATATAAGATTTCAAATCGATTTTCCTTCTTTCAAATATTCATTTTGCATGTGAAACCAGTAAATTAAAGATGGTTTACAAACTTAAGTCAACAGCTGTGAGAAGTAAACATTGGACCTTTTTAGAGATTGGACTATTTTTCCTTAATTTAAGACCTATTTTTGAGAACTCAAATGTTTAAAATTCCGTTTTAACTCTTATCCGCACAATTCTGAGTTTTAAACACCTATATGCGAAGGTCTTTTAAAAACATAGAGTGAAAAGGAGAAAATGCTGGTAACCAGCATTTTCTCCTTTTCCCACTATGTTTTCTACCCCATCAAAAACAAATTTCCATCATTCGAGCCACTTTTAAATTGTCGTCTGCAAATGCTTTCAATTTGGTCTAGTTTTCAATTTTCTCGTATAGTAAAGAGCTCAGACCTTCACGTTGCAGCAGAGAGAAAATAGGACAAATCAGAACAATTCTATAAGTACTGTGAAGGTGCCTACCTGGGCCTCTAATTGCAAGTAAATATTCTATGTATGATTGTTATTTAGTTGCTTTTTGTATATAACTTGCAAAATAAATGTTATACAGAGGGAAAACTGACCTTTTGGATCTTTTGTAGTTTGAATAAAAAAAAAACCCCTTAACCTTTCACCTAATAAGGCATTTCTATGGTATCTCTAATTGACCCTTTATAACAGCAAGGATGAAGCTGTTTCTTATGTGTATATGACACTTTTTGATAGCATAGAAAACATTGTGACAAAAGATGAAATTGCTTGTCACGAGCAATTTCATCTTTTGCAACAATGTTTTCCAAAGGCTCCTACAAGCAATGCGTAGAAATGAGTATCTGTGGAGTAAAGGGTTAAACTGCTAAATATGTCGAGTGGATAGTAAAATACAAATATCTCTTGGATTCTCGAGTCTGTAGATTCCTGAAAGATAAAATGCACCAGGTAGAAAGCACTGGATTCATAGTCCAAGACATGTCAAAAAGCGTTTGATCAACAAGTTCCAAAGATGTCGGAAATGTTTGATCCTGAAGTTCGAAAATGTGGAAAAGCGTTGAGACCTAAGTTACATTCATCTAAGAAATTTTCCGATGCCTAATGTATACAGGCTTATGTAGAAAACCGTAGAGTCTTAGTTCTCGTGTAAACAAATTACTATACTCAATTACCCGAATTTGATCACATAAGTATGTCGATTTTTATCAACAATTCAAATTATTTAACGTAACACATACAAAACCTATCAATGTAGCAAAGCGCTAGATATAGCACAGACCTTTGAAGCTCTATTGGCCTATCAAGGAACACTAAAAATCTTCCCTGGTCGATTATCGAACACTTATAGCACATTGGTGCACCGCCAGTATATCACAGAATATTCTGAAATTTTCAATGACACCGTTTCTATAAATAGCACATTGGCGACTCCCTCTTTTTTGTAAGTCTTACTAGATATACTATACACATTGAATCCCTAGTGTGCTATTTATAGTAACTGTGTCAGATAATGAAATTATTTTATCTCCTGATAGACCAATAGAGTTTCAGAGGCCTCTGGATAAACTGACAAACCCCGATTCTTTCCAAATTTCGATGAACGTCACCTTGATAGGAGTCATTGGTCTTTTAACCCTTGGCAAAGCTTTGCTTTTGTTTTGTGGAAACAGAGCTACTGCCTTTCCATGTCTGCCGTGCAGTTTTAGAGAATAAACTTCGCGAACATGTCATTACTGTATACTTTGTGTATTTCACCAACCCATATCCTACTGTAACGTTATAAGTGAAATGAAACTTTCAAGCGGGTAGTAAAAACCCAAATTTTGCTATTTCAAATCTATTTTTTTAAAGGTAATGTCGTAATCGGACAGTGTAGATCCAAGATCAGACTGCAGGGAACGTGCAGTCTGATCTTGATCTACACTATCCGCAAAAGTACCTTGAGTCGCACGTAGCAGCCTATGAGTTGAAAACGGCGTTAGCCTCCCGGAAAACAAAACACATCGTCATATAAATAATGGTCTTTGGGCAAGAGAGAAGAGAGGACATAGACACCAAGTGAAGAGGTCGGAATTCTGCCATCTGCCTTCTGATGTTGTGGTCAACGAACTTCGTACAAGAGTTCACTTTTCGAAGTACACTTATTTATATTCAGCAATGAATTTGAACAAGGATTCCTAATTTCTCCTAAGTTATATAGGAAAGTTCAGCTTGATTCGTTCATTGAACCCATAAAAGTCAGTCACAATAAAATACTGAAGGCCATGCAAGCAATTTCCACAAAAGTGTCTGTTGCATTTTACTTGTATATGTATAAGCCATACCTGTAAGCTTCCAGAAAGTTACATAAAAGCACCCATGTACATGTATCTATCAATGTCATAACCGCGGGGTACATTATTTTTTTGTGCGTTCATTTGGCAGGGGACACGGAAACTGTTTCACGGCTGTGGTTAATCATGTCGCCCCGAGCCGAAAGCTAGGTGGCGACATGATTTACCACAATTGTGAACAAGTTTCCAAAGCCCCTGCCACCTGACTGTACAATGAATTTATTATACTGCAAAATTTTACCCTTTCAATAATCTCACGAATCGAATATGCTGACGAAATAGAAATTGCCTTCTAAGTACCCCAATTTGATAAAAATTGACGTCACTGGGAATTGACGTCACTAAAACGTGCAGATCGACGCCGCCATTTCGGATGTTGTGTTGCACGTGTAGTGATGTTTACGGGACACTCAAAAGGGAAACTGGCTTTACGTGGTTTTTGCCAGGGAACATGATATATATGTTCCCGGCATACTAACCAATCAGATAATGAGAAACTTCTTTGCATTATAATAATAGTCGCTTTGGTATCAAAGATACTGGAACTAATGAGAGTGCTTTAAGTCGGGCCTGCCGATCCCTTATACGAAATACACTTATCTGAGGACTTGCCTGGTACGATGCATCACGGGGGTGCATTACATAGAGTTTATTTCATCAGTTTGTGGTTAATATGGGGAAATATTTGCCGAAAAAGGGAAAGGTATGCGAAAATAACGAGTGCCGTAAGGCACGAGTTATTTTCGCGGACCTTTCCCTTTTGAGGCAAATCTTTTCCCATATTCACCACAAGCTGATGAAATAAATTATATATTATATTTCCTTTGTTTAGTTTGTCAACGAATGCTACTTTTAAAACTAGTGATCTCAAGTCAGTTGACCAGATTTTCGGAAAAATTCCCTCTAGCTTAAGTGACGTCATTTCTTTACCCATAACATTTCTAAAAATAGACACATGAAATGAAATATACCATCTTTTACCAAAGTATGGCTAGTATTTTTTGCGCGGAAAAATTGTTTTTCTTCTGCAGGTCAACTCTTGCATATTGCAACGTCTGGCGGTTCTTTACTATTTTTAGGTAAAGTGCATTTGAACGCATAATTAAAAAAACAAAGGGCTAAAATTTCGAAAGAACCCACCGTGAAAAAAACTCGAGTCAACCTGAACAAGACCCGTGATTCTCTCGTGCCATCTTTTTTGTCGTTGTTATGGCAGTCTTACGCTTTTGGAACAGAATTTTGGTAGAAAGTCGAAGGATTTATACATGATTATTTGAATCACAGATTCTTATATCCAATCTCCATAACATACAATTCGTACTACGTAGTCTGTTCACTTAGTCATGTCCAAGGTACCCAGGTTATACCAATATCAGGATTGGATATACAGTCCCTTGCTCAATGACAGTCGCTCGTGACTAACGCCACATGGGAGACTAAGACAGGATTTCCTGATTACAGATCAAACATCCTCAACGCCATGGAAGACCCCCCCTTACATATGAGCCATTCTTTTGGCTAAAGGGGGCTTAGTCTCCGCGATGCGTTATAGAAAGCAAAACATCATTATGTACATATAATATTGATTTCGTATAACGATCGAATGAATTGTAAGGTAGACTGATCCTTTGACATGTAGAAAATTACAAATAACAAAAAGAATCGACCCAGGTCAGCCTGCGCGGACTGCGCAGGCTGGCCTGGGTCGATCCTTTTTGCAAATACATTAAAACCCCTTTTCATAGAGTACGGCCCAAACAGATAACATGATACATTTTTTTCTTATCAAAGTTTGTACAAAAAAATAGGTCGTAACAGTCTAGCGATATGATATGGACATTTCATTTTTTAGGAGCTTTGGATTAGTGACGGTATGAAAATATGTATCGGCTTTTGAAAATGCATAATTCGATATACTTTTTTGTTCCTTTTTCTGTCTCTGTCTGTGTCCCTCGGTCTCTCTCTCTCTCTCTCTCTCGTTCTCTCTCTGTTTCTTTGTCTCTCTCTTTGTTCCTTTTTCTGTCTCTGTCTCTGTCTCTCTCTCTCTCTCTCTCTTCTTCTTCTCTCTCCCTCCCTCTCTCTCTCTCTCTCTCTCTCTCTCTCTCTCTCTCTCTCTCTCTCTCTCTCTCATATGACTTATACTCCTTCCTTTATAATACAATTATTTATTTCAGGCTTTTTCCCCTACTATATTTTCTCAGCTTGCCTTCATATCTCTTGTGAAAACCAATCGCTTTCAATCGCTTTGATTGCCCGACTGGGTTAATTTGTGGTAAGCTATCAGGCTCGTGACCTGGGTCGGATACCCGGTTGCGGCAAACTTTCTTTCCGGCTACTTTTAGCCTCTCACCTCTGAGGCATGTGAAAAAATGTGGTCAATGATTTGGAAGGAAAGTTGTGTCAGTACTGGTGTATACATGCATAGGTGCACTTACCGCGTGTTAAGGCCTAAACTGTTGAAACTTGAAACATAAAAACTGATGAAAGCGACCTTTAAAGGTGGCCCTTCAGATTTTGGGACGAAAATTTAACAAGAATACAAAAAAATCATCCTCATACTCCAAAAGCCTTACAATTATCACTCATGAGACCCCGGTAGTCGAAACCCATCCGACAACAAGAGAAATTAGAGATTTACTACAGCCTAGGTTGACCCCGACGGGAAACACGGTCTATTTTTACATGGGCAACTCGCTCATTTACTTACCGGAAATATGCAGACGAAGCTTCAAAAATAGTATCCGAAGAAGACATTATGAAAAATAATTACATGTTTGTTATGTTATGGAATTCCAGCGTCATTAGTCACATACCAGTCACTTAACATTCCCACAATGGGTTTTTTATTTTTGGCGGGAAATCTAAAAATAGCTTAAGAGGCTACGTAGCCTTTTAATGGAATACCATCAAAAACATTTTTTTTGTATTTTTTTTTATTCTGAATTATTGACGATTTGTATTGTTTTTTCATATAAATTTTGGTGATATATATATATTTTTTAATTTGGTGGGATGTGAAAATTCTAGATACCCACCTTTAAAAAAGACGAATGGAGGGTTGGGACATAGTTTACGTACTTCTTTATCTATACAATCGTTGTCACAGATTATATCCAAATGCACTTTTATAATTATAAGAGGCCAACGTGTCATGCCCTGTGAAAATGGGATTGAATGTATCTGCAAAAAAGTATCAACCAAGGTCAGACTGCGCACTCCGTGCAGGCTGACCTAGTTCGAAACTTTTTTATTTGTCAATTTTTCATGATGTTTTCAAGGACGATTCTACCTCATGTTTCTCTTTTAACCCTTTACCAAACAATCCCCGGTTTTTACGACCCCGAGATAGAAGACTTTTTGAAAACAATGTGGGAAAATGAGAAAATGCTGGTAACCACGTGACTTGGTTGATGCATTAAACCAGCATTTTCTCCTTTTTCCCACAATGTTTTCTACCCTGCTGGAAACAAATTTCAATTTTTGGGTTACATTTATTTTCTCGTCTGCAACCGCTTTTAAATAATTTGGATCAGGCTAAAATTTTGTCGTTTGGTAAAGGGTTAACCCTTTACCAAACAATCCCTGGTTTTTACGACCCCGGGATAGAAGACTTAAAAAAAAAAAAAAAAAACATTGTGGGAAAAGGAGAAAATGCTGGTATCCAGCATTTTCTCCTTTTTCCCACAATGTTTTTCTACACTGCTGGAAACAAATTTCAATTTTTTTGGGTTACGTTTATTTTGTCGACTGCAAGTGCTTTCAATTTGGACAAGTCTAAAATTTTGTCGTTTGGTAAAGAGTTAAGACAGCATGTATCGTATGGCTCTAGAGTAACCACGTGACTTGGTTGATGCATTAAACCCCCTTTTGTCAGAGCACAAATCTATGATGATAGCAGTAATGGCCTGCAACAAGCGAAAAAAGGGCATTCGGGCATTTGCGTAAAGTGTCGTCTCGGATCAGCCTGCGCAGTCCGCGCAGGCTTATCCGAAACGACACTTTCCGTTTTTTTTATGTAATTTTCTGTTTCGCACAAGTCTACTGTAGCACAAAATCTAAGTGTTGTCGTAAAGTGCCGTCTCGGATTAGTACGCGCAGGCTGATCCGAGACGACACTTTACGCAGATGTCCTAATGCCCCTTTTCGCGTGTTGCAAGCCAGTTGATATGAATTCTTTTGTAGAATATACAACATCAAGGTGATGGTTTTGGCTGGGATCTTTGCAATATCACTCGTCTTTTACTCAGGTATTTATGAATGTGCCTTACTAGCACTCTGTGAAAAGGGGGCTTGATTTAAATGTATCTGCAAAAAGTATCGACTCATGTCAGCCTGCGCAGTCCGTGTAGGCTCACATGAGCAGATCTTTATTTACTTTTGGTAAATTTTCTGCTTGTCAAAAGACCTGTCTACCTTATGATTCAGTTGGTTGCATAACAAACTAGATATTTTATGATTCTTTTGGTAAACAAAGAAGAGAAAATAAGGAAAGTAGATTATCCTAAAAATCGACATTTTATCATCTCCCGCTAAATGACATTGAACAAGTACACATATATCTAATTTGAGCATCCTGGATACAGAGCCAGCCTACTTTTTTATTTTAGAAGACAACCATTACTTTGAATTTCAAACTAAAATTAACGTTTACTCAATAAAACGTAACCCGGTGAGATTCATTAACCCTTTGGCTGCTGATCGCGACTCACTGACCTTTTGCGGACAGTGTAGATCAAGATCGGACTGCACAGAACGTGCAGTCTGATCTTTGATCTACACTGTCCGAGAAGGAGATATTTCTCCCATAAAAATAAACTTTGAAATAGCAACTCTTGATATTCTACTCTCCACTTTAAGGTATCGTTTAACTTACACAGCAGGATAAAGGTTAACCCATTACCAAACGACAAAGTTTTAAGCTTGTCCAGATCGAAAGCATTTGCAGACGACATAATATAAGTGACTGAAAATTTGAAATTTGTATTGGAAAGGTTAGAAAACTTTGTGGGAAAAGGAGAAAATGCTGGTTACCAGCATTTTCTCCTTTTCCCACAATGTTTTCTAAAGGCTTCTTTTTTCAGGGGCGTCAAAAGTAGGGATTGTGTGGTAATGGGTTAAGCTATGATCAAGTAATATGTAACCAATGCACCGGACATTTATTAAAACAACCCCTACAGGCTGATGTGATAGCTTCGGTATACGCCCTACTTTTCCATTTTCCTACTTAACGTTGTTTCGAGCAACGTCTAATATGTCGTCTGTAAATACTCTCAATTGGACCAGTCTCAAGTCTAATAGAAGCAAATGAATATCCCTTAGAGCAGATCATGATCAGACTTCACAGAAACTATAACTTATTATATTTTCATCGTCTGCTATTTAATTCTAAGACACAGTCCTATCACAAGCGACCAAATATATTGACTTCTAGACAGCTAAATAAAAAAAATGAAACTTTTAAGTTGAGCGTAAAAATAAAAAAGAAATGTTGCTATTCATTTTCTTTTTCGGGGGGTGGGGGTGGTGATGAGTGGGTAAATATCTCCTAAAGAACAGAGTAGATTTATGATCAGACTCAATGTTGATCTACACTGTCCAAAAAGGTCTTTTAGTCACGTTCTGCAGTCAATTAATCAGTTTACATTGAAGGGAAACTTAAGAGAAATTCATAAAAACAATAGGCCTACGGTAGACATAATCATTGTTTTACAATGCACGTGAAGAATGCCTTAGAATAAATTTCTTTGTGGTGGGGTTTGGTGATAATCCATATGAGCCATGCTCTGTGAAAAGAGGGCTTCTTGCGCCATTTGGCTGCAAAAATAATATGGTTTCTCCCTCTACATATCATGCATCCTAAGTCAAGGGACGTTACTCCTAATTCCTCCTGAATGATCAAAGGAAGACTACCAATACACGGATAACGCAAACTTTGACTCTAGCACTCTGCCTTAAACCAAAGAAATGTATAAATCTGCTTAGGAGGTTGATTTTCAAGTTCGTATTTGATTATTTTTTCTCTTTTTTTTTCTTCAAATTATTGATTTCACACAGTTGCTTCCTTGACAAATGCCACATCAGCGTTCTCAACGCTTTGATTCTTTTCTCTTTTTTTTTTTCAGTTTCAGGAGTTGAAGGGTATGTACAATGCTTTCAGTGTAACGGTGTCAAACTGCCTTCAGACTGTACACAAGTAAAAACTTGTGATACCAACCAGGTGAACTTTTTTGTACTTGCTTTTGCTCATAATTGTTTTTTTGTTGTTGTTGTTTTTTTTGTTGTTATTCCCGCTGTTTGTCTTTGTCTTATTCTTGTCGTTGTATTTGTTGTTGTTCTTATTTTTATTTTACTTCTTTTTCATGTCGTTGTTTTCCTTATATTGGTTTTAGTTCCTGTTGTTTCCTGCTGTTGTTTTTCTTTCTGTTCTTGTTTGTTTTGTTCTTCTTGATCTTGTTTCTTTTGTTCTTTATACTGTTGTTCTCTTTTGTGTGTGTTGTTATCAATCTTGATCCTGTTTATTTTTTTTGTTTAGTTCCTACTGTTCTAGTTTTGTTCCTGCTATAGTTGATTCCGTTATTTTTTTTCTTCTCTTTATCATTTCTCTTGTCCTTTACTTCATTTTCTTGTTCTTGTTGCCCTTTTTCCTTCATGTCCTTCTTCTTGTTTGTCTTGCTCTACTTCTTACCCTTCTTTTGCTTCTAATTCTTGATCTTTTTATTTCTCTTCTTCTTCTTCTAGCTCGTCTTCTTTTTCTCCTTTATGTTCTTCGTCTTCTTCTTCTTTCGGAGAACGTTACCTAACCTTTTTCAAATTCTTTTCGAGGACTAGTGTCAATTATTGCCATATTTTGCATCACTCCTTGCCTACCGTTTAACCCTTTGCTCCACAGATACTCATTTCTACGCATTGCTTGCAGGACCCTTTGGAAAACATTGTGGCAAAAGGTGAAATTGCTCGTGACGAGCAATTTCACCTTTTGCCACAATGTTTTCTATGCTATCAAAAGGTGTCATATGAACATAAGAAATAGCTTCATCCTTGCTGTTATTTAGGGTCAATTAGAGATACCATGGAAATGCCTTATGGGGTAAAGGGTTAACGTTATTTCATTTTCGTTTTCACGAGAAAGTAAGTAGGGAGAAATAGAGAATCAATAAGCGGTTTGATAGATGCACTATCACTATCATATAACCGGATTAACCTTTGACAAGATAAACCTTTAGCCGTCTTAGTGCGACTCAAAAACGTCTCGCGAACAACGTGAAACAGGATCAGACTGCACAAAAAGTGCAAATTAATCTTAGATCTAAACTGCATAGATCAAGATCGAGACTGCACAGATTGTGTAGTCAGCTGGACCCGTATTCACCAACAATTCTTAAGAATGTTCTTTGCCTTGTTCTCCAGAATTTTCTACATTTGTAAGTAACACAACTTCTGATTGGCTAAACCATTCGGTTTAGCCAATCAGAGGTTGTGTTACTTACAAATTCAGAAAGCCTAGGAGAATAAGACTAAGAATATTCTCAAGAATGGTTGGTGAATATGGGCCCTGATCTTAGATTTATGGTCTAATAAGGAGATATTCGCCCCCCCCCCCCCCAACACAGAAAAAACCTTTGAAATAGCAACATTGGCTACTTATTATCCGCTAGAAAATTTCATTTCCTTGATTCAGTGGGTTAAGCGTTAAAATATCTGGAAATATTGGCGTTAACCCATTACCAAACGACAATATTTTAGACTGGTCCAAATTGAGAGCATTTGCAGACGACAAAATAAAAGTGACTGAAAATTTGAAATTTGTTTTGTGAAGGGTAGAAAACATTGTGGGAAAAGGAGAAAATGCTGGTTACCAGCATTTTCTCCCTTTCCCACAATGTTTTCTAAAGGCTTCTTTCTCAGAGGCGTCAAAAGTAGGGATTGTGTGGTAATGGGTTAAGGAAACAGATTAGTGGACAAGAGCTGTCGGTTGGCATTATGTTTCAAATGATACATTTATGAAAGAAAGGAAAACAAAAGTTTAAAATGTATACATGTACATGTAGTTCCATCCTATGTAGTTCTTAAGGGTCCCTCGAGGCTTGGGGCAAGTAGGTTTCGTAATCTCGCGGATCCGGGTTAAATCTTCACTCTTTGCACTTTCCTTTTGCATCCCCAGGCAAAGCCATTTTTCTGATGCGGTACTGGTGAAAAGCAGATGTTACATGAGATTATGAGCTATCGCCCTATTATTGAAATAATGTTCCTATTTCAGGTTTGCTACCTGGAAAAGACAGTAAGCGGTTTTGGTCAAGTTACGTACAACAGTGGATGCAGAAATACAACAGTAATTGTATTTGTTTTTGTCTATCTTTATCTTAACCCCTAGGCTGATAAGTGCGACTCGTGTGCAGAATAGATCATGATCAGATCGCACAGAACGCGCAGTCTGATCTGGGATCTACACTGTTCGATATAGAGATATTTTCCCCCCTTCTCTACCACTATATCGTGGTTTTAACGATCGTCTTGAAAGTTTAATTTCACTTATTTAGCAAGATAAAAGTCCAGGGTTCAGGACCTAGTCTTTGAGCTTTTGTTGTATATGTCTAATGATTGATGGATTGATGAAAATGATGATGATTGTGCAGCTACTGTTGGTGCTGCTGCTGTTGCTGATGGTGATCATGGTATCAGAGCCATACTGAATGTAAAATGGAAACGGTTACAAAGAAATGGTAACAACGAAGGCGGTAAAAATAATAACAGATATGACTCCATCACAGCATGTCAATGAGAGTAATGATAATCATATTATCATTAGTAACGACGTTACTAATAGTGGTAATAAGAATAGTAAATGTACTACGAATAGTAATAAGAATAGTAAGAAGAAGAAGAAGAGGAAGAAAAAGAAGAAAAAGAGGACGAAGAAGAAGATGATAAAGAAGAAGAAGAAGAAGAAGAAGAAACCTCCATGCATATCATTACCAAGATTCATCATAGCTCTTTCGGTAGCGTAGAGAATTTGAGAACAAAAATTGATGGTTCTATCTCCGGTTCAGCGGATTTCTTTTCAACAGCATGACTCCCTTTTTTAAAAAAAAGGAGAACCATTTGTGTGCGCATGCGTGGTGTCTACCAGCCAAAACAGTTTAAAAAAGAGAAACATAAAATGCATAACTTTTGTAGGCTGTCCCTTTTATTGTGGAGGGGCCCGAGAAAATGTCAGTGGGAAATTACAGTTAAAAAATGGCTGTTTAGAATTTCGTTTCAGTATAATCTCGTTTTTAAGGGCGTTACACGTCTTTGTTTCTAAACAGACATGTCCTGCTGGAGCTGCAGCACCATTTATCGGCAAGAGAAGTATTTCACAAAGAATGATCGCTGTTTTATGTACAGAGTGCTGCAAGACGGATTACTGTAACGTCTTTGGGTGTGATTCTTTGGGTAATTTGAAAGCTTATCATAAATTTGTGTCGTTCCTTAACTCCTTAACTCCTTATCAAAAGGAAAAAAAACTGAACAAGTCCAAATTGAAAGCATTTGCAGACGACAAAATAAATGTGAATCAAAAATTGAAATTTGATTTGGAATGGATTAGTTTTTACCATCGAAATGATAGTTTCATTTATTTGGAAACATTAAACCATATTTTCACACAGAAAAAAAAAAAACTAATTGAATTATGCTTTGTGAAAAGTGGACTTAATGTATACGCAAAAAGTATCGACTCATGTCAGCCGACGCAATTCGCACAGGTTTACCTCGTCCGAAAGTCTTTGCTAATACTACTAGTCGATTTACTGCATGATCGAGGACCAGACTACCCCAGGATTCAGCTGATTGTTGGATTAAATGGATTTTATGGCCCCATAATTATGGCTAGCATCACACGAAAGAGGATATTCGGCAATTGGCGTAAAGTGTCGTCTCGGATCAGCCTGCACAGTCCCCCAGGCTAATCCTAGACGGCACTTTACAGCTACATTCGATTTTGCGCTACAGTAGACTTGGGTAAAACAGAAAATAACCTAAAAACGGAAAGTTTTTTTTCGGATCAGCCTGTGCAGACTGCGTAGGCTGATCCGAAACAACACTTTACGCAAATGTCCAAATGTCCCTTTATGCGTGTTGTAGGCCGTATCATGTGACGTCATGCTTAGTATCATGCATTCACGGGGATTCATTAAGCCCCCTTGTGTCAGAGCATGGTTCAATTATCACTTTCACTCTTCATCGAATTTTCATCATTTTGAAACTTTCAAACTTTTCAGAAGAAGAATGCTACCGGAAGATGAATTCGGGCTATTTCTACGATTCCACGTCTGACACGTGTTTACATGTCGTCAAGGCGATTGGTCAAACTTTTAACCAATCAGAAGCAAATGATCTCTGCCAATCACAGGATGCCGAACTTATATCTATAAAGAAGGAAGCTGACCAGCAGTTTCTACTCAGTTGGATTTATACACATTATAGTAAGTGCTGCTATTAACCCTACATCTTCGCGAGCCAAGTTTACGATCACTACGTGGGTCTTACCTTGGCTGATTGAGCCCGATTTCGAGATTCCTGCGATGCGCCCTCTATTGGATGTTGGTTATTATCCCCCTTTACATCATATTTCTAAAAGCTAATGAAATATCGTTTTACAAACCGCTTACGAATACACATGAAGCGATAAGCAGACATCCACGTGGGTTTCCATGTTTACCTTCTATTCGAAAGGTAGAGACCTTGTTCTATTTTTATCAAAGACGAAATGCTACGAGTGATTTCATTCGTTGCAGCTAGAGCTGGCTGCATCCAATGAAAAAGCGTATCGGGTGAATGTAAAAAATCAGGCTCGATCCGCCAAGGGTACATTTACGTAGTGAATCGTCAGTCTTGGCTTGCGAAGATGATAACCCTAAGGCTGACTCGCCGACCGTTTGTGGTCAGTGTAGATTAAAATCAGACTGCACAGAACTGGGTCCGTATTCATCAACCATTCTTTAGAACATTCTCAGTCTTATTCTTCAAAATTTCATCACTGTGAAAGTAACAGAACTTCTGATTGGCTAAACTATATAGTTTAGCCAATCAGAAGTTCTGTTACTTTCACTGTCGGAAAATCTTGAAGAATGAGACAAAGAACGTTCTTGAGAATGGTTGGTGAATACGGGCCCTGATTTTGGATCCACACTGTCTGATAAAGAGATATTATTCCTAAAAACATATCTTAGACATAAGAATATATGGGGTGTCACTGTCGAACTGAACATTTCAATTTAGTTACTTAGCAGGATAAGGGTTAAACATCTACCAACTTGTCTGTTTGTTTGAATGGTCTTTGACACCTTTTTCAACATTATTGTCGAACTATGAGCCCACCAGTGCAAGCACATCTATTTATGCTCTGGAGTGACTTTAAATGAAAATAGTCTTCCCTAATCACTGGTTGCTTTCCCACATAAACATAACCGAAACATTTACCAGCGGTGAGAGAGAGGACTGAATCCTGTTGCAATAGCTATCATCAATCCACGGTCCAAAGAAGTTTTCACAACGACCCCTTTCTTACCCAACTTCCAACCCCCACCTTCCGGTTTTAAGCTTTGTGTGTTACAGACTGAGCGATCGGGCAGTTTTTTTTTTTTGTAATCTCGTTGAACTATAAAAGATATTTATCTCTGAATTAAATAAGGCGGTACCTGACAAAGAAGTACAGAAGAAAGAATACGTGGAAGAAAAATAATTTCAGACCGTATTCTCTTAAAGGGGTATCGGTTAAGGTACTTTTAGCACCAGAGTTTCGCAAAGCCTTGTGGGAATGTCACATGATCAATTACATAGGTCGATTATAGGCTGTAAGAATTGACCTGGCAGGGAGAAGCTAACCTTTGGGATGACGATGACCAGTTTATTTTGAATTTTAGTGGCTCGAGCCAGTTCGGATTTGCTAGTCGACTGCGAGTGCATCTGCTAAAAGTATCTTCCTGTCGTTCAATCGTCAAAAAGCATCCTTTTCACTTAATGTAACATTTTACATTTTATATAACTGCAGGTGAAAAATAAAATATTTCTAGTTGAACTTAAAGTGAGTTTTCCTAGAAATTTTGATTTAAGGCCTCACATTTCTGAAATATTCTGTGAAGCTTTAATGATAAAATGGTGCAAAAAATATTGTTTTTGATATTCATTTATCTTTATTTACCCTCTGCTTCCTGTATATCGTAAGGCCAACTTTTATCAATATGTTTTCCACATGTTTACCTTTTCTAAACCCCCAGGCTCCTGAGCGCCAGTCAAAGATTTTTTGCAGACAGTATAGATCAAGATCAGACTGCACAGAACGTGTGGTCTCATCTTGTATCTGCACCTTCCGATAATAGGATATCGTTCCCTCAGAAAATAACTCTAAAATAGAAAGATTCACGTTTTTGCTATCGGCTTGACAGCTTCATTTAGCATATTTAAAAGATTTAGGTTTAAATGTCTTTCCTTCCAGGAAGTACGACAGATTTCTGGATCGGCTTGACAGCCAATGCAACCGGAAGTAGAACATTTTTGTGGCCAGACGATGAACCTGTGGCCTATAGTAACTGGGGGAAAAACATGCTCGCCCAGCCGACAGACGTGTATACTAAAACTGAGGACTGTGTATATATGAAGAGTAGTGATGACTATCACTGGTATGACGATGATTGTGGGGCCGCAAAGTCAGGGTTCATCTGTGAAATTACAGGGAATAATATTGGTGAGTATTATCATCAAAGCTCGGTAAACAGAGTAAGATTAATCCCAGAGATTTTTACATATGAGACAGATCTTATAACAAAGATACATCTTATACAACAAAGATATTTCTTGTGATCTGATTGGATAATATCCTCCGAACATATATTTCATGTGCACGGGCAAATCCAACTAAAAGCAGTTTCCCTTACGGAGCCACGTATGCATTACTACACCATGAACACTACATCCAAAATGGCGGCGTTGATCAAGATTATGTACAAAACTGCACGGTTTAGCACGTTTGACTACGGTTTCAGTGACGAAAGTTCCCAGTTACGTTAGTTTTCATTGAATTAGGGCACTCAAAGGGGAAATTGTACTTTGTAAGCTTACTGAATTTTTCAGACCAAAAACAGTTAAGAATCCATTAACAAGCGTTGGACTGGTAAAACTTTGGAGTATAATAAATTCGTTGTACGGTCAGGTTGCAGTGAACTTGGAAACTTCTTCACGGCTGTGGTGAATCATGTTGCCACCGCGCCTTGGGGCGACATGATTCACCACAGCTGTGGACAAGTTTCCAAGCTCCCGTCCACCTGACGGGGCGACATGATTCACCACAGCCGTGAACAAGTTTCCAAATCCCCTGCCACCTGACCGTACAACTAATACTGTTCATCCCTTATACATGTGTTAGAAGATTTTCTAGAGTTTCACGAAACTATTAAAGGATAAGAGTAATGCTCTATGTCCTAAGATGTGTATTAGAGTATCAACCAGTCACAGCTTTGCATTTCATTGAACAGTGAGATACCTGCATATTTGTAAGGCTGATGCTGTAAAGTGTATACAGAATGCGCAAGCCAAGCCTCTTTACTGGTATACGAAAAATGAAACACTTAAGGTCCGTTTATACAGAGCGCGAACGCTAACGCGAAAGCGAACGCGGTTTTTCGTCCTGAAATATTTTAGTCATTTGTAGAGGAACCGTTCAAATAGAGAGCGAACGCGAACGAGAACAAATATTTGTTCGCGCGAACGACCGCCTTGATTGCCCCCAGAGCGAATTTTCTGAGAAGGTCGCGCGGCTTTTTTGCTATCAACCAATCAGCAGGCATTTTCCTTACATCATTTCCACAAATAGAAACTTGTACGCCTGACCGTTCCAAGAAAAAGCTAGGCACTAGCGTCAGTCTACTTTCTCTTCCTCCATTGTTTTGCGCACAAATACAGTCCTATGATCTCCTCCGTGTCTGACTCTACCTGCGTCACGATTCCAAATGACCAAATTTTATCTCTCACAGCAAGAAAAAGAAGAGCCGCCTCGAAAGCCGTCGACGGTTTTCCGCGTTCGGGTTCATGCTCTATTTGAATGGCAAAACTGCTCAAAAGTCGCGTTCACGTTCGTGTTCGCGTTGGACGCTTTCGCGTTCGCGCTCTGTATATAAACGGACCTTTATAGACCTATGGCATGAAGAGGAACTTTTCGTACGCAATAGTTATCATAATTGGCTTGCAACACGCGAAAAGGGACATTCGGACATCTGCGTAAAGTGTCGTCTCGGATCAGCCTGCGCAGTCCGCGCAGGCTGATCCGAGACGGCACTTTCCGTTTTTATGATTGTTTATGTTTTGAGAAAGTCTACTGAGGAAGAAAATCTAATGTAGACGTAAAGTGCTGTCTCGGATTAGCCTGCGCGGACTGCGCAGGCTGATCCGAGACGACACTTTATGCAGATGTCTGAATGGCCCTTTTCGCGTATTGAAGACCAATTATATAATGCTATGATCACTCCATCTTGTTCTACAAGCACTATTTTGACACTAGATCTACACTAGATCTGCCCACAAAAGATCCTTGAGTGGCGCTTATAAGCCTAAAATTTAACGACAGGGATGATTGTATCTTACAGTAACAGATTGTAGGCAGAAAGTTTTTAGAGGATATTACTACGATAGACGTACTGCAATCTGCATCCATCTGGTCGAGGTCAGCCCACAGGCTTATGATTATAGAGACGCCGAGAAAGCATGCCTGACGGACAATGCCACGCTTGTGGCTGTCGATTCAAGAGAAAAGATGGCATTTTTAAAGAGGTGGATAAATTCAAATGGAGGTACTTGCATATTGCATCTGACCCGCGCTCTGGTATAACAGGGCTTAATGCATTTCAACGATGCGTGATATTAAAGTAACGATAGCTACTAAAAGTAAACAAAGCCCATGTTGAGATGCATGTAAAAGTACGGAAATTATTGTGAAGATGACAATCTGTTATTGAACGATTGATCCTAGACAGAGAAATTGATTTAAAAAAACTAGGTTAAAACCTGCCAAGACACTCTACCTATATTTGTTTACTTTTTGCATGACTTTTTTTTTAAAAAATCCACAAGGCACAGTGACTACTATTAGTCCTGGGAGAGATATTTACCGAGTCGGAGATCTAACCAGCGACCGCTTGTTCTCAAGTCCTGTATACGGACTGAGCTTCCGGGGCTAGAAGCTATCGGAGCTCAGCATAGAGTTTTATGCCTGGCAAAACGGACCGAAGGCTTTAGACTGACCAAAGTGCAATGATTTTGCTAAACAGAGATTTTCTTAATAACTTTGGAGACGAAATTGCAGATCATATACGATTCAGGACTTAATGTCTTGATTTACTACAGCCAGGATCAGATCATACATAACTTGCTATTTGATTCTGTTATGTATTGCCCAATAATTAGAGAGATCTTCAAGCCAAAAGAAAAGATAGTCTCCATTTGAACCATGGTCTGGGAAAAGGGTTTACTCATCTGCCAAAAGTATCGACACAGGTCAGCCTGCGCAGTCCGTGCAGAATGACCTGGACGAAGCTCTTTGCTATTGGCCAATTCCTTTCAATTCCCTTCATGTCAAAGGATCGGTGTACCTGTCGATTCAATCTTTGGAAGGACAAAATGATTTTTAACCCATTACCACACAATCCCTACTTTTGACGCCCCATGAGAAAGAAGCCTTTTGAAAACACTGTAGGAAAAGGAGAAAATGCTGGTAACCAGCATTTTCTCCTTTTCCGACAGAGTTTTCTACCCTTCCGAGATCAAATTTCAATTTTTCAGTCACCTTTTTTTTGTGGTCTGCAAATGCTTTCAATTCGAACAGGTCTAAAATTTTGTCGTGTGGTATAGAGTTAATGGGTGCATAATTATATGATGACGTGCTTGGTATAACACGTCTTTAAGAAGCGGTAAACACCTTTTACCACACCTTCGCGAGCCAAGGTTACGATCACCACGTGGATCTTACCTTGGCTGATTGAGCCCGATTTCGAGATTCCTGCGATGCGCCCTCTATTAGATGATGGTTATTACCTCCCTTTACATCATATTTAAAAAAGCCAATGAAATATCGTTTTACAAACCGCTTACGAACACACGTGAAGCGATAAGCAGATATCCACGTGGGTTTCCAAGTTTACCTTCTATTCGAAAGGTAGCGATTTTATTCTATTTTTATCAAAGATGAAATGCTACGAGCGATTTCATTCGTTGCAGTTATAGCTGGCTGCATCCAATGAAAAAGCGTATCGGGGGAATGTAAAAATCAAGCTCGATCAGCCAAGGGTAGAGTGACGTAGTGAATCGTCAGCCTTGGCTTGCGAAGATGCTTTTACCAGTGCACAGGTGGTTTATTTTTCACCATTACAGCAAATGCAGCAGCTTTCTGGATCGGTGCGCGAGATAGAACAAATTCCAGCACTTTCACATGGCCGAACGGTGTAGCACTGAATTATACAAACTGGGGAGGCCCAGAGTTACCTCCGGTAGAACACAGCCAACCAGACGAGTTATTTTACCATAAATACGACACGCAGTGTGTGTACCTATCAGGTACCCAAATGGACTGGTTTGATGAACGTTGCAATGCCACCAAGCGGGGTTATATTTGTCAGTATGCGGGGGCAACCGAAGCAGAAACGGGTAAGCCTCACTCTTTACCAGATATTCGAATTTTAGACTTATCCATGTTAATGACGTATGTAATAAATATTACCGCGCAGTCTGCTGCGCATATGTTTTTATCATGAATAGTGAGTCAAAAGTCGGCCTATGTGTTTTTGCACATATAGTAATGCTACAGGTGAAATGAACGACTTTCACTTTATTCGGGTGGTATAAATAAAGAGAAAATAATGGTTCTGTGGACTGTCAGCGTCAAATAATATAACCCTTTACCCCATAAGGCATTTGTATGGTATCTCTAATTGACCCTAAATAACAGCAAGAATGAAGCCGTTTCTTATGTGTATATAACACCTTTTCACGGATATTGTAGTAAAAACATAGCAAGAGGTGAAATTGCTCGTCACGAGCAATTTCACCTTTTGCCACAATGTTTTCCAAAGGCTCCTACAAGCAATGCGTAGAACTAAGTATCTATGGAGGAAAGGGTTAAATACTGTTGAACCGGCGTTATATACACCAAAGGGAAACAGGAAATTCAAAGCTGTGGAAGTATAGCTGTGTTCACTTTGAAATGTTTAGTCTGAATAGAAGTAATCGCTCCTAATGGGCAAAATTCTCCTCCAACAGTGACCTGCATCCTTGTTTTTTTGAAGAAACAAGAACGGATTGGTTCCGTTTTTTTGCTCTATATTTTTTGAATCCTATATAAGTGTGGAAAGTTTAAGAAAAATCTGTCCTTTAGAAATTATGTACGTTCACATAGTTATAAAAGATGAGCTCTCAACCCTTTACTCCATAGATACTCATTTCTACGCTTTGCTTGTAGGAGACTTTGGAAAACATTGTGGCAAAAGGTAAAATTGCTCGCGACGAGCAATTTCACCTTTTGCCACAATGTTTTCTATGCTATCAACAGTTATCATATACACATAAGAAACAGCTTCATCCTTGCTGTAATTTAGGATCAATTAGAGATAACATAGAAATGCCTTATGGGGTAAAGGGTTAATTCAGTCAAATTATCTCCATCTTTAACTTTATGGTTTGTATATAACAAGCACAATTGTACTTTCACCATGCTGAAAACCAGGCTTTTACCATTTTTTTGTGCAACACTAAATGAGTTTTCATTACTATTTTGTATATTTTTACATTCTTCCGGTAACTTCCTTTTTTAACGGACTATTAAAAAATGCCTGTTAAATCGAGTATGAGCTGAATTCTTAAAAATTTTATATACCTTTTTCAAAGGGATATTTCTCAGAAACAAGCATGTGACCCGTATTTTTTTCATTTTTAATGTAACTTTTTTTAATATAATGATGAGATCTATTTGTGCAAAGTTTTTTAAAAAATCCGTCCGGTTTTTTTTTTTTTAAGATAAACGTCGTTGAAAGCATGCGAAGACTACTATAGCTGTAATGATTACCAATGCAAATGAAATAAGCTAGAAATATAAAACGGTGTGCTTATGTGTGTAATTGAGGTGAGGCAGAGGAGAGAATGCCAATAATGAGCATTAACCCCTTTTTCCACAATACTTTCGAGCATGGTAGCCTATAATTTGACGGTCTTTGGAGCCTTGTCTCGCTCGGTTATAGTCAAATGGGCAAACAATCTGTATTTTTTAACTTTTAACGCAAATGTCCGACAGCCTTTTTATGTATTTTTCTGCTTTTAACAAGTCTATGAAAACACAAAATCTAATGTAGTCGTAAAGTGCCGTCTCGGATTAGCCTGCGCGGACTGCGCAGGCTAATCCGAGATGACATTTTACGCAAATGTCCGAATGCCCCTTTTCGCGTTTTGCAAGCCATATGATCCCTGTTTCACCCAAAAGGTATGAAGTAACAGAAACTTATGCTCGTATTTCCTCAAATCGTAAAATTAAGGTGTTACGTTCAGTGGAACTTGTTTCTAAGCTTTACACTTGCTTTTATTAAGGTAAGGGGACCCTATTGGGATTCATATAACATCAGACGGATTCAGCCTAAACTCGATTAATCCGCAATCGATACGGGGAACCAGCACCTATTGGCCGATCGATTACGGATTACCCAAATCTTTGCTGAATCTGTTCGATGAAAGACGATGTATCAGGAATCTACATTGAAGTTCCCTGTCCTTGAACTGTGTACGCAATCTTCGTGCGTATGAATTCTAGAGACAGGTATCCTAGGTGATTATCTTCCTCTTTGTACAGGTAATAGAATGCAAACGACTTCAGCTGGTTACATAATGGTAATATTGTTGTATTATATAGAGGATATTTGTATTTTTCGGTGAAAGATCGAAATTTATTTCATCGAGTGAACACCGTCGGTAATATTTTCACGAGTGGCGCAGCCACGAATGAAAATATTACCGCTGGTGTTCACTCGATGAAATAAATTTCGATCTTTCACCAAAAAAAAGCTTAATTTTTATATTCTATTTATTTCATGCTTTTAACCCTTTCTGGGAGAGGCTTTATCAAAATTCAGTACAATTCTTTTCCGTTGTCTCCGTGGCGCATCCCTCCCGCATAGCAACACATTACAATATTATACGTCAAGCGCGAGAAATGTAAGGTAAATGACGTCATATTTCCCATCTGGTTGTGAGGCACGCACAATTTACCTAGGCTACAAGAAAGTGAAAATCGGTATTTTCATTGGTCGTACCAGTGTAAGATCGAAAAATATTTTCACTGCTATTCTCGACATCCTACCGGAAAGCATGAAAAAAAAATGTGATAAAAACCTAAGATTCGGATGTAAAAATGTCGGATGCTCCATTGCCCTTACAATCCATAGCGGTGTTATCGACCTGTTTGTTCTTTGGGCTTTACCTTTGATTCAATCACTGATACATGTACCTTGAATTAATATAATCTATTTTCTTTTTGTATAGAAATGGGGTGTTACAAACTTCTTGGCAACCATTTCTTCTTCGATTATCGTACAAAACTCTGCGTCAGTGTAGTTAATGCTACGGCAAGTGATAGACATGGTGCACAACAACAATGTGAACGATTCAACAGTAGTTTAGTGGAGATTACGTCAGAAACCAGAACGAGGTTTATTCACAGTCTTATATACTCTCTTGGAAGTAAGTTATGTTGATAGTTGTTATTGTTATTGCTGCTGATGATGATATTGTTATTTCTTTTCAAAGTCACCTATGATATTCTGTAGAAGATTTACAGCTGACAACTTCGCAAAAATCATTGCTGTATTTGGATGACTGTTGTGAGTCAAGTTTTGATACATGACTGCACGTCAGTTAAAAAATGACACATTGATCTTAAAGGTAGTGGACCTGTACTAGAAAACATATTTCCAATATACATGTAATATTATTCTAGAAAATTTGCTAAGATTAAAAATGAGCAATATTGTGCTACTTTCACCGAGGCACCTTTTTCCTTTTTGTCCTTCGTAGAATTATTATTCATTTTATAAATCTAAAACCACCATTTTTTCATTATAAATAGATATGATAATTACCGCGCTTTTCTGGAAACTAATACAAGTATCAACAAAAAATTTCAAGATAGACATCAAAGGAGTTTCTGGTCCGTAAAAAATGTGCAAAAGTTTATATCTGTACAAATTTGTCTTTATCAACTGTCAAGAAATTTTATGCCATGCTGCACTAGGCCTATTACGGGTCCACTACCTTAATTCGAATTTGGAAGGATACAAGAATCGACAAAAAATATCAAATAATCCACATGTAGGAGGGCTCCTCTTGGCCCGTATTCACTAACCATTCTTAAGAACGTTCTTTGTCTTATTCTTCAAGATTTTCTGACAGTGAATGTAACAGAACGTCGGATTGGCTAAACCATGTGGTTTAGCCAACCAGAAGTTCTGTTACTTTCACACTGACAAAATTCTGAAAAATAAGATTAAGAATGTTCTCAAGAATGGTTTGATGGATACAGACTCTGATCGCCATCGACGGCGTTGGCCACGTTGCAGTGCCCCTTGGATAAAGTACTTTTAGCCCAGTACTTGTGTATGAATGATTATTATGCTGCAAAGAAATTTCTTGCGATCTGATTGGGTAACATGTTTTGAGTAAGTAATGCCGCCCTTTGGAAGCTGCACAGTTCCCTGCCGGGAGCCCCGTAGACACTTGACTTAAACACTTCAATGGAAAATCTGAGATGGAGGATTCGAATCGAAGCGAGTCGCCCATAAGACGAATACAACTTAACATAACTTGTTTCCTTTCATGATTTTCATTGCACGGAACTAATGACACGGAGATTACTTTGAAGAAAGGCATAAGAAAGTTTCATGAAAAAATGTCAGTTCAGCTATAAGAATGTGTAGATTTAAAAAAGTAACACAACCTCTGATTAAGCCAATCAGAAGTTTGGTTACTTTCAAGCTTGGAAAATGCTTGAGAATATTCTAAAGAATGGTTGGAGAATACGGACCAAGGACCCGAATTTAAGATGATTTATTTGTCACGTTGAATTTGTTTTGTTCTATCAGTGTTCTCTAAGTTACATGTATAACCTTCTGTAATTCCATATTTAGCCAATAAATGGAGACTGTAATTTCTACATCCATTTTAGAGACATGTGTAAAGAATGTAGGAATAAGAACAATAATGATCGTGCCTGTACACATTTAAAGGATTTAAAGCTTTGCTCAGACACTATTTCACATAACCTCCCTTGTTTTCAGTGTAATATACCCATTACCAATTTTCTTATCTTGCAAACGTTTGATATGACATTAGTATCATTTAGTATCATTTTTGACGTCATTTTGTACGCATTTCATACAAGTTAATGGGTCTCATGTAAAATACTGCGGGTGAATTTATGAATGTTTATGAATGTTTTTGCATCATGTGATGTATATTTTGTAGAATATCGTTATGTGATTAAAAGAATCTGACATTCGTGGGCGTTTGAGATAAAATCTTATTAAACTCGCCAAGGAAAATGTTATTAAGCTCACCAAAGGCTCGCTTAATAACATTTCCCTAGACTCGTTTAATAAAATTTTATCTCAAAAGCCAACTCATGTCAGATCCTATATATTTGTGAATGCATCTTCTATGTTGTTTATACCAGAAAATGGAACGGATTTCTGGATTGGCGGTATGGATCTCCATAAAAACGGAACATTTTACTGGGAGAGATCAAATCAGATGTTTAACTATACAAACTGGCATACAGTCCCAACCCAAGACCCAAAGGACTGTGTTATACTAGATCGCAACGATAACTTTCGATGGAATCCTCAAGCTTGCTCATCGCAAAAAGAGGGATACATCTGTCAGGTTAATAAAGAGACAGTCACACGGAGGGCCATAACAAAATTACAAAAGTTACAAACTACCACCTCTACAACGCCAACCACTTCTACAGCTTTTACGACAACAACAACATATCCCACTTCAACTACAATTGTCTCAACCACGACCACAACACAATATACAACCTCTACAACAATGACAACAACAACAACAACACCGCCTACAACAACTACGACGCTGCAAATGTCAACTTCAGCAGCACCTACGACTACTACAACACCTACAACAACAACAACGTCGCCTACGACTACCACGACAACACCAGTCACAACAACAACACCGACAATAGGAACATCTACGACAACGCAATTCACAGCTTCAACAACACCTTCGACAACAACGATCCAGACCACGCCGATAACAACTACAACTATGGCCTTGGCTACCACAGCTTCATCGATGCCTTTAGCAACCAGATTAACACACAATCCGGTTTCTACAACGACCTCAGCCAACAAGACTTTGGCAATGTCACAAGCTACCGTCATAGCTACAACAATAGGTCCAATGAAAACAGCAAAGTTAACATCTACCACAACAACCCCAATATCAACCTCAGGTAATGAGTTCGAGGCCCCGGTAAATGAAGAATGTTTTGATGTTTGTATGATCATAATTATCATTGTCCCTGTTGTCAAATAATGGCTGTTTTTAGGCCAAAGTCTTAAGATGCATTGCTAAACATCTGTACTCAGAGTAGAAAGCCGCTTTATTACCTAAGGCTAATCATCAGACACTCTAAAGACCGTACATACAATTACTAGGCGTGCCCAGTCAAAATGATCTGCAATCTACTAATAGTTATGAACTGTACAATAAATGTTCTAGTGAATAAGTACATGTTTATAGCTATCTAAAGATAACATGACTAACAGTACAAGTGGTAAGACATGCATGTAAGGCCCCAGAGTAACAACAAGCTTTGTAAATACATGTAGCATGAACAATATAAATCTCTTTTATAATGGTAGACGGCGAAAGAGGTAAAGGGACATAATAGTACAAACTCTTGTGGTGCCATGTGAACAGAAACAATGAAAAGTAACCATGCCATCAACTATGCTTTTCACCTAAATGTTTTGAATTTTGACGAAAAGTAAGATTTTTAAAGTGAAAAAGAAATTTATTAGATGATGACCCAGCTCAACGCGGGAAAGGGTGGAGTTGAAGGAAAATCAATATTGTGATCACAAAAACTTGCCCGCAGATAGGGTCACAGAATAGACGAGTCCATATTTTTACTTCTACATTTATTCGAGCTTGGTATCAAAAAGAAAGCCAAAGAAGGTTTATGCCCCGTTTGTTTATATCTGTTGAATACATTGTTAGTCTGATTATGAATTTGAAAGAAACAAAACTTCAGATTGATTTAGGCAAGTGGAAGTTGTGTAGCTCTCAATTTAAGAAAACTTCATGAGAATTCCTGATAATTCGACTTTTACCGTTCATAAGGGGTAATAGTAAGCATGCGATGTACTTGGTAAAGAATTGATGCTTCTATTTAGACAAAACTTTAGTCCAATATTTTAACATGATTCATTTTATACAAACTGCCGTGGGTATTCTTAATAACACAGACAGTCTCTATGTCTGTATCTAGAGATCAAGGTCGTGTGAATGGACAGAACATTCAAACGTTGTTACTTGGTTACAACTTTCTTGTTACATTCCTCTCATTTGCTCAGTCATTTTTCTAGAATGGCAAATAAACACTGTTTAAGAATTCAGTGCTTCTTGTATCGCTGTTTACTCTGTTTTTCTTTTTCAATCCTAGAAACAACAACCCGAGGTCGAACTTACTCTCCCGATGGCTATTTCGATATTTCAAATAGTTCGGCAACCAGTGTCTGCATCAAACTGTACAATACTTACCTTCAATACCAGGACGCTAGTAACATTTGTATGGCAAACGGTGCTGTTCTTGTGTTTCCAACGAGTCGAGAAATGGCGGAGGACATAAAAGATTACATGGATAAAAGTTACCGTGAGTTTTTTTTTAATTTGATGTTTCTTTCAATTATATTTCCCTTTTTTCATTACTTATCGGTTTCTTTTCGTTTTGTCAATCCCGGTTGAATGATCTACTTAAAATTTAGATTGAAATCGTTCAAAGCAACCATTAAAGCGCATGAACAAAATCTGCATTTTAACTCTTTTTTAACCGCAAGAATAAATTCTAGAAATACACATATTAATAGAATTATCAAATGACGACATTGGTGATTGTAAGGGTAGAAAACATCGTGAGAAAACGAAAGAAAAATGCCAGTTTCATGTTTTTCTCGAATTTTGATTATGATACGAAAACTAGTTGGAACTCCCAAAAGCTTACCTAGAGGCAGCGAAAAGGGGTAGACCTGTGTCATTTGGAAGACAACATGTATTTAACCCATTACCACACAATCCCTACTTTTTACGCCCCTGAGAAAGAAGCCTTTTGAAAACACTGTGGGAAAAGGAGAAAATGCTGGTAACCAGCATTTTCCCCTTTTCCCACAGTGTTTTCTGCCCTTCCCAGAACAATTTTCAATTTTTCAGTCACCTTTATTTTGTCGTCTGCAAGTGCTTTCAATTTGGACCGGTTTAAATTTTTCTCGTGTGGTAATGGGTTAAGTCCATTAAACATGCTTAGCGCGACTCAAAAAGACTTTTTGCAGACAATGTAGATCAAGATCAGACTGCACAGAACGTGGAGTCTGATCTTGGATTTACATTGTTCGATGAGGAGATATTTGTTTTACTTAAATGACTTTGAAATAGACCAGCACTGTCAAGCAAGGGAATTACCATTATCAAGGCGCGAGTGCTGCAGAAGTTTCAAAGAGGCAATACAGGAAAAAGGTTGACGAGCGGTTTGTCACGTCAAAATCGATGATAAATGAATACATGTAGGTTTTAATTAAAAAAGAAATCTTTCCTTCATTCCAGCCGGAGTTTCGTCTTTCTACATCGGTTTAATAAACCCGAATGGTACCGGAATTTTCACTTCGACGGAAGGTGACCCACTTGTTTATACGAACTGGCTACCAGGAGAACCCACACAAAGGAGTCACTGCGCACGCGCAAATAAAGCTTCCGGTTATCAGTGGCAAGCTATCAGATGTATATACCCAATACCGTTTATGTGTCAGAAACTCCAGGGTTGCTGATATTAACCTTCCCAGAGAAATCTACCTGTTTATCTTACAATTTTTATTTACAATTTTCCTTTTCCACAGCGTTTGTCTAAGAATTATTCGACAAACTCTTTCAATATTATATGTGTTGATTGAAATTACCGGCCCTTTTGTACATAATATTTGAAAAGGGCTATGGAGAAGGGGACTTAAGGTAAGACCTGTATAATTCACTTCCGGTGAACATGGGGCAAAAATTCTAATTGGTTGATAAATAAGGATAAATAAGAACTTACGCAGAAATAATATTTTTGCACATTTCTAACGGATCAGAAATTCCGTTTATGTCTATCTTGAAATTATTGTTGATACTTTTGTTAGTTTTCTGAAAAGGGAGGTAATTAGGCCTATTATCTCTTTTTGAATTGAGAATATAGTGGTTTTAGATCTATAAATGATAATTCAAAGAAGGAAAAAACGGAAAAAATGAATCGGTGAAAGTAGTTCAGTAATACTAATTTTTAATTATAGCTAATTTTGCAAGATGATATTTTAATGGAAATAGCTGTTTTCCATTACACAGGTCTTACCTTAAAGCATCGTCGTAAAGCATTCCACCGGGCAAGTTGTCGTTTTATATAAATTTGAGCCATGCTCTGTAAAAATGGAGTTTAATGCATCTGCGAAAAGTATCGACCCAGGTCAGTCCACGCAGGCTGACCTGTGCCAAACCCTTTCGCTATTGGTCAATTTTATGTTTGTCCGAGGACCGGTATAGCACATGATTCGGTCAGTTATTTAAAATAGTGGGTATTATGGATCCAAGATTATGTGATCATTAATTGCTAAATTGAAAATATTAATTATTCTCCACGAAACCCTGTGTTGTAGGTACTCATTAGAATCGTCTCATCGAGACGATTCTAATGAGTACCCACAACATAGGGTTTGGAAGAGAAATAAAGGATTTAGAAAACCATCACTCTCTCTGTTCTGAAGCTCTGAATTATCTTTTATTCGGGGGCTTGGTGTTCCTATCATTTTAACCGTACTCTGACAAAAAGGGGGGCTTGTCGCAATTCCGTGATACAGCATACCAAGGAATTCATCATATCACTGCGGATCAATAACATTCGCCTTTGTTTCACGCATGGCAGAATCTTAAGGTAAAATGATTCTGGGACAAGCAGAAAATGGAACAAAAGCAAAAAGCTTTTAACCAAGGAGTGTAAGAACTTTGTAGGCTATGTTGAGTTGATACCTTTTGGAAAGGCATGAAACCTCCTTTTCACAGAGCATGGCGCATTTTTACTGTCTGTCTGTCTGTGTATTATTCAACGCGTAACCTCTTGTAGATTTTGATTGTCAAACGGTCAAAGAGGTAATCATTTGAAACAATGGTTCTCACTTATGTACGTATAAATGTCTTTTAAATGTTTCTTCGCGAGCCAAGGTTACGATCACTACGTGGATCTTACCTTGGCGGATCGAGCCCAATTTCGAGATTTCCGCAATACGCCCACTGTTGGATGCAGCTTATAATCGCCCATTACATCATATTTCTTATAGCCAATGAAATATCGTTTTACGGACCGCTTGCGAATACAATAATTCAACATGAAGCAATGACCACAAACGTACTTCGACATATTCCATGGTCAGGTGCTGTGATATAGCCTAAAACCTCTGATAATTAATTGGTCGCACTTTCTGTAAATATTGTTCGTCTATGTTTTTTTTCGGTAATAAATCATTATAGATCCTGCACACATCTACGGAGGTATTCATGTTTACCTTCTATTTTTATCCGAAAGTCGTGACCATGTTCTATTCTTATCAAAGATGAAATGCTACGAGCGATTTGATTCGTGCAGTTAGAGTTACCTGCAACCAATACAAATGCGTATCGTGGGGAATGTCGAAATCAAGCTCGGTCCGCCAAGGGTAGAGTAGCGTAGTGGATCGTCACCCTTGGCTTGCGGAGACGGTCTTAAATGATGACAAAATAGATTAAAAAATATAGTATAATATATATTCACTCCCTTTGCTTTCATTTATGGACTTCTAAGGAGCGAGTGTTATTACAGTCCATGTCCCGTTTATGCTCGAGTCAAAATATGAAAATGAGTTTATCTGGCATAGTCTTTTATTACATAACCGTTCATTAAGTGTTTCTTAAACCTTATCCTACGAAATAAATGAAATAAAACTTCCATGCCAATAGTAAAAACCAAAGCTTCGCTGTTTAATCTCAACCAGACGACTAAATTCTAGCCCCATCCAATTTGAAAGCATTTGCAGACCACAATTTCAATGTGGCTCAAATGGTGCAATTGTTTACTGATAGGGCAGAAAACATTGTGGGAAAAAACTTCTTTCTCAGGGTCGTCAAACGTCGTCATTGTGTGGTAAAGGTTTAAAGGTATTTTTGGATGAACGACATATTATCGCAAAGTGTTGATCGAAGATCAGACTGCACGTTCTGTGCAGTCTGATCTTCATCTACGCTTTCCGCAAAAAGTCATGGGGGCGCGCTTTGCAGCCCTATAGAAATACTGATAAAGATATCATCCAAGCCCGACCCATATTTTAAATCACTAGTTTTTGTCCAATCAAATCAGTCCTTCAGAACTACTCTATTAACGCGCAAGTTTCTTGTCTTCATAGGCCTCTAAACACTCCATTTGTCTTTCAAGGGAAGAAGAAACTTTCATTAGCTGACACCATTATTATAAATAACACATTGGGACTCCCTCTGTATCGTATCTAGTAAGACAAGTTGTTCATCAAAGTCGAAAAAAAAAATGACCCCCGTTCTCTGTCGAAGATAACATTTAAACGAAATCGGATAACTGGATCTAGTTACCGTTGATCGATGTTCGATGATCGGCCAAGGAAAATTTAAAGTGTTCCGTGATAGAACAACAGAGTTTCAAAGGCCTGTGGTATTCTTATTGAATTTGCAATGCTTCTAGCCGAGAATGCTCGAGTCCGAGGCTTGGTTCAGCTCTTTTCTGTACTGTTCTACTTCTAGTCCCTCCCAGTGCATGTTGTTTAATGGCTGCATGAATCTACAATTATATCACGATAAAATGTTTTAATCCTATAGCAGGCGACAGAATTTTACCCCTGTCCAAATTGAAAGCATTTGCAGACGACAATTTCAATATGGCTCAAATGCTGCAACTGTTTATTGATAGGGTAGAAAACATTGAGGGAAAAGGAGAAAATGCTGGTTACCAGCATTTTCTCCTTTTGCCACAATCTTTTCAAAAGGTTTTTTTCCAAGGGTCGTCGAAAGTCGTGACTGTGTGGGAAAGGATTGAATTAACCATTAAAAAAAACATTGCTTTGTTTATGTCGATTAATAAGAAAAGGGCTTTTGATAAAATTGTGGATAGAGTTGAAACTTTCAGTACCTGAAAAACAATCATCGGGGGAAAAAGTAAAAAATGGTGGTATCCAGCATGCTCTATTTTTCCCACAATGTTTTCCATCCTGTCGAAAGATAAACCACATGATTCGAGCCCTGTTTGATTTGTCGTGACCGAATGGATTCAACTTTGGCAAGCCATTATGAAATTTTGCTGTTTGTTAAAGAAATAAATGTGAAATACAGTATCTGGCACTAGTATGATTTTGAGATGACACTTGACTTACCCTTTACCGCACAATTGCGATTTTTAACGACTCTGAAAAGGAAAGCTTGAAAAACATTGTGAGAAATTGAGAAAATGCTGGTAACCAGCATTTCTTCAGTTTCTCACAATGTTTACTTCTCCTAGAAAAGGAAATTTTAGTTTCTGGGTTACTTTTCAATTTTCGTCTGCAAATAATTTCAATTTGGACAAAGTTTTACTATGTTGTCAGTTATATGGAATCTTCCAGAACACCTGTTCGTGCTTTCCTGGAGCTTTTTTTACCTTTACTCTGAACAATATTATTTCAAAGCCACTGGCTGCTTTCCCACATGGCCATAGCCAAACAATGGTCAGCTGTGAGAGATTAATGAATCAATTCCCGGAAAGAAATTGGCCGAGCTGGGGATCGAACCAGCGACTCATTGTAATGACAGATTTCGTCTCGGACAGGGTCGATAACATTGTAGCAAAACGTACAAATGCTGATTACTAACATGTATCCTTATTTACCACAACGTGTTAAAAAGGGTATTCCATTAAGTTTGTTCAAAGCAACTGTTTGGTAAGGGGATAATGTTTTATATTCAGAATAGATTACCTTTCCATCACGGTATAAAGTGTGGACGTCTCTTTCTCTGATAGTGGGGTGAAAACTGTATCTAGGTTTCTCTGTATATTTTGCATGCTGTGGAAAATTGGAAAACATAGACATAGACATAGACATAGACATACTTTATTACGTATACATATACATGTATCTTGTAATATTATAAATGTTTTTACCATACCTGTGGTCATGTGATGTGTACAGTTACAACCCCATAGAATATAACAAAAGCCAATTTCTACCGTTTTACAAAAATACTGAGAAAAAAAGGAGATAGTACTTATACGATAATTAATGAGTAACCCAAACTTGTATAGTACATAGAGATCACACCTTGAAGGGGTGGTCGCTGAGCGTGAAATGGACACTATAATTTGTCATTTTGAGCTTTACCTTAGAAAATATCTGAAATAGCCCTTTACTCCATAGATACTCATTTCTACACATTGCTTGTGGGAGCCCTTGGAAAACATGGTGGCAAAATGCGAAATTGCTCGTGACGAGCAATCTCACCTTCTGCCACAATGTTTTCTATTCTGTCAAAAGGTGTCACACACACACAAGAAATGGCCCCCACCCTGCTATTATTATGGGTCATGTAGAGACACCATAGAAATGCCTTATGGGGTAAAGGGATAATGTAACAGAATAAGGATATGATGGAGAACGAGACATAAAATTGCTCGAAAGTAGTGCTGAGCAAGACAAATACAATGCATAATATAAAACGACTTACAACATTCCGTTACTAGTCAAATTACTCAATTTGGAACAATACATTTTTTAAAAGTTTCGCAATGAAACATACACTTAGAAAGGTACGTAATTTAAAACAGTGTGGGGTAGGACGAATAAAATGCGTATATATTTGACATCTTGCAACGATCCGTTGCTAGTTTAGAGGTACTAAGACTTACAAATAATACTTAACCCCTGGGCTGCTACGCGTGACTTCAGGACCTTGGGGACACTGTAGATCAAGACCAGACAGCACAAAATGTGCAGTCTGATCTTGGATCCACAATGCCACATAAGATGTTTCCCCATTAGAATATCTTTGATTAAAAAAAAAAAAAAAAAAAAGGAACAGTGCGATTATTACTGTCGTCTTGACACGCTGATTTCACTTATTTATTTAGCAGGCCAAGGCTTATAGTATGTAAACGGGAAATAATTGATTGAACGTGTTTAACGCCGTTTTCAACATTATTTCAGTATTACACATTTGCATTCAACAATGACAATCTCTGTTTTGTAGCACAGGTAATAAAACGGGAAAGGTTCAATAAGATTCTTACATTACTTGAATTAAGTAGCTGTAACAGCTTAAACATATTCGGTCGGACGCGGAAGTATTTCCTTATGTAGTTTTTACGAAAGTCACTATATGCTGGACAAATTAGAATAAAATGGTACTCATCTTCAATCTCTCCAGAATTACATACTGTACAAACTCTATCACACCTTTCAATTCTTTGTCTACCATACCTGCCTGATTCAATACGTAAATTGTGGGAGGAAATTCGAATTTTTGTAAGCGCGCTCCTGTTTTGTTTAGTGTTCAAAATTCTAATATAATTTTCTAATCCCCAATTTGGCTTGATATACTGATAAAGTGACTTGAGAACCCGATTATTTTTTATATCCGATGACCATGTCTGTTTAAAGCAATCTAAAAGTCGTGTTTTAAATATAGAAATAAACCTAGTTTCATCAATGTTATTTTGGTAAAGCCAGTAGTCAGAAAAACCAAAAGTATCTAATAAAGTCTTGACCTTGTTTGCCCAATTATTTTTTGAACCTGGTTTACATCTTTCAAGAGAGTTTTGATAAATTCTTTTTAAGATGACATTATCAGTGTGAAGTAATTTTAGCCAATACTTAAGGATAAGAACATTTCTTTGTATATATAAAGGAAAACGCCCTAATTCACCATATATAGCTGCATTACTGGAATTCGATCTAACCCCAAGAATTTGCTTACTGAATTTTAGTTGAACGCGTTCTAGCTCCTTAGACTTTGAAAACCCCCAAATTGGACATCCAAAATTGAGAATCGAACCCACGAAAGCGTCAAATAGTTGAAGAGATATCTCAGGACATAATTCAACTTTCTTAATGTTATACAATAAAATATTCATGGCTTTAAGAGATTTACCAATAATGTATTGATTATTTAAAACGAATGATCCAGTATAATTGAAGACTGTACCCAGATAGTTTATATTGTCTACAACTTCAAGAGTTTGTCCATTGTAAAACCATTTCTCGGTTGGCAATATATGTCCTCTCTTACGAAAGACTACTATTTTAGTTTTGTCAATATTAACTTCTAAACCCCAATACTGACAGTACTCATGTAGCTGGTTAAGGCTATTCTGAAGGTCCTCTACCGAGTTACCTACTACTACCATGTCGTCTGCAAAGAGCAATACAATAATACAAATATCTATTATACTAACTCCTGAATCCATTTGATTTTGCAAAAAGAGCTCCAAGTCCTCTAGGAAAAGTGCAAATAATACAGGCGAATTATTCAAACCCTGTTTTAATCCTACTGCTATATCAAAAAAGTCTGAAAGTGAATTTAAGTGCTTTACGCATGATTTAACAGTTACATACATGGCTTTAAATATTCTAAGTATTTTACCATCTAAACCCATTTTCAGCAGTTTAAACCATAAGGCGTTACGATACACTGAGTCGAATGCCTTTTTAAGGTCTACAAAGGCACATGGAAAGCGCTTTTTATCTTGCATAAAATGTTCAATTAAATTTTGTAAAATAAAACATGCGTCAACTGTGCTACGCCCTCTCCGGAACCCAAACTGAGCGTCAGATAGTAAATCATTGCTTTCGAACCATTTTTCCACTCTGCTGGTCAGAATACTTGTAAATAGCTTTCCCAAATTACTCATAATGGTTATCCCTCTATAGTTGTTTGGCACAGATTTGTCACCTTTCTTATAGATTGGTATAATATAACCCTCTGACCATTTTTGTGGGAAACAACCTGAATCAAATACCGTATTAAATAAGTCCGTTAAATGCCCCGTTAAAATATCGTCAGCTTCCAAAAAATATTCATTTATCAAATTATCAGTCGGACAAGATGCCTTGTTGCGGTTTAATTTTCTGATTGCAGATTGCACTTCCTGGTAAGTTATCTTAGTATTTAATTCTGTAAATGTTGGGTTCTCGATATTAAAGTTAGCAGACGATATATAACTTTCGACCTCCTCTATAAGAGAATTACCTATATTACTATACACATCTGAAAAATGTTGCTTAAAGTCCTCGATATGAATAGGTGACGAAGAGACAAACTTGCTCTTACCGAAATGTTTCCAAAAGTCTCTAGGTCTATGTTTTTTTAACTCAGTAAGTTGCTGTGCTTTTTTCAACATAAACCCTCTTTTCTTTTTACGAATTAATGTTTTATACTTTGTTTTAAACTCACATAACTGCAACCTATTTTCATAGGATTTACAACGATTAAACTCCCGTAAATACTGCTTGTATAAACTCTTTGCCTCATAACATTCTGTATCGAACCACTGACTTTCGGCATAGCGAGATCTCGTTTTATTAAGTGATTTTCGCTTCAAAAATAACGGGTCCGCGACTTCACAAATTTTGCTCGAAAAACTAGAGACCATACTTTCGATAGAGTGTGTATCACTCAAATTAACATTATTTAAAATCTTATTAAAATCTGGCAATTTTCCTATCAAACGCCTTCTAAAGACATCCCTTTTATCCTGGTCCCATGAGTAAGTATAATATTCATCAGAAATATTCAAATCGATAGGTATGTTCGGCAGGCTCTTCCCACCGAAAAGGTTAAAGCGCAAACTTGCTCATATATGAGCCATGCATCTGCGAAAAGTATCGACCCAGATCGCTGTCCGCGCAGGCTGACCTGGGCCAAAATTTTTCGTTATCTCAAAACTTTCTGCATGTCAAAAGAAGATTCTACCGCTTGCTTAAGTCTTTAAAAAATGATTTTATAAATCTAAAAATATGTTATGGTGTGCATTAACCCCCTTTTACCAGAGCATGGCTCTTCTAAATTCGACCTGAAAGTACAGACCACTCAAACACAGGTCTCTTGTTGATTGGCCTGCAACATGTCAAAAGAGGCATTCGGACATTTGCGTAAAGTGTCGTCTCGGATCAGCCTACGCAGGGTAATCCGGGACGGCACTTAACGACTACATTAAATTTTGTGCTTCATTAAACTTGGATAAAACAGAAAATAATCTAAAAAAGGGAAGCGTCGTCTCGGATTAGCCTGTGCGGACTGTATATGCCGATC
Organism: Tridacna crocea; assembly: GCA_943736015.1. Taxonomy (NCBI): domain Eukaryota; kingdom Metazoa; phylum Mollusca; class Bivalvia; order Cardiida; family Cardiidae; genus Tridacna; species Tridacna crocea. The sequence continues at coordinate 21,917,512 of OX031069.1, forward strand.
CGGGACGAAGCTTTACGCAAATTTCCGAATACCTCTTTTCGCGTGCTGCTGCACCAGTGATAGTCTTTACTTTACAAGCAGATACACGAGCTCTATGCTATCTGATCTTGTTCTTTGCACTTCCTGAAAGCTCCTATTTCACTACTTGTGCTGAAAGTTAACTAAATAACCAAGGGGGCTAATGTAACTGGATAAAAATTATTTGTTTTAATTACCTGGCTGTGCTGATTAAGGTGGTAGCAATGCCTGGTTGATCGATGGTAAACTTAAGCGCAAGCCTCGATATGTCCACACTCTCTCCCTACAAGACAATAGTCCGGATGTAAATAATCTTTATTGCATACCTATAAATTTTACGGGTCAAAAAATGACTTAAAGTTGTCATTTTGAATACATTGACTTTTTACAACTATATGTACATGTAATTCTCAAGAGTTAAGGGATAGGATACCTTAATGGGATTTCTGAAACATCGGCTTTCATCGCAAAAAAAAACGATACTGATTCGGACGAGACTCGGCTAATCCGTAATCGATCGGCCGATACATGCTGGTTCCCCGCATCGATTACGGATTTACCCGAGTCTTAGCCGAATTCGTACGATTTGGGCGAAGAAAGTCAATGTTACAAGAATCCCATTAACCTGGCCTATCTTTAGTGTGATTTTGAAAGGATCTAGTCAGCTGTAAGAGAAAACGGATTTAACTGTTAACCACACAATCTCGACTTTTAACGATCCTGTGAAAGAAGCCTTTTGAAAACATTGTAGGAAAAGGAGAAACATTGTAGGACATTTTAACCAGCATTTTCTCCTTTCCAACAATGTTTTCTACACTTCCCAAGACAAATTTCAATTTTTGAGCCATACTTAGGTTGTCGTCTGCAAAGGCTTTCAATTTGGACTGGTCTACAATTTTGTCGTTTGGTAAAGGATTAAGGAATGTTTAAAAGGAATGCATTAGGCCCCCTCTTGCAAGAGCACGACTCATTTATCTTATCTACTTATTTTTTTTATAAAGTAGCACACATATTAAAAGTTTGGAAAAATACCTATCAAACTGTTGGACAGTGCAGATCAAAGATAGGACAGTTAGGTACTGTACAACATGAACTGGCCAATAACCTAGGCCTGTATTCACCAATCATTCTTGAGAATATTCTTATAGTATTATATTACAAGGTTTTTCTAAATTTGTAAGTAACACTACCTCTGATTGGCTAACTCTTTACCTCACGAGAAAATTTTAGACAGGTCCAAATTGAAAGCATTTGCAGACAACAAAATAAAGGTCACTGAAAAATTGTAATTTGTTCTGGGAAGGGTAGAAAACACTGTGGGAAAAGGAGAAAATGCTGGTAACCAGCATTTTCTCCTTTTCCCACAGTGTTTTCAAAAGGCTTCTTTCTCAGGGTCGTTAAAAGTAGGGATTGTGTGGTAATGGGCTAAACCGAATGGTTTAGCCAATCAGAGATTGTGTTACTTACAAATGTAGAAAATTCTGGAGAATAAGAGAAAGAACTTTCTTAAGAATGGTTGGTGAATACGGGCCCTATAGACATTCTGCAAAGATAAAAGAAATGAGACAAGCTCTGAAAAAAAGGGGGCTGTACACATCTCCATAATGGTTTGTTCCAAGCAAGAAATCTCATAGCTGAAGACCCATAAGATCCGCTCTGTCTAACAACCGACCTTATCATGAGGTAGAATTGTCCTTAGACACGCAGAAAATGAAGTTATAGCGAAAAGTTTCGGCCCATGTCAGCCTGCGCGCATTGCGCAGGCTGACATGGGTCAATTCTTTTCGCAATAGCAAAAGCGCATGGCTCAGATGTCTTTTTCCTCTATGGCGCGGAAAGGGTTGACAGCTTATTACCTGACAGTACTCAGCGGCTTTCTTGCATGCTTGCTTTATTTCGTCCCTGGCTGGATGCCATGCCGGTGGTCCTCGGTTTGATAGCAGACCCATAGCTATCGGAGATGCATTGATCACCCCGACTCCTTTCTCCTAATGATTACAAAGACATATCATTCGACTGCTAGGATGAAAACGACACATTTCCCGAAGAGTAATCTAGTAATCTACATTGCTAGAATGAAGGCGACACTTTCATACAGAACTCTATGCAGGCAATGCATTTCTTATAGAGTCATATAGTAATCTAAAGTGCTAGAATGAAGGCGTCACATTTCTTATAGAGTATTATAGTAATCTACAGTGCTAGAATGAAGGCGACACATTTATACAGAAATCTATAGTGCTGGAATGAAGGCGACACATTTCTTATAGAGTAATATAGTAATCTAAAATGCTAGAATGAAGGCGACACATTTATACAGAAATCTATGAAGGCGATACATTTCTTATAGAGTCATATAGTAATCTAAAGTGCTAGAATGAAGGCGTCACATTTCTTATAGAGTATTATAGTAATCTACAGTGCTAGAATGAAGGCGACACAACTATACAGAAATCTACAGTGCTGGAATGAAGGCGACACATTTCTTATAGAGTAATATATGTATAGTAATCTACAGTGCTGGAATTTATACGTATATCACAGAATTAAACAGAAGTTTGCAAAGGGTCAGTGAGTCGAGCTTAGAAGGCTAAGGGTTAGGTCCCTGGGTTTCTTTAGCTTGGAGCGTCAAAACTAATGTGCCAGTGTTTGGCTTACCTTGAAATATGGCATGTAGTCTTGAAGAGCATTGTCATTCAAACAACCACGGCAGTATGTCAGTATATTATCGATCTTTACTGTACTTCTGTCTAAAACGGTCCTAGGAAGCAGGGAAAATTGAAAAGCTCGATTTAAAACGAGTTAAGCAAAAACTAAAGTTAGTGAAAAACACGACACCTAATCAACTACTAGTACCAACACAAACAAAATAACAACAACAGTAGGAGTAGCAATTACGAAAACAACAACAACAACAACAACAACAATAATAATAATAATAATAATAATAACGACAGCAGCAGCACATGCACAGCAGACAACAACAACACATGATAAATTCAATGGTTGTCCGAAATTCCATGACTGTCCATCTGGCGACGTACTCATCTATAATTCAATTACATTTAATTATAATTTTATGATTATAATCACATAACTACGTCTTTTTCAAACATAACTCGTAATGAGGTTTAATACATTAAAACAGTCTCTAGAAAAAAAGAGAAACGTCTCTTTACTATAGTAATTCTTATATAACTTTCTAAGTTTCTAAGTGTTTTCTACAACGTTTTGCACTCAGACCAAATCAAAGGACTGAAAGTCATGAAAAGCGTATTTGTGTTGCAGTATTTTACAAAGGTATGGGGTATGAAAATTAGCTGTTCGAAGTATGTCATACAATTTTACAAAATAACGCTTCTTAATATTACAAGCAGGAGCAAACAAATCGGCGTTGGTAACTTAAGTAGGCTAGCAGTGAATTCTTAATGTGGACTAGTGACCGGATTGCACATTGTGTTCGGTCAGATCCTGATCAACATAGTTTGCAATGCCGTATTTAAGCGCTCTTAGAACATATAGTTTTAGAATAGTTTAACTCCTAATATATTATTTTATTTGTTTTTCAACTTAATCTGTATCTGTTTTTTTTTTTCCATATTCCTTCAGAAAACATAAGGAACTTAATGTATTACTGACACAAACATTTTTTTCCCATTCCATTTAAAAGCACATTTTGTCTACTTTGTAAGATGGGTAATATTCTGTGTGTTTCAGCTATATACAATAAAACGTTGAAATATTGAACCAAGCATCCTATTCATACAACTGAAAACTACGACATAAAGATGAAACATTGCAAGGAAAGCAACAAATGTCTTTTTTAACTAAAACAGGATTTTGTGGGAATAGAAGCAAGTGTTTGTCACCAGCATATCAACCTTTTTCCTCAAACAAGTTCCAATACTGTTCATTTTTTTTTCAAACTAACCTTGAAACTGGCCTACAACATCGATCGTAATACGTGCATGAAGCGTCCTGGGTAGAATTAGATAAGGAGGCTCACCTGAAATTTTCTAGTGGGTACCCTGTAATTCCTATGTATCTAGCCTTACCACTTTCAACGACTTTTTTTAGCGCTGGCAAAGTTTCGTTGACAATTATGTTCAAATTGGGTGCAAACTCCATGTCGTGAACCTGTTGAGAAAATTGATAGTATTTAACATAAAAATCTATGTTTCATACATGTGCAGTCAGTTACCATAAATAACTATGATAAAAGGCTACTTCTCTATTGGCTCAATGTAATTGCCGCACACTCTGTCAAACACGGGGCTTAAACTGCATCTGCAATACGTATCGACTCTGGTCAGTCTGCGCAGTCCGCACACCCTAATCTAGGTCGAAACTTTTTGCTTTTGGTTGATTTTCTGCTTGTCAAAGGAACAATGTACCCTATAGGTTGGTTGTTAGACATAGTGTGACCTGTCATGCGAAAAGGAACCTTCTGGGAACTGCGAAAAGTGTCAACCCTGGTCAGACTGCGCGAATTGCGCAGTCTGACCAGGGTCAACACTTTTCGCTCTTATGATATTTTCTGTATGAAAAGTGGTAATTGTACTTTGTTATAAATACAATTATTTTTTAACTATCAATTTAAATTGACCTGCAATCTCGTTGATCTGTTGTCATCTAATTGATGCACGAATTTCCCTTATGATCCCTTTTTGCGTGACGGGTTACACGTCGATTTTATGAATCCACAATTGCTGAATGGTAAAATGCATCACTGAGAAGCATTAAGCCCCCTTTTACCACAGCAGAAATTGTATTTTTCAATTTATCGAGGACTAACAGTAAAGCTATCGACTTAAATTGAAGTGAAGAAAAACTTACACGGAGATATGCACTTTCTGACAATATACAATCATAAAATTTGACGATAATAGCTGTTTAAGAGTGATTAAGATATTCGATAAATGTTTTTTACACTAAAGTTTATGGTGACGTCGTCGAAACTCCAGGTTTCACAGTGCAACACATTCAAATCATAAATATTTATTTTAAATCGATAGAGAGACAAGTTCGAACAACTTAAACCAATATCTCTCGATTCTTTTTCCTTGGGACTACACCAATGCTCACACATAGTGTGTGTCCCAATAGACAATCCCTCAGTTGACTTCCTCTTCCCGTGTATCGAACTCGGGACCTTATAGTTACGAATCTGGTGCTTTACCCCACAACCATGGACACAGCATTTATTGTAAAGTACTATATGAAAAATTATGGAAACGTCGAAATTTCGATGGTCAGGAAAAACAAAAGTAACCATGTTCACAGGTCAAAGTTTACCTTCGACTCTACATTTTTTGTTTTTGTTTTGTGTTTAGAACTAAGGGTGGAATTTAAAGTGATAAACAGAAAGAAAAGTACAATAAATTAAAAAAAAAAATTCTAAAAATATAAAATGGCTTTGGTACCTGTATCACATCTACATAATCGAGGCCTAATCGCTGCAAACTTTCGTCCACACTTTTGATTACTCTTTCTGCCCGGAAGTCGAACATTTCGGCAGGCTTTGGTAAATATCGACCCACTTTTGTGGTCAGGTAGTAACTGTTTCGCGGTAGTTTTCCTAGTATCTGGAATTCAAATGGATTCAGAAAGCTTATTAAGATTACTTCAAGATGACATAAGTGTCTTACTATGGTTACTTTTATCATTTGTATATCTAGTAATTTTTTTTATCATTATTAATTGCTTTTTTACCACATTGCAATTTCATAAATGTCCGTGTAAAAAAGAAGTCGACTTTTAGTAACAAAGTTATTGACTGTACGTTTTGAGATACCTTGAAATTGAAACAGAAAAGCTGGAATATTTTGCTAAAGGGGGTATTGTTCGTAACGTATAATAATTAATCAGCACCTGCGTTACACATACACTCATTCTAAAAGACCAAGTATACATGTATATCTAGTTAAATGATATTGTGTATTCGAAAAAAAAGTGTTTTTGTTTTGTTAAATAAGAGATAGATACTGTATAGTCCTTCGGCACCGGTCTTAAATGCTTCCGGTTGCACAAAACTCAGCAGTCTAGTGCTTTGATTTATATAAGTATGATCAATAACTCTACGATATAAAAGGTTGATATCTCTCTCTCTTTCTCTCTCTCCCTCCCTCCAGCACAACAAGAAGGTCGTTTTGGCACTGTATTGTTGAAACGTCTAAAAACATTTGTAAGTGAACCGTAATACACAGTTTGCACAGGCTGTGACAGTCACCCATTAGAAGCTATATGCCTACAGCCGCAATATCTTTTAACTGATCAAATTTCTATAAAGAGCTTTAAAAAACAGTCTGTCCAGAGTCATACATGCTAAATATGAATGAAATACTACCCACAGTTTTTGAGGGAAAAAAATCTGTGAAAACTTCCATGTGTCCTTTAAAAGAAAAGGCCAGCGGCAGTGGCGGCCATGTTTATGTTTGTTTGTACTGGGGTTTAACGCCATTTTAACAGCTTAGGTCATAATATGGCGGTCAGTGACACATCCATGTGTTTTCTCACTTTCTCACACCATTATTGACATAGCTTTCTTGCTTGATTTCAGTTAAAGTTCGGGCATAAGATTAGAAGGCGGAACTATTTGAAATAAAAGTTAAGGCAAACACGCACCTCTCTTGGCGGACACAGGGCAATAACAGTGTTGAAACAGTATTATGAATCAATTAAGATGTTTTATTTATATCCTTTACAGGTCCACATACTTTTCCTAAAACTGTTTCTGATTTTCCGTGTCCATACCACGGGGCCGTGTCAATTAGATTAACACCACAACGCAACGCATATTCCAGCACCTGATGGCACTCTGAGTCCTCTGTATCTCTAAATACGCTACCAAATGATGAAGCACCTGAAATAAAAATAATCTATTCTGTCTCTAAATACGTTACCAAATGATGAAAAACCTACAACAGACAAACATACTTATCACATGTATGTACATGTACCTAAAAAAGTTTCAACTCCAATAAATGAGTCGTACAACTATTAAACTAGACACGACCAAGTAATTCGTATAGAACTGTATGATAACATAACCCGCAACTCGCAACAACTCGGCCTATTCCGTACCCACATCTAACCTCGCCTGTATCAAGGGATATCCCATTTTGAAATACTGCCGGTCACGACCGGGATGTGTAACTAGATCGAAGTTAGCAACGGCAACAACAGCAATGTGATAAGTAAACTTTCGCAGAAAATTCCAACCAAATTGATAGACCAAGTTAGAAAATAAATGTACAAACCCTTTCTCAGCGGAAAGATCCTTATAGAAAATCGTGACTAGTGTTTTCTTTTATACAAAGTGCAGTATTACCATTTAAAAACGGTAAAGCTGTGTATTTCCGGTTTAATGCAGAGAAATGACCCCCCGTTACAAAATGACCCACGGGTCATTTCTCGACGTAGAGTAATGACCTATGGGTCATTTCTTGACGTAGAAAAATGACCCAGGTCATTATTATGCAGAGAAATGACCCCCATTACAAAATGACCCACGGTCATTTCTCGACGTAGAGGAATGACCTATGGGTCATTTCTTGACGTAGAATAATGACCTGGGCCCGTATTCACCAACAATTCTTAAGAACGTTCTTGTTCTTATTCTTCAGAATTTTGTCCATGTGAAAATAACAGAATTTCTGATTGGCTAAACCAAATGGTTTAGCCAATCAGAAGTTCTGTTACTTTCACAGTCAGAAAAATATGAAGAATACGACAAAGAGTATTCTTAAGAATGGTTGGTGAATACGGACCCCTGGGTCATTTTTCTACGTCGAGAAATGACCCGTGGGTCATTTGGTAATGGGGATCATTTCTCTGCATAATAATGACCTGGGTCATTTTTCTACGTCGAGAAATGACCCATAGGTCATTCCTCTACGTCGAGAAAGGACCCGTGGGTCATTTTGTAATGGGGATCATTTCTCTGCATTACACCGGCAAAGAAATGTGCCGTTGTCTGCGCATGTCATATTCTTCGAAGATTCAACCTGTCTGCTATGACGCACCACCCACCCCCGAAAACTTGGGAAAAGTAGTGCTTATACGGAAGCTATAACCCTATTACCCAAATAGGAAGAGGCTGTTTTAACTCTTTACCCCATAAGGCATTTCTATGGTATCTCTAACTGACCCTAAATAGCAGCAAGGATGAAGCCATTTCTTATATGTATATGACAACTTTTGATAATGTAGAAAACATTGTGGCAAAAGGTGAAATTGCTCGTCACGAGCAATTTCACCTTTTGCCACAATGTTTTCCAAAGGCTCCTGCAAGCAGTGCGTAGAAATGAGTATCTGTGAAGTAAAGGGTTAATAAATGGCTGATGCATAGGTCACATGCTAGCCGAGCCGAATGAATCATACCAGGTAATGTTTTATTGAGTGAAAGTTTATTTCATTTCGAAATTCAAAGTAACTGTTGTTTTAAAAAGTTGTCCGGCCTTGTTCCAAGAATGTCCCAAACTAGACAGATGTCTATTTGTAGAATGCCATGTAGTGGGAGATAATAAGAAATCGTTTAGTTGCGTATCAACTTACGTTACACAGCCGAGGGTCTTCATTGGCGGATCACCGAAGATTTGCCAAACGTGTAATCCCCTTGCAGACCACTTTTGGCTTGCTTTTCGACTGGTCTAGTCAAAGAAATACATTATCATATTCATCTGTTTTTTTTTTATAACAAGGCATATCATATTACTTCGACAGATGCTGTCAAAGAAATATTTTCTACATGCCAAAATAACACCCCCATTTCGCCCAAATAATAATCGCCGACTTTTTGTACTGTTGGCATCAAATGCGCCCAGTTCGGACAATGTTTTATGAACAAAGAACCTACCGTTGACCGCTTAAAAATGTTTTAGCCAATAATCCTGAGGAATATGGCATTTGAAAACTTTGTGGGAATTGGGGAAAGCGCTTGTCATTTGACTTGTGGTCTGCAAACAAGTCTATAACTTTGTCGTCAGTAAAACACATAAAGTCTTTTGCTACAGTTCTCTCAGAGAGTAATAAGGTAGTCATCCGAATAAAGATGAAAAGGGAGCTTGTATCTTGTATGGTTTTACAATATGTTACGTTGCCACACTGATCAATGCCCAGTGGAAGTAGATATTTAAGCCTTTACCTCATAACTCCGACTGTTAAAGACACTGAGAAAGAAGCCTTTTGAAAACATTGTTGGAAAAGGAGAAAATGGTGGTATCCAGCATTTTCTCCTTTTCCAACAATATTTTCTACCTTATGACAGACAGCATAGTGCACGTTGCATATAGTTTTTGGTCAGCAGATGTTTTCAACTTGGACAAATCTAGAATTTTACAGTATGGTAAAGAGTTTATGCAAACTGTTGTAACTTATAAACCCATACAGAAATATGTAAGTGGTCCCTATCAAAGGTTGAGTAGTATACTTACCAAGCGATAGTGCAGACACCGACATATCCGTGTCACCAAGTTTGGTATATGTCATCTTCTTTACGCATTCGTCGTCGTGGAAACCAGATATATAGGTTTTCTGATCCATTGTGATAAATTTTATTCTGAAAGGTAAACAAGAAATATCTATAAAAAGATAGGCCGCGTATGAGAAACTGGAATGTGGATATTGAAAGTCTATAGTCGCTCAATACGGAGTAAAATGGTGGTAGGTACCAATAACCTCGCCAGCAACTTGTCTCTTTATCTTCAACGTTTTTATTTTGTTGAAAAGTAGTTTTGGATTATTGGTTGAAGCTTATTGAAATACAAAATTTCCAAATAGAACGAGAGAAGGTTTATTTTCTACTACATTAACCCTTATTCTACTAAATAAATTAAGTAAAACTTTCAAGTCGATAATAAGAGTCCAAATATTTGAAACTTATGTACTGGAGAAAAGAAATTCGGTATCGGACAGTGTAGATCAAGATCAGACTGCACATTTTGTGCATTCTGATCTTGACCTACACTGTCCGCAAAATATTAGTGAGTTGCACTTAGCAGCCTACGGGTTGTCATGGTATAAATCAAGGCCCAGGTTATCGATTAGCGATAGCAACGCTTGTAAATAGTGGTTTCATAATAAATATGCGAGCAAATATGGCAGCAGAGATCCGAAGAATAAACATGTACACATTTTTCACCAATAGCAAATTACCATCTATTAATTCTGTATCAGTACGAGGAAGTAGGTCAAAAGCCTGCCCATTCAGCTACACCGAAAAAGATAACCAATGTTACTGTAAAGAACGACAACTCAAGTTTTTTTGTGGCGGTTGTCGCCACAGAGTCAACGAAAATTCCAAAATTCGAAAAAAAATTCAAAATTCGAAACAAAATTCGAAAAATAAATAAGTCTAAAAACCAAACTCATTGCCTATGATTCGGTTATGAACATACCTAATAACCGCCATAAAATTTCAGTTAACTCCATAAAAAGTAGTCCACCAAATAAGCTACTGCTTCTAAAGAAGACGGCTTAAACTAATTTTACTGATTAAAGAAGTGTTGATAGTGATTGATTTTATGCTTAAAAATGCATTCTAAGAGACAGTTAAGGTTGGCCAACTGTTATTGCATTCTGAAACATCGGCTAATGTCGGTATACTACGTACTTGTAACAATCGAATTGCCTCGGTAAGCTGCAGAGAATGGTCGGGCATTCACGTCAATTACCGCCGGACACGGCATGATTAAATCATCTTTAGCATTATTTCGTTTTAATATACAGTGATACTTTATGAAGAATATAAATATTTTATAGGTGTTTTGTCGATTAATATAACCGATAGATCTAAAATAAAAAAAAACGATTTTTTTTCTAAGACTTCTGCACTCTCTCGCACGGTGAGAGTAACGAACGACAACTCTGCTCGGAGATTGAGACTTCCGGTGCAGAAGTTTGTCATGCAATTTCGCGACTCTACAATTAAGGCCGATTCACGCAAAACAGAAAGAAAGGCTGCCCAGTCTTACCCCGAGATCAGTTTTGACTGGCATAACTATGCTTGTGGATCGTTTGCCTGAGGCTTGTGATCATGTTGAAGTTGCCTCGACAGGTTATAGTTTGAAGGTTGGCCGACGTAGGTTAAATTCGATGTTCTTTCGAAAACAATGAGGGCGTGTCAATTTTGCCTTCTCTGGCATGTTTCCTTCTCTTACGACAGCGTTGTTTGGAGAAATATAGAAAGGACACGGTGGATCCTTATATGTGAAATGTGAATTCTGTTATGATAAATAATGTGACCCATATGACCCACCACGTCAAGTGGGATGGAACTGAGTTCAGGTAATTAAGATCTATCATATTTTCTTTTTATCTTTGTAAATTTTGTTATACCTGAGTTATTTGCTTAACCCATTACCACAAAATCCCTACTTTTGACGCCACTGAGAAAGAAGCCTTTAGAAACCATTATGGGAAGAGGAGAAAATGCTGGTTACCAGCATTTTCTCTTTTTCCCACAATGTTTTCTGCCCTTCACAAAACAAATTTGAAATTTTCAGTCACATTTATTTTGTCATGTGCAAATACTTTAGATTTGGACAAACCTAACATTTTGTCATTTAGTAATGAGTGAAAGTACCAATCCATGTACATGTCTCTGACTCACTTTTTCTGCAATAAAATATATTTCCCTACTCTTTACCAAATTTTACCTAATTAACTCAGGCCTGATTTTTCTGTTAAGGTGAAGAGAAGTTTTTAACAATTACCATTCATTCCTGCATTTAAGGTCACTGAAGAAAAAAAGGTATGAAAAACATTGTGGGAAAAGAAGAAAATAATAGTAACCTGCATTTTCTTTGTTTTACACAATAATTTCTACCCTTTTTGATACAAGTTTTACTAATTTGAATATTTATTATGTTGTCTGCAACATCTTTCAATTATGACCAGTTATAAAAATTTTGTCTTCTGGTTATAGTTAACTCATTACCAAAGGACAAAATCTTACACTTGTTCAAATTGAAAGCATTTGCAGACGACAAAATAAAGGTGACTGAAAAATTGAAATTTGTTTTGGGAAGGATGAAAACACTGCGGAAAAAGGAGAAAATGCTGGTTACCAGCATTTTCTCCTTTTCCTACAGTGTTTTCAAAAGGCTTCTTTCTCAGGGGCGTCAAAAGTAGGGATTGTGTGGTAATGGGTTAAAGAGGGTCTTGTTACAATCCATTTTGGGTGGGGAAACATCAAAATATAGAAAATATGTACTGTGGCAATTGTTTTATTGAAGTTGCAGGATCAGTGTGATTGGATAAATTAAAAAACTAAATTTTAAAAACTAAATCGGGCCCTTGTAAATTGCAAATTCTCCTCAGAATTCCATCTTCTTCTTGTTTGTGACTGTGAAACAACATACCAATTCAAAGGTCTGCCAGCTACATTTGAAAATGACAACAAAACACATTCTATGGAAAATTTGCAATTTTGGTGGAATATTTTCACAAGTGTTTACAAGTAACATAGAACAATTACAGAATTTCTGGGCAGACTGGTGGATCATATACAATTTGTTATTTTCATTGTCTTTATGACCAAAGACTGAAATTTGAATTTTTTCACTGTATGGTAGGTAATTCTAATACATTGTAATGCAATGAACTGTATTTCTATAAAACATTTTTTTACAGCCATGATTGATAACCTGGTTGGACAACTTCCTGGCTGCTAAGTGCTTTTTGAAGCCACTAGTGATGCAAATATAAAGAATATGGAAGAGCAATTTGGGAGGTGCAATTGAATTACTTTCTAAGGAAATCAACCCAGATAGCAGCTAAGCAGGCATACATGGCAAATACTGAAGGTTTTATATTTTTAAACCTTTTTTTTCATGAAAATAATAATTAATGCTCTGAGATAGGGAGGCAAAATGAAATTGAAATTCAAAATGATCAGCTGTCTTGATTTTTTGGCTATAAGGAATTATTAGATTCATTTTTCTAAACCCTTGAATTATGTAAATTCGAAGCATGCTGTATTTTTTAACCCTTTACCACACAATTCGAAATTGTCTTTTTCAAATTGAAAGCATTTGCAGATGACAATTCAGATGTCGTCTATCAGGTAAACTTTGCTTAAAATTGTGACTACTCTTGGTTATAAACACCTATTTACAAAGTGACTAATAGCATGACTTATTGTAACTTTTTGTTTGTACAAGTCGAAAATAGGTTTTGCCTTCTGCACAGGAAAAATATTCATTCATTAGCAACTTGAAATTATAGGTTCTTCTGAACTGGAAATATATGCAGGACATAACTTGAAATGCCATACTCATAGGCTGATGATTTTACTTTTCATGGTATTAAAATATGGTGTGAAAAATGAGAAAGTGTCCTGCACTGAAAGTTTTAGATCAACATATCTAGTAGGTAAAGGTTTGATTTGCGTAAACTGTGTGAAATATTTCCTTGACCATTCTGGACATAATAATTATGCCGAGCAATGCTGAGGATAAAAATAGAATATTGATTTATGTAAATGATTGTTACCTGGGTCAGGTTAAATGAAGTAGATAATAATGAGCATTTTATTTCAAATTGTGAAAATCATTAATATCACACACACTCATTTAGTAATCTGGCACTGTTTCACCACATGGCATAAACACAAAAAGATAAATATTTGTCAAAATATGGGTCATGTTCTATGAAAAAGAGACTTAATGCATTTCTTTGATATATTATACCAAGCAAGGCATCAAATAATTATGGATCTATAAACTCCATTAACATTCAACTTAATCATGAAGTAGACTGGTCCATGGAAATACAGAAGATATTCAAACGGCAAACATTGTGGGCCCATGTCAGCCTGGGCAGACTACACAGGCTGACCTGGGTCTATTCTTTTTGCAGTTGCAGCTCCTTTTTTTTTTTATAGAGCATGGCTCAATAATATATGTACATATTCACAGGTATTGGCTATGAGCAACATGACATTGTGGATACCAAACAGATTCAAGCTGCTGTTTGGAAACAGGTGAAATGGTATAGAAAGAGGATCAGACCAGAAAGACCATACCAAAATCAGACTAAAAAGATGTATAGAATGCTTTTTGTACAATAGTGTTTTATTAGTATTTATAGATGATATTGTCTTTCTTCTAAATATTTTTTCAAATGTTGTCATATTATGAATAAGAAGTTATTCATTTGAAACAATACTTAGACTGCAGTAAGCATTGTTATTTTTCATATTGGTAAGTCCCACTTTTGTTGTATTTTTATAATTTTGTAACTAAAGCCGGAAACATGACAGGAAACATGATTTGGTTGTCTGAGCAAATGCTTCTTTTTTTCACAATGCTTTCATATTAACTCATTACCAAACGACAAAATTTTAACTTTGTCCAAATCGAAAGCATTTGCAGATGACAAAATAAAAGTGACTGTAAATTTCAAATCTGTTTTGCGAAGGGCAGAAAACACTGTGGGAAAAGGAGAAAATGCTGGTTACCTCCTTTTCCCACAATGTTTTCAAAAGGCTTCTTTCAGGGGTGTCAAAAGTAAGGATTGTGTGGTAATGGGTTAAATATTTTCAAGTGGAAATGAACTGTTTTCAGTCACTTAACTCATTACCAAACGACAATATTTTAGACTTGTCAAAATCAAAAGTATTTGCAGACGACAAAATAAAAGTGACTGAAAATATGAAATTTGTTTTGAGAGGGGTAGAAATCATTGTGGGAAAAGGAGAAAATGCTGGTTAGCAGCATTTTCTCCTTTTCCCACAATGTTTTCTAAGGCTTCTTTCTTCAGGGTCGTTAAAAGTAGGGATTGTGTGGTAATGGGTTAATCTACGGTTACCAGAGTATTCGAATCATACTCCAGTGTGATTCATTGGAGGCTTTGCTGTGCAAAAAGTGTTCATGAATGTTTGTGCCTAATAATTAAGAATTCTTTGACTCATTTAACAATTACAAACCTATGACTTTCCCAAATTTAGAGCATTTGCAGCTGACAAATACTTATTGTATGGTAATCGGTTAAGCTACAGTAGTATTCCCCAGGGTTGCTTGCTATATTTTCCATTATGAACATTTATGCAAAGTTATTTGAAAATTCTCAAATGGTTGAACAACAGCTTTGATGAGACTCTTGACTTTTTTATCTCCTTGACCGTGTATGAAAAAAATAATTATTTAATCTTACATATTGTTGTTAATCTAAAGGCCAGTTTCTGGTCTTTGTTAATTTTAGATTTCTCTGTGTCTTAACTCATTACCAAACAGCAATATTTTAGGTTTGTCCAAATTGAAAGCATTTGCAGACGACAAAATAAAAGTGTCTGAAAATTTGAAATTTGTTTTGTGAAGGGTAGAAAACATTGCGGGAAAAGGAGAAAATGCTGGGTACCAGCATTTTCTCCTTTTCCCACAATGTTTTCTAAAGGCTTCTCTCACAGGGGCGTCAAAAGTAGGGATTGTGTGGTAATGGGTTAATATGACTAGGAACTTTCAGCCTGTCATTGTTATGCAAAAAAGTTTGTCTCAGTTGAGAGTTATCAGCCAGTATTTACTTTTGCCTACCATGTATGCTGGGAAATCAGCTTTGCATGGGTGTCTTGTTAAAAGCTTTCTTCACAAAGATTTGTATGTTAACCCATTACTACACAATCCCTACTTTTGACAACCCTGGAAAAGAAATCTTTTTGAAAACATTGTGGGATAAGGAGAAAATGCTGGTAACAAAACAAATTTCAAATTTTCAGTCACATTTATTTCGTTGTGTGCAAATGGTTTCAATTTGGACAAACCTAAAATTTTGTCGTGTGGTAATGAGTTAAACAGTCTTAAAAACATTTTACTTTGTGTTTCTTCTGAGTGATTTCAGTATGCATCTTTTCTTGACCGAAATGCTTGTGTACCATAGTGAAATGGACAAAATCCTGTGGTTTCACTTGACTGGTTTAAATTGTAAATATAAATCTCTAAGCACTAATTAAGATTAACTTATCAATAAATAGTTTACGGAGATACTAAGTGGTGTGTTTTGAACTTAAGAATTGAAGATTGATTTTAGGTAACAGTTTTTATATGTTTTTGTGGAAACGTCAGAGACAAATATCTCTAAGTAAATTTCATGATACATGTACTGAGGCTAATGAAGCAACTGGTTTTCCAAACTCAACAATGCAATGTTTCCTTAAATGTACATAGGATAAAATTTTTGTTGATAACTAAACAAGGGTAACGTGAAGAACTATATTATTGTGAAGATTTTCCAAATCATATGTCTCAAGATTTCTAGATGAAGACAATGACAAAAAAAAATTACTTGGAATATGCAGTGTTTTTTGTTAGTGTTTACATTTTTTTCAAACAGAATGTTTCAATGAGCATAGACTCAGTGCATGCATTATTGACCACCTCGAAAAAAATCTCTCAAGATTATTTACTGAAAACATTGACAAAAATGCAATTTTGCTAAAAGTATGCAGTTGCTTTTTGTTAGTGTCGGACATATCTGTTAAAACAGAAAGACTGGGCCTAGATTCAGTAGATGCATTATTGATTACATGGAAAAATATATCAGGATTATCAAGGTGGAAACATTTACAAAAATGCAATTTTGCTTGAAATATGCAGTTGCTTTTTGTTACTGTTGACATATCTTTAAAACAGAATAACTGAGCTTAGATTCAGTAAATGGGTTATTGATTACCAGAAAACAAAAGTGTCTAATTTTTGTCTTGTTATAAGTTTTAATCAAAGAGGGAAGCTACAGCAAGCTGCTGTTATTCTTAAAATGCTTCGATTAGGTCAAGCAGATCACATATTCAGCAGCTTTTGCAGATATTTGCAAATCAGTCTGTACATATTTGATTGTGTGTGATCTTAGTCTACATTGATGCCTTTACCAAATTGGAAAGCATAAATAAAAAGCTGCGTTCTTGCCAAAACTTCTAAAATTATTGGTGATAAAATTATTCAGATGAAAACATGGACAGAAATACAGTTTAGCATGGAATATGCTGTTACTTTTTGTTGTTCACGTTGACATATGTCACCTGATAGTAAAAAGCATAGATCGGAGAACAAAAAAAAAAAAAAAAACTACCGAGACCTGTAGTTTGTTTTGACAGATTTGTGTAATTACAAGGCTCAGAGTTGGTCTTGAGTACTTTAAATCAATGGGTATTTACTATTGTATTCCTTATGTGTATATACAGATTATTTAATTTACTAACAGCATGATGATCATTGAGTAGTTAGTTAATGCCATTTGGTCGATAGATCAGGGACATACTGTTTTAAAGTTGTTCAGTCTTAAAGCTGGATATTTTGTTTAGTAGCTCTTTTACATGCCAACAGGTTATTGCACGACTATTGTAGGCGAATAATTAATCCTTTACCAAACAATAAAAGTTTAGATGGTCCAAATTCAAAGCACTTGCAGACAACAGAGTAAATCTTGCTAAATAATTGAAATTCGTTTCCAGCAGGGTAGAAAACATTGTGGGGAAATGAGAAAATGCTGGTTACCGGCTCATTCTCCATTCTCAAAATGCTTTCAAAAGACTTCTATTTCAAGGTTGTAAAAACCAGGGATTGTTTACATTTAGAGTAGTTTTGTTCAGTAAGCCCCTCCATGTATATTTCATGATACATGTTATCAGGCTAATGAAACAATTTGTTTTCCAAACTCAACGACACAATGTTTACTTGGATGTACATCAATAAAATTTTTGCTGATGACTTAATATGCTTATCGTGAAGAACTATGTTCTTGTGAAGAATTTCACAATCATCTGTCTCAAGTTTAAGATGGAAACATTGAAAAAAAATCAAATTTGCTTGTAATATACAGTTGTTTTTTATTTGTGTCGATACATTTTTTAACTCTTTACCACACAATCCCGACATTTAAAGATGTTAACAAAGAAGCCTTTTGAAAACACTGCTGGAAAAGGAGAAAATGCTGGTAAAATGCTACCCTTTCCAAAAAAAAGTTGAATATTTAAGTCACATTTATTTTGTTGTCTGCAAAGTATTTCAACACAGACTGGTTTAAAATTTTGTCGTTTAGTAAAGAATTAAGCAGAATGATGAAGTTTAGATTCAATAAATGCGTTACTGATTACCTTAAAAAATATGTTCAGGATTATTCAGGTGAAGACATTGACAAAAATGCAATTTTGGTAGGAATATGCATGATTACCTCGAAGAAATATCCAAGATTATTAGGCCTAAATGAAAATATGGACAAACATGCAATTTTGCTTGGAATATGCAGTTGTTTTTTGTTAGTGTTGACACGTCTGTTTAAACAGAATGACTGAGCTTAGGTCCAGTGAATGTGTTATTGCTTAACTGGAAAGAATAATGTCTAATTTTCTGTTCTTTTTTTTTTATTATTATTATTTGAAGTTTTGTGCTCGGTGAAGTTGAACTTGAAAAAAAATTATAGTCATGGGGGTAATATTTCTGACATTTGTTACTGTATAGTTTACATTTAATAAATACATGTACCAGGTGATAAGCAAAACTGTTTTACCTGTTTTGTAATACCCACAGCAAGCAAAGTTTCAGGGGGTAATGCTGGAGTCACCTTGTCCATCAGTCTGTCTATCGTTTCACCTCGAATTTTTCACCCGGGCTTTCAAACTATAAAAGCTATCAACTTGAAACTTCATACATTGGCAGAACACATTATGGAGAAGTGCAGTGCAAAAACTGCCATTCATGTTTTTTGTGTTATTGCCATTTGTTGATATTCAGATGGAATTTTTGTCCAGTCCAGGCCATAACTTCCTAGCTGTTGAAGCTCAAAACTTATATCCCCCACATTGTGATTGGGCAGTATAAAAGGAGTCGGCTTGTCTGTCTGACCAAAAACTCAAGATCAACCGGACAACCGCCACAACAGTGCCTTCAGCGCTTTGATTTCTCTTTTGTTTGATAACTCTATATCAGACAACTCTTACTGTTCCGACCACGAGAAAGAAAGCTATTGAAAAACATGGTGAAAAAGGAAAACAAGAAGGTTACTAGAGTAACAGAAGGTGTTGGTCTAAGATTAACCTAATACGGTCTTTACTCTTACATGATTTTTTATATGATTGCTACTTTTGCGCCAAAGGCATTGGAGGTTAATTGCTTAGTATGGCGAGCTTGAGAGAGAGAGAGAGAGAGAAGAGAGAGTAGCGAGGGTGGAGATTTTTCTACGTGTACCTTACCGTGAATGACAAACAAACGCCTAAAATGTATCACACCATTTCAGCCTTATCCTGCTTAATACTAAAGTTAAATTTTCGTCTCAATAGTTAAAACCCAAATATTGCCATTTCGACGTTACGCTTTGGGGATTTATATCTCCTTATCGGACAGTGTACATCAAGGATCAGAATGCACGTTCTGTGCAGTCTGATCTTGATCTATACTATGCGCAAAACGTCAGTAAGTCCCGCTTCGCAACCAAAGGGTTAAATGAACGTGTAACACATTTGCCCTACGGAAAATATTGATATGAATCACTATCTGTTTTACAGCCAATTACTCTGTCTATGTATCTATGTCTGTATTGGATAACTTTTATCACCTGAAGCACATAACTTTACTATACAAGTAGATGAAAAGAGTGTAAGAAAACAACATTTTATCGCCTGCAAATGATCGGCTTATTTTCGCCTGACCCTTTACCACACCGTCCCGAATTTTAATGACCCCGAGAGAGAAAACTTTAAAATCATTGAAGGTAAAGGAGAAAATGCTGGTAAGAGTTATTTTCTCCATTTAATCTTCCAAAAGGAAAAAAAAAAGTTTTTGAGTAATTTTTTATTTGTCGTCTGCAAATCTTTCGAATTTTCGCTTCTCGAAATTGAAAGCATTTCCTGACGACAAATCAAATGCACTATTCTTTACCAGACATAATTTTAGACTCGTCCCTATGGTTAATGAACACATGCTGGTTACCAGCCTCTCTTTTTTACGCGCTGGTCACAGACATGTTTAGTATAGATCTATCGGATAGGCAAAGATTTCTCCAAAATCGTGCGTGCTATACTCGTTTCAGAAAGCAGTGTCTTAAAATCGACGTTATGGTTTAGCGAGAAGCTACAAAAAAATGTAAAGTTCAGAGATGACAAAAAATACTAAGTGATAGAAAGCATAGGAAACGATTAAATACAAATGATAGACGGTTCAACTTACTTCGTATTACTGATGCTGTCGCTAGTTTGCACCTGACCTTGAGGTTTATTTATAGAATTACCGACCTGATAACCCTTCACAAAACAGTCCCGAATTTAAACACTGAAGAAGAAGGCTCTTCAAAAAACATTGTGGGAGAGGGTAAAATGCTGGTTGACAGCATTTTTTCCTTCCCTATCAATGTATATCCAACACCTTTTGACAAGCAAGGTCCATTGCTTTGGCCACAAGCGGGTTATTATCACCTATGATATATTGCTTTGAATTTGGAAAAGTCTGAAATTTCGTCCTTGGTTTAATCCTTTCCCAAACAAGCCCTTGTTTTTACGTGACTGCAGTACAAGTCTTTTGAAAACACTGTGGGAAAAGGAGAAATTGCTCGTAACGAGCAATTTCTCCTTTTCCCACAGTGATTTCTATCCATTTAGAGAACTTTCTGCCATTTTTAACAAATTTGAAATTGTGGTCTGCAAACTCCATGAATTTGGAAGGGTATAAAATATATCGTTTGGGAAAGGGTTAGGAGATAACAGTATGATAACGACACACACAGCTGAAACAGATGGCTTGTACACTTTCTTACTGTACATTCTATTTTTAAACCCACTGAAAACTGAAATAAGTGCCAAAAAGGAAACATAAATGTAAATCAAGAAAATGGTCACTGCGTATTTCATCGCTTAGCCAAACGACAATACTTTGTTCTGATTTTAAAAAGTTTTAAATAAAAGAAAATTTTTATTAAATAATTTTTATCATTTTATTGGGAAAAAAACAAACACTAAATTACATATATATCTCTTAAAGGTGGCCCTTCAGATTTTGGGACGAAAATTCTACAAAAATGCAAAAAAATCATCCTTATACTCCCATACCCTTTCAATTTGCGTACATAAAACCCCAGTAGTCGAAAACCATCCTATAACACGAGAAATTAGGATTTATTACGGACCAGGTTGACACCTACGGGAGACACGTTCTATTTTTAGACTATCAATTCTCTCATTTATATGCAGGAAAACGCAGACAAAGTTTCGAACATCCGTCTGAAGAAGACATTATGGGAATCCCTCTCAAGGGATTCCCTTGCCTATAGCGATCGTAAGCTGCCTTTTCAGACAAAATGTTGGACGGTATGTCCTCTCTATATCGCTGAGTCTGCCAAAACAACTAGTTTCCCAAGTACATGTATATACAGAAATTGCTTATCACACGGTGTGAATGCTTTCCTTTCCTCAAAGCTTTCAGCTGCAAAATGCCATGGAATTGCAAGGGTATTACGACCCTTTAATAACTGACGAGTGTCTGTTTTTTATCCCGTTTTTGTCATTAACACTGACCTAATAAAGGCGTAACCTAATAAACTTAGCTTTATCCGGCAGTTGTGTATTCCTACGCGCTATATACGGTTAATATCTGTAACGCTCTCTCTTACAAGCCGATATAGCTCAGTAGGTAGAGCGTAGGACTTGTGAACACAACGTCCTCCAGGTTGTGGGTTCGAATTCCCGGCTGGCCAACAAAAAATTACTAATAGTCTTTCGGATGAGACGTTAAACCGAGGTCCCGTGTGACGGTGCTACACACCGAGCAAGTTAAAGAACCAGGCCGAATTCTCAGTAGTTTATTCGTCCTGTATCCTTGCACTATCCCCCGTAACAACTAACCGTCTTCTGGGGGCGTCGCTCAGATGGGCAACAGGTAGCGACGATAAATAAACGAAAATAATCAAATCAAACGCTCTTTCTTGCACTCTGAATCACTTACATTCTTGTATGATGAGAGTAACGAACGACAACTCTGCTCGGATATATAACGTTGTGTTGACATTTGAACATATTAGTCCGGCATGAATCCAAGATGACCGTGGAATAGCGTCTATAGAAAATATTTTTGCAGAAATAAGTAGGTATTGGTATCCTGATTTGAAATCTGGATGATGCCAGACTGGCATCATTGGGCAATTCAAGATGGCCACCAAAATCCAAGATGGCCGACAAAATAAGGGTTTTTGTCATAGATCTTCTAATACATGTATATATTTATAAAATGTTTAACAGATGGCATTTAAACTTGAGAAAAAGCTTAGCTAAGATTTTCCATCAATATGCAATAAAATCAAATTAAAAAGAAATCAAAATGGCCGCCAAAATCCAAGAAAGCAGCCAAAAGCAGGTAAAATGTGTTGGAATAAAAGCAAAAATGAAATGAAAATTGCAGTTAACTATACCATTGATTTCAGTATATCCATTGTACAGTAGAAAACTATGCCTCAACAAATAAACTGAAATTCAACAAAAAAAAAAAGAGACAAAATGGCTAACTAGACCCAAAATGGCTGACAAAAATTTGGATTTAAAGAGATTTTACCGGTACATTCAGTCTCGAATCCCGGTCAAGCCACTATATTTTTCACCACTTGTTACTTTTGGCACCCAACGTGGGACCCATGATGTGGATGGCTACTGCTTAGGCACCTCGAGAACGTTTCACAATGTTTCTCTTTCTCCAGAATTCGGGACAAATTATAAATTCGGAGGGGGTATATGTAGCCGGGTACAGGTACTTGGTGATATATCATGCGGGCACGGTATTCCTGAAGCCCTGGGTTCGAATCCCGGTCGAGCCGCGATATTTTTCATCACCTGTTACATTTAGCGCCCAACGTAAATAACCCACGATGTGGATGGCTACTGCTTAGGCACCTCGAGAAGGTCTCACAATGTTTCTCTGTCTCCAGATTTTGGGACAAATTCTAAATCTGGAGGGGGTATCTGTAGCCGGGTACAGATATTTGGTGATATAGAGCGGCCGTATCGACATGTGGTTCGATAGCTCAGTTGATTAGAGTGCAGGTACGGTATTCCTAAGACTCTCGGTTCGAATCCCGGTAGAGCTGCGATATTTTTCATCACTTGTAGCCGGATACATTGCGGGGAATCACTTGACACAACAACAACAACAATGGCGGACGTTTGAAGAAATTCCCTCGCTTAAGGTAAGAAAATCTGTCAATACGTGACCGATTGGAATTTGGTTTGAAGCGGAGAAGGCGGAAAAATGCCAGGGATTTGCTGGATTTGGTAGATCTTTTAAACAACACCTGATAAAAAGGTTATTGTTGAGCAAACAAAATTTTACCCTGGATAACGTTTACGTCGAAATTAAATAAAACACACAAACAGGCCGCTGTCCGCGTTTTAGTGCATTTGTTGTGTTCCCGTATGCATAAAATGTGGACAGCATGTATGAAAAGTCTTGTCACTGTCAATATTCTTTATTAAAATACGATTTTCTAAGTAAACAACGTTATTTTCAAAAAAGAAATATAGTTCACGTTAACAATTTTTTTATGATAACGTTCACGTCATAAGCAGCATGTCATAATAAAATAGTTCTATCATGAATACTGGTGTGATTTAAAAGGAGAGAGAGAGTAAATCAAATATGCATATAACACTCAAAATTGATTTAGACAACCAGATAAAAATTAATACATGTATGCATTTATTAACTATTGTATATAGAAATAAAGCCAATATGTTTTTATTTCGATTAGTCTCTATGGAAAATCCGCTGACCTTAATCAAACAGTTAAGAAATTGATTAATGAGTATACATTTAGTGATTTTTTTTTATTATGCACGGCTTTTTCCAAATATATATATGCTTCCAGATAATGGCATGTATTTTAGTCAAGCCTTCATTCTAAGATTTAAAATTTGTTGTTTTGGAGGAGCTGTGAGTTGTAGCAGTGGAGTTAACGTATTTGAACTTTGCCTCCCTTTCGTAAAATTTCCAAAATCATGTACTGTGTACAAAATTTAACTAGACTATATGCTAGATTTGTGTATTGTTTGCAATAATTCTTTATCAACAGTATGGATATCTGTAATACTAATAGAGAAAAGAACTAATATTTCGTCTTGTTCTTTATACAAAAATTAAAAGCATACATGTATCTATCAAAATTTGTTTTGCGGATACAGGAAAAACATTGCGAAAAAAGGAGAAAATCCTGGTTACTACTGGTTAACAGTATTATTCACTTTTGCACGAATTTTTTAAAAGGCATTTTCCCACGATTCTTTCATATGCTTGCTTTCTCAATGTCAGATGATTTCAGACTTTGTTTCCAAAAGTGTGGTTTATAATCAGATATATTGAGTACACATTATGAATATCTTGTGTGTTCGAAAACGTATGGATTGTTTCCCCTGTTAATAAATACGGTATTACTTCCCTTGTTTCACTCGTTGAGCAGGTTAATTTGTAATTTAAAAGTTCCTGCAATATACAAAATAAATCTTATTGAAATTTAAACATATAGTAATAAATAACCAATAAAACAAATATTTATAGTAATTTACTCGTATTTTAGCCGAAACTCTCTGGCGAGGAAATTCTCCGATGGCGCGCCGAAAGTACGTAATCTCCAGATCTTCGTGGATAAAGAAAGACAAATTTCACAGTTATTAAAATATTACGCATTGAGATTGAACCACAGTAGAAATATTGCATATTTACACAATCGTGATAAATTTTTGTCCTTTTCAATCGATATATTCTTGCTGTGGCAAGCAAAGTTTTATATCTCATACTTATGTCATAACAGTTTTCTCCCTTTGTTATTTATCACAATTTCAAAGGCAAATATCTTGCAAAGTAAGATTTTTCTATTGATGAAACATTAATATGTTATGTAAAATGCATATATCAATATATTTTGCTAGTTAATATATTATTATCCTGCTATGGAACAGCTGCGGCGTGCAAAAACTCCCATGGAGTATCCATGGCGTATAAGTTCTCCATGGCATATTTTACTAGGACCCCAAGGCGTAATCAGTAATAAATAAGAATACCTTTTGTACATGCTTTCAACAGCTACATACGACACACAACACATTTAAATATGGTTAAAATCAAGATAATTTCATAATTCTAAGTATGCATTAACATGATATTCAAGACAACATGACGCAACTGAGATGATGAAATATGTATATTCTGTATTCTACTTATGACGTAAACGTTATCATAAAAATTTCCTGACGTGATTTATATCATTTTAGAAAATAACAATGTTTACCTGGAAAATCGTATTCAAATAAAAAAAAAAAAATATTGATAATGACAAGACTTTTTATTCATGGTCTTCAAATTTTATGCATACGGGAACACAATAATCACTAAAAGAAGAAATGTAGCCTGTTTGTGTGTTTTATTTATTTTTGACGTGAACGTTATCCAGGCTAAATCATTATTGTTTGCTCGTCAATAACTTTTTTATCAGGTGTTGTTTAAAAGATGCACCACATCCAGCAAACCCCTGGCGTTTTTCCGCCTTCTCTGCTTCAAACCAAATTCCAGTCAGTGACGTTTTAACGGAATTATTGAAGATTTTCTTATCTGAAGCGGGGTAATTTCTTCAAACGTCCGCCATTGTTGTTGTTGTTGTGTCATGTGATTCCCCGCCGGTCGGTTATAGGTACTTAGTGATATATCACTAAATACATGTACCTGTACCGGGCTACATATGCTCCCTCCCATAACAACTGTGGGATACATTTTGCTCTTTGAATGCAGATGTTCAGTTGAGAAATTTAAGGTGTAATAAAGTGTTCTTTTTCAATATGATTATGTCCCTTTGTGACACATCAAAAACATGAATTTGTAATATCATGTTCAAGGATGTATATACTTTAATTTCACATTTTTCAAGACCATGTGAGAGAAATTTAGAAACGATATGAGTGTAATACGTGTCCATTTTATGTAAAAAGCATTTTAGCCACCATCTTGGACGCCATCTTGTTTCTAGCAAGTTGCCCAAGGATGCCAGACTGGCATCACTTGGTTTTGTAATGTACTATGTATCCCCTTTCAAAAAAATGCAAAAACATCTTCTATAGACGCTATTGCATGCTTTGGGTGATATTCCTCATTTCCATGCCGGACTATATGTGTCACAACACGCGTCTCCGCTAAAATGCGATTGTAAATAAAGCAAACGACATGTAGAATATTGGCTCGTGTTATGTTTATTACTTTTTCTTATGTATATCGACTAAATCTAGGGTACTTCAGCGGAATGCTGGAGAAATCGGCCCCTGGAGAAACCGTCCCCAAAATGCTTGGCCCGTGTTATTTTATGTCTCTGCCTTTATCCAAGAGTGATTTGGTACTTTTGCCATTGTTTATACTGCCCATTTCACACTGATAGGATGTATTTCACACCTTTTACACCTGTCACAAATAGTTTAGTTTAAACATATTTTATTGTATATATAAACATACAAATGGATTGGGACGAAAGCTGATAAGAGCTTATAGAGTCCCTTTCCAAAGCAACAACATCCACATGACAGAAATAAAGAAAATGAGAAAAAGAGAAAAAAAAAAAAAAAACATATACATACAAAAATTGATGAGCAAGCTGGAGAAAGAGAGACAAAAAGAGAGAAAGAGAGACAGAGAGAGGTAGAGGTGGACCTTTTTGAAAATCATTCGTTAAAACGCTTACTTTCCCTTATATACGACTGAACTTTCAAAAAGATTTCTTCATTTTCCTGAAAAGTAAGAAAATCATTTCCAAAGAGGAGTGTTTGAAGGTCTATAGTAATTTCATAATACGATATGGAGCGAATGAACTTATTTCTTATAGTTTCATAAAGTGGACATTCAAAGAAATAGTGTGCATTTGTCTCTATAGCACCACATACACAGTTAGGAGAGTCAACTACATTTCTTAAGTACAGATGGTGCTTTAGGGAACTGCAATTGTTTCGTAACCTAGTATGCAAAATTTGAAGGCGTCTTTGTCCTATAAAAAACAATTTATTTGGATATGGCCTATTATTGTCCAGATACCTTTTGAAACAAGGCAAGGAATTCAAATTCCTAATATCTTGAGGAATTGAGTTCCATTCTTCCACAACGGATGGAAGAAAGGATTTTTTATAGAGATTTGTCCTACAAGCAATGGTTCGAATATTATTAGAATTGCGCAAGTTGTAATTGTTAAGGTTGCTATTCAGATCAGGGACAAGATTACTCAGGTAGGAAGGAACAAGGCACTTAGTCATTTTAAAGAACAATACAAGTTTGTGTTTACGCCTGCGGTCGCCAAGTGACTCCCAACCACATTCATTTTTTAGTTCATCCAAGGAAACCAGTTTGCTACAACCTGTTACTATTCTGGCAGCTTCATTTTGGATTTTGTCTAGATCATTTTTCAGGTATTGAGGGATATTGTCCCAAACGACGTCTCCGTATTCTATAATAGGTCTAATGAACGTAAAATATATAACTTGCAAAGATTTCCTATCAAGACATATCTTAAGACGACGCATTATATTTATCCTTTTCCATGCTTTCTCAATAGAATTTTTAATATGAAGATCCCATGATCCGTCGTTTGAGAAGTGAAAACCTAAATGTTTATGTGACTGGACATTTTCAATATTTATATTTGACATACAGAGATCGGGGTGAGAATTTTGAGCATTTTTACGTGTGATGATAAGTGATTCAGATTTTGAAGGATTAAATTTAACCAGCCAGGTTTCTGCCCATTTATTAATTTTTTCTATATCTCTCTGAAGAATTCGTCCCGCATCGTTTGGGTTACGGATAATTAATGATAGACTAGTGTCGTCTGCAAATAGGTTGATACCCGATTCTATGTTTTCGACAATATCGTTAATAAATACCAGAAAAAGAAGCGGGCCGAGTATCGATCCTTGTGGGACACCAGCATTTATGTATTGGGCATTAGACTGGCCACCAGGCAGGATAACTTTTTGACGCCTGTTAGAGAGGTAATTAGAAAGCCAATCAAGTAGTTTACCATTTATTCCTGCGCGTCTTAGTTTGAATATCAGACCCTTATGCCATACTTTATCGAAAGCCTTACTTATATCAAAAAATATAAATCTAATTTCAAGGCCCTCGTCTAAAGCATTGCATATTTTATTATAAAGGAATGTTACTTGGTTAACTGTAGAGTCGCCAGGCAAAAACCCTGATTGATACGGTGTAAAAAAACTATTTTCATTTAAATAATTAAAAATATGTTTATAAAGTATCCTTTCAAAAACCTTTTCCATGGTATTAAGAAGAGAGATCGGTCCATAGTTGGACGGCAGGGAAGGATCACCATTCTTAAAAACTGGACAGACATTAGACATCTTCCATGAAAGGGGTAGTTTACAAGTCTCCAAGCTGAAGTTAAAGAATTGACATAAGGGATTAGCCAACTGGTTCGCTGACTCGCGTAAAATGATGTTACTGATACCGTCGGGTCCTGGAGCTTTTCCAACATTTAGATTTATAAGCACGTTCCTGACTTCCAAAGAATCGATGAATACTGAAGTTAAAGAATACTGATCATTTCCTAAGAGTTCAGTTGGTAAGGCATGATCGTTTTCATTTAGTCTAGTTTGAGTAACAAAGAATGAATTGAGTAAACTTGCTTTGGCATTAACATCAGTGACCATTGTATCGTTGTCAGTATCATAGAGTGGTGGTAAGCATTCAGAAGAAGAAGGTTTGATAAAACTTTTAAGCACTTTCCACCAATCGCGTGATGATAATGAACCATTACATAATTTATTTGACAAACGATCAATATAATCATGTTTACTTTTGCGTATTAAGTCAATTACTTCGTTTCTGACCTTTTTAAATTTAAGCCATTTACTTGGATTATTTGACTTTCTTGCTTTTTTATATAACCGCTTGCGTTGTCTGATTTTACGTTTTATCAAACTAGTAATCCAGGGAGGTTCATGAGCTTTTACATTAACTGTTTTATGTGGAATAGTATTGTCTCTTCCCCTTTTAATAACATCAGTTATATTTTGAGCATAAATGTCAATGTCATTCGATTTAAGTTCATCCCAATTGATATTGTTGAAATAATTTCTTAATGCATTATAGTCCCCAAGATCATATTTCCAAATAATGCGTCTATACGAGTTATGTTTTGGTTTTAGAAAATTTAAAACACTGAATATGGGACAATGATAGCGGATACTTTTTTCTAGAACAGGTATGCCAACACCAGAAATTATTATGGATTCTTTGTTTGTGACAAACATAAGATCACCTGTCACAAATAGATTACACCTGTGTGATTCTTAAGAATATGTCTTTGATTGATTTTGATTTGAAACCAAATAAATGCTTATAATTTTTTTTCTGTAGTTGTACGCTTGTGATTTAAAGGTGGCCCTTTAGAATTTGGGACGAAACGTTTACAAAAATACAAAAATATCATCCTTATACTCCCAAAGCCTTATAATCTTCATTCAGATAATCCCAGTAGTCGAAAAACATCAGACAACACGAGAAATTAGGGATTTACTACGACCAAGGTCGACATCGACGGGAGACACGTTCCATTTTTACATGAACAACTCGTTCATTTACATACTGGAAATACACAGACGAAGCTTCAAAAATAGCATCCGAAAAAAAAGATATTATGAAAAATAATTACATGTTTGATATGTAATAGAATTTAAGTGTCATTAGTCACGTGCCAGTCACTTAACATTCCCACAATGCATTTTTCTATCTTTGGCGCGAAATCTAAAAATAGCTTAAGAGGCTACGTAGCCTTTTAATTGAATACCATCAAAAAATTTTTTTTTGGTAATTTTATGATTTTTAATTATTGATGATTTGTATTGTTTGTAATGGTTAGAGCACTAAAAAGAGAATTCTTCGAGAAAATCATGAAAAGCGAAGGCGCTCTGCGCCGTAGCTTTTATTTTCTGGAAGAATTCCCTTTTTTGTGCTCTAACCAACTTAGTGATCGACTGAGTTTTTATATAAATCATTTTATAGAGACTGCATTCTCTATAAAGTTTGTCCTAGATATTATGCAAAGACATGCCTTCATTACCGCATGACCCTAAAAACACGCCCACATGACATAAGTATATCAAGAAACATGACTTTCATCAAATTTCATTGTTTTGTTTTATTGTAAAGACACGCCCGAAGCACGAGAAAACAACACTATCACGTGTATTTCCTCATGCACACTCCCCTCATGTTATGCGTGTCTCAAAGCCCAGATTTTGCGAAAGAAAAGTGCATGGCATTGCTGTCTTTACAATAGCGGAAGCCAAACCAAATTTTGACCTTTTCTTAGGAAATGACTTAGACGAAATTTTCATGGATATATCATGTACGCAATTGTTGCAATTGCCCATACAAGAACTTGTAAAAACAGGTAACTGATATGATTTATGATTGCAGTCCTTTTTTTGTCTTTTTTTCAAATAATACAAGTTCACATGTTTATCAGTAAATTTCGTTCTTTAGGGTACATGCAAAACACTATTAATTTCAGTATATGTTGATTTTTCAATGTCAACATTTTAGGTACCGCAAATGTGTCCACTTTTCATTTATAAATGCGTTGTCCTTGGATATATAAGATAATCTAGGTATGACATTTGTAAACAATCTACCATCTCAATTGTTATTTTTCCTCGTTATCACATGAGGTCGACATTTTATGAGATTGAATAATTGGTTAAATTATTGATGATTGTTATTTTACACCGCTTCTGTTTCCTTGCTTTTTCCCACCTGTACTGACACAACTTTCATCCCAAAGCCACTGACTAATTTTCTCACATGCATCAGAGGCGAGATGCAAAAGTTTACCGTAAAGAGAGTTCGCCGCAACCAGGTATCGAACCCATGACCTCCAGGTTACGAGTCAGATACACTAACCATTGTACGTGGCTGGGCTGCTTTTAATATGCTAGAGCCTAAATTTTAGGCATCTTGTAAGGACTGCATGGCAAGCATTTTCGGACTTTCCTTTATACCTGTACTTGCTAAATACTATCTTTTTTAGGGTTATTTAAAAAAAAAAAAAAAAAAAGGACTAGTTGAACTTTTCTAAAAACTAATCAGTTGACTCTTGCTGTAGATAATCTTTTTTACTTTCG
Organism: Tridacna crocea; assembly: GCA_943736015.1. Lineage (NCBI taxonomy): Eukaryota > Metazoa > Mollusca > Bivalvia > Cardiida > Cardiidae > Tridacna > Tridacna crocea. The sequence goes on from OX031069.1 coordinate 21,948,662, forward strand.
AGATTTTCAAATCTCATTTCTTTGTTGTCAAATTTTTGTCATGATACAGAACGGACAACATGCAATCAGTCCATAAATTTTAACATTGCGCTGTTTAGCACAATGTTTCAATTCATGATCAGACTACACGTTCTCTGCAGATTGATCGTTAAAGTACGCAAAAGCTACTCACTATGGACCAACGTACAGTGTCGCAAATCGGAAGCTGCTGCTACTGTACGCCGAAATCAGTTAGCTGCAGTAAACAAGTTTAACAAAACAGGCTGGCACGCGTAATCTAGCAGACAGAAATTGATCGGGTGTTTTGCATTTGAAAGGGAAGAAGTTCTTCTACAAATACATACTGCGATTGGGTTCATAAACCGACCAAGTTTTGTATACGAAAGCCGCATCACCAAATTTTGTCGTTGGCGGCTGCCATGATCGCTAAACTTTTGCTTTCTACTCCTTCGGGAAGATCGGAAACCATTTTCTGATACTGCAGACAGATAAAGAAATCATTCAACTTTACGTATACATGCCTATGGTAGTATTCAGTGCCCTGTCCATTGAAATATTTCACTTTTTATCAAGGTACCATCAAAGCGTTCACTGTACGGCTAGCTGCCAACCTGGATTTTCGTACTGCTCGGTTAGCTGCGATTTTCTTGGTAAAGCCTCTTTCACATCAGCCGTGCGATTTTTTCGTCGTACGATTTCCGCCGCAAACACGATCGCTTTCTATTCGTACCCATCGCACATATTGCAAAGTTTGCAAATGATCTCCGTACGTTGTTCGTACGGTTGACGAACTGTACGGTGTCCGCAGGTTGAACGTGTTCGCGCGGCTGTCGTGCGGTTATCTTAAGGCTGCCGCACAAATTCTCCAGGCACCTGCAAGACTGCCGTAAGAATTTTCAAAGTTTTTTACGACCACCGCACGGCAAGCACGATTTTGCAAGACGATTGTTCGGTGTTCGTGCGATCGCTATAAGGAAGAGGAATTATCTCCTCTTGTCAAGATTGGAGATATATATACATGTACATGTAATCACAATGCTACCCCGGCACATAGGTCGCATATTGCAACAATGGAAAGGATACTCGCGGATAAAGACCGGGACGACGATATTTTATGCTAAGGGCATATTTGTCATTCTTGTACAAGCACGTGCTTTCTTCATCTAAATCCTTGGTTGATGGTACCTTGGTTGTCTCGGGTTCAATGGGGGTTCAGCAATCGGAACCTACCCCTTTCCATTCTGAGATCTTTGCTTCTACCTGACCTTCTCGTCCTGAAATCTCGATAGGGACTGATGACGAACAAGACATACAATTTTTTTAAAGGAGGAGGGATGACGCTAACTTTTCGCAAGGCATTTGCGGTGCAGCCGTGCGAATCTCTACGTTGTTCGTACGTTCCGCAGTAGTCTTCAGACAGACTTTCCCCAAACGCAAGGCATTCGCAAGGCAGCCGCAAGATGTTCGTGCGATCTTTTTGCATTCTTCGCAGGACAAACGCAAGTTATAAAATCGTGTGATTGATATGCGATGGCCTCAAGGTAGCCGTACGGCTGCCGTGTGGCAACCGTACAGTTGCCGTGCAAACTCAAAAAATCGCCAAGACATCGCAAAGAAAATGAGCATGCTGAAAAAAAAACCAGCTTAATTGCGACGTCTACTGCGTTGCAAATTCGTAAGACAGTCTTGCGGAGTCCGCGCGATTTGTCAAAAAATGTTCCCGTACGGCTGTCGTAAGGCTGATGTGAAACGGGCTTAAGCTTATAATGAAAATTGTGTACATCTTGGATATAGTTTTTATCATATATTGATTGAGAAAAAAAGATCAATATCATGCTAGGTTAAGAAGTGTTGCATATAGATCTAGCTCTGAAGATGTGAGGTTGGCAGTGGTGAATGTATAAAGTTCGTATTCGAACTTTCCGGGTTCCATTTCCACCCTTTAAAGACTGGGTTAATCAAGGGGTCGTGAATAGCTCTACCATCGTCTATAAACGAGCCATGGTCAGTGGTGTGTCTGTCCTTTAACATTTACTGTTGAAACCCAGTACAAAGATGTATTAAAAGCGAGAAGCAGGAATGGCAGTCAGTAACAATTGTCTGAAAAAACTCGGATGATCCGTCGACATAGCCGTTTAGAGGTTAGATGTATACTAATGGACAAAAGTCTTGTCCGGTCCACAAAGTATTGAATATTTCATTTTTTGTTCAGAGTACACAAACAAATCAGGTATCAATGAAAAGAACAATTCAAGACGCATTCAATGGTAAAATTTTGAAAGAATTTGGATCAGTACCGTCTATGCAAAACCCCCACAAAGTAGGGCACTATAAATTAGGAAGTTGCATTATGCTGATAAGACAAAATCAGTTATGAGTATGGCCCCCATGTACCCCTATGACTGCAGTGCACCTTCGCCTCATGGAGCAAACTAGCCTGCGTAAAAATCTAGCAGGAAGATTGTTCCATTCGTCAGCAATTGCCCGTCTTAACTGCTGGACGTTGTTTACGTTCCGTGATTTGATCTTACGTTTCATGTAATCCCATACATGCTCGATTGGGTTCAGGACGGGTGATAAAGCTGGTCAAGGTAATATTGGAACATTATGTGTGGTCAAGAAGTTTTGGGTCAGTCTTGCGGTATGGAGGCGGGCATTTGTAAAACAGTACCTGGGTGGGCAAAAATAAATGGCAGAGCAATTGGACGCAAAACTTGGTCGATATAATGCTGCGCAGTGAGACCACGACACCGTCCTCGACCAAAGTCAAGAAACACGAGCTGAGTCTTGTGATGGTAGGTAAACCCTGCCCAAACCATGATGCTTTGCCCACCCCAACGGTCAGTTTCCACGACACACGGGTCCGCAAATCTCTCTCCACTGCACCGGTATACACGCTGTCGTCGATCGCTCGAATCAATGCAAAATCTACTCTCGTCGGTAAACATAACCGTTTGCCATCGGTTTAAACGCCATCTTCGATGACGTAAAACCCATTGCATTCGTAAACGTCTGTGATTTTGTGTTAAGTTAGATCCGTGGTATGGACGACGGCAACGTAAGCCGACTGCTTTCAAACGTCGCCGCACAGTCCTTGCACTAATGCGAGGTCTATTACGATCCTGTGTGTTACGTGCCGTGTCATTTGGGCCGCAAATCGGTTGCGTAAGTGAGTAAGCTGAATATGCCTATCCTGACGCAAGGTTGTTACTCGGGGCCGTCCAGAGCGTGGCAGGTCCGCAACGGTCCCATAAGCTGCGAACTTTTGGCGTAAACGTCGAACAGTTCTTTCGTTTACACCAAATACACGGGCTACATGTGCGGCTGTGGCCCCTGCCTCGAATTGGCTTAAAACGCTGTTCTTTTGAAAGCTTCATTTTTCTGAATTAATTGAATAAATTCGAAAACTTTCGATGTCTTTCGATTGGAATATCGATAAGGATGTGTTGACATAAACAAATCAATAGTGAAACACACAGTTTTGCATACATGACGATGCACGTGAAAAACGTCGCCGTTACTGAATCTCGGTAATTCGGTGCAGCCTTGGAATCAAATCCCGATTTACCAGTTTGGAAATTAGTTGAAAGAAAATAGGCAAAATTTCAAGGTCATACCTTCGTTGGTTTTGACATTAGTAAGGAAACCAAAACCGGACAAGACTTTTGTCCTTAAGTATATTAAAAGAATCGGCTGCGTTTAAGATAGTGCTTCTGTTTTCACTGAGATTTACACCTTTCAAGGGAAAATACTACCAACTGAACGTCTACAAATGCTTTGGTAAAGACTTAAGACTTGAGGATGGATGTGCGAGATAATATCGTGAATTTAGGTTAAGAAAAAAACCTGAAAACTTTACGTTTAGAGCGAGCTGAATTCTTTATTTCGTTGAAAAGCTAAAAAAAAAAAAAGTTACTGACGTTATATAATTCATTGATGTTCATCAGTGAATGAAAATCAATGATTAGGGGTTGCAAAAAATGGCAAACTATGTACCTATCTGTTGTACAGGAAGTAAACCTTTAGAACTCAAGAAATAATATCCGCTATGTTTCAAAGGATTTATCACTGGAGCCGGATTTGTGTAATTCATGACATGCCTTGAAGAAACAAGAAAATCTTACCTGCTATTGTTTGAATTTATATATTTATATATGTCGCCGTCCAAACTGGAATCTAGGCAGATCCGGAATCTAGACCAAACTGGAATTTTGCCTGTACCAAAATAGTTTAACAGTTTGGCTAGGCAGTTCCTCAATCTGTCTAGACCAAATCGGAATATTTTCTTGTTTTATATAATGCGACTACATATTAACCATCTTATTCAACTTAAAGTCCAACATAAAAGAAGTTTGATTAGAAATTATTTCTGAGTTAGATTAAATGTTTAGCACGTTCGAGGAAAAAATGCAACGTGGAAAACGGAGCAATTGTGGGGAAAACAAATAAATTGCTTCAATTAAAAATACGTCTCAATTGTAAACACATGAGAATTAATATGATTAAAAATTTGGAAAAGAATCTAGATGTATTTTGGTCTACACTAAAGTATTATTCTAATTCGGTCTAGGTAAATTCCGGATCTGTCAAGATTCCGATCCGGCATACGACATATATCAAGCTAAACAATCGTGTTTTATCATATGGGCTGAACCTTTTTCTTCAGCACTATGATGCATAAATGCAGCTAGGCGTACAATTTTTTTATTGTGAAATGCAGCTAATCGTTGCGTACAGATGCAGCTAGCCGTACAGTGAACGTTTTGATGGTACCTTGATAAAAAGTGAATTATTTCAATGGATATGGCACTGAATACTACCATAGACATATATACGTGAAGCTGAATGATTTCTTTATCTGTCTGCAGTATCAGAAAATGGTTTCCGATCTTCCCGAAGGAGTAGAAAGCAAAAGTTTAGCGATCATGGCAGCCGCCAACGACAAAATTTGGTGATGCGGCTTTCGTATACAAAACTTGGTCGGTTTATGAACCCAATCGCAGTATGTATTTGTAGAAAAACTTCTTCCCTTTCAAATGCAAAACACCCGATCACTTTCTGTCTGCTAGATTACGCGTGCCAGCCTGTTTTGTTAAACTTGTTTACTGCAGCTAACTGATTTGGGGCGTACAGTAGCAGCAGCTTCCGATTTGCGACACTGTACGTTGGTCCATACTGCTACTTGGGTCGTCCATTTGGGTGTAAAATTTATTGGGGTAAAAATATAGAGAAGAAAAATCAGATTTTGTTTTATTACTCAATTCCTTTATTGCAATTTCCCCTTTTTCTGCAATATTTTCTAAAATCAAACTTTCAGCGATAACATACAGGATTACTTCGTAAAGGGTTTAGGTTGTGTTGTAACAAGTTTCAAATCGTGCTTTAAATGGTTGGGAGGAGAATGAATTAATTTTATGTAGATGTGGGAGGAGCCAGTAGAATTCATACGTGCGGAACGGCTGTCTTTATTTCAAGCAGACAAAATTTTATGGACTTTTAAGAGGTAGAAAATTTCCACAAATACTCCTCTCTGATTGGACAAAAAATTAGGTCGATCACTAATTTCATATAAATTTCAGTGATATATATATTTTTTGATTTGGTGATGTGAAAATTCTAAGTACCCACCTTTAATGTATTTTTTTTCTATCTCTCTCTCTCTCTCCGTTCTAGTGTCATATGACATACCTGTGACCAATACTATTTAGCAGGGGCATCAGTGTCTCTGACACACCTATTTCTAGTGTTCACTAGGGCCGTTGTGCACCCGAATATTTCCAGTCCATAACTTCTACAATTGTGGATGGATTTCAAATTAATTCGGCACAATTGACCTCCATCACGAATGAATATGCCATTTGAAATATATGTTCAAGTAGGTTCAAGATCAAGGCCACATTGAAGGCCAATTTTTCGTCCGAACCATAACTCCTACATTTTTGGATCGATTCCGATATAAATTAGCTTAATCACAGTGTATAAACGAACTGAACCCAAACCGGATATTGCGAGTAAATTTCAGTGATGTCCACTTTGCATTAGAGACAGCCGAGATAAAAATTGTTGGGTCTTTCATACTGCTGTATGTAAACTATGTGAATCTTTATTTATAGTTTATGCCACACCTGTATTTTTAATACATAAACTGCTTTATTATCATTCTTAGCTTTAAAACATTGAACTTCTCAATACTCACCGCAGGCTACAGCGTCATTTGCAGTAGACCCGATCTTAAATCAGCTTTTATCATGTTAAGGCTGGCTGAAACACGTTTTTCGAGTTTGAACCGGTGCAATTAATTAATTAAAAAAGACATTTGCGGCATTGGACATTTTAAAGTTCGATTTTGAACGTAAAAAATAAGAATTAATGCCTCTATGTAAAGTAGGTCAACTGTACGTTTCTTGCTGGTGATTCGTACCCTTACTTGCGAGTTTATGAAATCTATCTGTACGATGTCTTGGGAGTTTTTTCAAATATTCTGTACGGTTCTTGGGATAACAAATCTGATGCCTGATGGTATAAATCTGTATAAAATGGAGTAATTCAGATGCCCTTACAGCAAACTGTCAACCACAAGCTTTGGTGATATAAATAAATCATAATTTGGAAATCCATAAAGGAAAAACCTCAAGATAAAAATTTTAGAATTTGACTCACAAAGAAAAGAAACAATTTCGTATAAAGAAAACTTCAAAAGTATTTCAAAAGATTTGAAGCTATGGAACAGGCCTCTGCAACCTAATGATGATACTAAGACAGTGAATTTGAAGGCTTGTTTATGTGTCACCATTTAAAAAAAGCCCCATAAAGAAAGATACCAGTGAGGGATGTTCACAAGTTTCTTGAAGAATCTGAATGTTTTATGCGAAATACTGTTTTATAGTGGTTATTCCTATTCCTCATAGAAATGAGTCATCAGTCAATGACTTAAGAAAAGATTGTAAGAATTTGAGAAGAAATTATACTCAACGGGCAATTTCTTCCTTTCTCGTTACATGTTCTATTCTTTTTCAAAATTATACTTTTATTAAGAAGATCTGTAAATTTTCCCCTAAATTCTTCCAAATTGGATGAGTCCAAGATGCAGTATCAGGAAACGGTAATTCCTCTTTTTATCTATTAAAGCAGATGAATCCCTCTTTTTATCTTTTAGCAGATGAATACGAATTGTGAAATTTTATTGCATGACTTCGTTCTGTTCCTTAAAGGTGGGTATATAGGTTTTTCACATCACACAAAATTAAATAATATATATATCACTGAAATTAATATGAAAAAACAATACGAATTATCAATAATTAAGAATCATAATATTACAAAAAAATAGGCGTGGTATTTCCTTAATAGGCTACGTTGCCCATTAGGCTATTTTTAGATTTCGCGCCAAAAAAAAAGCATTGTGGGAATGTTAATTTTAAATAAGTGACTGGCATGTGACTAATAACGCTTAAATTCCATAAGAAACATGTATTTATTTTCCATAATGTCTTCTTCGGACGCTATGTTTGAAGCTTCGTCTGTGTACTTTCCAGTATGTAAATGAGCAAATTGTAAAAAGAGACAGTGTGTCCCGTCGGTGTCAACCTTGGCTGTAGTAAATCTCTTATTTCTCTTGTTTTCGGATGGTTTTTGACTTTTGGGGTTTAATGAAAGAAAATTATACGGCTTTGGGAGTTTTTTTTTTTGTAAATTTTTTGTCCCAAAATCTGAAGGGCCTCCTGTAGTTCATGAAAAGGAAGCAGAATAAAACCGAGTCTTTTTATACTATTATGTTTGGCTGCTTTTCTCTCAAAAACCTGATCTTCAGTGACTGTTTACAGCCACAAGAATAGATGTTCAATGACCTGTCGCAGCTGTTACATATCTCCTCGTGTTTCATATTTGATATTGTCTTTTATTCTGGTCCGCCTTGATCACCGATTTCAACACTAACTTCTGGAAATAAAATACAGCTTCACCCATACCCTGCTGTAATAAAAGAGCTGGGCAGTACACTGTGCATGAACTAAAGACGCAAATAAAATGTGACACATAGTCCCTGTGACACGTAATCCTTCAACAAAACATACAACGAATGGTGTTCAGAAATGGCACTGATAATGACAACAGAACAAAATCATTGTCCCACTTTTATAATATAAAATAGCGTATTTCATATGTGGTGGTACGAGGATAAGATTGTACACATGGTGGGTAGACGAGGGGTCGAATGGCTAGGTTAGAGATTATTCAGTGTCGACCGATTACAGTGCTGACAGCACTTTGACTTTTTTTAATACGATGGAAGGGTTGTATTATGTTATGGCCACGGTCGGTCACCGTTAGCATTTTTTGTATGCACCCACAGTTTCGATCGGAATGATATGAAACTTACTACAATGAATCTTTATGATGTGTGGTTTTGCATGTGACTTTTCAAATTTGGATCTCAGTAGGGTTCTAGATTTTAACCCATTTCACTGACAAGCCCCTTTGGGCGTACATGTACATGTATATGCACTGCTGTGCGAAGCTCATGTTATTTTTTTGCCAATGAGACAAAGTCGTTTTATTTTGAACGTATACTTAGAAATGATTCACATATAATCACAGGTAATATTTTTTTACTTGTGATAGATCTATGTATATTAGATTTTATACAGCATACAAAGTGTTGTGGCAAAGGTTGAAATTGCTTGTAACGAGGAGTTCCACCTTTTGCCACAAAAATTTCAAAGATTCTTCAGTACAACTGCATTGAAATGACATTGTAAGGAATAAATTGCGAAACAAAGTTTGTATTGAGCACTCTAGTAACGTGCGTAATGGATGCTTCGCTCTTGTGTAGGTATAAAGCAATGGAAATCCCTGTATGGTACTCGCAAGAATTCGTTCAGCCAACTCGCAAGTAATGTACAGATCATTTACTTGATATTTGCAAGAAGGGTACAGTATCAAACCGTTCGCCATGCAGAATTTCCATACATTTTTAGGTAATTTTGACTAATTTTGGCGGCATATATTGGCTGTTTTGTGAAGAGCACACACTTAGAAACAAAATTTTACAAATGGGTATCGGATAAAAAGACGGAATTATACATAAATTGCCTTGTGAAAACAGCATGTATAGTAGTGAGAAAAGGAGTGAAGACGAGTTTTGGACTTTATCAGCAATTACACGGCCAAAGATGGTAAATGATGTATTTATTTGAAAGATACATTATTTCATTCAATGATGCAAATGTTTGCAAGTTGCATGAAAGTCACAACAACCTGTCGATCTCAATTATTCAAAGGTACCCATCTGTTTTCACCAATCGATCCATGGAATTTACTCGCAAGATCCGGTTTGGGTACAGTTCGTTTATATACTGTGTTAATGCATTGTTCTCCATCATGAGTAGAAGTTCCCTTTGAAACATTAATTCAGGTCCAGGGTCTAGGTCAAACTTGAGAGTCAAGTGTTCGCGGGCTTGACACAAGTTGTCCTTGGACAACGATTATGATTTGGGATTAACGTCTCATTATATTATCTAGCTATAAGTATCGAAGCTCAAGTCACCGTGACTTGTCCATAAAATAGGCAAGTAAAATAGGTAGACCGAGCCTAATCGTTTTCCCAAAACAATCCAACCTTTTCATAGTATTTTATTGAGAAAATATTGTGGTTAAAAGAGAATTTGCTTGGCTGCAATGATGGTATCATTGGTGAAAGGTAAAACAACATTGTTCCAAAGGGAGAAAAGGCTGTTTTTAAAACCCCTTTTTTTTCCTTAACGGATAATGGAGCTCTAGGATTTGTAGTCTAGATCTATTCATAATTTAAGAAAGAAAAACATTTTGGAAAAAAGAAAATCTCTCGTCACAAGCTGCAGCCATATAGATCTAGATCTCCCGTAGTCTAAGTTACCACACACACAAAATAAAATCAACTGCTTCAAATTGACAGCATTTGGAGACGACAAGATGAATGCAGCAAAAAAAGGGTGTGTGTGTGATAAACCAAGTTGCTTTCATAAGAGCGCTGAACACTGTTGATATTCCGCCATATCTTTTTTGTTGCATTGAAAACCCTTGGGGAGGAGCTAAAAATGTCTTCGACATTCGGCAAAATACGGTAGACACATTAGATAGTCTAAGGAATCGGCCGATTAGCGACGAGTGAATCTGAAGGTCGCTTCGGAGCTGTGACGTCAGCGCTCCGTTGACTGTTGAGAAATAATCTTTTCACTCACATACAGGTACATGGCGGCCACACTGAACTAAAACCATTTCAAAGATATCACACTGGAACTACAGCGATTTTTGCTACAGACTAAGACTTTGGCATTATTCTGTGTGAGTACTGCTTGAATTTTGTTCTTACGTTGTAACTAAACGGTACTCAATTTATTCAGTCGGTTGCAAGCATTGTGCGACACGAGATAACATGCCTAGCCTAGGTCGATTCCGTAACAGCATCCAACCAGTGGTGCTCGGTCTCAGTTTAATATTGTTGCATGTGTTTAACATATATGTGCATGTTTGTAGACCTCATAAAGTTACAAACATGCAACCATATTGAATTAAGATGAGTGCCAGTGCATCTAATGAAAAAAAAATGGCGTATGGCGCGACACGTGGCACGAGTTTAGTCTGCGCATGTCATATTCTTTGAAGGTTCGACTGTCTTACATGACGTATCACTAGCCCCAAAAGCGGGCTGACTAATATTACGCTCTATAAAGTAGCAATGTAGAAAATAGCTTTTATTAATATGTATGAGGAGAAATGAGACCTGCTTTAGCTCCATATTTCTCTAAACTACTGATCATAGCTGTGTGAATTGCACGAGGTAGCGTTTTATTGAGTAAACGTTTATTTTAGTTTGAAATTCAAAGTAACGGTTGTCGAGTAGGAAAGTGGTTTGGTTCTGTACCCAGGATGCCCAAATTAGATGGTATTTATAGAATGCCATCTAGCAGGAAATAATGGTGACACGAGATGTCCTACCTTCAGTCTGAAGGTCTGCTCCGATGCCATTTTTGTTACTGGTCTCTGCATGCTTTCAAAGCAACATTCATCAAAAGTATCTGGAATTAATACGATTTTACTTGCATCTTTTCAAACGGCGCTAGAATATTCCACAAAATTTCCAATGTCAGCTAGATCTAATGAAATAGGTATTGGTCATTGGATAAATGATTTATCTAACATCACACAAACTGTGCTGCAAAATACCAATTAAATCAATGGAAATTCACCTTTATCCCCAATGGTAAATAAATCCAGTGTAATTTTGTACACAAAATACATTTAACAGACATATTATTTCCATGCATGGTTGATGAAGGTCGCTTTGAAGTTTTGTGGAGACTAGTAACAAAAATAGCAATGGAGCAAACCTTCAGACTGAAGGTAGAGATGTCCTATCCTCTAATTTGGGTCCTACAGCTCTGATGTTACTAGCTCCACTGCCCAAAGGCCAGTGGGCTTATGTCGTGGCCTGGTGTCCATCATGTATCCGTCGGTGTGTCTGTCTGTGGATGCATCAACTTTTATTCAAACATCTTTTCCTCTATAACTACCCATCCGATTTTGACAAAACTGTACAGAAATGATTGTCTTGCTCCACTTCAGAATTCAGAATTTATTGAAAGAAGTTGATTCCTTTAAAAACTGTGGTTGCCATGGCAACAAAACTGGAAAATATGGAAAATCTTTGTAAGAAATCTTGTCTAAAACCATAAGGTCTAGGGCTACCAAATTTGGCATGTAGCTTTATCTAGTGGACCTCCACCATTTTCCTCCAAATAGTAACCCTGGGATGAGAAGTGGCTATGTCCCTGGGGCCACAAGTTTTATATGGGCTTTTATACGGAAAACTTTAAAATCCTTTTGGTACCTAGCCATAGGGCCACCTAGGGCTACCAAAAATGGCATGTATCTTTATCAAGTTGGTGTCTACTAAGAGTGCCAAAACTATAGCCCTGGGGTCAATTTTGGTCTGGCCGCGGGGGAGTCAAGTTTGACATGAGCTTATATTGGGAAAGCTTTGATAATCTACTTGTACCTTGCCATAAGGCCTAGCACTACCAAATTTTGCATGCAGCTTTATCGAGTGGATCTCTACCAGGAGGGCCAAAATTACAGCCTTGGAGTTGGGTTTGTTCCCACACCAGGGGTCACAAGTTGTACATGAGCTTTTGAGGTGAAAAGTTTATAAATCCCCCGGTTAAGGCCTGGTCAGATGGCTAACGGATATGTAATAGGGGGAAAATGGACAAAAACATGCAGAATTTGCTTATCCGGTGACGAAATTTACCTCCTCTGCCGCTCGGCTCTCACGATGGGTGTGTGGAGAGAAGAAGCTACACAATGACTGCACGAGTACCAAACATGTAACAGAAAAAACGCATTTTTACTGGATATATACTGGATAAATAACGGTTTATAAACGGATATCACCATTCGAGTAATGGACTTGTACCTGATTAAATAAGTGGCATGCCGAGGGTTATAAACTATCGGATGCTTCCTAAGTCTGGCATTTGTACTCTGGACGTCTTTGCAAAATGCCACCAAAAGCAACACAAGAAGAAACCCTGGCAAAGACAAGTCTGGAAGAGCAGCTAAAAGGCCCCCCTCCTGTCTCTATGATATTTCTTTCTATCAATGATAGATGATAGTCAATGCGATGAGATTAATTCCTCTTCCACCGCTGACCATTGTTTCAATGATGGTCATGTGGGAAAGCAGCCAGTGGCTTGGGAAGAAAATTGTGCAGATTACTGGTAAAAGAGATTCCAGGAAAGCATTGATATGTGCACTGGCCACCGCAATATAACCAAAATAATGTTGAAAATGGCGATAAACACCATACAATCAATCAGTCAAACCAACACAAACTTTACTCTAATCTAAGGAAACGCACTACAGTACATGACCTTTCAAAATTTTCATATATTTTAAGTTTGGGGTTTTATAATGTTTGTAACACAGACTAGGATATTTTCGATCTACAAAGGTCATAGATTCTCCTCGAAAAAGATGCGTGGTGTTAGAGAAATCACCAAGGTAATACTGTTTTTGGTTTGAGCCTCTCAATTGTTTATACAGTTTGAAATTATTTTTTCTGAACAAGTTTGTGCTGTTAGCTGAGTAAATAAAGTAAAAGTTATGAGCTCCGGTGCTCACAATTTTTGCTTTACTTGCACAGTTCATCATAGAGGTGCATCTGCACAGTTTAATTTCACTGATTGCTAATATTGTAATGATTCTGGCCTCAGTTCACCACTAAACATGTTCAGATCATGTTGTCCTGCCAAGGAACTGAGCCGGCCAGCGAGTTCACCCAATGTTTCAAGAGATTGCTTAGCTTCTTGCCCTACGATTGTTTCTGTTTGGCCGCGGACAACATGACAGTCCTGCATCTGGCGTCTCGACTAGCCGGGTATTAGTTGCTGGTTTCTGTCATCACGGTCCAGGAGGCGGTTCTGCACCCGCAGATACCTTACTTTGCATTAGGTTTTGCAGGACCAAACAGGTCATAACGATGAGGCGGATGGTTGATGGTCGATGCTGCATAGTACTCATCAGGACTTGGGACCTGTTAGCAAAGATGCCTAAAGCATTCTCAATGACTCTTCACACCCTGGACAACCTGTATTTGAAAATTTGTTTGTCTTTGGACAATGCACTGTGGCTGTATGGCTTTTGCATACAAGTACGGAGGCTAAAGGCTTCGTCATCTAAAAGTAGATGATATGATACAGGTCAAGGCTCTTCATACATTATGTAAAATTGGAGATCATTCGAATGCATTGAAAATGAAGCAGAAACTCATTTTGAAATCAAAGCGTTGAAAATGCTGAAGTGGTATTTGTCAAGGAAATCCATGTGGAATTAATAGTTTGAAAGAAACAGAGACATATTGTTCAGATATTGGCTTAAAAGTCAACCCACTAAGCAAATGAATACCTTTTCGGTTGAAGGGAGAGTATTCAGTTTGGTTTATTTTTGTATAAGTGGTCGCCTTTTGATCATGAGGAAGAAGCAGGAGTAACGCCCCTTGACAGTAGGATGCATGATGAATAGAGAGAACAATCCTGTTGATATATCGAACAAATTAAGTTTAAGTTCCTGAAAACTATAATTATGAAATATCTCTAGCCTTTTACATTCAATTTCCAACATTACAATCAATAGACGGTAAGCGATATTTCCATTTTATCGTAAGTGGCGCACCAGCAGTATCACATGACACCGGACAATCAAAGCATTATTTCAGTAACAAATGCCGTATGTCTCGTTCGCAAATCCTTTAAATTTGGACAAATTCATAACTGAAAAGAAAATGACAGCAAAAAATCTATGGAAATCACTTCTAACACAATTCAAACATATTTCATGATACTGCCTTTGAAAAAGAAAATCACAAACAGACAAAATATGCATTTTATAAAATCGTATTTAAATAAAGAGCATGTAGAGACTAAGAACGGACTTAGCCTCTGAAGCCTGTATAAAATTCATAATCCTGACCATTAATGATAACCAAAGGGGTAAATTAATATGAAACAAAAGATAAGAAGAGTCAATTTAATGTGATACGTGTGTGCTAATCTGTAAGAAGCAAGTACATTACAGCTGTCCTAAAGGTCACCCACTCTGCAGTGCGATACCGAGATCAAAGGAACACCGATTTAACCCTTCACCCATTTTTTTTTTTTTTTTTGGTCAGACTTTATTAGATACATATTTTTTTTATACTCAAAATGAAGCTTAAAAGAAGTTACGGAAGGTCTGAATTTTGATCTGAAGCCACATTTCTTTTGTTCAGGATCGATAACATAAGTTATTTGTCAATAGGTACATGCCTGAAAGTGCAACAAGGATGTTTGTTGTTTGATAATACAGTAGATTCCGCTTATTTGCAAGTCCTATTTATCAGAGAAAATATCCCGAATAAGCGGTCGGCCCGATAATCCGATGGCTCTTTTCAGACCGGAAGTCTAACCAGAGATGTAGACAGACGATCGTTTCGTTCTAATGACAGACGTTCAGATCTTGCATCCAGATCATTTGATTAATGTTCATATTTTTTTAAATATATGTATTTCAAACTAAACAAGTTTAAAAAAAATTATTTGTTTGCTTACTTTATTCACCTATCAAGTGCACAAAGTACCAGAAACGATCCAGGCTGTTGGCCATGGTGATGCTTCGTTTGACATAAAATTCAACACGAACTTTTTGTAAACACAGGTTTCGACGCATATCTCCAGTTTCTGGTTATCTAACAATTACTCCTTGTGTACATGCACATTCTTACACAACATGATCTTGTACTGCGCACCTGTATAAACCCCGATTCGCCACCTGTTCGGTTGAATGGGTGGGTAAAAGTTTGTGTGACGTCATAGACTGATTGCCGCACAGAAGATTCTATTTTAACGCTTTAATTTAGGCCATACCATTCAAAGCAGACGTAAGTAAGAAACGGTTTTCTGTGTTTTTCACAGTTTACTTTCGGTACACCTTACTCTCACGCCTGTAGTCAAATTGTTTGTCTCATATTGGATTATCAACGAGACACTTACAAACAGTTAAGTTTTTTTCTACCCAGTGTGTAATTATCTGATCGGTGATAGGTTAATTCGATCGGTCTTTCTTGTAACAGGTAAAGTGCCAAATTCGTCTTCAGTTGCTTTTGGGGAGCGTAGACCGAGATCAGACTGCACAGAGTGTGAAGTCTGATCATAGAAAGTCCATGTAAGTTTTTTATTTTTTGCCGAGTTTTACCAAGACAAGATTTAAGTACAAGTAGTAATCTTTTTGCCAATTTTCCTGCACTAAAATTACCATTTTATTTATCAGTGCTCTTGGTGGTTGGTGTACAGCCTGGTACCCAAAATCTTGCGTAACCGTCCAATTGTTGAACTTGATAATCGGCAACCAGTGAAGTAAACTAATGCACCAATGCTGCAAAACAGCCACTGAGTTAAGGAGGTCCATATTCAGAATGTCGGCCATTTGCAGATGTTTTGTAAACGTTATTGCACTTTCTTAAATGAAAAGAATAACATGAAATACGCCAAGAATTTTTATCTTTAATGACTTAATTATGAAAACGGATCATGTCGGACTCGTCGTTTGTTTGCAGTTGCATCAGTTTTTATCTGTGATTCTCCGTGTGCACTATAATTTGACTTTCATCGTTTTGAGTAACCTTTTTTTTTCCCGGACAGATTGGAATTTTTCGCTATCTTATCCCAAGGAATTGCTAATAAACACTAGAATTTCGAATAACTTTATAAATTTTCGTTGCAAAAAACCGAAATGTTCTATTTATAGGATCCCGATTAAGCGTTGAAATTTACGTTGTCTAAATAGGAAATGGATCGGTGCTGGACCAAATCTTGCAAATAACCGAAAATCCCGATAAACAGGGTTGCGATCAAGTGGAATCCACTGTAGTACTTTAAAATCACTAAATGGACTGTCCCTGTCTTTCTGAAGACACTAAACAGCTAATCAACCTTTTACCAAAGTATTTCGAGCGACCCGTGTAAAAAGGGGACAGACGTGCTGATTTGCCCCACTGTCTGTTATTTGTCTCACTTTCTCAACCTTAACACATTCCCCCCCCCCCCCCCCTTTCAAAAAACCGAAAACTGAAAGTAATCAGTATGTAGTTCATAAACATCTATGAAAAAAAACAAATTTTCAAAGTGTGAGAGAAAATATTTGAGGAAAAAAGGAAGGGCTTGCAACATACATCATACATCTCTTCCTATTTCAACAATAAGTTTTTTTTACTTTTTCAAAGACCATTACAACCATTTGACCCATGTTTATTCAATCGTCTCCATATGCTAAGTATCTGGAAGAGTCCAAAGTGTTGTCGTCGGGTGAAAACATTCGCAGTAACTATTTAAAACCCTATGCAACATAACCCAAGTTTTTACGACTCTTAGAAATATATTTTTTTAAGAATGTTGCTGAAAAAGGTTAAAGTTCTCCTTTTCCCTTGCTATATCCTTCCTAAAGAAAATTTCATTTTTAAGCCACATTCAAATTGTTATCTGTTATTCCAATTTGGGCAAGTCTCAAATTTTTATTTCGTAAAGAGTTGGTGAAAGATTCAGTGTTATAAAACATGGGGTGTGGGGGGATAACATCAATATACCTGCAATAGACCTTTCCTAATTTTATGTCTGATTATTCAACAAATGTTTGCGTAATTCTGTAGCTAAGTTTGTAACATACAGGCTCGAAGTCCAGGAATCTGTGGTTTGATTTATTTAAACTATTAACCCATTACCACACAATCCCTACTTTTAATGACCCTGAGAAAATGGCCCTCTGAAAACATTGTGAGAAAAGGAGAAAATGCTGGTAACCAGAATTTTCTCCTTTTCCCACAATGTTTTCTACCTGTTCAGGAACAAGTATTATCATTAAAAAACATGTGAATTGTCCTCTGTGAATTCTATCAATGAAGACCAATTTGAAATTCTGCTGTGTGGTAAAGGGTTAATGTGATAATTTTTCCAAAAATTTGTTCCAGAATCTGCTAAAAGACAGAGACCGTCTACCAAAAAAAAAACTGGGACATCAAACATTTTGAATTTATAGCAAAAATCTTAACTTTGAAATAACATTTTTAAAAATCTTTATAGTTGCATGTTTGCCATGTTCCTGTTTGAACTACCTTATAAGTTGACTATCGTAATAACAAAGTTTAATTCAAATTTCAAACCTTCCATTCCCTCTAGAAGAAAAGATGTTACAGATTCATTTTCAGGAAGCGAATACGTGCTATACTTATTTTCATTGAAAAGCTAGTCAAGGGTTAGCTGGGTGTACGTTTGATCTCGGTGTTTCACCGTCAAAGTGGATGATCTATTTGAAAAGCTGCTGTGTTCTTTTTAGGCACCGACTAGTTAACACACACGTGTCATAACTAAGTGTTTATCCCGTTTAGTCTTATGTTGATCACTTGTAAAGGTTTGGAATTGTTAAAAGCTGTGATGGAGGGTAAGTCTGTTCTAATTACTGGCGCCAAAAGATGCATTTTTCTGCCTGAACATTTTTTTTCAAATGCATTATGTAACCTGGGTTAACAAGTCCCACTTTAAACAGTATATTTGCACTAATTTCTTTAGGATATGGAGAGGGGTATTTGTTTCAGTTAAACCTTATCTTACTAAATATATTAAATGCCACTTTTAAAGCCGATAGTAAAACCTCAAAAAGTTATTTCAAAGGAATAGCTTGAGGAAAAATATCTCCTGATTGGATAGTGTAGATCTAGGATCAGACTTCACGTTCTTCCTGTTGTGATCTGAATCTATATTGTCTGCAAAAGGTCATTGAGTCGCACTTGGTAGCTAGGTTGGCGTTACCGATCGCCAAAATCGCCATTGGCGATTAAATCTTATTGCTGGCGACTAAAAACAAGGAAAGTGCCGATATTGGCGATTGTAAAAAATGTGATCAGAGAAAATGGCCGACTGTCAAGTTGTTATCAGGATTGTATATTGAACACTTTCCAAACTGTGAAATCGGCCTACGCCAAATTGATTATCATATAGATATCGGCTATCCTAAGCTCTTAAACCCTTGTATCTCCCTTAGGCCTAACTATCCGATAGACCAAGACCTAATTACCCTTTTCCTAGAATTAATGATAGCCTTCTTCCTCAGGATTGTTCAAACTGAGGATATACGATCCCTGGTGTGGTGAAAGGTTAAGCCTGATTAAAATGCACATTTTATTTTCTTTTATGGAACTTTTTGATCATTCAACAGCCTATAAGCATAGGAATTTGTAGCTGACTTTCAATACGTGGCTCTCTCATGTATGTAATGAGACCATCAAAAATATCTTAACCCATTACCACACGACAATATTTTAGACTGGTCCAAATTGAAAGCATTTGCAGACGACAAAATAGAAGTGACATAAAATTTGAAATTTGTTTTGTGAAGAGTAGAAAACATAGTGGGAAAAGGAGAAAGTGCTGGTTACCAGCATTTTCTCCTTTTCCCACAATGTTTTCCAAAGCCTTTTTTCTCAGGGGATGTCAAAAGTAGGGATTGTGTGGTAATGGGTTAAAAGAAGAACGACTTAAAAATTATATCAGTGATGCAAAGCTGTAGATCTAGATTTATATTTACCATACAGGACTCATTGCCATGAAATACTCAGAAATGACACTAAGTAAAACTTTAAAAGTGATTAGGCTCACAGATTGATGCCGGGTTTTGACGGACAAAACTTTTGGCTACTAAAAATTTTTGGCTGGCGCCAACCTAGGGTAGCCAAAGGGTTAATGCAGTCTGTATACAAAAAGCTGTATCAACACGCCCGGCAGGAGACCGCGCTTATAAATGATACCGCTTTCCTCTCTGAAGTCTACGGAAAAATTGATAAAACAACAGTTCTTTTTTGTTTGTATCTTCGAAAAAGATAATTGATGAAACTAACGGCACGGCCGTTTTAGGTTGTTTATTTATCGCGTTTAGTGTGTAATCCATTTAAAAAATATGACACTTTCACTATTCGGGTATATACAGGATTGGGAAAAATTGTCGGATGGAAAGGGAAGTAACTTGTGGTGATGCGTCGGTAACGGTATTTGGCAAATGGTCTATTACCTTGATCTATAAATATTCATGAGCAAACAAATGGTGTAGCGTGTAATTATAGGACCAACAAGTCATGGAACGAATTGGTTTTGGAACGAAAAAGCCCAAGGTCAGTTGGCAAATTTGTATCATTTTGCGAGAAACTAGTTTCAATCAAAAATCAGAATCGAGAGAGATTAGTATAAGTTGTAAGAACTTGTTTCTCAATCGATGTAAAATAAATATGTTTAAACTAACGATCGATAGCCTCGCCCAATGTATTTTAATATGCCATTTCAAATTACATATTTGAGTGACACCGTAAGAGTCATTTGCCTGAGAAAAAATGAGTTTAAGTGGGTTTATTTCCTTCGGTTTTGCACAAAATGGTTGAACTAAAACTCTACAAAGTTTGGGTACGCTGTCTCGGTATAGACTCGGTATAGACACTAAAGAGTTTAGGTACGCTATGACAAAATGGATACGCTGGCATATGTAGAATTATGTATCATATAGAAGATCTGCAAATCAAGATTTAACCTGAAATGTCGTCCTAGATAGCTGCAAATTATGAAGAAAATGGCAATATTCATGTATTTAAATTTAACTACTTTATGCCAAGTTTTATATTCTTGCGCTAAAGTCCAGGACCTTTCGGAGGTTGGCAATATTCATGTATTTAAATTTAACTACTTTATGCCAAGTTTTATATTCTTGCGCTAAAGTCCAGGACCTTTCGGAGGTTGATTAATTTATCAGTGTCACTGACGACCGACTTGTTTTGAAAAGGACTGAGTTATTACACTTGAAATTACGTTTTTCAGCCCGTCTGGCTTTTTTTGCGATAAAAGAGCATACAATCATTGCTTTGTCTGTTTGTATGTGGTTAGGACAGAGAACGTAGTAATGATACTCCAAAGCGTTTGAAGCATTTTCAAGCTACAAACATCCGCGATATTCCGGCAAGATTTAAGCCGGAACAACTTGAACGATGGAGTATTAGATTCAGGGTACAAAATAAGATACATGGTTATCAAAATTCAATCTTGAACTCATTGTGGTATAAATACCACAAAAAAATTATAGCAATCATGGGAATTTAACTGATTCTTACTTCTTGAACCTGGAGAGCAATAATGTTATGAGGCACCTTCCAGCCGAACCCAATATCTCTATACATACATCCAGAAACAAGATGCCGCAGCGCAATCGCTAATTTCATCCCTGTTTCAATGGGTAATCTGTATTTGTTGCGCTTTTTCTCAGGCCCTCTTGATCGAGAATCTCATCAAATATTTCAGGTGACATTCTAATGAAGTTGATTAACGAGCATTGGTCCTTTCATCGTAATTCAACCATCAGTTGGTCATACAGACTGACCTGACACCTCTGCGGCGGGCCAAGCCAAGCCCTGGACCTCTACCTGCGCCGCCTCCGTCACCTTGCTCTATTTTGAGCAAGACGTTGCATGGCCAGATTAGCATCTAGCAGGCCAATCTGGGCCTGCCTGGGTGCGGCTTGACACTGTATTTGAATGCAAGCATGATACTCCACTGTCTATGGTCTTCTCAGGTAGCGTACCAGAACAAAATTAGACATTGACACAGGCTAACTACATTTTAATATTCCATAGAAAGTGTGTGTCAATAGTAATAGTTTGGTTTCCACCCACTACTTGAACTTTTGTATGCGTTAGTTGTCTGTCAAAAGTCCCTTATTCGTCTGATCGAGGCCCAGGACCACTGGACTTTAACTGATATAAACTGGATAAGTACAGGAGGTGTAACGCACAAGTATCAGACAAACCGTATAATAAAGGATGAAGACTGTACATTAAATGGATGTCTCTGTCCATTTTGTTCAGTGGAAAGTTTTGAGCATGCTCAAAACTTCCAACCGGACGGAACGGACATCAACAGTAAAGTATTGTAAAGTTTGGTTGGTAGTGTTTCTACTTATCGGCCCGTGGAGCGATACAGGGCTGTCGTAGCCATCTTGTTCTATTAATCTTTTATAGAGAGTTTACAGAAAGGTCAGTTACTTACTATCAAACTGTTGAGTACACTGAAGTAGTATTTGTCAAGGGATCCATTGTGTGGAATTAATAATTTAAAAGAAAAAGAGAAATGATTTCAAATATTGGCTTGAAATTCAACCTATAGCAAATAAATACCTTTTCATTTGTGCTTGAAGGTAAAATACTCAAAACAAAAATAGGATTGTTTGTGTATTGGTGGTCTCCCTTTGATCATCAGGCAGAGAGAGGAGTGATGTCTCTTGACAGTAGAATGCATGATGGACAGTGAGAGAAATCATATGAATAAATCGAATAAAATTCAGTTTGTATTTGAAAACTATGATTTTGACATATCTTTGGTCATTAACATTTAAATCCCAACATTACAAAAGAAATAATTATTTGTAATAAAATGAAATTGGCTATAGATCTATTTATTATATTCCCATCAGTAAATTAACAGGATTTTTTAGTGTATTTTCAGCTCACCCAAGTACAAACAGCTCAAGGTGATCTTTTGTGATCGCTCAGTGTCCATGGTGCATTGTCGGTTGTTCACAATTTCTTCAACCCAAATAATCCCTGGTTTTTACGACCTCGAGATAGAAGCCTTTTGAAAACATTGTGGGAAAAGGAGAAAATGCTGATAACCAGCATTTTCTCCTTTTCCCACAATGTTTATTACTCTGCCGGAAACAAATTTCAATTTTTGAGTTATGTTTATTTTGCTGTCTGCAAGTGCTTTCAATTTGGACCAGTCTAAAATTTAGTTGTTTGGTAAAGGGTTAAACGTTAAAGAGGCAATAATACTCATTTTAAGCCAGTTTTAACTCATTTTGTTTTTATTTTATCAAAATATAGTCATTCTTATATATCTATGCCAAATATTGCACCTGACGGTTGCAAGGTTGCTTAGATTACGCCTGATAGAAAATGCATTTCGCGGACTTGCGGCCTTCAATGTAAACAGACTGGTCGTTTCCGAATTTTGAATCGAAGATTTTCGATATCCTTTATACACTCGGGTAGATTCGTATGATGATCATGCATACTGTAACGTGACTTTATTTGACCTTGGCCTTGATGCGGTAAATAAAGGAAAATGGATGCTTCTCTGTTGCAGCCTCTATTTTTAGACGGAGATCGAGGCCTATATGTAAGTGTTACACCGTATCCGACTCTGGGCGGAAACCAGCGATAAATTTCCGTGAGTCACCGCCATTGTTTACAGCTTCGATCGTCAGCCAGTTTTCTTCTGGCCAATTTTAGGTTTTTCACACAAACCCCCGTGTTTCTTTTTTCATTTACACGATATATGTCAGTAATTTATCCTTGTGTACACAAAGGACAGATTTCTGTACCATTCTATTTTTCTTTTTGAAATTTAACAGCGTTTCTGCTCACCGGCTGTAGACAGGCATCTTTAAGCTTCTTCTATGTTGCCATCCTACCAAAACTTACTTTGACTTTTTATAGTATCTCTATTACTGTTGAAGATATTTGCTCCAAACTTGAACAAATTGTTAATTATCAAAACCGCAACACACAATACAACACACAACATCTGTCAAATTATTTTGGAGATGGTAAACAAGGCTGGTGTCAAAATACTTTAAATACTTAGTCTTGCGACAAGATCTATGCCTCTCTCATTCATCACTGATCATAATTTTGACAATGGTTATGTGGGAAAACAGCCAGTGGCTTGATAAGAATATTGTTTGAGCACTGGTAAAAGAAACTGCAGGAAAGTATGGATAGGTGCACTGGCTGCCATGATATAATTGAATAATGTTGAAAAATGTCATTAGGTAAACAAACAACCAATAATGCAGGTTGAACTGAATTTTTAAAAGATCTGCCACTGAGCTAAAGCACCTGCAAGAGATGGTCTTGTTATAAATATATTTACAGAATTTTGTTTCCGCTTTCAGAGAGGGTCACAATTATACTATACCACAATATTACAACTACACGTTCATTAGAGGAACAGAGGACACAACTATCTGTTTAGACAGATAATAATACAGAAGGTAAGTTTGGCAATGAGTTTATTACCTCTGCTGTTTTATATGAGAACAAGGAATTATCGTCTTAGCCCTGGACAGTGTCTTCTATGTTGCCATCCTGCCAAAACTTTCTTTGACATTTTAAAATATCTCTATTACTTTTGAAGATATTTACTTTAAACTTGAACAAATTGTTTATTATCAAAATGGCAACTCATAAAAGTCTTTACTATACAATGACTACTTTTAATGCCCTGGGAAGAAAGCCTTTGAAAATGTGGGAAAAGGAGAAAATGCAGATGACCAGCATTTTCTCCTTTTTAGCTCACCTGAGCACTAAGTGCTCAGAGTTAGCTATTGTGATCACTCACTGTCTCTCGTCGTCCGTCCGTGCTACTAAAAGTGAACTAGGGGCTTTTTAAGTCGTCTGGCAATATCCAAGGGGCCAATTTTTATAAAGGGCCATGGCCCTCTGTAAAGTTGAGGAACGTGTAGTAGAGGGCCTAAGGAGTCATTCCAAATATGAATTAAGAAATGGCCCATTGTAAATGAAATGTGTCCAAATCGGTGACGGTTTGGACAGTCCAAAAAAAAATATCAAATTTGAGTTGTCTTTCTTGTCCTCAAACCCGAGTTGTCTCGCGTGTCGTCATGGATACTTATTCACTTTGTCTGCGCATGCCGATACGATATGTAAAATATGTTTTCATTTCCGGTCTTCGTCACAGGTTAAGTGGTGCAAGACTAAACTGGTACCCGTTGTATCTCATGTAGACGTTGACACGGAGATCGATAACAGGCTGCCAGTTCAATGCAAGACATGGGTAGCGTGTTGCCGGAAGTTAATTTTAATATTATGTATTTATTGTATTTTAAGCCAGTTTAATCTCCGTCTGTTCATAGTCTAAGATTCATGATTGATTTGAGGGTACCGTTATTCGCCAATGTATTCGGATAGAACTCTGTGTGAGTGGCCGAAATGAAAGGTAGCCTCGAATGTCCGTATTCTGTATTGATAAGGAAACCAACAGGATGAAATTAAGAATTAAGACAACAGCATGGACTAGAAACTACTTGCTTTCAAAAAATAGATCTATCATTTCTGATCAGTTTCATGAAAAAAAAATCTTATATATTAATTTCAATGTTCGATGTGCATGCAGTCGGCCTTCTTGAGAAAACATGGCGTGACCCAATTTCGGTAGCTCGGTAGTATTTACAGCAGAAAATCATAGGTCCTTGCATTTTTTTAAGGAGGAACACTATTTAGATATCACCGTGTTGTTAGAATAAGTGTCCGAAATAATAAGGGTAATATCTGACAAATTTCGATCTATTTATAGCACCGTGTCAGACGGGGTCAAACCTGTAGTTGATCTACAGTTTCAGCATGTTTTCAATCTTGAAACATGTACATGATCCGAGATCGGACAGCACGTTCTGTTTAGTCTGAAGTCTATCCGCCATCTTGCAGAGTAATTTTGAACATCCAAAAATGTAAAACAAGCCATCTGTCAGATTTCATGCCAATCGCCGGTACACCAGTATTTGCAGTTAACCCTTTACCACGAAATCTCGAGTGTAACTCTTTAACACACAATCCCGAGTTTTAACGACCCTGAGCAAGAGGCCCTATGAAAACATTGTGGGAAAAGGAGAAAATGCTGGTAACATGCATTTTCCCCATTTCCCACAATGTTTTGTACCCTATCAAACACAAATTCCATCATTTGAACAACATTTAAATTGTCGTCTGCAAATGCTTTCAATTTGGACAAGTCTACATTTTTGTCGTGTGGTAATAATTAAGACCCCGAGGAAAAGGCGTTTTGAAAACATTGTTGGGAAAGGATAAAATGCGGGCATTTTCTCGCATTTTATCCTTTTCCAGCAATTGTTTCTACTCATATGAAAGACAAATCCGTCATTTAAATTGTCGTTTGCATTTTCTTTTTTTTTTTTCAATTTAGACCAGTTTTTGGCTTCCGATTCCGATAATCGATTGAGAAATCCGGGATTGATTGTAGTCGGTTGCTAAGCTGGCTTGGTGCCAAAACTTGAATTCTGGTTTATAGCGCTTGGTTTTGTCACTATTATTAATCACAATCTTGGATTAAACATAGTGGATAACAAACCCGAAAATTGGCTGAAAAATGAGAAACAAATCTTTGTCCATGAATGTCTTGACAAAAGTTGACAACTCGGCAAGCTTCCTGAGCCCGGGCTTTGAAATTTGAAATGACCTGTCTTTGACGATGAAAGATATCTGCCTAAATGTCAATCTGAGGCATGAAATTATCGTCTAGAACTTCATATAACCTAGCTTGCGTGCATCGGGCAGAAATACAGGTTGAACACGATCAGTATAAAATGCAAAGGACACCCGGATGACAAAGAAGCTGGCGAGTCATTTATGACAGAGTAACGAAGGTGTTATTCCTCTTATCTAGTGTAAAGTGACAGCTTTTTAAGTTACTTGCTATTTAAACTGACTAAATGATGTCAAATCATGTAGGAATACTTCTCCAGAAACTAATTGTGAAGAAAAAGTAGATCGCCAAAAAAGCGCGAAAACCCATAACACTACAATGAGCAGCGTGGCGTCGTCCGATCAGAGGGACTTCAAACTATCTTCTTATATTTAATAATGAATTTTAAAAGTGAATTTGAACAAATTTCTTAGTAAAGCAATAAGCGGAAGCTAGAATTATGTTCATGAGTGGAAAAAAATGTTGTTTTATGAAATGAAAATGGGGAGGGGAAGAGGGGTTGTCTGCAAATGTTTGAACTATTACGTATGTCTGATTCTTTTTTAACTCGTTTTGGAAATTATAAGGAACAAAATGAATGATATTGATTAAAGCAGAAAACTAAATTGTAATATATTTCAATTGATTAAAGTGCAGAATACAACATCTTTATAAACTTAATACATGAAGACTATCATGTTTACAATGTTGTGACAATATTTTAAGCAAAAAGACATTAAATGAAGTCTAAACCGATTGTACTATCAATAGCTAGTTGGGTTTGCTCTTCCGATCTCAAAGGGATATTCGATTGAGATTTTTAACCGATTGCCCAACACTAGTGCAAGCGTTCATTCTAAATATATACAATCGTTCTGCCCCCCCCCCCCCCCCCCCCCCCCCAAATTTAACCTGCTGCAAGCAGACTGCCAGTCAACACGTAAATGACCTAGCAATAAGCTCATATCGTGCCTGCTTTTGCATTGGCTGATAATGCTTTTTTGCAGTTAGGAATGGGTCTTCCTTGAACAACTGGCCATTCGTGTCACATGTAAGCCTTTGTGTACTCGACAGGACAAAAAAAAAAAAAAATTTGGCTTGCAGCCATAATTAAGAATATGCGCTAGTTCGAAATTGAAATGGCAAAGTACTGATAAATAAAGAATAGAGACGAGGTTTAGTACTTAATAATTCTTTAAAAGATCAGTCAAATTTATAAGAATCTTTCTGTGCAGCCGGCCAGTACAAAAAGATTCTTATAAATTTGATTGTCCGAATAATAAAGGCTAAACACCTCATTTGCTACCATTAAATATTTTGCAAATTCTTTCAATCTGGTCAAATCTGTGAAAATGTGCCGTCAGCTCAACAGCTATTTAAATTTCTGTATACCAGTCATTAATTCATGCATCGCAAAAGATATTATCTGTGATACGTTTTTGATTTAATTCATCGGAAAAAATGTCTGTTTTGTCTTTCAAATGATCTAAGAAATTGATTTGTCCTTTCAAACTTGGCCAATATCGGCACTTTCCTGGGTTTTATTCGCCTGTAATAAAATTTAATCGCCAATGGCGATCTTGGCGATCGGTAACGCCAACCTAGAATTATATTTAGGAAAACTGATTTTTTGGACAGTCCAGAGTAAGGAATGAAAAAATGATTATTATTTTTGAAAATAATTAATTTGAAAATTTTGGGTTCCCGAATACATTGGCGAATTACGATATTTTTTCAGGCGTATTGATTTATGCAGAATTCTGAAGAGCTAGTATTTTTTGTATTTCCGCTTTGCTAACGTATATCTTCCAAAAATATTTTCTTTTGAAATAAATTTTAATGCGATACGGGGAAAAAAATCCCGTTGACAAACGAAAACGATTCGGTTGATTGGTACCCGACTCGCAAGCCCAAAAGTGTATTATTTCACGCTTTACTTAAGAAGGTGGAACAGCTCGTGTTGACGGGAGAACGAAAAATGAGGAGGAGAAAACGTGTCAGTAAACAGTCACTTAAAGGAGTAATACCAAAGGTAATAATGCAAATTTTTTCACTGAAATAGAACAAGGGGCCACCAAGATCAAAATAAAACTCAAGGACCAGACAAAGCACGTGGACGGTGGCTGCTATTTTAATGGCAAATTTAGGCTTTCAGGCAATATTTGTTCTGAATGACATGGATTTAGTTCAATTATTGGATAGTATACCACTCAGATACACAGTTACATGCAGCTTTCGTGGATATGTAAATGGTTATCTTGTTTTATTCAAAAGAAGGGACATTTTTATGCTTTGTTTGCATACTTTAGAATGATGCTTCTGGAACTTTTTATCAACAATTTGATTGATCAAGAGATGAAGGTAATTTAATTCTGTGATGAAGTTTGAAAATACTTTCACATAACAACTGTAATGTGAATCAACTCAACTTTGTGAAAACTTAACCATTTAATAAAAAGAAAAAAAAAATTTTTTTCAAAAGGCCCTTTGTTCCATTAATTATAAAAAAAAAAGTCTGGCTTACATTTGTATTTTGACTTGATGAATTTTTGTCCTTGCAACATCGAAAAGTTTGTATATAACTACTCAGGTCTGCTGTGAAACTTGTGACGAGTGCAGAAAATTTAACTAGATCTAGATCTATTTTTAAAAAAAATTCTTGGTGTTCTATTAAAGTTCAAACATTTTTCTATTGGGAAAAAAAAATTAGTTTCTTATAAAAATGAAAGGATGTATAAAAAAGAGTATGTTACCAGCTTTAGTCTATTTCTTTACCCATTACCACACAATCCCTACTTTTGACGACCCTGAGAAAGAAGCCTTTAGAAAACATTGCGGAAAAAGGAGAAAATGCTGGTAACCATTATTTTCTCATTTTCCCATAATGTTTTCTTCCCTCCACAAAACAAATTTCAAATTTTCAGTCACTTTTATTTTGTTGTCTGCAAATGCTTTCGATTTTGACAAGCCTACACTATTGTCATTTGGTAATGAGTTAAGAAGATGTCCAATACTCCAATACCTTCTTTATCAGTTGTGCCAGTGTTGTCACTGTAAGAGACAAGGGGGTCTAACTTACACTGTTCTCTCACACACACACCCCCCCCCACCCGCCACCCCCAATCTAATTTGTAGGTTGTTAATCATAAAAGAACCAAAGTGTGTTTTTTTTCTCATTACAGAACAGAGGGTTTAGCTTATAATTATTGTATTATTATTATGACGCAATTAAAGTCAATTAGACATCATCGATCAGAGACATTTCAATTTTTCTTCTTATCTTTAATTATGAATTCAAACTGTGAATCTATTTAAATTCTCTATATAAAACAGTAATCTAAAGCTTAATTCTCTTAGATCCCCGGCTGGCCAACTAAAAATTACTAATAGTCTTTCGGATGAGACGTTAAACCGAGGTCCCGTGTGACGGTGCTACACACCGAGCACGTTAAAGAACCAGGCGGAATTCTCAGTAGTTTCGTCCTGTATCCTTGCACTATCCCCCGTAACAAATAACCGTCTTCTGGGGGCGTCGCTCAGATGGGCAACCGGTAGCGACGATAAATAAACGAAAATAATCAAATTAATTCTCTGTTCTGTAATGAGAGAAAAAAAAACACTTTGGTTCTTTTATGATTAACAACCTACAAATTATATGGTGGGGGGAGAGAACAATGGAAGTTAGACCGCCTTGTCTTACAGTGATAACACTGGAACAACTGTTAATGAAGGTATTGGACATTCATCTTAAAAAACAGACCAGAGATTAAAAAAAATGAGTAATGGATGTGACCTTATTTTCTCACTTTTCCATAATGTTCCATGCCATGGAAGACAAATCAGTCATTCAAGCTGCATTTGAATTGTCATTTATCTGCAAATGCTCTTAATATGAATGACTCAAAAATTTTGTTGTTTGGTAAATAGGTAAAAGATTGTGTCCATTTATTCAAAGTGATGAATTGCATGTTAGGGCTGTAAGTTAAAATTCATCTATTTACTTCATTCCAACATGTCTGTTCATTAAATGAGGTATTTTTTTGTTTAGTTTCTGTCCATAAATAGATGTAAAGAACAACACTATTGAAAAATTGTGTTTATTTCACCCATATTCCTCCACATTAACCTAGTAACTTTGACCCTATGACATTTCTCTTTGACCCTTGGAAATTCAATTTTGACTCTTGAAAGTTTGGGCTTATGGTTAGGGATTCATGACCTAGTGAGAACCCTGATCAGGTTTCATTTTCTGTGCCAAGTGTTGAAAGAGTTAACAATAGCTGTACTCCTTTCAGGCTTATGGTGAAGAAGAAAGATACTTTTCCTTTTGACATCAGTTTCCATGAACAGTTTATACGTAAGCGCAAGAAAATGTCTTGTTAAAGATGTTACTGGTATTCAGTTGTAATTTGTTTATCAGTTATTTATGGGTTTGAGTGCAATGGCCCTTTCTTCACTTGATGATACATGTACATGCAACAATCATTTTGGATTTCCAGAGATTCATTTTATTTATTGAGGGCCAGTGGCCCTTTCTCATTAAAAGATTTCAAAGAATTTGTTTAAATTAGGATGATGACAAATATAAAAAAAAAAGATCTTCATTTGAAAATGACCCTTGGTCCAGTAAACATTTTAGGTGTTTTCAGTTGCATGTATTCTAGTGATTGTTGGCCAGTGACCTACTGAGCAAATGGCCTTTTTTTCAATGGAAGAAAGCACCATTTGTACGACAACCAGTAATGAATTTTTAGTTTCATTTTATTTATTGAGGGCCAGTGGCTCTTTGTTTTGGAAAATGGCCCTTTCTTTAATTCCTTCAATGGAAGAAAGTTTCATTTGAAATGAATTTTGAGTTGCATTTTATTTTTTGAGGACCAATGGCTCTTTGTTTTGGATAATGGCCCTCTCTTTAAATCTTTACCACACGAGAGAATTTTAGACTGGCCCAAATTGAAAGCATTTGCAGACAACAAAATAAAAGTGACTGAAAAAGTTAAAATTTGGTCTGGAAAGGGTAGAAAACAGTGTTTTCAAAAGGCTTCTTTCCCAGGGTGTTAAAGTCGGGATTGTGTGGTAAAGGGTTAATTCCTTCCATGGAAGAAAGCTTCATTTGAACTGAATTTTGAGTTGCATTTTATTTATTGAGGGCCAGTGGCCCTTTGCTTTGGACAGTGGCCCTTTCTCTTTAAAAGATTTAAAAGAACATGTTCTTGTTTCTTAAATCTTTTTGAAATTACGATAATGACGAATATAAAAAAAAAGTTCATTTGAAAATGACATCTTGTCCAGTAAACATTTTAGATGTTTTCAGTTGCATGTCTTCAAGTTATTGTGGGCCAGTGACCAACTGAGCTACTGGCCTTTTTTCAACGGAAGAAAGCACTATTTGTACAACAATCAGTAATGAATTTTTAGTTTCATTTAATTTTTTTAAGGCCAGTGGCTCTTTGCTTTAGACAGTGGCCCTTTCTCATTAAAAGATTTACAAGAACATGTTCTTGTTTCTTAAATCATGTTGAAATTAGGATGAAGACAAATATAAAAGAAATTTCTTCAATTGAAAATGATGCTTTGTCCAGTAAACATTTTAGATGTTTTCAGTTGCATGTATTCTAGTGATTGTTGGCCAGTGACCTACTGAGTAAATGGCCTTTTCTTAAATGGAAGAAAGCACCATTTGTACAACAACCAGTAATGAATTTTTAGTTTCATTTTATTTATTGAGGGCCAGTGGCTCATTGTTTTGGAAAATGGCCCTTTCTTTAATTCCTTCAATGGAAGAAAGTTTCATTTGAACTGAATTTTGAGTTGCATTTTATTTATTGAGGGCCAGTGGCCCTTTGCTTTGGACAGTGGCCCTTTCTCATTTAAAGATTTACAAGAACATGTTCTTGTTTCTTAAATCTTTTTGAAATTAGGATGATGATGAATATAAAAGAAATTTCCTCATTTGAAAATGAGGCTTTGTTCAGTAAACATTTTAGATGTTTTCAGTTGCATGTATTCTAGTGATTGTGGGCCAGTGACCTACTGAGCAAATGGCCTTTTTTCTTCAATGAAAGAAAGCACCATTTGTACAACAACCAGTATTGAATTTTGAGTTTCATTTTATTTATTGAGGACCAGTGACTCTTTGTTTTGGATAATGGCCCTTTCTTTAATTCCTTCAATGGAAGAAAGCTTCATTTGACCTTAATTTTGAGTTGCATTTTATTTATTGAGGGCCAGTGGCTCTTTGTTTTGGACAGTGGCCCTTTCTTCATTGTAGTAAAGCACCATTTGTAATGAATTTTTGGTTGCATTTTATTTTTTGAGGGCCAATGGCTCTTTGCTGTGATCAATCTGTGCTTGTCACAATTTCTATAACAATCTTCTCCTACACCACTGGGCAAATGTTAACCAAACTTGGCAGAAATGTTCCTTGAAAGGTCCTCTACAGCTGTTCACAGAATTTGATTCCATGAAAAACATATGGGTTCAAGCATTTAAATATGGTATGTACCTATACATAAACAAGGGATGTGACTGAAAAACATACTATCTGGACATAAAACAACAACTTTTCCATCAGTTTAATTGATATCATAATTGTATTTTCACCCAGTGGAAGCTTTTACAGTTTTCTTCAAATTAATTAGGACATTTGATAATCTATGTCAACAAATTGTATCATAATCACCGAACATTCTCAAAAAAAAAAAGGCTGATTTTGTGACGTGTTCGTACATCAATTATGTGATATTATCCTTTTAAAGTATACTAAAGATGCTGAGACATAATGGTCCAGATCGATAACCAATTTTCTGCCTGTGACCTACAAAAATGCACTTCAATTCCACTGAACAGCAGTGTTACTCAACTTATGTCATTTTGGTTTCTTCCAACTGTTTTGAAATAGCCTTCAAGATCCATTTTGTGTGACGTCTCCACCAAATGAAAGGAGCAATTTCAATGGATGATAGATACTTTGACTTTTTCATCAACCAATCAGAATATCCATTTCCTCCTATGATTATTGTGCATTTGAAAGGCAGAGCTAAAATAATCTATAGAATGAAACAATTGTTAGATGATTATGTCTCCTCCTTTTTTTATTTTTTTATAGATAAAAATCCTCAAGTTAAGGAAGTTAGTTGTCTGATTGATCTATATCAATTGTATGTTGGAACATCGCACTGAAGATGTACTTGAGGGGGGAGGCCAATGTAGGAACCACCCAACCACCCAATTTGCGTTTGCGAGATAAGCAGTCTAGATATCAACATGTAGAAATGCCATTTTTAAAGGTTAACCCATTACCACACAATCCCTACTTTTGACGCCCCTGAGAAAGAAGCCTCTTGAAAACACTGTGGGAAAAGGAGAAAATGCTGGTAACCAGCATTTTCTCCTTTTCCCACAGTGTTTTCTACCCTTCCCAGAACAAATTTCAACTTTTCAGTCACCCTTATTTTGTCGTCTGCAAATGCTTTCAATTTGGACCAGTCTAAAATGTTGTCGTGTGGTAAAGAGTTAAATCGAGTAGCTCTACTTGTTTCAAGTTCTGTTGTTTTCATTTACACTTGACTTGAAGGTATACAGGTTATTTGTGATTTGAGTGTTTAAGGTGCAAAGATGCAGGACTCGCCTGGGAGAAGATGGTTCCTATCCTACATTTGCCATTTGATGGTGGAGGGTCCTTGTTTATCTGGTTATCTGGTTCGCAATGAATGAACAAGTGAACTATCCCCAGGAAAATTTGGTAAAAGCCACATACTTCATCCCAATTAAAAAAAGTAAAAGCAGAGAAACTCTGAAGCCATGGATGTAACTGCATTCTCATTCAGTTTGATTGAATAATTATTCAAGTAACACTTACTATTATTATTTGATAAATGCATCAAAATAATGATAATGTAACGGTTAGGTCTATGTACCTCAGTGCTTTGGTTCAAGTAGGCATCTTTTTTTTTTAATTGGGGGGAGTAAACGTAATGCAGATTGAATTAAGCAAATATCTTTTGTTTGAATAAATTTCAGTGAAGCGTACAAGATGGAAAGAAAAAGAGCTGAAGGAATTACATATGTATGCAGAAAAGTGGATAGAGGGACAAATAACACTGAAATAGAAAAGAATGCATGAAGATGTATGATGCTGCATACTGTTGTTGCCTTGTCGTGCCCAAGTTAAAAAACTGTATATAAGTAAAAGCTTTCCATTGTTGTTCATGTTTCACAAACACACCTTGCTCTTGCTTTCAAAACATAAATAAAAAAATAGAATTCAGAATTAAGCAAAAATGGCAAAAAGTTTAAAATGCTTTTAGAAAAGATGAGATCGTTCTTTTTGAGCAGTTGCCTCATTTGATACATATTTTATTAGCCATGTCATAAAATTCTTAGGAATAATGATCTCGGTTTCCACATTTTGTTTGTTGTAAACTTCAAAATGTCTTCTGCTAGAGTAAGACTTTTAACCCTTTACCCCATAAGGCATTTCTATGGTATCTCTAATTGACCCTAAATAACAGCAAGGATGAAGCTGTTTCTTATGTGTATATGACACCTTTTGATAGCATAGAAAACATTGTGGCAAAAGGTGAAATTGCTCATCATGAGCAATTTCACCTTTTGCCACAATGTTTTCCAAAGGCTCCTACAAGCAATGCGTAGAAATGAGTATGGACTAAAGGGTTAAGATGCTATTGTTGTGATATGTGATTCTTGTTGTCCTTTTACAGAGAGGAACAGTTTGAGGGTTTACCATTTTAAAATCTTCGATTGCTAGAGTGGACAGAGTTGGACAACTGGAAGTATTGTTTTGATAATAGACTTGAAACATTGAGTTAAAGTGAAATTGCTCATGCTCATGAGCAATTTCACTTTTTTGAAGAGAGGTCTGCAAGATGTATTCATAGTAATTGGACATTTTCTGGGTGAAAAAAAAAATGGCTTAAGTCAGACTTTAACTGATTACCAAATGGAAAATTTTGGGCTGGTCCAAATTGAAAGCATTTCCAGACGACAAATCAAATGTGAATCAAAAATTGAAATTTGATTTGGAAAGGGTAGAAAACATTGTCGGAAAAGGAGAAAATGCTGGTTACCAGCATTTTCTCCTTTTCCCACAATGTTTTTAAAAACCTTCTTTCTCAGGGTCATTATAAGTCGGGATTGTGTGGTAAAGAGTTAAAAAATTGTCACTATAGAATAACATATATAGCCGTTTTGTTAAATCTTAATAAAAGCATTGTTTTTCATTCATAAATCTTGTATCAAATATTGTTTGTATTTGTAGAAAGGTTCAAACACTGGATCCAAATATTACAAAAATTTAAAGGGTTGTAGGGTTTTTTTAATACAGTTATTAAAAATTTAAAATTGTTTTTCTGTGCTCATTTATTCTTCCCTACAAAACTGCTGGGGACTTACAAAAACACTGAAGGATATACAGAACAAGTCTGAAAATCTGCAATGTGATTATGATTAACCCATTAGCAGACAACAAAATTTCAGACTGATCCAAATTCAAGGAAGTTGCAGATGAAAATTCAAATTGCTTGTGAATTGAAAAATTGATACCTTATGGGGTATAAAACACTGTTGAAAAAGAAGAAATTGCTATTACTTCTCAGGGTCCTGAAAAGTCAGCATTGTTTGGGAAAGAGTTAAAATCTGATCCGACTGCTCAGCATTTACTGCCAAGTGATAACTAGGTATGGAAAATCCTAGGATTGGATTTTTAAATTGTCTGTACACAAAGTGTTCGAGCAAACTATAGTGATCGTTTTTATCTGATGTAAGTCCACAGTTGTTTAAACATTTATTTTACCGCAATTGAAAAACAAGTTTTCACAATTTATACTAATCTCTCGATT
The DNA here is from genome assembly GCA_943736015.1 of Tridacna crocea. Classification (NCBI taxonomy): domain Eukaryota; kingdom Metazoa; phylum Mollusca; class Bivalvia; order Cardiida; family Cardiidae; genus Tridacna; species Tridacna crocea. The sequence goes on from OX031069.1 coordinate 21,984,393, forward strand.
CTGCTTCCAGGAAACTAAGTACCAATACATGTGTCGAATGTATGGGCTGATGAAAAATCCCAAGGGACCGCTTGATAACGAGGCCCCATGCTCTACCTCACAAGGACATACTCTACACAATTGTTTAAACTTCTCTTAATCCACTGCCAATTTTCACCCTTTTAGTGCCATAGGCGAAAAGGGGGACTTGTGGATGGCATAGATCAAGATCAGACTGCAAAGAAGGTGCAGTCTGATCTTTGATCTATGCCCTCAGCTTGTTTGGTTCAAGCCTATATGATGAAAATCTCCCGCAGACGCAGTGGATTGTATTTACAGCCATATAAAGAGGCCGACTTAGTTTATTTGGTGCCGAAAGAGTTAAACTTAACAGGAATATTTCTTAATTTGTACCCAACAAAACTGGTTCAAAGAATTTTATTTAGTTAAGAACTCTGTTTGGCATGGTAACAGAGTAGAATTTTTAAAATACCCTCTTGCAAAGTGCTGGGCTGATTTTGAAATAACCTTCTTCAGCTTAAGACAAAGTTTGTTCAAGACATTTCATACATTTCATTTTGTGGAACAACATGGCAACTTTATGGACTTTCGTGAAATTGCATGGCCCAGTTTTGATATTTGGTATGTATCTTTAAGTAGTGAACCTCAACCAAGATTGTTATAATTGACTTGGGAGGTCAGAGTTATAGGCAAAGCGGAGGTCATAGTTATATAGGCAAAACTTGTAAATTTTTGTTCCAAACTATATTAATCTACAGTTTTGGTATTTGGTATGTGACCTCTACTAAGAACTTCAAATTAAGGCCCTATCATCTTAGATGACCATTCCCGAGGTAACTATGTTTTGCATCCAGTGAAAGATGGAAACTTCAAAAAGCTTGTCTCAAAACATAAGGACTAGAGCTTTGATATCTGTCATGTTACATTACCCAGCAGACCTCCTCCAAAATTAAAAACTTCATCCATTTGTGAGCATGTGATGATGATTGAAATGTGAAAACTTGAACAGGCACATCAGTTGTATGGACGGCCCCCTCCTTTGAAGGAGGCCCTTTAAAACAGTTTGGTAGATTTTTTTTTGGTGGCCCTTTAGTTTAGGCCCTTTATAATTTGTCCCCTTATTCAGTTTTGGTTGTACGTCCGTCCGTCCGTCTGTCCGTTGTCCATCCCTCGTCCGTTCACATTACCTTGTTTACAGTCTAGCATCTACAAATATCAACCAATCAGCACCAAACTTGGTCAAAGTTTATATAACCATAAGATCTCGGATTAGTTCGATTATGGGTCAAATCCAACAGGAATATCCGGAGTTATTTGCCCTTGAATTAAAAAATTGCTATATTTCACTTTGTTTACACTCTAGCATCTACAAATATCAACTTATCAGAGCCAAACTTAGACAAAATATATATGACCTTAAGATCTCGGATGAGTTTGATTATGGGTCTTGTCGGACCAGAACAAGCAGAGTTATTTGCCCTTGAATTAGAAAAAATGTTATTTTTGACTTTGTTTTCACTCTAGCATCTACAATTATTAACCAATCAACACCAAACTTGGACAAAATATACATGACCATAAGATCTCGGATGAGTTTGATTATGAGTGTAATCGAACCAGAACAACTAGAGTTATTTGTCCTTGAATTAAAAAAATTGCTATATTTCACTTTGTTTACACTCTAGCATCTACAAGTATCAACCAATTAGCTCCAAACTTGGTCAAAAGATATATGACTCTAAGATCTATAATGGGTGTAATCAGACCAGAACAACTGGAATTATTTACCCTTGAATTAGAATAGTTCTTAGTCCAGAGCATAATTTTGTCATCTCCAGTCCAATTGACTTGAAACTTGGCATTTGTGTTTGTTGCATACGGAGTGCAGTGTGATACAGCATGTTTTTTTGTTTTAAATATGTTGACTGCAACTGAGTAAGAATGTGTATGAACTGCTCAAGCTGATCTTTTGTGATCGCTCAATGTCCGTCGTGCATCGTCAGATGTTCACAATTTCTTTAACCCAAATAATCCCTGGTTTTTACGACTCTAAGATAGAGGCCTTTTGAAAACATTGTGGGAAAAGGAGAAAATGCTGATAACCAGCATTTTGTCCTTTTCCCACAATGTTTTCTACCCTGCTGGAAACAAATTTCAATTTTTATGTTTATTTTGCTGTCTGCAAGTGCTTTCAATTTGGACCAGTCTAAAATTTTGTTGTTTGGTAAAGGGTTGAACATCTATTACCACTGCTATTTGAGATGAGAACATTATTGTGTTAGGCCTGGCATCTTCTATGTTGCCATCCTGCCAAAACTTACTTTGACTTTTTAGCTCTCCTGAGCATGGAGTGCTCAAGGTGAGCTATTGTGATCGATCAATGTCCGTTGTCCGTCCATCTGTCTGTTCACAATTAAAAAAAAATCTTCTCCTCCTAAACTGACATTCAGATTTCAATCAAACTTCACAGAAATGATCCCTAGGTGATGCACTTTCAAAATACTTCATGCATGTAGCATCATCTTGTGGCCCTGTATCAAAGTACTTCAAATCATGGCTCTAGTGTTGAAATTGGCTATATGTTGTGGGTTCTCAGATTTTACGTAGAGATATAGAAGGAAATCTTAGAAATCTTCTTGTCCCTAACCGTAAGGGCTAGAGCTCTCATATTTGGCATGTAGCATCACCTAGTGGCCCTCTACTAAAATACTTCAAATTATCGCCCTAGTGCAGATATTGGCCCTATGTTGTGGGGTCTCGGATTTCACAAAGAGATAAAGAAGGAAATCTTAGAAAATTTTCTTGTCCCAAACCGTAAGGCCTAGAGCTTTCATATTGGGCAAGCATCATCATCTAGTGGCCCCCTACCAAAATACTTCAAATTATGGCCATGGTGTGAAAATTAAACCTATGTTGTTGGTCTTGGATTTCACATAGTGATAAAGAAGGAAATCTTTAAAAATCTCTTTGTCCCAAATAGTAATGGCCAGAGCTTTCATATTTGGCATGTAGCATCATCTAGTGGCCTTCTACCAACATACCTCGAATTATGGCCCTAGTTTGAAAATGGCTCTATCTTGTGGGTTCTCTGATTTCACATAGTGATAAAGAAGGAAATCTTAGAAAATCTTCTCCTAAACCATGAGGGCTAGAGCTTTCATATTTGGCATGTCCAGTACACTCCTCGCAGATTTTGCTATTTTCGCTGTCCGCGATGTATTTAGCGCGGACCCAACGCGGCGATTTTACAACACAGGTGAACGCGGACTAACCCGGAGCGCTGTTTAAACGCGGCGATCCCTGGCGGACCGCGGTGGTCTGGTTACGCAATTAAAACAACGCGATGACTCCGCAGCGATCAGACAGGTAAGTTTCTTTTCAGTGTAGCAAATGGTTCAAGAATGAAGTAAGTTACGCACCATTTTACTCTTTTACAAAGTCATATTACACGTATGTATCTCCACGAGAATTTTTTTTTATATCAGAGAGAAAAAAGATGATAAGCAGTCATCATTGCCAAGCAAATTATTCAACAGGCACTGAATTAATAGGTTATAGAATCGAAACACATAAACCTTTAACCAGACATCATGAGTTTAAAGTGCCTTGCAGAACAAGGGTTGCGAAAACATTGTAGGAAAAAAAGAATAGGCTGGCAAGCAGCATTTTCTCTTATGCAATGTTTATCTACCTTGTCAAACACTCTTCGACAATATATATTACGAGTGATGTACATATTTCCTGAACTCTTTACCGAACGACAAAATTTGTCCAAATTGATTAAAACATTTGCAAGCGAAATTTTGAATCTAATTCAAAATATTAAACGTGTTTTTTATTAGGTGAGACCATTGCGGGAAAAGGAAGAAAATGCTGGTTTTAGGCATAATGACAGCGCCGGTGTAATGCAGAGAAATGACCCCCATTACAAAATGACATACGGTCATTTCTCAACGTAGAATAATGACCCATGGGTCATTCCTCTACGTCGAGAAATGACCTGGGGGTCATTTTGTAATGGGGGTCATTTTTCTGCATTACATCGGCATGTACAGTCAAGGAGAAATAGTTCACGAGCGGCTCTTAGGCCTATTAGGTCTTGACTCTTGAGCTTATTTTTTTCTACCAGCGATAACGATCACTAGCAAACAAAATGTTTATTTTTACAAATTGATAAAGTTATCTCCACATGTTCGTTACAAATTTAGATTGATGGATGGATCTCGTAGGACTGAATACATAAAATCAAATTCTCTGGTTCCTCCGTGAGGGATTTGGTTAAAAATCAACTCTTTACAAAGTCACAAAAATTTTCAAAACTGAAAGCATATGCAGACGACGACTAAAAGTAGCAAACGTGGCATTTGTCTTCAATATGATAGAAAACATTCTGGGACAAGGAGGAAATGCTGGCTACGAACACTGTTTTCTGTCCTCACAATGAAGACTTCTTCCCAATGAGTAGATAAAAATCATTACATGTATATAGTGTTGAGGACTATTCTCAACATGATTTCAGCCAACTCAAGGCTGCCAGCTAGTGCATCTGCATCTCTTTTCCACACTTTGTAAAATTATTTTTCAAGACGATGAAGACACTGATTACTGCTCTAAACACAAATCGTAGAAAAATGCTCAGTTGTCAGAGAAGAATGGATCTTTTCGTAATGACCAATATCAATCCTCGAAACCAGTTTTGCTGATCTTGGATCCCGCGTCATAAGCCTGCATTACTAGCTAACTTTCAAGATTGGATATCACATTCTTAAATATCATGGGAGAGGACTTGCAGATCAGCGGGCATAGGGTTCGGTTTGTAAACTAAATTTTAGCGTGTTAACAACCCTTTCCCAAACGACAAAATTTTAGACTGGTCCAAATTGAAAGCACTTGCAAATGACAAAATTTATGTTACTCAAAAAGCAAAATTTGTTTCCAGCAGGGAAGAAAATATTGTGGGAAGAGGAGGAAATGCTGGTTACCAGCATTTTCTCCTTTTCTCACGATGTTTTCAAAAGGTTTCTCTCTCAAGGCCGTAAAAACCATCGATTGTCTGGCAAAGGGTTAAACTTTCAAAAGTGTAAAGGGATACAAGGGTTTAATTAACAAAAGACGCGTGCATTTTGCAAAATAAATATTATCAATCCCCATATTTGGCTGATCTTGTTCTAAATTTAGAAGATAGGTAAACTCGACCCTTATCCATTCAACAGACGACAAAATATTAAACTCATCCATATTAAAAGCATTTTTGCAGAAATGAGAGAAGTTGTCTTAAAAAGGTTGGGATACTTTGTGGGAAAATGTTAACATTTTTGCTTTACCCACTTAGCTTATTGTCTTGGGACCATTCAGACTGGGTCTTGTATTGTAATAGGTTAACCAGTTTGGAAAAATATCTCTGCAATATAAGTGGTTGTGCTTGTCTCCATGTACATGTGATAAAATGAAGAGTATATGATAATTGTTTTCGTTCTTGAAGACTGGTATATTTATGATTACGATCTACTATCTTTTTTTTTCCTACGAGACAACATTCTGTCATGTTCTAAAAAATAAAGGGTTAGGATTTCATACACAAATGACACGTGTTAACTCTTTACCAGACCTCCAGATTTTACCCATATCCAATTCTATAACATTTGCAGATTACCAAATGTAATTCAAACAACGAAACTTGTCTAGTGGGTGAAAATGTTGTCGGAAGAGAAGCAGCTGCTGATATCAGCACATTTTCTTCTCCCACTATGGTTTCTCGAGGCTCTTGAAACTTGGGCCATGATTACTTGGTAAAGGGTTAACAATAAACGGACAGCCCCCTGCCGGTTTTTATTGCCAAATTCGGTTGTCGGGGTGTAATATAAGCTTTAACCCTTCGTACAGCAATAAATAAATGGAGCTTAAACGTATGTGTAGAAGACGACGATTATGAACTTTTCACTATTGTTTTGAGTTAGAACATAACATGTCTTAGAATATCAGAGTAAAAAGATAAATTGCTAGTCACCTGCATTCTCCTTTTTCCTCAATGCTTTCAAAAGCTGCATAGTATTATTCAATAAACGCTTAACGCACCGATTGCAGCTTCAATTCCTTTCAGTATCGTTTACAGACGATGTAGATGAAGATCATGCTGCACTATCTCTTACAACTAATGAACTATATGCACTGTGAGCTTTTCTAGCCGGGACAAGATTAAAATCTTTAAATTCTTTGTTATTTGTATGGTGGAGTTATTTCTTGTATTATTTTAGGATAAACTAGGGTAAAGCCTGTATCAGCAATCTAGGGAGCCCAGGTAAAAAGGTTTTGAAAACAATGTTGGGAATGGAGAAAATTCTGTAAAGCAATATACCACCATAGTTCCACGATATTGTCTACTTTTCAAAGAGAAACATAATCATAATTATGATACACACTAAATTTCTCGTCTGCAAATGAATACAAATTGAACAAGGCTAAAAATTTGTCGCCTTATTCAGATGTAGGATACGGATGGCATAGGCTTCAACCCAAAGGTATGGAAAATATTCCGAGGATGACAATCTGTGTATTATGTCCGAATGCAAGTTGCACGCAGACAATTCATGTCAAAATCAGGCAAAAAGTAAACTTAAGACTTGCCAAATTTTAACCTAATTTTTGTATTAATATCCAGCGACAAACAGTTGGCACAACCAGGGATCTTATATACAAGATCCCTAGCACAACCATGCAGTAACAGATTGTCAGCTTCATAATTTTCAGTCTTTTAAATGCATTTTAACACCAGCTTTGTTTACTTCGGCAAACATTATTACCTACAGCACTCGAATGCAGTCAAAACAACTGGTACTCATTTAAAGTGCCTGTTACGATTTTTACAGACATCGTGGATTGAGATTAGACAACACATCACACAATGTCTGATCTTTAATAGATCACTGTCCGCATACTAGTGTCGGAGTTATCCAAAACGCCTGATTCTACAATTTATTTATGCAACTCTTGCCTACGGTTGATGTCGATTCCATTTGAGCCATGCTCTGTGAAAAATTGGTTTGTTGTGTCTACAAACAGTATCAACTCCGGTAAGCCTGCACAGAATGTACAGGCTTACCTGTGTCGAAACATTTTGCTCTTTGGCCAATTTTCAGTGTGTTATTCTACCTCATGACTCGGTCGGTTGTTAAATGAAATGGATCCATGTTTTGTGATGGCTTGCTTGGTGTGTCACGGATATGCATTAGAACCTTTTTTCACAGAGTATGGCTCATTCAGTTTGCACTCAACGAGAAAATAACTCATTGTATGGTTGTTTTTGTAGGTCAGCCGATTACCAGTTCGAAGGGAGACGGCTACATTTTGATGGTTAATAAATGCATAAATGAATTTATAATATCTGGTTATCTAAATAAATTCTGCATGTTATAAGATTCTGCAAGTTATACGGCATATTTGATTTACTCTCTCTCTCTCCTTTCAAATCACACCAGTATTCATGATCGAACTATTTTAATATGAAAAGCAACTTAAAACATGAACGGTATCATAAAAAAAATACTTACGTGACCTATAATATTTTAGTGTAATGGTAATTTTCTCTTTAGTTGTAACAATTTCTATTGACATATTAATTTCATATATAGGTTTATTTTTTTCCATAAATGATGATGAAATAGAAATAATATTGTGTATCTAATTGAGTTCACTCCTTTTAGTAGACATTTTAACCCATTTCCTTCTTCTTTAATTGCCTGTAAAACATATTTATTTTATATCGATTGAGAAACGAGTTAATCTCTCTCAAATCTGCCTTCTGTGAACTTGAATATAATAAAAAAAGTATTTCATAATTATGCCTTCTGGGAACTTGAATCGTTACGAGCAATTTCTCCTTTTCCCACATTGTTTGCAAAAGACATGTACTGCAGACATGTAAAAACAAGGGCTTGTTTGGGAAAGGGTTGAATAAAAACCAGCTCTTTTCATTGCAATTTCTCCTTTTCCCACAGTATTTTCTGCCCGTTCAGATAATTTTCTGCCATTGTTATGAAAGTTAAAATTGTCGTCTGCAAACTCTTTCAGTTTGGAAGAGTCTAAAATTTGTCGTTTGGGAAAGGGTTAAGAGAACAAGAGGATCATTTTAGTTCAGAATGTGGACCGCTGTTTTGTTTTTCTGACGATCCAGCCTGCATTTTGAAAAAGCTGAATATATGTACAGTTTTATTCGTTACCCTTTGGTTTCCTTACATCCAGAGACTGAGAAAATGAGGATATACAGCGTGATAATATACATGTACAGGGTAGCATAATTTTCAAATTGTGTTTAAGTTTTTAATTATTAACAGAATAAAAAAAGAAATGGTTAATAACTGCTATATCTGTTTCATCTAATGAAGGGTAAGAAAGAATGTGTTATGAAAATACACCTGAAGCCTGTTGTACATGAACTTTAAAATAGTGTGTTTTTTTCTAGTGTGCAGTTTCAGACCACGGGTGTAGTGGTAAAGTTTCGTTAATGCTAACCAATTATATGGCATTCTCAACAATAATTGCCTTTGCGACTTATAAAAATCAAGTTCAGACTGCACGAATTGTGCAGTCTGATTTTAGATGTACACTTTGCGCTTTTGTAGGACGAAAACAACATTGAAAAAGGCTGGTTCTTGGTGTTTTTTTTCTTTTTCAAATTTTAGATTATGTTATGGGTTTTCGGCGCTCTATGGGTTAAGTTATTAATTGGCATTCCAGTCGGAGTTTTTCCACTTTTAAAGTACACGCTTGTGAGTCACAAACAATCAAGAAGTAGTAACTTTGGTTTTCGGTTTTTGGAATCCAGCATGAAATTGCACTTTTAATCCGAAATTCGAATTTCATATCGCTAACACTAAATATGGGATAGGCCTACAAATTTGTGGCTTAGCGAATAGCTGATTAAAATGCGTTTTGTGGCATCTTAAATTAAGTAATCCTTGTTGGCAAAGCTTATATCCGCATTTAATGGTACGAAAATGTTGCGGTCGTAATGGAAGAATTGGTTTCTGGTTCCCGAAACAGTGAGGAAAATTACAGATATTTAAGTATAAAAATTTACAGTCAGCCGGGCGAATATTCCCCCGCGATCCCTCGCAACGTTGCAGGGATCCACCGCGTTTACCTCCTGCTGTGAAGTTGCCCGATATTTTCTGAGGCCGCGGTGACACATCCGCCGTGTTTCCACGGCCGATACCTATACAGCAGATTTGTTGCGGTCAAATTGGTCTGTCGCGGCTCGCAGACTTGAGCAAAAACTGCGAGGAGTGTACTGTAGCATCATCTAGTGGCCATCTACCAAAATACTTCAAATCATGGTCCTGGTGTGAATAGTTAGCCCTATGTTGTTGGTCTCGGATTTCACATAGAGATATAAAGGGAAATCTTTGAAAGTCTTCTTGTGAGCACTCTTGAGACCACATTTCTTGCTAAGCTGAATTGAAAATTGGTTAGAATGTCTGTCTCAATAAAATCTCACATGAGTCTGCATTGAATGCTTGTTCGGAATATAACTTTGTCATCTCAAGTAAGAACGACTTCAAAATTGGTATGCATGTTTGTTGTGATATTACAGAGTACTGTGTTTAAGAACCATAAACTTACCTAGAATGGATTTTGAGTAATTCCACTTTGACCTTTATTTTAATAGTATTGTTTGCTTGTCCAGAGTGGAATTTTGAAGTCTAAAGTCAAATTGTTTGTTGCATTGCCTTCCCTTTGCAACTATTATACCTCCTTTACAACTGGCTGTGGGATTGCATATCTTTTGAAAATTTACTGCTCTTGTTCCATCATCATTAGCCTTTGAACCTTGGTAATTATAATCTTTGTTGTAGAACTTTGCTGCTTAGTACTCAGGTGAGCGATATAGGACCATCATGGTCCTCTTGTCATAGTATCTCTATTACTGTTGAAGGTATTTACTTCAAACTTGAACAAATTGTTAATTATCAAAACCGCAACACAATACAACACATAACATCTGTCAAATTATTTTGGAGATGGTAAACAAGGTGGGTGTCAAATTACTTTAAATACTTAGTCTTGCGACAAGATCTATGCCTCTCTCATTCATCACAGATCATGATTTTGACAATGGTTTTGTGGGAAAACAGCCAGTGGCTTGATAAGAATATTGTTTGAGCACTGGTAAAAGAAACTGCAGGAAAGTATGGATAGGTGCACTGGCTGCCATGATATAATTGAATAATGTTGAAAAATGTCATTAGGTAAACAAACAACCTATAATGCAGGTTGAACTGAATTTTTAAAAGATCTGCTACTGAGCTAAAGCACCTGCAAGAGATGGTCTTGTTATAAATATATTTACAGAATTTTGTTTCTGCTTTGAGAGAGGGCCTCAATTATACTATACCACAATATCACAACTACATGTTCAATAGAGGAACAGAGGATACAACTATCTGTTTAGACAGATTATAATACAGAAGGTAAGTTTGGCAATGAGTTTATTACCTCTGCTGTTTTATATGAGAACAAGGAATTATTGTCTTAGCCCTGGACAGTGTCTTCTATGTTGCCAGGCGGAGGGATATAGTTTTAGTGTTGTCCGTCTGTCCGTCCTTCCAACCGTCAGTGCTTCCGTCTGTCTGTCTGTCCTTTCATCTGAAGCCTTTTTTCCACAACCCTTGGACCAAATTGGATAAAACTTCACATCTTACCTCAGGTTTTTCAATTTGACCCCGAGTCATGGAAAAAAGGGGCTTAATGCAAAATTGCAATTTTTACTAATACCTCATTCACTTTTTGTCAAAATATCATGAAACTTCATGGTTATATTGTTTATGGAAAGTTTCAGCATGTGCCCTTGCTATTTTTAATCTAGGCATTTCTTGCAAAATACCAATTTTTACTAATATCTCGTTCAGTTTTGGTACAAATTTCATGAAACTTCATGGTTATATTTTTTTTCAAAGTTTCACCATGTGCTCTTGTTTCTTTATCTATGTGTTTTTCAATTTGACCCTCTGTCATGGAAAAAGGGGGTTTCTTGTAAAATCCCATGGAAAAAGGGGCCTTAATGCAAAATTGCAATTTTTACTAATATCTCATTCAGTTTTTGTCAAACTTTCATGAAACTTCATGGTTGTATCTTCTTTTACAAGTTTCAGCATGTGCCCTTGTTATTTTCAATCTATGAATTATTAATGCGCAAATACTTCTATCCTGATTTCTCATTTTGAGGCTGCATCACGGAAAAAAGGGACTTCATGGAAAAAATTGTTTTTCACCAGCATCTCATACATGTGTGCTCAAAACTTTAAGAAATTTCAAATCTGAACTTCTTGGAACATTGCCCAGGTACTTCTCTTCAGGTTTCTGAATTTCAGGCTGCGTCACGGAAAAAGGGGGCTTCATGTAAAAAATCGTATTATGTAATATTTACTACATGACTGCTCAAAATTTTATGAAATTTCAAATTTTGAATTATTATTCAAAAATGCCACAAACCACACACCTGTTGTATTTATTTCAATGATGCTATATTGTCTCATGGGAAAAGGTGGCTTAAAGGGGCCTAGTGGGCTTATTGTCCTCTACAAGTTTGTGTTGGCTATCTCTAAGATAGTAATTGCCTTTTCATTTCAATTTTTTGGGGGCATGAACAGGTCCTTGTAGGATAAAGAAGTGAATTTATATCAATTACATATATTTTATGACAAGCACTTGTTTGGGGAGCATAACCCGTCTCTGACGGCTCTTGTTTTGACTTACAACTGTACACACTGTTTGAGACTGCTCTGTAGAGGACTGATCGGGGTCGATTCTTACAGCTTTATACTAGGTTTATTGAATTGCAACCTTTAACACCGTTTGAGACTGGTATCTAGAAGACTGACCGAGGTTGGTTCTTACAGCTTTATACTAGGTTTATTTACTTGTAACCCCAAACAGTGTTTGAGACTGGCCGCATCTCTAAATACTTGTCCGGGTCGATTCTTACAGCTTTATACTAGGTGTATTGACATACAATCTTAAACACAGTTTGAGAGTGGTCTCTGAAAACTTGTTGGGGTTGATTCTTTCATCTTTATGCTACATATAGTGTTTTTGCCTTAAAACTGTACACTACGTTTGAGATTGGTCCCTAGAAGACTGATCGGGGTCTATTCATACAATTTTATCCTAGTTTTATTGACTAAAAACTGTACACATTGTTTGAGACTGGTCTCTAGAAGACTGATCGGGGTCAATTCATACAGCTTTATACAACTTTTGTTGTTTTACTTACAACTGTTCAAACCGTTTGAGACCGGTCCCAAGAAGACTGATCGGGGTCTATTCATACAGCCTTATTCAAGTGCTTATGACTAACAACTGTACACACCGTTTGAAACTTATCTCTAGAAAACTGATCAGGGTCTACTCATAGAACTTTATACTATTTTATTTACTTAAACTGAACACACCGTTTGAGACTGGTTTCTATAAGACTTGTCGTGGTGGATTCTTTGAACTTAATACTAGTTCTGCCCGCCCGGGTGGCTCAGTGGTGAGCGTGTCAGACTCAAGACCTGGTGGTTGTGAGTTTGATACCCGGTTGAGGCAAACTTTCTTTCCGGCGTATTTTTGCCTCTCACCTCTGCTGAAGCATGTGAAAAAAGTAGTAGGTGGCTTTGGAAAGAAAGTAGTGTAAGTACCGGTGTGAGAAAGCCAGGAAACACATGTGCGTCACCGACTGCCATGATGACCTTGGCTGTTAAAGTGGTGTTAAACCCCAATACAAGCAACCAATACTAGTTCTTTTGACTTACAACTGTACACACCTTTTGAGACTGGTCTTTAGGAGACAGATCGGGGTTGATTGATACAACTTTATTCTAGTTTTATTGACTAAAAAGTGTACACACCGTTTGAGACTGGTCTCCACAAGACTGATCGGGGTTGATTAATACAATTTTGTTGTAATTTTATTGACAAACAACTGTACACACCATTTGAGACTGGTCTTACGAAGACTGATCGGGGTCGAATCTTACAGCTTTATACTAGGTTTATTGACATATAACTGTACACACCGTTTGCGACTGGTCTCTAGAAGACTGATTGGGTATATACTTATACTTTTATTCTAGGTTTATTGACATACAACCTTAAAAACTGTTTGAGACTGGTCTCTGGAAGACTGACTGGGGTCGACAGAAAACTGATCGGGTTTATTCTTACACCTTTATTCTAGGTTTATTGACTTGCAACCTTAAACACCATTTCAGCTGGTCTGTAGAAGACTGACCAGGCTCGATTCTTACAGGTTTATCCAAGGTTTATTGACTCGAAACTGTACACACCGTTTGAGACTGCTCTCCAGAAGACTGACCGGGGTTGATTCTTACAGCTTTATACTATGTTTATTGACTTACAACTGTACACACCGTTTGCGACTGGTCTCTAGAAGACTGATTGGGTATATACTTATACTTTTATTCTAGGTTTATTGACATACAACCTTAAAAACTGTTTGAGACTGGTCTCTGGAAGACTGACTGGGGTCGATTCATAAAACTTTATTCTAGTTTTATTGATTTACAACTGTACACTTAAAATCTTTTAACATGGATATGCGTGCTAAATGACCTAAGATGTCGATGCGCCATAAAACAACATTCATTCATTCATTACAACTGTAGACTACATTTGAGATTGGTCCCTAGAAGACTGCTTGGGGTTTATTCATACAACTTTATACTAGTTTTGTTGACCAAAAACTGTTCACACCGTTTGAGACTGTTCTCCATAAGTCTGATCGGGGTTGATCCTTACAGCTTTATACTAGGTTTATTGACTTATAACCTTAAACACCGTTTGAGGCTTGTCTCTTAGAAGACTGATCGTAGTCGATTAATACAACTTTTTTCTAGTTTTATTGACAAACAACTGTACACGCCCCTTCAGACTGGTCTATAGAAGACTGATTGGTGTCGATTAATACAACTTTATACTAGTTTTATTGACTAAACACTGTACGTTTGAGACTGCTCTCTAGAAGACTGATCGGGGTCAATTCTTACAGCTTTATACTTGGTTTATTGACTCACAACTGTACACACCGTTTGCGACTGGCGTCTACAGCTTTATACTACTTTTATGGACTTAGAACTGTACACACCGTTTGAGACTGGTCTCTAGGAGAATGATCGTGGTCTATACATACACTTTTAAACTAGTTTTATTGACTTACAACTGTACACACCGTTTGAGACTGCTCTCTCGAGGACTGATCAGGGTCGATTCTTACAGCTTTATACTAGTTTTATTGACCTACAACTGTACACACCGCTTGAAAGTGGTCTGTAGAAGACTGATCGGGGTCTACGTAAAACTTTATACATGTACTAGTTTTATTGACTTTATTCTGTACACACCCTTTGAGGCTTGTACCTAGATGACTAATTTGGGTCTATTTGCACAGCTTTATACTAGTTTTACTGACTTAAAAGTGTACACATCCTTTGAGACTGGTCTCTAGAGGACTAATTGGGATCCATTCACACAGCTTTATACTAGATTTACTGACTTAAAACTGTACACACCTTTTGAGACTGGTCTGTAGGAGACAGATTGGGATCTATTCTTGAAACATTATACTAGTTTTACTGACTTAAACCTGTACACACCGTTTGAGACTGGTCTCTACAGGACTGATGGAATAGAGAGTAGATTCATACAGCTTTATACTAGTTTTATTGACCTTCAACTGTATACACCGATTGAGACTGGTCTGTAGAGGACTGATCGGGGTCTGTTCGTAAAACTTTATACTAATTTTACTGACTTAAAACTGTACACACCGTTTGAGACTGGTCCCAAGAAGACTGATAGGGGTCGATTCACACAGCTTTATACTAGTTTTACTGACTCAAAACGGTCTCTAGAAGACTGATCGGGGAATATTCGTAAAACTTTATACCAGTTTTATTGACTTAAAACTGTACACACCTTTTGAGACTGGTCTTTACAAGATTGATCGGGGTCTATTCAAACAGCTTTATTCTAGTTTTATTGACAAAACTGTACACGCCATTTGAGACTGGCCCCAAAAAGATGGATAGGGGTAGATTCACACAGCTTTATACTAGTTTTACTGACTTAAAACAATCTCTAGAAGACTGATTGGGGAATATTTGTACAACTTTATACTAGTTTTACTGACTTAAAACTGTACACACCATTTGAGACTGGTCCCAAGAAGACTGATAGGGGTCGATTCAAACAGCTTTATGCTAGTTTTACTGACTTAAAACTGTACACACTGTTTGAGACTGGTCCCTAGAAGACTGATCGGGGTCGATTCACACAGCTTTATACTAGTTTTATTGACTTAAAAAACTGTACACACCGTTTGAGACTGGTCTCTAGAGGACTGATCAGGGTCTATTCATATAGCTTTATACTAGTTTTATTGACTTACAACTGTACGCACAGTTTGAGACAGGTTTCTAGAAGACTGGTCAGGGTCTTTCCTTACAGCTCTATACAAGCGTGCCGAAGAGCAGCGAAGAATATTTCTAGAAGTTTTTGTTCTATTAATAACAACATACCCTTTAGAGTAGTTTTGCAAGAGAAATCTCTATTTACGTATTCTCAGTAAAGCATACTGCCGCCGTCAGATTATCAGACTGACGGGCGGCAGACTTGTAATCTGGTAATCTGAGAGGGGTCTAGGGTTGCGGGTTCGAGTTCTCCCTGGTATCGGGAGGTGACAGGTAAAATGTGACTGCTGCCGGCCTGTCGCGCAACTGCAACCAGACGACACTGCTGACGTCACACACCCTCAACTTTGAGAAACTGACGCCGCCAGTTATTTATGACCAATCTAAATGCTTTGGAAAAAATCGGCTGGTGGCATGCAACTTTTAAGAATCTGCTGATGATTAAAAATCAGCAGGCAGAAGTTTCACATTGTGACCATAGTATACCCCAGCTAAATGAAGTTTACAGAACACAGAAAACCAGAAGTCCTTATCTTTTTCACTGACTAATCTCTATGACGTATTTGTATTGAAAGTTAATGTTTTTGTTCATTTGCTAATACTTTACAGTTAAGCTTTTGAAAGGCAACTTAAAATGTTCAAAATTAAGTCACTAAAATGATTGAAAAAGGTGTTATGGGAACAAGCATAATACGATAAAAATAACTATTATTTATCGATACCGAATCTGTTGAAAAAATTGCATGAAATATGTTCAGAATAAGAAGTACTTCTGAAACATTAAATTAGTACAGATAGATATTAACCCTTTCCCAGACGGCAAATTTTGGACCAGACCAAATCAAAGCATTTTGCCGATGATAAAAATTAACAGTTGCTTAAAAGATGATTTTTCTATATGATAGGGTAGAAAACATTGTAGGAAAGGGAGAAAATGCTGGTTACCAGCATTTTCTCCTTTTCCCACAATGTTTCCAAAAGGCTTCTATTCCTTTCCCGTAAAAACCAAGAATTGTTTGGGAAAGGGTTAAACAGAGTACTCGTATACAAACTTCTCAAAAATCAGCTCTATACACATGAAGTTAAATAAATGGCCTTTAAACAAAATGAATACAAAGTTTCATAAAATTTTGTCCAATAGTTAAAAAGATATCAGTCCGTAATGGAAATATACATCAAGCCCCCTTTTCCGATGACAGGGCATCAAATGAAAAAAGAATATCGGTGGACTACGGTAAGGAATACATGAATGACGTTTCACCAATTTTCAGCAAGGGTTTTAAAAGATGTTTGTGTGCATAGAGGAGCGGACAGACAGTGTTGAACAAGATCAGGCTACACAGTCTGTACAATCTGATTTTGGATCTATACAAACAAATAATGGGGTATTTTATTTTACAAAAATAACTTTGAAATAGCAATATTCAGGCTTTTTCCATTCGCCAGAATGTTTTATTTAACTTTCTTTAGCAGGTTGAGGATTAACTTGGATGATACAGTTAATTAACCCGTTACCACACAGCAAAATTTTAGACCTATCCAAATTTAAAGCATTTGCAGATGGCAATTTGGAAGTGGCTCTACTGGTGCAATTTTGCTTTGATAGGGTAGAAAACGTGGTGGGAAAAGGAGAAAATGCTGGTTACCACAATGTTTTCAAAAGGCTTCTTTCTCAGGGGCGTAAAAAAGTTGTCATTGTGTGGTAAAGGGTTAACAGCACAGGATGTAATAGTCAAATATTTAACTCTTTACAAAACAAGTCATTTTACTGCCCTCCACATTAAAAGCTGTTCCAGAAAGTTAAATGCGACTAAACTGATGAAAACATATTCTTAAAGGGTTGAAAACAACATGAGAAAAGGGGAAAATGCTTGTAACCAGCATTTTTCTTTCTTTTCCAACATTGTTTTCAGAAGGCTTCTTACCCACTTAGCTCAGGATTGTGTGGTAAAGGGTTAATATACAAGAAGTTAAACAACAACTTAACATGAGTTTCACATTCACAATGATCTAAATAATGAATGACTGGAGGAATGAGAAGGGTTCCCTGGTTTGTGTTAGTGGAATTTTGCTACAACTCACCTGGGGGTATTATTAGCTCACCTGAGCACAACGTGCTCAAGGGGAGCTTTTAGGGTCACAAGGTGTCCGTCGTCCGACGTGCGTCATGCGTCGTCAACAATTCTTTAAACATCAACTCCTCCTAAACCACGGGGCCAATTTGGACCAAACTTGGCAGGAATGTTCCTTGGGAGGTCCTCTTTAAAAACTGTTCACAGAATTTGATTCCGTCAAAAACTGTGGTTGCCATGGCAACGAAATGGAATTTTTTAGCAAATTCTTTAGAAATCTTCTCCTCTGAAACTGCTGGTCGGATTTTGAAAGAATTTCACAGATATGTTCCTTGGGTGACCCTTTTCAAAAATGGTTCGTGAAATTTTGATCCGTCAAAAATTGTGGCTCTGGTGAATAGGGGCTACTTGCACTATACAGAAGTGAAGGAATTCTTTAAAAATCTTCTCCTCTGAAACCGCTGGTCGGATTTTGAAATAATTTCACAGATATGTTCCTTGGGTGACCCTTTTCAAATTTTGTTCGCAAAATTTTGATCTGTCAAGAAACATGGCTCTGGTGAATGGGGGCTACTTGCACTATAGGGAAATGAGGAAATTCTTAAAAATTTTTCTTCTCTGAAACCGCTGGTCAGATTTTGAAATAATTTCTCGGGGATGTTCCTTGGGTGACCCTTTTCAAAAATTGTTCACAAAATTTTGATCCGTCAAGAAACACGGCTCTGGTGAATGGGGGCTACTTACACTATAGGGAAATGAAGAAATTCTTAAAAATTCTTCTTCTCTGAAACGGCTGGACAGATTTTGAAATGATTTTACAGAGATGATCATTGGGTGACCGTTTTCAAAAATTGTTCACAAAATTTTGATCCGTCAAGAAACATGGCTCTGGTGAATGGGGGCTACTTGCACTATATGGAAATGAAGAAATTCTTGAAAATTCTTTTTCTCTGAAACCCCTCGTCAGATTTTAAAATAATCTGACAGAGATGTTCCTTGGGTGAGCCTTGCTCTTATGAATGGGAGCTACTTGCACTATATGGACATGATGAAATTTTTGAAAATTCTCTTTCTCTGAAACCCCTGGTCAGATTTTAAAAGAAATTTTCCGAAATGTTCCTTGGGTGACCCTTTTCAAAACTTGTTTGTAAATTTTGATCTATGAAGAAACATGGCTCTCGTGGATGGGGGATACTTGCTCTTATACAGAAATGAAGAATTCTTAAAAATTCTTCTTTTTGAAACTGATGGTCAGATTTCGAGATGAATTTTACAGGTGACCTTTTGAAAATTGCTTAGCAAAATTATAAATTTGGTTCCAATGTTCCAATACCTCAAAAAAAAAAAAAATGGGCTATGGTCATCTCAAAAATTCAGGTGAGCGATCCAGGGCCATCTTGGCCCTCTTGTTTTAAGATCCATTCATACTTTGGTGTACTGCGGAGTAGGAATCAGTGATATGAGCCCAATTTGCATATAGGTCACCTAATTTACATACAGCAAGCATCATGTAGACTACCTTATCAATGACATCTTGTACAGTCGATTGCTTTGAAAATGGACAAGTTCAATCTGGGATGGTAAAGATTCTGCGCTTTAAGTAAAAGTTGTCATAATGACTGAAGTAAGATTCCTAACAGTAAGGAGTTATTTGTACTGTGGGGCAGTATTTGGTAACTGTGGGTTTTTAGCTCACCTGAGCACAACGTGCTCAAGGGGAGCTTTTAGGGTCACTGGGTGTCCGTCGTCCGTCGTGCGTTGTCAACAATTCTTTAAACATCAACTCCTCCTAAACCACCGGGCCAATTTGGACCAAACTTGGCTGGAATGTTCCTTGGCAGGTCCTCTTTATAAATTATTCACAGAATTTGATTCCGTCAAAAACTCTGGTTTCCATGGCAACGAAATGGAATTTTCTAGGAAATTTTTTGAAAATCTTTTCCTCTGAAACCGCTGGTCAGATTTTAAAATAATTTCACAGAGATGTTCCTTGGGTGACCCTTTTCAAAATTTGTTCATGAAATTTTGATACGTCAAGAAACATGGCTCTGGTGAATGGGAGCTTCTTGCACTATACAGAAATTAAGGAATTCTTAAAAATTCTTCTTCTCTGAAACTGCTGGTCAGATTTTGAAATAATTTCACAGAGATGTTCCTTGGATGACCCTTTTCAAAAATTGTTCCCGAAATTTTGATCCGTCAAGAATCATGGCTCTGGTGAATGGGGGCTACTTGCACTATACAGAAATTCTTAAAAATTCTTTTTCTCTGAAACCGCTGGTCAGAATTTGAATTAATTTTACAGAGATGTTCCTTGGATGACCCTTTTCAAAAATTGCTCGCGAAATTTTGATTCGTCAAAAAATGTGGCTCTGGTGAATGGGGGGCTGCTTGCACAATAGGGAAATGAAGAAATTCTTAAAAACTCTTCTTCCCTGAAACTGCTGGTCAGATTTTGAAATATTTCACAGAGATGTTCCTTGGGTGACCCTTTTCAAAAGGTGTTCATGAAAGTTTGATTCCTCAATAAACATGGCTCTGGTGAATGGGGGCTATTTGCACTATATGGCCATGAAGAAATTTTGTGAAATTCTTCTCTGAAACTGCTGATCAGGTTCTGAAATAATTTCACAGAAATGTATCTTAGTTGACCCTTTTCAAAAATTGCTCGTAATATTTTGATCCATCAAGAAACATGGCTCTGATGGCTGTGGGCTATTTACACTA
This sequence comes from Tridacna crocea, assembly GCA_943736015.1. Taxonomy (NCBI): domain Eukaryota; kingdom Metazoa; phylum Mollusca; class Bivalvia; order Cardiida; family Cardiidae; genus Tridacna; species Tridacna crocea. The sequence goes on from OX031069.1 coordinate 22,004,659, forward strand.
TACAGACATGAAGAAATTCTTAAAAATTCTTTTTCTCTGAAATGATTGTTTAGATTGTGAAAAAATTGGCTATGGTCCTCTCAAATATTCAGGTGAGTGAACCAGGGCCATCTTGGCCCTCTTGTTTTGTTTACATTGAGTCTGCCTTAATCTGGATACTTCATTGTTGTTGCTTCTTATTTAGACTTTATCTCGTTCTCTCTGAGACTCTCTCTCTCTGCAACCTTCTTCAAAATGACGACTGTAGTGGACTTCAAACCGTTGGTAATCGATCACATGATACACACAGAAGAATTTGATTCATTCTCTGCTCAGTTCTCACTTGTATCATGTGACTTCTCCTATGCGTCCATTACTGTAAAGGGCCTTTTCCGGAATTGGGTCAGCTTAGATTGTGGAAAACGCTGCCTCTAATCGGTCTGACAACCGATTAAAAATCACTTTTTAAGTCACACTTATTTTGCTGTCTGCAAATGCATTCAATTTAACCCTTTACCAAACCGTTATTTTTACAACCCTACCATAGAAGCCTTTTGAAAACATGTGGGAAAAGGAGAAAATGCTAGTTACCAGCATTTTCTCCTTTTCCCAAAATGTTTTTTGCTCTGTCAAGTACAAACTCGGCCATTAAATATTTAGCCATCTTTAATTTGTTGTCTGCAAATCCTTTAAATTTGAACCAGTCTAAAATGTTGTTGTTTGGTAAAGAGTTAAAAATGTCCAAAACTTTGCCGTTTGATATAGGGTTAAAATAAAAAAAAAATTCTTCTTTTCTTGTATATTGTTAGCTCACCTGAGCACAAAGTGCTCAGAGTGAGCTATTGTGATCACTCACCATCCATCTGTCCAGCATCCGTCTGTTGTCTGTCCGTTCACATTTCTTTGTTTACACTCTAGCATCTATAAATATCAACCAATCAGCACCAAATTTGGTCAAAGTATATATGACCATAAGATCTCGGATGAGTTTTGATTATGGGTCTATTCAGACCAGAATAACTGGAGTTATTTGCCCTTGAATTAGAAAATTGCTATAGTTCACTTTGTTTACACTCTAGCATCTACAAACATCAACCAATCAGCACCAAACTTGGTCAAAATATAATTGATCATAAGATCTCATTATGAGTTTGATTATGGGTGTAATCGGATCGGAACGACTGGAGTTAATGCCCTCCCTTGAATTAGAAAAATTGCTATATTTGACTTTGTTTACACTCTTGCATCTACAATTATTTACCAATCGGCACCAAACTTGGTCAAAATATATATGACTATAAGATCTTGGATGAGTTTAATTAAGGGTTTAGTTGGACCAGAACAACTGAAGTTAATTGCTCTTGAATAAGAAATTTCTTTAGTATAATTCTTAGTCTGGAGCATAACTTTGTCATGTCCAATCTCATTGACTTGAAACTTGGCATTTGTGTTTGTTGCAATAATACAAAGTGCCTTGTGAAAGAACCATAACTCTACCTCATACTGTCTATTAGTTTTTTCCCTTTGATCGTCATATTGACAGCATTTTCGGCTCATCTGGAATATAACTTTGTCATCTCAAGCCTGAACATCTTCAAATTTGATATGCATAATTTTTGAAAAATTACCAAGTGCAGTGCACAAGAACCATAACTCTTCCAAGCATGAGTTTTTGGTCATCTCCCATTTGACCTTCATTTTTATAGCATTTCTTGCTTGTTCGGAGCAAAACTTTGTTATCCTAAGTTGGAATGACTTGAAATTTGGTATGCTTATTTGTTGCAATATTTGAAAGTGCTGTGCAGAAGAATTGTAAGTCATGCTGTCTTTGAGTTATTTCCCTCTGAATGTCATTTCTACAGTATTTAGTGCTTGTCTGGAATATAACTTGGTCACCTCAAGTCAACTTGGACTGCATGTTTGTTGCAATATTACGGAGTACAGTGTGCAAGAACAATAACTCTACCTAGCATGGATTTTGAGTAATTCCACTTAGATTTTCATTTTTACAGTATTTCGTGCTTGTCTGGCAATTTGCTGCTCTTGTTTCATTATCATGTGGCCTTGAACTTAATATTTTGTATTTCTATTTTAAACCTTTACTGCTTAGTACTCAGGTGAGCGATATAGGACCATCATGGTCCTCTTGTTATCGAATTCTTTCAAAAGTTCTACACATTGTTTGTATCACGAGGGGATTAAGCCTAAAAAGTGAAGAAGATTGTCATAAGTCCAGAGAAAGAAGCCATTTGAGGACTTACTCTTGTTTACTCAACACAGTCAACATTATTATTAGTCCTAATTCTCTGAAAATAACAAAATTGTAATTAAACTCTTTACCAAACGACAAAATTTTAGACAGGTCCAAATTGAAAGCACTTGCAGACGACAAAATAAATTTGACTTAAAATTTTATAATTGTTTCGAACAGGGTAGAAAACATTGTGGGAAAAGGAGAAAATGCTGGTTACCAGCATTTTCTCCTTTTCCCACAATGTTTTCTACAGGCTTCATTCTTGGGTGTGTTAAAAGTCGGGATTGTGTGGTAAAGAGTTAATCCTTTATCAAATAATCCCTTGTTTTTACGGCCCTGCCATAGAAGCTTTTGAAAAATTTGTGGGAAAAGGAGAAAATGCTGGTAACCAATGTTTTCTACCCTGCTGGAAACAAATTTAAATTTTTGAGTTATGTTTATTTTGTTGTCTGCAACTGCTTTGAACTTAGATCAGTCTGAAATTTTGTTGTTTGCTAAAGAGTTAATTAATACAAGGAGTACTGAAACCCCGTAAGATTTGGCTTGTTTCTTTTTTAATCCTTTACAACTCAACATAATGTTAGACCTGTCCGAAATGAAAGCATGTGCAGGTGACAGTTTCAATGTGGTTCGTATGAAATGATCCGTCTTTGATAGGGTAGAATACATTGTGGGGAAAAAGAGATATTGCTGGTTACCATCATTTTCTCCTTATCCTACAATTTTTAGCTCACCTGAGCACAACGTGCTCAAAGAGAGCTTTTAGGGTCAGTCGGTGTCCGTCGTCCGTTGTGCCTCGTCAACAATTCTTTAAACATCAACTCCTCCTAAACCGCTGGGCCAATTTGGACCAAACTTGGCAGGAATGTTCCTTGGGAGGTCCTCTTTAAAAATTGTTCACAGAATTTGATTCCATCAAAAACTCTGGTTGCCATGGCAACCAAATAGAAATTTTTTAGCAAATTCTTTAAAAATCTACTTCTCTGAAACAGCTGGTCGGATTTTGAAATTATTTCACAGATATGTTCCTTGGGTGACCCTCTTCAAAAATTGTCAGTGAAATTTTGATCCGTCAAAAATTGTGGCTCTGGTGAATGGGGGCTACTTGCACTATACAGAAGGAATTCTTTAAAAATCTTCTTCTCTGAAACCACTGGTCGGATTTTGAAATAATTTCACAGAAATGTTCCTTAGGTGACCCTTTTCAAAAATTGTTCGTGAAATTTTGATCCGTCAAAAAATGTGGCTCTGGTGAATGGGGGCTACTTGCACTATACAGAAATGAAGGAATTCTTAAAAAATCTTCTTCTCTGAAACTGCTGGTAAGATTTTGAAATAATTTCACAGAATTGCTCCTTGGGTGACCGTTTTCAAAAATTGTCCGTGAAATTTTGATCCGTCAAGAAACATGGCTCTGGTGAATGGGGGCTACTTGCACTATAAGGAAATGAGGAAAGTCTTTAAAAATCTTCTTCACTGAAACCGCTGGTCAGATTTTAAAATAATTTCGCAGAGATGTTCTTTGGGTGACCGTTTTCAAAAATTCTTCGCGAAATTTTGATTGGTCAAGAAACATGGCTCTGGTGAATGGGGGCTACTTGCACTATACAGCAATGAAGAAATTCTTAAAAATTCTTCTTCTCTGAAACCACTTGTCAGATTTTAAAATAATTTCACAGAGATGTTCCTTGGATTACCCTTTTCAAAAATTGTTCGCGAAATTTTGATCTGTCAAGAAATATGGCTCTAGTGAATGGGGGTTTCTTGCACTATACAGAAATGAAGAAATTCTTGAAAATTCTTCTTCTCAGAAACCGCTGGCCAGATTTTAAAATAATTTCACACAGATGTTCCTTGGGTGACCCTTTTCAAAAATTGTTTGCGAATTTCTGATCCATCAAGAAATACAGCTCTGGTGAATGGGGGCTACTTGCGCTTTAGGGAAATGAAGAAATTCTTAAAAATTCTTCTTCTCTGAAACCGCTGGTCAGATTTTGAAATAATTTCACAGAGATTTTCCTTGGATGACCCTTTTCAAAAATTGTTCACGAAATTGTGATCCGTCAAGAAATACAGCTCTGGTGAAAGGGGGCTACTTGCGCTATAGGAAAATGAAGAAATTCTTAAAAATTCTTCTTCTCTCAAACAGTTGGTCAGATTTTGAAATAATTTCACAGAGATGTTCCTTGGGTGAGCCTTTTCAAAAAAAGTTCGTGAAATTTTGATTCATCAAGAAACATGGCTCTGGTAAATGGGGGCTACTTGCACTATAGGGCAATGAAGAAATTCTTTAAAATTCTTCTTCTCTGAAACCGCTGGTCAGATTTTGGAAAATTTTCAGTGATATTCCTTGGGTGACCCTTTTCGAAAACTGTTCATGAAAGTTTCATTCGTAAAGAAACATTGCTCTGGTGAATGGGGGCTACTTGCACTATATGGAAATGAAGAAATTCTTGAAAATTCTTCTTCTCTGAAATGGCTGGTCAGATTTGAAAATTGTTTCACGGAAATATTCCTTGAATGGCCTTTTTCAAAATGTGTTTGTGAAATTTTGATAGGTCAAGAAACATAGCTCTAGTGAATGGGGGCTACTTGCACTGTACGGAAATTAAGAAACTCCTAAAAATTCTTCTTTTTTGAAACTGCTGGTCAGATTTTGAGAGGATTTTTACAGGTGACCTTTTAAAAAATTGCTTGGCAAAATAATGATTTTGTTTCCAGTGTTTCAATACCTTCAAAAAAAACAAAGGCTATGGTCCTCTCAAAAATTCAGGTGAGCGATCCAGGGCCATCTTGGCCCTCTTGTTTTGGAATTTTGTAGTTTTTTGACCCTCTGTGACTGTAATTGCCTCTGTTAGATTGATAGGGCTGATATCTCTGACTCCCATAACCAGAGGTATTGAAATTGCCATGACCTCTTCTTTGATAACGTGAGTTTCCTCTCCCACAATAGTACATGTTTCTATTAAACTGGTCCTTACCAATAGCCACTAAAGAGTCGCAAGCTTTGATGTCCTTGGAGACTTCGTCACCAAATAAATTAGATGTAATGGGCATGGAAATATTACACAAAGAGTGATATTTCTTTTTCAGAGTAGGTCTAATCATGTAGGGTCTTCTGACTGATAAATTGTACTTGTTCCATTAGTGTAATGGCATCATCAAGAACGGTTTAAGCTTCTGGGTTGCTTATTAACTGAGGCCTCATCAAGTCAGCTACTTGTAACATAGGAATCATACTATCAACCACCAAATTTTGGATCTCAGCAAAACTTCTGTGTTGAGTTTGAGAGCGCTTGTCCATAACTTTCCATATTTCATTGTTCACTAAAGGACTACAAGCCTAGTCACAGTTCTCAGGAACTTTGTATTTGCTAGTTATGGATTCTGTGTCACACTGACTAGTACAAGCTAGATTTATCATATTGGCAAGTGACTGTGATGCAGCTTTTTCTTTTACAGGAGTCTTGAGACGAGGCAAGTCCCATTCAGAATCTTCGACTAACTCCTCTTCCTCAAAGAGGGTATTGGTCATATCAATGAGAACATTTCTATTCCTTTCTTTACAAGGGGATTCACCATCTGAAATACAAGCAGAATCTAATTCTACTGTCAATCTGGGCAAATCAGACAAAGACCTTCTAGTCATTTCATGAATATCTAATTCATAATTTTCAGCATTGTCATCTTTTTGTGAACATTGAATGCCCAACAGAGTTCTCAAATATCAGTCTCTGACAACTTTGAAATATCAAAGCTGGGTGCACCACGTGCTGAAGAGGCACCACTACTATCCCCCCGATATCAAAGATTTCTTTGTTCCATGTTTACTTTTTGCCTTAGAAACATTCTCTTTCGAAACTTTTCCCTTGGAAACTTTCTCCTTCGGAGTGTTCTTTTTACTAGACTGTTTCACAGTGTTAGCAGGCTTTGGAACCTTCACTGGAACGATTTCATTGTCCGTCTCAGGAACAGAATTGAATCCCGAAAAAGAGACATCTGACCCGTCAATGCTAACAGCCATGTCTTGCTCATTCGAGTCCATAACGAATGGTGACAAATCACATAAACTGGGACTACGTCCACAGTTGAAGCTTCCAAGACGGGTCACACTTACCGAAACTAAAAGATAATTGCAAAGAAAGCGCATTGAAAAATTTGTGTCTTCTTCGATCGAACGCCAGAACGATTATGAGAAAGCATGCTCCTGACTTCCGGTGATGAGGTGAGGGTGTGTACTCGTTTAACCTTTGAAGTGCGATGATCGAATAATGTTCCGAACGATATGCTGTTTCTACATGTGAAAGCTGAAGGCTTTATGGAAAATAATGGAATAATATTGGAGAATTGTTGAGTTTTAGTTTTATTTGACATTTCAGTGCATGATTTGTAATAGACGTCTTTTCATTAACAAACTAAATGGCTGTGAAGTACATGTTTAATCCATTACCACGCAATCCCTACTTTTAACGACCCTGAGAAAGAAGCCTTTAGAAAACATTGAAAGACTTTTGAAAATGTTGTGGGTAATGAAGAAAATGCTGGTAGCCAGCATTTTCTCCTTTTCCCATGGTGTTTTCTTCCCTTTTCAGACTTTCTCCATTATATGAGCAACATTTAATTGTTTGTCTGTACATGCTTTCAATTAGACATATGGCCAGGAGCAATAGGATTGAATTCAAATAGAATAAAATTTCTAAAATGTTTTCATTTATCATGCTACAATAACATAGCTCCATAGCTTGGTAACATAATAGGATTGTAAACTGATTTGGATCCCACTTAGTTTTGCCTTAGTCTTTTCACATATATCATAATAGGTATTGCATTAAAATACAGTTTTCTCTCACCACTGACAATTGTTACCATGTTGGCGATGTGGGAAAGCAGTCAGTGACTTCGTAAGAATACCACATTCAAACTGCAGGAAGGCATAAATAGTTGCACTGGCTGCCACAATTTAACAATTTAACTGATTTATTGTAACAAAATAATAGTAATAACTATGCATCTTACCTGTAAAATTGATACAGCTGGATTTCTGACCTAATTTTTCAAAGTTCTCAAACTGAGGAAAATAAAAGATTGGACTCCTGACAATCAAGCTGTAAGTATCTTAAAAAATATTGGGAAGTAAAAGTAGTGAAAACCAAAGGTTATCCGATGACACATTCTGTTATAAGTATTTTAACTAGCAATGGCTTTTACAAAATAAAGAACTTTAACTCATTACCACACGAGACAATTTTGGACTGGTCCAAATTGAGAGCATTTGCAGACGACAAAATAAAGGTGACTGAAAAATAGAAATTTGTTCTGGAAAGGGTAGAAAACATCGTGGGAAAAGGAGAAAATGCTGGTTACCAGCATTTTCTCCTTTTCCCACAGTGTTTTCAAAAGGCTTCTTTCTCAGGGGCGTCAAAAGTAGGGATTGAGTGGTAATGGGTTAAACAATAAGGGAATAAATATTGCTCAAACTCAAAATGAACTTTTGCATACAGGAATATGCTTTGGTCTCACAAATGATCAATGCAACATACCTATCAGTTATAATATGAAAAAGGCAAAGCCTCAGTACAATCAACGTGAATGATTTGTGGACCAAAAATTAATATGTATCTGACTCTAAATGTATTTTGGTCCATTTCTGATTTCTTATCAGAAGTGATGTCAAAAACGAATTCTGCTGCTCCCATTGTCCATGGTGGAATGTCTGGAATTTCATGTTGAGCAATGGTATTAAAATCCACGTTAAGGGAGTGGACCCGCAATACTTCTAGTGCAGCATGGCATAAAATTTCTTGACAGTTGATAAAGACAGATTTATACAGATATATTACTTTTGATTTAAGTTTTAACCTCTTACATGATGACAAAATTTTAACCTTATCCAAATTGAAAGCATTTGAAGACAACGATTTCAATATGTGGCTCAAACTGTAAAATTTTTCTTTGATAGAATAGACAACATTGTGGGAAAAGGAGAAAATGCTGGTTACCACAATGTTTTCAAAAAGCTTCTTTTCTAAGAACATCAAGTCGCCATTGTGAGGTAAAGGGTAAAAAGGTATTGAAGGGCCAACTTTTGCCTTCTGCCATAAACAGATGGTTCTTTAGCCTCCACATACAGGCTATTAAGTAGAGAAGTTCTAAATGCTCCAAGGACAAGACTTAACTCTTTACCATACGACAAAATTTTAGACTTGTCCAAATCGAAAGCATTTGCAGATGACAAAATAAAGGTGACTGAAAAATTGAAATTTGTTCTGGGAAGGGTAGAAAACACTGTGGGAAAAGGAGAAAATGCTGGTACCAGCATTTTCTCCTTTTCCCACAATGTTTTCACAAGGCTTCTTTCTCAGGGTCGTTAAAAGTCAGGATTGTGTGGTAAAGAGTTAAGCCTTCATTATCAACAGAATCAAAATTTTTAGGTATAGACAAACTTTTGAAAACATTTATCTGTGACAGACAAACTTTTGAAAACATTTGTGGGTGACTGACAAACTTTTGAAAACATTTGGTTGTGACTGACGAACTTTTGAAAACATTAATCTGCGACTGGAATTTCTGAAAATGTTTAATAGTAGACCCAGTCGCCATACCGGTCAGGTCGCCGGCTTCGCCGCCCACTACGAGTCACCACTACTGGCTCTTGGTCAGAATCACAGACAGTTTTAAAAGTATGGGGAGGGACCAAGTCAAGCCCGGCCTCTTCCCCAATAACCCTATCCAAACAATCCTGTGTAGGCAAATCAGGCACGTCTACGGACGAGAAGGACACAGAGGTATAACTTAGCTCATCAAAGCTTAAATCAACCTCGATGTCCTCCTCATCACCTGCATCACGCAAGATCTCCACCCCTGCATCATAAACAACCTCCATGTCTACATCATTTAACGTAATGGAAATGAAGGAAGAAACCATTCCAATTTCCTCCTCCACTTCCATTTCCATATCCTCTCCCACAGACAATGATGTATCCACAGAGGTTCCTTCTTCAGCAGAGAAGGAGACCTCATTATCATGGACAATAGAAGGAGATGTAGAGGTTTTTTAAACCTCTGCATGCTTCTTCTTTGTCCATGATACGATATCACTAATTATTTGAAATGCTACACTTGAGATGAAAAACATTTTTTTTTTGATTTTGTAGTTTTGATTAACTAGAAAGTGTAATATAAAAGTTTACTTCACAATGAATGAATCTTTCTGTATCTGGAAAGAGAGAAAAGAAAATGAGAATTTTCAGTAACCCTAGTAATACTGAACAAGGTTTCACTCGCTTAACAATTTACCAAAAGACTTAATTTTAGATTTGTCCAAATTGAAGTATTTGTAGACAACAAAATTAACCTTTTACTCCATAGATACTCATTTTGACGCATTGCTTGTAGGAGCCTTTGGAAAACACTGTGGCAAAAGGTAAAATTGCTCATGACGAGCAATTTAACCTTTTGTCACAATGTTTTCTATGTCATCAACAGGTGTCATATACACCTGAGAAATGGCTTCATCCTTGCTATTATTTAGAGTCAATTAGCGATACCACAGAAATGCCCTATGGGGTAAAGGGTTAAGGTGACTCAAACTTTGAAATTTGGCTGTGGATGGGTATAAAACATTGTGGGCAAAGGAAAAAATGCTGATTACCAGCATTTTTTTCCTTTTCCAACGGTGTTTTCAGAAGGCTTCTCTCTCAGAGTCGTTAAACCAGGTAAGGAGTTAAATGCTGAGAGTATAGATCATAATCAGACTGGACCGAATGTTTGTCTGCCAGAGATTGCAACAAGAACAGCCGTGAAATTGTAATTGATACACTTATATCACTGACTGAGATAGTGCATTACATCTAAAATCCTATAGTGTATTTTGAGCAATCAGATCTTGATCTCAGAAAAGGTAACCAAAGCTGTAAACAATGCTTAACTCGTTACCAAATGACAGTATTTTAGGCTTGTCCTAATCGAAAGCATTTGCAGACAACATGATAAGAGTGACTGAAAATTTGAAATTTGTTCTGTGAAGGGTAGAAAACATTGTGGGAAAAGGAGAAAATGCTGGTAACCAGCATTTTCTCCTTTTCCCGCAATGTTTTCTATAGTCCTCTTTCTCAGGGTCGTCAAAAGTAGGGATTGTGTGGTAATGGGTTAACCCCCCCCCCCCCCCCCCCCCACAAAAAAAAAATGCCTGCCTTTTTTTTCCTTCATTTGTTTGCGTTTCATGTGGTACAAACTTTATTTCTAACATTTGGTCTGTTCTTTAATTTTTTAACAAAAAAGAAATCCAGACAAGTAAAAAAATTCAAACCCTCTGCAGGTGACAAAATGAAAATGACTCATAAATTCAAATTGTTTTGAGAAGAATAGAAAACATTGTGGGAAAAAGAGGAAATGCTAGTAACCATCATTTTCTCCTTCTAATGTTCTTAAAAGCTTTCTTTTGTAGGACTGTTGACTCAGGATCATATGCAAAAGGGTTAACAAACACAGGTACAGTATCATCCTATTATTAACTCATTACCAAACAACAATATTTTAGGCTTGTCCAAATCGAAAGCATTTGCAAACGTCATTTTAAGTAACTGAAAATTTAAAATTTGTGTTGTGAAGGGTAGAGAACATTTTGAGAAATGGGGAAAATGCTGGTTACCAGCATTTTCTTCATTACCCACAACATTTTCAAAAGTCTTTTTCCTCTCGGTTATTGAAATTCTGGATTGTTGCATAAAGGGTTTTACCTTTTATGATATGTAACTAACAGCTATTGTTTCATCTAGGTTTTGACTATGATTATATTTGGTGTTGTTGTTGGTGCCATCTACTGGCAGATTGATAACTCGTGTACCTCGGGACTTCAGGACAGGTCAGTACATGTATTTGTAGGCTTCTTATCAGCCTTTATGATATTGCCGTGATCAAATTAGGTATTACCACTGTTTATGCCTAGAATATGACTACTTCATTTACAATATCTTAACTCTTTATCACACAATCCCGACTTTTAACGACCCTGAGAAAGAAGCCTTTTGAAAACATTGTTGGAAAAGGAGAAAATGCTGGTAACCAGCATTTTCTCCTTTTCCCACAATGTTTTCTACCCTGCTGGTAACAAATTTCAATTTTTTAGTTGTGGTTATTTTGTCGTCTGCAATTGCTTTCGATTTGGACCAGTCTAAAATTTTTTTGTTTGGTAAAGGGTTAAAATATTGAATTTTTTAATGAACTCTAAACAGAACGACAAAATATTAGACCTGTGTGAATTAAAAGCCTTTGCTGATAACGTTTTAAATGTGGCCCAAATTCTAAAGTTTTTATGTGAAAGAGTAGAGAACACAGTAGGAGAAAATGCTGGTAAAAAGCATGTCTTCTTTTTCATACAGCCTTTTCCAGTACCTTCTTTCTTCGGGGACTTTAAAACATGAGATTTTAAAGTAAAGGTTTAAAGAATTTAGACCAGATTTTCATAAAACAAGTTGGATGAGAGAAATATTTAGAAAAACCCACATGTAGAAGAAAAAGTGTAAAATACACAAACATATTATTTCTGGCTTAGTTGTAAGTTGCAATTATCAACTTGTTAATTAATTGAAGCTATGGGTTTTTCATGGGAAAAACTGTTTAGAGTCGTAGTCTTGTATTGATGGAACCCAGGACATACATAATAAATGAGCTGTTTCAATAATTTGTCTGAAATTGTGTTGAAAGTGGTGAGAAATACCATTCAATCAACAAATCAATTAGGAAACTTTTTTATTTCAGGGTTGGAGCTTCCTTCATCTTTATGAACATGATATTTGGCAATTTCTCAGTTGTTGAAGTGTTTATAAAGAACAGAACATTTTGCTTGTAAGTACAGTGTCTTGCTAGTTAAGAAATGTATTACCTTTCTCTTGCTTCATTGTATTCTTTAACTCTTTACCAAACAACGAAATTTTAGACTAGTCCAAATTAAAACATTTGCAGATGACAAAATTAATGTGACTCGAAAATTGAAATTTGTTCTAGGAAGCGTAGAAAACATTGTGGGAAAAGGAGAAAATGCTGGTTACCAGCATTTTCTCCTTTTCCCACAAGGTTTTCGGAAGGCTTCTTCCTCAGGGTCGGGAAAACCCATGATTGTTCAGTAAAGGATTAAAGATTAATAATTCTTAGAGCTCCATACTTTTAAAGATTCCTTCGTGTGCCAAATGAATCTTAACAGACTAAACTTAGAGTGCCAAATAAACCCATTAGACCTTTTCATGTAAGAAACACGACCCAAATAACAGTAGTTTCACAGTTGCTTTCTTCTGTAGAGCTTCACAAAAGCAGGCTTTTTCTGCAGACTGATCTTGATCTATACTGTCTACAAAGGAAACTACAGTAAAGGAGGAAAAGTTCATGTCACAAAATGATCCATTTTCATTCACCTGAGCATTTACGTGGCATTTTAGTTTCGCGGACTTTAGGAGGTTGTGAATCCCGCATAACAAAACATGCCTTGAAGGAAATGCATACTTGCTCAGTATGTTGAACAATTTTAATCTCGCATGATTATACCGTTGTCATTTTGCAAAGTTTATGCAATTTGTACTAGTAAAGCAGAAGTAACAAACTGTTCACTGACAACCTATTTCAAAAAAGTTGTTTCCTTTGTATGGTGCAAAATAGGTAAATGGATACACATCTTCTATTAAGTTTTCCAAAGATAAACTTTTTAGCGACTTAAGTCCACGTTTTTATGACAAGAGAGTGATTCGCGGCATATTACCTTTGCGGATCAAACCCTACTGTGATGGACGTTAAATTAAAATGTGCGAAACCATTTACTGGTTTATAGTATAGTTTCTAAAGGCTCTAAGGGTTAAGTGTACAAATATCAGCAGAATACTGGCAAAATCATGATTGATGTTGTCTTTAGTGTTTCAGGAAAGCAGTCTGTGTAGATCAAAGATCAGACTGCACATTTTCTAGAATGTCCCCTTTTATCACATAAAACCTCCTATGGCGGCGTATCAACTCTTTACCAAACAACAAAATTTTTAGACGGGTCCAAATTGAAAGTATTTGCAGACGACAAAATAAACATGGCTGAAAAATTAAAACTTGTTTTGGGAAGGCTAGAAAACATTGTAGGAAATGGAGAAAATGCTGATTACCAGCATTTTCTCCTTTTCCTACAATGTTTTCAAAAGGCTTCTTTCACAGGGTTGTTAAAAGTTGTGATTTTGTGGTAAAGGGCTAATTCTGAGAGCAGTAAGTAAAATCTACTGGCATTTTTATCCCCCGCCGAAAAGGCGGCGGGGGATATGGTAATAGTCTCCTTCCGTCATTCCGTCTTTCCGTCCCACATTTTTGTCCGGAGCATATCTCTAAAAGTATTTGAGATATCAACTTCAAACTTCACAAGTGGATAGATCTCATTAAGGAGGCATGCACTGTACAAGAACCATTACTCTATCTTCAGTATTTTTGGAGTTATTGCCCTTTGTACATTTTTTTTTCTGGAATTTTTGTCCGGAGCATATCTCCAAAAGTATGAAAGCTAGGAACTTGAAACTTCACACACATATAGAACTCATTGAGGAGGCGTGCAGTGCACAAAATCAATTACTCTGTCTTCAGTATTTTTGGAGTTATTGCCCTTTGTACATTTTTACTTTGAATTTTTGTCTGGAGCACATCTCCAAAAGTATAAAAGCTAGGAACTTGAAACTTCATACATATATAGAACTCATTGAGGAAAAGTGCAGTGCACAACAACCATAACTCTGTCTTCAGTATTTTTGGAGTTATTTCCCTTCGTAAATTTTAACTTTGGTTTTTGTCTGGAGCATATCTCCAAAAGTATAAAAGCTAGGAACTTGAAACATCACACGCATATAGAACTAATTAAGGAGAAGTGTACTAAGGTGTCATGGAAAAAAGAGGTTTCATGTTATATTTCATTCCATTTCTTGTGAAGGCAACTCCTTCCACATTTCATGATGGAATTGAATAGAATTTTGACAGAATATTTCTTTTCATGTGACCTATTGCATATTGTCAACATTTTGCGTCATGAAAAAAGGGGCTTCATGTTTTATTTCATTTTATTTCTTGTGAATGCAACTCGTCCCATATTTCTTGACAGATTTGAATGGAATTTTCACATTATCATGTGACCTAACACAACGCCTCCCACATATCTTGGTAGATTTGGATGGAATTTTCACATGATCATGTGACCTACGGCATATTGTCAAGGTTTTGGGATTTGTAGCTGCATCATGGAATAAGGGGGCTTCATGTTACAATTTCATTTTTCACCAGAATCATTACTGGACATATCTCAATAGATTTGGATGAGATTTTCACAGATCATGCGACCTACCACATGTTGTCAGGGTTTTGCAATTTATCAGTATATCATGGAAAAAGGGGACTTATGTCAAATTCAATGTTTTATCAGTGTATCTCCAACTTTTGCACATATTTTCATAGAATTTCATATTTTTATTGCTTGATCAAAGCCAGTGACCAATGAGTCAATTGTGCATTCGTCTCTCTATGCATCAGTCTGTTCGTAAACCTTTTAGTTCACAGTAATACCATATATCCATTCAGCTACCCAGGCATGTGCTACAAATTTCAACACTTTAGTCTCTAGCTACCTGCTTGAAATGGCAGCAGTGTGGCGGCCTATATTGTGAGCGGGATATCTTCTAAAGTCCTTGACAAAAATTGATGAAACTTCATGCATGTTTTCTATTGGATAGTCCGTGGATACATTGTTTTTTTCTCCCACATATATGAAATCCTGAAATGGGTACTTAATATATAATCCTGTCATGGACCTCTTTTATATTTTTTTATGTAATGAAATCCTGTGCCATGGAACAAGGGAGCTTGATGTCTAATTTCATCATGGACCAGTAACAAAAAGGCCACATGTACCTGCAAAACACACTACCTCTTATACGTTTGTATCAAAAAAGGTCTTTTTCGGCGGGAGATATCATTTCAACAAAATTGCTTGTTATTCTAGGAATAAAGCTGTAATAGGAGCGATTTTAAGGTTGCCCTTTTCCAGAATGTCTCTGCAAAGTGGACAGCGCAGATCACTGATCAGACTGCACATGTTGTGCAGCCTGATCTTGATCTACATGGGCCACAAAAGCAATTAACATAGTGAAAGCTGCTTCTAGCGTTGAACAGGTGTAAAATTATTTCACCGATTCATTTCTTTCTTACTGTTTTCTTTAGGGTCATTGACAACACTACTGACACTGAGCCAAATGTCCAGGACCATGAAACCTTCACCTCTGACCTTTTGGAATGGATTGTACAGACCACTATGCTTCTGAATGACCGGCAATTTGCCAACTGGCTGGTTGGTGTCCAGCAACAGCTTATAGCCTTTTTGAAGATTACAGAACCACAGGGAAACCACCAAAGTAAGTATAGTAAAATGTTCAACCTTCTGCAGGGAACCAATCCAAATTAAATTTGATTGCATTTATACTCATTCACATTTGTTTGTTAATTGCAGGTAGCTAGTGTGTATCTGGATTGAATTGGCATCACATTGTTGATTTATCTATCTTTGAATTTGAACCTGATCAGAGTTTCTGATTCAAAATTTAAAATATTAACCCTTTACCAAACGACAAAATTTCAGACTGGTCCAAATTGGAAGCACTTGCAGATAACAAAATAAACTCAAATAAAAAATTGAAACTTGTTTCCAGCAGGGTAGAAAACATTGTTGGGAAAGGAGAAAATGCTGGTAACCAGCATTTTCTCCTTTTCCCACAATGCTTTTTAAAAGGCTTCTATCTTGGGGTTGTAAAAACTAGGGATTGTTTGGTAAAAGGTTAATTATTATTCGCCATTAAACCCTATGTTGTGGGTAATCATTAGAATCCCATCATAGAGACAACTCAAATGAGTACCCATGTCATAGGTTTTTGAAGGGAAATAATGACTTATAGAACACCATCACTCCCTGATATCTGAAGCTCTGCCCAATATGAATATTTAATTTTCTGTTAGAATTTGGCTCGACCTACCTGTGGAAAGGCAGTGATTTTAGGGTCGGAAATGAACAGTTGATTCCTCACTGCAAGATTTTGTTCTGCTGCTGATTATATTAAAAAAGACCTGTTATTTCAAAAGATTCAATAATTAACTATTTTGTGGATTTGGGGGAGATTTTGTCCAGCATGCTATGTTAGTCTGAAATGAAATAGAAAAGGAGATTTATCCATACATGTATCAAGTTTCTTGTTTACACTGTATGACACAGTTTTGAGCCATTGAATGGATTAATATAACTTCGGTATTCAACTTTTGACGACATTCTGCAGAGCTCCAGATAAGAGGGAGTGATGGTATTCTAAATCCATTATTTCTCTTTAAAACAATATGTTGTGGGTACTCAGAATCGTCACGATGAGACCATTCTAATGAGTACCTACAACATAGGTTTTAGTGGAGAATTATTAATATTTTCAATTTTGAAATCAAAATCATTCCCTCAATCTGGAGCTCCGATTCTGGCAAAAGATAAATGTTTGTAAGAAGAAAAAAAAAAGTTTTTCTGTAGCGTTTTCAAATTAATTCTGTACCAAACAATCCCTGAGGAAGACCCAGAGGAAGCCATCTGAAAACATTGTGGGAAAAGGAGAAAATGCTGGTAACCAGCATTTTCTCCTTTTCCCACAATATTTTCTACTCTCCAAATGTCAGTTTTCAATTTTTGAGTCATGTTTATTTTGTCAATTTGGACAAGTCGTAGCCCATTACTGCACAATCCCTACTTTTGATGCCCCTGAGAAAGAAGCCTTTTGAATACATTGTGGGAAAAGGAAAAAATGCTGGTAACCAGCATTTTCTCCTTTTCCCACAATGTTTTCTACCCTTCACAAAACAAATTTCAAATTTTCAGTCACTTTTATTCTGTCGTCTGCAAATGCTTTCGATTTGGACCAGTCTAAGATATTGTCGTGTGGTAATGGGTTAAATATTGTCGTTTGGTAAAGAGTTGATTCATGTAATAAACCTTAGTTTTTGTGTGATCGTTCATATTTTTCATGGATGTTTTCGAAGCTGTCGGCTGCAAATTTCTTTCAGGATACAATGAGTAAATGGCACTTACGATTTTCTAGTTTGATGTATGCAGTTGTCTGTTCAAGAATTCTTTGTATCTTAGTTCTCTATGCATTTAGATAAATAGATTTTTTGTCAGCAGAGACGAGACAGCGTTGCCCTGGTATAATTTACAAAATGACAGACGGCATCTTTGATCTACACTGTTTTCAAACCTGCCTGATAAAATGTCTTGAGTTGCCATACAGGAAAGAACACTGTACAAATTTTCTAACAAATTTTCTCTCTGTATCTGTTTGTATAGGAAAGACAATGTCATACATCTCCGGAACTACTTGTTGGAACTGTTACGGACTAGAAGAATGCGCATGGAACTCTCCCCACACAACTACAAAAGATCTTCCAAGAAATGCTCTATATACTTGACTGGATGGAAGAAATTAAGGTTAGAAGGACAAAACTTTAATTTAACTCTTTACCACACAATTCCGACTTTTAACGACCCTGAGAAGGAAAACTTTTGAAAACATTGTGGGAAAAGGAGAAAATGCTGGTAACCAGCATTTTCTCCTTTTCCCACAATGTTTTCTACGCTTTCCAGATCAATTTTCAATTTTTGATTCACATTTATTTTGTCGTCTGCAAATGCCTTCAATTTGGACAAGTCCAAAATTTTGTTGTGTGGTAAAGAGTTAAACTCTTTGTCTGGTATAAAGTATGTTTTGACCTGTAAATGTCCCAATTCTAGACAGATTGTTCCCGAGGGGCACTTTCAAAAGCTTCCTCTTTCAGGTGTGTTAAAAGTTGTCATAGTGTGGTGAAGGGTTAAATAATAGAACATTCTATCACAATATCAACTTTTTTGAATCTTTTAGTTCTAGGTTTCTTTATTTTAGGAGATACGAAATGAGTTTGGACATGAAGATCAGTTTGTTATCAGTTTAAATTATGTAATACCATACTTGAAGAAAGGATTTTGCATTTGAATGGTTTTGATTTACACTGGGCTACATACAGACCAAGCGACCCAGAGATCGTCAAAGATCCAATCAATACACTGGAGAATGCCTATGAAGAATTTAAGAGATTGGCAGAGGAGAAAAAAAATTGGCTCCTTGAGTACTGCAAACTCTGGCAGTTCTACTGTGACATGGCTGATGAAGAAGGATGGATTAAAGAGAAAAAATGGCTCATGTCTGCTCAAGATTTGGGTTGTGACCTTACCAGCGTTCATCTCTTACTTAACAAGAAAAGGTTGGTTATCATTCCTACATATGTTTATCATGGTTTATGTTATTTTGCATATTATATTTGACTGATAACCTATGGGGTTTGAATACATAGGTTTTGGGTTATTCCTAACAAAGTTCCTTGTTTTATGTTAACAGAACTTAATGATCTCATGGCCCTCTGTGGCCATGGTAAAGATGTTAGCATGTAACCTTATATAACACTGAGATTGATTCCAGCTAGCAGTAACTGGCATTAACTGGCAGTGTTAGTCAAATCAAACCTTCATTGTAAGATGCTATTGATTTACAGAATATGGAGGATGAGATGATGGCCAGACACACCCATCTCATTTCGGCTGGCAATTTTTGCCCAGACGAGATCCAAGAGCGCATTAACGAGATCAACTAGCAGTGGGAAAGCCTCATAGATCTGGAAGCCATCAGAAAACGTCTTAAATGAAGCTGTGGACTTCTCTCAGGTATGGGTAATCAGTAATCAGCCACAAAATCAAGTTGAAAATGCATGCAGTAGGTAAAAATGCAATGTGGATAGGTAAAAGGTGATAAAATATACTTTGTCAGTTTTCTAGCTTTTACAGACACCGGTTATGGATACATGAATTGAAGATTAACTCTTTACCAAATGGCAAAATTTTGGACTTGTCCAAATTGAAAGCATTTGCAGACGACAAAATAAATGTGAATTAAAAACTAAAATTAGATTTGGAAAGGGAAGAAAACATTGTGGGAGAAGGAGAAAATGCTGGTCACTAGCATTTTCTCCTTTTCCTACAATGTTTTCAAAGGCTATTTTTCTCTTGGGCTTCAAAAGATTCAAAATTAAAGATCCACTATCTGCCAAAAATAAAATTAAATTCACACCATGTAAAAGTATTTATGTTACCATGTCTTGTCGTGACTTGTCGAGACTCATCTTGACAATGTATTTAGTACAGTCTAAGTTCCCAAGAGGTCTTGACCAAACAACAAAATTTTTTACTCAACCAAATTGAAAGGATTTGCAGGCAACAAATTTAGCTCAAGTGATGATTTCTTCCTTTGATGGGGTAGAAAACATTTTGGGAAAAGGGGGAAATGCAGTTTACCAGCATTTTCTTGTTTTCCCACAATGTTTTCAAACGACTTCTGCTTCAGGCTTGTTAAAACACAGATTGTGTTGTAAATGGATAGGCATAGATTAACCTAAGCATGAAATCTAAATGCAATACAAATATATCCCAATCAACTATGTTCTGCTTCATCTTTCAGTTTTTTTTGCCGACGCTGACGACATCGACATAGACACATGGATGCACAATACATTGCGCATGGTCTCTAGTGATGATGTGGGTCATGACGAAGCCAATAATAAGTCCTTGTTGAAAAAGAACCAAGGATGTGACAGATGAGCTAAAGAACTACCAGACATTGATAGAAGCCTTGCATGAACAGGCTGCTAATTTGGGAGAGCAGGTGAGCCCACAATGTACTCCATGTGTCATCTTCATTGAGTAGATGTTTATCCAATATAAATGTAAGCTGAAAGGAATACTTTTTGATACATTTTCAAACAATAGTATATTTGACCTTAGAGTAACCCAGATTTTGAAAGGATAGAGGGAAATGTAGTAATCGACTGTTTGTTACAAAGAGTGAATGGAACACTGTCTTGATTGTTGAGCTTTATTAATGCTTTTCAGTACTTTGTCAAGAAATAGTGCTAGATTATGGCCTGTATTTCATGGTTATGACCAGTGAAAAATACTGATCTCCTATTTTTTAACTGTTCAATTAAAGGGGGAAACAGTAGTGCCATGTATAAGTTGCCTTTGTAAAAAGCATGTGCCATTCAACCAGAGGTAAATATGAAGTTCATGCATTTAGTTCTCGTGCTTTGTGTAATATTGCAATACATTGTTATGTGAGGGTCGTGCCATGGGGAAACCAAAAACAACTGTACTGGATTTTGGTCCCAATTTAACCCTTTACCTCACAAGGCATTTCTATGGTATCTCTAATTGACCCTAAATAAAAGCAAGGATGAAGCTGTTTCTTATGTGTATATGACACCTTTTGATAGCATAGAAAACATTGTGGCAAAAGGTTAAATTGATCGTCACAAGCAATTTCACCTTTTGCCACAATGTTTACCAAAGGGTTCTACAAGCAATGCGTAGAATTGAGTATATATAGAGTAAAGGGTTAACGGGCTTAGAAGTATGAAATAAATAGAATATCTGGGGAAGTTTTTTGGTTAACCCTTTACCACACAGCAGAATTTTAGCCGTATCCAAATTAGAGCATTTGCAGGTGATAATTTCGTAGTGGCTCAAATGATGTAATTTTTCTTTGATAGACAAGAAAACTTAGTGGGACTAGGAGAAAATGCTGGCAACCAGCATTTTCTCCTTTTCCCACAAAGTTTTCAAAAGGCCTCTTCCTCTGGGTCATTAAAAGTCGTCACTGTGTGGTAAAGGGTTAAAGATCAGAATTTATGTCATGGTGTGAACATCATAGTTAATGTTTTCACTTGTGGCACTTTGCCAGTCGTGAAAATATTACTGATGATGTTCATTTGATAACTTTTGATTGTTCACCAAAAAGAACAAGTTATATCCTTTATTTCATCAATTTATGTTGTATTACAGGATAGAGTCCGAGTCTGTATAGCGTACATTGGATAGCATCGATTGACTATACCAAAAACTACTACTACTTACTAAGATTAGAAAACAAAGACTATTGGAAACATTGTCCTTGTATAAACTCTGTGATGAAGCTGTCAGTGTGGTTACTTGGATCAATGAGAAGGTAATTTTGTGTAACAAGTTACAAATGATCTATCTTGCGTTTATGCCACATTGAGGTAGAAGGCTTTTGAAAAGATTGAGGGAAAGAAGACAATGCTGGTAACCTGTATTTTCTGTTTCTACTATTTTCTATTTATTTGAAAGATAGATTCAAACGTTGGAGCAGCACTTCATATGTTGTCTTCCAAAGCTTTCATTTGAGACGAGATCAAAATATGGACACTTGGTAAAGACATGTAAATAGCCACAAATAGTGCAAGTTTACATATAACATGCACATAGCTGTGAAATTGAAAAAAAAAACACATTTTTGAAGAAAGTGAACTTACACATCATGTTCATCTGTTTTGTAAGATAAATGAAAAAGTTGAAAGTACAAAATAAGAGAGTTTACACATTATTAACAGCCATTCAACAACAGAAAAAATTAAATTATGAAATAAGTGAGCTTACACATTACATACAATTATAAGAAAAATTCAACCCAAGAAAAAAAAAAAACTCACAAGTCGTATACTGGTACAACCATCGCAGTGAAAGAAAAAGTGTGTGTTAGCAATGTAAAAGCCAATCATTTTAACCCATTACTGCACAATCCCTACTTTTGATGACCCTGAGAAAGAAGCATTTAGAAAACATTGTGGGAAAAGGAGAAAATGCTGATTACCAGCATTTTCTCCTTTTCCCATAATATTCTCTACCCTCAAAAACAATTTCAAATTTTCAGTTACTTTCATTTTGTCATCTGCAAATGCTTTCGATTTGGACATGTATAAAATTTTGTCATTTGGTAATGAGTTAATTGCCATACCTGAGAGTATTTGATTTTTAATCTACAGAAACTATTTACTGAATAGTGAAAAACTATCAAATACACAAATCAACCCATAAACGTCTTTCTTGGCTATTCTAGGATAAACTCCTCACTACTATGATTGTAACTGACAACATTGAAGAGCTTGCCATCATGAAGCACCGTTTTGAAGGTGTTGAGCATCAGATGAATGCTAATGCTTCCAAGGTTGGTGTGGTGAACCAACTCGCATGACAGCTTCTACAAGTGGAACATCCAAATGCAACTTAAGTTATCCGGCGACAAGTATGTGCTTAATTAACTCTTTACCACACAATTCAGACTTTTAACGACCCTAACAAAAGAAGCCTTTTGAAAACATTGTGGAAAAAGGAGAAAATGCTGGTAACCTTTTCCAACTATGTTTTCTACCCTTCCCAAGTCAAATTTCAATTTTTGTTTCACCTTTATTTTGTCATCTGAAAATGCTCTCAGTTTGGACTCGTCTAAAATTTTGTCGCTCAGTAAAGAGAAAAAAAAAACTATTTCATCCATAGCTCCAAATAAGAGTCAGTAATGGTATTCTAAAACCATTATTTCTCTTCCAAACCCTATGAGATGAGACAATTCTATTGAGTACCCATAACATAACATATAGGGGGTTTGATTTATATTTTCAATTTTGAAATCAAAATCACTCCCTCTAACCAGAGTTCTGTCATCTCATGTAAGAACTTGGAAAGAGAATTGAAAGAGGGAATAAAACGTCTGTTTACAGTCATGCAGAAGAATTTACTTACAGGGCTTAACCCTTTACTACACAATCCCAACTTTTAATGTCCCTGAGATAGAAGCCTTTTGAAAACATTGTAGGAATTTAAGGAAAACATTCTGGTAACCAGTATTTTCTCCTTTTCCCACAATGTTTTAATCCTGCTAGAAATGAATTTCAATTTTTGGGTTTCATTTATTGTGTTGTCTTCAAGTGCTTTCATTTTTGGACCATGTAAAATTTTGTTGTTTGGAAAAGAGTTAAACTCATTCACATGATAAATTACTTTTGGAAGATAACTTGTAGAAATTTGAAATGGCTGCAAAATTTTCGAAGAGAAAATACTGACAATGGAATTAATAATTTTCTGAGCAATTACCTCTTTTTCACAATGTGTTAAAAATTCATGCTGAGGAAATGAAGACAAAGCTACTCTTCACCCTTTGTATAGTTAATACCTATTTCCAAAAGCAAGCACAGTCTTCAACTATCTAAACCTGTTACATGTTTATTTTCAAACTACAGCTGAATATGATCTTAGATGGTTGAAGGGAAGAGAGATGAAATCGACTCAACCCATGGTCTACAAAACTTCCATATTGAATGTAATGAAACCATTGTAAGTTATTCCCACTTCATCTACCTGTTTATATACATGTAAATTCTTGAGAAAATTCTTTACTACTATTTAATCATAATAATGCAGTTTTACAAAAAAAGATGAAAGTATTAATACATGTAGTTACAGGTTTCTTTTAGAATTATCCAAGTAGCAGTCGTCTGGAAACCAGCAAGTTAACAAAAGAGAATGTGCTGGTTTTGACAGTAATTCTACCAGTTACTAACACATTGGCCATTTTTATGTTTCCTTTCAGAAAAATACTTTGTCAGAAATTCCAATACTGTCTTTATTAATATAATTTTCTAAAAATGTGTATGGAGCTTGTCCAAAACATTGCTTTTTTTCACTTACCTGATAACATAGTGTTAGGGGCATGTAATTCAGACTATTGGGGTTTTTGTTTGGATCTGTCATGCACAATTGACAAAAAAAGTTGGCGCAATTTTAAGACAGCTTTTGTTGCGGAATGTGTTTCAATTTTATTATTGGAATTTATACTGCTCACAAATTTGTGTCAAGCCTAACCATAAACCAGCTTTGTTGAATTCCTGTGATTGAAGCAGATGACATTAAGAGCCGTGCTCTAAACTACATGGTATTGCCAAGCATGTAGTAACTGTATGAATATAACCATGCTGTCTGCGGTACTCATGAGTTCTGAAATGTTCTTTTTTCTTAGGGACAGGGAGGTCAGAGATAGTTCTTTAAATAATGTATTGACATTCAAAACCAACATTAAAAAAGTTTGCCTGTATGGGGGCAATTGTATTTCACAAACACATCTTGTCTCATGAAACTTCTTCAATGAACTTACTTTAATAAGGAAAATGCATATAAGCATGTTCTCTAAAGTTACGTAAAAACTTGGAAAATTTTGTTTGTAACTACCATAGTAAAATAGAGCCATGGTGATAAATGGAGCAAACCAAGTTTCTAAATAGGCTGGTCATTCTGAAATGAAAAATGATGTCATCATTATCTGTTTAACCCATTACCACACAATCCCTACTTTTGACGCCCCTCAGAACGAAGCCTTTAGAAAACATTGTGGAAAAAGGAGAAAATGCTGGTAACCAGCATGTTCTCCTTTTCCCACAATGTTTTCTACCCTTCACAAAACAAATTTCAAATTTTCAGTCACTTTTATTTTGTCGTCTGCAAATGCTTTCAATTTGGACCAGTCTACAATATAGTGGTTTGGTAATGGGTTAACTCTTTGATGCATGAAAAAAATTTGGACACCTATTGAAAGCACTTGCAGACTACAAAATTAGTGTAGCTCAAGCGATGCTCAGTGTTATCAAAACATTGTCTTTTTATGTCAGTAGAACCACCTTTTTCCATGAAGTTTGCTACCCCTTGACACTCAAGTTATTTTGCCATACTTTCTTTGCTTCCTTTGAATAATTTCTAATTGGACAAGTATACAATTCTGTTCTGTAGTAAATGATTGGGGTAATAAGGAAATTATGAAAAGAATAATACACATAGGGGTTAAACTTTATTTATTAATTATACCTTAGGGCAAAAGTTAAGACTATTTTATATTCCTTGAACAAGAGGTAAACAAAGACCAAAATAATATGGCATATTACTTGACTTTGGGTGGTGCATTTCATTCATTCATTTAACTCTTTACCATACGACAAAATGTTTGGGTGGTCCTAATTGAAAACCTTTGCAGAAAACAAGATTTATGCGACTCAGAAATTGAAATTTGTTCTGGGAGGGTAGAAAAGTTTCTGGAAAAAAGGAGAAAATGATGGTTCTCCTGTCCCCACAGTGTTTTCAAACGGCTATTTTTTCAGGGTCAAGAAAGCCTAGGGATTGTTCAGGAAAGGGTTAAACACTAAACATAGATATTAAAAGAAAATTGATATATTTGGGCAAAAGAATGTTTTAACTGAATGAAATGGAATATGCTGAACTCTTTACCAAATGACAAGATTTCAGACTGGTCCAATTAGAGGGCATTTGCAGACAACAAAATAATCATATGTGACTGAAAAAATTGAAAACTAGTTAGGAAGGGCTAGAAAACATTGTGGAAAAAAGAGAAAATGTTACCAGCATTTTCTTCTATTCCAACAATGTTTTCAAAAGGCTTCTTTCTAAGGGTCGTTAAAAGTTTGGATTGTGTGGTAAAAAGTTAACTTTTTCCCTAGGTATATTTTAGTTCTTTATTTTTCCAGATAATAGTTTTAATATTCGATTTGGAAAGGACAAATCAAATTTGATGACTTACACAGTAACAGTGTGGCAGAAGCACCAATACTTACCATTACAGAATCATGTAAGTATCATCTTTTATCATCTTTTAGTATTGTTGACTTTTTACTAGACACTAAAAACTTAAGTTATGTCCCGAATTTGGCTGTATTGGTGGGACTTGTTTTTTATAATGTGGATAACATTGTGGGAAAAGGAGAAGATGCTCCTGAGGGAAAAAAAGATGTTGGATACCAGCTTTGCCTCTTTTTCCTACAAAGTTTTCAAAAACTGTCTTACTCAGACATGTTAAAACTCATGATTTTTTGGTAAAATTTTGACTTGTCACCTATGAACCAAATTTACCTCAGAAACTTGATAATAAACAAAGGTTAGTCCTGAAGTCCCTTGACCTGAGCCATTTTGCCAAATATGATTGTCTCAAATTATTAACGTTTTACAACACAGTCCTGACTTTTAATGATCCTGAAAAAAGCAAGCTATTGAAAACATGGTGGAAAAAAGGAGAAAATGCTGGTAACCAGCATTTTCTCCTTTTCCCACAACCCCTGTGGGGTCCCGGGGTTTTTTTACTGTATAGAATAGGACCTCAGCCTTTCTCTATGGCATGTCGTAGAAGGCGACTAAAATTAGAGACCAACGGCTGCTTTCCTCGTAATTCGTAGGATTGCAGCAGGCTGTGTAGTTCTTGTTCCAAATTCTATATTTTTTTCTCGATATAGACAGGGTTTGGAATGGGAATTAATTGGCCTGTGGGAGCCCGTTTGGTTTAATGGGAGGGGATGCTTTCAATTTGGACTAGACCAAAATTTTGTGGTTTGGTAAAGAGTTAAGACAATCATTCTAACAAATTGGACTGAAAACATGGCCTCTAGAGTGCATACAAGCTTTTCTGTAGTACTTGTTTAAGTTACATACATTTTAGCTAAACATAGCTCATTTTCAAACTTGTGCAGATATCATAATGACAAATATTCTGACTACCTTTCATAAGTATTGGAAAGAAAATGTGGCTGGCCCACAGATGCATTATAAATTATGTAGCAAGACATCGCATCATTTTGGATCCATAAGATCTATTTAGTGTTAACTCTTTCCCAAACAAGCCCTTGTTTTTATGTGTCTGCAGTAAAAGTCTTTAGAAAACATGTGGAAAAAGGAGAAATTCCTCGTTACTAGCAATTTCTCATTTTCCCACATTGTTTCTTGTCTTTTTGAGAACTTTCTGTTATTTTCTCCAAATCTAAAATTTTCGTCTGCAAACTCTTGGTTTAGAAGTCCAAAATTTGTTGTTTGGGAAAGTGTTAAAAAATTTGGGAGAATCGGCTGAATCATTAGGAAGAATGGTCCTTAGAGATGCAGAAAATGCAAAAAGTTTCTTCCCATGTCAGGTTTAAAGAACTGCGCAGGTTGACATAGGTTGATACTGTTTGCAGATGCATTAAACTTCCTTATGCCCGTCATTGATAGCATTTCCATTGTCCGTCTCTCAGTGTATGTATGCATTTTTTATGCCCAGCCAGGGTTTGATAGGGTTGAAAACGAGAGAAAAGCTACGCTGTTAAAACTCATTAAACTGAAGTACATGGATTTTTTTTTTCACATAAAAGTTAACAAATTTGTTAGATTTCTATGGAGTTTGTCACGTATATGATGCAGATGGTGCCAGAACTAGGACAACAGCTCGTCACTTTCTGTTAACTCTTTACCGCACAATCCCTACTTTTATGGACCCCAAAGAAGAGACCTTTTCAAAACATAGTGGGAAAAGGAGAAAATGCTGGTAACCAGCATTTTCTCTTTTTTCCACAATGTTTTCTTCCCTGTAACAGATTCAAATCATCACTTGGGCTGAATTTAATTAGTTGTCTGCAAATGCCTTCCATTTGGACCACTCTAAAAGTTTGTTGTTTGGTAGACTTAAACCTTTAGCACACAATTTGGATTTTTAATGACCCTAAGAAAGAGGCCTTTTGAAAACACTGTGGGAAAAGGAGCAAATGCTGGTAATCAGCATTTTCTCCTTTTCCCATAGTGTTTTCTACCCTTCCCAAACCAAATTTTAATTTTAGAATCGCCTTCATTTTGTCGTCTGCAAATGTTTTCAATTTGGACCAGTGTAAAATTTTATCATGTGGTAAAGAGTTAATACTGCCAAGCTAAAAATCATGCGTGAAAAGGCTGAAAAAGGTTGTTGGTGGAGAAAATGCTGGTAAACAGCATTTTATTCTTTTACCACAATGTTTTCCTAAGCTTTCTTTTACAGGGTCATGCCTCGAAATTATGATTTTTTTTACCTGGACTAAATTAAAGGCATCTAAATGCAAAAAGTTGAATCTAGCTTACACATTGATTTCAGTCTTTGATAGGATTGAAAGAATTGCGGGAAAAGTGAAAAATGCTGGCCTTGTCCACATTTCTAAGATTTTTGTGACAAAGATATCGAAAGTCAAATTATTTGTCTCTTTTAGACTGAAAAGTGTCTGTTGTTCACGATGGTAGAGATTGATTATTAAGGGTAAACGTAATTTTTTTCATGCTGTTTCTATCGGGACAACCATTATCAAAATGCCATTACTATGGAAGGTGCAATATTGTGATGCATTATAATTCTGCCAAAGATTAATTTTCTAGGGTTTTCTTTATTCAGTATTAGAAAAGACAGTAATTATTATTCTGTAAATATTTACCGAGAACCAAGTGTATACCTGATAGAAATAATGTTGTGTCTTGCTGTTCAAAAGAATGCCACCAAAAACTTGCCTTTTCAGATTTCAAAATATCTGATGATTATATAG
The DNA here is from genome assembly GCA_943736015.1 of Tridacna crocea. NCBI lineage: Eukaryota > Metazoa > Mollusca > Bivalvia > Cardiida > Cardiidae > Tridacna > Tridacna crocea. Next base: position 22,033,217 of record OX031069.1, read on the forward strand.
ATTTATCTAATGGATCTATATTAACTCATTACCTCATGACAATATTTTAGGCTTATCCAAATTGAAAGCATTTGCAGACGACACAATAAAAGTAAATGAAGATTTGAAATTTGATTTGTGAAGAGTAGAAAACATAGTGGGAAAAGGAGAAAATGCTGTTTAACAGCATATTCTCCATTTCCCACAATGTTTTCTAAAGGCTTCTTTCTCAGGGTCATCAAAAGAAGGGATTGTGTGGTAATGGGTTAAGTTTCATCAAATTGTGGCCCTTGGGGTCAAAAGTTTTTCATGGGCTTAAATAGGGAAAACTTCAAAATTCTTCTGGTACCTAGCCATAGGGCCTGCGGCTTCCAAATTTTGCATGTAGTTTTATTTCGTGGGCCTCGACCAAGAGGGCCATAATTATAACCTTCGGGTTGAGTGGGTCCCACCCTAGAGGTCACAAGTTTTACATGGGCTTTTATAGCGAAAACTCTACAGATCTTCTTGCCACTAACAATAAGACCTAGGTCTGCTTAATTTGGCCCTGTCTTAGGGATCTCATTTTCTTAGGTCTTTCAGTTTATAACCACATATTGTGGACCTATGTTATTTGGTGTGGGGCTTCATATTGGGGACCTCCACCACAAGTCAAGTTATTGTAGAATTGTGGCTTTTCCCTGGGGTCATAACTTTCTCATATGGTTTTATTGTAAAGATTTTGTATGTCTTGTGTATATAATATAGCCCCTGTAACTGAACCACTCATGGATGATAAGATTTAAATATTATAGCTCCTTTCATCAATTAAAATGTATATAACTGAACCAGCTCATGGATAATAACATCGCAAATAAGATAACCCACTCAATCATAATTATGCTTTCAACAATTAAAATATCCATATATGAACACAGTATTGATATATTTATACCATTGCCCCTGTTAACGATTAAAGTATCTCTGAACACACTCGTTTATAATCATATACTACTATCCCTTTACACAATTTCAATATGCATAACTGCACATCCTCAAAGATTTTGATACCAACAAAGTCAATATTCAAACCCTTAGTTACTTTGCAATCTGTAGCTTTGTCTTTTTTTTTTTTAAGAGATATAATATCATTTCATCACACTGTTGATGCTATTTCACATAATTAATATGTAGTTGTGCATAGAATCAGCCTGTCCCTATGCCATGAGTTTTGCAATATGTAGTCCTTTGTATATTAAAAGTTACATTTGATTTACTGCTCTCTTCTTAAATCCCTTGCCCATTTTCAGTGAAATTTTAAAGGAACTTATAGTCAATAACTGATAGTGCTTTCTGTCAGCATATCCTTTTTCAGTGAAACACTGGCAGAATTATGTCGCTTGTTGAATTATATGCTACTTTGGATTGTATTAAATTTAGTATCACTCAATTCAACTGATAAGTATAACAGTCCTTATGGCCAACGTGAGCTATCCTAAAATTGAATAGGGCCAAGGTTTCTCATTAATTTTTGTGAAAAATGAACTACCATTAGTGCTGGTCATGGTTAGAACAATTACAGGCAAGATGAAATATGTGCTTATTCTTTTGGTCTAGTAATAATTCTTTATAAGAGCATGATGTGCTGTATAATTACTGGTAGAATACAACTAAAGAAACAAGTATAAAGATATGATGAGGGCCAATGTCAGCTACCCTATAACTGGAAACAGTCTAGGTTTTATTTAGAAATTGTGGGAAAAATTAGATTCCCACCAGTACAGATCATGATTAGAAGAATGATGTCAGGCAAGATATTTTATATGTTCTACTTACTGGTTTGGGTCCAGGAAAATTTCTTCTAAGTGTATGTATTTTACATAAATGGTTGTACTAGCAGTCATGGAAACAATTATTTGGTTATAATGAAGGCCAATGTACCACTACTAATTACCCCTAGTACATCTGCCTTTCATGGTTTGAGTCTTGGAAAAAATTCTTCATACAGGACATGAGATTGTGCTTTCACTTTACATTAAATGGTAGAACTTGCAACCATAAGGACAAGTATTAGGTTCTGAACAAGGGCCAATGTCAGCTACTCTAATACTGGTTATGGTAAAGGTTTTATCCATAAGTAATGGAAAAGGCTGAATTGTCATTGTCATTGGTCATGGTTTCAACAATTAAATCCAAGTTTTTCTATCTATGAACTGCTCACTTGTTTGGATATAGGTAATGGTAAAGGTGGTAAGTGTTTGGCTGTAGGGCAGGAGGAGGTCATAATATATCTCTGAATTATAACATACACACACACAAAAAAAAAAAAATTGAGAAAATAAACAAATATTAATACAAAGACATTTGGTAGGATAAAAGGTGGTAAGGGGTTTGGCTGTAGGGGAGGAGGAGGCCATAATATTTCCCTAAATTTTGACAAGAAAAGCAAACAACAAAATTTAGAGTACAAATAGTAATACAACGATGGTGGTAAATAAAGGTGATAAGAGTTGACTTCAGGGAGGAGGATGAGGCCAATATCTCCTTGAATTATGACAAAAAAACAAATAACAAAATTTAAAATACAAATAGTAATACAATGATATTAAGTAGGAAATAAAGGTGGTAAGGGTTTGGCTGTAGGGGAGGAGGAGGCCATAATATTTCTCTTCATTATGACAAGAAAAGTAAACAACAAAATTTAGCAGTAACAAATAGTAATACAATGACGATGGTAAATAAAGGTGGTAAGAGTTCGGCTGCAGGGAGGAGGATGAGGCCAATATCTCCTTGAATTATGACAAGAAAAACTATTAAACAACAAAATTTAAAATACAAATAGTAATAAAATGATATCTGGTAGGAAAAAAAGGTGGTAAGGGTTTGGCTGTAGGGGAGGAGGAGGCCATTATATTTTCCTGAATTATGACATGTATTGGATTTTAAGTTCTCATACAACAGGTTACAGTATAAATGGTTGGCACTGTGGAAGGAAGAGGCCATTATACTTTCCTAGATTATAACATATATATTTGATTTTATGCACTCCTCCAACATGTTACAGTATAAACGGTTTGCAGTGGGGAAGGAGGAGGCTAACAGATATCATTCCAAAATAGGAAAAAAAAAAGAGGAAATTTGGTTTTAGTCAGGGAAAAGTCAGGAAAATTTGCTTTTAATTTAATCCTGGGAAGGTTATTGCATAGATATGTTGTTCCATTTTGTACCCATTTCGGTAGTTTTGTGCCTTTAATTACTCGTTTCAAACTGAATTTTGAATGGTTTAAACAGAGGATTAGAAAATCAAAGTTGAATTTTAAGTTGTCATCTCTTAGTTATTGATCATTGTGGATTTTCAGGTGATGTATGTACATATTTATGTGATCATTATGACAACTTCGTAAAATTTATACACATTGACAACACATACCATAAACTTTGGATTGCTTCCACATTTGTAAGACTGAGATATGATAAAGGACAACTGTACCAGAATTGCAGGGTTTGGGCCTGTCTTTAACATCCAATTCTGTTTCATCTGGCAAAAGATAGCTCCTCAAATCTTGGTTATCCATACTTGCCTGTGTAAGACATAGGAATACGTTTAAGTACTGTATCTGTACCCAGCCTATGTGAAATTGTATATGTGAGGTCTTAACGTTCGCACTCGCCAAAGAAAACTTTTGTTAACCATAATTATCCACTGGATGACAAATGTATATGTTACCTGTCAGAATATGACTTGTGAAACAACATGTGAGATTAGAGCGCAAGCACGTTCCAAGAGAAAACATGACTTTTAGGAGTTGTTGTGGTTGTGTGTTTCCCATGCATACTATGCAGACAAAAACAATGACAGTCTACCGCCATTGCTAATGTTCCCCGTGTGGTCCCAGGTTTTTTTTATTGTATAGAATAGGACCTCGGTCTTTCTCTATGGCATGTCATAGAAGGGGACTAAAATTCGAGACGAACGGCTGCTTTCCTCGTAATTCATAGGATTGCAGCAGGCTGGGTAGTTCTTGTTCAAAATCCTATATTTTTTTCTCGATATAAATAGGGTTTGGAATGGGAATCAATTGGCCTGTGGGACCCCGTGTGGTTTAATCAGGGGTATAAGAATAAACCACTGCAGTCCCGCGATCGTCACATCTGCCATTTCAGCTGGCGGAACAAACGTGACAGCATGCATGTAAAAGGTGACAAAAGGGGCATCATTTTGTGTTTTGTCCATTCCTCATTTATCATGTTTGTCTTGTGTTGTTTCACATGCATGTTATTTTCACCTTGCATTATTGTTTACGCAGTAAGTGCACCCAATATGACCCAAGTTGTCGACGGGCCTTAAAATGCTATTCATTCATTCATTGCTGTTGCTAATGTGTATGTTTCAGTGATAGAATTACAAATTTTGATAGGATGTGATATTCATAATTTGATGTGAATAAGTGGTCCTCAGCAAGGTTTGAGATGTGTATTTGTTACTCAATAAAAAACCATCTGCTGTTTAGTCCATAGGAAGCTATATTTTCCCATGTAGCAGACAGTGTACGAGGGTTGTCCCATTGAATCATAGACACTTGATATAAAAAGATTTCTTAATGTCTGATTGCAATAATTTTACAAGTATATATATTTTAGAGCTGTGATGTGCTATATTTTAGAGCAGTGATGTGCTATTTCTAAAAAGCATAAGCTTAATGTTACATGTAGTTGTTAACTTCACAATTTGCACTGGTTGGCAATTTGTGATATATTTCAAAATGTTTAAGTTAATGACTATACTTTGTATCTGATTGATGTTTTCAGCAAATAGTAATCTAAGGTTAACCCTTTACCAAACAACCCCTGGTTTTTTAGATCCCGAGATAGAAGCCGTTTGAATACATTGTGGGAAAAGGAGAAAATGCTAGTAACCAGCATTTTCTCCTTTGCCCACCATGTTTAACAACCTCCTGGAATTAAATTTCAATGTTTTAGTTACGTTTATTTTGTCATCAGCAAGTGCTTTGAATTTGGGCCAGTCTAAAATTTTATTGTTTGGTAAAGAGTAAATAAAATGATGAATAGAAACTGTACCCCTTAGTTTTATTGTCACTCTGATTGTCTGTGATTCAGTGGGACAGCCCTTGTTGATCTAGATCAGGCTTCACAGGGTTGCAGTCCCTACTTTGATGTACAATGATATTTTGTGAGGTATTCTGGTGAGAGCTGCCTTGAAATTGCTTTGATTATACCTTTACTACCTATAAACTCACCTGAACATGAAGTGCTTCATGTGAGCCATTGTGATTGCTTATTGTCCAACAACAGCTACTGTATGTCTATTCAACCACAATTCCAAAAACTCCCCCCAGGCACTAATGGATGAAAGAAAATTGAATGTAACATCCAAACTCCTCTAAACATGTCAATCAAAAGTTGATTCAAAATGATTTTAATAATGTGAACAATTTTACTAATTGTGGCATGTGTTGAGGACAGCATTTTCATTTACATTTTTTTTTTACATTTAAGATTTTTAAGAACTTAGACTTTCCAAACAATATGGTTTGGTTCATATTTGTTACAATGGTAGATATACTGGTAGGTTCAGAGTTTCTGTCAGCAGTGCAATGCCCATAATCTTAAAGTACATATTGTAGACTTTAATACTGTACATGAAAGTTATACTTTCTTGAAGTTTTTTAAGAGCTCATATTTTCCAAAGTGAATGATGGATTAGGTTCATAGATTTGTTGTAGCCTTGCATTTTTAGGTTAAGCTTTATGTTTATTTTTGTTACGCCCACTGATAACTTGGTAGATTTTTGGTAGTTTTGTGTGGGTTTTTAAATGCTAATCATTTCTAGCTAAATTTTGAATTTCATATTGGTCATTAAAAGTTTACTTCAAAATTTTTGAACAAACCACATCTTCAAAACTGTATGATGACTTTGGTTCATATTTGTGATAGAGATCCAAGGTTTCTCTCTGCAATGTACCCCTCCCCACACCCATCCTCGGATACCCCGGGGTTTCCCTATTTGCTACGCTACATCGACCCCTGGGACAATTGACTAATAAAACTTTGATTCAGCCGCCGAAAATCGATAGGAAATGTCATAGCGTACAATCCACTCGCCCATCACAAAATGATGATGGAACCAATGAAAAGCCAGCATTCGGCCAGCGGTAAAGCGAGGGAAATTCAATTAATTGTCCCAGGGGTCGATGTAGCGTAGCAAATAGGGAGACCCCGGGGTATCCGAGGATGCACCACACCTATGATTTTAAAGTCTAGGTCATGGACAATTTTGAAATTTCGTGTTTAAATTGTTGTAGAGCGTTTATTTTCTCAAGATCAAATGTTTAAGTTGTTTCATATTTAGTTTGGTGATGGATAACCATGCTACTGAGGTAGTCTTGGGTTTTCTGTCCTAGGCTGGGACTCTGTTGCTGTTTCAGGGCACTGCCCCCCCCCCCCCCCCCCCCCCCCCCCCACCTAACAAATTAACTTATACAGGCAAACTGCTGTATGATCACAATTTTTGTTTATGGATTCTATGTACTGTGCTACATAATTATGTATCAAAAAACTTTGCAGGTTTTCTTTTCCAGGACCACTAGACCTGGAATGTTGATACTTGATATTTAGCATGATTGGATAGTTGTTGGTCAAAGATCTTCATTATATGTCCCTGGGATAAAATAATATCCTGCCATGTTGGTCACAGGTCAACCATGGAGTAATAAGAGGAAAATGGTAGGAAAAATCTTGCCTGATACCCCAAAACATATAATGTTTATGTTTTGTATGCATCTACTACATAGGTTGATCCATTGTCAAAGTTGTTCAGATTGTACCCAAAGATGTTTAAGATTGTCAAGTCCCAGGGGTCTCATGTTTACATTGTGTTCTGCTGGAAGAACTTCATAAGTCTTTTCTTGGTTCTGTAGTTTTTAAGATTCTATGAATTATGTCTGTGAAACTTTACTGTGATCAAAATCTTTATATGGAGATGATCTGCTCACCCCCATTGAGTAACATTTTCATGTACACTGTTACTATAAACAGCAAGAGTGAAACCTACAGTTTCTTCAACACTCTGAGCTATGTTCTTGGAATTTCAGCTGGCAATAGGTTTTAGCAGGTAGATTCTAACAGTACTATTCATTTACAACACATTTTGTCATTACTTAATGAAGATAGAACAATCAAGATTCAAACTCGGAGCTAGTATGAGTCTTACCTTTATTATATAGTCATGCAGTTGTAGCTCTTATTAACTAGGTGAGCGATGTATGACTACCATGTTTTCTTGCTCAATTTGTCATTTTATTTATATGGCAGGCACTTAAACCCTGCTGTTGTGAAAGCAGCCTTCTATTAGGGCCAAAACAGAGATACACCTTGGTAATTTGAAACTAACTTGAATCATCTCTAGGGGCACAGTCTGTTTTGATCACCTGTGAATGCCAGCAAGTCAACGGTGTGGCACCAACACACCAGTGTGGCGAGATGGGACGACTCTGTCAAGCTTTAGAACATCACCGGTGGCAAACCTGCGGTAGTCTGTCACAAACTAGGGCTGAACCTCGGTAGCCTTTGGTCAGAACATGTAATCCATCTTCTTGAACTGGGACAAAACCAGGTAACATTGGGTCTATGAGAGTGTTACCCCATTTTTCGGTGAAAATACCCCTGGTATACATGCTACACTTCACTATGAGGAATTCAGACCATCATGAGTGTGAGAATGGGGTTTAATTAGAGACTTGGAATGATCTTCAGTAAAGTAGATTTTGAAGTTTTCAGAGTCAAGTACAACTTTTAGTTCCTATTGCAGAGTGTAGATTAAGATCAGACTGTTCAGAACATGCAGTCCCATTTTTTATGTACACTGTCTGACAGTTTGTGAAGAGTGATGGTGAAAGAAACCTTGAAGTTGCAATATCTGTGTCTTGTCTATCAGTTTAAGATATCTTTTTCATATTTGGCAGGCACATTAACTTTTTCAAACAATACAAACATTGAAAGTGAAAGTATTTGCAAATTAGAAATTCCTGGTGATTCCATTGATAAGCTTTGTATTTCAAAAGGAAGAAAACAATACAGAAGCAAATAAAATACTGCATACTCTCAATTTTTAGCTCTTTTGGTCAAAGGCCAGCAGAGCTTACATCATGGTGTGGTTTTCCTAGTAGTTCTGTCCATACCGTCAACAGTCAAAAACCCTATCGATTTTGAAAAAAATTCCCAACACAGGAAAAGTAGCCGTAAAAAGATGCAAATTTACAATTCTTGTTGATGGGATGACGTCCACATTTTGCAGCTGGATTTTTGTGAAACATGCAGTTTCTTTATATCGTCATTAGCTTGAACCCTATTAATTTTGAAATTAACCTCATGATTCAAAGGGTAAACTAGCCATTGGAAGTAGAATATTTGCATTGTTTTCACAATAAAACCTACCATTGTGGTCGGATTTTTGTAAAACTTGCACAGATCAGATGTTATTTCAATAGCTTTTACCATATTGATTTTGAAAAAAATGTGACGATATGGAAGGGAAAAGTAGACATTTAAAGGTAAACTACAATTGTCTTTCTTATTTACACAATTTAAGACTACATTTGTTGTCAAATTTTCTTGAAACTTGCAAAGGTTATTTTTATCATCAACCCAAACCCATTAGAAAAAGTTGCCATTTTGAGTTGCACTTCTTGTTCACTTGATTGAGTAGGCAATTTTGATTCACTTGTTTGGAAACTTGCACAGATCACTCGTATAATCATCAAGGGATTTTACGCTTTTGAAAATGAAGAAAATCCAGTATCATTTAAGGTAAAGGAGCCATTTGATTACTAAAAGTCTTGGGTATTCAACAAAGTCTACATTTTTGGTTCATGTAAACTGCATGAAATCCAAAACTTTTGTCATAATGAGCAGCAATCTAACAAGTACTAAATCCTTGTCAGATTTCCAAAGTGGTTTGAACAATATCTATTTTTAGTATTTCATAATTGTGTATGCCTACATATTATGCTGTATTAAAGGATTCAAGCCCAATTACAGGTCACCCCCCCCCCCTCCCCCCCCAGTTTTGTCAATGTTTTTCGTCTTTTTCCTTTTAGCATCAATGATTGTATGCTAGAAAATACTTCTAAGCAAACTTACAGCCTGTAGAGCAATTCAGGGCCTCAAGGGCCTCTGGTTTCCTCAACTTCCTCAATTTTGGATTTTAAATTCACAACTTTTTCTGTAAAGGGTTAACTCATTACCACACAACAAATTTTTAGGTTTGTCCACATTGAAAGCATTTGCAGACAACAAAATGAAAGTGACTGAAAATTTGAAATTTGTTTTGTGAAGGGTAAAACACATTGTGGGAAAGGAGAAAATGCTGGTCACCAGCATTTTCTCCCTTTCCCACAATGTTCTCAAAAGGTTTCTTTCTAAGGGTCATCAAAAATAGGGATTGTGTGGTAATGGGTTAACTCTTAACCAAATGACAGAAAAAATCTGGACTTGTTCACTCACAAATTGAAGTTTTGATGGATTTTTCTTTGCAATGGTAACCAGCATTTTCTTATCTCTCAATTTTTCCAAAGCTTTATTCAGTAAAGGATTAAGAGTAAGGAGGTCAGGCTTATGCCATTATCCCCACATAGGTTTTTGTCTACTCTGATTTTTATGCTGCTAGAGAAATGCAAAATAAGTGTGAGTCTATTTCACCCAAAATGAAGACAAGATTACAAATAAAAATACATGTAGGCAAATGGAATAATTACTCACCAACAAGAGTTTCCTTTTGTAATGGCAGAGACAAGCAATGGAAACTTTCTCTAAAGTCAAATGTGATTGTTGTCAATGAATTTTTCCATACTTAGTTACTGTAATTCCCCCAAGTATTCGGACGGGAAAAAATAATTAATTTTTTTGGTGTCCGAAAATTTATTAAATTATTTGTGCGACTGTCCGAAAATTTTGGGAAATCTCTTTCCAACAACAACAACATATCCTTTAATAGACATCGTATGTACAACAAACAGTAAGGCATATATTTCCCGAAAAGAACTGACATGAGATCGACCTTTATGGATTAATAAAACTTACTTGTGAAAAGAGTTCACACAGTTACGTATTTGAACGCGAAATACCTACTTCGCTAAACAATCTTAAATCATGGTTGTGATAAGGGTTATTCTTGACCTTACTGAACCTGGTTATGTCACCCATACAAATGCTTGTCTCCATGCCAACTTGTCTAACTGTGTACAGGTCGTTACAACTAGCAATCCTGATATGCATTAAAACTGTATCTTATAGCGTTTATCGCTAAGATTTTAATGCGTCACGGGTTTTGGACTAAATATATACAGCCTGTGTAACACAAATTAGCACCGGCATTCAGTTTACCGCTATCAATCAGAAACCAAACAAAGGATTTATGGTTAAAACATAGATCGATTTGCTCTTCTCAGGTATTTGCTAATTAACTCCTTACCACACAATCACAACTTTAAACGGTCCTGGGGTAAAACCTTTTGAAAACATTGTTGGAAAAGGAGAAAATGCTGGAATTAATCATTTTCTCCTTTCCCCCCCTGTTCTCTACGTTATCCAATCAAAAATCATTTTAGCAAAGTGTAATTGTCGTCTGTGAATCCTTCGAATTTTGTCCTGTCAAATAAAATTCTCGTTTGGTAAAAGTTCACCATATCCCAAACAAGCCTTTTTTTTTTCACAAGTCTCACAAGGTGAAAGGAATTGTAATTAACAATTTCTCCTTTTCCCATCTGTTTTTCTACGCATACAGAAAACTTTCCGCCATTTAATAAATTTTAAAGTTGGAAATTGTCGTGTGCAAACTCTTTCAGTTTGGAAGAGTCTTTAATTTGTTGTCTGGGAAAGAGTATTGCAGACCTTCGTCGATCTTCAGAACCATTTTAATTTGTTGTTTGTGAAAGAGTATAGCTGGTCTTTATCAACATCTAAACCATTTTAAGTTGTTGTTTGGGAAAGAGTGTAGCGGGTCTTCGTCAACTTTTAAATCATTTTAATTTGTTGTTTGATAGAGTACTGCGGGTCTTCTAAACCATCATAATTTCGTGTCCGAAAATTTAGGGACAATTATTTTACCAAGTGTCCGAACTTAGGGACAAAAAATAAATTATTTTGGAAAATAATTAATGGTGTCAGAAAATTTAGGGTGTCTGAAAACTTAGGGGAATTACGGTACATAAATTGCCTGTCTTAAGAAACAAAATTAATGGGCCAAATGAAAGAAGTGTGTAAACTCAGAGGTAAATTATAAAGAATTATTCTTATTCAGGACAGAAAACCTAAGATTATTCTTGAGCTGAAATTGCAAAAACCTGGACCCAGTTTCACAAAAAGCCTAAACTCTTATTTTGCTCTGATCCACTAACGGACTTGGTGTCTGATTTAAGTTGACTTGATCATTTCAGTCAAATTTCTTAAACATTTGCAGGCTTTAGAAACATTCTCCAATCCCATGTTGACTCAATCTTTCAGACACAGCTTATCAAAATGATTAGCCCACCCAGGTGACTCAGTGGTGGGCATGTCTGACTCGTGACCTGGTGGTTGCGAGTTCGATACCCGGTTGAGGCGAACTTTCTCTACTGCGTATTTTCGCCTCTCACCTCTGCTGAAGCATGTGAGAAAAGTAGTCGGTGGCTTTGGAAAGAAAGTTGTGTTAGTGCTGGTCTAAGAAAGCTAGGAAACACATGTGTCATCGACCGCCATGATATGACCATAGCTGTTAAAGTGGCGTTAAAATCCAATACAACCAACCAATCAAAATAATTGACTTAAAAACGTCATTTTAACAGACTTTATTCCATTATTTTGCTGAAATGAGTGAGAAATGTTGTGTCAATTCAGGAGTTACATCTTGTAAAATCCAACAGATTTTCATATTATGAACAGAAAAGTTGAAATAGACTGTCACCAATGACGGATCAAGTCACTCCAGAAAGCTTGTTGACCTATTAGGGGGCAGATAATTGTAGGAAATTAATCCCAGCATGATTTGTCTCTATTCAATGCAGATAATTGTAGAGAATTCATTACAACAGCCCTTATCTTTCTCTATCCATAAATTTTTGGGAGGGTAAGATTTCAATCAGGATAAGTCATGGTTTGTACAGTTATAGTTAGCAAGATATTTTATATAAGCTAGACTAGTACTGGCCAAAGTCCAGGATAGTGGCAGAGTGGCAACTGTCCACAGATAGGGTGAGAATGCTGTCACCAAAGACGGATCAAGGCAAGCTAGAAAAGTTGTCGGTCTATTCAGGGACAGCTGTGTTCAAGTGTAAAGTCAATCTTGCACATCTGAAGTATTTCTTCAAACTGAAGAAATGGAAAATAATTATCAAGTAAATCACCCATGGGGCAGACCATTTTTACAGACCACATCAATGGACTTTTTTCACCTTCTAATCAAAGATTGCGATTTAAACAAATTTAACATATCACAGAGATCAAGACTAGACTGCAAAAAAAATGTGTAAAGACCAGTACAAGGCTAGTTATAACCGAAAGTATTTTTCAGGGGAATTTTTTCCAGGAGCTTGGAAAGTAATGAGCTTGTGTGACAACTCTTGCCTAAAATTGTCCTAACCAGGACTTAAAATGGTGCAACTCAAACTCTTCCTAAAATGTATGGATAGAACCTAGACTTTTACCAGTATTAGAGTAGCTGACATTGGCCCTTGTTATTACCTAATACTCACTGAGATAATCTTCAGTCCTACGATAATTTTCATTCCTACCAAATTCAAAATACATCTTACTTGAAAAGTTTTTCCTGGATCCAAATCAGTATATGGCTTGCATATTTTTACCTACCATTGCACTTACTGTTTGGATTCTTACCTTAAAATAATTTCTTTTTAAACTGGGTGGTGACAATTAATGTACTAGGAGCTTTGATATCTCTGACAGAGAAAATAAAGCTTGAGAGGATAATGTTTTTTACAATAATCTACCCCTGAAAGATCAATAACCATTCCGGTTTGTTTTGATCCAACTTTAGAGGCAGTATATCTCCACTTTTGTGCTGAGAAACCGAAAATCGTGATTTTTTCACTTAAGAAATAAGACTTCCACCATTCTGTCTCCCACTGAGTAATCAACTCTGCACTTTTTCTGACTGGAATTTCCCTGATACTAAACAGAGCAAATTAAAAGTTTTGGAAAGGTTTTGTCAAATTGATTAAAAAAAAAAAATCTACTCTTTTTTTTTTTGTTTATAACATGCTTTTAAGATTTTTTACAACTTTACGACCCCCACCCTTCATCCCACACCCGGCTCAACAAATTTCTTTCGGGGGATTCATTCCTCTCTCACAGCTGACTATTGTTTCAACAATGATTATGTGGGAAAGCACCCAGTAGCTTGGAAAGAAGATTATGTGGAGTAATCGTAAAAGAGACTCCAGAAAAGCATAGATAGGTACTCTGGCTGCAGCAATATGACTAAAATAATGTTGAAAAACAGCATCACACACCATACAATCATAAGGGTACCAGTGCCAAGGCAAGGTTTCGGTCATCTATCCATTCATCTGTCCATTTAAATACATTATAATATTTGTGATAAAATTTAGACACAACCAAATTGAAAGGATTTGTAGAAAACTAATTGAGCAAAGCTCAAATAGTGAAAATGTTCTTTAAGAATGGTACAAAATGTGTGTGAAAATGATGTTTACAAGCATTTTCCCTTTTTCCCACAGTATTTCAAAGCTACTATATTTGTTGGCTGATTCTTGTGTACAAAATGAAGTACAAATTATTTGTTGCACTTTTTTTAAAGCTTGATGCTATTCTGTATTACAGTAATTAATAAAGCCGTGTTGATTTTGGACTGATTTCTAAAGATTTGAGGATTTTCAATGATTATTGCCAATTTTGTCCATTGCAAGATGTGTATAATGCTGTTTTTATTCTGTTACTCCAAACTGTCACACATTTAGGTCCAGTGCAAACCTGTTTCTTTAGCTCTACTGGGTGAAAGCCAGCAGAGCTTATGTCATGGCGGAGTTTCCGTTGTCCGTCCATCGGTCCGTCTGTCTGTCCGTTAGACTTTTTCTTGTTTACATGATAAAGTCTGCATTTGTTGTCAGATTTTCGTGAAACTTGCACAGATTTTTTATCTTATCAATAGCTTCAACCCTATTTATTTGAGAAAATTTCAACCAACAATGTGGGAAAAGTAGCCATTTCAAGTTGAAAATTTCAAATTCTTGTTTACGCGATAAAGTCTGCATTTGTTGTCAGATTTTCATGAAACTTGCACAGTTTATTTATCTGATCACTAGCTTTAACCCTAATGATTTTGAGAAAAATTCAACAAATAGTATGGGAAAAGTAGCCATTTCCAGTTGAAGATTTCCAATTCTTGTTTACGCGACAAAGTCTGCATTTCTTGTCAGATTTTTATGAAAATCACACTGTTTGTTTATCACAACAGTAGCTTCAACCTTATTGATTTCGAAAAAAATCCAATAAACAATATGGGAAAAGTAGCCATCTCAAGTTGAAAATTTCAAATTCTTGTTTATGTGATAAAATATGCATTCGTAATCAGATTTTTGTGAAACTTGCACAGTTTGTATATCTTGTCAATAGCTTCAACCCTATGGATTGTGAAAAAAATCCAACAAACAGTGTGGGAGAAGTAGCCAGTAGAGCATATTCAGGCCCTTCAGGGCCTTCTTGTTTTATTTTGGCATTAGTGACTAATGGATGTTAGAAAATGACAGAAATTTCCCGAAATATTGCTTTATAGGAATTGGAGAATTTTTCCCTATGGCTTGAAGCTGATGATACTGTAGGAAAATTTAGCATAAATTTAACTGCTTCTTTCACTTTACTGGTCAGTAATTGCTGGTAGAGCGATTTAGGCCCTCATGGACCTGTTGTTCCATTTGTTTTAACAGTATTTTCATGTATAAGTCTCTCAACAATTAAGGCATAACATAAACAAGCTTGATCTTCATTTCTCTAGCAGTGTTCTAGTTAGAGTAGTTGAAATTTTCTAAAGGGGGTGGGGGTAATGGTATAAGCTTGACCCTTGAAAGTGCCTGCCAAATAAGAAAAGGACCATTCATATTGATAGAACATAGATGGTGTAATTTCAAGGTTGATTTCACCAGAACACCAAACTGACCGTCAGGCATTGCACATCACAGATGATACTGCATGCTCTGTGCAGTCTGAACTTGATCTACCATATCTGCAAAATGAACATAAAGTTGTACTTGGCTCATGATTTTTAGTAACCAGTCTCTTTTATGCAATTCATGAAGGGTTAGATGATAGAAATTCAGAATCTACTTAAGTAAGATCGGCCTAAATCTCTTGTTAAAGCCCCACCCTCACAATCCTCACAGTGTTTGCTGGGTTCCTCCAGGTGAAGTGTAGCTGGTAATCAGAGGGTGTTTTCACCCTACAAATGGGTTAACATTCTCATACACCTGATGTTTCCGTGGTTTCATCCTGGAAAAGAAGCTGTATTGTGTGTTGTGACCACAGACTGTTGAGGTTACGCCCCACTTTGGGATGGAATACCAACGGCTTGTCGTTAGTGATGTTCTGAAGATTGCCTGAATTGTTCCATCACACCCCACTTGTGTGAAAGTGACATGCCAGTGTCATGCTGTCATCAGCAGGTTATCAACACATGGTATGTTCCTAGAGGTGATTGAACTTGCTGCCAAATCACCAAGGTTTGTAGTGATTTTGGTCCTGATAGGTAATGCAATTTCAAGGTTATTCTCACAAGAATACCTCACAGAATATGTTGTACATAGAGATTATTATCCCTTACCATAGGCAGAGGGATATAGTTTTAGCGTTGTCTGTCTGTCCTTCCGTCTGTCTGTCCATCTGTCCGTGTGCCTGCCCCTATGAATATCTCCAATACCATTGGACGGAATTTCATAAAAGTTTATACATGTGTACAATAACCCATTCTGCCGCGATGCCTTTTTTAGCTCACCTGAGCACGAACTGCTCATGGTGAGCTTTTGTGATCGCCCAATGTCTGGCGTCCCTCGTGTGACGTGCGTCGTCCACAATTTCTTTAAACATCTCCTCCTCCTTAACCGCTGGGCCAATCTTGATGAAACTTGGCAGGGATGTTCCTTGGGTGAAGCTCTACCAAAGTTGTTCAAGAGATTGAATTCCACCTATAACTCTGGTTGGCATGGCAACCACAAGGAAAAAAATAGCAAAATCTTTGAAAATCTTCTCTGAAACTAGAAGGCGTAGAGCTTTGAAATTTGGTATGTAGCATCTCCTAGTAGACCTCTACCAAGATCGTTCATATGATGCCCCTGGGGTCAAAACTGGCCCTGCCCCATGGGTCACAAGTTTGAAACATAGGGACAAAGAAGTAAAACTTTAAAATTCTTCTTCTCTGAAACTAGAAGGTGCAGAGCTTTGATATTTGGTATGTAGCGTATCCTAGTGGACTTCTACCAAGATTGTTTATATGATGTCCCTGGGGTCAAAACTGGCCTGGTCCCGGGGGGCATAAGTTTGAAACACAGGAACATAGAAGGAAAATTTAAATTTCTTCTCTGAAACTAGAAGGTGCAGAGCTTTGATATTTGGTATGTAGCATCTCCTAGTGGACCTCTACCAAGGTTATTCATATGATGTCCCTGGGGTCAAAACTTGCCCCGCCGAGGGGGTCTCAAGTTTGAAACATAGGAACAGAGAAAGAAAACTTTAAAATTATTCTTCTGTGAAACTAGAAGGTGCAGAGCTTTGACATGTGGTATGTAGCATCTCCTAGTGGACCTTTACCAAGATTCCCTGGGGTCAAAACTGACCCTGTCCCGGGGGTCACAAGTTTGAAACATAGGAACATTGAAGGAAAACTTCAAATTTCTTCTCTGAAACTAGAAGGTGTAGAGCTTTGATATTTGGTATGTAGCATCTCCTAGTGGACCTCTACCAAGATTGTTCATATGATACCCCTGGGGTCAAAACTGGCCCTGCCCCAGGGGGGTCAGAAGGTTAAAACAGAGAACTAAAGAAGGAAATCTTTAAAATTCTTCTTTTCTGAAACTAGAAGATGTAGAACTTTGATATTTGGAAGTAGGATCTCCTAGTGGATTTCTACTGTTTGTTCATATGATGTCCCTGGGGTCAAAACTTGCCCTACCCCGGGGGTCACAAGTGTGAAACATAGGAACACTGAAGGAAAACTTAAAAATTTATTTTTCTCTGAAACTAGAAGGTGTAGAGCTTTGATATTTGGGATGCAGCATCTCTTAGTGGGCTTCTACAAAGTTCTTCATACGATGCCTCTGGGGTCAAAACTTGCCCTGCCCCAGGGGTTACAAGTTCGATCCATTCCTCATTTATCATGTTTGTCTTATGTTGTTGCACATATATGTTATTTTCACCTCACATTATTGTTTTCTAAGTAAGTGCACCCAATATGACCTAAGTTGTCGACGGGCCTTAAAACACTAAACACTATTCATTCATTCATTCATTCATACAAGTTCGAAACATGGGAACAAAGAAGGAAAACTTTAAAATTCTACTTCTCTGAGACTAGAAAGCGTAGAGCTTTGATATTTTGTAAGTAGCATCTCCTAGTGGACCTCTACCAAGTTTTTTCTTAGGATGCCCCTGGGGTCAAAACTGGCCCTGCCCAGGGGTCACAAGTTTGATTTTACAGCTTAGTACTCAGGTGAGCGATATAGGACCATCATGTGTTGAGTCTTATCATGAAAACTATACAGAATTTTCACATTGAACTTCTCACATCTATCAAACACCATTAGCAAATGCAGGAAAAAAAGTTTAACTCAGATTGACCTTGCAACACCACAACAGTTATATACCCTTGTTTTTGTAATGCTGTGTCATGGAAAAATGGGGGCTTCATGTTATATTTCATTTCATTTCTTTTGAATGCAACTCCTCCCACATTTCTACACAGATTTGAATAGAATTTTCACAGAATGTTTGTCATCATGTGACCTATTGCATGCTGTCAAGGTTTTGCAATTTGTAGCTGTATCATGGAAAAAGGGGGCTTCATGTTATATTTCATTCTATTTCATGTGAATGCAATGCTTCCCACATTTCTTGGCAGATTTGGATGGAATTTTCACAGTAAGTTTCTCATCATGTGACCCATCATATATTGTCAGGGTTTTGCGATTTGTAGCTGCATCATGGAAAAAGGGGCTTTCATATTTTGTCATTCGATTTATTGTGTGAAAGTAAAGCCTCCCATGTCAAGGTTTTGGGATTTGTAGCTGCATCATGGAATAAGGTGTCTTCATGTTAAATTTCATTTTTAACCAACATCTCTTTAATTACTTGACATATCTCGACAGATTTGGATGAAATTTTCACCGATCATGTGACCTTAGGCATGTTGTCAGGGTTTTGCAATTTATTGCTGTATTTTAGAAAAAGGGGGCTTCATGTCAAATTTAATTTTTTATCGCACATATCTCAACAGATTTAGATGAGATTTTCAGAGATCATGTGACCTTGGGCATGTTGTCAGGGGTTTGCAATTTCATTGCTGTATCATGGGAAATGGGGGCTCCATGTCAAATTTAATTTTTTATCAATGTATTCCCAACTGGGCATGTTGTCAGGGCTTTGCAATTTATTGCTGTATCATGGAAAAAGGGGGCTTCATGTCAAATTCAATGCTGTATCATGGAAAAAGGAGGCTTCATGTCAAATTCAATTTTTTATTACACATATCTCAATAGATTTGGATGACATTTTCACAGATCATATGACTGGGCATGTTGTCAGGGTTTTGCAGTTTATCGCTATATCATGGAAAAGGGGGGCTTCATGTCAAATTTAATTTTTTATCAATGTATTTCCAACTTATGGACATTGTTTCGTGAAACTTAATATTTTTATTGGTTGATCAAACCCACTGACCAATCGTGCATCCGTATGTCCATCCATCAGTCTATTCATAAACCTTTTAGATCACAAGTAACACAATATATCCATTTAGCTACCAAGGCAGGTGCTACAAATTCCAACACTTTAGTCTCTAGCTAGCTGCTTGCAATGGCAGCAATGTGATGGGGTATATTGTGAGAGGGATGTCTTCTAAAGTCCTGGACAAAATTGGTCAAACTTCATGCATGCCCTCCATTGGATAGTCTCTTGATGCAATTTTTTTCTAAATATATAATGATGTGTCATGGAAAAGGGTGTTTTTTATTTATATTTTCTTTATTTCTTTTCTTTACATTAAATGCCATGTTCTGTAAAAAGGATACTTAATGTGTAATCATAGACCTCTTATACTTTTTTTTATGTAATGAAATGCTGTCCCATGGAAAAACGGAGCTTAATGTATCATTTCATCACGGACCAATAACAAAAAGGCTACATGTACATGCAAAACACAATACCTCTAATATGTTTGTATCAAGAAAGGTCTTTTTCGGCGGGTGATACCATTTCAATGAAATTGCTTGTGCCACTTGGAATAATCTCCTTATGTGGCCTTCAACTTCAGGTTTATCCTTTTACCTTTCGATCCTGTTTTAACAACCCTGAGACAGAGGGTTTATGACAACACAGTGGAAAAAGGAGAAACCAGCATTTTCTAAAATTTTCAACAACTTTCTCTGCCCAGTCAGTGAAAAACTCCATTTTTTTAACATTCAGGGCTTTAAGCCTGATAAGTGCAGTCTGATCTTAAATCTATGTTCATGCTGTCTGTTGCTTCATTCTAGACCAAGATTTGACTAGAGATTACCTTAATTATACCTCCCCACAGCAAAGTTAATGGGGGTATATTGGAATTGCCATGGCTGTCCCTCCTACTGTGGAATTTTAAAGAAAGTTTTTGGGGAGGTTGACATTGACAATATTTTGATTTGATTATTTGTTATACCCCCACAAAACTTCCCGCAAAACCCCTGCTTAATGAATGTTTTCGGGGTATACTGGAATCAGCCTGTCTGTCTGTGTGTCCATCCGTGTGTCCATGTGTGTACAAAATACTAGTAATTTTGTGTCGCGAACCCCTCCTACAGTTTTCCTTCAACTGTGTTGAAACTTTGCACATTATATTGAACATATATTGAAGATTTGCAAGACGCAATTTTCATTTGTCAACTCTTCTTGGTTGAGGAATTCTCTCTCCTTGAACATGACAATTCTTTTATGTCAAAGCGCTTGTAGGGGAATTAATTCACATTCACTGACAGCTCTAGTTTTGTCAGTCATGGCCCTTAATTTTATTATTTCTAAGTTTGATTCCATGCTGGGCCCCTGCCACTCGGGGCCTAAGAAATAGGTGGCTGCCTTCGCCTCTGTGGCATATGGATGGTAAGAGTCCCCAGAAACAGAGGAGACCGATATAGAGCATCACCCTTCTCCACCAGCTCTTCTTTGGTATAGTTGTCCATCTGTCAGGGCACCCGTCTAAAAAAAGTGGAGGAGGGGTATACTGAAATCAGCTTGGTTGTCTGTCCGTCCGTCTGTAGGCACATTGTGGACCTCTTATATGTTTTATAATACTGGTTGCTATCAACAAAACAACAAAAAACAGCAAAGAAGACAAAAAAATATACAAAATATATCTTATAAAAAGTACAAAAAGATTGAAATATTTTACGTAAAAAAAGAAGTAAAGAAAAAAAAAAAGGAAATAATAAAAAAAGAAATAATAAGAAATAATGAATTTATAGTTTCTAAGTTTGTTTCCATACTGGGCCCCCGCCATTCGGGGCCTTAGAAATAGGTGGCTGCCTTCACCTCTGTGGCGTATGGATGGTAAGTGTCCCCAGAAACAGAGGAGACCGATACAGAGCATCATCTCCACCAGCTCTTCTTTGGTATAGTTGTCTATCTGTTCACCTGACCGTCTGATAGGGCCCCTGTCTTTAAAAAGTAGAGGGGGTATACTAGAATTGCCCTGGCTATCTTTTGACCCGTCTGTAGACACAAATTTGCTGTGCAGTATACTCTATATATTACATGTCATGGAAAAAAGGGGCTTGACTTATAGTTTCTTTGTTTTCATGTAATGAATGGCCATGTACGGGAAAAAGAAGACTTAATGTACAATCCCATTTTGGACCTCTTATGTTTTATCTACCTGCTTGCTATTAAAAGAAAAAAAAAAGGCAAAGAAGAAAAAGAAGTCTATAAAACATGTATAAAAAAAAGTACAAGAACATTTGAGATATTTTACGTATAAGAAAATAGAAGTTTAAAAAAATGGAAAAAAACAATAAAAAATAAAGAAATAATAAATCATATAATTTCTAAGTTTGTTTCCATGCTGGGCGCCTGCCAGTCGGGGCCTAACAAAAAGATGGCTGCCTTCGCCTCTGTGGCATATGGATGGTAAGAGTCCCCAGAAACAGAGGAGACCGATACAGAGCATCATCCTTCTCCACCAGCTCTTCTTTGGTATAGTTGTCTATCTGTCAGGGCACCCGTCTTAAAAAAGTGGAGGAGGGGTATACTGAAATCAGCTTGGTTGTCTGTCTGTCTGTAGGCACATTGTGGACCTCTTATATGTTTTATCATACTGGTTGCTATCAACTAAACAACAAAAAAACAGCAAAGAAGACAAAAAATATAAAAAATATATCTAAAAAAAGTACAAAAAGATTGAAATATTTTACGTAAAAAAAAAAGTAAAAAAACAAAGGAAATAACAATAATAAAAAAGAAATAATAAGAAATAATGAATTTTATAGTTTATAAGTTTGTTTTCATACTGGGCCCCCGCCATTCGGGGCCTTAGAAATAGGTGGCTGCCTTCACCTCTGTGGCATATGGGTGGTAAGAGTCCCCAGAAACAGAGGAGACCGATATGGAGCATCAACCTTCTCCACCAGCTCTTCTTTGGTATAGTTGTCTGTCTATCTGTTCACCTGACCTTCTGTTAGGGCCCCTGTCATTAAAAAGTAGAGAGGGTATACTAGAATTGCCCTAGCTATCTGTCCACCCGTCTGTAGACACAAATTTGCCGTGCAATATACTCTATATATTACCTGTCATGGAAAAAGGGGGCTTGATTTATAGTTTCTTTGTTTTCATTTAATGAATGGCCATGTACGGGAAAAAGAAGACTTAATGTACAATCCCATTTTGGACCTCTTATGTTTTATCTACCTGCTTGCTATAAAATAAAAAAAAAAAAAGCAAAGGAGAAAAAAATTGATGAAATGTACATTTAAAAAAAAAGTACAAAAAAGACTGAGATATTTTACGTATAAGAAAATAGAAGTAAAAAAATGGAAAAATATGATAAAAAATAAAGAATTAATAAACAATGAACCATATAGTTTTTAAGTTTGTTTCCATGCTGGGCCCCTGCCACTCAGGGCCTAAGAAATAGGTGGCTGCCTTCGCCTCTGTGGCATATGGATGGTAAAAGTCCCCAGAAACAGAGAATACCGATATAGACCATCATCCTTCTCCACCAGCTCTTCTTTGGTATAGTTGTCCATCTGTCAGGGCACCCGTCTTGAAAAAGTGGAGGAGGGGTATACTGAAATCAATTTGGTTGTCTGTCTGTCTGTCTGTCTGTAGGCACATTGTGGACCTCTTATTTGTTTTATCATACTGGTTGCTATTAACAAAACAACAAAAAACAGCAAAGAGGACAAAAAATAAACAAAATATTTCTAAAAAAAGTACAAAAAGATTGAAATATTTTATGTAAAAGAAAAAAAAGTAAAAAAAAAAGGAAATAAAAATAAAGAAATAATAAGAAATAATGCATTATATAGTTTTTAAGTTTGTTTCCATAATGGGCCCCTGCCATTCGGGGTCTTTGAAATAGGTGGCTACCTCTGTGGCCTATGGGTGTTAAGAGTCCCCAGAAACAGAGGAGACCGATATAGAGCATCACCCTTCTCCACCAGCTCTTCTTTTGTATAGTTGTCTATCTGTTCACCTGCCGTCTGTTAGGGCCCCTGTCTTTAAAAAGTAGAGGCAGTATACTAGAATTGCCCTGGTTATCTGTCCACCCGTTTGTAGACACAAATTTGCTGTGCAATATACTCTATATATTACATGTCATGGAAAAAGGGGGCTTGATTTATAGGTTCTTTATTTTCATGTAATGAATGGCCATGTAAGGGAAAAAGAGGACTTAATGTACAAACCCATTTTGGACCTCTTGTGTTTTATCTACCTGCTTGTATAAAAAGAAAAGCAAAGGAGAAAAAAAATCTATAAAATTTATATATAAAACAAAAGTACAAAAAGACCGAGATATTTCACGTATCAGAAATAGAAGTACAAAAAATGGAAAAAAAATGATAAAAATAAAGAAATACTAAATAATGAATCATATAGTTTTTAAGTTTGATTCCCTGCTTGATCCCTGCCACTCGGGGCCTAAGAAATGGGTGGCTGCCTTCGCCTCTGTGGCATATGGATGGTAAGAGTCCCAAGAAACAGAGGAGACCGATACAGAGCATCATCCTTCTCCACCAGCTCTTCTTTGGTATAGTTGTCTATCTGTCAGGGCACCCGTCTTAAAAAAGTGGAGGAGGGGTATACTGAAATCACCTTGATTGTCTGTTCATAGGCACATTGTGGACCTCTTATATGTTTTATCATACTGGTTGCTATCAACAAAACAACAAAAAACAGCAAAGAACACAAAAAAAATATACAAATATATCTAAAAAAAGTACAAAAAGATTGAAATATTTTATCTAAAAGAAAAGAAGAAGTAAAAAAAACCGGAAATAATAATAAAAAAGAAATAATAAGAAATAATGAATTTTATAGTTTCTAAGTTTGTTTCCATAAAGGGCCCCCGCCATTCGGGGCCTTAGAAATAGGTGGCTGCCTTCACCTCTGTGGCGTATGGGTGGTAAGAGTCCCCAGAAACAGAGGACACCGATATGGAGCATCACCCTTCTCCACCAGCTCTTCTTTGGTATAGTTGTCTATCTGTTCACCTGACCGTCTGTTTGGGCCCCTGTCTTTAAAAAGTAGAGGGGGTATACTAGAATTGCCCTGCTATCTGTCCACTCGTCTGTAGACAAAAATTTGCTGTGCAATATACTCTACATTACATGTCATGGAAAAAAGGGGCTTGACTTATAGTTTCTTTGTTTTCATGTAATGAATGGCCATGTACTGGAAAAAGAAGACAATGTACAATCCCATTTTGGACCTCTTATGTTTTATCTACCTGCTTGCTATAAAAAGAAAAAAAAAGCAAAGGAGAAAAAAAAATCTATAAAATATATGTAAAAAAAAGTACAAAAAGACTGAGATATTTTACGTATAAGAAAATATAAGTAAAAAAAAATGGAAAAAAATGATAAAAAAGAATTAATAAATAATGAATCATATAGTTTTTAAGTTTGTTTCCCTGCTGGGCCCCTGCCACTTGGGGCCCTAAAAAATAGGTGGCTGCTTTGCCTCTGTGGCATATGGATGGTAAGAGTCCCCAGAAATAGAGGAGAGCAATAAAGAGCATCATCCTTCTCCACCAGCTCTTCTTTGGTATAGTTGTCTGTCAGGGCACCCACCTTAAAAAATTGAAGGAGGGGTATACTGAAATCACCTTGGTTGTCTGTCCGTAGGCACATTGTGGACCTCTTATAATGTTTTATCATACTGGTTGCTATTAACAAAACAACAAAAAACAGCAAAGAAGACAAAAAAATATACAAAATATATCTAAAAAAAGTACAAAAAGATTGAAATATTTTACGTAAAAGAAAAAAAAAAGGAAATAATAATGAAAAAGAAATAATAAGAAATAATGAATTTTATTGTTTCTAAGTTTGTTTTCATACTAGACCACCGCCACTCAGGGCCTTCGAAATAGGTGGCTGCCTTCACCTCTGTGGCGTATGGGTGGTAAGAGTCCCCAGAAACAGAGGACACTGATATGGAGCATCACCCTTCTCCACCAGCTCTTCTTTGGTATTGTTGTCTATCTGTTCACCTGACCGTCTGTTAGGGCCCTGTCATTAAAAAGTAGAGTTGGTATACTAGAATTGCTAAAGCTATCTGTCAACCCGTCTGTAGACACAAATTTGCTCTGCAATATACTCTATATATTGCCTGTAATGGAAAAAGGGGGCTTGATTAATAGTTTCTTTGTTTTCATTTAATGAATGGCCATGTTAGGGGAAAAGAAGACTTAATGTACAATCCCATTTTGGACCTCCTATGTTTTATCTACCTGCTTGCTATAAAATAAAAAAAGGAAAAAGCAAAAGAGAAAAAAAAAAAAAAAAATATATATATAAAAAAAGTACAAAAAAGACTGATAAATTTTTACGTATAAGAAAATAAAAGTAAAAAAAAAAAAATGGAAATAAAGGATAAAAAATGAGGAAATAATAAATAATGAGTCATATAGTTTTTAAGTTTGTTTCGCTGCTGGGCCCCAGCCACTCGAGGCCTAAGAAATAGGTGGCTGCCTTCGCCTCCGTGGCATATGGATAGTAGGAGTCCCCAGAAACAGAGGAGACCGATATAGACCATAATCCTTCTCCACCAGCTCTTATTTGGTATAGTTGTCTATCTGTCAGAGCACCCATCTTAAAAAAGTGGAGGAGGGGTATACTGAAATCACCTTGGTTGTCTGTCCTTCAGTCTGTGGGCACATTGTGGACCTCTTATATGGTTTATCATACTGGTTGCTATCAACAAAACAACAAAAAACAGCAAAGAAGACAAAAACATATACAAAATATATCTAAAAAAAGTACAAAAAGATTGAAATATTTTATCTAAAAGAAAAAAAGAAGTAAAAAAAAAAAAGGAAATAATAATAAAAAAGAAATGATAAGAAATAATGAATTTTATAGTTTCTAAGTTTGTTTCCATAAAGGGCCCCCGCCATTCGGGGCCTTAGAAATAGGTGGCTGCCTTCACCTCTGTGGCATATGGGTGGTAAGAGTCCCCAGAAACAGAGGAGACCGACATAGAGCATCACCTTTCTCCACGAGCTCTTCTTTGGTATAGTTGTCTATCTGTTCTCCTGACCATCTGTTAGGGCCCCTGTCTTTAAAAAGAGGAGCGGTTATGCTAGAATTGCCCTGGCTATCTGTCCACTTGTCTGTAGACACAAATTTGCTGTGCAATATACTATATACATTACATGTCATGGAAAAACGGGGCTTGATTTATAGGTTTTTTTTGTTCATGTAACGAATGGCCATGTACAGGAAAATGAAGACAATGTACAATCCCATTTTGGACCTCTTATGTTTTATCTACCTGCTTGCTATAAAAAGAAAAAAAAAGCAAAGAAGAAAAAAAAATCTATAAAATATATGTAAAAAAAAGTACAAAAACACCGAGATATTTTACGTATAAGAAAATAAAAGTAAAAAAAAAATGGAAAAAAATGATAAAAAATAAAGAATTAATAAATAATGAAACATATAGTTTTTAGGTTTGTTTCCCTGCTGGGCCCCTGCCACTTGGGGCCCTAAAAAATAGGTGGCTGCCTTTACCTCTGTAGCATATGGATGGTAAGAGTCCCCAGAAATAGAGGAGATCAATAAAGAGCATCATCCTTCTCCACCAGCTCTTCTTTGGTATAGTTGTCTGTCTGTCAGGGCACCCACCTTAAAAAATTGGAGGAGGGGTATACTGAAATCACCTTGATTGTCTGTCCGTAGGCGAATTGTGGACCTCTAATATGTTTTATCATACTGGTTGCTATTAACAAAACAACAAAAAACAGCAAAGAAGACAAAAAAATATACAAAATATATATAAAAAAAGTACAAAAAGATTGAAATTTTTTATGCAAAAAAAAAAAAAATAGGAAATAATAATGAAAAAGAAATAAGAAATAATGTTAAATAAATTTTATTGTTTCTAAGTTTGTTTTAGGCCCCTGCCATTCGGGGCCTTCAAACTAGGTGGCTGCCTTCACCTCTGTGGCGTATGGGTGGTAAGAGTCCCCAGAAACAGAGGACACCGATATGGAGCATCAACCTTCTCCACCAGCTCTTCTTTGATATTGTTGTCTATCTGTTCACCTGACCGTCTGTTAAGGCCCTGTCATTAAAAAGTAGAGGTGGTATACTAGAATTGCCCAAGCTAATTGTCCACCCGTCTGTAGACGCAAATTTGCTCTGCAATATACTCTATATATTACCTGTAATGGAGAAAGGGGGCTTGATTAATAGTTTCTTTGTTTTCATTTAATGAATGGCCATGTAAGGGGAAAAGAAGACTTAATGTACAATTCCATTTTGGACCTCTTATGTTTTATCTATCTGCTTGCTATAAAAAGAAAAAAAAGCAAAGGAGAAAAAAAATTATAAAATATGTTAAAAAAAAGTACAAAAAGACTGAAATATTTTACGTATAAGAAAAAAAAGTAAAAAAAATGGAAAAAAATTATAATGAATAAAGAAATAATAAATAATGAATCATATAGTTTTTAAGTTTCTTTCCCTGCTGGGCCCCTGCCACTAGGGGCCTAAGAAATAGGTGGCTGCCTTCACCTCTGTGGCATATGGATGGTAAAAGTCCCCAGAAACAGAGGAGACCGATACAGAGCATCATCCTTCTCCACCAGCTCTTTTTTGGTATAGTTGTCTATTTGTCAGGGCACTCGTCTTAAAAAAGAGGAGGAGGGGTACACTGAAATCACCTTGATTGTCTGTTCATAGGCACATTGTGGACCTCTTATATGTTTTATCATACTGGTTGCTATCAACAAAAAAAGTGAAGTATACTGAAATCACCTTGATTGTCTGTTCATAGGCACATTGTGGACCTCTTATATGTTTTATCATACTGGTTGCTATCAACAAAAAAAGTGAAGTATACTGAAATCAGCTTGGTTGTCTGTCTGTCCATTTGTAGGCATATTGTGGACCTCCTATATGTTTTATCATACTGGTTGCTATTAACAAAACAACAAAAAACAGGAAAGAAGACAGAAAATACACAAAATACTTCTAAAAAAGTACAAAAAGATTGAAATATTTTATGTAAAAGAAAAAAAAAAAGTAAAAAAATAAAGGAAAAAATAATAATAAAAAAGAAATAATAAGAAATAATGAATTTTATAATTTCTTATTTTGTTTCCATACTGGGCCTCTGCCATTCAGGGCCTTAGAAATAGGTGGCTGCCTTCACCTCGTGGCCTATGGGTGGTAAGAGTCCCCAGAAACAGAGGAGACCGATATAGACCATCATCCTTCTCCACCAGCTCTTCTTTGGTATAGTTGTCCATCTGTCAGGGCATCTGTCTTAAAAAAGTGGAGGAGGGGTATACTGAAATCACCTTGGTTGTCTGTCTGTCCATCTGTAGGCACATTGTGGACCTTTTATATGTTTTATCATACTGGTTGCTATTAACAAAACAACAAAAAACAGCAAAGAAGACAAAAAAATATACAAAATATATCTGTTTTATCATACTGGTTGCTATTAACAAAACAACAAAAAACAGCAAAGAAGACAAAAAAATATACAAAATATATCTAAAAAAAGTACAAAAAGATTGAAATATTTTACGTAAAAGAAAAAAAGAAGTAAAAAAAATAAATAAATAATGAATTTTATAGTTTCTAATTTTGTTTCCACACTGGGCCCCCGCCATTCAGGCCTTAGAAATAGGGTGGCTGCCTTCACCTCTGTGGCGTATGGGTGGTAAGAGTCCCTAGAAACAGAGGAGACAGATATAGAGCATCACCCTTCTACACCAGCTCTTCTTTGGTATAGTTGTCTATCTGTTCTTCTGACCGTCTGTTAGGGCCCCTGTCTTTAAAAAGTGGAGGGGTTATACTAGAATTGCCCTGGCTATCTGTCCACCCATCTGTAGACACAAATTTGCTGTGCAATATACTCTATATATTACATGTCATGGAAAAAGTCATGATTTATAGTTTCTTTGTTTTCATTTAATGAATGGCCATGTAAGGGAAAAAGAAGACTTAATGTACAATCCCATTTTGGACCTCTTTATGTTTTATCTACCTGCTTGCTATAAAACAAAAAAAAAGCAAAGGAGACAAAAAATCTATAAAATATATATAAAACAAAGTACAAGAAGATATTTTACGTATAAGAAAATAGAAGTTAAAAAAAAAAAAAAAGGAAAAAATAATAACAAATAAAGAAATAATAAATAATGAATCATATAGTTTTTAAGTTTGTTTCCCTGCTGGGCCCCTGCCACTCGGGGCCTAAGAAATAGGTGGCTGCCTTCGCCTCTGTGGCATATGGATGGTAAGAGTCCCCAGAAACAGAGAATACCTATATAGAGAGCATCATCCTTCTCCACCAGCTCTTCTTTGGTATAGTTGTCTATCTGTCAGGGCACCCATCTTAAAAAAGTGGAGGAGGGGTATACTGAAATCAGCTTGGTTGTGTGTCTGTCCGTCTGTAGGCACATTGTGGACCTCTTATATGTTTTTTCATACTGGTTGCTATCAACAAAAAAAGTGAAGTATACTGAAATCAGCTTGGTTGTCTGTCTGTCCATCTGTAGGCATATTGTGGACCTCCTATATGTTTTATCATACTGGTTGCTATTAACAAAAAACAGGAAAGAAGACAAAAAAATAAACAAAATATATGTAAAAAAGTACAAAAAGATTGAAATATTTTATGTAAAAGAAAAAAAAGAAGTTAAAAAAAAGGAAATACTAATAAAAAAGAAATAATAAGAAAATGAATTTTATAATTTCTAATTTTGTTTCCATACTGGGCCTCTGCCATTCAGGGCCTTAAAAATAGGTGGCTGCCTTCACCTCGTGGCGTATGGGTGGTAAGAGTCCCCAGAAACAGAGGAGACCGATATAGAGCATCACCATCTTTGTATAGTTGTCTGACTATCTGTTCACCTGACCGTCTGTTAGGGCCCCTGTCTTTAAAAAGTGGAGGGGGTATATTAGAATTGCCCTGGCTATCTGTCCACCTGTCTGTAGACACAAATTTGCAGTGCACTATACTCTATATATTATATGTCATGGAAAAAGGGGGCTTGATTTATACTTTTTATGTTTTCATTTAATGAATGGCCATGTACGGGAAAAAGAAGACTTAATATACAATCCCATTTTGGACCTCTTATGTTTTATCTACCTGCTTGCTATAAAGAAAAAAAAAAGCAAAGGAGGAAAAAAATCTATAAAATATATATTTAAAAAAGTACAAGAAGACAGATATTTTACGTATAAGAAAATAGAAGTAAAAAAAAGATGGAAAAAATAACAAATAAAGAAATAATAATAATGAATCAAATAGTTTTTAAGTTTGTTTCCGTGCTGGGCCCCTGGCACTAGGGGCCTAAGAAATAGGTAGGGGCCTAAGAAATAGGTGGCTGCCTTCGCCTCTGTGGCATATGGATGGTAAGAGTCCCCAGAAACAGAGAATACCTATATAGAGAGCATCATCCTTCTCCACCAGCTCTTCTTTGGTATAGTTGTCTATCTGTCAGGGCACCCGTCTTAAAAAAGTGGAGGAGGGGTATACTGAAATCACCTTGGTTGTCTGTCTGTCCATCTGTAGGCACATTGTGGACCTCTTATATGTTTAATCATACTGGTTGCTATTAACAGAACAACAAAAAACATCAAAGAAGACAAAAAAATATACAAAATATATATCAAAAAAGTATAAAAAAGATTGAAATATTTTACGTAAAAGAAAAAAAAGAAGTTAAAAAAAAGGAAATAATAAAAAAGAAATAATAAGAAATAATGAATTTTATAGTTTCTCAGTTTGTTTTTATGCTGGGCCCCTGCCACTTGTTGCTTAAGAAATAGGTGGCCCCTCAGGGCCTTAGAAATAGAATCATCTTGGCTTTCTGTCCGTCTGTCTGTCTGTAGACACATACTTGCCCAGCGAGATACTCTAACAGTATTTCAGGTACTGAATTCATACTTACACAGTCTGTTTGCCCATCCATCTGCCCAGACTGATATCTTGTAAAGCCCTTGATGAAAATTGATCAATCTTCATGCATGCCTACTCTGAACCAACTGCACAGTCACTCAAATTTCTAAACTCACACAATTTAGGTAGACATAAAATAGTCCTAATATAATTATTATTTAAGGACACTGCTGTTGAATATTTTAATGTAAAAGTCCTTTCCATTTTGCTGAGTAGAGTATTACTATACTTATAGGACATATTATAATTCTGTGATTTCATCAGCTGGCCAAACCATGAAAAAGATTTATTTATTGAAGTACATGTATCACCTTGATCAACTTTCAAAGGTAAAAATATAACCAAATGAGTGTGAAAAAGTCTTTGGTGGCATTTTATTTGTGTAATCCTACCTAATTTTGGCATTGGTAGTATTTTCCTTTCAGACTGTCCTATGAAAAATAATACATAAGCAATGTTGGACACCAAATCCATTCTTTTCTTACAAAAACAGAACAAATTCTGATTGCTTAGGGAATTCGCTGAAGACTAATAATACCAATATTGCACCTTTTATAAGAAATTTGACTTGTATATTGCAATAGAATTTGCAATAGAATATTGTTCTAAACCAGTGTACTACTGTTTGAAAATTTTTTTAAAAGAAATCTGTCCAGAAATGAAATATCAGTGTTTTGTATTTTAGGATTTTTAACAGAATATTGTCTGTAACCAATGTATCACTTTGTAGTATGGTATGAATGATGCCGGTATTTTAGTCTTTTTTTTTTAATCAGAATACTGTCTGGAGCCGAGTGTTTGAAGTAATATGTGAATGAAGGTATTTTTAGGATTTTTTAATAGAATATTGTATCTGTTGGGAAAAGTTTACATGTGAGATTTTTTTAAGGATTTTACAGTGGAATGCTGTCTAGAGATGGTATTTCAGTATAGGAGTAACATATGAATGACGGAATTTTCAGAACTTTTTAGTGGAATACTGTCCGGTACCAATGTATCAGTGTTTCAAATAACATGTGTGAGAATATTTTTAGGATTTTTCAGTGGAATACTGTATCTTGTGTTGGGTGAATTGAGTGGGTTTTTTTTTTAGGATTTTTCAGTGGCATGCAGTCTAGAAATGATGTATCTATATTAGAAGTAACATATGAATGAAGGAATTTTAGTGGAATACTGTCTGGAACCGATGTATCGGTGTTTGAACCAACACGAATGAGGGAATATTTAGGGGTTTTTTAATAGCATTTTGTTTAGAACAGAAGTATGAATTTTGTGTTGGAAGTAACATATGAATGACAGATGTTTTAGTGCAATACTGTTTGGAACCAATGTTTCATGTGTTGAAAGTAAGATATAAATGTGGAAAATTTAGGATTTAGTTTAATAGAATACCATTTAGAACACAAGTGTAGATTCTGTGTTGGAAGTAACATATGAATGACAGCAATTTCAGGATTTTTTTAAAAGAATTCTGTCAGATACTGACATACTCTATTAGAAGAAGTGCATAATAAGAGTATTGTTAGGATTTTTTAATAGAATGCTGTCTGAACTGATATATCTGAAATAATACATGAATAAAAGTAGGTTTTTTATTAAATTTTTATTAGGATACTGTCTGGAACCAATGTATCCGTGTTTGAAGTAACATATGAGTGAGAATATTGTTAGGATTTTTCAACTGAATACTGCATCTGTGTTGGGAGAAGTGTATAAATGAGGTTTTTTTTAAGGATTTTACAGTTGAATGCTGTCTAGAAACAATGTGTCTGTATTGGATGAATTTTCAGGATTTTTTTTTATAGAATTCTATTTAGAACTTGTGTACCAGTGTTGCAAGTAACGTATGAATGAAGAAATGTTCAGGATTTTTTAAATAGAATACTGTTTAGAACAGAAGTATCTGCGTTGGAAGTAACATGAATGACAATAATTTTAAGGATTTCTTAATAGAAGCTTAGAACAGAAGTATCTTTATTGGAAGTAACATGTGAATGAAGGAATTTTTATGATTTTTTAAAAGAATTCTGTGCAGTACCAATGATTGACAATAATTTTAGGATTTCTTTTTTAAAGAGGATTCTGTCCAGTACAGGATTTTCAGGATTTTTTAGTGGAATACTATCTGGAACCAATGTATCATGTGTTTGAGGTAAGGTATAAATGAGGGAAATTTTAGGATATTTTAATAGAATACTGTTTAGAACAGAAGTATCTGTGTTTGAAGTAACATGAATCACAACAATTTTTGGATTTTTTAAAAGAATACTGTCAGATACTAATTTAGAAGTAGTGCATAATAAGAGTTTTTTTTATAGAATGTTGTCTGAACTAATGTATCATGTGTTGGAAGTAATGTATAAATGAGTGAATTTTTAGGATTCTTTTAATAGAATACTGTTTAGAACAGAAGTGTCCGTGTTGGAAGTAACTTATGAATGAAGGAATTTTCAGGATTTTTTAGTGGTATACTGTCTGGAACCGATGCAACATGTGTTTGAAGTTGGGTATAAATAGGGAAATTTTAGGATTTTATATTAGAATACTGTTTAGAACAGAACTATCCATGTTGGAAGTAACATATGAATGAAGGGGCATTTTCATGATTTTTTAAAAGAATTCTGCCCAGTACCAATGTATCGATTAGAAGTAGTGCATATTATGAGGATTTTTAGGATTTTTTTATAGAATAATGTCTGAACCGATGATTCTGTGCTGGAAGTAACATAAGTGAAAATAGTTTTTGGCTCCACTGGCTGAAAGGCCAGCAGGCTTATATCATGGTCTCGGGTCCATCGTGCGTCTGTCTGTTGGGTCGTCTGTCCATGCATGTGTGTGTTAAATTTTATTTCAAACCTCTTTTTCTCTGAAACTACTATCCAACTTTGATCAAACTCAGAAGTAATGTATATTGAGAGTATTTTTAGGATCTTTTATAGAATGCTATCTGAGCCGATGTATCTGTTTTGAAAGTAGCATAAGTTAGTTGTCCACTGGCTGAAGGACAGCTTATGTCATGGCCTGGTGTCCGTAGTGTGTCTGTCCGTCCGGTCGCCCTTCCATCCATGCGTTAACTTTTATTTCAAACATCTTCTCTGAAACTAATCAGAAGAATATTTTGTATGTCATCCAGTTTAAAGCCAATTGTACAAGTATTGTAATGTTTGGTTTGTAAAGTTTTGACTTATTAGCTAATGGAGTGATACAGGGCTGTCATAGCCATTTTGTTCTATTAATCTTTTGTAGAGAGTTTAAGCCAAAAGTTTGAATATTTATTACATGTACATAGCATTAAAGGAGCATTTCTAGCTTAGTTGCACATAAGGTCAAAGATGGCCTTTAAATCTCTGGCTGAACCTTTGGAGATGTTGGGTAAATATCAAGCAACATATTATCATTATTTACCCTAAATGTTTAAGTCTTGCACATGGGGTCAAAGATTACCCTGTTTCGAAGGTCTGTTGTCTGATTTTGTTCTTAGTTTTTTGAAAAATTATTTTGGCCAAAACTATGAAGATGTTAGTCCAAAGAGTCTAGATAGTAAGTTTTTAGCATCAAAACATAGCTATTCGTAGAAGTTGTTCAAGTGCTGCACATGGGGTCAAGATGGCCCTTTTCTCATGGTCTGTTGTTGTAGTTGAGGTTCTATAGTTTCTAAAGTCCATCTGGCTGACACTATTGAAATTATAGACTTAATATTCTGAATATCTCATATAAACAGATAATTATTAATCCAAGTTGCTCAAGTTCTGCAAATGAGTTTTTTCCAATGTTTGTTGTTGTACTTGGGGTTCTCTGAGTTGGTTTTATTTCATACACTGTAAGACGTAACATATATTGGTGTCATCTTCTCTCACTGTCAGTCCTTCCATCTGCCCGTCACTTTGTCAGTATGTATGTACGTAGGTCTATTTCTTTTGAATGCAACTCTTCCAACATTTCTTAACGGATTTGGATGAAATTTTCACAGAATGTTTCTTATCATGCGACCTATAGCATATTGTCAGTTTTTTGTGATGTGGCAGCGTATATTGTGATGATGGCACTCTTGTGTTTAATGTTTTTGGCTGAAACCATGAACATATTATACGTTAGAGTCTTAATATCTAGTATATAGAATAAAAAAAAAAAAATATTTTCACAGTTGTTCAAGTCCTGCACATGGGGTCAAAGATTGCCCTGTTCCCAAGGTCTGTTTTTGTACATGTACACTGGGGGTTCTATCATTAATTTTTTTGGCTGAAACTAGAAATGTTAGGTCAAAAAGTAAATATTAATTAAGTATCTAGCATCAGAAGATACTTATTCATCAAAGTTGTTCAAGTACTGCACATGGGGTCAAAGACGGTCCCATTCCTAAGGTCTATTGTTGTACTTGGATTTATATACTTTTTTATTTTAAACCTTTTGGCTGAAACTATGGGGATGGTAAGGGAAAAGCTCTGAATATTAATTAAGAATGTATCATTAAAAATTAATTATTCCTTATTATTAAGTTGTTCAATTCCTGAACAAGTGTAAAACATGGCCTTGTTCTGAAGGTCTATTGTTGTACATGTAGTTCTAAAAAGGTTGTTCAAGTACTGCACATGGGGTCACAGATGTTGTTTTTTTTTTAAACACACCCCCCCCCCCCCCCCGCCCCGGAAAACAAATTATTTTGAGGGTATACTGGTATCAAACCCATCAATCGGTGTGTCTGTCTGTACAAAATACTTGTAATTGCCCGTTTCTGTCAAAGCCCTGGCGGGGGCATAAGGTTACATTCATTGACAGCTCTAGTTTCATTCTTCTTTGCTGAAAAATGGAGATATTAGGCCACAGCCTGAATATCTAGTGTATAGCATCAAAAGATCAGTATTCATCTAAAATTTGTTTAAAAGTCTTGCATCCTTGGTAAAAGATGGCCATGTTTGAAATGTCTGTCATTGTGCATGTACATGTAGTTCTATAATTTTAAATAGTTTTTGCATTCTTTATATTTCCATCTATCCACTGAGCCCTGTTTTCATATGGGAATCAAGAATAATGGGTCACCGGTTCGGTCCCCAGATCTGTTAATTTTTTTCCAAGGATTGATGATAATCATTGCTACAGATTCATTCCTCATTCACTGCATATCATTGTTTCAATAATAGTTATGTTGGAAAGCAGCCAGTGACTTGGAAAAGGTCACTGTGAAGAGTACTGGTAAAAAGAAATTCCTGGAAAACATGGATTAGTGCCTGGCAGCAGCTATATAAGTGACATAATGATGAAAACTCCATTTATACCATACGATCAATCAAGTAAGCATCCATCCATCCTGACAGATAGCTTCTATATCCAGGTCTGTTGAACTATATAAAGTTCTAAAGGTTAAATTTAAATCTTCTTGGCTGAAACTGCTACTGTTATAGGCCTTAAGTCATAGATTTATGTGAGTAGTATCAAAAGAATGTTCTTGAGTCCTGGGTCAAAGATGGCCCTTTTCCAAGGGTTTGGTGTTGTACACAGTGCTGTTGTTTTTTTTTGCTACATGTATCTTGAATCACGCAGCCAACAGCACCATAATTTTGTATGTTGCATCAAGGGATGGTCAGTAAAATCATTAAAATTGGTCATAAGCAATAAAAGATTGCCATGCCCAGGATAACCATATTTCCAAAAAATAAAAGTTATTATACAAATAACAAAAACTTCCTCTTAAAGGGCAAATCCTAAGATTTTTTGACAATACTGTTTTTTTGCTCCAATCAGCTGCAAATGCTGTTAGTAAACACGTGTCCATCAGTTTTCATAAATACCACTCTGTAACATGCCATAAATCACGCTCGAATTGTCACGCTGATATACGGCCCCAAAAATGGTGCATGGCTTACTTCCCCTGATTCGCTTATCTTCCGTACCTGTGTGACGTCATAGTCGCGTAAGCCTGTGTTTACAGTCAGTAGAAATAAGAAGGAACGCTGATGATTATACGCAGATATCTGAGTATTAACATAGGATTCAGCCGAAAAAATGGTAAATTGTGCAGCCTATGGCTTCAACGTCGAATCAGGAACACATAGAATTAGTATGTTCAAATTTCCGAAGGAATTAAAAAGGAGGAAACTATGGATTCAACGTTTAAACCGGGGCCGGACAGTAACGGAGGATTTTGTGCCATCAGTTCATTCCAAATTGTGTTTGAAACACTTCGAGGACAGTCAGTTCTTAATAAGTCCAAAACTCGTAAAAGAAGTTGGTTATAGGAATATTAGGCTGCGATTAAAACATGATGCTGTGCCGACATTGTTCGAAACTCCGAGTCGAAATAAGATAGGCCCTAAGACAGACATTCCGCAATGGCAATCTCCAAAAAGAAAAACAAACATAAGGTCGGTAATTCCTTTAATTGTTTTTCGTAATATTTTATCCTTTTCTAGATCTACATTCTGGACAAAGTAGAAATTGGTGCCGTTTTCTCCCTTTTTTTTCCCAAATGTTTTCAACATTTAACCCTTTACCAAGAGACAAAATTTTAGAATGATCCAAATTAAAAGCACTTGCAAACAAAGTAAACCTAACTGAAATATTGAAATTTGTTTCCACCAGGATAGAAAACATTGTAGGATAAGAAGAAAATGTTGGTTACTAGCATTCTCTCCTTTTCCCACAATGTTTTAAAAAGGCTTCCATCTCAGGGTTGTAAAAACCAGGGATTGTTTGGTAAAGGGTTAATTTGCACATGACAAAAAATGGTAATCAAAAAGTTGAAATGAAATTTGATTTGGAAAGGATGGAAAACATTACGGGAAAAGGAGAAAATCTTAGCATTTTCTCTTTTCCTCACAATGTTTTCAAAGGCAACAACATAAAATATTCATCCAAATTCATAACATAGATTTTGCAAGTACCAAAGTCTGGATTGTTCAAATGATGTTAACTTTCAAGTGTTTCAGCTTTTTCTTCCTTTTCCACAATGTTTTCAAAAGGCTTCTGTCTCAGGGTTGTAAAAAACAAAGGGTCAAGTGACCATTCACCAAACACAAAAATTTTAGACTGGTTCAAATTGAAAGCATTTGCAGACAACAAAAGTATTGTGAACCAAAAATATTTGCAGCTGATTGGAGTAAAAAACAGTATGGTCAAAATATATTAGGATTTGCCCTTAAACAGTAAACATCTTTTTCTTCCCACACTGTTTTTCAAACACTCTTTCTTTGGGTATTGGAAACTAGACCTAGGGTTTGCATGGTAAAGGGTGAAGTCAGTATCTGGCTACCCCTAGTCATGGTCATAAATGTTAATCCATCACCAGCCAGTTGAAACAATACAGGAAATGGTTACATAACATTTGCATATCTCACCCCTTTACTCTGTAATGTTTGTTTGTGACAGTAAACCCATGTTACAGCTTTTATCCCGTACACTTCTTCTCTTAGACATTTCACTCTTAAAAATGATTTGACAACTTACTATCATTTTGAACAAATTTTGAATTGTATCTTTACATTTCTGATTTGTGGATATTTCCCTGTTCCTCTCCATACTCTGTCTTCTAGACAGGCTACTGAGAGAAATCTTTTGTTTTTACGACCCTTGTAAAGATAGAAAAAACTTTCGAAAACATTATAGGTAAAAGAGAAATGTTGCTGACCAGCATTTTCTCCTTTTTCTACAATGTTTTTACCCATCAAAAACAAGTCCAAACATGCAAGTTAAATTTAATTTGTTGACTCTAATTGCTTTCAATTCGGTTGAATCAATAAATTTGATGTTTGGTAACAATTTAACCCTTTCCCAGAAGGCAAATTTTGGACCAGACCAAATTCAAATCCGGATACTGCTCCCTGTGAACTTAACCAGAACTTGTGCCCAATGTGTGGGATTTATATTTAACCCTTTACCAATCAATCCATAATTTTTACGACCCCGAAGACAGCAGACTTTTAAAAACATTGTAAGAAAGTAACCAGCTACCTAGTAGAAAGTAACCTAGTAACCAGCATATTCTCCTGTTAACACAGTGTATTACTCTGCTGGAAAAAAATTTCAATTTTTGAAATATATAACTTTATTTTGTCGTCTGCAAGCTATTTCAGTTTGGACCTGTTTAATATTTTGTCGTATGGTAAAGAGTTAAAAGTAGAAAATATTGTGGATAAAGGATAAATTGATACAAACGTGGTTACCCAGAATATAAAATAATTTTGATGATTGTCTTAACGATCTCGGAACATATTATTTTCTCAAATTTCACGCTCGTTAACAAATTTCAAACTATTCTTATTCTCATTAAAATCGCGATTTATTGTGTAACCATTCACCCATGAGAGAACAAATTTTGTAACTGTCAATGTTTACAGAATTCTTTACAAGATACAAATATAGGATCCACCAACAAATAGTTAGAACTAACATCTCACGATTATCAATCGTAAAAGTCAAGAAATCGGTTATTTGACATGAAACTAAAGTGTAGGAGAAATGTCTTTAAAAGTGTCGGGGAACTGTGTAGTCGTGGAACTGTCTTGAAACCGTCTTTATTATTATTATTATTATTAATGCCACCCGTAAATCTACTGAAAATACTTCAAGTGAAACAAAGCTTATGCCGTACACTTAATTTTATCATGTATCGAATAATATTTCTGTAAGCGACGTTCACCCCGGAGCCTAATACATGTAGGCGTGATACTCATCACGCTGTTCAAAAGTCCGGCATAACATCGTTATTTTCGCCATTGGTGGGCGAATTTTTACTTTTATCCTCATCATCAGAAACTATCAAGTTTCATTAAAAACTTGGTGGTACATGTACGGCCTCACCGGCCTAGAATCGTGTATTCCTTCGTCTTAAATATCGCTCATTTCACTATCTGAAACAAGGTCCATATTGAAACAAACGCTCCTATGACGTCACAGATCAAGGTGCGCTACAATAAGTAAGGGAGGTAAGCGATGCAAGAAAAACTAATAAGCAAAAATATAAATTGAAAAAAAGTACTTTTACTAATTTTTTTTTCAAATTACAATATTACCAGGTTGCCATTTGATAGATGTAGATTTCAAAATTAATCATATCAGAAACTTGTTGATTTGCCCTTTAAGCTATTAGGCCTGGTGTGTTCATATTATGTAGCATCACATGGTCTTGTATAACATCATCAAAACAGGTCCTGCACATGGGTCAGTACCAGCCAATACAGGTCAGTAGGTAGAGTGGAGGACTCGTGAACACAATGTTTCGGGTCACTACAGGTTGTGGGTTCGAATCAGCAGCTGGCCAACTAAAAAATTACTGATAGTCTTTCAGATGAGACATTAAACCAAGGTCCTGTGTGATGGTGCTATATGCCGAGCACGTTAGAGAACCAGGCGAAGGTCTCAGTAGTTTCGACCTGCATCCTTGCACTATCCCCCGTAACAACTAACCGTCTTCTGGGGGCATCGCTCAGATGGGCAACCGGTTGCGACGATAAATAAATAGAAATAACCAACCAACCAACATGGGTCAGTTAATTTGCAGAGTTACAATTTCATTTTCTTTTTTTTTTTCCTTGTCTTGAACAACGAGCCATGAGCCAGATATTTGGTCTCAGCTTTATGAAATATTCCATTTAAATCCAAATTGTTTAAAATGTGCTTCTGGGTCAAAGAGGGCCTGCAAAGGGGTCACCTGTTTTACTTTGTGTTCTGTAGGAATCTGTTTCTGAAATTTATTCATTTTTTTCTCCTGTCTGAAACCATGGAGCCTAAGGCATGATAAATACAGTTGTATCATAATGTGGTCCCTAGCCAAAGTTGTTCAAATTGTGCCCATAACATCAAAGCCCAGGTACACATATTTTGCAAAAAGAAACATTTGAGTACACATATTTTACAGAAAGTGACATAAGTAACCATTTTAAAATAAGCATCTCTCTTAAGACCATAAGGTCTGATGTATAGATATTTGTTACATACCATTATACTGTTGTCCTGCATCAAAGCTGCATGTGAATGTCTTTTCTGCCAAGAGATAAAGGTCTACTCTATATCTTTTGAACCCTTTGCCTCGTCTTAATACTATTCCACACATATCAGTCTTGATGCTTGATGGCGTGCAGAGTAGAAGTTTGCATACCTGTCTATGAGGTCGAGGTCATAGCAGCAGTTATAAGTTCAAAAACAGAGAATTTGATGCCGATTAATATCTCTTGAACTTTGTCAGTTCTGAAGATCAATCACACTTATCATGTCATCAGAACCTGTACTGCTTATAAAACGTCACAAAAAGATACAAGTACTGAATAGACATTGATACTGTAAGCAGCACTCTTGGGAGAGGGAGCTTCATGCAACTTTGTGATGCATTACACAAAGCAAGCTGTCACACAGTTTGAATTAACTGTGTCTAAATACCGGGTGAATCATGAAGGAAATTACTACAATTTGACCTATGGCCAAAGTCTGGACCCTCGTCAGGCCTCACATACTCAGAGGTTGATGTCTGCATGAGATATTATATGTTGTATTGTATATTATAGATTACCAGTATATTAAATATGTATATACTATAGATTATATTAAATATTATAACATGAAAATGTTCCTTAAAAATTCCCAGGGGCCATTATATCTTTGTTGGCATTATTAAACTGAAGTAGACTCAAAGTAGTACTCAATATATGAACCAGTGTCTCACAGAAAAGTTTTCAAATGCATTTGTTTCAATGACAAGTTGGTGTACATGGCTATGTCTCCCAAAAATTTCTTTTGGAAAGACATGTTGGTTGCATTGAATTTGCCTGTATCTGTCTGTCCATCCATGTGTCATAATTTTTGTTTAACTTCCAAACTGCTTACCAAATCATAAAAAAGGTAATTCACTTAAATGTTTACCATAATCTGATGACATGCAGATGTCTCACATAACATGCAGTCATCCTTTAATATCATATTGATGGAAGATTTTATTTAAACAAGTATCTAGTTTAAATGATAATTATAATTGTAACATAACTAAAACTACACAAAAAATTTGGCTAATATATACATGTAGCTGAAATATAGTTGTAATGTAACTCAAACTACATTTAAAAGACTTCTGGCTCTTCTTATCATGTTAACTTATGTAGATTAGATTCTATTCCTCTAGTAACAGCATTGATATCTTTACCAATCAACAAAATTACCATCATTTTCTGCTTTCCCTACAATGTTTCAAAAGGCTTCTTTCTCAGGGTTGTTAAAATGACATCAGTATGTTAATAACATTGAAATATATGGGAAAGACCTTATTGAAATAAACAGTGTCTTTGACATGAATTGCTCAGACAAGTTGTCCTGGCCAAATGGGTGATTTTGCTGCACTAGTAAGTATACATGAAATATAAACTTGATTAGGAATTCATACCCGCATTGTATTTCAGGTTTTCTGTTTTTTTGTTGTCCATGAATTTTTGGGAAGAGTAAGATTCTCACCAGTATGAGTCAATAGTTAGAATAACTGTATTCAAGATATTTTATACAACCTACTTTAGTGCAAGCTGAAATCCAGGTAAATTTCAGGCTGAAAATAGTAAACAGATAAAGGGTCTATGCTGTCACCAATGACGGATCAAGGCAAGCTAGAAAAGTTGTCGATCTATTCAGGGCCAGCTGTGTTTAATTTGAAAATCGATAAAGTCAGGTTGGAAATAATATACAGATAAAGGGTCTATGCTGTCACCAATGACGGATCAAGGCAAGTTAGAAAAGTTGTCGATCTATTCAGGGGCAGCTGTGTTTGATTTTAAAGTCAATAAAAGCTTCTTGTACCGCTTGCGTGCTCAATGGAAGCTACTTATACTGCATTTTCTTTTTGAGAGGCATTAATAAGTTCATTGATGTAGTATATAACAATCTGACAAAAAAGCTTAACCCAAATTTGTCAGAGGTATAGCAATTTCTACCATAGTTCATTACGGTATTGGACCCATACCAGTAAGAAAGAACATTATGATGCATGTTTGCCTGGACCCATACCAATAATTAGCTTGCATAAAATGATATCTTGCCTACAATTGCTCCAACATGACTCATATGGAAGGGAATCTAAACACCCCCAAAGATTTATACATAAAAACCTTAACCCTGATCAGAATTAGACTCGCTGACATTGACTCAAGCTATAACTTAATGATAGGGGAATTAAAGTAGTACCTTGTATATGTTACAAAATGTTTCCTGAACCAAAGCCAGTGTTTATTTTGCTTAGTTCTCACACACCAATGTCTACAACACCACCTTAATTTCCTGGATACTGAACAGTGCAAGGAAACTACCCATTCTGGTACATAAGTCTGAGCAATTAATTTTTGGAATATTTTGTGTCGTTCATACAGTTTATTTTAATTTGACATGTTTCCAAAATTTATTAAATCTAAGACTATCACTTTGATCAAATCCACCAGAGGCTTTTATTGTGAGATGTTGACTTAGAATTTACTTGGAGTCAAGCTCTATCAAGTCAATGTTGAACTCTTTACAACATGATTGAATTTTAGATCTGTCCAAATTGTAAGGGTTTGTCACTTACAGATATTTACATAATGATAAATAAATACCAAAACCAGCATTTTTCATGACGGCTCTTTTAGTCCAAATGAGATGCATCTTTCATTTGTCTGTCTGTCTGTCTATGCACTCCGTATCATTTATGCCTTTTTTTTTGTAAGATAATTCATACATGTTTACCTTGATGTGACTACATTCAAAACAGGGTATCACGAGCCGAAGTTTGTATTTAAAGCCAACATGTACTACAATATCTCTTGAACCCCTTTTCCAACAATGAAAACATCTCTCATTAATGATTTGACATGACATGATATGCAGAGTGAAGGCAGAATTTTATTAGAAATTAATTTTCTTTTTCCAGTGATGTTTATTTGGTTGCAGCCGATGTTTTCTCCAGTCTGCCACCTAAATGTGCTAGCTGCTTTCCTTAATAAACACATGACATATTGCAAATAAGAATAATTTGTAGACACTGTTCTGTTTCTAAACCCACTAGCTGCTTTCCCTCATAAGCAAATGAAAGATTGCAAATAAGAGAGCACTTTTAAACACGTTATTCTTTCTAAACCTTCTAGGTGCTTTCCTTTATAAACAGTTGACAGTTTACAAATAACAGTGCATTTACTTTCCAACAATGCAATTGAGTTTATTTCCTGTATATCACTGTATGGATTGTCTAAACATTACAATGATAGGATGTTTTTTTATCATCCTGAGGCCTCAGATTATCATGCTTTCTCTTTTTAGCTCACCTGAGCACGAAGTGCTCAGAGTGAGCTATTGTGATCACTCACTGTCCGTTGGCGTCTAGCTGTCCGTCCGTCCGTCCGTCCGTCCGTCGTCGTCCGTTCACATTTTCTTGTTTACACTCTAGCATCTACAAATATCAACTAATCAGCACCAAACTTGGTCAAAGTGTGTATGACCATAAGATCTCGGATGAGTTCGATTATAGGTCAAATCGGACCAGAACATCTGGAGTTATTTGCCCTTGAATTAAGAAAATTGCTATAATTCACTTTGTTTACACTCTA
Organism: Tridacna crocea; assembly: GCA_943736015.1. Classification (NCBI taxonomy): domain Eukaryota; kingdom Metazoa; phylum Mollusca; class Bivalvia; order Cardiida; family Cardiidae; genus Tridacna; species Tridacna crocea. The sequence continues at coordinate 22,077,619 of OX031069.1, forward strand.
GCATCTACAAATATCAACCAATTAGCACCAAACTTTCTCAAAATATATATGACCATAAGATCTCGGATGAGTTCGATTATGGATTTCAACGGACCAGAACGACAGGAGTTATTTGCCCTTGAATTAAGAAAATTGCTATATTTGACTTTGTTTTCACTCTAGCATCTACAATTTTTAACCAATTGACACCAAACTTGGACAAAGTGTGTATGACCATAAGATCTCGGATGAGTTCGCTTATGGGTCAAATCGGAACAGAACATCTGGAGTTATTTGCCCTTGAATAAAGAAAATAGCTGTATTTCCCTTTGTTTACACTCTAGCATGTACAAATATCAACCAATTAGCACCAAACTTTGTCAAAATATATATGATCATAAGATCTCAGATGAGTTTGATGATGGGTCTCATCAGGCCAGAACAACTGGAGTTATTTGCCCATGAATTAGAAAAATCGCTATATTTGACTTTGTTTTCACTCTAGCATCTACAATTATTAATCAATCAACACCAGACTTGGACAAAATATACATGACCATAAGATCTCGGATGAGGTTGATTATTGGTGATTCAGACGAGAACAACTGGAGTTATTTGCCCTTGTATTAAAAAAATTGCTGTATTTCACTTTGTTTACACTCTAGCATCTACAAATATCAACCAATTAGTTCCAAACTTGGTCACAACATATATGACTAAGATCTCAGATGAGTCCGATTATGGGTGACCAGAACAATGGGAGTTATTTGCCCTTGAATTAGAAAGTTTTTTTTAGAATAGTTCTTAGGCTGGAAACTTGGCATTTGTGTTTATTGCAATATAATAACAGAGTGCAGTGTGAAAGAGCCATAACTCTACTTCATACTGTCTATAAGTTAATTCCCTTTGATTGAAATTTTTACAGCATTTTCTGCTTGTCTGGAATATAACTTTGTCATCTACAGCCTGAACATCGTCAAATTTGATATGTATGATTGTTGAAAAATTATGGAGTGCACTGCACAAGAACCATAACTTCCTAGCACAAATTTTGAGTTATTCCCCCTTCATTTTTATAGCATTTCTTGCTTTGTCAGGAACAAAACTTTGTCATCTTAAGGAGGAATGACTTGATATTTGGTATGCTTATTTGTTGCAGTATTTGGAAGTGCATTGCCTAAGAATTGTAACTGTACCTTGTGCTGTCTTTAAGTTATTTCTCTTTGAATATCATTTTTACAGCATTTAGTGCCTGCCCTGAATATAACTGTTATCTTAAGTCAGAATGACTTCAAACTTGGTATTCATGTTTTTTGCAATATTACAGAGTGCAGTGCACAAGAACAATAACTCTACATAGCAGGAATTTTTAGTAATTCCACTTTGATCTTCAGTATTTCTTGCTTGTATGGAATGGAACTTCAAAGTCTCAAGTTAGATTGCAACAATTTGCTGCTCCTGTTTCATTATCATTTGGCCTTGAACCTTGTTATTTGGTATATATCTTTAGTTTAGACCTGTGCTGCTCGGTACTCAGGTGAGCGATATAGGACCATCATGGTCCTCTTGTTATAATTCTTTTAATTAGTTTCACTGACAGTTACAGTTTTTTATCCCCCGCCGCCTTTCGGCAGGGGATATGGTAACAGTCTCCGTCCGTCATTCCGTCATTCCGTCCTTCCGCTTTTTGTCCGGAGCATATCTCCAAAAGTATTTGAGATATCAACTTCAAACTTCACAAGTGGATAGATCTCATTAAGGAGGCGTGCAGTGTACAAGAACCATTACTCTATCTTCAGTATTTTTGGAGTTATTGCCCTTTGTAAATTTTAACTTTGGATTTTTGTCCGGAGCATATCTCCAAAAGTATGAAAGCTAGGAACTTATAACTTCACAAGTGGATAGATCTCATTAAGGAGGCATGCAGTGTACAAGAACCATTACTCTATCTTCAGTATTTTTGGAGTTATTGCCCTCTTTGTACATATTCTTCTGGAATTTTTGTCCGGAGCATATCTCCAAAAGTATGAAAGGTAGGAACTTGAAACTTCACACACATATAGAACTCATTCAGGAGGCGTGCAGTGCGAAAGATCCACTACTCTGTCTTCAGTATTTTTGGAGTTATTGCCCTTTGCACATTATTACTTGTCCGGATTATATCTCCAAAAGTATAAAAACTAGGAATTGAAACTTCACACATATACAAAACTCACTGAGAAGAAGGGCAGTACACAACAACTATAACTCTGTCTTCAGTATTTTTGGAGTTATTGCCCTTTGTAAATTTTAACTTTGGATTTTTGTCCGGCGCATATCTCCAAAAGTATAAAAGCTAGGAACTTGAAACATCACATGCATATAGAACTAATTAAGGAGAAGTGCAGTGCTAAAGAATCATAACTATATCTTCAGTAATTGTCGAGTTATTGCTCTTTGTAAATTTTCACTTTGGAATTTTGTCCGGAGCATATCTCCAAAAGTACAAAGGCTAGGAACTTCAAACTTTATACACTAATAGAATTCATAAAGGAGAAGTGCACTTTACAAAAACCAAAACTCTGTCTTCAGTAATTTTTGAGTTATAGCCCTTTGTTAATTTTTATTTTGGATTTCTGTCCGGCATATATATATCTCCAAAAGTATAAAAGCTAGGAACTTAAAATTTCACACACATATAAAGCTAATTGAGGAAAAGTGCAGTGCACAAGAACCATAACTCTATCTTTAATATTTTTGGAATTACTGCCTTTTGTAAATTTTTACTTTGGATTTTTGTTCGCACATTTTCATTTAGATTCACAGGCTTTTTTGGACTGATTACCCTTTGATGAATTTATTTCATCATGGACCAATAACAAAAAGGCCACATGTACATGCAAAACACAATACCTCTTATACGTTTGTATCAAAAAAGGTCTTTTTCGGCGGGGGATATCATTTCAACGAAATTGCTTGTTTTTACATAGTTTTACCACTTCAGAGCCCTAGCCTAGTTCTGGTGAAAACCAGGAAAATATGAATAATTTTATGAGCTGTTGCCATGACATGACTAAAATAATGTTGAAAGCAACATGAGACACCATTCAATCAATAGTTTTACTATACATTATGTGCATTAAAGTATTGTTAGCATACAAATACATTTTTACACGCAGTTGGGGGCGAAGTATATTGGCACTATCTTCTCAATCTGCACGTCCATCCATCCATCTGTCCCTTCGTCCATCCATACACATGTCCATTTCTTGTGAATGCAACTCCTCCCAATTTCTTGAAAGATTTGGATGAAATTTTCACAGAATATTTCACATTATGTGACCTATTGCATATTGTCAGGGTTTTTCAATGTGGTGGCGTATATTGTGACAATGGCACTCTTGTTTTAGTACACATGATTCACATTAGCATTCTATACATTGACAATAATTTCATGATGACAAATAACTATATATACACTCTGTCCTAAAGCTGGCGACAATGAGTTGGATGGTATCCAATGACACCCCTGCAATATTTATGCAGATAATACTTTGTGACCATACATTGATCTTTTTACAAGGAAAGATATATTAATGTATGAGCATAAAGGGGGACCAGTGTCCTTGGACATGCATTATCCTTTTAACCCTTTCCCAAACAATCCCTGGTTTTTACGGGTCTGGAATAGTAGCCTTTTGAAAACATCGTAGGATAAGGAGAAAATGCTGGTAACCAGCATTTTCTCCTTTTCCCACAGTGTTTTCTACCCTATCATAGACAGAAATCATCTTTTCAACAAGAGTTGAATTGTCGTCTGCAAATGCTTCCAATTTGATCTAGTCCAAAAGTTTGTCATTTGGGAAAGGGTTAACAGACAACAAAATTGTAGCCTTTTCCAAATTCAAAGCATAGCAGACAGCAATTTCAATGAGGTTCAGATAGTGCAGTTTTTCTTTGGTAAGTTAGAAAACAAAAGAGAACCACCATTTTCTATTTTTCTCACAATGTTTTTTCGAAGGTTTCTCTCTCAGGCTCATTACATATCTGCAAAGGGTTAAAGATTGCACAATGTTATTCACATATGAGCCATCCTCTGGCAAACAGGGGCCTAATGTATTCCTGTGATGCATCATACCATGCAATACATCACATAATTAGGGATCCACAAAACTCTGTATGTTTAACAACTGGCTGTATCATAAGGTACACTGGTCCCTTGACATACAGAAAATTGACCAATAGCAAAAAGGTTTGGCCCAGATCCGCCTGCATGAACTGCACAGGCTGACCTGGGTTGATAGTTTTTGCAGATGCATTAAGACCCTTTTTCACAAAGCATAGCTGATATTATTCGAATAAATTCACCTGAAACTGACCTTTATGCAAATAATGAATAAAAAGTGAATATTTACATATATCATTGGGCATAATCGGAAAGGAAATTCTGTTAAGTTTGACCCTTACTGTGCCATAGTCTAAATAAAAGGGGTTTGCTGATGACATAGATCAAGATCAGACCTCAGAAAGTGCATCATAAATCTGTGTCACCCGCCACATATTACCAATTTAACCCTTTCCCAAACGACAGATTTTGGACTCTTCCAAACTGAAAGAGTTTGCAGATGACAATTTTAGATTTTGAGAAAATGGCAGAGAGTTCTCAAAAAGGGTAGAAAACACTGTGGGAAAAGGAGAAATTGCTCGTTACGAGCAATTTCTCCTTTTCCCACAGTGTTTTCTAAAGACTTTTACTGCAGACATGTAAAAACCAGGGCTTGTTTGGGAAATGATTGAACCAGCAAAATCATGTTTATTTTAGGTATTTTAAGTATGCATTAAAGATGAGCAGAATCTATTAGCCGCATAAAGAGTTAAAAAACGTTTACATAGTTCAGCATGCAGTCGACACTAGCCGAAGCTAAGTTTTGACAATGAAAGCGTGCAATATATGGTAATAGAGGTCATTCATTTCATATCAATTTGTTCAAGTAATACATTTTACAAGTACAAAAGTTGCTGCAAAGATGCAGCAAAATGGGTAAAAGCACAGCGAAAAAATAATTTCGCAGTTGCCATTTTGTTTCAAGAAATTTTTCAGAATTCACGGAAGTCGATAGGCCATAATGCAATCGTATTACTAATGAGTAGTCCAGTAGATCTATTGAACTAAAGAAGATAAAGGTAAAATAAAGGATAACACAATTGATTGGAAGATATTATATATACAAAAATATATAGCTATGAAATATATTTATTAAATCTTATAAAACAAAAATTGCGTTAAAAAATATGTTCATTCTAAAGGAACAAGTACTGCGATCCCAAGCTTTAATAACTATGAAAGAAGTTTTTGAAAACATTGCTGGACAATGAGAAAATACTGGTAAACAGCCTTTGCTTCTTTTTCCCACAATATTCCTATAATATCAGAGAAAGAAAATTATCATTTGAGCAAATGTAGTTAGTCGTGTATGTACGCCCGTAAATGCTTTTAGTTTGGTTAAGTCCATAATTTAGTCGTTTTGTAAAGAGTTATATCTAAAAATCAAACACCATACCATGTGGGAAGAACAGAAAATATGAAAGAGAAAAAGTACAGACAATTCAATTTATAGTTGCAGTACCGGTAATTATCATTTACGTTTTCCCTGCACTTTGCCATCATTTGTTTTGCTACAGTATTGATCTAACGGTCAGTTTACTTTTTCAGAGGCAACTCTTTCGTCAGCTATATTGCTATTAAGTGTGACAAATTTGGTTTAACATCTAACCTTTTACACAGCCTAATTACAGTTTGATTTATTTTATTTCCCCCCCCCCTCCTTTTTTATAATGATGCCCATTTTTGACAAAGTAATGTCACAATATAAAAAAGGAGAAAATGATTGGACTGAACCCGGGCTGCACCTTAAACAATCCCATGTTTTAACGATACTGAAGAAAAGTTTTTTGGGTAAAGAAATAGGAAAGGCCTATCTTGTAAAATCAACAGGAATTTGGTCGAAATAAAGAATTAACTCATTACCAAACGACAATATTTTAGGTTTGTCGAAATCAAAAGCATTTGCAGATGATAAAATAAAGGTGACAAAAAATTTGAAATTTGTTTTGTAAAGAGTACAAAACAGTGTGAGAAAAGGAGAAATTGTGGGTGAAAAAAAAAGTCAACAGGAATTTGGTCGAGATAAAGAATTAAAACCAGTAAAAACTTGGGTTGGACTTGAAAAACATTCTTACATTTAGGTTTGCATGCTCTAATACTATGGCATTTCTTAAATCTGGCCGGCCATCCATTGGAATAAGATAAATCCTGAATTCCCAGCTCACAGCCAAGTTTCTTTACCCTTTTGACAAGCATATTACCACTTCTTGAACTTAAGTCTGAGTACCAACGATAAAGGCTCTCATCCAGGTTCATGTGTTTTGGTGTGTTAGAACCCTGTAATCTTCCAAACCACTGGTCCATTTCTCTATGTTTTTAAAAAAAAAAACACTAAGTGTGGATGGTGGAGAACTCTTGCCCCACTTTTTTGTTAAATACTTCACAACTTCTTCCCGAAAAATATTATGGTTTTTGATTTCTCTCTTCTCCAACGAGGTAAACTAGTTTCTGCATTTTGCACATCCCTTCCATAATTACACTACAAAGATGGAAAGAAAAGTTCATTAACCCTTGATTACCTCCAGGAAAATGTATTTTGAAAATAATGTGGAAATGAGAAAATATTGGGAACTAGCATTTTCTCTTTTTCCAACAAATGATTTTTTCTATCAAACACTTAACCTATTTTTGAATTACATTCCCAATATGTTTTTGACTGTCAGAGACAACTCTCATTGCTTGAACTACATTTCATTTGTTGTCTGCAATTCCTTTTTATTTCAGCAAGTTGAACTAGAGCTATGACTTAATGTGACTTAATACCCCTGCCAGCCCTTTGCCAGAAAAAAAGTGTCAAATTCAAGGGGAGATAATTTTCCAACTAGGAAGAGTTGACACTTGAAAAGTGCATCTTGCAAATCTTTGATATAATTATGATTAATATATGTGCAAAGTTTTAATACAGTTGAAGGAAAACTGTAGGAGGAGTTTTGGACACAAAATTACTGGTATTTTGTACTCAGATGGACAGACACACAGACAGATACACAGACAAAGCGGATGATTCAAGTACAACCCCGAAAACATTTATTTTGTGAGGGGTACAAACATTTCTCATTTTTTTTGGTAGTTTATATAGAAGTAGTTTGTAGTTACCAGCATTTTCTCCTTTTCCCATAATGTTTTCAAAATGCTTCTTTTTCAGGGTTGTTAAAAGTTGGGATTGTTTGGTAAAGGGTTTAGGAAGAACTCAATTATTAATCAAACATTATTTAACTTATCGTTTGCCATGTGGTCCAAATGGCCCAAAAAGTCTGCATTGCGGTTTGCTCTTATTAAAAACTCTCTCTGACACAATGCTTTCAAAGGTTACCTCACTGCATGGCAAAAAAACTCCGCTGTGCTGGATGTAAAAGCGTTTCTGTAAATTACAGATTCGCTAAAATGGACGTACTGTATGTAGATACATTTTTATCTTGAATGTGTGAAGGATATATGTTCTCTTAATCTTTTTTTAGGTGGTCTAGTCTGGGCATTTGTCATATTTTGTAGGATTTTCATTAATCACGATTCATTACGATCGATAAAAATGTGAAGTCAAACACAGTTAAAGACAGGTGAAGGTGTGATAAATATTATACTGCATATTAATCTCTTTATTAAGAAGGCTGAGTAGAATACATAAAATTGTACAAATCTACCCATACTCGGAGTAATTCCCCTTGAATAAAGTTATTTAAAAACATGTTTTGGTCACACACCAACACAAAATTACACTGATATGACATCTTTAAAAGAAATTAAAGTAACTTGATAATAAAAAATCGAGTTTAAAAAGTGCTCTAAAAAATAAGAAGTCGATATGACCAAAGTTTGCAAACATTTTTCCACCAGGAATTGAAATGACCAAAATATGTCGAAATTACCAGGTGTTCAAATGACTGCCATTCGATAAAAACAAGTTTTTACAACTGTATTTATACTAGCCTCTGTCAATTATGCTATTTTCTTTATTTTGTTTTTCAACTAACGTAAAGTGTTGTATTGAATAAATTTCAAATTTTTCTCACAATTCAAACTTTTATCCGAATACATCTACAATCCGGATACTGAACAGATGAATCTCGTTCATGTTTACTGTTTTATTGCCTTAGAGTTTGATATGGTTCATATGCAAAGATATAAACGTGTTTACTTTAAAAAAAGAAACATGCGACTTACAACCATTGGCACCCGTAGAATCGTAAAGAAATCATGGAAATAGTGTCATATCTTCTCAACCAAGCTTATTTGCCATTTCCGGTTTGTTCCTTTCGCATCAATTTTTGTTTGTAACACCAATTTACATTGCTTTTTCTCCTCAGTTTGTTCAATTTATTGCTACTATCGCTTATTTCCGTCCATTTTATCTGCGCTTTTGCTTTGCTTTTTATTCCGGGCTGATATTCATTCAAAATATATGGGTCTTGCAAGAGAATGATGAACGACTAATGGTCAAAGGGAAACAACTCGTACAAAATTTTGTAATTAGTAATGCTACAGTTGCCTCCCTTATTGGAGAGGAAAAGGCTTATTTCTGACTGCTTCGCGTTGTGAGTACGTGCATACCATTGAATGGTACGCCTACAAAACAAAGACTCCGCCCAAAACCTCGCTTTGGCTACTTCCGGAGGTGCTACATTACTGCGGCTATAGCATGTGCATAGTACGTGCAGTAGGCGGGACATGGAACCTCCTCTTCCTGTCTCTGGTCCTTATATGCCTGTGCTCCTTACAAAAAATGCCAGCCAAGAGCAAGCATAAAACCGAGGACGAATAAACACGGTAACGTCTGTAGAGACGATCTGTTGGACAAACGGTAGATTTTTATCTAGGTGTAACGGATATCAACCAGTTTATGTGGTCAACTTGTTAATTTTAACCGTTCTAAAAACGACATGCCACCAGACAAAAAAAATCGGTCAAACTTATTATTTTTCTTAACAGGCGGCAGGTAGTGTCCCGTTTATTTCATGTTAATTATAACCCCCAATATTTGAATTTGGAATTCATTGTAAGATCGCGCTAAAATAAAAATGCAATATTTTGTAACAGATATCATTGAGGTAATAGATGTTCAGTACATGAATTTAATGAGTTAATGATAACCACTACGATAACTTAACGCAAACTTACAAACAAAACTATGTTTTCATTCAATGTCGATATCGACATATATCGCTAAATATGGAAGGTCATTTTATAGCTCAACTTCAGAACATAAACTGGCTTAATGTAGGAAGATGATGTCTAGTTAAAATAAATCCCAATGAATATCAAACCATTCCCGTTACAAACCCATAGAGCGCCAAATAAACAAGGGGTAACTTCAGTCTAAAAAGAACTTTCCGAACAATGAAGGTTTTAAAGTTGCATAAAATTGTACAGAAAGTCTGAGGAAAGTGGACGGTGTAGATCAAAGATCAGACTGCACGTTTTGTGCAGTCTGATTATGATCTACACAGACTGTAAAGGCAACTTTTACTGTATATTGCACTTTGAAGTTTTCGTTTTTACGCGCTTTAAGACATCGAACCTCTGTCGACGATTTGAACAGTGTACTGGAACTACATCTATCTGATAAAGATTTTAACTCTGTCCAAATAGGCTCAACCCTTTCGGCGCCATAGGCGAAAGCAGAGACTTTTGCGGACGGCATAAATCAATATTAGACTGCACAGAACGTGCAGTCTGATCTTTGATCTATGTCATCCGCTGGTGTAGTCAAACCTATACAAACAAAATCTTTATGAGTTTCTATAGAATGTGTTTAGAGCCGTCCGCTGGAATTTGAATTTATTTATTTTGCACTGAAAGGTTTACGAAACAAGTGAACTGTGTAGACTCGGAATCAGATCGTACATTCTGTGAAGCGTCATTTTAAACTATGCCGTCCGCAAACCTCATACCTTTGCAAATGGCGATTTGCAAAGATTAAAACCCTTCTCGGTGATCCCAATCGACTTTCAAGTAGAAAAAGCAGGAAATAATCTTATTTAAAACTTAGATTCTAGTGTTTTGTATTAAAATCAATATCTAAGACACTCTTTTGTTAAAATTAATTGAAATCTTCATCAAAAACAGATTAAAAACGTTACATGCACGTCACCTTTTTCCTAGTGTTGTGTTTAGTACTTTGATCCGTCAAGCGTCTAGGAGAAATGATGAAGGTCGGATCATTATAAGGGAGACTACTCTTGCTTTACTCTTACTCTTAGAAAGTACGAGTTTTCTCCCCTAGACCATAATTTTTTTAAAAAAATCCCTGCCGCGATAGTTCTGCAGTACGAGTCTATGGGCATCATTTATTGGGTTGACTGATAAAAGATATAATTCGATATTGTTATTAAACTGTATCTAATAGAAAAAAATGGCTATTTATATATTTTTTTCGCCATATATGAATCAAGGAAGATCATACCTGCACATAATTATGTAGACTACACAGTGGCTTTTTTAAATCAATGAAAAATTTTGTCAAACAGTATGCATGTATATGACTCTTTCTTATACATTTTAATCAAATAATTATCGTTCAATTTTACCCTTTACAAGACAGTCCCGATACTTAGGGACATTGTTTAGGCTTTTGGAAAACATAATGAGAATCTTGAGGAAAACTTCTGGTTGCATGCTATTTTCCTTTTGCCACAATAATTTCATATCCTTCACAAAGTCCTTCTTTTGAGAAACTTTTGATCAATCACTGTTAATGTTATTAATACTAAATAGTACAGAACTTTTATAGTCTAGGCGAGTTGTTTGTTTAAAATTCAACCCTTATCCTACTAAGTAACTGAGATGAAAAATTCAAACTGATAGTAAAAACCAAAATTTGGCTATTTCAAAGGTATTTTTTTCAGGATCAGATATCCCCTTACAGGACAGTGTAGATCAAAGATCAGACTATTTGTTCTGTGAAGTCTGATCTTGATCAACACTGTCTGCAAAAGGTCAATGAGTTGCACTTAACAGCCTAAGAGTTGATACCATTCAAATATTTTCAATGATATCACAGCTGCAACCACTTCACCTATACATGCTCTCCCAGCATTTCTTTTCCAGCACTTCTCACTATGGTGTTCCTAAGTCATTGGCTGCTTTCCCACATAACCATCTAGGGTTATTCAGAAGCAAGATAGGAATGTATCCTGTTGCAATGACTATCATAAATTCTCTGAGAGAAATTGGCAAGCTGGAATTTTGTACCAGCAACATGCTTGCTCAAATGTTGTTACCAGCTGAGCATTTTCATCTTTTCCCACAATGTTTTCAAAAGCTGTCGATTTCTCAGAAGAAGAATTCTCCTTTTCTGGTCACAAGCGTTTTCTTCTTTTCCAACAATGTTTTCAAAAGCCATCTCTTTATCTGAAAGACTTCTCTTCTGGTCACCAGCATTTTCTTCTTTTCCCCACAATGTTTTCAGAAACATCCAATATTTCAACTCTTTCCCAGACAGCAAAGTTTTGACCTTGCCCAACTTGAAAGTATTTGCAGACAACAATTTAAATGCGACTCAAATAATGAAATTTGATCCTGATAGGGTAGAAAACAGTGGGAAAAAGAGAAAACGCTGGTTACCAGCATTTTCTCCTTTTCCCACAGTGCTTTCAAAAGGCTTCTTCCTCAAGGGGTGTTAAAAGTTGTTATTGAGTGGTAAAGGGTTAAAAAGCCTTCTTTTTCTTCAAAGGCATCCTGTCTGGTTACCAACATTTTTTTCTTTTCCTACAATGTTTTAGAAAGCCTACAGTGTTTTCAAAAGCCTTCTCTACTTGGGGTTGTTAAAACTCAGGATTGTGTGGAATGGGGTAAAAGGAATGACAAGATAAAAAGATAGAAATTCATAAAACGAACCTTATTTATTTAACAATGCAGTTCTGTGCATATACATGTATATATACATGTATTTTACAAAAATATTCAGTTCTTTGGGTGTAATTACTCTTTACCAACAACAGAATTTTAGACTGGTCCAAATTGAAAGCACTTGCAGACGACAATATAACTGTAACTGGAAATTTGAAATTTGTTTCTAGCAGGGTAGAAAACATTGTGGGAAAAGGAGAAAATGCTGGTTATCAGCATTTTCTCCTTTTCCCACAATGCTTTCAAAAGTCTTCTCCCTCAGGGTCATAAAAACCAGGGATTGTGCAGTAAAGGGTTAAGAATTATCATTAAAACAAAGTGAAGTTAGTTAATTCATATTCCTGTTCAAACCTTTACCACAAAATCCCAACTTTTAACAACCCTGTGAAAGAAGCACTTTTAAAACGTTATAAGAAAAGGAGAAAATGCTGATAACCAGTTTTTTCTCCTTTTCCCACAATGTTTGCTACCCTGCTGAAAACAAATTTCAATTTTTGAGTAACATTTACTTTCTTGTCTGCAAAAGCTTTCATTTTGGACAAGTCTAAAATTATGTAGTTTGGTAAAATTTAAAAAATTTGAATCAGTGTTTACATTCTCACTATTTCCTGTACTTGAAGCTAATACTTTAATAAACAATACTGAAAGCATTTGCAACTGACAAATATAGGTCAAGGGATGGTTACTGTTTTGAGTTGTTAAAAAAAAAAACTTGGGGAAAAACAACATGTAGGTCATCTACATTTTTCTCTTTTCCCATAATCTTTTCAAAAGCTTTATACCTAAGGGAAGCCAAGCCCTGGTAGCTCATTTGGTAGCAAGCAGGACTTGGGAACAAAAGGTTGTGGGCTCGATCCCTGGCTCGACCAATTTCTTTTAGGGGATTGCTGATAGTCATTGCCACAGGAATCATCATTCTCCCAACACTGGCTATTGTCCTGGCAATGGTTATGTGGGAAAGCAGCCAGTGGTTTGGAAAAGAAAACTCTTTGGAATACTGATAAAAGAGACTCCAAGAAAGCATGAATAGGTGAACTGGCCACTGTGACATAACTGAAATAATACTGAAGGGGCTCTAGTCACCATACAATCAAAACAATCAATTGTACCAGCAGGTATTAAACTTTTACCACATAATCCTGTTTTATTAACCCTGAGGATGAAGGCTTTAGAAAATAATGAGGAAAAGGGAGAGAAACTCTGGTAATTAGCATTTTCTGCTTTTCTCACAATCTTTTCTATCCATTCCAAGACATATCTCAACATCTGGTTGACATTTAATTTGTTGTCTGCAAATGATTTCAATATGTACTGGTCTAAAAGGCAGCATTCTCTCATTTTCCCACAATGTTTTCTATCCTGTCAAAGAAAACTTTTCTACTCTGTGCACCATGTGATTCGTCTTCTGCAAATGCTTTCAGTTTTGACCATTCTTTATTTTTTTTTCATTGTAAAGAGCTAAAAGAGACTACCGGTTTTAACCTCAGTGAATACCTACTGTAATACTTTTCCTGTTTTCCTTTCAGTCATTATTTGCCTTTTCCCTACTCAAATATTCCTTTAGCCACAAATTGTTAATTTGCAATATATCAAACTCTTTACCAGATTACAAAATTTTGGATTAGTCCAACTTGAAAGCATTTGCAGACGACATAATATGCATGACTCAAAAACTTAAATTTCATTTGGAAAGGGTAGAAAACATTGTGGGAAAAGGAGAAAATGCTGGTTACCGGCATTTTGTCCTTTTCCCACAAGGTTTTTAAAGGTTTTCTTTCTCCAGGTCGTCAAAAGTCGGGATTGTGTGGTAAAGAATTGATCCATGTCAGTCATCCATAAATCAATTCTTCACCAAACAACAAAATTCTAGACTTATCCAAACTGAAAGCATTTGCAGATAACAAAATAAACAAAACTGAAAAATTGAAATGTGTTTTCAGCAGGGTAGGAAACTCTGTGGGAAAAAGAGAACTTGCTGGTTACCAGCATTTTCTTCTTTTCCCACAACATTTTCAGAAGCCTTCTTTATCAGAATTGTTAAAAGTCCGGATGGCTTGGTATAGGGTTAAAGCAGTTGAAGAGGTCAGTTTGAATTTAGCTTCAAGTTTTGAGATTTGAAAATATTGAACGATGAAAAGGAGAAAAACCTTAGATACCAGCATTTCCTCCTTTTCCATCAGTTTTTTCTGCTTTTTTAAATAATGAATCTCATAACTTAAGCTATATGTAATTTACAGAATGCAAAACCTTTTAACCCTTTACAAGACAAAAAAATTTTAGCCTTTGTCCAAATTGAAAGTATTTGCAGATGACAATTTCAAAGTGGTTACAATTGTGCAAATTTTCTTTGACAGGGTAGAAAACCTTGTGGGAAAAGGAGAAATTATGTGGTTACCAGCATTTTCTCCTTTTCCCATGTCTTCCAAAGGCTTCTTTTCCAGGAGTATCAAAAGTTAGCATTTTGTGTGAAAGGGTTAACCTGGACAATTTTGTAGTCTCAATTATCATGAGTTGACCCTATTCCAAACGACAAAATTTTAGACTGGTCCAAATTGAAAGCACTTGCAGACGACAAAATAAAAACCTAATTGAAAAACTGAAATATGTTTCCAGCAGGGTAGAAAACATAGTGGGAAAAGGAGAAAATGCTGGTAACCAGCCTTTTCTCTTTTTCCCATAATGTGTTCAAAAGGCTTCTATCTCAGGGTCGTACAAACAAGGGATTGTTTGGTAAAGGGTTAGGCATTTTGTTCTTTTGTTACAGAATCAAAATACTGAATTTCAACACATGGTAGTTATCTTCTTATGAGAGGGACATACCACCAGCTGGTTCTGTTTCTTTATAAATGACTTCACAATGGTTCTATAATATGGTAGACGTCTGAATTCTGTTTCTTCAGTGTTCCACATGTTTCTTATTGAACGTTCGTGAAGTTTAAGTGCTGCAAAAATTACTGGACAACCATTAACTCCCCAATTAATTCTGTACTGAAAATCTGAAATGAAAAAAGAAATTTTCAAACCTTTCACACACTGTATCAGTAAAAAAAACACCCATGAGGTAGAGGGTTTTTTTGGAAGGTAGCTGAATGCACTGGCATTTGACCTACTTCTTTGTACATACTCAGATAGAACAAACAGATTTTAATTTGCGATTTGTAAAAAATATTCACACTCTTATTGGCAGGCCCTTGCCGCCATATTTTCTTGAACATTTATGAAACCATTATTTATGAGCACTGAGCATCACCCAATAACCCAATAGATATATACTGCTTTTCAACAAAACAAAACAATGGTGATGATTAAAAGGTAATTGCTTGCCAGGTTACTTTTCATTATCTTACTTCATTTTGAGCCATAAAAGAATTTCAATGTTTCTATTTAACTTATTACTATACAACAGTGTATTAGGCTTGTCCAAATCGAATGCATTTGAAGACGACAAGATAAAAGTGACTTAAAATTTGAAATTTGTTTTGTGAGGGGTAGAAAACATTGTGGGAAAAGGAGAAAATGCTGGTAATAATTATCAGCATTTTCTCCTTTTCCCACAATGTTTTCGAAAGGCTTCTTTCTCTGGGTCGTCAAAAGTAGGGATTGTGTGGTAATGGGTTAAGTATCTTGTACGCAACATGCCATTGTTTTTGAAGACATTCATTGTTTTCAAACCACCATAATAAATGGCATTTTCTCTTTTCCAACAAGGTTTTTCTACCCTTTTTATGGCAAATTTCATCATTCCAACCACATTGTATTTTACACCATCCTCGGATACCCCGGGGTCTCCCTATTTGCTACGCTACATCGACCCCTGGGACAATTGACTAATAAAACTTTGAATCAGCTGCTGAAAATCGATACGAAACGTCATAGCGCACAGTCCACTCGCCCATCACAAAATGATGATGGAACCAATGAAAAGCCAGCATTCGGCCAGCGGTAAACCAAGGGAAATTCAATTAATTGTCCCAGGGGTCGATGTAGCGTAGCAAATAGGGAGACCCCGGGGTATCCGAGGATGATTTTACACATAAAGAAATCATCTACATGTATCCATGGGCTGACAATGCTTCAGAACCCTGTGGCCAAAACAAAACATACAAAATGTTTTCTTCAGTCTGACAGAATGGTTTGATATCATGTTATAGAACTGACTTTAGATTTGTTAGTCAATAAGAAAAGGATCTATGTACAAAGCCTACATTCGATCCAAAGGGGAGCTTCGATGCCATTCTTTTAAATGTTTTTCCTCTCCGAGACCCAATTACAAAATAACACCTGGAAAATCCTTCAGTCTACAGGTATATACAAAGCCTAGTGGTTGCATGCTTGCTCCAATGCTATTTTTGTTATTTGGTATCCACAGCAGAGACTAAATAACAACAATAGCATCGGAGCAAGCCTTCAGAGTCGGACTGAAGGTACACAGTCCCCAGCTTCAAAATATATCCTTGAGAACTCTATGTTCTTTTGAAACCACTATAGAAATAGGATGAAATACTATTATCCAGCATTTTCTGGTTTTTCCTATCATTTCATTTTTCCTATCCTATCAAGGACAGAAGTCATCTTTTGACCAACTTTTAGATTTGTCGTCTGCTAAATTGCTTCCAATTTGATCAAGGTCTAAAGTTTGTCATCTTATAAATAGTTAAATGTTTACCAAACTTTTCCTCCATTTTTTGTGTTACTTATTTTTCAAAACTTAAATGAAGTGTTTTAAGAACAGAACTTTTACGCTTCTTCTACAAAGCCAAACTTTTATCCGAATATATGTATAACCCGGACACTGTGAAAATAAAACTCATCAATGATTCCAGTATTTTGTAGATTGTTTTACGGTTTATATGTGAAGATACACGCTATTTTTTGTGTTAGATTATGAAATGTATGACTAACAACAAGAAGCACCCGTCAAATCAAAAGAAATCACGGAAAACTATCTCGTCTCCTTGTGTTTGTTTATTTCCGGTTCCTTCATGTCGTTTCAACTGATATTTGCTAAAACATTATCATGTATTTTTTGTCCATTGTTTTATTTACTTTCTTGCTCCCTTCCTTCGCTTATTTATTCCATTTTACCTGCGCTTGTGCTTGGTGTTTTGTTCTAAACTGATTTTCTTTCACAATTTAAGGCCATTGCGATAGAATGATGAACTACCAATGGTCAATGGGAGACAACTCGTACAAAATATTGTTATTAGTAATGTCAGAGTTGCTTCCCTTATTGAAGAGGAAAGTGCTTATTTCTGACTGCTTCACGTCGTTACCTTTGAAGATAGGTCTACAAGAGACAGGCTCCACCCAAAGCCTCACTTTGGCTTTTTCCGGCAGTGCTAAATGACTGCGGCTACAGTACCTGAATGGTAGGAGCAGTAGGCGGGACATGGAACCTCCTCCTCATACCTGTGGTCCTTATATGCCTGTGCACCTTACAAAAAATGCCAGCAAAGAGCAAGCGTAAAACCGAGGACGAATAAACACGGTAACGTCTGTAGAGACGATCGGTTTGACAAGCGATAATTTTTCATTTAGCTGTAACGACTTTGAATCAGTTCGTATGGTAAAATTGTTAATTTCAATTATTCTAAAATCGACATGCCACCCGACAGAAAATAATTCTGTAAGACATATTATTTGTCAAAACAGGCGGTAGGTAGTCTCCCTTTTATTTCATGACAATTTATAACGCCAATATTTGAATTTGGAATTAAGGTAAGATTTCTCTAGAATAACAATGCATCATTTGGTAACATATCTCTGAGGTAACAGATATTAATAAATCAAATTAGAGAGTATATGATATCACAATGATAAATAAACGTACACTTACCAACAAAAATATGTTTTCATTTACGGACAATGTCGACAGATACGCTTAATATTGAAACGTTATCTTATAAACTAGTTCAAAACAAAACTTCAGGGCCTGTATTCACCAACCATTCTCAAGAACGTTCTTGGTCTTATTCTTCAAGATTTCCTGACTGTGAAAGTAACAGAACGTCTGATTGGCTAAACCATCCGGTTTAGCCAATCAGACGTTCTGTTACTTTCACATTGGCAAAATTCTGAAGAATAAGCCTAAGAATATTCTCAAGAATGGTTGGTGAATACGGGCCCTGGTTTGTAGAAATATATCATCCTCGGATACCCCGGGGTCTCCCTACTTGCTACGCTACATCGACCCTGGGATAATTGACTAATAAAACTTTGAATCAGCCGCCGAAAATCGATACGAAACGTCATGTAGCGTACAGTCCACTCGCCCATCACAAAATGATGATGGAACCAATGAAAAGCCAGCATTCGGCCAGCGGTAAAGCGAGGGAAATTCAATTAATTGTCCCAGGGGTCGATGTAGCGTAGCAAATAGGGAGACCCCGGGGTATCCGAGGATGGAAATATATCATCCTCGGATACCCCGGGGTCTCCCTATTTGCTACTCTACATCGACCCGTGGGACAATTAATTGAATTTCCCTTGCTTTACCGCTGGCCGAATGCTGGCTTTTCATTGGTTCCATCATCATTTTGTGATGGGCGAGTGGACTGTACCCTATGACGTTTCGTATCGATTTTCGGCGGCTGATTCAAAGTTTTATTAGTCAATTGTCCCAGGGGTCGATGTAGCGTAGCAAATAGGGAGACCACGGGGTATCCGAGGATGGAAATATATGAGGTAGATTAAAAATTGAGCCCTAAAGCTGTCCCCTATACTGACAACTATCTAGGGCGTCAAATAAACCCAACAGAAATGTTCAGTCTAGAATCTTCTCCCAAACAGTTACATTATCAAGGTTGCTTTTGTGAAGAATGTCTAAACAAAGCGGACAGTGTAGATTAAGACCAGACTGAATGTTCTGTGCAGTCTGATCTTAATCTACACTGGTGGCAAAGACAATTATTATTGTATTTGGCGGTTTGAAGTTTTTTCGCGCCTACATGTGGACCTCTTTAGACGGTTTAAATATATAGACTCTACAGTCCATTAAATGTATCTTGTAGAGAATTCAACACTACATAGGTTCAAATAGGAGAAAGGGGGGGGAATCATTATAAGGGCGATTACTCTTGGTTTTCTCTTACTCTTAGGCAGTACGAGTTTTCTCCCCTAGACCACAATTTTAAAAAAAAAAAATCCCAACTGCGATAGTTTTGCATTACGGGTCTATAGGCTTCATTTATTGGGTCGATTGCTAAAGGATATAATTCGATATCGTAAATAAACTGTATCTAATTGAGAAAATGAGAAAAATGACTATTTATCCATTTTTTTCGTCATATGTTAATCAAGGAAAATCATATTTACACATATTATTATGTAGATTACGCCGTAGCTTTAAATCAATAGTATGCTTGTATATGATTATATTTCTTATACATTTTTTATCGAATAATTCTCATGCAATTCAACCCTTCACATGACAGTCCGGATATTTAGGGACACTACTTAGGCTTTTGGAAAACATGTTTGGAATCTTGAGGAAAACTGCTGGTTACAAGCAATTTTCCTTCTGCTACAACGATTTCATATCCTTCGCAAAGTCCTTCTTTTGAGAAACTTTTGACCAAACAGTAGATTCCATCTGCAGATGCTATTTAAAACCAAAGACTACAAAACTTTAAACTTATAGTTTGGTAGATTTGTTGGTTAAGAATTTAACCCTTATCCTACTATGTAACTGAGATAAAACCTTCAAACTGATAGTAACTAGAGGCGCCTGAGCGCGTGTATCGCTCCTCAGGCCTGATTTTTCTGTAACAGTGAAGAGAAGGTTTTAACAATTACCATTCAATCCTGCATTTTAGCTACCAACTGAAGAGAAAAAGCTAAGAAAAAGATTGCGAGAAAAGGAGAAAATAATGGTAACCAGCATGTTCTAAGTTTTCCACAATAATTTCTACCCTTTTTGATACAAGTTTTACTAATCTGAAGCTATATTATATTGTCTGCAACATCTTTCAATTATGAGCAGTTACAAAATTTTGTCATCTGGTTATAGTTAAAGAGGGTCTTGTCACAAACCATTTTGGGTGGGGAAACATCTAAATATAGAAAACTAGGTCACCAGGTTTAACACCCCTTCTGTTCACTTTGCACTTAGTCACCAGTAGGTCAACAAACCTTTACCAGAATATTAAAAGTGCAGAAGTTCTCTTGTTTTATATGAAAAGGACTATGGATTATGTAAAGCAACTCTCTTTAACCCTTTACCAAACAACAGAATTTGGGATGTGACCAAATTGAAAGCATTTGCAAACGACAGATTAAACATTGATGAAATAATGATTTCTCTCTTTGATAGAGTAGAAAACACTGAGGGAAAATGAGAAAATGCTGATTACCAGCATTTTCTCCTTTTCCAACAGTGTTTTCCAAAGACTTCTCGTCTTTGGTTGATTAAGAGTAATTTCACCTTTTCCCAGTGAAAACAACAATGAAATCCAATGAATAGTTTGAGAGAAGAAATTTTTCAAAGATTTTACTTTATACCATAAAAGGAAATTGAGTCTCCCATAACAGCCATGTTTTTTGACGGATCATTTTTTTTAAGGAATTCTATAAACCTCTACCTAAGGAACATTCCTGCAAAATAATAATGCTATCCAATTAGCGGTATGGGAGGAGAAGATTTTTAAAGGTTTTTTACTTTGGTTGCCATGGCAACCAGAATTCTTCATGGAGCACAATTATTTGAAAAAAATTGAAACTGGACCACCTAAAGAACATTCCTGTAAAATTTGGTAAAAATCCAGTCAGTAGTTTCTGAGAGGAAGTTTTTTAAAGAAAAAGTTTACAGACGCACGGACGGATGAACGAACGGACGGACAGACGGACACACGACGGACACAACGCCATGACAATAGCTCGCTGGCCTTTGGCCAGTGGAGCTAAAAACCAAAATTTGGCTATTTCAAAGGTATCTTTTTCAGGATTAGACATCCCCTTATTCGACAGTGTAGATCAAAGATCAGACTATATGTTCTGTGCAATCTGATCTTGATCAACACTGTCTGTAAAAGGTCCTTGAGTTGTACTTAACCCTTTACCCCATAAGCCATTTCTATGGTATCTCTAATTAACCCTAAATAACAGCAAGGATGAAGCTGTTTCTTATCTGTATATGACACCTTTTGATAGTGTAGAAAACATTGTGGCAAAAGGTGAAATTGCTTGTCACGCATTTTGCGAGTTTGCTAGCGTTTACTTCAACCCTGGATTTAACCAATTTGCAATGGAAATAGGGACGTTTTAATTAAAAGTGGGATGTTTTGACTGTGGGACGTTTTATCCGGATACCGTCTGCGCATGTGCAAAACGCGTTTAAACTTTTCCCTGAAGGGATTCCTCATATCCGTAAACATATTCTTTATTTACTGAATACTACAATAATTATGAGGCATGAATAAAGTATTATGGCATATGTAGACAATATCAGGTATACAAAGAATCGGCAAATTCTATGTTTTTGTCAAATATCATCCGGGTAATGAAAATATTTCATAAATAACGCCGCAAAAATCGAAGGGAGATTTCTGTGCGGAGTTAATCCATGGACAGGGAGAAAAACCATCAATATATGCACTGCGACTGATGTCGCCGTGCAATGATGTATGCAACATTAAAAGGGAGGTAACTCATTACAACCTGCCTTTTAACTTCAAATGTTCTCCAGGCTAAACAGTTGTTACTCAAAATGTTTGTGTAAGAGCCCACAACTCTTATCAACAATCGACGGTGCCAAGTTGGATGTTGTGCTGAAAGTGTAGTCATGGATATAAGGCTGCCGAAAGGGAAACTGCTTTTGAGTAGGTTTTGCCAGTGTACAGGACATGTATGTTCTGGGCATATTATCGAATCAGATCACAAGAAATTTCTTTGCAGTATAATAGTACATTTTACCTACCAAGATACTTAACCTTCTTTCAGACAATCTCTGTTTTTCACAACTTTGGAAAACAATTCTGTTGAAAACTGTGGGAAAAGGAGAAAATGCTAGTAACCAGCATTTTCTTTTCCGCAATGTCTTCTGCCCTCACTGAACAAATTTCAATTGCTGAGTGTCCTTAATTTTGTTGTCTTCTAGCACTTTCAATTTGTCTTCTAGCACTTTCAATTTGGACCAGTCTAAAAATTTGTTATTTGTTACAGAGTTGAGTCTAACTGTCCTTGTTATGTTTATTTAAGAAATAATCTTCTTCCTATCGTGGTTTATCGTTCAATAAACCACAGTTGTGAGTTATGAGGCACAATATCCACGAGGGCGATAGCCCGAGTGGTGTATTCATTGCGCTTCATAAGTGGTTAAAACTTTCAAGCCAATTTAACCCATTACCACACAATCCCTACTTATGACGACCCTGCGAAAGAAGCCTTTACAAAACATTGTGGGAACAGGAGAAAATGCAGGTGACCAATTTTCTCCTTTTTTCTCACAATGTTTTCTACCCTACCAAAGAAAATTTGCACCATTTGAGCCACATTGAAATTGTCGTCTGCAAAATGATTTCAATTTGGACAGGGCTAAAATTATGTCGCCTGGTAAAGGGTTAACCCATTACCAAACGACAATATTTTAGACTGGTCCAAATCAAAAGCATTTGCAGATGACAAAATAAAAGTGACTGAAAAATTGAAATTTGTTCTGGGAAGGGTAGAAAACATGGTGGGAAAAGGAGAAAATGCTGGTTACCAGCATTTTCTCCTTTTCCCACAATGTTTTCTAAAGGCTTCTTTCTCAGGGGCGTCAAAAGTAGGGATTGAGTGGTAAAGGGTTAAAACATCCAAATGTTTCTATAACAGAGAATTTCTGTATTGGACAAAGATCTGTACAGTCTGATCTTGACCTACACTGTCCATGAAAAAGGTCCTTGAATCTTGCTTAGTAGCAGCTTCATGGTTAGATAGAGGATCTTAAAATCATGAGAAAGGGGGTTTTTGAAAACATTTTAAGAAAAGGAGAAAAACCTGGTATCTAGCATTTTGTTATCTGAGAAAGGGTTATGGACTCTGTTTATATGCTGTTTGACTAAATCAGGCACTGAAAACTGTAATATGTGAATAGTCACTGAAGTTTTAACCCTCTACCACACAATGCTGATTTCTAACTACCCTTGGAAAGAGGCCTTTAAAAACATTGAGGTAAAAGGAGGAATTGCTTGTAACCAGCATTTACTCCTTTTCCCACATTGTTTCCTACCCAGCTAAAGAAAACCTACCGTTTGAGCCACTTTGAAATAGTCATCTGCAAATTAATGCCTTCAGTTTGGTCCAGGCTAAAGTTTTGTCGTGAGATAAAGGTATAATTACAAGCTCAAGCATAAATAAAACTTTCAGTTTGAGCACAAACTTAACTCATTACCACACGATAAAATTGTAGACTGGTCCAAATTGAAAGCATTTGCAGAGGACAAAATAAAGGTGACTGAAAAATTGAAATTTGTTCTGGGAAGGGTAGAAAACACTGTGGGAAAAGGAGAAAATGCTGGTTACCAGCATTTTCTCCTTTTCCTACAGTGTTTTCAAAAGGCTTCTTTCTCAGAGGCGTCAAAAGTAGGGATTGTGTGGTAATGGGTTAATAGAAGTGTTTAACCCATTACCACACAGTCCCTACTTTTGACGCCACAGTGTTTTCTACCCTTCCCAGAACAAATTTCAATTTTTCAGTCAACGTTATTTTGTCGTCTGCAAATGCTTTCAATTTGAACCAGTCTAAAATTCTGTCTTGTGGTAAAGAGTTAAAGTCGTGGCCAATCCAAACAGCCCAAACTCTTTACGAAAAGAATAAATTTAAGGCATGCTCAAATAGACAGCATTTGCAGAAGACAAGTTCAGTACGGCTCAATTAACTCTTTCCCAAACCACAAAAATTTAGACTGGTCCAAATTGAAAAGATTTGCAGACGACAAATAAAATGTAACTGGTTTGATGATTTTTGTTTTGGATCGGGTAGAAAGCATGTGGGAAAAGGAGAAAATGCTTGTTCCCAGGATTTTCTCCTTTTCTCACAATGTTTTCAAAAGCCTGGTGGTTAAAACTCAGAAACGTGTGGTAATGTGGTAATGGAATTAAGTTTTTAACCCTTTACTCCATAGATACTCTTTTCTACGCATTGCTTGTAGGAGCCTTTGGAAAACATTGTGGTAAAAGGTGAAATTGCTCGTGACGAGCAATTTGACCTTTTGCCACAATGTTTTCTATGCTATCAAAAGGTGTCATATACCTATAAAAAATGGCTTCATCCTTGCTGTTATTTAGGGTCAATTACAGATACCACAAAAATGCCTTATGGGGTAAAGGGTTAAAGGCTAAAAATATTGTGGAAAAGACAGAAAATACTGTCTTTGTGTCTGTCAGGGTTCCCGCTAGGCATCAAAGTAGAATATTGTCCACCATTGCCATTGACTTAGAAAATGTTACGGTATATTCTAGAATGCAGTGAAGATAAGAAATTGAAAAGGAACTATCCACAGTTTTGTGTCATGAAATCCTCCTACAGTTTTCCTTCAATTGTATTGAAACTTTTCACATATATTGGAGATTTGCAAGACCCAATTTTCAAATATCAGCTTGTCCTGGTTGAGGAATTATCTCCCCTTGAACTTGACCATTTTTTCTGTCAAAGCGCTGGTGGGGATATTAAATCACATCCAGTGACAACTCTGGTTTTTTTTTGCAAGTCTACTGTAGCACAAAACCTAATGCAATTGTAAAGTGCCATCTCGGACTAGCTTGCAGGGAGTGCTGATCCGAGACGACAATTTATGCAAATGCCTGGATGCCCCTTTTCATGTGTTGTAAGCCAAATCATTTGTCAGTGGAACTTTGAGAATGACTTTATGTTGTTGAATTTATGAGGGTTGTCCACAAGTTGGTAGAGTTGTATTTTTTCACATCATATTTTGAGAATGATCCAAAATCAAACACACTGTTAGAGAGAAACATGTTAATAAACTGATGGTAGGAAAACAACTTAAATCTTTACCACATGAAAAAATTGTAAACTAGTCCAAATTGAAAGCATTTGCAGATGACAAATAAGATGTGACTGAAAAATTCAAATTTGTTTTAGGAAGGGTAAAAAACATTGTGGGAAAAGGAGAAAATGCTGGTTACCAGCATTTTCTCCTTTTTCCACAATGTTTTCAAAAGGCTTCTTTCTCAGGGTCGTTAAAAGTCGGGATTGTGTGGTAAAGAGTTAAGACTGAAGTAACTATCAAATTGTAAATATCAAAATGGAGATCCATGCCAAAGGTGTAGATAAATATGGAAAAATTTCTTCGGATACGGTCCTTTTTCCATTCAAGTACATGTGGCACTGTTGCTTTGAATTAACCATAATCCCATGTTTTAACCCATTACCACACAAGACCTACTTTTGATGACCCTGAGAAAGAAGCCTTTAGAAAAACATGATTTGAAAAGGAGAAAGTCTTGATACGGAGCATTTTCTCCTTTTCCCACAATGTTTTCTACCTTTCACAAAACGAAATTCAAATTTTTAGTCACTCTTATTTTGTTGTCTGCAAATGCTTTTGATTTGGACAAGCCAAAGATTTTGTCATTTGGTAATGAGTTATAGATATTGAAGAATGCTTTTGACAACAATGGTGGAAAAGGAGAACATGCAGGTAACAAGCATTTTCTGAAAATGTTTTCTAGCCTATCAAAAACAAATTTCATCATTTGAGCCAAAATGTTGTCTGCAAATGCTTTCATTTAGGGCTTGTCTACATTTTTATGTGGTATGTGGTAAAAATGAAACATACCTTGCGTACTTCTAAGGGCTTCTGCAGCTTAAAGTTGGCATGGTTATGAAAAGCTGTTGTTGCTTTTTATGTAATACATGCACAGTGCTGTAGAAAAGGGGTTTAAATGCTGTACCAAACGACAAAATGTAAGGCTGGTGACCAGTGGTCAAAATTCAAAGCATTTGTAGACAACAAAATAAATGTAACTAAAAAATTGAAATTTGTATCTAACAGGGTAGAAAACACTGTGTGAAAAGGAGAAAAATGCTGGATACCAGCATTTTCTCCTTTTCCAATAATGTTTTCAAAAGGCCTGTCTCAGGGTCTTAAAAACCGGGGATCGTTTGGTATAGGGTTAGTGTAATTCCTTGATGCATTATAACAAGCAAGTCATGTCTTATTTATACATGTTGTTGATAGTTTGTGATAGATCTGAAAATTGTCTCTACCATAATGGGGGAAAAAAATCAAGTATTTTTTGAAATATAAAAAAAAAATGTCTTTTTTTTTTTGGATAGGACTAATGAAACATTTCTGAGGCGGCTGGAAAATAAAAGCAAAGCATCAGTTGCAGGTAAACAACTTGTTTCTTCTTTGCTTTATCCCTTCACCACACAGTCCCGAGTTTTGTCAATCCCAAGATGAAGTCCTTTCGAAAACATTGTGTGGAAAGGAAGCGATGCTTATAACCTAACCAGTATTTTCTGCCCAGAGAACTTCACCTCTTTGTACCAATTTCAAAACTGACCTCTGCAATCACTTGTACTTTCAGTTTGCAAGTCAAGAATTGGAGCTCTTGTCTTAAGTCCTGGGCCAGTATTCACCAACCATTCTTGAGAATATTCTTTGTCTTATTCTCCAAGGTTTTCTACATTTGTAAATAACACAACTTCTGATCGGCTAAACCGAATGGTTTAGCCAATCAGAAGTTGTGTTGCATACAAATGTAGAAAAATCTGGAGAACAAGACAAAGAATGTTCTTAAGAATGCTTGGTGAGTACGGGCCCTGGGCATTACTGACTGCTGATTACTGACCAGGATTTGCAAGCATGTTTCAGGACATAACAAGTTATGCTTTATCTTTTCTCCACACAATCCCAAGTCTTTTCAACCCTGGTAATGACAAATTTTGAAAGCATTGTGGGAAAAGGATAAAATGCAGGTAACCAGCATTTTTCCCACAACATTTTTTAACCTTTCACAGACAAAACCCATTATTTTTGCCAAGTTTACTTTGTTGTCTGCAAGTGCTTTCCATTTGGACCAGTATACATATATATATGTGACCCGTCACACAAACAGGGAACATCTGTGAAAAGTGTCAACCCTGGTCAACATGCGGGAATAGTGCATGCTGGCAAGGGTCAACACTTTTGGCTTTTTAGATAATTCTGTATGAATAGTGGTCATTCTACCATGTTATACAATCATTTTTGCACTACAAACTTAAATTGACCTGCAGTATTGCTGATCTCTTTTCATCTAATAAACCCTTTCCCAAACAATCCCTGGTTTTTATGGGTCTGGAATAGTAGCCTTTTGAAAACATTGTGGGAAAAGGAGAAAATGCTGGTAAACAGCATTTTCTCCTTTTCCCACAGTTTTCTACCCTATCACAGACAGAAATCATCTTTTCAGCAAGAGTTGAATTGTCATCTGCAAATGCATTCAATTTGGTCTAGTCCAAAAGTTTGTCGTTTGGGAAAGGGTTAATGTTTGGAATTTTCAGACTGTCCCTTTTCGTGTGACAGGTCACATATAATAAACAGTTTAATTGATCAGTTTACATGCTTTGAATTGTATCAAGGTCCCCCAAACAAAGAAGATGGCAAAGCCAGTCAGCGAAATCAAAGTACAGACCAATCAAATTCAAGCTCATCTGTGATTGGAGATACGTCCTTGGAAACTCTATCCACGTTGGACACAGCCTCAGCAAGTTCTGTAAGAGGGCCTGGTAATGAATATGCAATAAGCAGTGATGAATATGCAACAGGTGGTGCTAGTAATACAAATGGACTAACTGGTGAGGAACAAAAAAGACTGAATGCACTTTCAATGATTTTTCCACATATTGAAGAGTCTGTGTTGATTGACATTTTACAACAAGTTGGATTTTCAGTAGATATGGCAATAACCCTTCTACAGGGTTAACTTTTTATCAGTTTTTATCCACCTGCCATGATATTTCCTCATACTAAAGAATCTGGGTTAATTGACCTTTCTGTAAAGGGGAGTTTGGCGCGCTCCTCATAGTAACATGCTACATTGGTTGTCATGCCTGACAAGCTAACCAAAAATTGTTTCAGACTTTTTTGTTTTTTAAAATGACGCAGTAGATGTGACCATGAACCTTCTACAGTGTTTACTCTTTATCACTTTTTATCCAACTGCCATGATATTTCCTCATATTGAAGAATCTGTGTTAACCCTGTACCTTACAATCCAGACTTTTAACAACCCTGAGAAAAAGGCCTTTTGAAAACATTGTAGGAAAAGGAGAAAATGCTGGTATCCAGCATTTTCTACTTTTCCCACAATGTTTTCTACCCTATCAAGGAAAAATTGCACCTTTTCAGCCTCATTGAAAATGTCGTCCGCAAATTGCTTTCAATTTGGAATGCTCCACAATTTTGTCGTTTGGTAAAGAGTTGATTGACATTATACAGCAAGTGGACTTTAACCCTTTCCCAAACGAAAAACTTTTGGACTAGACCAAATTGAAAGCATTTGCAGACGACAATTCAACTCTTGCTGAAAAGATGATTTCTGTCTATGATAGGGTAGAAAACATTGTGGGAAAAGGAGAAAATGCTGGTTACCAGCATTTTCTCCTTTTCCCGCAATGTTTTCAAAAGGCTACTGTTCCAGACCCGTAAAAACCAGGGATTGTTTGGGAAAGGGTTAAGGTACACATGGCAATAACCATCCTACACGGTTATTTATTTATCAGGGAACAAAATTTTAGAACCATCAAAATAGATGGCCTTTGCATACAACTAAAGTAGACATGGTTCATGTAACTAGATTAGTCTTTGAAAGGTTAGAAAACATTAGGGTTAAAGCAGAAAAATGCTTGTTATCAGCATTTTCTGCTTTTCCCACAATGTTTTCTAAACCTTCTCTGTTGGGATTGTGTGGTAAAGACTTCAGTCTCTAATTCGTTTTTGAACATCTGCTATAGTATTTACACATATTGATGAATCTCTATTCATTAAGAAATAATCTTTCTATCATGGTTTATCATTCAGTAAACCACAGTTGTGAGTTATGAGGCACAAAAAATAATCCACGAGGGCGATAGCAATATTGAAAGATAAACCACAATAGATAGAAAATTATTTCAATTCTAACATGACCAACTCTTAACTCTTTACCAAACAAAAATTTTAGACTGGTTCAAATTGAAAGGACTTGCAGACGACAATAAAAACGTAACTCAAGTTTGAGTTTGAGTCCAGCAGGTTAGAAAACATTGTGGGAAAAGGAGAAAATGCTGGTTCCTTTTCCCACAATATTTTCAAAAGGCTTCTATCTCAGGCTCCTAAAAACCAGGGATTGCTGGTTAAGGGTTAAAGGTTAGTAAAGCAGAAAATTTCTATGAAAAGTGTCTTCTTCATTTCCCACACTGTTTCCACAAGCCTCCTCTGTCAGGGTGGTTAACTCATTACCAAACGTCCATATTTCAGACTAGCCCAAATTGAAAGCATTTGCAGACGACAAAATAAAAGTGACTGAAAATTTGAAATTTGTTTTGTGAAGGGTAGAAAACATTGTAGGAAAAGGAAGAAAGTGCTGGTTACAAGCATTTTCTCCTTTTCTCACAATGTTTTCTAAAGGCTTCATTTTCAGGGGCTTCAAAAGAAGGGATTGTGTGATAATGGGTTAAAGCTTTGTATTGTGAAGTAAAGGGTCAACTCTTCAACAGTTTTTAGCTTCCTGCCACAGCATTTCCAAATATTGCCGAATCTGTGTTAATTGAAATTTTACAAGATGGATATTCAGAAGATATGGAAATGCCTTATCTGCAAGGTTTACGTTTAGAATTGTGGGAAAAGGAGAAAAATGCTGATAATCCTATCTAGGACAACTTTTATCATTTAGTCCATATTTAATATAAAATTCTCACATGCTTTCAAATTGGACCGGTCTAAAAGTTTTTAGCTCACCTGAGCACAACGTGCTCAAGGGGAGCTTTTATGATCACATGGTGTCAGTCATATGTCGTCCGTCATGCGTCATCCATCGTCAACAATGTTTTAAGCATCAACTCCTAAACTGCTGGGCAAATTTGAACCAAAATCGGCTGGAATGTTCCTTGGAAGGTCCTCTTTAAAATTTTTTCACAGAATTTGATTCCGTCAAAAACTCTGGTTGCCATGGCAACAAAATGGAACTTTCTAAGAAATTCTTTAAAAATTTTCTTCTCTGAAACCGCTCGCCAGATTTTAAAATAATTTCAAAGAGATGTTCCTTGGTGACCCTTTTCAAAAACTGTTCAAGAAATTTTGATCTCTCAAGAAACATGGCTCTGGTGAATGGGGGCTTCTTGCAGTATACGGAAATGAAGGAATTCTTAAAAATTCTTCTTTTCTGAAACTGTTGGTCAGATTTTGAAATAATGTCACATGGATTAAAAATTGTTCGCCAAATTTTGATCCGTCAAGAAACATGGCTCTGGTGAATGGGGGCTACTTGCACTATAGGGAAATGAAGAAATTCTTAAAAATTCTTAGAAATTCTTCATCTATCGAATGGCTGGTCAGATTTTGAAATAATTTCACAGAGATGTTCCTCGGGTGATCCTTTTTAAAAACTGTTTGTGAAATTTTGATTCATCCAGAAACATGGCTCTGGTGAATGGGGGCAGTAGTTAAATATTGAGAGTTCTGGGGCAAGTCCCTTTTTTCGCGTGTGCATGCGTTTTTTCTCGGGGCAAGTCGCGTTTTTGCGTTTTTTGACCTTTTGACCTTTCCCCCCTCGCGAGGTCATGTGACCCCGAGCGGGGTCAAGGTCACTTAGGGGTCAAGGCCACAGAGGGGTCAAGGACACTGAGGAGTCAAGGTCAAGAGCCTCGTTTTCGTTTGAGCCTCGTTTTCATTCCCTTCTGAGAGCCTCGTTTTCATTACCTTTCCCTTCCGTCAAAAAAAACATCTCTAGCGCGCGCATTGGGGGCGCCGCGGCGCTCCGCGCCGCGACGCGCGCCCCCCTTGCTGCTTCTAAGAGGCCAAAGTTCTTTTTTTTCCTTCGTCTCTAGAAAAAAAAATGCGACGGTTCTCTCGATATATATTTCCGCTAAAAGCAAAAAAATATATATCATCGTTATTTATATCTTATAATGCCCCCAAGCTAACGTACTTATCTTATCATCTAGAATATATCTTTTATCATCTCTCGAGCTTAACGCTATCTTATTAATTTCCTCAGTATATATTTCATGTTCGCGACTTCTAATCACGTTCATTTTTCTATGTTGATCTTTACCGCTAAATAAACATTTTTTATAATCCTCAAAGTTTATTTCGCGTTTGATTACTCCCTTTTTAATTCCCTTACATTTTTTTTCCTCTGAACAATCTAACATTTTATAACCGTATAACTTTGATCTTAAACCAGCAAACTCGGTTATAACCTTTCCCCCGCTTTCATCTTTGAACTTACCTAATAACTTTTTATTAACACCCGTAGGAATTCCTGAAGGATGATTATCAGGATAGTTACTAGTATCAAACCAATCATTAACATCTCCGGATATATCTTTATAGAAATCATCCGTTTCAATCTGATAGACATAGCTATCTGTGTCAGTAAGGCAAAGCTTTACCTTATCTCCATACTTCTTTTTAATGTAATTATAATGAAAATCATACATTATAATTTTACTCAAATCGAGAATGCACATTCCTAAATAACAAGGCTTATTAAATGTTAAAGTTGTTTTACCCATATGAATGGATACTAAATTTTCGTTAAAAATAGTACAATGTTTAAAATTTGGTTTAGCGGCTAATTTTTCCGCTTTTAACCTATCATTGACTAATCTAACATCCACTCGGTTTCTGATATTTTCCATGGTTTTACCAAAAACCGAATTATTCATTAACTTAAAAAGGTCTTTCTCAAATTCAGAGGTAGCTTTAGCTCTTAAATTAGTATTCTTATCAATATATTTTTTCAACCAAGGGCTTTCATTAAATATAATTCCTCTATGAATTTTTCTTAGCTTAAGACCAAAACCTAAATACTGTTTTAAATTCTTATAGTGAAGAACATATTCCTTTTTGCAATTCAAGTTAGGAACCAACTTTTCAACCGTACTTATTTTTATGCTCTCAGGGGCTAAGGGGTAATCATTATGCGTATCGTGTAACTCCGTTGGGTATTCTAAATCAACTTCTAATATACACGGGAAATTCTCCCATTTGCTAAATTCGTCTTTAGTCATCCATCTAAATCCGCATGTAGGAAGAGGAAAAGACATTCCACTACCATATAAATTATTTGCGTCTAAATATTCGATAAATATACTAGGTAAAGTTTTATCGTGTTGACTTCCCATATACTTATTATTTGCCCTAGCGTATCTATGGCTAATCACTGAAACCCCTCCCCTTATCCCTTTTTCAAACATTAAAAGCATATCAATATCTGTTAATAACTCTAACTTAACATTCGTTATTAACAGACAAGCATCAAACGCATAACCGGGAAGAGTATAATACCATGCAGGATCTAAATTATATTCGTTAAAAAAAACTTCCCTAAAATTTTCAAAAACATCAGCTAACAATAAAACGTCTGACAAGTTATATAAATCGTGGTAATCCCTAAGATTTTTTAATTTAAATGTATCCCAAACGACTTTCGCGTGATTATAATCCTCATCACTAATATCACTATCATTAAGTCTCGAGTAAAAAGAATCTTTATGCGGTAACTTAGTTTCATTAAGTTTTTCTAGAGAATCAACATATTCGTAAGGATAAACTCCTTTTCGAAGAAGTAAGTCGAGTTCTTTACCATCAAAATATTTAGAGACGTTTTTAAATTTTTCCTTATTATTCTTAAATTTATTAACTAGCGAATCTAAACTAGCCGATAAAAACTTTAAGCTATCAACGAATCTAATATCGAGAGTTTTATTTTTATCTTTTTTATCCTTCAGACTATGATAACTTCCAGTAATTACCGTTTTAGTAAAACTCACATATTTTTCCTCATTTAGAGGAATAACATTAATTCGTCCTTCAGTTATACCGAGATTTTTAATAAATAAATGGCTATCATAACCAGTAAGGTTATGAAAAAATACGGGAAAAAATCTAGCTTTTTTATATTTTAAATTACAAGCATTATGCGCGGCTCCTCTAAATTTTCCTGTATAATGGCAATGATCCCTTACCTTTTTTTCATTTCCTTGAAAGCCCTTTTTACAAATCCAACATTCAGTTGCTGACTTATATATATCAAATTCTTTTCTACCATATATCATCTCGGAACTAGGGATATTATCTATTTCACGAGCAACTTCTTCTAACATTTCTAAAAATTTTTTAGACGCGTCTTCTCCGGTATATCGCTTTATTTTTGATTGATAAACGCTTTCATCAAAAGATTTAACGTAAAAGCAAAATCCAGTTGGCTCATGTTTTTGATACTGCTTCGTATAACTCGCTTCTGAATTCGGATCGCAGGAATGCATCGGTTTAATACAAGACTCAAAATCTGCATATACAACAAAAGGTAACCATTGTGTACGAATTAAATTATTAAACTCCAGAATCGTTCCTGGAGGTGGCATATTTACTTGTACTGATGACATTTCATTACACAATTTTCGATGTTTTTCTAGAATTTCTAAAGATCGAAAAGAATTCACGCAATTCCAACAAAAAAATATTTTTCCGTTATGATTCGTTAATTGCGAAGATAATAAACGACTAGGGTTTTTAACCAAAGTGTAATGAGTATTAGATTCATCAGTTAGTAATAAGAGAACTACTAAATGCTCTCTATTAAAAGTTTTTTGCTTTCTGAGCGGGTAAACTGTTTCATTTTCGTGACCTAAAACAACGATGGAAATATTTTCATTTTGTTTTTCGAATCTATCAATATCCTTTAGCTTAACGGGATACTCTATCCCTTCCATATTTAAGGTGTTAATGTCTTCCTTTAAATTCTGATCGATTCTTTCTGGATTCTCTAACCTCGGTTTAATTCCCCTCATAACCGCATAAGCAAAACATTTATTATCATTCGTATTTTTTGGGTTAATAATTGCTTTCTTTCTCGCGAGTGTAGTTGGAGTAGGAATATATGAATTACCTTTTAATGGTTTGTAATCAATCATAAATATCTTTAAATCAACTACCCTAATAAAAATCCATGGGCTTCCATCTCTTTGAAAACTTGCGAGGTTTTCTAAAACTCGTTCAACCATAATAGTATATTTCTCATCTACATCCGTTTCATCTAAAATAAGTTCATGAAATGAATCAAACTGTCGTAAAACGGGAAGATTTTCTATTATTTGTCCTATCCTTTTAAGGAGACATGTCAACCTTAGCTTAACCTTTGATCTACGATTATTTCTTAAAAGATTCGTTACCATTTTTCGTACTCGTTCTAAGTACTCATCCGGACCAAAGCCTACAACACCATCAATAACATATTGAACGGCAAATTCTTTTAAAGAAGATGCTTCTTTCCGAATTTCTAAATTATCAAACTCTTTTTCTTTTTTCTCTTTTTTCTTTCTTTTTTCGGCTCTTTGTTTTCTCTTAGTTTCTCTTCTTACTTGTTTAATTTTAGCTTCT
Source organism: Tridacna crocea (assembly GCA_943736015.1). NCBI lineage: Eukaryota > Metazoa > Mollusca > Bivalvia > Cardiida > Cardiidae > Tridacna > Tridacna crocea. Next base: position 22,112,158 of record OX031069.1, read on the forward strand.
TTCTTTTTCTTTTCTTTTTTCTTACGTCTATATTCTTCTCTAGCCCGTTCTGCCGTTGTTTGTCTCGGGCCTACAGTTCTATCTCTGTCTCTAGTTCTATCCCTATTTAAATTTCTAGTCCTTTCCCTACCTCTTCTAGATAGTTCATCTAAAAATTCCGAACTTGGAGGAGGGGGTTGATAGGGAGTTGGAGGAGTGGGTTGATAGGGAGTTGGAGTTAATATTGGCGCGTTAATTAACTCATTTTCCCGATCGAGAATATCTCTACCAAAAACTAAATCAAGTAGTTCTGCTCGACGAAGCCTCGAATATCCGTGTAAACCTCGTTCACGAGCTAATCGTTTTAAATCACTTACTGTGTAACTCATCTTTTTTAAATAAAAAAATTTTTTCTTATACTAAAATTTTTTAAGTATTAAATAAGAGATACGAACAAAAACGGCCCATTTCAAAATTTTATTATATCTTTATACGTTAGATATAATAAAAATTACTGAATGATAATTTTATATTTACCTTTCCAAATCCTTCCGTTAGAATTTAAGATAGTTTGCGGGCAACGATCTATATATTTACTAGCGCTATAAATCGATGGAAAAGATATTATTTCCCCGGTGATAACATCTTCTAAAGTAACTGGTTTAGGTTTTTTCCTAATAGCCCGTAATTTATCGTATTTAGGGTCTGTATTCTTTTCTGGTTCAGGCTCCTTCTCCGGTAGTAAGCCGTGTGAGCTTACCAACTTAACTAACCGCTTTTTATCCCAGTAAGAACGAAAAGGTATATTATTTTCTATAAGAATATTTTTTAAATCTATAGTCTTTAGCATTTTTATATAGTTAAAAATATTTAACTTAATATACAACATTCATTTTATTTCCGTCAGACTGAAAGTTAATTAACCTATCACTAATAATAACAGCATATGCTTCTGTGTTTGCATCTACATTAGCATGAAAAAGCGCTTTGATTTGAATATCAGTAACGGAAATTTTTAGCCTTTCACTTTGCTTAGAAACATCGAACAAAAACAACGGATAAAGAGTTTTATAATCCGACGGGGAGATGTTAGGGTTTGATACTAACTCATCCATGTTAAAAAACTTAGACCTAAATAGCGCGGCATCGCCATAAGCTCTACTAAATTGCTGTTTCGTAAATGAAAGATTGTAGTCAACCTCTGGGTATCTTGTGGAATTTAACGTAACATAAATATTTTTAACACCTATATTGTTAAATATGGATGGATTTTGCCTTTGGTTGTTATTTTTATTAGTTTGGAACCCAACAATGATAAAACGCGGCACCTCAGGGGAAGATTTAACGGAAAGTCTCCAAGTAAACGATGTTGTCTGAGGAACAGAAATAGAGTCGCATTGTATCATTCTATATCCAACTGGAAACTTTTCTTTTTTCTCGATAAGTTTATAAAGTTCCATTTTCTCCTTATCCGCGGGCATGACGTGTGGCATATACCACATTATATTATCTAACTTAATTTTACCAGCATCAGCAGCGTTAGCTCTAAAAATTGCATCATTGTCATCATTTCTTGTCAAGGTGAGAGTTTGCTTCATTCCATACAATATCTTATTATAGTCCTCACAGAAACCGAATATATGTTTTAATGGAACTCTAAAGCTAAATGTACCTTTTGGGTCCGAATCATCAATGATATACTGTTTTCTTATTTTCCAACCCACGTTATTATCTTCTGCAGCGGCTGTTGTATCCTTGTACCACAATTGGTTTAATCCTTGTGATTTGGAAAAATCGTCCGGATATTTTAACAACCCGAGCATTGTAGTAGCTTGGCCAGGATATAATATGGACTCGATCTCTTGACCGGAAAGTTGGTACTTGATATTTTTAAATAGATGCATCATTGCGTTGTTTGTTAAGGAAACGTCTTCATCATTGTAACGTGAGTCATCAGCCTTTGTTAAGCTACCTTCTATAAGTAAATAACTTTCGCAAGGATGCGTAAAAATATCTTGGGTTTCGATGTCGATCCTAATTTCTCCTCCTGGGTTGTTGAGATTTGTACCCGTAATTGGGTTATACTCATGGTGCTCATACACATCTATGCTATCATGTTTTACGATTGGTTCGGTGATATTTAAGATGTCCATTTTATTAATACAATTATAATTTTTTTAAAGCGAAAAATTATAATTTACTCTATCCAAAGCTGAGGAAAAGATTTATCTTTGCCATTAAACCATACACCTTTAAGTATAATGTTTTTTAGTTTATCTTTAGGAATATGTTTGTTTTTCTTAGGGTAAATCTTGTCTCCATTCACAATTGTTATTTTTGGGATAGAAACGCCGCTTAGATACTTATTTACCTTTTTCTCAATCTCATTCATTATGGCTATTTTTTCGGGAGATAACTTGACAACAGCTTTTTGGTAATCGTATCTCGTTTGAACAATTTCGAGAATCTCACAATCCTCCAGTTCGAGAGATGCGTCTTTTAATAATCTAATAGATGTAGTATTAAAGTTTCTATGATACTCACGAATAAACATTAAATCCGTCATTCTCTTTTTTTTAATTATATATTTTTTTTCTTTAACTTAATTTTTTTTTTCTTCATATTACTTTAATGCCTGATCCACCGTTTAATTTTTTAACTAAGTCCTGTATAGCGATTGCGCTCCCATCCATCAAAGTGCTAATGTTTTGGGTTTTCGGACCCGTATATTTTTCTAGAATTTTGCGTGATTTTGTCGTTAAAGCTTTTTCAACTAATTTTTTCCCCGCGTCTACAGCGGCACTCTTCCCAGCCTCTAAAGCTTTTTTCGCTCCTTCCTTAGCAACACTCTTACCCACATCTAAGGCAGAAGATGCAATTTGTTTAGCCGCGCTACTGGTGAAAAGTCTCGTAAGAAGGTTCGCAATGCTGCTAAAGATTCCGCTACCTCCGTATGCATACCTTTTATTAAATCCTCTTTTCCTCGGCGTTAACATTTTTTATAATATAGACATTAATTTTTTATAAGCGTTCGAATCTATAACACCTTGCCTTTTTAATTCATCACACACGCTTACTAACTCGTTTCTTACATTCGTGTGACCCGCTTCTTTACTCGCTAACAATAGGTCGAGTCTTTCTATTAATGCGTTAGGATCACACGGAATAACAACGATACCCTTTCCTTCATACTCTTTTCTATTATCCCAAATAGTTTTAAGTATCATATTCCATTTGTATCCTTTACCGCCTTTAGGGTAATTACTGTTCGGATCGTTATTACGATGAAGGGCGTTGGTACGTAATATCAAATCCGCGTAATTGTCATAATCGTCATCAGTATAAATGTTTCTATCCGGTTTCCTCGTAATAATTAGCTCCCATAGCCCAGGGGTGCCTTCATATTCTTTATTACCAACTCTAATATTGTTATCATTGATAATAACTGGTTTATTACCGATATAAAAGATACCTTTTTTGTCATATAATCCGTATGTTGTATCAGATTCGTCTTTAGTAGCAAACTTTCTTAGATAATTTTCCGCTATATCCCCCAAAAACATCGGAGGTACAACCACTTCTTCAGGTGGTTTATCATAAGCTGTTATAGATGGAAAGGTTGGAAATGTAATGGCTCGCGGTAATTTTTCTATGCCTTCCTCAATAGGTTTAAGTTTTTCTACAACCTCTCTCGCTGTAGCTTTTTGCGTTTCTGTAATAGGTTTAAAAAACTTAGAAAGGTCAGTTTGTAGTTCTTTCTCCCCTGTTCTTTCCGCAAGTTGACTATCCCGGATATTCTTTTTAGTTTCGAGGAACTCTTTTACAATTAGATCCCTTTTTGCGGGGTCGCTTATTTTTAGAAATGACATTTTATATTAGGGATATATTTTTTTATCGCACTTTTTATCGTAGTTTTCATCGCATTTTTCATCGCACTTTTTATCGCATTTTTCATCGCATTTTTCATCGCATTTTTCATCGCACTTTTCATCGTACTTTTTATCGCATTTTTCATCGCATTCGTTGAGATCTTTTATGCCTTATTAAAGGGCTAGGCATAAAAGATTTAAGAGGAGCACTTTTTAGTGCTTTTTATCGACTTTTCCGATGCATGAGTAATCGCAATCCAACGCATCGGGGTAAAAAATTAAGATGTACTCAGCGGCTTCTATAACTTCGAGTCGTATTCTTTTATCGAAATCGTTAACGACTTTCCATAAAAAAGGTAAACTTCTATTAGTACGGACGGTTTCCACTAATCTTCTTGTATCTAAATCCGATTCTTTTATAATTTTTCTCGCGTAAACCTTATCTTCCTCGTCGAATAGATGCATCGCGATTTCTAGCTTTTCGAGGCAATCGTAAGCCTCGTGTTCTGTATCTTGTATTCTTTCCATTATTTTTTCTTTTTCATCCATCTCTCTCGCGGTAACCTTTTCTTCCTTATATAATAGGTTCATCGCGCTATTTAGCCTTTCGAAAAATTTGTAAACATAGTATTGTTCTTCTATTTCTTCCATCTCTCAAAAAAACATCCTTTTCTTACCGTTTTAAAAAAATCAATTACATTTACACGAGGGTGTTATTATTCTTTTCAACCAACTTCCGAAAGGACTCGCGCGCTTCTTGCCTCCCTTTCTCGATTAATGATTCTTCCGTTTTAGACGATATCTTTTTCTTTATTTTTAACCTAACCTCTTCCTTCATTACTTTATACTTTTCTAATTCTCCTAAGATTAGTTGAAATTCTTCATCCGTAACTTTGTTATCACTCAAAGCTTTCGATATATGTGAGGATATTGTGTTTAACTTACTCTCCGCGATTGTTTTAATTTTTTCGTGTTTTTCGGCTTTTACGGTAGACTTTCTTACGCTATACTTTCCGATTAAGTTTAAAAGACCAGTAAGAGCAGCTATTGATTCTAATGCTATCACTGCGGGTATCGCGACTACCGTTGATAACAAACCTATCCCGCCAGCTCCTGAAACCATTGTAACCGTAACTAAAACTGCATCTATATTATCTACTATCCTCGCGGCTCTGAAGTACTTTTTACCTAAGGATTCTCTTTTAGATTTTTCTTCTTCTAAGAATTTTTGGATTTCATTGATTTTTTGTAGTCGATATCCCTGCCCCTCATCAATTGGTGGAGCGGAAGGTAATTTCGGGTATAATTCCTCTTTCATTTCCATTTTTTAAATAGAAGGATATTTTTTTAAAAAAATGCCGCCCACTGTTAAAATGAATAGTAAACGAGACATAAGAACTCGTTTTCCTCAATCGTTATCGTTTTTTCGTTGGAATTGTTTGTAATAGCAATTATAATATCTTCGGTATCCTCGAGGCAAATTTCGTTTTGTAAACTACACCTCTTTAATTTTAAAGCGTGTGCTAATGAGGTTAAAATAACTCCTTTAGTCATCATAAAACCGAACCCTAATAGTATTTGCTTTACTTCATTAGGTTTCAGTGAAAGCTTTTCTTGACAAAAAATTTTCCAGGTTACCGTATTTACTTTTCGAGGCGGATATTTTAAGTCTTGTAATGGTATCCAATGAATCGTTTTTGGCTGACCCATTTTTTTATAAGTAAGTAATAATATTTATAATATAGCCCCTAAGATAGGTATATTAGCGAATGGACTATTAGGGCCTAAAAGAAGACCATTCCCATCATAAAGCTTTCCTCCTTGCTTTAAATACAAGCCATCACCAACAGACTCTAACCCTTTGCCTCTATAAGGACTCAAATAAAGCCCTTTTCCATCTGTTTCTACCTGAGAAACGTAACCTCCTTTTTTAAGGTAAAGGCCTGACCCCATCGCTTTTTGTACACCTGATGAGGCTAATCCAGAAAGAGCACCAACACCTAACGCTGGTAGAACGGTTTTTGTTATCATTGGCAAAGCTCTTGCGGCTAATCCGGCTAAAAGACCTAGAAAACCACCCTCTATTTCCGTATTATGTTTAAGTTGTTTCGCATTCATTCTAATCGTTATACCTTTACCATTCTCATAGGCTTTAGCCATTTTCTTTATTTGCGAATCGGTAAATGCTAAGGTATCATTACCGTCTAAATCCTCATGGCCTAAACGAATACTTACTGGGCAACCGGCTTTAACAGCATGTTGAAGCTTTCGCTTTTGTCCAGCCGATATATTAACTTTTACATTATTGTAACTTACCATTTTTTATATACAGTATTTTTTTTTTATCTCGCTTCTCTAATCTTAAATCTAATTGTTAAAGTTTCTCCTCTAAGATTTAGTAAAGTTCCATTTTGGTCTGTAATGTTTACCTTCATGGTGTGTATTTGATTCATTGTTATCGGTAAGTATACCAAATTTCGAGGAGTCTCAACAATTTTATACCCGGGGGAAACGTTTGGGAAAAAAGAGTAAATCGTATTTCGCGTTAAACCGTTAACATAACTTCCTGAGATAATGTCAATGTTAACGAATATACTGTTTATACTGAGAATATTTACGGGATTCTCCGACTCATGAAAGCCTTTAGCATATTTTGCGCCAGTAAAACCTAATACTTTGGAAATCGAGTTCGGATGATTAAAATCTACTAGGTATCCATCTTCTATATCAAGAACTGACCTTAAGGTATTTGTGTTAGCAGAAATGTTAATATAGTATTTTTCATTAGCTTTATCATAGTGATCGTTTTTTCTCATTTCCAGCTGAATGGTTTCGTTAATGTCTGTAAGTTCGTAACTTCCTTCTGGTATTATAACTTTAACCCATGAAGCGCCATTGTCCGGAGAATAAATAAACATGTTACCTTTTTCATTAATATTTGGAAAAGAGTAGTAAGTTTCGAGGTTTATCAACGCTATTTCGTATTTTTTGTCCGTGTCCAACTCAATAGGTGGAATAAACCTTGTTGTAAAGTGTGTTTTGTTATCGCTTACTATAATTTGCATCGATATTTTAGGTTCTGTATTTTTAACAATTCGTTTTAAAAGTTCTTCCATTTTTTTATACTAGATATAATTTTTTTAACTCGGTATAAAAAAGTTATCAAAACCGTGTCTGTACTTTCCATTATGTTTTTTACTCGTTAAATCGATGATAACAAAACCGTATGGCTTTTCCCAACACTTAAAACAAAATCTTCTAAACTCATCCTTAGACATATCTTCACTTACATGATCGCCATAAATATGATTAATGTTTTTTTGGTCTTGCGGAAAAAGACAAATGAAATTTGCATTTTCTCTAATAGTTTGCCTCGGTAACCTAAAATAATTTTGTGAAAGGTAAAAGCAATCAACATTACTATGTCTTCCACGAATATAGTAGCACTCAGGCGTACTTTGTCTTTCTAAAAGTAAATCGTCAAAAATCATTAGATTTTTATGTTCTGGATTTAATTCTCGTGGGTCAGGTACATCGTTCGCAGTTTCAAAGAAACTACATTTTATTTCCGATTTATTTTTAAACGTTTTTGCCCATTCTTCAACCAAAGCTGTCGGAGAAACGTCTAAATTCTGTATTTCATCTCGCGTGTTAAATAACTTTAAAATACCCTCTTTCGGCAGTCTTTCTTCAAAGGCTTTTTTAAGTATACGATATTCCGGTTGAAAAAGACTTTTTCCAAAAACACTTAACTCGTCGTAGTCGAGCCAATCCGGTCTAAGCAAAAGGTTAAGTAGAAGAGTGGTTTTACCACATCCTGATTTACCCACGATTAACCCTCTGATACTCTTTGGTAAAAGAGGGTGATTAAATCTCCTCGATAGTACTTCATTCCACGATAAATCTATTACGTTCATCTCTTTTTATATAACTTTTTTTTATTATTATATAAAATGTATTGCGTTAAATGTAAAACAGTTACTGATACGAGTAACATAGAATATACTGTTAGTAAGAATGGAAGAAATATGAGACGAGGAAAATGTGTGGTTTGCGGAACAACTAAAACCCAGTTTATTAAGGGATCTAAAAAGGGCGGATCAGTTCTAAACGAGATAATTAACCGTGTGCCTTTCGAGATGCATATCCCAGGTCACAATTTTACGGGACCGGGTACTAAACTTAAAAAAAGATTAAACCCCGATTTAACTTGGAAGAAATGGAGTAAACCAATCAACCGTGTTGATCATGCCGCCTATAACCATGATGTCTGTTATTTAAAACACGATGATACTAAAACTCGTAATGCTGTATGCGATAAAAATATGTTAGCGGAGCTAAAAGGTATTTACAATCCCACTTTAAGAGAGAGAATGGAAAGAGGGGTTGTTTCTTCCTTAATTGGTACAAAAGCAAAGTTTGGGATGGGGGTTAAAAAAAAACTTTCAGCTTGTGGAGTTTAGCGGAAGAATTACACAAACCCGTAAGAAGAAAATTTAAGAGAAGGAGAGTCGTGGTAAACGGTATTGATAGGATATGGGCCGCAGATTTAGTAGACATGCAAGCATTTTCTAAATTTAACCGAGGCGTAAAATATCTTCTCGCTGTTATCGACATCTTTTCTAAATACGGTTATCTTATACCATTAAAAGACAAAACGGGAAAGTCTGTCGCTAAAGCATTAAAGAGTATTTTTAAGGAGAGAAAACCCGAGAAAATGTGGGTGGATAAAGGTAAAGAGTTTTATAACAAGGAAGTTAAAGACTTGATTGAATTGTATTCTACCGAGAATGAAGAAAAATCTAGCGTAGTTGAGAGATGGATTAGAACAATGAAAGAAAAAATGTGGAAGTATTTTTCCGCTAACTCTACGAGCGTTTACATTAACGTGTTGTCTGACCTCGTTAAAGAATATAATAACACGAGACATTCTTCTATTAAGATGACACCGGTAGACGCGAGTAAAAAAGAAAACGAAACTTTAGTTTCGAAAAATCTTTACCCCGATCATTTCGAAATAAGACACGTAAAACCTAAGTTCTCCGTTGGAGATAAAGTAAGGATAACTAAAAAGAAAAAGACTTTTGAGAAAGGTTATACCACTAGATGGACTGAAGAGGTTTTTACGGTTTCAACGGTAAAAAATACCGAGCCCATAACATATAAAATTAAAGACCTTAATGGAGAAGAAATACAAGGTACCTTTTATGAACCTGAACTACAAAAAACTAGTCAGGAGTTGTATAGGATAGAAAGAGTTATTAAAAAAGGAAAAAATAAATCGTTAGTAAAATGGAAAGGTTATTCCGATGAGTTTAATTCTTGGGTTGATAATAATGATATTGTTAACGTATAAAAATGAGAAATATCGCGGTTGGAAACGTAATTTTACCGAATAGACCGTTAAGCAATTTCGAATTGGAAAGTGCGGTAAAACGATTAAAGATTCCTTCTTTTAGGGGAGTGTTTTTACGAAACACTTTACCGAGAAAGTGTAGAAAAAAGGAATGCGGTATATTAAACCTTGATGACACGGGCGGGTCTGGTACGCATTGGGTTGCTTGGTATAAAAACGGTAAAACTAAATATTACTTTGACAGTTACGGTATACAACCTCCTTTCGAAATTAAAGAGTACCTAAAAAGTCCAATACATTACAATAGTGATCAGTTTCAGCCAGCTGGAGAGGTATTTTGCGGCCATTTATGTTTGTTCGTACTTAAAGAGTTGGGTTTAGGGAATGAATTCCAAAATGTTTTAAATAAATTATTTTAGTAATAGAAAATAAGATGTCTGTTGACAAATTTGGAAAAACGAGAGATGATGTTATAACAAGAGATGATGGTGTGTCACTCTCTTACATAAATAATTTTTTTTTACGAAAAGACGGAACAACTAAAGTTACCGGTTCCATAAATATGAATGGTAACACACTTACGAAGGTTGGTAACCCAGCTAATCCGCAAGATGTTGCTACAAAAAATTACGTAGACAATACAAAGGGTTCAGGAGTGATAGGAGGTAAAAGAAACGATAGCTTTTTAGTAAAAGGTTCTTTAGATTTTGACAACACTCACAAGCTAAAAAATCTACCTCCTCCTGCTGAGGATGGTGATGCAGTTAACAAAATGTATACCGATAGATTTAACCAAAGACTTAGATACCACTTTGAATCTATGAATCCTTTTACGAATCAAAACGGGTACGAAGCTAAAGATAAGATTAGTATGAAAGGCTTTTCTATAGAAAACGTAAGAAATCCGCAAAATGAAAATGATGCGGTTAACAAAATGTACACCGATAAAAAAATAGAAGATTTAGAAGACAATCAAGCGTTTGAAAGAAGAACAAAGGGAGGATATCAAGTAAAAGGAGATATACACTTCAGAAAAAAGAAAATAACCGGCCTTCCCGACCCAGTAAATGAAAAAGAAGCTGTTAATAAAAGATATGTCGATAATCGTTTACCTTTTGTAAAAGAAAACGGACACTTTAAAGCGACGGCGATTATCGACATGGGAACAAAAAGATTAGCGAATTTACCCGAGCCATCCGCCAACGATGACGCTACCAGCAAGCGTTACGTGGATGAGAAAGTAAACGCTATCGTAACCGGAAACGTTGCCGTCGTTAGCGAAAATCCGTTTTTAAAAGAAAACGGCGCTTATATAACTACAACCAAATTAAACATGGGATTCAACCCCATTTTAAACCTTCCAAATCCTACAGAACCGTATGAAGCGGCACATAAGCGATATGTGGATAATGCTGACGCGTTTAAAGAAACGAATATAGTAACCGATTCGGGTGGAAATGAGGTTGCGGTTTTGCTGAGTGATGGTCCTCACTACGTAGCTAAGGGTGTATTGGCTACAGCGAGCCGAGTTGGTTTGTATCAGGATAGTTTTACGAGCGACAATGATGCGGTAAATAAAAAATATGTGGATGATCTAGTGTCGTATAATTTAGTATCTAAGGATTATATTGAAACTAGAATTAAGGCTGCGCGTGAGTATGTGTTTACTACCACAGGTTTCGCAGAAGGAAATTTAGAATTTGCTACTTATCCATTTTCTTTTGATGGTGTACCATTAAGACCTAATATATTTGAAGCTTACGGCGGGTATTTGGTGCCACTGGATGGAAAACTAGAAAAGGTGTATGTGTGTATAGAAAGTAAGCAATCACTTAGTAATTTTCGTTTTGATTTTTCTATCACGGTTGGCAACTGTCATATAACACAAGATAATTGGAGAGGTTACAATATGAAGACTTTGTTATTCACTGATGCTGTTCCTAAAGAAACTATCAACGTTAAAACGGGTGATTTTGTTAATATTTCTTTATTAAATGATTTTGTCATAGCGAATTATTCCTATATTAAACTAGTGTTTAGTTCTAATGTTTAAAGATGATAAGATAAGTACGTTAGCTTGGGGGCATTATAAGATATAAATAACGATGATATATATTTTTTTGCTTTTAGCGGAAATATATATCGAGAGAACCGTCGCATTTTTTTTTCTAGAGACGAAGGAAAAAAAAGAACTTTGGCCTCTTAGAAGCAGCAAGGGGGGCGCGCGTCGCGGCGCGGAGCGCCGCGGCGCCCCCAATGCGCGCGCTAGAGATGTTTTTTTTGACGGAAGGGAAAGGTAATGAAAACGAGGCTCTCAGAAGGGAATGAAAACGAGGCTCAAACGAAAACGAGGCTCTTGACCTTGACTCCTCAGTGTCCTTGACCCCTCTGTGGCCTTGACCCCTAAGTGACCTTGACCCCGCTCGGGGTCACATGACCTCGCGAGGGGGGAAAGGTCAAAAGGTCAAAAAACGCAAAAACGCGACTTGCCCCGAGAAAAAACGCATGCACACGCGAAAAAAGGGACTTGCCCCAGAACTCTCAATATTTAACTACTGGGGGCTACTTGCACCATCATTCATTCTACGCTAAATGTATTTATTATCTATTCAATATGAGAAAAAAATAAACCTAGGCTATAAATGAATAGCGTATCATGTCCTTTTCGATGTTCCAAGAATGGGGGACACAAACATGCCTTATTTTTTCTAAAACAACGTCCGGAATAATGCCAGTGGAATTTCATACATCACATATGTTAAGTTACAGATTTGCTTTTGAAAGCAGTATACAGCTTTTACCGTACAAAATATTACTTTTGTATTTAATACATTTTCATTAAATGACATTTCTTGGTAGAAATAAATAAAACTGAAATCAAGCGGTTAGGAGGAAAAAACAATGTAGCACACTTAAACTAGAGGCGCTTGAGCGCCTGTATCGCTCCACAGGCCTGATTTTTCTGTAACGGTGAAGAGAAGTTTTTAACAATTACTATTCATTCCTGCATTTTAAGTCACTAAAGAAAAATAGCTGTGAAAAACATTGTGCGAAAAGAAGAAAATAATAGTAACCTGCATTTTCTTAGTTTTACACAATAATTTCTACTCTTTTTGATACAAGTTTTACTAATTTGAAGATTTATTACATGTATGTTGCCTGCAACATCTTTCAATTATAACCAGTTATAAAAATTTTGTCTTCTGGTTATAGTTAAGGAGGATCTTGTAACAAACCATTTTGGGTGGGGAAACATCAAAATATAGAAAATATGTATTGTGACAATTGTTTTATTGAAGTTGCAGGATCAGTTTGATTTGATAACAAAATGCCTTAACACAAAAGTAAAGCCCTGTCCCTCTTTGTACTAGGTCACCAGTAGGTCAACAAACCTTTACCGAGTCTAGTTTTATACGAAAAGGATTATAGATTATGTAAAGCAACCGTCTTTAACTCTTAACCAAACGACAAAATTTGAGATGTGACCAAATTGAAAGTATTTGCAGACAACAAATTAAACATTGATGAAATGATGATTTCTCTTTTTTATAGCGTAGAAAACACTGAGGGAAAAGGAGAAAATGCTGATTACCAGCATTTTCTCCTTTTCCAAGAATATTTTCCAAAGACTTCTTCTTTAGGGTCGTTAAAAGTCAGGATTGTATGGTAAAGACTTACCACCATAGGAACTAACCTGCAATACAACAATGAAATCCAATGAATAGTTTGAGAGAAGAAATTTTTCAAAGATTTTACTTTTTACCATAAAAGGAAATGTCAGTCTCCTATAAAAGCCATGTTTTTTTAAGGAATTATGTAGACCTCTATCTAAGGAACATCCCTGCAAAATGATAATGCTATCCAATTGACGGTTTGGGAGGAGAAGATTTTTAAAGGTTTTTTACTTTGGTTGCCATGGCAACCAGAATTATTCATGGAACACAATTATTTGAAGGAATTTGGAAGAGGACCACATAAGGAACATTCCTGTGAAATTTGGTAAAAATCCAGTCAATAGTTTCTGAGGAGAAGTTTTTTAAAGAAAAAGTTTAAGGACGCACGCACGGACGAACGAACGGACGGACGACGGACACAACGCCATGACAATAGCTCGCTTGCCTTCAGCCAGTGGAGCTACATGTAAAAATGACTGAACTTGTTTTATTTCATATTAGATCTACTTTAAAATCATTTCTTTGATTTAAACTGATATTGTCAAAAGTAATCCTTATCATATATACAAATATTTTAGGAAAAATGATTCAACTCTCTGTCTTGTGCGCTTTCCGGTATTCCGCAGGCGTTTTACCCATGTTTCTGAGAGGAGAAGATTGCATCAGATACGTTAAATTGAAAAAAATAGTCTCGGGTTTCATGGATATTTTACAATTTGATCAACAAATATTGGTTAAGCTGTAGGGTATATATCTGTGTTTGAAAGAAGCACAGGGAAAAACATAGTATATGGAGTGCAACACGCGAAAAGGGTCATTCGGACATTTGCGTAAAGTGTCGTCTCGGATCAGCGTGTGCAGTCCGCACAGGTTAATCCGAAACGAAACTTTCCGATTTCATGTGATTTTCTGTTTTACGCATGTCTACTGTAGCACAAATTCTAATGTAGTCGTAAAGTGCCGTCTCGGATTAGCCTGCGCGGACTGCGCAGGCTAATCCGGGACGACACTTTACGCAAATGTCCGAATGCACCTTTTCGCGTGTTGCACTCCAATTATGTGAATAACAACAATGATCTTCGTACAGAACCTTTCAGAATCAGATACGTTAAATTTATGCATCAGATACGTTAAATATCTTTTAAATATTCTTATTTCGGCATACTCCATTTTTTCACATTCAAGTGAGTTTAACATTGCAAAAGCAATTACTATACAAAGACAACGGATGCTAATCATTGAAAATAATTCTCAACTCACCCCCTTTTCATGCAGGAGCAGCAACAGTAGTTACTGTACATTATTTTCAACCCGACATGGCTGTAAACAAGAGGCGCTTGAGCGCCTGTATTACTCCACAGGCCTGATTTTTCTGCAACGGTGAAGAGAAGTTTTTAACAATTACCATTCATTCCTGCATTTTAGCTCAATGAAGAAAAAAAGCTAAGAAAAACATGGTGAGAAAAGAAGAAAATAGTAATAACCAGCATTTTCTTAGTTTTCCACAATAATTTCTACCCTTTTTAGCTCACCTGAGCTTTTAGGATCACCTGGGCACGTATTCACCAACCATTCTTAAGAATATTTTTAGTCTTATTCTCCAAGTTTTTTTTTAAATTTGAAAGAAACACAGCTTCTGATTGGCTAAACCAAATGGTTTAGCCAATCAGAAGATGTGTTACTTTCAAATTTAGAAAATTCTGGAGACTGAGACCAAGAACGTTCTTAAGAATCGTTGGTGAATACGGGCCCTGGGGTCCGTCGTCCGTCGTGCGTCGTCAACAATTCTTTAAACATCAACTCCTTCTAAATCGCTAGGCCAATTTGGACCAGACTTGGCTGGAATGTTCCTTGGGAGGTCCTCTTTGAAAATTGAACACAGAATTTGATTCCGTCAAAAACTCTGGTTGCCATGGCAACCAAATGGAATTTTCTAGGAAATTCTTTAAAAATCTTCTCCTCTGAAACCACTGGTCAGATTTTAAAATAATTTCACAAAGATGTTCCTTGGATGACCCCTTTCAAAAATTAGTCGTGAAATTTTGGTCCGTCAAGAAACGTGGCTCTGGTGAATGGGGGCTACTTGCTCTATACAGAAATGAAGGAATTCTTAAAAATTCGTCTTCTCTAAAACCGCTGGTCAGATATTGAAATAATTTCAGAGATGTTCCTTGGATGACCCTTTTCAAAAATTGTTCGCAAAATTTTAGTTTAGTTAGTTTAAACATATTTAATTGTAATAATGAATTACAAAAGGATTGGGACGAAAGCTAACGAAAGCTTATAAAGTCCCTCTCCGAAATACAAATGGTTCATACAATAAATCCATATTTACAACAAAAAGCATACACACACACGCGCGTGCTCCCACACCCACACACATACCTTAATAGTCTACTGTCTAACAGAGAGACACAGAGAGAGAGAGAGAGAGAGAATGGAGGTTCATGCAGTACTAGTCAAATCTTTTACTTTCTTTTATGTATAAATGAATTTGAAGAAATAATTCTTTGTTATCCCAAAAACTTAAAGCATCACTTCCAAAGAGGAGTGTATTTAGATCTACCACACATGAAAGGTGTGAAAGAGAACGAAGTAAAACGCTTCTTTCATTTCGATATACTGGGCATTCAAAAAAATAATGTTGATTAGTTTCTATTGCACCACAGACGCAGAGAGGCGACTCAACTATATATCGCATAAATAAATGGTGCCTGAGAGAACTACATTAATTTCTTAATCTGGCATGAATAATTTGGAAACGTCTTTTACCGACAAAGAATAATTGATTTGGAATTGGTCTATCAATATTCAAATAATTCTTAAAACTCGAAACAGACGCTAAATTTCTAATATCTTGTGGAATTGAATTCCATTCATCAACGACAGATGGAAGAAATGAATTTTCATACAAGTTCGTCCTGCATGCAATGCTGTAAAGGTTATAAGAATTCCGAAGATTATAGTTACTGATGCTACTATTTAGTTGAGGAACAAGAGAACTTAAATATGTTGGTGCAAAGCCTTTCATCATTTTAAAGAAAAGTATAAGTTTATGCTTACGCCTACGCTCACTAAGTGATTCCCAACCGCACTCCTTTCGTAGATCAGACAAAGAGACTAGTTTACTACAACCTGTAACTATCCTGGCAGCTTCATTCTGAATTTTATCCAAATCATCTTTCAAATATTGAGGCATATTGTTCCAAACCACATCACCATATTCTAAAATTGGTCGAACAAATGAGAAGTATATCACTTGGAGAGACTTTCTATCAAGACGATTTTTTAATTGGCGCATAACATTTATTCTTTTCCAAGCCTTTTGTGCTATACTATTAATATGATAATCCCACAAGCCATCGCTGGAAAGGTGTATTCCTAAATGTTTATGTGTTTGTACATTTGGAATAAGAATGTTAGACATGTTTAGGTCCGGGTGAGTAGCTTTTGAACTTTTGCGTGAGATGACAAGAGATTCCGATTTTGTTGGATTAAATTTAACAAGCCATGATTCCGCCCAAGAATTAATTTTATTGACATCGTCTTGAAGAGTATTACCCGCTTTCGCAGGATTTCTAACAACCAGTGACAAGCTAGTGTCGTCCGCAAAAAGATTGATACCGGATTCGATATTTTCGACAATGTCATTAATGTATACAAGAAATAAAAGAGGACCAAGAATAGAGCCCTGAGGGACACCGACATTTAAATGCTTAGTATTTGAGTGGCAGCCAGGCAATACAACTCTTTGGCATCTATTAGAAAGATAGTCAGAGAACCATGCCAAGAGTTTTCCTACTATTCCTGCCCGTTTTAATTTAAAAATAAGGCCTTTATGCCAAACCTTGTCAAAGGCCTTACTTATGTCAAAAAATATAAATCTAATTTCTAAGCCTTCATCTAAAGCTTTACATATTTTGTTATAAAGAAAAATTAGCTGATTAATAGTAGAGTCACCTGGTAAGAAGCCTGACTGGCACGGCGTGAAGAAATGTGTTTCTATTAAATGATTAAAGACATGCTTATAGATTAAATTTTCAAAAACCTGTTCCATAGTGTTAAGAAGTGACACGGGTCTGTAGTTGGATGGTATCGAGGGATCGCCACTCTTAAAAAATTGGACAAACATTAGATGTTTTCCACGAAGAAGGTAAACTGCATGATTCCAAAGAAAAATTAAAAAGGTGACATAAGGGAGTTGCTAACTCATTTGCAGAATTTTGATCCGTCAAGAATCATGGGTCTGGTGAATGAGGGCTACTTGCACCTTACGGAAATGAAGAAATTCTTAAAAACTCTTCTTCTCAGAAACCACTGGTCAGATTTTGAAATAGATTCACAGAAATGTTCCTTGGATGACCCTTTTCAAAAATTGTTCGTGAAATTTTGATTGGTCAAGAAACATGGCTCTGGTGAATGGGGGGTACTTGCACAAGAAGGAAATGAAGAAATTCTTAAAAACTCTCCATCTCAGAAACCTCTGTTCAGATTTTGAAATAATCTCACAGAAATGTTCCTTGGATGACCCTTTTCCAAAACTGTTCGCAAAATTTTGATCCGTCAAGAACCATGGCTCTGGTGAACTGGGGCTACTTGCACTATAAGGAAATGAGCTCAGAAACCACTGGTCAGATTTTGAAATAATTTCACAGAAATATTCCTTGGATGATCCTTTTCAAAAATTGTTCGCCAAATTTTGATCTGTCTGTAAACATGGCTATGGTGAATGGGGGCTACTTGCAAGATATGGCCATGAAGAAATTCTTTAAAATTATGCTTCTCTCAAAGGGCTGGTCAGATTTTGATATTCATGTTATTTCACAGAAATGTATCTTAGCTGACCCTTTTCAAAACTTGCTTGAGAAATTTTTATCCATCAAGAAACAAGGCTCTGATGGCTGTGCGCTATTTACACTATACAGACATGAAGAAATTGTTAAAAATTCTTCTTCTCTGAAATGGCTGATTAGATTTTGAAAAAAATTGGCTATGGTCCTCTCAAAAATTCAGGTCAGCGGTCCAGGGCTATCTTGGCCCTCTTGTTGATACAAGTTTTACTAATTTGAAGACATTATGTTGTCTGCAACATCTTTCAATTATGACCAGTTATAAAATTTTGTCTTCTGGTTATAGTTAACCCTTTACCAAACTACGAAACTCAGACTGGTCCAAATTCCAAGCACTTACAGACGACAAAATAAACGTAACTCAAGTATTGAAATTTGTTTCCAGCAGGGTAAAAAAGATTATGGGAAAAGGAGAAAATGCTGGTTACCACGATGCTTTCAAAGGGCTTCTTTCTCAGGGTCATTAAAAGTCGGGATTGTGTGCTAAAGAGTTAAAGAGGGTCTTGTCACAAACCATTTTGGGTGGGGAAACATCAAAATATAGAAAATATGTACTGTAGCAACTCTTTTATCGGAGTTGCAGGATCAGTTTGATTGGATAACAAATGCCTTATCACCACTGCAAAGCCGTATCCCACTTTGTACTACCAAATAGAAGAAAACAATGTATTTCTACATTCAAACATCCAGATTCTTCTTATTATTTTTTTTCTATAAATAATATTCAGATATTAAACTAAGCAAATCATCCTCAAAACAAATAGGTAACCGGCCATTTTTTTTTTGCAGAAATTATATTTTAAGTGGGAGACAAACTAATAAGTAAATGTAGGGTTTGTCAAACACAAAGTATATAAAGTAAATTATCTAAATTACCTTTTTCTTCCAACTATTCAACAATGTTTATTAAAATCAAGTTTGTTGGGCATAATAAACGAATCCATGGTGTATTTAAAATGTAATTTAATGCCGATGTTAGCATTTAACCCATTACCAAACAACTGATTTTAAGTTCATCTGAATTTAACGCGTTTGTAGACGCTAAACGAAAAGCTGGTATTCCTATATCACCATTCTTTAACCCTTTCCCAAACAATCCCTGGTTTTTACGGGTCTGGAATAGTAGGCTTTTGAAAACATTGTGGGAAAAGGAGAAAATGCTGGTAACCAGCATTTTCTCCTTTTCCCACAATGTTTTCTACCCTATTATAGACAGAAATCATCTTTTCAGCAAGAGTTGAATTGTCGTCTGCAAATGCTTTTAATTTGGTCTAGTCCAAAAGTTTGTCGTTTGGGAAAGGGTTAATGGGTCAGAAATCAATGTGCGAAAACGAGAAATCAATCATAAGGCGCAATCGCTCCTTTTGACATTGATCAATGCTTTCTTGCCGCAGACTCATCAAGCTAAGGGATAACCTGCTAAAGAAGAAATAGTTACAGCCCCATGTTTTAAGCAAGTCTTTACCATGTGACATAAATTTGGACTGGACTAAGTACAATTTCTCACACCCAAGTCACGGGCCAAATGACAGACCGTCAATGTACAGAATCCCATGTCACCTACAATGCCTACTTGTGGTCCTTAACTGTGGGGTAAAATTTTGTCGGTACATTTTTTTTCCGTCCTTTAAATTTAAGTAAGGTAACTTCTACAATGTTTCATAAAGATCAAAGGGGCTGTAGAGATCTCAAAAACATATTATTTTTATTATAAAAAATTCATCTATTTTTCTAAGTAATGGTTAGAGCACAAAAAAGAGAATTCTTCGAGAAAATAAAAGCGAAGGCGCTCTGCGCCGTAGCTTTTATTTTCTCGAAGAATTCTCTTTTTGTGCTCTAACCAACTTAGTGATCGACTGGGGTTTTATATAAATCATTTTATAGAGACTGCATTCTGTATAAAGTTTGTCCTAGATATTATGCAAAGACATGCCTTCATTACCGCATGACCCTATAAACACGCCCACATGACATAAGTATATCAAGAAACATGACTTTCATCAAATTTCATTGTTTTGTTTTATTGTAAAGACACGCCCGAAACACGAGAAAACAGCACTATCACGTGGATTTCCTCAGTACCCTCATGTTATGCGTGTCTCCAACCAAACTTTTGCGAAAGAAAAGTGCACAGCTTTGCTGTCTTTACAATGGCGGAAGCCAAACCACATTTTGACCTTTTCTTAGGAAATGACTTAGACGAAATTTGCAAGGATATATCATGTACGCAATTGTTGCAATTGCTCACACAAGAACTTGTAAAAACAGGTAACTGATATGATTT
The DNA here is from genome assembly GCA_943736015.1 of Tridacna crocea. Classification (NCBI taxonomy): domain Eukaryota; kingdom Metazoa; phylum Mollusca; class Bivalvia; order Cardiida; family Cardiidae; genus Tridacna; species Tridacna crocea. The sequence goes on from OX031069.1 coordinate 22,132,170, forward strand.
ATGATTGCAGTCCTTCTTTTCTTTTTTTCAAATAATACAAGTTCGTATGTTTATCAATAGATTTCGTTCTTTAGGGTACATGCAAAACACTATTAATTTCAGTATATGTTGATTTTTCAATGTCAACAATTTAGGTATCACAAATGTACCCACTTTTCATTTATAAATGCGTTGTCCTTGGATATATAAGATAATCTAGATATGACATTTGTAAACAATCTACCATCTCAATTGTTGTTGTTCCTCGTTATCAATTGTTATCACATGAGGTCGACATTTTAAGAGATTGAATGATTGGTTAATTTATTGATGATTGTTATTTTACACCGCTTCTGTTTCCTGGCTTTTTCACAACTGTACTGACACAACTTTCTTTCCAAAGCCACTGACTAATTTTCTCACATGCATGAGAGGTGAGATGCAAAAGTTTACCGGAAAGAGAGTTCGGCGCAACCAGGTATCGAACCCGTAACCTCCAGGTTACGAGTCAGATATACTAACCATTATACGTGGCTGGGCTGCTTTTAATATGCTAGAGCCGGGCTTAAGTTTTGGCATCTTGTAAAGAGTGCATGGCAAGCATTTTCGGACTCCTTTAAACCTGTACTTGCTAAATACTATCTTTTTTAGGGTTATTTTTAAAAGAAAACAAAAGGACAAGTTGAACTTTTCTAAAAACTAATCAGTTGGCTCTTGCTGTAGATATTCTTTTTTACTTTCTAGATTTTCAAATGTCATTTCTTTTTGTCAAATTTTTGTCATGATACAGAACGAAAAACGTGCAATCAATCCATCAATTTTAACATTGCGCTGTTTAGCACAATCACGGTTTCAATTCATGATCAGACTACACGTTCTCTGCAGATTGATCGTTAAAGTACGCAAAAGCTACTTGGGTCGTCCATTTGGGTCTAAAATTTATTGGGGGTAAAAATATGGAGAAGAAAAATCAGATTTTGTTTTATTACTCAATTCCTCTAATGCAATTTCCCCTTTTTCTGCAATATTTTCTACAGTCAAACTTTCACTGATAACATACATGATTACTTGGTAAAGGGTTGAGGTTGTGTTGTAACAAGTTTCAAATCGTGCTTTAAATGGTTGGGAGGAGCATGAATTAATTTTACGTAGATGTGGGAGGAGCCAGTAGAATTCATACGTGCGGAACGGCTGTCTTTATTTCAAGCAGACAAAATTTTATGGACTTTTAGAGGTAGAAAATTTCCACAAATACTCTTCTCTGATTGGACAAAAAATTAGGTCGATCACTAATGTTAAATTAACATTAATAATATTTAAGCTTGGGCCTATCGTCCTGTTTTGTCGTTTTTAGGCATACCCGAACCACGTGCATACTCGGAAGTCACGTGATTACTCAAACTTTAGGCGGGTGGACAGCATGCACGAAACAACCTGTTCCAAAAATTTAAGGGTAAGTAGAATCCATTTTATCCGTTCGTAATCTTTAGAGATTGTGTTCCTCAATGATTTAATGATGATCAAGTGTGGCAGATCTAACTGTAGAGATGATTCATTTATTTTACAACCCTGGACGATGCCTGGACAACGGACTATGGATGAAGAAGGTGAGCTAAAATGGATAGAGTTGCTGCAGTAGCTGTGCTAAAGCTTGCAATTATGAAAAATATGTTGAAAGGGTTGGGTCTTGCTTTTGTTTCGATGCACTGCATTTTCGCCATATAACTCGTGCTGCCACTCCCATATTGCTTCGTTCACAAATTTCCAGTTGCACTTTTAGTACATTTTTGTGATGCTTCGAGCCCACTGTTATCCCACCATGCTTTTCTTCTGCGCTGTTGCCTTCCCTGCTATGATTTACGGCATTTCAACCAAAAATTTAAAGTATGGTGGACATGCCGTCTAGTGGAGTGGTGGCTTAAAAGACCAAATTTCAGACTTGTTCAAATAAAAAAACGTTGGCAGGCAACAAATAAAATTTGGCTTAACTCTTTACCAAACGACAAAATTTTAGACTGGTTCAAATTGAAAGCATTTGCAGACGACAAAATAAAGGTGACTGACAAACTGAAATTTGTTCTGGAAAGGGTAGAAAACACTGTGGGAAAAGGAGAAAATGCTGGTTACCAGCATTTTCTCCTTTTCCCACAGTGTTTTCAAAAGGCTTCTTTCTCAGGGGTGTCAAAAGTAGGGATTGTGTGGTAATGGGTTAAGGATGTGATACATCTGTGAAATAATAGAAAATATTGTGAGAAAAGGAGAAAATGCTAGTAGATCTACCAGTATTTTCTCCTGTACCCAATTCATATTTTGTTTAACCCTTTCCCAAATGACAAACTTTTGGACTAGACCAAATTGAAAGCATTTGCAGATGACTATCAACTGTTGCTGAAAAGATGATTTATGTCTATGGTAGGGTAGAAAACATTGTGGGAAAAGGAGAAAATGCTTTTCTCCTTTTCCCACAATGTTTTCAAAAGGCTACTATTCCAGACCCGTAAAAACCAGGGATTGTTTGGGAAAGGGTTAACCCTTTACCAAACAATCCCTGGTTTTTACGACCAGGATGGAAGCCTTTTGAAAACATTGTGGGAAAAGGAGAAAATGCTGGTAACCAGCATTTTCTCCTTTTCCTGCAATGCTTTCTATCCTGCTGGAAGAAAAGTTCAATTTTTGAGTTACATTTATTTTGTCGTCTGCAAGTGCTTTCAATTTGGATCAGTCTAAAATTCTGTCATGTGGTAAAGGGTTCAAAAAGCTGTACATTCTAGGGGCATTAACCCTTTGCCACACAATGATGTTAATGGAATTATTTATGGAAATGAAAGCGTTGCAAATGACAAAAATGAAAGCAGCTGAAATAAAGATTGATAACAACAGGGATAACAAAGATTGGGGAGTACAGAATATGGAATCTAATCTTGAAATCAGGTCGCAGATCAAACTGCATGTTCTTGCTGAACACAAGCAAGGTCAGACAGGGCAAACACGCAAACTGATCTTAGATGATTATACACATCATGAGTTTTAATAACCCTGAGAATTAGGCCATTTGAAAACATTGTGGGAAAAGGAGAGAATGCTGATGACAGTCATTTTTCCTTTTCCCGCCATATTTGATTCAAATTTCATTATTTTTGCCAATTTGAATATTTGGTTAATTTTTTACCAGGTTTCAAATTTTAAATTTGTCTGAATTAACTCAACTTGTAAAAATAAAATTTCAGGGCCACTTGTTGGTGAAAGTTAATTCCCAGGGCTAGATACTTAAAATTTCCAGAAAGTCTTTTGGATGACATATTAAACCGAACCTCCATGTGATGGTGCTATACATGGAGCATATAAGCTTAAACCTTTACCAAACAATGCTGAGTTGAGGACCTTAGGAAATGGGACTTTTGAATACATTGTGTGAAAAGGAGAAAATACTAGTCAACAACAATTTCTCCTTTTACCACAATGTTTTCTACCTTATCAAAGACATCTAAAATTTTAGTATTGTTGAATTTTGGGCCTGCACGCCCTTTGGATTTGGATGGGTCTAAAATTATATCGTGTGGTAAAGGGGTAAAGGGCAAAATTTTCCTGGAAATGTCCATGAACAAAAGTTAAAAATATTGCTAGATGCATATATTTATTGTACAGAATACAGAGGGTGGAAAAAATACTGATAAGCATATTTTTTAGCTCATCTGAGCACAACATGCACAAGGGGAGCTTTTAGGATCACCCGGTGTCCGTCGTGCGTCTTCAATAATTCTTTAAACATCAACTCCTCCTAAACCACTGGGAATTGTTCCTTGGATGACCTTTCCAAAAATTGTTTGCAAAATTTTGATCGGTCAAGAAACACGGCTTTGGTGAATGGGGGCTACTTGCACTGTAGGGAAATGAAGAAATTCTAAAAAATTCTTCTTCTCTGAAACCGCTGGTCAGAATTTGAAATAATCTCACAGAAATGTTCCTTGGATGACCCTTTTCAAAACTTGTTTGGGAAATACTGATCTATCAACTAACATGACTCTGGTAAATGGGGGCTTCTTGCACTAATTATGGCCATGAAGAAATTCTTTAAAATTCTTCTTCTCTGAAACAACTGATCATATTTTGAAATAATCTCACAGAAATGTTCCTTTGGTAAGCCTTTTCAAAAAGTGTTCACAAAATGCTGATTTGTGTAGAAACATGGCTCTGGTGAATGGGGCCTACTTCAACTATTTGGCCATGAAGAAATTTTTTTTTCTCTGAAATGGCTGATCAGATTTTGAAATAATTTCACAGAAATCTTTCTTGGCTGACCCTTTTCAAAAATTGCCCCAGAAATTTTGATCCATCAAGAAACATGGCTCTGATGGCCGTTGGCTATTCACACTATACAGAAATAAAGAAATTCTTAAAAATTGTTCTTCTCTGAAATGGCTGATTAGACTTTGAAAAAATTGGCTTTGGTTCTCTCAGAAATTCAGGTGAGTGATCCTGGGCCATCTTGGCCCTCTTGTTTCTTTTCCCACATTTTTTAACATTCTCAAAGGAATATTAGCCTATAAATTTGTGACACTTAAAACTTTTTGTCTTCAAATGCTTCCAAATTCGTCTAGAGTAAAACTTTGATATCATTGGTATATGTATGAAATTCATAATATTATGCACAGATAAATTTTAAAAATAGCTTTTTCTGTAAGTGCAACACCTTGATATCTAGTTTGGTGCTTGATTACACTCTTAGCTTGACTGTGTTCGAAGAAAATGAGTTTTTGTCATAGTACTGGTGTAACATCTCCGCTATTATTGAAGATATTTACTTCAAACATGGTAAAGTTGTTAACTATAGCTATAACCATCGGTCCGACGAATCACGGAAATGCCACCGAAATGCCCCTATTTTTTTATTACTATGTTATTATTACTACTTTTGAATTTCAACAGATTTGTCTTTTTTGTGGAATTGGACCCAAATAATGTCAATAGAGATGAAGGAGTGTTAGTTTAAATCATAATGACAAAATAACAACTTTTCATCCGACGTAAACAATGCACCAAGATAGAGGTATGTTTACAAGTCCACCGAAATACCTGTTCAACGTTGTAAATATTTGTTTTATAGGGATTGTATAGGGATTCAACCTCTGCAAGATTTGGCTATTTTTTGCATAAAACATGACTATATTAATGATCACTACAGAGAAGATTAATGTTGAAGAAAAATGTCATTAATATATACGTTGATTATTGATTCATGTGGAGAACAATCACCGAAATACTCACATGTCAAGTCCTGATGCAACAAAATACCTGACCTTTATTACACAAAATACAGACTTGGGGAGTTACCAGAAGGAATTATCGCCTATATTTTATTTCTTTAAATCATAAACACAGATAGATCTATATACTCCACAGAGTATGCAAGTCCTTTCTGTTTGCGAACAAAGCACCTAAATTAAGCATTGCATGATGTATCCATCATCATTCGCGTGTCGCCTTTGACAACATTTTCTGCTTTTTCCACAATGTTTACGGACCTATATGGTAAAATGCAAATATATATATATTATGAAGATCTAAATAGATATTTGATTTATCATCAGTAGATGTGGAATTTAGACAGACAAGTGTATAAATTAAGACAGGGTAACATGTTTACCCGATTCAAAATGACGGCCAGTTGTCTTTCTAGATCATTTCATTCTCCAAATATCACAAAAGTATACCATTTTTTCTGAGCATATTCAATATGGATACAGATCTGACCCATCAACCTTGTAAAAGGGCTACTGTAGTGGGAATGTAAACTCCCTGAATCGACATATTTTACTACGTCATGAGGGTATTTCGGTGGGCAACAGGCTCATATTTCGGTGAACATCCATTACGACGGACGTCAATGGTATGTTGTTATTTTGTCATTTTGCTTTAAACTAACCACCTCTCATCAATATAAACATAAGTTTGTGTTAAAAACCAAAAGAAAGGCATTTTTTTTGCAATTGTATCAGTTATTTGACTTGTGAAAAAAAAAACGAGTTATTTTGGTGGTATTTCGGTGATTTGTTAGACCAGATAACCATCACAGTATTTTTACAGATTATGCCCCTTTTTCGACTTAAAATTTTCACAGAGAGTCATGCACTTACAGCCAAGTGGTGGCATTAGTAATCTGTGCCCTTGTTGAAATTGGGTATGAGGAATCAAAAGGATTATTTTTTTTATCTTTGTAGATGTGCAGTTTGATGAAAAGTAGACATAATTGAGGTAAGAGTCACTGTACATAGGGTAGTTACAGGTCAACTTATAAACTAAATAGATACTTTGAATTCCTGATATTGTGTAAAATGTATTATCAGGAAAAAATGAGGTTTATATTTGAGATTTTCATCTTTCAAACGATGATAATTGATTTTATACTAAATTTCATGAGATACTAAATGGCATAAAATAATTATACTGTTCCAGCAAAGAAAACTCTGAGAGTTTGCATCAAATTTCCAATTTCTAGCAGCATTTTGGCAAGGTTGTGCTTTGTCTTCAGATTGTGACATGCTTCCCTAATATCAACTATGAATGATTAAAATAAATTAAGGGTACAAAAATGCATTGCATCATCAAGGCATGTAGCTGTAAAGTCATTATTATCCATCTTTATCACTCATAAGCTGCCAATTTGTAAATTCAGTGTCCGTGAAAATTTGTTACAATAGACAAAAAAAGATAAACAGCGATGATGAGCGATCCTTAGTACATTGTTTTAAGTTTGCATAATTAAGTAAAAAAAACGGTGCAATGCTATAGAGGCTAGGAGTGCTACTAGAGCACTTAGCACTCATGGTGAGCTTTTGTGATTGTTTTGCATTGGCCATGGTCAGTAGCCATCCTCAGTTTTTACCTTGTGTACACACAAGGGGGCACATTTTTTTGTCTAGTACTCAGTTGATATGTTTGTCTTGATGGTACATGTATCTCTAAAAGTATGGGTCAAAAACTAATTCACCAGGTCAAATAATGAATAAAACCTTATCTGTTATTAGTCACATTATCCATTCAATACTATTGAAAGTTAGTCAAAATGATGGTCCTGATAATAATATCTGGGACCGTTTTGAAAATAGGTCAGGTCAGGTTAAAACTAGGTCATGAAGTCAAATGTTTAAAAGAACATTCTGTATAATACTGGTGGAAACTAAACAAATGTTTTGTCTTGACAACATCATTAATGTATCACAAATGGGTTACATAGAGTCAACAAATAGGTCATCAGGTAAAATCTTCGAAAAGTCATATGTTCAGCCAAAAATTCATAAAATTAGTCAGAATGTTTGATAATCTTGGATTAATTTGAGAATGGACAAAACATGGTGTTGGGTCAAAAACCAGGTAAACAGACACTCTGGAGGACACTTTGGAAGTCATATTTTCAATTTAAACTCAGAATAATTGGCTGGAATGTTTGTATAGATGATGATTAGGACGTGTTGGCTAAAAAAAAGTAGGTACACTCGAAAGGTTTGCATTTTCAGTCCAGTACTCATAAGAATTGATCAGAATGTTTGTCTTGATGATACCTTACACAGGTTTGAAGCTGAGCCACATCAGGTCCAAGAGTAGGTCACTGATATATCTCGGATTAACCTTTTTAGTCCACAACTCCTGTTAGTTGGTCATTTTGTTTGCCTTAATGATATCTACATTGAGTTTTTGAATGGGTAAAAGAGTAGGTCACAGAGACAAATCTTAAAAAAGCTAGTGTACTCTCTATAGGCCACATTCTCAGTCCAGTAGTCCTGAAAGTTGCTAAAATATTTATCTTGATATCTTGAGATTTGAAATGGGTCTTGATGGGTCGATAAGGCTCAAAAAACCCAGGACTATCATGGCCCTCTTGTTTATACTTTAATTTTCTTAATGCAGCAATACATAATAGGTGTATAGAATTCAAAACTGCATACCACTGTAAATAACTAAAAATAATCAACGATAAATACAACAAAATACAACATTTTTTTTTTGTTAATAAAGGCCTCTGGCCTAACATACAATAAAAAAAAAATATACATATCAAGTAGATTATGTCCCCTTACATTAATTAACTACTCACAAGTTGTTTAAACTGTAGACTGTAAAATTTATGAAACATACATTTACAGTCTATAAGACAACTGTTTGCATCAGATTTTTGGGACAAAATTTTATTGATTTCCTATTAGTCACATAATAGATGTATTCTATTGTTACTTAATTACTGTAAATGTTTTAAATTATACCAGTATAAGTAAATGGGGCAACTTTATGGATAATTAATATTTATGCTTGAAATAATGTAACCTTCTGTTCTCCAGAAATAATTAAAGGGGTCAAAGGTAAGGGGTGGTTTGTATGTCCGGATTACAAATGAAAAAAACAAGCTGGGTTGATCTCAATCTATAGTTGTAATCTGAGTTATACCATACATGTCAAAGAACATCAACTGTACCAATCTCAACAACATCAATCAGACAAAGGAATGACAATCTGAAATACATACATTGAGCAAATATATTAGTCTTGTCATCAAACTCTAAAAAGGGATGTACATGTATGTTATAGATAATAAACTCTTTTCCTGACAATTTATGGAATCGAAAGTCTACCGACTACACCACCAGTCTCTACCAATTCACGCAATACAACCTCTCGAGTGCTCCTGTAAAAAAATGTGAATGAGTTAAAATCATGCAATTTAGTAAGATAAGTTGGGATCCGAAACAGCTGATAACATTGGATGCTGAAACCAATGACAATACCGTGAACGGACTCATAAACACCAAACATGACAAAACATTCAACGAACACACAGACTGACAAATACCAACAACAAAACAGAATGTATCAGACAAATACAAACCACAACAAATGTATAACTTGGGATAAATTTTAAGTTTTCAGTCAGTGACCTTCTTGTGCAAACGTAAGTTTTCAACTGACAAAGACAAAAGAAAAGGTCATGTGATCAAGAAAACCTGGGAACTTTGAAATCACAAGATTGACTGCTAAAACCCAGTAACCATCATTCGGTTACACACTCACCCTCTGTAAGAAATGACGTCCCGTCATTGTCAAACCAGTCCTCTGCGTCTATTGTAAGTCAGATCCTACCTAACCTACTCTACACTGCAAAAAAACAATACATCAACGGTTAAAGAATCACATCAAAAAAAGTAAAACAATCATATTCAAAGTAAGTGGCAAATACAATGCTATGACACACATAATTCAAATTACCACAATTTCCAAATGCGCCAATAACATTTTGAACAAAAATCATTTACCATATCTTACAAAACCTTGACTTTATCAGGAATGCAGTTTCTCCTCCTCAAACTGAAATGCGTCCTCGCAGTGTGTCACTTGGCTTCTTCCCCATCTCTTCACCTGAAATGAGAAAAGAGAAAACGATTAAGAAACATTCTGAAATATATATGATAAGCTGAATAATGCTAAAATCATTTCATGATCGCTGCAATAAGTCTATGTGCAGTATCAGAGTCTACATTATTCAGAACATCTGATCTCATCAGCTTGCCTAGCGCATGAATTTTACTATCTATTGGCTGTGGTCTCATCGCTTTGCTAACGAAATCACCAAATCTGTCGGGTGGTTTCTTTGGCCTTATATAACATTAACATATTTCTTGTACAAATAATAACTTGCAGAATGTTAGAGCTGAGGACTAAATAATATCTATCTAATAAATGTAAATATGAATTACAAAATTATTGTATTCAAACATGAAGAAAATGTTTTAACCTAATTTTTTGCCAATTTTGTATACAAGTGACAGGGATTTTTTTAAGTCATGAAATTGCATGGTAGGGTTTACTTAAGGTTTAACTCTTGAAGCTATGGTTTTGACACTAATTCAAAATTGGTTTTGACTCTTTTGGCTCAGAAATCAATGGCTCTTCTGCTTTAGGGTTTATTGGGGCGAATTCTACCATAGATATATGGTTAAAAAGTTTCAAAAGTTTGAGGTTTGTTGTCTTGGTTTTTAAAATATTCCATTAGTTGAGAGATACATAATGACAAAACAAAATTTTTGCAAAAGATGAATCCTTTAAAATAGTACCATGTCTTTCAAATTGATAGGTGTGATACATGAAGTATCTAAACATGATGTGTGTCTATCAGACACACATTTGCTTAAAACATGTTTGAGGGTCAGGAAACCAAAGGGATTTATTATAACTATTAACTCTTTATAACAAAATTTTAGACTGGTCCAAATTGAAAACAATTTTTGCAGACAACAAATAAAATGTGCCTAAACTTGTTGAATATTTCCAGAGAGATTATAAGCCACTGTGGGAAAAAGGAGAAAATGCTGGTTACCAGCATTTTCTCCTTTTCCACAATGTTTTTAAAGGTCCTATTTCCAAGGGTCTTCAAAATGTGGGAACTGTGTGGTAAACGCTTAAAGATATTATCAGCATAAGGTATTTGATTTTAAAGATCTTAACGCTTTATCAAATGATAAAATTTTAGACTTGTCCAAATACAAAGCCTTTGCAGACAATGAATTAATTATAGCTCGATTCATATTTGTCTTCAAACAAACGGAAAGCATTTAGAGAAGGAGAAAATGCTGATTCCCAGCATCTTCCCCTTCTCCAATAGTCTTTTCCAAACCTTCTTTTTAAAGGTTGTTTTAAAAGGAGATCATTTGATACAGAGTTAACCCATTACCACTCAATCCCTACTTTTGACGACCCTTAGAAAGAAGCCTTTAGAAAACATTGTGGGAAAAGGAGAAAATGCTTGTAACCAGCATTTTCTCCTTTTCTCACAATGTTTTCTACTCCATCAGAGACAATTTTCAACATTTAAAGAACATTTAAATTGTCGTCTACAAATGCTTTCAGTTTCTACATATCAAAATTCTTGTTGTGTCGTAAAGAGTTGAACCCAAATTATCACAAATTAATTTTTTTTTAACCCTTTACCACACAATCCGGACTTTTAACACCCCTGTGAAAGAAGCCTTATGAAAACATTGTGGGAAAAGGAGAAAATGCTGGTAACCAGCATTTTCTCCTTTTCCCACAATGTTTTCTTCCCTTCCTAAAACAAATTTCAATTCTCTAGTCACATTTATTTTGTCGACTGCAAATGCGTTCAATTTGGATCAATCCAAAATGTTGTCGTTTGGTAAAGAGTTAAATGTAGTTGCTTATTTATTCCATTATTGTAACAAGAAGTATAAGACAAAAAAAAAGTCTTTTTTTTCTTTCTGTAAAAATGGAAAGTGTTTGCATTTTTATATCATCTGTGGCCATCAGTGCATTGAATTATTTCTTTAACTCTTTCCCAAACAAGAAAATGCCAGACTAGACTTACTTCAAAGCATTTACAAACAGCAGAATCAGTGTATCTATAGCCTAGAATATTACTTCTGTCTTTAAGATGGTAGAAAATAATGTGAAAGAGGGAGGAAATTCTGGTAACTACCATTTTCTCCTTTTTCCACCGTGTTTTCAACAACCCTCCTCAGCATAGTGGGTTTAAATGAAATTGTTTGGTAAAGGGTTAATTGTTTTGTACATTCTGCTTGTGACTCAGTGAATTATGTAGTCTATGTTAACTCTTTACCACATAATCCTGACTTTTAACGACCTTGAAGAAGAAAACTTTTCAAGACATTGTAAGAAAAGTAGAAAATGCTGTTAACCAGCATTTTCTCCTATTCCCACATTGTTTTCTACAATTCCAGAGAGAATTTCATTTTAGTTGCCCTCTGCAAATGCTTTGAATTTGGACAGGTCTAAAATTTTGTCATGTGGTAAAGGGTTAAGGATTTTTCAATACATGTATTATGTAAATGAGGAATAATCTGTATTCTGCAATGATGTATGTTAAGGATCTTAAATCAGAAAATAACTTTGCATTCAAGTCTCATGCAACAAATAATCTTAAGGTTCTTAAATCCAGAATTAAAAAAAAAATATATAACTTCAATATCTTTTGCAGTGTTTGATGTTAAGGATGTTAAAAAGTAAATTAGCAAAAACAAAACCCAATATGAGACTGACCACTATTAGATTTCACTGAATTGATTTTTCCTGAATGAAACCTTCATTGAATGAAGCTCAATCCAACGATGTAAATTCTTAAAATGGCTTGGTAAAATAATACAATTTTAGTATTTTGGCAAAATTTTGATTGGGATGAAATTGTGGTATAAAAATGATTAAAAAAAATGTAAAATTCACGGCACAGAAAAGTTGTCTTTGTTTTATGGGTGATTTCCTTGCACTGGTTAGTATCCAGGAATCATAGATACAGGGCAGAGTTGACTACTGGGTTGGATCCAGGAAAAACTTGAGCCTTGCTATCAAATTGTTTTATTGTTTTTATATTGTTTTATATATGAGCTTATGAACAACAAATAAACTGTCACCAATGACGGGTCGAGGCAAGCCAGAAAGGTTGCTGATCTATTCAGGGGCAGATAAAAATGATAGGAAATGATAGGAAATTCATCTTCACTGAGTAAAGAAACACCAGCACCTTGTAGACATAGGTCTCTAACCATGAATATTTCATTGTCTGATAATTACTGGTTTGGGTCCAGGAAACTATCATCTTCTCATGTCATGTAAAGTCAGCTTTTCATAAGCCGAGAATCTGAAAAAAAAGTTACAATTTATTAAATTCAAAAAAGGTCATTTTGAAAAATTACATCAGTGGATTTGTTTCATCCTATCACTGCCAGAAACCATATTGGAGGCTGCTGACAACTGTCAGAGATCAAGATCAGACTAATATACTGCCAGAATTACTAGGCCCTGATCAATCAAACAGCTTTGAAGTCAATTCTAAGTTAACAGTTGATCCCAGAGCTGATTGATAAGTTGACCCTGTTCTTGGTCAACTCGAAAACAAATGAGAACAGGCAGTGATGTAAGGTGTCATTCTGTATATTTCTATGTCCACTCTAAGGGTCATGCAATGATAGGGATCTTAATCCCTAAAGTGCTGTTTATCATAACCATAATTTCTTAAGGCCAGTGTAGATTGAGATCAGCTGGATTGCTGTTCTTGCATATACACTGCCCAATTTATAGTGATGCTGACCAAATTCTGTCTTTCCTGTACAATGTGTTTATCTAGCACTTTATGGGTATTTTTCTAATAAGTATCAACAGTTCTCAAATATATACACATAAATTTGTATGCATAATTTTTTATGCATTGATTTTTTTCTTTTTGTACCTGTTATTTCAAGTTATTTGAGGTTGTAATTTAAATTTTGTATTTGAACTCTTTACCAAACAACAATATTTTACAATCGTCTAGATTCAAAGTTGTTGCAGAGGACAATTTAACCCTTTACCCCATAAGACATTTCTATGGTATCTCTAATTGACCCTAAATAACAGCAAGGATGAAGCTGTTTTTTACGTATACATCACACCTTTTGATAGGGTAGAAAACATAGTGTCAAAAGGTAAAATTGCTTGTCACCAGCAATTTCACCTTTTGCCACAATGTTTTCCAAAGGCTCCTACAAGCAATGCATAGAAATGAGTATCTATGGAGTAAAGGGCTAAATGTGGCTCAATGAAAACCAATTTTAAATAGGAAGAAAACATTGTTGGAAAAGGAGAATTGCTGGTTACCAGCATTTTCTCCTGATCCTTCTATGTTTTTGAAAGGATATTTGTGTGTGAACAGGAAGAAATCAATATGGAAAATGGAAAAAATGCTGGTTATCAGCATTTAAACTTTTTTCCATAATGTTTTCACAAACCTTATAGGTTATAGAGGTTGTTAAATCTTAGGATTGGTTAGTGAAGAGTTAATCTACAAAACTACCGTCAAAAGTTTTTTGTGTGTGTGTGTCATTTATAAAAGTCTGAGAGTAATTCCTTTTGGTTTGAAGACATTTCAAAGATGTTTTGCATGAAGATATTTTAGACTTTATGGGGGAAAAATATCGAACAGATATTGGGCATAATCCAAGACATGGTGCTTATTAAAAGGTTTATTTGCTGCAAGCCTTGGTCTAAATGTGTTGTGATGTCTTATTTCATAGAAATCAGTTTTTGGAATATTTTGAGTTCCAGCAAGTGAAAACCTTTAACTTTTGTCAACTTGTCAAATCATGTCAGACACTCTTTATATTGCACATCTTCGGCAAATTTCTTGCCATTTAGGATTAGTAGCCTAAATTCTTGAAAACCTACAGCAACAATAAATTCTTTCTATGATATTTTGTCAAGCTCCTGTTACAGGTCAGAAAAAGTTATCACTATGTTGCCCTGCTAAAACTTCTTCATAATTATATCAATGGATTGGTCTAACCTTAGCCTAGACTTTACACATGGGTGGATTTTAAAATATATTTTGAAACAGATTTTCACAATAGTTCTCCTTTATGTGTTTATGTGGCAATCTTAACATAAGGTCAGGGTCATACTTGGAGGTCATAACTTAAAGCTCTACATATACTTGTTCATAGAGAATACTCCTATACTCTAGCAAATTTGAAAACAGGGATCTAAAATAAGAATGACAGATATTTAATGATTTGGTCACTTTTTGTCCTAGTGCAGTTTCAGTTCATTACTAATTCACCCCTCACACTGTTTCCAAATTTATATTGTTTTTGTATGTCAAGGTCATTTTGTAAAATTAGTATTACTTTTGCCTGTCAAACCAAACTTAGATAACTCTATAAATTTTCAGTAGGTCAGTAAATGGTTGGCATGCAGCTTTTTTCTACTTCTGCAGAAGACTAGTTATAATGGTACACCATAATTACAGAAAACTACATGTAGTAAGTTGACACACAGGTTAATCAAGAATAAAGCAAAAATTAAAGCTACAATGAATGAAAAAATTAGCAAGGTAAAAAATCTCACTCAGTAGTCTATATCAAGAGGTCACTCTCAGTAACAAACACAGGTTTGAGCAAGAAAAACCTAAGAATTTTGATAAAGTAGTTTAAAATGTAAGGTTGTACATTCACCTTATAAACAAATGCATAGGTCCATCCAAACAATTTTTAATCAACAAAACTTAAGAAGATACAGACCAAAGTAAACTAGTTATTATTAGCTAACATGTGAGAGAAAACTTAACAAGCAAGCACCATATATTCTGCTATAGAATTAGGTTGAATTTAGATAAAGACATCAGAAAGTTTCAATTGATTGTTTAAAGTAAAATGCAAAAGATCATGACCCTTGCCTTGATTTCTACATTTGTGACAAGCCTAGAAACACTGTTAATTCCTAGATAACCTACAGGCTGGATTACTCAGTGCACTACACATTTAATATATTTAATAGCATTCACATAAATGCATAATTCAAGAATCCATATTTTCAAAATCACAGATAATTGATATTCATCATTACGCCTCTTCAAAACAGAATTTTGAAGTGACAAAATCACATTCCCATCCCAGTCTGCTTGGGTAGCAGTTTCCACACCACATTAGGAGCATATTGACACAGGCATATTGACTCGGACATGTAAGTTTGACATGTGGGAACAGAAATGGACTGAGTGGGTTTTGAAGGGTTTTGTAGTTTTAAACTGGTTTTAGACTACCAGATGGACAGACGGAGAGTCAAAAACTGCACTTGGGTTTTGAAGGCCGGTACTATTATTCTGAAATAAACTGGGTTTCTGGGCTGTTGCAATTGATGAAATTAAGGCACATTTTGAATACTAATTGATTTATACATGTGATAGCAGTCTTTCTATTTTTGTATTTTTTTTAAATGATAAAAGCAGGTCTTCAATTCTTTTTTTCTTTTAAAGCTGCCTAAGCACACTTATCTCTTTTATTTTGGAATTTCCTTAGTTTTTATCGTCTGGTAAAAAGGATTAAATCTGCATAACAAAATTCTGAGATTTAATAACCCAAAGACAGAATCCTTTCAAAAACATTATGTGATAATACTGGTAACCCAGCATTTTCTCCTTTTCCCACTGTCACAAAATGATAAGGCTTGGTGTGGATAATCATATATTCGGAATCCAAGTTCAAACTTTCTGATAATTTTCCTGTTAAAAAATGAATTATGACATAAAAATCTATCACAGAATAACTGATAACCTATGTCCGATATCTTAAGTATTTAAAGCAGCTGAAATTTTAACACTCCTAGCTTCCATTTAATTTCCTAAAAGTTCTGATGAGGTCTACTTTCTGAATTTTCCCCCAAAATTCTTCAAGTGGTACCCTGCCTAGCATCACCCTGAGCCCACCAGTGTTTTTGGCGTGATATTTCCTTTCCTCCCAAATACAGGCTCTTTTACCACCAACCAAAATTATTTACTGGGTCACTAAGCCTTTGTGCCCAATCTATAGGTCTACCATTCACAAGCCACAACACCCTAACTGCCAGTTTAAAGCCTGACTGTTTGTCTTGTAACTAGTATTTTCTCCCTTTTCCATAATGCACTCAACCATTTTGCAGACAGATCCTATCATTAAAGCATTACATTATTTGTTGTCTGTGAGTGCTTTATATTTTGTAAAGTCCAAAATTTTATCATTTAGGCGAGAGTTCAGAAGATTTATACATTATATATCTTGACAAGAAACTTAAATTTACCAGGTTTAAACTGCAGTTTTTATTTTCTGTGTTTATAAATTCTTCTTTCAGTTTTCTGCTTAACTAAGCTATGTCCATATAATATTAAAATAATCTTTTTTTTCCTTAAGGATCTTTCAAATGGTTATGTGTGCTTCTGATACCTCTTTCCCTGGTCACAATTAATGCTGCAGAAAGGATCAGAAGCTAGCATAGCCATTAAATTTTTTATCTTTATTTTTATGAGTAACGGCAGGAATTTGAAGAGGGGGAGGTTGGGAAAGGAGAAATTTGGAGAGAGAGGGAAAGAGAGAGATTTTTAAGAGTGGAATACTGAGAGGAAGAGGATGAGAAAAAGTGAGAGAAATTTGCAGAGAGAGAGAGACTGATATTAAAATAAAGAAAACTGTCTCAAAGATGTAATTCAAATGTAAGGCTTTCATTTTTTTCAATCTATTTGCAAAACATGGCTAATTTAATGTAGTATTAAAATCTTTTTTTTTTCCTTAACTCTTTACCACACAACAAAATTTGTAACTGGTCCAAATTGAAAGCACTTGCAGACGACAAAATAAAAATAACTCAAAAATTGAATTTTGATTTTGGAAGGGTAGAAAACATTGTGGGAAAAGGAGAAAATGCTGGTTACCAGCATTTTCTCCTTTTCCCACAATGTTTTCTAAAGGCTTCTTTCTCAGGGTCGTCAAAAGTAGGGATTGTGTGGTAATGGGTTAAGGATATTTCAAATGGTTATGTGTGCTTCTGATACCCCCTGTCCCTGGTCACGATACTGCAGAAAGGATCAGAAGCTAGCATAGCCATTTTATCTTTATTTTTATGAGTAACTGCAGGAATTTGAAAAGGGAGAGAGTGGGAAAGGAGAAATTTGGAGAGAGAGAGATATTTAAGAGTGGAATACTGAGAGAAAGAGGATGAGAAAAAGTGAGAGAAATTTGCATAGAGAGAGAGAGACTGATATTAAAATAAAGAAAACTGTCTCAAAGATGTAATTCAAATGTAAGGCTTTCGTTTTTTTTTTTTTTCAATCTATTTGCAAAACATGGTTTATTTAATGTAGTATCAAAATTTTTTTTTTTTCCTTAAGGATAAGGATATTTCAAATGGTTATGTGTGCTTCTGATACCCCTGTCCCTGGTCACAATACTGCAGAAAGGATCAGAAGCTAGCATAGCCATTTTATCTTTATTTTTATGAGTAACTGCAGGAATTTGAAGAGGGAGAGAGTGGAAAAGGAGAAATTTGGAGAGAGAGAGAGAGATTTTTTTAAGAGTGGAATACTGAGAGAAAGAGGTCAAGAAAAAGTGAGAGAAATTTGCAGAGAGAGAGAGATAGAGATTTTTAAGAGTGGAATGCTGAGAGAAAGAGGATGAGAAAGTGTGAGAGAAATTTGTACAGAGAGAGAGAGAGAGATTTTTAAGAGTGGAATACTGAGAGAAAGGGGATGAGAAAGAGTGAGAGAAATTTGTACAGAGAGAGAGAGCAACTGATATTAAAATAAAGAAAACTGTCTCAAAGATGTAATTCAAAAGTAAGGCTTGCGTTTTTTTCAATCTATTTGCAAAACATGGCTAATTTAATGTAGTATCAAAATAATCTTTTTTTTTGCTTAAGGATATTTCAAATGGTTATGTGTGCTTCTGATACCCCCTGTCCCTGGTCACAATACTGCAGAAAGGATCAGAAGCTAGCATAGCCATTTTATCTTTATTTTTATGAGTAACTGCAGGAATTTGAAGAGGGAGAGAGTGGGAAAGGAGAAATTTGGAGAGAGAGAGAAAGAGAGAGAGATTTTTAAGAGTGGAATACTGAGAGAAAAAGGATGAGAAAGAGTGAGAGAAATTTGTACAGAGAGAGAGAGCGACTGATATTAAAATAAAGAAAACTGTCTCAAAGATGTAATTCAAAAGTAAGGCTTTCGTTTTTTCAATCTATTTGCAAAACATGGCTAATTTAATGTAGTATCAAAATAATCTTTTTTTTTGCTTAAGGATATTTCAAATGGTTATGTGTGCTTCTGATACCCCCTGTCCCTGGTCACGATACTGCAGAAAGGATCAGAAGCTAGCATAGCCATTTTATCTTTATTTTTATGAGTAACTGTAGGAGTTTGAAGAGAGAGAGAGAGAGAGTGGGAAAGGAGAAATTTGGAGAGAGGAAGAGAGAGACACAGAGAGAGGTTTTTTAAGAGTAGAATACTGGGAGGAAGAGGATGAGAGTGAGTGAGGAATTTGCAGAGAGAGAGAGGGAGAATGATAAAGAAAAATATCTCCAAAGATGTAATGCAAAAGTACAGCTTTTCCTTTTTCAATGAATTTGGATAACATAGATAATTCCATATAGTATTAAAATAATCTCTCTTTTTTTTCCTTAAGGATATTTCAAATGGTTATGCATGCTCCTGTTACTCCCTGTCCCTGGTCACAATACTGCAGAAAGGATCAGAAGCTAGCATAGCCATTTTATCTTATTTTCATCAGTAATTGTAGGAATTTGGAGAGAGAAAAGAGAAGTGGGGAGGAGCAAGAGTGGGAATTTGGAAGGAGGAAGAGAGGGAGAAAGATGATAAAAAAAAAATAAGTTAGGCTTTTTCTATACATATTAAGTCATTTAATGCTTTACAATACAATCCCATGTACTCACTTGAGGGAGTTTAGTTTTGGAAAGTATTGAGGGAAAAGGAGGTAGGCTTTGAAAAGTATTATGGGAAAGGAATAAAAACTGGTTACAGGATTTATCTTTTTAACACTTTTTTATAATTTCCAAAGACAAATGCCATTATTTGATCCAAATTCAATATAACTTGTCTGCATAGAAATTATTATGCTGTAAATTTTGCAGAGCTTAAAATTTTGTCATTTGACACAGTTTCAACTATATTTCAGTTATAAAGTGGGGCTAGTGCACCTATTCATGCTTTCCTTGAGCTTCTTTATCCAGTACTTTATACTATATTCTTTCAAAGCCACAGTGTGCTTTCCCACATAACTATCTTGAACCCTTTACAAGACAATCCCTTGTTTTTACAACCCTGAGATAGAAACCTTTTCTCTTTTTCCCACAATGTTTTCTACACTGCTTGAAAGAAATTTCAATTTTTTAGTCACGTTTATTTTGTCTTCTTCAAATGCTTTCAGTTTGGACAAGTCTAAAATTTTGTTTTTTGGTAAAGAGTTAAAACATTGATTAAATTGAAAGATGAATGAATCTTGTTGCAATCACTGTCATCAAACTTTGCAGAAAAAAAAATTTGGCCAAGCTGAGGATTTGAACCAGAGACCTGCTGGTCTTATGTTGTGTGCACAACCAACTACAATGCAGGGGGCTAGGCTCGGCAAAGAAGTTATGAAATGCTGTTGGAGTTGGTGTAAAATTATATTTTTGTTCTCAATTATCAACTAAAACATATAGCTTGTAAATGCACCAAAGGTATTATCCTTTACCATACATCCCAACTTTTAACACCCGAAGAAAATAAGCTTTTAAAAAAATACTGGAAAAAAGAAAATGCTGGTGAAAACCAGCATTTTCTCCTTTTCCCTCAATATTTTTCTTCCCTTTTCAAAAGAATTGTCAACTTATGTGTCACATTTATTTTATGGTCACATGCCTTCAGTTTTGACTTTTATTGAACTTAATTTTCTCTCACATGGTGGCTAATAGAAATTGTTACACAAGAAACTGTCGCTCAACCCCCAGCCCATTAAAACATAGGTTTTCCTGGTCTTTTATTATTTATACTTAAAGGTACACTGGCTTTGTAGAGGCACTGCTTAGACAGCATGACAAACACTTTATACTAAGAGAAGTCTACAAGACGACACTGTATTTACATTGTAAGTTGAATACTTAACCTATTAGATTATAATATATATCAATTGTAGTAACTTCACGAACACACAGGTCAAGCAAGTTCAGGACTCGTATTCACCAACCATTCTTAAGAATGTTCCTTGTTTTATTCTCCAGAATTTTCTTTTTCTATAAGTAACACAATTTCTGATTGGCTAAACCAAATGGTTAAGCCAATCAGAAGTTGTGTTACATACAAATTCACAATAACTTGGAGAAAAAGACTAAGAATATTCTCAAAAATGGTTGGTGAATACGGGCCCAGACTGCACATAATATAACATCACATAGTCCAGAGTTTTAATAATCCTGAGATGGATGTACTTAGAAAACATTGTGAGAAAAGGAAAGAGTGCTGGTAACCATCATTTCCTACTTTCCCCACAATGTTTTCTACCCTAAGACAATGCCATTGTATGAACTACGCTTAACCCATTACCACACAATCCCTACTTTTGACGGCCCTGAGAAAGAAGCCTTTAGAAAACATTGTGGAAAAAAAAAAGAGAAAATGCTGGTACCAGTATTTTCTCCTTTTCCTGCAGTGTTTGTTACCTTTCACAAAATAAATTTCAATTTTTTAGTCACTTTCATTTTGTCATCTGCAAGTGCTTCAATTTGGACAAGCCTCAAATATTGTTGATTGGTAATGAGTCAACCACTTGAAAATGTCATTTCTGTTTGTCTAGCAATCCTCTGAGTCAAAGCAAATGTGGAGGGAAAGGTTTTGAAAATACTGTAGTAAAATAGGGATTATTAAAATGAATTTAGATTGAATACACATGGAAACATAGTGACAGAAATTACTCATAAATAGTTACCCCATCTGCCACAGTATTTTCAGAACTACTGTACTGAAAAAAAGCTATCATCTATAGGTGATAGTGTTTTAGTTTTTCCCTCTTCAACAACTCCTTAACCCTTATTCTGCTAAATAACTAAATTGAAATTTTCAGTTTGACAGTAAAAACCTCAAATATTGCTATTTCAAAGTTATGTTTTGGGTAATGACATCTCCTTATCAGACAGTGTAGATCCAAGATCAGACTGCACATTCTGTGCAGTCTGATCTTGATCTACACTGTCTACAAAAGGTTCTTTAGTTGCGCTTAGCAGCCAAAGGGTTAATTTTTTTTCAATTTTTCTTACAGACATGTATATCTGGATACTGCACAAAACCCGCTGTCCCTAGACAGGATCTAGCATGGAGGGAATTCTACATCTAGTCATCTAGGAATGCAGGACCCTGCAAACTTCACACATATTTTTGACATGTAGATGCTTTACCAGACATCAAACTTTAACTCAGGTACAAACTTAAATCATTTTCAGATGATAAACTAGTTTTAACTATTGTTCAAATAAAGCAACTTTTCTTTGAAAGGGAAGAAAACGTTAAAGGAAAAACAAAAATGTTGGTTACCAGCATTTTCTTACAATTTTTTCAAAAGGCCTCCTGACTTCCTCAGGGTTGTCAAACCTCAGGATTATGTAGTAAAGAGCTAAAAGTGAATCAAATAATGAGTTTTTTCTCTGAAAGGGTGAAAAACTGTGAAAAAAAAATTGGAAAAAATGTTAGTAATCATTCATATCTCAAAGGGTTCTTTTTTCTAAGGTCATTAAAAGATAGATTGTATGATATTGGACTAGGTGGTCCTAAGGAGGACTTGAACTGTGTTATCTACAGTTCCATAGATTCAGATCAGACTTCATAGGTCATAATTGGGGAAACAGTTGTTTATGACAAGCAATTATTCTTTTTGCACAATATCATTGGTCCTCAGAATCCTGGAGAGAACTTGAACTGCATTATCTGCAGAGTACCGTTATCCAAGATCTGGATTTGTATTCCCGAACCATTCTTCAAAAGTAAATCAATCGGTTTAGCCAATCAGATATTGCATTACTTTCAAATTTAAGGTAAGACCTGTGTAATGCACTTTCGGTGAACACGGGGCAAAAATTCTAATTAGTTGATAAATAAGGATGAATAAGGACTTATGCAGAAATAATATTTTTGCACATTTCTAACAGATCAGAAATTGCGTTTATGTCTATCTTGGAATTATTTTTTGATACTTTTGTGAGTTTTCTGAGAAGGGAGGTAATTATTATCTCTGTTTGAGAATATAGTCGTTTTAGATTTATAATTGATAATTCAAAGAAGGAAAACATGAAAAGGTGAAAGTAGTTCAATGATACTCATCTTTAATTATTATAGCTAATTTTGCAGGATGATATTTTAGTGGAAATAGCTGTTTTCCATTACACAGGTCTTACCTTAAATAATCTAGAGATTTAGGCTGAAAACAATCTTTGGAATGTTTGGTTAGCACTGACCCAGGCCTTCATAGGACAATATGATGGAGGAAATAGTTGCTTGTAACAAGCAGGTGCTGCTTTCCCACTGTCACTCAAAACAGAGTGTAAAAAAAGGAAATATGGCAAAGAAATACTAGTTTGGTGAAGAAATACATGCATCATAAGGGATGTGTTTCAGTTTAGTATTTTAACCCTTTACTGCATGACAAAATATTAGACCTGTCTGAATTGAAAGCATTTGCAGATGACAGTTTCAATGTGGCTCATATGGTATTGTTTTTCCCTGATAGAGTAGAAAACATTCTGGGAAAAGGAGAAAATGCTGGTAACCAGCATTTTCTCCTTTACCAACAATGTTTTCAAAAGCAGGATTGTTAAAAGTCACTCTTGTGCAGCAAAGGCATAGAAATAGCCCATAATACCAGAGAACAAAATTTTAGAAAAGGAGAGGATACTTGTTACCAGCATTTACTCTTCTTACTTTAGTGTTCTCCAAAGCCGTTCTGTCAGCTTTTGATAAAAGCCTGGATTGTGTGGTGAAGATTGAGATAAGAAAATTTGAAAGCACTATAATTTGTCTGACAGGTAACTCGCATTATTTATTTTGTCTGCAAATGCTTTCAATTTTTACTAGTCAAAAATTTTGTTGTTTGGTAAAGAGTTAAGCCACCTTTTCCAGTGCATGATTCATACATACATGTATACTGCCACCAATCTCTTGTTGGTATGCAAACCTCCATACCTTTAACCCTTTAAAATCCAGTCTTGAGTTTTAACGACCCTAAAGAAGAAAGCTTTTGAAAACCAGCATTTTCTTCTTTTCCCACAATGTTTTCTACTAAAATCAAAACAAGTTTAGATTCTTGAATCAATTTTGTCATCTGCAAATGCTTTCAAAACTGACTGGTCAAACATTTTGTCATTTGGTATATTTGGTAAAGAGTTAAACTGTTTCCACCAAAAAAAAATGAGGGGTTTCATCTCAACATGATAACTTGTTCTTTTTACTCATAGGCAAAAAAATATCATACCTGTCAGTGCACTACAAAATGCCATTCATTCATTCATTCATTCATTCACAGTTTTTGCCTTTTAAATATGTTTCAGGAAAGGCATGTGCTCGCTTTAGGAAAATTCAGCTTGAAGATAGTTTGGGGGTAGGTCAAAGTTTTCAGTTTCTAGCTGTTTTCTTGATTAATTTGTTTTCTAAACTCATACTGCTTTGGCTCAATCGAAATTTTATTCATAGAGCTAAGTTGGGTTGTTGTGTATTTCTTTATTCATCATTTTAATGGATAGAATACCTGTTTGCACTGCTCTTAATTTGGCTGTAATTGTTCAATAGTTGGAACAGTAAGTACAAGATATTCATTCTGGTCATGATTGTACAAAGCATAATAATGTTAAATGACAAAAAAAAAAAAAAAAACCAAGAGGACCCTTACAGCCCTGTATTGCTCAACTGGCAAAACAAAACTTTTTTACATTATAGATCTTTTTGTAAATCCCAAACAGCAAAATTTGGAAATATTTTTTAAACAACCTGTACATTTTTTAAACAACCTGTACTATGATTTTTTTCAGTTCAAGTGATAACATTCAAAAAACATTCCATTTAAGAGATCTGTGAGGTTCAGTAAATTGACAGTAGAAACTTCCATTATATTGAGCACAGCTGGTTTTTCGGTAACACCATTCAAGATTTTTAAAAATGAAATTCTGATTTTGGTCTGGGTTTTAGTCTAAATGTGAATAGGGATGACTAAAAATTCATTGTATTCCAGTTAATCGAACAGCGTCACACATATCACAATCTTTGGCACAAGTACCTGATTGATAAAAAATGACTATAATTATCTACCGATCGGATGATTACTTAAAAATCATTGTCAGTTTCATGAGTAAAGATTATCTAATTTCTTACTTACTTTTAGGTTATTAAGTGTCTATTTGTGTATAACCATACTCTATGATCTACACGAGTAAATGGTGATGTCATTAATCATACAATTCTTACATCATGCACAGGCTGTTTTTTTTTGCGGAAAGAGTCATATAATACATGTATAAATTTAATAAAGAAAAATGCATGCTTATCACTTTTGACAACGCTCAGAATTAGTTTCGGCAAAGCCAGAATTCAAACTCAAAAACCCTATGATTTCAAGATCTAGAATCTACCTCGTCATTCGAAATAATAGATATTTAGTCCACAAATCATTCACGTCAGTCGTATTGAGGCTTTGCCTTTTTTATATTATTCTTGTACATTGTGGCCAGGGGTTATAAAGCACAAATGAAAGTTTCAACTATCAGTTTGCTGGCAGAACTGCTCTCAGAAATAATTGT
Organism: Tridacna crocea; assembly: GCA_943736015.1. Lineage (NCBI taxonomy): Eukaryota > Metazoa > Mollusca > Bivalvia > Cardiida > Cardiidae > Tridacna > Tridacna crocea. The sequence continues at coordinate 22,157,271 of OX031069.1, forward strand.
AAGCAGGTCAAATATAACAAATATCAAAATGAAATTTCTTGAATGTGTGAAACTTTGATGAAATTCCTGGGAATACCAACATTATAGCTGCATGTATTCATGCATATGGACTGTTGGCTCAAATACATCATAGAATTATGACAAGTTTAGTCACCTTTCTAAAATGACCTACATTAAATTCAGGATGGTGGCAAACTGATCAGTCAACGCATGAATTGACAATTCTCATAAACTTACATGTAATTACAAGGGGTTCAGGTTTCTTAAAAACCCATCTTTCACATAATTATATTATCCACAAGGTAAGATACAAGCCAAAGTATTAGGCTAAAAGTTTACTTAAAAGAAATCATACTGACATCAAATATTCCTATAGGTAGGCGAGGTTCAGTTGACTAAGAGTAGGAACTTCCATTTAATATACTGTGGCTTGGGACAGGGGTTACTTTTTTCACACTATTTATGTTTTCAACTGTTTGTAAGCACTTGGGTCATTATTTATACTTAAGTTATGCATAATTTTACAGGCCTGGTCAACTTAAAAACTTACATCCAATGCATTTTTTTTTGTTTAGAAAACCAATCTTTCAAATATAAATAAGTTACCTGCTAGGTTAGATATGAATCAAAGGATCAGGTTATATGTTTACTAGTCAATTATCCTTCTAACATTATATTGCTATAGGCAGGTGAGGTTCAGTAGACTGATAGTAGGAACTGCCATTGTATACACATATATTGTGACCAGGGACAGGGGTTTTATAGTACAAATGGAAGTTTCAATTATCAGGTTGCTGGCAATGCCTATTTTTCAAATTTTTGTAAGCACTTGGGTCAAATGCAAATCAAAATTTCTCTTTGGTAAGACGAGGTTCAGTTAACTGAAAGTAGGAACTTCGGTTTTATATGGTGGCCTAGGACAGGGTTACTTTTTTCACACTATTTATATTTCAACTATTTGTAAGCATTTGGGTCATAATTTATACTTATGGTATCAAAGCGTAACTTTACAGGCCTGTTCAACTTAAAAACTTGCCTCCAATGCTTTCTTTTTTGTTTTAAAAACCCATGTTTCAAATGTAAATAAGTTACCTGCTAGGTTAGATATGAATCAAACGATCAGGTTATATGTTTCCTAGTCAATTATCCTTCTAACATTATATTGCTATAGGCAGGTGAGGTTCAGTAGACTGATAGTATGAACTGCCATTGTATACACATATATTGTGACCAGGGACAGGGGTTTTATAGTACAAATGGAAGTTTCAATTATCAGGTTGCTGGCAATGCCTATTTTTCAAATTTTTGTAAGCACTTGGGTCAAATGCAAATCAAAATTTCTCTTTGGTAAGACGAGGTTCAGTTAACTGAAAGTAGGAACTTCGGTTTTATATGGTGGCCTAGGACAGGGTTACTTTTTTCACACTATTTATATTTCAACTATTTGTAAGCATTTGGGTCATAATTTATACTTATGGTATCAAAGCGTAACTTTACAGGCCTGTTCAACTTAAAACTTGCCTCCAATGCTTTCTTTTTTGTTTTGAAAACCCATGTTTCCAATATAAATAAGTTACCTGCTAGGTTAGATATGAATCAAACGATCAGGTTATATGTTTCCTAGTCAATTATCCTTCTAACATTTTATTGCTATAGGCAGGTGAGGTTCAGTAGACTGATAGTAGGAACTGCCATTGTATATATTGTGGCCAGGGACAGGGGTTTTATAGTACAAATTGAAGTTTCAACTATCAGGTTGCTGGCAATGCCTATTTTTCAAATTTTTGTAAGCACTTGGGTCAAATGCAAATCAAAATTTCTCTTTGGTAAGACGAGGTTCAGTTAACTGAAAGTAGGAACTTCGGTTTTATATGGTGGCCTAGGACAGGGTTACTTTTTTCACACTATATTTCAACTTTGTAATTTGTTAGCATTTGGGTCATAATTTATACTTATGGTATCAAAGTGTAACTTTACAGGCGTGGTCAACTTAAAAACTTGCCTCGTATTTATTTGTTTTTGTTTTGAAAACCCATGTTTCAAATATAAATAAGTTACCTGCTAGGTTAGATATGAATAAAAAAGTTAGGTTATGTGTTTCCTAGTCAATTATCCTTCTAACATTATATTGCTATAGGCAGGTGAGGTTCAGTAGACTGATAGTATGAACTGCCATTGTATACACATATATTGTGACCAGGGACAGGGGTTTTATAGTACAAATGGAAGTTTCAATTATCAGGTTGCTGGCAATGCCTATTTTTCAAATTTTTGTAAGCACTTGGGTCAAATGCAAATCAAAATTTCTCTTTGGTAAGACGAGGTTCAGTTAACTGAAAGTAGGAACTTCGGTTTTATATGGTGGCCTAGGACAGGGTTACTTTTTTCACACTATTTATATTTCAACTATTTGTAAGCATTTGGGTCATAATTTATACTTATGGTATCAAAGCGTAACTTTACAGGCCTGTTCAACTTAAAAACTTGCCTCCAATGCTTTCTTTTTTGTTTTGAAAACCCATGTTTCAAATGTAAATAAGTTACCTGCTAGGTTAGATATGAATCAAACGATCAGGTTATATGTTTCCTAGTCAATTATCCTTCTAACATTATATTGCTATAGGCAGGTGAGGTTCAGTAGACTGATAGTAGGAACTGCCATTGTATACATTGTGGCCAGGGACAGGGGTTTTATAGTACAAATTGAAGTTTCAACTATCAGGTTGCTGGCAATGCCTATTTTTCAAATTTTTGTAAGCACTTGGGTCAAATGCAAATCAAAATTTCTCTTTGGTAAGATGAGGTTCAGTTAACTGAAAGTAGGAACTTCGGTTTTATATGGTGGCCTAGGACAGGGTTACTTTTTTTACACTATTTATATTTCAACTATTTGTAAGCATTTGGGTCATAATTTATACTTATGGTATCAAAGCGTAACTTTACAGGCCTGTTCAACTTAAAAACTTGCGTCCAATGCATTCTCTTTTGTTTTGAAAACACATGTTTCAAATATAAATAAGTTACCTGCTAGGTTAGATATGAATCAAACAATCAGGTTACATGTTTACTAGTCAATTATCCTTCTAACATTATATTCCTATAGGCAGGTGAGGTTCAGTAGACTGATAGTAGGAACTGCCATTGTATACATTGTGACCAGGGACAGGGGTTTTATAGTACAAATGGAAGTTTCAATTATCAGGTTGCTGGCAATGCCTATTTTTTAAGGTTTTGTAAGCACTTGGGTCAAATGCAAATCAAAATTTCTCTTTGGTAAGACGAGGTTCAGTTAACTGAAAGTAGGAACTTCGGTTTTATATGGTGGCCTAGGACAGGGTTACTTTTTTCACACTATTTATATTTCAACTATTTGTAAGCATTTGGGTCATAATTTATACTTATGGTATCAAAGCGTAACTTTACAGGCCTGTTCAACTTAAAAACTTGCGTCCAATGCATTCTCTTTTGTTTTGAAAACACATGTTTCAAATATAAATAAGTTACCTGCTAGGTTAGATATGAATCAAACAATCAGGTTACATGTTTACTAGTCAATTATCCTTCTAACATTATATTCCTATAGGCAGGTGAGGTTCAGTAGACTGATAGTAGGAACTGCCATTGTATACATTGTGACCAGGGACAGGGGTTTTATAGTACAAATGGAAGTTTCAATTATCAGGTTGCTGGCAATGCCTATTTTTTAAGGTTTTGTAAGCACTTGGGTCAAATGCAAATCAAAATTTCTCTTTGGTAAGACGAGGTTCAGTTAACTGAAAGTAGGAACTTCGGTTTTATATGGTGGCCTAGGACAGGGTTACTTTTTTCACACTATTTATATTTCAACTATTTGTAAGCATTTGGGTCATAATTTATACTTATGGTATCAAAGCGTAACTTTACAGGCCTGTTCAACTTAAAAACTTGCCTCCAATGCTTTCTTTTTTGTTTTGAAAACCCATGTTTCAAATGTAAATAAGTTACCTGCTAGGTTAGATATGAATCAAACGATCAGGTTATATGTTTCCTAGTCAATTATCCTTCTAACATTATATTGCTATAGGCAGGTGAGGTTCAGTAGACTGAGGTTCAGTAGACTGATAGTAGGAACTGCCATTGTATACACATATATTGTGACCAGGGACAGGGGTTTTATAGTACAAATGGAAGTTTCAACTATCAGGTTGCTGGCAATGCCTATTTTTCAATTTTTTGTGAGCACTTGGGTCAAAATTTTTTAATGCAAATCAAAATTTAATTTAGGTAAGCTTATAAAACTAATCCTCATTAAATTCAGAAGGACAGAAGTGTCATCTTTAAACCATAATTAGGTTTATGCTAGTTTCTGCATATAAACTGATAAAACAAGCCACATTAAATCCAGGTCAAACTACTACCAGTACACCATTTCTGCATAAATTTCTTCAGGTCAACTTTTAAACAGTCTACATTAAATTCAGGTCTCAAGTGATACCATCTTCAAATCTCTGTTACGTAAGGTTCTTTAAGATAAAATTATAATACTAGCTTGCACTGAATTTAATTTCTAAGCAATACCGTCTTTTAAACTTGAAGTTATTTGTTACAAAAATTTCTTCATGTAAACTTTTAAAATAAACCTATGTTAACTCCAGGTATCAGCAAAACTCTTGTCAGGTAAATTTAGAAAACCAGCCAACATCATATTCAAGTCAAAAGCAATAGGTACATCTTTAAACTGCACATTACATAAATTTCTGCGGGTAAAATTCTAAGGCTAGCTTTCTTTAAATTTATGTCTCAAACAACACGGTCTTAAATCCTTTTCTACGCAATCCAGAGTTTTCATGATCCCCAGGTAAAAGCCCTTTGAAAGCATTGTGGGTGAAAGAAAAAATGCATATCACCAGCTTTTTCCATACCTTCTGCCTTTCAAAACTAAATAATTTGAGCTGCACTTTATTTATCATCTGTAAGGTTTTCATTTTGAACTAGTCTAGAATTTTTTACTGAGGTAACCCACAAAATTGTTTGAAAAATCTTTGGCAGAAAAAAAAAAGATTCATATCAGGTAAAGATGTCTTTTCATGCTTCATTATGTCTGATTGGATGAAATAAGAAATATGTATACCCTCAAATCTTGGCATAAATTTTCAAAATTCAAAATTGATTTTGTTTCTTTGTGTATTTGTATGTTTTTGTTTGTTTCTGTGTGTTTTTGTTTGTTTGTTTTTTCATGTTTATTTCAAACTTTTGCAGAGGTTTTGTGTGCAGTGCTATCACCACATTGATAACCTAGGTACCGGTCTGCAAAAATGTACCCGAAATGGCCAATGTGCAGAGAGGATATAGGGCCTTATGCCTTTTCTGATGCATGTATTTGCAGGTTAAGATAGTACTGTCTTGGAGTGTGTTTGCAACCCAGGTCCAGAGATCTTATATGGGTATAAGATCTCAGGGGCCCAGTCTGTTTCAAAACCTCACCCCCAACAAATTACACTTTCTTTATACAAAACAAAAAAATGCATCCCTGTCTTCTTGATCTACATAAGACTGTTAGGCCAAGGCATGTCAGAAAACATTGAAATTGTGACCCCAAAGTTACAGTTAGATGGCCATTTACATGCTGACACCCATATTGTATTGAGCAGGTAAGAAAATTGCCATGGGCATGCCTAAAGAAGCTGCTCCTATCTATATTGGCCACACCGTGCTAGGTGGACAGTCTTGTCTGATGTCTGGAGTGTGTATAAAATATATTAAATATTGTGTCAGCATTTTAATACGGGTAATGAGCTCTACCTTCTACCGTACATTGCCATACCTGTATTGTGGTGAGTTGTAATAAAAAGAGTGTGTGGCCAGAGTATGTTTGAAAACATTAGATCGTAATCTCAAAAAGACGGTGAAAATGGTCATTGCAAAGCTGACACCAAAATAAGCAATTCAAGAAAATGACCATTAATGTGTACAACATACTTTTCCTTAAATATTGGCCACACTAAGTGAGCAGTCTTGTCTGGGTCAGTGTTTGAATTTCTATGATGTAGAATACAATAGTGTGTCAGCCTTCAAAGAAAGCATTAGTGCGTGTAATCATACTGTTTTTCAAAATTTGCAATATTGTGAGAGCAATAAGCTGAATCGCATGATTTCTTTGGCCTACTTGGGGATGTGGTTGTGGTTCCTTACCCTTACTTTGTATTCTATTTTTAGGTACAGAGTAGTACTGGAGCCACATACAATATGGTAAAGCGGAAATGAACCATCTTATTGAGAGACAGAACCTAGACTAGTGAATGTTGTGTATTGAACAAATGTAAACGGTGGTGGTCCACAAGTTATCATACATTCTTTAGATTGCTGAAACAATTTGGGAAAAGCAGTGTTTTTCACACTGCTGTGTAAGTGCTGACTTTATTTTTTGTGAGTCTAGCCAAACTGATCTTGATGTTACAGGAATGGCATTAGCAAATTCACCCTTACCTGGTATTTTGTCCTAAATTATATTCTTTAGAACTGAGCTACATTTTGTCAATAGAATGCTACCTAAAGTAAAAGTTGCACCTAAAATTTAATTAGTGACCCTTGAGTTGCGATGGGGAACATGTGCACAGCTCAAAGGTATGCTGATATTAGCCTGTTTGTATCTGATCTTAGCCTGTTTGGTTATGGGATAACCTCTTTTCTATAGATTGACAAATATGATAAAGTATGATAGAATGATGTGAATTAAAGCAGTGGATTGATTTCTTGCTCTTTTTTTTCTATCTTACAATGGTTATTCTTGCCAAAGCGTTGACTTACTCTCTTGGCAAATTTGTAGCCTTCTTCATATTGAACGACTGGATTTCTCCATTTTCCTTAACCCAGGATATTTACAACACTTTCTTTCTTATGGGCTTCACTTTGTACCACACAAAAATTCTTTATATTTGTCAAAATTTAAAATCTAATTTCTAGTGAAGCTAAAATTATGAATTCTCTGAAAAGGGTGGAAAAAAAAGAAAATGCTGATTATCAGCATTTTTTTTTCTTTTCACACAATGATTTCGAAATTCTTCCACCCCAAGTTTGTGCAATTTTGAATTGTTTGTTAACTTTTTAAAAAAACTTATTTGGTAAAGGATTAAAATATTTCTTTTGAGGTGAGACATGATTATTCAAATCTTTTTTGTCTGCTGTATTGCCTAAATTTATCTGCCCCTTTGCTTAGATTTTTAAGTCTACCTGCCTGTAATGGTAAAATTTTAGACTTGTCCAAATTGAAAGCAGTTGCAGACGACAAAATAAATGTGACTTAAGAATTGAAAAGTAACTTTAGAAAAGTAGAAAACAATGTGGAAAAAGGAGGTTAATGGTTACCAGCATTTTCTCCTTTTTCCACAATGTTTTCAGAAGCTTCTTCTCTGGGTCGTAAAAACCATGGATTGTTTGGTAAAGAGTTAAAAGAAAATCACACTGAGTGAAGAGCAGACAAGGAACTACCGAATTTGGTTTTATCTTATCACCATGGATCCCTGAATTGTTTATCACTAATGCTGTTTTTCTGTCCCTCTTCTTAAATCCTTGGCAATAACTGATGAAACTTCACACATCTGTTCCTTATGCTAGTAGGTCATTTTATTTGTGTGTAGGGGTGGGGATGTATGATTTACTGCAGTGTCATTGAAAAAGGGGGCTAAAAAGTCTGTCATAAAAAAGTTTTTCTCAGTTAAGGATATCATTTCAAAAAAAATAATCTGTTTTCTTTTAAATCTCTTTCAGGAAAGATATGAGCTTGTTGTAGGAAATTTCAGCATGACGACAGACTAGAGGTACATGTAGGTCAGAGTTGTCAACAGTTTCTAGCTGTTTTCTAAATTAGTTTGTTTTCTAAATTCAAATTGCTTTGGCTCAATAGAATTTTCATTCATAGAGCTAAGTTGGGTTGTAGAGTATTTTTTGTTTCATCTTTTTGTGTATAAAATCTTTGTCTGCAATGTGCTTCATTTGGCAGTACTGGTTTAATAGTTTGAAAACTGGAATTTTGGTCCGGAATGTACAAAGTGAAATTGGGGTAAAATGAGAAAACGAAATCTTTTTTTGCATTATAGCTCTTGCCTTGCATTTCCCTTTTGTGCAAGGTTCCCCTACTTGATTCATACTTTCATTTTACCTATTTTTGTCCTGTTTCACTTCTTTATTTTGTACTTTGGGTTTGAACATTGTGCTCCTGCATTCTGACCAGGGAATGGGCTTTTGCTTTTTCGTCCTTTTATTGTAAGGGTCTTTTTCGGGTTGGAGTCTGGCAGTACATTGGTTCTCTTTCTATTTGACATACGCCTTAAATATTATTATGAAAAGCCAAGTACGTACAGATTAATAGAACTAATTGTAACAAAAGAACAGTCTTAAACCTTTGTTACAATATCGACGAAGTTGTAAAGCGCCATCTATCCATTATGAACGTCATCTCCTCTTGACTGTGCCTTGCCAGGTGGCAAATTATTTATTTATTATTTTCGTCACCATTGACCCTTATCCTGCTTAACCCATTACCACACAATCCCTACTTTTGATGACCCTGAGAAAGAGGCCTTTAGAAAACATTGTGGGAAAAGGAGAAAATGCTGGTAACCAGCATTTTCTCCTTTTCCACAATGTTTTCTACACTTTACACAACAAATTTCTAATTTGGAGTCACTTTTATTTTGTTGTCTGCAAATGCTTTCAATTTGGACATACCTAAAATATTGTCGTTTGATAAAGAATTAATAACTAAAATGCAATGTTCAGTTCATTTTTAAAAACCCAAGTGTGGGGAATAATATCACCTTGTCAGTGTAGATAAAAGATTGGAATCCACGGTCTGGGCAGTCTGATCTTGATCTGCACTGGCTGCAGAGGGGTTAAGAAGCTCAGGGGTTAATTTTCTCTATCTGCAACTAGGTAAGGCATAATAATATAAATAATTATGTCGCTATCCTTTTATCCATATATTCACAAATATTTGTTAGGACTTAGTTCAGTTATATAGTCTGCATGTATTACATACATGTATGTAGTAACTTGGCTACAACGCCTCACTTCCTTAGGCCTGTATGCCTCTATAATTTTTCAAGTCTAATTAACTCTGTCATTTGACAAACATCTTTTTTTCGTCAAAATACAATCAGATGCCGAAATCTACTTTGGATCCAATAAGACTGGTCTTTAGTGGAGCCGAGAGCACTGTGGGAAGGGGAGATAATTCTTGTTACCGCTATTTCCCAATTCACAAAATGAAGTCAAAATTTTGTTTATTGGGGCCATCAGAACATTGGATAGTTTGTTAAAGTGTTAAGTGTTTAACAAAAAATTTCCACACTGTATAGTTAAATAACTGGTAGATTGATTGGCTCTTGTAACTGACTATATGATCAATGCAGATGTAAATCTTCCCCGTGGGGTCACAGGTTTTTTTTTTACTGTATAGAATAGGACCTAGGCCTTTCTCTATGGCATGTCGTAGAAGGCGATTAAAATTAGAGACAAACGGCTGCTTTCCTCGTAATTCGTAGGATTGCAGCAGGCTGGGTAGTTTTTATTCCAAATCCTATATTTTTTTCTCGATGTAAATAGGGTTTGGAATGGGAATCAATTGGCCTGTGGGACCCCGTGTGGTTTAATCGGGGATATAAGAATAAACCACTGCAGTCCCGCGATCGTCACATCGGCTATTTCGTGTGGGGGAACAAAAGTGACAGCATGCATGTCATTAATGGCGACAAAAGGGGCATCATTTTGTGTTTCGTCCATTCCTCATTTATCATGTTTGTCTTATGTTGTTGCACATGTATGTTATTTTCACCTCGCATTATTGTTTACTAATGTAAGTGCACCCAATATGACCTACATGTAAGTTGTTGACGGGCCTTAAAGCGCTATTCATTCTTAAGATGTAAATCTATTGTTTGCCATCTATAAGGAAAATGCATACTATGTTAAATACCATAATTGTCCGTGCTCATTCTCCACTTTTCCGGCTATTTTTCCTGTTTATCTCTCCCATGTTTTGATATGACATTTGATTATTTAAACTCATTTTTTAGACCTATTAGATGTCAAATATGTATTTGTAAGTACGAAATGCATGTGTATGCATAAATATTCAATAAAATCTATTTATCTATATTTTTGTTATCTGTAACTTCATTCTTATTGCTTTCCTTGTTTTTTTTTTTATTGTATAATGCTTGCCATTTTGGCAGAAAAAACAACAAAATAATAATAATTATAATCACATTTTGGCAGAGCAACTGGGCTTTACCTAAATGTTTACCAAACCCAAAACTCTTAGGATTAGTTAAAACTGAAAGTATTTGCATACAAACTAGATTTTGCTCATATGACTTGATTTTACCATGAAATATTGGACAAAATTGTTGGGAAAATGGTGGAAACCATGCTGGTTACCAGCGTTTTCCAACAATGTTTTCAAGGGCTTCTTTTTCTGGTTTGTTGAGACTTAGCATTGTTTATTAAAGGGTTAACTCTTTACTAAACAATTCCGACGTTTAATGAACCTGTGAAAGAATCCTATAGAAAACATTGTGGGAAAAGGAGAAAATGTTGGTAACCAGCATTTTCTCCTTTTCCCACAATATTTTCTACCATGTCTAAGTCAGAAATCATTTTATTAACAAGATTTAATTTGTCTGTAAATATTTTGAATTTGGTCCAGCCAAAAAGATTTATCTTTGGTTAATCCTTTACCACACAATGACAACTTTTGACGACCCTGAAGTAGAAGCCTTTTGAAAACATAGTGGGAAAAGGATTTCCCCTAATGTTTTCTAACCTTCCAAAATCGAATTTGGATATTTCAGTCACATTTATTTTGTCGTCTACAAATGTTTAAGTTGGACCATTCCATAAATTTGTTGTTTCATAAAGAGTTAAAGGACCATATGGTAGACAGCCTTTGGTTGGTTGTATTGGTTGGTTGTTTCAGAGTTGAACGCTACTTTAACAGCTAAGGTCATATCATGGTGGTCGATGATGCACATACGTTTCCTTGCTTTCTCACACCAGTACTAACACAACTTTCTTTCCAAAGCCACCAACTACTTTTCTCACATACTTCAGCAAAGGTAAGAATAGAAAGTTCACCTCAACCAGGTATTGACCTCCCAACCACCATGTCACGAGTCCGACAGCCACCTGGGCGGGGCAGACAGCCTTTAAAACCAATATGAGGACATGAGAAAGAAAGGATCTAAACTGAGTTGTCTGATGAGATACAATTTTATTAAACAAGTCTGAGGAAAATGTTATAAAGCCCACCTTAGCAAGCTTAATAACATTTTTTCTTGATGAGGTTCTTTTTTTTCACATATAATAGCATATAACAGATCAGAAGTTGCCAAACCATCTATAGCTAAATGTTATTTTGATGCCATGGAAATTCAGAGATTTTGAAGGAATCAAAGTCTTCAAAATCTCTGAAGAGGATTATGTTAGGATCCTGAAGAGGATTATGTTAGGATCATTTCTGTGAAGTTTCATCGAAATTGGATGTGTGGATTCATAGATGTTTGAAAATAAAGTTAACAGACAGACAGATGCACGACGGACTTCAGGTACTGACATAAGCCTGCTGGCCTTCAGCTAGTGGAGCTAAAACATACCAGCATTTTATCACAAAGTTTTCAACAGCTCATTTTCATCAGAGTCTATTGGCTAACACAACCAGCATTTTTTCCCCTTCTTCACAGGTTTCAAAAGCTCCTTTTATTTAGGGTCAACCTTTCTATTGCTTGGAGCATCAAAGCGTTGAAAACACTGGTGCAGCCTTTGTCAAGGTAGCCATTGTGTGGAATTAATAATTCAAAAAACTTGAAAGTTGACCTACTAAGCAAATTAATACATCTTTTGGGTTAAAGGGAGAGTACTAGTACCAAAGTTTGGATCATTTGTATATCAGTGTTCTCCCTTTGATCATTCACAGAAGTCATGAGTAATGTCCCTTGAGATAATGGGTAGACAGAAACCATGTATATATAAATATATCAAATAACATTAAGTTTATACCTGAAATCTATGATTCTAAGATATCTTTGGTCGTCAAGATCTAATTTCCAACATTACAATCAATTACCGGTATTTCGATCTGTTAATATTAATGCACATTTGAAATGAGTAGCATGCAATCATGGAACAAACAAGCTCAGGGGTGAACTGATTTTGGAATGAACAAGTTCAGAGACTAAGCGGTCAGTAGACAAATTTTGATTATATCATCGCGTCAATAAAAGGATGAGTGGGTGAAGCCATTTTTAAACAAAAAGAAGTATTTCTACAATCGATGGCCTATTCCATTGCATTTTAATACACCATTTCCAATTACATGTCTGAGTGCCATTGGAAAGTTTTATCTATTTCCTACAGTTTTGCACAATGGTCTTCAAAATTCAATATTGAACATTCATTATTGAATTCATAGTGGCACTGTCTGTGATAAATGCCAGACAAAAAAAAAAAAAACAAGAACAACTGATAAACCCTTTCCCAAACGACAAATTTTAGACTCTTCCAAACTCAAAGAGTTTGCAGACGACAATTTCAAATTCGATAAAAATGACAGAAAGTTCTCCAAATGGGTAGAAAACACTGTAGGAAAACGGGAAATTGCCCGTTACGAGCAATTTCTCCTTTTCCCACAGTGTTTTCAATAGCATGTACGGCAGACACGTAAAAACAGGGGCTTGTTTGGGAAAGGGTTAAGCAAGTCCCTTAATTATTTATCAAACGACAGTAATATAGATTTGTTCGATGATGGCTATGTGGGAAATCAGTTAGTAACATGGAAAGAAAATTGTGAGAAGTAGTGTTAATGGAGGCTCCAGGAAAGCATGGATAGGTGCACTGGCGATATAACTGAAATAATGTTTAAAACGGCATTTAATGCTACACTATCGATCAACAGACTCATTCAAATTGAAAACATTTGCAAACCAAAACTTAAATGTGGCTTAAATGATTAAATGTTGTGTTTTGTAGGGTAGGAAATATTGTGAAAAAAGTAGAAAATGCTGGTTACCAGCATTTCTTCTTCTCCCACTATGTTTTCAAGATTTATTCCTCAGGATTGTTATAATTCAGGATTGTGTGGTAAAGAAATAAGGGAAATGTCAGATTTAGTATACTTTTATAAATCAAAGCGATGAGACTGTTAATGTAATATTTGTCAAGGAAGCCATTGTGCAGAATTAATAATTTCAAGAAAAAGAAATATTATTTAAATATTAACTTGAAAATCAACCTCCTAAGCAAATCAGTACATCCATTTGGTTAAATGGAGAGTACTGGTACCAAAATTTGTAGTTTTGTATGTTGATCATTCAGGAGGAGTCGGGACCACTTATGCCACTCAGCATACCTCGGGTGATGGTAGTAACAAAATTCAAGGTAATGAATCAGTCTTGTTGTGACAAGTGGAGTTTCGTCTCTCGATGACAAGATACATAATAGGTAGAGAAAGAAACCATGTAAATACATGTATATTAAATGAAATTAGGTTTATACCTGAAAACTATGGCTTTGAGATATCTTTGACCATCAGGATCTAATTCCAAACATTACAATAAAGTTTTCAACCCGTAAATTTTCACACACAATCAAATGTGGTAGCGTGCAACCATAGGAGAAACAAGCCCAGGGATGACTTGGTTTTGGAACAAACAAGCCTTGAACTAAAGTGGTCAGTAGACAAATTTTGTGTATATCATTGCGGCTATAGAAGGCTATGAAGGGGTAAAAACTATTTCAAATCAAAAAGAAGCAACCAATTGCATAATGCATTTTACTTCTATACACTATTTCCAATTATACATGAGTGCTATAGAAAAACTCATGTGTCTGAGAAAATTTAGTTTAACTCTTTACCAAACGACAAGTTTTAGACTGGGCAAAATTGAAAGCACTTTCCGACGACAAAATAAACGTAAATCAGAAATTGAAATTTGTTTCCAGCAGGGTAGAAAACATTGTGGGAAAAGGAGAAAATGCTGGTTTCCAGCATTTTCTCCTTTTCCCACAATGTTTTCAAAAGGCATCTATCTCAGGGTCGTAAAAACCAGGGATTGTTTGGTAAAGGGTTAACAGGGTTTATTTCCTTCGGTTTTGCGTAAAATTTGATACATCATGGTCTTCAAAATTCAATATTGAACATTCATTATTGAACCCATAGTGGCATTTGTCTTCAACAAAATTAATGTCACAAAAACACACAACTAATCAAGAGACTCAAAAGTGTAAGCTAACTTGCATTTGAAAACTAAATATAAGTAAACCAGACATCTAACTAAGAAGCACAAAAGTGTAAGCTGACTTGTGTTTTAAACTAAATGAGCCATGGTCTGGCAAAAGGCAGGCTGACATGGGTCAATACTTTTTCAGATACATTAGGCCTCCATTTCACAAGGCATGGTTTAATCTTGTACCACACAATCCTGAGTTTTAACGACCTTGAAGAATAAGGCTTTTGAAACCGCTGTGGAAAAAGGTAGAAACTAAAGCTATCACTGAATGTGACTTAATACCCATGTCAGCACTTTGACAGAAACTAGAAGGCCCTGAAGGGCCTGAATATGCTCTACTGGCAGAGAATTAAATTTTGCTTTTATGCTAGCATACATTATGAATTCATGATGCAAAAAGACGAGAAACACACAAAAATTTTATGCTAGCATACATTATGTATTCATGATTCAAAAAGACAAACAAGAGGACCATGATGGTCCTATATCGCTCACCTGAGTACTAAGCAGTAAAGGTCTACAATGACCAAATATTGAGGTTCAAGGAAAACGATTATAAAACAAGAGCTGCAAATTGTCGCAAGATATGCAATCCCACCGCCAGTTGCCAAGGAGGTATAATAGTTGCAAAGGGCAACAAACATGTTTACCAAGTCTAAAGTCAATTTGACTTGAGACTTCAAAATTCCACACTGGACAAGCAAAATCTACCGTAAGAATGAAGATCAAAGTGAAAATTTAGAATCCGTGCTAGGTAGGATAATTGCTCTTGCACACAGTACTCGGTAATATTGCAGCAAACATGCATACCAATTTTGAAGTCGTTCTGATAAGAGATGACCAAGTCATATTCCAGACAAGCACTAAATGCAGACTCATGTGAGATTTTATCGAGACAAACATTCTAACTAATTTTCAATTCAGCTTAGCAAGAAATGTGGTCCCTCGAGTGCTCAAAAGAAGATTTTTAAAGATTTCCCTCCTTATCTGTGAAATCTGAGACCGACAACATAGGGCTAACTTTCACACCAGGGCCATATTTTGCAGTATTTTTTGTAGAGGGCCACTAGATGATGCTATATGCCAAATATGAAAGCTCTAGCCCTTACAGTTTTGGACGAGAAGATTTTTATAGTTTTTTCACTTGGTTGCCATGGCAATCAGAGTTCTTCATGGAATTCAAATCTTTGAAGTATTTTGAAAGTGCATCACCTAGGGATCATTTCTGTGAAGCTTGATTGAAATCTGATTGTAAGATTAGGAGAAGAAGATGTTTTTGTAATTGTGAACGGACGGACGACGGACATTGATCTATCACAATAGCTCACATTGGGCACTTCGTGCTCAGGTGAGCTAAGAAAGACTAAGACAGAAAGGCGGATGACGGAAACCCCACCATGACATAAGCTCTGCTGGCTTTCAGCCAGTAGAGCTAAAACAAGAGGACCATGATGGTCCTATATCGCTCACCTGAGTATTAAGCTGTAAAATCAAACTTGTGGCCCCAGGGGCAGAACCAGTTTGGACCCCAGGGGCATCCTAAGAAAAAACTTGGTAGAGGTCACTAGGAGATGCTACTTACAAAATATCAAAGCTCTACACTTTCTAGTTTCAGAGAAGAATTTTCAAGTTTTCCTTCTTTGTTCCTATGTTTCGAACTTGTGACCTCTGGGGCAGGGCAAGTTTTGACCCCAGGGACATCGTATGAAGAAACTTTGTAGAAGTCCACTAAGAGATGATACATACCAAATATCAAAGCTCTAAGCCTTCTAGTTTCAGAGAAGAAGAATTTTAAAGTTTTCCTTCTTTGTTCCTATGTTTCGAACTTGGGACCCACGGGGCAGGGCAACTTTTGACCCCAGGGACATCATATAAACAAACATTATTTCTATGTTTATAAACTTGTGACCCCCGTGGCGGGGCCAGTTTTGACCCCAGGGACATCATATGAACAATCTTAGTAGAGGTCTACTAGGAGATGCTACATATCAAATATCAAAGCTCTACACCTTCTAGTTTCAGAGAAGAAGAATTTTTAAGTTTTCCTTCATTGTCCCTATGTTTCAAACTTGTGACCCCCGGGGCGGGACCAATTTTGACCCCAGGGGCATCATATGAACAATCTTGGTAGAGGTTTACTAGATGCTACATATCAAATCTCTGCACCTTCTAGTTTCAGAGAAGAAGAATTTTCAAGTTTTCCTTCTTTGTTCCTATGTTTCAAACTTGTGACCCCCGGGGCGGGGCCAGTTTTGACCCCAGGGGCATCATATGAACAATCTTGGTAGAGGTCCACTTGGAGATGCTACATACCAAATATCAAAGCTCTACACCTTCTAGTTTCAGAGAAGAAGAATTTTCAAGTTTTCCTTCTTTGTTCCTATGTTTCAAACTTGTGACCCCCGGGGCGGGGCCAGTTTTGACCCCAGGGGCATCATATGAACAATTTTGGTAGAGGTCTACTAGGAGATGCTACATACAAAATTTCAGAGCTCTACGCCTACTAGTTTCAGAGAAGAAGATTTTCAAAGAGTTTGCTATTTTTTTTTCCTTTTGGTTGCCATGGCAACCAGAGTTATGGGTGGAATACAATCTCTTGAACAACTTTGGTAGAGCTTCACCCAAGGAACATCCCTGCCAACTTTCATCAAGATTGGCTCAGTGGTTTAGGAGGAGAAGATGTTTAAAGAAATTGTGGACGACGGACGCTGCACGACGGAACAAAAACAAAAACGGCTACAAAATAAAAATCAGGTCAATATCCACCATTGTTTAGAAAAAAAAAGTCCGGAAAGTTTCTTTTTTTTTTGCCAAATTCATAAGTCTAAGGCCCATAATTTCATAAAATCAATAGACCGGAACGAAACTATAACTTACCCACCAAAAATCAGCTCAACATCTCCCAGTGTTTAGGGAAAAGTCTGGAAAACTGTTTTTTCCGTGAAAATTTCTAAGTCCAAGGCCTGTAATTTCGTTAGAAATCAGTAGACTGGAATGAAACTCTAACTTGATCTGTAAGTCATGTGGTTGACTTATCCTCTAAAAGTCAGTTCAATATCTCCCAGCGTTTAGAAAAAAAGTCAGGAAAACTGTTTTTCTGTGAAAATTACGAAGTCCAAGGTCCGTAATTTCGTTAAAAATCAGTAGACCACAACAAAACTCGAACTTGATCTGTAAGTCATGGTGGTTGACTTATCCTCCAAAAGTCAGCTCAATATCTCCCAACGTTTAGAAAAAAGTCCGGAAAACTGTTTTTTCCGTGAAAAGTTCCAAGTCCAAGGCCCGTAATTTTGTTAAAAATCAGTAGACCAGAACGAAACTCAAACTTGATCTGTAAGTCATGGTGGTTGACCTACCCACAAAAAATCAGCTCAATATCTGCTAGCGTTTAGAAAATAAATCCGGAAAACTGATCTGCCGGACTGATGAACAGACTGACAGAGTGCAAACCTAAAGTTCCCCCCTCCTCCCCCCCCCCGGACGACTGAAAATTAAAGTGATTAAAGTGAAATCTCCTAAATCTAAATGTTAGGAATCCAGGCCAGTTTTATAGTGCTTCAAACTTTCATTAAGCCTTGTATTAAACAATCCTAGTAAATTTCAAAGAAATTTAACTAGTAATGTAGGCTTTGCTGATCAGAAAACAATACTAAGTCATCAAATGGCTACTTTTCCTGAACAGTGTACTAGATTTGCAATCCACTGATGAATCCTTGCAAGTTTCAAAATAATTGGATTGACACTGAGAACTTCCACTGCCTAAACAAGAATTGAAAATTTTCAGCTTTGAATGGCTACTTTTCCAAAACTGATTGGGAGATTTTTTCATAATCAATAGGGTTCAACCTATCTATGATACAAGCAACTGTGCAAGTCCAACCCAAAATTCTGACCTAATCATGTAAACAAGAAATGGAAATTTCGAATTGGCTGCTTTTTCAATATTGTTTATTGTATTTTTTTCTAAATCGATAGGATTCAAGCTCTTGATGAGACAAAGCAACGGTATGAGTTTAAAAAAAATCTGATTACAAATGCAGACTTTAATGCATAAACAACTAGAAGGCCCTGAAGGGCCTGAATATGCTCTACTGGCAATCAACTTGAAAATGGTTACTTTTCCCATACTATTTGTTGGATTTTTTTTTTCAAAATCCATAGGGTTGAAGCTATTGATGAGATAAACAAACTGCAAGTTTCACAAAAATCTGATTACAAATGCACATTTTATCGCGTAAACAAGAATTTGAAATTTTCAACTTGAAATGGCTACTTTTCCCATATTGTTTATTGGATTTTTTTCGAAATAAATCTGGTTGAAGCTACTGATGTGATAAAAAAAAAACCTGTGATTTTCATGAAAATCTGACAAGAAATGCAGACTTTATCGTGTAAACAAAAACTTGAAATTTTCAACTTACAATGGCTACTTTTCCCATACTGTCTGTTGAATTTTTTTCAAAATCAATAGGATTGAAGCTATTGATGAGATAAACTGTGCAAGTTTCACTTAAATCTAGCGACAAATGCAGACTTTATCGCGTAAACAAGAATTGAAAATTTTCAACTGGAAATGGATACTTATCACATACTATTTGTTGGATTTTTCTCAAAATCAATAGGGTTGAAGCTATTGATCAGATAAATAAACTTTGCAAATTTCATGAAAATCTGACGAGAAATGCAGACTTTATCGCGTGAACAAGAATTTGAAATTTTCAACTTGAAATGGCTACTTTTCCCATATTGTTTGTTGGATTTTTCCCAAAATCAATAGGGTTAAAGCTATTGATAAGATAAACAATCTGTGCAAGTTTCACGAAAATCTGACAACAAATGGAGACTTTATCGCATAAACAAGAAAAAGACTAACGGACGGACAGACGGACGGACCCACTGCAGTATGCTAGTGTGACAAAGTTGCCTGTGTGGCAATTTTTTTTAACTTATGCGATGAATAAGAATGTGTGTACACACCGCACCATACATAATGTGATAGTCACTAGAGAATTTCCATGGATTAGTCGCAGTAAACAGTGTCCAAAAAATTATTTATGCTTGTGTGTCAAGTTCAATGAAGACAGACATGTGGGAAATCCTTCTGGTCTAGTGTTTACTATGGCAATGATATTACACTATAACATCATTTTCATATTAAAGGAGACAAATTTTTCACTTACATAACAAAAAGTAAAAGGCTTTGCAAAGTTACTTAAGTTTGCTTAAATAAACAGTAGTTAAGGAAAAATAATTATATGGAAAATACAAGAAATAATCAAGGAATAATTCTAGTGTCATGCTAACAGAAAAACAAGAAAGAAATTATCAGTCACATTTGTTTTACTCTTTACTAGTTCAACTTCTGTGACAGTCACAGATAACAATGTGTCCATCATACCTGTGTTACAGTCACACATGAAAATGTCCATTCTCGTGCAACTATCATACAAGAAAATATATCCATACTTTTGCGACAATCTAGGAGTAGCTCAGAAAGTAGATTATAATCTAAGGATATTAGCTTGCGCTGGGTCAAATCCCACATGGCCAACTCTGTTCTGATGTTTGATGAACATCAATGCACCTTGATTCATTTATCTTCCACAGTTGAACTTTGTCTAATGTGTCCATACCTGTGTTACAGTCACGCATGAGAATGTGTCCATTATTGTGCAACTATCATACAAGGAAATATATCCATACTTTTTCTACAGTCTAGAAATAGCTAAGAAAGTAGATTGTAATCCAAAGATATCAGCTTGCGCTGAGTCAAATCCTGTTTGGCCAACTTTCTTCTGATGTTTGATGAACACCAATGCACCTTGATTCATTCGTCTTCCACAACTGAACTTTGTCTATGTGAAAAAGAAGTCAGTGACTTAGAAAGAAAGTACTGGTGTGAAGTACTAGTGAAGAAAAACAAGTAAAACGTGGGTAGGTACACTGACCACCATGATATGACTGAATAATTGTTGAAAGTAGCATTAAAGCCCATGAAAGTGATAGTCACACAAGACCATAAGCCCTCATGTGTGCACAGGTCACACAAGAAAATGTGACCAAAGTGTTCAGAAACTCTTTTTCTTTGGCTTTTTCACGCTGTCCTCTGAAAGTCTAGCAACATGCAGTTCAGCAGCCTTTTCTTTGGTTCCCATGTTGAATCGTCATCATCACTGACTCGATACGTCATGACTGGTGGTTTTCTTGAAAATATGAAGAAAATTTAGTATATTCAGAATGCAGGATTTCTTTTGTTTTCTCTCTCCAATTTGAGTAAACACCGGTTCAAGCCATTAATGTAATACTGAATTTTGAGTATGTTTTGGGACACCGAAAGAATTTGGACACCATCAAAAATTGCAAAAATGATTATTTTTTATGACCCAAAGAAATTACGCCATGGACAAAAATAAAATGTTAAAATTTACAAAGGGCAATAATAAAAAAAGTTGGAATAGAGGTATGGTTCTTGTACACTGCACTTTGCCTTTCGGTAATCTAACTGTGTGTGAAGTTTGAAGTTACTAGCTTCAATATACATGTATTTGAAGTTATGACCTGGACAAAAAACCGAAGTTAAAATTTACAAAGGGCAATAACTCAAAAAACAGTTGATACAGAGTTATGGTTCTTGTACACTGCACTTCTCCATAATGTGATCTAATTGTGTGTGAAGTTTGAAGTAACTAGCTTTAATACATTGGAAGTTATGAACTGGACAAAAACCCAAAGTTAAAATTTACGAAGGGCTATAACTCAAAAAAATAGTTGGTATAGGGTAATGGTTCTTGTACACTGCACTTCTCCTCAATGTGATCTAGCTGTGTGTGAAATCTTAAGTTACTAGCTTAAATACTTTGGGTGTTATGCTCCGGACAAAAATCATGAGTTAAAATTTTCAAAGGGCAATAACCTGAAAAATAGTTGGAAAAAAGTTACAGTTCTTGTACACTGCACTTTGCGTTTCGGTAATCTAAGTGTGTGTGAAATTTAAGTTATTAGCTTCAATACATTGGAAGTTATGACCTGGACAAAAAAAAAACAAAGTTAAAATTTACAAAGGGCAATAACTCAAAAAATAGTCGGAACGGAGTTATAGTTCTTGTACACTGCACTTCTCCTCAATGTGATCCAGTTGTGTGTGAAGTTTGAAGTACCTAGCTTCAATACTTTGGAAGTTATGCTCTGGACTAAACTCCAAAGTTCAAATTTGCGAAGTGTAAAAAGTTCGAGGGGAGATAATTCCGCAACCAATGGCAGTCATGTCGTGAAAATTGCACATGCACAATTTCATATGTACCCAAACCTTATGTGCAAATTTCAAGGCAGTACTTGAAAAACTGTTGGAGAAACGCTCCGGACAAAATTGTGCCTACAGACAGACGCACAGACGGACGGATGGACGTTTCCAGTATACCCCCTCATCTTCGTTGTGGGGGGTATAAATAGACTAACAGACATACAGACGGATGGACAGACGGACAACGGAAACAACGCCATGACAAAAGCTCATCTGACTGAAAGCCAGTAGAGCTTAAAACTGTCAAGTTCAATGGGAGATAATTCCTCAACCTGGAAGAGTTGACACTTGAAAATTGCGTCTTGCAAATTTTCAATATATGATCAGTATACATATGTAAAAAGTTTCAATACAATTGAAGGAAAGCTGTAGGAGGAGTTCCCAACTTAAAATTACTAGTATTTTGTACACAAACGGACACATGGACGGACGGTCTTACGAGACGGACCTTGTGAGGTCGAATTGCTCTTTATTCAATGCAACCCAAACAACCCCATAAGAGCACCTTTTTAACCCCAATATCCCTAACCCTAACCCCTAACCTACCACATAGACGGAATGAACCCCATAGAGACTAAATGTACAGTTACCCCGAACCCCACAATGTCGGGCTCGTAAGGACGGACACACAGACAGACGGACACACGGACAGATAGGCTGATTCCAGTATACCCCTAAAACATTCGTTTTGCGGGGGTACAAATACTGGTAAAAAGCATGAAGCTGTGTGAATAGACCCAGATCAGTCTTCTACAGACCAGTCTCAAACGGTGTGTACAGTTTTAACTTTTTAAGCCAATAAAACTAGTATAAAGCTGTGTAAATAGACCCAGATCAGTCTTCTACAGACCAGTCTGAAACAGTGTGTACAGTTTTAAGTCAGTAAAACTGGTATAAAGCTGTGTGAATAGACCCAGATCAATCTTCTAGGGACCAGTCTCAAACAGTGTGTACAGTTGTTAGTCAGTAAAACTAGTATAAAGCCGTGTGAATAGACCCAGATCAGTCTTCTAGGGACCAATCTTAAACGGTTTGTACAGTTTTAAGCCAATAAAACTAGTATAAAGCTGTGTGAATAGACCCAGATCATTCTTCTAGGGACCAATCTCAAACGTAGTGTACATTTTCAAGGCAAAAACACTACATGTAGTATAAAGATGAAAGAATCGACCCCGACAAGTCTTCAGAGACCAGTCTCAAACGGTGTGTACAGTTGTAAGACAATAAAACTAGTATAAGATTGTATGAATAGACCACGACCAGTCTTCTAGAGACCAGTCTCAAAAGGTAAATACACTTTTAAGTCTATAAAACTGGTATAAAGTTATATGAATATGATATCTTTTAGAGACAAGTCTCAAACGGTGTGTACAGTTGTTGGTCAAAAGCACTTGAATAAAGCTGTATGAATAGACCCCGATCAGTCTTCTAAGGACCGGTCTCAAACGGTGTGTACAGTTGTAAGTAAAACAACAGCAGTATAAAGTTGTATAAAGCTGTATGAATGGACCCCGATCAGTCTTCTAGAGACCAGTCTCAAACGTAGTGTACAGTTTTTTAGTCAATAAAACTAGTATAAAGCTGTATGAATAGACCCCGATCAGTCTTCTAGAGACCAGTCTCAAACGATGTGTACAGTTTTTTAGTCAATAAAACTAGTATAAAGCTGTATGAATTGACCCCGATCAGTCTTCTAGAGACCAGTCTCAAACGATGTGTACAGTTTTTAGTCAATAAAACTAGTATAAAGTTGTATGAATAGACCCCGATCAGTCTTCTAGGGACCAATCTCAAACGTAGTGTACAGTTTTAAGGCAAAAACACTACATGTAGTATAAAGATGAAAGAATCGACCCCGACAAGTCTTCAGAGACCAGTCTCAAACGGTGTTTGAGGTTACAAGTCAATAAACCTAGAAGAAAGCTGTAAGAACCGACCCCGATCAGTCTTCTAGAGACCAGTCTCAAACGGTGTTGAGGGTTGTAAGTCGATAAAACTAGTATAAAGCTGTAAGAATCGACCTTGACCAGTCTTCTAGAGAGCAGTCTCAAACGCTGTATTCAGTTGTAAGTAAAAAAAAAAAAACTAGTATAAAGTTATTTGAACAGACCCCTGTCAGTCTTCCAGGGACCAGTCTCAAACGATGTGTACAATCATTAGTGAAAAAAATTGTATAAAGTTGTATTAATCGACCTCGACTAGTCTTCTAGAGACCAGTCTCAAAGGATGTGTACAGTTCTAAGTCAATAAAACTAGTATAAAGATATTTGAACAGACCCCGGCCAGTCTTCTAGAGACCATTCTAAAACGGTGTGTACACTTTTTAGTCATTAAAAGTAGTATAAAGTTGTATTAATCGACCCCTACCAGTTTTCTAGAAACCAGTCTCAAACGGTGTGTACAGTTGTAAATCAATAAAACTTGTATAAAGTTGTTTGAACAGACCCCGATCAGTCTTCTGGAGACCAGTCTCAAACGGTGTATACACTTTTTAGTCAATAAAACTAGTATAAAGTTGTATTAATCGATCCCGACCAGTCTTCTAGAGACCAGTCTCAAATGGTGTGTACAGTTGTAACTCAGTTAAACTAGTATAAAGTTGTTTGAACAGACCCCGATCAGTCTTCCGGAGACTAGTCTCAAACGGTGTGTACAGTTGTAAATCAATAAAACTTGTATAAAGTTGTTTGAACAGACCCCGATCAGTCTTCTGGAGACCAGTCTCAAACGGTGTGTGCAGTTGTAAGTCAATAAATTAGTATAAAGTTGTTTGAACAGACCCCGATCAGTCTTCCGGAAACCAGTCTCAAACGGTGTATACACTTTTTAGTCAATAAAACTAGTATAAAGTTGTATTAATCGACCCCGACCAGTCTTCTAGAGACCAGTCTCAAACGGTGTGTACAGTTGTAAGTCAATAAATTAGTATAAAGTTTTGAACAGACCCCGATCAGTCTTCCGGAAACCAGTCTCAAACGGTGTATACACTTTTTAGTCAATAAAACTAGTATAAAGTTGTATTAATCGACCCCGACCAGTCTTCTAGAGACCAGTCTCAAACGGTGTGTACAGTTGTAAGTCAATAAATTAGTATAAAGTTTTGAACAGACCCCGATCAGTCTTCTGGAGACCAGCCTCAAACGGCATGTAGACTTTTTAGTATATAAAACTTGTATAAAGTTGTATCAATCGACCCCGACCAGTCTTCTAGAGACCAGTCTCAAACGGTGTGTACAGTTGTAAGTCAGTTAAACTAGTATAAAGATATTTGAACAGACCCCGATCAGTCTTCTGGAGACCAGTCTCAAACGGTCTCTACAATTGCAAGTCAATAAAACTAGTATTAAGTTGTATAAATAGACCCCGATCAGTCTCCTCGAGACCAGTCTCAAACGGTGTGTACAGTTGTAAATCAATTAACCCCTTACCATACGACAAATTTTTGGACTGGTCCAAATTGAGAGAATTTGCAGACGACAAAATAAATGTGACTGAAAAGTTAAAATTTGCTATGGGAAGGGTAGGAAACATTGTGGGAAAAGGAGAAAATGCTGATTACCAGCATTTTCTCCTTTTCCCACAGTGTTTTCAAAAGGCTTCTTTCTCAGGGGCGTCAAAAGTAGGGATTGTGTGGTAATGGGTTAACTAGTGTAAAGCTGTATGAATAGACCCCGATCAGTCTTCTAGAGACCAGACTCAAACATTGTGTACAGATGCATGTCAATAAAACTGTATAACGCTATAAGAATCGACCCCAATCAGTCTTGTGGAGATCAGTCTCAAACAGTGTGTACCATTGCAAGTCTATAAAACTGGTATAACATTGTATAAATTAACCCCAGTCAGTCTTCTAGAGACCGGTTTCACATCCATGGTGTTAAAGTCAATAAAACTTGTACTTTGATAAATGTGATTTCAAGCTGTAAGAATCGACCCCGATCAGTCCCTAGTCTTCTAGAGACCACGCTCAAATTTTGTGTACAGTGGTAGATCTAAATCAATAACAATCGTATAAAGATGTAAGAATCAATCCCGATCAGTCTTCTAGAGAAGACCGGTCTCAAACGGTGTGTAGGCCCGTATGAAATCATCAACAAATTTTAGGCATTCCGGCCGCCCGTCTGCCTGCACACCGGTCCGATCGCCCATCTAGGCCTAATCATCCAAACTGGCATCTCTCTCTCTCTCTCTCTCTCTCTCTCTCTCTCTCTCTCATGAGAGCTCGTACTCTGGAGAACTCGTACCCCAATCTGAAGGGTACGAGTTCTCCAGAGAAGTCGTACCCTGGGTACGAATTCTCCAGAGAACTCGTACCTTACAGATATTTTTGGCGATAAAATTGTAGGCCTATATATCATTCAGATTTTTGTGAATTGATGATTTTCATTTTATTTTTTATGAAATTAGTAAAGTTATACAATAATCAAGCATTGGTAATTGGTATTTGTAGTAAAAAATCAGTTTTGTTACCGGATGTTTGATGGATTAAAATGAAAAGGAAGTGTAAGGTAAAGGGGCAGGTAAATTCAAGAAAGATGAAATGATCAGTTCTATAGTGTACATAATCTGGATACGTCTAATGATTCGAAGATAGTTTTTTTTTTATTTTTAAGTTAATTTAGATAATTTTAGGTTCGTTAATGGAGTATGCCATTTTTTTTAAGGAGTCAAATGTGTCGGGTACAATGAAGTCAAATATCAGATGTGATAAACATGATTGTGCGCACTTGCCATTTACCAGCATTAAAACTGTATAGTTCTTCAAAAGGACTCTTAACCCGTTACAAATCAATCGCATGGTTTTACGAGGCATGAGACTTATATAAATAATGTTGGAAAAGGATTGAACGAGTATATATAACCAGTTCTTTATTATGTAACACTACAAGAAGAAATCCAGCTCTTTGAATTTTGATGGATCCAAATAGTGCTGATTTGCGAAAACACCCTGTGGGAGATATATAGCTTTTGAAAATGTTGTTGGGGAAAAATGGGGAGGGTGCATATATGACCAGTATTTCCTCATTTCCGTACCTTTTCAGTCCGATAAATAAATACGTGTCCAAATATGAATTTGTTGTATGCAGATATATACAATTTTGGAGAGACTATGAATTCACATAGAGCAACATTTGCATTCTCTCTCTCTCTCTCTCTCTCTCTCTCTCTCTCTCTCTCATTTTCATTGCACAGACTCCTTCTATATTTTCTGAGACGTTTATTTCACGATCTCGAGTCTCAACCACTCCGAAGAAGTACCATTTTGCGAAAAGGTGCAAAATCAAATAACCAACATCGTCTCCTTTTTCCACGTGTTTCAAACAATTTTGAAAGCTTCTTCAGACGGCTTATATGAAATTTTCTACTTACAAGCGATTTTTGTATTGCTGAAACATTGTGGAGAAATGATGTCACCGATTTTTTCAATCATTACCCTACGTGCTTAACTCTTTTTGCGCCAAAAGTATACCGGGAATTCATCGACGATTCACTAAAATTCAGAAAAGATTTTTTCTGAAAGATTTGGCTGAGAATCTTGATGGTGTAATTATCCAAGCTCAGACTGCATTTTTTGCATACTGATCTTATTCTTTACCACCCGTTTCGATTCTAGCGTTGAATGAATTAAGGGTTCAATATTGAATATTGCAATTATGGTACAGTAATATGACCATTATTACACCTGTCTGGCTGTCTTTGTCCAGGAAATTTGCTTTTCACCAGGTGTGAAAATTTGATTAACTCTGTGTTCATTTTATCAACCCCTTCCATTTAACAAATATCTAATCCAATAAGATACTGATTCCTAGACTGTTCTTACACAAAACAACATGAAAGATCAATTCAAAACTTGAATGCAAGTGAAGGCTACCGGAAGAATTGAATAGAGCAAAAATTAATTCTACTAATGATTTTTCAGTTGAATACAATTTATTTATTGTTCATAAATGTTTTTCCTTACGATTTTTACATCAAAGAACATACACTGCATGCGAAAACACACAGGTTTTTTTTTTTTACTTTACTTGTCTTTTCAACACATGTACAAGGGGGAAAAAACATCAAATCTGTACATCACAATAACGGCATAAAAATAAAAGTTGACAGCATGCTGGTAAACTAACATTTATATTTATTAGTGGGGGTACGAGTTCTCCAGAGAACTCGTACCCAGGGTAAGAATTCTCTGGAGAACTCGTACCTTTGAGATTGGGGTACGAGTTCTCCAAGGTACGAGTTCTCCAGGGTACGAGTTCTCCTGATACCGTAAAGATAAACCGCGCCCCATAGGCGGTGTTCAATATAATTGACACCAGACTCAAACGGTGTTTGACACAAACGGTGTGGATATAACGACAATCCCAGTGCGTTTAGTGGCCGTTAAATCGTGAAATTGCACAATATGTTAACAATTTGTAAATTTTTTAACCAAGGAGGAAGTAAATTTAGTCACACCAGGCTTTTCTGTATGTAACGATAGGTACTAGTTTCCTCGTGAGATACTTTTAGGTAAAACTATGGGGTTTACAGAATTTTAGGTGATTAAATACATTTGTGGTTCGTTCATACGATTGGTTTTGATTTGCTTCTTTCAACGGTTTGATTAACATTTTTTTGACTGTTTCAAATTCAGAACATC
Organism: Tridacna crocea; assembly: GCA_943736015.1. NCBI lineage: Eukaryota > Metazoa > Mollusca > Bivalvia > Cardiida > Cardiidae > Tridacna > Tridacna crocea. The sequence continues at coordinate 22,185,472 of OX031069.1, forward strand.
TGCTGAAGAAAACTTTCAAAGTACAGCTTAGTTAAAGTTCCCATATATGATACAGATTAGAAGATATTGTGGAAATGGGAGAAAATGCCAGATAGCAGCAATTTCTTCTTTTCCTTCAATTTTTTCTAAAGCTTTCGTACTCGGGGTTGGTAAAACTCTGGATTTTTTTGTAAAGAGTAAAGGGTTAAATATGTTTAACCCATTACCACACAAACCCTACTTTTGACACCCCTGAGAGAGAAGCCTTTAGAAAACATTGTGGGAAAAGGAGAAAATGCTGGTATCCAGCATTTTCTCCTTTTCCCACAAGGTTTTCTACCCTTCACAAAACAAATTTCAAATTTTCAGTCACTTTTATTTTGTTGTCTGCAAATGCTATCAATTTGGACCAATCTAAATATTGTTGTTTGGTAATGGGTTATCTCTTTACCAAACGACAAAATTTTACAGTGGTCCAAGTTGAAAGCATTTGCAGACGACAAAATATATGAAACTCAAAAGTTGGAATTTGTTTCCAGCAGGTTAGAAAACATTATGGGAAAAACGGAAAATGCTGGTTACCAGCATTTTCTCCCTTTTTCACAATGTTTTTACATGTCTTCTACCTTGAGTCGTAAGAACCAGGGATTGTTTGGTACAGTGTTAAATACAATCTCTCCATGTATGTACAATGTATGTATTCCTGTCTGTCTATTCTTTAACATTATGACTCCTGTCTTTTTATTCAAGCTGAGAAGCAGAAAATTCCAAGAGACTAAGTTCGCAGAGAAAAGAAAGAAAGATGGCCTCAAGCACATTGAAGAAACTACCCAGAGTTAAACCCAAAACTTACACAACATGTTTGTTGTACAAGACAAAAGAGGCCAGAGAGAAGTTGAAAGGAATCACATTAGCTGCTTGTAATCCTGAGAAGAAAATTATGTCTGAGGAGTCTGAGCAAGGCAAAGGTATTTGAGTAATGTCAGGGTTCAAAGAATCCACTTGTCTGCTCGCACTTAACTCTTTACCACACAATCTTGACTTTTAACGCTCCTGGTTAAAAAGCCTTTTGAAAACATTGTTGGAAAAGGAGAAAATGCTAGTTAGCTGGTTACCAGCATTTTCTCCTTTTCCCACAATGTTTTCTTCCCTGTCAAAGAAACATTGCACTATATGAGCAACACTGAAATTGTCATCTGCAATTGCTTTCAGTTTGGATCTTTCTAATATTTTGTTGTTTGGTAAAGAGTTAACAGATGAGGATGAGTGAATTATCAGTCCTGGTTGTCTGGCATGATGAGAGTTAAATAAGAGGTAGTAAATCAATAAGGTCAATCCATTATTGAATAAGCAAGGAAATCAATTACTGAAACAGGTTATTATACATGCTGATTCCTGAGCCATATATAGACCGGTTTCAAGTCAGTCTAACGATATATTTCGGTACCTTTTATGCAAATAGAAATGTTTTAATATGCTTTGGGTGTATAAATATGAGCGACTTTGCTAATTATTAATATGAATGATATTGACACAAATGTTGTCCTGATACCAGTTCCAAAAACTTTGTCAATTGGGGTTATTGTTATTAATTAACTGGATGAATAGTACCAGTTATTGAAACCTGGTATTTACGATTTGATGCTACTGGAGACAATATCACTCTGTTTCATCCGGAACAAAAAAACATTACAGAGTTCAAAGTTAGAAGGGTTTTGCTTGTCTGATAAGTAAGGATTTAAGTAAGGCAAGTCCCTTTTTGAAGTCTTTTGTCCTGCATGTTGAGTGCTTTTTCTGGAAATTGTTGGACCCTGGCTATGCTCTGACAAAAGGAGGCTTAATGAAACTCTGTTATATTTTATACCAAAGAAGCAATAACATGATTGTGGATCTGTGAATCTGCAAAATTTTAAGAAAAACTGGTCCTTTGACATGTAGGAAATTGACCAATAGTAAAAGGGTTTTATCAATGTCAGCTTGCGAGGCAGTGTGAACTGGGTTGATACTTTTTTTTTTTTTTTCCAGAGGTATTAAGCCCTCTTCACAGAGCATTTCCCAATCATTGTTTTTCTAACATTCAACACTATTTTTACAGTCAGGTAAAGCAAGTAGTATTTGTCTGTATTTGTTGCTTAACTGTGCTAATCTATATTAACCCTTTACCATGCAACAAAATTTTAGCCTTGTCCAACTTGAAAACAATTGCAGACAGCAATTTCTAGCAGCTCAGATGGTGCATCATTTTTTTTCTTCGATAGGGTAGAAAACATTGTGGGAAAAGGAGAAAATGCTGGTTACCAGCATTTTCTCCTTTTCCCACGATGTTTTCTAAAGGCTTCTTTCTCAGGGTCGTCAAAAGTTGGCATTGTGTGGCAAACGGTTAATGAAATAAATGTAGATATTTCAAGCTTCTAGGTAGAACATAATTTTGACAGTTTCAAGTCTTTAACCTTGTACCAAACAATACCCACTTTTAATAACCAAAGAGCTTCTGGAAATATTGTAGGAATGGAGTTGGCAACAAGCAATTTTTCATTTTTCTATAATACATGTATCTTCAAATCTTTCTAAGACATATTTTACTATTCAAGCAACATTTAATTTTTTATCTACAAATGCTTGAAATATTTAGACATCTGAATTTTTGTAACATTACAATTTACTGTTTTGAACACATAATTATACATGTATAATTTCATTTCTAATAAAGTACAAGATGTTGACATTGTCCAAACAGACCTTTCACAACTGACAGTGTCAGAGACGATGTCTTGCAACTTCTGTGATGTGATGTTTGAAAATCGGCTCGAACAGGTATCAGTCTTGTTTTCTTGTAGGCACTATGCTCTAACTGTTCAACCCTTTACCACACAATCTTGAATTTTAATGACCCTGAGAAAGAAGCCTTTTGAAAATATTGTAGAAAGGGGGAAAATGCAGGGGACCCATATTTTCATCTTTTCATGCAATGTTTTGTTCCCTGCCATTGACAAGTTCCGTCATTTCAAACTAAATTCAACATTTCACATGCATAAAATGCTTCAATTTAGGCAAGGCAATACATGTATTTTCCTCTTGTGGTTAAGGTGCCTTTTATAAAAAAAACTTTTTTTGATGCCAAATTAAACATGGCTTGAAACAGATGATGGGGCTTGTCTTGAAAAGGTACCCAGAATTTTCCCAATTTCTCACAATGTTTTCTACTCTATTCTGGCTAAAAAGAAAAAAAAATAGATTAACTTGCCTTTCACAACTTGACTCATAACTGAAAAATAAAAACTTTGGACTTGTCCAAATTGAAACTATTTTGCAGACAACAAATTAAGTTAATTCAGTAGGTGTGATTTGCCTTTGAAAGGGTAGAAAACAGTGTTGGATAAGGAAAAATTGCTGGTTAGCATTTTCTTCTATGTACACAATGTTTTCAACAGCTTTCTTGCTAGGGTCATTTAAATTTAAGATTAGGTTACAAAGGGTTAACAGTTAACATAGTCTTTAACTTTTTACCAAACGACAAAATTTTAGACTAGTCCAAATTGAAAGCATTTTCAGACGACAAAACAGAGGTGACTAAAAAATTGAAATAAGCTTTGGGAAGGGTTGAAAATATCATGGAAAAAGGAGAAAATGCTGGTTATCAGTATTTTCTCCTTTCCCACAATGCTTTCAAAAGGCTTTTTTCATAGGGTCATTAAAAGTCTGGATTGTGTGGTAAAGGGTTAACTCAGTTAGTGTGGGTAAACAGTCAGTGGCCTGAAAAGTGTGCATAATTCTAGTTAACTCTTCATCGGACAAATTTATGGTGGAGCTGTCAAAATTGAAAGCATTTGCAGATGACAAAAAAAAATATAATATAGCCCCGCAAAAATTATTGAATTTGTTTGTGGAAAACAGTGCAGGAGAGGGAGAAATGGCTTGTAATGGCATTTTCTCTGTTTAACACAATTTGATGAAAAAGTTTATGCATAAGGGTTGTTAAAACTTTGGAATAATTTACTTGAGAATTAAGAAAGTCACAGTACAACTGAATAAGTTTATTGATCATTTTTTTGAAATTCTGAAACTCTGTTGAAAGTAGATTTGAAGACCAGACAGAAACATCTGATCATTTTAATTTCTGTTTTAGAAGAGACATTACAGATCTGATTGGCACAGATACAACCTGAAACTTCGACTGCGGAATAAAAGTGGAATCACTGAGGAACAGTTTGAAACAATCTCTGGTAAGCAGAATGATACAAAACAAACATTTCTTTTCACTCTTTACCAAACAATCCCTGGTTTTAACAACCCTGGGATAGAAGCCTTTTGAAAACACTGTAGGAAAAGGATAAAGTGCTGGTAACCAGCATTTTCTCCTTTTTCCACAATGTTTTCTATCCTGTTGGAAACAAATGTTAAATTTTGAGTTACGTTTATTTTGTATTCTGCAAGTGCTTTAAATGTGGACCAGTCTAAAACTGTGTTGTTTGGTAAAGGGTTAACCCTGTACCCAAAAATTCCGTGCTTTATGGTACCAAAGAAGATTACTATGTAAACAATGTGGGAAAAGGAGAAAATGCTAGTAACAGGTTAGAAGGCTCTTTTGTGATCTGACAATAGACAGCTATGTAAAACATTGTAGGACAAGAAGCATTTGCTTGTAACATGCAATTGCTCTTTTTCGTATATTGTTTTCTAAAATGTACCATTGAAAAGGAAAACTTCATAACTTTCCGACCCATAGGAAGGAATGAACTTGGGACCTAAGTGTCATTCTGTTGACCCCAGACATTTGTTTGTACAATTTTCCAGGAAATATTTCAAGTTTGTCAGGCAGTGACACAGAAGATGATTTAGTCTCTGATGCTGAATCAAGCAGTGAAAGGATTTTGACCAATCAAAGACTACTCGTTGCATCTGTAAAACTGGATGTCTCTAGCACAGACAGTGAGAGTGAGACAGCCAATCAGGTACTTCAGTTGACAGTGAGACCATTTTAACCCTTTACCACTCAATCCTGACTTTTAGTTTAGTTTAACTCTTTACCACACGAGAAAATTTTAGACTGGTCCAAATTGAAAGCATTTGCAGATGACAAAATAAAGGTGACTAAAAAATAGAAAATTGTTCTGGGAAGGGTAGAAAACACTGTGGGAAAAGGAGAAAATGCTGGTTACCAGCATTTTCTCCTTTTCCCATAGTGTTTTCAAAAGGCTTCTTTCCTACGGGCGTCAAAAGTAGGGATTGTGTGGTAATAGTTTAAATATATTTATTTTACATCGATTGAGAAACAAGTTGTAACAACTAGTAATTTGTCTTATATCAATAAAATTTGCTTCTATGAATAAGGAGACTGTTAAAAACTGCGTTTTGGTCTCTGGTATGTCAAATTCATAGAATGTCAAAGTATTTTATTAAAGCTTTCTTGAAAGTAAAGGAAAAGTTTCTTAGCACTGTCTGTAATAGAAATACATTAACATTGCAATGGTAATAGTTCACAAAAATAAAGTTAACATACCAACTATTTAGGCAGTGTTTGATTCTAGCATTCAGCATGTTTCTGTTATCTGTTTCTCTTACAAAGCCCTGGCGTGTCAAATGGCTGGCCAAGGTTGTATATTCCTCGGTCACCAAAAGGGCAAATCTCTTTAAAGCGTAACTGGTAAAGTGTAACTGGTATTATATTGTTCCAAGAAATTAGGGTTATCATTGAAGAATACAGGATATTGTTCATACTGTATAGGTAGTTTTGGATCAGACACATTGCTTCTTGTATCGGACGCTCAGTTGGGGAAATATTGAATGGGAAAATTGTGTAATTCAAGAGTCAGCTGAGACTAAATAGATCTGGAAAGCAATGGCTTCTTCCCCCTCAATATTTTGGCAATCTACCCATATCAATTTATTGTCAATCTGTTCCCCTTTAGATCTACTTGTGTATACATACTCGGGAAGTAGACTCAAGAGAGAGATTTGTACACATTGTAAGAGCTTGTTTCTCATTGATTTAAAGTGAACATGTTTAAATTCACTACACTATACAGTTTTTCCACAAACGATAACTTGATTCAAAGCATCACTGCATAGTTTACAAATGAATTGAATTAGATTTAACAAAACAGTTGAAGCCAGCAATGAACGTTGCAAATCTGTGAGCATTGTGTCCAATACAAGACTTGTTCTTTTATTTTTCACAAGTAGGGTTTCATAGAACAATTTATTCTAAGAATAAAACACTTCATTTGTCACTATAAAACATAATCTGGGACCAAAAATGTATATCTGCGAGTACACTAAACCCAGTTTGTACCTGTAAATTGTAAAATACCTTTACATGGTTGTTAATTTGCAGTTATATTTCAGCTTTTGATACATTCCTTTGGAGGTAAACAAATAGTCACAGCATTGATGCGCAATCCAATCCGATGAAAAATGCATCTTACTGATTACATCATCACAACATGCGCTTTGTTTTTGTAAAGGATTTATGAGTTGGCTCGATAAAATTTTTCAGTCCTTGTCTTTATTCTGTTGCTGTATTTAACAATGATGAAAGTGTCCAAAGTTACCAAGTTGTCTAATATTTCCTACATCTACTTATGGTTTTGTTTTTTCCTGTACAGGTAGAAGAGTCTGCGAGACGTTTACCCAAAGTTTACTTTAAGAATGAGGCAGGGGAACTGTTGTCTCTATATAGATGTGTTATTTACCACAAAAAGGTATGTATGCACCCTCTCTTTTCCAGAGAGAGGTCTGACTAACACTAGTGCTCTGATATTGATTTGTGTTGAGTCAAGTTGAGGATGTAGAGTTGATTCATCATAACCTTAGTTAGATGTCTGTTTAATCCATTACCACACAATCCCTACTTTTGACGCCCCTGAGAAAGAAGCCTTTTGAAAACACTGTAGGAAAAGGAGAAAATGCTGGTAACCAGCATTTTCTCCTTTTCCCACAGTGTTTTCTACCCTTCCCAAAACAAATTTCAATTTTTCAGTCACTTTTATTTTGTCGTCTGCAAATGCTTTCAATTTGGACCAGTCTAAAATTTTATCGTTTGTTAATGAGTTAAGTAAGCATGCACCAATCCCCTGCTCAGTTCATAGCATGCAGGACTTGAGAACAGAGGGGTCAAGGGTTTGATCCAGGGCTGGGCCTATTTCTTTCTGAGGAATGATGATAATTAGTGGGACAGGATTCATTCTTCTCTCACTACTGAACATTCTTTTGATGATGGTTATGTGGGAAAGCCTGCAAGTGGCTTGGAAAGAAATTGTCCAGAGTGCTGTTAAAAAATTCCAGGAAAGAATGGATGTGTTTTCTGGCTGCTGCAGCTGAAATAATATTGAAACTGCATTAAACTCATACAATCGACAGATATCAGCCTGTACATGCCTTAGTGCACATGTGTATCCGTATGAGTTTGCGATAATCCAACTTCTATATGTGTAGAAAGGTGTGTGTATGAAACTTCTTTATGTGTAGAAAGGTTATTTCACCTAATAGACCTTATAGACTGAAAGAGTTGTCTTGTGACATATTTTTCAGACAGGTAAAAAGGTCAAGGTCACAGTTGAAGGTAAAAAAATGAAATGATCACAAACATAAGTCTTGTTTTGGCCATTACTCATACATTGTCAGCCCAGGGTGTAACTCTTTACCAAACCCCAAAACAAAATTTTAGCTTGAAATCCAAAAATGACAAATGATGGGATAATATATTTGAAAGGCTAGGATATATTGTTGGGAAAGGAGGAAATATTGATTTCCTCTTGGTAGTGAGAATTTTGGGGCTGTGTGGTAAAGGGTTATACATTTTGTTTTCTTCAGAATCAGCCAAATACAAATGATGGTCTTATTACCATGACAACCAAGTTACCAGATGAAATGAACTGGGCAATATTTATGGCTGGAGGTGGTCACTTTGCTGCTGCAGTGTTTTCCAAGTAAGTTTTGTTAAAATGATAATGAACAATAATATATTACATGTTATAATATCTCTCTCTGATCATAATGTTAACCAGTATTTTTTCCTTTTCCCACAATGTTTTCCACCATATCAAAGAAAAACCACATAATTTGAGCCACACTGAAATTGTCCGCTACAAATGCTTTCAATTTGGACAGGTCCAAAATTTTGTCGTTTGGTAAAAGAGTTAACTTACACGTTTTTTTAAATGATAAAAGTTAGATGCGAATAACCAACCTCATTTGCCTGGGATATCACAGGAATTCTTTTCTTGTCATAGGTCTGTTTCTATTTCAGAGGAAAGCTGATGGTCCACAAGACATTTCATAGATATGTCGTAAGGGCTAAAAGAGGGACTGCCCAGAGCAGTAGGGACAGCCAGGGAAATGCCCCTAAATCCGGGGGTGCCTCTCTCAGAAGATATAATGAAGCAGCATTGACTGAGGTCAGTAGAAAGTTATTTAACCTTTTGCTACACAATTACAAGTTTTTAACAACTCTGATGGAGAGGGTTTTGAAAACATGGCAGGAAAAAGGGAAAATGCTGGTTACCAGCATTTTCTCCTTTCCCGACAGTAGTTTTTACCCTTTCAGAGACAAATTTCAATTTTTGGTTCACACTATTTTTCTTCTGCGAATGATTTCAATTTGGACAAGTTTGCAGATACTTTGCATGGAGTTTACTGTATACCAGACAACCAAAATTAGGTACATGTCCAGATTAAAACTATTTGCAGAAGATAATTTTAAATATTGCTCAAATTATGTGATCAGTCTCCGAGGAAGGTGTTGAAAACATTATAGGAGCAGCAAAAATGCTGATGGGTTGGTTTTTCTTCTATCCCTCAGTAGTTTAGAGGCTTGTTTTTGCGCAGCATCATTGAAACAGGTAAAAAATTAATTTGGGATTTCATTCTATTCATCTAGATGTACAGGTTATTTTTACTAAAACTATAATTGTTTTCCATAGGGAATAAATTAAACACATATTCTCAGGTCAACTTTAATTTAACATTTCAGCCAGAGGCTTTTTAAAAAGAAAAACACTAAACTTTCACTGCTGCTACATTTTAACAGTCCACTATGATGTATATAAAACATGATGTCATGACGTCGCACACTAATGAAGCGACGTTATTCCCATATTTTTGTCTTGTTGTGCCAAACGGAAGCTGAAATATCACTGTCTTTCACATTGCAAACATCTGTACAAACAGTTTGTAGCTTCTTGATCCACAGTCCCTCCCTTAGCTTTCTCTCCGTCTTGTGAGCATTGTACAGCTTCTCTAGGACCACGAAAGCCATGTCTGTCTGACAATGTTCCCCTTGGCTGAAATGAACAGTGATTGGCTTGTCCCTCTGAAGGCACACATCCCTAAGGTGCTCTGACATTCTCTCCCTTAATTGTCGTTCTGTCTCCCTGAAATACACTGTTGATTTACAACTGGTGCAAATGATCCCGTATACATCGTTACGTGACCAACAAGTAACATCTGAGATCGGAGATATGTATTCTGCTGAGAAGTATCAGAAACGGCCTTCCGAGATAAAATGCCACAGTTTTCACATCCGGGGTTGCAGAATGAACTGTTTGTCTTAAGTTCTCTGTTTGTTTTGCCATGGACCAAGGTGTCAGACAAGTTCTTATCCCGTCTAAAGGCTACTATTGGCAGATCTTTGAATACATCCTGCATCCTACTTGACCTGTACAAGACATTCAGGCGCTTTTTCGTAATTTGTTGAATGACAGGCAGCAGATTCGAATATGTAACCATCAGCAACACCCTTTTTGAGCTTTTATCTACCTCTGCCTTCCTATTGACAGTCAACAGTTCTGACCAGTCTTGCGTGTCAGCCATCTTTAGCTGTGCTTCTATCAGTTGACCGCTATAACCCCTCTTTTGAAGTTGATTTATCAATTTTTGCCTGTGTCGCTGTTAGTCAGATTCTTTCTCAGATCCTTCTGATACGTAACCCAAGCCCATATGCAAGCCCCTTCTTGGTGCTGGTTCGATGACAGGATGTGTGAATGAGATACAGTTACTTATCAGTAGTTTTGACAAAAAGGTCTGTGTATATGTGCACATCCTCAATCTTCACCAGCGTGTCTAAAAATGTAATCTGATTTTGGTCATACCTAAGTTCCACCTGCATGTTTTCATGTATGTTATTTGCATATTCTGCAAATTGGTTGAGCTCTGCTAGGGTAACTGTCCATATACCAAAGCCATCAGCTATGAAGCGTTTGTAGAAACAAGGTTTGGTTTCTAGTTAGAGAAGTGCCTCATCCCATTTCCTCATGTAGTTGCATGCAGAGTTTTTACCCAGTCTAGACTCAATGGCAATACCTCTTTTCTGCATGTAATTTGTCTCACCAAAACTATTGTTTTACAGCACCATTTTAATCATTTCCATCACCCCGTCTTTTCCTGCTAGTGGCTTGGATCTGATAGATAAGGCCTCCTCGCATGCATCAAGCCCTGCCTTCCTTGGAACAGAGGGAAACAATTTGAAAACATCAAAACAAAATAATGCCGCATTCTTTGGTAACAGCTCCTTCATTTTTTAAAGTTTTGATATGAAGTCTGTTGTATCTCAAATTTACATGTATGATGGTGATGTTTGTACAAATTCATTAAGCTCATGTTCTGCAAACTCTGCAAGCTTTTCTGTTGGGGTCCCTATGCCACCTACAATTGTACAGTATGGGGCATTCGGCCTGTGCAACTTTGGGTTGCCCTTCAATTTTCCCCTCTCCGCATATCTAGGTGCAGGGTGCATAGATGGTGCTGGAAAGCCTGAACTAGGCATATATAAGTCGTTGGATATGTATATTGAACTAGTTAAAGAAGATGTTATTGCAAACCTAAAAAGAAGCAGTAAATTAAACATATCTGAGGAAGAAAACATTGCCTTCTATGAGTTGTTACATAACAAAGACGGAGTAAACAGGCCAGCAGATAAAGGCTCGGGTATTGTGGTGGTTTACAAGAATGACTATACATCACAGCTACAGGTGGAGATAGAGGAGAGTGGCACTTATGAGAAAACTAACTATGAAAAGACAGACTATGATAAGACAGATGAGATTCATAAGAAGGTTAAGAAACTCCTAAACGAGCTATATTGAGACAGGATAATATCAGATGATCTGAAACAGCACCTTACACCTGGATAATTATGTGGAGAGGGGAAAATTGAAGGCCAACCCAAAGTTGCACAGGGCAAATACACCATACCGTACAATTGTAAGTGGCATAGGGACCCCAACAGAAAAGCATGTAGAGTTTGTAGAACATGAGCTTACTGAATTCGTACATTGATACATGCGAGATACAACAGATTTCATATTAAAACTTAACAAAAATCAAGGAGCTGTTACAAAAGAATGCTGCATTATTTGTTTTGATGTTTTCAAATTGTATCCCTCTGTTCCAAGGAAGGAAGGGCTTGATGCATGCGAGGAGGCCTTAACTATGAGATCCAAGCCACTAGCAGGAAAAGACGGGGTGATGGAGATGATAAAGATGGTGCTGGAAGACAATAGTTTTGGTTTTAGTGAGACAAATTACATTTAGAAAGAAGGTATTGGGTATTGCCATTGGGTCTAGACTGGGTAAAAACTTTTCATGCACCTACATGAGGAAATAGGATGAGGCACTTCTCTAATTAGAAACCAAACCTTATTTCTACAAACGATTCATAGGTGACGGCTTTGGCATATGGACTGGTAGCACAGCAGAGCTCAAGCAATTTGCAGAATATGCAAATAACATACATTAAAACATTCAAGTGGAACTTCGGTACGACCAAAATCAGATTACATTTCTAGACACACTGGTGAAGATTGAGGATGGGCACATACACACAGATCTTTTTGTCAAAGCCTTTTTGATAAGCAACTCGATCTCAATAACTCATCTTGTCATCCAACCAGCACCAAGAAAGGGCTTGTATATGGGCTTGGGCTACATATCAGAAGTACCTGTGAGAAAGAATCTGACAACCAGTGACACAGGCAAGAATTGAAAAATCAACTTCGAAAGAAGGGTTATAGCGGTCAACTGATTGAAGCACAGTTAAAGAAGGTTGACACGCAAGACCGGTCACAACTGTTGACTATCAATAAAACTCAAAAAAGGTGTCCCTGGTAGTTAGATATTCGAATCTGCTGCCTGACATTAAACAAATTACGAGTAAGCACCTGAATGTCTTGTACAAGTCGAGTAGGATGTGGGATGTATTCAAAGATTCACCAAAAGTAGTGTTTAGACTGGATAAGAACTTGTGTGACACCTTGGTCCATGGCAAAACAAACAGAGAACTTAAGTCAAACAGATCATTCTGCCAGCCAGGATGTGGAAACTGTGGCATTTTATCTCGGAAAGCTGTTTCTTATACTTCTCGGCAGAATACATTTACCAGGATCTCAGGTGTGACTTGTCGGTCACGTAACGTTGTAAACGGGATCATCAGTTGTAAATCAACAGTGTATGTCGGGAAGACAGAACAACAATTAAGGGAGAGAATGTCAGAGCACCTTAGGGATGTGTGCCGTCAGAGGGACAAGCCACTATACGGGATCATCAGTTGTAAATCAACAGTGTATGTCAGGAAGACAGAACTACAATTAAGGGAGAGAATATCAGAGCACCTTAGGGATGTGTGCCGTCAGAGGGACAAGCCAATCAATGGAACATTGTCAGACAGACTTGGCTGTCGTGGTCCTAGAGAAACTGCACAACGCTGGCAGAACGGAGAGACAGCTAAGGGAAGGACTATAGATCAAGAAGCTACAAACCGTTTGTACAGATGTTTGCAATGTGAAAGACAGTGATATTTCAGCTTCAGTTTGGACCACAAGACAAAAATATGGGAATAGCGTCGCTTCATTAGTGTGCGACGTCATGACATCATACAAAACAAACTGTCATAGTAGACTGTTAAAATGTAGCAGCAGTGAAAGTTTAGTGTTTTTTTTTTTCTTGAAAAAGCCTCTGGCCGAAATATTGAATTAAAGTTGACATGAGAATATATGCCTATTTTTTGACCTACAAAAAACTCTCACAGTACACAAAGGAGAAATATTCAAAAGCAAGGGGAACCTTGTAGGAGAAGAAAGGCACTTGCTTATGACTATTTATTGTTTCTCATCCCACAATGTATTCAAACAGCAGTCTATTCAATTATCAATCAGGCTATATTGGCTCATATGGAAGTTGGTGAATTGCTGGATATGTATGCGTGTCAAAACCTTGCAAGCTTGTGGGTAAAATACGCAAAAAGATAAGTTTAGGAATTTTTTAAAAATTTGAGAAATTTCCATGTGGCAAAAGTTTCTTTTTATACATTTTTTTTTTTTATTCACTTCATGGGCCACAAGTTTGCAACTTTGCAATGCCAACATTTAAAAAATTGATAATGGTTATTAATCATTTATAACAGGAAATACAAGAACTGATTACATCATGGAGGGAGCACATACAGACTTGTGATAGGATATTTTTGAGGGCTCCAAGTTTTAACAGAAAGATTTTCTTTGGAGGAAAATCCCCACCATTCCAGAAAGATGACCTGCGCATCAGACTTATTCCATTCCAAACTCGTCGACCAACATTTAATGAAGTGAGGAGAGTATATGAAATGCTGTCTTCTATTGAATGCTATGGTAAGTTTACTACATAAAAATGCTGTAAAGTTAAACCTTGGTGTGCCACCTGCATGCACTCAGCAGCCAGCTGTGATTAATATTTACTGGATGACGTAATTGTACACTAATTTACAAGCATTTGCATTCAACAAATCAAATGTGGTTCAAAAACCTGGGAATTGTCTTTGAAAGGCTAAAAGCTTTCTGAGAAATGAAGCTTACTTTTATTTCAAGTCCTGTGTGATACTGTAGCTACTTGTACTTCAAAACCGAAGTGATCCTGTAATGACATGTAAAAACTTAGATGATTCTGGAACAGTTACATATCCATATATGGAGTGCAACACACGAAAAGGTGCATTCGGACATTTGCGTAAAGTGTCGTCCCGGATTAGCCTGCGCAGTCCGCGCAGGCTAATCCGAGACGGCACTTTACGACTACATTAGATTTTCTGCTACAGTAGACTTGCGTAAAACAGAAAATCACATAAAATCGGAAAGTGTCGTTTCGGATTAGCCTGTGCGGACTGCACACACTGATCCGAGACGACACTTTACGCAAATGTCCGAATGACCCTTTTCGCGTGTTGCACTCCATATGGTGTAGTTGCACCCAAAAACAAACAAAAAAATAATACTGTTTTATATCTCCACCAAGGTAATGGTATAGTTACCTTTCTAAACCCAGGTCATGTTACTGTTACATGCCTACACATAGGAAATGTCATAGTTATGTGTCGAGACATAGGTAGTTACGTGCCAAAACCAAACATATTATCGTTTTATATCTCCACCAAGATAATGGTATAGTTACATGTCAAAACCTAGGTCATGTTACTGTTATGATTGTGGGAAAGAAAATATCAGGAAAAAAAGAATCAGGATAAAAAGTATCGGAAAAAAAGAATCGGGGGGGGGGGGAAGGATCAGTTTCCTAAAAGAGACTCAATATGATATATCATGATGTAAAAATTTAGCTGAAAGATTATGATGACTTTGTTAAAGAAAAGAAAAAGTGACATTTACACATTTTTCTTTTTACTTTTTTTTTTGCCTTAGATTAAGAAGAAATGTGCAAGCGCTCATTATTGGTTGTTGACATCTGCAAGGGATTGGATCATAACCATAGTAATTAAAAGTGATTTTGACACAAATTTATTTGTTTAATTTTTGTAATGTGCGATCTGTGTAAACTATCAATCCTAATTGAGGTCTAATTTTCAATTTGATTAAGTCACTAATTGTCATTTTATTTTATTTATGGTTGAAATATACACTTAACTTACAATATGAGGGTCATCCAATAACTAGCAAGACTGTAGTTATTGAAGAAATACCTGAACTAATTCTCATCCAATGTCCCTACATTCCTTCAATATAGGCTCCTTCCTTTTCAATGGCAGAATTCCATCAGTATCGGTGAGGAAGTCTTCTTATTCCTGTTGCTAGGCAACCAGAGATAATGCGGTACCTCTACTTCCAGGGCATCTAAATCCTCATAACGCACACCTTGCAATGGTTCTTTCAACTTAGGAAAAAAATCAAAGTCTGGAGGACTAATGTCTGAAGAATATGGAGAGTGCAGTAAAATGTCCCAGTTATAGAGTGTGATACTTTCGCAGGTGCATTAGGCCCCCTTTTCACAGAGCATGGCTCATTTATATGTCTAACAATAGATTATACTATAATTGCATGTCTAAACAACCTAGGTGATGAGACAGATATCCAAGACTTTATACCACTCAGTCCACCCCAAGTCTTCAACAGAGACACAGGTCAATTAGAGATAAGAGATGAGACACAACTGTCACCCAAACACAGAAAATTGTACAACAGAAAGTTAAGAGGTTCTCCACTGGCTAATGAGAGTAGCCAAAATGCCAAAGATGAGGGAGGGAAAGGAAAGGTTGACACTAAACCTGAGGTGAAGAAGACTCCATTACCAGGTATTGACTATTGCTTATTAAATCTACCATATGGGTTGTGTCCGTGATTGTGAGTTAGAGCATAGGCCTCGTAACCATACTTTAGGACCATTCAATGGCACACATGTTTGGTACGAGTACTGGTGTATTTCCCTGGAAGTACAATAGAGAAGGATTAGTATAAGTTGCAACAAATTGTTTCTCAGTTGATGTAAAATAAGTAACTTCAACTGTACCAAACAATTTTGTGTTTTAATAAGCCTCTGAAAATAGGTTGGGAAAAGGAGAAAATGCAGTTAACCAGCATTTTCTCCTTTTTCCACAATATTATCTACCCTTTTCAAGACAAATTCCCTTTCTTGAGCCACTCTTGATTTGCAGAATGTAAATGATTTTCATGTGTAGATTTTGTCATAAAGTGTTTAATTTTTCTTGTGCTCAACTGAGTGGAGCATACAATTTTAAAGTTTTGTCAAATGCAATACAATTAAAAAAATGTAGACATACTTTTTACTCAATCATGCATATCATTTCCTCTCCCTAACATAGTAAAGTAATTATTTCATGAAGATTTTTCGGAACACCCTGGGGAAAAAGAAAGCTGCCTGTTAATGTTTTTTTCTTCTTTACCTACGTTATTTGTACCCTTCACACATTTGAGCCATATTGTTTACATCTGTCATGTTATTGTTGGGGAGAAAAGATCATGCTCGGTGTCAGCTTATCATAATCAGCATACCACAAAACACATCTGTATTGTTGGATAAGAGTTGAGATTTGACTAATTAACAAAAACCTTGTTCTTAACAACAGATCATGTACTAGAAGAAGAAAATCTTTCCTCAGAGACCTCAACTGCTAGTGAAACAGAGATGATCGAAGTTATGCAAACTATTTCAACACTGGATTTAAAAGGTTTTTCTTTTTGTTTTGTTTTCTTTGACTTTAGAAAAGGTTCTTACTTGGCTTAAAGGGGAAGGTGTAGAATTTGCTCACAAGAGAGCCGTGGTTCAATCCTCACTTGAAGCTCATATATATAGTTGAAATATCCTAGGGTTAGACACTTCAAAGTCCTGGCTTGGTTTGTTGTTGAAAGGTGGGACATAAATGAATAAGTAAGCTGATATGAGTGAAAATAATGACAGAAATTGCTAAAAACACCATTCAATTAATGAGCAAGATTCACCTTTACTGAAGCTCTTTTATACTCCCATTAAATGAATGTTTTCGGGGCTATAGTGGAATCAGCCTGTCTGTCCTTGTGTCTGGCCGTTTGTCCATCTGTGTACAAAATAATTGTAATTTTGTGTCTCAAACTCCTCTAACAGTTTTTTCCTTCAATTGTATTGAAACTTTGCACATATACTGATCATATGTTGAAGATTTGCAAGACGCAGTTTTCAAGTGTCAATTCTTCCTGGTTGAGGAATTATTTTCCCTTGGACTTGACATTTTTCTCTGTCAAAGCGCTGGCGGGGGTATTAAGTCATATTCAGTGACAGCTCTAGTTTCTTTTGATCCTCAAAGATTATTGATGTAGCCATAGTTTAATTTGATTTTAAACATGAATCTTAAGCCTTTACTAAATGACCCAGTTTTAGACTTGATGAAATTGAAAACTTTTGTAGACAGGAAATTATATGTTGCTGAAACTGGGGAATTATCTCTGAAAGGTAAAAAACGTGAAAAGGAGAAAATACTGGTTGCCAGCATTTTCTTCTTTTTGCACATAGTTTTCGAAAGGCTCTGCATTATGTATGGAATTATTTTGTTTTCCATAGAATTTGGTGGGACAAAGAAACCCAAACGGAGAAAGAAAAGCGGAAGGAAAAGAAATGGTTTACAGAAATGTCAGCTTGAGCCAGAGTCTAATGTTATGGGTGGGTTAAAGTTAATTGTGAACTACTTAGATTATTGATGTTAAACTTTTAAGCTGGACTAAAATACTTCATGATTCCCATGGTTGGCCAACTAAAATTACTAATTGTCTATTGCAGAAGACTTTGAGGTCCCATGTGACTGTGCTATAAATCTTTTTCTGGCAATGTTTACCAATGTGTTCTTTAAAGCCCAAAAAGACAAGATTGTTTTTGTCCCTGTTCAAGTCTTTACCAAAGTTTTGGATTTGTCCAGATTCTAAGCAATCGCGGGTGACACATGAAGCTTAGCTCAGATGATGGAATTTGTTTTTTGTAAGGAGAGAGACTTTGCAGGGCAAGGAAAAAAAGGTAGAAAATATTTTGGGAAAAGGAGGAAATGCTGGTTACCAGCATTTTCTCCTTTTACCACAATGTTTTCTAAGGCCCTCGTCATTGTGGTTATCATAATCAAGGATGGAGATGAAAAGACTTGTGGTGCTGCTGTACATAATCAATGGACCATCACCACATATATTGATTCATTACTTTGATTTTCAGAGGAAGAGAAGTATCATCTTAAGAACAGCTTATATACTGCTTGCAAACTTGGAGATATACACTCACTGAAAAGTCTTCTGGCAGTATTCCTGCCAGCTGTTAATCAGCCCATGAAACAACCTGGTGATAAAGAAAATGAAAATACTGTTGTATGTGACAGTGCTCTAGAAGTTGACATCAAGTGTCGGATAGTGCCATCTGAAGAAATTAAAGATTTGGATGGTAGTGTAATTTCAAATAATGCAGGATTTGTGAAGGACTCGGATGTGATGATTGGTGATACAAGTACGGATGTAGATGTCAATGTAAATAACTGGACAAAAAGTAAAACATTTCAGGAGAGATTGGATAGTCTAGATTTAAATTATGGAGCTGGTATTGAAGTGAGACAACAAGCATTATTGATAGGGAATTCGAAAAGTACTGAGAGTGAGGACAAACTGAAATGTGAAAGTATTCAGAATGACAGTGATAGAAATAATGTTGTAACAGGTGAAAAGAATGTACATGTTATAGGTGATATAGGCAGAGAAATTTCTGATGTTATACCAGAAGGAGAGATTCATGATAAACTAACTCTTGGGAATAGAAGTAAAGTGATTCAAGATGCCAGTAACAATTCAGATAAACAGGTACAAAACATGTCCGATTCCAATGGTGGATTATGTAATAATGATCTCTTGAATGGTGATCACACGAATTCCAGGACAGAAAGTGGCCCCAATGTGTCAGACTGTGCTAATAAGGAAATAATAGATGACAAAAATATCTCTGTTGATTTATTAACAACAGAAGAAAGTGACAAAGCAACAGGGACTCAAACTCCATACAATTTGAAGTTCAATGAAAAAGACACACAAAGCTCATCAGTTATGAAGTCTGACCCGTCCCAACCAGACCTGTCCCCAGTTGTAACAGTGTCCATCTTGAATGAACCATTTGGTGACAGTGAAACAACACTTTTACATGTGGCAGCAAGAGAGGGTCATAAAACTGTGATAGAACTATTGATGGAGTGTGGTGCTTCCCCTGCTGTCAAGTCAGTGAGCTATCACAGAACTTTCACTGTTTTATTTTTAACTTTTCAAGACATTTGATTTTTATATGCAGTATAAGAACATGTTGAAGTGCTTGTCCCTGATACGGAAGATCATTGCTTCCTTAGATAACTCCGAGATTCGTCATTGATCCATATTGGATGTCTCAAAAAGACTTAACAAGTCTAGTATGTCATGAAAAAACTGACCTTTAACTCTTTACCCAACAATCCCTGGTTTTCACAACCCTCAGACAGAAACCTTTTGAAAACATTGTGGGTGCTGGTAACCTGCTTTTTCTCCTTTTCTCACAATGTTTTCTACTCTGCTGTAAATGAATTTCAAATTTTCAATTACCTTTATTTTGTCTGCTGCAAGTGCCTTTTTCTTATTTTCAGAGATAAAGCTGGACAAACGCCATATTTGGTATCTAAAGATAAAACTGTGAGAAATGTGTTCAGAAAGTTCATGGGAAAATGGCCGGAGAAATATGATTATGTTGTAGCACAGGTTTGTTTGTTTTATTCCTTCTTTTTCAGTATAAGACTACAGTTATTTCAGCCTTTAGAGATCGATCCATCTTTTTAATTACCATGAGGAAGAAAATTTATAAAACATTCTGGGTGAATGAGAAAATAAAATGCTGTTGACTCTTGACCAAATGACAAAATTTTTACACCAGTCCAATTAGTTTAAACATATGTACTTTACGTCAATTGATAAACAACTTCTAACATCTTATACTACTCTCTCTCAATTCTGCATCCTGGGAATTATACCCAAAGTTGACAATCGCATCTGTGTATCGAATGGACACCAACCAGTCTAATTGAAGCAGTTGCAGACAACAAAATAAATGTGACTCAAAAAGCCTGGTGAAAAAAAAAAAAGGAGGAAATGCTGGTTTATAATACAGCATTTTCTCCTTTCCACTCAATATTTTCAGTAGGCCTCTTCCTGAGGGTTGTTAAAACAAGTAATTGTGTGGTAAAGGATTAATGACAAATCTAAACTTTTTTAAAACTCTTTACCAAACAAGCCCTGGTTTTCACGACTTTCAGAAGGAAAGTTGTTGAAAACTTGATGGAAAAAGGAGAAAATGCTGGTAACTAGCATTTTCTCCTTTTCCTACAAAGTTTTCTACCCTTTCAGAGACAAATTTCATAAATTGAGACACTTTAAATTTTGTTGTTTGGTAAAGAGTGAAGTCATCATTAATTTTTTGCCTGAAAATGTTTTCAATACAGACCCATCAAAAAAGAGTTAGCCCTTTACCATTCCATCACAATTTTTACACACCTTGAAGAAGAAGCTTTTTATAAACAGTTTAGGAAAAGGAGAAAATGCTGATTGGAGAAAATGCTGGTCACCCAGCATTTTCTCTGACTCCCACAATGTTTTCTGCCCTTACCAAAATTAATTTTTAATTTTTGAGTCATGTTTATGTTGTGGTATGCAAATGCTATGAATTTAGACTGGTCCAAAATTTTATCTTTCATCGAAAAGCAAAAGCAAATGTTTATTTCAGATACCAGCTCCTCTGTCAGAGGAAAAAGAAGCAGAAAAAAAGAAGAAAGAAACTGAAAAGAAAAAAGCAAGACAGAAAGAAAAGAAAGAAAGACTAAAATTCAAAAAGGAAGAAGAGGACAAGAAGAAAGCAGAAGAGGCAGAAAAAAATAGATATCTAAACTTGTCTGATAGGGAAAAGGTAAAAAAAAATGTATGAAATTTTACAGTCCTGAGTAGTATTAGCTTACATGACCACAAACTTTTGCAGTCTCTAAAGACAACATTTTCTGTTGATTCTCATGAGCATTTGTCAGCATATTTTTCTTGATAACATCTTTGACAAGTTTGTGATGTGAAGTCAAGAAGTAGATCGCACAGACAAATCATAGAAAAGCTTTTTGTACCTGCTGTAGGCTTCTTTCTCAATCAAATTTAAATGAAAATCTACCAAAGATGTGCCATACCTAATTTTTACTCTCCAAAACCAGTCATCTTCAGGATCAGTAAGAGTTGTGTAGTAAAAGATAAAAATCATATTTCTATTGCAGCGTGCACTTGCAGCTGAGAGACGTTTACTTCAACAAGTTAGTCATCAGGGAGGAGAGAAACCCATATTGAAGTAAGTTTGTGTACATGTAGCTGTGCATAGAAAATTTAAACAGCTGCATTAACCCTTTAACAGACAATAAAATTTTGGACTTGTCCAAAGTGAAAGCATTTGGAGATGACAAAATAAATGTGAATAAAAATTTAAAACTGATTAGGAAAGGGTAGAAAACATTGTGGGAAAAGGAGAAAATGCTGGTTACCAGCATTTTCTCCTTTTCCCACAATGTTTTCAAAGGCTTTCTCTTTCAGGGTCATGAAAAGTCGAGATTTCGTGGTAAAGAGTTGACTGTGGAAAATGGATTAAATGTACCTGTAAATGTATCAACCCAGGTTAGCCTGTGTAGATCATACCTGGGTCAAAACTTTTTAATTTTGGGCAATTTTCTGCATGTTGATGGAGCAGTTTACCTCATGATTCAATTTGTTGTCAGACAAGACAGATTTTATGGATCTATAATTACATGTACATGATTACTTCATTGGTATAAGACACCTATAGATGCTTATCAGTAAATTTTTGATGACAGCGACAGCAACAGGCAGGAATCTTTCGATGGAAATGAAGGAGAAAATATTCTTTAGGAAATTTTAAATGATGCCATCACTATCAATGCATTTGAGATGAGACAATCATGTACAGATCGCAGTTTGGATTGTGCCAAAAAAAGGTGGGTGGGGTAATATAGACTCAACGTCATATTCACTGGGTTCACTGGATTACAAAATTTCTGTTGCCCTGCTTGGGATTGTATGGTTATTGGTAATTTTGTTTTTTCTTTTCAGTCGATGTTTCCAGTGTGCAGAGGACATCAGTGGAAAAGTTCCTTTTGAATACAATGACTTCAAATTTTGTAGCCCAAAATGTTTACAGTTGCACAGAAAATCTAAGATGGCTAAATCCTGATACATGAAGTTGTATTTTTAGGATTTAAGATAAAGAAATCTTCCTATAAATGTCAAAGGTCAAAATCCTAAGATCATGATTTAACATATGACAAAATTTTAGACCCCTCCGAATTGAAAGCATTTGCAAACCATATAGTAAATGTGACTCAAGAATTGAAATGAGCTTTGGAAGGGTAGACATTAAATACTGTTTCTGCAATGTTTTCTAAAGCTTTCTTTCAAAGGGTCCTTAAAAGTTTGGATTATGTGATAAAGGACTAACAAGTTTTTTCAATATCTTCCTACAGTTTTTATCAGAGGAAAAAATTGTTGAACAGTCTTATTACACTACCGGTAATAAAATTTTGTTTGAATGATAGATTTTGTGTCAAGGGTAGAAAAATTTTGGGAAAAGGAGAAAATGCTTGTTATAAATATTTTCTTATTATCCAACAGTATTTTCAAAGGATTCTTCTGCAGGACTATGTTAAACTCAAACACTGTTCCTGGTATGGAGGGTAGTATTATTTTTTTCCCTTAACATTTTATGTCTGCGAGAAAAAGCCAAATTTACCTATGCAGCCTATGTAGATCAAGATCAGTGTGCACATTATGTGCAGTCTTATCTTTGATCTACACTCTCTGTGCTGTGGAAATATTACAGACTAAAGCAACCATGAAATCACTATTATTATTGCTGAGTTTACTTAGGCTGAAAGCCTTTACCACTAAATCCCACCTTGTAATGACCTGTAGGAAGAAGTCTTTTGAAAACATCGTGGGGAAAGGAGAAAATGCTGGAAACCAGCATTTTCTCCTTTCCCAACAATGTTTTCTGTCCAACAAAGAACAATAGGTATACCATCCTGTAAATCGTACCTTACATTGTTGTTTGCAATTATTTTGAATTTTGACCAGCCTTCATTTTTCTCGTGCAATAAAGAATGAAGGGTTAGTTTTCCCTCATCTGTTTAAGTTTGCTTCTTTATAATACATTTTTTTCCAACTTTAAATGTAAGGGAAACATAGTTTTTTTTTTCCACTTTTCCTCCAGTTGAGCCAAACAAATATAACAAAAATTATGACAGAAATAAGAAGAAAGATGAAAGTTCAGGTGTACATGTCAGAAAGTATTTAAAGTGATATCCTTGATTGTCCAATCTTTTAACCCTTTACCACACAATCCCAAGTTTTAACGACCCAGTGTAAAAGGACTTTTGAAAACATTGTGGGAAAAGGAAAAAAAATGCTGGTATTCTTTTACAGACACATTTCACAATTTGTGCTGCAATTAAGTTTTTGGCTAAAAGTGCTGTCAGTTTGTACCAGTCGGAAATTTTGTCGTTCGGTAAAGAGTCAACTCTTTACCATACAGTCCTGAAATTTAAAGACAGTAAGAAAGATGACTTTTGAAACATTGTGGGAAAAGGAGAAAATGCTGGTAACCAGCATTTTCTCCTTTTCCCACAATGTTTATTACCCTAGCAAAGACAAAATCATCATTTGAGCTACATTTATTCTGTTATCTGCAAATGCTATGAATTTAGTTGAGTCCAAAATGTTATTGTTTGGTAAAGGGTTAAAGAAAGTCCTGAAAACTCAACAATATTTTCATAAAGGATGGGAATATCCGTTTTATTTAGCCCTGAATGTCCTTATTCAGTTGTGTGAAGGAAACAACGCAATGAAATGAAAAATTTAAGACAATAAAAAGTGAAATCACTTGCTTCTTAATTCCTAATGATTTATATGTAAACGATTACGACTTCGATATTGTTTTGAATGTTCTGGTGCAACATAAAAAAATATACTGCAGTAGGCCTACTTGAGCATAAACAGGGTGACCAAATTCTGGTAGCAGGATAGTCTTTATGTATGTAATTATGAGAAAGAATTCTGCATAGAAAAAATGGGGTCGTACGTGGCTCAGTGGTGAAGTGTAGGACTCGTGACCTGGACGTCCCAGCTTTGAGCCTCAGTGGATCCACTGGGTTTTTCATCGGAGTGTCCTAGGATAAGACACTTCAGAGCCTAGGAAAAACATGAATATGTGGGCTGTTGCTGTGATTTTACTTAAGTAATGTTGAAAACGCCAGAAAGCCATTAAATAAAGCATAGAAATGAAAAAAAAAAATGGTATTGTTTTCTTTTTATTAGGCAATCGAATTTTATGTGTTTTTGTTGCGTTTATTGGCTGATGTTTGCTTGCGAAAAGAATTTGTATATTAGTAAGTTACAACATGAAATACCACGCGAAGTACTCAAATTATGCATGATATGAGTTTGTAAGTGAAATTACCAGTTCAATAATCGCCGTGTGAGAAGATATGTTGATATCATTGACTTGCAACACGCGGAAAGGGGCATATGGACATTTGTCTAAAGTATCATTTTGGATCAGCGTACCCAGTCCGTGCAGGCTAATCTGAGACGGCACATTACGACTACATTAGAGCTTGTCTTTCAGTAAACTTGCGCAAATCAGAAAAGTGCGCGGACTGCACAGGCTTGTCTAGGACGACACCGTCCGCAAATGTCCGAATTCCCCTTTTAGCGTGTTGCACGGCATGTATAACATTTAAGTATTTTAACCTTCTGTGACAGTTCCAATCACCTTACAACATAACAACAACTATGCTTAACCCTTTCCCAAACAGTCCCTGGTTTTTACAGGTCTGGAAAAGTAGCCTCTTGAAAACATGGTGGGAAAAGGAGAAAATGCTGGTAACCAGCATTTTCTCCTTTTCCCACAATGTTTTCTACCCGATCATAGACAGAAATCATCTTTTCAGCAAGACTTGAATTGTCGTCTGCAAATGCTTTCAATTTGGTCTAGTCCAAAAGTTTGTCGTTTGGGAAAAGGTTAACACAAAACTAAACTCATTCATCAAGCCATCGTTTAATACTGTCAGATTTAATATTTTTTCACTTTTTTGGCATGAACGAGTAGAATTATGTGATCTTCGAAAGACATATAGACATTTTGACATCATTTTGAGCATACAACACATGTCAGATCTTTCCCCTCCTCATACGGTGGGCATGGCAAAGAGCCACACCTAGCCCTAACCAAATAGAACAGTTTTCCAAACTGCTGTGCACTAGAATTGGCTCTTGCCTCACCGAATCTGTCCAAACAGACGAATTCTGAACTGCTGTCATGCCCTGGAAAAGATTATCAAAAACATAAATTGAAACCTTAGTCCTGGAAAGAGCATAGCGAAGAACATGACAATACAGAGGTATTAACTGAAAGACTGGGCCTGGAAAGAGGACAATAGGTAGATTACTGAATGCTACATTTATATATCTTTAGTCGATGCGTTACCTCCCTAAATGAATTTGTCAATTTTCAAATAGGCCTTTTTACACAAGGAAATCAACACGAATTACAAAAACACATTTGTATTTAAAAACATGGTAGCAGCTGCATAAAACGCAAAAAATACGATGTAAGCAACAATCAATGAATGATCTTATGACCTTACTGAGTTTTTTGGTAAAGGTTCACAAAGCTCTGTGTATTTCACAATTTACAGACGTTTTTAAGACGTTTATAGGACATATCACTTACAAGTGTGAAAGAGTTATTCATGTTATGTGAAAAGGGGTTTTGATATATCTGCAAAGATATCGACCCGTGTCAGCAAATGCAGTCTGGATCGAAACTTTGCTATTTGTAAATTTTATGCCTGTCCAAGGATTGTTCTACCTCACGATTCAGGTGGTTGTCAGACAAACTGGATCTTGTACATCTATAATTATGAGGGTACTTGTGACAAAGATACATTTAAACCCCCCCCCCTTTTGGGAGAGCACTTTTTAGTATTTACGAAGTGAAAGAAAATGTGCTTTACTTGGAAGTACGGACGTTGCCATGGATTTCATTTATTCAACCCTTTACCCCATAAGGCATTTCTATGGTATCTCTAATTGACCCTAAATAACAGCAAGGATGAAGCCGTTTCTTATGTGTATATGACACCTTTTGATAGTATAGAAAACATTGTGACAAAAGGTGAAATTGCTCGTGACGAGCAATTTCACCTTTTGCCACAATGTTTTCCAAAGACTCCTATAAGCAATGCGTAGAAATGAGTATCTATGGCATAAAGGGTTGAAGCTGAAAAATGTAGCTTTTTACCACACAACAAAATTTTAGACTGTGGTTCATCATGAACGTACTTGCATTACAATTTAAATTTGATTCGCATGATGAGATTCTTTCTGAATGGATGGACGACATTGTGAGGAAAAGAGAAAAAAATGTTGGTTACGAACATTTTGTTATTTCCCGTTTTGTTTTGAAACAATTTCTTGCACAGGGCCGGAAGTTACAGAGACTAAGACATACCATAGTACCCAGCACTTAAATATCCACTATACTCTTCGTACCAACCACTGTTACATGTGCTTTTGCCAGGAACCATAATTGTTGATGGTCTGAAAGAAAGGGAAAAAAAAATAAATATTAAAAATAAATAAACTACTTGTTTACATACTATTTACTAGGTGGCCATAAATATTTCATAAAATCCAAAATTTCTATTTACTTACATGTATCAGTGTGCAAGCAAGATAATTTTGCTGCTTCTGGTCTGAATTATACTGAAAACTATACTGGCAGATAGCGAGGTTAGTGCAGCTATTTATAATAAAATGTTATTCGTTTTCGTCGCCATTGTATCAAAATCAAATATTTGTCCATTTTAACACCCTACCTTTTGGAATCATAAGTTATTTTATGGAGAAGGTAAGGGAATATCAGTCTGACTGCTGTACACCTTCCGCTGTTCTTTAAGTAGTATCGGTCATATGAAATTCATTCAGTGTCTACAGTGCGAGGAACTTTATTTCATGCTTTTCGGTAGGTTATCGAGAAGTAACAGTGAAATATTTTTCAATATTTCATAGTAAGGATCAATGAAAAAAAAAACTATTTTTATTTTCTAACTCTTCAATTTCGGCGGGAAATGCACGTGCCTCTCAACCAGATCGAAATGTGATATGATTTACCTCACATTTCTCACCCTTGACGTAATATTGTAATACAGTGCTATGTGGAGGGGGAGGGGGTAGCGCCACGGGGATTAACCGAAAAGAACAGTTACTGTACTGAAGTTTCCCCAAGAAAGGGTGAAAAGCATGAACTATAGAATATTTGTTGTTTTTTTTTACATTGAAAAATCGAAATTTATTTCTTCTCATGAACACCATCAGTAATATATTCACTCACGGCTGCGCCAACCGTAAAATATATTACAGATTATGTTCACTCAAAGAAAATGAATTTCGATCTTTCGCCGTGAAAACAAATATCCTCTCTTTACTTCCGCTTCCGATAACAATTATTGCTGTACAGGTTACGGGTTTTAAAAGTGATATATCCGAACAGGTGAAAACTTACCTTGGAGACCTGCAGACAGCACAAGGGACATCTTGGTAGGTAATATCTTTTCCAAACAAATCATTTGAGGCAGACACCCATTGTGCATTATCAAATATGTACTCGGCTCCGAAAACCTAAAAACATCACTTTCTTGTATGATATCTAATGCCATGTTACAAGTGGCTTGTAAAACCAAAAGGCGCACTCGGGCATTTGCTTAAATGGTTGTCTCGGATGGCAAAATCTGTCTAAGAAGGCATAAAAACTATTATTAAAGACCAAAACCAAAAAAGTACGCGTGAGCAAAGGTTCAGAATTTATAAATCAGTGGTTCAAAAATTCATAAACAAGAGGGCCATTGGCCCTGGAACGCTTACCTTAGACTACAACTTGTGAGTGAAATTCAATTCTTTGACCAATTTTGGTAAAGCTTCACCCAAGGAACTTCCCTCCCAAGTTTCATCAAGATTGGAAAAGAAATTGTTGATGGACGACAGACGTCGGACATAGGGCAATCAAATAACAAAGCTCTACACCTTCCAGTTTCAAAGAAGTATTTTAAATTTTCCTTCTTTGTCCTATGTTTGAACTTGTGGTCCCTGGGGCTGGGCCAGTTTTGACCAAAGCAGCATCTTTGGAACAAACTTGGTAGAGGTCTACTTAAAGATGCTACATACCAAATATCAAAGCTCTACACCTTCCCGTTTAAGAGAAAAAGAAATTTAAAATATTCCTTCTTTCCGTTTAAGAGAAAAAGAAATTTAAAAATTTCCTTCTTTGTTCCTATTTTATAACCTGTGACCTCCGGGGCATGGCCAGTTTTGACGCCAGGGACATCATATGACCAAAAATGGTAGAGGTCCACTAGAAGATTCTGATACCAAACATAAAAACTCTGCACCTTCAAGTTTCAGAGAAGAAGATTTCTAAAATTTTCCTTCTTTGTTCCTATGTTCCAACCTGTGACCTCTGGGGTATGGCCAGTTTTGACGCCAGGGACATCATATGACCAAACTTGGTAGGGGTCCACTAGAAGATTCTGCATACCAAATATCAAAGCTCTGTACCTTCAAGTTTCAGAGAAGATTTCTAAAGTTTTCCATCTTTGTTGCTGTGTTCGAACCTGTGACCCCTCGGGTTAGGGTCAGTTTTGACCCCCAAGGGCATATCATGAACAAACTTAGAAGAGGTCCACTAGGAATTGCTACATGCCAAATATCATAGCTCTATGCCTTCTAGTTTTTGAGAAGAATTTTAAAATTTTCTTTCTTTGTTCGAACTTGTGACCCCCGGAGCGGGGCCAGTTTTGACACCACGGGCATGATTTAGACAAACGTGGTAGAGGTCCACTAGGAGATGCTACATACCAAATATCAAAGCTCTACGCCATCTAGTTTCAGAGAAGAAGAATTTTAAAGTTTTCTTATTTTGTTCATATGCTCAAACTAGTGACCCCCGGGTGGGGCCAGTTTTGACCCCAGGGGCATAATTTAAATAAACTAGGTAGAGGTCCACTAGGACATGCAACAGACCAAATATCAAAGCTCTACGCTTTCTAGCTTCTGAGGTAAAGATTTTTAAAGTTTTCCTTCTTTGTTCCTATGCTCAAACTTGTGACCCCGGGCTGGGGCCAGTTTTGACCCCAGAGGTATAATTTGAATAAACTTGGTAGACGTCTACTAGGAGATGTTACATACAAAATATCAAAGCTCTACGCCTTCGAATTTCAGAGGAGAAGATCTTTAAAGTTTTCCTTCTTTGTTCCTATGCTCAAACTTGTGATCCCCGGGGTGGGGCCAGTTTTGACCCCATGGGCATACTTTGGAAGAACTTGGTAGAGGTCCACTAGGAGATGCCACATACCAAAATTCAAAGCTCTACGCCTTCAAGTTTCAGAGGAGAAGATTTGTAAAATTTTCCTTCTTTGTTCCTATGCTCAAACTTGTGACCCCCGGGATGGGGCCAGTTTTGACCCCAGGGGCATAATTTGAACACACTTGGTAGAGGTCTACTAGGAGATGCTGCATACCAAATATCAAAGCTCTACGCCTTCAAATTTCAGAGGGGAAGATTTGTAAATTTTCCCTTCTTCGTTCCTATGCTCAAACTTGTTTTCCCCCGGGGTGGGACCAGCTTTAAACCCAGGGGCATAATTTGAACAAAGTTGGTAGAGGTCCATTAGGAGATGCCACATACCAAATATCAAAGCTCTACGCCTTCTAGTTTCAGGGAAGAAAAATTTCAAATATTTCGTGTTTTTTTCTCTTTGTTGCCATGGCAACCACAGTTATGGGTGGAGTTAAATTCTTTGAACAATTTTGGTAGCGCTTCACCCAAGGAACATTCCTGCCAAGTTTCATTAAGATTGGCCCAGTGGTTTAGGAGAAGAAGATGTTTAAAGAAATTGTTGACGGACGACGGACATGGGGCGATTACAATAGCTCACCTCTCGCACTTTGTGCTAAGGTGAGCTAAAAGGGAAAATATTTATTTTTCTACAATATAAAATCCACCAAAAGCCAATCGTGTGGAGTAAGTGCAAAGAACAATTAAGATAGCTCTCTATCGTTACATGAGGCATCAGGGTTCTTCTCGTTATTTTGATGCACTGAAAATATTGTGGCGAATTATAACAAAATCGTAGTCTAACTGCTTTATTAAACTAAATTAAATAAAGATAACGAAGCAGATTTATTGGCAAATATATATTTGAGGAAACAATCAAAAGTAAAGAGCAAACCCATTTTTGTTTTTAACCTTTAAGATACTGTGTGCACTTGTTTTTCAAAAGCCCATGTTGGGTGCATTTTAAGTATATCTTGACAAGTTTTAGCAAAACCTTCAGTACCTTACACAATTTTAAGCAAATCTTTACAACAATTTGAAGAAACTGCAGATACTTTGAGGAGAGGTGCACAATTTTAACAATTTGGAGTAAGCCTTAACAATGTTAAGCAAGGGTTAACGCAGTGGAGCAAATCTAAACAAATATAGGTTGCATTTGGCAAGTGTGGGAGCGTCCTGACTTGGAGCATGGGTTAACAACTTGATCAGTACCTATAAATAAATCCATCGGGTAGTAAGGGTGTGTTTCAATCTCATCAATTGGGAAATATGGTCACCGACTTATCAAATTTGACACTGAATGTTTGCAATATAACAGTTTGGTACTGAGCTGTGTTATTTGATGTATTTTGTCCTTAAAAAATATTGACGATTTTGACTAAATGTCATTCATTTAGAAATATTTCAAAACGTATGATTGAATGGCATAGCTTAAATGTGCTATTTGCACTAGGCTATAACAAGAACTTTTAAAACCAGGATAGACAAGGTGAAAGCATAAGAGTCTGTGAATTTGACCATTTCGTTTCAGATGCTTAACTTTAGCCACGTAAGAAGTTCCCCTGAACAACTGACAGAGGTGTAAGCGTTTCTTAACAATGTCTTAAATAATCCCTGTCGCAATTAGATAACTACAACACAGTTTGACACGAGGAGGTATCAGTAAGTAAATTGCAAGTGACTTGGAATAGTCAAAACTGTGAATAGCGAGGAGACTGACCGTCAACAAGCGTTATATCTGCGTCAATTGAATCCTCCTGGTTTCTCTGATCAGATAGTGGCATTGCCTTAGGGAATAGAAAAAGGGCAATATCTAAGTACGAGAATCAACAACAATGTGAAAGCGGAGGGTAAACAAGTAGATGAGGTCATATTGCAGTGCATTTGGGTTTTCGGGGAATAAATTATTATTGACCCGTCCGCCTCCTCATCTATCTTTCAGAGACCTTCACGATGAGCACACGCGATTTTAAATGTTGTTATTTAGACAGGATATAAAGTGACCTATCTTCGGAATATTCTGGAAACATGAGGAACATTTATTGATTTTTCCATTGTGGTTATATTTAGACACAGGTTGTAAGTAATTAGGCTGTTTATTAAACCATGTTGTCTTATTTCTAGAAAAAAAAACTAATCTAAATTTTTCAAGCTGATATAAATAGGAGTGACTTACCTAGTGATTTTAGATTTTGAACTTAGACCTGTTTGTTTTGGAGGATACAGAATTAGTGAAAAGTGTTGGGTTTAACTTGGGATATATATCTGTAAGTTGGAATTACTTAATTTTTACACAGGTTGCTTATATCTATTTGCAAAAAATGCAAGTTAAACTATTGTTAAGTTTAGGTTTTAGGAACCAGGAATTTCATACATTTTTGTAGTCTAATTCCTGATTTTGGGGGACCTATTCTATTTCTTGTTCTAAGATTAAAAAAAAGTCAAAATTTCATTCAAACTCTTGTTGTACTGTTTTGTCCTTGTTCATCAATAAATATCGTTAATTGCTAAAAGCTTGTTGCTGGTTTTCTTTATCATTACGCTTGTCTCGTAGCAATGTGATAAATACTCTAAACGTTGGGAAAATATTCTGTGTCATAAAAAGAATGTTCATTCCTAAGATAAAGACTCTGATATGCTACAACATGAAAAGATGGTTAAGCAGTTATCTAAAGAAACTGATGAGTCTGACAGCAAAGACGACATCTTAAAATACGATCCATGGGATAATTTCATACCAAGGGTATTCAAAGATTACCTTGATGAATTTGTAGAGACAGAATCAAAACTTATTCAACGAAATAACAAAGATGAAATAGAGGCTTGTCATCAGGCGAACGAAGGTCTAAGATCAACTTATCGAATATCGATGGTGCAAGTTTAAACACACACGATAATATTACAAGGCTATACGAAAAACGGTTGAAGATTTTATGGACATGAAGATTTTACTAGAGACGAAGCCTGGAAATATACCATCAGCAAACGCAAGTATCTCTTATATTTCATCTTGGAGGACTTTGATCCCCCGACAGTGGAATCATTCGACGATAGTGAGTAGTGAAGGAGTGATTGTGGACTAATTAAAGTATACAAATAACTGCAAAACTGATAAACATTGAAACAAATGCAAGGGAAAGTACTATATGGTTGATAGTAATCTGAAATCATCCCTTGTCCCGAAAAGGTAAGAATAACACTTAAGTAACATTTAACTCGTTACCACAAAACAACAGTTTTGTCAAAGCCATATTAAAAAAAAATGTAAACGAATTAACGAAAAGTACTTAAAAATCATGGTTTTTGACATTGGGTGAGATAATATCCATGCTGACATGTGTCCTTTCTTCTTAGACCCTCATATAAATTGTTAATTTTGGTAATTTTGAGATAACATTGGGAAGATCCACTCTCAATTACCACTTATCTAGAATAACGGGTTGTTGCGACTTCCACAACAAACAAACTATTTGTTCTTTGCTTATTTTCGTTTATTGCTAAAGTCAAAACGAGTTCATTCTTGAACTTTCGGAATATCAATCCATCAACATTTGTCACAGATTACAACGGCCCTATTCTGTTTACCTAATGGTTTTGCCTGTTGCAAAATCATCACAGGAAAGGCTACGTCACATCAACATTCTTTTGCAGGGTATGCCATTCAGTAAAAAGGAAAATGCGGGCAGTGTTATTGTTTGTACTCGAACCTGGCACAAAGAAGCTTTATAAAAATATATCCAAAATCTCTCTTCGACAATCATCGTTCATCACAACAGAAATATCATAATTCGTAGTCGGACTATGGCAGAAAAACCAACTCACCATGTTACTCGATAATTATGGTCATTGGAGAGCTACTGAAGAGTACAGAAATGCCTGTCTAAACTGATGGTTTTTAACAAATTACTTCCTAAGTTCCAGACCACTAAAACCAAAGGTAATTTTCAAAACTTCTTCTGATATTGAAATATTCACGAATGGACCACTCTAAAATGAAGTCTGGAATGATATGAAGACAAAAAGAATGAACAAAGCGATGGAAAAGACGAGACGACTATTGGATGAAAGTGGGCTGAGAAAAACACGGGAGGAGAAAGAAACATTTGCTCTGATATATGCAATTACAGGAACACCTCAGAGAGAACGGTTACTAATAAAGTAAAGGCATGCTAATACAAGGAAAGAGAAAATGGATAAAACGATAGAAAAAATGGGAAAGATGAAACATTTATTCGAAGAGAAAATGACATTTGCTTTGATTCAAACAACTCTTGAAAGACCAAAAAAGTCAATAGTGACTACCTACATGTATGTCGTCGTATTTGTAAAAATAACCTATGTTTCAGGATATTTTCAATTACATGTAATTATATAGTCTATTTTGTTTTCCCGTTGTTTTTCAAAAGTGTCTCATTTATTAGTTAACCACGTCATGAATGGAATCAAAATGAGGGTTTCTAATGCTATAATATGTGTATTCCATTCTTGCATCCTAAATATTACATTGTTATGTCTAAAAACTGATATAACCCCCACCCCAACTGGATTTTACATTCACATTGGCTGTTTTGAAAAGATAACTGGGTTTTTTAAGGCGTTATCCTCTTGATTGTTCGACCATCTAGAGATCTAATTAAAAGTAAAGACGCCCGTGTACTTTTTCTGAAGCGATTGCTATAACTTCTTAGGTCTACCATAGGCCGGTTGCTTCGGATCAAAATACGGTATTACTTTTTCAAAATTTCTACCTTATCAATGGTACCTAAGAGTCAAGATCAATCCAATTTATCCCTATGAACCTTTTGCCGACAATGACAAGCTTTATATCTGACGAGAAAGATAAAATACACCCTTATGGGTAAATCACATCCAAAGGATACGGATAAAAGGCAGTCCCACTGGATAAAATGCACCTGTCTTGGATAAGGATAAGTTGAATCCTATATGGCAAATTGATAAGAAAGGATAAGAAACGATAAGTTGAAGCTTATTTTCTACTACTGACAGACAGACATATTTGCAAATGAATCAATGAATAAAAAAAGAAATTAATTCAAAAATTGTTAACTGGCTATTTGAAAAGTGAATAGATAAAGTTTAGATTAGGGTTCTGTAGACCTTGATTTAAGAAAAAAAAAATCTAAGACCAGACTAAGTGTTTGGTGCAATATAACATTTTGATCTATCCGAAAAAGCAAGTGTAGTTGTGATTTGCAAGCAAAGGCCATCTAACCTGTGCTCCCTTGTCCCCTGTTTTATTTGAGATCAACACAGGGTCGGGTACTAAGCAAATATAGTTTGATGCGGCACCCCTAGATGTCCATATTGAACCACCTGCATAACCTGGTAAAGAAAATAATGAAAAAAGAGTGATAGATGGGTGAAAAAATATCAAACAAAATTCCTCTATCATGCTAAAAGAGTTAATCATATTAATTCTTGTTGCAAGGCAGAAATAGGCTTGGCAGTCGGTGCAGGCTAATTCGAGACGATACTTTACTCCTACATTAGATTTTGTGCTAGAGTAGACTTGCGTAAAACAGAATATTGCATAAAACGGAAAGTGTCGTTTCGCATTAGCCTTCGCGGCCTTCACAGACTGATCCAGTACGACATTTTACGCAAATGGTCGAATGCCCATTTTCGCGTGTTGCACGCCATATGGAAAAAAAACTACAGATGTGGAAACTGCATTGATCAAGCGTTTTATCCTCTTCGAGCAATTTCTTTCCGTCCTCTCAAAGACTAGTTCAAACAAATAAGCCACATTTAATTTGTCGTGTACTCTGAAATTTCGACGTCGTGTTAACCCTTGGGCTTCAAAGCGCAAGTCAAGGATCTAGATCTGACTACACAAGACATGCAGTCTGATCTTGAATCTATATCGTGCGATAAGGATAACTGCCTTCCCCTTACCTTCAGTCTGAAGGTGTCTGCTCCGATGCTATTTTTGTGACTGGTCTTCGCATTCACCTTCAGACCAACGTTCATTAAAGGTATCTGGAACAAATACGATTTTACCCGCATCTTTTCAAACGGCTCTATGCGACATAATTTCCAATGACGGCTTATAAAATGGGCATGGATCGTTAGATAAATGATTAATCTTAACCATCACACAAACTGTGCTACGAAATACCAATTAAATCAATAGAAATTTACCTTTTTTCCCAACGTAAATAAATCCAGTGTAATTTGTAAACAACTAACACAGCGACTTCCGTTAAACAGGCATGCACACTCAACGGAATTTGAATTTTTAACAGTCTGGTTCCCTAACCCAAACAAACATTTTCGCTCACGGTTCCTCTGTCAACAGCGAAATTCGCAACTAAACCGTCCTGTAGCCTTTCAGAGATACTGCGATTTTCGCCGAGACATGCGCATTGATGATATCACCATGTTTTGATTTCTGGTGATGTAGGTCAGCGGTTATTTACGTTGAAAAGTACAGATTTGCTCAAAGGTAAGATTTGGATATTAACAAAAATCAGTCTTTTTGTAAAGATTAATCATTTATCTATCGATCCATGTCCATTTTTTTAGTTGTCATTGGAAATTCTGTCGGATAGAGCCGTTCAAAAGATGCGGGTAAAATCGTATTTGTTCCCGATACTTTTAATGAACGTTGGTCTGAAGGTGAATGCGAAGACCAGTCACAAAAATAGCATCGGAGCAGACCCCTTCAGACTGAAGGTACCTTCCCCTATACCATTGAAACAGTAGAATTTGAGGTTTTTTGCTATTGACTTGAAAGTTTCATATCACCTATTCAGCAAGTTAGGGGTTAAATTTACCCTTGTCGCTTGATAAAGTTGCCTCTCAGACAGATTTCACAAAGTAAATGACGCACAAAAGGGAAATACCTGAATAAACGAGCTCGGCGTCGCTACCTACACACGATGATTTTCCCCAACGGACGTACACGGAACCTATGCCTGTTAAAAAAGAATAAAGGGCCTTCTTTACAACAACTTCCTGCTTTTTACTAGTTTTTGGTCAGCTGTAAAGTTATTTCAGACAGGGTCAACCCGCTTAGCGCCATAAGCGAATGCAGGGTTTTATTCAGGATGGCGAAGATCAAGATCAAACTTAAAAAGAACGTGCAGACTAATCTTGGCTCTACCTTTTCGACTTGTTGTGGCAAGCCTACAAGACAGAAAAAATCTGAGTTTTAGTAGATAAGATCTTTTCAGCTTTCGAAAAATATAGAGTTTATTTCATCAGCTTGTGGTTAATATGGGGAAATATTTGCCGAAAAAGGGAAAGGTATGCGAAAATAAGTTATTTTCGCATACCTTTCCCTTTTTCGGCAAATATTTCCCCATATTAACCACAAGCTGATGAAATGTATTATATATTATATTTCCTCTTATTATTTTTTCTACGAATGCCACTTCTAAAACTAGTCATAATATTGACTGTGACGGGGAAATAATTCCTCCCCCCCAGCTTAAATTACGACATTTCTTTACCCATAACATTTCTAAAAATAGACACATGAAATATAGTATGTCGCGGTTATGAGCAATGCTTTGTGAAAAGGTGACATCCATTATGCATTATACCAAGCAAAACATCACATGGATCCATTTATCTTACAATCGACTGAATCTGGGGGTAGAATGGTCCATGACGCATGCAGAAAATTTACCATGGGCAAAAAGTTTTATTGTACTGCAAAGAAATTTCTCGTGATCTGATTGGTTAACATGCCGGGAACATATATCATGTACCCTGGCAAAAACCACGTAAAGCCAGTTTCCCTTTTGAGTGCCCCGTAAACATTACTACACTTGCAATACAACATCCAAAAGCGTTTTGCAAAATTTTACAGGTGAGAGAAAGAACTCCTCATTTCTTTGAACTTCTCTTTTCTCTGAAATGATTGTTAGATCACCTTTTTAAGATAAGCTGTGTTGGATTGGGTAAATGAATTCAGCACAAAGTATCTAAAAAAGAACTGTCTAACAATGCATTTTCAGAGAAATGAGCAGCAGTTTTTCCTTCACCTGTAAAATTTTCCAAAATGCAGATGGAAGACTTTTCCATTACCCCCTCGATATATATGGTGGAGAATAATTTATATTTTCCATATCAAAATTAAAAGCAGTCCCTCTATCTGGAGCTCTGGGTTTGCACTTACCTGAAGATGTCTTAGAGCTGGTAGAGGCGTGTTGAAGTTTCGCTCTAGTTTCGGCTAGTTCTCCGCTCACCATAGTTAACGTGTCGGATAGGTTTGAAACATCTGTTGTCAACTGGGATTGAACTTGCTTCAGGGAAATTATCTGGAAAATGGAAAACATCTCACACCACTGCTAGTGTTTATGTTTGTTTAACCCTTTACCACAGGCATGCAATCCCGACGTTTAACAATTCTGAGAAGGAGGCATTATGAAAACGTAATGAAATGCAGAGGAAAAACATACTTTCTCCGTTTCCAAAAATGTGTTCTTAAATGTAAAGGATAATTTTCATTATACTAGCAACATTTATTTTGGCGTCTGACAACGCCAAATGGATCTGGAAAAGTAAAGTTTTGCATCGTTCAGTAAAGAGTTCAAACCGTTGCCAAAATTATTTCAGGTATATCGTGATGGCACTTACACATGTTCATGCTTTTCTGTACTTTCTCCAAGTATTATTTCTTGCAACATTTTTCTAAGCCACCGGCAGCTTCCCTACAAAAGCATGGTTTAAACAACTTTCAGCGGTTAGAGAGGAATTAGTAAATATTGTCATATTCGTTTTCATCATTCCTGGGAAAGAATATGACCAATCTAGGGAATGAACCATTGACTTCTGGTTGTTTGGCTTTGTCATTTGCCATTGAACTTCTTGGTTTGGCCGTCAAGTGCTAAAAAACACAATAGATAAAAAAAGGGGGGGTGGAAGTGGGGGGTGGAAGTGTGTTCAAAAATAGAAAAAAATGTGTGTAAAAAAGACCAATTGTCTATTTCAGGCAGTTTTTACTTCCCTGCCATGGTCGTTTTCAAAAATCATTTTACCTATATCGTGGCCTCTAGTACACCTATGTATGCTTTCCTGGAGTTTCTCCTTCCATTCTTCGCACAATGTTCTCCCAAGCCACTGGCTGCTTTCCAAATTACGATTTCCAAAACAAAGATCAACCCTTGCAGCTTGAGTGGCAAACCGCTGTTAAAGCTTGAAAGCACATATGCAGTGTGCAGAAAAAGTGTAAATATAAAAAATTACAAATATGTATCGTCGGTTTATTTCAAAAACCTTGTAACTATAGCTAGTTAGAAGCTGTAGTTACTAGATTTTTTCGAGATAAACCCGTGATATGGCGTAAGGGATAAAAGATTCAAAACATTTATGCTCATGCCAAAACGCAAACAACAAAAGAGATTGTTTTGAAGACCTCAAAAAAAATAATGCATTTTCTATCCTTCGTAATCTTTGGAATCTAGCAGCCTTCAGGGCCAACATTTAGCATTAATTAACAAGAATGGTTGTAGCTTATATTTGAATTTTTTTTTTAGAAAATTCGACCTGTCTTCGATGACGCATCACCGATCCCATACGCTATGGAAAAGTAGGACTTACACAGAAGCTATTACCCGAGCCTGTAAGGGACGTTTTAATAAACGGCTGGTGCATAGGTTACATGATAGCTGATCATCGCTGGATTAGTCGCGCCAGAGAGAGTTTTATTGAGTAAATGTTTATTTCAGTTTGAATTTCAAAGAAACGGTTGTCATGTAGATAATTATTCCGGTTCTGTTCCAAGAATGCCCAGATTAGATAGATGTGTATTTGTAGTATGCCATCTAGCGGGAAATAATGTGAAAATAGTACAACTGTGTAGCGTTTCTATGTAAAATTGCAAGTTTTATTTTTCTATAATAATTTACCGAACAACGTTATTATCAACCTGTCCTAAGAGCATTTGCAAAAGATGATTGTTGTGGATTAAAAAAAAAGGTTATTACACTCTATACGTACATACCTCTGTTGACAACCTCAAAAGTTCTTCTGTCACATTGATTGTTTCATCGAATATAAGTCGTTTCACCCCTGTGTCATCGCACTGCACAGCATTTACAAGAAAGGCAATAACTATTGTATACAACACAGCCATTCTAGTTCTGTCAGTAACACTAGATATGAAAATAGAATCTACTCCTTTTTACGTTTAAAGGTGGTATTTCTTTTTCAACTGTAAATGTGTAATATCGTTTAATTCAATAAGGCTTTGTTTATTTGTTTGTCTGTTTGTTTGTTGTATTTTCAATGCTGTTTATGCATAAAGCCTGTCGCTATGACTATCATCAATCCACAGAAAGATTGCACAGTTTTCCATATTTGTTATATGCACAAACTTTATTCTTTTTGTATAGTTTTTTCCATATTCTTTATGTAAACGTATTGACCTTAATCTTGTATGAATTTAGTCCAGTAACAGTCAAAAAACCATAAAAAAAGGAAGAGGAACTCATCTCCTGAGGTATCTACAGGTTTCGCTCAAGGATTTCACAAAAACTCTTGCAATGTAAAATGATCAGTTATATTCGACTGTTATTTGGGATTTCGTTGATGAAAAAGTACAACGAAGTCATAAGTTGTCAAAAGTAAGCTGCACTTACAAGCACTGATGGTCAAGTTATAAATTTTATTGTCCCTAGTTAATTTGTTTCTTTTGTGAAATTATCATATCTTCACCAGCAGACCTAACACTGCCTCTAGCCCCTTCTTCCCATCTCTTTCTTTTCGACGTGTGTGTGTGTGGCGGGGTGTTTTCGACATACATGCATTGCCTGAAATTTGAGAACTCAACAATGTTTGCTTCCGTTTCAACCCATTACTGGAAAATTTTATCTCGTTTAAACCTTGGTTTCTTACATTTTCAAAGAATTATAATTTCAGTAGTAATCTTCAGTGTTGTAAATGAACTTTTGACCAGTTTTCTTTTTGTAAGACACTGATGAAAACTGCAAAATGTAGGCCATTTTTTTCCTCGAGGCTAAAGAAATTGGACATTCACATTCTGTTAAAAAAATTCAACCTTTTTTTTTGTAAATTAACTACATGGTAGTTAAAGTATCGGTGACATCGTCTATCTTTATGAAATCAAGTATGACATCATGTACATGTTTTTACAAATGCATGTTTTAAATATGAGCCCACATTGTCTATGCACGTTACTAATCATGTGATATTCCAACAATGCCAGAGGACATTCTGGCGTGAACTCTTAAAATACTTTGAGAGGCTACGCATCAAATTAGGGAAATAAGATCATCTCTCTCTCTCTCTCTCTCTCTCTCTCTCTCTGGTTTATTGATGATATCGTGGCTAAAGCTTTACTTAATTCAAGGAAACTGTATTCTTGGACTTAGGTCTCAATATGAATGGCCTCCTTTGAATATCAATCTTGAGATAAGGAACGTCCGACTTAGGATGTACTGATAAAGATACGCGTTTTCTGTTCTGTTCCACTTAACTTAACCTTTTTAAGTCTTCTCCAGATCATGTGTATTAACGACCCCTACGAAAATGGCTTTTGAAAACAATTTGAGCAAAAAGAGCAACAATCATTTTCACCCTTTCGCAGAATGTTTTCTACATTTTCGAGGATAGAACCAGGTTCTAATTTGTCATCTGCAAGTGATTTCAGTTTGAACGAGTAAACGAGTTTCTTGATGACAATTAAGAATATATTTGTTGACGTAAATTTTTTGCTTCCACTGATACACCTGACTTCTTGTTGATTGGTTCCTTCTTCTGATACAGCTAGCTTTTACATGATCCGGCAAAACTTGGTTGACTCGTAAATCAAATCCCTCGGCTATATCACGGCGTACCGCGATAAGACAGGAATGTCAGAATAACGCCGCAGCTAACGTAGCTAATACTTTGTAGTGCGCAGTTCGATCTCCGTGTACTTACGCAGTACGTATTATTTAAGTATGGACTTAAAAAACGTCGCGTTGGTGAACGTACAAGCCATTAACAACTAACAGTATTTATTAATGAACAAAACAAAAAAAGTACAATAAGAGCTAAGTTCGAATGAAATTTTGACAGTTTTAGTCTCAGAAAAAGACACAGAATAAGTCCCTCAAAATTAAGAATAATGTTTAGTCTACAAAAGAAATGAATTTCCGGATCCTAAAACATAATAGTTTAAATTGCAAGTAGATATGAGCAACCTATTAAAATAAAACAAAATTCCAACTTACATATGTATCACTTTTCACTAATTCTTAATTCACAAAACCACAAGTCTAAATTCAAGATTCAACTCCAAATTCACCAAGTAAGTCACTCTTTTATATACATACATGTATATTAGCGATTAGTAAACAGCCTGATTCTAAAATAACCACTATGGAAAGACCAGTACATGTTCTTCATGTTTCTAGAATACATGTATTCTGAAAACAGGTCACTGTATATCCTATCTACATAACAATAAGAATCCTGATTATTCAACCACTTTTCCATGAAATACAAAGTACAAGCTCTTGGATATTTCTTTTTCAAACAGTGCGAGTAATTTCAAAAAACTGCCCGGACGTTTTACGTTAAGACAATAATCCGAGATTATAAGCTGCATTTCAACCTTGTGCATTTTCAGCTATTCTAATATCTCCAACTATCGTAATATAGCAGAATAAACAACGGACATAAAAATCTATAATGACATAAAGGAAATACTTGTACAATTATTACGGAATCTGAATGAAGTCTTTTCCTTAATGAGCTTTGGGTATGAACAGAATATGTAAAGGACAGGTTTATACAATCAAAATATAACTGAAACCTGATTTACTTGGGGATAAATACAGCTACTTAAAATAGAAAGAAGACAGAAATAAAGGTCTTCGATTTAATTTTACATTATTGATTACAAAAGTTCAACATCTGGAAGAAAATCTCTACAGTGAAAATGATTTTGCATCATGCAAAATCATGCAAAATAATATGACTGTTTATTCTGAATAAAAAGAGATCTCTAAAACGTGACTATTTACTTTAACTACAAAGAGAAAACACACAGATATATCTGAATAAAAGTCCCCAATAAAGGCAAAGATACTTTTTTTCGTGAATTTTGAAAAAGTCTGTTTTCTAAGCGAGTAATGATAAAAACCTTTTTCTTCATTTTCCCCTCAATGTTCCCTTTTTATCAAGAGAGTTGTTTTTAGAAATGGCCTTTTTGTGTAGATCTATGACTTCCGGTGGTATGTTCAAAGGCCCCACAGGAGCTCTCCATGCTTGTAAAACCTTTTCCTCATTAATGGGTTCCAAAATTTTGCCAAAATAAAAGTCAGTCTGGTATTCCTCGCCCAGTTCCTTGTATTCCTTCAGGCATTCATGTTGCGTTTGAGATGTATGACTTATTTCAAAACCATTGCAGTTCTTCTTCATTGCTATATATCTATTTTCATGTAAGGCTTTTTCATATATATAAAATCAAAGTATGAGTTCATTCGCATCACGCTTGTTCTCGGATTAGAATTGTAATGCATTGGGACATCGTCCCTTTCTGCTTCATCAAAGTTTGTAATCATGGAGTCCGACCGCTTGGTTTTCCATCAACACATAAACATAATCTTGAGAACAACTCATTCCAACCGTCAATTCCTGTTCTGGACGAATGTCTTACACGAAATGGTCTGACAAGAAACTTCCATTCTTTTATTTACTCGTTGGAGGCAGGCAGTTCAATTGAGTTGTAATGTAAAAATTTGAAAACTTTCCTTTATGTCTGTACAGGGCGCTCTGTTCACAACATCCGACAAAAGATTGGTGGAACTCCAAGGACTCCACGAGCCAATCCCCAAACTGCTATTCCATCGCTTATAGACCATTTGATTCTTTTCGAAATTCCTATATCCAACGTTTTAATAAACATACATTCTGGAGAAAGGGCTTTGTGTTCTTGATATGGATTGTCAGTAAGGCTTTAGTTGACAAAAGGTGCACTCAATGAGGTCACTTTGACCAGTACCATAAAAACGATAACAAGACCTCATCGTGGCGTATTTGAGGAGGCCATGTTTCGAAGGATTTAGGTCTTTCTTGAGAGAATTTCAAGTCTGAAGACCTAAATTCAACCCCAAAACACGAACACGAAGCAATTATAATGTTCTCGTTCAGTCCCTCAAAAATGATGAAAGAATTTGAAAACTTTCTTTGAAATGGACAAAAAGTTCAAATATAGAATATGTTATTAAGATTGTGTTAGTTCGCCTTTTTAAGCTGATACCAATCCTCCCACTTTTTTCTGAATCACCAAGGAAAACGGGGTTTTTATTCACCAACCATTCTTAAGAAAATTCTCAGTCTTATTCACCAAGTTTTTCCAATCTTGAAAGTTACACAACCTCTGATTACCAAACCATATGGTTTAGCCAATCAGAAGTTGTGCTACTTTCAAAGTTAGAAAATTATGGAGAATACGATTAAGAATGTTCTTAATGATGGTTGCTGAATACAAGCCCGGATCGTCTAGCTGACAGGTAATAGTTATATGTATATGAAAAGGTGACCAAACAGTATTTTGAAAGCCATACCTTTAAAAAAATTCAAGCGAATCTTCTGTGAAATCTAGCTGTACCTGCACCATTTCAACAGGGATGTAGTAGAAAAAAAAATACTGTTAAAAGTGATCTGTTGGATTTATCTCAATACAGTTGGCTGTTACTTCAAAGTGTTTACATTTACCAATGCCTCTCTATTGCCAAGAGCTTGACCGGCTGCCCTGTCACGGATGTTTGCTACCAATAACCATCTTGGATTCTGGCCGTATATCATAACCACATCCAACCGTTAACATAGCATGACAAAACGCCAATAGAAATCATATTTCGGAAAAAAACGCATCTGCTAAAGCTTTTATGTGATCATGGGCAAAGCCAAAATGTCAGGCAAAAATGTTCCAATTCAAGGCAAGGTTGGAATATTATAAAAGTTTGTCATTCTCTCTTGCTTTTAAACTATTTTCTGTTGCTTTTAAACTTTGTGCGTTGCTCTGATAATTTTCCGTTCTCATGAATGAAAAACCTGATATTTCCTTATGAGCTTTTTGTCAACAGGGTGAATCATACTTTGCAGTAATGAGTGAATTTCATACAA
Source organism: Tridacna crocea (assembly GCA_943736015.1). Classification (NCBI taxonomy): domain Eukaryota; kingdom Metazoa; phylum Mollusca; class Bivalvia; order Cardiida; family Cardiidae; genus Tridacna; species Tridacna crocea. Next base: position 22,229,776 of record OX031069.1, read on the forward strand.
TAATGCTTCAAAATGAGATCACATTATATAAATGCACAGCCTGGTCTGTGTCTACACCATCTACGTTAAGAAAAAAAGAAAACGCCATTTCTTGGATTCAATCTAAATTAAATGGTCCGCAAGATGGCGCTGACAGGTTAACCCGGCGGGTTTAACCACTCTAAAATCCAAGATGGCGCTAAGTCCGCAGTTTATAATTACTTAGAAGTGTCTTTTTTTACTCTCTCTCTCCAATATTCTTTTAAAACCTTTTCCCCAAAAGAGCCTAAAATCCCAGGATTGCTTGATAAGGACTCAAGCTAATTCCAGAAGCTCAGTCGGTGACGAATAGGGTTGGTAATGATTGATTAAATGTGCGTTTATTTGTCGTCGCTGCAGATACAGGACGAAACCCATTCTAAGTTTCGCTTGATTCTTTAACGTCGTGTAGCATGTAATACGAGACCTTGGTTTAACGTCATACCCGAAAGACTATTAGTAATTCTAGATTGCCAGCCGTGGGAATCGAAGCAAAACCCTCATGATCACGTGTCCTACGCTCAACCAACTAAGCTAGCGGGCTGGTCTAGTGCAGGTTACACCTTTTAATCCGTACCAGTCCGAGTTATTTTCGGGGGTTGATAAAAAGTTGTTGCTATAGGGCTGTTGATTTTTATCTACATAAATGCTTGTAGGTGAATATTGTAGAAATGGCAATAAAATAATATTTTATGTGTAACAAGACAGAGCTTATACCTTTGTCAACCATTAATCCTTTACCTACATCTTACAATCCGAAGTTGTTACCGAGCTTAATACGGAGGGCTTTTAACCCTTTACCCCATAGGGCATTTCTACGGTATCTCTAATTGACCCTAAATAACAGCAAGGATGAAGCTGTTTCTTATATGTATATGACACCTTCTGATAGCATAGAAAACATTATGGCAAAAGGTGAAATTGCTCGTCACGAGCAATTTCACCTTTTGCCACAATGTTTTCCAAAGGCTCCTACAAGCAATGCGTAGAAATGAGTATCTATGGAGTAAAGGGTTAACCCTTTTCAACTCAACAATATCTTAGACACGTCCAAATTGAAAGGATTTGCAGAATCAAGTATGACTCAAAAATTGAAATGTGCCTTTATAAGGATAGAAAACGTTGTGCGGAAAAGGAGAACGTGCAGTCTGATCTTGGATCTACACTGTCCGATAAGGAGATTTTTTTGTTTTTTTGTTTCCCCCCCCCCAAAAAAAAAAAAAAAAAAAAATAATAATAATAATAAAATATTTGAAATAGCAATATTTGGCTGTTTACCATCGAGTTAAAAATTCCATTTTAGTTATTCAGCAAGGTAAGGGTTAATATTTGCTTTGATGAATGTGTGATAACATTAATTATGATGGACGGGAGAAAGTTAAATGTAGATGATATCTTATTGTTGTCAAACATTGAAAGAGGCATGAATTAATATAATTCTAATTCTTACCCCCTGAAATCTGTCCGTCCGTCAGTCAGTCCGTCCGTCCGACTGTCTGTCTTTTGGTCTTTCCGGCAGTAAGTTTCCATTTCAGTCCATCAGTTCTATAATCACAACATAAATGTACATAAAAGGTCGATTTTATGTTTTGGTAATACTTAGCAAATGTCCTTGCTTCCTTCCTCCCTTCTTCTAAATTCATCGTCAGGTAATTCAATTTTTCTCCAATTCTTCCAACATTGTACAAATACGAGCCAAGCACCCTAGTTGTGCCAAAAACAGAACTAAGAAAAAAAGGGAAAATTTTAATCTTCAGGGAAGAGGTAAATGACAATTACCTTGTAAGCCCCATCCCCTCAGGTGTCAATTAACAATGCATCTTTATATTTCACACTTCTGTGACTTTTCAAGTCTTTCAAAGCCCCAATACTGTTGAATGAAATCGGCATACCAAATAATTTAACCCATTACCAGATGACACCGTGTTTTATCGAACCTGACGAAGAAGGCGTCTGAAACCATTGTGGAAAAAGGAGAAAATGTTGTTGCACAAAGATAGAGTCACTGTTTCTTTCCTGGACCAGGGATAATGTTCACAAACCATTCTTCGCTCCATTTTATGCCTAATACTAGATTTTGAAAGTAACGTAAATTCTGATTGGTTAAACCAAATGGTTTAGCCAATCAGAATTTGCGTTACTTTCTAACTCAGAAAGCATTAGACTAAGGGTGTTTTGAAGAATGTTTTATGAATATTGCCCCGAGGATAAAATATATTTAATTATGATTATCATATAGTAGTACGTGTATTGTCCCTGTCCAGACCAAATTTAAAAAAAGGTTGACCCCAGGTCACTCAAAGTTTAAAGGGACCCTAAGCTGCATTTCGAGGAGTTGAAATACACAGGTAAAGTCAAAAGTATTCACATTTTTGCATCTTGTATTCTTTATTGTATTTCATTTCTTCTCTTTATTTTTAACTTAATATAAAGGGATAATTATTATATTTATTTATTTATTTATTTATTTTTTTTTTGGGGGGGGGGGGGTGTGAAAGAAGGGGAATGTTTTGCTGCTTGTCGTCCTACTACTAAGTTAGTCGGTTAAGAATTTATTTATTTATTTATTTATTTATTTGAGCCATACTCTGGCAACGGGAGCTTGATGCATCTCAAGTGACTAAGCAGGTCATCACATGAGAATCGATCCATAAAATGCATTTTTCTGACAATCGACTGAATTTTGCGGTAAGTTTTTCCTTGGGCATACAAAAATTGACCAATAGCGAAAATTTTCGACCCAGGTCAGCCTGCGCGAATTGCGCAGGCTGACCTGTGTTGATAATTTTCGCAGATGCATTAAGTCCCCTTTTCCCCGGAGCACGCCTCATTTATTTATTTATTCATTTATATCCTAAAAGACTTTTTAATCAACTTATCCATCATTTCAATCTGAGCATAAATGAAATCCTAACTATAATTATTATAATACAAAATGGTTTTACATACATGTATACTTGAATTGAAACTTGACCGCTAAACTAGATACATAGCAATGGGTGATCCGTATATTGTTTTATGTTAAATGGAAATAAAAAGAAAAGAAGCTAAAGTCGAATAATGCTCTGACTTGAATCGAAATCGTAGAAAATCTTTTTGTTTAATTTACTTTTTCCCCCCTTATTTCGTAGAAACAAAAGTGTCTGCCTAAGCATGTCCCCTTTGGGCTTCCTTGCTCTGTTTCAATTTTTTCTCTCATTCTGACTTTTCATTTCAGAAAGTGATGAAATATTAACGTGCTGTGGCTTTACAATAATGACCAATGCCGTCAAGTATTCCTTTGTGTTGTGTCTTGTTGCAGTGTTGTTTGCTATCAGTGTGCTAAAACAGACGTGGGATGTAGAGAAAGAGAAGACATTCTTGATTAATCAGGATAACCTTACAAAACACGAGAATGGCAGTATACTCTCGGATAAAACATCACCTTGGAACAAAGTGTTTTTCAAAAGAAAGAATAGACTGAATAGCTATCGCATAGCAACGACAACCGGGCGCAACATACAGTCATTCACAATACGATCAAATGATAAAATTAAACCGCATTGGAACGAAACATACAGGATTGTGGTGTACCAACCATATCATGGTATGCTAAGAAAAGATGCGAGCAGTATTAACATGGACAAATGTGTATACAAAAACTGTCACGTGACTATTTCCAAGGATACAAGTAAAGCTCATGCAGTTATCATCCAAGGTAGTCGACCAACACTGCCACTTCCGGTCAGAATCAGCCAACAGCAAGTATTTGTGTTTGCTTCTATTGAAACACCGTTATATCTAAGTTTTGTGAATCTGGGTCATTCGAATTGGAACAGGTTCTATAACTGGTCTATGACCTACAGACGGGATTCAGATATTCCCTATGTATACGGAATGATTGTGCCGAAACCAGTACCTGTTGATTCGGTCGTTACTAGTATGCAGTTGTCCAATGCTCTCTTTCAAGAAAATTGGTTCTCCGACTACGAAAGTGAAATTATAGACAATCCGCTTGGGATTACTAATAAGAATTACAGTGAAATATTTCGGAGGAAAACAGTGACAGCAGCGTGGCTCGTGAGTCATTGCAACACTGCGAGTAAACGCGAAAAGTATGTTGAGGTTATGAAAAGAACGATTGACATAGAAATCTTTGGGCGTTGCAACGGACACTTATGCCACCGTGATTATAAAACTTGTGACGAGACGCTGATTTTAAATACTAAATTTTACTTAGCCTTTGAAAATTCCATCTGTAGGGACTATATCACAGAAAAAGCGTTCAAGTGGTTTGCAAGAGATATCGTTATTGTTGCACGAGGCTCTCGTTCATACAACCAACTTTTACCAGCCGGAACTTACGTTGACGCTGATGACTTTAGTAACGCAAGCGAACTCGCTTCGTATTTAAAAGAGTTGAGTTCGAACGAAAACGAGTACATCAAGTTCCTGAAAAGAAAGGACATGTACAGAGTGATTCCACGTAATATTATGACACAGGTGGCCTACTGCAGTTTATGTAGAAAGCTGAACAATTTGAAACATAGGGAAAAGCAATTCGACATGCAAAGGTCTTGGACTGGCACCGCATGTGTAGGACCTAATAGAGTAATAATTTAAGTCTTTACCTAACGACAAAATTTTGGAACGGATCAAACTTCAGGCATATGCAGACGGCGGATTTAACACTGCTTAAATGGCAAGATTTGTCTTTGATGGGCTAGAAAACGTCGTAGGAAATGGAAAAAATGCTGGTTACCAGCATTTTTTTCTTTTCCCACGATGTATTCTAAAGTATCTTCTTTCAGGGTCGTTTGAAATTGCACAATAAAGAGTTAACCCTTATCTTGCCAAATAAGGTACATTAAACTCGAGAAGATGGTGAAGACCCGACTAATGCTTCTTTAAAACTTGATCTTTTGAAAACAATCACTGTCCAATGTAGATCCAAGATCAGATACACATTCGGTGCAGTCTGATCTTGACCTTCATTGTTTGCCACAGATTAATATGTTGCGCTTGGAAGCGTAAGATCTATCGTTTTCGATAGCTTCCTTATTTCTAACGGTGAAACAGTTGTTGGAACAGTTGTCAGTATTTGAAATAAGGGAGCTGTTGTTTTTTTCTTTTTTTCTCTCGATGTTTTCTATCCTTTTAGAGACATTATTATCTCATCTCTTAAGCCATTAAAATTTGTAGTAGTTGTAGTGGTAGTAGAGGAAGTTGCAGCAGCAGATGTAATTGTAGAAGTAGAAGTAGTGGTAGCAGTAGTAGTAGTATTAGTAGTGGTAGTATTAACATCAGCAGCATCAGCAGCAACAACAATGTTAAGGCAAGAAAGGAGTAGTAGAAGTACGAGTAGTGGTAGTATATTAGTAGTAGTTGTAGTAATGGTAGTAATAGTAGTAGTAGTCGTGGTGGTAGTAGTAGTATCAGTATCAGCATCAGCAGCAACAACGTTACAGGGAAAAAAGGGGATCAGTTCTCTACGGAGGTCCTTTCTCTTCATGAGGGGGTCATTCTACTAGAGCTAGAGGGGGTCCTTTCTCTATAGTTTGGGGTCATTTCTCTACGTAGAATAATGATTCGGGTCATTCCTCTACGTAATGAAATGACCCATGGGTCATTTTGTAGGGTAGATTCATTTCTCTATATTACACCGGCCATAATGAAGAAAACCTTTTGCAGCACGAGAAGGGGGACCACATGGAAAAATCTGCATCTGCAAGCACACAAGATACAATTGCTGTAGTTCTTTGCTACCATAAAGTAATATGAGTTGCAGTGGATTACACAGCGAGCTTTTGACCCTCCGAAAATGATACAAAGAAGTCGAAATAATGATTGAAACTTTCAAACCCCTTTTCTGGTGGCTTGTTTTTTTGTGGTCGAAATCAAGTGTGTTTTTGTGAAAGCCGTTCGGCCCCTTAATTATCATACCATAGGTAAAATTAAAGAGTTTTTATATGACGAATGACCCTCTTAGTGTTTTTATGGATCGTGTACTCTATTCATGATTTGAGTATTTTAATCAGTATAATAAGTGCATCTTTGCAAATGTTTCTGATGTTGATTCACATTCACAAGGCATATCATTTCATTCACACTGCTGGCTGTTTTTTCTAGCATATGCACCGATCTTTCATCCCAAATCAGTGGCTAAATTTTGACAAAGTCGACCCAAAGATCAGCAATGAGAGATGAGTGAATCATGTCACACTGAATTTCATTAATGATAAAAACGAATTCTGCAAACACATGAATGAATTCTTGGATAGGTGCACGCGACAATGCAAAATATCTGAAGTACAAATATAAACAAACTGCCCCTACAAGTGTGTTGTTGCAATTTTTTTACTGATTCTTTTACAAAAATTCCGAGCTGCAACAGCCTTACATAATGAACCCTGAGAAAACATTCTGGGGAAAGAGAAAATGCTGATAATCAGCATCTTTCCCTGTTTTTTTTAAACCCTTTCACAAAAATATATTAATAAGTAGTTCATTAATTGTAAGCGGAATGCGTACCTCAGTGGTAGAGCACTCGCCCTGTGATCAAAAGGAACCGAGTTCGAGTCCTTCTGGATTCACATTTCTTTTCCTCCTTGTTTGTGACATTTTTAACCAGATTTTTGTGTGTTGTTGTTGTTGCTGTCGTCGTCGTCGTCGTAGTCTCGAAGTACCTTCAATTTGGACAGATTGCTTTTTTTTGACGACTGGTACAGAATTTGTTCCACAGAACTCCTAGTTAGCTTGCCATAAAAACCGTGAGAATATTGGAAAAACATATCGGGGGCATACAAATCAGTGAAACAAAGGAAACACGTGAAAAGATAAATTATCAGGCTCTCATTTAAAAACGGTGAGAGAGAAATCAAGCATAATATCAAAACCAATAGTTTAAGTTGGGGAAAAGGGAGTTCAGCCGAATATATTTTTGCAACACACTGTAAACGCAAAAGTTGCAAGTCCAAATCGTTGTGGAAAAAAAACCCACACAATTTATACTTTTCCACAATGATTTTTAGCCGTTGAAAGATAAAAGTATTCTTGACATCTAGTTCATCGTTTCTAATGGAATAGTTTAAAAGAAAATTGTCCTCTGGAAAAACAGCTGGCAGTGTGAATGAAAGGACGTGCTTCGTGATTAGTAAACCAAGATCAGAAACATCTGCAAAGATACACTGCCTGTACTGATATTCACAACTTACATTATAGATAAGCTGAGTAAAAGACAACAACAACAACAACAAAAACATTTGCAGGACCACTAATGAAAGAAACCCTCTTTAATTTAACCTAGGGTACGATAATTAAGAGGCCGAACAGCTTTCACAAAAAATTTCTTGATTTTGACCACAAAATCGGTCCCCTTTTCTGGTGGCTTGTTTTTCATCTATTTATAATGTAAGTGGTGAATATCAGTGCAAATAGTGCGCCTTTGCAAATGTTTCTGATCTTGCTTTACCAATCCAAAAGCAAGTCTTTTCATTCACATTGCCAGCGGTTTTTTTTTTTTTTTCTTTTTAAACTTGTCCATTAGAAAACGAAAACCAAGATGGCGCGAGGAGGTTTATTTTTCAAAGGGTAGAAAACATGGTGGAAAAGTAGAAATCTTTGGTTTTTATCAACGATTTGGATTTGCATCTCTTGCGTTTACATTCTGTTGCAAAAAATGATTTGTCTGAACTCCTACGGCGCTGCTAATTTTTTCCCCAACTAAGACAAATGAATGTATTTGTATTTTTATGCTGCAAATTTTTTAAATTTTTGTTAACCTATTCTTTTTCTTCTCTACGGAATATTTTTCTTCATAAAATCATTTCATAGCCGAAGGCAAATTCTTTCTTGATAATTAGCCTGTCGCGACTTGATTATAGGGCTTTGGGTTAGATTAACACTTTTTACGACGGGTAATTGTTCTGTTAGCCAATCTTCCGGCTTACGGCATACTTTGGTGATTATGAGACAATAAGCATTTTTACACCTATATTATGAGATCAAACAAGTCATTACCGTCAAGACAGGTCTCGCTTTTGAGATCTGTTGCTCAGATTTCATTAGTTTGCATGTGTGAAAACGTTGTAACAACCATTTTGATAAGTTCGAACCTCTCCTAGTAATCCGCTTTAAAATACTGTGTTTTTCCGTAGAAAGTCACTCTCGTGTAGATGACTTTACGTGTAATTTCAACTTTTCATTAAAGAAAGGAAAACACAGTATCTTCCTGATATTTTTAGATATCTAGGAAGAAGTCCCCATTACCGTGAGACGTGCGCCAACGGCACAAAACTATGCCTGCTTTATTTCTCGCCGTTTTTACACTGTATTCAGTTACAATAGCGTGACAATTCATCTTTTCCACTGTTTCCTTTGTTTCACTTATTTGTATGCCCCGATATACCATTCCAATTTCTACAGTTTTTATGACAAGTTAATGAGTTCTGTGTAATAAATTACTTTCAGTCGACAAAAATCAAACCTGTCCAAATTAAACGTACTTCGAAACAACAAAAACACAAAAATCTGGTTAAAAAATGTCACAAATAAAGAGTAAAAAAAAAAATTGATGTGCACCTTGCAGGTTTCGAACTCGATTTTTTCGGCTCTTTAAGCGAGTGCTCTACCACTGAGCTACGCATTCTGTTTACATACATCGAAATACTTATTAATATATTTTTGTGAAAGATTTATTGAAAAAAAAAAAACATGGAAATATGCCTATTATCAGCGTTTTCATATTTCCCCCACAATGCTTTCTCAGGCCTCATTATGTAAGGCTGTTACAACTCGGATTTGTTTAGTAAAAGAATCAGTAAAAAATTGCAACAATACATTTGAAGAGGCAGGTTGTTTGCAATTGCGCCTCAGATATTTTGCATTGGCCAGTGTACCTGTCCGAAAATTCCTTCAAATGTTTGCAAAATTCTTAAATTCGGTGCAAACTGATTCACTTATCTCTCATTGCTGAACTTTGCGTCGACTTCGTCGAAATTTAACCATTGGTATGGGATGAAAGGTCGGAGCGTATGCTAGAAAAAACAGCCAGCAGCGTGAATGAAATGACGTCGACGTGCTTTGTGAATCAACATCAGAAACATTTGCAAAGGTGCACTGATTTCAGTCATAAGAGCCTGATGAATTGTCACGCTATTGTAAGTGAAATACCGTTTAAAAACGGCGAGAAAGAAATCAGGAATACAAACACATTCATTTGTTTAAGTTGGGGAAAAAATAGCAGCGCTATAGAAAGAGTTCAGCCGATTCATTTTCTTTTGCAACAGACTGTAAACGCAAGAGCTGTTAAGTCCAAATTGTTGGTAAGAAAACATCAATTTCTACTTTTCCACAACGTTCGACATAGCTAGCCTTTGCTTGATTTTGCGTTGTAAAAAATAAACATCTTTTTTTTTTTCATTAGCTTTTTAAACCAGCGATTAACAAATTCTGATCCTCGATCTGCTCGGATCTTCTTCGGCTTCTGCTAACGTGAAATGCTCTTCATTGCTTCATAAGACAGCTTTTGCCGTTTCGTTTTTCAACTTTTGTATCCATAATTTTCTTGAAAAGATTTATATCGCAAATAGTAGAAATTGTACTCCATCATTTTCTTCCGCTAAGTTAACCATGGACAGTAAATCTATATCCCTCTGCTCATTAACCGATGTTATTCGCCCATTTGCGGTCTTAAACCTATATCTTACTGGCTTTTGTAATGCATACTAATCTTGATTGCTCAACCATTGTCGCCCATAATCAATCATAAACACACCGGGATACTTTCGATCTAACACTTTCCATAACTTATGCGGTTCATCAAAAGCTGCAGGATTTTGTCCTTCAAAGTAATACTTATTCAAAATGATTTCCTTTTTTCTAATCATCCATCTCTAACAGCTAAACAAAAATTTGAAAATAAATGGATTGACGTCATCAGACAATCGAAGATTTTGTTCGTCGAGGATTTTGATCAACGAAGATTTTGCTCCGAATACCGAGGGCTCCTCCTGTACTTTTGACAGTTTTACCCATTTTTACATTGCATTTCGTTTTTGTGGCATTTATCGAAGACAACGTCACTATGAGTTTAATTAATACTGAATGTTCAATATTGAATTTTGAAGACCATGTATAATGTTTTTGTGCAAAAACGAAGGAAATAAACCCAACTAAACTCAATTTTTCACAGACAGATGAGTTTTTTTTATAGCACTCAGATGTTGAATTGGAAATGGCATATTGAAATAAACTAAATTAGGCCAACGACTTTCTTCTTTTTTATTGAAAAAAGCTTCATTCGCTCATAGCTTCTATTGGAGCAATGATATACACAAAATTTGTCTACTGACCGCTCTGGTTACGGGTGTTGTTTATTCCAAAATCGGTGTCATTGGGCTTGTTCATACCATGATAGCACCATACTCCATTTCATTGTGCATGAATATTTACAAGTCGAAAACAAATATTTTGTTGGGAGTTAGATCCTGACGGCCAAAGATATCTCAAAATCATAGTTTTCATGTATAACTTCATTTAATTCGATATATTTACGTTTTTTCTCTCTACCCATTATGTAGCATCAAGGGACATTACTCCTGATTCCGCGTGAATCATCAAAGGGAGACCACCAATAAACAAATAATTCAATTTTTGGCACCAGTACTCTCCATTTAACTAAGAAAATGTATATCTATTCGCTTAGGAGGTTGATTTTCAAGTTCACATTTGAATAATATTTAGCTTTTTTCCGTAAAATTAATATTCCACACAAAGGCTTTCTTGACAAATGCCACAACAGCCTTTTTGACACTTTGATTGTTGTAAGGTTCACTAACTTGATTTGCATTGGTTTATTTTATCGTTGTCTCGTCACTCTTTTCTCTTTTTTTTTCGTACACTTTGCTCCCACATTCTGACCAAGTAAAGGGCTTTTTCGTTTTCGTCCTTTTATTGTAAGAGCCTATTCTAGGTTGAAATTTGATCGTACACTGTCTGTCTTTCTAGCCGTTTAGGCTGTAGACTTATCGATTTCTTTTGATCAATTTTCCATGTATTTATTGCATTTTTGTTGTTATAATGCTCACCAATTATCAGAGACAAAATTAAAACACAAAACTTACTAACACAATTTACAACCAAATGATTTGGGTTTAATGGCCAAGACAGTCTCTTAGTTTATGATAAATCTTATGATTACATAATTCAAGAGTTCAAATTTAAAACGTAGTAAGCCTACCAAAAATAAGTAGGCCAAAAAGACATAATCACTTTCTGATAGGTTAATCAAGCCAGACAAACTGATTTTACTGGTGGGTGAACCAAACCAGCATTTGTATCATAAGAGTAAAACTGCTGCTGGGATAACCAAAACAACCGTTATAAATTTCCATATAATTATATTCATGGAATTAATCAAACTTCTCAGTAACCCCACATCTTGAACGACTGTGACACAAACGACAAATGTCAAGAGTCTATAAACTTTCACAAACTTGCATCTAGTGAATACATGAAGCATTTGGTACACAGAGTTCAAATTAAAGAAAAAAAAAATGCCTCCACTTTTCTTCGGACTGTCTTGACGTGTTCCATTCCCACTGGATCCTATGTGGAAACAAAGAAATCTAACAGCAGAAACAGTTTCAATGTGATAATCGGTGGACATTGGAAGGGTTCGTTTCTCAGCAACGATTTGACGTCTTCTTTTCCGGAAGACAAAGGCAAGGGAAGTAAAAATCAGACACTTTCCTCCCAGTAACCACAAAATTTTGTCTTTGCTCTGCTAATAGCAGTATTGGGCGGGAAAACGATAAATCAATGATAATTTTGTTTTTCATATTTTCGTATCTAATCCCGCTATACTCGACAATGATCTTACCTATAGAGGAGAATAAGGTCTGCTCTTGGTCTACATCGTCCATGTACGCCATTGTATTGCATGTTTCCTGTTATGTTTTCTTCAATAGCTGAAAGGCGTCTTTTCTTGACTGTCAAACAATATGGACTCTGTGGCAAGACTGTTAATATCCTAAGTAAGTTAAGCAAAACTTTCAAGCCATTTGTAAAAAAACAAGGAAATTGCAATTTCAAATATATTTATTTATTTATTTATTTATTCATTTAATTATTTCTATTATTTTTGGGGGACGGGAGTCTTCTTATTGGACTGTTAGATCCAAGATAATTTAGAAAATTTTGAAGAATAAGACCTGAATGCAGATCAAGAATTTTCTTCTCTATTACAGGAATAATTTTGCCACAATATTTAAAAAAATAGCTAGTTAACATGATAGGTGCAGGGTCAGACAGCACGCTCTGTACAAACTAATCTTGATCTACATTGTCGACTGTGTATATAATTAACTTAATCATTTACCACACAACCCATAGTTTTAACGACCCTGACGAAAGAATGTTTTGGAAACATTGCGGGAAAAGGAGAAAATGCGGTAACCCGCATTTTCTCCCTTTTCCACAATGATTCCTACCCTATCAGAGACAGAAAACATCACTTGAGCTACATTTCTTGTGTCGTCTGCCAACGCTGCTTCATTTTCGTCGAGTCCAAAATTCTGTCGTCTCTACAGGAGTTGAGCTGTGTTTGGTGCTCCATGAGTCAACGATGACAGTCACTTCAGGCTCTGTAGTGACAAAAGGCATCTTTGATATCCAATCCCATTTTCTCTCGACATTACAAACTCATGTGTCCATAATTATGAGCGTTACGCCTTTGGGCGGGATAAAGATTTATTCGTATTCATGATTAGCATCAGCCTAGAAACCAGTTTTTCTTTTTAAATGGGGTTGTCCTTCGACCAGATATTTCAAAGCTGGTTACTGGTGAGGCCAAAGGCCAAAGGCGTAGCCCAGACTGGAATATTAATACGCACAGCGAGGCATAACGTGCAGATGAAGGGGATAGCCATAATTGAGAAGGGAGAGGTGCATCACATTTGGGCTACTTGTGGAGGTTACGGGGACCTCCCCGAAAAATTGCAAGAACTTTGATTCGAAATCGTGGGTTCTGGCATGTTTTTGACAGCATTTTCTTTCTTTAAAAATGACACAACTTTTGTATTTACTTTTTTTAATACTCACGGCCGTATAGTGCGTAGTGGGGGTTACGCACTGGAAGACATGCATTAATAACTGAGCAATCGCAGTGATGTGACTGCAATAATATTGAAAGCGGCGTAAAACACTGCCGAATCCATCCATCCATCCATCAATCAAAAGAAACGTGCTTGATGCATTTCAAACTATTCTGTTATGAGATAATATTACCTCCCTTTAATGAATTCAAATGAGATAGGCAAGGCAAAGTTGCTTGTGCTTGTGTATCTAGGCCTATATATATATGCTGAGGCTAGTATATCTTTTTAGAATTTTAGAATTCGTCCGTTCGTCTTTATCGAGCCAAGCCCCAGTCGTTAGCGTACGTAACATGAGAACTGGTCGTCGCTGGCTCAATTTCTGGCTCGGCCAATGTCTCCCCAAGGTTTTAATGATAGTACGAATTCATACGTCCCTCACCGCTGACCATTCTTTCGACGATATTCATGTGGTAAAGCAACCAAGTGGATTGGGAAGAACATTGTCCGTAGTACTGGTGAAAAAGCTCTAGGAACCATGGATAGGCGCATTGGCCGCGATAATATAAGTGAAATAATGTTGAAAACATCATTAAATACTATTCAATCAATCAGTCCTGTCCTTCGTCGTATTCATCTGGTTTGTCAAAGACTTCCTGCCGAAGATAACTAATTAAAACACAATTACATCAACCCAAAATGAAATGTTCTTAACAACCAAAATTGCGAATTCAGCACTATAAGCACAGTGAAAAGAAAGCGTGGTAAAATCTGCGACAATCCATGTAGATTGACGTCATTCTATATCGAGTGACGCCATTCTATGAGTGGGTTATTCAATGGAACATAATCATCATCCGCATTTTTACTCTAAGTTTGAACTTGTTTTCCCTTGATTAAGAATTGGTCATCTTAGAATCGAAACAATCTTCTTTCTATCGTCCTCGTGGATTATTTATTGTACCTCATAACTCACAACTGTGGTTTATAGAACAATAAACCACAATAGGAAGAATATTATTTTTTAATTACTGGGGTTTCGCAGTAAAAAGCACCACTAGTGAAGATAAATGTGGTATAATGAGCATTCTAACATAACTTTGGCTCTATAAACACAGTGCAAGGAAAACGTGGTAAAATCTGCGACAATCCATGTAGAGTGACGTCATGCTATATCGAGTGACGTCATTCAGTGAGTGAGTTATTCGATGGAACATAATCTTCATCCGCGTTTTTACTCTAAGTTTGAACTTGTTTTCATTTCACTAAGAATTGGCCATGTTAGAATCGAAATAATCTTCTTTCTATCGTGGTATATCGTTCAATAAACCACGTTGTGAGTTATGCGGCGCAATGAATAACCCACTCGGGCTATCGCCCTCGTGGATTATTTATTGCGCCGCATAACTCACAACTGTGGTTTATTGAACGATATACCACGATAGAAAGAAGATTATTTCCTAATTGACTATAAAGTTTGAGAATGTTTGTCGGAACTACTTTTTTTCTCTACATTGCTCATATTGTGTCATTCTTGATAATTACCAAAATAAACTAGAACTATCACTAAACGTGATTATACCCCCACCGGCTCCTTGTCACAAAACAGGTCTTTGTCACAGAAAGCAGAATGGTATAGTACAACAGTATGAGTTACAAATGGTTCATAGGGAGATTATTCCGCAAAAAATCGGAGCAGGGTCATGAAAATTGCACATGCACAACTTTATATATTTATAGGAACCCTGAGTATAAATTCTAGTTCAGAAGGTGAAAAAGTGTTGGTGTGTTGCTCCAGACAAATTTGTGTCTACGGACAGACGGACGGACGGACAGCCATGGCGTTTCCGGTATACACTCCTCGACTTCGTTGGTTGTGGGGGTATAAAAAAGTGAATTATGAATGTAACAAAGAAGATAATCAACTGGTTGTGTGTGATATTGAAAATCTGGCACTCGAATGGGGTTTGATTTTTTTAACAAAAAAACCTCACCCTTTAGACTCCTTTTTCGACCGCATTACACCTGGACATACCTTTAATATACCATACAACTACTTGATTATCCTCTATATCACACGACCGCGAATTTAACGAACCTGAAGAGAATGTTGTTAAACCCTTTCCCAAACAAGCCCTGATTTCTACGTGTCTGCAGTGAAAGTCATTTGAAAACACTGTGGGAAAAGGAGAAATTGCTCGTAACGAGCAATTTCTCCTTTTCCCACAGTGTTTTCTACCCTTTTTGAGAACTTTCTGCCATTTTCTCCAAATCTAAAATTGTCGTCTGCAAACTCTTTTGGTTTGGAAGAGTCCAAAACTTGTCGTTTGGTAAAGGGTTAAAAACATAAAAGGACTGCAGGCTGGTAAACAAAATTTCCTTCTCTGTCCAAAGTTTCCTACCCTTTCAAAGACATACATCATCCTTTGATCCACATTGATTTTGTGTTGCATAAATACTTTCAGTTTGTACTGTTGTAGAATTTTGACGCGTGGGAAAAGGTTAAGAGCATAAGATACAAAGTAGGCGAACGACCTTAGAGGGATATATGATTTTTTAGTAGAAAGATCAACATTTACTTCACCATCGGTGATATTTTCACAAGTCACATCAAAATCAGGGCTCGTATTCACCAACCATTCTTAAGAACGTTCTTTGTCTAATTCTCCTGAATTTTCCACATTTGTAAGCAATACAAATTCTGATTGGCTAAACCATTCGGTTTAGCCAATCAAACCAATCAGAAGTTGTGTTACTCACAAATATAAAAAACCTTGGAGAATACGACTAAGAATATTCTCAAGAATGGTTGGTGAATACGGGCCCTGAACGGACTAATAGTTTCCCATACGTACATGTATTCTGAGGGACACATACCTCAAGAGAAATATGACTACAAACAGCCTTACAGTTTCTTACATATCTTTGAGGGGCATGTAAATATAAACGACCTTACAGGTTGCCATAGGTATTACTCTCAGACGATAGCAGTGTCTTTTTAGGGTCGACTGACTTCATAATTATAGGGCAAACAGGTATTCCTCAAAGCTTAAATACCCGCTGTACTGTCTATATAATGAAGCGATGTATTTTTACCTGTCTTACCTTTTATGTGTTTGTTTTGTTATGTTGTGTATGTCAACAAATGCTTAAATCATCATCTGAGAGTAATAGTTTGAGGGACTCATAAATCTTAACAGCTTCACGGTTTCCCATACGTGTATGTATCCCAAAGAACGCATAAATCAAGACGGTCGAACGGTTTTCCATATGTATTCTGAGGGACAGAGTATTTAAAACTGTCACAGAAGTTCACGGATTCTGAAATACAGACAAAGCAGTCGATTAATGTTTAAATGTCATAAATTGGAAGAGAATGCAATAGGACTGCAGCATAATTTTCGGTGACTAAACATTCATAATAAGCACTTTTGTCTATATTACTTTTTTAATTACGTCTGAGTATGTATCTTTTGATAGTATCAAAACTGAAAACTATAAAGTAAAAATAAATATAGCTAACGTAATTCTAAGTGATTCGTCTACCGCATCAAAAAAAAGACTTAAACCTTTTCCCTAATGAAATATCAATTGTGCTTTTTGGTATAATGCTCTACCAGACCGTCTAAGTACGTAAAAATAGGCTGGTACGCTCTTTTACCACTCATATGATGTTCATAATGCTTTACGGCTCCTCCAGCGATGCCAAACGGAATCAACCGATGAACACCAAATGGCATATCATATCCTGAATGATTGTCTATCAATAAGCCCATGAATATAGGAATGAAAATTGTTCTCGTGAGTGGATGGCTATTAAATATCTTTAGAGCAAAGTTAGCAGATAAAACTAAAACAAGTCTTTCGGAAACTGTCAGCTGGCCGGTCACATGAACGTGCACTGTATCGTGGTCATGGTGATACTTATGAATGTATTTATACAGAAGGTAGTTCTTGTGCAGTGTGAAATGACAACAGAAAAACAGGAAGTCGTACACTATAATACTCAACACGAGCTGATAGAATATTTCAAAGATGGTAGGCGCGTACACAGGAAGTGCTCGTGTAGACTGGATCCAGTCTTTTCGCTTCTCCTCCCATATAACTGGTTCCACGCCACAGTACTTTTTCACCATAAAAGTGTCGAGTATCATTAATGGTGTAACATAGTACAGAACATCAGTTACCTGCTCCCACGGGGTTCGTTTCTTATATGTGACTGACGGTGAAATCTTAAATACATCAAAATACGTACTCTGTGAAACCAGCTTTGGGTGAAATGTTACAATGGCGTAGTAGCATATTACCACAAATACGGTTTCGAAATAAACAGAGTTGTACAATCTGGTTTGAAGGAGCGCATAATAAACATCGTCGACTTTCATTTGTACTATCTCTCGATTGTATATCACAAGACCTATGATCAAGGCAATAATTCCTCTTAAAATGCAAACGCAGTCTTCTCCAATGTATTTTCTCTCCTCAGCCATTGTTGTTATGATAACTGAAATAGTAAGAAAAGACAACGAATGAATGAATGAATGAATGAATTGATCGATCGATCGATCGGTCAATCGATGGATGCGTCAAGTTTATTGATGAATTAATCTAGTTATTTTCATCGACAAAAATTTTACTTTACCATTCATCAAAAATAAATGAATAACTGAAGGAATGCATCAATCAATTGATTAACGAATATTTGTTATACTTAGCATAATATATAAATGTAAGTGATATGTGGTAATAACAAGACACGTATTTGTATTTGTTACCAATCTGTATCGTATCTTAAGTAGTAGATAAACGTAATATTGTACAGACAAATCGAATGAACAAACAACATGTACATAAACAAAGAGAAACGAGTAACGACTTATAAATACCGCTTACGATCATTTATTATGAAATGAAAAAATAAAGGTATGAAGTCAGATCGACATTTTACCACATTTCCAAATAATAATGATTAAAAAAAACCGAGTTCAAATTATTTGTTGAATTTTGTGCTAATAATCTTCCTAAAGGTATAGATATAAAGTATATTTGGATTTCTACAACTGGTTCACGCATATATGTCGTAGCAAGGTTGCAACAGAAACGTAGTAAGGCTGCTATATATCCTTTGCCGTTGGGGAAGCTTAGTAGAAGCGTTCTGGCAGCGCCATAGAAGAGCCACAAGGACGTAACAGGATCATGACCATCTTGAAAGGGTTGGGTGCTGCTTCTGTGACGATGCACTCCCCTTGCGCTAGGTTACTCGAGCCGCCGCTGCGATACTGCTGCGTTCATGAATTTCTTGCGACGCTTTTACTACGTTTTTTGTTTTCGCTTTTAGCCCATACAGATACCGTTACGTAATTCTTGAGCAACGTCAAATCAAGCGCCGTGAAGCATCGATACGCTTCTACTGCGATGGAGGCGCTTCTAAGATCAAAACAAGCGCCGTGAAGTGGAGATCATGAAGCTTTCGATACGCTTCTACTGCGATGGAGGCGCTTCTAAGATCAAATCAAGCGCAGTGAAGTGGTGATCATGAAGCTTTCGATACGCTTCTACTGCGATGGAGGCGCTTCTAAGGTCAAATCAAGGACCGTGAAGAGGTGATCATGAAGCTTTCGATACGCTTCTACTGCGATGGAGGCGCTTCTAAGGTCAAATCAAGCGCAGTGAAGTGGTGATCATGAAGCTTTTGATACGCTTCTACTGGGATGGAGGCGCTTCTAAGGTCAAATCAAGGGCCATGAAGTGATGATCATGAAGCTTTCGATACTGTCGATACGTGCCGAATAGTTTGTCTATGACGTCGTTTATTAACAATTGATAGCTTCGTTTCCTATTTACTGCCTTTCCACAATACTAATCAAAGGGCCAGATTGAGCATAACTTTACTTTTCTCTTTCTCAATTATTCTTGTAATGACCTATGTAGTGACAACATTAAAGGCAAAAGATTACTACGTATGCCCAGAATAACTCCGCAGTTTATCTTTACTTCTTGAATGTTTCCGTTGTCCCAGGAATCATTATGTTTCATTATGTGGATGAAGTAGTTTTGTAATTAGATAAAATAGCTTTGATGATCTTGCATTTAAGGTAAGACCTGTGTAATGAAAAACAGGTATTTCGACTAAAATATCATCCTGCATAATTAGCTATAATTAAAAATGAGTACTATTGAACTACTTTCACCATTTCATTTTTTCCTTCTTTGAATTATCATTTATAAATCTAAAACCACTATATTCTCAATTCAAAAAGAGATAATAATTACCTCCCCTTTCAGAAAACTAACAAAAGTATCAAAAAATAATTTAAAGATAGACATAAACGGAATTTCTGAACCGTTAGAAATGTGCAAAATATTATTTCTGCATAAATCCTTATTTATCCTTATTTATCAACCAATTAGAATTTTAACCCCATGTTCACCGGAAGTGCATTACACAGGTCTTATCCTAAGTATCATAATTAAGGTCAACGATCCCTAACTCATCGGTGAATACCGTGTATCATCGACGTTTTCGTAAAGATTATTCGGCCAATCTCGGCAGTGTCCGTCCTTCAATATGAGAGTTAGCGGCTGTAGACTCAATAACTCATCGGAAATTATCGTATAACATCGACGTTTTCGTAAAGGCCATTCAGCCTTTTTCGACAGTTTCCGTCTATGATAGTTATGGGCTGTAGACCTTAATCGGCCTTTTGCGTATACATGTGCACAAGATTACCACGTACAATAACGCTATCGTATAAAATTATTTACATCACTCGAGGATAAAAATCAGAGCGCAAGTTTTCTTCGTTGGTACTTTTACCTTTAAGCTACTATGCACTACTGAAGTACATTTTGCGGACAGTGCCGATCAAGATCAGACTGAGCAGAACGTGCTGTCTGATCTTTGATCTACACTGTCCGATAGGAAGATACTTTAGCCATTAAAAAAAAAGAATAATATTTTTTTTTTTGGGGGGGTATAGGTATAGGTTTTAAAGATAACAGGTTAATTCAAGCAGACGATGTTTTGTATCTTGCAGCAAATCAGGTCGTGACAAGAGGAGAAAGTACGACAACAAATTTCTCCTTTTGTTAATTGTAATCAAAATTGATACACTGATACGAGAATATATTTTTAATCATCCGTATCAGAGGGTAATAGATCAAACAAATCGAGTACATTTCTTTCTTACTAAAAGTATTAAAAGTTCACTTCACTTTTAACCTTAACCGTACACAATATTATTAAAGTGGCCCACATGTATTTGGATTTTCATAACCGTACCAAAAATCTAAAAGTTTTTTTTTTCTGAATTTAGTAGATGTCATTTGGTGGTATCCCCAACCAATTAATACAGACAAATAAATAAATGCAATAAAAACAGGGAAAAAGTAAAAAAAAAAGTTATTTGATGATACGTAGCCGCTAAACTATGTTTAGAATTTGTACCGGAATTTCGCAGCGTTTTATAGCAATGTCACGTGGTCAACTTCACGTGTAAATTTTGGTGGGTTGTATTCTAATCTGTATGATGACGTCATAGCTGATTTCATAAAATTACAGGGGGTCCTAAATGCAAAACGACAAACTCATGATTCAATGGCAACAACTTCACCTTTAAATGAAATGTGAATGTCGAGTTTCTTAACGCTTGAAGAAAAAAAAAGATACAATTTAATCATATGTATCCGTATCGAACAAGAAACTTTGATTTCGGGCAAAAAAAACTCATATAATTATGCCCCATTAACTCTATACTCCTCATCAAAAAGAGTCGTATATACTAGAAACCCGAAACAGGCTACATATCAGTTCTGCCTCAAATGATGGAATATGTGTCACGCAGGGCAAAAACATTGTGGAAACGGAAGAAAATGCTGGTTACCAGCATTTTCTTCTTTTTCCACTATTTTTTTAACGGATTCTTTTAACAGGTCCGTAAAAAGACTCCGGTCATCTTGGTAAAGGATTGGCCTCGTCACAAACAGGTACATCAGCACGCCCTTTTGGGATATGTCACTACTTTATGACTTATTTCCAGATGAATAAGTTTAACGCAAATATAAATGGTATGTTTTTTTTTTTTATATTTGCAAATAGAAGTAGCATTGGAGGAAAAGTGAAAAGCCTAATTTCTATGACGAAGTAAACATTGTGGCAAAGACAGCCCCTTGTAATAAGCAATCGTTAATGAGCATTTTCTAAGAATGATTTAAAAGGGAGACTACTCCTGAAACAGGGACAGTGTAAAGTTTCTCTCTCTCTCTTTCTGTCATTCAATCTGGTCCTGCTTGGCTTAGAAAAAGGATCTACAACCCCAGTTTCGTTTCGTGATTGTCTTAGGGAAAGAAGCATTTGAGTTCAAGCATAGTTTTGCTGAAACCAAGATAAGGTACTGTAGCTGTCCACGTGATTTGACCATGAAAAATAATTGAAAAGAGGTGTTACATATACTACATCTGTGTCCGTCCATCCGTTTCTCTCTCTCGTTTTCTCTTACTATCTGTCTGTCTGTCTGTCTGTCTGTCTGTGTGTGTGTGTGTCTGTCTGTTCTTTCATCTCTCTCAAAGAAGTTTCATTCAGAAAGTTTTAAGGAGCTAATCACGATCACGAGTGTAAAAAACTTTAGAGTGCAAACGCCCTCGAGGTGTGACTTTTTGTAATCAACTATTTATACGCTCTAAATCCTACCAATTAAAAATCATGATAAGTAGAAATTTGAACTGCCAGTCCGACCGACGTTGCTTTTTTCCAGACTTTGTGGATTAAGATTTGTCTACACAGGATGTATACTATCCGATCGTAGATCTATATCACCTGCTTGTTTAGTGAAGCCTGTTAGATTATAGTATTTCGCATCTTCGCGAGCCAAGTTTACGATCACTACGTGGATCTTACCTTTGCTGATTGAGCCCGACTTCGAGATTCCCGCGATGCGCCCTCTATTGGATGCTGGTTATTTACCCCCCCCCCTTTACATCATGTTTCTAAAAGCAAATGAAATATCGTTTAACAAACCGCTTACGGATACACATGAAGCGATAAGCAGACATCCACGTAGGTTTCCATGTTTTTTTCCCCTTTTATTCGAAAGGTAGAGACATCATTCTATTTTTATCAAAGATTAAATGCTACGAGCGATTTTATTCGTTGCAGCTAGACCTGGCTGCATCCAATGAAAAGGCGTATCGGGGGGAATGTAAAAATCAAGCTCGATCCGCCAAGGGTATAGTAACGTAGTGAATCGTCGGCCTTGGCTTGCGAAGATGAGTATTTCGTAAATCAGTGGATTGTAACTAGAGCCGCTGTGCACGGCCGGGTTTGCATATATACGAGCCATGCTCTGGCAAAAGGGGGCTTAACCCATTACCACACAATCCCTACTTTTGACGACCCTGAGAAAGAAGCATACAGAAAACATTATGGGAAAAGGAGAAAATGCTGGTAACCAGCATTTTCTCCTTTTCCCACAATGTTTTCTATTCTTCACAAAACAAATTTCAAATTTTTAGTCACTTTTATTTTGTCGTCTGCAAATGCTTTTGATTTGGACAAGCCTGAAATATTGTCGTTTGGTAATGAGTTAAGAGCATCCGTGATCCATGATACCAAGCGAGTAATTACATAATTATGGATCTATAAAATCCTTTTTCTTCGCAAACAACAGACTTAATCATAGGGTAGATCGATCCCATGACATGCAGAAAAATTTAAAGATAGCGAAAAGTTTCGGTCCATGTAAGCCTGGGTCGATACAGTTCGCAGATGCATCAAGCCCCTTGTTCACAGAGCATGGCTAACGCTAGGACCTGAAGAATGTATTTCTATAATATACTAACGCCTGGACCTATAGAAGTCAAATTGCTGAAGTGAAGAAAAAAAACCGCGCCTGTTGTTAATTGACCCGCCATTTCACATCTGAAAGGGGAATTCACGGAAAGAAAAGTAAAGCTATGCTGCACATCGAGCCAGTCTAATCTTGATTTTATCTTCACAACGGTCCAGACTGCTGGTTTAGCTAATCTGCACTTCCACTCAGCCTGATCTTATCTCTAAAACAAAGCTCTATGAACTTTGCACATCCGAATCGAACCTATCTTCGCAAGCCAAGGCCATCAATTCACTACGCTACTTTACCCTTGGCGGATCGAGCTTGATTTTTTCATTCACCCGATACGCTTTTTCATTGGATGCAGCCAGCTCTAGCTGCAACGAATGAAATCGCTCGTGGCATTTTATCTTTTATAAAAATAAAACAAGGTCTCTACCTTAGGAGGTAAACATGGAAAGCCACGTGGATGTCTGCTTATAGCTTCATGTGTATTCGTAAGCGGTTTGTAAAACGATATTTCATTTGCTTTTAGAAATATGATGTAAAGCGGGGTAATAACCAACATCCAATAGAGGGCGCATCGCAGGAATCTGGAAATCGGGCTCAATCAGCCAAGGTAAGATCCACGTAGTGATCGTACACTTGGCTCGCGAAGATACATGTATCGAACCGCAGTGACCAGTGGGTTTCAAATCCTGCACATTACCTACAAAACTACCTGGCCACGACTTTTAAGGTACCGTCCCGTGCTATTTCCACTGTAATACTATCTTACAAAATTTGCTATGATGAAAAATAAATATTCTTGTACTACTTTCACCGAGCCACTTTTTTTTCCTTTTTGTCCTTCTTAGAATTATTATCTATATTCTCATTACAAAGGTATAATGATTATAGATAATAATTACAAGTCTCCCTTTTCTGGAAACTAACAAAAGTATCAACGAATGGTTTCAAGAGAGACATCAAAGGAATTTCTGGTCGGTTGAAAATGTGCAAAAGTAATATATCTGTATAAATCCGTATTTATCAACCAT
This sequence comes from Tridacna crocea, assembly GCA_943736015.1. Lineage (NCBI taxonomy): Eukaryota > Metazoa > Mollusca > Bivalvia > Cardiida > Cardiidae > Tridacna > Tridacna crocea. The sequence continues at coordinate 22,253,734 of OX031069.1, forward strand.
CAAGAAATTTTATTCCATACAGGTGCATTGCACTATTAGTGTTATTGGTCTATTACCTTAAAGGTGGCCCTTCAAATTTTGGGACGAAAATTTTACAAAAATACAAAGAAATCATCTTTGTATTCCCGAAGCCTTAAAATTTTCATTCATAAAACCCCAGGAGTCGAAAACCATCAGACAACATGAGAAATTAGAGATTTACTACAGTCCAGGTAGACACTGAAGGGAAACACGGTCTATTTTTACATCAACAACTCGCTCAATTACATACCGGAAATATACAGACAAAGCTTCAAACATAGCGTCCAAAGTTCGCGACATTATGGAAAATAATTACATGTTTGTTATGTTATGGAATTTAAAGTTCATTAGTCACGTGCCAGTCACTTAATATTCTAACAATCCTTTTTTGATTTTTGGTGGGATCTCTAAAAATGGCTTAAGAGGCTACATATCCTTTTAAGGGAATACTACAAAAAAAAAATTTTTTTTTGCCATTCTATGATTCTTAATTATTGATGATTTGTATTGTTTTTTCATATAAATTTCAGTGATATACATATTTTTTAATTTGGTGTGATGTGAGAAATCTAAATAACCACCCTTAAGGTTACATTGATAACGTATAACGAGTGTAAATGAGTTGTGCTCTGTGAAAGGGGATTAAAAGCATCTGCAAAAAGTATCGACCCATGCCAGCCTGCGCGGACTGCGCAGGCTGACACGGATCGAAACCTTTTGCTATAAGTGAATTTTATGCATGTCAAAGCACCATGCTACATCATCAAAACAAAATTGGATCAATGACTGGCCTGTAATAAAATGCATTCAACGTAAGAATGGTGTTAAATACAATAGTAAAGATTTTTTTTTTTGTCTTCTGGCTTGAAATTTTCATTTTAAGGACATGGCACCCTAACGGGATTCGTGTAACATTGCCTTTCGGCTAAGACTCGGGTAATCCAAAATCGATCGGCCGATAGACGCTGGTTCCCTGCATCGATAACGAATAACCCGTGTCACAGCCGAATCCGTGAGATATTTTGGCGATGAAAGACGATGTTACACGAACCCACGTTAGGGTGCGCCATCCTTAACCCATTACCATACAATCCCTACTTTTGACGACCCTGAGAAAGAAGCCTATAGAAAACATTGTGGGAAAAGGAGAAAATGCTGGTAACCAGCATTTTCTCCTTTTCCCACAATGTTTTCTACCCTTCACAAAACAAATTTCAAATTTTCTGTCACTTTTATTTTGTCGTCTGCAAATGCTTTCGATTTGGACAAACCTAAAATTTTGTCGTTTGGTAATGAGCTAAGTTTTGTAGCAGGTCAGCGGTTGATATTGGATTGTAAGGATAATGTGCGCATGCATGGAGAACTACGATCCATAAAATTAACTTTCCAATTTTTTTTCTGATCAAGTATGAACGTGAATACAAATTATCAATGAGAAAAAAAAAAATTATTTTCTTGTCGAACCCAATAGTCCAGTTGATAACCTACACTGACGTCATGCAAGAGATGGCTAGTTGAAATTCCCAGCACGGCATTATTTTGCAAGGATTGAAAATAGTCTTTGCGAAAGGATTTATTACTTTTATTGCTGATCATTGTTTGGAAGATAACTAGACGGGAAAAGCAGCCTGTGACTGTAGAGAAATACTGTGCGAAGAGCTGGTAAATACAATTTTAGGAAGTCCTGTAAAAGTGCACTGATGTTACTGAAAAAAGTAGAAAATGACGTTAAACACACGCACGCGCACATATCCACCTTAACCGCCCCCCCCCCCACGACACAAAATGTGAATCAAGATCAGACGCTTAACACTTCCTTTTGCTGACCGTGTACACCAAGACCAGACTGCACAGATCGCGTAGGCCTGTCTTTTGACTACACTGGATGCTGCTTTATTGTAACATATTCTGTTTTTTTCTTTTTTTTATTTAACCCTTTACTCCATAGATACTAATTTCTACGCATCGCTTGAAGGAGCCTTTGGAAAACATTGTGGTAAAAGATGAAATTGCTCGTGACGAGCAATTTCATCTTTTGTCACAATTTTTTTCTATGCTATCAAAAGGCGTCATATACGTATATAAGAAACGGTTTCATCCTTGCTGTTATTAAGGGTCAATTAGAGATACCATAGTAATGCCTTATGGGATAAAAGGTTAAAAAAACCTTCATAAGTTTTGCTATTGCAAAGGTATCGTTTTGAGGGACAATAATTATATCCTTATCGGACAGTGTAGACTGATCTTGACCTATGCTGTTCCCAAAAAGTCCTTGACTTGCCCTGACTAGCAGAAGAGTTAATCCATTTAAGACTACAAAATTTCAGAGATAACGAAACTGAATAGGATTTCAGAAGAAGAATAACATACCTCAATGCTAGAATCAGTGTTTTAACCCATTACCACACAATCCCTACTTTTGACGCCCCTCAGAAAGAAGTCTTTGAAAACACTATGGAAAAAGGAGAAAATGCTGGTAACCAGCATTTTCTCCTTTTCCCATAGTGTTTTCTATCCTTCCCAGAACAAATTTCTATTTTTTAGTCACCTTTATTTTGTTGTCTGCAAATGCTCTCAATTTGGACCAGTCTAAAATTTTCTCGTGTGGTAAAGAGTTAACTCTTTACCAAACAACAAAATTTTAGCCTTGTCCAAATTGAAAGCATTTGCAGCAAACAAAATAAACGTGACTCAAAAGTTGAAAAATGTTTTGGGAAGGACAGGAAACATTGTGGGAAAAGGAGAAAATGCTGGTTACCAGCATTTTCCCCTTTTCCCACAATGTTTTCAAAAGGCTCCTTTTTCAGGGTTGTGAAAACCAGGGATTGTTTGGGAAAGGGGTAAAAAGAAGAAAACTTTGAGAATAAGAAAATGATAATTACCAGTATTTTTTCCTTTTCCGACGATGTTTTGAAATGACTTAATCCTAACAGGATTTAAAACCAGGATTGATTTGTATAACGTGTAACTGTCCTGCCGCCAGTTTGTCTCAGAATTTATTGTAACAAGAGGGCCATTCTGGTCCTAAGACGCTCACCTGAGATTTTTTGACTAAAACATGGCCCATTTCCGATCTAATTTTCAAGATAAAATGTCAAATATTTTTTGACAAACTTTCATAAATATTAGACTTAAAATATACCTCTAGAGTGTGAACAGGCTTTTTCTATGTCTTACCTTTATAGCTCAACATCGCCTATTTTCTAACTCGCAGAAATTATCCAGAAAATCTTTTTCATGTGTATTTGAGAGAAATGCGATCTGTAAAGCGTACATAAGGTTTTTTCCGAGATTTGAGCTGGTGACCTACAAATTGATCCAACATGACCCATTTTCACAAGCTTTCCTATATATCATGAAGACGAACATTCTGACCAAGATTCAAGATTATCAGAGTGAAAATATGGACCCTAGAGCGTACGCAAGGTTTTTCAAAGATTTCAGCTGGCAACCTTGTTTCACACCTGATGTGACACAATAAATTTTCAAATCGTGCTAGATAACATCAAGACAGACAGTCTGACTGACCAATTTTCAACTTCTATACATATCATGACAAATATTTTGACCAAATGTAATGGCTAAGAGATTGAAAATATGGCTTCAGGAGGTTGTTTAAAGATTTGACTCGGTGACCTAGTTTTGACCCGTCATGACCCTTTTTCAAAATATATATTATACATGTATACGATATCTTCAAGACAAACATTCTGACCAAATTTCGTAAGTATCGTACTGAAAATGTGGCTCCCAGAGTGCACGTAAAAAGGTAAAAGTTGACGACGGACGACGCACTATATAGCTCGGACATTGCTCGATCACAAAAGCTCAGGTGAGCTAAAAAAACGATAAAAAAAAAAGAGATGGTTCGATTTATTGATTGCCATAAAAATGCGACTGCACTGTGCACACATTAAACCAATTGAGTGTTTACTCTTCATACTGACAGGTGATTCAATGTGGTGTTAGAGATAGTGTGGATCAAGATCAGATAGAACAGAATGTGTAGACTGATCTTTGGTAGGCAAAGTCTGCTTTTTTACGACATGTTCTCGCAATACACCCTAGAAAATTACAATGCGATGGTCGATTTTACTGATTAGATCATATAATTTCTTTTTTTTTTTAACGTAATGCTTGAAAAGAGTATTTTCTTCATTTTTACAGCTTACTTCTATAATTTTCCAGGTAAATCTTTATATTTGGATCATATTTAAGCTGTCGTCTGCTAATGCTTTCAATACAGACAAGTTTCAGGTTTGTTGCCTGTATAGCATAAGGATCTAAATGGTTTTCTGCAAAGAATCGGTTAACCCTGTTCCATGGGACATATATTTTGAGATTGTCTATACCCAAAGCATTTGATAAAAAAAAAAGATTATACGTAGCTAATTTTGTGTCTTGGATCTAATCGGAAGCATTGTGGGAAAAGGAGAAAATGCTGGTTTCCAGCATATTCTCCTTTTCCCGCAATGTTTTCATAAAGCATCTTACTTAAGGACGTTTGAAGTCGGGATTGTGTGGTTAAGGGTAAAAAAAATGAGATAGTTCGATCGATTGTCGTAAATATAAAAGGAGCGACTGCACTGTGTATAGACGTGCAACCCTGGTAACGGGAACCCTTTAGGCGGATAGACGTAAATTGGCGAGCTTTTGCGGACAGTGTACACCAAGATAAGACTGCAATATGCAGTCTGATCTTTGTTCTCCATTGTCCGACCTTATGAGGAATTTTATCTGCCGAAGAAAGAAAACTGAAATCGCAATGTTTTGGTTGATACATTGCGTATGACATTTTCATTCAATCTATTTAACAGCTATCCTTTTTAAAACGATAAATTTTGGAATTGCTATGAGTGAAAACATCTACAGGCGTCAAATTCGAAGTAATTTCAAATGGGTAGTAGCTCTATGGAAAGGGAAGAAACATTATGGGATAAGGAGAACTCGCTGACCAGTACCAAGAAAGTTCAGTTTTCCCTATTTTTTTTTTTTTCAACCTCTTCCTTGGTCGACATTATATAAACACAAGATTGTGTGTTTCATTATCTTTCAGTTTAGATCAATTTTAGTTATTTTTGCCATTTTTATAGTTCAGCTGTTCTCTGCGAAAAGAGAGCTTAATCTTCAGGTTCTGTAAAATCCACCTTGTCTTACAAGTATAAACCGATTGAATAATGAGGTAAAGTGGTCCTGCAGATATGCATAAAATTGACCAATACCAAAATGTTTCGACCCAGATCAGCCTGCGCGGAGCGCGCAGGCTGACCTGGGTCGATACATTTTGCAGATGCATAAAGCCCCCTTTTCACAGAGCCTGGGTTATATTTAAAGATCAGACTGCACAAAATACGTACTCTGATCGTGATCTCCACAGTAAGAAGCAAAACCAACCGATACAGTTTCGAAGTTGTAATAATTGAGTTAGCCGTTGTTTTATGTGTGAATACATCTTCGCGAGCCAAGTTTACGATCACTACGTGGATCTTACCTTGGCTGATTGAGCCCGATTTCGAGATTCCTGCGATGCGCTCTCTATTGGATGCTGGCTATTAACCCTCTTTACATAATATTTTTAAAAGCAAATAAAATATCGTTTTACAAACCGCTTACGAATACACAGCGATAAGCAGACATCCACGTGGGTTTCTATGTTTTACCTTCTATTCGAAAGGTAAAGACCTTGTTCTATTTTTATCAAAGATGAAATGCTACGAGCGATTTCATTCGTTGCAGCTAGAGCTGGCTGCATCCAATGAAAAAGCGTGTCGGGTGAACGTGAAAATCAAGCTCGCTCCGTCAAGGGTAGAGTAGCGTAGTGAATCGTTGGCCTTGGCTTGCGAAGATGGGGTGAATGCAAATTCTGAAGTTATTCTGGCAGTCAAATTTAATTACCTTAGGAAACGTTATAGATCAAAATCAGACTTCAAGAAAGAACATGCATTAATTCTAATCTATGACCTACGCGATAAAGATATAATTTTCTGTTCCCGACAAAAAAGACAGTCTCGAAATTATAACAACCGTATGTTTTTCAAAAAATAAAATTTACTCCATCCGAGTCTAAGGGAAAAAGCATTCAAGATGCGTCTCATTAACTATTTACTACACGACAAAATTTTAAACTTATCCGATTAGAAAGCATTTGTAGACGAAAGAAGGAAGAGTAAAATTAAAACCAATAAAAATAGCTAAAATGATGCCATTTGTCTTCGACAGGGAAGAAACATAGGGGAAAAGGAGAAAATGTTGACTCAGCATTTTCTCCTTTGTCTCCAGTGTTTTCAAAAGCTTCTTTCTTGATAGTTGTTAAAACTAGGAAAAGGGTTTTATACATGTTTATATTGGAAAATTGCATGACTCGTTCCACTATAGCGGTATGTTGCTCATGTGTACTGAATTTTAAACCTTCCACACTTCGCCATATTATTCAAACATTACAATTTTACTTCCTAATTAATTATACGGCAACTGGCCAACAATACACCGAAAAGACATGATTTTTAAACGCATGTGAAAGTTTATATCCTAAGTCATAATCCCTTTACAATTTTAAATTTACAATCTCTGGTTTTTACGACCCTGAGTAAGAAACCTTTTGGAAACATTGTCGAAAAAGGAGAAAATGCTGGTAACCAGCATTTTCTCCTTTTCCCACAATATTTTCCATCCTGTTTGTATAAAGGAGAAAATGCTGGTAAGCAGTATTTTCTCCTTTTACCACAATATTTTCTTCTCTATAACAGTCATAAATCATCAAATTACAGAGATTTAAGTTGTTGTCTGCAGCAGATGTTTTGAATTTGGTCGTTTGGTAAAGAGTTAACCCTTTCCCAAACGACAAACTTTTGGACTAGACCAAATTGAAAGCATTTGCAGACGACAATTCAACTCTTGCTGAAAGATTATTTCTGTCTATGATAGGGTAGAAAACATTGTGGGAAGAGGAGAAAATGCTGGTTACCAGCATTTTCTCCTTTTCCCACAATGTTTTCAAAAGGTTACTATTCTAGGCCCGTAAAAACCAGGGATTGTTTGGTAAAGAGTTGAAATGTTACCAATGTTTTCTATATGCTTCTTTCTCAGGGTCGTTAAACATCAGGGTTATATGATAAAAGAGTTAAATCGTAGTATGTACTTATGTAATCAAAAGGCGAGAGAGAGAGGGAGAGAGAGAGAGAGAGAGAGAGAGAGAGAGAGAGGGCGGATAGGCAGACAAACATACATGATGAACAAAAGCATTGCGCTGATACATGATACAAACATATGTACTACACTACATCATAACTATCACACGATTGAGGTTTAACATCTGTAACGATGTTTGGAGTGTTTGGAAAGGATAAGTTGTGCATAAATGTATATTTACAAACCTGTGAATGAAACCATACATGTATAAATGAATAATTGATCGATCCATCGACCCACGGACATTCAGCCAAATAAAATGATTAGCCGGAGAGAGAGAGAGAGACTGCAAACTAAATTGATTAGCGGCTAAGCCAGAGACAGACAGACAGACAGACTGCAAAATGAATTGATTATTCAAAGAGACAGACAGAGACAGAAAGAGTAACAACATTCACGCCCACACAGACAGGAAGCCAAGAACGCAAACAGGCAATAAGGCAGAAGTAGAAAAAGGCGTACAAACACAGAGGCAGACAAATTACGGAAAACTGTGACAGGCTTTCCCGTAAAACAGCGTGATAGGTAAAAGAAGAAAGATGTCAAGTCTATATTTACTCACAATAATTTGCTATTATCTTCAATCTCGTTTCGCTGGTTGACAAAAATACAATTTACACCGTCTGCTGTAATTTACACCGGCTGCATTGACGATCAGTGGCTCAGTAACCGCTGTGAAAAGCATTTTATAGTGTACCCGACTCAGGTTTATTTCTATAAATAGAAATCCCGGATATTTTATTGTTCAATGAGAGTCGAGCATTAAATCGAAACTAAAATGTAACCCTTTTTCCTACAAACAATTCTGAGTCTTTCAGAAATGTAAGCAATTTAAAAGAAATCAAATGTTTCGAATGCTGCGATTTATCTATGTACGTGTTAATTTCAGGTAGTTTGTCCTTTTCTCCCAGTGATTTTGAAAGCCTTCTTCTTTTAACTTGTTACCGAAGGACAAAGTTTTGCAGTCAAGCAAGTCGGAAGCATTTGATTACGAAACAATGATCGTAGCTCAAATTACACTATTTCTGTCTTTGATATGACAGAATACATTGTGTGGAAAGGAGAAAATGCTGGTTACCAGCATTTTCTCCTATTCCCACAATGTTTTCAAAAGCCTTTTTCATTGGGTTGTTTAAAACCCGGGATTGTGTGATCATGTGTGAATCCATAAAAAGGTAGGATAGTTAAGTAAATGGTCCAAAAAGGCCTCTTTAATCACGATCCACTCATTAACATTTTAAGATGCTGAGATATCTCATACACTGAGTACACACATCAGTGGGCCCAGTTTTAGTAAGTTAGTCACGGACAAAATTCGCTCAAGTTTTACGCAACCATAGTAAGTGACAATAATCTGCCATGAGGCTGACCTGGGTCGATACTTTGCGTGGATGCATCAAGCCCCCTTTTCACATAGCATGGTGAATGTCTATTGGCTTTGCTGCAAATAAGCGCAACGGGCTATCAGTTAAGAGTAGTAGTTCTTGCTTATTTTTGTTATAAATGTACTGGAAAAATTGGCCTCCGAGGACGTAAATACATATACATTTCACTGTTTTTTTTTTCGCCAGTCGCGCATTACATTATTGTGGTATATGTCGAAGACAATACCACTATGAGTTCAAGGTTGAATTTTGATCACCATGTATCTTATTTTGTGCAAAGCCGAAGGAAAAAAACCCAGTTAAACTCATTTTTCTCAGGCAAATGAGTTTTTCGGTGGCACTCAGATATGTAATTTGAAATGGCATATTAAAATACATGGGCGAAACCAACGATCGTTGAGATACTTATTTTTCATGGAAAATAGCTTCTCTCGCTCATTTGGTGCAATGATACAAATTTGCCACCTGACCCTGGGCTTTTTCATTAAAAAACCAATTCGTTCTATGGCTTGTTCGTCCTATGATTGCGCGCTATTTCATTTGATTGCTTATGAATATTTATAGATGGAAGTAATTGATTGTAATATTAAAAGGCTAAAGATATTTCTAAATTATAGTTTTAAGGTACATGTGTACATGCGAACATGGCAGGAAAAAAATCCTTGTTACTGCAGCGTGAAAAATATCGCGCGCTGACAACTTTCAGTTTGGTTTATTTGGTAACAGTAACAATAATTATGATAAAGAGAGGATATTTGGGGTTTTTTTTGGTGAAAGATCGAAATTTATTTCATCGAGTGAACATCATCGGTAATATTTTCACGAGTGGCGCCACTCGTGAAAATAATACCGGTGATGTTCACTTGATAAAATAAAGTTCAATCTCTCACCGAAGAAAACACATATCCTATTTATTTCATAGAATTTATTTCATCAGCTTGTGGTTAATAAAATGTATGGGGAAATATTTGCCGAAAAAGGGAAAGGTGTGCGAAAATAACGAGTGCCGTAAGACACGAATTATTTTCGCGGACGTTTCCCTTTTGAAGCAAATATTTCCTCATATTAACCACAAGCTGACGAAATGAATTATATATTATATTTCATCTGATTATGTTGTCAACGAATGCTACGTTTAAAATTAGTGGTCTCAAGTCAATAAACCAGATTTTCGGTAGAGGAAATTATCCCCCCCGGCTTAAATGACGTCATTTCTTTACCCATAAATTTTCTAAAAATAGACACATGAAATACAATATATGCTTTTAACCCTTTCTGGGAGGAGTTTTATCAAAATCCAGTGCAGTTCTTTTCAGTTATTCCCAGTGGCGTACCCCTTCCGCATAGCAATGCATTACAATATTACGTCAAGCACGAGAAATGTAAGATAAATGACGTCATATTTTCATCTACTTGTGAGTCACGCGCAATTTACCAAGGTACATGTAACTAGATAATAAAATCCGTATTTTAACTAGTCGTACCCGTGGAATATCGAACTAGAGCTGTCACTGAATGTGGCTTAATACCCCCCCCCCCCCCCGCAGGGGTTTAACAAAAAAATTGTCAGGTTCAAGGGGAGATAATTCCTCAACAAGAGAGAGTTGAGACTTGAAAATTGCCTCTTTAAATATATGACCAAAGTTTCAGTACAACTGTAGGAAAACTGTAGGAGGAGTTCGCGACAGAAAATTACTTGTATTTTGTACACAGTGGGACACACGGACGGACAAGCAGATTCAAGTATACCCCTGAAAACATTCGTTTTGTGGGGGTATAAAAATATTTCATTGCTATTTCTCGATATCCTACAGGAAAGCACTGACAGGTAAAACTTTTATATGGACAAAGAAAAGCTGCGGCTAATCGACTTGTTTCATTTAAATAATGTTTACTGTAAAAAGAAGAAAGAATATCTACTCCACTGAAACCTCTTTATTTTCAATAAATTTTCTGAGTGCCCAACGACCACACTACCTCAAGCTCCTGTCTGCTATATGTGTCTGCATAAAATAGATTTTATGTATCATAATTGTGTGGTGTCTTTCTTGGTATAATGCATCACAGATTTTTACAGAGCACGCCTGAATTCTTAACTCTTATCCTGCTAAATAACTAAAATGACATTTTTAATTCGATGATAAAAACCCAAATATTGTTATTTCAAGGTTATGGCTTAGGTAATAATATCTCCATATCGGACAGTGTAGATCCAAGATCAGACTGCACGTTCTCTGCAGTCTGATCTTGATCTATACTGTCTGCAAAAGGTCAGTAAGACGCGATAAGCAGCCAAAGGGTTAAATATCTATGAACTTTCTAGAGTTCTATGTGCACTAAACTGAAGATTTTCCGCCAGCTGTGAAAATCCACAATCTACGATTTAAGTCACTACCAAACGACAAAATCTTAGGCTTGTCCAAATCTAAAGTTTTTGCAGACGACAAAATAAAAGTGACTAAAGATTTGAAATTTGTCTCGTGAATGGTAGAAAGCATTGTGGGAAAAGGAGAAAACGCTGGTTACGTTGTTTTCTAAAGGCTTCTTTCTAAGGGTCGTCAAAAGTAGTGATTGTGTGATAATGGGTTAAACATTTTGCTCGTCGGGGAAATCTTACCGTTTCGGACAATGCAAAAACCAAAATACAAACTTCACATTCTATGTATTCTGATCTTGACCTACACTGTTTACAGAAGCCCACAAAATCGGACTTAGCAGCCTAAGTGTTCACTATTTTGGGTAATTTTTGGCCCAGATTCAAAGGAATGAAGTATTCTGGTTTACTCTGGTCGTTTTGATGCCGATCGAAGGACATGTATTTTGTACAGAAGATGCACGTTTTTAAAAGGATAAAGGTAACAAAATGTTACCCATGACGCAGAAAAGACCATCTGGGAATTATGGACATCAATTAGATTAAAACAGATCAACGATAGTGCAGCTCAGTTTCAACTGATAATTCAGAAGTGATTGTATAGCGAGGAACATTGACCACGTTTTATATAGGACTTTTCATTAAAGTGAAAAGTGTCAAACCGGGTCAACCTGCGCAATTCGCGCAGTCTGATCAGGTTTGACACTTTTCACAGTTCCCAGAAGGTCCCTTTTTGCGTGGTGGGTAACAAATAATTCATGTGTTACGCATTCGCATACTTCAACAAAGGCAACGGCGTGTTAATCATATTTGCGTTTCAGGTAATTACAATCGATCGTCATTCGCAGCACACTGGTCCAATTCATACAATTTCCTAACAAAGGTAAATAAACTGGTTTATATAATAGGGAGTTTGCCTAAGGTAATCTCCCCTTAGTACTTCCAAAAGATAATTTTTAGGTTCGTTACTATCGTAAAAGATGCAATACAATGACTTAAGTACTGCAATAAAATACTGATGCAAAACATCAATGGCGCCGCAAAGTTGTTTCTGAAATAGGGCCCATTACACACGGCGGGAAATCACGTGACACAACAACAACAATGACCGATATTTGAAAAAAATCCCCGACTTCACGTAAGAAAATCTTCAATAATTCCGTTAATACATGACCGATGAGAATTTGGTTTGAAGCAGAGAAGGCGGATGGACTCCGGGGATTTGCTTGATGTGTTAGATTTTTTAAACAACACCTGATAAAAATGTTATTGGTGAGCAAACAAATTTTTTACCCTGGCGAGCAGACAAATTATCCAGGGTAAAAAAATTGTTTGCTCGCCAATATCTTTTTTATCAGGTGTTGCTTAAAAAATCTAACACATCAAGCAAATCCCCGGAGTCCTTCCGCCTTCTCTGCGTCAAACCAAATTCCAATCGGTCATGTATTTCGTGTATCCAGAGACTCTTTACAAGCTTCTAACCCTTACTTTTTGGGGACAGAAAGGTAGAGTTTGCACACATCAAAGCAAAAGAGTATACAGTCTTTTGACATTGGTTCTTAAATTCATTTCAGCTTATTTATGAAGTCTGACGGCATTTAAATCAATTTCACCATGCTCTACCAAAATCAGACTATGAAAAAGTACTTTCGGGTTAGATCAAACGGTTGATGGCACAGTACCCTAATGGGAATCCTAATGGGCACCCTAATGGGATTCATGTAACATCGCCTTTAAACGTTCAAAGTGTCATTGTGTTGTTTAATGTTTGGGTTCAACCAGAAATGACGGAGTGCCAGTGGAATGTATTGTGGAGGTGCCAAAGTATGAAGTCCATTGGCTTTCAAATAATCTTATAATAACGATGGCTTACTTGTGTGCAGGAGCGTTATCCTGGAGTAGTTTAAGTGCTCGCACTCCGGTTCGTGGACAGGCCCTTGTGTAATGGTTAAGAACAGCAGGTAAGATTTTTTTCAGTATAAACCTTTCGGGTTACAGCGGTATGTTTTAGGACTAGAAATTGGAGAACCGTACCACGAGCATGAAAATAATGCGTTCAGAACAGGTATGACACTATTAGAACGCCAGGCAATTTTCTTCATTTTGCCCGACCCAAACTTTGTTGTTCTCCATTCCATATAGCCCGAAAAACGATACCCGTGTTTCATCATCTGGTGCCGAAAGGGTTTAGCACATCATTCTGATCTTCGATCTACATTTTGCCCTTAACCCTTTACCCCATAAGGCATTTCTGTGGTATCTCTAATTGACCCTAAATAACAGCAAGGATGAAGCTGTTTATTATGTGTATATGACACATTTTGATGGCATAGAAAACATTGTGGCAAAAGGTGAAATTGCTCATCACGAGCAATTTCACCTTTTGCCACAATGTTTTCCAAAGGCCCCTACAAGCAATTTGTAGAAATGAGTATCTGTGGAGTAAAGGGTTAAAATGGCTTAATCATGTAGGAGATAATTGATCCTCTAAAAGAGAACAAAAATATCCATAGTTAAATGTTTCGATCTCTGTCAGACTACGCGGACTGCGTAGCTTGATATAGCCTTATAAGTCGATTTTCTACGAGAAAACACTTAACACTTATTTTTAATCTAGAGGAAAAATACATGTACCAGTTACAAATGTAATAGATCTCGTATGTAATAATAATATTCCTGCATACAGATTACTACAGTAATGCCCTCATAACATATCAAATTCATAATGAATTATTAATCGTGCTTTTTGCCAAAATATTCTACGAGGTAGTCTAAGTACGTAAAAATAGGCTGATATGCTCTTTTACCACTAATGTGATGTTCGTAGTGCTTAACCGATCCTCCAACGATTCCTAACGGAATCAACCGATGAAAGCCGAATGGCAAATCATACCCGGAATGATTGTCTATCAAAAAACCTAAAAATATTGGAATAAATATTGTTCTGGTAAGAGGGTGGCTATTAAATAACTTGAGAGCAAAATTAGCAGACAAAACAAGAATTAGTCTTTCGGAAACTGATAGCTGATTAGTAACATGCGCATGCATTGTCTCGTGGTCATGGTGATACTTATGAATGTATTTATATAGATAGTAGTTCTTGTGCAGTGTAAAATGACAACAAAAAAACAGGAAGTCGTACATTATAATACTCAACACGAGCTGATAGAATATTTCAAAGATGGTGGGCGCGTCTGCAGGAAGTGCTCTTGTGGACTGGATCCAGTCTTTTCGCTTCTCTTCCCATATGACTGGTTCCACGCCGCAGTACTTTTTCACCATAAACGTATCGAGCACCATCAATGGTCCAATGTAGTAGAAAACATTCCTTACTGCCTCCCACGAGGTAAGTTTGTTATTAGTGACAGACGATGAAATCTTATATACATCGAAGTACGTATATTTAGAGACAACCCTTGGATGGACTACTATAATGATGGCGTAACACGCTGCAGCGTATAACGTTTCGAAATAAACAGAACTGTAGAATCGAGTTTGGACTAGTGCATGATGAAGTTCGTTGACTTTAAGTTGTGTTGCCTCTCTGTAGTAAATCACAAGTCCGAAGATCAAGGTAATAATTCCTCTCAAGATGCACACACAGTCTTCTCCATTGTATTTTTTCTGTTCTGTCATTGTTGCTTCAGAAACTTAAAAAAAAAAAAAACGAAAGTGTTGATTTAATCTGTAAAGAAATATCTAAATAACCATAGGAGTGAGTGAGTCCGAATTTTATCGACCCCATTGAAAATATTCTTCGATAAGGATTAAATGATGGTTATCAAGTAAGTCTGAATAGACTTTTATAGTTTTCTACTTTCTTTTTTGTTAGTTTTCGTGCACTAGTCTGTGTAAAGCATAGAGGACGTTTTTTTTACCACAGGGACATAACGCCGGTTTGCTTCCAAAACCTCGTAACTACAGCTTGTAACAAGCTGTACTTACGAGGTTTTGGAAGCAAACCGACGAAAATTCAAACAATCTAAAAGGATCTTCAGACGAGACTAAATACAAAATATCAAAGTTCTAGGCCTTGCTGTTTCAGTCAGAAAAGAACTTTGAATGTTTGCCTTGTTATCATACATAGACTGTATTATAAAAGCCCAAAATGTGATCAATCCAATGAAGTCTAAGGTTTAATCTAAGCTTTACATTGCACTGCGCTATGATACTGATTATTTATACCATCTGGTAGTAGGCTTTGCATACAAACCTTTCCGAAGATTTTCATTCTCATTCTACAGAATTTTCTAAATTTTTAAAACCAAACCTTCTGATAGGCTGAACCAAATGACCTATTCTATGTCAAAAGGGGGCTTATTGCATCTCCGTAGGCAAGCCGTCACATTCTTATGGATCTATGACAGCCAACTATTTGAAAAACCGACTTAATCCTGATGAAGACTAGAGCTGGGGCGATATCATCGATGCATCGGTGCATCGTGATATTTTTGCTGGCGATAGTATATCGCGATACTAACTCATTGTATCGATACTTGGCGATACATTTACGTCGTGTCGTGTGCAGAGTGTGTGATCACGTTTCGTGTATGAAATAGAAAAAAAAAAATACGCACAATTTGTCTCTGCTATACATACAAGAACGTACAAACAACTCGCCCTAGAAATGTAATGAAATTCATAAAACTTTGCAATTCGGGGAATAATTTGCAGCGAAATGTTTAGTCACTCGCTCTTGCCTAGGGTTTTCCCGGTTTTAAATATAGATGCTAATTCGGAACACTTTAAGGTTATCATATTTTGTTTGTGCCCAAAAAGTTGCGGCTGCTTTGATCGGTTTGCCTCCTTAACATTTTTGTCACAAGGACTGTAAGATAAAATAAAGCATTAATTAACAAGGTCATTTGATTTACCGGACGAATATAAGCTGCAATTTGATTACTTGCTAGCAAAAGATAGCTCAATTTAAAATGTCTTTGTTCTTTCTAAATAACAAATGAATCAGCTGCGGATCTGCAACCGTCTTCCGAAGTTGACAATAGCGCGAGTTTTGACGCTGGGAAATTTGAAATGACGTCTTTGACGCTGAAAGTATCTGCCTAATTGTCAATCTGACGTATTAAGTTATGATCTAGAGCTTCATATAACCTAGCTTTCATACATCCAGCAGAAATATGGGCTAAACACGATCAGTATAAAATGCAAAGGACACGCGCATGATCAGGAAGCTGGCGAGTCATTTATGACAACGTAATAAAGGTGTTAATACTCTTATCTAGAGTAAAGTGACAGATTTTAAAGTTACCTGCTATTTGAAATGGCAAACAGATGTCAAATAATGTAGTAATACTTCTCCAAAAGTTAATTGTCACGAAAAAATAGATCGCCAAAAAGCCGTGAAAACCCATGACACTACAATGATCAGCGTGGCATCGGCCGATCAGAGGGACTTCAAACTATCTTCTCATTTTTAATAATGAAGTTAAACAGTGAATTTACAAAAAACTATGAATAAAACAATAAGTTGGGGGCTAAAATTCTGTTCATGAGTGAAAAAAATTGTTGTTTTAGGAAATGAAAACATAAATCTACGGGGGGGGGGAGGTATTCGAATGCTTGAAATAGGTATATTTTTTTTAAACTGACTTTGAAATTAAAATTAGAGGACCAAAATGAATGATATTAAATAAAGCAAAAACTCTAAATGGTATTGCATTGCCGTTGATTTTTGAAGTACAAAACACAGCATCCTCATAAACTTAATATCATGTAGACAAATTGTCTTACCTGCTTGTTTTAGCAAACATTTGGATTGATTTTGCCAAAAATGTTTGCACAGTTTAAGGAAAGGTTCCTAAAGTTTCTGAAGAGGTTGATATACATGTAAGTGTGAACATGTAGATCTATCTATAAAATCTTGTTTGCGCATATGGCATGAAAACAGTCTCTCTTTTAATAGGCTGTCATTAAGTATATCTGGATCAATTAAGTATCGTGATATTGTATCGTATCGCCTGCCTGGTATCGCGATAGTATCGCGATACATTTTTCTTGGCGATACCCAGCTCTAATGAAGACTGGATCTTTGACCTACAGAAAATGGACCAAAAGTGAAAGGTTTCGGCCAGGGTCAAGCCTGCGCAGACTGCACATGCTGCTCTGAGTAAACACTTTTCGCAGATACATTAGATACATTTCGAAGTCCGCACAGGCTAATCTGAGACAGCAATTTACGACTACATTAGATTTCGTTCTTCAGTAGACTTGCGGGCCAGGGTCAAGCCTGCGCAGACTGCACATGCTGCTCTGGGTAAACACTTTTCGCAGATACATTAGATACATTTCGAAGTCCGCACAGGCTAATCTGAGACAGCAATTTACGACTACGTTAGATTTCGTTCTTCAGTAGACTTGCGAAAAAAATGAAAATTACCTAAAAACGGAAAGTGTTGTTTCTTACTGCGCAGGCTGATCTGAGTCGAATCTTTACGCAAATATCCGAATATCCCTTTTTGTGTGTTGCAGGGCTTATAAGTGTAAGTAGTTTTAGTGTCTGTATGTGAAGGGGGAGGTGGGTGGGGGAAAGGCAGGGATATTGCAATTTTTACTTTGTTTTCAAAAAAGAAGAATTTTAAAATTTTCTTTCTTTGTTCTTATGTTCGAACTTGTGGCCCCCGGGGCGGGGCCAGTTTTGACACCACGGGCATGATTTAAATAAACTTGGTAGAGGTCCACTAGGAGATGCCACATACCAAATATCAAAACTCTACGCCATCTAATTTCAGAGGAGAAGAATTCTAAAGTTTTCCTTCTTTGTTCCTATGCTCAAACTAGTGACCCCCGGGATGGGCCCAGTTTTGACCCCTGGGGCATCATTTGAACAAACTTGGTAGAGTTCCTCTAGGAGATGCCACATACCAAATATCAAAGCTCTATGCATATAAATTTCAGAGGAGAAGATCTTTAAAGTTTTCCTTCTTTGTTCCTATGCTCAAACTTGTGACCCCCGGGGTGAGGCCAGTTCTAACCCCAGGGGCATAATTTGAACAAACTTGGTAGAGTCTACTTGGAGATGCCACATACTATATATCAAAGCTCTACGCCTTCAAGTTTCAGAGGAGAAGATCTTTTTTCCTTCTTCGTTCCTATGCTCAACCTGTGACCCCCCGGGTAGAGATCTACTAGGAGATGCCACATACATGTACTAAATATCAAAGCTCTACGCCTTCAAGTTTCAGAGGAAAACATTTTAAAGTTCGCCTTCTTTGTTCCTATACTCAAACCTGTGACCCCCGGGGTGGGGCCAGTTTTGGCCCCAGGGGCATAATTTGAACAAACTTGGTAGAGGTCCACTAGGACATGTAACATACCAAATATCAAAGCTCTACGCCTTCAAGTGTCAGAGGAGAAGATTTTAAAAGTTTTCCTTCTTTGTTCCTATGCTCAAACTCGTTATCCCCCGGGGTGGGGCCAGTTTTGACTATAAGGACATAATTTGAACAAAACTGGTAGAGGTCTATTAGGAGATGCTACATACCAAATATCAAAGCTCTACGCCTTCTAGTTTCAGAGAAGAAGATTTTCAAAGATTCTTTTTCTTCTTTCTGTTGCCATGGCAACCAGAGTTATGGGTGGAATTAAATTCTTTGAACAATTTTGGTAGAGCTTTACCTAAGAAACAATCCAGCCAAGTTTCATGAAGATTGGCCAAGTGGGTTAGGAGAAGATGTTTAAATAAATTGTTGACGGACGACGGACATAGGGCGATCACAATAGCTCACCTTTAGCACTTTGTGCTAAGGCGAGCTAAAAAAAAAAAAACGGCTTCATCACTGCTGTTATTTAGGGTCAACTAGAGATACCATAGCAATGCCTTATGGGGTAAAGGGTTAAAAGACATAATAGTAAAACGTACACGTCAATTCCGTTTCGGTCAGCTACACTAACAATAGCAGAATCCGGTTTCCCAGGGAAGTTTCAACTGTGGACAATGTATAAAACTTGAGAGAGAATTTCTTTCAACTCTTTACCCCTTATCCTGAGTTTTAACAATCCTGAGGAGGTACATATTTGAAAACGTCGGAAAATGAGAAATGCTGATAACCGGCTTTTTTCTTTTTCATTTTCTCATAATGCTTTTTACCCATTACCACACAATCCCTACTTTTGACGCCCCTGAGAAAGAAGCCTTTAGAAAACATTATGGGAAAAGGAGAAAATGCTGGTAACCAATGTTTTCTACCCTTCAGAAAACAAATTTCAAATTTTCAGTCACTTTTATTCGTCGTCTGCACATGCTTTCAATTTTGACAAACCTAAAATTTTGTCGTTTGGTAATGTAGACAGATTTCATCGTATGAGCCAAATCCAAATTCTCGTCTGCAAACGCAGTCAATTTGGACAAGTATTTTTTTTTTTCTTATATGATAAAGGGTTTACCTAAATCCTGTTCACATTCGACCCTTCACACAATTTCGGAAAAATGGCGCTGGAAAATAAAAAAATCAGTTTATACAATTATTAAGGGAAAAGAAAATAAAAATGCCAGCACTGTCGGTAAGAAATGTGTTTTCCGTTCCTTTCAGCATTTTAGTTTTGTGTTTTATGATACCTTTTGTGCTCTAGGCTTTTATATAAAGGATGTGTGAAGTCTGCAGGTTCTGTGCTCTTACCCTTTACCAAACAACAAATTGAAAACACTTGCAGACGACACTCAAAAATTGAAAATTGTTCCTAGCAGGGTAGAAAACATTGTGGGGAATGGAGAAAATGCTGGTTACCAGCATTTTCTCCTCTTCCCACAATCATTTCAAAAGGCTTCTAATTCAGGGTCTTAAAAACCAGGGATTGTTTGGTAAAGGGTTAAACTAAAAAGCTTCGAGAACATATTCAGCGACAACTATCATCAACCCCGAAAGAATTTGGTTGACTTGGGGAATCGAACCGGCGACCCTTGAGTTTTCAACCCTGCATCTACCTGACAGAGCTACTTGGCTCGATCCTTTTTAACGGTTCTTCAGTATTGACAGGGCATTATCTTACTTATGCTTTACATACCAAACAGTACCTTATTTTCAAAGACTCTAGGAGAAAAGCTTTTTAACGAATTTATAAGAACGGTAGAAAATTCTGCATAGCAGCATTTGTTCCATTACCTTCACTTTTCTCTTAAATTAGATACAAGCCTTTTGAAAACATCGTGGGAAAAGGAGGAAATGCTGTTAACCAGTTTTTTTCTCCTTTTCATACAATGTTTTCTACCCTTCTCCGAACAAATTTCAACTTTTGAGTTATGTTTATTTTGTCATCTGCAAGTGCTTTGAATTTGGACCAGTCTAAAATTTTGTCATTTGGTAAAGAGTTTAACAAATCCATTATCTGCAACGTTTTTTCCATTGTCCACTACAAATGCTTGAAATGTCGACTAGTATAAAACATTTGTTGCGAGGTTGAAAGTTCATTATTTGTCTGTCAGAATGCATTGGAATGGTGTCTCCCCTATGAAGGACAATTCTTTTGGTTCGTATTTGGTTTTCCCCAGCAAAGTTGCAGGCCTAAAACAGAGAGAGACAGGGAGATAGGTAGAGGGGGTAGGCAGACAGACAGACAGACAGACGGACGGACAGGTAGGTATGCAGGCAGACAAAGGAGGGAGAGAGAGAGTCCAGAGACAGAGAATGACCACAGATAGACGGACAAACGTACAGATAGAGAGGAAATACAGTGGCAGATTTTTAAGGATTGACATATGGATGGGCTATGTCGATGGGAGGCCGATGGCTGGTGCTTGGGTGGGCAGGAACTGCAGGGAGGCATTGGCGCAGGGAAAGGGTCGAGAGTAAGGGGTGCTGTCAGTTTAGGCCATCAGAGGAAAGGCAACTGGCTGGCGTGTGGATGGGCGTTCGGACAGAAAGAAGAATGATGGTAAAAGGACATTAACCCATTACCACACAATCCCTACTTTTTAGGCCCCTGAAAAAGAAGCCTTTTGAAAACACTGTGGGAAAAGGAGAAAATGCTGGTAACCAGCATTTTCCCCTTTTCCCACAGTGTTTTCTACCCTTCCCAGAACAAATTTCTATTTTTCAGTCACCTTTATTTTGTCGTCTGCAAATGCTTTCAATTTGGACCGGTCTAAAACTTTCTCGTTTGGTAAAGAGTTAAAACAAAATTTATACAGTGAAGAGACGTTAATATTTCTCACGAAAATGGTAAGCAAAATCTACTAATACATCCTCGGATACCCCGGGGTCTCCCTATTTGCTACGCTACATCGACCCCTGGGACAATTGACTAATAAAACTTTGAATCAGCCGCAGAAAATCGATACGAAACGTCATAGCGTACACTCCACTCGCCCATCACAAAATGATGATGGAACCAATGAAAAGCCAGCATTCGGCCAGCGGTAAAGCAAGGGAAATTCAATTAATTGTCCCAGGGGTCGATGTAGCGTAGCAAATAGGAGATCCCGGGGTATCCGAGGATGCTACTAATAGAACAACAAAGAATTAATAAAGTGGGCCTTTCTACTTACATTAAACTGTCCAACTAATAACAAAACTGAACTTTTAACATAAAAGTATATAAGAGATCCTCAAAACTACCGTTATCTGGTTGGTGAAATACAGTAAACTTGTAAAGCCTAATAATAATGCACTATTGCTTAGGATTGCTTATAGAGATTGATAGTCGGGAATATCATAAACCAATGACAGTTAGTGAGAAGTTAATGTGGCTGAACGTCGACCCTTTACCTTACAGTCCCGATTTTTAACGACCATGAAGTTGGCGACATTTGAAGACAATGTGGAAAAAGCAGAAATTGCTGGTAATCATCAATTTCTCCCTTTCCAACAATGTTTTCTGTCCCATCTCAGACGAATATCATCATTTGAGCTGGACTGAATTTGTCGTCTGCAACTGCTTGCAGTATATTTATGTCCAGTCTATTGTTGTCTAGGAGTTAAAGATACTAGTTTTGTGTACAGCAAAACTGTAGATGCACGAGTTAAGTGTAGAGATCTCGACCAGACTGCATAAAACGTCCTCTATGGCCTGCAACAAACGACACTTTCCATTCTTTTTTTTAATTTTCTGGTTTGCGCAATTCTACTGTAGCACAAAGTCTAATTCAGTCGTAAAGTGTCGTCTCAGATTAGCCTGCGCATACTGCGCAAGCTAATCTGAAACGACACTTTAAAACACAAATGTCCGAATGCTCCTTTTTCCGTGTTGTAAGCTATATGTTCTTTTATCTGCATTGTACGATACTTAAGTTGACCTGGTTAAATTGAATACAAAGAGAATTTTTTTTTTTACTGACTGAGCCTACACTGACTGTTGAGCCTAAAACTGGATAGACTGCGAATGCTGACACTGACGAGATTGACACAAACATTACCAACTCAGACGAGCCTTACACTGAGGTTTCTGAAAATGGCGAAACTGACACTAAAGAGAATTACACTCAGAAGTATGAAACTGACAAGACAAACACTGACGAACCTGACACTGGAGAGACTGCTATGCCTGAAACTGACAAGCCTTACAACGAGGAGACTGACAACTACGAGACTGACACAGATAAGACTAACACTGACGACACTTACACAAGCAAGAAACTGACAAGACAGACACTGATGAACTTGACACCGGAGAGACTACCAAGCCTGACACTGACGAGCGTTACACTGAGGAGACAAGCAACGGCGAGAATGACACAGAAAAGACTAACACTGAGAAGACTTGCACAGGAGTGGGATCAAGAGGACTACATGATCGCAGAGGGTTATTTCTCTACGTAGACTAATGACCCGGTTCATTCCTCTACGTAGTCAACTGCCGACCCTGAAACTTGAGAGACTGGGAAGGCTGACACTACAGAGACTAACACCAATGAAGACCTACAGTACTTTGACGATACTAACACTGACAAGCCTGAAGCCCACGAGACATACACCCCGACACTGACACTGATGGCAATATTTCTGACGAGACTAGAACTGAGAAGACATGAACTGACATTACTTACATTGACGAGACGAACATGTGGATGCTAAGGTTTACTTACATTTGCAAGCCTGACACCGAAAAGCCAAAAAATGACGAGACTTACACGATCAAGAATAACACTGACGAGACTTTCACTTGCAAGTCTAACACTGCCGAGACTGAAAATGATGAGATTAACATTGATAAGAGTGTCAACGACGAGGTTGACTCTAACTAGATCGACAAAGACGAGCCTAACACCGATAGGCGTAAGTTGATCGATTGGTTGTATGGTGTTCAACGCCGTTTTCGACATTATTTAAGTTATACTGCGGAGGCAAATTCACCTATCCATGCTTTCCTGAACTTTCTTTTACCAGTAGTGGGAACAATATTCTTTCTAAGGCACTAGTGGCTTTTCTTAACTTACAAATAACTCAGCCTGCCACGTATTAAAAAGATTTTGTTTTTTTTTTTCTTTTGGTTGCCATGGCTACCAGAGTTATGGGTGGAATTCAATTCTTTGAACTAATTCGGTAAAATTTAACCTAAGGAACATCCCTGCCACGTATCATCAAAATTGGCCCAGTGGTTCAAGAGAAGAAGAAGTTTAAAGAAATTTTTGACGGACGCTGGACGCCGGACATAGGGCGATCCCAATAGGTCACCTTTAGCACTTTGTGCTATGGTGAGCTAAAACAAAAACAATTTAAAACAAGAGGAACATGATGGTCCTATATTGCTCATCTGAGTACTAAGCAGTAAAGGTCTACAATGAAGATAAATACCAAATATCAAAAATAAAGGTCAAATAATTTTGACAGGGTATGTAACTTTGCAAAATGCATAGATCTTTTAATTTTAGAGAAGAAGATTTTTAAAGTTTTTCTTCTTTGTGCCTATGTTTCAAACTTGTGACCCCAGCGGCTGGGCCATTTTTGACCCCAGGGGCATCATTTGAACATTTGTGGTACAGATCCACTAAGAGATGCTACATACCAAATATCAAAGCTCTGCACCTTCTAGTTTCAAAAAAGAAGAAATTTAAAGTTTTCCTTCTTTGTTCCTATGTTTCAAAATTGTGACCCCCGTGGTGGAGCCAGTTTTGACCCCAGGGGCATCATATGAACAATCTTGGTAGAGGTCAACTAGGACATACTACATACCAAATATCAAAGCTCTGCACCTTCTAGTTTCATAGAAGAAGAATTTTAAAGTTTTCCTTCTTTATTTCTATGATTCAAACTTGTGACTCCCGGGATCGAGCTAGTTTTGACCCAAGGGGTATCATATGAACAACCTTGGTAGAGGTCCACTAGGAAATACTACATACCAAATACATGTAGCAAAGCTCTGCACCTTCTAGTTTCAGAGAAGAAGAATTTTTAAGTTTTCTTTCTTTGGGTCCATGTTTCGAACCTGTGACCCATGGGGCGGGGCCAGCTTTGACCCTAGGGACATCATATGCACAATCTTGGTAGAGGTCCACTAGGAGATGCAACATGCCAAATATCAAAGCTCTGCACCTTCTAATTTCAGAGAAGAAGAATTTGAAAGTTTTCCTTCTTTGTTCCTATGTTTCAAACTTGTGACCCCAGGGTGGGGCCAGTTTTGACACCAGAGACATCATATGAACAATTTTTACCCAAGGGACATCATATGAACAATCTTAGCGGAGGTCCACTAGGAGATGCTTCATAACAAATATCAAAGCTCTGCACCTTCTACTTTCAGAGTAGAAGAATTTTAAAGTTTTTCTTCTTTGTTCCTATGTTTCAAACTTGTGACCCCCGGGGTGGGGCCAGTTTTAACCCCAGTGGTATCATATGACCAATCTTGGTGGATGTCTACTAGGAGATGCTACACGCCAAATTTCAAAGTTCTTCGGCTTTTAGTTTAAGAGAAGAAGTTTTTTTTAAAGATTTTGCTATTTTTGTCTTTTGGTTGCCATGGCAACCAGAGTAATAGGTGGAATTCAATCTCTTGAACAACTTTGGTAGAACTTCACCTAAGGAACATCCCTGCCAAGTTTCATCAAGATTGGCCCAGTGATTTAAGAGGAGAAGATGTTTAAAGAAATTGTGGACGACGCACGACGGACGACGGACGTAGGACATTGGGCGATCACAAAAGCTCACCATGAGCACTTCGGGCTCAGGTGAGCTATAAATCAAGAGGACCATGATGGTCCTATATTGTTCACCTGTGTACTAAGCAGTAAAAGTCTACAATGAAGATAAATACCAAATATGAAAGTTCAAGGCCAAAAAGTTCTGACAGGGTATGTAAATGTGCAAAAAGCATTTTCTTCTTTTCCCAAAATGCTTTCACAACCCTTTTTCTTCAGGGTCATTGAAAGTCAGGTATGCTAAGGGAATGAATTAACCTGGGGGCCAGACGTTGATTACCTTGTAAAAATGGCGGTTGAATGGCAGATTAAAAAACATCATTCGCTAATCGGTAAGACACAAATGAGACTTGTCTCAATAACTTTTTATCAAATTTCAAAGAATGTTTGCTGAGACATTAATCAAACTAGCGAAAACTGGGAACCCTAGACTAACAGGTCACAACATTAATGACCGATCTATCCGTAATCGACAAGTCCAGTATGTGAAAGGTAATCCCCTTTTCATGACGCACCGTACAGAAGAAATGTGTATAAAAAGACTATTCTAGGGAAGATATGCTTCAAGTTTCATAAATTCCAAGGACTTTAGAAGATATCCTTCGAGGAGGATGGATGGGCGAACTGATAGTAATTGGTCCATAATGAAATTATACATTTAGTCCCCTTTTATGATAACATGTTTTTTTATGAAATGAAATCAAATAACTATTAACTACATTTTGTCCTGTAGTGAAAGAGATATTGGTCCACAGTGAAAATATACACAAAGCCCCCTTTTTCCATGACATAACATTTAATGAAAAAAGGTAAAATATTGTTATTGGCAGACTATCATAAGGAACACACGTACGAAATTTCCATCTTGTTTCCGAGAAGAAGAATTTTTAAGTTTTTCTTCTTTGTTCCCATGTTCAAACTTGTGACCACCAGGGTGGGGCCAGTTTGGATTCCTGGGGCATCTTATGAACAAACTTCATAGAGGTCTACTAGAAGATGCTTCTTACAAACTATAAAAGCTCTACATCTTCTAGTTTCAGAGACAAAGAATTTTAAAGTTTTCCTGCTTTGTTCCATTATTTCGATCTTGTGACCCCCTGGCCAGGGCAAGTTTTGACCCCAGGGATATCATATGAATAACATTGGTAGAGGTCCACTAGGAGATGCTACATAACAAATATCAAAGCTGTGCACCTTCTACTTTCAGAGAAGAGGAATTTTAAAGTTTTTCCTTCTTTGTTCCTGTGTTTCCAAACTTGTTACCCCCCGGGTGGGGGTTTTGACCCAAGGGACATCATATGACCAAACTTGGTAGAGGTGCACTACGAGATGCTACATACCAAATATCAAATCTCTGCATCTTCTAGTTTAAGAGAAAGATAATTTTAAACTTTTCTTTCCTTGTTGCCATGTTTTAAACTTGTGGCCCCCTGGAGCGGGGCCAGTTTTGACCACAAGGACATCATATGAACAATCGTGGTAGAGGCCCTCTAGGATATGCTACATATCAAATATCAGAAAAAGCCATCTAGTAAATGAAACAATATGCGATAGGAAATAAAAGATAACAAGAGGACCATGATGGTCCTATATTGCTCACCTAAGTACATCATATGAAAAATCTTGGTAGAGGTCTACTAGGAGATGCTTCATAACAAATATCAAAGCTCTGCACCTTCTAGTTTCAGAGAAGAAGATTTTTAAAGTTTTCCTTCTTTGTTCCTATGTTTCAAACGTGTGACCCCCCCCCCCCCGAATGGGGCCAGTTGTTACCCTAGGGGCATCATATGAACAATCTTGGTAGAGGTCCACTAGGAGATGCTACATACAAAATATCAAAGCTCTGCACCTTCTAGTTTTAAAAAGAAGATTTTTAAACTTTTCCTTCTTTGTTCCTATGTTTCAAACTTATGACCCCCCGAATGGGGCCAGTATTGACCCTAGGGGCATCATATGAACAATCTTGGTAGAAGTCCACTAGGAGATGCTTCATAACAAATATCAAAGCTCTGCAACTTCTAGTTTCAGAGAAAAATATTTTTAAAGTTTTCCTTCTTTGTTCTTATGTTTCAAACTTGTGACCCCCCGAATCTTGCCAGTTTTGACCCTAGGGGCATCATATGAACAATTTTGGTAGAGGTCCACTAGGAGATGCTTCATACAAAATATCAAAGCTCTGCACATTCTAGTTTCAAAAAAATTTTTTTTTAAAAAAAGTTTTCCTTTTTTGTTCCTATGTTTCAAACTTGTGACCCCCCGAATGGGGCCAGTTTTGACCCTAAGGGCATCATATGGACAATCTTGGTAGAGGTCCACTAGGAGTACTACATAAAAAATATCAAAGCTCTGCCCCTTGTAGTTTCAGAGAAGAAGATTTTTAAAGTATCCCTTTTTTGTTCCTATGTTTCAAACTTGTGATCCCCGCGGCGGGGCCAGTTTTGACCCCAGGGGCATCATATGAACAATCTTGGTAGAGGTCCACTAGGATATACTACATACCAAATATCAAACCTCTGCATCTTCTAGTTTCAGAAAAGAGAAGATTTTTAATTTTTTCCTTCTTTGTTCCTATGTTTCAAACTTGTGACCACTGGGGCGGGGCCAGTTTTGACCCTAGGGACATCATACGAACAATCTTGGTAGAGGACCACAAGGAGATGCTACATACTAAATATCAAAGCTCTGCCCCTTCTAAACCAAATATCAAAGCTCTACGCCTTCCAGTTTCAGAGAAGATTTTCAAACATTTTGCTATTTTTTTCCTTTTGGTTGCCATGGTAACCAGAGTTATGGATGGAATTCAATCTCTTGAACAACTTTTATAGAGCTTTACCCAAGGAACAACTCTGCCAAGTTTCATCAAGATTGGCCCTGTGGTTTGGGAGGAGAAGATGTTTAAAGAAATTGTCGACGACGGTCGGCGCCTGACGGACGACGCACGACGGACATTGGGCGATCACAAAAGCTCACCATGAGCACTTCATGCTCAGGTGAGCTAAAACTAAAGGAATACTTTAGGATCCAATGTAGGGAGCTTTTGAATAAATTGCAACATCGTACAAATTTAATACTTTTAAAAAGAATTAGAAATAAAGACAAAACATTTCGACTTATGGAAGCTTCAAATAATTATGATGTCTATATATGGTATAAGGATCCTTGCTTCATTCTCAAGTCCAGGCAAAAATGGAGTTTCATTTATGCTTTAGGTGGTGATAAAATTTGAAGCGAAGTCTTCAACTTGATAACAATGACAGCGAGAAAATTAATTTAAGTTTCATGTACAAAAATCTTGATTCAAGAAGATTTTTTTTAACCTTAAACCGTGTATCCCGTGACTTAACCACGCTGAGGAAGATAGTTTTTGAAATCATTGTGTGCAACCAGCATTTCATCTTGTCCTACAACATTTCTTACCTTGTGAAAGACAAACTTTGTTACTTCAACCACATTTAATTTGTCACATGCACTATAGAGGATGAGTCTAAATCTACTGGTATTGAAAAGAATTTAACCCTTTAACACACAATGAGGACTTTTGACGACCCTGAGAAAGAATCCTTTTGAAAACATTGTAGGAAAAGGAGAGAAGAGGACCATGATGGTCCTATTTCGCTAACCTGAGTACCAAGCTGTAAAATCAAACTTGTGACCCCTGGGCAAGGCCAGTTTTGACCCCAGGGGCATCCTAAGATAAAAATTGGTAGAGGTCTACTGGGAGATGTTACTTACAAAATATCAAAGCTCTACGCCTTCTATTTTCAGAGAAGTAGAATTTTAAAGGTTTCCTTCCAGGGGCACAGTTTGAAGAAACTTTGTAGAATTCCACTAAGAGATGCTACAAACCAAATATCAAAGCACTACGCCTTCTGTTTTCAGAGAATAAGAAATTTAAAGTTTTCCTTCTATGTTCCTCTGTTTCAAACTTGTGTCCTCGGGGCGGGACCACTTTTGACCCAAGGGGCATCACATGAACAATCTTGGTAGAGGTCCACTAGGAAATGCTACATACCAAATATCAAAGCTCTGCACCACCTAATTTCAGACAAGAAGAATTTTAAAGTTTTCCTTCTTTATTTCTATGTTTCAAAATTGTGACCACCGGGGCTGGGCCAGTTTTGACCCCAAGGCCATCATATGAACAATCTTGATAGAAGTTCACTAGGAGATGCTACATACAAAATATCAAAGCTCTGCACCTACTAGTTTCAGAGAAGAAGATTTTTGAAGTTTTCCTTCTTTGTTCCTATGTTTCAAACTTGTGTCCCCGGGCCGGGACCAGTTTTGACCCAAGGGGCATCATATGAACAATCTTGGTAGTAGTTTACTAGGAAATGCTACCTACCAAATATCAAAGCTCTGCACCACCTAATTTCAGACAAGAAGAATTTTAAAGTTTTCCTTCTTTATTTCTATGTTTCAAACTTGTGACCACCGGGGCGGCGCCAGTTTTGACCCCAAGGCCATCATATGTACAATCTTGATAGAAGTTCACTAGGAGATTCTACATACAAAATATTAAAGCTCTGCACCTACTAGTTTCAGAGAAAATGAGTTTTGAAGTTTTCTTTCTTTGTTCCTATGATTCAAACTTGTGACCGCCGGTGCGGGACCAGTTTTAACCCCAGGGACATCATATGAACAAAATCTTGGCAGAAGTCCACTAGGAGATGCTACATACCAAATATCAAAGCTCTGCACTTTCTAATTTCATAGAAGAAGATTTTTAAAGTTTTCCTTCTTTGTTCCTAAGTTTCAAACTTGTGGCCCCCAGGGGGGAGCCAATTTTTACCCAAGGGACATCATATGAACAATCTTGGCGGAGGTCCACTAGGAGATGCTACATACCAAATATCGAAGCTCTGCATTTTCTAATTTCAGAGCAGAAGGTTTTAAAAGTTTTCCTTCTTTGCTCCTTTGTTTCAAACTTGTGACCCCCGGGATGGGGCCAGTTTTGACCCCGGGGGCATCATATGAACAATCTTGGTAGAGGTTCATTAGGAGATGTTTCATACCAAATATCAAAACTCTGCACTTTCTAATTTCAAAGAAGAAGACTTTTAAAGTTTTCCTTCTTTGTTCTTATGTTTCAAACTTGTGAACCCCAAGGCAGGGCCAGTTTTGACCCCAGGGGCATCCTAAGAACATACCAAATATCAAAGCTCTGCACCTTCTAGTTTCAGAGAAGACGATTTTTGAAGTTTTCCTTCTTTGTTCCTATGTTTCAAACTTGTGTCCCCCGGGGCATGGCCAGTTTTGACCCCAGTGGCATCATATGAACAATCTTGATAGAGGTCCACTAGGAGATGCTACACACCAAATATCAAAGCTCTGCACTTTCTAGTTTCAGAAAAGTAGATTTTTAAATTTTTTCCTTCTTTGTTCCTATGTTTCAGACTTGTGACTCCCGGGGCGGGGCAAGTTTTGACCCCAGGGGCATCATATGAACAATCTTGGTAGAGGTCCACTGGGAGATGCTTCATATCAAATGTCAAAGCTCTACGCCTTCTAGTTTCAGAGAATTTTTTTTTCGAGATTTTGCTATTTTTTTCTTTTGGTTGCCATGGCAACCAGAGTTATGACTGGAATTGAATTCCTTTAACAACTTTGGTAGAGCTTCACCCAAAGAACATCCCTGTCATATTTCATCAAGATTGGCCCAGTGGTTTAGGAGGAGAAGATGTTTACAAAATTGTGGACGTCGGACGACGGACGACGCACGACTGATGACGCACGACGGACATTGGGCGATCACAAAAGCTCACCATGAGCACTTCGTGCTCAGGTAAGCTAAAAATGCTGGTAACCAGCATTTTCCCTTTTTCCCCACAATGTTTTCTACCCTATCAATAAACAATTGCAACATTTGAGCCACACTGAAATTCTGGTCTGCAAATGCTGTCAATTTGGACAAAAAGAAAATTTTGTCGTCTGGTAAACTAAAATTTTGTCGTCTGGTAAAAAGTTAAACATTGATCGAGTCAACTGAAGCTGAGGTGTACACGAACAAGGTCGTATAAGCATGGAACAATATGGAATCACTGCAGAGACGATTAAAGCGGCAAAAAGCCAAAGTATTTCCTTCAAACACCGTTTTCTTTTCCTCTCTCTGACATCTCCGTCGAATTTGTTTTCCCGGATGTTCCTGACTGCAGTTGATTAAAATCTTTGGAACAGGATTTTTTGTACAGATAGAACACTCGTCGGTTACACACGTAGGAGAAACAAACAAATACACCTTGAGAGGCATTAAGTCCAACGACGAAGAACGAGAATATCGTTAAAGGCAACACAGCATCAACAATCTGTAATGGCCACGTGACTCCAACAACAGTACACAGTTTTATATAGACGAAGAATTCTCGTTTGTCCCCTGAACTTTGTATTCGTGGTGATGTCCGAATTTTGTGGAAAGCCAATATAAAGAAAATGATATTTGTCAAGAATATTAATGATGATGGGATGATGAAAGCACAAACGATGCCATAAATGTTTGTAAGAAAGCAGCGAATACCGCCGTATCCAGTAAAAGTTCCCGAGGATGACACAAAAAATATGGTAAAAGTTGTTGACACTATAACAAACGGCATGCTAAAAACGTACAATAAATATTTGGAGAATCGTTTCCTGGATAAACTTGGTACAGACATGGCCTTGCTACAAAACACTCGAAACATGTGAAAAGAGCAAACGTTCATAGAGAAAAAAGTAGCCAGCCATAGATAGTGGATCGCAATTCCCATGATTGTACACGCAGGATACTCTGTCGTGTCTTTCAAAGACATACCAAACTGTAGAGTGCCCTGCGCACAAAACATACACAAACACAACACCATGTTATTTTTACCTGGTAAAGTTCTCAACGATGAGAACAAGCAGTAAGTGACAAAAGTTATGAACAGACAAACCATTGATAATATGGAACACACTTCACTGAATATATTATATGCCTTTAAAAACTTATCCACCGAGTTCGAGCCAGTACTGTTAGCACTTGATGTAAACCGCCTGTAATCCTTTAAACACACTCTTGCAGACGTTCCATCCAATTTGTAGTAGGTTCTATCTATGACGATGTTAGACTTTTCTAGAATTAGGTTGTATGTAGTATTGTCTATTGTATATTCGGTTTCGTCCAGTTTGATCTGCACACAGGTAAAAAATCGGTCAACATGAGCGTTATATGAAAACAGAAAAAAGTTATTTTCGGAGTACATGCATCTCTGTTCGTTACTAAATGCGAACTGTGAAATGTGACTATCTTTAGGCTCAGCTCTTAGACATACGTTTTTGCCGCTCATAGTTTCAACTTTGTACATGTCTGTAAGAGTATCCACTAGAACAGATTCCAACACATTCCTGTTTTTAGTAGTAGAAACATCTATGTCACATTGTATGCTTATATCCTTCAGCAAATACAGATAAACGATGTTTCCTCCTCCGGCGCTTGGATCTAGGCAATGTACATTTGTAAATGCAACGCATCCGCTGAATATATGCTTTGTCGATGGCTCGTTCAAGTCTATCTTTCCCGCTACACTGGCTTTGAAAGTTTCAAGAACGTGCTGTAAATTTATTGTTTCTGTAATTTTCATTTCCTCCTCTCCACACTCCGAATTTTCTTTGTGTCGTTTGTTATTTCCGTTATGACGACGCATTCTTAAGGTTAAATCTAGCGTATATGACAAAGCTTCGCCATTTTCTAGTAAAGATTCACACGTATTGTTTCGTAAAACCTTACCTGGTCTACAAAACAATGGTCGGCATATTTTCTGCAATAAAATAGTAGAAAGATGGATAAAATTTTAATATTCGTTTATACATTTGCACTTTTGTTTTCAATCATTCTAATTATCTTTCTTGTCATTTGATGAAGCGCGCATTTGTCAGATGCATTTTTTTTCTATAAATTGCCTCTATTATTACTTGTGAGTTTTGTCTAAAAGCAGAAGGGTGCAAATTTTATGTCTGAAAGTTCAATGACGATACCATGTCATCTGAAGATACAGACAATTGAAATACAAACCACAATAAAAAGTGGGTATTGGTTTTTTATGTTAATTTTATTTACGTTAAAATGTCGAAATTCTTTTCATCGAGTGAACATCATCGGCGATGAAATAGTTGCGCCACTGGTGAAAACATTACCGATCATGTTCACTCGATGAAATAAATTTCCATTTTTCACTGAAATAAAAAAGTTTTTTTTTTGCCTTTAAGTCTTTCTTTTTTCGGGGGGAGGGGGGTAACTTACATCGAAATCCAATACAGTTCTTTTCGGTTATTCCCCTTGTCTTTGAATTAGTGACTGTAGTCGGAAGGACTAGAAATTGCTGGCCATCACCATGTGTTCATTTCGCATCAATGTTTTTAACAGCATTCTTTTTTCAAAACCATTAAAATGCTGAACTGTGTGTAAAATTTTAATTTCCAAGTTGTGCAAAAGGACAACTCTTTATCACCCAATTACTGTATATATTTTATGTTTATAGCTCATAATCAAATTATGCAATTATTTTGGTTGCTCAGTCCTGTTCTTTAAGGGAAATGGCATTCATATTGGTATGGATGAGGGTCAACACCATCCGACATGTTCCCTCGGACTGGCGTGGCCCTCAACCTTACCATTCGTGTTTATAACAACACGCCTTCCCAAATACCCTATTTGCCTGTCTGTCTGCCTGTCTGTCCGTCTAAAAATATTTCATTATCAAGGGACGCAGTTATTAAACTAATGCAACTTTATTTTTTCTCATGTGTCTATGTATTATAGATCTGAGATTAAAAGTATTTGTCTGTCTGTCTGTCTGTCTATTGAGTGAGAAAATGTTGTTGATAGGAATACGCCCTGCTCTTTTGGTTGCACACCGAAAGCAAAAGCACCGCAGCAAAAGCTGACCAAACCCAAGTATAAACTTTAAATTATGCATCTATATTTCATGCTTTCCGGTAGGATATCCAGAAATAGCAGTGAACATATTTTTCGATATTACACGGGTACGACCAGTGAAAATACCGATATTCTTGTTCTTGTTGCCTAGGTAAATTGTGGTACCTCAGAACCAGATGGAAAATGACGTCATTTACCTTACATTTCTCGCGTTTGACATATTATTGTAATGCGTTGCTATGCGGGAGAGGTACGCCACGGGGAATAACGGAAAAGAATTGTGCTGGATTTTGATAAGCTCCACCCAGAAAAGGTTAAAAAGCATGAAAAAAATAGAACATATTTTTATATTCGGTGAAATCTCGAAATTTATTTCATTTCGTGAACGCCATCGGAAGTATTTTCACGAGTGGATGCGCCACTCGTGAAAATATTACCGATAGTGTTCACTCTATGAAATAAATTTTGATCTTTCACCGAAGAAAAAAAATCTCCACTTATTTCATACTTAACATTTGTTAATCGAGAAATAACGGTACCGGTAGCATATTGTTTGATATTTCATGCTTACGGCAAGTGAAACATCCCGATTTCACTTTCTAACTCTCCAATTGAAGGCGGAAACACAAGTTATCCAGGTAAACGCCATTTCAGTCTTTACCAAATGTCAAAATTTTAGACTGCTCCAAATTGAAAGCATTTACAGACGACATAATTAATGAGACTCAAAAATTGAAATTTGTTCTGGGAAGGTAGAAAACATGGTGGGAAAAGGAGAAAATGCTGGTTACCAGCATTTTCTCCGTTTCCCGCGATTTTTCCGAAAGGTTTCCTTCTCTGGGTCGCGAAAACCAGGGATTGTTCGGGAACGGGTTAATCAGATGGAAATTTGACGTAATTTACCTTACATTTCTCTCTTGTTGCGTTATACTGAAATGCGTTCTTATGCAGCGGGGATCGAACACCATGGGAAATTACCTAAATCAACCGTACTGGACTATAATGTAACCCCCAAACCAAAACAAAAAGCGTTTAGAAGCATGAAATAAATAGAATATTTGTCTCGGTGAAAGAACAAAATCTATTTCATGCTTTCTGGTAGGATATCGAGAAATAGTAGTGAAAATATTTTTCGATCTTACACAGGTACCACCAGTGAAAATACCAGTTTTCATGTTCTGGTTGCCTAGGTTAAAGTCATCGTGAAAATATGACGATGTTCACGCGATGAAATATATAGAGGATATTTGTTGTTTTTTTCGGTGAAAGATCGAAATTTATTTCATCGAGTAACACCATCGAAAATATTTTCACAAGTGGCGCAGCCACGAGTGAAAATATTACCGATAGTGTTCACAAGATGAAATAAATTTTGATCTTTCACCGAAAAAAACAAATATTCTATTTAGTTCATGCTTTTAACCCTTTCTGGGAGGATCTTTATTAAAAATCCAGTACAGTTCTTTTCCGTTATTCCCCGTGGCGAACCCCTCCCGCATAGCAATGCATTACAATATTACATCAAGCGCGTGAAATGTAAGGTAAATGACGTCACATTTCCCATCTGGTTGTAAGGCACGCGCAATTTACCTAGGCAACAAGAACGTGAAAATCGGTATTTTCACTGGTCCAACCAGTGTAAGATCGAAAAATATATTCACTGCTATTTCTCGATATCCTACTCGAAAGCATGAAATAAATTTTGATCTTTCACCAAAATAAACAAATATCCTCTATATATTTCACTATACAAATACTTACTAGTGAATAATCGTAGGAACCGTTGACACATTCTGGTGTAGAAATCAGGGTTGCAAAATCTGCATACGCCAGAGAAAACAAATTTCTGTAAGGCGTCTGAACTTGTGTGCCACCGGTACCAGAGTCTGCATCAAAATGCCTTGATGACGATCCCACTATCAACTGTTTAATAAGAAATGAAATTCGACAGATCATCACGTTGTATAAGTATACATGAATGCCATGGCCACAAGTATATCGAACAGTATATCTTAATCATTTTTATGTGTAAGTGAAATAATTACATACGTAATAACTATAAATGTGCCACACTATCGCAAAAGGGGGCTTAATGCACAATCACAACACATAATTATGAATCCATAAATTCATTTCATCTATTTTGATAATCCAAAAACCAGATTTCTAATATGAGCTTAACCCTCATTTTCTGCTACAAAATTAAATGTAACTTTAAAAGCTGATGGTAAAATCCCAAATAATCCTGTTCTAAACTTTCTTTTGAGAAAAATACCTCCTTAGCGGATAGTATAGATCCAAGATTCAGACTGCACTTTCTTTGCAGTCTGATTGTGATCTACACCGTGCGCAAAAGGTCAGTGAGTCGAGCTTAGCAGCTTCAGAATTTATTCATGAAAAAAAAAAAAAGAAAAACGGGGTCTCTGAAAACACCAAGAAAGCAATACGCTTGAAATATTTTTAGAAAGATAATTATTCGACATGATAAAAACCGCTAGATAATGAAACATCGTGTTTTCTTGAAAAAAGTGGCAACTAGCCTATATCAATCTCGCCTTCTCGTTCTGCCCTCCTGAAGATGGGATTGAAGAAGATCATTTATGAAACGGCTTTTTCATTAATTAAGTTTATT
Source organism: Tridacna crocea (assembly GCA_943736015.1). Lineage (NCBI taxonomy): Eukaryota > Metazoa > Mollusca > Bivalvia > Cardiida > Cardiidae > Tridacna > Tridacna crocea. Next base: position 22,290,307 of record OX031069.1, read on the forward strand.
CACAGAAGCTACACCAGAATATTAAACGCCAATTACAAAGCTTTTGCGCATTTTAACCCTTTACCCATTATGGCATTTCTATGGTATTTCTAATTGACCCTTAATAACAGCAAGGATGAAGCGGTTTCTTATGTGTATTTGACACCTTTTGATATTGTAGAAAACATTGTGGTAAAAGGTGAAATTGCTCGTCACGAGCAATTTCACCTTTTACCAAAATGTTTTCCAAAGGCTCCTACGAGCAATGCGTAGAAATGAGTATCTATGGAGTAAAGGGTTAAGGAAGCTACTGCTTTTCTTTGATTTGTTTTCGACGTAGATCTATACATACGATAACTTATTAAATTCGGAAACAAATTCGAAATCGGAGCCTTCAATAACGCAAGTCAAGTCTTTAAACATACATTTAGTTACATTAGAAAATAACACTTACCAATTCAGCAGCAGGTATATTACAACGACTGCAGTAGTAATTCTTAAATGGTAACCATCTAGTTTGAGGTTTTGTCGTGTGACACAATGCTTCAATTTCATCAAATAGTATTTCGTTACTATCAACAAGTCCAGTCACATTACACGTTGATATCACATCCTGTTTCATGAATTTACTTTCGTCAATTTCCGGATTACAAATATAACAGGCATAATTTTTATATAGAAACCCATTTATCCTGTACTGTGGAAAGGATGGGCCTAGGTCTTCAGAATTTTCACACACGGACAGGACATCATCATCTCTGGTGATCCATTTTCCCGTTTGGTTACAGTATAAGAATTCGGTCGTTTTACCCATGCGATAGTCATCATCTATTATCTTTAAAACACTTGGAGGAATGTTGAGAGCGTCTAAGTTAGACATACTTTCTGTTCTGTGTTGTTTCATCACATATTCCCAATGAACATTGTAAACTTTCTCCCTCCTAGATTCACCGATAAAATAACCAGCACAGAATTGCTTCGTCGCATTGATCAAAGACGGCAGCACTGTCTGTTGGATGATTAACGACTTTTCAAAAAAACTGCTACATTTTACGGATATGTCAATACGAATATTCTGAACTTCCCCGACATTACAAAACAAATAGGAAATGTTTCTGTAAGCGATCTGACCCTCATGTCGCACAGGCACAGCTGATAGAACTTTTAAGTGGTCTTTGGTTAAGATTAAAGTGTGGTTAAACTGTTTGCTGCATTTGTCAATCATTGTGTAGCATGGTATATCGTCATCTTGTAGCGCTAAGTCCTTTTCTATCTGAATCCCGGGTTTAAACTGCATGACTGTGGACTTGCTGTAGCAAGAGTATGGTCTTTTTTTCAAAATGAAATCCACACAGCACTTGCCACTTTCCACACAATTTTCTTCACATGAACAGCTATTCAGACCTTTACAAACAGGATTACTAAGACCTTGTAGTGATTCGCTATGAACAGACAAGTCACAAGTATTATGATTCCCACATACACTTACATAATCATCATACTGCGTATCTATCTTTTCACTTGTCTTATCAATTTCTTTGGGTTTATTTAAAGGTGCACTATTGCCATCGTACATACTTTCAATAAAGTCAGTCAGATGTGATAGCTTGTTTTCGCCATAAAAATTGAGACTAACTTTAAGGCTAGATAGAGGAGCTCTTTTGTCATCAAGTTGCTCGTCAATAGATACTTTTATTTCATCTGTGGACAAAGAATCTGCGAATAACTGTCTCAGTGAAATGACACCATTACAAATTAAGCAATACACGTTTTTATACGGGTACAGTCTACTTATAGCTGGCTGTGTCACACACGCAGATTCTAGCAGTGGATCAAAATCTGTCCATTTTTGGGATATGTTACATTTGTCAATTGTTAAGGGCGAGGAAATAGATATAATGCTAGGGTTACACAAGTAACAAAAAACGTTTTTGAAATTTAAGAAAGAGTAACCGTTGTAGTGCTCGCATGCCCAGTTTATATCCGAGTCGTCAGTAAACCACAAACCTGTTACATTACATTTATCGATAAGGTTTGCAGCAGAACGAAACTTTGTGCATCCGCTTGGTTTTAAGCTGAAGTCATCCAAATCAAACAAAATTTTACAATTTTGTTTCCTTATTTCTTCCTTCAAATTGGAAAACGAATCAAAATTATCATTAAATGAATACAGAAAGGGACACTGAACAGAAATTTTCCACTCAGTAATGTTTTCATCTCCATGGCATTGTGCACAGAAGCGGTTTTTATAGGTCAGTGAAGTGTCAAGTGAGGTAACAGGCTGAATATTTGATTGGTTGATCGGTTGACTCTCACACCCTTTTATGATTTCATGTTCGCTATATTGAGGTGGGCATGTGGCAATCATGTGATGGCTGATTTGTTCGTCTGGTGGATAAACTTGAACATTTACACAGTCTTGGTCTGTGTATGCATAAATGTTCCCTGGACAGCAGTTTCCATTGGAAACACACCGGAAATCACATTCACATTTGTTACTACAAATAAATTGATCTGGTATATATAATGCACCCATGTTCAAGAAATTACATTCGCCTCTCGCTGGACAAACAAGCTCGTATTGTGTCAATAAATTAGCAAAATCGATTTCAACATTGTAGATTTTTTTGATATAATCAGTTAAATACTTTAACTTTTCAGCACTTAAAATATACTCTTTAAACTTATCAGCGACGTCTTTGAAGTGCATGTCCGGTGTTGAGAGAGTAGAAATGGGTTCAGTATGACCTTCATGATTTGATCGGTTGCCTTGCCTATCTGTATTTTTTGCCGGTTTTGTTTTTTCAGCATCAAAAGTCTTTGCTGGCAAGTTTGCAGTCTTTATTCCAGTATCAGATTGTATAGCAAATACTACCGGCCCATCACCGATGGTTGTTTTGTGAGCTTCCTGGTTATAGGCCAGTGAATTGGCTTGATCCGCTGACGTAACTTTAGATGTAATGTTATCGAATTTATTTGGAGTTTTAGTAGCACTTTCTGAAATCATTTCAGCAAGACTGTCGTGCGAATTAATTCCGAGGTCAACATCTGCGGGATGAGCTGAATTTTCGGTGACATTTTCTGCATTTGTTTTACTATGACTCTCTTCACCATTCGGTTCAGAATCTAACTCAGTTGAAATATACTGATCTACAGTGGTAGTTTCTGAAAATGTGATGTCTTGAGCCCCTAGTGTATTCAAATTAGTTCTTAAATGTTTCGCTGTAGTTGTCGAATGACTTTGAGGCTGTGCGGATGTCTTTGAAACACTTGCTTGGTAAAAAAGTAAAACTAGACAAAATGGTACCCATCCTGAACCGTAAATGGTCTTCAACCTAAAAAAGACACAAGTACATGTATGCAATAAATCAAATACTGTAAATATATATTCTTTTTACTTATATCTTTAAAAACAGACAACTGATTAACTGTGGCTGAAAAGAGATGATTTATTAATTAAAAGGTAGCACAATAAGAAAACGCTGTCGAAACGCGAGAAAGTGATTCACATCAACTTAGAATGAATGAATGATTCGCGCTAGAATTTTAGCAGAGGTATTACAGGGACATATTGACCTTAAATTGCCCTTTATGCAAAGAATAATTAAAGGGTGAATATTTGTATAATCGAACGGTACGGAAATTTTGTTAACGGTTTATGTCGGGTTTGACCCTTACAGTGCCTTAGTGAAAATGTTAGAGCTTTGGCGGATTACATACATCAAGATCAGACTGTACAGAAAGTAAAGAGTTCTATGTCACTCGTCACGTACTGCCAGTTTAATCAACAAAATCCTGTTTATTTCAGGCATTTTAAATATTTTTAAAGACATGACAAATTTATTCACGCAGCCGCATATAAGTTAAAAATCGTGCCCTTAGTTCTGCATGCAGACGATATTACCCGATGCTAGGTTTGGACGATAATTCAAGCATGAAAGATATGGTAATAGAGGTCATTTATTTCATATTCATGTTAATTTGTTCGAGTAATATGTGGGAATATTACTTCATAAACATTACGCGTCGATTTTGTGAGATCCTATAAACCCTTAGTCTGCTATCCACGGCGGACCCAACGTCCTTTTACAGCCAATACAGATCAAGATAAGACTACACAGAATGTGCAGTCTGATCTTGGACCTACACTGTCCGGTTTTGAAGAATTTTTCTACCAAAATTTAGACTTTTGGTATCGACTTGAACGTTTCATTTAACTTAATTAGCTGGATGAAGGTTAAAATATTATAGATGCTAAATGACATCGTCTCTGATCTCATAAAATACAGACAGTTCCCGATTGTAAAACGACCTTTAGTAAAGTATCAGTGTTGTACGTTCTTGCCGTGTTAAAATCCGTCTTTATTTCATGCTTACCGGTGGGATATCGAGAAATAGCAGTGAAAATATTTTTCGATCTTACACCAGTGAAAATACCGATTTTCACGTTCTTGTTGCCTAGGTAAATTGCGCGTGCCTAACAACCAGATGGGAAATATGACGTCATATACCTTACATTTCTCGCGCTTGACGTCACGTTGCTATGCGGGAGGGGTACGACACGGGGAATGAGGGAAAAGAATTGTACTAAATTTTGATAAGAAAGGGTTAAAAGCATAAAATAAATAGAATATTTGTTTTTTTCGGTGAAAGATCGAAATTTATTTCATCTCGTGAACACCATCGGTAATATTTTCACTCGTGGCTGCGCCACTCGTGAAAATATTACCGATGGTGTCCACTCGATGAAATAAATTTCGATCTTACACCGAAAAAAACAAATATCCTCTATTTATTTCATGCTTTCCGGTAGGATATCGAGAAATAGCAGTGAAAATATTTTTCGATCTTACACTGATACCACCAGTGAAAATACCGATTTTCACGTTCTTGTTGCCTAGGTAAATTGCGCGTGCCTAACGACCAGATGGGAAATATGACGTCATATACCTTACATTTCTCGCGCATGACGTAACGTTGCTATGCGGAAGGGGTACGCCACGGGGAATAAGGGAAAAGAGCTGTATTGAATTTTGATAAAGCTCCTCCCAGAAAGGGTTAAAAGCATAAAATAAATAGAATATTTGTTTTTTTCGGTGAAAGATCGAAATTTATTTCATCTCGTGAACACCATCGGTAATATTTTCACTCGTGGCTGCGCCACTCGTGAAAATATTACCGATGGTGTCCACTCGATGAAATAAATTTCGATCTTACACCGAAAAAAACAAATATCCTCTATATATCACATAACCTCCCTTGTTTTCAGTGTAATATACCCATTACGAATTTTCTTATCTCACACGTTTGATATCCCATTTGTGTGACGTCATTTTTGACGTCAAATAAAGTTGTGTACGCATTTCATACAAGACTAGTGAATGGGTCTCATGGAAAATGCCGCGGGTGCATTTATGAATATTTTTGCATCATCTGATCTATATGTTGTGAAATATAGTTGTGTGATAAAAAGATTCTGACATTTGTGGGCTTTTGAGATAAGCTCGTCAAGGAAAATGTTATTAAGCTCGTCAAAGGATCGCTTAATAACATTTCCCTTGACTCGTTTAATAAAATCTTATGTCAAAAGTCCATTCATGTCAGATCTTATATGTCTGTCTGTCTTTCTGTTTGTCTGTATATCTGTTACCTTGTTAATTAAATGTGCATAAACATGACAGAATATTGCCGTTATTACAAACATTGTCAAACGCTTATGGCAAATGATGACATACGACATTCCACATCAGATCCAACGAGTATTTATAGTAAACGCCACGCAGAAAAATTATCAGTTTTTCTGTCATTTGGTTCAGCTGAAGGTCAATTACTCTTGGTAATAATGTATGCTGTTATGACACTTGGACTTAATGCATCATCTATTCGGCGGCCAAGCGCAAATCAATTACATTCGAGCCATGCTATGGCAAAAGGGGGCTTGAAGCATCTCCGTTAATGATTATATCAAACGAGTCATCACATAAATTCCAATAAAATAAATGTGACCTTTCAAGAGAAAAGAGACTGGGAACTGTAAAAAAGTATCAACCCTGGTCAGACTGCAATTTCGCTGTCTCATTAGGGTTGAAACTATTTACGTTTATGATATTTTCTGTATGAAAGTCACACTTAGTGGTCATTCTACCTTGTTATACAATCATTTTTGAGATATGAGCTTGAATTGACTTTCACTATCTTTGATCTTTTTTCATCTAACTGATGTGCGGGATTCCAAGGTTGGACCTTTTTCGCGTCACAGTTCAAAATATTTTTAAACTAAAGTCCAATAAGTTTAAGGAATGACTCCATCTACAGGAAGAGTGGTCTTTGGAAATACAGAAAAAATGATCGATTGCGAAAGGTTTCGATCCAGATCAGTCTGCACAGGTTGCGCAGGCTGACCGGGTTGATACTTTTTGCAGATCCAGGAGAGAGAGAGAGAGAGAAGTGGTGGAAGGGAGGACAGGAGGATGGAAAGGAAGAAAAATAGAAGGAAAGAATACAAACACACTATTGAGAAGGCGAGGAAGGAAAGATAGAAAGACGGAAGGAAGAAAGGAAAGAAAGACAGAAAAGAAAGAAAGAAAGAAAGAAAGAAAGAGAGACAGACAGACAGACAGGCTTCGGGACGTTCGGCGATGCCGAAAGTTGTTTCGGCGATGCCGAAATTGATTTCGGCATCGCCGAAATGTGTATGTCGTAGGCCAGATTGGAATCTAGGCAGATCCGGAATCTGCCTAGACCAAATTAGAATTCAAATTTTGTGTAGACCAAAATGCATCGTTTTCTAATATTTCATTTAAATATATTGATTTAATTATGTTTACAATTGAGAGGTATTTTCATTTAAAGCATTTTATATGATTTTTTTTCCACAATCGCTCTTTTTTCCACCTTTTTTATTAGTACAAAACATTCAAAATTTATATTTACTCTGAATTTCTGACTAAAACTTCTTTTATTTTGGAGTTTACGTATAAAAGTAAGATGATTCATATGTACACGCCCTATATTCAACGAGAAATTATTAAAATTTGGTTTAGGCAGATTGTAGAGCTGCAAAGCTAAACTGGAATCCTGATTTGTTATAGACAAATTCCAGTTTGGTCTAGGCAGATTCCGGATCTGCCTGGATTCCAGTTTGGACTACGACATGTATATACGCTTGACACCCTTTATCAGATTACCATTATTTCAGTGTTAACTTGCATAAATTTGACATATTAAGTAATTTTATGAATAAGTAAGCTGCATTTTCATCCGTTCGTCTGTGTCTATCCATCCAGCAGCGGCTGTCTGACTGTCAGTCTGACCGTCGGTCAACTTTTTATCAGCACGTTTTTGAGTGAATCATTCAATCTTTAGCGTTTTGATGCAGTTTCTATGCATAGATGTTTGTTTTCAATTTCCATTATTATTCATATGCCTGTTTACCTCTTTACCAGATTTAAAGTCCGACCAGCGTAATAAGCCAATGCTCGGCACGGCCTTGGTATCGCCGAGCGGCTCCTAGGAAGTCTAGCTAGTCCTGTTCTTATGAATTCCGTGCATAGTACGGATTTTCTGCATTTTTCGCTCCTAGAATGTGCTTTGGACTGCGAGCAGTCTATTTAGCCATTACCTGTCGTGGCCTTGGTCTCGCCGTATGGCTCCTTTTGCGTTTCGAACAGCCGAACTTGGTCCATTATCTATGTTCTAATTAAATGTTCGGTTAGCTTTTTAACCGGAATTTTGCCAAGTTTGGTATTGCTAATTTTGGCTTCGAACTTAATCTAATTTTCTACACTTAAATTTAGAACGAAAGGCAATGTTAGCTTAGTTCGAACTTACGTTTCTTTTTTTCTGTTGTTCCAGTCACATGAGCAAAACCCAAACTAGCCTATTCACCAGAAATTTGCCAAGATTGGTACTGCATAAATTGGATTCGAACTTAGTCTATTGTTCTACACTTAAAGTGAAAAAAAAAGACAAACTTAACCTATTAGTTTTTCCCTGGTGTTCAAATTTAAGCAGCCTATACACACCGGACTTTTGCTAAGATTGGTACAGCAGACTTTGGTTCAAACTTAGTCTATTTTTCGACACTTAAAGAGAGAATAAAAGTCAAGCTGAGCCTATTTACCGATTTTTTGCCAAGATAGATACTGCGGACTTGGGTTTGAACTTAGTATTTTTTTGTACACTTTATGGAAGAACAAAAGTCGAGCTTTTATTAGCAATCAAAAATTGTATTGACCTCTAAAATGGGAAATACGACCCGGCCGAGCCGTTGCAAGTTTAGCCTTTGCTCGCTGGCTCGGGTCTTAAGCTAGACACAAGTATTAAACACCAATTTCAAGAAAATAATTTTACCTTCAGGTATATATACATTTCTTGTGGCTTTGGCAAATGATCTTTTCTTTCCAATTACCCATTTCCCTTGCATAATTGGCTTAATATCTCTTATTAATCTACATTTTGATACAAAATGTAAACTTTTAACCCAAGAATTAAGAGAGTTATCGGTGGTTGAAGGAGGACCGATTGCGTGGAATTTCTGCAAATAGTAAATTCGAATTCGTGGCCGCTAATTGTTGGGCATTTTTCACACTTTACACGACTATCAGTATTCAGATATCAGAAAGCTTTATTCTATTTTCAATGGTGAATATTTAGGTACATTTTGATGTAAAAATGTAATCCTTAACCCAACAGAGATTATGACTCCAAAGAGTTAGGTTCATGAACAAGTGATGAAGACTCCAAAGAATTTATGTACATGTCAATTTTTTCTACTTTTTCCGTGCTATTTTCTATCAATGCTCAGAAATTTTGACAATGTTTCAAACAGGCTTCCTAGGCTACAATCTGGTATTTAAAACATAGAGATCGGTCCAAAACTATGGACAGGAAATAACGTTAAAGATTTCTGAAAAACAAGCCTTAAAATCCATCGGACAAGATTGGTACTTCAGAAATTAGACCTGGCAGGAAATAGGGATTAGCAAAGGAATGCAATCAAATTACGAGGTGCAAAAAAAAAAACAGGTAATGTCGGCGACTCCGCTGAAGGTGTGACAAATTAACAACATCTGGCAAGTATTGACAAACTTTAAGCCGGGAGAGGATTGAAAAAATGGACAAATAAGCCATTTTCAATAACAATATTTTATAAATAAAAAAAGTCCAGGGCAATAAATGTCTTGAACCTAGGCAATTACAATATCATTGAAATTGGTAATCTTGTGACATCCGTTTTTTGTTCATTTGCTCCGTTATTTTAAAGTTACCATGTTTCTCTATTTTCTGCTGATCTCAATCTTGTCAATTACAAGACTCGATAATATATAGCTATATAGGTTGGAATATTATTTTGGATTAAGAATTCATCTTTTATCCTTTTGTAAGGCTGACGATAAATCTGGTTATTCATATTAATGAACTGAGATCAGATTAGAAGAATTATGTCGGGAGGGAGGTTTGATTGCGAATTTAGTCATTGCTCACAATGTAAAGACCGGATCAAAACAAAAAACATACGAGAACGATGCGATATGGCTTGGCTTTCGTTAACAATGACTTTCATTTTTATATCTAAAAAAAAAAAATGATTTAGGGGAATGAAATCAGTGCGGCAGGTGGAAATAATTCTGCAATAATTTAGGCTAAATGAGCGGCGGTTTTACAAATCTCAGCTGATCCCAATCATCTCAATAACAAGACTTGATAAATCATAGCTATATAATTTTAAATAATATTTTGGATTAAGAATTCGTCTTTTCTTCTTTTGTAAATTTGCTGATCAATCCGATTATTCGTATTCATGGACTGTGATCAGAACAGAATAATTATATCGGAAGGGGCTACGCTCGCCAGTTTGATCATTGCTCACAATGTCAAGACTAGATCGGAATAAAATACAAACGAAAACGATGCAAAAATGCTTGACTTTCGTTACTAATAAATTTCATTTCAGAATCTCAAAAAATGAAAATGCGGGGTAGAAAATCGAGTGTAGGACAAAACCCCCCTAGGACAAAACCCCCCTGGACAAAACCCCCCTAGGACAAAACCCCCCTAGGATAAAACCCCCCTAGGACAAAACCCCCATCATATATAAAAAGCATATAAACAGCTCATATTTTTTCATGCTTTCCATATTTTTTGCCTTTTTACTTTATTTCTTAAACAGGTTTAGACAAAATGGAATAAATTTTCATTGTACTTGCAATAGGAAAACTGAACTTTTAACTTGGTATATGGGTGGTCAGAGGACAAAATTTTGTAACACCAAATATTGAAAGTAGTTGCATAAGAAAATAGAAAGTGGATGAGATTTGAAAAAGTACATAGTGTTGGATAGAAATCAGTGTGGGAAAAAAGAAATTGCTGCTTATGGCAAGCATTTTTTTTTCTTTCTCATACCACTTTCCAAAAGGGGGTCAACAATATGCACGGCTAGTGACGTGGAAAAGAAAACACACCGAATTGGTCTAATTCAAAAATTTTATAATACGCAAATGAAGCTCATCAAACAACACCATGAATTTCAGTAGTAAAATACCATGTAACCATATAATGTATTAGAGCCTGTGCGTGGCGTTTCCAATTGTTATACATATGCGTAAAAGTGAAGACTCAAATCAGCCTGGGCATGCGCAGTCTGACCAAATTCATCACTATGCGCTCTGTAGATAGGTAGTGACTCAAAGTCTTTTGAGACGATCACAAAATATTCTAAATGCACAGTCATAAAGAAAAAAAAATAAGAAAAAAAAAATTTTTAAAAAACACATTTCTGGTCATAAAGAAAAAAAAATTTTTTTTTAAAACACATTTCTGGTCATAAAGAAAAAAATTTAATTTTGATTTAAAAATCAATTTAACTTTTACGAATTAATTATTTTTTACAACCAGGGGGGTTTTGTCCACTTTTCACTTAAGGGTGTGGGGGTTTTGTCCATGGGGGTTTTGTCCAGGGGGGTTTTGTCCTAGGGGGGTTTTGTCCTAGGGGGGTTTTGTCCGTACCCCAGAAAATCAGTGTAGCTGGTGGAAAAAAGTATAAAATTAATTATACTTAATGCAGCGCTCCTTCACATCTAAGGAATACATAGCGAAATGCAAAGGTATTTATTCGCAAAAATCATTGCTAGAACGTCGGAATAGAGAAGCATTGATTAGACAGGCTGATCATTAATTAACACTGACCCAGACATAAAAAAATGTATTGTTTGCATCAATTACACGTATCGATTACATCGATTATCGGGGTAGAAAACACGCTTTCTCTGTGTTTCAAAAGAAGACAAGCGCATTTTCCAAAACGCTATAAATGGAAAAATAGTTGTTTGATTCCTTTGAGAATTTCAGGACCGATCGAAATATATGTGCACATGAGGCTTGCGAAAAATGAAATAATGCCGACATAATACTTGGTCGCAAGCACTATTTGAAAAAACGTTTAAATCTGAACTGGGCTAAACGTAAAATTAAAGCGTCTTAAGTCCTAACCCATTGCTGTCTATATGTAAAGGACTTTTTTAAGCTTATAGAATTCCTGTATGCTGATCTCTGCTGATCCTAATCTTCTCAATGGAGAAATTCATTCATTTATATTTATATAGAAAACCGATGTCCATGACAGCGAAATACATAAAAAATAATATTAGCAGGTGTAGATTAGATTCCGACTTTAGTTTTTTATGCAACTGTCACAATGTTTTCTTGTCCATTTTTTTTCTGTAACAGACTGAGAATAAATTTTTGACAAAAAAAAAAACCGGGTTTTTTTCCATTGTGAGACTAGCCATATAACGGATTATGCAGGTTGATAGACTGAGATCAGAAAGAGCTTAATAATGTCAGGAAGGGGGTATGCTTGCAAAATTAGTCGTTGCTCGTTGTACAGCTTGGGTTAGAATGAAAAATCATACGAGAACAATGCAAAAAAGGCTCGGCTTGCGTTACGATAAATTTCATTTCAGAATCTCAAAAAAAGAAAGAATACGGGGTAGAAAATCAGTGTGGCAGGTGGAAAAAAGTATAGAATTAATTATACTTAATGCAGCGCTCCTTCACATCTAAGGAACACATAGCGAAATGCAAAGGTATTTATTCGCAAAAATCATTGCTAGAACGTCGGAATAGAGAAGCATTGATTAGACAGGCTGATCATTAATTAACACTGACCCAGACATAAAAAAATGTGTTGTTTGCATCAATTACACGTATCGATTACATCGATTATCGGGGTAGAAAACACGCTTTCTCCGTGTTTCAAAAGAAGACAAGCGCATTTTCCAAAACGCTATAAATGGAAAAATAGTTGTTTGATTCCTTTGAGAATTTCAGGACCGATCGAAATATATGTGCACATGAGGCTTGCGAAAAATGAAATAATGCCGACATAATACTTGGTCGCAAGCACTATTTGAAAAAACGTTTAAATCTGAACTGGGCTAAACGTAAAATTAAAGCGTCTTAAGTCCTAACCCATTGCTGTCTATATGTAAAGGACTTTTTTAAGCTTATAGAATTCCTGTATGCTGATCTCTGCTGATCCTAATCTTCTCAATGGAGAAATTCATTCATTTATATTTATATAGAAAACCGATGTCCATGACAGCGAAATACATAAAAATTGATATTGACAGGTGTAGATTAGATTCCGACTTAAATTTTTAGCAACCGTCACAATGTTTTTGTCTTTTCTGTAGCAGGCTGAAAATATATCTTTGGCCGGGAAAACGGGTTTTCTTCCATTGTGAGACTAGCCATATAACGTATTATGCAGGTTTATAGACTGAGATCAGAAAGAGATTAATAATGTCGGGAAGGGGGTATGCTTGCAAAATTAGTCATTGCTCGCGATGTACAGCTTGGATCAGAACGAAAATCATACGAGAGCAATGCGAAAAGGTTCGGTTTTCGTTCCTTATAGAGAAGCTCAAAAAATGATATACTAGTAATACGGGGGAGAAAATCAGTGTGGCAGGTGGAAAAAGTATAAAATAAGTTAGACTTAATGCAGCGATACTTTTTATCTTATGAATACAGAACGATATGCAAAGGTATTTATACGCAAAAATCATTCCAAGAACGATAGTGTATGGCAGGTTTTTTTATTTAATTTGTTGCATTATCAATTTATCCACTTGGAAATACCAAACAATCCCTGGTTTTTTACGACCCTGAGATTGAAGCCTTTTGAAAACACTGTGGGAAAAGGAGAAAATGCTGGTAACCAGCATTTTTCTCGTTATCCCACAATGTTTTCTACCCTGCTGGAAAAATTTCTTAATTTGAGTTATGCTTATTTTGTCGTCTGCAAGTGCTTTCAATTTGGACCAGTGTAAGATTTTGTTGTTTGGTAAAGGGTTAAAAGTTAGGGAAAGAATTAAACCACGTGGCAAATAAACTGCAAAAAGTTTGTTTTTTTCCTCAGTGTTAATAACTCAGTATCGAGGAAGTCTCTTGGCCATTTTTTTAAAACTTGACTCTTAAATTTATTCAGCACAAAATTACAAATTTTCCTAGTTGATAAAAGCAATAGCAAACAAATGGATAGAGAAATGCGTGGAAAAATTGAATCATTCCCAAACGACAAATTTTAGACTCTTCAAAACTGAAAGACTTTGCAGACGACATTTTTCAGTTTCGGGAAAATGGCTGAAAGTTCTCAAATTGAAAAAAAAAAAACACACACACACAGTGGGAAAAGGAAAAGTGCTTGTTACAAGCAATTTCTCCCTTTCCACACACTGTTTTCAAACAGCTTGTACTGCAAACACGTAAAAACAGGGCTTGTCTGGGAAAGGGTGGATAGCATTATCAAAAAAATTTCATCTATTGATGAATCAGTTTCCCAAAAAGGCCCAAAAGAATGAATATTTTTAGCAAAAAAAAGCTATTTTCTTGTACGTTTGCAGTATATGAATGAACGAATGAATGAATGAATGAATGTCCTTCTTTATCATCGCTAATAATGGAAAGGAAGTAATGTCTGACTCTCTGGGAGAGAGAGAGAGAGAGAGAGAATACAAAAATTAATCAAATTACTGATTATGTCGTAAGCAACAGCAAATTATCGAAAACCGGCATGTTATTCTGTATGTTCCGGCAGAAGACAGAAGGTTTCGGCAACGCCTTGTTTTCTGTCGAGAAGGTCAGGTTCCGGACTGGTTACCTTATATTAACAGCTAAATATCGAAAAAAAAAATCAAAGAGAGAGAGAGAGAGAGAGAGAGAGGAAAATTGATTGAAATACGCCTAATTCTCTGCACGAGGCCAGATCTGTACCAGTTCATGCAGTTCTGAAAAAAATGCAAAATATCGAAAAAATGAGAGAGAGAAAGAGAGAGAGAGAGAGAGAGAGAGAGAGAGAGAGAGGACAATTGATTTATAGTTTTCTATCATGGAGGCCAGATACGGATTTGAAGAATTAACAAAAAATGACTGAAATATTGGTAGATCCGCGAAATCCGGTATGTTAGACTGTCTATCGGAATATTTAGGGAGTATGTTTCTGTGAGATCCTGACTGGTTATGATATAAAAAACAGCAAATTATCAAACAAAAGAAAGAAAAAAGAGAGATAGGCGGAGAATAGAAAAAAAAAAGAAAATGGTTGAAATACTTAAGATCATCACAACCCGGTATGTTAATCTGTCGGCTCTGACAGAAGGTTTCGGCAACGCCTAGTTTTCTGTCATGAAGGACAGATCTAAACTAAAAGTATTAACAAAAAAACTAAAAAATTGGTAGAACTGCGACATCCAATATTGCAATATATTGTAGACTGTCTGCTCCGACAGACGGTTTCGGCAACGCCGAATTTTCTGTCACGGAGGCCAGATACAAACTTAATATTAATAAAAAAAAAACCCTGAAATATTCGCAGATCTGCTAATCCGGTAGTATAGACTGTCTGCTCTTACTGAAGATTTCGGCAACGCCTAGTTTTCTGTCATGAAGGACAGATCTGGACTTAAAATATTAACAAAAGGACTAAAATATTGGTAGATCTGCGACACCCGATATTGTAGACTGTCTGCTCCGACAGACGGTTTCGGCAACGCCGAATTTTCTGTCACGGAGGCCAGATACGGACTTAATATTAACAAAAGAAAAAACTGAAATATTCGTAGATCTGCGAATCCGGTAGTATAGACTGTCTGCTCTGACAGAAGATTTCGGCAACGCCTAGTTTTCTGTCATGAAGGACAGATCTGGACTTAAAATATTAACAAAAGGACTAAAGTATTTGTAGATCTGCGACATCCGATATTGTAGACTGTCTGCTCCGACAGAAGGTTTCGGCAACGCCGAGTTTTCTGTCACGGAGGCCAGATACGGACTTAATATTAACAACAACAACAAAAAAAAACCACTGAAATATTCGCAGATCTGCGAATCCGGTAGTATAGACTGTCTGCTCTTACTGAAGATTTCGGCAACGCCTAGTTTTCTGTCATGAAGGACAGATCTGGACTTAAAATATTAACAAAAGGACTAAAATATTGGTAGATCTGCGATATCCAATATAGAAGGTTTCGGCAACGCCGAGTTTTCTGTCACGGAGGCCAGATACAAACTTAATATTAACAAAAAAAAACCTGAAATATTTGTAGATCTGCGAATCCGGTAGTACAAACTGTCTGCTCTGACAGAAGATTTCGGCAACGCCTAGTTTTCTGTCATGAAGGACAGATCTGGACTTAAAATATTAACAAAAGGACTAAAATATTAGTAGATCTGCGACATCCGATATTGCAGACTGTCTGCTCCGACAGAAGGTTTCGGCAACGCCGAATTTTCTGTCACGGAGGCCAGATACGGACTTAATATTAACAACAACAAAAAAAAAGACCCAAAAAACCCTGAAATATTCGTAGATCTGCGAATCCGGTAGTATAGACTGTCTGCTCTGACAGAAGATTTCGGCAACGCCTAGTTTCCTGTCATGAAGGACAGATCTGGACTTAAAATATTAACAAAAGGACTAAAATATTGGTAGATCTGCGTCATCCCATATTGTAGACTGTCTGCTCCGACAGACGGTTTCGGCAACGCCGAATTTTCTGTCACGGAGGCCAGATACAAACTTAATATTAACAAAAAGCTGAAATATTCGTAGATCTGCAAATCCGGTAGTATTGACTCTGCTCTGACAGAAGATTTCGGCAACGCCTAGTTTTCTGTCATGAAGGACAGATCTGGACTTAAAATATTAACAAAAGGACTAAAATATTGGTAGATCTGCGACATCCGATATTGTAGACTGTCTGCTCCGACAGAAGGTTTCGGCAACGCCGAGTTTTCTGTAACGGAGGCCAGATACGGACTTAATATTAACAACAACAACAAAAAAAAAAAAAACAACCCTGAAATATTCGTAGATCTGCGAATCCGGTAGTATAGACTGTCTGCTCTGACAGAAGATTTCGGCAACGCCTAGTTTTCTCTCATGAAGGACAGATCTGGACTTAAAATATTAACAAAAGGACTAAAATATTGGCAGATCTGCGTCATCCCATATTGTAGACTGTCTGCTCCGACAGACGGTTTCGGCAACGCCGAATTTTCTGTCACGGAGGCCAGATACAAACTTAATATTAACAAAAAAAAAAAAAAAAAAACTGAAATATTCGTAGATCTGCGAATCCGGTAGTATAGACTGTCTGCTCTGACAGAAGATTTCGGCAACGCGTAGTTTTCTGTCATGAAGGACAGATCTGGACCTAAAATATTAACAGAAGGACCAAAGCATTGGTAGAACTGCGACATCCGATATTGTAGACTGTCTGCTCCGACGGAAGGTTTCGGCAACGCCGAGTTTTCTGTCATGGAGGCCAGATACGGACTTAATATTTACAAAAAAAAACTGAAATATTCGTAGATCTGCGAATCCGGTAGTATAGACTGTCTGCTCTTACTGAAGATTTCGGCAACGCCTAGTTTTCTGTCATGAAGGACAGATCTGGACTTAAAATATTAACAAAAGGACTAAAATATTGGCAGATCTGCGTCATCCCATATTGTAGACTGTCTGCTCCGACAGACGGTTTCGGCAACGCCAAATTTTCTGTCACGGAGGCCAGATACAAACTTAATATTAACAAAAAAAAAACTGAAATATTCGTAGATCTGCGAATCCGGTAGTATAGACTGTCTGCTCCGACAGAAGATTGCGGCAACGCCTAGTTTTCTGTCATGAAGGACAGATCTGGACTTGAAATATTAAGAAAAGGACTAAAGTATTGGTAGATCTGCGACATCCAATATTGTAGACTGTCTGCTCCGACAGAAGGTTTCGGCAACGCCGAATTTTCTGTCAAGGAGGCCAGATACAAACTTAATATTAACAAAAAAGAAAAAAAAAACTGAAATATTCGTAGATCTGCGAATCCGGTAGTATTGACTGTCTGCTCTGACAGAAGATTTCGGCAACGCCTAGTTTTCTGTCATGAAGGACAGATCTGGACTTAAAATATTAACAAAAGGACTAAAATATTGGTAGATCTGCGACATCCGATATTGTAGACGGTCTGCTCCGACAGACGGTTTCGGCAACGCCGAATTTTCTGTCAAGGAGGCCAGATACGGACTTAATATTAACAAAAAGCTGAAATATTCGTAGATCTGCAAATCCGGTAGTATTGACTCTGCTCTGACAGAAGATTTCGGCAACGCGTAGTTTTCTGTCATGAAGGACAGATCTGGACTTAAAATATTAACAAAAGGACTAAAATATTGGTAGATCTGCGACATCCGATATTGTAGACTGTCTGCTCCGACAGAAGGTTTCGGCAACGCCGAGTTTTCTGTAACGGAGGCCAGATACGGACTTAATATTAACAACAACAACAACAACAACAAAAAAAAAAAACCCTGAAATATTCGTAGATATGCGAATCCGGTAGTATAGACTGTCTGCTCTGACAGAAGATTTCGGCAACGCCTAGTTTTCTCTCATGAAGGACAGATCTGGACTTAAAATATTAACAAAAGGACTAAAATATTGGCAGATCTGCGTCATCCCATATTGTAGACTGTCTGCTCCGACAGACGGTTTCGGCAACGCCGAATTTTCTGTCACGGAGGCCAGATACAAACTTAATATTAACAAAAAAAAAAAAAAAAAACTGAAATATTCGTAGATCTGCGAATCCGGTAGTATAGACTGTCTGCTCTGACAGAAGATTTCGGCAACGCGTAGTTTTCTGTCATGAAGGACAGATCTGGACCTAAAATATTAACAGAAGGACCAAAGCATTGGTAGAACTGCGACATCCGATATTGTAGACTGTCTGCTCCGACGGAAGGTTTCGGCAACGCCGAGTTTTCTGTCATGGAGGCCAGATACGGACTTAATATTTACAAAAAAAAACTGAAATATTCGTAGATCTGCGAATCCGGTAGTATAGACTGTCTGCTCTTACTGAAGATTTCGGCAACGCCTAGTTTTCTGTCATGAAGGACAGATCTGGACTTAAAATATTAACAAAAGGACTAAAATATTGGCAGATCTGCGTCATCCCATATTGTAGACTGTCTGCTCCGACAGACGGTTTCGGCAACGCCGAATTTTCTGTCACGGAGGCCAGATACAAACTTAATATTAACAAAAAAAAAAAAAAACTGAAATATTCGTAGATCTGCGAATCCGGTAGTATAGACTGTCTGCTCTGACAGAAGATTGCGGCAACGCCTAGTTTTCTGTCATGAAGGACAGATCTGGACTTGAAATATTAAGAAAAGGACTAAAGTATTGGTAGATCTGCGACATCCGATATTGTAGACTGTCTGCTCCGACAGGTTTCGGCAACGCCGAATTTTCTGTCAAGGAGGCCAGATACAAACTTAATATTAACAAAAAAAAAAAACTGAAATATTCGTAGATCTGCGAATCCGGTAGTATTGACTGTCTGCTCCGACAGAAGATTTCGGCAACGCCTAGTTTTCTGTCATGAAGGACAGATCTGGACTTAAAATATTAACAAAAGGACTAAAATACTGGTAGATCTGCGACATCCGATATTGTAGACTGTCTGCTCCGACAGAAGGTTTCGGCAACGCCGAGTTTTCTGTCACGGAGGCCAGATACGGACTTAATATTAATAAAAAAAAAAAAAAAACCCTGAAATATTCGTAGATCTGCGAATCCGGTAGTATAGACTGTCTGCTCTGACAGAAGATTTCGGCAACGCCTAGTTTTCTCTCATGAAGGAGAGATCTGGACTTAAAATATCAACAAAAGGACTAAAATATTGGTAGATCTGCGTCATCCCATATTGTAGACTGTCTGCTCCGACAGACGGTTTCGGCAACGCCGAGTTTTCTGTCACGGAGGCCAGATACAAACTTAATATTAACAAAAAAAAAACTGAAATATTCGTAGATCTGCGAATCCGGTAGTATAGACTGTCTGCTCTGACCGAAGATTTCGGCAACGCGTAGTTTTCTGTCATGAAGGACAGATCTGGACTTAAAATATTAAGTAAAGAACTAAAATATTGGTAGATCTGCGACATCTGATATTGCAGACTGACCTGCTCCGACAGAAGGTTTCGGCAACGCCGAATTTTCTGTCACAGAGGCCAGATACGGACTTAATATTAAACAAAAGCTGAAATATTCGTAGATCTGCGAATCCGGTAGTATTGACTGTCTGCTCTGACAGAAGATTTCGGCAACGCCTAGTTTTCTGTCATGAAGGACAGATCTGGACTTAAAATATTAACTAAAGGACTAAAATATTGGTAGATCTGCGACATCCGATATTATAAACTGTCTGCTCCGACAGACGTTTTCGGCAACGCCGAGTTTTCTGTCAAGGAGGCCAGATACGGACTGATTAAAGTATTGGTAGAACTGCGACATCCGATATTGTAGACTGTCTGCTCCGACAGATGGTTTCGGCAAAGCCTAGTTTTCTGTCACGGAGGCCAGATACGGACTTAATATATATAAAAAAAACTGAAATATTCGTAGATCTGCGAATCCGGTTGTGTAGACCGTCTGCTCTGACAGAAGATTTCGGCAACGCATAGTTTTCTGTCATGAAGGACAGATCTGGACTTGAAATATTAACAAAAGAACTAAAGTAATGGTAGATCTGCGACATCCGATATTGCAGACTGTCTGCTCCGACAGAAGGTTTCGGCAACGCCGAGTTTTCTGTCACGGAGGCCAGATCCGGACTGGTTATGATAAAAAAACAGCTAAATATCGAAAAAATGAGAGAGAGAGAGAAGGAAAGAGGAAAATTTGTTGAAATACTGGTATGTTTATCTGTCTGCTCTGATAGAAAGCTTTGGCAACGCCTAGTTTTCGGTCATGGAGGCCAGATACGGATAAAAAAATTAACAAAAAGAGACTGAAATATTGGTAGATCTGCAACATCCGGCATGTTAGGCTGGTTGCTACGACAAAAGCTTTCGGCAACGACTAGTTTTCGGCAATGACTATCATCAGTTCTCGGAATTTATATTGGCCGAGCATAGGATCGGACCAAGAGCTCCTGTCTTCAAGTCCTGTACGCTACCGACTGAGCTATAGGCCTCGCAGGTTCTGACAGAAAAGTTCATGCAACGCCTAATTTTCTGTCGTGGATGCAAGATCCATGGTCTATACATACGATAAAATGATAACACATATTCGCAAAAGTAAGACCGGTATGTTAATCTGTCTTCTCTAAAATACAAAATACTAATTAGTTGCAACAACCTTCCGCATTTTTAAGAATGTCACGCAATGGCTTGGCATAAAGATGTAATGATAAAATGCACGCATTATTTTTAAAATCCATTGTAATCTAGAGCCCTATTGCGCACAGACCGTTCAATTATGCGGAATTTTCAGTTTTGTACAGGTCTCAAATGTAAGCTGATCTTAAAGTTCTATGCATCATTCTGTAGCTGAGAATGTCTATTTGAATCTCCATAAAAGGCTTCATGCCACTACTGAAAACAGTATGGAAAAAGTCGAAAAACCATTCCGAAAATGGGCCGATTTCTTAAAAGTCGAAAAATTCGACCTCATCAAGAAATCTTTTCAGGACCCTACAGCACTTAAATGTAAGCCGATCTTCATGTTCTATGCGTCAATCTGTAGCTGAGAATGTCTATTTGAATCTCTGTAAAAACTGTTCTGCCACTACTATAAACAGTGTGGAAAAAGAAGAAAAACCAATTTGAAAATGGGCCGATTTCTCAAAAGTCGAAAAATTCGACCTCATCAAGAAACCTTTTCAGGACCCTACAGCTCTTAAATGTAAGCCGATCTTAAAGTTTTATGCATCAATCTGTAGCCGAGAATGTCTATTTGAATCTCTGTAAAAACTGTTCTGCCACTACTATTAACAGTGTGGAAAAAGAAGAAAAATCAATTTCAAAATGGGCCGATTTCTCAAAAGTAAGAAATTTAGACCTCATCAAGAAACCTTTTCAGGGCCTTAAAGGTCTTAAAGAAATGCCGATCTTGAAGTTCTATGCATCAATCTGTAGCTGAGAATGTCTTTTTGAATCTCTGTAAAAATTGTTCTGCCACTACTGAAATCAATGTGGAAAAGGTCGAAAGACCATTCCAAAACTGGGCCGATTTCTGAAAAGTTGAAAAATCCGACCTCATCAAGAAACCTTTTGCGGGACCTACAGCTCTTAAATGTAAGCCGATCCTAAAGTTCTATGCATCATTTTGTAGCTTAGAATGTCTATTTAAATCTCTGCTTTTTGTCACTACTGAAAAATTTGTGGAAAAAGTGGAAAAACCAATCCCAAAATGAGCCGATTTTTAAAAAGTCTAAAAATTTAACCTCATCAAGAAACCTTTTCAGGGCCATACAGCTCTAAAATATAAACCGATCTTAAAGTTCTATGCACCAATCTGTAGCTGAGAATGTCTATTTAAATCGCTGTAAAAAGGTAGTTTGCCACTCCTGAAATCAATATGGAAAAAGTCGAAAAACCAATCCCAAATTGGGCCGATTTTTGAAAAGTCGAAAAATTCGACCTCATCAAGAAATCTTTTCAGGGCCCTACAGCTCTTAAATGTAAGCCGATCTTAAAGTTCTATGCATCAATCTGTAGCTGAGAATGTCTATTTGAATCTCTGTTAAAAAGTGTTTTGCAACTACTGAAAAATTTGTGGAAAAAGTCGAAAAACCATTCCGAAAATTTGCCGATTTCTGACAATTCGAAAAATTCGACCTAATCTAGAAAACTTTTCAGGGCCCACAGCTCTTAATTATCAGCCGATCTTGAAGTTCTATGCATCATTTAGTAGCTAAGAATGTCAATTTTAATCTCTGTAAAACGTTTTATGCCACTACTGAAAACAGTGTGGAAAAGGTCGAAAAACCAATCGGAAAATGGGCCGATCTCTCAAAAGTCGAAAAATTCGACCTTACCCAGAAACCTTTTCAGGGCCCTACAGCTCTTAAATGTAAGCCGATCTCAAAATTATATGCATCATTCTGTAGCTGAGAATATGTATTTGAATCGCTGTAAAAAGTGTTTTGCCACTACTGAAAACAATGTGGAAAAAGTCGAAAAACCATTCCGAAAATGGGCCGATTTCTGAAAAGTCGAAAAATACGACCTCACCTAGAAAACTTTTCAGGGCCCTACAGCTCTTAAATGTAAGCCGATCTTAATGTTCTATGCATCATTCTGTAGCTGAGAATGTCTATTTGAATCTCTGTAAAAAGTGTTTTGCAACTACTGAAAACAATGTGGAAACAGTGGAAAAACCATTCCGAAAATTGGCCATTTTCTTGAAAGTCGAAAATTCCACATCACCAAGAAACCTTTTCAGGGCCCTACAGCTCTCAAATATAAGCCGATCTTGAAGTTCTATGCATCAATCTGTAGCTGAGTAAGTGTATTTGAATCTCTGTGAAAGGTGTTTTGTCACTACTGAAAACAGTGTGGAAAAAGTCGAAAAACCAATTTGAAAATAGGCCGATTTCTCAAAAGTCGAAAAATTCGACCTCCTGAAGAAACCTTTTCAGGGCCCTACAGCTCTTAAATGTAAGCCGATCTTAATGTTCTATGCATCATTCTGTAGCTGAGAATGTGTATTTGAATCGCTGTAAAAAGTGTTTTGCCACTACTGAAAACAATGTGGAAAAAGTCGAAAAACCATTCCGAAAATGGGCCGATTTCTGAAAAGTCGAAAAATACGACCTCACCTAGAAAACCTTTCAGGGCCCTACAGCTCTTAAATGTAAGCCGATCTTCATGTTCTATGCATCATTCTGTAGCTGATAATGTGTATTTCAGTCGCCGTAAACAGTGTTTTGCCACTACTGAAAACAATGTGGAAACAGTGGAAAAACCTTTCCGAAAATGGGCCGATTTCTTGAAAGTCGAAAATTGGATACACCAAAAAACCTTTTCAGCGCCCTACAGCTCTCAAATATAAGCCGATTTTGAAGTTCTATGCATCAATCTGTAGCTGAGAGAGTCTATTTGAATCTCTGTAAAAGGTGTTTTGTCACTACTGAAAACAGTGTGGAAAAAGTCGAAAAACCAATTTCAAAATAGGCCGATTTCTCAAAAGTCGAAAAATTCGACCTCCTGAAGAAACCTTTTCAGGGCCCTACAGCTCTTAAATGTACGCCGATCTTAATGTTCTATGCATCAGTCTGTAGCTGAGAATGTATATTTGAATCTCTGTAAAAAGTGTTTTGCAACTACTGAAAACAATGTTGAAACAGTGGAAAAACCTTTCCGAAAATGGACCGATTTCTTGAAAGTCGAAAATTCGACATCACCAAGAAACCTTTTCAGCGCCCTACAGCTCTCAAATATAAGCCGATCTTGAAGTTCTATGCATCAATCTGTAGCTGAGAGAGTCTATTTGAATCTCTGTAAAAGGTGTTTTGTCACTACTGAAAACAGTGTGGAAAACGTCGAAAAACCAATTTGAAAATAGGCCGATTTCTCAAAAGTCGAAAAATTCGACCTCCTGAAGAAACCTTTTCAGGGCCCTACAGCTCTTAAATGTAAGCCGATCTTAATGTTCTATGCATCATTCTGTAGCTGAGAATGTGTATTTGAATCGCTGTAAAAAGTGTTTTGCCACTACTGAAAACAATGTGGAAAAAGTCGAAAAACCATTTCGAAAATGGGCCGATTTCTGAAAAGTCGAAAAATACGACCTCACCTAGAAAACTTTTCAGGGCCCTACAGCTCTTAAATGTAAGCCGATCTTCATGTTCTATGCATCAGTCTGTAGCTGAGAATGTATATTTGAATCTCTGTAAAAAGTGTTTTGCAACTACTGAAAACAATGTGGAAACAGTGGAAAAACCTTTCCGAAAATGGGCCGATTTCTCAAAAGTCGAAAAATACGACCTCACCAAGAAAACTTTTCAGGGCCCTACAGCTCTTAAATGTTAGCCGATCTTAATGTTCTATGCATTATTCTGTAGCTGAGAATGTATATTTGAATCTCTGTAAAAAGTGTTTTGCAACTACTGAAAACAATGTTGAAACAGTGGAAAAACCATTCCGAAAATCGGCCGATTTCTTGAAAGTCGAAAATTCG
Organism: Tridacna crocea; assembly: GCA_943736015.1. Lineage (NCBI taxonomy): Eukaryota > Metazoa > Mollusca > Bivalvia > Cardiida > Cardiidae > Tridacna > Tridacna crocea. Next base: position 22,314,817 of record OX031069.1, read on the forward strand.
ACATCACCAAGAAACTTTTCAGGGCCCTACAGCTCTCAAATATGAGCCGATCTTGAAGTTCTATGCATCAATCTGTAGCTGAGAGAGTCTATTTGAATCTCTGTAAAAGGTGTTTTGTCACTACTGAAAACAGTGTGGAAGAAGTCGAAAAACCAATTTGAAAATAGGCCGATTTCTCAAAAGTCGAAAAATTCGACCTCCTGAAGAAACCTTTTCAGGGCCCTACAGCTCTTAAATGTAAGCCGATCTTAATGTTCTATGCATCATTCTGTAGCTGAGAATGTGTATTTGAATCACTGTAAAAAGTGTTTTGCCACTACTGAAAACAATGTGGAAAAAGTCGAAAAACCATTTCGAAAATGGGCCGATTTCTGAAAAGTCGAAAAATACGACCTCACCTAGAAAACTTTTCAGGGCCCTACAGCTCTTAAATGTAAGCCGATCTTCATGTTCTATGCATCAGTCTGTAGCTGAGAATGTATATTTGAATCTCTGTAAAAAGTGTTTTGCAACTACTGAAAACAATGTGGAAACAGTGGAAAAACCTTTCCGAAAATGGGCCGATTTCTCAAAAGTCGAAAAATACGACCTCACCAAGAAAACTTTTCAGGGCCCTACAGCTCTTAAATGTTAGCCGATCTTAATGTTCTATGCATTATTCTGTAGCTGAGAATGTATATTTGAATCTCTGTAAAAAGTGTTTTGCAACTACTGAAAACAATGTTGAAACAGTGGAAAAACCATTCCGAAAATCGGCCGATTTCTTGAAAGTCGAAAATTCGACATCACCAAGAAACTTTTCAGGGCCCTACAGCTCTCAAATATGAGCCGATCTTGAAGTTCTATGCATCAATCTGTAGCTGAGAGAGTCTATTTGAATCTCTGTAAAAGGTGTTTTGTCACTACTGAAAACAGTGTGGAAGAAGTCGAAAAACCAATTTGAAAATAGGCCGATTTCTCAAAAGCCGAAAAATTCGACCTCCTCAAGAAACCTTTTCAGGGCCCTACAGCTCTTAAATGTAAGCCGATCTTAATGTTCTATGCATCATTCTGTAACTGAGAATATGTATTTGAATCGCTGTAAAAAGTGTTTTGCCACTACTGAAAACAATGTGGAAAAAGTCGAAAAACCATTCCGAAAATGGGCCGATTTCTGAAAAGTCGAAAAATACGACCTCACCAAGAAAACTTTTCAGGGCCCTACAGCTCTTAAATGTAAGCCGATCTTCATGTTCTATGCATCATTCTGTAGCTGAGAATGTATTTTTGAATCTCTGTAAAAAGTGTTTTGCAACTACTGAAAACAATGTGGAAACAGTGGAAAGACCATTCCGAAAATGGGCCGATTTCTTGAAAGTCGAAAATTCCACATCACCAAGAAACCTTTTCAGGGCCCTACAGCTCTCAAATATGAGCCGATCTTGAAGTTCTATGCATCAATCTGTAGCTGAGAGAGTCTATTTGAATCTCTGTAAAAGGTGTTTTGTCACTACTGAAAACAATGTGGAAAAAGTCGAAAAACCAATTTGAAAATAGGCCGATTTCTTAAAAGTCGAAACATTCGACCTCCTCAAGAAGCCTTTTCAGGGCCCTACAGCTCTTAAATGTTAGCCGATCTTGAAGTTCTATGCATCAATCTGTAGCTGAGAGTGTATTTTAATCTTTGTAAAAGGTGTTTTGTCACTACTGAAAACAGTGTGGAAAAAGTCGAAAAACCAATTTGAAAATAGGCCGATTTCTCAAAAGTCGAAAAATTCGACCTCCTCAAGAAACATTTTCAGGGCCCTACAGCTCTTAAATATAAGCCGATCTTAATGTTCTACGCATCATTCTGTAGCTGAGAATGTGTATTTGAATCGCTGTAAAAAGTGTTTTGCCACTACTGAAAACAATGTGGAAAAAGTCGAAAAAACATTCCGAAAATGGGCCGATTTGTGAAATGTCGAAAAATACGACCTCACCAAGAAACCTTTTCAGGGCCCTACAGCTCTTAAACGTAAGCCGATCTTAATGTTCTATGCATCATTCTGTAGCTGAGAATGTATATTTGAATCTCTGTAAAAAGTGTTTTGCAACTACTGAAAACAATGTGGAAACAGTAGAAAAACCATTCCGAAAATGGGCCGGTTTCTTGAAAGTCGAAAATTCGACATCACCAAGAAATCTTTTCAGGGCCCTACAGCTCTCAAAAATGAGCCGATCTTGAAGTTCTATGCATCAATCTGTAGCTGAGAGAGTCTTCTTGAATCTCTGTAAAAGGTGTTTTGTCACTACTGAAAACAGTGTGGAAGAAGTCGAAAAACCAATTTGAAAATAGGCCGGTTTCTCAAAAGTCGAAAAATTCGACATCCTTAAGAAACCTTTTCAGGGCCCTACAGCTCTTAAATGTAAGCCGATCTTAATGTTCTATGCATCATTCTGTAGCTGAGAATGTGTATTTGAATCGCTGTAAAAAGTGTTTTGCTACTACTGAAAACAATGTGGAAAACGTCGAAAAAACATTCCGAAAATGGGCCGATTTGTGAAATGTCGAAAAATACGACCTCACCAAGAAACCTTTTCAGGGCCCTACAGCTCTTAAATGTAAACCGATCTTAATGTTCTATGCATCATTTGTAGCTGAGAATGTATATTTGAATCTCTGTAAAAAGTGATTTGCCACTACTGAAAACAATGTGGAAACAGTCGAAAAAACATTCCAGAAATGGGCCGATTTCTGAAAAGTCGAAAAATACGACATCACCAAGAAAACTTTTCAGGGCCCTACAGCTCTTAAGTGTAAGCCGATCTTCATGTTCTATGCATCATTCTGTAGCTGAGAATGTATTTTTGAATCTCTGTAAAAAGTGTTTTGCAACTAGTGAAAACAATGTGGAAACAGTGGAAAGATCATTCCGAAAATCGGCCGATTTCTTGAAAGTCGAAAATTCGACATCACTAAGAAACCTTTTCAGGGCCCTACAGCTCTCAAATATGAGCCGATCTTGAAGTTCTATGCATCAATCTGTAGCTGAGAGAGTCTTCTTGAATCTCTGTAAAAGGTGTTTTGTCACTACTGAAAACAGTGTGGAAGAAGTCGAAAAACCAATTTGAAAATAGGCCGATTTCTCAAAAGTCGAAAAATTCGACCTCCTCAAAAAACATTTTCAGGGCCCTACAGCTCTTAAATGTAAGCCGATCTTAATGTTCTATGCATCATTCTGTAGCTGAGAATGTGTATTTGAATCGCTGTAAAAAGTGTTTTGCCACTACTGAAAACAATGTGGAAAAAGTCGAAAAACCATTCCGAAAATGGGCCGATTTGTGAAATGTCGAAAAATACGACCTCACCAAGAAACCTTTTCAGGGCCCTACAGCTCGTAAACGTAAACCGATCTTAATGTTCTATGCATCATTCTGTAGCTGAGAATGTGTATTTGAATCTGTGTAAAAAGTGTTTTGCAACTACTGAAAACAATGTGGAAACAGTGGAAAAACCATTCCGAAAAATCGGCCGATTTCTTGAAAGTCGAAAATTCCACATCATCAAGAAGCCTTTTCAGGGCCCTACAGCTCTCAAATATAAGCCGATCTTGAAGTCCTATGCATCAATCTGTAGCTGAGAGAGTCTTTTTGAATCTCTGTAAAAGGTGTTTTGTCACTACTGAAAACAGTGTGGAAAAAGTCGAAAAACCAATTTGAAAATAGGCCGATATCTCAAAAGTCGAAAAATTCGACCTCCTCAAGAAACCTTTTCAGGGCCCTACAGCTCTTAAATGTAAGCCGATATTAATGTTCTATGCATCATTCTGTAGCTGAGAATGTGTATTTGAATCGCTGTAAAAAGTGTTTTGCCACTACTGAAAACAATGTGGAAAAAGTCGAAAAACCATTCCGAAAATGCGCCGATTTGTGAAATGTCGAAAAATACGACCTCACCAAGAAACCTTTTCAGGGCCCTACAGCTCTTAAATGTAAACCGATCTTAATGTTCTATGCATCATTCTGTAGCTGAGAATGTCTATTTGAATCTCTGTAAAAAGTGTTTTGCAACTACTGAAAACAATGTGGAAACAGTGGAAAAACCATTCCGAAAATCGGCCGATTTCTTGAAAGTCGAAAATTCGACATCACCAAGAAACCTTCCCAGGGCCCTACAGCTCTCAAATATGAGCCGATCTTGAAGTTCTATGCATCAATCTGTAGCTGAGAGAGTCTTCTTGAATCTCTGTAAGAGGTGTTTTGTCACTACTGAAAACAGTGTGGAAGAAGTCGAAAAACCAATTTGAAAATAGGCCGATTTCTCAAAAGTCGAAAAATTCGACCTCCTCAAAAAACATTTTCAGGGCCCTACAGCTCTTAAATGTAAGCCGATCTTAATGTTCTATGCGTCATTCTGTAGCTGAGAATGTGTATTTGAATCGCTGTAAAAAGTGTTTTGCCACTACTGAAAACAATGTGGAAAAAGTCGAAAAACCATTCCGAAAATGGGCCGATTTCTGAAAAGTCGAAAAATACGACCTCACCAAGAAAACTATTCAGGGCCCTACAGCTCGTAAATGTAAGCCGATCTTAATGTTCTATGCATCATTTTGTAGCTGAGAATGTATATTTGAATCTCTGTAAAAAGTGTTTTGCAACTACTGAAAACAATGTGGAAACTGGAAAACCCATTCCGAAAATCAGCCGGTTTCTTGAAAGTCGAAAATTCGACATCACCAAGAAACCTTTTCAGGGCCCTACAGCTCTCAAATATATGCCGATCTTGAAGTTCTATGCATCAATCTGTAGCTGAGAGAGTCTATTTGAATCTCTGTAAAAGGTGTTTTGTCACTACTGAAAACAGTGTGGAAAAAGTCGAAAAACCAATTTGAAAATAGGCCGATTTCTCAAAAGTCGAAAAATTCGACCTCCTCAAGAAACCTTTTCAGGGCCCTACAGCTCTTAAATGTGAGCCGATCTTAATGTTCTATGCATCATTCTGTAGCTGAGAATATGTATTTGAATCGCTGTAAAAAGTGTTTTGCAATAATCCACATCTTTTTATTTTTTATCAAGAGGTGGCAATTCTTGAACGAATTAAGAGTTAAAATCTGAATGTCGTGTAGGGAAGAATAACAGCATTTATTTATAAAACTAAATGTGTTGTCTTTGAAGGCACACGCATACCTTATCTACTACTCAAGTTTTGACAGTTTTCGTCGTTAATTCTTTTGAGTATCCATTTAGCACATGACAAAAGAAGAAAAAAAGATTTTCTAGCTAACCATGCACATAGAGACAAACCAAATGTCCACCTTTCAACAAACACATATAACTAAAGCAGTTCTCATCTTAGCTTTCTGCACCTATCTGAAGGGCTCTTAATTTTCTATTGCCAGATTTTGATTGCTGTTTTCTATTTAACTTTGGAACACTTGATCAAACGTGCCAACTACAGAGCAACGACTTATTCAAGTAGAAAGAAGACGAATTCATACACGAGTAACTTTTCTGAACAGTCGGTGCCATAAACAAGAGGACCATGATGGTCCTATATCGCTCACCTGAGTACCAAGCAGTAAAGATTTACAATGAAGATAAATACCAAATATCGAAGTGCAAGGCCAAAGCTTTAGGTCTTCTTGGTTTAGATAAGAAGATAATCTTTCTGAACCAAACCCGGTTATATAAATATTTAAGAGAAGTTTGAATGATATTTGTCCAATAGTTGTTGAAAAATAGGGAGAACAAGAAATTTCATCAAAGGAAAATGACTTTGTAAAAATTCAATGAACCGTCACCAAAATATAATATGCACATTCTTGCTTGGCACCGAGTCTCTCTAAAATTTGAATGAAATTTGTCCTGTAGTTGTTGAGAACAAGCTCTGACAAGAAAATGCTACAGAAAGACTGATGGATGGATGGATGGACGGACCAAAAGCTGACTCCTATGTACCTCCAGAACAGAGTTTTGATGGAATAATAACAAAGCCCTAGGCCTTTTGGTGTGTGGCAAAAAGTTGCCTGATTTGAGCCCTTATGGTTTGGGACAAGAAGATTTTTAAAGATTTCCTTCTTTATCTCTATGTGAAATCCGAGAACCCACAACATAGGGCCATTTTCAAACTAGAGCCATAATTTGAAGTATTTTGGTAGAGGGTCACTAGATGATGCTACATGCCAAATATGAAAGCTCTAGCCCTTACGGTTTGGGATAAGAAGATTTTTAAAGATTTCCTTCTTTATCTCTATGTGAAATCCGAGAACCCACAACATAGGGCCAATTTCTACACTAGGGCCATTATTTGAAGTATTTTAATAGAGGGCCACTAGATGATACTACATGCCATATATGAGAGCTCTAGCCTTTATGGTTTGGGACAAGAAAATTTTTAAAGATTTCCTTCTTTATCTCCATGTGAAATCCAAGAACCCACAACATAGGGCCATTTTCAACACTAGGGCCATAATTTGAAGTATTTTGGTAGAGGGTCACTAGATGATGCTACATGCAAAATATGAGAGCTCTAGCCCTTACGGTTTGGGACAAGAAGATTTTTAAAGTTTTTTCTCTCGTTTGCCATGGCAACCAGAGTTCTCCATGGAATTCAAATCTTTGAAGTATTTTGAAAGTGCATCACCTAAGGATAATTTCTGTGAAGTTTCACCGAAATCTGTTGGGCGGTTTCAGAGGAGAAGAATTTTTAAGTAATTGTTCACGGACAGACGGACGGACGGACGGACGGACGCCGGACAACGATCGATCACAATAGCCCACCCTGAGCACTATGTGCTCAAATGAGCTAAAAAAGTAAGACATTCTAACCATCCTCCAAAATCATTTTAGATAATTTCTTGAAATTTTAATATTACATTTCAAAGATGGCTCACAAGCAGAAAGTGGTTAAACCGAAGTTATTGGAATTTGGGTATCAATTTTTAGTCAATCCGCGTAGGCTGATCCGAGACGTCACTTTCTGACCATGTGTAATTTTCTATTAAATGCATTTTTACTGTAGGACAATATTAGTTGTACGGTCAGACGGAGGAGACTTTGAGATTTCGGACATGATTCACTACAGCCGTGGACAAGTGTCCAAGTCCCCTGCCACCTGACCGTACAAGGAATTTATTAATACTGCAAAGTTTTACCCTTTCAAAGTGCGTTAAGCGAAATTTTCCTGTTTCATAATTTCACGAATCGAGTATGATGACGAAATAGATATTCCCTTTTGAGTGACCAATTCAATGAAAAATTAAGTCACTTGAAACTAATGTCACTATAACGTGCAGTTTGGTGCATAAACGTACAGTCTGGTGATTGATCGACGCCGCTATTTTGGATGTTGTGTTGCAAGTATAGTGATGTGAAAATTTCCTGTTTTATAATTTCACGAATCGAGCATGATGACGAAATAGATATTCCCTTTTGAGTGCACAATTCAATGAAAACTGACGTCACTGAAAACTGATGTCACTAAAACGTGCAGTTTGGTGCATAAACGTACAGTCAGGGACCGTATTCACCAACCATTCTTAAGAACATTCTAAGTCTTATTCTTCAGAATATTGTCAGTGTGAAAGTAACAGAATATCTGATTGGCTAAACATTTTGGTTTAGCCAATCAGATGTTCTGTTACTTTCAGAGCCCGAAAACCTTGAAGAATAAGACAAAGAACGTTCATTAGAATGGTTGGTGAATACGGACCCTTGTGATTGATCGACGCCGCAATTTTGGATGTTGTGAGGCAAGTGTAGTGGTGTTTACGGGGCACTCAAAAGGGAAACTAGCTTTACGTGGTTCTTGCCAGGGTACATGATATATATGTTCCCGGCATATTAACCAATCAGATCACGAGGAATTTCTTTTCATATTAGTTGTACGGTCAGGTGGCATGGGACTTGGAAACTTGTTCACAGCTGTGGTGAATCATGCCGCCCCTAGCCGAAGGCAACGTGGCGTACAACGAATTTAGTATACTAAAACGTGCAGTTTGGTGCATAAACGTGCAGTCTGGTGATCGATCGACTCCGCAATTTCGGTTGTTGTGTTGCAAGTGTAGTGATGTTTACGGGGCCTTCAGAAGGGAAACTGGCTTTCCGTGGTTTTTGCCAGGGTACATGATGTGTATGTTCCCAGCATGTTAACCAATCAGACCACGAGAAATTTAGTACTATAAGATCTATTATTATACTGCAAAGAAATTTCTCATGATCTGATTGGATAATATGCCCCGAACATATATATCATGTAAACTGACAAAACCAACGTAAAAGCAATTTCCCTTTCCGGAGCCCCGTAGGCATGGCTACACTTTCAGCACAACATCCAAAATGGCAGCATCAAGATTATGCGCCAAGCTGCACATTTTAGCACGTATTACCAAGGTTTCAGTGACGTCAGTTTCAAATGACGTCAGTTTTCATTAAATTGGGGCTCTCAGACGGGAAATTCTATTTTGTCAGCGTACCAAATTTTTTTTAACCAAGAACAAAGGTAAAATTTGTTTAACAAGCGTATGGTAAAACTTTGCAGTATAATGAATTTTTTGTAGGGTCAGGTGGCAGTAGACTTAGAAATTTTTTTACGGATGTAGTGAATTATGCTGCCACATCGCCTTCGGCACGGGGCGACATGATTCACCACAACCGTGAACAAGTTTCCAAGTCCCCTGCCACCTGACTGTACAACTAATAATGTAGGCGTAAAGTGCCGTCTCGGATTAGCCTACGCGGACAGCCGAGGTTGATCCAAGGCAATACTTTACGCAAATGTCTGAAAGCTCCTTTTCGCATGTTGCAGGCCATTAATGGTATGACTTCTTTAATCAGTGAAGGTAATATGATAGATCTGACATAACATGACGTAAATATTTGGGATATTCACGAAGTTATCCCACATGTTCGATGAGGTGTTTTTTCTTTTTATGGGCGTAAGTATATATCCGAGGGCTATTTCGAAACTTTTGATAATGGAGGTTAGTTAAACTGTTCTCAGCTATGGCATGGCCATTTTTTGACGCCAGGGACATCATATGACCAAACTTGGTAGAGACTCATTAGAAGATTCTGCATACCAAATATCAAAGCTCTGCACCTTCAAGTTTCAGAGAACAAGATTTCTAAAGTTTTCCTTCTTTGTTGCTATATTCGAACATGTGATCCCCTGGGGTGGGGCCAGTTTTGACCCCAAGGGCATAATATGAACGAATTTGGTAGAGGTCCACTAGAAATTGCTACATGCCAAATATCATAGCTCTATGCCTTCTAGTTTTAGAGAAGAAGAATTTTAAAATTTTCTTTCTTTGTTCTTATGTTCGAACTTGTGGCCCCCGGGGCGGGGCAAGTTTTAACCCCACGGGCATGATTTAAACAAACTTGGTAGAGGTCCACTAGGAGATGCCACATACCAAATATCAAAACTCTACGCCATCTAGTTTCAGAGGAGAAGAATTCTAAAATTTTCCTTCTTTGTTCCTATGCTCAAACTAGTGACCCCCGGGATGGGGCCAGTTTGATCCCAGGGACATCATTTGAACAAACTTGGTAGAGTTCGTCTAGGAGATGCCACATACCAAATATCAAAGCTCTATGCCTATAAATTTCAGAGGAGAACATTTTTAAAGTTTTCCTTCTTTGTTCCTATGCTCAAACTTGTGATCCCCGGGGTGAGTTCTGACCCGAGGGGCATAATTTGAACAAACTTAGTAATTTGAACAAACTTGGTAGAGTCTACTTTGAGATGCCACATACTGTATATCAAAGCTCTACGCCTTTAAGTTTCTGAGGAGAAGATCTTTAAAGTTTTCCTTCTTTGTTCCTATGCTCAAACCTGTGACCCCCGGGTAGAGATCTACTGGGAGATGCCACATACATGTACTAAATATCAAAGCTCTACGCCTTCAAGTTTCAGAGGAAAACATTTTTAAAGTTCGCCTTCTTTGTTCCTATGCTCAAACCTGTGACCCCCGGGGTGGGGCCAGCTTTTACCCCAGGGGCAGAATTTGAACAAACTTGGTAGAGGTCCACTAGGAGATGTAACATACCAAATATCAAAGCTCTACGCCTTCAAGTGTCAGAGGAGAAGATTTTAAAAGTTTTCCTTCTTTGTTCCTATGCTCAAACTCGTTATCCCCCGGGGTAGGGCCAGTTTTGACTATAAGGGCATAATTTGAACAAACTTGGTAGAGGTCTATTAGGAGATGCTACATACCAAATATCAAAGCTCTACGCCTTCTAGTTTCAGAGAAGAAGACTTTCAAAGATTTTTTTCTTCTTTTTGTTGCCATGCCAACCAGAGTTATGGGTGAAATTAAATTCTTTGAACAATTTTGGTAGAGCTTCACCTAAGGAACAATCCTGCCAAGTTTCATGAAGATTGGCCTAGTGGTTTAGGAGAAGATGTTTAAATAAATTGTTGACGGACGACGGACATAGGGCGATCACAATAGCTCACCTTTAGCATTTTGTGCTACTTAAGGTGAGGTAAAAAAAAACCCGGCTTCATCATTGCTTTTATTTAGGGTCAACTAGAGATACCTAAGCAATGCCTTATGGGGTAAAGGGTTAAACACGATAATAATAAAGTCTACGTACACGTCAATTCCGTTTCGGTCAGCTACACTAACAATAGCAGAATCCGGGTTCCCAATTTCAACTATGGACAATGTATAAAACTTGACAGAGAATTTCGTTCAACCCTTTACCGCTTATCCGGAGTTTTTAACAATCCTGAGGAGGTAGATATTTGAAAACGTCGGAAAATGAGAAATGCTGGCAACCGGGTTTTTTCTTTTTCATTTTCTCATTATACTTTTTACCCATTACCACACAATCCCTACTTTTGAGGCCCCTGAGAAAGAAGACTTTAGAAAACATTGTGGGAAAAGGAGAAAATGCTGGTAACCAGAATGTTCTCCTTTTCCCACAATGTTTTCTACCCTTCACAAAACAAATTTCAAATTTTCAGTCACTTTTATTTGTCGTCTACAAATACTTTCGATTTGGACACGACAAACCTAAAATTTTGTCATTTGGTACAATGTGATAACTCTTTCAAAGACAGATTTCATCATATGAGCCAAATCCAAATTGTCGTCTGCCAACACAGTCAATTTGGACAAGTATTTTTTTTTTCTTATATGATAAAGGGTTTACCTAAATCCTGTTCACATTCGACCCTTCACACAATTTCGGAAAAATGGCGCTAGAAAATAAAATATCAGTTTACACAATTATTAAGGGAAAAGAAAATAAAAATGCCAGCACTGTCGATAAGAAATGTGTTTTCTGTTCCTTTCAACATTTTAGTTTTGTGTTTTATGATACCTTTTGTGCTCTAGGCTTTTATATAAAGGATGTGTGAAGTCTGCAGATTCTGTGCTCTTATCCTTTACCAAACAACAAATTGAAAACACTTGCAGACGACACTCAAAAATTGAAAATTGTTCCTAGCAGGGTAGAAAACATTGTGGGGAATGGAGAAAATGCTGGTTACCAGCATTTTCTCCTCTTCCCACAATCATTTCAAAAGGCTTCTAATTCAGGGTCTTAAAAACCAGGGATTGTTTGGTAAAGGGTTAAACTAAAAAGCTTCGAGAACATATTCAGCGACAACTATCATCAACCCACGAAAGAATTTGGTTGACTTGGGAATCGAACCGGCGACCCTTGAGTTTTCAACCCTGCACCTACCTGACTGAGCTACTTGGCTCGATCCTTTTTAACGGTTCTTCAGTATTGACAGGGCATTATCTTACTTATGCTTTACATACCAAAAAGTACCTTATTTTCAAAGACTCTAGGAGAAAAGCTTTTTAACGAATTTATAAGAACGGTAGAAAATTCTGCATAGCAGCATTTGTTCCATTACCTTCACTTTTCTCTTAAATTAGATACAAGCCTTTTGAAAACATTGTGGGAAAAGGAGAAAATGCTGTTAACCAGTTTTTTTCTCCTTTTCATACGATGTTTTCTACCTTTCTCCGAACAAATTTCAACTTTTGAGTCTTGTTTATTTTGTCGTCCGGAAGTGCTTTGAATTTGAACCAGTCTAAAATTTTGTCATTTGATAAAGAGTTTAACAAATCCATTACCTGCAACGTTTTTTCCATTGTCCACTACAAATGCTTGAAATGTCGACGAGTATAAAATATTTGTTGCGAGGTTGAAAGTTCATTATTTGTCTGTCAGAATGCACTGCAATGGTGTCTCCCCTATGAAGGACAATTCTTTTGGTTCATACTTGGTTTTCCCCAGCAAAGTTTCAGGCCTAAAACAGAGAGAGACAGGGAGATAGGTAGAGGGGGTAGGCAGACAGACAGACAGACGGACGGACAGGTAGGCATGCAGGCAGACAGAGGAGGGAGGGAGAGAGTCCAGAGACAGAGAATGACCACAGATAGACGGACAAACGTACAGATAGAGAGGAAATACAGTGGCAGATTTTTAAGGATTGACATATGGATGGGCTATGTCGATGGGAGGCCGATGGCTGGTGCTTGGGTGGGCAGGAACTGCAGGAAGGCATTGGCGCAGGGAAAGGGTCGAGAGTAAGGGGTGCTCTCAGTTTAGGCCATCAGAGGAAAGGCAACTGGCTGGCGTGTGGATGGGCGTTCGGACAGAAAGAAGAATGATGGTAAAGGGACATTAAAACAAAATTTATACAGTGAAGAGACGTTAATATTTCTCACGAAAATGGTAAGCAAAATCTACTTATAGAACAACAAAGAATTAATAAAGTGGGTCTTTCTACTTACATTAAACTGTCCAACTAATAACAAAACTGAACTTTTAACATAAAAGTATATAAGAGATCCTCAAAACTATCGTTATCTGGTTGGTGAAATACAGTAAACTTGTAAAGCCTAATAATAATGCACTATTGCTTAGGACTGCTTATAGAGATTGATAGTCGGGAATATCATAAACCAATGACAGTTAGTGAGAAGTTAATGTGGCTGAACGTCGACCCTTCTCCTTACAGTCCCGATTTTTAACGACCATGAAGTTGGCGATATTTGAAGACAATGTGGAAAAAACAGAAATTGCTGGTAATCATCAATTTCTCCTTTTCCAACAGTGTTTTCTGTCCCATTTCAGAGGAATATAATCATTTGAGCTGGACTGAAGTTGTCATCTGCAACTGCTTGCAGTATATTTATGTCCAGTCATTTGTTGTCTAGGAGTTAAATGTACTAGTTTTGAGTACAGCAAAACTGTAGAAGAACAAGTTAAGTGTAGAGACCTCGACTAGACTACATAAAACGTCCTCTATGGCTTGCAAAATGCAACAAACGACCCTTTCCACTTTTTTTTATATTTTTCTATTTTGCGCAAGACTACTCTAGCACAAAATCTAATTTAGTCGTAAAGTGTCGTCTCGGATTAGCCTGCGCGTACTGCGCAAGCTAATCCGAGACGACAATTTAAAACACAAATGTCCGAATGCTCTTTTCTCCGTGTTGCAAGCTATATAATCTTTTATCTGCATTGTACGATACTTTAGATGACCTGGTTAAATGAGGTCTCTGAAAAAGGCGAAACTGACACTAAAGAGAATTACACTCAGAAGTATGAAACTGACGAGACAAACACTGACGAACCTGACACTGGAGAGACTGCTATGCCTGAAACCGACAAGCCTTACAACGAGGAGACTGACAACGACGAGACTGACACAGATAAGACTAACACTGACGATACTTGCACAAGCAAGAAACTGACAAGACAGACGCTGATGAACTTGACACCGGAGAGACTACCAAGCCTGACACTGACGAGCGTTACACTGAGGAGACAGGCAACGGCGAGACTGACACAGAAAAGACTAACACTGAGAAGACTTGCACAGGAGTGAGATCAAGGGGACTACATGATCGCAGAGGGTTGTTTTTCTACGTAGACTAATGACCCGGGTCATTCCTCTACGTAGTGAACTGCAGACCCTGAAACTTGAGAGACTGGGATGGCTGACACTACAGAGACCAACACCAATGAAGACATACAGTACTTTGACGATACTAACACTGACAAGCCTGAAGCCCACGAGACATACACCACGACACTGACACTGATGGCAATATTTCTGACGAGACTAGAACTGAGAAGACATGAACTGACATTACTTACATTGACGAGACGAACATGTGGATGCTAAGGTTTACTTACATTTGCAGGCCTGACACCGAAAAGCCAAAAAATGACGAGACTTACAGTAACAAGACTAACACTGACGAGACTTTCACTTGCAAGTCTAACACTGCCGAGACTGAAAATGATGAGGTTAACATTGACAAGAGTGTCAACGACGAGGTTGACTCTAACTAGATCAACAAAGACGAGCCTAACACCGATAGGCGTAAGTTGATCGATTGGTTGTATGTTGTTCAACGCTGTTTTCGACATTATTTAAGTTATACTGCGGAGGCAAATTCACCTATCCATGCTTTCCTGAACTTTCTTTTACCAGTAGTGGGAACAATATTCTTTCTAAGGCACTAGTGGCTTTTCTTAACTGACAAATAACTCAGCCTGCCACGTATTAAAAATATATATATTTTTTTTCCTTTTGGTTGCCATGGCTACCAGAGTTATGGGTGGAATTCAATTCTTTGAACTAATTCGGTAAAATTTCACCTAAGGAAACATCCCTGCCACGTATCATCAAAATTGGCCCAGTGGTTCAAGAAAGAAGAAGTTTAAAGAAATTTTTGACGGACGCTGGACGACGGACGCTGGACGCCGGACATAGGGCGATCCCAATAGGTCACCTTTAGCACTTTGTGCTATGGTGAGCTAAAACAAAAATTGTGACCCCCGTGGTGGAGCCAGTTTTGACCCCAGGGGCATCATATGAACAATCTTGGTATAGGTCCACTAGGACATACTACATACCAAATATCAAAGCTCTGCACCTTCTAGTTTCATAGAAGAAGAATTTTAAAGCTTTCCTTCTTTATTTCTATGATTCAAACTTGTGACTCCCGGGGTCGGGCTAGTTTTGACCCAAGGGGTATCATATGAACAACCTTGGTAGAGGTCCACTAGGAAATACAACATACCAAATAGCAAAGCTCTGCACCTTCTAGTTTCAGAGAAGAAGAATTTTTAAATTTTCTTTCTTTGGGTTTCATGTTTCGAACCTGTGACCAATGGGGCGGGGCCAGCTTTGACCCTAGGGACATCATATGCACAATCTTGGTAGAGGTCCACTAGGAGATGCAACATGCCATATATCAAAGCTCTGCACCTTCTAATTTCAGAGAAGAAGAATTTGAAAGTTTTCCTTCTTTGTTCCTATGTTTCAAACTTGTGACCCCAGGGTGGGGCCAGTTTTGACCCCAGAGACATCATATGAACAATTTTTACCTAAGGGACATCATATGAACAATCTTAGCGGAGGTCCACTAGGAGATGCTTCATAACAAATATCAAAGCTCTGCACCTTCTACTTTCAGAGTAGAAGAATTTTAAAGTTTTTCTTCTTTGTTCCTATGTTTCAAACTTGTGACCCCCGGGGTGGGGCCAGTTTTAACCCCAGTGGTATCATATGACCAATCTTGGTGGATGTCTACTAGGAGATGCTACACGCCAAATTTCCAAGTTCTTCGGCTTTTAGTTTCAGAGAAGAAGGTTTTTTTTTAAGATTTTGCTATTTTTGTCTTTTGGTTGCCATGGCAACCAGAGTAATAGGTGGAATTCAATCTCTTGAACAACTTTGGTAGAACTTCACCTAAGAAACATCCCTGCCAAGTTTCATCAAGATTGGCCCAGTGGTTTAAGAGGAGAAGATGTTTAAAGAAATTGTGGACGACGCACGACGCACGACGGACGACGGGCGTCGGACATTGGGCGATCACAAAAGCTCACCATGAGCACTTCGGGCTCAGGTGAGCTATAAATCAAGAGGACCATGATGGTCCTATATTGTTCACCTATGTACTAAGCAGTAAAGGTCTACAATGAAGATAAATACCAAATATGAAAGTTCAAGGCCAAAAAGTTCTGACAGGGTATGTAAATGTGCAAAAAGCATTTTCTTCTTTTCCCAAAATGCTTTCACAACCCTTTTTCTTCAGGGTCATTGAAAGTCAGGTATGCTAAGGGAATGAATTAACCTGGGGGCCAGACGCTGATTACCTTGTCAAAATGGCGGTTGAATGGCAGATTAAAAAATATCATTCGCTAATCGGTAAGACACAAATGAGATTTGTCTCAATAACTTTTTATCAAATTTCAAAGAATGTTTGCTGAGACATTAATCAAACTAGCGAAAACTGGAAACCCTAGACTAAAAGGTCACAACATTACTGACCGATCTATCCGTAATGGACAAGTCCAGTATGTGAAAGGTAATCCCCTTTTCATGACGCACCGTACAGAAGAAATGTGTATAAAAAGACTATTCTAGGGAAGATATGCTTCAAGGTTCATAAATTCCAAGGACTTTAGAAGATATCCTTCGAGAAGGATGGATGGGCGAACTGATAGTAATTGGTCCATAATGAAATTATACATTTAGTCCCCTCTTATGATAACATGTTTTTTTATGAAATGAAATCAAATAACTATTAACTACATTTTGTCCTGTAGTGAAAGTGATATTGGTCCACAGTGAAAATATACACAAAGCCCCCTTTTTCCATGACATAACATTTAATGAAAAAAGGTAAAATATTGTTATTGGCAGACTATCATAAGGAACACACGTACGAAATTTCCATCTTGTTTCCGAGAAGAAGAATTTTTAAGTTTTTCTTCTTTGTTCCCATGTTCAAACTTGTGACCACTAGGGTGGGGCCAGTTTGGATTCCAGGGGCATCTTATGAACAAACTTCATAGAGGTCTACTAGAAGATGCTTCTTACAAACTATAAAAGCTCTACATCTTCTAGTTTCAGAGACAAAGAATTTTAAAGTTTTCCTGCTTTGTTCCAATATTTCGATCTTGTGACCCCCTGGCCAGGGCAGGTTTTGACCCCAGGGATATCATATGAATAACACTGGTAGAGGTCCACTAGGAGATGCAACATAACAAATATCAAAGCTGTGCACCTTCTACTTTCAGAGAAGAGGAATTTTAAAGTTTTTCCTTCTTTGTTCCTGTGTTTCCAAACTTGTTACCCCCCGGGTGGGGGTTTTGACCCAAGGGACATCATATGACCAAACTTGGTGGAGGTGCACTACGAGATGCTACATACCAAATATCAAATCTCTGCATCTTCTAGTTTAAGAGAAAGATAATTTTAAACTTTTCTTTCCTTGTTGCCATGTTTTAAACTTGTGGCCCCCTGGAGCGGGGCCAGTTTTGACCACAAGGACATCATATGAACAATCGTGGTAGAGGTCCTCTAGGATATGCTACATATCAAATATCAGAAAAAGCCATCTAGTAAATGACACAATATGCGACAGGAAATAAAAGATAACAAGAGGACCATGATGGTCCTATATTGCTCACCTGAGTACATCATATGAACAATCTTGGTAGAGGTCTACTAGGAGATGCTTCATAACAAATATCAAAGCTCTGCACCTTCTAGTTTCAGAGAAGAAGATTTTTAAAGTTTTCCTTCTTTGTTCCTATGTTTCAAACTTGTGAAACCCCCCCCCCCCCCGAATGGGGCCAGTTGTTACCCTAGGGGCATCATATGAACAATCTTGGTAGAGGTCCACTAGGAGATGCTACATACAAAATATCAAAGCTCTGCACCCTCTAGTTTTAAAAAGAAGATTTTTAAACTTTTCCTTCTTTGTTCCTATGTTTCAAACTTATGACCCCCCCGAATGGGGCTAGTATTGACCCTAGGGGCATCATATGAACAATCTTGGTAGAAGTCCACTAGGAGATGCTTCATAACAAATATCAAAGCTCTGCAACTTCTAGTTTCAGAGAAAAATATTTTTAAATTTTTCCTTCTTTGTTCCTATGTTTCAAACTTGTGACCCCCCGAAAGTTGCCAGTTTTGACCCTAGGGGCATCATATGAACAATCTTGGTAGAGGTCCACTAGGAGATGCTTCATACAAAATATCAAAGCTCTGCACGTTCTAGTTTCAAAAAAATTTTTTTTTTTAAAGTTTTCCTTTTTTGTTCCTATGTTTCAAACTTGTGACCCCCCGAATGGGGCCAGTTTTGACCCTAAGGGCGTCATATGGACAATCTTGGTAGAGGTCCACTAGGAGTACTACATACAAAATATCAAAGCTCTGCCCCTTGTAGTTTCAGAGAAGAAGATTTTTAAAGTATTCCTTTTTTGTTCCTATGTTTCAAACTTGTGACCCCCGCGGCGGGGCCAGTTTTGACCCCAGGGGCATCATATGAACAATCTTGGTAGAGGTCCACTAGGATATACTACATACCAAATATCAAACCTCTGCATCTTCTAGTTTCAGAAAAGAGAAGATTTTTAATTTTTTCCTTCTTTGTTCCTATGTTTCAAACTTGTGACCACTGGGGCGGGGCCAGTTTTGATCCTAGGGACATCATACGAACAATCTTGGTAGAGGTCCACAAGGAGATGCTACATACTAAATATCAAAGCTCTGCCCCTTCTAAACCAATTATCAAAGCTCTACGCCTTCTAGTTTCAGAGAAGATTTTCAAACATTTTGCTATTTTTTTCCTTTTGGTTGCCATGGTAACCAGAGTTATGGATGGAATTCAATCTCTTGAATAACTTTTGTAGAGCTTTACCCAAGGAACAACTCTGCCAAGTTTCATCAAGATTGGCCCTGTGGTTTGGGAGGAGAAGATGTTTAAAGAAATTGTCGACGACGGTCGACGCCTGACGGATGACGCACGACGGACATTGGGCGATCACAAAAGCTCACCATGAGCACTTCGTGCTCAGGTGAGCTAAAACTAAAGGAATACTTTAGGATCCAATGTAGGGAGCTTTTGAATAAATTGCAACATCGTACAAATTTAATACTTTTAAAAAGAATTAGAAATAAAGACAAAACATTTCGACTTATGGTAGCTTCAAATAATTATGATGTCTATAATTGGTATAAGGATCCTTGCTTCATTCTCAAGTCCAGGCAAAAATGGAGTTTCATTTATGCTTTAGGCGGTGATAAAATTTGAAGCGAAGTCTTCAACTTGATAACAATGACAGCGAGAAAATTAATTTAAGTTTCACGTACAAAAATCTTGATTCAAGAAGATTTTTTTAACCTTAAACCGTGTATCCCGTGACTTAACCACGCTGAGGAAGATAGTTTTTGAAATCATTGTGTGCAACCAGCATTTCATCTTGTCCTACAACATTTCTTACCTTGTGAAAGACAAACTTTGTTACTTCAACCACATTTAATTTGTCACATGCACTATAGAGGATGAGTCTAAATCTACTGGTATTGAAAAGAATTTAACCCTTTAACACACAATGAGGACTTTTGACGACCCTGAGAAAGAATCCTTTTGAAAACATTGTAGGAAAAGGAGAGAAGAGGACCATGATGGTCCTATTTCGCTCACCTGAGTACCAAGCTGTAAAATCAAACTTGTGACCCCTGGGCAAGGCCAGTTTTGACCCCAGGGGCATCCTAAGATAAAAATTGGTAGAGGTCTACTGGGAGATGCTACTTACAAAATATCAAAGCTCTACGCCTTCTATTTTCAGAGAAGTAGAATTTTAAAGTTTTCCTTCCAGGGGCACAGTATGAAGAAACTTTGTAGAATTCCACTAAGAGATGCTACAAACCAAATATCAAAGCACTACGCCTTCTGTTTTCAGAGAATAAGAAATTTAAAGTTTTCCTTCTATGTTCCTATGTTTCAAACTTGTGTCCTCGGGGCGGGACCACTTTTGACCCAAGGGGCATCACATGAACAATCTTGGTAGTAGTTTACTAGGAAATGCTACATACCAAATATCAAAGCTCTGCACCACCTAATTTCAGACAAGAAGAATTTTAAAGTTTTCCTTCTTTATTTCTATGTTTCAAACTTGTGACCACCGGGGCTGGGCCAGTTTTGACCCCAAGGCCATCATATGAACAATCTTGATAGAAGTTCACTAGGAGATGCCACATACAAAATATCAAAGCTCTGCACCTACTAGTTTCAGAGAAGAAGATTTTTGAAGTTTTCCTTCTTTGTTCCTATGTTTCAAACTTGTGTCCCCGGGGCGGGACCACTTTTGACCCAAGGGGCATCATATGAACAATCTTGGTAGTAGTTTACTAGGAAATGCTACATACCAAATATCAAAGCTCTGCACCACCTAATTTCAGACAAGAAGAATTTTAAGGTTTTCCTTCTTTATTTCTATGTTTCAAACTTGTGACCACCGGGGCGGGGCCAGTTTTGACCCCAAGGCCATCATATGAACAATCTTGATAGAAGTTCACTAGGAGACGCTACATACAAAATATCAAAGCTCTGCACCTACTAGTTTCAGAGAAAATGAATTTTGAAGTTTTCTTTCTTTGTTCCTATGATTCAAACTTGTGACCGCCGGTGCGGGACCAGTTTTAACCCCAGGGACATCATATGAACAAAATCTTGGCAGAAGTCCACTAGGAAATGCTACATACCAAATATCAAAGCTCTGCACTTTCTAATTTCATAGAAGAAGATTTTTAAAGTTTTCCTTCTTTGTTCTAAGTTTCAAACTTGTGGCCCCCAGGGAGGAGCCAATTTTTACCCAAGGGACATCATATGAACAATCTTGGCGGAGGTCCACTAGGAGATGCTACATACCAAATATCGAAGCTCTGCATTTTCTAATTTCAGAGAAGGTTTTTAAAGTTTTCCTTCTTTGCTCCTTTATTTCAAACTTGTGACCCCCGGGATGGGGCCAGTTTTGACCCCAGGGGCATCATATGAACAATCTTGGTAGAGATTCATTAGAAGATGTTTCATACCAAATATCAAAACTCTGCACTTTCTAATTTCAGAGAAGAAGATTTTTAAAGTTTTCCTTCTTTGTTCTTATGTTTCAAACTTATGACCCCCAAGGCAGGGCCAGTTTTGACCCCAGGGGCATCCTAAGAACATACCAAATATCAAAGCTCTGCACCTTCTAGTTTCAGAGAAGAAGATTTTTGAAGTTTTCCTTCTTTGTTCCTATGTTTCAAACTTGTGTCCCCCGGGGCATGGCCAGTTTTGACCCCAGTGGCATCATATGAACAATCTTGATAGAGGTCCACTAGGAGATGCTACACACCAAATATCAAAGCTCTGCACTTTCTAGTTTCAGAAAAGTAGATTTTTAATTTTTTTTCCTTCTTTGTTCCTATGTTTCAGACTTGTGACTCCCGGGGCGGGGCCAGTTTTGACCCCAGGGGCATCATATGAACAATCTTGGTAGAGGTTCACTGGGAGATGCTTCATATCAAATGTCAAAGCTCTATGCCTTCTAGTTTCAGAGAAATTTTTTTTCAAGATTTTGCTATTTTTTTTTTGGTTGCCATGGCAACCAGAGTTATGACTGGAATTGAATTTCTTGAACAACTTTGGTAGAGCTTCACCCAAAGAACATCCCTGTCATATTTCATCAAGATTGGCCCAGTGGTTTAGGAGGAGAAGATGTTTAAAAAATTGTGGACGTCGGACGACGCACGACTGATGACGCACGACGGACGACGGACATTGGGCGATCACAAAAGCTCACCATGAGCACTTCGTGCTCAGGTAAGCTAAAAATGCTGGTAACCAGCATTTTCTCTTTTTCCCCACAATGTTTTCTACCCTATCAATAAACAATTGCAACATTTGAGCCACACTGAAATTCTGGTCTGCAAATGCTGTCAATTTGGACAAAAAGAAAATTTTGTCGTCTGGTAAACTAAAATTTTGTCGTCTGGTAAAAAGTTAAACATTGATCGAGTCAACTGAAGCTGAGGTGTACACGAACAAGGTCGTATAAGCATGGAACAATATGGAATCACTGCAGAGACGATTAAAGCGGCAAAAAGCCAAAGTATTTCCTTCAAACACCGTTTTCTTTTCCTCTCTCTGACATCTCCGTCGAATTTGTTTTCCCGGATGTTCCTGACTGCAGTTGATTAAAATCTTTGGAACAGGATTTTTTGTACAGATAGAACACTCGTCGGTTACACACGTAGGAGAAACAAACAAATACACCTTGAGAGGCATTAAGTCCAACGACGAAGAACGAGAATATCGTTAAAGGCAACACAGCATCAACAATTTGTAATGGCCACGTGACTCCAACAACAGTACACAGTTTTATATAGACGAAGAATTCTCGTTTGTCCCCTGAACTTTGTATTCGTGGTGATGTCCGAATTTTGTGGAAAGCCAATATAAAGAAAATGATATTTGTCAAGAATATTAATAATGATGGGATGATGAAAGCACAAACGATGCCATAAATGTTTGTAAGAAAGCAGCGAATACCGCCGTATCCAGTAAAAGTTCCCGAGGATGACACAAAAAATATGGTAAAAGTTGTTGACACTATAACAAACGGCATGCTAAAAACGTACAATAAATATTTGGAGAATCGTTTCCTGGATAAACTTGGTACAGACATGGCCTTGCTACAAAACACTCGAAACATGTGAAAAGAGCAAACGTTCATAGAGAAAAAAGTAGCCAGCCATAGATAATGGATCGCAATTCCCATGATTGTACACGCAGGATACTCTGTCGTGTCTTTCAAAGACATACCAAACTGTAGAGTGCCCTGCGCACAAAACATACACAAACACAACACCATGTTATTTTTACCTGGTAAAGTTCTCAACGATGAGAACAAGCAGTAAGTGACAAAAGTTATGAACAGACAAACCATTGATAATATGGAACACACTTCACTAAATATATTATATGCCTTTAAAAACTTATCCACCGAGTTCGAGCCAGTACTGTTAGCACTTGATGTAAACCGCCTGTAATCCTTTAAACACACTCTTGCAGACGTTCCATCCAATTTGTAGTAGGTTCTATCTATGACGATGTTAGACTTTTCTAGAATTAGGTTGTATGTAGTATTGTCTATTGTATATTCGGTTTCGTCCAGTTTGATCTGCACACAGGTAAAAAATCGATCAACATGAGCGTTATATGAAAACAGAAAAAAGTTATTTTCGGAGTACATGCATCTCTGTTCGTTACTAAATGCGAACTGTGAAATGTGAGTATCTTTAGGCTCAGCTCTTAGACATACGTTTTTGCCGCTCATAGTTTCAACTTTGTACATGTCTGTAAGAGTATCCACTAGAACAGATTCCAACACATTCCTGTTTTTAGTAGTAGAAACATCTATGTCACATTGTATGCTTATATCCTTCAGCAAATACAGATAAACGATGTTTCCTCCTCCGGCGCTTGGATCTAGGCAATGTACATTTGTAAATGCAACGCATCCGCTGAATATATGCTTTGTCGATGGCTCGTTCAAGTCTATCTTTCCCGCTACACTGGCTTTGAAAGTTTCAAGAACGTGCTGTAAATTTATTGTTTCTGTAATTTTCATTTCCTCCTCTCCACACTCCGAATTTTCTTTGTGTCGTTTGTTATTTCCGTTATGACGACGCATTCTTAAGGTTAAATCTAGCGTATATGACAAAGCTTCGCCATTTTCTAGTAAAGATTCACACGTATTGTTTCGTAAAACCTTACCTGGTCTACAAAACAATGGTCGGCATATTTTCTGCAATAAAATAGTAGAAAGATGGATAAAATTTTAATATTCGTTTATACATTTGCACTTTTGTTTTCAATCATTCTAATTATCTTTCTTGTCATTTGATGAAGCGCGCATTTGTCAGATGCATTTTTTTTCTATAAATTGCCTCTATTATTACCTTGTGAGTTTTGTCTAAAAGCAGAAGGGTGCAAATTTTATGTCTGAAAGTTCAATGACGATACCATGTCATCTGAAGATACAGACAATTGAAATACAAACCACAATAAAAAGTGGGTATTGGTTTTTTATGTTAATTTTATTTACGTTAAAATGTCGAAATTCTTTTCATCGAGTGAACATCATCGGCGATGAAATAGTTGCGCCACTGGTGAAAACATTACCGATCATGTTCACTCGATGAAATAAATTTCCATTTTTCACTGAAATAAAAAAGTTTTTTTTTTTTGCCTTTAAGTCTTTCTTTTTTCGGGGGGAGGGGGGTAACTTACATCGAAATCCAATACAGTTCTTTTCGGTTATTCCCCTTGTCTTTGAATTAGTGACTGTAGTCGGAAGGACTAGAAATTGCTGGCCATCACCATGTGTTCATTTCGCATCAATGTTTTTAACAGCATTCTTTTTTCAAAACCATTAAAATGCTGAACTGTGTGTAAAATTTTAATTTCCAAGTTGTGCAAAAGGACAACTCTTTATCACCCAATTACTGTATATATTTTATGTTTATAGCTCATAATCAAATTATGCAATTATTTTGGTTGCTCAGTCCTGTTCTTTAAGGGAAATGGCATTCATATTGGTATGGATGAGGGTCAACACCATCCGACATGTTCCCTCGGACTGGCGTGGCCCTCAACCTTACCATTCGTGTTTATAACAACACGCCTTCCCAAATACCCTATTTGCCTGTCTGTCTGCCTGTCTGTCCGTCTAAAAATATTTCATTATCAAGGGACGCAGTTATTAAACTAATGCAACTTTATTTTTTGTCATGTGTCTATGTATTATAGATCTGAGATTAAAAGTATTTGTCTGTCTGTCTGTCTGTCTATTGAGTGAGAAAATGTTGTTGATAGGAATACTCCCTGCTCTTTTGGTTGCACACCGAAAGCAAAAGCACCGCAGCAAAAGCTGACCAAACCCAAGTATAAACTTTAAATTATGCATCTATATTTCATGCTTTCCGGTAGGATATCCAGAAATAGCAGTGAACATATTTTTCGATATTACACGGGTACGACCAGTGAAAATACCGATATTCTTGTTCTTGTTGCCTAGGTAAATTGTGGTACCTCAGAACCAGATGGAAAATGACGTCATTTACCTTACATTTCTCGCGTTTGACATATTATTGTAATGCGTTGCTATGCGGGAGAGGTGCGCCACGGGGAATAACGGAAAAGAATTGTGCTGGATTTTGATAAGCTCCACCCAGAAAAGGTTAAAAAGCATGAAAAAAATAGAATATATTTTTATATTCGGTGAAATCTCGAAATTTATTTCATTTCGTGAACACCATCGGAAGTATTTTCACGAGTGGATGCGCCACTCGTGAAAATATTACCGATAGTGTTCACTCTATGAAATAAATTTTGATCTTTCACCGAAGAAAAAAAATCTCCACTTATTTCATACTTAACATTTGTTAATCGAGAAATAACGGTACCGGTAGCATATTGTTTGATATTTCATGCTTACGGCAAGTGAAACATCCCGATTTCACTTTCTAACTCTCCAATTGAAGGCGGAAACACAAGTTATCCAGGTAAACGCCATTTCAGTCTTTACCAAATGTCAAAATTTTAGACTGCTCCAAATTGAAAGCATTTACAGACGACATAATTAATGAGACTCAAAAATTGAAATTTGTTCTGGGAAGGTAGAAAACATGGTGGGAAAAGGAGAAAATGCTGGTTACCAGCATTTTCTCCGTTTCCCGCGATTTTTCCGAAAGGTTTCCTTCTCTGGGTCGCGACAACCAGGGATTGTTCGGGAACGGGTTAATCAGATGGAAATTTGACGTAATTTACCTTACATTTCTCTCTTGTTGCGTTATACTGAAATGCGTTCTTATGCAGCGGGGGTCGAACACCATGGGAAATTACCTAAATCAACCGTACTGGACTATAATGTAACCCCCAAACCAAAACAAAAAGCGTTTAGAAGCATGAAATAAATAGAATATTTGTCTCGGTGAAAGAACAAAATCTATTTCATTCTTTCTGGTAGGATATCGAGAAATAGTAGTGAAAATATTTTTCGATCTTACACAGGTACCACCAGTGAAAATACCAGTTTTCATGTTCTGGTTGCCTAGGTTAAAGTCATCGTGAAAATATGACGATGTTCACGCGATGAAATATATAGAGGATATTTGTTTTTTTTTTCGGTGAAAGATCGAAATTTATTTCATCGAGTAACACCATCGAAAATATTTTCACAAGTGGCGCAGCCACGAGTGAAAATATTACCGATAGTGTTCACAAGATGAAATAAATTTTGATCTTTCACCGAAAAAAACAAATATTCTATTTAGTTCATGCTTTTAACCCTTTTTCTAGGAGGATCTTTATTAAAAATCCAGTACAGTTCTTTTCCGTTATTCCCCGTGGCGAACCCCTCCCGCATAGCAATGCATTACAATATTACATCAAGCGCGTGAAATGTAAGGTAAATGACGTCACATTTCCCATCTGGTTGTGAGGCACGCGCAATTTACCTAGGCAACAAGAACGTGAAAATCGGTATTTTCACTGGTCCAACCAGTGTAAGGTCGAAAAATATATTCACTGCTATTTCTCGATATCCTACTCGAAAGCATGAAATAAATTTTGATCTTTCACCAAAATAAACAAATATCCTCTATATATTTCACTATACAAATACTTACTAGTGAATAATCGTAGGAACCGTTGACACATTCTGGTGTAGAAATCAGGGTTGCAAAATCTGCATACGCCAGAGAAAACAAATTTCTGTAAGGCGTCTGAACTTGTGTGCCCCCGGTACCAGAGTCTGCATCAAAATGCCTTGATGACGATCCCACTATCAACTGTTTAATAAGAAATGAAATTCGACAGATCATCACGTTGTATAAGTATACATGAATGCCATGGCCACAAGTATATCGAACAGTATATCTTAATCATTTTTATGTGTAAGTGAAATAATTACATACGTAATAACTATAAATGTGCCACACTATCGCAAAAGGGGGCTTAATGCACAATCACAACACATAATTATGAATCCATAAATTCATTTCATCTATTTTGATAATCCAAAAACCGGATTTCTAATATGAGCTTAACCCTCATTTTCTGCTACAAAATTAAATGTAACTTTAAAAGCTGATGGTAAAATCCCAAATAATCCTGTTCTAAACTTTTTTTTGAGAAAAATACCTCCTTAACGGATAGTATAGATCCAAGATTCAGACTGCACTTTCTTTGCAGTCTGATCTTGATCTACACTGTACGCAAAAGATCAGTGAGTCGTGCTTAGCAGCTTCTAGGTTTATTCATAAAAAAAAAAAGAAAAACGGGGTCTCTGAAAACACCAAGAAAGCAACACGCTTGAAATATTTTTAGAAAGATAATTATTCGACATAATAAAAACCGCTAGATAATGAAATATCGTGTTTTCCTGAAAAAGTGGCCACTAGCCTATATCAATCTCGCCTTCTCGTTCTACCCTCCTGAAGATGAGATTGAAGAAGATCATTTATGAAACGGCTTTTTCATTAATTAAGTTTATTCACAGAAGCTACACCAGAATATTAAACGCCAATTACAAAGTTTTTGCGCATTTTAACCCTTTACCCATTATGGCATTTCTATGGTATTTCTAATTGACCCTTAATAACAGTAAGGATGAAGCGGTTTCTTATGTGTATTTGACACCTTTTGATAGTGTAGAAAATATTGTGGTAAAAGGTGAAATTGCTCGTCACGAGCAATTTCACCTTTTACCAAAATGTTTTCCAAAGGCTCCTACGAGCAATGCGTAGAAATGAGTATCTATGGAGTAAAGGGTTAAGGAAGCTACTGCTTTACTTTGATTTGTTTTCGACGTAGATCTATACATACGATAACTTATTAAATTCCGAAACAAATTCGAAATAGGAGCCTTCAATAACGCAAGTTAAGTCTTTTTATTTCATGCTTTCCGGTGGGATATCGAGAAATAGCAGTGAAAATATTTTTCGATCTTACACTGGTACCACCAGTGAAAATACCGATTTTCACGTTCTTGTTGCCTAGGTAAATTGCGCGTGCCTAACAACCAGATGGGAAGTATGACGTCATATACCTTGCATTTCTCGCGCTTGACGTCACGTTGCTATGCGGGAGGGGTACGCCACGGGGAATGAGGGAAAAGAATTGTACTGAATTTTTATAAAGCTCCTCCCAGAAAGGGTTAAAAGAATAAAATAAATAGAATATTTGTTTTTTTCGGTGTAAGATCGAAATTTATTTCATCTCGTGAACACCATCGGTAATATTTTCACTCGTGGCTGCGCCACTCGTGAAAATATTGCCGATTGTGTCCACTCGATGAAATAAATTTCGATCTTACACCGAAAAAAACAAATATCCTCTATATACATACATTTAGTTACATGAGAAAATAATACTAACCAATTCAGCAGCAGGTATATTACAACGACTGCAGTAGTAATTCTTAAATGGTAACCATCTAGTTTGAGGTTTTGTCGTGTGACACAATGCTTCAATTTCATCAAATAGTATTTCCTTACTATCAATAAGTCCAGTCACATTACACGTTGATATCACATCCTGTTTCATGAATTTACTTTCGTCAATTTCCGGATTACAAATATAACAGGCATAATTTTTATATAGAAACCCATTTATCCTGTACTGTGGAAAGGATGGGCCTAGGTCTTCAGAATTTTCACACACGGACAGGACATCATCATCTCTGGTGATCCATTTTCCCGTTTGGTTACAGTATAAGAATTCGGTCGTTTTACTCATGCGATAGTCATCATCTATTATCTTTAAAACACTTGGAGGAATGTTGAGAGCGTCTAAGTTAGACATACTTTCTGTTCTGTGTTGTTTCATCACATATTCCCAATGAACATTGTAAACTTTCTCCCTCCTAGATTCACCGATAAAATAACCAGCACAGAATTGCTTCGTCGCATTGATCAAAGACGGCAGCACTGTCTGTTGGATGATTAACGACTTTTCAAAAAAACTGCTACATTTTACGGATATGTCAATACGAATATTCTGAACTTCCCCGACATTACAAAACAAATAAGAAATGTTTCTGTAAGCGATCTGACCCTCATGTCGCACAGGCACAGCTGATAGAACTTTTAAGTGGTCTTTGGTTAAGATTAAAGTGTGGTTAAACTGTTTGCTGCATTTGTCAATCATTGTGTAGCATGGTATATCGTCATCTTGTAGCGCTAAGTCCTTTTCTATCTGAATCCCGGGTTTAAACTGCATGACTGTGGACTTGCTGTAGCAAGAGTATGGTCTTTTTTTCAAAATGAAATCCACACAGCACTTGCCACTTTCCACACAATTTTCTTCACATGAACAGCTATTCAGACCTTTACAAACAGGATTACTAAGACCTTGTAGTGATTCGCTATGAACAGACAAGTCACAAGTATTATGATTCCCACATACACTTACATAATCATCATACTGCGTATCTATCTTTTCACTTGTCTTATCAATTTCTTTGGGTTTATTTAAAGGTGCACTATTGCCATCGTACATACTTTCAATAAAGTCAGTCAGATGTGATAGCTTGTTTTCGCCATAAAAATTGAGACTAACTTTAAGGCTAGATAGAAGAGCTCTTTTGTCATCAAGTTGCTCGTCAATAGATACTTTCATTTCATCTGTGGACAAAGAATCTGCCAATAACTGTCTCAGTGAAATGACTCCATTACAAATTAAGCAATACACGTTTTTATACGGGTACAGTCTACTTATAGCTGGCTGTGTCACACACGCAGATTCTAGCAGTGGATCAAAATCTGTCCATTTTTGGGATATGTTACATTTGTCAATTGTTAAGGGCGAGGAAATAGATATAATGCTAGGGTTACACAAGTAACAAAAAACGTTTTTGAAATTTAAGAAAGAGTAACCGTTGTAGTGCTCGCATGCCCAGTTTATATCCGAGTCGTCAGTAAACCACAAACCTGTTACATTACATTTATCGATAAGGTTTGCAGCAGAACGAAGCTTTGTGCATCCGCTTGGTTTTAAGCTGAAGTCATCCAAATCAAACAAAATTTTACAATTTTGTTTCCTTATTTCTTCCTTCAAATTGGAAAACGAATCAAAATTATCGTTAAATGAATACAGAAAGGGACACTGAACAGAAATTTTCCACTCAGTAATGTTTTCATCTCCATGGCATTGTGCACAGAAGCGGTTTTTATAGGTCAGTGAAGTGTCAAGTGAGGTAACAGGCTGAATATTTGATTGGTTGATCGGTTGACTCTCACACCCTTTTATGATTTCATGTTCGCTATATTGAGGTGGGCATGTGGCAATCATGTGATGGCTGATTTGTTCGTCTGGTGGATAAACTTGAACATTTACACAGTCTTGGTCTGTGTATGCATAAATGTTCCCTGGACAGCAGTTTCCATTGGAAACACACCGGAAATCACATTCACATTTGTTACTACAAATAAATTGATCTGGTATATATAATGCACCCATGTTCAAGAAATTACATTCGCCTCTCGCTGGACAAACAAGCTCGTATTGTGTCAATAAATTAGCAAAATCGATTTCAACATTGTAGATTTTTTTGATATAATCAGTTAAATACTTTAACTTTTCAGCACTTAAAATATGCTCTTTAAACTTATCAGCGACGTCTTTGAAGTGCATGTCCGGTGTTGAGAGAGTAGAAATGGGTTCAGTATGACCTTCATGATTTGATCGGTTGCCTTGCCTATCTGTATTTTTTGCCGGTTTTGTTTTTTCAGCATCAAAAGTCTTTGCTGGCAAGTTTGCAGTCTTTATTCCAGTATCAGATTGTATAGCAAATACTACCGGCCCATCACCGATGGTTGTTTTGTGAGCTTCCTGGTTATAGGCCAGTGAATTGGCTTGATCTGCTGACGTAACTTTAGATGTAATGTTATCGAATTTATTTGGAGTTTTAGTAGCACTTTCTGAAATCATTTCAGCAAGACTGTCGTGGGAATTAATTCCGAGGTCAACATCTGCGGGATGAGCTGAATTTTCGGTGACATTTTCTGCATTTGTTTTACTATGACTCTCTTCACCATTCGGTTCAGAATCTAACTCAGTTGAAATATACTGATCTACAGTGGTAGTTTCTGAAAATGTGATGTCTTGAGCCCCTAGTGTATTCAAATTAGTTCTTAAATGTTTCGCTGTAGTTGTCGAATGACTTTGAGGCTGTGCGGATGTCTTTGAAACACTTGCTTGGTAAAAAAGTAAAACTAGACAAAATGGTACCCATCCTGAACCGTAAATGGTCTTCAACCTAAAAAAGACACAAGTACATGTATGCAATAAATCAAATACTGTAAATATATATTCTTTTTACTTATATCTTTAAAAACAGACAACTGATTAACTGTGGCTGAAAAGAGATGATTTATTAATTAAAAGGTAGCACAATAAGAAAACGCTGTCGAAACGCGAGAAAGTGATTCACATCAACTTAGAATGAATGAATGATTCGCGCTAGAATTTTAGCAGAGGTATTACAGGGACATATTAACCTTAAATTGCCCTTTATGCAAAGAATAATTAAAGGGTGAATATTTGTATAATCGGACGGTACGGAAATTTTGTTAACGGTTTATGTCGGGTTTGACCCTTACAGTGCCTTAGTGAAAATGTTAGAGCTTTGGCGGATTACATACATCAAGATCAGACTGTACAGAAAGTAAAGAGTTCTATGTCACTCGTCACGTACTGCCAGTTTAATCAACAAAATCCTGTTTATTTCAGGCATTTTAAATATTTTTAAAGACATGACAAATTTATTCACGCAGCCGCATATAAGTTAAAAATCGTGCCCTTAGTTCTGCATGCAGACGATATTACCCGATGCTAGGTTTGGACGATAATTCAAGCATGAAATATATGGTAATAGAGGTCATTTATTTCATATTCATGTTAATTTGTTCGAGTAATATGTGGGAATATTACTTCATAAACATTACGCGTCGATTTTGTGAGATCCTATAAACCCTTAGTCTGCTATCCACGGCGGACCCAACGTCCTTTTACAGCCAATACAGATCAAGATAAGACTACACAGAATGTGCAGTCTGATCTTGGACCTACACTGTCCGGTTTTGAAGAATTTTTCTACCAAAATTTAGACTTTTGGTATCGACTTGAACGTTTCATTTAACTTATTTAGCTGGATGAAGGTTAAAATATTATAGATGCTAAATGACATCGTCTCTGATCTCATAAAATACAGACAGTTCCCGATTGTAAAACGACCTTTAGTAAAGTATCAGTGTTGTACGTTCTTGCCGTGTTAAAATCCGTCTTTATTTCATGCTTTCCGGTAGGATATCGAGAAATAGCAGTGAAAATATTTTTCGATCTTACACTGATACCACCAGTGAAAATACCGATTTTCACGTTCTTGTTGCCTAGGTAAATTGCGCGTGCCTAACGACCAGATGGGAAATATGACGTCATATACCTTACATTTCTCGCGCATGACGTAACGTTGCTATGCGGAAGGGGTACGCCACGGGGAATAAGGGAAAAGAGCTGTATTGAATTTTGATAAAGCTCCTCCCAGAAAGGGTTAAAAGCATAAAATAAATAGAATATTTGTTTTTTTCGGTGAAAGATCGAAATTTATTTCATCTCGTGAACACCATCGGTAATATTTTCACTCGTGGCTGCGCCACTCGTGAAAATATTACCGATGGTGTCCACTCGATGAAATAAATTTCGATCTTACACCGAAAAAAACAAATATCCTCTATATATCACATAACCTCCCTTGTTTTCAGTGTAATATACCCATTACGAATTTTCTTATCTCACACGTTTGATATCCCATTTGTGTGACGTCATTTTTGACGTCAAATAAAGTTGTGTACGCATTTCATACAAGACTAGTGAATGGGTCTCATGGAAAATGCCGCGGGTGCATTTATGAATATTTTTGCATCATCTGATCTATATGTTGTGAAATATAGTTGTGTGATAAAAAGATTCTGACATTTGTGGGCTTTTGAGATAAGCTCGTCAAGGAAAATGTTATTAAGCTCGTCAAAGGATCGCTTAATAACATTTCCCTTGACTCGTTTAATAAAATCTTATGTCAAAAGTCCATTCATGTCAGATCTTATATGTCTGTCTGTCTTTCTGTTTGTCTGTATATCTGTTACCTTGTTAATTAAATGTGCATAAACATGACAGAATATTGCCGTTATTACAAACATTGTCAAACGCTTATGGCAAATGATGACATACGACATTCCACATCAGATCCAACGAGTATTTATAGTAAACGCCACGCAGAAAAATTATCAGTTTTTCTGTCATTTGGTTCAGCTGAAGGTCAATTACTCTTGGTAATAATGTATGCTGTTATGACACTTGGACTTAATGCATCATCTATTGGGCGGCCAAGCGCAAATCAATTACATTCGAGCCATGCTCTGGCAAAAGGGGGCTTGAAGCATCTCCGTTATTGATTATATCAAACGAGTCATCACATAAATTCCAATAAAATAAATGTGACCTTTCACGCGAAAAGAGACTCGGAACTGCAAAAAAGTATCAACCCTGGTCAGACTGCAATTTCGCTGTCTCATTAGGGTTGAAACTTTTTTACTTTTATGATATTTTCTGTATGAAAGTCACACTTAGTGGTCATACCTTGTTATACAATCATTTTCGAGATATGAGCTTGAATTGACTTTCACTATTTTTGATCTTTTTTATCTAATTGATGTGCGAGATTCCCAGGTAGCACCTTTTTCGCGTGACAGTTTAAAAATATTTTTAAACTAAAGTCCAATAAGTCTAAAGAATGACTCTATCTAGAGGAAGAGTGGTCTTTGGAAATACAGAAAAATGATCGATTGCGAAAAGTTTCGGTCCAGGTCAGTCCGCACAGGTTGCGCAGGCTGACCCGGGCACGTATTCACCAACCATTCTTGAGAATATTCTTGGTCTTATTCGCCAAGGTTTTCCAAATTTGTAAGTAACACAACTTTTGATTGGCTAAACCATTTGGTTTAGCCAATCAGAAGTTGTGTTACTTACAAATGTAGAAAATTCTGCAGAATAAGACAAAGAACATTTTTAAGAATGGTTGGTGAATACGGGCCCTGGTTGATACTTTTAGCAGATCCAGGGGAGGGAGGGCCGACACTTACCGCGTCGTGAGGACAAATCAACGCTCTCAGACCCTCGTCGTGAGGACACTATGGGAAAGTGAGGACACAATTTTTGTCCTCACTATTACTATGTCTATTTACATTCCGCATAGTTCAAAATGGATTTTTAAAACTTTTTTTTGCTGTGAGGACACAAGTCCTCATAGTCATTTCTCTCACTCTCTTGACCGTGAGGTGAATTTTCAATTCTAACGTTGAGTAGAATTGGACGGATACCAGTCACTTACTCCGTGGATCAAAGGATGGGTACCAGACGGAACCGGATGTGCATATATGCTTTGATGGCGGGATGAAATTGAAGCGAAATACTGAAATAAAGGTAATTATTTCCATAATTTACTTTTATATTTGTACAGGATATCGATTTTATCCATGAATTGTTGATTTTTTATTGAATTTCTACCAGTTTCGACGAGTACAAGCCAGATTAATTCAGTATGAGTGGAAAATGTGAAGAATGTTTCTTGCTTCGTTGTGTCATCGTACGTAGTGTTCCAAAATTCAATCGATGCTTTCATGATAGCCTTGAGTGTTCGAATTCCGTGATGATAAGGAAACATCAAAATAGAACAAAGAGTTTCGAGAGGAATAGTAAGAAGAAAGTGCTTGTCTGCATAAAATAACCCTTTCTGATCGTTTTCATGTAAAAAAATTGATGTTAATTTCAACAGTCAGCCGCTTAAAAACGAACATGCCGTTGGCCTCCTTGAGCCAAAATGGCGTGACCTAATATCTGGCAGCTCGGCAGTAATACTTTAATTTCTTTTTGAAATGGCATGATAAAAATTTAAGGCATAGACAAAACAACACACATTTTTTGTTAAAATGATTCTTTTGACCACTTGTTAGCTCATACTGTTAATTTATCAATGGGTATACCCTATTACCCTACAGAATCTACGTGCGGACAGGAAGAGTTAACCCATTACCACACGAGAAAAATTAAGACTGGTCCAAATTGAAAGCATTTGCAGACGACAAAATAAAGGTGACTGAAAAATTGAAATTTGTTTTGGGAAGGGTAGAAAACACTGTGGGAAAAGAAGAAAATGCTGGTTACCAGCATTTTCTCCTTTTCCCACAGTGTTTTCAAAAGGCTTCTTTTTCAGGGGCGTCAAAAGTAGGGATTGAGTGGTAATGGGTTAAATCAACAGACTGAAGTACTAAACTGTATTACGCTCAGTACAATGCAAATGACAAAATTTTAGACTTGTCCAAACTGAAAGCATTTGTAGATGAGAAGATAAAAGTTACTCAAAAATTGAAAGTTGACTTCAGAAGAGTAGAAAACATTGTGGGAAAAGGAGAAAATTCTGATTACCAGCATTTTCTCCTTTTCCCAAAATGTTTTCAGAAGGTTTCTTCCTATGGGTCGTAAAAACCAGGGATTGTTTGGTAAAGGGTTAAGTCTTTTCCAAATGAAAGAAATTTGGACCAGTCCAAATTGAAAGGATTTGAAAATTACAAGAAGTACCGGACTCAAAAACAGAATTTTGTTTCAAGTTGTAATTACCATGAACAGGCCCGTAGGAACAGGGGGGCTAGGGGGGGGCTCAGCCCCCCCCCAATAATTTTGAAAATCATAGTAACTAAAATATGAGTTCTTAGCGCAATGAAACTACCACGCAAAAAACCTCAGTATTTCGAAGTTAGTCCCCCCAATCTTGAAATCCTTCCTACGTCGCTGATGAATTATTTGGTAAAAGGTTAAATAGTCGAATCATATTGCAAGGATACTTTCTGGCCATAAATGATGAGTCATCACAAAAGAGAATTATATTGTAATGCTTGCTAATCAAATCTAAATTATATAATAAGCAATCAAATCTAAATTATATAATAAGCAATCATCTTTCGGTAACTCTAGGCTGTGTTACTCTTTACCAGACAATCTCAAGTTTTCTTGACGGTGAGAAAAAAGCCACCGAAAACACTGTGGGAAAAGCTGAAATGATGGTAACCAGCATTTTCCCTTTTCCTACAATGTGTTCTGCCCTCCAATAGCAAGTTTTAATCTTAGAACCAAGTTAATTTTTTTGTCTGCAAATCCTTCAGTTTGGACCAGTCTAAGATAATTATGTTGTTTGGAAAAGTGTTAAATAAAGTCTGCTGTAACCTGCACTAATTTATCGATTGCTGTCCTGGATAGTTTAACCTCATTATCTCCCACTAGATGGCATTCTATAAATATTCATTTATCTAATATGGGCATCCTGGGTACTGAACCGAATCACTTTCCTACGAGACAACCGTTACTTTGAATTTAAAATTTGAATAAAGATTAATCAATAAAACCCTACCTCATGCAATTTACTCAATTATTATCAGCAGTTTAGAGAAATCTGAAGCTAAAGCAGGTCTCATTTCTCCTCAAATGTTTTGATAAAAATTATTTTCAACATTGCTACTTTAAGCGTAATATTACAGTCAGCCCGCTTTCTGGGCTAGTGATGCGTCATATAAGACGGTCAAATCTTCAAAAAATATGACATGCGCAGACAACAAGTTTAATGTGTAAAAGTTTAACATCTTGCTGTAAATCATTTAAAAGTGGGTGTGTACTGTGTTGGAAAATACACACTGCAGTCACAACCCTTACCTCGACTATCAACTAATAAATGCTTTATAATTTCTTTTTAGATCTGAATTGCCAGTGCTGAAGAAAAAGCGCTGGTCCGAGGTCCGGGACCTACTGTAGGGCTCTGTACCGGTACTTGATATATATCGAAAACCGGTATTTTACATTCAATAGATATATCGGATCGAACGTTTCTGTATGGAACAAAATATCGATCATCAAAAGAAAATAAAAGTAAAGCATATAAATACCCAATTTAGTTGTTTTTAACGGCGAAATTCATTACGAGTTTACTTTAGGTAATCTCTAAAGTGGAGTAGTAGAGGTAGGTGTGGCTACCTGGGAAACTTAAAACCAGTCGAAATGCGTCATTCTTTATTACTCGCCCTGTACCCATTACACAATGGATGACAATTAGCTAATACCCCTATTCTCGTTCCCCCGTCATGTTGTTTGAAATCTGCAAATTATGCATCAATCAGCAGATTGCAGACAGATTTATGCTGATAATTGGTCAATATAGTTGATTAAAGAAAGGTAATGAACATCTGGTGATGTGATCGAGAGGTAGCGATGGAAATAATTGAAGCCGTGACCTTTCAACCTTCCTAAGATTTTATTTGGTCGATCTTTTAATATTGCCGAAAAATGTGGTTCGAAAATCAAATCTCTTTTTCCATTAGTTTATCTGAAATCAGTGTTCGGACTCGCGTAAATTATTGTGTAAATCATTTTATATACTTGAAATTTGCATTACAAATGTTAATCACACGCGAGACCTCACGTAAGAAAAAACGTGGACAAAAAAGGCTATTATCTGTTTATCGTGAGTAAAATAACAGGTTTTGATGCTACATGTAGTTCTAATCCTTATTGAGAAATCTATGTCGAATCATGCGAACATACCTATCCAGAAATTAACACGCATGAAAAATTGTTCGGTGAAAAAAAAAAAAACACGGAAACCCATGACACAACAAAATGTCTCCTTGACATTGTCTGATCAGAGTCCTCTTAGACTGTCTTTTCAGCTTTTTAATGAGTAGTAAATGTAGATCTAGTTAGAATTCATATTAATTTAGGCCTAAATGATTATGAAATTTCAATGCAATCTAGAAGTGTTAAGTTTGCGGTATTTTGTTTTTCAGGTATGCTGAAAAAAGAACAAACACAATTTTCGCATTTTTTTCTTTCTTTTATTGAAAATTGAAATATCATATGATATATCGAATATCCATCATTTTGTATCAATACAAATATTGTATCGATCAAACTGACCGATACGGAGCCCTAACCTACTGAAATGGAGATCGGACCGGGGGAAAAAAACAAGGCGAGGGTCCGATGGACCTGTCAAAATGGAGGTCAGACCTGCCCAGTCTTCGTGGTAAAAAGTCTGATGCCCAGAAATAAATTCAGAATGACTAATTGGGTTGAATTAAGAGTAATAATTCTAATGAAAATTTGAGTCTGTTTGTTTAGGATTATCTTTGTGTGAAAGTGAACTACTTCGAGATTTTTCGGTACACCAGTCGTGTGAGAACGCTATGACATTGACTTATTTAAGTCATTGTAATATCCAGGGATCATTCTGGGCTGCGAAATCGCGAGATTCTCTCATTAAAGTTGCAAAAATCCCATTTCTAAATCTCAATTGAAACAAAATCTCGCATTAGGATTTTTGGCAGATGATGGATATAGAACTTGAGTGCAAGTCCTTACATAGTGGAAATCCGCACAATAAACTAGTCTATACATTGGTTCCCCGCGTCGTAAAACAAGGTATACGGGAAGCAGATTACCATTTGCAACATTCGGCTTGTTCAGTGTTTTTCCTTATCATTAGCGGACTGTGATGTTCCGTACGGATGCAGTTCATGTTGAAGTCGTCTGCAGTTCTGTGTCAGGCACAGTGCCAGGAAAATGCCTCCAAAGTAAAGTAGAATCAAACCAAATAAAATCTTGTGATAAAATAACCATTTTTCTCATGAACTCACGAGTCGAGACTGACAAGAGTGCTGAAAGCTCAGATAAACATGATAAATCGATGACCAAGTCCAACGATGACACCGCTCCTTCTTTGGATCCCTCGATACCAAAAGAAAACAGTCAAATTTAACAAAAAGTGGCTTAAATTACATGGGTGGTTGCGCTTTGGTAATTTATGAATTTGATTAAAGATCTACACGGAGGGTGTGGCAGAGCCAGATGTCAAGACTTACTTTGAAAAAATGTTGACACACTGGTTTTTAGTTGTAAGACTTGTAAAAACAATGTGGGGAAAGTAGAAATTGCTCAAATTGAACAGTTTATCCTTTTCCAACATTGTTTTCTCTCATTTCAGAGAAAGTAATCACTTTTAAAATAGTGTCTTAAAGAGGTTTGGATTTGTCGTTTGGATTTAGACAGTTAGATTCCTGAAAATTGAAACATGAGAAATCTCATTAAAATTTTAAATCTCTCATAATTTTTCAGCAAATGGAACATTTTTTCTCATATACAAGTCCAACCAGAATGATCCCTGAATATCAACAGTTTTCCCTGGTTCCCAGTTTACCTGACATCAGTAATAGTTGCCAGTGGTGAAGCCAGTTAAAATCTATGAATATAACGTCTGCACTTTTTGCTAAAAGCTTACGAAAAATGCATATTTAAACCTTGGTCGTCATCAAATTTGAAACAGAAAACACTGGGAGAAAATAGAACAGAGGTACATAATTAGAGGTAGATAGAAAGTATAAGAACAAAGATAGGGTTGGTTCGTTGAACATCAAATTGAAAGTTGGTCGTGGGTTTCGTCCCACAATGCAACTGTTCAACTCTGACTAACACACACAAAAGAAATATGTGAAATTGCAAATTTTGTTTTGGTCATCATAACAGTGCTAATTGTAAATGCTTCCTATGTGCCTGACGTATATTTGTCTTCAACTGAAGGCACTAAGAGCAAAAGTAAATTGAAATGGTACTCAGTAAGGGATTTTTTGGGGGTGTGTGTGGGGTGGGACAGTGGTCAATTTGGACATGCCCAAGTATACTTCGTACCCTCCTGTTGTAAGGGCCCAGCTATTTCTATCACTATTTTTCAGCCCTGATTGCGCTTTGGAAATCTTTACCCCAGTTTGGTTACTTGTCTTTTTACATCATTCTAAGTCATCACAATGCCAAAACTGATCAATTTTCTGAATGCATTTGATTTTGAAAAGTGTACTGATTCATCTTTGAATTTTAGAATTGTAAAAAGGGTCAATCAGTAGACCATACGGTTATCTATATTACAGTGAACTAGTGGGCCGTATTTAGATTGACTAAAACTGAAACAGTAAGAGTAATGAATTAGAGTCAAATACCTGTCCTTTCAATCTAAACTTACAAGTAAAGAACAAAAACTGAGTGTTCTAAACTTTTATTTCTTCACAATAGGTGATAATAACAACTTTTACTTAGTCACTTATGGCTTTACATCAGCGTTACTCATTCTTGAGGTTTTTTTTTTTCATTCCTACTGATTGGCTGGTTAGTACATTCTTCAGATGGAATTTCACATTTCACAAAGTCCTTTGATTATGCACTTATAAGAAGCTCCCCTAGGTGTTTCAAGCTGAAAATTCTAGGGAAAAAATGTGTCTTATTGTCGTGCATATATGGTAATTGGCCACAATATTTTTGGATTTAGGACGCTATTTGGAAATAAGAAAAACGGCCTCCGTTTCCAGTAACCCTGGCAACTTGTTATTTTTTTAAGCTTGAATTGTGGTGATATTCAGTTGCAAAAACACATTTAAATATTTGGCAAGCATCACAACCTGAAATACCGTGTGACCAGTTCAAGGATACTCACAGAATTTGAACACTCAATGATACTTGATTAAAGACAAAATTCATAAAAACTGGATTCATTTTAGTTGAATTTATAAATTATCTCATCAAAGTAGAAAGTATTGAACAAGATCTACGCACCCTTGTATCGACCCTTTGACACTTTTTTCGTTTGATCTTATATCTAATAATTATGAGAGGCTTTTTCATGAAACAAATGTTCCCAGTCTGATATGATGTTCCCAGTCTATGAATGCTTTCAGCCAATCAAATGTGTTGTAAATGGTTAAAACTCAGTGTGCAAGCGCCCAATGGATGAAAAGAACATAGAAATTAACCAAGTTCAGATAGAATCTACAAATACTGGTGTTATTATTATTATGTGAGATACTTAGATAACATTTGAGAGCATTTACACATAAATTACTCGATTTTCCTAGTAGATAAGGTAACCGTTAAAATGCTTATGTGCATGGAAATCGGGTGGACCAGATTGTTAAACAAAATGTTTAATGCACTGAAGACATATAAATACTTCAAACAACAGAAACAAAAATAGTTTTAAAAACGACACAGACATATGAACTTGTAAGGCCATGGTATGATGTCCAGCTTTTAAAAGTGTAGAAGAGGTTCTGTCGGGTGCCTTTTGCATGCCATTTATGATTGTTAGCTTTTTAAAAGGATTTTGAGGAATTATTAATAATTTGAATGCCTCCTTGTCAATTAAGTACTCTACTGAGTATGATTTATGTTAAAATTTGTGCCTGCAGGGACGTGTAAATGGACCAGTTCATTTTAACTCACTTGAGCATGAAGTGCAGAGTTATGTGCAAGGTGAGCTATTGTGATCAGTCATCGTCTGTTGTCTGTCCATCTGTCTGTCTATGTTTTCTTTCAAAATTTTCTCCTCCTTAACCAGTGAGCAAATCAAGCTGAAATTTGACAGGGATGTTCGTTTGGTGAAGCTTCAGCAAAGTTATAAAAAAACAATACATGTAATGAAAATAAAAAATTCTAAATTCTGTCAAAATCTCTGGTTGTCATGGTAACAGAAAGGCTGAAATAAAGGTAATATCTTCAAACAACCTATGACAAATAAAGGCCTAGAGATTTACACTTTTGCATATTGCACCACATCTTCGCAAGCCAAGTTTACGATCACTAACTTGGCTGATTGAGCCCGATTTCAAGATTCCTGCAATCATGCGCCCTCTATTGGATGCTGGTTATGACTCCCCTAAGAGCTACATCATGTTTCTAAAAACAAAATCGTTTTACAAACCGCTTACGAATACACATGAAGCGATAAGTAGACATCCACATGGGTTTCCATGTTTTACCTTTTATTCGAAAGGTAGATACCTTGTTCTATTTTTGTCAAAGATTAAATGCTACGAGCGGTTTCATTCGTTGCAGCTAGAGCTGGCTGCATCCAATGAAAAAGTGTATCGGGTGAACGTAAAAATCAAGCTCGAGCCACCAAGGGTAGAGTAACTTAGTGAATCATCGGCCTTGGTTTGCGAAGATGATTGCACCACCCAGTTTCATATTTGAATGTTGCATGTTGCATCACCTGATGACCGCTTATAACAGTTGTTAGAATAATGCCTCTTGGGTCCTATTTGGTGCTTTTATGCACAAGGAGATTCAGGTTGGTTTGATTGATTGTATGGGGTTAAATGCAGCTTTCAACATGATTTAAGTCATATGGGCTACAGCACCTACCCATGGATTCCTGGTATTTCTCAAACCAGTACTACCACAACATCCTATCCGAGCCTCCTGCTCATCCCAGTTGGGCAATTTTTCACCCATTGGTGAGAGACAAATGACTATGTCAAATGTTGGAAAGAATGTTGGAAAGAATGTTGGCCTGGCTAGGGGATCAAACCCGTGACCCCATGATTCGCAGTCCACTGCCCTGCCAACTGCACTACGACCTCAGCCAACTAAGATGGGTGATTATGGACAATAACAGTCCTCTTTTTATTTGAGATATTAACGATCAGACTAATAGAATAACCTCAAATTCAGGGGTTTTGGTGAAGTATCAAACATTATATACTAAGTAAGTATACTCTCAAATCCTACAAAAAATCAAGATTAATTTTTTACATGCACAACGATTGGGATCTTAAATTCAATGTTGACAAATGTCAAGTCATATATTACAAACCTAAAAACCTAAAAAACTAAATTTCATTAATGATAAAGAGCTTAGGAAACAGAAGAGTTTTGTTTGAAGGGATTTTAAATTTAGTAAAAATATATTTCAACAAAGATAAATAAGGCCAGCAGCATGTTGTCTCTTTTACAAGAGCTTTCAATTACAAGTTTGAAGTTAGTTTCTTGAGAAAATTAGATCAAATTAAAAAATAGCCTTTATTATGTGGCTGAGTGGTGACACTGGTGAGCATGTCGGACTCATGACCTGGTGGTTGTGAGCTCGATACCCAGTTGAGGCGAACCTTCTTCTGGCGTATTTTCGCGTCTCACCTATGCTGAAGCATGCGAGAAAAGTAGTGACTTAGGAAAGAAAGTAGTGTTAGTACTGGTATGAGAAAGCCAGAAGACACATGTGCATCACCGACTGCCATGATATGACCTTAGCTATTAAAGTGGCATTAAACCCCAACACAACCAACCAACCTTTATTATGGGTGGGTGTTATTTAAAATATGCAGTCAGGAAATGCCTTTGTTCAAAGATTCTTCTTTAAAACCACTTTATATATTAAAACAAAGAAACAAGGCTTGAATTGTTGTTATTTTTTGTGGTATGACTGGTTTCACAAAACAGGTCCAGACATCAAACAATAATAATTTCTAGTGTCATTTGACTTTTTTCATATAATTCTTGTTTGGGCATATATTTGGATTTTTTGTTCTATATAACATATATTATACATGTACATACAATTGTATCTATTGCCCTGACGAGCAAAGCGAAACTGGTTGGCAATAAGATTAAGTTTTTTAATTGTATCTGTGTGACTTTTTCATTTTTTTCTATATCTTACCTTGACCCAGGAATACTCAATTTTTACACAAACATGTAGTGTTCAAAAGGGTCACTGGAGGCCAAACTGAGAAAATTGGCAGCCCTCATAATTCAGCTCTGATTATAAACTGACGTGGGTAAAGATATTCAATGCACCATGTAAGGCAATCAAATTTAATTTTGAGGAACAGCTAGTCAGCTACAAAATCTTTTCAAATATGGTAAGAATGGTATTCTTGATCTTATTTTTATCAAGTCTAAAACATGGTGATCCCAAGATTTTTTTCTGTCAAAAGAACATCATTTTGAGAGATTATTTCTTGTTAAATATGAACATTCTACTGAGAAAAAGACCATAAGACCATTTCATTCTAATTAAAGAAAATACAATGTCTTTTTCAATGAAGCAATGATAGGATTGATTAAGCATATTATTTATTATAATTTTAATATAAAACAGATAAAGTTTATATCTTTTTAACTTGACAGAAACGATAAAGTCTTAACTCGTTACCAAACGACAAAATGTTAGACTTGCCCAAATCGAAAGCATTTGCAGACAACAAAATGTAAGTGACTGAAAATTTGAAATTTGTGTTGGGAAGGTTAGAAAACAATGTGTGAAAAGGGGAAAATGCTGGTTACCAGCATTTTCTCCTTTGCCCACAATGTTTTCTAAAGGCTTCTTTTTCAGGGGCGTCAAAAGTAGGGATTGTGTGGTAATGGGTTAAATGGAAAATGTATCATTATATTCTTTTCTTTTTAGTAAGGACACAATCTACAATTTAGTAAATGTAAATTTTGTCTTTCTATTCTGTTTTATAAAAATGTGGATATACATGTATGTCATGCAATTGTAACTCACTTTTCTGTATTGTGAGGACAGTCTACATTGAAATTGTGATTATCTCTCTATCTTGTTTTGTGAGGACATTGTCCAGAGAGTGCATGCAACTGTAACTCTCAGTTTTGTTTTGTGAGGACACAGTCTACAAAGTAAATACATTTATCTCTCTATTCTGTTTTGTGAGGACATTGTCCAGAGAGTGCATGCAACTGTAACTCTCATTTTTGTTTTGTGAGGACACAGTCTACATTGAAATTGTCATTATCTCTCTATCTTGTTTTGTGAGGACATTGTCCAGAGAGTGCATGCAACTGTAACTCTCATTTTTGTTTTGTGAGGACACAGTCTACAAAGTAAATACATTTATCTCTCTATTCTGTTTTGTGAGGACATTGTCCATAGAGTGCATGCAACTGTAACTCTCATTTTTGTTTTCTGAGGACACAGTCTACATAGTAAATACATGTAGAAGATGTACATATATCAAACTTTTGTGACTCACTGCAATCGGTTCAAGAATTATCTCCTCTGGAAATTTGTAATTTTGGCCTAATTATTGCTCTAAGGCAGTAGGAACATGAAACTTCATACAACCGTTGACCATGATTCTAGTAG
This sequence comes from Tridacna crocea, assembly GCA_943736015.1. Classification (NCBI taxonomy): domain Eukaryota; kingdom Metazoa; phylum Mollusca; class Bivalvia; order Cardiida; family Cardiidae; genus Tridacna; species Tridacna crocea. Next base: position 22,359,688 of record OX031069.1, read on the forward strand.
GTGCCATCAAAGTTTTGGGTCACATAGGTAAAAGGTTCTAGGTCCCAGATTTAGTTTGTTTGAAAATAATTCCTTTGCTCTAGAAATCAGAAGGCTTAGAGGATAGATATTTGATATGTACAGGGGTGTGTGTGGGGGGGGGGGGCAGGCCCCTGCAATAATTTTATCACATGATACTACAGATTTTTCTAGAATCTTTAGAATCATTTGATGTCCATAAATGTCTTAAAATCGAAAAAAATAATAGCAATAAGTAATACAAAAATATGCTTCCTTGCATTTCTTGTGACGTCAGCGAATGGCCACTCGGATAAATCAAAATGTCCTGATAGAGCTGTAAAACATGACAGATATGACATGATCAACATGATCAACCTATTTAGCTTTTTTCTGAGAAAAAGTCAGATGTGTTCCTTAGATCAAGATGTTTAAGATTTCTAAAGATTCATTTGCCATATTTTGTGTGATTCAGATTGATTGTATGGGGTTTATCAGCACTTTCAACAGTATTTCAGTGCTGGTGTACCTAACGATGGCTTTCTGTCGTTTCTCACACCAGTACAATCACAACATTCAATCTGAGCCACCAGCTGCTCACCCCACTAAGATGCAATACTTATTGTTCGCCTATTTGTGAGAGACAAATTACACATTTCACAATGACTTTTGTCAAATGTCAGAAAGAATGTTGGCTTGTGTGATTTAGAAGAAATTCTATAATGATCATGCGCAAGATATTCTGAATGAAAATTTTAAAAATTCTGAGGAAATCTCGATGTAAAGAACACACCTTACATGTTGCTAGAGCCTTTGCATAGGCTGCTGCAGTGTTGTCACCAATAATTATATTTGACACTTTGCAGTCTGGTGACTAAATGCACTTTTTAGCTCACCTGATCACCTGAGCAAAACATGGTAATGGTGAGCTTTTGTGATTCTTGAATGTTTGCAGCAACATTATTGGCCCAATCCTTTTGAAACTTGGTCAAAATGTTTGTCAAGTTATGAGGATGAACGCTAATTGATAGTGATGGCATTCATTTGAAATCACACAAAAAGGTGTGATATTATTGACAGTTTCTTTGTTTCATTCTAGAGATCACACTATTGACTTAATACTTGTCAGATCATCAGGTTGAAGTCTCTTAAAAATGGGGGTCATTCCATATGAAATCATGAGGAAAAGGGCCATGAAGACAATGCCATTGTCTACACTGTAGAGATCACAATTTTGGCTGTCTTTTTTATAACTTGCCCAAAATGTTTGCATGGTCATGAGGATGGACCTTATTGAAAATGGATCATTAAATATGAAAACATGATAGAAAAGGGAAAAATGACAATTTCTTTTTACACTTTAGGAGTCACTGCTTGGGCTCAATCTTCTCCAAATTTGCATGGAATAAGGAGTGGCACCAGCCCAGTCATTAAGTTTCATAACAATATTCATTACTAGATCATTGATGAGCCAAGCCCACTTAGATCACTTGGTAAAATATGGTGCCCTCAATGCTAGGGTCGTAAGTTCAAACGCGGCTCAGCCAACATTCTTTTATGGCAACGTTACACTTAGTATCTGTTATTATGCTCTCTGAAGGGCAAGCATATAGCCACTGCTTGGTCTGTCCGTCCATCCTTCTTTCCATCCGTCTGTCCGAAGGAATTTCTCCACAACCCTTTGACCCAATTGGATGAAACTTCACATACAAACTCCTTATGATATTGTGCAGATGACTTTTACCCGGTTTTTGTAGAGCCCACTTGCATTGAGCAAGACAAGTTGACACAATGACAGTTTAGTGTATGTGTGTTAGTTTATGTGTATGCCTGTTTGTCCGAATTTGTCCTGACCATAACTACTACATCTATGGATGGATTTTAAAAAAAATGGGCACAATTGATCTCCATCATGAGTAGATGTACCATTGGAACCATTTGTTCCATAGGTTGAAGATCAAGGTCACAGCTAAAGGTTAAAGTTTTGTAGGGACCATAACTCCTACATTTATGGATAGATTTCAGTAGAAATTTACACAATTGTTCTCCATCATGAGTAGATTGCCATTTGAAACATTTGTTCAGGTAGGTCAAAAGTCAAGTCACACATGAAGTTCAACTATTTGTGGGCTTGACACCAGTTGTCCTTGGATAATCATTCTAGTTTTAAATATGTTGGAATAAAAATAATATTTTAGAATGATATCTCTGGCTGTCAGTACCTCAGTCAATGTATGTCATACTATATGTGACATGAACTTGTTCAGGAGCGTAATCTCTCTCTGAAGGCTCTTGGTTATGATAATTGTTTTCCAGGCCTTATCTTCTTAAGCATGCAAGCCACCAATTTGAAACACACACACACTGATGGAACATGCTTTGAACATGTATAGCACACAAAAAAATTTGACATGAAACTTTCCTCAAAGGGAGATCATGTTTGAATGAAAAAAATGAACTGTTAACAGTTAATACACTCACCATAGTACCTCACTGGATTTATGTGAAACTTTTTGTGACAAGCACTTGTTCAGGAAGCATATTCTGTCGCCAAGTGCTTTTCCTTTATCAGGAGGACTTAAAAAAAAATGCTTCAATGATTGTAAGACATAATTCTTTCTTAATTTCTTATTTTTCAGCATTGATGCCACTTACTCAAAAGGATGGCTAGCACAGTACGTAAATGATGCCAAAGAAGGACAACCATCATGTAATTCTAAAATGAAACTTTACATTCAAGTACAAACCAAGACTTCTTGAGTTTGCATCACGTTCTTTTGATTATGGAGATGTAAACAACCTTTGGTGGTGCAAAAAGGGCAAGTATTTTAACATTGACATGATTGATCCTTACTAATAGTAAATAGTTACTATTCAACCCAAATACAAAGTGGAGGAGGTATACTGATTTCACCATGTCTGTTTGTCCATCCATCTGTCCTTCTGTAGACTTTTCCTTTCCATGCTCTAACTCAAAATCCATTAAATTTTGACCTAGGATCATGAAACTTTACAAATTGTTGCCTGTGAGGTGCCCTATAAATAACGGTCTCATTTGTCAAAGGTCAAGGTAACAGGTGAACTTGGCTTGAAAACTATTTTTGGGCTCTAATTCAAAAGCCATTTGACCTATGGCCATTGAACTTTATATTAATGTTGCCTATGACCCAAGGAAGTGCCTCATTGTTTTTGGGTCATATACATCCAACTTGCACCGGTCAAGGTAATAAATGAACTTTGTTTTAGAAACTGTTCCCTTCTCTCATAGCACTTTCTTAAAGTGTGTGTGTATGGGGGAGGGGTTATGTATTTGTACGCTTTGCCCACAGTTCTTGTTGAAAAAAGGAGTAGGGGACTACTTTGGTATTCTTTGAGAACAGAGTGGCCTTTTTGATGCCATTTAATGATGATATTTAGGAAAACGTGTGAAATAGAGAAATTGCTGGTAACCGATTCCTCCTTTTCTCACAATGTTGTCCAACTTATATGGTACTTTTTGTTATGCTGGCTGAAAAAATTTCGGTGAGTATAGTTGCCATGCTGTACGTCTGTTTGTCCATCCATCCATACGTCTGTCTGTCCGAAGCCATTTCTCCACAACCCCTTGACTAAATTGGATGTAACTTCATATATCAAATTCTTGGAACATTTCCCAGATACCATTTTCCTTGTTTCTCAATTTGAGGCTGTGTTGTGGAAAAAAGGGACTTAATGTAAAAATTAGTTTTTCTCTAGTATCTCCTAAATTACTGGTCAGAATTTTATGAAATTTCATATTTAAGTTGCTCATCAAAAGCCCCAGACCATGCACTATTTGTAGTTCATTTACACAAAAGTGTATTACGGGAAAAGGGGACTTAATGTATTATAGCTTTATGCTTCTTTTTTTTTGGGGGGGGGGGTGATGAAAGTTTATGATGGCAATTACTTCAAAAGCATTACAGCCATTAGTCTCAAATTTGATACACAGATAGCTATTCAACAAGAACCAAAACTCTATCAAAATTTTTAGGGAAATTATCCCCCTTTGATTTTTTGAAGAATTTATTCCCATAAGGAAAATATTTCTGGAAAAGCTGAAGCCATTTACTTGAAATTTTATAGACAGATAGATTGCTTTGAGAGAAAGAGTAGTTTACACTTGATTCTCAATTAAACTCTTTACCAAACAACAAAATTTTAGACCGGTCCAAATTGAAAGCATTTGCAGATGACAAAATAAATGAAACTCAAAAAGCGAAATTTGTTTCCAGCTGGGTAGAAAACATTCTGGGAAAAGGAGAAAATGCTGGTTAGCAGCATTTTCTCCTTTTCCCACAAAGTTTTCAAAATGCTTCTTTCTCAGGGTTGTTAAAAGTCGGGATTGTGTGGTAAAGAATTAAGAATGTGTTGTGGGAAAAGGGGGCTCCATGTTTAAATTTGTTTTTCTCTAATATCTTCTAAATTTTTGGTCATATTTTCATGAAATTTCACTTTTAACTTATTCATCAAAAGCTCCTGACCATATACTCTTTATATTTCATTAATGAAAACAGTGTTATGGGATAAGGGGATTTAATGACATTTTTTTATGTTTTATCTTACGTTTGACTTTTCACTTAATTTTCTGTGCACAAATAGATCTTATGTAGGAAAACAGCTGAGGATTTCAAATTATGTCATACATTTTGTGACAAGTACTGGTTCGGGGAACATTAACCGTCAATGACAGCTCTTCTTTTCCGTTGCCTTTAGGCACAGGTATATGGCATGTAGCGTTGCCTTATGGTCCTTTACCAAAATATCTCTATATATAGAGTATAATGACTCTATAATGAAATTTAGCCAAATGTTGCGGGATCCTGTATTTTATGTAGAGATAAAGAAGGAAATCTTTTAAAAATCAGAAGGCCTAGATCTTCCAAGTTTTGCAATATAGCATAATTTATACTCATGGTCCTCTATCAAAATGCTTAAAATAATTACTCTACAATCAAAATTAGCACTATGCTGTGGGATCCTGCATTGGTAGGTAAAGAAGGAAATCTTTAAAAATCTTCTCCTCTCAAACCATTAGGCCTAGAGCTTTCAAATTATGAATGTAGCATTGCCTTATAGTCCTCTACCAAAATACTTCATTCAAGTTATCACTCTGTGATCAAAATTAGCCCTATGCTGTGGGATAACAGATTTTACAGAGATCACTGAAGGGCCCAAATTTTATATTCTAGATTGAACCCTGACCAAGTAATAATCAAAGCTTTCAAACCAAATTTGGAAGAGATTCAGCATGCATCGAGAGTATTATTAACCTGTTACCAAAAAACAATATTTTAGAGCATATTTTAGTTCATATTTCAAGCATTTGCAGATGGAAAAATAAAAGTGACTGAAAATTTGAAATTTGTTTTGTGAAGAGTAGAAAACATTGTGGGAAAAGGAGAAAATGCTGGTTACCGGCATTTTCTCCTTTTCTCACAATGTTTTCTAAAGGCTTCTTTCTCAGGGACGTCAAAAGTAGGGATTGTGTGGTAATGGGTTAATAAAAAAACTCCTGACTTTTTCCAGAGGTCCAAGATGTTCTGTCACCTGTTGAAAGAAGTATGTCAACAGCAGCTTCAGAAAGTTCCAACAGACAGCTGTCAACAGTCACCCAACCAACAACTAGTCTTCATGTAGAGATCCATTCATCCAATTTCAGCAATAGCCAAACATTCCAATATTCAGCTGTTAACAGTCAACCAGCCAACAACTAGTCTTGAAGCAGACATCCCTGCGTTGGATATAGACAGTGACAGTAATTCAATCAAACGTCCCAACAGTCAACAGTCAACCAGCCTACAACCAGTTTTAGGGCAGAAATCCATCCATCAAATATAGACAGTGACAGTAATCCACCTAATCATTCAAACAGTCAACTGTCAATATTTAGTTAACCGGGCAAGAACTAGTTTTGAAGTAAAAATCCCTGCTTTGGACATATAGAGAGTGACAGTAATCCAACATTTTTCATTTTTTTGTGTACATCATGATGGCAGTGGGATAAAGCTTTGTTAAGCACTGCCTTCTATTGGATTGTAATCTATATACCTTGATGGAAAACACCTTTGTGGATGTCTTATACATGATGATTATATATTTTTAACATTTTTTATGCCCCTGCATCAAGCGATTGGGGCATATTGTTTTACCATTGTCTGTCTGTCTTTCCCTCTGTCGGCAAAACTTTGCAGAAAAACTTAACATTTCCACTTACTTCAATGAATGAATAGTGTTTTATGGCCCGTCGACAACTTAGGTCATATTGGGCGCACTTACTTAGTAAACAATAATGCAAGGTGAAAATAACATACATGTACAACAACATAAGACAAACATGATAAATGAGGAATGGATGAAACACAAAATGATGCCCCTTTTGTCGCCTTTTACGACATGCATGCTGTCACTTTTGTTCCACCAGATGAAATGGCAGATGTGACGATCGCGGGACTGCAGTGGTTTATTCTTATACCCCCGATTAAACCACACGGGGTCCCACAGGCCAATTGATTCCCATTCCAAACCCTATTTACATCAAGAAAAAAAAAAATATATAGGATTTGGAATAAGAACTACCCAGCCTGCTGCAATCCTACGAATTACGAGGAAAGCAGCCGTTTGTCTCTAATTTTAGTTGCCTTCTATGACATGCCATAGAGAAAGGCCGAGGTCCTATTCTATAAACTAAAAAACCCCCGGGACCCCATGGGGAGTCCACTTACTTCAAGGCTATTCAAGAAACAAAGATGATATATGGTATTTAGGTATACCTCATCAATATGCATCTAATGAGGGTTATATGTCCAAGATCAAGGTCAAAATTTTAAACCCCATTATCTTAAAAAAAATCCTATCAAAACTTAACTAAAGAACTTAATATTCCCCATTACTTCAAAGCTTTGCAAGATGCAAGGTTCATATTTGGTATGTAGGTGTATCTCATTGTTATGCATCTGCTGGTGACAAGTTCAAGGTCATCTGTCAATGTCATTTATGAAGGTCACACTTCTTAAAATTAGCTATTACAGGGGTATTAGTGTTTCACAAACACATCTTGTTTTCTTAGTTATACTTTAAAGGATTATGTCCAGGGTATTACTTTTAAGGTATAGATAGTTTTAGAAATCGAAACTCCATAATCCATACTCCATTAGAACAAACCTAGGAAAAGTCTGACTTGATTTTTAGTGATGTTCCATTCACAAGGTGTCAGTGGGGGTATATGTCAGCTCGTGACAGTTGTAGTTTCATCTGTTTGGAAAGTTTTCTTTCAAGTGATGCATTGGTTTAACTTTCATGTTGCACACTATTGACATCCAATTGCTGTGCACATTTGAATATGAATAAGAATTAAATCCCTATTTAGCTTTTCGTGACTGTATATTACTGAAATGGAATAAACTTGCTTTCACTTTTGAATCTTTCATTAGATTAGACAAGCTGTTTGCAGGGAAAACCCAAGGTATTGCTATTGCATTGGCATTGTTATTGTGCAAAATCTTTCAAGTTTTGCAAAAAAATCTGAAGTTTGAAAATATTTACTTTAAACTCAGAATATGTGTTCTCTATCAAAGGACAATGCATTTTAAGGGAAGTAACTCAAAGTAGTGTAATTATGTTAGAGGTATGCAGCTTTTTAGCTCGACTGTTTTGGAACAAAAAGTCGAGGTAATGTCATCACACTTGTGTCATTGGATTTGTAGGCATTGGCGGCATGGTTGTTGACGTGACAAACTTTAACCTTGGCTATACCTCGCTTATATCTGAAGATATTTACTTGAAACTTGGAAGATATGTTTACTATCTAAAGAGCAATCTATACTAACAAGGGAGATAACTTTAAATGCATTTTTGCCAGAATTATTCCCCTATTTTGACTTAGAATTTTTCACTATCCAGGACCTATAGCCGAGCGTAGCACCCACTTGCAGTGCTCTTGTTACCTCACCTGAGCACACAATGCTCTTGCGATTGTTGATGTCTGTTGTGCATCCTCCAGTTGTCTTAGACAGTTCTGGTGTAAACAATACAGTGGTCACAATCTAGGCTCGTTCATTGTGAAACTTGCTCAGAAAGTTTATCTTGTTAACATCTAGATCAAGTTTGAACATGGTTTTGGCTGGATCAAAAAATATTTCACAACGTAAAATCTAAAAAAAATCTTGTTAACGTTCCAGACAATAATTATTATCTCATTCTTATTCACTGTGCAACTTGCCAAGAATGTTGATGTCAAAGATATCTTGGTCAAGATTGAATATTGGTCTGGCCTGGTCAAAAAGTAGGTCACTAGGTCAAATCTAAGAAAAAAGATTGTTAGCACTCTTGAGGTCACAATTTTGTCTCATTCTTATTCACGGTGCAACTTGCTCAGAATGTTAATAAAAAGTAGGTCGCTAGGTCAAATCTAAGAAAAAACATTGTTAACACTCAAGGGACCACAATTTATGCTCAATCGTGAATCTTGCTCAGTGTTTTCAAGGCCAACTAGTTTTAGCTTGATAAAAAAGTAGGAATAATCTTTTTACAATTTTATCATCGTGAATCTTGCTCAGACTTATTAATACTTTAAAGTCCACAATTTTGGCTTATATGCTGTGAAACTTGCTCAGAATATCTATATTGGTGATATCTAGGCCAAGTTTGAATATGGGTTCAGCTGGGTAAAAAGATAGGTCACTGATTCAAATATTTGTGTGCTTATAAGCAAGCAGGTAAATAACGTTATTGCTTTTCAAAAGATATTTGGGTAGATGTATATTGTATAATGTATGTATGTTAACTTTGCTGATTTATGTAGCTTTCTACTTTCCCGTTTTCATTAGCATGATATATCACCTTTGCCAAATTGTTTTATAAACTTTTAGTAAAGAAGCACCAAAAGTGCATGTTTTCAAAGGCTTTCATTCGAAGAATTATAGGATATTGACATCTGGATGATTTGTCTCCTTTTGCTACAATGTTTTCAAAAGCTTGACACGAAAGTAGCACAAAATATATTAACCTTTATGTCACCTTTTACCACAATATTTCCGATAGCTTGTCCTTTAAAAATGCACGCATAGCGATGTTTTCAAGAGCACTGTTCTAAAGAAGGATAAAATGCTTCGTCACCTTTTACCACAATGTTTTCAATAGCTTTTCTCTAAACGAGCGTAGAAATCACAATGTTTTCAAAAGCATTACTCTAAAAAGTATAAAAGATCGTTTGTGTATACTGTTATGCAGGCTTTACAAAGTCTCATGTTAGACAAAAGAATTTCAAATCTCCCTTATAATGTTTAGTATATAGATGAAGTTGTATTAAAATTTTATGCTGATATCAAATATAAATATAGTACAAAATGAAAGGTCTATATTTAACAGTAATGTTCTATACTGCGTGCATATCAGGTCACTAGGTGGTATAAAGTCTCATACCAGGCTTTTTATATAAAGTCTCTTTATATGCATTTTCTATCCTTCGTTAAAAGAAAGAAAAAAAAGTATATGTATTTTCTTAATATAAAATGAACATTGTTTTTCGACAATATGTATGTACATACTTGAAAAGCAGCCAGTTTCTTAGAAAGATTATTCACGGTGAAGCGTAAGTGTAAAGGAAATCAAGAGAGCATGAATAAGTGCACTTGTTAGTGTGATATAATTGGAGTAATGTTGAATACGATATAAATACTACAAAAATAATTCAAACTATTCTCTCAGCAATAGAATCATCCCAATTTCGCAAAATAAAATGGACAATGATTTTCATTCAAAACAGGTCACGTATATTTTTTACTTACAGAATAGCGTTTTCACTCTTTGATTAACTATATAACTCTCTTTCCCTTTTAATAGTTTCAAGTACATGTATATCAAAAGTCACGTTGACTACTACATTGTTTAATTATTGTTATTTTGCAAAATGTACACTGGAGCAAATAAAATCTACATTGGAGCAAATAAAATGTATTGTATTGTTTAGATCAATGATGTCTAGGTCAACTTTGAATTTGAGACTAGCCAGGCCTAAAAAGTAGCTCATTTCATTTAATCTTAGACAGATCTCGTTAAAATCTTAGCAGACACAATTTTCAAGCAATCATAGCAAAACTTGCTAAGTATGTTTATCTTGATGATATCTCAGGCCAGTTTAAGATTGCATTTGGTATGGTAAAAAAGATCACTAGTTCAAATCATAGATAGAGAGAGAGATGCTGTTTGGTGAAGACAATTGTCCCTGCAAACAAAGAGAGAAAAAAGAGATACTCTTACGTAAGGACACATGTCCCTACAAAAAAGAGAGTAAAAGGAGATACCGTTAGGTGAGGACACTTGTCCCTACAAAAAAGAGAGTAAAAAGAGATGCTGTAACGTGAGGACACTTGTCCCTACAAAAAAGAGAGTAAAAAGAGATGCTGTAACGTGAGGACACTGTCCCTACAAAAAAGAGAGTAAAAAGAGATGCTGTAATGTGAGGACACTGTCCTCACACAGTATGAGAGAAAAAAGAGATTAATGTAACGTGAGGACAATATTGTCCACACAGTGACTCTAGCGACTCTCTTTTTTTATGATGATTTCAAGCCAAAGCCACAACAAGGTCCCTTTTGGATGGTAGAAGTGAAAACTGAAAGAGAGTTATGCGAAAAACACTCAGAAATGGTTGTCCTCAGATCCCGGTTTTTTGGCTAATGTCCTCTCTATTACGGATTCGTCGGCTGGAGAGAGAGAGAGAGAGAGAGAGAGAGAGAGAGAGAGGTGGTGGAAGGGATGACAGGAGGATGGAAAGGAAGAAAAATAGAAGGAAAGAATACAAACACACTATTGAGAAGGCGAGGAAGGAAAGATAGAAAGAAGGAAGGAAGAAAGGAAAGAAAGACAGAAAGAAAGAAAGACAAACAGACAGACAGACAGACAGTTGAACAGATTAACCGATCATTACGGTCGGTCCATTTATACAAAATTCGACCTTTCACAGCTAGTAATTATATACGGTGCGAATCTAACTCTTGCACTTCCAAGTGCAAATTTCGAAAAACTCATGAACGGCGTCCATCAAATTCATAGTGCATTCTGGTCTTGATCGACATGGAGAGCGTCTTCTTTCTAAACCTTGTCCAAAGACAGTTTTCAGTTCTGTAGAAAACGTATTTCTGTAGATATGCTATCGACAAAGTCTTTATCGTAGGGCTTGGTCAGACTAGCTATCCGATATGTAATTGGGAGAAAACGGACATTCCGACGGTTATAAATTGTCAGACGCATCCAAAGTCTAGAGCGTGGATTGGATGAATAGGCAGTATAGGGAAGCTGACTCCCCCTCCCACACCCCACCATCTGGCATAATAGGTACTAGTATAAATTATTGTTTGTTCGTTCGCTTGATTTTGAAGGATGTTTCCTACATTATTTCAGCTTAATCGAGGCGGTCTGCTCACAAGGGAACGAAGAACTCGTCACAAATCCGCCGATTTCGTGTAACCTCATCAGTATAGCCATCTTCGCAAGCCAAGACTGACGATTCACTACGTAAATCTACCCTTGGCGGATCGAGCTTGATTTTTACATCCACTCGATACGCTTTTTCATTGGATGCAGCCAGCTTTAGCTGAAACGAATGAAATCGCTCGTAGCATTTCATCTCTGATAATGATAGAACAAGGTCTCTACCTTTCGAAAAGAAGGTAAACATGGAAACCCACGTGGATGTCTGTTTATCGCTTCATGTGTATTCGTAAGCGGTTTGTAAAATGATATTTCATTTGCTTTTAGAAATATGATGTAAAGCGGGGTACTAACCAACATCCCATAGAGGGCGCATCGCAGGAATCTCGAAATCGGGCTCAATCAGCCAAGGTAAGATCCACGTAGTGATCGTAAACTTGGCTCGCGAATATGTAGTATAGCAGTCGTTTCTATTTGAACCGTCAACCACGTGATCTTATACATGGCTGCGCTGTAAATTTTTTAGCAACTACAGAAACAATCTCGATGAAGTTTTTCACATCTATGTATCTGTCGGTGAAAACCTCAATCGGAATTGATAAACCACGTTAAAAAATGAATGTACAAAATGTCTGCCAACCGAAATATTTAAAGAGATATCGATAGAAATTGAAACTCAAGTGTACCGATCTGTTGCAGATCAATCCACCAGATACAGCCGAGGAATTTGATGGATCCCATTACCCGAGGTATGCCGAATGGGTAACGACGCAAGCTCGCTTAATTCTAGTTTTGAAGGCTGGTCTGTACTATGTTGTTGGTTTGAGCTACACAAAATACTGCCATACATGCTTCGCTCCAAGTATCTTATTTACATTTTATTGGCTAGTACACGACGACCTAGTTTTTTGTCACAACCTACACCTGTACATACAGTCCTAAATCTTATTCCAACAGAAAAACTCGTCAGATTGATGGACCAAATTGCTACCAGTTAACAAGTAATGAAATAACATTTACTGCCAGTCCCACTTTGCCTAACAACTTCAACTTTCCTTGCCTTTGTTAACTACACTAACTTAAAACACACAAAATTAATATCCTTGGCAGTTCTATTTTTCATCTCAACGTATCATAGCCTAATAGTGTTCCAAATATCCGCTTTCAGGACTTCGAGTCTTTTGATTTGTTCCATTTGTTGTTCAGTAACCACTTTTAATTCTATACAGTTTGCAAAGATTACCACTATAGTTATGAGGTTACAAAATGACCTCTGGAAGCGGTATTTACTTCGTGGCTCTTTAATTATTATCTTATGTCCAACAAATTAGTTGCTTTATTATCTTTTTACCGACCAGCCTTATCATTTAGTAGTGATTGCATTTGCAAATAATCTGTTAACAGAAAGTTTCATGAACTCTAGTTAACCAGCAGCTAGTATCTTTTGAATGTTTGTTGTAAAATTAGCTTTTCTTGTGCTTTAATTGACTTTGAGCTAATTGAGAAAATTTCATATCGCACGAAACCGATAGTCAAGAGAGATATTAGAATTTTCTTGGGCGGATGGAAGCAAATACTGGCACAAAGAAAGTTTCTATATAGAATTTATTCCACCAGCTTGTGGTTAATATGGGTAATCATTTGTCGAAAAAGAGAAAGGCATGCCAAGATAACGAGTGCCGTAAAGCACGAATTATTTTCGCGGACTTTTCCCTTTTGAGGCAAATATTTCCCCATAAATAAATTATATATTATTTTTCATCTGATTATTTTGTCAACGAATGCCACTTTTAAAACTAGTGATCTCAAGTCAATAAACCAGATTTTCGGTAGGAGGGAATTATTCACTGTGACGGGGAAATAATTCCCCCCAGCTGAAACTACGTCATTTCTTTACTCATAAAATTTCTAAAAATAGACATATGAAATATAATATAATATTTCCCAACCTATATTATGTAATATTGCAATTATGGAGAATTTTATTAGAAAATGGTAAGCATTTAAAAACAAGCAACGTTTTAACAGCAAAGAATATTATTTCATGTGTGGTGGAAGAATAATTTTGCGAAACATTACGACCAATCAAATCTGTTCAAAAAGCTAAGAGTAGTCCTTTTGCAGGGTTAATCACCATACCACATCACGATCCGTATTTGGCATTATGTAGCTTAATTTAGACTGGCTTTCCATGCGTTATCTGTTGTGTGATTTTCGGACGCAAGTTCGGTTCACATCATTTTAAACATGAACTTTTCCGTGTGTCCGACTGCAATCAGTCAGTCAATACGACAGTTGGATTGCGATAAAAAAGAAAGTTCGCTGCATGTAGCGTTCCTTTTTTATCGTAACAGACCGTAAACGGAATTTCAAGTATAACGAAAACAAAATTTATTGTTTTGCACTTATTGAGTCTTTTGTAGCCCATCTTGTAATGTTGGCTTCAAACATTCTAAAACGACGGTAAACTAACGTGGACAATCTTCGTCACATCCAAAATTCAGTTTCGTCTACTAAATGATTTTATGTGCCTTGGTCATTTCTGTCCCTTTAAATTGTTAGCTCTCATCCTACATGTTTTTGTTTCTGTTTTCTATATCTAAATTATTACGCACCAGCAATCAACAACAACTAGACAGGTGTTACTAAATACCACAAAGATACAACACAAAGACGTATAAAGACACTTTAAGAGTCCATAAAGATGCAATAGAAAAAATGTGTCTTGAGTTGTTTACATTATGCTAGGTAAGAAATGCACAAATTCAAACAAACACCTTCGTGGGTTCGAGGTCCGCTGAGCTCTCTTTCCCCCTTTATTATGTTTTATCTTGAACTTTGCCGCTCCAAACAAGTCAAATTATTATAGTATTTTGTAAAAATGTTAACCATACGAAATATGATTGACCAGTTAATTAATGTAAAAAAAACATGCAATTTCATAAAATACGATTTGCTATTGAACAGGAGTTTTAGGTTTCCGACCAGAAAAATGGCATCAAAAGACAACACAGGAAAATGCTATTATATAACTAGAGATTAACTAATTAACAGGAAAATAATATTTGCATAAACTTTTTTATTTACAGAGGAAAATTCAAACTGCACGTAAAAAATCTATAATGTTTTGATCAAAATTAGTTCTGAAGATAACAAACACATGAAAGACTTTTTGTTCAGTTAAGCCACTATTTCCCTAAACGCACTCGTAAATACATGTATGTAAGTTGTAATACGAGGCGATAAAAGATGGCTTTGCTTTCATATAAGTGTAGTATTTTTCATTTATGCTGTCTTCTTTCGTCTTTTTTGTCTTTGTGCATCTGTGTATGTCTTTGTGCGTCTTTTTGGTGTGTTTATGCACCTGTCTGTGCGTCTATATGGTGTCTTTGTGTGTTTCTGTGCGCCAGTGTATTTCTTTGCGGTATTTAGAGCGTCTTTGTTGTATTTAGTAGGACCGCAGACTGACAACAAACAGTGTTCTATTTCGTCCGATATGTTCGATGTTCAGGATCCAACCTCAAAATGTTAATCCCTTGGTCTGATCGTATAAATGGAAAGGGGATTCCGATAACGATAAGCGGTTACACCAATCGCAGAAGAACGACGCAGTCGGATGATTGACTTGTGGAAAACCAGCCTAAAGTTTGTTTTTTTTCATCGTGTCCCATTTTATCCGTGGGCGACTCATATTATATCTAAGCCCAAAAATGTATAGGTTCATACCCCCCAACAAAGAGCATTTTATGTAGAAGCTAGTCCTTTGCAGCGATTACGTTTTTTTTTTCTGAACTTCCTAGAAGAAAAAGGAGCATAAAATTGTATTAAAAATATCTTGAAGGTTACGGGCCCTTCTAGAATATGGTTTCTTATGATAATTAACATTTACTCCAATTTCTAGTAATTATTTTTCTTGCCCAACGATGACAAAGAAGGCCTCGTCGTTTTCTGACATCGGCAGAGCTTAAACAATGGTCACGCATGCATTCGATGGAAAGGCTTATTTCAAACAAATACTGTTATCGACCAACTTTGAAAACACGATTAAGACTGAAGGCAAACCCCTCCAAAATTTTGTCATAATGCTCCCACAGTGTCTTGACCTTTGATAAATTGTCAGCTCTTTTTAAAACATTTGCTACTGAAAAAGCATGGTTTGACAGGGAAGAGCACGATCAGACTGCACAGAACATGTACAAGGAAAAAGATAAGGGCTGTAAGCGGGAGCAGAGATCGAGCAGGGGTATCAGCACAAAGAGAGACAGGACGAACAAGAACAGGGGTATAAGCAAGATAAAGAGGAGCAAAACCATCTGCAAGAGGACCAGGAGGGGTTCGGAAAGGAGGAGGATAACGGTGATGAGGTAGGGGGATGAGGGACAGGGGTATCGGTAGGAAAAGAGGAAGGAGAAAGAGAAGTATGGGGTTTATCAGAAGGAAGAGAAATGGACCAATCTGCAAGACGAACAGGAGGAGGAGGATCAAAAGAAGATTTGGGGAGAATAAGGGACAGGGAGATTAGCAGGAGTAAAAACAACAAAAAGAGGTGCATGGGTATCAGAAGGAGTAGGACAGATGGAGGCGGAGCAGGGATATCATTACAAGAAGAAGGAGCAAGAATATCTGGCGGAGTAGGAGAAGGAGAGGAGAAAGAAAGGGACAGAAAGAGAATGAAAGTGATATTAGGCGTGAGGAAAAGTAGCAGCAGCAATACCAGGAAAACACGATGTAGGACCGGAAGTGTACAGTGTTTGAGATTGTATGTCACTTGGGAGTCTGTACAGCGGTGAAATGTCACTTGGTCGTTGAAAATTGCTAACACACGGTAAGTCAAGCTGGTGATTTTTCATTTATTTTGATAGCTATTATAAAACCTTTATATCCAGTTGATTGTTTGTTAATCATAGACCGTATCAAGAACACACATGTGCTCTGAAAAGCTTTCCTGGAGATATGGGGATGCCTTGATCATGTAACCATACTAAAATACAGATGATTTTGCCTAAAAACAACGGGGTGTTTTGTTTGATTAATCATCCTTAAAAGCTTTTTTGCTGAACGGAAAATGTATAGACAGTTTCTTTATTTACTTTTGTTTGAAAACATGTAAAGAATTGGTAACAAAATCGACTACAATCCTCCTAATCGTTCGTTTAAAATGGCATGTCAACATAGGGGATTTGTACTGTCACTTGATAAGCTGTTGTACAGTCACTTGAGATCTACAATATTTTATACAAGTGACAGTACAAAATTCTGTTAGTAGACATGCTGGAATTTCGTCATTTTAATCGCTTTTAAGGTCACAACTTGGAACTTGTTGATGAAAAGAGAAAGCAGACACATCGGCAGACCTTTTAATCATAGAAAGAACTCTCTCGTGTGCGCTAAAGCGAAAATTCTGCTATTTTTTGTAGTCGAAAATCATTTCAATTTTCTCACATCAAGATGATCAAGACATTCTTATTGCTATAAGGAGGTTGCATATTGCACGATCAGGTGCCTGGCATGTTTAATATATATCAAAAGTACATGTGGATGGAAAGAATTCAATCAAATATAAAAATAAATGAAAAAAATATTAACTTCACTTACCGTGGAAACACAGTTTTCTAGAATCAAGTGACATTTCGCCACAGTACAGACTCCCAAGTGACATACAATATCAAACAATGCACACTTCCGGTCCTACACTGTGGAAAAGATGCTGGAGAAAATATAGGTTATAGGTGGGTTATCAGCTGGAGGAAGGATTGCAAGGGCAGAAGGAAGAGGAGCAGGGTTATCAGCCAAAGGAAGTATCGTAGGGGCAGGAGGTAGAGGAGCAGTGGTGTCAGCTAGAGGAAGGATAGCAAGGCAGAAGGTAGAGGAGTAGGGTTATCAACTAGAAGAAGGATTGCAGGGGCAGAAGATAATTTTTAAGAGTAGGGTTATAAACTATGAGAAGGATTGCAGGGACAGAGGGTAAAGGAGAAGGGTTATCAGCTAGAGGAAGGATTCCACTGGTAGAAGGTAGAAGAAAAGGGTTATCAGATAGAGGAAGAATTGCAGGGGCAGTGGGTACGTGAGTAGGGTTACAAGATAGAGGAAGGATAGCAGGGAGAGAAGGGAAAGAAGCAGGCATCAGCTAGAGGAAGAACTGCAGGGGCACTGGGTAGGGGAGCAGGGTTATAAGATAGAGGAAGGAATGCAGGGGCAGGAGGTACAGAAGTAGGGTTAGTAGCTAGAGGAAAGATTGCAGGGGCAATGGGTAGAGGAGTATGATTATCAAAGATGAAGGATTGCACGGGCAGATTGTAGAGGAGCAGGGGTACCAGCTAGAGGAAGGATTGCAGGGGCAGTTGGTAGGGGAGCAGGGTTATCAGCTAGAAGAAGGATCGCAGGGGCAGAAAGGTAGAGGAGTAGGAATATCAGCTAGATAGTCATGCAATAATGCTATCAATCCTACAATCCTAGGAAAAATGTTGTTGACCCTCAGATACATGTACATGTATATATAGGATCTGACATGATTTTGCGTTGCATTATCTCTCGCTTGATGGCATGCACACCTATCTAATTTAGGCATTTTGGGTACAGAACCAGACTACTTTTTAAATTAAGCGTTACTTTGAATTTCAAAATGAAATAAACGTTTACTCAATAAAAGCCACCTGGTGTAATTCATTCAGCTATGGTCGACTAGCACGTAACCTATTCATCGGCCTTTTATTAAAACAGACCCTTCATACTTGGGTAATAGGCTAATAGTTTCGGTACAATCCCTACCTATCCCAGGTACAAGGGGGTGGGTGACGTGTCACAGCAGACAGGTCGAATCTTCAAAGAATATGATAGGCCTATGCGCAGACAACGGTTGGCGTTGAGATAAATATTTATCAAACGAGTCTTTGGAAAATGTTATTATGCGAGCCTTTGGTGAGCTTACTAACATTTCTTTTTCTTGACGAATTTAACTTTTTTTTGTATCACATAACGAAATTTTACAAGTCATCCATAAAGGTGCGAAGCTATCTATAGATCTATGCACACGTGGTAATATCCATACACCCATTTACTTCTCTATGAAATACCTACAAAATGACGTCAAAACTGGCGTCACACAATAGTGAAATCAACCGAGATACGAAAGTTTGTAATGAGTAAAGTAATGAGAAAACAAGGGAGGTTATGTGATAAAATTGAATTTTTTATGTAATGGTCTACTATTAATCCTTATCCTGCTAAACATTTAAATAAAACTTTCACGTCGATATTGAAAACCAGAATAGCGTTATTTCAAACTTATTTTGTGGGAGAAAAAAATCTCCTAATCGGACGGTGTAGATCACAGAACAGACTGCACGTTCTGTGCAGTCTGTTCTTGACCTACATTGTCCGCAAACGGTCAGTAAGTCAAGCTAAGCAGCTTATAGGGTCAAAACCTATTTGCGGGCACATTTTTCCCCATCTCATTTTCAATTAGTATTTACGTACTTTGATTGTTCTATATCCCTAATTTTATCATTCCTGACACTTACATGTATCCCCTTGACCCATCACCACAAAATCCCTACTTTTGACGACCCTGAGAAAAAAGCATTTAGAAAACATTGTGGGAAAAGGAAAAAATGCTGGTTACCAGCATTTTCCCCTTTTCCAACAATGTTTTAGAACTACCCTTCACAAAACAAATTTGAAATTTAGGGTCACTTTTATTTTGTCGTCTGCAAATGCTTTTGATTAGGACAAACCTAGAATTTTGTCGTTTGGTAATGGGTTAATACCTCTCTTTCGGTCAAGAATACTAAGGGTTCGGATCAAAACACACTGCACATAAAGTGCAGTCTGGTCTCCGATCTGCCGCTACACTGTTCGGTATTTAACAGGCCATAATGGCTTAAAAAGCTTTAAAAAATCCTAGAAATCAGGATCTGCTTCGATACGATTTACCAATATACTTCATATGAATTCTTTAGTGTTCTGATCGTTAACCGTTTACCAAACAATCCCTTGCGTCTACAATCATCAATATGAAAATTTATGAAAACAAAGTGGAAAAAGGAAAAAATACCAGCAAGCAGCATTTTCTGCTTTTTCCATCATATTTCCTATTCTTCCAAAGAGAAATTCGATCATTTGAGGAAAAAATGATTCGTCGACTGCTAAATAGTTTTAGTACCGACGGGTTTAACCCTTTCCAAAACAAACCCTGGGTTTTATGTGTCTGGAGTACTTGTAAGTCTTTTGAAAACAATGTGGAAAAAGTTGAAATTGCTCGTAATGAGCAATTTCTCCTTTTCCCACAGTGTTTTCTACCCTTTAGGAGAACTTCCTACCATATTCATCAAATTTTAAATTGTTGTCTGCAAACTCTGTCAGTTTGGAAGAGTCTAAAATTTGTTGTCTGGGAAAGGGTTAAGTTCGTGGCACAGAGAAGAGTTAAAAACAATGTTTATGTAAACAGTTTACAAGTGCAAATCGTAACGTAAATACTCGGCACATTCTTTACTATTGTATGGAGATCTTTGTGCTCTGTGAAAAGTGGGCTTAATACATGAGCGAAAAGTATCGACCCAGGTCAGCCTGCGCGGACTGCGCAGGCTGTCCTGAGCCGAAACTTTTCGCTATTCATCAGTTTTCTGTATGACACAGGACCGGTGTAGATCATGATTATGTCGGTTATTTTAAAATACTGCAAATTTGTTATCAATAATTATCTGACCGATTGCATTTTATCATCCATCACGGAGATGTATTAAGCCCCCTATTGCCGAAGCATGGACTTTTTGGGTGACGTCCATTTTCACAGAATTAACGCTACCAATTTGATTCGTTACCTCCATCAAAAAACTCTTTTGTTTGCCTCATTGCAGACGTTGTTAAAAATATCTCTAGGAAAGAAGCCTAAGTGATTGATTGATTGTATGGTGTTTGACGCCGTTTTAAACATTATTTCAGTTATATCACCACGGCCAGTGCACCTATCCATGCTTTCCTGGACTTTCCTTTTCCAGTACACTGCTAAATATTATTTCCAAGCTACTGGCTTCATTTCCTACATAACCAACGTCAAATCAATGATCAGTGCGGACGAGGAACGAATCCTGTCGCAATAATTCGTATCATCAATTCTCGGAAAGAAATTGGACGAGCCAGGGATCGAACATGTGGCCCCCTGTTCTTCAGTCCTACCTACTGTGCTACCGACTGCGAAGAAACTTCATACAGTACTATTTGATTATTTTCAAACGTTTGTCAGATGCGGAGTTCATTATGGTTGTATTACAGTGAAAATTGGCGTACTTTTGTTATGAAAATGATTTAACCCTTAACCCTAAAAGGCATTTCTATGGCATCTCTAACTGACCCTAAGTAACAGCAAAGATGAAGCCGTTTCTCATGTGTAAATGACACCTTTTTATAGCATAGAAAACATTGTGACAAAAGGTGAAATTGCTCGTCACGAGCAATTTCACCTTTTGCCACAATGTTTTCCAAAGGCTCCTACAAGCAATGTGGAGAAATGAGTATCTATGGAGTAAAGGGTTAAGATTCTAACATAACAGATTTTGAGGAGGTTAACACAGTACCTAGGCGTTGTCTGCGCATGTCATTGTCTTCAAAGATTCGACCTGTCTGCTATGAGGCACCATCCATCCCATATACAAAGGAAAAGTAGGGCTTAGTTATTACCCAATCCTGTAAGGGCTGTTTTGAAAAATGGCCGTTGCATAGGTTACATGTTAGCTGATCACAGCTTAACTCATTACCAAACGACAATATTTTAGGTTTGTCCAAATCGAAAGCATTTGCAGACGACAAAAAAATAGTGACTGTAAATTTGAAATTTGTTTTGTTAAAGGTAGAAAACATTGTGGGGAAAATGCTGGTTACCCGCATTTTCTCCTTTTCCTTCAATGTTTTCTTAGGGCGTCTTTCTCAGGGTCGTCAAAAGTAGGGATTGTGTGGTAATGGGTTAATGAATTGCACAAGGTAGCGGTCTATAAAGTAAAACGTCATTTAATTTGAAATTCAAAGTAACGACAGTTCATTTGAAACGTAGTCCGGTTCTGTAGCCAGAATACTTAAATCAGACAAAAGTTTATTTGAAAAATGCCACCTATCAGAAGATAATGAGTGTCTAGGAGAAAGATATTTAGAAGCAAATACTACGAGTAGTTACCAGCATGTTCGCTTCTTAGAGCACAATGATTTCAAAAGCCCGCTTTTCCCCTCTGTGCTGTACAGTAGGTAATTGTAAGGTCGAGACTTAACGATAATCTAATAACTTGTAAACCATTTCACCCCTGGAGAGCACAAGAAATAAGTAATACAGAATCCTAGATTTTCTAAATTTCAGAGGGGAATGCCTGGATAATATCAGATATCGAATGGACAATACTATACTTAACACGTGACCAAAGAAATCCCGAGTTTTCACGTCCTTAGGGGAAAAATTCTAAAAGCATTGTGGGAAAAGGAGAAAATGCTGGTAACCAATATTTTTCTCATTTTCCCACAAGGTTTTCTACCCTTTTACACACAGTTTTTAAACTTTTTGAGTCATATCAGTTGTTTCAATTTGGACAAGTCTAAAACCATGTTATTCGATAAAGAATTAAGTAGATTGTTGAAACAACTCAACAAGAACTCCGCACTAGGTGCAAGAGCTCGGCTGCATTTGTTTTTTACTTCGTGAGCATTCCATGTTGAAAAAGGGGCATAACTGTATCAAAAATATTCATGGGTTCTTCTTTCGATAGTTAACTCTACCAAGCCGAATTTGAAGGAAATATATTCAATAATGACAGACACATTTAAAAATGAGCTAAATAAAGGATCTTACTTGAGTGTTTATGCATTATCATTTTTATCAAACGAGTTAACTACAATTGTATGACTCGAGCCTGGGCGAGCATCTTCGCGAGCCAAGGTTACGATCACTACGTGGATCTTACCTTGGCTGATTGAGCCCGATTTCGAGATTTCTGCGATGCGCCCTCTATCGGATGCTGGTTATTACCCCCCTTTACACCATATTTCTCAAAGGTAATGAAATATCGTTTTACAAACCGCTTACGAATACAATCATTCAACATGAAGCGATAAGAAGACATCCACATGGGTTTCCATGTTTACTTTCTATTCGAACGGTCACGACCTTATTCTATTTTTATTGAAGATGAAATGCTACGAGCGATTTCATTTGTTGCAGTTAGAGCTGGCTGCATCCAATGAAAAAGTGTATGGGGGAATGTAAAATTCAAGCTCGTTCCGCCAAGGGTAGAGTAGCGTGGTGAATCGTCAGCCTTGGCTTGCGAAGATGTGGCAAGCGTCAAATACATTTTAGCCAACGAGTTTGATAAAAATGATATAATAGAAGCACGAATACGAGATTCTATTTAATAACATACATGTAAACCGAATGGCAAACAAAAAGTATCCTGCTTCATCACCTTTTGCTTAAATACTGTTCACGGTTCCATGTTCACCATTGTATTTCAGCTTCAAATGTATACATACACAAGTACATAGTTCTATGACACTTACACTAAAAGTATAATAAAACGGTCTCTACTGAGGGTTAGTGCGACTAATTCAGTTATTTTTTTGATTAAAAAAACACGCTTTCCTGTATTAACTGCAGCTTGGGCTGCATTTCTTGCCTTTTATTAAATATGAAAATCAAGAACTGTCCACCCGCATATTTCTTACTAAAAATGACGTCATTTTTCCACGAAACGGTGCAGTAGTACGAATTGGTTTGGAACGAGAAAGCCCAGGATCAAGCGATCGGTAGACCACTTTTGTATCATTGCGCTTATAGAACACCATAAGCGTGTGAAGCTATTTTCAATCAAAAATTAGTATTTCCACGATCGATGGCTTCACCCGGCGTATCTGGAGTAATAGCCATGACAAATTTGTAGAGGACTCTAAGCCCACTAAGCCCCCTTTTAACTCCCTTTTCCCTCAAGAAAATATTGCATAACTGGATTAAATACAAAAGGTGTGTGGTTTGTAGCATTTTTGAATAATAATTCAAATTCGCAATTTCATGAAATGTTAAACAATAATGTAGGAGTTATTACATAAAACGATTTTTTACATGAAGCCTCCTTTTCCCGTGAGGCAGCCTGATATTGAGAAACCGGTGAAGAGGTATCTGGGCAATGTTCCAACGAGTTCAGATTTGAAATCTCATGAACTTTTGAGCACTAATGAAGGAGATACATATGTATTAGAGAAAAACACTTTTTTTTTTTACATGAAGCATCCTTTTTCCGCGATGAAGCCTGTAATTGAGAAACCGGGAAAGAGTTATCATAAAACGATTTTTTTACATGACCCCCCCACCCTTTTTTTCCGTCACACAGCCTAATATTGAGAAACCGGGGAAGTGGTATCTGGGCAATGTTCCAACGAGTTCAGGTTTGAAATTTCATGAACTTTTGAACACTAATGTAGGAGATATTAGTGAAACAATTTTTTTCACATGAAGCCCCCTTTTCCCGTGACGCAGCCTCAAATTGAGAAACAGGGAAAGAAGTATTTGCGCATTGTTCCAAGGAGTTCAGATATGAAGTTTCATAAAATTTGGTCCAGGGGTTGTGGCGAAATGGCTTCGGACAGACTGACGAACGGACGTACGCACAGCGTGGCGACTATAATTATGCTCCCCCGAAATGTTTCGGGGAGTATAACAATGGTGGTAATCAGCACTTTCTCCTTTTCCCATGTTTTCCTATCATTAAAACCACATTTAATTGTCGTCTGCAAATGCTGCCAGTTTTGAGCAGCCTAACGTGTTGTTGTGTTTGTAAAGAATTAACCCATTACCACACAATCCCTACTTTTGACGCCCCTGAGAAAGAAGCCTTTAGAAAACATTGTGGGAAAAGGAGAAACAAATTTCAAATTTTCAGTCACTTTTATTTTGTCGTCTGCAAATGCTTTCAATTTGGACCAGTCTAAAATACTGTCATGTGGTAATGAGTTAAAGGTGCATGTGCACCTTACTGCTTCCAGTTTCACCAGTTATATGCTATTTTGTTTACAAGTCAAGAAACCAATCATATGAATCAGCACACAATCTGCTAGAAAACAGTGGTTGTGATCAGAGTTCCAGGTAGGGGGAGCGATTTTGATTTCATAATTGAAAATATTAATTATTCTCCACTAAACCCTACGTTGTGGGTACTCATTAGAATCGTCTCATCTAGACGATTCTAATGAGTACCCACAACATAGGGTTTGGGAGAGAAATAACGAATTTAGAATGCCATCCCTCCCTCTTATCTGGAGCTTTGGTTGTGGTAATACTCATAGGGAAAAAAAGTCCTAGCACGATCCTGAAATCAGTTAGGTTCCTTGGCGATTACTTGGGTATCAAGACAATAGCGATAACAACAGACAAGTCACTTCTAATATTGCCATCAATTAATGGATATTTACTTTGTCTTAGATAGTGTATCAGATTGAGACGTACTGAATTAATAGCTTGAATACATTAACCCCTATAGACACATCCTTACAGGCAAAGAGAAAATACGGGAAATAGCGAAAGATTCTACAGACTGTAGAATTGTTCCGAACCTAGTCAACTCTGTAAACATAGATAAGTTTCCGATATACATGTGTATATGGTGTGTGGAATAAAAAAATACATCGGAAATTTTTTACTTAACCCTTTACCGAGCAATCCCTGGTTTTTACGACCCTGAGATAGACGCCCTTTGAAAACATCGTGGGAAAAGGAGAAAATGCTGGTAACCAGCATTTTCTCCATTTCCCACAATGTTTTCTACCCTGCTGGAAACAAATTTTAACTTTTGAGTTGCGTTTATTTTGTCGTCAGCAAGTGTTTTAAATTTGGACCAGTCTAAAATTTTGTTGTTTGGTAAAGAGTTAAGGATATGAAACCCTGATGGGATAGGCTTAACATTGCCTTTTATTGTTAAAATAGTATAGACTCGGCTTCGAGTAGGGAAATCCGTAATCGATACGGGAACCAGCGTCTATCAGCCGATCGATTACGGATTATCCGAGTCTTAGCCGAATCCTTACGATATTTTGGCAATGAAAGGCGATGTTTAATAAACAAACAATACAAATCATCAATAATTAAGAATAATAAAATTACACTTTTTCATTTTATTTGTTCCCTTAAAAGACTACGTTGCCTCTAAAAAAAAAAATCATTGTGGGAATGTCAAGTGACTGGCACTTGACTAATGACTTGAATTCCACAACATAACAAACATGTAATTATTTATTTATTAGACAAACAATATTTAAAGAAAGTTTCAGTGTAACCAATCAATTATCGGAGGATTTAGGCTATATTCCAGCACCTGACAATCGAATGTCGAAGTACATTTGTTGTTATTGCTTCATGTTGAATTATTGTATGCGTAAGCGGTTTGTAAAACGATATATCATTGGCTATCAGAAATATGATGTAAAGGGGGATAATAACTAGCATCCAATAGGGGGCGTATTGCGGGAATCTCGAAATTGGCCTCGATCCGCCAAGGTAAGATCCACGTAGTGATCGTAGTGATCGTAACCTTGGCTCGAGAAGATGATTAAAAGGGGCGTTTGAACATTTTGCATAAAGTGAAATCTCGGATCAGCCTGCGCTCTTCGTGCAGAGTGATCCGAAACGATATTTTCCGTCCTTATGTAATTTTCTGATTTTCGAGAGTCGACTGTTGGCCAAAATCTTTTATTATATTGCAAATAAATTCATCGTGATCTGATTGTATAATATGCCCGGAACATACATATCATGTACGCTAGCAAAGCCAACGTAAAAGCAGTTTCCCTTTCGGGAGCCCCGCATATATGATTACACGATCAACGCAACATCCAAAATGGTGGCTTCGATCAAGATTACCATCAAGATTGTGCCCCAATCTGCTCATTTTAGCACGTAATACCAAGGTTTCAGTGACGTCAGTTACCAGTGACGTCAGTTTTCTTTGAATTGGGGTACTCAGAAGGGAAAGTCTACTTCGTCAGCGTACTAAATTTTTCAAACAACAAAAAAAAAAACAGTAAAATTGGTCTAACAAAACGTTGGAATGGTAAAACTTTGGAGTTGATGAATTCGTTGCACGGTCAGGTGGCAGGGGACGAGGTAACTTGTTCACGGCTGTGGTGACTCAATTCATCTCAAGCCAAAATTTCTATATCTTCGCGAGCCAAGGTTACGGTTACTACGTGAATCTTAGCTTGGCGGATTGAGCCCGATTTCGAGATTCCCGCGATACACCCCCTATTGGATGCTGGTTATTATCCCCCTTTACATCATATTTTTAGTAGCCAATGAAATATCGTTTAACAAACCGCTTACGAATACAATAATTCAACATGAATCAATAACCACAAAGGTACTCCGACATTCCATCGTAAGGTGTTGAAATATAGCCCGAAACCGATAACTGATTGGTTACACTGAAACATACTGTAAATATTGTTTGTCTATGTTTATTTGGTAATAAATCATTAGAGATAGTGTGCACATCCACGGACTTATATGCATGTTTACCTTCTATTTTTATTCGAAAGGTCGCGACCTTGTCCTTTTTTTATCAAAAATGAAATGCAACGAGCGATTTTATTCGTGCAGTTAGAGTTAGCTGCACACAATGAAAATGCGTATCCAAGTCCCCACTTGACCGTACAACTTAAAGTGCACGGTCTCGGATTACCATGCGCGGACTGCGCAGGCAGATTCGAAACGACACTTTATGCAAAAGCCTGAATGCCCCGTTTCGCGTGCTGAAAGCTAATTTTAGGAAACAGCACCAAAGTTCCCAACATTTTTGTAGATTATTAACAATTTACGCAGTTATTAAGCTATATATATGTGTGTTTTAAGTGCAGTACTTATATAAGTAAACAAGCGAGAATGAGTCATTTGTATTTAACCCCATGTTGACTTGGATGAACCCTTTGGCTGCTAATCATGACTCACTGACCTTTTGCGGACAGCGTAGATCAAGATCAGACTGCACGGAACGTGCAATCTGATCTTGGATTTACACTGTCCGATAAGGAGGTACTGTACTTTTCTTCAAGTTAAAATAACTTTGAAATAGCGTAATCGGGGTTTTTATTATCGGTATGAAAGTTTCATTTCACTTATTTAGGAAGTTAAAGGTTAAAAGCTGGTGTAGAAATGTCAATGTGGAGTAGACGATGTGGGGTGCAACACGCTGAAATGGGCATTCGAACATTTGCGTAAAATTGCCTGCGCAGTCCGCGCAGGCTGATCCGAGACGGCACTTTACGACTACATAAGATTTTGTTCTTAAGTAGATTTGCGCAAAACAGAAAATTGCATGAAAACGGAAAGTGTCGTTTCAGATTAGCCTACGCGGACTGCGCAGGCTGATCCGAGACGACACTTTACGCAAATATCCGAATGCCCCTTTTCGTGTGCTGCAGGCCATATAATCCTGCGGATGTTGGCGTTTTCCTCTTTCAGTTCCCCCTTCCCTATCTTTTTCCGAAATACAGCTGGAAGTTGCAGCTGCGACATTAAGTAATCCTTGAAAATGCTGATAATATAGGCAACTCGCAACAAAATTTCGTTTCGAGAAGTTGTTTACTCAGATGTCTAAGGTCAGAGTGAATCATTTCACTGACTAAATTTTTTTGTTTATTTTTCGTCGCTACATTGAGATTCCACCCCCCCCCCCCCCCCCACACACACACACACACACTTTTCCCCTCCCAATTCGGAAAATGTCGAACATTGATCCATCTATCGCGCGATCCGTCTCTCGGCTGTATCATGTAGCTTGATAATGCACCTACGCAGTACATTTCTTTTCCGGAAATACACCGCTTCACCCAAGTCATAATATTCCACCTAGAGAGAGAACGTACTAGTTACGAATTTCTAATAGAATCTTTCTGAATACAGTTCGGTTGGCAAGCAGTTTTTATATATATTTTCCACTTTTGTCTATCAATTGAAGCCCGCCCGGGTTGCTCAGTGATGAGCGTGTCGTACTCATGGCCTGCTGAAGCATGTGAGAAAAGTAGTCGGTGGCTTTGGAAAGACAGTTGTGTCATTACTGGTGTGAGAAAGCCAGGAAACACATGTGCGTCACCGACCGCCATGATATGACCTTAGCTGTTAAACTGGCGTTAAACCCCAATACAACCAACCAACCCTAGCAGTGTCCAAAAGTAACCAAAATGAGTGATGAAATGCACTTAATTTCAAATTATTGTATTCAGTGATTACATTGATAAACTGTTATATATAGTTGACCAGACCTTGGAACTGAACAAAAACACTCAATTTTTCCAATATTTTTAAGTGTTAAATATTAGGTTACTGTAATTTTGTATCATAACCTTGGCTATACTCTTGATTTTCAGTTCTAAGTCTGTTACAAAGCGTAATTTACAACAAAAACAAAAAATATTACAAATAAATTCAATGACGTAAATACTTACATTTTGAAGATAAGAAGTTAATCCAGAAAATAAAGTTGTATAAAAAATGTGGTTTTCATTCTCTACCAGTAAAGAGAAGCAAATAGCCGTCTGACTTGCTACCGTGCAGGCGGAGAGCCACCATGTAATGTAACTACGTTTTAAGTAGACCCCCTTAATTTATTACTCACGTGACTAACGAGTTTCACATGTACACACGCCAGGCCTTGCTTGCCTACGACAGATTTACTTTAATTTTTTTTATCGGTTATGAAATTGAATTGAGTTGTAATTTGTTTTTGTAGCAATAATTGTTTTCATCCATTATAATTATTGTTGTTATTGCCAAAATGACAAAATAATTGGAAGCTACCCAGAGGCAAAATTCCGAAAGAAAAACAATAATAATTTGGGAAGCAAGCAATCTCTCGTTACAAGCAGTTACTCTTTTTCCTTCAATGTTTTCAAAAGGGTCATCATGCAGTGGCTTGAAGAGTCTGATGTAACGGTAATACTTAAAACTCATTCGGAGCCAAATAGATATCGTGGGTTTGCTTCCAAAACCTCGTAACTACAGCTTGTTACAAGCTGTAGTTACGAGGTTTTGTAAGCAAACCCACGATATACTCGGTTTTTTTTTTCCGACGGCCGAACAAACTAAAGATTTCAAAGAAATTAATCTTATATGTTTGAGTAAATTGCAGACGGTAGGGGATCAAAGATCAGTTTGCATATTTCGTGCTGTCTGACTTTGAGCTTTGTTGTTCAAAACTTGTCTTTCGTTCGCCTGTGGCATTCATACTTTTGTAAAAATAATTAGATGAATAGGCGTTTGTAAACCCATACTGATCATATTAGCCGGAATTATAGTACCATACCTTCCCAAGAGAATAAGACTTAGTGAAGATCATCCCCATAAATAAATGTCACTGAGCATAATAGTATTACTATTAAACCTTTTACTGCTAGTATAACTACTCTCTTTCAGAATCAATTTTCGTGTTACCTCGTCCGTCTATGTAACTCTTTCTATGAGAAAAAAAAAACACTCGATTTGTATGTATGTTTTGCCTCTTGGGCCTGAGAACGTCTGGTTTTCTTTTCTTTTTTAAATAAATCAGTAATTACAAGTGACAAGATCTTTTTCGTATGCAAACTTTGAAATCAAAGAAAAGAGAAAAGACCAAGAAAATCTCTTGTGGTTCAAAGAATGGTACCTGTCTCTAAAAGAGTGTGGATAAATGGGGAGGATGGGTGGGAAAGAGATATTTCACAACATTTCTCAACTCAATGTCCCCTCTACAAGATTACTGGTTTGCATCGACAAGATGGGGGAGAAAAGGAGTTGTCATGTGACTTGTAATAGAACGTCCACCTACCAGAAATGGTAGTATGAAAATGTGTGGCTAACTGTCTATCCCAAATGATTGACTAAGCCATTGAATAAACAAACGAAAGATTGAACAAACTGAATTAATTTCTTTAAATGTATAAAGTTCCATTGTCATTTACAAAATATTACATATATCAATAAAAGAATCTTTCTCTCTCAAACATACCCATATTTACGAACAGATGTCACATGTTGTCTGATCACAGTGCATACTCACTAGATAAGCTCCAAAGTTTTATATGTTTTTAAAAAGCGGTACATAAATAGGCATCTTTGTAAAACCTGTATCAATGTCATAACAAAGTATGAAACGTGAATATAAAACCAACCAGGTTTACAGGACGACTGATCATGATCAGGGGATCAAAGTACGATTTTTTTCCCAATAGTGTCATCCATATTTTTTCGTATACTATTCTTTCTTTTTTTTTTACAAAAAAATTTGCAGGTTGATACACGTAATTAAATCGTGTATATCGGTTTTGGTAAAAATCTTGCTTCAATCTTTTATAACTGTACTATGAAATAAAATGCTCGGTCTCTCCCCGCCTTCCGCATGTGACGTAAAACGTTGACACTGAATGACGTTCGCTTGAGGCTATTTACACGTTCCTTACGGTATTGCTAAGCTTAATGAAATCTTAATATCGTTTCTTTTGAAGTGAAAGTGTTCCGTTTTAATCTGTATGTTAAATAGTAATTAGAGACATAATGGGGGGGGGGGGGGGATGATGGGAACACCGTTTCTATGTAAATATTTTTTTTACGTGACAAAACTTAATTTGTGACGTGACGTTTGCAACAGAAATCTGAATGTATTTTAGAATACCAACTAATTCTTATTAAATAAAAAAAAGAAAAATGAAATATGCAAATATTTTGTTTAGAATTAAGGGTAATAGTCAAGCGAAATTAATATGTCATTAATCATTTTCAACCAGGTCGTATAACTATATCTATTTTTAGAACTGGTCAGAAAAAAGACATGTCTGTAAAAACTTGTTTGTAAAAGTTGGTCGATTTAGACCTTTGTTTATTATGAGTGAAACATTTTTCCGAAATAAGAAAATACTGGTTAGCCGCAGTTTCTCTTTCAAAACACTGTTTTTAAAAAGTCGTCCTCCCCAAAGGTATTTAAGCCTTTCTTACACAAGTTCGACTTTTTACGACCGTATTCTCCCTATTCAAACACGAAACCTTAGACTTAGCCCCATGTGATTGCTCATCTGCAAATGCTTTTCATTTGTACTTTTTTTTTTTTCATTCGGCTTGCAAAACGCGAATACAACCCAAAGTTCTCAGGTTCTCCAGGCTACCGTCTGAGTTTACTGGACTCCGCTGTCAAGAGACAGAAATATGTGCTTAACTCTTTACCAAACGACAAAATTTTAGCCAGGCCTAAATTGAAAGCATTTGCAGACGACAAAATAAATGTGACTTGAAAATTGAAACTTGTTTTGAGAAGAATAGAAAACATTGTTGGAAAAGAAGAAAATGCTGGTTACCAGCATTTTCTTCTTTTCCTACAATGTTTTCAAAAGCTTTCTTGTTTAGGGTCGTTAGAAGTCCGGATTGTGTGCTAAAGAGCTTAGAAGCGTTAATCAGGAATTTGTAACGGTAATTGAATAAGACGATAAAGCATTGTAACTTTTATTGCCAATAGCTGCTATATGCCTATAATAAATCTGCAGAATTTTAATATGGGATGGTCGGAGTTAATCTGCATGACCTAAATTTAGTTTAGTTTAAAAATATTTTATTCAACAGTATTAGATACAAATTTTACAAAACAAGAGGAAATACAAATATATGATAAATATACTGAGGAAAAGGATAAGAACGGAAGCTAAGCTTATAAAGTTCTTCTCCTAGATCCGGCTTAAGGTTATTATATTAGCATATCCTTACTAATCACTGACAAAGAACGCAATTGAAAGAAAAAGTTGTAAAACATAGTGACCTAAATTTAGACAAATTAAAACCCAGTACTCGTGTAACTGAGCCATGCACTGGCAAAAAAGGCTTAATTCATCTCGGTGAACCATGATAACAAGAAAACCGTCATAAAATTGTGGATCCATAAAACCCACTTGCTCCAGCAACCAACCAAACCATGAGGTTCACAGGTCTATCAAGTTGCAGAAAATTGACCGAAAGCAAAAAGTTTCGGCCCAGGTCAGCCTGCGTGGACTGCAAAGGCCGACATGGGTCGATAATGTTTGCAAATGTGTAAGGCCCCATCAGGCACGGCAGCTTAATTGTTGGGATCTTTTCAAAAAAAAAATATTTTTTTGTAAAAAGCAAGTTACTGTCACAACCTTTTTTCACTTTTCCCCGAACAGATTTCTGATGTTTTTACGACGTAGCTGAATGTTCTGGCTTTTGACCTATTTTTGTGGTACTGATAACAAATGAATAGAAATTTGTGATTGTTATGAAAAAAAATGTAGACATGTTCAAGGGCCCCTGCGTGTATACGAGCGAATTTATGCCATTTGTCTTTTATAAAGCTATTTCTTATTACTGCTGTTGCATAAAAAGGTGCTCATGGAGTTAGTCGGTAACGTCAAGTCTTGCAATCAAGAGCTCGTACGTTCGTTTGAGGATCAATGATAATCATTGCATCTGAATTCATTCTTTTTCCCACGGCTGCACATTATTTTGCTGATATGTATGTGGAAAAGCAGGCACTGACTTGGAAAAATGTTTTACGAAGAACTGTCAAGAGAAACTCAAGAAACGCATGAATTGGTACATTGGCCGCATCGAAATTACCGAAATGATATCGAATGTGGCATTCAACACCAAGCAGCTTTGAAATTTACAAGGTTATTCATCAAAATCTAACCTGAAGTTTCATGTTTATTGACATGATCAAGTTTGGTGTTAATACATGTTTTCGATCGATCATGTGTCATTGCATATCAGGATCTATTTGACTCATATCTTGATTGTGCGTCTGAAATTTTAGTTGTACAATTCATGAATTTTGTATGAATACTTACTTGCCATACAGCTGCTTTTTCTTCCGATTATTATTATTATTATCATTCATTATTATTTATATTATTATCATTATAATTATTATCATTATTATTATTATGTTCCTTTAAAGTGTTACCAGACTCTCCTCTAATTCTGTCAAGGGTAGAAAACATATTAGGAACAGGGAAAAAGAAAGCGCACTAGCATTTGCTCCTTTTTCCATAAATCTTCCAAATGCCTCCTTCCAAGTATGGTCATTCGGTAAATTCTCTCACTAATTGCTAGCTGAAATCTTTTGACAGTATGGTGTTGCCATTTAATATGGACGTGAACTTTGGGGGCTGTTGAATTGTTGATACTCGGAACCATTATCAGGGGAAATAACACTGTTTCTAAAGTAACAAGGCCAGTTTTTTAAATACATAAAGACTTTTAAAAAGATATATCACAGGTTACGCCCTAGTTTATGCCATTTTACAAAAATGTGCATTGCGCTTTTTTTTCAGAGCATATGGTTGAGAGGTAACCTTGCATGATCTCTATCTAAATTTGATAGTATTACAGAGGTTTAGATTTAAAGAGAAATGACAAAACCTAATATGTCCTGGTAAATTCATATTCTTTATGTGCAAAGCAGGTGTAGATGAAAACAACTATCTATCTTTGTAATACCTGCGGCAGTTCTTTTTTATACAATGGCTTTACAGAAAATAAATTTGTTGTTATTTTCGTCGTTTTTGTCTTCGCTATTGTTTCTGTTTATGTAGATATTTAAGTGTTTGTTTCTCTAATTCTTTGTTTTCATAAAACTAAAAACGATTTTGATGATCAACGAGAACACTGTATGGAAACTCTGTACGGGATATTTCTTCGGTGAATTCAAGATGGCGGACACGTGTTATTGACAAAGTAAGTGTCGTTTAATTTTGGTCCAAACTTGTTTCAAATCGCATCCCCTACAACGAATAAGGTACCAATCTAAGAGCTTTGATTGAAAAATCAAGCGATCGTAGCTTATGAGAAAACGGGATAGCCTCTTGTCCGTAATCCCGCCCTGAACATGATGTTTTGATGAAGT
The DNA here is from genome assembly GCA_943736015.1 of Tridacna crocea. Classification (NCBI taxonomy): domain Eukaryota; kingdom Metazoa; phylum Mollusca; class Bivalvia; order Cardiida; family Cardiidae; genus Tridacna; species Tridacna crocea. The sequence continues at coordinate 22,394,031 of OX031069.1, forward strand.
TGAAAAACTAAGCGGGAGACCGGAAGAAAACTGGCTTTATTTCATCGAATAGAAAGCTAATGATAAAAGAATGTGCCTCGATCGGTCGGGAAATGTCATATTCTTACAACTGTACCAAAGTACGCTGCTTATATTTACTGATTTAGCTGTTATAAAGTTTTGAAATTTTGCATGGTGTACTCTTCGGTGCAAACCGAAACTAAACTACTGTACGGTTTGGTGATCGGAATTTCTGTACGCATTGGTAACAAATATGAAGTCAAAAATCTGTACGCTTCGGTGAAAATGATTAAAGGAGAAAAATGCTATCTAGAACAGTCTACTTGTATTTCCCGCACAGCGAGAATTCCTTATACAGGGTGATTCATAATATCTGTCATGGTTATCAGAGTTAATGGTATAAATATAGTTTGGAATGGCTGTACTCACTCCCTATATATATATATATATATAATCTAGAGACCTGCGAGTTTTGTTTGATAGTAAAAGCATTATCCTTACACTTTCATCATGGTCTGTATCTCAATTTATAGATTTACATCATATGCTCAATGTGACGTCCATTTTGGGCAATTATAACGTCAAGTCTCTTCTTAAAATTGTCACTCACGGACTCACACATTTCCGGTGTAATTTTCTCGATTTCTCTACGGATGACGTTTTTCAAGTCTTGTAAAGTTGCTGGTTTAGGTGTGTAGACCTTATCCTTAAGGTATCCCAAAAGGAAAAAGTCAAGCGGTGCGAGGTCTGGGAGTGGGGAGGCCAAATCTTTTCAGTTTTGAATGAGATGAAATTTTCACCGAAAGTCTCATGTAACTAAGACAGGTGTCGCCCCGTCCTGCTAAAACCACATATTTTCTATATTTATACCAATTCTTCTTAAAGCTAGCATAAATTTATTCTTGAGTAATTGAATATAACGCTCACTGTTCACTGTCGCGTTCTCACCTTTTTTCTCAAAGAAAAACGGCCCTATCACGCCTGCACTGCTTAAGGCGACCCAAGCAGTAATTTTGTCATCGTGCTGTATAGCTGTCTAGCAGAAAGTTTTCTTATTTCTGTATCATTTGGCTATCTTCTTCCATGGTTCTAAGTGCTTTAGTAGCAGAACGACTCCCAAAGTAGAGCTGAAGTGCTTCAGCAGCCATTTTCCTGGACAACGCCATCTTGGAAAACAAGCACTGTTTATGACGTTATGAATGACGTCATGACGTTAACGTCTTTCCCATAGTTTTTTAGTAAAATAAAGCTTACATCTATCTTCTCTCCAACAATATCAAAATCTTATTTAAATCGTAAGCGGATAAAAAGTTATTTAATAATGAAATCATGACCGATATTATGAATCACCCTGTACAAGTACATGAAACCAATTTGTGTCATTTACTCTATATCTTGATTGTTATGTTAAAACCGTATAATGCTTCAAAAATGAGTCACGCCAGGATTTCCTGGCTTTGTAAGGATTTGATAGAGAATTCTTTGTTATTCCTATTTTCTAAAGGAAAAGTAAGAGTCATTTTGAAATAGTGTTTAAAATTAGTGTGAATTAAAAAAAAAACTTATCCCCAGATAAAACTACAATGTATCAACATATTCAGAGGACCTCGATCAAGACCTTTTATTCGGGTATACTAAATACCGGAGTGTAACAAAATAAAAATTCATGTATGTTATTTACAGAATGTAACAAAAAACAATTAAGTTCCATGTATGTAATTCTATAGTAGAAAACTGAAAGCAGAAGAAAAAAAAAATCACTAAAGTAGTTCCTCATCCGTGTAACTGAAACATAAAAGTGAGGGTTTATAAAAGCTTTAAAATGAAAGCTACGGAAAAGGACAATGTCCCTTGGAAATGCTTACAAAAGGATGATATAAAGGGGTCGTAACTCAGAAAACGATGTAATGGAGACAGAGTTGCCTGAGTGTGTTGTATAATCATCCAGAGTTTCTAGTCAAAGGATTTGATACTTTGAAAATTAAGGTTGAAATTAGTGTTTTTTTCCCTAAATGAAAAGAGAGATATGGTTCTTCTTGGCTGAATTTCTCAGTTCTATCAATTCATGAAAATTGACAGTTTCAATAAATGAAAAAAAAGAAGGATAATTTATGCTAAAGCAAAACTCTTAAATGTGAATTTAACAACAGGCATACGATTATCTTTTTTTAAAAAGTCTCTTAAGGTATAAAGAATAACAAATAATCACTTAGGCGATATTAATGTAAATTAAAAATGAGCTATAGCTACGAGGCAGTGCACAAAGGAGTTTTGTATTGCATTTTTCACTGCCGGTTCTTAGTGTTTGAAAAGTCAAGCCAAAGCTCGAAGATGTGTTATTGTTTGATTCGGGCTTTATATGGCTTTCCAACTGGTTCTGGTACGATCAACACAAAGTTTGCTGTGAAAGTGCTTCATGTGTTCACCAGCACTCGGCGTGGACTCTAAAAATGCGTTGCCAACAGACATACAAACATAACAAGTGACCTTTGTTGAATTCTAACCAACACCATCCGCAAAAAGTTACTAAAAATCTACATTACCTACTGCCCCACGGAGGACCCCTGATCAATAAATGATGACAGAGGAGGTACGGTTCTATATTTCGCTTTTCACATAATGCGTCTTTGAAAGTTATACTATGGATGGCTTCTACATTTTTGGTGTCAGACCAGACAAAAACCTTAAGTTTATTATTTTTATGCTAAAGGCCCATATATATATATATATATATATATATATATATATATATATATATATATATATAAAAGATGCTTCCGTTCATGTTGCTCAGCACTTCTCAATAACGAGCCATTTTAGTGTACGAAGTTGCAGATTTATACATCACGTTTCTTTGAGTTCAACATAAAAACATCAAGTAAATGACCCATGTAGGTTGTTCGTACATTTCCTTTTTTCCTCCCTTAATCGTTTTCACCGAAGCGTACAGATTTTTGACTTCATATTTGTTACCGAAGCGTACAGAAATTCCAATCACCCAATCGTACAGCAGTTTAGTTTCGGTTTGCACCGAGAGTACACCATGCAAAATTTCAAAACCTTATAACAGCTAAATCAATAAATATAAGCAACGTATTTTGGTACAGTTGTAAGAATATGACATTTCCCGACCGATCGAGGCACATTCTTTTATCATTAGCTTTCTATTCGATGAAATAAAGCCAGTTTTCTTCCGGTCTCCCGCTTAGTTTTTCAACTTCATCAAAACATCATGTTCAGGAGTCAGGGATTACGGACAAGAGGCTATCCCGTTTTCTCATAAGCTACGATCGCTTGATTTTTCAATCAAAGCTCTTTAGATTGGTACCTTATTCGTTGTAGGGGATGGAATTTGAAACAAGTTTGGACCAAAATTAAACGACACTTACTTTGTCAATAACACGTGTCCGCCATCTTGAATTCACCGAAGAAATTTCCCGTACAGAGTTTCCATACAGTGGAGAAAAGGTTTAATGTTATTTTCTAAATCGGATAAAAAGACTCGGTGCATTTAGTTTTCTCACAGTGGCTTACGGGAATATCAGGTGATCAATAACACATGTTGATTATGACGTATCGCATTAAAATCAGAATGATGACGCCATATTTGAAGTTAAAAAGCTAGAAAAGTTCTCGATTTTGTTAATGTAATCACTAAAATTGCACATTAAAACTGAATGTAACCTCATAATCTTTTCCCTCGTACGAGAAAAAAAAACTATAAAAGCACTGTAACGATGTTTCATAGAAAATGATTCCGAGAAAACAAATATTTAAAAAAGTACATAAAATGATTCACGGCAAAGAATCTGCATAATATCTGTCTACATCTTTTCTCTCCAGATACTTTATCTGATACCTGGGTTTTTTTTGTCAGCCACAGCGAAAGCTGTATAATCATGATAAATATTTCGTGGAATTTCTCGAGATAAAAAGGTAACAAATATTCCTAAGTCGACCGACTTGATAAACCAAAGCCCAACCAATAACAAGAGGGCCATGATGGCTCTGTATCGCTCCACTGGCTAATAAGTAAAAACACTGTAAGCCAAACATTACAATATTTGCCCATTTGGTTTCAAACTTAAGGATATACATTTTTTTTCTTTAAAACCCTACATGAAAATTATAACCCCTGTGAAATGCCAACTTTGACCACAAAGCTACAATTACTAGAATACTGGTGGAGGTCCTCAAAATAAAGCCCTATACCAAACAATACAGGCAGGTCAAGAATGTGTGAATATAAACAAGAAGATTTTCAATGTTTTCTCAATAAAAGGCCCTGTAAAACATGAGACCCATTAGACAGGGCCAACTTTAGTAGCCCTAGTCTTTATTATGGTTAGTAACAAGACGATTTATAAAGTTTTCACTACAAAAGTCCACGTAAAACTTGTGACCCCTAGTGAGGAGAAACTTGACCCCAAGGCTATAACTTGGGTTAGAGGTCCACTAGATAAAGTTACGTGTAATATTTGGTAGTCCTAGGCCTTATGGCTAAGTGCAAGTAGATTTTTAAAGATTTCCCAATATGAGCCCATGTAAAACTTGTGACCCTCAGGACGGGCCCAAATTGAATCCCAGGGCTGTAATTTGGCCATTCGTGGTAGACAACTACTTGATAAGGCTGGATGCAAAATTAAATAGCCATAGGCCTTATGGCTTGGCACGAGAAGATTTTTAAAGTTTTCCCTATATAAGTCCATATAAAACTTGTGACCCGCGGGGTCGGGCCAAATTTGATCCCAGGGCTATAATTTAGGCACTCTTGATAGACAACCTAGGCCCTATGGCTAGGTACCAGAAGGATTTTAAAGTTTTCCCTATATAAGCCCATATAAAACTTGTGACCCCCGGGGTTGGGACAAATTTGACTCCAGCTCATTATTTGAAGGAACTTGGTAGACGTCCACTAGATAAAGCTACATGCCAAATTTGGTAGCCATAGGCCTTATGGTTTCAGAATTCTGAAGAGGACCATGGCAGGATCATTTCTATGAAGTTTCATCAAAATTGGATGGGTAGTTTCAGAGAAGATGTTTGAAATAAAAGTTAACGCACGGACGGACGAACGGACGCACGACGGACACCAGGCCATGATATAAGCCCGCTGGCCTTCGGCCAGCGGAGCTAAAAACCCCAAGCCTCTTCGCACGCAGAGAACTGGTATAGTACAGGTGTTTTTGTTTAACCCTTCGCCCAACAATTTCTGGGTTTTACGACCCTGATAACCAGCATTTTATCCTTTTTCCATATTTTTTGCTATCCTATCAAATAAAGATTGCGCCATTTGAACCACATTGAAATTGTTGTCTGCAAATGCTTTCAATTTAGCCAAGGCTAACATTTTGTCGTTTGGCAAAGGGCAGATCCTTTATCTAAAGGGCACGATTCTAAACAGGTCCAAATTGAAAGTATTCGCAGAAGAAAATTTACTTGTAGTAAAATGATGGAGTTTGTCTTTTGAAAGTGTTGAAAACATAATGGAAAAACGGATAACACACTGGTTACCAGCATTTTCTCCTTTTCCGACAATGTTTTCGAAAGGCTTATAACTCTGGATTATGTGGTAAGCGTTAATCCTTTACCCCTTTTCCCCCATTTCTCCTTTTCCCACGATGCTTTCAGAAGGGTTAAAGCTCGGAATTGTGTTGCAAAGGGGTTAAACCTTTACCTCTATTTTCACCTTTTCTCCTTTACCCACGATGTTTTCAACAGGCTAAAAGCTCGGGATAATGTTATAAGAGATCAATCCTTTACCCCCGTTTCCCCCATTTCTCCTTTTTCCACGATGTTTTCAAAAGGCTTAAAGTTCGGAATTGTGTAGTAAACACCTACGACAATAATTTAGATATCACCGATTTCGCTGCATTTACAGGGCGATAGATCAAATGTAATAAAGAGTTACCGCTATTCAAAGCAACAGAATTTTGGATTTGCCCAATTTCAAAGCATATGCGGATGACAATTTATAGATGGATGAGATGATGAAATTGTCTTCGATAGGGAAGAAAACATTGTGTGAAAAGAAGAAAATGCTGGTTCCCAAGGCTCCTTTTCTTCATCCGAGAAACCCAAATTTTTAAAGCATATCCATGCATTACAGAAGGAATCGACACTGGATCACCGAAGATGCTTTTCTCGGGGTCGTTAAAACTAGGAATTATCCGGTGAAAGTTTAAACAAATAGAGGATATTTGTTTTTTTTTCGGTGAAAGATAGTGAAAATATTACCGATGGTGTTCACGAAATGAAATACATTTCGATCTTTCACAAAGAAAAAATATTCTATTTATTTCACGCTTTTAACCCTTTCTGAGAGGAGCTTTATCAAAACCCAGTACAGTTCTTTTCCGTTATTCCCCGTGGCGTACCCCTCTCGCATAGCAACGCATCATAATATTACGTCAAGCGCGAGAAATGTAAGGTAAATGACGTCATATTTCCATCTGGTTGTGAGGCACGCGCAATTAACTTAGGCAACAAGAACATGCAACTCGGTATTTTCACTGGTGATACCAGTGTAAGATCGAAAAATATTTTCACTGCTATTTCTCGATATCCTATCGGAAAGCGTGAACTAATTAGTTTTATTTTTGTAAGGGTTTAAACATGTTTAAGAGAATATGATAATGCTGGTAACTAGCATTTTCTCCCTACCACGTAGTTCTTTTTTTTTTCAGTAAAAAGCCTTGATCTTCAGGGTCGTTAATCAGTTAATTGTTTGGGAAAACGTCAATGCATTTGTTCTTATAATGAGCCCCTGCAGACAACTCTTTTTTTTCCCTCGTCTTTAAGCTGAAAACCTTTGAAAACACCGTGAAAAAAAGGTAGTTTGCTCGTCGTAAGTATTTTCTCCTTATCCAGTATTTCCTGTACAGTTCAGTAACCTCCTTTTCTTTCAATATTTTTCTTCGAATATGTTTCATTTTCATCACTTTTACCATTTTTCATCGAGCCATTACTGATCTGTATGGTTGAGGATTACTTACAACGCTGCTTAGCACGAACTACTGACCTTTTGCGGATAACGTAGATCAAGATCAGACTGCACAGAACGTGCAGTCTGATCTTTGATCACGCTTTCCGGTATAAAAAAACTATTCTATTTTCCTCCACCAAAAGTTTGTTTTTTTTTGAAATAGCATAATTTGGGTTTGTACTAACAGCTTTAACCCTTTGCCAAACAATCCCTGGTTTTCAGGACCCTGAAAAAGAAACCTTTGAAAACATTGTGGGAAAAGAAGAAAATGCTGGTAACCAGCATTTTCTTCTTTTCCCACAATGTTTTCTGCCTTATCCAGACCCAATACCATAATTTGATCCACTTCCAATGTGTCGTCTGTCAAATGCTTTCAATTAGAACAAGTCTATATTTTTGTCGTGTGGTAAAGAGTTAAAGGTGGCCCTTCAGATTTTGGGGCGAAAATTTTACAAGAAAACACAAAAATCATCCTTATACTCCAAAAGCCCTATAATTTTCATTCATAAAACCCCGGTAGTCGAAAACTGTCCGACAACATAAGAAATTAGAAATTTACTACAGCTAAGGTCGACACGGACGGGAAACACGGTCTATTTTTACTTGAGCAACTCGCTCATTTACACACCAGAAATATACAGATGAAGGTTCAAACATAACATCCGAAGAAGACATTATGGAAAATAATTACATGTTTGATATGTTATGAAATTTCAGAGTCATTAGTCACGTGCCAGTCACTTAACATTCCCACAATGATTTTTTCATTTTTTGGCGGGAAATCAAAAAGTAGCTTAACTCATTACCACACAATCCCTACTTATGACGCCCCTGAGAAAGAAGCCTTTAGAAAACATTGTGGGAAAAGGAGAAAATGCTGGTAACCAGCATTTTCTCATTTCCCACGGTTTTCCACTCTTCATAAAACAAATTTCAAAATTTCAGTCACTTTTGTTTTGTCGTCTGCAAATGCTTTCAATTTGGACAAGCCAAAAATTCTGTCGTTTGGTAATGAGTTAAGGGGCTACGTAGCCTTTTACGGGAATACCATGAAAATTTTTCTTTTTGTAATTTTATGATTCTTAATATTGATGATTTGTATTGTTTTTCCATGTAAATTTCAGTGATATATACATTTTTAATTTGGTGGGATTAAAAGTCGTTTGAAACATTATTTCAGTTATATCACGGCGATCCTGGAGTTTCTTTTAGTAGTACTCTGCAGTACAATCTTTTCAAGCTTCTGGCTGGTTTCCCGTTGTCGGAACAATGGTCAGCTGACATTTGAAAACATTGGGGAAAGATGATGCTAACACAAGCAATTCAACCTTTTGCCACAATCATTTCATGTTTCTTCAAACTTTCACCCTTGATATGAGACGTGCACTATGAAAGGGGGTTTAATGCATCTACGGAAAGTATCGATCCGGGTCAGCCTGCACAGTCCGCGCAGGCTGATCTGGGCCAAAAATTTTCCTTATACGTCGATTTTCTGTATGCTCAAGGACCAGTCTATCTCATAATAGAGTTGTTAAAACAAGTGGATACATATAATTGGCCTGCAACATGCGAAATGGGACATTCGGACATCTGTGTAAAGCGTCGTCTCGGATCAGCCTGTGCAGTCCGCGCAGACACTTTCCGTTTTCATGCAATTTTCTGTTTTGCGCATGTCTACTGTATCACAAAATCTAATGTAGTCGTAAAGTGCCGTCTCGGATTAGCTTGCACAGGCTGATCCGAGACGACACTTTACGCAGATGTCCAACTGTCCCTTTTCGCTTGCTGCACACCATATTATGGATATAAGTATTTGATGGAACTCGATTTGGTTTTCGTCTGCTGGTGTTTGGAAACTTTTTTCCTGCTACATTACATTATAATTTGTCATTTGCTTTTTTTTAGTTCGGAAGAGTCTCAAATCTGGTAAAGAGTTAATGCAGGGACAACTGTATAAAAAATACGGCGACAACCGCCATAATGAGTGTTGATCGGTATTTTTATGAGAGCAATTTGCAGATTAGTAGGTTGCCAATAACGTAATTCGCTCGTTATATCAAGAATAAGTCCGATCCCCTATTCTTTAATCTTTCTTGATTGCACAGGCAGAGCTTAATAGCCCAGTCTATAACGTAGTCTATACATGGCTTAAAACCCACAGAGGAGGGGTGGAGGAGGGATCCCTGGTTTGAATCCAAGCTCTGCCAATTTCTTCCTTAAAGGTGGGTATTTAGAATTTTCACATCACACCAAATTAAAAAATATATATGTCAATGAAATTTACATGAAAAAATATTACATATCATCGGTAATTAAGAATCATAAATTACAAAAAAAAAATCTTGGGTGGTATTCCCTTAAAAGGCTACGAAGCCTCTTAAGCTACTTTTAGATTTCCCGCAAAATCAAAAAAAGCATTGTGGGAATGTTAAGTGACTCGCACATGACTAATGACTATTAAATTCCATAGCATAACAAACATGTAATTATTTTCCATAATGTCTAGAACTTCGGATGCTATGTCTGAAGCTTCGTCTGTATATTTCTGGCATGTAAATAAGCGAGTTGCTCATGTAAAACTAGACCGTGTTTCCCTTCAGTGTCGACCTGGGCTGTAGTAAATCTCTAGTTTATCTAGTTGTCGGATGGTTTTCGACTATTGGGATTTAATGAATGAAAATTATAAGGCTTTGGGAGTATAAGGATGATTTTTTTGTATTTTTGTACAATTTTCGTCCCAATATCTAAAGGGCCACCTTTAAAAGGTTTTGACTATAGTAATTGCTCGATCACTACTGAACACTGTTTTGAAAAGCTTTACTGGGGAAAGCAGTGAGTAGCATGCGAAGGGCTTTGAGACTCCAGGAATGCATAACTAGCTACTCTGGCCACGTGGTGTAACTTAAATACTATTACAAACGGGGCTTTTACCGAACAAACTAACAAAACAATAATACGGTAGCATTCTAGTTCTCATTCCAGATTACAGGGATACAATTGAGTCATACTCTGTGAAAGAAGGGGTTTACTGTAACTGCGAAAAGTATCGACCAAGGCCAGCCTGCGCAGTCCGCGCAGGCTGACCTAGGCAGAAACTTTTCGCTATTCATCAATTTTCTGCATGTCAAAATACCTATCTACCTTATGATTCAGTCGGTCGTTAGACAAAATTGATTTTTACGGATTCATTACTATGTGATGTCTTGCTTGGTATAATACATCAAAGAGTGGATTAAGCCCCCTTTTGCAAGAGACTCAAATGTTTATTGCCTGAATCATTTCTCGGCCTATTCTAAAGTTCATAGATTAGGTTGGGCCATAAAAAAATGTGCAGTATGGTCATTTGATACGTATTAATGGAAGTTTTTATCTTGTTTTCATTTTCAGGGGATTGGTAAAGTCGAGCTCTAAATTTTATGTTACTGCAAGACGGCTGTCGAAAAACAGTTTCAGACCAGGGGGCGCAGCACGACTTATGAATACGTGCTACTTTTTTACAGGACCAGTGTTTCTGAATTCTTCACAATGCCTCTGATGGTATTCAAATTGGGACTTTTCTTGCTCAGGAATTCAGGTCGAATGTTCATCAACACGGCCATCCATCTATCCATCCATCCATTTGTCCGTCAGTCCGTCCATCCATCCATCAAAACGAATAAACTGATGCACGGAAGGACAGGCTGTGAGACAGATAGAGGGCGAATGGCAGAGACAGAAAGCAAACATAAAAAATATAATGAAAGATTTCTCATGTTACATCCAGTTAATTCCCAGAGGGAAACATACATCAATCAACTGAATTCACAGCTCAAAGCAGTCGTATGGTAGAGTTAAATGTTATGAAACTGGGCAGTAACTTACAGCAAAAGGGTGCAAATGTAGCTTTAAAAATGTTACAACACTACCGTTGGTTCAATCCCAAACATCTTCGCGAGCCAAGGTTACGATCACTACGTGGATCTTACCTTGGCTGATTGAGCCCGATTTCGAGATTCCTACGATGCATCCTCTATTGGATGCTGGTTATTACCCCCCCACCCCCCTTACATCATATTTCTGAAAGCCAATGATATATCGTTTTACAAACCGCTTACGAATACAATTATTCAACATAAAGCGCTAAGCAGACATCCACGTGGGTTTCCATGTTTACCTTCTATTCGAAAGGTCGCTACCTTACTCTATTTTTATCAACGATGAAATGCTACGAGCGATTTCATTCGTTGCAGTTAGAGCTGACTGCATCCAATGAAAAAGCGTATCGGGTGAATGTAAAAATCAAGCTCGAATCACAAAATGCTTGACGACTGCTTTGTCTGACCATGTAATATTCTTCGAATGGTCGACCTGTTTGCTATGACGCATCACCTATCCCCCTAATACCTGGGAAAAGTAGGGCTTATATCGTAACCATTAGCCTATTACCAAAGCATGTAGAAATTATTTTGATAACTGGTTGATGCAAATAGGTTACATGCACTAAGTAACATTTTATTGGGTAAAGTAAACGTTTATTTCATTTTGAAATTTAAAGTAACGGTTGTTGTTTCCAAAAATTAGTCCGCTTCTGTGCTCAGCAGGCCAAAATTAGATGGATGTGTATTTGTAGAATGCCATCCAGCGGGAGATAATGACACGACTCATATTTGTTTGAAAAAGTGACGTCGAAGAGGTAGAGGTCTATACATTCGTTTTCATAAAATCGAATATGAAGTCGACTGTCAAATACATGTATATATATACGATCTAACATACCTGACGTGTTTGTGTTCTTGATCACGTGACATTCCCACAGACATTTGCGAAGTTCTGGCACAATATCTTAACCGATCATGGACATTGGCGATAATCTCGCGTGATATCTTAACCGTTGACAGTCTTTTGCGAAATTCTGGCGCGATATCTTAACCGATCACAGACATTTGCCAAATTCTGGGGCGATATCTTAACCGATCACGGACATTTGCCAAATTCTGGCGCGATATCTTAACCGATCACGGACATTTGCCAAATTCTGGCCCGATATCTTAACAGATCACAGACATTTGCCAAATTCTGGCCCAATATCTTAACAGATCACACATTTGCCAAATTCTGGCGCGATATCTTAACCGATCACAGACATATGCGATATCTTAACCCTTATTCTGCTGAATAACTAAACCACAACTTTCAATTCGATTGTAAAAATCGAACTATTACCATTTCAAAGTTATGTGGGATAACAGTTCCTTATCGAACTGGGCAGATCCAAGATCAAACTGCATATCCTCTTGTTCTACACTGTTCGCAAAAGGGACCTCGAGTCCTACTTAACAGCCTAATTTATACTTTAACAGGATACGCATACCATTATAATTTCTAGAATTTTTTCCTTTTCCCACAATGTTTTCAAAAGCCTTCCTTTTTATGATTGTTAAAATTCGTGATCGTATGGTAAGGGGTAACTCTTTATTAAATGAGAAAATTTTAGACTAGATCTAGTCCAAATTGAAAGCATTTGCAGGCGACAAAATAAATTTGACACAAAAATTGAAATTTGATTTGGAAAAAGGTAGAAAACATTTTTGGAAAAAGGAGAAATGCTGTTTACCAGCATTTTCTCCTTTTTCCTAAAATGTTTTCAAAAGCTTTCTTTCACTGGGTCGTTAAAACTCGTGGTAAAGAATCCATGCATCTCCGTGATTCATAATACCAAGCGATTATAATGGATCCATAAACCCAATATTGTCTGACAACCGACGACTACTGAATCACGAGGTAAACTGGTCCTTTCCAGCCGAGATACCTCAGTAGGTACAGCGTAGGACTCGTGAACACAATGTTTCAGGTCACTACAGGTTGTGGGTTCGAATCCCCGGGCTGGTCAACTGAAATTTCTAATAATCTTTCGGATGAGACATTAAACCGAGGTCCAGTGTGACGGTGCTATACGCCTGGCACGTTAAAGAACCAGGCGAAGCTCTCAGTAGTTTCGACCTGTATCCTTGCACACTATCCCCCGTAACAACTAACCGTCTTTTGTGCGGGGGGGGGGGGGGGGGCGTCGCTTAGATGGGCAACCGGTAGCGACGATAAATAAACGGAAATAACCAGCCAACAACACTGGTCCTTTCACACAAAGAAAATTTACCAAAAGCAAAAAAAAAAAAGATTAGGCTCGGGTCAGCCTGTGCGGACTGTGCAGGTTGATATGGCCGACACTTTTTGCAGATGAATTACGCCCCCTTTTCAGATAGCATGGCTCATAATAGGTATGTAGGTCTTGGGGAAGGCTACGGTGTTAAAATGGTTTAGTCCCATTTGTCCCCCAGTTTGATTTCTAGACCAAAATATAGATGTGGGACAAATCGGAATTGGTATAAGTACGGGTACAGATAATCCTTGCCTGGAGCAATTAGATCTATACAACTATAGTCTGTATCAACACTAGCAGTTACTTGTATATGCAAATTATATATGAAAGAATCCAAATTTTAATATTATCTCTTATTCATTTACACCGCAAGAGAATGTAATACTTTTTTTTATTGTATAAGGAAATGAAGTGTACTGTTAAATGATTCTAATCACTGGAATGATCGCACCAATTAAACATGACCCAAATTACAAAATTTGTCATTGATATGTTAGATATCATTGTAGAAAAAGGAGAAAATGCTGGTAACCAGCATTTTCTCCTTTTACCACAATGTTTCAAAAGCATTCTTCCATGGAGTTACCGAAATTTGGGGAAAAAAAAAGTTCGCATGAAAAGGGTTTAAAAGGGTTTTTGTTTAACCCATTACCACACAATCCCTACTTTTGACGCCCCTGAGAAAGAAGCCTTTTGAAAACACTGTGGGAAAAGGAGAAAATGCTGGTAACCAGCATTTTCTCCTTTTCCCACAGTGTTTTCTACCCTTCCCAGAACAAATTTCAATATTTCAGTCACCTTTATTTTGTCGTCTGCAAATGCTTTCGATATGGAGCAGTCTAAAATTTTCTCGTGTGGTAAAGAGTTAAATTTGTTCTATGTTCCAAACTATATCCTACCAAATTACTCTGATACAGACTATATTCACACTTATATCACCCCCAACTTGTACAGGTAAGTGCCTATTTCTTTTTTTTTTTTCAAAATATGGGAGAAATGAGAAGACACCGTTGAAAAATATATGTATCTGTACAATGCAAGCCCCTGTCTTAAGCAACCAATTGTAAGTGTCCGTCACGTGCCCTACTTAATACAAATTGGTCCGCGTTTAATTGTTTCATTCTAGGGAAAAAAATCTCCATTGGGACTCAAATTTGCGGATCTCATAACGTGCACTTAGTGGTTAAAAATCCTAATTTCCCATTGGGGGCCTTTGATGGCATCAAAATTTATGTGCCGCCATTTACATTTCGACAGATCCATTATAACTTGTATTTATAGTGCTTTTTATAGCGACTGCATTTAAGGGGGTGGATTCAGATTTTTTTTTTAAATTAAACTTTCTCTTTTATAGCATGAAAAAAGTGTAATGTTGAATGTATTTTCCTCTCCGCGCCTAAAGGAAATGGACGATAACTTAAAATTAATTTGAAGTTGCGATTTCAGCTTGAACTAGAGCTATCACTCAACGTGATCATACCCCCCACCAGCTCCTTGCCACCAAACAGGTCTTTGTCACAGAATGCAGAATGGTTGAGTACGAAAGTAAGAGTTGAACATGAGCGGCAAATTGTCGCAAGATACGCCCGTCTTACCCCAAGTTGTTAAGCTGGGGCATACACCGAACCAAATTCAAGTATGAAAAACGACAAAGGGCAATAACTCAAAAATTAAGCGAGCAAGAGTTATGATTCCTGTGCACTGCAATCCCCCTTGATGTGATCTATCCATCCATGAAATTTTATAACCCTAGCTAGTATAGTTTTGGAGATACGCTCCGGACAAAATTCAAGTATGAAAAACAACAAAGGGCAATAACTCAAAAATTAAGGGAGCAGGAGTTATGATTCCTATGCACTGCACTCCCCCTTGATGAGATCTATCCACCCATGAAATTTCATAACCCTAGCTAGTATAGTTTTGGAGATATTCACCGGACCAAATTCAAGTATTAAAAACGACAAAGGGCAATAACTCAAAAATTAAGCGAGCAGGAGTTATGATTCCTGTGCACTGCACTCCCCCTTGGTGAGATCTATCGAGCCATGAAATTTCATAACCCTAGCTAGTATAGTTTTGGAGTTAGGCTCCGGACCAAATTCAAGTATGAAAAATGACAAAGGGCAATAACTCAAAAATTAAGCAAGCAAGAGTTATAATTTCTGTGCACTGCACTTCCCTTGGTGAGATCTATCCACCCATGAAATTTCATAACCCTAGCTAGTATAGTTTTGGAGATACGCTCCGGACAAAATTCAAGTATAAAAAAACAACAAAGGGCAATAACTCAAAAATTAAGCTAGCAAGAGTTATGATTCCTGTGCACTGCACTCCCCCTCGATGAGATCTATCCACCCATGAAATTTCATAACCCTAGGTAGTATAGTTTTGGAGATATGCTCCGGACAAAATTCAAGTATGAAAAAGAAATTTGTCCAGAATCATCAAAGGGCCATAACTCCATGAAACCTAAATATACCACAACCAAAATAGGATATGCACATTTCTGCTTTATACTGAGTCTATTTTTGTAGTTTGAACCAAATCTTTCCAATAGTTGATGAGAAAAAGAGCGGACAAGAAATTTCATGAAAGGGCCATAACTCAGTGAAAAATCAATGAACCATAACCAACATTTCATATGCACATCTCCGTTTGATACTGAGTTTACCTGTGAAGTTTGAATAAAATTTGTCCAGTAGTTTATGAGAAATAGAGCGGACAAAAAGCTACAGACCGACCGACCGACCGACCGACGGACGAACGGACGGACGGACGGACCGACGGACGGACGGACCGACCGACAAGCTGACTCCTATATACCCCCCAGAGTTTTGCGGGGTATGATTAAATGTAGCCGTAATTTGCATCGGGAACTCCGTCTATTTCAGTCTTTCCTATAGCCGAACGAATTTTACGGTCAGTATAGATCTTAACTTAACTAAAGTTGTTAATTTAAAGAAAGAAAAGTTTGTTTTATAAGGCCGCGAGTCAATTCTTTTTTGTACAATGCTGATAGAAAATTTCATTTTATTTCATGCTTCCCGGTAGGATATCGAGAAATAGCAGTTAAACTATTTTCGATCTTACACTGGTACCACCTGTGTAAATATCGATTTTCATGTTCTTGTTGCCTAGGTTAATTGCACGTGCCTCACAACCAGATGGAAATATGACGTCATTTACCTTACATTTCTCGCACTTGACGTAATATTGTAATGCGTTGCTATGCGGGAGGCTACGCGAGGTGGAATAACGGAACAGAACTGTACTGGATTTTGATAAAGCTCCTCTCAGAAAGGGTTAAAAGCATGAAATAAATAAATTAGTTTTTTTTTTCGGTGAAAGACCGAAATTTATTTCATCTCGTGAACACCATCGGTAATATTTTCACTCGTGGTGTTCCACTCGTTAATATATTGCCGATGGTGTCCACGCGAAATAATTTCGATCTTTTACCGAAAAAACAAAAAACAACAAATATCCTTTATATATTGATGAGCCATGCCGTGTCAAAAAGAGGCTTAATCCATTTGCGAAAAGTCAGTCTGGCCAGCGTTTCCGTTTTTATAAATTTTTCTTTTTTGCTCAAGTATACTGCAAGAAAAATTCTAGTGAAGTCGTAAGATGTCGTCTCGGATTAGCCTGCGTATACTGCGCAAGACGACACTTCACGCAAAAACCCGAATGCCCCTTCTTGCTTGTTGCAGGCCATCTGATGTGACAACTTGCATGGTAAAATACATTAAATAATGCATTAATCTCTATTTTCCTAGATCACTGCTCATATACATATATTTGACACTTGAAAAATATTCAGTGAATGATATTAGTCTAGTCATCTGTGAAAAATTCCAAAGAATTTAGGATAATCTTTCTTTTAGTCTTGATATACGTTGGTATCATATTTTTTCTGCGTCGCTTTATCTTTTCACCAGACAAGATAAATTACAATTTCCCCGAACTAAAAAAATTTACAGACGAAAAAAAGAGATATGGGCTTACAGATGGAACAGGTCAATGAAAGATTTATTGATCGATTGATTGATTGATTGATTGATCGATCGATTCCTTCATTTACTGTATGGTGTTTAACGCCACTTTCCACATTGATTCATTTCTATCGCGGCGGCCAGTGCACCTATCCATACTTTCCCAGAGTTTCTTATACCATTTTCCTGCACAATATTTTTTCGAAGCCACTGGGTGCTGATCCATAAAACCAATATCGATGCAGTGTACAGCGGTGGGAGAGGAATGAATCCTGTCACAATGACTATCATTAAACCTAAGACAGAAATTGGCCGAGTCTGTGATCGAACCAGCAACTCCGTGCTCTCAAGTCCTGTACGCTACCGACAGAGCAACCGGGGCTCAGCTCGATGAATAGGTAGAAAACAGTGCATGGTGACCAGCATTTTTTTCCTCCTCCCACATCTTTGTTCATAAGGCTTTATCTGCATGATGGTTAAAATACTAGACGGTTTCATAAAAATACCCTGTAGTTTCGCAAAGTAAAGCATATACGCCCGAAGGGGCTTGCAAGTGAAATTGGTGAAAGTCTAGAACACCTAGAGATATCCAAATTTTAAAAACCAGATGTACAACTACACATCACAGAGATTCATTGTGGTAAGTTTGAACTTATTCCAATGAAACTGTAGTATAAGTTGTGCGCACCAGAAAATGCTGACGGGCGGACATACAGACAGATGGACGGACAGAAAGACAGACGGAGGAGCGTCCGGGACCATAACATAATACGGCCCTCTGGCATATTAAAATCAGAGAACCCAATTATTCACTGAGCCGACAATCTCCTTCAGTCCTTTACCTAACAACAAAATGTTGGACTTGTCCAAATTTTGAAGTTGAAGTTGATAAGTTTATTGAGTATTTAGGCCCCTGGCCCAGCATACAATATATTCCGTACAATACAATTCCCTTGAACAAAAAAGACATGCAAGACACAATTAACCCTTTCCCAAACAAGCCCTGGTTTTTACGTGTCTGCAGTAAAGTCTTTTGAAAACACTGTGGGAAAAGGAGAAATTGCTCGTAATGAGCAATTTCTCCTTTTCCCACAGTGTTTTCCTCCCATTTGGAAAACTTTCTACCATTTTCATCGGGTTCGAAATTGTCGTCTGCAAACCCTTTAGTTTGGAAGAGTCTAAAACTTGTTGTTTGGGAAAGGGT
The DNA here is from genome assembly GCA_943736015.1 of Tridacna crocea. Classification (NCBI taxonomy): domain Eukaryota; kingdom Metazoa; phylum Mollusca; class Bivalvia; order Cardiida; family Cardiidae; genus Tridacna; species Tridacna crocea. The sequence goes on from OX031069.1 coordinate 22,412,348, forward strand.
TAATAAACAGACAACGCTTTGAAACCGCATGAAAAAAAAAAAATACATGCAGGTTGAAAGCATTGTAGGAAAAGGAGAAAGTGCTGGTCTCCAGCATTTTCTCCTTTTATCACAATGTTTTTTTAAAACCCTTCTCTATAAGGGACGTTGAAAGTTGGGATTATGTGGTAAAGAGACAGCCCTGATCCTGCCAAATAACTTCAAATAAAACTTTCAAGCCAACAATTAAAAAAAAAGTTTTGCTATTTTAAGGATATTTAGGGGAGAAGATACCTCTGTATCGGACAGTGTAGATCACAGATCGGACTGCACGTTCTGTGCAGTCTTATCTTGATCTAGATACGGTCCGCTAAAGGTCCTTGTGTCCCGCTCAATAGTCTAAAGCTTAACCTTCCATTGTCTATTACTCAGTAATACTTACTGCTTTTTCACAATTTTTACACGAAATTTTCAAAGCGACGTCTGCAAACTGCTTCAAAAAACGACGGGTTTGAAGTAACTTTTAAGGCACTTATAAATTGAGTTAAATTAAAATTTCAAGCCAAAAGTTTATTTAGAATCCCACTTTTCTATTTCAAATGTGTGTTTTTTTTTAAATGGCACTAAATCGGACCTTCGGTTTAATGCATCGCCGAAATGTATTGAGTTATGTTAGCTTGTGGGGGCTGCTCTCCTGAAGGTTATCGAGAATTGAAGGTGAACTATCTTTTTTTTTTTCAGTATTTCAAGGTTAAGACCATTATAAAAAAAGATTTTTTATATTCTAAGTCTTCAATTACATGCGGAAACAGTTAATCTCGCCCGCTAGTTTCTTAAGTATAGTGCGCGTGACTCATAACCAGAAATATGACGTAATTTACCTTACATTTCTACTCTTGACGTCATTTTGTAATGCGTTGCAATGCAGAAGGGGCGGCTGGCTGGGGTGCACCAAGAGGAATAACCGAAGAAAACTACTGTACTGAATTTTGATGTACGTTTCCCGCGAAAAGGGTTCCAAACATAAAAGTATTAAATGAATAGATTTTTTTCCGGTGAAAGACATAACTTTTTTTCAGTTAGTGAACATCATCGGTAATATTTTCGTTAAAATATTAACGATGATGTTCAAGAAATGAAATAATTTTCGATCTTTCACCGAAAATTACAACTATCTTCTATTCATGTTATAAAGTCAACTGGACGAAGTTATCAAACAACAAGTTTATTTATTAATTACAATACAATAAATACAATACTGTACAAAGTTCATCACTTATTGAATCTAGGCTACATCACAGAAAATAGACAACAAATTGTTTTCGCTTTTCATATAAACAACTTTTTTTTTGTCTTTGAGCGGTCAATCTTGTTCATCCATTGGGTTGAAAAGAATACAAAATGCTACTCTCTATTTTATCTTGCAGTATTACTCCATTTTCTGCAATATTTTCCATAGATTTTCGCGAATTATAGTTCTTTCACCAGTATCTAAGGTACTAGTAATGTATCGCTCACAACTTTTAGTAGTAGGAGCAACTCTTATATTGAAAAATATGACATGCCAGCTAGTTACCTCCCCTAACGTTTCTTCCTCACATCGATCAATCATCATTCTAAATTGGTTTCTTCTCGTTGTTCTCAAACTTATATTTAGTTTGGCTAAACAAAAGTGTCGAACCTGTAATTTACATTTCTTGAAAAGTGGTATTTCTTGAGAATTAGACTTACAAGGCGATTTGAATGGTTGGTACATACAGGGCCCGAAAGTTTTTATTAAACTATGTATGAATTCAAGACTTCTTTGATTTCATGCACCTGCCTACATGGACCGAATTCTGCTTCCGGTTTGGTGAATCACTACATGCACACGGTATTTTTCAGTGTTCCACTGGGCCGCCAACATTCAAATACTTTTTCATGATCTCCGGGTACCATATTCACCAACCATTCTTAAGAATATTCTTTGTCTTACTCTTCAAGATTGTCTGACTGTGAAAGTTACAGAACTTCTGATTGGCTAAATCATTCGGTTTAGCCAATCAAAACTTCAGTCACTTTCACACTGGCTAAATTCTGAAGAATAAGACAAAGAATGTTCTTTAGAATGGTTGGTGAATACGGACCCTGTATGTGTCCGTCAGCTGAATCGGACCTAACATTTCAATTTTCTTGTTTTCGTAGACTAGGGTTTTATGTAACTTATCCTTATCCAACCAAGCCTAAATCGTTGACGATAACAAAAATAAATTCTGCTACATTATTTGATACTGAATGGGTTTACATGATCAAAACTACTAAAGACCAACGGAGAGTGCAAATCAAGATTAGATTACACGTATGTGCAGGTTGATCTTGCTTTACACGCTCCGACTAAAACAATCACATCCACGAATAGCAGGACCAGAACTAAGCTACGTGATATATTTGTCTTTTGAAATGTGTAACTGAAGTCTTGAACTTAAATATCACTGTGGCTAAAGCAATAAAACTAGTCATTAGAGTTGTTTACAATAGAAACTCATTCTTGAGCAATAACAACGCAACATTTTGTTCAACTTTTTCGAAACTTTTTTTCTGTGCAATATATATAAAATGTCAGTGTGACCTCTTTTGGCACCTAAAAATGCAACACACAAAATCTCTGAAAGTTTTTTTTTCTTTTATTATTTTCTCTCATAGGCTCGACTTGAGAAGTGAATGGTATAGATCTAAGAGTAGACTGGACGGGACATGTAGTCTCAGTTTGACCCCAGGGGCATCCTAAGGAAAAACTTGGTAGAGGTCCACTAGGAGATGCTATTTACAAAATATCAATGCTCTACGCCTTCTAGTTTTAGAGAAGAAGAATTTTGAAGTTTTGCTTCCTATGTTTCCAACTTGTGACCCCTAGAGCAGGGCAAGTTTTGACCCCAGGGGCATAGTGTTACGGGAGACCACTCCTTCCTGCATGGCATACTCCCGATTTAAATACAATACCTGGCTACTGCGTCAGGGAGATATCTCTTTGGCTCAGTGGTTAGGGTATTGGTCTTGTGTCCGGGAGTTCCGGAGTTCGAATCCCGCTCCGACCCTTATTTCTGCCATGCATTTATTCATTTGTTTCTTTGTTACGGACTTTGTTCGTAAGATGGGGGCTCGTCCGGGATTGGCCATTAAGCCATTAATCCCATTTGTTGTCCAAAATCGGACTTCCTGCCTGATAAGGCTTTGAGTCATCAATAAATGATGACTTTAAGAGGGGGTGTGTTACGGGAGACCACTCCTTCCTGCATGGCATACTCCCGATTTAAATACAATACCTGGCTACTGCGTCAGGGAGATATCTCTTTGGCTCAGTGGTTAGGGTATTGGTCTTGTGTCCGGGAGTTCCGGAGTTCGAATCCCGCTCCGACCCTTATTTCTGCCATGCATTTATTCATTTGTTTCTTTGTTACGGACTTTGTTCGTAAGAATAGTATGAAGAAACTTTGTAGAAGTCCACTAAGAGATGCTACATACCAAATATCAAAGCTCTTCGCATTCTAGTTTCAGAGAACAAGAAATTTAAAGTTTTCCTTCTTTGTTCCTATGTTTCAAACTTGTGACCCCCGGGACGGGACCAGTTTTGACCTAATAGGCATCATATGAACTATCTTGGTAGAGGTCCACTAGGAGATGCTACATACCAAATATCAAAGCCCTGCACCATCTAGTTTCAGACAAGAAGAATTTTAAAGTTTTCCTTCTTTATTTCTATGTTTTAAACTTGTGACCCCCGGGGCGAGGCCAGTTTTGACCACAAGGTCATCATGTGAACAATCTTGGTAGAGGTCCACTAGGAGATGCTACATACCAAATATCAAAGCTCTGCACCACCTAGTTTCAGAGAAGAAAATTTTTAAAGTTTTCCTTCTTTGTTCCTATGTTTCAATCTTGTGACCCCCGGGGCGGGGCCAGTTTTGACCTCAAGTACATCATATGAGCAATCTTGGTAGAGGTCAACTAGTAGATGCTACATACCACATATCACAGGTCTGCATCGTCTAATTTCAGAGAAGAAGATCTTTAAGGTTTTCCTTCTTTGTTCCAAAGTTTCAAACTTGTGACCCCCGGGGCGGGGCCAGCTTTCACCCAATGGGCATCATATGAACAATCTCGGTAGAAGTCCACTAGGAAATGCTACATACAAACTATCGAAGCTCTCCGCCTCCCGGTTTCAGAGATTTTTTTTTAAGTTTTCCTTCTTTGTTCCTATGTTTCAAACTTGTGACCCCCAGGGCAGAGCCAGTTTTGACCCCAAGGGCATCATATGAACAATCTTTGTAGAGGTCCACTAGGAGACGCTACATTCCAAATATCAAAGCTCTACGCCATCTAGTTTCAAAGAAGAAGAATTTTAAAATTTTCCTTCTTTCTTCCCATAATACGAACTTGTGATCCCCGGGGCAGGACCAGTTTGACCCCAGGGGCATCATATGAAGAATCTTAGTAGAGGTCGACTAGGAGATGCTACATACCATATATCAAAGCTCTGCACCATCTAGTTTCAGAGAAGAAAATTTTTGATGTTTTCCTTCTTTGATCCTATATTTCAAACTTATGACCCCCAGGGCAGACCCAGTTTTGACCCAAAGGGCATCATATGAACAATCTTGGTAGAGGTCCACTAGGAGACGCTACATTCTAAATATCAAAGCTCTACGCCGTCTAGTTTCAGAGAAGAAGAATTTTAAAATTTTCCTTCTTTCTTCCCATAATAAAAACTTGTGACCCCCGGGGCGGGAACAGTTTTGACCCCAGGGGCATCATATGAAGAATCTTGGTAGAGGTCGACTAGGAGATGCTACATACCATATATCAAAGCTCTGCACCATCTAGTTTCAGAGAAGAAAATTTTTGAAGTTTTCCTTCTTTGATCCTATGTTTCAAACTTGTGAGCCCCGGGGCGGGGCCAGTTTTTATCCCAGGGGCATGATATGAACAATCGTGGTAGAGGTCCACAAGGAGATGCTACATACCACATATCAAAGCTCTGCGCCTTCTAGTTTTAGAGTATAAGATTTCTACAGTTTTCCTTCTTTGTTCCTAAATTTCAAACTTGTGACCCTCGGGGCGAGGCCAGTTTTGACCCCAGGGGCATCATATGAACAATCTTGGTAAAGGTCCACTAGGAGATGCTACATGTCAAATATCAAAGCTCTGCACTACCTAGTTTCAGACAAGAAGAATTTTAAAGTTTTCCTTCTTTGTTCCTATGTTTCAAACTTGTGATCCCCCGGACGGGCCAATTTTGACCCAAGGGGCATCATATGAACACTCTTGGTAGAGGTCTACTAGGAGATGCTACATACCCAATTCAAAGCTCTGCGCCGCCTAGTTTCAGAGAAGAAGAATTTTAAAGTTTTCCTTCTGTGTTCCTATGTCTCAAACTTGTAACCCCGGGGCGGGGCCAGTTTTGACCCCAAGTACATCATATGAACAATCTTGGTAGAGGTCTACTAGGAGATGCTACATACCAAAAATCAAAGCTCTACGACCTCTAGTTTCAGAGAAGAAGATTTTCAAAGATTTTGCAATTTTTTTCCTTTTGGTTGCCATGGCAACCAGAATTATGGCTGGAATTCAATTTCTTGGACAACTTTGGTAAGACTTCACCCAAGGAACATCTCTGCTAAGTTTCTTCAAGATTGGCCCAGTGGTTTAGGAGGAGAAGATGTTTAAAGAAATTGTGGACGACGGACGACGCACGACTGACGACGGACGATCACAAAAGCTCACCATGAGCACTTCGTGCTTAGGTGAGCTAAAAAACCTTCACAGTTGCAAAGATCACTTAAAAGTGGTGAGAGTTGGAAAACAACACTGTCACAGTTGCAAAGATCACTTAAAAGTGGTGAATTTGCTCGTAAAACAACACTGTCACAGTTCCAAAAATCCTTTAAATGTGGTGAATTTGTTTGTAAAAACAACACTGTCACAGTTGCAAAGATCACTTAAAAGTGTTGAATTTGTTCGTAAAACAACACTGTCACAGTTGCAAAAATCACTTAAAAGTGGTGAATTCGTTTGTAAAACAACAAGAAGGACATGCACCATCAACTATTTTGGATAGACTCAGAGAAAAGTATCTTGGAAAAAAAGAAATATTGAAATTTTCATAATTTCCAAGACTTTAACCCACTGGGTTATTTCTCCTTCAGCTGTAATGTTTTCAAACATTAACAAGTGAAGCATCGACATTCATACAACTATATGACCTCTTCAGTTCGCGGACAGTTTAAAAGGTGATTCAAGTACAGAAGTTTTTCTGGCTTCCATGGTGATTTTCCGTTCTGGGGGTGCGGCCTGCCTGTCAATGGGCTCCGTGGTCAATTCTGTGTGGTAGTCGATGTATACATAACCATTGTCGTACTTCATCTCGTAAACTTTTTGCTGAAAGTATGGTAAAACAGTACGAGCCATGCCCTAACAAAAGGGGCTTAACTCATTACCAAACGACAATATTTTAAGCTCGTCCAAATCAAAGGCATTTGCAGACGACAAATTCAAGTGACTGAAAATTTTAAAATTCGTTTTGTGAAGGGCAGAAAACGTTGTAGAAAAAGGAGAAAATGCTAGTTACCAGCATTTTCTCCTTTTCGTACAATGTTTTCTACAGGCTTCTTTCTCAGTAGTGATTGTGTGGTAATGGGTTAATGCGTCTCCGCGATGCCTTATACTAGGCAAGTGATCACATCGTTATGGATACATAAAATCCATTTTGTCAAACAACCGGTTGCATCATGAGGTACACCAGTGCTTTGACGTGCATACAACTGACTAATAGCAAACAGTTTCAGCCCTGGTCAGCTTGCACATACTGCACAGGCTGACCAATGTCGATAGTTTTTGCAGACGCATTAAGCTTTTAAACAGGTGAATGATGTAAGGTTCAGGGTCAAACCACCCTAAGTTACGCTTGATTCTTAACGTGTTCGGTGCATGGCATTGTCACATGGGAGCCTAATTTGGCATCTAATCCAAGGGAGTACTGGTTCTGTTGGACGGTACGCCGAGGGGTTCGTTAGTAGTCCAAGGCCCGTATTCACCAACCATTCTTAAGAACGTTCTTTGTCTTATTCTCCAGAATTTTCTACATTTGTCAGTAACACAACTTCTGGTTGGCTAAACAATCCGATTTAGCTAATCAAAAGTTGAGTTACTTACAAATTTACAAAACCTTGGAGAATAAGACTAAGAATATTCTCAAAAATGGTTGGTGAATACGGGCCCAGAACTTGATGTTTGAATGTCCTGCGCTCTTCTACGTGAGCTATGCGGTCTGTTCGACGTCAACACGTTTGCATATATTATTTTTTTTATAAACTCTATTTCATTCCGTTGGTTAATTAGATTAGTACGACAGTAAGATGATATATTTTTAATCGGCAATAATGTCGGTCGCCTTTTCAATATCTGGAAGTCTAGAAGGTAATTAATTTTGCCACTAACTCCTAAAAAAGCCCCGTTTGATCATCTTTTTCAAGCTTTTTTTGCCAGATATTAGAAAGCACTATTTATTTCTTTCTTTCTTTTTAAATTTAAGAAACGCTTGTCTGCTGAAAACCCTTCTCTTGCAGAAATTTGATCAGAAAATAGGTCTTTGTTGACACGTTAGTACAATTCTCATTGCGACTGTGATCCATAAGAGGCCTTAATTCTTTAATCCTTTTTACTATTGAAAAACAGCACATTTTTCAAGAATAATCATTTATCTGATTAAAGAAATGTTACCAGCCTTTCTAAGAGCCTTTTATGGGGCTTGAAATTATACTATTTTCAGTAATTTTGACAAGAGTTGTCCTCCTTAGAAGAACTGTTTCCGCAAAATGAGATTGTCTTTTCATTTTATTTTTTCACCCCGCGTGCATTACATCATCCTATTATTGAAAAAAATCTGTCCATAGAAAAAATGTGCCATAATTATGTCTCTGGGTCCTCTACAAATCAAGGATAGAGAAAATGTTTATTTTCAACATTTTTCCATCTCTAGAAGACATAATCAATTATATATAGGCAAACGGTCGGTTTGAAAACATCATTACCACCAGGATATTTTGTTGTCTGGTTAAGAGTAATAAGGAAAAAAAAATTCTTATTCGCAATCGATATCGAAGCACATTAACAGGAGACATAACGTGTCACTTCTATATTGCGGAATGGCTGCAAAGAACACGATGTTTATTCTTTGCTTTGAAAAGAGATGGCGTTACGTAGATTAAACATCGCCACGAGGCAAATACGAAGCCATATACATCTACAGTTACTTTTAAACTTCTTATTTTAATCAGGATTTGAAGAGAGTTCTTACTGCTCTTATTATTCACAACCGACGATTGCTTCCTGGAAGCCGTAACTCCTTCACTAACCATGACTTGAGCAGCTTTAGGCAGCAGAGTAGATCAAGATCAGGCTGTGCAGTCCGGTCTTGATCTACACCGTCTGTTAGTTCGTTTTCGAACTATCACAAATGTGTTTTCAATCGTAAGTGAAAATCTCTTTTTTCAATGGGGAAAAAGGAATTTCAGGAGTTGTTCTACTGTTGGTGGATTTTTGGCCTAATTGGTACTTGTCATTTGGTTAGAGAAGGTGGGATAATCTACAGACAAAGACCGTCCGCTTTACTATTGAAAAACGAGCACGAGAAAAAATAATTGTAATAATTTTACCTGAAGACCGATCTCGTTTCTCCCTGTCTCGAGGTCAAACATGTATGAGTGCCAAGGGCACATCACGTGACACTTTCCATTATAGTTCTCAATATCTCCGCTGAATAAAGGTCCTCCTATATGAAAATAATGATAAGTATTTATTATGGTCAATTTGTTAGACTGACCAGCTGGCTGGGTTAGTGACTAACAGACTGACAAGCTCACAGGTAGACCTGCCTGCCAGCCGACTAACAAACTGACCGATGCACAAAATGTGCACTGATGCACTAACTGGCCGACGCGCTGAGACTGGCTGATTCTTTCACTGACTGTCCCAATGACCGATGCATTGACACACAGACTGACGCACTGAGGCATTATTAGTTGTATTGTCAGGTGGCACGTTACTTGGAGGCTAGGAGGTGAAATGATTCACCACAGCCGTGAACAAGTTTCTAAATCCCCTGCCACCTGACCGTACAATGAAAGTATTATACTGGAAAGTTTTATCATTCCAACGTTTGCTAAGCGAATTTTACCTGTGAATGGATTCAAAACAAGAGGACCATGATGGCCCTGTATCGCTCGTATAAACACTACAAGCCAAACATTACATTATTTGGCGAATTGGTTTCAAACTTGAAGACATACAAATTTTTCCATAAAATCCAACGAAAAAGTTGTGACCCAGTGGGCAAACCCAATTTTGACCGCAAAGCTATAATTACTTGAATCCTGATGGAGTCTACAATATAAAGCTCCTAACCAAATAATACAGGTCTAGAATGTGGGGTTATTAACAAGAAGATTTTCAAAGTTTTCGCAATAAAAGGACCTGTAAAACATAAAACCCAGGAGACAGGGTTAAATTTAGTGGCCCTTGTCTTTATTATGGTTAGTAACAAAATGACTTAGAAAGTTTTCACCACAGAAACCCACGTAAAACTTGTGACCCTAGGTGTGGGGACAAACTTGACCCTAAGGCTATAATTTGAGCCCTCCTGGTAGAGGCCCACTAGATTAAGCTACATGCAAAATTTGGTAGCCCTAGGCCTTATGGTTAGGTACAAGTGGATTTTAAAAAAAAAAGTCCCAACATGAGCCCATGTAAAAATTGTGGCCTAGGACTGGGCCAAATTTAATCCCAGGGCTTTAATTTGGGCACCTTTGGTAGACAACCACTTGATAAAGCTAGATGCTTATGGCTTGTTACGAGAAGATTATTAAAGTTTTCCCTATATAAGCATATATAAAACTTGTGACCCCTGGGGCCGGGGCAAATTTGACACCTGGGCTATCGTTTGGGCACTCTGGGTAGAGGTCTACTAGATAAAGCTACATGCCAAATTTGGTAGCCCTAGGCCTATGGCTGGGTACCAGAAGGATTTTAAAGATTTCCCTGTATAAGCCCATATAAAACTTGTGACCCCCGGAGTGGGGCCAATATTGACCCCAGGGCCATTTTTTGAAGGAACTCGGTAGAGGTTCACTAGATAAAGCTACATGCCAAATTTGGTAGCCCTAGGCCTTATGTTTTCACAGAAGATTTTTAAAAATGTTCAAGTTTTGTTGCCATGGCAACCAGTTTTTAAAGGAATAAAATTCTTTCAATGAATTCAGAAGAGGACCATGGCAGGATCATTTCTGTGAAGTTTTATCAAAATAGGACGAATAGTTTCAGAGATGATGTTTGAAATAAGTTAACGAACCCACGGACGGACGTACGACGGGCTTTGACATAAGCCCGCTGGCCTTCGGCCAGTGGAGATAAAAAATAAGCACGCTGACTACGTAGAATTTCCTTTCTGTGTATTGGTTTTAAAAAATGAGGACGCTGACTACTAGTCTATACGTAGAATTTCCTTTCTAAGTGACCAAATTCAGTGAAAACTGACGTCACTGGGAACTGATGTCACTGAAACTTCGGTAATACGTGCAAAAACGCGCATCATCTTGATATTAATCTTGATCGAGACTACCATTTTTGGATGTTGTGTTGATAGTGTAGTCATGTATACGGGGCTCCCGAAGGGGAAACTCCTTTTACGTTGGTTTTGTCAGTGTAAATTATACGTTGTACGGTTAGGTGGCAGGGGACTTGGACACTTGTTTACGGCTGTGGTGAATTATGTCGCCCCGAGCCGAAGGCGAGGTGAATACATGGCTCGACACAGCCGTGAACAAGTGTCCAAGACCCACCTGACCGTACAACGAACTTATTATAGGCTACTGCAAAGTTTTACCCTTTCAAAGCACGTTAAGCGAATTTTTCCTGTATTTTTAATCTCACGAATCGAGTATGCTGACGAAAAAGAATTTCCCTTCAATGAAAACTGACGTGAATTGGAACTGACATCACTACAACTTGCAGTTTGGTGCATAAATGTGCTTCTGGTGATCGATCGACGCCGCCATTTTCGATGTTTACGGGGCACTCAAAAGGGAAAATGGCTTACGTGAATTTTGTCAGGGAACATGATATACATGTATATGTTCCCGGCATGTTAACCAATCAGATCACGAAAAATTTCTTTAAGTATAATAAAACAGTTACATATGTTCGGGACGTTTGTCTAATTAGGTCGCGAGAAATTTCTTTGCAGCCTATATAACATTAACTAACCGACGCCCTCGGGCACTGACTGACCGATGCACTAACTGACGCACTGAGTAAGTGGCTCACGCATATTAGAGAATGGTGCACGGACAACCTTTTGGCATTCATGATTGCAAAATGTGTAAGCTCACAGATGAAGAAGAAAGTCGTCTGCTGGCGATAATGTACTTATTGCCAAATTATTATATACTTAAACACGGCAGGCAATCACGTGACACAACAACAACAACAATGACCGTTATTTGAAAAAATTCCCCAACTTCAGGTAAGAAAATCTTCAATAATTCCGTTAATACGTGACCGATTGGAATTTGGTTTGAAGCAGAGAAGGCGGAAGGACTCCGGGGATTTGCTTGATGTGTTAGATTTTTTAAACAACACCTGATAAAAAAGTTATTGACGAGCAAACAAATTATCCAGGGTAAAAATTTGTTTGCTCGTCAATAACATTTTTATCAGGTGTTGTTTAAAGAATCTAACACATCAAGCAAATCCCTGGAGTCCTTCCGCCTTCTCTGCTTCAAACCAAATTCCAATCGGTCATGTATTAACGGAATTATTGAAGATTTTCTTACCTGAAGTCGGGGATTTTTTTCAAACAACGGTCATTGTTGTTGTTGTTGTGTCACGTGATTCCCCGCCGTGTAAATGGCCCTCCGAACGCGTGCTTATGAAAACATGGTAGGAAAAGGAGGATTATGCTGAATTATAGCACTTTCTATTTTTCAAATATGTTTTCATTAAACGAACTTCGTCAACTGAATCAAAGAGTCAAGGGAATGTTAAAATTACGGAGTGATTTTTATAAAGGGGTAAAGGAGGAGAAGGTTTCGATTATTCTTGCCAGTATGACTGTATTTAAAGCAGACAATGTTAAGGTTTTAGACATTACCGGAAGGAAAGCCGTCGTTATCAATGGCGAAAATTCTCCTGGACGCCATTTTAGCTCTTTACCAAACAGTCCCTGGTTTTTACGGCGCAGTGGAAGAAGCACTCTGAAAACATTATGGGAAAAGGAGAAAATGTTGGTAACTAGCTTTTTCTCCGTTTCCCTCCATGTTTTCTACTCTTCTAAAGTCAAGTTTCGATTTTTGAGTCGGGTTTATTTTGTCATCCGCAAATGCTTTCAAATTAGACAGTCCAACATTACGTCGTTTGGTAACGAGTTAAAGGCGCAAGATTGCAATTAGCTGAAAATGAGCTTGCTTTAGTTATTTTTTTTTTTAATGGAAATCTGGACAAGTAGCCATGGAAACGGGGGAACATGTATTTTCTTTTTTTAATTATCTTTGGCAATTTCATTTACCTTCCGCTAATACAGCTTTTTTCCTCATTAAAAAACAATGAAGCTCGACTTGATAACTATGAACTCGTATAATTATAGATTTTTGTGGTATTTATCGAAGACATTGCCACTATGAGTTCAATATTGAGTTTTAAAGACCATGTATCGTTTTTTGTAAAAAGCCGAAAGAAGTATACCCAGTTAACAAATTTTTCTCAGGCAAATGAACTTTGTGGTAGCACTTTGATATTTAATTGAAAATGGCAAGTTAAAACATTTGGTGAGGTCATCTATCGTCAAATACTTTTTTTTTTCACTGAAATCAGCTTCACTCACTAATAGCCTTCTCCTTGCACAATGTCACAAAAATTGTCTATCGATTGCTCGTTATCTCCCGTCAGATGGCATTCTATAAATACACATCTAATCTCTCCCGTTAGATGGCATTCTATAAATACACTTCTATCTAATTTTGGCTACTTGGTGCGATTCATTCAGCTATGATCGGCTAGCATGCAACATATGCATCGGCCATTTGTTAAAACAGTCGCTACATGGTTGGGTAATAGGCTGATAGCTTCGGTGTAAACCCTACTTTTTCCAGGCATGGGGGTGGGGGGATAGGTGATGCGTCATAGCAGACAGGTCGAATATTTGAAGAATATGCTATGCACAGCCAACAATTGCTTGGTTCTGGGCTTTTTTTGTTCCAAAACCAGTTCGTCTCATGGCTTGTTCATCCCATGATTGCGCGCTACTCCATTTGATTGGGGATGAATATCTACAGATCCAAGGAATTGATTGTAACGTTTGGAATTGAACTTTAAAAGCCAAATATATTTCAAAATCGTAGTTTTCGGGTAAGAACTTCACTTTATTCGGTGTTTTCTCATGGTTTCTCTCTCTATCCATCATGCATCCTGCTGTCAAGGGACATTACTCGTGACCCCATCTAATGATCAAAAGGAGACCATCAATACACAAAAACTCCTTACTTTGTCATGAGTACTCTCCTTTCAACCAATAAAGATATTCATTTGCTTATCTAAAGCCAATATTTAATTAACATTTCTCTCTTTCTCTCAAATTATTGATTCCACACATTGGCACAAGTACCACTTCAGTATTCTCCACGCTTTGAATTTACTCCTTTCAAAAATTTCGAACCTTTTTTTTTCTAAATGAGTCCTTTCTGGAAATGAATCAAATCTATTTCTTTTTACTTTTTTAAAGGTCTAATCCTACGACCTGACAAAACGTTAGCTGTTCAACTTCTAACTTTTTTTTTTTCATTTAGTATAGAGATGGTGGTTATAAGATAAAATTCATTACTACTTTTTACTGTTTCTTTTACATTAAGGTACTTTGTTCAATAACTACCAGTAGAGCGCTTATCCCTTTTCAGTCGACCGCTTCAAAGTTGCTTCAGACAGAAGTGCTTTAAACTGCACTTGTCTCTGAAAAGGAAAATGGCTTTCAGATATATTTTGTGTACTGACGACACTAAAAATCATGTTAGATTATCTTTATATGAAAAGGTATAAATATGAGATTCCAGAGGTCGCGAGTTTTATTGGGGAGAAGTGCCGTACCATGATTTTTAAGTTATGCCCCCTTGTTAATTTCTGAGTCCCGAGGTTATTTCGGAGCTTAACTCGAGCTGTTTTAAGTTCACAGCTGGATAGTTGTCTCTCAGGAGGCATGCAGTACATAAAAATGATAGCTCTACTTTCTATTATTTTTCATTTATTGCTCTTTGAAGTTTTTCAGATTTGTTTTGATTTCATATGTATTTACACTTGAAACCTATTTAAGAAAAAAAAGTACTTTGTTGAAGTCTTTTTTTTTTTTTTGGACTTTATTTTTAAAAATGCCATGAAATAATTCATAATTCTTGCTGTTTTATACGGAATACCATTAGGGCCATCGTCTATAAATTTCTTGATCTTTAACGCTATACTCGATTGAATGATGGTGGTAATATGAAGTCACGATGACGATAGAGCGATAGTACAATGATTAAAACGCAATATTATGTATTTGGCACTATCTTCATCGTACTGTCGCGTTATCATCATCGGACTATCGCGTATGACCATCGTACTATCGATTATCGCGGTTAAAATCAACAAATTCAAGGACGATGGTCCCAACAGTATTCCGTAGTTTTAGCCCATAATGCGACCCGCAGAAAGACACTTATTCTTTTGAGCACGAATTCAGCTGGGGATGGCCAAGCCAACATTATGCATTTACACATAAATTTATCCATACACTTTTTTAATTGTCATTCTATCTTTAAAAATACAATAAAATCAACTTTTGATGGTCGATAGAATCCAGTTTAAGAAAGAAACAAAAAAAAAAAAATGTCTGAATTTATGTGAAACTGATATTTCTGTTAGAAACCTGTGGCGATATGTAATAAGACTGATTAATCAATTAAATCGATGATGCTGTTAAATCATTCTTTGTATTTGTTCATAATATCTTACGCTCGTACATGATCTACTAGGAATGATGCAGAGAACCGCAATGTTTTTAGATGGCTATTCTGTTTATAACCCTTACCCTGCAAAATGCAACTCCCTGACCTTGTACGCACAAGTGCAGATCAAAATCAGACTGCACGAAACGTGCAGTGTGATCTTTGGTCTACAGTGTCCTTTATACACACAGTTAAATTATTTCCAGAAAAAGGTAACCTTGAAGTAGCAATATTTCACTTATTAACCCTTTACTCCATAGATACTTATTTCTACCCATTGCTTGTAGGAGCGTTTGGAAAACATTGTGGCAAAAGGTGAAATTGCTCGTGACGAGCAATTTCATCTTTTGCCACAATGTTTTCTATGCTATCATAAGATGTCATATACACATAAGAAACCGGTTCATCCTTGCTGTTATTTAAGGTAAATTAGAGATACCATAGAAAACGCCTCATGGGGTAAAGGGTTAATATGGAATTGAATATTTAATTTCAGTTATTTAGCAGGATAAGACTTAATAGGATTCAGTGGGATATAGAAGTAAAACCATTTGTTTTGTTTTGCTATGTTTTACTTACACGAAATATTGCATATAAGCCTGTGTTTTGCCACCCTTAATATCTTTAATTCTAAAGTAATCGTCGTAAGTGTGAAGGCAGCCAGTGCACCTATCCGTGCTATCCTTTTACAGAGGTTTCTTTTGCTTACCAATTTTCAACTTAAATACATGGGCTTTTATCTTGTATTTGGCAAACGAAATTTTGCTTTAGACGATTTACAAAGATAATGTCATAACTATAACTCCAGTACTATTATGTCATACCCTGTGAAAAAGGGAGTTTAATGCAGCTGCAAAAAGTATCGACCAAAATCAGCCTTCGCAGTCCACGCAGGCTGACCGGAGTCGCAATTTTTGCTGGTCTAAGTCCGTCTTCTGAATCTAATGCCTTTTGAATATTTAAATTTTGTAGTTTTTGTTTGGACTTTCCATTTCATAATTATGACGATACCTTCAAAAATATAGCAAAAGTAAACCTTTTATTTTTTTTTTTTTCGTTTTCTTACATCTTTTTTGTCGTGCTGCCGACACATTCTGTCATTAAGACAAAATTGATCTATGCTTTGTAAAAAGGGGCTAAAAGCATATATGCAAAAAGTATAGACCTTCGTCAGCCTGCATACTTTTCGCTAACTGTGAATTTCATGCAAGCACCATAGACATACTATCTAATAACCTAGTTTAAAAGCATATAGTTTAAAAGTAAATTGTTTGTTCATACTTAAGAGTTTCTGTGTTTAGTACGATATATCACAGTCAAGCACTAAGTCTTTACCAAAATCAAAAAAAAAAAAAATTGACCCTTCCAAATTTAAGGCTTCTGTAGATGACAAATGTGAAAGTGGTTCAAATGGACTAAATTTCTTTGACATCGTGGGGAAAACAGTGTGGGAAAAAGAGAGAATGCTGGTTACCAACATCTTCCTTTTCCACAATGCCTTTATCCATTTAAGTGATATGTCAATTTGAGGCACTTCCATTTCAGCAGCAAATAAAGGTATGATGCCAAAAATATGAATAAATAGGGATACAAATACATGTATCTGATTGAGTGGAAAACATTGTGGGAAAAGGAGAAATTGCTCGTGACGAGCAATGTCTCCTTTTCCAACAACGTTTTCAAAATCTGTCTGTTGTTGATACGTCAAAATGAGCATCTGTGGAGTAAAGGATTTAAAGTCCCATTCTTCGGGATCGTTAAGACTCGGGATTGTTCGGTAGCGGGTTTAACGCCCGTTTGTCTGGGCAGTCCATTTTTCATGCATCGACTCAAAAAAACAAAATAATTACCCATATGAGTACACCACGCCTCCATTGCGTAAAACCGTCCATTTATATGAAAGAGCGCCAGGTCGTCATTCCGACCCGTCTTGGCGTAGAGACGCTGGCACCGCCTCGTTTTAAGTAATCCATACTTTCCAACACGCTTCCAATTACCTCCGGGACCTAAAGACAGGTCACTCATTTTTCTAACAATGTCTAGTTTTTCGCCCGCACTCTTGTTTACCCGGCTTTTTTCCGAAAAGTCAACTTCCGTGTTCGTTCCGGCGCTGTCATCGCTGCCTCCAGTGTTATCGTCAATGCTTTTCCTCTGACTCTCTGGACTGTCTTCGGGAACAGTGTAACTAGTAGCGTTTTCCGTTTCTTCAATACCAGTGCTTTGCGTTTCGACTGTCAATTTTTCATCAACATTTGTATTCGTTTCCATTTTCGTTTTCCTGTGGATTGTAACGAGACTCGTCTGTGAGGTTGATTCTGTCGAATCACCACACTTTACATTCGTGCATGCAGCCAGGCCGTCGTTTTCCATATTCTGTAAAAGCGGCGAACTCTCGCACGTGTTTTGCATCGGTATGTCGTAATTTATATCACTGGCTGAAAGTGCTACGTATTTACAATTAGATGTTTTAACCTTCCCACCACACTGGTTCATGTTTATTACAAGTTCATTTCAAACTGTCAGTGTCGCGATGTGTACACTATATACTCCTTCATAAACCCATCGACACTAAACAAATTTCTGTACATTTAAAAAAAAAAAGAAGGAAAACGTTTTTATACGAAAGATAACGAACGAAAGAGAACGTCTGGTTCAAATAATACCCGTCTTTGTAGGGAAGAAAAGCAATATGAGAAAAGGCGAATTTCTGGTCATTAGCTTTTTTTCCCTTGCCCCAGAATGTTTTCATTTTTTTTTTTCGTGGCTCGTTAAATCAATATAATGTCATGTAAAAGGTTAGTAAAAGATGCTCACTGACAGTTCCCATACCTTGAAACATTTAAAACAAATGCTTCAGTGAAAAGAAAGAAACTGCTTGCGATTCCTTTTCCCATTTTGTTTTCTATCCGTAGTGAGATAAATCATGTTAAGCCAGATTTATGCACAAATCCCTAACCTGCTAAACAAGTAAAAAAAACCCTTTCAAGTAGATAGTATAACCGCGATTATGCTATTTAAAAAAGAAAAACCTTTTGAAAGATAAATACCTCCTCATCGGACAGTGTAGATCATGATCAGACGGCACGTTCTGTGCAGTCTGATCTTGATCTACACTGTCCGCTAAAGGTCAGTGAGACACACTTAGCAGCTTAAAAACAAATTTAGACACGAAAAAAATGCTGACAGAATAAAGAAAATGCTAGTAACCAGCATCTTCTGGTTTTTTTTCCCCTCTACAATTGTTTGCTCCTTCCTGCCAAAGACAAAATCCGATCATTTCGAATCACATTTAATTTGTCGTCTGCAAAATGCTTTTATGCTGGAATACTGTCGTCTGATATTAACGCAGACTCTATCAAGAAATTTACAGCAATCAAATGGATTCCCCCCCCCCCCCCCCGACGAAATAACGAACGCAATTATCGAGCCAATGTACGATCTTTACCATGGTTACAACACAGTCGAATGACATTCAATTTTTTCTCTGATCTGTTTGTCGTAAATCCGATTTTTTTATACCCCATGTCCTCACATGTTCCAAAAGGTGACCGATTTGTCGTGCATTGATAAATGTGATGACGATGATAATGATGAAGATGAAGAAAAAGGAGAAGACGAAGATGATGATCATAAAGATGATGATGTAGAAGCAGGCAGCAGAAAGAAGATGATGATGATGATGATGATGGAGAAAAAGTAGGTGGCGAAAAAGATGATCATGATGATGACGATGAAGAAGCATGTGACAGAGATGAAGTAAACAATGTTGTTGATGATGATGATGATTTTATCATCATCATTATCATCTTACTCGTCGTCGTCATCATCATCAAAGTTATTGGTATCGATATCAATTTCATATTCTTATTTTAATTAATCTTTGCTCATCATCCGAAACAGCAACATCATAACCATTCTAAATATCATCATCATCATCATCATAATCATCACTATCATCACCGTCGTCTTCATCATCATCAGCTAGTTATCCACTATCACCATTACCTTGAAATTCAGTCAAAATATCCATCAATCATTAATCGTCAGCATCATTGGTAATAAATACAGTGCTCTTGTATTTGTGAAAGAGAGCTCTAGATTCGAAGGCGAATGACATGTGGTCCGAAACCATTTCGTCGAAAAAAAAAACCCACACATTTTGGTTGAAGATCCATCTTGCCGACCCCAAAGTCGAAACAAGAAATATCTTTAAACAAGAGAGTCATGATGGCTCTGAAGTCGTTCACCTGAGCCGTTTAACCCATTACCACACAATCCCTACTTTTGACGACCCGGAGAAAGAAGCCTTTGGAAAACACTGTGGGATAATGAGAAAATGCTGGTAACCACAGCGTTCTTTACCCTTCAACTCCAAATTTCAATTTTTCAGTCACCTTTAATTTGTCGTCTGCAAATGCTTTCAATTTGGATCAGTCTAAAATTTCGTCGTTTGGTAAAGAGTTAACCAAATACGATCAATTTCTAATTTCAAATCTTTGGAGATATCGTGACAAACATTTTAACAAGTTTTCAAAACTATTGGACTAAAAATTTGCCGTCAAGCTTGAACACAAGCTTTTTCTCGACTCATCAAATATGTCATCCAGAAAAAACATTTTGACCAACTTTGAGCATTGAACTTAAATTTCGGTCTTTACAGTGTACAATGTTTTTCTAAGATTTGACCGAGAGACATAGTTTCTCTCCCGACCTAACTCAGTTACAAACTGATTTAAATTAACATCAAAACAAACATTCTGACATATTTCAAAGAGTATTGGACTGAACAAAAAATCACGGTCTCTAGAGGGTAAACAAGATTTTGCCAAGTGACCTAGTTTTTTACCCAACGTGACAAATTTTCAAATTCGGCCAAGATATTATCAAAGTAAGTATTCTGACCAAGTTTCATGAGTATTGGACTGAAAATGCGGCCTTCGCCGCTTACACAAGGTTTTCCTAAGAGTTGACTTAGTGACCTAGCTTTTGACCCTACATGACTTTCTATTCAAATTTGTTCAAGATATCATCAAGATAAATATTGGTATTATGCCAACTTTCAAGAGTATTGGACAGAAAATGTGGTCTCTAGAGACCAAGTGATCTAGTTTCACCCGACATGACCCTTACCAAGACAAAAATTTTAACATCTTTTCAACAGTATTGGATTGAAAATGTGGCCTCTAGATCGTACACCGTTTTTTCTAAGATCTCACCAAGTGAACTAGGTTTTTTTTAAACTAAACATGACCCATTTTTTAACTTTTCCAAGATATCATAAAGACAACCAACTTTTTAGAGTACTGGACTGAAAATGTGGCCTTTAGAGTGTACACAAGGGTTTGAGCAAACGACCTACTTTTTGACCCAACTTGACCCATTTTCACACACGTCCGAGATATTATCAAGGCAAAGATTCTGATCAATTTCATGAGTATCGGACTGAAAATGTGGCCTCTACTGCGTATATAAGGTAAAAGTTGGTGACGGACGACACACGACACACACAGCACGATCACAAAAGCTTACCTTGAGCACTTTGAGCTCAGGTGAGCTAAAGAGATAGATTAACGAAAGAGATAACTCTTTTATGGCTCAATGTGAAGTAAAATCATGACATGTAGCCTCACGAGCAATTGCCTTTTTCCTCATCCCCCCCCCCCTTTTTTTTATTGAAAAGTAGTATTGGGTTACTGGCGAACGCTACTGAAAATATCGAATTTATAATAGCAACAGAAAATCACACAGTTTATTTTGATATGAATCGAGATCCCGGGGCTTCTATTAACGGTAGCAACGCTTGTAAATAGTGCTTTCGGAAATGTATTAGCAGGAAGCCGCCGAATTAACTCGTGCTATTTTTTTAAACCAATCGCAAGTTACCATCTGTCCATTTTTTATCAGTACCGAGATGTAGGACAAAAAGCCAGCGCAATCAGCTGTGCCGAAAAATGTCTACTCGCAACATTTTGAATTTTTGGGGACTATTCACACTCTTTATACTTATTTATCGTTTGCATTTATACGTACATATCTCTGACAATGACAATTCAAGAAAGTACCTGTTACGTGAATTTTATTCTGATGTCTTATTTGTCCCTACAAGAGTCTTTATACGTGAGGGGGCTTAACTCTTTACCAAAACGACAAAATTTTAGACTAGTGTAAATTGAAAGCATTTGCAGACGAGAAAATCGGTGTGACTAAAAAATTGGAATTTGATTTGGGAAGGATAGAAAACACTGTGGGAAAAGGAAAAAATGCTGGTTAACAGCATTTTGTCCGTTTCCCACAATGTTTTCAAAGGCTTTTTTTTTTCTCAAGACAGATGTAGAATAAGCTTAGATTTACAAAAGTTTATCAAATTAAACTTTTGGGAAAAACAGGCTACACTGGTCGTTGTCGAGCCTGCTTAACGCCCCCTCCCCTGCGAAAAATACTCTCGAAAACATATTCGAAAAAAGGAGAACATGCTGGTAACCAGCATTTTATCCTTTTCCCACATTTTTTCCTAATCTTAAAACAGACGACAGCCCAGTTTCAGACACGTTCAACTTGTCTACAGTAATGAATCCCCGAGTCTACACTTTCTTGTCTTGTTAAGGGCTCAAAAGAGGTTATGTGAATTTTACCGATGGAGTGGATCAAGATCAGACTTCTATAACCTATACGTTACTCTCTTGTTGAAGGATCGCCAGAAATCTCCGTGGTAAGACTAGATCAGAAAAATTCACAAGTATTTTTTTTAATAATAAAACAACTCATGCTTCTGCCTTACTATTCTGTCAAAATGATGATTATCAAACTTTCAAAATATTTTAGAAAATGGAGAATTACGAAAGTTAAGAATAATATGAGGAGCCTCCCCACCCACTCTTTTCTTTTTGAAATGATCATTATCAACTGAGTGACAATGAGATGAAAAAAAGAATAGGTAAAACACTATAGATCGTAAATTCTTAATTGATCTTCGAGTCGTTCCCGGTTGCTATAGCAACAGTTCCGACATAATCGAACAGAACATTGTTTTGAATACTCCAGTCACTGTCAATGAGCTGATAATTAAGCGTCACACGTAACTGATAATTCTTTCAGTGTAAATTGGGTAGGAAAAAGCTGACGTAGTCTTCGAGCTGGCGTGCCTAGGAGAAGTATGAAAATAGCCATTTATCGCTCACCTGAGTGTACACTGACTTCGTGTTAACCCTTTGACCTGTAGTACGACAGCCATTGCAGTCTTTTTATGGTGAGGTTAATATCAAAACAGAGTGACTGCCTTCAGTAAGACAGCCAGTTAAAATCCTGTTTAGGTGGAGCCTTCATTTGACCTCGTGAAGTAACAATTTACGTTATGAAACTTCATTTACCCGCTTGATGCAATATCCCGCGTGCCTCACTCGATGAAATAAATTTCGATCTTTCACCGAAAAAAACAAATATCCTCTATGTATTAGTTAGCGTTTATTAATTGAAAATTTAAGAATTAAGACACCATAAAGGATCTAACGTACTGAGTGTAGATACTGCTAACTTTAGGCTTAAGGCGCTGACTAATGTTAAGAGACTGAAAGAAAAGTTATATTCAGGATATTCTCTATACTCTAAACACTTACACTAAATAGATTTAGGGTACATTTTAGAAAATGTATGTAAAGACAAACTATGCAAATGGTACCAATTGAGTGGGGCCAGTGGTTCAGGGCCTAAGGCTACATTCAACTGACTGTAGGTACGATTTCAGTCTAAGTGGATATGAAATAGACTGGAGAAACATTCCACCAACTCAGGATACAATCTCAGGGACTCAATATGCTTGTAACGGCCTCAGGGTGGGTTTTAGCCGATGTGGATTTGAAATCGCCGACAGAGAGCACAGGCTTTGCAACTTTTGCAGTCACAGGAAGGAGGATTTACAGTTTGAGGACCTATGTAAAAGCTCTTTTAAGCGAAATACAGGTCGACGCCGACTGTAAGCCTCAATCAAACAAAAAGAAGAAATATTTATCGGACCGAAGTAAGCATTCGGTTTAATTCAAAGCAAAGACAAATGTCTGGACCTCCATGTAAATTTGATAGGCTGACGATATTTCTTACAGAAAGACTTAAATGACCAAAAATTGGTTAATTGTATCGAATAATTTCCACAGGTTGTTTATCCCATTGACTAAGACTAAGAGTGCAGCCTAATGAAGTAAGAAAGTAAGGACTTAGCTGAATCTCAAGCGTTTGTTGACTCCTCTCATGGGCTAACGGTTCACAGGCCTCCTAGCAGGCCAAAACAAAAATAAAGGTTTTTATAAAGGCTCCAATGTATGAAAATAAAGGCCTTTTAGTGTAAAATATGAAAAAAATAAAGAGTAAATAAAGGCTATTTTCGTCGAAGTTCTCATTTCTTTATTAAACCCACAGTCATACCAAAGTCAGTTTTTGATATTATATACTGTTTGAATTATGCAATATAATACATACCTTATTTAATGTGTATACCTATTTTCTCTGCATATTTATATCATACATAGCTCCTGTTTTACAGTGTAGGAAGAAACAAAAGCAGCATTGTTTAACTACACATAAAAGAAGGGAAAATGCAGAACAAAATCCATTACTTGCTTTAAGCTAGCACGGCAACCAGTCGGAGCAAATATAAAGGTTTTGAGTGAGAATTACAGGCTATTTTGGCGTTTTAAAGATTTTCTGGGGAAATGTAAAGGTTTTAAAGGTTTGCTCTGAAATTAAAGGTTTTTAAAGGTTTTAAAGGTTTCACTAGGAGGCCTGGGTTCATCTCACGAATTGAGGGTACATACTAAGATTGGGCAAAATGAGACTAAAGACGATGTTAAGGACTAATGGACAAGTATTACGGACTAAATGTATTTCTCCGGATGTGAAGGTACAACCTGCGAACTGAGGATATAATCGCCGATACTGAGAACATGTTTATGGAAATGACGACAGTTATTGTGACAGGATTTCTTTTTATCTCAGCTTGATCAATCGCTTCTCGCACAAAACAACAAACTAAAACTATATCTTCCGATGTGAAATTAAAACCAGCGGACTGAGAATACAATCCCTTCGACTGAGAATACCGGTATGCTCTATGGAATTGATGACAGTTATTGCGACAGGGTTTATTCTAATCTCGATTTCCAGCTTCTCAACAGTGTTTCCAATTCCTTGTTCACAGTTTTATCCTCAAGGTTTAATTCTTTCCAAAAAAATCGGTAAACACCAATAAACTATACACTTATCATTTCCAGCATAGAGTAATCACTGAAATCACGTTGCAGGCATAGGTCCGTAATCTGAAGGTATATTCAATTAAGTTAGGTTGAAATATGAAAGACGCAGATAGAACAAGTTAATCAACTGGAGCTAAAATACGGGCGAGGTCAAATTTGTAAATACTAAGGTATATCTGTCGAACTGAAAGAATATAATTATAACCTACCATAGATACATGCTTACGGCATTTGGTTGAAGTAAAAGAAGGGACATTGCTTCAAGTTTTGAGGGAACATCTGACAATCTGTTTAACGGTCTGAGAGAAAGTAGAAGGAACCAAAAGAACGTCTTGCCGACTGGCGGTGCAGGCTAACAGGTTGGGAGCAAAAAAACTGAAAGAAAAAAGGTTTATAGCTTGATGATACATCTCACTCCCTATGGCTTCCATCTCAATTCCTAAAAGAACATAAAACGGGCTCTAGCAGTAAATCAATGGAAAGAGGACACATCTTCGAACTGTGGGTTCATCATGTGAGCAAGGGATACAGTCTAATTTGAAAACCGATAAATTCGAATTTGAACACAGCTTTAGGACCTTAAGGTGTATCCGAGTGACTTAGGTGCACGTTATAGACTATGGTTTCTCGCTGATTAATATTAGAAGACTGGAAGAAAAGTTATAATTCGGATAATACCTAAACTAACACCTAACAGATTAAGGGTATGTATCAGGTTAAAGGTTGCTCTTCAGATTTTGACACAAAAGTTAAAAAAATCATCCTTATACTTCCATTGTCTTACCTTTTTCATTCATAAAACTCCATTAGTCGAAAACCATCCGACAACAAGAGAAATTAGAGATTTAATACGGCCCAGGTCGACATCGACGGGAAATACGTTCTATTTTTACATGAGCAACTCGCTCATTTACATACTGGAAATACACATGCAAAGCTTCAAACATAGCGTCCGCAGAAGATATTATGAAAAAAAATTACATGTTTGTTATGTTATGGAATTTAAGCGTCATTAATCACGTGCTAGTCACTTAACATTCCCACAATGCTTTTTATTTTTGGCGCGAAATCTAAAAATAGCATAAGAGGCTACGTAGCCTTTTAAGGGAATACCATCAAAAAATTTTTTTTCGTAATTTTATGGTTCTTAATTATCGATGATTTGTATTGTTTTTCATATAGATTTCAATATTTTTTAATTTGGTGTGATGTGAAATATCTAAATACCCACCTTTAAGAGTGCGAAGGCAAAATGTGCAATTGGTACAATTTGAGCGAGGCAAGTGGTCAAGGGCATAGGAGTACATTCAACTGTCTGTACGTACGATTTCAAAGAGGACAACAACGAAGCATACAATCTCAGGACTCAATGTGCTTGTAACGGTCCGAGGGTAAGTTTTAGTCGCTGTGGGAATGAAGTCGCCAACTGTACGTACAGGCTTAGGAACTATTGCAGTCACAGGAATGTGAGAATACAGATTCAGGACCTATTTAAAAGCAATTATAACCGATATAGATCTCGACGCTGAAGGCTGTAAGACTCAAGCAAAAAGCAGAAATATTTCTAGGGCTGAAGGTACATCTCTTGGACTAAAGGTAAAACAAGCAGACAAAGGGGGGGGGGGGGGGCTTAGGCACGATATTTGGTTTATTTCAAAGTTAAAACAAGTGTCTGGATCTTCATTTACATTTGACAGACCGACAATACAACAATACATCTTACAGAAAGATACATACAAAGTTCCAAAAAGTGGTAAACCATATCGAATAATTTCCAGAGGTAAGGTTTCTTGACTATGAGTGCAGCCGAATAAAGTAGAGAAGTAAGGAACTGGTTGATTTTCATGCGTTTGTTGACTCCTCTCATGGGCTAACGGTTCATCTCACGAATTGAGGGTACATACTAAGATTGGGCAAAATGAGACTAAAGACGATGTTAAGGACTAATGGACAGGTGTTACGGACTAAATGTATTTCTCCCGATGTGAAAGTACAACCTGCAAACTGGGGATAGAATCGCCGATAATGAGAACATGTTTATAAAAATGACGACAATTATTGCAACAGGATTTCTTTTTATCTCGGCTCTGGTAATCCTTCCAACAAAGTAAGGAACAGAAAGCAGGTGCCTTTGGACAAAATATTGTGCGAAGTACTGGTAAAAGAAAGTAATGATCTCCTTCCAAATAGCTTTCATCACTTTATTGGATCCAAAACTGTCCAGAAAATATCGAGCCCCTTAAAATTAACTTCTGCACATTTCTAAATACACAACCACTAAAATCTACCGTGTTCCCACATTTTTCTATTTCTATCGATGTTCCTTACAAAGAGTTTCAATCGCTTCTCGCACAAAACAACGGACTAAAAATATATCTCTTGATGTGAAAGTAAAACCAGCGGACTGAGAATACCACTATGCTCTATGGAATTGATGACAGTTATTGCAACAGGGTTTATTCTTATCTCTGCACTCATAAATGTTTCGACGAAGTTTTGTGAGGAAAGCAGCCAGTGCCTAGGGAAACAATATTGTGCGATGTGCAGGTGAAAAATCATCCCCTTTCAAAAGCTTAGATTATTTTTCCTTGAATCCACAACTACACATCTCATTTTCTTCACATTATTTTACGTAACAATCCCTCAGGAATATAGTAAACATGTCGAAATCAAATACACTCCTTTTCTCTCTCTCACACACACATGTCCTCTTGCCCAGTTGCTTCCATCCTATACAGTCGCAGGTTCGGTCCCCCAGCTGTACCAAATTCTATCCGACGTACGATGGTATTCGTTGTTGCAAGATTTATTCTTTGCTTAATGCCGATCATTTTATCCACTAAAGTTCTAATGAAAAGCAGCCAGTGGTTCAAAAGACTGTTACAAGAGCACTGGCCGCGCCATTTACAAGACATCAAGTAAACACAACACTAAAAGAAAACATGCAAACAAAGAAATCTGGTTCCGCTACAAATCCAGCACTATCAACTTCATCATCATCATCATCATCCAAGCAATTATTTAATACATATCAACATATTTTTCGTTTACCTTATCGATGGCCTCTTTAGCAATCGATCAATCTTACAAGTAAACGTCTGCAACACCCTTCTTTCCTTCCCATCACTTGTTTACAAAATCAAATTGTGTCAAGTATTCCTAAACTAAGAGATATCATCGCCTCCTTCCAAATAGGTTTCATTTCCTTCAATTCACAACACAACTGTACATCACTTTTCTTTACAAAATGTTACAATTTCTTCTTGCACATAACAACCCTCCGGGTATAAAGTAATCATTTTTACAAACAGATACTCTCTCTCTCTCTCTCTCTCTCTCTCTCTCTCTCTCTCTCTCTCTTTGCCGATATCACTGAAAACCACGGCAAAGCATCCAAGGATTCTCTAGTTTGATTCCCCGGCCAATCTACTTTTCGTAAATTGTATCAGTTCATTGTAATAAGGTTCATTCTTCTCTTATCTTTCACCCACATTTCAAGTAATCTACGTTTGATAACAATCAATGGCTTGGGAAGGGTTAAAAGCAAGTACTAGTAAAAGATACTCTGGACAATATCGCATACATAGGTGGAAGGGATTTAACTCGAATTGTTTCAGTTGTCAGATCGGGCCCATAAATTTCATTTTCGTTTACATGACTCCCTTCATGATCTGATCAATTACAAAAATTAAAGATACTTCATCAACATAATTCTAAGCTTTGTTGCTCAGTCGATGGTGTAAAATGCCTGAAAATTAGGGTTCACAGGTTCGATTCTCCAACTGTTGGAATTTTTATCTGAGGATTGATGACACTCATTGCGACAAAATTTATCAATTTCTCATCGCTCACATTTTCTTCCTCACAGACACTTCAAAACATAGCTCATTTTTCGTTTTAAAATCTTACTATTTCTTCTCTAGAAATATAGTTAACATTTAAAAATCAAATACTCTATCTCTCTCTCCTCTCTCTCTTTCTCTCCACAGTGTCAACATGATGTTTCAGACTTTAAATCTCAAGTACTATAGTTCGATTCTCCGGCAAATCTAAAATCCTTTTTCCAGAATAATTTCATAGCGACAGGAATTATTCTTCTCTCATCATTGAACAATGTTTTAAATGATCTACGTTTGAAAGCAAACAGTGATTTGGGAAAGGTTAAAAGAGAAGTACCGACAAAAGAATCTCCAACAAAGCATGAATAGGTGTGTTTGATATACCTCGAATTATGTTTGTCAGATCGGGCTTGAAACTTTTATTTTCGTTTACATGACTCCCTTTAAAATCTGAACAATTGCAAAATAAAACTTCATCAGCATAAGTCTCAGCTTGGTTGTTAAGTTGTTGACGTACAAGGCCGGAAACTATATGTTTTCAGGTTCGATTCCCCATGTGTTGCAATATATATATCAAGGATTGGTGACCGCCAATTTGAAAGAGATTAATTAATTTATCATCGCTCACGAATCCCCCCCCCCTTCCTCCCCAATCAGATTCACAACATAACTGTTCATCATTTCCTTTACAAATTTCTTCTCGCAAATAACGACCATCCAGAAGTGAACTTAACATTTCAAAATCAAATACCCTCTCTTTTTCCCAATATCACTAAAGGCAGCATCAAAATAATGCTCCAGACTGTAAACCCAAGGTTCTTAGGTTCCATTGGGTCGGAAACTAGGTGTTTTAAGGTTCGACTCCCAATGTGTTGATATATATATATGAGGACAGTGAATACAAAAGGATTCATTAATTTCTCATCGACCTGGTTTTCCACCCTTTGATTCACAACGTAACTGTACACCATTTTCTTTACAAATTCCTCCTCGCAAATAACAATCATCCAGAACTGAAGTAAACATCAAAATCAAATACCTCTCTCTCTCTCCCCCTTTATCACTAAAGGCAGCATCAAAGTAATGCTCCTGACTGTAAATCCAAGATACTATGGTTCGATTGCCCGGCTAATCTTATATCTTTTTTCAAAATTGGTTGCTCAGTTGATGAAGTATGATGCCTAAAACTGGCACTTTTCAGGTTCGATTCCTCAGTTGTTACGATTTTTTTCTCGAGGTTTCATGACAATCAGTGAGACAAATTCATAAATTTCTCTTCGCTCACATTTTCCCCGAAAACAGTAATGTAGGAAAGCAAGCATATTAGTATGGAAGTAAGTGCAAAGTACTGATAAATGAACTATCAACACAGCATGGATAGATGCACATGACGTCCTGATATAAGTTATATGACTGAAATAATACTCTTTTAACTCTCTATGTATCCGCTATAAACTTAAATTTCTTCAAACATCGTCAATACATTTGAACTAAGGCAAGAGACTACTATATTTTCAGGATTCATTCCTCTCTCAATGTTGACCATTGTTTTCACGATTGGTACGTGGGAAAGCAGCTAGTGGCTTGGCAAGAATATTGTACATAATACTTGAAAAAGAAATTACAGGAAAGAATAGATAGGTGCACTGGACGCCGAAATAACACTCTTCAATCAATGAATCAATAATTATTTTCAGTAAACAATTTGCTTTTGATCATAAAATGGGAACCTCGGCTTTTTCGGCATTCTTAGCCCACACGGTTGGCTCAGTGGCGAGCGTGTCGGACTCATAACCTGGTGGTTGTGAGTTCGATACCTGGTTGAGGCCAACTTTCTTTTCGGCGTATTTTCGCCTCTCACCTGTGTTGAAGCATGCGAGAAATGTAGTCGGTGGCTTTGGAAAGAAAGTAGTGTAAGTACCGGTGTGAGAAAGCCAGAAAACACATGTGCGTCACCGACCGCCATGATATGACCTTAGCTGTTAAAGTGGCGTTAAACCCAAATACAACCAACCAACATCGGCATTCTTAAGGTAAATATGTAAAGTTCATATGACATTCAAAGTGGTCGTAAGTAGAAATGCACAGGGTAATTACATAATTTTGTTAGATCTTGCGAGGAATTCTCAATTGTGCTACTTACAAAATTTATACTTCATTCTAAAAGGTCTAATGCAGAATTCTATATGATTCTTGATCTGCATGTTTATCAAAACAGATGACACTCAAAATTATGTACGGAGGGAGCATCACATCAACTGAGGAAAGATCAATTATATAGCCTGAGAAACATATGAAGAAAGGGAAGCTGTACTTATTGTAGGAGGTAGATTTATTGGAGAAAAAAGAGTTAACATCATAGTCCGAGAATAAAAACCAATAAACATGAGAGAAACAAGGAGACCACAGCTGCAATATTAAGTCAGCAAAAACGGATGGATGGAATCGAGGATTAGATGGATGGATGAGTGTGTGGACTGGTGGACAGATGAATGGATATATGGATGGCAATATGGATGGATAGAGAAACAGAGGGAAGTTTGCAGGTAGAATGAAGAAATAATGACAGAAAACTAGACAAATAGCACGTGAGGAAATAATGAATGATAGACAATAAGACAGGAGATGGTGGAATAGTCATAGACAGAAACAAGGATAGAGAGACTGTGTAAAAGGAGATAGAGATAAAGATAGAAAGAAGACAGACAGAGAGATAAAGATAAGAGAAGAGAGGAGGGAAAGCAATAGGAAGTGATAGAAAGATAGAGCGAGAGAAAGACAAGACGCGAATAAAAAGGAAAGAGATACAGAGAGAGAGATAGAGAGAGATAGCGGGCGACAGCGAGAGAAATACAGAACGTGAGATATAGGGAGCGATAAGAAGGAGCAGAGAATAAGACAAAGAGCTCGAAAATGCATAGAGATTGAGAGAGAGAGAAACAGAGAGAGAGAGAGACAGAGAGAGAGAGAGAGGGGAGAGAGAGAGATAGAGAAAGAAAGAGAAAGAAAGAGAGAGACAGAAAGACAGAAAGACAGACAGAAGTAATTGAGAGATAGGGATGAAAAGAAACGGAAAAAGTGAAACGAGAGACAGAGAGAAAGAAAGACTGAATTGAAAGAGATATTACAGAAAAATGAGGGTGAATACATATTTCAGACAGTTTAGATTGAGGGGTAAAATCATGAAGAAGAAGTAGGGAGAAAAGAGTCATCAATGAAATCACACTGCAGACACAGGTTCGTCATCTGAGGGCCCATTCAATTAAATTAGGTTAAAATATGAAGGAAGTAGATATAACAAGTTAATCAACTGGAGCTAAAATACGGTTGAGGTCTTAGTTGTAAATACTAACGGTATATCTGCCAAACTGAGAGAATATATAACCTTACCACAGATACATGCTTACGGCATTTGGTTGAAGTAAAACAAGGGACATTGTTTCAAGTTTTGAGGGAACATCGAACTAGGAATGTGTTTCACCGTCTGAGAGAAAGCAGAAGGAACCAAAAGAACGTCTTGCCGACTGGCGGTGCCGGCTAACAGGTTGGGAGTAAAATATCTGAAAGGAAACGGATTTATAGCTAGATGATACATCTCACTCCCTTTGGCTTCCATCTCAATTTCTAAAAGAATATAAAACGGGCTCTTGGAGTAATCAATAGGCAGAGGACACATCCTCGAACTGTGGGTTCATCACGTGAGCAAGGGATACAGTCTAATTTGAAGACCGATAAATTTTAAGTTTGAACACAGCTTTACGACCTTAAGGTGTATCCGAGTGACTCAGGTGCATCTTATAGACTAACTTTGAGTTCAACGCTGATTAATATTCGAAGACTGGAACAAAAGTTATAATTCGGATCATATCTACACTTACACCTAACAGATTAAGGGTACATATCAGGTTAAGTGTGTATAGGCAAAATGTGCAATTGGTACAATTTGAGCTAGGCAAGTGATCCAGGGCATAGGGGTACATTCAACTGACTGTTGGTACGGTTTCAAAGTCGTCAAAAAGGACATGAAATAGACTGGACAAACATTCCACGAACTAAGGATATAATCTCAGGGACTCAATGTGCTTCTTACGGTCCGAGAGTAGGTTGTAGTCACTCTGCGTATGAAATCGCCAACTGTAGGTACAAGCTTAGGAACTATTGCAGTCAATGTAAGCAATTATAAGCGATATAGATCTCGACGCTGAAGGCTGTAAGACTCAATCAAAAAGCAGAAATATTCTGAGACTGAAGGTACATCTTTTGGACTTAAGATAAAACAAGCAGACTGAGGGGGCTTAGGCACGATATTTGGTTTATTTCAAAGTAAAAACAAGTGTCTGGATCTTCTTTTACATTTGACAGACCGACGATACATCTTACAGAAAGACATATACAAAGTTCCAAAAAGTGGTAAACCATTATCAAATAATTTCCAGAGATAAGGCTCATCTCTTGAGTGCAGCCGATTAAAATAGAGAAATAAGGAACTGGTTGATTCTCATGCGTTTGTTGACTCCTCTCATAGGCTAACGGTTCATCTCACAAATTGAGGGTACATACTAAGATTGGGCAACATGAGACTAAAGACGATGTTAAGGACTAATGGACAAGTGTTACGGACTAAATGTATTTCTCCCGATGTGAAAGTACAACCTGCAAACTGAGGATAGAATCGCCGATAATGAGAACATGTTTATGGAAATGACGACAGTTATTGCAACAGGATTTCTTTTTATCTCGGCTCTGGTAATCCTTCCAACAAAGTCAGGAACAGAAAGCAGGTGCCTTTGGACAAAATATTGTGCGATGTACTGGTAAAAGAAAGTAATGATCTCCTTCCAAATAGGTTTCATCACTTTATTGGATCCAAAGCTGTCCAGAAAATATCGAGCCCCTTAAAATTAACTTCTGCACATTTCTAAATACACAATCACTAAAATCTACCGTGTTCCCACATTTTTCTTTTT
This sequence comes from Tridacna crocea, assembly GCA_943736015.1. NCBI lineage: Eukaryota > Metazoa > Mollusca > Bivalvia > Cardiida > Cardiidae > Tridacna > Tridacna crocea. Next base: position 22,445,437 of record OX031069.1, read on the forward strand.
CTATCGTTATTCTTTACAAAGAGTTTCAATCGCTTCTCGCACAAAACAATGGACTAAAAGTATATCTCCCGATGTGAAAGTAAAACCAGCGGACTGAGAATACCGCTATGCTCTATGGAATTGATGACAGTTATTGCAACAGGGTTCATTCTTTTCTCAGCACTCATAAATGTTTCGACGAAGTTATGTGAGGAAAGCAGCCAGTGCCTAGGGAAACAATATTGTGCGATGTGCAGGTGAAAATCATCCCCTTTCCAAAAGCTTAGATTATTTTTCCTTGAATCCACAACTGTACATCTCATTTTCTTCACATTATTTTTCTCTTCTCGCACGTAGCAATCCTTCAGGAATAGAGTAAACATGTCAAAATCAAATACACACCTTTTCTCTATCTCACACACACATGTCGTCTTGCCCAGTTGCTTCCATCCTATACAGTCGCAGGTTCGGTCCCCCAGCTGTACCAAATTCTATCCGACGTATGATGGTATTCGTTGTTGCAAGATTTATTCTTTGCTTAATGCCGATCATTCTATCGACTAAAGTTCTATTGAAAAGCAGCCAGTGGTTCGAAACACTGTTAAAAGAGCACTGGCCGCGCCATTTACAAGACATCAAGCAAACACAGCACTAAAAGAAAACATGCTAACAAAGAAATCTGGTTCCGCTACAAATCCAGCACTATCAACTTCATCATCATCATCTTCCAAGCAATTATTTAAAGAGGCAATAATACTCATTTTAAGCCAGTTTTAACTCATTTTGTTTTTATTTTATCAAAATATAGTCATTTTTATATATCTATGCCATATATTGCGCCTGACGGTTGCAAGATTGCTTGGATTACGCCTGATACAAAATAAATTTCGCGGACTTGCGGCCTTCAATGTAAACAGACTGGTCATTTCCGGATTTTGAATCGAAGATTTTCGATATCCGTTATACACTCAGGTAGATTCGTATGATGATCATGCATACTGTAACGTGACTATATTTGACCATGGCCTTGATGCGGTAAATAAAGGAAAATGGATGCTTCTCTATTTTTAGACGGAGATCGAGGCCTATATGTAAGTTACACCGTATCCGACTCTAGGCGGAAACCAACGATAAATTTCCGTGAGTCACCGCCATTGTTTACAGCTTCGATCGTCAGCCAGTTTTCTTCTGGCCAATTTTCTGTTTTTCACACAAACCCCCGTCTTTCTTTTTTCATTTACACGATATATGTCAGTAATTTATACTTGTGTGCACAAAGGACAGATTTCTGTACCATTCTATTTTTCTTTTTGAAATTTAACAGCGTTTCTGCTCACCGGATGTAGACAGGCATCTTTAATACATATCAACATATTTTTCGTTTACCTTATCAATGGACCCTTTAGTAATCGATCAATCTTACAAGTAGATGTCTGCAACATCCTTCTTTCCGTCCCATCACTTGTTTACAAAATCAAATCAGGGTTTTCCATGACGCACAAATCCTGCGTCATTGACGCAATTTTAATTCAAATGACCCCCAAAATAAATGACAGTGCGTCATCGGTGACGCAACTTTCCAAAATTTGAATAATGTACGAAGTTGAATGAAGCGTCATAATTCCAAGTCTGTTCTTGCTTCAATGTCAAACGAACACCGTTCTTTTTTTAACTACAGGGTTTATTTTAGATAAAAGTGGTTTTCCGGTAATTTATTTATAGAATAAGACTGGTTTACGCATTATTGGCGAAATGTATAGTGGACACGTGTTGTAAATATGGGCCCAGTCAAAGTCGTGGTTAGGTTCTCTGCATTTCATAGCATATTTTACACGACTTCCGGTATATAAAAGTACACATTACCGGTCTGTGCTGTTAGCGGAAAAATAATGTTAGACGTAGAAAACTGTAGCATTCTTCTGTCGTCTGCTTCCTACAACTGCCGATCAAACCACGTCAAGCAGCGATTCAGGCGAAAATGTTTGGTTTGTCAAAAAGTGACATCGGCCTTTCCGTCAGAGATGATCGACCGACTTTTCAATCTTGGAAGTTGGCGTTTAAAAGGTAAAATGCATTATAAATCGTGTTTGAAGTTGATGACGAGGAAATCCATATTTTTGACCCCCAAAATTAATGAAATGACCCGCAACTAATGACGAAGGGGGTCACAATGACCCCCAATTTTCAAAGCCGAGGGAAAACCCTGTCAAATTGTGTCAAGTATTCCTAAACAGGAGATATCATTGCCTCCTTCCAAATAGGTTTCATTTCCTTCAATTCACAACACAATTGTATATCACTTTTCTTTACAAAATGTTACAATTTCTTCTTGCACATAACAACCCTCCGGGTATAAAGTAATCATTTTACAAACAGATACTCTCTCTCTCTCTCTCTCTCTCTCTCTCTCTCTCTCTTTGCCGATATCACTGAAAAGCACGGCAAAGCATCCAAACATTCTCTAGTTTGACTCCCCGTCCGATCTAATTTTCAGAATTGTATCAGTTCATTGTAACAAGGTTCATTCTTCTCTTATCTTTCACCCACATTTCAAGTAATCTACGTTTGATAACTATCAATTGCTTGGGAAGGGTTAAAAGCAAGTACTAGTAGAGGAAACTCTGGACAATATCGCATACATAGTGGAAGGGATTTAACTCGAATTGTTTCAGTTGTCAGATCGGGCCCATAACTTTCATTTTCGTTTACATGGCTCCCTTCATTATCTGATCAATTACAAAAGACACTTCATTAACATAATTCTAAGCTTTGTTGCTCAGTCGATGATGTAAAATGCCTGAAAATTAGGGTTCACAGGTTCGATTCTCCAACTGTTGGAATTTTTATCTGAGGATTGATGACACTCATTGCGACAAAATTATCAATTTCTCATCGCTCACATTTTCTTCCTCCCAGACACTTCACAACATAGCTCATTTTTCGTTTTAAAATCTTACTATTCCTTCTCTAGAAATATGGTTAACATTTAGAAATCAAATACTCTCTCTTTCTCTCTCTCTCTCTCGGCAGTGTAAACCTGGTGTTTCAGACTTTAAATCTCAAGTACTATAGTTCGATTCTCCGGCTAATCTAAAAATCCTTTTTCCAGAATAATTTCATAGCGACAGGATTTATTCTTCTCCCATCATTGAACAATGTTTTAAATGATCTACGTTTGAAAGCAAACAGTGATTTTGGAAAGGTTAAAAGAGAAGTACCGACGAAAGAATCTCCAACAAAGCATGAATAGGTGTGTTTGATATACCTCGAATAATGTTTGTCAGATCGGGCTTAAAACTTTTATTTTCGTTTACATGACTCCCTTTAAAGTCTGAACAATTGCAAAATAAAACTTCATCAGCATAAGTCTCAGCTTGGTTGTTAAGTTGTGGACGTACAAGGCTGGAAACTATGTGTTTTCAGGGTCGATTCCCTATGTGTTGCAATACATATCAAGGTTTGGTGACCGCCAATTCGAAAAAGATTAATTAATTTATCATCGCTTACGAATCCCCCCCCCCAATCAGATTCACAACATAACTGTTCATCATTTCCTTTACAAATTTCTTCTCGCAAATAACGACCATCCAGAAATGAACTTAACATTTCAAAATCAAATACGCTCTCTCTAGGTGTCTTTCACAATACCACTAAAGGCAACATCAAAATAATGCTCCAGACTGTAAACCCAAGATTCTTTGGTTCGATTGGGTCGGAAACTGGGTGTTTTAAGGTTCGACTCCAAATGTGTTGCAATTTATATCCAACGTTTGAGGACAGTGAATACGACAAGATTCACTAATTTCTCATCGCACTAGTTTTCCACCCTTAGATTCACAACGTAACTGTACACCATTTTCTTTACAAATTCCTTCTCGCAAATAACAACCATCCAGAACTGAAGTAAACATATCAAAATCAAATACCACTCTCTCTCTCCCCCAGTATCACTAAAGGCAGCATCAAAGTAATGCTCCTGACTGTAAATCCAAGGTACTATGGTTCGATTGCCCGGCTAATCTTATGTCTTTTTCGAAATTGGTTGCTCAGTTGATGAAGTATGATGCCTACAACTGGGAGTTATCAGGTTCGATTCCCCAGCTGATTTTTTTCTCGATGTTTCATGACAATCAATGACACAAATTCATAAATTCCTCTTTGCTTACATTATCCCCGAAAACAGTTATGCAGGAAAGCAAGCATATTAGTATGAAAGTAAGTGCAAAGTACTGATAAATGAAATATCAACACAGCATGGATACGTGCACATGACGTCCTGATATAAGTTATATGACTGTATTAATAGGCTTTCAACTCTCTATGTATCCGCTATAAACGTGAATTTCATCGAACATCATCAATACATTTTAATTAAGGCAAGAGACTACTATATTTTCAGGATTCATTCCTCTCTCAATGTTGACCATTGTTTTCACAATTGGTATGTAGGAAAGCAGCAAGTGGCTTGACAAGAATATTGTACATAACACTTGAAAAAGAAATTACAGGAAAGAATAGATAGGTGCACTGGCCGCCGAAATAACACTCTTCAATCAATGAATCAATAGTTATTTTCAGTAAACAATTTGCTTTTGATATAAAATGGAAACCTCGGCTTTTCGGCATTCTTAAGGTAAATATGTAAACGATTTCTTTTTATCTCAGCTCTGATAATCCTTCCAACAAAGTCAAGAACAGAAAGCAGGTGCCTTTGGACAAAATATTGTGCGAAGTACTGGTAAAAGAAAGTAATGATCTCCTTCAAAAAAGCTTTCATCACTTTATTCGATCCAAAGCTGTCCATAAAATATCGAGCCCCTTAAAATTAACTTCCGCACATTTCTAAGTACACAACCACTAAAATCTACCGTGTTCCCATATTTTTTTTCCATCGTTGATCTTTACAAAGAGTTTCAATCTCATCTCGCACAAAACAACGGACAAAAAATATATCTCCCGATGTGAAAGTAAAACCAGCGGACTGAGAATACCGCTATACTCTATGGAATTGATGACAGTTATTGCAACAGGGTTCATTCTTATCTCAGCACTCATAAATGTTTCGACGAAGTTTTGTGAGGAAAGCAGCCAGTGCCTAGGGAAACAATATTGTGCGATGTGCAGGTGAAAATCAACCCCTTCCCAAAACCTTAGATTATTTTTCCTTGAATCCACAACTGTACATCATTTGCTTCACATTTATTTTCTCTTCTCGCACGTAACAATCCCTCAGGAACAGAGTAAACATGTCAAAATCAAATGCACTCCTTTTCTCTCTCTCTCTCTCTCTCTCTCTCTCTCTCACGTTGTCTTGCCCAGTTGCTTCCATCGACAAAAGTTCTATTGAAAAGCAGCCAGTGGTTCGAAAGACTATTACAAGAGCACTGGCTGCGCCATTTACAAGACATCAAGTAAACACAACACTAAAAGAAAACATGCTAACAAAGAAATCTGGTTCCGCTACAAATCCAGCACAATGAACTTCATCATCATCATCATCCAAGAAATTTTTGAATACCTTCACAACTGCTGTAATCAAAAACAGTCTTGCTCAAAGTACTAGTTAAAGAAACTCCAATATCGCATACATATGTGGAACGGATTTAACTCGAATTATGTTTCAGTTGTCAGATCGGTCCCATAACTTTCATTTTCGTTTACATGACTCCCTTCATAATCTGATCAATTACAAAAGATACTTCATCAACATAATTCTAAGCTTTCTTGCTCAGTCGATGATGTAAAATGCCTGAACATTAGGGTTCACAGGTTCGATTCTCCAGCTGTTGGAATTTTTATCTAAGGAATGATGGCAGTCATTGCGATAAAATTTAGTAATTTCTCGTCGCTCACATTTTCTTCCTTCCAGACACTTCACAACATACCTGACCATTATTTTTCGTTTCAAAATCTTACTATTCCTTCTCTAGAAATATAGTTAACATTTAGAAATGAAATTCTCTCTCTCTCTCGGCAGTGTCAACATGATGTTTCAGACTTTAAATCTCAAGTACTATAGTTCGATTCTCCGGCTAATCTAAAATCCTTTTTCCAGAATAATTTAATAGCAACAGGATTTATTCTTCTCTCATTACTGAACAATGTTTTAAATGATCTTCGTTTGAAAGCAAACAGTGATTTGGGAAAGGTTAAAAGAAAAATACCGACGAAAGAATATTCAAAAAAGCATAAATAGGTGTATTTGATATACATCGAATTATGTGTGTCAGATCGGTCTTAAAACATTTATTTTCGTTTAAATGACTCCCTTTAAAATCTGAACAATTGCAAAATAAAACTTCATCAGCATAAGTCTCAGCTTGGTTGTTAATGTGTCTTCAGGTTCGATTCCCCATGTGTTGCAATACATATCAAGGTTTGGTGACCGCCAATTCGAAAAAGATTAATTAATTTATCATCGCTCACGACCAACCCTTCCCCATCCCCCCATCAGATTCACAACATAACTGTAAATCATTTCCTTTACAAATTTCTTCTCGCAAATAACGACCATCCAGAAGTGAACTTAACATTTCAAAATCAAATACAATCTCTTTTTCCCAATATCACTAAAGGCAGCATCAAAATAATGCGCCAGACTGTAAACCCAAGGTTCTTTGGTTCGATTGGGTCGGAAACTGGGCGTATTAAGGTTCGACTCCCAATGTGTTGCAATTTATATATGAGGACAGTGAATACGAAAGGATTCATTAATTTCTCATCGTCCTAGTTTTCCACTCTTAGATTCACAACGTAACTGTACACCATTTTCTTTACAAATTCCTTCTCGCAAATAACAACCATCCAGAACTGAAGTAAACGTATCAAAATCAAATACATCTCTCTCTCCCCCAGTATCACTAAAGGCAGCATCAAAGTAATACTCCTGACTGTAAATCCAAGGTACTATGGTTCGATTGCCCGGCTAATCTTATATCTTTTTTCAAAATTGGTTGCTCAGTTGATGAAGTATGATGCCTACAACTGGGAGTTGTCTGGTTCGATTCCTCAGCTGTTACGATTTTTTTCTCGATCTTTCATGACAATCAATGAGACAAATACATAAATTTCTCTTCGCTCACATTTTCCCCGAAAACAGTAATGTAGGAAAGCAAGCATATTAGTATGGAAGTAAGTGCAAAGTACTGATAAATGAACTATCAACACAGCATGGATACGTGCAAATGACGTCCTGATATAACTGATATGACTGAAATAATACTCTTTCAACTCTCTATGTATCCGCTATAAACTTGAATTTCTTCGAACATCGTCAATACATTTAAACTAAGGCAAGAGACTACTATATTTTCAGGATTCATTCCTCTCTCTTCAATCAATAGTAATTTTCAGTAAACAATTTGCTTTCGAGATAAAATGGAAACCTCGGCTTTTTCGGCATTCTTAAGGTAAATATGTAAACGATTTCTTTTTATCTCAGCTCTGATAATCCTTCCAACAAAGTCAAGAACAGAAAGAAGGTGCCTTTGGACAAAATATTGTGCGAAGTACTGGTAAAAGAAAGTAATGATCTCCTTCCAAATAGCTTTCATCACTTTATTCGATCCAAAGCTGTCCAGAAAATATCGAGCCCTTTAAAATTAACTTCTGCACATTTCTAAATACACAACCACTAAAATCTGCCGTTTTCCCACATTTTTCTTTTTCTATCGTTGTTCTTTACAAAGAGTTTCAATCGCTTCTCGCACAAAACGGACAAAAAATATATCTCCCGATGTGAAAGTAAAACCAGCGGACTGAGAATACCGCTATGCTCTATGAAACTGATGACATTTATTGCAACAGGGTTCATTCTTATCTCAGCACTCATAAATGTTTCGGCGAAGTTACATGAGAAAAGCAGCCAGTGCCTAGGGAAACAATATTGTGCGATGTGCAGGTAAAAATATCAACCCCTACCCAAAAGCTTGGATTTTTTTTCCCTTGAATCCACAATTGTACATCATTTTCTTCACATTTGTTTTTCTCTTCTCGCACGTATCAATCCTTCAGGAATAGAGTAAACATGTCAAAATCAAATGCACTCCTTTTCTCTCTCTCTCTCTCACACGTTGTCTTGCCCATTTGCTTCCATAGACAAAAGTTATATTGAAAAGCGTATCAATCCTTCAGGAATAGAGTAAACATGTCAAAATCAAATGCACTCCTTTTCTCTCTCTCTCTCTCACACGTTGTCTTGCCCAGTTGCTTCCATAGACAAAAGTTATATTGAAAAGCAGCCAGTGGTTCGAAAGACTATTACAAGAGCATTGGTCGCGCCATTTACAAGACATCAAGTAAACTCAACACTAAAAGAACACATGCCAACAGAGAAATCTGGTTCCGCTATAAGTCCAGCACTATCAACTTCATCATCATCATCCAAGCAATTATTGAATACCTTCAAAACTGCTGTAATCAAAAACAGTCATGCTCAAAGTACTAGTTAAAGAAACTCCAATATCGCATACATGTGTGGAAGGGACTTAACTCGAATTATGTTTCAGTTGTCAGATCGGGCCCATAACTTTCATTTTCGTTTACATGGCTCCATGATCTGATCAATTACAAAAGATACTTCATCAACATAATTCTAAGCTTTGTTGCTCAGTCGATGATGTAAAATGCTTGAAAATTAGGGTTCACAGGTTCGATTCTCCAGCATTGACAGTCATTGCGACAAACTTTAGTAATTTCTCGTCGCTCACATTTTCTTCCTTCCAGACACTTCACAACATAGCTGACCATTATTTTTCGTTTCAAAATTTTACTATTCCTTCTCTAGAAATATAGTTAACATTTGGAAATCTCTCTCTCTCTCGACAGTGTCAACATGATGTTTCAGACTTTAAATCTCAAGTACTATAGTTCGATTCTCCGGCTAATCTAAAATCCTTTTTCCAGAATAATTTCATAGCGACAGGATTTATTCTTCTCTCATCATTGAACAATATTTTAAATGATCTACGTTTGAAAGCAAACAGTGATTTGGGAAAGATTAAAAGAAAAATACTGACGAAAGAATCTCCAATAAAGCATAAATAGGTGTTTTTGATATAACTCGATTTATGTTTGTCAGATCGGGCTTAAAACTTTTATTTTCGTTTACATGACTCCCTTTAAAATCTGAACAATTGCAAAATAAAACTTCATCAGCATATGTCTCAGCATGTGTTTTCAGGTTCGATTCCCCATATGTGGCAATATATATCAAAGTTTGGTGACCGCCAATACGAAAAAGATTAATTAATTTATCATCGGTCACGACCCCCTTCCCCCCCCCCAATCAGATTTACAACATAACTGTAAATCATTTCCTTAACAAATTTCTTCTCGCAAATAACGACCATCCAGAAGTGAACTTAACATTTCAAAATCAAGTACCCTCTCTTTTTCCCCAATTTCACTAAAGGCAGCATCAAAATAATGCTCCAGACTGTAAACCCAAGGTTCTTTGGTTCGATTGGGTCGGAAACTGGGCGTTTTAAGGTTCGACTGCCAATGTGTTGCAATTTATATATGAGAACAGTGAACACGAAAGGATTCATTAATTTCTCATCGCCCTAGTTTTCCACCTTTGATTCACAACGTAACTGTACACCATTTTCTTTACAAATTCCTCCTCGCAAATATCAACCATCCAGAACTGAAGTAAACATCAAAATCGAATACCTCTCTCTCTCCCCCTGTATCACTAAAGGCAGCATCAAAGTAACGCTCCTGACTGTAAATCCAAGGTACTATGGTTCGATTGCCCGGCTAGTCTTATCTCTTTTTTCAAAATTGGTTGCTCAGTTGATGAAGTATGATGCCTTCAACTAGGAGTTTTCAGGTTCGATTCCCCAGCTGTTACGATTTTTTTCTCGAGGTTTCATGACAATCAATGACACAAATTCATGAATTTCTCTTCGCTCACATTTTCCCCGAAAACAGTAATGTAGGAAATGAAGCATATTAGTATGGAAGTAAGTGCAAAGTACTGATAAATGAACTATCAACACAGCATGGATACGTGCACATGACGTCCTGATATAACTGATATGACTGAAATAACACTCTTTAACTCTATGTATCCGCTATAAACTTGAATTTCTTCAAACATCGTCAATACATTTGAACTAAGGCAAGGGACTACTATATTTTCAGGATTCATTCCTCTCTCAATGTTGACCATTGTTTTCACGGTTGGTATGTGAGAAAGCAGCAAGTGGCTTGACAAGAATATTGTACATAATACTTGAAAAACAAAGTACAGGAAAGAATAGATAGGTGCACTGGCCCCCGAAATAAGACTTTTCAATCAATGAATCAATAGTTATTTTCAGTAAACAATTTGCTTTTGATCATAAAATGGATATGGGTGGATTGAGAAACAGAGGGAAGTTTGCAGGTAGAACGAAGAAATAATGACAGAAAACTAGACAAATAGCACGTGAGGAAATAATGAATGATAGACAATAAGACAGGAGATGGTGGAATAGTCATAGACAGAAACAAGGATAGAGAGACTGTGTGAAAGGAGATAGAGATAAAGATAGAAAGAAGACAGACAGAGAGATAAAGATAAGAGAAGAGAGATATAAAAATGGGAAGGGAAAGCAATAGGAAGTGATAGAGAGAAAGATAGAGCGAGAGAAAGACAAGACGCGAATAGAAAGGAAAGAGAGAGAGAGAGAGAGAGAGAGAGATAGCGGGCGACAACGAGAAAAATACAGAACGTGAGATATGGGGAGCGATAAGAAGGAGCAGAGAATAAGACAAAGAGCTCGAAAATGAATAGAGATTGACAGAGAGAGACAGAGACAGAGAGAGAGAGAGAGGAGAGAGAGACAGGGAGAGAGAGAAAGAAAGAGAAAAAAAGAGACAGAAAGACAGAGAGACAGACAGAAGTAATTGAGAGATAGGGATGAAATGAAACGGAAAAAGTGAAACGAGAGACAGAGAAAAAGAAAGACTGAATTGAAAGAGATATTACAGAAAAATGAGGGTGAATACATATTTCAGACAGTTTAGATTGAGGGGTAAAATTATGAAGAAGAAGTAGGGAGAAAAGAGTCATCAATGAAATCACACTGCAGGCACAGGTTCGTCATCTGAGGGTCCATTCAATTAAATTAGGTTAAAATATGAAGGAAGTAGATATAACAAGTTAATCAACTGGAGCTAAAATACGGTTGAGGTCTTAGTTGTAAATACTAACGGTATATCTGCCGAACTGAGAGAATATATAACCTACCACAGATACATGCTTACGGCATTTGGTTGAAGTAAAACAAGGGACATTCTTTCAAGTTTTGAGGGAACATCGAACTGGGAATGTGTTTCACCGTCTGAGAGAAAGTAGAAGGAACCAAAAGAACGTCTTGCCGACTGGCGGTGCCGGCTAACAGGTTGGGAGTAAAATGTCTGAAAGGAAAACGGATTTATAGCTTGATGATACATCTCACTCCCTTTGGCTTCCATCTCAATTCCTAAAAGAACATAAAACGGGCTCTTGCAGTAATCAATAGACAGAGGACACATCTTCGAACTGTGGGTTCATCACGTGAGCAAGGGATATGTACAGTCTAATTTGAAGACCGATTAATTTTAAGTTTGAACACAGCTTTATGACCTTAAGGTGTATCCGAGTGACTCAGTTGCATCTTATAGACTAACTTTGAGTTCAACGCTGATTAATATTCGAAGACTGGAACAAAAGTTATAATTCGGATCATATCTACACTTACACCTAACAGATTAAGGGTACATATCAGGTTAAGTGTGTATAGGCAAAATGTGCAATTGGTACAATTTGAGCTAGGCAAGTGATCCAGGGCATAGGGGTACATTCAACTGACTGTACGTACGGCTTCAAAGTCGTCAAAAAGGACATGAAATAGACTGGACAAACATTCCACGAACTAAGGATATAATCTCAGGGACTCAATGTGCTTCTTAGGTTGTAGTCGCTCTGCGTATGAAATCGCCAACTGTAGGTACAAGCTTAGGAACTATTGCAGTCATTGTAAGGTGGGAATACAGATTCAGGACCTATTTAAAAGCAATTATAACCGATATAGTTCTCGACGCTGAAGGCTGTAAGACTCTAGCAAAAGGCAGAAATATTCTGAGACTGAAGGTACATCTTTTGGACTAAAGGTAAAACAAGCAGACTGAGTGGGCTTAGGCACGATATTTGGTTTATTTCAAAGTTAAAACAAGTGTCTGGATCTTCATTTACATTTGGCAGACCGAAGATACATCTTACAGAAAGATACATACCAAGTTCCAAAAAGTGGTAAACCATATCGAATAATTTCCAGAGATAAGGTTTATCTCTTGACTACGAGTACAGCTGATTAAAGTCAAGAAATAGGGAACTGGTTGATTCTCATGCATTTGTTGACTCCTCTTATAGGCTAACGGTTCATCTCACAAATTGAGGGTACATACTAAGATTGGGTAAAATGAGACTAAAGACGATGTTAAGGACTAATGGACAAGTGTTACGGAATAAATGTATTTCTCCGGATGTGAAAGTACAATCTGCAAACTGAGGATACAATCGCCGATACTGAGAACATGTTTATGGAAATGACGACAGTTATTGTGACAGGGTTTCTTTTTATCTCAGCTCTGATAATCCTTCCAACAAAATCAGGAACAGAAAGCAGGTGCCTTTGGACAAAATATTGTGCAATGTACTGGTAAAAGAAAGTAATAATCTCCTTCCAAATAGCTTCCATCACTTTATTGGATTCAAAGCTGTCCAGAAAATATCGAGCCCCTTAAAATTAACTTCTGGACATTTCTAAATACACAACCACTAAAGTCTACCGTTTTCCCACATTTTTCTTTTTGTATCGTTGTTCTTTACAAAGAGTTTCAATCGCTTCTCGTACAAAACAACGGACTAAAAATATATCTCCCGATGTGAAAGTAAACCCAACGGACTGAGAATACCGCTATGCTCTATGGAATTGATGACAGTTATTGCAACAGGGTTCATTCTTATCTCAGCACTCATAAATGTTTCGACGAAGTTTTGTGAGGAAAGCAGCCAGTGCCTAGGGAAACAATATTGTGCGATGTGCAGGTGAAAATCATCCCCTTTCCTTTCGTTATTCTTTACAAAGAGTTTCAATCGCTTCTCGCACAAAACAATGGACTAAAAGTATATCTCCCGATGTGAAAGTAAAACCAGCGGACTGAGAATACCGCTATGCTCTATGGAATTGATGACAGTTATTGCAACAGGGTTCATTCTTTTCTCAGCACTCATAAATGTTTCGACGAAGTTATGTGAGGAAAGCAGCCAGTGCCTAGGGAAACAATATTGTGCGATGTGCAGGTGAAAATCATCCCCTTTCCAAAAGCTTAGATTATTTTTCCTTGAATCCACAACTGTACATCTCATTTTCTTCACATTATTTTTCTCTTCTCGCACGTAGCAATCCTTCAGGAATAGAGTAAACATGTCAAAATCAAATACACACCTTTTCTCTATCTCACACACACATGTCGTCTTGCCCAGTTGCTTCCATCCTATACAGTCGCAGGTTCGGTCCCCCAGCTGTACCAAATTCTATCCGACGTATGATGGTATTCGTTGTTGCAAGATTTATTCTTTGCTTAATGCCGATCATTCTATCGACTAAAGTTCTATTGAAAAGCAGCCAGTGGTTCGAAACACTGTTAAAAGAGCACTGGCCGCGCCATTTACAAGACATCAAGCAAACACAGCACTAAAAGAAAACATGCTAACAAAGAAATCTGGTTCCGCTACAAATCCAGCACTATCAACTTCATCATCATCATCTTCCAAGCAATTATTTAAAGAGGCAATAATACTCATTTTAAGCCAGTTTTAACTCATTTTGTTTTTATTTTATCAAAATATAGTCATTTTTATATATCTATGCCATATATTGCGCCTGACGGTTGCAAGATTGCTTGGATTACGCCTGATACAAAATAAATTTCGCGGACTTGCGGCCTTCAATGTAAACAGACTGGTCATTTCCGGATTTTGAATCGAAGATTTTCGATATCCGTTATACACTCAGGTAGATTCGTATGATGATCATGCATACTGTAACGTGACTATATTTGACCATGGCCTTGATGCGGTAAATAAAGGAAAATGGATGCTTCTCTATTTTTAGACGGAGATCGAGGCCTATATGTAAGTTACACCGTATCCGACTCTAGGCGGAAACCAACGATAAATTTCCGTGAGTCACCGCCATTGTTTACAGCTTCGATCGTCAGCCAGTTTTCTTCTGGCCAATTTTCTGTTTTTCACACAAACCCCCGTCTTTCTTTTTTCATTTACACGATATATGTCAGTAATTTATACTTGTGTACACAAAGGACAGATTTCTGTACCATTCTATTTTTCTTTTTGAAATTTAACAGCGTTTCTGCTCACCGGATGTAGACAGGCATCTTTAATACATATCAACATATTTTTCGTTTACCTTATCAATGGACCCTTTAGTAATCGATCAATCTTACAAGTAGATGTCTGCAACATCCTTCTTTCCGTCCCATCACTTGTTTACAAAATCAAATCAGGGTTTTCCATGACGCACAAATCCTGCGTCATTGACGCAATTTTAATTCAAATGACCCCCAAAATAAATGACAGTGCGTCATCGGTGACGCAACTTTCCAAAATTTGAATAATGTACGAAGTTGAATGAAGCGTCATAATTCCAAGTCTGTTCTTGCTTCAATGTCAAACGAACACCGTTCTTTTTTTAACTACAGGGTTTATTTTAGATAAAAGTGGTTTTCCGGTAATTTATTTATAGAATAAGACTGGTTTACGCATTATTGGCGAAATGTATAGTGGACACGTGTTGTAAATATGGGCCCAGTCAAAGTCGTGGTTAGGTTCTCTGCATTTCATAGCATATTTTACACGACTTCCGGTATATAAAAGTACACATTACCGGTCTGTGCTGTTAGCGGAAAAATAATGTTAGACGTAGAAAACTGTAGCATTCTTCTGTCGTCTGCTTCCTACAACTGCCGATCAAACCACGTCAAGCAGCGATTCAGGCGAAAATGTTTGGTTTGTCAAAAAGTGACATCGGCCTTTCCGTCAGAGATGATCGACCGACTTTTCAATCTTGGAAGTTGGCGTTTAAAAGGTAAAATGCATTATAAATCGTGTTTGAAGTTGATGACGAGGAAATCCATATTTTTGACCCCCAAAATTAATGAAATGACCCGCAACTAATGACGAAGGGGGTCACAATGACCCCCAATTTTCAAAGCCGAGGGAAAACCCTGTCAAATTGTGTCAAGTATTCCTAAACAGGAGATATCATTGCCTCCTTCCAAATAGGTTTCATTTCCTTCAATTCACAACACAATTGTATATCACTTTTCTTTACAAAATGTTACAATTTCTTCTTGCACATAACAACCCTCCGGGTATAAAGTAATCATTTTACAAACAGATACTCTCTCTCTCTCTCTCTCTCTCTCTCTCTCTCTCTCTCTCTCTCTCTCTCTCTTGCCGATATCACTGAAAAGCACGGCAAAGCATCCAAACATTCTCTAGTTTGACTCCCCGTCCGATCTAATTTTCAGAATTGTATCAGTTCATTGTAACAAGGTTCATTCTTCTCTTATCTTTCACCCACATTTCAAGTAATCTACGTTTGATAACTATCAATTGCTTGGGAAGGGTTAAAAGCAAGTACTAGTAGAGGAAACTCTGGACAATATCGCATACATAGTGGAAGGGATTTAACTCGAATTGTTTCAGTTGTCAGATCGGGCCCATAACTTTCATTTTCGTTTACATGGCTCCCTTCATTATCTGATCAATTACAAAAGACACTTCATTAACATAATTCTAAGCTTTGTTGCTCAGTCGATGATGTAAAATGCCTGAAAATTAGGGTTCACAGGTTCGATTCTCCAACTGTTGGAATTTTTATCTGAGGATTGATGACACTCATTGCGACAAAATTATCAATTTCTCATCGCTCACATTTTCTTCCTCCCAGACACTTCACAACATAGCTCATTTTTCGTTTTAAAATCTTACTATTCCTTCTCTAGAAATATGGTTAACATTTAGAAATCAAATACTCTCTCTTTCTCTCTCTCTCTCTCGGCAGTGTAAACCTGGTGTTTCAGACTTTAAATCTCAAGTACTATAGTTCGATTCTCCGGCTAATCTAAAAATCCTTTTTCCAGAATAATTTCATAGCGACAGGATTTATTCTTCTCCCATCATTGAACAATGTTTTAAATGATCTACGTTTGAAAGCAAACAGTGATTTTGGAAAGGTTAAAAGAGAAGTACCGACGAAAGAATCTCCAACAAAGCATGAATAGGTGTGTTTGATATACCTCGAATAATGTTTGTCAGATCGGGCTTAAAACTTTTATTTTCGTTTACATGACTCCCTTTAAAGTCTGAACAATTGCAAAATAAAACTTCATCAGCATAAGTCTCAGCTTGGTTGTTAAGTTGTGGACGTACAAGGCTGGAAACTATGTGTTTTCAGGGTCGATTCCCTATGTGTTGCAATACATATCAAGGTTTGGTGACCGCCAATTCGAAAAAGATTAATTAATTTATCATCGCTTACGAATCCCCCCCCCCCAATCAGATTCACAACATAACTGTTCATCATTTCCTTTACAAATTTCTTCTCGCAAATAACGACCATCCAGAAATGAACTTAACATTTCAAAATCAAATACGCTCTCTCTAGGTGTCTTTCACAATACCACTAAAGGCAACATCAAAATAATGCTCCAGACTGTAAACCCAAGATTCTTTGGTTCGATTGGGTCGGAAACTGGGTGTTTTAAGGTTCGACTCCAAATGTGTTGCAATTTATATCCAACGTTTGAGGACAGTGAATACGACAAGATTCACTAATTTCTCATCGCACTAGTTTTCCACCCTTAGATTCACAACGTAACTGTACACCATTTTCTTTACAAATTCCTTCTCGCAAATAACAACCATCCAGAACTGAAGTAAACATATCAAAATCAAATACCACTCTCTCTCTCCCCCAGTATCACTAAAGGCAGCATCAAAGTAATGCTCCTGACTGTAAATCCAAGGTACTATGGTTCGATTGCCCGGCTAATCTTATGTCTTTTTCGAAATTGGTTGCTCAGTTGATGAAGTATGATGCCTACAACTGGGAGTTATCAGGTTCGATTCCCCAGCTGATTTTTTTCTCGATGTTTCATGACAATCAATGACACAAATTCATAAATTCCTCTTTGCTTACATTATCCCCGAAAACAGTTATGCAGGAAAGCAAGCATATTAGTATGAAAGTAAGTGCAAAGTACTGATAAATGAAATATCAACACAGCATGGATACGTGCACATGACGTCCTGATATAAGTTATATGACTGTATTAATAGGCTTTCAACTCTCTATGTATCCGCTATAAACGTGAATTTCATCGAACATCATCAATACATTTTAATTAAGGCAAGAGACTACTATATTTTCAGGATTCATTCCTCTCTCAATGTTGACCATTGTTTTCACAATTGGTATGTAGGAAAGCAGCAAGTGGCTTGACAAGAATATTGTACATAACACTTGAAAAAGAAATTACAGGAAAGAATAGATAGGTGCACTGGCCGCCGAAATAACACTCTTCAATCAATGAATCAATAGTTATTTTCAGTAAACAATTTGCTTTTGATATAAAATGGAAACCTCGGCTTTTCGGCATTCTTAAGGTAAATATGTAAACGATTTCTTTTTATCTCAGCTCTGATAATCCTTCCAACAAAGTCAAGAACAGAAAGCAGGTGCCTTTGGACAAAATATTGTGCGAAGTACTGGTAAAAGAAAGTAATGATCTCCTTCAAAAAAGCTTTCATCACTTTATTCGATCCAAAGCTGTCCATAAAATATCGAGCCCCTTAAAATTAACTTCCGCACATTTCTAAGTACACAACCACTAAAATCTACCGTGTTCCCATATTTTTTTTCCATCGTTGATCTTTACAAAGAGTTTCAATCTCATCTCGCACAAAACAACGGACAAAAAATATATCTCCCGATGTGAAAGTAAAACCAGCGGACTGAGAATACCGCTATACTCTATGGAATTGATGACAGTTATTGCAACAGGGTTCATTCTTATCTCAGCACTCATAAATGTTTCGACGAAGTTTTGTGAGGAAAGCAGCCAGTGCCTAGGGAAACAATATTGTGCGATGTGCAGGTGAAAATCAACCCCTTCCCAAAACCTTAGATTATTTTTCCTTGAATCCACAACTGTACATCATTTGCTTCACATTTATTTTCTCTTCTCGCACGTAACAATCCCTCAGGAACAGAGTAAACATGTCAAAATCAAATGCACTCCTTTTCTCTCTCTCTCTCTCTCTCTCTCTCTCTCACGTTGTCTTGCCCAGTTGCTTCCATCGACAAAAGTTCTATTGAAAAGCAGCCAGTGGTTCGAAAGACTATTACAAGAGCACTGGCTGCGCCATTTACAAGACATCAAGTAAACACAACACTAAAAGAAAACATGCTAACAAAGAAATCTGGTTCCGCTACAAATCCAGCACAATGAACTTCATCATCATCATCATCCAAGAAATTTTTGAATACCTTCACAACTGCTGTAATCAAAAACAGTCTTGCTCAAAGTACTAGTTAAAGAAACTCCAATATCGCATACATATGTGGAACGGATTTAACTCGAATTATGTTTCAGTTGTCAGATCGGTCCCATAACTTTCATTTTCGTTTACATGACTCCCTTCATAATCTGATCAATTACAAAAGATACTTCATCAACATAATTCTAAGCTTTGTTGCTCAGTCGATGATGTAAAATGCCTGAACATTAGGGTTCACAGGTTCGATTCTCCAGCTGTTGGAATTTTTATCTAAGGAATGATGGCAGTCATTGCGATAAAATTTAGTAATTTCTCGTCGCTCACATTTTCTTCCTTCCAGACACTTCACAACATACCTGACCATTATTTTTCGTTTCAAAATCTTACTATTCCTTCTCTAGAAATATAGTTAACATTTAGAAATGAAATTCTCTCTCTCTCTCGGCAGTGTCAACATGATGTTTCAGACTTTAAATCTCAAGTACTATAGTTCGATTCTCCGGCTAATCTAAAATCCTTTTTCCAGAATAATTTAATAGCAACAGGATTTATTCTTCTCTCATTACTGAACAATGTTTTAAATGATCTTCGTTTGAAAGCAAACAGTGATTTGGGAAAGGTTAAAAGAAAAATACCGACGAAAGAATATTCAAAAAAGCATAAATAGGTGTATTTGATATACATCGAATTATGTGTGTCAGATCGGTCTTAAAACATTTATTTTCGTTTAAATGACTCCCTTTAAAATCTGAACAATTGCAAAATAAAACTTCATCAGCATAAGTCTCAGCTTGGTTGTTAATGTGTCTTCAGGTTCGATTCCCCATGTGTTGCAATACATATCAAGGTTTGGTGACCGCCAATTCGAAAAAGATTAATTAATTTATCATCGCTCACGACCAACCCTTCCCCATCCCCCCATCAGATTCACAACATAACTGTAAATCATTTCCTTTACAAATTTCTTCTCGCAAATAACGACCATCCAGAAGTGAACTTAACATTTCAAAATCAAATACAATCTCTTTTTCCCAATATCACTAAAGGCAGCATCAAAATAATGCGCCAGACTGTAAACCCAAGGTTCTTTGGTTCGATTGGGTCGGAAACTGGGCGTATTAAGGTTCGACTCCCAATGTGTTGCAATTTATATATGAGGACAGTGAATACGAAAGGATTCATTAATTTCTCATCGTCCTAGTTTTCCACTCTTAGATTCACAACGTAACTGTACACCATTTTCTTTACAAATTCCTTCTCGCAAATAACAACCATCCAGAACTGAAGTAAACGTATCAAAATCAAATACATCTCTCTCTCCCCCAGTATCACTAAAGGCAGCATCAAAGTAATACTCCTGACTGTAAATCCAAGGTACTATGGTTCGATTGCCCGGCTAATCTTATATCTTTTTTCAAAATTGGTTGCTCAGTTGATGAAGTATGATGCCTACAACTGGGAGTTGTCTGGTTCGATTCCTCAGCTGTTACGATTTTTTTCTCGATCTTTCATGACAATCAATGAGACAAATACATAAATTTCTCTTCGCTCACATTTTCCCCGAAAACAGTAATGTAGGAAAGCAAGCATATTAGTATGGAAGTAAGTGCAAAGTACTGATAAATGAACTATCAACACAGCATGGATACGTGCAAATGACGTCCTGATATAACTGATATGACTGAAATAATACTCTTTCAACTCTCTATGTATCCGCTATAAACTTGAATTTCTTCGAACATCGTCAATACATTTAAACTAAGGCAAGAGACTACTATATTTTCAGGATTCATTCCTCTCTCTTCAATCAATAGTAATTTTCAGTAAACAATTTGCTTTCGAGATAAAATGGAAACCTCGGCTTTTTCGGCATTCTTAAGGTAAATATGTAAACGATTTCTTTTTATCTCAGCTCTGATAATCCTTCCAACAAAGTCAAGAACAGAAAGAAGGTGCCTTTGGACAAAATATTGTGCGAAGTACTGGTAAAAGAAAGTAATGATCTCCTTCCAAATAGCTTTCATCACTTTATTCGATCCAAAGCTGTCCAGAAAATATCGAGCCCTTTAAAATTAACTTCTGCACATTTCTAAATACACAACCACTAAAATCTGCCGTTTTCCCACATTTTTCTTTTTCTATCGTTGTTCTTTACAAAGAGTTTCAATCGCTTCTCGCACAAAACGGACAAAAAATATATCTCCCGATGTGAAAGTAAAACCAGCGGACTGAGAATACCGCTATGCTCTATGAAACTGATGACATTTATTGCAACAGGGTTCATTCTTATCTCAGCACTCATAAATGTTTCGGCGAAGTTACATGAGAAAAGCAGCCAGTGCCTAGGGAAACAATATTGTGCGATGTGCAGGTAAAAATATCAACCCCTACCCAAAAGCTTGGATTTTTTTTCCCTTGAATCCACAATTGTACATCATTTTCTTCACATTTGTTTTTCTCTTCTCGCACGTATCAATCCTTCAGGAATAGAGTAAACATGTCAAAATCAAATGCACTCCTTTTCTCTCTCTCTCTCTCACACGTTGTCTTGCCCATTTGCTTCCATAGACAAAAGTTATATTGAAAAGCGTATCAATCCTTCAGGAATAGAGTAAACATGTCAAAATCAAATGCACTCCTTTTCTCTCTCTCTCTCTCACACGTTGTCTTGCCCAGTTGCTTCCATAGACAAAAGTTATATTGAAAAGCAGCCAGTGGTTCGAAAGACTATTACAAGAGCATTGGTCGCGCCATTTACAAGACATCAAGTAAACTCAACACTAAAAGAACACATGCCAACAGAGAAATCTGGTTCCGCTATAAGTCCAGCACTATCAACTTCATCATCATCATCCAAGCAATTATTGAATACCTTCAAAACTGCTGTAATCAAAAACAGTCATGCTCAAAGTACTAGTTAAAGAAACTCCAATATCGCATACATGTGTGGAAGGGACTTAACTCGAATTATGTTTCAGTTGTCAGATCGGGCCCATAACTTTCATTTTCGTTTACATGGCTCCATGATCTGATCAATTACAAAAGATACTTCATCAACATAATTCTAAGCTTTGTTGCTCAGTCGATGATGTAAAATGCTTGAAAATTAGGGTTCACAGGTTCGATTCTCCAGCATTGACAGTCATTGCGACAAACTTTAGTAATTTCTCGTCGCTCACATTTTCTTCCTTCCAGACACTTCACAACATAGCTGACCATTATTTTTCGTTTCAAAATTTTACTATTCCTTCTCTAGAAATATAGTTAACATTTGGAAATCTCTCTCTCTCTCGACAGTGTCAACATGATGTTTCAGACTTTAAATCTCAAGTACTATAGTTCGATTCTCCGGCTAATCTAAAATCCTTTTTCCAGAATAATTTCATAGCGACAGGATTTATTCTTCTCTCATCATTGAACAATATTTTAAATGATCTACGTTTGAAAGCAAACAGTGATTTGGGAAAGATTAAAAGAAAAATACTGACGAAAGAATCTCCAATAAAGCATAAATAGGTGTTTTTGATATAACTCGATTTATGTTTGTCAGATCGGGCTTAAAACTTTTATTTTCGTTTACATGACTCCCTTTAAAATCTGAACAATTGCAAAATAAAACTTCATCAGCATATGTCTCAGCATGTGTTTTCAGGTTCGATTCCCCATATGTGGCAATATATATCAAAGTTTGGTGACCGCCAATACGAAAAAGATTAATTAATTTATCATCGGTCACGACCCCCTTCCCCCCCCCCAATCAGATTTACAACATAACTGTAAATCATTTCCTTAACAAATTTCTTCTCGCAAATAACGACCATCCAGAAGTGAACTTAACATTTCAAAATCAAGTACCCTCTCTTTTTCCCCAATTTCACTAAAGGCAGCATCAAAATAATGCTCCAGACTGTAAACCCAAGGTTCTTTGGTTCGATTGGGTCGGAAACTGGGCGTTTTAAGGTTCGACTGCCAATGTGTTGCAATTTATATATGAGAACAGTGAACACGAAAGGATTCATTAATTTCTCATCGCCCTAGTTTTCCACCTTTGATTCACAACGTAACTGTACACCATTTTCTTTACAAATTCCTCCTCGCAAATATCAACCATCCAGAACTGAAGTAAACATCAAAATCGAATACCTCTCTCTCTCCCCCTGTATCACTAAAGGCAGCATCAAAGTAACGCTCCTGACTGTAAATCCAAGGTACTATGGTTCGATTGCCCGGCTAGTCTTATCTCTTTTTTCAAAATTGGTTGCTCAGTTGATGAAGTATGATGCCTTCAACTAGGAGTTTTCAGGTTCGATTCCCCAGCTGTTACGATTTTTTTCTCGAGGTTTCATGACAATCAATGACACAAATTCATGAATTTCTCTTCGCTCACATTTTCCCCGAAAACAGTAATGTAGGAAATGAAGCATATTAGTATGGAAGTAAGTGCAAAGTACTGATAAATGAACTATCAACACAGCATGGATACGTGCACATGACGTCCTGATATAACTGATATGACTGAAATAACACTCTTTAACTCTATGTATCCGCTATAAACTTGAATTTCTTCAAACATCGTCAATACATTTGAACTAAGGCAAGGGACTACTATATTTTCAGGATTCATTCCTCTCTCAATGTTGACCATTGTTTTCACGGTTGGTATGTGAGAAAGCAGCAAGTGGCTTGACAAGAATATTGTACATAATACTTGAAAAACAAAGTACAGGAAAGAATAGATAGGTGCACTGGCCCCCGAAATAAGACTTTTCAATCAATGAATCAATAGTTATTTTCAGTAAACAATTTGCTTTTGATCATAAAATGGATATGGGTGGATTGAGAAACAGAGGGAAGTTTGCAGGTAGAACGAAGAAATAATGACAGAAAACTAGACAAATAGCACGTGAGGAAATAATGAATGATAGACAATAAGACAGGAGATGGTGGAATAGTCATAGACAGAAACAAGGATAGAGAGACTGTGTGAAAGGAGATAGAGATAAAGATAGAAAGAAGACAGACAGAGAGATAAAGATAAGAGAAGAGAGATATAAAAATGGGAAGGGAAAGCAATAGGAAGTGATAGAGAGAAAGATAGAGCGAGAGAAAGACAAGACGCGAATAGAAAGGAAAGAGAGAGAGAGAGAGAGAGAGAGAGATAGCGGGCGACAACGAGAAAAATACAGAACGTGAGATATGGGGAGCGATAAGAAGGAGCAGAGAATAAGACAAAGAGCTCGAAAATGAATAGAGATTGACAGAGAGAGACAGAGACAGAGAGAGAGAGAGAGGAGAGAGAGACAGGGAGAGA
Source organism: Tridacna crocea (assembly GCA_943736015.1). Classification (NCBI taxonomy): domain Eukaryota; kingdom Metazoa; phylum Mollusca; class Bivalvia; order Cardiida; family Cardiidae; genus Tridacna; species Tridacna crocea. Next base: position 22,469,346 of record OX031069.1, read on the forward strand.
GAGAAAGAAAGAGAAAAAAAGAGACAGAAAGACAGAGAGACAGACAGAAGTAATTGAGAGATAGGGATGAAATGAAACGGAAAAAGTGAAACGAGAGACAGAGAAAAAGAAAGACTGAATTGAAAGAGATATTACAGAAAAATGAGGGTGAATACATATTTCAGACAGTTTAGATTGAGGGGTAAAATTATGAAGAAGAAGTAGGGAGAAAAGAGTCATCAATGAAATCACACTGCAGGCACAGGTTCGTCATCTGAGGGTCCATTCAATTAAATTAGGTTAAAATATGAAGGAAGTAGATATAACAAGTTAATCAACTGGAGCTAAAATACGGTTGAGGTCTTAGTTGTAAATACTAACGGTATATCTGCCGAACTGAGAGAATATATAACCTACCACAGATACATGCTTACGGCATTTGGTTGAAGTAAAACAAGGGACATTCTTTCAAGTTTTGAGGGAACATCGAACTGGGAATGTGTTTCACCGTCTGAGAGAAAGTAGAAGGAACCAAAAGAACGTCTTGCCGACTGGCGGTGCCGGCTAACAGGTTGGGAGTAAAATGTCTGAAAGGAAAACGGATTTATAGCTTGATGATACATCTCACTCCCTTTGGCTTCCATCTCAATTCCTAAAAGAACATAAAACGGGCTCTTGCAGTAATCAATAGACAGAGGACACATCTTCGAACTGTGGGTTCATCACGTGAGCAAGGGATATGTACAGTCTAATTTGAAGACCGATTAATTTTAAGTTTGAACACAGCTTTATGACCTTAAGGTGTATCCGAGTGACTCAGTTGCATCTTATAGACTAACTTTGAGTTCAACGCTGATTAATATTCGAAGACTGGAACAAAAGTTATAATTCGGATCATATCTACACTTACACCTAACAGATTAAGGGTACATATCAGGTTAAGTGTGTATAGGCAAAATGTGCAATTGGTACAATTTGAGCTAGGCAAGTGATCCAGGGCATAGGGGTACATTCAACTGACTGTACGTACGGCTTCAAAGTCGTCAAAAAGGACATGAAATAGACTGGACAAACATTCCACGAACTAAGGATATAATCTCAGGGACTCAATGTGCTTCTTAGGTTGTAGTCGCTCTGCGTATGAAATCGCCAACTGTAGGTACAAGCTTAGGAACTATTGCAGTCATTGTAAGGTGGGAATACAGATTCAGGACCTATTTAAAAGCAATTATAACCGATATAGTTCTCGACGCTGAAGGCTGTAAGACTCTAGCAAAAGGCAGAAATATTCTGAGACTGAAGGTACATCTTTTGGACTAAAGGTAAAACAAGCAGACTGAGTGGGCTTAGGCACGATATTTGGTTTATTTCAAAGTTAAAACAAGTGTCTGGATCTTCATTTACATTTGGCAGACCGAAGATACATCTTACAGAAAGATACATACCAAGTTCCAAAAAGTGGTAAACCATATCGAATAATTTCCAGAGATAAGGTTTATCTCTTGACTACGAGTACAGCTGATTAAAGTCAAGAAATAGGGAACTGGTTGATTCTCATGCATTTGTTGACTCCTCTTATAGGCTAACGGTTCATCTCACAAATTGAGGGTACATACTAAGATTGGGTAAAATGAGACTAAAGACGATGTTAAGGACTAATGGACAAGTGTTACGGAATAAATGTATTTCTCCGGATGTGAAAGTACAATCTGCAAACTGAGGATACAATCGCCGATACTGAGAACATGTTTATGGAAATGACGACAGTTATTGTGACAGGGTTTCTTTTTATCTCAGCTCTGATAATCCTTCCAACAAAATCAGGAACAGAAAGCAGGTGCCTTTGGACAAAATATTGTGCAATGTACTGGTAAAAGAAAGTAATAATCTCCTTCCAAATAGCTTCCATCACTTTATTGGATTCAAAGCTGTCCAGAAAATATCGAGCCCCTTAAAATTAACTTCTGGACATTTCTAAATACACAACCACTAAAGTCTACCGTTTTCCCACATTTTTCTTTTTGTATCGTTGTTCTTTACAAAGAGTTTCAATCGCTTCTCGTACAAAACAACGGACTAAAAATATATCTCCCGATGTGAAAGTAAACCCAACGGACTGAGAATACCGCTATGCTCTATGGAATTGATGACAGTTATTGCAACAGGGTTCATTCTTATCTCAGCACTCATAAATGTTTCGACGAAGTTTTGTGAGGAAAGCAGCCAGTGCCTAGGGAAACAATATTGTGCGATGTGCAGGTGAAAATCATCCCCTTTCCTTTCGTTATTCTTTACAAAGAGTTTCAATCGCTTCTCGCACAAAACAATGGACTAAAAGTATATCTCCCGATGTGAAAGTAAAACCAGCGGACTGAGAATACCGCTATGCTCTATGGAATTGATGACAGTTATTGCAACAGGGTTCATTCTTTTCTCAGCACTCATAAATGTTTCGACGAAGTTATGTGAGGAAAGCAGCCAGTGCCTAGGGAAACAATATTGTGCGATGTGCAGGTGAAAATCATCCCCTTTCCAAAAGCTTAGATTATTTTTCCTTGAATCCACAACTGTACATCTCATTTTCTTCACATTATTTTTCTCTTCTCCCACGTAACAATCCTTCAGTAATGCAGTAAACATATCAAAATCAAATACACTCCTTTTCTCTCTCTCTCACACACATGTCGTCTTGCCCAGTTGCTTCCATCCTATACAGTCGCAGGTTCGGTCCCCCAGCTGTACCAAATTCTATCCGACGTACGGTGGTATTCGTTGTTGCAAGATTTATTCTTTGCTTAATGCCGATCATTTTATCCACTAAAGTTCTATTGAAAAGCAGCCAGTGGTTCGAAAGACTGTTACAAGAGCACTGGCCTCGCCATTTACAAGACATCAAGTAAACACAATACTAAAAGAAAACAAGCTAACATAGAAATCTGGTTCCGCTACAAATCCAGCACTATCAACTTCATCATCATCCAAGCAATTATTTAATACATATCAATATATTTTTCGTTCACCTTATCAATGGCCTCTTTAGCAATCGATCAATCTTACAAGTAGACGTCTGCAACACCCTTCTTTCCTTCCCAACACTTGTTTACAAAATCAAATTGTGTCAAGTATTCCTAAACTAAGAGATATCATCCCCTCCTTCCAAATAGGTTTCATTTCCTTCAATTCACAACACAACTGTACATCACTTTTCTTTACAAAATGTTACAATTTCTTCTTGCACATAACAACCCTCCGGGTATAAAGTAATCATTTTACAAACAGATACTCTCTCTCTCTCTCTCTCTTTGCCGATATCACTGAAAACCACGGCAAAGCATCCAAGGATTCTCTAGTTTGATTTCCCGGCCAATCTAATTTTCGTAAATTGTATCAGTTCATTGTAATAAGGTTCATTCTTCTCTTATCTTTCACCCACATTTCAAGTAATCTACGTTTGATAACAATCAATGGCTTGGGAAGGGTTAAAAGCAAGTACTAGTAAAAGAGACTCTGGACAATATCGCATACATAGGTGGAAGGGATTTAACTCGAATTGTCTCAGTTGTCAGATCGGGCCCATAACTTTCATTTTCGTTTACATGGCTCCCTTCATGATCTGATCAATTACAAAAATTTAAAGATACTTCATCAACATAATTCTAAGCTTTGTTGCTCAGTCGATGGTGTAAAATGCCTGAAAATTAGGGTTCACAGGTTCGATTCTCCAACTGTTGGAATTTTTATCTGAGGATTGATGACACTCATTGCGACAAAATTTATCACTTTCTCATCGCTCACATTTTCTTCCTCACAGATACCTCAAAACATAGCTCATTTTTCGTTTTAAAATCTTTCTATTTCATCTCTAGAAATATAGTTAACATTTAGAAATCAAATACTCTCTCTCTCTCTTTCTCCCGGCAGTGTCAACATGATGTTTCAGACTTTAAATCTCAAGTACTATAGTTCGATTCTCCGGCTAATCTAAATCCTTTTTCCAGAATAATTTCATAGCGACAGGAACTATTCTTCTCCCATCATTGAACACTGTTTTAAATGATCTACGTTTGAAAGCAAACAGTGATTTGGGAAAGGTTAAAAGAGAAGTACCAACGAAAGAATCTCCAACAAAGCATGAATAGGTGTGTTTGATATACCTCGAATTATGTTTGTCAGATCGGGCTTCAAACTTTTATATTCGTTTACATGACTCCCTTTAAAGTCTGAACAATTGCAAAATAAAACTTCATCAGCATAAGTCTCAGCTTGGTTGTTAAGTTGTGGACGTACAAGGCCGGAAACTATGTGTTTTCAGGTTCGATTCCCCATGTGTTGCTATACATATCAAGGTTTGGTGACCGCCAATTCGAAAAAGATTAATTTATCATCGCTCACGAATCCTCCCCCCCCCTGCCCAATTTGATTCACAACATAACTGTAAATCATTTCCTTTACAAATTTCTTCTCGCAAATAACGACCATCCAGAAGTGAACTTAACATTTCAAAATCAAATACAATCTCTTTTTCCCAATATCACTAAAGGCAGCATCAAAATAATGCGCCAGACTGTAAACCCAAGGTTCTTTGGTTCGATTGAGTCGGAAACTAGGCGTTTTAAGGTTCGACGCCCAATGTGTTGCAATTTATATATGAGGACAGTGAATACGAAAGGATTCATTAATTTCTCATCGCCCTAGTTTTCCACCCTTAGATTCACAACGTACCTGTATACCATTTTCTTTACAAATTCTTTCTCGCAAATAACAACCATCCAGAACTGAAGCAAACGTATCAAAATCAAATACCTCTCTCCCCCAGTATCACTAAAGGCAGCACAAAGTAATGCTCCTGACTGTAAATCCAAGGTACTATGGTTCGATTGCCCGGCTAATCTTATATCTTTTTCGAAATTGGTTGTTCAGTTGATGCCTACAACCGGAAATTTTCAGGTTCGATTCCCCAGCTGATTTTCTCGATGTTTCATGACAATCAGTAACACAAATTCATAAATTTCTCTTCGCTTAAATTTTCCCCGAAAACAGTTATGCATGAAATTGGTTGCTCAGTTGATGAAGTATGATACCTACAACTGGGAGTTTTCAGGTTCGATTCCCCAGCTGATTTTTCTCTCGATGTTTCATGACAATCAATGACCCAAATTCATAAATTTCTCTTCGCTCACATTTTCCCTGAAAACAGTAATGTAGGAAAGCAAGCATATTAGTATGGAAGTAAGTGCAAAGTACTGATAAATGAACTATCAACACAGCATGGATACGTGCACATGACGTCCTGATATAACTGATATGACTGAAATAATACTCTTTCAACTCCCTATGTATCCGCCATAAACGTGAATTTCTTCGAACATCGTCAATACATTTGAACTAAGGCAAGAGACTACTATATTTTCAGGATTCATTCCTCTCTCAATGTTGGCCATTGTTTTAACGATTGGTATGTGGGAAAGCAGCAACTGGCTTGGCAAGAATATTGTACATAATACTTGAAAAAGAAATTACAGGAAAGAATAGATAGGTGCACTGGACGCCGAAATAACACTCTTCAATCAATAAATCTATAGTTATTTTCAGTAAACAATTTGCTTTTAATATAAAATGGAAACCTCGGCTTTTTCGGCATTCTTGAAGTAAATAATTATGTAAACGATTTCTTTTTATCTCAGCTCTGACAATCCTTCCAACAAAGTCAAGAACAGAAAGCAGGTGCCTTTGGACAAAATATTGTGCGAAGTACTGGTGAAAGAAAGTATTTATCTCCTTCCAAATAGCTTTCATCACTTTACTCGATCCAAAGCTGTCTAGAAAATATCTAGCCCCTTAAAATTAACTTCTGCACATTTCTAAGTACACAACCACCACTTAACTCTACCGTTTTCCCATATATTTTTTCCATCGTTGATCTTTACAAAGAGTTTCAATCTCATCTCGCACAAAACAACGGACAAAATATATATCTCCCGATGTGAAAGTAAAACCAGTGGACTGAGAATACCGCTATGCTCTAGGGAATTGATGACAGTTATTGCAACAGGGTTCATTCTTATCTCAGCACTCATAAATGTTTCGACGAAGTTATGTGAGGAAAGCAGCCAGTGCCTAGGGAAACAATATTGTGCGATGTGCAGGTGAAAATCAACCCCTTTCCAAAACCTTAGATTATTTTTCCTTGATTCCACAACTGTATATCATTTTCTTCACATTTTTTTTCTCTTCTCGCAAGTAACAATCCTTCAGGAACAGAGTAAACATGTCAAAATCAAATGCACTCCTTCTCTCTCTCTCACACACATGTTGTCTTGCCCAGTTGCTTCCATCGACAAAAGTTCTATTGAAAAGCAGCCAGTGGTTCGAAAGACTATTACAAGAGCACTGGCCGTGCCATTTACAAGACATTAAATAAACACAACACTAAAAGAAACATGCTAACAAAGAAATCTGGTTCCGCTACAAATCCAGCACAATGAACTTCATCATCATCATCATCCAAGCAATTACTGAATACCGTCACAACTGCTGTAATCAAAAACAGTCTTGCTCAAAGTACTAGTTAAAGAAACTCCAATATCGCATACATATGTGGAAGAGATTTAACTCGAATTATGTTTCAGTTGTCAGATCGGGCCCATAACTTTTATTTTCGTTTACATGGCTCCCTTCATGATCTGATCAATTACAAAAGATACTTCATCAACATAATTCTAAGCTTTGTTGCTCAGTCGATGATGTAAAATGCCTGAAAATTAGGGTTCACAGGTTCGATTCTCCAACTGTTGGAATTTTTATCTAAGGAACGATGACAGTCATTGCGAGAAAATTTAGTAATTCCTCGTCGCTCACATTTTCTTCCTCCTAGACACTTCACAACATAGCTGATATGATTTTCGTTTCAAAATTTTACTATTCCTTCTCTAGAAATATAGTTAACATTTAGAAATCAAATACTCTCTCTCTCTCTCTCTTTCGTCAGTGTCAACATGATGTTTCAGACTTTAAATCTCAAGTACTATAGTTCGATTCTCCGGCTAATCTAAAATCCTTTTTCCAGAATAATTTAATAGCAACAGGATTTATTCTTCTCTCATTACTGAACAATGTTTTAAATGATCTTCGTTTGAAAGCAAACATTGATTTGGGAAAGGTTAAAAGAAAAATACCGACGAAAGAATATTCAAAAAAGCATACATGTAAATAGGTGTATTTGATATACCTCGAATTATGTGTGTCAGATCGGGCTTAAAACATTTATTTTCGTTTACATGGCTCCCTTTAAAATCTAAACAATTGCAAAATAAAACTTCATCAGCATAAGTCTCAGCTTGGTTGTTAATGTGTTTTCAGGTTCGATTCCCCATGTGTTGCAATATATATCAAGGTTTGGTGACCGCCAATTCGAAAAAGATTAATTAATTTCTCATCGCTCAAGACCAACACTTCCCCCTCCCCCCATCAGATTCACAACATAACTGTACATCATTTCCTTTACAAATTTCTTCTCGCAAATAACGACCATCCAGAAGTGAACTTAACATTTCAAAATCAAATACAATCTCTTTTTCCCAATATCACTAAAGGCAGCATCAAAATAATGCGCCAGACTGTAAACCCAAGGTTCTTTGGTTCGATTGGGTCGGAAACTAGGCGTTTTAAGGTTCGACGCCCAATGTGTTGCAATTTATATATGAGGACAGTGAATACGAAAGGATTCATTAATTTCTCATCGCCCTAGTTTTCCACCCTTAGATTCACAACTTAACTGTACATCATTTTCTTTACAAATTCCTTCTCGCAAATAACAACCATCCAGAACTGAAGTAAACGTATCAAAATCAAATACATCTCTCTCTCCCCCAGTATCACTAAAGGCAGCATCAAAGTAATGCTCCTGACTGTAAATACAAGGTACTATGGTTCGATTGCCCGGCTAATCTTATATCTTTTTCGAAATTGGTTGCTCAGCTGATGCCTACAACTGGGAGTTTTCAGGTTCGATTCCCCAGCTGATTTTCTCGATGTTTCATGACAATCAGTAACACAAATTCATAAATTTCTCTTCGCTTACATTTTACCCTAAAACAGTTATGCAGGAAAGCAAGCATATTAGTATGGAAGTAAGTGCCAAGTACTGATAAATGAACTATCACACAGCATGGATACGTGCACATGACGTCCTAATATAACTGATATGACTGAAATAATACTCTTTCAACTCTCTCTATGTATCCGCTATTTTCAGGATTCATTCCTCTCTCAATGTTGACCATTGTTTTCACGATTGATATGTAGGAAAGCAGCAAGTGGCTTGGCAAGAATATTGTACATAATACTTGAAAAAGAAATTCCAGGAAAGAATAGATAGGTGCACTGGCCGCCGAAATAACACTCTTCAATCAATGAATCAATAATTATTTTCAGTAAACAATTTGCTTTTGATCATAAAATGGGAACCTCGGCTTTTTCGGCATTCTTAGCCCACCCGGTTGGCTCAGTGGCGAGCGTGTCGGACTCATGACCTGGTGGTTGTGAGTTCGATACCTGGTTGAGGCCAACCTTCTTTTCGGCGTATTTTTGCCTCTCACCTGTGCTGATGCATGTGAGAAATGTTGTCAGTGGCTTTGGAAAGAAACTAGTGCAAGTACCGGGGTGAGAATACCAGGAAACACACGTGCGTCACCGACCGCCATGATATGACCTTAGCTGTTAAAGTGGCGTTAAACCCCCAATACAACCAACCAACATCGGCATTCTTAAGGTAAATATGTAAAGTTCATATGACTTTCAAAGTGGTTGTATGTAGAAATGCACAGGGTCATTACATAATTTTGTAAGATCTTGCCAGGAATTCTCAATTGTGCTACTTACAAAATTTATTCTTCATTCTAACAGGTGTAATGCAGAATTCTATATGATTCTTGATCTACATGTTTATCAAAACAGATGACACTCAAAATTATGTACGGAGGGAGCATCACATCAACCGAGAAAAGATCAATTATACAGCCTGAGGAAGATATGAAGAAAGGGAAGCTATACTTATTGTACGAAGTATATTTATTGGAGAAAAAAGAATTAACATCATAGTCCGAGAATAAAAACCAATAAACGTGAGAGAAACAACAAGGAGACCGCAGCTGCAATATCAAGTCAGCAAAAACGGATGGATGGAATGGAGGATTAGTTGGATGGATGCGTGTGTGGACTGTTGGACGAATGAATGGATATATGGATGGCAATATGGATGGATAGAGAAAAAATGAAGTTTGCAGGTAGAATAAAGAAATAATCAGAGAAAACTAGACAGATAGCACGTGAGGAAATAATGAATGATAGACAATAAGACAGGAGGTGGTGGAATAGTCATAGACAGAAACAAGGATAGAGAGACTGTGAGAAAGGAGATAGAGATAAAGATAGAAAAAAGACAGACAGAGAGATAAAGATTAAAAGAGAAGTGAGATATAAAAAGAGGAGGGAAAGCAATAGGAAGTGATAGAGAGAAAGATAGACCGAGAGAAAGATAAGACGCGAAAAAAAAGGAAAGAGATAGAGAGACAGAGATATAGCGGGCGACAGTGACAAAAATAAAGAACGTGAGATATAGAGGGCGATAAGAAGGAGCAGAGACAAAGAGCTCGAAAATGAATAGAGATTGACAGAGAGAGAGAGGGACAGAGAGATAGACAGAGAGAGAGAGCGAGAGAGAGACAGGGAGAGAGATAGAGAAACAAAGAGAAAGAGAGAGAGAGAGAGACAGAAAGACAGACAGACAGAAGTAATTGAGAGATAGGGATGAAAAGAAACGGAAAAAGTGAAACGAGAGACAGAGAGAAAGAAAGATCGAAATGACAGAGATATTACAGGAAACTGAGGGTGAATACATATTTCAGACAGTTTAGATTGAGGGGTAAAATTATGAAGAAGAAGTAGGGAGAAAAGAGTCATCAATGAAATCACACTGCAGGCACAGGTTCGTCATCTGAGGGTCCATTCAATTAAATTGGTTGAAATATGAAGGAAGTAGATACAACAAGTTAATCGACTGGAGCTAAAATACGGTTGAGGTCATAGTTGTAAATACTAACGGTATATCTGCCGAACTGAGAGAATATATAACCTACCACAGATACATGCTTACAGCATTTGGTTCAAGTAAAAGCAGGGACATTGTTTCAAATTTTGAGGGAACATCGAACTGGGAATGTGTTTCACCGTCTGAGAGAAAGTAGAAAGAACCAAAAGAACGTCTTTCCGACCGGCGGTGCCGGCTAACAGGTTGGGAGTAAAATATCTGAAAGGAAACGGATTTATAGCTTGATGATACATCTCACTCCCTTTGGCTTCCATCTCAATTCCTAAAAGAACATAAAACGGGCTCTTGCAGTAATCAATAGACAGAGGACACATCTTCGAACTGTAGGTTCATCAAGTGAGCAAGGGATACAGTCTAATTTGAAGACCGATAAATTTTCAGTTTGAACACAGCTTTAGGACCTTAAGGTGTATCCGAGTGACTCGGGTGCATCTTATAGACTAACTTTGGGTTCAACGCTGATTAATATTCGAAGACTGGAACAAAACTTATAATTCGGATCATATCTAAACTTACACCTAACAGATTAAGGGTACATATCATGTTCAGTGTGTATAGGCAAAATGTGCAATTGGTACAATTTGAGCTAGGCAAGTGATCCAAGGCATAGGGGTACATTCAACTGACTGTTGGTACGGTTTCAAAGTCGTCAAAAAGGACATGAAATAGACTGGACAAACATTCCACGAACTAAGGATATAATCTCAGGGACTCAATGTGCTTCTTACGGTCCGAGGGTAGGTTGTAGTCGCTCTGCGTATGAAATCGCCAACTGTAGGTACAGGCTTAGGAACTATTGCAGTCAATTTAAGTTGGGAATACAGATTCAGGACCTATTTAAAAACAATTATAACCGATATACTTCTCGACGCTGAAGGCTGTAAGACTCAAGCAAAAGGCAGAAATATTCTGAGACTGAAGGTACATCTTTTGGACTAAAGGTAAAACAAGCAGACTGAGGGGGCTAAGGCACGATATTTGGTTTATTTCAAAGTTAAAACAAGTGTCTGGATCTTCATTTACATTTGACAGACCGACGATACATCTTACAGAAAGACAAAGTTCCAAAAAGTGGTAAACCATATCGAATAATTTCCAGAGATAAGGTTTATCTCTTGACTACAAGTGCAGCCGATTAAAGTAGAGAAATAAGGAACTGGTTGATTCTCATGCGTTTGTTCACTCATCTCATGGGCTAACGAGTCATCTCAAAAATGGAGGGTAAAATGAGACTAAAGACGGTGTTAAGGACTAATGGACAAGTTTTACGGACTAAATATATTTCTCCGGATGTGAAAGTACAACCTGCAAACTGAGGATACAATCGCCGATACTGAGAACATGTTTATGGAAATGACTACAGTTATTGCAACAGGATTTCTTTTTATCTCAGCTCTGATAAACCTTCCAACAAAGTCAGGAACAGAAAGCAGGTACCTTTGGACAAAATATTGTGCGAAGTACTGGTGAAAGAAAGTAATGAACTCCTTCCAGATAGCTTTCATCACTTAATTCGATCCAAAGCTGTCCAGAAAATATCGAGCCCCTTAAAATTAACTTCTGCACATTTCTAAATACACAACCACTAAAATTTACCGTGTTCCCACAGTTTTCTTTTTCTATCGTTGTTCTTTACAAAGAGTTTCAATCGCTTCTCGCACAAAACAACGGACTATATGACAGTTATTGCAACAGGGTTCATTCTTATCTCAGCACTCATAAATGTTTCGACGAAGTTATGTGAGGAAAGTGCCTAGGGAAACAATATTGTGCGATGTGCAGGTGAAAATCAACCCCTTCCCAAAACCTTAGATTATTTTTCCTTGAATCCACAACTGTATATCATTTTCTTCACATTTTTTTTCTCTTCTCGCAAGTAACAATCCTTCAGGAACAGAGTAAACATGTCAAAATCAAATGCACTTCTTCTCTCTCTCTCTCTCTCTCTCTCACACATGTTGTCTTGCCCAGTTGCTTCCATCGACAAAGTTCTATTGAAAAGCAGCCAGTGGTTCGAAAGACTATTACAAGAGCACTGGCCGTGCCATTTACAAGACATTAAGTAAACACAACACTAAAAGAAACATGCTAACAAAGAAATCTGGTTCCGCTACAAATCCAGCACAATGAACTTCATCATCATCATCCAAGCAATTACTGAATACCGTCACAACTGCTGTAATCAAAAAAAGTCTTGCTCAAAGTACTAGTTAAAGAAACTCCAATATCGCATACATATGTGGAAGGGATTTAACTCGAATTATGTCTCAGTTGTCAGATCGGGCCCATAACTTTTATTTTCGTTTACATGGCTCCCTTCATGATCTGATCAATTACAAAAGATACTTCATCAACATAATTCTAAGCTTTGTTGCTCAGTCGATGATGTAAAATGCCTGAAAATTAGGGTTCACAGGTTCGATTCTCCAACTGTTGGAATTTTTATCTAATTTATCTAAGGAACGATGACAGTCATTGCGAGAAAATTTAGTAATTCCTCGTCGCTCACATTTTCTTCCTCCCTGACACTTCACAACATAGCTGATACGATTTTCGTTTCAAAATCTTACTATTCCTTCTCTAGAAATATAGTTAACATTTAGAAATCAAATACTCTCTCTCTCTCGTCAGTGTCAACATGATGTTTCAGACTTTAAATCTCAAGTACTATAGTTCGATTCTCCGGCTAATCTAAAATCCTTTTTCCAGAATAATTTAATAGCAACAGGATTTATTCTTCTCTCATTACTGAACAATGTTTTAAATGATCTTCGTTTGAAAGCAAACAGTGATTTGGGAAAGGTTAAAAGAAAAATACCGACGAAAGAATATTCAAAAAAGCATAAATAGGTGTATTTGATATACCTCGAATTATGTGTGTCAGATCGGGCTTAAAACATTTATTTTCGTTTATATGACTCCCTTTAAAATCTGAACAATTGCAAAATAAAACTTCATCAGCATAAGTCTCAGCTTGGTTGTTAATGTGTCTTCAGGTTCGATTCCCCATGTGTTGCAATACATATCAAGGTTTGGTGACCGCCAATTCGAAAAAGATTAATTAATTTATCATCGCTCACGACCAACCCTTCCCCATCCCCCCATCAGATTCACAACATAACTGTAAATCATTTCCTTTACAAATTTCTTCTCGCAAATAACGACCATCCAGAAGTGAACTTAACATTTCAAAATCAAATACAATCTCTTTTTCCCAATATCACTAAATGCAGCATCAAAATAATGCGCCAGACTGTAAACCCAAGGTTCTTTGGTTCGATTGGGTCGGAAACTAGGCGTTTTAAGGTTCGACTCCCAATGTGTTGCAATTTATATATGAGGACAGTGAATACGAAAGGATTCATTAATTTCTCATCGCCCTAGTTTTCCACCCTTAGATTCACAACGTAACTGTACACCATTTTCTTTACAAATTCCTTCTCGCAAATAACAACCATCCAGAACTGAAGTAAACGTATCAAAATCAAATACATCTCTCTCTCCCCCAGTATCACTAAAGGCAGCATCAAAGTAATGCTCCTGACTGTAAATACAAGGTACTATGGTTCGATTGCCCGGCTAATCTTATATCTTTTTCGAAATTGGTTGCTCAGTTGATGCCTACAACCGGGAGTTTTCAGGTTCGATTCCCCAGCTGATTTTCTCGATGTTTCATGACAATCAGTAACACAAATTCATAAATTTCTCTTTGCTTACATTTTACCCTAAAACAGTTATGCAGGAAAGCAAGCATATTAGTATGGAAGTAAGTGCCAAGTACTGATAAATGAACTATCACACAGCATGGATACGTGCACATGACGTCCTAATATAACCGATATGACTGAAATAATACTCTTTCAACTCTCTATGTATCCGCTATTTTCAGGATTCATTCCTCTCTCAATGTTGACCATTGTTTTCACGATTGATATGTGGGAAAGCAGCAAGTGGCTTGGCAATAATATTGTACATAATACTTGAAAAAGAAATTACAGGAAAGAATAGATAGGTGCACTGGCCGCCGAAATAACACTCTTCAATCAATGAATCAATAATTATTTTCAGTAAACAATTTACTTTTGATCATAAAATGGGAACCTCGGCTTTTTCGGCATTCTTAGCCCACCCGGTTGGCTCAGTGGCGAGCGTGTCGGACTCATGACCTGGTGGTTGTGAGTTCGATACCTGGTTGAGGCCAACCTTCTTTTCGGCGTATTTTTGCCTCTCACCTGTGCTGATGCATGTGAGAAATGTTGTCAGTGGCTTTGGAAAGAAACTAGTGCAAGTACCGGGGTGAGAATACCAGGAAACACACGTGCGTCACCGACCGCCATGATATGACCTTAGCTGTTAAAGTGGCGTTAAACCCCCAATACAACCAACCAACATCGGCATTCTTAAGGTAAATATGTAAAGTTCATATGACTTTCAAAGTGGTTGTATGTAGAAATGCACAGGGTCATTACATAATTTTGTAAGATCTTGCCAGGAATTCTCAATTGTGCTACTTACAAAATTTATTCTTCATTCTAACAGGTGTAATGCAGAATTCTATATGATTCTTGATCTACATGTTTATCAAAACAGATGACACTCAAAATTATGTACGGAGGGAGCATCACATCAACTGAGAAAAGATCAATTATACAGCCTGAGGAAGATATGAAGAAAGGGAAGCTGTACTTATTGTACGAAGTATATTTATTGGAGAAAAAAGAATTAACATCATAGTCCGAGAATAAAAACCAATAAACGTGAGAGAAACAACAAGGAGACCGCAGCTGCAATATCAAGTCAGCAAAAACGGATGGATGGAATGGAGGATTAGTTGGATGGATGCGTGTGTGGACTGTTGGACGAATGAATGGATATATGGATGGCAATATGGATGGATAGAGAAAAAATGAAGTTTGCAGGTAGAATAAAGAAATAATCAGAGAAAACTAGACAGATAGCACGTGAGGAAATAATGAATGATAGACAATAAGACAGGAGGTGGTGGAATAGTCATAGACAGAAACAAGGATAGAGAGACTGTGTGAAAGGAGATAGAGATAAAGATAGAAAAAAGACAGACAGAGGGATAAAGATTAAAAGAGAAGTGAGATATAAAAAGAGGAGGGAAAGCAATAGGAAGTGATAGAGAGAAAGACAGACCGAGAGAAAGATAAGACGCGAAAAAAAAGGAAAGAGATAGAGAGACAGAGATATAGCGGGCGACAGTGAGAAAAATAAAGAACGTGAGATATAGAGGGCGATAAGAAGGAGCAGAGACAAAGAGCTCAAAAATGAATAGAGATTGACAGAGAGAGAGAGGGACAGAGAGATAGACAGAGAGAGAGAGCGAGAGAGAGACAGGGAGAGAGAGAGAGAGAAACAAAGAGAAAGAGAGAGAGAGAGAGAGACAGAAAGACAGACAGACAGAAGTAATTGAGAGATAGGGATGAAAAGAAACGGAAAAAGTGAAACGAGAGACAGAGAGAAAGAAAGATCGAAATGAAAGAGATATTACAGGAAACTGAGGGTGAATACATATTTCAGACAGTTTAGATTGAGGGGTAAAATTATGAAGTAGAAGTAGGGAGAAAAGAGTCATCAATGAAATCACACTGCAGGCACAGGTTCGTCATCTGAGGGTCCATTCAATTAAATTGGTTGAAATATGAAGGAAGTAGATACAACAAGTTAATCGACTGGAGCTAAAATACGGTTGAGGTCATAGTTGTAAATACTAACGGTATATCTGCCGAACTGAGAGAATATATAACCTACCACAGATACATGCTTACAGCATTTGGTTCAAGTAAAAGCAGGGACATTGTTTCAAATTTTGAGGGAACATCGAACTGGGAATGTGTTTCACCGTCTGAGAGAAAGTAGAAAGAACCAAAAGAACGTCTTTCCGACCGGCGGTGCCGGCTAACAGGTTGGGAGTAAAATATCTGAAAGGAAACGGATTTATAGCTTGATGATACATCTCACTCCCTTTGGCTTCCATCTCAATTCCTAAAAGAACATAAAACGGGCTCTTGCAGTAATCAATAGACAGAGGACACATCTTCGAACTGTAGGTTCATCAAGTGAGCAAGGGATACAGTCTAATTTGAAGACCGATAAATTTTAAGTTTGAACACAGCTTTAGGACCTTAAGGTGTATCCGAGTGACTCAGGTGCATCTTATAGACTAACTTTGGGTTCAACGCTGATTAATATTCGAAGACTGGAACAAAACTTATAATTCGGATCATATCTAAACTTACACCTAACAGATTAAGGGTACATATCATGTTCAGTGTGTATAGGCAAAATGTGCAATTGGTACAATTTGAGCTAGGCAAGTGATCCAAGGCATAGGGGTACATTCAACTGACTGTTGGTACGGTTTCAAAGTCGTCAAAAAGGACATGAAATAGACTGGACAAACATTCCACGAACTAAGGATATAATCTCAGGGACTCAATGTGCTTCTTACGGTCCGAGGGTAGGTTGTAGTCGCTCTGCGTATGAAATCGCCAACTGTAGGTACAGGCTTAGGAACTATTGCAGTCAATTTAAGTTGGGAATACAGATTCAGGACCTATTTAAAAACAATTATAACCGATATAGTTCTCGACGCTGAAGGCTGTAAGACTCAAGCAAAAGGCAGAAATATTCTGAGACTGAAGGTACATCTTTTGGACTAAAGGTAAAACAAGCAGACTGAGGGGGCTTAGGCACGATATTTGGTTTATTTCAAAGTTAAAACAAGTGTCTGGATCTTCATTTACATTTGACAGACCGACGATACATCTTACAGAAAGACAAAGTTCCAAAAAGTGGTAAACCATATCGAATAATTTCCAGAGATAAGGTTTATCTCTTGACTACAAGTGCAGCCGATTAAAGTAGAGAAATAAGGAACTGGTTGATTCTCATTCGTTTGTTCACTCATCTCATGGGCTAACGAGTCATCTCAAAAATGAGACTAAAGACGGTGTTAAGGACTAATGGACAAGTATTACGGACTAAATGTATTTCTCCGGATGTGAAAGTACAACCTGCAAACTGAGGATACAATCGCCGATACTGAGAACATGTTTATGGAAATGACTACAGTTATTGCAACAGGATTTCTTTTTATCTCAGCTCTGATAAACCTTCCAACAAAGTCAGGAACAGAAAGCAGGTACCTTTGGACAAAATATTGTGCGAAGTACTGGTAAAAGAAAGTAATGATCTCCTTCCAGATAGCTTTCATCACTTTATTCGATCCAAAGCTGTCCAGAAAATATCGAGCCCCTTAAAATTAACTTCTGCACATTTCTAAATACATAGCCACTAAAATTTACCGTTCCCACAGTTTTCTTTTTCTATCGTTGTTCTTTACAAAGAGTTTCAATCGCTTCTCGCACAAAACAACGGACTATATGACAGTTATTGCTACAGGGTTCATTCTTATCCCAGCACTAATAAATGTTTCGACGAAGTTATGTGAGGAAAGTGCCTAGGGAAACAATATTGTGCGATGTGCAGGTGGAAATCAACCCCTTCCCAAAACCTTAGATTATTTTTCCTTGAATCCACAACTGTATATATCATTTTCTTCACATTTTTTTTCTCTTCTCGCAAGTAACAATCCTTCAGGAACAGAGTAAACATGTCAAAATCAAATGCACTTCTTCTCTCTCTCTCTCTCACACATGTTGTCTTGCCCAGTTGCTTCCATCGACAAAAGTTCTATTGAAAAGCAGCCAGTGGTTCGAAAGACTATTACAAGAGCACTGGCCGCGCCATTTACAAGACATTAAGAAAACACAACACTAAAAGAAACATGCTAACAAAGAAATCTGGTTCCGCTACAAATCCAGCACAATGAACTTCATCATCATCATCATCCAAGCAATAACTGAATACCGTCACAACTGCTGTAATCAAAAACAGTCTTGCTCAAAGTACTAGTTAAAGAAACTCAGATATCGCATACATATGTGGAAGGGATTTAACTCGAATTATGTCTCAGTATGGCCCATAACTTTTATTTTCGTTTACATGGCTCCCTTCATGATCTAATCAATTACAAAAGATACTTCATCAACATAATTCTAAGCTTTGTTGCTCAGTCGATGATGTAAAATGCCTGAAAATTAGGGTTCACAGGTTCGATTCTCCAACTGTTGGAATTTTTATCTAATTTATCTAAGGAACGATGACAGTCATTGCGAGAAAATTTAGTAATTCCTCGTCGCTCACATTTTCTTCCTCCCTGACACTTCACAACATAGCTGATACGATTTTCGTTTCAAAATCTTACTATTCCATCTCTAGAAATATAGTTAACATTTAGAAATCAAATACTCTCTCTCTCTCGTCAGTGTCAACATGATGTTTCAGACTTTAAATCTCAAGTACTATAGTAAGATTCTCCGGCTAATCTAAAATCCTTTTTCCAGAATAATTTAATAGCAACAGGATTTATTCTTCTCTCATTACTGAACAATGTTTTAAATGATCTTCGTTTGAAACCAAACAGTGATTTGGGAAAGGTTAAAAGAAAAATACCGACGAAAGAATATTCAAAAAAGCATACATAGGTGTATTTGATATACCTCGAATTACGTGTGTCAGATCGGGCTTAAAACATTTATTTTCGTTTATATGACTCCCTTTAAAATCTGAACAATTGCAAAATAAAACTTCATCAGCATAAGTCTCAGCTTGGTTGTTAATGTGTCTTCAGGTTCGATTCCCCATGTGTTGCAATACATATCAAGGTTTGGTGACCGCCAATTCGAAAAAGATTAATTAATTTATCATCGCTCACGACCAACCCTTCCCCATCCCCCCATCAGATTCACAACATAACTGTAAATCATTTCCTTTACAAATTTCTTCTCGCAAATAACGACCATCCAGAAGTGAACTTAACATTTCAAAATCAAATACAATCTCTTTTTCCCAATATCACTAAATGCAGCATCAAAATAATGCGCCAGACTGTAAACCCAAGGTTCTTTGGTTCGATTGGGTCGGGAACTAGGCGTTTTAAGGTTCGACTCCCAATGTGTTGCAATTTATATATGAGGACAGTGAATACGAAAGGATTCATTAATTTCTCATCGCCCTAGTTTTCCACCCTTAGATTCACAACGTAACTGTACACCATTTTCTTTACAAATTCCTTCTCGCAAATAACAACCATCCAGAACTGAAGTAAACGTATCAAAATCAAATACATCTCTCTCTCCCCCAGTATCACTAAAGGCAGCATCAAAGTAATGCTCCTGACTGTAAATACAAGGTACTATGGTTCGATTGCCCGGCTAATCTTATATCTTTTTCGAAATTGGTTGCTCAGTTGATGCCTACAACCGGGAGTTTTCAGGTTCGATTCCCCAGCTGATTTTCTCGATGTTTCATGACAATCAGTAACACAAATTCATAAATTTCTCTTCGCTTACATTTTACCCTAAAACAGTTATGCAGGAAAGCAAGCATATTAGTATGGAAGTAAGTGCCAAGTACTGATAAATGAACTATCACACAGCATGGATACATGCACATGACGTCCTAATATAACCGATATGACTGAAATAATACTCCTTCAACTCTATGTATCCGCTATTTTCAGGATTCATTCCTCTCTCAATGTTGACCATTGTTTTCACGATTGATATGTGGGAAAGCAGCAAGTGGCTTGGCAAGAATATTGTACTTAATACTTGAAAAAGAAATTACAGGAAAGAATAGATAGGTGCACTGGCCGCCGAAATAACACTCTTCAATCAATGAATCAATAATTATTTTCAGTAAACAATTTACTTTTGATCATAAAATGGGAACCTCGGCTTTTTCGGCATTCTTAGCCCAACCGGTTGGCTCAGTGGCGAGCGTGTCGGACTCATGACCTGGTGGTTGTGAGTTCGATACCTGGTTGAGGCCAACCTTCTTTTTGGCGTATTTTTGCCTCTCACCTGTGCTGATGCATGTGAGAAATGTTGTCAGTGGCTTTGGAAAGAAACTAGTGCAAGTACCGGGGTGAGAATACCAGGAAACACACGTGCGTCACCGACCGCCATGATATGACCTTAGCTGTTAAAGTGGCGTTAAACCCCCAATACAACCAACCAACATCGGCATTCTTAAGGTAAATATGTAAAGTTCATATGACTTTCAAAGTGGTTGTATGTAGAAATGCACAGGGTCATTACATAATTTTGTAAGATCTTGCCAGGAATTCTCAATTGTGCTACTTACAAAATTTATTCTTCATTCTAACAGGTGTAATGCAGAATTCTATATGATTCTTGATCTACATGTTTATCAAAACAGATGACACTCAAAATTATGTACGGAGGGAGCATCACATCAACTGAGAAAAGATCAATTATACAGCCTGAGGAAGATATGAAGAAAGGGAAGCTGTACTTATTGTACGAAGTATATTTATTGGAGAAAAAAGAATTAACATCATAGTCCGAGAATAAAAACCAATAAACGTGAGAGAAACAACAAGGAGACCGCAGCTGCAATATCAAGTCAGCAAAAACGGATGGATGGAATGGAGGATTAGTTGGATGGATGCGTGTGTGGACTGTTGGACGAATGAATGGATATATGGATGGCAATATGGATGGATAGAGGAAAAATGAAGTTTGCAGGTAGAATAAAGAAATAATCAGAGAAAACTAGACAGATAGCACGTGAGGAAATAATGAATGATAGACAATAAGACAGGAGGTGGTGGAATAGTCATAGACAGAAACAAGGATAGAGAGACTGTGTGAAAGGAGATAGAGATAAAGATAGAAAAAAGACAGACAGAGGGATAAAGATTAAAAGAGAAGTGAGATATAAAAAGAGGAGGAAAAGCAATAGGAAGTGATAGAGAGAAAGACAGACCGAGAGAAAGATAAGACGCGAAAAAAAAGGAAAGAGATAGAGAGACAGAGATATAGCGGGCGACAGTGACAAAAATAAAGAACGTGAGATATAGAGGGCGATAAGAAGGAGCAGAGACAAAGAGCTCGAAAATGAATAGAGATTGACAGAGAGAGAGAGGGACAGAGAGATAGACAGAGAGAGAGAGAGCGAGAGAGAGACAGGGAGAGAGAGACAGATGGAGAAACAAAGAGAGAGAGAGAGAGAGAGAGAGAGAGAGAGACAGAAAGACAGACACACAGAAGTAATTGAGAGATAGGGATGAAAAGAAACGGAAAAAGTGAAACGAGAGACAGAGAGAAAGAAAGATCGAAATGACAGAGATATTACAGGAAACTGAGGGTGAATACATATTTCAGACAGTTTAGATTGAGGGGTAAAATTATGAAGAAGAAGTAGGGAGAAAAGAGTCATCAATGAAATCACACTGCAGGCACAGGTTCGTCATCTGAGGGTCCATTCAATTAAATTGGTTGAAATATGAAGGAAGTAGATACAACAAGTTAATCGACTGGAGCTAAAATACGGTTGAGGTCATAGTTGTAAATACTAACGGTATATCTGCCGAACTGAGAGAATATATAACCTACCACAGATACATGCTTACAGCATTTGGTTCAAGTAAAAGCAGGGACATTGTTTCAAATTTTGAGGGAACATCGAACTGGGAATGTGTTTCACCGTCTGAGAGAAAGTAGAAAGAACCAAAAGAACGTCTTTCCGACCGGCGGTGCCGGCTAACAGGTTGGGAGTAAAATATCTGAAAGGAAACGGATTTATAGCTTGATGATACATCTCACTCCCTTTGGCTTCCATCTCAATTCCTAAAAGAACATAAAACGGGCTCTTGGAGTAATCAATAGACAGAGGACACATCTTCGAACTGTAGGTTCATCAAGTGAGCAAGGGATACAGTCTAATTTGAAGACCGATAAATTTTAAGTTCGAACACAGCTTTAGGACCTTAAGGTGTATCCGAGTGACTCAGGTGCATCTTATAGACTAACTTTGGGTTCAACGCTGATTAATATTCGAAGACTGGAACAAAACTTATAATTCGGATCATATCTAAACTTACACCTAACAGATTAAGGGTACATATCATGTTCAGTGTGTATAGGCAAAATGTGCGATTGGTACAATTTGAGCTAGGCAAGTGATCCAAGGCATAGGGGTACATTCAACTGACTGTTGGTACGGTTTCAAAGTCGTCAAAAAGGACATGAAATAGACTGGACAAACATTCCACGAACTAAGGATATAATCTCAGGGACTCAATGTGCTTCTTACGGTCCGAGGGTAGGTTGTAGTCGCTCTGCGTATGAAATCGCCAACTGTAGGTACAGGCTTAGGAACTATTGCAGTCAATTTAAGTTGGGAATACAGATTCAGGACCTATTTAAAAACAATTATAACCGATATACTTCTCGACGCTGAAGGCTGTAAGAATCAAGCAAAAGGCAGAAATATTCTGAGACTGAAGGTACATCTTTTGGACTAAAGGTAAAACAAGCAGACTGAGGGGGCTTAGGCACGATATTTGGTTTATTTCAAAGTTAAAACAAGTGTCTGGATCTTCATTTACATTTGACAGACCGACGATACATCTTACAGAAAGACAAAGTTCCAAAAAGTGGTAAACCATATCGAATAATTTCCAGAGATAAGGTTTATCTCTTGACTACAAGTGCAGCCGATTAAAGTAGAGAAATAAGGAACTGGTTGATTCTCATGCGTTTGTTCACTCATCTCATGGGCTAACGAGTCATCTCAAAAATGGAGGGTAAAATGAGACTAAAGACGGTGTTAAGGACTAATGGACAAGTATTACGGACTAAATGTATTTCTCCGGATGTGAAAGTACAACCTGCAAACTGAGGATACAATCGCCGATACTGAGAACATGTTTATGGAAATGACTACAGTTATTGCAACAGGATTTCTTTTTATCTCAGCTCTGATAAACCTTCCAACAAAGTCAGGAACAGAAAGCAGGTACCTTTGGACAAAATATTGTGCGAAGTACTGGTGAAAGAAAGTAATGATCTCCTTCCAGATAGCTTTCATCACTTTATTCGATCCAAAGCTGTCCAGAAAATATCGAGCCCCTTAAAATTAACTTCTGCACATTTCTAAATACACAGCCACTAAAATTTACCGTGTTCCCCCAGTTTTCTTTTTCTATCGTTGTTCTTTACAAAGAGTTTCAATCGCTTCTCGCACAAAACAACGGACTATATGAGTGTTATTACAACAGGGTTCATTCTTATCTCAGCACTAATAAATGTTTCGACGAAGTTATGTGAGGAAAGTGCCTAGGGAAACAATATTGTGCGATGTGCAGGTGAAAATCAACCCCTTCCCAAAACCTTAGATTATTTTTCCTTGAATCCACAACTGTATATCATTTTCTTCACATTTTTTTTCTCTTCTCGCAAGTAACAATCCTTCAGGAACAGAGTAAACATGTCAAAATCAAATGCACTTCTTCTCTCTCTCTCTCTCTCTCTCTCACACATGTTGTCTTGCCCAGTTGCTTCCATCGACAAAAGTTCTATTGAAAAGCAGCCAGTGGTTCGAAAGACTATTACAAGAGCACTGGCCGCGCCATTTACAAGACATTAAGAAAACACAACACTAAAAGAAACATGCTAACAAAGAAACCTGCTTCCGTTACAAATCCAGCACAATGAACTTCATCATCATCATCATCCAAGCAATTACTGAATACCGTCACAACTGCTGTAATCAAAAACAGTCTTGCTCAAAGTACTAGTTAAAGAAACTCCAATATCGCATACATATGTGGAAGGGATTTAACTCGAATTATGTCTCAGTTGTCAGATCGGGCCCATAACTTTTATTTTCGTTTACATGGCTCCCTTCATGATCTGATCAATTACAAAAGATACTTCATCAACATAATTCTAAGCTTTGTTGCTCAGTCGATGATGTAAAATGCCTGAAAATTAGGGTTCACAGGTTCGATTCTCCAACTGTTGGAATTTTTATCTAAGGAACGATGACAGTCATTGCAAGAAAATTTAGTAATTCCTCGTCGCTCACATTTTCTTCCTCCCTGACACTTCACAACATAGCTGATACGATTTTCGTTTCAAAATCTTACTATTCCTTCTCTAGAAATATAGTTAACATTTAGAAATCGAATACTCTCTCTCTCTCGTCAGTGTCAACATGATGTTTCAGACTTTAAATTTCAAGTACTATAGTTCGATTCTCCGGCTAATCTAAAATCCTTTTTCCAGAATAATTTAATAGCAACAGGATTTATTCTTCTCTCATTACTGAACAATGTTTTAAATGATCTTCGTTTGAAAGCAAACAGTGATTTGGGAAAGGTTAAAAGAAAAATACCGACGAAAGAATATTCAAAAAAGCATAAATAGGTGTATTTGATATACCTCGAATTATGTGTGTCAGATCGGGCTTAAAACATTTATTTTCGTTTATATGACTCCCTTTAAAATCTGAACAATTGCAAAATAAAACTTCATCAGCATAAGTCTCAGCTTGGTTGTTAATGTGTCTTCAGGTTCGATTCCCCATGTGTTGCAATACATATCAAGGTTTGGTGACCACCAATTCGAAAAAGATTAATTATCATCGCTCACGACCAACCCTTCCCCATCCCCCCATCAGATTCACAACATAACTGTAAATCATTTCCTTTACAAATTTCTTCTCGCAAATAACGACCATCCAGAAGTGAACTTAACATTTCAAAATCAAATACAATCTCTTTTTCCCAATATCACTAAATGCAGCATCAAAATAATGCGCCAGACTGTAAACCCAAGGTTCTTTGGTTCGATTGGGTCGGAAACTAGGCGTTTTAAGGTTCGACTCCCAATGTGTTGCAATTTATGAGGACAGTGAATACGAAAGGATTCATTAATTTCTCATCGCCCTAGTTTTCCACCCTTAGATTCACAACGTAACTGTACACCATTTTCTTTACAAATTCCTTCTCGCAAATAACAACCATCCAGAACTGAAGTAAACGTATCAAAATCAAATAAATCTCTCTCCCCCCAGTATCACTAAAGGCAGCATCAAAGTAATGCTCCTGACTGTAAATACAAGGTACTATGGTTCGATTGCCCGGCTAATCTTATATCTTTTTCGAAATTGGTTGCTCAGTTGATGCCTACAACTGGGAGTTTTCAGGTTCGATTCCCCAGCTGATTTTCTCTATGTTTCATGACAATCAGTAACACAAATTCATGAATTTCTCTTCTCTTACATTTTACCCTAAAACAGTTATGCAGGAAAGCAAGCATATTAGTATGGAAGTAAGTGCCAAGTACTGATAAATGAAGTATCACACAGCATGGATACGTGCACATGACGTCCTAATATAACTGATATGACTGAAATAATACTCTTTCAACTCTCTATGTATCCGCTATTTTCAGGATTCATTCCTCTCTCAATGTTAACCATTGTTTTCACGATTGATATGTGGGAAAGCAGCAAGTGGCTTGGCAAGAATATTGTACATAATACTTGAAAAAGAAATTACAGGAAAGAAGAAATAGGTGCAGTGGCCGCCGAAATAACACTCTTCAATCAATGAATCAATAATTATTTTCAGTAAACAATTTGCTTTTGATCATAAAATGGGAACCTCGGCTTTTTCGGCATTCTTAGCCCAACCGGTTGGCTCAGTGGCGAGCGTGTCGGACTCATGACCTGGTGGTTGTGAGTTCGATACCTGGTTGAGGCCAACCTTCTTTTCGGCGTATTTTTGCCTCTCACCTGTGCTGATGCATGTGAGAAATGTTGTCAGTGGCTTTGGAAAGAAACTAGTGCAAGTACCGGGGTGAGAATACCAGGAAACACACGTGCGTCACCGACCGCCATGATATGACCTTGGCTGTTAAAGTGGCGTTAAACCCCCAATACAACCAACCAACATCGGCATTCTTAAGGTAAATATGTAAAGTTCATATGACTTTCAAAGTGGTTGTATGTAGAAATGCACAGGGTCATTACATAATTTTGTAAGATCTTGCCAGGAATTCTCAATTGTGCTACTTACAAAATTTATTCTTCATTCTAACAGGTGTAATGCAGAATTCTATATGATTCTTGATCTACATGTTTATCAAAACAGATGACACTCAAAATTATGTACGGAGGGAGCATCACATCAACTGAGAAAAGATCAATTATACAGCCTGAGGAAGATATGAAGAAAGGGAAGCTGTACTTATTGTACGAAGTATATTTATTGGAGAAAAAAGAATTAACATCATAGTCCAAGAATAAAAACCAATAAACGTGAGAGAAACAACAAGAAGACCGCAGCTGCAATATCAAGTCAGCAAAAACGGATGGATGGAATGGAGGATTAGTTGGATGGATGCGTGTGTGGACTGTTGGACGAATGAATGGATATATGGATGGCACTATGGATGGATAGAGAAAAAATGAAGTTTGCAGGTAGAATAAAGAAATAATCAGAGAAAACTAGACAGATAGCACGTGAGGAAATAATGAATGATAGACAATAAGACAGGAGGTGGTGGAATAGTCATAGACAGAAACAAGGATAGAGAGACTGTGTGAAAGGAGATAGAGATAAAGATAGAAAAAAGACAGAGATATAAAGATTAAAAGAGAAGTGAGATATAAAAAGAGGAGGGAAAGCAATAGGAAGTGATAGAGAGAAAGACAGACCGAGAGAAAGATAAGACGCGAAAAAAAAGGAAAGAGATAGAGAGACAGAGATATAGCGGGCGACAGTGACAAAAATAAAGAACGTGAGATATAGAGGGCGATAAGAAGGAGCAGAGATAAAGAGCTCGAAAATGAATAGAGATTGACAGAGAGAGAGAGGGACAGAGAGATAGACACAGAGAGAGAGCGAGAGAGAGACAGGGAGAGAGAGAGAGAGAGAGAGAAACAAAGAGAAAGAGAGAGAGAGACAGAAAGACAGACACATACAAGTAATTGAGAGATAGGGATGAAAAGAAACGGAAAAAGTGAAACGAGAGACAGAGAGAAAGAAAGATCGGAATGAAAGAGATATTACAGGAAACTGAGGGTGAATACATATTTCAGACATTTTGGATTGAGGGGTAAAATTATGAAGAAGAAGTAGGGAGAAAAGAGTCATCAATGAAATCACACTGCAGGCACAGGTTCGTCATCTGAGGGTCCATTCAATTAAATTGGTTGAAACATGAAGGAAGTAGATACAACAAGTTAATCGACTGGAGCTAAAATACGGTTGAGGTCATAGTTGTAAATACTAACGGTATATCTGCCAAACTGAGAGAATATATAACCTACCACAGATACATGCTTACGGCATTTCGTTCAAGTAAAAGCAGGGACATTGTTTCAAATTTTGAGGGAACATCGAACTGGGAATGTGTTTCACCGTCTGAGAGAAAGTAGAAAGAACCAAAAGAACGTCTTTCCGACCGGCGGTGCCGGCTAACAGGTTGGGAGTAAAATATCTGAAAGGAAACGGATTTATAGCTTGATGATACATCTCACTCCCTTTGGCTTCCATCTCAATTCCTAAAAGAACATAAAACGGGCTCTTGCAGTAATCAATAGACAGAGGACACATCTTCGAACTGTAGGTTCATCAAGTGAGTAAGGGATACAGTCTAATTTGAAGACCGATAAATTTTAAGTTTGAACACCGCTTTAGGACCTTAAGGTGTATCCGAGTGACTCAGGTGCATCTTATAGACTAACTTTGGGTTCAACGCTGATTAATATTCGAAGACTGGAACAAAACTTATAATTCGGATCATATCTAAACTTACACCTAACAGATTAAGGGTACATATCATGTTCAGTGTGTATAGGCAAAATGTGCAATTGGTACAATTTGAGCTAGGCAAGTGATCCAAGGCATAGGGGTACATTCAACTGACTGTTGGTACGGTTTCAAAGTCGTCAAAAAGGACATGAAATAGACTGGACAAACATTCCACGAACTAAGGATATAATCTCAGGGACTCAATGTGCTTCTTACGGTCCGAGGGTAGGTTGTAGTCGCTCTGCGTATGAAATCGCCAACTGTAGGTACAGGCTTAGGAACTATTGCAGTCAATTTAAGTTGGGAATACAGATTCAGGACCTATTTAAAAACAATTATAACCGATATACTTCTCGACGCTGAAGGCTGTAAGACTCAAGCAAAAGGCAGAAATATTCTGAGACTGAAGGTACATCTTTTGGACTAAAGGTAAAACAAGCAGACTGAGGGGGCTTAGGCACGATATTTGGTTTATTTCAAAGTTAAAACAAGTGTCTGGATCTTCATTTACATTTGACAGACCGACAATACATCTTACAGAAAGACAAAGTTCCAAAAAGTGGTAAACCATATCGAATAATTTCCAGAGATAAGGTTTATCTCTTGACTACAAGTGCAGCCGATTAAAGTAGAGAAATAAGGAACTGGTTGATTCTCATGCGTTTGTTCACTCATCTCATGGGCTAACGAGTCATCTCAAAAATGGAGGGTAAAATGAGACTAAAGACGGTGTTAAGGACTAATGGACAAGTATTACGGACTAAATGTATTTCTCCGGATGTGAAAGTACAACCTGCAAACTGAGGATACAATCGCCGATACTGAGAACATGTTTATGGAAATGACTACAGTTATTGCAACAGGATTTCTTTTTATCTCAGCTCTGATAAACCTTCCAACAAAGTCAGGAACAGAAAGCAGGTACCTTTGGACAAAATATTGTGCGAAGTACTGGTAAAAGAAAGTAATGATCTCCTTCCAGATAGCTTTCATCACTTTATTCGATCCAAAGCTGTCCAGAAAATATCGAGCCCCTTAAAATTAACTTCTGCACATTTCTAAATACACAACCACTAAAATTTACCGTGTTCCCACAGTTTTCTTTTTCTATCGTTGTTCTTTACAAAGAGTTTCAATCGCTTCTCGCACAAAACAACGGACTATATGACAGTTATTACAACAGGGTTCATTCTTATCTCAGCACTCATAAATGTTTCGACGAAGTTATGTGAGGAAAGTGCCTAGGGAAACAATATTGTGCGATGTGCAGGTGAAAATCAACCCCTTCCCAAAACCTTAGATTATTTTTCCTTGAATCCACAACTGTATATCATTTTCTTCACATTTTTTTTTTCTCTTCTCGCAAGTAACAATCCTTCAGGAACAGAGTAAACATGTCAAAATCAAATGCACTTCTTCTCTCTCTCTCTCACACATGTTGTCTTGCCCAGTTGCTTCCATCGACAAAAGTTCTATTGAAAAGCAGCCAGTGGTTTAAAAGACTATTACAAGAGCACTGGCCGCGCCATTTACAAGACATTAAGTAAACACAACACTAAAAGAAACATGCTAACAAAGAAATCTGGTTCCGCTACAAATCCAGCACAATGAACTTCATCATCATCATCATCCAAGCAATTACTGAATACCGTCACAACTGCTGTAATCAAAAACAGTCTTGCTCAAAGTACTAGTTAAAGAAACTCCAATATCGCATACATATGTGGAAGGGATTTAACTCGAATTATGTCTCAGTTGTCAGATCGGGCCCATAACTTTTATTTTCGTTTACATGGCTCCCTTTATGATCTGATCAATCACAAAAGATACTTCATCAACATAATTCTAAGCTTTGTTGCTCAGTCGATGATGTGAAATGCCTGAAAATTAGGGTTCACAGGTTCGATTCTCCAACTGTTGGAATTTTTATCTAAGGAACGATGACAGTCATTGCGAGAAAATTTAGTAATTCCTCGTCGCTCACATTTTCTTCCTCCCTGACACTTCACAACATAGCTGATACGATTTTCGTTTCAAAATCTTACTATTCCTTCTCTAGAAATATAGTTAACATTTAGAAATTAAATACTCTCTCTCTCTCGTCAGTGTCAACATGATGTTTCAGACTTTAAATCTCAAGTACTATAGTTCGATTCTCCGGCTAATCTAAAATCCTTTTTCCAGAATAATTTAATAGCAACAGGATTTATTCTTCTCTCATTACTGAACAATGTTTTAAATGATCTTCGTTTGAAAGCAAACAGTGATTTGGGAAAGGTTAAAAGAAAAATACCGACGAAAGAATATTCAAAAAAGCATAAATAGGTGTATTTGATATACCTCGAATTATGTGTGTCAGATCGGGCTTAAAACATTTATTTTCGTTTATATGACTCCCTTTAAAATCTGAACAATTGCAAAATAAAACTTTATCAGCATAAGTCTCAGCTTGGTTGTTAATGTGTCTTCAGGTCCGATTCCCCATGTGTTGCAATACATATCAAGGTTTGGTGACCGCCAATTCGAAAAAGATTAATTAATTTATCATTGCTCACGACCAACCCTTCCCCATCCCCCCATCAGATTCACAACATAACTGTAAATCATTTCCTTTACAAATTTCTTCTCGCAAATAACGACCATCCAGAAGTGAACTTAACATTTCAAAATCAAATACAATCTCTTTTTCCCAATATCACTAAATGCAGCATCAAAATAATGCGCCAGACTGTAAACCCAAGGTTCTTTGGTTCGATTGGGTAGGAAACTAGGCGTTTTAAGGTTCGACTCCCAATGTGTTGCAATTTATATATGAGGACAGTGAATACGAAAGGATTCATTAATTTCTCATCGCCCTAGTTTTCCACCCTTTGATTCACAACGTAACTGTACACCACTTTCTTTACAAATTCCTCCTCGCGAATAACAACCATCCAGAACTGAAGTAAACATCAAAATCAAATACCTCTCTCTCTCCCCCAGTATCACTAAAGGCAGCATCAAAGTAATGCTCCTGACTGTAAATCCAAAGTACTATGGTTCGATTGCCCGGCTAATCTTATATCTTTTTTCAAAATTGGTTGCTCAGTTGATGAAGTATGATGCCTACAACTGGGAGTTTTCTGGTTCGATTCCTCAGCTTGCCTACAACTGGGAGTTTTCTGGTTCGATTCCTCAGCTGTTACAATTTTTTTCTCGATATTTCATGACAATCAATGAGACAAATTCATAAATTTCTCTTCGCTCACATTTTCCCCGAAAACAGTAATGTAGGAAAGCAAGCATATTAGTATGGAAGTAAGTGCCAAGTACTGATAAATGAAATATCAACACAGCATGGATACGTGCAAATGACGTCCTGATATAACTGATATGACTGAAATAATACTCTTTCAACTCTCTATGTATCCGCTATAAACTTGAATTTCTTCGAACATCGTCAATACATTTAAACTAAGGCAAGAGACTACTATATTTTCAGGATTCATTCCTCTCTCAATGTTGACCATTGTTGTCACGATTGGTATGTGGGAAAGCAGCAAGTGGCTTGGCAAGAATATTGTACATAATACTTGAAAAAGAAATTACAGGAAAGAAGAAATAGGTGCACTGGCCGCCGAAATAACACTCATCAATCAATAGTAATTTTCAGTAAACAATTTGCTTTCGAGATAAAATGGAAACCTCAGCTTTTTCGGCATTCTTAAGGTAAATATGTAAACGATTTCTTTTTATCTCGGCTCTGATAATCCTTCCAACAAAGTCAAGAACAGAAAGCAGGTGCCTTTGGACAAAATATTGTGCGAAGTACTGGTAAAAGAAAGTAATGATCTCCTTCCAAATAGCTTTCATCACTTTATTCGATCCAAAGCTGTCCAGAAAATATCGAGCCCCTTAAAATTAACTTCTGCACATTTCTAAATACACAACCACTAAAATCTGCCGTTTTCCCACATTTTTCTTTTTCTATCGTTGTTCTTTACAAAGAGTTTCAATCGCTTCTCACACAAAACGGACAAAAAATATATCTCCCGATGTGAAAGTAAAACCATCGGACTGAGAATACCGCTATGCCCTATGAAACTGATGACATTTATTGCAACAGGGTTCATTCTTATCTCAGCACTCATAAATGTTTCGGCGAAGTTACATGAGAAAAGCAGCCAGTGCCTAGGGAAACAATATTGTGCGATGTGCAGGTAAAAATATCAACCCCTTCCCAAAAGCTTGGATTTTTTTCCCTTGAATCCACAATTGTACATCATTTTCTTCACATTTGTTTTTCTCTTCTCGCACGTATCAATCCTTCAGGAATAGAGTAAACATGTCAAAATCAAATGCACTCCTTTTCTCTCTCTCTCTCTCTCTCTCTCTCACACGTTGTCTTGCCCATTTGCTTCCATAGACAAAAGTTATATTGAAAAGCAGCCAGTGGTTCGAAAGACTATTACAAGAGCATTGGTCGCGCCATTTACAAGACATCAAGTAAACTCAACACTAAAAGAACACATGCCAACAAAGAAATCTGGTTCCGCTATAAGTCCAGCACTATCAACTTCATCATCGTTATCCAAGCAATTATTGAATACCTTCAAAACTGCTGTAATCAAAAACAGTCATGCTCAAAGTACTAGTTAAAGAAACTCCAATATCGCATACATGTGTGGAAGGGACTTAATTCGAATTATGTTTCAGTTGTCAGATCGGGCCCATAACTTTCATTTTCGTTTACATGGCTCCCTTCATGATCTGATCAATTACAAAAGATACTTCATCAACATAATTCTAAGCTTTGTTGCTCAGTCGATGATGTAAAATGCTTGAAATTAGGGTTCACAGGTTCGATTCTCCAGCATTGACAGTCATTGCGACAAACTTTAGTAATTTCTCGTCGCTCACATTTTCTTCCTCCCAGACACTTCACAACATAGCTGACCATTATTTTTAGTTTCAAAATTTTACTATTCCTTCTCTAGAAATATAGTTAACATTTGGAAATCAAATACTCTCTCTCTCTCGGCAGTGTGAACATGATGTTTTAGACTTTAAATCTCAAGTACTATAGTTCGATTCTCCGGCTAATCTAAAATCCTTTTTCCAGAATAATTTAATAGCAACAGGATTTATTCTTCTCTCATCACTGAACAATGTTTTAAACGATCTTCGTTTGAAGGCAAACAGTGATTTGGGAACGGTTAAAAGAAAAATACCGACGAAAGAATCTTCAAAAAAGCATAAATAGGTGTATTTGATATACCTCGAATTATGTGTGTCAGATCGCGCTTAAAGGTGGGTATTTAGAATTTTCACATCACACCAAATTAAAAAATATATATATTATTGAAATTTATATGAACAAATAATACAAATCATCAATAATTAAGAATCATAAAATTACGAAAAAAAATTTTTTTTGATGGTATTCCCTTAAAAGGCTACGTAGCCTCTTAAGCTATTTTTAGATTTCGCGCCAAAAATCAACAAAGCATCGTGGGAATGTCAAGTGAATGGCACGTGACTAATAACGCTTAAATTCCATTACATAACAAACATGTAATAATAATTTTCCATAATGTCTTCTTCGGACGGATGTTTGAAGCTTTGTCGGAGTTTTCCTGTATTTAAATGAGAGAACTGATAATCTAAAAATAGAACGTGTCTCCCGTTGGTGTCAACCTGGTCAATAGTAAATTTCTAATTTTTCGTTTTATCGGATGGTTTTCGACTGCTGGAGTTTTATGAACGCAAATTAAAAGGCTATGGGAGTATAAGGATGATCTTTTTGCATTTTTGTAAAAATTTCGTCCCAAAAACTGAAGGGCCACCTTTAAAACATTTATTTTCGTTTACATGACTCCCTTTAAAAATCTGAACAATTGCAAAATAAAACTTCATCAGCATAAGTCTCAGCTTGGTTGTTAAGTTGATGACGTACAAGGCCGGAAACTATGTGTTTTCAGGTTCGATTCCCCATGTGTTGAAATAACGACCATCCAGAAGTGAACTTAACATCTCAAAATCAAATACCCTCTCTTTTTCCCAATATCACTAAATGCAGCATCAAAATAATGCTCGAGACTGTAAACCCAAGGTACTTTGGTTCGATTGGGTAGGAAACTAGGTGTTGTAAGGTTCGACTCCCAATGTGTTGCAATTTATATATATACGATGACAGTGAATACGAAAGGATTCATTAATTTCTCATCGCCCTAGTTTTCCACCCTTTGATTCACAACGTAACTGTACACCACTTTCTTTACAAATTCCTCCTCGCAAATAACAACCATCCAGAACTGAAGTAAACATCAAAATCAAATACCTCTCTCTCTCCCCCATTATCACGTAAGGCAGCATCAAAGTAATGCTTCTGACTGTAAATCCAAGGTACTATGGTTCGATTGCCCGGCTAATCTTATATCTTTTTTCAAAATTGGTTGCTCAGTTGATGAAGTATGATGCCTACAACTGGGAGTTTTCAGGTTCGATTCACCAGCTGTTACGATTTTTTTCTCGATCTTTCATGACAATCAATGAGACAAATTCATAAATTTCTCTTCGCTCACATTTTCCCCGAAAACAGTAATGTAGGAAAGCAAGCATATTAGTACGGAAGTAAGTGCAAAGTACTGATAAATGAAATATCAACACAGCATGGATACGTGCAAATGACGTCCTGATATAAGTTATATGACTGAAATAATACTCTTTCAACTCTCTATGTATCCGCTATAAACGTGAATTTCTTCGAACATCGTCAATACATTTGAACTAAGGCAAGAGACTACTATATTTTCAGGATTCATTCCTCTCTCAATGTTGACCATTGTTTCCACGATTGGTATGTGGGAAAGCAGCAGGTGGCCTGGCATGAATATTGTACATAATACTTGAAAAAGAAATTACAGTCAATCAATGAATCAATAATTATTTTCAAGAACTTCTGAAGAGGACCATGGCATGATCATTTATGTGAAGTTTCATCAAAATTGGATGGGTAGTTTTAGAGATGTTTAAAATAAAAGTTAACGCACGCACGCACGGATAGACGCACGCCGGGCCATGACGTAAGCCCACGGTCTACAGCCAGTGGAGCTAAAAACAAATAACTTTTGTCTGCAGCTTGTGAAAAATAATATTAATTTGCAGTTTTCCAAAATTTTGTCCAGTAGTTAAAGACAGTGTTCATAGTAGAAAAATGCAGCAATTGCCCTTTTTCCATGACATTACATGTAAATCCAAAAACCTAAAACAACGATATTGGCAGATTATCATAAGCAACACACACATGAAGTTTCATCAATTTTTGTCAACAATTTTGAGTTAAAGAGGGATAATGATCTACAATAGAAATATACATGAGGCCCTTTTTGTATAACACTGTATTATATCAAAAAAGCACAGAAGAAATAAACAATTATCAGCGGGCATCATAAGGAATACATGTATGAATTTGCATTAGGCTTTGTCAAAGATTTTAGAAGATATCTGTCCGGATAGACCGATGAAACAACGGGTCATTGGTCCATGATGAAATTACACATTTAGCCTACTTTTTTCATGACATGGCATATCATGAAAAAAAAGCAAATAACTATATTTTGTTTGGCTTCATATATATGAAGTTTAATAACATTTTCTCCTATAGTCAAAGAGATATTGGCCCATGATGAAAATCTTACTACTCATCCAGTATTGGTAAATATTTGAGTGTACTACAACATCTTTCAACATCTTACTGACATTGTTCATTTCTACACGGTATTAAATACTCCCAAAATCATAAACACACATCACCCGAAGACAGGCATAAAACACACTTACCAAAAGAAAGATGGCATCTGCCTCAGTTTGTCTAACCGAAAAGAACTATCGACTTGAGCATGTGCATTTTATTCCATGTGTGAAATTGAATGAACGGAATAATGTTCAGACATAGAAACATGTCACACACATGCAAAAATGCTAGGAATCGGATGGCAAGTGGGACCCTTCGATTTAAGATTATTTTTACACGTTTCATCAAGAAATAGAAACTTTGAAGCACATTTACTATTTTGACAAGTGAGGACGTCCTCAGTCTACCTTGCTGTTCTCAGAGGTTTCTGTCCTCATTGTCCCATGCGTGCAAACACACACACATGTACACTCACTAAATGTAGGCTATTTATATAAAATCTGTCTCAAAACAATTCCAACCTCCTCCAGAGGATAAATTTAAACCTTCGACGTAAACTATATCACACGTTTAACCCATTACCACAGAATCCCTACTTTTGACGCCTCTAAAAAAAAAGCCTTAAGAAAACATTGTGGGAAAAGGAGAAAATGCTGGTTGCCAGCATTTTCTCCTTTTTCCACAATGCTTTCTACCCTTCACAAAACAAATTTCAAATTTTCAGTCACTTTTATTTTGTCGTCTGCAAATGCTTTCATTTTGAACCAGTCGAAAATAATGTCGTTTGGTAATGAGGTAAATCTTCACTCAATACAATAAAAGTGCGATATAATGGCGCTGAATCGGTCACCTGGCCCTGAACCAATGAGAGGACTATACAATATGTAGTCACCATGTAGCTCTGCTATACTGATATAAATATTCTTACACGAGTGATAAATCAATACTGTTTTAATCAAAATAGTTGATTAACCCTTTACCACACAGTGACAAGTTTTAAAGTCCTTAGAAAAGAAGTCTTTTGAAAACATTGTGGGTATAAAAGAAAATGCTGGTAGCCAGAATTTTCTTTTTTTTTTTCCCACATTGTTTTCTACCCTACCAAAAACACATTCTGTAGTCTAGAATTTAACCTACTGGCCCTCGTTATGATCTGAGATAATCCACTTCAAACCCGTCTAAAATACAATCATGACAAAGGTTCTGGCCAAGTTTCATAAGTGCTGATTGAAAACAATAAAATGACCTACATGTATAGAACATACCGAAAGTGTTTCTAAGCTATGCCCCAGTGATCTAAATGTATTTATCCATCTAACATGACCTTTTTCGAATTTGTCCAAGCTGTAGTTTAGACGAGCCTTCTATAGAATATTCAATGAGTTTTAAAGAGTATTCAACTGAAAGTACTGTCCTTAGAGTGCACATAAAGTTTCTCTTAGATTAACCCCAATGACCTACAGTACATCATGCTCAGAGTTAACCCAATTTTGCGCTTATATCCAAGATCTCCTTTTGGCAAACATCAAAATCAAGTTTCATTAGAATAAACTAATTTTGCCTCGATATATGAAATTTACGCAAGGATTTTCTAGGGTTTGTCCATATAACTAACTTTCTGGACGAATAATCAAGGCAAACATTCTTACTAACTTCCATAAGCATTGGATTGAAAATATTCCACCTAAAGTGTAGACATTGTTTTTCTTTGATTTTCCCACTGATTTACTGTTTACTGTTTTCATAGTCCTTTGAAATACTATTAACTCTTCACATAACGAAAACATTACAGACTGGTCCAATTTGTTTTGGGAAGGGTAGAAAACATTGTGGGAAAAAGAGAAAATGCTGGTTACCAGCATTTCTTCCTTTTTCCTTAACATTTTCAAAGGGCTTCTTTCTCACTGTCGTTGAAAGTCTGGATTGTGTGGTAAAGGGTTAAGCTAAACATTCTGCCAATTTTCTCAGAGTTAATCTCAAGTGTCTCTTGTGGCCACAAGTTTTTTTTTAAGATTTGACCAATGACCTTTTTTGCCACAAATGATTTTTGAACTTGTTCCAGATATCACGGACACAACAGTTTTCTGTTCTGACAAACTTTCAAAAGCGTTAGGTCAGAAAACGTGTCCAAGATTTATTTTGGTAACCTACTTTTTCACCTGACGTGACCCATCTCCAACTAGTGCCTAATACCGTCTAGACTTACAGTTCAGTAAAGTATAATGGGAGTCACGATGTGCGAAAAGGGTGGTTATGTGCATATGCAAAAAGTAGTGACCCATTTCAGTAAGGTGATTTGCGCAGGCTGACAGAGTCAAAAGTTGTTTGCTATCTTTAATTTTTCTGCATGCCAAAGGACCATTATAATTCATGATCTAGTCAGTAGTTAACCATTTATCACACAACACCAGCATTTTCTCCTTTCCCACAATGTTTTTTTTCCCTATCAAAGAAACAGTGTACCATTTTAACCACATTGAAATTGTCATTTGTAAATACTTTCTATTTGGACAAGGTTTAATTTTTGTCATCCGGTCAGTAGTTAACCCCTTACCGCACAATCCCTACTTTTGATGTCCCTGAGAAAGAAGCCTTTAGAAAACATTGTGGGAAAAGGAGAAAATGCTGGTAACCAGCATTTTCTCCTTTTCTCACCATGTTTTCTACCCTTCACTACACAAATTTTAAAATTTTCCGTCCGTTTTGTCGTCTGCAAACGCTTTCAATTTGGACAAGGTTAAAACTTTGTCATCTGGTCAGTAGTTAAACAACATGGATTTTGGGGATCCATGACTTATGAAACAACCTGCTGGCTAAAATGCATACTGGAGATGCATTAACCCTTTCCCAAACGACAAATTTCAGACACTTCGAAACTGAAAGAGTTTGCAGACGACAATTTCAAATTTGATAAAAATGGCTGAAACCACACTGAAATTGTCATTTGTAAATACTTTCTATTTGGACAAGATTAAAATTTTGTCATCTGGTCAATAGTTAACCCATTACTGCACAATCCTGCTTTTGATGCCCCTGAGAAAGAAGCCTTTAGAAAACACTGTGGGAAAAGGAAAAATAGTTCGTTATGAGCAATTTTTCCTTTTCCCACAGTGTTTTCAAACGACTTGTGCTGCAGACACGTAAAAACAAGGGCTTGTTTGGGAAAGGGTTAAACCCCTTTTCATAGAGTATGGCTCACAAGGTTTAGACAGACAATGTAGTCCTACAGAACATACAAGGTTACTGTTTACATTTTCAACACAGACCAAGTTGGACACAGTACAATCACAAATGCTTGTCTTGAGCATTTTCTGCTAAGATGAGTAAACCCATTACCACACAATCCCTACTTTTGATGACCCTGAGAAAGAAGCCTTTAGAAAACATTGTGGGAAAAGGAGAAAATGCTGGTAATGTTTTCTACTCTTCACAAAACAAATTTCAAATTTTCAGTCACTTTTATTTTGTTGTCTGCATATGGTTTTGATATGGACAAGCTTAAAATATTGACTTTTGGTAACGAGTTAAATCTTTACCAAACAATACAAGATTTTTAGTTTTGAGACAGAAGCCTTTTGAAAACAATGTGGAAAAAAGGCTGGTAACCTGCATCTTCTCCTTTTCCCATAATGTTTTCTACCCTTCCCATTAGAAACTTCATTTTTTCAGTCACATTAATTTGGTCAACTTGAAAGGCTTTCAATTTGGACCAGTCTAAAACTTTGTCATTTAGTAAAGAAATCAGAAACCATATTATGAACTCTGAGCAAACAATCCCCAATTTAAACTACCTTATCAAAGGCTTTTGGAAATATTGTGGAAACAAGAGGGCCAAGATGGCCCTGGATCACTCACCTGAATTTTTGAGAGGACCAAATCCAATTCTTTTTTTTAGGTATTGAAACACTGGAAACACAATCATTATTTTGCAAAGCAATTTTCAAAAGGTCACAATCATGTAAAAGTCCTTTCAAAATCTGACCAGCAGTTTCAGAAAAGAAGAATTTTAAGGAGTTTCTTAATTGCTGTATAGTGCAAGTAGCCCCCATTCACCAGAGCCATATTTCTTGACCTACCAAAATTTCTTCTTTTTGAAAAGGGTCATTCAAGGAACATTTCTGTGAAATTATTTTAAAATCTTACCAGCGGTTTCAGAGAGGAAGAATTTTCAAGAATTTCTTCATGTCTGTATAGTGCAAGTAGCCCCCATTCAACAGAGCCATTGTACTCATCGGATCAAAATTTCATGAACAAATTGTCAAAAGGGTCACCCGAGAAACATGGCTGTGAAATTATTTTAAAATCTGACAACAGGTTTCAGAGAAGAAGAATTTTCAAGAATTTCTTCATTTCCATATAGTTCAAGTAGCCCCCCATTCACAAGAGCCACTTTCTTGACAAATCAAAATTTCACAGCGGTTTCAGAGAAGAAGAATTTTTAAGAATTTCTTCATTTCTATATAGTGCAAGTAGCCCCCATTCACCAGAGCCATGTTTCTTGATGGATCAAAACTTCACACACAATTTTGCAAATGGTTACCAAAGGAACATCTCAGTGAAATTATTTTAAAATCTGGCTGGCGGTTTCAGAGAAGATGATTTTAAAAGAATTTCTTAGAAAATTCCATTTGGTTGCCATGGCAACCAGAGTTTTTGACGGAATCAAATTCTGTGAACTTTTAAAGAGGACCTCCCAAAGAACATTCCAGCCAAGTTTGATCCAAAGTGGCCCCGTGGTTTAGGAGGAGTTGATGTTTAAAGAATTGTTGACGACAGACGACGCATGACGGACGTCGGACACCGGGTGATCTTAAAAGCTCCCCTTGTGCTTAGGCGAGCTTAAATAAGGATACAATGCTTGTAACCAGCTTTTATTCCTTTTTCCACAAACTCTTTTACTGGTCTCAAGAGAAGTTTCAGTGTTTGATTAATGCTTTATTAATGTTATTGTCTGCAAATACTCTGAAATTTGTTATTTGGGAGGAATTAAGAAAATTTCAGCTGAAATTTATTTTTCCCCTTAATCATCAGGCAAATTTATAGCTATTTCACACCATACCATCACAACACACCCTTCACCCCAACATTGTTGGAAAAGGAGAAAATGCTGGTTACCATCATTTTCTTCTTTTCCCAGAATGTTTTCTACAGGCTTCTTTTCCAGAGTCGTCAAAAGTCAGGATTTTCTGTTAATGAGTTAAACAATTGATTATTTGGTAAAAGCTTAAAAATGGCCTATTTCACTTACCTTTTGTTACGGTCCTCACTCTCACCTAGAATTCTTGCTGCAAATCTAACACAAACAGGAAAATGACAAAATGTAAAACAAGCATGCACATAATTAAGTAAATTTTCATAGTCCTTTGAAATAAAAATAGAGTGATTAAAACGTTGAGGCTTATTTCGGCTATTAGACAATGGACACATAATTATGTAAAGAATACGTTCCATGATAAAAATTTAAGAATTTTGTTTTACTAATACTAGTTTAACCATATTCTACAGGTACAACTTCATGATTTTGTTATTTTGGTCTTTTTCTCCCTGATATAAATGAAGCCTTGTGCTAGTCATTACAAAACAGTAGACATTGCTCATTACACAAGCACTAATTTTTATATGTTCTAAAATTTGGTACCAGGTATATGTATGGCAAACAGTTTTAACCCTCAGAGCACCAAATAAACCCAAAAGACACTTTCAATCTGGAAATAAATCCCACATAATCACAATTTCAAGATTGCTCTTTGTGCAGCCTGATCTTCATCTACACTGCCTGCAGAGGTAACTATACCTGTAAATGGTGCTCTAAGGGTTAACCTTTTACTCCATAGATACTTGTTTCTTCACATTGCTTGTAGGAGCCTTTTGAAAACATTGTGACAAAAGGTAAAATTACTTGTGACGAGCAATTTCACCTTTTGTCACAATGTTTTCTATGCTATCAAAAGGTGTCATATACACATAAGAAATGGCTTCATCCTTGCTGTTATTTAGGTTCAATTAGAGATACCATAGAAATGCCTTATGGGGTAACGGGTTAAAAATATACAAACTTTAGAAGTAATAGGGATTGTGCATGGCTTAGTGGTAAAGTGTTAGACTCGTGACCTGGAGGCCCTGGGTTCAAGCTGCACTGGATCTACTGCGCTTTTCATGGGAGTGTACTTAGGCAGGACTCTTCAGAGCCCTTGCACGGTACTAGTGAAACCCAAGAAATTTATGAATATGTGTGCTGTTGCCATGATGTGGCTGACATAATGTTGAAAGCAACATATGAAAGCATTTAATCGAACAATCTGAAAGTTATTTATTTTCCAAATCTTCAGAAGATTACTTGCTGAAGTACCAGAAGGTTCAATGACATGCATGACAAAAAAGAGTTACTCGAGAGGAGAAAACCTGTAGAGTAAGATTAGATTCCACATCTATATATTGGATTAACTTCGTCCACAAAGTAGCAGCATATGACCTAATAAAAAAAATTATTTCCTCTTGGTTATGCTTTCATTATTAATGGAATGGTCCATGCCCTTGAAAAGCTATTTGAAGCTGATTATTCCAGGTCATTTTCACCAGTGTAAAGTGATTGAAACATAAGACTGTACTCAATGTTCAGGATGTTTTTGAAAACTTGACACTGTAAGCACTTAGATACAGTCTAATCTTGATCTGCACTATTTGTAGAATTATACCTAAGATTTTCTTCAAGTTTTATGAATATAAGACTGAAAATTTGGCCCCTGGAATGCACAAAGGGTTTCTAAAAGATTTGTCCCCATGACCCTACTAATTGACCCAACATTACCCAACCTGACTTTAAACCTGTCTGAGATAACCAGAAGACAAACATTGTGACCATGTTTCACGAGTATCAAACAGAAATAGTCTGACCCTACATGACCCAATTTCAAACTTGTCTGAGATATTATCAAAACGAACATTCTGCCTTAACTTCATCATTATCCCAATGAATGGCCTGGCCTCAAAAGTGCACACAAGGTAATTGTTGACAATTGAAATACTTTTCACAAAATGTTTCCCTCTCCTTCAAACACAGTTACTGAGACAGGAGCCACATTTTTATTTGTCCTCCGAAATTTTTTTCTTATAAGGGCCTGTCATATGGCACAGGGTTAATTATTAAATCAAAGACTCAAAGACAGCAAAGCATATTTTTTATCATACTCAAACTGTGTTTGATTTCAGAAGCTGAGAATCAAGTTTGATTACACTTTCCTCTGTCAGGGAACTGAAAGATAACAATAGAACTGAAAAATAGCAGCCGAACTGAAAACTAGCAAAAAACTCAAATATAACGACACTACAGATATACCACAAAGAGTGAACAGACAGGCCAAGTAGAAGGTAAAACAGGTATGTGTAAAATTACCTATACATGAACAGAACTAAGTTCTAATATTTGAAATGTTTCGGGGTAGAATGGTTACCAGCATTTTCTCCTTTTCCCACAATGTTTTCACAAGTCTTCTCCCTAAGAATCATTAAAAGACAGGCTTGTACGGTAATACATGTAGTTTAAAAAACCTTTCACAACTGCAGTTGCTTTTTGCAGCCAGTATAGATCTAGATTAGGCTGCACAAAAGATGCAACCTGATCTCTGATCTAAGCTTGACCACCACACCCTAAAGCAACCGCCATACTGCATTATTTGAGTCTTACTTGCTGACTGGGTTTTTTTTGCACTCTTAGGGTTAAATATCGCCAATTCTGCACCCCATCATATCCTTACTACCCTTCACTTTGGACC
This sequence comes from Tridacna crocea, assembly GCA_943736015.1. NCBI lineage: Eukaryota > Metazoa > Mollusca > Bivalvia > Cardiida > Cardiidae > Tridacna > Tridacna crocea. The sequence continues at coordinate 22,512,602 of OX031069.1, forward strand.
AATCAATTGTTTAGGCCTTTACCAAACTATTTTGAGTTTTCACCATCCGAGTAAAGATGTTTTTTAGAACAATGGGGGAAATCAGAAAATGTTAAGCATTTTCTCCTTTTCCTACAGTGTTTTCTACCCTTCCCAAAATGAAATTCAATTTTTCATTACCACCTATTTTGTCATCAAGTGCTTTCAATTTGCATCAACCTAAAATTTTGTAGTTTGGTAAAGAATGCAAGTAAATTTGTGACTTGTTGTTTATGGTATATCATTATGCAGAATTCATTCCTTTTTTGACTGTTAAAATCACCCCTTTTAATTCAATTAATTTCTTCCAACAATCTGACTTGGTAATATAGAGCAAGGTACATCTACTGGTAATTGGCTCATTTTTTATAAAAAACAGGAAGTGAGTGGGGTATTACAATTTAACTGAAAGACAACTGTGCTTATTAAAGGCTATTGTTCACAATTCCTGGATTGAAAGAGTAAAAGAATTGCTCTACTTAACCCCTAGAGTGTTGATGACATATGGCTCCTTTCAAATAGGAAAAACATGCAAACTTTTGTTATTCCAAGGCTCTTTTGTTCCAGAATATGTAAGAACAAGAGGGCCAAGATGGCCCTGGATCGCTCACCTGAATTTTTGAGAGGACTATAGCCTTTTATTTTTTAAGGTATTGAAAAACTGGAAACAAAATCATTATTTTGCCAAGCAATTTTTAAAAGGTCACCTGTAAAAGTCCTTTCATAATCTGGCCAGTAGTGTCAAAAAAGAAGAATTTTTAGGAGTTTCTTAATTTCTGTACAGTGCAAGTAGCCCCCATTCACCAGAGCAATGTTTCTCGATGAATCAAACTTTCACGAACACTTTTTGAAAAAGGTCACCCAAGGAATATCTCTGTGAAAATTTTCCAAAATCTGACCAGCCATTTCAGAGAAGAAGAATTTTTAAGAATTTCTCCATTGCCCTATAGTGCAAGTAGCCCCCATTCACCAGAGCCATGTTTCTTGATGAATCAAAATTTCACGAACAATTTTTGAAAAGGGTCACCCAAGGAACATCTCTGTGAAATTATTTCAAAATGTGACCAGCCATTCGAGAGAAGAAGAATTTTTAAGAATTTCTTCATTTCCCTATAGCGCAAGTAGCCCCCATTCACCAGAGCCATGTTTCTTGACCTATCAAAATTTCACAAACAGTTTTTGAAAAGGGTCACCCAATACACATCTAGTGAAATTATTTCAAAATCTGACCAGCGGTTTCTGAGAAGAAGAATTTTAAAGAATTTCTTCATTTCTGTATAGTGCAAGAAGCCCCCATTCACCAGAGCCATGTTTCTTGACAGATCAAAATTTTGCAAACAGTTTTTGAAAAGGGTCACCCAAGGAACATCTCTGTGAAATTATTTCAAAATCTGGCCAGCAGTTTCTGAGAAGAATAATTTTTAAGAATTTTTTCATTTCTGTATAGTGCAAGAAACCCCCATTCACCAGAGCCATGTTTCTTGACAGATCAAAATTTCGTGAACAATTTCTAAAAAGGGTCATCCAAGGAACATCTCTGTAAAATAATTTTAAAATCTGACCAGCGGTTTCAGAGAAGAAGAATTTTTTAAGAATTGCTTCATTGCTGTATAGTGCAAGAAGCCCCCATTCCCCAGAGCCATGATTCTTGACGGATCAAACTTTTGCAAACTTTTTTTTAAAAGGGTCACCCAAGGAACATCTGTGTGAAATTATTTTAAAATCTGGCCAGCAGTTTCAGAGAAGAAAAATTTTTAAAAATTTCTTCATTTCTGTATAGTGCAAGAAGCCCCCATTCACCAGAGCCATGTTTCTTGACGGATCAAAATTTTGCGCACAAATTTTGAAAAGGTTCACCCAAGGAACATCTGTGTGAAATTATTTTAAAATCTGGCCAGCGGTTTCAGAGAAGAAGATTTTTAAAGAATTTCCTAAAAAATTCCTTTTCGTTGCCATTGCAACCAGAGTTTTTGACGGAATCAAATTCTGTGAACAGTTTTTAAAGAGGACCTCCCAAGGAACATTCCAGCCAAGTTTGGTCCAAATTGGCTTAGCAGTTTAGGAGGAGTTGATGTTTAAAGAATTGTTGACGACGCACGACAGACGACGCATGACAGACAACGGACACCGGGTGATCCTAAAAGCTCCCCTTGAGCACGTTGTGCTCAGGTGAGCTAAAAAACATGTGGAGAGTGCAGATCCAAGATCAGACTGCATGTTCTGTGCATGCTGATCTTAATCAACAAAAGTAACAGGTTCAAGCACTTTAAGAGCTTAACTTCTAACACTATTTAACCCTTTCCCAAACAGCAAAATTTTAGACTGGTTTAAATTGAAAGCATTTGCATAGGGTAAAATAAACATAACTCAAAAATTTGAATTTGTTTCCAGCAGGGTAGAAAGCATTGTGGGAAAAGGAGAAAATGCTGGTTACCAGCATTTTCTCCTTCTCCCACAATGTTTTGAAAAGGGTTCTACCTCAGGGTCGTAAAAACCAGGGATTGTCTGGTAAAGGCTTAAAAACATACAAAAATTCTATTTGCTTGTATTTATTTACCGTATCTCTGAACTAGATAACCAAATTTTATACTGATCCAGTTTTTACCACACAATCCCGACTTTTAACGACCCTGAAATAGAAGGCTTTTGAAAACATTGTGGGAAAAGGAGAAATGCTGGTAACCAGCATTTCCTACTTTTCCCACAATGTTTCTACCCTACTGGAAACAAATTTCAAATTTTGAGTTACATTTATTTTGTTGTCTGCAAATGCTTTCAATTTTGACAAGTCTTAAATTTTGCCGTTTGGGAAAGAGTTAATTCTTTGTCAGACAAACATTTCAATTTGGTTCAAATGATAGTATTTATCTTTGAAATTGTGGAAAACATTTTTGAGTAGACATCTACCAGCATTTCTCCTTTTCCAAAAAATATTTTTCTAAGTTTTTTGCTACATGATTATTTAACTCTATACCAAAAGACAAAATTAAAAACTATCTGAAATTGAAAGTATTTAAGGGGATCAAATCAAATTTGGCCTAATTGAATTGATGTTTGCTCTTGAAATGAAAGAAATTATTGTGGCAAAAAAGGAAAATGCAAGTAACCAGCATTTTCTCATCTGCCACAGATTGTTCAACCAAGGGACTGATTAGTGAAAGGTTAGAATGCAAGATGAATGAAATCAAGACTTTCAGCTAGGTGAATATCTCTGTACCTATGCTTTTCCATAAATATTCTTGAAGAAATAGCTAATGAGATAGAGGAAAGTGTATATTCAAGATCAGACTTACATTCTTTTCAGCCTGATCTGTATCTACCCTGTCCAGTAGTTTTATACTGAGCAACAAAATTTCAGAATGGTCCAAACTGAAAGTAGTTGCACATGACAATTTCAGTGTAGCTCAAATGATGATTTCTGTATTAGATTGGACAGAAAACATAGTGGGAAAAGGTGAAAATGCTGGTTACTGATATTTCTCCTTTACCCACAATATTTTCAAAACTCATCTATATCAGGCTCCTTAAAACTTGTGATAGTGTGGTACAAGGTTGAATAAACCTCAGTTGTGTTTAGTGCATAAGGGCTTATCAAATTATAAGACAAATTATAGCCCCCAAGTCATTAAGGAATGAATTCTGCATATTAACAATTGCTTTTTACATACAGTTTCTGCTTCTGGACTATGGGTACTTCCTGCCTATGCAATTGCCATTCTTTAGATTTTCTGATGTTTCTGTCTCAGCTGAGTTCTAGTAGATTTTGTCATTCAATCCAAGTTCAGCTGCTGTATTAGCTCTCAGCCTGTTATTTATCAAAAAAAAAATGTAATCAATTTAATTATACACTTTTACAAGGGCACTTGCCTTTTTTTACTGCCAGTTTAACCCATTACCACACAATTACTACTTTTGACGACTCTGAGAAAGAAGCCTTTAAAAACATTGTAGGACAGGGAGAAAATGCTGTAACCAGCATTTTCTCCTTTTCCCACGATGTTTTCTACCCTTCACAAAACAAATTTCAAATTTTCAGTCACTTTTATTTTGTTGCTTGCAAATGCTTTCAATTTGGACAAGCCTAAAATATTGTCGCTTTGGTAATGAGTTAACCCTTTACTCCATAGATACTCATTTCTATGCATTGTTTGTTGGAGCTTTTGGAAAACATTGTGGCAAAAGGTGAAATTGCTCGTGACGAGCAATTTCACCTTTTGTCACAATGTTTTCTATGCTATCAAAAGATGTCATATACACATAAGAAATGGCTTCATCCTTGCTGTTATTTACGGTCACTTAGAGATAACATAGAAATGCCTTATGGGGTAAAGGGTTAATGAAGGTTATGCTTTTGGCAAATTAGCCTTGTTCTGGCAATAGGACACATAATGCATCTCAGTGATGCATAAAACCAGGCAAGTCATCACATAGTTAAACATCCAGAAAATCCGTTTTGTCTAACAATGGACTGAATCATGAGGTAGAATGTTTTTCTGACATGCAGAAAATTTAACAAATGCAAGAAGTTTCAACCAAGGTCAGCCTGCATGGGCTTTGTAGGAGGACCTGGGTTGGTACTTCTAGCAGATGCATTAAACCCCTTTTCTACAGAATATGGCTAAAAAATTTGTTTCTGAGGAAAATATAAGTGACAAAGATCAGACAATACTTTGTCCTGCATCTTATCTTTGATCACAGTGTATGCCATTGTCTGCTTTTCCAGTTTTCGTATTAGCACTCACAGGGGGGTCCGATGAGTCAACAAATACTGAAATTCCACTAAAACACCGAAATACCTGTATTTTTAGCTCACCTGAGCATGAAGTGGTCAGAGTGAGCTATTGTGATAGTGCTGCGTCCGGCGTCCGTCATCAACTTTTACCTTGTGTACGCTCTAGAGGCCACATTTTCAGTCCGATACTCATGAAAGTTGGTCTCGATGAAATCTCGGACGAGTTTGAAAATGGGTCATGTCGTCAAAAACTAGGTCACTAGGTCAAATTTTAGAAAAACCTTGTGTACGCTCTACAGACCACATTTTCAGTCTGATACTCATGAAAGTTGGTCAGAATGTTTGCTTGATAATATCTCAGAAAAGTTTGAAAATGGGTCATGTCGGGTCAAAAACTAGGTCACTAGGTCAAATCTTAGAAAAACCTTGTGTACGCTCTAGAGGCCACATTTTCAGTCCAAAACTCTTGAAAGTTGTTCAGAATGTATGTCTTGATATCTCGGACAAGTTTGAAAATGGGTCATGTAGGGTCAAAAACTGGGTCTCTATGTCAAATCTTAGAAAAACCTTGTGTACGCTCTAGAGGCCACATTTTCAGTCCAAAACTCTTGAAAGTTCGTCAGAATATTTGCCTTGATGATATCTCTAACGAGTTTGAAAATGGGTCATGTTGGGTCAAAAACTAGGTCACCTGGTCAAATCTTACAAAAAACCTTGTATATGCTCTGGATGGCACATTTTCAGTCCAACACTCTTGAAAATTGATCAGAAAGTTTACCTTGATAATATCTTGGATGAATTTGAAAATGGGTCATGTAGGGTCAAAAACTGTGTCAATAGGCCAATGTTATGAAAACCTTGTGTATGCTCTGGAGGACACATTTTCAGTCTGATACTCCTAAAACTTGTTCATAATATTTGTCCTGGTGATACCTTGAATGAGGTTGAAAATGGGTCATGTGGAGTCAAAAACTAGGTCAATGGGTCAAATATTAGAAAAACCTTGTGTACACTCTAGAGGCCACATTTTCTGCCTCATACTCTTCAAACTTGGTCAGAATGTTTGTTTTGGTGATGTCTCGAAAGAGTTTGAGAGTGGGTAATTGTCGGGTCCAAATCTAGGTCACTTGGTCAAATCTTAGAAAAACCTTTTGTAAGCTGTAGAGGCCACATTTTCAGTCCAATACTCATGAAACTTGGTCAGAATGTTAGTCTGAGATTTTATAAAGACAAACACTCTTACCAAGTTTCATGAGTATCAGATTGAAAATGTGGCCTCAAGAGTGGACACAATGTGAAAGGTTTACAACGGACAACAGACACAGCACCATCACAATAGCTCACCATGAGTACTTTGTGCTCTTGTGTGCCAAAAATTGCATCATTTAAGCCACTGTGAATTTGTCATCAGCAAATACTTTTAATTTGGATAGGTCTAAAATTATGCATTAACCCTTTCCCAAACAACACAGTCAACACTCTTTCATATTCAAAACATCTGCAGATGACACATTCAAAATTGGTATAAATGAGCTTAAGTTTTCTGATAGGGTAGAGAACATTGTGGGAAAGGGAGAAAATGCTGGTTACCAGCATTTTCTCCTTTTCCTACGATGTTTTCAAAAGCCATCTTCCGCATGGTCATGAAAACCAGGGATTGTGTGGGAAAGGGTTAAAGTGTAGGGATTAAAAAAAACACCTCAAACATGAATGTATCCACTTCCTCTCTTATGTCCAGGAATGACTGTTTTTCCCCTTCACTTGTGGCACAGAGAAGCATGTCATGAAATGCCAACCTTTTCTTGTCCCCAATTTCCTCAGCATCTTTACCTTCCAGTAGAATTTCCATTGTAGTGTCCTTATTATGAAGTTTGGAAAACTCTATCTGTCTCGGATAACCTATGGAATGATAAAAATAAAATATTCCTCTATATGTTCTCCACTTGTTACTACCATTTCTTGCATTTCCAACCGTGCTTTTTACCTTTCAAAGTACAAATATCAAAATTTTAGACATGGTTAATCTTTTTTCTACCATTGATTGCAATTTTCAATGAATATGCATGGTAAATTGTATCGTTGTAATAGCCAAACTATCAACATGAAAATTCTCAAGAGCTATTTTATGACATCTAGCAAAATTCATAAGGTATTAGTATATGTTGCAAAAAACATTCCAAAACAGGTTTTCAAAGAAATGAGGCAATATCATAGATTATTGCACTTGTATGAGAATATATTGTGTTGAATGAGTTCTGGTGGAGGTCCACAAGATACAGCCCATACCAAATAAAACAGGTCTAGAATATGGTGTTATAAACAAGAACATTTTCAAAGTTTGCTCAAAAAAAGATCCTGTAAATCTTGAGACCCATGAGACAGGTTAGCCCAAGGTCTTATGGTTAGCCACAAGAAAAATTTATCAAGTTTTTACTATAAAAGCCCATGTGACCACTAGAGTGGGACCAAACTTGATCCCCATGGTTACAATTTGGGTCTTCTTGGTAGAGGCACACTAGATAAAGCTAAAACATGCAAAATTTGGTAGCCCTGGGCCTTATGGCTACGTACGAGTAGATTTTCAAAGTTTCCCTACATAAGCCCAATGTAAAAATTGTGACCCCCAGGCGGGGGACAAATATGACTAAAAGGCTATAATTTGGGCATCCTTGGTAGACATCAAGTAGATAAAGCTACAATATGCAAACTTTGGTAATCCTAGGCCTTATGGCTAGGTGCAAGAAGATTTTGAAAGTTTTCCCTATATAAGCCCATGTAAAACTTGTGACCGACCTGGGATAGGGACAACTTTGACCCTGGGGCTATAATTTGGACACCCTTGGTAGACAACCACTACATAAAGCTACATGCCTAATTTCGTAGCCCTAGGCCCGATGGCTACATAGAAGAGGACTTTTAAAGTTCTCCCTATATAAGCCCATGTAAAACTTGTAACCCCGGGGGCGGGGCCAATTTTAACCTCGGGGCTATAATTTGAGCACCCTTGGTAGAGGTCCACCAGATAAAGCTACATGCCAAATTTGGTAGCCCTAGGCCCTACATCTTCGCAAGCCAAGGCTGACGATTCACTCCATTACTCTACCCTTGGTGGATAGAGCTTGATCTTTACATTCCCCCATACGCTTTTTCATTGAATGCAGCCAGCTCTAACTGCAACGAATGAAATCGCTCGTAGCATTTCATCTTTGATAAAAAATAGAACAAGGTCGCTACCTTTCGAATAGAAGGTAAACATGGAAACCCACGTGGATGTCTGCTTATCACTTCATGTGTATTCGTAAGCGGTATGTAAAACGATATTTCATTAGTTTTTAGATATATGATGTAAAGGGGGGTAATAACCAGCATCCAATAGACAGCTCATCGCAGGAATCTTGAAATTGGGCTCAAACAGCCAAGGTAAGATCCACGTAGTGCTCATAATCTTGGCTCGCAAGGTGTAGGCCCTATGTCTAGGTAGAAAAAGAATTTTATAGTTCTCCCTATATAAGCCCATGTAAAAATTGAGACCCCCGTGGCCAGGCCAATTTAAACCCCAGGGTCATAATTTGAAGAGACTTTGTAGAGGTCCATTAGATAAAGCTACATGCCAAATTTAGTAGCCCTAGGCTCTATGGCTAAGTAGAAGAAGATTTTAAAGTTCTCTCTATATAAGCCAATACAAAACTTGTGACCCCCTCCTCAAGGACAGAGCCAATTTTGACCCCAAGGCTGTAATTTGAAGAAACTTGATAGAGGTCCACTAGATAGAGCTACATGCCAAATTTGGTAGCCCTAGGCCTTACGGTTTTCAGACAAGAAGAGGAGTTTCAAAGATTTTCAAAATTTTTCAGTTTTGTTGCCATGGCAACCAGAGTTTTTCAAGGAATCAAATTCTTTCAAGAAATTCTGAAGAGGACCATGAAAGGATAATTTCTGTGAAATTTCATCAAAATTGGATCAGTAGTTTCAGAGAAGATGATGTTTAGAATAAAAGTTAATGCACGCACAGATGGACATACAGACCCACAATGAACGCTGGGCCATGACTTAAGCCCGCTGGCTATGGCCAGTGGGGCTAAAAATCAGTAAATGAATTTTAAATTTCACTAAAGAGGCTTTTCAAAGTTCTACAAACACAATTTTAGCAAAGCCCTGGTAGCTCAGTTGGTAGCGTACAGGTCTTGAGAATGGGGGTTCATGGGTTTGATCCCAGGCTCGGCCAATTTCTTTCCAAGGACTGATGATAGTCTCTGCAACTGAATTCATTCCTCTCCAACCGCTGTGGGAAGGCAGCCAGTGACTTGGAAAGAAAATTGTGCAGAGTACTGGTAAAAGAGACTCCAGGAAAGCATGGACAGGTGCACTGGCTGGCGTGACATAACTAAAATAATGTTGAAAATGAGGTTAAACTCCATACAATAAATCAATCAACAAACACAAACTTACATACATGTACATGTATATACAGCCTGGACATATTCCAAGTTCTTTTGTGTTGAGCATTCACTGATCTACCCATGGCAGATTCTGTCATAAAAAGAAGATATTCAGTGCAAGCTATAGAAATAGGCAAGGTAAAATAACTGTTTTAAACCCTTTACCAAACAATGCCAAGTTTAAATGGCCTAAAGAAGGTCTTTGAAAACATTGTGGAAAAAGGAGAAAATGCTGGTGACCACAATGTTTTCAACCCTTTAAAATGACAGCAGTTCTTTCAATTTGGCACTTGTCGGAGATATCACCGAGATAAACGTTCTGACCAGCTTTATAATAATAATTACTTTGTTTTGTGCTTTGTAAATCATGACACATCTTAGGTACTGTACTCTTTTATTGAAGGCAAGCCAATTAAGTTGTTTGAACATATCAACTGATGACATCATTAATTTTGCATCTAATATAACCTGAGCTGCCTTTTCTTGCTCTTTTTCATGAGCATTGGACTAAATATGTAGTCTCTAAAGTGTACACAAGGTTTTTAAATGCTTTTTTCCAGCAACCTTTCTTTTTTTACTTGTCCGAGATATCACCTAGACGATCAGTTTAACCAACATCATTCGACAAATAATGTGGCCTCTAGAGTGAACATTGGTTGTCGTTTTTTTTACATTTAGACATGACGTGACCCATTTTCAAACCTTTTATGATATCATTAACTCTTTCAGACACAATCTTGACTTTAACAACCCCAAGTCTTTTGAAAATATTGTGGAACAAGAGCGGCAAATTGTCGCAAGATACGCCCGTCTTACCCCAAGTTGTAAAGCTGGGGCATGCACCAGACAAAATTCAAGTATGAAAAACAACAAAGGGCAATAACTCAAAAATTAAGCAAGCAAGAGTTGTGATTTCGGTGCACTGCACTCCCCCTTGATGAGATCTATCCACCAATGAAATTTCATAACCCTAGCTAGTATAGTTTTAGAGATATGCTTCTGACAAAAATCAAGTATGAAAAACAACAAAGGGCAATAACTCAAAAATTAAGCAAGCAAGAGTTATGATTCTTGTGCACTGCACTCCCCCTGAATGAGATCTATCCACCCATGAAATTTCATAACCCTAGCTAATATAGTTTTGGAGATATGCTCCGGACAAAATTCAAGTATGAAAAACAACAAAGGGCAATAACTCAAAAATTAAGCAAGCAAGAGTTATGATTCTTGTGCACTGCACTCCCCCTCGATGAGATCTATCCACCCATGAAATTTCATAACCCTAGCTAGTATAGTTTTGGAGATATGCTCCGGACAAAATTCAAGTATGAAAAACAACAAAGGGCAATAACTCAAAAATTAAGCGAGCAAGAGTTATGATTCCTGTGCACTGCACTCCGCCTAGTTGAGATCTATCCACCCATGAAATTTCATAACCCTAGCTAGTATAGTTTTGGAGATATTCACCGGACAAAATTCAAGTATAAAAAATGACAAAGGGCAATAACTGAAAAATTAAGAAAGCAAGAGTTATGATTCTTGTGCACTGCACTCCCCCTCAGTGAGATCTATCCACCCATGAAATTTCATAACCCTAGCTACTATAGTTTTGGAGATATGCTCTGGACAAAATTCAAGTATGAAAAACAACAAAGGGCAATAACTCAAAAATTAAGTAAGCAAGAGTTGTGATTTAAGTGCACTGCACCCCCAATCCATGAGATCTATCCACCCATGAAATTTCATAACCCTAGGTAGTATAGTATTGGTGATATGCTTCGGACAAAAATCAAGTATAAAAAACGACAAAGGGCAATAACTCAAAAATTAAGCAAGCAAGAGTTATGATTCCTGTGCACTGCACTCTGCCTCGGTGAGATCTATCCACCCATGAAATTTCATAACCCTAGCTAGTATAGTTTTGGAGATATTCACCGGACAAAATTCAAGTATAAAAAACGACAAAGGGCAATAACTCAAAAATTAAGCGAGCAAGAGTTATGATTCTTGTGCACTGCACTCTCCCTCAGTGAGATCTATCCACCCATGAAATTTCATAACCCTAGCTACTCTAGTTTTGGAGATATGCTCCGGACAAAATTCAAGTATGAAAAACAACAAAGGGCAATAACTCAAAAATTAAGCAAGCAAGAGTTATGATTCTTGTGCACTGCACTGCACTCCCCCTGAATGAGATCTATCCACCCATGAAATTTCATAACCCTAGCTAATATAGTTTTGGAGATATGCTCCGGACAAAATTCAAGTATGAAAAACAACAAAGGGCAATAACTCAAAAATTAAGCAAGCAAGAGTTATGATTCTTGTGCACTGCACTCCCCCTCGATGAGATCTATCCACCCATGAAATTTCATAACCCTAGCTAGTATAGTTTTGGAGATATGCTCCGGACAAAATTCAAGTATGAAAAACAACAAAGGGCAATAACTCAAAAATTAAGCGAGCAAGAGTTATGATTCCTGTGCACTGCACTCCGCCTATTTGAGATCTATCCACCCATGAAATTTCATAACCCTAGCTTGTATAGTTTTCGAGATATGCTCCGGACAAAGAACTGGACGCCGCCCGCCCGCCCGGACGCCCGCCCGCCACGGGTGATCCCATAATACGTCCCGTCTTCGACGGGCGTATAAAAAGGAGTAAATGCTGGTAACCTGCATTTTCTCCTTTAACCACAATGTTTTCTACCCTTCGCAAACCAAATTTGAATTTTTAAGTCACAATTATTACATTGTCTGCAAATGCTTTCAATTTGGACCTGCCTGTAATTTTATCATTAGGGAATTAATCAAGTTAAGACAATTATTCTGGCGAACTTTCATGAATACTGGACTAAAAATCTATCCTCTCGAGTTTGCACGAAGTTTGTCAAAGATCTAAGCTATTTACCTGCTCTTTGACACAACATGACCCATTTTCCTGCTTATGAAAGATATCGTCAAAACAAATATTTTGACCAATTTTCATGATTATTTAACATACACTGTGCAGCTCCTTGAGTGTACAAAGGATTTTCAAAAATCTGAACAGGGTCAGTATTCACCAACCATACTGAATAGCGCTCTTTGTTTTATTCTATAAAATTTTCTACATTCAAAAGTAACTTAACTTCTGATTGGCTACACGAAATGGTTAAGCCAATCAGAAGTTGTGTTATTTTCAATGTCAAAATATCTGGAGAATAATACTGAGACTGTACTCAAGAATGGTTGGTAAATAGGAGCCCTGGTGACCTTTTTAGGCTGACGTGACATTCAACTCATCCAAGATATCATAAAGACAATTATCTGATCAAGTTTCAAGAATAATGGACTGAAAATGGCCTGTAGACCATACACAAGGTGTAAGTTAATCCTTTACCACACAATCCCGAGTTTTAACGACCCTGAAGAAGACTGCATCTGAAAACATTATGGGAAAAGGAGAAAATGCTGGTAACCAGCATTTTCTCCTTTTCCCACAAATGACAATGTTTTCTATCCTTCCCTAGAAGAATTCAATTTTTGAGCCATCCTTATGTTGTTGTCTGCAAATGCTTTCAATTTGGACTGGTCTACAATTTTGTTGAGTGGTGAACAGTTAAAAATGCACTATGGGTGATGGACACAGTATGAATACAAAAGCTCAACTTTGCAAAAAAAATGAAACCTTAAGAAAACTAGGCATGTGTACCACAAATGATATCCAGTGCACACAAGGTTACATCATTCTTCACCCACATGCGTGTACAACTTTTTCAACAGCACTCTGGACTGATAGTTGAAAACACCAACAAAGTCAAGGAGAATAGTGATGTGGAACGTTGGAGTCGGCACTTTCCTCCTGCTTTTCCATTTGTCCTCTGTGCAAAAGAAAGTTTGCTCCCGTATAGCAGCTGAGCCCCATGCTAAGCATGCACGACTTAAGAACAAGGGGTTGTGGGTTTGATCCCTAGCTACAACACTTGGATTGACAATTTTCTTTCTGAGGATTGTTTATTGTTACTGTGACGAGATTCATTCCTCTCTTACCCCTGGACATTGTTTTGTTGATGATTATGTGGGAAAGCAGCCGTTGGCTAGGAAAGAAGACTGTGAGGGGTACTGGTAAAAAACTCCAGGAAAGCATGGATAGGTGCACTGGCTGCTGCGATATAAATGAAATAATATTGAAAATGGCATTAAACAGCATATAATCAATCAGTCAATCCCTTATGATAGTTTAGGCCCATGTCACACATTTTTTCTCACATATTAAATGCCTTACCAAACGACAAAATTTTACAGTCATCCAAATTGAAAGGATTGGCAGACATTAAATATATTTTTGCTCAAATACTGAGATTTATCCCTGAAATAAAATCTTTTATGAGAAAAACAAGAAAAAGCTTGTGACCAGCATTTTCTCCATTTCCCAAGATGTTTCCAAAAAGCTTCAACCTCAGGTGTGACATGATAAATGTACAGGATTGTCTTCGAAAGGATTTTACCAATATCTATTTTACTCTTAATTCTTTACCACAAGATCCCGACTTTTACCCATTCTGAGAAAGAAGCCTTTTGAAAACTGTGGGAAAAGGAGAATGCATGCCAGTAACCAGCATTTTCTCCTTTTACCACAATATTTTCTACTCTTCAAAAGTGAAGTTGCAATTTTCAATACCTGTTTATTTTGTCATCTGTAAATACTATCAATTTGGAAAAGTCTAAAATTTTGTCGATCAGTACACAGTTAACCCAACAACAATTTTTTTGAGAGATAGCAAATTGAAAGCATTCGCATATTCTCAGCATATTGTCCTTTTCCCACAAATTTGTCAAAAAGCAATTTCTTTCAGGGTCATTAAAACTTGTCATTGTAAGGTGAAAGGGTACATTTAACAATCCTAAGAACGAAGCCTTTTGAAATTATTGTGGGAAAAGAAGAAAATGCTGGTAATCAGCATTTTTTTTTCTTTTCTGACAATGTTTTCTACCTTGTAAAAGACAAAGTTCATGTTTTGAGTAACAATGAATTTGTCTTCAAATTTGGACAAGACTGAAATTTTGGTGGTAGGTAAAGAATTAAACAGCTGAATAACCATAAAAAACATTTTACGTCCACAAATAAGATCTAAATAATTGCAAATTTCTGGTTGCTCATGTCAATTATGTTTCAGCAAAGCCAACACTGTAGATCCAAGTTAGACTCTATGTTTTGTGAGGTTTGATCTTGATCTACATTTTCCACAAAAACAACTACAGTTTTGAAAAGCTCTAAACGAGTTGACATAGACAGACCATAATGCATTTCAACCCTTTTGACTGCTGGACTCTAAAGGTGACATTACATGGTTGTCAGCTAAACTCGTCTCGGTCCACAACATGCCAAACTGAACTTCCTCAAACAAAGGTCTCTATAGTCAGCCTGAAATTAGAGGAGCTATTAAATGCAACAGCACAATCCTAATTCTTTGGATTTTATCAATAAATCATGTTCAACTTGTGAATTCGTAAAATTAATCAACAATATACGCAAGTGGCATAGTCAGAAAAGAAGTGAAAAAATATGCCATTTTAGCCTATATTCCAAAATTCACAAAATGCAAACCCAGGAAGCTAGCCTGAAAATGCCAAGCTAAATTGAAACTCGAAACAACACATTATCTTGGGATAAAATTCAAAATAGCACCTTCCCGTGCCGGTTTTTTTTTTTGCAATCTTTTGTACCCTGACCCGACCCTTGTTCAAGCCGCTTAAAACAGCCGCTAGCTCCACGACCCCTCACTTTCGCATTTGAGTTCAAAACTACAGAACAAAGAAGGAAAAGTAATGATCCCCTGTTTCACAGACAAACCAAATGCTTCTTTTCCTTAATCTGACACAATTCATGGGTCTAATAACTACTCTTCTTATCAAAATTGCATTAAAAAACTACCTTACTCACTTGTTTCTAATTTTGACCTTGGCCAATTTGAAGCAAACTGTTTCCATGTGCCTTAAGGCAAAAGTGGAATTTTTAAAATATGCCAAAAAACACTTTAAACAGTTCAAACAAGTAACTTGCCTTGTTACTGACTGATATAAACCAGCAGAAAGAGACTCAGTTACACAGAACTCATTTCAAATGGATTCTTAACCCTTATGCAAATATTTTACCCCATTTTCCTGGCAATTTGAGCTCAAAGACAAGTCTTAGGAGAACAACTTAAATTTCACTTTCGCAACCTCAGGTTAGATTCTTTTGTCTTTCTGGTAGGGGTGAAACAATACGGTAAAAAGCCTATAGCAATATATTGCAATACGGCTGACCCGTATCTCAATACATATTGCAATATGCTGTATATGCTGACATTTAGCATATCAGACCACTTGTAGTCACTGTTAGGCTAGCATAATTTATGCTATAAAATTTGACTAGTCTTTAACAAAGACTAGACTGAAATGACAAAGAAATTAAGAATTGTCCATAGGAACAAATAAATGACTCAGTGACATGTCAAGTCATGTTCTTTTTCAAAAATATTAGCATGTCATCCTTGTCAGCACCCAGAGAAGCCCTCTGTGCTGACAAAAAGTACCAGCAGTACTGAACACTCACTCAGAGGGCGCATTTGTTTATGCAGAAACCAGCTGTCCTACTATTACGAAATTTGGGAGCTCAACAAAGAAGACAAAGCGATGCACTAACTTACTCTGTTACTAACACTAATACTTCCCTGTTTATATACCGGGGGAAAAAACTGCAAAATAAATGTGAGGAAAGTTATAGGAAATGAGTAACAAACTCTGTTGGTCCAAAATCAGTAATACGGTCGACAGTTATTTGAGATTTGTGTTGCAAATTTGAGGTGGTCATAATTTTACCTTATCACCGGTGACACCGCCTGTGGAAAAAATAAACAACTTTCGCTTTCGTAAATCTTTCACCTAGTTCAAAAACGATCGATTTCTGACAAAATTTTTGGGAAAACCGGACTTTCTACTGCAATTAACCCTTTCAGTGCGGGATACGTGAAATCGCGATTTCCAATACAAAGCTTACCGTACGGGATATGATTAATCACGTTTCTGACAGGAAATTGTTATGAGCGTCGTTATGGTAATATGGCTGTACGCATGCCTGACCCAGGTATTTCCCCGCAATAGAGTAGTAATTAATCTTATCCCTCTAGGAGTAAATTTGTCATAAGCTTGGGAAATTCCAGTGTTTTGAGCTAAAATTAGCAAATTTTCTCAACGCGTTCTTTGGAAATTCGGACTCTGAGGCCGATTTCGACGGGTTTGAACTGGAAGACATTAATGATGACTTGGGTTTACCTTTTTTTGATGCCCTAGATATTGAAGGCGACGTAGATTTAGCGGTGGATACGAGATTAGGGTGGAAAAAAGAGTGTCAGTTGCCGGTCGTGACTCCGTTCACAGGAAATCCTGGTTTTCAGATAGATATTGACAATGACGCACGGCCAACTGATTATTTTCAGCTATATTTACGTGATAATGACTTTGAAAATATGGCACATGAAACCAACAGGTATTTTCACCTAGTAAGAGTCACAAAACAGCCATCCAGGCATGCTAGAATGAACCTTTGGTATGACACTGCTGCCGAAGAAATGAAAAAGTTTGTTGGGCTGACTTTTCTTATGGGACTTGTTGATAAGGCTCAACTACGCAATTACTGGTCCACAGATCCCCTGATTTACACCCCTTCCTTCCACGATGCTATGCCTAGGGATAGATTTTTGAACCTGCTTAGTTTTATTCACCTTGTTGACAATGAACAGGCAATACCTCGTGGCCAAGATGGTTTTGACCCTTTGTATAAAATACGACCAATATATGATATTGTTTCATCACGATTTTGGAACTTGTATAGACCAACACAACATATATGTATTGATGAGGCCATGGTTCCCTGGAAAGGAAGACAATTTCAAACAATACATTCCCTCTAAACCTGACAGATTTGGTGTGAAACTGTATGCACTTTGTGAAAGTGAATCCAAATACATGGTTGAATTTGATATTTACACGGCTGGAGATTATGACCCAAACCCAGATGGTGACCACTTTGAAATGAACCAGGGGCATTCTTTCCAAGTTATTATGGGCCTATTAAGAAGATCTAATTTGTTAAATCAAGGCTACTTGCTGTATCTTGATAATTATTATTCATCACCACAACTGTTTGATCATTTGGCAGCTGAGGACACAATGTGTGTTGGAACTGTAAGACTTGACCGCAAAGAAATGCCACAAGCTTTGACGATGAAAATAAATAATGAGGCTATATTTAGGCAAAGGGGCAATCTTCTAGCCATGAAATGGAATGACAAAAGGGATGTGGCCATGCTTAGTACAGTGCACAGTAACACAATGACAGTTACACCAAAACTTGATCGGAATGGGAACCCTATAGTAAATCCGTCATGTATTGTTCAGTATAATTCTTACATGGGTGGGGTAGATGGCCATGACCAGGTAACAAAGTATTATTCTTTTACAAGGAAAACTATGAAATGGTGGGTCAAAGTATTCTTTCACATTATCAATTTAGCAGCAACTAATGCCTTCCTACTTTACCAGAAGAAAAATGCTGGTCAACATAGCCTGAGTCAGGAGGATTTCCGACGTGAATTGAGTAGGGAACTCATTATGTGTCATACCTACCAAAAGCCAGCTCGTGGGAGAAGACCTCAGATTGACCTGCCAGCTAGACTCACTGAAAGACATTTCCCTAGTCACATTCCATCAAAAGAAGGTGCAAAATGCACACGTCCTAGAAGGAAATGTGTGGTATGTAATGTGAATTCTGGTCGACGTCGCCAGCCAGGTGAGAGACATTTACGAACTGAAACATCTTACTGGTGCAGAATCTGTGAAAAGCCCCTTTGTGTAGTGGACTGTTTTGAGAGGTATCACCTCTCCTTCACTACAAACGTAATGAAAATAGGGATGGGGAATCAAGTGAATCAGACTAAAAATAACTAAGTTTCATGTGTATTTTTCATAGTTACCTGTTTTCACCTGTAATTAGCATATTTTCTCATTAACCTATCACTTTGCAAGACAGTTACCTGTTTTGCCAAGTGCTAGTACGAGGGGTGTTCGAAAAGTTTCGGGACAAGTGCTGCCATTCTTTTTAATTTTGATATTTTTTAACGAGTTTTTCGGTAATGATAGCTACAACCATATTCTATAGGTTGGTTGTAACAAATAAGCAAAGGTAAACGAAACGCGTGAAGTATTGTCACCATAGCAACGTCAAGTCGACGTGAGCGGGGCACCTTGATGCATCAAATAAAACATTTGTCTTGACAAACGTATGCAATAGTCATGGTTATTCAAATTACTCCACGGTATGCTCAATGCTCCTCTGATGCCAATGTATGCACGAATTAAAACACTTTTTGAAGTCTGATGATGGAATGTTCATTATTACATTCCCTGACCACGACAGCAAGGTCATCGACGTCGTCGAAACAGTGACCGCGTCACTAACGCTTGATAATGGGGAATAACCAAAAACTATACGGTGTGAGTCAGGGGAGTATGGTGGGTGCTCAATATATATATTGTTACTCTATCTATCAGCAGGTACTTTCTTGGTAGTTATGAAGTGTAAGGTGTGGCGTTGTTGTGATGATAATAGAATGTCCTGGTTCTTTTGGTCTTTTCTCCTATACAGCCCTGACCAACTCAAGTTGGTGCACCTGAACGAGCTTCTGGTTGAACCTATGCACCTATATACATGCAACAACGACATTATGTTTGTGAATCACTGGTTTCACCAACCAATTCTGTCATATATAAAATAAGAATATCATTTTGTGTACAATGAAGTTAAAAATTCAAAACACTGTACATTCCAGTAATACTGTGCTGTGACTGTCTTCCCAATCGGCAGTGTGTGGCAGAGAATAACTCCGTTCATTTCATTCAAATAAATGTTTCACCATTGCTTTTGTAGGCGAGGGTGAATTAGGAATTTTTCCACATAGAACTGTTTTGCTTGGTTCTGAATCAAGCAAACCAATCCAAGTTACATCATCCATAATAATGAAATCAAGAACCTGTCACCACTTTCTCTGTCCTGTTGCGGGAAATTCTTACTGTCGGCGACTCATTGTAGCTTTTGAGGGCAGGTAGTAGAAGGTCCACCCTGCGGGCGAATACTTTTGTCATACACAATTCAAAAACCTACTGGAATGCTTATCGTGATCGATACTTGCCTTTAAAAAAAAGTTATTTAGTGAAGTAACGTCAAAGTGCCCCGCTCACGTCGACTTGACGTTGCTATAGAGACCATTTATTACGTGTGGCGTATATCCTCCTTTATTTGTTTAGTTTAACATGTAGAATACAGTTGTAGCTATTATTACCGAAAAACTCATTAAAAAATATCAAAATATAAAAGAATGGCAGCACTTGTCCCGAAACTTTTCGAACACCCCTCGTATATATCAAAAACTATAAACTAGGTTTTTATAAGAATTACTGGATATACATAATACAGAGATATCTTTTAGGTATCCTTATATACATGCAGATATTGCTGCAGTGTATAGGAATACCTACATGAATATAAAACACCTGTAATTCAAGGAATTGGCATTACTTTTGAAATGAAATGGTAAAATTTTCTTAGATTCATTAGAACTCTATTTGAAAGAAGAAAGCCTTCAAAAGGCAATAAGTTATGGGTTTAATGTACAGTTTTAGGAACATTTTCATATTTTTCTACATTTTACCTGTAATTTTCACCTGTGTAAAGGTCACATGGTATGGTATAGTTTGTTGGTAAAGCTCAAAAGATGGTATGATCAATGTACAACACAATTCATATGAGGTTTTTATACTTTTATTAAAAAATTAGTTACAGAATTTGTATTTAAAATAGTAACTACCTAAAATTAAATTTTTAAAAAGAATTAAGTACTGCCTATTGTAATTACTTTAGACTGTTCAGCGCTGAAAGGGTTAAGAGAAGTTGACATATTGCAGAAATACCGATACAGTAAATTTCGTACAGGTTTCGATTTTTTCTTTGAATAGACCATGGTTAATCGGTATATCAGTAAACTCTTTCACCACTACTTTCTGGACATAAATCTTACCTCAGGTACTAGTTCAGTTGCAAAACCACTGGTTCTTCCCTGTCTTGGGTTCCATTTCTGTTAAACCTGTCACTTTTCTCAACATACCATGCCAACTTGCCTGTTTGTTGCATGAAGAAAATTATAATAATTAGAATTTTAGAAACTGCTTCAACAAGTTTAAGACATCAGCAACTTGAAAAACATATAAGAAACAAATAGAACACGAAAACTGAACCCTTTTATATGACAAGTGATCACCATTGAGGCATAATTAATTTTGTTTGGACACAAATGTACATTTTTTTGTCACGACAAAGCTGAATCAGAATTTTCTTGACAAAGTATGCAAGTCAATAAACCAGCAATTTCAACCTTTTACCATCAACTAAGACTAGCTACACGCCAAAGGCATATAATTATATCAGTCAGGTCGGTCCTAATCACACATTTGTCATGGCCCAGAGACTTGTCGGATAGAACATTTCTGAACATGAGGACTCTTTTCGGACACAATGGAGACTTGAATGATACACTGACCATGTAAGTATGTAGATCTGTTCCTCCAATATTAACAAGAGGGCCAAGATGGCCCTGGATCACTCACCTGAATTGTTGAGAGGACCATAGCCATTTTTTTTTTTTTGAGGTATTGAAATACTGGAAACAAAATAATTATTTTGCCAAGCAATTTTCAAAAGGTCACCTCTAAAAGTCCTTTCAAAATCTGACAAGCAGTTTCAGAAAAGCAGAATTTTTAGGAGTAAAAATTAATTTCCGTACTGTGCAAGTAGCCCCCATCCACCTGAGCCATGTTTCTTCACCTATCTAAATTTCACAAACACTTATTGAAAAAGGTCATTCAAGGAACATTTCTGTGAAATTACTTTAAAATCTGACCTGTCCTTTCAGAGAAGAAGAATTTTCAAGAATTTCTCCATGTCTGAATAGTGCAAGTAGCCCCAATTCAACAGAACCATGCTTCTTGACGGATCAAAATTTCGCGAACACATCTTGAAAAGGGTCACCCAAGGAACATTGGCCTGTAGAGCATACACAAGGTGAAATTATTTCAAAATCTGACAACAGGTTTCAGAGAAAAAGAATTTTCAACAATTTCTTCATTTCCACATGGTGCAATTAGCCCCCATTCCACAGAGCCATGTTTCTTGACAAATCAAAATTTCACGAACACATTTTCAAAACAGTCACCCAAGGAATATTGCTGTGAAATTATTTTAAAATCTGACCAGCCGTTCGCGAGAAGAATAATTTTTAAGAATTTCTTCATTTCCCTATACTGCAAGTAGCCCCCATTCACCACAGCCATGTTTCTTGACGAATCAAAATTTTACGAACAATTTTTTTAAAAGGGTCACCCAAGGATCATTTCTGTGAAATTATTTCAATATCTGACCGGCTGTTTGAGAGAAGAAGAATTTCTAAGAATTTCTTCATTCCTGTATAGTGCAAGTAGCCCCCATTCACCAGAGCCATGTTTCTTGATGGATCAAAATTTCATATACAATTTTTGAACAGGGTCACCCATGGAACATCTCTGTAAAATTATTTTAAAATCTGGCAAGCGGTTTCATAGAAGAAGATTTTTAAAGAATTTCTTAGAAAATTCTATTTTGTTGCCATGGCAACCAGAGTTTTTGACGGAATCAAATTCTGTTCACAATTTTTAAAGAGGACCTCCCAAGGAACATTCGAACATTCCAGACGACAGACGATGGACACCGGCTGATCCTAAAAGCTCGCCCTGAGCACGCTGTGCTCAGATGAGCTAAAAATGGTCTTAAATTACCAGAATTGCCTTAATCTTACTGGTATTAAGCAAAACATCTCTGGAAAAGTAAAACTAGAGAGCCAAGATGGCCCTGAATGGGTCACCTGAATGTTTGAGACGACCATAGCCATTTTTTTTCTGAGGTTTTGAAACATTGGAAACAAAATCATTACTAGTATTTTGCCAAGCAATTTTCAAAAGGTCACCTGTAAAAGTCCTTTCAAAATCTGACCAGCAGTTTCAGAAAAGAAGAATTTTTAGGAGTTTCTTAATTTCAGTACAGTGTAAGTAGCCCCCATTCACCAGAGCCATCTTACTTGACAGATCAAAATTCAGTCATGTTTTTTGACCTATCAAAATTTCGCAAACAACTTTTGACGAAGGACATTCAAGGAACATTTCTGAGAAATTATTTTAAAATCTGACCAGCTGTTTCAGAGAAGAATTTTTAAATATTTCTTCATTTCCATATACCGTAATTCCCCCAAGTATTCGGACGGAAAAAAATAATTTTTTTTTTTGGTGTCCAAAAACCTATTAAATTATTTGTGACTGTCCGAAAATTTCGGGAAATCTCTTTCCAACAACAACAACAACAACATATCCTTTAATAGACATCGTATGTACAACATACAGTAAAGCATATATTTCCCGAAAAGAACTGACATGAGATCGACATTTATGGATTAATAAAACTTACTTGTAACAGTGCTCTCAATAAGCGGACGTCGACGTGTATTACGTCCAAAATTTTAGAAAAAACGTCGACATTTTCCAAGTCGGACGTTTTTTTGACATCCATATGATGACAAAAACGTCCGAGAATTTCAACTCAGACGTTTTTTTTTTAATGCACAAAGGGTTTGACGCGTGTGGAAACCTTCGATAACGTCCATTCAATGTAAGGAAGGCGCTTTACAAAGAGCCTCTATAGCCATGTTAAAGCGTTTTGGTGATCCAGATTACGGTGCACAGATGACAATTACACATATGCGATTGTTTATCCAATTTATGACCGGATTATGGTACATGTTTAATTGCTCCATCAATTTAAGATCACTTAGTAACCAATCGTCTTTAATTTGACTGCAGCGATAGAAATTAATGGATAAATGCAATTAATAGAGGCATGCAATCGAAGATCAAGGAATGTTGTTTGTTTGCAAAAAATTTAATGCAACATGAAATAAATTCAAATAATCGAGTAGATCTAATAGATCTACTAATTATTTGTCCGACTCTTTTAAAAAAATCAGCAGATTATAGTTTTGTTGCACATGTCTTTTGGGAATTATGCAGCGTACTTAAGGTTTTTTTGTTGAAAAAATCATTGTGTGACGTGACCGTCGCAGCTACGAATGAATTCACGTCTGTCTGAAATAGGTTTCTTTCATAATCCACTAGGAAACTGAAAGAAATTCATGCACATCAAAATACAAGATGGATGGTTTTGCATGTTCACTTGGTTTGAAACAAATGATGAAAGAAACAGGCTGTTGTGCAACACATCACTTTAACAATTATAAAACATGGATATGGTTATAATTCTTCAGTTATTACCATCCTAACACTTCTAGCGCAAAATGGAATGAAATTTCTTATTAATTGATAAATACTGGCATAATATTTTTGCTCATTTCTAATGGACCAGAAATTTATATGATGTCCATCTTGAAGATATTTGTTGATATTTTGTTCTTTTTCAGAAAAGGGAGGTAATTATTATTTCCTTTTGTAAGGAGAGTAGGGTGGCCCTAGATTTATAAATGATAATTTTTAAAAGGAAAAAAATGGAAAAAGTGGCTCGGTCAAAATAGTACAAAAATATTCATTTTCATTTGTAGCAACGTTTTTAGGATAATAATTATTATGGTGGAAAAAGCTGTTTTCCATGAGAATGGTACCACTTTAAGTTACCATGGACAATCATTGCCAGCCAATCACATGTCATGATCAGTGTTGTTATAGATATACACGTATATGCATTTTTACCCCCATTATCTAGTTATTCTAAGGACATGTCGTCCCTGGATAAAACTTTACAGTAACCACAACATAAGGTTGGTCATTCTGCAACACAATCAAAATGAATTTACGCCCAAGACCACATTGACTGATGTGGAAAAAAATTCCTGATTTTTTAAAAAAAATTCCTAAAATTTGAACATGGAATTACAAAAATTCCTGAAATGGTCCCTTATTGAGAGCACTGCTTGTAAAAAGAGTTCACACAATTACGTATTCGAACGCAAATAGCTCCTTCGCTAAACAATCCTAAATCATGGTCGTGATAAGGGTTATTCTTGACCTGACTAAACCTGGTTACGTCACCCATACACTTGCTTGTCTCCATGCTACATGTCTGTGTACAGGTCGTTACAACTAGCCATCCCGTTATGCATTAAAAGTGTATCTTATAGCGTTTGTCGATAAGATTTACATCTTTAATGCGTCACGGGTATTGGACTAAATATATACAGCCTGTGTGACACAAATTAGCACCTGCATTCAGTCTACCGCGATCAATCAGATACCAAACAAAGGATTTAAGCTTAAAACATAGATTGATTTACTCTTCTCAGGTACTTGCTAATTAACTCTTTACCACACAATTACGACTTTAAACGATCCTGGGGTAAAACCTTTTGAAAACATTGTTAGAAAAGGAGAAAACGCTGGAATCATTTTCTCCTCTTCCCCCACTGTTTTCTTCGGTATCCAATCAAAAATCATTTTAGCAAAATGTAATTGTCGTCTGCTAATCCTTCGAATTTTATCTAGTCCAAGAACATTTTCGTTTGGTAAAAGTTTACCATATCCCAAACAAGCCTTTGTCGTATGCAAACTCTTTCAGTTTGGAAGAGTCTTTAATTTGTTGTCTGGGAAAGAGAATTGCAGACCTTCGTCGATCTTCTGAACCATTTTAATTTGTTGTTTGGGAAAGAGTATAGCGGGTCTTCGTCAACTTCTAAACCATTTTAATTTGTTGTTTGGGAAAGAGTGTAGCGGGTCTTCGTCAACTTTTAAATCATTTTAATTTGTTGTTTGGTAGAGTACTGCGGGTCTTCTAAACCATCATAATTTCGTGTCCGAAAATTTAGGGACAATTATTTTACCAAGTGTCCGAACTTACGGACAAAAAATAAATTATTTCGGAAAATAATTAATGGTGTCCGAAAATTTAGGGTGTCCGAATACTTAGGGGAATTACGGTAATGCAAGTAGCCCCCATTCACCAGAGTGATCTTACTTGACAGATCAAAATTTTGCGACAACTTTTTGAAAAGGGTCACCCAAAGAACATTGCTGTGAAATTATTTCAAAATTTGACTACAGGTTTCAGAGAAGAAGAATTTTCAAGAATTTCTTCATTTCCATATAGTGCAAGTAGCCCCCATTCACCAGAGCCATGTTTCTTGACAAATCAAAATTTCACAAACAATTATTTAAAAGGGTCACCCAAGGAACATCTCTGTGAAATTATTTCAAAATCTGACCAGCCGTCTGAGAGAAGTATTTTTAGGAATTTCTTTATTTTCATATAGTGCAAGTAGCCCCCATTCACCAGAGCCATGTTTCTTGATGAATCAAAATTTCACAAACAGTTTTAGAAAAGGGTCACCCTAGGAGCATTTCTGTGAAATTATTTTAAAATCTGGACAGCGGTTTCAGAGACGAAGATTTTTAAAGAATTTCTTAGAAAACTCCATTTGGTTGCCATGGCAACCAGAGTTTTTGGCAGAATCAAAATCTGTGAACAATTCCAAAGAGGATCTCCCAAGGAACATTCCAGCCAAGTTTGGTCCAAATTGGCCCAGTGGTTTAGGAGGAGTTGATGTTTAAAGAATTGTTGACGACTCGCAACGGACAACGGACTTTGGGTGGTCCTAAAAGCTCCCCTTCAGCATGTTGTGCTCAGGAGAGCTAAAAATCAGGCAACATGACTTCAAGCGCCATATTTGCCATTTTCTGCATTTTGAGTTACCTCCCTTCTTTGAATCAATATCAGCCAAAATTTACGATCTTAGGATCACCTTGAATACTTTTTTTCAGACTGGTAATGGTTAGAATTACTAGACTAAATGCAATTTGCGGTCAAAATACAAACTTCATAAACTGCCACTTACCTTAACGTGGCAGTACACAGCTGTCAGCTAAACTCGTCTCTGTCAGCAATACGCCAAACCGAACTTATTAAAACAAAGGTCTATATAGTCAGCCTGAAATTATAAGGAGCACTTAAATGCAACAACACTAATTCTTTAGATTTTATCAATAAATCATGTTCAACTTGTGAAATGGTGATATTAATGATCAATATAAAAGCAAGTGGCATAGTCCAAAAATTGGGCAGGGGCCTTAGCCTTTGATTTTGGGAAATTCAAGTGCAATTTTGGGCAAATTGGGAAAAATCAGACTGACTTTCAAGGTACATCAATAAAAACAAGAAGACCACCATGGTCCTATATCACTCACCTGAGTACTAAGCATTAAAGGTCAACAATGAAGATAAATGCAAAATATCGAGTTCAAAGCCAAATCATAATGAAACAAGAGCAGCAAATTGTTGCAAGATACGTCTGCCCCACAGCCAGTTGTCGAGGAGGTATAACAAATGCAAAAGGCAGGAAATGCAACAAATATATTTACAAAGTCTCAAGTCACTTTGACTTGAGGTGACAAAGTTCTGTTCCGGACAAGCAAGAAATACTGTGTCAATGAAGATCAAAGTGAAATCAGCGTTTGGTAGAGTTATTGTTCTTGAGCATAATATTGCAACAAATACGCATTCTAAGTTTGAAGTCGGTCTGACTTGAGATGACAAAGTTATGTTCCTTACAAGCACTAAATGCTATAGAAATGAAGATCAAAGGGAAACAACTCAAAGACAATACAAATTAGGGTTACAAATCTTGCACACTGCACTTCCAAATATTGCAACAAATAAGTGTACCGTGTTTCAAGCCATTCCTACTTAAGCAGTGTTTCATTTACCTGCGCGTCCCGCGTCAGGGACGCGAAGAAATTACCGAGGATGCAAAACTTTGAGATGTGTGCATTTTCGAGACGCACTGGTTTTGATATCAATACCTTTTGCAAAATTTCATTTGATCCCAATCAATTAAAGTGTTTACATTTTTATCGAAACACCGGTAATTTTTCTACTCTAGACTGGTACCTTCAGTTTCGGTCTATTTTTAGCCTAAGTAATGTTCTAGTCTATGGAATGGTTTCCGGTTTTCTTTTTATTCCGGTACACGGAAGATCTACATCCAGCACGGACGTTATAGATCCTCTCCAAGGCATAGCCTACTCTTTCTTTCTTAATTGCAGAAAATTGTAGTCAATATGATTGAACAACTATCATTTCATGTCCTCATCGGCAAATAATTACTTTTTGAATCTTTTTTATACCCGGACGATTTCGATATCCTCAAACGATTTCCATTTCGTCGAAAAAAATCCAATGCGTATATCTTCACGATGGAAAGCGTAAGCAATATGCCACCAAAAAGAAGGCAAAATCCGATCACAGACAACAAACTTTAACTAGTTTGTTTACGAAATCACAAGAGTCTGACCCGCCGACTCAAAGTGACTTAGATCTTCATACCGATAAAAATGTCGAGAATAATGAGAAATTATCGTCTAGTTCAATCGGCGTGGATTCGGCCCCGGCCGATTCGAAACCGAGAGAATTCAAGTCACACTGGCTTAAACTTTTTCAGTTTGCTAACTTACGAAAGTGAAGAGAATTCATGACAGAATTCATAAATCGGACCATACAGATTTTTTAACAATTTGAACTTTTTTTCTTTAAATGGGGTTTAAAAGGTGGGACTCATAAAGTTGGTTTGAGACTCATAGTTTTTCATCACAACGAGTCCCAGGACTCACTTATAGCAAATTGTAAAAAAATCACTGCTTAAGATGACAAAAGTTTTATTACAGACAAGCAAAAAGTGCCATAAAAAATGAAGATCAAAGGGGGAATAACTCAAAATACATGCTAGGAAGAGTTTTGGCTCTTTTGCCCTGCACTCTGTATTATTGCAAACACAAATGCCAAGTTTTAAGTTTGGAGATGACAAAGTTATGCTCTGAAGAAAGAACTACATGTATTTTAAAGAATGTTCAATTTCAAGGGCAAGTAACACCAGTCATTCTGATCTGATAACACCAATAATCGAACCCATCCACAATCTTATCGTCATATATATTTTGACCAAGTTTGGTGCTGATTGATTAATAATTGTAGATGCTAAAATATAAACAAGAAGATTTTTAAAAATTTCCTTCTCTATGTGAATTACGAGAACCAACAACATAGGCCCAATTTCCATGCCAGGGCCATAATTTGAGATATTTTGGTAGAGGGCCACTAGATGATGCTACAAGCCAAATATGAAAGCTCTAACCCTTACTGTTTGGGAAAAGAAGATTTTTTAAGACTTCCTTCTTTATCTTTATGTGAAATCCGAGAACCCACAACATAGGACCAATTTCCACACTGAGGGTATAATTTGAAGTATTTTGTTAGAGGGCCACTAGATGGTGCTACATGCCATTATGACAGTTCTAGCCCTGAGAGTTTGGGCAAGAAGATTTTTAAAGATCTCTTTTTTATCTCTGGGTGAGATCTGAGAACCCACAACATAGGGCCAATTTAAACACCAGCACCATAATTCCACTAGATGATGCTACATGCCATAAATGAAAGCTCTAGCCCTTACGGTTTGGGACAAGAAGATTTTTAAAGATTTCCTTCTCTATCTCTGATGTGAAATCGGAGAACCTACAACATAAGGCTAGTTTCAACATCAGCGCCATAATTTGATGTATTTTGGTAGAAGGTCCCTAGATGATGCTACATGCAAAATATGAAAGCTTTAGCCCTTACAGTTTGGGACAAGAAGATTTTTAGTTTTTTCTCTAGGTTGCCATGGCAACCAGAGTTCTTCACTGATTTCAATTCTTTGAAGTGTTTTGAAAGAACATGGCCTAAGGATCATTTCTGTGAAGTTTGATCGAAATCTGATTGTTAGTTTAGGAGGAGGAGATTTTTTTGTAATTGTAAATGGACAGACGGACAGACGGATGACAGACATTGACCGATCACAATAGCTCACCTTGAGCACTTCGTGCTCAGGTGAGCTAAAAATTAATGGCTGTGTACATACGTATAGTAAATAGATAGGTGCAGCAATTTAATAATTAGTGAAACAAATTCAACAGTTACACTTTATTGCTTAAACTATGGCCAAACATCTCACAGCATTTGCACATATGGGCTTATAGCCCCCTTTTTAACAATACTGTGGTACACCCATGGGTGTCGGAGTTAATACTTTAGAACTGCTTTCCAGCCATCGTATGATACAAGGGAATCATTATCTGTGGAATTTACAAGGCTAGGCTTGGATATTATAACTGGAGATGTAGATTTTGCATCATGTGCATTATTTACCACACAATCCCAGCTTTTAGTGACCCCGAGAAAAAAAGGCTGTAGTAAACATTGTGGAAAATGCTGGTAACCAGCATTTTCTCCTTTTCACACAATATTTTCTACCTTATCAAAGCCAGAAATCATATTACCAAGATTTAATTTGTTTTCTGCAGATGCTTTGCATTCGATCCGGTCCAAATGAATGAATGTTGTTTTATGGCACATCGACAGCTTTGGTCATTTAGCGCGCATATCTATGTTAAAAGATAATAAACGTGGAGTTGTTTAAACTGAATAAAGTTTGAATGTCCAGTCCAAAAATTTGTTGTTTTGTTAAAAGTTAACTAAATGATAAACCAAATGATAAAATAAAAACTTCCAATCAATTGTAAGTTCATTTCCCTGGCAAAAGATTCACAGTATTGAACAGTGTAGATTCAAGATCAGACTGAACATTCTATGCAGTCTGATCTTGGTCTCCACTGTCCATCAAACAGCTAGAGTCAAGGCTAATTAGCTGCTGAAGGTAATGCAAATATCAAAATCTAACACATTAAGCGGGCTTAATGCATCTTCGTGATGCAGGACAGCAAGCAAGTTATTCATTGATCCTAGATCCATAAATTCCATTTTGTCAAACAATCAACAAAATCATAATGTACACTGGTCATTTAACCCTTTACTCCATAGATACTCATTTTGATGTATCAACAACAGACAGCTTTTGAAAACATTGTGGGAAAAGGAGAAATTGCTCGTAACGAGCAATTTCTCCTTTTCCCACAATGTCTTCCACTCAATCAGATATTCCTATCCTCATTTCTCCAAATTTCTGACACCATATCTTTATTTGCTGCTGAAATGTAAAAGCCTCAATTGACATATCAGGTAAAGGTTTAACATGCAGAAAATTGATAAATAGCGAAGTTTTAGCCCAGGCCAGCATGGGCAGTTTGCACACACTGACCTTGGCTGATATTTTTTGCAATTGCATGAAGCCCCCTTTTCACAGAACATGGCTCCTATTGGAGATCCAGATAAAAGGGTGTGATGGCAGTCTAAATCCATTATTTCTCTTCAAAACCCTAGGTTGTGGGTACTCATTAGAATCCTCTCGATGAGACGATTCTAATGAGTACCAACAGCATAGGGTTTAGTGGAAAATAACTGACATTTTCAATTTTGAAAGCAAAATCACTCCCTCTATCTGGGGCTCTTTCCTATGTTATTGATTTTTTCTGCTTAGCTAGTTAAGGACAAGAAGAACTCTTCTTAAAAATTGCTAGCTTGGCCATAATTACTAATCGAGCAGCAGATGATATAGATCTAAGATCAGATTGCACTTAACATGATATCTGTCTCCACTTTGACAACTGCCATCTAGCCATGAACATTGAAAGAGTAAATTAGTATGAAAAAGTATATAACAAGCCATCTGTCAAAAAAATTTTGTGCCTTTTGTGGTATACAAATGTTTACACTAGTATTTGCATAAAACAGAGGCTTGTAATGCACATGGAATACATTTAAAACAGTTACTGTTCTGCTCCAAGAAATTTATACCTGGTTACATGCTGACCTCCACCCAACACAAAATAACCACACAATTAGCAAATATATCATGCTATGCTTTATACTATCTCAGAACTCCAGATAGAGTGAGTAATTTTCATTTCAAAATTGAAAATATAATAATTCTTTTCTAACCCTATGTTATGGGTACTCATTTAGAATCGTCTCATTGAGACAATTCTAATGAGTACCCACAACATAGGGTTTGGAAGACAAATACCGTAATGGATTTAGATTCTCATCACTCCCTCTTATCTGGAGCTCTACTAGCTGATAGATCCTTTCTGCTTTATGCACTGATTGTTTCAAAGACACCACTGTCCTGTTACATGTGTTGTGTAGTCAGCAGAAAAATAGGTCTTTTTAACTCTTTACTTAAAGAATTCCTTGCCATCGACATATGAAGCAATTTATACACAAATTAATGCATCAAATTAAAATATAAATGGATCACCAACAAAATAAAGAAAACAAAAAACAAGCTTTCGTATTGATCTCGGCTTTTATATTGTTTACACGAGGACAAAACAGAATTGTTTAGAACTATTCCCCCCGAGCAAAGAAGCAACTATCACATGTGACGTCTGCAGAAGACCTGTATCAAATGTTATGAAAGGAGGTGCACAAAATGAAAAATTCAAGAAAGATGTAAACCCCTGTATCATCTCCCAAAACTTTTGTTACCTTTACAGCCTCTCTAGATCAAGATCAGACTAGGCAGAATTTTGGATCTGATCTTAATCTACATTGCTGGCTTTGATGAAACATTTCTAACAAAAGAAACCTTGATGTTGAAATTATTCTTTGGTTTTATTTCCTAAACCTACCAATGGGATAGTTATTGGCTTTCGAAGGATCCATGTTCACAATGATTAGTTAACCCTTTACCACACAACGAAGTTTTAGGCCAGCCCAAACTGAAAGCAATTGCACATGACAGTTTCAGTGTGGCTCTTATCAAATGATTTTCCTTTGATAGGGTAGAAAACATTGGGGGAAAAGGAGAAAATGCTGGTAACCAGCATTTTCTCCTTTTACCTCAATGATTTCAAAAGCTTTGTCTTTCAAGGGCGTTAAGTCGTCATTGTGTGGTAAAGGGTTAACAATATCACCATGTAGAAATGTGTATTATGCAACTGATCATTATCAGAAATATTTCCTGAAAAATCAGCTGTCCAGTATTTTGGAAAAATAATGTTATAGACTATCGAAATCTTTAGGAAAAACAAGCCTAATTGTTTGAACTTTTACGAGTAAGGACTAGAAATAAATGAACTCTGAATATAATTTCCAGGGTCCGACCTGTTAGGATGATCAAAAACATTTACAAATTTTAATTTAAACAATTTTATTTCATGCAGTTTTGCCTTGAATTAATTTGAAGTTTTCATGAAAGGGTTTTGTCTGCCGGTAAATATCATGTTTTGACAAAATAAGAGCTTTAAAAGTTCACCAATTTGCCTTTTTTAACCCAATTTTTCTTGCAGGCAATAATAATATCAACAGATAGTATGACATCATCTGTCTCTATTTTGATAAAGTATCGCCAGACTTACAAGTTAAATACAATGTTCCTGCTCAGAAAATGATGAAACATAGGTGTAGGAAGATTTATAATATTAGGGGGGTGCCAAATGTTCAAGTGGTTGTAAACCGACCCAGCGAAGCTCAGGAGGTACCCTGTGGTTTGTTTGTTACTGTTATGACAGTTTCATGAAGGAAAATATGGGTGTATTATTTTGGGGAAGGGGGGGGGGGGGCATAGGATATGTTGGCCTCCCCCTTCCAAATTATTGCGGGGGCCTGGAGCTCCCTGCACCCCTGTTCCTACGCCTATGTGAAACCGAGTGTCGATCGATCAATTTTAGTCTTTCCTGACGTCTAAACGACTTTCCCAAAATAGAGCATTATCCTTATCAAATGATACTTGTCATATTTACTTTCATGAGGCAAAATAACAGTATTATGTGATGTACACGGGAAGCGGAATTAGACTTAAATTTTAAGGCAGCCATATTTTCATTTTAAGTTAAAATGAAAACATGGCTGCCTCAAACTCAAAAATGGCGTTGGGCCACTGCATTTGGATTCATTTCAACATAGAAAATTTCATTAAAAACAAGAAAATAAACCTGGTAAATTATGTATAAATCAATATATCACATAATCCATACATGGATTAGCCCTATTCAATTCCTAAAAGATGAAAATTTCACTTTTCCACAGAGAAAAACAGGAGCGCCTTCACCAACAATGGATGTTCCAGCCGAAAAGAATCGCCTTTAGCGCTGATTGGATGATCTGGAACATGTGAGTAGTCGGAGACATGCGCTACAAGATACCCGGATTATATTAGTAGTTGACTGCGCGCTGATTGGATAGCTGGATCATGTGATCAGTATTATAATTAGCTGTAATAGAATGACATAATTTGCGCATTTGACCCTGCCAAGTTATAATTAGCCATGTCACGTTTTTTTTCTTCCTATTGTAAATAGTCCACACCTGTGAAGTTTGTTTGTTACATTGCCTATACCTTCCAGTTTGAAGTACATTAAGCTGTGCAAAGAAATATACTAGGTAGTTCTACAGCTCTTCCATTTCGAAATTCCGGCGGTCGAAAAGAATGACTGAAACACGTGATCAAGTGCTAAATTTAGATATGCCCAGTTCTTTCAATTTTTTGGAGGACTTGGGTGCATTTGTGTATTGCATTCACCCTTTAACAAACAATCGGTTTTACGACTCTGAGATAGAAGCCTTTGAAAACACTGTGGAAAAAGGAGAAAATGCTGGAAAACAGCATTTTCTCCATTTCCAACAAGGTTTTCTACTCTGCTGGAATCAAATTTCAATTTTTGAGTTACGTTTATTTCGTCGTCTGCAAGTGCTTTCAATTTGGACAAACCTAAAATTTTGTCGTTTGGTAATGAGTTAAGTTAGTACATTAGACTAACACACATTTGTCTTATTCGTTTTCTACTTCTTACATAAAAGCCCCTATATATGTATGTACTTCTTGGCGGGTTGGTAAGGAAATGAAATATCTTCCCACTCTTTATTTGATAATAGAATTCCAACTTTAACCCGTTTAAACACGAGTTGCTTTTAACAGACGGGGTAGATCAAGATCAGACTGCACAGAAGGTGCAGTCTGATCTTGGATCTTTGACTGATTGATTGAATGGTGTTTAACCCTTTACCAAACGACAAAATTTTAGACTGGTCCAAATTGAAAGTACTTGCAGATGACGAAATAAATGTAACTCACAAATTGAAATTTGTTGCCAGCTGGGTAGAAAACATTGTGGGAAAAGGAGAAAGTGCTGGTTGCCATTTCCCACAATGTTTTCGAAAGGCTTCTATCTCAGGGTCGTAAAAACCACGGATTATTTGGGAAAGGGTTAACGCCGTTTTCAGTTATATAGCATCGGCCAGTGCACCTATCCATGCTTTCCTTGTGTTTCTGTTACCAGTACTCCAAACAACACTCTTTCCATTGGCTGCTTTCTCATTTTACCATCGTCAAAACAACAATCAGGGGTGAGACAGGAATTAATCCTGTCGCAATGACTATCGTCAATTCTCGGAAAGAAATTGGTAGAGCCGAGGATCGAACTCACAACCCCCTGTTCTCAAGTCCTGTACGCTACCGACTGAGCTACCGAGGCTTGGCTGAATCTACATAGTGGGCTAACTATGCTTCATACCGTAAGGGAAACAACATTGTGTTGGAAGTGCTTCTACTCGTTTTTCGTAATCAAAAAGGTCCATTTATTCAGCGCTTTAAGGTGTGACCTGTGTAATGAACTTCCGGTGAAAATTAATTTTATTGATAAATAAGGATAAATAAGGATTTATGCAGAATTGATATTTTTGCACATTTCTAACAGATCAAAAATTCCGTTTATGTCTACCTTGAAATTATTTTTTGATACTTTTGTTAGTTTTCTGAAAAGGGAGGTAATTATTATCTCTTTTTGAATTGATAATATAGTGGTTTTAGATTTATAAATTATAATTCAAAGAAGGAAAAAATGAATCGGTGAAAGAAGTTCAATAATACTCACTTTTAATTATAGCTAATTCTGCAGGATGATATTTTCAGTGGTGGAAATAGCTG
This sequence comes from Tridacna crocea, assembly GCA_943736015.1. Classification (NCBI taxonomy): domain Eukaryota; kingdom Metazoa; phylum Mollusca; class Bivalvia; order Cardiida; family Cardiidae; genus Tridacna; species Tridacna crocea. Next base: position 22,547,805 of record OX031069.1, read on the forward strand.
TTTTCCATAACACAGGTCTTACCTAAGGGTTAACTCTGTACCACATAATGACGAGTTTATACGACCCTGAGAAAGAACCAGCATTTTCTCCTTTTCCCACAAAGTTTTCTATCCTATCATAGCAAAATTGCATCATTTCAGTCGGAATCAAGGCGGTGATAAAATTTTGTGTCGGTCCCCGCGGAAAACGCCCACAGAAACATTCAATTTAACCCTTTACCAAACAATCCCTAGTTTTTACGACTCTGAGATAGAAGCCTTTTGAAAACACTATGGGAAAAGGAGAAAATGCTGGTAACCAGCATTTTCTCCTTTTCCCACAGTGTTTTCTACCCTGCTGGAAACATATTTCAATTTTTGAGTTGCATTTATTTTTTCGTCTGCAGTTGCGTTCAGTTTGGTCAAGTAAAAAAATTTGTCGTTTGGTAAAGAGTTAATTAGAAGCTCAAGTACAAGGCCAAAATGCAGTCGTGCCCTAGTGTTCAAGTGTTACGGCCAGTTTAGAGAAGGACGGGTGTCAGTTTGAGGACGATGAAAGGTGCGGACGAAGACCATTAGCTCCCCCCAATCAGAGCCATGTTTCTTGACGAATCAGCATTTTGCAAACAATTTTGAAAAGGGTCCACAAAGGAACAGTTCTTTGATATTTTTTTTTTTTTTTTTTCAAAATCTGACCAGCAGTTAAAGAGAAGAAGATTTTTTAAAGAATTTCTTCATTTCTGCACTTGTAGCCCCCAGTAACCAGTGCCACGTTTCTTGACAGATCAAACAATTTTCAGAAAAGGGTCACCCAAGAAACATTTCTGTGAAATGATTTTAAAACCTAACCAGCCATTCCAGACTAGAAGAAATTTTAAGAATTTCTTAAACGACAATATTTTAGGCTTTTCCAAATCGAAAGCATTTGCAGACGACATAATAAAAGTGACTGAAAATTTGAAATTTGTTTTGTGAAGGGTTTCTTTCTCTGAGGCGTCAAAAGTCGGGATTGTGTGGTAATGGGTTAATTTCTGTATCGTGCAAGTGGCCCCCATTCAACAGAGTCATGTTTCTTGAGGGATCAAAAATTTGCTAATACTTTTTAAAAAGGGTCACCAAAGAGGCATTGCTGTGAAATTATTTCAAAATCTGACCAGCTATTTAAGAGAAGAAGAATTTTTAAGAATATCTTCATTTCTGTATAGTGCAAGTAGCCCCTATTCAACAGAGCCATGTCTCTTGATGAATCAAAATTTCAAAAACACTTTTCCAAAAGGGTCATTGCAGAGAAGAAGACATTTTGAAAATTTCTTCATTTCCATATAGTGCAAGTAGCCCCCATTCAACAGAGCCATGTTTCTTGAGGGATCAAAATTTTGCGAACAATTTTTGAAAAGGGTCACCAAATTATTTCAAAATCTGACCAGCTGTTCCTGAGGAGAAGATTTTTAAAGAATTTCTTAGAAAATTTCATTTGATTGCCATAGCAAGCAGATTTTTTGATGGAATTAACTCTTTACCGAACGACAAAATTTTAGACTAGTCTAAATTGAAAGCATTTGCAGATGAGAAAACAAAAGTACATGTTGCTGAATATCTGAAATGTGTTTTTTGAAGGGAAGAAAACAATGTAGGGAAAGGAGAAAATAATGGTTACCAGCATTTTCTCCCTTTCCCACAGTGTTTTCATAAGTTCTTTCTACCGGTAGTTAAAAGTCGGGATTGTGTGATAAAGAGTTAAATTCTGTGAACAAGAGGAGCTCCCAAGGAACATTTCAGATAAGTATGGTCAAAATTGGCCCAGCAGTTTAGGAGGAGTTGATGTTTAAAGAATTGTTGATGACGCAAAACACATGACGCACAACTGCGACTGGGTGATCCTATTAGCTCCCCTTCAGCATGTTGTGCTCTGGTGAGCTAAATATTATCACATTGGACTTGCCCATTTAACCCTTGACCAAACAATAAAATCTTAGACTGGTCCAAATTGAAAAAACTTGAGAGGACAAAATAGATGTAACTCAAAAATTGAAATTTGTTTCCAGAAGGATAGAAAACAATACAGGAAAAGAAAAAAATGCTAGTTACCAGAATATTCGCCTTTTCCCACAATGTTTTTAAAAGGCCTCTATCTCAGGGTCGTAAAAAACCAAGGACTGTTTGGTAAAGGGTTAACCTGTATAAAATTCCAAATTCCATTTACATTTTATAAGAAAAAAGGTTCAATATGGTCAAAAAAACAAAAGAGTAACTTTGTACATGACATTTTATAACACATGCTTGTAAACTTCCTGCAGCAAGACTGGGTAAAAACAATTATGTGAGACCACAACAGTATAATACCAACATCAAAAAGGCTCCAAGTTAACCATTGGCCCCTTTTCCTTGACAGAACACACAATTTTTTTCTCAAAATAAAAGGTTGGCATCCTAAACCTTTATGTAAAGTTTACACAGTTATAATTTCTTACAATGACACTTTGAATTTAAGGGAATACTTGAAACAATATGAAAAATAACTCTCTAATGCTCAATATTTCGCCACTTTTTATTAGTAAAACAATATGACTGCAATGATACACGAGAAAAAAAAAAAAATTCTACTGGAAAAATGTTTCTTTCTTTTGAAAAGGGTAATAGGAGTTCTCAAGTTTCAGAGCCCTTACCAGAAGATGACTCTATAGCTCAATGGCAGACCTGGCTCTGAAGATGATGGGTTTGCAGGCACACTGGAGACAATTTCTTTTTTATGACTCTATTTTTTTGCGAACTGAGGGTTAGAAAGTTACAAGTCATGATCTTGCGTAATATCAATTTTCTCAAACCCCCTCCACCCTGTGAAAAAAGGGCTCAGAATCTTGTTTAACTCTTTACCACACAACCCCAACTTTTAAAGGACCTCGTTTGAAAGCATTGTTGGAAAAGGAGAAAATGCTGGTAACCAGCATTTTCTCCTTTTCCTAAAATGTTTTCTGCCCTATCATCGACAAAATTTCATATTTGAGCCACATTGAAATTGCTGTCTGCAAATGCTTTCAGTTTGAACCAGTCTGAAACTTTGTTGTTTGGTAGAGAGTTAACTGTTTTCTGCACACAAAAATGTTAGACTTGTCTAGATTGACAGCACTTGAAGACAGCAAATTAAATTTTGTGAAAATGATAGTATTTCTTTATAAAAGTGTAGAAAAATATTTCAGGAAAAAGACATTTTTCACAATGTTTTCAAAAACTTCCTTCCTCAGGGACATTAAAAGCCAAGATTGTTTCAAAAAGAGTTAACGACCCTGTAAAAGCACTTGCAGACTACAAATCAAATGTGATTTAAATAACTGGGTTTCATCTTTGAAAGGGTAGAAAAACAACTCAGAAAAAGAAGAAAAGTGCTGGTTACCAGCACATTTTTCATTTTAGTTCAGGTGAAGGTTTAATGCTATCTGACTGGTTTCACAAATTTCCCCTGGACAAATATTCTAGGTACACACAATCCTTCCTTTTTGTTCACAGTCTGTCTCTGAATATATACACAGCTGTCCTCCATAAACCCAGCCTCCATCATCAACTCTTCCAACTTTTCTGCAAGACAAAATTGTGCAACTGGTATGAACCATGCTCTGTGAAAAGGGAGTTTAACCCTTTACCAAACAACAAAGTTTTAGACTGGTCCAAGTTGAAAGCACTTGCAGACGACAAAAAAAATGTAACTAAAAAATTGAAATCTGTTTCTAGCAGGGGACAAAACAATATTTTAGGCTTGTCCAAATCAAAGCATTTGCAGACGACAAAATAAAAGTGACTGAAAATTTGAAATTTGTTTTGTTAAGGGTAGAAAACATTGTGGGAAAAGGAGAAAATGCTGGTTACCAGCATTTTCTCTTTTTTCCCACAATGTTTTCTTAAGGCTTCTTTCCCTGGGACATCAAAAGTAGGGATTGTGTGGTAATGGGTTAAGTCACCCTTTGCCAGAGCAAGGTTCATATACACTTACTCTATCAAATGAAACAATATTAGATTTGTTGAACTAGAAAGTGTTTTCAGATCACTAATAAGCCTTTTACCATGCAAACAAGAGTTTTAATTACCCTAAAGTAGAAATCTTTTGTGGAAAACAGAGAAAACGCTGGTAGCTAGTATCTTTTTTTCTTTTCCCACAGTTTTTCCTACTCTCCTTATGTGCTTTCCTATTGTTTGAGAGACAATGACTATGTCATCTGCAAATGCCATCAATTTGAGCCATTTGAAAATTTTTGTCATTTGGCAAAGAGTAAACTCATTATCAAACAACAAATTTTGAGGTTTGTCCAAATCAAAAGCACTTGCAGATGACACAATAAAGTGACTGAAAATTTGAAATTTGTTTAGTGAAGGGTAGAGAACATTGTGGGAAAAGGAGAAAATGCTGGTTACCAGCATTTTTCTCCTTTCCCCACAATGTTCTCTATAGGCTTCTTTCTCAGGGTTGTCAAAAGTAGGGATTATGTGGTAATGGGTTAAATGTAACAGGAATTGTGTTTGAAATGGCGGAAAACATTTCGGGAGAAGGACAAAATGCTAGTGCCAGTATATTCTCCTTTTCCCTCAATGTTTAATGTTTTTGTGTAACAGTACATGACTATTTATAAGCTCAACACATCCGGAAGATAGATTGACACATGAAAGCCTTAATTACTTTTAACCCTTTACCCCATAAGACATTCCTATGGCATCTCTAACTGACCCTAAAATAACAGCAAGGATAAAGCCATTTCTTATGTGTAAATGACACCTTTTGATAGCATAGAAAAAACTGTGAAAACATTTTGATAGTATAGAAAACATTGTGACAAAAGGTGAAAATGCTCATCATGAGCAATTTCACCTCTTGCCACAACGTTTTCCAAAGGCTCCTACAAGCAATGTGTAGAAATGAGTATCAATGAGTATCAATGAAGTAAAGGGTTAGAGTAGTAATTGAGGGTCATTAGAACTAAGGATATGTGATATTTCATTGCTTTTTCAAACACAGAAAATTTCAATTAACATTATCCTGCTAAATACTAGAATGAAATTTTTCAATATGATGGAAAAAACCTAAATATTACCCTCTCAAAGTTATGGTTTGGGAAATAATATGGCCTTATCGGACACTGTGGATTGAAGATAAGATTGCATGTTCTGTGCAGTCTGATCTTGATGTACATTGTCTGCAAAAGGCCAGTGAGTCGTGGTTAGCTACCTAAGGACTAAAAAGCTCTTAAAAAATCAACTCTTTAGAAGGAGAAACATTTTAGAATTGTCCAATTAACCCATTACCAAATGACAATATTTTAGACTGGTCCAAATGGAAAGCATTTGCAGATGACAAAATAAAAGGGACTGAAAATTTGAAATTTGTTTTGTGAAGGGTAGAAAACATTGTGGGAAAAGGAGAAAATGCTGGTTACCAGCATTTTCTCCTTTACCCACAATGTTTTCTAAAGGCTTCTTCCTCAGGGGAGTCAAAAGTAGGGATTGTGTGGTAATGGGTTAAAAGGACAAATCCCACAAGTGCATAAATAATATTTCATGTTACCTATTGTAAAATAAAACGCCCGAGTTCCATCTTGCCGCACATAAAAATGTTCTCCGAGTTTGTGACCAGGGGCAAATCTCAGCATAGCATGGTCATAAAGTCCATAGTCTCGAATAAGTAAACAACCTCCTGGCTTGACAATCTGAAGTGAGAGTTTATATGCTTATATGGCATTTAATGTTGTTTTTAGCATTATTTCTGTTATATCATAGCAGAAAGTGCACCTATCCTTGTATTAATCCAATATTTTCAGCTAAATTCACTGAAAATCTTAGACTGAGAGCATGACACAAACTGCATCAGTAGATGCAAAAGGGACTTGGACTTTGAAAGGCCTTGCCTTCCACAACCTTCTGCAAGATGTCCAACTGTATAACATGAACCCTAGCATTTATCAGTTTTTTCACACTATTCCAAACTGGGATGGAAACAGTCCTTAACTCTATCGTATTCTTTCATCATTTTCTTTTGGAACCAGTGGATAAACATTTAGCAAGTAATTAATGTTGAAACTTTAGAGGTGCTCAAACATTTGTCTCCCCACCATAAAAATGAAAATTTTATTGCCGGCCTCGGTATAAACTATTGAATGAATTATTTTCTTTATGTTATTATTCCAAAACTGATACTCAAATTTCATTGACCAATCAGATTTGTTCAATTTATTTTTTAATTGTGTTACATGTACTATGATTTCCATCTCCTGGTGGGAAGAAAATAATTAGTCTGCATCTCAAGTTTTGATCTTTATAACTCTTTTGATCTATTTGTTCTTACAGTTCTGGGTACCAAATTTAACCCTTTCCCAAACAATCCCGACTTTTAACACCTCTGTGAAGGAAGCCTTTTGAAAACATTGTGGGAAAAGGAGAAAATGCTGGTAACCAGCATTTTCTCCATTTCCCACAATGTTTTCTACCCTACCCTAATTTTTTAGTTATGTTTAGTTTGTCATCTGCACATGCTTTCACTTTGGACCAGTCTAAAATTTTGTCGTTTGGTAAAGAGATAAAACAAATGTGACCCATCACACAAAAAGGGACAATTAGGGATCTCAATTAGATGAAAACAGATCAAAGACAGAGCAGACCAATTCAAGCTGATAGTTCGAAAATGATTGTATAGTAAGGTAGAATGACCACTTTTCATACAGAAAAAAATTATAAAAGTGAAACTGTCAACTCTGGTCAGACTGCACAATCTGGGCAGTCTGACCAGGGTTGACACTTTTCACAGTTTCAAAAAGGTCCATTTTTGCTTGATGGGTCATAAAATTATTGCAAACACAATAAAAACATAATTTTTTATTCCATTCAAGTATTAATGTGAAAAATACTAAAAGATGACTCCTGATGCTGTGCAGCTTGTAAGGCAGACGGAAACCTTGTCTTATGTATGAGCCACACTCTAGCAAAAGGGGTTAAATGCAAGTCTTCATACAACTAAAGATCCATAAAAGCTATTTTGTATACAACTGACTGAATCGGGAGATACATTGGTCCTTTATCAAGCAGAAAGTTTCCAAATAACAAAACCTTTCTACTCTAATCAGCCTGTGCAATCTGATCCTTTTTGCAGATGCAGTTGGTTCCCTTTTGATAGAATATGGCTAATATATACTACTCAAAATTTGCTAGGGATCACCCTAAGTGATTCACTCTAAATATATCTGTGGCATGTATCATGTATGGTTTTACAATAGGTTACATTGCCACACTGAGCAATAAAATGACTGGTGGAAATGGATCTTTAAGCCTTTACCTCACAATGCCCACTGTTAAAGACACTGAGAAATAAGCCTTTGGAAAACATTGTTGGAAAAGGAGAAAATGCTGGATACCAGCATTTTCTCCTTTTTCAACAGTATTTTCTACTCTATTACAGACAGTATAGTGCAGGTTGCATTTAGTTTTTGGTCAGCAAATTCTTCAAGTTGGACAAATCTAGAGTTTTACAGTATGTTAAATAGTTTATGCAAAACTGTTGTAACTAATAAACCCATACAGAAATATGTAAGTGATCCCTATCAAAGTTTGAGTAGTATATATATGAGGTTGTCCCCATGGATGGGTGACAGAACTAACAGAATTCAAAGACATCCGTATTCCTGTATGCCCCCAAACCCACCCCACCAAACTACTTCATTGCAGGGAAGTGGTATGATAGCAGACAATGATTATTTCTACCTGATAAATATTCTTTAAAGCATCAACCATTTTATCAGGGTGTATACCTGACAGAACAAATATCAATGTGGCTACATCTACATCAGGGGAGGTAATCCTGTCTGTAAGATTGTCTTTGGTAATATCACACTGGAACACTGTGCACCTATTTGGATCATACTTCTCATTTCCCTGAAATAATCAACCAATCACAGGTAATATGTTACTGAGCTCAGGATACAATCATTATTTCATGCTTTCCGGTAGGATATCGAGAAATAGCAGTGAAACTATTTTTCAACCCTACACTGGTACCACCGGTGAAAAAAACGATTTCCATGTTCTTGTTGCCTAGGGTTAATTGCGCTTGCCTAACAACCAGATGGAAATATGTTGTCATTTACCTTACATCTCTCGCGCTTGACGTAATATTGTAATGCGTTGCTATGTGGGAGGGGTACGCCAGGGGGAATAACGAAAAAGAACTATACTGGATTTGGATAAAGTTCCTCCCAGAACAGGTTGAAAACATGAAGTAAATAGAATATTTGTTTTTTGGCGAAAGATCAAAATTTATCTCATCAAGTGGACACTATTGAAATTATTTTCATGAGTGGTGCAGCCACAAGTATAAATATTACCTATGGTGTTCAAGAGATGAAATAAATTTCAATCTTTCACTAAAAACACTCTAAATACCCTCTATATATCCTATGGGGACATGCAATTTCTAAAAACAGCCAAAACCTGTACTCTTTATTGAACAACAAGGTATTAGACTTGCTCAAATTGAAAACATTTGAAGATGACAAATAAAATTAAGCTGAAATTAAATGATTATCTCTTAACCTGTTACCACACAGCAAAATTTTAGACCTATCCAAATTGAAAGCATTTGCAGATGACAATTTCAAAGAGGTTCAAATGGTGCAATTTTGTTTTGATAGGGTAGATAACTTTGTGGGAAAAGGAGAAAATGCTGGTTACCAGCAATTTCTCCTTTTACCACAATGTTCTGAAAAGGCTTCTTCCTCAGGGGCGTTAAAAGTTGTCATTGTGTGGTAAAGGAATAAATGGTAGTAAAAAACCAGAGGAAAAGAAAGAAATACTGATACTAGTAACTAGCATTTTCTCCTTTTCCCTCAATGTTTCCAAAAGCCTACTTCCATAGAGAAATTAATACCTGGGATTATTTGGTAAAAGGTTAGAAACTCAAACAATATTCTTTTTACCGAAAGACAAAATTTAGCATTTATCCAAATTCAAAGCAGAGCATAAATTGAGTATGGCTTAATCAATTAAACTGACCCCAAAGTAGAAAACATGGGCAAAGGAGAAAATGCTTGTTACCACCATTTCTTCTTCCCTTTCCCACAATGTTTACATAGGACTTCTTCCCTAGTGCTGTTTGAACTCCACAATAGTGTAGGCAAGGGGCATACAAAAAAATGAGTAGTTTATATTCACAGATGAACAAATATGAGGGATTTTCTTAGAAAACTGAAAAAAGAAAAAAAAAAACTACTAAGCTGCTGAACACATTTTTTTCATCTTCCTAGGGGCAACATTGGAAAAATCAAGAGCAAAACTCAGCTGTATCTGCTTTTTCAACCTTTTACAACATGATCCAGTTTCAACAACCCAAAGAAAACATTGTTGGGAAATAAGAAAATGCTAATAACCAGCATTTTCTCCTTTTCCCACAATGCTTTTTACCCTTTCTCCTTTTCCCACAATGTTTTTGACCCTATCAAAGAAAAATGCCACAATTTGCACCATTTTAAAAATGGAATCTGCAAATGCTTCAATTTCGACAAGTCCATATTTTTGTTGTGCAGTAAAGGGTTAACCCTATATACATGTATATATACCCTTGTGCTTTTTGAAATAACATAATTCAATACATGGTCTGTAAGTGATGTTTTGTTGGCTTTTTTTTTTAACACAGTTTAAATCAGTGATCAACCCTTCCCCCTCCCCCAAGATCCCTTTTATTGAGAGAGTTGGGCACATGCTGGGTAGAAGCATACCTCTGAATATTTCAGTTTAATGCATCTTAATAAGGTAGAAGAGTACAGGATACTTAACTCCTTACCAAACAACAAAAAGTTAGACTGGTCCAAACTGAATGCTCTTGCAGACGATAAATTCAATTGAGCTCAAATGATGAAAATTATATCAGAAAGGGTAGAAAACATTGTGGGAAAAGGAGAAAATGCTGGCAGCATTTTCTCCCAGTCCCACAATGTTTTCAACACGCTTTCTTCATCAGGTTCGTTAAAGCTAGTAATTGTGTGGTAAAGAGTAAACCCTTTGGCTGCTAACCACTACCATGACCTTTTGCGGACAGTGTAGATCAAGATCAGACTGCACAGAACGTGCAGTCTGATCTTTGATCTACACTGTCCAATAAGGAGATATTATTCCCCAAAACATAACTTTGAAACAGCAATATTTGGTTTATTAATATGGTATTGAAAATTTGATTTTAGTTATTTTGCTGGATATGTGTTAAAGACCTTGGACAACAAGGTTTTGATGCACAAATTCAGGAAATGCCAACTATGGTCCCTGACAAAAATTGCAAAGTACATGTATATCAAATTGTAAGTTTTCACAGTGACACGTCCACCATACATCAGCAAAATAGAATAAACAAATAAAATGTGTCTCAAAAGATACAATTTGTCATTTTCAGGACAGAAAACATAATGGGAAATTTATACAGAAAATGCTGTTAAGCCACCATGTTTTCAAAGCCTTTTTTCTCGAGGTCATTGAAACTCGGTCAGATTAGAACAAGTAAAGTACCGGTACTGAGTTAAATCACTGACTGAACAAACCTCACCTTGACAAAGTCTACAGCTCTAGGAGAGAAATCACATGCATAAAAGTAGACATGTTGCTCTTCTTCAAGCAGTGGAAAGAGAAAGTTTCCAACACCACAGCCTACTTCAAATATGACAAGTTTGTCTCCTGTCTAAAATGGAATAAATAGAAGCAATTTAACCCATAACCAACCAATCCTGAGTTTTGTAAAACCCAATGAAAAAACTTTTTAAATATTGTGGGGAAAGGAGGAAATGTTGGTAACCAGCAGCATTTTCTCTTTTCCCATATTTTAGTTCTGGGATAATATCTAAATAATCATTTGCAAATACTGTTAATTTAAAGTCCAAAATTGTGTTGCTTGGTAAAGGGTTAACTCTTTACCACACAACAGACTTTTACAAATTTCTCTGATTTAAAAGCAGTTGCCCATTAAGGGAAAATGAGAAAAGGCTGATTTCTAGTGCTTTTCCACAATCTCTGCTCATATGTTGTAATTGTCTTTAAAGGGTAGAAAGCATTGTGGGTTACCAGCATTTTCTTCCTTTCCAACAATGTTATCAAATCCTTCTTTCTGAACTATTGCTTAAACTCCATACTTTATGGTAAAGGATAACTAGTTAATAGTTATCATTTAAACAAAAGAATGGCAGAAAGGGTTTTACTTTGCAACGATATTTTGTTCTTGCCTATTCTATAGCCAAACGATGTCCTGATAATTATATCAAATTCTTGAAAATTAAATCAGAATCAAATTCCATCAACTTTACTCACTTTAATGTTTATTAAATCACTAAATTCTCTTCTAGTCCAATGTCTGTCTTTGAAAAATTTTGTATTGTTTCTTTTGTAGAATAAATCCCAGTTTTTCTGTGCTTCTTGTTCCAGTTTATTTTGTTTGAAATCCGACACAAGTTTGGTATCTTTAAGAAGCTTTTCACTTTCAGCTTTAGACAGAGTCCTAGTCTGTGATGTGGCTGCTGTCAAGCCATCTGAGCTGTCTATATCCTTGGCACATTCCAATTCAGGTTCAGATCCTTCACATATATTCATTGTTCCAGTCTGTATGAATAAATGTTGATGAATATTCAAGGATAAGAAAAGTGTTATGGGAAAAAAAGTTAACTTTAAAAGTTTTATACAATGAATGTGGTATAAACATGATGCATGATGAAACATTAAAGTTACATTATGTAAATAAAACATAAGTAATTATCTTATTAATCCTTTACCAAGCAATTCCTACCCCTGTTTTTAAGAGACTTGGAAAGGCTTTTAAAAACACTCTGAGAAAAGGAGAATTTGCTGGTTACCACAATCTTTTCAACCCTATCAGAGACCATAAGCCCATTTGTAGCTATTTTGTACTTGTCATGATCTGTAGATGTTTTAAATTTGGTAGTCTTGAATCTGTCATTTTGGAGAGAATTTATATCGATCTAAATTAGCCAGTGACGGCTATTTGAGAGAACTGTTACATTGGTGCCCAACATAAAAAACCTACTTATGAATGAGATGAAGTAACAGTAATTGAAGGATTCACGGACGAATCTTCATGTGGCAGGGGAGTATATAGTATACTCTTCTATCCTACATATACATGTAAAGCTATAGCTTACAAGTGTATTAGGGGACACCTATACTGCCTTGCCCAGTGACAGATGTTTTGGTAACAGATGAGTTTGGTAACATAGACTGACAAAGTAAATCGACTGGATGTTTCGGTAACAAAGCATTTATACAGCGTTTATGTACTATGACGTTCTTTACACCCAGAACAGAGCCATTCATTTCAGTACTTTCCACCCTTTTTCCCATGATAAACAGGCCATCCACATGCTTTACACATGCAGCACCGGATGAGGAACATAACATAAATAACAATTACGAAACATAGCAAGGATTAATAATTAAGGTTTAAAATAGTGAAGGTTTGAATAAAATAAAGCCATGCACTGGTTGTAAAGAATGTCATGGAATAAAAAAGCTTTATTTGCTTTGTTACCAAAACATCCAATCCATTTACTCTTTAAGTCTATGTTACCCAACTCTGTTACCTAATCATTTGTAAGTCCTCCCTTGCTATACTCAGTAGAGCTAGCTTTTGTAGCGGCGTGGCAGTGTTTGCACTAAGACCTGGAGGTCCAGGGTTCAAACCCCTCAAGTGACAGCTATTTTAGAGAACGGTTACATCAGTAAACTGCCCAGTCAAGCCAACTATAACCCTGCAAGTGCATTCTGAATTGGCTATCAGCACTCTATCCGCTTTTTAGTACTAGTCGTACATTCCGCTATTTTACTGTGACCTATCATTCTCAACTTAAACATGATCGGCAAGGCAAAATCTCTGTCACTAGAATTAAATCAATATTTTATAAAGCATTCTCTACTAACCGTTTCTTCTTTCGTCGATGTCCCTCATAGATCTAAATACATCAATATTTTTTCATCATTTTTTCCTCTACTTCCTGAAACGATCATTGTTCCTAAGACGCTTTATATTGGGGGACCAACTATTTTCGTATATCATCAAAGATAGCAGAAAAGTCATGAAATGTTCTAACTTACAAATATAGTAATTTATAATAGGAGGATAATTTAAAAGAGAGCTATTCTCTCTTTACAAAATGAATTTTCTTCTAGGTCTAGGAAAAATTATAACGATTGATCCCTGTAAATTAATCGTCCATCTGACGTCGAATAAGCATGCGGAATATCACGATTGTTATCGGCCAAGAAAGAAAACGTTTTCAGTTCTGCCAGATGTTCAATTAAAAATGTATCAACAGACGCTAGAAACTAAGAGGTACCACTAGAGATGTCCGACAAAAATCTCTTCGTTGATAACAAACCACATGAGCTGAAATTTGGTGCTAGTTTTGATCCAAAATCAAAAGTAGCCTACCACTCAATACGGTGTAAGTCCTTCAGATCTAATAAATTATTAACTAGATCTACTGTATAGATTTTCATGTTTCTTCCAACAACACGTGTGCTGTAGAGTACCTGTTGAAACCTGTGAGTGACAGATGACTGATACTGTCATTTTTAGTTTGTCACATGTATATACATGAAATAAAAAACAACAACCCACAGAAAGTTACATAGGTCAGGATTACTGATAAACTTTTTCATTATGAGACAACACCAGGTTCAGTCTGAAGGTCTGCTCCGATGCTATTTTTGTCACTAGTCTCCTCATACCTTCAAAGCAACATTCATCAAAAGAATCTGGAATCAATACGATTTTTTTTTTTTAACGGCGCTATGCAATTAAATTTCCAATTACAGCTGATAAAATTGGCATGGATTGTTAGATGAATGATTAGTCCTTAATATCACACAAACTGTGCTGCAAAATACCAGTTAAATCAATAGAAATTTATTGCCAGAGGCCGACTTGACCCAGAATACTGTCTGAGAGGGTTTGAGAGCAGCCAGTGAGGCAGGTGTCTTTCTTCTTTTTCTTCAAAACTTTGGCCCAATAATTGCTCTGCAAATCATAAAGAAGATGGTTGGAAACAGGGCATGCAAAGAAAATAACTTCGATACACATTATGGTTACACATGTTTTTCAGAAGATTGTTTTGGAGAGTCATTTAATTAACCCATTACCACATAATCCTTACTTTTGACAGACCTAAGAAAGAAGCCTTTAGAAAACATTGTGTGAAAAGGAGAAAATTGTGGTAACCAGCATTTTCTCCTTTTCACACAATGTTCTCTATCCTTCACAAAACAAATTTCAGATGTTCAGTTTCTTTTATTTTGTTGTCTTCAAATCCTTTCAATTTGGACTAGTCCAAAATTTTGTCGTTTGGTAATGAGTTAACTCTTTAGCAAAAGAAAAATTTTGGACTAAAGCAAACTGAAGGTATTTGCATACAACAAAGTTAATGTTGCCAAAATGATTGTTGCTGTCTATGATAGGTCAGAAAACATTGCGACAAAAGCTGGTTACTGCCATTTTCTCACAATGTTTTCAAAAGCATTTACTTTTAAGTTTGTTAGAATCCAGGATTATTTGATAAAGGATTAACATAATTTTGCCTTGTAAAATTGTAGATGATTTCAAGCCAGCTTCAGTTGACACAACAAAAGAGGCCCTGGTCGAGATTGGTGAGGGACATCATGTGACCTTGACAGTTCCTCATGTAGAGGTAATCCTTTCTTTGATTAAATTGTGTTTGTCTTTCATGACTTTAAGCCAAGCCTGTTAGCTCAATCAGTCACATACATTGCTGAAAACTATGGGTTTGCTGATTTGATTCTTTCAGCCACACCAAATCCTTTGAGGGTTGTAGTTGCCAATAGTCAGTATGACAGGAAATGTGTCTCTCTCACAGTGGATCATTTGGGTGATGATGGTTATGTGAAAAAGCAGCCAGAGGCTTAGAGAGAATATTCGCTGGAAGTGCTGGTAAAAGAAATAACAGAAAAACGTGGATAGGCATCCTGGCAGCCAAGAAATATCTGACATAACATTGAAAATGCCACTAAACCCCCCAACAAGTAAACATGGCCTAGACTTCTAGGAAATAAAAAGTCATTTTTGTATGGTTATGGTTTGTTACTTGGCAGGAGTTTTCACAGAATTTCTCAAACAGGGTCATTCGAACTTATTGAAATGATTGAGAAAAGACAATACTTTTCAAAGAAATAAGGATCAGGTATTACTGGTACATAGGGTTGAAAGGACATATCCATTGCTTATTTCCAGGGCTCAGGCAAACCAAACACCGTATACAAGGGTAACAAACGACCTGTTTCCAAAGAGTGTGTTTTGATAATAGACCATGACACAGGGACCTTTACACTTGAGCGATTGAAAAATAACATCAATGTTAAAAAAACCAGGTATTGTTTGGCTATATGAAATATTCATAGTAGATTTTTAGAGAGAGAGAGAGAGAGAGAGAGAGAGAGAGAGAGAGAGAGAGAGAGAGAGAAACAGAGATAGATTAGGTGTTTTTTGTTTGATTGATAGAATAATGTTTAACTCTTTACAAAACTGCAAAATTTTAGACTTAAACAAAAAGAAAGAATTATTTGCAATTGACAAAATAAATGTGACTCAAATATTGAAATCTGGTTTTTTGAAAGGGTAGAAATAAATGTGGTAAAAAGTTGATTACCAGCATTTTTATCTTTTTTCCAAAATGTGCCACATTGTATTTGGACTGGTCTAAAATTTATATGTGTGGTAAAGAGTTAAAGACAATCATTCCAAATCAACATATAGACCTTTTGCTGTACAACTTTCTGGACCTTAGAGAACCAGTTTGAATATGATAATGCAAAATGAGGAACTGTCTCTTTGTCTGTAAAATTCATCAAATGGATTCCATAGATGAATGGAAGCACTAAAGAAATCAAACTTAAATTTCATGAATTCAATTGTATATACATTCAAGGTTTGACAGCAAGTCTCAAGCAGTTCCAAGACCTTTAACCCCTGTAGAACAAAGACTGAAAAGTTCACCAAATAAGGTTAAATCTAGTCAAAGTCCCACAGGTTCTGTTAAACAGCCATCCCCTCCTCAACCACCAGTGACCCCTGTTGTGACCCCTACTTTAGAAAAAGGTAAGTACCGTACTTGTCATTATCTGAATGCCCTAGCTTTGATTTAAAAAATTGTATACAGCTGGGTTTCCCATTACATTGTAAAAGTATCTATGTGTGCATGAAATCTATGCTGATTCTGTTGCATAGGGACACAGACATATCTATCTGAATATTAAGTTAATCTGCTAGCTGATACATGTAAATCTGGTCACATGTATGAAAGATAAAAAATCTTTAATGTTACAGCACAAATAGACCATCAGAATTCCAAATCATCTAAGGATATATCTAGACTTGTGTACACACTCCAAGTAAACACGGAAAGCTGCACTTACCATTGCAATGTAATTGCTGGATAATGTTGAAAATGGCCTGGAAAACCATAAACAAACTTATTTAACCCTTTACTCCATAGATACTCATTTCTATGCATTGCTTGTAGGAGCCTTTGAAAAACATTGTGGCAAAAGGTGAAATTGCACGAGCAATTTCACCTTTTGCCACAATGTTTTCTATGCTATCAAAAGGTGTCATATACACATAAGAAACAGCTTCATCTTTGCTGTTATTCAGGGTCAATTAGAGATACCATAGATATGCCTCATGGGGTAAAGGGTTAAGGTGATAGGTAGTTGGGGAGTTTTCTTTTTGAATTTGCAGTCCTATTCTATTTCGATGGGTGAGTGCAACACTATCCTAAGTGCCTATACAAAGTATAGGCACTTAGGATAGTGTTGCACTCACCCATCGATTTATGTAAACATTTTTTCTTGTCACATTTGAAATGATCTTGCATCCTTGAAGAGTATTGATCTGGAGCATGATATGAGGTTTGATACATCCCACCACATTGTTGCAGACAGATGAATTCCATGTCTGCGATAACGTCTATCTTGTTTTTTTCAAGAGACAGTCAATAAACTCTTTACCAAACAATCCCTGCTTTTGACGACCCTGAGAAGGAAGCCGTTGGAAAACATTGTAGGAAAAGGAGAAAATGCTCAGCTGGTAACCAGCATTTTCTCCTTTTCCCACAATGTTTTCTACCCTTCACAAAACAAATTTAAATTTTCAGTCACTTCTATTTTGTCGTCTGCAAATGCTTTTGATTTGGACAAACCTAAAGTTTTGTCATCTGGTAATGAGTTAAAGGTGCGTCTTTTTCTCATTTTAATTTGGACTATATAGTATTAGATATTCTGTACTTACGTTGTAGCATTAAAGTGATTTCATTGGACATCAAATTGTAGGTATGAAATAAACCAGTCTATCACAGATAGATCTGAATGTATAGCTTGTGCTTGAATAAGGAGACACTTCTACATATACTGCCTTGCTATAGAGCTAGCTTTTGTAGCAACATGAAAGAGCATTTGCCTTTGGTCCTGGCTGTCTTGCATTTGATCCCCACCCTTTGAAGGTTATTTAACAGTTCTGTTACATCTAAATTGTGTGTTTCAGGCATGTCTGTGATAGGAGAGATCAGTGATACGTCCAGTGATGGAGAGTCAGGATCTTCTGATTCTGATAGTGACAATGAACAGGAAACACCAATAACTGGTACGGTTTAATTCTTAACTCTTTACTTCACAATCTGGAGTTTAAACAACCCTGTTTTGTTCTTTACCACAATTTTTTCAACCCTTTCACAAAAATTTCTTGCAGAGCTGTGGTAGCTCAGTCAGTGGTATGCAGAACTTTAGAACATGGGGTCATGGGTTCCACCCCTGGCTTGGCCATGTCCTGTCCGAGGATTGATGATAGTCATTGCGTCAGGATTCATTCCTCTCCCATGGCTTACTATTTTGGGACAGCTGCCAGTGGCTTGGATTTTTAAAGAAAATTATGCGGAGTAGTGGTAAAGAAGACTCCAGGAAAGCATGGATAGGTGCACTGGCCACCATGATATAATGTGTTAACCCTTTACCCCATAGATACTCATTTCTACACAATGCTTGTAGGGGCCTTTGGAAAACATTGTGGCAAAAGATGAAATTGCTCGTGAAGAGCAATTGCTCGTGAAGAGCAATTTCACCTTTTGCCACAATGTTTTCTGTGCTATCAAAAGGTGTCATATACACATAAGAAACAGCTTCATCTTTGCTGTTATTTAGGGTCAATTAGAGATACCATAGATATGCCTTATGGGGTAGAGGGTTAAACACCAAACAGTCAAGCAATCAACAGAAATATCCTATATTCTCAGTGATATTGGATTTTTCGAGGGCATATAGACCTGTCACGCAGTTAAGACTTAACCCATTACCGGACAATCCCTACTTTTGACGCCCCTGAGAAAGAAGGCTTTAGAAAACCTTGTGGGAAAAGGAGAAAATGCTGGTAACCAGCATTTTCTCCTTTTCCCACAATGTTTTCTACCCTTCTCAAAACAAATTTCGAATTTTCAGTCAGTTTTATTTTGTCGTCTGCAAAATGCTTTTGATTTGGACAAACCTAAAATTCTGTAGTTTGGTAATGAGTTAACTTTAATACTGCACAGAAGGTGTTTTGCAGCCAATAAAGATAAAGATCAGACTGCACAGAACATGTAAGGTGGTGGTCTGACCTTTGATCTACACTGTACAATAAGGAGATATCCCTGACCCCCCCCCCCCCCCCCTCAAAAAAAAAAATAAGAAAATGAAACAGCATTATTCAGATTTTACTCTCAGCTTCAAAGTTTCATTTTATTCATCTAGGAGTTTAACTCATTTCCACACAATCCCTACTTTTGATGCCCCTGAGAATGAAGCCTTAAGAAAACATTGTTGGAAAAGGAGAAAATGCTGGTAACCAGTTTTTTTTTTCCTTTCCCACAATGTTTTCTACCCTTCACAAAACAAATTTCAAGTTTTCAGTCACTTTTATTTTGCCATCTGCAAATGCTTTTGATTTGGACAAACCTAAAATTTTGTTGTTTGGTATTGAGTTAAGGGTTAAAAAAATATACGTATCTTTAAAATCAAAATAACAATAAATGTTTTGCAGTGGAATATCAAAGTACCCAAAGTGATGATAAGTTCCTAGCTTACACAAATCTGATAGTGAATCAAACTGAATAGATTCTTCACCTCTTGTTGTTCTACTTGCAGTGAATCAACCCCCTCCAGTTCCCGCCAGTGAGAAATCAAATTCACCCAGTTTTATGAGTTTGATCAGTAAGTATGAGCTAGTTACATGCCCAAGAAATGCTTCTTGTGATCTGTTAACTCTTTACCACACAATCCCTACTTTGACGACCATGAGAAAGAAGCTTTTAGAAAACATTGTGGGAAAAGGAGAAAATGCTGGTTACCAGCATTTTCTCCTTTTCCCACAATGTTTTCTACCCTTCACAATACAAACTTAAAAATTTTCAGTCACTTTTATTTTGCCGTCTGCAACTGCTTTCAATTTGGACCAGTCTAAAGTTTTGTTGTATGGTAAAGGGTTAACTATGCTAACTCTTTGTAATTTTGTGTCTGCTCCACATTTCTTACCTCTCTCTTGAAAATTTTTCACATGTTTGTGCACTGTCATGGGACAACATGCAAAGCAGATTTTTTAGATACTAGTCTTCAAGCTGAAGGTATCTACAGGTGTCAAAGGTCATACGTTCTCAAATCCCTTGTCAAATTATCTCTTTAACCTCAGGCCTGGTTTTGAAAATACCTCACAGATGTGTGAGCCTTGACTAGATGATCTGCATAGCAGAGATTTTAGCTGAATGTATAATCTCATTATGGACCTTTTATATATTTTTTATTCAATGAAATGTTGTGCCATGGAAGTAGGGGGCTTAATGTATTACAAAAAGACAACATGTACATGCGAAACACAATACCTCTAAATATGGTTGTATAAGACAAGGTCTTTTTTGACGGGGATATCATTTCAACCAAAATAATTGTTCTTTTTCAATATTTTACAGAAGACGATTTGTCTTTAAGTGACTCGGACAGTGATTGAAGGTCAAGGTCACAGAAAGATTGGGAATCGAAGGCTTCTTCAAATAGACAGAATGTTACTTGGATAACATGATCTCCATGCATGGCTTGGTGCTATACTCTTGATAATTTTAAGCTCCTTTGCTCTGGCAGATTTTCTATTGTTGTAGCAGGACACTTTTGAAAACATTATAACAAAAGGGAAAATGCTAAAAATGAGGTTTTTGCATTTTGCAATGGAGTTTTTTCAATACATGCATGTATTGAAACTTTTTTCTTTTTGGTTGTTTTAAAACATTGTGACAAAATGGAAAATGCTCAAAGTGAGCATTTTTCATTTTGCAACATTTTTTTTTAAACAGGCATTCCTTTATTGAAAACGTATTTGGCGATGGTTGTCCATGTTTTTTCATGATGTTTTCAAAGACATTTAAACTTAATATCTTTTAGGAGGTAACGGTTTACCTACAGTGTTTTTGAGAGGTTTCTTCCTCTGGGCTGTAAAAAACGGATTGTTTGGGTAAGGGTTAAGGAACCAGAAGAAGATGCCTTTTAACAGTATTACTGGAAAAGAAGATATTGCTGTTAACCAGCATTTTCTCCTTTTTCCACAAGGTATTCTACCCTATCAAAGACAAATTTAATCTCTTGAGCCAAATTTAACCTTTTACCCCATAAGGCATTTCTATGGTATCTATAATTGACCCTAAATAACAGCAAGGATGAAGCCGTTTTTATGTGTATATGACACCTTTTTATAGCACAGAAAACATTGTGACAAAAGGTGAAATTGCTCGTGACGAGCAATTTCACCTTTTGCCACAATGTTTTCCAAAGGCTCCTACAAGTAATGCATAGATATGAGTATCTATGGAGTAAAGAGTTAAGATATTTGCAAATGTTTTCAATTTAAAAAAGTACGCATTTTTGCCATGTGATAAAAGGCTCTTTCTATCTTGAGCTCTGCGTGTATGTCTCTGTGAATGCCCATTGTTTATTAAGTGGGAGAAACAGTACATGATATGCATAAATAAGTACAATTCCTAGGGTAAATTTAAACCTATTTATGTTGCATCTATTTTCAAATGATTATTATGTTCCTACTGATCTTGATCTACGCTATCTGCAAAAGGTCACCGAGCCATGATAAGTGTTAAAACTGTTCAAAAGTATTTGCAGACAACAAATTAAACCATTACCAAATGACAATATTTTAGGTTTATCCAAATCGAAAGCATTTGCAAAAGACGAAATAAAAGTGACTGAAAAGCTGAAATTTGTTTTGTGAAGACTAGAAAACATTGCGGGAAAAGGATAAAATGCTGGCTACCAGCATTTTCTCCTTTTCCCGCACTGTTTTCTATAGGCTTCTTTCTCAGAGTCGTCAGAAGTAGGGATTGTGTGGTAATGGGTTAAATGTGACTAAAAAACTAAAATAGAAATCAATGCTCGAGAGGCAGGTAAAGTTTGAAATGGGCCGTGTTCTGTGGAAAGGGAACTTTATATATCTGCGAAAAGTATCAATTCAGGTGAGCTTGCGCAGTCAGCGCAGGCTGACCTGGGTCGAAACTTTTCAAAATTAGTCAGTTTTCAGTATATTGTGGGTTTACTTCCAAAACCTCGTATCTACAGCTCGTAATTTCTGTATATCGTCGGTTTACTCTCAAAACCTTGTAACTACAGCTTGTTACAAGCTATAGTTACGAGGTTTTGGAAGTAAACTGATAAGTCGGTTGTGAAAAGAAAGGGCTATGACAGTTCTAAATATGTGATGGCTTGCTTTGTACCGTGGATCACGTAGATGCATTAGCGCCCCTTTTGCCGAAGCATGGTTCATTTACTATTTTTGACACAATTATTATACTTATAGTTTTCACAGAATTAGCACCTGCAGATGAGTGGTCGCCCCTGCATGGGGTGGTCTTTTTTTCAGACCTACCATTTGTTGCTGAATATAGGTTTGAATGTGTATATAATTCAGCTTGTTATTAAAAAAAAAATAAATTGGAAATGAAAATCATATCGAATGTATTGCTTTCCTTTTTTAATTGCCCAAAGACACCTTATTATAAATTCGGGTGTTTTCAAACAAAATATTGTTATTGTCATAGCCTGTCATTTGCATCTTCGCTGCAAAATCTTTGACATCCTATATCTGACCCGTCATGCAAAAAAGGACCATCTGGGAACTGCGAAAAGTTTCGATTCTTGTCGGCCTGCATAGAGCCTTTTATTGAGGAATCTTCGAAAATCTTCTTGTTTATAGCCACACATTCTAGACCTGTATTGTTTGGTATGGGGCTTTATCTTGTGGATCTCCACCAGGATTCAAGTAATTTTAGCCTTGTGGTCAAAAATGGCTTTGCCCGAGGGTCATACCTTTTAGAGGGATTTTACTCTCGAAAAAATTGTCTTCAAGTTTGAAAGCAATTGGCCAAGTTTTGTAATGTTTTTGGCTTGTAGTGTTTTTACCTATTAGCCAGTGGAGCGATACAGGGCCGCCGTGGCCCTATTTTTACCTATTAGTCAGTTGAGCGATACAAGGCCGTCGTAGCGCTATTTTTACCTGATCTTGGCCCAAGTAATCATACTTTTTACGACCTTCTTGGCATAGGCTCTGTAGCTCAATCGATAGCGTAAAAGGCTTGATAAAAGAGGTTTGCTGGTTCGATTCCCGGATCCGAGCCTTGATGATAGTTATTGCGACAGCCCCTTTATCTCAGTCGGTAGTGTGCAGGACTTTTGAAAAGGGGGGTGTGGGGGGGTCGCTGGTTCGATTTTCCGACTCGGCCTATTTATTTCCGAGGATTAATGATGTTCGACAGGATTCAATCCTCTCTTACCACTAACTATTGTTTCGAAGATAGTTAAATGGGAAAGCAGCCAGAGGATGATAAAGAATATGGTGTGAAGTAGTGGTGAAAGAAACTCCAGCAAGGTATTGATAGATGCACTGGCCACCTCGATGCAAGTTAACCCATTACCACACAATCCCTACTTTTGACGCCCCTGAGAAAGAAGCCTTTAGAAAACATTGTGGGAAAAGGAGAAAATGCTGGTAACCAGCATTTTCTCCTTTTCCTACAATGTTTTCTACTCTTCACAAAACAAATTTCAAATTTAAGTCACTTTTATTTTGTCGTCAGCAAATGTTTTTAATTTGGACAAAACTAAAATTTTGTCGTCTAGTAATGACTTAAATGATGTTGAGAACGGCGTTAAACACCATACAATCAATGTTTCGATGAAAGCAGGGAAAGCAGCCAGTAGTTTGGAAACTGAGTATTGTGCGAAGTACTGAATTAAAAAAAATAAGAAAGCATAGATAGGTTCAATGGCTGCCGCGATCTAGCTGAAAAAAATGTTGAAAACGGCGTTTTACAATATACTTTACCATTTCGACCCTTTGGAAAGAAGACTTTGACTCTTTACTAAGACAACAAAATTTTAGACTGGTCCAAATTAAAAGCACTTGTGGTCGACAAATTAAACGTAACTCAAACATTCAATTTTGTTTCCAGCATGGTAGAAAACACTGTGGGTAAAGGAGAAAATGCTGGTTTCCAGCATTTTCTCCTCTTCCCACTATGTTTTAAAAAGGCTTCTATCTTAGGGTCGTAAAAACCAGGGAATGTTTGGTAAAGGGTTAAGAAACCAGGGATTGTTTGGTAAAGGGTTGAGAAAAGAAACATTTAAATTGGCCTTTTCCCTGTTGAAAGACGAATTCCATCATTGAAACAAGGCAAACTTTTGTGGTCTGCAAAAGCTTTCAGTTTAGAAAGGTCTGAAAATTTTATCTTGTTAACCTTTTGCCAAACTACAATTTTTTTATTCCTTCATTTCTTAAAGATACAACAAATTAGATGTCTACGAAAATCTTTTGGAAAAAGTAGAAAATATCGCGTGCACATGGTGTTTACTGGCATGTTCTACTTTTACCACAATGTAGTCAAATGGTCATATTTCTCAAGAGTCTTTTTAAACCCTATATCAAACGACAATATTTTTAGACTGGTCCAAATTGAAAGACGACAGAATAGACTTAAAGTAAGAATTGAAATTTGTTTCCAGCAAGGTAGAAAACATTGTAGGAAAAAAAGAAAATGCTTATTGCCAGCATTTTCTCCTTTTTCCACAATTTTTTCAGAAAGATTCTTTCTCAGGGACGTGAAAAACAGGGGTTGTTTGGTAAAGGGTTAAGACTATGGGTTGTTCGGTGAGGGATTTCTACGTAAGCTACCGGAACTCTTTGTACACACCCATATACATACAAAATTGCAAAATCATTAAAAATGAACAGAAAAAGTAAGATAAGACTACTGGTAACCATATGTAGGCGAACTCTTTCTTAATGGCGCCACTACTGACCTTGACCTTTTAGTGCTGGTAACACTTCGTTGTCTGCGCATATCATATTCTTCGAAGATTCCACCGGTCTTATATGACGCATCACTCTCCCCGCTGTCGGGGAGACTGTAATGTTACGCGCTGTAAAGTAGCAATGGAGTAAATGGCTTTTGTCAATACGTTTGAGGTAAAAATAGGCCTGTTTTAGCTCCAGATTTCTCTAAACTGCTGATCATAGCTGACTGAATCGCACTAGGTAGCGTTTTATTGG
Organism: Tridacna crocea; assembly: GCA_943736015.1. Taxonomy (NCBI): domain Eukaryota; kingdom Metazoa; phylum Mollusca; class Bivalvia; order Cardiida; family Cardiidae; genus Tridacna; species Tridacna crocea. The sequence continues at coordinate 22,572,436 of OX031069.1, forward strand.
GTATATGTATATTTTAGTTTGAAATTCAAAGTAACGGTTGTCGCGTAGAAATGTGGTCCTGTCCAAATTAGATAAGTATTTGCAGAATGCCGTCTAGCGGGAGAAAATAGGTAACACTTAACACCTAACACAAAATACGTGAAGTGGAACTTTTAAGTCTTTACCAAACGATAAAATTTTAGACTGGTCCAAATTGAAAGGACTTGCAGACGACAAAATAAAAGTGACTGAAAATTTGAATTTTATCTCGGGAAGGGTAGAAAACTTTATGGAAAAAGGAGAAAATGCTGGTTACCAGCATTTTCTCCTTTTCCCACAATGTTTTCAAAAGGCTTCTTTTTCCGGGTCGTTAAAGTCGGGATCGTGTGGTAAAGGGCTAAGCCGAATATGAAAAACCCAAATTTTGTCATTTCAAAGGTATGTGTGGGAGCAAGATATCTCTTTATCGGATAGTGTAGATCTAAGATCAGACTGCACGTTTTGTGCAGTCTGATCTTGATCTACACTGTCCGCAAAATGTCCTTGAGTTGTCCTTAAGTATAAGAATAAGGGTCAAATCTTTGCACACTTATCTTCGTCTTATCAATTAAGTCAAGACACACTCCTCGATAAGTCAAACGTTAATCATGAAGACTTACAGAACACCAGCAATAGTGGTAAGTAAATCTAAGCTCTATTCCAGACGGCAAACTTTTAGACTCTTCCATACTGAAAACATTTGCAGACGACAAAGTTGGTTGGTTCGTTGTTTTGAGGTTTAACGCCACTTTAACAGCTAAGGTAATATCATAGCGGTCTGTGAACTACATGTGTTTCCTGGCTTCGCACACCAGTACTAACACAACTTTCTTTCCAAAGTCACCGTCTACTTTTGTCACATGCTCTAGCAGAGGTGAGAGGAGAAAATAAGCCTGAAAGAAAGTTCGCCTCAACCGGGTATCGAACTCACAACCACCAGGTCATAAGTCCGACATGCTAAACACTAAGCCACCAGGGCGGGCCAGACGACACCGTAAAAAAGACTAAAATTATAAAATTCGTTTTTGGTACAATAGAAAATGGTTTTGGAAAAGGAGAAAGTGCTGAAAGCATTTTCAGATGATAATTTAAAAATGTTATCATATGGAATCTGTTGTTAGTAAAAAAATATTTTTGTACAGATGATAATACATGTGTTTTCGACGAAAGTTTAGAACTTAATGCGTTGAAAGCATTTGCAGACGACAAATTTAACTTAGTTTAAATTATGAGACTGGTTTTGGGCCAGGGTAGAATTATTGTAGGAATATGGGAAAATGCTTGTTACCAGCATTTTTTGCTTTTCCAACTGTTTTAAAAGCCCTCACTGTCAGGATTGTTCAACTCGATTTTTACACCAAATTGAACATTCTTTCAAGCTAACAAATACTACAGACTATTTCAATTTTATCATCATCATCATCATCATCATCATTATCATTATCATTGTTATTATTATTTTATTATCATTATTATCATTAGTGGTGGTGGTAGCAGTAATAAAGGTGGTAGTAATGGTGATAGTATCAGTAGTAGTCATGATTAACTTTTACTTCGTATTTTTCCGAGACCAGTGCAACACAGACATTTTTTTTTCTTTCAGGTGGTTCTGGTATTATTTGTGGTAAGTAAGAAACTATACTTTTGATTCATATATCCATTAAATAGACTAATTAATGAACGAAATTAATTCTAGTCGTGATTTGTAAGTAATGCGATTTTCTGGAGTCGTTGTTTTGGCAAATTTACGTATGCAAGAAGAATGCGCAAAAGCGTTTGTTCTATGCTGGTTGATCTCGTTTACCCTAATTAACATCTTTACCAATTTCAGCCTTGATCTGAGCTCGGTAACTCAGTCGGGTTACGACCATAGGTGTCGATGGTTAAACCTTTAACCCCCCCCTCCCCCCATTGGTTTGATATGTGTGCGATTGATAATAATTAACGCGACTAGATTTATTCATTTCTCTCCATCATGGTCCTTGTTTCTGCGATGTTGGCTGGTGGCCAGGGAAGAGCTTTGTACAAATTCCAGAAAAGTATGGATAGTTGCACTGACGGCAGCGATATAATTGAAATGTTTTAAACTGCTAATACCAAATGGCAGAACTTCAGACTTGTCCAAATTGATTGAAAGCATTTGCAGACGACAAAATGAATATGACTCAATGATTGACAATTTACTTTAGAGTAGAAAACATTGTTACCACCATTTTCCCACAATCTTTCCAAGGGTCGTGAAAACCAGGGATGGTTTCGCAAAGAGTTAAACAGCGATATAACTGAAATACGCGTAACAGTAAAACGGCGTTTAACACCATACAAATAAATACAAGCCACACGCTTTGAACAGAAGGTTAATGCAAAGAGTATCAGCTGGTCTACGTATTCTTCGCAGGCTGACCTGTGCCGAAACCTTTTGCTATTTGTAAACTATCTGCATGTCAATGAGCTATTTTACCTTATTAGCCAGTCCTTTAATTGACATAGTGGATTTTATGAATTCATAACAAAGTGACGATTCGCTTGGTTCAATGAATCACGCAGATGCAGTATGCCTCCTTTTGGCACAGAGTGGCTTAGACATAAAGTTCTTCTTGGCCATTTTCCCCCACTTTTTTTTGAAAACACGTGCACGTTTTTTGGCAGGGGATAAACAAAATGATTTAAGTCTTTTTGTGTGTTTGTGTGGGGGTGGGGCGGGGTGGGGGGGGGCGAAGACAGAAGGTAACTTTTTACCTAACAGTCCTGGGAAAAAAGCCGATCCTGAGGGGAAAAAAGGAAAGAAACTGTTTTTGAAAAGATAATGGGAAATGGAGAAAGTGCTGCTAACAACCGTTTTCTCATTTTCCACAATGTATTTTACCCTTTCAAAACAGAAAAAGTTAGAACTAATTCTTAAATACACAAACCACAGGTGCATTGCCAAGCTGCTACAATTTCCAGTTCAACCGGATGTAAGAATTCATACGATTGCGGAAGTGGAAGTTGTTGCCGTGATGTAACATCCGGTTCTGTCATATCCGACCAGCAAGTTGGAGGTTTCGGTCCTTTTCGACCACCGAACAGCGTTCAGAATGGCACTTGTAGCACGATGAAGGCCCAAAAAGGAGAGATGTGTGATTCAAATTGCGACTGCGATGCTGGTAATTTGTTTGACCCCTTTTCACCCTCCTGAAACACTCATTTCTCTTTTGTAGCGCCATGGAAACAAGATTAATAATTCTAGAGAGATGAAATACTACTCTAATAGCTTCTTTCTCTAGAAATTCTTAGTGAACAACTGCCCATATCTACTGTCTCCTTTGAAGCTGGTTCAATGCACATCTGCCTAACATGACTGTTATCATACAACCGCTCTATATAGATATAATAACTTATACTTTATCTATCTATTATATTTATGTAGAGGGGTTGTATGATACTAGACATGTCAGGCACTTGTGGTTCAATGTAGCCTTGTTGAAACACAGAGTTTCACAAGTCAGACAGCTCAATTTTGAATATCCGTTTGTCTTAACTTTTTCTAGACAAGCTATAATAGTCGATCTAAATAACAGGATGGTCGATTCGCAATTGGTCACCCTGTCTAGTTTTATTTCATCAGATATGACGTCATCATACTGATTTGAATACAAACGCTCATAGCCAAAGCATACTGTTGGTCATGTGACACTCTAAATATTCTTTCACAAACTCTGATGCGAAATCTGAAAATACATGTACCATAAGAGGCTACGTAGCCTACTGAGGAAATGCTATTGAAAAATATATTTCTTACATTTGTCTTTTCTTTTTTTCTTACTCATGATTTTCTAGTCATCGACTTATTTAATCGGTGACTGAAAATTTTTATGTTTGGCAAGATTTTTGCAATGTGGTTTAGCTCCCTCAAACAATGAAGTATAGTTTTACTGATTCAAAATATTTATTTCACGCGTATTTTTCTGCAACACTTTACAAAAAAAATCCCGTTTGTTGACGACCTTGAGCAAGGTGGCATTTGAAAACACTTGGATGAGAAGGAAGCTAGAATTTTTTTCATTTTACAACAATTTTTCTAGCATCTGAAAGATACATTTCATTATTTGAGCAATATCTTATAATTCATCTGCAAACACATTGAAATAGATTAATCTTTGCTTTTTTAACTTTTTGCGAAAGAATTGAAAGTTCCTAACCTTTTACCACACTATCAACACATTAAACATTTCTGAGCAAAAGGCCATGAGACATCGCGAGAGAAAAAAAGAGTAAATGTTGGTAATCAACATTTCTCATTCCAAAAATTATTTCTACCTATTAAAAAAAAAAAAAAACGCAATTTCAACCGTTTAATCCATGCTTAATTTGTCGTCTGCAATTGCTTTGAACTTAGAGAAGTCTACAATTTTGGCATTTGATAAAGACTTAACCCTTTATTTAAGGACCCTGAGCAAGAAGGTCTTTGAAAAGATTGTGCGAAAAGAAGAAAATTCTGGTAACCAGCATTTTCTATCCTATTAATGACAAATTCCATCATTTTAACCACAATAAGATTTTCGTCAGCGAATGCTTTCAATTCAGAAAAGTCCTTGATTTATCGTTTGATAAAGGTTTATCGATAAATTTACGCTTATGTTCCAGGTCTATCGTGCTACCGACCAATGAGTGGAGTCTGCTGCCCACCACGTACGTGTTACGACGAGGCATACGTCAAAAAGCAGCAAGCATATTGGGCAAACTGTCTTTCTAATCCAAACTGCGCATTGCCACCATAATCCACATATGTAGTAAAATATAGATGACAACATAGTTCAAGTTGTAGACTTACAAATGTGCTCGGTATAGGCTTGAATAAGAAAAACATACATTTGTTATTATTTGGTCATCTCTCTTATAGGATGCTACCTGCATGTTCGTCTTTTCTAACAAAGTTTACAAAATATCTATTCCTTAGGGTCGTTAAAATACAAAAGCATATGGAAAAGGTATATATTGGAAGAAAACATTGTCTGAAAAGGAGGATATTGCCCATTAAAATAAGGCAGTTAACCCGGAGCATTTCAATTGGATTTCGTGTGCAGTTACTTCCCCTGATAATTCAAAATCGGTCAATTCCTTTTTCGCATTCCTTTACTCTATTGGTTGATATAAAACGCCGTTTTCAACATTATTTCAGTTATATTACTGTGACCATTGCATCTATCTTTGCTGTCAAGTTGTTTTTATTATCAGTGCCTCGAGCAACATCATTTTCAAACCCCTGGCTGCTTTTCCAAGTAGACATAGCTGAAACAACATTCACTGAGGGTTGAGAAAGGAACGCATCCTCTACCAATGACTATCTTCCCGGGTAAGAATTTACCCAGGCTGCAGAATCGAACCACCTATCCCTAGGATTTCAAGCTCTATATGTTATCGACCGAACTTCCAGCCTCGGGTCTTTGCGAACAGAGAAGACTAAGTTCGGCTTATAGGTCTTTGTTGTCTCATCTCAAGCCATCCTATTCGGTAGGCAGCTGTAACGTCTGACCTTGATTTAGGTCTATAGCAATTGTCATTGTTACTAAAAGATAGGGCAAATATTTAACTTGTTCAGAGCAAAGCGTGACTTATATGCTTCTCACAGACAGCTGAGATCAAGACCAGACTGCACATAACCGTTTTAACTTTGTGTAACTGCTGATAAAGATCAAATATCTAGCTGCACCGACCGATTAAATATCCGAAGTGGGCGATGAGGATCAGGTATCAAACTGCAGAGAATATTTAAGTATGTATCTGGATCAACACCGCCATCTATGAGTTCCTTAACCCATTACCACACAATCCCTACTTTTGACGCCCCTGAGAAAGAAGCCTTTAGAAAACAATTTCGGCAAAGGAGAAAATGCTGGTAACCAGCATTTTCTCCTTTTCCCAAAATGTTTTCTAAACTTCACAAAACAAATTTCAAATTTTCAGTTACTTTTATTTTGTCGTCTGCAAATGCTTTCAATTTGGACAAGCCGAAAATATTGTTGTTTGGTAATGAGTTAATCATGACAAAAATGTCTATGACCGCGGAGGAATATGTACAAGTACCTTGAGACCTCGAACAAATCAAAAGTCAGAATTATTTAGTCTGCAGCAATAGTTAACCCATTATACAAACAAACTTACAAACATACATACATAGATACATACGTACGTACGTGAATACATGTACATACACAAATACATACATACATCCATACATACGTATGTACATACGGACATACATGCGCACGTACATACATAGGTACATACGTCCGTACATACGTACGAACATAAGTACATACATATGTACGTATGTACATACATAAATACGTACATACAAACATACATAAATACGTACATACATACATACCTACATACGTACGTACGTACGTACGTACGTACGTACATACATACATATGTACATACATACTTACATACATACATACTTAAGTACACCCATACATACATACATACATACATACATACATACACACGTACGTACATACATATATCCGAACATACATACGTCCGTACATACGTACGTACAAACGTGCGTACGTACGTACATACATACATACATACATACATACATACATACACAAGTTCGTACGTACGTATGTATGTATGTACGTACATACATACATACATACATACATACATACATACTAAAACACAAACCTACATAGATGCATGCACCACAACAAAACAAAAACAAACCAATGTTCGGTTTGAACAAAATTTTACTGTTATAATTTATCTCTAGGGGAAACAAACTACATTTGTGTTCGTGAAACAAGAAACTTAACATAATCTGTCGAAAAACAAAAACGTCGTGCTTTAGTCAACAAATGAAAACGATTGCTTTGAATTGTTGCATCATTAACAGGATTTTCAACAAATTTTAAGTACATCAAAGTCTAAGTAAGCTATCCATACTGACTGGATAATCTAAGGCTAACAGAAAGTGCCTTGCCTAAAGACATTTACACAGATTTCAGGTTCCATCGAAACTTACACGTAAGACTTACGGCTTATAAGTGATATACCCTTAGAAGTTTAGTCTCTGTGGACAAAGCGATAGAATAACCTTTTTACCAAACACCTCGAAGATTATAAGGACCTAAATACAGAAGCCTTTTCAAAACTTTGTGAGAAAAGGATAAAATGCTGGTAACCAGCATTTTCTCCTTTTCGCACGTTTTGACTCCATCAAAGAGTAGCTCAATAATTTGAATCACATGTAAGTTTTGTGTTTGCAAACGGTTTGAATTAGGCCAAGTCTAAATTTTTGGCGTTGGGTAAAAGGTTAACCCTGTACATTACCACGAAAGTATAGACTTATTCGTACTGAGCTTTTGTGGACGACAGAAAGACTTTGGTTCAAATCATAAGATTAGTCCTTGAAAAGAAAAAAAAAAAAAAAAAAAACACTGTGGGAAAAACAGCTTTCCCACATTTTTCCCCAAAAAGTCTTCTAGTCATCAAGGTCGATGAAAATCGAAATTGTGTGATAGAGCTTTACGAGTTTTTAACCTGTAGGCTGCGAAGCCCGTCTCACTGACCTTTTGCGGACAGTGTAGATCAAGATCAGACTGCACAGAACGAGCAGTCTGATCTTGGATCTGCACTATCCAGTAAGGATGTATGTTTTCCCCCAAAATAATTTTGAAATCATAGCCAACTTTCGCGGACATGGAAAAATCGATATTGGCCAATTTTACCTGCATCTTTTTATATAGAATTATGAAGGGCCTAGGTAAATAAACGTTTATAACTTCATCAATTTTCAGAATTGAAAATTATCTCAAGTGAGTTAAGAAAATTCAATTTATTCTCTTTCAAATGAACTTAGTTGTAAAAATTTCGGAAAAGAAACTTTTGGTCCTTTTTTTAACTTAAAAATTGTAGGTATGGTTTATATAGAATAAAGAGGAAAAACGTATTTTCCGAAGTCAAAAACTGAAATATTTGTTTAATTTTCTTTCTTTGACTTGAAAAGTCAAAATTATCTCAAGTGGAGTCAGTTAGTTTATTCATTTCTCTTTCAAATGGTATAAGTTTGAGTCATTAAAAAAAATAAACTTTTGGTCCTTTTTACAGTTTTTTAATGCCACTATCCTATTTTTTTCTTTTCCGTGAACGTTCGGAGTATGCCGTACTTTGCCGATATTGGCCGAGTCTCACTGTTAGATAACCCTGCCGGGTATCTTTATCGTGTTACGTAATGTTTTATTGACCAACGGACCCCCTGCTATGTTTATGATATACATGTATCCATATGATTATAAACTGGAATTTATACCCGGGTTGTTTGATCAAGACAGTATCCCTAAGATATTTTATTATGTATATTTTTACCTAAAAGACTAGAATTTTTATACCCGGGTTGTTTGATCAAGACAGTATCCCTAAGATATTTTATTATGTATATTTTTACCTAAAAGACTAGAATTTAATACTTATTAGATTATTTCCTTTTACAATCATTAAGATTAAGATCTGAAATAAGAAAATGTACGTTTGATGATTTTTTTTTTCAACTTTTCAACTTTTTGAAATTCATGCCTTATCAATTTTTTTTTTCTGGCGACAGCTCACAAACTCATGTTTCCTTGCTTTTTTCAAATCGGTCTTTGATCTGTCATATCATATGGAAGGCCTTTGAAAACACTGAAGAAAAAGATTTCAACATTTTCTCATTTTCTTGTAATATTTTTAATTCTACAAAAGATAAGTTCCATTTTCTTTATGTTTTAACATTTGTCTTAAGAAAATTACATTTCGAACAAGTCTGAAATTTTGTCTTTTGGTAAATATTCAAATAACAAGCTTAACCTGTTACTATAGAAATACGACATCTAACGACCCTGCTGTTGATTCTTTGGAATAAAATATGGAAACAGGCGCATTATCTTTTTACAAATTATCTTTTACTTTTCAAACAATATTTTCTACATCACTCAATCAGTTTCTCCTGCAAAGAGTATTTACCGTTCAAAGAATGACAACACTAGATCAAAATTGACACAGATTATGAATATAGGGGAAAAAGGCTAAAAAAAAATGCGAATTCTTCTTTATCGGCGAATTTATGATTTAGCTGCTGCATACTAGTAATTATCATAAGCCCCTGTACAGACTCATGAAATATCCCGAAGAAATGGCATCGGTTTGAAATTGCTCTGTGGGGAAAGGTAATACTGAACCTTTAACCACAAAATTCCTGAGATTTAACGATCCTGAGGTAAAGGGCTTTTGAAAACATTGTGAGAAAAGGAGACAATGTTGGTAACCTGAGCTTAAACCTTTTCTCGCAATTGATCCCATTTTGAGACAAAATTTCGTCGTATAAGTCACGAAAATGATAAAAATTTGGACAAGTCTAAAATATTGTCGTTTGGTAGAGGGTTAAGTAGAACAAATTTAACTTGTTGTTGTACAAATACGACTTCTGACGACCGTGCAGTTGATCTCCAACTTTTAGAAACAACTTTTTTTTACATCGATCAATTTGTGACAGTTTCTCCCTTCTTTCAAATTTCCTCTTTTAACATCTTTAATATTTTAATTGTTCATTGGAAGAATTAGCCTAAACAGCGAGGGATGGTTCTTCCATTTTTAAAACGGCGCAACCTGCAAAAAGCATAACCCCTAAGAGTAAATAAAAGATGAAAAAAAAATTGACATAGACCATGAATGTACAGGGAAAGGGAATAATACAAACTACTTCTCCTTTACCAGTGACCGAAAAAGTTACCTGTTGCGTTATCATTATTTATTATTTCAAGAGATAGTATTTAATCAACCTTCTATTACGAATGATCTACATGTATTTCGGTTTTGAAACCGGTTTTAACAAAGCTTGCTGGTGAATTCTACGGATAATTAATTGAAATGACACTGTCTGCATCATACATAATTTTTTTCGAGAATGAAATACCTTTTTATCTTTATCATGCCTGTAAGCGGCGCTAGAGTGTCGAATCGGATCAGTTCACAAGAGCTGATCTGTTATGATACTTTCAACACGAACCTTTTTTTATAACTTTCAGTTGCGCCTCGAGCACATATTTTTCCCATTTCGGATGCAATAAAAGGAATCTTATAAGTATATATAATGCATTGGCAGCGTTTTAAACTTGTGTGATAATAATATCTTGGACATACTTTTATGTATAAAGATATAGTTTAGTGCATAGATAGACCTAAGTTGTTCCGAAAACTTATACTTAAACAGCTTTTAGACTCGCTCAAAAAGGAAACATTTTAAATACAACTATTGATAGTAGTAGACATTGTAAGCAAATGCAACATCGCTCATTAAGCCAAAATACAAATCGGCGCCACACGGTATATGGAGTGTTCGGAACGAACCATTTTCTTTTATTTGTTCGATGAAAACCAACTTTGAATGAATGCTTTCTTACATGTCGAATCTGTAACTTTTCGTGTGTATAAAACCATGTACATCTACACTAAAGTAGAAAACATTTTAGGAACTGGAGAAAATGTTCTCCCTTTCCAGCAAAGTTTACAAAAGCCTTTTCTCTCGGGTCCGTTAGACTCGGGAGGGTATGATTGCTGTAGTGTTAAACAGGAACTCTCAAAACGCCGAATTTTCTGCTGAATTCAACTTGTTGATTTTGCCATAATTATCAAAGGTTTTTTTTTTTCAACCAAAATAATGTTTGACATATAGAATCAATCAGGACCAAGATCAGACAGCTTGTTTTGTGCAGCCTGTTATAAATCTAAAATGTCAGCAAAAGTGCATTTGGACGGATTAGATTTCAGGATCAGACACCTTTTCAAAGACAGACCGTATCATTTGAGTTGCATTTAATTTGTTGTCTGCAAATGTTTTTAACTTGGTGGTGTCCAAAATTTCGTCATTAGGTTTTTTGATGAGGAAATTTGCTTAATGTGGCAGTTACATTACCAATCCGACCCTGAGAAAGAAAGACCAAAAGTTTATTTGGGCGTATTAGATTTCAGGATCAGACTACAAAAAGTGCATTTGTCGAGAGCAGTTTTAGGACCGATCAGTTTATGTCTCAGGGAATCAAAACTTAACCCTTAATCCGAGGATAAATAAATTACAAACCGACAAATAAAGCTGAAATATAACAATTTCAACGTTCTTTTCTCAAGAAAAATCTCGCTTTATCTGGAGGTGAAATTCCAATATGCTGTTGAGTCTAATAAGGGTGCGCATTATGTGCAGTCTGATACTGATATTCAAGAGCCACACTGGCTGTACCAGACAAAGGGTTTAGGTTAAAATCAGAAAAAAATGCCAGGGCCGATATATCGTCTAGGTAAGGATTGTGAATTTGAAGCAGGCTACTGTTACGTAATGTTACGTTTCTCTTATCTTTTATCGCTGCAGGCGAAACTCCGGAAACTCCCGGACCTTTACGTATGATATCGATTATTTTCATCGATTTGTTGATATGCGAGACTGCTGATAAGGCATGTCCGTGAAAGTTGGCTATGAGCAACACTTGGGTTTTTTACCATCGACTTGAAATGATGTTAGCTATTTGGCAGAAAAAGTGTTAACATCAGGCCAAAGTATCCCTGTATTCGGAATATCCATACATAACGACTGTAAACACAAATACCTTTTAATGTGTAACCAAGCAAATATAGTTTTCGATTTCTTGAGGGACACTTGGTGTGAAGACATCATAGAAAAAGTAGCAAATGCTTATATAAAGCAATAACACCTTTTCCAGAACAGTTTACATATCGATGAAGAACTGCGCAGCAAGTTCACTTTCTGTTTCAAATGTTTTTCATATGTGTTCTATGTACAGTAACTGTTTAAATGTAAAATTGCACACAGATAATCAATATTAGATCTAGTTATCCAACATTCATTATTTTTATAGAATTGTGCTCGGAGAACTGCTGTTGCAATATATTTCCCTGAAGCATGTCGCTCCGAGTTAATATGTCGGATAAAAGAATATAATTTCCGATCAACGCGAGTTCAAATATATGAGACTTTTCTATAAATAAATAGTTCTCATTTACTGTACTTATTCAACCATTCAGAACACTTTTCTATTGCCATCTGACGGATATCCGGTGGCGGAGTCTCTGAGTCCCGGTTTTCGACCGGTTGAATATCGTTATACCTGACATCAAAACCTGGGGGAGTGATTTCAAACTGGGAATCAGCTTGTGAAATTTCAAATTTTCCAATGCCAGGAAGTCTATATGACTGGTTCCGGCCCTGGTTCCTATCAGACACTCCTTCATTTTGTATATTAGGTAGCCTATCTTTTTGACAGGAACCAGATGATGACTGAAGCGAAAACTCGTCCCCATTATTGCTCGCACAACACTTTTGCCCGTCATCGTTGATGCCATCAAGCGTTTTGGAAACACTGTTTAACACAGCTTTTGCGTTGTAAACAACTTTAGGTTTAACTGTTTTGGGAGCACTCCAGTTTTTAACACATTTTCTCGTTCGACTCGGTATAAACTGAACGTCATTTTTCTTCCAGCTTCGACTATTATCCACAGTAATATTCATTTCCTGAATCGTTTCAGTTATTGCATGTTTAGCTTCTTCCGACATAGGCGTGAACATTTTCGAGTTTTTCTGAGCACTTATATTTCTTGACAATAGAGTTGTTTCCGTCGATTTCAAATTCGCGGCACTTTTCGATTGGATTTTTGCCGGACATGACCTAGATGTCAGCTTACTTGTACGACTAATCGATGTTTTAATGTAACGTCGACTTGGCTTCTCATCTTCGAGAATAACAACTTTAGAAACATTCACTGCATCCTCGTTCGCCGTAAATTCCAAAGGTTCTATTTCATTTTCAATTTCCGTATCGTCATTGGATTTCAAACCCTCGTCTGACGTTTGATTAATTTCTATTTTATCTTGGTCTTCTACGAAAGACCCCTCCCTAAACTCGATAAGGTGATCTGCCGTTTCTGCTGGCGGCGTTTTAACAACGTTCAATTTCGAACTGTCGTCTGTACTTTGAGGGTCAATATTCGACGACTGAGTTTGTTTATTATTCACCTCGTTTTCCAAATATAGTCCGGGCGTGTTTGATCTGCAAGTCAATGTTTGTTCCGTGTTCTCTCTGTTTATATCACATTCAGTTTGTACATTGCCACTTTTCTTTGTTGTAAAATTTTGTTTAGCGTTCTGTTTAGCCGAACCAATGTCTCGGTACTTCAATAGGACGTGGGATAACCTGCTGTCGTACACTGACTTTCCCAAACCGTGATTGTATCGCGTGTTTACTGTGGCAGTGTTTTCCGTGATCTTCCGGTGAAGTTTTTGGTATTTCTCCTCCAGTGTTCTCATCCATTGCGGATAGTTTCCGCCCATTCCGCTCCTTTTCGGATACATGGCCCGAAATACTGGTGCGGAACCGTGGGATGCCTTCGTCATATCGTCATCTAGATAACTTCTCGAATTATTCCGTCAAAACTGAAAATAGAAACAACCATTTGTGGAAATTTCTACGAGACATATGATATGAAATTGATGATGATGATGATGATGGTGATGATGGCGGTGGTGATGAAGAAGATCTGCAATTAAAGTAAAGACATTTTTATTGCACATCGTGAAAGCAAATTACACTTCTAATGCAGAATTCGCTATGTTGCAGTTGCATAATCAAATCCATTTTGAACTACTTGAATTCGCGTCAAAGTCAATCTCTAAAAAGACTACGACTAAAGGCGAATTTTAACTACTATACCTGGCCTATTCTATACTCAGAGAGTAACACAATTTCTCAGAGGCTAAACCCCTTGGTTCTGTTCGAATGCAATCAACTCTTTATCTTGCTAAACAAATGAAATTAAAATTTCAAGCAGATAGTAAACACCAAAATTTTGTTATTTCAAAGGAATTGTTTGGGATAGATGTCTCCATATCGGACTGTATAGGTCAAAGATCAGACTGTACATTCTGTGCCTGTGCAATCTGATCTTAATCTACAAGGTCTGAAATTGTCCTTTAACCCTTTCCCAAACGATAAATTTTGGACTCTTCCAAACCAAAAGTGTTTGCAGATGACAATTTTAGATTTGGAGAAAATGGCAGAAAATTCTCAAAATGGGTGGAAAACACTGTGGGAAAAGGAGAAATTGCTCGTTACGAGCAATTTCTCCTTTTCCCGCAGTGTTTTCGAAGACTTTAACCGCAGACACGTAAAAACCAGGGCTTGTTTGGGAAAGGGTTAAGCTTTAAGTCATGCGTATTTCTCTTTTGGTTAGAAAAGGTCGGTGAATACGGTCCCGACAGCCCCCCCCCCCACCCCCGTGTTACAATCCAATGAAAATGAGAACGGATTGTGTGTGTATCTGTAAAAGGCTCCACTATAAGAGCTGACGAGAGAGATCAAGGATCAGACTGCACGTTCTGTGCAGTCTGATCTTAAGCTATGCCGTCCCATAAGGTTCCTTCCTTTGCCCATAGCACTGAAACAAACAAACGGAAAGAAGAGGCCTTAATTAGAGGAATATAATTATGAGGCGTCAAATATTCATGAAAATAATTCACTGTTTACCCTGTCTCCTTTCCCAATTAGGCCCAAGGCTGCCAGGCGGGACTCGCTGACCTTTTACAGACAGTGTAGATAAAGATTAGACTGCAGATAACTTGAAGTCTGATCTTGTATCTACACTGTCAGATAAGGAAATATTTTTTTGAAAAAAAAAAAAAACGTATTTGAATAGCATTATTCGGGTATTTACTATATCGTTTTAAGTTTCATTTAACGTATTAAGCAACTTAACCCATTACCACACAATCCCTACTTTTGACGCTCCCGGAAAAAAAGCCTTTTGAAAAAATTGCGGGAAAAGGAGAAAATGCTGGTAACCAGCATTTTCCTCCTTTTCCCACAATGTTTTCTACCCGTCACAAAACTGATTTTAAAATTTCAGTCACTTTTATTTTGTCGTCTGCAAATGCTTTTGATTTAGAAAAGTCTGAAATAATGTCGTCTGGTAATGAGTTAAGTGATAAAAATTCAACTGCAAATTAGTTTTACGACCGCAAAGTGCTTGTTGCTGACATTCCTTTAGAATTCCAGCCATGCTCTGTGAAAAAGGGGCTTAATGCCCAGCGAAGTTTCGACCAGGGTCATCCTGCGCAGTCCGCGTAGGCTGACCTGAATCGATGCTTTTCGCTATTGATAAATTTTCTGTGTTCAAGAGTAAGTTTCTCTGATAGTTAAGTGGGTTGTTAAAAAAAATTGCAGATTTCTTCAGATTTAGGAGGGAAAGAATGAAAGAAAGAAAGAAAGAAAGAAAGAAAGAAAGAAAGAAAAAAAAAACAGACAGACAGACATACAGACAGACAGACAGTGCAAACAGTCATACCATGACACTAAATTCCATGTTTAAGGAAAACAAAAGGGTAGCATTAAACAGCAAAGTGTTTGTATCGACGTTCTGTTTGCTCGGTCCCTAAAAGCTTCGAAAAGGTTGTTATCGTCAATGAATTAAAATATTGACAGTTCTTAAATAACTTATCAGCTACTCGGGTACGAAAGTTTCTGGTAGCGAATGTCAACAAATATCAATAAGCTTTCACCTGATAAGAGCCTATAACAAAAAATATCGACCCTTTGCCGCACCCCCTTGGTTTAACCCTTTACCAGACAACAAAACTTCAGCCTGGGCCACATTGGAAGCATTTACAGACGACAAATAAACTGGTTTTGATGGTAGGAATAGTTTTTGGAGGGATAGAAAACATTGTGGCAAAAGGAGAAAATGCTGGTTACCAGCATTTTCTCCCTTTACCACATTGTTTCTGTCCCTTCAAATGACAATCACTTCGTCTAAGTCAAAATCATTTTGACGTTTGTAAATCTGACCCATCATGCAAAAGGGGACCTTCTAGGAACTGCGAAAAATGTCAACTCTGCTCAGACTGCGCGAATTGCGTAGGCTGACCAGGGTTGACACTTTTCGCTTTTAATGACATTTTATGTATGAAAAGTGGTCATTGTACCTTGTTATACAACCATATTTGAATTATTAACTTAAACTGACCTGCACTATCGTGGATCTGTTTTCATCTAATTGATGTACAGAATTCCCAGACGGTCCCTTTTTGAGTGATGGGTCACAAATGTTAAATTTTGCAAATTTGTGGACAGCCCTGCTATATAGGAAATGCAATCTGATCTGATTCGACAAAATCAAATATAAATCATTGCGTCATATATACTATAATTATCCCGCCCCATCAATAAGGCTTTAAAATTGCAACTGGTAGTAGATGTATTATGTTTCATGTCAATTGGAATACTTCAAGTGCCAAGGCATGATATTTGTAGGCGACAAATCTCTGAATACTTGAGGTTGTGGGTTCAATGACAACAACTTGCAAATTAAAACTATATTAGTCTATCGGGTGGCACGTTATATTTATGTCTTTTGAGAAGCTCCTGTAAACTGAGCTGGTGAACGAACCTGGCGTAATGTCATTGTCTGCCGCTAGATGGCATTCTATAAATACTCATCTATCTAATTTGGGCATCCTGGGTACAGAACTGAACCACTTTCCTACGCGACAACCATTACTAATTTCAAACTAAAATAAATCTTTACTCAATAAAACGCTACCTCGTACAATTCACTCAGCTATGATCAGCAGTTTAGAGAAATCTCGAGCTAAACCAGGTCTCATTTCTCCTCGAACTTATTGATAAAAGCTATTTTCAACATTGCTACTTTATAGAGCGTAATATTACAGTCTGCCCGCTTTTGGAGCTAGTGATGCGTCATACAAGACAGTCGAATCTTCGAAGAATATGACATGACCGGCTGATTAGCTCAGTAGGTAGAGCGTAGGACTCGTGAACATAATGTTTCGGGTCTCTACAGGTTGTGGGTTCGAGTCCTTGGCTGGCCAACTAAAAAAATTATTAATAGTCTTTCGGATGAGACGTTAAACCGAGGTCCCGTGTGACGGTGCTATACACCGAGCACGTTAAAGAACCAGGCGGAATTCTCAGTAGTTTCGTCCTGTATCCTTGCACTATCCCCCGTAACAACTAACCGTCTTCTGGGGGCGTCGCTCAGATGGGCAACCGGTAGCGACGATAAATAAACGAAAATAATCAATCAATCAAAGAATATGACATGCGCAGACAACGGACGTAATATAGGATGGAGATCTTGCTATATCCCTAAAACGTAACTAAAAGCCGTCTAGGGGGGGCATCGCCCGCATGGGCAATTGTTGGCGCCGATAGATAAACGAAAGATCAATCAATTATTATGTTTCATTTTCACTCGTCTGGCACTCCTAGAATAAAATCAATGACTGTTATACCATTCGTTTTCAACAAGTGGCCTATCTGACTTGTTGGCCAAAAACCTTTTGACAGTCAAAAATGACCTTTTGGCCATAGGCTTTTACTAGAAGAAGCTGTCTTAAATGTACGATTTGTTTTTGTCAATGATCTTGTGACCAAATATGTACATCTTTTTTTACCACAAAAGTATCCTTGTTTTCAGCGTAATGCTGTATATATATATCTTTTTTTAATCTTCCACGCGTTTGACATATGGAAGTACTACCGTCATTAGCCAAATTTGTAATCATACGCCTTAAGAATAGTGATGACTAATTTTCCTGATGATTTGACTGTTAGATTGGATTCTCTCGACAAGGCAACGATTTTTCTATTCAGATTAAAAATTGTTCCTTTACCAAACAATCCCTGGTTTTTACGACCAAGAGATGGAATCCTTTTGAAAACATTGTGGTAACCAACATTTTCTCCTTTTCCCACAATGTTTTCTACCCTGCTGAAAACAAATTTCAATTTTTGAGTTTTGTTTATTTTGTCGTCTGCAAGTGCTTTCAGTTAGGACAAGTCTAAAATTTTGCTATTTTGATAAAGAGTTAAAAGTACGAAACCCTAATGGGATCGTGTAACATCGCCAAAAAACGTACGGACTCGGGTAAGACTCGGGTAATCCGTAATCGATCGGTTGGTACACGCCGGTTTCCAGTATTGATTACGGATTATCCGAGTTTTAGCCGAACCCGTACGATTTTGGGGATGAAAGGCGATATTACACGAATCCCATCAGGATGACTAGCCTTAAGTCATTGCTTGTATCCAAAGAAAAAAAATGTTTATGTATTATTCTTAAACAAGTAGAATTTCGAGACAAACGGTCTTTAGCTCGGTATTTAAAACATAACGATTTCTTTAGCCAAAGGCTTATGGAGTAAATTTGTAAAAATATGTCCTGTAGACAATACTTTTCTATGCGAATCTTGACCAGTTGACTCATACCGACAGTGTTTAGATAGAGTTTTCGTTTTATTTTCAGTATAGAAAGTAACACAATTTCTGATTGGCTAAATCATTCCGTTTACCCAATCAGAAATTGTGTTACTTTGAGACATTTGAGAAGATAATCAAAATATGTTCTTTACACAATACCTTTCTGTGCGGATCTTGATCACTATTTGCCAACCATGTATATAGTTGTTTTTTGTCTAATTTTCAGTATAGAGATTAATACAATTTCTGATTGACTAAACAATTCAGTTTAACCTATCAGAAGTTGTGTTACTCTGAAATTTAAAAGATACTTGAGGCAAGCAATGAAAAAGAGCGACCCTCTAGGAAAACGGGATTTAATGCATCTCTGTGATGCATTATGCCAGAGAGGTCATCTCAAAACTATGAAACCATAACAAATCTCCAGATGGAGGGAGGGATTTTTATTTAAAAATAATAAAATTTTAATTATTCTCCACTAAACCCTATGTTGTGGGTACTCATTAGAATCGTCCCGTCGAGACGATTCTAATGAGTTCACACAACATAGGGTTTAGAGAATAAAAGATTTAGAGTACTATCACTCCCTCTAGTCAGTTATGTCTAACCACTGAGTGGATCATGAGATAAACTGGTCCTATGGCGTGCAGAAAAATGACCGATAGTAAATGGTAACGACTCGTGTCAGTCTGACCTAGGTAGATTGTTTTTGCCTACGCTTTAAACCCCCTTTTCCATAGAGAATGACCAACATACAATTTTTAGGTTATGGGATTTAGCTCAAAGCTTTTTTATCCAGCTATATTTCTTTCTTATCAAATAGGCCCTTGATATCAGACGTATTTATATAGGATCTGACATGAGTTGGTTTTTGAGATAAAAAATTATTAAACAAGTCTACAAAAAAATGTTATTAAGCGAGCTTCTGGCCCTCAGAAGCCAACGAGCGTCAGATTCTTTTTATTACATTACTGTATAACAAGAAGTATTGTCCAAAATGTGTTAAAGTAGAGGCATACATGTATAATGTGTAGTGAAATTTACATGAAGCCTGTGCGCTTACTCTGACAGGTACATTACGAACGAAAAGTAGTTCCCAAGAAATTTGCATATATTGATTTTGTTTTGAGTCTACAAGTGATTAAATTAACAACTTTATCACGATTACGAATTTTGACCACTAACTTCCACCAGGAACCTAGGTCAGTAATGTTTTAGAAATGAAGCGTATAATTACAGACTGTTGACCAAAATTCAGCACTATATTCTCATCTCAGACATGTGTGCGACAAGAAAATTCGTAATGGCTGTATTACATTGAAAACAAGGGGAGTTATGTGATAAATATAAAGTCAGTAATGATTTACAACCTTCTTCCCCGATACTAAATCCTTTTCGAGCCGAGCCCATGTAGCTATAAGTCGGTAGCGTGCGGGGCTTGAGAACACTGGGTCCAGTGTTCCGCGATCCCTGGCTACGGCCCCTAGCGTGGCCATTTTGCTACCGAGGATTCATGATAGTAACGTCGACAGTATTCATTCCTCTCCTACTAAGGACGATCGTTTCGACGATGATTATGTTGGAAAGCAGCCAGTGGTTCGGAAAGAAAATTGTGCGGGGCACAGGTAAAAGAGGCCCCAGGAAAACATAGATAGGTTCACAGAATCGATATCCCTCGCTGAAAGGGTTTGGAAATTGAAAAGGGAATAATATGATTTCAATAGGAGGCGGTTTTATGACATATGAGAAAGTAAACTGGCAAAAACAAGGTCTAATGCAACTCCTTGGTGCATTTTAGCGAGTGAGTCATCATATCTGTATGGATCCATAAAGCCGTTTTTGTCTGACTGGCGACTTGATCACGAGGTAGACTAGCCGTGCAGAAAATTGACCAATAACAAAAACTTTCGACCGAGGTCGAGCTGCGCAGGCTGACCTTGTCGATACTCTTTACACATGCATTAAAAGCCCTTTTTACAGGGCATTGCTCAAATGGAAAAAAATTCAAATGATAAAGACACAAAACCAAAGAAAGGTAAACAAGAGAGTCTTGATGGTCCTATATCGTTCACCTGACGGAAGTTGTACAAATGAGATACAAGATTATATAAGGTGTGCAGCCCTTTTTTCTATTTAACTGAACAGTTTAGCAATTTTGTAAAGAGTTATCTGTGTGGTGCAGCTGTTTAGGGACCATCTTTATCAAATGAGTCAGAAAAAAAAGGGAGAAGGTTAGCCAAGAATTTCTATGAAATTACTCTAAAATCCTTCCTCTAGATCAGGAGGACTAGTCCTGTATTAGTCTTTTTCTGGTCTATTTTTAGCACTGGTGGCTGTCGTATTTAATGGAGCACTTTCTGTTGGGGACCTTCCAAGGAATTTATATGTGAAATCCGTTTTAAATCCTCCAGCCGGTTTTTGAGGAGGTCAGAAAAGAAATTCATACATGATCACATAATAGGAGTTATAGCTTTTAGTCATGACAACTTTTTTTCTTAACTTCTTATTTTTGTCAAGTCCTAGTGCATGTATCTATGACGTCTCCCTTCCGACTTCGCCTAATTGGAACGGAAAATACCATTAAAACAAGGGAAAATATAGAAATCAGATTTTACAATGGCCGCCTGGGGCATCTTTAATCGAACCTGACACTTAACTCACAACGAAAGTACTTACATCTATGAATTCAATTTTTATTCAGTCTGATTGTGAAGGTGAAATACATATCATCAAAATCAACCAAGTGACGGCAAATAAAGATGGCTGTCAGGCAGCCATTTTGACTTCATTTTTATTGGTTGATAAGTTAAGGTAAACGGTTTTTATTTCTTATCACATACAGTCTCACCACATTCTCCTTGAGTCTGTCGAGATATTTAATGAAGCCGAGTTATTGCCTAATAAAATATCTTGTTTATGTCAAAAGGTGAGCTTTTATTGCTTATTTGATTGTAAATCCGATTGTAAATTAGTTCGGGTTTAAGTAAATGAAACTGAAATGAGATGTAAAAAGAAAAATCTGATTTGTTTTTCCATGAAAACATCGTGATAAAGATTTCGAAAACATTTGTCCCTAACGGGGTATTAACCCATTACCACACAATCCCTACTTTTGACGCCCCTGAGAAAGAAGCCTTTAGAAAACATTGTGGGAAAAGGAGAAAATGCTGGTAACCAGCATTTTCTCCTTTTCCCACAATGTTTTCTGCCCTTCACAAAACACATTTCAAATTTTCAGTCACTTTTATTTTGTCGTCTGCAAAATCTTTCAATTTGAACCAGTCTAAAATGTTGTCGTTTGGTAATGGGTTAAAATAGATTTTGAAGGTAAATTTTTAAGCTTTTGGGGGGGTGGGGGTGGGGGTTGGGTGGTAGAAAGTTGATATTTTGAAAGGAAAAAATAAGAAGGCGAATCTTTTCTTTTTACTGTTTACTTATTTATTCATCATTTCAATTATAAATTAATTGGAGGGCTATACACTTAACAACAAAAAAATGTTTTGCAAGGATATTTTCGAAGTCGCCTCCCGCCTGTCATCAAATTTGTCTAGAGAAGTAAAGAGTTTAAACAAGGGAATATGGTGTCAAATTTACGACTGCCTATAAATATCACGTATTTTGCACACTCACGGTCTACAGATAAATCGGGGACAAAGATCGAATTGGTTGTTTTCAAGTTTAATTTCAGTTGAGATTGAATAATTATATTGTGTTTTACGCCGATTTCAACATTATTCAAGTCCCATAATTACATTTCCATCATTATAAAATTTTCAAATAGTTCAAACAAAAGAAACATCTAAATAAAAGACATACATTCTATTCTGAATTATAATTGGTTGGGGTGGGGGGATTAGATAAAAGACGTACATTCTGAAAATCTGTCTCTACCTTTGAAACTTCTGACAGTACCAATAACTTATGGGGGTGGGGTGTTAAATTTAAACAAAAGCACACATTCCAAATTCCAATCTGTCCCCCAGAACCTTCTGGCAGCACCAATTATGTGTGTGTGTATGGGGGGGGGGTGAATTAAAAAATAAAGGACATACATTGGAAATTCCAATCTCTACCTTCGAACCTTTTGGCAGTACCAATTACTAAGGGAAGGGCCTAAATAAAATAAAAGACAAACAGTCTAAATTCCAATCTCTGCTTTAGAACCTTATGGCATTACCAGAAACTTACAGGGGAGTACATGAAATAAAAGAGATTCAATTTAAATTGCAATCTGTACCTTAGAACCTTCTCAGTGTCAGTACCAAAAACTTATAGGGGAAGCGAATATAAGATAAAAGACATCATCGCAATCTAAATTGCAATATGTACCTTAGAACCTTCTCAGTGTCAGTACCAAAAACTTATAGGGGAAGCGAATATAAGATAAAAGACATCATCGCAATCTAAATTGCAATATGTACCTTAGAACCTTCTGGCTGTACCAATAGCTTATACGGATGCGTATATAAAATAAAAGACATACAATTTAAATTGTAATCTGTATCTTAGAACCTCCTGACAGTACCAAAACCTTATAGGATAAGCGTATATAAGATAAAAGACATCATTGCAATTTAAATTGCAGTCTTTACCTTACAACTTTCTGGCTGTACCAATAACTTAAAGGGGGTGCGTATATATAAGATGAAATACATACATGTACAATTTAAATGAAATCTGTACCTTATAACCTTCTGACAGTACCAATAACTTATAGGGGGAGCGTACATAAGATGAAAGACATACAATTTAAATTGCAATCTTTACTTTAGAACCTTCTGGCTGTACCAATAACTTATAGGGCAGTGTATATGAGATAAAAGACATACAATTTAAAGTGCAATCTGTACCTTAGAACCTTCTGGCTGTACCAATAACTTATAGGGGCATCGTATATAAGATAAAAGACATACAATTCAAATTGCAATCTGTACCTTAGAACCTTCTGGCAGTACCAATAACTTATAGGGGAAGCGTATATAAGATAAAAGACATACAGTCTAAATTAAAAATCTCTACCTTAGAACCGTCTGGCAGTACCAAAGGCTAATAGAAAGGGGTAAATAAAATCGTTCATTCATAGGATTCACATGAACAGTTGGCATTGAACACTTCTGTGTCTCTTTTTTTTCTCAGAAAGATGAAGGGATCGGTCTAAAATGCATGTCTGGAGTTGTTTTCATGGGTTGATTTTATGTGAACAGACTGATTTTGCCCGAAACAGTTCGCTACTGCTGAATTCTCTGTATGTCAAAGGACTACTCTACATCACAATTTATTCGATTGTAAGACAAATTGGATATCCTTGAACCATTATTATGTGATGGCTTGCTTGGTATTAACCCTCTTTTGGCAGACCGTCGCATATAGTTATGTGAAAGGTAGTGGTATGCCACCATCTAACCAGTTGTCTCTAGGTAAGAGCGTTTCTCGCTTCCCTTGGTCATTAAAAGTCCACTCCCTGACAACCACCCTTTACCTAACGACAAAATTTTAGCCTTGTCCAAATTGAAAGTATTCGCAGACGACAATTTCAGTGTGGTTCAAATGGCATTTTCTTCTTTTTCCACAATATTTTCAAATGGCTTCTTTTCCAGGAGCGTAAAAAGTCGGCATTGTGTGGCAAAGGGTTAATTGAATGTCCCAAGGCCTCCTGGTATACTTTAACATGTGTGGTTGGTTTTTTAAAATCTTTCTCAGCATCATATCAGCCATATTGCGAAGACGAGTGCTCCTATCCAAGCTTTCCGAAAGTTTATTTTACCAGTGGGCCTACATCACATTCCCCCCCCCCCCAAAAAAAAAAAAAAATGTAGGCTACTTTTCCACAAAAATATCGTCAAACCAATGTTCAGATATCAAAAAGGGGTAGATGTGATATCCGTGGTCGTGAGGTAGAGCGTCGGCCTCATAACCATAAGGTCCTGAGTTCGATACCCGGGAGCAGATGCCAACTTTTGGATTTTTCATTGGCCCACACATTCGGCGCGAGTACTGGTGTAGCGCCTTGGAAGCAGAATCGAGAGAGATTAGTATAAGTCGTAAGAAACTTGTTTCTCAATCGAAGTAGAATAAATATGTTTAACTATAAACTAAAGAGGGGTAGATGATGTCGCAAAAACTATCATCTTTTCCAAGAAAGAATGCGGACAAATTTCTAGTTCGAACCCAAGATGCCTTGGTTTCAAGCCCCGAATGCTACCTGCCGGGCTGAGTTCTTTCTATACATTATGACCTGAATACTTCGAAACCGGTAAACCGCATGTAATCTACTAAAAAAATCTGAGTCATGCCATGGCAAAAAGGGTGTTTAATGGAGCTCTGTGATCCATCATACCGATCAAGCCATTGCATAACCCAGTAAAATCAATTTAGTCTAACCCTGAGAAAGTTGCCTTTGCAAAATGTTGTAGGAAAAGGAGAAAATGCTGGTAAGCCGTTTGAAAACATTGTGGGAAAAGGAGAAAATGCTGGTACCCAGCATTTTCTCCTTTTCCCCCAATGTTTTCAACCCTTCACAAGACAAATTTCAAATACAGTCACTTTTATTTTGTTGTCTGCAAGTGCTTTCGATTTGGATATACCTAAAATTTTGTCGTTTGAGTAATGAGTTAACTTTACTAAATCTTTCCAAATACAAACATTTTCGACCCAGGTCAGCCTGCGCTGTTCGCGCAGGCTGATCTTGGTCGATACTTTTTGCAGATGCCTGAAGCCCCCATTATCACAGAGCATGGCTCATTTAAAATTTAAATGAAAGCAAGCAGAGAAGAACTAATCGGATCTATACATGTGCTTAACATACTCTATCACAAAATCTAATGTTTTTACAACACTGTGGAAGGGAGCCGTTGAAAACAGAGTAGGAAAAGAAATAATTCTGGTAACCAGTATTTTCTGCCTTTCTCCACAACCAGTTCTTTTTTGTTTTCATCGACATAAGCTAACCATCTGATTGGAAGTTGTAGGCCGTCTGTAAATCCTTTTAATCTGGACACGTCATCAATTTTGTTTCGTTTTGGTAAAGAGTTGACGCGAAGCCATGACCTCGAAATATTTTAAGCGTTCTACTTTATATAGTTTGTATGCTTTACTATGCTTAAATGGCATTTTACGATTCTGCTATCATGCGAAAGGAAAATATTGTGAGAAAAGCAACATTTTTTTTAATCAAATAACTGCTCCTTTCCCAAAATCTTTTCTCTAGTATTTAACTCTTTTAAAGCTTCCAAATAAATAAAACTAAAGAATTCCAACCGAAAACTCTAAACGCTAAAACTCATACGATTATCTTTTTTCTCTCTCGTCAGAGAAATCTCACGGTATCGAACGGTGTGGATCCAAGATCAGACTGCACTTTCTGTGCAGTCTGATCTTGATCTACACTGTCTGCAAAAACTCACCATGTCGCACTTAGCAGCAGCCTGAATGTTTAGACTGAAAGATTCGTTTTCTGCAAATGTTTGTCTTCTGTGTGATCTGTATAATCTGGGATTTAATTTTTGACAGGTCTATAAATATTGATGGCTTGTAAATGAATGTATGAATATATTAGACATGCTCTAGCAAAAGGAGGCTTAGTGAATCGCCGTGATGTATTGTACCGAGCAACAGATCACATATCTATGGATCCTTGAAGCCCATTTTGTCGGCCAATTAACTGTATCATGAGATAGAGAGGTCCTTGGACATGTAGAAAACAAAAGCAAATACGTTTCGACCCATGTTAGCCTGCAGCCTGCAAGGACATGGTTCGATACTTAATGCTGATGCATTGACCCCCCTATTCATAGAACATGAACAATGCTTGTATGGACAGGATCTGACCACAAAATGACAACGACGATAACAACTACAAAGATGATGATGATGATGATGATGATGATGATGTACACAACATCTACAGTCTTAGTTATATCAGAATGACAGCTAACTGATTCATGGGTTTCTAGTGCCAGTCTGAGACTTTGAATTTTCTAGCCAATCGACAACTCCATCGAAAACCCAAGCGCTTCTACGGTGAATATAGCTTGACCATACTACAGGTCATAGTGTTTCAAAAGCGCTATATATACAGGAAGAACCGTACGTCCGTACTCACCAACCATTCTTCAGAACATTCTTAGCCTAATTCTAGATTTAGAAAGTAACTCAACTTCTGATCGACTAGACCTTTTGGTGAAGCCAATCAGAACTTGTGTCACTTTCAATTTAAAAAAATGCGAATAAGCCAAATAATTCTCACATGCGCTACATACACAGGTTAAACCAAGGGTCAGTGCTCACCGACCATTCTTCAGAACATTGTTAGTCTAATTCTAGATTTAGAAAGTAACGCAACTTCTGATTGGCTAAACCATTTGTGTTACTTTCAAAATTAGAAAAATCTTGTAAATAACACGAAGATTGTTTATAAGAGAGGTTGGTGATTATGGACCATTTATGATCTTGAACCCAAAACCCTCAATACAGAAACTGTGAGAACCAAAACTTGTATTTAAAAGCAGAGAAATGGTGTCTTTGTTTGAGTACCTTTGGACAAGGGGCTACAGAGCATCGGCTCAGTACATGCAATACAAAGAAAACAGATGAATAAGTAAAATATCGCAATGATATAACTAAAATAAAGTTTACAAAGGTATCAGACACCACGCAGCCAATCAATCAAGTGAAATGAAAGTAGATCTAACCGACATGTAACTTAGAAAACGCCTACACACGTGTCACATTGTATCCTTGAGCAGTCCTTACCGAGCTACTTTCTCGCTAAAACTGACATTAAGTAGGCTTATTCTATTCGGAGACATTTCAGTCTTGAGCGGGTCTTAGTGACTTATTCAGTCTGAAAGACATCCTTTTACCGTATAGCTGCATTGGATGTTTAACCCTTTACCAAACAACAAAATTTTAGACTGGTCCAAATTGAAAGCACTTGCAGACGATAAAATAAACGTTACTCAAAAACTGAAATTTGTTTCTAACAAGGTAGAAACATTTTAGGAAAAGGAGAAAATGCTGGTTACCAGCATTTTCTCCTTTTCCCACAATGTTTTCAAAAGGCTTCTATTTCGGGGTCGTAGAAACCAGGCATTAATTGGTAAAGGGCTACAAATAATGTGACACTAGGAAAATTTGCTTCTGACACCCATATTTTAATTCTGTGATAAAACCATTTTTGAAGTTTAGGCATGTTTTCATTGATTGCACGGTATTTAATGCCCTTTTAACCCTTTACTCCATAGATACTCATTTCTACGCATCGCTTGTAGGAGTCTTTGGAAAACATTGTGGCAAAAGGTGAAATTGCTCGTGACAAGCAATTTCAACTTTTGTCACAATGTTTTCTATACTATCAAAAGGTGTCATATACACATAAGAAACGGCTTCATCCTTGCTGTTATTTAGGGTCAATTAGAGATACCATAGAAATGCCTTATGGGGTAAAGGGTTAATCATTATGTCAATTATATCGCGGTGGCCAGTGCACCTATCCATGTTTTTCAGGGAATTTCTTTTACCAGTAGTTTTGTACAATATTCCTTCCAAGTCACTGGATGCTTTCCCACAAAACCATAGTCGAAACAACGGTCAGCGGCTAGAGAGGAATGAATCCTGTCGCAATGACTATCAATACGCCCACGGAAAAAAAAAATAGTCGTCACGAAAATCGAACCAGGGACCAACTGTCCTAAAGTCCTGTACGCTACAGACTAAGCTACCAGGACTCGGCTTTACCAAGTTTTGCTATATCTGAATACCACCCTTTAAAAAAAATCCAATGATTGCCCCAAAATTAAAATGTCGTCTACTATGGTTTCAATTTTGGACACTTCTAACATTTTGCTCTCTGGTATCCAAGGAGTTTAAGCTTTAATCAAACAACCCCGGATTCAAACTACCCCGAAAACTAAGCTTTTGAAAACATTGTGGGAAAAGGAGAAAATAGCATTTTCTCCTTTTCCCACAATGTTTTCCATTTTTCACAAACAAACTGTCTATTTAATTCACAATTAAATTGTTATCTGCAATCGCTTTCAATTTGGATGACTCCAATTAGATTTATTCTGTTGGGTAACCGACTAACCAATAACCTGCTAAATAGGTGAAATGAACCTTTCAAGCCGATAGGAAAAACAAAAAGTTTGTTATTTCAAAGTTATTTGAGTCGAGCTGTGTAAAAAGGAGACTTAAAGCATCTGCGAAAAGTATCGACCCAGGTCAGCCTGCGTGGACTGCGCGGGCTGACCTGGGCCGAAACTTTTTTTGCGATTGGTCATTTTTTTGTATGCCAAAGGGCCAATCTACTTCATGATTAAGTCGGTTATTGAAAAAGGTGGTGCCATTAGAGTCATAATTATGTGATGCCCTGGGCTAGTATCGTGTATAACGGAAATACATTAAACCTTTACCAAACAATCCTGTTTTTTACGACCCTGAGATAGAGGTCTTATGAAAACATTGTGCAAAAAGGAGAAAATGCTGGTAACCAGCATTTTCTTCTTTTCCCACATTTTTTTCCACCCTACTGAAAATAAATTTCAATTTTTGAGTTACGTTTATTTTGTCTTCTGCGAGTGCTTTCAATTTGGACCAGTCTAAAATTTTGTCATTTGGGAAATGGTTAAGCCCCCTTTGGCCAGAGCACAGCCAATTTACTTTTACGAAAAAAATATCTCCCAATCGGACAGTGCAGATCTAAAATCAGACTGCACGTTCTGTGCAGTCTGATCTTGATCGACACGGACAGCTAAAGGCCCTATGGTTGCAGCCTAAGGATTAAAAACGCAAAGGATTTAAGTCAAAATATGTACTTCGTGAACTATGTATCAAAATGCAAACCACACAAAAAAATGTAAAAGTTTACAAATACTGATTAATACTTGCACTTGATTTGAACTTGTTCTCTTATCTTTTTTTAAATTCTATTTTAAGAAATAATTTGATTAAAGTAAGATTTTTTTCTTTTTTTTTTTTATATGTGTACAGGCAAATGCGCACGCGAGCCGCTTTCACTTCCATAAATACGATCCTAATTAAAAAGTAATTCTTAAAGTTTATATACAGTTCGATAGCTCTAAATAAATAGCTCAAGATTAAGAAGTTCACGCAAAAGGTTGATTGATTGATTGATTGATGTTTGACGCCGTTTTCAAAATTATTTCTGTTATATCGCGGCGACCAGTGCACTTATCCATGCTTTCCTGGAGTCTTTTTCACCAGTACTTCACCACCGGCCCCTTTCCCATATAACCATTGTGGAAACAATGATCAAGGGTGGGAGAGGAATGAATCCTGTCGCAATGACTTTCATCAATCCTCGGAAAGAAATCGGCTGAGCCAGAGATCGAACCAACGACCCCTTGTTCTCAAGTCCTGCACGCTACCGACTAAACTACCCGGCCTCGACACAGCGCCATAGGATAATGTGCGAGTTTTTTGCGACGGAACAGCGTAGCACAATGATTTTATACCCAACCAAATTGAAAGCAATTGCCAACGATAAATAAAAACATAGCTCAAAATTTATTGCATGTATTTACGTCTTTGAACTAGAAGAAAACATAGTGGGAAAAGAAGAAAATGCTGGTAACCAGTATTTTCTCCTTTTCCCACTATGTTTGGAAAGGCGTTCTTTCTTAGCCGAGCCCCGCTATCGCATTTATTAGCGTACAGGGCTTTAAAACAAGAAATCGCTGGTTCGAATAGCCAGCTTGGCTCTCACTGCTGAACATTGCTTCGACGATGGTCTAATGGAAAAGCTGCCAGTGGCTTCGGAAGAATATTGTGTGAGGCAACGGTAACAGAAACTTCAGGAAAGCCTGAATGTGCGTGCTCACCGCTGCGTGCGATAAAACTATAAATACTGTTGAAAACAGGGTTAAACACCATACAGTAATGATAATTTTAGACAAAAAAAAAAAACCAAGTGTTGTGTTTATAACTTTATATACTTGAAAAACGTCATTTTAGGTATCGCACCATCATGTTGTTTCAAATTCGTTGCAGTATTTATGTTTCACAACAGCTTTTGCTTTTGTATTATTTTGTAAAGTCGTTTAATTTGTTGGTAATGTGGTGATGTCGATGTCAATGTTGATGATGATGATGATGATGATTACGACGACAAGGAAGTATTCAATAATCTAATCAGGAAAATACGCGCTAAAGCCAAGAAATTGTGACACATCACGCAAAAAGGAACCATGCACCTGGGAATTCTGTACATCATTTAGATAAAAACAGATCAACGAAAGTGCAGGTCAGTTTAAGTTGCAATTCATAATTTAATGATGATTGTATAACAAGGCACAATAACCATTTTTCATACAGAAAATGTCATTCAAGCGAAAAGTGTCAACCCTGGTCAGACTGCGCATTTCACGCAGTCTGACCAGGGTTGACACTTTTTGCAGTTCTCAGAAGGTCCCTTTTTGCGTGACGGGTCAGAATTATTTGATAGAATTGACAAATGTAATCAAAAGAAGGAGAAGAAAGAGAAAAAAGATATGAGGAAGAAGAAGAAGAAGAAGCAGAAAAAAAAGAAGAAGAATTACCTGTAGAGTCTTTTTCAACTAGAGTTATCCCTTTTCCACTGTTAACATGAGAACATCAGATTCGGTTTCCATTTTATTCAAAAAAGAACTTTTCCTTTCTCCTTTCTGCCAGCGCAGCCGTTGTCAAAATAAGGCCAAAAATACACTTCATACAAAATTAATTTCCTTATGAGTTAATAAGACAACGGCAGGTACACACGTTGCCCTGTCCGTCGAAATATCAACGGGGAGGCATCGTTAATAATTGAATAATCCCCACATCTAGCGTGTAATCAATACACTTGATGTAATTCAAACAAGTTAACACCTCCCTTCGCTTGATTTCACACGATTTCTGTATCCAATAGTTGAGAATCTTCCGCCGGAAAAATTAGTCCATTGAGCGGGCTAAGTCACCGGAAGAATAAGTTATAATTAGAACGATGTCTGTTTCCAGTATTTATATAGAAGATCGATCGACGATAATACGTTTTTCCGCTTCGATGGTCGTGAAAAATTTCTTAATGAAAAATTAATCCAATTGTTGAATTTATGACTATTTCTTCACCATATTTCCAGTATGTCTACTTGAGACATTATCTTTTAGTCTTTGCACTGATGTAAACACGTAACAAAATTTTTGGCCAATAGATCTAATAATATAAAATATGTAATCATTCTGAATGTTTGAAATAGTTATACATCCTATTATACCCCTGGGAAAAAAATTACTTTAAAACATTGTAAAAACAAAAATAAAAATGCTGGTACCGCCGTGTCTCCTTCTCTCGTAATACTTTGTATGCTTTCAATAGAAAAAAAAAATGAAGATTTGTCGTCTGCAAATTCTTTCAAATTGGACAAATCTAAAATTTTGTGGACTGATAAAGAGTTGTGACACTCCTTTTACATGTAGAGGTATTTGATTTTATCGTAGAAATGTCCCCAATATATATTGGATCGTATGTCGCATTCTGTTTGTCTCATTCCATTTTGATAGAAGTTTTAAATTACACGAATCGTCTGCTCGAAATTGCGTTTTGTTTTCTCGGCGTGGTTTTATTCCATTCCTTGTCTGTAATCACCTGGAAAATAAAGAATAGGTGGCTATATAAATAAGTAGACATATAGGATCTGACATGAGTTGGCTTTTGAGATAAGATTTTATTAAACGAGTCCAGGGAAATGTTATTATGTGAGCCTTTGGCGAGCTTAATAACATTTTCCTTGACGAGTTTAATAAAATTTTATCTCAAACGCCCACTAATGTCAGATTCTTTTTATCACATAACAATATTTCACAAAATATAGATCAGATGATGAAAAAAGTTCATAAATGCACCCGCATTAACTTGCATGAAATGCGTACAAAATGATGTCAAAAATGACGTCACACAAATGTGATATCTAACATGTGTAAGATATAGAGGATATTTGTTTTTTCGGTGAAAGATCGAAACTTATTTCATCGAGTGAACACCATCGGTAATATTTTCACGAGTGGCGCAGCCACGAGTGAAAATATTACCGATGGTGTTCACGAGATGAAATAAATTTCGATCTTTCACCTAAAAAAAATGTTCTATTTATTTCATGCTTTTAACCCTTTCTGGAAGGAGTTTTATCAAAATCCAGTACAGTTCTTTTCCGTTATTCCCCGTGGCGCACCCCTCCCGCATAGCAACGCATTACAATATTACGTCAAGCGCGAAAAATGTAAGGTATATGACGTCATATTTCCCTTATGGTTGTTAGGCACGCGCAATTTACCTAGGCAACAAGAACGTGAAAATCGGTATTTTCACTGGTTGTACCAGTGTAAGATCGAAAAATATTTTCACTGCTATTTCTCGATAGCCTACCGGAAAGCATGAAATAAAAAAAATTCGTAATGGGTATATTACACTGAAAACAAGGGATGTTATGTGATAAATATAGATATGTGGTCTCTGGCAATAGGGGTTTACTGTATCTCTAAGATACATCGCGAGAAGCAAGTCATAACACAAATATGGATCCGTAAAACCCATTGTATCTGATAATAGACTGAATCATGAGGTAGACTGGTCCCTTGACATGCAGAACATTGACTAATGGCAAACAAGTTTCGGCCGAGGTTGCTCGTCGCAGACTGCGCAGGCTGATCTAGTCGATACTTTGTGCAGATGCATTAAGCCCCCTTTCCACAGAGGATAACTCTTTTATTTAAAAAATCTGAACAACCTGAATACGAAGACCTTTTTTTTAAATTCGACTATAAGACACACACAGACACGAACACAGACGGAGATTCTTATCAAATACTCCATAAACCCTTTACCAGACGACAAAACTTTAGACCTTTCCAAATTGAAAGATGTTGGCTGTATAGGGGTTTAACGCCACCGTAACAGCTAAGGTCATATCATGACGGTCGGTGACGCATATGTGTTTCCTGGCTTTCTCACACCAGTACTAACACAACTTTCTTTCCAAAGCCACCAACTACTTTTCTCACATGCTTCAGCAAAGGTGAGAGGCGAAAAAACGCCGGAAAGAAAGTTCCCTTCAACCGGGTATGGAACTCACAACCAACTGGTCATGAGTCCGACACGATCACCACTGAGCCACCTCAAATTGAAAGCACTAGCAGACGAAAATTTCAGTGTAGCTCAAATGAAATTATTTTTCTTTGATAGGATAGAAAACATTGTGGGAAAAGGAGAAAATTCTGGTTCCCAGCATTTTCTCCTTTTCCTACATTGTTTTCAAAAGGCTTCTTCCATTAAAAGTCGCCATAGTGTGGTAATGGATGAAGTGGATTGTCGGTTCAGAAGCAAATTTGCAACATAATTATACTAGGACGAAAAAGAAACTCAGGGTAACCTTTTAAGGTAGTTTAGAGGTCTATAACTTGACTGAGAATTCTAAATTATGATTTTATGTTTACCACTGATCAGTTTTGAATATTTTGACTAAATTTCATCTCAGTGCGGCCAAAAGGAAATGAGAAAATGACTTCTTATTGACAGAACCCCCCTCCGCAGTGAAAAAAGTAATGACTGACTGCATAATTATGGATACTCAAGGCTTGTTCAATATCTCGTATGGTACCCTGCGTTTCTTTTTCGTTTTAGCATATTTTGCACTGTAAAGTCAAGGATGACAATCCTATTGAAAGAAAAAAAAAAATGAATTTTTGCCGATAAAAAAGAAAGAATAGAAAATATCAACTAACTTTTTCGAAAATTATCGGATTTCAGTAATTAGCCTTTTCATTGACTATATAATATTTGACAAGCCGTGAGAAATACAAAACTCTTCCTACCAGGTAGCGCCTATGACGACATGGCACTTGTGTCTTGGTCAAAATGTTGGGCCATGGCTCGCGTTCATGTAAATTGACATGGGCCGCGGTGCAAAAAAAATTACAGCAGAGCCCCGGTAGCTCAGTCGGTATATAGGATACAGTCATGACTTTAGAACAGAAGGTCGATGATTCGATCCACAGCTCGAATATATTTTTTTTTGCAGACTTTTGCAACAGGATTCGTTCCTCTCTCACCGGTGATCTTCGTTTTGACCATGTTCATATGGGAAAGCAGCCAGTAGCTTGGGAAGAATATTGTGTGGGGTACTGGTAAAAGAAACTCTATGAAAATGTTGATATGGGCACTGGCCACCGCGATATAACTGAAATAATGTTAGAAACTACGACTGACACTATACAATCAATCGATCAATCGATCAATCAATCAATCAAGCGAGCAATCAAGCATGCATGCACACACGCACTCATCGTAGGTTCAATCCTTGCAGGTATTTCTCATTAAATTTGATAGATGTTATTGCGGCAGAGTTTCAGTCCACCCTCTAAGAACATCAGTTCAATTACATCCTGGCGGACAGTGCACCTATTCACACGTTCCTGAGACTGATCTTGTTCTACATTCTTTGCAATATTATTAAGTCTCCTCATCTTAACCCTTTACCAAAGGACAAAAATTTAGACTAGTCCAAATTGAAAGCACTTGCAGTCCACAAAATAAAAGTAACTCAAAAATTGAAGTTTGTTTCCAGTACAGAAGAAAACATTGTGGGAAAAGGAGAAAATGCTGGTTACCAGCATTTTCTCCTTTTCCCACAATGATTTCAAAAGGCTTCTATCTCAGGGTCGTAAAAACCAGGGATTGTTTGGTAAAGGGTTAAACAAGCGAAGTTAATCCGAGAGTAAAACCCAAATTTTTTTCTATTTCGAGGGCATTTTGGTAGAGAGAAACTATTTCCTTATCGGACAGTGTTGATCAAAGATCTGACTGCACTTTCTGTGCAGTCTGATCTTGAATCTAAACTGTCTGCAAAATGCACTAGAATCGCACCCAGCTGTCTATGGATCAACATCGCCACAAAGGGAGAAATCATTATTACGGCATGATAAGGGTGGTGGGTAAACAAAATTTATTCACGGCAAAACGAAAAAGGTAATTACGTACTTCTTCAATTTTTTACAGACCTTTTCATTGCGTGTATTGAATACAAATTGAATTACACTTGTAATCTTTCTGATAGAGGGCGTTTTTGTGAGTCAGAACTTAGGGACGTGAGGGCACCTTGTATTTAAACCTTTGCCAAACAATCTCGTACTTTAACAACCTTTAGAAGAACGCTGTTAGAAACATTGTGACGGGGAAAAAAAGGGGGAAAGACTGGTGACTAGCCTTTTCTCCTTTGTCCTCTATATATTTTGTGGCTTTCTAAGAAAAAATCATGATAAATAAATAAGTGAATAAATGAATGAATGGATGAATAAATAAGTAAATAAATCGATAAATGAATAAATAAAATAAATGAATAAATCCCCTGATAGATGCGTAGCCGGGGGTGATATAATTTGTGGTAAAAAGTTTCGGCCCAAGTCAGCCTGCGCGAACTGCGCGGGCTGACCTGGGTCGATACCTTTTGCAGATTTTTTAAAGCCCCCATTTCACAGAGCATGGTTCATTGGTAATTAATTGCGCGGCAATAAATATTCATGAAAAGTGCCTGTTCCGTTACTTTATATGCCTTGTATATACACGTATGCCTCTGTAAGAAACTGCTCTTACAAAACACTGTTATAAAAGGGGACGATTGCTTGCGCAAAAGTATACTGATAGCATTCCCACGCTGTTCCTCTTCCCCTACCCCTTTCATATATGTAGGGGTATAATTTTGTTCCTTTCAAAGCTTTTTTCTCTCAAAAACCTTTTCTACTTTGTGGTTCTTCGTAAGATTAGCCTATTCAATAAATGGTTTATAATATGAAAGGGGGCGTACTTGCATTCATCGTGTTCATTCTATGATTTTTCTGATAAAAGAACAAAGCTACTCAATGACAGGAATGTTTCAATTCTCCGTACAAGCCACTTTTTTCTCCATATATGATTACCTTGTGGCTGATAAGTACGACTCAAGAGTCTTTTGCGGACAGTGTAGATCAAGATCAGACTGCACGGAACGTGCAGTCTGATCTTAGATCTACACTGTCCGATAAGAGATAATTTTCCTTAAAAAATTACTTTGAAATGCCAACATTTTTGGGGTTTTACTTTGGTTTTGAAAGATTCATTTAACTTAATTTGACAGGTAAACGGTTAAGTAAGAAAAACAAAGAAAAAGTGTATACAGTACAGTAGCGTTAAAGGTCATAATTGAAGGAATACCCGAAAATAAGTGCAAAGTAGCCCATATAATTTTGTATTCTGCAGTATTAAACGGCTTTCTGGGAGGGAGGAAGCTAGGGAGGAATGGGTGGACGGTCAGGTCGGTCCAAAGATTGCCGGACAGGCGGGCGGGCGAGCGGACAGTTGGGCTGGCAAACGGACGGACAGGCAGACAGACATACAGACAGACAGAAGGCCAGGCAGCCTCTCTTTGAAACAAATTCGGCAGAAAGATTTTAACCTTGAAAACATTTATCCATGGTATTGTGCCAAAATACATTTGGAATGATCACAAAATCATGCAAACGTAAACAATGCATCAGATATAAACATGTTCATACAAGTGCAATGCATGTCAGAAACGCCTCCCCCCCTTTTATCACCTTAACTTTTTTTAAATAAAATTAGCCATGCTTTGTTACAAAGGGTAGGTTAATGCATCTGCGAAAAGTTTCGGCCCATGTCAGCCCGCGCGAATCGCGCAGGCTGACATGGGCCGAAACTTATCGCTTTCTTTAAATTTTCTGCTTGTCAAAGAATATTTCTACTTCATGATTCAGTCTGTTGTTTGAAAGAATGTATTTTCATGGATCCATAATTATCTAATGACTTGCTTGGTATCATGGATCACGGAGATGCATTAAGCCCCCTTTTGCCAGAGCATGGCTCTAATGTTTTACATGTCCATTCATAAGCATTTTACATTTTTTGTTTTTGACTCAATGTACTTAAAGTCTCAACAGCGGTCAAAAATATACATGCAGGTGTTTAAATTGTTTTAGATTTAAGTCATATCATTTAAAAGAATGGATGATACTGTGAAGATGAATGCTTCTTTTTCAGGGTCGTCAAAAGTAGGGATGGTGTGGTAATGGGTTGAACACAAAAACAAACACAACCATAAGACAGAAAGGGAATTAAACAAGCACACACATATATATTTATAACATTACATGTATATGCAAACTTTAACATAACAAGGCACTTTTAAAATCGAATTTCTTTCACCTGTTCAATAGAGAATAAAAGCCTGGCAGTAAAACTGTTCTTAAAAAGGATAATCGCCTGATCTTTTTAGACGATAATTACAGGGTGCGAGTTGACATGCCCGTACATATATATAGTACAGTCTCGCGATTAGCCTAAGTAATCCCCGGCTGGCCAATTAAAATTACTAGTAGTCTTTCGAATGAGACTTTAAACTGAAGTTGGTTGGTTGGTTGGTTATTTGCGTTTATTTATCGTCGCTACCGGTTGCCCATCTGAGCGACGCCCCCAGAAGACAGTTAGTTGTTCCAGCCGGGGATTCGAACCAAAAACCTGTAGTGACCCTACGCTCTACCTACTGAGCTATATCGGCTCATGAACTAACGCTGATTGGTTTGGTTATTTCCGTTTATTTATCGTCGCTACCGCTCGCCCATCTGAGCGGCGCCCCCAGAAAACTGTTAGTTGTTACGGGGTATAGTGCAAGGATACAGGTCGAAACTACTGATTCTTTCGAATGAGACTTTAAACCGAGGTCCCGTGTGACGGTGCTATTTATACGCCAAGCGATCCAGGCGAATGACTCGTGAACACAATGTTTCGGGTCACTAACGTTACAGGTTGTGGGTTCGAATCTCCGGCTAGCCAACTAAATTTACTAATAGTCTTTTGGATGAGACATTAAACCGGGGTCCAGTGTGACGGTGCTATACGCCGAGCACGTTAAAGAACCAGGCGAAGCCCTCAATAGTTTCGACCTGTATCCCTGCACTATCCACCGTAACAACTAACCATCTTCTAGGGGCGTCGCTCAGATGGACAACCGGTAGCGACGATAAATAAACGCAAATAACCAAATCAGCGTAAGTCTTTACCACATAAACCCGACTTTTAACGAGCATGACACTTCCGACTGCACAGGCTGACCTGGGTCAGCAGTTGACCTGCATTTGCAGTAACCCTTTACCACACAATCCCCACTTTTGACGACCCTGACAAAGGAAGCCTTAAGAAAACTTTGTTGGAAAAGGAGAAAATGCTGGTAACCAGCATTTTCTCCTTTTCCCACAATGTTTTCAACCTTTCCCAAATGAAATTCTATTTATGAGTCACATTTATTTTATTGTCTGCAAGTGCTTTTAATTTGGACTTTTCCGAAATTTTATAGTTTGGTGAAGAGTTAATCATCCTTTTTCACGGATCATGTGAAAGAGAGATCGCCATTTTCCAACAGTTTGAATATTTCCTTCTCTCTAAGACGAATTTCAGCGTTCGCTTATTACGTTTCGTAGTTAAATCTTTATCAGTTGTTTTCGATTTTTAACATATCTATAGAATTTCTTAATATTGTAGATCTACAGTCCTAAGAAAAGCTTTTTGAAACAATGAAAACGTTTTAGGAAAAGGAAAAAAATCCATGAAACCAGCATTTCGGCTTACATTTATTTAGTCGTCTACAAATGCGAACTTAAGAAAAGGCTTTTGAAAACATTGTGGGACAAGGAGAAAATGCTGGTCAGCGGACATTTTGTCTTTTTTCCAAGATATTTTCAAGAGCTGTACTCCAAATGGCAGTCAAAACAAGGAAACATTCAGTAAAGATTTATACCAATAATACTCATGCAAACGACTTTTACAACATTGCAGATAGAATTTTATTCTTCTTATACCATTTTAGTATCAAGAGCCCACTTTCTTAAGACCTTTACAATATGAAATTGTTATGATAAAATATTAGCTTGATACCAAACGACAAAACTTTAAAAACCTTGTACAAATCGAAAGCAACTGCAGACGACAAATTGTGCTGGAAAAGGATGGTAACCAGCCTTTAATCCTTTTCCTAGTACGGCTTCAGCTATCGTCTTATGAAATAATATGATAAATGATTAAGGCCTTTCATAAAATGGCACTAATTGTATAGAAGAAACTGCATGTAAAAGGGCAGAAAACATCGTGGAAAACTGAGAAAATATTGTATTTCACTTCAAAGAATTTTCATTGTTTTTTTTTGTGTGTGCAATGAAAATAAGCCATGCTGTGTAAAAAGTGGGCTTAGTGTATTAACGAAAAGTATCGACCCAGGACAGCCTGCGCAAACCAAGCAGGCTGACCTTGGCCGAAACCTATTGCTATCGATTGATTTTCTGCATGTCAAAGGACCAATCTATTCCATGATTCAGTCGATTGTTTAATAAAATGGGGACTTATTGTATCTGCGAAAAGTATCTACCGAAGTTCGGCTGCGCAGCCCACGCCGGCTGACCTGGGCCGAAACCTTTTGCTATTGGTTGATTTTCTGCATGACAAAGGACCAATGTACTCCATGATTCGGTTGCTAGAGAAAATGGGGGCTTGTTGCATCTGCGAAAAGTTTCGACCGAAGTCCGGCTGTGCAGTCAACGCAGGCTGACCTGAACAGAAACTTTTCGTTTTGCTATTGGTTCATTTCCTGCATGTCAAAAGACCAATCTGCACTATGATTCAATCGGTTATTAGACAAAATGTCTTGCTAAGCACAATCCATCACGACGATGCATTAAGCCCCGTTTTTCCAGAGCCCGACTCAAATAGTTATAGGAAAAGCTGTTTTTAGACACTGTCCGTTCTGAAGTGACGGGCGTTAAAGTTGACCTTCTTTAGGTTTTGTATTAACCCTTTAGCCGCTTTATACGGCTCACTGACCTTTTGCGGACAGCGTAGACCCAAGATCAGACTGCACAGAACGTGCAGTCTGATCTTGGGTCTACGCTGTCCGATCTGAAGATATTTTTCCCCGAAACATACCTTTAAAATAACAATTTTTGGGGTTTTGCTATCGAATTGAACATTTCATTTTATTTACCTAGCAGAATAAGGATTAAATAGGTCTGCATGAGCTTACAATCTTTGCTCTCTACCTTTAATCCACGTATTTAATCCAAGCTTTATTCTTCACCCTTTCATCTTTTACACCTTTCAAGTTCCTTTATTTATCCCCCCCCCCTCCCTCCCAAATCCTTCCTTAACCTTAAAGGGACCTTAAATCAGATTTCGATCGCAAGGCTATTTTTAGAAAATCGTAATAAAAAATGCTTATTTCAATTCGCATGCATAGATGGATTTAGAATTAAGACCTTGCAAGACTCATATTTAGAGAATGGTAAGAATTATTGAGGGTTTTTTATGTTTATTTTTATTATAAGTGTAAAATTTTCCTACTTCGTTAGTAACGGTTCTGAGGTCATTCCATATCAAGGAATAAATGTAAGCCATGCTCCGACACTTTGTACCAAACGACTTGAAAGCACTTGCAGACGATAAAATAATTGTATTTCAAAAATTGAAATTTGTTTCCAGCAGGGTAGAAAACATTGTTGGAAAAGGAGAAAATGCTGGTTACCAGCATTTTCTCCCTTTTCCACCATGTTTTCAAAAGGCTTCTATCTCAGGGTCGTAAAAACCAGGGATTATTTGGTAAAGGGTTAATGCATCTCTGTGATGCATGAAACCAAGCAAGTCGTCAACGATCCATAAAATCTATTTTGTCTCACAAATTACATCATGATGTAGACTGGACTTTTTAAATGCAGAAAATTTATCAATAGCAAAACCTTAGATCAATGTCAGCCTGTGTAATGCAGAGAAATGACCCTCCCCTACAAAATGACCCGGGTTATTATTCCACGTACAGAATTGACTCCAGAAGTCATTTTACTACGTAGAAAAATGACCCGGATCATTATTCTACGTAGAGAATTGACCCATGGGTCATTGCTCTACGTAGAGAAATGACCCATAGGTAATTTTGTAATGGGGTCATTTCTCTGCATTACACCGGCGCCGACTGCGTAAGCTGTCATCGGTTGATACTTTTTGAAAATGCATTAAGCTCCCTTTTCACAGAGAGTGTATATTTTTACCACGTATCAGTTGCTTCTAAAACTCACATCGGCATCAATGCTTATGAGGGTGGTGGGTTCGAGTTCCACAAAAAATTCTTAAAACATATATATCATCACCCTTGACGATTGCTGTCTGGAAACAGTATTCGAGTCGTGATGATGGCTTTTCTAACGATTGACTCCCCGTCATCATTGTATTCGAACTCAGACACTTTCTTGTGAAAGGTCGGCTCTCTACCTTCACACAATATGCACTGGGCTTTTGGTACGTTTTATTGTCTATGACTTAATGCTAGTTTATTAACCATTTTGCTGCTAAGAGCGACAAAAAGGACCAATTGTGGACAGCGTAAATCAAGGTCTGACTGCACATTCTTGGCAGTCTGATCTTAAATCTGCACTGACATATAAGGTGATAGTCACCCGCAAAAAAAAAGTAAACATGAAATTGCAGTAACGCTATTCCGGTCTTTACAATCGACTGATTTTTTCTTAAATCTATTAAGCAAGTGGTAAAAAAGTATATGAGCGCGGATCTGGGAAAAGGTGCCTTATGGCCAAAATTTTCGATTTTTGTTTTTTTACATTTTATTAAAGGGAATTCATTTCTGTCTGATGTGCTTATCATTTTTCATTGATATGATGTATAGTTTCGGAGATATGCACGTTTAAATACAGGCACCCTCCACAGTGCGTTTTGTTAACGAACGTCACGTCAGCGACGTCAATTCTAAAACGCAGTAAAATGCGTACATTTTGTCAGTGGGTGTGAAACGTCAGTGTAAAAACACATCTCTAAATGTTTTTCTTGAGTTTGTTCCTTGATTTAATCTAAGGATTAAACGACAACGACACGCTGTTTAGCTACCTGATTACTTAGGCAGTTTGCCAAGCACTAGGAAAAAAAAACGGGACAGAAAAGTAACAAACAAACAACATAAATTATTCCTTGTTACTAATGTTAAAAACAATGAGCATATTCATATGACATATTCGTCATTCGGAATGATTTAAATCATGTTCAATAAAGAAACTACCAAACAGCAATTACTATATATTTACGTGATATAAAGGAATACATACGGAATATAACGTTGTAGTGACTTTCTTTGTGTTTGTAATTAATTCGTGGAGCATAAGAAAATTTGATGTCGCGCGATGTCAAAATTTTCTTACGCTGAGAGAAGTAAACACAAGCACCATGAATGTTACTACAACACAATATTTCTTTTATTATATACCTACAACTTTGAACAAGATTTGCAGTTATTGACATTTTATTTGAAAACGGCAGATAAAATGAGAAAATCAATCAGCGCGGATGGTAGTAACTCTTGTCTTCGTGAATGGCGGATTAATATTACGTCCTCATACCATATTTGGGACCGTATTTCACTGCGTGTAGATTTTTTTTTTCTGTCGTGTGTGTTATTCAATTCGATTCAACGCTTGTATTGGATCCATAAAATTTACTGGTATATAATAAACGTAGATATACTTAAAAACAGAAGTTGCTCTCTGGTAAAAGGTTGTTTTATGCATCTACAAGGAGAATCGACGAAGTGTGGAAAATAAACTGCGTCGACCTTTCGGTTTTTTTTTTTTGTAAATTTTTAGTATGTTCAATGACTATTCTACCTCAGGATTATTTAGCCACTTCTATGACGATATGGGCTGTATAGATCCCTAATTTTGTGTTGATTCGCGTGATATGCATGGCGTAGATGCATCAGACCCGCTTTTGCCAGAGCATGGTGCAGTTTCAAATTCTTAAGATCAGTTTCAGCAAGAACTCTTAGTATAGTAGGTATACTAGATAACAGGAACAAACTATTCCTTTCTTTCTAAAACAGTTTGCAAAGTATTGCACAGTATATATCTTTCTTTGAAGTCTTATCTTGATCTTTAATGTTAGCAAAAACTATTAGGTTTATAGTAGACTGAATCACGTAAAATACATGTATAATTTATCGATCTATTTATAAAGCTGTTAAAACTCTACCACACAACCCCTAGTTTTAACGAACCCCAAAGAAACAGACTTCTGAAACTGGAAAAAATGAGAAAATGCTAGTAACCGGCGTGTTTTCCTTTTCTCACGATATTTTCTACCCTTGCAAAGACATTCTTTATTTATTGGTCCTCAGCAAATGAATTCATTTTGAACCAGTTTGAAAGTTTGTCTTTCGGCAAAAAAAAAAAAATTGTTGGAATGCCGTGCTCATTTTTGAAATGAAGGCGCAAAGAGATAGTGAAACAGTGTCATTCCTTTGCTGCCGCACATTTGCATGAAATTATATCATGGAGAATGTAGAGAAAATAGCATGCATATAATTGCAGCCTGATCTTGGTCTACAAATGGGAACCAAAACGCAAATCCATCTTTTTTTCAAGCACATCAAAGAATGTTAAAACGTCTCTAACAAACCCTTCTATTGTGTGTTCCTTAAAAATGCATAAAGATTGATACATGTATATCAAATTCTGGATGTACTAAATACACAAAAAAGAAAACATATCAGCATCCCT
Organism: Tridacna crocea; assembly: GCA_943736015.1. NCBI lineage: Eukaryota > Metazoa > Mollusca > Bivalvia > Cardiida > Cardiidae > Tridacna > Tridacna crocea. The sequence goes on from OX031069.1 coordinate 22,616,373, forward strand.
AAAATATTGATGTCCTATCTATTGATCATTCAAGGCTAGCATCTGCTACATAACATAAACATCTAAAGATCGGTTGTCAAAACTATCAAAATAAACACAAATACATGTAATACGAACTTTTAAAAAGTCTTCAGAGAAGATTCAGGCCAAAGAGCTTGCTAAATATTTATCTGTAAAGTGCATATATATATATCAGGTGACAATAATTTAGACTGTACCAAATTGAAAGAGTTTTCAGACGACAAACTGAATATATCCCGAATGATGAGATATGTCATTAAAAGGACATACAAGGTTGTTGGAAAAGAAGAAAATACTGGTCATAAGTATTTTCTCCTTTGCCTACATTTTTTTAAACAGTCTAACCCATGGTCTTCAAAATTTTGCATAGAAAAACTCGAGAAACGAAGTAGGGTTAAATATTTTGTTAACTATGTGTGCCATATAAATCATCTAAACTAGTCTAATGCGCCCTTTTGTTTCTGGAGTACACAATGTAAACGGAACTGGACGCATCAGTTACAAAGAGAACAGGAAAAAAATGTGTTTAAGTCTTTTGGTGTTGCTACACGAATGTGTGGCACGCAGCTCCGCCGTATCTTTGTAGATGTGGAGTACTGAATACAGCGTGCATTTTTAGAGAGGGAATCTATATACTCCTTATGTACTGACTTTCTGGTTTTCTCACAGTGAAGATAATTACATGAGAGGAGTATTATCAGTACCCCGAGGTGCAGCTGGCTGAGGAAGACCATACATGTTCGCATAGTTCACAGTGAACTGAATAGATACTCTAATGTCTTCAAACACTATGGGGATGTGGACTCTTTTTCCAGTGTTTCCATGTGTTCGCACACCAGGTCCATTTTTGTCCATGTGTTCAGCTGCATTAAATTTTTGAGTTGCCTTCGTCCAATGGCAAACACAACCATAAAAAATGTCCTACAAAAGCATTTCCCCCAAACATAAACTTCTTCTTATTTCTCTTCCTTTTCTCTCCTTTTGTTGGTTTTTCTATAACAAAATCCATCAAAGTTCGCATTACATACACGTCTTTATCATTTTTCTCCATTTCGCGAATATTTTATATGTGGTCGATCATGCCTGTCCTTGTCAATTTTGACGGACAGTTCAAGTGCATTTACACCATCTCTCTTCAAACTCCTCATCTTCATTTAAAAATCTCCATCGTGACCCAGATTTAAGATCTTTTGACTATTGTTACTGGCAGTCGGATCACCTTTCTCTGAATCTCCATTTCTCCCATCTTCCTGGTCACTCATTGATTGATTGTAGTGTATTTAACGCCGTTTCCAAAATTATTTGAGACAGAAAGAAATTGGCCAAGCCGTTAGTCGAACTCACGACTCCCTGTCCTCAGGTCCTGTACGCTACTGACTGGGTTACCGCTGCTCGACTCCTGGTCACTCAGGTCCTCAATATTAGCCTCAGTACAATGACATTGACCTAGTTCTTGGATAAAGTGTAGAACCCGTCCATTGATCTTGATGTAGGGATCTTCGTCATCTTCCCCATCGGAAATATCAATAGCACACGATAATGAGCCATCTTAGGAACCAACTGGTGTGTTGATTGGTGTCCATCCAAAGTACCTGTCTATGTCCTGAAGGAAGGAATAAACATCAGGGTTGAAATAATGGGTTGGATCAGAATACCACAAACAAAATATTGTCGAGGGAAAAAAGTAAATAACATTTTTACATGGAAAGAAAAAGAAGACCAGAAGAAGAAAATGTAACCAGTAATGGATGCGCCTCGATCTTACAGTCCGATCTCATTACGTTAAAAAATGAATTTGAGTAGGCAGCGTAACCGACTGCGCTACCCACGCTTCATCTAATGACGCAAAGTTTAAGGTACATGTAGTTTATTTTGATGATTCAGTTCTTAACATCGCCCTCTTTATATTAGACTCCCAAGAAAAACAGAAATAGGAGGTACATCTTCCATATATTAGGGTTTAAACTACCTAACATCAACATTTGCGGGTTTTGTTTTCTAGTAAAGTTCTACCTTTTTTTTTCCATTTCGTAGTGATCACTTGTTGATGCGGCCATAGACCTACGAAGCTGCATTTAAGGTTGAGAATAAAAAATAAACTGAAATGGAAACAAAGCTACGTTTGCAACATTGTGTTTTGAAAACATCTTTGAAATCAGAAATGCAACTTAGGCTTTATATCAATAAGAGTAAACTTACCTCCATAACGATGTCTTTCTCGGAAGGTGGGGGTTTACATAAATGTCCTCTCCAGATTTATGGCTTCACATGCAAATGACTCGTATCAAAAAGAAATTTTATAACATTTTATAACGATAACTTCTTATAATAAATAAATTTTCAGTAAAAACAGATGTCTTTTTACATCAAAATTCAAGATTTTTCGCATACATTCTTATCGACTATTTTTAGAGAAACATGTGACGATCACAAAATTGATGACGTAACTTTGAACCGCAATATCTCTACGTCACAACTCGACGCCTTAAGGCACCTTTTCCCAGATCCGCGCTCATATCTTTATTCTATACTTTTCGATAGTTTATCGAGAAATACTGGTGGATTATCGTTTGATATTTCATGGTTACGACAAGTGAAAAATACTGATTTCTTATTTCATGGTTTCCGGTAGGATATCGAGAATTAGCAGTGAAAATATGTTTCGATATTTCACGGGTACGACCAGTGAAAATACCGATTTTTATATCCTAGTTACCTAGATAAATTACGCGTGACTCACAAATAGAAGGAAATATGACGTCATTTACCTCACATTTCTCGCACTTGGCGTAATATTGTAATGCGTTGCTGTGCGGAAGGGATATGCCAAGGGGAATAGCTGAAAAGAATTGTACTGGATTTTGGTAAAGGTCCTTCCAAATGGGTTAAAAGCATGAAATAAATAGACTATTTGTTGTTGTTTTCTTTTCGGTGAAAGATCGAAATTCGTTTAATCGACTGAACACCATCGGTAATATTTTCACGAGAGGCGCCACTCGTGAAAATATTACCGATGGTGTTCAATCGATTAAATAAATGTCGATCTTTCACAAAAAAAATATCCTCTATATATTATTTTTCCAACTACGAGCTGCCTATATCCTGACTATAATACTCAAATTAAATATTTATATCAGAACCTTAATTACAACTTTTCGTGTCAGAAGCAATTAGAAATACTTTTTCTAATTTTCTCTTTTTTTCCACAACTAAGACTGAATTATGTTTCAATGTTTTATATGTTCAAGTGTTTTCATATTTACATAGATCTACTGACCTCATTCCAAAGGTAGATAATAGTCAAGGCTATTCGATCATCTAAAATTGGAATGTAATTTTAAAATGTTAAATGACAGTCAAATAGGTTTTACCCACAAGATCATTAAAAAAAGAGATACCAACAAAGGCAAGGTACGGTGCGCTGTACGCAGGGTGTCATGGGTCACACATTTTTCATTAATCTCGTTATAACGATATACATGTACTAATTCCTTAAACGAAATAATGATTCGTTGTAACGAAGTCTAATTTCGAGAAAAATCGAAATAAGTATTAGTTTTAAATAACGAAATGCTATTATTCGATGTATCAAAAATACTGATCCGTTTTATCAAAATGCTACTTTGAGTAAACGACAAAGGTATGTTCGAAGCACACGTAAGTTTTAAACCGCCATAAATCGTTTGTACACTAACAGAGCATTTACAGTATGTATTTCGTATTTATGTATTTCGATTTATCAAATAGGATTTTTGTTATCTTACTAAATAAGTAAGAAAAACGTTAATTAAAGATTTGATTCAACATATATTTTCTGGAGAAAATATCTTCTTATCTGACTGTACGTTATGAGTAGTCGGACCTTAATCTACACTGTCTGCAAAAGGCCAGCGAGGTGCGATAAAATAAACGGGTTAATATGTTAAAAGGGATTCCTTTTTCCGTTAAAACGAATTATGATTATATATTAGCTTTAATAGTAATATTAATGAGCGAGAACGAATTGTCAATTCGTTTACTGTCAACAGAAATTCGTTACAAAAGAATTTATTGCCAATTTTATCGAATTAATATTTCGCTTTTAATGAAATAAAAAAGTGGGTCAAGAGTGAAACATGACACCTACGCGGATCCGTACAGTAGGAACCAAACACTTCTAATTTTTTTGGTTCCTTTATACCTTAATACTTAGGTATAAAGATATTTCAGCTGCTTTGTGTGCTTTAACAATTGACCAAACAATCACGAGTTTTAATGGCCCTGTAGGAAAAAGCCTTTTGAAAACATTGTGGGAAAAGGAGAAAATGCTGGTCAGCATTTTCTCCTTTTCCCACAATGTTTTCTACTCCATAACAGACAAATTTCGTCATATAAACAGCATTTAAAGTGTCGTCTGCAAAAACTTTTAGTTTGGACAAGTCCAAATTTTTGTCGTGTGGTAAAGAATTAAAAGCTTCTTGGCTTGGAACCTCGTTATACAAGATTAACTCTTATCCTGCTAAAAAAAAGCTGAAACGAAACTTTCAAGCTGATAGTACAGACACACACTCTTCTATTTCAAAAGTATTTTAGGGGACACATTTTTCTTTTTGGGGTGGGGATAGGGGTGGGGAGAAAGATAGCTCCTTATCAGACAGTTTAGATTCAAGATAAAAATGCACATGCTATGCAGTCTGATCTTGATCTACGCTGTCCCAAAAAGGTCATTGGGTTACCCTTAGCTGCCTAAGGATCGATAAAGTAATACCACCGAAGAAGATGCAGGTGAAATAGTTCCGTGAGGTGAAAAGTTGAAGCAATGAAAACCAAATTGTGTTGAAAACGGCTTTTAAATATACTAGTATTTCACTCCACGTAACAAATATTTGTACGATGATAGAGGCAATTATCTCCCGCTAGATGACATTCAACAAATACACATCTATCTATTTTGGGCATTCTGGGTACAGAACCGAAGTACTTTTCTTCGCGACAACCGTTACTTTGAATTTCAAACTAAAATAAAGGTTTACTCGATAAAACGCTACCTGGTGCGATTCATTCAACTATGATCAGCTAGCATGTAACCTATGCACTGTCCATTTATCAAAGACAGCCCCTATATAGCTTGGGTAATAGCTTAGGTAAAAGCCCTACTTTTCCCTGGTATGGTGTGGGTGATGCGTCAAAGCAGACGGATCGAATCTTCGAAGAATATGACATACGCAGACAACGGAGGGAAGTTTATCTAATAGCCCTTTACTCCACAGATACTCATTTCTACGCATTGCTGTAGGAGCCTTTGGAAAACATTGTGGCAAAAGGTGAAATTGCTCGTGACGAGCAATTTCACCTTTTGCCACAATGCTTTCTATACTATCAAAAGGTGTCATATACACATAAGAAACGGCTTCATCCTTGCTGTTTTTTAGGGTAAATTAGAGATACCATAGAAATGCTCGTGACGAGCAATTTCACCTTTTGCCACAATGCTTTCTATACTATCAAAAGGTGTCATATACACATAAGAAACGGCTTCATCCTTGCTGTTATTTAGGGTCAATTAGAGATACCATAGAAATGCCTTATGGGGTAAAGGGTTAATGTATGTAAAAAGTATGGATCACAGTCCATGCAGGCTGACCTGGGTCGAACATGTTTGCAACTTGCAGATTTTCTCAGTGAGTGTTGAAAGATTAACCTACCACATGATTTAGCCGGTTTTTTCTTTGGCATAATGGATCTATATTAGTCAACGGCTTGCTTGGTTGCATGTATTACAAAGATGAAAAAACATAGCTTTTCCCAGTGCGCCACTCCTAAGCGTACAAAAATGCACAATACATAAAATCCGTCCCTTCTCTCTCTCTCTCTCTCTCTCTCTCTCTCTCTCTGTGCAACAAAACGATGTTTTGATTTAGATGTCTACTAACTAGGCTGTCTTGCCAAAAAAACGTTTGGTTATATAAATTTTGCCAGGCATGTGTTTCACATGTTACCAATAAGATATATTCGGTTTAGCCAATCAGAAGTTGTGTTACTTACAAATGTAGAAAATCTTGAAGAATAAGACTAAGAATATTCTCTAGAATATCGGTCGGTGAATACGGGCCCAGGAAAAAGATCTCATTGAAAATGCGATACAATTCAGAATACATAAGGAGAATAGATCGAGGATTGGGTTAGGTAAAAAATGTCAATAAAATATTTATAAATGTTTGCTCTCGCCAACAGACAATGCCGTAATGTATTTATTGTTTGTCATGAGAAAGGAAATATTTGATTTGTTAAAACCCGATACACTAACTTTCAACCCTTTGTATTTAGGTTCTTTTTGCAGACACTGTGTGTCGAGATCAGGCTACGCAGGATGTATAGACTGATTATTATCTACTCTTTCCCGTTATTTCAAATGTTCTGGTGCGTTTTCGTATTAATTTGCAAAAAAAAATATATATGCCCACACGTTTATATGTACCATCATCTTCGCGAGCCAAGGTTACGATCACTATGTGGATCGAGCCCGGTTTCGAGATTCCCGCAAACTGCTCGTGAACTGTTAAAAAACTTTGTTGGAAAAGGAGAAACTGCTGGTTACCAGCATCTTCTCCTTTTTCAACAATGTTTTCAAAAAGCCTAGTAGCTAAGTTGATAACATTTCTTTGAATGTTTTTAACTTCTTTGCCAAACGACAAAATTTTGGACTGGTCCAAATTGAAAGTAAGAATTGGGGCAAAAATTATGGGGCTTGTCCGGGAAAGGTAAGAAAACTGTTGGAAAAGGAGAAAATGCTTGTTACCAGCCACCGGTTTCCCATATGGGCGCCCCCATACGGGTGCCTCATTAAAGGCTGTTAGTATTCTTATGGGGGAAAGAGCAGATACAGGTCAAAACCCATCCTAAGTATCGCCTGGTTCTTTAACGTGCTCGGTGTATAGCACCATCTCACGGCACCTCGGTTTACTGTCTCATCCGAAAGATTATTGGTAATTTTTAGATGCCCTGCCGCAGGAATGGAACCCACATCCCCATGATAATGAGTCCTACGCTCTACCAACTAAGCAATGCGGGCTGGTTAGGAAAAGGGTTAAACCTGAACCCGCTAAATAAGTGCAATGAATCTTTCAAACCTATAGAAAACCTTCAAACCTTTCTATCTCTATCTCGCAGAATGATCTTAACCTATACTGTCCGCAAAAGTTTCTTCGGTCGTAACTAGCTGCCTAAAGATTAATCATGTTTCGGTTTTATCGCGGCGACCGGTACACCTACTCTTGCTTCCCTTGTACCGGTACTTTAGCATCCTGTAGAAGCCACTGGCTGCTTTCCCACGTTGCCATGGTTGAAACGATGATCGGCGGTGAGAGAAGAATGAAACCTACCTTAGTAAATACCAATAATTCTGAGAAAAAATTGGCCGTGCGAGCGCATCGAACCAGGGACCTGCTGATTCAGTTGGTGACCTACAGCGCTGAAACCCTTGGGACGGCTAGCTCGTACCCCCTACTGCGTCAAATGCTCTCCAAGGACTGGCGATAAGGGTTTTAAAAAAGAACGCTAGATCATATATAGCTTTGTTGTACCGAATTATGGGGTTGACCGAACTATGGTGTTGAACCCCAAAGTTCGCACGAACTTTGGGGTTGAAAATTTTCAACTCCAAAGTTCGTATGAACTATGGTGTTCAACCCCAACGTTAGGTCCGTATCCGACCGAATTATGGGGTTTAAAATTCTCAACCCCAAAGTTCGTGTGAACTTTGGGGTTCTACCCTATAGTTTGGTCAGCCCCATAGTTCGGTTCAACACAGCTTGTATTTGAGGACCCTCTGCCATAAGAGACCACTTTCTTTCGACCAACAAGACGCTTTGATTGATTGACTGATTGATTAATTGACTGGATTACTTGGAGTTTGATGCTGGACTAACAGACTAGGTTATATCACGGCGGTCAGTGCACCTATGCTTCTGGCTTTCTCACACCAGTACCGATACAACATTCATTCGAAGTCCATAATTGCATTTCCACATACATGTACATCAGAGGTGAGGGAGAAGAAATCACCGGAAAGAACGTTTGCTTCAACCGGGTATTGAACTCACAACAATAGGGTCATGAGTCTGATATGCTAACCACGGAACGACCTGGGTGGCCCGACAAGAGACCACTACATACAAGCTGTTCAGCATTTCAAAGTTGATCTATTCAAAATCTAAGTTTTTTGAACATTCATTTTATATTTCAACGAACCAATACTTGAGGAAAATAAATAAATAAATAATGGCAGACTATTCTAACATAAAATTCTAAACTTTCAGTGTATTCAAAACGCCGACTTACCCTATTTTTCAATACATAAAATTCCCCGGTATATATTTAAAACCACTCTATCGATATACTTCAGTCCAATACTTTATAAAGCGAGGCAATAAAACCGTTTTGTAGAGCCGGATAAAACACCTGTCATTTTTTAAACACCCTTAAAACTCTAAACTTTTTTTTAAAATTTGTATGATAGTATTTTTGGTAAGTTTAGATCAAGATCAGACTGCATAGAAGGTGCAGTCTGATCTTGCATCAGCACTGTCCAACTGGGTGATTTGTTGGATAGAAAAAAAAATGATAAAAATCATAATTTTAGGGTGTTATGGACCGTATTTAAATGTTCATATAGTAATTCTACAAGGTCTACTAAATCCTTGAGGCAATGAGCACAACATTAGCCGCATTTGGGGGACATTGTAGATCAAGATCAGGCTGCACAGAACGTGCAGTCTGATCTTGCATCAGCACTGTCCAACAGTGTGAGTTTTGTGATAGAAAAAAAAAGCAGATAAAAATCGTAAATTTTGTGTGTTATGGACCGGATTTAAACGTTCGTATAATAATTCTACAGGGTCAATTAAATCCTTGAGGCATTGAGCATAACATTAGCTGCATTTGCGGACAGTGCAGATCAAGATCAGACTGCACAGAATGTGCAGTCTGATCTTAGATCTACACTTTCCGTTTTTGTTATGGGTGTATCACCAAAATAGTAGTGATATTGCGATATATGGGTTATTTATCACAAATTGAATTCAGTACCTGAAACATATTGCGTTCTAAGGATGAATCCTTTTTGATAACTGAATAAATGAATTAAGGTTCACTTTTGCATTTATGAGGGAAAATACATGTATCTGCCTTATCATGATTTTAATGCTTTTTTTTTTTTCGGTCAGACTTTTTCAAAAAATAATCGGGATTATGTGGATCAAAGATCAGATAACATGTATACATGAGCTGTTCATTGCGATAGTTTGATTATCGTATAATCTAGTATCTTATCTATGTGTGAAATTACAAAAATTTAGAGAATGAACTGAAAGAATTTGCACACGACAAATTGAAAGTAGTTCACATGAAACTTTTTGTACATAAATGAATTGGGGGAAAAAAAACTCACACACAAACACGTTATATCTGACAACTGAATACAGGTAAATCTGAAGGTAGAATGGTACTTGGGTAGTCATAAAATTGAAAGATGGCAAACAGTTTTGGCTTGCACCGGCTGACATGGGTCGATACTTTTTTGAAGATACAATAAACCCCATTTTTTAATAATCAATCAATCAATCGATCGATCAATCAATCAATCAAATTTATTGTTCAAATCGTACATACATGATACATTGACAAGGACTTCAATTAACATACAAGATTTTGTAAAAGGGCAAGTTTTATTTAATAGAGCACGGCTCAACTTCATGCCATTTCTTGCAGCTTATCTCTGCATGTCGTTGATTGATCCGGTTCAGGAGTCGAAGCTTAAGCCTTCTCGGCGAACAGCCAAACTATGGGATCAACTCACCTGTCAGATTAATCCTAGAATGAGGTCAATATTTTCCTTAACCCTTTCCCAAACAATCCCTGGTTTTTACGGGTCTGGAATAGTAGCCTTTTGAAAACATTGTGGGTAAAGAAGAAAATGCTTGTAACCAGTATTTTCTCCTTTTCCCACAATGTTTTCTACCCTATCATAGACAGAAATCATCTTTTCAGCAAGAGCTGAATTGTTGTCTGCAAATGCGTTCAATTTGGTCTAGTCCAAAAGTTGGCTGTTTCGGAAAGGGTTAAGAACTAAAACTTCAGTCCCTGAAACAGACGAGCCGTAATTCCATAATTATACGTTCTTTCTCTCGTTTGCCAGTGCTATCTATGCTTTCATTGAATTTGTTTTTAACCAGTGCGTCGCTCTTCATATTGGCTACTTTCCCCTAATAAACATCATTGAAACATTGTTGAGGGGTCAATGAAGAACGAATCATGTCGCAACAATTTTCATCAATATCCGGATTGAAAAAAATAAATGACCGAGCTGGGGATCGAATTAGTGATCTCCCCACGGGGTTGAAGCCCTGTATTCTACAACCTGAGTTGCCGGGGTCGCCTTAGAATTCCATATTGCTTGTCTGATTGAAGTTTTCTTGTTGTCGTATGTCGTGTGGTGCAATCTCACTGTCTGCCATCTTACCTACAAATGATTAACCCAGAGGCTGCCAAGCGCGACTGAAGGGCCTCTTGCGGGCGGTATAGATCAAGATCAGATTGCACAGAATGTGCAGTCTGATCTTGGATTGCTTCGAAGGCTTCCTAAACCATTATTTTACACCAGATGCTTCAAAAGCCAGCAATCGCGTTCCCAGATAACTGTATAGTCGAAACAGTGGTCAGCGATGAGAAAGGAATTCAATGATTCCTGTAAAAAGGCCTATCATGAATTCTTAGAAAGAAGTTGACTTATTGATTGATTGTATAGTGTTTAACGTCATTTTCAACATTATTTTAGTTATATCGCTGCGGCCAGTGCACCTATCCATGCTTTCCTGAATTTTCTTTTACCAGTACTTTGCACAATTTTCTTTCCAAGCCACTGGCTGTTTTCCCACCTGATCATTGTCGAAACAATGGTCCCGAATGAATCCCGCCGTAGTGACAATCATCAATCCCCGGAAAGAGATTGGCCGAGCCAGGGGTCGTAGCCACTGTACCCCGGACCCCGTGTTCTCAAGTCTTGCAAGCTGCCGAATGTATCCCGCCGTAGTGACAATCATCAATCCCCGGAAAGAGATTGGCCGAGCCAGGGGTCGTAGCCACTGTACCCCGGACCCCGTGTTCTCAAGTCCTGCACGCTGCCGACTGATTTAGCTGGGCCCGGCGGGAAAGAAAATGGCCGTGCCGATTATACGAACCAACAATCGCCTGGTTTCAATCTTTGTAAGTTACCACCCTGGATTGTTAATAATCAGTGCGACAGAGTTCGTTCTTCTCTCAAGGCTGAATATTGTGTCCTCAACATTTGCATGGGAAGGCAGTCAATGGCATGGAAAGAATATTTTGTACCGGTACAATAAACTGCTGAAAAGCATGGAAAGATGCAATGGGCGCCGCGATCTAACTCAGATAATGTTGAAAACGGCGTTACACATTATACAATCAACCAATCAATCTGCTCGTTACCTATAAAATATAGTAAAGGAACAACAGAGAAGGGTGACTAGACATGTAGTATGTAATTATCAGATATTATTTTTCTCATTGTAATTGTCATTTTGTGACCCGACGTTTGAACTCCCGTTATGTAATTGTCTTGGGCAAGTCACGTGTAAAGATGTAATTCGCGATTGCCCGACTGTGTGAGGTGAATAACCCAGACCCTTTAGCCCATTTCGGCGCCACTGGGAAAAAAGAGGGACCTTTGCGGATGGCATAGATCAAGATCAGACTGCACAGAACGTGCAGTCTGATCTTTGAGCTATACCATCCGCCTATGTAGGCAAGCCTATACAATCAAAATCTTTGTAAGGTTCAATGGATTGTATTTTTGGCCGTCAAAAGAGGCCAGGTTTATTTATTTGGCGCTAAGAGAGTTCACTCTTTCCCAAGCAACGAAATTTATGACTAAACCAAATTGAGGAGGTCTGCAGAACAGAAATTAAATGTACCACTCATGATGATTTCTGTTTTTGATAAGGTACAAAACATAGCGGGAAAAGGAGAAAATGCTGGTTACCAGCATTTTCTCCTTTTTCCACCATGTTTTCAAAAGGACTCTTCTCGTTGGACGTAAAAACCAGGGATTGTTTGCGAAATTGTCAAACCCTGGGTTTACTGCAGCCGGGCCTGCAGTACTCACAAACCATTCTTGAGAATATTCTTAGTCTTATTCTCCAATGTTTTCTGAATTTGTATGTAACACAACTTTGGTTGGCTAAACCGAATCAGAAGTTGTGTTACTTACAAATGTAGAAAATTCTCGAGAATAAGAGAAAGAACGTTTTTAAGAGTGGTTGTAGAATACAGGACCTAAGACCTAAAGAGTAAACTAAAATGTATTAACACTTATGCTGCTGGGCGTGACTTAATATAATTTTGCAGACAGTGTAGATTAAAAATCAGTCAGCAAAGTACGTGCAGTCTGATCTGAGATCTACATTTTGCAATACAAGCGCTTTCAAAATGACAAGATGGAATAAAACAGTAAGAAATAGACGGTTAAGTACGAACGAATGAAAGAAAGAATGAATAAAAGAGCCAGCAAGCCGGCCGGCCGGTCGGTGCCTCGATTTCTAAATTCCGAGATAAATTTTGGAATAAAACCCCTCAGCAGGTTATTAAATCTTAAACCAACCGAGGCAATGAAAATAGGGAAAGCCAAAAAAAAAGCGATAATTCTAATTTTACTGATAAAACCTCCGGATAAGTCGAGCTAGGTCAGATCAATATTAGTTTTGTACGTAGGGCTTTATGCTGGTTTTGTTTACACGACAAATATTTGAAATTAACGTAAAACTATAGCGGAATAACAGAATGCTTGAACAAAACAGTGCTTTTTTTAATTCCACACACAAGGTTCACCGTCGAGATACTCCAATTCATTGTTCATGGATAGGTGAAAACAAAGAATGAATACATGCAATAACAATTAAGGCAGGTGGTCGCTAAATGCAAGTACATTTGAAGATTTATACAAAAATCTTACTTCACTGCAACTCGTGTTTCGACGTTTGCTTACCAGAGTAAAGTTTGTCTTTTAATATGAGTTTGAATATTGTCAAAAAGACGTTTTTTCATCGTCACCATTGGTTGCCCATATGGGTGACAAACCGTGAACATCGTAAATTAAGTTATAGTACAAGAAACAGGACGAAACCCTCCTAAATTATGCCTGGTTAGTTTTAAAATATAATTCTTATCGAATATATAGCAAGTTTAACATTACATTTATATAGAATAATAGGAATGAAAAAAAGAATGGTTCTTTGACATGCTCGGTGTATAGAACCATCACACGAGAACTTGGTCTCATCCGAAAGACTGTAATTTCCCGGACGTGAGAATCGAATGTACATGTACATCCTCAAGTATTCTGTCACTTGTAGCTAGCATGTCTGTTGCTCTATAATATGTACCATTGCGACTGACTCTTTGATAATGGTAGCCACTTGGACAGATTTAGCTGTATTACCGCTCAACATATGTCATGTCGCATCGTGTCGTGTTATGTCATATACTATCAGGTCAATTCATGACCTTTTTAAACATGCCATGTTATTCTACATGTATATCATGCTATGCTATATCACGTTACATCATGTCATGTTCAATTACAATGATCTAATAATATAACCATGGCATGTTGTGCCATGCTTTGCCATAATTGTCATGCTATACCATGTTATGTTATGTAACGTTATGTAACGTTACGTTACGTTAGGTTTTGCTATGTTACAGAGTATTAGATAAAAGCAAACGCGCTCATAGCAAACTGTCATAATTAAAGTGAAATGTACTACCCAGGCGAGTAAATCAATTGTTTTAAATGTCTTTTGACAGACATAATTGGGCGGGGTAATGAATAGGCACAAACAGAAAGTTTATGAAGCGTAAGGAACACGCCGACTTTGACCCCGTGTATTTTAACACTTTGGCTGCTAAGCAGAACACAAGGACCGTTTGCTGACGGTGTAGACCAAGATCAGACTGAACAGAATGTGCAGTCCGATCTTTGATCTGCACTGTCCAATAAGGAGGTATTACTCACCCCACTCCCATCCCCACCCCCATTTTTTTAAAGTAGGAATATTTTGGGTGGTTTTTTTACAATCTACCTGAAAGATTCGTATCACTTTGGCAAGTAAAGGTTTAACTCTTTACCAATCGACAACATTTTAGATTGGTGCATTCTGAAAGCTTTTGTAGACAACTTATCAAACGTTATCTCGTTAACAAACGACAAAATTTTTGGACTTGTCCAAATTGAAAGAATTTGCAGACGACAACTTAAAGACGCAAAAATGGCATATTTTTTTCTTGATAGAGCAGAAAACACTGTGCGAAAAGGAGAAAATGCTGGTTACCAGCATTTTCTCCTTTTCTCACAATGTTTCCAAATGATTTCTTCCTCAGTGTCGTTAAAGGTCAGGATTTTCTGGTTAAAAATGTGATATGTATTCATTCCTCTAGCAGACGATTTTAGATCTGCCCAAACTGAAAGCCACTGAAGTCAGTATATGCGGCCCAAGACATGATATTTATCTGCGAAACTAAACCATTATCACGGGTAAACGGAGAACGATGCAGACTCCAGCATTATCTCCTTTTCCCACAATATTTTTGAGCGTCTCCTCTGTCGGCGTCGGTCAAAGTCGAGAGTGTGTGCTAAATTATTCATTGATTGTATTGATTTTATGGTGATTAACACCGTTTTCAACATTATTTCAGTTATATCGCCGCGGTCAGTGCACCTATCCATGCGCTCCTGGAGTCTCTTTTACCAGTACTTCGCACAATTTTCTTTCCAAGCCACTGGCTGCTTTCCCACATGATCATCGTCGAAACAAGGGTCAGTGGTTGGAGAGGAACGAATCCTATCGCAGTGACCTAAATTGTTCAAAGGCTAGAAAAATAATGTGGCAATAGGAGAAAATGCTTGCTCCTTTTTTCCACAATATTTGCGAAAGTCTTTTTCATTAGGATCGTTAAAGCCGAGCCTCGGTAGCTCAGTCGGTATTCTTATTTCAAAGTTACTGTCAGGACAGAATAGATACAAGATCAGAGCAAGAATGTTCTTTGCATTCTGATCTTGATCTACATTCTCCGCAAAACGTCTTTGTTTCTCACTTTACAGCCTTAAGGGTTAAAATCACAGTTTTGTCAAGTTATGTCTTTAATGGCTAATTGTTGTTTTAGAATTTTAAAGAAAATACAAATAGACAGTGAATTCTAGCGGTTAAATAACGTTATTAGCCTCGATTCGTGGTGCATAATAATTCTGACAGCAACAACTAAAATGAAGCAGCGGAAATAGTTATGGAAAAGGTGCTGTTCTGTTAGGGAGACCTCGCCTTCATGCATTGCTTCGTCCTCATTTAGATAAAATACCCCTTTACCACACAATACCGATTTTCAATTATCCTTATATAGAAAGAAATAAGCCTTTTGAAAACATTGTGGGAAAAGGAGAAAATGCTGGAAACCAGCATTTTCTCCTTTTCCCACAATGTTTTCTACCCTTTCTAAAACACATTATAATTGTCCAGTTATATTTATTATTATGTTGTCTGCAAATGCTTTCGATTGGGACAAGTCTAGAAATTTGTTGTTTGGTAAAGGGATACCTAACAACTGCGTTAAGAGAGATATCTCTTTGGCTCAGCGGTTATGGTATTGGTCTTTTAAACCTCGTATACGAGGGTGTATGACCGCCATGAGTTCGAATCTCGCCAGATGCAGTTTGTGTTTCAGCCATGCAGTTGTTGCGAACGTTCATGTTCGTAAGAGTTCGAACTATAAACGCCTGGATTAAAAGCTTTTGACCGCGATATCTACTTGGCCACACGGTCCCAAGGTGTTTTTCTTCACGGAGTGTTGTGAAGTAAGGAAGGGAGATAACTAGGATTTGCAACGTGTGTATTGATATAGGGGTTGTCGTTATTTTGGCGTTTAACTCGTTACCAAACAACAAAATTATAGACTGGTCCAAATTGAAAGCACGTGCAGACGACAAAATAAGCATAACGAAAGACTTAAGATTTGTTTCCAGCAGCGTAGAAAACATTGTGGGAAAAGGAGAAAATGCTGGTTACCAGCATTTTCTCCATTTACCACGATGTTTTCAAAAGGCTTCTACCTCAGGGTCGTAAAAAGCAGGGATTGTTTGGTAAAGGGATAACTCGTTACCAAACGACAAAATTATAGACTGGTCCAAAATTGAAGGCATGTGCAGAAGACAAAATAAATATGGCTACAAAAATGAAATTTGGATTGAGAAGGGTAAAAAACATTGTGGGAAAAGGAGAAGATGCTGGTAACCAGCATTTTCTCCTTTTTCTGATAATGTTTTCAAAAGGCGTCTTTCTCAAGATTGTTAAAAGTCGGGATTATGAGGTAAAGAGTTAACGCCGTTTTTTAAAGATAATTTCAGAAATATCGCAGCGGCTTATGTACCTATACGTGAATTTCTTGCACTGCTTTCTATCAGTGTTTCGCACAACATCTTTTTTTTTTTTAAAGCTGCTGGTTGCTGGCCCACTTGAATACATTGGAAAATAATACTAATCAATAGGCTGTCACGCCCCACCGCTGACCATTGTTTCGACGATGATCATGTTGGAAAGCAGCCAGTGGTTTGAAAAGAAAGTTGTGCGAACTACTGGTAAAAGAAACTGTAGGAACGCATGGATAGGTGCACTGGCCGCCGCGATGTAGCTGAAATTACGTTGAAAACGGCTTTAAACACCGTACAAGCGTACGTATACAGCAAGTAAAAGATTACACAGACACAGGAATGAGACCTACTGCAATAACAGTGATCAGTCATTGGGAAGAGTTTGGCAGACTGGAAAATCTAACAAGCGACCTAAATCTCATTTTAAGCCGTGAGCGTTATCGACCAAGCTACAAGGCTTGCACACAGCTCTGATACCTCTGATACCTGTCGGTGTACAAGAACACCGACTCAGTCGCGACAAGAACAGAGGTGCTTTTCGGACGAAATGTGCCAACGCAGTTTTTGTAAAAGCAAGCAAAAGGTCTGAAATACAGTTTTACTGAACTGCACAACTTTACGAATTGATTAAGCACATGTATTTGCATTTATTTCATGCCTTCCGGTGGGATATCGAAAAATAGCAGTGAAAATATTTTTCGATCTTACACTGGTACCACCAGTGAAAATACCGATTTTCATTTTCTTGTTGCCTAGGTTTATTGCACGTGCCTCACAACTAGATGGAAATATGACGTCATTTAGCTTACATTTCTCGCGCTTGACGTAATATTGTAATGCATTGCTATGCAGGAGGGGTACGCCATAGGAAATAACGGAAAAGAACTGTACTGGATTTTGATAAAGCTCCTCCCAGAAAGGGTTAAAAGCATGAAAAAATTAGAATATCTGTTTTTTCGGTGAAAGATAGAAATTTATATCATCGAGTAGACTCCAACGGTAATATTTTCACGAGTGGCTGCGCCACTCGTGAAAATACTACCGATGATGTTTACGAGATGAAATAAATTTCTATCTTTCACTTAAAAAGAAACAACAAATATCCTCTATAACTTTACGCCATTTCATATTTTTTGGGCGAAGGAGGGATCGTTCGTGTGTATATTCCTAAAAAAGGCGCGTAAATCTTCGATGTTTAATGAAAGGTACCCAGGATTTTAGATGAGTCCACTCCACTTGCCATATGCGAAAAACAATAACTTTTACAGACGGTTGAAGTCAAGATCCGACTGTACAGAATGTGCAGCCTGATCTTAGATCGATACCGTCTGTTTGTTTTGTAAAACTTGTAAATTGTTTTGAGCAAGCCGTGGATGAAAAACAAGTTAAGTTTTGTCAGTGCAGAATTTTATGTATTTTGATGGTAATACAGGATATGATACATATAGATTGCAAAACAACTATGTTATATAGTTCTACTACGTATTCGGTCAATACAAGTAAAATTTGATAACTAACAAGCATGAATCGAAAATAAATAAGATTATCAGTTGATGATAAGAAAAAATCATCACTACATGACTACATGACTTAAAAGAGACTTTTCGTCATACTGGGAACTCGAGGTGCGAATGATGTAGATCCAAGACCAACCGCAAAGTGTGTCTACCTTGATCAGCCCTTTCAATATAAGCCATTTAATATGTCGGTTGTGATATTAAGAGGGTTGACACATTCCACAATGAATTCTTTAAAAGTGGAAATGTGAGCCTGGGCGTGTGGAGATAGGGCCTGTCTTCACTAATTATAACTAGGGATAGGACAACCAAAGTGGATTTGTGTAACATCGTCTTCAGTCACTAAAAAAATCAAAGCGTTTAGAAGGCTGAAGTGGTACTTGTCAAGGAAACCATTGTGTGGAATTGATAATTTGAAAGAAAAAGAGAAATAGTATTCAAATATTGGCCTGAAAGTCAACCTACTAAGCAAATTAATACCTTCTTATTTTGGTTGAAGGGGGAGTACCCATGACAAAGTTAGGATCATTTGTGTATTGGTGGTCTCCCTTCGAGAATTAGGAGTAGTCAGGGGTAACGTCCCTTGACAGTAGGATGCATGATGGATAGAAAGAGAAACCATGGGAATATGTCAAATAGAATTAACTTTTTACCTGAAAACTATAGTTTTGAAATATTTTTGGCCGTTAACATTTAATTCCCAACATTACAATCAAATCGATCTAGAAATATTCATGTCCAATCGAATGGAGTAGCGTGCAATCATAGGATGAACAGGCCATGGGACGAACTGGTTTTGGAACGAAAAAGCCCAGGACCAAGCGATCGGTATACAAAATTTGAATCATTGCGCAATAAGAGGCTATGAGCGAGTGAAGCTATTTTCTATCAAAAGTAAGTATTTCGGTGATCGATGGCCTCCCCCATTGTATTTTAACATGTCATTTCCAATTACGTACATATCTGAGTGCTACCGAAAAACTCATTTGTTTCAGAAAAAATGAGTATAATTGGGTTTATTTCCTTTGGCTTTGCACAAAATACGATATATAGTCTTCAAAATTCAAGATTGAATTCATAGCAGTATTGTCTTCGACAAATACCACAAAAACGTACATGTTCGGCTAAGACTCGGGTAATCCGTAATCGATCGGCCGATAGACGCTGGATCCCCGCATCTACTACTGATTACCCGAGTCCTAGCTGAATCCGGACGATTTGGCGATGAAAGGCGACATTACACAAATCCCAAAAGGGTCCCCTTTCCTAAAGAACGTTCTTTGCCCTTATCTCCAAGATTATTTTTAATTTTGAAACTGTGATTGGCTAAACCGAGTGGTTAAGTCAATCCTAGAATTTGTCTTGTTTTCATGTTTAGAAAAATCTGGTGAATAAGACGAAGAGCGAATTAGGAACGGTTAGTGATTAGGGACATTGGGCTCGTGTTTACTAACAGTTCTCAATAAAAATTCTTGTGTTTTATTCTCTATTTTTAGAGTCTGTTGCAAGTTCTGATGGGCTAAACCGTTTGTTTTAGCCAATCGGATCTTGCGTCAGTGAATAGGGACCTTGGGCTCATGTTCACCAACAGTTCTCAATAAAAATCTTTGTGTTTTATTCTCTAATTTTAGAATGTGTTGCAGGTTCTGATTAGCTAAACCATTTGCTTTAGCCAATCGGATCTTGCGTTTCTTTGAAATATAAAAAATTCTGAGAATTAGATGGTAAATGTTTATAACCCTTAGGCTGCTAAGAACGACTCAAAAACCTGTTGCAAATAGTGTAGATCAAGATCAGACACCACATAACGTGCAGTCTGATCATAGATCTACACCGGCCGGTAAGGAGATACTTTTGTCACTAAACATTAATTTTAAAGAACAACATTCGTTTTTTTTAATGTTAGCTTGAAAGTTTTATACAACTAACTTACCCTTGTCCTGCTAAATAAATAGTTAAAACTGTAACTCTGAAGTTACGCTTTGGAGGAAAATATCTCCGTATCGGACAGTGTGGATCCAAGGTCAGACTGCTTTCTGATCTTGATCTAAAGGCCAACTGCCCGCAAAAGGTCAGTGAGTCGTGCCTAGCAGACAAAAGGTTAAGCAGCTTCAGGGTTAAGAATGCTTTTTGATTATGAACCCTAATTGTAGAAACACTTAGATAGGAAACGATTGTTTGATTGATTGTATGGTGTTTAACACCGTTTTCAACATTATTCCACTTATAACGCAATGGCTGGTACACCTATCCATGCTTTTCTGGAATCCTTTTTACCAGTACTCCGGAAAAACTTTCTTTCCAAGCCACTGGCTGCTGTCCCATTTAACCATTGTAGAAGCGATGGTCAGCGGTGGGAGAGGAATGAATCCTGTCACATTGACTATCATCAATCTTCGGACAGAAATTGGCTTGAACCCTTTTCAGCTTGTGTGTGACCCAAGCCATAAGAACGTGCAGTCCAGAATCTACAATGTCCATTTTTTACGAGATAGTCTTACCCTAAAGTTTCTTTCAAAATTACAACATCGAGATCGTTTTGATTGGCTGAAAATATATATAGAAAAATGTTTACCGATTAGCGAAAAAAAGAGACGGAACAATTGACATAAATCGGTACCTTTTGAATTTTCGAGTACAAGTATGATACTGATAGTTGGTTACGATAAATACATGGATACATGCGAAAAACTGTGGCGAAAGTTGAAGTAATTTTCCTTTGGCCAAAAAGTTTTCAAGAACAGCTAGATTCGAGAAGATAGCATAAGGTAATGCCTTAGTACATGACAAATCTGTCACGTGACATTGTTTTACCAAACGGGGGCGGGTCAAAGTTCGTCAAGTTGTTCAATTCGAAGCGTTCACCTAATTTCGGGAACCCGTACTTTTTCAAAATCCCATCAGCCTCAGCTCTAGCTTCCGGTGGAATGGTTCTCCGTGAGTCTGTGTTGAAAAACGATTGACACGCATCCGGGTTCTTGCTCACGTCAATTTTAAACGCTTGGACGGCCATATTGACGTATTCTCGTCTGATGTTTAACATATCAAATAGAACATAACAGCTGCGTTCAGGACATTTCATGAGTTCATCATAGAGAACATTAATGACTGGAATATTCTTTTCTGTGCATTCGACGGCATGCGAAACGCAAGCTGCCCAAACACTCGTGAAAATTCCAACAGTCGACATTGATGACGGATTCGTCAATGGCGGATCGTGATCGACTATGTACACAAAGTAATGGTAAAACAGTCGTCGGAAAAATGGGAATACTGTCGATATGAACTGGTTATCGATAAGAAATCTCGTGCATTGCGCTGTTGTGTCGTGCGTCATTGTTCCTATATAGGATGCCACTGTTCTCAGGCTGTTTCTGTACAAGAATATGTGACGTATACGGGGAATTAGATTTTGAATTTGTTTGATTTGCACACAGCAACATGGTCGACTTCGGATGACTATCATTCCTGAGCGATCATTTGGCTTACAAAGTAGACGGACGACACTAGCTAAAATGTTGTCGAATTCTTTATCGGAAATTGCCGAAGATTTTCGAAGAAAACCGAGTGTTGTGAGACAGTCAGGTTCCTGTAGAAGCATAGTACCCGGCACACGTTCAAACATCCTACACATCAGAGTGGCACCACATCGTCCTGTACTAGAAATCAAAATGACGGGAACTCTCGGATCTCCGAGATCTTGCGCAATTTTGTGGAAGACGCCAAGCGGCATCGTTATTAATCGCTTTGCATGTTTGAATTGGGCAGAATAGAAATTTACTGCTGATGTAGAGCTGCAGATGTCTTTTCCTTCCTCTACCTCTACAAATATGGCCTCGGTTTTGGTCATGCAGTATAATGACACATGAGGTTTAAGGACACAGTTTGGATGACGGAATGAGTTATGGAACGTGATAAAATTAGACGGGTCTGCCACGTCTAACGGATGAATCTTTCGCCGCCATTTTATATCAAGCACATGCGCACCATTCCGGAAGTTAAGACCACTCTTTGTGTCCCGAATGGTTTTTTCGACTCCAGTTACCGCCCATGTAAACTTTTGGAATGAAAGAACGATAATTCGCGCCAAACGATACAGTATAAAGGTCAGAATCAAGATGGCATAATCTCGTACTTTTTTCAATACTTTGCTGATGTTTTCCAGGTTGTCTGTCGTCGAAGACTTTGACTCCATACCTAAAACAGAAAAATATGAAGCTTTAGTTGTTTGTTATCATCACTTACAGGTCAATTTGATGCTAAATATAAACGACTCTGGGACCAGAGTACAGACAATCTACGTTCACATTAGTACTGATAATAAATATTTTCAATCCAGTCTGATAACCTATTGCAGTCTATGGTAAAAGTATTCACTGAAAAACTATGGATTAAAGTTGCTACTTTTGTTCTAGTAATACAATACATTTTCATTGTAATCGTGATATCTACATTTTAACTCATTACCAAACAACAATATTTTAGGCTTGTCCAAATCAAAAGCATTTGCAGATGTCAAAATAAAAGTGCCTGAAAATTTGATATCTGTTTTGGTCAGGGAAGAAAACTTTGTGGGGAAAGGAGGTAAGCATTTTCTCCTTTTCCAACAATGTTTTCTAAAGGCTTCTTTCTGAGGGTCGTCAAAAGTAGGGATTGTGTGGTAATGGGTTAAATGTTAGGTTTATGAACTAAATTTTCTATACATTTGGCCGCCTGTATGCTTAAAAGTTTTTTTGTGGGCTGGAGTGGATTTTCATTTTATAAATTTCTACACAATGGTGTAGGAAAGTATTAATATTAATGCGTGAATGAAGCCATGGATATAAAATATTGGTCGGTCCGTCGGCCGCCAGGTCGGTCGGTCGGTTTGGTTGGTCGGTTGGTAAGTCCATCGATCGACCAATCAATCAATCAAATCAATTCAATCCAATCAATCAATCAACCAATCAATCAATCAATCAATCAATCAATCAATCAATCAATCAATCAATCAATCAATTCAATCCAATCCAATCCAATCCAATCCAATCAATCAATCAATCAATCAATCAAATCTAACCAAACCACAATCAATTAATCAAGTCAAGGAATAAAATAAATCCATTCAAAAAGATCCAATCAATCAAGCAATCAATAAAGCAATCAATCAATTAAAATCAAATCAAATCAAATCAAATCAAATCAAATCAAATCAAATCACAACCAATCAAATCAAATCAAATCAATCAATTAATCAATCAAATCAAATCAAACCACAATCTATCAATCAAATAAATAAATAATAAAAAAATGAGAAAAAAATCAATCAATTAAATAAATCTAATCAATCAATGAATACATCAAACCACAATCAATCAATCAAATGAATCAAATAAATAGGTCAATAAATCAAATAAATCGATCAAATAAAACCAATCAATCAATCAAATGAATCAAATAAATAGATCAATAAATCAAATAAATCGATCAAATAAAACCAATCAATCAATCAATCAATCAATCAATCAATCAATCAATCAATCAACCAGTTAATCAACTAGTCAATCTCCGACACTTCAACTGATTGATCAATCATTCTTTAATGAATCAACCAAGCAGCCTACCGAGAAGACTCCAATGAAAGAAGTTGCTTGATAATTAAATTTCAAACCGCAATTAGCATTATGATTATGACTCCATTTTCGTCTTCTCCACGACTCCATTTTCGTCTTCTCCACAACAGAAAACACTTTTCCACAAACATACTTGAAATCCACCGATCTTCTGAGCTTAAAGAAATCAGTTGCTTTTCATCCGTCGTTAGGTTCATTGATCTATCCATGAATAGATGGAATCATCCATCAATCTACCCGTCCATCCAAAAGTTCATTACTTCACTTATCTATTGAAACATTCTTCGTAGCACTTTTCCAGCCACTATGTCCGCTTTCACATTTATCAATAACTGTTAGTTACTCAATCAGTCAGTCAGTCAGTCAGTCAGTCAGCCAACCAGCCAGTCAGCCAGTCAGTCAGTCAGTCAGTCAGTCAGCCACTCAGCCAGTCAATCAATCAATCAATCAATCAATCAATCATTCATTCATTCAGTCAGTCAGTAAGTCAGTCAACCACCAGACAGTCACACAGAGAGTCAAGTATGAGGAAGGTCACAGCTAAACAACCTTGTCTAATACTTTACATGATGCTCCATATACATTTAATCGCTGTTTTCAATAACTGAAAAGGACTCAAAAAAGTTTAGAAAAAAAAATAACAAAACATCGGATAGTGTTATTCAAAGATCACGCTGCACGTTCTGTGTAGTTTGGATTTACGATGTCCGCAAAGTCCGTTTTTTAAATTATACTAGGCCCACTAGGGTTATGAATACTTTAAAACTACAATAAAACTGTTTCTCACTTTTTTTTTCTATCATGAAAAACTTTGATATATTAATGAATTGATACGCAATAGTGTCGTTGTCTCTTGAATGACGTTTTCATTTTGATGAGATCACGCAGGTAATTTATATCTACAAGGAAATAAATTTTAAACCTTTGTTCTCCCCTTCACAAATCCGTAATAGTGCAAGTTTCTTTCTTCCCCGAACGGTGATGAGTAGCACTGTCTTCGGTCTAGATCATATATTTTTTAGGCGTTTTGACCCAAGGACAAATCCTTGATATAATTTCTCTCTTGTATTTATCTCTATTTTTTCTCTATAACATTTCCAGCGCATGTGTAGAAATATTTAGATAGTTTTAGTTTTCTGTTTTAGTTTTCTGTATCTAACTTTTAGCTTATCTGACTATGAAGTGGTCATGGTGTGATATTAGGATGTCGTTATTAGGTATGTCGTCTGTCGTCCTTGATTTTCTCTAGCGTGAAGAAATATTAAGCAATTAAAATCAAACTTGGTCGGATGAGTCCGATAATAAGAGTGATTGGACCAGAATGTCCAAAGATCTTTGTCCTTGAATTTGAAAAAGAAAAGTAATCAGACTTTCTTTTCACTGTAGCTCCTTCACTTCTCGACCTAACGTAAGTAAATCTTCAATGGAATGTACATGACCTTGCGATCTTAGATCAGTTTGATTTTGAGCATGACCAGGGCTCGTATTCACCAACCATTCTTAAGAACGTTCTTTGTCTTATTCTCCAGAATTTTCTACATTTGTAAGTAACACAACTTCTGATTGGCTAAACCATTCGGTTTAGCCAATCAGAAGTTGTGTTATTTACAAATATAGAAAACCTTGGAGAATAAGACTAAGAATATTCTCAAGAATGGTTGGTGAATACGGGCCCAGATCAGCATGTACAGAGTTATCTGTCCTTAAAATCCTACAAAAAAGGAAAAAAAAATACTTAATTTGACTTTGTTTTCACTGAAGCTCCTACATTTTCTTCATCAAACCAATAAATTCAAAGTTTTACAGACTGTATGTGCATGTGTGTGATTAGGCCCATATGCCTAGAGTAATCTGCCCTTGACATGCAAACAATCGCTCAATTTGACATTTTACACAGTAGTTCCTTCATTTTTTTTACTAATCTGTATCATTATAAAAATTATTTTAATACAATGTACATGACCTTACAATCTGAGATGAGTTCGAATTTCAGCATGATTGGACAAGCATTTTAGGGTTATCCGCCCTTGAAATAAAAAAAAAATTGCTTAATTTGACTTAGTTAACTCTGAAGGTCTTTCACATTTTTCACCATACCTGATCATATTATAATAGAATGTATATTTGATTTTGAGCGTAATTTGACAGTATGCCTTGAGTTATCTGCGCTTGAAATAGAAAATGTTTAATTTGACATTGTTTACACTGTAGCTCTTTCATTTTCTCACCAAACCTAATCAAACTATAACAGAATGCACATTACCTTAAGATCTTAGAGTAGTACAATTTTGAACGTGAACAGACTAGTATGTATAAAGTTATCTGTCCTTGAAATAAAGAATACTTACTTTGACTTCCTTTACAACTCCAGCTCCTTCATTTTTCATCGAATCTGATAATGTTTAAACAGCATGTACATGATTTCAAGGTCTCTAACAAGATTGGTTTGGAGCATGATCAGACTTTTATATCTAGAGTTAGCTGCCCTTGAATTTGAAAAATGCTTAACTTTACACTCAACGTTCTTTTTATCTATTTTTTGCCGAACTTAAGCATATCTTAACAGAACATACATGAGAGGTTCTATTGTCTGCATTGTAATCACGACACGGTTTTATTACTTACATTCCTTTGATGCACATTCAAAGAAATGCTACCTGTATCTGTTTGTATAGAAAGAAGAAAAGGTAGCTGATTGTACATATTCTTTTATTCTTATACTCATGTGAGCGATATAGGACTATGATGGTCGTCTTTTTCAACCCTGTATTTGAACTCTTTATGTTGCTGATCTTGAAAATATTTGTCTATTTTTGGTCGTAAATAAAGGTAATGAGGTCGTATACTGTGATGTCATATTCCCGCACTTTAGTAGTGTATGTATGTATCGTGTATGTAGGTGTGTATGTAGGTATGTATGTATGTATGTATGTATGTATGTATGTATGCGTGTGTGTATGTATGTATGTATGTATGTAATTAAATTCCTCCTTCCATTTAGATGCTTAATCGTTTCTTATCTTTGAAAAAGGTCAAAATAGTATTTATTAATGTACAGCCTCACCTTAAATAAGGATTCATTTCTCTCAACAACAAAAAATACCAAGAGGAAAGTTGTGTTTGTCCATAGATTTCAAAGTTCATAATCATTATTATGCCATTGATACATCCTTCTCATTGTCAAACATCACAGAGCTATACCAGTATCCCCAACATCGTCTTTTTTTTAAATATTTCACTCGTGTTGAAGGCGACTGTGTAAAAATGACTTCTTGTAGAGCTTTGATTGCTAGCTGGAAATCTTGTCCTAATGGTTTTTTTTTTTGTTTTGTCTTCACAAAATAAATCATTTTTAGCACTATTATTATTGCTGTTGCACAAAATTTTATGTATCCATTATCCCCAAACCACCTATAAGTACTATCTTGTCGTCATCATGGGTCCGTTTTTCAGTAGATATCTCAATCCCAGGTGAGGAGAATCGAATTTACCCAAAATCAGGGCTTGTATTCACCAACCATTCTTAAGAACGTTATTTGTCTTATTTCCCGGAATTTTCTACATTTGTAAGTAACACAATTTCTGATTAGCTAAACCATTCGGTTTAGCCAATCAAAAGTTGTGTTTCTTACAAATTTACAAAACCTTGGGTAATAAGACTAAGAATATTCTAAAGAATGGTTGGTGAATACGGCCCCGAAACTCCCATCTTCTCTTGCAAAAAGATGGGCGTTCAAGCAATCAGATTATCGTCTTTCAATAGAAAGAACTTTTTACACGGAATCTGGCTGTGAAGTCAAATTCGGACATAATAAAATTTCAAATTCATTGGTCGAAAGGTCAGGCAAATTGTCATCGCGGAATCAATGAAAACACTCCATTTATGATTCAAGAGAATGACATTTCACCAGCTTAATGTCCAATAGGTATATTAAGAATAATGTACATGTTTTAACCCTTTACCATACAATTCTGAGTTTTCCGGCCTAGAAAAAGAAGACTTTTAAAAACCCTGTGGAAAAGGGATGAAATGGTGGCTACTTGCATTTTGTCGTGGTCGATTTCACGGATGCCACTGATCGAGAAAATCTTCGTTATCGTTCGTGCACTATGTCTCTAACAACGTCACGTGATAACATCTCATTAGTGCTAATACCATCATGTAATACCACTGTGGGAAGAGTAGAAATGCTGGTTACCATCATTTTCTCCTTTTCCCATCATCTTCCCCGGACATTTGCCCCCCCGGACTATTCCCCCCCGAGGTCAATTCCCCCCCCCCACTACTGCCCCCCAGGACAATTCCCCCCGTACTATTGCCCCCTGAGGACAATTCCTTGTCCTCGGGTGTAATGGTCCGGGGAAAATTGTCCTCGGGAGGGGGGACAATAAACTGGGGGGAATTGTCCTCGGGGAGCAATGGTCCTGGGGGAATTGTCCTCAGGGGCATCTGTGGAGGGGGGGGGGGGGGGGGGCAATGGTCCGGGGGGGCAATTGTCTTGATACGATTTTTTTCATATATATTATATATATGAGTCAAGCTCTGACAAAAAAAGTGCTTAATACATCTCGGTAATTCAGCATAACAAGCCAGCCATGACATACTCATACTTATGTATCCATAACAACCACTTTCTGTTTTAAACAACTCAATCATTAGGTAGACTGGTCCTTGTATATACAGAAAATTGACAAACAGCGAAAAGTTTCGGCCCATGTCAGCCTGCGCGAACTGCGCAGGCTGACATGGGTCGATATTTTTCGCAGATGCATTGAGCCCTCTTTTCACAGATTATTTGAAGAGAAAAAACACTGTAAGGTTCGGTGGCTTCATAATCACACATTACCCTAATTGTGCTGCATGTAATTATCTTTAAAACGCTGTTTAATGACAATGTGCTGCTCATTTACATAAATTCGTAGATTGCAAAACATCTGGATTTAATCACTTTGTTTTTAAAGGTAGACCGCATCATATATCAAAATTTCAAATGCACGCTCACAATTATGACAAACATCTACATCATCAAAAGTGCCCTTAGCTTGAAGTTTTACGTTCGAACGCACAGGAGAAAAATGCAAGATCACCGTAAGTTTTGAGCACTGGAATCATAACGCTCAAAACTTTCAATCTAATCACGGAACTACATTTTATCGCGTAAAAAAATCCTAGTTTTAATACCTATCAAGAATTTTCTTTTATTATATTCTTACCAGCGAATTACTAGGATTTCACAGTGAATAATACGGCTAGTGTTTATAAATATGGTATCATCACTAGTGACGATAGAGTTTTAGAATGTTTGCCGGAACTACTTTTTTCCTATATTGCTAATATTGTACCATTCTTGATAATTATCAGAAAAAAGGTGAATCAGGAATATGATAGATAGGATAATCAACTGTTTCAGTCACTTGAAGGGGGTTTGATGCTAAAAAAAAACTTGTTTTTTCAACCACACCACACCCCATTTTAGCGACAGATTTTTAGTATCAGTTGATTATTCTCTATATTTTACACACCTTTCAGATAAGTTTTTTGTGACCTCATTTTATCAAATGTGACGGTATCTTTAAGTGTAGATCATACATCTAGTTTCTCTAGAAACAATGTCCGTCACAAACTTGTCGGTAAACTTTACAATCTGAATGTGTTGATGAAAGCGATATTGCTTTCAGATTTAAGATCCATTATTGACATGTCAGTCTCCTTGAGACTATCTTAATTCCTAATGAAAGACATTGTAAAAGCCGTGAGTCTGTCTCGTTTTTGAATAATTCTCGAGGTACAGTTATGTGATAAAACAGTCTGTGGTAAGTTGTCGTTTGAGATGAACTTTTATGGAACTCAACAAGAAAAAAGTTATCAAGCTCGCCAAGGGCTGGCTTTAGAACACTTTATATGGACTTTTAATGAAAATGTACCTCAAACGCCAGCTTTTGTCCAGTATGTCCGACATGGAACGTTCTACCGCTGGGGAATGCAGTTAATAATGCAGTAAATTATATATAAGTTTTAAGTGTCATTTTGAGATTAACTTATCAATTATCTAGCATTTTAGCACTTTACCAAACAAGCCCAGGTTTTCACGACACTGGGGAGGAAAGCTTTTGAAAACCTTACGGAAAAAGGAGACTATTCTGGTAACCAGCATTTTGTCCTTCTCCCACAAGATTTTCTACCCTTTCAGAGACATATTTCATAATTCAAGCCACTTTAAATTTGTCAAATGCAAATGCTTTCAATATGGGCCAGTCTAACATTTTGTCGTTTGGTAAATAGTAATGGGTTCATGCTGGTCAGCTGATTAGCTGAACCGTCCTGTTTGAGCCAATCATATGATTATCCTTAAAATTAGGAGTAAGAATTGATATTAAGATAATAGATAAAACCCACGTAGAATGATTGGTGCAGCCTGATGAACAGGGACAAGGATTGAAAACGTTCATTCATTTTTATGCGCCGGCTAAATGATTATGTTAATAACATAACAGTTGTTTTCTAAATACGTCTGGAATTTATGTTTTATATGCAAATCTTGTCATGCAAGCATTAGCCACAATAATTAATCGTAATTTCACTAACGAGTTTATAATTAGTATTCTAGAACGTCAACAAACGGTTGGATCAGCCTTCCCCCATCATTTTCATTTTATTTTTTCGTTCTAAACTTTTTATCAAAATTTTGGAAGAATTGGGTTTTAAGTCCGTTCAACTCTGTCAGATAATGAGACTTTTTTTCTCAAAAAAAATAATGTTGATATAATAACTTTCAAGTTTTACTAGAGGCTTAAAAGTCTCATTTCTCTTACCACATTTAACTCTTTACCAAACGACAAAATTTTAGTCTTTTCCAAATTGAAAGCATTTGCGGACGACAAACGACAAAATAAATATGACTCAAGAATTGAAACCTGACTTCGAAATAGTAGAAAACATTGTGGGAAAAGGAGAAAATGCTGGTTACCAGCATTTTCTCCTTTTCCCACTTTGTTTTAAGAAGGTCTCTTCCTCCGGATCGTTGGAACCAGGAATTGTTTAGCAAAGACTTAAGTATTTATAAGTCATTTGGTAAAACCGTTTTTTGATCAGTTAAGAAAGAAATATATTAAAGAATATAATTGTATAAGACCAAGTATCTATAAACATTTAGAACTTAAATTCAACAGATAAATATGAAATTTTCAACTTGGCTAACTATGTAAAAAACGCCGTCTTTGAAAGAACTACATACACGCATCAAATGACTGCTGCTTAAGAGTTGTCTTTATAACTAAACACATAATGTTTTTAGAGAAGCATAATTCAGATTGTGTGTGTAGGTGTGCACGTAGGTGTGTGGGTGTGTGCATGGGTGTGTGTGTGGGGGGGGGGTGTGGGTGTGTGTTTGTGAGGATAAATTTCTGTTTCCCTTTTTCTGTTTTCTTTTTTTCATTAATTATTTTAGACTTTAACTTTTGACATATTTGTTTATCATATTTATAATGTTGTTATGACTATGCACTTTTTTGCTTGTCAATAAAATATCTGTATAATTTATTGACATGAATCGATGGGGCATAAGTGATTACGGTAAAGCTTTTGAACAGCGAGTTTTCTGGGTCAGGGATGAGAGAGAGGTAAGTAAATATAAGGTCGTAAATCTATGTCGGTGCTATCTATCTTTTAAGTTTTACGGCCTGTTGAAATTTTAGACTGGTAATACTGAAAGCATTTGAAGACCATGATTAAAGCTTAGTGGTATATTGCCTAAAAATAGAAAAGAAAAACATTCAGGGAAAAGAGAGATAATTCTGTTTACTACTACATGTATTTTCTCCGCCCTCTTTTTTTAAAATCATCTTGCCCTGCGTATAACGACGAAGGAACGAGGGCCATTCTTCAGTTATTTCCCTTGATTCTTCTCCATTACTACAGTGGTCCTGATAAGAGGTTTACTTGGATTTTATCCTTGATTTTCTTGCACTGAACAGCTATGTTTTTGAAGCGATATTGCAAGTAAATGTAGTTAGATTGTTTTACAAATCAATGTATGTGTAGTTCCTGATGATTACGAACAAAATTCGAATTGAATTACATGCCGGCCTACACAAACATTATAAGTCAAATGTCATACTTATCGCAACATCCCCAACGGAACCAAGGATAAAATCAAAGGAATACAGGTAAAAGGACCACTGTGTTATTTGGTTACTTTTAGTGTTTATCTAATAAGGGAGATAATTTAATTTCCAAGAATGGCTCCCACTGTTTGTTGACGGGTTAACTCTTTATCACAAGACTCACACGACCAGGAGAAATAAAACATTTTGCAAACATTGTGGGAAAAAGGAGAGAATGCTGGTAACCAGCATTTTTCCTTTTCCCACAATATTTTCTACCCTATTAAAGACAAAAAATATCGTTTGAGCTATATTAGAATTGCCGTCAGCTAATGCTTTCTATTTGGACCAGTTGTAAATGTTTGTTGTTTAGTAAAGAGTTCAGCAAATGCTTTTATCTTCTACGCTATGATAGAATCCTTTTACATATGTTTTCACTTTCAAATTCACCCCCTTTTTGTTAGATTACACGAAAAGAAGGAATTAAGATGTTCTTAACTCTTTTCCAAACAATCTCTGGTTTTTACGGGTCAGGAATACAAGCCTTTTGAAAACATTGTGGGAAAAGGAGAAAATGCTGGTAACCAGCATTTTCTCCTTTTCCCACAATGTTTTCTATTCTTTCATATAAAAAAATCGTCTTTTTAGCAACTGTTAATTTGTCATCTGCAAAATGCTTTCAATTTGGTCTGGTCCAAAATTTGCCATTTGGGAAAGGGTTAAAGGAATGTATACAGAGACTTAATTACTTATTTTTAAAAACGTCAAGGAGGTACTAATAGTCTTATCAGAATCAACCGAGGTATAGTGATCTCAGATATGGCGTCACAATTGTCAGAATAAATGTGTCAACTTGGGTTTGACTGCTTGAAAAAAATACATTCTTTTAAAGCTTTAAACTTTTGTTTTTCAAAAACTACACGTATAATTGCTTTGTTTTATGCTGAATCAGTATAAAGGCAAAATGGCGACAACATGTAAAATTTATACTTTTTAAAAGTTTGGTGTTTAAGTTTAGTCTGGCGGTCAGTTAAGGGCCTAGAAATAAACGATTCGGGAGCCAAAATGCATACAAATACACACTTTTAATATTAAGCATTGATATAATCATTAATGATTTCTTTATATTGTGTTACAGCGGAATCTGTCAAATTACGAATCACTGAAAGAAAAAACTAGAATTTTAGTAGGCAACTTTTGTCGTAGTTTTAAAAACTGTTTGTCTACAAGTGACTGGCGCTTGAAGAGATTCTAACACATTATCTGAGCAGTAATGATACCCGTACTTTTTAACTGTATGTTCAAAATATGTTTTTCTCTATTGCAAGTCCTGAATTGTTTTCTGTTTGTCACCCGTCTGGCTTTATATTGCTTACAAAAAACTCCAAGTATCTAAAGAAAATAAAGCAAAAGGCAGCGAAATCTTAACAGCCACTTTGACTTTTTAACAAACCTTGCGACTTGATGCGAGTCCGGGTACTATAGGCTTGTCCGTTCATGCGGAATGAATCCATCGTCTTTATTCACTTAGTACAGTTATTTTTCACAAAAATAAATCAGTTTGTTGTCTATCAAGATGGATCTATTCAAAAATTAATCTATGCTTTATGGAAGTCTTCAAAGATTTGTTAGACATTGAAGACCAGTACTGCTCTGTCAAATAGGGAACAAATATCGTTACACAATGCGCATTAATGCTCTATAGTCCCATGTATGCTCACAAATATCATCAACACTCTGAATTCTACCGTAGTAAATAGTCATAGAGCGCAAACGTATCATTTAAACACCAGTATTGTTTCAGTCTTCAAGTGCAAAAATATTATCGAAACACAGAACACCAGTATTGTTTCAGTCATGAAGTGTACAAATTTTATCGAAACAAAGAACACCAGTACTGTTCAGTCTTGAAGTATACAAGTTTTATCGAAAAACGGAACACCAGTACTGTTTTAGTCATGAGGTGCACAAATCTAAGCACTCAAAATAAGTACTGTTTCAGTCATGAAGTGTATAAATACTATCTAAACACTTAAAAACAAGTACTGTTTCAAGCATGAAATGCCGTAATATAATCCACACCCTGATTACCGGTACTGTTTCAATCATGAAATGCAGATATTCTCTTAACGCTGTACGCAAGTAGACCTATTGTTTCAGTCATGCAGTGCACAAATATCACACTAAACATTGCACACAAGTACTACTTGAACCATAATAGTGCATTACTTCCTATGGTCCATTACAGGAAAATATTCTATGAATCACTCGTGTTAGTGAAAACCGGGTTTTTTCCCACTAAAGGCAAAAATCACTGTACTAATGAGTGTTGAAGGTCTCGCTTTTCTTTTCAGTCTTAGAAACTTAATTCCGGTTAAAAATCATTAGGTCATGATATGGTAAACTTCTTGTTAATTTGTATGCGGAATTGCCCAAGAAACATTTACCTTAACGCTTCAGATGCTTAGCGCGAACAAGGCCCTCAACAGACGGTGTAGATCAAGATCAGACTGCACATAATGTGCAATCTGATCTTAGATCTATTCTGTCTGATAAGGAATAATTTACCCACAAAACACTTTAAGCTAGCAAAACTTTGATTTTTTTTATATGGGCTTGAATGTATAAAGTACATTATTCATGCATGAGACCAACGCACTGCCTTCACAAAAGTATTTGTTTGGAATTTAACTTGTCACAAAAATGGAACTGGCGAATCAATAGTCGATTCCAAGTTTAAAACAAATCCTGTCACGATTGCTATCTGTGACAAGTTTAGGAAAGCCTTTATCGTCGGTTTACATCGAAATCCTCGTAACTATAGCTTGTAACAAGCTGAGGTTACGAGGTTATTGAAGTAAATCGACGATAAATGTTTTCGAATTCGGTCAAAAAGTAAAATCCGACAAAATATGTCAGATAAGCTATTTTCCTGTATTGCGCTCTCTAATATTGTTTCATTTAAATTTAGCTGATTTCGAATAACACTAAAACTATAGCTGATGAAACGTATTTTCAGATAATCGAAAAATGATTAGTTTCAAATTTCTAGTTAAAATTCCTGCATTTGAAGAATAGATGACAAAAAAAATTAAAACACTTGTTTACTGTATTCGATTATTTAATCCCAAACGCAAATGTGTTTCAAAAAAGGCTCCGTCTACAATAAACACTATCACGCTACAACAGACGACATCATGAAATTAACGTAATAATGCAAGTACATCTTCCATGTTAAACGACGTCAAAACTGGCGCAACAATACATCAGTTATTCCAGCTACGCAAAAAACAAAACAATGTTCACGCTTAAAATAGTTCGTGTCAGAACTAATTTGCATATCAACGTCGTTAAAATTGACTTCTTTATGGGCATAAATTGCCCCATACTTAACATTTATTGCCCTTCATATATGTATTTCCATTGCTCTTTTTATCTCTACGAAAGAATCCGAACAATTCCAAGCAAACAGAACCCGGATTACAAATATTTAACTACTAACACTGACATTGATAAGATCGTGCCGACCAAGATCAGGCCGCGCAGACGCTAAGTCTGATCTTGGTTGAGATTCATGGCAAAAAAAAACCACCCAATGTTATGGTATCCGTAAGACAGGTTTAATGAATTCTCCGAATGGCATTTAAAGATCTACTTTTTATGGCAATGATATTTTTTGATGACGGCAATGTGCCCTTTACCCCTTTACTAAATGTAGTTGGCTGTTCTGTTACCATACAAGGCTTGTAATCATAGGTCCGGTATGTACAAACCATTCTGAATTACATTCTTAGTCGAACTCTCGTACATGTTCTAAATATAACACTAACGCAATTTCTGATTGGCTAAAAAACAACGTGAAGAATATTCTAATTCTAATTGTAAATTAACTCTTTACAATACGAAAAAAATTTAGACTGTTCCAAATTGATGGCCTAATCAGACCACGAAATTAAAGTGGCTCAAAAGTCGAATTTTGTTTTCAGAAGCGTAGAAAACATTGTGGGAAAAGAAGAAAATGCCAGGAACTAGCATTTTCTCCTTTTTCCCACAATGTTTTCAAACTGTTTCTTTCACAGAATCGTGAAAACCAGTGATTAATATGGTGAAAAGTTCATCATGTTACACAATGTCTGATCGGCACTAAAACTTTTAAACAATCTAATTATTTCAATATTACTAGCATTTTGGTTGAAGTAGATCTCAAAATCTAAATGTGCAGAATAAAGATCAGGCGGCACGTTTTATTGCAGTCTATTCTTGCCTCTATACACCAAGTATTAACAGCCTTGGTGGAGAAGAGAAAAGACTTTTTGAAAACATTTTGTTTATAAGAGAAAATATTGGTAACCAGTATTAGTCTAATTTCTCCCACAGTGCATAGAACTGCAAAAAATAAAAACACATGTCTGCCTGCGCAGGTCGCACAGGCTCACATGAGCCGAGACGTTTGCTCGTTGGTAATTTTCTGCATGTCAAAAGACCAGTCTACCTTGCGATTAAGCCATTGCAATAAGTCCCTTTTGCCAGAGGACGGCTGATTTGTTTTGTCGTCTGTAAATGCTTTGAATCTGAACAAGTTAGAAATTTGTCGTCTTGTACGATGGTAAGGTTTGAAAGAACAAAGAAATGTTCTAAGGTTAAAAGAAGTAAATTAACCATCTATTAAAAAGGGGGTTTAATGCATCTGCGAAAAGTATCGACTCGGGTCAGCCTGCGCAGTCCGCGCAGGCTGACCTGAGCCGATACTTTTCGCTATTGGTCAATTTTCTGTATGTCCCATGGACCACTCTACCTCATGATAAAGTCGGGGTTTTTTTGAAATGGCATTGACGGATCCATATTGTCTGACTTACGAAGAAACATTAAGCCCCCTTTTGCCAGACCAAAGCTTCAAATATAAGACTGAGAAGAAAACAGGAAGTGCTTATCATTTCTATATTCTTTTAATCTTTATTTTCGGCATTATATCTACTTTCTTTACTCTAAAGCTATGGCATCTCAATATGTGGTATTTTTTTAAACAAGTATGAAAACATCTTTAGGAGAGGAATTAATATAAGTTATTCATAGCTTGTTTTCCAATCCCACCTATCAACCTTTGAAACTTGTTATACCATGTATCATTTATTTTATTTTACATGTAAATTTGTATCAGCATAATAAAGTTTAAACTAAATATAAGACTTTCTGTCGAAGGGCAATTTATCTGTCACCGTGAAATTCGGCAAAGGGAGGAAGCGTTACTTTGGCATGACATTTACAATGACGTGTAAATGTCATTTTAGCAAAAAAAAAATGAACCGTTTGATCCTTGCGTCTTTACAAAAATTAATAAGACTTACTCCGGCAAAAGAGGGCTTAATGCATCTCCGTGATCTATGGTACCAATCCAGCCATCATATCAAGGCTCCATGATATCCACATTGCTAAAACTACCGATTTAGTTATGAGGTAGACTGGTCCCTGGACATGCAGAAAAATGACCAATAGCGAGAAGTATCGACTCAGGTCAGCCTGCGCGGAGTGCGCAGGCTGACCTGAGTCGATACTTTTCGCAGATGTATTAGATCCCCTTTTCACGGAGCATGGCTACTCGGGGTTTTGTGGTACAGGGATAAGCTTTTATAAAATCTGTTTTTTTCGAGGCTCCCTTTTGATGGATCTGCCTTGCAAGGCGGTTTGAAACTTTTTGACAAATAGAAGGGGGAAAAAATCTTAATTTGACACAAGGCGTGCTTGTGAATCTTTGCAAATCTACGTGTTTTTTTTTTAAATGAAGGTGCAGCGGTGCACTTCCGGCCAAGAAATATTCCGCGTAGTTGCATATCGAGTTACCTGATACAGCTGAGAGAGTTGATCACAGGATCACTCGAGGTATGCCGAATGTACCTTCACGGTACCATTATCTCCCGCTAAATAGCATTATACATTATTACATGCAAATAGACATCTATATAATTTGGGCATTCTGGGTACAGAACCGGACTACTATTCTACGCTACTTTTACTTAGTGGTAAACATAAAATCATAATTTAGAATTCTCAATGAAGTTATACATCTCTACCTTGCAGGCTGACCTGGATCGATGCTTTTCGCTATCGGTCAATAAATTTCTGTATGTCAAAAAGGACCAGTCTACCTCATGATTAAACAAATTGTTAGACAAAATGGAATATTACGGATCCATGATCGTTTGATGTCTTGCTTGGTATCCTCGATCACGGTTATGCATTAAGCCCCCTTTTGTCACAGCAGGACTCATATATTTTCAGGGAAAATATCTTTGTGTATCGGACTGTGTAGATTCAGATCAGACTGCACGTTCTGTGCAGTCTGATCTTAATCTACACTGTCCGCAAAAGGTAAGTGGTTTACACCTAGTAGTTTAACCCATTACCACACAATCCCTACTTTTGGCGCCCCTGAGAAAGAAGCCTTTTGAAAACACTGTAGGAAAAGGAGAAAATGCTGGTAACCAGCATTGTCTCCTTCTCCTAATGTGTTTTCTACCCTTCCCAGAACAAATTTCAATTTTTCAGTCACCTTTATTTTGTCTTCTGCAAATGCTTTCAATTTGAACCAGTCTAAAATTTTGTCATGTGGTAAAGAGTTAAGGGGTAAATTTTAGCCTATTTCTTCTGCACAAGAATTATATAATGGTGTCAAATTATAATTATAACTATAACATTAATTATAATCAGAACACAATGGAGACTCACATTGTCCTGTAAACCCAATCTTTTATATGAGAGACTTTCTGCTATAAAATTTACTTATAAAGCATGCAGAAAGGAGTCAGATCTGACTGCAATGATACGTTGGCTGATCTGCGTCTTTGTTGGGTGTCCATGGCTGTTTGTAGGTAATATCATGTGACGTCTCATTTATTATGGATCATAATTAATTGATATATGTATGTTTTATTTAGTGCATATTTGTATATTGAGATGTGCTACGTATGCTCTTAAAGGGCCAACTATGGAAATAATAAAACTATTCTACTCTATTCTAACTCCTGAGATATTCAAGAATATTGCTTTAAAAATCCATGTTTACATCGATAAGGGTAATAAAATCTGGCGTCCGCAATATTTACGACATGTGATAAATAGATAGTAGGATGGCTATATGTTCCGTCCGGTGATAGGGTTACTTTAACACTCTCAAAAGCCCACGCAGTTGACAAGACAAGGACATAAGTAAACATTACAATCTCTCTGTACTCTGTCGCTGCCAGCTATGTAAAGTTCGACTATTGTACAGACTTTAACTCTTTGCCAAACGACAATTTTTTTTTACTTTTCCATATTGAAAGCATTTTCAGACGATAATTTAAAAGTTGCTTAAATTGTGTAGGCTAAATTGTCTGTTTTAGGCTAGAAAACATTATAGGACAAGGAAAATAAAAATGCTGGTTTTCGTTTTCGAAAGTCTTCTTTCTTGGGGTCGAAGGTGGCAAAGGGCACTCTATAGCACATGACGAAATTTTAAATTTCTCTTACTTGAAAGCATCTTATCACATCGGTTAAACAGTCATCGCAAATTTCTTCAATGCGAATGGCTGTTAGAGTACTAGTGTTCTTGTCCTCCATCTTGGAAAGAGGTTATACAAAAATGGCGATCGCTTCGTTCAGTTAACTGTTTGCAACCAATCTCCGAGCAGAGTTGTCGTTCGTTACTCTCACCATACATCTCTGCAATGGGCTAAATGACAAGAATCTTGTCAAATCAAGAAAAAGATGTTTTGTTACTGTTTAACTGTTTCATGTGTAACATTATAAAGTAGACAAAGGAAATATGATTCTGGATACATTATAGGTGCATTCAAACTGATGAATTTACCTGTATACAATGGAACTTTTTTTTTTCAGGCTTCTTTACTCATCAAACTCTTACGCTAATTTCAACAAAAATGGCTGCGCCCATGAAAGATGACAACAGTTTTGACACACCGATGATTCTTA
The DNA here is from genome assembly GCA_943736015.1 of Tridacna crocea. Lineage (NCBI taxonomy): Eukaryota > Metazoa > Mollusca > Bivalvia > Cardiida > Cardiidae > Tridacna > Tridacna crocea. The sequence continues at coordinate 22,656,068 of OX031069.1, forward strand.
GTTTATAAGCTTAGAAAACAAGTTATGGTCCTTTAAAAGACATTTAAGCTTTTCAGAAAATCCCTCTTTTTCACATTTCCTACCACTTAGTCTGATTCGTATGTTTGAACAGCACACAAAGTAATCGATATTGGTCTTTCTTTCACCGGCGTTTGTGTCGCCATTTTGAGTTCTCGTCATGTGACGAAAGTATCACGTAATACCGGACTACTTTCTGAGTCCACTACAGAGGTGAATGTGAATGATCCGGAGGTAAAGAGAGTGGTTTGCGACGCGAACAGTTCGCCCCTCACGTTCGCTTTAACTGAACGCAAGAAAGGATTTGACTCCTAGGTAGGGCGAGAATAAGACTAAAATGTGATGTAGTAGGGTCGGCGAAGATGAGTAAATGGTACGCTTTCAACAACTTTTCTTATGACAACGTTCCTAGTGTAATAATGCTCGGTTGCGCCAGCCACAAATTGTGTTGCTTTCTAATATTTTTGCGGAAACATTAATGCTGTATTGAATAGAATGAAAATAAAATAACGATAAAAACCAAGCAACCTTTGAGTATAGATATTTGCTAAGTTTAGTTTAAACATATTTTATTGCCATCTATATACAAATCATACAACATACATAGTTTACACAAACAGAGATACAAATCAGGCAAAAGGGTCTGGCCACAAGTTCTTACAACTTAGATTCGGCCATTCCCTTTAAATAATTTACAAGCTATGAGAGTCTTCTACGAGTCTAAAATTGTAATAGGTATTTATTTCTGAACTTTTCTCTCGAAAAAGAAAACAATTATGTTCCAGCTATGCAATAAATTATTTCAAGTATAGTTATCAAGAATTTACATGTTTAAGGATGGAGAAGTATAGCATAACGTATTTCTACTTGTTAAAAAACAAAATCTTTTCATTATTTGTTTGTGTGTGTAACATTTCTAACATTAGTTCATTTATGTACTTACGTCCAGTGCACACACCATGCTTTTCTAGAGTTAATTTTACCGGTGATTCGAAGAATATCGTTACCAAGCCACTTACTACTTCCCAACATCGAAACAATAATCAGCGGTTAACCCTTGTCTTAACAATTCCTGGTTTTCACAACCCTGAGGAAAAAATAGCCTTCTGAAAACATTGTGGGAAAAGGAGAAAATGCTGGTAACCAGCATTTTCTCCTTTTCCCACACTGTTTTCTTCTGCAAATACGTCCAATTTTTGGACTAGCCTAAAATTATGTCGTTTGGTGAAGAGTTAAGGATGAATGACTCCTGTCGCAAGGGTTATCACCAGTCCTCGTAAAGAAATTGTCCCGAACTGGGGATCCTAACCAGCGAACCTCTGGTCTTACGGATAGGGTACCCTAATCGGGTTCGCGTAACATCGTCTTTCATCGTCAAAATATCGTACATATTCGGCTAAGACTCGGGATACTCAGCGTGTATCAGCAGATTGATTATAGATTACCCGAGTCTTAGCCGAGTCTGTACGTTTTTGGGCGATGAAAGGCGATGTTTCACGAATCCCATAAGGCTGCTCTGTCTTCAATCCTTTCCCAAACAACAAATTTTGGACCAGACCAAATTGAAAACATTTTGCAAATGACAAATTAACAGTTGCTAAAAAGTTGATTTTTCTATATGGTAGGGTAGAAAACATTGTGGGAAAAGAAGAAAATGCTGGTTACCAGCATTTTCTCCTTTTTCCCACAATGTTTTCAAAAGGCTTCTATTCCTGACCCGTAAAAAACCAGGGATTGTTTGGGAAAGGGTTAAAGTGACAATAAAGGCCAAATGTAGACAGACTGGGTGTCTAAATGCATTTAGACCCGTATCATTCAATTCAAAATATGGACATTATTGTGAAGATAACAATCTGTCTTTGTACAGACCGTGCAGTTCTGATCTTGGATCTACACTGTCCGATATGGAGATATCTCCCCCAGAAGAATAGTCTTGAAACAGCAAAATTTGGGTTTCACTTTCAACTTGAAAGTCTATTTCATTTATTTAGCAGGAAAAAGGTAACCTAGCATTGTTATCTACTCCAAATTTAGCGTCTGCAGAGGTTTGCAAAGTTGACATTTCCATTTTTTTGTGTTTCGTTGAGAATTGAGTATAAACTCTTGCAAAGTATCTGTGGGGTGGTATTTTAAATCAAGAAATCAGATATATTTTTTTTCACTTCATAGGCTAGATAAATCAAGAAGCGGACGGTAGAGATTAAAGATCAGACTGCATGTCCTGTGGAGCTTTATATTGATTTATGCCGTCACCAAAAGCCTATGTTTTTACCCCTGGGGCTGAAGAGTACTTTACCACACATTTTTTACTTTTAACGACCTTAAAGAAGAACAGCTTTAAAAACATAATTGGAAAAGGAAAAAAAAAGAGTGATAATGAGCACTTTCTTCTTTTTCCACAGTGTTTTCTAACCTTTTAATAAACAAATCCCATCACTTGACCCAAATTTTATTTCTCTTCTGCAATGCTCAGAATTTGGACCAGTTCAAAACATAGTTATTAAATGAAGAGTTACTCCTTAACCTGCTAAATACGTGAAATGAAACTTTCAAGATGATGGCAAAAACATAAAATGTTGCTTATTCATAATATTTTGGGTGAAAAATACCTCATTAACGGGTAGTGCAGATCCAAGATCAGACTGCACGTTCTGTGCAGTCAGATCTTGATCTACACTATCCGCATACGGTCAGTGAAATCGCGTTTACCAGCCAAGGAGTTAGGATCTTCAAAGGGTACTTCGTGCGACAGAAATAAATGACGTTCGCCAGTTATTACCAGGGTTAATGTTGTCACGTAGCTCTTCAGCTATTTATCAATGTAATGAAATTTGCATCCCACGTGGTATAACCTCTTGTCTTAAAGCGACCTACAACCAGGGTTCGTTTGGTTCGTTTTTGATGAAGAAAAACTTATAAATTGTATTAGCCTGTAAAAATGGCTTTAAAAAGTGATGATAAGACAGAAATACACGTAGAAAAAGTTGTGGAATGTACCTTTTCTTAACATCGTTTTGCTATAAAATTCTCATCCCGTTTGTAACAGAGAGGCTATTATCAAGTACTTTTTAACCAAAGTATTAAATTACATATGACTGATTTGATAAAAAAAATTCTTTGAGAGGGTAGAAACATTGTTGGAAGAGGAAAAAAATACTAGTAATTGACATAAATTTTGCTCTTTTTTCCGAAATGTTTTCAAAAGCGCCTTTCATTCTTTAAAATACATTATCGGGTTGAATCTGTCTCGCAGATCGATAGAGTCTCTAGCCTGTGATTATATAAGTCGCCAGTTCGAATCATTGATCAAGGATTTTTTTTTTTCATATTTTGCGTTCCGTTTTCTTAACTAAAACTAAGAAAACAGTCGTGTCCTATGATGATCTGTCCTCAGAAAATACCAAGTTCTGTTTAAATATAAAATCGATCTAAATCCAGTTGTAGAGACCTTTAAAGAGGTACACCAAAGACTATGCTGGGTAAATTTTGACCTACGAGGTTCACCAAGACTATGCTGGGTAAATTTTGACATAAGAGGTACACCAAAGACTATGCTGGGTAAATTTTGACATAAGAGGTTCACCAAGGACTATGTTGGATAAATTTTGACCTAAGTGTTTCACCAAGACTATGCTGGGTAAATTTTGACATAAGATGTTCACCAAAGACTATGCTGGGTACATTTTGACATAAGAGGTACACCAAAGACTATGTTGGGTAAATCTTGACATAAGAGGTACACCAAAGACTATGCTGGGTGAATTTTGACATAAGAGGTACACCAAAGACTATGCTGGGTAAATTTGGACATAAGAGGTACACCAAAGACTATGATGGGTAAATTTTGACATAATATTAAGTCTAACCTTTATCTAATCCTTTACAAAAAATATCCAGTTTTTACGACACTGGTAGAGACAGCATTTGAAAACATAGTCGGAAAAGGAGAAAATGCAGATAACCTGCATTTTCTCCTGTTCCCCAGGATGCTCTCTATGTTATCAGAGAATCTTCTAGTATTTGAGTGACATCTTATTTTTGACAACTCTAAATGCTTACAGGCAGGAAGGATCGAAAAGTTGTCTGTAATGCATCACAAACTGGTACCCACTGCACAAAGAATTATATACAGAGGATAATTTTTTAACAACATAAAACAATTATGGGGAAAAGAGATAGTTTCATGTAAAAGCAACAACACCTTTTCCCATAATGTTTTCAAATCTGCATCGTAAAGAAATGTGAAAACTGATGAAGGATTATTCTATTTCTGTCCGAGATGGATTTCGGACAAAAGTACCAAACTGGAAAAGTAAGTCGCTTAAGGAATATACCTGGTCAGAATTCTAGAGACAATACTGAAGGAAGAGGAAGGATTTGTTAAATGAGAAATTATCCCTTCTCCACAAAGGACATAAAACATATTATCATTGGGACGCACGGAAATAAAACGTATTTGTACAATAAAATGTTAACATGATGTGAAACATGTCAAGATGACCGTCGGAAATAAAGTTCAAGCTGCAGTATTTAATATCCAGCTTTTATCTTTGTTTTTAACCCTTTTTCTGCGAGAAGATGAAACTTAACAGACAGTAAAACGTCGAATTTTTGCCATTTCAAAGGCTTTCTTTGGAAAAGGGGGGTATGTCCTTATCGGATAGTGTAGATCAAAGATCAGACTGCACGTTCTGTGCAGTCTGATCTTGATCTACACTGTCCACTAAAGGTCAGTGAGTCACGCTTATTACACTAAGGGTTAAATCTCTACCAAATGGCTTACAAAGCACTTGGGGACAGCATATAAACATGTCTTAATTTTCCTCGGTGTTTTTAGCGCTCTTTCCCTCAGCGACAAAACCAGTAAGGTTCCGTTTGGCCAAGCCTGTACCTGTTCCTGTTACTATGTACGACCGGAAATGAGGGCGAATTACAGGCACCAAAGTAAATCCGGTGTCGCCTAGACTCGTAATACTTTCTTACTATTAGCACGAGTAATCAGAAATGTTGTTTACAATTTTTTTCTAGGAAAAATGTGATTGATTATACATGTATACCTTGAGTAATACTTAAGACTTACTTAACCCTTTACCAAACAATCCGTGGTTTTCACGACCCTGCCAAAGAAGCCTTATAAAAACATTGTGGGAAAAGAAGAAAATGCTGTAACCAGCATTTGCTCCTTTTCCCATAATGTTTTCTACACTTCCCAGAACAAATTTCATTTTTCACTTACCTTAACTTTGTTGTTTACAAATGCTTCCAGCTTTAACCGATCTAAACTTATGTCTTGTGATAAAGATTTAAAGCATTTTATACACTAAGTCCTTTTACCTCTCGCCCAGACGACAAAATTTTGTCAGAAGTATTTAGTTCCAGCATTTGCAGACGACAAGTTCAGTGTAATCAAAACAACGGCATTTGGTTTTGAGAGGACAGAAAACATGGCGGGAAAAGAGGAAAATGCTGTTTACCATGCAGTATTTTCTTCTTTCCCCCATAATGTTTTTAGTCCCTTCTCTTAACTGTTTACCACACAATCCGGACTTTTAGCGATCCTGAGAAACAAGCCTATAGAAAACATTGTGGGAAAAGGAGAAATGTTGGTAACCAGCATTTTCTCCTTTTACCCCGCAATATTTTCTATCCTTTCAAAGTTAGAAACCATAATGTTAACAAGATTCTATTTGTAGTCTGCATGCAGATGCTTCGAATTTGGCCTAGCTCAAAAATGTGTCGTTTGAAAAAGAGTTAAAGGGTCGTAAAAGCAAAGTGCTTGTGTAGTAAATGGTGAAAACTTTACATTAAACAGCACATTAAAATTATAACAAAAAAAGTTACGGATAATGCAACATCCTTAAATATGAGCAACTCTCAGGCAAAAAAGGGGCTTAACTCATCAGCATACGACAATATTTTAGGCTTGTCCAAATCGAAAGCATTTGCAGACGACAAAGTAAAAGTGACTGAAAATTTGAAATTTGTTTTGTGAAGGGTAGAAAACATTGTGAGAAAAGGAGAAAATGCTGGTTACCAGCATTTTCCTCTTTTCCCGCAATATCTTCTTAAGGCTTCTTTCTCAAGGTCGTCAAAAGTAGGGATTGTGTGGTAATGGGTTAACTCATTACCAAATGACAATATTTTAGGCTTGTCCAAATCGAAAGCATTTGCAGACGACAAAGTAAAAGTGACTGAAAATTTGAAATTTGTTTTGTGAAGGGTAGAAAACATTAAGGGAAAAGGAGAAAATGCTGGTTACCAGCATTTTCTCCCTTTCCCACAATGTTTTCTAAAGGCTTCTTTCTCAGTGTTGTTAAAAGTAAGGATTGTGTGGTAATGGGTCAACTCATCTGCAAAAGACAATATTTTAGGCTTGTCCAAATCGAAAGCATTTGCAGACGACAAAAGTGAAAGTGACTGAAAATTTGAATTTTTTTTTTTTGTGAAGGGTAGAAAACATTGTGGGAAAAAGAGAAAATGCTGGTTACCAGCATTTTCTCCTTTTCCCACAATGTTTTCTAAAGGCTTCTTTCTCAGGGTTATTAAAAGTAAGGATTGGCTGGAAATGGGTTAATGCATCTCCCTGATGCATGATACCAAGCAAGCGATCACGAAATTATTGATCCAAATTAGCCACATTTTTTTTCAACAACTGACACAATCATGTGATACACTGGTCCTTGGGCATACAGAAAATTTGACCACCAGCGAAAAGATTCGGCCAAGGTCAGGCTGACCTGGATCGATCCTTTTCGCCGATGCATGCTTAAAATATACATTGAAAAGTGTGAAAGTATTTGGTTAAGGGAGCAATAGCATTTTAGAAATATTTTGCCACTTTATCCACAATGCTTTTAAAAATGGCCAGCAGCCGGCGACAGACACACAGACAGATAGACAGGATGGCAGATAGACAGACACACAGACAGACAGACACACCCACACACACAAACACACACAGACAGACAGAAGGACACACAGACAGGCAGACAGACACACAGACACACGTACACTCACACACACAGACACCAGTCAGACAGACTATCATTTGCTATCATTACGGTCGTGCGACCAACTCAGAAATATTTCATATATACTCTCTCAAAAAAGAAACGCAACATACAGAAAATAGGAAATTTACTTCATATATTATTTTCATAATTTATGATATAAATAATTTACACAGGAATGCAAAAATTGGCACACTTCTTGTTCATGAGTTCTTTTACCTTGGAATATCACAGTTTGTCACATATTGTCAATAAATCACTCATAAATTGTCAATATCTGGTATAATATTTCAAAAAGATAATCTGATGTTGCGTTTCTTTTTTGAGAGAGTATACATGTACAAAAAATATTGCCCAAATCACTCTGTGCAGTTCCGACCTTAGTTCAAACGTTTTACTACTAGTAAAATTTCTGCCTGTTTAGGGACTACTCTGCCTTATGATTCAGCCTGTTTCAGACAAAATGGATCCATATCGTGCATAATTTCAGGTGTATTGAATTACGCGGATGCTTTAATTAACCCATTACCACACAACACCTACTTTTGACGACCCAGAGAAAGAAGCCTTTAGAAAACATTGAAGGAAAAGAAGAAAATGCTGCCAGCATTTTCTCTTTTTCCCACATTGCTTTCTACCCTTCACAAAACAAATCTAAAATTTTCAGCTACTATCATTTCGTCGTCTGCAAATGCTTTCGATTTGGACAAACCTAAAATGTTGTCGTTTGGTAATGAGTTAAACCCCCTTTTCCAAGTAGACCTGTCATTACTGTAACGATAACAAATCTTTCATACTGACGCAACAATAGAAATACCTGCAGTGCACTGATATCCGAAATTGCAACATATGTCAGTGCATTCAAACGTGGAGCATTTAAAGGTTTTATAATTTCACCCATTACCACACAATCCCTACTTTTGACGACCCTGAGAAAGAAGCCTTTAGAAAACATTGTGGGAAAAGGAGAAAATGCTGGTTACCAGCATTTTCTCCTTTTCCCGCAATGTTTTCTACCCTTAACAAAACAAATTTCAAATTTTCAGTCACTTTTATTTTGTCGTCTGCAAATGCTTTCGATTTGGACAAACCTAAAATGTTGTCGTTTGGTAATGAGTTAAACCCCCTTTTCCAAGTAGACCTGTCATTACTGTAATGATAACAAATCTTTCATACTGACGCAAACCATGATATATCCTCTTCTTGAGAAATGTAATTATAATAATGTACACGAGCTTTCGGCGGTACCGTGAACCGCCTTCTTCTAGTGTCATCCTGTGATACAATGCCTGCAGTCTGCATGACTGCAGGCATTTTATCACAGGATCACACTAGAAGAAGGCGGTTGTACCGCGGAAAGCTCTTGTACATTATTATAATTAAAAAATAATGACGAAACAATAGAAATACCTGCAGTGCACTGATATCCGAAATTGCAACATATGTCAGTGCATTCAAACGTGGAGCATTTACAGGTTTTATGATTTAAATGTTTATTTGGCTATAACGGCCTGTAACATTTCACTGTAAAGTACAAAGTATTGAGTTCATACATACTTGCCATAAACAACTATCAAATAAACTATCAAGGGAAAATGTGCAGCTGCTCAAAAAGGTACGAATGTACGCAATAAAAAGGGGGAAAAGAAGGAATGGAAGTCGGAGGAAAGAAGGGATGAGGAGGAAACAAACGGAAACAGAGCGAAACAGAGTGAGAAAACGGAAAAGTAGGAAAAGAGAGACAGAGAGACAGAAAGACAGACCGAAAGAAAAATAGGGTACAAAAGAAAAGAAGAACCCCATTTAATCATTATAGACCACTTATAACGTAAAAGGTTATTTTCGCAATGATCAAACGATCAGAAATGCGCAATTTTACCTTTTTTTACAAACATTACTATCGAATTAAACAAAAAAAAAACCGAAGGCGGATTTGACATCCGAATTTTGTAATTATTACAATATACAGTTTTGCATGATTCAAGCAATGTGGGCCTACATAACCTCAATTCCTCACCACCACTGGCCCTACATGATTTCGCTTATTATTATTATTCAAATGATGCCTTTGACACCACCTGCAGTAGGCGTATTTTGGTAACAATGCGAGAAAATAAATGAGTGCTGGTTGAATTTCCACAGGCAAGCGTTGTCTTTCTTCACAAATTTAGACATAAATGTAGCAATACAATATTTGAAATATGAGCTATGCTCTGACAAAAGAGGACAGACAGACAGACAGACAGACAGACATTTATTTTTTGACGTATACAAGTTGTACATTGTCACAGCACATATACATAAAATGAATTTAATCACCTGAACAAATATAAACCTGAAAACAACAAAGGAAAAAAGGGAAAAGGGAAAAGAGATAGAGAAAAAGAAGATAGAAAGCACAAATGCTCTGACAAAAGAGGGCTTAATACATCTAACATGATGCGTCATATCAAGCACGTCATCATTATGGCGAGCAATGCACGAAAGCGGGTATTTAGACATTTGCGTAAAGTGTCGTCTCGGATCAGTCCGTGCAGTTTGCGCAGGCTAATCCGAAACGACACTTTCCGTTTTCATGTAATTTCCTGTTTTGCACAAGTCTACTGTTAGCACAAAATCTAATGTTGTCGTAAAGTGCCGTATCGGATCAGCCTGCGCGGACTGCACAGGCTGATCCGAAACGACACTTTACGCAAATGTCCGAATGCCACTTTATACATATCATTATGGATCTATGAAATCCATGTTGTGAAACTGTCAACTGAATCATTACGTAGACTGGTTCTTGGAGACGCACAGAATTTACAAATGACAAAACGTTTCGATATCTATGGTATGAGTCTATACTTTTTTTCACAGAGCATGGCTTATACGAGTTATTTAACACTTTACCAGACGACAAAAGTTTAGACCGTTCCAAATTGAAAGCGTTTGCAGAAAACAAAACTTTTTAACTAAATATGACCAAAAAATGAAATTTGATCTTAGAAGAGCAGAAAACATTGTTGGAAAAGGAGAAAATGCTGGTTACCAGCATTTTCTCCTTTTCCAGCAATGTTTTCAGAAGTCTTCTTCTGGGTCGTAAAAAACAGGTATTGTTTGGTAAAAAAGTTAAAAGAATACTTAAAAGTAACAAGAAAGGCTAAAAGTAATCAAAGCGGGTGTTTAAATGCATTTAAATCATACAATTCAAAAGTATAGAAAAAAATGTTGTTAAAGATGGGTATTTAGAATTTTCATACCCCACCAAATTGAAAAAGTATATATCACTGAAATTTATATGAAAAAACAATACAAATCATCAGTAATCAAGAATCATAAATGGTATTCCCTTCAAAGTCTACGTAGCCTCTTAAGCTAGTTTTAGATTTCCCGCCAAAAATAAAAAAGCATTGTGGGAATGTTAAGTGACTGGCATGTGACTAATGACGCTGAAATTTCATAACATAACAAATATGTAATCATTTTCCATAGTGTCTTATTCGGACGCTATTTTTGAAGCTTCGTCTGTATATCTTCAGTATGTAAATGGGCGAGTTGCTCATGTAAAAATAGACGTGTTTCCCGTCGGTGTTGACCTGGGCTGTAGTAGTTAGTTTAAACATATTTTATTGTATATATAAACATACAAAAGTAGTAGGGCTGTAGTAAATCTCTAATTTCTCTTTTTGTTGGATGATTTTCGACTACAGGGGTTTTATGAATGAAAATTATAAGGATTTGGGAGTATAAGGATGATTTTGTTTTTTGTATTCTTGTAAAAATTTCGTCCTAAAATCTGAAGGGCCACCTTTAAGATAGCAGTCCGTCATTGTACGGTCCGTCCAAGTATTAGTCGCAAACAGAGAAACGAATTTTAAACGTAGGTTAAAACCTGCAAAGTAGCAGTGGCTTTGTTTACGTTTTGCCTGAATTTAGAATTCCTTTTATTTTTTGACCAGTTTAAAACCTATCGTTTGATAAAGAGTTAAAAATAGCAAGCTTTGTAGGAAAAGGAGAAAATACTGTTTACCATCCTTTTTTCCCAGCATTTTTGCCTTTTCCCACAAGGTTTTTAACACCTTTCTTACTCGGGGGTCGGTTAAACATTTGACTATTTATTTTATCACTAGTTCTAACAACCCTGTGGGAGAATGCTATTGACTGAAACATTGTGGGAAAAGGAGAAAATGCTGGTTACCAGCATTTTCTCCTTTCCCAACAATAGTTTCTTTCCCATCCAAAACAAAAATCATCATTTCAGTAACATCTAATTTGTCGTCTGCAAATACTTTAAATTTGACCCAGTCAAAATTTTTGTGGTTTGCTTAAAGAGAGTTAAAGGGTGTCTTTACTGATTATCATTCAATTACATTTTTCTATAGAAATAAAAATCATTTTCCCCCAAAACGACCATACGGCATGCTGTGTTGATAGATTAAGCAGACGCCCTATAAACAACCCAGACTATTTCCCGCGCTTTTTCGCAGACGTATTTCTTTTTTATATGCAGACATAATTTTTTTAAAGCGTTCACGTCATGTGATACGGAAGTTGACTAAGCCGGGCTTGTTTTTAGGAAAATGATTCAGAAAATTATTATCGTACATGTATTATTATCACCGCAGACATAATGATTTTCTTTTGAGGATGGCAAAGATAGAGTTGAGAATTCATAGAACATGTAGACCGATCTTTGACAAATTATATACTTCTCACACTTTGATACGGATCACTTACATATTTCTGTATGTGTTTATATGTTACAACAATTTTGCATGAACTCTTTACCATACTGTAAAATTCTGATTGATGTGTCCAAGTTGATAGCATTTGCTGACCAAAAACTATATGCAACGTGCTGCCTGTCATGGGGTAGAAAACATCGTTGAAAAAGGAGAAAATGCTGGATACCAGCATTTTCTCCTTTTCCAACAATGTTTTCCAAAGGCTTCTTTTTCAGTGTCTTTAACAGTCGGCATTGCGAGGTAAAGGCTCAAAGATCCATTTCCACTGGTCATTTTATTGATCAGTGTGGCAATGTAACATATTGTAAAACCATACATGATACATGTCACATATATATTTAGACTGAATCTTTTAGGGTGATCCCTAGCAAATTTTGAGTAGTATATATTAATATAATTATGAACATAATAAGGAGTTATGTTTTGTGAAAAGGGGTTTTGCTGTATTTGGAAAAAAGGGTCAACCTAGATCAGCCTGCGCAGTCTGGTATGGATCTAAACTCTTTTGCTATCGGTCAATTTTCTACTTGTCAAAGGACCAGTCTATCTCATGATTCAGACGAATGTAAGATAAAATGAATTTCATGGCTCCATAAGTATGTGATGACTTGATTGGTATGACAAGTACCAAATACTTGCTTCCTCTATTATGCATCATGGGCATGCATTAAGCCCGCTTTTGCCTGATCACATCTCATATCTGTTTGAAAGCACTTTACCAATCCAACAGCCTTTCCATTTGTCCATACGTTCATCAGGTCTCTGCTGTCCATCTTTTCGTCCGTCCGTCCGTCCATCCATCCATCAAACTAACCGACCAGCCAGCCAGCCATCAATCCATCCATCCATCCACCCATACCATCCATCCATCCATCCATCCTATCCAGCTCGCCAGCCAGCCATCAATCCATCAATCCTACCATCCATCCAGCAAGCCAGCCATTCATCTCTCAATCCCTCAATCCATCCATCCAATCATCCATCCAGCCAGCCAGCAAGCCTGCTTTCCATCTATCCATCCTGCCATCCATCCAGCGAGCCAGCCAACAAGCCATACAGCAATCCAGCCATCCATCCGTCCATCCATTCATCTATCCGTCCAACCAGCCAACCACCCCCCTCCATCCCTCAATTTATCCATCCAATCATCCAGCCAGCCAGCCAGCCATATAGCAATCCATCCATCTACCCAGCCAGCAAGCAAACCAGCAAGCCAGCCAGCTATCCATCCATCTAGCTATCCAGTCAGCCAGCCAGCAAGCCATCAATCTACCATCCATCCATCCATCCATCTATCCATCCATCTATCCATCCATGCATCGGGCCGGCCAGCCAGCTTTCAATCCATCCATCCAGCCAGCCACCCAGCCAGCCAGAAAGCCAGCCAGCCAGTCAACCATCCATCCATCCATCCATCCATCCATCCATCCATCCATCCACCCTTCCATCAATCCATCCATCCATCCACCCAGGCAGCCAGCGAGCCAGCTATCCATCCATCCATCCATCCATCCATCCATCCATCCTTCAACCCATCCGTCAACCCATCCATTCATTCACTCTTCCATCCATCTGTCCAGTCAGACAGCAGGCTATCCATCCATCCACCAATCAATCCATTCCTCCATTCGTCCGTCCGTCCAGCCAGCCAGCCATCCATTCATCTATCCAGCCAGCCAGCCAGCCATTTTGCTTTGCCTCATCATATTTCTGAACGTGGAAATCCGTTAACTCGACTAAACCACAAAATTTTAGACTGGTCCAAATTAAAAGTACTTGCATACAACAAAATAAATCTAACGAAAAAAATGAAACTGATTTCCAGCAGGGTAGAAACATTTTCTCCTTTTCCAACAATTTTTTAAAAGGCCGCTATCTCAGAGTCGTAAAAACCAGGGATTGTTTGGTAAAGGGTTAACAAGAAAAACATGTCATAGTGAAATGTTGCTGTGAAGCCGTTCACTATGTGTGCAAAAAGGACAGGGCTTTTTGACCATACTGTGGGGAATAGGACTTTTGAAAACATTTAAAAATATTGTAGGAAAATGTTAGTAACCAGCATTTTCCCCTTTTCCCACAATGTTTTCTATCCATACCTGTTTAATTTCTTGGCTATAACACTTGAACAGTCCACAATTTTGTTGTTTGGTAAAACTGTTGTAGGCCTACAATAGATAAATCGGTCAATCGATCGGTCAGTCAGTCTGTCAGTCAGTCAGTCAGTCGATTAATAAATGAATCAATCACCTACGAATATTTTATAATTCATTATCAATTATTACTTGTAAGTCATTATACCAAAAGGACACAAGCTCTGACTGCGATATTGTTAGTCAAGTGCCGGACGCTGTGGGGAAGGTTATCAAGTTTTCTCTGTGGTATACTCTTTGATCTAAAACAGCTGGAGCTCGCACCCACGTCTTTATGAAACCATTCACTCTATGAACTCAAACTTTTTACACCCCCTTCAGTTTGCACCTTTCAAAAACAATGCGACCAAAGCAGTAGATTACTACGAAGCTCATTTTCCAGCAGAAACATATAGAAATAACCAGCGCTGTAACGGGTTAATCAACAATTTAAAAATATTAACGAGTCGTGCTCTGGTATAAGGGGGCTTAATGCATCTCCTTGATACATTATACCAGCAATTCATCGCATGAATATAAACCCATAAAGTCCATTCCGTCTAAAAACAGATTAACCCTTTCCCAAACAAGAATTTTTGGACCTGTCCGAACTGAAAGAGTTTGCAGATATGGCGTGATATGCAGACCACAATTTTAGATTTAGAGAAAATTACAGAAAGTTCTCAAAAAGGGTAGTAAACACTGTCGGAAAAGGAGAAATTGCTCGTTACGAGCAATTTCTCCTTTTTCCACAGTGTTTTCAAAGACTTTTACTGCAGACACGTAAAAACCAGGGCTTGTTTGGGAAAGGGTTAAATCAGGTGGTAAACTCGTTCTTCAACATGCAATGAATTGAGCAATACCAAAACCTTTCGGCCAAAGTCAGCCTGCACGAAGTGCGCAGGCTGACCTAGGTCAAAAAGTTTTGCAGATCTATAAATAACAATTTTCAAAACACCAGACTGGATCATGAGGTAGACTGGTCCTTTGACCAGCAGAAAATAGGCAGACGGCAAAAAGTATCGGCCAAGGTCAGCCTGCGCGTACTGCACAGGCTGACCTTGGTCGATTCTTTTTGCACTTGAATTGAGCCTCTCACTCACAGCGCATGATTCACGTACATTTATGTACATGTACATACATGTTGATATTATCAACATAATAGTTATTGAATGATTTCCGAAATCCGGAAAAGAGATCACAAGTATCCGGATGTACCTTATTGCCGGACACTTCAGTCCTGACCCAATGACTTCCCACGGTTTCCTCCTTTCTAAACAGTCCCCCTATACCGTTGAACCCATGGAGTGCCAAATAAATGAAAATAGACACCTATGGAGAATAAAGAATTATCCAGACATCGAAACCTTTGTGTTATTTTTCGTCAGAACCGTTTTGCAAATATCGATCGATATTGACTTCAGATTAAATTGCAATTATGCTGTTCTTCAGTGTTTGCAAAGTCGCCTATTTCCGTCTATATCGCATTTTTAGTCTTAAAGCAATGCCTTTGTACAAGACAGTGTAATTCAACATTTCTTTAAATATTCTTGAGATAATCTTTAAAACATTGTAGTTAGTGGAGTCATTGCTTTAAACGAACATTTACTCATTTTGTTCACATTTTTTTTTTTCTGCATGATGATATATTCATGATTTAACTTTTCACCAGACGACCAAAGTTTAGACTGGTCCAAATTGAAAGCGTTTGCAGAGGACGAAATGAATGTAGCTAAAGAATTAAAATTTGTCTTAGGAAGGAAAGTAAAGATTGTGGGAAAAGGAGAAAATGCTGGTTACCAGCTTTTTCTCCTTTTCCCACAATATTTTCAATAGGCTACTTTCACCTGGGTGTTAAAAGTCGGGATTGTGTGGTAAAGGGTTAATCGAGAATTCATGAGGGAATTTCATATAATCCTGATGACAAATCATAACCATTGCCTTATCCTGAGTCTGTATTCACCAACCATGCCTAAGAACATTCTTAGTCTTATTCTTCAAACTTTTGTCAGTGTGAAAATAACAGAACTTCTGATTGGCTAAACCATTTGGTTTAGCCAATCAGAAGCTCTGTTATTTTTACAGTTAGGAAATCGTTCAGTCAAAGAACATTCTTAAGAATGATAGGTGAATACAGACCCAGGGCTAGTGTCTCAGTGGTAACTATTTGGTCAGGTATTATACGGAATGATTGCTCGAAATTCGTCTCAGCCTAAAACTCTGAGTTTCTGTTACAAGTACTGAGCACTGCCTTCTTTCCTAGCCGCTGACAACTTTCGCAAAATAAAGTTTTCGACCAAATGTCATTTGTAACGAGCACTTTTTTTTTACTTTGTCTCAGTGTTTACAAACGATATTATATACATACATGTGAACAATGTTCAGTGAAGAGGAGCTTTAGCCCTTATCCTGGTAAAAAAACTAAAGTGTTGCGGGCAGTGTAGATCAAGATCAGACAACACTTTCTGTGCAGTCTGATCTTGGATCTAAACTGTGCGATACAGTGAGATTTCTTCGACAAGCAAATCTGTTTAATCGTATCTTCTGGTTTTTGTGGTATTTATCGAAGACAATACCACTATGAGTTCAAGATTGAATTTTGATGACCATCTATCGTATTTTGTGCAAAGCCGAATAAAATAAACCCAGACAAACTCATTTTTTTCTCAGGCAAATGAGTTTTTCGGTAGCACTCAGATATGTAATTTGAAATGGCATATTAAAATACGAGGCCATCGATCGTTGAGATACTTATTTTCAATTGAAAATAGCTTCTATCGCTCATAGCCTTTTATTTGCTCAATGATACAAATTGGCCTTCTTTTTCGTTCCAAACCAATTCGTTCCATAGCTTGTTCGTCCTATGATTGCGCACTTCTCCATGTGATTGCTCATCAAAATTTATAGATCCAAGTAATTGATTGTAATGTTGGGAATTAAATGTAAAAGGCTAAAGATATTTCAAAATTATAGTTTTAAGGTGCATGAGTACTCTCCCTTCAACCGAAAAGGTAGTCATTTGCTTAGTGGGTTGACTTTTAAGCCAATATTTGAACAATATGTCTTTTTCTTTCAAACTATTAATTCCACACAATGGGTTTCCTTGATAAATTCCACTTCAGCGTTCTCAACGCTTTGATTTGTGTTGGCTGCTAGTCTTTGACTTGATTTACATATCAACTGAAGGGTTCCCTCTGTCCTGCTTAATAATTAAAATGACATTTTCAATTGGAGGGTAAAAACCCAAATATATCTATTTAAAAAGTTATGATTTGGGCATTAAAATCTTCCTAGCGGACAGTGTAAACTGCAGTCTGATCTTGATCTACAGTGTCCGCAAAAGGTCTCTGAGTCCCGCTTAGCAGCATAAGGGTTAATATTTAGAGGAAATGAGTAATGCAACAGCAAATTACAAAGATAATGTCATGTCCTTTCGCTCTGTACCAAATGACAAAATTTTACACGTGTCTAAATTGAAAGCAATTTGCAGACGACAAATTGACTGTGGACAAACCGGCTGAACATGTCTTTGATAGAGTGAAAAATATTGAAGGAAAAAGAGAAAATGTCACGCCAATTTACGGTGATAAAGTCATATCTTACCGCTCTATACCAGACGACAAAGTTTTACACGTGTCTAAATTGAAAGTATTTGCAGACGACAAATTAACTGTGACCCAACTGGCTGAATATGCCTTTAATAGAATGAAAAATATCGTAGATAAAGGAGAATATACGGGATAAATGCATATTCTCCTTTTCCTCAATGCTTTCAAAGGGTTTCTCGGACAGGATCGTTAAAACTCGTGATTATGTAGAAAATGACAAAATTTTGGATTTGTGCAAATTGAAAGCATTTGCAGACGACAAAAAAGATGTGACTCAAAAATTAAGAATCGATTTGAGAAGGGTAGAAAACATTGTGGGAAAAGGAGAAAATGTTGGCTACCAGCATTCTCTCCTTTTCCCACAATGTTTTCAAAAACAGTCTTTCTCAGGGTAGTTAAAAGTCGGGGTTGTGTGGTAAAGGATTAACTCTTAACTCCATAGATACTCAGTTCGTTGCATTGCTTGTAAGAGCCTTTGGAAACACATTGTGGTAAAAGGTGAAATCGCTCGTGACGAGATATTTCACCTTTTGTCACAATGTTTTCTTTGCTATCAAAAGGTGTCCTATACACATAACAAACGGCTTCATCCTTGCTGTTATTTAGGATCAATTAAAGATACCATAGAAATTCCCTATGAGGTAAAGGGTTAAAACACATTTTATAAATTATAACAATAATTAATTACCTGAGGAGATGGTACAGAACAAGTTAATTATCCGATATTTTTTTCCGAAAAGATACAGTACTCCGCCGATTTTAGTCCCCGACACTTTTGATTATCTTAACTCGATTTACACCACAAAGAATAATGATAAATCCACCAAACTCGAATGTTTGGAAAGCAAATCGCGCCGCGACAAAATTTTGAATCGAGTGTTTACCCATACGTTTTCTTTTCTCCCACTCAACATTTATCATCTTGACTAGATAAACCTTTGGCCTGCTAAGCGTGACCAAATGACCTTTTAACTGGACAGTGTAGGTCCAAGATCAGACTGCACAGAACGTGCAGTCTGATCTTGAATCTACACTGTTCGATAAGTAGACATTTTCCCCAAAAATATAGTTTAAAATAGCAACATTTTGGGTTTGTACTTTTGGCTTGAAATTTACATTTGAATTATTTAGCAGGTTAACTCTTTACCAAGCGACAAAAGTTTAGACTGTCTCAAATTGAGAGCATTTGCAGACGACAAAATAAATGTGACTAAAAATTCAAATTTGCTTTATGAAGGGAAGAAAACCTTGTGGGAAAAGGAGAAAATGCTGGTTACCAGCATTTTCTCCTTTTCCCACAATGTTTTTTTTCAAAAGGTCTCTTGTCTGACAAGGTGTTTTAAAGTCGGGATTGTATGGTAAAAGGTTAAGGATTATAATAAATGAAGCGGGAGCATCCAATGAAAATGATTGGTTAAACCATGTTGTTGTAAGGTCGTTTAGGTCATAATGTCATGTAAGTTGGCGGACAGTGTAGGCCTATGATTCAAGATCAGGCTGCACAGAAAGGTATGATCTCTGATCTCTAATCCACATTTTCTATATTGTATATGAAATAAATAATTTTAAACATTTACATGGTAAAAATTTGGGCGTGTAACAAGCTACATGTAATTCGTTTTTGTTAATCTTAAGTCTTAAAAAAAAAAACAGGTGACGTGCTCTGGAAAAAGGGGACTTAATGCATCTACGAAAAGTATCGACCCAGGTCAGCCTGCGCAGTACGCGCAGGCTGACCTGGGCCAAAACTTTTCGCTATTGGTCTACTTTCTGTATATACAAAGGACCATTCTATTTCATGATATATCCGGTTGTTGAACAAAATGGATTTCATGGAACCATGATAAAGTGATGACTTGCTTAGTATAATGGACCAGGAATATGTGTCGAGTCCACATTTGCTTGGCATGGCACATATTGTTTCGTTTGAGCCCCATAGCTCAGTCCTCATGGTCTGTAACCAGTGGGTTGCATGTTCAAATCCACAGCCTGGGAAAGTTCTCTCTGAGGAATAATGATAGTCATTGCAAAGGAATTCGTTTTTCTCCCACCGCTGGACATTCGGTCAACGGTCTGAATATTGGAGGACAGCTAGTAGCTTGGAAAAGAACATTTTGTTTAGTACTGGTAAAAGAAACTATAATACTATATTGCATGTGTCTATTTTTAGAAATGTTATGGGTAAAGAGATGTCGTAATTTAAGATCGGGGGGGGGGGTTATTTCCCCGTCATAGTGAATATTTTCATCCTGCCGAAAATCTGGAACTACTTTTTTTGTTCTACTTCAGATCACTAGTTTTAAAAGTGGCATTCGTTGACAAAATAATCAGGGGAAATGCAACATATAATTTATTTCATCCGCTTGTGGTTAATATGGAGAAATATTTGCCTGAAAAGGGAAAGAAAGGTCCGCGAAAATAACACGCGCCTTACGGCACTCGTTATTTTCGCATACCTTTCCCTCTCTCGGCAAATATTTCCCCATATTAAACACAAGCTGATGAAATAAACTGTATGTAATGTATATAAAGGTGCACTGGCCGCACGAGATAACTGGAATGATGTTGAAAACGACGTTTAACACTGAGGCGAAAAGGTTACATAGTGATGGTGTTTATTAGTACCATTTTATTATATTCATATCAGTGAATTACTGAGATTTCACGGTGGTTAACCCTTTACTACATAGGTACTCATTTCTACGCACTGCATGAAGGAGCCTTTGGAAAATATTGTGGCAAAAGGTGAAATTGCTCGTGACGAGCAATTTCACCTTT
Organism: Tridacna crocea; assembly: GCA_943736015.1. Lineage (NCBI taxonomy): Eukaryota > Metazoa > Mollusca > Bivalvia > Cardiida > Cardiidae > Tridacna > Tridacna crocea. Next base: position 22,676,338 of record OX031069.1, read on the forward strand.
TGCCACAATGTTTTCTACACTATCAAAAGGTGTCATATACACATAAAAACGGGTTCATCCTTGATGTTATCTAGGGTCAATAAGAGATACCATAGAAATGCTTTATGGGGTAATGGGTTAACACCACTAGTGATGATATTTATGGTATCATCACTAGTGACGATATAGTTTTACAATGTTTGTCGGAACTACTTTTTTCCTATATTGTTCAGATTGTACTAGTTTTGTTGATTGCCGGAATAGATAGGGATGAAACAGGGATATAATAAACAGGATAAGCAACTAGTTGTGTGAGATATTAGAATTAAGTCTGTCACCCGAATGGGGTTTGATGCAGCAAAAATACTTCGTCCGTGAGTCGTCCTTCGCAGCCTACAGGTTAACGGCCATTACAACCTAGCCATCATCAATTTTCGTTTCAGTTAAGCCTTTAAGCGCCATTAAACTGGACGATTGTTATTTACTTTTACCTTCTTACAAAACAATCCTATACTTTGACGATCTCAAGTTATATGTCTGTTGGCGTTATTACACTAGATGGCATTATCTCTCGCTAGATGGCATTCTACAAATACGCATCTATCTATTTTGGGCATTCTGGGTACAGAACCGGACTACTTTTCAAAACGACAACCGTTACTTTAAATTTCAAACTAAAATAAACATTTACTCAATAAAACGCTACCTGGTGAGATTCATTCACCTATGATCAGTAGTCTAGAGAAATCTGAAGCTGACACAGTCCTGGTGTCTCCTCAAACGTATTGATAAAAGCCATTTTCTCCATTGCTACTTTATAGAATGTATTATTACAATTCCACCAATATCGAGGATAGTGATGCGTCTTGTAAGACAGGTCGAAACTTCGAAGAATATGACATGCACAGACAAGGCGTGTTACTGTTCTTGTGGTCGGTGTTATTGTTTTGACTGAAAAAAGTGCAGTTTGTTTGTTGTACGCTAATGGGTAAACTGTCTTTACAACCGAGCCGTCATCAATCTTAGTTTCTTTGTAACCCTGTAAGCCCCATAAAATTAACACTATACCAAGAAACTTCGAGTTTTGACTACCTTTTGGAAAAAGGTTTTGAAATCACTATCTTTCAAAAAAAAAAAGAGAGAAAATACTGGTAGTTAAGAGATTTGGTCTGGTCTTCTTCTTAAAATTTGAGAAAGATTTTGAGTAAACAAACTCTGGAATAGCTTGATCCTTTTCGCCAACTAGGTATATAAATATTTGTACACTTCACATTTTCAGGCTTAAATGGTAACTTAACCACATACCGACGACCAATTATTTTTTGTAGCAGACTTTATCTAAAACATTATGGCAAAAGGGATGAAATGCTCGTACAGAACAATTTTTCAATTTGACATCGTATTTTTCTTTTGTATCCATGTATTGTTACACAATAGTTCAAAAATATTATTCTATAATTTAGGAGGACGTTTTCACAAGGCGCGTGCTGGATATTTGTTTTAGGGTGGAAAATTAAATTCCATATTTACATTGTAGAAAATAACGTTACATTGAGGACAACTTAAAATTGAGCCGTGGACTATCAAAATGGGTTGTAACGCATTTGCAAAAATGCAACGACCCAGGTCGTTCTGTGATTTCCGCTGACGTGAATCGAAACTATTTGCCGTCGTCTGTGCATGCCAGTGTCTCGCATCACTCTCCCCGAAGTTTTGGATTGTAGTATTACGCGCTATAAAGTAGCAATGGAGAAGATGGCTTTCATTAATACGTTTGAGGAGAAATCAGGCCTGTTTTAGCTCCAGACTTCTCTAAACTGCTGATCATAGCTGAATGATTCGCACCAGGTCGCATTTTATTTTAGATTGAAATTCAAAGTAACGGTTTTCGCGTAGAAATGTAGTCCGGTTCTGTACCCAGAATGCCCAAATTAGATAGACGTGTATTTGTAGAATGCCATCTAGCAGGAAATAATGAACTATTTGCATATCAAAGGACGAATTTATTCCATGCTACAGTCCATTATTAAACTTGTGTGTAATGAAGTGACGCTTTAAACCATCTTTTGCTAGAACGTCGCATATATAGATTTTAGCTCTTAGGTTGCTTAGCGCGAATGACCTTTTGCCGGACAGTGTAGATCAAGATCAGACTGCAAAAAACATGCAGTCTGATCTTGGATTCACATTGTCCGATAAGGAAATGATTTTCCCCTAAAAATCAACGATGAAATAACTGTATTTAGATTTTGCCCATCGATTGATAAAGGTTAAAATATTGGAGGCGGCTTGAGTTACTGTAAACAAACACAAATACAGTTTGGAAGATCTCGAATGAAATTAAACCGGAAGTATCAGTTTCAAAACTAATTAATTTTTTTTAATTTTAATTTGAGCCTTTCACAACCCTTTCTACCTACTTGGCCCTCTGTCTCTTTGTCCTTTTGAACCTCTGACATACCTTTCTACCTACCTGCCTCTTTGTCCCTCTGACATACTTATCTACATGCCCGCCTCTCTGTCTCTTTGTCAGTTTGTCTGTCTTTTTCTCTGTTTAACGAGCCTTCCAAAAGCTCAAGTTATAACCCTGTGGTTAGAGGCCACCCTTCCTCTCTCTCTCTCTGTTTCCCTACTCTCTCTCTCTCTCTCTCTCTCTCTCTCTCTCTCTCTCTCTCTCTCTGTCTCTATCTCTCTCTTATTCCTCTCTCTGTCTCAGTCTCTTGCTCTCTCTAAATGTGTGTCTTTCTTTCCTCTCTCCCCCTCTCTCTCTCTCTCGCTCGCTCTCTGTTTCATTCCTACATAACAAGATGGCAGAATGGCTCTTTTTGTATCTGCATTACATCTTATAACCGTTCGACAGGGACTGATACAAAAATGATTTTAAAAAATCACCATTGGAAATGGATCTTTAACCCTTTACCTCACAATGCCGACCGTTAAAGACACTGAGAAAGAAGCCTTTGGAAAGCATTGTTGGAAAAGGAGAAAATGCTGGACACCAGCATTTTCTCCTCTTTCAACCATGTTTTCTACCCTATGACAGACAACATATTGTACGTTATATTTGGACTCCAGTTCCGGCTTACATTTTATATTGAAACGCCAAAGGGGTTACGAGGGAAAAAATACTTTATATTTCAAATTTCTCAACGTGTCTATGGAGGAAACATTACCTCGAAAAGCTCATTTTACAACTTTAGATGTCTACTTGCTTGTGTAGGTGAATATCAAAATGAAAAAAAAATGTGCAGTCTGATCTCTGATATCTACTGTACACTTTACCTAGACATTTAAGACGATATCATCTTAATGGGGGTTCTCATGTCTTGAATTGAAATATCCGTTGGGTTTATTAGGCGCTCTACGGGTTAGCCATTACCCATACATTTCCGAAACTTCAAGACCCTAAGAAAAAAAGGCCTTTGAAAACATTTCGGGAAAAGGAGAAAATGCTGGTAACCAGCATTTTCTCCTTTTACCAAAATGTTTTCTACCCTTTCATAGAAAAATTTCAGCCATCCTGGACGCATGCAATTCGTCACCTTTTTTCCCTATTGGAACGGTTCTTAATTTTGTTTCCTAGTACAGGGTTAGGGGCCACGTCCTATGTCAATATTGTCTATCCTCTTGTTTGAAGATGGCCCGACACGGTGACATCGAAATCTACTTATTTATCAAAATCAACGAAATTTGCTCTTCAGCAAGGAAGATAAAATTGACCTTTCTTTCTTACAATTTTTCCTTCATTGCCTTCAATGACACCTTCCGTTTTTTCTTTTCGTCATACATCAAAACATCGGTTTTGCGAACTACACCAGTGCTCGCGCCGAATGCTGGGATTTTTCATTGGTCCAGACATTTGGCTCGAGTACTGGTGTAGTTCCCAGGAAGCAGAATTGAGAGAGACTAGTATAAGTTGTAGGAACGTGTTTCTCAATCGATGTAAAAAAGATGTTTAAACTAAACACCTGGGCCCGTATTCCCCAACCATTCTTTGTCTTATTCTCCAGAATTTTCTTCATTTGTAAGTGGCACAACTTCTGATTGGCTAAACCATTCGGTTTGGCCAATCAGAAGTTGTAATACTTACAAATTTAGAAAACCTTGGAGAATAAGACTAAAAATATTCTCAAGATTCGTTTGTGAATACGGGCCCTGTTTTGGTGTAATTCTCTTCCAAACGAAAAAGCTTTGGACAGGTCAAAATCCAAGGTATTTGGAAACAACAAATTAACTATGGTTAAAAAAGTTGAATTTGCTTTTGGAAGGATCGAAAACATTGTGGAGAAGTAAGAGAAAATGCTGGTCACAGGCATTTACTCCTTTTACCTCAAATACTTTAAAAAACTCTACCTTTCCCTATGTCTCTACCAAACAGCAAAGCTTTGAGCTTGACAAAATTCAAGATATTTGGAAGCAACAGATTAAATATTGTTAAAGAAGTTGGATTTGCTTTGGAAGGAAAGAAAACATTGTTGAGAAGTAAGAGAAAATGCTGGCCATCTGTATTTACCTCAAGGTTTTCAAAAGCTTTATCCTTCAGGTTCGTTTTAACGCGGGATTTTGTGGTAAAGGGTAAATGATCGTTGTATTAATTTCTTTTTCATAAAATTAACACATGTGTCTTTTTTTAGGCCGGACCAGAGGCCTTATTACTCAATGAATCTGTGAATTTGATTACCATGCAGCGATAACGAATCCATAGGTGACCAGCATTTTCTCCCTCCTCCTCAATGTTTTCAAAAGACTTATTTTCCAGGGTCTTAAAACTCGGGAATATTTGGTCAATAGTTAAGCTTTAACCCATTACCAAACAATCCCTACTCAGTTTTGACGCCCCTTTAGAAAACATTGTGGGAAAAGGAGAAAATGCTGGTAACCAGCATTTTCTCCTTTTCCCACAATGTTTTCTACCCCTCACAAAACAAATTGCACATTTTCAGTAACTTTTATTTTGTCATCTGCAAATGCTTTCAATTTTGACCAGTCTAAAATTTTGTCGTTTGGTAATGAGTTAAACGCGACTGTAAATTTAGTGAATTCTTTTAAGTTCAAAGCGTCTCTGACATAGTTAAATCAGAAGACTCATTACCAGACCACAAAAAAATATACATTTGTCCAAACTGAAAGTATATGCAGACGACAAATTAAAGTTGGCTTAGATGTTGGGATTAGGTTTTAAAAGATTCGGAAAAAGGAGAAACTGTCGGTAAACAGTATTTTCTCCTCTTTGTACAATGCTTTCATTTGCCCCTTTCCCGGGCCAAGGTCTATGGCTTCGCAAAGTAGGTACCTCTCATTCGGACCAAATCGGCTTAATCCGACATGTATCGATGTTACCCGGCAGTGGTCGGAAATCGGTCATTGAAGTATGGTGCTACATGGCTTATTTTTATCTGTTTATTTTTTTGCAATGGAGGTGAATAACTATAAAGAAAGAATTCATTTTTTACTCTTTCACTGAAAGGTAAACAAGTCTACAGTCACAATTTGTATTCACTTCTTGACACGTAGGATCTGACATGAGTTGTATATGAGATAAAACTTTATTAAAGTTGTCTAGAAAAAAAAATACATGTTTCGTACGAAGAAAAAAGTTCCAAGGAAAGTTGCATACAAGGATTTTGCTCTGAATCTAAAGCTGATAAAATATGCAAAGATCTTTGTCACGAACTATTTTTAGACATGAGTCGTATAATGTTTTATTATTTTGACCAAGAACGACTCTATTTGCTTATCTCAAACGTGTAAGATATACGGAACATTGTGTTGTACAAAGTAATTTTCCGATGCTTGTATTTAATTCAATCATTTACAAAACAATCCCTGGTTTTTACATCCCAGAGAAAGAAATCTTCTGAAAACATTGTTGGAAAAGGAGAAAATGCTGGTTACCAGCATTTTCTCCTTTTCCCATAATGTTTTCTACTCTTCTAAAGTTAAGTTTCAACTTTTGAGTCACATTATCTTGTTGTCTGCAAATGCTTTCATTTTGTCTAAAGTCTAAAATTTTATCGTTTGGTAAAGATTTAGCAGAGCGAGAAAATTCGATATCGCGCGAAACCCAAGTTCAGTCAAGCGCGATGTCGAAATTTCCTCATGCAGCGAGAAGTAAATGGAAATATCAGGGAGGTTACTACAACAGAAAAAAGAGAAATTGCCTCCCTTTGATAAAAAATATAGTTTCAACAGATATCCAGATAAGTAAAGTAATATGTATTTAAAACGAGTTCAGCGGACAACAACACTGAATACAATGGGCACAATATTGTACCGCGAACTGTTACATCCTCGGTCTTTAACTGTTTACCAGACGACAACATGTTTCTTCTACAACCTCAATTCAGTTACAGACCACAAATAAAACGTGTCAAACAAGTTTTGATTTAAATATATTTTATTGCCAAGTTAGGTTACAAGAATAAAATTTACAATACAGAACAATATACATAATCAAACGACTATAGGCAAAAGGGTCTGACCACAAGTCTGGTCATTCCCTTTATGAAATTATATTTTGTAAGAGTATCCCATATTTACTTTTGGCTTTCTAATACTGCACTAATTTTTCATTTCATTTTGGACGACAATTTCGTTCCAGTTACACACTAATATCGTAATGGCAATTAGTGAATCAAGTTCTATAGGTGAAAAAAAGAAAAAAAAAAAATACTAAAATAAAAGAAAGTGAAGGAAAAAAAACTCAGATTTTAAGATATTAACTAAGAGACTACTGCATATATAGTTGATGAATCGCAAGTCAGCGGGTTCCAAGATTCGGGCGATTTGGTTAAATATTTATCGTTTGCTGCTGCAGGAATACTTGAATCGTCCAGTATCCTTTATATAAGTTTGTACAGTCATAAATATCATGGAGTTGTTTTCGAAGCTGAATCTATCGTATCCCTAGTGATCGGAGAATTATCGGATCCATTAAAATAGTGGGATTTAATTATGAAAAGGTAAAAAACATTTTGGTAATAGGAGAAAATGCTGGTAACCAGCATTTTCTCCTTTTACCAAAGTGTTTTCTGTAGACTTCTCCTACTCAGTCTATAAAACGGAAACAGGGGATGAACATGTAAGTGATAAAGGGTAACTTAAACCGTGACATATAGCCCAGAAAACACTCTCAGGATCCAAGCACGGAGAGAGAAGAATAGACTGGGAGGTGCTCCTGATGACGGACTGCCTACAATAAGAAAAGAAACTCTGTAAGTCACTTTTTTAACACTATCTCTTTTAACGACAAAATTTGGATTTGTACTAATTTAAAAGATTTGCCGATGACAAAAATCAGTGTGACACAAATAGTGAAATTTACTTTTTAGAGGGAAGAAGATATTGTTGTGAAAAACAAAATATAATGTTTATCACCATTTCTTTCAATATATCCGCAGTATTTTTAAAAACTTTCCTTCTTTGAGGTAATGTTTAGTAGGGGCTAACTCTGTTAGTACCAAATGTGTAGGCATAAACTCGAACTCTTAGGTCAGATGAAAAAACAATACGTTGAAAATCGGACTGATATCTATTATACAGACCTGACTAAACAAGGGGAGGAAAAGGATCACAGATCAGACAGTTATCTCAATTTTTTAGTTACGTTTAATTCGTCGTCTGCAGGTGCTTTCAATTTGGACCAGTCTAAAATCTTGTCGTTTGACGGGGAAAACCGAATTAGATCTGTCAAGTCTTATCGCCTTATAGGACAGTATAGATCCAAGATCAGATTGCACAATCTGTGTCGTCTGATCTTGATTTACATCACCTGCAAAAGCAACCTGAGACATACCTATCACCTTAACTCATTACCAAACGACAATATTTTAGAGTAGTCCAAATTGAAAGCATTTGCAGATGAGAAAATAAAAGTGACTGAAAATTTGAAATTTGTTTTTTTGGAGGGTAGAAAACATTGTGGGAAAAGGAGAAAATGCTGGTTACCAGCATTTTCTCCTTTTCCCACAATGTTTTCTAAAGGCTTCTTTCTCAGGGGTGTCAAAAGTAGGGATTGTGTGGTAATGAGTTAAGGGCTAATACTACCTGATGAAGTGTAAGTGTATGAAAGAAGCTTGCTGGATTTATATAAAAACACTGTTTTCAATAGTTATTAAGCGGCGGCCAGAAAACCAATCCATCCTGCCCTTAAATTTCCTCTATCAATGCAACAAACAACGATTCCACACTAAATTCGCAGAAAAAATCTCTAGCAGTGAAAGAGGCATGATTCCTGCCGTAATGACCACCATTAATCCTCGGCGAGAATTTTCACGAGCTGAATATCGTATTGGCAGTAATACCTTTAGTGTTTTTTTTTTTTTAAGCCCAGTTCATTGCCGTCAAAACTCAGGGCCTATGCTATACAAGACATTAGCATATAAAAGTATCAGGACATAACATCGGTACTAGAAGGTTTCAAACCAATTCTTTTAGAACTCAAAGTTTGGGCTGCACATTTAGCCCATTGACCCTTTACCAAACCATCCCTGGTTTTTGCGACACTGAGACAGAATCCTTTTGAAAACATTGTGGGAAAAGGAGAAAATGCTGGTAACCAGCATTTTCTCCTTTTCTCACAATGTTTTCTACCCTGCTTGAAAGAGATTTCAATTTTTGACATACGTTTAATTTTTGTCGTCTGCAGATGCTTTCAATTTGGACCAGTCTAAAATATTGTTGTTTGTTAAAGAGTTTTTTAAAAAAATCCAATACATACCATCAGGTACGGCCAGTTTGTCCATGGTGGCAGCGAGGGTATCCGAAATTTTACCCAGAAACCGGATGTTATTGTCGGTGAGCATTGTGGGTACATTGTCGCAAGGGTGATGGTAGCAAGCCCTCATATTTCCTCTGTTTTCAGCTGTTCAAATTAATACTAAACCTTTAGATTTTGAATTTTGTATGGATAGTTTACTTCGCTTTCATCAGCTTTTAGTTTAAACTCGAGTAACATTACTAGTATTTTACATAAGTTGGAAAATACAAGTTCTAAAACTAATCTGCTACCTGGAAACTGCAACAGTATTCGCGCCGATTGCTTGTGCCAGGAAACAGTGCCAAAGTTGATGAATGTTCTCGCTTATCGAACTTGGAACCTCATGGTTACGCAGCTGATGCTATCCCTAACAACTAAGGACACCTCAAGGTTTGTTTTTGTGGGGGGGGGGGAGGGTTTATATCATAATGACAGTTCATTTGTATCGATATTTTGTAGATTTCCAAAATGTATACCTTTCACCTGTTGTCTTAATCTTAAGTGCCTTGCCTCAGACAGTGTAACACGACCATCCCCATCTCAAATATTTGTTCTTTTTCCAACATGTTATTAACCCTTTCCCAAATAATTCCTAGTTTTTACGGGTCAGGAATATAAGCCTTGTGAAAACATTGTGGGAAAAGGAGAAAATGCTGGTAACCAGCATTTTCTCCTTTTCCCTCAATGTTTTCTGCCCTACCATATAGAAATATCATCTTTTTAGCAACTGTTAATTTGTCAGTTGCAAAATGCTTTCAATTTGGTCTGGTCCAAAATTTACTGTTTGGGAAAGGGTTAACAGACAAAAGAAGTTTCTGATTTTTGTGGGACTGTCCTTTTGTTTTATAGCAAGATGAGAACAAAAGAAGAAGAGCCACATGGGAAAATATTACCGATGATGTTCACGTGATAAAATAATTTTCGATTTTTCACCGAAAAAAAAAACCACGCAGACATACAACACAATTATCCTTCAACCTCCATGGTCTGCAACGCGCGAAAAGTGCATTCGGGTATTTGCTTAAAGTGCCGCATTAGCCTGCACACACTGCAAAGGCTAATTCGACACTCCGTTTTTTTTTATGGAATTTTCTGTTTTGCGCAAGTCTGCTGTGGCACAGATTCTAATGTAGTCGTAAAGTGCCGTCTCCCATTAGCCTGCACGGACTGCGCAGACTGATCCGAAACGATGCTTTAGGCAAAGTCCGACTTTCCCTTTTCGTGTGTTGTAAGCTCATATACATGCTTACCCGTATCTGTTATGAAAATAGCGGGAAATCCACCTTCCCAAAACGAGCTATGGTCACTCCTGGTAAGATCGGAAAAAAAACTGTAAATTAACATAAGGTTCGAGGTTGGAATTCCTATGGTCTCGATTTCGTGTTCTGTCTCTTGGCCGGTTCGCCAAGAAGAATTAAAACTGGTTGCCAAGGCAACGTCATCGGTGGTACTGCGGTATATCAGCGTGGTAAAATCCCCCTGTCGACCGTCGGAATTGATGCTGTTAGTCGCAGCTGGAAACTGTACAAACATTTCAAAATTAAGAAAAGTTAGATTTGAGCCATCATCTGGCAAAAGGTGTCTTAACCCTTTACCCCGTAAGGCATATTTCTATAGTATCTCTAATTGACCCTTGATAACGGCAAAGAAAGAAACCGTTTCTTATTTGTATATGACACCTTTTGATAGCACAGAAAACTTTGTGGCAAAAGGTGAAATTGCTCGTCACGAGCAATTTCACCTTTTGCCACAATGTTTTCCAAAGGCTCCTACAAGCAATGCGTAGAAATGAGTATCTATGCGGTAAAGGGTTAATGCAGCTCCAAGGTTCATGGTACCAAGCAAGTAATCACATGATTCTAAACCCATAACGTCCATTTGATTTGCAACACGCAAAAAGAGGCTTTCGTACATTTGCGTAAAGTATCGTCTCGGATCAGCCTGCGCAGTTTGTGCAGGTTCATCCGAAACGACACTTTACGTTTTCATGTAATTTTCTATTGTGTGCAAGGGTAGTGAAGAACAATAACTGACGTAGACGTAAAGTGTCGTCTCCGGTTATCCTGCGCGGACTGCGCAGGCTATAATCCGATACGACACTTCTGTTAAATGAGTCGCGAGGAATTCAAATCTGTTTGCTGGACTAAACTTACGCCCTGTTCCAAATTCGGCGGTACCGTCTGGGAGTTGACACTTATGTTATAGTTCATAATCGTATCTAGAATGATAAATCCGCTCGGTTTGACAACGCCTGTGTCTTGAATGAAATTTCTCCACCATCCCGTAACGAATTGTCTACTGCCTACGAGACCTGAAAATAAAAATCAACTTCCGTGTTCACCAGTCATTCTATAACTCATTACTAAACGAGAAAATTTAGGTTTGTCCAAATCGAAAGTATTTGAAGACGACAAAATTAAACTAGGTGAAAATTTGAAATTTGTTTTGAGAAGGGTAAAAAACATTGCGAGAAAAGGGAAAAATGCTGGTTACCAGCATTTTTCCTTTTCTCACAATGTTTTTAAAAGGCCTCTTTCACAGGGTCGTTAAAAGTGGGGATTGTGTGGTAATGGATTAAAGCCTTATTCTCGAGATTTTTCTGAATTTGGAAATAATACAACTTCTAATTGGCTAAACGAAATGGTTTAGCCAATCAGCAATCGCGTTACTTTCTAAATCTAGAAATATATTCAACGTGAAATTAACCCGTAGGCTGCTAAGAGCAACGAAAGAATTTTTTGCGGACAATGTAGATCAAGACAGATTGTACAGAACGTGCACACTGATCTTGAATCAACACTCTACGATAGGGAGATATTTTTCTCCCCAAAAATAACTTTCAAATAGCAATAATTCGGTTTAAACGTTAGTTACATAGCAGGTTAAAGGTTAAGTATGGCTGTTTAATACGGATCATACGGATCCTAAGTTCCAAATCAGTATTGTTTCGAAGAGTATGACGCACCAAAGAGCAATTGAAACAAACCGGAAACAACAGAACGGGAGGTGTATAGGTTGAATATTGAACTCTGTACCACATATCAAAATGTTCGACTCTTCCAACTCCAATAAAGAATTTGAATACAACAAATGAAATTGGGCTCAAACAATAGAATTGGTCTTTGAAGAGATTAAAAAAATGTGGGGGATGAGAAAAATGCTGGTTATTAGCAATTCTTCCAATTTTCCCCCCACAATGTTTCCAAATGGTCTTCTTTCTCAAGGACCTTAAAACTTGGGGTCGTGTAATGAATTGGTTAAACGCCTTATAGCAGCAAAAAGCAGTGCATGTATTACGGATTCTAGGACAATTACCCCCTGGACTATTGCCCCCAAGGGCAATTCCTTGTCCTCGGGGGGCAATGGTCCGGGGGAATTGCCCTCGGGGGCAATGGTCCGGGGGGAATTGTCCTCAGGGGGAAATTGTCCGGGGGGGGCAATTGTCCTAATACGTGTGTTAAGATGCCGTGTGGAATTGATTGTTTGAAAAAGAGAAATGTTATTCAAATGTTGGATTGAAAGTCAACCAACTAAACAAATGAAAACCTTTTTTGATAAAAGGGAGAAAACTCGTGACAAAGTTAGGATTATTTGTGTATTGGTGGTCTCTGTTTGATCATTGGGAGGAGTCGGGATAGAAGTCACTTGACAGTACGATGCACGATGGATAGAAAGAGAAACCACGTGAATAATCGAATAAAATAAAGTCTGTAACTATGATTTTGAAATATCTTGGCCGTTAACATTTAATTCCCAGCATTACAATAAGTCATTTCGGTCTAAAAGTATTCATGCCAAATCAAATGGAGTATGGCGCAATCATGAGATGAACAAGCCATCGGACGAACTGCTTTTGGATCGAAAAAGCCCAGGACCAAGCGATAGACAAATTTTGTATCATTGCGCCAACAGAAGGTTATGAGCGGGTGAACCTACTTTCAATAAAAAAAAAACTAGTATTTCCACGATCGATGATCTCACCCAGTGTACGTACGTATTTTAACATGCTATTTCCAACTACATATCTGACTACTACAGAAATTATCATTTGCAAGAGAAAATTGAGTTCTACTGGGTTTATTTCCTTCGGCTTTGCACAAAATACGATACATGGTATTCAAAATTCAATATTTAACTCATTGTGGTATTGTCTTCGAAAAATACCACAAAATTAGAAGAGAAAAAATTACAAAATCTAGGTTGGAGCTACCATGGAAAAAAAATGTATGCAAGTGAGTGAGTGAGTGAGTGATCCAGTCAGTCAGTCAGTCAGTGATTTGACAGAAGAAGAGATCGACCGACTGACCGACCGACCGACCTACCGACTAACCGATCGACCCCCATGTACATGGATACCTTTGCGTGAAATATTAGATACCCGTCACATGGATATCTGCCATCAAGCCATTTTGCCTTTAATATGTTTACAAAACTTATAAGATAGAGTAAAGTGGTCTTAGGTGTTCAAATAAAAGCTGTACCTACCGAGTTCTTCTGCATCGAATGCTACGAACACCAACGTGTGTTTCCATCTGCCTCCAGAGGTGTGAAAATGTCGCATCACATGTAACATGGCTGCCATCCCACTTCCGTTATCGTCTACCCCTTGTGTTTTTGCGAAACAAATGTTTAGAATCTAACATCAGATTAATATGAGTCCTGCTCTGTGAATTGGGGGCTTACTGCATCTACGAAAAGTATCGACCCAGGTCAGCCTGCACAGTGCGTACAGGCTGACCTGGGCCGATACTTTTCTTCATTGGTCAGTTTTCTGTATGTCCAAGGCCCACTCTACCTCATGATTAAGTCAAAGTTAAAGTTAAGAAAAGTGGCTATAATGCATCCAGGAGTTTGTGATTGCTTGCTCGGCATCATACATCACGGAGATGCATTAAACCTCCTTTTGCCAGAGCATGGCTCAATATTGCACCATAAAACTGTCTATTAAAATGTCGATATATAACTGGTTAAAATGATCAGACTACACCTTCAATGCAGTTTGTGTCCTTACATATCGTTCTGAATGGCATTGTTATTTTGATTTTCAATAATTCAATATATTTCACAAAAATAATACCTTTTGATCTCAGTTTTGAGAAGATCTAATGAGCGAAAGATAATCAAATTGCTCTGATTGTCTTCTTTTATCTATCTATCTATCTATCTATCTATCTATCTATCTCTTGAGCAAATGAGAGTCTGCCGATCATAGGATTCAACCTCGGACCGTCCGATGTGAGAGGCTAGCGCATTACCCTTTCATACTGTCTTCCATTTTTACCTGAAGTCGTATCCACCGTATCATAATGCGCCCCAAGTCCGACAACTCTGTCATCTGCGGAACCGTAATTACTTCCCTTTTTAACTCCAATCACATTGGTGAAATTTCCCTGTAAACATATTAGTTCCATTTTTAGTAAGATATTATATTTCATAACTTAAAAAAAGGTAAAAACTCGAAGAATACCTTATGGATTTACTCTTGATCGCATATGGCCCGCAATACGCGAAAAGGGACATTTCGACGTTTGCGTAAATTGTCGTCTCGGATCAGCCTGCACATTCCGCGCAAACTAATCCGAGACAACACTTTCCGTTTTTACACATTTTTCTGTTTTGTGCAAGTCTTCTGTAGGACAAAATCTAATAAAGTTGTGATGTGCCGTCTCGGATTAGCCTTCGTGGAGTGAGCAGTCTGATTCCAGACGGCACTTTACGTAAATGTCAGTTTGTCACTTTATACAATACAATACAATACATTTATTTGCTTCAATGTAAACAATGTACACTTTGCAAAATATCAATGATGAAATAACAGAGTAGTCAACGTGATTTTTCATTTAATTGAAACTATCAAGCGGGAAAGAGAGTGAAGAAGCTATTCTGATTTGTTTCACGTGGTTATGGCGGGAAGGTTGGATTTTTTTCAGCGCACTTGAAATTTTGGAAAAAAAGGTCGAATTTATAATTTTTCTGGCTTAAATTTGCGCAAGGAGATAACAGTCTTATTGAATTGTATTGTTGTGTGCTTATAAGTTCCGGATTGTGTTGAAATGAACTCTAAAATGGACTTAGTGTGTTTTTGACCTCGAGATATGAGTGGTAGCAGTGGGTGGGATAAGAAAAAGACAACAACTGTGAAAAGAGGTCGAGTAAGCGATTCGAGTGGGGATGAGTGGAACACTCCGAAAAGAGATCGTAGGCATAGTAATCAACAAAATCAAGGCAACAGACTAAATGTAAGTGACATTATTAATGAAGCGAACTTAGTGCTGTATGACGACAATTTTAATGCATCTTTTGAAGGAAATAATAGTAAGGAGCAGGAGTTAAGGGAAGAAGGGTTAAGTGCAGACGCGCAGGGTGTACAGGGTGTACGGGTGAACAAAACTCGATGTGAACAGAGTGAGAATAAAACTAAATAAAACTGTGTATCAGAAGCTTTCAGGGCGCGATCGTGAAGGTCAAGGTCAAGGCCAAGTTCATCATAAGAAAAACACTAGTCCCTATAACAGTATGGCAGATAAACAAAAGACTTCGAGCAGCGGGACACATAAGGCAAATCAAGGTAAAGGGAATACTTCAGAGAATATAAGCAGCAAAGGACAACCGGGAATATCTGATGTACTGGCCGCCATAAATAAATTGCAGTTACAAGTTTCAGACATTGACAAACGCTTACAAACCCTTGATATTCTAGAGAAGAAAGTGGATAGTGTAGATAGAGAAATTAAGTCTTTATGGACCTACATACATGATAATGAGAAACAGACGCAGGAAAGAATTCACAATATGGAGGATAAACTTGACGCAATAACTTTGTCAGCTGGATTGAGTGCAGACGGTCTTCAGCAAATACAGAGAGAAAACAGTGAGTTAAAAGAGAAAATTACCTACTTACAGTCACAGAGTATGAGAAACAATTTAATATTTGGAAATATTACGGAAAGTGTGAACGAAAGGCCAGATCAAACAGAGTCCAAAGTGAGAGAGTTCATGAAAAATAAACTTGAAATAGCCAATGATATCGTATATCAAATGAACTTAGAGAGAGTGCACAGAATGGGATCAGCCGGTGGTGACGGAGCCAATCGAGATTCGAGACCAAGACGAATAGTTTGCAAGTTTAATCGTTTCCAAGACAGAGAATTGGTGCGTAAACTCAGTAGTAAACTCAAGGGTTCAAACCAATACATCAGTGAGCAGTTCCCTCCGGAAATCAACAAAATCAGAAAAGAGTTATTTCCGAAATTAAGAGAAGCGAGAAGACAGAATAAAACAGCCTGGATCAGCTATGACACTTTGTATATAGATGGTAAACCTGTGAAGGTGGATTAGGGGTTACAGGGGGGAGAACTGAAATGTTTTGTGTGGAACTGTAATGGGCTGACTTTAAACAAACGCTCGGATGATGAATTCAACAAATTATTAATTGAGAATCATATCATTATTTTGACTGAATCGTGGGCTAGCAAAACTAGTAAACTAGAACTAGAAGGGTATAAGTGTTATAACCTGTATAGACACTATAGACATAGAAACGCAAAGCGCAACAGTGGTGGAATTGTTATTTACTGCAGAGATGATATTAGCCAAGGAATTTCAATTGTTAAAAATACATATGATACGATTGTTTGGCTTAAGTTAGACAAACACTTTTTTAATGTGAGAGAAGATGTATATTTATGTGCTGTCTATATATGGCCGGAAAATTCCCCAATATATAGACTGTATGACTGTAATCTTTTTGATCTTTTGCAAAACGATATAAATGAGTTTGAGAACAAAGGCACAATTATCATTACGGGAGATTTTAATGCCCGAACTTCATGTAAAAAAGATTATATTGTATGTGATAATTCTTTCCAAACTGATTTAGATGAATATGTTCCCAACGTTGAACTAGAGCGATATTCGCAAGATAAGGGAAGTAACTCATTCGGGAAAAATCTGATTGATTTGTGCACTTCGAATGCGCTGCGCATAATTAACGGTCGCTTGTACGATGATTTTTCTGTGGGAAAGTATACATATTATTGTAATGGTGGGGCTAGTACGGTAGATTATGTCATTACAAAAGAGTCGTCATTCCCTCTCTTTTCACATTTTGCCGTAGGCGATTTTAATGAATACAGTGACCACGCACCGTTGCATTTTTATCTGACATTTGACAACATCGTGGAAAGTAAACAAAATTTTAATCCGATATTCGAGCGGGTTGAATGGGATAGAGAGGAAAAAGAACGATTCAGATCAGGTTTGATAGCCAGCCTTCCGATTCTTAATAGAATTTTAACTGAAAATACACAGGATGTGGATAATTTAGTATCTTCATTTTCATCTATCATTTCGGACATAGCCGATCCGTTATTTTCGAAAACATCACGTTTTATTCAAGGTTTTGAAGATAAATACCATAGGGAAGAGAAGAAATGGTTTGACCAGCAATGTAGAGAAGCACGTAGTAAATATCTGTCTGCATTGCATATCTTTAATAATGACAGATCACCAATCAATCGGTTGTCTTTAGCCGCAGAGCGGAAAGCATATAAGAAGCTTATTAGATCTAAACAGAAGCGATTTAAATTTAATCAAATTAGAGAATTTGGAAATTTACGAAAGTCAAATCCGCGCCAATTTTGGAAGTATTTTAATAAATCTACAAAGTCTGTCGATAGTAGGATCTCTCTCGATGATTTTAAAGATTATTTTTCCGAAATGTTTGAAAATATTGCATCTTTTAAGTCGGACAGTGCGGAACAGTTTTGCGCTACAAATGATTTTAATAACTTAGATCCGACATATGCAGAATTAGATCGGCCGATATCGTACGCGGAGGTAGTGAATAGTATAAAATCGCTGAAGCGAAACAAAGCTTGCGGGAGTGATAGATTGTTAAATGAATATTTCATTGAATCGTGCGATATTTTAGCTGGACATATAACTGAAATTTTTAACGTTATTTTAAATTCGGGCGCATTCCCGGAAATCTGGACAAAGGGTATTATCGTGCCGCTACATAAAAAGGGTCCAAAAACCGATGTAAATAATTACAGAGGTATCACTTTATTGAGTAATTTCGGTAAACTGTTTACGAGCGTGATTAATAAACGTCTGTCAGACTGGTGTAATGAGAACCATAAAATTTCAGATGCACAATTTGGATTTCGAGAAAACAGATCTACTATTGATGCAATCTTTATTTTAAACTGTCTAATACAAAAATACCTAAGTGAGAAAAAAAGATTAGATTGTGCCTTTATCGACATGCGTAAATGTTTTGACAGCATTTATCAAAACGGATTATGGTATAAATTGTTTAAATTTGGTATTGATGGAAAACTTTTACGGATTATACGGTCAATGTATATGTCTGTCAAATCGTGTGTACGACACTGTAATGAGTACTCGGAGTATTTTGATATCGCAGTCGGTCTCAGACAAGGGGAGATAATCTCGCCTATACTATTCAGTCTTTTCGTTGAAGACTTATACTCGGAGTTATTCTTGCAATCTGATCCAGGTAGCGGTTTGACTATTAAGGATTTATGTGTAATTTTATTATTATTCGCTGACGACATGGTTATTTTAGCCGAAAGCCCCAACGATCTGCAAAAATCTCTATGCCATTATTGTGACGAATGGGGTCTCGAAGTAAATACGGACAAAACGAAAATAATGGTTTTTAGGAATCGAGGAAGATTAAAGAATAATGAAATTTGGACCTACAAAAATATTCAAATTGAAGCAGTAAATGACTTTAATTATCTGGGATGCACTTTTAATCATACCGGTTCTTTCACACTTAACAATCAAACATTATATGGCAAGGGGCTCAAGGCGATGAACGTTTTGATATCTAATCTGAAACGTTATAATACTTCACCACGCGTAGCACTACAGTTGTTCGATGCATTTGTTTCTCCGATTTTATACTACAGTTGTGAAGTGTCGGGTTTCAGTCGGGCTGATATTTTAGAAAAGCTCCATTTAAGATTTTGTAAGAGAGTTTTGGGCGTCCGTCAATCTACATGTAACGCAGCGGTGTACGGAGAGTTGGGTCGATACCCATTGTATATAAACCGGTATGTCCGTATTGTAAAATACCTTTTTAAGCTTACTCGAACTGAAAATATAATATTATCTACAATCACTAATGATGCTATGTGTAACAATACCTTAGGTTCTACCTGTTGGTTTCTGAAAGTCAAGAACTTATTAAGCATGCATGGCTTTGCGTACGTATGGGACGACCCAACAGCCGTGAATCCGAAACATTTTATCCCACTTTTCAAACAACGTTTAGTTGATGAGTTTTTACAAAAATGGTATGAAGATATTGAAAAGGGGCGTGCTTTAGATTCTCTATATAAACACATAAAAGTACATTTCACATTCGAGAATTATTTGAATACAGTCATGAGCAGAGACTTAAGATTAAGTTTGACTAAATTTAGATTGTCAGTACATGGGCTGAAAATAGATTCCGGTAGGTTTGCGGGTCAAGCTACACAACGCAGTGCAAGACTGTGTGCATATTGCAACTCCGGTGAATTAGAAGACGAATTTCATTTTGTCCTTGTTTGTCCGCTCTATTTGGATATTCGTAAGCAATATATTAAAAAGGCATATTTTAAAAAACCAAGTATGATGAAATTTATTAGCCTTTTAAATACAAACTCGCATAGAGAACTTATTAAATTCTGTAAATACTTAAACATAGCACTTAAAAGACGCAAAGCAACATCCATTGATAATGATCGATGATGGGATGATTGGTGGGTGACTGGTCGATCTGTGTAATATGAGACGGCCGGCCGGCCGCCTGATTCTTTGTTAATGTACTCGATCGCCCGTTCCATCTGGCGCATAGTTATTCGTTCAGTCACTCTTTCAATCATCCATTTGTTCGCTCAGGCCCCAGCCCACTTTTTGTTTGTTTTTTTGTTTTAATATATCGGTTTTAATATTGATCCAATCCTTGTTTATTCCTTCGATCGTCTGTATGTTTACCGATTAGTTAACCATTCAGTTTTCTTTTTACTTCGTGTAAGTTGTTGTTCATAGAATTGCACTAAGCTTTCTACAGTTATGCAGTTACAGCTATAGTAAATTTCTAGTTAAACCAGTCCTTTGCTTGTATACTTCTTCGATCGTATATATGTTTACCAATTTTTTACCCATTCATTTTATTTAGTTCGTGTAAGTGTTGCTCATTGTATTGTACCTAGCCTCCCACAGACATGCAGTTACAGCTAGTTGATACATATAATAATTGTATAACGGTTTCATTCACTGAGACTGATGATATGTGACAGATC
Source organism: Tridacna crocea (assembly GCA_943736015.1). Classification (NCBI taxonomy): domain Eukaryota; kingdom Metazoa; phylum Mollusca; class Bivalvia; order Cardiida; family Cardiidae; genus Tridacna; species Tridacna crocea. The sequence goes on from OX031069.1 coordinate 22,696,396, forward strand.
GATTTGTTAGTCTGTCATTTGATTAAGTGACTATTCCTTTTCTTTTCCTTTTCTTTAAGCTGCCACTTACTGTTGTTAAGGGTCCCGTCTTTTGACCTGTTTTTATTGATCAGACTAGCTGACTGACTGATCAGTCAATTATTCCTTCACCGTATCTATACTAATTACAAGTACATGTAACCTATTGTAAATAGAATTTGCTTTTTTACTTCTTTTTATCAGGTACACGTATGAATTCATGTTTATACTATCAGTTATTTCACTATATTTCTATCGTCTAATAGTGATGGATAACTGACTGATTGATCTGATTTGTCAATGAATTCATGTTTATACTATCAGTTATTTCACTATATTTCTATCGTCTAATAGTGATGGATAACTGACTGATTGATCTGATTTGTCAATTATTCAGTTACTTACCATCAATGTATACTAAAACATGTAAACTTCGATACATCTAAACTTTTTCACTTCTATTAAGTCCAGTTTTAAATTTATGCTTACATTCTTTTCATTTCATGACATTTAAGTTGTCAAATAGTGATAATACACGTCATCATTGAATAATTGATTGATAAACCTTATTGTGGTAGTCGACCGACTGATTAGTCGCTCAATCGGACTGGTTGAGCGAGTGATTTTTCGACTGATTGGTGTAATAATTCCTTTATTCTATAATGTCAACATGAGTTTTTCCCTCCACAGACTTAAACTTTAATTTCTGAAAATATCCATTTCACATATTCACTATTTACTCTTCACTTATTTAAAGCTTATTTTTGATCATTCTGAATTTTAAATACATGTAGCAAGAAATTGCGTGACTAAATACATTTGATTTAAAAATTCATAAATTTATATGACTATAAACTATGTAGTTTTTGTCAAATAAACGATGTTCTGTTCGGTTCTGTTCTGTTCTGTAATTGAAAATTATACGTGACCTGTTTTGATTGAAGATCTTGTCCATTTTTTGAGCGAAATTGGAATAATTCTATTGTTGAGAGAATAGCTTGAATTATTTTTCTGGTGTTTATATGGTATTCAAACTACTTTCGTATCAAGCTATTGAAAACATTGTGGCAAAAGGAGACAAATCACCCAGAAGCAAAGCCTTTGAAAACATGCGAATTTTTGGTACTTCTTTGGTAATAATTTATAAAAACAATATGGCAAAGGTGATATGTAATGCGACTATTGAAAACAGAAAAGTGGAAGGTGACGTAATTCAGCAAAGTTAACATATATACAATATACATCTATTCAAATCATTACCAAACGACAACATTTTAGGCTTGTCCAAATCGAAAGCATTTGCAGACGACAAAATAAAGTGACTGAAAATTTGAAGTTCGTCTTGCGAAGGGTAGAAAACATTGTGGGAAAAGGAGAAAACGCTGGTTACCATTATTTTCTCCTTTTCCTGCAATGCCCCTCAAAGATCTCTTTCTCAGGGGCGTCAAAAGCTGGGGTCATGCGGTAATGGGCCAAATTATGCCTCTATAACTTATAGAAGGCCTTCCCAAAACTTAGAGACATCCACAATGACATAAAAAACATTAATATTTGATACAATTTAAAACCTTTGAAAACATAATGGTTTTAAGCATTTTCATCAGTATTTTGGTGATTTATCATTATGAGAGTGCAGCCTGTCTTAACATAATAGCATGGTTGATATATTTTGCCAGGTTATATACAACTTTTTTATTTGTAGAAGACATCAAAATTTCAAACTTGTTCAATGTTGGCCACCGACAGAAAAATGGTTTTAGAAATTGTCTTCGTAAAGCTCGATAAAATGGACATGCTAACAAGAAATGATATTCACTTTCAGTTACGTTCATGTTACAGACTTTACAAATTCTTTCTGCTCGAGGAATATTCTTATATCTGCCCGTTTCTATTTCTAAGTTATGAGACGCGGTTCGAAATTTGCATAGTGCGATTCTTAAATTTTTGTCCGAGATAAAATTAAGATATTTTTCTTGTTTAAATGAGTGCTTAAAAATACTGTAATAATGAAGACGTGGAGAGTTGTTTATATTTGAGTACCAAGATTGATAATATTTATCATATATGCGTTGTTTGATAAGCTGAAAGTTTATTGATTCAATTTCTTGATTTATCCACAAGTTATTGAATCCGAGTGACTGAAGAACTTTTTTAACATGATAGGCCCAATTAAGTTTATTATACGAAAAATTAGAGTCAGCGTCTTTTTTTAACATTTTGTACACTAGTCTAACAACACTGTTTTGTGGCAACTTTAAAATTTTTAACCAGTAGCATTTATACATATTATGTGTAAAACAGGAAATAAACAATTCTATACGTTTACAACTTAATGAACAAAACCAGCACTGTGCAAAGAGAAATCAAAGCGTTGAGAACACTGAAGCGGTATTTGTCAAGGAAGCTTTAATGTGGAATTATGATTTAAAAGAAAACGAGAAACATTATTCAAATGTCGACTTGAAAGTCAACCAACTAGACAAATGAATACTTTTGTGGATGAAGAAAGGATACTCATGACAAAGCTTAGTTTATTTGTGTATTGGTAGTCTCCTTTTGATCATTAGGAGTAGTCAGAAGTAATGTTCCTTGACAGTATAATGCATAATGGATAGAAACAGAAACCATGTGAATAATCGAATAAAATTAAGTTTCTACCTGAAAACTATGATTTTGAAAAATCTTTGGCAGTAAACATTTAATTCCCAGCGTTACAATCAATTATTTCGATCTATATATATCAATGCCAAATCAAATTGAGTAACGCGCAATTATGGGATGAACAAGCCATGGGACGAGTTGGTCTTTTAACGAAAAAGCTCAGGACCAAGCAATCGGTAGACAAATTATGTATCATTGCGCCAATGGAAGGCTAAGAGCGAGTGAAACTATTTTCAATCAAAAAAATAGTATTTCCTCAATGGCCTCACTTGGTGTATTGTAACCTGCCATTTCAAATTACATATCTGGGTGCTACCGAAAAACTCATTTGCGCTTGAGAAAAATTAAGTTTATTTGGGTTTATTTCCTTTGGCTTTTCACAAAATACTTTACAATTCATGGTCTTCAAAATTCAATATTGAACTCATACTCGTATTGTCTTCAACAAATACCACAAAATGAATTCTGACACTTTTTCTATCTATCAATGTTCCGCAATTAAATCACTGCTTTGTTTGTCCCTTTGAAAGAATGAAAATACCAGTACTGTTCACGAATATGAGAAAAGGGCATATACCCAACAAGCAGTCACATGAAGGTGGATCCATAAAATTGTTTTTGTCTACTCGTAACAATTGACTAAATCTTGAGTTAGAATGGCCATTGGCATACAGATAATTGACCAGTAGCAAAAGGTTCCGACCTGCGCAGGCTGAGCTAGGTCGATACATTTTGCAAATGCAATAAGCCCCCTTTCATAGAGCATGGCTCGTACATAGAGGCCCTGTGTGGTTAAGTGTAGGACTCGTGACCTGGAGGCCACGGGTGCGAGCCTCACTGGCTCCACTGGGTTTTTTCGTGGGAGTGTCATTGGGCAAGACAACGCCCTAGCCTAGTACTGATGAAACCATTAGCCTGCTGTCGTCTGTGCTATCGCTGAAATAATTTTGAAAGTATCGTAAAACACCTTTCAATCGACCAACCTCTAACCTTGAAATTATGAATATGGTCATGTCTGTTTAACACTTTACCAAACGACAAAATTTTAGACTGGTCCAAATTGAAAGCACTTACAGACGAAAAAATAACATAGCTCAAAAATTGAAATTTGTTTCAAGCATGGTAGAAAACATTGTGGGAAAAGGAGAAAATGTTGGTTACCAGCATTTTCTCCTTTTCCCACAATGTTTTCAAAAGGCTTCTATGTCAGGGTCGTAAATACCAGGGATTGTTTGGTAAAGGGTTAAAGTCATAAAATGGAATTTATTTCATCTCGTGAACACCATTGATGTCGGTAATATTTTCACTCATTGCTGCGCCACTCGTAAAAATATTACCGATGGTATTCACTCGACGAAATCAATTTCGGTCCTTCACCGAAAAAAACAAATATCCTCTATTTATAAGGCAGCAGGTACGTACTGATATTTGTGGATTAAAGTGGGTAAACGTCTCTAACTCGGTCTCGAGCTCATAACCTGTGAATTGAGTTCGAATGAAATCTAGAACTGCCTGCTTATTACCCGGATTCGCTGAGTGATGCCTATTGACTGAAAAATGGTCCCGAATTGTGCTTTGTAAGAAAACTTCGTCTGCTGCAATCACACTCCCTGAAAGTTTGAAGGTTATGTAGTGGCGTTATAAAAATACAATGAAAGTTTGGTTTAAAAAAGTTTGTTTCATGGCAATTAAGAGAAAAGCTTTGTGAGAAAAAAAATAGGCCCGCGTTTTCTTCTTTTCCCACAATGTTTTTAATATTTTGAAATAAAATTCTATAGTTCAAGACCGGTCGAGTTGTTCAGTAGTTAGCGAAAATGGGCCTAAACCAAGTGGATGCGGCATACTTTCTTCTAGGCGATCTTTCGCCTCTCACCTCTGATGCTTGTGAGAAAAGCAGTCAATGGCACGAAAAGAAAATTGTGTTAGTATTGGTGTGAGAAAAGCCTGGAAACACATGCCTAGGTGTACATACTAGGCAATTTCGTTTAGATGAATTTACTAGTCTCTCATCTGGTTGATTGGCGTGCACTGTTTGCCTAGGTAACTATTGCGCAGGAACCAGACTACTATTTCCGTCTTCTATTGAAGAGTTGGAAAATAAAACCATTATTTTTCACTGGTCTTAACCATGAAATATAAAACAATATTCCACCGTTATTTCTTAATGAAAAACTAAAAAGGCATTAATAAATAACCTTTTAATTTCACCAGGATGTTAATGTTAATTATGATGTTGTAGGGATAAACTCATAGCCTTATGATTTCATGATAATTGTTAATCTCCCATTATTCCAATAAGAAGGTCCTTTTCTATATTCAATACCTCATCGCAGTATTCATATTCCAAATACATGTTTCAGATTACGAGTATCTAACGGTTTGATGATCTATTCAAATATCAGTGATGAGTTACGAGAACTGAATTCATTTTAAATCAGGAACTTTAAAGTTTTCTGCGTGAAAACTGAGCTCAAAGACCTATAAGTTAAACTTTTGTTAATGTCACCAGCCTTTTTGCTCAAGTTTGACAAATCTATTAATTTGTAAAACAACAACAACAACAACCAATCTATGAATTGAAATGGTGTATTTCTAAAACTATGAATATCGTGCTCCCATGAATATTGGAAGATACCGTCCTGGTAGATACTGTACAAGTTTACTTGCATTCTATACTATGTCATTTTATTGAAGTGTCGCAGGAATTTCCAGCTTTAGATAATTCTTCGGGTTCACATTTTAGCACAATAATTCGGCCATCACGGCTATCGGTCTCTTTGTTTAATGTACAAAATAAACATTAAACACGTTTGACAAAGGAATCAAAGCGACAAGAATCAAATGCTTGTTACAAACTCGATCGATTATAACATATATATAATGTATCATAAATCCAATCCCCAAATGTGCAACATCTGATCCAAGAGATCCTCTATCATACAGGGGCATCTCCCTCGCTTGCACGATGTATAAAATTTATTCTAAAATCTTAAATGATAGATTATCCACCTGGGCTGAATCTAATAATATTTTATCGGATGAGCGAATGGTTTCCGTAAGAAGAGGAGCACTGTAGATCATATTTGTAGTCTTGTAAATCTGATTGAAACCCGTAAAAAGCAGAAACAATCGACGTTTGCTGCTTTTATAGACTTTCGTAAGGCATATGATTTTATAAACCGAACGAAACTATGGAATAGATTAATTGATATAGGTTTGACAGGCAAAATGTTAAACGCTGTGAAATCGTTATACTCGTCTGTAGCTGCGTGCATTCGGGTTAATTATTTTGTAACAGACTGGTTTCCTGTAGACAGCAGTCTAAAACAAGGTTGTGGGTTATCTCCCTTATTGTTCAATTTATACATAAATGATCTCGTCCTGTACTTAAAGGCACTGGATATTGGTATAAGAATTGACAATGAGAAGGTCTGTATCCTTCTTTATGCTGACGACATGGTTCTACTGGCTGAAAGCGAGTATGATTTACAGGTGCTACTTAATGCGTTAAACGACTGGTGCTGTGCTAACGATATGCAAATAAATCCCGATAAAAGCAATGTTATACATTTCCGATCTCCATCGCAGATTCGGTCAGAATACATTTTTACTTGTGGCACAAGTGTTCTATTAACTGTTGACAAATATAAGTATTTGGGCCTAGTATTACAAGAACATCTTGATTTAAATGTAACTGCCAGAATGGTAGCACAAAGTGCGAGTAGAGGTTTAGGATTGCTTATTGCCAAATGTAAGCTTCTTGGTGGCGTTTCCTATGATGTTTTCACTAAACTTTATGACTCTTTAGTTTGGCCTATAATATCATACGGGGCTTGTGTGTGGGGATTTAAATCGTTTTCTTGCATTAATGCAGTTCAGAATCGAGCTATGAGATTCTACCTAGGAGTCGGTAAATACACGCCAAACGCTGCTGTTTATGGGGAAATGGGTTGGGTTCCACCCATTGTTCGTCAGTGGAAATCAATTGCTATTTTCTGGGCGCGCCTTTCTCAGACAAATAACTACCGATTGAATAAACGTATTGCAGTATGGGCTAACTCTCAATCTATGCATTGTAAAAACTGGTTTTATTTTGTTAAAAAACAATTTTTGTCTCTTAATCCTAATTTCGATCTTGATTTGTCCGGCCCATTACATAAATTTTCATTTACGCAAGAAGTCGAAAGAACGTCTATGGATTTGTTCATAACCGAATGGTTAACAACACTGAATAGTACTACCGGTACATCCGGAAAGGGTCGTAACAAATTACGTACATATAGAACTTTTAAACACGAATTTAAAACAGAAGAATATTGTAAATTGATTCTACCGCCAGGTCATAGATCAGCGCTTTGTAAATTTAGATGTGGGGTAGCTCCTATACGAATAGAAACTGGCCGCTTTGAGAACCTGAAATTGAATGAACGTAAATGCCCCTTTTGTAGTGCAGTCGAGGATGAGTCACATGTTTTATTAGAGTGCAATGTTTACAATGGTCTGAGAACTAATTTATTTTCAAAAGCAGTAGAAATTAAACCGAACTTTTCATTTCTAAGCAAACCAGATCAACTAAGTCTTTTATTATCCAATCAGTACCTGATAAAATTTTGTGCCAAAACCTGCCTAGACATTCTTAAGCTAAGGTCATTTTCTGTCAGTAAATAACAATATTTCTTATCTCCGTGTTCTTTTTTTTTTTACCTCTACAAGATTCAGCTGCTGATTTATAACAAATATCCCAGGACAGTATCCGAGCGATCCGAAGACTACAACACGAAACTAGCCATAAACTGTAGTTTTTAAATACGTTTTAAAAATTATGTTTTATGGTAAAATCCGCAACTGAATTTTACCACTTATGTAGAATATGTAGAATATTTTATGCATTGTTTTTATGATAGTCTCTTATAATTCTATATAGAATGGTCATGTACATGTACTTCCATGTCTTTTATATCAGTTGTAAATATTGTTGTACATGAATGAGACTTTAATAAAGATTATTATTATTATATATATAATTATATAAAGTACATATAATAAAGGGTTAAGATAATGCGCATTTTGATTCAGCTTCTTTTCCAGGTTGTACATAGTAACTGTTGACTGATCGTTCGTTTATATGTCGTTTATATGTCATTTATATGTCATTGTTTGTACTACTAGAGTACATTTATTGTATCTGTTAAGACAAGAAACTGTAAAGTTTACGTCTAATAAAGTATCTATCTATCTATCTATCTATCTATCTATATAAAGGGTGAATTCAGCAATGTTTGGTTACCATCCTTTTTGATATAAATTATGGTACGTGAGGCAAGAATAATGTAATATTTACATAAAAACATTTTATCAATGCCCCAGCAAGAATTAAGATCCGTTCTATGCAGTCTGATCTTTATCTACACTGTCCGCAAAAGGTCGTGGAGTCGCGCTTAGCAGCCTAAAGGTCAAGGGCTTAGAACCACTTAACCCTTTACCAAACTAGCCCTGGTTTTCACGAGTCTGCTGTACAAGTTGTTTGAAAACACTGTGGGAAAATGAGAAATTGCTCGTAACGAGCAATTTTTCCTTTTCCCACAGTGTTTTATACCCTTTAGGAAAACTTACTACCATTTTCATCAAATTTAAAATTGTTGTCTGCAAACTCTTTCAGATTGGAAGAGTTCAAAAATTTGTCATTTGGGAAAGGGTTAACAGTTGTAATCATTGTTTAAAATACACTCATAAGTGTAAAAATGAAGAGCATAATAATTGAGATAAAGTGTTAACTTTATACTTAGCTTCCCATAATAACCAAGTAATTTTGATTCTTTGACATTTCTCTTACATTTCTCCTTACTAAACGACAGAAATTTAGACTGTTCCAAATTGAAAGCACTTACAGACGACAAAATAATCAGAACTCAAAAGCTGAAATTTGTTTCCAGCAGGGTAGAGAATATTGTGGGAACAGGAGAAAATGCTGATAACCAGCATTTTCTCTTTTTCCCAAATGTTTTCAAACGATTTCTATCTCAGGGTCGTAAATACCAGGGATTGTTTGGCAAAGGGTTAACCTCTTGGTAATTCTATTTTGGCCTTTGGAAGTCTAAGTTCAAGGGTCAATGACTTTTGAGATTCAAAACCTAACGAGAGCTTTGATAAAAGAATTTTAGCAACACGCTTTCTTTTAATTCATTACCAAATGACAATGTTATAGGTCTGTCCAAATCCAAAGTATTTGCAGACGATAAAATAAAAGTGAAGTGGTTACCAGCATTTTCTCCTTTTCCCACAATGTTTTCTAAAGGCTTATTTCTCAGGGTCGTCAAAAGTAGGGATTGTGTGGTAATGGATTAACACGGTGCTCAGCACATAACAAATAAAAGAAAATCCAATAAAATTGATATATTTTGGAATCAATTTTACAAGCTGGACACTATTTAGGATAAAAAAAAAAGTTATATTTTGCGACTGAAATAATTCATTATAGGCCAAAATAGGGTAAAATTTGGTTTTTATTCTGTAGTTAGAATATTCTTGCTTAACCCATTACAACACAATCCCTACTTTTGAAACCCCTGAGAAAGAAGCCTTTAGAAAACATTATGGGAAAAGGAGAAAATGTTGGTATCCAGCATTTTCTCCTTTTCCCACAATGTTTTCTACCCTTCACATAACAAATTTCAAATTTTCAGTCGCTTTTATTTTGTCGTCTGCAAATGCTTTCAATTTGCACAAGTCTATAATATTGTCGTTTGGTAATAAGTTAAAGGTTGCTTCTTAAGCACAGTCATACCCCCATCATAATAAATAATGCTTAACCCTTTCCCCGCTAATCGCGACTAGCTGACCTTTTGCGGACAGTGTAGATCAAGATCAGACTGCACAGAACGTGCAGTCTGATCTTTGATCTACACTGTCCGATAAGGAGATATCATTCCCCAAAGTCTAAGTTTGAAACAACAATATTTGGGTAATTAATATCGAATTGAAAAATGATTTTAATAGTTACATAGCAGGATAAGGATTAAGTATTCTTTGGCTCAAAAAAAAAAAAATAACTGGGGGCACTGCTGATAAATAAAGTATGTTTCAACTATAAAATACTAAGAGAAAGAGAACAAATTGTTAAAACAAAAAAAAAAAGATGTTTACCGCACAGTATAAGAACCACAAACAACTGCATTTTTGCGCCCAACACTTTTAAGTTTTCCCCGGTTTAACTCCGACTTGCAGCGTTGATTATAGATCCTGTTTTCATTTATCGAGAAACTTCAGTACAGAATTTGTAAAATTGCTGCTGGCAAACAAAAGAACCCTAGATCACTGCGCATGCCCGCATTCTAGGTCCTTCAATGGTGTATTTCGATTGTTTCGTCACGCTTTCATCACTTGAACCCCTGTCAGTTTTAACGACACTGGAAAATAAGACTTTTGAAACATTGTGGGAAAAGGAGAAATACTGGAAACTAGCATTTTCTCCTTTAGCCCACAATGTTTTCTAAGGTTCATCGTTGTTGCCACATTTAAGCTGTAGTCTGCAAAATACTTTCAGTGATGGCCTGCATAAAACCCTGAAATAGAAGCCTTATGAAAATATTGTGGGAAAAGGAGTAAATGCTTGTAAATAGCATTTTGTCCTTGCTTGATGCAATGTACTGCGTGCACCATTTCCTATACCAATCATAGAGTAGGGCTGGCACACTGATCAACGTGAGCCGCGGACACCATTATGTTCTCGGTACACCAGATCGGATTTTCCACGGAAGAACCGGAGCTAGTGTAAGTATTTTCATTTTTATGGACCTGATAAACCTACATTGAAATGTTGATTTACAGCAATGTCAAGGCGAATGATTGATCTGTTTACAGACATACTAGGGAATAATAATACCATCATACAAGCGAGCTGTGGCTTTATGAGCAACTGGGGTTTTCGGACAAAATCCCCTTACGATTGTTCATTTTACAAGTTTGTATAATAAGATAATGTATCCCCTAAAGGAACACAAAATTTCACTCGGAAATGTCCATCCAAAGCGAAGATATACGTTTTTGAATTGACCTGGGTAGAGGAAAAAATGCTAACAAGACACCAATTACATTTTCAGTGTTTGCACATGGACACCAGATCAGCTTGCGGTAACTGGACACCAACCTTTAAATCATCAATATTTCTGTCTGAAACTCGATGTATGAACTATATACGAAGACTATTTCTGTAAACATTAGGTCACTACGGTCCATTACCTGATAAAGAGCATGTTCAACCCAATTTCATTACTTCTAGCACTTGCTTTCTGATTATGGCTGAGTCATAGGTCCATTTTCACGATTTTTCTTGAAACATTTGAAATATTATGGCAATTTACGAAGTAGACCTGCGATGCTTGATCACGATTGACCGGCCATTGCCTCCAATGTTGGTGCAAGACATGTTCTTTTTTTTACAGTGTTTCAGTTTTGTGAATGGCGAATTAACCCATTACCACGCAGTCACGAGTTTTAATACCCCTGGGAAAGATGGCTCAGAAAAGCATTGTCCATAAAGAAAAACCCCTGTTAACTAATACAGAGTGTGCATTATTTACCATATTTGGCCTGATTCTTAGTTTAAATGATTTACAAATCCGCTTGGCCAACTGCCAGCGGGCTGTGAGAATGGCGTTGTACCCTTCGTACATTTGCATGCGTGCGTTTGCTCGTCTACGCGTTTATTTCTAAACTTTTTATTTAATTGACCTCTCATCAGAAACCACCAAGTGGAAATCAACAAAAAATCAACGTGGATGTTTCCATAAATGTCTTTCGAGATAATCCGATCCGTCAAAAAACATGGCTTATGTGGAAGAAACTTATTTTCCATGTACGGCGCGTTGTGAAAATTGTAAAATTTGTCCTCTCAAAAGAACTCAATCATGAGATTGACACTGGGTAGCCAGCCTGCTATCACATTCCTTCAATAAATTTTGATCTGTTGAAAAACATGGCTTTTGTTGGTGGGGCTTATTTTCTCTTTGTGTCATAAAGCGGAAGTACTAGCAGCTCTTAAATTCATTGATAATACATGTATGTACATGTATTTCATAACACAGATGATCTCTGATAATGTTTCATTTCATCCAATATGCTGGGTGATCATGATATATGAGATATTAATCTTTATTGTTACAAACTTACACGTAGAAAACATAGTTCTTGGAAATGCAGCATTAGTGCTCAGAAATAGGTACAGTTCAACATATATTAATAAATTACCAAAGGGACGGTCAAAAGAGCTTGCCAAAGGCAGGTGCTTGCTTGATACAGATGAACGTCTGGGCATTGCTATTTGTTGGGAACTACATGTATGCTTGTTTATTCAGGTTGTTTGCTTAATACAGGTGGCCAACATGCCAGGTTTTAATGTATTTCGTGTTACTGAAATTTATTGGAGAGGTCATCAGACCCTCCAACAGTGGTGAGTTTAAAATACAGACTGCCACAGAATTTGCTGTCTAATTCTATTTCTTCGAGCGTAATTGTTCTGATACACAGTCTGTTTCGTCATGGTTTTGTAAATAAAGCGAAATGATAAAAAACAAAACAGGAATAGACGTGGTTTATTTTTCTAAATGACGAATTTTAGAAAAGATTTAATTTAGTAATTTGCCATGGCTGCAAATAACCTCTCTAATAATTGTAGTTTTAGTATTAAGTAAATATTCAAAACAGAAGAAAATATACGAAGAAAAGAGAAAGAAGACCGCTGGACAAGAACATGCAACTTGAAAACGCGACAAGAGGGTCATATTATCGTCATGTAGAGGATATGAGGTTTCTACGCGGCGGCTGTTTTACTCGTATCTTAGATGTACTAAAATATATTGAAATCGAAAGCCAACAAAATATTTGAAAACATTGATGCTGACCTCTCCTGGATTCTTTTTTAAAGAAGCCAACTTGTATTTGTCAATGTCAATTTATGCAGTGGTTATTATACTTTTGAGTTCTTCCCAGCAACATTGTATGTCGCATGCTTTTCATGTTCCATCAGTTCTCTTTCACCTATTAAAAAGTGGCTTGTAACTGTATTCTTCCCAGTTCCTTACTTGCTCCAGAGGTATGTGTAACTGTAATTTAGCATTTCCATAGTTGTATGTCGCCCGAAAAGATTTCGTGGAGTATAGGTCCGACGCACACTAGTCAATGTATATGTTTGGTTGTCGTCTTTAGCTCGACTGTTTTGGGACAAAAAGCCGAGGCATTGTCATTATCCTGTCGTCGTCGGTTTAGTCGTTGTTGGTGTTGTTGAAATATATGTTCACTATCAAAAGAGCAATCCATTCTATCAAGAGAGATAAATGTATATGCACTTTTGTAAGAATTATGTCCCTTTTTGGACTTAGATTTTTTATCGACTATCCAGCACATGACAGTCGAACGTTGGCACCTGTTTACCGTGCTCTTGTCACAGGAATCGGACGTTTAGTTGGTGAAAATAGCTGAATGTCAGCCGAAGTAGTCACTCTCTATTCTAAAATATACAAGGAATGCAACGGATTTCAGATCAAAATTTGACACGACTGTCACCGAAAATCATCTCTGAAAATGCGGTCAAACCAATATTAGCCGACATAAACACGCATCTACCGTGCTCTTAATTATGTAATCTGCAGATTTATAAAGTCCCTACCTGCCGTGAATCACTCATTCCCCATTAACAACAAGCTGATGAAATAAACTCTATATTTCCCTAGGGCGATATTTATCAAGAATCAGCCTCTCGGCGAAGCTTCCATTCTACACCAACTTCCGGTTATCGGAGTGAATGAAAAGGTCAGTTTAGTTTTTCCAATAAATCACGTCAGAAATTTTTCATAATATTTCCGAATGTACAAGTTAAATCTAAGAAAAATCATGTTATATTTATATCAACACAATCGATGCAAGTTAGTTGGTTCTAGAACATCGAGAGGTATTTTCAAACTCAAAGTGAAAATTGTACAAGTGAAAAAATGTCAGTAATCATTGCTGAGAAATGTCAAAAACAAACTCACTTCTTTATCAGTACTCGAATGTTTACAAATACAGTGTGTCTATATGTGTTAAGCATTACCTTGAAGATAACTAATTTTCATAGTTCCTTTGGTATGAAGCGTCTTCTACAAAAAAGTTTTAAGAATGAAAGAACTGAACATTTTCGGTGTATGTACAGTTTAACCTCAAAGCCGGCAATCCAACGTATACGTTGGCCAGTGTGACCAATTCTTGCACTTAAAAGTATTGAACACGAATTACAAATTCTTTGTATTAGTTAATAGGGTTTTTTTTCTGTATGGACAATGTTTTTCTAAGCCATCTTTCCCAGGAACATTGAAGCTCGTGATTGCGTGGTCATGGGTTAATACACCATTAACAAAACCGAAACGCTGTAAACAAGGAACATGTCTTGCACCAACATTGGAGGCAATGACCGGTCAATCGTGATCAAGCATCGTAGGTCTACTTCGTAAATTGCCATAATATTGCAAATATTTCAAGCAAAAATCGTAAAAATGGATCAATGACCCTCAGCCATAATCAGAAAGCAAGTGCTAAAAGTAATGAAATTGGGTTGAACATGCTCTTTATCAGGTAATAGACCGTAGTTACCTAATGTTTGCAGAAATAGTCTTCGTATATAGTTCATGCATCGAGTTTCAGACGGAAATATTGATGATTTAAAGGTTGGTGTCCAGTTACCGCAAGCTTTTTCTGATCTGGTGTCCATGTGCAAACACTGAAAATGAAATTGGTGTCTTGTTAGCATTTTTTCCTCTACCCAGGTCAATTCAAAAACGTATATCGTCGCTTTGGATGGACATTTCCGAGTGAAATTTAGTGTTCTTTTAGGGGATGCATTTATCTCATTATACAAACTTGTAAAATGCACAACGGAAAGGGGATTTTGTCCCAAAATTGGTAACAAACTTCAACACAATAAACCCCCAGTTGCCAATAAAGCCACAGCTCGCTCGTATGATGGTATTATTATTCCCTAGTATGTCTGTAAACAGATCAATCATTCGCCTTGACAATCATTCGCTGTAAATCAACATTTCTATGTAGGTTAATCAGGTCCATAAAAAATGAAAATACTTACACCACCTCCGGTTCTTCCGTGGAAATTCCGATCTGGTGTATTGAGAACATATGGTGTCCGCGGCTCACGCTGATCAGTGTGGCTCGGAGATGATAGAAGGTGATTTGAATTTAGGTTTGTCGGAATTCGACTTTTTGGATGAAGAATTCGTCCCTGACTCAGTTATTTGGAATTAATTTCTAGGATCCAATACAGGGAGTTTTATTATTTTCTTTTTATTTCATTGTTTTCATGCCATGTCAATTAACCATGCGTCCCCAAAACCAATACTGACACTTGTAAACTGTACCGATTCAGTCGAGGCAGCAGTTGGTTAACTTGAATTCTGCATTGTTTGTCGCTAAGATTATACAACTGATACTTAAACCCTATGACACAAAAATGAAATGGTCCAGTGATAAAAATGGAACCGTCATATGTTTAAAATGTGGCGCTAACAGACACTTGTACATGTAGTACAGCACATGTCAGCCTGACAGGACAGTAGGGCGGAGTTTCCACAATTTACTGGCGCATGCACTCTCCGCCTTAAACACTTAATGATTAAGTGGCGAACTCTTAATAATTAATTGTTCTGAGAGCCAGGTTTAATAGATAAGACGGACGTTTTTTTTTCCAAAATATGGTGATTGGCCAGCAAATGAGGTTAAACACTAAAGTACATCATTGGCAAGGTCTTAAGATCATCTTTCGATTTGTTTTATTGTACACCTTCAGGGAAACGACAGGTCATGTCCTTATCTAATATTTTCTGAAAATACAATGTACAATGAATGACACAGTTTCTGGGGAATATAAGAGGGATATTCAAAGAGTATCAGGAATATTTGTCTCAAATTTCTAGCCAATTACTGGATGTGGATCTGTAAAAAAGGGCAGTATTATATTACATTTAGTTTAAATAACTTTTTCACTACAATCAGCGACTTAACTCCTTACCAAACGACAAAACTTCAGACTGGTCCAAATTCAAAGTATTTACAGACGACAAAATAAATATTGCTAAAAAAAAAAAAGAAATTTATTTCGGGAAAGGTAGAAAACATTTCGGGAAAAAGAGGAAATGCTGGTAACCAGCATTTTCTCCTTTTCCCACAATGTTTTCAAAAAGCTTTTTTTTTCTTCATGGGCGTCAAAACTCGGGATTGTGTTGTAAAGAGTTAAGTAGCTTTTGCAGTAAGTGTCGAACAAGATCAGACTGCACAGAATGTGCAGTCTGATCTTGGATCTACACAATCCGCTACATGAAGCTATACTATGAAACCTAAATGTAGACCCGGAAAAAAAATCTAATTGCCAGCATTTTCTCTGTGTCCCAAAATGTTTTCAAGAGGCTTCTTCCTAAGTGTTTTTTGTAATAGGATTAGTGTGAAAAAGTAATTTCATTATTATAAACTGTTTGCATAATATTGTGAAATAATCTCTCTCGATTCTGCTTCCTGGGAACTACACCTGTCTTACCAGTACTCGCGCCGAATGTGTGGGCCAATGAAAAATCCCAAAGTTGACATCCACTCCCGGGTATCAGACTCGGGACCTGGGTCACCAACCATTCTTAAGAACGTTCTTTGTCTAAATCTTCAAGATTTTCTGACTGTGAAAGTAACAGGACTTCTGATTGGCTAAACCAAATGGTTTAGCCAATCAGAAGTTCTGTTCCTTTCACATTGACAAAAATCTGACGAATAAGCCTAGGAATGATCTTAAGAACGGTTGCGGAATACGGACCCTGATGGTGACGAGGCCAACGCTCTACCTCACAGCCACGGACACCTCTTGAGATTGGTTGGTTGAATGATGTTTCTCACAACCTCAACACCGTATCTGATGACAAAGTATTGTTTGCGCATATCATATTCTTCGAAGATTCGACCTATCTTATATGACGCATCACTAGCCCCAAAAGCGGGCAGACTGTAATATTACGCTCTATATAGTAGCAATGTAGAAGATTGCTTTTATCAATACGTTTGAGGAGAAATGAGACCTGCGTTAGCTCCAGATTTCTCTAAACTGCTGATCATAGCTGAGTGAATTGTACGAGGTAGCGTTTTATTGAGTAACCGTTTATTTTAGTTTGAAATTTAGAGTAACGGTTGTCGCGTATAGGAAAGTGGTTCGGTTCTGTACCCAAATTAGATAGATGAGTATTTATAGAATGCCATCTAGCTGGAGATAATGGATGACAAAGTGCAAAGTAGATCTAGTTCGAATTAAAAGCCTTTGCAGACGACAAATTAACAGTGGCTTAAACAATGAGATGTGTCCTTAGCCCATTACCACACAATCGCTACTTTTGACGACCCTTTTGACAAAGCCTTTAGAAAACATTATGAGAAAAGGAGAACATGTAGGTAACCAGCATTTATCCTCTTCCCACAATGTTTTCTACTCTTCACAAAAAAAATTTCAAATTTCTAGTCACTTTTTATTGTGTCGTCTGCAAATGCTTTCGATTCGGACAAACCTAAAATATTGTCGTTCTGTAATGAGTTAAAGGAGTGAAAAAGATGCTGGGAAAAGTAGAACGAGAGGGCCAAGATGGCCCTGTATCGCTCCACTGGCTAATAAGTAAAGACTCTACAAGCCAAACATTACAATATTTGGCCAATTGGTTTCTAACTTGAGGACATACAATTTTTTTTCTATAAAATCCTAAGAGAAAGTCATGGCCCCCGGGGCAAGCCAATTTTGACCGCAAAGCTAAAATTACTTGAATCCTGGTGGATCTCCACAACATAAAGCCCCTACCAAATAATACAGGTCTAGAATATGCGGTTATAAAAAAAGATTTTCAAAGTTTTCATACTAAAGGCTCTTTAAAACATGAGACCCATGAGACAGGGGTAAATTTAGTAGCTAAGTCTTTATCATGGTTAATAACAAGATGACTTATGTTGTTTTCACCACAAAAGCCCATGTAAAACTTGTGACCCCTGGTGTGGAGACAAACTTGATCCAAAGGCTATAATTTGGGCCTTCCTGGTAGAGGCTCACTAGATAAAGCTACATGCAAAATTTGGTAGTCCTAGGCCTCATTGCTAGGTACAAGTAGATTTTTAAAAATTTCCCATTATGGGCCTGTGTAAAACTTGTGACCCCCAGGAAGGGGCCAAATTTAATCCCATGGCTATAATTTGGGCCTTTTGGGAGACAACCACCTGATAAAGCTAGGTGCCAAATTGAGTAGCCCTGGGCCTTACGGCTTGGTACGAGAAGATTGTTAAAGTTTTCCCAATATAAGCCCATATATAACTTGTGATCCCTGTAGCTGGGCAAAACTTGACCCCAGGGCTACAATTTGGGCACTTTTGGTAGTCAACCACTTGATAAAAGATACATGTCAAATTTGGTAGCCCTAGGCCCTATGGCTAGGTAACAGAAGGATTTTAAAGTTTTACCTACATAAGCCCATACAAAACTCGTGACCCCCGGGACGAGGCCAAATTTGACCCCAGGGCTATAATTTGGGCACATTTGATAGACAACCACTTGCTGAAGATACTTGCCAAATTTGGTAGCCCAAGGACTTATGGCTAGGTACCAGAAGGATTTTAAAGTTTTCCCTACATGATCCCATGTAAAACTTGTGACCCCCGGAGCGGGGCCAATTTTGACACCAGGGCAATTATTTGAAGGCACTTGGTAGATGTCTACTAGATAAAGCTATATACATGCCAAATTTGGTAGCCCTAGGCCTCATGGTTTCAGAGAAGAAGATTTTTAAAAAAAATCAAATTTTTCAGTTTTGTTGCCATGGCAACCACAGTTTTTGAAGGATCGAAAATTTTTGTGGAGAAGAGAGAGAAAATGCTGGTCACAAGTATTTACTCCTTTTACCCCAAATACTTTTAAAAGCTCTACCATTCTCTACGTCTCTGCCACACGGCAAAGCTTTGGGCATGATAAATTTCAAGGTATTTGGAAGCAACAATTTAAATATAGTTAAAAAAGTTGAATTGCTTTGGAAGGAAAGAAAACATTGTGGAGAAGTAAGAAAAAATGCTGGCCATCTGTATTTTCTTCTTTTACCTCAAGGTTTTCAAAAGCTTTATCCCTCAAGTTCGTTTTAATTCGGGATTTTGTGTTAAACGGGGTAAATGGTCGTTGTATTAATTTCTTTGTCAATAAAATTAACAAATGTGTCTGATTTTAGGCCGGGCCAGAGGCCTTATTACTCAATGAATCCCTGAGTACCAGCGATAACGAATCAATAGGTGACTAGTTCTTTCTCCCTCCACCACAATGTTTCCAAAAGCCTTATTTTCCAGGGTCTTAAAACTCGGGAATTGTTTGGTCAATAGTTAAGCTTTGTCATGAACTATTTGTAGACGAATGTCGTATAATATTTTATTATTTTGATCAAGAACGACTCTATTTGCTTATCTCAAACGTGTAAGATATATGAAAAATTGTGTTGTACATAGTAACTTTTCCGATGCTTGTATTTAATTTAACCCTTTACCAAACAATCCATAGTTTTAACGACCCAGAGGAAGAAGCCTCTGAAAACATTGTGGGAAAAGGAGAAAATGCTGGTTACCACAATGTTTTCTACTCTTCTGAAGTTAAGTTTCAAGTTTTGGGTCACATTATTTTGTTGTCTGCAAATGCTTTCATTCTGTCTAAAGTCTAATATTTTGTCCTTTGGTAAAGATATAGCAGCGCGAGAAAATTCGATATCGCGCGAAACCGAAGGTTAGTCTCGCGCGATGTCGAAATTTCCTCACACAGCGAGAAGTAAATGCAAATATCAGAGAAGTTACGACCATTATCTCCCGCTAGATGGCATTCTATAAACACTCATCTATCGAATTTGGGCATTCTGGGTACAGAGCCGAACCACTTTCCTTCGCGACAACTGTTACTTTGAATTTCAAACTAAAATAAGGTTTATTCAATAAAACGCTACCTCGTGCAATTCACTCAGCTATAATCAGCAGTTTAGAGAAATCTGGAGCTAAAACAGGTCTCATTTCTCCTCAAACGTATTGATAAAAGCAATTTTCTACATTGCTACTATATAGAGCGTAATATTACAGTCTGCCCGCTTTTGGGGCTAGTGATGCGTCATATAAGACAGGTCGAATCTTAGAAGAATATGACATGCGCAGACAACGAAGTTACGACAACAATGTAAAAAGAGAAATTGCCTCCCTTTGAAAAAAAATAGCTCCAACAGACATCCAGGTAAGTAAAGTGATATGAATTCAAAACGAGTTCAGCAGACAACAACGCTGAATACAAAAGGCACAATATTATAAAGAACTGTTACATCATCGGTCTTTAACTGTTTGCCAAACGACAAAATTTTTGGCTTGTCCAAATCGAAAGCATTTGCAGACGTCAAAGTGAATGAAAATTTAAAATTTGTCTTGCGAAGGGTAGAAAACATTGTGGGAAAAGGAGAAAATGCTGGAAACCAGCATTTTCTCCTTTTCCCACAATGTTTTCTAAAGGCTTCTTTCTCAAGGTCGTCAAAAGTAGGGATTGTTTGGTAATTGGTTAATTGTTTACCAGACGACAAAATGTTACTTCTGCAACTTCAAATCACTAAGAAACGACAAATAAAACGTGTTTTAGTTTAAACATATTTTATTGCAAAGTTAGGATACAAGAATAAAAGTTACAATACAGAACAATATACGTACATAAACATAATCAAGCGACTAGGCAAAAGGGTCTGACCATGTGCACAAGTTCTCGCAACTTAGATTCGGTCATTCCCTTTATGAAATTACATTTTTTTAGAGTCGCCCATTTTTATTTTTGGCTTTCCAATATTGCACTAAATTTTCATTTCATTTTTGACGACATTTTTGTTCCAGTTACACACTAACATCGTAATGGCAATTGATAAATCAAGTTCTATTGGTGAAAATAAAAAAAAAAGAGAGAAAAATATATATTTACTAAAATAAAAGAAAGTGAAGGAAAAAAACTCAGATTTTAATCCTTTCCCAAACAATCCCTGGTTTTTACGGGTCAGGAATAGAAGCCTTTTGAAAACATTGTAGGAAAAGGAGAAACTGCTGGTAACCAGCATTTTCTCCTTTTCCCACAATGTTTTCTAACCTATCATATAGAAAAATAATCCTTTTAGCAACTGTTAATTTGTCATCTGCAAAATGCTTTCAATTTGGTCCATTGGTCCAAAATTTGCCGTTTGGGAAAGGGTTAAGATTTTAACTAAGAGACTACTGCATGGTTGATGAATTCATGAGTCAGTGGAGTTCCAAGATTCGGGCAGATTGGTTAGATGTTTATCGTTTGCTGCTGCAGGAATACTTGAATCGTCCAGTATCCTTTATATAAGTTTGTACAGTCATAAATATCGTGGAGTTGTCTTCGAAACTGAGATTATCGGATCCACAGTGATCAGAGAATTATCAGATCCATTAAACTAGTGGGATTTAATTATGAAAAGGTAAAAAACATTTTGGTAAAAGGAGAAAATGCTGGTTACCAGCATTTTCTCCTTTTACCATAATGTTTTCTATAGGCTTCTCCTACTCAGTCTTTAAAACGGAAACAGGGGAGGAACATGTATGTGGTAAAGTGTAACTTAAACCGTGATATGTAGACCAAAAAGAGCCACAAAAATCAAAGCACTGACAGTGAAGAATGGAGTGGGAGGTGCACCTGATGACAGACTGCCTACAATAAAAAAAGAAACTCTGTAAGTCATTTTTCAACGCTATCTCTTTTGACGACAAAATTCTGGATTTGTACTAATTTAAAAGATTTGCCAATGACAATAATCAATGTGACACAAATATTGAAATTTGCTTTTTTAGAGGGCAGAAGACATTGTTGTGATAAAAAAGGATGTTTATAACCATTTATTTCAATATTTCCGCAGTATTTTTAAAAACTTTCCATCTTTGAGGTAATGTTTAGTAGGGGCTAACTCTGTTAGTACCAAATGTATAGGCATAAACTCAAACTCTTAGGTCAGATGAAAGAACAATACACTGAAACTCGGACTGATATCTATTTTATAGACCTGACTAAACAAGGGGAGGAAAGGGTCAAAGACCAGACAGCTATCTCTGTGAAATCTGATCTTAATCTTTTAATCTGTTTTCGTCAGCATGTGCCGCTGCTTTTGCCTAAGTAAACAAGATGCTTTTTTGCAGTCATGGGGAAAACCGAATTAGATCTGTCAAGTCTTATCGCCTTATAGGACAGTATAGATCCAAGATCAGATTCCACAGTCTGTGTCGTCTGATCTTGATTTACGTCACCTGCAAAAGCATCCTAATGGACTAATACAAGCTAATAAAGTAGAGGCTTGCTGCTTTATATTGTAAAAACACTGTTTCAACAGTTATTACACGGCGGCCAGGGCACCAATCCACGCTTCCCTTGAATTTCCTCTACCTATGCAACAAACAACGTTCCCACACTAAATTTGCAAAAAATCTTTATCAGTGAAAGAAGCATGATTCCTGTCGCAGTCACCACTATTAATCCTCACAGAGAATTTTCACGAGCTGAATATCGTAATACCTCTGGTTTTCACGCCCAGTATATTTCCGACAGAACTCAGGGCCTATGCTATACAAGAAATTCGCTCATAAAAGTACCAGTACAACATGATCGGAACTACAAGGTTTCAAACCCTTCATTTAGAACTCAAAGTTTGGGCTGTACAAGAAATTAGCCCATTAACCCTTTGCCAAACCATCTCTGGTTTTTACGACACTGAGATTGAAACCTTTTGAAAAGATTGTGAGAAAAGGAGAAAATGCTGGTAACCAGCAATTTCTCCTTTTCTCACAATGTTTTTATACTGCTGGAAAGAAATTCCAATTTTTGAGTTAGTTTGATTTGTCGTCTGCAGGTGCTTTCAATTTGGACCAGTCTAAAATCTTGTCGTTTGGTAAGGAGTTTAAAAAAACACATACCATCAGGTACGGCCAGTTTGTCCATAGTCGCAGCGAGAGTATCCGAAATTTTGCCCAGAAACCGGATGTTATTGTCGGTGAGCATTGTGGGTAAACTGTCGCAAGGATGATGGTAGCAAGCCCTCATCTTTCCTCTGAAGTCAGCTGCTCAAATTAATACTAAACCTTTTGATTATGAATTGAATATGGCTAGTTTACTTCGCCTTCATCAGCTTTTAGTTTAGAAACGTACTCTATTTTACATCAGTTGGGAAAAACATGTTCTTGCACCTAAAACTAATATGCTTCCTGGAGACTACAACAGTAGTCGTGCCGAATGCTAGAGCCTGCGCACGAACAGTCCCAAAATTGACACCCGTCTCCAGGTAGCGAACTAGGTACCTTATGATTACGAGCCAAATGCTACCCTAACAACAAGTTTTTTTTAGGGTTATATCATAACGACAGTTCACTTTTACTGATGGGGAGACCGGGGCTAAATGATACACGGGGCAATCTGTTACAGGAGAGATTGTTCAATGATGACGCGTTTGATGAGGCCAAAACTGCTTTGACGTAAAAGCGCAATGTTTTTTACTTACTTTGTGGAACAGACCGAAGAAGAATTATAAAACCGTAACAAACTAGAGTAAAAAAACACAAAATCTGGCACGAAAGTAAATTTTGACTGATGTATGAAAAATTCGATTTGTATAGTAACCCGTTAAGATATTTTTGATATCTTTACATGTTATTGTATAGAAATGATTTGTAGTTCATTCAATGTAAAGATTTTATTCACTACCTTCACGTTTAAAATTTGGGATTTAGACAAAGTCCAAAAAAGTGTTTGGGGCAAAATGTTACAAAGAGATGGGGCATATTGTTACACTGTAACAGTTTACCCCGTCAGTTATTTCATATTGTGCATCGTTTTAGCTCGGCCGTGTACACCAAGATATTGTCGTAGCCCTGTCTCCGTCGTCGTCGTCAATGTCGTTGTCGTCCTGCAATATACCCTGATAGGCCTACTGTGTAACGTTAGAATCTCTGATAATCATTCATGAACATATTTACTCGAAAATCTGAAAGCAAGTTTACTACCAAAGTCAAACACATTATGTTCAAAATGTAGGGCCGGGTGTTCATTTTTACGGTCATTTGCAATTGTGCATCGACGTTTGGTCCCTTGATAGCTCTCATGTGATCAAAATCGGATGACTTGAGAGCTCTCAGTTGACCAAACATCGCTATACAATCGCAAATGATGGTACAAAACGAACTTCCGGTCCTACACTAGGATGTTATAGGTAACACTAGGGGAATTTTTGTATGATTTATACCCCTTTTCGCCTTACAATTTAAAGCACTGGCATCTGTGCATTGTAACTACATGTGAATCTCTTGTTTAGATTTTAGACCCATTACAGATTTAAAGCAGTCATTGCTTGTCCAATAGAATTTCATTGCAATTACTGTTGAAAAAAAAAAACATTAAGGGTTATTCTCATTTTCCTAGACTACAAACTTTTAACAAGTATTTAGCCTAGGTCAATAATTAGGCTCAGATCACTGGCCGTGTTAGTAACACTACGTATATCTAATAGACTAATTTAATTCATCATTATCATTTTCATTTCAAGATGGTTTGTTACTACAAAAAAAATGTCCAAGATCAGAAATCTCGCATGAATTGACCACGAAGGGCATAGAGGATGTGATCAATTGCAGACCAATTCGAGCTGTAGCGTCCGAGTTAACTAGAGTAAATCACTAAACCTGATCATACCCCCACCAGTTCCTTGTCAAAAAACTGCTTTTTGAAACAGAATGCAGAATGGTTTAGTATAATAGAAAGACCTTGGAAAAAACACTGCACAGAGTTGCAACGTAAACCTTAAAATTTTCAGAGGCAATAATGCAAAAGTAAATCATACCAAATACATGAAAATTGCACATACACAGCTTCATATTAACAGGAAAATTATTTGAAAATTTGAATTCAGTACATGCAATACTGTGTGAGTATTGCTGCAGACAACAATAATTGCTGCAGACAGCAATAAATGTAATTAAGTAAAAATTACAAGTTCAAGAGGAGATAATTCAGCAACAAATTATAGTGGAGGCATGAAAGTAATACATCCCATCATAACATGTGCAGAAACATTATGTATAAATGTGGGTTCAGTATATGCAAAACTCTACAAGTAATGCTCTGAACAACAACAATGCAGGAAACCTTACAAGCTTAAGGGGAGATAATTCGGTAACCAATGGAAGCAAGGTCGTGAAAATTGCACATGCACAATTTCATATGTACCCAAACATTATGTGTAAATTTCAGAGCAGTATTTGAAAAACTGTAGGAAAAAAGCTCCGGACAAAATTGTGTCTGCAGACGGACGGACAACCATGGCGATTCCAGTATACCCCCTCCACTTCGTTGTGGGGAGTATAAATATGAAACCCATGACGCTTTGCTGCTACGTCAAACAAGCGAAAACAAAAGGTTCAGTTGAAGGGGTCTCAGTTGTTTCCATTAGGGTCATCTGGCTGTCTTTGACAAGGTCCAAGTGGTCATTCTTGTTCAGTACCCGACAAAAGCAGCAATTATTTATGGTGGTTTGTCTCCATGTGATGTACGCCTACTAGCTTATGAGTGTGCAAGTGCCTTTAAGATCAAGATGCCATTGAAGCAGTTCATGTAACATTTTGCCCCGCTCCTTGTAACACATTGCCCCAAGCGTGGGGCAAACTGTTACAGAAAATTCTGATGGAAAAAATCAATTTTCTGAGGAACCTGTTCAAAGTTTGTTCGCATATAAGTGTTCATATTTTACCTCTGTTGATAAGGTTTGTTTCAAAATAAGAATTGTTTGGATATACGGATATTTGAATTTTTTATCCAAGAAAAACGAAAAATTGTAACAAATAGCCCCGGTCTCCCCTACTTCTTAGATTTCCAAATTCAATACGTTCACATGTGACCTGAATTTGAAGTGGCTTACTTCAGACAGTGTAACACGATCATACTATTTCATACATTTCTTCTTTTTCTTACATTTTATTAACAGATAAAAAAGATGTTTCTATTTAACACATGAGGTACTGCATGACTCAGTGGTAAAGTTTGGGACTCATGACATGGATGCCTTAAGTTCGTTTCTCATCGGATTCACTGATTTTTTGGCGGAAGTATCCTTAGGCAAGACACCTCAGAGCCATTGCCTAGTACTGGTAAAACCCGGGAAATAATGAATATGCAGGGTGTCGACTTGATAGGACTGAAATAATGCTGAAAGTGGCTTAAACAACATACAATAAATCCACTTAACACTCCACCAAACAATCTTAATATGTTTTCGCAACCCTTAACTCTTTACCAAACGACAAAATTTTAAACTGTCCGTCCAAATTCAAAGCATTTGCAGACGACAAATTAAATGTAACCCAAATGATGATTTTTGTCTTTGGTAGGGTGGAAAAAATTTTGGGAAAAGGAGAAAATGCTGGCTACCAGCATTTTCTCCTTTTCTCACAATGTTTTCAAAAGGCTGCTTCCCTTGGGGTCGTTAAAAGTCGCGACTGTGTGGAAAAAGGCTTCGAAAAGACTTTATAGCATTATAGCATGATGGGAAATAAAAGAAGAAGAGGCGCAGCCACTCATGAAAATATTACCGATGTTGTTCACGTGACGAAAAAAACCAACAATTATCCTCTATGGCCTGCAACGTGCGAAAAGGGTCATTTGGACATTTAACTCTTTACCACACGAGAAAATTTTAGACCGGTCCAAATTGTAAGCATTTGCAGGCGACAAAATGAAGGTGACTGAAAAATTGAAATTTGTTCTGGGAAGGGTAGAAAACACTGTGGGAAAAGGAGAAAATGCTGGTTACCAGCATTTTCTCCTTTTCCTACAGTGTTTTCAAAAGGCTTCTTTCTCAGGGGCGTCAAAAGTAGGGATTGTGTGGTAATGGGTTAAAGTGTTGTTTCTGATTAGTCTGCGCACCCTGCGACACTTTCCGTATATGCTTACCCGTATCTGTTATGAAAATAGCGGGAAATCCACCTTCCCAAAACGAGCGATGGTCACTCCTGGTAAGGTCGGAAAAATAACTTATAATTGTCGTAAAGTCTGAGGTTGGAATTCCTAGGGTCTCGATTTCGTGTTCTGTCTGTTGGCCGGTTCGCCAAGAAGAATTAAAACTGGTTGCCATGGCAACGTCATCGGTGGGACTGCGGTATATCAGCGTGGTAAAATCCCCCCGTCGACCGTCGGAATTGATGCTCTTCACCGCAGCTGGAAACTGTACAAACATTTCAAAATTAAGGCGAGTTAGATTTAAGCCATCATCTGGCAAAACTATTCATGGTACCAACTATCAAGCAAGTCATTACATGAGCATAGACTCATTTATAAAGTCCATTTGGCCTGCAACACGCAAAAAGAGACTTTCGTACATTTGCGTAAAGTATCGTCTCGGATCAGCCTGCGCAGTCCGCGCAGGCTGATCCGAAACGACACTTTACGTTTTCATGTAATTTTCTATTGTGTGCAAGGGTATAGTGAAGAACAAAAAATGACGTAGACGCAAAGTACCGTCTCCGATTAACCTGCGCAGACTGCGTAGGCTGATCCGAGAAGACGCTTTTTTTAAAATGTCCGAATGCCCCTTTTCACAAGTTGCAGACAATTTAGACTTAAAACCGACTGAATCGTGTGGTAAACTTGTCCTTGGACATGCAAAAATTGACCAACAGCAGAAAGATTTTGGCCAAGGTAGACTTGGGTTGATACTCTTCGCAGATTTAAAAAAAAAACCTTATTTGGCCTGCGATACGTAAAAAGGGGCATTCGGACATTTGAGTAAGGTTCTAAGTTAGAATTTCCTAAGGTCGTAAAGTGTCGTCTCGGATCAGCCCGAGTTTTTATGTAATTTTCTGTTTTGTGCAAGTCTACTGTATCACAAAGTCTTATGTAGTCATTAAGTGTCGTCTCGGATCAGCCCGAGTTTTTATGTAATTTTCTGTTTTGTGCAAGTCTACTGTATCACAAAATCTTATGTAGTCATTAAGATCAATTCGAGTTTTTATGTAATTTTCTGTTTTGTGCAAGTCTACTGTATCACAAAGTCTTATGTAGTCATTAAGATCAGCCCGAGTTTTTATGTAATTTCCTGTTTTGTGCAAGTCTACTGTATCACAAAATCTTATGTAGTCATTAAGATCAGCCCGAGTTTTTATGTAATTTTCTGTTTTGTGCAAGTCTACTGTATCACAAAGGATGGCATTCTGCAAATACACATCTATCTGATTTGGGCATTCTGGGTACAGAGGCGAGGTAAATTTTCAAAACAACAACCGTTACTTTCAATTTCAAAACTAAAAGAAATGTTTACTCAACAAAACTCTACCTGGAACGATTCATTCTGCTATGATCAGCTAGCATGTATCCTATGCACCGGCCATTTATTGAAATGCCCAACAGGCTTGGGTAATATACAATCATGTACTTGGTGTACCGAGTTGATATATTTTTAGATACTGTATGCTTAGATTTTCAGTAATCGATCGTATTTTTTTTTTCAAATAATTTTTATGGGTAAAATTTATTATAGGGTGACCCCCAAAAAAAATGAGACCCATGAACATGTTAATAAAAACTTTAATTTTTAGGCTACAGAAACCAAACATCACACATGTTATCTCAAATTAACGCAAGGCCTGCACACCAAGTTTCATTAGTCAGGGCTTATCACTTTCTGTTTAATGACGTCTTTCCATAATGTGCTCAAAATGAGCCCCTCGGCGCTGGCGGCACACTTGAACACGACGCGCGAAATTCTAAATGACTTGAACGCACTCCTCCTTTGGAATCTCACGAATCTTAGCAGTTATGGCCTCCTTCAACTCGTGTATGTTTTGGGAATTATTCCTATAGACATTGTCTTTTAGGTAGCCCCATAAGTAGAAATCCGGGGGTTCAGGTCTGGCGAGTGTGAAGCCCATTCAGGGTCACACCTCCGACTGATAAGGCGATCCTGAAAGTGTTCACGCAGCCAATTCAGCGAGTCATATGAGGTGTGGGGAGTTGCCCCATTCTGCTGAAACCATTGATCCTCCCTTACAAACCCCCTTTATCGGCCGAGTACAGCCCAAAACTTACGGAGGACCCCCAGGTAACGCTCTGTGTTCACAGTGACTGCACGCTCGTTCTCATCCTCAAACCGGAATGGCCCGATGATTCCATGTGTAGATTTTGCAACCCACACAGTGCACTTAATGGAATGAAGAGGCCTCTGTAGGCAGTCCTGGGGTGATATTCCAAAGGAGGAGTGCGTTCGAGTCATTGAGAATTTCGCGCGTCGTGTTCAAGTGTGCCGCCAGCGCCGAGGGGCTCATTTTGAGCACATTATGGAAAGACGTCATTAAACAGAAAGTGATAAGCCCTGACAAATGAAACTTGGTGTGCAGGCCTTGCGTTAAGTTGAGATAACATGTGTGATGTTTAGTTTTTGTAGCCTGAAAATTAAAGTTTTTATTAACATGTTCATGGGTCTCATTTTTTTTGGGTCACCCTGGTTTAGAGAAACTTGGAGATAAAATCAAAGTACTGATAGTACTGAAGGCCAGGAAATTGAGGATGCGAAACAACACATGAGGTCAATTTTAATTAATACAAACAGGTAGACGGACAGGAATACAAGCGGATTCCACTAAGCCCCTGAAATTCTTTGGTTTTATCAGGAAATTTTGAACTGATACTAGAAAGCACCGGCCAGAAACTAATTAAGCCAGAGCTAGGCATGTGCTCACATATATGGGGTGCTTGATAATGGCTTAGAATACTTAGTAATTTGTCGTGCTTGTAAACAATCCCAAGTCAAAATTGAACCGTATTCAATCAGCGCAATACAAACTTTGGTTATCTAAATTTTCTGAGACATGTGATGTCTTGTAGTCCTGAATGACGTTATTTTTTACATTTATGATGCAAGAACATATTTATTTTTATTGATTTTAATGAAAATACATGTAAGATAGATATCAAAGTAAAATGTAATGAATAATAAAGATTGGAGTGATATGGCAGTTGGTCATGTTGTCTCTACCTTCCACAAGTCGACGAAATTTTTAACTGGTCATATTTGAAGGAAGTTGTACATGAAAATCCAAAGTAGGTCTTCGTGTATATTGAAAAGTAAGATTTGGGGGAAATTGGGAGGAATTGCTTGTTACAAGCAAATTCTCTTTTAGCCAAAATATTTCCTCAATAAAATACTGTGAAAAGGTTGGATTGTTTTAGGAAAACGATTAGGCTCGGTTTTCCTATTTTACTTGCCTATTTTACGGACAAGTCACAGTGACTTGAGCTTGGATACTTATAATACATAATATAAAAAGACGTTAATCCTAATTCATAATCGTTATCCAAGGACAGCTTGTGTCAAGCCCGCGAACACTTGACTCTCAAGCTTGACCTAGACCCTGGACCTGAATAAATGTTTCAAAGGGAACTTCTTCTCATGATGGAGAACAATGCATTATGCTAATTTATATCGGAATCTATCCAAAAATGTAGGAGTTATGGTTCGGACGAAAAATTGGTCTTCAATGTGGCTTTAATCTTGAACCTACTTCAACAGATGTTTCAAATGGCACATCTAACCGTGATGGAGGTCACTTGTGCTAAATTATTTTGAAATCCATCCACAATTGTAGAAGTTATGGACCGAAAATATTCGGATGCACACAAGCCCTAGTGAACACTAGAAATATGTGTGTTAGAGACACTGATGCCCTGCTAAATGGTAATGGTCACAGGTATGTCATATGACACTAGTAGAGAGAGAGAGATGAAAAAAAATACATTAAATGACAAGCGAACGACTACAGAAAAAAAAATATAAGCATTTATTTGGTTTCAAATCAAAGTCAATCAAAGACATTTTTAAGAATCACACAGGTGTAATCTATTTGTGACAGGTGTAAAAAGTGTGAAATACATCCTATCAGTGTGAAATAGGCAGTATAAACAATGACAAAACTACCAAATAACTCTTGGATAAAGGTAACTAATACACATAATGTACATACTAAAGACAACGAAATTTCAAAAATATTTTTATAGACAACTTGATTAACGATATGGATGAAATTGGATGGTGGGGTCGATTTTTCTAAAATTTTGTTTGGGGATGATTTCACCAAAGAAATCGTCTCCAGGGGACGATTTCTCCGCAGTGATAAACATAACATGGGCCAAGCAGTTTGGGGACGATTTCTCCAGGGGCCGATTTCTCCAGCATTCCGCTGAAGTACTCTAGATTTAGTCGATATACATAAGAAAAAGTGATAAACATAACACGGGCCAATATTCTATATGTAGTTTGCTTTATTTACAATCGCATTTTAGCGGAGACGTGTTTTGTGACACACATGTTCAAATGTCAAAACAACGTTATAGACAAACTCCGAGCGGAGTCGTCGTTCGTTAATCTTACCATACCTGAATGTGAATGATCCGGAGTGCAAGAGAGAGCGTTTGATTATTTTCGTTTAGTTATCGTCGCTACCGGTTGCCCATCTGAGGGACGCCCCCAGGAGACGGTTAGTTGTTACCGGGGATAGTTCAAGGATACAGGACGAAACTACTGAGAATTCCGCCTGGTTCTTTAACGTGCTCGGTGTATAGCACCGTCACACGGGACCTCGGTTTAACGTCTCATCCGAAAGACTATTAATATTTTTTTTTAGTTGATCAGCCGGGGACTCGAACCCACAACCTATAGAGACCCGAAACATTGTGTTCACGAGTCCTACGCTCTACCTACTGAGCTAATCGGCCGGTAAGAGAGAGCGTTATAGATATTAAGCGTATATAGCGCGTAAGAATACACAACTGCCGGATAAAGCCAAGTTCATTAGGTTACGCCTTTATTAGGTCAGTGTTAATGAAAAAAACGGGATAAAAACACACACTCGTCAGTTATTAAAGGATTGTTATACCTTTGCAATTCCATGGCATTTTGCAGATGAAAGCTTAGAGGAAAGGAAAGCATTCACACCGTGTGATAAGTAATCTCTGTATATACTTGGGAAACTAGTTGTTTTGGCGGACTCAGCGATATAGAGTGGACACACCGTCCAACATTTTTGTCTGAATAGGCAGCTTACGATCCCTATAGGCAAGGGAATCCCTTGAGAGGGATTCCCTGGCCTAAAAAGGCCTGATTTCTCCTCAAATGTATGATTTTCTCAATTGCTACTTTATAAGCACGTATTACTACAATTCCCCACCAAAACTGGGGGATTGGTGCGTCATATTAGACATGTCGAATCTTCGAAGAATATGAGATACGCAGACAACGCATTTTCTTGGATTTTGTCCAACAAGGGAGATAATTTTGATTTCACTTTTCCCTCATTATACATTCAAATAAACTTAATGGAACCATTCACTTCCTCTATGCTTGCAAAGGAAAATAGATCTGGTAATACATGTAGCGGCTTTTTTTTCTGAAACTATTCCAATTTTCGGACAAAAACAACATACGGATGCCTATTTAACTCATTACCAAACGATAGAAATTTAGATTTGTCAGAATCGAAAGCATTTGCAGACGACAGAATAAACATGACTGAAAATTTAAAATTTGTTTTGAGAAGGGTAGAAAACAATATGGGAAAAGGAGAAAATGCTAGTTACCAGCATTTTCTCCTTTTCCCACAATGTTTTCTAAAGGCTTCCTTCTCAGGGTTGTCAAAAGTAGGGATTGTGTTACCGGTAATAGGTTAACCCTTGGGCAAACCATGGGCAAACAGGGAATTTCGCAGATGACATCGATCAAAATAAGATTACACACAGTGTATAATCTGATCTCAGATCTGAACTGTCCGCTTGTTTCGGAAAATCTGTAAGAGGGAAATCTTTCTGTTGATTATAATATAAGCTATCAACAGATTATTGAATTCTTTTTTTTTTTTTCAATTAACCTCGGTTTTTTTTTTTTTCGCAGTTTCCAACATTTATTTCACACATATCGCGGCAACCAATGCATCTACCGATACTTTCCTCGATTTTTTTTTTTGCAAAATTTTCGCACCAAACGTGTAGCTGACTTCCAGCAGAATCATCGTCGAAACAGTGATCAGCGGTGAGAGATATCCTGTCGCCAAGACTACCATCAATCCTCGGTTAGAAATTTGGGGATCCTACGAACCTCAGTGGTAAAGCGTCAGATTCGTCACCTGGAGGCTCTGGGCTCGAGTCGGACTGGTTCCATAGGGTTACGTTGTGGGAGTGCCCTTTGGTAAGACTACTCAGAGCCCAGGTTTAGTATAGGAGAACACTAGAACATATGAGCTGTCGCCGCGATATGACTGTAAAAGAGCTGAAAGCGATTCAGAACACTATTCAATCAATCGATTAATCAATCGAAAACAAATTTGCCAAGTTTCGAATTCAAATCATCGACCCCCTAGTTTAAATTCTTATACGTTATCGGCAGAGCTACCGGCCTCGGCAATCGAAAGGTGACGATAAAGAACTCGAATAAAGCATCATTCCCTATACATGCTTGTGATTCTCTCTCTCTCTCTCTCTCTCTCTCTCTCTCTCTCTCTCTCTCCTCAAGCCGATTTTTTTCTCCGAGAGAAAAAAGTTCACAATGAGACGGAATTTTAAGTCTACAAAAATGAACGGGGCAGAATTCAAACCTGTCGGCTGGACACTGAAACTTACGGCCTGTTCCATATTCGGGGGTAGCGTCTGGGACTTTGTACTCATGTTATAGTTCATGATCGTATCTAGGACGATAAATCCGCTGGAGTTGACAACGCCTGTGTCTTGAATGAAATTTTTCCACCATCCCGCGACGAACTGCCTACTGCCTGCGTAAACTGAAAATAGAAAATAGAAAAGAACATCAGCGTCTGTGTTCACCGGTCATTCTTTAAACCCCTTTAACTCTTTACCAAACGACAAAATAAATTTTGGATCAGTCCAAATTGAAAATATTTGCAGACGATACATAAATTTTAATCAAAAGTTGAAATTTGATTTGGGAAGGGTAGAAATCATTGTGAGAAAAGGAGAAAATACTGGTTACCACCATTTTCTCCTTTTCCCTCAATTTTTTCCAAAAGGCGTCTTTCCCAGAGTCGTCAAAAGTCGGGATTGTGTGGTAATGGTTTAACTCTTTACCAAACGACAAAATAAATTTTGGACCCGTCCAAATTGAAAGCATTAGCAGACGACAAAATAAATGTTAATCAAAAGTTGAAATTTGATTTGGGAAGGGTATAAAACATTGTTGGAAAAGGAGAAAATGCTTTTCCTACGATGCTTTTAGGGCTTTCTTTCTCAGGGTCGTTAAAAGTCGGGATTGTGTGGTAAAGAGTTAAAATCGTTTGGGCCTTACTCTCGAGACTTTTCTGGATTTATAACGAAAATTCTGAATTAAATTCTAAACCAAATGGTTTAGCCAATCAGCAATCGTCTTACTTTTAGCCAATCAGCGATCGCGTTACTTTCTAAATCTAGAAATAGACTCAAAACGAAATTTTCCATTAGGCAGCTAAAAGCAACTAAAGAACCTTTCGCCCTCAGTGTAGATCAAGATCAGACTGCACAGATCGTGCAGTCTGATCACTACACTCTCAGCAACGGGGATATTTTTCTCCTCGAAAGTAACTTTAAAATAGCAATACTTCCATTTCACTTTAGTTCTCTAGCAGGTTAAGCTTTAAGTATGATTGTTTAAACCATTACCACGCAATCACTCCTATTGACGACCCTGAGAAAGAAGCCTTTAGAAAACATTGAGGGACAAGGACAAAATGCTGGTAACCAGCATTTTCTCCTTTCCCACAATGTTTTCCACTTCTCACAAAACGAATTTCAAATTTTCAGTCACTTTTATTTTGTGGTCTGCAAATGCTTTGAATTTCGACAAGCCTAAAATATTATCGTTTGGTAACGAGTTAATAGGGATCCAAAGTTCAGAATTAGTTTTGTTCGGAGGAGTATTACGTATCAGAGAGCGATTGAAACAAACTGTACAAAATAGGATGGGAGGTGTATAGCTTGAGTAAGAAACTCGGTACCACACATCACATTTTCGACTTTTCCTACTCCAAAGAAAGCATTTGCAGACTACAAGTCAAAATTGGACTCTAACGATGTAAT
Organism: Tridacna crocea; assembly: GCA_943736015.1. Lineage (NCBI taxonomy): Eukaryota > Metazoa > Mollusca > Bivalvia > Cardiida > Cardiidae > Tridacna > Tridacna crocea. The sequence goes on from OX031069.1 coordinate 22,731,272, forward strand.
TTGTCTTTGATGGCATTTCTTTTCCATTTTCCCCACAATGTTTTCAAACGGTCTGCTTTCCTCAAGTTTGCTAAAACTTGAGAATGTGTAATGAAGTGGTTAAAGGCCCAATAAAGCAACGCAGATTTTAAAATGCATTTAAGTGATACCATTTAAAAAGTATAGAAATCATTATGAAAAAGAAAATCTGTTATCATGTGGTCGCTGTTAAAGGCCCAATAGCGGCAAAAAAGCAACGCATGTGTTAAAATGCATTTAAACGATACCATTTAAAAAGTATAGAAATAATTATGAAAAGGAAAATCTGTTATTATATGGTCGCTGTTGTGTTAGTCACTGGTAGAAAAGTCAATTTTACTTGGAGAAACCATCACAAAAACTAAATTGGAGCTACCATGCAAACCGAATGTGAGTGAGTGAGTCAGTCAGTCAGTCAGTCAGTCAGTCAGTCAGTGAAGTGACAGAAATACCGACCGACCGACCGACCCACCGACTGACTGACTGACTGACCCCATTGTCTTGACCAAGCTGACCCAAAGATTATAGTATAAACAACTGAGGTCTATTACCTCTAGATGTCAAACCTCTAGATTTTATCATATCGGACATTGAAAGCTGTATTTTTCTCCGTACACATGGATAGTTTTGCGTGAAACATCAAATACCCGTCACATGGATATCTCATTCGGCATACCTCGGGAGCCATCGAATTCCTCAGCTGTATCCAGTGGATTGATATGTATCAGATCGGTACATTCATTGCCCAGAAATACGCCGGTTTACCGTTCTGAAAATTGTCAGGCTCCTCTTACAAAAGAAAACTTGAGTTTCAATTTTCTATCGAAATCTTTCTAACTATATTTCAGTTGACAAACAGTTCGTACATTCATTTTTAACGTGGTTTATCAATTCCGATTGAAGTTTTCACCGACAGATATACAGATGTAATTAATTTCATCGAGGTTGTTTATGTCGTTGAAAAACGACTGACATTGGCGTGCAATGTATATCACGTTATTAGCAGTTCAAACTGAAACGACCGTTTGTACGGACGAGGTTAGATGTAGGTACGGAATCGGCCGAGTTGTGACGAGTGACAGATATCTCTGATCCAGCCATTTTTCCCTTATGTTTACAAAACTTATGAAATAAGGTAAAGTGGTCTTAGGTGTTCAAATAAAAGCTGTACCTACCGAGTTCTTCTGCATCGAATGCTACGAACACCAACGTGTGTTTCCATCTGCCTCCAGAGGTGTGAAAATGTCGCATCACATGTAACATGGCTGCCATCCCACTTCCGTTATCGTCTACCCCTTGTGTTTTTGCGAAACAAATGTTTAGAATCTAACATCAGATTAATATGAGCCATGCTCTGTGAAACGAGGGCTTACTGCATCTACGAAAAGTATAGACCAAGGTCAGCCTGCACAGTGCGTGTAGGCTGACCTGGGCCAATACTCTTCGCTATAGGTCGATTTTCTGTATGTCCAAGGCCCACTCTACCTCATGATTAAGTCAATTGTAAAGAAAAGTGGCTATAACGGATCCGGGAGTATGTGATGGCTTGCTCAGCATTATACATCACGGAGATGCATTAAGCCCCCTTTTGCCTGAACATGGCTCAAAACTATCTATTAAAATGTCGATGTATCTCTAGTTAAAAAAGATCAGACTTCACCGTCAATGCAGTTAGTGTCCTTACCAATTATTCTGAACTGAATGGTTATTTTAACCCATTACCCCACAATCCCTACTATTGACGCCCCTGAGAAAGAAACCTTTAGAAAACATTGTGGGAAAAGGAGAAAATGCTGGTAACCAGCATTTTCTCCTTTTCCCACAAAGTTTTCTACCATATGAAAGTAAAATTGCACCATTTGAGCCACTCTGAAATTGTCGTCTGCAGATGCTTTCAATTTCGATAGGTCTAAAATTTTTCCGTGTGGTAATGGGTTAATTCTCAATAATTCAAAATATTTTTAAAAAAATTATATCCTCTGATCTTGCTTTTGAAAAGATCTAATGAGCAAAAGAGACTCAAATTTCTCTTATTGCCTGCCTCTCCCCCCCCCCTCTCTCTCTCTCTCTCTCTCTCTCGTAAGCAATTGAAAGTCTGCCGATCATAGGATTCAACCTCGGACCGTCCGATGTGAGAGGCTAGCGCATTATCCTTGCATACTGTCTTCCTACCATTTTTACCTGAAGTTATATCCACCGTATCATAATGCGCCCCAAGTCCGACAACTCTGTCACCTGCGGAACCGTAATTACTTCCCTTTTTAACTCCAATCACATTGGTGAAATTTCCCTGTCAACAGATTAGTTCCATTCTTAGCTGTTATATTTCAAAATTTTTAAAAAAGGTAAAAAAAGAATCGCAGAATACATTATGGATTTACACTTGATCGCATATGGCCCGCAACACACGAAAAGGGACATTTCGACATAAATCAAAGTATCGTCCCGGATCAGCCTGTGCATTCCACACAGAGTAATCCGAGACAACAATTTCTGCACTTCGAAAAGCAAAAAAAAATTAGTTCAAAAAGGACTACATTACAGAGTTTAGTTCATCAGCTAGTGGTTAATATGGGGAAATATATGGCTGAAAAGGGAAAGGTCCGCGAAAATAACTGATTTATTTTCGCGGACCTTTCGCTTTTGAGCCATATATTTCTCCATATTAACCACAAGCTGATGAAATAAATTACACATATATTTTATTTCCTCTGATTATTTTGTCAGCGTATGCCAATTTAATCCAATTTTAGCAAAGTAGAACAAAAAAGTAGTTCCAGATTTTCGGCAGGAGGAAAATATTCACTGTGACGTGGAAATAATTCCCCCCTCCCCAGCTAAAATTACGACATTTCTTTACCAATAACATTTCTAAAAATAGATACATGAAATACAATATTACATAATTAATTGGAGTACTGTTTTCAAACTTATATGAATCATGGTCTAGCAAAAAGGGGCTTATCAGGTAATACATGTCCATGATGCATTAATTGTCGTTCATTCTCATTTATTTACTTCCTGAATTCTTATATCTTCGTGAATCTATACTTGCTATTAATATTTTTTTTTTTTTGCCGCTATGAAATTTTTTACAGCAGCTCTCTAAGCCGAAGAAATGGGTCAAAATGGGTTAAAAACAGAATTAAAACAAAAACAAAACGTCACATTTTATCAAAAACCATCATTTTCCCCAACAATTCATTAGTTGTTTGTACATCACAACGTTTATTTACACTTACTGCCCATGAGTTCAAAGTACGATACAGAAAATGAATCTGTGATAAGTTAAGAGGCTGTGACTTATGAATATATCCTTTGAATGACGTCTTTGACTACATTTAGAATTACTCTGTTTTTCCAAAACGATTCATGAAGTTATTGGAAATCGTCTGGTCAAATTCTAGTAGTGATCAAATGTATTTAAGGGTGATTTCGCCATGACAAATGAGTTAAGTGTACTTCCCCTTGTACAATCAAAGCGTTGAGAACGCTGAAGTGGTATTTATCTGAGAAGCCCTCCTGTGGAATTAGTAATTTGAAAGAAAAAGATATATATTATTCAAATACTGACTTGTAAGTCAACATTCACAACAAATGAATACCTTTTTTGGTTCAAGAGAGAATACTCATGACAAAGTAGGATTTTTTGTGGACTGATGGTCTCCCTTTGATCATTATGGAGAGTCAGGTCAGGAGTAACGTCCCTTGACAGTGGGGTGTATGATGGATGGAGAGAGAAATCATGTGAATATATCGGAAAAAAATAAGTTTCGTGACCTGAAAACTATGATTTTGAAAAGTCTTCGGTCGTTAGCATGTTATTCCCAACATGACAATCAATTATTTCGATATTCATACCCAATCAAATGGAGAAGCAAGCAATCATTGGATGAATCAAAAATTAGTATTTTCACGACCGATGGCCTCACCCAGTTTATTTTAATATGCCATTTCCAATTACGTATCTGAAAAACTCATTTGTCTGAGAAAAATTGAGTTTAATTGAGTGTATTTCACAAAATACGATACACGGGCTTCAATATTGAATTCATAGTGGTATTATCTTCGACAAATACCACAAAAATTATTTCCGACACTTTCTCTGTCTGTTATTGTGCCGAAACTAAATCATTACTTTGTTTGTCTCTATGAAAGAATGAAAATACCAGTACGGTTCAAGAACATGAGAAAAGGACAAATACCCATATATATCACATGATGGTGGATCCATAAAATCTTTTTTATCTAACAATTGACTGAACCTTGAGTTAGAATGGCCATTGGCAAGCTGCCCAGGTCGATACATTTTGCAGAAGCAATAAGCTCCCTTTTCATACAGCATGGCTCGTATATAGAGGCCCTGTGTGGCTCAGTGGTAAAGTGTAGGATTCGTGACTTGGAGACCCTTGGTTCGAGACTCACCGGATCTGCCGTGTTTTTCATTGGGCAAAAGAAAGCCATAACCTATAGTACTGATGAAACCATTAGCCTGCTGACGTCTTTGATATTGCTGAAATAATATTGAAAGCGGCGTAAACACCTTTCAGTAAACCAACCTGTAACATTAAAATTATGATTTTAGTCATGTCTGTTTAAAGCGATAAAATAATGCTTTCAATGAAAGCAAAATCTGAAAGAACAGACGGGCAAAACTCGCAGAATAATCGATTTTATTAGGCAGCATCGCTGCTTATTTAAAGCGATAAAATAATACTTTCAATAAAAGCGCTATCTGAAATAACAGACGGACTGTAACTCGCAGAATAATTGATCTTATCTTTCAACTACGCGAATATCCATGCAATATCACCCATGATATATACTTTTTTTTTATATACCACGGTTATTTTTAGAACAATGATATACGGCGGATATTTATAGAACAGCACATGCCGGAACTACTTTCGACCTAAAACATTATTAGTTGTACGGTCAGGTGGCAGGGGACTTGGAAACTTCACAGCCGTGAACAAGTTTCCAAGTCCCCTGCCACCTGACCGTACAACGAATTTATTATATATTATTATATAGCAAAGTTTTACCCTTTCAATAGAAATTCCCTTCTGAGTGCCCCAATTCAATGAAAACTGACGTCACTGGAAACTGACGTCACTAAAACGTGCAGTTTGATGCATAAATGTGCAGTCTGGTGATCGATCGACGCCGCCATTTTGGATGTTTTATTGCACGTGTGGATGTTTACAGGGCACTCAAAAGGGAAACTGGTTTTTGCCAAGGAACATGATATATGTTCCCGGCATGTTAACCAATCAGATCACGAGAAATTTCTTTGCACTATAATAATATTCGTTGTACGGTCAGGTGGCAGGGGACTTGGAAACTTGTTCACGGCATTGGTTAATCATTTCGCCCCGAGCCGAAGGCGAGGTGGCGACATGATTCACCACAGCCGTGAACAAGTTTCCAAGTCCCCTGCCACCTGACCGTACAACGAATTTATTATACTGCAAAGTTTTACCCCTTCAAAGCGCGTTAAGCGAAATTTTCCTGTTTTATAATTTCACGAATCGAGTATGCTGACAAAACAAAAATTCCCTTTCGTGCCCCAGTTCAACGAAAACTGACGTCACTGGAAACTGAGGTTACTAAAACGTGCAGTTTGATGTATAAATGTGCATTCTGGTGATCGATCGACGCCGCCATTTTGGATGTTGTGTTGTACCTGCAGTGATGTTTACGGGGCACAGCACTCAAAAGGGAAACTGGCTTTACCTGGTTTTTGCCAGGGAACATGATACATTTTCCAGGCATGTTAACCAATCAGATCACGAGAAATTTCTTTGCACTATAATAAGACCTTGTTGACATTTTGTCAATACACAAATCCAAGCAAGACAACAGTCGCTAAAAAATCTATAGAACAAAAACATTACTTTTGCTGTCTTTATTTGAATTAAACAAATACAGAATATGTCACACTGCAGGTCTGGTGTAGTTCTGCAGGCAGGTAAAATGCTGACCTTCTTTAAAATCTTTAAATGTTTACTAAAACTTCTTCCATAACTCCATGCCATATTTCAGTTATAATTTTGAGTTTTTTTGCACTGATATTAGAAAAAAGAAATTATAAATTGAATGCCTATATAATTATGAGAGAAAATCAGCAGAGTAACCCTTTACATCATAATTATGTCTTTTTCAGAGTGAGCAGACTTTTACAGTAGAAAACACTGCAGTAAAGGAAAATTGTCTTGTTATGAGCACATTTTCTTGATTTTCTAAATGAAAATTTACAGAATAGCACAATGACTGTAAGAATGGCAAATCTACTCGAGGGAAGAGTTTCCTTGATATATGTTAGCATATTTGATTTTCTTCCTCATATATACTTCAAAACAATTTATCCTTTAAGCACACGATTCCAAAATATCCACCCTAGGGAAGAAAGGTTGATAAACAGTAGGAGGAGGAGAAAATTTTGTTTTGCACATTTTATCCTTTTCCCACATTGTTTTCAACATATCGGGAAAAAAATATGTAATGTAACTCTTTACAAAAATTATACAACAGTCCAAATTTAAATCATTTGTAGATGACAAATTGATTTCAGCTCACATCTTGAAATTAGTTTTGAAACGGGTAGAAAATATTGTGGAAACGGGATAAAATATGGTCAAATATTTTGGCAAACACAAGCAGCCGTGACACGTACCTTTCACTGGCCTTCGGGTCTTGAAAACCACTGTCCTCCACCCATGTAATAGCGTGTCTCAAATCTCCACAGCCCAATCTCAGCTTTCCAACCAATTCGCATTTGCAAATGAAGCCAGAGCCCATTAAAATCCAGTGTGTGAAACCCAAGTAACTCAACCCGCCATACCCGAACAGCTGCACATTCCAAACTTGAATATCTCCACTAGGAATAGTTGTGTGACAACTCCAATGTTCAAGGGAACCGTCTTAAACGTCGGAACATTAAATATTTATCCATATCAGAATCTGTCTGATCAATAGAATTGTCAAAAACTCCATGTACTTTTCTCCTGCGTTTAAATTTCAATGATTTGCACTACATGATCTTTTGAAAGTACACTGTAAACAGTTTGCCGGTTACCCGTGACATATTTTTTTTAGGCGACGGCTTATCCAACGTATTTCTGGTCAATTGCACACTTGATTTCTGTTACAATATTGACAAAAATTCAATTTCTGTCAATATTGTTTTTTTTTTAATCGTTTGATTGAGTACGAAATCGAATAAACATCTTGAACTTCTTTCTGTGTAGGATTTATATGTCGATGAGTAATTTGTTTGTGTATTAGATTAAAAGCGCGTGCTGTGTCATTAGCTACATGTAATTTGCATATAGTGATAATTCGTGTTTTTTCTTGTTGAATAATAAACAGGAATAACAAAAACCGACCAATCAGACGATGAAAGATAAACAGAATACGTACCTAGTGTTGTAGAATATCAAAAATATCTAACTCGGTTTTGAAAATTGATAATTGTCTCGCCAAGGCTCGACAATTATCAATTCTCCCAACCTCATTAGATGTTTTTGATATTCTACAACACTAGGTACGTATCCTCTATTTATTTATGCTTTCCGGCAAGATATCGAAAAATGGCAGTGAAAATATTTTTCGGTATTCCACGGGTACGACCAGTGAAAATACCGATTTTTATATTCTTGTTGCAAAGGTAAATTGCGCATGACTCACAACAGAAATATGTCATTTACCTTACATTTCTCGCGCTTGACGTAATATCATAATGCGTTGCTATGCGGGAGGGGTATGCCACGGGGAATAACGGAAAAGAACTGTACTGGATTTTGATAAAGCGCCTCCCAGAAAGGGTTAAAAGCATGAAATAAATAGAAAATTTATTTTTTCGGTGAAAGATCGGAATTTATTTCATCTTGTGAACACCATCGATATCTTTAATATTGTCACGAGTGGCTGCAAAACTCATGAAAATATTACCGATGGTGTTCACTCAATGAAATAAAGTTCGGTCTCTCACCGAAAAAAAAAAACAACAACAAATATCCTCTATTTAAAAGGAAGCAGGTACGTACTGATATTTGTGGATTATAGTGGGTAAACGTCTCTAACTCGGTCTCGAGCCCATAAGCTGTGAATTGAGTTCGAATGAAATCTAGAACTGCCTGCTTGTTACCCGGATTCGCTGAGTGATGCCTATTGACTGAAAAATGGTCCCGAATTGTGCTTTGTAAGAAAACTTCGTCTGCTGCAAACACACTCCCTGAAATCGTGCAGGTTATGTAGTGGCGTTATAAAAAATACAATAAAAGTTTGGTTTCAAAAAGTTTGTTTCATGGCAGTTAAGAGAATTAATTCGTGAGAAAAAATAGACCCGCGTTTTCTTCTTTTTCAACAATGTTTTCCATATTTTGAAAGAAAACTATATGGTTCAAGCCCGGTCGGGTAGATCAGTAGTTAGCGTGTCTGACCCGTGATCCGGTGGATGCGGCAAACTTTCTTCTAGGCGATCTTTCGCCTTTCACCTCTGATGTTTGTGAGAAAAGCAGTCAATGGCACGAAAACAAAATTGTGTTAGTATTGGTGTGAGAAAAGCCTGGAAACACATGCCTAGGTGCATACACTAGGCAATTTCGTTTAGATGATTTTACTAGTAACCTTACGATTTCATGCTGGTGTATTCACCTTTAGAGAAACTGTAAATTCATTTATAAAACGGATACACAATTATTATAATAGTTGGCGTGCAACACGCAAAAAGGGGCCTTCGGCATCGCAGGTTAATCCGAGACGGCACTTTACGACTACATTACAATTTGTCCTATGTACAGTAAATTTGCGTAAAACAGACATAATATGAGAACGGAAAGTCTCGTTTCGGATTAGCCTATTATATATCGTGTTCATTTGGTTCAATGTGTGGACAAATGCATTAACCCTTTCCCAAACGACAAATTTTGGACTCTTCCAAACCAAAAGAGTTTGCAGACGACAATTTTAATTTTGGAGAAAATGGCAGAAAGTTCTCAAAAAGGGTAGAAAACACAGTGGGAAAAGGAGAAATTGCTCGTTCCGAGCAATTTCTCCTTTTCCAATAGTGTTTTCAAAAGACTTTTACTGCAGACACGTAAAAACCAGAGCTTGTTTGGGAAAGGGTTAATATATAAACACAGTTTCGTTCAATATATTGGTGAATCCAAAAAATACCGGTATCTTGCTTTTTTTGACCAACATAAAGACAAATGCATTAATATAACATTAGTTTGGTTCAATATAATGATGAATCCAAACTATACCATACCTTTTTGGTTCAATAAAAGAACAAATACATGCATACAAATACAGTTTGGTTCTATATTTTGGTGAATCAAATTCGTATCAAGCTCTTTTGGTTCAATATAAGGACAAATACATTAATACAAACACAATTGGTTCAAGATATTGATGAATCCAAATAACGCCATGCTCCTTTGTTTCAAAATAGGGACGTATGTACATGTATTCATAAAAACACAATTTGGATCAATATATTGATGAATCTAAAGAATATCATGCTCCTTTGCTTCGATTTAAGGATAAACGCATTAAAACAAACACAGTCTGGTTCAATAATTTGATGAATCCAAATAATATACTAGTACCATGCTCCTTTGGTTCAACATAGGGTCAAATGCATTAATATAAATACAGTTTGGTTCAATACATTAATGAATCCAAACAATATCGTGGTTCTTTGGTTCAACAGACTGAAAAATCCAAACTATATCGTACTCCTTTCGTTTAATATAAGGATAAATGCATTAATTTAAACACCGTTTAGTTCGATTTGTTGATGAATCCAAACGATATCATGCTTCTTTGGTTCGTAAGTAAGACAAATGCATTACTATGAATACAGTTTGGTTCAATATAATGATGAATCCCAACGATATCATGCTTCTTTGGTGCAATATAAAATAAAATGCATTAATATAAACACAGTTTGGTTCAATATTTTTACTAATCCATATCATATAAGGACAGTTGGTTCAACACGTGATTGGAATGGTTTCATACATAGGAGCTTTCGTTTAATACATGGTCTATTCCGTTCAGTATATTGAAGTTATGGATAAATATAATGAAGGTTGGTTCCATATAAACATGTTTTTATCAAATATATAGTTGTAATGAAGTAATAATGAAGTACTTCCATTTGGTTTATTGGCGCGCGCCGTTTGCCTAGGTAACTATTACACGGGGACTAGATTACTGTTTCCGCCTTCAATTGAAGAGTTAGAAAATAAAACCATTATTTTTCACTTGTCTTAACCATGAAATATAAAACGATATTCCACCGTTATGTCTCAATAAAATACTAAAAAAGGCATGAATGAATAACCTCATAATTTCACCAGGATGTTAATATTAACATTATGATGTTGCAGGGATGAACTCACAGCCTTATAATTTCATGATAATTGTTAACCTCCCATTATTCCAATAAGAATGTCCTTTTCTATATTCAATACGTCCTCGTGGCATTCCAAATCCATGTATAAGGTTATCAGTATCTAACAGTTTGATGATCTATTCAATTAATGGTGATGAGTTGGGAGAATTGAATTCATTTTAAATCAGGTTTTTAAAGTTTCCTGCAGGAAAACTGAGCTCAAAGGCCTAAAATTTAAACTTTTACTACTGTCACCGACCTTTTTGCTCAAACTTAACAAATCTATTAATTTGCAAAAAAACATAAAAACAATCTATGGACTGAAATGGTGTATTTCTAAAACTATGAATATCGTGCTCCCATGAATATTGGAAGATACCGTCCTGGTAGATGCTGTACAAGTTTTGTTACATTCTATACTATGTCATTTCATTGAAATGTCGCAGGAACTTCCAACTTTAGATAACTCTTCGTGTTCACATTTTTGCACATTATTTCGGCCATCACGACTATCAGTCTCTTTGTTTAATGTATACACAGTAAACATTAAACACTTTAACAAAGAAATCAAAGTGACAAGAATTAAATACTTGTAAACAAACTATAACAATTATAACATATTGGTTAAAAAAAGTGAATTTAGCAATGTTTCGTTTCCATCCTTTTTTATATAAATTATGCTACATGAGGCAAGAATCATGTAATATTTACATAGAAAAACCACTGTGGGAAAAGGAGAAAATGCTGGTTACCAGCATTTTTTTTTTCGACAGTGTTTTCAAAAGGCTTCTTTCTCAGGGGCGTCAAAAGTAGGGATTGTGTGGTAATGGGTTAAGCACAGTCATTTCATTTTACCCTTATAATAATAAGTGATACTAAAATACTCTTTGACTTAAAAAAAATATCTGGGGCCTGCTGATATGTAGATGAGACCTTTAAGTTAAGAAAATCTCTCATTCAATAATTTCACACTTATTGTTTTTCAACATGGCATTATCTTCTTCCTCCTAATACACTTTTTAAACAGCTCGACTGTTTCCCAAATATTCCATGATTCTTTTCCCTTTTTCTCTTCTTTCTCTCTACTCCCCTTTTATTTTGAAATGTAAAAAAATCAAGCAGATTCCACTAAGCCCCTGGAATTCTTGGTTTTATCAGGAAAATTTGAACTGATACTAGAAAGCACCAGCCAGAAACTAATTAAGCCAGAGCTAGGCATGTGCTCACAGTTATGGGGTGCTTGATTATGGCTTAGAATACTTAGTAATTTGTCGTGCTTGTAAACAATCCCAAGTCAAAATTGAACCGTATTCAATCGGCGCAATACCAACTTTAGTTATCTAAATTTTCTGAGACATGTGATGTCTTGTAGTCCTGAATGACGTTATCAGTTTTTACATTTATGACGCAAGAACATATTTATTTTTATGGATTTCAATGAAAATACATGTAAGATAGATATCAAGGTAAAATGTAATGAATAATAAAGATTGGAGTGATATGACAGTTGGTCATGTTGTCTCTACCTTCCACAAGTCGACGAAATTTTTAACCGGTCATATTTGAAGGAAGTTGTAGATGAAAATCCAAAGTAGTTCTTCGTGTATATTGAAAAGTAAGATTTTGGGGAAATTGGGAGGAATTGCTTGGTACAAGCAAATTCTCTTTTAGCCAAACTATTTTCTCAATAAAATACTGTGAAAAGGTTGGATTGTTTTAGGAAAACGATTAGGCTCGGTTTTCCTATTTTACTTGCCTATTTTACGGACATGTCACAGTGACTTGAACTTCGATACTTATATCTACATAATATAAAAAGACGTTAATCCTAATTCATAATCGTTGTCCAAGGACAACTTGTGTCAAGCCCGCGAACACTTGACTCTCAAGCTTGACCTAGACCCTGGACCTGAATAAATGTTTCAAAGGGAACTTCTGCTCATGATGGAGAACAATGCACTATGCTAATTTATATCGGAATCTATCCAAAAATGTAGGAGTTATGGTTCGGACGAAAAATTGGCCTTCAATGTGGCCTTAATCTTGAACCTACTAGAACAGATGTTTCAAATGGCACATCTAACCGTGATGGAGGTCAATTCTGCCAAATTATTTTGAAATCCATCCACAATTGTAGAAGTTATGGACCGGAAATATTCGGATGCACACAAGCCCTAGTGAACACTAGAAATATGTGTGTTAGAGACACTGATGCCTCTGCTAAATGGTATTGGTCACAGGTATGTCATATGACACTAGTAGAGAGAAAGAGAGAGAGATGAAAATAAAATACATTAAATGACAAGCGAACAACTACAGAAAAAAATTATAAGCATTTATTTGGTTTCAAATCAAAGTCAATCAAAGACATTTTTAAGAATCACACAGGTGTAATCTATTTGTGACAGGTGTAAAAGGTGTGAAATACATCCTATCAGTGTGAAATAGGCAGTATAAACAATGACAAAACTACCAAATAACTCTTGGATAAAGGTAACTAATACACATAATGTACATACTAAAGACAACGAAATTTCAAAAATATTTTTATAGACAACTTGATTAACGATACGGATGAAATTTGATGGTGGGATCGAGTTTTCTAAAATTTTATTTGGGGACGATTTCACCAAAGAAATCGTCTCCAGGGGACGATTTTTCCGGAGTGATAAACATAACACGGGCCAAGCAGTTTGGGGACGATTTCTCCAGGGGCCGATTTCTCCAGCATTCCGCTGAAGTACCCTAGATTTAGTCGATATACATAAGAAAAAGCGATAAACATAACACGGGCCAATATTCTATATGTAGTTTGCTTTATTTACAACCGCATTTTAGCGGAGACTTGTTTTGTGACACACATGTTGAAATGTCAACACAACGTTATAGACAAACTCCGAGCAGAGTCGTCTTCGTTAATCTCACCATATCTGAATGTGAATGATCCGGAGTGCAAGAGTGAGCGTTATAGATATCAACCGTATATAGCGCGTAAGAATACACAACTGCCGGATACAGCTAAGTTTATTAGGTTACGCCTTTATTAGGTCAGTGTTAATGACAAAAACGGGATAAAAACACACAGTCGTCAGTTATTAAAGGATTGTAATACCCTTGCAATTCCATGGCATTTTGCAGATGAAAGCTTTGAGGAAAGGAAAGCATTCACACCGTGTGATAAGCAATCTCTGTATATACTTGGGAAACTAGTTGTTTTGACGGACTCAGCGATATAGAGTGGACACACCGTCCAACATTTTTGTCTGAATAGGCAGCTCACGATCCCTATAGGCAAGAGAATCCCTTGAGAGGGATTCCCTGGCCTAAAAAGCATTGTCTTCTATGCTTTCATTGTTTGTATGTATGTCGCTGACCTATACCGTAATAGATTTATTCACATGTACATATTTCTTGTTGAAGACGAAAAACTTGTATAGTTTAAGTCAATAAAATATTATGTATTCTGCCGATAAATGAATTATGTTTAAACTAAAAATACTGAGAGAAAAAGAAGAAATTGTTAAAAACGAACGAAAATATATATATTTTTTTTTTACCGCATAGTATAAAAATCACAAACAACTGCATTTTTGCGTGCAACACTTTTAAGTTTTCCCTGGTTTAACTCCGACTTGCACCGTTGATTACAGATCCTGTTTTCATTTATCGAGAAACTTCAGTACAGAGTTTGTAAAATTGCAGCTGGCAAACAAAAAAAACCCTCGATCACTGCGCATGCTCGCTCTCTAGGTCCTTCAATGGCGTATTTCGATTGTTACGTCACCCTTTCATCACTTGAACCCCTGTCAGTTTTAACGACATTGGAAAATAAGACTTTTGAAACATTGTGGGAAAAGGAGAAATGCTGGTTTCCAGCATTTTCTCTTTTTTCCCACAATGTTTTCTAAGCTTCATCGTTGTTGCCACATTTAAGCTGTAGTCTGCAAAATACTTTCAATTATGGCATGCCAATTTTTTTTTCGTTTGGTTAACCTTTTACCAAACAATCCCTGGTTTTCATGACCATGATACAGAAGCCTTATGAAAATATCGTGGGAAAAGGAGGAAATGCATTTTCTCCTATCTCACGATGTTTTCTGCCCTGCTTGAAAGAAATTTCAATTTTTGAGTTATTATTTATTTTATCGTCAATTTGGACCAGTCTAAAATTTTGTGGTTTGGTAATTGGTTAAAGGGCTAAATGTGAAACTAAGCTACACCACGTGTAATACTACACGCTAGTTGTCGCGCGTGTGCACTCGAGATTTCTTCCTTATACAACGTATTTTGATTGTTTTGTATTTTAACCCATTACCACACAATCCCTACTTTTGACGACCTTTAGAAAGGAGCCTTCAGAAAACATTTTCGGAAAAGGAGAAAATGCTGGTATCCAGCATTTTCTCCTTTTCCGAAAATGTTTTCTACCCCTTCGTTAAACAAACTTCAAATTTTCAGTCACTTTTATTTTGTCGTCAGCAAATGCTTTCGATTTGGACAAGCCTGAAATATTGTCGTTTGGTAACGAGTTAAGGTAGTAGATACATAATACCTCTAGTGCTGCATGGCATAAAATTTTCTCTATAGTTGATAAATACGGATTTATACAGGCATTTAATACTTTTGCACATTTGAACAGACCAGAAATTTCTTTAATGCCTATCTTGAAATTATTTGTTGATACTTTTGTTAAGTTTCCAGAAAAGGGAGGTAATTATTATCTCCCTTTGGTATGAGAATTATAGTGGTTTTAGATTTATAAATGAAAATTCTAAGAATAAAAAAAAAAGGAAAAAGTAGCTCGGTTAATGAAGTACAATAACACTCCTTTTTAATCATAACACTTTTGCAGGATAATAGTATATTAGAAATAGATGTTTTTTATGGGTCCACTACCTTTAAAAATGTCTTTACGGAGCTAGAAAATTGCTCGTCACAAGCAAGGTCTCATTTTTGTATTTCTCGTCAGAAGTATCGTTAGAAGTTAATTGTATTTTCACAAGAAACATCGAATTTAGAAAGCTATGAGCACTGTGTATAAAGGAACACGTATGTGGTGTTTAGTAATATACCGGTAAATGTTGGTAGATGATCTTGAGATCGAGCCTAAAAACATGTGTTTTTTTATTGTTCTGATAAATACTTCCTCACAAACATGTTTAAAGTACATCATTGGCAAGGTCTTATGATCATCTTTCGATTTGTTTTATTGTACACTTTCAGAGAAACGACAGGTCATGTCCTTACCTAATATTTTCTGAAAATACAATGTACAACGAATGACACAGCATCTGGTGATTATAAGAGGGATGTTCAAAAAGTATCAGGAATATTTGTCTATTTGTCTCAAATTTCTAGCCTATTACTGGAAATAGATGCGAAAAAGCAGTCCATGTATTACATAAATTTAGAGTTAATTTTTTCGATTCCATCAGCGACTTAACTCTTTACCAAACAACAAAACTTTAGACTGGTCCAAATTCAAAGCATTTGCAGAGGACAAAATAAATATTGCTTAAAAAAAAGAAAACTTTTTTGGGAAGGGTAGAAAATATTACGGGAAAAGGAGAAAATGCTGGTTACCAGGATTTTCTCATTTTTCCTCAATGTTTTCAAAAGGCTTTTTTTTTTTCGAGGGCGTCAAGACTCGGGATTGTGTGGTAAAGAGTTAAGTAGATATTGCAGTAGGTGTCGATCAAGATAAGACTGCACAGAACGTGCAGTCTGATCTTGGATCTACAGTATCCGCTACATGAAGCTAAACTATGAATGAAAAAAATATCTTGAATGACAGTGATAACCTGAATGTAGACCCGGAAAAAAACTCTAATTGCCAGCATTTTCTCCACGTCCCACAATGTTTTCAAGAGGCTTCTTCCTAAGTGCCGTTATTAAAGACGCTTTCTACAGTTTTGTGAAAATTTAATCCTTTCATAGAATTTTCTATTTCTTTCATATGTTAGGTAAAATTCAAAGGCAAACTCAAAAATAAAAAGAAAAAAGTATAAAGCCGAATTAGATTTTCTGAAAAATGGCTGTTTCTATGGTACCCGTTTGTATCAAAACACCTAAAATGACTATATCTTCATAAAAGACAGTAATACAGTGATAGAAAGTTTATTATACAATGCAAATATTATTTTCCATATTTAATATGTTATTTCTTGATACTGTATGAATGAAATAATAATTTGAAATCATTTTCTTTTTAATTTTTTTTTTTTTTCCTTTTTCTTGACTCGCCAAAATATAAGCAAAATCAGCATGTAGTCTTCAATTAATTCAAAATTTTGAAAAATTCCTTTCATGAGAATTTTCTAATTTTTTGGTATGTACAGTGAAATTTAATGGTAAGTACAAAAATGAGAAGAAAAAGATATGTGGACGTGTTAGATTTTTTTGTAAAATGGCCGTTTCTATTGTAACCATTTTGGTGCTACTTAAGACCGATTGGCACTATCATTTTCAGTAGACTCTAGTCTCTGAGAAAGTCGATACCGCAGAAAACTTTCCTGTATTCTTCTGATCTGTTCCCCTTTCGATCTTTTTGCAAAATGTCTGTTAAGTCGATATTGTAGACTCATTCTTCGCTTCGAAACGTACCGTATCCGAAATTCAAGGTATTGTCCGAACGATATACAAGTACCTTCTTTGACAAGAGTTACCGTCTGTTATTGTCTCCCTTGAAATCGCCAAAGTAATGTGCAGAAATTACTACCGAAAACGTCCTTAACCCTTTCACGACAAATTTTGGACCCTTCCAAACCGAAAGAGTTTGCAGACGACAATTTTAGATTTAGAGAAAATTGCATAAAGTTCTCAAAAAGGGTAGAAAACACTGTGGGAAAAGGAGAAATTGCTCGTCACAAGCAATTTGTCCTTTTCCCACGGTGTTTTCAAAGACTTTTTACGTAAAAACCAGGGCTTGTTTGGGAAAGAGTTAATAGGAATAGTGTGAAAAAGTACTTTCATTATTATAAACTGTTTGCATAATATTGTGACTGTTTTGTTTTGATGGAGGAAGACGTAAATGTTCCAGAAAATATTAAGTGAATGGAGAACAGACAAGATCTACATATATGTGGTCTATCTATTATCTTTAAATACATACAGACTGGTTGGTTAAGTTTAAAGTTCTCACAACTTACGCTAATCTCTCTCGATTCTGCTTCCTGGGAGCTAAACCAGCGCCCGCGCCGAATGTGTGGGCCAATGAAAAATCCCAAAGTTGATACCCACTTCCTGGTATCAGACTCGAGACCTGGGTCCGTATTCACCATCCATTCTTAAGAACGTTCTTTGTCTAAATCTTCAAGATTTTCTGACTGTGATTCAAGTAGCAGGACTTCTGATTGGCTAAACCAATTGGTTTAGCCAATCAGAAGTTCTGTTACTTTCACATTGACAAAATTCTGACGAATAAGCCTAGGAATGATCTTAAGAACGGTTGGTGAATACGGACCCTGATGATTACGAGGCCGAGGCTCTAACTCACAGCCACGGAAACCAGTTGAGATTGGTTGATTGAATGATGTTTTTCATCACTTCAACTCCGTATCAGATGATAAAGTGCAGAGTAGATCTAATTCAAATTAAAAGCCTTTGTAGAAGGCAACTTCGAAGTGGCTTAAACAATGAGATGTATCTTTAACCGATTACCACACAATCCTACTTTTGACGACCTGAAAAAGAAGCCTTAGAAAACATTGTGGGAAAAGGACAAACCAGCCGCGATTTTCTCCTTTTCCCCACAATATTTTCTAAGCTTCATCATTGATGCCACATTTAAGCTATAGTCTGCATCCCCAGCAATGGAGCACAGACTTACCTGGATATCGTATTGGTATACCGATAGATAAAGCGCACAGAAAACAATGGACTGATATAGGGCATGTTAATTCATGTTCATTTTACACCATTTAACCTTCGAATAAATAAATTATTGTTGATCATTCCTAAATCTACATTATATCCTCTTTAAGATGGTATAATTTTCAAAACTTTTGCTTAAAAAAAAAGTTAGGTCATTTTAAAGCACAAATTTCTAACCCGTGATTCTATTAAATGATAGGGAAAATCACAAAAAAGAAGCACCCCATGGTTGGACAAACGCTTAAAAAAACATTATTTCTTCTCTTAAATTCAAAATTGTTGATGGATCCTGTAAGTTGGAAAATTGATCTTTCTAAAGATATAAATTACAGATTTCTAAGTGAAAAAAAAGTTAGGTCAAATTTGAAATAATTATAGCCAACTTTCACGGACATGCCTTATCAAGTCTCGCATGACAACAAATCGATGAAAATAATCGATATCATACGTAAAGGTCCGGAAGTTTCCGGAGTTTGGCGAACTTACATTGTGTATACAAGTAATCGATATTCAATAGCCTGCAGCGATAAAAGATAAGAGAAACGTAACATTACGTAACAGTAGCCTGCTTCAAATTCACAATCCTTGCCTAGACTGTATATATGTCCTGGCATTTTTTTCTGATTTTAACCTAAACCCTTTGTCTGGTGCAGAACAGTCTGGCTCTTGAATATCAGTATCGGACTGCACAAAATGCGCACCCTTATTAGACTCAACAGCATATTGGAATTACACCCCCAGATAAAGCGAGAGTTTCTTGAGAACAGAACATTGAAATCGTTATATTTCAGCTTTATTTGTCGGTTTGTAATTCATTTATCCTCGGATTAAGGGTTAAGTTTTGATTCTCAGAGACATAAACTGATTGGACCTAAAACTGCTCTCGACAAGTGCACTTTTTTGTAGTCTGATCCTGAAATCTAATCCGTCCAAATGCACTTTTGCTGACATTGTAGATACAGGCTGCACAAAACAAGCTGTCTGATCTTGGACTTGATCGATTCTGTAAGTCGACAATTATTTTGGTTAAAAAAGAAATCTTTGATATTCATGGCGAAATCAACAAGTTGAATTCAGCAAAAAATTCGGTGTTTTGAGAATACTAGTTTAACACTACAGCAATCTAACTGACCAGAGAGAAAAGGCTTTTGTAAACTTTGCAGGGGGGAGAAAATTTTCTCCTGTTCCTAAAATGTTTTCTACCTTTTCAAAGACAGGCATTATCATTTGAGTTGCATTTTATTTGTTGTCTGCAAATGTTTTTAACTTGGTGGTTTTCAAAAGTTTGTCATTTAGTTTTTTGATGAGAAAATTTGCTTTATGTGGCAGTTACATTACCAATCCGACCCTGGGAAAGAAAGACCAATCCGACCCTGAAAAAGCAACAAAAGGAGAAAATACTTGTGGTGGGCAATTTTTCATTTTCCCTAGGGATCGTATATAACATGTTATCTACGATTCCTGTTTTCCCACAGTGTTTTCTACTCTTTCAAAAGTTTCATTATGCAAGAGCTTTCAACTTGAAAAAAAAAAGATCATAATATATTTTGTCGGTTAGTAAATAGCTAATGTTTTATCTTGATTGGGTAAACTTTGTCTTTTGTGTGCAGGTGTGGTTTAATGGTTTTTATTTTTATAATGTCTACTTTCTACGATTTTTGAAAGAAAAAAGGTTGGGAAGGCGGATAAATAAAACTGTTATAGCACATAGAATAATTTCAACGGCTGCTCAGAACCATTAGAGTGAGTTTACATGGTTTTATGCACACGAAAAGTTACAGATTCGGCATATAAAATAGCTTTCATTCAAAGTTTTTTTTTTCGAACAAATAAAAGAAAATGGTTCGTTCCGAACACTCCATATACTGTGTGGCGCCGATTTGTATATTGGCTTAATGAGCGATATTGCATTTGCTTACAATGTCTACTACTATCAATAAATATTTTCAGCGAGTCTAAAAGCTGTTTAAATGTAAGTTTTTCGGAACAACTTCGGTCTATCTATGCACTAAACTATATCTTTATACATAAAAGTAGGTCCAAGTTATTATTATCACACAAGTTTAAAAACGCTGCCGATGTATTATATATACTTAAGATTCTTTTTATTGCATCCGAAGTGGGGGGAAAATGTGCTCGAGACTCAACAGAAAGTTACTAAAATATTCGTGTTGTAAGTATCATAACAGATCAGCACTTGTGAACTGATCCGATGCTACACTCTAGCGCCGCTTACAGGTATGATAAAGATAAAAAGGTATTTCTTCCTCTAAAAAAGTTATGTATGGTGTCATTTCAACTCATCATCTGTAGAATTCACCAGCAAGCTGTGTTAAAATTCGGTTTCAAACCAAAATACATGTAGTAGTCCGGTCTGTTAACTCGATTTTTTAGCAAAATGTTTACACTCCGGACGAAAGCAACAAATTTTGCATACAGTTAATAGCCATCATTCCGACCCATTTGCGCCTGGTGTGCCCGATTTTAGTGGCCTAGTTCATTAATTACAGCCTATTATATATTCGGATAGATGTAGTGTCCGAATACTCTTCCTTTGTACTTTATCAGAACGCATATATTTGTATCTCACAATGTTTGACCAAGGAGGGTCGATCAAAACGCTTTCAAATTTAAGAGAACTTCATGTTTTTATCGAAAATTTGTTTTTTATTTACTTTGTAGGTGGATTTTGGTTCATTTTCAGTAATATAGATGTGAATAAATCCGAAATGATACCCAGAATGGGCATTTTTAGTAATTTTTTCACGTTTATATTAAGTTCCGAAATTTTTTAAAGGTGCAATAAACCTAAAACGGCTGTGCCGGTAGTTTTATTAATCACCTTTTTCGAAGATACACACACACAAAAAAAAGAAATGTCATTTTATCAATCTTTCGGTAAACTTCAGAGAGTAAAGCAGTACCATAAGCGCCATCTTCTGTCGACCGTGTTGATAGAACTTTTTGTATGCGTTAACCTTTAAGCTGCCAAGCGCGACTAAATGATCTTTTGCAGACAATGTAGACTAAGATCAGACTACGAAGAATGTGCAGTCTGATCCTAGATCATCTACACTGTCCGATACGGAGATATTTTTCCTTGCGATATTCCTCTGAAATAACATTTGGGATTTTACGATCGGCTTTAAAGTGTCATTTAATTAGTAGGATAAGGTTTAATAATTTGAAAAACAAACCCCCCCGCCCATTCCGAAAAAAATAAGTGCAAATATACAGTTAAACTGGGACCGGTTAAATCAGCTTACATAATAATGCATTTGAAAACAAAACAAAAAAAAAAGTGTTCGGGCAGAAAAATGCATCTTTTAGGGCCAGTAATTAGAACAGACTTATCCTCTGTAACAGATTTTAACCATTTCAACCCTTTACAAGTGATATCATCGTAATGCTGAACGGGATAAACACTTGATTATGACACTTGTGTGTTAGTCGGTGCTCGAAATTCTGTTTTTTCTAGAAGGAATGGGAGGTTTGAGATTTGAATTGAATTTTGTTATTACGATGGTTAATTTATAAGGTAGTTCAAACAGGAACATGACAAAAATGCAACTATAGAGATTTTAGATATTATTTCAAAATCAGGATTTTCGCTGTAAATTATGATATCCCAGTTTTTGGTAAATAAACCGTCTCTGTCTATTTGCAGATACTGGAACTTTTTTTTAAAAAACAAAAATTATTACTTTAATAGTTTAAATAAATCTAACCACCGATTCCTGGATTTCGAGCCAGTACGTTAAAAAACTTAGCCACGGAATTCGGCAAACATTAGTTGATCAATCAGACATAAAAATAGGAAAGATCTATTGCAGTTATATTAATGTTATTTTTCTCCCTTTTCCCCACTTTCTTAAAATACTGAATCTTCATTAACTCTTTACAAAACAAAAATTTGAGACTTGCCCAAATTGCAAGCCTTTGCAGGCAAAAATTTGAATGAGACTTGAAAAAATGAACAGAACAGAACAGAACTTTATTGTTTCAACTTGAACTACATAGCAGTTCATCGTTATATACAAATAACAAAGAAGCATACATGCAACAATGGCATAATAATTTTTGAAAGGAAAGAAAAATTTGGTTTGATCTACGGAAGTAAAATCAAATCGGAGGTTTTAAAATTCAATTTCAATTTTCAATCTCCATCTATATATGCATGCCTGTTCACTCAGAGTGAAAAGTTCATGCAGACATAAATGGAGATCAAATGGAATTAATGTGTTGTTAATAAAACAAATATGAAACAAATATGCAGTTCGTATTAAATCGTATATGAGAATTGCAGGTAAAGGATTCAGCAGACAACTTAAAAATTCCGAAAATAATACAATCTATACTTGTATTGGCATAATAAATTATATACAATATCTAATTCAAAGACATATATAAACATACACAAATATACATAATCAACCTAAACTATAGTGTTTCACACTTAGTTTAGTGTTTCACACACTTGAAAAAATGAAATTGTTTGTAAGAAGCATAGCAAATGGAAAAGGAGAAAAAAGGTGGTTACCAGAACTTTATCACTTTTCTACAACATTTCGGAAAACTATATTTCTCAGGGTCTTGAAAAGCTTGTGTTATGCGGGATAGGGTTTTAAACAGTTACAGTGAATGTTTTCACCCGACGACGTCCATATACTTAACATATGGGGGGACGGACAAAAGTCCCGGCTGGACAAAAGCCCACTGGGCAAAAGCTCACTGCTAATTTTGACAGGGAGGACAAATGCCCACTGCTTATAAAAAAAAGAGTATAAAAAATAATTTTTTAATCATTTTTGTAGGGAAAAAAAAAAAGCACAAAGATTTAATGATCAGAATGATCAAATTGCTTTTTCTTTCTTCTCAATGTTTAATTCTCTGCAACATTTCCCATTCTAATAGCAACCATGTGAAAGAAGAAGAAAATTCTGCTTATCGGCATTTTCTGCTTTTCACATAATGTTTTCTACTTTTTGTAGAGACAATTCACATAATATATACGAAACTTATTAGTTCCATACATGATCTGACAGAACTAAAAGTTCTATTGGACTATTGTCCCAGTGGGCTTTTGTCCTAGTGGGCTTTTGTCCAGTGGGCTTTTGTCCCATTCGGTTTTTGTCCTACACCCAGCATATGGAGACGATAGAATAAAGGTGGTTCAAATGGTTGTAATTGTCCTTTAAAAAGTAAAACATATTGTTGAAGCTGGAGAAAGATTCCTTTTTTTTCCCAATATTTTCTCTCACACTTTGAAAATTCATTTTTCACAGATGTTTTTGAACTATATATTACATGTAATTACTTTTTTTTGCGGGGGGGGGGGGGGGGGGGGGTGGGGGCGGTGTTGAGGTTGAGGTTGTGAGACAAAAAACAGAAAGTGGGACAAATCAGCACGTCTGCCCCCTTTTTTCCGGATCGCCAAAACACGAAATACTTTGGTAAGAGGTAAAATAGCGGTCCAGTGTATTCAGAGAGACAGGGACAGTCAATTTACTGATATTACAGAACTATTATCAAACCGTCTTTGTTGCGTTTTCAGGCATGTTCCTAGTTCCTACTGACGAATAACTTCATGTTATAGATCATGGACAAAAGAAACGTGGCTTCAGATCAAATTTCAAACCTTCCATACCGTTTTCACAAAATATTTATTCAAACTTCATTTTGGGCATTTAAAGATGTGAAAAATGGGTAAAGGGTTAACTCGGTATTCTTTTGATCTCGGTATGGCACTGCAGGATGGGTGACCTATAGAAGAGTTCTAATGTACTGTGTTCTTACAGATTTCCACACATGTGTCACATTAAACTGACTCTTTGTATCTTTTGTTTCATATTAATGCACCCGTGTGGCGATCATTATGGGTGGGATTTTGAATTATACACAGGTTACAGAGGGTTCATTCTTAGTCTCTATATGCTCTTTATTTCAATAGGATCTCATAAAATGCATATTTTGTCTATTCATGATTGTTTTTTTTTCAAAAGTAATATCAAGAAATATTACTAAATTGTGTTAGAATTGATTTCCTCTAGATTTTTTGCTATGTCATTTTCTTCTCAGTTGTGATTTTGTCCAAATTTAAAGGGTTTGCAAACGGGAAATACAGCATTTGTCCTTGAAAACAAATGCTTTGGATAAAAAGAAAATATCCGTTATATCAAAAGTAATCGCAAATCGTCTATTGCACTGTATGCGGAAATCTGAAGGCAATTTGATTTACCCAAACGGTCAAAAGCCCCTCCGGTCATTATCCCCTACCCCCAAAACATGTAAGGCGGTCAAAAGCCCCTTTGCAAATTTGCAAGGGCGGTTATTATCCCCTTCATCAAATTTTAAAGGTGGTAAAAAGCCCCTTTGCGATTTCGCAAGGGCGGTCATTATCCCCTTCATCAAATTTTGATGGTGGTCAAAGGCCCCTTTATCAGAAGCAGACAAAAGTCCCTATGAATGGTAACCATGCCGACATTATCCCCTCCGTAGACATGAAGTCTGATAATCGCTTTGAAATAGAACACTTGTAAAATATACACTAATGTGTGAAATTATCGGATGTGGATCTAGAATTGATGATTGTTGATTGATTGTAATATTCAACGCCGTTTTAAACATTGTCTGATTTATATCGTGGCTGCCAATGTACCTATCAATACTTTTCCAGGGTGCTTTTTTTCCATTAGTCGGCAATTTTTTTCCCAGGCCACTGGCTGCTTACTTACTCACATAACCATTTAAATGCCAATGGTCAACAGGTGACTCAGTGACTCATGACCTAGTGGTTATGAGTTCGATATCCGGTTGAGGCGAACTTTCTTTACGGCGTAATTTCGCCTCTATCTCTGCTGAAGCATTTGAGAAAAGTAGTTGGTGGCTTTGGAAAGAAAGTTGTGTAAGTACTGGTGTGAGAAAGCCAGGAAACACATGTGCGTCACCAACTGCCATGATATGACCTTAGCTGTTAAAGTGGCGTAAACCCCCAATACAACCAACACCTATTGAAATGAATCAGATAAACTGAGGACGGATTAATGACGTTTGGTATAAATGTTCACGCGCATCCATACTGCGCATGTGTATTTCTCAGAGATAGTAGAACTATCAGCGATATTGCATATTTTTCACTCAAATAGCAATAGTAACAGCGGACCGACAGTGCACTTTTACAAGTAGAACATTCTACGGATGGTACTAGTACGGTTGCACCAGCCATGGTATTCTGTGACTGAAATAAAATTGGGAAGTTTTCATCAAAACGAACGCTTATTTGTCGTGGAAAAAGGAAATTGTCAGCCATCCAACGGGGAAAACGATACAGCTTCTGACGTTTTCCTGACAATGACAGGCCAGTTGTCATGCTATCTTTTCAGGAATAAGGTGATAGCATCAAAATTGGCCTGCCAGTGTAAGGATGATATGACTGGTAAAGAACTAGCTGGAAATAAGTCCAGTTACACATTGAAACAGGCAGAAAATTGAAGCTGTTGAAGTATACCTATTTCTTGAAGTATAGATGTTTCCTTTTGAAAAATACTGTGGGAAAAGGAGAAAATTTTTTCTACTGAATAATTTTTCCGTTTTCCATCATGTCTGCCGAACTTTTATCGCATTTTTTCCACAGACATTTCTATTCTTTTTTTTGTATTTCTATGAGCCATATGGCCATAATCATGTATGCAAATTTATAAAAAAAAAAAATAGAACTACATGTAGACAATGAAGGGTTTGATACGAATTTGGGGTATATATAGGCTATGTTCTTTTTTTGAAGGAGTATAGGATCCAAAATTAATGTGGGAAAAGGAGAAATCACTTTTAATGAGCATGAGCAATTTCTTCTTTCCCTCTATGTCTGAGCTTCTATTATATAGTTTTCCTTGGGAAAAAAATAACTTCCAACCTGACCTTCATCCCTGTTTCCTAGGGAAAGAAGCACGGGTAGGTGCCATTCTTATTTTTTCTTATTGTCAAGATTTATAAGTACTTAATAATGATTGTGGAAATTTTTCAAAAAATCTGTCTGTTAGAAAGTATGTTTTTATTGAATTTTAATCCTTAACCCGGTCAAATTATCTTTCTGTAGTCGTTCGCTTGTCATTTAATGTATTTTTTTTATCTCTCTCTCTCTCTCTCTCTCTCTCTCTCTCTACTAGTGTCATATGACATACCTGTGACCAATACCATTTAGCAGGGGCATCAGTGTCTCTGACACACATATTTCTAGTGTTCACTAGGGCTTGTGTGCATCCGAATATTTCCGGTCCATAACTTTTACAGCTGTGGATGGATTTCAAAATAATTTGGCACAATTGACCTCCATCACGGTTAGATGTGCCATTTGAAACATCTGTTCAATAGGTTCAGGATCAAGGTCCCATTGAAGGCCAATTTTTCGTCCGAACCATAACTCCTACATTTTTGGATAGATTCCGATATAAATTAGCATAATGCATTGCTCTCCATCATGAGTAGAAGTTCCCTTTGAAACATTTATTCATGTCCAGGGTGTAGGTCAAGCTTGAGAGTCAAGTGTTCGCGGGCTTGACACAAGTTGTCCTTGGACAACGATTATGAATTAGGATTAACGTCTTTTTATATTATGTAGATATAAGTATCGAAGCTCAAGTCACTGTGACTTGTCCGTAAAATAGGCAAGTAAAATAGGTAAACCGAGCTTAATCGTTTTCCCAAAACAATCCAACCTTTACACAGTATTTTATTGAGAAAATATGTCGGCTAAAAGAGAATTCGCTTGTATCAAGCAATTCCTCCCAACTTCCCCAAATCTTACTTTTCAATATACACGAAGAACTACTTTGGATTTTGATCTACAACTTCCTTCAAATATGACCAGTCCAAAATTTCGTCGACTTGTGGAAGGTAGAGACAACATGACCAACTGCCGTATCACTCCAATCTTTATTATTCATTACATTTACCTTGATATCTATCTTACATGTATTTTCATTGAAATCAATAACAATAAATTATATGTTTTTGCGTCATAAATATAAAAAAATAGCGTCATTCAGGACGATAAGAAATCACATGTCTCAGAAAATTTAGATAACCAAAGTTGGTATTGCACCGATTGAATACGGTTCAAGTTTGACTTGGGATTGTTTAAAAGCACGACAAATTACTAAGTTTTCTAAGCCATTATCAAGCACCCCATAACTGTGAGCACATGCCTAGCTCTGGCTTAATTAGTTTCTGGCTGGTGCTTTCTAGTATCAGTTCAAAATTTCCTGATAAAACCAAGAATTCCAGGGACTTAGTGGAATCCGCTTGTATCCCTGTCCGTCTACCTATTTGTATTAATTAAAATTGACCTGATGTGTTGTTTCGTATCCTCAATTTCCTGGCCTTCAGTACTATCAGTACTTTGATTTTCTTTGCTACGTGACTTATGAAAGGTTTTCCTTACAGGCATGCCCGTATTAGCAAACCATCCCTCTTAAATTATACACGAGCCACGCTTTGGCAAAAAGCAACTTAATCCATTACCGCACAATCCCTACTTTTGACGCCCCTAAGAAAGAAGCCTTTTGAAAACACTATGGGAAAGGGAGAAAATGCTGGTAACCAGCATTTTCTCCTTTTTCCATAGTGTTTCTACCCTTCCGAAAACAAATTTCTAACTTTAAGTCACCTTTATTTTGTCATCTGCAAATGCTTTGAACCAGTCTAAAATTTTGTCGTTTGGTAAAGAGTTAATACATCTCCGCAGTGCATGAATATGAAACACACGAGTCATCACAATGTGTATAATTGATGCCTAAAATCAGGGTTTTTTTTTTTGTTACAACAGATTTAATTCAGAGATAGAATGGTCCTAAAACATGTCGAAAGCAAAAATGCTTTGACCTAATTCAGGCTGACTTTCTTCCATTTTTTTTAACATGCATTAAGCCCTCTTTTCACAAAGATGGCTCAAATATGTTGCCGACACGAGTGACTTGACTGGTACAGTTGAAAACTAGAACATTGTTTTCCACTTTGTTACCCTTCGTTTCCCTTTAAAAAAGGTCAACCTACGGAATCCTAAAAGGGCCACCAATTTCCTCGCATGTCTCTACAAGCGACAATTTGAGTTTTTGTCACATTCTTGCATGTCACTTAACTCAAAAACATACGAGAATTTAAAATTCTTGCGAGATAACTTGGGCCAGTCTTTACTTTCTAAACTTTCGCCTGTGATTTCTTAAATCTCACATGTCCAAACCTGCGAAATTTTAGATGGCCCATCATGGTTCCGTACCAAAGAAACAAAACAATCGCTCTTCAGGACTTTTCTTTCCTGGTTTTTGACTTTCTCGTCCTTTGAAATGAGAAAATCCATTGTTTCCGAGTGGGTTAAAGTACCACTATTGTGTGTGCACTGTCAAGGAAGTTTTTTACATCAAAATTTGATTCGTTAATTTCTGTTTCCCCATTTTAGCTCCACTGGCTGAACTGTATCTAGCTTATGTGACAGAGTGGTTTCCATCGTCCGTCCATCCTTCCGTATGCTAGTCTGTTTTCTTGTTAAAGTATTCATTTATGATTGGGTTTCGTGAAACTTGCTGGGTCTTTTAAATGACGTTTGGTATAAAAGTTCACACGCATCCATACTGCGCATGTGTATTTCTCAGAGATAGTAAAACTATCAGCGCTATTGCATATTTTTCGCTCAAATGGCAATAGTAACAGCAGACCGACGGTTCACTTTTACAAGTAGAACATTCTACGGATGGTACTAGTACGGTTGCACCAGCTATGGTATTCTATGATTGAAATAAAATGGGGAAGTTTTCATCAACACGAACGCTTATTTGTCGTGGAAAAAGGAAATTGTCAGCCATCCAACGGGGAAAACGATACAGCTTCTGACGTTTTCCTGACAATGGCAGGCCAGTTGTCATGCTATCCTTTCAGGAATAAGGTGATAGCATCAAAACTGGCCTGCCAGTGTAAGGATGATATGACTGGTAAAGAACTAGCTGGAAAAAAAGTCCAGTTACACAATGAAACAGGCAGAAAATTGAAGCTGTTGAAGTATACCTATTTCTTGAAGTATAGATGTTTCCTTTTGAAAAATACTGTGGGAAAAGGAGAAAATTTTTCTACTGAATAATTTTTCCTTTTTCCATCATGTTTGCCGAGCTTTTATCTCATTTTTTCCACAGACATTTCTCTTTTTTTTGTATTTCTATGAGCCGTATGGCCATAATCATGTATGAAAATTTATAAAAAATAGAACTACATGTAGACAATGAAGGGTTTGATACGAATTTGGGGTATATATAGGCTATGTTCTTTTTTTGAATGAGTACAGGATCCAAAATTAATGTGGGAAAAGAAGAAATCACTTTTAATGAGCATGAGCAATCTTTCCCTCTATGTCTGAGCTTCTATTATATAGTTTTCCTTGGGAAAAAATTAACTTCCAACCTGACCTTCATCCCTGTTTCCTGGGGAAAGAAGCACGGGTAGGTGCCTTTCTTATTTTTCCTTATTGTCAAGATTTATAAGTACTGTGATTGTAGAAATTTTTCAAAAAATCTGTCTGTTAGAAAGTATGTTTTTATTGAATTTAAACCCTTAACCTGGTCAAATTATCTCCCTTTTTAACTCAATGGTCTATATATAAAATGCATATTGGTACATTTACCATGCTCAGAACCAGGCTTTTTCTAGTTTTTTGTGCAAAACTGAACTACTTTTCTTTAAAGTGATGTATATTTATATATTCTTCAGGTAATTTTCCTGTTTAATTGACTATTAAAGGAAAGTGTGTTAAATCGAGTATATGCTGAAATTTGGAACTGTATATATCTTTTTCAAAAGTTAATTTCTCGGAAACGAGCACTAGGACCCCCCTTTTTTTTCAGTGTAATCTACAAGAGACATGATGAGCTTTGTATGTGCAAAGTTTAAAAAAAAATCTGTCCGTTGAAAGAATTTGTCATAACGTCCTTAAGATAATTATCTGTTATGGTACAAAGTGATCACTCGTTTACATGTTGAATGTATATGTATAAGACCGACAGGAAACAATTTTAATGAGTAAATCACTGTCAAGCAAAAAAAAAAAAGAAGGGGGGGGGGGGGCAGGGGATAGGGATGCACGGCACAGGTACGACACTGAAATTATTTTATTTCTTCGTTAGAAATCACAAAGGGAAACGCTAGCCCATGTAAAGGGGCTGTTGTCCGCCCGAAAGATTGGATCAAGGGGATAATGACCACCCTTGCGAAATCGCAAAGGGGCTTTTGACCGCCTTTAAAATTTGATGAAGGGGATAATGACCGCCCTTGTAAAATTGTGAAGGGGCTTTTGACCGCCATACCTGTTTTGGGGGAAGGGGATTATGACCGGAGGGGCTTTTGACCGCCATTCAACCGATCGGCCAAATTCCAAGGAATCCTATACGCGAAATTCAAAGTCAGTTCTTTTTAAGTATGTAAAGTGCAAGGAAATGACAGGCAAATGGACGGACAGATAAACACACAGATACGAAAGACATATAGAATATTCATAAAATCAATCCGTAAATCCAGCTGTGCCTTTAAAATGGCAAAATACTTCTGAAACACCATTTTTTGTCGATCATACAATGTGACTAAACGGGAAACAACCAACTTACTGTTCTACAAAGGAAGAGTATTCGGACAGTACAATTATCCGAATTTCAAATCGCAATAAAAATTGATCTAGGGCCTTAAAATCGGGCACACCCCTTTTTTTCGTTTTAGAAACGTATCGTTTACATCATATAAAATTTTCATACTTTCGTCCGGCTGGTAAACATTTTTGAGCTAACAGGCCGGACTATAGGTCATTCTTAATATAAGGTTGATTAAATACTATCTCTTGAAATAATAAATAATGATTACGCAGCAGGTAACCTTTTAAGTCACTGGTAAAGGAGAAGTAGCTTGTTTTATTCCCTTTTCCATGTACATGCATGGTCTATGTCATATTTTTTTTTCATCTTTTATTTACTCTTAGCGGTTATACTTTTTGCAGGTTGCGTCGTTTAAAGATGGAAGAACCTTAATGTTTAGGTTAATTCTTCCAATGAACAATTCAAATATTAAAGATGTTGAAGGGAAGGGGACATTTGAAAAAAGGGAGAAACTGTTTGATTGATGTAAAAAAAATAATTGTTTCAAAAGTTGGAGATCAACTGCACGGTCGTCAGAAGTCGTATTTGTACAATAATAGGTTAAATTTGTTCTACTTAACCCTTTACAAAACGACAATATTTTAGACTTGTCCAAATTTTTATCATTTTCGTGACTAAGACGACGAAATTTGTATCAAAAAGGATAAATTTCGAAAAAAGGTTTATACGCATGCAATTTACCAGCATTGTCTCCTTTTTTCACAATGTTTTCAAAAGCCCTCTACCTCAGGATCGTTAAACCTCAGAAATTTTGTGGTTTAAGGTTTAGTATTACCTTTCCCCACAGAGCAATTTCTAAACGATGCCATTTCTTCGGGATATTTCATGAGTCTATACAGGGGCTTGCCTGTAAATGATAATTACCTGTGTACAGCAGCTAAATCTTTAACTCGTCGATAAAGAAGAATTCGCTTTTTTTTTTACCTTTTTTCCCGCTATTTTCTAAATCTGTGTCAATTGTGATCTAGTATTGTTATTATTTGAACGGTAAATACTCTTTGCAGGAGAAACTGATTGAGTGATGTAGAAATATTGTTTGAAAAGTAGAAGATAACTTGTAAAAAGATAATGCGCCTGTTTCAATATTTTATCTTAAACAATCAACAGCAGGGTCGTATTTATACAGTAACAGGCTAAGCTTGTTTGGAGAACTTTCTGCCATTTCCATCAAAAGTTTTGGAATAGTCGAAAATTTGTCATTTGGGAAAGGGTTAATCGTACTTGAGGTAACGGTCAAAAACTAAAATGGACAATGTTATATACGCCTCTCTTTTCCAGGGCACTTCATAATTCTGTATAAAAGATAAAAGTAAATTAGGTACAATTTTGATTTCAGGAAATAAGTTAGAACTAGTACATCTAAAAGTTATGTCAAATATAAATCGGATATCAAACAACCCTTAATGTGGATATATCAAAGCTAGTAGGGGGTCTGTGCAAAATAACATTACGTAATACAACACATGTGTCCGATAAGGCGGCTTATCGTAACTATCAGATTCGGCTATCATCGGATATCTCCGTCACAATCTGAACATTCGCGAAATCATCGGGTATTGGAAATCACGCCGTCAGGCCCAAAAATGGTAGATTATTTCCCTTGATCTTCATTTCTGACCATAATATTGAAATTGAAGTGACTATATTTTGAAGCCCATGTTAAAGTTGTGATCCCTGGAATGGAGCCAATTTTGGCCCCAAGCCTAACATGAAGAAAATTGTTAAACGTCCATTGGTTAAAGCTACATGCCAAATTCAGTAGCACTTGGCCTTGTGGTTTCAGAGAAGAAGATTTTTTTTTTTTCAGTTTTGTTGCCATGGCAATCAGAGTTTTTGAAGAAACAGATTCTTTCAAAAGGATCATTTCTGTGAAGTTTCATCAAATTTAGATGGGTAGTTTCAGAGATCTTTGAAATAAAAGTTAACGCACGGACGGACGCACGACGGACACCGGGCCATGACAAAAGCCCGCTGGCCTTCGGCCAGTGGAGCTAAAAACCAAATTTTAACCAAATAATCATGGAAAACATTTGAAAATATTTGGGGAGGAGGAAATGGTTGTTACCACAATGTCTTCAATCTTTAGAGAGCCTGTGTAGCTCAGCCGATTTAGTACAGAGCTTGAAACCAAAGCGTCATAGGCTTTAAAGGTGGATATTTAGAATTTTTTAGAATCTCACCAAATTAAAAAATATATATATCACTGAAATTCATATGAAAAAATAATACAAATCATCAATAATTAAGATTCCTAAAATTACAGAAAAAAAAATTGATGGTATTCCCTTAAAAGGCTACGTAGCCTCTCAAGGTATTTTTAGATTTCGCGCCAAAAGTCAAAAAAGCATTGTGGGCATGTCAAGTGACGGGCACGTGACTCATAACGCTTAAATTCCATTACATAACAAACATGTAATAATTATTTTCCATAATGTCTTCTTCGGAGGCTATGTTTGAAACTTTGTTTGTTTATTCCTGTATGTAAATGAGCGAATTGATCATCTAAAAATAGAATGTGTCTCCCGTTGGTGTCAACCTGGGCCGTAGTAAATCTCTAATTTCTCGTGTTGTCGGATGGTTTTCGACTTTGGGTTTTTATGAATGAAAATTAAAAAGCTTTTGGAATATAGGGATGATTTTATTGCATTTTTGTACAATTTTCGTCCCAAAATCTGAAGGGCCACCTTAAAACACCCAGCTCAGCGAATCATTCGGCAAACCTCGGTTGATCCGGCAATCAAGTCCCTCGGCTGTATCTGGTAGCTTGATATGCACCCACATTTCTTCGCCAGAAATACGCTGGTTTACCGTTCAGGGAATTGTAAGGCTCCTCTTAAACAGAAACCTTGCGTCTCTTTTTTATCGAAATCTTTTTAACCATATTTCACCTGACAAACAGATCGTACATTCATTCATCAATTCCAAATGAAATTTTTATCGACAGATAGATATATGTGAGTAACTTCATCGAGGTTGTTTATGTCGTAGCTAAACGACTTACAGTGGCGCCGTCGTGTATAAGATCTCGTGATTGGCAATTAAAATGGAAACGACCGTTATACAGACGATGTTCGAAGTAGATACGGAATCGGCCGGGTTGTGACGAGTGCTAGGCAAATGTCTGTCCGAGGTTTGACGAAAGTCAGTGCAACACGATTCGTTCCCTTCTCATCGCCGATTATCATTACGATGATGGTTGTGGGGTTAATCATAGCTGGGTCCGTAGTCTTGACTCCTGTCACCCCTAGACTGTGTAGTATAATCAAGGGATTTAACTCTTTTCAGCCCGTTACTGGTATCTTTTCTTTACTAACAGTTATTCTCCTTATTCTTTCGACAACCGAGAGCTAAAGCATTTTTCTACCAGATAAACAAAACTGATTGTCAGTTGTTAATGCAGTCTAGCTGCTTTAGTCGCTCGACCTTGTTAACTCCCTCAAAAAAACTGGGCCACTGACAAGGGTTCGTACGTCCGACT
This sequence comes from Tridacna crocea, assembly GCA_943736015.1. Classification (NCBI taxonomy): domain Eukaryota; kingdom Metazoa; phylum Mollusca; class Bivalvia; order Cardiida; family Cardiidae; genus Tridacna; species Tridacna crocea. Next base: position 22,765,728 of record OX031069.1, read on the forward strand.
TGAAAGATATAAAATACACTTTAGATCCAATGAAACACAGTATTAGCGACAAACACTCATTAAACATGTTTTAAAATATCCTTGATCTGTAATCTTTGTGTTGAACAAAGTCAAATTGCCTCAAAATTCGTGGATGTTTTTTTTATCAAGATGCAAATTTCAAACAGTTGCCGACATCTTGTGTCACGTGACATTGTTTGGAACGAGAAATTTCATTGGTTGAAATGTACTGACAGTCGTGCATTCAACAATATAATTTCGTACAGCTGCTCACACCTTTTATCATGTTACACTATTTGGAACGAGAAATTTTATTGGTTTATATGGGCGACCTGCAGTAAAGAATGAACGAACTCTTGCCAATGGCAAAGATTTTTGAGCGTGTTTACAAGTTCGAAGGACTGCAGCAGCCAGACTGCATTAAGCACTAACAAACTATCGTGTTTTTCTGGTAGACAATTGATTTAGCTATCAGTTATCCAAAGAACAAGGAGAATACTTGTTAGCGTAAAAAAGATACGTTGCTTTTTTGATAGGGGTGAAAGGGGGGGGGGGGAGAGAGGGAGTAACGGGCTGGATACAGTTAAATCCCTTGATTATACTATATAGTCTATGGGTGACAGGAGTCAAACTAAGAACCCCTTTGGGGTTAATCAGCCATTGGCTGGGAAAGACTAAATACTGCGCAAAGTAATGTTAAAAGAAAATCGAGGACAGCACTATAGATGCACTGGACTCCAAGTTACTGAAAAAGTTAATAACTGCATGAAGCACTATGTAGACAAACATTTAACCCTCTACCAGACGACAAAATTTTAGCCTTGTCAAAAGTGAGTTGAAATTGAAAGCATTTTCAGACGACAATTTCAGTGTGGCTCAAAAGATGCAATTCCCTTTGATACTAGATCTATTGGTTAGAAAACATTTTGGAAAAAGGAGAGAATGCTGGTTACCAGCATTTTCTCCTGTTCCCACAATGTCTTCAAAAGGCTTCATACCAAACGTCGTTAATGCTATGTCAGCATTCTGCGCTAAAGGGTTGAACAAACTTCTAACCTTCGAAAAGAAATTCAGTATTGTTACGGGAGACCACCCCTTCATGCATGTCATCCCGATTTAACTCTTTTCCAAACAAGCCCTGGTTTTTACGTGTCTGTAGTACAAGTCTCTGGAAAACACTGTAGGAAAAGGAGAAATTGCTCGTAACGAGCAATTTCTCCTTTTCCCACAGTGTTTTCTAGCCTATTGGAAAACTTTCTGCCATTCTCATCAAATTCAAAATTGCAATCTGCAAGTACTTTGCGCTTGGGACAGTCTAACATGTGTTATTTGGGAAAGGGTTAAACACAATACAAACAATTGCGTTATAGAGGATTCTCTATAGCTCCATGGTTACGGTGTTGGTCTTCTGAACCTCGAAACACAAGGATCTAGTGTGCATGAGTTCGAGTCTCGGCAGGTGCGGTTTGTATTTCAGCTATACATTTGTTGCAAACTTCATTGTTCGTAAGATGGAGGCTCGTCCAGGATTGGTCATTGGGCAATTAATCCCATCAGTTGTCAAAAGACGGACTTTCTGCCTGATATGGCCTTGAGTCATCAATAAATGGCCGAAAATCATGTACTGTTGATGAGATACATGTAATTTGAAACCCCAACACAATAATGTTTATATTATCTCGTCACGGTTCTAGGTTTTACAGGAGTATTCGCAAAAACAAGCAATATTATAAAGTAAATAAAAGGTTTATTAACTAGGATTTATAGCCTCAAAACTGTACACAAGGCTTTGCAAACATTTGACATGGTGACCTAGTTTCTTACTGGATGTGACCCATTTTCAATTTCGAGTTATCACCAGAACCAGCATTTTAACTCTTTACCAAGTCAAGTCAAGTCAAATCCTTTATTTGGCGAAAAACAATATAATGTTTTATTGCCTTAGGCAAAGGCAGAACATGAATATGCATGGTATAATATCAATTACGAGAAAAGTATAAAGTACAAAACGACAAAATTTTAGACTAATCCAAATCTAAAGCACTTGCAGAAGACAAAATAAACGTGACTCAATGATTGAAATTTGTTTCCAGCAGGGTAGAAAACATTGTGGGAAAAGGAGAAAATGCTGGTTACCAGCATTTTCTCCTTTTCCCACAATGTTTTCAAAAGGCTTCTATCTCAGGATCGTAAAAACCAGGGATTGTTTGGTAAATGGTTAACCTTCTTTTATAGATTGTATGGTAAAGAGTTAATTATATATTACCATCACTTGAGACAAAAATTTTATTATTCAAAATGCTATAATTAAACACTTTACATCAACCCTTTGCCATTTTGCTGTGTGGTAAAGTGTAAAAAAATTTATGATCACTTTTTATCTGAAAGACTTCTGTGAGTTCCATCACAAAAGGGTCTATTTTGTGACTGTTTGCAATTACACAGCCAATATTCACCGTCCTCTTCAACCTCGAAAATAATCGGATATACCTGTGGAGTCGTTGAGAGAAGTCGTTCTCTATACTTTATTCTGTTATATGTATTGTGTGTTCCATCACAGATAGGCTGAAAGAACAAACACGAGGGTTATGATGGGCCTGAAGTCACTCATCCGATCCTTTTGATCAAACACAATCCTTTTGGAATCCCTCCCAAGGTGTTATCTAAACAAATATTCTTACATGAGTATTCCACTGAAAATATGGCCTCTAGAGCATACAAAAAGCCTTTTCTAGAATTTGTCACTATTACCTACTTTTAACCCATCACCACGCAATCCCTACTTTTGACGCCCCTGAGAAAGAAGCCTTTAAAAAACATTGTGGAAAAAGGAGAAAATGCTGGTAAGCAGCATTTTCTCCTTTTCCCACAATGTTTTCTACCTTTCACAAAACAAATTTCAAATTTTGGGTCACTTTTATTTCGTCGACTGCAAATGCTTTCGATTTGGACAGACCTAAAATTTTGTTGTTAGGTAATGAGTTTGCTGTATATAGCACTTTTTCAAACTTGTGTAGATATCATTTAGACAAGCATCATGACCAGCTTTTTATAAGTATTGAACACAAAATGTGGCTCTATAGTGCCCACAAGGTTTTTCTAAGATTTGGCAGGGTCACTTTATTTTTTTGACCCAAGATGACCCATTTCACAATTGTCCCAGACATCCTCAAGACAGACAATTACCCTATGTGACCAACCCACTTTCAGTCTATCTTAGGGTGTCATCAAGACAAATATTCTTGTCACATCATGGGTTTTGGACTGACAAAGTGGCTTTTAAAAGCATGCATGAGATTTTTCTAATATTTGCCTGGGAGACTTAAATATTTACCCCAAACAATTCTTTTGACTATTTTTCATGAAAACTAGATTGGAAAATGTGGCCTATAGAGTATACACACGCTTTTTCAAATTTTTAGCTGATTTGCAAAAACTTCTGAGATATTATCAAGAAAAACATTCTGACAACCTTTCCAGTGTGTTGGTTTGAAAATATGTCCTCTGTACACAAGCTTTCACTGGTATTGTTCAATTTAGCGTCTAGAGTGTACTTAAGCATTTTCTAAAGTTTGACCTAGTGACCTAGCTTTTGCCAATATGACTCATTTTCAAACTTATCCAAGATACATGTATCATCAACACAAATATTCTGATCAATATCATGAGTACCAGGCTGAAAATATGGCCTCTAGAGTATACAGAAGCTTTTTGTAAGATTTGATCTTGTGACCTTCTTTTTGAGCAAACATCACCCATTTTCAAACTAATCTAGGCTATCATAACAACAAACCCTTCAAACCAAATTTCATGAGAATCTGTCTGAAAATGTGGCCTTTAGAGTGTACAAAAGGTTTTTGTAAGATGTGACCTAGTGAACCAGTTTCTGACCTAATATGACGCATTTTCAATCTGTTACGGGAGACCACTCCTTCCTGCATGGCATACTCCCGATTTAAATACAATATCTGGCTACTGCGTCAGAGAGATATCTCTTTGGCTCAGTGGTTAGGGTATTGGCTTTGCGTCCGGGAGTTCGGAGTTCGAATCCCGCTCCGACCCTTATTTCTGCCATGCATTTATTCATTTGTTTCTTTGTTACGGACTTCGTTCGTAAGATGGGGGCTCGTCCGGGATTGGCCATTGAGCCATTAGTCCCATTTGTTGTCCAAAATCGGACTTCCTGCCTAATAAGGCTTTGAGTCATCAATAAATGATGACTTTAAGAGGGGGTGTGTTACGGGAGACCACTCCTTCCTGCATGGCATACTCCCGATTTAAATACAATACCTGGCTACTGCGTCAGAGAGATATCTCTTTGGCTCAGTGGTTAGGGTATTGGCTTTGCGTCCGGGAGTTCGGAGTTCGAATCCCGCTCCGACCCTTATTTCTGCCATGCATTTATTCATTTGTTTCTTTGTTACGGACTTCGTTCGTAAGAAATCCCTTCACAAATATAATCAAGACATGTACTCTGACAAAGTTTCGTAAGAATTGGACTGAAAAATGGCATCTAGAGCCTATAAGGGTAAGTGTTGATGACTGACAACTAATGCCAAACACAGAAAGATAAACAAAGCTCACCTTGAGCACTTTTCTGTGAGCTAAAAAAATATGATGAATGACCTAAGAGACACTGGAATATGCATATTGAAACTCTGTTGTAAAGGATGCGTGTCTTTGACAGGCATTATAAAACAAGAGGACCATGATGGTCCTATATCGCTCACCTGAGTACTAAGCAGTAAAGGTCTACAATGAGATAAATACCAAATATTGAGGTTCAAAGCCAAATGATAATGAAACAAGAGTAGCAGATTGTAGCAACATATGCCCATCCCATCGGCAGTTGTCAAGGAGGTATAATAGTTGCAAAAGGCTTGCAATACAACAAGTGTCAAGTCAATTTGACATACCAAATATCAAAGCTCTCTGAAGATTTTTAAAGTTTTCCTTTTTTGTTCCTAGGTCTAGAATTTGTGACCCCTGGGCAAGGCCAGATTTGACCCCTGGAGCATGTTATGAACAAACTTGGTAGTGATCCACTTGTAGATACTACATACCAAATATCAAAGCTCTACACCTTTTAGTTTCAGAGAAGAAGAATTTTAAATTTTTCCTTTCTAGTTCCCATATTTAAAGTTGTGACCCCAGGGGCTAAGCCAATTATGACCCAAGGGGCATCATATGAATAAACTTGGAAGAGGTCCACTAGGAGATGCTTTATACCAAATATCAAAAGCTCAACACCTTCTGGTTTCAAAGAAGAAGAATTTTAAAGAAAGATTTTCCTTTTTTTTTCCCATGTTCAAACTTGTAACCCCTTGGGCGGGGCCAGTTTGGTGGAACCCTGGGGCATTATATGAACAAACTTGGTAGAGGTTTACTAAGAGATGCTTCATACATAATTTCAAAGCTCTAAGCCTACCAGTTTCAGAGAAGAAGAATTTCAAAGTTTTCCTTCTTTGTTCCTATGTTCAAACTTGTGACCTCCCGGGCAGGGCCAGTTTTGACCCATGGGGCATCATATGAACAAACTTGGTAGAGGTCCACTAGGAGATGCTTCACACCAAATATCAAGGCTCTACTCCTTCCAGTTTCAGAGAAGTTTTTTAAAGTTTTCCTTCTTTGTTCCTATGTTTTGAACTTGTGACCCACGGGGCAGGGCAAGTTTGGACCCAAGGGACATCATATGAATAAACATTGTAGAAGTCTACCAGGAGATCCTACTTACCAAATATCAAAGCTCTACATCTTCTAGTTTCAGAGAAGAAGAATTTCAAAGTTTTCCTTCTTTATTTCTATGTTTCAAACTTGTGATCCCCGAGGCCAGTTTTGATCCCAGGGGCATCATATGAACAATCTTGGTAGAGGTCCACTAGGATATGCTACATACCAAATATCAAAGCCCTGCACCTTCTAGTTTCAGAGAAGAAGAATTTTAAAATTTTCCTTCTTTGTGCCTATGTTTCAAACTTGTGACCCCCGGGGCTGGGCCAGTTTTCACCCCAGGGGCATCATATGAACAATCTTGGTAGAGGTCCACTAGGAGATGCTACATACCAAATACCAAAGCCCTAGACGTTCTAGTTTTAGATAAGAAGATTTTCAAAGAATTTGCTATTTTTTTTTCATTTTGGTTGCCATGGAAACCAGAATTATGGATGAAATTCAATCTGTTGAACAACTTTGGTAGAACTTTACCCAAGGAACATCCCTGCCAAGTTTCATCAAGATTGGCCCAGTGGTTTAGGAGGAGAAGATGTTTAAAGAAATTGTGGACGACGGACGATGGACGCCGGACATTGGGCCATCACAAAAGCTCACCATGAGCACTTCGTGCTCAGGTGAGCTAAAAAAGGGAAAAATGCATTTTTGCCTTCCCCATTTTCAACCATTTCAAAAGACAGTTTCTATCGTTTAAGCTACTCAAGTTCTGTCATCTGCTGATGGATTCAATCATGAAATGTGTAAAATTTTTCTGCTTTGTAAAGACTCTTTAACCTATACTCACCTGTCTATTACTTCTTCCGCATGCACACCACAAATAACGTTTGCCAGCTTTTAGACACAAAGGAAATGGTTTTTTGTCAAACACTTTGCCACGGGGATGTTCTGCTTCATACCACCCTAGCTTTGGGGTCTCAGGGTGGGGTTTAGGTTTCCTGGTAATAGATGGATCAACAAATCGGTCTGCCAAATCCGTACCGGTCTCATACAAGTCATTCTCATGTTTACCATGTCGGATAAAGTCATCGAGAGGACGGATGGGCTTCTTGTTTCTCTTGTTTGAACCAACATTGTACTTGGCTAGAAAAGACTGAGTGAATATCTGAAAATGAATTTTTGAAAAAAATATATAACATAAAACTGAGAATAAAATATGATAGGGACTCTGTGAACAATATATGATAAGGAGGCTGTGAAACTGTAGACAGGTCTAATATTTATTAACCCATTACCACACAATCCCTACTTTTGACGCCCCTGAGAAAGAAGCCTTTAGAAAACATTGTGGGAAAAGGTGAAAATGCTGGTAACCAGCATTTTCTCCTTTTCCCACAATGTTTTCTACCCTTCACAAAACAAATTTCAAATTTTCAGTCACTTTTATTTTGCAAATGCTTTCAATTTGGACAAGTCTATAATATTGTTGTTTGGTAATGAGTTAATCTTTATGCACCTTTCATAACTATCAATGCTTTTGCAGCCAGTGTAGATCAAGATCAGACTGCACAAAATGTAAAGTCTAATCTTTGATCTGCACTGTCCACTTAGCTGAAACACTACGGAGAAAGCAACCATTAAATAGCAATTAATTAGGTGTTATTTCAACACTCTTAGGTTAACCCTTTATCAAACAATCCCTGGTTTTAACTACCCTAAGGAAATACCCTTCTAAAAACACAGCTGGTAATCAGCATTTTCTCCTCTTCCCAGAATGTTTTCTGCTCTCTCAAAGTCAAGCTTCAATTTTTGAATAGTTTATTTTGTTGTCTGCAAAGGCTTTCAATTTGGACCAGTGCAAGGTCAGTAAAATTTTGTCGTTGGGAAAGGGTACTTCTGCTGACTTGCTACAAAGCTGGCTTTTTTTGCAATGTGACTGAGTATTAACTATTGCTCATAGAACAAGAGGCCAATAGCCTTATCCTCTTATCCTTGGCAGTTTATTTATCTGCAAATAACTTGCAATAATCTAGAACTATGACATTAGAATATCTCAAGACCTTTTCTGTTTCACACCAGTCTTTGTCTAAAAGAAACTTAATTTTAACTGCATGACGTAATATAAGACAGATCCAAATTGGAAGCATTTCTAAAGGACATAATAAATGTGGCACAAGTAAAGGGATTTCTCAGTACAAGATAAGAAAATATTTTTGAAAAGGAGAAAATGCTGGTTACCAGCATTTTCTGCTTTTCCCTACAATGTTTCAAAAGCTCTCTTTCTCATGGTAGATAAAACACAAAAATGCAAAATTTGTATTTTTGAAAGAAAAAAAGAAAACAATTTTACTTGGTCTATTGACAAAGAAAGAGCTGGAAATTGTAGAAAACTTTTGTTATCTCGGTATCAAATTTTCAAAAAATGGTTTATTTAAACAAGCAATTTCAGCATTACATGATCAGGCAAATAGAGCGGTGATGAATTTATTCCAATTATTTAAAAGAAAAAAATTTGATATTAAAACAAAATTACATTTATTGATTGATTGATTGATATCATCAATTTTGCTATGCCGCAGAGGTATGGGGAATATATGGTTTAAAACAGGTTGAGAGACTTCACATAAAGTTCTGTAAAAGTATTCATACACAGACCCCAAACTTTGCGGTATATGGTGAATTTGGTAGTTCCCTATTTCAATGTTACCTGCCACTCTGGTTTCCCACTGACACTGGTACCCAGCGTCACTACATTTCTAACTTGTCATGATTATTAATCATATTTCCGTAAATTCCATACTGTAGTATAAAAGGTCATTAATTTTGCAATGAAACAGGTGTCGGGTAACTATCTGCAAAAGTGTCGGGGAACTATCTCCAAATCTGTGGAGGATCTGTACCTAAATCTTGTATCTGGGAACTGTGTTGTCGGGGAACTGTCTTGATAACTTCGATATTATCACGGAACGAAAACAGGTCGGACGAATACCGAGTTGGTCAAAGGTAAGAATTCAAAATACGTTTATTGTCGTGGCATCGGAGTAGAAAATAATGATTCAAATTTTTCAAGAAAAATTGGGCATGATGTGCTCTTCGTTTTAGTTATCAATGATGCATTACCGTTCTACTTTGCTTTAGAATAAAATTTGACTTTGGGACGATGTTTTTCATGGACGCCGCCATTATAGTAGTATCGCACAAACGTAATTCTTCAAAAAAATAATGTCTCAAATAATATTAAGGAGTAATTGAAAATTAAGTAAAATTGACAAATTTGTAATAGAGTTTGGTTTTATAGAAATAAACAATTTATTATGTCTGGTTACCTAAATTGTGCTGAAAATCTCACAACCGGAAGTTAGTCATTCATTTACTGCGGTTCAACCTGTTGCCAGTTTACCATAGAAACAGTGGTAGAGCGAAAAGTAAACTAGTGTTGGTCAGCATCATAAGAGTTTTTCGCAGTCATTGTCTTGAAAGAAAGCAAAGATGAGTCAACGACAGGTGTTGCAAGGTACTGAACTCTTTTTTTTTCCTACAAGCATGATGAAAATTTCATGTAACTGACGAGTTTTACATCAGATCTAGACTGTTTCTGAGATTCAATAATGCCTACTAGCCACTGCGGATGATGAATATCGACATGAAATTAAAGGTTTACTTATGAGCTCCTGTTTCTTCGACTCTGAAGAAGACTGCTTTTGAATACATTGTGATAGTAAAAGGAAATGCTCAAAAGAGCATTTTTTCCTTAATTTTCTAACATTTTTTTTTTTTAATCATGGAGATTGGTTTGATCTGTATAAGCTCTACTGATCTGTAAAAACCTAAAAATTGATCTAACAGCAATGCAGTTTGGTGTATTTTTCAAATCTGTGTCATACTTAGTGTCTTGAAGGGTGTAAAGAAAGTCTCATTAATGCGACGCCCCAGTGATCTTTTTTCATATTTGGACATTTACTGTACACCGTATTGTCTCAAGTCCATCATAAATTTTACGGTAGCAAATATAGAGCGCTATACTGACTTTCTCTTTCGTTGGTTTCATCACAGGAATTTGACATTCAATAACCAAAATAAATGATAAAATATGAAAGAAATCTCCCCTATATATAATATAAACACAAGGAATGCAACGTCTCGATTACTGGCGCTAGCACCTGACAGCCTTTCCCAACCAAAATCACCCACAAAACAAACATTGATCATAATCTCCTTTAGCCTTGCGATAGACAACATAATAATGAATCTACGACATCTGGCGATACCTCAGTAGACACCTTTCAACCAGAGATATCTGTCATGTTTTACAACTTTATCAGAAAATTTTGATTTGTCTGGGTGGCCATTTGCTGTCGTCACGTGATTCCTGTGAACGGTCCAATACGGCTTAAGCTTATAGAGTTACCTCGCTTGATTGGGGATTTCCTTATTCACAAAAGTCAAATATCTTTTCTTTAAAAAGGAATGTGCTCAAATACTTTTGTTAGTTACTTCTAGAAAAATCTTTAGTGTCATGTGATTTCCATATATCTTAAAAACGAAAAAAATAATAGTATTAATAATTAATACGAAAATACACTTCCTGGCTCTTCCTGTGACGTCAGCAAATGGCCTCCCAGACAAATCAAAATTTTCTGATAAAGTTGTTAAACATGATGGATATCTCCGGTTGAAAGGTGTCTACTGAGATATCGCCTGATGTCGCAGGTACATTATTGTGTTGTCTATCACTAGGCTAAAGGAGATTATGATCAATGTTTGTTTCGTGGGTAATTTTGGTTGGGAAAGGCTATCGGATGCTAGCGACAGCAATCGAGACGTTGCATTTCTTGTGTTTATATTATATAGGGGAGATTTTTTTTCACATTTTATCATTTATTTTGGTTATAGAATGTCAAATTCCTGTGGTTTTATCTGTATCGCAGCGAAATGCAATTAACTTTTACTACTTAACATGACAAGAAACAAATTGTTAAACCATTCATTACATAAAAATTTAGGTTTGTAGAAGTCATTTACAACATGTTTATCTTGGAAAAATCACGGACGAAATTTATCATCAGTGGCAGCCATTTTGTATGTTTTCAGGAACGTAAACAACTCAAGTAACGATGAAATGCACAGTTTTTCTCGCAATCAGTGTTGAAATTGAAAATATTTGTATTTTAAAAGAAGAAATATTGAATATGCAAGCCAAATGTATGTTTAAATCCTAGTTTTGTGCTCTATTTTGGAAATTATAAGAGTTTAAACTTGTGCACAAAATCTATGCAGAACTTTCAACAGATTTTGTCTTGATCGTCTCTGTACCCAGAGGCAACCAGTCAAAAAGTAACATTACCTTTGGGGACAGTTATCTGTACTCAGTGTAAAGACTGTTTCATGTTACAGTTATTTAGAAATAACTCTCACCATTAGCATTTGAACCATATTTTATTGTCTTCTGCACATGCATTCAATTGTGACAAGTCTAAAATTTGTCAGCGGCTAGAGAGTTAACTCTTTACCACACAAGCAAATTATGAACTTATCCAAATTGGAAGCATTTGCAGACAACAATTCCAATATTTCTCCAAAGATGGGATGACTCTTTGATAGAGCAGAAAATATTGTGGAAAAAGGAAAAAATGCTAGTTATCAGAATTTTTTCCTTTTCCCACATTGTTTTCTAAAGGCTGCTTTCTTGAGTTTCTTAAAACATGTCATTGTGTAATAAAGGGTTAAAGGGAAAAGTTAGGATGTATGTGAAAGAGAAAGGGGAAAAAAAGCTGAAAAACAGAGATGGGGATCGAAAGGTGATTTTGCTTTTTTCCAATTTTGAACGAATAGAAACTGAAATACAGAACTGCTTGATCCCTATTGAAAATTAATTTTTTATTAGTAATTATTAGTTATTGTAAGAAAAAATAAGGGTGTGTTTGGTACAGGACTTGAATCTGCTGAAAGCCTACACAGAACTTGTAAATAATTTAAGTGCTCTAACCATAGCGCTTCAGGAACCATTCAACACATGCCGCTATACCCCTTCCTCTTCTATTCAATTCAGAATGCACCAACATTCTGAAAGGGACAAATGACATTGCATATTGTACAGAGGAAACATTCCAAACTTGCTCAATAATGGCTTTGGGACGACTACCCAAAATGTGTGTGCCCTGATTTAGCACAAATGCTTTTCATCACTTAATGATATTTTTTATCCATTTGAATGATTGATCATCTATTTACAGTGTTTGAGCAGTATCAAAAAGCAAGGACACAGTTTGTACAGACTGTGGCAGAACTAGCGTCACGGCCACAGAATATTGAAACACTTCAAAATGCAGGAGTTATGTCCCTTCTAAGACCCCTCTTGTTAGACATTGTACCAACAATTCAACAAACAGCAGCCTTAGCCTTGGGTAGATTGGCTAACTATAATGATGATTTGGCAGAAGCTGTCGTAAAAGGAGACATTCTTCCTCAACTGGTATACTCATTGGCAGAACAAAATGTAAGGCTTCTTTTGAAATCATGATTTCTTCAACCGTTTAGCTGAGTTTTTACGAACCTGAGAAAGAAAATCTATAGAAACATGATAGGAAAAGGAGAAAATGCTGATATCAGCATTTTCTCCTTTTTATACGCCCGTCGAAGACGGGACGTATTATGGGATCACCCGTGACGGGCAGGCGTCCGGGCAGGCGGGCGGCGTCCAGTTCTTTGTCCGGAGCATATCTCCAAAACTATTCTACCTAGGGTTATGAAATTTCATGGGTGGATAGATCTCATCAAGGGGGAGTGCAGTGCACAGGAACCATAACTCTTGCTTGCTTAATTTTTGAGTTATTGCCCTTTCTCGTTTTTCATACTTGAATTTTGTCCGGTGAATATCTCCAAAACTATACTAGCTAGGGTTATGAAATTTCTTGGGTGGATAGATCTCATCAAGGGGGAGTGCAGTGCAGAGGAACCATAACTCTTGCTTGCTTAATTTTTGAGTTATTGCCCTTTCTCGTTTTTCATACTTGAATTTTGTCCGGAGCATATCTCCAAAAGTATACTAGCTAGGGTTATGAAATTTCTTGGGTGGATAGATCTCACCAAGGGGGAGTGCAGTGCAGAGGAACCATAACTCTTGCTTGCTTAATTTTTGAGTTATTGCCCTTTGTCGTTTTTCATACTTGAATTTTGTCCGGAGCATATCTCCAAAACTATACTAGCTAGGGTTATGAAATTTCTTGGGTGAATAGATCTCACTAAGGGGGAGTGCAGTGCACAGAAACCATAACTCTTGCTTGCTTAATTTTTGAGTTATTGCCCTTTGTCGTTTTTCATACTTGAATTTTGTCCGGTGAATATCTCCAAAACAATACTACCTAGGGTTATGAAATTTCATGGGTAGATAGATCTTATCAAGGGGGAGTGCAGTGCACAGAAATCATAACTCTTGCTTGCTTAATTTTTTAGTTATTGCCCTTTGTCGTTTTTCATACTTGAATTTTGTCCGGTGAATATCTCCAAAACTATACTAGCTACGGTTATGAAATTTCATAGGTGGATAGATCTCATCAAGGGGGAGTGCAGTGCATAAGAACCATAACTCTTGCTTGCTTAATTTTTGAGTTATTGCCCTTTGTTGTTTTTCATACTTGATTTTTGTCAGGAGCATATCTCCAAAACTATACTAGCTACGGTTATGAAATTTCTTGGGTGGATAGATCTCATCAAGGGGGAGTGCAATGCATAGGAATCATAACTCTTGCTTGCTTAATTTTTGAGTTATTGCCCTTTGTCATTTTTCATACTTGATTTTTGTCCGGTGAATATCTCCAGAACTATACTAGCTAGGGTTATGAAATTTCATGGGTGGATAGATCTCATGAAGGGGGAGTGCAGTGCACAGGAATCATAACTCTTGCTCGCTTAATTTTTGAGTTACTGCCCTTTGTCGTTTTTCATACTTGAATTTAGTCTGGTGCATGCCCCAGCTTTACAACTTGGGGTAAGACGGGCGTATCTTGCGACAGTTTGCCGCTCTTGTTCCATGATGTTTTCATTCAATTAAATGTAAGTTTCAGCAACTAACCCAGTTTGAAATTGTTGTCAGTAGATGGTTTTAGTATGCACAAGTCTATATTTTTGTTTTGTGGTAATTCTGGAATAGACCAGATTGAAAATTGAAAACTTAAAAGTAAATCAGACGATGATTTCTGTACTTAATAGGGTAGAAAACAATGTTGGAAAAGGAGAAAATGCTGGTGACCAGTAAAAGCTCCTTGTTTGGTAAAGGATTAAAGTGTACTTAATAGGGTAGAAAACAATGTTGGAAAAGGAGAAAATGCTGGTGACCAGTAAAAGCTCCTTGTTTGGTAAAGGATTAGAGTTTATTACAACTGAGGACTTTTACATGCTTTAATCTTATTTGAAAAATATGCAAATATCATACAGACATGGATTAAAGGTGGACCTTCAGTTTTTAGGATGAAAATTTTACAAAAATGCAAAAAAAAAAAAATCATCCTTATACTCCCAAAGCCTTTTAATTTGCATTTATAAAATCCTAGTAGTTGAAAACCATCCGTCAACAAGAGAAATTAGAGATTTACTATGGCCACGCTCCACACCAACGGGAGACACATATTATTTTTACATGTGTAATTCGCTCATTTACATGCAAGAATTACACAGACGAAGTTTCAAACATAGCGTCCATCCAATAGACATTATGGAAAATAATCATTACATGTTTGTTATGTAATGGAACTTAAGCATTATTAGTCACATGCAAGTCACTTGACATTCCCACAATGCTTTTTTTTTTTAATTTTGGCGCGAAATCTAAAAATACCTTGAGAGGCTACAAAGCCTTTTAAGGGAATACCATCAAATAAAATTGTAATTTTTGTAATTTTATGAGTCTTAATTATTGATGATTTGTATTGTTTTTTCATATAAATTTCAGTGATACATATATTTTTTAATTTGGTGAGATGTTAAAAACCTAAATATCCACCTTTAAGTCTTTACCACACAATCCCGACTTTTGACAACCATGAGAATGAAAGCCTTTGAAAATATTGTGGGAAAACGAGAAAATGCTGGTAATCAGCATTTTCTCCTTTTCCCACAATGTCTTCTACCTTTCCAAATCAATTTTTAATTTTTTTATTCACATGTATTCTTTGTCTGCAAATGCTTTCAATTTGGACAAGTCCAAAATTTTGTCATTTGGTAAGGAGTTAAGGCTTTAATGAGTTTTCCTCAGTCTCATTTCGATCCAGATTGGTAAGAGTCATACATTTTATGTTAACAAATCCAAGAGGCTGACGCCTGAGCAGACCTCAACAACAGTGTAAATGTGTACTTGATTGATTGAATCTGTGTTTATTTATTGTTGCCACCGGTTGCCCATATAGGCGACGCCCAGTGGAAGCTATTAGTTTTATTACGGGGGATAGTGCAGATACACGACGAAATCCAATCTAATTTTCGCCTGGTTCTTTAATGTGCTCGGTGTATAGCACTGTCACACGGGACCTTGCTTTAACGTCTCATCCGAAAGACTAATTAGTAATTTTAGATGGCCAGCTGCGGGAATCAAACCCACACTTTCATGATCATAAGTCTTACACTCTACCAACTGAGCTATGCTGGCTCGTCTGTCGTCAAAAAATGTATACTTTCCACCAAAGCAACATCTTATTAATCCTATATAATCCTATCGGGTTGGGTGTCACTCATCACCTGTAATGTCTTGCAGATGACTGTTTTCATCCACTAGTCTCTGCAGTTGGATGTTTACCTACTCTGTCTGCAAAAGTACTGATTCTTATAATGGTTGCTGGTTTACTGTATATATAAGTGGAAACTTTTGGGAATGGGAAATCTTTTGTGATTTCGCAAGTTTGGAAAATTCATCAACTTTTCTGTTTGCTTTTTTACCTCAATATACCAACATTATAATGAGTTTCCTGAATTTGCAAATATCTGTTTATGCAAAATGTCATCAGTAATTAGCAGATTTTTTGACACACATAATAATAAAAAAAATTACAAATCCAATTATATTTAGTAATTAAGAAGGCAAATCAAACAGGTTTTCCTGTGTGTCTTTTCAGAGATTCTATAAGAAAGCTGCAGCTTTTGTTCTCAGAGCAGTAGCCAAGCATTCACCTCAGCTTGCCCAATCTGTGGTGGATTGTGGCGCACTTGATGCCTTAGTGATATGTCTGGAAGAATTTGATCCAGGAGTAAAGGAGGCAGCTGCTTGGGCTCTAGGGTACATTGCCCGTCACAATGCAGGTAAATTACCCAAAAGCTTTCTGATTCTTTCTGGATTTTTTTTTTTTTAAACTCTTTACCAAGAGAAAAAATTGCAGACTTGTCCAACTTGAAAGCAGTTACATACAACATATTTGATCTGTCTCAAATAATGGAATATGGTTCAGAATGGATAGAAAACATTGCAGGAAAAAGAGAAAAAATGCTGTTTATCAGCCACTGGTTGAAACATTTCAAAGATGCATTAACCCTTTACCAAACAATCCCTGGTTTTTACGACCCTGAGCTAGAAGCCCTTTGAAAACATTGTGAGAAAAGGAGAAAATGCTGGTAACCAGCATTTTCACCTTTTCCCACAATGTTTACTACTCTGCTGAAAACAAATTTCAAATTTTAAGTTACTTTTATTTTGTCTTCTAAAATTTTGTTGTTTGGTAAAGAGTTAAGCCATCTTTTCACAGAGCATTGCTCAAAAGTTGTTTTATTTTCTTTTGTTTTACAGAACTGGCCCAAGCTGTTGTTGATGCTGGTGCTGTTCCCCTTCTAGTACTCTGCATTCAGGAACCAGAACTGTCACTGAAACGTATTGCAGCATCCGCCTTGAGTGACATCTGTAAGCATTCTCCAGAGCTTGCACAAACTGTTGTGGACGCAGGGGCCATTGCACATCTAGCTCAGATGATCTTGAATCCTGATGCTAAACTGAAGGTTTGATTGATGGTTTCTATAAATCCCTTTACAAAACATTGCCAAGTTATAACAACTTTTAGAAAGAAATCTTTAGATGACAAATCATGGAAAAGGAGAATAAATGCTAGTATAACCAGCATTTTTTTTCTCCATTTTTTTTCCATGACAATCATGGAATAGAAGAATATGCTAGTTACCAGCATTTTTTTTTTTTTTTCTCCCAAAATGTTTACTTTCTCCTTTTCTTTTCAAAATTAAAGTCAGTCATTTTCATAGCATTCCAATTGTCTTACAACTGTTCATGTTATCAGTTTTGACTAGCATTCTCATCTGTTGTTATCAGGTAAAAAGTTGATGAAGGCAAGCTATTTAGTTTTAATGCTGAAAATTAAAAACACAAATAGATAAACTACAACTAGATGAGCATCATGCTCTGTGAAAAGGGAGCTTAATGCATCTGCGGTCCACACAAGCTGACCTGGGCCAAAGCTTTTTGCTATTGGTCAATTTTCTGTTTTTCAATGGACCAATCTACCTCATGATTAAGTTGGTTATTGAAAAAGTGGCTGCTGTTGATCTATAATTACGTGATAACTTTAGCTAGTATCATGTATAACAGAGATGCATTAAGCCCAATTTTTCCAGGGCATGGCTGATCTATTTTCTCTGCAAATGTATAATAAAAAAATAAAGAAGCAATTTTGGGCATTTAAATAACAGATGTGCAGCCTGCTCTTAGATCTATACTGTCCATTAACTCTTTACCAAACGACAACATTTTAGACTGGTCCAAATTGAAACAATTTGCAGACAACAATTTCAGTGTGGCTCAAATGATTTCCTTCGATAGAGTGGAAAAATATTGTGGGAAAAGGAGAAAATGCTGGTTACCAGCATTTTCTTCTTTTCCCACAATGTTTTCTAAAGGCTTCTTTTCCAGGAGTGTCAAAAGTCGGCATTGTGTGGTAATGGGTTAAGGAAATATTTTTACCCCAAAAAATAAATTTTAAATGTCCTTAGTCTGGATTTTATCAATGGCTTGAAAGTTTCATTCATTTTAGTTACTTAGCAGGATAAAGTTTAGTTCAGTTATAAATCATACTTCAAGTTTGGTAAGACTATAAAAGTCTTGAAAATTGTTAACCCTTTACTACACAATCCCTACGTACTTTTGATGACCCTCAGAAAGAAAGCCTTTGAAAACATTGTGGGAAAAGGAGAAAATGCTTTCAAAAGCCCAAAACCAAAACGACTAATCATCATTTTTTTGTTTTCACGACAGCGTCAAGTGTTCTCAGCCCTCAGTCAAATCTCCAAACACTCTGTTGACCTAGCAGAAATGGTGGTGGAAGCTGAAATATTTCCAGCTGTTCTGACTTGTCTGAAAGATCCTGATGAATACGTTAAAAAGAATGTTGCTACCCTGATAAGAGAAATCGCAAAACACACACCAGAGGTAAGAACTTCCAAATTCACAATTCATAGTACAGAGCTCCAGATCAGAGGGAGTGATGGCATTCTAAATCCGTTATTACTCTTCCAAACCCTATCTTGTGGGTACTCATTAGAATTGTCTTAATGAGAAGATTGTAATGAGTACCCATAACATAGGGTTTAATGGAGAATTATTAATATTTTCATTTCTGAAATCAAAGTCACTCCCTCTATCTGGAGTTCTGATAGAAGGTTAGCATTTTGATTTAGTTTTCATTGCAAATCATGTAGATAAAGGTCATCATCAAGCCAGGTGTACTTGTTGTACTCAAATGATCTTTAAAGTCAAATATAGGACTTAATGAATGTAATTTGGAATACCTGAAAAGGTAACATCTGATCTGTTAAAGATTTTCTTGCTCTCTTGGTATTTAATCAAATATTGATTTAAAAGTATCGTGTGAAGTAATGATTGAATTTAAAGTTTGAACAGACAGGAAACCAGCTTTGCAAAAAATATAAAAGGGATCCTCTTCTCACAGTAGATTCACAAACCATTCTTGAGAATATTCTTAGTCTTATCCTCCTTGATTTTCTAAATTTGTAAGTAACAGAACTTCTGATTGGCTGAACCATTCAGTTTAGCCAATCAGAAGTTCTGTTACTTTCAAGAATGGTTTAGCCAATCAGAAGTTCTGTAACTTTCAAATTCTTGTAAGTAGAAAATTCTGGAGATTAAGACTAAGAATCTTCTTAAGAATGGTTGGATAATACAAGCTCAGACTTGAACTGTATTCGATAACCATATACCTACATGTGCATAAAATATGAATATAATGTACATGGCATACACAAATGAATTCAAAAGATAACAAACCGAAACCAGATTTAGAGCATACATGACACACATGATGTGCAGGACATATAGGCATATTGGAATATACTTACAGGCAAGTGTGATACTGTGCATGCCCTGTCTGTCCTTTTCCATGCAGAAAATGGAAGTGCACAAATATTACACTATTAGTGAAGTCATATGATCCTTAATGAAACATCAATCCACCCAACAAACATTGTGTTTGTAATGATCAGTATTAGAAAATAGTCAACATTTGATTAAACAATTCAAGTCAAATTTTAATTTTATTTACAGCTGTCTCAGTTGATTGTGAACGCTGGAGGTGTTGCTGCAGTGGTTGACTACGTCGGGGAGTCCAAGAGCAATGTCCGACTGCCAGGTATCATGATGCTGGGATATGTGGCTGCTCACTCAGAAAATCTTGCAATGGCCGTCATTGTTTCCAAGGTAAAAGATACATAAAGATATGTCAGGGTACACATATTTCACCCTTTTTTTGGTCCAGTATCTTAACATACGGCTTGCAACACGCAAAAAGGGGCATTCGGACATTTGCTTAAGTGTCGACTCGGATCAGCCTGTGCAATACGCGCAGGCTAATCCGAGACAACACTTTCTGTTTTGGTGCAATTCTCTGTTTTTTGCACATGTCTACTGAAGGAGAAAATCTAATGTAGTCGTAAAGTGCCAACTTGGATTAGCCTGCGTGGACAGTGCAGGCTGATCCAAGACGACACTTTATGCAGATGTCCGAATGCCCCTTATCGCGTGTTGCAAGCCATATGGTACATCTATATCTCAGTTACTCATTAATAAAAAATATATATATTTACATTTTAATGTGTGTTGTTGTAGTTATTTAACCCCTCAGTTACTCATTAGAATTATTTTGATGATACATGTATATCAAATACACCATGTACATACTTGTAGATGCTACATTTTAACTCATTACCAAACCACAAAATTTTAAGTTTGTTCAAATCGAAAGCATTTGCAGATGACAAAATAAAAATGACTGAAAATTTAAACTTTGTATTGTGAAGGGTAGAAAACATTGTTGGAAAAGGAGAAAATGCTGGTTACCAGCATTTTCTCCTTTTCACACAATGTTTTCTTCTTTCTCAGGGGCATCAAAAGTAGGGATTGTGTGGTAATGGGTTAAAACTCTTGAATTCCATACATTGCCACACTTGGCCTCTTTTTAAGTTCTGTTTCTATGTGAAATAGTCAATTTTCCATGCCAGCTTTCAGTTTCACTATGAACCATTATGATGCTAAGCACATCTAAAGGATTGTTTGAGAACAGTGTAGTTCAAGAACACACTGCAAGTCCTATGCAAACTTATCTTGGATCTACACTTTCGGATAAGGTGATACTTTTCATCCAAAACTGCCTTTGAAATAGCAAATTTTGTTTTTTTTTTCATTTTGCTTATTTTATAGGTTAAAAGTGGGTACCTAGAATTTTCACGTCCCACCAAATTAAAAAATATATATATCACTGAAATTTATATGAAAAAAACAATACAAATCATCAAAATTAATAATAATAAAATTACTAAAATTGGTTTTTTATGATGGTATTCCCTGAAAAGGCTACGTAGCCTCTTAAGCTATTTTTAGATTTCCTACCAAAAATTTTAAAAAGCATTGTGGGATTGTTAAGTGACTGGCACGTGACTAATGACTCTGAAATTCCATAACATAACAAACATGTAATTATTTCCCATAATGTCTTCTTCAGATGGTATGTTTTTAGCTCCATTTGTATATTTCAGTTATGTCGATGAGCAAGTTGCTCATCTAAAAATAGACCTAGACCATGTTTCCCATCGTTGTCGATCTGGGCCATAGTAAACCTCTAATTTCTCTTGTTTTCGGATGGTTTTCGGCTACTGTGATTTTATGAAAGAAAATTAAAAGGCTTTGGGAGTATAAGGATGATTTTTTGTATTTTTGTAAATTTTCTTCCCAAAATCTGAAGGGCCACCTTTAAAGGTTAAGTGTAATTTTTATAGTAAAGCATCCTTTTTTGGATAAAGTCATTTTTTCCAGAAACAAGTCTGTAGCAGTCAAGTTTTGAAAATGTCAAGGTTAAACAGAGATGATCATCATGAATAATTTTAAGGTTTGATGAAATGTTTACATGGAGCACTCAAAAGTTTCAGGTTTATACAAATAGTAACTGCTCAACTCATTGCGAAACGGCAATATTTTAGGCTTGTCCAAATTGAAAGCATTTGCAGACGACAAAATAAAAGTGACTGAAAATTTGAAAGTTGTTTTGTGGAGGGTAGAAAACACTGTGGGAAAAGGAGAAAATGCTGGTTACCAGCATTTTCTCCTTTTCCCACAATGTTTTCTAAAGGTTTCTTTCTCAGGGACGTCAAAAGTAGGGATTGTGTGGTAATGGGTTAAACATGATCAAGGCACCTTTTACTACTTTAGATGCCTTTGTAGCCACTGTAGATCAAGATCAGAATGCACAAAATGTGCAGTCTAATCTTTGGTCTACACCATCTGCATTCCTAAAACGCCACAGAAAAAAGCAACCATGATGCAATTATTTCGGTCTTATTTCCCAGTGCTCTCAAAAAGAAAAAGCTGTTGTCAGCATTGATGTTTAACTCTTTACCAAACAACAAAATGTTAGACCGGTGCAAATTGAAAGTATTTGCCGATGACAAAATACATGTTGTTGAAAATATTAAAATTTGTTGTTGGAAGGGTAGAAAACATTGCGGGTAAAGGAGAAAATGCTGGTCACCAGCATTTTCTTCTTTTCCAACAATGTTTTTAAAAGGATTCTTGCTTAGTGTTGTTAAAAGTCTGGATTATATGTGTGGTAAAGGGTTAAACTTTTATGTAAATCAGAGAAATTTCTCAATCACATCTCTGTGTAAGAGTATTGAAAACCTTTTTCTGTTTTTTATAGGGTGTTGTCCAACTTGCTATTGCACTATCTGAAGAACCTGATGATCACATCCAGGCAGCGTCAGCCTGGGCTCTGGGACAAATTGGCCGGCATACGCCCGAACATGCTAAAGCTGTTGCAGTTGCCAATGTGTTACCAAGGTTACTACAGTGTTATCTGAAAGCTGATGCTTCTGAAGACCTACAGACAAAGGTATGTAGTTTGTGGTGACTGCCAAACAAGTTCAATTAATGTGTCGATTTTTTTGAAAAGGGGATGTAACCCTTAACCATAATGACAATATTTTGGACCTGGCCAACCTGAAAGCATTCAAAGTCAATAGTTCAAATGTAGCTTAAATGATAGTTACTATCTTTGATAGGGTAGAAAACATTGTGGGAAAAGGAGAAAATGCTGGTTACCAGCATTTTCTCGTTTTCCCACAATCTTTTCAAAAGCCTTTCTTCCCAGGGACGAGAAAACCAAGAATTTTTGGTAAAGGGTTAATGTATCTGCAAAAATATTTGACACATGTCAACCTGTGCTGTCTGAAATGAATCAAAATTTCCTGCTGTTTATATTTTTTTCTGCATATCCAAGGACTATTCTATCTGATGACTGAGTTTAATAGCATATTGTGGTTATCTGTTAATTTAGCACTAGACAAGAGCAATCTGTGCTTTTAACAAGCATTTTTCCACAGACCAATTAAATCTTCCTATAGTTAACATTCAAAATGTTAAATCATTCCCAAACAACAAAATTTTAGACTGGTTGAAATTGAAAGTATTACAGACAAAAAAATAAATGTGACTAGAGAATTGAAATTTGTTTTATAAAGGGTAAAAAGCATTGTGGGAAAAGGAGAAAATGCTGGTTACCAGCATTTTCTCCTTTTCCCACAATCTTTTCAAAAGGCTTCTTCTATAGAGGTGTTAAAAGTTTGGATTTTGTGGTAAAGGGTTAAAGATTGATTTGTTTTCAGAGCAAGAAAGCCCTCAAAAACATCCTACAGAAATGTGTACACCTACCAGCCCTTGAGCCCCTTCTCCACGATGCTCCGCCCAATATTCTCAAACATGTTGTCGGACAATTCAGCAAGGTATTACCACATGATTCCAAAGCAAGACGGTTATTTGTCACTAGTGCAGGCTTGAAGAAGATACAAGAGATCAAAGCAGAACCTGGATCAGCTCTCGCAGAATATATCAACACAATCAATAACTGTTATCCAGAAGAAATTGTAAAGTAAGTAATTTTACAGTACAGCCTCTAATTAAGAAATAATCTTCTTTCTATCGTGGTATATCGTTTAATAAACCACAGTTGTGAGTTATGAGGCGCAATAAATAATCCACAAGGGCAATAGCCCGAGTGGGTTATTCATTGCGCCTTATAACTCACAAGGTGGTTTATTGAACGATATACCACGATAGAAAGAAGATTATTTCGATTCTAACGTGACTAATTCTTAATGAAAGGAAAACAAATTCAAACTTAGAGTAAAAATGGGGATGAAGATTCATGTTCCATTGAATAACTCACTCATTGAATGACAGATACAGAATGACGTCACTCTACATAGATTGTCGCAGATTTTACCACGCTTTCCTTGCAGTGTTTATAGAGCCAAATTCGCGTGTCATGTTAGAATAACTCTTTCATAACCGAACTGAATAAATGAATCACATTTTTCTCAAAAGCTACAAATACAGTTTCAGTGCAAGATTAAGAAAGAGTTCAGTCAAAATCCAGAATAAAGCAGTGGACATTGTAGATCAGAGATCAGACTGCAGGTTCTGTGTAGTCTGATCATAATCTTAGCTGCCCACAGAAGCTACTCTTCAATGGTATGAAAAGTGTTAACTTTCAACTAAATGACCAAAAAATCTGTGGGTACACTGACATGTAAGGGTAAGCTATCAGATTCGCTTTTTGACTATTTACCAAACAACAAAGTTTTAGACTAGTCCAATTTGAAAGCATTTGCAGATGACAATTTCATTGTAGCTCAAATGGTGCAAATTTTCTTTGATAGGGTTTTTTGGTAGGGTGTGGTGTCCGTGGTCGTGAGGTAGAGCATCAGCCTCATAACCTAAGGGTCCCGATTTCGATACCTGGAAGCGGGTGTCAACTTTGGGATTTTTTCATTGGCCTACACATTTGGCGCAAGTACTGGTGTAGTACCCAGGAAGCAGAATAGCGAGAGATTAGTATAAGTTGTAAGAACTTGTTTCTCAATTGATGTCAAATAAATATGTTTAAACTAAACTAAACTAAAGGTTAACAAGAAACAGTCATTGAGTGAAATAAATATAAGTTGTGAAAACTTTAATACAATCAATGGAAACTAGATAGGTTTAACCCTTTCCCAAATGACATATTTTAGACTGTCCCAAACTCAAAGTTTTTGCAGATGACAATTTTGATTTTGATGAGAATGGCAGAGAGTTTGCCGATAGGCTAGAAAACACTGTAGGAAAAGGAGAAATTGCTCGTTACGAGCAATTTCTCCTTTTCCCACAGTGTTATCTAAAGACTTGTACTGCAGGCATGTAAAAACCAGGGCTTGTTTGGGAAAGAGTTAATTCTTCACCAAATGACAAAATTATAGACAGGTACGAATTGAAAATTAACATTTGCAGAAGACACAACAAATTTTGGGTTTGGGAAAGGTAGAAAACATTGAAGCAGAAGCCATCTTATTCAGTGAAATAAACGCTCAGGATAACTTGGTTACATAGTTTCCCAAATTCCTGCTCTAGAAGAGTATTTGTTTTTCTGAAACATGCCACATATATATTTTATAAATGTGATAAGAGCAGTTAACAGGAAAAGGTACTACCATCTGTGAGTGCTTGCCACTTGATAGTCTTATAGTTAGAACCTTTTCTTTTTAATCCCTGAGCCATAGACCCCAACTCTAAACTGTTTGCAGACATAGTGGATCAAGATTAGACTGCACAAACTGTGCAGTTAGATTTTGGATCCACATTGTCCAGTATTATGATACTTATTTTGGAAAAAAGACCTTGAAATCTCTGTATATGAACTGTTATAACTTGCTAAAAAAAACATTTTACTCACTCAGCATTGTAACTATTTTCTAAACAAATTTTGTTTTTTAATGACCTTGAAAAAGAAAGATTCTGAAAGCATTGTTGGAAAAAGAAGACAGTGCTAGTAAACATCATTTATAATTTTTTTCCATTTTCCAAAGTGTTTTCTACCCTTTCAAATGCAAATTTTATCAGTTGAGTCATTTATAATTTCTGCAAATGGTTTCCAATTACACTGGTCTGAAATTCTCTCACTTTATAAAGGGTTGATTGTTAGAACAATACAAGTCACAGTCAACTTTTTTCCGTCTTGTAGCAAACCACTTTTACAACTTTGTGGCAAAAGAAGAAATTGCTCATAATGGGCAATTCCTCATTGCCAAATGAGGATTTGCCCATTTATGCATATCATCATTTTTTTTAAAAGGAATTGCATTCTCCAACCCACTTTTAACCCTTTTAGTGTTGAACAGTTGTAGTTTGCTTTTATGGACTGTTCAGAATTACATCAGAATGCACAGATGCACAGATGCTACCATCTGATCTTGGAGCTATACTTTTTCCTAATTTGTGAGATATTATGATTTAACAAAAAAAAAAAAAAAAAAAGAAATTGTTTTAAATGTTCATTATCTGAAAGATATTTGCTAACTGAAAATATCATTACATAATCCACAGTTTTCACAACCTCATTTGAAGACTTTTTGAAACATTGTGGGAAAGGAGAAAATGCTGGTCACCAGCATTTTCTCTTTTCCCACAATATTCTCTACCCTTTCAGAGGCAAATTCATTAACTGAGATATTTAATTTCGTCATAGTGTCGGTTTACTTCCAAAACCTCGTATCTACAGCTTGTAACAAGCAGTAGTTTTGAGGTTTTGGAAGTAAACCGATGATATACAAAAGCTTTCTAGTTAGGCAAGTCTGAAATATTAGCATTTGGTAAAGAATTTTAGAGACAAGGTTTTTCTAGCCTCAGGACATGTTCATTATGATCTTTTTTCTTTTCAGATATTACTCACCAGGCTATTCCGATGCCTTGTTGGAAAGAGTTGAACAGTATAACGTGAAAGCCTAGAGACACAGACAAGCAAAAAAGAACACATCTATAATTATCAGTCATTGTTGTTTTTCATATTTCATTGTCGCATTTACCTAAAATAACTTGATAACTTGGTAGAATGAAAATACATCAATTATCGAAAAAACTTGATATATCAAGAGACATCTTTTTTTTCGCAACAAGCTGCGTTAATTTTGTATATGTTACAGCCTTTAAGAGGGTGAAAGTTATTAAATGTATTATACCACTTTATCAATGTAAGTATTTCTTTAATTCTTTACCAAACAACAAAAGTTTTGGTTTATCCAAATTGAAAGCATTGGAAGATGACAACATAAAGGTGACTGAAAAGTTGAAATTTGTTTACTGAAGGGTAGAAAACATTGTGGGAAAGGGAGAAAATGCTGGTTACCAGCATTTTCTCCTTTTCCCACAATGTTTTCTAAAGGCTTCTTTCTCAGGGTCTTCAAAAGAAGGTATTCTATGGTAATGGGTGAAGGATTCATAAACCTATAAGTCAATAATTTTACTTCCTGTCTGATAATTGGTCTTTACAAACACAATAATCTAAATATCAGTTATATTTTAAAGTCCAGATATAACCAGCCTATTCTTTATCAAATGACAAAATTTTCGACTTGACAAAATTCAAAGCATCTGCAGAGGAAAGTTTCCATTGAAACAAAGCAGAGAGTTAGCTGCTTTTTTGTGATGGTATTGAGCATGCCATCTGATCTTGGATCTGGGGGTCATTTAAAACTTGGGATTGTTTGGTAAAGGATCAAATAGGTCAATACGTCTAATGGTCTGGTCTATAACTCTTTAGATAAAATGAAAAATAATTGCTGTGCTCTATGGAAAAGGAGCTTAATGCATCTGCAAAAAATATCGACCCATGTCAGCCTGCGCAGTACACACAGGCTGTCCTGGGCTATAAGTTTCGCTATCGCTCAATTTCCTGTATGTCAAAGGACCAGTCCACCTCATGATTAATTTGGTTGTTTAAAAATACAGCTAATATGGATTCAAAATTTTGTGATGACTATGGCAGGTATCACGTATCACAGATGCATTAAGCCCCCATTTGCCAGAGCATGGCACATACTGTTTGTCTTATTTTCTTGACAATCTCATTCAAACTTTTCAAAATTTAACCCTTAAAGGGCCTTTTGCAACAGTAGTTGCTCCTTGCACCAAGTATAGATTAAAATCAGACTGCAAAAAACAGGCAGTCTGATCTTTAATCTACACTGTCTTCTGTGCTTAAACATTCTAGACAAAAGTGGCATTGAAACTGCGATTACTCGGAACTTACTCTCTTGATTGAAAGTATCTGCTCGGTTTATTCGGTACCTTAAAGGTTAAGTCTAGTTTTAAATTTCAGAACCAGCTATTTGATTTGCTCAGATAAGTGTCTCTGCCAATCAAATGGCTAGTCTAAAAATTTAGAATTGGCACCAATTTAGAAATGGCACAATATTGAAGCATTTTCTCCTTTCACTACAATGTTTTTAAAAGCTTCCTAACAATTGTTAAATTAGATTGTAAAAATAGAAGTTTTGATACTGGGGTAACTGTTTTGACCATTACAAAATTGGGTTTAATTAGTTTTCCTTCATATTTAATATTTTATTTTCATATCTGCAGTCTTTGATAGTGGCTTACATTCTTTTCAACAAGTCTTTAACAGAGGAGAGAATTTTAGACACAAAGTGTATCTAAAATGAAGAACCTTTTTAGGCTACAAATTATACATGGCTCAAATAATAGAATAAAAGCATAGAAAACATAGTGGAAAAAGGAGAAAATGCTGGTTACCAGCATTTTCTCCTTCTCCCACAATGTTTTCAAAAACGTTCTTCCTCTTGTTAAAACAGGGATTGTTTTATAAAGGCTTAAATCTGCAATTTGTCCATATGTCCAATTGTTGTTGTTGTTATGTTACAGTCAAAGTACCAAGTTACTGGCGGCCTATTGCTACAATTAATATATATTTTGAAATTTCTTGTATCTATACTAAAAGCCATAATTTAAGAAAAAGTTTGAAAGATCTGATACTTGTTGTTTCTTATTGTTTGATATCAAGTTCCCATTATAATTTCAGTATCTTGTGCAAATGATATTGGTTGATGGAATGATTGTTTTGGCCAATTTCAACATACCCTACCGTAATTTAAGTCATATCCTGGTTTGACCTCAGTTGTTCATGCGTTTCAAAGGTTTCATTAGAACTGGACTGGGGTTCTGAATGGCTTTGCCTTAACCCTTTACCACACAATGAGGAGGAAACCTTTTGAAAACATTGTGGGAAAAAGAGAAATTGCTGGTAACCAGCATTTTCTCTTTTTTCCACAGTTTTCTTCCCTATCAAAGCAAAATTGCACCATTTATGCCACTTTAAAATTGTCAAATGCTTTCAATTTGATTTGGTCTGAAATTTTGCCATATAGCAGCGGGTAAATTAAGACATGATAACAAAAAAAAAAACTTGTGTGTCAGCACAAGGTCAAATCCAGGACCTATCCTTTCCCAATCATACACTTTAACCCATTACCACACGAGAAAAATTTAGACTGGTCCAAATTGAAAGCATTTGCAGACAACAAAATAAAGGTGACTGAAAATTTGAAATTTGTTTTGTGAAGGGTAGAAAAAATTGTGGGAAAAGGAGAAAATGCTGGTTACCAGCATTTTCTCCTTTTCCCACAATGTTTTCTAAAGGCTTCTTTCTCAGGGGCGTCAAAAGTAGGGATTGTGTGGTAATGGGTTAACCACTCAGATCTAATACAATGATTAAACAAATAGAAGCAATGCATGTGCGTGCCAACATTTGGCTGTGTTTGGTGATATTTGGCGAAAATTCTAAATCAAATAACTGTCAAAAAATACTTTGATGCTTACCTGCCCTTGTTGTATAGGTTTCCCTTTTGATAGTTAATAACTTGTCCACATTTGAAACAAATATCTCAAGTAACAACAGAGAGATCATAAAAAAGGTCTAAGTTTTTGCATAACCACACTGACAACGATAATTGAAGTGCTATGACTTTTGCTTCAAAAGAAGCCGAGCTCAAAATTATCACAAATTGTTACTTTAACCCTTGTAGTGCCTTTTACTACTTTGTGGCTGGTGTAGATCAAGATCAGACTGCAGAAAGCATGCAGTCTGATCTTTGAGTTAATATGTCCCATTTGTTAGACATTTTGAACATTATGAATCTTGAAACTGTCTTTTTAGCTCACCTGAGGACGAAGTGCTCATGGTGAGCTACTGTGATCGTGCTGTGTCCGTCATCTGTCATGCATCGTCAGTCGTCCGTCGTCAACTTTTTACCTTGTGTATGCTCTAGAGGCCACATTTTCGGTCCCATACTCATGAAAGATGGTCAGGATGTTTGCCTTGATAAAATTTCGAACAAGTTCGAAAATGGGTAATGTCGGGTCAAAAACTAGGTCACTAGGTCAAATCTTAGAAAAACCTTGTGTACACTCTAGAGGTCACATTTTCAGTCGGATACTCATGAAAGTTGGTCAGGATGTTTGTCTGGATATCTCAGATGAGTTCGAAAATGGGTTATGTGGGGTCAAAAATTAGGTCACTAGGTCAAATTTTAGAAAAACCTTGTGTACGCTCTAGAGGCCACATTTTCAGTCGGATACTCATGAAAGTTGGTCAGTATGTTTGTCGAATAATATCTCAAACGAGTTCCAAAATGGGTCATGTTGGGTCAAAAACTAGGTCACTAAGTCAAATCTTAGTAAAACCTTGTGTACGCTCTAGAGGCCACATTTTCAGTCCAAAACTCTTGAAAGTTGGTCAGAATATTTGCCATTATGATATCTTAGACGAGTTTGAAAATGGGTCATGTGGAGTCAAAAACTAGGTCACCAGGTCAAATGTTAGAAAAACCTTTTGTAGACTCTAGAGGCCACATTTTCAGTCCAAAACTCTTGTAAGTTGGTCAGAATGTTTGGCTTGATGATATATTAGACAAGTTTGAAAATGGGTCATTGGGGGTTAAAAACTAGGTCACCAGGTCAAATCTTAGAAAAACCTTGTATATACTCTGGATGCCACATTTTCAGTCCAACACTCTTGAAAATTAGTCAGAATGTTTGCCTTTATAATATCTTAGATGAGTTTGAAATGGGTCATGTTGGGTCAAAAACTGGGTCAATAGGTCAAATGTTCTAAACACCTTTTGTATGCTCTGGAGGACACATTTTCAGTCTGATACTCCTGAAACTTGTTCATTATATTTGTCCTGGTGATACCTTGAATGAGTTTGAAAATGGGTCATGTGGAGTCAAAAACTAGGTCAATGGGTCAAATATTAAAAAAACCTTGTGTACACTCTAGGGGCTACATTTTCCGCCTGATACTCTTCAGACTTGGTCAGAATGTTTGTTTTGGTGATGTCTCAAAAGATTTTGATAATGGGTAATTGTCTGGTCCAAAACTAGGTCACTTGGTAAAAATTTTAGAAAAACCTTTTTTCCGCTGTGGAGGCCACATTTTCAGTCCAATACTCATGAAACTTGGTCAGAATGTTTGTCTAACTGATATCTCAAAAGTGTTTGATGATGGGTAATGTCTGATAAAAAACTAGGTCACTGGGAAACTAGATGGTTCATCTTTGGTCAATAGACTCAGGTGAGCGATTTCAGGGCCATCATGGCCCTCTTGTTTCATAAATAAAGACATCTGTTACGTTAATCTAGCCCCCAAAGATTTAACCCTTTCCCAAACAATCCCTTAATAACCTTAAAAAAAAGTCTTTTGAAAACATTGTGGGAAAAGGAGGAAATGCTGGTAATGAGCATTTTCTCATTTTCCCACGTTTTCTACCCTGCTGGAAACAAACTTCAATTTTCTAGTCACATTTATTTTGTTGTCTGCAATTGCTTTCAATTTGGATCAGTGTTAAATTTTGTCATTTGGTAAAGTGTTAAACCAGTCTGGAAAAGTTGTTAAGGGTTTGGCATAACTGCAGAAATACATCCTTTGTTCCTGAAATAGACCATCTTGGCGAGACAAGGTTACAATCACTATGTGGAGCTTACCTTGCAGATCGATTCCAATTTCGAGATTCCCGACGCCCCCTATTGGATGCTGCTTATTATCTCCCTTCAAATCATATTTCTTATAGCCAATGAAATGTCATTTTACAAAAGGCTTATGAAATACAATAATTCAACATGAAACAATAATCACAAACATACTTCGACATTCCATGGTCAGGTGCTGGGATATAGCCTAAAACATCTGATAACTGATTGGTCACATTGAAACTTTATGTAAATATTGTTTGTCTATGTTAGAGATAGCTGCAACCAATAAAAATGCATATCAGGTGATTGTCGAAATCAAGCTCAATCCGCCAAGGGTAGAGTAGTGTAGTGGATTGTAACCCTTGGCTTGCGAAGATGTAAATAGACAGATATAGTGGAACATGTGCAAAGCAAAATTTATGGCAAACAACCACATCTCGTGTTTTAACAACCAGAAGGTGGAGAGCTTTTAACCCTTTACCCCACAATCCAGACTTTTGACAAACCAGCATTTTCTTCTTTTCCAACAATTTTCTACCCAAACAAGGCTAAAATTGTAGTCTGCAAATTCTTTAAAATTGAACAAAGCTAACATTTTGTTATTTGGTAAAGAGAAACATATTATGGTAGAAGAAAAACATAAGAGTAACCAGGGCTATAATTCCAAAACCATTATATACAGCTTTCTTTTGCAAACTCCAAATTAACTCATTACCACATGACAATATTTGAATTAGGCTTGTCCACATTGAAAGCACTTGCAGATGACAAAATAACAGTGACTAAAAATTTGAAATTTGTTTTGTGAAGGGTTGAAGACATCGTGGGAAAAGGAGAAAATGCTGGTCATGAGCATTTTCTCCTTTTCCCACAATGTTTTCTAAAGGCTTCTTTCTCAGGGTCATCCAAAGTAGGTATTGTATGGCAATGGGATAAGAAAGTAACACAATTTCTGATTGGCTATAGTGTATGGGTCAGAACTTGCACAGTCTTCAAACTTAGGAAAATTCTTGAACACAAGCCAAAGCATGTTTAAAAAGGAGCAGGTGTACAGCACTGACCCAGTACTATTTTTACCCTTTTTACTCCGCAATATTTTCTACCTTTTCCTAGACAAGTTACATGTATTTAATTTAAGCCATATTTTATTGAACAATTACGGTCATTAGAGGCAAGTCTAATTTTTTTGTTGTCAGGTAAAGAATTAGAATTTCATTCCAGAGTGTCTGCCTTGTATCATGACTTTTGAAACATCATGAGAAAAGGAGAAAAATTAAGCTGTTATTTATAAGCATTTTGCTTTATTCCCCACAATGTTTTCTCCCTTTTCAAAGTCAAACTCATCATTCAAGTCATACTGATATTATTATTCTGCAAATGAATGTACTTTGAATGAAAACAAAATTTTGTTGTTTAGAAAAGATTTAACCATTTACCAAACAATCCCCAGTTCTAACGACCCTGAAGAAGTAGACTTTTGACAGCATTGTGGGAAAAGGAGACCAGCATTTTCTCCTTTTTCCACAATGTTTTCTACTGTATCAAAGACAGAAGTTATCATTTACGCTACATTTCATGTGTTCTGCAAATGCTTTCTATTTAGTCATTTCGAAAATATTTTTGCCATGTGGTAAACTGTTAAGTACTTGTAGATCTGAATATATACTCCAAGGTACAGGATTAAATAGACCAGACTAAAACCGGAAGAGGGCACTTATAGTAAGGAAACAAATATCAAGTTTTGTCTGGACTAATTGCACACATTATACAAGCCAAGTCAGTTTACACATGATCTTGGATAAAACAGTTTCATGAACTATAGTTTTTGTTCACAACATTTCAAAATGTCAGGCATTGCTACTATTCTATTGTTGTGTCTCATGGTCGGAATGAGCCAAGCACACTCACTGGATACATTCAGGTTGATTCTAAACTTCAATAAAACTCAACTAGCCATGCTAGAACGAATTGAAGCTCTGCAAAAAATCAGCACTAAGTTTGAAGATGATCAGTCAGCACAAACAGCACTTGAGGAAAAATTTGAAAAAAGGCTTGGATCACTAGAGCAGCAAGTCATTGCCCTGAAGAACTACTTGATGCAAGAAAAGGTGGCTGATATCAGGCTAAAGAAGGATGCCCAAAAAACAATTGATGCCATGAAAAGTAAGGTGAAAGAATCAAATTCATTGAAGGATGAACTTAAAGAGACTGTGAAAAACTCGTTGGATGACTTTAACACAAAAATTGACACAGTAAACAAAACAGCTCATCTGACTGTGAACGTAAAGGGCGTGGTCTTCATTGGGAGTATTGGTAGCACATGCTCTAACGAGGCAGGGGACTGCAATCTCCCGCATAGTGAATGTAGGGACAGGAAATGTCAGTGCAATATTGGTCTCAGCTTCGACAATGAATTTAACCGATGTACAGATACATGTAAAAAATATGGGTGTACCTTTCAGTCTGCACGCCGACGCATCATCCGAGAATTTAATGACAAAATCATTGAAAATGTGACCCTGGCTGAATGCAAAGACCTCTGTATTCAAGAGACTGACTTCTTGTGTAAATCCTTTGATTATTTCTCTCGCTGGGAAACCTGCTATATGTCACAAAGGACAAAGACTGACACCCCAGAGGATGCATGGGAGTACAACTCAGCTGGTACCCATTTTCAAAGAGACTGTCTTGGCATCAAGGAGCTGTCTTTGTGTAACCAGAATCAGCCATAGACTGAAGCAACCATGTATTCATAAAACACCCATAAAGCATTCTTGATCTAAATCCAAAGAATTCTCTAAATTTCAAAGTAAAACTAATTCTGATTGGCTAAACGAACTTGACTGGCTAAACCAGTTGTTTAGCCAATCAAAAAACTGGTTTAGCCAATCAGAAATAGCCTTACTTTCAAAATCTAGAATGAGACTCAGAATGCAACTTAAAATGGGTGTCAATACTAGACTTGTAACTGCCTTGTGATTATAAATGGACATTTTCTAGTAGAGACAAAAAACACAAAATACTTTAACCCATTACTATACAGTCTAAATTACATTAGATCAGTGTCAATAGTGTAACTAGTACATGACAAACAATGGAGCAACATTTGGATTGTATGATAAAAACCTATGGGAAAATCAGCTGCTTTCTGTGACATGCAAATGTTCTTTTTTTCCTTATTATTTTTTTTTTTTTTCTGAAAAGCTGCACATTGGATGGATTTATATTGTTGCATTTATGAGGATAAAAGCCAAGTGCTTAACTCATGACCAAATGACAAAATTTTAGACTTGTCCAAATTGAAAGCAATAGTAGACTACAAAATAAATGTCACTGAAAAATTGAAATTCGTCTTTTAACCGATTACCACACAAGCCCTAATTTTGACGACCCTGAGAAAGAAGCCTTTAGAAAACATTGTGGGAAAAGGAGAAAATGCTGGTAACCAGCATTTTCTCCTTTTCCCACACTGTTTTCTCCCCTTCACAAAACAAATTTCACATTTTCAGTCACTTTTATTTTGTTGACTGCAAATGCTTTTGATTTGGACATGCCTAAAATATTGTCATTTGGTAAAGGACTAAAAGGTAGAAAACATTGTAGGAAAAGAAGAAAATGGTGCTTACTAGCATATTTTCAAAAGCTTTCTTTCTCAGGGTTGTTAAAGTGCTAAAGTGTTAAACCTTTACCAGATACTGGTAGTCAGTGGCAGCATTTACTCCTTTTCCAACACCATTTTCTATCCTTGATAAGCCAAATCTCATCATTTGGAGTAATGTCAATTTTGTCCTCTGCAAATGCCTTTGCCTCAACTCATTACTAAATGACAGTATTTTAGGCATGTCCAAATCAAAAGCATTTGCAGACGACAAAATAAAAGTGACTGAAAATTTGAAATTTGTTTTGTGACGGGTAGAAAACATTGTGGGAAAAGAAGAAAATGCTGATTACCAGCTATTTTCTCCTTTTCCCAAAATGTTTTCTAAAGGCTTCTTTCTCAGGGGTCATCAGAAGTCCTGGGATTGTGTGCTAATGGTTTTAACAGCTTTAATACACTGTTGTATATTTCACTTTAAACCACACCACAGAATTTTTGACTTGGCCAAACTGAAAGTTATTGCAAACAAAAAAAATGTATTCGAAAAGATGACTTCTGTCATTCACAAGGTAAAAAACATTGTGGGAAAAGGAGAAAATGCTAGCAGCCAGCATTTTCTACCTTTCCAACAATGTTTTAAAAAGCATTCTCACTACATGCTATTAAAACTTGGAATATTGTGGTATAGGGTAGAGAGATCAAGAAAAAGGCACACTGTATGTCTGTAATGCAGAATTGAACAAAAGCTTCTGAATTGTTTGTACTAGCATTTTATTGTGCCTATCTTACTTAAATAAAAGCACTCATAATGGTAAACTTTCATGCTTTTGTTTGCATGAATCTGCATGTAAAATGTTTTACAAATCATTTGACTTTTTGAGCCTCTATCTGACAAGACATATCATCCCAGCCAGGTTTGTATATCTTTCAGAATCCACCCATCCCCCTCCACCCCCCCCATCCCCCAAAAAGCTTATAATACATGACTGTATCATCAAAAATAAATTCACAAGCAGAAACAGTTCAAGTGGTAAGGTGTACGACCCCTAAATGTCTATTGGTTGGTTGGTTGAATTGGGG
Organism: Tridacna crocea; assembly: GCA_943736015.1. NCBI lineage: Eukaryota > Metazoa > Mollusca > Bivalvia > Cardiida > Cardiidae > Tridacna > Tridacna crocea. Next base: position 22,801,415 of record OX031069.1, read on the forward strand.
TTTAATGCCACTTTAACAGCTAAGGTCATATCATGGCAGTCGGTGACGCACATTTGTTTCCTGGCTTTTTCACACCAGTATTAACACAACTTTCTTTCCAAAGCCATCGACTACTTTTCTCACTTGCTTCAGTAGAGGCAAGAGGCAAAAATACGCCGGAAAGAAAGTTCGCCTCAACTGGGTATCGAACTCGCAGCCATCAGGTCATGAGTCCGACATGCTCACCATTGAGCCACCCGGGCGGGCCCTAAATGTCAAATCTCCCACCACTGAAAGGTGCCAGTTCAAGTCCAACAGCTAGCCATTAGAAATTATTAATAGTCATTCGAAAGTGAAGTTAACCCTTTACCAAACAACAAAATTTTAGGCTGGTCTAAGTTGAAAGCACTTGCAGACGTCAAAATAAACATAACTCAAAAATTGAAATTGTTTCTAGCAGGGTAGGAAACATTGTGGGAAAAGGAGAAAATGCTGGTTACCAGCAATTTCTCCTTTTCTCACAATGTTTTCAAAAGGCTTCTATCTCGGGGACGTAAAAACCAGGGATTGTTTGATAAAGGGTTAAACCATGGTCCTTTGTGAGGGTGCTATACACCAAGCACGCTAAATATCCAGGGATAATGTAGAATGGGTTTCCTCCTGTATCTTGCACTTTCTCCCATAGCATAACTATACACCACATCCTTCATGGAGGAGTCACCAATATGACCAACCAGTGGGGACTATGACTAAGAAATTTAATCAATCAATGAAAAAGAAGTCATAAGTTTGATACATAACTGGCAGATCAAGAGGTTTTATGCATTAATTCACACCATATGGCAACACAGCATATTGGCATACAGGACAAAAAACAAACTTCAGTCATATTTGAAAACATTGGATTCCATGTCACGTCTTGGAGGTTGAGGTGGCGCTACTTTGCCTAGAATCTGTCTGGCGTAACTTGACGTATGTAATCCTGCTTCACGCAACTTTTGTTCAAGTTTAACCCGGTTATCAGATGTAACCTAAAATAAAAAAAAAAAAACAAAGGTTAATCTTTGTCAAACAATCATGGGCTACAACCACTGAGGAAGAAGGCTTCTGAACATGTTGTGAGGACAGCAGAAAATGCTGTTTACAAGCATTTCCTACTTTTCAAAATATTGTTTTCAAGCCTTTCAAAAATAAATTGTCACCTTTAAAAAAATGCTCTAACTCTTTAAGAAACGAAAAATTTTTGGACTGGTCCAAATTGAAAGAACATGCAGGCGACAACATAAATGTGACTCAAAATCAAAATTTGTCACCAGTTTGGTTGAAAACATTGTGGGAAAGGGAGAAAATGCTGATTACCAGCATTTTCTCCTTTTCCCACAATGTTTTCAAAAGTCATCTTAAAAAAAACTGGGATCGTTTTGTAAAGGGTTTTCTTTACCCTTTAAAAAAGTACATAAGAAAATGGACTCAAAATGTGGCCTCTAAAATATACACAAGGCTTTTGTATGAGTTTATTATCAAAACAAACATTCTGACCAAGTTTCACAAGTACCAGGCTGAAAATGTAGCTTCTTGAGTGTACACAAGGAAAAAGTTGACAACGGACGATGCATGTTGTATGATGCATGACGGATACCATATGCCAGACACAGCGTGATCACAAAAGCTTACTTTGAGCTTTTGTGATCAGGTGGGCTAAAAACATGTGGGAAAAGGCAAATATCCTGAAAACCAGCATTTTCTCTACTTCCCACAATGTTTTTACCCTTCAAAGTTTCAATTTGAATTAAATCAAACTTTTCGTCGACAATTGCTTTCACTTTTGACAAGCCAAAGATTTTGTATTTGATGAAGAGTTAAAGATAACATTTCATCATTTCTCAAATTGTTTTCAAAAGCTCTGCCACCCTATTCAACAAAGGTCTCACCTGTGTAGCTGTATATCCATGTATATTAAAGAGGGGCTTGTTGATATCTATACTTTCATCTTCCTTCATTCTGGCCTGCCAGGCCTGAGTCTGTGACATCATTCGATCTGGATTACTATCCGCAAATACTCGAACCTGAATGGAGGAAAAGAGGGAAAATTTTAAACAGTTTTACTTTACGTTGATAAAGAAACAAGTTCTTGCAACTTTTACTAATAACTCTCGATTCTGCATACTGGGAACAAAACCAGTAATCCTGCCAAATATGTGGGCTAATGGACAATCTTAGTGTCAACACCCACCCCTAGGTATCAAACTCAGGACCTTGTGGCTAACCCTTTACCAAAGAACAAAATTTTAGACTGGTCCCCAAATCTAAAGCACTTGAAGATAACAAAATAAACATAAACCAAATATTGAAATTGTTTCCAGCAGAGTAGAAAACATTGTGTGAAAAGGAGAAAATGCTGGTTACAAGCATTTTCTCCTTTTTCCCACAATGTCTTCTGAAGGCTTCTTTCTCAGAGTCGTCAAAAGTAGGGATTGTTTGGTAATGGGTTAAAGTGCTATGTAGCTAACTATCAACTCGTAACTTCGAAAATATCACAAAATAAAGTGATGCTTATAAATAAATAAAGTATTTTAGCAACATGGTGTAAAACTTTCAAACGAAAAAAACCTATTTGCTCACCTTTTCTCTCAACATTTCTAATCTGTATTCTCTCTCCCTTTCTTCTAAATCTTTTTCTTCTTCAATGGCTTTCCTTTCTTCAATCTTTTTCTGAATTTGTTCAGCTCTATACTTAATTCTGAAAATTATTCAACTTCATATAAGCAACAAGAAAAAGCTACTAAGAATCTGTATGTTGTTACATTTTTGGCATTAACCCATCACCACACAACCCATACTTTTAATGATCCTAAGTAAGGAGGCTCTTGAAAATACTCAGGGAAAAAGGGAAAATGCTGGATACTAGCATTTTCTCCTTTTTCCTCAATTATTCCCACACGTGTCGCTCAGTGTCGTTAAATGTGTCGTTATTCCTCAGTGTTGTAAAATGTTGTTATTCTTGTAACTGTAAAAAAAGTAACTGAGCAAATAAATAATGTTGAAAAATGTATTAAACCTTTACCAAAAAAACAAAATTTTACACTAGTCCAAATTGAAAGCACTTGCAGATGAAATATTAAACAGAAATCAAAAACTGAAATTTGTTTCCAGGAGAGTAGAATACATTGTGGAAAAAGGAGAAAATGCTGGTTTCCAGCATTTTCTCCTTTCCTCAGAATGTTTTCAAAAGGCTACTACATGTATCTCTGGGACTGTTTAGTAAAGAGTTCCCAAACCTATTTTGCACATTTGCCCCTAGTAATTTCTAAAATATAACCTCATCTTATCAGCATTTTCTCCTTTTCCCATAATGTTTTCAAAAGGCTACTATATCAGGGTTGTAAAAACCAGGAATTATTTGGTAAAGACTTCGCAAACCCAATTTTGCACATTCTCTCCTAGTAATTTCTAAAATGTAATCTCATATTATCTAATATTTGTGTGTTTTACCTTTCCCTGTCAAAGACAGCTTGTTCAGCGAGAGCAAGTTGTAACTTTTCCAACTGTTTTCTCCTTTGCTCCTCCATTTCTTTCATCTTCTTCTCTTTGATATCATTAAACTCCTTTATCTGAATGAAATTTAAAGCATTGATATGTGGCCCACCAAGCAAAAAGGGACAATCTTAGAATGCCATACATCATATAGATGAAAAAAAAAATCAAAGATAGTACAGTTCAATTTAACTCTTTGCCACACAGTCCCGACTTTTAACACCCTGAGAAAGATAGCCTTTGAAAACATTGTGGGAAAAGGAGAAAATGCTGGTAACCAGCATTTTCTCCTTTTTCCACAATGTTTTCTACCCTTTTCAAATGAATTTAAATTTTTTGAGCCTCATCTATTTTGTCATCTGCAAATGCTTTCAATTCGGACAAGTCCAAAATTTTGTCGTTAGGTAAAGGGTTAAGCTGATAGTACAAAAATAATTACATATTAAGGTAAAATGAGTACTTATCATACAGAAAATATCATAAAAGCAAAAAGTGTCTACCCCGGTCTGCCTGCACAATTCCACGCAGTCTGATCTGGGTTGGCACTTGAACCAGTTTCAAAATGGTCTGTTTTTGCAGGACAGGTCACATATACAAAAAATTGTAATGTTAAAAGTTAGAACCACTCTCATACAAATCAAAGGACTGAGAGTCCTGAGAAAAAACATGTGTAGGAAGGTTTGGTGAAGTGAGAGAAGAAAAAGGGAAAAGTTTTTTCATCACATGTAATACATGTTCATATTCATGATTGAGTGCTTAACTAACCTTCCTCTGGGTAGATATACAAATGTATGAATGAAAATTTACCTCTCATCTATAACAAAATATTCTCACATGATCTTATCCATAAATATCACCAAGACCTCTTCAATACAATGAAATTTCTTGAGATTTTCCTACATTGATGCTAAATTATTCATTTTGAAAACATGGTTGCAGGAACGATAAATGTTACTGCGTAGTTACTGTAGTGGTGTCTGTGGTTGTGAGGTAGAGTGCCGGCCTTGTAACCATGAGGTCCCAAATTTGATACCCGGGACAAGTGTCAATGTCGGGATTTTTCATAGGCCCATACATTTGGTACGAGTAGTGGTGTAGTCCCCAGGAAGCAGAGTCGAGAGAGATTAGTGTAAGTTGTAAGAACTTGTTTCTCAATCGATGTAAAATAAATATGTTTAAACTCAACTGTTAAATTTTAGCATTTATGATCATGCCGATGAGGACAAATTAGAATAGTTTTACCTTTTTCTTATCTTCATCTCTTCGTTTTGTTTCTTTCTCTCTCTCTTCTTTGTGTTTCTTCTCAATTTCTTCCTTCTGTTGTTCCCAAATCTCTGCCTGGAGCATCTGCATTTCCAGCTTCTGTTCTCTCCATTGCTTGACCTTAAAAAAAAAAATTGCATCGTACTCGGTGGAAAGGGGGCTTAACTCTTTACCTAATGACAAAATAATTTTAGACTTATCCAAATTGAAAGCATTTGCAGACAAAAAATTGTAGGTGGCTCAAAGAACGAAGTTTGATGATGATGATGATGATGATGATGACAATAACAACAACAACAATGATCACTATGATGGTAGTGATAGTGATCTGAAGATAATAATGATGATGATGAAAACAACAATAATCATAATTCCCTACAAACCTGATTATAGAGTGCCTCTCTGAGTGCTTCATGCTTCTCTTTGTATTCTTGTTTCACCTCTTCCAGCTCATGTGCCACACAGGCTTCTGTAAAAACAGTTCTTGCTTTCACCATAAGTTCTCTTCGATCCCTCTGCCAGTCTGTCATTATAGCTTTACATCGCTGATTGAAAAACTTAAATGTATCCCACCATTGTTCATGTTGTACCTGTATGTGACCATAGAAAAGCACACAATAATTCAGAGCTCTAGATAAGAGGAAGTGATGTTATTCTAAAGTCATTATTTCTCCACTAAAGCCACTGTTGGGGGTACTCATTAGAATCGTCTCGTGGAGAATAATTAATATTTTCCATTTTGAAATCAAAATCACTCCCTCCATCCGGAGTTCTGATACATACAGTATAATTATATCTACAATGCAGAAATCAGTACACATAATTCTGTATCAGATGGCAAATACCAGAATAATCCTTTTAAAAACATGGGTTTGTTTGATTTTGTTTAGCATTTTAAACCATCTACAAAGTCATTTTGGTTATACTGCAGCATATATGCTATTCTGAAGTTTACCTGTGCTTCTTAAAACATCCTTTCGAAGACAGTCTGGCTGTTTTCCCACAAAAACATTGCCAAAAAAAAAAATTACGGTGACAAAGGAGGAATGAAATATTTCACATTAGCTTATTTTCATGTATTCTCATTGTGTGGAAATGGGTTAAGTTGATTTTGCCAAGATCTGTCCGCACCAATCAGAAAGCTATTCTTGGAATAAAAAATTTAAACTCCATTAACACTGTCACAGGCTGACAAATAATAGTAAGACCTCCCACTAGTTGCTTGTAATTGGACCGAGAAAAACTTACAAGTTCAGAAACCCTGTTGAAATGTCTAGTCAACCATATCACAATGAGGATGGAAGGTATACATGCATGTTTCATGGAAGGAATGCATCAATGAAAATTTTACCAAAATTGGTGTAAATCCGTAGGATAATAATGTTATACAAAATTATATCGATTTAAAGGTGGGAAGATAGACAAACAGACACACAGACAACTTTATTCCAGTGTACTCCCATATGTCCCCCCAAGGCTATGTGGTATCTGTGGCTTTGAGGTAGAGCATTGGCCTCATAACCATAAAGTCCTGGGTTCGATATCTGGGACCGGGTATCAACTTTGGGATTTTTCATTGACCCACACATTCGGTGTGAGTACTGGCGTAGTTCCCAGGAAGCAGAATCGAGAGAGATTAGTATAAGTTGTTACAACTTGTTTCTCAATTGATGTAAAATAAATATGTTTAAACTATTAAGGCTATGAGAGGGGGAGGGGGAGGGAGATACCTAAGAATACACGTTAAATATGGACTTGGGATTTTGTGAAACTTACAATGTCTGCCCTTGTCTTGCTAGGCACCTGTCGTTTAATTCTATCAATCACTAACATCCTTCTATTAGCCAGGTCATAAGGATATTGTTCATATAACAAAATAAAATGTACGTGGTCCTCTTCACTCCACCCACCATACTGGTCCTTACTGAAAAATTGATTAAAAAAAAAAAAAAAAGGAATAAATAATAGAATATATGGGTTTCAAAAAGAAATACATTGCAGTTTTTGATAACTCCAACCAATTATGTTGGTACTCATCACAATTACCTCATTCTAATAAGTAAGGACAACATTGTGTTTTAGTAAGGAAGCTATACATTCAGGACTGGAAGTTTGTAACTCATAACCAAATGAGAATATTTTAGGCTTGTTCAGGCCTGAAAGGTTTTAACTCTTTACCAAACGAGAATATTTTAGGCTTGTCAAAATCGAAAGCATTTGCAGATGAAAAAATATAAAGTGACTGAAACTTTGAAATTTGTTTTGTGAAGGGTTGAAAACATTGTGGGAAAAGGAGAAAATGCTGGTTACCAGCATTTTCTCCTTTTCCAACAATGTTTTCTAAAGGCTTCTTTCTCAGGGTCGTCAAAAGCAGGGATTGTGTGGTAATGTACAACTAGTACATTGGTATGGAAGTATGGTTTTCTACCTAACACTGGGAACAACATTATCAAACAGGGCTATTTGGCTGAATTCAAGGGGGAAGGCTACCCATGGCCAATAATCATGAGCAAACAGCCATGGATGTCAAGTTCAAAGCTCCTGAAACTTATACTTTATGGTGTTAGGATCAGTGGTGAAGGTGTAGGTAAAGATATAGAAACTGAAACCTTGAAGCCTTTGGTTGAGCCCTTTGAAGCAGACATCTACAAAAATAAAAGATGTAATCATAGACCATCAACATGAATTAAGGTTCACTATTTGAATCCCAATGAAAACATTATGAGAAAACGAGGATTCTCTCATCCTGCGCAAAGTTTCCTTTAGCCTGAATCTTTTCGAATATGATCTGTTGCATGATCACAAAAGTTATCTTTGAGAACGAATGAAAATAAAATTCATTTACCAGTATCTTTTACCACATAATCTTGACCTTTAATGACCCAGAAGATAGAGGCCTTTTCAAAAGATGGTAGGAAAAAGAAAAAATGCTGGTACCAGCATTTTCTCCTTTTTTCAACAATGTTTTCCACCCTATCAAAGACAAGAATCATTATTTGTTCTGTTTTCTGCACATGCTTTCCATTTAGTTGACTACAAAATTTTGTTGTGATAAAGATAAAGTACCTTAAAGCCCACTGATGGTCACTTTCCAGCTGGTTCAACCTTTCTAGGTATTTCTCATCAATAACTATAAACTCTTTCAACACACTGGCTTTCAACTCAGTATCTGGGCACTCCAAGTCAAAGGCATCTTCAGGAATTCCCTGTTCTATATTTGGCCTTTTGTACAAGGTGGTGTTCCCCAAATCACCATATTCTCCTATAAATAAAACAGATACAGCATCATATTTATTATGTCCAGTTTTTATTATACACAGATTGGCAGGTGTAGAGGGGTAATTGTCTTGTACTTAATTATGCGCAGATCCAGATATCTTTCTCAGAGGGGGTCCCACCGAAAACGCACTCTTCTTAATATTATATGATATTTTGATTTCTGGATTTCAGTGGATGTAAGCTTTTTAAAAGAAAAGTCAACGTTTCCAGTTCTAACCATGAGGAGGTCTCCACATTTAGAACCTTTTTTTTTTTTTAAATTTATGACTGTATTTTACATAAATGCTGTGCAATACCAAACCAGTACCATTTCACGAATCCGATAACCACATTTTGCCACAATTCCAGGGGGGGTCCGGACCCCCGGTCCCCGCCCCCCTCTGGATCCGCCCATGTTAATGTTCTGTTTTAGCTCTTTACCTTACAGTCCCGAGCTTTAATAACCCTACATTTGATGACCCTGAAAAAGAAGCTTTTGGAAAACATTGTGGGAAAAGGAGAAAATGCACGTTACCAGCATTTTCTCCTTTTCCCACAATGTTTTCTATCCTTCCCAAAACAAATTTCAATTGTTCAGCCACTTTTGTCGTCTGCTAATGCTTTCAATTTGGACAAACTTAAAATTTTGTCGTTTGGTAATGAGTTAAGGAAAAACCCTTTTGAATCATTGTGGGCAAAGGAGACAGGTGCACCAAATGCCAATGCTGGCTGCAAGTTCATGATTTTTAAAGAAAGGCCTTTTAACTCTTGACAACAAAATCCTAAGATTTAATGACCCTTAGAATGAAGCCTTTAGAAAACAATGTGAGAAATGGAGAAAATGCTGGTAACCAACATCTTCTCCTTTTCCTAGAATGTTTTCACTATCTTCAAAAGCTAATTCCAATATCTGAGCCAAATTTTATTTGTCATCTGCAAATGCTTTGGATTTGGACAGATTGAAAGTTTTGTTGTGTGGTAAGGGGTTTACTATTACACAAAATCATGTATCTTTACCTATATTGAGCTCCCTTTCCAAACAGATTTGCTCATGCTTCAATTTTTCCAGGACTTGATTCTGTTGGGCTTTCACTGACTGTACAGTGCTGCGTATTTCATTGTGTTTTTCCACTGCATCTGGAGCCCCAAGGCGTAAATCTGACATATTTTCTTGCAGCCAGTATTGTAAGTCTTCCCTGAAGCAACAGTGAAAAAAATTCCGTCATGGCAAAAATTTGCCTGTAAATTTCTCAATTTCTTTAACCCAATACCACACAATCCCTACTTTTAATGACCCTGAGAGAGAAGCCTCTGAAAAACAATGTGGGAAAAGGAGCAAATGCTGGAAACCAGCAATTTCTCCTTTTCTCACAGTGTTTTCTATCCTTCTTAAAACAAATTTCAAATTTTCAGTCACTCTGATTTTGTCTTCTGCAAATGCTTTGGATTTGGACAAACCTAAAATTTTGTCGTTTGGTAAAGAGATAAAGTGGATTAAATTATTTCCTTTTTCTCCGAAACAAATGTGCAAACAGACAAATTTATAGACATCCTCAGAATAAACAGATTATTTACTCATTACCAAACAACAAAATTTTAGATTGGTCCAAACTGAGTGCATTGCAAACGACAAAATAGAAGTGATATGAAAATTTGAAATTTGTTTCGTGAAGGTAGAAAACACTGTGGGAAAAGGAGAAAATGCTGACTACCAGCATTTTATCCTTTTCTCACAATGTTTCCTAAAGGCTTCTTTCTCAGGGTCGTCAAAAGTAGGGATTGTGTGACAGTGGCTTATACAAAATAACCCTTTACCACAAAGTTCCAGGTTTGAAGACCCTAAAAAAGAAGCCTTTCAAAAACATTATTGGAGAAGGAGAAATGCTGATAGCTAGCATTTTCTCCTTTTCCCACAATTTTTTCTACCCCATAAAAGAAAAAAATATATATATGTTTATATCCCTTGCAAATGCATCCAATTTCTGCAAGAGTAAATTTTTATGTAAAGTGTTAAGGTTTATTTCTTTACAAATCAATCCTACTTTTAAACAACCTAAGGAAACAATCTTTTGGAAAGATGGTGAATACAGGAGAAACTAGAGCTGTAACTGAATGTGACTTAATACCCTCACCAGCCCTTTGACTGGAAAAAGTGTTAAGTTCAAGGGAGATAATTCCTCAACTAGGAAGAGTTGACACTTGAAAATTGTGTCTTGCAAATCTTCAATATAAGAATTTTGATAAAATTCTCTTTAATTTTGAGGCAAATTTTGATAAAATTCTCTTCAATTTTGAGGCAATTTACAATATGATTTACAAACTTTACAATCTACAGACCTAGTGTCCATCACACTCACCTTAAGGCCCAGACAGGGTCAGTTGTCGCCTGTTTAAATTTAGTAAAATCAGATTCTAGGTTAGTTTCATAATCTTCGAAGTCAGAGTACATCTGTGAACATGGACCGTCTTGTGAATTTTCTCTCACATGTATGTCAATATCTGCCTGTATTCTTTTTCTCATACTGTTTAGTCGTATGAACTCCTTCTGCCACACCATTTTATGTTGTTTAAGCAAATGGTTTTCTTTATTTTGTTTTGAAAGGTGTTCAAACTTTTTCACTTTAAGAAGAGTTTTGTGGGCAGAAAATTTCTTTTCTGCCGCAAGGTTTCGTAATTTTTCATAGTCCACTGGGCGTATCTTATTACTTCTAACCCCTTCAATGGCTCGATGGGCAAGCCTATCTGCAATCAATAGGAAATAAAAACAATGAAAATATTCTCCCTACATCTGATACACAAAAGAAAGTATCCACTACCACTAATTGATAAAATTAGTCTCTTAAAGGATAGAAAGCATTTTTTCGTATAGGGAGAAATGCTGGCAGTCGACATTATCTCCTTTTCCCACTGTGTTTTCAATAGGGTTCTTTCTCAAGGTCATTAAAACTCAGGGCTGTGTGGTAAAGGGTTTAATTTCAGTGGAAGGATAAGGGTAGAATTCTTTAACTATTTACCAAACAATCCCAACTTTTAACGACCCTGAGATAGAAGCCTTTTGAAAACATTGTGGGAAAAGGAGAAAATGCTGGTAACCAGCATTTTCTCCTTTTCCCACAATGTTTTCTACACTCCCAAAATCAAAAAACAATTTTTGATTTACATTTATTTTGTTGTCTGCAAATGCTTTCAATTTGGAGTAGTCCAAAATTTTGTCTTTTGGTAAAGAGTTAACTATTGACCTGAAGATAAAATTCCTGACTAAATACATTTGTAGACAAAAAAACTAATTGTGGTTCAACTGATAGTTGTCTCTGAAACAGAAAAAGCAGAGAAAACATTGTATGAAAAGGATAAATTGCTTGTTACAGACATTTTTTTTTTTTTTCCCCACTGAGTTTCCAATAGCCCTTCTGATTTTCAAAAAAAAATATTTGTTATTGAGTTTATTGGTATCTAAAATGCTGCTTTACCTATTTCATCAGAGTTGTACTGTAAAACAAACGGGCGCTGTCCTGGATGTGCCATGATTTTCTACTGATTTGTGTGTAAAACTGAAAGTAAAAGAAACAAAATCTTGTTAGGTATCATCAGGAGTTGAAAGTATAAAGCAGACAATCATCATGTATTGCTCATCTAAATATACTGCCAATCTGACAGTGCATTTTCTAGGGAATGATTACTCACTGGTCACTTGTAAAGATCAAGTTTAATTCCTTACCAAACAACAACATTTTAGACTGGTTCAAATTGAAAGCACTTGCAGACAACAAATTAAACAGAACTCAAAAATTGAAATTGTTATCAGCAGTGTAGAATATATTGAGGGAAAAGGAGAAAATGCTGGTTACCAGCATTTTCTCCTTTTCCCAAAATATTTTAAAAAGGCTTCTATCTCTGGAACGTAAAAAAAAAAAAGGAATTGTTTGGTATAGGGTTAATGCACAAGAAATTTTTGAAGGCTGTGGGGAAAATTCTTACCATAAAATATTGCTCATAGGAACCAAAAAAGCAAAACTTTGGGTGATATAAAAGTTGTTAAATGGTACCCCTCTTAACCCTTTGGCTGCTTAGTGTGAGTAATGACCTTTTGCAGATTGCAGGGGTAGTCTCAATAATGACATGCTACGGTGATTTTTTTCATATTTGGACATTTTGTGCACCGTACCATCTCAAGTCCATCAAAAAAATTCCGGTAGCAAAGGTAGAGAGCTATACTGCCTTTCTGTATCTTCAGTTTAATCTGTATTACAGCGAAATGCAACTAAATTTAAGTAACTAACATGACCAAAGACAGATTATAAAACCTTTCATCACCTTAACCCTTTCCCAAACGGCAAACTTCGGGCCAGACCAAATTGAACGCATTCTGCAGGTGACAAATTAACAGTTGCTGAATCGATGATTTTTCTATATGGTTACCAGCATTTTCTCCTTTTCCCACAATGTTTTCAAAAAGCTTCTATTCCTAACCCGTAAAAACCAGGTATTGTTTGAGAAAGTGTTAACAGCATGTAGAAGTCATTTACGACATGTAAATCTCAGAAAAAACACTGACAAAATTTATCATGCCTGGCGGCCATTTTGATCATTTTCGGGAAAGTAAACAACTCGAGTAACAGATAAAATGCCAGGTTTTCTCTTATGTTCAGCATTAAAATTGAAAATATCTGTATTTCAAATGAAGGGTTATTAAATAAGCAAGCAACAGGTGTGTTTAAATCCTAGTTTTTTGCCCTATTTGTGAAATTATGAGAATTCAAACTTGCGCACAAAATCTGTGCCGAACTTTCAACAGGTTTTGTCTTGACTGTCTCTGTACCTGAGGTGATGAGCCAAAAAGTAACATCACCTTCAGGGACAGTTATCTGTACTAACTGCATAGAACCTTCAGTCTGATCTTGGATCTACACTGTCAAATAAGGAGATATTTTGCACTATGTAAAAAAAAGGTTCGACATAGTAACTTTTGGTATTTACCTTCTACTCATAAAACCCATACAACTTACTTTGCAGGTGAAGGTTACAAACTTATGTAATGAAATTATCTTCAGTGTTTTTCCTGTGATATTAGCATTAGTGTGGTATATATCAATTCCGTATAATTTTCTGTCAGCAAACGTAAAACCATATCTGCCAATGACAAATAAAGGGAAATACTTGAAACAAAATCTGGCTATAAGTTTCTCAACAAACAGTTTTGGGAAGAACTTTTCAACAGGAACCATCCGCTGGTGACTACTTTTCCTGAGAAATAATCCTCTCTCAAGTCGGGAAGATTTCTTTGGGACGATTTATTCTAGGGACGAATTCTTTACTGACTCGGTAAAATCTCCATTTGTTTTCTATCAGTCTTTGTATTGTAAAAATTCCCCAACGCTACTTGACAGAATTTAAACTTTAATTCTATACATAAAGCAAAACTTTTAATTTTGAGAAATTACCTTGCTGGACAGAAATTTATGAAATATTACGAGAGCATAATTAGATTTGTTTACATAGTTGTCAACCATGATGTGCTAAGCATGATGGGATACAAATATGCTGAAGTTTATTCTGCGGGTCCCGAAATCACGCGATACTTTATCTCTTTAAAGAATTTCAAGCGAATAATTTTGAAACCATTCTCTCAAACTATTGAAAGCAATATGACATAAACGTATAGTATATAAATGTTTTTTGAAAAATGGGAAAAAGTAGATGTTATTCATAATGAGGATTTTTGTTTTTTGCTCTTCCCTTTCCTACAATCATTTCAAAAGTTGTCTTCTGCAGTATTAACGATGTCGTTTACAATGAGAGAACACATCTCATGTGTCGTTTGTTCTCTAGTAGGCAGGAAAAAATGATTAATTTTACATTGCGTGGAAGCCATTTTTTCCCTGTAAGCGATATGAGCCGAATATTAGAGTGCCTTACGTTTGCGAAGGAATTTGCCGACTCACTCACCCGAGAATTGATAATACGTTACGGATATATTTTCAAAGTGATTCTTTACACTGATAATTGGATAAAACAATTTATAACTTGAATTTTAAAATTGTTGAAGTATGTGGAAAAAGATTTTCGAAAGGTGTTCAAGGGAACTGAAGTACATATTGATTTCTTAATGTCATTTTTAATCTACGATAAGTTATCAGTTATGCGCATTGTTTGAAAATGGTAATGTGCTTATATCATTTGGAATGAGGCAAATAGTTCCAATCAATTTCGGCAAATATTTTCGGTGGCACTCAGCTCTGTTGGGTACCGTAAGTCTGCAATTTCCACTGAAACATTACAGTTCAATATAGGCCTCCGAGAAACGCTGCAATAACTAGAATGACAAATTCTATTGTATGTAATTGTGGAAAGCTGAGGCATTATCATAAGAAGTGAACATCAGAGTTCAAATAATTCAACTGTGTTGGTCATAGAACGGTTTTGGGGAGACACAATTCAACATGCCCCGATTTCCGAATCAAGTACAGCCAATCGAAAAAGAAGCTTGCAATCCCTCAGAACGTGATATGCGAGCGTTTTGGTGACATAAACATCGATCGAGACCCCGTTGTCTGCGCATGTCATTGCACGGCGACTGATGTCGCCGTGCATATATTGACGGTTTTTCTCCCTGTCAATGGATTAACTCCGCACAGAAATCTCCCTTCGATTTTTGGGGCGTTATTTATGAAATATTTTCATTACCCAGATGATACAAAAACATAGAATTTACCGATTCTTTGTATACCTGATATTGTCTACATATGTCATAATATTTTATTCATGCCTCATGATTATTGTAGTATTCAGTAAATAAAGAATATGTTTACGGATATGAGGTATCCCTTCAGTTAAAAGTTTAAGCGCGTCCTGCACAAGCGCAGACGGTATCCGGATAGTACGTCCCACAGTCAAGACAGCCCACATTTGGTTAAAACGTCCCCATTTCTATTGCAAATTGGTTAAATCCAGGGTTCGAAGTAAACACTAGCAAACTCGCAATTTGCAAGTGGAAAATTGATTTTGCGAGTAGATTTTACGACCACTTGCATTTTTTGCAAGTAGAAATGAAAATTCGTTTGCAGGGTCCAAAAAAATACCACTCGTATAAATTTACCAGTAAGAAATGGATGAGGACGAGTGAAATATCTGCCATACTAGTCCGGTAGGACGAGTGGTGAATACGAGATAGTAAAAGAAGTCAAGTTTTTTAGACGAATATTTAACTTACACAAGACAAAACGGCCATTCAATTATTGAATAAGCAAATCAAGGGTATTTAGGAAATAAAATTTTGAGACAGAACATAAAACGTGCTGATTCCCCCCCCCCCCCCCCCCCCCATATTAAGACCGGTTTTGAAGTCCGCCTAATGA
Organism: Tridacna crocea; assembly: GCA_943736015.1. NCBI lineage: Eukaryota > Metazoa > Mollusca > Bivalvia > Cardiida > Cardiidae > Tridacna > Tridacna crocea. Next base: position 22,816,804 of record OX031069.1, read on the forward strand.
TATAACCCGCGACCTTTCATGTCAAACAAAAATCTCGGAATATGCTTTGAGTGGACCTTATTCAATATGAGCGACTTTGCTAATTATTGAAACGAACGATATTAAGATTAACGCAAATACTTTCCCGATACCACTTCGAAAAACTGCGTTCTTTTCGCTTTATTGATTTCTGTAACATAGCCGGATAACTGATTGCGTGGTGGCGTGTGCAAAAGGTGGAGGGAAAGAATTTTACAGAGTGTTTAATTTTAAGTTTTATATAGTTTTAAGACAGTTTTAGCTCAAACTTTTAACGAACACTCTGAAGAGGAACGGTTTTAGTGTTATTGTGTACAAATATTATATATAATAAGCCGTTTAGCTAGCCATAGAATTGAAATTAATATGTGCTGAGTTTGGCGCGTGCACACGAGGTTTGGCAGCCATTTTGAATGTCCTTAAGAAGAAATTGCGACGACTACTGATTACATCCTGAGGGACAATAGACCTGCCACCACAATTCCAGCCGAACAAGCTAAGCTAGATTACTGTTTTTAAAGTGTTTTTATTATTATTTTCTTAACCACATTACGTACTGTCATGTGATAACCGTCTGGGCATCGCGAAAGTACATATCAGTTAAAGAGCTTTCCTCAACTTTTCTCATCTGTAGGGGCTTTCTTATTATTATTACTATATTATTTTAAACACTTCAACTAGTTTATAGCCCTTTCATAGTTCCCTGACCTGAGAGGACACTGGGAAACCATACAGGCATAGATCTACGTCTAACGGCCAAGTATAGATTAAAGGAACTTCAGCGTAGATCATCCAACGTGTAGTTGTCTCTTGCGCTGAACTGAGAAGGATTTAGGTCTTAAAATAATGAATTAAAGAACTTTTGAACCGTAACACTATAAAAGCTATATGTAGCCATATATTGTGCAAGTTAGGTCGTAACTTACTTGCCGACAAAGACTCTTGAAGTTATTCTATATTACAGTGGGTTGTCAAAGATACATATATACAACATGGCTGATATTGTAGCACGAAATAGTAGAAGTACCCGTTTAAGAAAAGCACCACAAAATTATACACCGAGTAAAACGCCTACTGGCAGACCAGTAAATTATGAAATTAACTTAATGAAAACCATGAAGAAAAAGATATCAGGCACAGAAAGAGCAAATGACTCTGATCTTGAACTCAAACAGGGCAATATTGTCCTAACTTTCTCAACTGCCGCATATGAGGCTTTTAAAGCTGCCTCGTTCCTCTTCTATGATCATCATGCAGACTTGGATTACAAAGTAACTCGGAAAACATCCAAAAACCAACAAGCCAATCTAACTTTGACTGTGGAGGAATCGCTGTCCATAAGATCAAAAGGGTCCAGCAGACAGTTATATAGGAAAAATTTCTTTAATACAACTAGTAGAGTAGATATTAATGGAAAGTACCATGTAAGATATCTGGAAAAAGATCTACCTGAAATTATGAAAAAAATCCAGGGCTATGATTTCAAGAGTCTCAATGAAAAGATTGCTGTTGCGTGTAAAACACTCCTGAACAAAGACAAAGAGATAGATAATGTAATCTATAATGACCACAGTAACATGTTGCAGGACACGGATCACTCAACAGTAAGTAGCCGGCATGAAAAGAACAAAACAGAACAAGACCAGGAAAAAGTGGGAACAAAGACACCAGATGTACCCACAAGAAAACCTTTACATCCTATAAACAAGCTAATCATACCAGATATTAGTCCTGTCTCTAGCAATGATCAACAGGACCTATTCAGCACAAGATCTGCTGAGACTGAAGAGCTTGTATATGTATTATGTTCCACGTGCGACAAAATCATAGAAGAACTTGAATATATAAACTGCACACTCTGTAATTATAGTTACCACAATGCATGTGTTGACCCCCTTTGGAGAAGTTATTCAGACTTAGACAAAGAAAAGCTGTTTATATGTACATCTTGTAAGCAACTAGACAAAAGTACCACATACCCTAAAGTCTTAAGTCAAGAGAGTCAAAATCCAGATAGGACTTCCGGAGAAGAACAGAACCAAAGTCAAAAAGAGACTGATATAGCTCAAATGGAACGATGTGCTCAAAGTAATGAGCCTCCATCACTAAAACACAACGCTCAATTCAATGACCCCCCCTCACCAAAACCTAGTGCAAAACCAAGAAAATCAAAGAAACTAGACAACAATGCACTCGAAATTCAACTTGCAGAATGCAAAGCTAGGATAATAATACTGGAAACAAAAAACAGAGAATATGAAAACACCATCAAGCTGATGCAATCTAATACTAGTCTTCACTCCATAAATACAGAAAATTTTCTCTCGTGTACCTCGAATAATCATATAGATTTACAAGGTCAGTTGACTATCAAGAGTCTACACCAAGATCTTCTTCATAGGTTTGACCTATTAGAACAAAGAACCCAATATCAGATGGAAAACAATAGACTGCATACACAAATCCAACTTCTAGAGATGCAGCGAGATCTCGAAAACAAAAGACTGGTACTGAATCATGGATATGTACAACAACAATACATACCGCCACCAGCGTATCCATATGCCTATTCAAATTATCCTGGGATAATCCCTCAAAGAATGCAAGAAATGCAATGCCAACAAACACAACCAGGAACATCTTTTATTGGGGGTATACCAACCCCTCCGCAAATGCAAAGGGATATTCAAAGTGATAAGGTACATATACTACAGGGACAGCCCCTTTATGCTGGATCGCTTGGGCAAAACACACAAGTACAAGGAGTACATGGGCCCATGAGTACAAGACAAAGAGTTAGTCAAAAACCTTCTGGGCACCAAGCTAATTCCATCAGTCGTCAATATCAGTCTATAGTAAACAAAGATATGGATAGTAATAAATATGAATCAGTAAGGAGTAAAGTAACAACAAAAAAGAACATAGCAAAGGAAAACCAAGACTGTATGAGGCAAACGGGAACAAGTAACTTGGATGAACAACAAAATCGACATCATATGACAATCGACTGTAGAAATACCCTGGGAAAGTTAGATAATACTGAATCACATCCTGAGATCGTGATAGATGATGAACCCCAACTGATGAATAAAGAGGGCTGCCATAATAATCAAAATAGACATGATAAGGCAAATGGAAATAATCTTACGAATACACAATCGTCAAGAAACATAAATCAGTCTTTTTTACGACATGGACGAACAAAAACAGCCAGGAGATAACCATAGGAAGCATTAATATACAGAATGTCAAAAGTAATGCCACTTACCTTAAAAACCTATTAGAAAATAATGATATCTTGTGTCTACAGGAGCATTGGCTTTTCCATGCGGAACAGGGTTATTTAGATTCTTTTACTGAAAAACATGATTATGTAGCAAAATCAGTTGATGATGAAGACCCAAGACTGGATTATAGTAAGGTTCGAGGATATGGAGGAGTAGCTATGTTTTGGAAAAAGGAAATATCACATCATATAAAAAAGGTAGAAAATACTAAATCTAGAATAAATACTGCTCTGATTAACACCCGGCCTAAACAGTTATGCTTGATAAATGTATATATGCCCTCAAAGACTAAAAATCTAGATGAGGAATACCTGGATACCTTAAACCAGATTGAAGAAATTTTACAAACATATACAGGAACACATCTTATCTTGATTGTTGGAGATATGAATGCATCAATATACAGGAATAATACCAGAGATCTAATTTTTAAATCATTTATTGATAGAAACCGCCTACTGACTGGTGACCCAATACAAAAGCCAACTTTCTTTCACCATAATGGGAAATACACCTCCCAGATAGACTATTTTCTGTATACCAGTGATTTAGTGACACATGCAAAAGATATGGACCCACTGAATACATCTGACCATACATTGATTATTCTTAAACTTGACATCACTCTACAAAGAAATAAAAGACCAACAAAACGACAAAAAATAGTCTGTAGACCAAAATGGGATAAGTGTAACAAATTGACATATAAAAAAGAAGTCTCCAAATCTTTATGTAATATCGATAAAATTCTATCCCCGAAGGAAAAACTGAATGAACTGAACAATGCTTTACACTCTGCAGGGAAAGAAGCCATACCCAGATATAGATCAATACAGACAATTAAACCAGTTGGGAAAAGTATCTGGAACAGGAAAATTAGTGAAACCTCGGCAGAATCAAAACGTCTCTTTAAACAATATAAGTTATCAGGACGAAAATCCTCACCTATCAAAAAGAAACTCAGAGAGAAGAAGAAATTACTAAGAAGCCTCCAGAGACAGGCTCATGCTGACTCAAGAAACAAATTTATCAATAAGCTTATGGAAGCATCTGAATCAGATACTAAAACTTTTTATGGTATTATCAGAAAACAGCGCTGCAAGCAAAATGATAACATACAAATTCTTCAAGTAAATAACAGGGAAGTCACAGATCCAAAGGAAGTATTAGAAGAATGGAAAAATCACTTCCAAAAGCTTGCTACCCCTGCTCCAGTAAAACACAAGGAACTTGATAGAATCTATACTGCAACGCTGCAAAATGAAATCATTGAACAAAATTTCAAAGCAACTATCCAGCCAGTGACACTTGAAGAAGTAGAGAAAGCAATAAAGGGCTTAAACACAGGAAAAGCGAGTGATCAGTTCGGTATCTCAGCAGAACACTTTAAATATGCAAGGACAGAAATAGCACCGTTTCTCAAATGTATGATAAACGACTACTTTAGGAACTTAGATGTACCAGGGAGTTTAAAATCCGGAATACTAACTCCAGTACCGAAAAAAGGCAAGGATAAATTTAAACCAGAAAATTACAGAGGAATTGTCGTTAGCAATACCATTATGAGAATTGTTGAAAGCATACTAAAAGACAGATTAGATGAAATATTTGACCCTTTGCAAAACAAACTACAGCGAGGCTTTACAGCTAGGAGTTCATCACTCAATGCTGCTTTTCTTATCTCAGAAACTATATTCTGCTATGAAGAACAAAAAAGAGCACTCATATTAGCAAGTTTGGATGCCCAAAAGGCTTTTGACACTGTGAACCATGAAATACTATTTAATAAGCTTTTCCATATAGGTGTGCAAGGAGAATTATGGATCTTACTTAGAAACATGTACCGTAGCTCAAATGTACAGGTAAAATGGAATAATACCCTTTCAGAAAAATTCGAACTACTTCAGGGCACAAAACAGGGAGCCAAGCTATCTACTACCTTATACAAATGCTATCATAACAGCATTCTAAATGCAATAAAGGACAGTGGACTAGGCGCTTATATTGGCGACATAAATGTCTCGGCACCCACTTGCGCAGATGATACGGCCTTGTTAGCCAGAAATGTATACGAACTCCAATCCATGCTCAATATAGTTGAATTCTGTACTGGACAAGATCTTGTTACAATAAACCCGGACAAATCCGAGCTCCTAGTATATGGAAGTAGTGCATTAAATCAAGCAGTATTCTTGAATAATCAACAGATTCAATATAAAAAGGAAATAACACATCTTGGTGTAAATAGGAACAACAAAAATAAAATAAACACAGAAGAACGTATGCAAATTGCTAGGAGGACTATATATTCCTTACTTGGACCTAATCTACATGCAAGAAAAGGCCTATCTCCGATAGTAGCTCATAAAATGTGGAAAACGTATGTTATTCCCAGATTCTTACATGGAGCGGAAGTTCTGCATATTACCAAAACAGATCTAGATCAGTTTGAGAGACTCCAACGGAAAATTTGTAAGCATATTCAAGGCCTCCCAGATAGAACCTCTTCAACCGCCGTATATGTGCTGCTTGGAGTTGAACCCATTGAATCTGTGATTGACAGAAATAGATTATCCCTTTTTATGAATATTGCACGACTGCAAGGATCAGTAGAGCATGAAGTTTTATCTAGACAAATTAGTATGACAACAATTGACAGCAAATCTTTAGTAGCATGTATAAAAAACATTTTAGAAAAGTACAACCTTCCAGATATAAGAACATTGTTTAATAATCCACCTAGCAAACAGAGCTGGAAAAAGATGATACAGTCAGCACTGGATTCCTTCTGGTATAATGCATGGATAATGAATCAGAGAACCAAACCAACATTGAAACATCTCAAAATTCAGCAAAATCCTCACAGAAAACCACATAATATCTGGAAATCAGTGTACCCCCAGATCCAAAATATCAAACGTGCTGAAATTAAGTCTAGACTGATCACAGGTACATATACCTTACAAGAAAATGCAGCGAAATACAATAACAACCAAATTTCATCAGATTGCTTACTCTGTAAAGAAGACACCGAAACCTTGGAACATTTTATTCTATCTTGTAAAGCTCTGAAAAACATCAGAAACAAGTACACCCACTCCATAAAGAGAATTATTGGAGATAGAAGATCCATGAACCTTGATCAAAGTGATAATCTTCTACAATGTATACTAGACTGTACACACGAATCTATTCAAAACTACTTACAGCTTAGCAGTAAACAAACCAGAGATATCGAAAGATGTTCCCAATTTCTGTGTTGGGCTTTACACCAAGAAAGAACGCGTCTCATCTCCAACACTTAGTAAGGAAAATTGCCCATAGCATTATTTTACTCTACTCCATATTTAAAAATATGCCCAGATGCGCGACAAATAAAATAAAATATAGACTAATCATAATGTACTATGTGAAGGCTAGCTACCGGCTCGCGCGTATATATAAAAGTAGTGACTAATTCTCAACCGCGAGAAGACTATCCTTCGTGAAGGAGTGCCACAGTGCTAGTGTGGGAAATTACCTGAAACAACAACAACAACAACCTGGTATTTATGGTTCGTTGTAACGTAACCGTTTCGTCTGAAAAAAAAAAAAACCGTCAGAGTCCAATTTTGAAAGGGTTTTTCTTGTCGGACGAGAGTAGATTGAAGCAAGGCTGGTCTTTTTTTCAAGGTCACTTGTCCTACACGACGAGTGCCTTTTCTGGAAATTTTTGGACCCTGGTTTGCCGACCGTAATGACCAAGTTGTGACTGGTTTGCGTTTTATAGGCTACCATGACGACAATCCTAATCTTTGTTCTGAACTTTTTTAATCATGTTAAACAATTTATTCATGAGAGAAAAACAGTACAATAATAATGATTTGTAACAATAAAGTCAATAGAAAAAAAAAAAACTTCAAAAGAACCTGCTCCCAGCAGGAAAAACATACTTTAAATACTGTTGAAAAGACTGAAATGATGATTATTTGAATTTGTTGTTTTTAATGGTGTTAAGAAATGTTTCACTCTTTTGTCGTTAAGACTTCAGATTGTTTGGATAAAGGTTAAATGGAAACTCTACACATAAATATCAGTTAGAATGCTGTAGACAGGGAGGCGTGTTAGCCAGTCAAGGAGGCGTTTTAGCGTGTCGATTAAACATTTGTGTATATAGAGAGACAACAGGGGCCTAACCCTTAGCCTACAGCATATAAAATCTTGAATTGAACAAAGCAGCAACAAACGACATTTTACTACAGCTTTAATGGTACATGTGGTCTACAAAAGCGCTACTGGAAGGCGAGATGGATTGGTACCGTCTTTTCCTATTTCTTTGCTCAATGGCCTCAAAAAACTTTTCTTCAGTGTTGTTAAAACATGGGATTGTTTAAAGGGCAGCCTGGGTTCAGTCCAATCATTTTCTACTTTTTTATATCGTGACATTACTTTGTCAAAAATGGGCGTCATTAAAAAAAAGGGGGGTGAATAAAATAAATCGAACTGTAACCCAGGCTGTGTAAAGGGTTAGATGTAAAACCAAATTTGTCACACTTAGTAGTAGGCCCTAATACAGCTGACGAAAGAGTTGCCTCTGAAAAAGTAAACTGACCGTTCGATCAATACTGTAGCAAAACAAATAATTGCCAAGTGCAGGAAAAACGTAAATGATAATTACTGCAACTAAAAATTGAATTGTCTGTACTTTTTCTCTTTCAGATTTTCTGTTCTTCCCGCGTGGTATGGCATTTGATTTTTAGATATAACTCTTTACAAAACGACCAAATTAAGGACTAGACCAAACTAAAAGCATTTACGAGCGTACATACACGACTAACTACATTTGCTCAAATGATAATTTTCTTTCTCTGATATTGTAGGAATATTGTGGAAAAAAGAAGTAAAAGCTGTTTACCAGTATTTTCTCATTGTCCAGCAATGTTTTCAAAAACCTCTTTCATAGTTATTAAAGCTTGGGATCGCAATACCAGGTTCCTTTAGAATAAACATATTTTTATGCTCCCCGAATAAACATATTTTTATGCTCATTCGGTAGCTCATGCTACCGAATGAGCTACCAGGGCTTGGCTTCCCTTAGGTATAAAGATTTTGAAAAATTATGGGAAAAGAGAAAAATGTGGACCTACATGTTATACACATAACCATCCCTTGATCTATATTTGTCAGTTGCAAATACTGTCAACATATTTTGTTAGTTAGAATATTAGCTTCAGGTTCAAGAAAAGTGAAAATGTAAACACTGATTTACTTTTTTAAACAGGAATACAAATTTACTGTGTTTTAACCCTTTACCAAACAATCCCTGGTTTTTATGTGCCTGGGATAGAAGCCTTTTGAAAACATTGTGGGAAAAGGAGAAAATGCTGGTAACCAGCATTTTCTTCTTTTCCCACAATGTTTTCTACCTGTCACAAAACAAATTTCAATTTTTCAATCACTTTTATTTTTGTCGTCTGTAAATGCTTTCAACTTGGACCAGCCAAAAAATATTGTCGTTTGGTAAAGGGTTAATAATGATTTTTAAGCAATCACACACAGAGAACTTAATATTTTTGTTAAATACATGTATATATATGCACAGAACTGCATTGTGAAATAAAATGAAGTTTATTTTATGAATTTCTGTCTTTCTATATTGTCATTCCTTTTAACCTTACCACATAATCTGCATTGTGAAATAAAATGAGGTTTATTTTATGAATTTCTGTCTTTCTATATTGTCATTCCTTTTAACCTTACCACACAATCCTGAGTTTTTAATAATCCCGAATAGAGAAGGCTTTTGAAAACACTGTAGGCTTTCTAAAACATTGTAGGAAAAGAAGAAAATGTTTTACCACTCAATAACAACTTTCAGCACCCTTGAGGAAGAAGCCTTCTGAAAGCACTGTGGGAAAAGGATAAAATACTGGTAACCAGCATTTTCAATTTTTTCCCACAGTGTGTTCTATCCTATCAGGATCAGATTTCATTATTTGTGTCACATATAAATTGTTGTCTGCAAATACTTTCAATTTGGACCAGGTTGTCTGATAAAGAGTTAAAACATTGAAGGTTTTTGAAAACATTGTAGGAAAAGAAGAAAATGCAGGTGACCAGAAGAGAAGCCTTCTGAGAAAGAGATGACTTTTAACAGCATTGTGGGAAAAGATGAAAATACCTGTAGCTAAGCCAGTAAAAACATTTGAGGGAGCATGTTGCTGGTACAAAATTCCAGCTTGCCAATTTCTTCTCAGAGAAGTTATGATAGTCATTGCAACAGGATACATTCCTATCTTGCTTCTGAATAACCTGTGTATGATGGCCTAGATGATTATGTGGGAAAGCAGCCAATGACTTAGGAACACCATAGTGAGAGGTGCTGGAAAAAAAACTGGGAGAGCATGTATAGGTGAAGTGGTTGCAGCTGTGATATCATTGACAGTATTTTATCATATTAACCCTTTACCCCATAAGGCATTTCTATGGTATCTCTAATTGACCCTAAATAACAGCAATTTCACCTTTTACCACAATGTTTTCTATGCTATCAAAAGGTGTCATATACAAATAAGAAACAGCTTCATCCTTGCTGTTATTTAGGGTTAATTAGAGATACCATAGAAATGCCTTATGGGGTAAAGGGTTAAGTGCAACTCAAGGACCTTATACAGACAGTGTTGATCAAGATCAGATTGCACAGAACGTATAGTCTGATCTTTGATCTACACCGTCCACTAAGGGGATGTCTAATCCTGAAAATAAACCCTTTGAAACAGCCAAATTTTGGGTTTTACTATCAGTTTGAAGGTTTTATCTCAGTTACATGGTAGGATAAGGGTTAAATTCTTAACCAACAAATCTACCAAACTATAAAAGTTTTGAAGTCTTTGGTTTTAAATAGCATCTGCAGATGGGATCTACGGTTTGATCAAAAGTTTCTCAAAAGAAGGACTTTGCGAAGGATATGAAATCGTTATGGCAGAAGGAAAATTGCTTGTAACCAGCAGTTTTCCTCAAGATTCCCAACATGTTTTCCAAAAGCCTAAGTAGTGTCCCTAAGTATCCGGACTGTCACATGAAGGGTTAAATTGCATGAGAAATATTCGATTAAAAAAATGTATAAGAAATATAATCATATACAAGCATACTATTGATTTAAAGCTACGGCGTAGTCTACATAATTATGTGTAAATATGATTTTCCTTGATTCACATACGACGAAAAAAATGGATAAGTAGTCATTTTTCTCAATTAGATACAGTTTATTTACGATATCGAATTGTATCCTTTACCAATCAACCCAATAAATGAAGCCTATAGACCCGTAATGCAAAACTATCGCAGTTGGGATTTTTTTTTTTTTAAAAACTGTGGTCTAGGGGAGAAAACTCGTACTGCCTAAGAGTAAGAGAAAACCAAGAGTAATCTCCCTTATAATGATCATTTTTTTCGTAGACGCTTGACGGATCAAAGTACTTAACACAACACTGGGAAAAAAGTGACATGCAAGTGTCGGTTTTAATCTGTTTTTAATGAAGATTTCAATTAATTTTAACAAGTGAGCTTCATTGACATTGATTTCGATACAATAATGCTAGAATCTAATTTTTTAAGATAGAACATTTCCTGCTTTATTTATTGAAATTCGAATGGAATCATCGAGAAAGGTTTGAATCCTGGAAAATCGCCATTTGCAAAGTTATGAGATTTGTGGACGGCATTCAGTATCATACTCCATAGAATGTACGATCTGATTCTCTGTTTACATAGTCCGCTTGTTTTGTTGAACCTATGTAGTGTTAAAATCTCTACAAGATAGATTTAATGGACTGTAGAGTCTATATATTTAAACCGTCGAAAGAGGTCCACATGTAGGCGCGAAAAAACTTCAAAGCGCCATATACAATAATAGTTGTCTTTGCAACCCGTGTAGATTAAGATCAGATTGCACAGAACGTTCAATCTGGTCTTGATCTATACTGTCCGCTTTGCTTAGACATTCTTCACAAAAGCAATTAGCCTTGATAATGTAATTGTTTGGGAGAAGATTCTAGACTGAACATTTCTGTTGGGTTTATTTGACGCCCAAGATAGTTGTCAGTATAGGGCACAGCTTTAGGGCTCAATTTTGAATCTACCTCATATTTCTACAAACCAGAAGTGTTGTTTTGAACTAGTTTATAAGATAACGTTTCAATATTAAACGGTATCTGTCGACATTGTCCGTAAATGAAAACATATTTTTGTTGGTAAGTGTGCGTTTAGTTATCATTGTGATATCATATAGATCTACTCTCTAATTTCATTTATCAATATAGATCTGTTACCTCAGAGATATGTTGCCAAATGATGCATTGTTATTCTAGTGAAATCTTACCTTAATTCCAAATTCAAATATTGGCGTTATAAATTGTGATGAAATAAAAGGGAGCCTACCTACCGCCTGTTTTGACATACAATATGTCATACTGAATCATTTTCTGTCGGGTGGCATGTCCTTTTTAGAATAATTAAAATTAACAATTTTACCATACGAACTGATTCAAAGTCGTTACAGCTACATGAAAAATTATCGCTTGTCAAACCGATCGTCACTACAGAGATTATCGTGTTTATTCGTCCTCGGTTTTAAGCTTGCTCTTTGCTGGCATTTTTTGTAAGGTGCACAGGCATATAAGGACCACAGGCATGAAGAGGAGGTTCCATGTCCCGCCTACTGCTTCTACCATTCAGGTACTGTAGCCGCAGTTATTCAGCACTACCGGAAAAAGCCAAAGCGAGGCTTTGGGTGGAGCCTGTCACTTGTAGGCCTATCTTCAAAGGGAACGATGTGAAGCAGTCAGAAATAAGCCCTTTCCTCTTCAATAAGGGAAGCAACTCTGACATTACTAATAACAAAATTTTGTACGAGTTGTCTTCCATTGACCATTGGTACATATAGTTCATCATTCTAACGCAATGGCCTTAAATTGTGAAAGAAAATCAGTTTAGAACAAAATACCAAGCACAAGCGCAGGTAAAATGGAATAAATAAGTGAAAGGAGTGAGCAAGAAAGTAAATAAAACAATGGCAAAAAATACATGATAATGTTTTAACAAATATCAGTTGAAAAGACATGAAGGAACCGGAAATAAACAAACACAAGGAGACGAGATAGTTTTCCTTGATTTCTTGCGATTTGACGGGTGTATCTTGTTGTTTAATCGTACATTTCATAATCTAACACAAAAAAAATCGCCTGTTTCTTCACATATAAACCGTAAAACAATCCACAAAATACTGGAATCATTGACGTGTTTTATTTTCACAGTGTCCGTGTTGTACATATATTCGGATAAAAGTTTGGCTTTGTAGAAGAAGCGTAAAAGTTCTGTTCTTAAAACACTTCATTTAAGTTTTGAAAAATAAGTAACACAAAAAATGGAGGAAAAGTTTGGTAAACATTTAACTATTTAGAAGATGACAAACTTTAGGCCTGCATCAAATTGGAAGCAATTTAGCAGACGACAAATCTAAAAGTTGGTCAAAAGATGACTTCTGTCCTTGATAGGATAGGAAAAATGAAATGATAGGAAAAACCAGAAGTGGATAATAGTATTTCGTCCTATTTCTATAGTGGTTTCAAAAGAACATAGAGTTCTCAAGGATATATTTTGAAGCTGGGGACTGTGTACCTATTAAGCCTTCAGTCCAACTCTGAAGGCTTTCTTCGATGCTGTTGTTGTTATTTAGTCTCTGCTGTGCAAACCAAATAACAAAAATAGCATTGGAGCAAGCATGCAACCACTAGGCTTTTCTATATACCTGTAGACTGAAGAATTTCCCAGGTGTCATTTTGTAATTGGGTCTCGGAGAGGAGAAACATTTAAAAAAATGGCATCGAAGCTCCCCTTTGGATCGAATGTAGGTCCTTTTCTTATTGACCAACAAATCTAAAGTCAGTTCTATAACATGATATCAAACCATACTGTCAGACTGAAGAAAACATTTTGTATGTTTTGTTTTGGCCACAGGGTTCTGAAGCATTGTCAGCCAATGGATACATGTAGATGATTTCTTTATGTGTAAAATACAATGTGGTTGGAACGATGAAATTTGCCATAAAAAGGGTAGAAAAACCTTGTTGGAAGAGGAGAAAATGCCATTTATTATGGTGGTTTGAAAACAATGAATGTCTTCAAAAACGATGGCTTGTTGCGTATAAGATACTTAACCCATTACCACACAATCCCTACTTTTGACGACCCTGAGAAAGAAGCCTTTAGAAAACATTGTGGGAAAAGTAGAAAATGCCGATAATCATTACCAGCATTTTCTCCTTTTCCCACAATGTTTTCTACCCCTCACAAAACAAATTTCAAATTTTAAGTCACTTTCATCTTGTCATCTTCAAATGCTTTCGATTTGGACAAGCCTAATACATTGTCGTATAGTAATAAGTTAAATAGAAACATTGAAATTCTTTTATGGCTCAAAATGAAGTAAGGTAATGAAAAATAGCCTGGCAAGCAATTACCCTTTTATCATCACCGTTGTTTTGTTTTGTTGAAAAGCAGTATATCTATTGGGTTATTGGCCCAATTTGGGTGATGCTCAGTGCTCGTAAATAATGATTTCATAAATGTTCAAGACAATATGGCGGCAAGGGCCTGCCAATAAGCGTGTAAATATTTTTTACAAATCGCAAATTAAAATCGATTTGTTCTATCTGAGTATGTACAAAGAAGTAGGTCAAATGCCAGTGCATTCAGCTGCCTTCCAAAAAAGACCCTTTACCTCATGGGTGTTTTTTTTTAATGATACAGTGTGTGAAAGGTTTGAAAATTTCTTTTTTCATTTCAGATTTTCAGTACAGAATTGCTTGGGGAGTTAATGGTTGTCCAGTAATTTTTGAAGCACTTAAACTTCACGAACGTTAAATAAGAAACATGTGGAACACTGAAGAAACAGAATTCAGACATCTGCCATATTATAGAACCATTGTGAAGTCATTTATAAAGAAACAGAACCAGCTGGTGGTATGTCCCTCTCATAAGAAGATAACTACCATGTGTTGAAACTAAGTATTTTGATTCTGTAACAAAAGAACCAAATGGCTAACCCTTTACCAAACAATCCCTTGTTTGTACAACCCTGAGATAGAAGCCTTTTGAACACATTATGGGAAAAGGAGAAAAGGCTGGTTACCAGCATTTTCTCCTTTTCCCACTATGTTTTCTACCCTGCTGGAAACATATTTCAATTTTTCAATTAGGTTTAGCGGCATTTTCTCCTTTTCCCACAATGTTTTCTACCCTTTCCAAATGAAATTTCAGTTTTTTAGTCATGCTTATTATGTTGTCTGCAAATGCTTTCAAGTTGGACTAGTCCAAAATTTTGTAATCTGGGAAAGAGTTAAGATGTATTGCAAATTAACAATTTGTGGCTAAAGGAATATTTCAGTGGGGAAAAGGCAAATAATGACTGAAAGGAAAACAGGAAAAGTATTACAGTAGGTATTCACTGAGGTTAATACGGGTAGTTTCTTTTAGCTCTTTACAATGAAAAAAAAATAAAGGATGGTCAAAACTGAAAGCATTTGCAGAAGACAAATCACATGGTGCACAGAGTAGAAAAGCTTTCTTTGAAAGGATAGAAAACATTGTGGGAAAATGAGAGAATACTGCCTTTTAGACCAGTACATATTGAAATCATTTGCAGACAACAAATTAAATGTCAACCAAATGTTGAGATGTGTCTTGGAATGGATAGAAAACATTGTGAGAAAAGCAGAAAATGCTAATTACCAGTGTTTCTCTCCCTTTTCCTCATTATTTTCTAAAGCCTCCATCCTCAGGGTTAATAAAACAGGGGATTATGTGGTAAAAATTTAATACCTGCTGGTACAATTGATTATTTTGATTGTATGGTGTTTAGAGCCACTTTCAGTATTATTTCAGTTATGTCACAGTAGCCAGTTCACCTATTCATGCTTTCCTGGAGTCTTTTTTATCAGTACACCACACAGTTTTCTTTTCCAAACCACTGGCTGCTTTCCCACATAACCATTGTCAGGACAATAGCCAGTGTTGGGAGAATGATGATTCCTGTGGCAATGGCTATCAGCAATCCCCTAAAAGAAATTGGCTAAGCCAGGGATCGAGCCCACGACCTATTGTTCCCAAGTCCTGCGTGCTACCAAATGAGCTACCAGGGCTTGGCTTCCCTAAGGTATAAAGCTTTTGAAAAGATTATGGGAAAAGAGGAAAATGGAGATTTGTTTTTCCCCCAGGTTTTTTTTTTAACAACTCAAAACAGTAACCATCCCTTGACCTATATTTGTCAGTTGCAAATGCTTTCAGTATTGTTAAAGTATTAGCTTCAGGTTCAGGAAATAGTGAGAAGTAAACACTGATTTAAATTTTTAAATCTTTACCAAACTACATAATTTTATACTTGTCCAAGTTGAAAGCTTTTGCAGACAACAAAATAAATGTTACTCAAAAATTGAAATTTGTTTTCAGCAGGGTAGCAAACATTGTGGGAAAAGGAGACAATACTGGTTATCAGCATTTTCTCCTTTTCCCAAAATGTTTTAAAACTGCTTCTTTCACAGGGTTGTTAAAAGTTGGGATTTTGTGGTAAAGGTTTAAACAGGAATATGAATTTACTGACTTCACTTTGTTTTAATGATAATTCTTAACCCTTTACTGTACAATCCCTGGTTTTTTATGACCCTGAGGGAGAAGCCTTTTGAAAACATTGTGGGAAAAGGAGAAAATGCCTTTTCCCACAATGTTTTCTACCCTGCTGGAAACAAATTTCAAATTTCTAGTTAATTTTATATTGTTGTCTGCAAGTGCTTTCAATTTGGACCAGTCTAAAATTTTGTTGTTGGTAAAGAGTTTAGTAATTACACCAAGAGAAATGAATAGTTTTGTAAAATACATGTATATATACATGTTTATGCACAGAACTGCTTTGTTAAATAAATAAGGTTCGTTTTATGAATTTCTATCTTTTTATCTTGTCATTCCTTTTACCCCATTCCACACAATCCTGAGTTTTAACACCCCAAGTAGAGAAGACTTTTGAAAACACTGTAGGCTTTCTAAAACATTGTAGGAAAAGAAAAAAATGTTGGTAACCAGACAGGATGCCTTTGAAGAAAAAGAGGGTTTTTTAATCCTTTACCAGTCAATAACGACTTTTAACACCCTTGAAGAAGAAGCCTTTTGAAAGCACTGTGGGAAAAGGAGAAAATGCTGGTAACCAGCATTTTCTCTTTTTCCCACAGTATTTTCTACCCTATCAGGATCAAATTTCATTGTTTGAGTCGCATTTAAATTGTTGTCTGCAAATACTTTCAAGTTGGGCAAGGTCAAAACTTTGTCGTCTGGTAAAGAGTTGAAATATTGGAGGTTTTTGAAAACATTGTGGGAAAAGAAGAAAATGTCGGTGACCAGAAGAGAAGTCTTTCAGATAAAGAGATGGCTTTTGAAAACATTGTTGGAAAAAAAGAAAACGCCTGTGACCAGAAAAGGAGAATTCTTCTGAGAAATCGACAGCTTTTGAAAACATTGTGGGAAAAGATGAAAATGCTCTGTAGCTCAGCTGGTAACAACATTTGAGCAAGCATGTTGCTGGTACACGTACAAAATTCCAGCTTGCCAATTTCTCTCAGAGAATTTATGATAGTCATTGCAACAGGATACATTCCTATCTTGCTTCTGAATAACCTGTGTATGATGCCCTAGATGGTTATGTGGGAAAGCAGCCAATGGATTGGGAAGAACATAGTGAGAAGTGCTGGAAAAGAAATGCTGGGAAAGCATAGATAGGTGAAGTGGCTGCAGCTGTGATATCATTAAAAATATTTGAACAGTATCAACTCCTAGGCTGTTAAGTACAACTCAAGGACGTTTTGCAGACATTGTTGATCAAGATCAGACTGCACAGAACAAATAGTCTTATCTTTGATCTACACTGACCTATAAGGGGATGTCTGATCCTGAAAAAAATACCTTTGAAAAAGCCAAATTTTGATTTTTACGATCAGTTTGAAGGTTTTATCTGTTACTTAGTAGGATAAGGGTTGAATTTTAAACAAACAAATCTGCCAAACTATAAAAGTTCTGTACTATTTAGTATTAATAACATTTACAGATAGTGTTTGATCAAAAGTTTCTCAAAAGAAGGACTTTGCGAAGGATATGAAATTATTGTGGCAAAAGGAAAATAGCATGCAACCAGCAGTTTTCCTCAAGATTCTCATTAGGTTTTCCAAAAGCCTAAATAGTGGCTCCAAGTATCGGGACTGTCTTGTAAAGGATTAAATTGCACGAGAATTATTTGAAAATGTATAAGAAAGAGTCATATACAAGCATACTGTTTGACAAAATTTTTCATTGATTTAAATAAGCTAAGGTGTAGTCTACATAATTATGTGCAAATATGATTTTCCTTGATTCATATATGACGTAAAAAATAGATAAATAGCCATTTTTCTCATTTAGATACAGTTTAATTACCATATCGAATTATATCTTTTATCAATCAACCCAATAAATGATGCCCAGAGACTCGTACTGCAAAACTATCGCAGCTGGGATCTTTTGAAAAAAAAATTATGGTCTAGGGGAGAAAACTCGTACTAAGAGTAAGAGCAAAGCAAGAGTAGTCTCCCTTATAATGATCCCCACCCTTCATCATTTCTCCTAGACGCTTGACGGATCAAAGTACTAAACACAACACTAGGAAAAAGGTGACGTGCATGTAACGTTTTTAATCTGTTTCTGATGAAGATTTCAATTAATTTTAACAAAAGAGTGTCATTGATATTGATTTTAGTGCAAAATACTAAAATCTAAGTTTTAAATAAGATTATTTCCTGCTTTTTCTACTAGAAATTCGAATGGGATCACCGAGAAAGGTTTTTTAATCTTTGAAAATCGCCATTTGCAAAGGTATGAGGTTTGCGGACGGCATAGTTTAAAATGACGCTTCACAGAATGTACGATCTGATTCCGAGTCTACACAGTTTACTTGTTTCGTAAACCTTTCTGTGCAAAATAAAAAAAAAAAAAACCCTCAAATTCCAGCGGACGGCTATAAATACAATATATTGAAACACACAAAGATTTTGACTGTATAGGCTTGACTACACCAGCGGATGACATAGATCAAGGATCAGACTGCACGTTCTGTGCAGTCTGATCTTGATCTATGCCGTCCGCAAAAGTCTCTGCTTTCCCCTATGGCGTCGAAAGGGTTATGCTTATTTGGATAGTGTTAAATATTTACAAGATAGATCTAGTTCCGGCCAGTAGACTGTTCAAATCGTCGACAGAGGTTCGATGTCTAAGGGGCGTAAAAACGAAAACTTCAAAGTGCCATATACAATAAAAGTTGCCTTTACAGTCTGTGTATATCATGATCAGACTGCACAGAACGTGCAGACTGATCTTTGATCTACACCGACCACTTTCTTCAGACTTTCTGTGCAATTTTATGCAACTTTAAAACCTTAATTGCTCGGATTTTTATTTTTTTAAACTGAAGTTATCTCTTGTTTATTTGGCGCTCTATGGGTTTGTAACGGAAATGGTTTGATATTCATTGAGATTTATTTTAACTAGACATCATCTTCCTACATTAAGCCAATTTATGTTTTGAAGTTGAGCAATAAAATGGCCTTCTATATTTACAGGCCCGTCGGAAGGAAATTTCATTTGGTCCGGCCAGTATGGCGAGCGACGAAGTTGCGAAGCCATGCTAGAGAGGGGGGAAAGTCCGGGGGCATGCTCCCCCGAAAGAATTTTGAAAAATAAGACGCTCTCTAGTGCATTCTGGTGCATTTTTTGAGGTTTATGGTACGCATTTAAGCCATGCTAGGGGGGGTCCGGGGGCATGCTCCCCCGCAAACTTTTTGAAAAGTAAGACGCTGGATCCCTGGTGCATTCTGGCGCATTTTTTGACGTTTATAATACGCATTTAAGCCATGCTAGGGGGGTCCGGGGGCATGCTCCCCCAGAAAAAATTTGAAAAATAAGACCCTCTCTGGTGCATTCTGGCGCATTTTTTGAGGTTTATATTACGCATTTAAGGCATGCTAGGGGGGGTCCGGGGGCATGCTCCCCAGGAAAAAATTTGAAAATAAGACGCTCTCTGGTGCATTCTGGCGCATTTTTTTGAGGTTTATATTATGCATTTTTTTTTTTTTTTTCGAAAATTGGTCTAGCCACTTTTCATTTTCGGCCGAAAATTTGGTCCGGCCATGGCCGGACCGGCCGGACCGCTTCCGACGGCCTTGATTTAGCGATATATGTCGATATCGTCATTGAATGAAAACATAGTTTTGTTTGTAAGTTTGCCTTAAGTTATCGTAGCAGTTATCATTAACTCAGAATTAATTTCATTTACTGAACACCTATTACCTCAATGATATCTGTTACAAAATATTGCATTTTTATTGTAGCGCGATCTTACAATGAATTCTAAATTCAATTATTGGCGGTTATAATTAACATAAAATAAACGGTAGACTACCTGCCGCCTGTGAAGAAAAATAATAAGTTTGACCTTTTTTTTTTTCTGGTGGCATGTCGTTTTTAGAACGGTTAAAATTAACATGTTGACCACATGAACTGGTTGATATTCGTTACACCTAGATGAAAATTTATCGTTTGTCCAACGGATCGTCTCTACAGACGTTACCGTGTTTATTCGTCCTCGGTTTTATGCTTGCTCTTGGCTGGCATTTTTTGTAAGGTGCACAGGCATATAAGGACCAGAGACAGGAAGAGGAGGTTTCATGTCCCGCCTACTGCACATACTATGGACATACTGTAGCCGCAGTAATTTAGCACCTCCGGAAGTAGCCAAAGCGAGGTTTTGGGCGGAGTCTTCGTTTTGTAGGCGTACCATTCAATGGTATGCACGTACTCATGACGCAGAGCAGTCAGAAATAAGCCTATTCCTCTCTAGTAAGGGAGGCAACTGTAGCATTACTAACTACAAAATTTTGTACGAGTTGTTTCCCTTTGACTATTAGTCGTTCATCATTCTCTTGCAAGACCCATATATTTGAATGAATATCAGCCCGGAATAAAAAGCAAAGCAAAAGCGCTGATAAAATGGACGGAAATAAGCGATAGTAGCAATAAATTAAACAAATTGAGGAGAAAAAGCAATGTAAATTGGTGTTACAAACAAAAATTGATGCGAAAGGAACAAACCGGAAATAGCAAATAAGCTTGGTAAAGAAGATATGACACTAGTTCCATGATTTCTTTACGATTCTACGGGTGCCAATGGTTGTTAGTCGCATGTTCTTTTTTAAGTAAACACGTGTATATCTTTGCATATGAACCATATCAAACTCAAAGGCAATAAAACTGTAAACATGAACGAGCCTTTCATCTGTTCAGTATCCGGATTGTAGATATATTCGGATAAAAGTTTGAATTGTGAGAAAAATTTGAAATTTATTCAATACAACACGTTAGTTGAAAAGAAAATAAAGAAAATAGCATAGTTGAGAGAGGTTAGTATAAATACAGTTGTAAAAACTTGTTTCTGTCGAATGGCAGTCATTTGAACACTCGGTAATTTCGACACCCAGTCATTTCAACACATTTTGGTCATTTCGATCCCCGGGGGAAAAATGTTTGCAAACTGTGGTCATATCGACTTCTTATTTTTTTAGAGCACTTTTTAAACTCGACTTTTTATTATCAAGTTACTTTAGTTTCTTTTAAAGATGTCATACCATTATAATTTTTTGTGGGTGTGTGATCAAAACAGGTTTTTAACCCTTTCCCAAATAAAACTTTTGGACTAAACCAAATTGAAAACATTTGCAGACGACAATTCAACTCTTGCTGAAAAGATTATTTCTCTCTATGATAGGGTAGAAAACATTGTGGGAAAAGGAGAAAATGCTGGTTACCAGCATTTTCTCCTTTTCCTGCAATGTTTTCAAAAGGCTACCATTCCAGACCGGAAGAACCAGCATTTTCTCCTTCTCCCACAATGTTTTCAAAAAGCTACTATGCCAGACCGGTAAAAACCAGGGATTGTTTGGGAAAGGGTTAAATAACTTTATTCAAGGGGAATTACTCTGAGTATGGGTATATCTGTACAATTTTCTGTATTCTACTCTGCCTTTTTAGAAAGAGATTAATATGCAGTATAATATTTATCACACCTTCACCTGTCTTTAACTGTGTTTGACTTCAAGTTTTTATCAATCAGAATAAATCATAATTAATGGAAATCCAACGAAATATAACAAATGCCCAGACTAGACCACCTTAAAAAAAATTAAGAAAACATATATCCTTCACACATTCAAGATAAAAATGTATCTACATACAGTACGTCCATTTTACTGAATCTGTAATTTACAGAAATCCTTTTACATCCAGCACAGCGGAATTTTTTTGTCATGCAGTGAGGTAACCTTTGAAAGTATTGTGGCAGTGAGATTTTTTTATACGAGCAATGCCAATGCAGACTTTGTGAGCCATTTGGACCACATGCCAAACGATAAGTTAAAGAATGTTTGATTAATAATTGAGTTCTTCTTAAACCCTTTACAACACAATCCCAACATTTAACAACCCTGAAAAAGAAACCATTTGAAGACATTTTGGGAAAAGGAGAAAATGCTGGTTAACTAGTACAAACTTCTTCTATAGAAACTACAAAAAAATGGGAAATTCTTGTAAACCCCCCCCCCCCCCCCCCCCCCCATTAAAATGAATGTTTCTGGGGTATACTGGAATCATCCTGTTTGTCTGTGTTTGTGTGTCAGTCTGTGTGGTTGTCCGTCTGTGTACAAAATACCAGTAATTTTGTGTCCCAAATTTCTCCTACAGTTTTTCCTTCAACTATATTGAAACTTTGCACATATATTAATCATATACCAAGATTGCAAGATGCACTTTTCAAGTGTCAACTCTTCCTGATTGAAGGGTTATCTCCCCTTTTTAAGTCACAGCTGTAGTTCGACTTGCTGAAATAAAAAGGAATTGCAGACAACAAATGAAATGTAGTTCAAGCAATGAGATTTGTCTTTGACAGAGTTGAAAACATATTGGGAATGTAGTTCAAAAATGGGTTTAGTGTTTGATAGAAAAAAAAAAATTGTCACAGTCAGAAAAGGAGAAAATGCTAGTTTCCAATATATTCTCGTTTCCACATTATTTTCAAAATACATTTCCCTGGAGGTAATCAAGGGTTAATGAACTTTTCTTTCCATCTTTGTAGTGTAAAAATGGAAGGGAGGTGCAAAACGTAGACACTAGTTTACCTCGTTGGAGAAGAGAGAAATCACCAAGCATGTGACAGAAAACCTTAATATTTTTTGGGAAGAAGTTGTGAAGTATTTAACCAAAAAATGGGGCGAGAGTCTTCCACCATCCACACTCAGTGGTTTATTTGAAAAACAAAGAGAAATGGACCAGTGGTTCGGAAGATTACAGGGTTCAGACTAGCACACCAAAACACATGAGCCTGGATGAGACTCTTTATCGTTGGTACTCAGACTTAAGTTCAAGAAATATTGTTGTAAGTGGTAATATGCTTGTCAAAAAGGTGAAGAACTTGGCTATGAGCTGGGGATTCAGGATTTATCTTATTCCAGTGGATGGCCGGCCGGATTTAAGAAATGCCATAGTATTAGAGCATGCAAACCTTAATGTAAGAATGATTTTCAAGTCCAACCCAAGTTTTTACTGGTTTTAACCCATTACCACACAATCCCTACTTTTGACAATCCTGAGAAAGAAGCTTTTGGAAAATATTATGTGAAAAGGAGAAATGCAAAATGCTGGTAACCAGCATTTTCTCCTTTTCTCACGTTTTCAACTCTTCACAAAACAAATTTCAAATATTTAGTCACTTTTATTTTGTCGTCTGCAAATGCTTTTGATTTTGACAAACTTAAAATATTATCATTTGGTAATGAGTTAATTCTTTATTTCGACCAAATTCCTGTTGATTTTACAAGATGAAAACCTTTTAGACCTAAACCGAAAGCATTTACCGACAAAGGTGAAAAACATTGCAGGAGAAGGAGAAATGTTGTGTATTCGCATTTTCACCTCTTTTCTGTAGTTCTGTTTTTCTCTGGAATTAGCTGACCTGGGCAGCTCAGTGGTCAGCAAACTTGTGACCTGATGGTGGTGAGTTTGATACCTGCTTGAGTCAAACTTTCTTTCCTGCCACTTACGGCTGATGCATCTGAGAATGTAGCGAGTGATCCTGAAAGAAAGTTATGTCAGTACAGGTGTGAGAAAGCCAGGAAATACATGCATAGGTGCACTCACTGCCATGATATAACCTCAGCTGTGAAAATGGCAATAAACTACAATTCAATCAATCAATCAATCAATCAGTCATGAGAATTGGAGGAATGCACTGTATGAGGATTTTTTTTCCTTTTCACATGATGTTTTCTATAGCTTTGTTTCTGCCAGAAAATCATAAAGAATTAATTCTTTTCCAAACGCCAAAATTTTAGACCAGTCCAATTTTTTAGGCACTTGCAGACGACAAAATAAATGTAACTCAAAAATTGAAATTTGTTTCAAGCAGGGTAAAGAACATTGTTGGTAAAGGAATAAATGCTGGTTACCAGCATTTTCTCCTTCTCCCACAATGTTTTGAAAAAGGCTTCTATCTTGGGGTAAAAACCAGGGATGTTTATGGTGTCGCACCACTGTGAGATTGCTTCTGGGTTGTAGTAGTCAAAAGTAGTCCTATGTGAAATTTTGCAGTAGCACTTTTGTTGCACTGTTACACGGAGCCGAGATGGCTTGGAGGTATATGATTTAGATTTGCTTGAAATTTGAGCAATGGGGGACCACTTAGATGTGTTTTTATTGTGCACTGACAGGATTACTTTGTACTAGTGGAGGAACAAAAACTTGGGGTCATGGCTGTGAATAGGTGTTCCTGAGAGGATAAAATTTAGGGTGCCTAAGTTGGTTGGAAATTAGCAAAAAACGCAATCGGTTGACATGTTGTTTTTTTTTGCATTTTTTTGCAGGCCTATGGTGGTACTTTTCAGAGTAAGGAACGGACAAGCCATAATTTTGCGGTCAAGCAATATACGAAGCTTCAAATATGGTCAATTTTGCTCTATATTCAATTAGGGAAAAAACCACAGGTGTGACACCTAGATGAGAAGGGAGTGAAAGTACGAGAATCAACCTAGAGACTATATACTTTGACATAACCAGCTGAAATTTGGTATGGAAGTAGCTAAGAGGCCTTGAAACAGGATTCTATCAAAAGTATGGCTGAGGTATGTCAAATTTTAATTTTAAATTAAATTTAAAATTTAAGGTAGTGAAATTTCAATGTTTTCGGACTGATCCACTGAGATTTTTCTCCCAGAATGCTTTAAACGGGAAGAAATCTCTAGATACTTCCTCTGCAAGTTTTCAAGTGCCAAACATTTGAATATTTGTTCAGATAAGTGATTTAATTTCCATTTTAAGCTTTTAAATTCTTAAATTCTTTTTTTAGAATTTAAAATGGATTCATTTTTCAAGAAATGCCAGGAAAAACTTGAAAATTCATCTGAATTGCATGCAAATGGACAATGCTTGGTTTGGAATGGTAGTGTGAGTAAGGCTGGATATGGGCAATTTAGATTCAAGGATCCAAGAGGTCCTGCCGGAGCTGGGTTTCGAACCTGCACAGCTCACAGAATGGCAGTGATGGTCAGTATTAAATCTCTGGATATTGACCCAAAGTTTCATGCTAGCCACCTATGTAATAACAAGTTCTATGTTAATACAGACCATATTAACTTGGAAGAAAGTTTTGTAAATAATGGCCGGAAATGTTGTTTTGACAGGGGCATTTGTTCTGGCCATGAAAATGCATTGCGGCAAAAGGAGCCAGAGTGCTTGTTGGACTTAGGAGACTGTGAGTACGGTACTATTTTCATACCTATTGGGCTCTTTGCATGTTTTTTTCTGATTCTATTGTTTGTCTGTCTATCTAAACTGTCCCCAAACTTGAATTCATTTGCCCCCCCCCCCCTTCTTTTGAAAACATTGTGGCAGAAGGGGCTTAAATTATACTCAGGACACTCCCCCTTCCCCCGCCTTACTCAAAATCTCTCTCTCTCTCTTTATTTCTCTCCCCCCTTTCTCTCTCTCTTCTTGTTCTTCTTTTCTTCTTCTAAAAACATTGCAGGAGCAGTTCTCAAGCTCATATAGCTCCCCCCCCCTCTCTCTCTCTCTCTCTGTGTATGTTTCTGTTTCGGCCAGCTGCAGGCCTCATCAGTAGTGCTGCTATGCACTAGACAGAGTTACTCTGCCTGTTCTGTTTTATTTCTTGTTTACTTCCTTTACTTGTCTTAACTCTGTCTAAGGTTACAGGCTATCTTGTTTTGGTCTCTGGGCATATGTATGAATGTTGTCATCTAACAACCCTTTTACATAGTCAGGTTCGGGATGGCCCTTTTCTTGCATCAAGCGGTGCTCATGTTCAAGTCTTGCTCAGATAGCTTGCCTCTTTTTCCTGTAGCGGCTTGTCTTTTTAAGTGATTTACCATCCAGGGCCCTTCTTGAAATTTGTTGTAGGCATTTCTGAGCCAAATGCACAATGATGTACCAGAAATGGTCCAAAGCTTTTTCTTTATTGCCATGTCTATTCTGTTGTTCGAACGGAGTATCTGGGCGGATAGTCTCCCAATAAATGTTCTTGAGTAACTGATGCTTTTGCTGAGGGTAGCTGCTGTGGCTCGGTTAAAGGATTCGCATTTCTGTGTTGAAGTCCGCGAACTCACACTGTACACAGCAGCCTCACTTGGCCTTATTTGTAGTATGATCTGCATTATGGACTTGTCATTTTCATCCATTCTTAATAATGTTATTTTTGCAGGACTTGTACCACCAGCAGCCGGCACCTTCCCCGGAGCAGACCAGAGAGTCTATGGGAAAGTTACTGCAGTTTCCCGCATAACATTCAACGGTGGAATTCCTGATTGCAGGTAAGTGTCCTAGCATATGAGTTATATCCCCTTTTCCTCTCCTGGCCATTTCTTCTATTATAGCATAACATCTTAGTTTAATGTCCCTGGCTAGAGCTACTTGGGCTGCCTCTCTCTCTTTCTTTGTACAAAATGGAAACAACCCTGTACTGAAATTTGCATTTCTTGTTTTTCTCTCCTGAGTAGCAGCTAAGTGGTATGGGTCTGCCTGTCTTGTTACCTCCCAACCTTTCGTTAATGTATCATAGAAGTCCTGCATGCCCAGGTACGCCTTAGTGTCTCCGTCTGTTGTTAGGGTTCTTACATAGAAGCCCTCAAGGGAAAGGTTCTCTGCTATGCTATATGCCATTCTTCTCTCTGAATGTGGCACTAAATATCCAATGTCAGCAGTACATCCAGCATGGCCTCCGGGACAATTTACCTCAAACCCCCTGTTCTTCAGTGCGGCCCCTGTCCAACATAGTTTATTTTCCACAGCTAGTCCTATAATATACTTGGAGTCTGTATGGTTTTTGCTTGCAATGGCATAGGCTTGTGATGAACTCTGTCCTGGTTTGTACGAAGACTTCATTCGGCTACGGTTATATCTTGCATCCATTGATACGTCGATTTGCTTAGGGTCCAATACATTGTGGTCGATGCCGTGCTGTTTAACTAGGTCCCGCTTTTCGGCCATATCAGTGTTATTAATGTCTGTAACTTTTGAGCTGACTTCAGCACTCAGCTTCTGCAAGTGACTTGCTGCTGGAAATGGCAGGTCCAACTGACTGAACAAGCATTCAGCCCTTGAAATTCCCATGGGAGTGTCTAGCAAAGCCACAGCTAGGTTAGTATTGATAGATGCCAGCGTCGTTTTGGGTATTTCGTCATACATCTTCATCATCTGCGATTCATATCTACATGTTCTGCAGTAAAATTGCAGCTTCATAGCAAGGCCATGTTTTTGCTCTGTCTTGTAGTCTAAATCAGCCTTCTGACATTTTCTACCAGAATGTTCTTTGATGAGAATGTTGATGGTTTTAAGCATTTTCCCTTTATTTTTTTAGTTACTGCCCTTTGTTAATTTTCAGTTTGAATTTTTGTCCAGGCCATAACTCCCAAACTTTAAAACCTATCATCTTGAAACTTCAAAGACTAATAGAACACATTATGGAGAAGTGCACTGCACAAGAACCATAACTCTGCCATCCTTCTTTTTTAGTTATTGCCCTTTGTTTCTCTTTGAATTTTCGTCTGGGCTATAATCTCTAAAATATAAAAGCTATGATCTTGAACCTTTCAAGACTGATAGAACACCTTGTGGAGAACAGCAATTCACAAAATTTGTAACTGTGCCACCCTTCTTTTTTTAGCTATTGCCCTTTAATATTTTTCACATATCATGGAGATTAACTACTCTTCATTCATGGCCCTTCTATCATTTCAACTCATTTCACTGACAAGCCCCTTTGGGCGTATATGCGCCGCTTTGCGAAGCTCTTGTTATATCGTGACATTACTTTGTCAAAAATGGGCGTCATTAAAAAAAAGGGGGGGGGGGGAAATAAAATAAATCGAACTGTAACCCAGGCTGTGTAAAGGGTTAGATGTAAAACCAAATTTGTCACACTTAATAGTAATATAGCTGACGAAAGAGTTGCCTCTGAAAAAGTAAACTGACCATTCGATCAATATACTGTAGCAAAACAAATGATTGCCAAGTGCAGGGAAAACGTAAATGATAATTACTGCAACTAAAAATTGAATTGTCTGTACTTTTTCTCTTTCATATTTTCTGTTCTTTCCACATGGTATGGCGTTTGATTTTTAGATATAACTCTTTACAAAACGACCAAATTATGGACTAAACCAAACTAAAAGCATTTACGGGCGTACATACACGACTAACTACATTTGCTCAAATGATAATTTTCTTTCTTTGATATCATAGGAATATTGTGGGGAAAAAGAAGCAAAGGCTGTTTGTATTTTCTCTTTGTCCAGCAATGTTTTCAAAAACCTGTTTCGTAGTTATTAAAGCTTAGGATCGCAGTACTTGTTCCTTTAGAATGACAATATTTTTTAACGCAATTTTTGTTTTATAAGTTTTAATAAATATATTTCATAGATATATATAATATCTTCCAATCAATTGTGTTATCCTTTATTTTACCTTTATCTTCTTTAGCTCAATAGATCTACTGGACTACTCATTAGTAATACAATTGCATTATGGCCAATCGAATTCCGTGAATTCAGAAAGATTTCTTGAAACAAATGGCAGCTGCGACATTATTTTTACGCCGTGCTTTTACCCATTTTGCTGCATCTTTGCAGCAACTTTTGTACTTGTATTCTTCTAAGATATGAGTATTTATAGAATGCCATCTAGCGGGAGATAATGATCGAGACCTCGATTTCGGCTGCAAACAAAAATATGCGTTAAAAATCAGACGATTGCGTATCCTAGGATGCAACTGAGTATTTGATTCGCTTCAAAAGTAGTTTTGTTGCTTTTTCCTATTCCACCTTGCGTAAAATAAGCAAATACGCAGCTTATCTGGGGCACTGGGCAGTCTGATCATTTACTATTGTGTACATAGACTTCTAAATCTGGATTGAATTGAGCTTAGCATTTAACCCTTTACTCCATAGATACTCATTTCTACGCATTGCATGTAGAAGCCTTTGGAAAACATTGTGGCAAAAGGTGAAATTGCTCGTGACGAGCAATTTCACCTTTTGTCACAATGTTTTCTATGCTATCAAAAGGTGTCATATACACATAAGAAACGGCTTCATCTTTGCTGTAATTTAGGGTCAATTAGAGATACTATAGAAATGCCTTATGGGGTAAAGGGTTAAGAGGCCAGGTTGCATAGTGCGTATCTAAATTGACCTTCTGCTTAAACTCAAATTAAATGCTCTTCTATTGCAAAAACATTTTTGTGCAACCAGCTGGTTTTCTTTAACCCTTAACCACACAATCCCAAGTTTTAACAAACCTAAAAGAGAAGCCTTTTGAAAACATTGTTGGAAAAAAGGAGGAAATGCTAGTAACCAGCATTTTGCTGGTAACCAGCATTTTCTCTTTTCCCCCACAATGTTTTCTCCTTCATCAAAGAGAAATTGCATCATTTGAGCGACACTGAAATTGTCATCTGCAAATGCTTTCAATATGGACAAGTCTAAAATTTTGTTGTTTGATAAGGAGTTAATATAGTTCATTCCAGTAACCCCTAAAATCCAAACCTGCAAGGATTAACCCATTACCACACAATCCCTACTTTTGAAGACCCTGAGAAAGAAGTCTTTAGAAAACATTGTGGGAAAAGGAGAAAATGATGGTAACCAGCATTTTCTCCTTTTTCCACAATGTTTTCTACTCTTCACAAAACGAACTTCCAATTTTCAATCACTTTTATTTTGTCATCTGCAAATGCTTTCGATTTGGACAAGCCTAAAATATGTTGTTTGGTAAAGAGCTTTTAGCGTTGGTTTAATTAAGGTGACAAAAATGACTCATTTCACTTTACTTTTTACCATACAATCCTGACTTTTAACAACATCAGACATCCAGAGAAAGTACCATTCTAAAAACAGTATGAGAAAGGAGAAAATGCTCATAACCAGCCAGCATATTTAGCTCACCTGAGCACGAAGTGCTTAAGGTGAGCTATTG
Organism: Tridacna crocea; assembly: GCA_943736015.1. Classification (NCBI taxonomy): domain Eukaryota; kingdom Metazoa; phylum Mollusca; class Bivalvia; order Cardiida; family Cardiidae; genus Tridacna; species Tridacna crocea. The sequence goes on from OX031069.1 coordinate 22,846,746, forward strand.
TTATCGATCAATGTCCGTCGTCAGTTGGTCTGTCCATTCGTTCACAATTACAAAAAAATCTTATCCTCCTAAACTAACAATCAGACTTCAATCAAACTTCACAGAAATGATCCCTAGGTGATGCACTTTCAAAATACTTCAAAGATTTAAATTCCATGAAGAACTCTGGTTGCCATGGCAACCGAGTGAAAAAACTTTAAAAATCTTCTTGTCCAAAACTGTAAGGGCTTGAGCTTTGATATTTGGCATGTAGCATCATCTAATGGCCGTCTACCAAAATACTTCAAATCATGGCTCTAGTGTTTAAATTGTCCCTATGTTGTGGGTTCTTAGATTTTACATAGAGATAAAGAAGGAAATCTAAGAAAATCTTCTTGTCTCAAACCCTAAGGGCTAGAGCTCTCATATTTGGCATGTAGCATCATCTAGTAGCCCTCTACTAAAATACTTCAAATTATCACCATAGTGCAGAAATTAGCCCTTTGTTGTGGGGTCTTGGATTTCACAAAGAGATAAAGAAGGAAATCTTAGAAAAATTTTCTTGTTCCAAACCGTAAGGGCTAGAGGTTTCATATTTGGCATGCAGCATCATCTAGTGGCCCTCTACCAAAAAACTTCAAATTATGGCCCTGCTGTGAAAATTAAACCTATGTTGTTGGTCTTGGATTTCACACAGAGACAAGGAAGGACATCTTTAAAAACCTTCTTGTCCAAATGGTAATGGCTAGAGCTTTCATATTTGGCATGTAGCATCATCTAGTGGCTCTCTACCAAAATACTTCAAATTATGCCCCTGATGTAAAGAATTGGCCCTATGTTGTGAGTCTCGGATTTCACATAGCGATAAAGAAGGAAATCTTTAAAAATCTATTTGTCCCAAACGGTAGTGGCCAGAGCTTTCATATTTGGCATGTAGCATCATTTAGTGGCCCTCTACCTATATACCTCAAATTAGCCCTATATTGTGGGTTCTCGGATTTCACATAGCGATAAAGAAGGAAATCTTAGAAAATCTTCTTCTCCCAAACTATAAGGGCTAGAGCTTTCATATTTGGTATGTAGCATCATCTAGTGGCCCTCTACCAAAATACTTCAAATTATGGTCCTGGTGTGAAAGTTAGCCCTATGTTGTTGGTCTCAGATTTCACATAGAGATAAAGAGGGAAATCTTTAAAAGTCTGCTTGTGAGCACTCTTGAGACCACATTTCTTGCTAAGCTGAATTGAAAATTTGTTAGAATGTCTGTCTCAATAAAATCTCACATGAGTCTGCATTGAATGCTTGTTTGGAATATACATGTAACTTTGTCACCTCAAGTAAGAACAACTTCAAAATTGGTATGCATGTTTATTGTGATATTACAGAGTACTGTGTTCAAGAACAATAACTCTACCTAGCATGGATTTTGAGTAATTCCACTTTGATCTTTATTTTAATAGTATTGTTTGCTTGTCTAGAGTGGAATTTTGAAGTCTCAAGTCAAATTGTTTGTACAACTGGCGGTGGGATTGCATATTTTGCGACAATTTGCCGCTCTTGTTTCATCATCACTAGCCCTTGAACCTCAATATTTGGTAATTTGTAGACCTTTGCTACTTAGTACTCAGTTGAGCGATATAGGATCATCATGGTCCTCTTGTTATCTTATTCCTACAATATTTTCTACCCATCCTAAAACAAATTTCAGTTTCTGTGTCATGTTTGTCATTTGTAGATGCATTTGATTTCAGTCAGTCTAAGTTTTGTTGTTCGGTAAAGAGTTAAGATAGCAATTAACCCTTTACTCCATAGATACTCATTTCTACGCATTGCTTGTAGGAGCCTTTGAAAAACATTGTGGCAAAAGGTGAAATTGCTCGTGACGAGCAATTTCACCTTTTGCCACAATGTTTTCTACACTATCAAAAGGTCTCATATACACATAAGAAACGGCTTCATCCCTGCTGTTATTTAGGGTCAGTTAAAGATACCATAGAAATGCCTTATGGGGTAAAGGGTTAACAGTCTATTTTGGGTCCAATATACCAGAATTCTGGAATAGTGTATAGGGAATTTATATTTAGAAATAGTATAAGTCCTTTTGACTTTATGATGATGAAGAATTATGCCAGCTGAAAAAACATTCAAAATATTTGAAACACATCTTGTGTTTAACCCTGGGAGTTAGAGCTGAAATATTCTGTATCAAAAGTAACAATCTGATGTTCAAATGTTTTGGCTATTGCCTTTTCAAAGGTTAGAAACACTTTATCCACTAGAACATTTTTTAACATGTATCATTGCAGGCCATATTGTTTTACTAAAGACAATAGCCAAAATATTGAACATTAGAGTGTTATTTTTCATAGTGACTTGGTTATACCCTACGGAATTCAAAATGTCATTGTGTTGATATTTCATATGTCTCATCATCTGGTGAGGTTCTACTGAGATTAGTGGAGAGGTCATCAGACCATCAGATTAATTCTTTACCAAACAACATTATTTCAGACTTGTCTAAATTGAAAGCATTTGCAGATGACAAATAAGAGGTTGAACAATAACGAAATTCAGTGTAAATAGTGTAGAAAACATTGGGAGAAAAGGAGAAAATGCAGGTATCAGCATTTTCTCCTTTTCACCCAATGTTTTCAAAAGCCCTCCTTGTCAGGGTCATTAAAACTTGGTATTGTGTGTTAAAGAATAAACACACTACTAAACAATTGCATGTTTCAAGAACCCTAAAGAGGGAGTATTTTGAAAACATTGTAGGAAAAGGAGAAAATGCTGGTAACAAGCATTTTTTCTTCTTCCACAATGTTTTCTCCTATCTCACAGGAAGAAATTTTGTTTCACGCTACAATTAATTTGTTCTCTGCAAATAGTTTCAATTTGGTCCAGTCCAAAATATTTTCATTTGGTAAAGACTTAAATTTTGTCCAAGTGAAAGACTTCAGACAACAATTTTTATGTTGTTCAAAGATGTAGTGGTTCTGTGCGACTCTAAGAGGTAAAGAGCAGACTTGCAAACAGTAAGGCCCAGGTTCGAGCTTCACTGGATCCACTTGACTTTTCATAGGAGTGTCCTTGGGCAAGAATCCTCAGAGCCCTAGTACTGGTGAAATCCAGGACATAATGTTTTTTATGAGCTATTGCCATCATGTGACTTAAATAACAATGAAAGCAGAGCAAAACAACAGAAAGTGCTGACTATTACCATTTTCTCCTTTTTCCAACAATGTTTCCAAAAGCGGTCTTTTTCTTAAAAGCATGGAATTATTTCTTGAAGGGATAACTAAGCAATATCATTATTAATATAAAGTGTTTGCTATCTTGGGGTTGGAAATTTGAGCCTTGGCCTAGCTAAAGACCATTCTGAGCATTAAAACTGTCTTTACAACTGAATTCATTCCTCTCTGTAAGCTGCATATTGCTTTGAATACAGTGTAGATCAAGATCAAGATGTTCACATTGTTAACCCATTACCACCCAATCCCTACTTTTGACACCCCTGAGAAAGAAGCCTTTTGAAAACCCTGTGGGAAAAGGAGAAAATGCTGGTAACCAGCATTTTCTCCTTTTCCCGCAGTGTTTTCTACCCTTCCAAAAACAAATTTCAATTTTTCAGTCACATTTATTTTGTCGTCTGCAAATGCTTTTAATTTGGACCAGTCTAAATATTTCTTGTGTGGTAATGGGTTAAAAAGTTTTGCATACAATAAGAACTTATAAAAGAAAATACAAAACTATAACTGTACTCCAGTATACATTTTTTTCTTAAAAATAATTCATTCATATATAAATATAACCATAATAATTTCTCAATTGAAATCATAAATATTGGAAGTTGTGATTAAACTAGTGCTGCCCATTTAACTCTTTACCAAACAACATAATATAATGAGGCTCAAATGACAAAATTGTCTTTTTCGGGAAGAAAGTATTGCGGAAAAAGGAGAAAATGCTGGTTACCAGCATTTTCTCCTTTTCCCACAATATTTTCAAAAGGTTTTCTTTCTGAGGGTCAACAAAAGTTGAGTTGATTGGCAATGGATAGAGATCAAGTTTAAGATTAAGAATATCAGCAGCAATTTTCCTTTTCCAACAGTGTTTTCCATCTTTTCAGAGGCAAAACCAAGATTTCTACCAATTGAGAGGCATTCAGTTTGTCATCTGCAAAATGGCTCTAATTTGGTCTGGTCTATTACTGTTGTCTTGTAAAGAGTTGAGAAAGAAAACAGAATTAAGGGATTCATGTAACATTGCCTTTCATTACAGAAAAAGCAGATTTGGCTAGGACTCTGATAAAACATAATCGATCAGCTGATTCATGCTGCTCCCCAACATTGAGAAAGAAACCTTTCGAAAACAGCATTTTCTCCTTTTCCCACTATGTTTTCTACCTTTCCCAAATCAAATTTCTAATTTTGATTCCAATTTATTTTGTGGTCTGCAAATGCTTGCAATTTGGGCTAGTCCAATATTTTTTCGTTTGGTAAAGAGTTAAAGGAATCCCATTAGGGTGCCCTATCCTTAAAAACAAGAGGGTCATGATGGCCCTGTATCGCTCCACTGGCTAATAAGTAAAAACACTAAAAGCCAAACATTATAATATTTGGCCAATTGGTTCAAACTTGAGGACATACAATTTTTTTTAATTTTATAAAAGATCCTACGAGAAAGTTATGACCCCCAGGCAAAGCCTATTTTTAGGGCAAAGCTATAATTATTTGAATCATGGTGGATGTTCACAAGATAAAGCCCCATACCAAATAGTACAGGTCTAGAATGTTTGGTTATAAATAAGAAGATTTTCAAAGTTTTCTCAATAAAAGGCCCTGTAAAGTATGAGACCCATGAGACAGGACTAAATTTAGTAGCCCTAGTGTTTATTATGGTTCCTAACAAGGTTATTTATAAAGCTTTCACCTCAAGCCCATGTAAAACTTGTGACCCCTGGTATTGGGACAAACTTGACCCAAAGGCTATAATTTGGACCCTCCTGGAAAAGGCCCACTAAATAAAGCTACAAACAAAATGTGGCAGTCCTAGACCTTATGGCTAGGTATAAGTAGAATTTTAAACACTCCCAATATAAGCCCATATAAAACTTGTGACCCCCGGGGCCTGGCCAAATTTGACCCCAGGGCTATAATTTGGGCACTCTTAGTAGACAACCACTTGATAAAGATGCATGCCAAATTTGGCAGTCATAAGCCCTATAGCTAGGTACCAGAAGGATTTTAATGTGACCCCCGGGGCGGGGCCAATTTTGACCCCAGGGATATCATTTGAAGGGACTTGGTAGACGTCCACCAGATAAAGCTACACACCAAATTTGGTAGCCCTAGGCCTTATGGCTAGGTACCAGAAGGATTTTAAAGTTTTCCCTATATAAGCCCATATAAAACTTGTGACCCCTGGGGCGGGGCCAATTTTGACCCCAGGGATATCATTTGAAGGGACTTGGTAGACGTCCACCAGATAAAGCTATACACCAAATTTGGTAGCCCTAGGCCTTATGAATTCAGAGAAGATTTCAAAAATTTTCACTATTTTTTTGCCATGGCAAGCAGAGTTTTTGAAGGAATAAAATTCTTTCAAGGAACTCTGAAGAGGACCATGGCAGGATTACTTTTGTGAAGTTTCATCAAAATTTGATGGGTAGTTTCAGGGAAGAAGATGTTTGAAATAAAAGTTAACACATGGACGGACGGACGCAAGCACGCACAGATGTCCGCACGCATGGACAGACGGACGCACGACAAACACAGGGCCATGACATAAGCCCGCTGGCCTTGGCCAGTGGAGCCAATAAAACATAACAAAAAGGTTGGTATGAAAGACAAAAGATAGTAATTCCCTGATCAAAGAGTAATGTAAATATATACAGAATAATATGTTGCACTAACTGTCTGGCACTTGTGTTTGCCCTAACCCTTTACCACACAACCCTGAGGTTAATGACCCTATGCAAAGATACTTTTGAAAACATTGCAGTAAAAGCAGAATATGCTGGTAACATGCATTTTCTCCTCTTTTCATATTGTTTTCTCGTCTATAGAGGCAAGAGCTATCACTTGGGCCAACTTTGATCTGTCATCTGCACAGGCTTTGAATTTGGATAAGTCTAAATTTTGTCTGGAAGTGCATTCAATTTGGACCAGTCTAAAATTTTGTCGTATGGTAAAGAGTTGATTTTTCTGCATTTTAAAAGATAATTCTACCTCACAATTCAGTTGGTTGTTTGGCAGAGTTGATTTTATGAATTCGTAATAAGGCAATATCTCGGATGGTTTGATGCATCAAAGAGATAAATTAAGGCTCCATTTGCTGAGGCACGGCTTTACCCATTTCCACACAATCCCTACTTTTGACAACCCTGAGAAAAAAGCCTTTTGAAAACATTGTGGGAAAAGGAAAAAATACTGGTAACCAGCATTTTCTCCTTTTCCAAAAATGTTTTCTACCTTTCACAAAACAGATTTCAAATTTTCAGTAAATTTCATTTTGTCGTCTGCAAATGCTTTTGATTTGGACAAGCCTAAAATATTGTCATCTGGTAATGGGTTAAACACTTCATTATACCTGCACAAGCATCCAAACATTGTATCTAAAGCCTAACACATTTGCATTAAATCTAGTAAGGTAAGTGTGACAGCCACTACAGAAGTGTCTAACAATAGTTGTCTGGAAAGAGACAAAGTCTTTGTTACAGGCAATTCTGTTGATGTCAATGTTTTGATGGTTGATTGACGCTGCTTCAATCTTTTACCAGTCTTGTGATAGTCAATAAGTGTCAACACTGACTGTGGTCTGTCTACATCTTGCTGGGCTGTACTGACTCTAGCCATGAGAATGCCTAAAATCAAATTAATTACTAAACTGATTACCACACAACCCCGAGTTTTAACAACCCTGTAAGAGAAGGCTTTTTAACTGGAGAGGAACTATATAAGCTATAAGCCTACGTTCTTATCCTTTTCTTATTTAAATTTATGTCAATCTAGTCTTTGTAAATTATATGAATAAACTATGTTTAAACTAAAACGATGTGGGAAAAGCAGAAAAAGCTGGTAACCAGCATTTTCTCCTTTTCCCACAATGTTTTCTACCCTGCTGGAATCAAATTTCAATTTTTGAGCTATTTTTATCATCTGCAAGTGCTCTCAATTTGAACCAGTCTAAAATTTTGTCATTTGGTAAAAGGTTAATTGTATGGACTTTTTAGCTTATTTCAACATTATCTCAATTATAATGCAGTAGCCAGTGCACCTATCAATGGTTTCTCAGAGTTTCTTTTACCATTGCTTCAAACAATATTTTTTCCAAGCTACTAGCTGCTCTTCCACTTAACCATCACTGAAATAATGGTCAGCAGTGAGAGAGGAACAAATCTTGTCACAATGACTATTATCAATCCTTGGAAAGAAATTGGCCAAGCTAAGGAACAAATAAATGACCGACTGTTTTCAAGTTCTGAATGCTACCAAGAGCCCCACATGTGGATGACAATGCTCAGCTACTGTTGCTATGACAATTCTAGGTCAAAAAAGGGGGCATTCCTGTGTCAGAAATACTTTGATGCTTACCTGCCAATGTTATTTGGGTTTCCCTTTCAATGGTTAATAACTTTTCCAAGTTAAACTTTTTACCGAACAACAATATTATAGGCCTGTCCAGATTGAGAGCATTTGCAGACGACAATATAATAGTGACTGAAAATTTGAAATTTGTTTTGTGAAGGGTAGAAAACATTGTGGGAAAATGAGAGAATGCTGGTTACCAGCATTTTCTCCTTTTCCCACAATGTTTTCTAAAGGCTTCTCTCTCAGGGTCATCAAAAGTATGGATTGTATGGTAATGGGTTAAAGCAAATACAGTAAAACCTCGATAATTCGAGGTCCCAAGGGGACGAGCAAATTGCTCGAGTTTTCGCGGTGCTCGAATCATCCAAAATGTCCTTGGAAAAAATTGCAAGTGCGGTCGAGATCGACGATCAAAGTCTTCTTCCTAGCAGTATAACTTTGTATCTGTCCCTATTTGATTCATTCATTTACAGCATTTGAACGATATAGTATCAAAAGGGTTATTTTCTATGAATTTTCCTGTTTTGATCATATGAGTATGGATTTTTAATTAAATATTCTAAATAATCTTGCCTTTCTTTCGATAGTTTTTGGAAAAGTCGTGTTCTGTAATTTTAACAAAATCGTAAAATCTGCCCTTTTATATGTCGAGAAAGACGTCAAAATTTTGAATCACAAACGGTACCGTTTGATTTCGGCACTGTTGAAATGGTCATAGAAGTATAAATTACTGAAGTTATAGTGCTGAGCTAATGAGAAATAAAAATAGAGAATTTCAGCTTTTCTCATTACCAATGTCTTCGATACGAAAACAGATCAGAATATCTACACAACCCGTGAAAATCACATTTACCTGTGTCGAAGGTAAATTTCTACGACATTAAAAGGTATCAGTGATAGTCACACCGAATCAGAATTCTGATACTCTCACAAATCCGAAGTACGACATCAGCGTAACAAAACAGATAAAATAATATGTGATCAAACAGGTCCTAATCTGTGGCGATGCGACTGAGAAAAACCTGATGCTATAAATAGATTTGACAGGAAAACTGATAAAAAATATAGCAGACGATGATCACAAATGCTGTTACTAAACTGACTTTTCCGATTCAACAATGAATTTAAAGGGCTGTTGTTACAAGTAGCCTCTCATCATTAATTAACGTCAACACATTCTCAAATCATATTGTGGTATGAATACTCCGAAGTAATTGTCAGTTTGTAAAACTAGCGCCACACCATCGACAGGCTGGCGAGATGAAATCCTTTGCTTGGAAAGGTGTGAAAACAATCGTTGGAGAGGTGCGAAACTATTGTATTCGAATAAACAATCAATTTAAAGAAGGAAAATAATTACAGGGACCAGCATCCTTGTTCAAATTATCGACTTATCGAGACTCGAAATTACCGTGCTACTTTTGGTTCATTAAAGAAGAGTTTTTGCCGGGACTCTCAGAATTCCTCGAAATATGCCGGGTTCTCGAATGTCCGAGACTCGAATTAACAAGGTTTTACTGTATAACAAACAGAAATATCATAAAATGTCAGTTTTCACATGGTGACACAAATGACGCCAGGGCTAAGACAGTATCTCTGTGTTTTCTTTGAAAACTGCCGAGCTGGTTTATAATTTCTCTTAACCCATTACCAAACGACTAAACTATAGACTGGTCCAAATTGAAAGCATTAGCAGACGACAAAATAAAAGTGACTGAAAATTTGAAATTTCCCTTGGGAAGGGAAGAAAACATTGTAGGAAAAGGAGAAAATGCTGGTAACCAGCATTTTCTCCTTATGCCACAATGTGTCCTCAGGGTCATTAAAAGTCCGGATTCTGTGGAAGAGAGTTAAACCTCCAAGTAACTCTAAATACCTGCACTCTCCTGTCAGCATTTGTGTTAATCATCACATTCACCATGGACGTCTGTTTTTTATTGTCAATGGCTGCCTTCATCGCTTTTTTGATTTCCTCCGGAGTCTGCACAAAGTATCCATTGCCACCAAAGGCTTCTACGATCTTCTCGTATCTTGCATTTGCTGATAATACTGTCGGTGGATGGCTAATGATGAATAACAAAACAAAACAAGGATATTCTTACCACTTAGAATCCAAAGAAAAAATTAACGAAAAAAGAAAAGAAGTTTTCCTTTCTATGAAAATGCTGGTAGTAGTGGAAGGAGAAAATGCTGACCAATGATAATTTCAAAAGCTCTCTTCTCCAATGGAGCGTTAAAAGGCCAGGGTCCATATTTACTGAATAAGTCGAAATTTCAGCGATGTCGATATTTTTATTTTGCAAATTTAAAAAAATCACAAACTTTTCTGTTTGTGTACATTACCACAAATATACCGACTAGAAATGAGCGTCTTGAATTCCCAAACACTTCCATTCAGAAAATGTCTGTAATCTGCATATTTTTTAACAGGCGTAAATATCTATGTATACAGTACCAACTATTCTTAATTTCATTTCAAGTCTAATTCTATAGTAGGAAAGTAACACTACTTCTCATTGGTTAAACTATTTAGTTGCTTTCTAATTTATAATATTCTTTTGAATATGCCTATAACTGCCTTTCCTTTAAGTGTAGATCAAGATCAGCCTGCACAAAGTCACAATCTGATCTTTGAATCTTATTGCCTGCATAACTGAAATCCTACAGACACAAAAAGCAACCAGGAATTTGTAATCATCAGGCTCCTGTTCTTGACCGAATATGTCAATTTGGTTTATCTGGCCCTCATCCCTTTACCACACGATTTTGACTTTTAACAACCCTTATGAAGGAGCTTTCTCTGGTTACCAGCATTTTCTCATTTTCACACAATGTTTTCTACCCTTCACAAAACTATTACGGACAAATTTTATCACCTGAGCCGATTTGAATTGTCATCTGCATTATGCTTTCATTCTGGACAATTCTAAGATTTTGTTAAGTGGTAAAGACTTCAGAGTGGTTGGTGAATACAGATTCATATATTTTGTTAACAGGAGATCTTTAAACTTTACCTGAGAGTTCTATCTGTGTCCTCTAGGCTATTAAAAACTTCCTCATTAAAGCTTCGTGTAATACCATTGTTGTTAATGATGACAAATACTATAGGTAAACGATACCTGAAAAGTACAGAATTATTCAAGACTATCCAGTGAGCATCACAGGCAAACACACATGCCTTTGCAGACTGTGTGAGACATCATAGGTACAGACAAGACTGCACTGTATTAGTTCTACGGTCAGGTGGAAGGGGACTTGGAAACTTGTTCACGGCTGTGGTGAAACATATCGCCCCGAGCCGAAGGCGAGGTGGCGACATGATTTGACACAGCCGTGAACAAGTTTCCAAGTCCCCTGCCACCTGACCATACAACTAATTTATTATACTGCAAAGTTTTACCCTTTCAAAGCATGTTAAGCAAAATTTTCTTGTATTATAATCTCATGAATCGAGTACGCTGACGAAATAGAAATTCCCTTCTGAGTGCCCCAATTCAATGAAAACTGATGTCACTGGAAAGTGATGTCACTAAAACGGGCAGTTTGGTGCATAAATGTGCAGTCTGTGATCGATCGACGCCGCCATTTTAGATGTTGTGTTGCACATGTAGTGATGTTTACGGGGCACTCAAAAGGGAAACTGGCTTTGCATGGTTTTTGCCAGAGAACATGATTTATGTTCCTGGCATGTTAATCAATCAGATCATGAGAAATTTCTTTGCAGTATAATAAAATGAGCTGTCCAGTATTGAATCTATACTGTCTGCTTGTTCAGATAAGGCAATTAGATAACAAGAGCATCACATCCAAGTGCCAATGCTTGGCTAAAAGTGCTTGATAATCAGTGAAAATTCTATGTCTAATAAGAGGCATAACTGTGTCAAACCTAGAGCTTTCACTGAACGTGACTTAACTCTTTACCACACAATCCCAACTTTTAATGACCCTGAGAAAGAAGCCTTTTGAAAACATTGTAGGAAAAGGAGAAAATGCTGGTAACCAGCATTTTCTCCTTTTTCCCCACAATGTTTTCTACCCTTCCCAAAACAATTTTTTAATTTTTGAGCCATATTTATAATGTCGTCTGCAAATGCTTTGAATTCTGACTAGTCCACGATTTTGACATTTGGTAAAGATTTACTACCCCTGCCAAAGCTTTGACAGAAAAAAAGTGTCAAGTTCAAGAGGAGATAATTCCTCAATCAGGAAGAGCAGACACTTGAAAATTATGTCTTGCAAATCTTCAATATATGATCAATGTATGTGCAAAGTTTAAATACAATTGAAGGAAAGCTGTAGGAGGAGTTCAAGACACAAAATTACTAGTATTTTGTACACAGACGGACATACACATGGACAGACAGGCTGATTCAAGTATACCCCTTTTATGGGAGGGGGGGGGGGAGTATAAATATTTTGTACACAGATGGAAAGACGGACACATGAACAGACATGCTGATTCCAGTATACTCCCGAAAACATATGGTCACCTACCCCTGTTGTATGCCTATTGTATGAGTTCTCTTTTAGTTACGTGTACATGTAGTTAACAACTTGTCCAAGTTTGCTGTACATATCTTTGGTACTAACAGAGATATTACATAATGTCAAAGTTCTTGCACCATGATGCAGCAAACAACCATGCCAGGGCTGTAACAGTAACATGATGTTTCCTTACCCTGAGCAAAAAGTCTGCCGTATGGTTCAGTGAATTGCATGTTCAGCGATCAAAAAGGGTGGAGTTTACATTTTAAGCAGTGAAAGAGCTAAAACCAGCTTTAGTATTTTTTTTTTTATTTAACTCTTTACCAAACAACAGAATTTTGGACTAGTCCAGATTGAAAGCAGTTGCAGACGACAAAATAAATGCGAATCAAACATTGAAATTTGATTTGGAAAGGGTAGAGAACATTGTGGGAAAAGGAGAAAATGCTGGCTACCAGCATTTTCTCCTTTTTCCACAATGTTTTCAAAAGCTTTCTTTCTAAGGGTCATTAAAAGTTGGGATTGTGTAGTGAAGAGTTAATTCTTTACCGAACAATTCTGGATTTTCTCGACCTGAGGAAAAAGCCTTCTGAAAAGACTGTGGGAAAAGCAAAATATGCTGGTAACTTTTCCAACAATCTTTTCAAAAGACTTCTTTCTCAGTGTCCTTAAAAGTTGGGATTGTATAGCAAAGAGTTAAAACAACTGCCTACCTGTATGCAAATACTGAAATTTACATAAAGCTTACTTGTTTCATCTGTCATTAACCCTGTACCAAACAACCATGACTTTTAACAGGCTAAAGAAAATAGGGCTTTGAAAATCTTGCTGGACCAGCATTTTCTCCTTTTCCAACAATGTTTTTTTCTGTTTTAAAGACTACAGTCATCATCTGAGCCACCTCTAACTCTTTAACAAACAACAAAATTTTAGACCGGTCCAAATTGAAAGCACTTGCAGAAGACAAAATAAACGTAACTCAAAAATTGAAATTTGATTCCAGCAGTGTAGAAAACATTGCGGGAAAAGGAGAAAATGCTGGTTACCAGCATTTTCTCCTTTTCCCACAATGTTTTCAAAAGCCTTCTATCCAAGGGTCATAAAAACCATGCATTGTTTGGTAAAGGGTTAACCCTTTACCAAAGAGTCCCTGGTTTTTGTGACCCAGATGAAGAAGCCTTCTAATAACATTGTGGGAAAAGGAGAAAATGCTGATTACAAGGATTTTTTGTCCTTTTCCCACAATTTTTTCTACTCTTCTAAGGTCAGGTTTCTATTTCTGAGTCACATTTATTTTGTCGTCTGCGAATGCTTTCAATTTTGACAAGTTCAAAATTTTGTTGTTTGTTAATGAGTTAATTTGTTGTATGCAAAATGCTTTTAATTTAGATATGTCCAAAACTTTGTCATTTGGTAAAGAGTTAAACATCTGGTAGAGAATAACCAAAGCTAGCATGCTTTGGCAGACAAACATACCTGGCAACAGTTTCTACCTCAAAGCCTGAGAACCCAAATGCACTGTCCCCTTGTAAACAGATGACCCTTTTTTCTGGGGCATAGTCCCTACAGTACAGGGCAGCAGCGATGGCAAATCCAACCCCCACACCCATTGTACCAAAAGTACCTGCATCAAGTCTGGAAAATAAGGAAAAAAATTATTTAATATGTGTTTTTTAACATTTTTTCAACATATCACTGTTGCCTGTAGCCTTACATTCCTGGAATTTGTTTATCTATTATAGTATGGAAAACACTCTTTCCAACCAACTGGCTTCTTTCCCAGGTACACACTGTTGAAACACAGTTTACAACTTGTGGTGGGGGGGGGAATGAAAAGATCCAGTATTTCCTCCTTTTCTCATGATGTATGATGTTTAAAAACCATTCCTCATAGGGGTTGCTAAATGAACAAAATGACTGATAAAGAATATAAGAGAAAAAAGAAAGAAATCCAATCACAATGTTATAATATACTGTCATCAGTCCTCAAACATGTTTACCATTAGAATTCTAAATGAAACAGTAACATCAGACAGTTTTAACCCATGCATTCTTTCCTTTCAATGATGAACCCATCATCTGATCCAACTTCAATAGATCCTCTGCAGATGCTTTTACTTTGGACTGGGCTGAAAATGGCTATGTTGTAAATACCTGTGTCGTGGCAGATAGTTAGGTATCATGGTCCGGCTTATGTCCATGGTGTTTGCTCCCTCACTGATAACTATGGCATCTTTGGGAATGTATTCATTGACCTAGTACAAACAAATTATGAATGTGATAATATTAAGGTGTATATAATATAGGGCGATTTCTACCTAAAATCAATATCATTTCTCATCACTAAATTTACACAAGAGGGCCATGATGGCCCTGTATCGCTCCACTGGCTTTTTAACCCTTTACCACACAAACTGAAGTGTTCATCTTAAAATCTAGCACATTTCATGTATGACTGCAGTTTGATAATCAAGCGAGGTAAGTAGTAACGAACTTTATCTTTTATAAAAAGAGTTATTTCCCCTAATTAATGTTTAAATTGAAATGACTATATTTTGAAGCCCATGTTAAACTTGTGATCCCTGGAATGGAGCCAATTTTGACCCCAGGCCTGTAATATGAAGCATTTTGTTGAAGGTCAATTTGATAAAGTTACATGCCAAATTTAGTAGCCCTCTGCCTTGTGGTTTCAAAGAAGACAATTTTTATTTTTTTTTTCCAGTTTTGTTGCCATGGCAACCAGACATTTTGAAGGAATCACATTCTTTCAAGAAAATCTGAAGTGGACCAGGGTAGGATCATTTCTGTGAAGTTTCATCAAATTTAGATGGGAAGTTTCAGAGAAGAAGATGTTTGAAATAAAATTTAACGCACGCACATATGGACAGATACACAACAGATGCCAGGCAATGACATAAGCCCACTAGCCTCTGGCCAGCGGAACTAAAAAAAATTGTAAGCCAGACCACAGTTCTGCTTTTATGGTTATAGTTTATAACTCACACTTTACCGTACAACAAAATTTTTGCACCATCCTGTGTAACATAACTATAGGCTTTCTGGCTTCACCTGTATTGTTTACTAGTGGCAACAATATATAAACAGAAAATTAATCAATCATGATTATAAAGGTTCACTGGTATTTAGAAATCTACTCACTAGACCCAAGGCGGCATAATAGTTCAGGGGAACAGTTTTATCGTCTACATTTTTCTGCACACTAAGCCGGTTCTTCTCCAGTTTATCATTTAATGTACCCCACCACAATGACTTTGGGTCATGAAAGTACTTTGGAGATCTTTTGGATAATTCCTCATTCATCTAAAAATGGAAATGAGCGAATCTGTGAGTCTGTGGCAAGGGTGTGTGTGTGTGTAGGTGGGGGCTTAATTAATAATGCATCTAATACATTATACCAAGCAAATCACTATATAGCCAAGGACCCATAAAATTCATTTTATCTCACAACCCAATAAATCATGATGTAGACTTTTCCTTTGACATACAGAAAATTGACCGATAGCAAAACTTTCGACCCATGTCAGCGTACACATGCTGTGCAAGATGACATTGATCGATACTTTTTGCAGTTGCATGAAGCCCCCTTTTCAAAAAGAATGGCCCAAATATGTTAACAATAATTCATTGATCCCTACCCTTTTCCTTAACTCTAAAACAGGCAACAAAATTTTAGACATGACCAAATTACAAGCATTAGCTGTGGACAAATTAAAAATAGCAAAAATAGTTGAATTTGTCCTTGAAAGGGTAGAAAATAATATGAAAAGAGGAGCCAGTGCTAGCTACCAGCATTTCCTCCTATTCTCATGATTTTTTTATGATCTTTTTCCATGGACTTGTAATACCATAGGATTGTTTGATAAAGCATAAACCCCAGAGTTTCATCAACCTTAAAGGAGAAGGCTTTCAGGTAAAATATTCAGGTGAAAGAGAAAAAAATAAGGCTAGTAAGAAGCACTTCCCCTTTTATTTACAACATTTTCCATCCTTCCAAGACAAATTTCAGTTTCTGAGCCACACATATTTGGTCATCTGCAAATATTTAATATGGACAAGTCTGTAAATTTTGTGATTTGATATGGAATTCAAGTATTAGAAAGAAATAAAACATATGTTTAAAGTTAGTTTGAATGATCTTTAATGCTGTTTCCAGGAGCAGCATAGTCCAACTAGCACAAAAGCTTCTTTGTCACTAACTGTGTTCCACAATTACCTCAGTGGGCTTACCTTAGGGCGATACATGTGTACCTAGTAACAAAGGTCTCCAGGGTTTTGTGATTAAATATGCAATGCATTTCCCTCTTAGACACGGAGATCCATGCACATGTTAAATCCTTAGAGGGCAATATATAACTTACTTAACAACAAAATTTTAGACTGGTTCAAATTGAGACCACTTGCAGACAACAATAAAAACGAAACTCAAAAATGAAATTTGTTTCCAGCAGTGTAGAAAACATTGTGGGAAAAGGAGAAAATGCTGGTTACCAGCATTTTCTCCTTTTCTCACAATGTTTTGAAAAGCCTTCTATATCAGGGTTGTAAAGACCAGGGATTGGTTAGTAAAGAGTTTACGTAAAGCGGAAGAATTTGTTCCAGTACCGTACCTGTGATAAAACAGCTTTCAGATCTCCAGCCAAACCAACTACAGGTGTCACATTGTTTCCAATCTCTTCTGGACAAATATCAATCTAAATAAAAACAATGAATTAATATTACAGGTATCAATACCTTTCCAGATACATTTTCCAAACAGTTCATTTTACCTAATTTGTGCTCTAAGCTTTCACTTCAATTATAAGCCTTTTTCTTTCCATTAATTAATCTTTATTTCTTTATATCAATAAAATATTATTTCTTTATACACTTGATCTAGCTTGTGATTTAAGGTGTAACATCCATTTACTCTCTGTATATCCTGAGTAAACATGTTACAAATAAGGCCTAAAACTTACTCAAGACACAGTAAGGCAAAATCCATTGCTATATACCTGTATAATTTTAACATCAGGTCTAAATCTAGGTGGTGCTCCAAAATGGAGAATCCAATTCAATCTTCCTCCTAATAACAAAATTACATCTGCTTCTTGTAAGGCCCTGAAATAAAAGGCAAAATCTTTACTTTCAAAGACATTGAGAAAGAAGGTTTTGGTATGCATTGTTGGAAAATACCAGCATTTTCTCCTTTTCTCACACTGTTTTATCAGCAACAAGTCAAAATCTCTCAGCCACACTTTATTGGCTGTCTGGTGTCTACAAATGCTTTCATCTTGAACAAGTGTAATTTTTTTTTCTCATGTGGTAGAGTAAAAAGGAGCTATTCAAATTTTTTAAGTCAAACAAAATTTGTGAGTTTTAACGATCCTAAGGGAGTAATCTTTTGAAAACAATGTAGGAAAATGAGAAAATGGCAATGGTAATCAGCATTTTCTTCTTTTGCTGCCAAGTTTTCTATCCTTCCAAGGGTAAAATTCTATTTTTGAGTCATGCATTTTTTGTGTTCTGCATACAGTTTCAATTTGGGCCCGTCTTAAATTCTGTTATTCAGTAAAGAGTTAGTGGCCTACCTTGTACCTAAAGATACCTTTACATCTCATGTCAGAATTTCGTGATGTATGTGGGAATGCCATGTTATCAAAAGTGTGAGTTGTTTATATAAAATGTTTATCACATTCAAATTAGTTTGATGTCATGCTTGATTTCATAAAAATAGACTGGATAATCACAAAATAACCATTCCTTTATTTATGTCCCAAAACTTCTTTTCAATGTAAAAATGAAACCTTCCATTTTTTTTTTTTTTTAGTTTCATCATCATTTCACAAATAGTTTAATTCATTATAAAAAATGTGACTAGTTAGATTTAAACAGTTTATCACTCACGGCATTACTCCTTCAACTGCAAAAGACCAATATAGGTGTATGTAGCCCTTTAGTACACTATCCCAAGTTTTCACACAGAAAGCCTTTGAGAAAATTGTGGGGAAAAGGAGAAAATGCTGGTAACCAGCATTTTCTCCTTTTACCATAGTATTTTCTACAATTTGAGCCACATTCTGTAGAAGGAGTTGCACACAAACTAAATTGCTACCAGACAGATGGATGGAAGGAGCGGCAGACAACCAAGGCCTTCAGGTGTATAACAAAAAAGGTCAGCTGCAAGATAAGACAAGACCACTGCAGGAGGGATAGAAGTATATAGGCTGAAAACTGACCACTCACTTTGATCTAGCTGGGGCCACACATAGGGGATGATCATCAGGAAGTGTGCCTTTCCCCATAGGTGTGGGCAAGAAGGGTAGCTTGCATCCTTCTACTAACGTTTTCAGTTCCTTTTCACACTGAGCATAAGCAGCACCTGTAACAGAACATGCTTGTTGAAATGAAACTTTAGTACTGATAGCGAAAAAAAAAACAGTAATGGCATTTTAATTCTTTATCACACAATCCCGACTGTAACTCATTACCAAATGACAATATTTTAGGCTTGTCTAAAATCAAAAGCATGAGCAGACAAATAAATGAAAGTGACTAAAAATTTGAAATTTGTTTTGTGAAGGGTAGAAAACATTGTGGGAAAAGGAGAAAATGCTGGTTACCAGCATTTTCTCCTTTTCCCACAATGTTTTCTAAAGGCTTCTTTCTCAGGGTTGTCAAAAGTAGGGATTGTGTGGTAATGGATCAAACGACCCTGAGAAAGAAGCCTTTTGAAACATGCAGCTTAGAGTATAATCTTGATGTTAATCTTGATCAACACCGCCATTTGGGATGTTGTGTTTATCGTGTTGGCCTGTACATGGAGCTCCTAAAAGGGAAACTGCTTTAACCTTGGTTTTGTCAGTGTACATGATACATAATTTTCTGGGCATATTATCCAATCAGATCACAAGAAATTTTTTTGCAGTATAATAGATTTTCTATTATGGTTGTTAGGTTGTATTTTACTTTTTTACCACATGAGAAATTTTAGAACAGTCTAAATTGACCTTTCTGCCGATTTTAATTGATAGTTGTTCCAATATGTTATCCGCCAATGAATGCAGCATTGGGCATCATATCAACAAAAAAGTCTGACACATTTCTGGTTAGCTTGACAGGCTTGACAACTGAAATACCGTGTTACTAAAGGGGGAGGGGGAAGAGAGCGTGCTAAACTCGCGTTTACAGAAAGGTCAGTTGAAAGCATTTGCAGATGACAAAATAAGGGTGATTGAAAAATTGAAATTTGGTTTGGGAAGGGTACAAAACATTGTGGGAAAAGGAGACAATGCTGGTTACCGGCAAATTTTAGACTCTTCCAAACTGAAAGATTTTGCAGACAACAATTTCAACTTTCATAACAATGGCAGAAAATTATCCAAATGGGCAGAAAACACTGTGGAAAAGGTGAAATTGCTCTTTACAAGCAATTTCTCCTTTTCCCACAGTGTTTTCAAAAGACTTGTATTGCAGACACGTAAAAACAAGGGCTTGTTTGGGAAAGGGTTAAATTGCACAAAGGAAACATACTCGATGGAAAGGAAAAAGTCTTGTTTACTTATGTGCCAACCATTGTTGGCAAATATTGGTCCCATTTACATGTATTTTGTCATCTGCAAATACTCTCAATTTGGACATGTCTAAAATTTTGTCAAATGGTAACAACTTAATCAAGGGCAATAACCTGTATTATTTACCTTTTCCAACAATAACCAAAGGTTTTTTTGAGGTAGATAGGACATTTACTATCCTTTTCACATCTTCTGGACTAGCACAGATAGTGGGAGGTGGGGGACATTGTGGTAAATATCGGACTGACTTTTCATCCACTGTGCCCATGACAAAGTTTCCTGGAATATCTATATAAACTGGCCCAGGTCTTCCATATATACTTGTTCTGTAGGCCTGAAATATAGAGAGTGTTAAAAAAGCTACAATTAGCCTTAGAAATCTCAATCTTAACCCTTTGTCAGGCCAGGAAATTGTGGACTTATCTGAATAGACAGATTTTTCTAATAGGATTGATTCGTGTATGATAATGCACAAAAACATGTACATGTATTGTAAAAAACATAATTTACCCAGGTTCATAAAATATGCCAACCCCCTCCTGCCAAAACTGCTTTGCCAACAAACACCTCATCCAGCATTACAAACAATATCTGTTTTCAAAAAAAATAAAAATGAACATACACAAATTTCACTTCATAATTATTCAGCTGTCAAAATGGTTTGATTATTGACTGAAATCCTCTTTAAATCAATTTCCTGTGTATTTGCAAACCAAAGTAAATTTTCACAGCTTATATTGTTCTTTGTCCATATGTAATGTCGGAGAGCCCGGGAAAGTACAAAAATGATTAAACTCTTAATGTTTTAAGAGCAACATCTAATATGCATCTGATTTAGATCAGTGTTTCATGAAGTTTCAACATAATGAGGTTCCACTATGCATAAATTTGGTGAAACGTCTCAGTGTACAAAAAGATTTACAGACCTTTTCAACATAATATGGAATTCTCTCAATTCTACTGGGCTGACATGACAGCTTTGTGTACATTCTGGCGCACTCTACTTGTGGGTATTCCTGAAATGCTCCCATTTTATCTTGGTCCTTTTCTGATGAGCCCCCAATAACAATGACTGGCCTAAAATTGTACAAAAATACCAGTCTTCATACTATCAATCTTTCAGAAGAAAACTTTTCAAAACATTGCCAAACAAGAGCACTGCATGCAGTCACCAACTCTCTGCTGTAGTTGCTTGGTTTTCAGTGCAAATTCTTTACTCATTACCAAACAACAAAATCTTAGACTTGTCCAAACTGAAAGCATTTGCAGATGATAATTTCAATATGGCTCAAATGGTGCACTCTTTCTTTGATAGAGAAGAAAACTTTGTGGGAAAAGGAGAAAATGCTGGTTACCCGCATTTTCTCCTTTTCCTGCAATGTTTTCATTCTCAGAGTCGTTAAAAGTCGGTATTGTGTGGTAAACAGTTAATTGAAAAAGAGACATAATTTTATCAAAAATATGTTAGTTACCTGCCCTTGTCATACAGCCTCAGTTGACAACTTTTAACCCTTTCCGAAACAACAAACTTTTGGACTAGACCAAATTGAAAGCATTTGCAGACAACAATTCAACTCTTGCTGAAAAGATGATTTCTGTCTGTAATAGGGTAGAAAATATTGTGGGAAAAGGAGAAAATGCTGGTTACCTCTCCTTTTCCCACAATGTTTTCAAAAGGCAACAATTCCAGACCCATAAAAAACCAGGGATTGTTTGGGAAAGGGTTAACAGAGATACTATAAAATGTCAAAGTTTTTGCACCAACCATGACAGCGGACAATGCCAAAATGTATTACAATACTTCGCATTTTCTCAAAAAGAAGCAGAGCCAAAAAGAAAAAAATGTTGATAGGCAGTTCTTACTCCTTTTCCTACATTTGATTTCTTCCCTTTAAACGACAATTTTAAGTTTTCATTTTACATTTACTTTGTTGTCTGAAACATGCTTTTAATCTGGACATGATAAGAATTTGCTGCCTGGCAAATAACTTGACCTTTTATCAAATAATTCAATAATTTAACAACCTCTAGGAAGAAATCTTTTGAGCATGTTTATAAGAAAATTAACAGAAAACGGGCGATTGCTGGTATCTCATCCTTTTCTAACCATTCCTGTCAAGTAATCAAAAGGAACTCTTTACCCACAACAAAATTTTTGACCTGTCCAAATCCAAAGTATTTGAAGACAGCAAATTATATAATTTATTATTGCTCCAATGATGATAATTGTCTTTGAAATGGGAGAATACATTGTGGTAAAAGAAAAGAAAATGCTGGTTAAAAGCATTTTCTTTTTTGCCCAAAATTTTTCTTTTAGTTTTTTCTGCCATTGTATTCAATATTGATCAATTTGAAATTTTTTCCTTGGGCAAGGAATAACTGATTGTTTCCTGAAATACACAATGTGACAGATGACTTTGTGCTCAATGATACTAATATGCAAGCTGTGTAGCCCTGGTATTATGCAAGGCTAACCTAATGGTAACTTTGGGATCATTGATTCAAACAGCAAGCTCATGCAAATTCTTATTAAGCACGGATTATATCATTGCATCATTCATTTTCAACCGGATCACTGTTTCTCAGATGGTTATGTGGGAAAGAAGCCAATGCCTAGGGAAGAATACTGAGCAAAGATCAAGTCAGAAAAACAACTCCAGAAAAAACATATACATCTATATGTTCACTAGAAGATGCAATGTAAGCAAAGTAATTTTGAAAACATTTTTAAATGCCATAGAAAAAAGCAATCAAAAACAAAAATCAGCATGAGTTCAAGTTTAATACTCAAGTAATGTTAAAGCAAAGTGGCAAAAGGAGCCATGAATCAAGTTTATAATGAATATTAAACCTTTAATAAACAATCCTTACTTTTCAAAACCCTGAAAAAAAGGCTCTTGAAAACATTGCGGGATAAGGAGGAAATGCTGGTAGCCAGCATTTTCTCCTTGTCCCACAATGTTTTCTACCCTCCCAGAACAAATTTTAATTTTTGATTCATGTTAATTTTGTCATTTGAATATAATTATATGCTTCCAGTTTGGACAAGTTTAAAATCTTCTTGTTTTGTAAAGAGTTAAACATTACACAATGTACCTACCAACAGTTCTCCATAGCATTAGACATTCCTGCAAGAGCATGAACCAGCCCAGGACCAGATACAACCAGACATACAGCAGGTCTAGAAAGTAAATAGAATAAAACATTAAATATATCAACCTTATGAAAGGACTACTATTTTACATGTGAAGTTGAATCTTAGATTCATACAGTTAGATATTTCTCTTACAATTAACATATACTGTAATAGATAAAGTATTAATTCCTGATATTCATCTTTCTTTCCCACTTCTGAAAATAGATTTCAAGTCAATATTGGAAATGACTTTCTTTCTTAGTTTTATAAGAGGAATCAGAATGTATATTCTTTAAAATCTTATCATAATCTATGTCATCTACAAAAGCTACTCAAGTTGGCATTGGTCATGAAATAGTTAATTCAACGAATTTTAACCACTAGGGAAAATGATCAGGGAATGACCAGAAAATGCCAGTAACATGCATTTTCCCCTTTTCAAGCAACGTTTTCTTCATTTTCACAGACAGGTTTGGTAATTCCACCTTTCATATATGAATTTGTCATCTGCAAATGCTTTCAATTTGGTCTAGTCTTTAAGTTTGTCTTGTGGCAAAGAGGTAATTCTTAACTCTTTACCAAACAACAAATTGTTGGACTGGACTAAATTCAAAGCATCTGCAGACATCAATTCAAATCTTGTTAATATGATGATTTCTGACTTTGATAGGGAAGAAAATGTGGGAAAATTAGAAAATGATGGTTACCAGCATTTTCTCCTTTTCCTATACTGTTTTCTATAAGCTTCTTTCTCAGATTCATTCAAAGTCGCGATGTTTAGTAAAGCTTTAAACTTAACAAGAGAACAAAAATTAAGCATTGTCCAAATTTAAAGCGTTTCCAGATTTCATATGAGAAAAAAATTCTCAGATGATGAATTTGTTTTCAAAAGGAAAGAAAACATTGTAAGAAAAGTAGAAAATGTTGGTTACCAGCATTTTCTTATTTATGCACTATATTTTGAGACACCTTAATCTTCAGGGTTCTTAAATCTATTCCACAATAATATTTCTGACTTATTTGAATTGAAAGTACTTGAGGATGAAGAATTTGCCTCAAATGGTATGATTTGATTTTAGAAGGATAGAAAACATGGTGAAAAAGACATAAACATTTAATACATCTGCAAAAAGTATAAAACCAAGTTGAGCCTGCACAATCCACTTAGGCTGAGATTGGTCAAACTTTTTGCTTTCAGTCAATTTCCTGTTCACAAAAGGTCCTGTGCAACTCGGGATTCAGTCTGTTTTGAGGCAAAATGGATTTCAAGAATTGGTAATACAGTACTAGTGATGACCTGCATGTTATCATATACATCTTGCAATGCGCAAAAAGGGCCATTCAGACACTTGTGTAAAGTCTCGGATCAGTTGCGCTGTCCGAGGAGGCTAATCCAAGATGGCACTTTATGACTACATTGGATTTTATTCTTCAGTAGACTTGCACAAAACAGAAAATTACATAAAAACAAGAAGTGTTGTTTCAGATTAGCCTGCGCAGACTGTGCAGGTTGATCCACCACAACACTTTATACAGACATCACTAATGTCCAAATGTCCCTTTTCGCATGTTGCAGGCCATACAAAGGAGATGAATTATGCATTATATGCCCTTTTGTCAGAGCCTGACTCGTGTACTTTGAATTGAAATATTTGAATATGTTTGACATTTAACCCTTTCCCAAACAAGCCCTGGTTTTTACGTGTCTGCAGTAAAAGTCTTTTAAAAACAAAAGGGAATAGGAGAAATTGCTCATAACGAGCAATTTCTCCTTTTCCCACAGTGTTTTCTACCCTTCTTGAGAACTTTCTGCCATTTTCTCCAAATCTGAAATTGTTGTCTGCAAACTTTTTTGGTTTGGAAGGGTCCAAAATTTATTGTTTAACCCTTTACCCCATATGGCATTTCTATGGTATGACCCTAAATAACAGCAAGGATGAAGCCGTTTTTTATGTGTATATGACACCTTTTGACAGTGTACAAAACATTGTGACAAAAGGTGAAATTGCTCGTCACGAGCAATTTCACCTTTTGCCACAATGTTTTCCAAAGGCTCCTACAAGCAATGCGTAGAAATGAGTATCTATGGAGTAAAGGGTTAAGAGAAAAAAGTTTCCTTTCATTTCAAAGTTCCAAGATCTATCACAAAACTTACCTCCCAGTTAGATAACCAATGGCAGATGCAGCATAAGATGCCTACAATTAAAAGAGCAACATAGACCTGAGCTACACTCTGGCAAAAAGAGGCCTAAGGCATCTCTGTGCCTATTAAGTCCACTTTGTCTAACAATCATCATGAATCATAGCAGAAAGTTTCTGGACAGTGCAGGCCAACCTGGGTCTATAATTTTTGCTGATGTGTTAAGTCCCCTTTTCACAGAGAATACGGTAGCCCCAATGAGCATAACATCACAGAAAGGGTATTGATGTGGTAGGTACTTACTCTTAAAACATTTAGAATCTACAAGTCTGACATCACTGAAAATCGTAGGACAAACCAAACAGGTTGACCAATACTATTTATTAGAAAACTATTATATCAGAAAACTTTTATTTTAAAAGTAGATAACTAAATGTCATCGACCAATCAGATTTGTTCAATACTTAAGCCATGTTACTCAACTTTCTCAGAGAAGAAAAAATTGTATGCCCAAGTTGCACATAGTTTGTGTTTCAAATTGCAACTGACATACAAGGCAATTCTACCTGTGCTAGACTGCACTTGATTGCTACTTTATCCTTTACCACGCAGTCCTGACTTTTAACGACCTGGAGAAAGAAGCTTTTTGAAAACATAACAAATAAAAGAGAAAATGCTGGTAACAAGCATTTTCTCCTTTTCATATAACGTTTGCTACCATTCCAAAGAAATATTTTAATTTCTACCCTTCAAAAAAATATTTTAATTTTTTAATCATCTTTAGTTTGTCCCCTGCAAATGCTTTCAATTTAAACAAGTCTAGAATTTGGCCGTCAGGAACAGAGTTAACTCTTTACCAAACGGCAAAATTTTAAGACTCGTCGAAATTGAAAGCATTTGCAGACAACAAATTAAACGTAACTCAATTTTGAAATTTGTTTCAAGCAGGTTAGAAAACATTGTGGAAAAAGGAGAAAATGCTGGTTACAAAAGGCTTCTTCCTCAGGGTCGTTAAAAGTAGGGATTGTGTGGGAAAGAGTTAAAGGATTGTTTTAGCAATTGTCAACTGTACAGTAAGCAAACACGTTTCAGGAATTGAAAAATTACAAATTATTTCATAATAAATGAACCATGCTCAGTGAAAAGGGGGCATATCCCTTTACACTATAATGACTACTGTTAACACCCCTGAAAGAGATGGCTTTTGAAAACATTGTGGGAAAAGGAGAAAATGCTGGTTACCAGCATTTTCTCCTTTTCCCATAATGTTTTCTACCCTGTCAAAGAAAAATCATTTCATATGAGCCATACTGAAGCTGTCATCAGCAAATACTTTCAATTTGGACATGTATAAAATTTTGTTGTGTGGTACAGGGTTAATGCATTCATCTCAGCCATGCATGGTACAGATACCACACGTCTTTACAACATTATGGATCCATAGACACAGTCTTTGTATAACAGCCGACTGAATCATGAAGTACACTGGTCCTTTGACATGCAGAAAATTGACCAAAAGCAAAAAGTCTCTGCCCAAGTAAGTCTTCGCACACTGCACAGGCTGATCTGGGTAGATACTTTATACTTTTCACAGATGTATTAAATCCCTTTTTCACAGAGTATGCATCTTATACATAACCTCTTTACTAGGTGACAAAATTTTAATATAAGACAACTTTTTAAGACTTGTCCCCTTTGGAAAAATTTGAAGACAAAAAAAATGTCTTTGAAAAGTCAAAAATGTTACATAGAAAAGCAAAATTGCTGTCTATCAACATTTTCTTTATTGTCCACAATGATTTCAAAAGAGCCCTTCAGTAGTCTCATTAAAATACATGATTGTGTGAACAAGGGTTAACTATTTATTGCCAAATCCACTAATACAGACAACATCTTGACTCTGTTTCTTACAGCTTGTTCATTCCTCATTCCAATGTACTTGATGCCCTCTTTCTGGGCTGCCATGGCAACCTCGATGACTGGAATACCCACAATTCCAAACATGTACTCCACACCCTGAAACACACTGAAACTTGAATACCTTTATCAAGCAAGTGACAATTGTTAAATTTGACACATCATAACAAAGCTAATAGAAAGAGAAAATCACATAAAAATGGGGAAGGCATTTGGGTAGCTTGACCGATTACCATACAATCCTACATTTTAGGGACCCTTGTAGAGAAGACCATTAAAAACATTGTGGGGAAAGGAGAAAATTCTGGTAACAAGCATTTTCTCCTTTTCCAACAATGTTTTCTACACTTTTAGAGAGAAATTTCAGCTTTGCATTCACATTTGTTATGTCCTCAACAAATTCTTTCAATTTGGACAAGTCTAACATTTTGTCAGTATAGCTACTTCAAACGGGTTGGTGCACAATAAATATCCAATTAAGAAAATTCAATCACCACTGCGTCTCATTATTAAGACTAATGAGCACTTCAACCCTTTACGAGACAGTTTTAAGTTTTCACCACCTTGTTTTTTGAATTTCAGAAAACATCAGTGGAAAAAGATAAAATGTTCACTACCAGCACTTTTTTTCCTTTTCCCACAATGTCATTTCCATCCTTACATTCACAAATTTCATAATTCAGCTCGAGTTATTTATAAATCATTGTCTACAAGACTAGTGCTTTGAATTGGAGCAATGCCAAACTTCGTCACTGGGTACAGGGTTAACACAAAACACATTCCTGACTTAACCCCTTACCACACAATCCTGACTTTTAATACTCCTGTTACAGAAGCCTTTTGAAACATTGTAGGAAAAGAAGAAAATGCTGATAACCAGCATTTTTTTTTCCTTTTCCCACAATTTTTTCTATCCTTTTAACCCTTTCCCAAACGACAAAATTTTAGACTGGTCCAAATTGAAAACACTGGCAGAAGACAAAACCAACATAACTCAAAAAAAAAATTGTTTCCAGCAGGGTAGAAAACATTGTGGGAAAAGGACAAAATGCTGGTAACCAGCATTTTCTCCCTTTCCCACAGTGTTTTCAAAAGGTTTCTAACTCAGGGTGGTAAAAGCCAGGGATTGTTTGGTAAAGGGTTAAAACAAATTTCAATTCTTTTAATCTTTAATCTCAAATGCTTTTGATTTGTCTATAATTTTGACATTTGGTAAAGACAGAGCCCCAGATAGAAGGATTTTGATTTCATAATTGAAAAAATTCATTATTCTCCATTTGTTATAGGTACTCATTGAAATCGTCTCATTGAGACAATTCTAATATGTACCCACAACACAAAGTTTGAAAAAAATAACAGACTTAGAAAGCCATCACTCCCTCTTATCTGGAGCTTTGTAAAGAGATAACCCTTTACCAAACAATCCCTGGTTTTTACGACCCTGGTAACCAGTATTTCCTACTTTTCCAACAACGTTTTCTACCCTGCTGAAAAAATAAAAATAAGAAATGAGCATTGTTTTTTTTTTTTGTCTGCAAGTGCTTTTAATTTGGACCACTCTAAAATTCTTTCATTTCAGGTTTCCAGCATTTCCTCCTTTTCCCACTGTGTTTTCAAAGCGCATCTCCCACAGGGTTGTAAGAAAACTGGGGGTTGTTTCATACAGGTTTAATTTGCAATGTTTGAGTCACTGCTATGTTACATAAAAATATCAACTAAATTTCTACCAACTCTTTACTACACAATCCCATGTTTTAATCCCTTAAAGGTGGGTATTTAGAATTTTCACATCACACCAAATTTAAAGAAATACATGTATTATTGAAATTTATATGAAAAAACAATACAAATCATCAATAATTAAGAATCATAAAATTATAAAAAAAAAATTTTTTTGATGGTATTCCCTTAAAAGCCTACGTAGCCTCTTAAGCTATTTTTAGATTTCGCGCCAAAAATCAATAAAGCATTGTGGGAATGTCAAGTAACTTGCACGTGACTAATAACGCTTAAATTCCATTACATAACAAACATGTAATAATTATTTTCCATAATGTCTCCTTCAGACGGATGTTTGAAGCTTTGTCTGTGTTTTCCTGTATTTAAATATGAGAATTGATAATCTGAAAATAGAACCTGTCTCCCGTTGGTGTCAACCTGGTCCGTGATAAATCTCTAATTTCTCGTGTTATCGGATGGTTTTCGACTGCTGTGGTTTTAGGAACGCATATTAAAAGGCTATGGGAGTATAAGGATGTTTTTTTTTGCATTTTTGTAAAATTTTCGTCCCAAATTCTGAAGGGCCACCTTTAACACACAATCCCTACTTTTGACAACCCTGAAAAAGAAGCCTTTAGAAAACAATGTGGGAAAAAGAGAAAATGCTGGTAACCAGCATTTTCTCCTTTTCGCACAATGTTTTCTACACTTCACAAAACAAATTTCAAATTTTCAGTCACTTTTATTTTGTCGTCTGCAAATGCTTTCCATTTGGGAAAAGTTAAAATTTTGTTGTTCTGTAACGAATTAATGACCCTAAGGAAGAAGACTAATGAAAATATTGTTGGATAAGGAAAAAGTGTCTCTTTTTCCCACATTGTTTTCAACTGTCTCAAGGATAAATCCCCACATTTGTTGGAGTAACTATTTTTTCCTCTGCAAATGCTTACTAACAAGAAAAAGTGTAAAAAGTGTTGTTTGGTATAAAGTTAACCCTTTCCCAAACAAGAGTTAGACTCTTTCAATATTCAGAAAATGTGCTGAATACAAATTCAAAAATGGTACAAATGAGATATAACTCTCTGATAGGGTAGAAAACATTCTAGGAAAAAGAGGGGGTTACCAGCATTGTTCCCTTTTCCAACACTGTTTTCAAAAGTCATCTTTTAAATTCGTAAACACCAAGGATTGTTCTGTAAAGAGTCAAGACTCTAACGGAAAAGAAAGTAAGTGGGTTTCAAAAATCTCAATTCTGACCTCAAGACGCGTTCCAGATTTTGACTTTACTGAAAGTTTATCATAGCCATACAATAGGCATCATCAAAGATATTACTCTGGTTGCATTTTTTTAAACAAGCCAAAATTTACATGTGAAGCCATAAATTGTTACAGTCTACTATTTTCGAACGTTCGAAAATAATGTCATTATACTGAAATGTCAAATCTACCTGTGCTTTTAGCGACTTCGCCAGAATCGCACATCCTTCAATTTGGTCTGCCATTTTGATATCATGTGACCTAATGGGCGGGTTCGTTTTATATCTTATCTAGGCGAAGTGTACTACCATTGAATGAGAATAATTTTGTTCCTCACATGAATGGTGGGAAGTGGTATCGAACAAACTCTACGACATGCCAAACCTCTTCTTAAGCTGTTCCACAACATCGAAATATTCGAGGTGTAGATTCCTTTGTACTAGCATAGTGAAATATTCTCTAGTTTTTGCCTGTAAACAATAACACAGATTGTATTTCCTTTGTGTTCCTGTCCACTGCTTATCATCCGAATAAAATGTAAATTTCGTGAAGAACACATTCCATGAACCAGTTCCATCAAAGAAAATATTTCGTGGTACACCAGCTGCAGGGGTATTATGCTGATGAACTTGCAGTAGAAGACGACCATATTTTTCGAGGTCAAGCTGTTCTCATTCCAAAATCTCTATGAGAAGAGATGGTTAAAAAGGTTCATGTACCTGTCACCTAGGCGTGACGAAAACGGTCCAACACGCAAAAAATACAGTATCTTCTGGCCCGACATGCAAAATCAAATGACTTATTATGTGCTACAGTGCTCAACTTGTCTGACCCACACAGACTCGAACACACGAAAACCTATTGTTTCATTAGAATTCCCTGATAGACCATACCAGGAAATTGGCACAGATCTGTTCCATTTTGATGAAAAGTATTATCTATTAACGACAGATTCTTGTAGGCAAATATAATCATTCTGTTCTCATGACGTTTTTCTTTTTCTTTCGTGTCCACATGACAAGTGACATTCACAGTGTCTATAATTTGATACCATTTCGGAACATCTTCGTCTACCAACTTATGAAATCTCCTTTACCCTGAATGGTTTTGAAGTTGTTCGTAGGAGGTATTTCCAAGTCGTTTTTGTTATTTTTACCGACTTCTGTTCATTTTGGGTCTTTTCAAAATGCAAGAAAGCAAAGAAAATGATGATAACAATTAGAATTATCGCGATATTTTTATCGTGAAATTTTTTATTATCTAGATAATTTTACCAGGAAACTTTGTTTATCACGATATTTCTTTTAGCCCTTTACCACACATTGTCGACTTTTGACGACCTTTGAAAAGAAGACTTTAGAAAACATTGTAGGAAAAGGAGAAAATGCTGGTAACCAGCATTTTCTCTTTTTCCAACAATGTTTTCTACCCTATCAATGAACAATTGCACCATTTAAGCCATATGATGACATCGAAATTGTCGTCTGCAAATGCTTTCAATTTGGGCAACGCTAAAATTTTGTTGTGCGGTAAAGGTTTAAATTATCTAAATAGCTATCCGGTATCTTGCGGCAGAACTACGTCACCATGATAGTTGTAGAAGACTGTCGTGATAACTTAAAGATTCCTGGAAATTATATTGAGATAGTGAAAAGTTTTCTGAGAAAAAAATCGAGATAAACTTAATAATTTTACGCAAAATTTCTCAACCGTGCACGAAGCGGACATAAGTTATGAAAATGTCCAGGTCCGATATCACTTCCTGTGACGTAGGTTGTTACCCTTGATATTTAAGATCCCTGGTGCGCGACTGAGAAACTTTGCGTTAAAATTCTAAGATTTTTTTTTCAGGAAACTTTTCACTAGATTCTCAATAAAATTTCTAGGACACGTTGATTTATCACGACATTCTTTTAAAATGATCGTGATATCTATATAATAGTATCTCGTGGCAAGAATATGTTACACACACACAAAACAGACTTCAAAGTGACATCATTTTTAGGCCAGGGAATCCCTCTCAAGGGATTCCCTTGCCTATAGGGATCGTAAGCTGTCTATTCAGACAAAAATGTTGGTTGGTGTGTCCACTCTATATCGCTGAGTCCGCCAAAACAACTAGTTTCCCAAGTATATACAGAGATTGCTTATCACACGGTGTGAATGCTTTCCTTTCCTCAAAGCTTTCATCTGCAAAACGCCATGGAATTGCAAGGGTATTACAATCCTTTAATAACTGACGAGTGTGTGTTTTTATCCCGTTTTTGTCATTAACACTGACCTAATAAAGGCGTAACCTAATGAACTTAGTTTATCCGGCAGTTGTGTATTCCTACGCGCTATATACGGTTAATATCTATAACGCTCTCTCTTGCACTCCGGATCATTCATATTCAGGTATGGTGAGATTAACGAACGACGACTCTGCTCGGAGTTTGTCTATAACGTTGTGTTGACATTTGAACATGTGTGTCACAAAACGCGTCTGCGCTAAAATGCGATTGTAAATAAATCAAACTACGTATAGAATATTGGCCCGTGTTATGTTTATCACTTTTTCTTATGTATATAGACTAAATCTAGGGTACTTCAGCGGAATGCTGGAGAAATCGGCCCCTGGAGAAATCGTCCCCAAACTGGTTGGCCTGTGTTATGTTCATCACTCCGGAGAAATCGTCCCCTGGAGACCATTTCTTTGGTGAAATCGTCCCCAAATAAAATTTTAGAAAAATCGACCCCAACATCAGATTTCATCCATATCGTTAATCAAGTTGTCTATAAAAATATTTTTGAAATTTCGTTGTCTTTAGTATGTACATTATGTGTAATAGATACCATTATCCAAGAGTTATTTGGTAGTTTTGTCATGGTTTATACTGCTTATTTCACACTGATAGGATGTATTTCACACCTTTTACACCTGTCACAAATAGATTACACCTGTGTGATTCTTAAAAATGTCTTTGATTGACTTTGATTTGAAACCAAATAAATGCTTATAATTTTTTTCTGTAGTCGTTCGCTGGTCATTTAATGTATTTCTCTCTCTCTCTCTCTCTCTCTCTCTCTCTCTCTCTCTCTCTCTCTCTCTCTCTACTAGTGTCATATGACATACCTGTGACCAATACCATTTAGCAGGGGCATCTGTGTCTCTGACACACATACATGTATTTCTAGTGTTCACTAGGGTTTGTGTGCATCCGAATATTTCCGGTCCATAACTTCTACAATTGTGGATGGATTTCAAAATAATTTGGCACAATTGACCCCCATCACGTTTAGGTGTGCCATTTGAAACATCTGTTCAAGTAGGTTCAAGATCAAGGCCCCATTGAAGGCCAATTTTTCGTCCGAACCATAACTCGTACATTTTATGATAGATTCCGATATAAATTAGCATAATGCATTGTTCCCCATCATGAGTAGAAGTTCCCTTTGAAACATTTATTCAGGTCCAGGGTCTAGGTCAAGCTTGAGACTCAAGTGTTTGCGGGCTTGACACAAGTTGTCCTTGGACAACGATTATGAATTAGGATTACCGTCTTTTTATATTATGTAGATATAAGTATCGAAGCTCAAGTCACTGTGACTTGTCCGTAAAATAGGCAAGTAAAATAGGAAAACCGAGCCTAATCGTTTCCCAAAACAATCCAACCTTTTCACAGTATTTTATTGAGAAAATATTTTGGCTAAAAGAAAATTCGCTTGTAACAAGCAATTCTTCCCAATTTCCCCAAAATCTTACTTTTCAATATACACGAAGAAATACTTTGGATTTTTATCTACAACTTCCTTCAAATATGACCAGTTCAAAATTTCGTCGACTTGTGGAAGGTAGAGACAACATGACCAACTGCCGTATCACTCCAATCTTTATTATTCATTACATTTTACCTTGATATCTATCTTACATGTATTTTCATTGAAATCAATAAAAATAAATATGTTCTTGCGTCATAAATGTAAAAAAAAACGTCATTCAGGACTACAAGACATCACATGTCTCAGAAAATTTAGATAACCAAAGTTGGTATTGCACCGATTGAATACGGTTCAATTTTGACTTGGGATTGTTTACAAACACGACAAATTACTTAGTATTCTAAGCCATTATCAAGCACCGCATAACTGTGAGCACATGCCTAGCTCTGGCTTAATTAGTTTCTGGCTGGTGCTTTCTAGTATCAGTTCAAAATTTCCTGATAAAACCAAGAATTCCAGGGGCTTAGTGGAATCCGCTTGTATCCCTGTCCGTCTACCTGTTTGTATTAATTAAAATTGACCTCATGTGTTGTTTCGTATCCTCGATTTCCTGGCCTTCAGTACTATCAGTACTTTGATTTTTGTACAGGATGATGAATGAAAAATAACACCTCGGCTGATCTGTAGATACGATTCTTTACCACAAAATCACGCGACTCTGTGAAAGAAGACATCTGAAAACATTGTTAGAAAAAGAGAAACCAGCACTTTAATTTTTGAATACCACTTATTTCGTCATCTGCAAATGCTTTGAATTTGAACCTGTCTAAAATTTTGTCGTTCGGTAAAGAGTTAACACTTAATTGATACTTGATACGAATTCCATGTACGGTTGAAAATATCGTCTTCGCATATCCCATATCGAATCAGTCAAAGGTCAGAAAGTAAACTGTGTGTGCTTAAATATAATACTTTATAATACTGAATACACGTGTAATACGACAACGGATGACTCTTTCATACCTTAACTCATTACCAAACGAAATATTTTAGGGTTTGTCCGAATCCAAAGCATTTGCAGAAGACAAAATAAAAGTGACTGTAATTTGAAATTTGTTTTAAGAAGGGTAGAAAACATTGTGGGAAGAGAAGAAAATGCTGGTTACCAGCATTTTCTCCTTTTCCCACAATGTTTTCTAAAGGCTTCTTTCTCAAGGTCGTCAAAAGTAGGGATTGTGTGGTAATGTGTTAATTCCATGTTAATCCTTAGTCTGCTAAGCGCGACTCAGTGAACTTTATCGGACACTATAGAACGTGCAGTCTGACCATTGATACACTGTCCTATGCACTCTTGCACTCCGGATCATTCACGGTGAGTAACGAACGACAACTCTGCTCGGAGATTGTGTCCTATGAGGCATTATCTCCCGCTAGATGGCATTCCATAAATACTCATCTATCTAATATGGACATCCTGGGTACAGAACCGAACCACTTTCCTACTCGACAACCGTCACTTTGAATTTAAAACTAAAATAAAAGTTTACTCAATAAAACGCTATCTCGTGCAATTCACTCAGCTATGATAATCAGTTTAGAGAAATCTGGAGCTATAGCAGGTCTCATTTCTCCTCAAACGTATCATTGATAAAAGCTGTTTCCAACATTGCTACTTTGTAGAGCGTAATGTTACAGTCAGCCCGCTTTCGGGGCTAGTGATGCGTCATATAAGACAGTAGACTGGTTACCGCCCCTGATACTACTACGTGTAATACACGATATACAACGGTGGCCAGTTCAATAAGACAGTCGAATCTTCGAAGAATATGACATGCGCAGACAACGTCCTATGAGGACATATTGTCCCCACACACACCCACCCATCCCCTTCCCCCATAAAAAGAACTTTGAAAGCATTATCTCCCGCTAGATGGCATTCTACAAATACCCATCTAGACTATCTAATTTGGACATTCTGGAAGCGGAAAAGCGGAGTAATTTTTCAAAACGATAACCGTTTCTTTTGAACAATTTCTAACTAATTAGAAATATTTGGCAAAGGTTTAACACACAGGTTTAACAATAGGCTGTGTAAAATATGTTCACTAACCCCAATATCAAATGACAATGTAATGTTAGAGATGTGACTAGAGCATGTAGTGTTGAACGCTGCACTTGTTCTTTTGGCGTGTATTCTATTCCTTAACCCTTTACCAGACGACAAAGTTTTAGCCCTGTCCAAATTGAAAACATTTGCAGACTACAATTTCAATGTGGCTCAAATGGCGAAATTCTTTATTGATAGTGTAGAAAACATTTTGGGAAAAAGGAGAAAATGCTGGTTACCAGCATTTTCTCCTTTTGTCACAATGTTTTCAAAAGGCTTCTTTCCAGGAGTCGTCAAAAGTCGTCATTGTGTGGGAAACTGTTAACTATTAAGCCTCAAACTACATACATAAACTATTGTCTACAGATGTCCAGCTGATTTGGAATGCATAGTAGTTGGTCGTTCATATTGATCATTATTGCTATTATCATGGATAACGAACCTTTTCAGGAGTGTGACCACGATAATTAATATAGACTCTTGGCCAA
Source organism: Tridacna crocea (assembly GCA_943736015.1). Lineage (NCBI taxonomy): Eukaryota > Metazoa > Mollusca > Bivalvia > Cardiida > Cardiidae > Tridacna > Tridacna crocea. The sequence continues at coordinate 22,882,836 of OX031069.1, forward strand.
AATGACAAAATTGTTTACGGTTGACTGTAACACGAAAACTTCCACAATTACCGTGGTTCAACTCAGGTGATGGGTCGTCGTATTGATTTGAGGAGCACGTTACATTGTCATGCCAAAAAATGCAAAATATCCTTTATAAATGCAATGTATGTTTTTTTCGGTTGTATTTATAGTTGTGAGGGATAATACATAGGTCATCTCACACGGTGTACACTTCAGAGTGTGTATACATGTTTTTCAAATTTTTTGTAGCGATATCAAGTATTGATATTCAAGAAATCGTAGTCGCCGACGGAAGTTTGTCGGATTAAACGTCTTCAACAAACGTTTAACCCATTACCAAATAATCCCTACTTTGACCGACCCTGAGAAAGAAGCCTTCTTTGTGGGAAAAGAAGAAAATGCTGGTAACCAGCATTTTCTCCTTTTCCTACAAAGTTTTCTACCCTTCACACAACAAATTTCAAATTTTCAGTCACTTTTATTTTGTCGTCTAAACAAACCTAAAATTTCGTAGTTTGGTAATGAGATAAGCCACCAAAAGAACAACAGATTAACATGCACTAGCATCCCAGACATTCCGTGCGACAACCTTTAACTGCATATCTATTTCTTAACATGTCAAAACATTATGTTTTTGCTTTAACCCTTTACCTTATATGCCAATTTGAGGCTCTTCCATTTCAGCAGTAAATAAAGATATGATGTCAAATATATGGACAAATGCAGATACAAACATCTGATTAAGTGGAAAACATTGTGGGAAAAGGAGAAACTGCTCGTTACGAGTAATTTCTCCTTTTCCAATGTTTTCAAAAGCTGTCTGTTGTTGTTACGTCAAAATGAGTATCTATGGGGTAAAGGGTTAAGCTTGCAAAATCTTACGTGCGCGCCATGTTATTACCTTAAGCTGGTACGTTCATTTATTGACAGGGGCACTTATGTTGATCTGGAGAAAGGACGGAAGGTCTCTCTAGGATCGCCATGAGAGAAGTAAATAGGCTACAGAAGGAAACAAGAAAAAGTTGATGCAAAGCATCAAAGTCGCCGCAAAAAAATTTGTTTAATGCTTCAAGAAAGCCAGGGCAAGTAAGTAAATGTCAGTTTTCATCAGCAGATTTTTTAACACATTATGAAATTATGTGAATAGTAACCTATATCAAAACTTGTCTTCTGTTACAGTATCTAATACCCTACACTAGCACAGCGCTCTCTTAGCTCTTTTCCAAACGACAAATATCAGACTCTTCCAAATTCAAAGAGTTGGCAGATGACAATTTAAAAAGCTGCAAAAATGGTGGAAAATTCGCTAGTAGTGGGGAAAAAGTATTTAATAAGGAAAAAATTGCTTATAACGAGCAATTTCTCCTTATCAAACATGTTTTGACAAAAGAATTTGATAGCACACATGTGATAACCCGTGTTTGTTTGGGAAAGTGGTGAAAGCAGGGCTAAGTTACCAAAATGTTGCTGTCCTAGGAAAGTATGATTCAAAAGGACGTAAGTTTGCAAGACATGCTTTCAATTTAAACAAGTCTAAGACTATAGTGTTTGGTGAACAGTGTTCATAAAGAATCATGGTTTTGCATCGCGCTTTATCATTATGAACAACACAGCGAAAAAGTGGCCTCTCTCCAGATTTTTTCCACAAATTAAATTTATGCAGATCTCGTTGAGAAATAAACAAAGGAGTTCTAAACTATCTTTGTTGTAAAAACTAAACTTAGAAATAAGTAACCAATAATGGTCAGATACAATCATAACCATCATACCCGTTCTTCGGCGGAATTTAGCACAATTTCAGCAATGTACAATTTTAGCAGTGGTCATTCAACAAAAAACACACAAATAGTAGGAAAAACTATCTACAAAATAATCAAAATGATTATTTAACCTGTGTACGAAGTTTGTACGAAATTACCAACTGGGTACGAAATGACCAAAATTGAAAGTATAAGTAGGTACAAAATGACCAAAATCATAAGAAATGACCTAGGTACGAAATTAACAAGGTACGAAATGACTGGAAACCTGTACAGCCTTGACCAATGGAAACAAGGCATTTATGTGGACGAGTCCATTTCTCACGAATAGCGACAATAAAAGAAATAATTAGGCGGTTTTTTGATGTTGTAAGTATTAATAGAACAAAAATAGTATCGTATTGCAATTTCGTAGTTTAAGAATGAACTAAAAAGCCAGTTTAAGGCGAAGTAACGTTAGAAAGATTTCTTGTTAACCTAACTTCCCTATAAAAACGAAATTTCCACTATCCATGTCCTAACTCGAAAAACTATTAAAAATATAGTCGCGCGCTTCTGCGCGGCGACTAATGAACCACTCTCTTGCAAAAGAAGGGGGGCGGGGCGGTGGGGTAATAACGCATCTTCGGAATCAATAGGATCTGTACAGAGCGCCAGATAGTGGGAGTGATTTTGATTTCAAAATTGAAAATATTCACAACTAGACCCTGTGTTGTGGATACCCATTAGAATCGTCTCTTTGAGACAATTCTAATGAGTATCCAAAAGACAGTTTTCAAAGAGAATTAATGGCTTTAGAATACCATGACTCACTCTTTTCTGGAGTCCTGATCTATACCTAGAAAGTTATCACATTATCATTAATCCATAAAATACACTTTGTATTACAACCACCTGAATCTTGAGGTACACTGGTCCTTTGACATGCAACGCCCCCGCCCCCCGATTTTCTTACCAAACATGACAGTATCAGAATTTGAAAAAAAATCAAACCAACAAGAAAAGCCTCGTTTCAGTTTGCCTTGTCAACGAAGAAACATTGAGTGTGAATAAGATGAAAGAATGTGAACAGTTCTTTTGGGAAAACCTTTCATGAACCTTCGTATTTGTGTTATAGCAACCAACATCCTTCACATAAGATAGATCCGTTTTCCGTGGGGGAAAAAAAGATAATAACGATTGAACAAGGAGACAGAATGGTCCATGGACGTGCAAATATAAGAAGCCGTCTCCGCTTTTAAATCGCCTATCTTTGTGGACTTTATACACAGGTCATCAACGCTTGCAATGTTTTTAATATCAGAGGATTAGTCTCCAGAATTTTCTGAATTCGAAAATAACGCAACTTCTGATTTGCTAAACCATTTGGTTTAGCCAATCAGAAGTTGTGTTACTTTCAAATTTAGAAAATCTTCGAGAATAAGACAAAGAATATTCTGAAGAATGCTTGGTCGAGCTTTGTTTTCTTTCTAATGAAACTACCACTATTTCAAACTAAAAAGAAATATTTCACTTCGTTTCAATGCTCTCTCTCTCTCTCTCTCTCTCTCTCTCTCTCTCTCTCTCATGTAATAAGTCACCTTTTGCCAGAGTAAAGCTCAAATGTTCGTTCTCGCGTTGAAAGGTTTTAAGTCAACGGTGAGTGTTTTCCTTTCACAGTAAAACTGCATAGAACTTTTAACAAAATTTTAGACTGGTCCAAACTGAAAGTACTTGGAGATGAAAAAAATAACATAACTCAAATATTGCAATTTATTTCCACTATAGTAGAAAACATTGTGGGAAAATCAGAAAATGCTGGTTACAAAAGCCTTCTATCTCGGGGTCGTAAAAACAAAGGACTGTTAGGTAAAGGGTTAAATCTATTAGTATTTCTACACAGTTTTAGATCTGTATTGTGATTAAAATCCATTTGTTGCATTGTATGAAAATGAATGCATGATTCAGAGTGTATGTTGTACTGCGCATGTTCGTAGACTCCTGCCCTTGTGGGCTTCACCCACAGATAGTTAGTCGTTAATAAACCGTCTAATCGAACACACGCTCATGTTGTATATCAGCCACGCTTGTGGAGAACCAACAGCAAACAACAAACGTAACATGGTGTCAGAACCTGGATTATAAATTAATCGGTAACCACGTGATTCAAGTCATTTGACATTAAATAATAATTTAGAGTTATAAGTGCAGAAACGGAGTGACAATGGCAGAGGGATTACCGTATCCTCACATGGACTGGACTTGTTCAAATCTTCCGGACAGTTTTGAAAAGTTCGAAAGGCACTGTTGCTTGATGTTTGACGGGCCATTGAAGGGGAAAAGCAAAAAGGAACTCTGTGCATATGTTCTGCTATGGATGGGAGACAAAGGGCGCACGATCCACGCATCCTGGGATCTCACCGACGAGGAAAACAGAGATCCCAGCTCAATATTCAAACGTTTTAGTGACTTCGTGCAGCCAAAGTCAAACCCAGTGTTCTCAAGGTATAAGTTTTACAGCGAAACGCAAGGACACGACTCAATAGAGGAGTTCGTCGCAAGATTGACGATAGCCGCAAGAGATTGCGACTTCGGAGACTTTACTGACGAGATGATCAGGGATAGAATCGTCTTCGGTTGCAGATCAGACCGTGTGCGCGAAAAGCTAATAGAAAAAGGCCGCGATCTGACTTTAGACCTGGCAAAACAAATTTCCCAGGCGCACGAATATAATAAACAACAAATGGAGGCCATGGAGGCCATGAAGGAATCCAGGGACGTCGATTGGGTCTCAAACAGAAATGGACGTCAAAGGGGCCACAGGAACCACGGCGCTAGAGGGACGCATCCAGAAGGGCGATCCAAAAAGGACAATCCACCAAGTTGTACGCGATGTGGACGGAAGTCACACAGTGACAAAACAGACTGTCCCGCACTAGGGAAACAATGTGACAAATGTGGGAAGAAAAATCTTTTTTCGAAATTGTGTAGAACAAACATTAACAATAATCAAAATGTTCATGTGATAAATGAGGATTTAAAGGGCAAATCCTAAAATATTTTGACCATACTGTTTTTTTGTTCCAATCAGCCGTAAATGATGTCAGTAAATACGTGTCCATCAGTTTTCATAAATACCACCCTGTAACATGCCATAAATCACGCTCGAATTGTCACGCTGATATACGGCTCCAGAAATGGTACATGGCTTACTTCCCCTGATTCGCTTATCTTCCCTACCTGTGTGACGTCATAGGAGCGTAAGCCTGTGTCTACAGTCAGTAGAAATTAGTAGGAACGCTGATGATTATACGCAGATATCCGAGTATTAACAAAGAATTCAGCCGAAAAAATGGTAAATTGTGCAGCCTATGGCTTCAACGTCGAATTGGGAACACATAGAATTAGTATGTTCAAATTTCCAATGGAATTAAAAAGGAGGAAACTATGGATTCAACGTTTAAACCGGGGCCGGACAGTAACGGCGGATTTTGTGCCATCGGTTCATTCCAAATTGTGTCTGAAACACTTCGAGGACAGTCAGTTCTTAAAAAGTCCAAAACTCGTAAAAGAAGTTGGTTATAGGAATATTAGGCTGCGGTTAAAACCTGATGCTGTGCCGTCATTGTTCGAAACTCCGAGTCGAAATAAGATAGGCCATAAGACAGACGATTTACGGATATTTCGGTAACAGACGAGTTCGGTAACATAGACTTATAGAGTAAATCGATTGGATGTTTCGGTAACAAAGCAATTATATAGTGTTTATGTATCGTGATGTTCTTTACACCCAATGCATGGCTTTATTTCGTTATTTAAAACTTTAATTTGTAATTTCCACTATGTTCCATAAATATTTTTTAGTTACGTACCTCATCTCATGCTGTATGTATTGACTATGTGGATTGCCTATCTTTCAAGCGAAAGAGGGTGGAAAGTGAAAAAATAAAAGGTTTGAACCTATCTATCAAAGGGGTAACTGGGTGAAAAATGCAAGAATAAAAGGTTTGAACATAACAAAGCCATACATTAGGTGTCACAGAACATAAACACAATATAATTGCTTTGTTACCGAAACATCCAATCGATTTACACTGTAAGTCTATGTTACCGAACTCGTCTGTTACCGAAACATCTGTCACCCAGACAGACATTCCGCAATGGCAATCTCCAAAAACAAAAAAACATAAGGTCAGTAATTCCTTTAGTTGTTTTTCGTAATATTTATCCTTTTCTAGATCTACATTCTGGACAAAGGAGAAATTGGTGCCGTTTTCTCCCTTTTTTTCCCAAATGTTTTCAACATTTAACCCTTTACCAAGAGACAAAATTTTAGACTGGTCCAAATTAAAAGCACTTGCAGGGAACAAAGTAAACCTAACTGAAAAATTGAAAATTGTTTCCACCAGGATAGAAAACATTGTAGGATAAGAAGAAAATGTTGGTTACCAGCATTTTCTCCTTTTCCCACAATGTTACAAAAAGGCTTCCATCTCAGGGTTGTAAAAACCAGGGATTGTTTGGTAAAGGGTTAATTTGCACATGACAAAAAAAATGGTAATCAAAAAATTGAAATGAAATTTGATTTGGAAAGGATGGAAAACATTATAGGAAAAGAAGAAAATCTTAGCATTTTCTCTTTTCCTCACAATGTTTTCAAAGGCAACAACATAACGTATTCGTTGTGCGGTAAAAAAGCCAGAGGTAAAAAAGCCATAGGTAAAAAGGCCATAGGTAAAAAGGCCATAGGTAAAAAAGCCAGAAGTAAAACGGTAAAAAGGCCATAGGTAATAAGGCCATAGGTAAAAAAGCCAGAGCTAATTTAGTATATATGGTTTATTAAGAAAAAAAGAGCTAATTTAGTATATGATGTAGAGAAAGCTTTTTGTTTCAGAAAATCTTTTGAAGTATTTTGGGAAAAGGAGAAGCCAATTTTTCCTTTTCGCACAATGTTTTATATCCTATCTTGATGTGTTGTATGCAGATTATTTTAATATGTAAGAGTCTGAAATAAGTTGTTTGATAAGGGGAACTTCTCCAGTCTTCAGCTACTGATTTTTGAAAACCTTTAAGGAAAAGGAGAAACTGCCAATAACAAACAAATTATCCTTTTCATACATTTCCCTGTATATTGATGTGTTGTATGCAGATATTTTCAATATTTAACCCTTTTCCAATTTCCAAAAAAACGCAGTTTAAGACGGGCCTCCTTTTACTTTTCTTGCTCATAGCAGACAATTTCTCCTTTTCCAACAATGTTTTATATACTATCTTGATGTGTTTTATGCATGCTCTTTCAATATGATAGAGTCTAAAATTAGTTGTTTGATAAGTGAAACTGGTCATACTTAACACTTTTGCAGTTGCAGGTGATGACTTTAGAAAACGTTTCGGGAAAAAGGAGAAACTGCTCAAAGGAAGCAATTTCCCACAATGTTTGCAATCATTGCATACCATTATCTTATACTTCAGAGTTTCCATGGAACAAACTTTCAATACAAAAAACAAACTATTAAAAACATGTGCAAACTGTCATTTCACAAGGCCAAGTTTTAATCATAATCATGTGATTGGTCAATAACAGTTTGAAATAATACTGTTAAATTATGTAATAGGGCATTTCCTGCACCTATTATTGGTTTCTATTAATTTATCAACAAGTACTTGTAGAAAAATAAACAAACATAATTTCTATTAAATATGTAAATATGTATTGTATTGTATTGTAAATACAAATTATCTTGTTACCCATCCTTTTTGATAATATAAATTCAATCTTTATTTAAATGCCACATTATGCTTTACATAGAGTATGGTGAATTCTTTTAATTTACACAATAAATGTAAAAATTTATGCACAAATATGTATGTTAAAATTAATGCACAAATCATCATAAATCATTTTTATTAAATATTTATATCCATTAATATTATATTCAAAAATATTTGGTATTTTCTTAATAAATCATATATACATGTACATGTACTTAATTAGCTCTGGCTTTTTTACCTATGGCCTTATTACCTATGGCTTTTTTACCGTTTTACTTCTGGCTTTTTTACCTATGGCCTTTTTACCTATGGCCTTTTTACCTATGGCTTTTTTACCTCTGGCTTTTTTACCTACATTCAACGTATTCATCCAAATTCATAACATAAATTTTGCAAGTACCAAAGTCTGGATTGTTCAAATGATGTTAACTTTCAAGTGTTTCAGCTTTTTCTTCCTTTTCCACAATGTTTTCAAAAGGCTTCTATCTCAGGGTTCTACAAAACAGAGGGTCAACTGACCATTCACCAAACACAAAAATTTTAGACTGGTTCAAATTGAAAGCATTTGCAGACAACAAAAGAATTGTGAACCAAAAACATTTGCAGCTGATTGGAGCAAAAAAAAAAACAGTATGGTCAAAATATTTTAGGATTTGCCCTTTAAACAATAAACATCTTTTTCTTCCCACACTGTTTTACAAACACTCTTTCTTTGGGTATTGGAAACTAGATCTAGGGTTTGTATGGTAAAGGGTGAAGTCAGTATTTGGCTAGCCCTAGTCATGGTCATAAATGTTAATCCATCACCGACCAGTCGAAACAATACAGGAAATGGTTACATAACATTTGCATATCTCACCCCTTTACACTGTAATGTTTGTTTGTGACAGTAAACCCAAGTTACAGCTTTTATCCCATACACTTCTTCTCTTCGACATTTCACTCTTAAAAATGATTTGACAACTTACAATCATTTTGAACATATTTTGAATTGTATCTTTACACTTCTGATTTGTGGATATTTCCCTGTTCCTCTCCATATTATGTCTTCTAGACAGGTTACTGAGAGAAATCCTTTGTTTTTACGACCCTTGTGAAGATAGAAAAAACTTTCGAAAACACTGTAGGTAAAAGAGAAAATGCTGCTGACCAGCATTTTCTCCTTTTTCTACAATGTTTTTTTACCCCATCAAAAACAAGCCCAAACATGCAAGTTAAATTTGATTTGTTGACTCTAATTGCTTTCAATTCGGTTGAGTCAATAAATTTGATGTTTGATAACAATTTAAGCCTTTCCCAGACGGCAAATTTTGGACCAGACCAAATTCAAAGCATTTTGCCGATGACAAATTAACAGTTGCTTAAAAGATGATTTTTCTATATGATAGGATAGAAAACATTGTGGGAAAAGGAGAAAATGCTGCATTTTCTCCTTTTACCACAATGTTTTCAAAAGGCTTCTATTCCTTTCCCGTAAATACCAGGGATTGTTTGGGAAAGGGTTAAACATGTATTTTACATCTTTTGAGAAACAAGTTCATACAACTCGTACTAATCTCTTCGGATACTGCTTCCTGTGAACTTAACCAGAACTCGTGCCCAATGTGTGGGATTTATATTTAACCCTTTACCAATCAGTCCCTAATTTTTAAGACCCCGAAAACAGAAGACTTTTAAAAACATTGTAAGAAAGTATCCAGCAACCTAGTAGAAAGTAACCTAGTAACCAGCATATTCTTCTTTTAATACAGTGTTTTACTCTGCTGGAAACAAATTTCAATTTTTGAAATACATAACTTTATTTTGTCGTCTGCAAGCGATTTCAGTTTGGACCTGTTTAATACTTTGTCGTATGGTAAAGAGTTAAAAATAGAAAATATTGTGGATAAAGGATCAATTGATAGTTACCCAGAATATAAAATAATTTTGAGAATTGTCTTAATAATCTCGGAACATATTCTTTTATCAAATTTCACGGCTTGTTAACAGCATTTCAAACTATTCTTATTCTCATGAAAATCGCGATTTATTGTGTAACCCTTCACCAATGAGAGAACAAATTTTCCCAAATTTGTACCTCTCAGTGTTTACAGAATTCTTTAAAAGGTACAAATATAGGATCTATCAACAAATAGTTAGAACTAACATCTCACGATTATCAATCGTAAAAGTCAAGAAAAAGATTATTTGACATGAAACTAAAGTGTCGGAGAAATGTCTTTCAAAGTGTCGGGAAACTGTCTTGAAACCGTCCGTTTTATTATTATTATTATTATTATTATTATTATTAATTCCGCCCGTTAATCTACTGAAAATGCTTCACGTGAAACAAAGCTTATGCCATACATTTAATTTTATCGTGTATAGAATAATATTTCTGTAAGCGACGTTCGCCCCGTAGCCTAATAGGCGTGATACTCAACACGCTGTTCAAAAGTCCGGCACAACATCATGTTTTCCCCATTAGTGGGCGAAATATTACTTTTATCCTCATCATCAGAAACTTATTAAGTTTCATTGAAAATTTGGTGGTACATGTACGGCCTTACCGGCCTAGAATCGTGTATTTCTTCGTCTTAAATATCGCTCATTTCACCATCTTAAACAAGGTCCATATTGAAACAAACGCTCCTATGACGTCACAGATCAAGGTGCGCTACAATAAGTAAGGGAGGTAAGCGATGCAAGTAAAACTAATAAGCAAAAATATGAATTGAAAAAAAGTACTTTTACTATTTTTTTTTTTTTTCAAATTACAACATTACCAGGTTACCATTTGATAGATGTAGATTTGGAAATTAATCATATCAGAAACTTGTTGATTTGCCCTTTAAGTTATGCTAGCTCAACAGAGGAAGATTTCTTTGTACATACGGTAAGTGGCTTTACCTCTCGACCAGACCTTGTAATATAATTCTGTTTGGCATTTTTGCTGACACTATGTTCTACACTAAGCCTCATGGAATTTTATGAGCCATTAGTGTCAATGGACCGTCCGTAGATCGACTGGCATTGGACATTGAGACTCACAAAATTAATCACATCTCAACTCGGTCATATCATTGTGATGTTTACCCACAACACTTATCATAAGAAATCGATTACTGATTGTTTATATTTCTTTCTTTTTTAAAACAAAAGGAATGTTGCATTGTATGAAAATGAATGCATGATTCAGAGTGTATGTTGTACTGCGCATGCTCGTAGACTCCCGCCCTTGTGGGCTTCACCCACAGATAGTTAGTCGTTAATAAACCGTTTACACGCTCATGTTGTATATCAGCCACCCTTGTGGAGAACCAACAGCGAACAGCAAACGTAACACCATTTTTTACACAAAGGAATCAATACATATTGTTAAACATAATTAAACTATAAATTTACAGGGTATATTTAGACCAGATGAAAACCATGATCGTTTAAACGCCATACAAGGATGAAAACATGGTCCTTTGCGAACGGGTCCGATTAGGATCACTCCGCACAGTCTAACATGGTCCTTTGCGAACGGGTCCGATTAGGATCACTCCGCACAGTCTAATTCAAGCCTATAAGGTACAACGATCCTTTTTACGAAAGTACATAATTATCTATTTGACCTCTTGACCCCCAAGATCTCAATGAGAGACATGTTAACTGTTTACCAAACTAGAAAATTTTAGACCATTCCATATTGAAGGCATTTGCAGACGATAAAACTCATGTGACTCAAAATTTGAAATTTAATCTGGGAAGGGTGAAAAACATTGTGGAAAAAAGGAGTAAATGCTGGTTACCAGCATTTTCTCCTCTTTCCCACAATGTTTTCTGAATTCTTCTTTCTGAGAGTCGTGAAAACCAAGGATTGTGTGGTAAAGAGTTATAATATTGTTCGGGGACGGGCGGAGCGATTGAAAAGGGGGGGGGGGGGGGTTGGCCGTTTTGAATTTAGCGGAGCGGCAAGAGCATATATCCATGTTTCGTGAAGTTCCTCATAGATCTAGAAGTAGGCCTACTTCGCACGTCATTCTTTCCAAGCAAATGACTGGGTTTTTTTTTTTTTTCAACAAAACCATCGAAACTTTGATCAGCTGTTGCAGTGAATTCTGTGGCATTATTTATCGTAAATTCTCGGAAAGAATTTGGCAGAGCTGTGGATATCTAATCATCCCTACCTTGATTTATAAATGGTTTTTGGAAGGCGAGATTTTCATTCTCGCCTTCATATGTCAACGCTCGGCAGCTTGCTGAAAATGCCTCTGAACAGCATTATCTAAACGCCTTTCAAATAGTTCGATACTTCTCGAGTACATTAGAACAAAATAATGTCGAGACCATTGTAAATTTAATCAGAACAGCAAGAAGAAACTTCAAGTTTCTAGAAGGAATCAAATCGAATTCGTAAAAAGCATCGTTTTTGACAAATGCAAAATACTTTGGATCAGTTCATTGATATAATCACGTTGCTACAGCAACAAATAACCATAGCTATTACATGTATAAGCCAATCGAAAGCTACTAACATGACGTAATTCGGACCTACTTCCACTTCACAACGCATGAACAACTAACCAGTGGGATCGTACATGTAAATTTACTATCCTAGAACTAACCAATCGGATAGCTTCTTTGAATGACGTATCGCTGATAGACCCCTTTCCTCTGTTGGCAACCTTATTCTGTCTTTGTGAGAAGTAAAATTTCAATGAAATAAATTCCTTTGAATCATCAAGTGTTTAAACAAAATTTTCTCTTTCAAAGAAATATTTTTCTTTTATCAAAGTTATGCTTGACTTTATGATTAATGACTAGGTTATTGTTACGCATCGGCGTGGCCGAGTTTTGATTCCGGAGACCCGTGAAAAGAAAAAGGTAAATCAGTTGAAATCACAATAGATGTGTCATTTCGAAGTAGTTCTGGTCAGTATGATGTACCGATGTATAGCCTGGGTTACAGGCTGATCACCTCTTTCCTTATATTACGAATATGATCGGATTTTACTACGTCAAAAATGACAATAACATGATCTGTAACCGTTTTAACAAGCAAAGAATTTTAACTTCTTCTTTTGGTCGTCACGTTGCATAACGTTCAGCAATTATTCATACATATTTAACCCTTTACCGCTCACTTGAAACGACTTTGAAAATCAAGCTTTTAAAAACATCGAGAGGAGAGGAGAAATTACAATCGGAAACCGGCATTTTCTTTTTTTCATTTTACCACAATGTTTCTACCCTATCAAGAACAAATTTCGTCGCTAATTTGGGCCACCCTGAATTTGTCATCTGTATGAATCAGTGCTTTCAATTTCAACTTAGTCTGAAATTTCTTTGTCAGGTAAAGAATAAACGCTTATCGCAATGAATTGTTATCATAATCACTTACCTCCGTCATTATTAGAACTGAAATCTTTACCTGATATATTCCCATTTATTTTCCTCGAAAGAATTTCCTTCAATTATATACTTTTTTCCAAAACTGAATTACACAATGATAAAATTAACTTGACAGGGGGAATCCCACGGTCCTAGAGTGCATCGGACGTGTTCATGATTTTCTAAAAACACGGACCAAGGGCCTGTATCAGTGTAACTGTGCACGATATATTTTTGTCGAACAAAGGAAAAGGGTGTATCTCAATATTGACGAGTTGGCAATCATTTTGCTTTCATGTTTGCCGACAAGCTGAACGTACATTCCGGTTACGCGGGATTAATAAAAGACCAGCGTTAATGTCAATGAACCCTTAAATCGTTTATTACGCCTGTCTCTTTTGAAGACAAGGCAGATGATTCTATAATCTGCACAGAAAATGCAATCTTATGTCGGATTAGCTATATTGTAATAACCCGACCAAAACAGCCCAGGGTGAGGTTGCAATAATTAAGCATTTTTCCCGAGATGTAAAATGCCATTTTCATCAATCCAACGCTCTAGTGTAAGGGTTAACAGAGTCATAGATTACAAGAATCGTATAAACGAAGAACACCTTCGGACGTTCCTTATAGGACCTAAGAAGTCAACCGTCAATTGATGTTGGTTGGTTATCCTTAAAAGGATGGTAAACATTGCGCAAAACGGAGAAAATGTTCGTTGCCAGTATTTTCTCATGTTCCTGCATGCTTTCAAAATACCCTTCCCTTTCTAAAAAGCCCCATTCTTTAAGGTCATTAAAACACAGCACATGTATTGTAATCTAAATGTTAAATCTCCGTTAAGAACATTGAAAGTCGTTTGTTTTGAAAGTCTTTTTCAGTCTTGATAAAGTATATTGCAAATAAAATGGTAAACAAATATAAAAAAAAAAAAGCCTTTTAACTGAACGACACTGAAATTTTGACAACCTCAAGGGAAAAAAAGTTTCAAAATACTTTTGGAAAAGGAAAAAACGCTAGTCACCAGTATTTTCTCTTTTTACCACTATGTTTTGTACTTTTTCCCAGCCAAACGGCACATTTTCAGCTGCTCTTAACTTATTATCTGCTAATTGCTTTAATGTAGACCGCCCTGACTTTTTGTTATTTTCTGAAGGGTTTTGTAAAGGGTTACTAAGATGGAAAACATTGTAGGAAAGTCAAACAAAAGGTTGATTATCATTATTTGCTACTTTTCCTACAATGCTTTGAAGAGCCTCTTCTTAAACATTGTTGAAAGTCAGTATTGTGATCTAAAAGGCTGAATCTCAGTTTCTATACTCTAAAATGTACCTTTCTAAAAACTCTTTGCTCTCTCAATAAAATTATCCATGGAATAAAATGGTAAAGACTTTCAAGAAATTAACCATCTCATTACAGAGTTACAGTTTTAGATCTATCAAAATTGATTGCATTTTCAAGCAAAAACTATTCTTTAATCCTTTACCATACCCTATCAAGTACAGTTTTAACAACCCTGAGAAAGAAGCCATTTAAAAACTTAATTTTGAAAAGGAGAAACTTTCTTGACTCTTTACACAAAGAAAAAAATTCAGACTTTCCAAAACTGAATGCATTTTCAGGTAGCAACTTTTTGATCTCGCACCATTGATGGAACCTGTATGAAATAGGATGGAAGACATTTTAGGAAAAGGAAAAAATGTCAATTAGCACCGTATTCTCCTTTTCAGACCAAAAGTTCTCAAGCCTTCTTCCTAGACCTTTTAAACTCATTATTGGGGTAATAGAGGGTTAGATCTAAGTTTCTATACAACGTAAAAACATATACGAGTAACAGCAAATTAAAACTCTTTGCTATCACATAAAACTTTTCCTTCAAATGAAATGGAAAGGAGTTTCAGAAAAGTTCATTCGTTTTAATTTTTCTCAACATATTTTCACAAGCCTTCTTCAAAAGTTTGTTAAAACTCAGGATGGTAAACTGGTCTTCATTGCACATGAATATTGCACAACTCTATAGACTTTGCTGTATCAGGAGAGGCGATTTAAGAACAGGAAAATGTATTTCAATATGTTGTGTCTATATTCTAAACTTGCCTTCTAACAGTACTTTCAGTACTTTGATTGTGCATGACATTGTCTCATGGTGCTTTACAAATGTGTGGAGTTTTATCAAAATATCTTAAAAGGTTTCTTTTTTGTAGTTATAGAAATTGTGTGTGAAATGAGATAGGAAAATAACCGAAGGGAAATAACTCGAAAAATATATGTCAGAGTTATGATTCTTGTGCACATTTTGCCTCGTTGTACTTTACAAATTTGTGAAGTTTTATCAAAATATCTGAAAATACACGTCCCAGAACTTACGGTTACACAGAGAGAGAGAGAGAGAGAGAGTCAGACTCGGAGAAAGAGACAGACAGACAGACAGACATAAATACAAACAGCCACACTGCCTGACAGACAGACTTATCAAGGAATATAATAAAACTTTTTTCCATCAGGTTTGTTTAATAAAATACAGATCACCAGGTCATATTAAAATATCTTTCTTTAAAAGTCTGTTCTGAAGGTTAGGATAAGGGCTATAACCGAGATTTTCTAAAATGTCAACAATCGTCGATTTAAAATCTGTATCGGCCATTTCCATCTGTAAATATCTAACGTCAACTTCTTTGAAATAGTCTTTAGCCCCTTGAAACATGAACAATTCATGCCGCTCCACGTCTACCTTCATGAACACTTTCTTGCCCCGAACAAGGGGAAGTAAATCGTCCAATAAAACCGCCTGTACTTGGATTACCCTCCCTGTCTGTGACTGGTGACTAAGAACAGCGCCTAGTCTTGAAGCACCAACATTATCTTTGATTAGTTTAAGCTCAACAGCTTCTCTTTGGTTGGACACAGCGTTCCAGATTAGCGTCGCGTTTGCCCAAATTTGGCCAAGGGTTAATTATCTAGATAACATTTTAAGATTTTCGTAGTTGGCGTCGAGAGAGATGACTTGACGTCCTAACATGGCTGCAGATAAAGTATAAACACCTATATTACACCCTATATCCATAAACATCAGGTCTGGATGCAATGTTAAAACCTGACTCATATTAGTCACTAAATCCTCTTCCCAAACGCCAGTTCTATGTAAATACTCAGATATAAGATCCAGTTTCGGATCGTACGTACACATGTCTGTTTGTCTGCCGATTTTAAGTCGTGTTCGAAAATAAATCTTGTTCTGCTCGTCGATGATGTTTTCAATTTCTCGAACAACTGTTCTTACACACTTTCCTTCTCGAATCGCTGATAGAGAAACGGGTATATTTGCTACACAAGGCTGTTACGAGTCAGGCGTAACTAGAAAGAAGAAGCCAGCAACAAACGATAACAATTAACAGAATTTATTAACAAAAATATCAAATAAACAGTGACAATATTACAATAGTACAAAACAATACCTTAGACG
The DNA here is from genome assembly GCA_943736015.1 of Tridacna crocea. Taxonomy (NCBI): domain Eukaryota; kingdom Metazoa; phylum Mollusca; class Bivalvia; order Cardiida; family Cardiidae; genus Tridacna; species Tridacna crocea. The sequence goes on from OX031069.1 coordinate 22,899,171, forward strand.
TTAAATTCAGAAGACGAACTATTCCAGTCTTAATTCCAATCTGATCCTGATCCAAACTGAATGTAATCCAAGCACACAAAGTAATCCTCACTTTAGTCTAGTCTGATCCAAATCCAAACTGAATGTAATCCAGGCACTAATTATGACACAAACACAAAATAATCCCCACTGTACTCTGGCAATCATGTATTAACTAGTGAACCCTGAGATGTAAAAAGCTTTTCCTTTTATAATAACAGAGAAACTTCCAGAAAATTCATGTTAAAATTAGTTGCATAACTTCTAGTAAACAGATTGTAAAAAGGCCCGGAAACTTCCAGAACAGTATTCCACAATCCAGTAATCCAGTTCTAAAAATAGCAACAGGGGAAAACCATTCAAAAATAGATACACACATGAACAAAGCTAATAATAACTGGGCATGTACATTACACTTCCCCCCTTGAAAAGAAAAAGGAAGGTTTATGAAATAAATCTTTCTTTTTTACAATATTATTTATATACATGTATATGATACTTTATCTGAAGTATACATAGGAAATGACAAAGTCAAATATTAATTATTTTAGACTAATGAAAATAATCAAGGTAATGAAATTACAATTTAAAAGAAAAAAAAGTTTAAACTTGATTGAGGGAAAGATGACTTTTTGAATTTCAAACTCTTGAAAGAGCATCTGGTATGATGTTATCCTTCCCTTTTATGTGTCTTATGTCAAGATTAAACTCTTGAAGCAATAAACTCCACCTCAGTAATCTTTGATTCTTATTCTTAAGTTTGTGTAGAAAAGTTAAAGGGTTATGATCACTGAATACAACAATTGGTGAAGTTGAAGAGGTTAAATAAACTTCGAACTGCTGGATTGCCAGAATTAAAGCAAGACACTCTTTTTCTATGGTAGAGTAATTTTTCTGATGTTTGTTAAATTTCTTAGAAAAGTAACAAACTGGGTGATCAATACCATTATTATCTTCTTGTAAAAGAACAGCACCAATACCAACATCACTTGCATCAACAGCTAATTTGAAACATTTGTCAAAATCAGGTGCCAAGAGAACTGGTGCGCTTTTTAGTATGGCTTTTAGACGATCAAATGCATCTTGACATTTGTCATTCCATTTGAACTTTGTGCTTTTCTTAAGTAAATTTGTTAAAGGTTCAACAATACCTGAGAAATTTTTACAGAATTTCCTATAGTAGCCAGCCATACCAAGAAATCGCATCAGCTGTCTTTTACATTTAGGCACAGGAAACTCAGAGATAGCATTGACCTTAGCTTCTAAAGGTTTAACTTGACCCTGTCCCACAAGATGTCCTACAAATGTTACAGTAGCATGACAAAATTCAGTTTTTGCAAGATTCACAGTCAGTTTCGCTTTACTGAGTCTGTCGAAGAATTTCCTGATTCCTTGAAGGTGGTCACTCCAACTGTCTGAGTAGATGATGACGTCGTCAATATGTGCATCACAGCCATCTAATCCGCATATAACGCTGTTTATAAGTCGCTGAAACGTTGCAGGAGAATTTTTCATCCCAAACGGCATAACTTTGTACTGGTACAGACCGTTTGGAGTAGCAAAGGCTGATACTTCTTTTGCTCTATCAGTCAGTGGAACTTGCCAGAATCCTTTTAGCAGGTCAAATTTGGTGACATATTTAGAATTTCCAACTTTGTCAATACAGTCGTCAATTCTTGGTATTGGAAAAGAGTCTGTTTTTGTCACAGAGTTCACTTTACGATAGTCAGTACACATTCTATAAGTTCCATTTGATTTGGGTACTAATATACATGGTGAACTATAATTACTCTGGCTAGGTTCAATAAAGTCATTTTCCAGTAAGTATTTTACTTCATCTTGGAGGTATTTCTGCTTCAAAGGATTCATTCTATATGGATGTTGCTTTATTGGTTTAGAATCTTCCACAATGACATCATGATAGATTTTATCAGTTCTTGTGGGGATATCAGGAAATAAATGTTCATATACATGTATCAACTGTTTCAGTTCTTCCTGCTGTGATGGTTCCAAGTGAGAAAGTTTGTAGTCAAGGTTTCTCAAAATATCGGAATTCTCAAGTTTAGATGGACCAGGATCAGATTTATCATTAAAGTCAGAAGTCACTTCAATTTCAAATACACTTGATTCTTGTGGGACAGTGTTCACAACTGTAATTGGTTTTGAAATAGAGCTATCTCTGTCAAAGTATTTCTTAAACATATTTATATGACACATTTGTTTGTTTTTACGCCTTCCTGGAGTATTAGTTATATAGTTTAAATCACTTGTTTTCTTGTCAATAGTGTAGGGTCCAAAATATCTTGCCTGTAGAGGTCTGCCAGGTATTGGCAAAAGAGCAAGGACTTTGTCACCTGGTTTAAATTTTCTATCAATAACATGGTTGTCATATCTTGCTTTCATTTTGCCCTGAGACGTTTTAAGATTAGACCTAGCAACCTCACATGCCCTAGACAGTCTATTTCTGAAGTCAGAAACATACTGTAGTAAATTCAAAGGTGTTTCATCATTTGAGAAAAATTTCTCTTTCAAAAGTTTTAAAGGTCCACGAACAGAATGGCCAAAAACTAATTTAAAAGGACTGAAACCAAGAGATTCTTGTACAGATTCTCTGGCTGCAAATAGTAACAAATGGATGCCCTCATCCCAATCTTTTTCAGTGTCAAAGCAATATGACCTTATCATATTTTTTAATGTCTGGTGAAATCTTTCTAAAGCACCTTGACTTTCAGGGTGATAGGCGGATGACCTGTATTGCTTGATCCCTAATTCATGCATAACCTGTTGGAATATACCAGACATAAAATTTGACCCTTGATCAGACTGAACTGATTCTGGAAGACCAACAAATGTGAAAAATTTTATAAGAGCTTTGACTATTGACTTTGTTTTTATGTTCCTTAAAGGAATAGCTTCAGGAAAACGTGTAGAAGTACACATAATTGTTAAGAGATACTCATTTTCTGACTTGGTTCGAGGTAAAGGACCAACACAATCTATAAGTATCCTACTGAAAGGTTCATCAAAAGCAGGAATAGGTTGTAATTGAGCTTTGGGAATGGTTTGGTTGGGTTTACCTACCATTTGACATGTATGGCAGGTTTTACAATATTTAGAGACATCTGATTTGAGACCAGGCCAATAAAAATGAGTAATAATTTTGTGATAGGTCTTGTTTATACCTAGATGACCTGACATAGGACTTTCATGGGCTATACTTAGTATTTCATGACGATATGACTTTGGAACCACAATTTGGTGGTAAACAGCCCATTCATCATCACCTGGGACATCAAATGGTCGCCATTTTCTCATAAGAATCCCATTCTTTATATAGTAACATATTGGGACTTGTGATATTTCATCTTCAGGTAAAGCCCTAAAAATTAATTTTGAAATCTCAGGATCAGTTTGCTGCTCCTGGATAAGCTGTGACTTTGACAGCGTGTTGTGACCTTGGTCAATCAATAGACCGTGGCGGTGAATGACAAGACATTGACGAATCTGTCTGAGTATCAGACAAACTGGGATCAAGAGACTTTTTAATCTCATTATTAAAATATTGACCGATAAAAGTATTCGTCAAGTCAATGTCAGAGTTTGAGTTTTTCAAAATGGCCGTTTTAGCCATAGCTCGGGTAACTGCACAAGAAGGATACAAGTCAGGAATTTCCTGCTCGATAGGGTCATCTGTTTGACCTATATTTGGTGTGTCAGTTACAAGTGGATTTACCACAACCTTATCTCCAGCTAAGTCATTGCCTAGCAGTAAATGGACACCTTTAAATGGTAAGGAAGGTTTAATCCCAATAACCACAGGCCCAGTAACCAAATCTGATGACAAATTAACGTGATGGAGAGGGATATTAACAGTTCCACACTCTACACCCTGAATAAGGACACTAGTACCGGAAGAAGTCTTCTCAGAAAAAGGCAGTATATCTGCTAAAATAAGAGATTGAGAAGCTCCTGTGTCTCTTAAAATTTTAATAGGGGTAGGTGGGCAATTATCACCTGAAAGTGAAACAAAACCATTCAACATAAATGGTTCAAAAATCTCCATAGTAGAATCAGACTTGCGTTTTGTGACTATGTCAATTGTATTGGATTTAATAGAAGACTGTGGCCTTGGTCTAAGAGTGGTGAGCCCTGTTGGTTTGGTTTCATCACTTTCTAACTTCACTTTTAGTTTCAAACATTCAGAAACAAGGTGACCAGGTTTCTTACAATAGTTACAAGTGGGTCGAGATAAGGGATATTGACTTTTGGTTTCACTAGTAGAATTGGGTTTGGGTGTATTGGATTGACTGGGCATGCCAGATGAATTACCAGACGTAGATTTATTTTGGGGATGTGAGGAAGTAGGTTTTGGTTTATTAATAAAAGAAACTTTATGTGTAAGGTAGTAATTATCAGCCAGACGAGCTGCTTCTTCTAAAGTTTCAACTTGTTTTTCGTCTAAGAATGTCTTAACATCAGATTGAATACAACGTTTGAATTCTTCAACTAACATAAGTTGTCTTAGTTTATCATAATTTTGGCCTATTTTCTTAGAACAGCACCATCTATCAAATAACTGTTCTTTGTTTCTAGCAAATTCAACATGAGTCTGGTTAGAATCTTTTTTACAATTTCTAAATTTTTGTCTATATGCTTCTGGGACCAGCTCATAACCTTTGAGAATAAGTTCTTTAACAGTCTCATAATGATGACTTTGTTCAACACCTAGTTGTGTATAAATTTCACGAGCTTTGCCGATCAAAACACTTTGCAGAAGTAAAGTCCAGTGCTCCTTTGGCCAATTTAAGTTTTCTGCAACTTTTTCAAAGTGTAGGAAGTATTTATCAACTTCTTTTTCTTGAAATGGAGGAACAAGCCTAATATGTTTTGTAACATCGAAATTGTATTCAACCTTTTCCTTGGGCTGATTTGCTCTTTCTTGCATTTCTATTTCCCTCATTCTTAATTGAAATTCTCTCTCCTTCTCTCTCTCTTCTCTTTCTTCTCTCTGTCTTTCCCTTTCTCTTTCTTCTCTCTCCCTTTCTCTTTCCCTTTCTTCTCTCTCCCTTTCTCTTTCCCTTTCTCTTTCCTTCTCTCTTTCCTGAATTTCTAATTGTCTGATCTGAAATTTCAATTCAAGTTCTTTCGAACTTGAAACTGACTGAACGTCAACTATCAGGGAAAGAGCATTTTCATTGAAAATCTCCTCATCAACAAAATATTGTACCAAAATGTTCTTAATTTCATGTTTACGCATTGAAGATTTTATTTCAGACAATTTATAGTGCTTAGCAAGATTAAGCAAATCAGTCTTTTTACCTAAATTCAGTAACTCCACAGACGGTTCAGCCGTAAATTTATCCAAGTCAAAAGACATGTTTGTTTGTTGCTGGATTCAAGTACAAAATTGTATTGTAATTACTGATTAGTAATTTTGACTAACAGGATGTATAAGATGTTATTCAAATTGTGAAAGGCAAACGTCTATGTCTTATTTTCCAATCGATGGCTAATCCCAAAAGGAAAACGAATGCGTTAGTCTATTTTCCAATCGATGGTTAATCCCAAAAGGAAAACGAATGCGTTAGTCTTATTTTCCAATCCCGGACGAGCCCCCAATTTCTGTTACGAGTCAGGCGTAACTAGAAAGAAGAAGCCAGCAACAAACGATAACAATTAACAGAATTTATTAACAAAAATATCAAATAAACAGTGACAATATTACAATAGTACAAAACAATACCTTAGACGTTAAATTCAGAAGACAAACTATTCCAGTCTTAATTCCAATCTGATCCTGATCCAAACTGAATGTAATCCAAGCACACAAAGTAATCCTCACTTTAGTCTAGTCTGATCCAAATCCAAACTGAATGTAATCCAGGCACTAATTATGACACAAACACAAAATAATCCCCACTGTACTCCGGCAATCATGTATTAACTAGTGAACCCTGAGATGTAAAAAGCTTTTCCTTTTATAATAACAGAGAAACTTCCAGAAAATTCATGTTAAAATTAGCTGCATAACTTCTAGTAAACAGATTGTAAAAAGGCCCGGAAACTTCCAGAACAGTATTCCACAATCCAGTAATCCAGTTCTAAAAATAGCAACAGGGGAAAACCATTCAAAAATAGATACACACATGAACAAAGCTAATAATAACTGGGCATGTACATAACAAGGGTACCTCTGAAAATCTTCAATGGGGGATATTTCAAAATAAGTGTTGATTGAACTATGTATTCCCTTATTTAAAACTGTAGTCTTTTTGCTAAACGTTAATCTGTGAATTCCATACACCATTAAAATCACTGCAATAAGTAATCCAACCGTCATAGATCTTTTCAATTCTACTACACTTATATATAGCATTTCAATCTCCACAACAATTACCTTAGTTTAAACATAGTTTATTCAACAGTATATAACAAATAGTAACAAACTTAAGTCATATTACACATGTACTGAAGAAATGGATCAGAACGGAAGCTAGAGCTTATAGAGTTCTTCTCCAATTTCCAGACAAAGGTTATGGTACAATGTATTTCATAGTCAATACGATAAAGACGGATAACAATTACCTTGATCTCTTTTAATTGCATAAAATCTGTAGTATTACTATTGTTGTCATTTTTTTTACTCTTCGGCCTTTCTATATCCCAATGCTTTATCTACTATTCTTTGACTATATTTTTTTTTTTTTTTAAATTCCTACATTGTTATTTTGCGGCCCTAGCTTGACTACTTATATTCTCTGTCCCTGTCTATAGTGCGTCCATTATTGACATTTTCTCTCTATCCCCCACAATGCTGTATATCCTAATGTTCTATCTACCATTCTTTGACTCTAATTTATACTTTTTTTTTAAATTTGTACTTTTTTGTAATGTTGTACTTTCAGCTTGTTTTCTCATTTAACCTCTTACTTGTCCAAAGTACGCCCATTTTATCACCTTCTCTCTATCCCCCACAGTGCTCTATATCCTAATGGTGTACCCACTATTCTTTGATGGTAATTTATATATACTTCTTCTTTTTTCTTTTTTTTTTTTTTTTTTTCTTTAATTCCTATTTTTTTGCTTTTTTGTAATATTGTAGTCACATCATGTTTACTCATTTCCCCTCTTTCCTGTTTAAAGTATGTCCATTTGCCACTTTCTTTCCTTCTCCCACAATGCTCCATACCCTAATGCTCTATCCATTATCCTTTGATTGTATTATTTGTGTACATTTTTAATTCTTACTTTTGGTAAAATTGCAGTCCCAATTTGTTTACTTATTTTCTCCTCATACCGTCTATAGTATGTCCATTATTCCACTTCTTCTCTATCCCCCACAATACTATTTTCAGTCAGACCACTTTTTCTTACTGTGAAAAAAAAAAATCTCTATGTTTTTCTTTATCTTACTATCTATATTCCTCTTTTTTTTCCCCGGAACGCCATTAGTTTCTTTATTTCAAAGCATTATTTGTATTATATCCCCATATTGTATTGTATAATACTTGGGTGTAATAAAGAGATATTATGTTATGTTATGATTTCAGTGAATTTAACACCATTCTCAATTAAGTGCTTTTTACTCGAATTTTACTCTTAAATCCGATATAAAACTCTTTCTTACTATGGTATTGCAACGACTACCTTAGTTAACTAGGCAAATAACAAAGAACGTGTTCCGTCATATTTTTTAATCTCGAAGTCACGTGACGAGACTGGCATACCCCACTGGTAATTTGACACCCTTTGATAAATGCTGAACCGGCTAAGTGTGTATTTCCAATATAAAAGAATATCGTCAAAGACCTTACAACAATAAAAGTCCTTTACTGTATTTAATAGTACCGTGGTTTAAATTCTTTATTTGAACATCCCTAAGCTATTTACCCAACCAAATAAGGGCACACTTTGCCATATTTAAGGCAAGTGAACAGACTAAGGATACTATGTACATATACGATCTCTGCTAAGACCATGAAAATTTGTTTGTGGAAGGGCAGAAAACGTAGTCGAAATAGGAACCTGCATTTTCTCCTTTACCCCATGTTGTTTTCAAAATCCTTCTCTATTAGGGTTCGGTTAAAACTTGGGATTGTTTGATTAAGAGTAAAGGGCAAGGCCTATGAAAATATTTGTAACCAGCAATTTCGTCATCTTCCACAATGTTTGCTAATTGCTATCCTTTTAACTCTTTACCAAACAACATAGTTTTGGACATGTCCAAATTGAAAGCATTTGCAGACGACTAAATCAATGTGACTCGAAAATTTGAACTGGATTTGGGAAGGGTAGAAAAACATTGTGGGAAAAGGAGAAAATGCTGGTTATCAGCATTTTCTCCTTTTCCTACAATGTTTTCAAAAGCCTTTTTTTTAGGGTTGTTAAAAGTCGGAACTATGTGGTAAAGAGTTAAAGACAAATCCCATACCCTTGATACACATTTTATTTGACCTTACAATATTTTACAAGAAAAAGTTGATGCAAAGCATCAAAGTCGCCGCAAAAAAAAATGTTTAATGCTTCAAGAAAGCCAGGGCAAGTAAGTAAATGTCAGTTTTCATCAGCAGATTTTTTAACACATTATGAAATTATGTGAATAGTAACCTATATCAAAACTTGTCTTCTGTTACAGTATCTAATACCCTAGCACAGCGCTCTCTTAGCTCTTTTCCAAACGACAAATATCAGACTCTTCCAAATTCAAAGAGTTGGCAGATGACAATTTAAAAAGCTGCAAAAATGGTGGAAAATTCGCTAGTAGTGGGGAAAAAGTATTTAACAAGAGGGCCAAGATGGCCCTGGATCGCTCACCTGAATTTTTGAGAGGACCATAGCCTTTTATTTTTGAAGGTATTGAAACACTGGAAACAAAATCATTATTTTGCCAAGCAATTTTTAAAAGGTCACCTGTAAAAGTCCTCTCAAAATCTGACCAGCAGTTTCAAAAAAGAAGAATTTTTAGGAGTTTCTTAATTTCCATACAGTGCAAGTAGCCCCCATTCACTAAAGCCATGTTTCTTGACCTATCAAAAAAACACATTTTGAAAAAGGCCATTCAAAGAATATTTCAGTGAAACAATTTTCAAATCTGACCGGCCGTTTCAGAGAAGAAGAATTTTCAAGAATTTCTTCATTTCCATATAGTGCAAGTAGCCCCCATTCACAAGAGCAATGTTTCTTTACGAATCAAACTTTCATGAACAATTTTCGAAAAGGGTCACCCAAGGAATATCTCTGTGAAAATTTTCCAAAATCTGACAAGCCATTTCAGAGAAGAAGAATTTTAAAGAATGTCTTCATTGCCCTATAGTGCAAGTAGCCCCCATTCACCAGAGCCATGTTTCTTGATGAATCAAAATTTCGCGAACAATTTTGAAAAGGGTCACCCAAGGAACATCTCTGTGAAATTATTTTAAAATCTGACCAGCCGTTCGAGAGAAGAAGAATTTTTAAGAATTTCATCATTTCCCTATAGCGCAAGTAGCCCCCATTCACCAGAGCCATGTTTCTTCACGAATCAAAATTTCGCGAACAATTTTGGAAAAGGGTCATCCAAGGAACATTTCTGTGAAATTATTTTAAAATCTGGCCAGCGGTTTCAGAGAAGAAGAATTTTTAAGAATTTCTTCATTTCTGTATGGCGCAAGTAGCCCCCATTCACCAGAGCCATGTTTCTCGACGGATCAAAATTTCGCGAACAATTTTTGAAAAGGGTCATCCAAGGAACATTTCTGTGAAATGATTCTAAAATCTGGCCAGCGGTTTCAGAGAAGAAGAATTTTTAAGAATTTCTTCATTTCTGTATAGTGCAAGAAGCCCCCATTCACCAGAGCCATGTTTCTTGACGGATCAAAATTTCGCTAACACCTTTTGAAAAGGGCCACCCAAGGAACATCTCTGTGAAATTATTTTAAAATCTGGCCAGCGGTTTCAGAGAAGAAGAATTTTTAAGAATTTCTTCATTTCTGTATAGTGCAAGAAGCCCCCATTCACCAGAGCCATGTTTCTTGACGGATCAAAATTTCGCTAACAATTTTTGAAAAGGGTCACCTAAGGAACAACTCTGTGAAATTATTTTAAAATCTGGTTTCAGAGAAGAAGATTTTTAAAGAATTTCCTAAAAAATTCTATTTCTTTGCCATGGCAAGCAGAGTTTTTGACGGAATCAAATTCTGTGAACAATTTTTAAAGAGGACCTCCCAAGGAACATTCCAGCCAAGTTTGGTCCAAATCCGCCCAGGGGTTTAGGAGGAGTTGATGTTTAAAGAATTGTTGACGACGCACGACGCACTGACGCACGACGCACGACGGACGACGGACACCGGGTGATCCTAAAAGCTCCCCTTGAGCACGTTGTGCTCAGGTGAGCTAATAAAGAAGAAATTGCTTATAACGAGCAATTTCTCCTTATCCAACATGTTTTGACAAAAGAATTTGATAGCACACATGTGATAACCCGTGTTTGTTATCAATCTTATCTTTCGAAATTCGATCTATATTGATGACCCGTGTTTGTTTGGGAAAGTGGTGAAAGCAGGGCTAAGTTACTAAAATGTTGCTGTCCTAGGAAAGTATGATTCAAGAGGACGTAAGTTTGCAAGGCATGCTTTCAATTAAAACAAGTCTAAGACTATAGTGTTTGGTGAGCAGTGTTCATAAAGAATCATGGTTTTGCATCGCGCTTTATCATTATGAACAACACAGCGAAAAAGTGGCCTCTCTCCAGATTTTTTCCACAAATTAAATTTATGCAGAGCTCGTTGAGAAATAAACAAAGGAGTTCTAAACTATCTTTGTTGTAAAAACTAAACTTAGAAATAAGTAACCAATAATGGTCAGATACAATCATAACCATCATACCCGTTCTTCGGCGGAATTTAGCACAATTTCAGCAATGCACAATTTTAGCAGTGGTCATTCAACAAAAAACACACAAATAGTAGGAAAACCTATCTACAAAATAATCAAAATGATTATTAAACCTGTGTACGAAGGTTGTACGAAACGACCAACTGGGTACGAAATGACCCAAATTGAAAGTATAAGTAGGTACAAAATGACCAAAATGGTATGAAATGACCTAGGTACGAAATTAACAAGGTACGAAATGACTGGAAACCTGTACAGCCTTGACCAATGGAAACAAGGCATTTATGTGGACGAGTCCATTTCTCACGAATAGCGACAATAAAAGAAATAATTAGGCGGTTTTTTGATGTTGTAAGTATTAATAGAACAAAAATAGTATCGTATTGCAATTTCGTAGTTTAAAAATGAATTAAAAAGCCAGTTTAAGGCGAAGTAACGTTAGAAAGATTCCTTGTTAACCTAACACCCCTATAAAAACGAAATTCCCACTTTCCATGTCCTAACTCGAAAAACTATTAAAAATATAATCGCGCGCTTCTGCGCGGCGACTAATTAGACGAATGTGAAATTTCGTCGTCTGCTAACCCTATGCCTGCTTAGAGCGACTCATTATCTCCGGCTAGATGGCATTCTATAAATACTCATCTATCTGATATGGGCAAAAATGCCCTTTTGCAACTCGTCCATATCTAATCTTAGCAGTCTGACAAAGTTTCATGAGTATTAGACTGAACATAAATTTATGGATTCTACAGTTCTATTACGGTTTCGTTTCATTTGACCTAGTGACAACCTTTAGGCTTTTTCTTTTAACCCCAGGTGATCTATATTCAGTTTTGTCAAAAATATTATTGTGACAAACAGCCGGGCAGTTTCATGATAATTGGATTGAACTGTAGCCTTTGGAGCACAAACAAATATTTGATTCAGTAATCTACCTGTCCTTTGGAAATAATTTGTTTTTGTTATTGTCCAGGTTGAGGTTTTTACCAGCAATGGACTCTATGAATGTGGCTGCTACAACTCATTAAAATCTATAACCCAATAGTATGATCATCAGCCTTTAATATTTGTCTGCGTTTTATGACGTCCCAGGGATTAATAGTGCTTCCACACCAATCGAAAATTGTCTACATGTATATTGCTTTGGTGTAAATTAAATGTTTGCGATTCGCTTTATTACCCTTTACAAAAACCCTTCACAAGATTACAAACACTCCAATAAAGAACTTGTTGTTCGAGTGGGTTAACACTGGTCTGTTCTATTATATTTGAATTATAGCGGAGTAAAAAGTCAATTTCTCAGATTGCTGGTTGTTAGAACTGCGAAGTGTAAATTCAGATTTTGGCAACGGTTACGAAAGCACCTTGCGTTCTAACACCCGCACTAATAAATTGTTGTCTGATAAAAACTAGATCTAGGTTAATCACTCATTGACAAAAAAATAACAGCAGACTTTAACAAATTTGCCCGTCTTTATGAACGAGAAACAATTAAACATAGTAAACCTCAAAGCACTTTCTCTGCATAGGTCGGTGTACGCTGAAAGTAAAGGCCGGCTCAGCGACTGATTCATAAATATGTAAATATATAAAGATTTCCATGGTGCAAATGACGTTTATACGTCACGTGATTACAAGATCTATATTTGTCGCAAAGCTACATTCCGGAAAGCACCTGCAAAGCGATGATTTTGTACAGCCTAGAACCGTTGCATACGCTATGTGCGATCTCTGGTGCACCTAGAATATGGGTGTGCAAAGTATCTAAAGTCTAGATTAAAAAGCTGGGAAGAAGCAACGTGTAAGAATGTCTAAGGAGGCAACGCAACCATTCCAAGTCGTTATAAATTTGTAAAAAAAAAATAGCCTACTGTTGAGAAAAAAAAAGCAATTGAAAGCTTCCATGTTAACTCGACATCGCCTTTCTCTGTCCAATCATAGGTTGAGCATTGAATTGAAATGAGACTTGCAGTTAGGGACAGAATGTAAGAGTTACTAGTAATTAGAGTGTACTTCTAAGGGGTAATTATCAAACAATTTTCACCAAGAATTGTCCACAAATAGAAGTGTGCCGTAGAAAAGACACTTGTACCTGAAGATTTTTCAGAGTTTCCGCAGCCTTGTTGAGTTCACGGCAGCTATGTTTACTTACATGTATATGTTACAGCCAATCAGTGAAATCAGCCATTTCATGAAATGGCTAAAAATTTTAGCCACTTCATGAAATAGCTAATTTATTCAGCCATTTCATGAAATGACTAAACTATTTCAGCCATTTCATGAAATGGCTGGAAATTTGTTCTAGTCATTTCATGAAATGGCTGAAACTCAAAATTATACACGTATTAATTATTTTGAACATATTACGTATTGATTTCGCTGATAGTCAGTCTACTTTTTGTGGATGATTTAAAAAAAAAAAAGCACATATTGTTCACAATAGATCTTTTGTTGGTATTGCTTGGGTTCAGACAAGACAAATTTGAAAGTGGCTAAAATATTCAACCCTTTACCAGAAGACAAAATTGTATATTTGTCAAAAGTGAAGAAACTAATCAATGACAAATTGGGTGGGCATTAACCCATTACCAGACAACAAAATTTGAGACTGGCCCAAATTCAAGGAGATTACAGACAACAATTGATAGTGTATTTAATATGAAAAACAAGTGTTATAAAAATAGAAAACATTGTGAGGAAAGGAGAAATCACTTATTGCAAGCAATTTCTCCTTTTCCTTTTTTTTTTTTTTTTTTTTTTGCAAAAGGTCAAATGTGGGGTTATGTTCACTTATTACAAGCAATTTCTCCTTTTCCTTGACATTTTCCTCTTTTTTTTTTGCAAAAGGTTAAATGTGGGTTTATAAAAGAGACTGTCTCCTAACTATCTTAATGCTCTTGTTCCTCAGACAGTTGGAGAGTCGTCATCTTACAATCTTCGAAGACCAAATAACTTGCGAACCATTGCTTGCAGAACCACTTTGTACAAAAATTCATTCTTGCCATCAGTGATAAATGATTGGAATTGTTTATCAGATGAAACAAAAAATGCCGGAACGTTGTTTTCTTTTAAATATCGCTTAAACATTGATAAACCGAGGCCAAATAAGCTTTATTCTTTGGAGATAGAAAAACGTAGATCATACATGCTAGGTTACGTAACAAGTGTAGTTGTCTTAATGAGCGTTTGTATTTGAAAAATATAGTCCAGTCACCCCTTTGTAGATGCGGCTCTGTTGAATCAACACATCATTACTTCTTTGAATGCCCATTCTACAGAGAATTAAGAATCAGTCTAAATGATGACATAAGTTCAATTACGAGAGTTACTCTTCAAGTCATCTTATATGGTGATGAAGATCTTGATCAACCTGATAACGAAAAAATATTCGCAGCAGTTCATTCTTATATTAGTCAAAGCAGAAGATTTACTTAGAATAATTATGGCTTTTTCATTCTTTGGATGTGTAAATCCTGCTTCCAAAACTTATTTTAAATGCTTATATTTAAATAAGTAACTGCATGTTCTGTTATTGATAGCATCCAATATCTATTGATATGTGATGGTCATGGAGGATGTCAATTGTTTGCGAAAATTTCCTCCCCGTTCCCACAGTGAAACACTCCACACCAATTCAGCTTATAATTCAGCTTATTTTTTAGCTTATTTTCCTGTTCTGTTTTTCTTTCCCACGGTTTTCTTTCAATAGCAATCAAAATACCATTATGATTTTTTATTACGTTATCAACCTGTAAATGTGTACCTGAAATTTTGGAGAAGAACAATATAAGCTTAGCTTTCGTTCTGATCCATTTCGTCAGTTATTGTTTGTTAATTTGTTGATTTGTCTTTAGATCTTTGTAAAGGCAACAAATAAACGTCTGAAACGTAATAAGCCTTTTTGGAACGAGACTTTGACTGAGTTATGGAATACAGTGAGACAAAAGGAACACGACTATTTGAAATGTAGAGACAACAATAACATTAGATCAAAGAAGCGCCAAGAGTATAAAAGGGCTCGGAATCTTTTTGATAAGCATCTCAGACGTGCAGAACGGTCTTACAGACGGACAGAAATATTGGATATAGAAAATACCGTGTCCAGAGATCCAAATGAATTCTGGTCAAAAATTAATAAACTTGGTCCAAGGAAATCGTCTTCAATACCATGTGAAGTAATTGATAAGAATGGTCAAGTTTTAAAGGACCGTCAGTCAGTTTTGGATACCTGGAAGGAAGAATTCTCAGGTCTATATAATAGTGTGAAAATAGGAGATTTCGATGAAAGTTTCTACAATGATGCAAAGTCACATAAAAAGAATATTGAGTTTAATATGTTAGACCCGTTATTCGAGCCTAATGAACATTTAAATCGTTCGATTTCAATAGATGAGGTTACACAGGTGGTTATGTCCGCGAAAAGTAGCTCTGCCCCGGGCATCGATCGTATACCTTATGCAGCTCTGAAATTCGAACCAGTTATTGCAGTCTTGCACTGTCTTTTCCAACTTATCTTTGACACAAGTATTATCCCTTCAGTCTGGAGAAAATCTATAATCTGTCCTCTGCTGAAAGACTCAAAAACTGACAATCGTGTACCTCTGAACTATAGAGGAATTAGTTTATTACCATGTATTTATAAATTATATACGTCTATAATCAACAAACGTATAATGAATTATTTGGAAAGCAACGATCTCCTAGCAGACGAACAAAATGGATTCCGTGCGAATAGATCGTGTGAAGATCACATTTTTACATTGAACAGTATTATCCGAAATAATAGAAATGTTTATACGGCTTTCATTGATCTAAAGAAAGTATTTGATTTTATCGATCGGGAACTGCTGCTATACAAATTGTTACTTACTGGTATAAACGGTAAAATATACAATTCCCTTAGATCTATTTACGCTAGTTTGGAATCCTGTGTTCGGATAAATAATAACTACTCAGACTGGTTCCAGTGTTCAATAGGAGCAAAACAAGGAGACAGTATATCCCCGACAATGTTCTCAATATTCGTTAACGATCTTGTGGCGGAAATCAACAGCCTCAAATGAAGGGTTTATAATAGGTGACAGAGTAATCTCCCTTTTATTGTATGCAGACGATATTGTGTTGCTCTCGCCGTTAGAGAATGGTCTTCAACACATGTTAGACATCGTTTATTCTTGGTGCAGAAAATGGCGTGTTCTTCTTAACACTTCGAAGTCAAAGTGTATACATTTCAGACCTGCCCAATACAGAGTAACAGAATTCCAATTAAGATAGGCCAAGACGTATTAGAGACCGTTAGCTCATACAAGTACCTTGGAGTAATTTTCAATGAGCATCTTAATTTCACTTCCCATTGTGAAATCAATCTCAAAGGGTGCTGGCCGTGCCTTAGGGGGGATAATTTCAAAACTTTATAAAACTCGAGATCTGGGATTTAAATCATTTGAGAAATTGTTTTATTCTTGTGTAGTTCCAATACTTGACTACGGCGCCTCAACGTGGGGTATGAACTCGTTTAAATGCAATGAGAATATACAAAACAGGGCTATTCGATTTTTTCTCGGAGTTCACAGGTTTGCGCCATTAACAGCTATAATTGGTGATACTAGGTGGTTACCATGTATATATAGACAGTGGCAGTCCGTTATACGCTATTGGAATAGACTTCTAACAGTTGATTCAAGTCGTCTTTTGAAATGTGTTTTTGAAAATGACTTTGCCATTTGTACAAAAAACTGGTGTACTGATTTAAGAACGATTCTCACTAAACTAGAACTTATTGAGTATTTTACACACAGACGAATCATTTGCAAAAACCTTGCAGAAACAAGAATAAGACTATATTTCACAAATCAGTGGTTAACCAATGTTCGACAAACGTCAAAGCTTCGTACCTACAGAAACTTTAAAGATTCATTCTCTACAGAAAGATACCTACTTTTAAATCTGAATAAAAATGAACGATCTGCACTTGCTCAATTACGATGTGGTATTCTTCCACTAAGGATCGAAATAGGTCGATATAATGGTGAGATTATTGAAAGTCGAGTTTGTACTTATTGTTGTAAATCTGATGTAGAGAACGAAGTTCACTTTGTCATTTCTTGTGATTTTTACAAAGACTTAAGAATTCAGTCGTTTGGTGATATATTGAACATGAATCAATTTACAGAGTTATCTCCCTTAGACAAATTGGCTTATCTTATGAAGAACCATGTTCGCTCACTTGCCAAATTTATTGTTAATGCATTTGAGAAGCGAAGAAAATCTACCTATTGCTAACGTATATATAAGTCTATAATTTTGCTGTATAAATTTGACCGGTTATCCAGCATGTGAATTAATATTGAAAACATTCCAAAAACTGACAGTGACTTATAGGCCCATGGGGCCGGGTGTATGTTTGTTATAAATTTTGTCAATTTTTTTTTTTTTTTTTTTTTTTTTTTTTAATATGTTACTATGTACACATGTCACTATAATAAACAATTTACTACTACTTACTACTACTGCATTTATATATAATTGATTAATAAAATATGTTTAAACTAAATGTGGGTTTGTGTTTAAGGAATGAAATTGTTGAATTCCGTCAAGTCAGCTTTGTTCATGTTTTTCTTTTTTTATCCAGCATTTATTTTAAATTCTTTGGGAAAAGGTTATGTTTTGTCGATGAACGCAAGTGTTGAGGGAGCGGAAGGTTATTAAGCAGCTTCGGCTAGTTGTGTTATACAGTTGATGGTAAATCAAGAAAAGACATTAAAACATGACTTGGTGAACATATTGGGACTACTTCCCAAACAAAGCTTCTCTGAATTTGAGTTCAGCTATTGTCTGATCTATCTTGATAGCAAGGATGTAACACACTAAACAAGGAATTTCTGAATGTCTGAATGTAGTCTTTTTATATCAGAGAAAATAATTACATTACTATGCTTATATGTATACCTAACCCCATGTTTAATGCTAGAACATTACTAGGTGAATAAAGATGATAATATGTATGTTATGTTATGCTAAAATCAATCAGTTTGGAAACAATGATTAAAGCATAATCAGAAATTGTTAAAAATTAGTCTTTAGGTTGATAATGGCTAAGGTACTTAATAACACAAAGACAGTTTCCATAACATCACCCGTGATCAAAGTAACCAATAATTGGATAAGTAACTACATGTAATAACATTAGGATGTTTTCACACATTTATAGTTCATACTACAGATAATCTTTTGATCTGTTACATTAAAGTTATCCTTTAATTAGAGAATTAGAGAATTCTTGATAAGAAAATCAATCAATCAATCAGTCAAACAAACTAACATTTGATTCTAAATAAATAAAGAAATAAATGAAACTAAAAGGAATCAATTACAAAAACAACAAAATCATCAGTTTTCTAATCAAATAATGAATCAATTCATTAATATACTCATTTACCAATTTAAATAAACTTTATAATTTTTACCCAGATTGGCTGAAAATCCATCAGACAATCTATGTAATATTGACATCAGCCATTTCATGAAATGGCTAAAAATTTCAGCCATTTCATGAAATGGCTGACTGGTTTAGCCATTTCATGAATTGGCTAAAATGTTTCAGCTATTTCGTGAAATGGCTGATTTCACAGATTGGCTGTAACATATATACGTAATGCGCTATTTCTATAGATGATGTCTGCGTAAGCAACAGGCTAATTAATGTGTACCCTTGTGGACGAAATGATTGTTTCAAAGGTTTGAACCGTTAAACAGCTCAGTCTTTATAGACATATTCTTTATCACAAAGGCACAATTGTAAATTAGTTATAACAGATAAAAAAAAATGGGTTGTTCACCGAATAATTAGAAAACTATGTTCTATCTCGTAAACTGGAACTTGGGACAGGAAGCAGTACAAGGCCGGAGGTATGCTTTCGTCACCCCATAGATCAGGATGGTAACAATGAGAGCCTGGTTGCAACGCAACCAGGCGTCTCAAAAACGACGTTCGTTTCAGGGCCACTTCAGGATAAAAACATGGTCCTTCGAGGACGGCTTAGATTAGGGTCAGTCCACACAGAACGTGCAGTCTGACCTTGGATAAACATGTGTTAAGCCTATAAGTTATAACGATCTTTTTTTATGAAAGTACATGAGTATCTATATGACCGCTTGACTCCCAAGATCTGAATGAGATTGATTGGTTGTATTGGGGTTTAACGCCTACTTGGTCATATCATGGCGGTCGGTGACGCACATGTGTTTCCTGGCTTTCTCATACCACTACTAACACAACTTTTCTTTCCAAAGCAACCAACTACTTTTTTCACATGCTTCAGCAGAGGTGAGAGGCGAAAATACGCCGGAAAGAAAGTTCGCCTCAATCGGGTATCGAACTCACAACCATCAGGTCATGAGTCCAGCATGCTCACCACTGAGCCACCAGGGCGGGCTATCTCAATTAGAGACAGGTTAACTGTTTACCAAACTGCAAAATTTAGACTCGTCCAAATTGAAGGCATTTGCAGACGAGAAAACTTGTGTGGCTCAAAATTTGAAATTTAATCTGGGAAGGGTGGAAAACATTGTGGAAAAAGGAGAAAATGATGGTTACCAGCATTTTCTCCTTTATCCCACAATGTTTTCAAAAGGCTTGTTTCTGAGGGTCGTGAAAACCCGGAATTGTTTGGTTAACAGTTTTAATATTGTTTGGAGGTGGGCGGGACTGAGGGGGAGGGGTTTGGGCGTTTTCAACATCAATGTACGTACTAAATGTATCATAGCGGCAAGTGCATATATCCATATTTCGTGAAGTTCCTTATAGCAGCAGGTCTACTTCGCACGCCATTCTTTCCAAGCAAACGACTGTTTTTCAACATGAACATTGAAACAATGATCAGCGCTGACAGCGCAGTGAATTCTGTGGCATTATTTATTATAAATTCTCGGAAAGAATTTGTCAGAGCTGTGGATATCTAATCATCGCTACCTTGATTTACACTGAAATGATCTTCTAAACGGTTACTTTGTTTCTCCTATAAACTGGAGCAAGTGTAAAAATGTTAATAAAAACAAACTGTGACGTTTGTCTGGACGTCAGCCAAAGTATTATGGTGAAAAGATTCCCGATTTTGCCAACAGAAGAACCCTCTTTTTCGAAAAAAGGAAAACTAGTTGCTTGTGCATGCGTGGTGTCTACAAGCCAAAACAGATTAAAAAAGAGGAGCATAATATACTGAACTTTTGTAAGCAATAAGAAAGAGCATGCAAATTATTCTTTGTGAAAACAATGTTATCCGGAAAAACAAGCATGAAGTTTTCAAAAATTGATATTTCAATTTACAATGTTGCATGAGTGAATGCACGACGAATAAGTTTCTACCGCTATAAAATTAAATGAATTCTCTTCAGAATTTGGCCCAGGTATGTTTTCAGACCGTCACCGAGCAATTATTCTGCAAAAAATGAAACCAAATAACCCGTCCCTTTTATAGGCAGAGGACGCGAGAAAACGTCAATGAGAAATTACAGCTTAGAAGTGGCCGTTTAGAAGTTTGTTTCTGTGTATAAATGGTTTTTGTACATGACATTGTCTGATGGTGCTTTAAAAATGTGTGAAGTTTTATCAAAATGTCTGAAAGGGTTTTTTTCTTTTTATAGAAATTGTGTGTGAAATGAGATAGGAAAATAATCGAGGGGAAATAACTCGAAAAATATATGTCAGAGTTATGATTCTTGTGCACAGTTTGCCTCGTTGTACTTTACAAATTTGTGAAATTTTATCAAAATATCTGAAAATACACGTCCCAGAACTTACAGCCACAGAGAGAGAGAGAGAGAGAGAGAGAGACCGAGACAGAGACAGAGAGAGACAGACAAAGAGTCAGACTCGGAGAAAGAGACAGACAGACATACAAACAGATAGCCAGACTGCCTGACAGACAGACTTATCAAGGAATATAATAAAACTGTTTTCCATCAGGTTTGTTTAATAAAATACAGATCACCAGGCCATATTAAAATATCTTTTAAAAAAAGTCTGTTCTGCCCATGAAGGTTAGGATAAGGGATATAACCGAGATTTTCTAAAATGTCAACAATCGTCGATTTAAAATCTGTATTGGCCATTTCCATTTGTAAATATCTAACGTCAACTTCTTTGAAAAAGTCTTTAGCCCCTTGAAACATGAACAATTCATGCCGCTCCACGTCTACCTTCATGAATACTTTCTTGCCCCGAACAAGGGGAAGTAAATCGTCCAATAAAACCGCCTGTACTTGGATTACCCTCCCTGTCTGTGACTGGTGACTAAGAACAGCGCCTAGTCTTGAAGCACCAACATTATCTTTGATTAGTTTAAGCTCAACAGCTTCTCTTTGGTTGGACACAGCGTTCCAGATTAGCGTCGCGTTTGCCCAAATTTGGCCAAGGGTTAATGACCTTGATAACATTTTAAGATTTTCGTAATTGGCGTCGAGAGAGATGACTTGACGTCCTAACATGGCTGCAGATAAAGTATAAACACCTATATTACACCCTATATCCATAAACATCAGGTCTGGATGCAATGTTAAAACCTGACTCATATTAGTCACTAAATCCTCTTCCCAAACGCCAGTTCTATGTAAATACTCAGATATAAGATCCAGTTTCGGATCGTACGTACACATGTCTGTTTGTCTGCCGATTTTAAGACGTGTTCGAAAACAAATCTTGTTCTGCTCGTCGGTGATGTTTTCAATTTCTCGAACAACTGTTCTTACACACTTTCCTTCTCGAATCGCTGATAGAGAAACGGGTATATTTGCTACACAAGGGTACCTCTGAAAATCTTCAATGGGGGATATTTCAAAATAAGTGTTGATGGAACTATGCATTCCTTCATTGAAAACACCAGTCTTTCTGCTTAACGTTAATCTGTGAATTCCATACACCATTAAAATCACTGCAATAAGTAATCCAACCGTCATAGATCTTTTCAATTCTACTACACTAATATATGATTTCAGTGAATTTAACACCATTCTCAATTAAGTGCTTTTTACTCAAATTTTACTCTTAAATCCGACATTAAACACCCTTTCTTCCTATGGTATTGCAACGACTACCTTAGTTAACTAGGCAAATAACAAAGAACGTGTCCCGTCATATTTTTTTAATCTCGAAGTCACGTGACGAGACTGGCATACCCGACTGGTAATTTGACACCCTTTGATAAAGGCTGAACCGGTCAAGTGTGTATTTCCAATATAAAAGAATATCGTCAAAGACCTTACAACAATAAAAGTCCTTTACTGTATTTGATAATACCGTGGTTTAAATTCTTTATTTGAACATCTTAGGTAAACTAGTTACCCAACCGAATAAGGGCACACTTTGCCATATTAAACCCTTTCCCACACGACAAGATTTTAGACTGGTCCAAATTGAAAGCGCTTGTAGACGACAAAATAGATGTACCTTAAAAATTGAAATCTGTTTCCAGCTGGGTAGAAAACATTGTGGGAAAAGGAGAAAATGCTGGTAACCAGCATTTTCCCCTTTTCCCACAATGTTTTCAAAAGGCTACTATTCCAGACCCGTAAAAACCAGGGATTGTTTGGGAAAGGGTTAAGGCAAGTGAACAGACTAAGGATACTATGTACATATCTAGATGTACGATCTCTGCTCAGACCATGAAAATTTGTTTGTGGAAGGACAGAAAAGGTAGTCGAAATAGGAACCGGCTTTTTCTCCTTTCGCCCTCGTTGTTTTTAAAATTCTTTTCTATTAGGGTCAGGTTAAAACTTGGGATTGTGTGATGAAGAGTATAGGACAAGGCCTATGAAAATATTTGTAACCAGCAATTTTGTCATCTTCCACAATGTTTGCTATCCTTTTAAAGACAAATCCCATCCCTTGACACACTTTATTTGACCTTCGAATATTTCATTGGACGAATATGAAATTCTATCGTCGTTAACCCTAGGCCCTCTAAGAGCGACTCACTGACCTTTTGCGGACAGAGTAGATCAAGATCAGACAGCGCGGAACGTGCCGTCTGCTCTCGGAACAACACTGTCCGATACGGCGATTTTTTTCCCTCCAAAAATACCACTGAAATACCAAAATTGGACTATATTACTATTGGCCAACCTTGAAAGATTTTTGTTAGTTATTTAGCAGGGTACGTGTTAAGCCTTTATCACAAAATGTCGACTTTAAAGAAGAGCCTTAAATACAGTACTTTATATGTACGATATCTGCTTTTACCGACCCTTTCGAAGAAACCTTTTTGAAAACCCAGCATTTTCTTCTTTTCCCTCATTGCTTTCTACCCTGTCATAGAAAATCACATTAGTAGAGCCTCTCTGAAATTGTCGCCTAAAATTGTCGTCTTCATGCATTCAATTTGGGCGAGACTTAAATTTCTTTATATAAATTATGTTATTAATCCGTGTACACCATGTGTATTTTATTCAGTCGAGACAAGGATTTGCTGGGGTTCTTTTGCTGAATGCGTAGGACCATTTTTTTTATTATAAGTGAAGGAAAAAAGAGAAAATTGCGATAGGTCAAAAACACAGACATGCCGTTTTTGAACAGGCTCCTGTACACCTATCTGTACTATATGTTACAAATTTATTCAGTCTATCTTTTCTTAAAAGATATTTCCTGTTTTTTATCTAACAAATATGACTTATGGAAAACACAAAAAGCTAAAACGAAAAATGACGTCTGGGCTGTTTTTTTGTTTTGTTCCATCTTAATAAAAAGCTCTAAGTACATGGTAAAGGGAAGTCCCATGCTGGCTATACACCATGTTCCGATGTCCCAGATACAAAATAAGCCACCTAGTAACACACTTTGACTCAGCGCTAACAGAAATCATTTACAAAAACACATTTTAGGCCTGTCCTTCCGGTTTCTCTCAAAGAAATAGTGCAGAAGTGCTTGGTGTTGGATCTGCAAAAGGGGCTATTTTGGTCTCCTATGACCAAGAAACAGTTTAAACTGGGTCACTCCAAAATAGTCTATTCTTAGACAACAACTTGTTGTTAGTCTTGCTTTTGTTTGGTTTATGAAAAAAAACAACATGTTTTAGTAAACAAGGTCACTGAAACTCTCGATTGTATGATAAAGGGCTTAAGGCATTACCGCACAATCCCTACTTTTGACGCCCATAAGAGAGAAGCCTTTTTAAAACACTGTGGGAAAAGGAGAAAATGCTGGTAACCAGCATTTTTTCCTTTTCGCACAGTGTTTTCTACCCTTCCCAGAACGAATTTCAATTTTTCAGTCACCTAGATTTTGTTGTATGCAAATGCTTTCAATTTGAACCTCAACTCAACTCAATTTGAACCAGCCTAACATTTTGTCATGTGGTAAAGAGTAAGGCATTATATCAAGCTAGCTGTCCCATGATGTGAATCCATTTCATCAAAAACGGCTAAATCAGATGTTTGAGTGGTCCTCTGACAAACAGGAAATTAAACAATAGCAAATTTTCAACTCAGACCAGACTGTGTAGGCTAAAATGGGCTAATATGTTTAGCTTTTTCCCTGAACTCTTTACCAAACGACAAAATTTTACACAGGTCCAAACTGAAGTAACATTTAACTGTTGCTTCTTATATTTTCTGTTTCTCTCAAAATATTCAAACCCGTCTACAGAAGGTTAGGAGACATAAAACAGTTGCAGTTGAGGCACATTGGGTTACTTATTTCACCCTTTCAGTTCATAATCTATTAAAAGTCTTAGCAATCTTACATGAGAGTCTTTTTAAAAACTAGAAAACATCTTTTTCTCTTTTTGCCGCAACATTATCTTCTATTTTAAAGGTGGGTATTTAGATTTTCAAATCTCACCAAATTAAAAAATATTTTTATCACTGAAATTTATATGAAAAAAAAAAATACAAATCATCAGACATCAATGATTAAAAAAAAAAGACTTTTTTTCTCAGGGGCGTCAAAAGTAGGGATTGTGTGGTAATAGGTTAAAGTGAAAAGGATACGTAGCCCCCTAAGGTATTTTTAGATTTGGTGCCAAAAATTAAAAAAGCATTGTGGGAATTTCAGGTAACAGGCACGTGACTAATGACACTAAAATTCCATAACATAACAAACATGTAATTATTTTCCATTATGTCTTCTTCAAACGCTATGCTTGAAGCTTTGTCTGTGTATTTCCGGTATGTACATGAGCGAGTTGCTGATCTAAAAAAAGACTGTGTTTCCCGTCAGTGTCGACCTGGAAAGTAGTAAATCTCTAATCTTGTTGTCGAATGGTTTTCAACTACTAGGGTTTTATGAATGAAAATTAAAAGGCTTTAGGAGTATAAGGATGATTTTTTTGTATTTTTGTAAAATTTTTGTCCCAAAATCTGAAGGACCACCTTTAAAAGACAATTCCAATCTTTATAGCTGCATTCACTTTCACCTGCAAATGTATTCAATTTGCACACATATAAATAAAAATACTTTTGCTTCGTGGAGGGTGCATCTTTTCCTAAAATAACAAATCAAGGACATCTTGAGATTCAAGGTACTGCAGAGGACAAATTCTAGAGGGTAGAATAAAAATATATGTGTAAGTGTTTATAGTTTCATTCAAAAGTTTTCTTTTTACTTAAAATCTTGCTCTAAATAGTTGGTACAAACAGTTTTAACTCTTCATCACACAATGCCGACTTTTAACCTCTCTGAGAGAGAAGCCTTTTGAAAACATTGTGGGAAAAGTAGTAAATGCTGGTAACCACCATTTTCTCCTTTTCCCACAATTTTTTCAACCAAGCCAAAGGAAAACTGTCCTTTTCCCACATTGGAATCTATCTAATCAAAGGAAAATGGCACTGTTTGCATCACACAGAAATTGTCATCAGCAAATGCTTTCAATTTGGACAAGGTTAAAATTTTGTGATCTGGTAAAGGGTCCATATACTTATCCACATCTAAAATCGATTTTGTGAAACAAGCTCATTTCCACATGTAAAATCGATTTTGTGAAACAAGCTCATATCCACATCTAAAATCGATTTTGTGAAACAAGCTCATATCCACATCTAAAATCGATTTTGTGAAACAAGCTCATATCCACATCTAAAATCGATTTTGTGAGACAAGCTCATACAACTTATACAATGAATGGATGAATAGCGTTTTAACTCTTTACCACACAACAAAATTTTAGACTGGTTCAAATTGAAAGCATTTGCAGACGACAAAATAAAGGTGACTGAAAAATTGAAATTTGTTTGGGAAGGGTAGAAAACACTGTGGGAAAAGGAGAAAATGCTGGTTACCAGCATTTTCTCCTTTTCCTACAGTGTTTTCAAAAGGCTTCTTTCTCAGGGGCGTCAAAAGTAGGGATTGTGTGGTAATGGGTTAAGGCTCGTCGACAACTTTGGTCATATTGGGCGCACTTACTTTGTTAACAATAATGCGAGGTGAAAATAACATACATGTGCAACAACATAAGACAAACATGATAAATGAGGAATGGATGAAACACAAAATGATGCCCCTTTTGTCGCCTTTTACGACATGTATGCTGTCGCGTTTGTTCCGCCAGATGAAATGGCAGATGTGACGATCGCCGGACTGCAGTGGTTTATTCTTATACCCCCGATTAAACCATACAGGGTCCACAGGCCAATTCATTCCAATTCCAAACCCTATTTAAATGAGAAAAAATTATAGGATTTGGAATAAGAACTATCCAGCCTGCTGCATTCATACGAATTACAAGGAAAGCAGCCATTTGTCTCTAATTTTAGTTGCCTTCTACGACATGCCATAGAGAAAGGC
The DNA here is from genome assembly GCA_943736015.1 of Tridacna crocea. Classification (NCBI taxonomy): domain Eukaryota; kingdom Metazoa; phylum Mollusca; class Bivalvia; order Cardiida; family Cardiidae; genus Tridacna; species Tridacna crocea. The sequence goes on from OX031069.1 coordinate 22,925,836, forward strand.
CGAGGTCCTATTCTATAGAGTAAAAAAAAATCCCTGGGACCACTCGGGGAACAACTTATACAGCTCACTCTCCATAGTAGTTTTATGGTACACTCTACTGTCACTTGTGCCATCGTATGTGCTGTTGCAAATATCAGACGTGCTTAGTATGGATGTTGAAACAAATTTGCAGCAAGTAAGAGTTTCTTTGAAAACACCCATATAAACTAGAACTACGGATCAACGCATGGACATGTATATACATGTAAATATATTTCACCCAGGCTCTGGCAGGAGGGGGACTTAACACTTTACTCCATAGATACTCATTTCTACGCATTGCTTGTAGGAGCCTTTGGAAAACATTGTGACAAAAGGTGAAATTGCTCGTGACGAGCAATTTCACCTTTTGTCACAATGTTTTCTATTCTATCAAAAGGTGTCATATACACATAAGAAAAGGCTTCATCCTTGCTGTTATTTAGGGCCATGTAGAGATACCATAGAAATGCCTTATGGGGTAAAGGGTTAATGCATCTCAATGAGGCATTATACCAGGCAATTTGTCAAATATGCATGAATCCATAAACCATTTTATCACATAAAACCTCCTCCGGCAGTGTATTAAACCCATCACTTATTTTTGGTATTACAGTATTATTAGTGTATTATCGTTTTTTGTGTCCCGGTTCTGATCAGTTTTCAGTCACGAGCGCCTTAAGCCAGAGAAACCAACCACAGTTTGTGCTGGAATTCATACTGTTGTAAACGCCCTTTTGGGGAAAAATGACGTCACTGTTGCTAAGACGTATGCACGTGGCAAGTTTTTGATTTTCGTGTATCATAAAAACCAAGAAATGTAGCGAAAGTCTCTTAAAATCAATCTTGTTGCAGAAATAGCTGAATTTAACTTATCTATAAACTATTTCACTCTTTTAGGGTGAAAATGCTGAAGAACTATCTGCTTGTGTATATACACATTTGAAACCAAACTACAACTCATGTAAGATCCTCTATTTGTTCAATAACCAATCAGATCATGAGATAGTACAGTTCTTAGACATGCAGAAAATCCATTAACAGCAAATAGTATTAACACAGTCATGTCACCCTGAGCAGACTGCATAGGCTGAGATGTGTTAATACTTTTGTTGAAGGATTATGCACCCTTTTACAGAACATGGCTAAAATATATGAGGAATTACTGAAACAGGATCCATACAGTTTGATGTTGATTGTACTAAAACTACCTGCAGTTGTGCTTCATTTTCCTATGCTACCCACTGATATGTGTGTAAAAAAATATTGCAACACCAGGCATTCCACTATGAAATAGGAGTCCAAACCTAAAATAGGCAGAGCATTAATCTGAACTAAACTTCCATGGAAGAAAACAAGGCAAGCTATTAAAAAGTTTGGGGTTTTTTTTGTTTTCATGTCCAGATCAGGTCAATAAATATGAAAAGGGTCTATGGAAAGATAATTCATTTAACTCTTTACCAAATGACAGTACTGTGGACTTGTCCAAATTGAAAGCATTTGCAGATGGCAAAAATAAATGTTAATCAAAAATTGAAAACTGATTTGGAAAAGGTAGAAAACATTGTGGGAAAAGAAGAAAATGCTGGTTACCAGCATTTTCTCCTTTTCCCACAATGTTTTCAAAGGCTTTCTTTCTCAGGGTCATCAAAACTAGGGACTGTGTGGTAATGGGTTAAATAAAGGAGAAACAGGTATTTTTGGATGCAGGTATCAAAAACCTTTGTAGCAGCAAAGTATTTTTTCTTTAGCATACATGTATTTCACATTAGTAAAGTTTTGGAACAAATCATGTCTTACATCTAACACATCTGAGCATATCCTTCAACATTAAAATAAATCATTCTGGTGAAAAACTGATTGATTGATTGATTATAAAGAGCACAGGCCACTGTTTTCAAAATTATTTCAGTTATGTCACCTTTGCCTGTGCACCTATACATGCTTTCCTGGAGTCTCTTTTTACCAGTACTCTTTCCAAGCCACTGGCTGCTTTCCCACATAACCATCGTTGAAACCATGGTCAGGAGTGAGAGAGGAATGAATCCTGTCGCAATAACTATCATCAATCCTCAGAAAGAAAATCGCCAAGCCAGTGATCGAACTCACGACCCCTTGTTCTCAAGTTTGCATGCTAGCAACTGAGCTACTGGAGCTTAGCGATATGACACAAAGAGGAGCCATTTCTTGTAGATCATCTTGCATTTGACTGCACTTTGTTACATTGTGAAAATAAGCCAGTCAACAGCAGCCATGTATCTTGACATACTGGTATTAACATTATATAAAGATACCTCAACCCTTTGCAAACCAATCCCAACCTTTAATGACCCGGATGGTTAAGAGTTTTGAAAACAATGTGGGAAAAGGAGAAAATGCTGATAGCCAGCATTTTCTCCTTTTCCCAAAATGTTTTCTAACCTATGATCTACAAATTTTGTTATCTGCAAATGCTTTCAAAATGGACCAAAGTAAATCTTATCATATAGTAAAGGGTTAAGAAGGCCAATAAATGATAATTAATGCAAATTCACAGAGAATAAGATTTTCTAAGAATTTCAGGATCTACAGTTTTGCAGCCATTACAACCAGAGTTTTTCAGAGAATCACATTCTTTCAATGAAAATTACAGCGGTCTATGGCAGAATTATGTTTGTGAAGCTCAATCAAGATTGCTCTAGTAGTTTTGGAGATGTTTAAAATGAATATTCTAACATCACATGCGAATTCTGATTTATAAACATTGTGCGAGGAAAGCGTGGTAAAATCTGCGACGATCTATGCAGAGTGATGTCATTCTATATCGAGTGACATCATGAGAGGGTTATTCAATGGAATTCAATCTTCATTCGCGTGTTTACTCCAAGTTTGAACTTGTTTTCTTTTCATTAAGAATTGGCCATGTTAAAATCAAAATAATCTTCTTTATATCATGGTCTATTGTTCAATAAACGACATTGTGAGTTATGAGGCGCAATAAATAAACCACTCAGCCTATCGCCCTCGTGGATTATTTATTTTGCCTCATAACTCACAACTGTGGTTTATTAAATGATAAAACACAATAGGAAGAAGATTATTTCTTAACCCTTTCCCAAACAAGCCCTGGTTTTTACATGTCTGCAGTAAGACTTTTGAAAACACTGTGGGAAAAGGAGCAATTTCTCCTTTTCCCACAATGTTTTCTACCCTTTTTGAGAACTTTCTGCCATTTTCTCAAAAACTAAAATTGTCGTCTGCAAACTCTTTCAGTTTGGAAGAGTCCAAAATTTGTTGTTTGGGGAAGGGTTAAGTAACACACACACATGCATGAGCTAATGACACAAGGTAAAAACGGAGCTAAAAACAAGCAACAAAATTAATGGTAACTCCTTACCAACACAACAAAGTGTTGGGCTAAAAAAACTGAAATCATTTGCAGACAACAAATTAAATGTTGCTTAACCCATTACCACACAATCCCTACTTTTGGCGACCCTGAGAAAGAAACTTATAGAAACAATTGTGGGAAAACGAGAAAATGCTGGTAACCAGCATTTTCTCCTTTTCCCACAATGTTTTCTACTCTTCACAAAACAAATTTCAAATTTTCAGTCACTTTCATTTTGTCATCTGCAAATGCTCTCAATCTGGACAAACCTAAAATTTTGTTGTTTGGTAATGATTTAATTCTTTACCAAACAACAAAATTTCAGAATGGTCCAAATTGACAGCTCTTGCAGATGAACAAATAAATGTATATCAAAAATTGAAATTCATTTCTAGCAGGGTAAAAAACATTGTGGAAAAAGGAGACATGCTGGTTACCAGCATTTTCTCCTTTTTCCACATGTTTTGAAAATGCTTCTATTTCAGGGATTGTTTGGTAAAGGGATAAATGATTATTTCTTTCTTTGTTAGGGTACAAAACATTGTTGGAAAAAAAGAAAATGCTGGTAACCAGAATTTCCTCCTTTTACCACAATGTTCTTACTGGTCTTTCCATTCAAGATTGCTAAAACTACAGACTGAGTGGTAAAGGGTGAAAAGTTATCATGATTCCTCTTGTGACTCCTTTGTTTTCTTGAAATCCAGTAACTTTCGCTGCCTAGATAATATCGGAGGTTCTGGTATTTCAAACCACCTGTAGATCTGATTACCATCTGCATTGTATACCATTGCCCCTTGGCCATCTTGAAGTTTGTTGATGGCTTTATTCCTTTCGAGAATTTCATCAAAATATAAAAGTCCCCCTTGTGCAAAGTTGTCTCCCAGATCTACTGCATACATGTCAGCCCTATAAATATTGAAGGCTTTTAAGGCCTTATTTGCATAGTAGTACAACAGCACCCAGCCTGTCAAACATGTAACACCACAGGCAAGACCCAAATATCCCATCTGTTTAAACATCACATAGGCCAGCACATATAAAGCCCCAAACTGACTACCAAAAACTGTTGTCAAAGCAAGCTTAAAATATATATCTAAGGAATCCAGCTGATAATACCCTGAGGCTATGGCAAACTTCTTGGCAGCATCACTTAATGCTACAGCTGAAAGATGCCTGTCTTTACACTCACTATTTTCTTTTGAATTCTTTATCTTGTCACTTTTCCGAAGGGAAAAACTCGCCGGTAAACCTGGATAAACAGATACAGACAGTTGAAATTTTTCATCAAATGATCCAGATATTTTATTAACCCTTTACTCCATAGACACTAATTTTGACATATCAACAATAGACAGCTTTTGAAAACATTGTGGGAAAAGGAGAAATTGCTCGTAACGAGCAATTTCTCCTATTCCTACAATGTTTCCCACTCAATCAGATATTTCTGTCCTCATTTATCTATATTCTTGACATCATATCTTTATTTGCTGCAGAAATGGAAGAGCGTCAAATTGGCTTATCAGGTAAAGGGTTAATTAGACAAAGACAGAAGGCTTCTAAAAAAATTTGTGACAACAAAATATTTTCTTTCTTTCTCACAATAAATTCTACCCTTTCAAAGTCATGTCCTACACTTTGCATCTTCACAAGCCAAGGCTGATGATTCACTATGCTACTCTACCCTTGGCGGATCGAGCTTAATTTTTACATTCACCCGATACGCTTTTTCATTGGATGTAGCCAGCTCTAGCTGCAACAAATGAAATCGCTCGTAGCATTTCATCTTTGATAACAAGAGCGGCAAATTGTCGCAAGATACGCCCGTCTTACCCCAAGTTGTAAAGCTGGGGCATGCACTGGACAAAATTCAAGTATGAAAAACAAAAATAAAGTGAGCAAGAGTTATGATTCCTGTGCACTGCACTCCCCCTTGATGAGATCTATCCACCTATGAAATTTCATAACCCTAGCTAGTATAGTTTTGGAGATATGCTCCGGACAAAATTCAAGTATGAATCAAAGGACTGAAGGTCCTGAAAGTCGCACTAATGGTGAAACCTTGATATTTTGGGACTGATAGGTGGTCATCACCCTTTTACAGGACAATCTTGCTTTTACGTAATTCAAACAGCTTTGGAAAACAGAGCTGAAAGAAATAAAAACTCATTTTATTTTACTCAAGGTTTTCTTCCAATTAGACTCAAATTTAATGGTTTACCGTAAGTCAAATTTGATTAGTTTTCAGCAATTCTTCGATTTTGACTAGTCTGCAATTTAGTTGAGCAAATGCAGTTACTTGTAATAGGCAGCTTCCCACCAAGTAAGATCTTTTCATTTTTCTTTTTCTTTAATATATCCATGTTGGCATATAGCCTGACATAATATACCCAAAACAATATTAAATGTATGTCATTGGTCACCTCTATTACTTGGAACTTACTGAAACAGTGCCACTGCATACCGATAATAGCACCTGACAATTTTTGAAAAGGGACACATAAGGGACATCTCTGTGAAATCATTTCAAAATCTGACCAACCATTTCAGTGAAGAAGAATTTTCAAGAATTTCTTCATGTCCGAATAGTGCAAGTGGACCCCATTTACCAGAGCCATGCTTCTTGATGGATCAGAATTTCGAAAACATTTTTGAAAATGGTCACCCAAAGAAGATTGCTTTGAAATTATTTTAAAATCTGATCATGGGTTTCAGAGAAGGTGAATTTTCAAGAAATTCTTCATTTCCATATTGTAGCCCCAATTCACCTGAGCCATGTTTCTTGGCAAATCAAAATTTCGCGAAAAAGTTTTTAAAAGGGTCACCCAAGGAACATCTCTGTGAACTTTTTTCAATATGTGATCAGCCGTTTCAGAGAAGTAAGAATATTCAAGAATTTCTGCATGTCCATATAAGTACAAGTAGCCCCCATTCACCAGAGCCATGTTTCTTGATGGATTGAAATTTCGCAAACAATTTTTGAAAAGGGTCACCCATAGAACATCCCTGAGAAATTATTTCAAAATCTGACCAGTGGTTTCAGAGAAGAAGAATTTTTTAGAATTTCTTCATTCCTGTATAGTGCAAATAGCCCCCATTCACCAGAGTCATGTTTCTTGACTGATCAAAATTTCACGAAAAAGTTTTGGAAAGGGTCACTTAAGGTAGTGGACCCGTAATAAGCATAGTGCAGCATGGCATAAAATTTCTGGACAGTTGATAAGACCTATTTTGTACAGATATGATACTGTTGCACATTTTTGACCGAACAGAAATTCCTTCGGGGTCCGTCTTGAAATTACTTGTTGATAATTTTGTTAGTTTCCAGAAAAGGGAGGTAATTATCATATCCATTTGTAATGAAATTATAGTAGTTATAGATTTATAAATGATAATTCTAGGAAGGACAAAAAAGAAAAAGTGGCTCGGTGAAAGTAGTACAATAGTGCTCAATTTTAATCTTAGCAAATTTTCTAGGGTAATATTATAGTGGAAATAGCTGTGTTCTATTACGGGTCCACTACGTTAAGGTACAACTCTGTGAAATTATTTTAAAATCTGGCCAGCTGTTTCAGAGAAGAAGATTTTTAAAGAATTTCTTAGAAAACTGTTTGGTTGCCATGGCAACCAAAACTTTTGACGTAATCAAATTCTGTGAACAATTTTCAAAGAGGACCTCCCAAGGAACATTCCAGCCAAGTTTGGTCCATATTGGCCCAGCGGTTTTGGAGGAGTTGATGTTTAAAGAATTGTTGATGACGCATGACGGATGACAGACACCAGGTGATCCTAAAAGCTTCCCTTGAGCATGTTGTGCTCAGGTTAGCTGAAAAAACAGTCCTAAGGTTTTTCATCTCAACCAAACTGACTCTCAAACTATAAAAAATATTTGCAAAGTAATTAATAACTATGCAATCTACAACAGGTTAAAGACCATTGTGAATAATTAGTTTAACTCATTACCAGACCAGCCCAATTTTAGGCTTGTCCAAATTGAAAGCATTTGCAGACGACAAAGTAAAAGTGACAGAAAATTTGAAATTTGTTTTGTGAAGGTTAGAAAAAATTGTGGGAAAAGGAGAAAATGCATTTTTTTCCCTTTTCCCACAATGTGTTCTAAAGGCTTCTTTCTCAGGGTAGTCGAAATTAGGGATTGTGTGGTAATGGGTTAATCACCACATTAAATTTGTTACACTCTTTTTGAGTGCTGAAATTGTATCTTTGCTATCCAAACAATGTAATTAATGTATCACATTTCTGTTATATCATTTCTTTAACCCATTACCACACAATCCCTACTTTTGACGCCCCTGAGAAAGAAGCCTTTTGAAAACACTGTGGGAAAAGGAGAAAATGCTGGTAACCAGAATTTTCTCCTTTTCCCACAGTGTTTTCTATCCTTCCCAGTACAAATTTCAGTTTTTCAGTCACCTTTATTTTGTCGTCTGCAAATGCTTTCAATTTAGACCAGTCCAAATTTTCTTGTGTGGTAAAGAGTTAAATGTGCTGATGCTTATGTTTTTTTTTTTTCATATATAAAACATATTTTTATAATGATGGATAAATATTTTTAAAGTATCCAATATGCTTTTTTTTTTTCATTAATAGTAACTTTATCTTCCTTAAAAAAAAAAAAAGTAGAAAGAAAAACGTGATTTTATCACTAAGCATTTGATTCACTTCGCTATGTTTATTGTTAAATAAGTTTCATCATTGGTTTTAATCATGTAAGGCAAATTTAAAATAAAGCAAGAGTTATAAATCGTCTTGATGACGAATACGTAATTTCTATTAATTTTTACATAAATTGAAGTTAGAAATACTATAAAAATCATGTGTTCATTTTGACTACACATTGGGTACGTTTTGACTCCACTTGGGTAGGTTTAGACTTCATTTGGGTAAGTTTTGACTCCATTCGGGTACGTTTTGACTTGGGTACGTTTTGGTTTGAGTACGTTTTGACTGTAAACCCCCTCAACAGTGCAACTGTCAATGTACGGTCGTAATTGCTGTACTTTACCTTGCGTTTCATATTTCATGTTGTATTTACTGTATACGGAGGGGATGAAATATCCTTGTCGCCACTCTTTTGGGGTCCGAACAAATGCAGTAATCAAAATTTTAACTTTACTGGTGTTAATCGTTATACATGTGCGTTTGTTTTCTATCCCGTCCGCCATTTGCATTTTCTTAATCAAAGTACAATTTTGTACTTCAAACTTAAGCTAATCAAAGACCTAAAATACTAGAATTGATAGTAAAAGTTCATGTCTGATTTCCATAAAATCGTGTATGTAAGCGTTTCGCATGCAGTTTTATGTGTTACAAAAGTTTTTTGATGTGTAATGGAATAGTTTTTGGGTGTTTTGGGGTATTCGAGTGGTTTGGGGTGTTTCATCCGAGACGTGCGTTACAAACTAGGTCAAAGCTGCGGAACGAAACAAATTTTCAAATTTAGAGCGAGTTTTACGATATTTAACCCTGAATTCATGGTTTGCATGGTTTAAAAGAGTTGATTTCAAATGACATCACTCGAGTCCGAAATTCCACCCTTACAAGCGAAGCTCTACCGGTCTCGATAATACATGAATATTTACAGTAAGGTGCTCTCGATAAGCCATATTAATCCGCGATCCCTTTTAAACTCACATTAAGCATTGATGGGGGATATCTTAGCTGAATTGTGTTTTCTTTACCCATCTAAACAAAGATAGATGTTAAATTTTCACATGATATACAAAATAACCGCATTTTTTTTTTTAAATTTAAAATTTGGGTCACGTTCTCCTTTTTTCTAGCGTAGGTATATGAGTTATATGAGTTACCGGGTCCAGTCCCATCATAAAGAACAAATTCCAGACATACCAAAGAAAAAGTAGTTCTACAGCGATTGGGTTAAAAGCAGAGTAACTGCACCTCGTTTATGAAGTATATACGACGTTTTTGATCCAATTTTTTGCATGATTCTTCAACCCACTATAGACACCCCCCAACCCACCCTGAGCTCCTCGAGCTCATCGCAAAAAGTCGAACGTTTTGACAAACGTGCGACTTAAAAACAACAAAGGGCAATAACTCAAAAATTAAGCAAGCAAGGATTATGATTCCTGTGCACTGCACTCCCCCTATGTGAGATCTATCCACCCATGAAATTTCATAACCCTAGGTAGTATAGTTTTGGAGATATGCTCCGGACAAAATTCAAGTATGAAAAACAACAAAGGGCAATAACTCAAAAATTAAGCAAGCAAGAGTTATGATTCCTGTGCACTGCACTGCCCCTATGTGAGATCTATCCACCCATGAAATTTCATAACTCTAAGTAGTATAGTTTTGGAGATAGGCTCCGGACAAAAATCAAGTATGAAAAACGACAAAGGGCAATAACTCAAAAATGAAGCGAGCAAGAGTTATGATTCCTGCGCACTGCACTCCCCCTCAATGCGATCTATCCACCCATGAAATTTCATAACCCTAGCTTGTATAGTTTTGGAGATATGGTCCGGACAAAAATTAAGTATGAAAAACAACAAAGGGCAATAACTCAAAAATTAAGCAAGCAAGAGTTATGATTCCTGCACACTGCACTCCCCCTCGATGAGATCTATCCACCCACAAAATTTCATAACCCTAGCTAGTATAGTTTTGGAGATATGGTCCGGACAAAAATCAAGTATGAAAAACAACGAAGGGCAATAACTCAAAAATTAAGCAAGCAAGAGTTATGATTCCTGCGCACTGCACTCCCCCTTGATGAGATCTATCCACCCATGAAATTTCATAACCCTAGCTAGTATAGTTTTGGAGATATGCTCCGGACAAAAATCAAGTATGAAAAACAACAAAGGGCAATAACTCAAAAATTAAGCAAGCAAGAGTTATGATTCCTGCGCACTGCACTCCCCCTCGATGAGATCTATCCACCCATGAAATTTCATAACCCTAGCTAGAATAGTTTTGGAGATATGCTCCGGACAAAGAACTGGACGCCGCCCGGACGCCCGTCCGCCCGCCAGGGGTGATCCCATAATACGTCCCGTCTTCGACGGGCGTATAAAAATAGAACAAGGTCGCTACCTTTCGAATAGAAGGTAAATATGGAAACCTACGTGGATGTCTACGTATCGCTTCATGTGTATTCGTAAGCAGTTTGTAAAATGATATTTCATTTGCTTTTAGAAATATGATGTAAAGGGGGGTAATAACCAGCATCCAATAGAGGGCGCATCGCAGGAATCTAAAAATCGGGCTCAGTCAGCCAAGGTAAGATCCACGTTGTGATCGTAAACTTGGCTCGCGACGATGTACAATTTGAGACACATTTGATTAATCACAGGGAAAGTTCTGAGCCATGCTCTGTGAATAGAGGACTTAACCCTTTATCTCATAAGGCATTTCTATGGTATCTCTAATAATTGATCCTAAATAACAGTAAGGATGAAGCTGTTTCTTACGTCAAGTTACAATTAGTACATGTAGTATTCAGCGAGTATTTACAAACATTTCATGTCATTCTTATTAGTATTCTTTCACAGGCTTTTGACATCCTGAGAGCATTAAAACCAAGTTAATGCACAGAAAACCCTTCCAAAATGCTTATATAATCTGGCTATAAACATAGCATTTTTAAAGGGGTTTCTTGCTTGCAGAAGGGTAACAGATGTTTCGTACTTTCGTAACAGACAAATTTTGTAACAGAATGTCAAATGCCGGTGATTCTTTCATCTTTATTGTAGAAACTAATTATTGAAAACATACAAAAACATTCTTCTAATTGACACCCTTTGATAGCATAGAAAACATTGTGGCAAAAGGTGAAATTGCTCGTCACGAGCAATTTCACCTTTTGCCACAATGTTTTCCAAAGACTCCTACAAGCAATGCGTAGAAATGAGTATCTATGGACGAAAGGGTTAATGCATCTGGGAAAAGTATCGGCCCAGGTCAGCCTACACAGCCTAGGGAGGCTGGCCTCGGCTGAAAATTTTCGCTATTCGTCTGTCAATTCTCTGTTTGTCAAAGGAGCAGTCTACCTCAATATTAAGTTGGTTATTTGAAAATAATGGCTTTTGCGGGTCTATAATTATGTGGTGACTTGGTCCGGTATCATGTATAACAGAGATGCATTAAGCTCTCTCTTAGACTGTAGTGACGCCAGTTTTGATCCCAAGTCTACTAGATCATGCTACATACCATATACTACAGCTCTAAGTCCTTTGGATTGAAACAAGAAGATTTACAAAGTTTTTATTATACAAACCCATGAAAACATTGTGACCCCTTCATGTAAAGCAATAACCTTGACCCCACAGGCATCATTTGAACAAGTTGGTAGAAGCTCACACGATAAGGCTCAATTTAAAGTTTTGTAGCCTAAAACCAAAATAGTATTGAACAAGAAGATTTTTAAGATTTACCCAATTTTTTTCCATATGGTTACCATGGCAACCATTGTTCGGTTAGGAATCCAAATCTTTGCACAACTTTGAAAAGCCTTGGCCCAAACTAAATTCGCATGAAGTTTAGTTTCTGATTGGCCATGTGGTATAGGAGGACTAAAATGTTTGAAAAAACTATTGACAATAAATTACATCAAAGGGACCACAAAAAATGGGTGCTCAAAGGAATTAACTGTCAGCACTTTCTGCTCCAGTGAGACAATTAACCCACATCTATAGAAACTAACTTACCTATGTAGGATGTTTGCTGCAGCATGCAACTCCCAATAGTGACTACATCAGCACTTTTGGACAAGAAATAATCAACATCAGCAAGAGACCTTACGCTTACATTTTTCATCAACAAATAATCTTCTACCTACAGTGAGATGAGAAATACGTGTTACATATGGTCTGCATTCCACAAAAATGGGCAATCGGACATTTGTGTAAAGTGTCGATGGTTGGTTGGTTGTGTTGGGGTTTAACACCACTTTAACAGCTAAGGTCATATCATGGCAGTTGGTGACACACATGTATTTCCTGGCTTTCTCATACCTGTACTTAAACAACTTTCTTTCCAAAGCCACTGACTACTTTTCTCACATGCTTCAGCAGAGGTGCGAGGCGAAAATACGCCGGAAAGAAAGTTCGCCTCAACCGGGTATCGAACTCACAACCACCAGGTCATGAGTCCGACACGCTCACCACTGAGCCAACTGGGCGGGCTGTGAAGTGTAATTTCAGATCAGCCTGCACAGTCCATGCAAGCTAATCCGAGACAGCACTTTACGACTACTTCAGATTTTTGTTCCACAGTAGAGTTGTGCAAAATAGAAAATTACATAAAAATGGAAAGTGTTGTTTCGGATTACTCTGCACAGACTGCACAGGCTGATCTGATACAACACTTTACACAAATGTCTGAATGCCCCTTTTTTCCTGTGTTGCAAGCCATTTGTTACAAACCTGGCTCCAACACTGGTAGTTGTCTATAGAGTTGGTATTCATATTTCATCTAGGTAAATATTTATAACAAGTACAAACAATACAGGTGTAAGTTAAGAGTGAAGGTGATACAAAGTATTACTCTCTGTAACCCCATCCTCTAAGCTTTCTTCATCTATAAAAGAGTGCAAACGGAGAGAGAGAAGTGTTTTAAAACCCATTACCACACAATCCCTTCTTTTGATGACCCTGACAAAGAAGCCTTTACAAAACATTGTGAGAAAAGGAGAAAATTCTGGTAACCAGCATTTTGTCCTTTTCCAACAATGTTTTGTACTCTTCACAAAATAAATTTCAGATTTTCAGTCACATTCATTCTGTTGTCTGCAAACGCTTTCGATTTAGAAAAGCCTAAAATAGTGTCATTTGGTAATGACTGAGTCAATGAATGGGAGGCGGGGGTGAGAAAGAGAGAGAGAGAGAGAGAGAGAGAGTTATTAACCCTTTAAAACACAGCAAAACTTAAGACCTGTCTACATTGAAGGACTTTAATCTTTACCAAAAGACATGTTAATTTCAGACTAGTCCAAATTGGAAGAATTTGCAGACGACAAAATTAATGTGACACAAAAAGTTAAAGTTGTTTTGGGAAGGGAAGAACCTTTTGTGTAAAAAGGAGAAAATGCTGGTTACCAAAAGGTTTTGAGAAGGCTTCTTTCTCAGGGTCATGAAAACCAGGGAATGTGTGGTAAAGTGTTAAGACCCTTCCCTAAAATTACAAATTTTAAACACTTTCTATCTGAGAGCATCAGTCTGGTGACAACAAATTTAGTGTTGGTAAATATTAGCCTTAGGTCTTAACTCATTACCAAACGACAAAATTTTGGGTTTGTCCATATCGAAAGCATTTGCAGATGGCAAAAGAAAAGTGACTGAAAATTTAAAATTTGTTTAGTGAAGAGAAGAAAACATTGTGGGAAAAGGAGAAAATGCTGGTTACCAGCATTTTCTCCTTTTCGCACAATGTTTTCTAAAGCCTTCTTTCTCAGGGGCGTCAAAAGTAGGGATTGTGTGGTAATGGGTTAAATTGAGTAGAAAACATTGTGGGAAGATAAAAAAAAATGCTGGTTACCAGCATTTTCTCTTTTTCCCAACAATGTTTTCAAATGCCTTCTTTCCCAGGGCTATAAAACCCAGGGACTGTTTGGTAAAGGGTTAAAATGATACCAATTCAAATGTTCCTTAAATGAATTTCTCCTTGATAGAAAACTTGAGAAAATGATAAAAGGCTGGTTAATACCATTTTCTCCTTATCCTGCATTATTTTCAAAAGCTCCTTTTTTCTCAGGGTCATTAAAACTCAGGATTGCGCGGTATACAGTTAAAAAAGTATAAGTGTGCACATGTGGGAAAATGAAAGACAGACAGAATGAAGGACAGACATACAGGTAGGTCACCATATGTTATTGGATCATTATCTCCCACCAGATGGCATTCTCTAAATACACATCTATCTAATTTGGGCATCCTGGGTACAGAACAGAACTACTTTACTACACGACAACCGGTCCGACGAATCACTGAAATACCATTGAAACACCGAAATACCCCAAATTCCCAATTTGTCGCTATCGAGTTCAGATTACTGATAAAAGTCAAAATTAATTATCTTTTTTCAGGATATCTGGCACAAAATTTTAGCCTTGACAGAATTATTTGCAGACGACAATTTCAGTGTGGTACAAATGGTGCAATTTCTCTATGATAGGGTAGAAAATATTGCGGAAAAAGGAGAAAATGCTGGTTACCAGCATTTTCTCCTTTTCCCACAATATTTTCAAAAGGATTCTTTCCCAGGGTTGTTAAATTTTTTTTCTTCTGTCATGTTTTAAACTTACCATCAATCAACAATAGTTTCCTCAAATATCACGAAAAAAGACAAATATATCATATTGTTATCAGTTATCTAAACTCGAAAGAAAAAAATTAGGGTACTTCGGTGTTTCGGTGGTATTTCTGTGATTCGTCGGACCCCACGACGACCAATACTTTGAATTTCAAAGTAGCGTCCTTAATAAGATGCTTGTGATCAGCTAGCATGTAACCTATGCACTGGTCAATTATTAAAACAGCCCCTACAGGCTTGTGTAACAGCTTTTGATACAAGCCCTGCTTTTCCCTAGTATGTCGGATCAGTATTGCATCATAGCAGACAGGTGACTTACATTCTTTGTTAGTGCCAATGTTTCGGCATCTAAAGCCTTTTCCTCTTCATAGAACTGTAATTTCTTCTTTACTGCAGGTACTCCATATGATCCAATTGTTATATCTTCAAAAACAGACCAGTATAACCCTCCTCCAGTTGAAAGACAAATTGCTGCAGCTGCACCAAAACTATTACGTGCTGCTAGCAGCATCCTCTATTGATCATGCACTCTCCTTCCAGGCGTCTATGCTTGTTTTAAAAAATGTCTGTTTTCTTGTTTTTCCAACTTCTTATATGGTAATGACAGGTAATACTTCTTGCTGCCACACCAGTTCTGTGAAAAAATAAAAATGGCAATTTTCACATCTTTCCAGTTTAACTCTTTACCAAACAAGCATTTTAGACTGGCTTGAATTGAAAGCACTTGTAGACGACAGAGTAAGCATAACTCAAGCAACAATATTCAAATCTTTTACACTGAGAATCCTTTTTCTGCATTATGATTTTTCTAACACCACATGGAGTAAATATCCATCTGTATCTATGACTCAAGTTCCTTAACAACCAGAGTATATTAACTAAACATAATATGAATTTAAAACTGTCTGCCCAGATCTATAACAAAGTTTCCTGTCTGATTTTACAACACTTTAAAAATTTATATCATATTTAACACTTTACCACATGCAAAATTTTAGACCTACAATATTGTGTAATTCGGTATATTTCTGTGTAACTCGGTAATGCCATTTGCCATGTATTGAATAGACCCCGCGGGCGAAGGGGGGAGGGGGCGAAACGTCATGTTACCCTCGAAAACTAATTACCAAATGATTCAAAATAGTGTTTCACAGATCCTGTGGAGAAAGATGGCTGATTAGAAAAACCTGATTTGTTTTCTGTTAGTAATTTTGTACTGTTCAGTAAAGTTAAACGCTTAATACAAGATTATTAACTTGAACCTGGCTTTCTCGTCCAGTCGAACTCGTTGGTTAGATTTTCACGGTCACACTAGTGTCACGAAGTGACCGTATGCGTTTATTCTGCGGGCTCGTCGGAACTTTTCTGTTTTGTGGGCGCTTCACAAGATACTCAACTACACGCGTTTTATATGGTCTAATATTGGTGCAAAAATTGAGAATAACAAATGTTTAGGGTCAAACTATCTACACTTTTTTAAATTCCCCCATCATTTCGGACTGTTTCCCTAGAACAAGATGCTATGATGGCATATGGTTTTGCCACGAGATACAAGATAGCTATCATGACAATGTTTGTAAACTATCGCGATAAAATAAAGTTTCCTGGAATTTTGTGAGATAGTAAAAAAGTATAACAATAAAATTGAAATTTTAAATATTATCAAGATAAACTTAATATTTAACGCAAAACTTCTCAATCAGGTATGAAGCTGACATTCGAGATAAAATTATCGCGATAGTTACATCCATTTCTCTATATACCTAACAGAGCTCCAGATAGAGGGAGTAAATTTGATTTAACACTTTACCCCATAGGGCATTTTTATGGTATATCTAATTAACCCTAAATAACAGCAATGATGAAGCCGTTTTTTATGGGTATATGACACCTTTTGATAGCAAAGAAAACATTGTGACAAAAGGTGAAATTGCTCGTCACGAGCAATTTCAACTTTTGCCACAATGTTTCCAAAGGCTCCTATAAGCAATGCATAGAAATGAGAATCTATGGAGAAAAGGGTTGAGAATAAAAATATGTATTATTTTGCACCAAACCCTATGTTTTGAATACTTATTAAAATTGTCTCAAAGAGACGATTCTAGTAACGAGTACCAAGAACATAAGAATAGTATCGTGGCATATTTCTGCTACGAGTTGTGAGATTGCTTTCATGATAATTTTACAAAACTATTGCAATAAAATTAAAGTTTCATGGAAATTTTATCGATAAATGAAAAAGTTTCCAGAAAAATTATGATGATATTAAAGTTAAGTCATTACCAAACAACAAAATTTTATATTTGTCCAAATTGAAAGCATTTGCGGACGGCAAAATAAAAGAGACCGAAAAAATTGAAATTTGTTGTGTGAAGGGTAGAAAACATTGTGGAAAAAAAGGAGAAAATGCTGGTTACCAGCATTTTCTCCTTTTCCCACAATGTTTTCTACAGGCTCCTTTCTCAGGGTCGTCAAAAGTATCGATTGTGTGGTACTAATGGGTTAACATTTTAACACAAAATTTCTCTATCGTACACGAACATGATAAAGTCATCTTGATAAGTTGATAGGCCTCACTGTTTCTTGATATCTACAGGTATGAATATGTAGCCGGGTACAGGTATTTGGTGATATAACGTGCGGCCGTATCATAGGCGTAACCTGGAAAAAATAAATAATATGCACGCCGAAGTTTGCCATTTTTGAGGCAGTTGACGAGAGCAATTCGGAATCAGCCGAATGGAATTGGAGTCATAAAATCAAGATATTTCTGATCTTAGCTGTTTTAGAAAACGTCCAAACTGAAAAATACGCAAAAAGAGGCAAGCTACGGCATATTCTCTATTTTTTAATATTACGCGCGTGCGTGGTGTGCGTAATAGAAGTTACGCCTATGCGTATCGACACGTGGTTCGGTAGCTCAGTTGGTTAGAGTGCAGAAACGGTATTCCTGAGGCCCTGGTCGAGCCGCACGATATATCACCAAATACCTGTACCCGGCTACAAGTAGAAAATTTATCGTGCGGGTGAACTCGGAAGGTTTGGACTTCCCAAGATTGTAGTTAGTACAAATCAAATTATGGGGAAAAAAATGTAGCTTAAATTTTGACAAGACTCGAAATGGACAGCTAGAAGTCTTCTACGAATATTATAAATCATTCTGGGAAAAGGAGAATCCATAAGGCTGTAGACGAAGATGTTTTGAAACCGTATTTATAATATACAGATATAGTGAATGTCAATAATGGGCATGAAAGAAAAAAAATCATAGTAACAGAGAGAATTATCACGATATTTTTATCGTGAATATTTTTGTTATAGATTTAGATAACTTTTCCGGGAAACTTTGTTTTCATCACGATATATATATAGTCCTCTTAACCCTTTACCGAACGAAGAAATTTTAGACTGACCAGTCCAAATTTGAAGCATTTTGCCGACAACAAAATTAACGTGTCTCAAAAGTTGAAATTTGTTTTGGGAAGGGTTGAAAACATTGTGGGAAAAGAAGAATATGCTGCTTTCCAGCGTTTTCTTCTTTTCCCACAATGTTTTCTAAAGGCTTCTTTTCCAGGGTCCTGAAAACCAGGGATTGTTTGGGAAAGGGTTAAATTATCGCAATAACTATCTTGAATCTTGCGGCAGAAATATTTCACCATTCCGTTCAGGGAAAAGGCAATTCATAAAGATACAGACGACTTCAGATGTGCCGAAACCGTGTCTAATTGTAAAAACTGTGAATGTCAGTTGTGGGCACTATTTAACCCTTTCCCAAACAATCTCTGGTTTTTACGGGTCTGGAATAGTAGCCTTTTGAAAACCTTGTAGGAAAAAGAGAAAATGCTGGTAACCACCATTTTCTCCTGTTCCCACAATGTTTTCTACCCGATCACAGACAGAAATAATCTTTTCAGCAAGAGTTGAATTGTTGTCTGCAAATACTTTCAATTTGGTCTAGTCCAAAAGTTTATCGTTTGGGAAAGGGTTAAAGCAAAAAACAAAAAAAAAAAACAAAAAAATCAAGATAACAGTTAGTATCATTTCGACATTTTCATCGTGAATTTTTCGTTATCTAGATAATACTTCAAGGAAACTTTGCTTTATCACGATAGTTCTCACAAATTATCGCAATAGCTATATATCTCGTAGATCTCGCGGCAAAAATACACCACCATATTTTCACTCACCGCGAGATAAACAATGACACAATAGTACAGGTTGATCTATATATATTTTTATACACCTTCGATACCTCGAATAGATACCTTCTTTACACAATAAACATATTTTAACCCAACATAATATTTCTTTACTCAAGAAAATTGATGTGTTCAAACAAAGATAATTCAGTATCTTATACACATTATATAGATCTATACATCATTCATACATAATAAAATTATATAAAATAGATAATAAATATCTTAATACAGAATATATGTATAATATAAATTTTAATCTGGAAGACATATATTACAAGATACAATACTGCAACGTATTACACGCCATACTAAACACAGCAAAACACCATGAAATCCGTTTCGATCCGATTTTTAGGTTTGTCCGGTTCGACCCGGTGAATTGTGCCTTTCAACCAGCTGTGCGCGAAGTACGGTTATTACGAAACGAAATGGCCCAAATGAGCATCGTACAGGTCAAATTTTAATTATTTGTATGATTGATCGATATTTTTGTGCAGTAGATGATGAAAATTACAGATGCAAGAAGTCTGTACGTATCAGCGTACAGATAAACTCGAAAAAGCAAATTGTCGTTAAAGCTGAAGCGGCATATTCGTTGATTCGTCACCTGTATTATTCGTTACTTTGGTAACTATGCGAATGTATAACATCGACAGGGGTTTTTGCTTTAATTGTCAGCTTATAGTGTATCATTTTTAGGCAACAGATGAGTTACTGAATAGTTACAATTTACGGCAAATGCACAAAATCATGTTGAATATGTGTTGTGAAGTAATTTTAGTAAATTGACCCATTCATGATAGGAATCATCCTTGTTGTAGATTTTGAGGCTGTCTTTTCATAGTTCAAAGATAAGATTAACCCTTCATCACATCCCAGAGATTTAGGTACCCTTGCCCAACAAATTTTAGACTCTTCCGGATTCAAAACATCTGCAAATAATAAGTTCAAAATTGGTTTCATTGTGCTTGAATTCTTGGATAGTGTAGAAAACATCGTGGGAAAATGAGAAAATGCTGGTTAAGAGCATTTTCTCCTTTTCCACAATGTTTCCAACTGTCATTTTCCATGGAGTTGTTTGATCTCTTGATTTGTGTGATAAAGGGTAAAGGAAAAGGCTTTTGAAAGATTTTTTGAAACATTGTCTCCTTTTCCAGCATTTTTTTTTCTATATTTCAGAGCAAATCAAATCATTTTAGCATCATTGATTGTCTGCAACTGCTTAGACTTCTGGCTAGTGTGAAACATTGTCATTTAGTCTGGAGGTAAATTCACAGGAGTAGTATAGATCTGACTTTGTAGAGATAAACTTAAAAGGTTTTTCTCTTTCAAAGCTGTGAATAGTCCATTTGCACATTAACTCATTCCAATGTTTTAGGCTTGTCCAAACTGAAAGCATTTGCTGACAACAAAATAAAAGTGACAGAAAATTTGATATTTGTCATGTAAAGAGTAGAAAACATTGTGGGAAAAGGAGAAAATGCTGGTTACCAGCATTTTCTCCTTTTCCCACAATGTTTTCTACAGGCTTCTTCTTCAGGAGCGTCAAAAGTAGGGATTGTGTGGTAATGGGTTAATTTAACTCATTACCAAATGCCAGTGTTTTAGGCTTGTCCAAACTGAAAGCATTTGCAGACAACAAAATAAAAGTGACTGTAAATTTTAAATTTGTCATGTGAAGAGTAGAAAACATTGTGGGAAAAGGAGAAAATGCTGCTAACCAGCATTTTCTCATTTTCCCACAATGTTTTCTACAGGCTTCTTTTTCAGGGTCATCAAAAGTAGGGATTGTGTGGTAATGGGTTAAGGCAATGTAACAAACTTTTGGACTTGACTGAATTGAAAGCATTTGAACAACATCAAAAAAATGTAGCTGACATAATTGTTGTCTCTGTTGGGGTACGAAAAGATTTTTTCCTAGTCCCACACCCCGACTTGGCCAATTTCTTTCTGAGGGTTGTGGTTGCTACAGGATGCATTCCTCTCCCACTGCTGACCATCATCTTGACGATGGTCATGCTGGAAAGCAGCCAGTGGCTTGGAAAGAAAATTGTGCGGAGTACTGGTAAAGAGACTGCAGGAAAGTATGGTTAGGTACATCAGTTGGCCGCCACAACATAACTGAAATAATGTTGAAAACAGTGTTTAATACCACAGTGACCACACACTCAATCAGAATGGCATTAAACGCCATACAATAAATCAAACAATCCTTTTTTAACAATGTTTTCAAAAGCTATCTCCTTTAGGGTTGTTTAACTCTTTACCACACAATCCCGACTTTTAACGACCTTGAGAAAGAAGCCCTTTGAAAACACTGTGGGAAAAGGAGAAAATGCTGGTGACCAGCATTTTCTCCTTTCCCCACTGTGTTTTCTACCCTTCCCAAACCGATTTTAATTTTTCAGTACCTTAATTTTGTTTTCTGCAAATGCTTTCATTTTGGACCTGCCTAAAATTTTTGTGTGGGGTAAAGAGTTAAAGTCCAGATTTGATGGTAAAGGCTTCATTAATTTAAAATTGTAGGCTCTTAAAGATGGAACCTGGAAACTACGCCGACAGTTTATTGTGACTGGTATAGGAATAGCAGGATGGATAACCTTCAAGTACTCGCCTTATTCTAAAGTAGTGAACAGGACTGGGTTTTTATTTTTTGGCACAGAACAGGGACCTCGAAAAGAGATTGCTCGGCTACGAAGTCTTGGGTTCAAAATACCTACATATGAAGATCAATTGCGGAAAATGACATTTTCTATATCACAGAAAATTATAGATCAGGTAGTACCTTTTACTGTCCATGAATACTCTGGGCTTATCCTATTGCTTTTTATCACATAAATTCCATGGTGTTCAGTGTAATTACACTCATTAAAGATTTTCTTATCACACACATATTTGAGATGAGCATTGTGTGGCATTGATCAGTTATCATATTGTTTTGTATTTCTGTCAGTGAAGTGAATGGGGTTTTATTTGTGGAAATTAACATAATTATATTCCTAGATGGTTGCCTGAGATTTTTAGCTCACCTGAGCACAACGTGCTCAGGGGGAGCTATTGTGACCGGTCATCGTCCGGCGTCCGTCCGTCCGTCCGTCCATCTGTCCGTCCGTCCGTTAACAATTTCTTTAAAAATCTTCTCCTCCAAAACCAGAAGGCCAATCTTGATAAAACTTGGCAGGAATGTTCCTTGGGTGAAGCTCTACAAAAATTGTTAAAAGAATCTAATTCCAACAAAAACTCTGGTTGCCATGGCAACAAAATGGCTGAAAATGGAAAAATTTTTAAAAATCTTCTTGTGACAAATTATAAGGCCAGGAGCATTCATATTTTGTATGAAGCATCATTGGGTGACCCTTTACCAAAATTGTTAAAATTATTCCCCTGGGGTCATATTTGGGCTTTGCCCGGGCGCACCCTATTTTACATAGAAACAAAGAAGGAAAGCTTTAAAAAATCTTCTTCTGACAAACCATAATGGCTAGAGCATTCATATTTGGTATGTAGCATTATCTGATGATCCTGTACCAAAATTGTTAAAATTATTCCTCTGCTGTCATATTTGGGTTCTGCCCGGGCGCACCCTATTTTAAAATCTTTAAAAATCTTCTTGTGACAAAACATAAGGTTGGGAACATTCATATTTTGTTTGAAACATCATTGGGTGACCCCTTACCAAAATTGTTAAAATCATTCCCATAGGGTCATATTTGGGCTTTGCCCGGGCGCACTCTATTTTACATAGAAATTTAGAAGGAAATCTTTAAAACTTCTTCTGGTGACAAATCATAATGGCTAGAACATTCCTATTTAGTGTGTAGCATTAACTTATGATCTTCTACCAAAATTGTTGAAATTAGCCTTCTGCGGTCATATTTGGGCTCTGCCCGGGTGCACCCTATTTTACAATCTTTAAAAAAATTGATGTTAAACAGCAGCTTTTAGCTCCACTGGCCAAAGACAAAGAAGAAAATCTGTAAACATATTTTTGTGACAAACCCCAGGGTATGCCTTATTTGAAAAGAATAAATAGCCTGCCCTTGATAAACCATGTAAGTTACAAATATACTCAGGTGAGCGATATAGGACCATCATGGTCCTCTTGTTGAAAGATTTTTATGTGATAAAAGAATCTTAACATTCATTGGCTTGGCTTTTGAGATGACTTTTTTTTATTTACCCTTTTCCACAAAATCGTGAGTTTTAATGAGGATTGGAAAAATTCTTTTAAAAATATGGGTAAATGAGTAAATGCATGTCACCAGTATTGTTAGCTCAACTGAGGACAAAATGCTCAAGATGAGCTTTTGTGATCATGCCTGTGTCTGGAGTCTGGTGTCTGCCATGCATTGTCAACATTTACCAACATTTTACCAGGTGTAGGCCAGGTGGAAGTTAGCATGTTTGTCTTGGTGATACCTCAGACGACTTGGATAATGTGTTATGTCAGATTGAAAACTATGTCACTAGGTCAAATCTTACAAAAAACCTTGTGTGAAAACTAGAGGTGTTATTTCCAATCCAGTGCTCTTGAAAATTAGTCAGTGTTTGTCTTGATGATATCTTGGATGAGTTACAAAATGGGTCACATGGTTAAAAACTAGGTTGATTCTGCAGAATCGAGAGAGATTAGTATAAGTTGTAAGAACTTGTTTCTCAATCGATGTAAAATGAATATGTTTAAACTTAACTAAAAACTAGGTCACTAGGTCAAATCTTTGAAAATAGCTTGAAATAAAATTGGGTCATTTTGGATTGAAAACTAGGTCACCAGGTCAAATCTTTCAAAACCTTGTGTTATGCCCTAGAGGCCAAATTTTCAATCCTGTACCAGTGAAAGTTTGTCAGCATGTTTTCTGAACAATATCTTGACAATATCTTGGTAATATATAGGTCACTAGGTCAAGTCTTAGAAAATTCTTATGTATATTCTAGAGAGCACATTTTTGAATCAAAACTTATGAAACTTAATAATAATAATCTTAAACTAGTTTGAAATGGGTCATGTTGGATAATAAACTAGGTCACTGGGTCAAATTTTAGTGGTAAAACCTCATGTACACTCTACACAATATTTTTGTCAAATACTTGTGAAAGGTGGTCAGAATGTTTTTCTGGATAATTCTACAGACCTAGTTTAAAAAAGGCAATGTTGAGCTTAAAAGTAGGTCACTGAGATAAGTTGCAGAAAAAGCTTGAGGCTTTAAATTAAAGTCCAATACTTGTGAAAGTTTGTCAGAATGTCTGTCATGAATATTTGTCAGAATGTTTGTCATTATATCTTCGAATAGATTAGAAACGGGTCCTCTATGCTCAAAAGAGCGACCTCAGGGCCATCATGGCCCTTTTGATTCCTTTCCCAATAGCATTTTCTATCCCTTCTATTTTTGAGTCACAATTACTGTGATGTAGGCAAAATCTTTCAAAATGGGTATGACTACAACTTTTTCGTTTGATAAAAAATTGAAGGCAGAGGGTAGCTTATAAAAACTTTTGCTGGTAGTGAACACAAGTAAACAATGTGAGTGGTAAAATGCATTTTACACACAATGACCCCCCTGGGAAAGAAGGCTTTTGAAAACAATGTGGGAAAGGAGAAAATGCTGATAACCAGCATTTTCTCCTTTTCCCACAATGTTTTTTACCCTGTCAAAGAAACATTGCGTCATTTGAGCCACCATGAAATTGTCATCTTTGAATCCAACAATGTTAAAATTTTGTCATCTGGTAAAGGGTTAAGTTTAACCATGCCATTGAAAGGTCTGAAGGTGCCCCTGTATTATTGTAAGATACGTCCAAGTGTTTGTGACCAGCAGGAAAAAAAAGGGTTTTAAAATTTGGTCAAAAGTTGCAGTTCATCCTTTCTTTGTGTACCTTTACCTGACTACATTTGAAAACATTGTGATGAAAGAATAAAATGCTGATAGTGTATTGGTAAACATTATTCTCCTTTCCCCACAGTGTTTCAGCCACAGTTCATCTTTCACCTGCAGATGCTTTGAATACAGACAAGTTAAAATTTTTGTTGCGTGGTAAGGATTTAATCCTTTACAACACAATCCCGACTTTTAACAACCCTGAAAAGGAAGCCTGTTGATAACATTGAGGGAAAACCTTTTGAAAACATTGAGGAAACAAGAGCGGCAAATTGTCGCAAGATACGCCCGTCTTACCCCAAGTTGTAAAGCTGGGGCATGCACCAGACAAAATTCAAGTATGAAAAACAACAAAGGGCAATAACTCAAAAATTAAGCAAGCAAGAGTTGTGATTTTGGTGCACTGCACTCCCCCTTGATGAGATCTATCCACCAATGAAATTTCATAACCCTAGCTAGTATAGTTTTAGAGATATGCTTCGGACAAAAATCAAGTATGAAAAACGACAAAGGGCAATAACTCAAAAATTAAGCAAGCAAGAGTTATGATTCCTGTGCACTGCACTCCGCCTCGGTGAGATCTATCCACCCATGAAATTTCATAACCCTAGCTAGTATAGTTTTGGAGATATTCACCGGACAAAATTCAAGTATAAAAAATGACAAAGGGCAATAACTGAAAAATTAAGAAAGCAAGAGTTATGATTCTTGTGCACTGCACTCCCCCTCAGTGAGATCTATCCACCCATGAAATTTCATAACCCTAGCTACTATAGTTTTGGAGATATGCTCCGGACAAAATTCAAGTATGAAAAACAACAAAGGGCAATAACTCAAAAATTAAGCAAGCAAGAGTTGTGATTTGTGTGCACTGCACCCCCCATCCATGAGATCTATCCACCCATGAAATTTCATAACCCTAGGTAGTATAGTATTGGTGATATGCTTCGGACAAAAATCAAGTATGAAAAACGACAAAGGGCAATAACTCAAAAATTAAGCAAGCAAGGATTATGATTCCTGTGCACTGCACTCCGCCTCGGTGAGATCTATCCACCCATGAAATTTCATAACCCTAGCTAGTATAGTTTTGGAGATATTCACCGGACAAAATTCAAGTATAAAAAACGACAAAGGGCAATAACTCAAAAATTAAGCGAGCAAGAGTTATGATTCTTGTGCACTGCACTCCCCCTCAGTGAGATCTATCCACCCATGAAATTTCATAACCCTAGCTACTATAGTTTTGGAGATATGCTCCGGACAAAATTCAAGTATGAAAAACAACAAAGGGCAATAACTCAAAAATTAAGCAAGCAAGAGTTATGATTCTTGTGCACTGCACTCCCCCTGAATGAGATCTATCCACCCATGAAATTTCATAACCCTAGCTACTATAGTTTTGGAGATATGCTCCGGACAAAATTCAAGTATGAAAAACAACAAAGGGCAATAACTCAAAAATTAAGCAAGCAAGAGTTGTGATTCTTGTGCACTGCACTCCCCCTTGATGAGATCTATCCACCCATGAAATTTCATAACCCTAGCTAGTATAGTTTTGGAGATATGCTCCGGACAAAATTCAAGTATGAAAAACAACAAAGGGCAATAACTCAAAAATTAAGCGAGCAAGAGTTGTGATTCTTGTGCACTGCACTCCGCCTCGATGAGATCTATCCACCCATGAAATTTCATAACCCTAGCTTGTATAGTTTGGGAGATATGCTCCGGACAAAGAACTGGACGCCGCCTGCCCGCCCGCCCGCCCGCCCGCCACAGGTGATCCCATAATACGTCCCGTCTTCGACGGGCGTATAAAAAGGAGAAAATGCTGGCAACCAGCATTTTTCCCCCTTTACCACAGTTGTTTTCTACCTTATCAAATATCGAAATTACCAATGTAGCAACATTTGATTTTTCATCTGCACAGTCATGCATTCAGTTTGGACCAGTCTAAAGTTTTGAGGTTGGTTAGAGAACTGTTATGCAAAAAAAAACCAAAACCTTAACCCTTTACCACACATTCCCGACTTTTGATGACCCTGAAGAAGAAGCCTTTTGAAAACATTGTGAGAAAAGGAGAAAATGCTGGTAACCAGCATTTTCTGCTTTTCCCACTATGTTTTCTACCTTTCCCAAGGCAAGTTTCAATTTTTCAGTCACATTTTATTTTTGTTGTCTGCAAAATTTATGGTTTGAATTTGGACCAGTCTAAAATTTTCTTGTGTGGTAAAGAATTTTAATGATAAAAAATCCAAACATATCTGAAATTTCATATTTTTTCCTCTTTTTTTTTTCCTCTAGGCAATAGCAGATATAAACACGAATAGAAAAACCCCAATTGATGTCAGCAAAGTTAATTTTGCAACAACATTAGCCGTCCATCTTGGTAGCGAATACCACTCAGGATCGTTGAAAAACGGGGGGTTTATAGGTGAGGTTGAAAATTTAACGCTTTCCCAAACTGACAATTTGAGACATTTCTAGACTGACCACATCTTCATATCACTTAACCCATTACCAAACGACAATATTTTAGACTGGTCCAAATTGAAAGCATTTGCAGACGACAAAATAAAAGTGATTGAAAATTTGAAATTTGTTTTGTGAAGGATAGAAAACATTGTGGGAAAAGGAGAAAATGCTGGTTACCAGCATTTTCTCCTTATCCCACAATGTTTTCTAAAGGCTTCTTTCTCAGGGGCGTCAAAAGTAGGGAATGTGTGGTAATGGGTTGATTGATTTAAGTGAGTTAAAGCTCCTTAATAGGGTAGAAAACATAGTAGAAAATGCTGAATACCAGCATTTTCTCCATTACCATTTATGTTTTCCAAGGCCTTCTTCCTCGGGTTGTCACAACATTGAATTGTTTGTTACAAGATCAAGTTACTTTTAACTCTTTCCCAAATAATAAAATTTTGAACTTGTCCAAGTTGAAAGCATTCAGAGAAAATAAGTTGGATTGATTCAAAATATTAAAGCAGCTTGTCGTAGTGTAGAAAATCTTTTGGGAAAAGGAGGAAATGCTGGTAACCCTTCCAAAAACAAATTTCAGTTTTTGAGTGACATTAATTTTGTCTTCTGCAAATGCTTTCAATTTGGACAAGCCTAAAATTATGTCGTTTGGTAAAGAGTTAATTATTATGAGGGTCATAGCCTATTATCATAGGGATTCTGTATGGCCTTTAAGTTTTGACTCATTGTTAAAATCTTTTTTTTAATTTTCAGTTTTACCAGGACCATTTGGAATAACACAGAATGAGAAGTCAATTTATATGGCTTCAAAATATTTTGACTCTAGCTCCATCTTGTTTTCTGTTCTAGACAAAAACACCTGGAAATTCATGGTAGCCAAAGAAATATTACTGCTTGAGAATGAAAGGAACTTGATGAAATTTGGCATGTATATCGGCTCTTTCCTAATCTGTGTTTCCTATGTGATAATTTACAAATTAAACGAATACTTAAACTCCAAGGATTATGTGAATAAACTTTTCTATGCTGCCGCTAAGCGCAGAGGTCAATTTTCAGAAAAACATGTACTTCAGAAAGATGTGAAAAAGTTTCTGCGTTCATCCTTGATACTTTCTATAGTTTCCATGTTTGGTGTCTCCTTTATAATATACAAAATATCATGGTACCTGTATTTGTGCTCAAAAACAAGGAAGATTGATGCAACTCTGGCAGGAATGGGAGAAGACTATGTTAAAGGGGGAAAAGATTATTTTGAAAAGATGCAAGACTCTGGGTATTTCCAGCACCACATGCTAGCCAACAAGAGTTTTAACAGAATCGGAAATAAGGAGATGAACAGTTTTTTGTATTTAATTCCCAAGTTTGTTCCGGGGAATGAAAGATTAGAATATTTCAGAAAAGTGAGTGATAAATAAAAGAATATGACCACTTACCTCGCAATAAAATCCGAGAGTTGTCCAAATTCAAAGTCTTAAAATTTTGCATGCAACAACTTTACTATGCTCAGACAAAAGGGGCTTAACCCTTTTCCACGCAAAAAAAAAAATAGATTGGTCTAAATTGAAACAAATGCAGACAACAAAATAAACGTTACTCAGAAACTGAAATTTGTTTCCAGCAGAGTAGAAAACATTGTGGGAAAAGGAGAAAATGCTGGTTACCAGCATTTTCTCCTTTTCCCACAATGTTTTCAAAAGGCCTCTATGTCAGGGTCGTAAAAACCAGAGATTGTTTGGTAAAGGGTAGACTCTTTACCACCCAATCCTGACTTTTAACAACCCTGAAAAAGAAGCCTATAGAAAACATTGTGGGAAATGGAGAAAATGCTGGTAACCAGCATTTTCTCCTTTTCCCACAATGTTTTCTTACCTATCCGAAACAGAAATTCTTATTTCAATTACTTTTAATTTGTCATCTGCAAATCCTTTCAGTTTGGACCAGTCTAGTTTTTTGTCGTTTGGCAGAGTTAATGCATCCCCTTGATAAACGATACCAGACAGGTCATCACATAAATATGGACCCAAAATAGCGATGTTTATGCAACATCCTTAATCATGAGGCAGTCTGGTCATTGGACACACAGAAAATTTACCAATTACGAAAAAGTTTCAGCCCAGGTCAGCCTGCGCAGCGGAACTGGTTGATGTTTTTCGCAGATGCATTAACCCTTTACCTAATATGCCAATTTGAGGCTCTTCCATTTCAGCAGCAAATAAAGATATGACGTCAAAAATATGGACAAATGAGGATACAAATATCTGGTTGAGTGGAAAAAATTGTGGGAAAATGAGAAATTGCTCTTTATGAGTAATTTCTCCTTTTCCTACAATGTTTTCAAAAGCTGTCTGTTGTTGATACGTCAAAATGAGTATCTATGGAGTAAAGGGTTAAGCCCGTTTTTCAGGGAGCATAGCTCAAATACATGTAACTCGGATTATGGAGCTGGTCTTTCATGAGAATAGAAAACATTGTAAGATATGGATAAAGTGCTGGTTACCAGTGTTTGCTCCATATCCTAATATTTTTTTAGAAGTCTTTTTCTTTAGGGTCATTTAACACTGGATGGTTTAATGAAAGAATAATGAAGTATCTTTTATTAGAATCTGTTTGTTTTGATAAAGTTTTCTATTATTCTTATTATACCCCCTCCACCCCTTCAAACGAAATTTGAGGGGGTATGCTGGAATCATCCTGTCCGTCCGGTTGTCAGTCCATCAGGTTTTCGTCCGTCTGTGCATCAGGAAATCTTGTCTGGGGCATAACTTCCAAAGTATAAAAACTTCGTATTCAGATAGATCAAGTTAAGGAGAAGTGCAGTGCAAAAAAACCATTACTCTATTCCAACTATTTTTTCACTTATTGCCCTTTGCAAATTTTAACTTTTGATTTTTGTCCGGGGCAAAACTTCCAAAGTATACAAGCTAGTTACTTCAAACTTCACATAAAGCTAGATTACGTTAAGAAGAAGTGCATTGTACAAGAACCATAATGCTATTCCAACTAGTTTTTGGGTTATTGCCCTCTGTAAATTTTAACTCTTGATTTTTGTCCTGAGCATAAGTTCCGAAGTATTGAAGCTAGTAACTTTAAATTTCACACACAGCTAGATCACATTGAGGAGAAGTGCAATTTACATGAACCAATACTCTATACCAATTATTTTTTTAATTATTGCCCTTTGTAAATTTTAACTTTGGATTTTTGTCTAGGCCATAACTTCCAATGTATTGAAGCTAGTTACTTCAAACTTCACACACAGCTAGATCACATTAAGGAGAAGTGCAGTGTACAAGAACCATAACTCTATACCAACTATTTTGGGTTATTGCCCTTTGTAATTTCAACTCTTGATTTTTGTCCGGAGCATAACTTCCAAAGTATTGAAATTAGTATAGTTTAAAATTTCACACACAGCTAGATCACATTGAGGAGAAGTGCAGTGTACAATAACCATTACTCTATACCAACTATATTTTTAGTTATTGCCTATAGTAAATTTAAACTTTGTATTTTTGTCCAGGTCATAACTTCCATTGTATTGAAGCTAGTAAATTCAAACACACATCTAGATCACATAAAGGAGACTTGCAGTGTACAAGAACCATTACTCTATTCCAACTTTTTTTTTCATATAGCCCTTTGTAAATTTTAATGTGACCTGTAGAGTGCACTTTTTGACCCAAGTTTTTCTAAACTATGTCCTAGTGACCTACTTTTTTATCCAACATCACCCAATTTCAAACTTGTCCAAGATATTGATTACTACATGTATCAAGAAAACATTCTGATCAGGTTTCATGAGTTTCTGACTGAATTTGTGGCTTCCAGAGTGCACACAGGGTTTTCCTAAGATTTGGCCCAGTTTCACGAGAATTAGGCTGAACATGTGGCCTACATAGTGCACATTGTGGGAAAAAAAGAAATTGCTGGTTACCTTTTCCTACAATGTTTTCAATAGCCTACTTCTACTCTTTAAAACTCGAGATTTAGTGGTAAAGGCTTAATCCTATACCTTACAATCTCAATGACCCTGTGAAAGAAGCTAACAGAAAACATAGTAAAGAGTGAAAAGCATTTTGTGTCTTTCCCACAATGTTTTCTACACTTCCAGAGACATATCCAATAATTTGAGTCACAAGAATTTCAAACCTGTCCAAATTGAAAGCATTTGCAGAAGACAGTTACTGTCTTCTGCAAATGCTTTCAATTTGGACAGGTTTGAAATTTTGTTGTCTGGTTAAGAGCACATGTTAAATGTCCCATAGGTACTTGCTTCATACTAGTCTTACAGAGGTTAACCAGTTCTAAGTGTCGTAGTATTTGATCGAGGTTGAAATATTTCTTTTCTCGAAAGATTAGAAGCCTCAGTATGTTGCTTGTGTGAATGCGTGAGCCAAGCACTTCAGTAATGTTTCAATCTATAAGGTTCCTTTGATGGCACCCACCAGTGGTTGAAAAAAAAAAACGACTTTTGTTGAAACATTTAAAGCTTCAGCAAGTTGTTTGCGTACATGCACTAGCCAAGAACTGCAGTAATATTTAGATATGTTGGGTTCCTATGATGGCACACACCAACGGTTGAAAAAAAAAGGTTCCAGACAGATAATTATTACAAATTTAGTTAATTTACTCAACAAATTATTTCAAATTTACTCAACAACTTATTTGAAATTGACTCAACATCCGGGCATGTATTCATCAACCAGTCTAACTTGCATTTGAAGTCTTATTCTCAAGTCTTCAGCAAATTGCTGAAGGTCAAAGTAAGACAGGTACTGATTGGCTTGACCACGTTTTAAATAATCAGAAAATGTGTTACTATTTCAACTCAGATTTAGACTAAGAATTCTATCCAAGATGGTTTGTGAATATATGCCCTAATCACAATTAAATGAAAACACGTACATGTATCATAATTTATTTTAATACATTTATAACTGGCCATGCAAAAAGCAACCAACTGCAAAGAGTTTCGACCCTTGTCAGCCTGTACAGATTGCCCATGCTGATCAGGGTTGACACTTAGCTTTTATGATATTTTTTGTATGAAAAGTGGTTATACTATTTAACTGTCATTCTGAACTATCAGCTTAAAATGACCTGCACTATCTTTGATCTCTTTTCATTTAAACAAACAAGCCCTGGTTTTTACATGTCTGCAGTAAAAGTCTTTTGAAAACAATGTGGGAAAAGGAGAAATTGCTCGTTACAAGCAATTTCTCCTTTTCCCACAGTGTTTTCTACCCTTTTAGAGAACTTTCTGCCATTTTCTCAAAATCTAAAATTGTCGTCTGCAAACTCTTTCAGTTTGGAAGAGTCCAAAATTTGTCGTTTTGGGAAAGGGTAAATGGATGTGCGGAATTCCCAGAATGTCCCTTTTTGATTAATTTTCAGGTATCTGCATCATGGCAAATTTATATTTATTATAAATGTTTATGGATTGTATTCGAATACTGCAGCAGCTCCCATTCCTGTACCCATACACATAGACACCACACCAAGGCTCCTACAAAAAAAAAACAAAGACAAAGACCAAATAAAGAAGCAGTGCATGCTAGTGGGAACAGTTAGCTTAACTCTTTACCACATGAGAAAATTTAAGACTGGTCCAAATTGAAAGCATTTGCAGACAAAAAAGTAAAAGTGACTGAAAAATTGAAATTTGATTTGGGAAGGGTAGAAAAAACTTTGGGAAAAGAAGAAAATGCTGGTTACCAGCATTTTTTCCTCTTCCCACAAAGTTTTTCAAAAATCTTCTTTTTCAGAGTGATTAAAAGTCAGGACTGTGTGGTAAAAAGGGTTAAGTTGTATTTTCACAGGGATATTACATGTAACTGTGAGTTTAAAAAGGGGCATAACTGTGTAAAAAAGATTTTTAGAGTTACCTGCCCTTCTGGTTCAGATAAACAACTAGCTAAAGTACGAAGTAAATACATGTATCTAACTCTTTACCAAATGACAAAACATTACGAGACTGAACTAAAAGCATTTGCAGATAACAAAGGTAGCTCAAATGATTCTTGTTTCTTATAGAGTAGAAAACATTGTGGGAAAAGGAGAAAATGCTGGTCACATGCTGGTGACCAGCATTTTCTCCAATTCCGATAATGTTTTCAAAAGCCTGGAAAAGGGTTCACTCTTTATAAAACATAAAATCTAATTTTCTGTATGACCAAACTGTACCACGATTTTCCCCTTTTCATATAAGCTTTTGTGCTTGTTCAGATATAAAATTTGTGAACTGAGCCAAATTCAGTCTGTTTTCTCCACCTGTTTCGAAGTTGGACAAGTCTAAAAATTTTTTGTTTGGTAAAGGTTTTCAGCACTATTTCAGTTATATCACAGCTGCTACCACACCTATCGGATAATCCATGATTTCCTGTACAAGTATTTTGCCAGTGTTTTGCACAATATCCAAACCAACCCACAGGCTATCATCAAGCCCCAGAAATAAGCAAAACTTAGAATACAAACCCATCCTCCCTTGTATCAAGTCAGAACACAACCAGTTATGTAATTGGGCATGCATTGTTGTCCTGTAAAGCTTTAACACGCTATGGGAAAACTTAGACTTTATTTCATGCTTTCCAATAGGATATCGAGAAATAGTGAAAATATTTTTCGATATTTCACGGGTACGACCAGTGAAAATACCAATGTTCATGTTCTTGTTGCCTAAGTAAATTGCATGTGCCTTACAACCAGATGGAAATATGACGTCATTTACCTTATATTTCTCGCTCTTGACGTAATATTGTAATGTGTTGCTATGCGGGAAGGGTACACCACCAGGAATAACGGAAAAGAACTACTGGATTTTGATAAACCTCCTCCCAGAAAGGATTAATAGCATTAAATACATTTAAATAGAACATTTGTTTTTATTTGTTTTTTTTGGTGAAAGATTGAAATTTATTTCATCTCGTGAACACCATCAGTAATATTTTCATGAGTGGCAGAGCCACTCATGAAAATATTACCGATGGTGTTCAGTTGATGAAATAAATTTTGATCTTTCACCAAAAAAAAGACAAATACTCTCTACCTATTGTTTATGTATCAACAAAACCCATATAGCACAACAAGCGAGCAGAGGGTTCATGAAAAATCTCATTCAATCTCAACCTCACACATCTCGACCAACTTGACATAAAATTTTTGAGCACTCACCTTTTCCCTCTTCTTTTCATTTCATGTAAGAGTGTGGCAATCATTCTGGCCCCTGTGGCCCCTAAAGGATGCCCAAATGCAATAGCACCACCTTTAGGGTTAACTTTCTCTTTGGGTATACCCAGTTTCTGAATACAGTAAAATGCTTGACTTGCAAAAGCCTCATTGATCTCAAATATGTCGATGTCCTCAATTGTTAAACCTGGAAAATCATAAATCATTTTGTTTGAACTAAATCCATTTAAAGGTGGGTACTTAGAATTTTTACATCTCACCAAATTAAAAAATATATATCACTGAAATTCATATGAAAAAATAATACAAATTATCAAAAATTAAGATTCATAAAATTGCACACAAAAAAAAAATTGATGGTGTACCCTTAAATGGCTACATAGCCTCTTAAGGTATTTTTAGATTTCATGCCAAATATCGATAAAGCATTTTGGAAACGTAAGTGACTGGCACTTGACTCAGAACGCTTAAATCCCATTACATAATAAACATGTAATAATTATTTTCCATAATGTCTTCTTTGGATGCTATGTTTGAAACTTTGTCTGTGTATTCCTTTATGTAAATGAGCGAATTGATCATCTTAAAATAGAACGTGTCTCCCTTTGGTGTCAACCTGGGCCGTAGTAAATCTCTAATTTCTCGTGTTGTCGGACGGTTTTCAACTACTGGGGTTTTATGAATGAAAATTAAAAGGCTTTGGGAGTATAAGGATGATTTTTTTGCATTTATGTAAATTTTCTTCCCAAACTGTGAAGGGCCACCCTTAAGATCTAACAAAGAAAGGAACAAATTGATATTGATACCGATGTGATATCATTTTGACAAGTGGAGAACATGGCTATTTTTCAACCCTTTACCAAATGACAAAATTTTTCACCTTGTCTGATAAACCTCCTCAATCTAAGACCCTAATCATCTTTCTTTTAAGATAGGTACTTTGATAGAAACAGTGCATTCTCAACATTACCGAAACAGGAAACCAAACGTATCTGTTCAAACTCACCTGCCATTTTTAAGGCTTCAGGTATTGCCACAGCAGGCCCAATACCCATGATCTCAGGGGGACAGCCCCTAACTGCAAAAGCCCTCAAGGTACCCAGTACTGGAAGCCCACGATCTTGAGCCCCTTGTCTACTGGCCACCAACACAGCTGCAGCACCATCACTAGTTTGACTTGAGTTCCCTATTGATCCAGAAAACAAAGTCAACTTTAGATAAAGAACCTCAACTTCAGTTAACTCGTTACCAAACGATGAATATGATTTTAGACTTGTCGAAATTGAAAGCATTTGCAGACGACGAAATAAAAATGACTGAAAATTTGAAATTTGTTTTGTGTTTTGGGGAGGGGGGGGGGGGGAGAAAACATTGTGGGAAAAGGAGAAAATGCTGGTTACCAGCATTATCTCCTTTATCCTCAATGTTTTCAGAAGGCTTTCTTTCTCAGGGTAATCAAAAGTCAGGATTGTGTGGTAAAGAGTTAAACCGATTATTTAAATTTGTAATTTAATTAACCTGTTTTATCCACTCAAAGAATGAAAGCTTTTGTCAACCAGCGATTTCTCCTTTTCCCACAATGTTTTCCACCTTTCCAAATTTCAATTTTTGAGTTGCATTTCTTTCAGTATCTTCAAATGTTTTTTAACCCTTTACAGCACAGCAAAATTTTAGATCTATCTACTTAGAAAGCATTTGTAGATGACAATTTCTGGTTACCAGCATTTTCTCCATTTCCCACAATATTTTCAAAAGGCTTCTTCAGGGTCTTCAAAAGTTGTCATTGTGTGGTAAAGGGTTAATCAGACTACTCATGTGATAAAGGATTTGCATATTACCCTCCTACTCTGCTATCATACATGTACCTCACCGGAAGAAAAATGTTGAAAACATGTATCAATGTTGGCCTGAATGGTTTCAAATGATAAAACATCAGCTCCTTTTCCCATAAAGTAGACCCTTCAAAAACAAGTACATACTAGAACTGTTGCACACCTACTAAAATCCCCAACCTGGTTGCCTCCAACTGAATCAGGAATAAAACTACAAAGGGCTATAACTTCTGTAATTTTAACTAGCCTTTCAGTACACAGCAAAATTTTAGCCTGATCCAAATTCAAAGAATTGCAGACAACAAAAACATGACTCAAAAATTGAAACTCGACTTAGAAGAGTAAAAAACACTGTGGGAAAAGAAGAAAATACTGGCTACCAGCATTTTCTCCTTTTCCAACAATGTTTTCAGAAGGCTTCTTCCTCTGGGTCATAAAAACCAGGGATTGTTTGGTATATGGTTAACCCTTTGCCATACTGCAAAATTTCAGATTTGTCCAAACTCAGAGTGATTTGCAGACAGCTAGTGTGGCTAAAACTGTCCTTGATACCAAAAAAAAAAAAATACCGTGAATTATTGTGAAAAAAGAAGAAAATCCTAACAATTATACCGGTTACCAGTATTTCCTCATTTTCCCAAAATGTTTTCCATAGCATTCCTTGCCTAGGTTGTGAAGAGTCAGTGCTGTTTTGTAAAGTGTTAAATCAGAATGAAAGTTGTAGGCGCTGCAAGTTCTGTAAACCCATGCCACACAATCCTGACTTTTAACAACCCTGTGAAGAAACCTTGTGAAGATATCATGGGAAAAGGAGAATATACTGGTAACCAGCATTTTCTCCCTTTTGCATACTGTTTTACCATCCTTCCCAAAACAAATTTGATTAGCCACATTTATTTTGTTGTATGCAAATGCTTTAAATTTGGACAAGTCTGAAATTTTGTTGTTTGGTAATGAGTAAAGTAACCATGTTTTCTCTTTCTCTTTAGAGCGAGTGCACCCATTACCGAACACCTAAGCATGATAATTTGCCATTCGGAAATAAAACCACCTACTGAACAGGTGACGTCATTTGGATCATCTTTTGTGTATTCCTTTCAATTGTGACAGATAACTAACGCAGTATAGTGCACCAATATCTAGTTATGAGCATTTCTTCAGCGTAACTAAAGGGTTGAAATTACGAACACTGGTTATGAATCCGAACACATGTGGTTATAAATCCGAACACATTGGCGATTTTTAAAAATTACCACTTTAAACATACGTTAATAGCAGCCTATACATGTACTAGAAGTTGCGGGTAGTTGCGAACACACTTGTGTATGCAAACAACAACAACTCTGGGACAGATATCTATGTTGACTGGGTTCTGTCAGATATCGAGGTAAATGTATGCTGTTGGGATCACAGTCTAATCAATATCTATGGGTCACTACTAAATCACTGAACGGAAAGAGGAAAAACTCTCTTGAAATCTTGTTGTCTAGTTTGCTTAACTGAAAAGTTTTGAAAATATTGTGACAAAATGGAGATTTTGCTTATGATGATTAATATTTCCTTTTGTCACAATGTTCTCAACATCATTTTACAGTAATGCTCACGATATCAACATAACAATGGATTTATTTTTAAAATATGAAACATGCAAATGAAATGAGCTCGTATCAGTGAATGAATTTTCATGATTATCGTATCTTCAGTGATTGAACTTAACACTATTTTCATAATTTGTAATTAAAACCAGTCTGGGAAATCAAGGTTTGAAATCCGAACAGTCAAAATTCGTTATCCATGTGTAATGATTTAAAATGTCTATTGGTGCTGGTAAATAGTAGTTTCACACCATCAAGAAAACAGTACAAAAACATATTTTTAGCGTTTTTGTGCCGCAAGGTAACCTTAAGTAACAATGTCGTTGGATTAACAAAAGTCACAATTTTACTCACCCAATTGCGGGTAACAAAACTAACTTGAAGTTGTGGGAGATATAATCACGGTATCAACTCCAAACCGGCAAAATAGAAAAGAGTAATAAAATGTTGTTATACATGTGATGTCATATCTGTACAGTACAGTAGTGCAAAAGAAATAAGGTCATAAATAGGAACTTGTTTGGAATTAGACGTCGTTCGGAATAACATGCACCCGCTCTATCTCTTTACCAAACAACAAAATTTTAGTCTGGTTCAAGATGAAAGCACTTGCAGACAAAAAAATCAATATGACTCAAAAATTGAAATTGGACTTTGAGAGAGTAAAAAACATTGTGGGAAAAGGAGAAAATGCTGGTTACCAGCATTTTCTCCTTTTCCCACAGTGTTTTCAAAACACATCTTTCACAGGATCATTAAAATCCGGGATTGCTTGATGAAGTTGTACTAAAGACTTGAATCACAATCATATATTGACTAGAAAACAATGAGGCAGAAGCTACATACCTGCAGTTGTCGATCCCCCAGCCTGGAAAGCTGGTTTCAGTTTTGCAAGTGTTTCCATTGAAGTGTTGCCACGGATACCATCATCTTTAGTGACCTTGACATAAGCAAAAAGAGTCAGCAATATACATGAAAAATGATATTTTACAAATTATATCAAGGAGACGTTGTTTTTTTTTGTCTTGTGTAAAACAGACTTGACAATATTGTTAGAAAAAAAAATAAAATGATTGTTACAGTTTCTCCTTCCAGTGGAATGCTTTCAAAGTGGTTCATGTACTTGTTAAGGATAAAAAAAGTCTTAGAAGCCATTACTAGGTAAGACCCAGCTATCATGGTAATGTTCAGCCTATTCGTTTCACCTTAAAAGTGCTTAATAAACTCTACAGGCATTACAGTTGAAAAATCTGACCCACATTTATTTTTACAGTTCCTTCTGTCTCTTGAATAGCACAGCAAACTGGACATAATACACTGAAAATCAGACTGCACCTTTTGTGCAGTAGGATCTGAATCTACATTGAAAACAAAGGTCACAGGGGTTAAGATAGTAATTTATACCAACAAAGTCAATAGTAACTGTTCTACAATTATTGAAAAAGAGGGTTAAAGGCTTCTGCAAAAAGTATCCACTCAGGTAAGCCTGCACAGACTACACACGATGTACCGAGTCCAAACTTTTTTGTTATTGGTCAATGTTCTGCATTTTAAAGTACCATTCTACTGTAACTAAATCCATACTTTTGTGATGACTGTCTTTACATAATACATTACAAAGATTAACTCTTTACTAAGTGACAAAATTTCACACTGGTCTAAAGTGAAAACATTTGCAGACAACAAAATAATTGTAACTCAAAAATTGAAATTTGTTTCCACAAGGACAGAAAACATTGTGGGAAAAGAAGAAAATGCTGGTTACCAGCATTTTCTCCTTTTCCCACAACGTTTTGAAAAGGCTTCTATTTCATAGTTGTAAAAACCTGGGATTGTTTGGGAAAGGTTTAAATCCCATTTTGCCAGAGTGCCACTCATACCAGGGAGCATCACACTGGTGAAGGGAAGTTTAATGATTCATAATGATGCCTTATACCATGCAAGCTTTGGCAAAGTTATGGATCCATAAAATCCATTTAGTCTAAACCGACAGAATCTGGATATAGACTGGTCCTTGGACATGCAGAAAAATTTTATAAGAGCAAAGATTCAACCCATATTAACCCTTTCCCAAACAACAAGATTTTAGACTGGTCCAAATTGAAAGCGCTTGCAGACGACAAAATAAACATAACTTAAAAATTGAAATTTGTTTCAAGCTGGGTAGAAAACATTGTGGGAAAAGGAGAAAATGCTGGTTTCCAAGTAGGAAAAGAAGAAAATGCTGGTTACCAGCATTTTCTCCTTTTCCCCCAATGTTTTCAAAAGGCTTCTATCTCAGGGTCGTAAAAACCAGGGATTGTTTAGTAAAGGGTTAACCTGGGCACTCAGGCTGGCATGGACCAATACATTTTTGCATGTGTATAATTTTGGACTCGTCCAAATTCAAAGCATTTTCAGACAACAAAAAAGATCTGATTCGAATGATGATGTCTTTGATCAGGTGGAAAACTTCGTAGAAGAGAAAATGTCTCTGTTGAGACTGTATCTATTTTTTCTGTCTTACCGTAATTATTCTTTTCTCTCCATTTTTATCTGTGACTGTTGTTGTTACAGGAACTATTTCATCCCTAAAATATCCCTTCTCTGTTGCTGCAGCAGCTCTGAAAGCGTAAAGAGATAGGTCTTCGCTCTGTACAAAACCACAACATTTAGGACTTCACCAATTTGAAAGCATTTGAATAAGAAAATATAACTTGTAGCACAAA
The DNA here is from genome assembly GCA_943736015.1 of Tridacna crocea. Taxonomy (NCBI): domain Eukaryota; kingdom Metazoa; phylum Mollusca; class Bivalvia; order Cardiida; family Cardiidae; genus Tridacna; species Tridacna crocea. The sequence continues at coordinate 22,966,389 of OX031069.1, forward strand.
TGTGCTAAAGTAGGGTAGAAAACATTGTGGAAAAAGAACACAATGCTGATTACCAGCATTGTCTCCATTTTCCCACTAAGTTTCATAAGCATTCCTCTTCAGGGTTGTTAAAAGATGGGATTATGTGGCAAAGGGTTAACTGAAATATTTATTTCAGTGAGTATGACAGACCGGTCAAAGAGCAGCTATTGGTAGAGACCAAAAATAAATCACTCTGATACAATGCCAGCATGTGTTGATCAAACTCATGCCCTCCGGGTTTCCTACTTTACATCTTTACCTCTGACCCAAAGAGAACCTTGAGTAATATAATTCTTACTTGTGATGAGACTCCATGGAAAATCGGTCTTGTTGCTCTCTTGTGATTCCAAACTTTGCCGCTACATTCTCTGACGTAATTCTGCAAGAGAAAGATGTCTATCTCGTTAACTCTTGATATCTATATCTTTTACATAACCATTTACTTCAGAATCTGCAATTTTCAAGACCTTAACACTTTACCAAAAAACAACATTTTGGACTGGTCCAAATTGAAAGCATTTGCAGACAACAAAATAAATGTGACTAAAAAATTGAAATTTGTTTAACTCATTACCAAACGACAAAATTTTAGACTGGTCCAAATTAAAAGCATTTGCAGATGACAAAATGAAAGTGACTTAAAATTTGAAATTTGTTTTGAAAAGTGAAGAAAGCATTGTGGGAAATGGAGAAAATGCTGGTTACCAGCATTTTCTCCTTTTCCAACAGTGTTTTCAAAAGGCTTCTTTCATGGGGGTGTTAAAAGTCGGGATTGTGTGGTAAAGGGTTAAGGAAGGAAGAAAACATTGTAGGAAAAGGAGAAAATGCTGGTTACCAGCATTTTCTCCTTTTCCCTCCATGCTTTCAAAAGGCTTCTTTCACAGAGGTGTAAAAAGTCGGGATTGTGTGGTAAAGACTTGATGAAGAACATTTTTAAAAAGAAACATTGTGGATACAGGAGAAAATGCCGGAAAGCAGTACTTCCCCTTTTTTCTCACAATGTTTTCAACCCTATCAAAAACGAATTCTGAATCACCTTCATTTTTCTGTCTTCAAATACCTTCAATCTGGACAATTCTAAAATTTTGTCATCTTCGTAAGAGTTTACTACACCCTTATTAGAAATTGCCATCAGAAAACTTGATTCAAACATTAGTTAATATGGATAAAACAACACCTTTATCCTTTTACCACACAGTCCTGATTTTTAACGAACCTGTGAAAGAAACCTTTTGAAAACATTGTGGGAAAAGGAGAAAATGCTGGTTACCAGCATTTTCTCCTTTTCCCACAATGTTTTCTTCCCTTCATGAAACATATTTTAATTTTTTAGTCACTTTTATTTTTGTCGTCTGCAAATGCTCTCAATTTGGACCAGTCTAAAATTTTGTCATTTGGTAAAGAGTTTAAAGCCCTAAAGCAAATTTCACTGCTTTTCTTGGTAACATTTAACCCATTACCAAATGACAATATTTTAGACTGGTCAAAATTGAAAGCATTTGCAGACGACAAAATTAATGTGACTGAAAAACTGAAATTTGGTTTGGGAAGGGTAGAAAACATTCTGGGAAAAAGGAGAAAATGCTGGTTACCAGCATTTTCTCCTTTTCCCACAATGTTTTCTAAAGGCTTCTTTCTCAGGGGCATCAAAAGTAGGGATTGTGTGGTAATGGGTTAATATCATAAAAAATTACTTAGAAGAATCAATACTTGAAGGATTCAAAACCATCATTTTCCACAAAGAAAAGATGTTGATTGAATATTAAGTTATCCAAATTTCAACATTATTTCAGTCATATCATGGTCACAGCTCTCTGACTCATATTCATGTAGGTCCTGAGTTTCACAAGCTAGGTAGGTTTCACTAGGCAAAGGTTCTGGAGTGTCTTGCGCAACGACACTCCCATTAACTCTTTACCACACAAGAAAATTATAGATCGGATCCAAAGTGAAGGAATTTGCAGACAACAAAATAAATGTGATTAAAATATTGAAATTTGGTCCTGGAAGGGTCAAAAACATTCTGGGAAAAGGAGAAAATGCTAGTTACCAGCATTTCCTCATTTTCCTTCAATGTTTTCAAAAAGCTTCAATTTCAGGGTCGTTAAAAGTCAGGATTGTGTGGTAAAGAGTTTTAACTCTTTACCAAACCACAAAATTGTAGACCAGTCAAAATTGAAAGCAATTGCAAAAGACAACATAAGATTCAAGTCAGCAAATGCTGACGTGAATGCATTTAAATTTAATGCTTTCCGACTTCCAATTGGGTTTTTGCTCATTATTTCAATGCTGCATAATAATGAATAAATATACACAAAAGATTAAGTAAGCAATACATTACCCCATTGACACCAGGCTGTTACGGGCTAATTCAATGTCCATGATCTTGGGATTCAGGTCTGAAAAAGCATCACTGTTGCCGCCCATTGGATTTTTACTCATCATTTCAACACTGCCAATAATAAGAAATTCCTCAATTAACCCTTTACTCCACAGTAGCAACTTTTAACAACCCTGAGGAAGAAGCCTTTCGAAAACATTGAGTTTTCAACCCTATCAAAGAAAAATTGCATCAGTTGAGCCACTATGAAATTGTCGTCAGCAAATGCTTTCAATTTGGCTAGATCTTAAATTTTGCTATGTGGTAAAGGGATAAACTCATTATTGGACAACAAATTTAGTTGTTTTTCAAATGGTAGGCATTTGCATATACATGTAACAACTAAACTCTTTACCACACGACGACATTTTAGACTGGTTCAAAATGAAAGCATTTGCAGACGACAATATAAAGGTGACTGAAAAATTGCAATTGGTTCTGGGAAGGGTAGAAAACACTGTGGGAAAAGGAGAAAATGCTGGTTACCAGCATTTTCTCCTTTTCCTACAGTGTTTTCAAAAGGCTTCCTTTTCAGGGGCGTCAAAAGTAGGGATTGTGTGGTAATGGGTTTACCAAGATGTAGTAAATTGTCCTTAAAGGGGTAGAAACATTGTAAGAAAAGAAGAAAATGCTGATTACCAGCATTTTCTTCTTTCCAACAATGTTTTCAAATGCCTCCTTCCTCAAGATAATTAAAGTTTGAGATTAGTTTTTCATAAAAAGACAACATTGCAGGCAGGTCGAAGTTGAAATTTGAAAGTATTTGCACACTACCAATTAAGACCGGCTCAAACCATGGAAAATGTTTTTGTCTTTGAAAAGGTAGAAATCACGCTGGAAATTGAGGAAAATGCTGGTGACCAAAGTTAACTCTTTATCAAAGAACAAATTTTTGGGCTGGACCAAATTCAAAGCATTTGCAGACAACAATTTAAATCTTGTTTAATATAATGCTTTCTGAACTTGATGGATGGAAAATATTTTGGGAAAAGGAGAATATGCTTGTTACCAGCATTTTTTCCTTATCCATGGGCTTTGTTCTCATGGTCACTTAAACTTGGGATTCTGTAGTACAGATTTAACCTTGTCTCAGATAAGCTCTGGTTCTTATGGCTCTGATGTTGAGGAAGTTTAAAACAATTTTAGAAAAAGAAGAAAATGCTAATAATTAACATTTTTTTCCATTTTGCACAGTGTTTTCTTCCTTTATAGATAAAGATATTGCCTTTTTAGCCAATCTAAATTTTTCATCTGCAAATTCTTTCATTTTCAGCTGACCAAAATTACCTCATTAGGTAAAGAGTTAAGAGAGACTCACCCTCCTGCAATGGCAACATCATAGGATCTGTTCTTGATCCCACCAGCAATATTCATAAAGGCCTGGAGCCCCGACCCACATTGTCTGTTTACTGCTGAAACTGGAACCGTCTCTGGCATTCCACTGTAAACAAACATCACTCCTTGTATTTGTTTGTTTATCTGTATAAGCTGTTTTCAATGGTACTTCATTTATACAAACACTTCAGTGCATCTCTTTATCCATACCTTAAGGACTTTACCAAAGGTCCCTGTATTCTCATCCTCGGGGTCTCCCTATTTGCTACGCTACATCGACCCCTGGGACAACTGACTAATAAAACTTTGAATCAGCCTCCGAAAATAGATACGAAACGTCATAGCGTACAGTCTACTCGCCCATCACAAAATGATGATGGAACCAACGAAAAGCCAGCATTCGGCCAGCGGTTAACCGAGGGAAATTCAATTAATTGTCCCAGGGGTCGATGTAGCGTAGCAAATAGGGAGACCCCGGGGTATACGAGGATGCTGTATTCTAACCCTTTACCAAACAACAAAATTTTAGACTGGTCCAAATTGAAAGCACTCGCAGACGACAAAATAAATGTAGCTCAAAAATTTATTTCATTTTTTCTAGCAGGGTAGAAAAGACTGTGGGAAAGGAAGAAAATGCTGGTTACCAGCATTTTCTCCTTTTCCCACAATGTTTTCAAAAGATTCTCCTGAGGGTCGTTAAAAGTCAGGATTGTGTAATAATGTGTTGACAGCCTGGTGTGGGGGGGGGGGGGAGAGTATGGAAGGCTTTGGAAAACATCCGAAAAGGAGAAAATGCTGATGACCATCAATCTTTGCTCAAGTATGCTCAAATACGCTCAAGCATGCATTTTCACACAACAATTTTACGTGTAAATGAAACTAAAAACAGGAAATTCTTCCTACACGGGCAAAAGAATGTGGTAGAATAAAAGTTTTGCAAAGCAGCGCATATATTCCAAAAGGGACTTGTCAGTGAAATGGGTTAGAACACCTGCAGAGATCCAAATTTTAAGAGTCAAATGCACGACTACACTACACATTGTGGTAAGTTTCAAATTATTCCAATGGAAACTGTAGAAGGAGTTGCACAAACAAGAAATTGCTAAAAGATGAACGAACAGACAGAGATGGACAGACAGCCAAGGCCATAGAATAATATGACCCTTCAAGAATATGAAAAGTTAAAAATGCTGGTTACCAGTCTTGAGGGTTGTTAGGTAGAGACTGTGTCAAAAAAGCTGAACCCTTAGGCTGCTAAGAGCGACTTACTGATCTTTTGTGGATATTGCAGATTAAAATCAGACTGCACAGAATATGTAGTCCATTCTTTAATCTACACTCTCCGATACGGGACATAACTGTCCCCCTAAAAGTGCCTTTGAAAAAGCAAAATGATAATTTGCCTTATTTAGCAGGTTAATTCCTGGTTGGCAAAAATGCTTTCAATTTGGACAAGTCTTACACTGCCATTTGGTACAGAGATTCAGAACTGCTGGAGTCTGGTCTACAGGAAGATGTCATCATGATCTAGGGATCAATGCAAGACTAGAAACAAAAAGCACTTCAGATGAATTTCCTTTGGAAAGACTTCAAAGTCTTCTAGAAGAAATGTGTTAATATGGCTTGCAACACACCAAAAGGGCCATTCTGGCATTTGTATAAAGTGCCATCTTGGATCAGCCTGCTCAATCTACGTAGGCTAATCTGGAATGGCACTTTACAACTACATTAGATTTTGGACTACAGTAGACTTTCCCAGAATGAAAATTACATAAATCGGAAAGTGTCATTTTGAATTAGCTCACCCAGACTACAAAGGCTGGTCTGAGACAAGAGTTAGACTGTATATGAAGGTCCAAACGTCCCATTTCACATGTTGCAGGCCATACTTAATCCGATCTATCGATGACACTGACAAGCATAAGCAGGACAGGGTCAAACACAACAAATATCCTAGCAATTAAAATCTAAAACTTTCAATCAAGGTTAGCATGTTTTGAATCAACTTGAAATATTGTTTTGGGGAAAAGTTTAAATCTGATTCAGGTATGGTACCTTCTTGAATCATCTCACAGAAACAACTCTAATTTGCACCAATAGCAAAGATCTGAGTAAAGAATTTTCAGCCTCTTTTATTAGGATCTCAGTCATTTTTTGATAGCTGGCTAACTGCAGGTTTTACCTGAAAAACTGAGCAACTCTTGCAGTAAAGGCATCTCTTGCATCATTCACGTTACCGATACATACATCACCAATTTCATCTGGTCTGACATTATTTCTTTTAAATAATCCTTCAAAAGCAATTGCTAACAAATCGTCACCATGTGTTTCCTGAAAAAAGGGTAAAAGTATTGTGCACATGATTAAATTAAATTTCAAAAGAGTAGCTTTTAACCTTAACCTTTTGCCTTGTGTGAACGTGTACTGATTTTTTTGTCTGCAGCTAAAACTTGCTTCCTTCTTTAAAATGAAGTTGTACCTTACATTGTAAATTCTACATGGCTTGCAACACTTTGATTTTAGCATAAAGCGTCATCTTGGATAAGCCTGTACGCACAGGATGATCCGAGAAGGCACTGTTCCAGTACATCAGATTTCGATCCAACAGCAGACTTGCACAAAACCCTTTTCAAAACAATCTTGAGTTTTAACTCTTTACAACACAAACAAACTAAAGACTAGTCCAATAGAAAGCAACTGCAGACAAAAGTTTAAATGTAGCTTACATGATGAAGTTGTCTATAATAGGGTAGAAAACATTGTGGAAAAAGGAGAAAATGCTGGTTACCAGCATTTTCTCCTTTTCCTACATAGTTTTCAAAAGGTTTCTTCCTCAGACTTATCAAAACTTTAAATTGTGTGGTATAGGGTTAAAAGACCGTAATTAAAAGCGAATGCTTTTGAGATAATTGTTTCAAAAGGAAAAGATGATGGTTATCCCGACTTATAACGTCCCTGAATAATATTTTTAAAAAAAATTAGAAAGATGTAGATAAAAGGAAAAAAATGCTGTTAATCAACATTTATTCCTTTCACCACAATGTTCACTGCCTTATCAACGACAGAAATCGTCCTTTGGGACATTGTATTTGTTATCTACAAATGATTTCAATTTCGTCCAAAATTTCATGATAAAGAGTACCTTCAGTCTGAAGGTGTCTTCTCCGATGCTAATTTTGTAACTGTTCTTCGCATACACCTTCAGGCCAACCTTCATTAAATACGTCTGGGTTTTACCCGCATCTTTTTGAACGGTTCTATACATCATAATTTCCAATGACAGCTTATAAAATGGGCATGGATCGTTAGATAAATGATAAATCTTTACCATCACACAAACTGTACTACGAAATACCAATTAAATCAATAGAAATTTACCTTTTTTCCCAATGTAAATAAATCCAGTGTAATTTGTAAAACAACTAACACAGCGACTTCCGTTGAACAGGCATGCACACTCAACGGAATCTGGATTTTCGAACAGTCTGGTTCTCTAACCCAAACAAAGATTTTCACTCACGGTTCCTCTGTCATAAGTGAAATTCGCAACTAAACCGTCCTGTAGCCTGTCAGAGATACTGCGATTTTTGCCGAGATATGCGCATTGATGATATCACCATGTTTTGATTTCTGGTGACGTAGGTCAGCGGTTATTTACGTTGAAAAGTACAGATTTGCACAAAGGTAAGATTTGGATATTAACAAACATCAGTCTTTTTGTAAAGATTAATCATTTATCTATCGATCCATGCCCATTTTATTAGTTGTCATTGGAAATTCTGTCGCATAGACCTGTTCCAAAAGATGCGGGTAAAAATCTTATTTGTTCCCGATACTTTTAATGAACGTTGGTCTGAATGTGAATGCGAAGACCAGTCACAAAAATAGCATCGGGCAGACACCTTCAGACTGAAGGTAGATAAAGAGCTAATATAAATTTCTTGCTTTAAAACATTTTGGCATGGAATAATGATGTAATTCACAAATCTATAGGGTATGCATAACAAACTTTTCTCTTATAAAGAACTGAATTGGTGGCATTTGACAGGTTTTTACCACAAATGATCCACGTTTAGATTTCCCGATTGGTGTTCTGACAGCATCTATAACAACAATATCTTCTGGACTAAAAGCAAACACCGGGGGCCCGGACCTCGTCGCTGCTGTTTTCGAAACTGTCGGATCAAATTTCCGGGATACTGCTAGGTGGTTGGCCAACACGTTAAGTCGATCCATCTTCTGAAGAAAATATGCAGAAATAGGATTAGAGTTGTATTTTGCTGTCCCTTAATTTCGAATATTCTATATCCAAAAAATAAAACATCTAATTTTCTTCAAGTGACACTCTCTACTCAGGCCGATAAACGATGTCAAATACTAGAACGATAGAAGGTTCAATATTTCATGAACCGGATGTTTACTACTTTGCAAGCTGGTTCCCCTATTAATTTCACAAACGGCCGACTCTCTTAAAATAAACAAAAAGGACATTTTATTGAAGAAATTAATTAAGTGTAGCGCATAGGGCTTAATTAGATGTAGGCCACAAACCTTAAATTTATCAACTGACAACTTAGAGACTACTTGTTTATTTTCAACACATATCTGTACAAAGAGCTTTGGATCAACCTTAAACAAAACCAACGTCACGTGACTGACGTCATCAATGACGTTATCATGATGGAGTAGCGTAAGTCGTATCGTTTTGTAGTCTTTTTGGAGCAAAATTACCTTCATAAATAATTAAAACAAGCTACATATGATTAATGCTATCTTAGTAGTTTCAGGGCTTTTGATTGTCAGTTTTTTAATCAATACATAACCGTCAGCAATGTAAATCAGGTAGCAAATGTGAGACAATGCACCAAGTTGAATATGTGCGGCTGTTGATCAGCAAAATATTTTCTCCTGTTATTTTCATCTTAACCAAGACAGAGACCGAATGAAATATCGAAGCAACTTCTGGAATATTGGTGATTTTTGGGACTTCAATTACTTCTTTTAATTGCTTTTATTTAATAATTAATTCGCTCTCAATTTACAGCCATTGGAAAGGAGATGACAAATGAAGGGATGGAATAAGCCCAATGCAGATCTACAATGAGAACTTTTTTCAATTCATTGGTGTTCCTTACATTTACTGTGTGGAAGACTGATGCCAAAGAGGCATGTCCTCCAACCTGCAATCCACCTCCAGATATCACAGGGTGCACAGCATATATTTCTTCAGATAGCTGTGCAGGATTAAAACGGTAAAAATTGTTTATGAAGGTGTTTTACATTTAGAATTTTTGTTATGTAGGAACTATAGTTATAGTAATACAAAATAAAGCTGTTTCATGGAAACAATTGCAATAACCTTAATAATTTTACCACATCATCAGGATTCTTATTCTAATGCTGCTTTCATAAATGAAATGAAACTCTTAACCCATTACCACACAATCCCTAATTTTGATGATGCTGAGAAAGAAGGCTTTAGAAAACATTGTGGGAAAAGGAGAAAATGCTGGTTACCAGCAATTTCTCCTTTTCCCACAATGCTTTCTACTCTTCACGAAACACATTTCAAATTTTTAGTCACTTTTATTTTGTCGTCTGCAAATGCTTCAGATTTGGACAAGCCTAAAATATTGTCGTTTGGTAAAGAGTTAAACCAAAGTAAAAACCAGATCGAATTATGCTATTTCACACAATTTTTTTTGAGAAAATATGTCTTTTTATCTGTGCTGAACGTGCAGTCTGATCACAGATCTATACTGTCTGATAAAGGTCAGGAGTCCTGCTTAGCAGCCTAAGGATTAATGACCCTGAAAAAGGTGTTTGAAAACAAGGTGGGAAAAATAGAAAATACCAGTAACTCGCGTTTTCTCGTTTTCCCAAGATGTTTTTTCACTTTTTGATGGGAGAAATCTAAAATTTTTAGTTACAGTTAGCTTTTCATCTGCAGATGCTTTCAATTTTCAAGAATTCATAAAAGGTTGTAAAAAGTTGATGATATTTATGTTGCAATGATTCTTTTTTTTTCATAATTTGAACTGAAAAATGTGTACTAAAGAAACCTGATTCTTGTATTTGAAGTTGTGATAATGGGTTACATGTAGTTAAGACACCATGGAAAAAATGCTGTGATTTACAACAAGAAAAAAAATAAGAAAAATTTATCAATTGCTAAAGATATTCACTTTTTCATCTCTCACAGGGACATGAAGACTTCTTTAGCAGAATGTGGCTGTCTGTGGAAAAACTACATCCAAAGCCTTGTGGAGCCAGACAGAAACATTATTTTTACAAACTACGGCATTCAGTGTTATGTTTGGGCAATGACAGTATGTGGTTAGTAAAAGCTATTTTATGTCTATGAATGGGAATTTAATCCAAGGCTGCTAAGCGTGAATCAATTGCCTTTTGCAGACAATGTAGATCAAGATCAGACTGCACAGAATGTGCAGTCTGATCTTTGATCTACATTGTTTAATAAGGAGATATCTTTCCCTGAGAAATACCTTTGAAACGGCAGAATTTGGGGTCTTACTGTCAGCTTGAAAGTTGCATGTTACTTATTAATAGCAGGATAAGGATAAATGCACATCTATACGTCTTAAACCTTTACTCCATAGATACTCATTTCTACGCATTGCTTGTAGGAGCCTTTGGAAAACATTGTGGCAAAAGGTGAAATTGCTCGTGACGAGCAATTTCACCATTTGTCACAATTGTTTTCTATGCTATCAAAAGGTGTCATAAACGCATTAGAAAGGGCTTCACCCTTGCTGTTATTTAGGGTCAATTAGAGATACTTATTTGCATAGCACAAGCTATGAGTAAAAGAAGGTAAGAAAGTGTCATCTCTTCAAATGAGCAATTCTACAGTTTTGGGCATCGCAGAGGCTTGAATTTGATTGTATTTGCGTTTATTTTTTGTCGCCCCATGTGGGCGACAACCCCTGAAGGCTGTTAGTATTGTTACGGGTGATAGTGCAGATACAAGAGGAAACCCATCTTAAGTTAGGCCTGGGTCTTTTATGTGCTCGGTATATAGCACCGTCACATGAGACTTTGGAAAACACTGTGGGAAAAGCAGAAATTGCTCGTTACAAGCAATTTCTCCTTTTCCCATAGTGTTTTCAAAAGACTTTTACTGCAGACACGTAAAATTCAGGGCTTGTTTGGGAAAGGATTAAAGTATGATAACATTTCATGTTGGCTGAATATATTTGCATACTATGGGTCAGCTAAGGGGAGGCAATAGCTTGGGGTGGAAGTGGGGGGTCACAACAATATAATGCTAAGAGATTTTTACCCTTTACAAGTAAAAAGAGCGCAGGGTCATAATCTTACAACTAGCCCTTGGGATGATTGAGGTATCTCAGCAATTTATGTCGCATGTCTATAAAATTCATCTCGTACTCATCACCGGAAGTAAAGCAATCAATTTTATACTTTGGACTTGTATTCTTAGTCATACTGTAAAAAGTCAGAAAGAAACACAAACTCTGATTGTCTATTAACCCTTTACCAAATAATCCCTGGTTTTTACGACCCTGAGATAGAAACCTTCTGAAAACATTGTGGGAAAAGGAGAAAATGCTGGTAACCAGCATTTTCTCCTTTTCCCACAATGTTTTCTACCACAGGAATTTGACATTCTATAACCAAAATAAAAATGATAAAATATAAAAAAAAAAACCTCCCTATATAATATAAACACTGTGTTTATATTATATTGGGGAGATTTTTTTTTCATAGTTTATCATTTATTATAGTTATAGAATGTCAAATTTCTGTGTTTCTACCCTGCTGTTATCATATTTCAATTTTTGAGTTACGTTTATTTTGTCGTCTGCAAGTGCTTTCAATCTGGACCAGTCTAAAATCTTGTCGTTGAGAAAAGCGTTAAAACATTTTGTTAAGATATAGTCTGAACTGAGTTACTTCTAGAAAGTTTTTCAAATGACTAGTAAATATGGCCAGTGGTCAGTAGCATCCTTATAAAGACATTGATTTGGATTTTTTTTTTCTCATTTTGCTTTTAAAACATGGAACTGTGAAGTAAATGGTTAACATGCAAAATTATAACGTGACTTTTTTTGATTTTCAGCTGTTCATGTGGAAACAACAACAACGACAACAACAAGTAAACCACCAGCTTTAGAAGTGGACTACGAGACTGGTGATTTATTTGGTAAACTTGATGGAGGTAATGCTTTCTGTTCAATTATATCACAGGAATTTGTCATTCTATAATGAAAATATATGATTAAATGTGAAGAAAAACTACTCCCCTATATTAAGAGCCATGCTCTGGGAAAAAGGGACTTAATGCATTTGCAAAAAGTATCAAATTCAGGTCATTCTGCGCAGTCCATGCAGGTTGACCTGGGCCAAAACTTTTTTGCTAGTGGTAAATTCTCTGCATGCCCAAGGACCAGCCTACCCCAGGATTGAATCAGTTGTTGAAAAAGGTGGCAATCATGGGGGGGGAAGGCAATGATGGGGGGGGGGGGGGGGAACGCACTCGTCTTAATATATGATACTTTGATTTCCGGATTTCAGTGGATGTAAGCTGTTTACAAGAAAAGTCAACGTTTCCAGTTCTAACCATGAGGAGGTCTCCACATTTAGAACCTTTCTTTTTTTTATTTTTGACTGTATTTTACATAAATGCTGTGCAATATCAAACCAGTACCATTTCAAACCATCCGATAACCACATTTCTGCCAAAATTCCAGGGGGGGTCCGGAACCCCGGTCCCCCCCTCTGGATCCGCCCATGCCTATTTATGTGATGACTTGCTTGGTACTATGGATCAGGGAAATGCACTTAGCCCCCTTTTGCGAGAGCCTGGCACATATAAAGAAACATAAGTATTTTTTTATATATAGGTATTTTGTTTCATATTTAATCATATGTGACTTGTCATGCAAAAAGGGTCCTTCATCTTCGCGAGCCAAGGTTACGATCATTACGTTGATCTTACCTTGGCTGATTGAGCCTAATTTCGAGATTCCTGCGATGTGCCCTCTATTGGATGCTGGTTATTACCCCCCTTTACATCATAGTTCTGAAAGCCAATGAAGTATCATTTTATAAACCGCTTACTAATACAATAATTCAACATGAAGGGATAAGCAGAAATCCATGTCGGTTTCCATGTTTACCCTCTATTTGAACGGTCACAACCTTATTCTATTTTTATCAAAGATGAAATGCTTCGAGAGATTCCATTCGTTGCAGCTGGAGTTGGCTGCATCTGATGAAAAAGTGTATCAGGGGAATTTAAAAATCAAGCTCGATCCGCCAAGGGTAGAGTAGCGTAGTGAATCGTCAGCCTTGGCTTGCGAAGATGAGGGACCTTCTGCTAGACATTCATTTATATTTTGCAGATAAAGGAAAGTTCAAGTCTGTAGAAAGAGTTACTTCAAAGATTTTTTCTGAAAAGGATTTAAAGCGTCTTGAAGGTATGCTGTTGGACACGTATTACTCTTAACTCCTTTTCACACAATCCCGACTTTTGATGACCCTGAGAAAGATGCGTTTTGAAATTATTGCAGGAAAAGGAGAAAATGCTGGTAACCAGTATTTTCTCCTTTTCCCACTACGTTTTCTACCCTATCAAAGCAAAATTGTATCACTTGAGACACTTTGAAATTGTCATCTGCAAATGCTTTCAATCTGGACAGGTCTAAAATTTTGCTGTGCGGTAACAGTTCAAATGAACAACAAAATTTTAGACTTGTCCTCATTGAAGGCATTTTCTGATGGCAAAGCTATATTGTATAGGATTTGACTATGCAAGGGTCTCTAAATTTGAGGTAAGGAAGAAAATGCTGGTTTAACCATTTCCCAAAAGGCAAATTTTAGACTCTTCCAAACTCAAAGAGTTTGCAGACGACAATTTCAAATTTGATGAAAATGGCAGAAAGTTCTCCAAATGGGTAGAAAACATTGTGGGAAAAGGAGAAATTGCTCGTTACGAGCAATTTCTCCTTTTCCCACAGTGTTTTCAAAAGACTTGTACTGCAGACACGTAAATCAAGGGCTCTTTTGGGAAAGGGTTAATAGAATTTTTTGCAGTTGCTATGTTTACAAAAGCTTTCTCCTTCAGGGTTGTATAACACCAGACTATTTTGTAAGGGCTATAACTATTCTGTGTGAGCCAAGTCAGCATTTTAAAACTGTTTGTATGTATAATGAGCTGCCAAACCCCAGTAGCAAAGTCTGTAGCATACAGTACTCTAGGTCAGGGGGTCGCTTCTTAAAATCCCTAGCTCAGTAGATTTCTACACCAGTACTCGCGCCGAATGTGTGGGCCAATGAAAAATCCCAAAGTTGACACCCGCTCCTGGGTATCGAACTTGGGACCTTTAGGTTATGAGGCCGACGCTGTACCTCATGACCACAGTAGAATCGAGAGAGATTAGTATAAGTTGTAAGAACTTGTTTCTCAACTTGTTTCTCAATCGATGAAAAATAAATATGTTTAAACCAAGCATATTTCTTTTAAAGGATTGATGATAGTCATTTCTACGAGATTCATATCTCTCTCACCATAATTTTGAAAATGGTGATCTGGAAAAGCAGCCAGCAGCATGAGAAGAAATTGTGAAAAACTAGTAAAAAGAAACACATGAAAGCATGGGTAGGTACACTGGCTGCCATGCGATAACTGAAATGATGTGAAAACTGTGCTAAACACCATAAGAAGAATCAATCAGTTGTCTATCGAGCCTGACAATTTTTTAGGAGAAACCATTGAGATATTGTCACAGCCCTATTATCAGCTGACTGGTTACCATGCAAAAACTGAGACGTCTTCTCTCTCATTACAGGATCATCTTTACTTTAAACTTGAGCTCAACCCTTTAATACCACAAAACAAAATTGTAGACTTTTCCAAATTGAAAGCATTTGCAGATGACAATCTAAATGTGGTTAAAATGATGGAATTTGTTATTGATAGGGTAGAAAACATTGTTGGAAAAGGAGAAAATGCTGGTAACCAGCATTTTCTCCTTTTCAGGAGAAAATGCTGGTAACCAGCATTTTCTCCTTTTCCCACAATGTTTTCCAAAGCCCCCCCAAATAATTTTGAAAATCATACTAGTAACTAAAATATGAGTTTTTAGTGCAATGCAACAACCTAAAATCTCAGTATTTCGAAGTTAGCCCCCCCTCATTACATGTCTGATATGTTTTGTTTACCTCTTTTTTTTCAGAGAAAGGTGTTGTAATAAAGGTATGTAATTCACATTTGAACCATGTGATGACAAAAGGGGACTTAGCCCTTTACCACACAGCAAAATTTTAGACCAATCCAAATTGAAAGCATTTGAAGACAACAATTTCAAACTGGCTCAAATGAAGACATTTGTCTTTGATAGGGTAGAAAACATTGTGGGAAAAGGAGAGAATGCTCGTTACCAGCATTTCCTCCTTTTCCCACAATGTTTTCAAAAGCCTTCTTTGATAGGGCCGTAAAAACCCAGGTATTGTTTGGTAAAGGGTTAGTTAATGCTCCTTGGACAAAAAGAAGACTGACAGCAAAAACGTTCAAGCCCAAAGCAGCAAAAAAAAACTGAATCTTGAAGCTGGTTCTTCTAATTCAGAAAAATTTACCATTAGCATAAGGTTTTGACTCATATCAGCCTGCATGGACTGTGCCACAGGCTAACCTTACCTTTTTGCAAACGTATTAAATGCTATTTTCACAGAGTACAGCTCATGTGTACTGAAAAGTATAATTATGGTAAAAAAAAAAGTCAAATGAAATAAAATGGAGAAAATGTTGGCTGAAAAGAGACTGTATGGGCCGTGCCTGTTACTTGACTGGACGCTGGTGACATGCTATCAGCTATGTTGTTGAGGATGGGTCCCAGTGACGAGCAAGGGCGCAAGTCCTAGAGGAGTCAAACTGCTTGCCTTGCTAATCTGTGGAGACATGCTTCTGGGCATGTCAGTATCTGTGACATCATTAGACTTGGGAGACATGCATCTTTGCAAGCCAAGGGTTACAATCCACTATGCTACTCTACCCTTGGCAGATTGAGCTTGATTTCGACAATCACCAGATACGCATTTTCATTGGTTGCAGCTAGCTCTAACTGCATCAAATCAAATCGCTTGTAGCATTTCATCCTCGGATAAAAATAGAACAGGGTCACAATAAAAATAGAAGGTAAACATGAATACCTCTGTGGATGTGTGTAGGATCTGTAATGATTTATTACCAAAGAAAACATCTATATACGAACAATATATACATAAAGTTTCAATTTGACCAATAAATTATCAGATGTCTTAGGCTATTTCCCAGCACCTGACCATGGAATGTCGAAGTATGTTTGCGGTTATCGCTTCATGTTGAATTATTGTATTCATAAGCGGTTTGTAAAACGACATGTCATTGGCTATAAGAAATATGATATAGAGGGAGATAACAAGCAGCAGATGACAAAATAAATGTGAATCAGAAAATAAAATTTGATTTGGAAAGGGTAGAAAACATTGTGGAAAAAGGAGAAAATGCTGGTTACCAGCATTTTCTCCTTTTCTCACAATGTTTTCAAAAGCTTTCTGTCTCAGGATTGTTAAAAGTGGGGATTGTATGGTAAAGAGTTCATCTGTATTCAGCAAACACTTTAGATATAGACCAGTCTAAAATTTTGCTATGTGGTAAAGAATTAATAGTTATATAATTTTTTGAATAAGTCATTCCACCATCAAGGATCTTATCTTTTTGTCCAGAGAAAGAGCCATTGGTCATCTTGGAATATCCATGACGATCAATTCAAGTTGGCCGTGTTTGGTTTTATACTTTTGTTCAATGTTGCATGTGTTGCAATAGCAGTATGCTGTAGGGTAAGTATCAATGATAGATTTGAATCTAAGCTCAAGTATACTACTCAACATTTGCTAGGGATCAATTCGATACTTCAATACAGGAATATGTTACATAAATACCGTTTTGCTTAAGAAATATTCATTATCTTAGATAGTTTATATCATCAGTGTGGCAATGTTATGTACTGAAAAACCATACCAAATGCATGCCACGCATACATATTGGCTCAATATAAGATGGTGATCCCTAGCAAATGTTGAGTAGTATACATACCAGATATACCACTTATGACAAATTTTTTGTCATAGGCCATATTGATTTATTGACTGTATTATGTTTAACCCTTTAAGCGCTGGAACCGACTTAACTTGCTTTTGTGGACAGTGTAGATCAAGATCAGACTGCACAGAATGTGGAGTCTGATCTTAGATCTACACTGTCCACTATTTTGTTACATATTGTGGCAAAGAAAAAACTTAATACAGTAATATATCAGATGATTTTCCTATTTAAAAATGTCTCTTTGTCTTAATTCAGCACTTTAACTCTTTACCACACAATCCCGACTTTTAACAACCCTGAGAAAGAAGCCTTTTGAAAACACTGTGGGAAAAAGAGAAAATGCTGGAAACCAGCATTTTCTCCTTTTCCCACAGTGTTTTCTGCCCTTCCCAAACCAAATTTTAATTTTTCAGTCACCTTTATTTTGTGGTCTGTAAATGCTTTCAATTTGGACCAACCTAAAATTTTCTTTTGTGATAAAGAGTTAAGGGTTAATGCTGCTATCAACATTATTTCAGTTATATCAAAGCAGCCAGTGCACCTATCCATGCTTTCCTTGAGTTTCTTTTACCAGTACTCTACACTACATTCTCCCAAGCCACTGGCAGCTTACCATTATAACTATCATTGAAACAATAGTCAACGGTTAGAGAGGAATTTATCCTGTCGCAATGACTGACATCACTCTGAGAATTGGAATTGGCTGAGCCATATGGATGGGAGGATAATTGTATGTAAGTTGGCGCAAGTTAGCAGTTGAGATACTAGTAATATCTTATAAACCTTTCCAATACATTCATATGGGAAAATGAAGAAAATGCTGGCTATCAGCATTTTCTCCTTTTCTATCAATGTTTTCTACTCTGTCATTATCAAATCTACTTGTTTTAGCCACACTTAATTTCTTGCCTGAAATTGCTTTCAATTTGGACAAGTCTAAAATTTTGTCATGTGGTAAAGGGTTTAACAAGTCTAGAAAAATGGCATTAAGCATGCCTCTGGTGAGCTTTTCAACATTTTCATAGACAAGTTTGATAAAATTTTATCTCAAATGCTAATAAATGTCAAATCCTTCTTATTATATAATGAAAAATAGGTCAGATACAAAACTAAGAAGCACATGTGGTAATTTCTTACTAAATCTAAGGGGTATGTTGCACCGAAAAAAGTGGTTATTATGTGTAAAAGACTAGATCTAAAAGCCCCCCCACCCCCCAAAAAAAGTAAAGAAAAATAGGTAATTTTCACCATTTATAACTCAAAAAATATAATGGATAACCCATCACAGCCACATATATATGATCTGAGAAAATGAGAATGTTTCAGTTTCTGTATTGGTTGCCATGATATGCATGTGCGAAAATGCATGGAGAAACTGTCAATTTCAGGGATACCATTGATTGAGACAACCTTCGTTATTGTATGTGTGTATTCGAACTAGGTCTTCGGGAATGTCATGTGATAGCATTGCATCTCATTAGTGCTATGGCGTAGTACACAGGGTTCAGGACTATTGTTTGCACTTCCAATATCATGCCATCGGAGAGTAAGATTGCTGATTCTGAACCTGTTTTCTTACTTAATGTAGTAAAACTTCCTGTATTGATGATGAACAAATAAGTGACAATCAGCCTGTGTCGTCATTTCTGTTTACTGTATGTGTCAATAAACTTAGTTTTTCAAGACTAGCATGGGGACAAAACTATCAAGTGAATGTAAGTTTTGTTTCAACGCGTTGAATTACTACATGATGTTTACATCACTATTATTTCACTGCAGAGATTTACAACGAAAAATCGGCTAATCAGCGGCAATTATCGATGTAAACAAACGAATAATGCAACATGATAGGATTTGTCTTAGTTTCAAAATTCTTTTTCCTGCCATTGACTGACTCTTATGAACTGCGCCTTTACATATTGTTAAAGTCGTATTAATGTTCTCTACCCATCTAGAACCAATTCAATTTTTCAGTCACATTTATTTCTTCGTCTGCAAATGCTTTCAATTTGAACCAGTCTAAAATTTTGTCATTTCATAAAGGGTGAAACAACAAAATTTTCAACTTGCCCGATTTTAAAGCATTTTCAAACAACAATTTAAATGTAATATTGAAATGACTAGATTTATCTATGAAAGGGTGGAAAAAGCTGGGAAAAGAAGGAAATACTTTTTACCTACATTTTTCCTTTTCCCACATAGTTTTCAAAAGGCTTTGAGTCAATAAACACAAGGAAAGAGTTAAAATCCTTTTCTCCAGTACACACTGTTGAATCTGGTCATTATGTCTTAGTACCGGTAAAAGTTTCAATATCACTGATTTATGCTTTTAGGATTAACCGTTATGAAAAAGATATGAATAGCTATATGTGATTTATTATTCAGTGTGATACAAGAACTAAAGAGAAAGAGCAACACATGGCTGGTGACTTGGAGGACAACAAATATCCAGACAGACCAGCAAGGATTATAAATTTTGAGTAAATCATTTCTGAAGCCATACAGTCCCTCCTGCCAAATTACCCCTTTTCAAACAACATATTTTAGACTCTTTAATTCAAATTGAAAGCAATATGGCAGATAATAACGTTAAGATTGGTGCAAATGAACTGAGTTTCTCTGATATGGTAGAAAACATTGTGGAAATGGTTTCGATGGGCTCAATCCTTTTAACTCTTTACCACACAATCCCTACTATTAACGCCCCTGAGAAAGAAGCCTTTTGAAAACACTATGGGAAAAGGAGAAAATGCTGGTAACCAGCATTTTCTCCTTTTCCCACAGTGTTTTCTACCCTTCCCAGAACAAATTTCTATTTTTGAATCACCTTTATTTTGTTGTCTGCAAATGCTTTCAATTTGGAGCAGTCTAAAATTTTCTCGTGTGGTAAAGAGTTAACTCTTTACCACACAATCCCTACTTTTATCGACCCTGAGAAAGAAAACTATAAAAAAAACATTTTGGGAAAAGGAGAAAATGCTGGTAACCAGAGCATTTCCAGATGATATATTAGATATATCTGAAAGGATGCTAATTGTCAATGAAAGTGTCGAAAACCTTGTGGGAAAAGGAGAAAATGCTGGTAACCAGCATTTTCTCCTTTTTCCGCAAGGTTTTCAAAAGGCTCCATCCTCAGGGTTGTTAAGACCGGGGATTGTTTGGTAAAGGGTTTAGAAATAGATTGGATTCCAGAGAAACTTCTGAGTGGGAAAAGGGACATAAGTGTGTCAAAACATTTTGATAATTACCTACCCCAGTTGGATAGGCGCTCTTTTTAACTCTCTACCAAAAGCCCAAATTGAAAGCATTTGCAAATGACAAGATAGATGTCAATAAAAAAATGAATTTTGATTTTGGAAGGGCAGAAAATATTGTGGGAAAAGGAGAAATGCTGGTTACCAGCATTTTCTATGTTTTCCCACAATGTTTTCAAAAGGTTTCCTTCCCAGGGTCGTTGAAAGTAGGGATTTTGTGGTAAAGAGTTAAAAACTAGTTTGGGTTTGAAGTGAATATCTTTGGTAATGAGTGAGTTATGTCAAGTTAGTGCATGGCAAATTCTAGGTTAAAAAAAAAAAAGGGCATAACTGCATCAAAATATTTTGATATTTACCTGCCATTGTTGTATGGGTTACCCTTTTAATAATTAACGGCTAGTCCAAATCTGAAGTTTGAAAACATTGTGGGAAAAGGAGAAAATGCTGGTAACCAGCATTTTCTCCTTTTTCCATAATGTTTTCTACCCTTCTGGAAACAAAATTCAGTTTTTGAGTGAACATTTATTTTGTCTTCTACAAATGTTTTCAATTTGGACCAGTCTAAAATTATAAGGTTTGGTACAAAGAGTATACCTCTTCTTATTTTGCACTTGATAAAGCCAGCTTTTGTATGGCATCCTAGGAAACTGAGCATGTGCTGTATTCATTCTTTCTGACTAATCATGATGAGTACGCTGTGCCACTCGTGAAAATATTACCGATGGTGTCCACTCGACGAAATAAATTTCGATCTTTCATCGAAAAAAAACAACTATCCTCTATTTATCTGTGACAGAGTAGGAAACACTGTTGGAAATGGAGGAGACACTGTTTAACAATTTCATTTGTTTTAATCATTTATTTGACTTACAGTTGGAAAAAAATTCACAGAATCACCAGTTCTTATTGTGTATGCCTTTTTCCCAACTTGTTTGCTAGGAAATTCTTGGAAAAGTTACGACTCCATAAGGCACGAAAAAGGGAGGAACAAGAGAACTCTTATGCCATCTTGGGAATGCAGAGCATTGGACCCATTGACAAACGTCAGGTTGGTAATAACTCGTATGTGTAGTACAACCTTTTACCCAAGTGGCAAAAGGAGAAATGGCTAGTTAACACTTTACCACAAAATTCTGACTGGTATCATCCATAAGGAAAAACCTTTTGAAAATTTTGTGGTAAATGAAGAAAATGTTGGTAACCAGCATTTTCTCCTTTCCCACAATGTTTTTTTACAATTATGCAGGATAATATCATCTTTTGAACCAAATCATTTTGTCGTCTACAAACGCTTTGAGTTTGGACTAGTGTAAAATTTTGTCCTGCAGTAAAGAGTCAAAATAATTTTAAACATTAATGTATCAACAAGAATTCTCTTTTATATGTATAGCAGACGATCATTAATCAAGTTCATTTAATAAGATTTAACCCTTTCCCCTACAACAAAACTTTGTTCTTGTCCAGACTGAAAGTATTTGCAGGCAACAAAATTATTGTGACTCAAAGTTTAAAACATTATGGTAAAAGGGGCCAGAGCCTGCACTTTCTCTTTTGCCCTCATTGTTTTAAAAATCTTCTCCTTTCAAGTTTTCAAAAGTCAGGATTGCATCATAGAGGGTTAAGACACTGACAGGATGAAGAATCAAAGCAGTAGTTTCCTAAAACACTTTGCTTTACCTGTTATCAAACAATCCCGTCTTTTAATGACTCTGAGGAAGAAGGATTTTGAAAACATTGTGGAAAAAGGAGAAAATGCTGGTGACCAGCAATTTCTCCATTTTCCACAATAATTTTTTTTTTTCAAATACAGAAATAATTTTTTGAGCAACATTAAATTTGTCATCTTCAAATGCTTTTAATTTGGAGAGATCTCAAAGTTTGTTGCATGGAAAAGGGTTGATAGGTGAGTTAGTCTCAATAATGAGACACTAGGGTTTTTTTTTTTATACATGAACATTTATTGTGCACAGCACCGTCTCAAGTCCATCGAAAATTTTCCTTTAGCAAAGGTAGTGTGCTACACTGCCTTTTTGTTTTGTCAGTTTAATCTGTATTGCAGCGAAATGCAACTGAATTTAAGTAACTCGACTAACATGACCAAAGACAAATTATTAAACCTTTTGTCACCTTAAAAGCTAGTAGAAATCATGTATGACATGTAAATCTCTGAAAGAACACTGACAAAATTTATTGTGTGTGGCGGCCATTTTGACTGTTTTCGAGAATGTAAACAACTCAAGTAACAGATAAAACTTACGGTTTTCTCTTATTGTCAGAATTTAAACATATTTGTATTTCAAACGAAGGATTTTTAACCCATTACCACACAATCCCTACTTTTGACGCCCCTGAGAAAGAAGTCTTTTGAAAACACTGTGGGAAAAGGAGAAAATGCTGGTAACCAGCATTTTCTCCTTTTTCCACAGTGTTTTCTACCCTTCCCAGAACAAATTTCAATCTTTCAGTCACCTTTACTTTGTCGTCTGCAAATGCTTTCAATTTGGACCAGTCTAATATTTTCTTGTGTGGTAAAGAGTTAAATACACAAGCAACAGGTATGTTTAAATCCTAGTTTTGTGCTCTATTTGTGAAAATATGAGAGTTCAAACTTGCGCACAGAATCTCTGTGGAACTTTCAATTGGTTTTTTCTTGATCATCTTTGTACCAGAGGTGACCAATAAAAAAGTAATATCACCTATTGGGACAATTATCTGTACTAATACATGTACATGAGTAAACTTTGAGGAAAAAGGCACTATTGCTCATTAGGAAGAATTTCTACTCGAGTCTCAAACTTTCAAAGATTGTCTGCTGACATGTGGAGAAGGGAATGAAAGTAAAACAGCACAACTTACATACATAAAATGTTCTAGCTTTCTTATTATACCCAGCAGAAGTTATACTCCACAAGGCTGTCGTGTCCACAGTATGACAGTGCTGATGAGCAGTCGGATCTTCTAGATACTTCATATGAGGAACCTCTACCATTAGCCAGGGAGGTGCATCCAAAACATGCAAGGTAACATGTACCCTACTTCCATACATGTTATTTTTTATGCTTGCAGGCTTCCCTTGATGTAACATTAGGTATAACCATAAGCATATGTCAAACCCTTCACTTTTATTTTGGAAGTGTAGAAAACATTGTAGAGAGAAAAGAAATACTGTTCACCAGTAATTTCTTACATCCACAATGGTTTCAACATGTAGAATGTATATTTCTATATTTGGGTAGCATGGTCATGTCTAACTTGACATTTTTGTTTTGGACTGTCCATCCTCTGGCAAAGGGGGGCTTAAGGTAGTGGACCCATAATAAAAAGCAGCTATTTCCAGTATAATATCATCCTAAAAAATTGCTATGATTAAAAATAAGAATTATTGTACTACTTTTTTCCAGCCACTTTTTCCTTTTTTTCTTTCTAAGAATTATTCTTTATAAATCTAAAACAACTATATTCTCATTACAAATGAAAAATATAATTACCTCCCTTTTCTGGAAACTTACAAAAATATCAACAATAATTTCAAGATAGACATCAAAGAAATTTCTGGTCTGTTAAGAATATGCAAAAAGTATGATATTTGTATAAATTCATATTTATCAGCTATCAAACAAAAATCATTCCATGTTGCACCAGAAGTATTACGGGTCTACTTCCTTAATGTATCTCTCTGATTCACATACGTACATGTAGTAGGTCATCATAATAATTATAGACCCATAAAAATCCAATTTGTGTTACAACAGACTGAATCTTAAGGTATGCTGGTCTGTTGACTTGAAGAATTATTGACCAATAGCGAAAAGTTTCACCCAAGGTCAGCCTGCACAGTCCAGATGCATTAAGCCCCCTTTTCAAAGAGCATGGTTTATTTAGATTCTTAAACAACTGTAGTGTGCATAGTTCAGTTAACTTGTGTTTTGTGCTACATGAAGAATGAATAAACTTTTTGTTGCCATTTGATATTCATTACTGCATTAATGCTCAACAAGGACGATTCGGGTCATGCTGGATTTGATAATTCTCTGAACAGTTTTGAGGATGCACGGACATTTGCTGTCCAGTCAAATGTTGACTTTAATTTAACCCTTTACCACACAATCCCTACTTTTAACACCCCTGTGAAAGAAGCCTTTTGAAAACATTGTTGGAAAAGGAGAAAATGTTGGTAACCAGCATTTTCTCGTTTTCCCACAATGTTTTCTACCCTTCATAAAACAAATTTCAAATTTTCAGTCATTTTTATTGCCTTGTGCAAATGCTTTTGATTTGGACAAATCTAGAATTATATCATTTGGTAATGAGATAACAAGAAGGGATTTTTCAACACCTAGGTTGAAATCTTAATATTTAGGAAGCCAGCCATTTGTTTTTCTATACCAGTGAATTGTTTGGTGATGATGACTAGAAGGCAGGAAAGATATTTAAGACTGAATTAAAAAAGACAAAAATATTGCATATGTGGAATTCTATGTAAAGAGTATGGATGATTGACTATTGTAATGCTTTACCAAACTTCACATTTTTTATCCGGTTTAAATGGAAGGCAATTGCAGACGAAAATTTAAGTATTGCACAAATAATGAGATTTGTCTCTGATTGACTGAAAATATTGTGACAAATGGAGAAAATACTGGTTATCAGCATTTTCTCCTTTATATCATAGTATTTTAGCAAGCAGTTTGCACAGGGTCATTAGCACATTGTTGGTAAAAGTTAAACTGGTTTCTATAATTGTAGAAAGAGCAGCATGTCAGATGAAGACACGCTTTACGAAAATGTACAGCCTAAAAACAGATCTGTATCATTCAAGGCACCACAAGGCTTATCGGCAGATCAGACGGAGAGAGTAGGTACTAAATATTGAGTTTTGCCAATCAATAGTGACATAAGTATAATTATCTAAGATGTATTCTCTAACCCCTGTGCTAGACAACAAAATTTTAACCCTTTACCACACGAAAAAATTTCAGATTTATCCAA
Source organism: Tridacna crocea (assembly GCA_943736015.1). NCBI lineage: Eukaryota > Metazoa > Mollusca > Bivalvia > Cardiida > Cardiidae > Tridacna > Tridacna crocea. The sequence continues at coordinate 22,991,494 of OX031069.1, forward strand.
ATCGAAAGCATTTGCAGATGACAATTTCATAGTGGCTCAAATGATGTAATTTTTCTTTGATAGGATGGAAAACTTTGTGGGAAAAGGAGAAAGTGCTGATTATCAGCATTTTCTCCTTTTCCCACAATGTTGTCAACAGGCTTCTCTCTAAAGGTCATTTTTTAAAAGGCATCATTGTGTTGTAAAGGGTTGACCATATTTAACACTTTACCACACAAGAAAATTTTAGACTGGTCCAAATTGAAAACATTTGCAGGCGACAAACTAAATGTGTCTGAAAAATTAAAATTTGGTTAGAAAAGGGTAGAAAACACTGTGGGAAAAGTAGAAAATTTTTCTGTGGTTACCAGCATTTTTCCTTTTCCACAGTGTTTTCAAAAGGCTTCTTTCTCAGGGTCGTTAAAAGTCAGGATTGTGTATTAAAGAGTCGAAGATTAACCCTGTACCAATTTATTCCATAAATGAGCAAGTTGCTCATGTAAAAATAGACCGTGTTTCCCATTGGCGTCGACCTGGGCTGTAGTAAATCTCTAATTTCTTTTGTTTTCGGATGGTTTTCAACCACTTGGGTTTTATGAATGAAAATTATAAGGCTTTGGGAGTATAAAGATTATTTTTTTGTATTTTTGTAAAATTTTTGGCCCAAAATTTGAAGGGCCACCTTTAAGAGGGGGTGGGTAACAGGATTTTTAACGACCTGCTAAATGAAGACTTTTAAAAAAGTTTAGGAATAGAAGAAAAATGCTGGCAACCAGCATTTCCTCTTTTTCTAGCAATGTATTCTACCCAAACAAGGCCAGAAGTCATCCTTCTGATGTTACAGCAGCTTTCAAGTCTAAACTTTTGTTGTGTGGTTAAGAATTAATTTACACTTAATTATAGGCACTCTTGGTTTTAGCTGTTATCACACACTTGTATCACAAGTCATGTGACCAGGTTTTGGCCATCAATTATACATGTCTGTGGACAATATCATTCTGTAATGACAAGTACATGTATTCCTTTTTCAGATACCAAAGAAAAGTAGCAAGAACGATATGAAGTTTTTACCAACAGTGAAATGGACAAGATAATAGCAATTCTGAGCTGTTTAACTCATAACCAAACAACAAAGTTTTAGGTTTGTCCCAATCGAAAGCATTTGCAGGCAACAGAATAAAAGTGACTGAAAATTTAAGATTTGTTTTGTTGAGGGTTGAAAACCAGCATTTTCTCCTTTTCCCACAATGTTTTCCAATGGCTTCTTTCTCAGGGTCGTCAAAAGTAGGGATTGTATGGTAATGGGCTAAAGCTTGACCACACAATCCTAGGTTTGAACTAATTCACTAAAAGGGCTTTCGAAAAAAAATTGTATGAAATGGAGTAAAAGCTGATAAACAGCAATTTTTCCTTTTGTCAAAATGTTTACCATACTTTTTAAGACAAAATCCTTTTATTGAGCAACATTTAACTCTTTACCAAACAATACCAGGTTTTAACGATCCTTAGAGAGAAGTTTTCTGAAAAATTGTGGGAAAAAGAGCAAATGCTTTCTCTTTTTCCAACAGTGTCTTTAGAAAACTTCTGTCCAGCATTTTCTCCTATTCCCATGATGTTTTCTACTCTACCAAAGTCAAGTTACAATTTTTTTTGTCTGCAAATGCGTTCAGTTTGAGCCAGTCTAAGATTTTACATTTGGTAAAGAGTTAACTTTTTACAAAACGACAAAATTTTTGACAGGTCAAAGTATAAAACTCTTGCAAACCACAACATAAACATAGCTCAAAAATTGAAATTTATTTCCAGCAGGGTAGAAAATACTGTGGCAAAAGGAGAAAATGCTGGTTACCAGCATTTTCTCCTTTTTCCACAATGTTTTCAAAAGGTTTCTATCTCAGGGTCGTGAAAACCAGGGACTGTTTGGTAAAGAGTTAATCAGTTGTCCAAAAATGCTATCAATTCAGACAAGTGTAAAAGCTTCTTGGATACATTGTTTACCCTGAAATAGCTTTTTTTAAATTTTTCATGAATTTAATGAAAAAAAAGTATTTGGAAAATATCTTGGAAATATTGATTTGGACAAATAGCCCACCCTTATATTTTTGGCTAACCATGACATAAATACATTGGCATATGTCTGCAATATTGCCCGCTTGGCAAAAAGTATGGGCCGACTTGTGCACCAGCTAAAAAGTCTTTGCGTTCACAGTTTTCACTTTTCTAAATTGAGCTAGATTCACAGTAAGAGAATAAGTATGTTATCCAGCAGATTTATTTGAAAGCATTATTTTTTCAGACAACAAATTGAACATGGCTCATTCAGTGGGATTTGTCAAGAAAGATAAAACTCATTGTGGATTTCAGCATTTTCTCCTTTTTCCACCTTTTTTTATTACAAGACGTCTTACTCAGGGTCATCAAACTAAGGATTGTTTGGTAAAGGGTTTACAAATCAAATGTTGACTCTTCATCACTACTTCATGGTCGTTATGGTTGTTACTCTAATCCTTTCATTTTTTTCCTGTTGAAGTAAAATTATATACAAAGATTTTCCTTGGTATTTTATCTTTATTGTTACCGTCACTTCCCAGCATTCCTCTTTTCATCCCAATTTCAAGATTTATGAATAATGAATTCTCTGCCGTGCATTTTTCAATGAGGGGATACTTATTTATTATATACCTAGCAGTGAAATCCTGGAATTTCCCAGTGTAATAAATTTTGATATCATCACTAGTGACGTTATCAACTTTCACTTCCTGACGTCATTTGGGAACTACATTTTTTTCGACTTTCAAACGCAAAATTACAAATAATGATGTTAATAAGGTATATAATAAATAGAATAATCAACTGGTTATTTTTGATGAAAAATATCTCACTCGGACGCGTCGTAAGGCGTTAAAAAAACTCGTGCTGCGCACTCGTTTTTTCAACGCCTAACAACGCATCCTCGTGAGATATTTTTCATATCAAAAACAACCAGTTGATTATCCTCTATCTCATAAACATGTAGGCCTAGGGGTCACTCTAAAAAAAAGGAGAGAAACAAATGCATTCAAAAATAGTCGTCATATAAATGTCATAAAAACAAAGTTCTATTTGTGCTGATGGGACATTTTTCTGATTCAATGGGACAATGTCACAAATCTCCACCCCCACTCACCATTTGGCAGAATACTGTTATTTATGTCGTTGTAATTTTCCTAGTAATTCCATTGGCTCAAAACTTTCACGGTGTAAAAAGTAAAAAAAATGCCCTCTTGCATGACCTTTGGTATTGCGAGATGTAAAGAAAATTGAAATGTGCATATTTTAACAATTTAATGTTTCAGGTACATGTATTGACAATTTTATGCAGAAAAAACCCGGAATGAAATTCAAACAAATACATCTACCAGGTTTGTGCATGGTAACATTTAGTATGAATGTTAAAATTGTTTTATGTAAAGTTTTAGATACAGTTATATAACGTGACGTCATCGTACTAGATTTGGGTCTGTCAACTACGGACTTAATTTCTGTTGAGTCGGATTTCATCCATGTGGGGTGACTGTTTTTGAGCTAGATTATTGACATGTATACAATAAACATGAAATTTTTTGTAACGTACATGTATATTAACTTTCCTGTGGCTCAAATTCCCTTCGAGGATGTGTGGGAAAATTTAGTTCCTAGCTAGTAATAAACTGTTGCATGTGAAGTTAGAATTAATGTTGCTGTCAAAGTTTAAGTCTTTCGTTTGGAGACAGAAATAATTTATCTAGGTCAAGTTACCAAGGTTGACAACAGGTGCTTCAAAGGGAGTCCAATATGGTGCAGTGTTACCAAGGTAATTTGGAAACTTGCAATAAAGTGATTTTTCATTTTCAGAAAATTATTTACCTTCCTTGGTTTTTGCTTTCGGCGAGGATTATGACGTCACAGCAGACGACCTTCACTTGTCAAACATGAGGTATTTGTTTTATGAAGAAAAATTAGATAATTATTTTTAATACATTAAGGAAAATTGTGCTTTATTATTGCGTCATTTGGTAACCTATGAGATTTTAAAACACCCCTGCTTTCAATTTGATGGGTAAACAGCAGCTACATGTGGGTGGCGCTACGTGTGAAAATTAAGTATTTTTCGGGTCTCCGCGGTATATCACCGATGGCGTGGTACCAGCCAGGACGACTCTATGAGAAATAATGGCTGACTCATCCTGAAATTTCTGTCTCATTTTTTCTTTGCTTCCTCTTCCATTTCAGCAGCCCATATTTTCATATTATCTTTCAAAAGATGCATAATTAAGACACTGTCGTCTTTCGAGGGCGGAGCTATGCTATTTATATCTTCTTCTGCTAGAGAGTGTCCTTGTTTGGCGAGTTCACACGCCCCCTCGTAAGAATTCAAAATTTCATAGTGAAACACAGAATAGTTCAGAACCAGTCCAAGTCTAAGTGGGTTTGCGGGACTTAAGAATTCTTTCGCGAGTTCGAGACCGGTTTCGTATGATTCTTTTGCTTTGTCGTAGACATCGATGTGAGAGTTTTCACGACAGAATTCCGACAGGTAACGATAATAATCTCCTTTCATTTTATGATAAAACACAAGGCTTTCGTTGTCGATTGTATTTAGCAGGTATTTGTCGACCATTTGTATTAGTTCACTACATGTTGCCTTCAATTCTTCCTCAACTTTCTGCCGGTATTCTTTAGATATTTCTTTACGTCTCTGATTTGTATCGATCCCTTGTTCTATGGTAGAAATCGCTCTCCAGGCAGCTCTTTTACAACCAACATAATTCTTGTATCCATTTGCCATCAAATTTCGTTCTTCAACTGTTAGTCCTGTTCCCATAGCGACAACCTTTTTCAGCCAAGCGACCATGTCGTCCCATCTTTGAGCTGCCTCTGCAAGTCTGATTCTTTCTATCAGATTTCTGCGTTCATCTGCCATGGTGTGTTAAACCCTCGCTGAAAGCACAAAAGAAAACGAAATCAGCAGGTCTGCATTACAGGCGCTCGTGCAATCTTTATTCACTGATACTACCACACAAAATTAACATTCGAGTGTTCAATAATTGGATAAATGCGTCTATATATACTCCCCTGGTAGAATTTCAGTTTCCCACGTATACTCCCGTGAAAAACCTTCAGTGCCTTGAATGAAGATCGAACAGTGAGTCTTTTAGTAGCGACCGCACAGCGACTCAGGACAACGCCACCCCCCCTTTTTTAGAAGTGTTATGATACTCCCGAAAACATGGAGATAGAGATTTAGTATGAACAGCAGCTGCTTATCTCAAGGGCTTTAAACGTGATATTTCGGGCAAATGTTTCATGGTGCAGTAATCAGACAGGTACAGAACATGTAGTTCAGCCGGGCTCCCTTCACATTCTAAAATAATGTGTGCACATGCACCTCGAGACAAGAATATGTTTTTGAATCAAAAGCAAACGGAAAAAATATTCTCAGTTAGACTCTATTCATTAAATTTTGAAGACGTATCGTTGATGTGTTACTGATACATGCTACAATATTCGCCAAAATACATTGATCGGGTGAAACAAAGGATTAAGATATTACCCATCCTCGGATACCCCGATGTAGCGTAGCAAATAGGGAGACCTCGGGGTATCCGAGGATGGATATTACCTAAATAAACTGGTCGACACAATGCCACTTTGACGTGCTGTTGACATGACATCAGTCACTTGCATGAATACGTTTCCTGCAACGGAAATCTGTTTATTGCACATGCCTATGTATAAATAGTTTATCGAAGGAAGATACAATCTGCAAGAACAACTAACAAGCCTTGGTAATGGAAACCGACTCATGTTTTTGGTATCAGCCCATTTTATCCATTTTCTTACTATAATATGAAACCGGATTAAAAATAAATACCAGTAAATAGTTGGTAAAAACTCCTTCTTTTAGTTTAAACATATTGCATTTGCAGATTCACTAAAATGTACAAGATAATTTACAATTCACTTCAAAATTATGCAAAATGGATAAGATCGAAAGCAGTGTTTATAATGTTCTTCTCCGAGTTGATAGCCTAAAAAAACGAGAACATGTCATAAATTTAAACTAATACACTATGCAATTAGAGAAAGATAACAGCGATAATTGTTTAGGAATAAGGGAGAAAATATGTTTTGATTGGAAATAACATTAAATGAGTTAGACTGAGAAGTACAGGAAGAGAAAGGGAAAAGTAACGGTAATGGAAGAGATAGGGTAAGGTAGATAACGTAAAGGAGTGTTCTATTGGGCTACTACACGGTAAAAATATATATATGTATATGACGTCACTTCCTGTTTTTACGTCATTTTCTGTTTTGTACATGTCTACTGCAGCACAAAATCGAATGTAGTCGTAAAGTGCCGTCTCGGATTAGCCTGCGCAGTCCGCGCAGGCTAATCCGGGACGACACTTTACGCAGATGTCCGAATGCACCTTTTCGCGTGTTGCACTCCAATTATAATATATTCCATACTAAGCGTCAGTATTCCTGATAATTTTTTATAAAGATAGAAGACAAAATTATCATACTGGAAATCGAATGCTTAACCTTATAAAGATTTTATAAGTATCGGATCAATTTTATAACGTTATTAATTAATGCTTTTGAAAACATTGTGAAAACCAGTGACAAAAATACGTACAGATCAGTAAACATTATCACGTCTGCAGAAACAAGTTCTATTTAACAATGATGAGATTTGTCCATGATCCATGAAAGGATAGAAAACATAGTTGGAAAATGAAGAATAAATTTACTCATTTTCTCAAAATGTTTTCATGAGCGTTCTTTCTGCATGTCGTGAAAACACAGACATGTTTTGTGGAGCTTTAAAACACAGTACAGAAAATGAAGAAAAAAAAAACAGTTTACGTACCCAAAGGTCTGGTAGAAGACGGGCATCACACGCCACAATATGTAAAATGACTGAATTGACACGGACAAGTCTGAAACTCTCCAATAACAAGTGGACTGAAAAATAAAGTTTATATAATGAAAACAGTTACGTAAGAGGTTCAATGTAATAAAGAACTTTCCAGAACTAAGAAGAGATAAACACATCCTTCACTTTCAACCCATCCTTTTTGTTTTCCTGGGAAGCGAATCACGTGTTTGTGCTTTGATATGCTGGATGGAAAATTGTAGAATTCAGGCTAAATGTTTGGGTTAAATGCCTTTTATGTTCGGAATTTATGCTTAATGATATTTGCGAATGATCTGTGCATCGAACATCAGTGAGCTAATGCTTATGTGTAATTTAATGTGGAATTTAATGATACTTTTATCACATTGATGTAAAAAAAATGTCATTCTCTTTGCAACATTTGCGATGACTCTCAAACTAAAAAAGATATGTCAAAAACTGTTTTCTTCAACTACAACAAAACCCATGTGATTTCCCGGCGTTTTCTCTACAAGCAAGTAACTTGTTTTCAGTTCTAGTATAATTTTCAGCATAGATGAATGTGTTGGCTTTTTACTGGTCTAACGTTATTATTTTGATACTTACAACAAATGAATAAACAGAGGTTCGTGATTGGTAAAAAATATGAAGGCATGTTTATTCAAACGGTCCCTATCTTTCACTCTCATATTTACGCCTTCTTTTTTGTTTTTGATATTTCTTGTTCCCTTCTACGTAACCCTCAGGATGGGAAAGTCACAACATGGTGACGAATGTATGTTTTACAGGAAAAAAGTTCTTGTGAAAAAAGGAGAAGGGGGTTAAGGGTTACATAAACGAATCCGTTTTGATCTATTTTCAGCTTCATAACAAATGACAAAGCCGAGGTTCTTTTTGTTTAGTAAATCGATCGAGAAAAGGTTAATGCACTCGTTCGTTTCAGATGCTTGTTTATTTGTTTGTTTGAATGCTTATTCGTTTACTAGTTTTGTGTGTATGTGGGGGGGGGGGGGGGGGGGTTGGGGGGCAATGCAGTTTTTAATTTGTTATTTCAGTTTTATCACGGAGCTTAGACCACCTAACCATGCTTACCAGAGTTTCTGTTTAGTTACCAGTACTTTGTACAACACTGTTTTAGATGCACTGGCTGCACGATGGCCAAAAGTAAACGATTCGGGAATGAAAATGCAGGCAACTTTTAATCATACCATTTAAAAGTATTAATATCATTTTAAGTTTCACTGTTCTCCTGGACAGACTGTCAAATGTCCAGTCGTTGACAAATTTTATCCTAGTTTTTAGATTCCTTTTCCAGACTGCAACTTGCTCATTACTACACAATTCAGACTTTTAAAGATCCAAGGCAAGGAAGTTTGAAAGCATTGTGTGAAAAGGAGAGAATGCTGGTAACCAACATTTTCTCCTTTTCACACGATGTTTTCTGCCCTTTCATAAAACGATTCCTTTCCTGAACAATTCGAAAAAACTACCCGCTTACAAAAGGCTTATCAATAACCTCAGCCCTTTACAAAACTAACCAGTGATTAAACGACCCCGGCTCCAGAAAGGTATTTTGAAAACATCGATGAAAAACTATGACTGCTGATAAATATTATTTCCTCCTTTACCTTCGGTGACAATGTTTTCTCTACCGATAAAAGACGAATTCCATCATTTGAATCACAGTAACACGGTCGTTGGCAAATGCTTTCAATTCGGACGACGCTAAAATTTTGTCGCATGGTGAAGAGCAAACGTTTAGGCATCAATAAAACTGAATGGATATTTTAGTCAAAAGGAAAAGCAAAAATACCATGTCACTACCGTTCTAACTAGTGCTTAATACTTGACAGAAAGGATCAAGGATCATGTTTCACTTGCAATCTTATATTGATCAATACTGTCCGCAAACAGCATGAAAATCTTCTCCAAAACTTAACGCAGACAGAACTTCATCGATTATTTATAAAAACGCCTCTTATTGTTCGATTAAATATTCCCTTTCAGCACAAGAATACACGGATCCGAGAAACAAACAGACCGGAAATTAAACGAGTTGGTAAATGTCGTCCGTTACTTCAAACATCAAATAGCTATTTATGTAGTTGAAAGGTTTGAACTTCACCATTTAGAATTTTTTTTTGTCTAAATGACACTAAAACGTAGAGCTATGCAAACATAGATTAGCGTTGGCTAAGGTATCGATTGTTCATATGCATACCCAAATGCCCTATCCAGACTCTGTAATGCTGGCTTGATGGATGGACATATTTTGAAGAAAGAACATAAATGAAGAAAACTTTTTTTTGGAATTAGAGCTTTTCTTTTACTTTCTGCATAACATTTCCTAAAACTTCTAATTGGTTTCAAGGACGCAATTTAGTCGTAAGCCTAGTTCTGTGTGTTCTAAATTAGTCGCATCACACTGACACCTGCCAACATGCAAATTTTTCTAGTATCACATTCAATGACGTTTGAGACAGCAGATGGTGCCACTAAGGACTGGAATGCAGCAAAACTTTACACTGAATGGATGAGTAAACTACATGTATGTAAGTTGGATAAACAATCTTGTGAAAGTTTTGCATAGGATGATATGGGCAACCGCAAGTCATAGATCTATATTCCCAATTTATTTTCATGTTTCCCTAAATATGACACGGCATGGATATGTGTAATCATTGGTCTGCAACATGCGACAACGGGCTTTAAGACATTTAAAACTGACTAGGTAACAAACACGCGATCTCTAAAAGTTGCCGATGACGACCCTGAGGAATTCATACGTTTTAAGAGAACTATTTAGTAGAGGAGAACAAGATGGTAATCAGCATGTTTTCCCTTTTCCACAATGTTTGTCACCCTTTCAAAAATCAATCCTACCATTTCAGTCATAGGCCTACATGTTTTTTATTTGTCGCCTTCAGATTCCCGCAAAAGTTTCACGGATCATCTGGAAAAAAAATATCAAGTCATTGTGAGCAAACTGATGACTTGACAGAGTTTGTTCGGAAGATTTTACATACAATCAGACTTTATCAAAAAAAAAAAAATTCGTTAAATCGAAAAAAATCAGCTGCCGTCAACAGCATTATCTCCAGCCAGATGGCATTCTACAAATACATATCTATCTAATATGGACATTCTAGGTACATAAGCGGACTAATTTTTCAAAACCACAACCGTTACTTTGAATTTCAAACTAAAATAAACGTTTAGTCAATCAAACGCCTACCTGGTGCGATTCATTCAATTATGATCAGCTATCAGGTAACCTATGCACCGGCTATTTATTAAAACAGTCCCTACAGGCTTATAAGCCCTACTTTTCCCAAGTATCGGGGAATGGGTGATGCGTCATAGCAGACAGGTCGAATCTTCGAAGCACCGGCAACAGAATATCTGTAGTAAAACCACCCCCCCGCCCCCAATAATTTGATCACCAATAAAATGACAGTATCAGTATTTCGCTGAATATTGCTATAGACAATCACCGTGCATATAGAGAATGAAATGATAGAAAAATTCGAGCGATTTAAAATAGTTCGAAACAAACGGCAGCAAGAAATGGAGATTTTTCTTCTACTTTTGTTATCAGACTGACAACAAACAATTTCTGACGTCACATTTCATTCCGTGTGATTTTCTGCTTTATTTTTCTTTCTCCAAAGCTCATAATTCACCACATTGTTGAACAAATTTCCTTCTTTTTCGGTCATTGGTATTAGTAGTTGGGTTATTTCTCACTGCATAACCAAACGCAGTAAAAGTAAAATCAGGACAAGCCGATTCTAAAATGATGTTGCCCCCCCCCCCCCCCATCCAATCCAAAATTGCTTCCTACGGGCCTGGTGATGGATCCATAAAATCCATTTTGTCTAATAATCATGAGGAGGCTTGTCCTCTAACACGCAGAAAATTGACCATCAGCAAAAAGTATCGAGTCAGATCAGCCTGCGCGGACTGCGCAGGCTGATCTGACTCGATACATTTTGCAGATGCATTGAACCCCCTTTTCACAGAGTTTTTTTTTTTTCAACCCCGGCTCAGCTATTTAAGCCAAATTATTTTATACGTAAACACATGCTCACGGCTGTAGGTAAAATGCACTGAATTTCAGAAAGATTTTTAACCCATAGACTTTACTCAACAAGTGGACAGTAAAGGTTTAAGATCAGACACCTTGTTCTGTACAGTCTGATCTTTATATATATTTCTTTTGCACAAGTCCCTGTTTTCGCCTATGGCGCCAAAATTGTTGAAATGGTGTCAACAAATGTAATTTTTTCGATTAAGGAGGGAGGCAAGGAGATCCCTTCTCTCCCCCCAGCCCTATATCTCTCTCTTCCCATATCTATACCACTTTTCATTTTCCGTTGTCTGCGCGTGTCATATTCTTCGAAGATTCGACCTGTCTTATATGACGCATCACTCCCCCCAATATTGGGAAGATTATAGTCATACGTGATATAAATAAGCAATGGAGAAAATGGCTTTTATCAATACGTTTGGGGAAAAATCAAGCCTGTTTTTGCTCCAGATTTCTCTAAAATGCTGATAGCTGAATGAATTGCTCCATGTAGCGTTTTATTTCAAGTAAACGTTTATTTTAGTTTAAAATTCAATTTAACGGTTGTCGCGTAGAAAAGTAGTCCGGTTCTGTACCACTGATGCCCAAATTAGATGGATGAGTTTTTGTAGAATGCCATCTAGCGAGAGATATTGTTCCCTTTTTTCGCAAAAGAGGCGTTAAGACAAATGTTAAAAAGGTTGCCCCCTCCCACCCCAGCCCATATTATAAACCGGCCATTATATTCAACGAATTTATGAAATTCAATTTTGTAATTTGCTAAATACTCCCCCGTTAAATATTTTGTCACTTAAATCTATTGATTGTATGGTATTTTGCTGGTAATAGATCTAAATCCAATGCACGCGGTAACGAAAGGTGTATTTTTCGTGTTATCAACCAAACAAAATAGATTTTCTTTCCCTTCCCTCGTTTATGAATAGTGGCTTTCCGTATATTTTCTCAGTCTTATTAATAATGCGAAACTTGCAGAAACATTTTAGCAATCCCGTTCTTCGTGGAATTATTCCCTTGTTTAACTCTTTACCGACAAAAAAATAGACTGATCCAAATTGAAAGGATTTGCAGACGACAAATTAAATGTAACTGAAATCATGATTTTTGTTTTGGATGGGGAAGAAAACACTGTGGGAAAGGCTTCTTTCTCGGGGGTGTTAAAAGTCGGGATTGTGTGGTAAAGAGTTAATTCTCCTTTTTTTTAAAGACTTATGCTCTGTGAAAAGGGTGCTTAATGCATCAGCAGAGAAAAGGAAAACAGTGCAACTGCAAATAAAAGAAAGTATCGACTCAGGTCAGCCTGAGCCGACACTTTTTTTGTAATTGGCATTTTTTTGCATGACAAAAGACCAGTTTACCTAATGATTTACACGGTCAACCAATAAAATAGATCTCTAATTTTGTGTTGACTTGTTATAATGTATCACGCGGAGAAAACACTAAAACCCCCATAATGCCAGAACATGGTTCCTAATATTGGCTGTAGGCCTATATATATGTCTGTTTGCCTCTTAACTCGTTACCATACGACAAAAGTTTTAAGGTTCGACCAAATTGAAAGCGTCTGCAGACGACAGAGTAACTGCAGACGACAGAGTAAAAGTGACTGAAATTTTGAATTTTTTTTTCTTATGCAGGGTAGAAAACACTGTGGGAAAAGGAGAAAATGCTGGTTACCAGCATTTTCTCCTTTTCCCACAATGTTTTCTGAAAGCTTCTCTCTCAGGGTCGTCAAAAGTAGGGATTTTGTGGTAATGGGTTAAATCTGGCGGCTGAGCCCGATAGTGCAGGTGGCAGCCTACTGGACTTGAAACAACTCTGGGATCGCTGGTTCAAATACTCACTGCAGAGAATTTCTTAACGAGGATTGATAAGAATCACTTCGACAGGATCCGTTCTTGTCTCATCGCTGATCATTGTTTTTACAAACGTTATATGTGGGAAAGCAGCTAGCGGAGAGAAAAATTGTTTAAAGTACTGGAAAGGAAAATCAAGAATTGGTGCACTGGCCGCCGCGATATAACTGAAATGATATTGAAAACGGCTTCAAACACTACACAATCAATCCATCAATCAATCAATCAATCGCCCCTCTGGAGAGTGGAAGAGGATGGAAACAAGAAAAAATACAGCATGTATATGAAGTTTCTTTTTTTAACTGTCACAATACCTGCAGGGATCAAGAGAAGAAGAAAAACAAATGATACGTACAACAAAATTTGAGGAGAAAATATCTCTCGAAGAGCTCAAATAAACATATAGATAGGAGAGAGAGAGAGAGATCCTACATTACACAGCACACACCAAAAAAACACACGATGAGGCGTACGGACGGTTGGACAGACAGATGGTATGTGAAATGTTCATACAAAACATAAACACTTTAGCTTACCTGTCAGAAGCTCATTTACCCTCCACTAACCTTAAAGTTCTAATAATACTGATCGATTTTTCCCTCAAATTCATTCATACATACGACCAGATACGATCAGATTTCTATATCTCCCTTCGCATGGTCGATCTAAACTTTACTATCAATTTTCCACTCTGTTAGTAATACCCTTAACCCTCTACAATATCCTTAACCCTCTACAAAACAATCCCGTATCTAACCCTTTACCGCATGACAAAACTTTAGTCTTGTCCAAACCGAACGTATTTGCATAAGACACTTTATATGTGGATCTAATTATTGCATATTATTGATAGAGTAGAAAACATTGGGGGAAAAGGAGAAAATGCTGGTTACCAGCATTTTCTCTTTTTCCAACAATGTTTTCAAACACCGGTAACTCAGCCACTAGTATAAAGGACCTGAGAGTGATGGGTCGCTGGTTCGATGCTCGGCTTGGGCCAATTTCTTTACGAGCGTCGATACTAGTCATTGCGATAGGATTCATTCCTCTCTCACCGCTTACGTTATGTGGGAAAGAAGCCAGTGGTTTAGAAAAAATATTGTGCAGAGTGCTGGCAAAAAAATACAGGAAAGCATGGGTGGGCGCATTGAAATAATGTTGAAAATGTTAGACACGTTACAATCAACACTGAATCCTTTACAGACAACCCCGTGTCTTAAGGATTTGGGAGGGGGGGTGGGCTTTGAAAACATTGCAGGAAAGGGAGAATTTGGGATTTTGGTGTTTGATATAAAGGGTTAAATCTTTCATTATAGCTAAAAAAATACAATTGAACGTCAAATTTGTTTTTAAAAAATCGTTACGTAGTATAGAAACTATTGTGTACCAAACGAGAAAATTTTTGGTTTATCCAAATCAAAAGCATTTGCAGACGACAAAATAAAAGTGACTGAAATTTTGAAATTTTTTTTGTGAAGGGTAGAAAACATTGTGGGAAAAGGAGAAAATGCTGGTTACCAGCATTTTCTCCTTTTCCCACAATGTTTTCTAAAGCCTTTTTTCTCAGGGTTTTCAAAAGTAGGGATTGTGGGAAATTTTGGCAATCGCTTGTCACAAGGGTTTCCTCTCTTTTCCCCCACAATTATTTTCAGTATGTAGAATGCTGTAAAATATATGGTATGATATGTCATAGATAGAATTCTGTTCATGAATAAAGTCAATGTCACGAAGAAAACTGATCTTATATATTCAATACTAATTTCAATAGATAAAATTACATTCGTATAATATATTTACTTTTTACCCTTTTCTTGGTTGAAAGTCTGTCGCTTTGTTGTTGTGTTGATTTTTCGAAACAAGCGAAAAAATATAGCTAGCAAAAAATATTTCTAGCAAGCAATATCTCCTTTTGCCAGAGGTGATCTGCATCTGGAAAAAAAGTATCTGCTTTTGATTAAATATTTATAAGTATTTTTTAAGCGCATTGTTGCAAATTCATTATCTTTTTTGGAAAAATATATTAGTAGTGCCCTTTACAGTAAAACTCAGATCGTGTACATGCAAGATCAAACCGCAAGTTCTGGACATATGCAGTCTGGTTTTGGATCTATACTACTTGCACAGTCATCTGAACTTCGCAGCATTCTACAGTGGTCGGTCGGTCTGTCTATCTGTCTGTTCTCCAGTTGGCCACTTTACCAAACGATCTAGTGTTTTGAACGATCTTGTAAAAGACAGCGATCGCAAAGAAAAAGACTGTGGGAAAAGGGGAAATGCCAATGACCAGTATTTTTTCCCTCTTGCTCACTTTTTTTCTTTTTCACTTTCAAAGACAGATCCCATCGTTTGATCCACGTTTAAACTGTCTTCTACAGAGGTTTACAGTTCGAATCTAAAGCAGTATCATGTTATAAAAGTGTATAAACACAAACATGACTTCTTAATTCATTACCAAAGCACAATATTTAGGCTTGTTCAAATCGAAAGCATTTGCAGACGACAAAATAAAAGTGAATGAAAATTTGAAATTTGTTTTCTGAAGGGTAGAAAACATTGTGGGAAAAGGAGAAAATGCTGGTTAACAGCATTTTCTCCTTTTCCCACCATGTTTTCTAAAAGTTTCTTTTCCAGGGTCGTGAAAAGTAGGGATTGTGTGGTAGTGGGTTAGATAAATAGTATTTCATTTATATCACGGGAACAGGTCGAGTATTTGTGTCTCTTTTTCACCCGTGCTGGGACTTTTAAGTACTTTGCCAAAGAGCACTTTAATCGATTACAAAGCACTATACAGAAATTTGATATTTTCACAGCACCATTAACGCGAACTGCAGCGACAGCACCACAAACGCGAAACTGCAGCGACAGCACCCTTTAACGCGAACTGCATCGACAGCACCTTTAACGCGGACTGCAGCGACAGCACCTTTAACGCGGACTGCAGCGACAGCACCATAAACGCGAACTGCAGCGACAGCACCTTTAACGCGGACTGCAGCGACAGCACCATAAACGCGAACTGCATCGAAGGCACCATAAACGCGAACTGCAGCGACAGCACCCTTTAACGCGAACTGCATCGAAGGCACCATAAACGCGAACTGCAGCGACAGCACCCTTTAACGCGCACTGCATCGAAGGCACCATAAACGCGAACTGCATCAAAGGCGCCATATCCAAGCCACTGGCTGCTTTCCAATATAACCATCGTCGAGACAATGGTCAGTGGTGGCAGAGTAATGGATCTTGTCGCAATGACCATCATCAATCCTCGGAAGGAGATTGGCCGAGCCAGGGATCGAAACCATGACTTCCTCTTCTCACGTCCTGCACGGTACCGACCGAGCTACCGTGGTTCGGCGCGATCATGAAGGAAGAATCTTGTAATGACAATATTGATACGAATAGAGAGATTGTAATTCTCTACCTGATATTGGCGCATAAATAACAAACATTGATAAGTGATATTAGATTTATCCACTGTCCTTCTTGTATCTTTAATTCTATACCACACATACCAAAAAAGAAAAAACCCATTTAAAGTAGACAAATTGAAAGCATTTGCAGTCAACAAGCTAAATGTAGCTCTAAAAGATGTTTTCCCTCCATAAATTGGTTGAAAACATTGTAGGAAAAGGAGAAAATGCTGGTTACCAGCATTTTCTCCTTTTCCTACATTGTTTTCATGAGCCGTCCTAATCAGTGTGGTCAAATCTCGGGAGTGTGTGATAAAGATTTAAAGGTTTCAGCGACACAGAGCCACGGTAGCGCAGTCGTTAGCGTTCAGGACTAAAGATCATGCGGTTTGTTGGTTCGAACCCCAGCTCGGCCAATTTCTTTCCGGGCATTGATGAAAGTCATAGCGACAGGATGGCATGGGTCGATACTTTTTTGCAGATGTATTAGGCCAGATGCAATAAACCCCCTTTTCACAGAGAATGACTCATGTACCCGGTGGATTGATATGCAGCAGATCGGTACATTCATCTCCCGGAAAAACGCAGGTTTACCGTTCTGAAAATTGAAAGGCTCCTCGAGCCTGGACGAGGTTAAATGAAGGTATGGGATCAGCCGAGTTGAGTTATGACGAATGGAAACAGAGGCGGTCATTATGAAAGAATCAGTTGTCAGCTTAAACTATGCATGTGCGAAAATTACAAGAATAACTGACCTCATAATCAATTTAGGGGTAAATAGTTCGATAAATCATGATTGTTTTTTACCAAACGATCAATAAAATCTGCAATAAAATTTATGGATGTGCTCATGAAACGACTGAGACTGCTGAGCGGCGTGGGCCGAGGATGGGCGAACTTGTTTGTCAGTAGATGAAAACAACATTCAAATGTGTTGAAATGGGCATTTATTAATGCCAGAAACATGAACAAATTTTATCTATAAAAGTACATATTAAAAAGAAAGAGAACATATTCAAACAGAATATTAAAACATGGGAAAGAACATTTATGATATAATAATGGATGATAGACTACTGACAAAGCTGGGTGGCAAGAGAAACCGCCACGAGACACACCCAGAAGAGATTAAGCATCTTACCAGTTTCTGACGCATTCTCTTCAGCTCTAGACTTTTGCGATTTTGTTTGGAACTCTTTCGAACATAATCGCGGACAGTCAATCCATTGTTAATGAAATCGTGTAAACTCATTTTCGAAAGCCAAGGCTGATGACGATTCACTACGCGACTCTACCCTTGGCGGATCGAGCTTAATTTTTACATTCCCCCATACGCTTTTTCATTGGATGCAGCCAGCTCTAACTGCAACGAATGAAAGAAAAATAGAATAAGATCGCTACCTTTCGAATAGAAGGGAAATATGGAAACCCACGTGGATGTCTGCTTATCGCTTCATGTCTATTCGGTTTGTAAAACGATATTTCATTGGCTTTTAGAAATACATGTATGATGTAAAGGGGGTAATAACCAGCATCCAATAGAGGGCGCGTCGCAGGAATCTTGAAATCGGGCTTAATCAGCCAAGGTAAGATCCACGTAATGATCGTAACCTTGGCTGGCGAAGATGGTGTAAACTAAGAAAAGCACTAGAGAAGACTTTATGGGAATGAGCCTTATAAAAACTTTCATTACCTATTTGAAGCGCTTGTAGACGTCGTTCTGAACTTGTAAATCTCAACAAAACTAAACATCACTTATTGTGTGTGGCGGCCATTTTGTGTCCGTTTTTGGGAACTTGTTTTTCTAATGTTTAACGTTTAATTGGTAGATCTATTTCAAACGAAGAATTGTTAAATCTACAAGCAACATATATGTTCAAACCTTGTTTTATGCTCTACTTGTAAAATTGTTCGACTTCAGTCTTGCGTTTTCACGGCTGCCATCTGTACCCGGAGGTGACCAGTCAAAAATTAAAACCGCCTGCGGATACAATTATTTGTACTACGAGGGGTGTCGTGGACACGTTAACGTCGTTTTGTCTTTCCCGCGTCTTGTTAAAGTTCCCGTATATTGTGTGTGCGTTCTCGTGTGTTATTTTGACTTCACGTTGTTATTGTTTACATGTTTGTTTTTATACGCTTTGTATTTGAATTACAAATCAGTTGTCAGTAAAGGATCGAACCGTACACAAGCGAAGTAATTATTGCATCCAACAACTCACATTTTTTGGTGCCGTGACCAAACAGACATAGAGATAGTAAGAGAGAATGTCTAAACCGACATTAAACAAGCTGGTCATACAGCGTGCAGCACACAGAAAGATTTCTTCAAAACTATTTGAGAGAATCGAAGACGCCAAAAAGGACCACCGACTCACGGAGTTCGACAAAATTGTCGAAAAGTTAGAAGAAAAGTGGAATTTACTCACGTTACTCAACGAGAAAATTTTATCTCTAACTGATGAGGACGGAATAGAGGAGGAGATCGTGAATACGGACGAGTATTCCTTGGAATTCGATTTACACTTAGAGGAATTAAAAGTTTTCCGGCGAAAGGGTGCCAGCCAAACTGTACAGATTCAAAGTGAACAACACTGTTGAAAAAATGTTCCGAACGGGCGAATGATCGAGTCTACCGTAAGTGAAGAAGACGCCATACCCCTCTCAACAGTAAGTCAGGGATGTAATATGAATCGGAACCATCCAAATACATCTCAAAGTCACCACAAATTGCCGAAGTTAAGTCTTCCTACTTTTGACGGTGGCATACTACAGTGGCAAACATTCTGGGACAGCTTCGAATCTAGCGTGCATAACAACGCAAATCTCAGCCCAGTTCAAAGTTCAGCTACCTTAAGTCACAGCTAGAAGGGGCAGCTGCAATGATAATTGACGGTTTTTCGTTAACAAACGGGAATTACTCAAAAGCAGTTGAGTTATTACGAGAACGTTATGGACAACAACATAAAATCGTTCAAGCCACATTGCAGGCCTTACTTCATTTACCTAGCCCGTCCCTTACCGTACCAAGCCTGAGAAGTTTCTACGACAAAATGGAAAGTTATATTCGTGGGCTAGAGTCATTAAATCAAAGTCAAGATTCATATGGAAGCCTCCTAGTGCCGATATTACTTGACAAACTACCGAATCAATTGAGACAGAACATAGCCAGGGAAAATGAGCACAATGACTGGAAACTAGCAAGTCTACGATGTGCTATCAATAGAGAGATAAATATTCTTGAGGCTGGAAATTCGAATAAGTCGGACTTAATTACGCCAAACGCGACAGCCATGTTTTATACGCAGACCAAGGGCAAACATATGAAAGAAAACCAAAAACAAAACAATAACAAAAAACCAATAGGCCTACTAAACTGCCAATTTTGTGACAAAGATCATAAGAGTATCGAGTGTAAAAAGTTTACTAGTCTCGACACCAGAATGAAAGAAGTAAAGCGGAGAAGACTGTGCTTTAACTGCCTGGGAGAACATCAAGTGGTTAGATGTTCGTCGAAAAGAAGCTGTAAATTTTGCGGTAAGAGACATCATTCGAGCATATGTTCAAAAAACCCATTATTTGAGAAGTCAGACATAGCAAATTCATCTGAAACCACCGTTACGAGTATGTATGGAAATCATCGAAGACCAGATATTCTATTGAAAACAGCTATCGCAGAAGTGAAGAGCGACACTCGTTCTACTTTCGCAAACATTTTGTTTGATGAAGGGGCGCAAAGAAGTTTTATCACACAAAAATTGGCAGACGATTTGAAAATTACACGCAAAGGGACAGACACAATTCGACTACTAGCATCCTTTGGCAACAATGAACAGGATTTGTGCTACCAACACCTAGAAAGAGCCGAGATCTTCTTAATAACTGACAGAAATGAGAAAGTAAAACTGGACGTCCTCATAATTCCGACAATAGCTGTACCCTTAAAAACCAGTGCACAAAGCCGTGCGTCAGAACTACCCTACATAAAAGGCTTAAAGTTGGCACACCCAGTGACAGAGGAAAGTGAATTTGACATTTCTTTGTTGATTGGTGCTGACCAGTATTGGAAAATAGTGGAAGACATTGTAATTCGGGGAAACGGTCCCACGGCAGTAAAATCGAAAGTAGGATACTTACTCTCTGGACCAATCCATGGGAAGCAAGCGAGTCAGACAAACCATCATGTGATGAACGTAGTTACCTCCCGTGAATCAGTGGAAAATTCGTTGGAGAAATTCTGGAAACTCGAGAGTATGGGTATTACGGACGTAACCGATCATAAAAGTTCGGACTATGCACATGAATATCAGTCGAAATCAATATCATTCGATGGAGAGAGATACGTAGCAGAGTTGCCATGGAAAGAAGACCATTTAACGTTACCTACAAACTACTTAATAGCAAAGAGAAGAACAGAGTCAACCATACGTAGATTGAGAGAAAACCCATACATATTCAAAAAGTACGGTGATATTATACATGACCAGGAAAACAGAGGATTTATTGAGAAAATCTCTGATACTTCTTACCCAGACGATCCAAAACAGAGGACGATTCATTACATTCCACATCACCCCGTTAAGAAAGATTCAACTACTACACCAGTTAGAATCGTATATGACTGTAGCTGTAAGCAATCACGGACCTCACCTTCACTAAACGAATGTCTACAATCAACACCACCAGTCCTTAACGATCTTACGGAATTGTTGGTGAGATTCCGGTTGAATCCGATAGCCGTGTCCACCGATATTGAAAAAGCATTTTTACACGTAGGACTTCACGAGAGAGACAGAGATACGACCAGATTTTTTTGGTTAAGTGATCCAGCAAATCCGGATAGTGATCTATGTACTTACAGATTCAAAGTGGTATTATTCGGGGCGACATGTTCTCCCTTTATCTTGAATGCAACGATATTAAAGCATTTGGACAGCAGTGAAAATAGCGAAACGGCAGAAATCATAAAAAAAGACTTATACGTTGACAATGTGATTTCCAGTTTTCAAAGTGAATCCGAAGCGACAAATTTCTACAGGGAATCACGTAAACTTATGTTACGAGCAGGTTTCAATCTACGTTCATGGACATCAAATAGTAAGACATTGAGAGATATTGCTCTAAAAGACAATGTTCTAGACACAGATGAAGTTACTAAGGTGCTCGGTATGAAATGGAAGGTAAAAGAAGATAGCATGACATACGCAACGCAAACAATACCACACATGACCAACGCTACCAAACGGCTGATCTTGAGACATTCTTCCCGTATATACGACCCCTTGGGATTTCTAAGCCCAATCACAGTGAGAGCGAAAATTTTGTTACAACTACTATGGAGAGAGAAGTTCGAGTGGGACACAAGTCTTCCAGAAACCATCCAGACTAAATGGACAAAACTGACCATAGACATCAATGATACTATTAAAGTGACGTTCCCTAGAAGGTATTTCAACATAACCGGAGATAAGATGGACAAACTTAATAATGACCTGGCACTACATGTCTTTGTGGACTCCAACAAGCTGGCGTATGGTGCTGTAGCTTATGTGGTGAAAAATGACCAATCGAGTTTCGTGATGGCGAAGAATAGAGTAGCTCCGCTTAAAACATTATCACTCCCTGAACTTGAACTAATGGCAGCAGTACTTGGTTCTCGGTTAGCAACATTTTTGGAGAAAATCTTACAGCCATGTGAGGTTACACTTTGGTCAGACAGTCAGATCGTACTACACTGGCTAGTTACAGACAAACCACAAAAACGCTTCATAAAGAATAGAGTAGCAGAAATTCACGAAAAGACCGAAAAATTTTGCTGGAAGTATTGCCCGACAATGCAAAACCCCGCGAACCTTCTAACACGAGGACTGACTTCAAACCAGTTCAATGACAGCACACTATGGCGTAATGGTCCTGCTTGGGTTGTAGATAAATCAAAATGGCCATCTTGGGAAATTCAACATCATGTAGAAAGACCACAAATCAGCACTAGCAACCAGAAATCACAAAATACAAAGACTGTTTTTTGCGTGAACATTTCGAGGGATATCGGATTGCACCAAGTTATAGACATTTACAGGTACAGTACCTACCAAAAGTTGTTAAATGTTACAGCTTATGTTCATCGGTTTCTGAAAAACTGTAGAACTCGGGACAAAACCGAACTGAAGGGCAATCCTACTGTCACAGAGTTACACCAGGCAGAAATGTCATGGATAAAAAACTGCCAAAATACATGTTATGCGGAAGAAATTACGAACATTAAATGCAGACAAAAGCCTACGGCTGTGTCATGCCACAGTTACGTTTGTTCCTAGATCAACAAGGGTACATCAGATGTGGTGGAAGGATCCATAATGCTCCCCTTGAAGAAACTACAAAATTCCCTTATTTGTTACCAAGAAAACACAAATTCACGTCACTTGTAATACAACACGTCCACAGAAACATGTTTCATGCCGGTATAAATGCTACAGTAACCCAAATACGACAGAAATATTGGATTCCCTCTATCAGACAACGAGTTAAGTCAGAACTTAGGAAGTGTGTAACATGTCTGAAAGTGATTGGAAAGCCATTTCAATCCCAGTCTTTACCCCCCTTACCGAAGACGAGAGTTGAAGTTAGCCCACCGTTTACAGTAACTGGCGTTGATTTTACGGGAGCATTGTTGATCAGAGACATAACTGGACATCAATCGAAAGCATACATTTGCTTATTCACGTGCGCCACAACAAGAGCGGTCCACATTGACGTTGTAACGGACTTATCAGAACATTCTTTCATGAATGCCTTTAGAAGATTTGTTAGTCGCAAATCATTACCAAGACTCATGCTATCAGATAACGCTACTACTTACACAGCAACAGCTTCTCATTTGAGACAATTATTTAACTCTAAACAGGTGAAAGAGTTCCTCACTCATAAAGGTACAGAATGGAAATTTATTCCAAAACGTGCTCCATGGTATGGAGGATGGTGGGAACGGTTGATAGGAATTACAAAAACAGTCATAAGAAAGGTCCTCGGTCGCAGTTATCTTAACCTAGATGAACTTCAAACCGTATGCTCCGAAGTGGAAGCCCATATGAACGACCGCCCGTTGACACACGTTTTCTGTGAACCACAAGAACCCGAAGCGATCTCACCATCTCACCTTTTGTATGGGCGGAGAATTATTACGTTACCATACAGCGAGCCTCCAGATACACAAACGTTCCCGAAGTCGGACAGTAATACCGTGAGAAGACGGTCGAAGTCTGTCATTCACACTATTGAACAGTTCCGTCGACGTTGGCAGACCGAATATTTGACTGCTCTGAGAGAACATTACTCCAATACAAACCACTCGTCGGTGACGATAAAAGTCGGCGATGTCGTTCAGATACATGATGATAAGCCCCGTATACAGTGGAAACTCGGTATCGTCGAAGAACTGCTGACTGGTAACGATGGGATAACGAGAGTGGTTAAACTAAGGACAAACAACGGTTTCACCAACAGA
Organism: Tridacna crocea; assembly: GCA_943736015.1. Lineage (NCBI taxonomy): Eukaryota > Metazoa > Mollusca > Bivalvia > Cardiida > Cardiidae > Tridacna > Tridacna crocea. Next base: position 23,015,255 of record OX031069.1, read on the forward strand.
CCAGTGGTTAAACTATATCCGTTAGAAGTGACAAACGAATATCAGAGTGAACATTAATAATCAGTTAAAGTGTTTTAGATACATTAGTGAACATAAAGTTTCACACGAGCAAGTAACTGACTTGTATTGTCTAGTTATGTATATTATCTGTAAAATCTACTGCTCAGGACATTTTTTGACAGTTTAAGGTAGCAAAAAGTTTCAAAAGTCGAGTACTCGTTTCAGATCAGACAATCGTTATTTAATAGTCATTTGCCTTCTGTTCTACATAATTTGATTGATTATCTATGCTTATTCGTTTTTAATTCTGTGATTTCATTGTGCCGTCCGGAGAATGTCGTGGACACGTTAACGTCGTTTTGTCTTTCCCGCGTCTTGTTAAAGTTCCCGTATATTGTGTGTGCTTTCTCGTGTGTTATTTTGACGTCACGTTGTTATTGTTTACATGTTTGTTTTTATACGCTTTGTATTTGAATTACAAATCAGTTGTCAGTAAAGGATCGAACCGTACACAAGCGAAGTAATTATTGCATCCAACAACTCACAAGGGGTGAGCGACTCTACAAAACTTACTCATTGCAGGCCCGTCCATCTGAAGGGTTCTAGCTTTGGGCTCGGGCTACTATAACTAGATCTACTTCGGGACCCGTCCAACGTTGAAAAATTAAGTACATCTACTGAAGACAAATGACTTGAGGTTTGAATTATGAGTTTTATCGGGAGAGAAAAGAAAAAAAAAATGCTTGAAAAGGAGAGAATGCGTCTTATCAGCATTTTCTCATTTTCCCTCGATGTTTTAACCCTTTACTCCACAGATACTCATTTCTACGCATTATTTGTAGAAGCCTTTGGAAAACATTGTGGCAAAAGGTGAAATTGCTCGTCACGAGCAATTTCACCTTTTGTCACAGTGTTTTCTATGCTATCAAAAGGTGTCATATACACATTAAAAACGGCTTCATCCTTGCTATTATTTAAGGTCAATTAGAGATACCATAGAAATGCCTTATGGGGTAAAGGGTTAAAGTAAGGCTTTAACTATCTATATATGTATTGTTAGGGTAATTAAAACTCGCGACTATGCAGTACAGGGTTAATTACAAGAAAAACTAGATCTGTGCTGTATAATATTAATCCCTAGATTACCGCAAGATTTCACACAAATGACACACATTTGCAGGGAAGTTAAATACTCCATTCTCAACAGTATGGAGCCTCTTCAACATGACGTCATTGCGACTCTTATCATCAACACTGGGCGGTAACCGGATCTTTCGCCCACGACGAAACCCGGGGCGCCTAGGCAAATATTGCTGTTATTGTTGACTAGATGGCTTGTAGCCTAACACACGAAGAGGGGTTGTTGTTGTTGTATGGGGGTTTAGCAACGCCACTTTAACAGCTAAGGTCATATCATGGCGGTTGGCGACGCACATGTGTTTCCTGGCTTTCTCACATCGGTACTAACACAACTTTCTTTCCAAAGCCACCGACTACTTTTCTCACATGCTTCAGCAGAGATGAGAGGCGAAAATACGCCGGAAAGAAAGTTCGCCTCAACCGGGTATCGAACTCACAACCCCCAGGTCATGAATCCGACACGCTCTTCACTGAGCCACCCAGGAGGGCACACGAAGAGGGGCATTCGGACATTTGCGTAAAGTGTCGTCTCGGCTTAGCCTGCGCGGACTGCGCAGGCTAATCCGCGACGGCATTTTACGACTTCGTTTGGTTTTGTGCAACAGTAAACTTGCGGAAAACAGACAATTATTTAACAACGGAAAGTGTTGTTTCGGATTAGCCTGCGCGTACTGCGCAGGCTGGTCCGAGACGACACTTTACGCAAATGTCAGAAAGCCCCTTTTCGTGTGTTGCAAGCCACTGATAGAGAAAGCATGAGTTCATGACATAGGCCTATATATCTAATGGTGAACTTATGTCAAGAAGCTATATTTCGGTATTCCAAAACCCAGATTTTACCGAGTCACGTGGTGGACATTTCAGTAAGTGTATCCTTAGCCCTACACCGGGTAACAAACTTTCTTTACGCGTCCAAATGGACAGCTTTTGTGCGAACATCTGAATGAAATGTGTTCCAACTAACGGATTTAGTCTTTGAATTAAATTAACACAAAACATATAGCAAGGAGAAAGTGTCGCGAACGGGTACAAACCATTTCTACTTCTTTAATGTTTTAGTATTTTTCTCCCAAAAGTCTTTTTCTTCATTGTCGTTAGGACTCAAGATTTTTCGTGAAGGGGTTTTAAAATGGGTTATCCGATACATATATAGATATACGAATAACTAGGACTTTTAATATTATTTGTCATTGTTTTTTGCGACCCCCGCCTGCGATGAACGAGACATATTGTCCACAATAGCGCTTTTCAACTTGTATATACGAGGGTGATCAGAAAGAACGTGGACCACCGCCTCATTTTTGAAAAGTACATAATGCATGGATAAGTTATTGACCGCCGCGATATTACTGAAATAATATTGAAAACGGCGCTAAACACCATACAATCAATCAATCAATAGACGGTTTGACATCATTACAATTCTAAACAAGCATTTGCACATTTTTTTTTTTTTGTACAACTCCACCCACCTGTTCTAAACAGACCAAATTAGAATTACGCCCAGCCGGTATATGCCCAAATTCTTTGTTTAAAACGTATCTTACAAACATTAAAGAGTCCGATGTAAATATTTGTAAATATGTTCTTTCTGATCACCCTCGTATAAGTTTAGAAGCGCTATTGTGGACAAAATATTTTTACTCCCGAGTAGTAAAAACTCGGCATTGCGTGATAAAGGGAGACTATATAGGTAACACAATATCGTCGTTGAAGTGTACTGGAAGGTCAAAGGTCGATATTACGTACTTTTGGAAAAATACATCGGACTCTTTTAATAATGTTTTTTTCCGTTGTATATAACTGACGTGGCAGGGCGGAGCTGTTTTTCAGTTCACCATATTTTTCATTGAGGTAAAGAACGTAATTCGAAAATCACCGTGAGTCGTAATATTCGCCTATTGATCGGCAAATACAGTATTAAGGTCTACCGCTCCTAACTCATCGGGAAACATCGATGTTTTATATAGGCTATTCGTGTCAATCTCGGCAGCTTCCGTCTATAAACATAAGTTATGGGCCTTAGACTCACTAATTCATCGGTCATTATCGTGTAACATCGACTTATCGTTAAGGCTATTCGCCATGTCTCGGCAGCGAAAGATCTTAAAAAAACATGATGCATGCGTTTACATATACAGTCGAGCCGCGTTAATCCGGGCTCCAAATTTCCGGAAATCTCAAGATCCGGAAAGAAAACTCAGGGAACGAATATTTTCTGTACAAATTTTACTTTATATTCCGGAAATCCGCGTTCCGAAACCGGAACGGTAAAATCGGGAACAAAGGGTTAAAAAACAATGTAAGTCTTATCGGATAAACCGGACGTGGCCTGTGTATCACAATTTTCCTGGTACGTCATTTTGGACTGGTCCATAGTATGCATAAATAACACGAGAATCAGTCTAGTATCAATTTATTTCACATGGTTTTCACACATTTGAAAAGAAACGTCTTAATTAGACGTAGTTTGGGAAAAGTGTTAATAGACACACACGTGCCATCGTCAAGTGTCAGTTTGACAAATTATCAATACCTTTTCAGATCCAAGATCAGACCAAATATTCTGTCAACAGACTGATCTTGATCTACACACGCTGCATATAAGCAACTTATGTTTTTAAATGTTCTTGAATGACTTAATCTTTTCTAGCTTTTTGATGCTATACAATCAATTTCTCCTTTTTCGTAATGTTTTCAAAAGTCCCCTGTAGAAGTGTGAAACTGACCGTGAGGGAAATGGCTTAAGTCGTAACTGTGTTCTTCCTCTTAGAAAAATAGATCTAAATAAATAGAAATAAAAAATACGCAACCTTGTATTCCTTTTCTTTATTTATCAGTAATCCATTTGAATTTAACACCAAAGCATTTATTATCGTATGCATTTTTTTGTTTTGGCTGTGAGTGATTCTTTTTATGAACACGGTCAAACTTTTTTTTTCTGCCGACAACACAAACCATGTGACACGACAGCCCAGGTGTTCAAGTAACAATCTTTGCTAACTGCAAAAAAGCATTAGCAGCTAATGTAAAGCAGGCATGATATTAGCTTATTGTGTGGTAATTTTGTATTGACTGGCAGTCTGCTTGTAGCAGGGTCTAAATTTCTTGGAGCAAAACAGTTGTAAAAATGTACAACAAACGCTTGCAATACAACCCTCTCGCTTCGAATGATTTGCACATTACATCAGACCCATGATCCTAATTTAACTCTTTACTACATGTCAAAAACAGAAATGACTGGCCTAAATTTAAAGTATTTGCTGTAGACAATTTAAATGTGGTTAAAATGACAGAATTTGTCTTGAATTGCGTAGAAAACATTGCTGGAAAAAGAGAAAACGCTTGTTACCGCCATTTTCTCCTTTTCAAAGAATGTTTTTGAAAGGCCTTTTCCTCGGGGTCTTTAAAACTTGACATTGTGTGGTAAAGGGTTACTACTTGTGTACCCGCAACAAGCTGAAATCGTTGACAGATGGCTTGTTTTACATTTTTGATTATTCAAAATTACTCTGCCTATTGCAAGATGGCGGACGGTGTGGATAGACATCAGACTACGTAGAACACGCTGTCTGATCTTGCATCTACAGGGACCACTCCTGAACTAAGACTTAACTCGGGTCGGAAAGAAACTTCTTGTGGGTCAAAAGTGGTAAGAAAATACTTAAAACGTGCAGATTATTTCAAAACACATTAAAAAAAAAGGCAAAATGCAAGTTTATGACATTATATTCTATTATATATCTGAACAATCGTAGGAAAAATACAGACAAGTGCTTGTGTAAATCATACGCTATTGTAATTCCTACGATGCACAGTATCTCTTATCAACATGGGAGACGTGGCGATCCCAGTTCACTGGTCCGGAAATACGGCTTATCCGGAAACATTCGTAGGTAACGGAAGTGTCCGGATAAACGAGGTTCGACTGTATACCGGTATATATGTACGACGACAATATCCGAAGTGGCTCGGGGACACTAAAATGGAAAGTAAACAAGTCGACTTGTGTCAAAGGTTAGCAACGCTCTGGCCGATCAATTTCTTACAAGCTATAAAGACTTGTACTATATTCAATTTAACCCCCAAAAAATCAAAATGAATTTACCTTGACAGAGTGACATGCTATCGTCGTTATACTATAGAGATTGTTTAAGTATAGGGGCAGATCTAACACGAGGCCTTCGGATTTTGCAGTTTCAATTCGACGAGGTATGAGAGATGGAAAATCTGTGAAATTTATGAGACTGAACATAAATAACAAAAAGGTCTGTTTGTTTGTTTGTTTGTTTTCGTATGTTTGTTTAACTCTTTACCAAACGACAAATTTATAGACTGGTCCAAGTTCAAAGCATTTGCAGACGACAAAATAAACGTGACTTAAAAAAAATAATTTTGATAATGGAAAGGATAGAAAACATTGTGGGAAAAGGAGAAAATGCTGGTTACCAGCATTTTCTCCTTTTCCCACAATGTTTTCAAAAGGCTTTTTTTAAATCAGGGTCGTTAAAATTCTGGACTGTGTGGCAAAGAGGTAAAGTATTGCATATATTGTCGAGTTTTTTTTCTGTGTTTGTTTAGTGTACACAGTCGTTTTCATAATTAAGTCATAATAATCATATTGGAGCGGCCAGTTAACCTATCGATGACTTCCTCGAGTTTCTTCTACCCCGGACGTGCTTCACATATTTAACCTTTCTCTATCACACTGGAACCTGTATCCAGCACTGAGAAAGGAGTGAACCGTGTCTCTGTGATTCATTGATTTTTGCCGGTGTTGGGATTCGAACTGGCCACTTTGAGGCTGGATTTTAAATTCCTATGCGATATTGGTGGACAGAAACACGGAGTTACAGAAGACGGAAACAGACAGACAGACGGATGAACGCATGTTCACTGTCTGATGAGAAACTGTAAATTTTAAGTCAATTAAGTATTTTCTCTGACTAAAAGATATTTGAAACCCGATTTAAATGCACGCATGTTTTTCCAAGTTTTTTATCATAACCCATTGATTCAACAGATATTTATGTACACATTATCCGATATATATTACCAAAAATAACTAGGACAAATATTTCACTTCAGTTCATACGACCACACAGTTAATTACTTGTTCGTCCTTTTGAACAGTCAACATCCTGTATGACATATACAATGTAGATTATAATACGCTACACAAAAAGGGGGCAAGAAACAAAATTCACCTTAGTCTTGTTCTGTAAAACTAAAGGGATATATACAAGGACGAAAAAGAAACGCAGGGTACCATACGAGATATTGAACAAGCTTTGAGTCTCCATATGCAATCCATCTTCGCGAGCCAAGGTTAATATCACTACGTGGATCTTACTATGGCGGATCGAGCCCGATTTCGATATTCCCGAGATACCCCCCCCCATTGGATGCTGGTTATTATCCCTCATTACAATATATTTCTGATAGCCAATGAAATATCATCTTAAAAACCGCTTACGAATACAATAATTCAACATGAAGCAATAACCACAAACATACTTTGACATTCCATAGTCAGATGCTGGAATATAGCCTAAAACCTGCGATAATTGATTGTTCTCACTGAAACTTTCTGTAAATATTGTTCGTCCATGTTTTTTCGGTAATAAATCATTACAAATCCTGCACACAACCACGGAGGTATCCACGTTTACCTTCTATTTTTATTCGAAAGGTCGCGACCCTGTTCTATTTTTATCAAAGATGAAATTTTACGAGCGATTTGATTTGTGCAGTTAGAGCTGGCTGCAACCAATGAAAATATATATCGGGGGAATGTCGAAATCAAGCTCGATCCGCCAAGGGTAGAGTAGCGTAGTGTATCGCCACCCTTGGCTTGCGAAGATGTAAGACCACATACATGTTAGGCCTTTACAGTCAACATCCTGTTTGACATATACAGTGTAGGTTATAATCCACTATGTACACAAAAAGGGAGTAACAAAAAAGATAAATTCACCACATCCATCTTGTTGAGAACACTTCGATATTTTCTCCCTGAGATTTTTTTTTTCAATTTTTTTTTTCATAACTGGTGAGAAATATCTTTTTTTAATCCCCCCACCCCGCAGAAAATTCAGAGGGTGTATGGTTTTGTATCTTCTGTCTGTCCGTCCATTCGTCGGTTCGTCCGTCCGTGCGTTTGTCCATCCATCCGGACATAGTTCTATATCTACTAAAATCCTTGACAAAAACTTATGAAATTTCATACTTGTGTTTCAAAGGATAGTAGGACATTTCATCGATAAGTATTCCGGAAGTTTATATTGCTTATTACAAGCCACAGACGACCATTATTTGTTTACAATAGAAAATAAAGGTAACAAATGAATCTCGTAGAAGATCTGTTGTCTTTGATTCAGCGAAAAATGATTTATGATTTTGACATGCAACTTGGCCATAAACAAAAACTATGGTTTAAATTTTTCAAGTATCATTTATCATTATCCCATTGACATGATGATGATGATGTTGATGATGATGAAGATGAAGATGAATATAATAACAAAGGGTAAAAACCCCAGTTCTTTTTCATACCCAAGTTGCACGTCAAAATTACAGTTCGTTTCATCAAAATTCAGTGTTCTTCTGTTTGAACCAAAGAATGTTAAACATGAAGCACTGAAGTTACAGGTTTCCCCAATGGACGGTTACAAAAATAACCATTTATACAATGACAGCCAGTGCACCTATAAACGTGCCTCTGTAGCGAATTTTCGTAAATTTCGCATTAACTCATTACCAAACGACAATATTTTAGACTGGTCCAAATCGAAGGAATTTGCAGGCGACAAAATAAAAGTGACTGAAAAATTGAAATTTGTTTTGTGAATGATAGAAAACATGGCGGGAAAAGGAGAAAATGCTGGTTACTAGCATTTTCTCCTTTTCCCACAATGTTTTCAAAAGGCTTCTTTCTCAGGGGTGTCAAAAGTGGGGATTGTGTGGTAATCTTTACCATATAAGCCCTGGTGTTTACGACCCTGAGAAAGAAGCTTTTCAAAAACATTGTGGGAAAAGGACAAAATGCGGGTAACCAGCATTTTCTCCTTTTCTCACAATGTTTTCTACCCTTCAAAAAACAAATTTAAAATTTTCAATCACTTTTATTTTGTCGTCTGCAAATGTTTTCGATTTGGACATGCTTAAAATATTGTCGTTTGGTAATGAGTTAAGCCCCCCTTTTCACAGAGCATCACTCATTTATTTCGTTTTTCAGGACTAACTATGTATTTGTTACTGATCTTTGCCATTCATCTCTGTGCCTCATGGGCTATGAACGTCACATTTGAACACACTATCAGCTCGAGATGCAGATTTTCGTCCTCATGTTTTCCATCACAAGAAGATATGTCCAAGTTGCATGACAAGATGGCGGGTTACCTGATCTTACCACACATGGACGATTACAAAAAATATGCCCTTGCCTACAATACGTACGAACAAAGGTAAATTCGACCATAGGCCTTTGACGTTCTATTGGTCTATCACGAAATACTAAGATTTTCATAGGCCGATCATCGAATACTTATAGTATATTGGTTCATCGCCTGTTTATCACTGAATATGCTCAAATTTTCATTAACACCGTGTCTATAACTAGCACATTGGAAACTCCCTCTGTATCGTATGTAGGAAGACATGTGTGCAACGGAATCGAAAAAGATTTGACCCTCCTTCCGTTTCAGAGAAAATATTTAACAAAAAAAGTGGAAAATAAGCCTAATGACCAATGCAGAGGGGTTAATAAATAATTTAACTTCGGTTCCCTGACCCTCGAAAGTTTCAAATGGCACACTATACACGATGAAGAGGAAATCGACAATTGGCTATTGATAGTAACGGTGTCCGATAATGAACATCTCGTTATCCCTTGATAGACCAATGGACCTTCAAAGGCCTATGATTTGATATACTCGCACTTTTAGTAGTCTTTTTTCTAGGTAAACCACAGAGAGCCATTTCGATTATCCGAATATTCAAAAATTCGAATGGTACCGTTACTTCGAAGAAGTTCGTAGTATCGACATACCTTCTGGAAAAAGTGCAACAATTGCAGAAGAATCAAATACATAAGCTGCTCTCTGACACAAGGGGGCTTAATGGGTCTCCGTGATGCGTTATACTCAGCAAGTCGACACATTAGCACGGATCCGTAAAACCTCTTTAAACCCTTTACCAAACAATCCCTCGTTATTACGACCCAGAGATAGAAGCCTTTTGAAAACATTGAGGGAAAAGGAGAAAATGCTGGTTTCCCACAATATTTCCTTTCCTTCTCTAAACAAATTTAAATTTTTCAGCTGCGTTTCTTTTGTCGTCTGCGAATGCTTTCAGTTTGGACCAGTCTAAAATTGTGTTGTTTGGTAAAGGGTTAATAATTACAGCAAACGGCTTGATTATGAGAGAGCAAAGGGTTTGTTAAAATCCTAGTTTTGTGCTCTAGTTGCGAACTTATAAGAGTGCAAACTTGCCCTCAAAATCTGTGCGGGACTTTGAACTGATTTTGTCTTGATCGTCTCTGTACCCAGAGGCGACCGATCAAAATGTAACATAGCCTTTTGGAACAGTTATCTGTACCAAGCCTGTTTCCAGGCTAACGACGATTTGCATAAAGGTATAAGAGTACTGTTGTTTTTGAAGATGGCCATCTTGGTTGGTTTAGTTTTCGTGGTATTTGTCGAAGACAATACCACTATGAGTTCAAGATTGAATTTTGATAACCATGTATCTTATTTTGTGCAAAGCCGAAGGAAATAAATCCAGTTAAACTCAGTTTTAGGTCAGGGAATCCCTCTCAATGGATTCCTTTGCCTAAAGCGATCGTAAGCTGCCTTTTCAGACAAAATGTTGAACGGTGTGTCCACTTTATATCGCTGAGTCCGCCAAAACAACTAGTTTCCCAAGTATATACAGAGATTGCTTATCACACACTGTAAATGCTTTCCTTTCCTCAAAGCTTTCATCTGCAAAATGCAATGGAATTGCAAGGGTATAACGACCCTTTAATAACTGACGAGTTAGTGTTTTTTATCCCGTTTTGTCATTAACACTGACCTAATAAAGGGGTAACCTAATAAACTTAGCTTTATCCGGCAGTTGTGTATTCCTACGCGCTACATACTGTTATTATCTATAACGCTCTGTCTTGCACTCTGGATCATTAACATTCATATGGTGAGAGTAACAACTCTGCTTGGAGATTGTCTATATAACGTAGCGTTGACATTTGAACATATGTGTCACTAAACGCGTCTCCGCTAAAATGCGATTGTAAATAAAGCAAACTACATATAGATAATTGGCCCGTGTTATGTTTATCACTTTTTTTTATGTTTATCGACTAAATCTAGGGTACTTCAGCGGAATGCTGGAGAAATCGGCCGCTGGAGAAATCGTCCCCAAACCGCTTGGCCCGTGTTATGTTTATCACTCCGGAAAAAATCGTCCCCTGGGGACGATTTCTTTGGTGAAATCGTCCCCAAATAAAATTTTAGGGAAATCGACTCCAACATCAAATTTCATCCATATCTTTATTCAAGTTGTCTACGAAAAATATTTTTGATAGTTCGTTGTCTTAAGTATGTACATTATGTATATTGGTTACCTTTATCCAAGAGTTATTTGGTAGTTTTGCCATTGTTTATATTTCTTATTTCACACTGATAGGATGTATTTCACACCTTTAACACCTGTCATAAATAGATTACACCTGTGTGATTCTTAAAATATGTCTTTGATTGACTTTGATTTGAAACCAAATAAATGCTTATATTTTTTTTTCTGTAGTCGTTCGCTTGTCATTTAATGTATTTTTTTTTTTTTATCTCTCTCTCTACTAGTGTCATATGACATACCTGTGACCAATACCATTTAGCAGGGGCATCAGTGTCTCTGACACACCTATTTCTAGTGTTCACTAGGGCTTGTGTGCATCCGAATATTTCCGGTCCATAACTTCTACAATTGTGGATAGATTTCAAAATAATTTGGCATAATTGACCTCCATCACGAATAGATGTGCCATTTGAAACATCTGATCAAGTGGGTTCAAGATCAAGGCAACATTGAAAAACAATTTTTCGTTCGAACTATAACTCCTACATTTTTGGATAGATTCCGATATAAATTAGCATAATGCTGTGTTCTCCATCAAGAGTAGAAGTTCTCTTTGAAACATTTATTCAGGTCCAGGGTCTAGGTCAAGCTTGAGGGTCAAGTGTTCGCGGGCTTGACACAAGTTGTCCTTGGACAACGATTATGAATTAGGATTTTAAACGTCTTTATATATTACATATGTAGATATAAGTATCGAAGTATCGAAGCTCAAGTCACGGTGACTTGTCCGTAAAATAGGCAAGTAAAATAGGAAAACCGAGCCTAGTCGTTTTCCCAAAACGATCCAAAATTTTCACAGTATTTTATTGAGAAAATATTTCGGCCAAAAGAGAATTTGCCTATAACAAGCAATTCCTCCAAATTTCCCCAAAATCTTACATTTCAATATACACGAAGAACCACTTGGGATTTTCATCTACAACTTCCTTCAAATATGACCAGTTCAACATTTCATCGACTTGTGGAAGATAGAGACAACTTGACCAACTGCCATATCACTCCAATCTTTATTATTCATTACATTTTACATTGATATCTATCTTACATGTATTGTCATTGAAATCAATAAAAACACATATGTTCTTGCGTCATAAATGTAAAAAATAACGTCATTCAGGACTACAAGACATCACAGGTTTCAGAAAATTTAGATAACAAAAGTTGGTATTGCACCGATTGAGTAGTTCAATTTTGACTTGGGATTGTTTACAAGCACGACAAATTACTAAGTATTCTAAGCAATTACCAAGCACCCCATAACTGTGAGCACATGCCTAGCTCTGGCTTAATTAGTTTCTGCCTGGTGTTTTCTTGTATCAGTTCAAAATTTCCTGTTAAAACCAAGAATTACAGGGGCTTAGTGGAATCCGCTTGTATCCCTGTCCGTCTAACTGTTTGTATTGATTAAAAATGACTTCTCGTGTTGTTTCGTATCCTCAATTTCCTGGCCTTCAGTACTATCAGTACTTTGATTTTCTCAGCCAAATGAGTTTTTCGGTGACACTCAGGTATTTATTTGAAATGGCATATTGAAATACATTGGGCGAGGCCATCGATCGTTCAGATACTTATTTTCGATTGAAAATAGCTTCTCTCGCTCATAGCCTTTTATTGGCGCAATGATAAAAATTTGCCTACTGACCCTGGGCTTTTTCGTTCCAAAACCAATTCGTTCCATGGCTGGTTCGTCCTATGACTGTGCGCTACTCCATTTCATTGCTCATGAATATCTATAGATCGAGTTAATTAATTGTAATGTTGGAAATTAAATGTAAAGGGCTAGAGATACTAGTATTTCAAAATTATAGTTTTCATGAACACCATAATTTTGTTCGATATATCAACAACATTTTTCTCTCTATTCGTCATGCATACTACTATCGAGGGGCGTTACTCATGCTTCCTCCTAATGATCAAAGGGAGACCACATATACAAAAATAAACCAAACTTTGTCATGAGTACTCTCCCATCAACCGAAAAGGTATTCGTTTGCTTAGTGGGTTGACTTTTAAGCCAATATTTGATCACTATGTCTCTGTTTCTTTCAAGCTATCAATTCCACACAATGGGTTTCCTTGACAAATACCACTTCAGCGTTCTAAACGCTTTGATTAGTTTCAGGCTTACGAGTAGTCTTCTTTATAGTTTTTTCTACTTTCCATATATTCCGTCCCGTTCGTACTTTTTTCCCAATTTTTGAATAGAAATACATCAATTATTGCTAATTTTGAATAATAATGCAATAATAAATGAAAGATCTAACTCAAGGTGTTTCCGTGTTTTGAAATGAAACATAGCTACATTATAATAATTCTTATAAAGACATATAGCATATACATGTACCACTGATTAGATTCTTACGTCGTCTTTGTCCTCTATCATTATCACGATTTCTTCCAAAGGTATCCTGGCTTAATCGCCATGGTGAAGTCTATGAATGACATCAAGGAGGCTGTTTTGTGGGCCCGGAAGTACAACCTTCACGTGACCATTCGGAGTTCCGGTCACTGTTACCTTGGCAGGTCAAGCTGGGATGGCAGCTTTAACATAAATCTAGCCTTAATGAAAGAGATTGAAGTAAACATAAACTCTACAAGAAGCACCCACGGGGAGGTTAAAGTTCAATCTGGTTTGACGTGGATCGAAATTTATAGAAAGGTATGGTTCATAGAAGTTAAAATGTTCTTAAACTTTTGTTGTATTATGTATGGTAGATAATTTTACTTATTATACAGCTAAACTTTGTCTGGAAAAATACGTGCTTCGCACGCGGACAAGACATAAACAGGACAGAAAAAACGGTTATCAGTACATGTATGCGCCGCTTTGCGAAGCTCTTTTTAACACAATGATTTCGAAATGCTTTTTTTTCCAGGGTTGCTAAACTCGGCACTGTTTGGTTAAGGTTCAGCCTAGTTATTAAACCCAATAGTATTTTTATACGTTTGATATTAGCCATATGCTGGCAATATGGTGTTTAATGGAGACAGTACCTCTTTAATGGGAGTATATTGATCCCATTGTAGGCTCTAATTTTTACCAGTTTTAACGTCATTTCCAAGAAAATGCCATATTATCAGTCTTACCTCTTAATTTAAAACTGTTGAGTAGGCAGGGAATGCCCAGTCACTCAATATCATATTTTATGCACATTATAAATGACACATATTTCTTTTTAATTTAAAACCTTCTTTTTATCAATCCAACATTGACTTCAAACCTTTTTGTCACATTCTTAAATCTTATCATTTAAAACTTTTGAGTATAAAGGGATTGCCCTGTAACTCGATAATGCCCTTTATGCATACTTCTTAATTCAATTCTTTTATTGTCATTAATGTATTCAAACTTTATTCAGTTTAAACAAATCCACCTGTATTATCTTTTAACACAGATATGCGCGCTAAATGACCGAAGCTGTCGATGCGCCATAAAACAATTCATTCATTATGGTGTTTAACCCTTTACTACATAGATACTCATTTCTACGCCTTGCTTGTAGGAGCCTTTGAAAAACATTGTGACTTAAGGTGAAATTGCTCGTGACGAGCAATTTCACCCTTTGTCACAATGTTTTCTAAACTATCAAAAGGTGTCATATACACATAAGAAAAGGGATCATCCTTGCTGTTATTTAGGGTCAATCAGAGACATCATAGAAATGCCTTATAGGGTAAAGGGTTAACTGTCTAACGCATCTCCGAGACACATTATACCGAGTGAGCTAGCATTTAATTGTGAATCCGTAAAACCCATTTGTCACACGACAGAATGATTTATGAGAAAAACTGTTCATTTGACATGCTGAAAATTGACAAATTGCAAAAAAGTTTCGACCCATGTCAGCCTGCGCGGATTGCGCAGGCTGTCATGGAGCGATACTTTTTGCAGGTGCATTAAGGCCCCTTTCCACAGGGCGTGGCTCATATACTCTTATGTTGTATTGTATGTGTCTATTTTTAGAAATATTATGGGTAAAGAAATGACGTCATAAGCTGGGGGGAACTATTTCCCCGACACAGTGAATATTTTCATCCTGCCGAAAATCTAGTCAGTTGGCTTGCGATCAGTAGTTTTAAAAGCAGCATTCGTTGACAAAATAATCAGAGGTTTATTTCAAAAGGGAGGGTCCGTGAAAATAATTCGTGCCTTACGGCAGTCGTTATTTTCGCATACCTTTCCCTTTTTAAATATTCAAATATTTCCCCATATTAACCACAAGCTGATGAAATAAACTCTATATATTACAGGTGAACGAATATGGCCGTGTAGTTGTCGGAGGAAGTGCGCACACGGTTACTCCAGGGGGATATACTTTAGGGGGCGGGCATAGCCCCATTTCCAGATCACTTGGATACGCTGTAGACAACGTTTTGGAATTTCAGGTCAGTTTATCTCTAGGTAAATCAGGATTTTCCATAACTCACTGTTTCTTAGAATTTTGACCTTCAAATTTTTTAAAATGACCCCAAAAAGTCTTGTGTGTACCATCTTTATTTCATTTGAAGGGGACCAAATGACTCCAATGAGAAAGTCAATGTACCCTGTCAAACCTATAGGGCAAATTTTGAATATGGTATCTTAAATTATCAGATCTAAGACCTATGAATAAACAGAAATCAGGGTCTGTATTCACCAACAATTCTTAAGAACATTCTTAGTCTTATCCTTCAGAATTTTGTCAGTGTGTAAGTAACAACTTCTGATTGGCTAAACCAAATGGTTTAGCCAATCAGAAGTTCTGTTACCTTCTAAACTATCAAAAGGTGTCAAATGGTTTAGCCAATCAGAAGTTCTGTTACCTTCACAATTCGAAAATCTTGAAGAACAAGAATGGTCTTAAGAAAATCTTGAAGAACAAGAATGGTCTTAAGAATGGTTGCTGAATCCAGACCCAGGTAAAAAGTAAATTAACCACAATAGATTAGTTCTCACTGAGTTTCCGCCGCCAGCTATCTGATTGCCTGACAATTCCCTACCCAGCTAATCGGTTTGCCATACTTGAACTAACTGAAAGACTCGTTCTGTCTCACTCAGATAGTTTGGTATGGAATTTAAAACATTTGAAATGTTAAATTGTTGATATAAACGGCCTCATTCTCTTCATCTCCAACTTATCCCTCCATTGTAGATTGTTCTTGCAAATGGAGTTGTCGCTACGTGTACAGAAGCCAAATGTGACATGCTGCAGCCTGACGGAACTACTTCCACTGATACTAGTGGCGATCTGTTTTGGGCGGTCCGTGGAGGTGGCGGGGGAACATTTGGCGTTGTTGTTTATTTTGTATATAAAATGCACCCAGATGTTTCCCAGATGGTACATGCGTTAGGAAACTTTCCTTTTAAGGTTGAGTTACCAATGTCGAATGTGAAGCATGACGTCACAGACAGGACACTGGATGCCATGGCCGCACTAATACAGAAATTACCAAGAGAGTGGGGCGGTTATTGGTTGCTTGACAACACTTACATCGACCATACGGACCCCGGATCAGGTGCGAGGATAATTGTTCACGGAAAAGTCCTCCTATCTATGAATAAGTTTGCACCATGGGATGGAACCGAGGAAGAGGTGTTTTCCGACTTCATAGCCCTCAAGAATGAGTTTCAGCTTGATTTTACATTTACGAATAGAAGTGGTTTTCTCGACTATGAAAAAAGAAGCTATGACCCACCCTTCGTCAGAACTACTTTTTTCGCTGTTTTATTACAGAATGCCAGTTTTAATGATGACCTCAAAAACTATATAAAAAGAGAGTTTTATGAAACTTATCAGAGACCAGAAGTGATTGGTTGCTCGTTTATCATGCTTGGAGGTAGGTATGCAAAGCGATGATGGCAATTGGTTATGATTCAACTGGATACCATACAACCCCAGGTTTCAGCAATCCTGACGTAAAGGAGCTTTGAATACGTTGTCGGAAAGGGACAAATACTGGTAACTTGTCACGTGTAAAGAAATGCAATATTCTGTGCTATTTCTAAAGAGGAAAAAAAAGGTACAATAATTCGGTCCTAATCCAGTGCTTTGAAATAATCGCGTTTCAAAGATAATGCAATGCGTTATGGTGTAATTTGGGAATGAATGGTACAGTCCTACCTGTATTCGGCAAGGACCTACGAGGTACTCACAATGTTGTTGCGTAAGACATAGAGGATATTTTGGGGGTTTTTTTTGGTGAAAGAAAAAACAAATGGCTTGCAACACGCGAAAAGGGTCATTCGGACATTTGCGTAAAGTGTCGTCTCGGATCAGCGTGTGCAGTCCGCACAGGCTAATCCGACACGACACTCTCTGATTTTATGTGAATTTCTGGTTTATGCTACTGTAGCACAAAATCTAATGTAGTCGTAAAATGCCGTCTTGGATTAGCCTGCGCGGACTGCGCAGGATAATCCGGGACGACACTTTACGCAAATGTCCGAATGCACCTTTTCGCGTGCTACACTCCAAATATTCTCTTTATTTCCTGCTTTTAACCCTTTCTAGGAGGAGCTTTATCAAAATCCAGTACAGTTCTTTTCCTTTATCCTCCGTGGTACACCCCTTCCGCATAGCAACGCATTAAAATATTACGTCAAGCGCGAGAAATGCACGTCATATGACGCCATATTTCCTTCTGGTTAAGAGGCACGCGCAATTTACCCTGGCAACAATAACATGAAAACCGATATTTTCACTGGTTGTGTCTGTAATATCGTAAGATATTTTCACTGCTATTTCTCGATATCCTATAATGTTTACAAAACCCTTCTATCTCAGGGTCGTAAAAACCAGGGATTGTTAGGTAAAGGGTTGATAGAACTCTCCAAGAGAGATTCTGTTGCATTTCTTAATATAGCGATTCAGTCCAAAGCTAGAATCCATTGTAACTATGAACGAATGATATCTTCCAGGCTTTACTAAACTATCGGATGGGATCGATCAAGATCAGACTGCACGTTCTGTGCAGTCTGATCTTCATTTATACCGGTCACAAACCCCCTATTTTTACTTATGGAGCTCACAGGTTTAAAGATTATTGCATACGATGCATCTAAAAGCAATACATATTGACATGAGCGTTATCTGCGCATGGCATATTCTTCGAAGACTCTACCTGTCTTATATGACGCATCACTATCCCCGATATCGGGGCAGATTGTAGTAATACGCGCTATAAAGTAGCAATGAAGAAAATGATTTTTATCAATACGTTTGAGGAAGTATCAGGCCTTCTTTAGCCCCAGATTTCTCTAAACATCAGATCATAGCTGAGTAAATCGCACGAGGTACAGTTTTATTGACTAAACGTTTATTTTAGTTTGGAATTCAAAGTAACGGTTGTTGGGTAGGAAAGTGGTTCGGTTCTGTACCCAGGATGCCCAAATTAGATAGATGAGTACTTATAGAATGCCATCTAGCGGGAGATGATGTTGAGATGAGTTATAATGGAGAGACGGTTCTGTTGGTAAACGTGGCTGTATTCAGTCGCTTGAACATTCAGAATCCCTGAAATATCTCTTCCCACGTCCATCAGAGGCCGTGTGCCTATTGACCAATCAGCTGAATTTCACTCTTATTGACCAGCCGTTAAAATCTCACCCTTAATCACATTCTCAAGGGCTTTTCAAAATTTCAAAGTAACGTAATTTCTGATTGGCTAGACCGTTTATGTTTATTTCTAAATTCAGAATGAAAATTAGAAAACAACATGGATTGGTTGGTGTCCCGCAGGTTCAGTTTATCGGATCTACATGGGAAATAGAAAAAGTTGCCATACTAAAAAAACAGGCATCGTATTTAAACTCTATTTATGCGACCCCTGTAGAAATGAAGCAATGTAAAATCATACGGCATGTGAAACACAAAATATTGGCAAGCTATATTTTTTGCGATATCTTTCAGGAAAAACATCCGACTTTTCCGTCGAATCTACCCCTCTAAACAAAGGATACAGATCAGCGACCTCATCCCTGACCTGTTGGGTTGCTTTAGGCGTTGTTGACAAGGCTGACTACTTCAAAGCGCCGAGGGACGACTCTTACTTTTCTAGAAAAGCAGACAATTCCGCCCTGGAGTTGAGGCAGTTTGGAGAGGGCGTGTACTTCAATGAAGCATCGAAGAACAACCCTTTCTGGCAAACGGATTACTGGAACGACTACCCTCGTCTCCTTGGCATAAAGAAGAAATATGACCCAGAAAACTTCTTCACGTGTCATCAGTGTGTTGGCTCGGAGGAAATAACGCCAATTGACACTTCCGGTGTATCAACGCGCGCACCTGCTACGGCGATCATTATTTTTATGTGCATGTTTATTTTGAAATTGTTTGTCTTTTGAACTGCGATATTTTCGAAATTTGCATAGTTTTTAGCATTCTTTTTTTTTCTTCATTTCTTTTTCTCTATCCAATTATAAAGCATAATTGATTTATGTACCAAAAGTATTAAAATTGTATATTGGTTATAAACCTTTGAAATAGTAGTTTTTAGGTTATACACTCTGTCTGTCTGTCTGTCTGTCTATCTGTCTCTCTCTCTCTCTCTCTCTCTCTCTCTTTGGGGGATTTATACAAAATACGGTTTCATTTTTCTCTACAATTTGAACTTGTAAAGAAAAAAATTAGCTGAATCTCCTATTTACAAACTTGTGAACATGATTTCGGCCTTTCGGCTTCCAAATCCTTTTTCACTAAAGTTTTATAATTCATTGTTACAGGAAAAAAAAAGAAGAACTCAAAGTACTTTTTCGTTGCCATGACAGACATTTTTCGCCCTGGTTCCAAAAGGAGGACTTTTAAACACTCTAATAACATTTCAGAAATAGCTTTAGAACTCTACTTTTTAGTGGCGAAGTATTTTGTTTGCGACTTTTCAATTTGCACTCCCGCTTTGAGTACCGTAACAGTTACATGCTATATCCTGGATTGGATTGACAGGTCAAGGGGGAACTTCTCCGTAAATTTTCAACTTTTGGACGACAAAACATTGTATTTCTGTTCCTAGAGGGCTATGGTGTTTGATTTAATAGTCAGTCAGATTTCCGTCAGAATCTCTGCGTGTGCACATACTTGCTGACATTAACGTAGTGGACCTGTAATACAAAACAGCTATCTCCACTATAATATTATCCTACAGAATTTGCTAAGATTAAAAATGAGTGTTATTGTACTATTTTCACCCAGCCACTTTTTGCTTTTTGTCCTTCCTAGAAATATAATTTATAAATCTAAAACCACTATATTCTCAATACAAAGTGACGTGATAATTGCCTGCCTTTTCTGTAAACTAACAAAAGTATCTACAAATAATATCAACATACATATCAAACGAATTTCTGGTCGCTTAAAAATGTGCAAAAGTATTATATCTGTGTAGATATGTCTTTATCAACTGTTAAGAAATTCTATGCCATGCTGAACTAGAAGTATTACGTTTCCACTACCTTAACGTAGCAAGAGAAGTTTGGGATACTACCATTCTAGCCCAATTTCAAACAAACCTGTAACTTAACCCTTTATTACATAATACGGACTTTTAAGGGCTTTCGAAAACCTTGTGGGAAAATGTGGAAAAGTATTATATCTGTATAGATATGTCTTTATCAACTCAAAGGTTTCGATTTAAGATCAGACCCTAACTATTATGTAATGTGATCTTGATCCATGCCGTAAGCAAAAGTCTGTTTTAACAGAGGAGATTAAATAGCAGTCCTGAAGAGACACTCATCTAAAAATAGCATGAGAAAAGGAGAAAATGCTTTTAACCCTTAAGCTGTTTGTCACAATTCAATGAACGGAGAGTGTAGACTAAGATCGGGCAGCGCAGAGCACGCAGTCTAGTCTTAGATTTTGACCGTTCCTCCAACAAATAACGTTAAAATAAAGATTTAGCAATGCTACGGGTTTTAATTCTAAGTTCCAATCAACTTATTTGGCAGCTAATGCGTTAACTGGCACTTTTCCCACGCTGTTTTCTATGCTTTCTAAGACAAATCTAAGCGTTTGATTTACCTCAAACTTCTCTCAAAACAGGAAACGAAATCAGATTGATCAAATGAAGGGAGGTTACTCCATTTGATTGCAGCGTCTGAACAATCGAGTATTATTCCCCTTGACATTACATCCACTCAGTGTGGTTTTACTCTTCAATACTACAGACGACAGACGACAAGAACAGTTCTTGTGCAGATCAAGATCAGACTGCATAGGATGTGTCCACTGCAATATTCCAGATTGTGACAGATATGCCTCTTGATCTTGCAAAAGAAATGTATAGGCCATATAGATTCTAATAGCCTTTGATAAAGTGCAATTTTATTTATTCAATTGTGAAAGACTTAATTAATCTATTCGACAGAAACTGCGCGCAAGTATGCATATGATTGTCGCCCCTTGTGTGAATAAATAGAGGATATTTTGTTGTTGTTTTTTGCGGTGAGATTTCGAAATTTATTTCAACGAGTGAACACCATCGGTAATATTTTCACGAGTGGCTGCGCGCCACTAGTGACAATATTACCGATGGTGTTCACTAGATGAAAAAAAGTTCGATCTTTCACCGAAAAAACAAATATTCTATTTATTTCATGCGTTTAACCCTTTCTGGGAGGAGCTTTATCAAAATCCAGTATATTTCTTTTCCGTTATTCCCCATGGCGGACTGGAAGCAATCTCACAGTGGTGCGACACGAGTTCTCATGTATCTAGTAGTGCATTGATGCCACTATATTATAGTTAAGTGAAACTTATGCAAATTTTGTTCGTTACTACCTCAGGTGTACAAACTTTAGACTTCTTTAAACAAATTCAAAGCATTCGAGACTACAAAGTGATACCTGAATAATGTCAGCTTTTACAGCGTACGAAAATGATGTAGGAAATGGAGAAAATGCTTGTAAGCAACCATCATTTTCTCCTTTATCTAGAATGTTTTCAAGATCTCTCTGTCACGGGGTGGTTTAGACTCATGACCGACTGGTGAGGGGTTAAGTGTACTTTACATCGGTTTCAACAATTATAACTGTGCTACATATATCACACTACGGTACAAGTAAAAAAATTCATTTCAATCAACGAAGCCAGCACCCTTGGCAAGGTTCGAACCTGGATATCTTGATTGCATGTCCACACATTACCCCTTTATCGCACGACAAAATTTTAGACGTGTCCGAATTGAGAGCATTTCGATGGGTAAGTGCAACACTATCCTAAGTGCCTATACAAAGTATAGGCACTTAGGATAGTGTTGCACTCACCCATCGATTTGTGGATGACAGTTTCAGTTTGGCTCTTTTTTCTTTTCTTTTTTGAATAAGTAGAAAGCATTGTGAGAAAAGGAGAAAATGCTGGTAACCAGCATTTTCTCCTTTTCCCACAATGTTTTCAAAATCCTTCTCTATCAGCGGAGTTAAAAGTCGTCACTGTGTGGTGAAAGGTAAACGACTAAGCCAAAGAGGAGTACGGAGGACCCACCGTGCTCTTATAAACTTTTAAACAGTCGAAATTTTCTTCGCCGTTTTGCATTCTCTTGCCCATGGATACTCCCTTGTGACTGGCAGCGCCAGCGAGGATCGGACTGGAATCTTCAGGTCACAAATCTAATGCCTTAATAATTAGAAAAATAATCCCGAGACGATTTACTAGCAATGCTGATGTGAAAAAAAAAATGTAGGGGGTGGGGTATACCTCCTTATTGGCTTTTCGGACAGTGTTGATCAAAGATTTAAGACTGCACGTCCTGTGCAGTCTGATCTTGATCTACACTGTCCGCAAAAGGTCCTACCGTCGCCCCCACAAGCGTAAGGGTGAAGAATAGTCAGTGTAGTTGTCCTCTCGAAACCATCTGAAAGTGGAACTTTTCTCTTGTAAATTCGTAATTCAACGCAAAACGATTGTAACTCCATGTTTTTTTTGTAAAAATAAAAAACCCGATTTTTGGTGCATTTTGTAATGTAACTCATCCAATTCAGAAACCAGCATTTTTTTTCCTTTTCCCACAATGTTTTCAACCCTATCAGAGTGATAACCTGCTTGGTATATAATCATGGCATCACCGGGATGCATTAAACCCCCTTTTTACCAGAGCACGGCTCCTTTCAATAATTTTTTTAGCAGCACAGGTCTGTTAAACTGGCGTTTTCCCAGTATTTATCTAAAATAAAAAAACGTATAGGGCTGTGCCTTTTATAATATGGTCACTAAAATTTGGAAAAGACATGTTTCGCAAAATTTTCTATTAAAAATATTTGTAAATATCCTGGATAGTTCAGGAAAAGGGCAATCAATCAATCAACCAATCAACCAACCATCCAACCAATCACTCAATCAAACGATCAATCAATCAATCAATCGAGCGATAGATCAAAGTCCTAATTGATATAAGTTTTCTTAACCCGCTCCCAAACAAGCCCCCCCCCCCCCCCCGCTTTTACGTATCTGCATCACAAATCTTTCGAAAACACTGCGGGAAAAGGAAAAGGAGAAATTGCTCCTAACGAGCAATTTCTCCCCTTCCCATAGTTTTCTTTTTTAGATCTATTCTTTTAGGCAATTTTCTACCACTTTTATCGAATTTTACATTGTGCGTCTACAAACTCCTTTAGTTTGAGAGAGTCTAAAATTTGTCGCTTTGGAAAATGTTAAATTTTCTTTTGATACCATTAACACAAACGCACATTCATTCACTTCATAACGATTTAAAAAGCTCGGTCAGCCAAACCTGCGAATAGAACAAATTTTCCTGCAGGAAAATCGCTGTTATATTTTCGTTTAATTCACAATTAGCAAAGTTTATTCAACCAATATATCGCATCTTTTCGGATATGGTCTGAAATGCGAGTATACCGAATGCGACTAAGCCGACTTCGACCAACAAGTGCTTCCGGATTCACTTCAGAAGTCTTTAAAACCCACTTTAAAACCATACAGGACCTTCAGCAATGTAGTCTGTTAACTGGGAACAACGATCTAAACCTCACATTCAACTTCTTGCATTCCAGTGGTATCGTCACTTCCAATTTCGACGGAAAAAACATTTTAGCGACACCTGAATTCGTGCAACAACACCCCAAATTTGACAGGTCAAGGGCCCAGTCCAGTTTCAATGTCCAGTTGTAAAAGCGACTTGCCCTCAGACTTTAACATTCCAATGATTTTACTGTAGGGGTACTGAAACAAGCATACACTACTATTAAATTTTTGATGCACTAAACTCGCTTAAAAGATATCACCAGGTGCGTAACGGATTTGTGACATGTGGCACACAAGGAAGTTGACTGATGCTAGTTCATACTTTGGCACATGGTTGGCTTGAGATGTTTTCTGAGAACTTTGATTAATAATTTCAACATAAAAGTTGTATCATTAGCTAAGGTTTGCTCATGTTAAGTATATGTACAGATGAGCAACAAAATTCAAGGCCTGCATTGAATTTCCGAAACTAAGTTTGTATTCATGATGGCTGTCAACACGATGGATCAAGAACAATATAAATACCCCCAATATCCCCGGGTCAGGGCTTTATATAATTATGATTATGAAGATGAGGGAAGAACAGTGTGGATGAAAGAGGATGAGATATTTTATTTACTGGAAGGCATAGATCAACAAGATTGGTGGCATGTGTGTAGACCCAATGATATTCAGCAGACATTTTATGTACCGTCCACTTATGTAGAGAAAGTAGAGAGCGGAAATGTAAACACAATTGGTATAGATACAAGCAGTACAGGACGTGACATTAATAATACACATTATACTGATAGTATACACAATAAGGGCCTGACTCATACAAACTCCTATGATGGAAGTACTGGGAATTTAGGTACATTTGGTACAGGAAGAATACAAATGGATCATCAAGAAGGCCATGAGGATTACATTAATGTGTCACTGACTGGCTATTCATCCTCAACAAGCCTTCCAGATGACAAGGAAAGTTTTAAAGTGCAATATATACCAGCAAAGAGACCGTCTGAGTTAAAGGATATAAATGAAGGGGAATATGCAAACTTAGAGGATTTTCGAGCTGCTGCTGATCTCCCTCCATTGAGCTTACCACAGCAGTCTTATACAGCTAATCCACAGGTAAACATGATTTTGGAACTCCTAGACTATGGCATGAACCTAATGGAAATTTTCAGCCTAGAAATAAGATGCAAATACCTGAAATTTCAAGGGTTCCTGTTGTCCAAAAAGTCACAGGAAAGTGTACAGTGTTGATGAAAGATCGAACTGTTCATTTTCCTGCGACATTCTGATCAAAGACGATCATGAAATGGCAGTTATTTTTTATTTTACCGGTATTGCTAGACAAAAAATATCTTTTGGATTTATTCAGCACACTTAGGAATAACTTTCACGCTGGACTGTGTCTGCAATCATATACTGCCACACCTGTATTCAGAGACCAGCCAAGAGATGAGACGTCTCTAACAGCAGGTGATATTGTAATGCGATGTCATTCAAGGTTAAACTTTTACCACAGAATATTTAGTTTTAAACTTGTCAAAATTGACTGAGTTTGCAGACAACAAATTAAATATAGATCAAAAGATAGTTTCTGTCGTTGAAATAATAGAAAATTATCTGTAGCTCTGCATAACTCTTTACCACATAATCCCCAGTTCAAACGTCCCTGATGTTGAAGGCTTTTGAAAACATTGTGGGAAAAGGAGAAAATGCTATTACCCACAATGTTTCTAGACTATGGAACACTGAAATATTCATTTGAGGTACATTTGATTTATCGCCTGCAACTGCTTTTGGTTTGGACCTGTCTAAAATTTTGTTGTTTTGTAAGGAGTTACAGCACCTCCTCTGATGCATCATACCAAGCAAGTTATATTATTATAGAATCTATAAAGACCATTCTGTATAATAGAGGACTGAATTCTGAGGTAGACCAGTCCTTGGGCATGCAGAGATGCAAGTGCATTAAACTCAGTTTTCGAGGAGCATGGCTCAAACTTAGGTCTTAATACAATCATCAACATGTCGGTTGGCAACTTGGCAAGCCTTGAAAAGGAACTTGTTGGGTTGTCATGACAAGCAAAGCATGCAGGCCAATCACTCTCTCAGTCCATAACCCTTTATCACACAATTCCGACTTTTAACTACCCTGGGAAAGAAGCCTTTTGAAAACATAGTGGGAAAAGTAGGAAATGCTGGTAACCAGCATTTTCTCCTTTTTCCAACTTTTAACAACCCTGGGAAAGAAGCCTTTTGAAGACGTTGTGGGAAAATTAGAAAATGCTGGTAACCAGCATTTTTCTCCTTTTCCCACTATGTTTTCTACTCTATCTAAGAAAAATTGCACCTTTTTAGCCACATTGAAAATGTTGTCTGTAAATGCTTTCAATTTGGACAAGGCTAAAATTTTGTCATCTGGTAAAGGGTTAAGGTACTGACCTTGAAAGCCAGGGGTCATTGGTTTGATTCCCGAGCTCAGTCAAATTTTTGGACTGATAATACAGATAGTCACTGCCACAGGATTAATGTTTCCCTACCTACCGGACATTTTTCTGCTGACTTTTTTGGCAGTCAGTGCCTCTACAAATGTCGTGAGGGCTGTGAAAGAAGCTCTAGGAAATCATGCATAAGGGCACAGGCCATCATGAATATAACCGAATATAACCTAATATAGCTCTAAATACAAAAAAAATCTAAATGATTGTCATCCTGATCCAGGTAGAAAAATAGTTTTAACCCTTTACCACTCAGCAGAATTGTAGACCTACCAAACTCGAAAGCATTTGCAGACGATAATTTCATAGTGGCTCAAATGATGCATGTTTTCTTCGATAGAGTAGAAAACTTTGTCGGTTACCAGCATTTTCTCCTTTTCCCACAATGCTTTCAACAGGCCCTTTCCTTAGGGTCATTAAAAGTTGTCAGTGGTAAAATGTTAAGGGAATCCTGATTTACTGTTCAGTTCAAGGAAAATCACACATAAAAGTTTGGGGAAAGACAAGTTTATTTATGCCGCTAAAGCAGCATTTTAATAAGTAGTCACATTTACATGTATGTACCTAACCCTTTACCAAACAATCCCTGGTTTTTATGACCCTGAGATAGAAGCCTTTTGAAAACATTGTGGGAAATGGTAACCAGCATTTTCTCCTTTTCCCACAATGCTTTCTACCCTGCTGGAAACCTGTTTCAATTTTTGAGTTACGTTTATTTTGTCGTCTGCAAGTGCTTTCAAGTTGGACCAGTCTAAAATTTTGTAGTTTGGTAAAGAGTCAAATATCATGAGATAGATTTTCAAGATACAGCATAGCAGACAAACTTTCGAGTGGTTTGTACGCATTGCATTTTGTAAAGATACTGTGATAACATGTTGCAGAATTTGAACTGTTTAGAAAGATTC
This sequence comes from Tridacna crocea, assembly GCA_943736015.1. Taxonomy (NCBI): domain Eukaryota; kingdom Metazoa; phylum Mollusca; class Bivalvia; order Cardiida; family Cardiidae; genus Tridacna; species Tridacna crocea. Next base: position 23,042,384 of record OX031069.1, read on the forward strand.
AATTAAAGTTAGACAAAAGGAAAAAGAAATATTTCCAATTGAATGAAAATTTTTGTATGCAATCTATTTCTAGGCACCCCATTTTGGTCATTGATCAACCTAGTTTTTTGTCACAGTTTAGGTTTTTCAGCTTTGTCTGCATAAACAGTGGCAGGCAGACAGTATTTTCTATGGGACAAGGAAACTGTGTTGAAGGAGAAGTAGGATTAATACTACATGCCCTGAAGGACAATGTTTGGTTCCAAAATAATTTTTAAGCCCTAGGATATGGTAAACTGAACATTGATTCAACACTGTTTATGTGGGAAAGCAGCCAGTGATATTTTAACCCTTTACCCCACAAGGCATTTCTATGGTATCTCCAAATGATCCTAAATACCAGCAAGGATGAAGCTGTTTCTTACATGTATATGACACCTTTTGATAGCATAGAAAATATTGTGACAAAAGGTGAAATTGCTTGTCACGAGCAATTTCACCTTTTGCCACAATGTTTTCCAAAGGCTCCAACAAGCAATGTGTAGAAATGAGTATCTATGGAGTAAAGAGTTAAGCAGGTTTAGTGAGTTACATCAGGGATCGCATGTATATATGACCCCTGATTACATGAATAAGAAAGTCCAGGAAAGCATGGAGACTAGGTACAATCACATAAAAATGAAAGAAATGGTAAAAATGGCATGAATTGATCACCACATACATTGTGAGCATAGCCAATCTCTGCAGATTTGTAAAGAATTTTATTTCAGATCCATTGGATTTAAGAAAATATTAGGAGAAAGTAAAATGAAAATTCTAATAAGACATGCAAATTGGGTTCTATCAACACTGCAACGCTAGCGTGGTAAAATCTGTAACATTCCATGTAAAGTGATGTCTTTCTTTATCAAGTGAAGTCATTCTGTATCAAGTAAGTAAGTGAGGTATTCAAAGGAACATAATCTTCAGCCGCGTTTTTTTTCTCTAAGTTTGAACTTGTCTTACTTTTATTTGGAATTGGTCATGTTAGAATCGAAATAATCTTCTTTCTATTGTGGTTTATCATTCAATAAACCATGATGTGAGTTATGAGATGCAATCAATAAACCACTGGGGCTATCACCATTGTGGATTATTTATTGTGCCTCATAACTCACAACTGTGGTTTATTGAACGGTAAACCATGATGGAAAGAAGATTATCTCTTAAAAAAGATAGATTGTGGTAAATGATTGTATGGAAGGTGAAAATGAAGTAAGGGTGAAAATGGTGCTAAAGGCCTGTGAGAGTTTCCAATCTCTGCAATCTATTTAGGAATTTTATTTCAGATTCATTGGATTCGAGTACATTTTAGGAGAAAGGTAAAATGAAAAACAACATAGAATGTGGTAAATGAATGTATGAGATGACTTTTTTTTAACAGTTCTGTAACTGCATGTATAGAGTAGTAGATCTTGTAACAGGATATGAGGGGAAATATTCACCAATTGTTCTACATGTACTGGTAATCAGACCAGACTTCTTATACTGTCCATGCATCTGGTTGATGAAGACGGTTTATCTCAAGGAATCATATCGTAGTTTTTCTCTGAATTTAGACAGAGATTATTGCTGAACTCCTTCCATGCCACAAAAATTTTGACCTGTCTGAATTGGAAGTATTTGCAGACAGTGATTTAATCCTTTTACCTGCTAAATAAATAATACTGAAAATTACCTTTTCACTCTATAGTAAGAAGCCATGTATTTCTATTTCAAAGTTGAATCCACTGGAAAGAAAATACAGTGTGGAATAGTTTAGATCAAAGATCAGACAGACTGTTTGGTCATAGGCTTATCAGTCTAAGGTTTAACCCTTTACCCTATAAGGCATTTCTATGGTATCTCTAATTGACCCTGTTTTCAAAAGGCTTCTTCAACATGGTCATTGAAATTGTTTATGTGTGGAAAAGACTGAAAGAGCTGGTCCGGAAAAACCCAACTGATATTTTTAGTCCAGAAAACTTCCAATTTTTAGGTTGCCTTTGTCTAGCATTATCTCCCTGAGTAGTTTCCAGCGAACTTACAGCATCATTCTTTTTTTAAAGGTATTTCTTGTTGTTAATTCTTCACAAAGCAGAAGGTGCAGATTGAAGATCAGACTGCATGATTTGGTGCAGATCTTGACCTGCAAGTTAGTATCAGGAGCTACTTAATTTTTGAAAGACTCGTAAGTCATTACCAAACGACAAGATTTTAGGTTTGTCCAAATCGAGAGCATCTGCAGACTACAAAATAAAAGGGACTGAATATTTGAAATTTGTTGTGTGACGGGTATAAAACATTGCGGGAAAAGGAGAAAATGCTGGTTTCCAGCATTTTCTCGTTTTATACGCCTGTCGAAGACGGGACATATTATGGGATCACCCGTGGCGGGCGGGTGGGCGGCGTCCAGTTCTTTGTCCGGAGCATATCTCCAAAAGTATTCTAGCTAGGGTTATGAAATTTCATGGGTGGATAGATCTCATCAAGGGGGAGTGCAGTGCACAGGAACCATAACTCTTGCTCGCTTAATTTTTGAGTAATTGCCCTTTGTCATTTTTCATACTTGAATTTTGTCCGGAGCACATCTCCAAAACTATACTAGCTAGGGTTATGAAATTTCATGGGTGGATAGATCTCATCAAGGGGGAGTGCAGTGCACAAGAAACATAACTCTTGCTTGCTTAATTTTTGAGTTATTGCCCTTTGTCGTTTTTCATACTTGAATTTTGTCCGGTGAATATCTCCAAAACTATACTAGCTAGGGTTATGAAATTTCATGGGTGGATAGATCTCATCAAGGGGGAGTGCAGTGCACAGGAACCATAACTCTTGCTCGCTTAATTTATGAGTTATTGCCCTTTGTCGTTTTTCATACTTGAATTTTGTCCGGAGCATATCTCCAAAACTATACTAGCTAGGGTTATGAAATTTCATGGGTGGATAGATCTCATCAAGGGGGAGTGCAGTGCACAGGAACCATAACTATTGCTTGCTTAATTTTTGAGTTATTGCCCTTTGTCGTTTTTCATACTTGAATTTTGTCCGGAGCATATCTCCAAAACTATACTAGCTAGGGTTATGAAATTTCATGGGTGGATAAATCTCATCAAAGGGGAGTGCAGTATACAGGAGTCATAACTCTTGCTTGCTTAATTTTTGAGTTATTGCCCTTTGTTGTTTTTCATACTTGAATTTTGTCTGGAGCATATCTCCAAAACTATACTAGCTAGGGTTATGAAATTTCATGGGTGGATAGATCTCATCAAAGGGGAGTGCAGTGCACAGGAATCATAACTCTTGCTCGCTTAATTTATGAGTTATTGCCCTTTGTTGTTTTTCATACTTGAATTTTGTCAGGTGCATGCCCCAGCTTTACAACTTGGGGTAAGACGGGCGTATCTTGCGACAATTTGCCGCTCTTGTTTCCACAGTGTTTTCTATAGGCTTCTTTCTCAGGGTCATCAAAAGTAGGGGCTGTGTGGTAATGGGTTAAAGGGGTTTATAGTACAACTATTGGTGAATATGTTCCCTGTTTAAATGAGTAAGGTAATTATGTTACTTTTTTATGCCCCATGCATTTAGCAGTTTTTAAATCCAGTGAGGGAAAAGGAGTGATGGCAGCTCCAAGGGGTTGCTCCTTTTCCCACAACATTTTTTGTACTTATTACTGTGATGTATCAGAAAATGTTATTTTCCTTTCCCTCAATTTTTTGCTATGTATGTTATATTCAATTTGTTATACTTTGGGGTTGGTCTTTAAAATAAATACAGTTCATTCAGTGCCAGGGTTAACCTACATGTAAGTGTAGCCTGATTTTCAGTGATCCTTAGGAAAAAGGTGTTTGAAAACATTGCGGGAAAAGGAGAAAATGCTAGTAACCAGCATTTTCTCCTTTTCCCACAATGTTTTCTACTATATCAGAGAACTTCAGCCTCTTTCATTCGATTTCAAATGTCATCTGCAAATATTTTCATTTGTGAGGAGTCTTAAGATTTGTCATGTGGGAAAGGCTTAGTTCCCATATGAACAGTTTAAATCAAGATGTCCGTGGTCGTGAGGTAGAGTGTCGGCCTCATAACCTAAAGGTCTTGAGTTCGATACCCGGGAGCGGGTATCAACTTTGGGATTTTTCATTGGCCCACACATTTGGTGCGAGTACTGGTAGTTCTAACGGCGGCGAGCCATGGAAATCTTTTCTTCTACTTTTGTTATCTGACAGACACTAAACAATTTCTGACATCACATTTCATTCAGTGCGATTTTCTGCTTTATTTTTTCTCCAAATCTCGTAATTCACCACATTGTTGAACATATTTCCTTCTTTTGCGGTCATTAGTATTAGTAGGTGGGTTATTTCTCACTGCATAACCAAACGCAATATATGTAAAATCAGGACAAGCCGATTCTAAAATGATGTTGGCCCCCCCAATCTAAAATTACGGTCCTGTGTGGTATAGAAGGGAAAGAGACATGATTTAGTTAAGGGTTTACAGACATCCCTTCATGATTGGTTGTAGTTTTAGAAAGATGTGAACTTCTGTTTTAACCCATTACCACAGAGCAAAATTTTAGACCTATCCAAATTGAAAGCATTTGCAGATGACAAATTCAAAGTAGCTCAAATGGAGCAATTTTGCTTTGATAGGGTAGAAAATCTTCTGGGAAAAGGAGAAAATGCTGGTTTATCAGCATTTTCTCCTTTTCCCACAAGGTTTTCAAAAGGCTTCTTCCTCCGGCGCATTAAGAGTCATCATTGTATGGTAAAGGGTTAAACAATAATCAATATTATTTTTTTCTTTATCAAAACCCCATATCTATTAGATTTCATATGAAATACCTCATCATTTATTGAGTACCCACAACATAGGTTTTTGGTGAATTTAAATATTTTTGCCTTTCAAATCTTATTACATTCCTTTGTATAATGTCCTCATGTATTCAGAAAGAGAAAACAAAAGCAAAAGATATGTTTATTATTAAATTTTTCACTCTATATGTGAAAACAACATACTTGACATTTATTTTTAGCTCACCTGAGCACAACATGCTCAAGGGGAGCTTTTAGGGTCACCCGGTGTCCGTCGTGCGTAGTCCGTCGTCAACAATTCTTTAAACATCAACTCCTCCTAAACTGCTGGGCCAATTTGGACCAAACTTGGCTGGAATGTTCCTTGGGAGGTCCTCTTTAAAAATTGTTCACAGAATTTGATTCCGTCAAAAACTCTGGTTGCCATGGCAATGAAATGGAATTTTTCAGGATATTCATCAAAAATCTTCTTCTCTGAAACCGCTGGCCAGATTTTAAAATAATTTCAGAGATGTTCCTTGGGTGACCCTTTTCAAAAATTGTTCATGAAATTTTGATCCGTCAAGAAACATGGCTCTGGTGAATGGGGGCTTCTTGCACTATACAGAAATAAATGAATTCTTAAACATTCTTCTTCTCTGAAACCGCTAGCCAGATTTTGAAATAATTTCACAGAGATGTTCCTTGGGTGACCCTTTTCAAAAATTGTTTGCGAAATTTTGATCCGTCAAGAAACATGACTGGTGAATGCGGGCTTCTTGCACTATACAGAAATGAAGGAATTCTTAAAAATTCTTCTTCTCTGAAACCGCTGGCCAGATTTTAACATAATTTCACAGAGATGTTCCTTGGGTGACCCTTTTCAAAAATTGTTCGCGAAATTTTGATCCGTCAAGAAACATGGCTTTGGTGAATGGGGGCTTCTTGGACCATACAGAAATGAAGAAATTCTTAAAAATTCTTCTTCTCTGAAATCGCTGGTCAGATTTTGAAATAATTTCATAGAGATGTTCTTTGGATGACCCTTTTCAAAAATTGTTCGTGAAATTTTGATTGGTCAAGAAACATGGCTCTGGTGAATGGGAGCTACTTGCGCTATAGGGAAATGAAGAAATTCTTTAAAATTCTTCTTCTCAGAAACCGCTGGCCAGATTTTAACATAATTTCACTGAGATGTTCCTTAGGTGACCCTTTTCAAAAATTGGCCGCGAAATTTTGATCAGTCAAGAAACATGGCCCTGGTGAATGGGGGCTACTTGCACTAAAGGGTAATGAGGAAATTCTTAAAAATTCTTCTTCTCTGAAACGGCTGGTCAGATTTTGAAATAATTTCACAGAGATATTCCTTGGGTGACCCTTTTCAAAACTTATTCGTGAAAGTTTGATTCGTCGAGAAACATTGCTCTGGTGAATGGGGGCTACTTGCACTATATGGAAATGAAGAATTTCTTGAAAATTCTTCTTCTCAGAAACGGCTGGTCAGATTTCAAATTTATTTCACGGAAATATTCCTTGAATTACTTTTTTCAAAATTTGCCCGCAAAATTTTGATAGGTCAAGAAACATTGCTCTGGTGAATGGGGGCTACTTGCTCTGTACAGAAATTAAGAAACTCCTAAAAATTCTTCTTTTCTTAAACTGCTGGTCAGATTTTGAAAGGACTTTTACAGGTGACCTTTTAAAAATTGCTTAGCAAAAAAATGATATTGTTTCCAGTGTTTCAATACCTTCAAAAAAAAAAGGCTATGGTCCTCTCAAAAATTCAGGGTAGAGATCCAGGGCCATCTTGGCCTTCTTGTTGTGAATCGTCTGAAGTGCCGGTATGTCTTGCTGATTTGAACATGTACCTTATTTCTGCAAGCTTATGAGATAGTTGTTCTCTTTAAATAAGCCTTTACAGAACAACAAGAAGTCAGATCTCGAAGTTAAACATTTTTTGAAACTGCAATACAGTCCATTTTGTACGAGGGACTTTTTACTAATCAATCTCTTCTTTACCGAACAATCTTTTTTGTCATCGCAAGTCATTTTCTTGTATCTAATTGGTGGACAACCAACAAGTCCATTTTTTTACCAAAAAAAAGCCATTGAGGTAAATTGGCATGTGCACCACTTACATTCGAACACTTTGACATTTTCTTACATCTTCTCCATTACTGAAGATAATATACTTCAAACTCTGGCTTATTGTAAGTACCAATAAAAGAATTCATACTGGAAGCATAGTTAACCCTCAAACTTGTTAGAGATATCATCCAGAAAAACACCCTGACATACTTTCACAAATACTTGGCTGAAAATGTGGCCTCTAGAGTGTTCATCAGGATTGTTAAAGATTTGACTTGCGACCTAGGTTTTAACTCATTACCATACGCGAAAATTTTGGACTGGTTCAAATTGAAAGCATTTGCAGACGACAAAATAAAGGTGACTGAAAAATTGAAATTTGTTCTGGAAAGGGTAGAAAACACTGTGGGAAAAGGAGAAAATGCTGGTTACCAGCATTTTCTCCTTTTCCCACAGTGTTTTCAAAAGGCTTCTTTCTCAGGGGCGTCAGAAGTAGGGATTGAGTGGTAATGGGTTAACCCTATATTTTGACCAAGTTTCATGAGTATTCGATTGACAATGTAGCACCTAGAGAATACACAAGGTAGAAGTTGAATTGTTAGATGCACTACAAATTATGTCTGATGCACTACAAATGACAGACATCGCACCATCACAAATTCTTTCTGTCAGCACTTTGTGCTCAGTTGATCAAAAAATGTAGGCTGTTATAACAGCGATTCCAATTTTGATAATTGAAAGTTGTGTTTGAAGAAGTGAGAGCATGACTGGAAAGTGCATGGGTGTTTCTTTGTCATTTTTCTTGCTGTGGTTTTGGTTGCATGTTGTCATACGGTAAAACAGTGCAAGTTACTGAAAATGTAGGAAAATTCTTTGATTGACAGCATTTGCAAGGCCGTCTACCCATCATGATATGAACTGGGGTTTGCAGGTTTGAATTTTGTGAATCTTGGTTTTTCTAGTGATAAGGATACAATGAATATTTAAGATGTGAACGTTCAGACCCATTCTAACTAAAAGTGTTTGAGGCAAAAATTCATAATGATGAAATTTTTGTCTCAGAATGAGTAGAAAACATGAAGAAAAATGGAAAAAATGCTGGCTATATGTGTTTTCTCTTTTTCCCCACATTTCAAAAGGCTTCTTCCTTGAGGCCACTCAAACACAGGATAGTTTGGTAAAGGGTTACAATTGTTGCCTATATGACAAAATTTAACCCTTTACCAAACAACAAAATTCTAGACTGGTCCAAATTGAAAGCACTTGCAGACGACATAATTAAACATAACTCAAAAATTGAAATTTACTTCCAGTAGAGTAGAAAGCATTGTGGGAAAAGGAGAAAATGCTGGTTACCAGCATTTTCTTCTTTTCCCACAATGTTTTCAAAAGGCTTCTATCTTAGGGTCGTAAAACCAGGGATTGTTTGGTAAAGGGTTAAGACTTGTCCAATTCAAAAGCAGTTGCAGACATTCAGACACATGAGACTCGTCCAAATGACAGAGGAAATTTGGCTCAATTGATTTGTTTTTTAACTCTGATTTTACATGTCTGCAGTACAAGTCTTTAGAAAACACTGTGGGAAAAGGAGAAATTGCTCATAACGAGCCTATCGTAAACCTTCTGCCATTCTCATCAAATTCAAAATTGTCATCTGCAAACACTTTGAGTTTGGGACAGTCTAAAATTTGTCATTTGGGAAAGGGTTAAATAGTGTCGGCAAGAGGAGAAGATGATTGTTATCAGCATTTTCTTCTCTTCTGACAATGTTTTTTTGAAAGCTTTCTTCGATAGAATTGCAAAAAAAATCTTGATGGTTGCTAAGAGTGTTAAATAATTTCAATTCAGAATGTATTTTTTTAACTATTAAATTCAAGTGAGTTTGAAAATTGTGTACTTACTGTTTGTGCTTGTCAAACTTGTGAAAAAATGAGGAATGTTTGTGTAGTTGCACTGGCTGCTGTATAATAACTATAGTTGTTGATAAGTGATATTAGATCCTATAGCAAATATTCAATTCATTACCAAACGACAAAATTTTAGATTTGTCCAAATCGAAAGCATTTGTAGATGGCACAATAAAAGTGACTCAAAATCTGAAATTTGTTTTGTGAAGGGTAAAAAATATTGTGGGAAAAAGGAGAAAATGCTGGTTTCCAGCATTTTCTCCTTTTCCCACAATGTTTTCTAAAGGCTTCTTTCTCAGAGATTGTGTGGTAATGGGTATCACACAATGCCGACTTGATGCTCCTGGAAAAGAAGCCTTTGGAAAACATTGTGGGAAAGGAGAAAATGCAGGTATCCAACAGTTTCTCCTTTTCCACAATGTTTTCTACCCTTCACAAAACAAATTTTAATTTTTTAGTCACTTTTATATTGTTGTCTGTAAATGCTTTTGATTTGGACAAACCTAAAATTTTGTTGTTTGGTAATGAGTAAACTCCTTCCCACACAAATAGTCAGAGCGTTAACAATCCTATGGAAAATACCTTTAAAAAACATTGTGGGAGAAAAGAGACAATGCTGGTTTCCAGCATTTTCTCCTTTTCCAACCATGTCTTCTACCCTTTTTGAAATTAACTTCCATGATTTCACCAACATTTTATTTGTTGTCTGCCAAAAACAAGTCATCTTTGCAAGCCAAGGGTTACGCTCCACTGTAACGCTAATTTACCCTTGGCGGATTGAGCTTGATTTCGACAATAACCTAATACACATTTTCATTGGTTGCAGCTAGCTCTAACTGCATCAAATCAAATCACTCGTAGCATTTCATCTTTGATAAAAATAGAACAGGGTCACGATAAAAATAGAAGGTAAACATGAATACCTCCGTGGATGTGTGCAGGATCTGTATTGATTTGTTACCGGAGAAAACATAGAAACGAACAATATTTACATAAAGTTTCAATGTGACCAATCAATTATCAGATGTTTCAGGCAAAAAAATAATGTTTTAGGCTATATCCCAGCGCCTGACCATGGAATGTCGAAGTATGTTCGTGGTTATTGCTTCATGGTGAATTATTGTATTCGTAAGCGGTTTGTAAAACAACATTCCATTGGCTATAAGAAATATGATGTAAAGGAAGATAATAGGCAGCATCCAATAGGTGGCTTGTCGCAGGAATCTGAAAATCGGGCTCGATCCGCCAAGGTATAAGATCCATGTAGTGATCGTAACCTTGGCTCGCGAAGATGATAGCAAGACTTAGTGGGTGAATGCTACAATAGTGTTGTGCAAAACTGATAGCTTGTTTTTGTGAATTCTCTTATTTGACTCTTTGTTTTAACTTTTGTTGAATGTTGCTTAAAAGTAATTTTTGCAAAGCCAGAGTGGCTCCGAGTGGCTCCTTGCAGTCATTGGGTAATGTAGGGGTTGCCAGTTTGAATTACATTGTGGCAAAATAAACAAAACACAAAACTGCTACATGCTGCTGTGGACCTACCCCTTTAGGGTTGGTACAACACTGGATCAGGAAGAACGGTCAGTCAAAACTCTAGCTGTCAACGAGTCATAATGGAGGTTGCAGGTGCCCGCGTCTCATGATAGGAAATCCATCAGAAATTTTTGTTGGCGAGACCAGCAGTGAAGGAAATAGTCAACATGACTTGAGACATGGGGATCACCGATTTAAATATCCAACGGGGCCGGTTTCAAACAATGGAGATTGAAGAGCAAAGTTTAACCCTTTACCACACAAATTCGAGTTTTAGCAACAATGGAAAGGAAGCCTTTTTAAAACTTGGTGGGAAAAGGAGAAAATGCTGGTAACCAGCATTTTCTCCTTTTCCCTCTATGTTTTCTATCTTATTTTTAACTCCTTTCCGTATGTTTCTGTTTATAGAGGAATGGGAAATATTTATTTCCTCCACACTGCAACCTTCCAATATCCAATAGACATTTTTCTGCTGGTCAGTTAGTTCCAAGAATATGCTTATAGTAGATGTATTTGTCGTTTTGAAAATTTTCTTTTATTCAGCGTAGATTTTAAGTTTTCACGAAACAAAAATGAGATGCTGGACTTGTCCAAATTAAAAGCTTACATGGACATCGAATTGAATGTGCCTAAAATGTTGGAATATGTCTTTGTAAGGGTTGAAAATTTGTTATGAAAAGAGGAAGTGGTGGTAAGCAGAATCTCATACTTTTTCAACAATGATTGTAAAAGCTTTCTTTGTCAGGGTTGTTAAAACTGGGTATATTTTGGTTAACAGTTTAAGAAAAACAAATATTAACCCTTTCCCAAACGACAAATGTTTGACTCTTCCAAACTCAAAGAGTTTGCAGCCGACCATTTCGGATGGATAAAAATGGCAGAAAGTTCTCCAAATGGGTAGAAAACACTGCGGGAAAAGGAGAATAAAAAAAGATATTACAATATCTTTGCAGTACTTGAGTGAAGTGTAGGTATAAGATCAGACGGGACAACCCATGCAGTCTGGTCTTGATTAACGCCACAAAAACAATTAAAACATGTTGTTTACACACCTTGCAATTATTTCAACACATTACAATTTTGCAGACGCCAGAAGGGGAGTCTGACTATGCCAACCTTGCTGATTTGAACATGGCTGAGCCATCCCCACCCCCTCCGGAAAGTTGTGAGTTCAAGAGGACTCTACAGGACACCTGGGATATGTACTTGGACCCGCACACAAACAGGATATTCTACGTACACAAAGAGACGAAAGAAACCCAGTGGAAACCTCCACGAGGACAGTATCATAAACAGTTAGAGATGCAGGTAATGTTCGTCTTCTCTCTTTATTTGCTTAACCTCTTTACTACACAAAAGGTATTTGGCATACATACCACAGGTAGGTAATTCTTAACTCTTTACCAAACTAAAAAAATTTAGACTAGTCCAAATTGATAGCATGTGTAGACAATAGATTCGGTGTAGCTGAAATAAGAATTTTTTGTTTTTGATTGGGTAAGAACATTATGGAAAAAGAAGAAAATGCTTTGAAAAAAGGGTTATAGAGTAATTGCTATGATAACCCTCAGAAATCTTATATACAACATAATACATGTGCTTCTTTCTCTCTCATGTTTTCATTCACCCTTGACCAGACAACAGAATTTTAGACCAGATCAAATTGAAAGCATTTGCAAAGATTGTCATTTCTCTCTGATGATGATTTCTATCAGGAAACAATGGTTATCTGCACTTGCTTCTTTTCCCAGACTGTTTCAAAGAATTTCCTTTTTTTTAAATTGTAAAATCAGTAGATCTCTTTGTTAACTCTTTACCAAACAACAAACTTTAAGACTTGTCCAAATTGAAAGGTTTTGCAGACGAAAAATTGAATTTGACTTAAATAATGAAATTTGTATGTGACAGGGTAGAAAACATTGTGGGAAAAGGAGAAAATGCTGGTTACCAGCATTTTTTCCTTTTCCCACAATGTTTTCTACCCTTCACAAATCAAATTTCAAATGTTCAGTCACTTTTGTTTTGTCGTCTGCAAATGCTTTCGATTTGGACAAACCTAAAATTTCTTCGTTTGGTAATGACTTAACCATAATATTATAGGTTTAGAAATATGGATGGTTACAGAACTAAATAAATGACATGATAGATAATTATACTACAGATTATTATATCTTTTGCCTGATATCAATATCTGATGTATTATTGAGTTGGCATTTTGCCACAATATTTATATAAAGAAGCCTTTTAGCTGTGTTACAGAAAGAAAGCATCGAAGAGGAACAGTTTCCTTGATTAATAGCAAGTACCAGTTCATGATAAAACAATCACCATTGAGATAAAATGTAAAGAATTGTTGTAAATACAAGTGATTCTTTTTTTTTAAAAACAAACTCTTTGCTGTCAGCTAGACAGCAGTGTTATTGTCATCCTCTGAAATGACTATACCAAGTAGTTTTACCTTTGGTTATCTCCCCCTTCTACCCGTTGGGTTCCAGGTTTTTTTTAATGTATAGAATAGGACCTCTGCCTTTCTCTATGGCATGTCACAGAAGGCGACTAAAATTAGAGACAAAAGACTGCTTTCCTCATAATTTGTAGGATTGCAGCAGGCTGGGTAATTCTTGTTCCAAATCCTATATTTTTTTCTTGATGTAAATAGGGTTTGGAATGGGAATCAATTGGCTTGTGGGACCCGGTGTGGTTTAATCGGGAGTATAAGAATAAACCACTGCAGTCCCGCGATCATCACATCTGCCATTTCATCTGGCGGAACATACGTTACACCCCGGTTACACAGAGCTATCGCTGATAAATCGGTGGTCTTTTCAACCGAAGTAGGGTGGGAACCGACGAAAACCTACTTGCCTCCGATGTCACATATTGGTCACCTATTCCCAACCTATCAAAAGCTACCGGGAAAAGATGAATTTCATCGATGAAAAGTTAGCGATTTAGATTTTTAAACATGCTTAAAATTCTCGATCGGTGAAAATATTACAAAATAACCTATTGACAACTTATCTACCACCGATATCACCTATAGGCCATCGACAAGCCACCGAAGAGCCACCGATGAACTGATACTAATCACCGGTGAAAAAAGCTAAGAATCAAAATATGGAATCCACGAGACACATTGTTACATGCGCGACAGGCATTTTAATTCACTTTCCACAAAAGTTCACCAGCGCCATATCTGATTGATTCTGTAACAATTCTGTGACAAGTTTCGATTTGTCTTAGTATGTCGGTCAAAGGGAACTCCCAGAAATCCGTCGACCAAGGCAAATCTGTTATGTTTGTCTCTAACGAAGTCTTGAAAGTCCAAGAAGACTCCATTGTGAAGGAAAGATGTTGTGGCCGTATATATCTTTAATCACTGGTCAGATCCTGATTGAGCCTCTCCCAACGCAAGACGGAATATTTTTAAGACCGATTGAACCCCTGTTTATCGCCGTTCACACAAACAGCTTGAAATAAGGTCACCTATGACAACCGATAAAAAAGCGAAAAAATTTGAAATAATGACACCGATTTGAAATGGATGTAAGCCCGACAGTCTGTGTAACCGGGGTGTTACAGCATGCATGTAGTAAAAGGCAACAAAAGGGGCATCATTTTGTGTTTTGTCCATTCCTCATTTATCATGTTTGTCTTATGTTGTTGCACATGTATGTTATTTTCACCTCGCATTATTGTTTACTAAGTAAGCTGCACCCAATATGACCCTAAGTTGTCGACGCGCCTTAAAACACTATTCATTCATTCATTCTCCCCCTTCAGACAATGTACTACCAAATTGTGTTTCGACTAGAGGAACTGAAGTACATGTATATTATTTTGTTTTTGGGAAAAGTAGAAAGTCTGTTAGTGTCTCAGACAAAAGGGCCTTGAATCATGATACTCTGTATGTAGAAATACACTTATCTCTTTACCAGACGACAAAATTATAGCTTTGTCAAAATTGAATATATTTGCAGACGACAATTTCAGTGGGTTACATGGTACAAGTTTTCCTTGATAGGATGGAAAACATTGTCGGAAAAGGAGAAAATGCTGGTTACCAGCATTTTCTCCTTTTCCCACAATGTTTTCCAAAAGCTTGTTTCCCAGGGTCATAAAAAGTCGGCAATGTATGGTAAAGGGTTAACCCATACATTGCTGAAGAAGTAGATAGTTTCAGTCAGGGAAAACAACAAAAATGTTTTCTTATTTCAAGTATTTTTTTTTGTCGAATTTGTAATGAAATAGTAAACAGTGTAGATCCAAGTTCAGACTGCACATTCTGAACTTGGATTGCACTGTCTGCAAAAACAGATTAAGTGGGTCCCAGCACTCAATGAAAGTTGCTTTTAAAAAGAACTGGTCTGGCCTAAGAGGACACTAGTTAATTTCAATTGAAAATATTATTTAGAAAAAAAAAATATTTGTAGCCACAATACCTATAGCTGCAGCTGGGTCAGTATCCTGATAGTCAGCATTTGAAAATGCTTTCCAAAAGCTTTAACTTAAAAATGGAGTAGTTTTGGGGACTTTTTTATTGAAAATTCTTTTAATTAAGCATTTTCAGATTGATTCAGAAGAATTTCAAAATTTTCGAAGTAACACAATTTTTGATTGGCTGAACCTCTATTTTTTTTAACCCTTTCCCAAACGATAAATTTTACACTCTTCCTAACTCAAAGAGTTTGCAGATGACAATTTCAAATTTGAAAAAAAATAGCAGAAAGTTCTCAAAATGGGTTAGGAAATACTGTGGGAAAAGGAGAAATTGCTCGTTACGAGCAATTTCTCCTTTTCCCACAGAGTTTTTTCAAAAGACTTGTACTGCAGACACGTAAAAACCAGGGCTTGTTTGGGAAAGGGTTAAACATTTTTTTCAGTGTATCAGATATTTTGTTACTTTTTAGATGTAGAATTAGGCAGTTCAGGATGGTTGGTGAATATGAACCCTCGACTTTGGCTAACTAATGGCATCAGGACACCTGCATTTTGATGTTAGTGTCTAGACCTTATGAATATGACACATGAAAGCTCTCATATTTTGACTGTGGCACTGTAAGGATCAAACCCAACAACTACCATTAACAGGATTTCCTTACCGTCTGATTATATCCATGATATAAATATTCACTCTTCAATTATTCTTTGCGTTGAGGTCCATATCAGGTCAATTTGTGCGAGTAATACAAATGAAATATGACATAGATCAATATCCAAATGCACAGAAAGTGTATCTTAGATCCATGTCACCTGCCAAGTATTACCAATTTAAACCAATAAAATCATGTTTATTTCACTGGTATTTTAAATATTTTTTAGACATACGATAAATCTAGTAGGTTTGTAAAGATTTGAAAATAGTTTACAAAGTTCCCCATGCAGATGACATTAGCTGAAGCTAAGTTTGGACAATAATTCAAGTGTGTAATATATGGTAATAGAGGTCATTAATTTCGTGTGAATTTGTTTGAGTAATAGTTCAACATGTAGGTAATTGGTCAAAGGTGAAATTATCAATATCATCAGAAAAAATATGCAGGAATAAGGAAATTATGATGTATGTAATATGTATTTTGTTTCCTTATATATACTCAAGAGAAAAAAACAATTATTATATGCACATAATTATATTCTTTGGTGATTCACCTTCTTGGCTACCAGTGCATACTGTTTACATCATTCAGTCCTCAACATTTACTGTAATTCTTGTAATAAAAGTGCTGTCCAAAATTGTAGCGCCCCTCTAGGAAAAACCCTTAAGGTAGTAGACCCCTTATGCCTCTAGTGCTGCATTGCATAAAGTTTTCTTGATAGTTGATAAATACAGATTTATACAGGTATAATACTTTTTGCACATTTTTAAACAACCAGAAATTTCTTTATGCCTTCCTTGAAATTATTTGTAGATACTTTTGTTAGTTTCCAGAAAAGGGAGGTAATTACTATCTCTCTTTGTAATGAAAATATAGTGGTTTTAGATTTATAAATGATAATTCTAGAAAAGACAAAAAGGGAAAAATGGCTTGGTTAAAGCAGTACAATAACACTCAGTTTTAATTATGGCAAATTTTGTAGAATAATATTATTGTGGAAATAGCTGTTTTCTATTAGGGGTCTACTACATTAAATTTTGATAGCCTAGTGTACATTAGTTGATTAGAATAACAACCAGAGCTCCAGATAAGAAGGAGTAATGGTATTCTAAATCCATTGTTTGTCTTCCAAACCCTATGTTGTGGGTACTCATTAGAATTGTCTCGATGAGACGATTCTAATGAGTACCCATAACATAGGGTTTAATGAAGAATTATTATTATTTTCAATTTTAAAATAAAAAATCACTCCCTCAATGTGGATCTCTGAACAACATTTGAAGAATTTGATGAATATTTCCTCCAGTTTGATTAATATTTCTCTTAACCCTTTACCCCACAAGGAATTTCTATGGTATCTCTAAATGGCCCAGAATAGCAGCAAGGATGAAGCTGTTTCTAATATGTATATGACACCTTTAGATAGCATAGAAAACATTGTGACAAAAGATGAAATTGCTCGTCACGAACAGTTTCACCATTTGTCACAATATTTTCCAAAGGCTCCTACAAGCAATGTGTAGAAATGAGTATCTATGGTGTAAAGGGTTAACAATCACTAAAACACAAAGAAATACAAAATTGGACAGATTCTTTGCTTTTCAAATTGGGTACAAAACAAATGCCCCCCGCCTATGTTGTTGCATAGGTCCCGGGAGCTTTTATTACGAGAAATATGATACTTGCATAAAAGATGTCACAGACTAATTTTGCACCCAAACTTGGCCCATTTCTTTCTTTAAAATAGTGAGTCTTGGATGTCTCTAAACTCTTGACCACACAACAAAATTTTAAGACTTGTGCAGTTCCAGAGCATTTGCAGATACCAAATTAAATGTGGTAACATTTCGGATGGTATCTTTTATCGGGTAGAAAACATTGTGGGAAATGGAGAAAATACTGGTTTACTTTTCCCGCAATGTTTTCAAAGGTCTTGCTTCTCAAGGTTATTTGAAGTTGGCATTTGTGGTAAGGGTGGTTAACTCTACCAAACAACAAAACATCAGCAGCACTTGCAGATAACAAATTAGACAGCTGAAATGGTGGAATTTGTCCTAGATAGATTAGAAAACATTGTGGGAAAAGGAGAAAATGCTGGTTACCAGCATTTTCTCCTTTTCCCACAATGTTTTTCAAAAGGCTTCTAACCAAGGGTTGTATAAACACAGCTAGGCTTGTTTAGTAAAGCGTTAGTAACTGATTACTATACAAAGTACATGTACTTCTTTGTATTTCTTTGTGCTGTTGAAATATTTATGCTTCTGTATTTGACAGGTTTCAAAAGGATGAAAGATTGTTTCAGTTACATTAAGAACAGCATTTTCTTTTTCAGTATAATTATGCCACCCCTGTATATGCCTGCCCAGATGGCTCAGTGGTGAGTGTGTCAGACTCATGACCTGGTGGTTGTGATTTCGATACCCGGTTGAGGCGAATTTTGTTTCAGGCGTATTTTCGCCCCTCACCTCTGCTGAAGCATGTGAGAAATGTAGTTCTTGGCTTTGGAAAGAAACTTACGTTAGTACATGTACTGGTATGAGAAAGCCAGGAAACACAATCATGAGCATCACCGACTTCCATGATATGACCTTAGCTGTTAAAAGTGGCGTTAAACTCCAATTCAACTAGTTGTTGGCTTTGGAAAGAAAGTTATGTTAGTACTGGTATGAGAAAGCCAGGAAGTAGAATCATGAGCGTCACCGACCGCCATGATATGACCTTAGCTGTTAAAAGTGGGGTTAAACCCCGATACAACCAACCAACCAATCCCTGTATATAAATCTGTTCTCTGTGTCAGTAAGTCTGGAAACAGTGTAGACAGTGTCATGACATGGAGTTACTACATTAGCTCCAATATCTCATAATTCATGGTCTCAAAGCAAGCAACCTTTAAAAATATTGCACCTAGATAAAAAAAAAAAATGTCTGTATTTGTTATATGTATTTGTTACAAAGATGTAGACTTCTCCAATTTAAAAGCATTTGCAGAGAACAATTTAACCCTTTTTCAAAATAGTCCCTGGTTTTTACAACCCTGAGATTTATGCCTTTTAAAAAAGGCATAAATCTCAGGGTTGCAAAAACCAGGGATTATTTGGCGACCAGCATTTTCTCCATTTCCCACAATGTTTCCTACCCTGCTTAAAACAAATTTCAGTTTTGAGTCATTTTGTCTGTTGCAAGTGCTTTCAATTTGGACCAGTCTAAAATTCTGTTGTTTGGTAAAGAGTTAAACCTAGTTCATATGGTAATGTTTCCAATAAGATTGTGGCAAAGGTGGAAAATGAAGGTTACCAACATTTTCTTATTTTTCCTCAATGTTTTCAAAAGCTTTTCCACACGGCCTTTCCATCTCTGGACTGTGTGTAGAAGGGTAAATTAGGTGTAATAAGACTAAAACCATGAAAAGAAAAGCAGAGCATGTGAACAAAGGTCTGACTGCTTGTATTTCCATTTTGGATCATAGTTCCTGCACAATAAGTCTGTGATAGGAAAATGGTTTCTTAGAAAACCGTGTTTACATGCAAGAATGTAGTTGTTTATTTGTTTGATACTCTTTATTATGTTAATGCCGACGTAAATCTTTATTTACAGTAGCATTTTTTTTCTCAATGCCAGAACTTTCCTTGGTAATGAGGCATTTTAACCCATTACCACACAATCCCTACTTTTGACGCCCCTGAGAAAGAAGCCTCTTGAAAACATTGTAGGAAAAGGAGAAAATGCTGGTAACCAGCATTTTCTCCTTTTCCTACATTGTTTTCTTCCCTATCAAAGACAACTTCAAAAAATTTTGCTCACATTTAATGTGTCCTCTTCATATGCTTTTGGTTTGGACAAGTCTAAATTTTTGTTGTGTGGTAAAGGGTTAAAGAGCTTCAAATGCTAAGCGCAGGAAAATGCAGTTGTAAATTTGATACTTTTTAACTCTTTATGAAAAGACAATATTTTAGACTGGTCTAAATTGAAAGCATAATTTGCGGAGGGCAAATCAAAAGTGACCCAAATGATGAAATTTGTCATTCATTTGGTAGAAAACATACATGTAATGTGAAAAGAAGTAAATCCTGCCTACCAGCATTTTCTTCTTTTCACACATGTTTTCAAAAGCTTTTTTATTCAGACTCGGTAAAAGTTTGGGATTGTGTGGTAAAGACGTAATAGAACGTATCCAGGACCACTTTGATGTCTCTGGGCTGAGTGTTTGTGACTAGATCAGCAGTTGTCTGAGCCCTAAAAGGTTATGGGAAAAAGCTATGATGTCTTTTTGTTCAAAAAAGCGGTATTTTGGCTAGAAAAGAGCAAACTGTTAATTGTAAAGTTTGTGACTTTTTCGTTGTTATCTCACCTGACCACAAAGAGCTCAAGGAGAGCTTTTAGGATCACCTGGTGTCCGTCGTTCGTTGTGCGTCGTCCGTCGTGTGTCATGCATTGTGCGTCATCAACAATTCTTTAAACATGTAAGAAATATGGCTCTGGTGAATGGGGGCTACTTGCACTTATACGGACATGAAGAAATTCTTGAAAATTTATCTTCTCTGAAATGGATGGTCAGTTTTTGAGATAATTTTACAGAGATGTTCCTTACCTGACCCTTTTCAAAAAGTGTTTGTGAAATTTTAATCCATCAAGAAACATGGCTCTGGTGAATGGGGGCTACTTGCACTATTTGGCCATGAAGAAATTCTTTTTCTCTGAAATGACTGATCAGATTTTGAAATAATTTCACAGAAATGTTTCTTGGCTGACCCTTTTCAAAAATTGCTCGAGAAATTTTGATCTGTAACGAAACATGGCTCTGATGGCTGTGGGCTATTTACACTATACAGACATGAAGAAATTCTTAAAAATTCTTGTTCTGAAATGGCTGATTAGATTTTGAAAAAATTGGCTATGGTTCTCTCAGAAATTCAGGTGAGCGATCCAGGGCCATCTTGGCCCTCTTGTTTGATGGTGTCGCAATTCTTTGAGTGTCCCAAAACTTATGGGAAGCAATCAGGGTACATCAAATGGTATACAAACCTGTGCAAGAAGTCCAGGTGTAATAATGTACACAAACCTATGCACGCAATCAGGGTACATCATGCTGCATAGAAACCTATGCAAGCAATCAGCGTAATTCATTCTGTATAGAATAGAAACCTATGCAAACAATCAGGGTGCATCATTTCTGTATAGAAACCTATGTGCAGAGTCACTGTACATGATACTGTATACATACCTATGCAAAAAGTCAGGGGACATCATTCTATATAGAAACCTATACATGTACTAAAAATCAGGGTACATCATTCTGTATCGAAACGTAAGCAAGCAATCAGGGTACATCATACTGTATGAAAACATATGCAAACAATCAGGGTACACCATAATGTATGAAAACCTATGAAAGTAATTAGGGTACATCATTCTGTAGACAAACCTAAGCAAGCCATAAGGCTACGTTATAACGGCGGGGAATCACGTGACACAACAACAACAACAATGACCGTTATTTGAAAAAAATCCCCGACTTCAGGTAAGAAAATCTTCAATAATTCCGTTAATACATGACCGATTGGAATTTGGTTTGAAGCAGAGAAGGCGGAAGGACTCCAGGGATTTGCTTGATGCGTTAGATTTTTTAAACAACACCTGATAAAAAAGTTATTGACGAGCAAACAAATTTTTTACCCTGGATAATTTGTTTGCTCGTCAATAACTTTTTTATCAGGTGTTGTTTAAAAAATCTAACACATCGAGCAAATCCCCGGAGTCCTTCCGCCTTCTCTGCTTCAAACCAAATTCCAATCGGTCACGTATTAACGGAATTATTGAAGATTTTCTTACCTGAAGTTGGGGATTTTTTTAAAATAACGGTCATTGTTGATGTTGTTGTGTCACGTGATTCCCCGCCGTGGTTATGCTGTATACAAACCTATGCAAGAAGTCAGGGTGCGTCATACTGTATACAAACCTATGGAAACAGTCATGGTATTTCATTATGTATACAAACCTATGCATGCAATTAGGGTACATTATACAGTATAAAACCTATGCAAACAATCAGGGTACATCATAAGGTATTCATCATACTGTTCACAAACCTATGGAAGCAATCAGGGCCAAAAATCTTTCTTGAATTTTCAACTCTAAATAACAAATCATGTATTGTAATATACATGTCCTGTCTTACCAAACATTATGTTTAGCCTTGGAGTTTAGAGATAAAAGAAAGTCTAGAATGTAATGTCGACATGAATCATCGGCTCATATTAACACACACGCCCCTTCCACACATTCTCAAATGCAGTCACTGTCTAGTTCTAGATTATGAAAGCAACATAATTTCTGATTGGTAAATCTTTTTACATATCCAATTAAGTGTTAGCTTTAGATGTGTAATAATATTGAAAATTATATGAAGATGATTTTATTAATGGTTGATGAATGCACATCAAAAACAGAATGTTTTTCTATCCTAGGCTACAAGGTATTTAGATTTCTCTGTACTTATGTTACAATGATTAGAAGTCAAGTATCTAAAATTGCTAAGTGTTTAATTATCATGGTTATGTGAAATTTACATTATAAGAATAAGAATATTGTTGTTCTTATCATATTAATCTACTTTTGTTCAGAGGAGTAGATCCCGATCTTCAGGCGAGTATGAGGATATAAATGACGCACTTCCATCTTTAATCATACCTGTCAGAGGTAAAAGTAGGTCAGTTGATTATGGCAAGCAACGGATATCATCTTTCAAAGGAGACATTCCTGTTGGTTGGGAACATACTGTAAACGAATTGGGAGAAGATGTTTATGTTGACACTGAAACTGAGGAAGAGGTTTGTAGTTCTCCTTGCATGGGCATATTTGTATCCTGGTCTTTGACTGTATATCTGAAAGGTCAACTAAAGACTTCTTTCATGGTCAGTAGGGAATATTGTGTGAATTTCATTGGCAATAAGATTGTTTTTATTGAAACATTTACATTATTTTTATTCATACAAATTGTTTTGTCAGGACAATCCAAGACAATTTGTATCAGTCACTGAAATGATCCAATTTTAAACTATGCTTTGTAGGAAGGAATTGTACTTTTGGCACATCACTGGACTGTTACCTCTCTTACCATAAGTATGAGAAAGATTTTATGATGTTCAAAGGAAGTTACATACGTTTTTTTTTATGTCAAACATTATGAGGACTATTGTTATTCTATATCTTTATCAAGTTTTATGACAAACATTATGAGGACTGTCTGGATGATCACTATCTATGTCAAACATCATGAGGACTATCTGGATGATCTTTATATATGTTAACCATTATGAGAACTGTCTGGATGATCTTTGTCTATGTGCGACATTATTAGGACTGTCTGGATGATCTTTGTGTATGTCCAACATTGTGAGGGCTCTGTGAATGTTCTCCATCTATTTCAAGCATAATGAGGACTCTATGAATGTTCTTTGTCTATGTCTATGAGGACTGTTTGAGTGATCTGTATCTCTGTCAAACATAATGAAGACTGTGAACGTTCTTTATATGTACATATCAAACATTGAGGACTCTCTGGATGATCTTTATATATGTCAGACATTATGAAGACATTGTGAATGTTCTTTATCTATGTCAAACATTATGAGTACTCTCTGGATGCTCTTTTATATTAAGCATTATGAGAACTCTGAGTGTTCTTTATCTATGCTAAACAATATGAGGACTGTCTGGATTATCTTTATCTGTTTATCTGTGTCAAACATTATGAGGACTCTATGATTCTCTCTATCCATGTCAAACACTGAGGGCTGTCTGAATTATCTTCATTGATATAAGACATCATGTGGACTCTGTGAACGTTCTTTATCTTTGTCAAACAATATGAGAACTTTATTGATGATCTTATTACAGGTCAAAGATAATGAGGACTTTGTGAATGTTCTTTATCTATGTCAAACTGTATAAGAACTATATGGATGGTCTTATTCCATGTTAAACATTATAAGGGCAATGTGAATGTTTTATCTATGTTAAAAATTATGGGGACTCAATGAATGTTCTTTATCTTTGTCAATCATTATAAGGGCTATATAAACATTCCTTTATTTATCTATGTCAAATATTACAAAGGCTAATTGGATGATCTTTATTTACTACAAGCAATTTGAGGACTCTGTGGATGATCTTTATCTATGGCAAGCATTATAAGAGATGTGGATGTTTTTGATTTATACCAAATATAATTGGATATTCATTGCCTATGTCAAGCATTATGAGGATAATAAACTGGTGGTCTTTACTCTTGCCAAGGATTGTAAGGTCTCTGTGGAGATTCTTGATCTAAGCAGAAGCCCTTTTGTGATTGTGCTGTGATGCCTCAGCAAAGTATGAGAATGGGTCACAAAGGGTCAAAATGTAGGTCAACAGGACTAATCTATGAAAGTTTTGGGTGCATTCTTCAGGCCACATTTTTAGTTTAATACTTATAAGATGGTCACAATTTTTGTCTTGATATTGTCTCAGACACGTTTGAAAGTTAGTCAAGTATTGTTAAAAAGTAGAAAACAGGTACACTTCTCAGAAAACCTTTTGTGCACTCTAGAGGCCATATTGGCCATGCAAAACTTGGTGAAAGTCGCAATTTTTAATTGAATGGTACCTGAGACCAATTACAAAAAATAAAACATATAGGCTTGGTCAAGAGTAAGTCACTATGACAAATTTTAGAAAAACCCTTGTGTGTACCCTGGAGGCTTAATTTATATCAAATTCTCATGATAGTTTGGGCTTCACTCTTAATTCCCAAAACTTAATTCCCATTTTGCGCACTGAACATACCGGTATTTTGTATGTGATTAACTTCTCATCACAAAAATTTCTTCAACTCTATAATTCCCCGATCTTTTTACTCCAGTGAGCGCTATAGGGCCAGTGGCTGTTTTCTTTTGATTTTCTTTATCAGTGGTCTCAATATGAAGAATTATTTCCTTAATTCTTTACCATATAATCCCGACTTTTGACAACCCTGAAGAAGCCTATAGAAAATATTGTGGGAATAGGAGAAAATGCTGATAATGCTTTTCCTACAATATTTACTATCCTTTCAAAGTCAAAAATCGTCAATTTATCAAGATTTAAATTGTTGTCTGCAGATACCATGAATTTGGCCCAAATATTTATCCTCTGGTAAAGAGTTAAACTTGCCTGTTATTAACCCGTAGTATTTCTCTTTCATTACTGATCATTGTTCAGACCATGGTTTTATGTGGGAAAGCAGCCAGTGGCTTTGAAAGAATACTTTGCAAAGTACTGGAAAAAGAAAATCCAGGAAAGAATGGATATGTGAACTACCTCCTGCACTATATCTTAAATATGCTAGAAACACTTGACTACCATATGAACATGATTCTTTTACCAGACAGTGCCATGTCTTTTTTTCCCTGAAACTGGCATTTTCCTCTTTTCTGAAGTACTCTCTGCCGTTTCAATGATATCCTGGCATTTGAGACACAAATAATTGGTTGTCTGCAAAAACTTAGTTTGTCAAGTCTTAGTGTTGTCATCTAGTGAGGAACCAAAGTTAATCCTTTACCACACAATGACAACATTTAACGACCTTGGGAGAGAGAATTTCTAGAAAACATTTTGGGGAAAGGAGAAAATGCTGGTACCCCAGCATTTTCTCCTTTTCCTAGAAAGTTTTCTACCCTTTACAAATCAATTTTCAAATTTTGATTTACATTTATTTTGTCGTCTGCAAATGCTGTCAATTTGGACAATATCAAAATTTTGTCGTCTGGTTAAGGGATAAAGCAAGGAAGGAAAAAGTTTTACCAAACGACAATAACAAAAGTTGACATAGATCTTAATGCTTGGAATGTGTTATTACCAAATATGGAAGATGTATTTTACTAACTCAGAATCTATCTAGCGTTGTAATTGATTGATTGTTTGTTGCTTGCAAGGAATCATCTGCCATGTCATGTAAAATGGATGAGCTTGAAATTTTCTTGTTTGGTAATGAATTGAAACATGTATGAAAACTCTCTCAAAGGGAGGTCACTCTAGAGATGCAAATTGTAATTCAACTCTGTTTAATGTTTCTGATTGAGGATGCAAAAAATTTTTGAAAATACTTAAAGGTGGGTATTTAGAATTTTTTCATCTCACCAAATTTAGAAAAAATATATATCACTGAAGTGCATATGAAAAAATGATACAAATCATCAATAGTTAAGATTCCTAAAATTACAAAAAGAATTTTTTTTGATGGTGTTCCCTTAAAGGGCTACGTAGCCTCTTTAGTATTTTTAGATTTCGCGCCAAAAATCAATAAAGCATTTTGGGAATGTCAAGTGACTGGCACGTGACTCATACCGATGTAATTCCATTACATAACAAACATGTAATAATTATTTTTCATAATGTGTTCTTCGGACGATATGTTTGAAACGTCGCCTGTGTATTCCTGTAAGTAAATGAGCAAATTGGTCATCTAAAAATAGAACGTGTCTCCAGTTGGTGTCAACCTGGGCTGTTGTAAATCTCTTATTTCTCGTGTTGTCGGATGGGTTTTGACTACTGGGGTTTTATGAATGTAAATTAAAAGGCTTTGGGAGTATGAAGGATGATTCTTTTGCATTTTTGTAAAATTTTCGTCCCAAATTCTGAAGGGCCACCTTTAAATGTATATTGTTTTACTTCACACATTTAACCTTTTTTTTTTTTCCTGCATAACATTGTAAAGCAAGTAGGAATTTTAAGATATATTTCTTGTTCTTCAGATTTCGAATTCTTTTAACAAATTTTCATTATGAAATCTTGAAATTCATTTTCAGTCTATAATGAAATACATTTCTTTTTAAATTGTTACTTCTTTTTAAATTTTATTTATCCTGTCAATGAGGTGTTGTTTTTTTTTTCCATCGCTTTTCCTGGATTGAATATTAGTACATGTATTAGCCTTTAAACAACCTTGCAAAACTGTAGTCCCAACTGCTTCCCGTGTAGATTAAGATCAGATGGCATAGAACTTGTAGGTTGATCTTTAATCTGTAGTGTCTGCTTAACTTAGACATTTATGACCCTTTAGTTTGCAATTTTTCAATTATATTCATCCCTTTACATGACAGTCTTTAGATGGCTTTTGAAAACATTGTGGAAAAAGGAGAAAATGCTGCTTACCAGCATTTTCTCCTTTTCCTAAAATTTTTCTTACCTTTCAGTTACAAATCCAGTCATTTGTAAGGCTCTTTATTTGTCATGTACAAAACCTACAGATGCTTTAAATTTGGACAAGTCTAAAATTTTGTTGTTTGGAAAAGAGTTAACCCATTACCACTCAATCCCTACTTTTGACGCCCCTGAGAAAGAAGCCTTTTGAAAACACTGTGGGAAAAGGAGAAAATGCTGGTAACCAGCATTTTCTCCTTTTCCCACAGTGTTTTCTACCCTTCCCAGAACAAATTTTTATTTTTCAGTCACCTTTATTTTGTCGTCTGCAAATGCTTTCAATTTGGACCAGTCCAAAATTTTCGCGTGTGGTAATGAGTTAATAGCAAATCATGCCTGTTGGTTTTATTCTTGGCTCAAATGGTTAAGCTAATCTTACTTTTTCAAGTGGATTCGAACAAAGGACTCGTATGGCCGAGACTATTTCTACAGATGCCATAGTGGGATTGGAGAGTCGGTTTGGGAGCTACCTGCGGTTAGTTGTCATATTTACATGTACACACAATATGTCTGGTCTGATGTTTCATGTAACTAAGCAATTCTCTCCTAAACCTTTGCATGTGATATGAACTGTTTCTGTAGATATTGTAGATCAGGATCAGACTATGCAGAATATGAAGTCTACTCATAGATCTACATCATATCTGATATTTCAACCTTTTACAAAGCAATTCTGGTATTTACGACATTGTAGAAGAAGCCATTTAAATCATTGTAGGAAAAGGAGAATATGGTGGTAGCCAGCATTTTCTCCTCCCACAATGTTTTCCATCCTATCAGTCACAAATGTTGTCTTTTTGGCCACCGCCAATTTGTAGTCTGCAAATACTTTAATTTGGACCAGACTATGATTTTGTCAGTTTGGACCAGTCTATAATTTTGTCATTTGGTAAAGAGTGAAGGAATGAGCAATCTAAAAAAACTAAATTTAACTGATGAACATGCAGTGTCTGAATTTTTCTTGCTGACTGTGAGTGTGAAGGTTTCTTATTAGAGGTCCTTTCTGTAACAAAGTCTCCACCACCTTTTTCATGTATAGATTTTAGGGAATTTTTTTTTTACAAATATCGGTCATTGAAGGTCAAAACTAGGTTATAGGATAAACCTGGAGAAATGCTTTATTACAGCTCTTGATACCATATTTTTGTGCTAATATGTAGAAACTTTGTAGAAATGTTTATCCTGAAAGATATGTAGAAACTTTGTAGAAATGTTTATCCTGAAAGATATATAGAAACTTTGTTGGAATGTTTATTTTGAAAGATAGTTATTGCAAGTTTAAATTTTAAAACTATTGCATGTTTGAAGAGCAAACTTTTATATCTTACTTGGCATTTGCGTTTGTTGCAATAATTAGGATTACATTGCAAAGGAACCATTACTCTACCTTGTGCTGTCTTAGAGTTATTTCCCCTAGATTGTCATTTTTAAAGTATTTTCTGCTTGTCCAGAGCATAACTTTGTCATCTCAAGTCAGATTGACTTTAAACTTGGCATTTGTGTTTGTTGCAATAATGCGGTATGCATCGCAAAAGAACTGTAACTCCATCTCATGCTGTCTTTGAGTTATTTTCCTCAGATTGTCAATTTTACAGGATTTTCTGCTTGTCCGAAATATAACTTTGTCATCTCCAGACGGATAGACTTGGAACTTGGAATTTTGTGTTTGTTGTAATAATACAGAGTGCAGTGCAAAAGAACCATAACTTTACCATTCTGCTGTCTTTGGGTTATTTTTCTCAGATTGTCAGTTTTACAGGATTTTCTGCTTGTCTGAAATATAACTTTGTCATCTCCAGTTGAACTGACTCGAAATTTGGCATTTGTGCTTGTTGCAATAATATGGCATGCAGTGGGAAAGAACAATAATGCTTTCTCATGCTGTCTTTGAGTTATTTCTGTTAGATTGTCATTTTTACAGCATTTTCTTCTTGTCTGAACTTTGTCATCTCTAGTCGGACTGACTTGAAACTTTGCATTTGTGTTTGTTGCAATAATACAGAGTGCAGTGCAAAAGAACCCTAACTTTTCCATGGTGCTGTCTTTGAATTATTTTCCTCAGATTGTCAGCGCAAATTTTGAATTATTCCCTCTTAGATCTTCATTTCTATAGTATGTCTTACTTGTCCGGAGCATAACTTTGTCATCTCAAGGAGGAATGACTTTAAATATAGTAGGCTTATTTGTTGCATTATTTGGAAGTTCAGTGCGCAAGAATTGTAACCCTACCTTGTGCTGTCTGTGAGTGATTTCCCTTTGATGGTAATATTATTACAGTATTAAGTGCTAACCCTACCTTGTGCTGTCTGTGAGTGATTTCCCTTTGATCATCATTATTACAGTATTAACCCATTACCACACAATCCCTACTTTTGACGCTCCCGAGAAAGAAGCCTTTTGAAAACACTGTGGGAAAAGGAGAAAATGCTGGTAACCAGCATTTTCTCCTTTTCCCACAGTGTTTTCTACCCTTTCCAGAACAAATTTCTATTTTTCAGTCACCTTTATTTTGTGGTCTGCAAATGCTTTGAATTTGGACCAGTCCAAAATTTTCTCGTGTGGTAAAGAGTTAAGTGCTTGTCCGAATACCGGTATTACTTTGTCATCTTATGTCAAGATGACTTCAAACCTGGTTATACATGTTTGTTGCAATATTACTGAGAACAATGTGCAAGAACAATAACTCTCTACCTAGTGCGGATTTTGAGTACCTCCACTTTGATCTTTATTTTTTACAGTGTTTCTTGCCTGTCCAGAATGGAACTTTATCACCCCAGGTCAAATTGATTCGAGTAAACATTTTGTTGCAGTCAGGAAAAGTGCAATGCACTGAAATCGTAACCTTACCTAATGCCCTTTTGGAATTATTCCCTATTCATTATTTCTTTTCAGCTTTCCATGCTTCTCTACAATATAACTTTTCCTTTTCATGTTGGAATGACCTGAAACTTTATCATATTATGCATGTTTCCTTAACATTAAAGGAAACATTCATACCTATTTCAATCACATACATGTACATGATTTCTGCTTCACTATTTTCCTCTACCTGCACTTTACAATTATTATCCCCCCCTCAAAAATTGGCGGTGGGTCGGGCATACCGTGCCACAATTTGCCACTCCTGTCTGTCCGTCTGCTCTTCTGTCCGTCCATCTGTCCGTCTGTTGGTCCGAAGCCATTTCTCCACAACCCCTGGACCAAATGGGATAAAACTTCATATATGAACTCTTTAGGGTAAAGTGCCGACGTCTCTTTCCCGGTTTTTCAATTTGACCCTGTGTCATGGAAAAAGGGGGCTTAATGCAAAATTGCAATTTTTACTAATATCTCATTCAGTTTTTGTCAAAATATCACCAAACTTCATGGTTATATTGTTTATAGATAGTTTCAGCATGTGCCCTTGCTATTTTTAATCTAGGCATTTTTTAAGTTGACATTCTGTCATGGAAAAAGGGGGGTTTCTAGCAGAAATCCAATTTTTACTAATATCTCACTCAGTTTTGGTCAAAATTTCATTAAACTTCATGATTATATTGTTTTTTCAAAGTTTTACTATGTGCTCTTGGTTCTTTATCTACGAGGGGTTTTTGAAAAGTTTCGGGACAAGTGCCGCCATTCTTTTATATTTTGATATTTTTTAATGAGTTTTTTGGCAATGACAGCTACAACCATATTCTATAGGTTGGTTGAAACATATAAACGAAGATACTCAAAACGTGTGATGTATTGTCACCATAGCAACGTCAAGTCGACTTGAGTGGGGCACCTTGATGCACCGAATTAAAACTTTGTCTTTGCAAACAACTGAAATAGTCGTGGGTATTCAAAATACTCCATGGTGTGCTTCATGCGTCGCTGATGCCTGTGTACGCACGAATCAATACAGGTTTTGAAGTCTGATGATGGAATATTTCTTATACATTCCCTGACCACGACTGAAAGGTCATGGACGTCATCGAAACAGTGACTGCGTCAATAACGTTTCATAGTGGTGAGTTACCAAAAATTACATGGTGCGAGTCAGGGGAGTACGGTTGGTGTACAATAGTGTTCCTCTATCTATCAGCAGGTACTTTCTTGATAGTTTATGAAGGATAAGGTGTGGCGTTGTTTTGATGTCAGTCAAATGCGCCGGGTTCTTTGGGTCGTTTCTCCTATACAGCCCAGATCAACTCATGTCGGCGCACCTGGAACGAGCTTATGGTTGAACCTATGGATCTATATACATGCACAACAAAATTATGTTTATGAAACACTGGTGTCACCAACTAATTCTGTCATCATATAAAATGATAATATCATTTTATGTTTAATGTAGTTAAAGAATCAAAAGACCGTAGGCTCAGGTAATACTGTGCTGTGACTGTCTTCCCAATCGGTAGTGTGTGGCAGAGAATAACTCCGTCCATTTCAATAAGTGAAACGTTTCACTGTTGTTTTTGTAGGTGGGATTTTCCACACAGAACTGTCTTGCTTGGCCTCTGGATCATACAAACCAATCCAAGTTACATTGGCCCTAATATTAATGAATACCAAGAACCTGCCACCACGTTCTCTATACTGTTTCAGGAAAGCCTTACTGTCGGCGACTCACTATGGCTTTTGATGGCAGGTAGTAGACGGTGCACCCTGCGAGCGAATGTGTTTGTCATTCACTATTCAGAATCGTACTAGAGTGCTTATTGTGATCGATACTTGCAAATAAAAACAAGTTGTTTTGTAAAGTGACGTCAAGGTGCCCCGCTCACGTCGACATGACGTTGCTATAGTGACCATTTATCATGTGTGGCGTATATCTTTGTATATTTGTTTTGATTAACCTGTAGAAAACGGTTGTAGCTATTACTACAGAAAAAATCATTAAAAAAGTTTGATAAATAAATGAATGACGCCAATCGTCCTGAAACTTTACGAACACCCCTCGTATGTGCTTTGCAATTTGACCCTCTGTCATGGAAAAAGGGGGTTTCTTGTAAAAAGCCAAGGAAAAAGGGGCCCTAATGCAAAATTGCAATTTTTAATAATATCTTGTTCAGTTTTTGTCAAAATTTCGTGAAACTTCATGGTTTTATCTTGTTTTACAATCTATGAATTATTAATGCGCAAATACCTCTATTCTGGTTTCTCAATTTGAGGCTGCATCACGGAAAAAGGGGACTTCATGGAAAAATTTGTTTTTCACTGGTATCTCCTACATCGGTGCTCAAAACTTTGTGAAATTTCAAATCTGAACTTGTTGGAACATTGCCCAGGTACCTTTCTTCCAGTTTCTCAATTTCCGGCTGCGTCACGGAAAAAGGGGGCTTCATGTAAAAATTGTTTTATGTAATATTTACTACATGATTGCTCAAAATTTTATGAAATTTCAAATTTTGAATTATTATTCAAAAATGCCAGAAACCACACACCTGTTGTATTTATTTCAATGATGTAATATTGTCTGATGGGAAAAGGGGGCTTAAAGGGGGCTTAGTGGGCTTATTGTCCTCTACAAGTTTGTGTTGGATATCTCCAAGATAGTAAATGCCTAATTTCACTTCAATTTTTAGGGGGCATGATCAGGTCCTTTTATGATAAAAGAAGTGAATTTATATCAATTTCATATATTTTATGACAAGCACTTGTTCAAGGAGCATAACCCATCTCTGACGGCTCTTGTTTATTGTACAGTGCTCCCTAAAGTTTTATTCTGAAAGAAAATGTAGCGCATTAATGTAAATTATGACAGGTTAAATCTATACCGAACGACAAACTTTTAGACTAGTCCAGATTGAAAGCATTTGCAGTCGACAAAATACATGTAACTGGAAAGCTGAAATTCATTTTGGACAGGGTAGAAAACATTATTGGAAACAGAAAAAATGCTGGTTACCAGCATTTCCACCATTTTCAACAATATTTTCACAAGGCTTCTTTGCCAGGGTTGTTTACAGTCTAGATTGTGTGATAAAAGGTTTATAGATAAATTCCTGACAGCTTGTTTGACAACTCATTCACTTAGAAATTAAATATAAGTGATATCAACATGTTGGTGAAACAGCTGTTATTGATCATCATCTCTTACCAAATGATGGAATGTAACTCAAAAATTGGAACTTGAGTTTAGAAGAGTAGAAAACATTGTGGGAAAAGGAGAAAATACTGGTTATCAGCATTTTCTCCTTTTCCCACAATGTTTTCAAAAGGTTTCTTTAACATGGTCAGCAAATTCGGGATTGTGTGGTGAAGGTTTAAGGGTCATTAAAGATGTAGTTTAGCCTAATGGCACATGAAGAGTTAACGACGACTAAACTTTTGGATTCTTCAATGTTTCGGCCAGTTTTATGGATCAGATGGTGAATATTTGGCTTTGATAGAATAGAAAACAAACTTGGTGACTAGCATTTTCTCCTTTTCTCGCAATTTTTTCAAAAGTCGTCCTCCTCACACTCCCGACTTTTAACACCCCTGTGAAAGAAGCCTCTTGAAAACATTGTGGGAAAAGGAGAAAATGCTGATAACCAGCATTTTCTCCTTTTTCCCACAGTGTTTTCCTCCCCTCCTAATACAAATATCAATTCTTTAGTCACATTCATTTTGTTACTTGCAAATGCTTTAAACTTGGACTAGTCAAAAATTTTGTTGTTTGGTAAAGAGTTAATTATCGAATAACAACAGGAAGTAAACTATACGTATAAATTGGCATATGTAAAATATTACCATATATGTCCATTTACTGCAAATGTGTAGAACACCCAAGTAAGCCCATTAATGGACATTTCTACTTTCAAAAAGAAAAACTTATAAAGGCATTTTCTTACATTGCTCTATATATAGAATGTCAAAGCAAAGCTAACATTAATAATGAAAGATCAGACTGCGTTCAGATCTTGTCCTACTCTGCATTTCTATCGATCGACTATCATAATTGTGAAAGAAACTTTCAGGGATAAGTTTTATTTATTTCTTTCATGGTGTAGATTTTCAGGGATAATAGTGGACTGTGATGAAATTATTGATTTCATAATGGCGGCAATATATTTTTATTCGGTTTTGAAAAGTACCCGTGGAGGCAGCCTCAGCTCTAAGTAATTTCATAATTCGGTCATTTCATACCTAGGCCATTTCTTAGAATTTTGGTCAATTTGTATCCACCTTTTTTAGCTCCCCTGAACACGAAGTGCTCAGAGTGAGCTATTGTGATCACTCACAGTCTGTTGTCCGAGGCGGGCGGGCGTCCGTCCGTCAGTTGTTCACATTACTTTGTATACACTCTAGCATCTATAAATATCAACCAATCAGTACCAAACTTGGTCAAAGTATATATGGGTCTATTCTAGAACAACTGGAGTTATATGCCCTTGAATTAGAAAAATTTCTACATTTTACTTTGTTTACACTCTAGCATCTATAATTATTTACCAATCAGCACCAAACTTACTCAAAATATATATGATCATAAGATCTCGCATAAGTTCGATTATAGGTTTAATCGGACCAGAACAACAGGAGTTTTTTGCCCTTGAATTATAAAAATTGCTATATTTGACTTTGTTTACACTTTTGCATCTACAAATATCAACCAATCAGCACCAAACTTGGTCAAAATATACATGAATATGACTGAGATTTCAGATGAGTTCGATTAATATGGGTGCAATGGGATCTGAACAACTGGGGTTGCTTGCCTTGAATTAGAAAGTTCATTAGATTAGTTCTTAGGCAGGAGCATAACTTTGTCATCTGTAGTCTGATTGACTTGATACTTGGCATTTGTGTTTGTTGCAATAATCAAAGTGCAGTGTGAAAGAACCATAACTCTACCTCGTATTGTCTATGAGTTATTTCCCTTTGGTTGTCACTTTTACAGCATTTTCTGCTCATCTGGAATATAACTTTGTCATCTCCAGCCTGAACATCTTCGAATTTGATAGGCATGATCGTTGAAAAATTACGGAGTACAGTGCACAATAACCATAACACTTCCTTGAAAAATTTTCTTGTTTCCTTATTCATGCACCTTAAGAAGGTACAGATAAAACAAAATTTGGTCATCATAGACCCTTTACAATACATGTATATGTTTTTAGATTTTTACTGACCGCAACATTCGATTTATGATATTTATAAGAATTGAATAAAAGCATTTGCGTACCAGAAATAACATATGGCGAGATGGGTATCTTTGTGGCACGGCAGTTAAGGCTGGGAATAATGTAACCTGAAGGCCCCCTCTATGGGAGTGTCTTTGGGCACCACAGTTTAAAACCCTAGCCTAGGACTGGGGAAACCCTTGATCATACAAAAGATTATAGTGACCTGTCCAAAAGGGACCATCTGGGAACTGCTACAAAAACATGATTCTTCAATCAACATCTAGAACAATGGGATTTGCCTGTGAAAGGGTAGTAAACATTGTTTGAAATAGAGAAATGGCTGGTTACCGGTATTGTCTTCTTTTCTTTCAGTGTTTCTAAAAGCTTTCTCCCTCAGGGTCATAATCAATGTATATTACGCTTAATAGGTTGAAGTTAGCTATATGTGTTGCCAGTGTAACAGAAACTTTGCAAAAAGACGCGAAAATAAAACACCAGAATTTTGTTCTGCAACATAGTTTCATCATAAGTTTTTATGAACATATAACCCATTACCACACAATTCCTACTCTTGACTCTAAGAAAGAAGCCTTTTAAAAACACTGTAGGAAAAGGAGAAAATGCTGGTTACCAGCATTTTCTCCTTTTCCCACAGTGTTTTCTACCCTTGCCAGAACAAATTCCAAATTTTTCAGTCACCTTTATTTTGTCGCCTGCAAATTTTTTTAATATGAACCAGTCTAAAATTTTGTTAAGAGTTAATCAGATGAAAATCAACTTGGTTATTATCTGCGCATGTCGAAAAATTGAACTGTCTGCTATGACACGTCACTGATCCCATATGCTGGGGAAAATTAGGGCTTAAATACACTGAAGCTATTACCCAAGCCTATATGGGTTGTTTTAATAAATAGTCAGTGCAATTAGGCTACATGCTAGCTGATCATAGCTGAATAAGATGCACCTGGTGGCATTTTATTGAGTAAACATTTGTTTTAGTTTAAAATTCAGGTAACGAGCTAAAAAGTGGCTCAAATGAATAATATTCTTTCTTTGACAGAACAGAAAACACAAATTTTCAGCCACATATATTTTTTTGTCTGCAAATGTTTTGGATTTGGACAAGCCCAAAATTGTGTTGTTTGGTCATGAGTTAACTGAAGTCAGAATTCCTCTGCTCTGTAAGACAGAATTCAAGGCACTATATTCTCTTTTGTGCATTATTACCTACATTACCTCCAGCTAAACATCTTCGCGAGCCAAGGTTACGATCACTACATGGATCTTGCCTTGGCTGATCGATTTCGAGATTCCTGCGATGCGCCCTCTATTGGTGCTTATACACCCCTTTACATCATATTTCTAAAAGCCAATGAAATATCGTTTTACAAACCGCTGACGAATACACATGAAGGGATAAGCAGACATACACGTGGGTTTCCATGTTTGCCTTCTATTCAAAAGGTAGCGACCTTGTTCTATTTTTATCAAAGATGAAATGCTACGAGTGATTTCATTCGTTGCAGTTAGAGCTAGCTGCATCCAATGAAAAGCATATCGGGGGAATGTAAAAATCAAGCTCGATCCGCCAAGGGTAGAGTAGCGTAGTGAATCGTCAGCCTTGGCTTGCGAAGATGCCAGCTGGGCATTCAAGGACTCTTTCTCAAAACAGCAGTTACTTTTGAATTTCAAAATGAAGTAAACTTTTACTCAGTAAAATGCTACCTGGTGCAATTCATTCAGCTAGGGTGCAACCCATGCATTGGCCATTTATTAAAACAGCCCCTATCTGCTTTGGTAATAGGCTAATAGCTTCAGTGTATGCCATACTTTTTCCAGGTATACAGTGATGGGTGATGGGTCATAGTAGACCTGTCGAATCTTTGAAGAATATGACCTGCTCAGACAACGATAGCTGATATTGATAACATGGGTATTGAATGTTGTCTATTTGAAGGCAACAAACAAGGGGAAACAAGGGTTTTTACACCATAACAGGGCATAGTACATTGGCCCCCATAATAATAATTATACTCTTGGTTGCAGAGATGCTTGAATTACATTTATATTGTACACAACAAGCTTTTCAGTGTTAGGACATTGATGGGGAAAAAGAATGAACAGGAAGTAAAGCACTTCCTCACTTGGATATGTCAAGAAAGATTATATTATAGTAAATCTGCAAATAAGGAACAGATTGTTGTATACATGAACCAAGAAGTTGCAACACCCAATAAAAGAACCATTATTTTTAGGTCAGGGCTTTTACCCTGCAAATTCCCAATTTAGAGTTTAACCCTTTACCGCACAAGGCCACATTTTGACGACCCTGCATGGCTCAGTGGTAAAGTGTAGGACTCATAACCTGGAAGCCCAGAGATCGAGCCACAAAGGGCTTTTCGTGGAGTGTCCTTGGGCAAGATCCATCATAGCCCCAGTCTAGTACATGTACTGGTAAAACCTATGAATACATGAATATTGGAGCTGTCATTGTGATATGACTTATATAATATTGAAACACAGGTAAATCAGTCAATTTAACCCATTACCACACAATCCCTTCTTTTGACGACCCTAAGAAAGAAACTTTTCTTCTGGGAAAAGGAGAAAATGCTGGTAACTAGCATTTTCTCCTTTTTCCACAATATTTTCTACCCTTCAGAAGATAAATTTCGAATTTTCAGTCATGTTTATTTTGTTGTCTGCAAATGCTTTTGATTTGGACAAGCCAAAAATTTTGTCGTATGGTAATGTGTTGCACCTATACCATACATTTCCAAGTTTTAACCCATTACCAAACGACAACATTTTAGACTGGTCCAAATTGAAGGAATTTGCAGACGACAAAATAAAAGTGACTGAAAAATTGAAATTTGTTTTGTAAAAGGTAGAAAACATTGTGGGAAAAGGAGAAAATGCTGGTTACCAGCATTTTCTCCTTTTCCCACAATGTTTTCTAAAGGTTTCTTTCTCAGGGTCGTTAAAAGTCGGGATTGTGTGGTAAAGAGTTAATGGCCCTGAGGAAGAAAGCTGTTTTAAACCTGTTGGAAAATTGAGACAACTTTTTTCTTTTCCCTTCATCTGTTCTGACCTTCTAATGACAACTGCTGTCATTCGAAACATATTGAATAATTGTTTGGTCAGGTGAAACCCCTCGAAAGTGGAACTGTCCAAAAGTTTGTCCTTTTGTACAGAGCTAAAGCTGGTAAACTATATTAAGTTGATTAAGTTTTAGACAAGGTCAGAATGAAAACATTATGCAGATGAACAACGAAATGCTTTGGAATGGAAATGGAATTAGATTTTGAAAGGATAGAAAACATTGTGGGAAACAGAGAAATTATGGCTGCGATGGGTTCAAAATCTTTCAATGTACTAATTGGGCTTTTGAAAATCAGGACTGGAAATCTTTGGAGGCTGTGATAGCCCTAAGGTGTAAGATAGCTGTTAAATATTAGTTGGGGGTATTTGGGGAGAAAATTGTCAGTTCTGTTTAAAATGTCTTGTAAATTGTATGTTATCTCTCTATAGGACAATTTAAACTAACACAGGCTGCCTTATAATTAATCCTATACCACGCATTTACATGGTTTTTACCCTGAGGGCGAAAGGTATTTGAATAGAAAAATGTAAGAAAAGGAGAAAATGCTTTGCAATAGACAACTTTAACCCTTTACTCCATAGATACTCATTTTAACGCATTGCTTGTAGGAGGCTTTGGAAAACATTGAGGCAAAAGGTGAAATTGCTCGTGACGAGCAATTTCACCTTTTGCCACAATGTTTTCTACACTATCAAAAGGTGTCATATACACATAAGAAACGGCTTCATCCTTGCTGTTACTTAGGGTTAATTAGAGATACCATAGAAATGCCTCATGAGGTAAAGGTTTAAAATATCTCTGTGTGGTCACAGTCTGTATTTGTGAGGTAGCGAGTCAGCCTTGTAACCATAGGGTCCAGAGTTTGTTTCCCATGTGCAGGTGTCATGTTTTGGATTTTTCATTGGCCCACACATTCAGCTTGTTTCTCAATACGTGTGAAATATCTTTTTTCCTTTTCCCACAATGTTTTCTAAAATCTGCCTCAGGGATGTTAAAACTCAGGATTGTGTGGTGAAGATTTATGTAATTACAAAACAACAATCTTCATTATAAATAATCTCATGTTTGAACAACTCTGCAATAGAAAGCTCTTGAAAACATTTATACATCTTGTAGGAAAAGTAGTATTTTCTCCTTTTTGAATGAGTGGCTGGAAACAAGTATGTATTAGAGCTGCAGATAGAGGGAGTTATTTTGATTTCAAAATTAAAAATATTAGTTTAAGTCTCCACGAAACTCTATGTTGTGGGTGCTCATTAGAATCGTCTCATTGAGACGATTCTAATGAGTACTCACAACATAAGGTTTCAAAGGGAAATAATGGACTTCAGATATCATCACTACCCCCTTATCTTGAGCTCTAATTTATGCACTATTCTATAAACCTTGTTCACTCAAAACAGTTGTGAGAGTTGCTGGACTCTTCCAAATTCAAACCGTTTGCAGCTGACAAATACAGTGTGTCTCGAATAGTTGGGTTTTTCTATGACAAGGTGGCAAGTACAGAGGTTATAAATGGAGAAAGTACTAGTTATCAACAATTTTTCCCTTTCACACAATGCTTTCAAAGGTTATCTTTCCAAATTTCATAAACTTTACCATACAATCCCGACTTTTGACAACCCTGAGAAAGAAAGCCTTTGGAAACATTGTGAGAAAATGCTTGTAAGTAGCCTTCACCTTTTCCCACTATGTTTTCAACCCTTTCCAAATCAAATTTCAATTTTTGATTCACATTGATTTTGTTGTCTGCAAATGCTTTCATCTTGGACTGGTCCAAAATTTTGTCGTTTGGGAAAGAGTTAAAATGTGTGATTTTTTTGAGGTGGTAATGCCTTACCATTTGGAAATCTGGTGTTTTATACGATCCTGATAAAGAAAACTAGAAACATTGGACCAAAAGGAGAAAATGCACTTTTGTTCACAATGTTCATTACCAAAAGTTATTTTCTTAATCATAGTCTTAACTCTTTACCACATAATCCCGACTTTTAACGACCCTAAAAAAGAAAACTTTTGAAAACATTGTGGGAAAAGAAGAAAATGCTGGTAACCAGCATTTTCTCCTTTTCCCACAATGTTTTCTACCCTTTCCAAATCAAATTTCTATTTTTGATTCACATTTAGCATGTGGTCTGAAAATGTTTTCAATTTGGACTAGTCTTAAATTTTGTCATTTGGTAAAGAGTTAATAGAGCACTATTGTATTGTAAGGTGTTATAAGATACTGATGAAGAAATGGGATAGAGCTTGTATCTAAGTATTTTAATTAATATGTAAATTGCACCTCTAATTGGGTTAGTTGTCAGTGATAGCAATAACACTGAGTTGAGTCTGCAAATGTTAAATACAGAAATTAGCTCAATAGGTGGGAGCACAGAACTTGTGAATGTGATGTTTCTAGTCCCTTGAGGGTGTGGGTTTGATTTCCACAGCTTGCTGTCTGAAATGACTAATGGTCTTTCAGATGAGACGTTAAACTGAGGTCCCTTGTGACGATGCTAAACACGGAGCATGTAAAAAGAACCAGGCTTAACTTAACCCATTACCACACGAGAAATTTAGACTGGTCCAAATTGAAAGCATTTGCAGACGACAAAATGAAGGTGACTGAAAAATTGAAATTAGTTCTGGGAAGGGTAGAAAACACTGTGGGAAAAGGAGAAAATGCTGGTTACCAGCATTTTCTCCTTTTCCCACAGTGTTTTCAAAAGGCCTCTTCTTCAGAGGCGTCAAAAGTAGGGATTGTGTGGTAATAGGTTAGGATGGGTTTCATCCTGTGTCGGCACTATCCCTCATAACCAAACAAACAGCCTACAGGGGGCATTGCCCATATGGGCAACTGGTGGCGATGATAAGACCGGCCCTCCAGTAGGACCCCGAAAGGTTACCAATCATAAAAATGGCAGGAACTGGATGCTTCGGCACATCTTCGCAATGATCGGGAACCGTTCTTGGTGTTTCTTAAACCCATCTGGAAACATTCTTAGTGTGTCGGGGCCGCTTCGGGATCCAAATTTCAAAAGTTTTAAAATTTGGACGCCGATCGTTGAGTTCGGGGAAGCGTCGGGACTGTCAGCATCCCTTTGGGGAACCTTCAGCGTTCATTCCGGACATTCTGAAACACATTGCGCATAATCCGGCAGCATTCGGTGAGATTTCTTATTCACTGTGTCACCCCAAGCGGTTCAGGAAAGATAACTCGCCTATATATACCTTGGCACTCACATCACCAACATGTCAGCATTGATTCTTAAATGCTTCTGTATGTTCTGCAAGTGAACTGCAGCCATTCTGCGTTATCGGGAAACACTCGGTCAACAATCCTGGACCGATCGGCATTTTTCCGTACTGGATCCACATACTTCGGTAAGATTTCGGCAACCTTTCACATACTGTACCGCCTATCACTGCCGAACGAGCCACGTTTGCCAAGCTCTGCCCATTTCCATCTCGAAAGCTCCCCGAAATTAGCCATTTTTCATACGCAACCCTTCGACAAGCAATCGGGGTTGTAGTGGAGGGCAGGCCTAAATAAACACAAATTCAATGGAATACAGAAATATTATGCAGCATACTCCAATGGTAAAATCTGTAACATTATTAATTATGTACTATTTCTGATTATGATTTCTATCTTGTCAAATACAAATTGTGTGATTTGAGCCACATTTGTTTCTATGATATATGAATGCCTTGAATTCGGAAAGGTCCAAACCTTTTGTTGCCTGGTAAAGGGTTCAAATATTCTGTACAAAAATGGGTTCAATACGGGAAGGTTTAACCCTTTCCCAAACAAGCCCTTGTTTTTACGTGTCTGAAGTACAAGTCTTTTGAAAACACTGTGGGAAAAGGAGAAATTGCTCGTAACGAGCAATTTCTCCTTTTCCCAAAGTGTTTTCTACTCACTTGGAGAACTTTCTGCCATTTTTATCAAATTTAAAATTGTCGCCTGCAAACTCTTTGAGTTTGAAAATTGGTCGTTTAGGAAAGAGTTAAAAAAAAAAAGATGTATTTGTTTGGTAGATTAGTTGAAGAGGTACAATTGTTTGCTTCATGTATCAGGTTGAGTCACAGGAAATTTGCCTAACCTTTTACCTCACAATCTGGAGACAACTTTTGAAAACATTGTTTGATAAGGAGAAAATGCTTGTTACTAGCATTTTCTCCTTTTCCCTTAATGTTTCAGGAGGCTTCTTCCTCAGGGTCGTGAAAATCAGAGATTGTTTGGTAAAGTATGTTTGAAGTGGCTAAAGGAAGAATATAGAAAGTTTTTAAGTTGAACTAGGTTTAGGTACAGCCAACTACATTCAGCTTTGAGCAAAGTGGCTTAATGTTAACAACCCAGTATCACAATATCTAAATATGAGTAACTTGATTCAGCTATGTATAAACTACTTCCTATTGAGCACTAAGCTAAGGATAAACATTGTGGTTGTGCCTGCTCAGGTCAAGTAAGCTACAGTCAGTCTGATGTCATTTTCGCGAGCCAAGATTATGATCACTACGTGGATCTTACCTTGGCTGATTAAGCCCGATTTAGAGATTCCTGCGACGCGCCCTCTATTGGATGCTGGTTATTACCCCCCTTTACATCATATTTCTAAAAGCAAATGAAATATCGTTTTACAAACCGCTTACGAATACATGTGAAGCGATAAGCAGACATCCATGTGGGTTTCCATGTTAACCTTCTATTCGAAAGGTAGTGACCGTATTCTACTTTTATCAAAGATGAAATGCTACGAGCGATTTCATATGTTGCAGTTAGAGCTGGCTGCATCCAATGAAAAAGCATATTGGGGGGAACGTAAAAATCAAGCTCGATCCACCAAGGGTAGAGTAGTGTAGTGAATCATCAGTCTTGGCTTGCGAAGATGGTCTGATGTTGGAAGTTGAAGAGTCAACTTTGCTGATTGCTTATTTACACATTGAGGATGGAATGGGAAACTATTCCATCTGCATTTTGGAAAATTTTACGGGTGAGGGGAATAAACATGGCAGTTGGGTCATTTATGAACGTAACATTCAAACTACAGTAACAGTAGAGTCACAACATCATACTTATCTGTATGGTTAAATCGCATTTAATGCTTTACCAAATATGGTCCATATTGCAAACGACAAAATTAACATAATTCAGAAATTGAAATTTGTTTCCAAACAGAGTAGAAAACATAGTAGGAAAAGGAGAAAATGCTGGCTACCAGTGCATTGTCACCTATTCCCACAATGTTTTCAAAAGGCTTCTATTTCAAGGTTGTAAAAACCAGGGATTGTTTGGTAAAGGTTTAAAACTACATTCATTACTGTGTTGAACTTTAGTTATTGGTCGCCCGGCAGAAGCCGGCGACCTTATATTTAATATAGTTCAGAAGAGATGTTCATGGAGAGTGTAGGTACTTCCGGTTAAAATCTTTCATCATATTCGCCAGGTTTATATTGGTAAAATAGGTGTGAATGTTTGTGAAATTGTTGTGTGGGGTTTTCATCGCCTTTTTTGAAGCTGTTGACTTGTTTTAAACCCGATAAAGAATCATGAAAGAATTATTAACGGTCTGGTGCACAATGTTTTATGAAACAATTAATGTTCTTGTGCAGAATGCATAGATGTTTTATGCGAATGAACTCGTCCTGTCACATGATCTTAGGAACCAATGGAAACGCAAAACTGCGTCTACTGTTTACCGATAGCCCTAAAGAGCGCAATGGAAATATTATTGAGAAATGGGCGCAATGGAAAAGAAAGTACGCAGTGGAAATACAAGTAAAAACCAAAAACTATTTTTTGTACGGCTGAAAAAATGCACTTAGTGGTGATATTTTTTTATACAGGTATTCCCAGATTGTACCCAAAATGTTACACGTCTTTAATGTATTTTCTTATGGTATCAGTTTACATACATTAGACTGCATGAATCTAGGATCAGACTGCAATTTTGGTAAGTCTGATCTTGGTCTACACCGTCCTCAGATATTTCACTGAAGGCTTTAGTTACATTTATCAGTTTACATACATTGGACTGCGTGAATCTAGGATCAGACTACAATTTTGGTAAGTCTGATCTAGGTCTTCACCGTCCTCAGATAATTCACTGACCGGCTTTGGTTACATTTATCAGTTTACATACTTTAGACTGCGTGAATCTAGTATCAGACTACAGTATTGATAAGTCTGATCTTGGTCTTCACCGTCCTCAGATATTTCACTGACCGGCTTTAATTACATTTATCATTTTACATACATTAGACTGCGCGAATCTAGGATCAGACTGCAATTTTGGTAAGTCTGATCTTGGTCTACACCGTCCTCAGATATGTCACTGACCGGCTTTGGTTACATTTATCAGTTTACATGCATTAGACTGGGTAGATCTAGGATCAGACCGCAAATTGGTTAAGTTTTTTATTATGCGGTTATTCTCAGATGGCGAAATTGAAAATAGGCATAAAAGTAGCATAAAATGTAAATCGGGCATTTGAACGTTTTCCAAGCGAAAACCCATACTTTATTTTGACAGTTGGTTATATGACATTGTAGGTCACTATTGTAATGTCAATTTTATTGGAAAACAATATCTACTTTTTTCTCAAATGAAAAATAACTGAAAAAAATAGAAGTCGGATATATTCTGTTGTCTGATTATTGTTTAATAATGGAAAAAAACAATTCATTTTCGGGCGACCTTTGACGCTCTTGCG
This sequence comes from Tridacna crocea, assembly GCA_943736015.1. Taxonomy (NCBI): domain Eukaryota; kingdom Metazoa; phylum Mollusca; class Bivalvia; order Cardiida; family Cardiidae; genus Tridacna; species Tridacna crocea. The sequence continues at coordinate 23,086,898 of OX031069.1, forward strand.
TCTTCTTTTTTTCTTGTATACAAGTAACCAAGTTCAACTATGTTTCATACATTCCACTACAGCCAACTATGGTTATTCCCCGACTACAGTCAACTATATAGGATGTGACCTTGCTTTTGGAAGGTCTCAACAAAGCAGATAATGTAGGTTTAAGATTAGACTACAGATTCTGTGTGTCTGGTCTTATCATCGCCATCATCAGCAAAAGTGTTAATTTGTGAAAAGTGATTGAAGGATTAGATTGTGCTGTTAGAGCTTTAACTCTTTACTAGACGACAAATTATAGACTAGTCCAAATTTAAAGCATTTGCAGGCTACAAAATAAATATGATGGAAAAATTAAAGTTTCTTTGGGAAAGTATATAAAACATTGTGGGAAAAGGAGAAAATGCTGGTTACCAGCATTTTCACCTTTTCCCACAATGTTTTCAAAAGGCTTCTTTTTCAGGGTCGGTAAAAGTCGAGATTGTGTGGTAATGGGTGAATAGTTGGTAATGTGACATTTTAACTCCTAACCAAATGTCACAATTATGGACATTTATCCACATTTATAACATTTGAAGAAGACAAAAAAGACGTGGCTGAAATGGCAGAGCAAGGGTTTTTTATGGACATTTATCCACATTTATAACATTTGAAGAAGACAAAAAAGACGTGGCTGAAATGGCAGAGCAAGGGTTTTTGAAAAGGGTAAAAAACATTATGGGAAAAGAAGAAAATGCTGGTGACCAGCATTTTCTTCTTTTCTCACATTGTTTTCAGGGGCCTTCATCTTTCTGGTCATTAAAACTTGGGATTGTGTGATAAAGGGTTAAGGAAAGATAAAATCTTGGTCACATTTTATCCTCATTCAGTATCAACTGGTTCCTGTTGCTGACAACCAGGGACTTGTTGTGGAGATAGACAACGAGATGTTGTTCTTGGAGATGTAATGGGGCATATTCCTTTCACCTGTTCTGGCACAATGTTCTGTGTTCTGGAATGCTGCTCCGGAATGTGCGAAAGGAATATTTCAGAACCCAATACACTGTTCTGGAAGTATGTTCCGAATGGAGCACGTTCAGAACATTGTTCTATACCATATCGAAATGAAAGTCACATAATTACTGACTATCAGTTAGAAAGTACTACTAACAAGAGCTACACTGTCTTAGGTGTGTTGACTCATTACCAAACGACAAAATTTTAGGTTTGTCCAAATCGAAAGCATTTGCAGACGAAAAAATAAAAGTGACTGAAAATTTGAAATTTATTTTATGAAGGGTAGAAAACATTGTGGGAAAAGGAGAAAATGCTGGTCACCAGCATTTTCTCCTTTTCCCACAATGTTTTCTAAAGGCTTCTTTCTCAGGGACGTCAAAAGTAGGGATTGTGTGGTAACGGGTTAATTGAGGATATGATTAGCTGCAGAGAGAGAGAGAGAGAGAGAGAGAGAGAGAGAGTCTAACATGGCCCTATTTATGGCATTCACATCGCAAAAAAAGGACAATTGCAAATTTTTCCATGAAGAATTGTCCGTCTTTCAGCAATCTTGTATCACCTAGCAATCATTCTGCTGGTGTCTCGATGAGACGATTCTAATGAGTACCCATAAAATAGAGTTTAGTGGAGAATGATTAATATTTTCAATTTGAAATCAAAATCACTCCCTATCTGGAGCTCTGTCAGTAATGGTAGATGTAAGTTACTTGATCTTCATATGGAAGTTAAAACATTTCTATAAAAGGGAATAGGGAGGGGGGGGGGGGGGCTGTGAGTGGTTGATTATGTTTTCCCGATGAACCATTTTACACCTTTTCAAGTTTTACCAGTATTTTTTCTGTCGCGTTGTAAGGATGCATCATTAAAAGAACACATTAAGACTTTAAAAATCAAAGCAAACTCAAAAAAAAGTTCCATCTCTGAATTCAGCTTGATAATAGCTGAAAACCTTCAATAACCATCAATAGGAAAGAGAAGTGCTAAAGATAAAAATTGTTAATGATATTTCCTTATTTGGGTAATAGCCTCTTACGGTATACAATAATTGTATTCCGATTTTAAACTAGAAATTATTATGAAGACTTTTGGTATTAAATGCATTATCTCCCGCTAGATGGCATTCTGTAAATACTCATCTATCTAATTTGGGCATCCTGGGTGCAGAACCGAACCACTTTCCTACGCGACAACCGTTACTTTAAATTTCAAACTAAAATAAAGGTTTACTCAATAAAACGCTACCTAGTGGGCACTAGGCTATGATCAGTAGTTTAGAGAAAACTGGAGCTAAAGCAGGTCTCATTTCTCCTCAAACGTATTGATGACAGCTATTTTCTACATTGCTACTTTATAGAGCGTAATATTACAGTCAGCCCGCTTTCGGGGCTAGTGATGTGTCATATAAGACAGTCGAATCTTCGAAGAATATGACATGTACAGACAACGGTATTAAATGTGACTTGATCAATAACATGTCTGTTATGTGATACAGTGTTCAATTGGGTGGAATGACCATATAGATGAGTCCATATTCACCAACCATATAAGAGCCTTTGCAGGCTTCTTCTCCAAAATTATGTAAATTTGAAATGTGAAACAATTTCTGATTGGCCAAAGTAAATGGTTCAGCCAGTTAGAAGTTGTGTTACTTTTTAAGTCTAAAATTAGACAGATTAACCCTTGTGATGATTACCACACAATCCCTACTTTTGACGCCCTTAAGAAAGAAGCCTTTAAGAAAACACCATGGGAAAAGGAGAAAATGCTGGTAAACAGCATTTTCTCCTTTTCCCACAGTGTTTTCTACCCTTTTCAGGACAAATTTCTATTTTTTGGTCACCTTTATTTTGTCGTCTGCAAATGCTTTCTATTTGGACCAGTCTAAAATGTTCTCCTGTGGTAAAGAGTTACGGGCAACGACTTCAGGAAAAATAGAAAAAGATAAGTCCTGAGGGCCCTAAAATTATTCACCAACCATTCTCAAGATCGTTCTTTTTCTTATTCTTCAGAATTTTCTACATTTGTGAGTCAACTTCTGATTAGCTAAACCATTTAGCCAATCAGAGCTTGTGTTACTTACAAATGTAGAAAGCCTTGGAGAATAAGACTAATAATATTCTCAAGAATGGTTGGTGAATACTGGCCCAGATGTTTTCTACATAAATATCTGTCTTTTATTGAAGTTTAAAGGCCTTTAATGTCTAAGAATGAAAATTACATATAAAAAATTTCTAAAAACTTGCAAAACAATTGATCAGAGTAGGTGCCAATGTAACATGCTTAAGAAAAAAAGTGTGTGTGTGTGGGGGGGGGGGATATCTTACATCAAGATGGATTATTTTAGAACAAAAGATACAGGAAACAAAGAATGAAGAAGTTTTATTTGGATTTTCCGTGATTCTTTTTTTGTGTAACTCTTTACCTTACAATCCTGAGTTTAACGGTCCTAGCATAGACGGTTTTTGCAAACATTGTGGGAAAATAATAAAATGCTGGTAACCAGCATTTTATTCTTTTCCTACAATGATTTTTCACCCTCTGTAGAAAAGGCCCCACAGCTTGGTATATTCACTTTGTTCTCTGCAATTCCTTTTGACTGAGTTAAGTTGAGAATTCCCTTTACTCCATAGATACTCATTTCTACACATTGCCTGTAGGAGCCTTTGAAAAGCATTGTGGCAAAAGGTGAAATTCCTCGTGACAAGCAGTTTCACCTTTTGTCACAATGTTTTTTATGCTATCAAAAGATGTCATTTACACATAAGAAACTGCTTCATCCTTGCTGTTATTTAGAGTCAATTAGAGATGCCATAGAAATGCCTTATGGGGTAAAGGGTTAAGGAATGGGATGGCTTTTGGATATTGTACATCTGCATTAACCCTTTACTGGTTACCAGCATCTCATCTTTATTCCATTGCTGAGTCCCATTAGCTCTGTTTGTTGTAAGATTTGAGAACATGGGTTGCTGGTTTGCTCCCCCGCTCGACCAAATTCTTTCCGAGGATTGATGATAATCACTGCTACAAGATTCATTCCTCTCTTACTGATTGTTTCAATGATGACTATATGGAAATGCAGCCAGACTGGTTTGGAAGGAATATTGTACAGAGTACTGGTAAAAGAAACCCCAAGGAAGCAGGTATGGGTGCAATGGCTGCCATGATATCACTTGAAATATGTTTAAAATGAGGTTAAACACCATACAATTAATCGCTATTCCACTATCTGTTTAGAAGCCAGTGACTCTAAGGTTGTTTAATCCTTTACCGAACAATCCCTGGTTTTTACGACCCTTAGATAGAAGCCTTTTGAAAACATAATGTGAGAAAATGCTGGTAACCAGCATTTATCTCCTTTTCCCTCAATGTTTTCTACCTTCCTGGATACAAAATTTAATTTTTGTGTTACGTTTATTTTGTTGTCTGCGAGTGCTTTCAATTTGGGTAAGTCTAGAATTTTGTCTTTTTGTAAAGAGTAATCAAGCTTGGCATGGTTTGATAAAGGGATCATTCTATAACAAAGTTGGAAATATTCTTCATATTACTGAAATTCAAGAGAGTAAGTCTGGTTATTTTCTCCTTTTCTCATAATGTTTTCAAAATCCTTCTTCCTAAGGGTTGTAAAATTGTAAAAAGACTCTTTGCCAGCATGGAATTTGTCATTTTTCCATAATGTTTAGAAAATAGTTCTTCCTCAGGGATGCAGGTGAAGAATTAATCCTGTACAATGCAGTCCTGTATTTTAACAAACCTGAGGGAATGAGTCCTATGAAAAAACATTGTGAGAAAAGGAGAAAATGCTGGTAACCAGCATTTTCTCCTTTTCCCACAAAGTTTTCTACCCTTTTTCATGCAAGTCCCATCATTTTACTTCTGGTAAATTTAATTACGTCTGCATCAAATGCCTTCAATTTGGACTGGTCAAAAATTGTATGGTGTGGTGAAGGGCGAAACTGGGAAGAGGTTTGGGAACTTGAACCCACTTAAACATTTTCTTTAGATGGTTTCCGCTATGGGGTAATGCAGTATAAAATCTCACAGTATTTATACATAACTATTGATGTTTGTTAAACATCGACTAATGTATAGGTTACAGCAACTGTTACATTGTGAGACCTGGTGAATTCATTTGTATGAATAACTTGGAAGTGAATTCATTTATAAGGTCTATTTACTTGGAATATGTGGCTGTAATATTGTGAACTTGTGGCTATGGGATTTCTTTTGCTTTTGAATTGGTGTTTTGTAATGTGATTTTTGGAAAAAGTGTTTGAATTTTTCTACTTGATGCATTAACTAGACAGAAAATTTTTTGACTTGTCCATGTATCAAAAATATATGTAGGCATAGAGTAATTTAAACATGGCTAAAATGATAAAGATATATCTGAAAGTCTTTACTAAACGACAAAATTTTAGACAGGTCCAAATTGAAAGCACTTGCAGATAACCAATTAAGCATAACTCATAAACCGAAATTTGTTTCCAGCAGGGTAGAAAACCCTGTGGGAAAAGGAGAAAATGCTGGTTACCAGCATTTTCTACATTTCTAACAGTGTTTTCGAAAAGCTAATATCTCGGGCTTGTAAAAACCAGGGATTGCTTGGCAAAGGGGTAAAGTCCTTCCCAAATGACAAAACTTTGAACTTCTTGAAATCTAAAATGTTTGAAGAAATTAAACATTGCTTAAACTGGAGGGATTTGTCTTTGAGAGGGGATTATAAAAGCATTGCAGAGGATGGAGAAGTCATTTTCTCCTTTTTCAGCAATGCAGTTATCAAAAGCTATTTAACCCATTTAATACCACACAATCCCTACTTTTGACGACCTTCGAAAAGGAGCTTTTAGCAAACATTGTGGGAAGAGGAGAAAATGCTGGTAACCAGCATTTTCTCCTTTTCCCACAATGTTTTTTACCCTTCACTAAACAGATTTCAAATTTTCAGTCACTTTTATTTTGTTGTCTGCAAATGCTTTCGATTTGGACAAGACTAAAATTTTTACGTTTGGTAATGGGTTAAACCCGGGAACTGTTTTATAAAGAATTAAAAGAACAGAAAATATTATGGAAAAGTGAGAAAATGCTGCATTTCAGCATTGGTGTACCTTTTCTCGCAGTATTTTGGGAGTCTTTTTGTCTCAGTGTTGAAATCTTGGTCCAAATTCAAAGCATTTATAGACAACAATTTAAATATGGCTCATGAAATAGAATTTGTGTTTGATAGGGTAGAAAACATTGTGGGAAAATGAGCAAATGCTGATTATCATGTTCAATCAAGTTCTGAAAAGACATACTCTATCTATTCCACAGGGTCTTTGAAGAAATTTTGATAAAGGGAGAACCAATGTTACAAGTACATGTACATGTACCACATTTATGACTTCATGGCTTTCGAAAATAGTGTAGGAAAAGAATACTTATTATTACTTGTTACAAGTGGTTTGCTCCTATTTCATTTCTGTAGCAACTTCCCTTTACAGTTTAGTCGAACTCAATGACTGTACTGTCAAACAGACAAAATAGTAAGCCGATTCTGTCAATATTTTCAAAATTTGGCAGTGTTCCCTGAAGGAGTAAAACTTTAATTCATTACCAAATGACAAAAATTTTTGTTTGTCCAAATTGGAAACATTTGCAGACGACAATATAAAAGTGGCTGAAAATTTGAAATTTGTTTTGTGAAGGGTAGAAAAAATGGTGGGAAAAGGAGATGTTTTCTAAAGGCATCTTTTTCAAGGCCATCAAAAGTAGGGATTGTGTGGTAATGGGTTAACAAAACAGTTGCAAGTTTTAATGATTCTAAAAAAAGACTTGATAAAACTGATGATCTAAGCATTTTCCCCATTTCCCACAATGTTGTCGGCCTTTTTAAAAAACAAAGTTGGATTTTTCAATCACATTTATTTTGTTGCTAGTCCCTAGCATTTTTCTCTTTTACCCTGAAAATTTTCATAAAGCCTTAGCCATATCATTGGTTTACTTCCAAAACCTTGTAACTACAGCTTGTAACAAGCTGTAGTTACGAGTTTTTGGAAGTTAATAAACCGACAATATAAGTAAGATAATAAGTTGTTAAACAGGATTGCTTGGGAAAAGGTCAACCCCTTGCCATACAGTCCCAACTTTTCACGACCCTGATCAGGAATACGCCTTTTGAAAACACTGTGGGAAAAGGAGAAAATGCTGGTAACCAGCATTTTTTCCTTTTCCCACAATGTTTTCTACCCTGTCGAAGAAAAAATACATTAATTTGGCCACATTGAAATCGTTGTCTACAAAATGCTTTGACTTTCGTCATGTATTAATCCTTTGCCAGATGACAAAATTTTAGCCTTGTCCAAATTGAGAGTATTTGCAGACAACAATTTTAACTTGACTCAAATGGTACAATATTTCTTTGATAGGGTAAAAAACATTGTGGGAAAAGGAGAAAATGATGGTTACCAGCATTTTCTCCTTTTCCCACTATGTTTTCAAAACGGCGTCTCCTTCAAGGTTGTTAAAACTTGGGATTGTGTGGTAAAGGGTTAAAGGATTAAACTAACTCCTGGAACACATGTTTTGTTATGACTGGCCACTTTGATATTAACCCTTTACTCCACAGATATTCATTTCTACACATTGCTTGTAGGAACCTTTAGAAAACATTGTGACAAAAGGTGAAATTGCTCGTCACGAGCAATTTCACCTTTTGTCACAATGTTTTCCAAAGGCTATCAAAAGGTGTCGTATACACACAAGAAACTGTTTCATCCTTGCTGTCATTATGGGTCAATTAAAGATACCATAGAAATGTCTTGTGGGGTAAAGGGTTAATGAAATACTGTTGAAAAAAGTTATTACAGGGGTCATTATCATCATCTGAGGACAAACAAATAAACGAACAAAAACGTTTTCTTTTGATTGGTTTGATCTTAGGTGAAATTTAGATCACATTGCTAAAAATAGTATCATCTTAATTGTAAACTTAATGGACTTGTATTTTCACAAGCTTGATGAGTGCTTCATAGAATTTTTTTGTTGTTGTTTTTTTTCGGACAGAGTATGTCAAGATCTGAAAAAGGAAGATACTGTGATTTTTGACTCTGTTTTAAATTTTGAAAAAATATTTGTCTGAGACTGAGATATTAGTTCAAGGTGTTTCTGTTGGTGATTAAAAAGGTGTCTTACTTTATTGGCATACCTATGTATATTCTAGAAGCTGTCAATCGAGACAAAAGAGAAACTGTAAAAGAAAAGGAATATGTATATGCTTTTTTTGAAAATTGGGGAACAAGAGAGTTGAAAGTGAAAATCAATAGTAATTTGGTGATGTTGTAAACTATAGTGATAAGATTTATTGAGTCGGGACAAAAAACAGCTTCAGTTATATATCAGTTAAAATTTTTAAAACAGTAAGGACAAAATTTGACTAAAAGGAAAGTCAAATAAAAATAAGAATTAAAAGAAAATTTAATAAATAGTGTAAGCAATGATGACAGAACCTGTTGGAATGGTAGTAAAGCTACCCAAAACAAACATTCCATGGATGCATATCGAAGCTTCGCAATTGAAAAATATATTGCCAAGAATTCAAATTGACGAATGTGAGGCTGTTAGTTGCCTTGATGAGAGTGATGATGAGACAGACAGGGAGGTATATTGCATGTTTGATTTGTTTGATTTTACTGTGTAGCCTTTTTTCTCAAATGAATCTTCATAAAGCAGCCACCTGAGTTTGGCAGCCACTGCTCTGTATTCTAAAACTCTACCTCTGAAAATCATTTACTGTTACTGTATTATTCTTCTATCAGACAACAGAATTTTACAGAGCTCTAGATAGAGCGATTTTGAAAACTGAAAATAATTATTCCCCACTGAACCCTATTTTATGGGTACTTATTACAATTATCTCATAGAGATGTCATTTTAATGAGAACCCAAAACATAGGGTTTTGAAGAGAAATCATTGATTTAGAATTCCATCACTTCCTCTAAGCGTGAGCTCTGACTTTAGGCACGTCCATTCTAAAAGCATTTGTAGACTGCAAACTAATTGTTACTGAAATGATGTTTAACTCTTTACCACACGACAAAATGTTAGACTGGTTCAAATTGAAAGCATTTTGCAGACGACAAAATAAAAGTGACTGAAAAATTAAAAATTGATTTGGGAAGGATAGAAAACTCTGTGGGAAAAGGAGAAAATGCTGGTTACCAGCATTTTCTCCTTTTCCTACAGTGTTTTCAAAAGGCTTCTTTCTCAGGGGCGTCAAAAGTAGGGATTGTGTGGTAATAGGTTAACTCTTTACCACTTTACCACAATCCCTACTTTTAACAACCCTGAAAAAAAATGCATTTTGAAAACATTGTGGGGAAAGGAGAAAAAGCTTTTGTTTTCCCCCAGTGTTTTTCAAAGGCCTGACTTCCGTAGAGTCATTAAAAATTGAGTTCATGTAAAAAAGGGTTTGTGCCGTCCTGAACTCCTGTATTTCCACCCAAAAATGCTGCTGAACTAAGATAAGTTTCAGGTAGTAATGATTGTAAATCTTTTTCCACACTATCCTAAGTTTTAACCACCCTGTAGAATAAACCATCTAAAAACATAGTAGGAAAAGTAGAAAATGCCAATAACCAGCATTTTCTCCTTCTTGCACTGTGTTTTCAATCCCTTCAAAAAAAGAATTCCATTAATTCAATCACATTTAAATTCTCATCTGCAAATGCTTTCAATTTGGACTACTCTAAACTTTTGTCATAATGGTAAAGAGTTAAATGGTTTTCTTTATTTCCTGTTTTGTCAACCCCTTTACTAAATACTTCTGAGGTTTAAACTCCATACTGAACAATGTCAATTTTGTTGACTTGACCAAATTGACGACAAGATTAAGTTTTACAATATAGTGGAAGGCGTTATACTGGAATTGGCATGGCTATCTGTCTGTCTGCCCATAGACACAGATATGACTGGAGCAGTACTCCAACAGTTTTTCACATACTAAACTCAAATTTACAGACAGGGTTCCTATATATACGAAGTTGTGCATGTGCAATTTTCAGGACCCAGCTGGGATTTGTTGTAGAATTATCTCCCCTTGAACTTTTTTCAACTCTTAATTTTGTACTAAACCATTCAGCATTCTATGACAAAGACCTGTTTTTGTGACATCATGGAACTGGTGGGGGTATAATCACATTTAGTGATAGCTCTAGTTGGACTTGTGTTTGTCCTACTTTGTGGGTAGAAAACATTATGGAAAAAGGAGAAAATGCTACTTACCAGCATTTTCTCCTTTTCCCACAATGTTTTCAAAAGGCTTCTTCAGCAGGGTTGTTAACCCTTTACCAAACAATCCCTGATTGCCGTTCAGTAAAGAGTTAAAGCAAGGGGTTGTTTGGTAATAGGTTAAACATTGAAGAAAAAGCACCCTTGGATATTTTTGTGTTTTATTTACACTAATTTCTGGTCCGTTAAAAATGTGCAAAAGTATTATTCCTGTATAAATCCGTATTCATTAACTATAAGGGAAACTTTATGCAATTCAGCACTAGAGGTTTTAGGGTAGCCAAGCATTCAGACCCTGCAATTAAGTCATTCTATTAAACAAGGTACACAACTACAGTAAAGTCAAAGAAATATGTGTTGTTACTTGCCCTTAAATTCTGAAATACAGGCCTTAACTCATTACCAAACGACAAAATTTTAGGTTTATCCAAATTCAAACCATTTGCAGACGACAAAATAAAGGTGGATGAAAATTTGAAAGTTTGTTTTGTGAAGGATAGAGAACATTGTGGAAAAAGGAGAAAATGCTTGTTACCAGCATTTTCTCCTTTTCCAACAATGTTTTCTAAAGGCTTCTTTCTCAGGGGCGTCAAAAGTAGGGATTGTGTGGTAATGGGTTAAATCAGACATTCAGAACATTGAGAACACAGAGTTTTCATTTTGCAATTTTACTTGATTTTATTTTAATGAAATTTTAGGCTCTATTTAACGGACTGACACCAGTCTATTATTTCAGGGGTCTACTACCTTAAGTCTGAATTATTTGTTCACAAAAGAGTTCCAGTCTTCACACTGCAGTACCCCTTAACCCATTACCACACAGCAAAAATTTGGACCTATCCAAATTGAGAGCATTTGCAGACGACAATTTCAGAGTGGCTCAAATCGTGCAATTTTGCTTTGATAGGATAGAAAACTTTGTGGAAAAATGAGGAAATGCTGGTTACCAGTTTTTTCTTCTTTTCCCACAATGTTTTCAAAAGGCTTCTTCCGCAGGGTCGTTAAAAGTCGTCATTGTGTGGTAAAGGGTTAATATACCATTTATTTGTATTTCTTTGAAAGGCATTTCTTGTTTCAATTATGTAGTGGAAAATGTGTATTTTAACTCTTTACAACACAATCCAGACTTTTAATGACCTTAAGAAAGAAGCCTTTTGAAAACATTGTGGGAAAAGAATAAAATGCTACCAGCATTTTCTCCTTTTCCCGCAGTGTTTTCTAAAAAAAACCCACCCACCCCAAAAAAAAAAAAAAAAAAAAAAAAAAAACTGTTTGTCTGCAAATGCTTTCAATTTAGACCGATCTAAACTTTTCTCTTGTGGTAAAGAGTTTAGTATGAAAGCAGCTCTACTGAACAAAGAGCATATTCTAGTAAAATAAGGCTCTTGTTACAAATATTCATCTGTGATCTCTTTTTCAGAGAACTGGTGGAACCAGCCCCACAAAATCACCGACCAATGAAATTGCAGAAAAGCCTTTCCCAAAGCCTGAGTCGCCCCCGACACAGGGCCTTGTTCAGGGACCCAGACAGGGTCAGCAGGTATCAAACAGGTTCCAGAAATCTCGATCTGTCATGCTTGAAAATCTTCATCTCAGTAATCGTGCTCCATTGAACACAGGACCGCCTCCGCCAAAATCTGCCACTTTGCCACCCAATTTTAGCACCCCTGGGTCGTTTGAAAATGTAAGTTAAAGTTGGTACCCATCTTTATTCTTTCCCTCTTATATTGTAGCAGTTATCAGTCTTCTCCCATATTTTGTAGCATTTATTGTCCTTTCCCCATATTTCTAGTAGCATATATATATTGCGGTTATCTTGATTTATGTAAGTTAACAACATCTTTTCAAAAGTTAACCCTTAGAGTGCCCATATATCCAGCAGACATTTTCATTATTGAAAAAATACTAGTGCAATACTTATTATTTTTTTTTAATACCATACACGACTCTATAAGCTTCTGTGGATAGTGTAGATACAGATCAAGCTGCCCAGAACATGCTGTCTGATGTCTGATGTACTCAGCCCTCTGCTTTATTCAAGATTATGACCAAACTGTGCTCTTAACTCATTACCATACGACAAAATCTTAGGTTTGTCTAAATCGAAAGCATTTGCAGACGTCAAAATAAAAGTGACTGAAAATTTGAAATTTGTTTTGTGAAGGGTAGAAAGCATTGTGGGAAAAGAAGGAAATGCTGGTTATCAGCATTTCCTCCTTTTTCCTCAATGTTTTCCAAAGGTTTCTTTCTCAGGTTCTTCAAAAGTAGGGATTGTGTGGTAATGGGTTAATATCAGAGGGGAAATGTATCTTTAGCCTTTGAGAAAATGCAACTTATTTTATCCAGTAATGAAATAGTTAACTCCTTGAGTGCCAAATAAAAACTCGATCCTCGTCAAAGACATGAAATGAGACTGAAAGATTTATGTCTCCTAGGCTCCTTGACTAAACCAACAGATCTATTCTGTGCATTCTGATCTTGATCTATGGCCTCTGCAAAAGGCCCTATTTTCATCTTCGGTACCGAAAGAGTTCAATGTTTCCATGAGTGGAACTCTTCAAATAAAAGACCTGTTTAGCATACTGCAAAGAAATTTGTAGTGATCTGATTGCTTAACAGGCTGGGAACAAATATATCATATTCACTGGCAAAAACCATGTAAGGTCAGTTTCCCTTTTGAGTGCCCCATAAACATCACTACACATGCAACACAACATCCAAAATGGTGACGTCGATCGATCACCAGACTGCATGTTGATGCAAACTGCACATTTTAGTGATGTAATTTTGCAGTGACGTCAGTTTTCATGGAATTTGGGCACTCAGAAGGGAATTTCTATTTTGTCAGCGCACTCGATTCATGAGATTATAAAACAAGAAAATTTCGCTTTACTCACTTTGAAAGGGTACAACTGTGCAGTATAATGAATTTGTTGTATGGTCAGGTGGCAATGCCTACCTTGTGGGCACTGTATCTGACCTAATACTATCATGTGTCTTGCAAGACTTGTTCATTTTCTTAGCAAACATACTCTAAGACATAAACTTTTGGCTGGCAATGATATAAACTATTGCATTTTCAAGGCTGCTGTTGACAATAGCTTTTCAACAGAATGGACAGTGTAGAGTGAAGATCAGACTGTATGTTTTGTGCAGACTGCAGAAAACGTACAGTTTGATCTTGATCTACATCAATTTACAGATAAAGCAGCTATTGTTGTTAACCCATTACCACTCAATCCCTACTTTTGACGCCCCTGAGAAAGAAGCCTTTTGAAAACCCTGTGGGAAAAGGAGAAAATGCTGGTAACCAGCATTTTCTCCTTTTCCCACAGTGTTTTCTACCCTTCCCAGAACAAATTTCAATTTTTCAGTCACTTTTATTTTGTCGTCTGCAAACGCTTTCAATTTGGACCAGTCTAAATTTTTCTCGTGTGGTAATGGGTTAAGGTACTGTAAGGGTTAACTTGGAAAAGAGTATTTTTTCACATAACCTTCCATATTTTCAGTGTAAAGTTGCATGATATTTATCGTAATCACAGAAATGTAATCATTCATCCAGTCTTGTACATGTATTTTTTACTTAATTACTCAATCTGGGGTTTCATCACAATTTCACTTTTTAGGCAATTTTACACCTCTGCCATGTTTCAGGTATTGGTACCCATATGTATCAATGGTTCCATTCGTTATAATAACATTCCTATTCCCTTAGTCAAGATTTTTATGAATTGCACAGTGAGATGATTTCTGATTGGCTAACCCAAATGGTGTGGTATTTTTGGTTTAGCCCATCTGGACTTGCATTTCTGATTGGCTAACCCAAATGGTATTGTATTTTTGGTTTAGCCAATCTGGACTTGTATTTCTGATTGGCTAACCCAAATAGTGTTGTATTTTTGGTTTAGCCAATCTGGACCTGCATATCTGATTGGCTTACACAATTCATGTTGTATTTTTGGTTTAGCCAATCTGGAATTGCATTACATTTTAAATCTCGAATAAAAATAAGAATTCAATTCAGAGTTGTTGATAAAAACAATGCCTTTGTCATTGAAATTTGTTTTAACCTCAAAGTGACAATGTTCAATTTCTTTCAGTCAGCAGACTTACCGGTACATTAATCCTCTACCATACAACAAAATTAAGGAACTGTCCACAATTTTGCAGATAAAAAGTTTGATGTGTGTGAAATGATGAAATTTGTAAGGATAGAAAACTTTTTGGGAAAAGGAGAAAATGCTGGTTACTAGTAGTTTCATCTTTTCCCAGCATGTTTTCAAAAAGTTTCTTTCTTTGGGTTATAAAACACAAATAAATGCTATAGATAAAGAATGAAGCTTGGGCATAACCAGGGTAATATTGAATTTGCTGGTGTCCGCTCCAAAGAAAGACTGGTTACAAGTCAGCCTTAGATGACAAAACCCTTGATATTTTCATTGCATACAAATGTTTTAATATGTTTAGGGTGGATCTGATTCAGTACTTCTGGAAGCATTTAAAATCACAGAATTTAGTTCCATTTATGCATTGATAATTCGAAACTTTCAAGCCGATAGTAAAAACCCAAATACTGCTTTTTCATGGGTATTTTTGAAGGCAGGTTATCTTATTGGACAGTGATCCTAGGTCAGACTGCGCACTCTGTGCAGTCTGATCTTGATCTAGACTGTCTGCAAAATTATAAGGTGGGTGAGTAACGCTTAGCAGCCTAGGGGTTAATACAATTGGTATTTTGTATACTTGAACTTGTTATACATACTAGATATTCTGTCGGCAGTTATTCTAAATATTGCAATGTCAGGTGAGATGGATGAAGTGACTCTGAAGAATAAGAATAAGAAAAAAAGCGAACTTTATATTATATTTTAATGCTGTAGGAGAACTCAAAACATTCAATATGGATACAGGTATTGGCCCAAGTGTAAAATTTACTTGATGGTCACACTTTCTAATGCAATTCAACTGCAAGCTTTAACCGTCACAAGGCAATGCTGAGTTTTTATAATCCTATGAAATAAAGCCTATGAAAAACATTGTGGAAGAAGGAGAAAAAGCTTTGTACTAGATTTTTGTCCTTTTCCCACAATGTTTTATATGTTCAGAAAAATGAGCCCGCCCGGGTGGCTCAGTGGTGAGCGTGTCGGACTCATGACCTTGTGGTTGTGAGTTCGATACCTGGTTGAGGCGAACTTTCTTTCCGGTGTATTTTCGCCTCTCACCTCTGCTGAAAGCATGTGAGAAAAGTAGTCGGTGGCTTTGGAAAGAAAGTAGTGTAAGTACCGGTGTGAGAAAGCCAGGAAACACATGTGCGTCACTGACCGCCATGATATTACCTTAGCTGTTAAAGTGGCGTTAAACCCCAATACAACCAACCAACCAAATCAGAAAAATGAATTTTAATTTTTGAATTTATATGATTTTTTCATTTGAAAAATTTGCTTTTGGTTTAGACAAGTCTGTAAATTTTTTGTTCAGTAAAGAGACACTATATTGACATTATAGCTATTTAAGGTATGCTTTTGTTATGTAATTGTTAGCCTTGGCTTATAAGTACAAACATTATCATTAACCAATTACCAAATGACAATATTTTAGACTGGTCCAAATTGAAAGCATTTGCAGACGAAAAAATAAAAGTGACTGAAAATTTGAAATTTGTTTTGTGAAGGGTAGAAAACATTGTGGGAAAAGGAGAAAACGCTGGTTACCAGCATTTTCTCCTTTTCCCACAGTGTAATTTTAGAGGCTTCTTCCTCAGGGGTGTCAGAAGTAGGGATTGTGTGGTAATGGGTTAATTCAACCCATAAAGCGCTTTTCACTCGTTGCTTTAGTCGTCAATGTAGATCAAGATCAGGCTGCATAAAAGTGCACTCTGATCTGTAATCTGCACTTATTGGCAATCATTTAGTCCTTTTTCCAAACTGAAAAATTTGTTACAGTCATTTGGCATTGAAGGAATCAATGTACAGATCTGACCTTTGATACCACAGTCTGGAACATTTTGGAACAGGCTTTCCATGGTCATGTGATTTTGTGACTTTTGACTTGTAATCTGAAAGCCCAGATCTAATCCCATATAGAGGAGCTTTTAATGTGGAAGTGGGCAATTATGCATTGCAGTGTCCCAGCCTTATGCTGGCAAAACTTGGGAATCATAGACCTGTTGCTGTTGCATAACGGCAATGCCGTTGAAAGCAGCGCAGAATGACATGCAATTAACTCTTTACCAAACAACAAAATTTTCGGTTTGTCCAAATTGAAAGCATTTGCAGACAACAAAATAAAAGTGACTGAAATTTTGAAATCTGTTTTGTGAAGGGTAGAAAACATTGTGGGAAAAGGAGAAAATGCTGGTTACCAGCATTTTCTCCTTTTCCCACAATGTTTTCTAAAGGCTTCTTTCTCAGGGTCGTCAAAAGTAGAGATTGTGTGGTAATGGGTTAAATGTGTTGGTATGGTAATACCCAATATGATAAACCATACTGTTCAAAAGTGCGGAGCCACCTGCTCAGTCAGTAACCTGCAGGTCTTGGAACTAGGATTTACAGATTCATTCCCCAAGTGTGGCCAATTTCTCTCTTTGGGTTTGTGATGGTATTGTGACAGGAGTCATTTTGTTTTTCTCCTAAATATTGTTTCAATATTGTAACATATGTGTGTTAAGGCAGTTTCTGGCTTGGAAGGAATGCTGTGCAAAACAGCAGTAAAGGAAAGTTAAACACAAAACAAAAACTTTAGGAAATCTTGACAATGGTTTTTCCTGATGAGAAAATGATCAATTATGAAATCAGTAGATAAATCATTGAGTTAAAATCGAAATGGAAAAGAGGCAGTCCTGTGTAAATACTTATAACTGCATCAAGGGCTTTGTGCACTGCACCTTAGTGCTTGCATTTTAGTGTTTTATGTGTTGCATCTCAGTGTTTGCATCTAAGTATTAATTGTGTTGTATGTTAGTGCTGGTGTATAAATGATTTAGTGTTGCCTTGTTGTGTTTGCATCAAAGTGTTTTATGTGTTGTATTCTAGTGCTTGCATCTAATTGTTTTATATGTTGCATAGTTGTGCTTGCATCTATGTGTTGGATGTTTTGTATAATAATGCTGGCATCTAACTGAATTTTTTGTTGCCATGTAGTGCTTGAATCTAAAGTGTTTTTTTGTTGCATAATAGTGCCTGTTTGAACTACCCGGTACATATTTTATGTGTTGCATCTTACAGCCTGCATCTGAGCATTTTATTTGTTGCATTGTACAAAGTGCTGGCTGCTACGTTTGTTTTAACTGCAGATGATGCTCGGTGGAGTTTTGCATAGATTTTTGGCTGCATTTTTCATTGTTAATTAAAGAGTCCATGGTTTGTCGGAATTTCTTATGCTCTAGTTAGCATTTTGAAATGTGTTTCATGGGACATAAAATGCTGATGTTTTTGCTGCTTTTTCTCATAGACATAATTATGAAATATTTTTTAAAATGTACTTAAATCAATACCAAACAACAAAAATTTAAACTGGTCCAATTTCAAAGGATTTGCTGATGATAAATGTTACTGAAAGGATGATTTTTGTTTTTGATGGTGGAAGAAAGCATTGTAGGAAAAGGAGAAAATGCTGATTACCAGCATTTTCTCCTTTTCCTACAATGTTTTTAAAGCCTTCTCCGACAGGGTCGTTAAAACTCGGGATTGTGTGGTCATTGGTTAATTCAGATGCAATAAAGTTTTTACCCATATCTGCCTGCTTAGTCCTGCTGGTTACCATTTCCTGAAATAAAACATTTGGTTTTTACTATGATGTAGTGATGGATAGTTTTTGTTTTGCTTCCATGTGTCTTTTATCGATTTTGGTAAAAAAAAAAAAGCAAAATTACTTGTTGCAACAAACCTCTGGTACCATTCTAAGCAGAGCTTTGCTTGGTGTTGCTCTGCTTGCTATCACAACAAATGTATCTGAATTTCAGTTTGCTTTACAAACTATACAACCATGTTGATGACTTTGTTAATATAATTATGTAAGCCAGGTTCAGGGGATTTAACTCTTTACTACACAACAAATTTTAGGCTTGTTCAAATTGAAAGCATTTGCAGACGACAAAATTATGGTGACATGAAAAATCAAAATTTGTTTTTGGAAATGGTAAAAAACATTTTGTGAGAAAAAGAGAAAAATAAATGCTGGTTACCAGCATTTTGTTATTTTCCCACAATGGTTTTAAAGAGCCTTTCTCTCTCAGAGTCGTTAACCTTTTACCACACAACAAAAATTTTGACCAGTCCTAATTGAAAGCATGTGCAGATCACATAAGAAGTGTGGATCAGATAATGAACTTTGTCTTTGAAAGGGTGGAAAACATTGTGGGAAAAGGAGGAAATGCTAGTTACCAGCATTTTCTCCTTTTCCCACAGTATTTTCTAAAGGTCTATTTCCCTGCTGTTTTAGGGTCGTAAAAAGTAGGGATTCTGTGGTAGAGGGTTAATGTTTCAAAGCCATGTCAGGCTGTGTGGACCTGAGGGCCAGCAGACATGGGAAGATACTTTTTGCCAAATTGCATTAGGACCCCTTTTGTACAGAATATTGCAGATATTTTCAGCACTTAGTTTTGTAGCTGCAATGTCTTCTGTTTCGTACAATTTAATTTACAGTATATTTGAATATGCTTTTCTGTAAGAAACCCTTAATTGTTTTCATTTATTGACAGATTTATAACAAGCTTTATCACGGCGGGGAATCACGTGACACAACAACAACAACAATGAACGTTATTTGAAAAAATTCCCCGACTTCAGGTAAGAAAATCTTCAATAATTCCGTTAATACATGACCGATTGGAATTTGGTTTGAAGCAGAGAAGGCGGAAGGACTCCAGGGATTTGCCTGATGTGTTAGATTTTTAGCTCACCTGAGCACAACGTGCTCAAGGGGAGCTTTTAGGATCACCCGGTGTCCGTCGTGCGTCGTCCGTCGTCCGTCGTGCGTCGTCAACAATTCTTTAAACATCAACTCCTCCTAAACCGCTGGGCGGATTTGGACCAAACTTGGCAGGAATGTTCCTTGGGAGGTCCTCTTTAAAAATTGTTCACAGAATTTGATTCCATCAAAAACTCTGGTTGCCATGGCAACGAAATGGAATTTTTTAGCAAATTCTTTAAAAATCTTCTCCTCTGAAACCGCTGGTCGGATTTTAAAATAATTTCACAGATATGTTCCTTGGGTGACCCTTTTCAAAAATTGTTCGTGAAATTTTGATTCGTCAAAAAATGTGGCTCTGGTGAATGGGGGCTTCTTGCACTATACAGAAATGAAGGAATTCTTTAAAAATCTTCTCCTCTGAAACCGCTGGTCGGATTTTGAAATAATTTCAGAGGTATGTTCCTTGGATGACCCTTTTCAAAAATTGTTCGTGAAATTTTGATCCGTCAAAAAATGTGGCTCTGGTGAATGGGGGCTTCTTGCACTATACAAAAATGAAGGAATTCTTAAAAATTCTTCTTCTCTGAAACCGCTGGTCAGATTTTGAAATAATTTCACAGAGTTGTTCCTTGGGTTACCCTTTTCAAAAATTGTTCGCGAAATTTTGATTGGTCAAGAAACATGGCTCTGGTGAATGGGGGCTACTTGCACTATATAGAAATGAAGAAATTCTTGAAAATTCTTCTTCTCTGAAACAGCTGGTTAGATTTTGAAATAATTTCACAGACTTGTTCCTTGGGTGACCCTTTTCTAAAATTGTTCGCAAAATTTTGATCCATCAAATAACATGGCTCTAGTGAATGGGGGCTACTTGCACTTTATGGAAATGAAGAAATTCTTGAAAATTCTTCTTCTCTGAAACCCGTGGTCAGATTTTAAAATAATCTGACAGAGATGTTCCTTGGGTGACCCTTTCCAAAAGCTGTACATATAATTTTGATCCATCAAGAAACATGGCTCTTGTGAATGGGGGCTAGTTGCACCATATGGACATGATGAAATTCTTTAAAATTCTCTTTCTCTGAAACCCCTGGTCAGATTTTGAAATTATTTCAGAGAGATGTTCCTTGGGTGACCCTTTTCAAAACTTGTTCGTAAATTTTGATCCATCAAGAAACATGGCTCTCGCGGATGGGGGCTACTTGCTCTTATACAGAAATGAAGAATTCTTAAAAATTCTTCTTTTTGAAACTGATGGTCAGATTTCGAAATGACTTTTACAGGTGACCTTTTGAAAATTGCTAGGCAAAATTATAATCTGGTTCCAATGTTTCAATACCTCAAAAAAAAAAAATAGACTATGGTCATCTCAAAAATTCAGGTGAGCGATCCAGGGCCATCTTGGCCCTCTTGTTTTAACAACACCTGATAAAAACGTTATTGACGAGCAAACAAATTTCTTACCCTGGATAATTTGTTTGCTCGTCAATAACTTTTTTATCAGGTGTTGTTTAAAAAATCTAACACATCAAGCAAATTCCTGGAGTCCTTCCGCCTTCTCTGCTTCAAACCAAATTCCAATCGGTCATGTATTAACGGAATTATTGAAGATTTTCTTACCTGAAGTCGGGGAATTTTTTCAAATAACGGTCATTGTTGTTGTTGTTGTGTCACGTGATTCCCCGCCGTGTTTATTGTAATTATGCCTAATCATTTTCATCTAGGAAGCATGTACTGTTCATTCATACAATAAGTAATAATTCATTAATTGCTGCCTTTAATGAATGCATTGGACAACCTTCTAGTAAAGGAGAGAGTAAGTTGTATATAAGGACCCTATTTTTTTCAAAGACAATTTCCATATCATCCTTCATTCTCATCCATTTCATAATCTTTCAACAAAAAATCCTGGGGTTTCAGGTACCAAAGAAAGAAGCCTTTTGAAAATTACCATCGTGGGAAAAGGAGAAAATGCTTTTAACCAGCATTTTCTCCTTTTCCCACAATGTTTTCTTCCCATCCCATAACAAATTTAAATTTTTGAGTCACATTAATTTCATAACATGCAAATGCTTCCATTTTGGACTGGTCTGAAATTGTCATTTGACAAAGACTTGACGTTTTTCTAGATGACAAAAATTTGGATATTTCAAAATTGAGACGATTAATTGTTGCATGCTGCATGTACATTATTATAGATTAAATGGGGCTTAGACATTCAAATTTGTCTTTCAGAGCCCAGAAAACATTGTTGGAAAAAGGAAACATACTTCTAGTAAGAGGTGCCTATTGTAGATAAGTTTAAAATAAACAAACAAGTAAACGAACAAACAATTTTGTAGCAAAATTTCTTGTTGGTGGTTCTTTTCAGTAACATTAATATATAAAGTAATGGCTTTTATGTTAAAATGATAATATTTCTTGAGATGGGCCATTATTCCTTTTTAGCTCACCTGAGCACAACGTGCTCAAGGGGAGCTTTTAGGATCACCCGGTGTCCGTCATGCGTCGTGCGTCAGTGCGTCGTGCGTCGTCAACAATTCTTTAAACATCAACTCCTCCTAAACCGCTGGGCGGATTTGGACCAAACTTGGCTGGAATGTTCCTTGGGAGGTCCTCTTTAAAAATTGTTCACAGAATTTGATTCCGTCAAAAACTCTGGTTGCCATGGCAACGAAATGGAATTTTTTAGCAAATTCTTTAAAAATCTTCTTCTCTGAAACCGCTGGCCAGATTTTAAAATAATTTCACACAGATGTTCCTTGGGTGACCCTTTTCAAAAATTGTTCGCGAAATTTTGATCCGTCAAGAAACATGGCTCTGGTGAATGGGGGCTTCTTGCACTGTACAGAAATGATGAAATTCTTAAAAATTCTTCTTCTCTGAAACCGCTGGCCAGATTTTAAAATAATTTCACACAGATGTTCCTTAGGTGACCCTTTTCAAAAATTGTTCGTGAAATTTTGATCCGTCAAGAAACATGGCTCTGGTGAATGGGGGCTTCTTGCACTGTACAGAAATGAAGAAATTCTTAAAAATTCTTCTTCTCTGTAACCGCTGGTCAGATTTTAAAATAATTTCACAGAGATGTTCCTTGGATGACCCTTTTCAAAAACTGTTCGCGAAATTTTGATCTGTCAAGAAACATGGCTCTGGTGAATGGGGGCTTCTTGCACTATACAGAAATGAAGAAATTCTTAAAAATTCTTCTTCTCAGAAACCGCTGGTTAGATTTTGAAATAATTTCACAGACTTGTTCCTTGGGTTACCCTTTTCAAAAATTGTTAGCGAAATTTTGATTGGTCAAGAAACATGGCTCTGGTGAATGGGGGCTACTTGCACTATATAGAAATGAAGAAATTCTTGAAAATTCTTCTTCTCTGAAATGGCTGGACAGATTTTGTAATAATTTCACAGAGATGTTCCTTGGGTGACCCTTTTCTAAAATTGTTCGCAAAATTTTGATTGGCCAAGAAACATGGCTCTAGTGAATGGGGGCTACTTGCACTATATGGAAATGAAGAAATTCTTGAAAATTCTTCTTCTCTGAAACCTGTGGTCAGATTTTAAAATAATTTGACAGAGATGTTCCTTGTGGGACCCTTTCCAAAAGCTGTACATATAATTTTGATCCATCAAGAAACATGGTCTTGTGAGTGGGGGCTACTTGCACTATATGGACATGATGAAATTCTTTAAAATTCTCTTTCTCTGAAACCCCTGGTCAGATTTTGAAATTATTTCAGAGAGATGTTCCTTGGGTGACCCTTTTCAAAACTTGTTTGTAAATTTTGATCCATCAAGAAACATGGCTCTCATGGATGGGGGCTACTTGCTCTTATACAGAAATGAAGAATTCTTAAAAACTCTTCTTTTTGAAACTGATGGTCAGATTTCGAAATGACTTTTACAGGTGACCTTTTGAAAATTGCTTGGCAAAATTATAAATTTGGTTCCAATGTTTGAATACCTAAAAAAAAAAATAGACTATGGTCATCTCAAAAATTCAGGTGAGCGATCCAGGGCCATCTTGGCCCTCTTGTTAAACAATATTGCAAAACATTTTTTATTTAAATGGATTAATATAGATATAAAATAAGATAAAGAGCTTTTTTTTTTAGATGATTCTGATTTTGAAATGCTTTGAAAATGTATATCAAAAAATTAGGTCATTCAATTATGTGGAATAGGAAATTGAAGTAGATTTGTAGTAAACAACTAATTATAGCTTGTAACTTGAGGTCCTTACACTAAACAATCTCGTATTTTTATAGCCCTGAAAGCTTTTGCTCACAGGAAAGTCAGGAAAGATAAAATGCAGGTTACCAGCATCTTCACCTTTTCCCACAATGTTGTGCATCTTTTCAAAGACAGATATATTACTGAGCCACATTTGATTTCTTGTCTGTAAAAGCATTAAACAAAGGGAAGTCTGTAATTTTCCTATTTAGTAGAGTTAACTCAATACCAAACATTAAAAGTTTAGACTCCTCCAAATTTAAAGCATTTGCAGACGAGAAAATAAAAGTGACTGAAAATTTGAAATTTGTTTTGTGATGAGTAGAAAACATTGTGGGAAAAGGAGAAAATGCTAGTTACCAGCATTTTCTCCTTTTCCCACAATGTTTTCTAAAGGCTTCTTTCTCAGGGTCGTCTGCAGTAGGGATTGTTTGGTAAAGAGTTAAGGTAGGAAGTGAGAGGGGGGTGGGGGAGGCAAAAAATTTTAAAATCATTGCTGGTACCTCTTCACCGAAACCCATATTGTGAGTAGTCAAAAGAGGTGTCTCAGCGAGACAGTTCTAATGAGTCCCTCAAACATAGGTTATCTATAAGAACTAAAGAGGTATTTTGATCTAAAAGCCAGAATAGATTTCCATACATGTCTCTCTGCATGTAACCTTTCTAGGAATAACTTATGATGTAATGATTATGTGCTACTCAAAGGTCAACCATATTTGTAATGGAACATTTTTGGTTTTTATTCAGTACATCTTGAAACTTTGCAGCAGACATAGATACATCCTCTCAACATTTTACCAAAATGTCAAAACATTTTGAGTGGTCAAAATTGTAAGCATTTGCCAACGGCAATTCAAGTTGGACTGAATTTTATGAGATTTGACTGTGAAAGAGTATAAAACATGTTCCCATAATGTTTTCTTCCCTGCAGGAAACAAATTTCAATTGTTGGGTTAAGTTTAGTTTGTTGTCTGCAAATGCTTTCAATTTTGATGAGTCTAAATTTTTGTTGTCTTTTGGTAAAGAGTGAAACAACCTTCACCCTGAGCAAAAGCACCAAACTACGGTTCATTTATGCAAGCAGTAAAGCACAGCACAGTTGTTTTTTTTGTCATGAATGAGAAGTTATTATACCATTTGATTTTTGAATGGAGTTATCTTTCCTGAATGAAAGTAGAGTTTTTCCCCTTTTGAATTTAAATTAGAATCATATCCTTTTAGTTTTAAGAAATTAATCCTGGTTGAATTCAAGCAGAATTATTCCCCCTGGGAATTCAATAGATATTTATTTGATTAATAATTTGTTTTGGTGGAAGATTTATTGTTTTGTTTTTAAGTGTCATTATTAATTACCGCACCCACTTAAATGGTTTACATGTATAACCCATTTTTGTAGCAGGAGAATGAGGAAGGAAGCAAAATACCTCAACCTGATTTACAGTTTTCTCAATCTGTTCTACTAAATGTAAGTTCCCTGTTCATTTCATTAGTTACCACTTTTGGGTCCCCTTTTCCATCCATTCTTACCCCCCCCCCTTTTTTTTTTTTTTTTTTTTTAAATTTCCCCTTTTTCTGACTGAATTATGGGAAAGACAGATATGAATGAATGTATTTTTTCAATCATTTACATAAAAGAAAAAAACAGTATATGAGCATTGTTTTTGATTTGCATAAATGTTTTAAATTTATTGCTTGAGAATCACAATGTTTTAGATGTAGAAAGAAAAATAAATAATTCTGTACAAAATTTTGACAGTGGACATGCAATACTAGTTTGCTTGTTCTGGGCACGTATTCACCAACCATTCTTGGGAATACTCTATGTCTTTTTTCCACGATTTTCTAAATTTGAAAGAAACACAACTTCTGATTGGCTAGACCAATGGTTTAGCCAATCAAAAGTTATTTTACTTTCAAAGTTAGATAGTTCTGTAGACTGAGACCAAGAATATTCTGAAGAATGGTTGGTATATACAGGCCCTGTTCTCCTAGCCAAATTAACTGCTCATGCTGATGGCTTATAAAAAACAGTAAGACAATGTGACATATTTGGATTTACCTTTGTTTATTTCCATTTTGTCCTTTCAGTCTGTCAGACAAAGGAGGATCATCCAGTTAAGAGTTAGTTGGTTCTAGTAACATTATTACAGGTTCAATTTAACAATGTTGTTGGCAATAATATAATATAGTGCTTTTAGATCCAAGCTCAGGCTGCAGGTACACTGTGAGCAATCATCCTCGGATACCCCGGGGTCTCCTTATTTGCTACGCTACATCGACCCCTGGGACAATTGACTAATAAAACTTTGAATCAGCCGCCGAAAATCGATACGAAACGTCATAGCGTACAGTCCACTCGCCCATCACAAAATGATGATGGAACCAATGAAAAGCCAGCATTCGGCCAGCGGTAAAGCGAGGGAAATTCAATTAATTGTCCCAGGGGTCGATGTAGCGTAGCAAATAGGGAGACCCCGGGGTATCCGAGGATGGTGAGCAATAGCACTTGCCACTGTTTTTGCCCATGACCCTGATGGGCTGAATAAAAAACATTCTGTTGGACACTGGAAGAAAGGTTCTGGCAAAGATATTAGGAGCTTCATGTACTACTTACCTTCTGGCAAAAATAAACATTTACTTTTACATATACTGGGAGATGGAAATCTATATGATTGATAATTCCACCAAGTCAATGTGACTGTCTTTATCTCAGTACTCCCGTATCAGAGAGCTGGGGTCTCTTGGGGCTCAGTGGTAAATTGAAGGACCTATAATCTGGAGGCCCTAGATTCAAACCTCAGTGGATGCAATGGCACTTTTGCGGAAGTGTCCTTGGGCAAGTTATCTCAGAGCCCCAGCCTTGTACTGATAAAACTTCGGACTTACATGAATATGAGAGCTGTCAAGATGATGTATCAGAAATATTGTTGAAAGTGGCATTATTAAACACTACTGAACAATCCATCCTGTATCAGAGTGCTGAGTCCAATAGCTCAGATGGTTACAACATATAAGGCATGAAATCCTGGGGACCCTGGTTTGGTTCTCAGCCAGGCTTAATTCTTTCTAACAGTTGATAGCTTCACAAAGTCATCTTGTCAGGATTCATTCCTTGCTCATCACAGAAAATTGCTTTGATGATGTTCAAAATATCTGCAAGGGGAATAATCAGTCTGTAAAAAAAATGACTTCAGGTTACTAATTTACGCTTTTTTTCCCTGTAGGACGTTGACGTTTCATACATAATTATGATCCCTATAGAAAACAAGTGGCTGTGGTCCTGGAACAAAGTCACTGATTAAAGATTTGATAAATGTCTCCCTGCTAAGTGTGTGTGTGTGTGTTGGGGAAGGGGGGGGGTTTGTTGGTTGTCAATGATAGTTCTTGTTTTAACATTATTATGGATGTTGCATGCATTTGTTTTGATCACAAGTACATATAAGTATATTCTTTGCTGCTTTTTCATTCTACCCACAATATAAATGAGTTTTAATTTACATATAACCTGTGTTTTGTGATTATACCTTTGAGAGTGCTTAACCCTTTACCAAAAGACAAAATTTTAGACCGGTCCAAATTAAAACCACTTGCAGATGACAAAATAAACACAACTAAAAAATTGAAATTTGTTTCCAACAGGGTAGAAAAAATTGTGGGAAAAGGAGAAAATGCTGGTTACCAGCATTTTCTCCTTTTCCCACAATGTTTTCCAAAGGCTTCTATCACATGGTTGTAAAAACCAGGGATTGTTTGGTAAAGGGTTAATTAATACAGGTGAATAATAGTAAGCTGAAATGCTGGTGTTAAATCTTTTTATGATTAGGAAGAAAAAAGAAGTGAAAATAAACCTCACCAAACTATTAGTATTTTACAGTTTTTTTGCCTCAAAGTAGGAGTTATATTTCACGAAATCCAAACATTGTAGTTTCAAGACCAGGCTGCACTCTCTGTGTAGTCTTGGTAATAACCAGCATTTTCTTCTTTTCTCAAAATATTTTCTACCCTTTGAAAAATAAGAATTGACATCTAAGCAACACTGTCAATTTGTCATCTGCTAATGCTTCCAATTTCAAATTTTTGGTTCAGGTCAAAGAAAATTTGTTGATTGGTTATGTTAACATTGTTTGAGCTAAGGAATACCCTGGTTTGTATGCGACTATAGTTTAACTCATTACCAAATGACATAATTATAGACTGGTTCAAATTAAAAGCATTTGCGGACGATGAATCAAAGTGACTGAAAATTTGATACTTGTTTTGGGAAGTAAAAAAGACATTGTGGGAAAAGGAGAAAATGCTGGTAACCAGTATTTTCTTCTTTTTCCACAATGTTTTCAGAAGACTTCTTTCTCAGGGTAGTTAAATGTCGGTGTTGTGTGGTAAAGAGTTAAACAATTGTTTTCACCATGATTAAATTTGTAACTCGATGCATTTTAGCATGCCCATACAATTATAAAGGTATTATGTATGCTTGTGTTGAAATGTTTCAATATTTCATTGCATGCAAATTGTTATTTTTGTTCGTGTATTTGAATTTGAAAGTGAAATGTATTGGATCATACATATCATCTTGCTTTCACATATCCGTGACAATTAATTTAGATTATTGGAACTGTCAAACCTGTACTTTTCTCTTCTTATTTTTTAGCAGCCATCTGTATTGGCTCTGTATCAGAAAACAAATTTTTTTGTCCAAATTCATAATAGTTGCATACAACAAATTCAAAGTAACTCAAATGAGGAGACTTGTCTCTCTGAAGGGGTAGAAAACCTCAAATGAACAGAAGAAAGTGCTTGTTACCAGCATTTTTTTCTTTCTAACAACATTTTCGAAGACCTTCCATATCCCTGTTAAATCACAGGATTGTACTCATAATAATAGAGGGTTACTCTATATGAAAGAATTCGGACTCTTCAAAATTGGAAGCTTTTGCAAATGAAAGAATCAACCAGTGGTCACAAATAAACTAAATTTCTGTGACAGGATGGTAGAAAACATTGTGGGAAAAGAAGAAAATGCTGGGGTCCAGCATTTTCTGCCTTTTCCATAATGTTTTCAAATTCATTCTTCTCCTTTAGGATCATTTGGATGTGGGATTGTGTAGTAAAAGTTAAGGAAACTACCATTTTAAGTTTCAGAACTTACTTTTTAATTGACAGAGATCTATGTATAACATTGATTGATTGCTTGGTTTAACATGGTGTTCAACATTATTTCAGTTACATTGCAGCAGCCAGAGCTTGAGATCGAACCCACGACCCCCCCTGTTCTCAGATCTATGTATTAGGAACCTCTGGTTCTTCAGTCAGCACTGACTTCTCTTTACCAAACGACAAAAATTTGGACTAGTGCAGGCACAATAGTTTTATTTTGAAGCTCTAAAATGGCTGAATTGATTGCTAGATTTGGGCTATATGTATTTTGCAGCCTAGATGAAAATATTGGGGAGGTGGCAGTTGGTTTTAATAATTATGGTTGGGCCATTTGCTATATAAATGTATATTTATTAGATACATGTATTTACATGTCTTTGATTTATTTGGATCTTTAGATCCTTCAGAGCTGTGAAGAAAGTTGTCACTAGATTAATTCTTCTTTTACCTTTAGCCCTTTACAGCAACTTTTATTACCGTTGGAATGAAGCCTTTTGAAAAAATTGTGGGAAAAGGAGAAAATGCCGGTTACCAGCATTTTCTCCTTTTCCCAAAATTTTTCTACCCTATCACAGAAAATTTGCTACAATAAAATTGTTGTCTGTAAATGCTTTCCATTTGGACAAAAAGACTAAAATTTTGTAGTCTTGTAAAGGGTTAATGTTTATCTTGACTTTGTTTGGATGGAAAAGGGGTCAATGTGTTTGAAAAATCGTAATGCCAAGGAGCGGGGTTTTTTTTTTCTGAGCCAGGATTTTAACTCTGTATCACATAGCAAAATTTCAGACTTGCTCAAATTGAAAATACTTGCGGAATGTCAATGTGGCCAAAATGATATGAATTGTCTTTGAAAGCGCCAAAAACATTCTCGGAATGACACGGGATTTTCACCGTTTTGTCGTCTGCAAATGCTTTCAAATTGGACAAGGCCAAAATTTTGTCATCTGGTGAAGTGGTTAACTCTTTACCACATGAGAAAATTTTAGACTGGTCCAAATTGAAAGCATTTGCAGACGACAAAATAAAAGTGACTGAAAATTTGAAATTTGTTTTGTGAAGGGTAGAAAACATTGTGGGAAAAGGAGAAAATGCTGGTTACCAGCATCTTCTCCTTTTGCCACAATGTTTTCTAAAGGCTTCTTTCTCAGGGGCGTCAGAAGTAGGGATTGTGTGGTAATGGGTTAACTCTTTCCCAGATGACAAAGTTTTAGTCATGTCCAAGTTGAAAGCATTTGCAGAGGACAATTTCAATATGGCTCAATATTGATGCAATTTTTCTTTGATAGAGTTGAAAACATTGTGGAAAATGGAGAAAATGCTGATTGCCAGCATTTTTTCCTTTTCCTACAATGTTTTCAAGAGGCTTCTTTTCCAGGGTCGTCAAAAGTCGGCATTGTGCAGTAAATGGTTAAGCCAGCTTTTGCCAGAATATTGCTCCATTGTATAAAATGGTGTTTGGAAATAGATGTTTTCAAAAGTATTTTACCACATTTTAGTTTGAACACAGAATCATGAATTGTAATAGAGGGCAGAATATTGTGGTGGTATACTTATGAATACTTTGAAATAACTTCCAGGAACCCATTGAAGGAATGCTGAACAAGTGTAAACTGGTCAATGGCAAGAAAGGATCGTAAGTATAAAATCTGGTTGATGTTTGTATCAGTTTTGATGTAGGCTAGCTGTTTTGGGGAAATTCCAAGGTATTTTCTATAGTAATGTAGTTGCATGTGTTAATGTGGTATGGACACCATCCTGGAAATAATAACTGGACATTTTTTCATACCTTAAACCTTTACCAAACAATCCCTGGTTTTTACGACCCTGAGATAGGAGTCTTTTGAAAACATTGTGGGAAAAGGAGAAAATGCTGGTAACCAGCATTTTCTCCTTTTCCCACGATGTTTTCTACCCCACTAGAAACAATTTTTGAGTTACGTTTATTTTGTCATCTGAAAATGCTTTCACGTTTGACTAGTCTAAAATGCTGTTGTTTGGTAAAGGGTTAAAATATACAGTACATGTATTGAAGTTTTTTTCACTTCAAAATTTGGCTAGTTGTTAACTATTAACTCTTTACCACACAAGAAAATTTTAGACTGGTCCTAATTGAAAGCATTTGCAGACAACAAAATAAAGGTGACTGAAAATTTGAAATTTCTTCTGGGAAGGGTAGAAAACGCTGTGGGAAAAGGAGAAAATGCTGGTTACCAGCATTTTCTCCTTTTCCCACAGTGTTTTCAAAAGGCTTCTTTCTCAGGGGCGTCAAAAGTAGGGATTGTGTGGTAATGGATTAACTCACTTTACCAAACGACAAATTTTTGCACTCATCCAAATTCAAAGCTGCAACAGATGACAAATTAACTGTGGCTTGATATATGGAACTTGACTCTTGAAAGAGTAGAAAACATTGTGGGAAGAGGAGAAATTGCTGGCTACCAGTATTTTCTTGTTTTTATCACGAAGTTTTCAAAAGGCTTTTTCCCTAGGGTTGTTAAAACATAAGATTGTGTGGTAAAGTGTAAACTCTTTGCCAAACAACAAAATTTTGGATTGGTCCAAACTGAAAGCATTTGCAGACGACAAAATAAATGTGATTTAGAATTTGAAATTTGATTCGGAAAGGGGGGAAAACATTGTGGGAAAAGGAGAAAATGTTGGTTACCAGCTATTTCTCCTTTTCCCACAATGCTTTCAAAGGCTTTCTTTCTCGGGGTCATGAAAACCTGGGATTGTGTGGTAAAGAGTTAAATAGGGAATTCAATACAAGAAGGGCAGATTAGTTTGAAACAGTTTTGAGATAGTTATGGCCCCTTTTCAGCTTTATTATGGGGGCTGTTTTGTCAGTGCAACTTGTCCCTATATCTTTGTTTTCTTAGTAACAAAAAATGTACTAACTCTTTTGCAGACCAAAACTCAAAGCAGTTGTAAAGGACAAGTTCAATTTTGCTTGAATGGTAGGATTTGCATTTGAAGATTGGAAAAAACATTGTGGGAAAAGGAGAAAATGCTGGTTACCAGCATTTTCTCCTTTTACCACAATGTTTTCAAGCGCTTTCCCCCTCAAGGGTAATAGAAGTCAGTATTTTGCTAACCAGCATTTCATCCTTTTCCCACAATGTTTTCTACCCAATCAAAGACAGATATCATTATCTGAATTACAGTTATTTTGTCGTCTGCAACTGCTATCAATTTGGTGAATTCAGATTGTTGTCGTTTGATAATGAGTTAACCCATTACCACACAATCCCGACTTTTAACGTCTCTGAGGAAGACTCCTTCCGAAAACATTGTGGGAAAAGGAGAAAATGCTGGTTACCAGGATTTTCTCCTTGTCCCACAATGTTTTCTTCCCTTCACAAAACAAATTTCAAATTTTCTGCCATTTTTATTTTCTCGTCTGCAAACAAATGGTTTCAGTTTTGACCAGTCTAAATTTTTGTCGTTTGGTAAGGAATTTAACAGGAAATAAGTTAATACAATATGACATGTATCTGACATCACATAAATGTCATTAACAGATTTACGAGGATCATGATAGTGCAGTGTTTCTGTGAATTATTTTTAGCTCACCTGAGCACAACATGCTTAAGGGGAGCTTTTAGGATCACCCGGTGGCCGTTGTCCGTCATCAACAATTCTTTAAACATCAACTCCTCCTAAACCGCTGGGCCAATTTGGACCAAACTTGGCTGGCATGGGGGCTACTTGCACTGTATGGAAATTAAGAAACTCCTAAAAATTCTTCTTTTCTTAAAACTGCTGGTCAGATTTTGAAAGGACTTTTACAGGTGACCTTTTGAAATTTGCTTGGCAAAATAATGATTTTGTTTCAAGTGTTTCACTACCTCAAAAAATAATGGCTATGGTCCTGTCAAAAATTCAGGTGAGCGATCCAGGGCCATCTTGGCCCTCTTGGTTTTTTTTTTTATCAAATGATCAAAGTAATGACAAAAGTTGATTTCTTGGTATTATACAGGATATCTTCACTTTAACATGGGGTTTTTGATTTCCTGTTTTAGCTGAACTTTTGGTAATTTCAAATGTCTGTTTTCCGAAGATTTGTCATGTATAAAAGATCATTTTGAACTCAGGAAATCCTTTTCTGTTAAACTTCTGTGAGTTTTAGCTCTGATGTTATCAAGGGAAACACAAGTGTATTTTCATAACCCATGTATGGTCTATGCCTTTGTCACTGTGCACTCTTACATTGTGTACAGTCATATATCTGTTAATACTGAGGATAGTTGCTTCAAACTAGGACAAGCCCTTAATTCATTACCAAACGACAATATTTTAGGCTGGTCCACATTGAAAGCATTTGCAGACGGCAAAATAAACGTGACTGAAAATTTGAAATTTGTTTTGTGAAGGGTAGAAAACATTGTGGGAAAAGAAAAAAATGCTGGTTACCAGCATTTTCTCCTTTTCCCACAATGTTTTCTTAAGGCTTCTTTCTCAGGGTCGTCAAAAGTAGGGATTGTGTGGTAATGGGTTAACTAACAAAAGGGAAACCTATACAAGAAGAGCAAGTAACTATCAAAGTATTTCTGACACAGTAATGCCCCTTTTTAGACGAAAGTTTTTCATGGAAAAGAAAAATAAACTATCAAAGTATTTCTGACACAGTAATGCCCCTGTTTAGACGAAAGTTTTTCATGGAAAAAAAAAAGCCTTAGCAGTTTCACATGGTGAGTGTATCTCTGTACCAATTGACAAAATGTTGAATTTGGAAGAACATGCAGACAACAAATTAAATGTGGCCCAAATGAAGTGTTCTGTATGTTGTGATTAGAAAGAAAATATTGTGGGAAAAGCAGTTACCAGCATTTTCTCCTTTTCCAACAATGTTTTCTACCCTGTCAATAACAAATTTTACCCTTTAGTTTTTCGTCAGCAGATGCTTTCAATTTGGACCAGTCTAAAAAGTTGTGTGGTAAAGAATTAAAAGGGTGTAAAAAAAAGCATTGAATTTAATATTTCTTTTTCTGCCATTTCTTGTATTTCATAACAGCAGGTTTTTGAAAAGTTTTTTCCTCGTGGTCTTGAAAATAAATAGAAGATAGAAAACATTGTTGAAAACATTGTTGGAAAAGGAGAAACCCAGCAGTTTCTTCTTTTCCGACAATTGTTTATGTAGCATTGACAGACCTGAATCTAACAAAAAAACACATAAGCCAGAGATACACCACCATCCATTCATTTTATTACCTAGTCTCCAAATGTATATGTGCAGGAGGACAATTGAATAGTGTTAACTCTTTATTCCAAACGACAAAATTTTAGATTGATCCAAATTGAAAGAACATGCTGACGACAAAATAAACACAACTCAAAAAATGAAATTTGTTTCCAGTAGGGTAGAAAACATTGTGGGAAAAGGAGAAAATGCTGGTTACCAGCATTTTCTCCTTTTCCCACAATGTTTTCAAAGGCCTTCTATGTCAGGATCGTAAAGACCAGGGATTGTTTGGTAAAGGGTTAAACTGTAAGTTGACCTGAATGGTCCAGATTACCAGGTTATTCACTTAAGTTTTCAATTAAGGCTTTGTCCTCAGGGGTGTCAAAGCGTGGAATTGTGTGAAAAAGAATTAATATTTATCTTACAGGAAAAAGTGGGCACCTTCTTATGTCAAATTAACAGCCACCAACCTTGTATTCTATAAGGACCAAAAGTCGTCTCAACCAAAGACGGGTCAGCCCCACGGGAAATCAGAACAGATGTTGGCCCTCAGAGATTGTACATTGGAGAAGGATCCAAAGGATATTGGGAGCAAGAAAAAGAACATGCTATTGGTAATTTAACAAGCTTGGGTACAATAATCGATTCTATTAGATGAGTACACCACAGAACCAATTCTATAATTATTTTGGCCAAAGCGACAGCAGTGTTTGTGGAGGCATTGTTATTTTGCATCATCTTAAGCATCTTTTTTCAACATCAAAACGAATGTTTTTGGGGGTATTCTGGAATCAGCCTGTCTGTCCATGTGTCCATCTGTGCATCCATCTATGTGGCTGCCATGTATGCGTCCATTTGTCCGTCCATGTGTCTGTCTGTGTACATATACTATGATACTACATATACTCATCATATACTAAGATACTACTAATTTTGTGTTGCGAACTCCTACAGTTTTCATTCAATTGTATTGAAACTTTGCACATGTACTGATCATATATCGAAGATTTGCAAGACGCAATTTTTAAGTGTCAACTCTCCCTGGTTGAGGAATTATCTCCCCTTGAACTTGACATTTTTTTCTGTCAAAGTGCTAGTGGGGGTATTAAGTCACAGTCAGTGACAGCTCTAGTTATATTTATATCATGGATTCCAATATACCAATCTGTGATTTGCTTCAAGTTTATTTACAAGAACTGTACATAATGTTTTTTCCAAGCTACTGGCTGCTTTCTTAGGAACCATCATCAAAGTAATTGTCAATGGCAAGAGAAGAATGAATCCTGTTGAAATGACTTTTCATAAATTCTCAAGGAGAAATTAGTCGAGCTGGGTATTTAAACCATTACCACACAATTCCTACTTTGGACGACCCTGAGAAAGAAGCATTCCGAAAACATTTCTCACCATGTTTTCTACCCTTCACAAAACAAATTTCTAATTTTCAATCACTTTTATTTTGTCGTCTGCAAATGCTTTTGATTTGGACAAACCTAAAATTTTGTGGCTCTGTAATGAGTGTAAAGAAGGCTTTTATTTATTTTACAGATAAACTCCAATGATGGTCAGGTGATATTACAGTCAGACGATGAAGCAAAAATGCAAGAGTGGTTTCTCAAACTTCATACAAAAATACAGGAATTGGTAATTTTGTTTTACATTTTATATATTAAGTAATAGCAAAACTATCAGAAAATGGCAAAGCTTTTGTACAGCAAGGCAGATTATAATCTTAACTTTTTTTTTGCCAAAAAACAAAATTTAGATCCGTCCAAATTCGAAGAATTTGTGGAGGACAAATTAAGTGTCCGCCAAATGATTGAAGTTGTATCTCAAAGAGTAAAGCAGAAGTGTGGGAAAAATATATTTTCTCCTTTTCCCCGATAATTTCCAGAGTTTTACCCTGTTGGAGTAAGGGTTTAAGTAACGACAAAAATATTAGAAAGTTGTAAAGTTTTTGAATGACAAGGCGGACAGAGACAGGCCTGTGACAATACAGTAACCTATTCATTGAAAATAGCCAAGCTAAAAGTTGCTGGTTGAACAAAAACATTGCCATTTTCTGATAAGTTAACCTATTACCAAACAATCTTTACTTTAGACACTCCTGGAAAAGAAGACTTTTGAAAACATTGTGGGAAAAGGAGAAAATGCTGGTGGCCAGCATTTTCTCCTTTTCCCCACAATGTTTTCTACCCTTCACAAAACAAATTTTAAAATTTATCACTTTTATTTTGTCTTCTGCAAATGCTTTTGATTTGGACAAGTCTAAAATAATGTCGTCTGGTAATGAGTTAACCTTCACCATACTATGTAGGGTCCATATGTACTCTTGTCTTTGATACAAAAATTGAAGCTGCAGGTAACTCATTTTAAGATTTTGTTCCTAAACCTTTCCTTAACTCTTTACCAAATAATGAAATTTTGGACTAGTCAGAAATTGAAGGCATTTGCAGACAACAAAATAAATGTGAATCAAAATTTGAAATTTGATTGGGAAAGGGTGGAAAACAATGTGGGAAAAGGAGAAAATGCTGGTTACCAGCATTTTCTCGTTTTCCACAATATTTTCTACCTTGCTTAAAACAGATTTCAATTTTTGAGTCAATACATTTATTTTGTCGTCTTAAAGTGCTTTCAATTTGGACCAGTCTGAAAATTTTTTGTTAGGTAAAGAGTTAATAGAAACTTTGTAGATATGTGTTGATGATGCTTCGCTTATATTTTTGTAGGGTGGAAACCCAGATCCTCAAGTAATAGAAAGCCCAAATGAACTTGTACCGCAAGACCAACCCTTAGCTCTTACGAAGAAACCATCGTTTAAAGGTATAATTTTAGTAGAATACTATACTGCTCAGGTAGAGATTTTGGGAAGGACATTGCCCCATTAGATTTTAAAAAATGTTCTTTCATGGATATTTGTTCTTTTCAAATTTATTTGAGAACTATCAGAATATTTGTCTCAATTATTTTGGAGTTATCCACAAAATAGCCCTGAAGTATTGGTTGTCATTTGGTATAGATGTTGTCGTTTGGTAAACAAACACATTATCATTTACTTTATTACACCCTTCTTCAACAACGAAGTGCTTATTTTTTTCAATATTTTTTATCAAAAAAAGAAAAACTCATTTTTATGAAATGATCGTTCTAGAAAAGATTTGGCTCTCTGTGTTGCAACACACAAGAAAGGGTCCCAAGACAGAGAGGAGACTGCATGTGACAGCGTGGATCCAAATATTAAAGACTCGCTCCCTAAATGGATGTCATGTTAACCCTTTACCACACAATCCAGACTTTTAACACCTCTATCAAAGAAGCCTTTTGAAAACATTGCTGGAAAAGGAGAAAATGCTGTAACCAGCATTTTCTCCTTTTCCTACAATGTTTTCTTACCTTCCTAAACAAATTTCAATTCTTTAGTCACATTTATTTTGTCGTCTGCAAATGCTGTCACTTTGGACCAATCTAAAATGTCGTTTGGTAAAGAGTTAAAGATTCCTGCAACAAACAGACTCTTATCCAGTAAACGGGCCAAGTGAACTAAACCTAGAGTTTGAATTGAATAAGTTTTTCTTTTATGAAACATTCACATAGGGTGTTTCACTTAATGTGATTTATTTTAGTTTAATTCCATAAGGAATTAATTCTCATTGTGACATTTGAAATTGTTTTATATATCTTAAATATTATGAAAAGATAGAAAACAGACATGTAGATAACTATGTTTTTCGTGTTGAGTGTGTGATAATAACGGTGTGGCAAATAGATGAATTAGCTAAATAAAAGAATTGCTCTTTCAGATTTACATACAGAAAGAGAATCAAACCCTTTACAAAAGAGTCCTGTATTGAAAAGTGGCAGATGAAAAAGTTTTTTTAAAACATTGTTGGAAAAGGAGAAAATGCTGGTAATCAGCATTTTCTCTTTTTCCAACAATGTTTTCTACCTTTTAATGAGTAGATGTCAATATTTGAGCCTGTGTTAATTTGTCATCTTTAAATGCTTTCAGTTTGGATCAGTCCTAATTCTACCATGTGGTGAAGGATTGATGCAAGTTGTTTTTGAGACATGACAGAAAGCAAATGAAAAGAAATTTACCGTCAATTTGGTGGTTTAATTTTAGTGTAGTTTGTTTTGAAGGCAATTGAAGTTTATAAACCTGGCCCTTGTGGAAGGATTTGTCTTTCACAGGATAGAAAAGGCTATAAACATTTCCTTCTTCTCCAACAATATTTTCAAAAATCTTTTCTATAGGATCACAATGAATTACTTTTGATTTTCTGGTAGAGAAATGATACATGAAGCTTAACCCTTTCCCAAACCAGCCCTGGTTTTTATGTGTCTGCAGTAAAAGTCTTTTGAAAACACTGTAGGAAAAGGAGAAATTGCTCGTAACGAGCAATTTCTCCTTTTCCCAAAGTGTTTTCCACCCTTATTGAGAACTTTCTGCCATTTTCTCCAAATCTAGAATTGTCGTCTGCAAACTCTTTTGGTATGGAAGAGTTCAAAATTTGTTGTTTGGGAAAGGGTTAAAAAATGAACTGAAATGAGCAGGGTTCCCACGCTGTCGGGAAAACGGGAAAAAGTCGGGAATTTCGTAAAACCCGTTCCCGGTCTTGAAAAAGTCTTGAATTTTGTTATATTTATGAAAAGTCGGGAAAAACCCGGGAAAAGTACGAAACGTTTTGGGTATGAAACAAGAATGCAGGACCATATTAATCTGCGGTCTGCGTCCTCCATTTTTTGGATAAAGGTCCAATATTTTCTACAATAGATATATAGACCGAAGAAGGTGAATTTCCCAAAGACATACGGTCTTTTTGTAGGTTCACTGGTCCCGGAATAGTTATTCTAACATTTAAACAAACCGGGATCCAGCGTACATGTATTGATTTCGGAGAACTCGGTACTTATCCTAAAATACAATGCAGCTGTGCTTTGTATTTTCTGGGAGACGAGCTGAAGTGAATTGACGTGAAAATGAGCTACAACAGTAAATATTACTGAAAATTTAAATCCATAGGGGTCTTAAAGGTTAAAAGACTATATTTTTGTGAAGCCACGTTATGATTGTAGTCGGAATGAGGTTGACGAGTGTCAGGAGTCCGAGGAAACTGAAAGTAAGCGCTCGTCTGCAATCATGGATCAAAACACTTCAAGTATTAAATCTAACAAAGTTACGATTATTCGTATTTTCAGAAACTTTAAAAGCTGGGATATTGCCCTTTGAAACGACCAATTTATTTATTCATGTATTTCAGGTCACGAAAACTTAACTATGAAAGTGAAAGTAAAACATGGTACTTTTGAATTAGGTTTGACTTAAGAGGGAAAAGAACCTCTATTTGAAGGCTTACAAGAAAACTGTCGTGCACTATGATAGTAAATGATATGCAAATACTTGATTCTGTGTCTTAAATCATAAAGAAAAAACAGTACCCAGTATTAGAAAAAAGAACACATTTTTAGCTCACCAGAGCACAAAGTGCTCAAGGTGAGCTTTTGTGATCGCCCTAAATATGTCTGTCGTGCATCGTCCACAATTTCTTAACATCTTCTCCTCCTAAACCACTAGGCCAGTGATGAAATTTGGCAGGGATGTCCCTTATTTGAATCTCTACTAAAGTTATTCCACCCATAACTCTGGTTGCCATGGCAACCAAAGAAAAAAAGAGCAAAATCTTTGAAAATCTTCTCTGAAACTAGAAGGCATAGAGCTGTGATAATTGGTATATAGCATCCTAGTGGACTTCTACAAAGATTGTTCATATAATGCCCCTGGGGGTCAAAACTGGCCCCACTGCGGGGGTCACAAGTTTGAACATGGGAATAATAAAAGAAAACTTTGAAAAATCTATTCTCTGAAACACAAAGTTGTAGAGCTTTGATATTTGGTATGCAGTATCTGCTATTGGACCTCTACCAAGATTGCTCATATGATGCCCCCAGACTTCAAATTGGCCCCGCCCCAGGGGTCACAAATTTGAAACATTGGAACAAAGACGGAAAACTTTTTTTTCTCTGAAACTGGAAGTCCTAGAGCATTGATATTTTGTATGTACTATCTTCTAGAGGACCTCTATCAAGTTTGTTCATATGATGCCCCAGGGGTTCAAACTGGCCCATCCCTGGTGGTCACAAGTTTGAGCATGGGAACAAAGAAGGAAAACTTTAAAATTCTTCTGCACCTAAACAAGATGGAATTTATGTACATGTATTCCTTATGATAGTTTGCCACTAACAATATTTTACATTTTTACATTAAATGTCATGTCATGGAAAAAGGGGGCTTGGTGTATATTTCTACTGTGGACCAATATCTCTTTCATTACAGGACAAAATGTAATTAAAGTTCATCTTGTTAAGCCACAGACAATAGTTATTTGATTTTATTTCATGAAACAACATGTTATCAAAACAGGGGACTAAATATATAATTTCATTACGGACCAATTACAGTCAGTTGGCCCATCCATCCACGTTGACGGTTATCTTCTAAAGTCCTTGGCATACATGTCTTTTGTGTCTTAACAATGAGCGAGTGATGTTTTTTAATCTGTCATTCGACCACCATTTTGACCAGGAAACGAATGCCTTGCCTCTGAAAGTTAATTCAATCCCTTACTATACAATCCTGACTTTCAATGAACTTGAAGAAGAAGGGTTGTGAAAGCATTTTGGGAAAAGAAGAAAATGCTTTTTGCACACTTACATACCCTGTCAGAATTATTTGGCCTTGAACTTTGATATTTGGTATTTATCTTCACTGTAGACCTTTACTGCTTAGTACTCAGGTGAGTGATATAGGACCATCATAGTCCTATTGTTCCCAATTTGCCTGGTTATGTAGTCTTATAAGGATCCATAATATTTGCCTTCAAACTCTTCATTACTTGTAGGAACTCTAAGAGAACAGCATGGATCCTTTTTAAATTGCCTGTATTGATAGGCTGATATGAATCTATATTTGGTCCTTTGTAGTTTTGTAACTGGCCAAGTGAAGAAATGAAATAACTATCATGCTGTTAGAATGTTCTTTAAATCTCAATTTTTCATTAAAACAAGGAATGTATGTAAGAAAGTAACTTTCAAAAGATTTTGCAGTTCCAGTTCTTCTATCGCAAAAAAACCTTGAATTTTGAAAAGAAATCCTGGAAAAAGTCTGGAAAAAGTCTGGAATTTTGCAAGCAGAAAGTTGTGGGAACCCTGAATGAGGAATAGCTTCTCAGTTTTCACTTGACAAACTTGAATTTGTGTGCGTGCAATGAGTGTTTTCTTGTTTTGGCTCAGAGAGGTGATCGTTGTAGTCTTGCATGATGAATCGAAGGCCAGTATTCACCCATCTTTCTGAAAATTTTGCATTCTTACAACTGATTTTCAGGAATTTTATTAATTCAAAACTAACTCAATTTCTGATTGGCTGAATCATTTGGGTTTAGCCAATCAGAAATGTAGTTACTTTTTAGATTTAGAACTCGTAATCCAGTGCAATTTAGAATGGTTGATGAAGAGGGCTTAGGTAGTCAATGTTTTCATAATACACAAACATATATAGGGCTATAAATAGCCGGAGTATTACAGTATTTAACCTCCCATTGTCATACAAAATACAAATGTGTACATGATTTGTCAGTTGGCAAGTTTTAAAAGACATGGTAAGAAAAGAAGCAAACATCAAACATAACAAAGAAACAAATATGTGGGAGTTTAAATTTTTAGCATGTTTCTGTAATGATTGTTTTATACAAAACATGGTGTTACTCAATGTTTGAATAATTTAGATTCATGATCCAGGCTTCAGTCAACCCTTGCAGTGGCTTATACTGCCTTTGCAGGATACAAATCAGACTGCACATCCTGTTCAGTCTGCCAAGATGTGCAGTCTGATCTTGGCTCCACATTGCCAGCTTCTGGCACATACATGTATTCTTGCAAAACAACCTTGAAATGACAATATTTCAGCTGTCTATGCAAATACAAAAGGTCAATTTCTTTCTGTTTCTGGATCAGGTGAACTCCATTAACCCTTTCCCAAACAAGCCGTGGTTTTTATGTGTCTGAAGTAAAAGTCTTTTGAAAACACTTCGGGAAAAGAAGAAATTGCTCATAACGAGCAATTTCTCCTTTTCCCACAGTGTTTTCTACCCTTTTTGAGAACTTTCTGCCATTTTCTTAAAATCTAAAATTGTCGTCTGCAAACTCTTTCGGGTTGGAAGAGTCCAAAATTTGTTGTTTGGGAAAGGGTTAACTCATTACCAAACAATATTTTTGGCATGTCCAAATTGAAATTCATTTGCAG
Source organism: Tridacna crocea (assembly GCA_943736015.1). Lineage (NCBI taxonomy): Eukaryota > Metazoa > Mollusca > Bivalvia > Cardiida > Cardiidae > Tridacna > Tridacna crocea. The sequence continues at coordinate 23,128,931 of OX031069.1, forward strand.
ACGACAAAATAAAAGTGAAAATTTGAAATTTGTCTTGTGAAGGGTAGAAAACATTGTGGGAAAAAGAGAAAATGCTGGTTACCAGCATTTTCTCCTTTTCCCACAATGTTTTCTAAAGGCTTTTTTCTCAGGTTCGTCAGAAGTAGGGATTGTGTGGTAATGAGTTAACTCTTTACCAAACAACACTGTATGCTTTTTCCAATCTCAAAGAACTTGCAGACGACAAAAGAAATGTGGCTCAGATGGTTTGAATGGTTTCTGAAATGTAAGAAAATATTATAGAAAAAATAAAAATTGCTGGTTATCAGCATTTCTTCTTTTCCAACAATTTTTTCAACAGTTCAATTTTAGAGGGTCGTTATAACTCCTCTGCATTTGTTTGGCAAAGAATTAATCATAGCTTCATCCAATCCATAAAATCCACTAAATTTTCATATCTTTTGAAACTTTCTAAACCCTTTTAATCTTTTTTCAAAAGCTTACATGGATTTTGAAAATGATTTATTTCATAGCAAACACTTGAATTTAGATACCATCTGAGTTAATCAACCACTTCTAGATTTCCAGATGTGTCGTTAATAAGATTGTGTTTTACAGACACTTGTCCTGATAGTCCTGTTTTGTCGTTCCGGTGGAAGCTGCTCAACTTTTTGACAACACTTTTATATATTTAAGTTAAAAACATTTGCAGATGACAATTTGAATATAAATAAAAGTAATAGGATTTATCTATTTGTGAAAGGACATAAAATCATTGTGGGTAAAGGAGAAAATACTGGTTAACCAAAATTTTTTCCCTTCCCCCACAATATTTTGAAAAGCTTTCCTCTTGAGGGGTCGTTAAAACTTTGGATTGTTTGGTAAAATGTTTAAACAGATTTGACCATATATTTTTTTTTTCTTTTTTTTATAAGTTTTAGACATTTTTATAACATATACAGGTCGGCATGGTCGTAATCCTTCTGACGGAGGTAGTACTCTAGAAAGAAAAGGTAGAATAACAGATAAACTCGCAAAGTTTTTGACAAATCGTACAGAAAAGAAAGACCTCGTAAAGAAGGGTATTTACAAAGGTAATATATCAAACAGACTTTTATTAAGAACATGGAATCAAGATTCTTGTGGTTTCAGCTATCACTTAACCTTTCGGAAACAAATTTCAAATTCTTTTGAATTGAAAGCAGTCGCAGACAACAGATGAACTGATAGTTTTTTGACAGGGTAGAAAAAATTGTGGGAAAAAGTAGAAAATGCTGGTTACCAGCATTTTCTACTCTTTCGACAATGTTTTCAAAAGGCCTCTGGTTGATAAAACTCGGATTGTTTTATAATGGCTTGATTTAAAAATTATGCAGAGAGTTTTCTACTTAACAATCATCTGTGAATAATGGTTTACTGGTTATCTCCTGAAACCTGCAGTCCCTCGGCTGGATCCTTACCCAGAGTGCAGAGTTTCACTTCAAAGCCTTAGCCTTTTACTTTAGAAACCCAAGACATAGAAAGCGAAGACATCTATGATGATTAATCTGTTGCTATGACAAAAATAATGTTAAAATGTCATAAATTATTGTACAGTCATTCATAATCTTCTGTACATGACTTTCTTCTTGCAGCATCAGTGTCTGGAATATGTGTGGAAAATAATAATAAAAAAAACCTCATAAATTATAATTTGTTTTGACACAATGTTTTCACTAGTATCAAATCCCATTTTCACCCTCCCTTGTAAGTCCAAACAAACTGTTCATATTATAACATGATTTGTTTTGACTTTTGCACTTGTATCTAAGTAAAATCCCTTTGTAAGATTATAAAGGAATCATTTAACAGTTTACCAAACAACATAGTTTTAGACCAGTCCAAATTTGGAAGCATATGCAGACAAGAAAATTAATGAGATTTGAAAATTGAAATTTGTTTTGGGAAGGGTTGAAAACATTGTGGGAAAAGGAGAAAATGCTGGTTACCAGCATTTTCTCCTTTTCCCACAGTGTTTTCAGAAGGCTTCTTTCTTGGGCTCATGAAAACACACGATTGTTTGGTAAAGGATTAACTCTTTACCAAACAACGATCTTGTGGAATTATTGAAAGCCTTTGCAGACAGTGAATTAAATGTGGTTTGAAAGATGAAATGAAAGATGGAATTTGCAGTTGTCATGGAAGCATACATTGTAGCAGCATACATTGTAGCAGCATACATTGTAGCAAAAGAAGAAAATGGCGATTACCCGCATGTTTTCTCTTCCCACAATGTTTTTGTTGCTTAGGGTCAGTAAAACTTCGGTAAACTGTTAAGTGGGTATAGTCTTTAAATCCAATGTAGGGATTGGGTTCTTATATTCAGTAGTAATTTGTTATTTATGCCCGTTTAGAGAGCTAGAAGCTAGTTAATCATAGTGGTATGAATTATCATTCAGATTATATTCTTTTCAGCAATTCATTTTCCTGATGATAATGCCTTTGCATTGGCCAAATTTCATACCTTAACTACCAAGCCCGTGTAAGTCAGTCAATAGCATATGAGACTTGAAAATAGAAGGTTCCTTGTCAGATCCTTAGCTTGGCTGCATCCTTTCAGAGGATGATGAAAGCCATTTTGACTGGATTCATTTCTTTCTCATTGCCATTGTTTCATTAATGCTTATGTTGAAAAGCAGCCAGTGACTGTGAAAGAATATTCAGAAAAGAACTGGTAAAGGAGACACCAGGAAAGAAACAGTAAGGGTTAAGTTATCATCATAGAGAGTGCCTCTAAAGGTCAGGCTGCATGCGATATGCAGTCTTGTCCAGAATCCACACTGTCCACTATTTTGTATGTGTTACTTTGGTCCAGATTAATCTTGAAGTTGCACAAATTGTGATTAAAGCTTCAGTTTATCTATGTGGCAGTTAAAAGTACCAGTACGCCCTTTACCAGATGACTAATTTCAGGTCAGTTGACTTGGAAAGCATTTGCATCGAACAGATTAAATATGGCACAAATAATGATACTAATCTATGAAAGGATATGAAACTTTCAGCATTTAATTTGTCACCTGCAAAAGTTTTAATTATGGATGAATCTAGAATTTTGTTGTTTGGTATTGAGTTAAGTTAACCCTTTACCACACAATGACGACTTTTGACAACCTGGAGGTAGAAGCCTTTTGAAAACACTGTGGAAAAAGGAGAAAATGCTGGTAACCAGCATTTTCTCCTTTTTCGACAACATTTTCTACCCTTCAAATTTTCAGTCGCTTTTCTTTTGTCGTCTGCAAATGCTTTCGATTTGGACAAACCGAAAATGCTGTTTGCTAATGAGTTAAAAGGTGGGTTTGATTATAAGGGGATTTACCAATCAGTCTATGAAGGTTGGAATGGGAGAGTTATATGACTGGCTGGAGCTACAGTGACATTGTCCGTGTTTTGTTACAGATGCTGTGTTTGGCGCAGACTTAAAGGTTATTTGTGATAGAGAGAAATCGAAGGTCCCGTCTTTCATAGTCAGAGCCATTGAAGCAATCGAAAAAAGAGGTATGGATAAGAGCTGTTCTCTGTGAGAAGGAGGCTTAACCGATTACCACACAATCCCTACTTTTGATGCCCCTGAGAAAGAAGCCTTTTGAAAACACTGTAGGAAAAGGAGAAAATGCTGGTAACCAGCATTTTCTCCTTTTCCCACAGTGTTTTCTACCCTTCCCAGAACAAGTTTTGATTTTTCAGTCACCTTTATTTTTTCATCTGCAAATGCTTTCAATTTGGACCTGTATAGAATTTTCTCATGTGGTAAAGAGTTAATAAACCTGCAAACTGTGTAGACCAAAGTTAGCCTATGCAGTCCGAACATGCTGTCATGAGTCAAAACCTTTTACTATTGCTTAGTTACCTGCCTGACACCAGTCTCCATAATGATTGGGTCAATTGTTGTCACATGGTTGTGGATCCATGAAATCCGTAAAGATAGTTACTGTCTTGATCCTGAGGTAGTATGGTATTTGGACATGTAGAATATTTACAATTAGCAAAAGGTTTGGACCCTTGTCAGCCTGTGTGGACTGTGCAGGTTTACATGGGTCTGTGGTTTTAACCCTCTACCCCATAAGGCATTTCTATGGTATCTCTAATTGACCCTAAATAACAGCAAAGATGAAGCCATTTCTTATGTGTATATGACATCTTTTGATAGCATTGAAAACATTGTGGCAAAAGGTGAAATTGCTCGTCCCGAACAATTTCACCTTTTGCCACAATGTTTTCCAAAGGCTCCTACAAGCAATGTGTATCTATGGAGTAAAGGGTTAAACAGACTGGCATCCACATGCAGTGCTCTTGTAAGCTTTTCTGACAGAAGAGAAGATAGAATGATGTCATGGCATTGTTTCTGTTGTCTAATAGATCCTTTTGATGTTGGCTCTATATTTGTCCATTACATTTCTGGATGTGATTAACATTTCACTGAAAAATCCCTGGTTTTTAGTACCACTGGCCGAAGGCCAGCGGACTTATGTCATGGCCCTGTGTCTGTCGTCCATCTGTGCACATGTGTGGGTACGTTAACTTTTATTTCAAACATCTTCTTCTCTGAAACTACCCAACCAAATTTGATGAAACTTCACAGTTTGGCCTTGGGCTTAACTGCATTGATACATGATGCTAGACATTAAGTTTTTTGATAGAAAATATTCTGTTTTCAAATGTGATTCATTTTGATGCTAATAGTTATGCTCACATGAGGTGAATAAAGAGTAAGGTTTCTTTCATTCAGCTTATTTTTCCAAGGATTTTACCTTTCATGCTAATGAATTAACCTGCTTGTATTGCCTGACAGTGTTCATTGTTTTTGTAGGCCCTCTTTTTCATGGTCGTGAACACTTCAATTTGTGAGGTAAAGGGTTAAAAAGCCAGTGGAGCAATACAGGGCCATCATGGCCCTCTTGTTTTATGAGAGCAGTACTCTGGCAAATGGGGGCGTAATGCATCCGGATAAAGCATGATATGGAGCAAAATTTTGTGCGATTGTGGATCTATATTTTTTATTAACCGACTTAACCCTTTACTCCATAAATACTCATTTTGACGTATTAACAACAGACAGCTTTTGAAAACATTGTGGGAAAAGGAGAAATTGCTCGTGACGAGCAATTTCTCCTTTTCCCACAATGTTTTCCACTCAATCAGATATTTGTATCCTCATTTGTCCATATTTTTGACATCATATCTTTATTTAATGCTGAAATGGAAGAGCCTCGAATTGGCGTATCAGGTAAAGGGTTAATTACTTGGTAGACTGGGCTTTTGGCATATAGTGAACAGTTTCTGCCTAGTTCAATCTGCACAGACTGTTCAGGCTGACCTGGGCTGCTACATTTTTGCAGATGCATCACCCCTCTTTTCACAGAAATAATCCTGCCATGGTCCTCTATAGAATGTTTTGAAAGAATTTGATTCCTTCGAAAACTCTGGTTGCCATGGCAACAAAACTACAAAAAAATCATTTTTAAAAATCTTCTTTGAAACCACATGGCCCGGGGCTACTTCTTGAAGTTTACTTTTTCACCATGACAGGTAACCAAAATCTACCCCCTTACCTCCATGCTGCAGACAAAACCTTATGAAAATATTGTGGGAAAACAGGCATTTTTTTGTAACAAGCAATTGCTCTTTTAACCACAATATTTTCCATTTCATTAAAAACGAAACTTTGTAATACAAAAAGTTCTGAAGAGGACCATGGCAGGATTATCTCTGTTTAGAAGTATGTATGCACAAATACTAGCCAACATGGTAATTGGCTGTGTGACTAGTTTGAGATTGACAAAACTCTCAGTCCTTTATTTCTTTCCTTGTAGGTCTTGAGCGTGAAGGATTATATGTCCTGCAACACACAAAAAGGGACATTGGGACATTTGCATAAAGTGTTATCTGTGCAGTCCGAAGTCCAATCGTGTGTGATTTTTGGTTTCACACATGTCTATGATAGCACAAAATCGAATGTTAATGTTGGCGCTGCTTTTGCAGGCTGATCTTAGACAACACTTTATGCAGATGCCTGAATTCCCCTTTTTGCATGTTGTAAGCCGTATCATATTGGTGGAAGGATGGCTCAGATATTTAGGTTCAATAGACTTTCAGTGCTTTGTTTATTTTTCTCCCACAGGTTTGGAGCATGAGGGTATATATCGTATTGGTGGGAACATAGCTCAGATACAGAAACTCAGATGTATGGTAGATCAGGGTAGGTTGCTCTGAAGAAATACATGTATAGGATGACATTAAGCCTAATTGGACAAATATGATCAGTCAAAACCAATTTAACCCTTTACCCCATATGGTATCTCTAATTGACCCTAAGTAACAGCAAGGATGAAGCCATTTCTTCTGTAAACTATGAACATTGTGACAAAAGGTGAAATTGCTCGTGATTAGCAATTTCACCTTTTGTCACAATGTTTTCAAAAGGCTACAACAAGCAATGCTTAGAAATGAGTATCTATGGAGTAAAGGGTTAAACAACACAGATTTATAGATTGACCAATCAGATTTGTTCAACTTATTCACTGCTGTATTTTCACTTCACGGCAGGATGTGGACAATTTGTTCACATGCAAAGTTTCAGCCTTAATTACTTACTTCTTGATCCATTTGTTCAGTTCTGTGTGCCAGGTCTGTGAAAAATAAATTACCATAAAACATATTGTCAATATTTGCAAAATTTTATCCTTGATAGTTGTGGCTATATAAATAGAGGTATTGGGTGGTTTTACTTGCTTCTCGCTGTGTAAGAAAATTTTGACATTTTGGTCAACCTTTGGTCTTGAGCTATTTCAAATTTCTCATGCCACTTAATAGCTGTATGTATGTGAGTTTTTTATCGAGTTAAAAAAACACATATTTCATGGTCACGGGTAAAAACTTCATATTCAGAGCCAAAGGCTCCGACAAGAAAATGTTGTGTTGGTCTTCCGTTTCTGAAGATGTCGGCTGAAAAACAATCCCAAAACAGGTAGGCATGTCAATATTTGTAATTATGTGTTCTTATGTCTTTGAAATTCAAAAAAAGGAGAATGTCATTCGATGCTCTGGTCTTTCAACGTGTTTTCTGCATTATGGAAAGTTGAAACGGGTGTACTATGTTGTCTGAATCATTTGTGGCATGGGTTGACCGTAGCCAAAATAATACGTCTCGGAGATAAATTCAGCCTGTTATTACCATTTAATTGGAAAGTAAGAGAAAGTCGTACTGTCCCAAAGCCATGAACTAATGTCCTGAAATGTTACATTCACTACTGGTCAAAAATTGAAAAGAAAAGCACAAGAATTGATAAAAATAAAGAAGGGCTCTGATTATGTGGACCGGCTCTGACTATGTTACTCGGCACTGATTCAAGGGGGCTCCCTTTCAAAATTTTAGTTTTCTGTAAATAATTAGTCAGGACGTAAATTTTGGTTTTCCATTAATATCTTTCTGTCCAAAATTTAGTTCATTTGTTGGATGGAACATGATTGCATGTATGAAAATACACAGGACTGGTATTGTCACGTTAGAAAAATGCTGTTTAACATTAGTCTATCTAAATTTTGAAAATACTTCTGCATAGCTTTTGATTAGACCGAATGGTCCATATAAAAAATTTTTCGTGCTTTTGTTGCAAATGCAGCCCACACATAAGCACAAATAATGAAACATGTTTTCTTTTAGAAGTACAAGAATGACAAACACAGCACATGTTTGAATGGTCTAAATGCATAAATTTGCATTATGCAGTTTATGAATCATTGTTCAGCCATCAACATAATTCTTTACATATAATTGAAACTAAAAATAAAATCATTGTTTTGAGAAACAATTTAAAAAGGTCACCTGTAAAAGTCATTTCGAAATCTGTCACCACCCCCACTATCATCACCACATCAATGATTTCTCATTTGAGCTCTCTTTGAGCACATTGTGCTCAGATGAGCTAAAACCGGAATAAATATAGCTCTCCCATTCACACATCGTTATCCTAAAAGCTCTCTTTGAGCACGTTGTGCTCAGATGAGCTAAAACCGGAATAAATATAGCTCTTGTGAATGGGAGAGCTATATTTATTCCGGTTTTAGCTCATCTGAGCACAACATCCTCAAAGAGAACTTTTAGGATAACGATGTGTCCGTCGTCCGGTCGTCTGTAGTCAACAATTTCTTTAAACATCTTCTCCTAAACCACGGGCTGATTTGGACCAAACTTGGCTGGAATGTTTCTTGGGAGGACCTATTTGGAAATTGCTCAAAGAATTTGATTCCATCAAAAACCCTAGTTGCCAGGAAGTTCTTTCAAAATCTTCACCTCTGAAACTGCACTATGGCCATGAAGAAATTCTTAAAAATTCTTCTTCTCAGAAACCGATGGTCAGATTTTGGAATCATGTCACAGAGGTGTTCCTTGGGTGACCTTTTTCAAATATTGTTCGCGAATTTTGATCCGTCAATAAATATAGCTCTTGTGAATGGGGGCTACTTGTACTATACGGAAAATTCTTTTTCGCTGAAACTGCTGGTCAGATTTTGAAATAATTTCAGAGAGATGTTCCTTTGGTGACCCTTTTCAAAAACTGTTGGCGAAAATTGATCTGTCTAGAAACATGGCCTTGATTGGGGTGCAGGTGGCCACTTGCACTATACGGCCATGAAGAAATTATTAAAAATTCTTCTCTGAAACGGCTTGTCAGATTTTGAAATACTTTCACAGAAATGTTCCTTGGTTGACCCTTTTCGCAAAGTGTTCTAGAAATTTTGATCCATCGAGAAACATGGCTCTGATGGCTGTGGGCCATTAACACTGTATGTACATGAAGAAATTTAAAAAAAAAAATCTTCTCTGGAATGCCTGGTCAGACTTCGAAATAATTTCACAGATACATGTATGTCTAGGGTGACCCTTTTCAAAATCGTTTTGGAAATTTTTAATCCGTCGAAAAACAACATCTTATTGTTGGCACCTGCATGTGGTTCTCTCGTTGGACTCATGATTTTAGTCACTTTCGAGCATGTGCTCTTCTGCAAGAAATTGTTGTTGTCGGGTGATCTATCCAAAGTTTATTTGCAGAATTCTGAATCATCAAAATCATTGATGTGGTGATGATAGTGGGGGTGGTGACAGATTTCGAAATGACTTTTACAGGTGACCTTTTTAAATTGTTTCGCAAAACAATGATTTTATTTTCAGTTTCAATTATATGTAAAGAATTATGTTGATGGCTGAACAATGATTCATAAACTGCATAATGCAAATTTATGCATTTAGACCATTCAAACACGTGCTGTGTTTATCATTCTTGTACTTCTAAAAGAAAACATGTTTCATTATTTGTGCTTATGTGTGAGCTGCATTTGCAACAAAAGCACGAAAATTTTTTTATATGGACCATTCGGTCTAATCAAAAGCTATGCAGAAGTATTTTCAAAATTTAGATAGACTAATGTTAAACAGCATTTTTCTAACGTGGCAACACCAGTCCTGTGTATTTTCATACATGCAATCATGTTCCATCCAACAAATGAACTAAATTTTGGACAGAAAGATATTAATGGAAAACCAAAATTTACGTCCTGACTAATTATTTACAGAAAACTAAAATTTTGAAAGGGAGCCCCCTTGAATCAGTGCCGAGTAACATAGTCAGAGCCGGTCCACATAATCAGAGCCCTTCTTTATTTTTATCAATTCTTGTGCTTTTCTTTTCAATTTTTGACCAGTAGTGAATATAACATTTCAGGACATTAGTTTATGGCTTTGGGACAGTAAGACTTTCTCTTACTTTCCAATTGGTAATAACAGGCTGAATTTATCTCCGAGACGTATTATTTTGGCTACGGTCAACCCACGCCACAAATGATTCAGACAACATAGTACACCTGTTTCAACTTTCCATAATGCAGAAAACACGTTGAAAGACCAGAGCATCGAATGACATTCTCCTTTTTTTTTGAATTTCAAAGACATAAGAACACATAATTACAAATATTGACATGCCTACCTGTTTTGGGATTGTTTTTCAGCCGACATCTTCAGAAACGGAAGACCAACACAACATTTTCTCGTTGGAGCCATTGGCTCTGAATATGAAGTTTCCTACCCGTGTTCATGGTCAAATTTACTTGGCTTTATTTTCATATAAGTTCTATAACTGAAGCTTCAGTATTTCACATAGAGCCCTGTGGGGCAGAGTGGTAGAGCGTAAGACTCATGACCAGGAGGCCCTGGATTTAAGCCTCACTCTATCAACTGGATATTTTTGTGGGAGTGCCCTTGGGCAACACGCTTCAGAGCCCTAGTTTGGAACTGGTGAATCCTGGGAAATACCTGAGCTGATGCTAAATTAACCCTTAACCATACAAGCATTACTTTTGATGACTCTGAGAAAAATGCATTTAGAAAACATTGTGGGAAAAGGGGAAAATGCTGGTTACACTGGTAACCAGCATTTTCTCCTTTTCCCACAATGTTTTCTATCCTTTACAAAACAAATTTCAAATTTTCAGTCACTTTTATTTTGTCTTCTGCAAATGCTTTCGATTTGGACAAACCTAAAATCTTGTCGTTTGGAGATGAGTTAATTTTAAAACTGGTGCAAAACACCATTCACTCAATCAATTCAGTTCTTTACTCACAATGATTTAAGAAATAAAGTTGGAAATACACCTAAGTCAATGAAGGATTCAGACCTAATTGAAATAATCATGGCCTTTAACCCATTACCACACAATCCCTATTGTTGATGACCCTGAGAAAGAAGCCTATAGAAAACATTGTGGGAAAAGGAGAAAATGCTGGTAGCCAGCATTTTCTCCTTTTCCCAAAATGTTTTCTACCCTTCACAAAACAATTTTCAAATTTTAAGCTATTTTCGTTTTGTCGTCTGCAAATGCTTTCGATTTGGACAAAATTTGTTGTTTGATAATGATTTAACTTTAGATAGTCAAAAAAAAGACACCCATGTGAACAACACCATGTTTTGACAACCATGCTGAAAAAGGCTAATGGAGACTTTGTGTGAAAAGCTTGAAACCAGTATTTTCTCCTTTTCCCACAATGTTTCCTACCTTTTCAATGACAAATCCCATGATTTGAAGCATGTTTAAGTTGTCTTCTGCAAATGTACAAATTGTACAAGTCTAGAATTGTCTGGTGGAGAGTTTGTTATTTTTATGTTTATTTCAGGTGAGAAATATGACTTGCATGATACCTTCTGGGATATAAACATATTAACTGGGACATTAAAGTTATTTTTCCGTGAATTAAAGGAACCATTGTTTACTTATGCGCTGTTTGATAAATTTCTCAAGAGTTTTTGTAAGTATAGTTTTTAGACTCATTTGAAATTAAGCGCCTTATTTTATCCCATTACCACACAATCCCTACTTTTGATGCCCCTGAGGAAGAAGCCTTTTAAAAACACTATGGGAAAAGGAGAAAATGCTGGTAACTAGTATTTTCTCTTTTTCCCCCAGTGTTTTCTACCCTTCCCAGAACAAATTTCTAGTTTTTAGTCACCTTTATTTTGTCGTCTGCAAATGCTTTCAATTTGGACCAGTCTAAAATTTTCTCATGTGGTAAAGAGTTATGAAAGAGCCGTATTTTGGCAAATGGGGGCGTAATGCATCCAGATAAAAAATTTTGCACGATTGTGGATCCATAATTGCCATATTTTTTAACACTGGACTTAACCCTTTACCCCATAAGGCATATCTATGGTATCTCTAATTGGCCCTAAATAACAGCAAGGATGAAGCTGTTTCTTACATGTATATGACACCCTTTGATAGCAAAGAAAACATTGTGACAAAAGGTGAAATTGCTGGTCATGAGCAATTTCACCTTTTGCCACAATGTTTTCCAAATGCTTCTACAAGCAATGCGTAGAAATGAGTATCTATGGAGTAAAGGGTTAATCACTTGGTAGACTGGGCCTTTGGCATATAGAGAACTGACAAATAGTGAAAAGTTTCTGCCTAGTTCAGTCTGCACAGACTGTTCAGGCTGACCTGGGCCAATACTTTTTGCAGATGCTTCAGGCCCACTTTTCACAGAGTGTGGCTCAAATATAGTGTACAGTGCAAATCATTGAGAAACTGACTTTTTAGCTCACCTGAGCACAACATGCTCAAGGGGAGCTTTTAGGATCACCGTGTGTCTGTCGTGCGTCAGTGCGTCGTGCGTCGTCAACAATTCTTTAAACATCAACTCCTCCTAAACAGCTGGGCCAATTTGGACCAAACTTGGCTGGATTGTTCCTTGGGAGGTCCTCTTTAAAAAGTATTCACAGAATTTGATTCCATCAAACTCTGGTTGTCATGGCAACCAAATGGAATTTTTTAGCAAATTCTTTAAAAATCTTCTCTGAAACCGCTGGTCAGATTTGATCAGTCAAAAAATGTGGCTCTGGTGAATGGGGGCTACTTGCTCTATACAGAAATGAAGAAATTCTTAAAAATTCTTCTTCTCTGAAACCGCTTGTCAGATTTTAAAATAATTTCACAGAGATGTTCTTTGGGTGACCCTTTTCAAAAATTGTTCGCGAAATATTAATCCATCAAGATACACGGCTCTGGTGAATGGGGGCTACTTGCACTATACGGAAATAAAGAAATTCTTAAAAATTCTTCTCCTCTGAAACTGTTGGTTAGAATTTGAAATAATTTTACAGAAATGTTCCTTTGATGACCCTTTCCAAAATTTGTTTGCGAAATTTTGATCCGTCAAGAAACACGGCTCTGGTGAATGGGGGCTACTTGCACTATAGGGAAATGAAGAAATTCTTAAAAATTCTTCTTTTCAGGAACCACTAGTCAGATTTCGAAATAATTTCACCGAAATGTTCCTTGGATGACCCTTTTCAAAACTTGTTTGTGAAATTTTGATCCATCACGAAACATGGCTCTGGTGAATGGGGACTTCTTGCACTATATGGCCATGAAGAAATTCTTTCAAAGTCTTCTTCTCTGAAATGGCATATCAGATTTTGAAATAATCTCACAGAAATGTTCCTTTGGTAACCCTTTTCAAAAATTGTTCGCAAAATGCTGATTTGTCTAGAGACATGGATCTGGTGAGTGGGGGCTACTTGCACTATTTGGTCTTTAAAATTCTTTTTCTCTGAACAAAAATTGCTTGAGAAATTTTGATTCATGAAGAAACATGGCTCTGATGGCTGTGGGCTATTTACACAATACAGACATGAAGAAATTCTTAAAAATTCTTCTTGTCTAAAATGGCCGATTAGATTTTGAAAAAAATGGCTATGGTTGTCTCAGAAATTCAGGTGAGCCATCCAGCGCCATCTTGGCCCTCTTGTTAGCTCACCTGAGCACAGTGTGCTCAAGGGGAGCTTTTAGGATCACCCGGTGTCCGTCGTCCGTCGTGAACAATTCTTTAAACATCAACTCCTCCTAAACCGATGGGCCATTTTTGACCAAACTTGGCTGGAATGTTCCTTGGGAGGTCCTCTTTAAAATTTATTCACAGAATTTGATTCTGTCAAAAACTCTGGTTGCCATGGCAACGAAATTCTTTAAAAATCTTCTTTTCTGAAACCGCTTGTCACCTTTTAAAATAATTTCACAGAGATGTTCCTTGGGTAACCCTTTTCAAAAATGTTTGTGAAATTTTGATCTGTCAAGAAACATGGCTCTGGTGAATGGGGGCTACTTGCACTATATGGAAATGAACAAATTCTTAAAAATTCTTCTTCTCTGAAACCGCTGGTCAGATTTTGAAATAATTTCTCAGAGATGTTCCTTAATTGACCCTTTTCAAAAAGTGTTCATAAAATTTTGATTCATCAAGAAACATTGCTCTGATGAATGGGGGCTACATGCACTATAGGGAAATGAAGAAATTCTTAAAAATTCTTCTTCTCTGGAACGGCTGGTCAGATTTTGAAATAATTTCACAGAGATGTTCCTTGAGTGACCCTTTTCAAAAGTTGTGCGTGAAATTTTGATTCATCAAGAAACATGGCTCTGGTGAATGGGGGCTACTTGCACCATAGGGACACGAAGAAATTCTTAAAAATTCTTCTTCTCTCGAACGGCTGGTCAGATTTTGAAATAATTTCACAGAGATATTCCTTGGATGATTCACAAGTGTTTGTGAAATTTTGATTTGTCAAGAAACATGGCTCTGGTGATTGAGGGCTACTTGCACTGTATGGAAATGAAGAAATTCTTGAAAATTCTTCTTCTCTGAAACGGGTTGTCAGTTTTGAAAATAATTTCACAGAAATGTTCCTTGAATGACCCTTTTCAAAACTTGTTTGCGAAATTTTGATAGATCAAGAAACATGGCTCTGGTGAATGGGGGCCACTTGCACTGTACTGAGATAAAGAAACTCCTAAAAATTCTTCTGTTCTAAAACTGCTGGTCAGATTTTGAAAGGACTTTTACAGGTGACCTTTTGAAAATTGCTTGGCAAAAGAATGATTTTGTTTCTAGTGTTTCAATACTTTTGAAAAAAAAAAAAAAGGCAATGGTCCTCTCAAAAATTCAGGTGAGCCATCCAGGGCCATCTTGGCCCTCTTGTTTTTCATTTCTGTGTTTAAATTACAGAAGATATTTACTTCAAACTCAACCCTTTTCCAAACAATCCCTGGTTTTTACGGGTCTGGAATAGTAGCCTTTTGAAGACATTGTGGGAAAAGGAGAAAATGCTGGTAACCAGTTGAATTGTCGTCTGCAAATGCTTTCAATTTGGTCTAGTCCAAAAGTTTGTCCTTTAGGAAAGGGTTAAGTAGTTGTTTACTTGCAAAAGCCCATACCAGAAATGTTGGTAACTCTAAATAGATTTTTGAGACAGTTATGCCCATTTTTTGGAATTAGAATTTTCACAAAGCTTTTTTATCCCCTGGTGATGTACCTTTTAAACCTTTACCTCTTAATCCCAAGTTTTAACAACCCTGAGGAGGTAGGCATTTGGAAACAATATGGGAGAAGGAGAAAATGCTGATTACCAGCATTTTCTCCTTTTCCCACAATGTTTCCAAAGGCTTTCTTTCTGAGAGTTATTCTAAGTCGGGATGGAAGGTAAAGAGTTAAAAATCTCATCTGGTAAATAGCTAACCATTTACCAAAATGACTAAATTTTAGACTGGTCCAAATTGAAAGCATTTTGTAGACATCAAATGAAGTGCTACTAATATCAGGGTATTTGTCTATGATAGGTTAGAAAACATTGTGGGAAAAGGAGAAAATGCTGGTTACCAGCATTTTCTCCATTTCCCTCAATGTTTTCAAAAGCTGTCCTCGTCAGGGTTGTTAAAAGTTGAGACAGTGGGGTAAGGAGTTAACTGATTTCTTGTTATGTTTTTATAGTGAAAGAAATTGCCAGTGATAGATTAAAAGCCATCCGAGCTACTGTAGGTGAACTTCCAAAGTGCCATTATGAAACTGTCAGAGTTCTCTTCAAACATCTTACAAAGTAAGTAGACTTGTTGTGCTTATTTGTATTGCTCTTGCTGAGCCGCGATAGCCCAGTCCTTAGCATGAAGGACTTTAGAATAAGGGATTGCTGGTTTGAAATTCGGCTCGGCCAATTTTTTTAATGAGAATCGATGAATGGTCATTGCGAAAGGATTTGTTCCTTTCTCACCACTGATCATTGTTTTGACGATGATTATGTTGGGAAGCAGCCAGTGGCTTGGGAAGAACAATGTGTTGTGTACTGGCAAAAAAATATCAGAAAAGCATGGATAAGTGCTGGGGCTGTCACAGTATAATTGAAATAATGTGGAAGACTTCATGAAACATGATGCAATCGAACAATTGTACATCTTTGTTGTATTTCGCCCCTTTTCTTTCTTGCTTTGTTCTCCCTCTCTATCACCATCCCTGTGTCATTCTGTGTGTCTGTCTGTCAAATCTCTCTCTCTCTCTTTGTCTGCCCCGCCCCCACCCCATCCCCACTTCACATCTATAGTGATTTCTCATTCTTTTTCACCTTTTCCCATTATTGTCTATCCATCTGTTTGGCTGGCTGGCTGTCTGTCTTTCTGTCTTTTCTTTGTGGTCTCTTTCTGTGCTTCCTTGTACACAATCACAAACTTTGGTTTGAGTATCAAAATCAATTTGAAAAGATTAAATAAAATGGAGAATTTTTTTAATTGAGTTGTTCTCTTTTTGCCACAATATTCTCAAAATGCAATCAGCTGAAAAACACTATTCTATTATATTTTCAGTGTTATGGAAGAAAGTAAAAGCAACAAAATGCATGCTCATCAACTTGCCATTGTGTTTGGGCCCACGCTGATCTGGCCAGAGATTCAAACTCAGAACCTAGCAACCAGCATGGTGTACCAGAGTCGTATTGTAGAATATATTCTTTTGGAATATAAAAACATTTTTAGATGAAGAGTTGTTGCTAGGCAACCTGTATGTTGGCACAGAGCTTGCCCAATTTCTTTTCCGATTGTCATACCAATACAAAATTTCATTGATATACAAAGTCTACTGCAGTAATTGTTGATGGCTGTAGAAATCGCCATGGAAATATGAGCAAATGGTTTTAGCATCATTTTCAGTTCAGCTGCTTTCAAAGAAAACTTCAAGTTACTGTCGTCACATTCAGTGACAGCTCTAGCTTTGCTCTGAAAAATTAAGAAAATGTGCAATAAAACAAGAAACATCTTGTATGCAATCTTGTCATACAATATTTTTTCATTCAAGTTGGTACTTAGGAAAATAGAACCAGCATCTGCAAGAGGAAAGTAAAAGGTGTTGCTCTGGTCAAGATAGGGTTGTTAGTTTGTATAATGTTGTACAAAAACTGATGTACTGAAGAGATATTTTGTTAAAATCCACCTGGAGAGTGTTTGTGTTGAAGAAGTGTACATTCAAATACATTGCAACTCCATTTGGTACACAGTTAGGCAAGAATGTTGTTCAAGGTAGGTATGTGATTGTGTATGGTATATCTCCAGTTAGGCAAATGAGTGTATGTTTCTATGTGTTGCATAGCTAATTGTTATGTAAATAAAATGATTGCTTTGTTCAGTCACTGGAACACTGAACTCTTTACCTCACAATCACGAATTTTAATGAACATGAAAAAGATGCCTTTTGAAAACATCATAGGAAAAGGAGAAAATGCTGGTAACCAGCATTTTCTCCCTTTTCCACAATGTTTTCTGCCCATCCAAAAACAAATTTTAATTTTTGAGCCGCAGTTTTTTTGTTGTATGCAAATGCTTTCAGTGTAGACATGTCTACAATTTTGTCGTTTGGTTTAGAGAATAATTGAGACTTGATAAAAATGTGATGTAGAAGAAGTGGAAAAAAATAGCAACTGCAAAAGGAACTGTTATACCATAATGTCTTATTGACTTCTCCCTCCTCCTTCAATTGATGTTTCCCAAGTTTTTCTCTCAATGAAAAAGGACTTCTTATATGGCGCATCCATCACAAATTGATGTCATCACAAATTGATAACATCAGTCACTTATTTGAATATACATACATTTCGGATAACATTATAAACTTTCAGTTACCTAGAATTTGTAAAGTGGCTTGAAAGAACTTGAAGTATGAGAAAGTATTAAAGATTAGAGTCCCACATAAAAGTCTCTCCTGCCAATATCAACCACAAAAATATTTAGCAAAGAGTATAAAGAAAGATCAGCCTGTACATACATGCATTCTAATCTTGCTTTACATTCTTTGCTTCTCTATGGGTACTTTGGTCACATGAACCCAATCCAATCCCATTTTCTTAAACGAAATTGTCGTCTGCAAATGCTTTCAATTTGGACGCGGCCAAATTTTTGTCATCTGGTAAAGGGTTAAAATTCAAATGCAGTGTGATAACTGTTTTATCTCTATTGTTCACCTCCTGTTTTTGAAAATGTAATAGGGGTGTTAAAATTGAGACATTACAGTCCCCTGTTTTTTGAAAATGTAATAGGGGTGTTAAAATGAGACATTACAGTCCCCTGTTTTTGAAAATGTAATAGGGGTGTTAAAATGAGATATTACAGTCCCCTGTTTTTGAAAATGTAATAGGGGTGTTAAAATGAGACATTACAGTATATCTTATTCAGAGAAATAGGCTGTACATATGGAGACAGTGTTTAGATAGGTCGAAAATAACCCTGTGAGTGCCAAATACCAGTTATTGAAAACGAATATACCTGTGTTCATTTGGGGAAAAGTGGACCAGTGACATCACTGGCATCATCATCATTATCATTATTATCATTATGACTAGAACAATCATCATCATCATCGTCATGATGACAACCACCAAGCTGATCATCATTATCATGCCACAAATTATCTAAATAGGTAGATCTATCAACTTCACTCTTTACCACACTAGAAAAATTTAGACTGGTCCAAATTGAAAGCATTTGCAGACGAGAAAATGAAGGTGACTGAAAAATTGAAATTTGTTCTGGGACAGGTAGAAAACACTGTGGGAAAAGGAGAAAATGCTGGTTACCAGCATTTTCTCCTTTTCCCACTGTGTTTTCAAAAGGCTTCTTTCTCAGGGGCGTCAAAAGTAGGGATTGCGTGGTAGTGGGTTAACAACTAGGTAAGGCACTATTGAAAATGATATTAACCCCATACCACATTAGCCTGAGTTTTAAGAACCTGAGAAAGACATGCATTAAAATCAAAACTTTGTGGAAAAAAGGAGAAAATCCTGGTATCCATCATTTTCTCCTTTCCTCACAAATGTTTTCTACTCTCCTAAAGTCAAGTTTCAACTTTTGAGTCACATTAATTTTGTCGTCTGCAAAAAGCTTTCAATTTGGACAAGTCTAAAATTGTGTTGTTTCGTAAAGAGTTAACTCTTTACCAAACCACAAAATTTTAGACTAGTCCAAACTGAAAGCCTTTGCATATGACAAATTAAATGTGACTCAAATTTTGAAGATTGTTCTGGAAGGGGTAGAAAACATTGTGGGAAAAGGAGAAAATGCTGGTTACCAGCATTTTCTCGTTCCCCACAGTGTTTTCAGAAGGCTTCTTTTTCAGGGGCATCAAAAGTAGGGATTGTGTGGTAAAGAGTCAGCCATGATAAACCATGAAATAAATTGGCCAAAAAGACATTTTGTTTGACCGCCAAAAAAAAAAAGGACTTCGTCAGCTTAAGATTAGTAATTTCTCCATTTCTCAAATTGTTTACAGATATAATTTTTCTGCAGATCTTTGAAACGTAGCTTCTATGAGTACAGTAAGGTTCATGAAAGATATGAATGTAATAGGTCACTGTTTTTTTTTTTTGTATGACAGAAAATATCAGGTGGATTTATACTCTACAAACTACAAAGTTTATTTATGCAGCTAAATAGTTGTTTATGTTATGTTTTTTTAAATTGATATCTCACATTATCATTCCATACTGACATCGATATATATTTTTGTACATATGTCTATATATGTACCATATGTATGTGAGAATAACATATGTGTATAATGTTAAGCACTAGGGAACATAAATGTGTAATATAAGTTTCAATCTTTACACTATAATTGATCTCTTGAATATTTCTTTAACTCTTTACCACACAGCAAAATTTTAGACTGGTTCAAATTGAAAGCAATTGCAGACAACAAAATAAAGGTGACTGAAAAATTGAAATTTGTTCTGGGAAGGGTAGATAATGCTGGTTACCAGCATTTTCTCCTTTTCCCACAATGTTTTCTAAAGGCCTCTTTCTCAGGGGCGTCAAAAGTAGGGATTGTGTGGTAATGGGTTAATCTCATTAGAAACAAATTTTCTTACTTAACCCTTAACCCTATCCCAAGTTTTAACGACCCCAAGGAGAAGGCCTTTTGAAAACATTGTCGAAAAAGGATAAAATGCTGAAAACCAGCATTTTCATTTCTTCCAACAGTGTTTTCTCCCCTTCTCAAATCAAATTTCTATTTTTGAGCCACACTTATTATGTTGTCTGCAAATGCTTTCAATTTGGATTAGTCTAAAATTTTGTCGTTGGCAAAATAGTTAATTTTTTACCAAGTAACAAAAATAAACTGAATCCAAATGTAAAGCATTTGCAGTTGATATATTGCCTTTACCAGACAGCAAAGCTTTAGACATGTCTGAATTGGAAGAAGTTGCAGACGACAAATGTTGGAATATGCTAAATGTAGAAAACAATGTTGGGAAAGAGCATCATGTTTTTCAAGGTTGCCTAGAATGTATCAGCAAAGCAGATAGTGTAGGTCAAAGATCAGAGTGCATGTTCTGTGCGGTCAGGTTTTGATCTACACCACTGGCCATAAAGGCAAATAATGTTTTGAAAGGCACTGTTAACTCTTTACCATACAATCCCAACTTTTAACGACCCAGAAGTAGAAGCCTTTTGAAAACATTGTTGGAAAAGGAGAAAATGCTGGTTACCAGCATTTTCTCCTTTTCCCACAATGTTTTCTACCCTTCCAAAAATTTCAATTTTTGAGCCACATTTATTTTGTTGTCTGCAAGTGCTTTCAGTTTGGACAAATCTTCAATTTTGTCGTTTAGTAAAGAGTTAAAATATGTAAGATTGTATAATTAATATGTCTGTGTTCGTGAAGTCTGTATAGTGTCAGATAGTACATTGTGTTCATCTAAATTATGTTCCCTAAAATAGACATAGTCCTGTAACTCTTTCCCAAACAAGCCCTGGTTTTACGTCTCTGCATTTCAGGTCTTTAGAAAACACTGAGGGAAAAGGAGAAATTGCTTGTAACGAGCAATTTCTCCTTTTCCCACAGTGTTTTCTAACCTATCGGAAAATTTTCTCCCATTCTCATCAAATTCAAAATTGTCATCTGCAAATACTTTGAGTTTTTGACAGTCTAAAATTTATCATTTGGGATAGGGTTAAGGCTTACTGAACTTTCTGTGTAGTCTGATCTTGCTCTACACTGTTCACAAAAAGCAACTTGAATCAGTTCCAGCACTTTGAGTTAGTGTTCAAAATTATCCCTTGCTGTTTAATAGGCCATTAACCCTTTAAGATTAATTCTATAACAAAGAACAAAATTTGAAACTTGTTTAAAATGAAAGCATTCGCAGATATCATATAAACTTGATTCAAAAATTAAAACCTGACTTGAGAAGAGTAGAAAGTATTGTAGGGAAAGGAGAAAATGCTGGGTACCAGCATTTTCTCCTTTTCCCACCATGTTTTCAGAGGGTTTCTTCCTGTGGGTCATAAAATCCAGAGATTGTTTGGTAAAGAGTTAAATAAGAGTAACATTTAACTGTGAAGCAGGTCTCGGGAAAGGAAATGAGAGTTGCATGGTTTTTCACGTAATTGTTTCTGCTGGCACTGAAATATATTACCGTTTAAATCAGGACAGCACTGTTTGGGATAAAAGGCTGTAAGTTCTAGACAAGAGCACTTTTTGTAGATTAGAGATAAAGGTATCTACTCGCATTAGTAGATGGTTATTGTATCAGATTCAGTCTGTTTTCTTCAAACAAAAAAGGATCCCTCTGTCATCCGTATGATTACACTTTCCTGTTGACACATCATACACAACTCTGGCTACCTGTGAAATAATTCAGATAACAACCTTTCAAACCAAAAATGATGGCTCTGCTATGTTTTAACCCTTTACTCCATAGATACTCATTTCTATGAATTGCTTGTAGGAGCCTTTGGAAAACATTGTTGCAAAAGGTGAAATTGCCCGTGATGAGCAATCTCACCTTTTGTCACAATGTTTTCTATGCTATCAAAAGGTGTCATATACACATAAGAAACAGCTTCATCTTTGCTATTATTTAGGGTCAATTAGAGATACCATAGAAATGCCTTATGGGGTAAAGGGTTAAGTTAAACATTCTTTATGAATGTGCATTTTTAAGGAGGAACTGGAAAAGTGGTAATGGATTTCTGGGGAAAAAGCATAGGATAGTTGGCAGATGAACTTTGGCCCTGTTCACGGGTATTTTCTGGAATGCAATCTCATAAAACCTTTGACAATATAATTCTTTTGTGAATGAGTCATATCAGAAAAACATGGCCCAGGAACAGACTTGGTGAAATTTGATTACTGGCAAAATTTACATATGGTACTAATGTATATTGCAAATACCTTATATTGCACCTTTTGCATTATGTAAATTTCCATGTGAGGCAGACACATATTCACATTACCAATACCAGTCACATTATGGAAATTTTCATCTAAGGAACAAGATTAAATTGTTTAATAGATCATTTTTTTTTTTTTTTTTGGTAATGTTTCTTTACTGGCTATACAATAAATGTGATTAGTAGAAAGCTTGTTTTCTTTGATTTGTGAAAAAGTTCATGTAAATCTTTTTTCATTGACATGGTTTGTATTGCATAAATTTTGGAAAAGGAATATTTACAGCACAGTGTCGAATTTTAATGAATCTGATATGGAAGGCTTTTGCAAACATTATGGGAAAAAGAGAAAATGCTAGAAACCAGCATTCCATAAAACAAATTTTAGTTTTTTAGTCACATATATTCAGTCATCACCGTTTCTTTCAATCTGAAATGGGCTAGAATTTTAGTGTTTTTATTAACTGGCAACACATTAAATTGAGTAAAAACAAACAAGGGAAAAAAAGGTATTCTTTGAGTAATTAGAAATTTAAATGTAAATTATTCTTTCTTGAAAGAAATATCCATCTAAGTGAACATTCATTTCACTGTTTTCCACACAGTCATGACTTTTAACACCCCTGTATAAGAAGCCTTTTGAAAACATTGTTGGAAAAGGAGGGAATGCTGGTAACCAGGATTTTCTCCTTTCCCACAATGTGTTCTTCCCAATCCTAAACAAAAATTGTTATTTCATTTACGTTAACTGAATTCCTTTTGAAGAATATTCTTCTTTTCTTCATGTTACAGGTGTTTAAAAAAGGAAGAGATTCTGAAAATATGTACTTTCCTTGTTACATATCGATTTCATGTAAAGAATGTGTTCTTTTCTCCCTTGACATATTCTAATTTCATGTAAAAAGAACATGTTCTTATCTTCCTTATCCCATGTTAGTTTCCTGTGAAGAAAATGTACTTTCTTCCTTGCACATGTTCAAGAACAGAATTTTTCATGTTACAGTTTCTTACAAAAGGAAGAGGTACTGAAAGTATGTACTTTCCTTGTTACATGTCTATTTCATGCAAAGAATATGCTTTTTTCACCCTTGTTACAGGCTAATTTCATGTAAAAAAACATGTTCTTTTCTTCCTCTTCCCATGTTAGTGTTATGTGAAGAAAATGTAGTTTTCTTCCTAGGTAAATGTTCGAGAACATGATTTTTTCACAATTTTTTTTTACTGTACTCTTTTTGTGTACATTGAAACATTCCTTCTCAGATGTTTATTAGTACAAATAAGGAATACTATTTTTGATACAGTTGTGTATATTGTGAACTGAACATTAACTCTCCAACTGAGAATTTTGAGTTTTAATCACTTTGGGGAAGAAGGCTTTTCAAAGCAGCATTGGAAAAGTAGGAAATGCTTAACATCAGCTTGAATACTCCTGTCATCCCTCTCTGTCTCTCTCTTTCTGTCTCTTCCTGTCTTTCTCTTTGTCACTTTTTACCCCCTCCACCCCTCAGGTTTTTATGCTTCTCAGTCTATTTGCATAATATTTAGCAATTTTTTATGTGGAAAAAGTTGTCTTGTTGTATCTTTAGATATGGTTTTTAATCTTTCATTCTTTGGTGTTTGGGACCAACTGCCGACGAATATTCCCCAGTTTATACTCGTCAACTTTTTAGCTCACTTGACCACGAAGTGCTCAGAGTGAGCTATTGTGATAGTGCCGTGTCCGTTGTCAACTTTTACCTTGTGTACGCTCTAGAGGCCACATTTTTAGTCCGATACTCATGAAAGTTGGTCAGAATGTTTTCCTCAATGAAATCTCACACAAATTCGAAAAATGGTAATGTAGGGTCAAAAACTAGGTCACTAGATCAAATCTTAGAAAAACCTTGTGTATGCTCTAGAGGCCACATATTCAGTTTGATACTCATGAAAGTTGGTCAGAATGTTTTCCTTGATGATATCTCAGACAAGTTTGAAAATGGGTCATGTCGGATAAAAAACTAGGTCACTAGGTCAAATCTTAGGAAAACTTTGTGTATGCGGTAGAGGCCACATTTTCAGTCCGATACTCATGAAAGTCGGTCAGAATGTTTGCCTCAATGATATCTCGTATGAGTTTGAAAAATGGGTCATGTGGGGTCAAAAACTAGATTACTAGGTCAAATCTTAGAAAAACCTTGTGTACGCTCTAGAGGCCACATTTTCAGTCCAAAACTCTTGAAAGTTGGTCAGAACGTTTGTCTTGGTGATATTACTGATGGGTTCGAAAATGGGTCATGTCTGGTCAAAAACTAGGTCACTAGATCAAATCTTAGAAAAACCTTGTGTACACTGTAGAGGCCACATTTTCAGTCTGATTCTTATGAAAGTTAGTGAGAATATTTGCCTTGATAATATCTGGGACAAGATCAAAAATGGGTCATGTCAGGTCAAAAACTAGGTCAGTAGGTAAAATCTTAGAAAAACCTTGTGTACCCTCTAGAAGCCACATTTTCAGTCCAAAACTCTTGAAAGGTGGTCAGAATGTTTGCCTTGATGATATCTCTGACGACTTTGAAAATGGGTCATGTCAGGTCAGAAACTAGTTCACCAGGTAAAATGATAGAAAAATCTTTTGTACACTCTAGAGGCCACCGTTTCAGTCCAAAACTCTTGTAAGTTGGTCAGAATGTTTTTCTTGATGATATCTCAGACTAGATTGAAAATGGTGTGTGTCGGGTCAAAAACTAGGTCACCAGGTCAAATCTCAGAAAAACCTTGTACATGTATATACTCTGGATGCCACATTTTCCGGCCAACACTCTTGAAAATTGGTCAGAATGTTTGCCTGGATAATATCTCAGATGATTTTGAAAATGGGTCATGATGGGTCAAAAACTGGGTCAATAGGTGAAATATTACCTTGTGTATGCTCTGGAGGACACATTTTAAGTCTGATACTCCTAAAACATATTCATAATATTTGTCCTGGTCATACCTTGAATGAGTTGGAAAATGGGTCATGTAGAGTCAAAAACTAGGTCAATGGGTCAAATATTAGAAAAACCTTATGTATACTCTAGAGGCCACATTTTCTTCCTGATACCTTTCAAACTTGGTCAGAATGTTTGTTTTGGTGATATCTGGAAAGACTTTGATAATTGGTAATTGTCGAGTCCAAAACTAGGTCACTTTGTCAAATCTTAGAAAAACCTTTTGTACACTGTAGAGGCCACATTTTCAGTCCAATACTCATGAAAGTTGGTCAGAATGCTTGTCTTATTGATATCTCAAAAATGTTTGAATAAATGTCTGATAAAAAACTAGGTCACGGCGAAACTAGATTGAAAATGGTTTATGTTTTGTCAAAAAACTCAGGTGAGCGTTTCAGGGCCATCATGGCCCTCTTGTATGTAAAATATTAAAGGGTTTTGTTTTTGTATTTTTCAGATGTCATCCACTTTTCGCCAAAAAATTAATCAGAAAATTTATTTGATTTTGTCATTCTTGATTAGATTCTCTGTAATCTGTAATCATGTTTAACTTGCACACTGCTGTCTGTTGTTTCAATGATGGTTATGTGGGAAAGCAGCCAATGGCTTGGAAAGAATATTGTGCAGAGTACTGGTAACAGAAACTTCAGGAAAGCATGAAAAGGTGCACAGGCGATCTAACTGTAATAATGTTAAAAAAAGGCGTTAAAAACCATGCAATCAGTCAATCAATCTTTACCTGCATGTATAAGACAGAAAAATATGCTTCAGTAGATAAAACTGGCAGTGTGATGGAAGTACAAATCTGTTAGTATAGTGTTTTATACGCAGACAATCAGTTTAACCCTTTACCACACAATGATGCCTTTTCCCTGAAAGAGGAAGTTTTTAAAACATTGTGGGAAAAGGAGAAAATGATGGTAACCACCATTTTCTCCTTTTCCCACAATGTTTTCTACCCTGCTGGAAACAATTTTTAATCTTTGAGTTACTTTTTTTTTGTAGTCTGCAAGTGCTTTCAATTTGGACCAGTCTAAAATTTTGTTGTTCGATAAAGGGTTAATGAATTTATGGACATTAGGAAACAATTTTTTTGGGAGAACTTTACTGGATTACTTTATCCATTACCATTAAACCTTAAGTTGTAATGACCATGAGATAGAAAAAAGATTCTGAAAACATTATGGGAAAAGGAGAAAATGCTGGTCACCAGCATTTTCTCCCTTTTCCCATAATGCTTTCTACCCATTCAAAAGCAGATTTGACTCTTTGGCCACATCTGCACTGTCGTCTACAAATCCTTTTCATGTTGTACAAGTCTTGAATTTTGTTGTTGGGTAAAGAATTATTTCTTTACCAAACAATCTTTTGTTTTCATGAACCTGAAGGCAAGGCTTCTGAAAACACCATGGGATATAGAAAATACTGATGACCAGGTCTTTCTCATTTTGCCACTATGTTTTCTGCTGTATGTCAACTCAGTCATTGTATTTTAACCATAATTTGTCACGCGAAAGTATCTTTACCATGTTTGATGTGTTTGCTTTGAAAATTGTACTTTGATTTTCTCTTCATCTGTCCTTGATCTGGGCCATGCCCCAGACAGGTGTTAGTTATGTTTGGAAGATTGTGTAAGATACAGGGTTAACCCTTCACCACATGGCAAAATTTTAGACCTCTCCAATTTCAAAGCATTTGCAGGCGACAATTTCACAGTGACTCAAATGATGTAATTCAATTTTTCGTTGATAGGGTAGAAAACTTTGTGTGAAAAGGAGAAAATGCTGGTTACCAGCATTTTCTCCTTTTTCCACAATGTTTTCAACAGGCTTCTCTCTAAAGGGTCGTTAAAACTTGGGATTGTGCGGTACAGAGTTAAATCTATTTTGACTCTTTGCTAAATGACAAAACTTTAGACTGGTCCAAATTGAAAGCATTTAATTTTTGCAGACAACAGATTCAGTTTTGCACATGTTATGATAGGAAGCATACCAGTGACTCTCTTCCAACTATGCTCTGTTACGTATTTTAATTATTTTCTTTCACTGACGTTTTTGTCCTTCTTGAAATAATTGATTATGTTTAGTTGGTCAGGAAATTAGCCTTTAACTCATTACCAAATGACAAAATGTTGGACTTCTCCAAAATGAAAGCATTTGCAGACGACAAAGTACCTGTAAATAAATTGAATTTTGAATTGGAAAGGGTAGAAAATATAGTGGGAAAAGGAGAAAATGCTGGTAACCAGCATTTTCTCCTTTTCCCACAATATTTTCTACCCTATCAATGTCAGAAATATCCATATTACCAAGATTTAATTTGTTGTTTGCAGATTTGTTGAATTTGGCCTCGTTCAAAAATTTGTGATTTGGTAAAGAGTAGTCTTGTCCAGATGACAAAATTTTGGACTCAACCAAATTGAAAGCATTTGCAGACAACAAAAACAGATGTAGCTAAAACGATGATTTCTGTCTCCAATAGGGTGTTTCTCATAAGATATAAGTCATTGTGGGATAAGGAGAATTTTTTTTCTTTTCCCACAATGTTTCCCACGGTTGTTAGAGCTCGGGATTCTATGGTGATGGGTAAAAGTTAGGGGCTTTTAACCCTTTACCACACGTCAAAATTTTAGGCCAATCAAAATTGAAAGTATTAATTTTGCAGACGACAATTTTCGAAGTGGCTCAAATGGTGCAAGTTTCCTTTCATAGGGTAAAAAACTTTGTGGAAAAAGGAGAAAATGCTGGTTACCAGCATTTTCTCCTTTTCCCAGTGTTTTCAAAAGGCTTCTTCCTCAGGGTCGTTAAAAGTCGTCTTAGTGTGGTGAAGGGTTAAGAGGCAAAGTTTGTTGTATTTCATGAATTGACAAGTTTTCTGATGTATATGACTCACTGTTTACTGCTTTCGTACTCTTACCCTCATGTTGTAGAACTGCAGACTTTTGAAAACATTCCTACAGATACAGAGAAATTGCTAATTTCAGGTATTTTCTTCAGTGTTGCATAATGTTTTTTAATCATTATCAGTTCTTTAACTCATTACCAGACGACAAAATTTTAAGTTTGTCCAAATTGAAAGCATTTGCAGACGACAAAATAAAAGTGACTTAAAAATTTGAAATTTGTTTTGTGAAGGGTAGAAAACATTGTGGGAAAAGGAGAAAATGTTGGTTACCAGCATTTTCTCCTTTTCCCACAATATTTTCTAAAGGCTTCTTTCTCAGAGTCGTTAAAAGTAGGGATTGTGTGGTAATGGGTCAACTTTTCACCCAATATTACAGTTGTTTTTTTTTATTATCTTAGTTTAAATCGTAATGGTCTCTAGTTTTTTTTTTCTTTTTTTAAACTCTTTACCAAACAACAGAATTTTAGGCTTATCTTATTATAATTGAAAGCATTTGCAGACGACAAATCAAGTGTCACTTGAAAAATGAAAGGAAGAGTTGAAAACATTGTGGGAAAAGGAGAAAATGCAGGTTACCAGCATTTTCTCCTTTTCCCACAACGTTTTCAGAATGTTTCTTCTAAGGGGTTGGAAAAACCAGGGATTGTTTGGTGAAAGATTAAAAGGGTAGGAAACATTGTGGATAAAGCAGAAAAATGCTGGTTACAAAGATTTTTATCCTTTCTTCTAAATGTTTCCAAAAGCCTTCTTCTGTAGAGTAGTTTAACCCATTACCACACAATTTCAACTTTTGATACCCCTGTGAAAGAAGCCTGTTGAAAACATTGTGGGAAAAGGAGAAAATGCTGGTAACCAGCATTTTCTCTTTTTCCCACAATGTTTTTCTCTCTGTCCTTAAACAAATTTCAATTCTGTAGTCACATTCATTTTGTCGTCTGCAAATGCTTTCAATTTGGACCAGTCTGAAATTTTGTCGTTTGGTAGAGTCAAACACAGAATAGTTTGGTAAATGTTTATATAAGTATTATGACACAAAGAAATGGAAGTAATGTTGAAGCATATTTATTATAATCATTTTATCACTGTGTAAGGAAAGATTACATTAAAAATGATATCTCTTGCTTTTCTGGTCTTTGTTGTTGCTTTCATAAGGGATTTGTCGAATATTTTATCCATAGCCATAGCCTGCACAATTTACCATTTTTTCGGCAATGTTCCTACTTGCAGTCTACTGACTGTATACACAGACTGCCTTGACATGATGTCACACTTGCATGAAGATAAGCGAATCAGGGGAAGAAAGCCATGTACCATTTTTAGGGCCGTATATCAGCGTGACAATTTGGCAGTGGTTTACAGGCATGTTACTGGGTGGTATTTATGAAAAATTTCTTATACATGTTTAACTGACATCATTTGCAGCTGATTAAAATTAAAAAAAAGTCTGGTCAAAATATTTTAGGATTTGCCCTTTAAAGGTGGCCCTTCAGATTTTGGGACGAAAATTTTACAAAAATACAAAAAAATCATCCTTATACTCCCATAGCCTTTTGATTTGCGTACATAAAACCCCAGTTGTCGAAAACCATCCGATAACACGAGAAATTGGAGATTTATTACGGACTAGGTTGACACCAACAGGAGACACGTTCTATTTTTAGATTATCAATTCCTTCATTTATATACAGGAAAACACAGACAAAGTTTCAAACATCCGTCCGAAGAAGACATTATGAAAAATAAATATTACATGATTGTTATGTGATGGAATTTAAGCGTTATGAGTCACGTGCCAGTCACTTGACATTCCCACAATGCTTTATTGGTTTTTGGCACGAAATCTAAAAATAGCTTAAGAGGCTACGTAGCCTTGTAAGGGAATACCATCAAAAAAATTTTTTTTAGTAATTTTATGATTCTTAATTATTGATCCGACAACACTAGAAATTTGAGATTTTCTACGGCCCAGGTTGACACCAACAGGACACACGTTCTACTTTTAGATGATCAATTCTCTCCTTTACATACGGGAATACACAGACGAAGTTTCAAACAGAGCGTCCGAAGAAGACATGATGGAAAATAATTATTACATGTTTGTTATGTGATGGAATTTAAGCGTTATAAGTCACGTGTCAGTCACTCGACATTCTCACATTGCTTTATTGAATTTTCGCGCGAAATCTAAAAATATCTTAAGAGGCTATGTAGCCGTTTAAGGGAATACCATCAAAAAAATTTTTTTTGTAATTTTATGATTCTTAATTATTGATGATTTGTTTTATTTTTTCATATAAATTTCAGTGACATATATATTCTTTAATTTGGTGAGATGTAAAAATTCCAAATACCCACTTTTAAAACATAGTGGGAAAAGGGAAAATTGCAGGTCACCAGCCTATCCAATATCTTAACCCTTTCCAAAACAATACCTGGCTTTTGCGACCTAGAGATAAAATCCTAAAAACGTGAGAAAAAAAAAACATTTTCTCCTTTACCCACAATGTTTTCTACCCTGCTGGAAACAAATTTCAATTTTTGAGTTATGTTTATTTTCTTGTCTGAAAGTGCTGTCAATTTTGACCAGTCTAAAATTTTGTCGTTCGTTAAAGGGTTAAAATTATAATACTACCAGACAACAAAATTATGGACCTGCCCAAACTCAAAGCGCTTCCACATGACAGAGTGAACATGAATCTAACACTGAAATTTAGTCACTGAGAGAAAGAAAATGTTGTGAGGGGTGCAGATGTAATGTTTTTTTAATTCTTTCGAAAATATTGTGGGAATATGAAAAATGCAAAATGCAAGCATGTCGCAATATTTTGTCAGGCACACAATAATCAAATGGACCTATCCAATTCATGTATACAGTTATATCTTTCCTAGAAGACAACCTTATGGACCTGTCCAAACTCAAAGCACATGCAGTAACAAAATTAACATGAATCAAACATTGAAATTCAGTTGCTGACTGGAAAAATATTTTGGGAAAATGGAAAATATGCAGCATTTTGTTCTTTTCCCATAATAGTTTCCAAAGTCTTCTTTTTCGATATTGTTAAAACCTGGTATTGTGGGATGAAGGTATAAAGGAAAAATATTTGGACTGGCCCAACAAACATTTGACATTCACTCACAATCACATTCTAAAATAAACACCAATGCAAAGAAAACAATGAAATATATATTATGTCATTGTTGTATTTTCATGATTAGGTACTGTATGTACAAATCGTAAATAAATCTATGTCTGTCTTAAATCGATGTCTCTGTCTTATTTTTCCAAAATGAACTAACCCATTACAATCAGTGTTTTTCCAACCAAGATGGAAGGTTTAAAATTCATTGATGGAAAAGGAGATCTGTTAAACAGCATTTTCTCCTTCGCCCACAATGTTTCTATCATTTCAAAAAAGCTTTCCATCTTTGGAGCATATTTTCAACCCTTTACCACACAAACAAATTTTAGACCAGTCCCAATTGAAAACATTTGCAGATGAAAGTTCAATGTGGCTCATATATAAAGATTTCGGGAAAAGGAGAAAATGCTGGCAACCAGCATTTTCTCCTTTTCTCACAATGTTTTCAGCCTTCTCTTGCAGGGGTAATAAAAGTCATTGTGTGGTAAAGGGTCATCAGTGCATGCTTTCCAAGCGGGCAAGTCTAAGATTTTACAGTGTAGTATATGGTTTGTCCAAATATCACACGTTTACAAGCTACTATGAGAAGGGTTAAAAAAAAAAAAGAGAAAAATAAATCCAGAATAAGTAGACTCATCCAAATCTAAGAAAGTAAAACATCATTTTTTCAAGGTGGAAAAAAAGGCAACTGGGATAGTTTTACAAAAATAGGCTCACTGAAAATAAATGGACTCTTCCAATTTCAGTGAATTGTAAGAGGTCTTAAACATCATTGAATAGATTTATCCAAATTCATTTACTTGTAAATGAAATGGACTTTCCAAAATTCAATGACTTGTAAAAGAACTAGAAATATATTAAATGGACTCTTCCAGAATATTTGATTTTTAAAGAAAATTTCGGTTAAAATTAACTGGACCCTTCCAAATTCAATAAATTCCAAGTCAACGGAATAAATCTAAAATGAACTCTTCCAACTTGAAAAATTAATATAAAATGAACCCAAAGTTAATAATGGACTCTTCTAAATTAAGAATTTGTAAGAGAAATGAAATTTTTCTATGAAATGGACTAGTCCAAATTTAAAGGATCATGAGAAACAGCAATTAAATGGAATGGACTGTTCCAAATTCAATGATACGCAATGGAATTGAAAAAGCTAGAATGGACTCTTCCAATTTCAATAATTTCTATACTATACCTTGTTAAAAATGAAATCGACTCTTCCAAATTGAATGAATGATGAGACCTGAAAAAATAAGTAGAATGGACTCTTCCATATCTAAAAAAACCCTAAAAATAAAAGACTCTTCCAATTTCAGTGGAATGAATTCCAAGTCAACCAAATAAATTTAAAATGGACTCTTCCAACTTGAAAGATAAAAAAAAATAACCCAAAGTTAATAATGGACTCTTCTAAATTAAGAAATTCTAAGAGAAATGAATTTTTTCTATGAAATGGACTAGTCCATATTCAAAGAATGATGAGAAACTGCATTTAAATGGAATAGACTCTTCCAAATTCAATGATAAGCAGTGGAATTGAAAAAAGCTAGAATGGACTCTTCCAATTTCAATAATTTCTATACTAAAACTTGTTCAATATGAAATTGACTCTTCCAAATTCAATGAATGATGAGACCCCAAAAATAAATAGAATGGACTCTTCCATCTTTATAAAAACCCTAAAAATAAATAATAGACTCTTCCAATTTCGGTGGATAGTGAGACCAGACAAAAGGTAAATTGGACTCTTCTACCTTAAAAAAAAAAAAGAAATGAATATAATAGACTCTTCCAAATTCAATGAAGAGTAAAGCTATAAATTTATAATGAATGGACTCTTCCAACTTCACTTTAATTATTGGACTCTTCCATTTTTTTTTAAATGTCAAAAGCTTAGAATTTGGTCAAGTCAAAGTTTTTGTAGTCTGAAGGGGTAAACAATAAATGAACTCTTCCACATTTCAGAAAATGGAAAAAGATTTATTCAATAAAGTGAACTGTTCCAGGGATAGAATTTAATATGAATATACAGGCACTGCAAAATAATAAATGGAACCTTCCAAGTTAAATGGACTGACTGCTTAACCCTCACAAATTTTAAAGGAAATTTCATAAATCATGAGAATGAAGCCTTTTTGAAACATTGCGAGAAAAAGGAGAAAATGCTCCCTTACATTACAAAATAAATTTTATCAGTCAACAGAAAGAAGCTTTTGAAAACATTGTGGGAAAATGAGAAAATGCTCCTTTTTTCACATTGTTTTCTATTCTATTAAAGCAAACTTCTATAATTTGAGAAACATTTGAGTTATTTTTCTGCAAATAACTTTGATTTGGACAAGTTTATTTTTTGTTATTGTAAGGTAAAGGGTCAAATGTACTGAAAGAGTTAAACCCATTCAACATAAATAGATTCATCCAGATATGCCCACCCCCACCACACTGGACACAAAAGGGGGGGCAGGTTTCATGAAAGTGAGAATTTCGTGCAGTTAACCCTTAACCACATCATACAATACTTTTTTTTATGATGTCCGTACCTATCAAAAAGGGTGTAAGAACAATGTTGAAAAAGGAGGAAATGCTGGTGACCAAGGTTTTCCACTTTTCCCCACAATGTTTTTAACCCTTTCAAACAAAAGTCTCTAATCTGTGTAACAATTAAATAGTCGTCTGCATTTGCTTTCAAATTTAGGCCAGTCTAAAATTTTGAAATGGGGTACAAAATTCGAGGGTTGACAATAACAACAAATCCCCAGCCTTGCATGCTTTGGACAATGAGTAAATACATGAAACCATTTGTCTTAACCCTTTACCACACAATGCCGACTTTTAATGACCCTGAGAAAGAAGACTTTTAAAAACATTGTGGGAAAAGGAGAAAATGCTGGTAACCAGCATTCTTTCCTTTTACCACAATATTTTCTACCCTTCTCAAACCAAATTTCAATTTTTCAGTCACAATTATTTTGTCGTCTGGTCTTTTTTCAAATTTGGACTAGTGTAAAATTTTATTGTTTGGTAAATAAAATTTTAGACTGGTCCAAATTGAAAGCACATGAAGATGACAAAAGTAAATCAAACATTGAAAATTTGTTTCAAAGCAAGGTAGAAAACATTGTGGGAAAAGGAGAAATTCATCTTTTGTACGGTCTTGCCAATCTATGAGGGAAGAGAAGGGTTGGTTATCCAGGAGTCTTGGGTTTGATCTACATTAGAGGCTTCAATTTTTATTTGGGATTGTTCTTGCCATGGGTACTGAACTTGAAATCCTAGCTTGAGATCCGATAGTACCAATCACAAAAGAGGTCTATCAGCGATACGTCATTCAAAGAAGCTATCCGATTGGTTAGTTCAGGGATCTTAAATTTACATATACGATCCTACTGGTTAGTTGTTTATGCGTTTTGAAGTGGAAGTAGGTCTGAATGATGTCATGTTTCGATTGACTTACAATAGCTACGGTTTATTTGTTGCTGTAGCAACGTGAATGTACCAATGAATTGATCTGAAGTATTTTGCATTTGTCAAAAATGATGCTTTTAAAGAATTCGATTTCATTCCTTCTAGAAACTTGAAGTTTCTTCTTGCTGTTCTGATTAAATGTACAATGGTCTCGCAATTATTTTGTTCTAATGCACTCGAGAAGTATCGAACTATTTGAAAGGCGTTTTGATAATGCTGTTCAGAGGCATTCGCAGCAAGCTGCCGAGCGCTGACATATGAAGGCGAGAATGAAAATCTCGCCTTCTAAAAACTGTTCATGAAATTTGGGGGCTACTTGCACTGTACAGACATGAAGAAATTCTTGAAAATTCTTCTTCTCTGAAACGACAAGGCAGATTTTAAAATAATTTCACAGAAATGTTCCTTGAATGACCCTTTTCAAATATTGTTCGCGAAATTTTGATAGGTCAAGAAACATGGCTTTGGTGAATGGGGGCTACTTGCACATATGGAAATTAAGTAACTCCCAAAAATTCTTATTTTCTGAAACTGCTGATCAGATTTTGAAAGGACTTTAACAGGTGACCTTTTGAAAATTGCTTGGCAAAATAATGATTTTGTTTCCAGTGTTTCAGTACCTCAAAAAAAGAAAATGACTATGGTTCTCTCAAAAACTTCAGGTGAGCGATTCAGGGCCATCTTGGCCCTATTGTTTATCAAACCCAAATTGAGTACACAAGTACCAGTAAGTATGCCAAAATTCAGCACATTTAGCCTTGCCAAAAAATGCAAATGTCTTAAACTTTGTCAACCAATACTATAAACAATTTTCAGGTTCTGCCTCTCTTTACCTGACAGTGTTGATCATAGAAAATCATCAGTAAATATGAAAGAGAAGTATACAATGGTAGCAGAATAAAGGTGTCCACATTTTTTATCAAACCCAAATCGAGTATATAAATACCAGTAAATGTTCCAAAATCCAGCACATTCAGCCTTGCTAAAAAATGCAAATGTCTTACTTCGTCAACCAATATTTTAGACAATTTTCAGGTTCTACCTCTCCTTATTTGACAGTGGTGAATATAGATCAGACTGCACATTCTGATCTTAATCCATACTGTCTGCAAAAGGTCAGCAAGTTGAGCTTAGTAACTTTAGGGTTAAGAAAGGAGATTTAAGTTTGAAATAACTTCATCTCTATCAAATCACAAATTTATGACTGGTTCAACTAGCATTTACAGACAAGACACCAGTATTTTCTTCTTTGCCCTTGGTATATGCGAAATCCCTATGCGTTGGGGCGTCAAAACTCAAGCCTCAGTAGCTCAGTCAGCAGAGTGGAAGGACTTGCCATTTTCTTTCCAAGAATTGATGACAGTCTTTGTGACAAGATTCATTCCTCTCTCAACTCTGACTGTTGTTTCAATGATGGTTACCGGTATAATGTGCAGAGTACTGGCATAAGTAACACCAGGAAAGCATGGATAGGTGCAGTGTCTGCAGCAATATAAATGAAACAAGATGTCTGTTTGTAAAACAGTCATGCCCCCTTCCCCCTACTGCCACATTGATACAGGAAGTGACACAATTCATAAATTGATATCCAACTGAATTGCGCTTCCGCTTTTTCCCAGTCAGCTTCGATGCTATGTCCCTGGTAATACGCAAATAAAATGTTGGAGCCACATATGATAATTTTTGAGACGCTTTAATTTTTTTTTTTTAGCAAATGGGTCAAGTGGCGAATGGCAGCGTGGGTCCTGAATCATCTGGTGGTCACTGTGATTTTGACCTTTCATGGATTAACCTTAAAATCAATAGGGATCATTTACACTCCAAGATGAGTATCTGTAAAGAATCTGAAGAATCTAGACCAATTCTGTGTGTAGTTATCATCTGGACAAGGTTTGGTCTATATATCAACATGTTGACAGTCACTGAATGTCTGTGCCAAATTTGAGAAACCTAGGTCAAGTCTGTGTATAGTTATCATCCAGACATGTTCTGGTCTATATATCAAGATGTTGACAGTCACTGTGGCCTCGACATTTGACCTTGAAATCAATCATCTACACTCGGAGATGAATATCTGTACAGAATATATGTCAACTCTGTGTCTAGATATCATCTGGACATGGTCTGGTCTATATATTATTAACTTGAAGGCCACTGTGACATTGACCTTTGCTGGATTAATCTCAAAATCAATAGGGATCATCTACACTCCGAGACAAATGTCTGTGCCAAATTTGACGAACCTAGGTCAATAATTCTTTGTCTAGTTATCATCAGAACAAGGTTTGTTCTATATATCTGTATGTTGACAGTCACTGTGACCTTGACATTTGACCGATTGACCTCACAATCAAAAGGGATCATGTACACTCCTAGATGCTTGTCTGTGCCAAATTTAACAAACCTAGGTCAATTCTATGTCTAGTTATCAGCCGACAAGGTATGGTCTACTGACAGACCAACCAAACGACCGACCAACCTACATTAGCAAAGCAATATACCACCACTTCACTGAAGGGGGCATTATAACGTTAATTTGAACAAGAGCAGAAAATTTTCCCAAGATATGCCTGTCCCAATGCCAGTTGTTGAGGGGGGAACATGAGTAACTTTCTTGGGCACTGCACTCCAAATATTGCAACAAATAAGCATAACCATATTTCAAGTCATTCCTACTTAAATTATGTCCCGGACCAGCAAGAAATGCTATAAAAATGAAGATCAAAGGAGAAATAACTCAAAATTCGTGCTAAGAAGAGAAAAAGTTGTTGTGCACTGTTTTGTAATTTTTCAACAATCATGCACGCCAAATTTGGAAATGTTCAGCTGAGAGATGACAGTTACATGCCAGACAAGCAGAAAATGCTGTAAAAAATGACAATCAAGGGAAAATAACTCCAAAGGCAGCTTAAGGTGGAGTTAAGGTTCTTTTGCAATGCACTCGGTTTTATTGCAACAAACACAAATGCCAAGTTTCAAGTCCATACATGGATCCGTGGAAATCGATATTTGACCAATCAGGACATCGTATTTATTCTACCCGATGTCCTACCTTGGTTTCTGCTATTTCGGCTCACAAATAAACGACTGTTAACGTTGGAAGAATGCAGTTCTCTTTATTTATCTTGTGTTTTTAACGTTTGAATTTTAGAAAAAGCTTAAAAAATATGCTTTGCGAACGTGTACCGATGACGCGAGATCATGCAGAGGCTATAGACAAGTTTAAATTGTGATGATTACTGAAAATTTGAACTTATGCACGGAGCTGATCAGCGCTGGATAATGGATTAATTTAAGGTATTCTTTAATTTTCCCCTCTGAAAGAGAAAACTGGAAAACAAGGGTAAAAATAGACCTATATGAAGTATTAATAAAAAGAAAATACTTTTACTTAAATATCTAACCTTGTTAAATAAATCTATGCACATCCAAAAAGTGGCCACGTAACTTGTCACCAATGTTTCAATTTGACATTAATCTTAACCCATGGTGCATGAAGAATATGCTGAATGTGTACTGGGATCGTATATACGATCTCTCATGTGTAGATATAGATCAGATTGCAAATTACATGATGACTAGTCTTGGATTTAAAGAACCTGCTGATTATACAATAAGCACTTTGACGTGTAGTTCTTCCTCACTAGGAGTATATTTCAGTTTAAAAAAAAAGTCTAAATTCTGATCTGGTGGAACTTGGAAATTTTTCTCTTATCTGTTTTAACCGTT
Organism: Tridacna crocea; assembly: GCA_943736015.1. Taxonomy (NCBI): domain Eukaryota; kingdom Metazoa; phylum Mollusca; class Bivalvia; order Cardiida; family Cardiidae; genus Tridacna; species Tridacna crocea. The sequence continues at coordinate 23,167,194 of OX031069.1, forward strand.
TACTACATAACGGGTTTTAACGACCCGTAGAAAGCTTAAAGCAAAGCGGAGAAAGGAGAAAATGCTTGTAACATTTTCTCCTTTCTCCACTTTGCTTTAAGCTTTCTCGCTGTGTTTTGCGCTCTTTCAAAAGCAAATTTAAAGTTTTGATTCATTCATTTAGTTGTCTGCAAATATTTGAGTTTGGATTGCTCTAAAAATGTTGTCATTTGGTGACGAGTTTAAATGGCACATCTGCACATTAGCACAAAGGGTGTCTTGGTAAACTGTTAATTTGATAAGAAGTGTGTTTGATTGCAAAGCAATTTGCCGCTCTAATCAACTTGACCACCCGTTGTCATCAGTATATCATATACTACCGTCAATGATATTAACAATTTTCTTAATTGAAAACACACTTAAACGCATTTTATAATCCATCAGACAACCCTTTTCCCCTTAACCTGATATTAAAATTTTTCATTAACTTAAACCTCTCTGTAGGATCAGACATTCTATAAACTTTTCGAAAGGTTTGTAATTCAGCGTTATTAAATTTGGTATGATGCCGAGATGACTTTACTAGCCAAACGAAAGCAATAAGTATCGTTAATTCTATTATTCTGTGGCAAAACGGAGATTTGTTGATGTTTCTTATGTGTTCAAATTCAAATTTTTGTTTAAACATGTAAATCTGTTACATTGTACGTCGCCCCCGTAATTCGCCCTTTTAATACATCTCCTTATGTAAATTAGTTAAGCATCTTTAAATTGCTTACTGAGAATTTATCATCGATAGGAATATATGATTAAATACTTTTTCCGGAATTTTATTGAGAGAAACAGTCACGACAGCACGATTTAAGTAGCTATCTGCTATACTGTATATGTATTGAATACGTTTGTTTGTGAGACCTTGGCAACACATCCTCGGATACCCCAGGGTCTCCCTATTTGCTACGCTACATCGACCCTGGGACAACTGACTAATAAAACTTTGAATCAGCCGCCGAAAATCGATACGAAACGTCATACCGTACAGTCCACTCGCCCATCACAAAATGATGATAGAACCAATGAAAAGCCAGCATTCGGCCAGCGGTAAAGCGAGCCGCCGAAAATCGATACGAAACGTCATAGCGTACAGTACACTCGCCCATCACAAAATGATGATGGAACCAATGAAAAGCCAGCATTCGGCCAGCGGTAAAGCGAAGGAAATTCAACTAATTGTCCCAGGGGTCGATGTAGCGTAGCAAATAGGGAGACCCCGGGGTATCCGAGGATGTTGGCAACAGTAACTAGGGTAGTCGGTTTATCTTATCACCACGGATCCATGTATTGGACTGGAGATTACAAAGTTATGCTCTGGATAAATTTATGCTCCAGAAAAACAACTAAATGCACACCTGCATGTCCTGATGCTTTTACGCCACGGGTAATCCCATAATACATCCCGTATTCGACATGCATATAAAAATATATTAAACATCACATACTCAAAGACAGGATTGTTTGGTAAAGGGTTTATAGTACAAGAAGACAGAATAACTACAGTTTAATGTTTTGAAGTCATGTTTTTAATAATAGGCTTTTACAAGTCTAAGATAAAAATAAGATCATATTTCTTCTATATTTACAACACTATTGTACAATGTTCTTATATTCAGACATTTCCACTGTGTTTTTCTAAGCCTTGAGACTTAACAACAATGTATGAATAAGTATTTAAAATACTGTATAAGTGGAAATTTTTTCAAGGTGGAAATATTTGTGATTTCGCAAATTTCAAATCTGCGAACTTTTCTGTTCCCATATCTAACAAGGAGTACCGGTACCCCTTTACAACAACACATAACGAGTGTCTTGAATTCCCAAACATTTTCCAATGCAAAATGTCTGTAATTGGTAATTCGCAGATTCAAGTATATATCCACTTACACAGTACACATACACAACTTTTGATACTCCTGCAGTTGAGAGAAACTGAAAATATTGTGGAAAAACAAGTAACTGCATGTTGGAACCACTCCAAAACAACAACTACTATCTGACCTACCTAAGACTATTTCAAAGCAAGAGTAATGAAGATTAAATGCTTTAATGAAAGGAAAACCTTGTGGGAAAGGGAGAAAATGCTGGTAAACATCATTTTCTTCCTTTCCCACAAGATTTTCTACAATTTTACAATGAAATTTTCTGAAGTTCTGTTTTTTTTCTGTCATCTGCAAATGCTTTTAATTTGGACCAGTCTAAGGCTTTATCGTTTAGTAAAGTATTAATCTATTTAGTAGTTTATGGGTTAACCCCTTTCCCCAAAAGGTATTTCTATGGTATCTCTAATGGACACTAAATAACAGCAAGGATGAAGCTGTTTCTTATGTGTATATTGCACCTTTTGATAGCATAGAAAACACTGTGACAAAGGATGAAATTGTTCGTCACGAGCAATTTCACCTTTTGCCACAATGTTTTCCAAAGGTTCCTACAAGCAATGCGTACAAATGAGTATCTATGAAGTAAAGGGTTTTAATTTTTGCATGTAAGATGTATATGCTTCCCACTTCACAATATTTTCAACAGCTATTCAGTGTAAAGGGTAAAGACTAGCATCCATGTGGAATCATCTGACGGAACAGTAACTGATAAAACAAAATATCAAGAGTTAACATATTCAACAAGAAGCTTAGAAACCTGTGAGCAAATTCACATATGGCATGCAACAAGCAAAGAGGGGCAATCAGACATTTACGTAAATTGTCGCCTTTGGTCAGCCTGAGAAGTCTGCACAGGCTTATCGGAGACTGCACTTAACAACTACATGACACTCTGTCATTCAGTAAACATATGCACAAGTGAAAATAACATAAAAAAATGGAAAGTGTTGTTTCGGATTAGCCTGCACATGCTGGTCCGAGACGGCACTACACACATATCTGAAATGCCCCTTTTCACATGTTGTAGGCTATATAGGGTGTCCCTGGACATGTTGCCAATTTAATCCTATTTCCAGACTGAAAGTGTAAGTTGAGCTTAATTGTACCAACTTATGGACTGATTGATTGAATGTATGGTGTTTTACGCCCTTTTCAGCCTTATTTCAGTTATATCATGGTGGCCAGTGCACCTATCCATGCTTTCCTGGAGTCTCTTTTCCCAGTATTCTATAGATTTTCAAGCCACTGGCTGCTTTCCCACAACCTTCATAATTGTCAGCAATGGGAGAGGAATGAATCCTGTCCCAATGAATATCGTTAATCCTTGGAAAGAAAGAGGCCAAGCCAGGGATCAAACTCAAGACCCCTTGTTCTCAAGTCCTGCATGCAACTGCTGATTGACTTGGAGTCTGCTGCACCAAATAAACATTTCCACTAATTTAGCAGGAAAGTTCTTTATTCTTTTCAAGAGGATAAAATGTCATTTGGCAGGAACTGTTTTTTCATAATGGCATTTTCTGCTAGATTTGACTGTTTAACTTGTCAATTTGTTTTGTGCAACTTTGATTACCATTTTCATAGAAATGGCAGTACAGCACCTCAAGAGAAAATGGTTAGCAAAGGGATAGATAAAAAAAATATATAAGTGATGGAATTTTAGTCAAATGAGCATTTAAATTAGTCCAAATACAGATTGAAAGAATTTTAAAAATGATAGAAATTAAGTGACATTAGCTTTTAAACAAGCCAAAGACATAGACTGAAAGAATATTTACAATAGCTGAAATTACCGGTATAGTCACATTAGCATTGAAACTAGACATTTAACTAGACTATTAAAAATTTTTAGAAGATGTTACAGTGCTGTTTTAGAAAACAAGAGGACCATGATGGTCCTATATCGCTCACCTGAGTATATTTGTAACTTATATGGTTTATCAAGGGCAGGCTATTAATTCTTTTCAAATAAGGCATACCCTGGGGTTTGTCACAAAAATATGTTTACAGATTTTCTTCTTTGTCTTTGGCCAGTGGAGCTAAAAGCTGCTGCTTATCATCAATTTTTCTCTTCACAGTGTCTTGTTCCCTTTTTGACTTGTAGTTTAGCCATTACCAGACGACAAAATTTTAGACCGTTCCAAATTGAAACAAATTGCAGACGACATTTTAAAATATATCTAAAATGAAAAATAAGTGATCTATATGGTAGAAAAGATTGTGAGAAAGGAGAAATTGCTTGTTACAAACAATTTCTCCTTCTTAGATGGAATTGATTTTAAAAATTTCCTTCTATGATTCCATGTGAAATAGTGTGCACCAGGGCACAGAGCCAAAATATGACCCCAAGGGGATAATTTTAATTATTTTTATAAAGGGTCACTAGATGATGCTACATGCAAAATATTAATGCTCGAGCCTTTATGGTTTGTCACTAGTAGATTTTTAAAAGATTTCCTTCTTTGTTTCTATGTAAAATAGGGTGCGCCCAGGCAGAGCCCAAATATGACCGCAGAGGGATAATTCTAGCAATTTTGGTAGAAGATTATCAGATTTTGCTACATAGCAAATATGAATGCTCTAGCCATTAAGGTTTGTCAGAAAAAGATTTATTAAAGGTTACCTTCTTTGTTTTTATGTAAAATAGGGTGTGCCCGGGCAAAGCCCAAATATGACCCAAGGGGAATAATTTTAACAATTTTGGTAAGGGGTCACCCAATAATGCTTCAAACAAAATATGAACGCCCTCCGCCTTATGGTTTGTCACAAGAAGATTTTTTAAAAATTGTAAAATAGGGTGCGCCTGGGCAGAGCCCAAATATGACCGCAGAAGGATAATTTTAACAATTTTGGTAGAAGATCATCAGTTAATGCTACACACTAAATAGGAATGTTCTAGCCATTATGATTTGTCACCAGAAGAAGTTTTAAAGATTTCCTTCTAAATTTCTATGTAAAATAGAATGCGCCCGGGCAAGGCCCAAATATGACCCCATGGGAATGATTTTAACAATTTTGGTAAGGGGTCACCCAATGATGTTTCAAACAAAATATGAATGCTCCCAACCTTATGTTTTGTCACAAGAAGAGTTTTAAAGATTTTAAAATAGGGTGCGCCCGGGCAGAGCCCAAATATGACAGCAGAGGAATAATTTTAACAATTTTGGTAGAGGATCATCAAATAATGCTACATACCAAATATGGATGCTCTACCCATAATGGTTTGTCAGAAAAAGATTTTTTAAAGCTTTCCTTCTTTGTTTCTATGTAAAATAGGGTGCACCTGGGCAAAGCCCAATTATGACCCCAGGTGAATAATTTTAACAATTTTGGTAAAGGGTCACCCAATGATACTTCATACAAAATATGAATGCTCCCGGCCTTATGGTTTGTCACAAGAAGATTTTTAAAGATTTTTTCCATTTTCAGCCATTTTGTTGCCATGGCAACCAGAGTTTTTGTTTAAATTAAATTCTTTTAACAATTTTTGTAGAGCTTTACCCAAGGAACATTCCTGCCAAGTTTGATCAAGATTGGCCTTCTGGTTTTGGAGGAGAAGATTTTTAAAGAAATTGTTAACGGACGGACGGACGGATGCCGACAATGACCGGTCACAATAGCTCCCCCTGAGCACGTTGTGCTCAGGTGAGCTAAAAAAGGAGTAATTGGAGCAGAAACTGTAATTAAATAAACTTGTTCAAATTGAAAGCACTTGCAGACGACAAAATAAATGTGGCTCAAAAATTGGAATTTGTTTTGGGAAGGCGAGAAAACATTGTGGGAAAAGGAGAAAATGCTGGTTACCAGCATTTCCTCCATTTCCCACAATGCTTACAAAGGGCTCAAGGTCATTTAAAGTTGGGATTGTATGGTAAAGATTTAGATGCAGGGGTGATAAATAGGCTAATAAATAGAAAATTATTCAGCACATATCGTTGCAATATAATCAGAAGAATCTTTGTTCCAAATATGAGTTAAAAGTACTTAAAATGGTAACAGGTATAATGGGACACCCTGTATACACAACATTACATGCACATATCAACAAAAATGCCATTTTGCTTTCTTCAGATAGGAATCTAAACTGAGGTAATAACAATCAAAACAAACTTAAATCATCAAATCTCCTGCTGTTTGCCAGGCTCTGTTTTCAAGCCTGAAATGATACCCGACTATGAAATAGGATGACATCATCGATATGTGTGAACCGATGCTCTAATCGTGAATCATCATTAATCATTCACCAAAATTCACAATAAAAATTATCACAGGAAAAAATGAAAAGGAATCTTATATACATATGGAAAAAAACCCAACATAATCATGGGATAAAATCCTTTCATATCACAACATGGTTTACATTTGACTGCTGTTTTATACCAGTTTTATAAACCTTTTAGCTCAATCACAGCAACCTGTTCACCAATGCATTCAAATTCATTCTTTAGTCAGAACTATTAACAATACACAACACTCTTCAAAGCTGTTCAGTCGATTGGCTGTTCAACATAATTATGGAAAAGTTAAATGCCCTCAAAAAAATTGAAATGAAATATTGCTGGTTTCTGGGAGAGAAGTTTCAGACTGAAAACAAAACAATCCTATACCACCTAATGTCATGTCTTCACAAGCTAAAGGAAAACATTTTGGAAACAAAGGGAAAAAGAGAAAATGCTGGTTACATGCTGGTAACAAGCATTTTTTCCTTTTCTCTCTATGTTTACTACCCTTTAACACTTTACCAAGCAATCCCCGAGTTTTAACAACCCTTAAAACAGCCTTTAAAATTATGAGAAAGGAAGAAAATGCTAATTACCAGCATTTTGTGTTTTCCCACAATGTTTTCTTCGCTATAGCAGACAGATATCATCATTTAATTCTTAACCAAACAACAAAATTTTAGACAAGTCTTAATTGAAAACACTTGCAGATGGAAAAATAAATGCAACTCAAAAATAAAAAATTTGGTATTTCTGGCAGTTTTTCGCAAAGAATATGTGAAAATACTGAATAAAATCGGACATCAGCCTGTGAATTCTGTCAAGTCTAATCTTGATCTATACTGTTTGAAGAAGAAACAGCTGTTTAGCTTTGCACTCGGAGGGTTAAAATTGTAAACATAGGCTTCAAACCTTGAGTTAAGAAAAGAAAAAAAATTTCAATTCCTCTAAAACTACAACCTTACAGAACAAAGATTAACCCTTTACCACACAATCCCTACTTTTGACGCCCCTGAGAAAGAAGCCTTTTGAGAACACTGTGGGAAAAGGAGAAAATGCTGGTAACCAGCATTTTCTCCTTTTCCCACAGTGTTTTCTAACCTTTCCAGGACAAATTTCAATTTTTCAGTCACCTTTATTTTGTCATCTGCAAATGCTTTCAATTTGGACCAGTCTAAATTTTTCTCGTGTGGTAATGGGTTAAACCTTTTCCACACAGTCCTGTTTAACAAACTCGTGAAAAGAAGTCTTTTGTTGACACTGTGGGAAAAGAAGAAAATGCTGAAACAAGTACTTTCTGCATTTCCCACAATGTTTTCAAACCATTGAAAGACTACTAATCAGTTTAGGAATACTCAATCTAATAACAACTCTATCAATACGGATTGTTCTAAAATTTTGTTGTTTAGTAAAGACTTAATAACTGAAGCATTTGCTAATTCTGTGCTAGGTCATTTCAACATTATTAAGTCATATCACTGTAGCAAGTTCAACTATTCACATATTCATGAGTTTTCACCAGTATAAAGCTAAGCTCCACTCTGAAATGCCTTGCTTAAGGACATCCATATCAGAGGGCCGGCAGGTGGAGAAAAAAAAATCATAACCTCTAATAACATCGAGCCCAACATATTAAACACTGAGGCATTGTATGACAGGGTACCCCTGCAAAATTGAAAGAAACAGAGACAATGGGGAAAAAAGAGCAATTCTTTCTTGCATCATCATAAACATGAGACAGGTTCAGGAAATATATGGGGTCCTGTGGGGCTAAGTGCTTAAGTGTAGGACTTGTGACCTGGACGTCCCAAGTTTGAGCCTCACTCGCTCCACTGGGTTTTTCACAGGAATGTCCTTGGACAAGACACTTCAGACCCCAGGCTTAGTACTGGTGAAATCCAGGAAAACATGAATATGCGAGCTGTTATCTGGATATGATTGAAAGAATTTTGAAAGCATTTGCAGACAACAAAATAAAAGTGACTGAAAATTTGAAATTTGTTTTGTGAAGGATGGAAAAAATTGTGGGAAAAGGAGAGAATACTGGTTACCAGCATTTTCCGCCTTTTCCCATAATGTTTTCTAAAGGCTTCTTCCTCAGGGTTGTCGGTAAGTAGGAACTGAGTGGTAATGGGTTAAACAGGATTTTTTCTCTCTACCTTAAGGATGAATCTTTAACAATTTTGCTTGCCAAGGGTATTGGACAATGCAGATCCAACTTCAAACTGCACACTATGTGTAGTCCGATCTTAATCTAGACTGTCTTCAAAAGCCAGTTAACCTATTACCACACAATCCCTACTTTTGACACCCCTGAGAAAGAAGCCTTTAGCAAACATTGTGGGAAAAGGAGAAAATGCTGGTAACCAGCATTTTGTCCTTTTCCCACAATGTTTCCTACCCTTCAGAAAACAAATTTCAAATTTTCAGGCACTTTTATTTTGTCGTCTACAAATGCTTTCAATTTGGACAGACCTAAAATTTTGTCATTTGGTAATGAGTTAAGTCCCATTTAGCAGCCTAAGTGTTGCATGGAATAATGACAATAACTTAGATTGTCTTTGAAAGGGTAAGAAACTGTTTTCCCAGGTTTTCTTTCTTGGAAACTTTCATGCAATTGTTTTGTAAGCCATTAACTCTTGACCACACAATAAAATGTTAGATTTGTCCAAATTTGATGCAATTGCAGACGACAATTTAGGTTGGGCTAAAATGATAAATTTTGTCTTAGATACTGCTAGAAAACATTGTGGGAAAAGGAGAAAATGCTGGTTACCAGCATTTTCTCCTATTCCGACATTGTTTTCAAAAGGATTCTTTCTCAGGGTAGTTAAAAGTCGAGATTGTGTGTGTTAAAGAGTTAAGTGGATGCATGTATAGTAATCTGTATGAAAGAAAGGGTAAACAGGTAAAAAATTCACAAACTAAAAATTACTAAACACTAAAATACTATTAACTTTTCATACCAATCCATTAGCAGTGTATACACTAACTCTTTGATGAACATAATGAACACTTCACATACATTTCTCTGAACTATTTGCTTAAATGGCAACTCTTGGCAACCACAGTCTATACCAAGATATTATCATATTTTGGCACAATCACAGAAAGATGTCACAGATCCGCAAATATATATACCTCCCTAAAGATTGCGAGACCACTGTGCCATGTCCGACTATACTGGCAAATCCCATGTGTCATGTTATATGACAGTTCTTATAGTATCTAAATGCTCAAGTCTGACAGGAAGACCATTATGGTTCAACTATAAGCATTTGAATGATCTTGAATGCAAGACTATTACAGTACCACCATAAGCGTCCAAGTGATCAGGCATCCAAGTGATCAGGCCGAGATACAACACTCATGCATTACTTCCACAAACATGATACATTATCATGTTTGAAAGTGAGACTAATACAATATTACCATAAGGTTTTGAATGATCTTGATTTCAAAAGCGTTACAGTAATCTGGTCAAAAGCATCATCAAGATCATTTTTGAATGCAAGACCATTATTTCCAAATGTTTCCTACGCCATCTCCAATACTGATCTAACTTATCACACACATCACTTATGCAATACTGATCTAGTTCCTGAATGATATTGCAATGACATACATGAGTACAACCATCATGCAATATGAAAACCCCAAACAATATGATACGCTGATCCTGACTTTGTCTACATGATCATATTGTTACACAACACCATTAGTGATGATGAGGCAGCCTGCATTCAACCAATGAACACTTAAAGTCAAACCAATGTTGTTCAGTCCTTTTTGGGCTTGTCATCATACTGAAGAGAGACAGAAAAAAAAAAATACTATTACAAAATAACAGTAAGACTGAACTTTTTTATTATCAAACTCACCAATGCAGAACTCTGCAATGCCTTGCCAAAAGACATTCCCATAAATACCAAAAACCTTGTGGATCAAACCAGAGTCCCTAACATAGTGTATCCAACACATTACTCATTCAGGATCCCTCATACGCCATAGCAAATGCCATCAATTTGAACAGACATAAAACTTAGAACTTGTTAGGCTGAGCTCCAGAATTCTTTAACTTTTATTGTATCATATTTGATTCAGAAGGAGATCTTTGCAATTATCTGCATATTTTTACCTATTTGTCTTAAAGCCATATCGGCTCAGCTGTTTATTAAATACTGAATCATGGCCTGTGTTCAACAACTATTCTATAAATCATTATTATAGTTCCTTGCATATTTTTTGAAAACTTTCTTAATTTTCAATCTTAACTCTTTACTAAAACACAAAATTTTAGATAGGTCCACATTGAAAGCATTTGCAGATAACAAATAAAAGATGGTTAAAATGCTGGAATTTGTCCTCCATAGAGTAGAAAACATTGTGGAAAAAGGAGAAAATGCTCCATTTTCCACAATGTTTTCAAAACCTGGGATTGTTTGGTAACTGGTTAGACAATTTGCTGATCCACATCGTGTTACATTCTAAAACTAAAAGAAGAGCACTGCATGCCGATGCCAACATTCGGCTGCAGTTCTTGATTTTTAACAAAAAATCTTTAATAGTCATAAAGGGATGTAACTATGTCAAAAACACTTTGATGGTTATCTGCACTTTTCTATGGGTTCTCCTTTAGTTAGTGAATTACTTGTCCAAGTTTGAAGCAAAAAACTCAGTAATGAGATATCTTAACTCTTCACCAAATTTTGGACCTGTCCAAATTAAAAGCATTTGCAGACGACAACATAAATGTGAATCAAAATTCGAAATCTGACTTTGGAAAGGTAGAAACATTGTGGGAAAAGGAGAAAATGCTGGTGACCAGCATTTTCTCCTTTTCCCACAATGTTTTCAAAATGCTTCTTTCTCAGGGACGTTAAAAGTTGGGATTGTTTGGTAATGGGATAAATTGTCAAAGTTTTTGAAAATGAAAATGGTTTTGCACAATGATGACGATACCAGGCCGAGTACAATCCCATGATGATTTCTTTGAAAAACAGTTGAGTAAAGAAGACAAAGAACACAGTTGGGAATCTTTGGCAACTAAGGACCCTGGATATACAAACTTACTGCTGCAAGTTGTCGCCCTATGTTTCCCATAGTCACACCTCCTGAGAAAAATATACATGGCAACCATGATCTGACAAACATAAAATCTGCTTTGGAATATCTGAAATTGAAAAAAAATATGAATATTGTCCACTACTTACACCGAATTCATTAATTTCTTGATAGGGAAGTTGCAGAAGCCTGTAAGATGTGGATATATTTATGTGTAAAAGATGTGTACATAATGTGTTAACTCAATAACAAACGACAAAATTTTAGACTGGACCAAATTGAAAGCACTTGCATATAACTTAATAAACTTACCTCAAAAACTGAAATTCGTTTCATGCAGGGTAGAAAACATTGAGGGAAAAGGAGAAAATGCTGGTTACCAGCATTTTCTCCTTTTCCCACAATGTTTTCAAAGACTTCCATATTAGGGTTGTAAAAACCAGGAACTGTTTGGTAGAGGGTTAAAAGGAGAAATTCTGCATCAGAAAAAGGTTTGCAAGGGCTTCTGAGTTAATCAGCAAAGTTTCTGTCAAAGGCACCAATTCAAGTGGTTTTCTGCTTTTCCTAAAACAATCCCATGCAAAATGCTACAAAAATATTAACCCTTTTGAGAATTTTGTCATATTTTGTGGAAGATTGTAGCAACACAAATTCATTAACAATGATCTGATCTGGTAATCCATTTATGTTTAATCATGGAAGCCTTCCACCATCATCGAAAGCTAAAACAATTCCATCTGATATAAAACATTGCTATCGTCGAAAAATCATGATAGTTCTTTTGAGTGCTGGTCGCAATGGTCAGTGGCCATGACACTGTATAAATGGGTGGCTACTTTTTCAAACTTTTTTGCTAGGAAGGTAAATAGTGTGATAAGAAAGATACTTACTTATAAATACCCTGATAGACTAGGAATTGTGTAAGTATAGTGGCTAACATGGCAATTCCCACACCAAGACCAAATCCACTTTTTGATCTGTCAAACAACCACCACAACCCAATAGACATGGCTGCCAGTGTGAGAGACATGTGTAGATTATTCTGAAAATCCAGTTTCTGTTATACAGTTAAGGTTGGTAAATTTGATGTTTTTGAATTTTCAGTATAATCATTATAACTTTTCTTAACCTTTTCCCACACAATACCGACTTTTAATGACCCTGACAAACAAGCCTTCTGAAACCATTGTAGGAAAAGAAGAAAATGCTGGTAACCAGCATTTTCTATGCTGGTAACCAGCATTTTCTATGCTGGTAACCAGCATTTTCTCCTTTTTCTACAATATTTTCTACCCTTCCCAAAGCCAATTTCGATGTTTGTGCCATATTCATTTTGTCGTCTGCAAATGCTTTCAATTTGGACAAGCCTACAATTTTGCGGTGTTGCAAAGAGTTAAACTCTTTCACAACTGAATATATAAAATTGCATTATCTAAAAGGCTAAAACAAACATTTCCTCTACAAGATCAAGCGACAGTTCGGCTATAATCCAGAACAAGAGGACCATGATGGTCCTGTATCGCTCACCTGAGTACCAAGCAGCAAAAGTCTACAATAAAGATAAATACCAAATATCAAGGTTCAAGGCTAAATGATAATGAAACAAGAGTTGCGATTTGTCGCAATTTGACTTGAGACTTTGAAGTTCCATTCCAGACAAGCAAGAAATACTATAAGAATGAAGATCATTGTACTCTGTAATACTGCAACAAACATGCATACCAAGTTTGAAGTTGTTGTGACCTGAGATGACAAAGTTATATTCCAGACAGGCACTAAATGCTGTAAAAATGACATTAAAAGGGAAATAACTCAACAGCACGAATTAGAGTTACAATTCTTGTGCACTGCACTTCCAAATATTGTACCAAATAATCATACCCAATTTCAAGTCATTCCTACGAAGATGACAAAGTTTTGCTCCAGACAAGCAAGAAATGCTATGAAAATTAAGTTCAAAGGGGAAATAACTCAAAATTCAAGCTAGGAAGAGTTATGGTTCTTGTGCACTGCACTCCATAAATATACAACGATCATGTACATCAAATTTGAAGATGTTCAGGCTATAGATGACAAAGTTATATTCCAGACGAGCAGAAAATGCTGTAAAAATGACAATCAAAGGGAAATAACTTACAGACAGTATAAGGTAGAGTTATGGATCTTTCACATTGCACTCTGCATTATTGCAACAAACACAAATGTCAAGTTTCAAGTCAATCAGACTGGAGATGACAAAGTTATGCTCTGGATTAAGAACTATTACAAAGAACTTTTCAATTCAAGGGCAAATAACTCCAGTTGTTTGCATCCGATTACACCCATAATTAAACTCATCCAAGATCTTATGGTTATATATATTGTGGCCAAGTTTACAGCTGATTGGTTAAAAATTGCAGATGCTAGAGAGTAAACAAAGTGCAGTATAGCAATTTTTCTAATTCAAGGGCATTTAACTCCAAATGTTCTGGTCTGATTAGACCCATGATCGAACTCATCCGAGATCTTATGGTCATATATATTTTGGTCAAGTTTGGTGTTGATTGGCAGATATTTGTAGATGCCAGAGTGTAAACAAAGTGAAATACAACAATTTTTCTAATTCAAGGGCATATAACTCCAGATGTTCTGATCCGATTAGACCCAAAATCGAACTCATCTGAGATCTTATGATCATATATACCTTGACCAAGTTTGGTGCTGTTTGGTTGATATTTGTAGATGCTAGAGTGTAAACAAAGTGAAATACAGCAATTTTTCTAATTCAAGGGCAAATAACTCCAGATGTTCTGGTCCGATAAGACCCAAAATCGAACGCATCCGAGATCTTATGGTCATATATTCTTTGACCAAGTTTGGTTCTGATTGGTTGATATTTGTAGATGCTAGAGTGTAAACAAGAAAATGTGAACGGACGGACGGACGACGACGGACGGTGAGTGATCACAATAGCTCACTCTGAGCACTTTGTGCTCAGGTGAGCTAATAAAGCAGTGGACAATGCAGATCAGAGATCATTCTGTGCAGTCTTTTCTTGATCTGCACTGTCCACACAAGCTACTGGTGTTCTATAAGGTATGGAAAGAGTTAAGCTTGAATAGTTCACTGACAACTTTACCAATACATATTTCTATAACCCGGAGAAAAACAGCTTTAGAAAACAATGAGAGAAACGAAATAAGAGGGCCAAGATGGCCCTGGATAACTCACCTGAATTTTTGAGAGGACCATAGCCATTTTTTTTTGTTGAGGTATTGAAACATTGGAAGCAAAAACATTATTTTGCCAAGCAATTTTCAAAAGCTTTAAAGGTCACCTGTAAAAGTCCTTTCAAAATCTGACCAGCAGTTTCAGAAAAGAAGAATTTTTAGGAGTTTCTTAACTCTTTACCACACATCAAAATTTTAGACTGGTCCAATGTGAAAGCATTTGCAGACGACAAAATAAAGGTGACTGAAAAATTGAAACTTGTTCTGGGAAGGGTAGAAAACCCTGTGGGAAAAGGAGAAAATGCTGGTGACCAGCATTTTCACCTTTTCCTACAGTGTTTTCAAAAGGCTTCTTTCTCAGGGGCGTCAAAAGTAGGGATTGTGTGGTAATGGGTTAATTTCTGTACAGTGCAAGTAGCCCCCATTCACCAGAGTGATGTTTCTTGGCCTATCAAAATTTCATGAACAATTTTTGAAAAGGGTCATTCAAGGAACATTTCTGTGAAATTATTTTAAAATCTGACCTGCAGTTCCAGAGAAGAATTTTCAAGAATTTCTTCATGTCCATATAGTGCAAGTAGCCCCCATTTACCAGAGTCATGTTTCTTGACAGATCAAAATTTCACGAACACATTTTGAAAAGGGTCACCCAACGAACATTGCTGTGAAATTATCTTAAAATCTGACAGCAGGTTTCAGAGAAGAAGAACTTTCAAGAATTTCTTCATTTCCATAATATGGTAGTGCAAGTAGCCCGCATTCACCAGAACCATGTTTCTTGACGAATCAAAATTTCACAAACAATTTTTGAAAAGGGTCCCTCCTATACACATTGTGGAAGCTGAAGATAACAGAAAAAATATGTACTCTATATTAAAGGATACAGCACTGGCATGGTTAATTCCTACAAATACAGCAACACAACGCATCACTGTTGACCATTCTCCTCTATATTTTAGTGGCTCTTCTAGTCTTTTGTCAAGGAATGGATACAATAAGCCAACAAAAGCTGAAAAAAATATAACACCAAAATAACACAACTATGCACATGAGTCTGAAAATACCCTTGTTCCACATCGACAAACAACATGAATTAATGAACGTCCTTGAAAACATTGCTGAAAAATATGAGGGTTTGGGGGTGGGGGTGAAATTAATGTATCCTTCAGCTACAATTGTTTGACTACCAGAAGTCACCTGCATAAGGTAACAGTTTAAATCTTTACAACATGATAAGATTTACCGTTTACCACACAAAGACGACTTATCTCCCCTGAGGAAGAAGCCTTTTGAAAACATTGTGAGAAAAGGAGAAAATGCTGGCTCCTTTTTCCACCAAGTTTTCTACCCTATTAAAGCAAATCGAAGCATTTGAGCTGCTTCCAGATTGTCGTCTGCGAATGCTTTCAATTTGGATAGGTATAAATTTTTGCCATGTGACGACGGGTTAAATCTGTCTAAAATTAAAGCATTTGCAGATGACAGAGTATGTATACCTGAAATGGTAGGTTTTCTTTACAAGCCTGAGATAGAAGCCTTCTGAAAACATTGTGGGAAAAGGAAAAAAAAGTGCAGTCTGCACAGGCTGATCCGAGACAAGACTTTACACAAAATGTCTGAATGCCCCTTTTTGCATGTTGCACGCCTGACACAAGTGCCAATATTTGGTTGCTGTTGCTTTCTCAGCCAAAGTTCTGCACAAAAAATGGGTATACAATTTCTACAAATAGCATAACTTAACTAAACAATTGAGTCAGATTCATTTGTGGTCTGCAAATTCTCAACCCATTACCACACAATCCCTACTTTTGACGACCCTGAGAAAGAAGCCTTTAGAAAACATTGTGGGAAATTGAGAAAATGCTGGTAACCAGCATTTTCTCCTTTTCCTACAATGTTTTCTACCCTTCACAAAACAAAATTCAAATTTTCAGTCACTTTTATTTTTGTCATCTGCAAATGCTTTCAACCTTCTTTCAATCATATCCAGATAACAGCTCGCATATTTGTTTTCCTGGATTTCACCAGTACTAAGCCTGGGGTCTGAAGTGTCTTGCCCAAGGACAAGAGGCCCTCACAGGTTGATTCAGTACGAGATCAATGCAATTACAATAAAGCTTACCTGCAGTCATTCCACAAACTGGCAAAACCCACCATGACGACTCGTAATGATCAAATTTTCCAGGTTCCTGTCCTGGCTCCAACAACTCTCTGTGTACTTGCAGCAAGTTGAGTAGCAGAGAGAAAAATACCCCAAAACAGAAAAGAATTGCTCCTCTGACCATCAGTTGCATAGCTGTTGCCATTATCACAGATACTGTTGGAGATAAATACAGAAATGATTGAACAGATGTGACACAAAAGCTTATACTATAGTTTGTTGGTTTCATTTTCAATGTGCTTTTATTCATACTGTTGCAGAAAAGGCATCTATCTAGACTTTCCTTTTTGCACTTTACCACACAATCCTGACTTTTAAATTCATGACGGGAAAGGAAGAAAATGCTGGAAACTGGCATTTTCTCCTTTTCCCACAATGTTTTCAACTCTCCCCAAATGAATTATAATTTTTTCAATCATATTTCCTTTGTCATTTGAAATGCTTTCAATTTGGACTTGCCAACAATTTTGTTGTTTGGTAAGAATTATAGTCTAAGGCCTGGCCAGCTGGATTCAATTTTTTTTCAATCCATCTGGTAGAAAAATTTCATTGGTACCAGGTGATAGTACAGCTATATAGAAGTCAAATTAGGGTGGATGCCAGAAACAAAAGTGGTGCAGATTTTTTTCAGACGACATTTTGTTACCCCACCCACTGAAAATGCATTGAATTAAGCTTATGTGTACAAACCACAAAATTTCAATATCTGCCAGAGTATATTGATTGCAAATAGTTCTAATTGGCAGTGAAGCGCATAAGTAATGGTAAAATTAAGTTACAGGAGGAGAAAATATAGATTGGGCGCCTTGGTGTTACCCCACCCACCAAATTTGCATACATTTACTGAAAATCATGAGCAACTTAATATCATTTAAGACCTTTGGGTTTCAGCTTCTTGTAGAAGGGTTTGATGAGAACTAAATGCTTACTATTGTACTAAATTGCTGCATTGTATTTGTGTTTTGGTCTTGCTTATCCTTTACCCCACCCACTATGAGCTAATATATAGTTACGGCAGATTGTAGGAGACATGATTTTTGAAAATGAAGTTGGATTTTTTTTTTGTTTGATAAGGTTTCTTATATGTACAAATAGAATGTACTGTACACGGAAAAATGCATATTCCACACTTGAATATTGTTAATACCCCGGTCACATATTCACGGAAGGCCGCCACGGAAGAGCTACGGATTCGTTCTGGCATTGTCCGTGACAACTCGTACTAGTCTGTAGCTCTCCGTATTGTAACCGTAGTCATTCGTAGTAGTCCTTGTATATCCGTAGCGGTCCTTGACAATTTTTGAACATGCACAAAAATTCGCTACGGATCAAACGACCGTAGCGTATCCTTACTGGACCGTATTAGACCGTACTGATACGTTCTGGTCCGTATTAAAACCGTATCAGTCCGTACTTATCCGTACGCCCAAATGTTTTTCAGGATTTGATACGGAGAACTACGTATTAGCACGGTTTCACTAAGTTTTAGTTACGTTATGATACGGATTTGTCACGGAAAGTCACGACCTTAATACGTTGTACTACGGAGAGGCAGGGATTCGCACGGTCTTTTACGGTTTACTACGTTGCAACACGACACATCACGGAATTGTAAGGACCACTATTGTTTGGTAGGATAAATTCAAAATCATGTACTTCATCAAGGGTATCCGTTGTGTATCCGTATTGGAACCGTAGCGGACTACGGAATTTGTCATTTCCATAGTCATCCGTGAGCGATTAGACCGTAGCTCTTCCGTGGTGGTCTTCCGTGAATATGTGACCGGGGCTTTACGGTGATGCAATGCCAGTCATAACACATTGACATGTCCTTCATGTAACGAAATTGTAAAGTAAAAGAAATCCCATTCTAATTAAGAAAATTAGATATTTTTTAGGTCAGATTGCGCCTCGAACCATCTGTATAACGCATAGTTGTTTTATTTGAATTGAGTATTTTGGAACAAAATTTTGGCACATTATATGTCGGAGAAAATCAGTTTTTTGCAACTATTTTAATTCCTTGAAAAAGTTATATAGATTTAGTAAATAGCTGTTTGTAATGAAAATGAAAATGTAACTGTATTTTCCGTTTTGTTTCCAGAATGTTCTTTATTAAATTAAATGGCGTGGCTTCATTTTATGAGCAGTTTTTATCATTGTTATAATAAATGACACATGTGTTACAGCAATGACACAAAATGTTACAGTGCAGACACAAAAAAGTGTTAAAAACAAAAGTTTTGTACTTAGTGCCTTTATTTGAGAAAAAATAAACTAAGCAATTACTGAATAGTTATACATGAAATGAAGAAAAGTCATTTGCACCAAAATACTGTCTTGTTGACTAGTTAGACTAGTTAAGATTTGTTATGTAGGAAATAAATCCGTTACATTATGACATTTCAAAATAAAACAGAAAAACACCCACATCCACACTCCACACACACAAATATATATACACACACAAAGCAGCTGTACTGTCAATGCAGTAAACAAAGAAGCTGATGATTGATCACACGTCACAATTACGCTCAATGAACTGCGCATTTGTTTACTTTAAGTCATCAAGAGGTATTTAGCTCCACTGGTTGAAGGCAAGCGTGCTTATGTCATAGCCCGGTGTCCGTTATGCGTCTATCCATGCGTGCATTAACTTATATTTCAAACATCTTCTCTGACACTACCCATCCAATTTTGATGAAACTTTACAGAAATGATCCTGCCATGGCCTTCTTCAGAATTTCTTGAAAGAATTTGATTCCTTTAAAAACTCCTGTTGCCATGGCAACAAAACTGAAAAATATTGAAAACCTTCGAAAATCTTCTTATCCGAAACCATAAGGCCCAGGGCTACCAAACTTGGCATGTAGTTTTATGTAGCGAACCTCTACAGTGTTCCTTCAAATAATAGCTATGGAGTCAAAATTGACCTCTCTCCGGGGGGGGGGGTCGCAAGTTTTATGGGGTTATATAGGTAAAATTTTAAAATCCTTCTGATCCCTAGCCATAGGGCCTTGGTTGGTTGGTTGATTGGTTGGTTGCATTGGGGTTTAACACTACTTCAACAGCTGAGGTCATATCATGGTGGTCGGTGACGCACATGTGTTTCCTGGTTTTCTCACACCAGTACTAAGCTTTCTTTCCATAGCCACCGACTACTTTTCTCACATGCTTCAGCAGACGTGAGAGGGGAAAATACGTCGGAAAGAAAGTTCACCTCAACCGGGTATCGAACTCACAACCATCAGGTCATGAGTCCGACACGATCACCACTGAGCCACCAGGGCGGGCCATAGGGCCTTGGGCCACCAAATTTGGCATGTATCTTTATCAAGTGGGCGTGTACCAAGGATACCCAACTTATAGCCCTGGGGTGAAATTTGGCACGGCCCCGGGGGTCACAATTTTTATATTGGCTTATATTGGGAAAACCTCTACTTGTACATAACCACAAAGCCTTGGACTACCAAATGTTGCATGTAGCTTTATATAGTGGGCCTCTACCAGAAGGGCCCAAATTATAGCCTTGGGGTTAAGTTTGTCCCCACACCAGGGGTCACAAGTTTTACCTGGGCTTTTGTGGTGAAAACTTTTTTAATGATCTTTTTACGAACCATAGTAAGGCCTAGGGCTACCAAATTTAGCCCTGTTTCATGGGTCTCATGTTTAACATGGCATTTATTTTAGGAAATTTTGAAAACCTTCTGGTATACCACACATCCTATATTATGTAATATGGAAGTTTATCTTACGGACCTCCACCAAGTTTCAAGTAATTATAGCTTTGTGGTAAAAAATGGCTTTGCCCAGGGGTCAAGGGGTCATAACATTCTCGTAGAACTTCATAGAAAGAAAATGTATGCCTTCAAGTTTAAAACCAATTGGCCAGAGTTGTAATGTTTGGCTTGTAGTGTTTTCACTTATTAGCTAGTGGAGCGATACAGGGCCATCATGGCCTTCTTGTTTTAAGTTAGATCCCCTATTGCATCAGTGAACTAAAGTAACAGATGGATGAAAAAATAGGGCCTGTTTTGACCTGGGCCTTAGCCAATTGTATGTCTTCAAGTTTGAAACTTGTTGGCCGGATTTGTAATGTTTGGCTTGTTGTGTTTTCACTCATTAGCCACTGGAGCGATACAGGGCCATCATGGCCCTCTTGTTTCAAGTCATATCCCCTATTGCATCAGTGAAATAGAGTAACAGAATAGAAGAGTAAAAATAACAAAGGAAATAAAGAAACTTAAGTAATGAAAATATCCAAATCTTAGTATTGGCATACTTATGGTTGGACGTGAATATATAATGAAATAACGAAATCAAAGGTTAGTGTGCAACAATAAATTATACTGTGGCACTCATAAATGGATCATTTTTGAGGTACTAAATGCTATAACTCAGTAAGTTTTCTTGATTTTTGTCCTGTTTGTCTGTCCTAGTAGGTCTAGTCAAAATTGTGAATAAATCTAGCCAGAAATATAAACAGATTCAATGTGAAGACTGAAAATTCAGAGATTGGTTCCAATTAATTCTGCAAGGAACATTTATTAGGTGAATTATGGTATGTGAAATTAGTCAGACTTGATTTAATATACATTGTAAGTCTTACATAAATGTGTATTTTTATGAGCACCTTAGATTAAAAAGATTTGTGAAAAAGATTGCATTGTTTCATTGTTTGCTTCATTTTTGTGAACATAGGAAAAGTCTAATTTACGTTATAGGCAAATTTTGGGTAGGCGCGTTTATTAGCATATAAAAAAAATCTGCACCACTTTCAGATCTGGTATCCATGCTTAAAGTGACTGTAATAGGCTATCCTAATTCACCAGATGGATTGAAAAAAAATTAGAAATAGGGCTCTTTTTTGATCTGGGCCTTAGCCTATAATGTTTGGCTTTTAGTTTTTTCACTTATTAGCCAGTGGAGCGATACAGGGCCATCATGACCCTATTGCTTCAAGTCATATCCCCTATTGTATCAGTGAAATAGATTGACAGAGTAGGAGAGTAAGAATAACAAAGGGAATAAAGCAGCTTAATTAATGAAAATAGCCAAATCTTAGTGTTGGCATACTTATGGTTACAGTTGTGAATATATAATGAAATAACAAAATCAAAGGTCAGTGTGCAACAACACATTATACTGTTGCACTCATAAATAGATAATTTTTGAGGTGCTAAATGCTAAAACTCCATAACTGTTCTTAATTCTGGTCCTTTATGTCTGTCCTAGTACCTCTAGCCAAAACTGTTAAAAAATCTGGCCAGAAATATTAACACATTCAATGTGAAGACTGAAATTCAGAGATTGTTTTCAATTCATTTCTGCTAGGAACATTTATTAGGTGTTTTACGGTATGTGAAATTGGTCAGACTTGATTTAATAAACGTCTTACATACAGGTAAATGTGGATTTTTATGAGCATCTTAAATTCAAAAAATTTGTCAAAAAGATTGCATTGTTTCATTGTTTTTTCCATTATTGTGAACAGAGGAAAAGTTTAATTTTTGTTATAGGCAAATTTGGGGTAGGCGCGTTTATTAGCATATAAAAAAAATCTGCACCACTTTCAGATCTGGCATCCATGCTTAAAGTGACCCTAATAGGCTATCCTAACTCACTGTACCATTTGAATTTTTCTACCAGATGGATTGAAAAAAAATTAACAATAGAGCCCTTTTTTGATCTGGGCCTTAGCCTATTATAAAGCATTGGTTGTTTTTCAAGATAATTATTTTATGGCCTGCAACACACAAAAAACGGCATTCAGACATTCGCGTAAAAAATCTCGGATCAGCCTGCGCACTCTGTGCAGGCTGATTCGAAACAACACTGTCTATTTTAACTCTTTCCCAAATGACAAATTTTGGGCTCTTCCAAACTGAAAGAGTTTGCAGACGACAATTTTTGATTGAGAAAATGGCATAAGTTCTCAAAAAGGGTAGAAAACACTATGGGAAAAGGATAAATTGCTTGTTACGAGCAATTTCTCTTTTTCCCACAGTGTCTTCAACAGTTTTACTGCAGACACGTAAAAACCAGGGCTTGTTTAGGAAAGGGTTAATGTAGTTTTCTATTTAGCACAAATCTTTTGTAGCACAAATTCTTATGAAGTTGTATAGTGCCATCTCTGATCCGCCTGTACTGACTTCGAAGGCTGATAAAAATGCTGGTTACAAGTATTTTGTCCATTTGCTACACAGTTTTCAAAACACTCCTTACTCAGGATTATCAAAACACCAGATTACTTAAAAAAAGCCTAACTCTTTACCACATGATTCCAATTTTTAATGACCACGAGAAATAAGCCTATAAAAGCCATTGTTGGAAAAAGAGTAAATTCTGGTAATCAGCATTTTCTCCTTTTTCCATGGTGTTTTCAGACAAGTTACATCATTTGAGTCACATTTTAGTTGTTGTCTGCAAATGTTTTAAATTTGGACTTCTAATCCTGTACTTGTTTTTTGCAAATTAAAAATTACTTCTCTTCTCAAGTTCATTGAAAAGTCTTGTCAACAGTGCCTTGGAAAATTGATAGAAAGTCAAATTGTCCTTTGCTGATAACACAGAAAAAGTTGGTTATCTACAAGTGATGCATCCTCGGATACCCCGGGGTCTTCCTATTTGCTACGCTACATCGACCCCTGGGACAATTAGTTGAATTTCCTTCGCTTTACCGCTGGCCGAATGCTGGCTTTTCATTGGTTCCATCATCATTTTGTGATGGGCGAGTGTACTGTACGCTATGACGTTTCGTATCGATTTTCGGCGGCTCGCTTTACCGCTGGCCGAATGCTGGCTTTTCATTGGTTCTATCATCACTTTGTGATGGGCGAGTGGACTGTACGGTATGACGTTTCGTATAGATTTTCGGCGGCTGATTCAAAGTTTTATTAGTCAATTGTCCCAGGGTCGATGTAGCGTAGCAAATAGGGAGACCCTGGGGTATCCGAGGATGCAAGTGATGGTCTAGACAAAAAAACCCTTAACTCTGCATTACATCTCGTAAATGACCTTTTTAGGTTAGACAAGTCCAAATTGTAAGTGTTTGTAGAGGACAAAATAAATAAAATGCAAAACCTGAATGGGTTTGAAAGGTTGTTAGATTTTGAGGAAATTTGGAAAAAGACAAAAAACCTGGTTACCAGCATTTACCCCTTTTCCCATCAAATTTTCAAAAAGGCTCTCTCTAGGCTAAGAAAATTTACAGTGGTGTTGAAAAACGGTTAATGCAACACTCCAGAGTTTTGGGGCTGAGAAGAAGCTTCTGAAAGCATTGTGGAGAAAGGGAAAAGTGTTGGCAGCAATCATCCTCAATGCCCTCTGACAGTTTCAAGTTTTAAATCCAATAATTTGAGAAGTACTAAGCCTGTCTTTTGCAAAAGTTGTCAAAAGGGCGTCTTAAATTGTTGTATGGCAAGGTTTTGGGATCAAAGAGCCATTCTCTGGCAAAAGGGGCCTTAATACATCTCTGTAATGCATGATACCACTTAAAAGCCACACTTTTTAACAACCCACTTTACCGTAATGGAAAGCCGTCCTTGAACATATAGAAAATTAACAACAGCGAAAGGTTTTAGCCCAGGTCAACCTGCACCCACTGTGCAAGTTGACCTGAATCAACACTTTTCACAAATGCATGAAGCTCCCTTTTCAGAGCATGGCTCAATAGACTAGTTTATACAGTTCAGTAAACTGTTGGTGTCGGTTTGGTGTCTACAGACCAATTCTGTCTGATAATCCTGTTTTGATACAAAGTGCAGTTAAGTTAACCCTTTAGCAAATTTTTGGTCCATCTCGATATCCATACATGTAGCCCAGTGTAAGCAATAATCACGCACCTAACGTTTCGCGGCTTATTTTTTAATAAGCAAGAAGGTCGAAAAAAAAAAAAAATCCATATTCTTATCTATATTAACTTTAATCTATTCTTTTTTACCATTGAGAATTTAAGAAGCCGTTTGTCATTCACTGTAGTTGTCAATCCGAAAGTCCAATACAAATATGGCAGTTTGCCCTCTACGTCATCAATAGTCACACACTTTCAAAATTGAGTTCTGTATGGAGGACAAAACGGGTCATAATTCTAACTTACTTATTAATTTGAAACAGAGTTTTAAGCGGTGAAATCTGTAAGTTTTAAGTTTGAAACTGTTGGAAAATTGAACAAAAAGATATCTCAAAATAGCGAACAGTTTTTGAGTCAAAGAAATGAACATATTTACAAATTTCGTTTTTTAAATACTTTATAGAGTTTATACTAGCATGGACCAATACGGGACGTAACTCTAATTGTGTTATCGTTCTTGCGCCGAAAAAATGGTGCAAAATTATTGCCCTTTCAGGGAGGTTGAATTACGCCAATTTTCGATATTTTTTGCTTAATTTTTCCAGAAAAAAGACTTGTGGGACTGTAGCCAGGACATTTATGAACACGTGCACTTGACTGTCAGACCTGAACGATCTTTGTTTGACTTGGAAAAAAAACATTGAAAAATGAAAATTCGTTTTCTGTAAGGAAAGAGAAGGTGCACGCATGTAAAGCCCACCATTTCTTGTTTATTCATCATCATTTTGATAAAATCAGTCAAGAATACTTATTAAAATGGTTGTGAAATGTGTTTTTACAGCTGTTTTCTGAGATAGGTTAAAGGGCAAATCCTAAGATTTTTTTACCATACTGTTTTTTTGCTCCAATCAGCTGCAAATGATGTTAGTAAACACGTGTCCATCAGTTTTCATAAATACCACTCTGTAACATGCCATAAATCACGCTCGAATTGTCACGCTGATATACGGCCCCAAAAATGGTGCATGGCTTACTTCCCCTGATTCGCTTATCTCCCGTACCTGTGTGACGTCATAGTCGCGTAAGCCTGTGTTTACAGTCAGTAGAAATAAGTAGGAACGCTGATGATTATACGCAGATATCTGAGTATTAACATAGAATTCAGCCGAAAAAATGGTAAATTGTGCAGCCTATGGCTTCAACGTCGAATCAGGAACACATGGAATTAGTATGTTCAAATTTCCGAAGGAATTAAAAAGGAGGAAACTATGGATTCAACGTTTAAACCGGGGCCGGACAGTAACGGAGGATTTTATGCCATCGGTTCATTCCAAATTGTGTTTCAAACACTTCGAGGACAGTCAGTTCTTAATAAGTCCAAAACTCGTAAAAGAAGTTGGTTACAGGAATATTAGGCTGCGATTAAAACCTGATGCTGTGCCGACATTGTTCGAAACTCCGAGTCGAAATAAGATAGGCCATAAGACAGACATTCCGCAACGGCAATCTCCAAAAAGAAAAACAAACATAAGGTCGGTAATTCCTTTAATTTTTTTTCGTAATATTTTATCCTTTTCTAGATCTACATTCTGGACAAAGTAGAAATTGGAGCCGTTTTCTCCCCTTTTTTAGAATGGTCCAAATTAAAAGTACTTGCAAGCAAAGTAAACCTAACTGAAATATTGAAATTTGTTTCCACCAGGATAGAAAACATTGTAGGATAAGAAGAAAATGTTGGTTACCAGCATTCTCTCCTTTTCCCACAATGTTTTAAAAAGGCTTCCATCTCAGGGTTGTAAAAACCAGGGATTGTTTGGTAAAGGGTTAATTTGCACATGACAAAAAATGGTAATCAAAAAGTTGAAATGAAATTTGATTTGGAAAGGATGGAAAACATTATGGGAAACGGAGAAAATCTTAGCATTTACTCTTTTCCTCACAATGTTTTCAAAGGCAACATCATAACATATTCATCCAAATTCATAACATAGATTTTGCAAGTACCAAAGTCTGGATTGTTCAAATGATGTTAACTTTCAAGTGTTTCAGCTTTTTCTTCCTTTTCCACAATGTTTTCAAAAGGCTTCTGTCTCAGGGTTGTAAAAAAACAAAGGGTCAAGTGACCATTCACCAAACACAAAAATTTTAGACTGGTTCAAATTGAAAGCATTTGCAGACAACAAAAGAATTGTGAACCAAAAATATTTGCAGCTGATTGGAGTAAAAAACAGTATGGTCAAAATATATTAGGATTTGCCCTTAAACAGTAAACATCTTTTTCTTCCCACACTGTTTTTCAAACACTCTTTCTTTGGGTATTGGAAACTAGACCTAGGGTTTGCATGGTAAAGGGTGAAGTCAGTATCTGGCTACCCCTAGTCATGGTCATAAATGTTAATCCATCACCGGCCAGTTGAAACAATACAGGAAATGGTTACATAACATTTGCATATCTCACCCCTTTACTCTGTAATGTTTGTTTGTGACAGTAAACCCATGTTACAGCTTTTATCCCGTACACTTCTTCTCTTCGACATTTCACTCTTAAAAATGATTTGACAACTTACTATCATTTTGAACAAATTTTGAATTGTATCTTTAAATTTCTGATTTGTGGATATTTCCCTGTTCCTCTCCATACTCTGTCTTCTAGACAGGCTACTGAGAGAAATCTTTTGTTTTTACGACCCTTGTAAAGATAGAAAAAACTTTCGAAAACATTATAGGTAAAAGAGAAATGTTGCTGACCAGCATTTTCTCCTTTTTCTACAAGGTTTTTTACCCATCAAAAACAAGTCCAAACATGCGAGTTAAATTTAATTTGTTGACTCTAATTGCTTTCAATTCGGTTGAGTCAATAAATTTGATGTTTGGTAACAATTTAACCCTTTCCCAGACGGCAAATTTTGGACTAGACCAAATTCAAAGCAAAATTCAAATTCGGATACTGCTCCCTGTGAACTTAACCAGAACTTGTGCCCAATGTGTGGGATTTATATTTAACCCTTTACCAATCAATCCATAATTTTTACGACCCCGAAGACAGCAGACTTTTAAAAACATTGTAAGAAAGTAACCAGCTACCTATTAGAAAGTAACCTAGTAACCAGCATATTTTCCTGTTAACACAGTGATTTACTCTGCTGGAAAAAAAATTTCAATATTTGAAATATATAACTTTATTTTGTCGTCTGCAAGCTATTTCAGTTTGGACCTTTTTAATATTTTGTCGTATGGTAAAGAGTTAAAAGTAGAAAATATTGTGGATAAAGGATAAATTGATACAAACGTGGTTACCCAGAATATAAAATAATTTTGATGATTGTCTAAACGATCTCGGAACATATTATTTTCTCAAATTTCACGCTCGTTAACAGCATTTCAAACTATTCTTATTCTCACGAAAATGGCGATTTATTGTGTAACCCTTCACCCATGAGAGAACAAATTTTGTACCTGTGAATGTTTACATAATTCTTTACAAGGTACAAATATAGAATCCATCAACAAATAGTTAGAACTAACATCTCACGATTATCAATCGTAAAAGTCAAGAAATCGGTTATTTGACATGAAACTAAAGTGTAGGAGAAATGTCTTTAAAAGTGTCGGGGAACTGTGTAGTCGTGGAACTGTCTTGAAACCGTCTTTTTTATTATTATTATTAATTCCACCCGTAAATCTACTGAAAATACTTCAAGTGAAACAAAGCTTATGCCGTAGACTTAATTTTATCATGTATCGAATAATATTTCTGTAAGCGACGTTCGCCCCATAGCCTAATACATGTAGGCGTGATACTCATCACGCTGTTCAAAAGTCCGGCATAACATCGTTATTTTCGCCATTGGTGGGCGAATTTTTACTTTTATCCTCATCATCAGAAACTATTAAGTTTCATTAAAAACTTGGTGGTACATGTACGGCCTTACCGGCCTAGAATCGTGTATTCCTTCGTCTTAAATATCGCTCATTTCACTATCTGAAACAAGGTCCATATTGAAACAAACGCTCCTATGACGTCACAGATCAAGGTGCGCTACAATAAGTAAGGGAGGTAAGCGATGCAAGAAAAACTAATAAGCAAAAATATAAATTGAAAAAAAGTACTTTTACTAATTTTTTTTTCAAATTACAATATTACCAGGTTGCCATTTGATAGATGTAGATTTCAAAATTAATCATATCAGAAACTTGTTGATTTGCCCTTTAAGCTGATCGAGAAACCGGAAGTGATTTTTTCAAAATGGCCGCCCCCTTTTTTTTCCCATTAGAAAATCATTCGAGTTGTTATTTTCTGTTGTAAATCACAATCAAGTCATCGCAATCTGTCATTCTGAGAACAGAATCCCTTTAAAATCAATAATTAGACGCATGTGGCATTTTTTTAGTGTTTATTTATTGTTAGATTGCTTCTGGCTTGTTCGTCCCAAAACCATTTCGTCCCAGGGCTTGTTCATCCCTGGGTTTTTTGCTCAGGCTTGTTTTCTAATCATCCAGAAATAACTTTGAATTTTCAATCACATTTATGTTATTGTATTCAAATATTAACAATTTGGACTAGTCCAAAATTTTGCCATTTTGTAAAGAGTTATGTTACGGGAGACCACTCCTTCCTGCATGGCATACTCCCGATTTAAATACAATACCTGGCTACTGCGTCAGGGAGATATCTCTTTGGCTCAGTGGTTAGGGTATTGGCTTTGCGTCCGGGAGTTCGGAGTTCGAATCCCGCTCCGATCCTTATTTCTGCCATGCATTTATTCATTTGTTTCTTTGTTACGGACTTCGTTCGTAAGATGGGGGCTCGTCCGGGATTGGCCATTGAGCCATTAGTCCCATTTGTTGTCCAAAATCGGACTTCCTGCCTAATAAGGCTTCGAGTCATCAATAAATGATGACTTTAAGAGGGGGTGTGTTACGGGAGACCACTCCTTCCTGCATGGCATACTCCCGATTTAAATACAATACCTGGCTACTGCGTCAGGGAGATATCTCTTTGGCTCAGTGGTTAGGGTATTGGCTTTGCGTCCGGGAGTTCGGAGTTCGAATCCCGCTCCGATCCTTATTTCTGCCATGCATTTATTCATTTGTTTCTTTGTTACGGACTTCGTAAGTTAAAACGCTTGTAGTTCTATTGTCATTTTCTTCCAGAAAACTGTTATTCAACACATTTTTAGTGAAATTTGTGAATTTGAACACTGGATAAAGCCTGAGGATGGATTGTTTTCTTCAAGAAAAAGTGGAAAACTGTAGACAATATTCATATTTTAACCCTTTACCACACAACCCAAACTTTAACGGAAGAAACATTTTCAAAACAATAAGGGAAAAGTAACCAGCATTTTCTCCTTTTTCCACAATATTTTTTACCCTTTCCAAACAGATTTCAACATTTTGTTCACATTTATTTTGTTGTCTGGTAATGCTTTCAATTTTGACCAGTCTAGGATTTCTTTGTTTGGTAAAGAGTTAAATGAGCTAAAGGCCTGAAATTTCCTGTTCTATCGTACTGGAGTTATGATATGTAAAGTATAATTTGTGAAAGTCCCCTTTTTCACAATACTGAATACTGTGATAGGTGCATGGTGAGCAAACTGAAATGTTAACAATAAAAAAAAAATGATTGCCATGTGAAGTATTAATCATCTTAGTGCAAGTCCCATCCAATTTAGTGAAAAAATGAATATTGCCACCTTACCCTCTCCCGTGCTGTAATATGCTTAGGTAAGCAATTAAAAAATACATGTACATTTCCTCTGATTTCAAAAACTGTGGCAGAGCCACCAAAAAAAGAGGAAGAAGAGAGAGGGGGAGGAAATAAATTATTAATAGTTTAAACTGTTAAGAGTTTAATGGTGATATTAATTATGATTTCTATCAACTCTATGTGTTTTTAGTGCAAATCTGGTGCTCGGTGCACATGTTAAAAAAATTACAGTAAAACCTCTCCTTCCGACCACCCCGACAGTACGAGCAACCCGCTATTAAGAACGATTTTTGCCAGAATGGAATTTTTCCTTCTTCAAGATCAATGATCATAACCCCGGAAATACGAAAACCCGCTATTCCGAAATTACGACCACCGTTTTCAGTACCAATATGAATTTACCTGTGGATTTTCACCCCGAGAAACGACCGCTCCATTTCCATAACATCTTTACAAGCAGCTAATTTTCACGCGTCCATAATCGCGAACCAAAGACTGTGCCACATGTACGAATATTCTTGGGTCCGATGGAAATGACAATCAATTATCGGTCTGTTGTTTGTCCACTGACAATTGATTGTAACGTGATTGTGTTAATTAATCAGGATGTTACGTAACATAATCAAATGACCTCTGAATCGATATGTTTAAACCATCAATTTGGCTTTCACACGGCAATCAAGCGTTTATCACACGTCTCTGACCCGGATAACAAACATGTCTACATCCGGGTGACCAAATTTATTGTTTATAGCTGACTGACTAATTTACGAAATTTGAGTTTGGGGTGATTGAGATGGGATTATCATTTTGAATTTGAAACTTTACATACTGTAATTATACCGTAACGAATATGCGATCGTTAACAAGTGAACACGAAGATAGTAAGAGCGACGATTAGCAGGCCTGTTCGAATTTTCAATTCGGATAAAAAAATAGTGGGGTGGGGAGTACGTATACGTTAATCGTTCAAAGATCGGCCCGTATTCGAAAATCTTCGTTTTAGAATGAAATTCGGCAGTTGGAGTATGGGTTTTTAAGACTACATGAAGTGAAAAAGCATAAATTCTATCAGAACTAACATAAGATCCTTTAGTCTTCAGATGCATTTAGTTAATGTACATAACTGGTTTTGATTGTTTTAAATAGGCAGTTATGAATTGACATGCTTTTACAGGTGGATTTATTTCACAAATTTAAGGAAAAATAATACTTTTCAGTGAACATGAAAATGTTGTTGTCATTTTCATATGTATACTTTCCTACGTCAAATGCATCTACTACTCGCGTCATTTAGCCCTGCACAAGTCTACTCAGAGCCTGGGTTAATATCAAAATGTAGGCGTGTGAAACCCGGAAATCAGACCACCCCACTAATAAGACCAAATTTTAAAAGTACCGTGAGTGGTCTTAATTGAGGAGTTTTACTGTAATAAAAAATTAGTTTGAAGTACAGGCATTACTTCTTTGGTTTTCTTTGTAAAGGATTGGTAGTAGGACTGGTTGATGCAGAAAGAAAAACAATTTATTTGGATTTGACTTATTTTATAAGGTTGAGGTAAAATTTACGACTTTTCCCATAAAAATAATTTGGGTGTTTTTCAACGGATTGCAACAGACCATACTAAAAAATTCGTAAAAAAAAGTACTGGTCCGATAAGGAAAAAGTTTAGTGTTTTGAACTTCTCAAACCCTACTCCTGGTATGTGGAAAGTTTCAGATTTCTATTCCAAAATTCAAAAAATCATTGTTCCACCCTATTTATACTCTTCACAGGTGCACATGGAACACTATGGCAAGGGCAATAAAAAGATCTTTTACTCTAAGTCGCTAGATGCTGCAACAGAATTTTAAATGTGTCCAGTGCATACAGTTCTCATTTTTTCTGTTTTATATGAGAAGTATGGTCTGTTTGGACCTCCATACTTCCTACATAATTTATCCATAATTATGTGATACCCACGTGACCTCGTAGCTCAGATGTAAACAAAAACATACGACAACTGTCAGTCGAGTTGGATGACTGAAAACGAAAAAAATATGTCACTTTCACCTTCAAATTTTTGGGGTTAAGAAATATGTACCAAAATGACACTGATTATACAATTTTATCAAGAACTTATCGGAAGATTCCTTGCTTTCCAAATTATGACAGCTAGCGAAAGATCATCGGATGGAGACGCTAAAATTATCGTATGACATCATGGGTATTTGTGTAGATGACGTATTTGGTCGGCGATCAGCGGTGCGTGATTATTGTGTAGCGTGAAAAAGCATACTCGGAGGATATGTAGATCTAGATGTGGTTTAATCCATTACCACACAATCCCTACTTTTGACGCCCCTGAGAAAGAAGCCTTTTGAAAACACTATAAGAAAAGGAGAAAATGCTGGTAACCAGCATTTTTTTCCTTTTCCCACAGTGTTTTCTACCCTTCCCAGAACAAATGTCAATTTTTCAGTCACCTTTGTCTTCTGCAAATGCTTTCAATTAGAACCAGTCTAAAATTTTGTCTTGGGGTAAAGAGTTAAAGAACTTTTGTGGGTTAGAATATAATTATATTCAGTATTTTGAGCTTCATAAAAATCACCTGAAGTATTGAAGACAAGAGTGAATGGCGCTCAAACCTATCAGATCTTTGATCTGAAATGAAATAAAATGTATGAAACTTCCAATCTTTCATTGACACAATCTGATATCTTACACCAGAAGGCCTACATCTTCATATTATTTGAAGTTAAAGTCAATAAATTTGCTGTAATGTAGAAAAAATATTGATACATACTTTAAACAATAGATGTGTCCTGTAGATCAGCCACCGAAATACTACGATTTCAGCGTCTGAGAAGATATATCTAAAGTGGCACAACACGATATCACCTTCCGTGTGTTATGTTTTCTCCAGCTGATAGCCTGATCGATCACATGACCACAACACCGATGGTCTCATGTAATATCAACCAATCAGATTACAGTATTGTTGAGCGTGTAGTAAAATGCGACCAATCATATCTGCGTCTGTAAATGCTTATTGACAAAAGGATAAGAGTGCCCCGCTAAAAATAGATTCGAATTCGTACCTCATCCGAGCTACTTGTGAATCTTGACTGTAGGGTCATACATCGCTAAGAAAACCAAGTTGGATGAACGAAGATAGTAGATCTACAGAAGCTAGATTTTTTGGCGATATTTTAAATTATAGATCAGAGAATTTTCATTTTTATGCAATATCATCGAAAAGTCTCAGAGGATAATGAAAAATAGATTTTGACCTAAAAGTTGCAATGAAGCGACACTGACCTCACTTCCTAGAAATCGGTGAATTCCGTCCTGAGTCCGAAACTCACCGAAGATCTTTCTGGCCAAGGATATCATCCGAGTAACTCCAAACCCTATATCATGTGACTCAGACAAGATGGCCGCTAGTAGGAGTGTCTTTGCAGGAAGACTTAGAACTGGTTCCAGTAAAAATGCACCTACCGTTAATGCAGATGGAAACGAAGTAGAAGTAAACTCTTTATTGATATTCATATGGTCAGATGATCCATAACATTGTTTTCATTTTTTGAAGGACATACTGTGACAGAAGAAATTGATCTTCATTTCACAGAGGCTCGGAACATGATAGATACTTAGAGTTGATTTGTGTTTACAGACAGCATTTCAATAAAAAATCCCAATGTCTGTATATAAATATATACAAGGGATAGGACTTCAGAGAGGTCATTTCGCATACCGACCTCTTTCAAACCCTGATTTCTCACAAAGTTTTTAACATATCTTCGAAATGTAAGGCCCTAGTAGATGCTAAGTGAATATTCTCAACGTTCAACACAGGTTCACTTAATTTAGAGCAAACCCCTTTGACAGATCGTAAAGACAATACATGGATCCGTGGCGAAAAGATAAACCGACTACCTTAGTTACTGTTGCCAAGGTCTCACAAACAAACGTAGTCAATACATATACAGTATAGCAGATAGGCTACTTAAATCGTGCTTTCATGACTGTTTCTCTCAATAAAATTCCGGAAAAAGTATTTTAATCATATATTTCTATCGATGATAAATTCTCAGTAAGAAATTTAAAGATGCTTTACTAATTTACATACGGAGATGTATTAAAAGGGCGAATTACGGGGGCGATGTTACAATGTAACAAATTTACATGTTTAACCAAAAATTTGAACATATAAAAAACATCAACAAATCTCCATTTTGCCACAGAATAATAGAATTAACGATACTTATTGCTTTCTTTGGGCTAGTAAAGTCATCTCAGCATCAAATCAAATTAAATAACACAGAATTACAAACCTTTCGAAAAGTTTATAGAATGTCTGAATGTACAGAGAGGTTTAAGTTAATGAAAAATTTTCATATCAGGTTAAGGGGAAAAGGGTTGTCTGATGGATTATAAAATGCGTTTAGTATGTTGTCAATTAAGAAAATTGTTAATATCAATGACGGTAGTATATGATATACTGATGACAACGGGTGGTCAAGCTGATTGGAGCGGCAAATTGTGTTGCAATGAAACACACTTCTTATCAAATTAACAGTTTACCAACACACCCTTTGTGCTAATGTGCAGATGTGCTAATCCATTTAAACTCGTCACCAAATGACAAAATTTTTAGAGCAATCCAAATTCAAATATTTGCAGACAACAAAATAAATGTTTCAAAAATTGAAATTTGTTTTTGACAGAGCGCAAAACACAGTGAGAAATGAATAAAATGAATGTTACAAGCATTTTCTCCTTTCTCCGCAATGCTTTTAAAAGCTTTCTACGGGTCGTTAAAACCCGTTATGTGGTAAACGGTTAAAACAGATAAGTCAAGAGAAAAATGTCCATGTTCCACCAGATCAGAAGTTAGACTTTTTTTTAAAATTGAAATATACTCCTAGTGAGGAAGAACTACACGTCAAAGTGCTTATTGTAATCAGCAGGTACTTTAAATCCAAGAATAAACATCATGTAATTAGCAATCTGATCTATATCTACACATCAGAGATCGTATATACGATCCCAGTACACATTCAGCATATTCTTCATGCACCATGGGATAAGAATAATGTCAAATTGAAACACTGGTGACAAGTAACGCGGCCACTTTTTGGATGTGCATAGGTTATTGAACGAGGTTAATATTCAAGTAAAAGTATTTTCTTTTTATTAATACTTCATATAGGTCTGTTTTTACCTTTGTTTTCCAGTTTTCTCTTTCAGAGAGGAAAAATTACAGAATACTTTAAATTAATCTATTATCCAGCGCTGATTAGCTCTTTGCACAAGTTCAAATTTTCAGTAATCATCACAATTTAAACTTTTCTATAGCCTCTGCGTGATCTTACGTCATCGGTACACGTTCGCAAAGCACATTTTGTAAGTTTTTTTTTAAATTCAAACGTCAAAAACACAACATAAATAAAGAGAACTGCATTCTTCTAACGTTAACAGTCGTTTATTTGTGAGCCGAAATGGCAGAAACCAAGGTAGGACATCGGGTAGAATAAATGCGATGTCCTGATTGGTTAAATATCGATTTCCACGGATCCATGTATCGCAAAATTGTTGTTAAAAAATGCTTAGTTGGACACAACCTCGTAACCAGCCATTCTATCAGTAAAATGCAATAAACGGACTTGATATTCAGTAAAAATCGGTCTGGTCCAATAGTTTATAATTTTCTTTAACACTTCCAATTGTTAGTTTAGTCAAGAGCAATCTTTTAGAAGCACAACACACAATCATTTATGAAACTGTTAGAATTTCAAGCTGAATACGTCACTGTCTGTCTGGTAAAGAGTCAAAAAGTGGTAGTATTCTATTGATATTTTTTTCTTCGGTTTTGTAAGATTTCTTGGTGGAGTATTGAGGGGCCCAATTGGTATATTTTAACTAATTTTGCGTTGCAATATTTACTCATTTCTGAACTCTTTACTAAACTGTCCCAGATTTTCACGACTCCAAGAAATAGGCCTTTGAAAAAACTGTTGGAAAAGGAGAAAATGCTGGTAACCAGCATTTCCTCCTTTTCCCACAATGTTTTCCACCCTTCACTGAATAAATTTCATTTTTTGAGTCACATGAATTATGTCATCTGCAAATGCTTTCAAATTGGACCTGTCTAAAAAGTTGTTGTTTGGTAAAGAGTTAACCAGATGAAAGGACTGTGGAACAGGCTTTGCTTGCAGAGTTGAATTTAGTTTAAGTAATGGCATCTTCCTTCAAATGCTTTAAAAAAATGTTGGAAAACATAAAAATGCTGGTTCCTACTTAAACTCTTCACCATTGAGCAAAATATAGACTTGTCTTAACATATTACCACACAATCCCCACTTTTGATGACCCTGAGAAAGAAGCCTTTAACCCTTTCCCAAACGACAAACTTTTGGACTAGACCGAATTGAAATTCAAATCTTGCTGAAAAGATGAATTCTGTCAACGACAGGGTAGAAAACATTGTGGGAAAAGGAGAAAATGCTGGTTACCACCATTTTCTGCTTTTCCCACAATGTTCAAAAGGCTACTATTCCAGACCCATAAAAACCAGGGATTGTTTGGGAAAGGGTTAAAAAACATTGTGGGAAAAGGGGAAAATGCTGGTAACCAGCATTTCCTCCTTTTTCCACAATGTTTTCTATCCTTCATAAAGCAAATTTCAAATTTTCAGTCACCTTTCTTTTGTCGTCTGCAAATGCTTTTGATTTGGACAAACCTAAAATTTTATGGTTTGGTAATGAGTTAATTAAAAGCATGTGCAGATGATAATTCAAATGTAGCTCAAAAGATGAAATTTGTGTATGATAGGGTTGAAAACATAGTGGGGAAAATGCTGCTTACCAGTATTTTCTTCTATTTCCACAATGTTTTCAAAAGGCTTCTGTTACGACAGACCACTCCTTCCTGCATGGTATACTCCCGATTTAAATACAATACCTGGCTACTGCGTCAGGGAGATATCTCTTTGGCTCAGTGGTTAGGGTATTGGCTTTGCGTCCGGGAGTTCGGAGTTCGAATCCCGCTCCGATCCTTATTTCTGCCATGCATTTATTCATTTGTTTCTTTGTTACGGACTTTGTTCGTAAGATGGGGGCTCGTCCGGGATTGGCCATTGAGCCATTAATCCCATTTGTTGTCCAAAATCGGACTTCCTGCCTAATAAGGCTTTGAGTCATCAATAAATGATGACTTTAAGAGGGGGTGTGTTACGACAGACCACTCCTTCCTGCATGGTATACTCCCGATTTAAATACAATACTTGGCTACTGCGTCAGGGAGATATCTCTTTGGCTCAGTGGTTAGGGTATTGGCTTTGCGTCCGGGAGTTCGGAGTTCGAATCCCGCTCCGATCCTTATTTCTGCCATGCATTTATTCATTTGTTTCTTTGTTACGGACTTCGTTCGTAAGACTTCATTCTTGGGGTCCGTGATACTTGATCAGTGTGTGGTAAAGGGTAAACTGTAGTAATTTCAGGATCATTAACACCTAGAAATGTTTGGGAAAGAGACAAGGGTTGTATGATCATAATTTCTATTGTAGTTTGACGTGCGAGAAGACGAGGAACAAAATGTTAAACTCAATCAGACCATTGAATTGTTGTTGGCAGCCGGCTATTTCAGAGCTAGGATAAAGGGCCTGTCACCATTTGACAAGGTATTAACACATCTAAAATGTACAAAACCGTCCCATGTTTGAACAACCCTTGAAAAGAAGCCTTTTGAAAACAGTGTTGAAAAGGGAGAAAATGCTGGTAACTAGCATTTTCACCTTTTCTCGCAATGTTTTCCACTCTATCAAGGACAAATTTCAGCATTTGAGCCATCCTTAAGTTGCCATAATGCCAATGCTTTCAATTTGGACCAGTAAACAATTTGGCTGTTTGATAATGAGCTAACTAATTATGAAATTTTATGAAATGATAAGTAATAAAGAGTAATTTGATATCTGTAGTAGTTTTTAGTGTAAACATTCCATATTCCCAGTATCATCTAATATGTTGATATGTTTGTCTTTTGGAATTGATGTTTTATTCCATAACAGCAATCCCCACTTTTAACGACCCTGGAGAAATTGTGCGGTAAAGCGATAAACACATAAGTTGTCATTAAAAAGGTCATATAACATTGTGGGAAATGCACAAAATCTTGGGTTACCAGCATTTTCTTCTTTTGTCACAATGTTTTCAAAAAGGTGTCCTTTTCAGTTTTTTAAAGGCTGGGTGGTAAAGGTTTAATTTTATTGCAGGTAGTTGGTGGAATGACTTGGTGTATAACAACCTGTAATATTGACATTGATGTGGACCTGCTGTTTCAAGAAAACTCAACCATTGGTCAAAAAATGTAAGTACAGGTATTGCAAAATCTACCTTTAACTCTTTACCAAACAACAAAATTTTAGACTTTGTCCAAATTGAAAGCATTTGCAGACGACAAATTAAACATGACTTAAAAGTTAAAACCCAAAACTTGACCTTAGAAGGGTAGAAAACATGGTGGAAAAAGGAGAAAACCAGCATTTTCTCCTTTTTCCACTATGTTTTCAAAAGGCTTCTATCTCAGGCTTGTAAAAACCAAGATTGTATGGTATAGGGTTAAACTTTACGGTGCTAAGGGTGACCCAAGGACTGTTTGTGGACAGTGTAGATCAAGATCAGACTACAGAGAACATGCAATCTGATCTTGGATCTAACACTCTGATAATGAGATTTTGTCCCCATAATTACATTTGAAATAGCAAAATTTGTTTTTTCACTGCCAGCCTTGAAGTTGCATTTCACTTTATTTGCAGGATGTAGCAACAGAATTTTGGACTCTTCCAAATTCACAGCATTCACAGACAACAAGTTGAAGATAGTTCAAATGATGATACCTGTCTTTGACTGAGTAGTAAACATTGTAGGAAAAGGGGACAATTCTGCCAAAGAAAGTCTTCACAACATATTTTGTATTTGTATGTACCTAACAGATCTACCAGAAGTTTAAATGTTGGATAACTGCTATAACTGCACTGTCCACTATGGTTAACTGTTTTTCAGTTGAAAAAATTTAGGCCTGTCAGAATTGAAAGTATTTGCAGACAGCAAATTGAGGATGTCTCATGTAGTAGAATTTTTATTGTATAAGGTGGAAAAGATTTGCGAGAAAAGGAAAAAAGTGCTGGTTACCAGCTTTTGAAAACATTGTTGGGAAAAGGAGAAAATGCTGTTTACCAGCATTTTCTCCTTTTCCAACAATGATTTCAAACCTTTCATACAAATCTCATCTGTAGAGCCACATAAAAGTTGTTATCTGCTTTGAATTTTGGCCAAGTTTGAAATTTAGATCACCTGGCAAAGGGTAAAACCTCATACACATTAACAGAAACCAGCACAAAAGTTGATGAATGTTTGATATGGCAATCAATATCATTTCAGTGCCCTAACAGAGAAGATTGTTGCCGTGTTACCCAGGATGAAATGTCCCCACAGGATTGAGCCCCATCAGATCCAGGGTCTTGATTTCATCCATATTTATCCAGTTGTCCAGGTGGGTGTTTTTTGAAACCCTGAACCCTTGTAGGATTTAGTGGAATTTACAGTCTGCTTCCTTTCTAGATATTATGACAATACTTGAGTGACAATAAAGAACCAGTAGTGATCAAAAGGTAAACAATGCTGGTATTAGAGTGCATTTGGATATAGATTATACCATTTAAGAGTATGGAAACTACTGTAAAGTTGACAATCTGTTATTTTTCAATCACAAAAAAATGAATTTTAAAAAGTAGCTTAACTCTTTACCAAACAAAAAAATTTTAGACTGGTCCAAATTGAAAGCACTTCCAGAAGACAGTATATATATCAGGTGATTTTCAGGACAGTTTGAGTTAAAATTCTAACAGTTTGAGTTAAAATTCTAACATTAGATTTGAATTTTGCACAATAAACACAATGCAACTAACTTGTGGTACAGTCTACATTATTCTGTATAGTGATGTCATTCTGTATAAAATAAGTAAGTTATTCATCGGAATATAGATCTGCATTTTTACGTATGAACTTGTTTTCCTTTCATTAAGAGTTGGTTATGTTAGAATAGAAATAATCTTCTTTCTATCATGGTTTATTATTCAATAAATGTAATTCAATTTAGAAACAGTTATGATTGAAATCATGTACTTTTCAGTGGTTGGTGAAGCGAGCCATCGAGACAAGGGAGGAACTTGGTGATTACATCCGGAACTTTTCAGTTTCACAGTTTAACAAGGATCACAAAACACCAGAGGTATTCATAAATAATTAATTCATTTTAGTCCTTGACAAAAAAATCCCAATGACCAATCTGAAGATCTAACAAAATACTTTGGGAAAAGGAGAGAATACTGGTAACAGGCATTTTCTCCACTTCCTTCAATGTCTTTTTTGGTACTTGTTTGATTTGTGGTCTGCAAATCATTTCAATTCAGTGGACTGTGGCTTTTAACCCTTTACCACACAGTGACGACTTTTAACGACTTTAGGAAAGAAGCCTTTTGAAAACCTTGTGGAAAAAGGAGAAAATGCTGGTTACCAGCATTTTCTCCTTTTCCCACAATGTTTTCTACCCTATCAAAGAAGAACAGTTTAGTCACATTGAAATTTTCGTCTACAAATGCTTTCAATTTGGACAAGGCTAGAAATTTTGCCATCTGGTAAAGGGTTAAAGTTTTGTCAGCTGATAATGCGTTATCTCTTTGCCTGATGACAAATTCTTAGATTGTATCAAATTGGAAAAGTATTTGTAGATCTATGACTATACAAAAATGGGCCACAGGGTGAACTTTGTGTTGTGGAAAGATAAAAAAAATATTTTGGGAAAAGGAGGAAATGCTGATCACCAGCATTTTCTCTTTTTCCCACAAAGCTTTTGACAGTCCACTTTGAATATCTCCAGCATTGTTAAAGTACAGATATATGTGGTAACAAGTCAGCTTTTTACCAATTCTTCTTGTACTTTAATGATGCTGAGGAACAGGTCTTATGAAAAAATTAACTCTACCACACAATACCAAGTTTTAACAACCCTGATAGAATAGTGTTGAAAACCTTGTTGGAAAAGGAGAAAGTGCTGGAAACCAACATTTTCTCCTTTTCCTACAAGATTTTCTACACTTTTATAGACAAATTTCGTCATTTAAGTCCCATTCAATCTGTCATTTGTGAATATTTAATGTGTAAAACTTTGTTCTTTGGTAAAGAGTTAAAAGGAGAATGTGCTGGTTGCAAGGATTTGCTCCTTTTCCCACATGATGAAGGACAAATCCCTCAATTTGAATCACATATGTCTCCATATAATTTAACTTTTTATCAAGCAACAAATTTTTGGATGGACCAAATTGAAAGAATTTGAAGACAACAAAATAAATGTGACCAAACAATTGAAATTTAATTTGGAAATGGTAAAAAACATTTTGGTAAAAGGACACAATGTTTTGAAAGGCCTTGTTAAATTATGACAAGTCTAACATTTTGATGTGCAGCAAAGGTTGAACTCTTTACCAAAAGACAGAATTTTTTGAGGCTAGTCCAAATTGAAAGCATTTGCAGACAATAAAATAAAAGTTAGTTGAAAATTGAAACTTGTATTTGGAAGAGTAGAAAATATTTTGGGAAAAGGAAAAAAAATGCTGGTAACCCTTCAGTTGTTAAAAGCGGCATTGTGTGGTAAAAGGTTAAAAAGTGAAAATGCTGTTTACTAGGATTAACTGCTTTTCCCACAATGTTTTCAGAAGGTTTCTCAGAGTCATTTAACCCATTACCACACAATCCCTACTTTTGACACCCCTGAAAAAGAAGCCTTTAGAAAACATTGTGGGAAAAGGAGAAAATGCTGGTAACAAGCATTTTCTCCTTTTCCCACAATGTTTTCTACCTTTCACAAAAGAAATTTCAAATTTTCATTCACTTTTATTTTGTTGTCTGCAAATGCTTTCGATTTGGACAAACCTTACGTCGTTTGGTAATGAGTTAAGAAGTGAAAATGCTGTTTACTAGGATTAACTCCTTTTCCCACAATGTTTTCAGAAGGTTTCTCAGAGTCTTTAAAACTTGGGATTGTGTGGTAAAGGGTTAAAGTACATTTTATAGAGTGGATAAGGGTTGATAAGTGGGTGTGCTGTCTGTCATTCAGACATAACAAATTCATGTATGACATGATATTTGATGGTGTGATATCACATCACTGTCTAGTAGTGGTCTGACCATTTTTATCACTTGATGTAAATAAACCCTGATTTAGACTATATGAACACATTTCTTTTTCAACCCTTTACCAAACAATCCCAGCAATCCCTTTTCCAAACAATCCTGTGTTTTATTGACCATTAGGAAAGGGAATTCTTTTTAAAAACACTGTGTGCAAAGGAGTGAATGTAACCCACATTTTCTTCTTTTCCAACAACGTTTGCAAAACCTATATTTTTTTCTCAGGTTCAATAAAAGATAAAACTGTTTAGTAAAGGGGCAAATGTTTTGGCTGGATGTAGATAGAGATCATAGTTCACTGTGCAAATATTTGTGACCAATTGACCTTGGATAAGATTAATCCAGTCACTGATAGAACAAAATTTGCATAAACAGCTTCATATTGCATTGGATTTGTTTGTATAGAATTGGACTTTGTTTTCATCATTATTTCAGATAAATCGCTGCTACCAGTACAGCTGTTCATACTTTCATGTGTTTCCTTTTTACCAGTACTAACACTATCTTCTTCTGAAGTAATTTAACCCTTTCCCAAACGACAAATTTTGGACTCCAAACTGA
This sequence comes from Tridacna crocea, assembly GCA_943736015.1. Taxonomy (NCBI): domain Eukaryota; kingdom Metazoa; phylum Mollusca; class Bivalvia; order Cardiida; family Cardiidae; genus Tridacna; species Tridacna crocea. Next base: position 23,210,055 of record OX031069.1, read on the forward strand.
AAGAGTTTGCAGACAACAGTTTTAGATTTTGAGAAAATGGCAGAAAGTTCTCAAAAAGGGTAGAAAACACTGGGGGAAAAGGAGAAATTGCTCGATACGAGCAATTTCTCCTTTTCCCACAGTGTTTTCAAAAGACTTTTACTGCAGACACATAAAAACCAGGACTTGTTTGTGAAAGGGTTTATGCTTTTTTTTTAACACAGTGATCAGCAATTGAAATTGAAAACAGTGTATGGTACCCAAAGAGATATATGGCTTGCGACACGTGAAAAGGGGTATTTGGACACTCTCCGTTTTCATGTTTTTTTTCTGTTTTTGCACAAGTCTATTGAAGAACAAAATGTAATGCAGACGTAATGTGCAGTGTCTGATCAGACTGCACAGCAGCTGATCCGAGACAACATTGTATGCATATATCCAAACGCCCATTTTCCTGTGTTGCAGGCCAAAATGCTTGACTTGGACTTGGAATGTGGGACCCCTTGCTACGATTAAAAACTTTTCCTTATTTTCCCATAACGTTTTCAGAAACCTTTTTCATAGGGCCATTAAAGCATGTGATTGTTTCTTGAAAGCTAAATGCTTTTTTCAGCAGTACATGTTTTATTCATGCAGAGCTCCATATAGAGGGAGTGATTTTGATTTCAAAATTGAAAATATTGTTTTCCACTAAATCCTATTTTATGGGTACTCATTAGAATTGTCTCATTGAGATGATTCTAAAGAGTACACACAACATAGGGTTTGAAAGGGAAATAATGGATTTAGAATACAATCACTACCTCTTATCAGGAGCTCTGTTTATGTAATGGTGCTCAGAGAAGCTATTGATGTTTTGCCTACAAGGGCAACTTGAACTGGTCCAATACTCTCTATAATTCATTTAGTACTTCACACAGAAAAATATTCAGCATTAACTCTATACCACTATATCCCAACTTTTTACAACCCTGAGAGAGAAGCCTTCTGAAAACATTGTGGGAAAAGGAGAAAATGCCGGAAACCAGCATTTTCTCCTTTTCTCACAATGTTTTTAGCTCACCTGAGCACGAAGTGTGATCGCCCAATGTCAGTTGTGCGTCGTCCGTCGTGCGTCGTCCACAATTTCTTTAAACATCTTCTTCTCCTAAACCACAGGGCCAATCTCCATGAAACATGGCAGGGATGTTCCTTGGGTGGAGCTCTACCAAAGTTGTTCAAGAGATTGAATTCCAGCCATAATTCTGGTTGCCATGGCAACCAAAAGGAAAAAAAAATAGCAAAATCTTTGAAAATCTTCTCTGAACCTAGAAGGCGTAGAGCTTTGATATTTTGTGTGTATCATCTCCAAGTGGACTTCTACCAAGATTGTTCATATGATGCCCCTGGGGTCAAAACTGGCCCCGCCCTGGGGGTCACGAGTTTGAAACATAGGAACAAAGAAGGAAAACTTTAAAATTCTTCTTCTCTGAAACTAGAAAGTGCAGAGCTTTGATATTTGGTATGTAGCATCTCCTAGTGGACCTCTACCAAGATTGTTAATATGATGCCCCTGGGGTCAAAACTGGCCCCTCCCCGGGGGTCACAAGTTTGAAACTTAGGAACAAAGAAGGAAAACTTTAAAAATCTTCTTCTCTGAAACTAGAAGGCATAGAGCTTTGATATTTTGTATGTAGCATTTCCTAGTGGACGTCTACCAAGATTGTTCATATGATGCCCCTGGGATCAAAACTGGCCCCGCCCCGGGGGTCACAAGTTTGAATCCTAGGAACAAAGAAGGAAAACTTAAAATTTCTTATTCTCTAAAACTAGAAGGCGCAGAGCTTTGATATTTTGTATCTAGCATCTCCTAGTGGACCTCTACCAAGACTGTACATATGATACCCCTTTGGTCAAAACTGGCCCCGCCCCGGGGATCACAAAATTGAAACTTAGGAACAAAGAAGGAAAACTTTGAAAATCTTCTTCTCTGAAACTAGACGGTGCAGAGCTTTGATATTTGGTACGTAGCATCTGCTAGTTGACCTCTACCAAGATTATTCATATGATGTCCCTAGGGTCAAAACTGGCCCCTCCCTGGGGGTCACAAGTTTGAAACTTAGGAACAAGGAAGGAAAACTTTAAAAATCTTCTTCTCTGAAGTTAGAAAGTGCAGAGCTTTGATATTTGGTATGTAGCATCTCCTAGTGGAACTCTGCCAAGATTATTCATATGATGTCCCTGGGGTCAAAACTGGCCCCGCTCCGGGGGGTCACAAGTTTGAATCCTAGGAACAAAGAAAGAAAACTTTAAAATTCTTCTTCCCTGAAACTATGTGGTGCTTGGCTTTGATATTTAGTATGTAGTATCTCCTAGTAGGCCTCTAACAAGATTGTTCATATGATGTCCTTTGGGTAAAAACTGGCCCAGCCCCGGTGGTCACAAGTTTGAAACATAGAAATAAGGAAGGAAAACTTTAAAATTCTTCTTGTCTGAAACTAAGTGGTGCAGAGCTTTGATATTTGGTATGTAGCATCTCCTAGTAAACCTCTACCAAGATTGTTCATATGATGCCCCTTGGGTAAAAACTGGTCCCGCCCTGGGGATCACAAGTTGGAAACATAGGAACAAAGAAGGAAAACTTAAAATTTCTTATTCTCTGAAACTAGAAGGCGTAGAGCTTTGATATTTGGTATGTAGCATCTCTTAGTGGAATTCTACATAGTTTCTTCATATTATGCCCCTGGGGTCAAAACTTGCCCTGCTCCAGGGGTCATAAGTTCGAAACATAGGAACAAAGAAGGAAAACTTTAAAATTCTACTTCTCTGAAACTAGCAGGCTTAGAGCTTTGATATTTTGTAAGTAGCATCCCCTAGTGGACCTCTGCTGAGTTTTTTCTTAGGATGCCCCTGGGGTCAAAACTGGCCCTGCCCAGGGGTCACAAGTTTGATTTTACAGCTTGGTACTCAGGTGAGCGATATAGGACCATCATGGTCCTCTTGTCTACCCTTTCCAAAACAAATTTCCATTTTTCTGTCACATTTATTTTGTTGTCTGCAAATGGCCCTTTTGTAGTTAACAAAAACTTATGTGAAGAGTTGAAGACTTTGTACTAACAAACAACATTGATAATATTTACCAGTATATTATCTTTTTACATCTTTCAGGATGAAGCATTTGAGGAGATGAAAGTAAAAGCCACAAAGTCTGTTGGAGAAATTAAGGTTGGTTTGATTGAACCCATATGGTATTTGTCTGCTCTACTAGCCAACAGGGGGTCATGGGTTTAATCCCTGGCTCGGCCAGTCTCTTTCTAAGGATTAATGATAAACATTGCGACAGGATTCATTCCTCTCCCACCATTAACCCATTACCAAACGACAATATTTTAGGCTTGTCCAAATTGAAAGCATTTGCAGACGACAAAATAAAAGTGACTGAAAATTTGAAATTTGTTTTGTGAAGGGTAGAAAACATTGTGGGAAAAGGAGAAAATGCTGGTTACCAGCATTTTCTCCTTTTCCCACAATGTTTTAAAGGCTTTTTTCTCAAAAGTAGGGATTGTGTGGTAATGGGTTAACATTGTTCTGACTATGGTAATGTGGGAAAGCAGCAAGTGGCCTGGAAAGAAAAATTGTGGGGAACACTGGTAAAAGAGACTCCAGGAGAGCATGGATAGGTTTGCTGGCCACTGCTATATAACTGAAATAATGTTGAAAATGACATTAACCCTTTACCCCATAAGGCATTTCTATGGTATCTCTAATTGACCCTAAGTAACAGCAAGGATGAAGCCATTTCTTATGTGTATATGACACCTTTTGATAGTGTAGAAAACATTGTAGCAAAAGGTGAAATTGCTCGTCACGAGCAATTTCACCTTTTGCCACAATGCTTTCCAAAAGCTCCTACAAGCAACGAGTATCTATGGAGTAAAGGGTTAACACCATACAATGAGTCAATCAGTCAAACAGCTCTACTAACCAATGGCAAGAAAGCTTATTGCATGGCACTGTGTCAGAGAGTGAGAGTGTGTCTGATGAATTTGCTTTTGTTTCTGAAACAATGAATCCAATTTTGACAACACTTTTAAGAGATGTTCCTCCCATGGCGCTTTTCAGGAAGTATTTCATTCCTTTTAAAACTCCTCTCTCCAAAATGGCAGGTTGAATTCTCTACAAAGTTGGAAGAAATGATAATTTGGTAGACTTCTATCAAATTTCTTTGAATAATCTTAATCAGGCACCTTATAGATACAGAGGGAATTCCCAATGTGCTATTTATAGACACAGTGTCCAATAATGAAAATTTCATTTATCCCTTGATTGACCAATGGAGTCTCAGAGGCCTATGCTTATAGATAGTGGAGAACCATTATTGCTTTGTGTGATTATAGGATGTATACAAACCAGAGAGGAAATACAAACGCCATGATGCAGACAGACTGAAGGATGAAGAATCACGGGTACAGTCCACTCTACTGGAGTACGGCAGACGCTATGGTTACAGTAAATCTGAACAGAAGGAAACTGTGAGTGGTTTTGAAACAGACGTGACTTTATTCATGTGGAAAAGCAGCAAGTAACTTTGAAAAAGTATTTTGTGTAGCATTTGTTTGCCTACTCCTATACGAATGTTTTGGGGGTATAACGTCCATCCATGTGTCTGTCTGTGACAAAATACTGTCAAAGCACTGGCGGGGGTATATATAAAGACACATTCAGTGACAGCTCTAGTTTTATCTGGTATGGCCCCATGTTTATCCTTATACCAATTAGTTTGGATTTCAAAGACCCTACAGAAGAAGGCCTTTGAAATCATTTGACTCATTACCAAACAACAATATTTTAGGCTTGTCCAAATCAAAAGCATTTGCAGACAACAAAATAAAAGTGACTGAAAATTTGAAATTTGTTTTGAGAAGATTAGAGAACATTGTGGGAAAAGGAGAAAATGCTGGTAACCAGCATTTTCTCCTTTTCCCACAATGTTTTCTAAAGGTTTCTTTTCTCAGGGTTTTCAGAAGTAGTGATTGTGTGGTAATAGGTTAAGGGAAAAGAGAAAATGATGGTTTTCAGCATTATCTTTGGGTTCAGAGATTGTTTTTCTACCTTTTAAAACTAAAATCACATGGTTCCAACACCAGTCATTTTTTCGTCTGCAAATAGTTTCAGTTTGGATAGGAGAGACAGTTGGTCATGGAGTAAAGGGTATAAGTGATGAATTTATAAATCTTACGTTAAGTTTAATGTATTGTCACCTGCAATGCTGGCTTTTAACCCATTACCACACAATCCCTACTTTTGACGACCCTTAGAAAGAAGCCTTTATAAAACATGGTGGGAAAAGGAGAAAATGCAGGTAACCAGCATTTTATCCTTTTTCCACAATGTTTTCTATCCTTCCCAAATCAAATTTTAATTTTTCAGTCACATTTTATTTTGTCGTTTGCAAATGTTTTCAATTTGGACCAGTCTAAAATTTTCTTGTGTGGTCAAGAGTTAAAGCAGGGTTGTACTAGAAGGTACAGCTCTAGCTGATTCCCTGCTTATGAAACCAAGCAAACATGAATAAGTGTGCTGTTGCTATGATATAAATAGAAGATAAACAGCTGGTGATGTGTGACTTTAAAAATCTGTCACTAGAATGGGGTTTTATAAGGTTGCAAAAGGAGTCCACCAGTTGATTATTGTATTTATTATATTCCTATTCTTCTTTTCTTTGCTAATAGTTATCAAAAAAGGTTGATGTACATAGGACTTTTCTTTACATACACATGATCTATTTTATACCCCAGCAAAACGAATGTTTTCAAGGGTTTACTGGAATCAGCCTGTCTATCTGTCCCTCTGTGTGTCAGTCCCTGTGTCTGGCCATGTGTCCATCTGTGTACAAAATACTGTCAGAGCGCTGGTGGGGGTATAAAGTCACATTCAGTGACAGCTCTAGTTTTGGGATGTAATGCTTGAGAGTATGATTGTGATGTCATCTATCTCTCCATTTGAAGGCATGCATTGTTTTTTGCCTTTACATTTTAAAACCAGCCATATGAAATCAGAAGAAGTAACAGTTAACCCTTATCATTATGTTTTGAATTTATTTAAAGGATGAAGAAAAAGCAGCCAAAAAGAAGGCAGCAGCGGCAGGGCTGGGTGGAGGAGATGAAGAGAAAACTCTGGAAGAACTGCAGGCTGAGGAAGAGGTAGGCCCTAGGTTTATGTGAAGAACCAAGTATTGCTAAGAAGGCTGTAAAAGTTATTTAACTGAAATTAACTCATTACCAAACAACAAAATGTAAGGTTTGTCCAAATTGAAAGCATTTACAGACGACAAAATAAAAGTGACTGAAAATTCGATTTTTTTTTTTGTGAAGGGTAGAAACATTCTGGAAAAAGGAGAAAATGCTGGCTACCAGCATTTTCTCCTCTCCCACAATGTTTTCTAAAAGGTTTCTTTCTCATGGTCATCAAAAGTAGGGATTGTGTGGTAATGGGTTAACCCATTTCCGCACAATCCATACTTTTGACGCCCCTGAGAAAGAAGCCTTTTGACAATACTTTGGGAAAAGAAGAAAATGCTGGTAACCAGCATTTTCTCCTTTTTCCACAGTGTTTTCTACCCTTCCCAGAACAAATTTCTATTTTTTAATTACCTTTATTTTGTCGTCTGCAAATGCTTTCAGTTTGGACCAGTCTAGAATTCTCTCGTGTGGTAAAGAGTTAACACAATCAGTAGTAGGATTTGTAAGCTTGAGACCCCTGTTTGGAGTCTCCCTGGCTTTTTGTTAAGGGAGTATCCTTGGATTAGTCACATCAGAGCTCTTGTCTTGTACTGAAGAAATCCAGGATTTACTTGAATATGTGACCTGTCGCTATTTTATGACTAAAATAATGTTGAAAGCAGGTTCAAGCTTTAGAACTCTGAATAACTGAAAAAATAGCACAAGTACAAGGAAGCAGACATTGAGTGTAATTGCATAAGTTATAAAACTTGTTTTGTGTTTTATATCGAATGAATGTGTTTGAAAAAAAGGTATTTGAAAAGAAAAAAATGCTTAAATTAGAGTTGTTTATGAGACATGTAAAATACATTGTGGAAAAAGGAGAAAATGCTAGGATTTGTACAGTTAGTTTGTTACTGAAACAATAGGAATGTTTTTTGTTATAATTTCTGTTTTCTATTGTTGTAGAAACGAATCAACATGTTAATGAGTGGTATGTCAGCTATGCAGGAGGTAAGACTTCAGCAAATTATTTTCTTCTCTGCTTGCGAAATTTTGTTTGAGTCTGTCCTTTTATTCATTGGAATGATGACTGATATGTGGATTTGATTAATTCATCAACTGGGTGATATACTGTAGTTGTTAGCTCACTATTTTATATGCTGAGCTGATTTTTTGATGACTGTCCATCTAAATTTTCTTCGCTTGGTGGTGGAGGTGTATGCATCGTAATATTGAATTGTCCCAGGTGTAATCTTTACTGGCGACAACAAGTTTTTTGGTGTATTTGAGTAAGACTTTTCAGGGGCCAGGCCTAATGAGGATGAAATCCACAAAACAAATAAAAAAGTGAAGTATTGCCCTAATATAATTAGAGTAATGTTGAAAGTAGCTTTAAAGACTTATTACTCGTATAGTAAAGTCACCTGCGTTATTGTCCTTTCTGTATGTATGTTCATGTTTGTTTCAGCTTTGCATGGTGGAATGTACTTCGTTGTTTCTCCTGATTAACTCTTTACCAAAGGACAAAAGTTTAGACGAGTCCAAATCAAAAGCACTTGCAAATTTGTTGCCCGCAGGGTATAAAACATGGTTGGAAAAGGAGAAAATGCTGCTTACCATCATTTTCTCCTTTTCCCACAATGTTTTCAATAGCTTTCAATCTCAGGGGCCTGGGCTGTTATAAGTCGGGATTGTGCGGTTAAGAGTTCAATGATGGAGAAAGTTAAATTTTTATCCAAATGTTTGAAAAGCAAATAATTATTTTTTTTTTGTTTCTTTACTGTATATATCATTATTATAACCCTTAGGAAGACTGCTTTTAATGGTTTTTTTTTTTTTTTGTTTGGTAAAGATTTAACTCTTTACCACACAATCCCGAGTTTTAACGACCCAGTGCAAGAAGCCATTTGAAAACATTGTGGGGAAAAAGGAGAAAATGCTGGTAACCAGCATTTTCTTCTTTCCCCACAATGTTTTCTATTCTATCAAAGAAAAATCACATATTTCGATACTGACGTCTACAAGTGCTTTTAATTTAAACTAGTCCAAACTTTTATCGTTTGGTAAAGAGTTAATTAAAGGGACCTTTTCAGATTGTTTTCAGGGAAGTGTATACTTTTCTCTGCAAATGTAAAGACAGTGGACAAATGTGACTTTTATGTAATGGATTAGTCTCTTTGTCTCTTTAAAATCAGTAAATCTTTCTCTTTTTAAAGGTGGGTACTTAGAATTTTTACATCTCACCAAATTAGAAAAAATATATATCACTGAAATTCATATGAAAAATTATTACAAATCGTCAATAATTAAGATTCATGAAATTACAAAAAAAAGTGTTTTTTTGATGGTGTTTCCCTGAAAGGCTACATAGCCTCTTAAGGTATATTTAGATTTCATGCCAAAAATCAATAAAGCATTTTGGGAATGTCAGGTGACTGGCGGCGCTAAGTGTGAAACTGTGACTGTTTATTCCTGTATGTAAATGAGCGAATTGATCATCCAAAAATAGAAGTGTCTCCCGTTGGTGTCAACCTGGGCCATAGTAAATCTGTAATTTCTCGTTTTGTCGGATGGTTTCTGACTACTGGTTTTTTTTTTAATGAAAATTAAAAGGCTTTGGGAGTATAAGGATGTTTTTTTTTTTTCATTTTTGTAAAATTTTCGTCACAAAATCTGAAAGGCCACCTTTAAATGTATATCATATTGGTATCATTGTACTTACTAGTACTAGTATTGAATATGATCCTACACAATCAACACATGTGATTGATCATATGACTCTCCCACTAACTTTGCACAAATCTTGCCAATTTCTGACAGTACCCAGATACCCTGAATGTTTGATAAAGTGTTAATTGCATGAATGCATGTGAAGTAAAAGAGAAACTTTCACTAAGAGAGAAATAGCTCCTTTTAAAGGTAGTCAGCTGCAAGATGAAAATAGTAATGTTATCTCTTTACCACACAATCCATGTTTTAATGACCCTGAGATAGAAGCCTTTTGAAAACATTGTGGGAAAAGGAGAAAATGCTGGTAACCAGCATTTTCTCCTTTTCCCACAATGTTTTCTACTCTTTTACAGACAAATTCCATCATTTAATTTTAAGCCATTCTTTCCTTGTTGCCTGAAAATGCTTTCAATTTGAACTAGACTTGAAAATCTTGTGGTTTAATTTGGAAAGAGTTAGATAGTTGTTTATTGTAACTGTTGGTGGGTGAAGATGAATGAATGTCAAATTTTATGTGTGTTTTTTTTTTCTTCCTTTGTTTACCTGCATGCCCTTTTATGCTAGTTTTTATTGTTGTTGAATAGGGCAAGTTGACTGCGAGTGCTGTTGGTTCGATTGTTGGAATGCAGTCGGCGGAAATACAACAAATAGCATCAGAGTATGCTGAAAAGGTACTTGCATGATTTTGGTTACTGTATATGTGGATTTGTTTGTGTGTAAAAAAAATTGGCAAATTACTGATTATGGACATTTTGTGTTGGGAAATGTATTTGAATTCATTACAGTTGTAATATGCTGGTTTACTTGTTAAAAATGGGAAAAGAGAAGTCTGCAAATTTTTAAAATTTTCCATGTCACAAAAATTTCCACTGATGCAGAAATTTGTAATGAATGTAGCCCTAGCTTTTTTTCAAAACAAGCCAGTGCTTTTCGGGACCCTGAGGAAGAAGACCGATGAAAATGATGTGGAAAAGGAACAAAATGCTTGTTACCAGAATTTTCTCCCTTTCCCCCACTTAAGTTTTTAACTCATTACCAAACGACAATATTTTAGGCTTGTCCAAATCGAAAGCAATTGCAGACGACAGAATAAAAGTGACTGAAAATTTGAAATTTGTTTTGTGAAGGGTGGAAAATATTGTGGGAAAAGGAGAAAATGCTGGTTACCAGCATTTTCTCCTTTTCCCACAATTTTTTCCCAAGACGTCTTTCTCAGGGGCATCAAAAGTAGGGATTGTTTGGTAATGGGTTAACCCCTTTTTTGAAACAATTAAGTTGTCATCTGCAATTGATTTTGATTTTGATACTGTTACTATCAAGTCTGAATTATTTTTGCATGGGATAGGGTTAACTTCTCAATACTGTTTAATCAGTTATATTTTCAGAAGATCATAGATCAGGATCATAGTGTGAAGATTGTGTAGTCTAATTTTGGATCTACTCTTATGTATTCTTGTACTCTTATTCCTCTCTCAATGTTGACCATTGTTTCGATTATGGTTAAGTGGGAAGCATGAATAGGCCCACTGGCCACTGCATTGTAAATGAAATAATGTTGCAAATGGCATTAACCCTTAAAATGCTGAATTAAAACGAGACATTTTTAATTAAGAAAAATATCTGAAATGTTGCTGTACCAAGGTGTTTTTGGCCAGAATATGAAACAAAATAGTGGACAGTGTAGATCTAAGATCAGACTGCTTATTCTTTGTAGTCTGATCTTGATCTACACTGTCCACAAAAACAAGTTAATTCAGTTCCAGCAGTTTAAAGGTTAAACACTATACAACCTATCAATCAATACAAGTAAATCAATTGGGGATCTATTTGGAATGTGAACTTTTAATAATGACTGGATTTTGCTTTACAGCAACTTGAACTATGTATTTAGGTGCTTTTATTTATAGTGCAATTCAAATTTTGACATTTGATTTACTATAAATACTGTTGATTGTTTTTCAGCAAGCAGAAATAGAACAGATAGAGAAGAGTGAGAGAGTGGGTGGGGTACAACAACATAAACGTATAACAGCAGCGCTGGGTAAACAGATACAGCAACAAACTTCTAAACTAGAGGAGGTAAACTGTTTGTAACCGTATTTCATGTAGCAGTTGATTAGATATTTCACTTATTGATTCATGATAGAGAGGTAATTTTGCCAGTTACAGCATTTACATGCTAGACAATCAAAGCTGCAGACTTAATTGTTTGAGATGTTATTTTGATAGGCGAGGGTGAGAAAAAGTGTGAAAATGATATATTTTTGAAGTCGAGTGAATATTTGTACAGTCATGTCCTTTGATAGCAGCATGAGAAATTAACTTTTGTGGTTTGGTAAATAGGACTTATAAAAATTTTTCACATTTCTTTATTTTTTTGCAATAAAAAGGTACAAGCTAAGCATGCAGCACTGCAGAAGTCATACCAGGAAACCCAGGACAAACTGAAGGAGGTAATGCTTTTATAATCCTATACATAAAAATGAGCTGTGTTCTGTGAAAAAGGGGCTTTATGCACCTGTATAAAGTATAGAAACATTAACCCTTTACCCCATGAGGCATTTCTGTGGTATCTCTAATTGACCCTAAATAACAGCACAGATGAAGCCATTTCTTATGTGTATATGACACCTTTTGATAGTGTAGAAAACATTGTGACAAAAGGTGAAATTGCTCGTCACGAGCAATTTCACCTTTTGCCACAATGTTTTCCAAAGGCTCTTACAAGCGGTGTGTAGAAATGAGTATCTATGAAGTAAAGGGTTAAAGGGTCTAGATTCTTAAAGAGTTCCAGATTGAGGGAATGATTTTGATATTCTCCACTAAACCCCATGTTGTGGCTGCTCATTAGAATTGTCTCATTGAGACAATTCTAATGAGTAACCATAACATAGGGTTTGGAAGTGAAATAATGGATTTATGGCACAATCACTCTCTTATCTGGAGCTATGTTCTTATATTCTTTATTTGCTTAGACCCTTCATAGCACAATCGCAGTGTTTAACACCCATGAGGGACAAACATTTTGGAAAATATCATATAAGAAGGATATGCTAGTGACCAGCATTTTATGTATTTCTCCCAGTGTTTTTACCCAATCAGACAGAATTCTAACAATTTATCAACAGTTTATTTTTGGCTTGCAAATGCTTCAATACAGGTGAGTCAAAAATTTTATTTTCTGGAAAAAAGTTAATGCGAGGAATATTGTTTAGTTAACCCATTACCACTCAATCCCTACTTTTGACGACCCTAAGAAAGAAGCCCCTAGAAAGCATTGTCTGCAAAGGAGAAAATGTGGGTAACCAGCATTTTCTCCTTTTCCCAAGATGTTTTCTACCCTTCACAAACCCTTCACAAAACAAATTTCAAATTCTCAGTCACTTTTATTTTGTCGTTTGCAAATGCTTTCGAGATCCAGATTTTGTGGTTTACCATAATTATGGCCTGCAACAGGTGAAAGGGGACATTTGGACATTTGCATTACATGTCATCTGGGATCAGCCTGCACAATCTGCGACGGCATTTTACATAAACATTATATTTTGTCCTACAGTGAACTTGCAAGAAACAGAACATGACACACGATTCGTAAGTGTCATTACGGATCAGCCTGCGCAGCTGATTCGGGACAACACTTTACACAGATGTCTGAATGCTCTTTTTTGCATATCGCAGGCCATATCTTTTATACAATATTTGATATTTCCTTCAGGCACAAGAAAAGAGCCTTTTGATTGATAAAGAAATGGAGAGACTCAATGAATTGGAGACCTCAGAAAATCAAGGGTTTGTCATTTATTTTCTTTAACTCTCTACCAAACGACAAAATTTTAGACTTGTCCAAATGATAAAAGGGAAAAGGGACATTTGGACATCTGCTTTACATGTCGTATTGGATCAGCCAGCACAATCTGCTCAGGCTGATCTGAGACGGCACTTTACAAATGATAGATAATATTTTGAGAAGAGCATTTCAGGGTTATCTAGTTTGGGCTTATCATTTACCGGGCTCTAAATGTGCCTCGCACAATCATGCTCTAAGTTTTCCTAAAACCAGAACTTCGAACAAGCAAATTAATTAGTATCTATAAGAATATATTTCTCTTTTTAGAATCCTGGAAACATTGAAGTCTCTTGTAGCAATGAATGAAAACCTGAAGAAACAAGAGCAAGAGTTCAAGGCTCACTGTAAAGAGGAAATGAACAGACTGAAGGGTAATATCGAAAAACTGAAAGCCGAAACAGATGTGGAAATGTCCGATGATAAGGTATTTTACTCTTTACCAATCAACAAAATTTAAAGATTGTTCAAATTGGCAGCATTTGCAGGCAACAAAACAGATGTGCCTCCTTTTCAAATTGGCAGCATTTGCAGGCAACAAAACAGATGTGCCTCCTTTTCAAATTGGCAGCATTTGCAGGCAACAAAACAGATGTGCCTCCTTTTCAAATTGGCAGCATTTGCAGGCAACAAAACAGATGTGCCTCCTTTTCTTCTTTAGGGTCATTAACTCTTTACCAAAAGACAAAATTTTAGACTGGTCCAAATTCAAAGCATTTGCAGACGACAAAATAAAGGTGACCGAGAATTTGAAATTTCTTTTTGAGAAGGGAAGAAAACATTGTGGGAAAAAGGAGAAAATGCTGGTTACCAGCATTTTCTCCTTTTCCCACAATGTTTTTTAGAGGCTTCTATCTTAGGGTCGTTAAAAGTCGGGATTGTGTGGTAAAGGGTTAAAACATTGGATTTGTTTGTTAAAGGGTTTTTACCTTACAAAAGTGATATTGAAGATATTCTTAACAAAACAATAAAAAATTAGATTATATCTAGTCCAAACGGAAAGGAATTGCAGAGGACAAATTAAGGTGGCTCAAATGTAGAATATACCTGTGATAGGCTAGAAAACTTTATGGAAAAAAGACAAAATGCTGGTTACAAGCATTTTCTTCTTTTCACACACTGTTTCTAAAGCTGTATTCCTTGAGCTTGAGATTATATGGTTAAGTGTTATGTTTGCTTCTTCAGGAGAGAGCTGGACTGATTGGTAAACAGTATCAGGCAGACAAGGAGAAACTTCACAAGATACGATTGTTGTTGGTAAGTCATATATCTACACGTCAATAGAAAGGGAGGCAAAGATGGAAGGGAGAAGGCAGGAAGGGGAGGAGAGGGGCAGGGGAGGATGGGGAGGGGCAGGGAGGGGAGAAGAGGGGAGGGACAAACAGACGGGCAGATGGAAACACAGACATACAGACAGAAGCACAGGAGGAAGGAGGGGTGGTTTAAATGGGGGGGGGGGGGGGAAGGGGGGGAAGAGGATTTTTTTTATTGTAAAAAATCTGTTAATGAATTTGCATGTTTACCTTACAGGAATGGCTAAAGAATCAAGTAACCCTTTCCCAAACAATCACTGGTTTTTACGACCCTGAGATATAAGCCTTTTGAAAACATTGTGGGAAAAGGAGAAAATGCTGGTAACCAGCATTTTCTCCAATTCCCGCAATGTTTTCTACCCTACCAGAAACAAATTTCAATTTTTGAGTTATGTCTATTTTGTCGTCTGCAAGTGCTTTCAGTTTGGACCAGTCTAAGCTTTTGTTGTTTGGTAAAGAGTTAACTGGGCCTCCTGAGCCCATTTAGTAACCAGCATTGATGAGCTGTTATTACCTAGAATTATAATCTGTCCTCTACAGGCAAGAAAGAACAGGGAGATAGCTGCTCTACAAAGGAAGATAGATGAGGTGCCATCCAGGGCCGAATTAAGTCAGTATCAGCGAAGATTTGTGGAACTGTATAACCAAGGTAACATTCTGTTGTCACCCCTCTGAAACCCATCTTCCCTCTTGCTCTCTCTCTCTCACTCACTCTGTTTCTGATTCGAGCGTAATCAGTGGCTCTTACTGTAAGTGAAATTGTGTATTTGTTAAGTTTATTTTTTCTGATATGATTGTGAAGGTCTACCTATTTGTTGGCTTTTGTAATCACTATGTGACTATCATTCTATAAATGCTATATATTACTTTTGCAACACATTTACATATATTGTACAAAAAAATAATTGATTATATTTCTAGCATACATGTAGCTTCCATTTTGTAATTTTGTATTGCATGATTTAACTTGTCAACTCTCTGGCATGAATGACTTTTTCAAAACATTTAGGTCACTTTTGTTTAACTCTTTACCTAATGACAAAAATTTTGGACTAGTCCAATTTAAAAGTAGTTGCAGATAACAGATGAAATATTGCGTGTGTAGAAATGTTGCATGTGTAATAAGGTTAACTGAAAGGACAGAAAACAAAGTGAGAAAAGGGGAAAATGCTGAAGCTAGCATTTTCTCCTATCCCACAATGTTTTCAAAAGCTTTCTTCTTCAGGTTCATTAAAATTGTGATTGTTTATGGAAGGATTAAGTCTTGGATAGGATAGGGTTTTTTTTTTTTTTGATATTTGTAGTCTTTTATTTAACTCTTTACCACACCATCCCGACTTTTAACGACCCTAAGAAAGAAGCCTTTTGAAAACATTGTGGGAAAAGGAGAAAATGCTGGTGACCAGCATTTTCTCCTTTTCCCACAATGTTTTCTACCCTTCATAAAACAAATTTCAATTTTTGAGCCACCTTTATTTTATCGTTTGCAAATGCTTCCAATTTGAACCAGTCTAAAATTTTGTCATGTGGTAAAGAGGTAAAGATCTATTGTGTGTAGCAATCTACATAAGTGTAAACAGAGTTGATTAGATAATGGAAAACTGAGAAAAGTACTATTGTATTTTCAGTGGCCAGCACACATAAAGAAACCAAGCAGTTTTATACTCTGTATAACACATTGGACGATACAAAACTGTATCTGAATAAAGAGGTAGGCTATATTAATTCCACTGCCATACAAACTGTACTAAAGCCAAGAGTACACCAAGTGGGTGCCAGTGAATGGCTATTGCATGCAGAAATAAGCCATGTTTTGGCAAAAAGGGTTTATGCAACTCAGTGATGCGTAATACAAAGCAAGTTGTAAAGTGCCGTCTCATATTAGACTGTGCAGGCTGATCTGAGACAACACTTTATGCAAATGTCCGAATGACCATTTTCACATGTTGCAAACCATAGAATTATGGATTCAAAAGATCTATTTTGTTTAACCCTTTACCAAACAATCCCTGGTTTTTACGACTCGGAAATAGAAGCCTTTTGAAAACATTGTGGGAAAAGGAGAAAATGCTGGTAACCAGCATTTTCTCCTTTTCTCACAATGTTTTCTACCCTTCCCAAAACAAATTTCAGTTTTTGAGTTATGTTTATTTTATCATCTGCTAGTGCTTTCAACTTGGACCAGTCTAAAATTTTGTCGTTTAGTAAAGGGTCAATAACCTGTTGAGTTTAATTAACCAATAGCAAGTTTTGGCTCTATTCAGCCTGTCCAGGCTGACCTGGGTCAAAACTTTTAGCAGATGCATTTAACCCTCTCTGTACAGAGTACAGTGTATTGCTGAGGTATTCTCAAATACTGAAATCCTGAATTCTGAAATCCTTTAGCTTCCTAGGTATAGTGTTTCTGAGCCATTCCCAATGGCAGTCTACAGACGAAAGACATTGAAGTCTACAAAACGCTTCATCACAGACTGCGTTAAAGAAAGGACAGCTAAATTACGGATAATCTTTGGAAAAACTAGTCCCAGTCTGCAATTAGTGATCACTATTAAAGACTTGAGTGTGCCGACCATGTTAATGTTAAAAAAATAGAACGCTGGAAATCCTATATGTGTTTCATGTGCGATTTTGGATGTCTGTTATGCATTTACAATATATCTGTTGTTTAATGTTCGTGTCATGTTTATCTTGAATCTATTGGAAGTTTTGACAAGTTGTTTTCAATTTTTCTACCTCAATCTAGTGTTCTGTAAATATGTAATGATATAATGTTTATGTTTCATTCCAGTTCAATCTGTTAAATTCCATTCAAGAGAATTTTACAGTGTAAGTATTGCATGATCTTTACTAGACAACAACTTAGTCTGGTCCAAATTGAAAGCATTTGCATATGACAAGCATAAGATTGCCTAATTGATAAAAAGTTGACAAAGTAATGCAGATAGCCAGCAGAGTTGGTCCATTCTGATTAATAGTGTTGATTTTCATGTACTTTAGTTCTAAGCTTTTGTGATTGTGCTGTATCCAGCGTCCATTGTATGTAGTCGGTCGACACATTTTACCTTGTGTACACACTAGAGGACACATTTTCAGTCCAATACTCGTGAAACTAATTCAGACTGTCTTGATGATATCTCAAACAAGTTTAAAAAGGGGTTGTGTCAGGTAAAACATTAGGTCACTAGGTCAAACACTAGAAAAACCTTGTGTATGCTCTAGAGGCCATGTTTTATGTTCCAATCTCTTGAAAGTTAATCTGAATGTTTGTCTTGATGATATCAGAGACGAGTTAGAATATGGGTCATATGGGGTAAAAAACTTTGTCAAAATGTTTATCTTTCTGATTTCTTGAACCAGTTTGCAGATAGGTCATGTTGGGTCAAAAACTAGGTCACTGATGAATCTTACAAAAAAAAAACCTTGTGTACACTCCAGAGGTCACACTTCCATTCAAATACTCATGAAAGTTAGGCAGAATGTTTGTCATGATAATATATTGAACAAGTTTGAATAAGTTTGAAAATGAGTCACAATGGGTCAAAGTCTAGGTCATCTGGTCAAATCTTTAAAATAGCATGTGTAGCTCTAGAATCATTATTTTCTCTCCAATACTTATGAATGTTATTCAGAATGTTTGTCACTCACAAAAGTGGGTCAGAATCTTTGTTTCGATAATATCTACAAGGGGAATTGGGCTATGTTTCACTGAGAAAAATTCTTGAAAAAGCTTGCGTACAACCTATTTTCAGTCTCGTAATTATGAAATCTTAGAAGAAAGTGTTTCTTAATATCTCTGAAGATAATTTTTACGTTGATTGTGGCGCAAGGTCTTACAACTATAAGTGGAAATTTTTGTAATTTCGAAAATGTTCAAACTTTTCTGTTTGCATAATTTTACCACCATAGCACCAACATATAACAAATCCCTTGAGTTCGCCAAAATTTTGGTATGCAAAATGTGCATTATCACAAAATTTTCATCACATGCATATAACCATGTATACAGTATATTATCACTCCCAATCATTGCTTCCTGGAAACTATTACCGATACTCACACAGTGGCATGGATTCATCTTAAGGTTGACACCAACTATCACAGGATTCAAACTCCGAACCTTTTGTAAGAGAGGCAGATACTCTACCACCACTTAATCCCATTACCACACAATCCCTACTTTTGGCAACCCTGAGAAAGAAGCCTTTAGAAAACTTTATGGGAAAAGGAGAAAATGCTGGAAAACCAGCATTTTCTCCTTTTCCCAAAATGTTTTCTACCCGTCCGGAAACAAATTTTAATATTTGAGTTACATTTATCGTCTGCAAATGCTGTCGATTTGGGCAAACCTACAATTTTGTCATTTGGTAATGAGTTATTGCCTCCCACCATGGGTTTGCAATATCATAAAAGCCACTATCCTCTCTTTTATTTTGCAGAGCAATGCAGTCCCAAGCTAACAAAGATCAGTTCTTGAAGCAGTTTGAACAGATTGTGGATGGAGTGAAAAATAATAAGGCAAAGGTAATCATTGCTTAACCCTTTGCCACAGAATCAAATCTGTAAACAACCCTGAAGATGTTGAAAACATTATGGGAAAAGGATAATAATGGTAACCATTGTCCTGTATAGGCTAGAAAACATTGTAGGAAAAGGAGGAATGCATTTTCTCCTCTTTGCGCAGTTTCAACATCTCTCTCTCTCTCTCAGGGTCTTTAAAGTCAATATTATGTGGCAGAGAGATAAGTAATAAAGTGTATTTCATGAAGTCAGCACTCAATGTGTTTATTGGAGACAATTATATGTGTTGGGAACACCTTAAGCCGTGTCACATCGTGGTGCCATCACGCCAATACGTGGCACATTGTTACGTAATGTCCTGCATGATGTTATTGTTTGGAAACCAAGATTTCAAAAAAGGATAGTAAAGCAGTGAACCCACAAGAAGCTGAGTTTATCTCCCAGCTTCTAATGGAATAACCATATTTTATAGTCACCAGCAGTTAACGGACAAGACCCTGTGTTCGTTTTATCTCCCAGCTTCTAATAGAATAACCATAACATAGGTTTAGTTTACTTTGCAGTGTATCAGAACAAAAATGATGCAGTGTTCCCTGTGGGGCTTACACTGATAATTTTATGATCATAACTTTTACAGGGGAAGTTTGAGACTCAGATTCACAAAGACATTTCTATTATCCATTACATATATGTACATTTTGAAAGTTCTTCCCCCTTTCTGTCCCAAGGAAAGAAAAAAGAACTTTTAAGTTTAAAATTCACAAAGAAATGTCTATAATTCAGCATAAACTTCTTTCCCTTTCATATTACAGGTAGAGAAAAAGAAACAAGAGGAGAAAATGAGGAGAGACCAGCTAAATGATACATTCCTGGATTTGATTGAAAAACAGCGACTTTACTTCAAAACTGTGAAAGATTTCAAAGAAGTAAGTTTGAAAATTAATGAAAAAGCAGCTGTTTGGGGCTCTAACTCTTTACCAAACGACAAAATTTTGGACTACTCCAAATTGAAAGCATTTGCAGACAACAAAATAAATGTGAATCAAAAATTGAAATTTTATTTGGGAAGGGCAGAAAACATTGTGGGAAAAGGAGAAAATGCTGGTTTCCAGCATTTTCTCCTTTTCCCACAATTTTTTTAAAAGGTTTCTTTCTCAGGGTTGTCAGAAGTCGGGATTGTGTGGTAGAGTTAGCCTTTTACCCCATAAGGCATTTCTGTGGTATCTCTAATTGACCCTAAATAACAGCAAGGTTGAAGCCGTTTCTTATGTGAATATGACACCTTTTGATATTGTAGAAAATATTGTGGCAAAAGGTGAAATTGCTCGTGACGAGCAATTTCACCTTTTGCCACAATGTTTTCCAAAGGCTCCCACAAGCAATGCGTAGAAATGAGTATCTATGGAGTAAATGGTTAAGAGGTATGTATACATGATCTTGCCTCGACTCAACCCTTTACCAAACAGTCTAATATTTCAATCAACCCCAGAGCCAAGCTCTGGTGGCTTAGTTGGTAGCATATGTCCTGCAACGCGTGAAAAGGAGCATTTGGACATTTGTGTAAAGTGCTGTCTGGCAGGCTGATCTGAGACATATAGAATCTGACATGAGTTGGCTGTTGAGATAAAAATTTATTAAAAAAGTCTACAAAAATGTTATTGAGCAAGCCTTTGGCTTTGGATAAGTTTAATAAAGTTTTACCTCAAAAAGCAACGAGTGTCTGATGCTTTTTATCACATTACCACATAACAAGAATTGTAGTCCAAAATGTGTTAAACCACAGATATACATGTATCATGTGTAGTGAAATTTACATGAAGCCTATACACTTACTTTGACAGGTACATTATGAATGAAAAAAGTTCCGAAGAAACTTGCATAATATTAATTTTTGTTGGAGTCTAACAGTGATTAAATTAACAACTTTATAAAGATATGAACTTTGATCGCTAGTTTCCTTTAGAAACCTAGGTCAGCATTGTTTTAGAAATGAAGCGTATAATTTCAGTGTTGACCAAATTCAGCACTACTTTCTTATCCCACACGTGTGTGAGATAAGAAAATTCGTAATGGCAGTATTACATTGAAAACAAAGAGAGTTATGTGATAAAATTTTGACTTTATGACTACATTAGATTTTGTTCTTCATTACACTTGCGCAATACAGAGAATTACATAAAAACTGAAAGTCTCGTATTGGATTAGCCTTCACAGACTGCACAGGCTGATCCGAAATAACATTATATGCAAATGTCTGAATGCCTTGTTTCGCCTGTAGCAGGCCATATCGGGCTGGGAACAGGCGGTTGCTGGCTTGATCCCTAGCTTGGCCAGTTTTTTCCAAGGATTGATGACAGTTATCGCAATAGAAGTTATTTTTCTCTCAACCATTGTGTGGATGATGGTTATGCTGAAATGCAGCCAGTAGCTTGCACAGAGTATTGTGCAAAGTGCTGGTAAAAGAAACATCAGGTGAACCAGCCACAGAAAAATAACTTAACCCATTACCATACAGTCCCTACTTTTGACAATCCTGTGATAGAAGTTTTTAGAAAAACATTGTGGGAAAATGAGAAAATGCTGGTAACCAGCATTTTCTCCTTTTCCCACAATGTTTTCTACCTTTCACAAAACAAGTTTTAAACTTTCAGTTTAATTTTTTCATCTGCAAATGCTTTCAGTTTGGACAAATTTAAAATTTTGTCATTTGGTAATTAGTTAAAATAATGTTCAAAATGGCGGGAAACACCATACAATCAAGCAATAATCAACCTAGGGCAGATAGCTTTTTTCATGTTTTACCACCCTGTCAAAGCCATCCCATTATTCAAGATAATTTTTCATCTACAATTGATTTGAACCTTGGTTTTTCTGAACTTTTTCGTCCTGTACAGAATTTACCCTTTACAGAGCCCTTGCCTAGTACCGGAAAAACCCAGGAAATACATGTGTATGTAAGCTGTCATCATGATATAACTGAAATAATGTTGAAAGCGGCTGAAAATACCATTCAATCAATCAAATCCTTCGGTACTAGATCAGCCTTTGACATTACCCAGATTGAACGGGGTTTGAAGGGAGATTCTAGCTATGTTTTCAGAACCTCTGATCAAAGGTGATTGAATCTTATGCTGGTAACCAGCATTTTCTCCCTTTCCCATAACATTTTATACCTTTTCAGAAAAAGGTTTCAAATTTTAACTCTTTACCACACAATTCCGACACCCTTAAGAAATAAGCCTTTTGAAAACACTGTGGGAAAAGGAGAAAATGCTGGTAACCAGCATTTTCTCCTTTTCCCACAGTGTTTTCTAGTCTTCCCAGACCAAATTTTGTTTTTTCAATCGCCTTTTTTTTTGTCGTCTGCAAAAGCTTTCAATTTGGACCAGTCTAAAATTTTCTCATGTGGTAAAAAGTTAAGTCGTACCATGTAGTCAAAGAAAGAATGTAAATAATTATAGGCTGTAGAGCTTGTTTCAGAGTTGATCTAAGTACACGCATAAAAAAAGAATCAATAAAAAAACAATGATACATTAATTTTTTTTAAATTATATAATTGTCTTTGTCTTTTTCTTCTTTTTCAGGAGTGCCGTAAAAATGAAGTTTTACTGAGCAAGATGAAAAAATAACGAATCAAGACAATTTTTGGGGAATCAGTGAGAAATGTTCACGAAGCAATATCTGTTGGAGATTCACTATTAACCCTTTACCATACAATCACAACTTTAACTACCATGAGAAAAAAAAGCTTATGAAAACATAGTGGGAAAAATGCTGTGAAAATGATGATCAGAGGGAAATAACTCAAATACAGCAAGAGGTAGAGTTATGGTTCTTTTCACACTGCACTCCGTCTGAAGCTTGGCCAAAATCTTTTAAGAGGATTTGTGCAAAATTAACAGCAGGATATAAAATTATTATTGCAACAAAACACAAATGCCAAATTTCATGTCACTCAGACCAGAGATTACAAAGTTATGCTCAGGTCAAGCAAAAATGCTGTAAAAATGACGATTAAAGGGAAATAACTCACAGACAGCAAGAGGTAGAGTTATGGTTCTTTTGCACTGCACTCTGTATTATTGCAAAAAACACAAATGCCAAGTTTCAATTCGGTCAGACCAGAGATGACAAAGTTACGCTCCTGACAGGCAGAAAATGCAGTAAAAATGACAAAGGGAAATAACTCAAAGACAACAAGAGGCAGATAGATAGCATATCATCATATAAAATTATGATCATTAAACCTTTGCCCAACATCAAACCAGATCCTGAGCTAGAACAGTTCTTAGACATGCAGTTAACCCATTACCACACAATCCCTACTTTTGATGCCCCTGAGAAAGAAGCCTTTTGAAAACACTGTGGGAAAAGGAGAAAATGCTGGTGACCAGCATTTTCTCCTTTTCCCACAGTGTTTTCTACCCTTCCCAGAACAAATTTCAATTTTTCAGTCACCTTTATTTTGTCGTCTGCAAATGCTTTCAGTACGGACGAGTCTACAATTTTCTCGTGTGGTAAAGAGTTAATTCACCAAAAAGCGAAAATTTCGACCTGTATCAGCTCACGCAGATTAGAAAGGCTGATATGGATCAATACTTTTTGCAGATGCATTAACCCTTTACTCCATAGATACTCATTTTGACACATCAACAAAAGACAGCTTTTGAAAACATTGTGGGAAAAGGAGAAATTGCTCGTAACGAGCAATTTCTCCTTTTCCCACAATGTTTTTCACTCAATCAGATAACCGTTTCCCCACTTGTCCATGTTTTTGACATCATATGTTTAGTTGCTGCTGAATTGAAGGAGCCTAAAATTGGCATATGAGGTAAAGGGTTAAGCCTCCATTTTATAGAGTAAAGTTAAAATATTTCTTATTCTGTAACAACAACCTTTATACATGGCCTTATGTTTGTATTCAGGAGATACAATATTGCAGTTTTAACTTTTAACTCTTTACCAAACGACAAAATTTTAGACTGGTCCAAATTGAAAGCATTTGCAGGCGACAATATAAATATGATTTTAAAATAGAAATTTGTTTAAGGAAGGGAAGAAGACATTGTGGGAAAAGAGGAAAATGCCGTTGTCTGCGCATGTCATATTCTTCGAAGATTCGACTGTCTTATATGACACATCACTAGCCCCGAAAGCGGGCTGACTGTAATATTATGCCCTATAAAGTAGCAGTGTAGGAAATAGCTTTTATCAATATGTTCGAGGAGAAATGTGACCTGCTTTAGCTCCAGATTTCTTTAAACTGCTGATCATAGCTGAGTGAATTGCACGAGGTAGCGTTTTATTGAGTAAACGTTTATTTTAGTTTGAAATTCAAAGTAACGGTTGTCGCGTAGGAAAGTGGTTTGGCTCTGTACCCAGGATGCCCAAATTAGATAGATGAGTATTTATAGAATGCCATCTAGCGGGAGATAATGAGAAAATGCTGGTTACCAGCATTTTATCCTTTTCCCACCTTTTCAACAGGCTTCTTTCACAGGGGTGTTTAGCTGGGATTATGTGGTAAGAGGTTAAATGGCTTCACTCTTTTGTATGTGCTGATTTTTATTTTTTTGAAGGAATAAAACTCAAAACAAACATAAAACAATTGAAAAAGCTATGCTTTGCTTTAATATTCTCTCTCATTCTGTGACCTACACACCATTTTGAAGGCATTATTTTAGTAATCTGCACTTATTATCTTTTTACCACACAACAACAATGCAGTCATAAAATCTAAAGCACTTGCAGGTGACAATTCAAACAGCACAAATCTTGAAATTTGGCATCAAGAGGACAGAAACATTGTGGGAAAAGGAAAAAAAAAATGCTACTTCTCTTTTTCCCACAATGTTTTTATAATGCTTCTCCCTCGGGGTCAAAAACCTTTGGATTGTGTGGTAAAAGTTTAACTCATTACCACACGAGAAAATTTTAGACTGGTCCAAACTGAAAGCATTTGCAGACGACAAAATAAAGATGACTGAAAAATAGAAATTTGTTCTGGGAAGGGCAGAAAACACTGTGGGTAAAGGAGAAAATGCTGGTAACCAGCATTTTCTCCTTTTCCCACAGTGTTTTCAAAAGGCTTCTTTCTCAGGGGCGTCAAAAGTAGGGATTGAGTGGTAATGGGTTAATGAACACATACTTGTAAGTGGTTTTTAACCCTATAAACAGTTGCATATTGATATGTACACATGCAAAAATGATTTGAAATTTCCAAAGGGGATGGGGGAAGAAAGGGAGGGTGAATTTTTGAAACTGTGTGTATAATAAACTAGGCTGGCATTATCAGTCATGCAATTCCTCTTTCTTAATCCTTTCCCAAACAATCCCTGGTTTTTACGACCCTAAAAAAGAAGCCTTTTAAAGACATTGTGGGAAAAGGAGAAAATGCAGGTAACTAGCATTTTCCCCATTTTCCCACAATCCTGCTGGAATCAAATTTCAATTTTTATGTTACGTTTATTTTGTCGTGTGCAAGTGCTTTCAATCTGGACCAGACTAAAACAATGTCATTTGGTAAAGGGTCAATCGAGAAGGGTAGAAAACATGGTGGAAAAAGGAGAAAATCAAGCGCTTTCTCTTTTTCCACAATGCTTTCAAAAGGCTTCTTTCTCAGGGTAGTTAAAAGTTGGTATTGTGTGGTAAAGGGTCAACACAGCAGTTTTAGGCATTTTTTTTTGGCATTCTTTACCTATTAGTTGGTTATTTCCGTTCATTTATCGTTGCTACCGGTTGTGCATCTGAGTGACGCCTTAGTAGATGGTTAGTTATTGCGGGGGATAGTGCAACGATACAGGTCGAAACTACTGAGAGCTTCGCCTGATTCTTTAACATGCTCTGCATATAGCACCGCCACATGGGACCTCGGTTTAATGTCTCATCCGGAGGACTATCAGTAATTTTAGCTGGCCAGCCTGGGATTTGAACCCACAACCTGTGGAAACCCAAAACATTATGTTAAGAGTCCTACGCTCTACCTATTGAGCTATCTTTACCTGTTACAACAGTGCTAAGCCTGATAATAGAGTCCCGCCAAGCTGGTAACCAAACAGTTGCTAGTTCAATTCAAAGCTTGGCCAAAATCTTTTATGAGTATTTGTGAAAAATTAACAGCAGGATAGAACATTGGTATTGCTACTAATGATTAAAGTTTGAAAGAGATTAAGTTCTCTGTTCACCAACCATTCTTATAAACATTTCTAGTCAAATTCTCCATGATTTTCTGAATTTGAAAGTAACAAAAGTTTTGATTGGCTAGCCATTTGGTTTAGCCAATCATTGATTGGCTAAACCAAATGGGTAGCCATTCAGGATTCCTTTATTTTTTAGATGAAAAATAAGAGAAACATTATTATTAAAAATGGTTGGTGAATACAGGTCCAACAAATATTGCATTTTACAAAGAAGGTTCAGTCTTCATTTTCTTGTTCGGTGGAATGCCTAAATCTAGGTCAGAATCACTTAGTAATTCATCAAAGTCATCATCAATGAATTCATCCTCTAACTGTCCTTCAACTTTGACCTCACACTGACCTTGACATCGACCTTGATCTGACTTACTGGACGAAGCTTTAGATGGAGAAAAGTACTTGAAAAGGTTATTTTGACATTTGTTTTTTGTGGGTGTATTACAGTGTTTAGTTACTGGATTTGGTAACAGCTTCATCGGTGATGTGTATTTCAGTATTGATTGTTGCTTTGGCACTGAAAAGAAAAAAAAAATAAGGAGATAGAGTTGCTGTATAGAAATATTTAGGCAAACAACATTCTTCCACTATCTGGACTAAAAGTTTTATTGGTTTACCTTGGATCACATAAAGAAACTAGACAATGGACAAATAACTTTCTAAGCTATTCATCATACATACTTATAAAACTTATTTTGCAGATGTAGTCAACAGCTTTTAGAAAACCCTGTTGGAAAAAAGAGCAATTGCAAGTTATAAGCAATTTTTTCCTTTTCTTTTGACATCTTTATTATTGCTATGAAGAGGGGAACTCCTTTTCATAGCAATGATTTATGGAACTCCCCTTCATAGCAATGATTTATGATAAAGGACCAAACCCCAGTAGATCCATTGGTTAAATACAGGACTTGAGAACAGGAGGTTGCTGGTTTAATCCCAAGCTCAGCCAATTTTTTTTAACAAGGATTGCCGATAGTCATTGCATCCTTTCCTCTCTCACCGCTGACCACTGTTTCGACAATGGTTATGTGGAAAAGCAGCCAGTGTCTTTGAAAGAGTATTGTGCAGAGTACATGATGTACTGGTAACATAAACACCAGGAAAGTAGGGACACGGTGTACTGGCTGTCGGGATATACTGAAATAATGTTGAAAATGGCTTCTACAATCACACAATCAATTAACTTACTAATGGAGTTGATAACCCTCAAATTATTTTTAACTTGGATATTTCTCTATAGCGATTTAATTGGTATTGTTTCTTGGAATCATTTCAAAGAGGACTTCCATTTGGAGATGTTTGAAATTCTGTCAACTAGTGTAGAGTTATTGTTAAGCATGGATCAACATGGCAACAGAAAGTAGCTGTAGATAGATTTTGCTGCAGAGTTCTTTAACCCTTTACCCCATAGATACTCATTTCTACGCATTGCTTGTAGGAGCCTTTAGAAAACATTGTGGCAAAAGGTGAAATTGCTCGTGACGAGCAATTTCACCTTTTGCCACAATGTTTTTTATGCTATCAAAAGGTGTCAAAAGGTATCATATACACATAAGAAACAGCTTTATCCTTGCTGTTATTAAGGGTCAATTAGAGGTACCATAGAAATGATTTGGTGGGTTAAGGGTTAACCATTTACCACACAATCCTAAGTTTCAATGACCTTGACTCTTTATCAAACAACAAAATTTTGGACCTGTCCAAATTGAAAGTATTTGCAGACGACTAAATGTGACTCGAAAATTTGAACTGGATTTGGGAAGGGTAGAAAACATTGTGGGAAAAGGAGAAAATGTTGGTTATCAGCATTTTCTCCTTCTCCTATGATGTTTTCAAAAGCTTTCTTTTTCAAGGTCGTTGAAAGTCGGGATCGTGTGGTAAAGAGTTAAAAAGTTTTTTGAAGCTTTTTTGTAAAGGAGAAAATGCTGGTAACCAGCAATGTTTTCTCTTCAGTTAAAGGCAAGAGTTACTATCAACCCATTACCACACAATCCCTACTTTTGACGATCCTGAGAGAGAAGCCTGTAGAAAACACTTTGGGAAATGGAGAAAATGCTGGTAACCAACATTTTCTCCTTTTCCCACGATGTTCTCTACCCTTCACAAAAACAAATTTAAAATTTTTAGTTACTGTAAATGCTTTGAATTTGGACAAGCCAAAATTTTGGCCTTTTGGTAAAGGGTCAAAACCACCACTGGTTTGTTGTCAGCATATCCTTTGAATTTGGACCAGTCTACAATTTTGTTGTGCCAAGGAGTAAAAGGCCACATGTACATGTATTATTCTAATAAATTAAGCCATGCCACAGTTAACTCATTACCAAACAACAAAATTTTAGGTTTGTCCAAATCGAAAGCATTTGCAGACAACAAAATAAAAGTGACTGAAAATTTGAAATTTGTTTTGTGAAGGGTAGAAAACATTGTGGGAAAAGAAGAAAATGCTGGTTACCAGCATTTTCTCCTTTTCCCACAATGCTTTTTTTTTACAGGCTTCTTTCTCGGGGGCGTCAAAAATAGGGATTGTGTGGTAATGGGTTAAGCATCTACGAAGGTTGTTAAAAAATAATCCGGATTTTGTTTGTTAAAAAATTATTTTCCAAGCATCATTCTCTATCGGAATTCAATCCACGCTAGTCTATGCTTATTTTATATACTTCTTTCATAACACGCGCTCGCCGTTGCCATAGAAAATGCCATGGGAACGTGTTCCCGGCGCAGCGCAAAATATTGTATCTATACTCGCCCTTCTCTTCTACATACTGTTTCTCTCGTAACTGATTACGTAATGAAATTTTAACAGAATAAAGGATTTGGCGCTACTTACATCGTGAGTATATTTAACGTCATTTGACCCTTAAATGTTTCAGAAAATCGAGTTTAAATACAGTTAGGGTAAAAGTTCTGAACGTTAAAGATGACGTCGACTGACCGTCTGGAAATCATTTCCATATTAGAATTTGGCCAGCAGCTAGGAGAAACTTCGACAAACACACACAAAAAATCATCATGGCAAAAGGGAATAATTCGGTCACACGGACACTGGTAAAGGGATGTGTACAGCCGGTGGGTACGCCGTCACAGATGATGCATAGAGCATGGGGACGAGGGCTTTGAGAAAGAATAGGTCAACATTGCCTAATAATCTTCCAACAACGTTGATGACGTCCTATATTGTAGCGTTTCGTGCGCCGGATCCTGGTACCTATGCATGTTTGATTGCGTGTAAAATCAACATGTATTGTTCGATTTTTTAAATATTTTGCACTTTTGTATATAATGGATGTCGTTTTACGATGCATGGATTTTTGTCACATTACAATGACTCATTAAAAATTTATAGACTTAATCCGGATAATATTCGAACGACCCTCGTATTTGCACTTCTTCTTGTTCTCCTTGAAAACTTTACTAAGTTTCAAAAGTATGTCTAGCATGAACCAATGCTCGGAGCTCTAGATAAGTGAGAGTAATGGTATTCCAAATCCATTATTTCTCTTCAAAACCTATGAGACAATTCTAATGAGTACCCAAAACATAGGGTTTGGCGGACAATAATTAATATCTTCAATTCTGAATGACTCCCTCTATCTGGAGATCTGAATGCTGTAACAGAAAGAAACTACTTGGAGCAGGGCTTTGTACACAAAGATCTGCCATCAAAGTTTAAATGAATGTTATCAAATTCACATACTCGATGACTTGGCATCCTCCTTTGATTCTCCTCCTTGTTCAGTGCAGTTTAAATACTCAGCGTCAGTTGAAAAAGACTCTTCCAAGAATTTTGTTATTTTTTCTTGTTGCTGATCCTGTGAAAAACAATGGTCCAATTGTTTGACAGTATGTGCAACCTGCATATTTTATGTTTTTCTTGTTCATAAAAATTAATAGAGGGCTTTTAAACTTAGTCATTGGGTGTAGAGTAAGAGATTAACCCATTACCACACAATCCCTACTTTTGACGCCCCTGAGAAAGAAGCCTTTAGAAAACATAGTGGGAAAAGGAGAAAATGCTGGTTACCAGCATTTTCTCCTTTTCCCACAATGTTTTCTACCCTTCACAAAGCAAATTACAAATTTTTAGTCACTTTTATTTTGTCCTCTGCAAATGCTTTCAATTTGGGCAAGCCTAAAATATTGTCCTTTGGTAGCAAGTTAAGCACCAACCGTTTATTTCAAGTGATTGATTGAATGGTGTAATGCACTGCTTTCAATATTACTTCAGTCAAATGATAGTTACAGCTCACAGATTCATATATGTCCTGGATTTTACCAGTATAAGGGTAGCCCAACAACACTTCCATGAAAATCTTAGTGCTTCCAGAGCAGCTCACACAAGAGGCATCCAGATTACATAACCTACTCTACCACTGAACCACAAAGGACCCCGGTGATTTTCAAATCTCCCTGTATCACAATATTTAATAAAAATCCTGCTGAACATATAAAATAGTCATCTGCAGAACAAAACTGGTTAATAAAGGAATAGAAATGGAGACAGAGATCTGAAACAGACTTACCAGAAACTTGGTAGTTTCGGCTGACGAGAAATTATCTTTTGTTAATCCAGCCTTGCCCAAAACATCTAGCTTCTTCTGTATCATAGGCCTGAAATATAACACTGCACCTTGTCAAGTTCAATCTTTACCAGGTGACAAGGTTTAGTAGCATCATGTTCAAACAAATATGATGTCATAATTATCTAGTCTCATTAACTCATTACCAAACGACAAAATTTTAGGCTTGTCCAAATCAAAAGCATTTGCAGATGACAACATAAAAGTGACTGAAAATTTGAAATTTGTTTTGTGAAGGGTAGAAAACATTGTGGGAAAAGGAGAAAATGCTGGTTACCAGCATTTTCTCCTTTTCCCACAATGTTTTCTATAGGTTTCTTTCTCAGGGGCGTCAAAAGTAGGGATTGTGTGGTAATGGGTTAAACTACTAGCTCACAGGAGCAAGGCACTCCGACACCAGTCACTTTAACATGGGTCATTCCTCTCTCACTCCTACACATTATTTTTTTGTATTGTTTCAATGAATGTGACTTGAAAAGAGTTGCTCATGTAGCTTGTATTGCATGGGTAAGTACTATGCAAGAAAACTTTAATAGTGTTGAAAATTACTTCAAGCACAAAAATAGACAAGAATTTTACCATATATGGTCATCTGATGTTCCTGTGGCCACCAGATAGTGGACACTAACTGAATCTTGTTGACCAATTCTGTGTGCCCTGTCTTCAGCCTGAACCAATATCTGTAGACCGATAAAAAGTGAACATTTTTACATACAAAAAAAAAAGGAAAACACTGAGAAACACTCATATTTCTACTAGTTAGGTGATAGAAACCAAAGGAATGTGAAACGGATAATTGGAGCACCTGCAGAGGATCTGGAATGGCTTATTAGTCACTTATTGACAAATCCCTACCTTTCCCAGGCTAAAAGAATTTGTAGAATTATAGCACAGTTCAGGCCAAAGGGGTCAATGTACAGTTATGGCTGGTCTAGCAAATCAGATGTTGTTTTACTTTAACTCATTACCACACAATCCCTACTTTTGACGTTCCTGGAAAAGAAGCCTTTTTGAAAACATTGTGGGAAAAGGAGAAAATGCTGGTAACCAGCATTTTCTCCTTTTCCCACAATGTTTTCTACCCTTCACAAAACAAATTTTAAAATTTCAGTCACTATTATTTTGTCGTCTGCAAATGCTTTTGATTTGCACAAGGCTAAAATAATGTCGTCTGGTAATGAGTTAACAGTAAGAAAAATCTAGAGAACATTCTTATTTCTTTACCAAACAACAAACTTTTAGACTGGTCAAAATGAAAAGCACTTGTAGACAACAAAAGAAACGTAACACAAAAAGTGAAATTTGTTTCCAGCAAGGTAGAAAATATTAACCCTTTACCCCATAAGGCATTTCTATGGTATCTCTAATTGACCCTAAATAACAGCAAGGATGAAGCCGTTTCTTATGTGTATATGACACCTTTTGATAGCATAGAAAACATTGTGGCAAAAGGTGAAATTGCTCGTCACGAGCAATTTCACCTTTTGCCACAATGTTTTCTAAAGGCTCCTACAAGCAATGCGTAGAAATGAGTATCTATGGAGTAAAGGGTTATGGGAAAAGGAGACAATGCTGGTTACTAGCATTTTCTCCTTTTCCCACAATCTTTTTACAAGGCTTCTTTCTCCGAGTTGTAAAAACAGGGATCGTTTGTAAAGGGTTAAGAATGGTTAGTGAATACAAGCCAAGGAGTCACCATACAGAGTTCACAGGGGTCACCATGGAGTTATAGCATATTACAGTCCAAAAGGGTCCTCGAATAAAAACAATACAGAGTATGAATAAAATACTTGTAAAGATACAGAAGCATAATCTAAGAGCAACTTTATGTCTGTGTGATGACCTCGTATTTTGTGTGCACAGCGTGGATATATTTCAGTTGTTTTCATACATATTCATACTGCCTTTACATTAAGGCAAATCTAATGATAACATCATGAGCTACATGTCTTCAATTTGGACAGGTCTAAAATTTTGTCGTCTGGTAAAGAGTTGATGAAATAATGTTGTTACCCCTGGGTTCCAGAAGAGCTCGGCAAACACGACTAAATTAGCAGCTGAGAGATTCAGACCCGCATTAGCTGCTGTGATAGATAATATGGCGACCCTGGTTGAGTCATTGTGTTGAAACCTTTTACAAAAGAAATTCCTCTGTTCTGAACCTGTTTTTCCATCAATTCTGATGTAGTTGGAGTCAATCTGAAAGAAAGTGAAGAAATGTGCTATTGTGAAATCTTGGTTTTCAATACAGCCTTTCGTAACTCTTTACCACACAATCCCGACTTTAAACGACCCTAAGAAAGAAGCCTTTACACAACACTGTTTGAAAAGGAGAAAATGCTGGTAAATAGCATTTTCTCCTTTTCTCAGAATATTTTCAACCCTATCAAATGCAGAAATCATCATATTACCAAGATTTAATTTATTGTTTGCAGATGCTTTGAATTTGGTCAAGCCCAAACATTTGTCATTTGGAAAACCATCACCTGTTTTCACAACGCTTAGGGTACATCTTTTTTGAAAACATCTTGGGAGAAGGAGAAATTGTTTCTTATGACAGGGAAAAAAATCATTATAACCAGCAGTCTCTCCCTTCACCAAAATACTGCATGTAATCAGAGTAAAACAATTGTCTGCAAGTGCTTTTAATTCTTTCTCAAACAATCCCTGGTTTTTACGGGTCTGGAATAGTAGCCTTTTGAAAACATTGTGGGAAAAGGAGAAAATGCTGGTAACCAGCATTTTCTCCTTTTCCCACAATGTTTTCTACCTTATCATAGACAGAAATCATCTTTTCATCAAGAGTTGAATTGTTGTCTGCAAATGCTTTCAATTTGGTCTAATCCAAAAGTTTGTCATTTGGGAAAGCTTTAATTCACACTTTTCTATCATTTCATACTCTGGTCAATAGTTACTGTTTTAACAAACAACTTTTTTTACTTTTCCAAACTGAAAGGATTTGCAGATGGCAAATTAACCCTTTACCAAACAATTTCATGACACTGAAGAAGAAGCCTTTTGAAAACATTGGGGAAAAGGAGAAAATGCTGGACACCAGCATTTTCTCCTTTTCCTACAATGTTTTTTTACCCACCCAATAACAAACTTCAGTTTCAGAGTTACATTAATTTTTTGGTCTATAAATGCTTTCAATTTGGACTAATCTAAAATTCTGTTGTTATGTAAAGAGTTAAATGCAACTGAAATGTTGGATTTTACCGTTGACAGGAAAAAAATTTAGGATTAGGAAAGAAACATGTTAACTCATTACCAAATGACAATACTTCAGGCTTGTTCAAATCAAAAGCATTTGCAGATGACAATTTAAAAATGACTGAAAATTTGAAATTTGTTTTGTGGAGGATAGAAAACATTGTTGGAAAAGGAGAAAATGCTGGTTACCAGCATTTTCTCCTTTTCCCACAATGTTTTCTAAAGGCTCCTTTCTCAGCGGCGTCAAAAGTAGGGATTGTGTGGTAATGGGTTAACCAGCATTATGTGTTGAAGGAGTAGTTAATTGTTTTACCTCACCAATTAACCCTTCACCAGACAATCCCTGGTTTTTACGACCTTTGATTGGAAGCCTTTCAAAAAAGCGGGTAAAGGAGAAAATGCTGGTAACCAGCATTTCTCCTTTTCCCCCTATATTTTCTACCCTGCTGGAAACAAAGTTCAATATTTGAATTTATTTTTATTTTGACGTCTGCAAGTGCTTTCAATTTAGACAAGTCTAAAATTTTGTTGTTTGGTAAAGGGTTAATTTATAGCTGTGACTGAACACATCCTGTTGAAATACAGATAATCAAAGTCAAGTAAGACTGAACATATGAATATGTATGCAAGAGAAGAAAATATAAATAGAAGCAGTACACACTAAAACACAGAAAAGAATTGGATAATGTGGTAGCAACATTTCTCATTGCTCATGCATTGTTTACTTGGCAAAAAATCTCTGCAACAAAGTTAAATACAGAGGAGGGAAAGACAGGCAAGACAGAGAGACAGAAAGATGGACACACAGACTCAGAGAGAGAGACACACACACAGAGTTATTTGGAAGTATTGGAGTGAGTCAGAGAGACAAAGAGAGAGTCAGAGAGTCAGACATTTGACTG
Source organism: Tridacna crocea (assembly GCA_943736015.1). Lineage (NCBI taxonomy): Eukaryota > Metazoa > Mollusca > Bivalvia > Cardiida > Cardiidae > Tridacna > Tridacna crocea. The sequence goes on from OX031069.1 coordinate 23,244,527, forward strand.
CTAGAGACAGGGGGTGAGATAGAGAGCCTGACAAACAGTCTGACCTTTGATTGTACTGTTGTCTCTATTTCATCCAAAACATCTCCATGATGAGCAAATATGATGAATTTCTTTTCCCCATCCAGTAAATCTATCACATAATTTCTGTGTAGGAAGGGAAATGGGGATATCAGAATTTCATTTAGCAACTTCAATACATACTGAACGCATTTCCTGAAGCTTGCTTTTGCTACATGGGGAAATCTTTATTCATAGGTTCCCGACATGTCTGGTATCATACAACGCCGCTCTATAGATACAGTAAAGTCTTTATTATATCTATATAGAGGGGTTGTAAGATACCAGACATGTCAGGCACATGTGATTTTACTGCTCCAATACCTCAAAGAATACTTTGGAATAAAACATTTTCACTTGACAGTATAATTGACCCATACTCTGGGAAAAGGAGGTTAAATGCAAGTTATCTCATAATGATGGATCCATAAAAATATATTCGGTCCAACAAACAGCTTAATCATGAAGTAAAATGGTCCTTGGGCATGCATAAAATTTACAGATAACAAAAAGTTTTGACCCATGTGAGCCAGCACATCAGCCAGTGCAGGCAAACACAAATTGATACTTTTTGCAGATACATTGTACCCCCTTTTCATAGAGCATACCTTATTTCCTTCAACCCTTTCCCAAACGACAAACTTTTGGACTAGACCTAATTGAAAGCATTCAAATCTTGCTAAAAAGATGATTTCTGTCTATGATAAGGTAGAAAACATTGTGGGAAAAGGAGAAAATGCTGGTTACCAGCATTTTCTCCTTTTCCCACAATGTTTTCAAAAGGCTACTATTCTAGACCCGTAAAAACCAGGGATTGTTTGGGAAAGGGTTAACAATAAAATTGTGTATTCTCTTCTAGTGTTAAGGTCATTAACCTTAACCCATTACCACACAATCCCTACTTTTGGCCCCTGAGAAAGAAGGCTTTAGAAAACAATGTGGGAAAAGGTGAAAATGCTGGTAACCAGCATTTTCTCCTTTTCCCACAATGTTTTCTACCCTTCACAAAACAAATTTCAAATTTTCAGTCACTTTTATTGTTTTGTCTGCAAATGCTTTCCGTTTGGACAAACCTAAAATTTTGTCGTTTGGTAATGAGTTAAGACTGTTGAATAAATAAAATGGTATTTTTCTTTTGTTGAGAAAAAACAGTCTAAACATTGCAATGTCAGGTTTCAAAAATATAGTATACAATGTGTATCTAAGACCAGACAGCAAGTTCTTGCATTCTGATCTCTCCATACACATTAGGCTACAACAAGGCTGTTTCGTCTTTCTTTGTACTACCTGCTATATTTAATTTAATTGAACTCAGCACTCCAAGTGTTGAATATTACTACATGTATTTTCTTTTAATTGCATACTACTGGCAAATATATCTAATTCTATTTACAGGTAAATGTGGCAAAAAAGGTTTCTCTCTGTTCCTTTAACTCTTTACCACACAATCCTGGTAACCAACTTTTTCTCCTTTTCCAGCAACATTTGGATAAAAAAGCACTTAATTTGTTGGCTTAAACTCAATACCAAAAGGCAAAATTTTAGGTCTGTTCAAATCGAAAGCATTTGCAGATGACAAAATAAAAGTGATTGAAGATTTGAAATTTGTTTTGTGAAGGGTAGAAAACATTGTGGGAAAAGGAGAAAATGCTGGTCTCCAGCATTTTCTCCTTTACCCACAATATTTTCTAAAGGCTTATTTCTAAAGGTATTCTAATGGCTTATTTTTCCGGGTCGTCAAAAGTAGGGATTGTGTGGTAATGGATTAACTTCTTTTTCCAATAATAAAATTATACAAAACACAAAGCCAATAACTTCAAATATAACAGGAGCACCACATGCTGAGGCTTGGCTGCCAATGCTTGATTTTCGGTGAAAATTCTACGTAAAAAAAGGGGGACAACTTTGTCAAAAATATTTTGATAGCTACCTGCCCTTATTGTATGGGTTCCCCTTTTGATAGTGAAACACTTGTCTAAGTGTGTAGTAAGTTTCTTCAGAAATAACAGAGATATTATAAAGTGCCATAGTTCTTGCACAAAAACACAGATGCAGACAATGACAGGACCATAACAATAACTCGCCTTTTTCTTCGAAACAGACGCACTAAAAATCACTCACTTTATTGCCTTTATTTTGGCAATTCCAGATTTGTGAAAGAAATCCAGCAGGGCCACTCTTTCTTCTGTTTTCTGGTAGATAGAAACAATAGTATAAATTGACATATTTTATTCATTACCATACAGCAAATTGTAAAACCCGTCAAAATTTACAGTATTTGCTGACAATAAACCAAACGTTACTAAAATGATTGAAATTGTCTTTCTTAGGATGGAGAGTGCTACCAGCATTTTTTTCTTTTCCCACAATGTTTTCACTTTTCACAGTGTTCTTGCCTATGGTCATCAAATTAAGGACTTTGGGGTAAAGGGTAACCTTCAATGAAACAATTCAGTTTCATAGAAAAACAAGCCTTGGGAGAAAGCTTTTGAAATCATTGTGGAAAAAGAAGAAAAAGCTGGTAACCAGCACAAACTAGAGCTATCACTCAACGTGATCATACCCCCCACCAGTTCCTTGCCACCAAACAGGTCTTTGTCTCAGAATGCAGAATGGTTGAGTACAAAAGTAAGAGTTGAACATGAACGGCAAATTGTCACAAGATACGCCTGTCTTACCCCAAGTTGTTAAGCTGGGGCATACACCAGACCAAATTCAAGTATGAAAAACGACAAAGGGCAATAACTCAAAAATTAAGCGAGCAAAAGTTATGATTCCTGTGCACTGCACTCCCCCTTGATGAGATCTATCCATCCATGAAATTTCATAACCCTAGCTAGTATAGTTTTGGAGATACGCTCCGGACAAAATTCAAGTATGAAAAACAACAAAGGGCAATAACTCAAAAATTAAGGGAGCAGAGTTATGATTCCTATGCAGTGCACTCCCCCTTGATGAGATCTATCCACCCATGAAATTTCATAACCCTAGCTAGTATAGTTTTGGAGATATTCACCGGACCAAATTCAAGTATTAGAAATGACAAAGGGCAATAACTCAAAAATTAAGTGAGAAGGAGTTATGATTCCTGTGCACTGCACTCCCCCTTGATGAGATCTATCCATCCATGAAATTTCATAACCCTAGCTAGTATAGTTTTGGAGATACGCTCCGGACAAAATTCAAGTATGAAAAACAACAAAGGGCAATAACTCAAAAATTAAGGGAGCAGAGTTATGATTCCTATGCAGTGCACTCCCCCTTGATGAGATCTATCCACCCATGAAATTTCATAACCCTAGCTAGTATAGTTTTGGAGATATTCACCGGACCAAATTCAAGTATTAGAAATGACAAAGGGCAATAACTCAAAAATTAAGTGAGAAGGAGTTATGATTCCTGTGCACTGCACTCCCCCTTGGTGAGATGTATCCAGTCATGAAATTTCATAACCCTAGCTAGTATAGTTTTGGAGATATGCTCCGGACCAAATTCAAGTATTAAAAATGACAAAGGGTAATAACTCAAAAATTCAGCAAGCAGGAGTTATGATTCCTGTGCACTGCTATCCCCCTTGGTGAGATGTATCCAGCCATGAAATTTCATAACCCTAGCTAGTATGGTTTTGGAGATACGCTCCGGACCAAATTCAAGTATTAAAATCAACAAAGGGCAATAACTCAAAAATTAAGCGAGCAAGAGTTATAATTCCTGTGCACTGCACTCCCCCTTGGTGAGATCTATCCACCCATGAAATTTCATAACCGTAGCTAGTATACTTTTGGAGATACGCCCCGGACAAAATTCAAGTATAAAAAACCAACAAAGTGCAATAACTCAAAAATTAAGCTAGCAATAGTTATGATTCCTGTGCACTGCACTCCCCCTTGATAAGATCTATCCACCCATGAAATTTCATAACCCTAGCTAGTATAGTTTTGGAGATATGCTGCGGACAAAATTCAAGTATGAAAAAGAAATTTGTCCAGAATCATCAAAGGGCCATAACTCCATGAAACCTACATAAACCATAACCAAAATAGGATATGCACATCTCTGCTTTATACTGAGTCTATCTGTGTAGTTTAAACCAAATCTGTCCAATAGTTGATGAGAAAAAGAGCGGACAAGAAATTTCATGAAAGGGCCATAACTCAGTGAAAAATCAATGAACCGTAACCAACATTTCATATGCACATCTCTGCTTGATACTGAGTTTACCTGTGAAGTTTGAATAAAATTCGTCCAGTAGTTTATGAGAAATAGAGCGGACAAAAAGCTACAGACCGACCGACCGACCGACCGACGGACGGACCGACCGACCAACAAGCTGACTCCTATATACCCCCCAAACAGAGTTTTGGGGGTATAAATACTGAGTTAAAACATTGCAGAGGAAATAGCCATTTGTAAACCTAATGGGAAAAAGGAGAGAATGCTGGTTATCAGCATTCTTTTTCTACACATAAACAGACAACTACCATCATTTCAGCTACTATTAATTTTTTCCATTCATCATATAATTTTTTGGGATTTACAATGGCAATTGAAATACTTCATATGGTAAATGTGTTGTGTATTTAAGAAATATTCTTCATTCTATCAAGGTTTATCGTTCAATAAACTACAGTTGTAAGGCGCAATAAATAATCCACGAGGGTGATAGCCCGAGTGGTTTATTCATTGCACCTCATAATTCACAACGTGGTTTATTGAACGACAAACTATGATAGAAAGAAGATTATTTTGATTCTAACATGGTGAATTCTTAACAAAAGGAAAACAATTTCAAACTAAGAGTAAAAATGCAGATGAAGATTATGTTCCATTGAATAACTCACATATTGAGTGACGTCACTCGATACAGAATGACATCACTCTACAAAGATTGTTGCAGATTTTACCATGCTTTCCTTGCACTGTGTTTCTAGAACCGAATTCGCATGCCATGTTAGAATGAATAATCTCCTACACTAGTTACCTTTAATTTTCCCATGATTTTGGAAGCATTTTGTAATCCTTTATCAACTTTGATGAATGAAGGATCAAGCTGAACCATTTGTCGAAGTTTATCTGGTAATTCTGACAGTACATCTTTCTTCAGTCTCCTGTTATGAATAGATAGTAAAATTAAACTAGAGCTGTCAATGAATGCGACTTAACTCTTTCCCATACAATCCTGACTTTTGACGACCCTCGATCAGAGGGATTTTGAAAACATTGGTAAACAGCATCTTCTCCTTTTCCCACAATGTTTTTTCTACCCTGTCACAGACACATTTCATTATTTAACAAATTACCACACAATCCCTACTTTTGATGCCCCTTAGAAAGAAGCCTTTTGAAAACACTATGGTAAATGGAGAAAATGCTGGTAACCAGCATTTTCTCCTTTTCCTACAGTGTTTCCTACCCTTCCCAGAACAAATTCCAATTTTTCAGTCACCTTTATTTTGTCGTCTGCAAATACTTTCAATTTGGACCAGTCTAAATTTTTCTTGTGTGGTAATGGGTTAAGTCACATTCAATTTAATGCCTGCAAAACCTTTCAATTTGGACAAGTCTAAAATTTTGTCGTTTGGTAAAGAGTTAATACCCCTGCCAGCGCTTTGACACAAAAAAAGTGTCAAGTTCAAGGGGAGATAATTCCTCAACCAGGAGGAGTTGACACTTGAAAAATGCGTCTTGCAAATCTTCAATATATGATCAATATATTTGCAAAGTTTCTATACAATTGCAGGAAAACTGTAGGAGGAGTTCGTGACACAAAATTATTAGTATTTTGTACAGACGGACACACAGACAGACAGACTAATTCAAGTATACCCTTGGAAACATTCGTTTTGCGGGGGTATAAAAATGACAATCTGAATTTAATCTTTAAATGTTACATGCCATCACTTTTGCCTCAATGTTTCAAATGCTAACACTATGGCCTTGTCTTAATTAAAAGCATTTGTAGTTAACAAATTAATTGTTATTTCAAGCATAAAAATTTCTGTTTCAAAGGGTAGGAAACTAGAGCAATCACTGAATGTGACTTAATAACCCTCCTGCCAGTGTTTTTACAGGATTATTTGTACACAGATGGGCACACAGACAGACACATGGAAGGACAGACATACAGACAGACAGGCTGATTCCATTATACCCCCGAAAACATTTGTTTTGCGGGGGTATAACAATGTGGAAAAGGAGGAAATTTTGATTACCAGCATTTTCTCCTTTTACTACATTGTTTTCAAAAGCCCTTTTTCCTTAGCGGTTGCTATTCCATTTCCACAAAATCCCTACTTTTGACGACCCTAAGAAAGAAGCCTTCAGAAAGCACTGGGAAAAGGAGAAAATGCTCCACTATGTTTTCTACCCTTCACAAAATAAATTCCAAATTTTCAGTCACTTTTATTTTGTAGTCAGTAAATGCTTTCAATTTGGATTAAACTAAAATTTTTTCATTTAGTAATGCATCAAAAGTCAGGATTGTGTCTAAAATGATGGATTATTTCTTGGAAAGGAAAGAAAATAATGTTGGAAAAAGAAAATATAATGTTACAAGCACTTTCTCCTAACTCAAGTGTTTTTGTTTTCATCCAATTGAACATGGGAGTGTAGTGTTTATTGTTTTAAGATAAATACCTATATTTTTTTCATTGTACAGTAATAAAACTTGTAAATATTTTAATTTGAACAGAAAATATATTACTCTGAGAGAAAGCGACAGACAGATCGAGAGAGAGACAGTGGCAAAGAGACAGCCACAGAGATTTTTTTTAAAATCTGAATCAGATTCAAATGTATTTTACTTTCTTTTCATTTAACAACCCTCACTCTATTACATGCAGGGTTTCCATTTACATATAAAAAATATCCATAAATGCATGAAAACCCTGTATGTCTGTTTATATGAATTAACTTACAGCCTTTGTCTGAGACTTTAAAATCTAGGTACCCCATGACAGTGACATACACAGTGTAAGTTAAAAGATCAAGGCATAACTTAAGATCACTTTTACGTTGTGTTTTGTACTCTTCCCTATAGCACAAAATATTTAAAAGTCATCTTGACTTAAAGAGTACCAAAGCTCAATGCATCCCTCAATTATATCTTGGAAAATAAATGAGAAATTAAAAATGACTCAAAACTGACCTTATCATAATTTTCTCCTCCAACAAAAGTTGTAATTCCTCCATATTGGAAGAGCCACTAAAATCCCATCCCCAGGGTTGCTAAAACAAATACATGTATTCAACAGTAAGGAAATAATGGAAAACATCATTAAAAAAAAAAACAAGTTTGTTAGCTCTTTACCACACGACGAAGTTATGGATGGGTCCAACTTGAAAGCATTTGCTGATGACATACTAAATTTGTTGGGAAATGAAAATTGTTTTGGAAAGGGCAGAAAACATTGTGGAAAAAGGAGAAAATGCTGGCGACCAGCATTTTCTGCTTTCCTGCAAGGTTTTCAAAAGGCTTCTTTTTCAGGGTTGTTAAAAGTTGGAATTGTTAGGTAAAGAGTTAAGCAAAATGGCTCCTTTTCTGACAATGATTTTCAGAGCTAACCACTGAAATGGCAAAAGTTCTCCTGACGCAAATAAATGGGTACACAATCCCACAACCCTGAGCAAAAGGGTTTTTGAAAATGAAAACATTCCAAATTGTTACAAATGCTCTGTGAAATGCACATTTAATTTTGTTTTACAATAAAAAGTCAATACTAGAGCTGTCACTGAACACACAGACACACGACGGACACACAGACAGATGCATGGACAGACACACGGACGGACACATGGACAGACAGGCTGATTCCAGTATTCCCCCAAAAACATTTGTTTTGTGCGGGTATAACAAGTGACAAACAAAGAAAATGCTTGGTACAATTGCTCTGTGAAGTCGAGGGTCAATGCATCTGCAAACAGTTTCAACCCAGATCAGCCTGCCCAGTTCGGGTAGGCTGATCCGGGTTGAAACTTTTTGTTATAGATCTAGGTCAATTTTTTAATCAAAAGACCTGTCTACCTGAGTCCTAATGATTTATTGTTGTTATGTATAGGAGATTTTATGGATCCCTGATTACGTGATGTCTTGCTTGATTTAACCCTTTACCACACAATGCCGACTTTTGACACCCGTGGAAAAAGAAGCCTTCTGAAAACATTGTGGGAAAAGAAGAAAATGCTCAATGTTCCCTCAATGTTTTCTACTATATCAAAGAAACATTACACCATTTGAGCCGCACTGAAATTGTCGTCTGCAAATGCTTTCAATTTGGACAAGGCTAAAATTTTGTCATCTAATAAAGGGTTAAGGTTAACTCTTTACCACACAAGAAAATTTTAGACTTATCCAGATTGAAACCATTTGCAGATAACAAACAAATGTGACTGAAAAATTGAAACTTGTTTTGAAAAGGGTAGAAATCATTGTGGGAAAAGGAGAAAATGCTGGTTACCAGCATTTTCTCCTTTTCCCACCATCTTTTTAATAGGCTTTTTTCTCAGAGTTGTTAAAAGTAGGGATTGTGTGGTAATGAGTAAATGCATCATGGAAATATACTTCACCCCCTTTTTGCTAGAGTGTGACTCAAGTAATACCTTGTTGCCCTGTTATTACAACTGTTTTCCAATGCAGCCTGCTGCAAGATAAACAAGAGCTTTGCAGACTGGTGCATATACACCCAAAGGGGATTGTTGGTGAAATGGGTTTAAATCAAGAACGCCTAGCTAGAGAGATCCAAATTTTAAGAGTCAAATGCACAACTACATATCATAATTATTCATTGTAGAAAGTTTGAACTTATTCCTATGGAAACTGTTGGAGGAAATGTGCCAAAAAATTGCTAACAGATGGATGGACAGACAGATGGATGACTGGGTCCATAACATAACATGACCCTTTGGGCATATAAAAATGATATTTGAAGACGGCAGCATGTGACAACATGAGCTTTGCAGAGTGGTGCATATACGCCCGAAGGGGCTTGTCAGTGAAATGAGTTGGAATATGCACTGCACTTCTCCATATTGTGTTCTATCAGTGTATGAAGTTCCAAGTAAATACCTTTTATAGTTTGGATGTTATGGCCTGGACAAAAAATTCAAACTGAAAATTAAAACAACGGCAATAACTCAAAAATCAAGAGCAGCAAAGTTATGGTTCTTGAGCGCTGCTTTTCTCCATAATGTGTTCTATCAGTATATGTAGTTTCAAGTTGATACCTTTTATGGTATATAAGTTATGGCCTGAACAAAAATTCAAAATGAAAAGTAGGTCATTTCAGAAATCAAGGGCAGAGAATTTTAGAACGTAAACAGCGATCCAAATTCTAAGAGTCAGGTACACAACTAGACATCATGGAGATTCATTGTGGCAAGTTTCAAATAATTCCGATGGAAACTGTTGGAGGTGTTGCGCACACAAGAAATTGCTAACAGACAGACCGACGACAGACAGATGGACAACTGCGGGTATAACATAATACGACCCTTTGGGCGTATAAGAAATTAACACTTTAAGTTTACCTGTTTTCCATCACAATAGCGGACTCCAAAATCATGATATTTAAAGAGAAACGGACATATTGCACTGATCTGTGTGTAAAGTTCCGAGGGTCTGGACAGAGCCGGCGTACCACTTAACATTATAACTCTCTTGGCACCCTGCAATAAACATTAAAATCCTTCTTTGCCAACCATTTTAAACTGAATTCTAATTTATGAAGGTATAACAGATCTTGATTGGCTTAACAATTTTGTTCACCCAATACAACTTGAAAGTCAGAATTCGTAACTTTAGAAAATAACACACTGTGTGATAGGCTGAACAATTTTGTTTAACTCTTCACCACACAATCCTGAGTTTTAACAACCCCTGGGGAAGAAGTCCCTTGAAAATATTGTAGGAAAAGGAAAAAATGCTGGTAACCAACATTTTCTCCTTTTCCCACAATGTTTTCTACCCTATCACATACAGAAAACGTCTGTTTAGCTACATTCAATATATTGTATGCAAATGCTTTGAATTTGGTCTAGGCCTGAATCTTGTCATTTGGTAAAGAGTTAGCCAATCACCATTTTGATTTCGTCATTCAGAAATAGCTCGCCTTTGAAATTCAGAAAATTCTGGCCGAAATGAAATTTATAAAGGTTACTGAATTTGGCTTCATTTCTATACTACTGTTTAACTCATTACCAAACGACAATATTTTTGACTTGTCCAAGTTGAGAGCATTTGCAAATAACAAGATAAAAGTGACTGAAAATTTGAAATTTGTTTTTTGAAGAGTAGAAAACATTGTGGGAAAAGGATAAAATAATGGTTACCAGCATTTTCTCCTTTTCCCACAATGTTTTTTAAAGGCTTCTTTCTCAGGGTCGTCAAAAGTAGGGATTGTGTGGTAATGGATTAACTCATTACCAAAAGACAATATTTTGGACAGGTCCAAACTGAAAGCATTTGCAGACAAGAAAATAAATGTGACTCAAAAACTGAAATTTGACTTTAGAGGAGTAGAAAACATTGTGGGAAAAGGAGAAAATGCTGGTTACAAGCATTTTCTCCTTTTCCCACAATGTTTTCTAAAGGCTTCTTTGTTAGGGTCGTCAAAAGTAGGGATTGTGTGCTAATAGGTTAAATCTGATGCCAAGACATCTATATTTTAAAACTGTGAATTCTAAAAGCAAAAATTCAGTGTAGCTCAACTGATGGGACTTGTTTTCTGAGAGGTAGAAAGAAAAAGTTGACAAAAGGAGAAAATGTTTGTTAGCAGCATTTTCTTCTTTTACAATTATATTTAAAATAATTCTTATTCTTCTTATTTCACAGCACTAGCTCAGTTACTAATGTCTGTTCAGGATCTATTCGTCTCCCACAGCTAATCATAGTTTCAGCGATGATTATGTTGGAAAGTGGCCAGTGACTTGTGTAGAAAATCATACATAGTATTGGTGAAAGAAATGACAAAAAAGCATGGATAGGTGCACTAGCTGCAATGTAACTGAAATAATGTTGAAAAAAGCATCAGTTCTCTACAACACAAACCCAGGCTTTCACAACCCTGAAAGAGAGGACTTTCAAAAAAATTTTTGGAAAGGAGGAAAATCCTGCATTTTCTCCATTTCTCAGAATGTTTTCTACTTTATCAAAGACAGAAGTCATCGTATGAGTTACATTTGTCATCTGCAAATACTTTTAGTTTGATCCGGCCCAAAATTTTGCCGATGAAGGCTGGAGTTCTTATCATAATACCAGCAAATGCCCGACAAATTTATCACAAACAAAAATTGCATTTTTTAAGGATTCATTCCATTTAGCTACGTAGAATATTGGTCAATGGAATACAGCTGAAAATTTCATTAGTGTCTTATTTACTTCATTCATAGAACCATACCACAGAGAATATGCAGAGAACTATATAGTGATGGGTGTTTGCTGGAATTATTTCATGTTCCTTGTTGACACTTCCAAGGGAAAAACCTCACCAGTGGACGTCATTCTTGAACTTCCTGATTCTAAAAACCAATGTATGAAGGAGATGCCTGTCTGTCTTACAAAAATTTAAAAATTACAGCTACAAATCTGAAAGTCTCCTAACCTGTAATAGTGGCATTGCAGCTTTGCATCTGGCTGTTTTGTAATTTTTCAAAAGATGACATTCATCCTGGAAATTTAAAGATTATAATGATAACAGAAAATAAAACCAGTAGAACAGTGCTTGATTAGAGTGTAAGGGGAATAAATAGTAAAGAAACTTAACAGATATGTAGATCAAGCATTGAAAATGCTTTCAATGGGAGACAAACATACAGGCTCTAGTCTTCTCTTTTAAAAGGGGATTTAATGAATGCAAAAATATATTGACCCAGGTCAGCCTGTGCAATTCGCGCAGGCTGATCCGGGCCAAAAGTTTTCGATACTGGTCAATTTTCTACTTGTCTAAAGTTCAGTTTACTTCATACTTAAGTCAGTTGTCAGACAAAATAGGTTTTATGGATCCATAATTATGTGATGACTTGCTTAGGTTTTAACAATCCATTGAAAGATGGCTTTTAAAAACATTGTGGCAAAAAGAGAAAATGCTGGTAATCAGCATTTTCTTCTTCTCCAACAATGTTCACTACCCTTTCCCAGATTGAATTCCAATTTTTGAGTCATTTATTTTGTCTACAATTTTGTCCTCTGGTTAACTCATTACCAAACGACAATGTTTTAGGCTTGTCCAAATCGAAATCATTTGCAGACAGCAATAAAAGTGACTGAAAATTTGAAATTTGTTTTGTTAAGAGTAGAAAACATTGTGGGAAAAGAAGAAAATGCTGGTTACCAGCATTTTTTCCTTTTCTCACAGTGTTTTTCTTAAGACTTCTTTCTCAGGGTTGTCAAAAGTAGGGACTGTGTGACTGTGTGGTAATGGGTTAAGAGTTAAAATAAGTGATCATGAAGATGCACTTAGTTCCCCCCCCCCCCCCCCCACCTTTCATCAGCAATATCAATTACAAGGTCTTTTGAACTTTTCCCTTCTTCACAAAAAATCTATGAAAGGTATTATTATCATCATTTAAATCCACATTTTTATTTTTCCATTTAGTACAATGGAAAACGTCTTCCTACAGAACGATTTGGTCTTTGAAAGGGCAGAAAACATTGTGGGAAAGGGAAAAAAAATGCTTTCTACCAGCACTCCTCCTTTTCTCAATATGTTCTCAAAAGCCTGATTCAGTGTTCTTAAAATACAGAATTATTTGGTAAAGGCTATATCCACAAGAACGTTAACCCTTTACCAAACAATCCCTGGTTTTTATGACTCGGATGTAGATCCCCTTTGAAAACATTGTGGGAAAAGGAGAAAATGCTGGTTACCAGCATTTTCTCCTTTTCCCACAATGTTTCCTACCCTGCTGGAAACAAGTTTCAATTTTAGACTTATGTTTATTTGGTCATCTCCAAGTGCTTCCAGTTTGGACCAGTCTAAAATTTTGTTGTTTGGGAAAGGGTTAAAAACAGTACTTAATAAATAATACCATAATTATGACTTGGAACTTTTTAGCCTTCAACGCATCAGCTTTTCTAGACATAAGATCATAGCTTATAATGTTTACAAGGCCTGACACACAACTGTCTTTCCCACTGACAGCTACATTTATTGACTGTGGATCTAAAGATGGTACCCAGCGCTGTAATTGCTGAAAAAAAAAAAGTCATGCACAATTGTGCCGTTAGCATAAGGCCTTACAATTCTAATGAATAATTTTGTATTGTATAGAATTGTATGGTAGCACACACATTTTGGAGCTCTACCATGATAGAGAAAAGAAAATCTAGTTTATCCCAAAATGAAGAAAACATTGAGTGGATTTCATTAAAAACTTACGAGTGTGTGGTTTCATATGGATAAAATAAGTATTTGAATTTTCTGAAGCTTTTTGAAACAGAGTTTCAAAAAAATAGTTAAGCACAAAAACAAGGGATGATCCCAGCAGTATCATTTGACTTGAAAACAAGAGCTTCACAGAGCTGCGCATGTATGCCCAAAGGGGCTTGTCAGTGAAATGGGTTAAAATCTAGGACGCTTAAGGAGATACATATTTTAACTCTTTACCATACAAGAAAATTTTAGACTGGTCCAAATTCAAAGCATTTGCAGGCCACAAAATAAAGGCGACTCAAAAACTGAATTTGTTCTGGAAAGGGTAGAAAACACTGTGGGAAAAGGAGAAAATGCTGGTTACCAGCATTTTCCCCTTTTCCCACAGTGTTTTCAAAAGTCATCTTTCTCAGGGTCGTCAAAAGTCGGGATTGTGTGGTAATGGGTTAAGACTCACAAGCACACCTACACATCATAGAGATTCATAGTGGTAAGTTTGAATTTATTCACATGGAACCTGTAGGAGGAGTTGTGCACACAAGAAATTGCTGGTGGAGGGACCGACAGATAGACCGACAAATGATCAAGGCTATAACATAATATGACCCTTCGAGCTTACATAAGCGATACCCGAGAAATAGTAGTTTGGAAAGTAAGGTGTCTCACAATTTTCTCAATGGTGGCTTAGTGACACCTGCTCTAAAAGATACAAACTATTACCCTGTCCCAAAATACATAACACAGGGTTCTGCCTTGTTTACAATACATGTATAGTATTTCTGCCAATATTGTTGTTTAGAGGCTATATATCATTTGCAGGTAGTTTCACGCTTTACCAGATTTTACACATTTTTAGAATTGTCCATTTCAAAATATTTGCAGATGACAAAATAAAAGTGACATAAAAGTGACTCAAAAACTTAAATTAGCTTATGAAAGAGTAGAAAACATAATGGGAAAAGGACAAAATGCTGGTTACCAGCATTTTCTCCTTTTTTCACAATGTTTTCGAAATGCCTTTTGTGTCATTAAAAGTCGGAATTGTGGGGTAAGATAGGTCCAATAACATTTACTGTAAGGATTGCTTTTAAGTTTCACCAATATAAAATCTGGTTTCGAGACACTTTAGTGGTTATAACAACAGAAGTGTCTGTACCTGAGCCCAGTCAAATCTTACAGACGATGGCACAACAACCAATAAAGGCCACTCCAGCCTGTAGTAACATGCTAAACAAATAGCTTGTATGGTCTTTCCTAGTCCCATGTCATCAGCTATCAGAACCCGGCCATTCTTGTACACACCATAACTGAAAATACAAGGCCATAGGGATTGTACACTTAATCCATTCCGCATTCTTTACGAAATAACAAAATTTGGACTTATAAAAATCCAAAGCAATTGCAGAGAACAAATACATATAATGTATAATGTTGCCTAAATGGTGAAATTAATCTTTTAACCCTATGCCAAACAATAGGTGTTGAATTTACCAATCTAAAATCAAATCTATGCTGAGGATACCCACACAATGGAGTAGCACATAACAGGCCACTACTGGCAAAGGGAGAAACTGCTTTAATAGAATTTCTCCACTTGCCACAATATTTTCTAAAGTTTTCATGTTGTGATGCTTAAATTTGTGCTTCATAATCCCGACTTTTAAAGACCCTGAGGAAGGAGGCCTTTGAGAACATGGCGGGAAAATGAGAAAATGCTGGTAACCAGCATTTCCTCCTTTTCAAACAATATTTTCAATATCAAGGTCATTTTTTTGACATTAAGGCCACCTTAATTTGTCATCCACAAATACATGTACCCGGTACTTCCAATTTGGGCCACTCTAAGATTTTGTCATTTGGGACAGAGTTAAACAAAATAGCACAGACTTTCCTTTCTGGACAGTCTACACAAAAATCAGACCTCACAGATTGTGCAGTCTGATCTTGGATATGGACTTTCCCCTACTTTGTTACACATTCTCACCGAAACAAGTATGAAATAGCAGAATGAAGGCTGTTTTTCCAACATGTATTTTAACCCTTCACCAAACGACAAAATTTTAGACTGGTCCAAATTGAAAGCACTTGCAGACGACAAAATAAATGTAACTCAAAAATTAAAATTTGTTTCCAGCAGGGTAGAAAACATTGTGGGGAAAGGAGAAAATGCTGGTTACCAGTATTTTCTCCTTTTCCCACCATGTTTTCAAAAGGCTTCTATCTCAAGGTTGTAAAAACCAGGGACTGTTTGGGAAAGGGTTAACCCTTTCCCAAACGACAAAGTTTGGACTCTTCCACACCTAAAGAGCAGACGACAAGTTTAGATTGTGAGAAAATGACAGAAAGTTCTCAAAAAAGGGTAGAAAACACTGTGGGAAAAGGAGAAATTGCTCATTACGAGCAATTTCTCCTTTTCCCACAGTGTTTTCAAACGACTTTTACTGCAGACACGTAAAAACCAGGGCTTGTTTGGGAAAGGGTTAAGCAGCCCTTTTCATAATATATGAAGTGTTCTAAGAATAACATAATTTGCAATTCAAATTAAATCTTCCAAAACCACTGGCAGTATCTACACTTACTTGACACCTTCACGCTGAAAAGACATAAGGGAGTTAATGAGATTAGGTTCTACTCTGGAGAGATCTGCAATTGGAATTGTTCTGACTGGGTTGCCTCCCTTTACTTGGGCATCAAAGGCTTGAAGAATTGCTTTTGGTAGAGGCTCTATCTCAACAGCAGGCTTCAAAACTTTCACAGAATTGACTGAAATAAAGTGTAATATTCAAACCTAGGGATCAGAAGAGGTTGTTTGTTGGTTACCGTACTACTAAGCTCTCTGATGATCGTTCATATACTTATGATAAGCTCCCTCCCACCCTGATGGCTCAGTGGTGAGCGTGTCGGACTCATAACCTGGTGGTTGTGAATTTGATACCTGGTTGAGGCAAGCTTTCCAGCGTATTGTCGCCTCTCAACTCTAATGAAGCATATAAGAAAAGCAGTCGGTGGCTTTAGAAAGAAAATTATATTAGAAGTGTTGTGAGAAAGCCAGGAAACAAAATGTGCATCACTGACCGCCATGATATGCCCTTAGCTGTTAAGTGGCGATAAACCCAAATTCAACCAAATTGCTCCCTCAACGTCAAAATTAAAAATTCTAGGGGAAAAATTATGTCTCATTAGAGAGTATATGCAGTAACATCTCTTTAACCCTTTACCACAAGACAAAATTTTAGACCAATCCAAATATTGAAAGCATTTGCAGACGACAATTTCAAAGTGGCTCAAATGGTGCAATTTTTCTTTCATAGGGTAGAAAACTTTGTGGAAAAAGGAGAAAATGCTAGTTACCAGCATTTTCTCATTTTCCCACAATACTTTCAAAAGGCGTCTTCCTCTGGGTTGTTAAAAGTCAGCATTGGGTGCTAAAGGGTTAACCATTTACCAAACAATGCTCAAGTTTCATTGAGTGGGAGGGAAAACATAGTAACTGACAAGAATTTAGTTTTGCTGTGATTTGTTTCTTTACATTTACACAAGCTCTCGACTGTTTACTTTTGATGGAAAATGTTTCAATATCATGACATCATAATTATATGTGACCTGTCACACAAAAAGGGACCATCTGGGAACTGTGAAAAGTGTTAACCCTGGTCAGGCTGTGCAAATTGCGCAGGCTGACCAGGGTTGACACATTTCGCTTTTAGCGACATTTTTTGTGTGAAAAGTGGTCATTGTATCTTGTTATACTATCAATTTCTAATTATCAGCTTAAACTGACTTTCACAATGTTGATCTGTTTTCATCTAATTGATGGACAGAATTCCTAGATAATCCCTCTTTGCATGATGGGCCACATATATAAAAAGTAAATACAAAATAGAAAGTATGAAGTCCTTACCAAACTTGTTGTACTCTATCAGCCTAAAGGACCATTTCTTTGTAACAGCATCTGGAATCAATGTACATAATTATATTACAGAAACACATTTCCCCATGATATAGTTTGTCTTGCAGCATCAATTTTAAAAACATTGTAGCTGTAGAGAAGTTGCTTGTAAAAAGAATTTTTTCCAGCTGCTACAATGTTTTCACCAGTATCTGTGTATCAAATCTTCATTCACGACTCAGAAGTTGGTCTACTGATTTGTCACCAGGAAAAACCTTGATCCCAGCAAGCAGCACTGATCTCATCATAGACAAAACTGACAGTGACTGCTCATTTTACTTGTTACCAAAAGACAATACATGTATTTCAGGCTTGTCCAAATCGAAAGCATTTGCAGACGACATAACAAAAGTGACTGAAATTTGAAATTTGTTTTGTGAACAGTAGAAAACATTGTGGGAAAAGGAGAAAATGCTGGTTAACAGCATTTTCTCCTTTTCCCACAATGTTGTCTAAAGGCTTCTTTCTAAGGGTCGTCAAAATATGGTAATGGTTTAAACTATTTAAAGCTGTTTTTGAAATAGCTGCTAAAAGTAAAACTGACCAATTAGATTTGTCTAACCCTTTACCAGACCACAAAATTCAAACCTTGAAAGCATTTGCAGACTACAATTTTAATGTGGCTCAAACAAGTGTAATCAATTTTTGATGGGGTAGAAAACATTATTGGAAAAGGAGAAAATGCTGGTTACCAGCATTTTCTCCTTTTCCCACAATATTTTGAAAAGGCGTCTTTCCCAGGGTCATTAAAAGTCATCATCGTGTGGTAAAGGTACCATGGTACCGTAATTAAAATTCTGTCTCAAGGTGGAAGGGAAGAGAAAATTCCAACAGTCTCAAAAGTTTCCAACTTTCTATCTATATAACTCTGTCTTTAGAGGCTAAAGTGGTAGAATCTGTCCTAGGCAGTGTAGAAAACATTGTGAAAAGAGGAAAAAAATGCAGGTTACCAGCATTTTATACCTTTTCACACAATGTTTTCAACAGGATTCTTCTGTAGCATCATTAAAACTCCTGATTGTGTAGTAGAGGGTTAATTATTTACCCCACAATTAATTCCAACTTTTAACGACCCCTAGAAAGAAGTCTTTTGAAAACAATGAGGGAAAAGGAGAAAATGTTGGTAACCAGCATTTTCTCCTTTTCCCACAATGTTTTCTGCTGTATCAAGGAAAAGTTAGGTCATTTTGCCACTCTAAATTTGTTGTCTGCGATTGCCTTCAATTTGGACAAGTCCACGATTCTGTTGTTTGGTAATGTGTTAATCAGGGTAAGGATTTACCGAGTATGTACCAAATGTTAGACTCTTCAAAAATGAGAGCATCTGCAGCCAACAAATTCAAAACTGATTTAACCCATTACCACAAAATCCCTACTTTTGACGCTCCTGAGAAAGAAGCCTTTTGAAACCACTGTAGGAAAAGGAGAAAATGCTTGTAACAAGCATTTTCTCCTTTTCCCACAGTGTTTTCTATCCTTCCCAGAACAAATATCAATTTTTTAGTCACCTTTATTTTGTCGTCTGCAAATGCTTTTAATTCTGTCGTGTGGTAAAGAGTTAAGTTAGCCGAGCATCACAGATCACACAGCAAACAATGCAGGAAAAGAAGAAAATGCTGTTTATCAGCATTTTCTCTTTTTCCCACAATACTTTCAAATGGACTTCTTGTTCAGGGTTGTTCTAACTTGGGACTGGGCAGTAACAGGTTAACTCTTTGTCACACAATCCCGACTTTTAATGGCCCTGAGAAAGAGGCCTTTTGAAAACATTTTAGGAAAAGGATAAAATGCTGGTTACCAGCATTTTCAACTACTCCCATGATGTTTTCTTCCCTGTCAAAGTAAAATTGCACCATCTGAGCCACACTGAAATTGTTGTCTGCAAATACTTTCAATATGGACCAGTCTACAATTTTGTTGTTTCAATTGGTAGAGTTAAAAAAAAAAGTTGCCTGTGTACTTACCATAGAGTTTAGTCTGCATAGTCTTAAAAAACTGTATTAAAGGGGAACTATAACCAATCTCAACACAAAATCTGTCCCTTGAAACAAGTACACATTTGCCTTTCACTGTTCCTTTACCCACAGACTCAAACGCATTCCATCCACTTTGTGGCTTATCACTGACCATAGTCTGTGCTTTGGCACTTGATGTAGAGTTTGAAGAAAAGTTTTTTGAATGCTGTTCAGATGACATAGGTGTACTCGAAGATGATGATATATTGGAAGAATTTGGTCCATTGGTTGCCATGCTACCAGACCATTTTGACTGAGCATTCAGTGCCGAAATGCTGTCTTTATTTATATTTGCTATAAGAGAACTGCCAGCAGTCACTGTTGAAGGTTTATGAGATGAAACTGATGATGAATAATTTTTCTGTAGACAATTTCCTGCCTTCTCTGCCCTTTTTGCCAATGCTTTCAACCTATTCTGTTCCATTCGGTCTTGATTACTTATATTATCAAAATGTGTTGTGTCTGTAGGTACACTATGCTCTGGTAAAGTTTTCTCACTTCGTACAACATCTCTGTCTGTCTGTCTGCTGTCTATGTGTGAAGGCACAGCAGTGGTTGTCTTCCTATGTTGCACAGCATTTTTGTCTGTCTGTCTGCCATCTACCTGTGATACAACCATACCAGTTTTATTGTTTGATTCTCCTGTTTTGCTAGTGTTCACTTCAAGACATGTGGTACTTTTATTCTTGTATGTTTCAAACTTATTTTGGATATTGTTGTTATTATTTTGTATGTGAGGCAATGCTGATTGGTGTTTGGATTTTTCTGCCCTTTTAGCCAAAGCTCTTTTCCTGTTCTCTTCAATTCTCTTCAGTTGTTCAGCTGTCAATCCCCCTGGCATGGTGGCTTAGTCACCTTTCTGCTGGATCCTGAAAAAATCTATAACTATATTAATTCAAAATAATGGGTGGGCATAATGCCCCAAAACTGTAACAAAACATTGTTGGAAACCAGTACTGTCTCACTATCGGACAATGTTTTCTTTTCATGCCAAAGATAACATCGTAAGCTTTTGTGTACTGTGTATCTCTTTACTACACAAGAAATTTTAGACTGGTCCAAATTGAAAGCATTTGCAGACGACAAAATAAAGGTGACAGAAAAATTGAAATTTGTTCTGGGAAGGGTAGAAAACTCTGTGGGAAAAGGAGAAAATGCTGGTCACCAGCATTTTCTCCTTTTCCCACAGTGTTTTCAAAAGGCTTCTTTCTCTGGGGCATCAAAAGTAGGGATTGTATAGTAATGGGCTAATTAAATCAAGATCAGACTGCTCTGAACATGTATCTGTTTTGTGATCTACAATGTCTACTGTTCTATTCTACACTATGATCAAACTGTCTCTTTTTCTGGAGGAGAAAATGTATTTTTAGCCTTTGACGTAGTGCAAGTTTATTTATTCACTATAATTCAGTATCAAAAGAAGTTAAAAAGCCTTTTTGCTTCAGGGATGTCAAGTAAGAATTGTGGTAAAAGCTTCAAACTAATCACATTCTAGTTGCCTTTGCGGCAAGATCAGATCAATATCAGACCACATAAAGGGTGCAGACTGATGTTTCATGTAGTTCTAGCATATGTCGATTTGATCTCCAGTTTTCTGCAACAGTTTATGCTTCACTCCCTTGCAACATAATAGCCATGATAGCCGTCATCATGCATTCTTACTCAAACTTTCCCCTCAGAAAAATATCTCGCTATCAGGCAGTAAAGATCCAAGAAATAAACTTCTTGGGTCCAAATCTTTTCCACTATTTTTTTTTATACTGTACCAGTAGGGTCGAATGTTCTTTGGTCCGAATCTTTACCACTTGTCTGTGTACTAGATCGGGTTATCTGAAAGAATCGTGTGAGCTACTACAGTTAAATGAGCATTAAATGGCAAACGGCAATCATTGGTGTAATTTTTTAAGTCTTTTTTTTCTTGGAATAAGTAATATGAATGATTTTCGTGCAACATTTTCTGCGAACACTGTCCTAAGGGAGACAACTCAATTATTTCTTTACGAGCAGTTAAAGCTGCGGATGCACTTGGGCCCCTACCAAGCAACATATTTCTCTTTTTAGAAAGATTTAGAAAGTAAAACAACTTGATTTAGCCAATCAGAAAGCGTATATCTCTGAAATTAAAAAGTCATCTTCTTCACAATCCATAACACATGTGATCCCTTTACAAAGAGTTACGCAATGACCAATTTATAAATCCTTCATCAAATGACTTTTTTAAATGTCCATATTTTATGCATTTTATGCAGATGACAAATGAATGACTAAAATGAAAAGCAATCATATACTTACTGCTATTACAAAGCTGTATCATGGAAGGGAACCAAGTTCAAAAAGGGCTTGACCTTTGACATGGGAAAAAGCGCTGTGGGCTGGGCTATACTTGTATCATCTGCACAATGTTCGGCAATGTGGTTGTGTTGGTTGCATGGCTTCTTTGAGTGATGCATTTACAAGAACTGTTGGTTGTATGACAGCAGCTTCCAGCCAGGCACAGTAGGAAATATACAGGGCATGTGGCTTCGGGTTACAGGTTCAATCCCCAGTTCAGCTTAACACTTTACCAAACAACAAAATTTTAGATTGGTCCAAATTGAAAGCATTTGCAGACAACAAAATAATCATTACTCAAAAAGTGCAATTTGTTTCCAGCTGGATAGAAAATATTGTGGGATGTTTTCAAAGGGCTTCTATCTCAGGGTTGTAAAGACCAGGGATTGTTTGGTAAAGGGTTAATTCTGTCCAAGGAATGATGTTAGTCCTCACAGCAGGATTCATTTAATTGTTTGAATTACAATTGTATGGAAAAGTTGCCAGTGGTTTCAAAGGGAACGGTGTATAAAGTACTTGTAAACTAATTTCCAGGGAAGCATTGACAGGTCCACTGGTCACCAAAATATAAATGGCGTTGAAAATGGTGCTAAGTACCAAACATATTCTATCTGCATTCAGTGCTACAGAAAGGCAATATGATTCTATCAACAGAATGGTTTCTTGAGTTATGCAAGGTCCTGCATGACTAGGTTGGTTTCTCACTTCAAGTACCGAGTTTTCATACGACAGTGCTATATAAATACACATCTCATTCCTTGCCAAGTATTGTTGAAACCAAGGACACATACTATTATGAATAGAGAGAGAGAGAGATAGACAGACAGACAGAGAAAGATGGAGGGAGGGAGAGAGAGTGAGAG
The DNA here is from genome assembly GCA_943736015.1 of Tridacna crocea. Taxonomy (NCBI): domain Eukaryota; kingdom Metazoa; phylum Mollusca; class Bivalvia; order Cardiida; family Cardiidae; genus Tridacna; species Tridacna crocea. The sequence goes on from OX031069.1 coordinate 23,267,109, forward strand.
AGCGAGAGCACGTGCGTGATTAATCCATCGATACATCAAAGTCAGTAAGTCATTCAAACTTGACTCTTTACCAAACAACAAAATTTTAGACTTGTCCAAAATGAAAGCATTTGCAAACAACAAAGTAAACGTAACTCAAAAATTGAAATTGGTTTTCAGCTGGGTAGAAAACAATGTGGGAAAAGAAGAAAATGCTGGTCGTAAAAACCAGAGTTTGTTTGGTAAAGGGTTAAGCTATGTTTTTGTTAGTTTTTCTGACAGCTTTATTTACTTGTATTACTTCAGCATCCAACAAATTTTAATATATAAGGACAGGAAGCAATGACAGACAATTATAGCTTTATTGTTCATAACAATGGAAAAACACAACAAGGTTTCTGGGTACTGAACACACAAACTTTCTGAAACAATTCAGTATACATTTTGAAAAAAATAAATGACAAAATAATTATCCCCTTAACAGACTTTTTTGTGTTTTAACTTTTTACCCCTTTACCAAACAATCTTTTAACAACCCTGAGATAGAAGCCTTTTGAAAACATTGTGGGAAAAGGAGAAAATGCTGGTAACCAGCATTTTCTCCTTTTCCAGCTATGTTTTCTACCCTGCTGTAAATAAATTTGAATTTTTGCGTCATACTGATTTTGTCATCTGCACATGTTTTCAATTTGGACCTGTCTAACATTTTGTTGTTTGGTAACTCTTCACTACACAATGCCAACTTTTAACGAGCCCAAGACAGAAAACTATAGAAAACATTGTGGGAAAAAACAAAAATGCCGGTAACCAGCATTTTCTCCTTTTCCCACAATATTTTCTACCTTATCAAACTCAGAAAGCATCATATTAACAAGATTTAAGTAGTTGTCTGCAGATTGTTTGAATCTGGTCCAGTCCAAAAATTTGTCATTTGGTATAAAGTTAACAGTCTGTAAGTCAAAAAATGTCAAAAAGACCACAGAATTGTCTCTCAAAGGATTAAAAACATTTTTAGGAAAGCCAAAAATTACTGTTTACCAGCAGTTTCTCCTTTTCCTACAATTTGTCCAAATTCCTTCTCCCAAAGGGTCATCACAAGTCAGCATTGTGTGGTAATTGATTAAGTCTTTACCAAATGACAAAATACTGGACCTTTCCAAATTGAATGCATTCAAAGACAACAAAATAAATGTCAATAAAAAATTCAAATATGTTTTGGGAAGGGTAGAAAACATTGTGGAAAAAGGCGAAATACCTGCTTACCAGCATTTTCTCCTTTCCCTACTATGTTTTACAAAGTTTTCTATTTCACAGAAGTTAAAACTCAAGATTGTGTGTTATAGGGTTAAAAGAAAGAAGGTAGCTGTCTCTTTAACATCATTTAACTCTTTACCATACAACAAAACTTTGGACTGGTCCAAGTTGAAAGCACTTGCAAACGACAAACGACTTGCAAACGACAAAATAAACGTAATTGAAATATTGAATTTTTTTTTCCAGCAGGGAAGAAAACATTGTGGGAAAATGGAGAAAATGCTGGTTACCAGGATTTTCTCCTTTTCCCACAAAGTTTTCAAAAGGCTCCTTTCTCAGGGTCGTTAAAAGTAGGGATTGTGTGGTAAAGTGTTACACCATTATAGAAAAAATGTAAATTAGGCATTAACAAGACTTTGCTTCTTTTTTAACATTGTTTTTTCAATACTTTATAATGCAAAATTGTAAAAATTTGTACAGTTATATGCCCTTCTGAAATTTGAACAAAAATCATTCTCATTTGAGAACAGAACTTATATGTATACAGAACTTATATGTATATAAGCAATACTCTTAAACAAGAGGGCCAAGATGGCCCTGGATTGCTCACCTGAATTTTTGAGAGTACCATAGCATATTTTTTTTTTGAGGTATTGAAACATTGGAAACAAAATTATTATTTTGCCAAGCAATTTTCAAAATGTCACCTGTAAAAGTCATTTCAAAATCTGATCATCAGTTTTAGAAAAGAAGAATTTTAAGAACTTCTTTATTTCTGTATAGTGCAAGTAGCCCCCATTCACCAGAGCCATGTTTCTTGATGGCTCAAAATGTAGTGAACAAATTTTGAGGGTCATTCAAGTAACATTTCAGTGAAATTATTTTAAAATCTGACAAACATTTCAGATAAGAAGAATTTTCAATAATTTCTTCATGTCTGTATAGTGACAGATCAAAATTTCGCGAACAATTTTTGAAAAGGGTCACCCAAGAAACATTGCTGTGAAATTATTTCAAAATCTGATGAGAAGAAGAATTTTCTTCATTTCTGTATAGTGCAAGTAGCCCCCATTCACCAGAGCTATGTTTCTTGACATATCAAAATTCTACGAACAATTTTTGAAAAGGGTCACCCAAAGAAGATCCCTGAGAAATAATTTCAAAATCTGACCAGCAATTTCACAGAAGAATTTTTAAGAATTTCTTCATTTCTGTATAGTGCAAGTAGCCCCCATTCACCAGAGCCATGTTTCTTGACAATCAAAATTTCGCATATAATTTTTGAAAAGGATCACCTAAGAAAAGTCCCTGTGAAATTATTTTTAAATATAGCCAGCAGTTTCAGAGAAGAAGATTTTTAAAGGATTTCTTTAAAAATTCCATTTGGTTGCCAAGGCAATCAGAGTTTTTGACAGAATCAAATTTTGTGAACAATTTTAAAGAGGACCTCCCAAGGAACAATCCAGCCAGGTTTGGTCCGATTTGGCCCAGCGGTTTAGGAGGAGTTGATGTTTCAAGAATTGTTGACGATGCACGACGGACGAGCATGATTGACGACGACACCGGGTGATCCTAAAATCTCCACCTGAGCATGTTGTGCTCAGGTGAGCTAAAAAGGGGGCTTAATGCATCTTTGTGATTTATGATACATACTTATGGATTCAATATGTCCATTTTTTTTAAAACAACTAACTTGATCATAAAATAGACTGGTCCATAGATATATATATATATATATATAAAACAGAAAACTGACCAGTAGCTAAAATTTTCGGCCCAGGTCAGCCTGCGCGGCCTCCGCAGCCTAACTTGGCTTGATACTTTTCACAGAAAAAATAACATGACCCTAATTTTTTCAGCTTCTTTTTTCTGCATCGGGTTCGTCTAAAATACGAAAAGGACTCCTTTTCGCGAAAAGGACTAGATTTTACGAAAAGGAGTCATAGAAGTTAGTCCTTTTCGCGAAAAAGGACGTATAAGTTCAAGAAAAAGAACCCTTCTCAAATAGGATGTTTCTTTTTGTACATCGTTTTCAACATCATTACATTATAGATCTATGCTTTCCCGGTGTTCTGAAAAGGGGTGTCTTAACCCTTTCCCAAACAATAAAATTCAAGACTCGTTCAGGTGGAAAGCAACTGCAAACAAAACATGTGTGTAACTGAAAAAATGAAGTTTGTTTTGGGAAGGGTAGAAAACATTATGGGAAAAGGAGAAAAAGTGGTCACTGGTTTGGACCCTCATTTTGCAATTTTTCTCAAAGGATTGGTGATCAGTTATTGCAACAAAAATGATTCCTCTCCCACCGCTGATCTTTTATTTGTTTATTTATTCATTTGTTCTTTTTTGATAACAGTTGTCTGGAAAAGCAGCCACTACATTGGTAGGACTATTGTGCGAAAAACTAGTGAACAGAAGTTCCGGGAAAGCAAGGCTAAGTGCACTGGTCTCTGCAATAGAACTGAAATAACGTTGAAAGCAACATACAAGGAAAAGAAATCCTAATTTGAACAGTGGAATTAAAAGTCCTTTTCGTGAAAAGGACTGACTCCTTTTTCTCCTTATTGTAATATCTAAAGTCCTTTTCGTGAAAAGGAGTTATTTTTAACTGTTTTTTGCGAAAAGGAGTTATTTTTAACTCCTTTTCGCAAAAAAGGAGTCCTTTTCGCAAAAAGGAGTCCTTTTCACAAAAAAAACTCCTTTTCGTATTTTAGACAAACCGTTCTGCATCTTCTATTTCTTTGTCTCTTACAAATGGCAGTCAGCTTTTCAAGGTTCATCTGTGATAGGCCTAAGAAGACTGATAGGTGTAACCATGGCAACTGGGAGATCTTATCTAATGTTAAATTTGTTTTGTTTGCTGCATAACTATAAAAGCAAAAATGTAAAGAAAAATAAATAGAAAATCCAGACTCTAAAGACATATTTACTTCCATTTTGTCTCCTTCCATCTCATCATCTCTTGAAACTGGCCTGAGACTTCTAAATTAATGTCATCTGTGATAGGTCATCTAGTTACCATGGCAACCCTAATATCTGATCAAATTTTTGTTTAACATACATAACTATGAGAGCAAATCTACTGCCACAACCATGAATAAAAAATCCTTTCAAGACTTGCAAATCTTAACTTTCTACCATGCAATGCTGACTTTTAACAACCTTGGAAATGAAAACTTCTGAAAACATTGTGGGCAAAGGAGAAAATGGTTATCAGCATTTTCTCCTTTTCCCACATTGTTGTCTAAAAGACAACTCCAACAGTTTTAGCTAAATTTAAAATGGTGACTGCATAATTATGCTTAGGGTTTGGACAAATCTGAAATTTTGTTAAATGCTAAGGGTTTTACCGACTCGGCTCCAAATTTGGCTTCTTTTATTTCATCATCTCTTGTAAGTGGCAGTAAGTCTTGAAGATATTAGAGATACGTATGAACACTCAGTTTCCATGGCAACTTTGAGGTCTGGGCCATGATTATCTGCTTTGTGTGATGCATAACTATAGTGCAAAACTGCTTCCATACACTGTATAGAGAAATAGGCCTTTGTGTGACCTGTTAACTCATTACCAAACAACAATATTTCAGGCTTGTCCAAATCGAAAGCATTCGCAGACGACAACATAAAAGTGACTGAAAATTGGAAATTTGTTTTGTGAAGGCTAGAAACATGGTGGGAAAAGGAGAAAATGCTGGTTACCAGCATTTTCTCCTTTTCCCACAATGTTTTCTAAAGGCTTCTTTCTCAGGGTCGTCAATAGTAGGGATTGTGTGGTAATGGATTAATCTTCAGGAACCAACTTCCATTTCAGCTTCTTCTAGTTCATCGTCTCTTGTGAATGGCACAAGACTTCTCAAGGTCATCTGTGATAGATGTGGACATCCAGTTGCCATAGCAACTGTAAGATCTGGACCAACCTTGGTTCCATCCAAATTCAACATTTCCAGGAAGGGAAGGGACAGAGCCAAAATACCTGTTAAAAGACATATTTTATATGTTACCCGGCTGCTGACGACATTTCTTTGCTTCAATAGATGTTTAAGACTTTACCACACAGCAAAATTTTAGACCTATCCAAATTGAAAGCATATGCAGACCATAATTTCAAAGTGGCTCAAAAGGTGCAATTTTGCTTTGATAGGGCTGAAAACCTTGTGGAAAAAGGAGAAAATGCTGGTTACCAGCATTTCCTTCTTTTCCGACAATGTGTTCTAACGGCTTTTTCACAGGGTTGTTAAAAGTCAGGATTGTGTGGTAAAGGGTTAACACCATTTTAACTGCTTTGGTCATATCATGGCGGTCATGTGCACCTATGCATGTGTTTCCTGGCTTTCTCACACTAGTACTGACACAAATTTCTCTCTAAGTCTCTTTTCTCACATGCATTAGAGGTGAGAGGTGAAAAATAATTAAATTCATGATTATTTCATAAAGGTGTGGTCCATTCCAGGTCCCTCCCTTTTCAAAAGAAGTTTTTTACCCTTTTTGAAATAAATTAAATCGCTTGAGCCACTTTTGATATTTCATTGTCTTTATCAAAACCTTTCCCGCATCCAGTCTGGTTGTCAGATAAAGGGTTTACTCTTTTACCACATAAGAAAACTTTACACTAATCTGAACTGAATGCATTTGCATACAGCTAATTAAATTTACATACATCAAATGATGGAATTTGCTTTTTGAAAGAGTAGAAAGCATAGTTGGAAAAGGAGAAAATACTGGTTACCAATGTTTTCAAAAGCTTCCTTCCTTAAGGTCAGCAAGACTCTAGATTATCTAGTAAAGAGTTTACAGTCGGAAGAAAATAAATTAGTGATGCTCTGGCAAAAGGCAGCTTAATGCATCAAATACACTTTTTTTAACGCTTTACCACACAATCCTGAATTTTAATGACTCTGAAAGAGTTGGGTTTGGAAAATCTTGTGGGAATAGGAGAAAATGCTGGTAACCAGCATTTTCTCCTTTTCTCACATTGTTTTCTACCCTATCTAAGGCAGCAATCATAATTTGAGCAGCATCTTATTTGCAATCTGGAAGTGCTTTCAAATTGGACAAGTCCAGAATTTTGTTGTGTGGTAAAGGCTTTATAACCAACTTGATCATCAGGTAGACTGGTCCTTGGAAATAATGAGAACTGACTAGTAGCGAAGTTTCCGTTCAGGTAAGCCTGCAACAACTGTGCAGGCTGATCTTGGTTGATACTTTCGCAGATGCATTAAGCCCCTTTTCCACGGAGCAAAGCTCAAATATATTACCTCGACTGGTGATCTGTGTTTTACTCAGATTCAATTTGATCAAACTTGAACAGTGGTTTAAAACCCCAGTTATCAATAGTCTTGAGGTTATTCTACAACAGAGAAAAGTTCATGTTTACAGGTATGTATGTATGAATCAAGTTTTATGATATAGCTCAAGCTCAAATCCAAGAATTGCACACAGATAGAATTGCTTATTTCATGCTTTCCGGTAGGATATCGAGGAATAGCAGTGAAAATATTTTTCACTATTACATGGATATGACCAGTGAAAATACCGATTTTTATGTTCTTGTTGCCTAGGTAAATTGCATGTGCCTCACAACCAGATGGAAATATGACCTCATTTACCTTACATTTCTTGCCCTTGACATAATATATATATTGTAATGCGTTGCTATGCAGGAGGGGTACATCACAGGGAATAACAGAAAAGAACTGTACTGGATTTTGGTAAAACTCCTCCCAGAAAGGGTTAAAGCATGAAATAAATATAAGATATGGTTTTTTTTTTTCGATGAAAGATTGGAATTTATTTCATCGAGTGAACACCATTGGAAATATTTTCATGAGCAGAGCATTTTCAGTGTAAGATCGAAATTTATTTCATGTTGTGAACACCATCAGTAATATTTTCACAAATGGCCATGCCACTCATGAAAATATTACCAATGGTGTTCACTCGATGAAATAAATTTTGATCTTTCACAGAAAAAAAAAAATCCTCTATATATTATAATGAAAAAAATTACATCTACATAAGGTAAAATACATTCCCCAGTAGGTAAGATGACATACTCCATATTCATTGTACATGTATATCAACAAGGTTACAATCCAATAAACCAGTGCTTGTGTTTTCATTTCCGATTTACCAGTTATTGCAGTATTTTGTTATTGAGATTTAAAGTTTTAAATCTATTTAGAGCCTGGTCTATTTAGAGATTGAGATATCTTTGTGAAAAAGTTTTGTACGATTAACGCAAGTCTACTTACTTGGTGCAGGCAAAACTCAACTCTGTTAATTTGGTCAAATCTGAAATAAACAGCCAGAATGTTGATTATTTAAATAGTGTTTCACACCACTTTCAACATCATATTAGTTATATCACAGCAACAGCCAACATATTCATGTATGTCCTAGGTTTCACCAGTGCGAGGCATGCACTTTGAGAAGGAACAAGAATTTCTGAGCATAGAGAAAAAAGTAGAACTTCTCTGTATACACACTCAGTCTAGTTGCTTAGTCAATACTATACAGCAGTGCTCTAGATAAGAGGGAGTGATGGTATTCTTAATCTATTATTTTTCTTCCAAACCCTATGTTGTGGATACTCATTAGAATCGTCTCGATGAGACGATTCTAATGAGTACCTACAACACAGGGTTTAGTGTAGAACAATTAAAATTTTCAACTTTGAAAGCAAAGTAACTCCCTCTATCTGGAGCTCTGTATAATACATATCAAACATTACGTAGCAGTAACATTCCAGATCTTTGTATTTATTTCCAGCAAAATTGAAAAAATTTGATAGTGAGGAAGAACAAATGTCAAGCGACTTGTCTAAAGTTTTTCTAAGCAGTAAGGAGCATTTGTAAGCCCTAGGAACGTAACAATAGCATAATATCCTTTTATTATATATCTATAACTTTCAACAACAAAATGTTGTGCTTATTGACATTTTATTCAGTAATGATAAGAAATTAAAACAAATACTGGTCCAGAAAGTATAAACCTTTTTTATGAAAGGTAGATGTATCTGCTAGTGAAACAAAGAAAATACTGATGATAAGCAATTTCTCCTTTTCTTGTAATGTTTCCTAACATTTAAAATACAAATTAAATTAAGTAGGATTTCAGCAGTCTTTCGTCTTTTCCCAAAAAATCCCTTGTTTTCAATTCACAACTCCGTAAAAGAAGCCTTTTGAAAACATCAATAGAAAAGGAGAAAATGCTGGTAACCAGCATTTTCTCCTTTTTCCCACAATGTTCTCTAATCTCCCAAAACAAATTTCAAATTTTGAGTCATGTTAAATTTTGTTGTCTGCAAATACTCAATTTGGATCAGAAAAGTTGGTTTTAACCCTTTACTCCATAGATACTCATTTTGACACATCAACAAAAGACAGCTTTTGAAAACATTGTGGGAAAAGGAGAAATTGCTCGTAACGAGCAATTTCTCCTTTTCTCAAAATGTTTTTCACTCAATCAGATAATTGTTTCCCCATTTGTCCATGTTTTTGACATCATATGTTTATTTGCTGCTGAATTGAAGGAGCCTAAAATTGGCATATGAGGTAAAGGGTTAAACCAAGCTTCAAAACTGAGATTTTCTTTCACTAAGAATAGCCATTTCAAAAGATGATGGAATGAAAATGGTTATTTTTCAACTCATAAAATGTCTAAACATCCAAGATACCTTTGATAACAGCTGCACCTTTATCAGTTATCAAAGTTCTCTCCAGATCCAACACTTCTAAATTGGACAGACCACCTAAAAACCCCATTCCTACATCAGTGATCTTTGTGTTGCTCAGCAACAGTTTTCTTAGGCTGAAAATTAAACAGTATTATGTCTATTAACCCGTTACCACACAATCCCTACTTTTGACGACCCTGAGAAAGAAGCCTGTAACCAGCATTTTCTCCATTTCCCACCATGTTTTCTACCCTTCCCAAACCAAATTTCAATTTTTCAGTCACCTTTATTTTGTCGTCTGCAAATGCTTTCAATTTGGACCAGTCTAAAATTTTCTCGTGTGGTAAAGAGTAAACCCTTTGCCGTGCATTCTGAAGTTTAAATGACCCCGAGTATACAAGCCTTGTGGGAAAAGGAGAAAGTGCAGGATACCAGCATTTTCTCCTTTTCCACATTTTTTTATATCTTTCCAAACCAAATCCAATCCTTTCACCCTTTACCACATAATGCCTCCTTTTAACACCCCTGAGGTAAAAGCCTTTTGAGAACATTGTGGGAAAAGGAGAATGCTGGTAATTTTCTTCTTTAATCACAATGTTTCCTACCCTTCCCAAACCAAATTTTAATTCTTTAGTCATGTTCATTTTGTTAAAGCAAGTGTCTCCTTATGTAAACACATGCTACATATACATACATTTTAGCCATGCTCTGGCAAAAGGAGAGTCAAGGGAACTAGAGGTCCTGGATACAATCCCTACCCTGGGAGGTTATTTATTAAAGTTGCCACAGAGTCTGATACTGGTTAAGTGCATTTTCTTTCCTTTTCTACACTGCTTTCAAAATTCTTCTTCTTCTCAGGGCTGTAAAAAAGGATTGCCTTTTTTCAATCTTTATATTTTGACAGTCTTACCTTGCCATTTGTCCAATATACTGCATGCTTTCATCTGTCACAAAAATATAGTTTGTTAGGTCTAATGTGTGCAGCTGAAAATCTGAAATAGTAAATTCATTTTACATGTATTTATATGACAGAAAAAAAGCTGTTTACTACACATTTAAATGTGATTAAAAATTGTCTTAATGAGCACTATGTTCTTCTTCTATAATTATTTCTGCATATTCACAAATAAACTCTTTACTCTAATCAGATGACAAACTTTTTCACCTGTTAAATTAAAAGCCTTCTTCGATCACAAATAGCATTCAATGCTCCTTGAATGATTTGATTTGTCCCTGAAAGTTTACAAAACAATGTGAAAAAGGATGAAATGCTGGTTACAAGCAACTTTTTCTTTTCCTTGAATGTTTGCAAAAGCCTCTGTCTTAGGTTTGTTTAACTCATTACCACACGAGAAAATTTTGGACTGGTCCAAATTGAAAGCATTTGCAGACGATAAAATAAAGGTGACTGAAAAATTGAAATTTGCTCTGGGAAGCGTAGAAAACACTGTGGGCAAAGGAGAAAATGCTGGTTACCAGCATTTTCTCCTTTTCCTACACTGTTTTCAAAAGGCTTCTTTCTCAGGGGTGTCAAAAGTAGGGATTGTGTGGTAATAGGTTAAACACAGGATTGTATGAGGTTAAATTCTTATTAGCTGGTAGTTAGGTGACAGCTGAAATTAAATTCTTATTGGCTAACTTCAGAGGTAGATAGGTGACAGCTGTGTAGGGTAGAGTGCCAGACTCTAACATCAAAGATTCTGTGTTTAAATCCTGTGATGATGGGGGCCGAACTTTGGATCTACCCACATTACATTCATATAGGTTCACATTTCAAGGAAGTAACCATAGAAAATAATTAATATAAGTAATAAAATTGTGTTTAACAATCAACATAATACAAATACACCCAACCACAAAGCATTAATAGGTCCAGTACAACTCACTGGTAATGTTTTGATCAAGCAAGCGATCAAGCAAATGAATAAGAGCCGTTATGCTAGGAGCCCAAGTCAGGCTCATTTCACATTTCCAAACATACATATGATAAATCAATACTTTTAGTAAATAACCAAAGATGCCATATGAACTTACTAGTTAAATTCTGAATCCCTGCATCTGTTGTTGTATGTCTTGATGGCAGACCCAAAGTATGCAACCTCAAACCTGAAAAAAAAAATTACAAAAAAAAATTTGACTACATATGTGTTGTGGCTTATTCCTTTTTCTTGCATCTTTTTCATTTAATTGAATCTTAATTTCAATGTCTAACTCCTGTACACTAAGCCCTGAACAGGTAGGCAGAGAATAGACTGACATAAATTGAACGAACTCCTATCATCAATAATTTTTTTAAGTTTAGTTTAAACATGTTCTACTGTCTAATATAATAAAGATAATTCATTTAGCATAATGCACATGGGATGGACAAACAGACATAGAAAAAATTACAATTTCTTTACAACTCTACTCGAGCAAGTTTGATGCATTTTGATCTGGCAGTATTAACATTTTGAACAGCCAAGATCTAAGATCAGAAAGCATACTTCAGTGCCATCTGACCATGATCATCATACTTCGCATTATCACCTATAATTGATTGCTATAAGCATTGTGTAGGGTAAGCAATAAGTTTCGTCTTTACCAAAGGAAGATGTTTTCAACAGCCTTCTTTCTTGAGCCTGTAAAACAGAAAATCTTTTTATAAAGGCTTAACCCATTACCACACAATCCTGACTTTCAATGCTCCTGAGAAGGAAGCCTTTTGAAAACACTGTGGGAAAAGGAGAAAATGCTGGTAACCAGCATTTTCTCCTTTTCCCACAGTGTTTTCTACCCTTCCCAGACCAAATTTCAATTTTTCAGTCAACTATATTTTGTTGTCTGCAAATGTTTTCAATTTGGACCAGTCTAAAATTTTCGCGTGTGGTAAAGAGTTGAAGTAAATTTTACATGTTTTTGTTCAGCATACCTTGCAATTGCTGTAGGGCAGTGTCACCATTAATTCTTTCCGTGTTGGCAATGTTTAAAGAGACCAAGGATGGACAGTTGACTAAACAGAAAAGCGATTCAGGTAAAATCCTTGTTCTTGCAACACTGAGGGATTCCAAACTTGGCAGTTGATCGATTCCTAGTAAGCTTTCAACCTGCAAATAATGATAACTAGAGCTGTCATTAAATATGACTTAATACCCACACCAGTGCTTTGACAGAAACAGGCAATTGCTAGCATTTTGTACACAGATGAACACACACACAGACAGACAGGCTGATTCCAGTATACCTCAGAAAACATTCATTTTGTGGGGGTATAATAAAGTATGATGTTACCAATATTTGAGCCCTGCTCTGTGGAAAGGGAGCTTAATGCATCTGCAACAAGAATCAACCAAGGTAAGCCTGTGCAGTTCATCTACCGTATGATTGAGGCCATTATCAAAAAAGTGGCTGTTACAGATCCATAATTATGTGATGGCTTGCTTGGTATCACAGAGATGCAATAAGCCCCCTTTTGCCAGATTATGGCTCAATTATTATTGCCGGTCTCTTAACCCATTACCACACAATCCCTACTTTTGACACCCCTGAGAAAGAAGCCTTTAGAAAACATTGTGGGAAAAGGAGAAAATGCTGGTAACCAGCATTTTCTCCTTTTCCCACAATGTTTTCTACCCTTCACAAAAACAAATTTCAAATTTTCAGTCACTTTTATTCTGTCGTCTGCAAATGCTTTCAATTTGGACCAGTCAAAAGTTTTGTCGTTTGGTAATGGGTTAAGCGTTGTCTTTCTTTGAAAATCCTTGTGCAAATTCGGTAAGAAAATTAACAAGTCTTGCGAGGAAGCCCAATATTTATCATGAAGACAGACATGGTGCCAGCAACATAGACGTAACATTTACATACCCATAACCAGCACTTTCTCTTTTTTCCTACAGTGTTTTCAACAGTTTTCTACTTCGGGCCATTAAAAGTTGGGACTGTGTGGTAAAACTTTAAAACTATATTTACTACAGAAGATTAATGACTATCTTCAGAAGGTGCACAGTTAATGCAAGAAGAAAACAAGCAATTTTGTTGAAATGATGTCCGCAGCCAAAAAAAACCTTTTCAAAAAATTGTGCAACTGTGTAACTCAAAATCTCTCCCAGTCAGCCATCATGCATTGAATAAAAAAAAAAAGGGACATGGGGGAATAGATTATTGTACACACAAGTATAAAGTTTCATGAAACTCTATCCAATGGTATTAGAGATATTGTCCTGGATGGACACATGGACTGAGGACAGACAACTATAAAACTATATCCCTCCATTATTGAGCGGGAAAAACAATCAAAAGAAATACCTGAGTATCTTCTAAAGAGAGCTGCCTCAACTGTCGAGCACCAGATTGTAAATGTGATATGATGGCATGTGTTACACCAGTTCTGTTCAGGTTCAGATGTGTAATATGTTGAGGATTTGAAGATAAATAATCGATCACTCCAGGATCACTAAAACCTGTTTGTTCCAGATTTAATATCACCAAATTGGGTAAACCTGAAAGACAAATTTATTTACTCTCCCAGAACCTCTCAAAACTATAGTTCCTTTTGCAGCTAAAATTAGACTGCACAAAACATGAATCTGATCTTTGATCTGCACTGTCAGGTTGGCTAGATATTCTAGACAAAGTCTGGATATTGTATTAGTTAGGGCCTTCTTTCAAGGTTTAAAGTGACTGTCAAGTTTACCTGGCACTCTAAGAGTTAACTTACAAGCCACACACCTGACACTAATTGATTAAAGTCTTAACCCTTTGCCAAACAATCCCTGGTTTTTACGGGTCTGGAATAGTAGCCTTTTGAAAACATTGCGGGAAAAGGAGAAAATGCTGGTAACCAGCATTTTATCCTTTTCCCACAATGTTTTCTACCCTATCTTAGACAGAAATAATCTTTTCAGCAAGAGTTTGAATTGTCATCTGCAAATGCTTTCAATTTGGTCTAGTCCAAAAGTTTGTCGTTTGGGAAAGGGTTAAATGAATTAACTTGGCCCCTTCCTATGGCTCTAAATACAGTCCACCGAAACTTACAAAGATTTTCATTGTATGAGCTTGACTGCACAAGCTATCTGTATAGATCAAAGATCAGACTGAAAATTTTATGCAGTTTGATCTTGGTTTATGCTATCCACAATTGTCACTGTTTTCGTCTATGGTGCCAAAGGGTTAATAACTGGCCACACCTTTACATGCATATGGTTTTTACTTCATAGTTTGGCCTGACATTTCCGATCTTTGAATGACCCTAAAAAAGAAGACTTTTAAAAGCTTTGTTGAAAACATAAGCTGACAACATGATACTAATATCAAGCTTTTATACACAGAGTTTAATTCTTAACCAAACAATATAATCTTAGTCAAGTCTAAGTTGAAAGCATTTGTAGATGTAACTAATGTACACATAATAAATCTAGCCTGAAAAGGCAGAAAACAATATGGGTAACATAAAAATTGCTGGTCACCAGCATTTTTTTTTCAAAAGCCCTGTACCTCAGGGTCGTTAAAAGTTGGGACTGTGTGGTAAAGAGTTAACTCATTACCACACAGCAAAATTTTAGACTGATCCAAATTGAAAGCATTTGCAGACGACAAAATAAAAGTGACTGAAAATTAGAAATTTGTTCTGGGAAGGGTAGAAAACGCTGTGGGAAAAGGAGAAAATGCTGGTTACCAGCATTTTCTCCTTTTCCCACAGTGTTTTCAAAAGGCGTCTTTCTCAGGGGCGTCAAAAGTAGGGATTGTGTGGTAATGGGTTAAGCAAGTCCAGATTCAAACTTGCAGTCACTGTATTACAAGGCAAGGCCCGTGTCTGAAAAGACTGAGCTACCCCGATTCATATCAAAGACAATGGAATTGAAAAGGGTAAAAAAGACCAGGTTCAACCCTTTCCCACACATTCCTCAGTTTTGACAACCAGGCTTTTTGAAAAAATTGTTGAAAAAGGAGACAATGCCTGTAACCAGTATTTTCTTCTTTCTTGTAATGCAACAAACTATATATTTGAAAACATTGTATGAAAAGGAGAAAGGTTTGGCTTCAAATTTGTTGCAGGAAGAAGATAAGCTAATTTTCTACCATCCTGAAGTTTTTTTAACAAGTTCATCCTCAAAAAGTTTGCAGATGACAAATTAAAAGTGGCCCAACCATAAAATTTCTTTTTCAAAGGGCAGGAAGGATAATGTGAAAGGAATAAAAATATGGCGACCAGCATTTTCTCCTTTTCAAGATCTTCTTCCTTAGCATCATGAAAACACATAATCACTTATTACAGAATGGATGGATCATACATACCAGATAATACAGTTGAACACCTGTTGGTAAGCTGCCTACATCCACTTAGATTTAGCTGTTTTAGTTTCTTTAGAGCTATAAAAATGACATATACATATACTAAATGAAGAAAGATCACACAATGCCGACTTTTAATGACCTTGAGATAGAGGACTTTGAACACATTGTGGGGAAAGGAGAAAATGCTGGTAACCAGCATTTTCTCCTTTGACTAAAAATGTTTTCTTCTCTATCAATTACTATTTCTAAATTTTAGCTATATCTGATTTTGCCTCTGCATATGCTTTGGGTTAGGACAGGTCTAAAATGATGTCACATGTTAAAGGATTACACTCAAGAATAAAGAGAATAATTATTTGATTAAATATCTGGTTTATTGCTAAAAATAACAATTTTTTACAAAGGGCCACTGTAAAGAAATTTGGCCATTTGTCAAAAAACTGTTGTCTAGTAATA
The DNA here is from genome assembly GCA_943736015.1 of Tridacna crocea. Lineage (NCBI taxonomy): Eukaryota > Metazoa > Mollusca > Bivalvia > Cardiida > Cardiidae > Tridacna > Tridacna crocea. The sequence continues at coordinate 23,282,746 of OX031069.1, forward strand.
AACCAAATGTATGAATTTAAAAAAATAAACACTTTTCACAGTAGCATATAATATGTTTTACTTGATGTTTCTTTTCCTTTTGGTTATTTCATTATGACAACATGAAATCATGCATGTGACAAAGGCCATATCAACATGAATACAAAGGTTGATTTTTATAAGAGATTCATTTTGCTGGCTCATTCTTTTTAATTCTTTACCAAAGAACAAAATTATAGACTGGTCCAAATTGAAAGCATCAGCAGATGACAAAATAATTGTGATAGAAAAATTGAAATTTGGTTTGGGAAGGGTAAAAAACATTGAGCGAAAATGAGAAAATGGTGCTCACAATGTTTTCAAAAGGCTTCTTTCTCAGGGTCATTTAAAGTTGGGATTATGTGTAATGGTTTACTTCAGTACTATTTGCAGCAATTTCTCCTTTTCCCACAGTGTTTTCTAACCTATTGGAAAACTTTCTGCCTTTCTCATCAAAATCAAAATTGTCATCTGCAAACATTTTGAGTTTGGGACAGTCCAAAATTTGTCATTTGGGAAAGGGTTAAATAGTGTTTGTTGATAAAAGAGTTACATTTAGCAATAACCCAAGGAATTTTACTTAACCCTTTACCACAAAAAAAATTTTTGGACCAGTCCAAATTGAAAGCATTTGCAGATGGCAGTTTGAATGATGCTCATATCAAATGAGTTTTCTTTGATTTGGGTAGTAATCATTGTGGGAAAAGAAGAAAATGCTGGTAACCAGCATTTTCTCCTTTTCTCACATTTTTTTTCAAAAGCTTTCTCTTTCGGGGACATTAAAAGTTGTCATTGTGTGGTAAGGATAAAACTGGATGAAAAAAAAAATAAAAAAACAAGAGGGCCATGATGGCCCTGTATCGCTCCACTGGCTAATTCGTAAAAACACTACAAGCCAAACATTACATTATTTAGCCAACTGGTTTCAAACTTGAGGGCATACAATTTTTTTCCATAAAAACCAACAAAAAAGTTGTGACCCCTGGGCAAATCCAGTTTTGACCACAAAGATATAATTACTTGAATCCTGGTGGAGGTCTACAAGATAAAGCCCCATACCAAATATTACAGGTCTAGAATGTGTGGTTATAAACAAGAAGATTTTCAAAGTTTTCTCAATAAAAGGCCCTGTAAAACATAAAATCCATGAGACAAGGCTAAATAGTGGTCCTAGTCTTTATTATGGTTAGTAACAAGATGACTTAGAAAGTCTTCATCACAAAAGCCCATGTAAAACTTGTGACCCCTGGTGTGGGGACAAACTTGACCCTAAGGCTATAATTTGGGCCCTCCTGGTAGAGGCCCACTAGATAAAGCTACATGCAAAATTTGGTAGCCCTAGGCCTTATAGCTAGGTACAAGTAGATTTTTAAAAAATTCCCAATATGAGCCCATGTAAAACTTGTGACCCCCAGAACAGGGCCAAATTTGACCCCTGGGCTACAATTTGGGCACCTTTGGTAGACAACCACTTGATAAAGCTAGATGCAAAATTGAGTAGCCCTAGGCCTTATGGCTTGGTACAAAAAGATTTTTAAAGTTTTCACTATATAAGCCCATATAAAACTTGTGACCCCGGGGCCGGGCCAAATTTGACCTCTGCGCTATCATTTGGGCACTCTGGGTAGAGGTCTTCTAGATAAAGCTATATGCCAAATTTGGTAGCCCTAGGCCCTATGGCTAGGTACCAGAAGGATTTTAAAGTTTTCCCTATATAAGCCCATATAAAACTTGTGACCCCCGGGGTGGGGCCAATTTTGACCCCAGGGCTAATATTTGAAGGAACTTGGTAGAGGTCCACTAGATAAAGCTACATGCCAAATTTGGTAGCCCTAGGCCTTATGGTTTCAGAGAAGAAGATTTTTAAAAATTTTCAATATTTTTCAGTTTTGTTGCCATGGCAACCATAGTTTTTGAAGGAATAAAATTCTTTCAAGGAATTCTAAAGAGGACCATGGCAGGATCATTTCTGTGAAGTTTCATCAAAATTGGATGGGTAGTTTCAGAGAAGAAGATGTTTGAAATAAAAGTTAACGCACGCACGGACGGACGGACGCACGCACGCACGCACGCACGCACAGACGGACGGACGGACGCACGACGGACACCGGGCCATGACATAAGCCCGCTGGCCTTCGGCCAGTGGAGCTAAAAACCATATAAGCTCTATCCTATCAAACACTGCAATTCAAAGACTGTTTGTTGCCAAAAGATCTCACAAAATATCAAACACTGTACATCCAAAATAGTTCTTAACTTGGATAACTACTTACGCCTTTCCCAAAAAAGCCCTGGTTTTTACGTGTCTGCTGTAAAAGTCTTTTGAAAACACGGTGGGAAAAAGAGAAATTGCTCATAACGGGCAATTTCTCCTTTTCCAGCAGTGTTTTCTACCCTTTTTGAGAACTTTCTGCCATTTTCTTAAAATCTAAAATTGTTGTCTGCAAACTCTTTCAGTTTGGAAGAGTCCAAAATTTGTCGTTTGGGAAAGGGTTAAACCATTTTTACCTGATATACACTGAAAACCAGCATCTGTGATAAGAGTACAGGCAGCCAGACTTAAATGTGATAAGTTTTTGTGTAGTCTGTAAATAGAGTATCGGAAAATATAACTATCAACATTTTAATCCTTTACCATACAATAATGACTTTTGACAACCATGAGATAGAAGCCTTTTGAAAACATTGAGGAAAAATGAGAAAATGCTGGTTACCAGCATTTTCTCCTTTTCCCACAATGTTTTCTACCCCTTCCAATCAAGTTTCGATTTCTCAGTCACACTGATTTTTTGTCTGCAAATGCTTTGAATTTACACCAGTCTAAAATTTTGTCGCTTGGTAAAGAGTTAATAAAAGACAAGATTTCAAAATGGACAAAAATAAAAGCGATTGCATATAACAAATAAAATTTGGCTTAAATTAATGGATATGTCAGTAAGAAGGTAGAAAACATTGTGGGAAACCCAGCATTTTCTTCTCTAACAAGAATTTTTTCAAGCCAGGTTGGTACAACAAGTGGAAATGTCTGATCTTTATACACAGTGTCTCCAAAACCAACTAAAGGTGTGCTATGAGCTTTAAGTGTCAAATATTGCTTCCTAAAAAACTTAATATTTATATTTATTTCTTAATATTCATATTTACTCTTAATTTCTAAAATTGGTTTCATCAGAAACATTCAGGGTACGTCTGACTTTGGTATATACATGTAGGTGTTATCCTATTACATGCATGGTTGTTCCGCTACAGGTAACTCAGTCTATTCTAATTACATCTGAATGTGATGTCATTGTACTGAATATCAAGTACTGATTTGAACACAAATCCTAGTAATGGAAACATGCAAGTGATCATATGAAATTCCCACAAGTTTTTGGGCAACTACGGCTCAAAATCATAAAGTATATTCAAAGGCTACCCAGCCTGTTAACTTATACTGAACAACAAAATTTTAGACTCAACCAAAGTAGAAGCATTTGCAGATGACAAATTAAATGAAGCTCAACAGATGACTTTTCTCTATGAAATAGTCACCAGCATTTTCTCATTTTTTCCACATTTTCAAAAGGATTCCACATCAGGGTCGATAAAACAGGGGACTGTTTGGTAGAGTGTTAAAGCCGCAGAAAAATACAGTACCACAGAAAAAATAGTTTTCCTTTTTATTGTCTACCACGATAAAATCTTTTTTCAAGTTTAGTGAGAGAGCAAAAAATCTGAGAGGCTCCCTCTAAGAATTTCATACAAATTACCAGTACAAATATTCCTATTGATAAAACCAACTTACCTTACAGCATGCAATAGTTCGTTGGTTGTATAAGGGTATGTGTCTAAAATAAGTTGCCTTAAGTAACTGTAAACAGAAACACAATCTTATTTTACATTTACTCCATCTCTTTAAAAGTAAACTTCTTACTATCAAAATATTGTCAGCAGCAATTGCTACTTGTCCCGTAATAATTTCCATGTAATTCAGAAAAAACTAGAGCTGTCACTGAATGTGACTTAATACCCCCGCCAGCACTTTGACAGAAACAGGCAATTGCTAGTATTTGTACACAGACGGGCACATGGACGGACACACAGACAGGCTGATCCCAGTATACCCCCGAAAACATTTGTTCTGCAGAGGTATAAATATGGCATTTGTTTCTATTGGAAATTTCTTTCTTTCTATCCTTTGAAGTAATGGAACTACTGGTTGAAATAAATATCATCAAGTGCATGACATACATTTGTACTTTTATGATCCAGAATACCTGACGAAGACAGGGATACATACGCTGTCTCTTGGCTTTACGACAACAAATTTTACTTTGTACGACGATTTGTTGGATTGATTTGAAATTTAAATACTTATCAGATAACTAAATTTAGATTTGTCAAATCCAAAGCATTTGGAGACGACAAATTAACCCATTACCACACAATCCCTACTTTTGACAACCCTGAGAAAGAAGCCTTTAGAAAACATTGTGGGAAAAGGAGAAAATGCTGGTCACCAGCATTTTCTCCTTTTCCCACAATGTTTTCTACCTTTCACAAAACAATTTTCAAATTTTCTGTCAATTTAATTTTGTCGTCTGCAAATGCTTTCGATTCTGACAAACCTAAAATACTGTCGTTTGGTAATGAGTTAAATATGGGGCAACTGGTTGTGGGTTGAAAACATTGTAGGAAAAGGATAAAGGATAAATTGCTTTCCATCCGTCCAAAGGCAAATCCTATGATTTGAATACAAATGAATATGTCATCTGCAAAATGCTTTCAATTTGGCCAATGCTGAAATTCTGTTGAGTGGTAAAGAGTTACACCTTACCACAGAATGAAAGGACTAAGCGTTTTTGGTTTCAGCAGCTTCTCTTTAATCAGATAATTCAGAATAATCTGTGCCATTTCTTCGGAAATCCCAGCCAGTGATTGAAGTTGATTTCTTGGATCATTCAGTCGATGTGCAATATGTTTTAAACAATTTGAAACAAGTTTTGGTACAGAGTTTGATAGTTGTGGCAGGTGTTGAGGTCCAACAGTGTTGTCCCTATAAGGATGGGCTTGTCTTGCCTCTGCTCTCTGCACTGGAAAAGTAGTAGAATAACGAAATGAAAAACAATTCTTTGAATTTGATCACTCATAACGATACTCTGATTAAATATCTAAACAGTTGCAGGCATTAAAACTAAACAGTCCCCTCCACACACATATTGCTTGCCTTTTTACCGAATCAAGACAAGTTAACCATACACCACACAATAAACTTTTGAACTTGTCCAAATTGAGAGCATTTGCAGGTGACAAATGTGGTTCAAATGATTGAATTTGTTTAGGATAGGTCAGAATTGGTGAAAAAAAAACTTGCCTGTAGCCAGGGTTTTCTCCCTTTATCTCAGTTTGTTTTCAAAGTCTTTTCTAACAAGGTCCTTAAAATATGGGACTGTGTGGTAAACAAATGACCCAATAAGGCACAATCCCTACTTTTGACGACCCTGAGAAAGAAGCCTTTAGAAAATATTGTCGGAAAAGGAGAAAATGCTGGTAACCAACATTTTCTCCTTTTCCCCCCACAATGTTTTCTACCCTTCACAAAATAAATTTCAAAATTTCAGTCACTTCTATTTTGTCAACTGCAAATGCTTTCAATTTGGACCAGTAAAAGATTTTGTTGTTTACTAAAGAGTTAAGTGGCCATCTCTCCTTTAACAGCCACCTAATCAACATGAAAATTGTAAGTGCACAATCTTAATATATTGCGTGAAGTCATCTATTAAAACACAAACCAAATTGGTTTTAAACTACAGTAGAACACAACAAAAACTTCCATCTACTGATGGGGCAGTATTTTCACTCTTAAACTCCTTGCCAGAGGACAAAACTTACGACTAGTCCAAATTGAAACCATTTGTAGATGACAAATTATGTGATTAAACTATAGAATTTGAGAGACTAGAAAAGCACTGGGAACAGGAGAAAATGCTTGCTTACTCATTACCAAACAACAAAATTTTGGGTTTGTCCAAATCAAAAGCTTTTGCAGACAACAAAATAAAAGTGACTGAAAATTTGAAATTTGTTTTGTGAAGGGGAGAAAACATTGTGGGAAAAGGAGAAAATGCTGGTAACCAGCATTTTCTCCTTTTCCCACAATGTTTCCTAAAGGCTTTTTTCTCAGGGGTGTCAAAAGTAGGGATTGTGGGTTAATGGGTTAACAGCATATTCTCTTTTCCAGCCATGTCTTAACCCTTTCCTAAAGGACAAACTTTTGGACTAGACCAAATTGACAGCATTTGCAGACGACAATTCAACTCTTGATGAAAAGATGATTACTGTCTATGATAGGGTAGAAAACATTGTGGGAAAAGGAGAGAAAGCCGGTTACCAGCATTTTCTCCTTTTCCCACAATGTTTTCAAAAGCTACTTTTCCAGACCCGTAAAAACCAGGGATTGTTTGGAGCTAAAGAGTTACATTCTTGGACTTCTCAGAGTTGTTAAAATGCATGATTTTTTTGGTTAAAAGTTAAGAGAAAGATCAAGTAACTACTAACATGCTCTTTCTCTTGCCTGTCTGAGACCTTCGGCTTCTTCTGGGGCATCCATGTGGTTTTCTGCTGCAGACACAAGCCTCTGACCCACCCCACCAAACACGGGTTGATGTCCTGGACCAACCTGCATACCAAACATGTCAGGGATTTGATCTAGAACAGACAAGTAAGATGAAGTAAACAACTTAAAATAATTTATGAAATAATGAAGTTAAAAATAATGGTAGTGTGAAAATAGTCAATATATAGACAGCATTAATTTTTGTTTGATTCCTTTATAAAAGCATAAGCCAATATCTTTTAAATTGTGTATTATTTGTTCCCATATGGAATATTAAGCCAAATCATCTTAAAGTAAACAAGTTATTGGGCTTATTCACTTGACATCTTTCTGCACCAAACCTATTAAAAGCAGCTCAACTTGTACGAGCAAATTCAGACTTCACCCAAACTTGACACCTATGGTACTAGATAAATGAAATGAATATTTCAAATAAATAAATTTGATACAAACTTTGCAATAACATTTTTTTCTAATTAACTGTCTAGTCTATTTTTGTCAAAAGATCATGTGTAGCAGATGTAAGATAAAATAGTATAGAACCAATCTGATCTTAACCCTTTACCACACAATGCCGACTTTTGACGCTCCTGAAAAAGAAGCCTTTTGAAAACATTGTGGGAAAAGGAGAAAATGCTGGTAACCAGCATTTTCTCCTTTTCCCAAAATGTTTTTTACTCTATTGGAAAAAAATTACACCATTTGAACCATACTGAAATTGTCGTCTGCAAATGCTTTCAATTTAAACCAGTCTTAAAATTTTGTCGTCTGGTAAAGGGTTAACTCTTTACCACACAATCCCTACTTTTAACGACCCCGAGATAGAAGCCTTTTGAAAACATTGTGGGAAAAGGAGAAAATGCTGGTAACCAGCATTTTCTCCTTTTCCCACAATGTTTTCTACCCTTTCCAAATAAAAATTCAATTTTTCAGTCACATTTAATTTGTTGTCTACAAATGCTTTCAATTTGGACAGTCTATAAATTTATTGTTTGGTAAAGGGTTAATCTGCACTGCCAGCATGCATGGCTGTGATATAGGTGTTCTTTCTCTGAAATCTTTGGAACAAAACAAGAGCACCACATGGGGTTGGCAATACCCCGCTGCATTTGCCTGATCTTCTGTGAATTATTTTTTGTGAAAAAGGGGCGTGACTGTGTCAGAAAATACTCTGATGATTATCTGCCCTTGTTTTAATCCTTTACCAAACAACAAAATTTTAGAACGGTCAAGATTCAAAGCACTTGCAAACATCAAAATAAACGGGACTCAACATTTGAAATTAGTTTCCAGCAGGGTGGAAAACATTGTGGGAAAAGGAGACAATGCTGGTTATCAGCATTTTCTCCTTTTGCCACAATGTTTTCAAAAGGTTACTTTCCAAAGTCAAAAGTCATCATTGTGTGGGAAAGGGTTAAGGATTTCCCCTTTTGTAAGTTAATACATGTACCTTGTACAAGTTTGAAGCAATTATCTCCGGTAATTTTAAAAGTATCAGATTTTACAAACAAGAGCGGCAAATTGTCGCAAGATACGCCCGTCTTACCCCGAATTGTAAAGCTGGGGCATGCACCGGACAAAATTCAAGTATGAAAAACAACAAAAGGCAATAACACAAAAATTAAGCGAGCAAGAGTTATGATTCCTGTGTACTGCGCTCCCCCTTGATGAGATCTATCCACCCATGAAATTTCATAACCCTAGCTAGTACAGTTTTGGAGATATCCTCCGGACAAAATTCAAGTATGAAAAACGACAAAGGGCAATATCCCAAAAATTAAGCAAGCAAGAGTTATGGTTTCTGTGCACTGCACTTCCTCTTGATGAGATCTATCCACCCATGAAATTTCATAACCCTAGCTAGTATAGTTTTGGAGATATGCTCCGGAGAAAATTCAAGTATGAAAAATAACAAAGGGCAATAACTCAAAAATTAAGCAAGCAAGAGTTATGGTTCCTGTACACTGCACTCCCCCTCGATGAAATCTATCCACCCATGAAATTTCATAACCCTAGGTAGTATAATTTTGGAGATATGCTCCGGACAAAATTCAAGTATGAAAAACAACAAAGGGCAATAACTCAAAAATTAAGCACACAAGAGTTATGGTTCCTGTGCACTGCACTCGCCCTCTATGAGATCTATCCACCCATGAAATTTCATAACCCTAGCTAGTATAGTTTTGGAGATATGCTCCGGACAAAATTCAATAATGAAAAACAACAAAGGGCAGTAACTCAAAAATTAAGCAAGCAAGAGTTATGGTTCCTGTGCACTGCACTCCCCCTTAATGAGATCTATCCACCCATGAAATTTCATAACCCTAGCTAGTATAGTTTTCGAGATATGCTCCGGACAAAATTCAAGTATGAAAAACGACAAAGGGCAATAACTCAAAAATTAAGCAAGCAAGAGTTATGGTTCCTGTGCACTGCACTCCCCCTCGATAAGATCTATCCACCCATGAAATTTCATAACCCTAGCTATTATAGTTTTGGAGATATGCTCCGGACAAAATTAAAGTACGAAAAACAACAAAGGGCAATAACTCAAAAATTAAGCAAGCAAGAGTTATGGTTCCTGTGCACTGCACTCCCCCTCGATGAGATCTATCCACCCATGAAATTTCATAACCCTAGCTAGAATAGTTTTGGAGATATGCTCCGGACAAAGAACTGGACGCTGCCCGCCCGCCCGCCCGGACGCCACGGGTGATCCCATAATACGTCCCGTCTTCGACGGGCGTATAAAAATCAAAGTTCTGCAAGGCGTTGAGAATACTGCACCAGAGATAGTACAAAACCTTGATATTTTCTTCTAAAACAGACAAGCTAATTAAAATTTGTATTTTAATAAGGCTTAACCTTTCACCACACCAGGGATCGTATATCCTCAGTTTGAAAAATCCTGAGGGAGAAGGCTATTATTAATTCCAGGTAAAGGTGAAAATGGTGGAAACCAGCATTTTTTTCTTTTTCCAACAATGTTTTCTACCTTTGAAAAGGCAGCTCAACAGCTATTTCAATTTCTGCGTACCAGTCATTAATTCATGCATTGCTAGAAATATTTATGATACGATTTTGATTAAATGCAATGCAAAATATCTGTTTTGTCTTGCAAATGATCTAAGAAATACCCTTTCACACTTTGCCTTTCTTGAAGATGCCGATCTCTGAAAACTATCAGACAAAAGTTTACATCTATAACTCATTCGGCGAAATATAGACCCAGCATTCATTATTACAAAAGGAACTTCATTAGAAAGAATCTAACAAGGCCACACAAACCTTAACAGGTCAAGTATTCGAGAAAAATCGCCATTGATGCTGTCAAATTTACTCGATAAACGAAAGTAAAATAAACGAAAGTAAAACTTCACTTTCATGTACATATTAATTCATTCAGCATCACAGTGTCCAAAAAATTGCGACTGTTCATGAATGTATTCTATTTATAGAACAAGCGTACTCGGTAACTGGCAGAGCGCGACTGTTATCGGGTCTTCGTCTATTGGATAGTTAAGGGAGATACAAGGATTTAATAGCTTAGGATAGCCGGTATATATGATAATCAAGTTGGCGTAGGCCGATTTCACAGTTTGGAAAGTGGTCAATATACAAACCTGATAACAATTTGACAGTCGGCCATTTTCTCAGATCACATTTTTTACAATCGCCAATATCGGCACTTTCCTTGTTTTCAGTCGCCAGCAATACGATTTAAAGGTGGCGCTTCAGATATTGGGAAGAAAGTTTTACAACAAGAGGGCCATGATGGCCCTGTATCGCTCCACTGGCTAATTCGTACAAACACTAGAAGCCAAACATTACATTATTTGGCCAACTGGTTTCAAACTTGATGGCATCCAATTTTTTTCCATAAAAACCAAAAAAAGTTGTGACCCCTGGGCAAATCTAGTTTTGACCACAAAGCTATAATTACTTGAATCCTGGTGGAGGTCTACAAGATAAAGCCCCATACCAAATAATACAGGTCTAGAATGTGTGGTTATAAACATGAAGATTTTCAAAGTTTTCTCAATAAAAGGCCCTGTAAAACATAAAATCCATGAGACAGAGCTAAATTTAGTGGTCCTAGTCTTTCTTTATTATGGTTAGTAACAAGATGACTTAGAAAGTCTTCATCACAAAAGCCCATGTAAAACTTGTGACCCCTGGTGTGGGGACAAACTTGACCCTAAGGCTATAATTTTGGCCCTCCTGGTAGAGGCCCACTAAATAAAGCTACATGCAAAATTTGGTAGCCCTAGGCCTTATAGCTAGGTACAAGTAGATTTTTAAAAAATTCCCAATATGAGCCCATGTAAAACTTGAAACCCCCAGGACAGGGCCAAATTTGACCCCAGGGCTACAATTTGGGCACCTTTGGTAGACAACCACTTGATAAAGCTAGATGCAAAATTGAGTAGCCCTAGGCCTTATGGCTTGGTACGAAAAGATCTTTAAAGTTTTCACTATATAAGCCCATATAAAACTTGTGACCCCCAGAGCCGGGCCAAATTTGACATCTGGGCTATCATTTGGGCACTCTGGGTAGAGGTCTACTAGATAAAGCTACATGCCAAATTTGGTAGCCCTAGGCCCTATGGCTAGGTACCAGAAGGATTTTAGGGTTTTCCCTATATAAGCCCATATAAAACTTGTGACCCCCGGGTGGGGCCAATTTTGACCCCAGGGCTAATATTTGAAGGAACTTGGTAGAGGTCCACTAGATAAAGCTACATGCCAAATTTGGTAGCCCTAGGCCTTATGGTTTCAGAGAAGAAGATTTTTAAAAAATTTTCAATATTTTTCAGTTTTGTTGCCATGGCAACCAGAGTTTTTGAAGGAATAAAATTCTTTCAAGGAATTCTGATGAGGACCATGGCAGGATCATTTCTGTGAAGTTTCATCACAATTGGATGGGTAGTTTCAGAGAAGAAGATGTTTGAAATAAAAGTTAACGCACGCACGCACGGACGCACGACGGACACCGGGCCATGACATAAACCTGCTGGCCTTCGGCCAGTGGAGCTAAAAATACAAAAAAATCATCCTTATACTCCCAAAGCCTTATAATTTTCATTCATTAAACCCCAGTAGTCGAAAACCATTCGACAACTAGATAAATTAGAGATTTACTACAGCCCAGGTCGATACTAAAGGGAAACACTGTCTATTTTTACATGGGCAACTCGCTCATTTACATACCAGAAATATACAGACGATGCTTCAAAAATAGAGTCCGAAGTTCTAGACATTATGGAAAATAATTACATGTTTGTTATGCTATGGAATTTAATAGTCATTGGTCACGTGCAAGTCACTTAACATTCCCACAATGCTTTTTTGATTTTGGCGCGAAATATAAAAATAGCTTAAGAGGCTACGTAGCCTTTTAAGGGAATACCATCCTCGGATACCCCGGGGTCTCCCTATTTGCTACGCTACATCGACCCTGGGACAATTGACTAATAAAACTTTGAATCAGCCGCCGAAAATCGATACAAAACGTCATAGCGTACAGTCCACTCGCCCATCACAAAATGATGATGGAACCAATGAAAAGCCAGCATTCGGCCAGCGGTAACGCGAGGGAAATTCAATTAATTGTCCCAGGGGTCGATGTAGCGTAGCAAATAGGGAGACCCCGGGGTATCCGAGGATGAGGGAATACCACCCCCCCAATTTTTTTTTTTTTTTTGTAATTTTATGATTCTTAATTACTGATGATTTGTATTGTTTTTTCATATAAATTTCATAGACATATCTATTTTTTAATTTGGTGTGATGTAAAAATTCTATATACTAGTACCCACCTTTAATTGCCAATGGCAATTTTGGCAATCGGTAACGCCAACCTAGGATTAGAAGTATTCCCTTATACAAGCAAGCACTCCTTTTCTAACAATGTATTCAATATTTTTACAAAAGATTATGTAAATCTCCTTTGCTTGAAACAATTTGTTTGCCTAACTTAAATTTATTTTTGGATGATTAGGATAGCTTGTCCAATAAAGGGTTAAAACAGCTCTAACCCTTTACCAATCACTGGTATAAACACCCAGAAGAAGCCTTCTGAAAACACTGTCGGAAAAGGAAACAAGAGGGCCAAGATGGCCCTGGATCGCTCACCTGAATTTTTGAGAGAACCATAGTCATTTTTTTAAAAATCTAATCAGCCATTTTAGACAAGAAATATTTTCAAGAATTTCTTCATGTCTGTATAGTGTAAACAGCCCACAGCCATCAGAGCTATGTTTCTTGATGGATTTTTGTTCAGAGAAAAAGAATTTTAAAGACCAAATAGTGCAAGTAGCCCCCATTCACCAGATCCGTGTTTCTAGACAAATCAGCATTTTGCAAACAAATTTTGAAAAGGGTTACCAAAGGAACATTTCTGTGAGATTATTTCAAAATCTGATCAACAGTTTTAGAGAAGAAGAATTTTAAAGAATTTCTTCATGGCCATATAGTGCAAGAAGCCCCCATTCACCAGAGCCATGTTTCTTGATGGATCAAAATTTCGCAAACAATTTTTGAAAAGGGTCATCCAAGGAACATTTCTGTGACATTATTTAGAAATCTGACCAGCTGTTTCTGAGAACAAGAGGGCCAAGATGGCCCTGGATCGCTCACCTGAATTTTTGAGATGACCATAGCCTATTTTTTTTTTGAGGTATTGAAACATTGGAACCAAATTTATAATTTTGCCAAGCAAGAGCCATGTTTCTTGACGGATCAAAATTATATGTACATTTTTTGAAAAGGGTCACCCAAGGAACATCTCTGTCAAATTATTTCAAAATCTGACTAGGGGTTTCAGAGAAGAAGAATTTTCAAGAATTTCTTCATTTCCATATAGTGCAAGTAGCCCCCATTCACCAGAGCCATGTTTCTTGACAGATCAAAATTTCGTGAATACTTTTTGAAAAGGGTCACCCAAGGATCATCTCTGTGAAATCATTTCAAAATCTGTCCATCCGTTTCAGAGAAAAAGAATTTTCAAGAATTTCTTCATTTCCGTATAGTGCAAGTAGCCCCCATTCACCAGAGCCATGTTTCTTGACCAATCAAAATTTCGTGAATACTTTTTGAAAAGGGTCACACAAGGACCATCACTGAAAAATTATTTCAAAATCTGACCAGCGGTTTCAGAGAAGAAGAATTTTTAAGAATTTCCTCATTTTCCTATAGTGCAAGTAGCCCCCATACACCAGAGCCATGTTTCTTGACCAATCAAAATTTCGCGAACAATTTTTGAAAAGGGTCACCCAAGGAACAACTCTGTGAAATTATTTCAAAATCTGACCAGCGGTTTCAGAGAAGAAGATTTTTCAAGAATTTCTTCATTTCCCTATAATGCAAGAAGCCCCCATTCACCAGAGCCATGTTTCTTGACCAACCAAAATTCCGCGGACAATTTTTGAAAAGGGTCACCCAAGGAAAATATCTGTGAAATTATTTCAAAATCCGACCAGCGGTTTCAGAGAAGATTTTTTAAGAATTCCTTCATTTCTGTATAGTGCAAGTAGCCCCCATTCACCAGAGCCACATTTTTTGACGGATCAAAATTTCACGAACAATTTTTGAAAAGGGTCACCCAAGGAACATATCTGTGAAATTATTTCAAAATCCGACCAGCGGTTTCAGAGGAGAAGATTTCCTTCATTTCTATATAGTGCAAGTAGCCTCCATTCACCAGAGCCACATTTTTTGACGGATCAAAATTTCACAAACAATTTTTGGAAAGGGTCACCCAAGGAACATATCTGTGAAATTATTTCAAAATCCGACCAGCGGTTTCAGAGGAGAAGATTTCCTTCATTTCTATATAGTGCAAGTAGCCTCCATTCACCAGAGCCACATTTTTTGACGGATCAAAATTTCACAAACAATTTTTGGAAAGGGTCACCCAAGGAACATATCTGTGAAATTATTTCAAAATCTGACCAGCGGTTTCAGAGAAGAAGAATTTTTAAGAATTCTTTAATTTCTGAATAGTGCAAGTAGTTCCCATTCACCAGAGCCACATTTTTTGACGGATCAAAATTTCACGAACACTTTTTGAAAAGGGTCACCCAAGGAACATATCTGTGGAATTATTTCAAAATCTGACCAGTGGTTTCAGAGGAAAAGATTTTTAAAGAATTTGCTAAAAAAACTCCATTTGGTTCCATGGCATCCAGAGTTTTTGATGGAATCAAACTCTGTGAATATTTTTTAAAGAGGACCTCCCAAGGAACATTCCAGCCAAGTTTGGTTCAAATTGGCCCAGAGGTTTAGGAGGAGTTGATGTTTAAAGAATTGTTGAAGATGCACGACGCACAACGCACAACGGACATCAGGTGATCGATCCTAAAAGCTCCCCTTGAACACGTTGTGCTCAGGTGAGCTAAAAATGCTGAAAACCAGCATTTTCTCTTTTTTTCCACAATATTTTCTACTCTTCCAATGTCAAGTTTCCATTTCTGAGTCACATTCATTTTGTCGTCTGCAAATGCTTTCAATTTGGACCAGACTAAAATTTTGTTGTTTGATAAAGAGTTGAACTCTACAGAATTAAACTATTATCCATATGAAAAACTAAACAAGAGCGGCAAATTGTCGCAAGATACGCCCGTCTTACCCCAAGTTGTAAAGCTGGGGCATGCATCAGACAAAATTCAAATATGAAAAACGACAAAGGGCACTAACTCAAAAATTAAGTGAACTAGAGTTATGATTCCTGTGCACTGCACTCCCCCTTGATGAGATCTATGCACCCATGAAATTTCATAACCCTAGCTAGTATAGTTTTGGAGATATTCACCGGACAAAATTCAAGTATGAAAAACAACAAAGGGCAATTACTCAAAAATTTAGCAAGCAAGAGTTATGATTCCTGTACACTGCACTCCCCCTTGATGAGATCTATCCACCCATGAAATTTCATAACCCTAGGTAGTATAGTTTTGGAGATATGCTCCGGACAAAATTCAAGTATGAAAAACAACAAAGGGCAATAATTCAAAAATTAAGCATGCAAGAGTTATGGTTCCTGTGCATTGCACTCCCCCTTGATGAGATCTATCCACCCATGAAATTTCATAACCCTAGCTAGTATAGTTTTGGAGATATGCTCCGGACAAAGAACTGGACGCCACCCACCCACCCACCAGCCCGCCCTCCCGCCACGGGTGATCCCATAATACGTCCCGTCTTCGACGGGCATATAAAAAGTCAGATAATTAATTACCCATTAGATTCCCTGGAGGAGGAGGAAAGTTCATTCCACCACCCCCAAATGCTGCTGGCAAGCCCATCCCACCTGCTGCCTGGTTCCCAGCCACTGGTAACATGGCATTGGGTTCCCCTTCATCATCACTCATGTCATCAGATTCTGTAGTGAGATAATGCAAATACAGTAAAAACTGCAATAGTGGCAATCTATTTTAGGCAACTAGGATGTCTTAAAACGCCAACATATCGAGCTTATTCCTTTCGCTACTCCGAATACGTTCTAGGTCAATGTAGTATTTCGGAACACTGTGCCGTATTCTTCAGAACATGTTCTGACAGTTCTAATCCAATCCAGGTGTAGCGCACCTGCTGAACAGTTGCTAGGTGATACAAGATGACTGAAATACAGACAATTCGTCGTGGCAAAATTTGCAATTGTTCTTTTTTATGACATGAATACCATAAATAGGGGCATAGATAGACTCGTCTCTACTCTCTCTCTCTCTCTCTGCAGCTAATCATCTCCTTCACTAACACAGCTATGACAGTAGCTCTTGCAACAGCCATCATGCTAATGTACTTTCATTTTGATATGGTTTAGAACAATGTTCCAAACATGCTCCATTCAGAACATACTTCCGGAACAGTAAATTGTGTTCTGAAATATTCTTTTCCCACATTCCAGAACTTAGAACATTGTGCCAGAACGGGCAAAAGGAATACGACCTCTGGTTACCAGCATTTTCTCCTTTTCCCACAATGCTGTCTAAAGGCTTCTACCTAAGGGTCGTCAAAAGTCGTCATCTTGTGGTAAAGGGTTAAATCATCTGATATCTTAATCTATAACAAACCAAAAATACTATCATAATAGTTGCCTACCATTAGCAGAGACATTCTCATCACTCAAGCTGTGACCTTGACCCAAAAAATAATTATTTTCAGGTGGGCTCTCTTCCACGGGAGAGGGAGGAACAGGTGTCGGGCCTGAATTAGGGTATCGAGGATGCATAGGCACTACATCCATTTCTGAAAAACAAGTTTTTATTCGAACTCTGTATGATACAGTAAAAGTCGAAACAAATCTGTGTCAAAACTGTTCACAGGTGACAAATTTTGCTCAAATGATGAATTTCTCACTTAATCCTGTATCACACGGCAAAAATTTTAGCATTTGCCAATGATAATTTCATAGTGGCTCAATGGACGCTAGTTTTCCTTTGATAAGGTAGAAAACTTTGTGGGAAAAGAAGAACATGCTGGTTACCAGCATTTTCTCTTTTTCCCCATAATATTTTCAAAAAGGCCTCCTCTTCAGGGTCATTAAAAGTCATTATGGTACTGTAAAGGGTTAAGAAAGGGGGAAAACCAATGTGCCTGAAGAAGAAAATGATGTTATTTTAATTAATGATTCCAGCAACCTTTTTTTAGTTATTTGGTGGTTTGGTAAAGATTAAAACTTTGTTTCCCCAACCCCCTTTTTTAAAAGGGAAGGGGGGTGGGGGACACAGGGCAGTATTATTTTCTAAATTCTTTAAACCTTAGCTGTTTTCAAAGTTTTCTACTGTTTCTGAGACAAATTTCATGAATCAAGATACTTTTAATTTGTCATCTACAAATCCTTTCAAAATGGACCAAAATGAACTTTCATTGGACTTTTTTCAAAAGCTGGAAATATTATCTACTTAAACTCTTGACAGAGTTTTTTATGAACTTTGTTGGCTTGACTAAGCAAGTGGATGGTAATGATACAAGATCAATCTGATCTTGATCTATATCATCCACCACTGCCTCTTGTTTATGCCTTTTACTTTACAAGATACAATGTAAATGAGGAGCAATCCAGAAAAAGCGGTACTGATGCTGTAACTCTTTACCATGTGAAGAAATTTTAGACTGGTTTAACTTAAAAGCATTTGCAGACGACAATATAAAGGTGACTGAAAAATTAGAATTTGGTTTGGGAAAGGTTAGGGTTAGGGTTAGGGTTAGGGAAGGGTAAAAAACACTGTGACAAAAGGAGAAAATGCTGGTTACCAGCATTTTGTCCTTTTCCCACAGTGTTTTCAAAAGGCTGTTTTCTCAGGGTCGTTAAAAGTTGGGATTGTGTGGTAAAGAGTTTAATAAAATACTTGTTTGAATTTTGTTCTAAAAATTTGTCACAATTCAAGTTTCAAATGTATTTGATATGATGTAGAAAAATCAATGCCGTCTTTCAATCACATCAGTACCTAATAGGTGACCATGGCAACAGATGTAAGGTTAGGTGGGGCAGGTATATAACTATATCGCTTTTTTATATTCAGTACGAGTTTTCTAATGCCCCATTTTTTGCTGCAACCTTGTAGATGTCTATCTTGACATCAAATCAACCTGCAGTTGAAATTTCAATGTCTTTTTTTGTTTTATGTAAACACAACAGGCCAGTTTACTTTCCTAGTAAATGTCAGCCATAATATCAATTGAAAGAATTGAAACTCGCGCAGTTAATAAGTTTTGTGTGCAGTGTGGATATTTACCAAATGAAACTTACAAGGTCCCTCAAGAGATACCCACAAGATATTTTACATGAAAAACTGTATGTTTGTTTGGTGTTCTGTCTTCAAAGAAAGCGGAAATCATTGAAGGATGATAAATGGAACAGCCAGAGGAGCAGTCTTGACGCGACATCAACTGAAGTTCTCAGGCACGTTGTTACTAGAGATCGCTATATCACTGTTAAAGACACTTTTTGCAAAACTGGCTGAAGTTATGGTACTGTTCAGCGAATACTTACAGATAATTGGAATATGAGGAAAATCAGCATTCGGTGGATTCCTCATTTATTTACCCTGGATAATAAGAAACAACGAGTTTGGGCATCCCAGAAGTAACGTCATTATTTGACATTGTGACGTTGATACCTGCCCTTTATAAGTGTAACATGTAAAATCTGTTTTATTGTATATTGCCAGTTTTATGACTGAATATGATGAAATTTTTTGATTTAGTTGATAATAAATCATTTGTCATGCTTGCAAAATTTAGTTGATATTCATGGATTAACATGGAAGTTGTAAGACTAGTACCGCTAATTCTGGATTGCCCCTTGTATTTATATATGGAGTGCAACACGCGAAAAGGGTCATTCGGACATTTGCGTAAAGTGTCGTCTCTGATCAGCGTGTTCAGTCCGCACAGGCTAATCCGAAACGACACTTTCCGATTTTATGTGATTTTCTGTTTTACGCAAGTCTACTCTAGCACAAAATCTAATTTAGTCGTAAAGTGCCGTCTCGGATTAGCCTGCGCGGACTGCGCAGGCTAATCCGGGACGACACTTTACGCAAATGTCCGAATGCACTTTTTCGCGTGTTGCACTCCATATAATAAAGCATGTCTAAGTCTATGTCCTATGGCGCTAAAAGAACTAGGTCTTTTCTGGGACATTTAAACAAACAAGAAATTTTTAAAGCCATGATGGTCCTGTATTTTTCCATTGCAAATTAAATTAAATGCATCATCGGCACTGACAGTCATTGAAATGTTAGAAATCTGTATTGTAGAAAAAAATTCATAAGGCTAATCCTAAAAAAAGCACTCTATCTTTTTTTTTAATATGTCAAGATGAAATGGAAGAATACAAACAAGTCCAATCCAGTATCATTCATATAAAGATTTAATGAACTCTGACAATGAGTATTTCGATAGGAAGATTTCTATCAAGACAAGCGAAATGGTCACAGAGCCATGACATAAGCAAGCTAGCCTTTGGTGGAGCTAATAACTTTTTTGAATATTCAAAAAATGGAGGCCGTGAGACAAACAAGAACATGACATGCAGTT
Source organism: Tridacna crocea (assembly GCA_943736015.1). Taxonomy (NCBI): domain Eukaryota; kingdom Metazoa; phylum Mollusca; class Bivalvia; order Cardiida; family Cardiidae; genus Tridacna; species Tridacna crocea. Next base: position 23,302,406 of record OX031069.1, read on the forward strand.
GCCAACCCTCCACTGTTGTTTTTCTTTTGGTGAAAATTTTAAGTCAAAAAAGGGACATAAATGCGTCAAAAAATTTTGATGGATACCTTCCAGTATTATATGTGTTCCCTTTTTGATACTTAACCCATTACCACACAGTCTCTACTTTTGATGCCCCTGAAAAAGAAGCCTTTAGAAAACACTGTGGGAAAAGGAAAAGATGCTGGTAACCAGCATTTTCTCCTTTTCCCACAGTATTTTCTACCCTTCACAAAACAAATTTCAAATTTTCAGTCACTTTTCTTTTGTCGTCTGCAAATGTTTTCAATTTGGACAAACCTAAAATATTGTTGTTTAGTAATGAGTTAAGAACTACAGAAGTGGTTGTTTGAAGTAAATACCTTCAGTAATGACAGAGATATAAAATGTCTCAGTTTTTTGCATGAAAAGACAGCCCTTCTTACAACGATGATGCAAGCAAGGGCTAACACAAAACCCCATTGTCTGCTTTGAAAAGAGCCTAGTTAAAAAGTTATTTTTCATCTTAAGAGGTACCTGTTTCCCCGCATGGTTGATTCACTTGTTTTTTCTGTATAACCAATGACCCAGTCGGGGTAAGTTTCAAGTCCTCCAGGGAACAAGACATTTCCTGCTCTGTGAACTCATGATGTGGAAAAGGCTGAAAATTGACATAAATGAAATACTTTAGCCTATATTGTTACGGGAGACCACTCCTTCCTGCATGGCGTACTCCCGATTTAAATACAATACCTGGCTACTGCGTCAGGGAGATATCTCTTTGGCTCAGTGGTTAGGTTATTGGCTTTGCGTCCGGGAGTTCGGAGTTCGAATCCCGCTCCGACCCTTATTTCTGCCATGCATTTATTCATTTGTTTCTTTGTTACGGACTTCGTTCGTAAGAATATCCATTCTGCTTTTCACCAGTATAAAAATGAAGGCATTGGAAGATGACAATACCATAAAATTTCTTTCTACGAAGATCATATCACAAGAATAATGCCTGCCTTACCTAAAGTGTCTCATTAACAGCTGAAAGTAAACAATCTTTCTCAGACGGTGTCTTGTTTTTTAAAAAATGTTTTTATTTGGTCTGCTCCAAGGAGAACAGTGTAAGCCAGGTGAACATGAAAAAGTGCAGTTGCAGTCGCATAATGCGTCAGTTTAAGTCTTTACCACACAATCCCGACTTTTAACGCCCCTGAGAAAGAAGCCTTTTGAAAACACTGTGGGAAAAGGAGAAAATGCCGGTAACCAGCATTTTCTCGTTTTCCCACAGTGTTTTCTACCCTTCCCAGAACAAATTTCTATTTTTGAGCCACCTTTATTTTGCCATCTGCAAATGCTTTTGATTTAGACCAGCCTAAAATTTTCTCGTGTGGTAAGAGTTAAGTCTTTCCCAAAGGACAAAATTGTAGACTGGTCCATATTGAAAGTGTTTGCAGTCAACAAATCAAATGTAATATAAATGCTGATTTTTGTCTATGAAAGGGTAGAAAACAGTGTGGGAAAAGGAGAAAATGCTGGTTACCAGCATGCTCTCCTTTTCCCACAATGCTTTCAAACGCCTTCTTGTGGTAAAGAGTTAAAACATGAAATAGTTTCAGTCTGAAGTTGAAAATAACCAGGTATGAAGTTTTTGACTTGCTCATAAAATTTTTCACTGTATAATATCGACAAATAGTTGTATTGTTGAACTAAACCCACCAGTTGTTTCTTGTCTTAATCACTTTGTGAATTAAAAAGCAGGAAAAGGTTTGACAGTTCAATTCTTGCCAGGAAAGATCTGCTGTTTTTTCACCTGTTTGGCCCATAAAGGTCAAATAAGTTTGAATTAAAGAGATTATGTATCCACTATTCAAGTAACCAATAGGCAAATTATATGACAATGTAAGACAGATGTTTGAGATAGAGTTTTCCACAATATCAGTGCCTAATAAGCTCAAAATGTTTACATTTAACACTTACCAAACAATTGCTGGTTTTTACGACCCTGAGAAAGAAGCCTTTTGAAAACATAGTGGGAAAGGGAGAAAATGCTGGTGGCCAGCATTTTCTCCTTTTCCCACAATGTTTTCTATGCTGCTGGAATCGAATTTCAATTTTTGAGTTAAGTTTATTTTGTTGTCTGCAAGTGCTTTGAATTTGGACCAGTCTAAAATTTTGTCATTTGGTAAAGAGTTAAAGCGGTTTACCCCACTGTTAGTTCCTCTACACTCCTGGTTTATTTCATGAATCATGTTATTGTGCTACTTCTTTGAAATAATACATTAACCCTTTACCAAACAACCCTTGGTTTTCATGACCCTGAGATAGAAGCCTTTTGAAAACATTGTGGGAAAAGGAGAAAATGCTGGTAACCAGCATTTTCTCCTTTTCCCACAAAATTTTCTACCCTATAAAAGTCAGATATAACAAGATTCAATTCGTTGTCTGCAGATGTTTTGAATTTGGTCAAGTCTAAATTTTTTCGTTTGGTAAAGAGTTAATTCCAACATTGATACCCAGAATTTCATCTACTCATTAAGGATTGAACGGTAAGCTAAACAATTACCAAAAGGTTAACTGCATTAATTATGTTGGCCCCTTGTGCAATATGGTGTGCACATCTAAAACTCATTGGCAGGCCAAGGACACACCTCACGCCAAGCTGAAATAAAAGCTGCTTTTTTGGGGATGTGATTCTAACACATGGGCTATAACTATGATCAATTATTCGCCCATTATGAAAGCAGCCCGTTGATATCGCTACAAGGAAAATGAAGACATTACCATCAGTAAAACATCCCCTTTTAACACTGAATTCCTTACCTGTATAAGCGTAAGCCCAGCCATACTGGATTGATGCCCTTGTATAAAATTCCAAACTTCTAGTAACTTTGTTGTTGTATTAAATGACTGTCTTAAAGAATGCCCATCAGGAAATCGTATCTACAAAAAGGTGCAAATGGTAACAGATATTGGACGTATGTCATAGCTCAAGAACAATACAACATTTAATTTAAAACTACAATCAATGTTGTGCATACTTATTAGAATTATCTTGTTTAAACATTCTATGTGGGAGATCAAGTGTTTAACACTGTTTTCAACATACATATAATTTCAGTTGTATCCAGATAGACGTGCACTTATCTTCGCTTTCTTTCACCAGTTCTTCCCACTGGTTTCTTCCAAAATAACAGTTAACACACAGTTGAAAGAATTATGAATCATGTCCCAATGCCTATCATTAACCCTTTCCCAAACAACAAAATTTTGGACTCGATCAAATTGAAAGCATTTGCAGATAACAAATTAAACATAATACAAATGATGATTTTTGTCTATGAAACAATAGAATGAAAGCATTGTGGGAAAAGGAGAAAATGCTGGTTACCAGCATTTTCTCCTTTTCCTACAAAGTTTTCAAAAGCACTTTTTCCCAACATCGTAAAAACCAGGGATTGTTTGGGAAAGTGTTAATCCTTGGAAAGATATTACCCAACCTGGAAAATAAAAACAACAACCCTCTTGTTTCAAGTCCGGCACAAAACAGGCTGATGAGGCACTGTGATAGGTAGATGATCATAATTAGAGGTTAAAAAAAAAAAAGTGAGCCAACCATTTGTAAAAGGGAGGTTAGAGCATCTACAGGACCCAATACATCCAAGCAAGTCAACACTAAATTATGTATCCGTAAAATCCATTTAGTCTGAAAAATGATTTATTCATTTGGTAGAATTTTCCTAGGACACACAGACATTTTACCCATAGAAAAAGGTACTGTCACAGGTCAGCCTGTGAAAACTGCATGGCCTGATCAGTGTCGACGCTTTCAGCAGATGCATTAAGCTCCCTTTTCACAGAGCATAGCTCTAAAATAACAATACCTGCAGCAGACATTTTGTGTCTTGTGAAAGTGAAGGAGATGGTGTAGAGACTGTTTCTACTTTCTCTACTTTCATTTCTTTCACAGGTGGAGTATCCAACTCGCTGTTGTCTCTTGCAGACTGTAAGAGTTTTTTCTTCTCTCTGTCTGCCGCAATTTCTTTCAACACTCTGGCATGATCCTATTTTGAGGAGAACAAAAAGTATTGCAGCGTGTGAATGCTAACTTACCTAATTATACTCTTCAACAAATTTGAAGAATTGATGACAGTGTCATGAAACAGCGAACATCCATAAGAGCTTCATGTCCAACCCTTTACCACTACAATCCCAAGTCTTGTCAATCATGAGGAAAATGGCTTTTGAAAACACTATGGAAAAAGGAGAAATCCAGATTTTTCTCCATTTCTCATCATGTTTACTACTCTTCCAAAGACAAATACTATCATTTGAAAGAAATTTAACATGTGGTCTGCAAATGCCATGAATTCTGTGAATGAAAATTTGAAATTCTGCAATTCTAACATATACAGAATTAATGCATATGAAAAACATTATGGCAAAAAGAATATGCTTAATTTGATCCTATTCTCTTTATGCAACTTTGTTTGCAAACAATGTTTGCACTGAGACAAAGCCAAGAGACAACAATCTAATGTCATAACTCTGTGCATTTGCTTTTAGTAAAAATTCTAGGGAGAAAAAGGGGCATTATTGTGTCCAAGGTTTTTCGGCAGTACTTTGACTCTCCACCAAAAAATGTTGCATTTAAACTCCATTCAAGAGACGCAGGCTTTCAAAAATATTGTGCAAAAAGGAGAAACTGGTGATCACCTGCATTTTTTCCTCTTCCTAAAGCCTCTTATGAATTTAACCCTTTACCACACAATCCCGACTTTTAACACCTCTGTGAAAGAAGCCTTTTGAAAACATTGTGAGACAAGGAGAAAATGCTGGTAACCAGCATTTTCTCCTTTTCTCACAATGTTTTCTTCCCTGCCTAAAACAAATTTCAATTCTTCAGTCACATTCATTTTGTTGTCAGCAAATGCTTTCAATTTGGACCAGTGTAAAATTTTGTTGTTTGGTAAAGATTTAAGGAAAAAAAATCCATGATTTGATCCCCATTTTGTCTGTAGTCTGTATGAATGCTTTGAGTTTAGACAAGCCTGAATTTCATTATTTGGTATGCAGTTAATCAAAAGTTGTAAATAAGTGATACTGTAACTATGATATTCTCAAAATTTTGCAAACATGATTTTGAGGAGAAAACTTGGAATAAAAAGTAGAAAACAAAAGTTGCTAAATACCTCTTTCTGTCTTTTCTTCTCTAACAAAGCTTTTCGCTTGGCTTCATCCCTCTTCTTTTGCTCAAAACCTTCTTTCTGCTTCCTTTGATTGTCAGATAGATGTAGGCGACTAACAACAGCCTCTGATTGGCTAATTTCCTGTGAGGAGCCATGTAATTGGCTAGTGTTCTCTGAAGAGGGTGTGCTTGAAAGATCTGATCTCTTTTCATCTATTGGTACAGGTTTTGAAAAAGCACTGGATGTTGAATCGAAAGCTGAAGTTTGCTGAAAGGTACAGTACTGGTTTAACCCCTTGCCACATGATCCAGACTTTTTATACCACACCCAAGAAAGTTTTTGAAGACATTGTGGGAAAAGGAGAAAATGCTGGTTTCTGGCATTTTTGCTTTTACACAAATTGTTTCTCAAATATCAAAGTGAGAAATGATCATATGCACTATATTTTTTAACTGCAAATGCTTTTCATTTGGTATTCCCAAATTTTGTCATTTGGTAAAGATATAAACTTGTAGCTTGTAGGCCATATGAACTACATTCCATAACTTTGAACCAATTAACACGTAATCCTGTGTTTTAAAGACCCTTCATTTCAAGGACAGGGTCTATCATTTCAGCTAAGTTTAATTTGTTGTCAAAAGCTTTCAATCAAAAAAAGTCCAAAATTTTCTCATTTAGTACAGGGTTAACCATTTACCAGACAACAAAAAATATAAACTTGCCGAATTAGCCAGAATTTACAGATGACAAATAAAAATGCACTCAATAGTGTGAAGTTCTTTTAACTCATTACCACACAATCCCTACTTATGACCTCCTTTTGTGTTTTGTGTTATCTACCTTTAACAAAACAAATTTTCAGTTGCTCACTTTTATTTTGTCGTTAACTCCTTACCAAACAACAAAATTTTAGACTTGTCTATATTGAAAGCATTTGTAGACAACAAGATATATCCGACTCAAACATTGAAATTTGATCTTGGAAGGGTAACAAAATATATCCGATTCAAACATTGAAATTTGGTCTTGGAAGGGTAGAAAACATTGTGGGAAAAGGAGAAAATGCTGGTTACCAGCATTTTCTCCTTTTCCCACAGTGTTTTCAGAAAGCTTCTGTCTCAGGGTCATGAAAACTAGGGATTGTTTGGTGCAAAGTTTAAGTGTAAAATGAGACAATATCTTCTACTGAGTATCCAGGGTCCAAAAAATCCACGTGTCGGCTTGTCTTTACTAGTAAAAACTTGCGGAGGGCAAGTGGATTATCCCTCTTTGTCTAACTGTGGGACCAGTACAAAATGGCACAGGGACAAGAAAGAATTCTGAAATTTACTGGACCCTGGTACCCTCAACATAGGGTTTAGTGGAGAATAACTAATTTATTTCATGCTATCCGGTAGGATATCAAGCCACTCCTGAAAATATTACTGATGGTGTTCACTCGATGAAATAAATTTCAATCTTTCACTGAAAAAAAAAAATCCTCTGTATTTTCAAATTTGAAATCCAAATCACTCCCTCTATCCAGAGCTTTTTATCATGTCATCTGATAATGCTTTCAATTTGGACAAGCCTAAAATATTGTAAAGAGTTAAACATTTACCTGTCTAAGTCTGAGGCTAGGACTTGTCTGGTCAAGGACAGGCTGTTGCTTAAATCCAGGTTTTCCAGCCACAAGCCTGTAATAATTCATAAAATATCATAGATCAAACTTAACAGCAAGCTAATTTAACTCTGTACTGCACACTGCAGCTTTTTAGTCCTCCTGGGAAAGAAGCCTTTTAAAAACATTGTGGGAAAATAAGAAAATGCTACACTTGTCCAAAATTAATTGAAAGCGTTTGCAGACGACAAAATGAATGTTACTCAAAAATTGAAATTTGTTCTGTGGGGGCTAGAAAACGTGGGAAAAAGAGAAAATGCTGTTGTAGTATTGTGGTAAGGGTTTGAACTATGCTGTATGAAAAAGAGTTAAATCCATAAACAAGCCAGTACAGGGCTGAGATGGTGCAATGCACGCTTAACTCTTTACCACACAATCATGACTTTAACAACCCTGTGAAAGCCTTTCAAAACATTGTGGGAATAAGAGAAAATGCTGGTAACCAGCCTTTTCTCCTTTTTCCACAACATTTTCTATCCTTTCAAAATCAAATTTCAATCTTTGATTCAGATTTATTTTGCCGTCTGCAAATGCTTTGAATTTGGACTAGTCCAAAATTTTGTTGCTTGGTAAAGAGTTAACATCCAATTATGGAAAGAAGCAGTCTTTCTCATGACTCAGCCTGTTGTTAACACTTTCCCAGATAAGCCCTGGTTTTCACAGCTCTGAAGTTGAAGGCATTTGAAAACACTGTGGAAAAAGGAGAAAATGCTGATAATGAACATTTTCCCCATTTACCACAGTGTTTTCTTCCCCAAAAAATGAAAATACCACCTTTTTGGCCAATCTAAATTTGTTGTCTGCAAATTCTTTCAATTTCAGCCAACCAAAATTACTTCATCTGGTAAAGAGTTAACTAAACAAAAATGGATTTTAAAAATCCACAATTATTACGATGACTTGCATCATAGACATGCATTCAGCCCCTTTATCCCTTTCCCACATAATGTTGACTTTTGAGGACATAGAAAAACAGACTTCAGAGGGCTGAATACGAAACTATTCCATCTGTGTTTTGGAAAATTTTACAGATGAGAGAAAAAAACCTCTGGTTTCTCTGAAAAGATTTGTTGGTTCAACTTTTTAAGATAGCTGTGTTGGACTGGGTGAATGAATTCAACACAACAGATCTAAAAAAGATGGTCTAATAATGTTTTTCAGAGAAATGAGAAGTTTTTTTTTCCTTACCTGTAGAATATTTCCAAAATGGAATACTTTCGCATTCATCCCTCGCAACGGTGTGTTGTGATATACGACGTTGGGTGACTCACGACCAGCTGCCCGGCTAGCTCAGTTGGTAGAGCTGCGGTACTAGTGTTCCGGGGGTCGTGGGTTCGAGTCCCGCGTCGGGCACACTTTTCTCCCTTGATTTACTTCATTGGTGACCAGGTAAATTGGTGAACGTGGGATGCGGCACCGGCTGTCCATGGGGACTGAAAGGGGAGTTGGTTACTCCCAAAAATCAGGAGGGGGAGGAGTGTTGTGATATACGACGTTGGGTGACTCACGACCAGCTGCCCGGCTAGCTCAGTTGGTAGAGCTGCGGTACTAGTGTTCCGGGGGTTGTGGGTTCGAGTCCCGCGTCGGGCACACTTTTCTCCCTTGATTTACTTCAGGTGAGTGAGCGAGTACTTTTGACATCATTGTGAGAAAAGGAGAAAATGCTGGGAACCAGCAATTTCTCCTTTTTCCACAATGTTTTCTAACTTTTTTCTACATCTTCCACAATTTTAGCGATACTGAATTTTGCATCTACATCTGTTTTGGATTTGGATGGGTCCAAAATTTTGTCGTGTGGTAAAAGGTTAAACCAGAGTATGGCAGAATCGCTTTCAGTCTAGGCCTGTCCAAAATTTTGTTTCATAGATCTAGTAATTTCATTTAAAAGTTACCACTCTACTGCAGCTTCCACAGTTAGTTTACCAAATGATACAGCATCTTGGCAGTCTGTCAATTCAAATCCCATAGACATCAAATGCACAATCAAATCATCTGTTCCCTGAAATATATACGATATAACATTTATAGCCATGTCAGTTAAAGAAGCTTTGGAGTAACATAAAACACAACACCCATGTTAATCAAAGAAGCTTTGGAGTGGCGTAAAACCCAGCAGCGATCGTCTATATTTGTTTGTGTACTGAATTCATTTTATGTAGCGAAAACTATTGGGGCGAATTCATGACTAGTAACAATTCGTGCAAATCTATCCTTAGGTTCGCTAGAGGTTTGGATGCACTAAAGAGGGTGTTGAGAGAATTTTGAGTATAAGATGCCAGGCGGAAGTTTTATGAAGTTTTAGCCATTTTTCTAGACGATTGATTAGTTTTTTTAGCACTATCACCTCTGGGTTGTCAGCCATTGTTGTTGTTGTTGTTGATAAATAATTTCCTCCTATGGCTTTTCGAGGAGCAGTATTATGTTGTTACACTTTTAAATTTAAACACGTTTGAACGCTTTTTAAACTTTAATGAGTTTAAATTTTACAGTGTGACAACATAGTGCCTCCTTGACCCAAGGATATTTTTTTCTTTTTTATCTTTTCTCGTTTATTTTTTCCTTTATCCAAACCGCAAAACTGCGAAAAAAAATAACATTTTGAAACATAATGATCAATATGTAAAATTAACTCAATTTAAGTCCGCTTGAAGTTCGTCAGAGAAATTTTTAATAGGTTACTAGCTGCAAAAAGGGACTTGCAAAAAGATAAAGTTAGATAATATTTTTGTTTCTATAAATATTGTTTGAATTTTCTTTTATTTATGAATTGTACTTCAAAGTGGGTCAATTTACAAAGTGAAAGTAGACTACATGAGGATGAATTGAAACGTGGGTTCCAATTAAATTCCGTGTCATGTCAGACAGAAGCGAGATTCCATGGTAATACTTTAGATTGTTATTCATGATGGTGTATGGACGGCTATCTAGCCTTTAAGATTCAAACACTTTGGGCATTTTTTGTAATATCACTAGTTTTCGCGATGGCAGTGGCTAGAGATACGGTACCGTACCTCTAGCCTATATTAAAGAAATGGCTAGAGATACGGTACCGTACCTCTAGCCCCGGAGTCTAAAGATACGGTACCGTATCTTTAGTCATTCCTTATGATATAGGCTAGAGGTACGGTATTTGTAGATACATGTAAGAAATTATAAATTTACCTCAGTTTTGATTATTATCGTTATTAGTATGTATTTGCAGTAATTGATCGGCATCAAAGGACAGAAACTCATCAAGTTGCAGTGTGCGAATGTGCACTTATGAGCGAAAATAAAAATTGCGTTGATTATTAGGTGAACTTGATTACTTAACCCAGGGATTCTATATAACATATGTATTATCCCTGCTTATCCCTTTCTCAAAAGACAAATTTTACACTCAAAGAATTTGTAAACAATTTAAATTTTGATGAAAAATGGTGGAAAATGGTCATCCAAAAGGGTAGAAAACACTGTTGGAAAATGAGAAATTAGCATTTTCTCTTTTTCCTACAGTGTTTTCAAAGGACATGTACTGCATGTAGGAAAGCAATCAGTGGCTTAGAAAGAATATTGTGCCGAGTACTGGTTATAAAAACTAGAGGAAAGCATGAATAAGTACTGAAATACTGTTGAAAACGGCGTTAAACACCATTCATTCAATCAAATTCCTAAAGTTATTTACAACCATGTGCAGGCCTAGCCCCATAGCTCAGTCGGTATAGCGTACCGGAACTGAGAACAGGAGATCGCCGTTCGATCCACGGCTCGGCTAATAAACTTTCCGAGGATTGATGACAGTCATTGCGACAGGGTTCATTTCTCTCTCACTGCTGTCCAGTGTTTCGACGATAGTTATGTGGGAAAGCAGCCAGTGGCTTGGAAAGAATATTGTGCGGAGAACTGGTTAAAAGAACTCATTGTTCACATTATTTTTTGGCCTTAATGTTTGCAATAAATATTTATATATAATTCATGCCGTAAAATTCTGCTTCTACCATACATAAGCAATAGCCCACACCAAATTTCAGTTCGAATCGTGTTTACCGGACCCGAACCTAAACACGCAGCTCTATCCACCGCTCCCAACCCAAGAGTAGATAAATAAATGCATAGATAAAATAACTTAATAAGTATAAATAGATGGATGGTAGACAGACAGACAGACAGACAGACAGACAGACAGATAGATAGATAACCTTTGTTCTCTCACTCCTGTCCCTCTGGCTATGAAATTCTTGCCACCATGAATACAGTATTTAAAGCGATATCCCATAATACTTTATCCTTTCTTTTATTTTTGTTTGTACGCGCGGCTGGGCTTTTTGTATAGTCCTAGAATCCCTCTAGTAAAACTGCACACTTTCTGCACTTCGATAGCACTCTATTGCGCTTTTAAATGTTTGAAAATCTTCAAATTTCTTCCCGACGTGAATACTATGAGCCATTTTGACCGTATGATACAAAATTGGCTTGAAAGTGCTTTCAGAAAATTTTCCGTGACTGAGTAATAGATTAATTATCAATTTCCGTGATTGAGTAATTGATTAATTATGTCGTTTTCCATAATCAATTAAAGAACAACAAAAGCTAAAATGATTTAAGATCTGCATACATCTTAAGCAATTAAATTCACCTAACTAATCAATGCAATTATTACTTTCGCGCATCGATGCAAACTCGCACACAGCAACGAGTTTCTGTCCTTTGATGTCGAGATTGATACTAAGCCATACTAATAACGAATAATAATCCAAACTGAAGTAAATTTATAATTTCTTACATGTATCTACAAAATACCGTACCTCTAGCCTATATCATAAGAATGACTAAAGATACGGTACCGTATCTTTAGACTCCGGGGCTAGAGGTACGGTACCGTATCTCTAGCCATTTCTTTGATATAGGCTAGAGGTACGGTACCGTATCTCTAGCCACTGCCTTTCGCGATGTAAGCTAGGGCTCTAAAAATATATTTTGTTCAAATACTTACCAAATTATAGACTTTATATAGATTGGTATGAATTGAAAGCCAAATTGTAGACTTTATATAGATTGGTATGAATTGAAAGCACATTTAAATTGATGTGATAAAGTTTTCAAAGATTATATACATTGTGGAAAGGACATGTACAGTTTTTGTTGTTGTTTGTCTGTCTCAATTTTTCGTCAGTTGAGCCGCATGTCCATGCAACATGAGTCACAAAATTTAGATTTGTTGGGGTGTATTTCTGCCTGATGGATTTTGAAGCACTCTGGCAAAACTTTCATGCCTGTTAAATTTTCAAGTCATTCACCAAGTCTGCTGGTTTCCTGCTTTTTCACAGAAGGTTTTCTAAAGCCTTCTCCCTTCACTGTAATTGAAATTAGGGATCGTTTGATGTAGGGTTAACCCTTTACTCCATAGATACTCATTTCTACGCATTGCTTGTAGAAGCCTTTGGAAAACATTGTGGCAAAAGGTGAAATTGCTCGTGACGAGCAATTTCACCTTTTGCCACACTGTTTTCTATGCTATCAAAAGGTGTCATATACACATAAGAAACTGTTTCATCCTTGTTGTTATTTAGGATCAATCGGAGATACCATAGAAATGCCTCATGGGGTAAAGGGTTAATGGTTACACTGTTTTTCCTAAACTTTCAGGAATAAGAAACCAAAAAATGGTATTACAGCCTTCTTTACGGAAGCCACATTTTCACGGTGGATACCAGAAGAAAATCATGAGGCTCGGCTAGCAGCGAGTTTGGAAAAAATTTGCAAAGGAGTCATCCTTCCCAAAGTACCCCCATATGTAGAAAGAAAAGATGCAGATCAAACAGATGTTTCTATACCTGGAACAGAATGTGAAGCCACTACTCAGCCAGTTGATGTTATTAAAAGTAAAGATGAGAAAGCTGTCACAAAAACTAACGACAGTCAAGCAATTAAACAAGACAGTTTCAGGGAAATACCTAGAAAGGTATGTCAGGAATCTGAGCTAAATAAAGATGTCGACATAAGTGATGGTATTTCTAATGGCAATCCAAAATCTGACGATAAACTCTTTATGGGTGGAAAATTGGACTCTGTGAAAAGAGAAGGTAAGAGTGTGACTGATGCGATGGCAAGAGCTGCAGAAAATCAGCCTCCAGAAAGCAATGAATTTTTAACAGGTCCAATAACACAAGAGAGAAAGGGTCCTGAGGCTGAGATGAAGGAAGGTCCAGGTGTCAATGTAAAGTTACCAACAAGCCCAAAACTTAGTCCCAGTAAAGAAACAGAGTTGAATGATGCTGAAAAGAGAAAGAAGGCAATTGAATGTAATTTCTATTTTTACAATGACCAAGACAGGTAACTGAAATTATTCATTCTTTTTCTTTTTACCAAGATATTTCTTTTCTCTAAAATGCAGATGAATTTTCAATGTTTATTAAAACTTTGTCTGATGATAACATTTTAGACTCTCTAAATCGCAGATGGATGTATTGAAATTCACTAGATCCTAGAGACTGTTAGTTGTTGCAAATGTAAACATCCTTCCTTACAGGTTGTTGTCATCAAGCAGAAGAAATATGTTTCCAGTTGACGTCTTTGACCATTTACCATCAAGTTCTCTCGCGTGTTTCTTCTTTGGCTTTTGAAAAGATAAAACAAATATGATTGTCTGTGGCCTATGACAAACAAAATGAACTATGAAGTTTCATAAAATTTTATCCGAGCAGTTAAAATTGTGCACACAAACATGTTCTTCAGATTCCTAGACTTTTATTATTGTGAATAAATAAAAATCATTATGGGAAAAGCAGTGTGGGTCCATATTCACCTTGACCATTTTAATTGCATTCTAAGCATAGTTTTCAAGCCAAAATTTCTGATCGGCTGATAAAATAGTGTAGCCAATCAGATCAATGCAATATCCAGAATCAGAAGCTATTTGCTGCTTTCCAACATAAACCACACCAAAGCAGTTTTCAGCAGTGAAAGAGGGGGGATGAATCCAGGGCCAATGACTGTTATCAATTTTTGGATACCAATTCAACCAGTTTGGGAATGAAAGCTGTGAATATCTGGTTTCAAGCTTTGTTCAGTTCTGACTAAACTATTGGGCTTTGCATTTGACAACAGATTGTATAGTGTTAACCCTTTACCCCATGAGGTATTTCTATGGTATCTCTAATTGACCCTAAATAACAGCAAGGATGAAGCCGTTTCTTATGTGTATATTACACCATTTGATAGTGTGGAAAACATTGTGGCAAAAGGTGAAATCGCTCGTCACGAGCAATTTCACCTTTTGCCACAATGTTTTCCAAAGGATACTATAAGCAATGCGTAGAAATGAGTATCTATGGAGTAAAGGATTAAACATGGTTTTCAACATTATTATAGTTATATCCAAATGGCCAGTGCACCAATCTACGTTTTCCTGGCGTTTCTTTTACCAGTGCTTTGCACAATATTCTTTCCAAGGCACTGAGTGCCATGTCAAATAACCATCATCGAAATGATGGTCAGCATAGAGAGAAATGAAACCTGCCGCAATAACTATCATTAATCCATGGAAAGAAATTAGCCGTCTCAGTCCTGTGATTTTTGCATTCCTCACGTAGACAGATTTTGAAAACATTGTGGGAAAAGGAGAAAATGCGGTTAACCAAAACCTTTTCTCAAAATGTTTACTTCTTTTCCCAAAATAAAGTCTGGTGCCCGTGGTCGTGAGGTAGAGCATCGACCTCATAACTAAAAGGTCCTGAGTTTGCTCCCTGGGAGCTTGTGTCAACATTGGGATTTTTCACTGGCCCACACATTCGGCGCGAGTACTGATGTAGTTCCCAGGAAGCAGAATCGAGAGAGATTAGCATAAGTTGTAAGAACTTGTTTCTCAATCGATATAAAATAAATATGTTTAACCCTTTCCCAAACAATCCCTGGTTTTTACGGGTCAGGAATAGAAGCCTTTTGAAAATATTGAGGGAAAAGGAGAAAATGCTGGTAACCAGCATTTTCTCCTTTTCCCACAATGTTTTCTACCCTATCATATTGAGAAATCATCTTTTTAGCAACTGTTAATTTGTCATCTGCAAAATGCTTTCAATTTGGTCTGGTCCAAAATTTGCTGTTTGGGAAAGGGTTAAACTAAACTAAACTAAATTCTGCTTTTTCAGTTGCATTTATTTTGTTCTCTGCTTTCAGTTTGGACTTGTTTATGATTTTTTGGTTTGGTAAAAAGTCCACTCTCTGACGTTCAGAATGTTTAACCCTTTACCAGACAACAGAATTTTAGCCTTGACCAAATTGAGAGCATTTGCAGATGACAATTTCAGTGTGGCTCAAATGGTGTAATTTTTTTTTGATAGAGTAGAAAACATTGTGGGAAATGAAGAAAATGCTGGTTACCAGCATTTTCTTCTTTTCCCACGATGTTTTCAAAAGGCTTCTTTTCCAGGAGAGTCAAAAGTCAGCATTGTGTGGTAAAGGGTTAACAAAAGAGGACAGTATAGATGAAGATCAGACTGTTCATTTCTGTACTTGCTACATAGGCAACTAGTTTTTCACTACCATTTTACAGGAAGGATAAATATGTACCGCTGTTAGCTAAAAAGCGCCCAAGGAGCCAAAAGCCCAACCTGACGCCACAGGAACAGAAAAGCTACCTAGATATGAAAAGAAAGTTTGCTAAATTAGACTTGTCTCAACTAAACCCACAGCAAGAGGCAGACTATGAAATATTCAAGGTAAACTTTTCTTTTGCTTCTATAACTCTTTACCAAATGACAAAATTGTAGACTGGCCCAAATTGAGAGCAATTGCAGACAACAAAATAAATGTGACTGAAAAATTGAAATTTAGTTCGGGAAGCATAGAAAACACTGTGGGAAAAGGAGAAAATGCTGGTTACCAGTATTTTCTCCTTTTTCCTACAATGTTTTCTAAAGGCTTCTTTCTCATTTCTCAGGGTCATTAAAAGTTGGGATTGTGTGGTAAAGAGTTAACCCATTACCACACAATCCCTACTGTAGACGCCCCTGAGAAAGAAGCCTTCAGAAAACATTGTAGAAAAAGGAGAAAATGCTGGTAACCAGCATTTTCTCCTTTTCCCACAATGTTTTTTACCCTTCACAAAACAAATTTCAAATTTTCAGTCACTTTTATTTTGTCGTCTGCAAATGCTCTCAATTTGGACCAGTCTAAAATATTGTCGTTTGGTAATAGGTTAATTGAACTTTCTTAGTTGCTCCCCCCCCCCCCACACACACACACACAAAAACTTTAAAAGTCTTTGTAAAATAAGGATTATTGATATGAAGAAGGTATAATTGGAGAATACAGTTGAAAACATTGTGGAGAAGGACTATCACAGCTGAACATTTTCATCATTTAATTTAAAATTGATTGATATTGTGAAGGCATCTGTAGAGAATGCAGTAAACTTGGCTTAACTTATTACCAAAAGACAATATTTTAGGCTTGTCCAAATCGAAAGCATTTGCAGACGACAACATAAACGTGACTGGAAATTTGAAGTTTGTTTGTGATGGGTAGAAAACATTGTGGGAAAAAAGGAGAAAATGCTGGTAACCAGCATTTTCTCCTTTTCCTACAATGTTTTCTTAATGCTTCTTTCTCAAAGTCGTCAAAAGTAAGGATTTTGTGGTAATGGGTTAAATGATTGGGTTTGCCTTTGAAAAGCATCTGATGGAAGGCTTTGTAGGGGAATGAGAAATTGATTGGCTCAAGCAAACTCTCACTTTTTTTCCCACAATGTTTTCAAAAAACCATCTCCCTCAGCATAGCCAAAACATGGGATAGCTTGGTGTAAGGTTAAGAAAAGACATTATCGGTAGAATTCAATCCCTTACTCAAATACTTAAAAATGGGAACATGGCGAATCACACTTGCTTAACCGTTTACCAGAAACAAAAGTTTAGCCTTGTCCAAATTGAAAGCATTTGCAGAAGACAATTATGGTATTGCTTAAATGGTGAAATTTTTCTTTGAAACATTGTGGGAAAAGGAGAAAATGCTGGTTACCAGCATTTTCTTCTTTTCCCACAATGTTTTCCTGAGGGTTTTTTTACAGGGACGTCAAAAGTTGGCATTGTGTGGTAAAGGGTTAACCCTTTACTTGACAACAAAATTTTAGGCTTTTAGCCTTGTTCAAACTGAAAGCATTTACAGACAACAATTTTAACATGGCTCAAATGTCAAAAAATGTCTCTGATGGCATTGAAAGCATTGTTGGAAAAGGAGAAAATGCTGGTTACTAGCATTTTGTCCTTTTCCAACTGTTATTTCAAAAAGCTTCCTTCCCATTGTCATGAACGGTTGGCATTGTGCAGTAAAGGGTAAAGGGTTGCATACCAAGGATATAGGAGCATTTGTCACTGATGATTTGATTGATGTGTTGATTTATCGACTGATTTTCATTTTCAGGGGTTGTTGCACAGAGTGGAAGTAGAACAGCAGAAGTTTATGAAATTTTTACGCTATGCGTTTACTCAGTGTGAGGACGACTACAGATATATACATACAGAAGTAGAAAAGTACATCGGGGTATGTATGAAAAGAAATGAGCCGTGTGTGGTGAAAAGGGGACTTAATGTACATTCAAAAAGTTTTGACCCAACTCAGCCTGCACAGCCTGTGCGGGCTGGCCTCGGCCGAAACTTTTTTTTGCCTTTGATAAACTTTTTTGCATTTCAAAGGACAATACTGCACCTATGGATCCAGTCAGTTGTTATACAAAATGGTTTTACAAATCCATACTAATGTAACAACTTGCTTGGTATCATGCATCACAGTGATCAAGGACCAGTCTACCTCATAATATTCAGTAGGCTGTTAACCCTTTACTCCATAGATACTCATTTCGACACATTGCTTGTTGGAGCCTTTTGAAAACATTTTGACAAAAGGTGAAATTGCTCGTCACGAGCAATTTCACCTTTTGTCACAATGTTTTCTATGCTATCAAAAGGTGTCATATACACATAAGAAACGACTTCATCCTTGCTGTTATTTAGGGTCAATTAGAGATACCATAGAAATGTCTTATGGGGTAAAGGGTTAAACAAAATGGATTTTATGGATCCCTTATCATATGATATCTTGCTTGGTACAATGCTTTATGGAGAAACATGTACTTCAAACTTTTTTTATGCGCCCCAAAACATTTCAGGGGAGCATATAGTAGCCACGCTGTGCGTGAGTTCGTGCGTCTGTCCGAAGTCATTTCTCCACAACCACTGGACTAAATTTTATGAAACTTCATATCTGAACTCCTTGGAACAATGCGAAAATACCTCTTTCCCGTTTTCTCAATATGAGGCTGCGTCACGTAAAAAAGGGGGCTTCATGTAAAAAGTTGTTTTTCACTAATATGGTATTCCCTACATCAGTGCTCAAAACTTCCTGAATATCAAATCTAAACTCATTGGAATGTTACCCAGATACCTCTTTCCCGGTTTCTCAATTACAGGCTGCGTCTTGGAAAAAGGGGGCTTCATGTAAAAAATTAGTTTTCTCTTAATATCTCCAACATTAGTGCTCAAAAGTTCATGAAATTTCAAATCTGAGCTCACTTGAACATTGCCTTTATACCTCTTTCCTGGTTTCTCAGTTTCAGGGGGCTTCATGTAAAAAATCATTTTATGATACCTCTTTCCAGGTTTCTTAATAACAGCCTGCGTTATGGAAAAAGCAGGCTTCATGTGAAAAATTGTTTTTCTCTAATATCTCCAACATTAGTGCTCAAAAGTTCATGAAATTTCAAATCTGAGCTCACTTGAACATTGCCTTTATACCTCTTTCCTGGTTTCTCAGTTTCAGGCTGCATTACGGAAAAAGGGGGCTTCATGTAAAAAATCATTTTATGATACCTCTTTCCAGGTTTCTTAATTACAGCCTGCGTTATGGAAAAAGCAGGCTTCATGTGAAAAATTGTTTTTCTCTAATATCTCCAACATTAGTGCTCAAAAGTTCATGAAATTTCAAATCTGAACTCGTTGGAACATTGCCCAGATACATGAGGCTGAAGGTTGAATGTGACATGCCTCTTTATAAGAATAGAAAACCTTTTTGGAGAAGGAGAAAATGCTGATATACCAGCATTCCCTCCATTTCCAACAATGTTTTTAAAAGCCTCCATCTGTAGGGTTGTTTAACCCTTTATCCCATAAGGCATTTCTATGGTATCTCTAATTGAACCTAAATAACATCAAGGATGAAGCCATTTCTTATGTGTATATGACACCTTTTGAAAGTGTAGAAAACATTGTGGCATAAAGTGAAATTGCTCGTCACGAGCAATTTCACCTTTTGCCACAATGATTTCCAAAGGCTCCAACAAGCAATGCATAGAAATGAGTATCTATGGAGTAAAGGGTTAACCCATTACCAGCTGACAAAATTGCAGCTTGTTCCAAATGGAAAGCTTTTGCAGACAACATTTTCATTGTGGTGCAAAGTGGGCAATTATTCTTTGATAGCTTAGAAAACAATGTGGGAAAAGGAGAAAATGCTGGTTACCAGCATTTTCTCCTTTTCCCACAATCTTTTCTAAAGGGTTCTTTCACAGGGTCATTAAAATTTGGCATTGTGTGGTAAAGTATTAAAATCAGGATCATGTGGTAAAGGGTTATTAGATATATCTTACTTAATGAAACAGGAAAAGTTTCTAGTGAAGAAGAAAAGGGTCACACAGTTTCCGAGATTTTATCAACCAGTAAAGAGAGTCGATCTGACCGAGGGAAGTTGTTACAGCGCACCTCGTTTGGAATATGTTCAACCTTTATTGCAGCTGGTAAGTACAATTTCATCTTTATAAGGTAGAGTTTCGAATGGCTCTTTATATGTTTAAACTTTTTTGGAATCTAAAGTTTTAGAATTGAAAGCATTTGTGGACAAAAGATCAAAAGTAACCCTTTCCCAAACAATCACTGATTTTTATGGGTCTGGAATAGTTGCCTTTTGAAAATATTGTGGGAAAAGGAGAAAATGCTGGTAACCAGCATTTTCTCCTTTTCCCACAATGTTTTCTACCCTATCATAGACAGAAATAATCTTTTCAGCAAGAGGTGAATTGTCATCTGCAAATGCTTTCAATTTGGTCTAGTCCAAAAGTTTGTCATTTGGGAAAGGGTTAATATGGCTCAGATAGTGGAATTTATTTTTGGAAAGGTAAAAGACATTGTAAGGAAAAGGAGAACGTGCTAGTAACCAACACTTTCTCCTTTCAAAAAGATTCCCTCTAATTTGGACATGTAGTTTCTAGTCTGAAATTACATTCAAATAAGACTAGTTTAACCCTTTCCCAAACAACAAATTTTAGACTCTTCCAAACCAAAAGAGTTTGCAGACGACAATTTTAAATTTGGAGGAAATGCCAGAAAGTTCTCAAACAGGGTAGAAAACACTGTGGGAAAAGGAGAAATTGCTCGTTACGAGCAATTTCTCCTTTTCCCGCAGTGTTTTCAAAAGACTTTTACTGCAGACACGTAAAAACCAGGGCTTGTTTGGGAAAGGGTTAATTTATTGTTCGATAAATCTATTGATATGTCTTTCAGGGCACTGTTCCAAGAATGGTCCTTCCACAGGTTGTATCTGGGCTTCCACAGCCCTGCATACCCACAGACAGCCAGAGAGTGACCAATGTGTGTCCAATAGTGAGGGATGTTGTCAAAGGTGTTTGTGTCTGGGATCATGAGGTATCAGCTTTCTATGCAGTGAAGAGTTTTGAGATGTTCCCTACCATGCAAGTCATATTCATCAGAAGAAAAATGATAGATTTCACTCCCTTGGGCAGCTAGCTCAGTAGTTAAGAGTATCTGTCTTGAGACTTGGTAGTTACAGTTTAATTACCTCATTACCAAACAACAAAATTTTAGGTTTGTCCAGATTGAAAGCATTTTGCCGATGACAAAATAAATGTGTCTGAAAATTTGAAATTTATTTTGTGAAGGGTAGAAAACATTGTGAGAAAAGGAGAAAATGCTGGTTACCAGCATTTTCTCCTTTTCCCACAATGTTTTCCAAAGGCTTCTTTCTCAGGGTCGTCAAAAGTAGGGATTGTGTGGTAATGGGTTACCCAGTTGAGGCAAACTTTCTTTTTGGCATTTTTTCGCCTCTCTCCTAAGATGTGATAAAAGTAGTCAAGGACCGGGAAAGAAATTTGTGTTAGTACTTTGTCAATTGAACAATTTTTGATACCATTTGAAATGGGAACATTAATGTTGCACAGATGTCTTAAATACACATTAGAACTCTCTCTCTTTCCATCTGCTTCCTCTCTCTCCCCTCTTCTCTCTCTCTCCAACTTCCCTTCACTTGGCTCCTTCTACCCTCTCATTCAAAATTCTCTTTTCTCTACATTATAACCAGTTCTAACTATATTAGTTTTATTTGTGTCTACATTGAACATTTAAGTACTGAGGCATGTATCATGTATCTTTTTGTGAAAAAAAACCCTGCTCTGACTTCTTTTCCAGTTGCAACAGAACCACCTTTGAAAATACTATGACCATAAGGAATCATCTACTGGTACTTACCCTTTTACTGCACTAATCTGACTTTTCATGACCCTGAAAAAGAAGGCTATTGAAAACATTGAGGGACAAGGATAAAATGCTGGTAACCAACATTTTCTCCTTTTCCCACAATGTCTTCTCCCCTATGAAAGACAAAAATCATCATTTCAGCACTATTTAATATGTGGTGTGCAAATGCGTTCAATTTGGTTCAGTCCAAAGTTTGGTCATTTGCTAAAATGTTGTGATTTCACACTTCTTCCATTTTGCTTATCAGCTCAGCTCTTCATTGAAGAAGTTTACCAACATTTTCTCCTTTTCCCACAATGTTTTCAAAAGCTTTGTCATCAGGTTTGTTAAAAATTTGTCATTGTGTGGTAAAGGGTTGACTCTCTATGAGTGAGTTCTCTTGTTCCTATTTTACAGGAATGCAGTCAAGATTTAAATGCGGAACAACTTGCCGTGCCCAACAAGTGTGATTTCGTTTTCACCTCCTCAGCCATCAAACATCTGGTAGAGCATCAAGCATTTCATGGTAAA
The DNA here is from genome assembly GCA_943736015.1 of Tridacna crocea. Taxonomy (NCBI): domain Eukaryota; kingdom Metazoa; phylum Mollusca; class Bivalvia; order Cardiida; family Cardiidae; genus Tridacna; species Tridacna crocea. The sequence continues at coordinate 23,324,266 of OX031069.1, forward strand.
CTCTGGAATATGCCTGTTACAGTTAGAGACTATTGTGTTCAAGGTGAATTAAATCTTTCCCTAACAATCTGTGGTTCCATAATCAACTCATATCAGCACAACTCATATTTTATTCATGTAGAAGGCCATCTGCCTTTAACTCTTTACACACGACAATATTTTAGACTTGTCCAAATTGAAAGCATTTGCAGACGACAAAATAAAAGTGACTGAAAATTTGAATTTTTTTTTGTGAAGGGTAGAAAACATTGTGGGAAAAGGAGAAAATGCTGGTTACCAGCATTTTCTCCTTTTCCCACAATGTTTTCTAAAGGCTTCTTTCTCAGGGGCGCCAAAAGTAGGGATTGTGTGGTCATGGGTTAAAGCAAATTATGGTATTGCATATTAAGGATAGATTCAAGATTTTTATCTAGCTGGGGGAGAGGGGGTTTTTGGAAAATCAAATAGATCATTTACATATTCAAATTTGCTACATAAAATGCTTGTATTTCCTGTCAGTGTGTATATCGGTGTAAACCAGTGCAAAAGTATGCCTGTGACACTGTCACTAGAAAACCTATTTCAAAGAACTGTTCTTTGAGTAATTCAAGTCCTGGCTGGATGACTCGATGGTTAGCATATCTGACTTGTGAAATGAAGGTTGGGGGTTCGATACCCGGTTGCGGCAAACTTTCTTTCAAGCGATTTTTTGCCTCTCAGCTCTGATGCTTTTGAGGAAAGCAGACAGTGGCTTTTGGAAAGAAAGTTGTGAAAAAGTCAGGAAGCACATGGGTGTATCGCTGACTGCCATGATATGACCTAAGCTGTTAAAATGGCGTTAAACTTCATTATTGCACAAAACGTGCCTTTTCGGGCCGTTAAAAGCATGTATTAACGGGTAAAAATCGGGCGGTTAACGGGAGAAAACGTGTATTAATCAGTAAATTCACGCGCCGTTAACGCCCAGGTTTGTACTATCATTATCCTTGATTCGGGCCTACCTTGTAAACAACGTTTGTCCTTGTCAGATTTTCCCTAGACTCCGACCATCAAACTGTAGGAATTCGTACCATATTCGATCATTTCCATGGCATGTCTTTGATGATATTAGTACACCACAAACAAACCTTTGCACAGAATCTCAGTTTAATCGAGATCTGAACAAAAATTCACCCGTGAAATGTAGTCTAAACCAGCTACATCCCACCCACTTTTTAAATAATGTGATCGGTCCTCCTCGCTTGATGTATATCGAACCCTCTGTCGCCTTCAGTTACAGAAAATTATATCCACGCATTGATCCTAGTTGTAATCGTCCAAATGTGCGCAAGTTTATTCCACATAAGTCCAGTGTGTATTAAAAATCAATAATAGTGTATTTACAGTGAGAAAATCAAAACTGGCATACAGGACCGGTCTCCCTAAAAAGCGTCTACAAGTGTCTACAAGCGTCTACAAGCGTCTACAAGCCTCTAAAATGTTTTTTAAACCAAATATTCATGAAATATATAAAAATACATGACTTTAATCAGTTTCTGTCCACTTCCAAATTATAATTTTACATTTAAATGGGCATTGTTCGTAAGATTATTGGTCGCTGTGCGTACGCTTTACTATGAAGCAAAAACTACGAGTGTCTACAAGTGTCTATAACTGTCTACAAGCTTCCACAAGCATCTAGTAGATTTTTAAACCAAATTATCATAAAAAGTATAAAAATAAAAAAAAAATTATTAAATTCTGTCCACTTCAACAGTATATATTTTGACACTTAAATAGTAATAATTCATAATGATATTGACCGGTGTGCGTACGTTTTACTATGAAGCAAAAGCTACGAGCGTCTACCAACGTGCACGACGTCTACAAAGCCTATATAGTTTTCTAAGCCAAATGTACATAAAAATACAAAAGTGTATGACCGAAATCAAATTTTGCCCTCCTTCTCCGTATATTTCGACACTTAAATGAGCATTTATAGTCGCAATATTGGCCGGTGTGCGTACGTTTGTCAATGAAGCAAAAATACCAATGTCTTCCAGCGTCTACAAATACCTGCAAGCGTCTACAGGTGTACAAATTTCTTGAAGTAGGCCTATATGTACTTCGGAAGACTTTGGCTTAGACAACCATAGGCTTTGTAGACGTTGTGCACGTTGGTAGACGCTCGTAGTTTTTGCTTCATAGTAAAACGTACGCACACCGGTCAATATCGTTATGAATTATTACTATTTAAGTGTCAAAATATACAGTGGAAGTGGACAGAATTTAATAAAAGTTTTTTTTTTTATTTTTATACTTTTTATGAGAATTTGGTTTAAAAACCTACTAGATGCTTGTGGAAGCTTGTAGACAGTTATAGACACTTGTAGACGCTCGTAGTTTTTGCTTCATAGTAAAACGTACGCACAGCGGCCAATAATCTTACAAACAATGCCCATTTAAATGTAAAATTATAATTTGGAAGTGGACAAAAACTGATTAAAGTCATGTATTTTTATACTTTTAATGAAAATTTGGTTTAAAAAACATTCTAGAGGCTTGTAGACTCCTGTAGACACTTGTAGATGCTTGTAGACACTTGTAGACGCTTGTAGACGCTTTTTAGGGAGACCCTACAGGACTAACGGCCCTTTCCTAATCGTAACAAAAACTTCTTCGCCGACTTCCGGTTTTGACCCATTTGCGTACAGTACATTTGAAATTCGCTTATTTGCATTTCTATGGAAATATTTTTGCTATCTGTGCAAATTATTGTTAGAATACCTTTACTTTATGCAAAAATAGCGTTAATTCACGTTTTTTTCGGTCGTTAACATTCGCAGAGGCCCTCAAAATACTTAAACACCCTCGTGCTTCTCACTCGGGCGTTAAAGCATTTTTCGGGCCTCTGCGAATGTTAACGACCTCAAAAACGTGAATTAACCCTATAATACAATACAAAAGAAGGAAATGTTGTTAATCAACATCTTCTCCTTTTCCCACAATGTTTTCTGTAGGCTTTTTTCTCAGGGTTGTTAAAAGTTGGGATTGTGTGATATAGATTTAAGTACCCTGAGGAGAGGTCTTGATCAGTAGGGATTCAGAGGCTTTTACACTTAAAGGAAGATTCAGGATCACTAGACGATTACTTGCGTTCAGCATGGATTCAGATCAGGCTGAAACAAAACACAACCAAGATGCTTGTGGAACCTGAGAAGGAAAGCTTTTGAAAACATTGTGGGAAAAGAAGAAAATGCTTGGAACAAGCATTTTCTTCTCTTCCTACAATATTTTCTACCCTGATTGAGAGACAAATTCTTTAATTTGATCCTGGTTTATGTTGGTCATTTTAAAAATGCTTTCAAACTGGACAAGATTTTTTATACGCCCAAAGGGTCGTATTATGTTATACCCCCGGTCGTCCGTCCGTCTGCCCGAACGTCCGTTAGCAATTTCTTGTGTGTGCAACTCCTCCTACAGTTTTCATCGGAATTATTTTAAACTTGCCACAATGAATCTCCATGATGTCTAGTTGTGCACCTGGGTCTTAGAATTTTGATGGCTGTTTGCGTTCTAAAATTATCTGCCCTTGATTTCTGAAAATTACCAACTTTTCACTTTGAATTTTTCTTCAGGCCTTAACTTCCATACCATAAAAGGTATCAACTTGAAACTACATACACTGATAGAACACATTATGGAGAAGTGCAGTGCACATGAACCATAACTCTGTGACCTTTATTTTTTGAGTTATTGCCCTTTGTTAATTTTCAGTTTGAATTTTTGTCCAGGCCATAACTTCCAAATGATAAAAGCTATTAACCTGAAACTTCATATGCTGATAGAACACATTATGGACAAGTGCAGTGCACATGAACCATAACTCTGCCCCCTTTATTTTTTGAGTTATTGCCCTTTGTTAATTTTCAGTTTGAATTTTTGTCCAGGCCATAACTTCCAAACTTTAAAAGCTATTAACTTGGAACTTCATACACTGATAGAACCCATTATGGACAAGTGCAGTGCCAATGAAATATAACTCTGCCACATTTATTTTTTTAGTTATTGCCCTTTGCCAATTTTTAGTTTTAATTTTTGTCCAGGCCATAACTTCCAAACTATAAAAGCTATCAACTTGAAACTACATACACTGATAGAACACATTATGGAGAAGTGCAGTGCCCATGAACTATAACTCTGTGACCTTTATTGTTTGAGTTATTGCCCTTTGTAAATTTTTTTAGTTTTAATTTTTGTCCAGGCCATAACTTCTAAACTTTAAAACCTATCATCTTGAAACTTCAAAGACTAATAGAACACATTATGAAGAAGTGCACTGCACAAGAACCATAACTCTGCCATCCTTCTTTTTGAGTTATTGGCCTTTGTTAGTTTTCTCTTTGAATTTTCGTCTGGGCCATAATTTCTAATATATAAAAGCTATGATCTTGAACCTTTCAAGACTGATAGAACACCTTGTGGAGAACAGCAATTCACAAAATTTGTAACTGTGCCACCCTTCTTTTTTTAGTTATTGCCCTTTAATATTTTTCACATATCATGGAGATTAACTACTCTTCATTCATGGCCCTTCCGTCATTTCAACTCATTTCACTGACAAGCCCCTTCGGGCGTATATGCGCCGCTTTGCGAAGCTCTTCTTCTTATGGTAAAGATGACCCTTTTATTCTTGTCTCGTTGTTGTTCTTCTTCCTCTTCTTTTCCAAGAACTCCTTGTTGTTTTTCAGAAGGAGACAAGACAGTAATACACAAAATCATCTATGTGGACAAGCCATTGATAAAGACTACACAGTACACTGTGCAGGACAGAAATAAACTTTATCAGAAATATGCTCTAAAGTCTGTTGCAATTCGGACAAAGAATAAGCCACATGTTTTCTCCAATATAAAACCAAGCTCAGAGGTAGTGAAGTATGTGAAAATAGAAGATGTTAAAAAAGATGTTGAAGAATATGATCTGAAAGTCAAAGAAGACAAAGCAAACAGTGATGGGGCTAGGAAGGATTCAGACAATAAAGATTGGATGCTGACAAAGAAAAATAGAAAACCCAAGAAAAATACGCCATTTGACTATGAAGATATCGGAGAGGATAAAACAGGTGTTGGTGTGTTTGACCTTGAAAATGAAATTGATGACCTTGAAACTTTTGGAATGGAGAAGTCTGGGAGAATGCCTGCACGAGGAGAAAAAAATCCTGAAATTCTGTCACTAGGTAAAGATTTAGATTCCAGGATTGGCAGTAAAGGTAGAAAAACTCTTGAAACAGATTTGGAAATGTTTAAAGGAGAATTTGAGGGTTTGAATGCTAGGAAATTGGGGTCAGGTACAAAAGGTATAGAGGATCATCAAGAGATCACATTGTCAGGAACTGCTGGTTCAAAAATTCTCAGTAAGAAAGGTCTGCCATCATTATCAGAGAGACTAAGGCAGATGTCAAACATTCGCTCAAAGCTGAACATGAAACCCATTCAGAGTGATCTGTCAGCTTCAGCAGCCAATATCCCTGAAAATCTCAATGGTCAAACAGATAAAGATGTTCATGACGATGCCATTGAGTCAAACAAAAGTGTGGAAACAGAATCAGACAGTGATCAGAGTGATGATGGACTGGTCATTGATGTACCAACTATACCAGAACCAAGAACAGAACAGGTTGAAATTAGTCCCAATTGCTCAGTAGTGACTCTTGGCTCAGGAGAAAATTCAAAGATCACTGAAGATGAGTATCCTTCCAGCCTGACACAGGAAACACCAGGAAGTCTGATGAAATCAGCTGAAAGTCAAGGTAATGATTCAAACTTTCATGTGACAACAGAAAGTGAAGATAAAATAGAAGCTGGAAATGTTAATAACAGTGATAGTAAAATTGACACTGTTGGCAAGACCAACACAGAAAAACCTGATGCCACAGTCACAAACACTGCTTATAAACCTGTAGAGGACAACTGTGACCAGCCACCAAACTTAGTTATAGACATGGAAACAAGTGGTATGAGCACTAGAGGTTCTAAACGTAGAAGTGTAGAAATACAGTCAGAAGAATCAACTCCAAAACGTAGGTCTTTGAGGAGCTATAACTCAGCTGGTGAATCAGAGGTTTTACAAACCGGGCATTATACCAGACAGTCAGTTAGAAAGAATACAGCTAAACTGGAGTGCCCTAATTCTAATGTCTCGTCTGAACAAACTAAAGAATCAGAAAAGACAAGGACCGTTCCTACAGATAGGTAAGCTTTTTCTGTAGAATCCTGTTTACTGAATTATTTCTAAACAAATTGTTTGCAAATTGGAAAAAATGATGAATGATTGATCACCATAGTGTGAACATTCTCAGTGTTCACACTCATTACATAAATCATGTTGCAGAAATAAAATTCACGTAACTAATATTGGATACATGTGAGACCTTACGTAGGAGAATACATCGGTAAAAAAAGACCATTATCCACTTATCTTGCATAAAATGACAGGTTTTGAAGTTACTTGTAATCCTTATCAACAAATTTATGTCAAATCATGCGGAAATACCTATCCAGAAATTAACAGACATGAAAAAGTGAGTGATACAAAAAACACAGATACCCATGACACAACAAAATGACTCCCATAATATTGTCCAATCAGAGTCAATTCAAACTGCCTCTTCAACTTTTTAATATAATAATTCCTTGAAAAAAACAGACTTCTTTGCTGCAAATCGTTAACCCTTTCCTCCATATTTACTCATTTTAACACAGTGAAGAAAAAACTTTAGGAAAACATTGTGGAAAAAGGTGAAATTGCTCAAATGAGCAATTTCACCTTTTTTTCACAATGTTTTCTATGGAATCTCTATCATAAAATCCCTTAATAGTCACATTTCAGTTGTTGTCTGCAGCTTCTTTGAATTTGGGACAGTCTCAAAATGGTACATGTATATTAGGGAGTGGGTTAATATGGATTGCTTTACCTCTAGTTGGGAACTAGGTCTGGTTTAGAAGTCTTACCCTGAGATTTTCAGCCCAGAGGGTAAGTGTACCCTTGAAATAAAAAGCTAGTTAGAACACTGATTCCTTCCTGAAAGAAATGGAAATGGGACCTGACTGCCTCAGTCAGTATACTAATATTATGATAAAAATCACAATGCAAATAATTATTAAAAACATTTTTTAATGTGCGAGTCAGTCATAAAATTTCCTGAAGTTTTACACCGTCTGCAAATGCGTTAGATTTGGACAAATCTAAAATATTGTTGTTTTGTAATGAGTTAAGCCCCCTTGTCATAGAGCATGGTTTAATTTTGCCTACAACAAATAAACAGTCACTCAAAATATGCTGTTTGTCAACTACCAACTTCTGTCTGGTCCTGTATATACTCTATGTAATCTTGTAGGATCACCAGAAGCAAGTCAGCATCAGCTGAAGTCACTGGTGCAGAGAACACAAGCCCTTTCAGAAGAGTCACAAGAAAAAGTCTTGGATCAGGTATCAACCCCTTACAACACTATCCGGAGTTGTAATGCCCTTGAGTAAAAGAGCATTTTGAAAATATTGTTGGGAAAAGGAGAAAATGCTGGTATACCAGCATTTTCTCCTTCACTCACAATGATTTTTACCCCTTTAAAGAGAAACTCAAACATTAACTCATTACCAAACGACAAAATTTTAGCTTGTCCAAATCGAAAGTATTTGCAGACAACAAAATAAAAGCGACTGAAAATTTGAAATTTGTTTCGTGAAGGGTAGAAAACATTGTGGGAAAAGGAGAAAATGCTGTTTACCAGCATTTTCCCCTTTTCCCACAATGTTTTCAAAAGGCTTCTTTTCCAGGGGCGTCAAAAGTAGGGATTGTGTGGTAATGGGTTAAAGACCTTCAGCGAAGAGCCTTTTGAAATATACTTCATTAATAGGACATTTTGTTTGTTTTTTTGGTTAAAGATCTAAATTTGTTTCATTGAGTGAACATCATCATTAGTATTTTCACAAGTAGCTGTAAACAAATATTCTATTTTTATCACGTTTTCTAAGCCTTATTTTTTGAGAATGCTGTGGGTGGTTGTGGGGACTTACATCAGAATCTAGTTCAATTCTTCTCAGTGATTCTTTATGGCATACTCACTCCGCACAACATTGCATCACAATATTATGTAGAGCACGAGAAATGTACGGTAAATTATGTTGTATTTCCATCTGGTTGAGTGGCATTCTCATTTTACCTAGGTAACTACAGTGCCGGAGCAACTGTTTCTATCTTCAATTGAAGAGTTTGAAGTTGAAATTGGTATTTTTAACTGGTTGTAACCATGAAAGATAAAAAAAAAATGTTTGACTGTAATTTCTCTTTAACCCTTTCCCAAACATGCCCTTGTTTTTATGTGTCTGCAGTACAAGTCTTTTGAAAACACTGTGGGAAAAGGAGAAATTGCTCGTAATGAGCAATTTCTCCTTTTCCCACAGTGTTTTCTGCCCATTAGGAGAACTTTCTGCCATTTTTATCAAATTTGAAATTGTCGTCTGCAAACTCTTTGAGTTTGGAAGAGTCTAAAATTTGTTGTTAGGGAAAGGGTTAAACTACTGAAAGCATGAAATATTAAATGCCATTGATTTTCGTCGGTCCAAGTAGAAGGGTGAACAGGCCTTTAACTCTTTACCCTCCAACAATAATTTAGACTGGTCTTAAATGAAAGCATTTGCAGACGACAAATCAAATGTTGCTCAAATGATGAGATTTGTTATTGAAAGCTTAGAAGATATTGTGGGAAAAGCAAAAAATGCTGGTTGCCAGCATTTTCTCCTTTTTCCACAATGTTTTCACAGGTCTAGTTATCCAGGGTTGTCAAAACTTTGGTTTTAGTGGTAAAGTGTTAACTTGAAGAGTTCCACAAATGGAAGTACGGTAAGAAGCATTGCCTTATCTCAACTGCAACTTGTCTTTTGGCAACAAAAGTCTTTGTGCATGTCCAAAATAAAAAAAAATGGTAGGTATATTAGCCAAAGTATCAAGTATGGGACATTAAGAAAATCTTTTCTCTTTTGTTTGTTGCAGATGAAATTCACAATGATAGTGAGAAAATTATACCAAGAAAAAGAGGGAAAACATCCTCAAAGAATGTTGCAGAGACAAAGAAGGAAGAAGATGTAAAGGAAGCAAGAAAAATAAAAGAAATGGCAGAGACAATGAGGAAAAAGATTGGTGAGAAATGTGAAGAAAACTCGGAAAAAGATGGCACCCTGAGTTTTCAAAATTCTAAGACACTACAGACAAACAAAATGGAGCAGAAAAGTAAAATTGGGTGTAAGCAGGAAACCAGACCAAAAACTAGCCATGGACAGTCTGGTTCTGGAGTTCTTAACCAAGAATATGAGAATGAAAAGGCAGAGGACATCACTGAAGCTGCAAATAATGCTGAAACCAGTCAGAAAGAAGAGAACCTTGGGATTGATAATATTCTCAATCTACAGGCAAAGTTATGGAAACCTGTGGAGAAAAAAGGAACTGCCAGTGGTTAGTGACATTACCTTTGAAAAATAGTCCTTTATCACAATCATGTATTTAACTCTTTCCCAAATGACAAAATGTTGGACTAGTCCAAATTGAAAGCATTTGCAGATGGCAAAATTAATGTGAATCAAAAATTGAAATTTGATTTGGAAAGGGTTGAAAACATTGTGGGAAAAGGAGAAAATGCTGATTACCAGCATTATCTCCTTTTCCCACAATGTTTTCAAAGGCTTTCTTTCTCATGGTCGTCAAAAGTCGGGATTGTGTGGTAAAGGGTTAAACATGTCTCCAGTGGAAACCTATGATAAAAACAGTTGCTACAACTAATTTCTCTGTTTTCTACAATATTTTGTTATTTATAACAGAATTTCAGCTCAATTGCAACATTTAGATTTTATATTTTTCAGATGATTCCAAGTTTGATTTGGTAAACTAAATGTTGAGAATAGCTTGATTATCGAATAGTTTAAACTTAGTACATGTTTTACTTTTGCATTTCATAGTATCTCTATCATCACTGTTAACCGTTTACCAGACGACAAAATTTTAGACTTGTCCAAATTGAAAGCACTTGCAGACGACAAAGTAAACGTAAATCAAAAATCAAAATTTGTTTCCAGCAGGGTAGAAAACATTGTGGGAAAAGGAGAAAATGCTGGTTACCAGCATTTTCTCCTTTTCTCACAATGTTTTCAAAAGGTATCTTTCTCAGGGTCTTAAAAACCAGGGGTTGTTTGTTAAAGGGTTAACATTCACTGCGATCTCTGACTGGTTCTTAAATTTCAAAATGGGAACCAGTACAATAGGGGTAGGTTACTATCAAAATATTTTTACACAGTTATGCCCCTTTTCTCATGCCGAGCCCACAGTGGCACAGTCGGTAGCACACAGGACTTGGGAACAAGGGTTCGTGGGTTTGATCCCTGGCTTAGCCGATTTCTTTCCGAGGATTGATAGTCATTTCGACAGGATTAATTCCTCTCCCAAGGCTGACCATTGTGTTGATGATGGTTATGTGGGAAAGCAGCCAGTGGCATGGAAAGAAAAATTGTGAGGAGCATTGGTGAAATAGTTCCTTTGAAAGTATGGATAGGTGCACTGGCCACCGTGATGTAATTGATATAATGTTGAAATCGGCGTTAAATACCATACAATCAGTCAAGCCTGTTTGAAACTGAAATTTCACTGAAAATAAGCAAGTGTAGCCAAACACCAGCATCTGCATACTTTGCTCTCATTTTTCATCAATTATAACACTTCTGTGTCTTTTACTTGGGTTCTGCGTTTTAATGTCTGTGTCCATTGACATTTGTAGGTTCTTTTGCCGCCAAACATGGCATGAGCAAGGTGATGTTCCCCCTTACACACAATGTGACCTATCATCAATGGAAGTTTGGAGACTTTAATCTTCTGATACGCTGCAGTTATCATGGCTATGCAAATCCACAGGTATGTTTGGTTGGTGGGTTTGCGTTGTTTTTCCTTTTTTATTCTAAGACTTTATTTTATGTTGATGACTTTGATAACAGTTTGGAATGCCAGGTTCATTGACCCCCTTACCATACAATCCCATATTTTGACAGACCTGAAGGAAAATTCTTTTGAAAAATATTGTAGGGAAAGATGAAAATGCTGGTACCAGCATTTTCTTCTTTCCCCACTATGTTTTTATACCCCCGCAAAACGAATATTTTTGGGTTATACTGGAATCAGCCTGTCTGTCTGTGTGTCCGTCTGTCTGTGTGTCCATCTGTGTACAAAATACTAATAACTTTGTGTCGCAATTTTCATGTGTCAATTCCTCCTGGTTGAGAAATTATCTCCCCTTGAACTTGACACTTTTTTTCTTCACATCCGTCTGTATATGAAGTACTAGTAATTTTGTGTCGCAAACTCCTCCAAGAGTTTTCCTTCCATTGTATTGAAACTTTGCATATATTTTGATCAAATTTTCAAGTGTCAATTCCTCATGGTTTAGGAATTATCTACCCTTGAACTTGACACTTTTTTAATCAACACCTATCTGTCTATGAAATACTACTAATTTTAAGTCGCAAACTCCTGGAGTTTTCCTCCAATTGTTTTGAAACTTTGCACATATACAGATCATATATTGAAGATTTGCAAGACACACTTTTCAAGTGTCAACTCCTTGTGGTTTAGGAATTGAATTATCTCCCCTTGAACTTGACACTTTTTTCCCTTCACATCCATCTGTATGTGAAATACTAGTAATTGTGTTTCTCAAACTCCTCCAAGACTTTTTCTTCAATTGTATTGAAACTTTGCACATACATTGATTATGTATTTAAGGTTTGCAAAACTCAATTTTTAAGTGTCAACTCCTCTAGATTGAGGAATTATCTCTCTTGAACTTGACACTTTTGTTTTCTGACATCCATCAGTCTATAAAATACTAATAATTTTGTGTCGCAAATTTCACCTCCAGTTTCCTTTCAATTGTATTGAAACTTTGCACATAATTATATTGATCATATATTGAAAGTTTACAAGGCACAATTTTCAAGTGTCAGCTGTCGTGGTTGAGGAATTATCCCCTTTTGAAGTTGACACTTTTTATAATCCCGCAAAACGAATGCGGTTTTTTTTTTTGGTTTTTTTTTTTGGGGGGGGGGGTAAACTGGAATCAGCCTGTCTGTCCGTCTGTCCATACCTGTGTCCGTCTGTGTACAAAATACAAGTAAATTTTGTGTCGCAAACTTCTCTTACAGTTTTGCTGCTAATGTATTGAAATTGAGTGCATACTGAAGTTGTGCAAGACACAGTTTTCAATCACCTTCTCTCTTTGATTCCCTTTAGGGGTTTGTCCATATTGCCACAAAGTTGGAATATCAACCATATTATGGGTTTGAGAAACAAGCAGTCAGTGATATAGCCAAGAATTGGATGTCGGCTTATATAAGACCTAAATGTACTTTGGTAAGAGGTAAGTATTTATAAGCATGTCTGCTATTTATTGTAGAATACATTTACTTCATCTTCCTCGCTGTTTTATAAGGCATGAAAAACTTGGGTCAGTGGGTTCAAAATTGTTTATTGGAAGTGCCAAGTTTTTCCTGTTTATTTATTTGTCATTTCCTTATCATAATTTTTTTTGTATTGATATTTCCGGTCGACCTTTAAATATTGAAGGGGGGTATATTTAGCTTACTTTAGTATGAAGCCCTCAAGGTGAGCTTTTGTGATCATGTTGTATTCCATGTATATTGCCTTTCATCATTTTCTACCTTGTATATGCCCCAGAGTCATTTTTTTAACCCTTTACCACACAATGACGACTTTAAACGACACCAAGAAAGAAGCCTTTCGAAAACATTGTGGGAAAAGGAGAAAATGCTGGTAACTAGCATTTTCTCCTTTTGCCACAAAGTTTTCTACCCTATGGAAGAAAAATTGCATCATTAGAGCCACTATGAAATTGTCTTCTGCAAATGCTTTGAATTTGGATCCATTGAAGATTTTGCTGAGTGGGAAAGGGTTAAGTGGGATTGTCCTGAAACTTGGTCAGAATGTTGTCTTGATAGCATCTCATATGACTATGGAAATTGATTATCTCTTTACCTCACAATGCTGACTTTTGACGACCCTGAGAAAGAAGCCTTTTGAAAACATTGTTTTCTCTCTTCTTCGATACAAATTTCGAATTTTCAGTTACTTTTATTTTAAAGTCTGCAAATGCCCCAAGTTGGATTAGTGTAAAATTTTTGTAGTTTGGTAAAGAGTTGTATTGGATCAAACACATAGAAGGTTGGGAATAAAAGATTTAACCCTTTACTCCATAGATACTCATTTCTACGCATTGCTGGTAGGAGCCTTTAGAAAACATTGTGGCAAAAGGTGAAATTGCTCGTCATGACGAGCAATTTCACCTTTTGCCACAATGTTTTCTATGCTATCAAAAGTTATCATATACACATAAGAAACAGCTTCATCCTTGCTGTTATTTAGGGTCAATTAGAGATACCATAGAAATGCCTTATGGGGTAAAGGGGTAACTCTTTATATAGAGTCCTATCTTCATTGACCCTCACGAAAATTGCTTTTGAAAACATTGAGGGACAAGGAGAAAATGCTGGTAACCAGCATTGTTTCTTTTTCCACAATTTTTTTTACTCTTTCAAAGATGAATACATGAAACTAAATGTATGACTAACTGAGCCCCATTAATTTTGTTGTCTGTACATGCTTTCATTTTGGACTAGGCTAAATTTTTGTAGTCCAAGTAAATTACATTTTCATTTTGTATTATCTGTTACAGCTAGGATTAACCCATATAACTCCGAGATCATGATGATGGACAGTGTAGAGTTAAATGATCTGATTCCTCCAAATTGTGGATTCAGGCAAGTAAAGCCAGTACTTTTAGCTTAGCTGTATTAAAAAGAAAAGTTGAGATGAGCTTAGCCAGGGTATGCCTCATATATTTATTTACATACAATGTAAATCCAGATTGGAGTTGAAAATCAGTCTGATCTAATATCCACTTTGCCAAATCCTGAATTCTGACTTGTCACAAAGGTATTTTTAACCCATTACCACAGATTCCTACATTTGACACCCCGGAGAAAGAAGCCCTTTGAAAACACTGTAGAAAATGGGAGAAAATGCCAGCATTTTCTCCTTTTCCCACAGTGTTTTCTATCCTTCCCAGAACAAATTTCAATTTTTCAGTCACCTTTATTTTGTCATCTGCAAATGCTTTCAATTTGAACCAGTCTAAAATTTTCTTTTGTGGTAAAGAGTTAAATAGCAATGATATTGTGTGATGATCGAAAAAGTCAAAATTTGTTTGGCAATGAATGATTGACCCTTTACCACACAAGATAGCATTTGATAAGCTTGCAGTTTGACCATTTACAGCACAATGCAGACTTTTAGGGACACTGAGAAAGGAGAAAATGCTGGTTACCAGCATTTTATCCTTTTCCTCCAATGTTTTGGTAAAGAGTTTAAGCTTAGGAAAATACTGTTGAAACAAGTCATAGCTCTTTTTTACACAGTATTTTCCAAAAAACACTATTTTTTAAGGCAATGCATACCAAGAAAAACAGAGTTTTCACACAAAGCTTCTGGTTAAAAAACAATAATTTTCTTTCCTTCAAATTTTTCAAATCGTAAAATGGACTTAACCCATTACCACACAATTCCTACTTTTGACGACCTTGAGAAAGAAGCCTTTAGAAAACAGAAAACATTGTGGGAAAAGGAGAAAATGCTGGTAACCAGCATTTTCTCCTTCTCCCACAAGGTTTTCTACCCTTCATGAAACAAATTTTAAATTTTCAGTCACTTTTATTTTGTCATCTGCAAATGCTTTCGATTTGGATAAACCTAAAATATTGTCATTTGGTAATGACTTGATGGATCTGTAATGTATTATAGTATAATGACTTGCTTAGTATTTTGCCTGAAGAATATGTGTTGACTCATTACCACACAATCCCTACTTTTGACGCCCGTGAAAAAGAAGCATTTAGAAAGCATTGTGGGAAAAGGAGAAAATGCTGGTAACCAGCATTTTCTCCTTTTCCCACAATGTTTTCTACCCTTCACGAAACAAATTTCAAATTTTCAGTCACTTTTATTTTGTCATCTGCAAATGCTTTCAATTTGGACCAGTCTAAAATTTTGTTGTTTGGTAATGAGTTAAGACCCTTTTTGCCAGAGCATGGCTCAAATTTATTGTTCGGTTTAACCCTTATCCTGTTGAGTAACTGAGATGAAATTTTCAAGTTGATTGTACAACCCAAATGTTGCAATTTCAAGGGTATTTTTTAGGGAATATATATCTACTTAGTGGAGAATGTAGATCCAAGATCAGACTGCATGTTCTGTGCAGTCTGATCTTGATCTACACTTTCCGCAAAAGGTCAGTGGATAAGGCTTAGCAGCCTTAGGGTTAAATGAACCAGAATTTACTAATCCTTTATCATTTTTTTTTTCTACATTTTAGGCCCACTAAAGCCATGGGAGATTTACAGTGTATCTTAGAAGGATTAAAAGAGTAAGAAAATGGCTTTTTTTACCTGAAACTCTTTACAGTACGACAAAATATCATACTACTCCAAATTGAAAACATTTGCAGACGTCAAACTCAAGTATATTGAAACTTTTCAATTTTTTTGTCAAATTGCTGGTGGGGTATAAAGTCGCATTCAGTGACAGCTCTAGTTTCTTCTTCATTTAAGTAGTATTCAGGATTGTTTGGTAAATGTTTGACTTTCTTGGGGGCCTACATTAATGTAATCTTTTACCAAGCAAGAAAATTCCATACTTGTCCAATTTGAAAGCATTTGCAGATGATAATATAGAAGTAGTTAAAAGGATAATTTCTGTCTTTTTTATTTTGTTTCTTTTCACATTACCACAGAATCCCTACTTTTGACGCCCCTAAGAAAGAAGCCTTTTGAAAACACTGTAGGAAAAGGAGAAAATGCTGGTAACCAGCATTTTCTCCTTTTCCCACAGTGTTTTCTATCCTTCCCAGAACAAATTTCAGTTTTTCAGTGACTTTTGTGTTGTTGTCTGCAAATGCTTTTGATTTGGACAAGTCTAAAATATTGTCGTTTGGTAAAGAGTTAAAAGGATTGGACTTGTCTTTGTAAGGTCAGAAAAAATTGTGAAAAAAAAAAAAGGAGAAAAACTCTGATGTCCAGCATTTTCTCCTTTTTCCGCAAAGTTTTCAGAAGCTTTGGACTTTGAGACTTATCCATATTTATAGCACCAGCTTTTTAGCTCACCTGAGCACGAAGTGCTCATGGTGAGCTATTGTGATCGTGCTGTGTCCGTCGTCTGTCGTCCGTCGTCAACTTTTTACCTTGTGTACGCTCTAGAGGCCACAGTTTTGGTCGGATACTCATGAAAGTTGGTCAGGATGTTTGTCTTGATGAAATCTCAGACGAGTTCGAAAATGGGTCATGTGGGGTCAAAAACTAGGTCACTAGGTCAAATCTTAGAAAAACCTTGTGTACGCTCTAGAGGCCACATTTTGAGTCGGATACTCATGAAAGTTGGTTGGGATGTTTGTCTCGATGATATCTCGGACGACTTAG
Organism: Tridacna crocea; assembly: GCA_943736015.1. Classification (NCBI taxonomy): domain Eukaryota; kingdom Metazoa; phylum Mollusca; class Bivalvia; order Cardiida; family Cardiidae; genus Tridacna; species Tridacna crocea. The sequence continues at coordinate 23,340,803 of OX031069.1, forward strand.
AAAACGGGTCACGTGGGGTCAAAAACTAGGTCACTAGGTCAAATCTTAGAAAAACCTTGTGTATGCTCTAGAGGCCACATTTTGAGTCGGATACTCATGAAAGTTGGTTGGGATGTTTGTCTCGATGATATCTCGGACGACTTAGAAAACGGGTCACGTGGGGTCAAAAACTAGGTCACTAGGTCAAATCTTAGAAAAACCTTGTGTACGCTCTAGAGGCCGCATTTTGAGTCAAATACTCATGAAAGTTGGTCAGGATGTTTGTCTCGATGATATCTCGGACGAGTTCGAAAATGGGTCACGTGGGGTCAAAAACTAGGTCACCAGGTCAAATCTTAGAAAAACCTTGTGTACGCTCTAGAGGCCGCATTTTCAGTTGGATGCTCATGAAAGTTGGTCAGGATGTTTGTCTGGATGATATCTCGGACAAGTTAGAAAATGGGTCACGTGGGGTCAAAAACTAGGTCACCAGGTCAAATCTTAGAAAAACCTTGTCTACGCTCTAGAGGCCGCATTTTCAGTCAGATACTCATGAAAGTTGGTCAGGATGTTTGTCTGGATGATATCTCGGACGAGTTCGAAAGTGGGTTACGTGGGGTCAAAACTAGGTCACCAGGTCAAATCTTAGAAAAACCTTGTGTACGCTCTAGAGGCCGCATTTTCAGTCAGATACTCATGAAAGTTGGTCAGGATGTTTGTCTGGATGATATCTCGGACGAGTTCGAAAGTGGGTTACGTGGGGTCAAAACTAGGTCACCAGGTCAAATCTTAGAAAAACCTTGTGTACGCTCTAGAGGCCACATTTTCAGTTGGATACTCATGAAAAATGGTCAGAATGTTTGTCTGGATGATATCTCGGACGAGTTTGAAAGTGGGTCACGTGGGGTCAAAAACTAGGTCACCAGGTCAAATTTTAGAAAAACCTTTTGTAGGGTCTAGAGGCCACATTTTCAGTCGGATACTCATGAAAGTTGGTCAGGATGTTTGTCTGGATGATATCTCGGACGAATTTGAAAATGGGTCATGTGGGGTCAAAAACTAGGTCACTAGGTTAAATCTTAGAAAAACCTTTTGTACGCTCTAGAGGCCACATTTTCAGTTGGATACTCATGAAAGTTGGTTGGGATGTTTGTCTGGATGATATCTCGGACGAGTTCGAAAATGGGTCACGTGGGGTCAAAAACTAGGTCACTAGGTCAAATCTTAGAAAAACCTTTTGTACGGTCTAGAGGCCACATTTTCAGTTGGATACTCATGAAAGTTGATCAGGATGTTTGCCTGGATGATATCTCGGACAAGAAAGAAAATGGGTCATGTGGGGTCAAAAACTAGGTCACTAGGTCAAATGTTAGAAAAACCTTTTGTAGGCTCTAGAGGCCACATTTTCAGTCCGAAACTCTTGTAAGTTGGTCAGAATGTTTGTCTTGATGATATCTCAGACAGGTTTGAAAATGGGTCATTGGGGGTTAAAAACTAGGTCACCAGGTCAAATCTTAGAAAAACCGTGTATATGCTCTGGATGCCACATTTTCAGTCCAACACTCTTGAAAATTAGTCAGAATGTTTGCCTTTATAATATCTTGGATGAGTTTGAAAATGGGTCATGTTGGGTCAGAAACTGGGTCAATAGGTCAAATGTTATAAACACCTTTTGTATGCTCTGGAGGACACATTTTCAGTCTGATACTCCTAAAACTTGTTCATAATATTTGTCCTGGTGATACCTTGAATGAGTTTGAAAATGGGTCATGTGGAGTCAAAAACTAGGTCAATGGGTCAAATATTAGAAAAACCTTGTGCACACACTCCAGAGGCTACATTTTCTGCCTGATACTCTTCAGACTTGGTCAGAATGTTTGTTTTGGTGATGTCTCAAAAGAGTTTGATAATGGGTATTTGTCGGGTCCAAAACTAGGTCACTTGATGAAATCTTAGAAAAACCTTTTGTACACTGTAAAGGCCACATTTTCAGTCCAATACTCATGAAACTTGGCCAGAATGTTTGTCTTATTGATATCTCAAAAGTGTTTGATGATGGGTAATGTCTGATAAAAAACTAGGTCACTGGGAAACTAGATGGTGCATGTTTGGTCAATAAACTCAGGTGAGTGATTTCAGGGCCATCATGGCCCTCTTGTTTGATATATTTCTGCAAGGTTTTCAAGTCTTCTTCTTTAGGGTTGTTAACAATCGGATTCGTGTGGTAAAGGGTTAAAACCTGTTTATAATCAATTCCTTTTCTAGAATATCTTTAACCTTTTAATATGGACAAAGCCTGAAAGGCTTTTGAAACATTGTTGGAAAATGAAATGCCTTAACATGTATCAAGCATTGGTAAACAAATGAGTGAGTGAGTGAGTGAGTCAGTCAGTGAGTGGATGTGCAAGTGAGTGAGTGATTCGGTGGATGTGCAAGTGAGTGAGTGATTCGGTGGATGTGCAAGTGAGTTAGTGAGTGATTCGGTGGATATGCAAGTGAGTGAGTGAGAGAGTGACTGAAAATCATGCAACTTTATTATCTGATATCATTTCCCTAAACAGTTTGCCAGCAGGTCAATATTTAGTGAACAATCAGCCCAAGAGGGATCATGTGACTATCTTCAAAGCTGCTCCAGAAGGAGAGAGGTGAGTTTTAAACCTCTGTCTTGAAATGGTTTTGTTTTTCATTGTTGTATATTATGCATGCATTTTTGCTAGGAAAAATACTTCACTTACCTGTAGGAAGGGGAGCAGGGGACTTCCCTTGAACTGCAATTATCTCTTTGGTGCATGACCAAATCAAAGACTTATTTAAATTTAAAAATCTGCCTGAAACAAAGAAAGTATGGCTCAAATATTAGCTAGTGTTTGTGATAAGGTGAAAAACATGGTGGGAAAAGAAGGCTGGCCCCTAGCATTTTCTGTTTTCAAAAGCCCTTTTCCTCTAGCATGTTCAAATCATTATCTGTAAATGCTTTCAACTTGGCCCAGTCTAAAATCTAGTTTTTTGATAAAGGATTGATGACACTGGTCACAACTCATCCTATTCGTGAACTCTTTACCAGACAACCCTGAGTTTTCATGACTCCTTAAGATAGAAGCCTTTTGAAAAAAATGTTGGAAAAGGAGAAAATGCTGGTAACTAGCATTTTCCTCTTTTACCACAATGTTTTCTACCCTTCCCAAACCAAATTTTAATTTTTCAGTCACATTAATTTGCTGTCTGCTAATACTTTCAGTTTGGACTAGTCTATAAATTTATCATTTGGTAAAGAGTTAATTGTTTTGTTTTGCTTCATTTTAAGCAGGATTTCCTCAGCATTATCAACCATGGATAACTTTACTCAGATAAGCACTTTAACCCTTTACCACACAATCCCAACTTTCAACACCTCTGTGAAAGAAGCCCTTTGAAAACATTGTAGGAAAAGGAGAAAAAATGCTGGTCACCAGCATTTTCTCCTTTTCCCACAATGTTTTCTTCCCTTCCTAAAATCTTCATCAAAAGACAAAACGTAAGGCTTGTCCAAATGAAAAGCATTTGCAGAGGTAAAGATAAATGTTATTCTAAAATTGAAACTTGACTTTAGAAGAGTTGAAAACATTGTGGGAAAAGGAGAAAATGCTGGTAACCAGCATTTTCTCCTTTCCCCACAAGTTTTCAGAAGCCTTCTTCCTCTGGATGGTAAACACCAGGGATTGTTTGGAAAAGGTTTACATAAGTTTCAATTCTTTGGTCACATTTATTGTGTTGTCTGCAAATGCTTTCAGTTTGGACCAATCTAAAATTTTGACGTTTGGGAAAGCATAAAGGCTTATGGCTCACTAGCCTCTTTTCATGTATTATTGCAGGGGACCATTTTGTCAGATGAGCACTTAAAGGCCTATGGCTATCTAGCCTCTTTACATGTATTATTGCAGGGGACCATTTGTCAGATGAGCACTTTAAGGTCTAATCTCTCTTGTCTCTTGTGATGTATTATTGCAGGGGACTATTTTTTCAGATGAGCACTTTAAGGCCTTTGGCTCTCTTGCCTCTTTTCATATATTATTGCAGGGGACCATTTTGTCAGATGAGCACTTTAAGGTCTAATCTGTCTTGTCTCTTGTGATGTATTATTGCAGGGGACCATTTTTTCAGATGAGCCCTTTAAGGCCTATGGCTCTCTTGCCTCTTTTCATGTATTATTGCAGGGGACCATTTTTTCAGATGAGCCCTTTAAGGCCTATGGCTCTCTTGCCTCTTTTCATGTATTATTGCAGGGGACCATTTTTTCAGATGAGCACTTTAAGGCCTATGTCTCTCTTGTCTCTTGTCATGAATTATTGCAGGGGTCCATTTTTTCAGATGAACACTGTAAGGCCTATGGCTCTCTTGTCTCTTGTCATGTATTATTGCAGGGGACCATTTTTTCAGATGAGCACTTTAAGGCCTATGGCTCTCTTGCCTCTTTTCATGTATTTTTTGCAGGGGACCATTTTGTCAGATGAGCACTTTAAGGCCTATGGCTCTCTTGTCTCTTTTCATGTATTATTGCAGGGGACCATTATGTCAGATGAGCACTTTAAGGCCTTAAGGCCTATGGCTCTCTTGTTTCTTTTCATGTATTATTGCAGGGGACCATTTTTTCAGATGAACACTTTAAGGCCTATGGCTCTTTTGTCTCTTGTGATGTATTATTGCAGGGGACCATTTTTTCAGATGAGCCCGTTAAGGCCTATGGCTCTCTTGCCTCTTTTCATGTATTATTGCAGGGGACCATTTTGTCAGATGAGCACTTTAAGGCCTATGGCTCTCTTGTCTCTTTTCATGTATTATTGAAGGGGACCATTTTGTCAGATGAGCACTTTAAGGCCTATGGCTCTCTTGTGTCTTTTCATGTATTATTGCAGGGGACCATTATGTCAGATGAGCACTTTAAGGCATTAAGGCCTATGGCTCTTTTGTTTCTTTTCATGTATTATTGCAGGGGACCATTTTGTCAGATGAGCACTTTAAGACCTATGGCTCTCTTGTTTCTTTTCATGTATTATTGCAGGGGACCATTTTTTCAGATGAACACTTTAAGGCCTATGGCTCTCATGCCTCTTTTTATATATTATTGCTAGGGACCATTTTTTCAGATGAGCACTTTAAGGTCTAATCTCTCTTGCCTCTTTCCATGTACTATTTCAGGGGACCATTTTGTCAGATGAGCACTTTAAAGCCTATGGATCTCATGCCTCTTTTCATGTATTATTGCAGGGGACCATTTTGTCAGATTAGCACTTTAAGGCCTATGGCTCTCTTGCCTCTTGTCATGTATTATTGCAGGGGACCATTTTGTCAGATGAGCACTTTAAGGCCTATGGCTCTCTTGTTTCTTGTCATGTATTATTGCAGGGGACCATTTTGTCAGATGAGCACTTTAAGGCCTATGGCTCTCTTGTTTCTTATGTATTATTGCAGGGGACCATTTTGTCAGATGAGCACTTTAAGGCCTTAACTCTTTACCACATGAGAAAATTTTAGACTGGTTCAAATTGAAAGCATTTGCAGACGACAAAATAAAGGTGACTGAAAAATTGAAATTTGTTCTGGGAAGTGTAGAAAACACTGTGGGAAAAGGAGAAAATGCTGGTTACCAGCATTTTCTCCTTTTCCCACAGTGTTTTCAAAAGGCTTCTTTCTCAGGGGCGTCAAAAGTAGGGATTGTGTGGTAATGGGTTAAGGCCTATGGCTCTCTTGTTTCTTGTCATGTACTATTGCAGGGGACCATTTTGTCAGATTTGCACTTTAAGGCCTATGGCTCTCTTGTCTCTTGTCATGTATTATTGCAGGGGACCATTTTGTCAGATGAGCACTTTAAGGCCTTTGGCTCTCTTGCCTCTTTTCATATATTATTGCAGGGGACCATTTTGTCAGATGAGCACTTTAAGGTCTAATCTGTCTTGTCTCTTGTGATGTATTATTGCAGGGGACCATTTTTTCAGATGAGCCCTTTAAGGCCTATGGCTCTCTTGCCTCTTTTCATGTATTATTGCAGGGGACCATTTTTTCAGATGAGCCCTTTAAGGCCTATGGCTCTCTTGCCTCTTTTCATGTATTATTGCAGGGGACCATTTTTTCAGATGAGCACTTTAAGGCCTATGGCTCTCTTGTCTCTTGTCATGAATTATTGCAGGGGTCCATTTTTTCAGATGAACACTGTAAGGCCTATGGCTCTCTTGTCTCTTGTGATGTATTATTGCAGGGGACCATTTTTTCAGATGAGCACTTTAAGGCCTATGGCTCTCTTGCCTCTTTTCATGTATTTTTTGCAGGGGACCATTTTGTCAGATGAGCACTTTAAGGCCTATGGCTCTCTTGTCTCTTTTCATGTATTATTGAAGGGGACCATTTTGTCAGATGAGCACTTTAAGGCCTATGGCTCTCTTGTGTCTTTTCATGTATTATTGCAGGGGACCATTATGTCAGATGAGCACTTTAAGGCCTTAAGGCCTATGGCTCTCTTGTTTCTTTTCATGTATTATTGCAGGGGACCATTTTTTCAGATGAACACTTTAAGGCCTATGGCTCTCTTGTCTCTTGTGATGTATTATTGCAGGGGACCATTTTTTCAGATGAGCCCGTTAAGGCCTATGGCTCTCTTGTCTCTTGTCATGTATTATTGCAGGGGACCATTTTTTCAGATGAGCACTTTAAGGCCTATGGCTCTCTTGTCTCTTTTCATGTATTATTGAAGGGGACCATTTTGTCAGATGAGCACTTTAAGGCCTATGGCTCTCTTGTGTCTTTTCATGTATTATTGCAGGGGACCATTATGTCAGATGAGCACTTTAAGGCCTTAAGGCCTATGGCTCTTTTGTTTCTTTTCATGTATTATTGCAGGGGACCATTTTGTCAGATGAGCACTTTAAGACCTATGGCTCTCTTGTTTCTTTTCATGTATTATTGCAGGGGACCATTTTTTCAGATGAACACTTTAAGACCTATGGCTCTCATGCCTCTTTTTATATATTATTGCTAGGGACCATTTTTTCAGATGAGCACTTTAAGGTCTAATCTCTCTTGCCTCTTTCCATGTACTATTGCAGGGGACCATTTTGTCAGATGAGCACTTTAAAGCCTATGGATCTCATGCCTCTTTTCATGTATTATTGCAGGGGACCATTTTGTCAGATTAGCACTTAAAGGCCTATGGCTCTCCTGCCTCTTGTCATGTATTATTGCAGGGGACCATTTTGTCAGATGAGCACTTTAAGGCCTATGGCTCTCTTGTTTCTTGTCATGTATTATTGCAGGGGACCATTTTGTCAGATGAGCACTTTAAGGCCTTAACTCTTTACCACACGAGAAAATTTTAGACTGGTTCAAATTGAAAGCATTTGCAGACGACAAAATAAAGGTGACTGAAAAATTGAAATTTGTTCTGGGAAGGGTAGAAAACACTGTGGGAAAAGGAGAAAATGCTGGTTACCAGCATTTTCTCCTTTTCCCACAGTGTTTTCAAAAGGCTTCTTTCTCAGGGGCGTCAAAAGTAGGGATTGTGTGGTAATTGGTTAAGGCCTATGGCTCTCTTGTTTCTTGTCATGTATTATTGCAGGGGACCATTTTGTCAGATTTGCACTTTAAGGCCTTTGGCTCTCTTGTCTCTTGTCATGTATTATTGCAGGGGACCATTTTTTCAGATGAGCACTTTAAGGCCTTTGGCTCTCTTGCCTCTTTTCATATATTATTGCAGGGGACCATTTTGTCAGATGAGCACTTTAAGGTCTAATCTGTCTTGTCTCTTGTGATGTATTATTGCAGGGGACCATTTTTTCAGATGAGCCCTTTAAGGCCTATGGCTCTCTTGCCTCTTTTCATGTATTATTGCAGGGGACCATTTTTTCAGATGAGCCCTTTAAGGCCTGTGGCTCTCTTGCCTCTTTTCATGTATTATTGCAGGGGACCATTTTTTCAGATGAGCACTTTAAGGCCTATGTCTCTCTTGTCTCTTGTCATGAATAATTGCAGGGGTCCATTTTTTCAGATGAACACTGTAAGGCCTATGGCTCTCTTGTCTCTTGTGATGTATTATTGCAGGGGACCATTTTTTCAGATGAGCACTTTAAGGCCTATGGCTCTCTTGTCTCTTGTCATGAATTATTGCAGGGGACCATTTTTTCAGATGAGCCCTTTAAGGCCTATGGCTCTCTTGTCTCTTGTCATGTATTATTGCAGGGGACCATTTTTTCAGATGAGCACTTTAAGGCCTATGGCTCTCTTGCCTCTTTTCATGTATTTTTTGCAGGGGACCATTTTGTCAGATGAGCACTTTAAGGCCTTAAGGCCTATGGCTCTTTTGTTTCTTTTCATGTATTATTGCAGGGGACCATTTTGTCAGATGAGCACTATAAGACCTATGGCTCTCTTGTTTCTTTTCATGTATTATTGCAGGGGACCATTTTTTCAGATGAACACTTTAAGGCCTATGGCTCTCATGCCTCTTTTTATATATTATTGCTGGGGACCATTTTTTCAGATGAGCACTTTAAGGTCTAATCTCTCTTGCCTCTTTCTATGTACTATTGCAGGGGACCATTTTGTCAGATGAGCACTTTAAAGCCTATGGATCTCATGCCTCTTTTCATGTATTATTGCAGGGGACCATTATGTCAGATTAGCACTTAAAGGCCTATGGCTCTCTTGCCTCTTGTCATGTATTATTGCAGGGGACCATTTTGTCAGATGAGCACTTTAAGGCCTATGGCTCTCTTGTTTCTTGTCATGTATTATTGCAGGGGACCATTTTGTCAGATGAGCACTTTAAGGCTTATGTCTCTCTTGTTTCTTATCATGTATTATTGCAGGGGACCATTTTGTCAGATGAGCACTTTAAGGCCTTAAGGCCTATGGCTCTCTTGTTTCTTGTCATGTATAATTGTAGGGGACCATTTTGTCAGATGAGCACTTTAAGACCTATGGCTCTCTTGTTTCTTTTCATGTATTATTGCAGGGGACCATTTTGTCAGATTTGCACTTTAAGGCCTATGGCTCTCTTGTCTCTAGTCATGTATTATTGCAGGGGACCATTTTGTCAGATGAGCACTTTAAGGCCTATGGCTCTCTTGTTTCTTGTCATGTATTATTGCAGGGGACCATTTTGTCAGATGAGCACTTTAAGGCCTATGGCTCTCTTGTTTCTTATCATGTATTATTGCAGGGGACCATTTTGTCAGATGAGCACTTTAAGGCCTTAACTCTTTACCACACGAGAAAATTTTAGACTGGTTCAAATTGAAAGCATTTGCAGACGACAAAATAAAGGTGACTGAAAAATTGAAATTTGTTCTGGGAAGGGTAGAAAACACTGTGGGAAAAGGAGAAAATGCTGGTTACCAGCATTTTCTCCTTTTCCCACAGTGTTTTCAAAAGGCTTCTTTCTCAGGGGCGTCAAAAGTAGGGATTGTGTGGTAATTGGTTAAGGCCTATGGCTCTCTTGTTTCTTGTCATGTATTATTGCAGGGGACCATTTTGTCAGATTTGCACTTTAAGGCCTTTGGCTCTCTTGTCTCTTGTCATGTATTATTGCAGGGGACCATTTTTTCAGATGAGCACTTTAAGGCCTTTGGCTCTCTTGCCTCTTTTCATATATTATTGCAGGGGACCATTTTGTCAGATGAGCACTTTAAGGTCTAATCTGTCTTGTCTCTTGTGATGTATTATTGCAGGGGACCATTTTTTCAGATGAGCCCTTTAAGGCCTATGGCTCTCTTGCCTCTTTTCATGTATTATTGCAGGGGACCATTTTTTCAGATGAGCCCTTTAAGGCCTGTGGCTCTCTTGCCTCTTTTCATGTATTATTGCAGGGGACCATTTTTTCAGATGAGCACTTTAAGGCCTATGTCTCTCTTGTCTCTTGTCATGAATAATTGCAGGGGTCCATTTTTTCAGATGAACACTGTAAGGCCTATGGCTCTCTTGTCTCTTGTGATGTATTATTGCAGGGGACCATTTTTTCAGATGAGCACTTTAAGGCCTATGGCTCTCTTGTCTCTTGTCATGAATTATTGCAGGGGACCATTTTTTCAGATGAGCCCTTTAAGGCCTATGGCTCTCTTGTCTCTTGTCATGTATTATTGCAGGGGACCATTTTTTCAGATGAGCACTTTAAGGCCTATGGCTCTCTTGCCTCTTTTCATGTATTTTTTGCAGGGGACCATTTTGTCAGATGAGCACTTTAAGGCCTTAAGGCCTATGGCTCTTTTGTTTCTTTTCATGTATTATTGCAGGGGACCATTTTGTCAGATGAGCACTATAAGACCTATGGCTCTCTTGTTTCTTTTCATGTATTATTGCAGGGGACCATTTTTTCAGATGAACACTTTAAGGCCTATGGCTCTCATGCCTCTTTTTATATATTATTGCTGGGGACCATTTTTTCAGATGAGCACTTTAAGGTCTAATCTCTCTTGCCTCTTTCCATGTACTATTGCAGGGGACCATTTTGTCAGATGAGCACTTTAAAGCCTATGGATCTCATGCCTCTTTTCATGTATTATTGCAGGGGACCATTATGTCAGATTAGCACTTAAAGGCCTATGGCTCTCTTGCCTCTTGTCATGTATTATTGCAGGGGACCATTTTGTCAGATGAGCACTTTAAGGCCTATGGCTCTCTTGTTTCTTGTCATGTATTATTGCAGGGGACCATTTTGTCAGATGAGCACTTTAAGGCTTATGTCTCTCTTGTTTCTTATCATGTATTATTGCAGGGGACCATTTTGTCAGATGAGCACTTTAAGGCCTTAAGGCCTATGGCTCTCTTGTTTCTTGTCATGTATAATTGTAGGGGACCATTTTGTCAGATGAGCACTTTAAGACCTATGGCTCTCTTGTTTCTTTTCATGTATTATTGCAGGGGACCATTTTGTCAGATTTGCACTTTAAGGCCTATGGCTCTCTTGTCTCTTGTCATGTATTATTGCAGGGGACCATTTTTTCAGATGAGCACTTTAAGGCATATGGCTCTCTTGTTTCTTGTCATGTATTATTGCAGGGGACCATTTTGTCAGATGAGTACTTTAAGGTTTCATCTCTCTTTTCTCTTGTCATGTATTATTGCAGGGGACCATTTGACCTACACTACTATCATGCCACTCAGAAAATCTACCAGAAGGGAAAGGAGCCAATCCGAGCAAGATGGGTTCCCATAGATACAGAACTGCTGCTACAACATCAGAAGAGATTGAATCTCATACCGTGTACTTTTACTGTTAATGGTATGTGCTGTAACATGCTTGTTTACTAAACATTCTCTTCTAAACCTTTACTAGGTTTTGACCCTGAGAAGAAACCATCTGAAAGCATTGCGAGAAAAGAAGAAATACTGCTAACCAGCATTTTCTTTTTTTTCCCACAATCTCTTTTTTATTCTTTCAGTAACAAAGTTTGTTACTGGAGCATTATTTAACTCATTACCAAACGACAAAATTTTAGGTTTGTCCAAGTCGAAAGCATTTGCAGACAACAAAATAAAAGTGACTGAAAATTTGAAATTTGTTTTGGGAAGGTAGAAAACATTGTTTTCTACAGGCTTCTTTCTCAGGGTCGTCAAAAGTAGGGCTTGTGTGGTTAATGGGTTAATGGATGTGTCGTCTGCAAATTCTTTCATTTCGGACAAGGCTATAATTTTGTCATCTGGTAAAGGGTATATCTCATTACAAATGGACAAAAATTTGGATACACTGAAATTTAAAGAATACTAGTATACCTTTTAGTGTTGCACAGAACGGTTGCTATCTTTAAAAGAATAAAAACCACTGTTGGAAAAGAAGAAAAGGCTGAGTACTGATTACCAGCATTTCTTTTTTTTTTGTTTTTAAATGCCTCTCTCTGAAGATCCTGAAAACATGGGACTATTATATGATACTCCTATACCAAACAGGGTACAGGACAATTAGATAATAAAACTTAAGAATTATCCATATTGACCATTTTCAGATGATGAATTTATTATTGCTAAATTGGTGGGACATTCCCTATAGTGGGTAGAAAACATTCTGAAAGAGAAGAAAAATGCTAGTTACCCTCCTTCTTACACATTGCTTTCAGTAGTTATACACTTGCAAAACAAATGTTTTCGGGGTATACTCGAATCAGCCTGTGTATCCGTCTGTGTGTCCGTCAGTGTACAAAATACTAGTAATTTTGTGTCGCCAACTCCTTCTTAGTTTTCCTTCAATTGCATTGAAACTTTTGAAATATACTGATCATAATTATATTGAAACTTTACAATTTTTCTGTCAAATCACTGGCAGGGTATAAAGTTGCATTCAGTGACAGCTCTAGTTTATTTAAGAAATAATCTTCTTTATCGTAGTATATCGTTCAATAAACCACAGTTGTGAGTTATGGGGCACAATAAATAATCTACGAGGGCAATAGCTATCGCCCTCGTGGATTATTTATTGTGCCTTATAACTCACAACTGTGGTTTATTGAATGATATACCACGATAGAAAGAAGATTATTTCGATTCTAACTTGGCCAATTCTTAATGAAAGGAAAACAAGTTCAAACTAAGAGAAAAAATGCAGATGAAGATTATGTTCCATTGAATAACTCACTCATTGAATGACGTCACTCTGCATGGATTGTTGTAGATTTTACCATGTTTTCCTTGCACTGTGTTTACAGAGCCAAAGTCACATGTCATGTTAGAATCTTCATTTAAATAGTATTCAGGATTGTTTGGTAAATGTTTGACTTTCTTGGGGGCCTACATTAAAGTAATCTTTTACCAAGCAAGAAAATTTCATACTTGTCCAATTTGAAAGCATTTGCAGATGATAATACAGAAGTAATTAAAATGATAATTTCTGTCTTTTTTTATTTTGTTTCTTTTCACAGAGGCTCAAGGAAAATCAGCCCAAGCAAAAGAACAGAAATCTGGAAAAAAGAAGAAAAAACGCAAGCAGAAAAAGAAAAAAGCTTAGATGGATTTATTAAAATCTGTTTACCTACTTCTGTTACTATAAAATACATTAAACATTATGTTACAGTTTCTCCATTTGTCATACTAATTAAGGGTCCAGAAAATGGAACCATAATCAAAATGTTAAAGGCCCATTAGAGGCCAAATGCATCAAACTGGGAAACTTTAAGTTTTTTTGTTGGCTTTATTCTTCTGCTTGTAACAAGAATTTTGACCATCTGTACCGGCCTTACCGAACCATTTTTAATTTTTTCCTCACTGTTTATGGTACCAGAAGCTTTTGTGGACAGTGTAGATCAAGATCAGGTTGCACAATACAAGCAGTCTGATTTCTGATCTGCACAGTCCACTGCTATATCTTAATTTATGACAAAACTGTTTCTGGATCTTGTAGAGCACATGCATTTCTAGCTTTTTCAAAAATGCAGTTTATTCATTCAGTAAAAGGGTTATGGAAATTTTAGGTCTTATTTTCAGGAATTTTCAAAATCTAAAAATAATACCATTGGGGCTAAACCCAATGGTTTAGCCAATCAAGCCGTGTTACTTTCTATGTCTTAAGTTCGACTGTGAGTGAAACTCTGAGTGGTTGGTGAAAACATTAATTCTTCATCAGACAACAAAATTCAAGACATGTGCAATGTTACAGAAGATCTCACTCCTTTCTTACTGCATAGCTTTGTTCTGTATAAAGTCAGTACCTAACAACAGTGTTGCGGAGAATTCTCTTCAGCTTAGTTGTTATGGTGTTGGTCTTATAACTCTTCAAAATTTTAAACCCATCCAAATTGAAAGCATTTGTTGACAACAAATTAAACATGACTCACAAATTTAAACTTATTTTGGGAAGGGTAAAAAACATTGTAGGAAAAGGAGAAAATGCTGGTTACCAGCATTTTGTCCTTTTTCTACAATATTTTCAGAAAGCTTCTTTCTCGAGGTTGTTAAAAGCCGGGGTTGTGTGGTAAATGCACAGGTTCAAATCCTACCAGGTGTGGTTTGTTTCTGAGCTATGCATTTCTTGTCAACTCTTATGTTGGTAAGAGCAGATTGAAAGCATTTATAAATGACAAATCAAATTTGGTGCAGATGTTGAAGTTTGTCTTGAAAAGGTTACAAAACTGTGTGGAAAAAAAAAAAGGAGAAAATTGTGGTCACTAGCATTTTCTTTTTTCCCCAAAATGTTTTCTACTCTTCCAAAGTAAAGTTTATATTTTTGAGTCACTTTAATTTTGTCGTCTGCAAATGCTTTCAATTTGGACCAGTCTAAAATGTTTTTGTTTGGTAAAGGGTTTAGAGCATCAGACTCACAATAACTGCAATACTTTGAAGTGTATGAATTTAATTGACCTTTCTGTAAACGCGAGTTATGGCACGTGCCCCCTGAGTAACTGGCTTTATTGGCTGTCAAGCCTGACAAGCAAAAGAGATTGCGTCAAACTTTTTTATTTGCATGATGCCCAAGGCTGTGTTTTCATTGGCCGATAAGACGTTGGTAGACCTGTCAATGAAAATTGGCTGAAATGTCAATTTAGCTGTATTTTATACATATGATGCTAACATTTAGCCAGTATTGAGCCTTTGACTGTCTGAAACTGAAAAAAATATGTTCAGCTCTTGGTCACAGTCCATGATGTTATAATTTAGACATATGACTTTGTTTTTCTTGAAGCACTCTACGAAGAATTTTGCCCGACAGCGTTCGCGGAATTTCATCGATGAATTCTACACCTCCTCGAAGCTGCATGTGAGGTGCCACTTTACCTGAAAAGGACAAAACAAACCATTTCTCTTTATGACACAATCCCGAAAAGTTATGTACAGCTGTAAACCCTTTGTCACACAATCACAAATTTTAATGAAACCTGTTGAAAACATTATGGATTAAGAAGAAAATGCTTGTTACCAGAATGTTTTTTAACCTATTATAGACAAATTCCATAAGTTTAGCCATATCTAACTCTTTACCAAACAACAAAATTGTAGACTTTTCCAAATCATCCAAATCAAGCAAATGTCAGATTCTTTTTATCATATATCAATGTCTCATGATTAAAACCCAATCCACTTCTCTTAACTCTTTACCAAACAATCCCTGGTTTTAACAACCCTGAGATAGTAGCTTTTAAAAAAAAAAACACTTTGGGACAAGGAGAAAATGCTGGTAACCAGCTTGTTTTCATTTTCCCACAATGTTTTCTACCTTTCCCAAAGCACATTTCAATATTTTGGTCACATTAATTTTGTCATCTTGGACTAGTCTTTCTTTTTGTCATTTGGCAAAGAGTTAAAAACTATGAGATGACGTCAAATATGACAACACACATTTCTTTATTCAAATGTGTGAAAGACAATTCTGTTAGTGGGTAATAATAAACTGAAAATAGGGGAGGTTATGTGCTACTGCAAGTTATTATTAGTTTCTAGTCGTTGGAGTCACTTCTTTGTCCCACACTTTTTTCCATCTTATCCAAATCAGATCACCCAAAACTTGGTGGGAAAAGGAGAAAACGCTGGTAACCAGCATTTTCTCCTTTTCCCACAATGTTTTCAAAAGGCTTCATCCTCAGGGTCATAAAAAGTGGTCATTGTGTGATAAAGGGTTAACTCTTTACCAAATGACAAAATTGTGGACTAGTCCAAACTCAAAGCATTTGCCGAAGACAAAGTAAATGTGACTGAAAAATTATAGTTTGGTTGGTGAAGGGTAGAAAACATTGTGGGAAAAAAAGGAGAAAATGCTTGTTACCAGCATTTTCTCCTTTTTCCCACAATGTTTTCTAAAGGCTTTATCTCAGGTTCGTTAAAGGTCGGGATTGTGTGGGAATGGATTAAAAGTAAAAGCTTACAACCATACCTGCAACGTAATCTATTAATTCTCTTGGTGTAACATTTTTTCCCGCTCTTTTGACCACAAAGGCTTTAGGTAATTCTCCCGCCCTTTCATCGGGGATTCCGATCACGCCACAATCAGCAACTGCAGCATGGGTCAACAGGACATCTTCCAGAGAGGCTGGCGCTACCTGTAGTCCTTTAAACTTGATCAGTTCTTTCAGCCGGCCCACAATGTATAAATACCCATCTTGGTCCTCCATTCCTAGATCACCTGCAAAAATGTATCTTGGAAATCTTCACTTAATCTTAACCCTTAGGCTGCTAAGGGCGACTCACTGACCTTTTGCAGACAGTGTAGATCAAGATCAGACTGCACAGAATGTGCAGTCTGATCTTGAATCTACACTGTCCCATAAGGCAATACTTTTTCATAAAAAAGAAAGTTTGAAGAACCATTGTTCGATTTTTTTACTTTTGGTTTGAAAGTTTCATTCGATAAGGGTTAATGCAGACTGTAAATCAATCCTTTACCCTTGACTAAACATGGTGGCAAGAGAAAAAAATAATGATAATTTCCCTACAAAAACTTTTCTGCCTATTCTTAAACAAATTTCTGTTTTTGAGTTACAAACCCTTTCCCAAACAGTTACAAACCCTTTCCCAAACAAGCCCTGGTTTTTACATGTAGACCTGCAGTAAAAGTCTTTTGAAAACACTGAGGGAAAAGGAGAAATTGCTCGTAACAAGCAATTTCTTCTTTTCCCACAGTGTTTTCTACCCTGTTTGAGAACTTTCTGGCATTTTCTCCAAATCTAAAATTGTCATCTGCAAACTCTTTTGGTTTGGAAGAGTCCAAAATTTGTCACTTGGGAAAGGGTTAATGTTTCTTTCTCCAAATGCTTTACATTTAGACTAGTCTGAGGTTTTGTGAATTGGTATAGAATTAACTCTTTACCACAAGAGAAAATTTTAGACTGGTCCAAATTGAAAGCATTTGCAGACGACAAAGGTGACTAAAAATAGAAATTTGTTCTGGGAAGGGAAGAAAACACTGTGGGAAAAGGAGAAAATGCTGGTTACCAGCATTTTCTCCTTTTCCTACAGTGTTTTCAAAAGGCTTCTTTCTCAGGGGCTTCAAAAGTAGGGATTGTGTGGTAATGGGTTATTGAGACATGTAACCAGATTTTGACCAAAAAGGTCACCTGTAGTCATTATCAACATGATTATGTTCATGTGTTGCAAACGTTTGTTTTTTTTTAACCAGACCTGAAATTTTAACCCTTTACCACACAATCCTGAAAGACACGGCTTTTGAAAACATTTTGGGAAAAGGAGAAAATTTTCACCTTTTCCCACATTGTTTTCTACTTTGATGGAAATCATCACTCGAGCTACGTTTAAGCGTTTACCAAACAATCCCTATTTTTACGACCCTAAGAAAGAAACCTTTGGAAAATATTGAGGGAAAAGGAGAAAATGCTGGTAACCAGCATTTTCTCCTTTTATTATAATGTTTTCTACCCTGCTGGAAACCAATTTCAGTTTTTGAGATATGTCTATTTTGTCATCTGCAGGTGCTTCCAATTTGGACGAGTGTAAGATTTTATCGTCTGGTAAAGAGTTAATTTGTCGACTGAAACTGCTGTTGACATCAGTGCCATTTGTGTGTTGCAAGAAAGAAATTGTCATCTACATGGGTTAAACATATTTATTTTACATCGATTGAGAAACAAGTTCTAACAACTTGTACTAATCTCTCTCAATTCTGCTTCCTGGGGACTACACCAGTACTCGTGCCGAATGTGTGGGCCCATGAAAAATCCCGAAGTTGACACCCTCTCCGGGGTATTGAACTCAGGACCTTATGGTTATGAGACCGATGCTCTACCTCACAGGAAAGGACACTACTACATGTGGTAGATTTATATGTAAAAGTTGACCAGCATACCAGTTCTAACCCAGCCTTCTGGGAGGAACATCTCTGTTGTGGCTTCAGGTAGGTTCAAGTACCCCTTAGCTACCTGTGGACCTTTCACCCAGATTTCCCCTTGTTCTCCCCTTTTAACAGGCTTCAGTGTTGTGGCATCCACAATCTGTTAAAAAAAAAAAAATTATGTCTTCTTAGTAAATACATGACTTATTTATCAAATGATTTCTTATGCTGTTTGCAACATTACTTCATTTATAGTAAGTATTGCGTAGCAAGTTCACCTGTAGGTGCTTTAAGTGGTGATGAATTTGCATTTACTTATCGTCGCCACCGGTTGCCCATATGGTCAACGCCCCCTGAAGGCTGTTAGTATTGTTACGGGGGATAGTGCAGATACAGGACAAAACCCATCCTAAGTTTCGGCTGGTTCCTTAACATGCTTGGTGCATAGCACCGTCACACGGGACCTCGATTTAATGTCTCATCGGAAAGACTCTTAGTAATTTCAGATGGCATACCTTGGGGATCGAACCCACGCCCTAATGATCACGAGTCTAATGCTCTACCAACTGAGCTATGCGGGCTGGTCAGTGCTTTAACCCTTTACTCCATAGATACTCATTTGTACGCATTGCTTGTAGGAGCCTTTGGAAAAACATTGTGGCAAAAGGTGAAATTGCTCGTGACGAGCAATTTCACCTTTTGCCACAATGTTTTCTACACTATCAAAAGTTGTCATATACACAAAAGAAATGGCGTTATCCTTGCTGTAATTTAGGGTCAATTAGTGATACCATAGAAATGCTGTATGGGGTAAAGGGTTAAGTACTGTGCATAGCTTCTTTTACTGGTGCTTCCTACTTAACTCTTTACCCCTTGGCAATTCTATGCTATCTCTAATTGACACTGAATGACAGCAAGGATGAAGCCGTTTCTTATGTGTAAATGACACCTTTTGATAGCATAGAAAACATTGTGACAAAAGGTTAAATTGCTCGTCACGAGCAATTTCACTCTTTGCCACAATGTTTTCCAAAGGCTCCTACAAGTATTGTGTAGAAATGGGTATCAATGGAGTAAAGGGTTAAAAGCATTTGCAGACGACAAATTAAATGTGGGTCAAATGACGAACTTTGCCTTTCACAGAGCAGAAAACATTGCGGGAAAAGGAGAAAACGCTGGTTCTTAGCATTTTCTCATGTTCCCACAATGTTTTCAAGAGGCTTTTCCTAAGGGTCGTTAAAACGTGCGATTGAGTTGTCGTCGCCGAGTAGACTGCAAACTAAATTGCCCCCTGAGGACCATTCCCACAGGACCATTGCCCGCGAGGACAACCCCCACCCCCGACTATTGCCCCCGAGGACAATTCCCCCGGACCATTGACTCCCAAGGACAAGGAATTGTCCTCGGAGGCATCAGTTCGGGGGCGGGGGATTTCCTCGGGGGGGGGGGGGAATGGTCCTGTGGGAATGGTCCTCGGGGGGGCAATAGTCCGGGGGGATTGTCCTCGGGGGGGGGGGCGCAAAAAAAAATTGTCGGGGGGGGGGGGGGCAATTGTCCTGATATGAACTTTTGCAGATGCATCAAGGCCCCTTCTTACAGAGCAGATCATTTCTTAAGTACAATTGCAGACACTGAAGATTCAAGATCAGACTGCACATGTGCAGTCTCATCTTTGATCTACAATGACCCAGAAAGCTCTTTATCAGGCAATTAGAACTATGTTTGTAGGTGTAGATCTACTAAGGCCAATAAGGGTAACCTCTGAATCGATCTGTTCAAATAAAGTAGAATGTCCATTTATCGCCGAGTAGACTACAAACAAACTGGGTACATTTTTCGGTGTGCATGCATTCTCATGAATCTAGCCAGATGGATTTATGCTATGTACATCAACGATCAGTTTGCACAATAATTGCAGTCTGACTGTCGTGACTGATATTCATTCCACAGGAAATTGAGAAAGGGTAAGAACTTCGAGGAGGCGTCCTTTTCTAAAAATAGACAAGATGTGAGGCATGCGCAGTAAACGTACACAATGTAGGACAAAACACAAAAACTATGGCGGATAACACCGAAAACGTGAATCTACTCGGAACAAAAAAGACTTCCCAGGGAGCTACCCGGCATTGCTGTTACGGACCTTGCAATAGCGACAGCCGTTACAAAGACAGGGAACATATGCAAGGTGTCTGGTGGATACCATTCCCAAAGCCGACGAAAGAGATCGCAAAATGTAGGCGATGGGTTCAAGCTTGTGGTCGGGAGAATTTCACGGTGGAAAAAGTCAGTCGATGGACCTATATCTGTAGTAGACACTTTGTCGGTGGAGATGGGCCCACTCCCGAAAATCCAGACCCAATTCCTGCCCAGGTGAAAATAACCGTTTGACTTGAAACCTTTGTTAACCTGTTGTAAATTTAATCCATTACATGTACCACCCAATCCCTACCCTACCTTCAGTCAGAAGGGTTTGCTCCGATGCTAGCTTTGTTACTGGTTGGTTGGTTATTTCCATTTATTTATCGTCGCTACCGGTTGCCCATCTGAGCGACGCCCCCAGAAGACGTTTAGTTGTTACGGGGGATAGTGCAAGGATACAGGTCGAAACTACTTCGAGCTTCGCACGGTTCTTTAACATGCTCTGCGTATAGCACTGTCACACAGGACCTAGGTTTATTGTCTCATCCGAAAAACTATTAGAAATTTTAGTTGGCCAGCAGGGGATTCGAACCCACATCCTGTAGTGACCCGAAACAATGTGTCCTACGCTCTACCTACTGAGCTATATCAGCTGGTAAAATTTGTGACTGGTCTTTGCAGACCAGCCACAAAAATAGTATTGGAGCACACCCTTCAGACTGAAGGTATCCCTACCCACTTTTGATGACCCTGAGAAAGAAGCAATTAGAAAACATTGTGGTAAAAGGAGATACTGCTGGTAACCAGCATTTTCTCCTTTACACACAATGTTTTTTACCCTTCACAAAAGAAATTTAAATTTTCAGGCACTTTGTCGTATGCAATTGATTTCGATTTGATTTTAGGACAAGCCTAAAGTTTGTTGTTTGGTAATGAGTTAAGATGTTTGGTAATGAGTTCACCCTTTACCACACGTGAAATTTTAGACTGGTCCAAATTGAAAGCATTTGCAGACGACAAAGGTGACTAAAAATGGAAATTTGTTCTGAAAAGGGTAGAAAAAACAGTGGGAAAAGGAGAAAATGCTGGTTACCAGCATTTTCTCCTTTTCCCATAGTGTTTTCAAAAGGCTTCTTTCTCAGGGGCATCAAAAGTAGGGATTGTGTGGCAATGGGTTAAGATGTAAAACAAGGACAAAACAAAAAATGCAATCCAGCCAGTGGCATGATAAAATCGGGGTCAACAAAACTTTGCTACAGATGATTTTTGATACAGCTGGATCATTCAGCTTGATGTTTATTTATGGTTTAGTCGTTAAGCAAACAACAGTTTCAGACTCAACTAATTTGAAGTTAACGACCATTGTCTCCTTTTCCCACATGTGATTTATCAAGTTACAACAAGAGTATGGGAGACAGTGTTATAATAGTAAAGCATGTTCTGCATCTCGCATGATTGGTCCTGGGTTAATTCATTACCAAACGACAAAATTTTAGTTTTGTCGAAAATTGGAAGCATTTGCAGAAGACTAAATAAAAATGACAGAAAATTTGAAATTTGTTTTGTGAAGGGTAGAAAACATTGTGGAAAAGGAGAAAATGCTGGTTATCAGCATTTTCTCCTTTTCCAATAATGTTTTCTGAAGGCTTTTTCCTCGGGGTCATCAAAAGTAGAGATTGTGTGGTAATGGGTTAAACCCTAGATGATTGCAGTCAACCTTGGTAACTGTCAATTAATGTCGACCCCAAAAGTACCTTCTATCGGAAAGGGGCGGGAGCTCTGATGTTATTGTTTATTGTTTCTCCAGTCCACTTGCAGAGACACAAAAAAAATAACATCGCAGTAAGCCTCCGCCAGTACTCCTTTACCAGTACTCCACACAACTTTCTTTTCAAGCTCTTGGCTACTTTTCCACAGTTACATAGTTGTAAATAGGGTAGATATATGAAATTACAACAACCATATTCCCTTTACTACACAATCCCGAGTTCTAAAGATCCCATGCAGCTTTAATATGTATAATATTGTGGGGGAAGGAGAAAATGCTAATTACTAGCATTTTTTCCTTTACCTACAATGATTTCTACCCTTTAAAAGAGAATTTCAGTTTTTGAGTCTTATTTTACTTTGTGGTTTAATTTGGACATATCTAAAATTTGGTTATTTGATAAAAATTTAACTCTTTACTCCGTGAAGAAATTCAAGACTCATCTGCATTGAAAACACAGGTAGAAGAAAACAAACTTGCCTCAAATGTGGAATTGTGGAACCAGTATTTTCTTCTCTTCGCACAATGTGTTCCAGGGCCTCTTTCTTGGGGTCATTAAAAGTATGGATTGTGTGGTAGAGAATTATGAGATTAGCATGTTCTAACCTGATTCTTTTTATTCCAAATTATTGCAGGTCAGTCAAATTTCACAAAAGAGAAAGCTAGAAGCACCAGATGTTAACAATGATTCCAAAAAACTAATCCTAGATGCTTCTGAAGGGCTAATGCTGCTAAAAGAGTCCCTCACACAATCCCTCCACCAAGTGTTGCAGAAAAGATCAATGCTACAAGAACTAAAACAAGAGTCAACCATGCAGTCACTGAACCAAGGCTTAGTGTCACCAACAGAGTCAAAGAATCAAGTGTCACTTGGGCATTCATTGAAACAAGAGTCTACTTTACAACCATTACAACAAAGTGCAACCGAACAATCATTGAAACACACATCACCTGAACAGTCAGTGAACCAAGTGTTGGAGACTGGCACAATGAATCAAGCATCATACACTCAGCCATCGAACCAAGTCAAACAAAACCCATATATACTATCACTGAACCAAGTGTCACCATCACAGTCATTAGATCACCAAGTGTCAACCACACCAT
This sequence comes from Tridacna crocea, assembly GCA_943736015.1. NCBI lineage: Eukaryota > Metazoa > Mollusca > Bivalvia > Cardiida > Cardiidae > Tridacna > Tridacna crocea. Next base: position 23,363,524 of record OX031069.1, read on the forward strand.
CATTGAACCAAGTGTCACCTACATATTCATTGACTCAAGTGTCATCACCACAGCCATTGAACCAATTGTCACCCCAACATTTATTGAATCAAGTGTCACTGATAAAAACATTGAAACAAGAGCCTCTAGGAGAGGAATTAAACCAGAAGTCATCCATAGAGTCATTTAAGCAGACATCACAGGTACAGTCTGTGAAACAAGAGTCAACTTTACAAACACAGGAGTCCCCTACACAGTCATTTAACCATGTTTCACTGTTAGGGTCTGTGAACCCAGAGCCATCCAATGGGTCATTATGCCAGATTGCACATGTGAAGTCATTGAGAGACGAGCCATCTATGCTGTCATCAAAACCTGTATCACAGATAGTAACAACAAACCATGTGTCACAGACAGGATCATTCAATCATATGTCACAGATAGGGTCAGCAAACCACCTGTCACAGATAGGGTCAGAAAACCATGTATCACAGATAGAGCCAGCTAATCATGTGTCACAGATAGGGTCAGCAAACCACCTGTTACAGATAGGGTCAGCAAACCATGTGTCACAGATAGAGCCAGCTAATCATGTGTCACAGATAGAGCCAGCTAATCATGTGTCACAGATAGTGCCTGCTAATCATATGTCACAGATAGTGCCAGCTAATCATGTGTTGCAAATAGTGCCACAGATGGTGCCAGCTAATCATATGTCACATATAGTGACAGTTAATAATGTGTCACAGATAGAGCCAACAAACAATATGTCACAGACAGTGCCAGCAAACAGTATGTCCCAGACAATGCCAGCAAACAATGTGTCACAGATAGGGTCTGAGAAGGAAGAATCGCCAAAGGGGTCAGAGCTCTTTATGTCACAAAACCAAGTGTTGTTCCTACATGCCTGGAATCAAGCATCTCGTGTACAATCAAGGAATGAAGTATTGCCCATAGGCTCACTGACACAAGAACCCTCAATACAGCCATCAAACTGTCAGGCACTAGAAGAGTCGCAGGAACATTCTATAGAACAGCAATTAAACCAAGAGCTGCTCAGACCATCAAGCGTGCAAATGTTACCGAAACAAAACTCTTTGAAATCATCAACCTTTGATCAACAACAAATGACTGCGCGTTCACCAGATGTTGTAAGTATTTGTAGGTCAAAAGTTGGGAAGTTTACTCCCTCTTGTTCACATAAGAACTACTTTCATAATCCATTTTTCTGCCACAGACTTAGATTTAGACCAAGCATGCATCAGCAGAGAATCACCCTCACAATAATATCTATACTTTTAAATGGTATGATTTGACCCTTTCCCACAAAATGACAATTTTGATGACCCTTGGAAAAAAGTCTTTTGAAAACATTGTGGGAAAAGGAGAAAATGCTGGTAACCAGCATTTTTTCCTTTTCCCACAATGTTTTCTACCCTGTCAATAAATATTATTGTACCATTTTGAGCCACATTGAAATTGTCTTCCGCAAATGCTGTCGATTTGGACAAGGCTAAAATTTTGTCGTCTGGTAAAGGGTTAAACTTAAATGCATTTAAGCAGTTGCATTGTTTACTTTTCACTGCATTTGCAGAGACAGAGATTACCAGCCCAGTTAGAGAGGGGAAGATCAAGATCAGAAACATCTGAGAATCTTAGGAAAGAGATAAGCTCCCAAAAGGAGCACATACAGGTGAGTTGATATTTAACTCTTTACCACATGATCCGGAGTTTTTTGGACAGCCTTGTAAAATAGCTACATTGAAAATATTGTGGTAGAAAGAAAATGCTGGTAACCGTCATTTTCTCTTCCCCCCCCTCCAAGGAAGTGGAAGGGGGTATACTAGAATTGCCATGGCTGGCTGCCTGTCCGTCCATCTGTCAGTAGACACAAATTTGTGCGGCAAAACACTGACAGTTTTTCAGGTACTGAAATCAAATTTACACACACTATTCCTATATATATGTAGTTGTGCATGCGCAATTTCATGACCCTGCTGGGATTTTTATTTGTGGAATTATCTCCCCTTGAAGTTTTTCAACTTTAAGTCTTACAAGTGTACTAAACCATTCTACATTATGTGACAAAGATCTGTTTTGTAACAAGGAGCTGGTGGTGGGTGTGATCACGTTTCGTGACAGCTCTAGTTCTTTCTGACAGAAAGTAGGGTATGGTGCATGAGATCAGTGGGTTGCTAATTTAAATCCCCAGCTTGGCAGATTTCTTTATAATAACCCTTTCCCAAGCAGTCTGTGGTTTTAACAACCCTGAGATAGAAACCTTTTGAAAACATTGTGGGAAAAGGAGAAAATGCTGGTAACCAGCATTTTCTCCTTTTCCCACATTTTTTTTCTACCCTGCTGGAAACAAATTTCAATTTTTGAATTAGGTTTATTTTGTTGTCTGCAAGTGCTTTCATTTTGGACCAGTCTAAATTTTGTCATTTGGTTAAGAGTTTAAGAGGATTAATGATAGTCATTGTGATAGGATTCTATCCTTTCCCTTGGCTTATCATTACTATAACAATGGTTACATGGGAATGGAAATAGTGTCATAAATTAAGACTGGATATTGCAATGTCAAGGTTATGAAGGGCATTGTGCCAATTATGCGCGATATGCACATGGGTATAAGAAAAATCCGCTACCAGAGTTATTGATGATAATATCGTGTACATGATTTTGTTTTTTTGTTTTTGTTTTTTTAGCTCACCTAAGCACATAGTACTCAGGGTGAGTTATTGTGATCGATCATTTTCCACATTTTCTTGTTTACTCACAAGCATCTACAAATATCAACCAGTCAGCGCCAAACTTGCTTAACCCTTTCCCTAACAATCTCTGGTTTTTAGGGGTCTGGAACAGTAGCCTTTTGAAAACATTGTGGGAAAAGGAGAAAATGCTGGTAACCAGCATTTTCTCCTTGTCCCACAATGTTTTCTACCCTATCATAGACAGAAATCATCTTTTCAGCAAGAGTTGAATTGTCGTCTGCAAATGCTTTCAATTTGGTGTAGTCCAAAAGTTTGTCATTTGGGAAAGGGTTAAAATATATATGACCATAGGATCTCAGATGAGTTTGATTATGGGTCTAATAGGACCAGAACATCTGGAGTTATTTGCCCTTGAATTGGAAAAATTGCTATATTCCACTTTGTTTATACTCTAGCATCTACAAATATCAACCAATTAGTTCCAAACTTGGTCAAAAGATATATGATTCTAAGATCTCAGATGAGTGCGATTATGGGTGTAATCAGACCAGAACAACTGGAGTTATTTGCCCTTGAATTAGAAAGTTCTTTAGAATAGTTCTTAATCCGGAGCATAACTTTGTCATCTCCAGTCCAATTGACTTGAAACTTGGCATTTGTGTTTGTTGCAATAATACGATGTAGAGTGTGAAAGAACCATAACTCTACTTCATACTGTCTATGAGTTATTTCCCTTTGATTGAAATTTTTACAGCATTTTCTGCTTGTCTGGAATATAATTTTGTGATCTACAGCCTGAACATCTTCAAATTTGATATGCATGATTGTTGAAAAATTATGGAGAGCATTGCACAAGAACCATAACTTCTTATTTTGAGTTATTCCCCCTTTGACCTTCATTTGTATAGCATTTCTTGCTTGTCCGGAGCAAAACTTTGTCATCTTAAGGAGGTTGAAATTTGGTATGCTTATTTGTTGCAATTTTTGGAAGTGCAGTGCCTAAGAATTGTAACTGTACCTTCTGATGTCTTTAAGTTATTTCCCTTTGAATGTCATTTTTACAGCATTTAGTGCCTGCCCTGAATATGACTGTCATCTGAAGTCAGAACAACTTCAAACTTGGTATGCATGTTTGTTGCAATATTACGGATTACAGTACGCAAGAACAATAACTCTACCTAGTGCGAATTTTGAGTAATTCCACTTTGATCTTCATTTTTACAGTATTTCTTGCTTGTAGGGAATGGAACTTTAAAGTCTCAAGTTAAATTGCAACAATTTGCTGCTCTTGTTTCATTATCATTTGGCCTATATCTTTATTTTATATCTGTGCTGCTTGGTACTCAGGTGAGCGATATAGGACCATCATGGTCCTCTTGTTTTCATTTACAGGTCTACTTAGAGACAATAAATAGACTGGTGATTGAAAAATCGAACCTTAAAGGTGAGTATTTAGATCTTTCACATCACACCAAATCAAAAAATATATATAGCACCGAAATTTATATGAAAAAAACAATGCAAATCATCAATAATTAAGAATAATAAAACTACAAAAAAATTTTTTTTTGGTGGTATTCCCTTAAAAGGCTACATAGCCTCTTAAGGGTATTTTTATATTTCCTGCCAAAAATATTAAAAAAAAGCATTGTGGGAGCGTTAAGTGACTGGCACATGACTAATGACTCTTAAATTCCATAAAATAACAAACATGTAATTATTTTTCATAATGCCTAGAACTTCAGATGTTATGTTTGAAGCTCCGTCTGTATATTTCTGGTATGGAAATAGCGAGTTGCTGATGTAAAAACAGACTGTGTTTCCCTACATTGTCGACCCGGGCTGTTGTAAATCTCTAATTTCTCTTGTTGTCAGATGGTTTTCAATTACCAGGGTTTTATGAATAATTATTATAAGGCTTTGGGAGTATAAGGATGATTTTTTTTTTGTATGTTTGTGAAATTTTCGTCCCAAAATGTGAAGGGCCACCTTTAAGAGGTAGAGACTCGTTCAGTACTTTAAATTATTACCAAACGATAAAATTTTAGGTTTGTCCAAATCAAAAGCATTTGCACATGACAAAAGTGACCGAAAATTTGAAATTTGTTTTGTGAAGGGTAGAAAACATTGTGGGAAAAGGAGAAAATGCTGGTTACCAGCATTTTCTCCTTTTTCCACAATGTTTTTTAATGTCTGCTTTCTCAGGGTCATCAAAGGTAGGGAATGTGTGGTAATGGGTTAATACATACTCGGCAAATGTGCAGTTTGTTTTCTGTTACATGAAAATGTAGATATTTTTTCTTGAATCAGGTAGTATTCTCGGTGTTCACTTTTAGCCCTTTACCACACTACTTCTATTTTCAATGACACTGAGAAAGACACCTTTTGACAACATTGTGGGAAAAGGAATTAAAGCTGATAATCACTATTTTTTTTCCTTTTCCTTCCCTTACCTAACTAAATTTCAGTATGCCTGTCATATTTATGTTGTCGTCTGGTAAAGCCTATAATTTGGACATGTCCAAACTTTTGTTGTTTGGTAGACTTCTGTTTAATGATTTGTGAACTATTGAAGTGCAATAACCATTGGAATATATACTACTGTAATTTACCAATGTATTTGGACACCCACAGTGCTTTGACACATTATTTCTAAAATATTTTATTTACCGGTACTTATTTTTAAGTCCTAACTTGGAGCAGTCCAAAAAATTAGTTTTCCTACAAGTAGGGACAACCAACTTCTTAGAAAATGTTTCCAATGACGATTATCTGCCTAGACCTGTGCACATTTCTGTGTAGTTTTCATTCATTATAACATGAATCCTTTGAGAGCCAATATACTCTTCGGTAATTTTATGTCTTATAATTAGACCATAATCATTGCACACTAACTTTGTTTTACCTTAAAACTTCTGACCAAAGCAAACAGTGTAGATTTAGATCAAAGATCAGACCAAACATACTGTCTGCAATCTGAAATTGACCCGCACAGGCTGTGTATAATCAACAAGTTTTGAAAGGTGCTTGATAGGCTTTTTGATAAAAAATAAGCATATTTCCCTATTCTCGTAAATTTTTCAAAGGTCGCCTTCTGCAGAAGCGTGAAAAATTGTACCTGTGATCATGAATTGGTTTAACCCATTATCACACAATCCCTACTTTTCATGAGCCTGAGAAAGAAGCCTTTAGAAAACATTGTGGGAAAAGGAGAAAACGCTGGTAACCAGCATTTTCTCCATTTCCCACAATGTTTTCTTCACAAAACAAATTTCAAATTTTCAGTCATTTTTATTTTGTCGTCTGCAAATGCTTTTGATTTGGAGAAGTCTAAAATATTGTCATTTGGTAAGGAGTTAAACTATAACTCTGCTTGCCCTCTATATACAATAGATTTATTACAGAAGTCATAAATACCAAATGTCATTATCTCTTTCCTTTATTCATCATTAGTCCATTTACATCTGTCTGTTGGCTATTTTTTATTTCAAACATCTACTCTGAAACTATCCATTTCAAACATCTACTCTGAAACTATCCATCCAAATTTGATGAAACTTCACAGAAATTATCCTGCCATTGTCCTCTTCAGAATGTCTTGAAAGAATTTGATTCCTTCAAAAACTTTGGTTGTCATGACAACAAAACTTTAAAAAAAAACCACCTTTTTTTAAAAACCTACCCAGGTAGCTCATTCAGTAGCATCGACTTGAAGACATGGGGTCCAAGGTTCGATCCCTGGCTATGACCACTGGCTTGGCCAGTTTCTTTCCCTGGATTGGTGATAGTCACTGCAATAGGATTCATTCCTCTTCCACCGCTGATAATTGTTGGGAAAGTAGCCAGTGGCTTGGAAAGAAAATTGTATGAAGTACATGCACTGGTAAAAGATAACTCGAATAATGTTGAAAGCTGCTCTAAGCACAATACAATCAATCACTCATCTGGGAGATTGATTCATTTTGTTACTAATAGTTATGCTCACATGAATGGAACATTAAATTCTAAGTAAGTTTGCCATCATTCAGGGTTTTTTTTTCCAAGAACTTTACTTTTCATGCAAATGAATAAAGCTGCATGTACATGTATTGCCTGACAGTGTTCATTGTTTTCGAAAGCCTTCTTTTTCAGAGTCATGAACACTTCAATTTGTGTGTTACAGGGTTCAAAAGCCAGTTGAGCGATACAGGGCCATGATTGGCCCTCTTGTTTTTTTTTTTTAATCATATCTTTTTTTCCAACTGTAGAGGAGGTAAAAGATTTAACACGTAGATTGAAAACTTCTGAACGAAGAGTATCCAAATTAGATTCCAAGTTAACCTGGGCAATTGAATCTCTACAGAATCTGAAACAGGTAACAACTTAATCATATTTAACAAGTGATGGTAACTGTTGGCCAAATAATTATGAGTTTTAAAATGCATTGTGAAAGAAAGCTTTTGAAAATACCAGGGGAAGAAGAGAAAATGCTGGCATGCGCTTGGCTATATTTCAAGTCCTGAACTAAACTTGGTCTCAATAATGAGACACTCCTGTGATCTTTTTCATATTTGGACATTTATTGTACACCGTACCATCTGAAATTATAAGAGTTCAAACTTGTGCACAAAATCTGTGCGGAACTTTCAACTGATTTTGTCCGGATTGTCTCTGTACCCAGAGGCGACCAGTCAAAAAGTAACATCGCCTTTGGGGAAAGTTATCTGTACTAAACTAAACTCTTTGTCACAGGACAAAACTTTGCCTGGTTCAAATGCAAAGCACTCTCAGCCGACATACTAAATTTCAACTTGAAAAAAAGATTTATTAATGGAAAATTAGAAAAACATTTTAGAAAAAGAAGAAAATAATGTTTAACATTCTTGTTTATCTCTTCAATTTCATCAAAGTACTAGTTAGATTTGTAAAGATACAAGAAAAGGGTATAAAAGTCAAAAGTGTGTTACTTCATAACATTGGTACCCACTACCACACAATCTCTACTTTTGACAACCTTGAGAAAGAAGACTTTAGAAAACACTGGGGGAAAAGGAGAAAATGCTGGAAACAGCATTTTCTCCTTTTCCCACAATGTTTTGTACCCTTCACAAAACAAATTTCAAAATTTTCAGTCACTTTTTTTTGGATGACTTCAAATGCTTTCAATTTGGACAAGCCTAATAATGACTTATGCCCATTGACAATATCTCTAAATGACATTTAACAATGACATGCAGCATTCGTTTTACTGAAAACACTTCTACTTGGTAAATGGGTTATAATGTTTGAAAACTCTCCGTCTCAAATTTCTGTGTACATAGATTTAGGTATACTTATACCCCTGCAAAACGAATGTTTTCCAGTCTATACTACAATCAGCCTGCCTGTCAATATGTCCGTCTGTTTGTGTACAAAATACTACTAATTTTGTATTTCAAACTCCTCCTACAGTTTTCCTTCAATTGTATTTAAACTTTGCACATGTACTGATCATACATTGAAGATTTGCAAGATGCAATTTTGAAGTGTTAACTCTCTCAGGTTAAGGAATTATCTCCCCTTGAACTTGACACTTTATTTTTTTCACGTCCATCTGTCTATGAAATATTAGTAACTTTGCTTCGCAAACTCCTCCAAGAGCTTTCCTTCAATTGTATTGAAACTTTACCTGTATTTTTATCATAATTTATATTAACCCATTACCACTCAATCCCTACTTTTGACACCCCTGAGAATGAAGCCTTTAGAAAACATTGTGGTAAAAGGAGAAAATGCTGGTAACCAGCATTTTCTCCTTTTCCCATAATGTTTTCTACCCTTCACAAAACAGATTTCAAATTTTCAGTCATTATTATTTTGTCGTCTGCAAATGCTTTCAATTTGGAACAGTCTAGAATATTGTCGTTTGGTAATGGGTTATGGTTTGCAAGACACAATTCTCAAGGTCAATTCCTCGTAGTTCAGGAATTGTCTATCTCTTGTCATTTTCTTATTTGATTGGTCATTTTGTTTTATGCAATAGCAGCAATATAATCATTTTATTTCACCTAAAATTTTGTTGTTTGGTAAAGAAATAACTAGCATTATCTCCTTGTACGAAAATGGTTTCAAAAGTCATCTCTATCAAGGTAGAAATGTTTTATAAAGCAAAAGCTGGTTCATTCTCATTCAATTCAGAATCCTACAATTGAGGGACTGCAGGCCTATCAAAGGCATCTGCAGAAAGAGGCTGGAGTGCAGACTTTCTCAAAACCAGTTCGTTCGCAGGAAGTTCAGACATCATTTCTATGTTCCAGCGCTTTGGCCAATAAGATTTATCAGACAGTCAATAAAAGTGAAGTACAGAAGGTACAGATTAAAGAGGATTTAGATCGAATTAAACAAATTGACTGTTTCCTCTATGAGAAGATTTCTAAAAAAGGGGCTCTGTTCGAGTTTTATACTGGATTGACCGTTAAACAATTTGACCATTTATTCAGCTTTGTAGGACCACGGGTAAGTAAAATGCCAGACATAGATGGGAACGGGACAAGCTCAAAACCAGAGAAAAAGCTTTGTTTACAGGACCAGATGTTTTTGATGATGATGAAGTTACGACATGGGTTTCCTAATAGAGATCTTGCCTACAGGTTTGGAGTAAGTTCAAACACAGTGTCCTGTATCTTGAATAGGTGGATTGAAATTTTACACTACCAGATAATGTTCCTGAAAAAGATGTTTCCTTCTAGAGAACTGATAAGACAGAATATGCCGGAATATTTACAGTCTTTCAGAAAGCTTCGAATAGTGCTCAATTGTTTAGTGATTCTTACTGAGCAGCCAATTGACTTAAGTGAAGACGAAAATATGTTTTTGTGTGATAGATACCCTGAAACTATCAAGGTTGTGATTGGGATAACTCCCTCAGGGGCAGTTTCGTTTATATCAGATGCATATGAAGGGAATGTCATGGAAAAAGACATTGTCTTAAATTCAGGACTTATAGATCTCCTTGAGGCTGGAGATTTAGTGGTAGCAGAACATGATTTTTTCATCAGCGAGGCGCTACAGGCCAAACATTGTGATCTCATTAAACCGCCTTTTGTTGCCAAGTGGGAAAAACTTACACCACAGAAAGAAATACAGATAAAAAATATAAACCGTGTCCGTGCTCATTCTGAAAGGGTAATTGACAGGATGAAAAGGTTCAAAATTATTGGTGGTATCCTGCCACATGGACTGAAACCAGTCATATCCAAGGTAGTCCATATAGTTGGATTTCTAGTCAACTATCAACCACCTTTTGATGATTGATTTCCAACTGCAAAATCTGATAAGTCAAAAGAATCTGCAGACTTGAAAGAACATGTGGCTCAAATGACGGAATTTTAACCTTTTTCCAAACAACAAAATTTTATACTCGTCTAAACTGAAAGCACTTGCAGACAACAAAATAAATGCAAGTCAAAAATTTAGATTTGTTTCCAGTAGGGTAGAAAAAATTGTGGGAAAAGGAGAAAATGCTGGTTCTCAGCATTTTTACCTTTTCACACAAAGTTTTCAAAAGGTCTTTTCATTAGGATCATGAAAATGTGGGATTGTGTGAAGGGTGAAACGATTTCTTGGAAAAAAATAAATGTCTTGTAATTATGAGTATTATCTGATTTCACTTTAAGAGTGATCCTATGTTTTCATAGCTCACTGGACTAAACTGAAAACATTGTGGAGAAAGAGGAAAATGTTGATTTCCAGATACAATATTTTTTACTCTTCAGAAACATAAATCCATCATGCGGGCCACATCTAATCTGTTATTATTGAAACTTTTGATTTTGAACCATCTATAATTTTGCCTTCTTTTAACCCTTTCCCAAACAATCCCTGGTTTTTATGGGTCTGGAATAGTAGCCTTTTGAAAACATTGTTGGAAAAATGTAGAATATTATGCAATTGTTTTTCTCGTGGAGTCTATCAGAATGATTTGTATGGTTTTGATAAACAATTCTCCAATAAACTGTGTTTGTTATTTTCATTTTGAAAACAAACATGAAATATGCTACCCAAAATTTGCAAGTGATCAGCATCTTAGATTCAATCGGTATGTATGTATGGCACTTACCAGGTATGGTTTGTCAATATGGAACACTGTCATGCTGACGAATTAAACCATCTAGGGAAATTAATGTCTTTTAACTCATTACCAAACAACAAAGTTTTAGGTTAGCCCAAATCGAAAGCATTTGCAGACGGCAAAATAAAATTGACTGAAAATTTGAAATTTATTTTTATATTTGATATTTCTAGGCATAATTAATCGGTTGCCTGCAAGTGCTTTCAACTTTGACCCGTCCTAAGTGTTGCCATTTGGTACGGAGTTTAGGCATAATTTTGTTTAAAAAAGATGATATGATTAGTATTTTTCATTGCACTTTGAATTCAACTTTTTCATCAATTTCACTTTCAATGGCTGAGAGATTCAACCCACTGAAACTACGAGCCACACAGTAGCTCAGTCGGTGGCATCCAGGACTTGAGAACAGGGAGTCGTGGGTTCGATCACTGGCTCAGCCAATTTCTTTCCGAGGATTGATGATAGTCATTGCAACAGGATTGATTCCTCTCCAATTGCTGATATTGGTCTCGATGATGGTAATGAGGGAAAGCAGCCTGTGGCATAGGAAGAAAATTGTGCAAAGTACTGGTAAAGGAGACTACAGGAAAGCATGGATAGGTGCACTGGCTGCCGCAATATAGCTGAAATAATGTTGAAAATAGCGTTAACCCTTTACCAAATGACAAACTTTTGGACAAGTCCAAATTGAAAGCATTTGCAGACGACAAAATAATAGTGAATCAAACACTGAAATTTGATTTGGAAAGGGTAGAAAACATTGTGGGAAAAGGAGAAAATGCTGGTTACCAGCATTTTCTCCTTTTCCCACAATGTTTTCTATAGACTTCTTTCTCAGGGTCGTTAAAAGTCGGGATTGTGTGGTAAAGAGTTAAACACCATACATTTGATCAATCAAACCATAGAAAAAGCATCTGTTTTTTTGCCTTTGGCTAACCCTTTATCACACAATCTGGACTTTTAACACCCCTGTGAAAGAAGCCTTTTGAAAACATTGTTGGAAAAGGAGAAAATGCTGGTAACCAGCATTTTTAGCTCACCTGAGCACGAAGTGCTCATGGTGAGCTATTGTGATCATGCTGTGTCCGTCATCCGTCGTGCATCGTCCGTCGTCAGTCGTCCATCGTCAACTTTTTACCTTGTGTACGCTCTAGAGGCCACATTTTCGGTCCGATACTCATGAAAGTTGGTCAGGATGTTTATTCATCTTTTGGATCAACATGAGACAAAATTTCTATCAGTGTAGATTGCATATGTTTGTATCCATGTGTAGCTATAATATGCTAGTACATGTGTTTTAAATCTTTACCAAACGACAAAATTATAGACTGGTCCAAATTGAAAGCATTTACAGATGACAAAATAAAATTGACCGAAAATTGGAAATTTGTTTTGTTAAGGGTAGAAAACATTGTGGGAAAAGGAGAAAATGCTGGTTATTAGCATTTTTTCCTTTTTCCACAATGTTTTCAAAAGCTGTTTACTCAGGGTTGTTAACTGTCAGGATTGTGTGGTAAAGAGTTAAAATTCTTAGATTGAGGGGGCAGCATGTTGTCTAAAATCTCTTTGTTTGGTAAAGGGTTTATGGATTTTTTTTGCTTCACTAAATGACACAGTCATACAGTTACCTTCATGTAGACTAGGGGTACAAGCATTAACACAGATTTATAATTCTGGTTTTCATCTGTGTTTAAAAGGTTTAACCCTTTACCACACAATCCAGTTTTAACAAAACAAAGGAAGAAGACTTTTGAAAACATTGTGGGAAATGGAGAAAATGCTGGTAAGCAGCATTTTCTCCTTTTTCTACAATGTTTTCTAACCTTCCAAAGAGAAATTTCAGGTTGAAACTCGCATTTGAATAATGTCAGTAAAATGCTTTCCCTTTGGACAGGTCTTAAATTTTGTTGTCTGGTAAAAAGCTAATGATTTTTTCGCTGCTCTAAGGGACACAGACTACTCTACATTTACCTTGTGTGGTGTCCCTGGCTGTGAGGTAGAGCGTTGGCCTCATAACCATAAGGCCCTGAGTTTGATACCAGGGAGCATGTGTCAACTTTGGAATTTTTCATAGGCCCACACATTCAGTGCGAGTACTGGTGTACTTTCCACATAGCAGAATTGAGAGAGATTATCATAAGTTGTCAGAACTTGTTTCTCAATCGATGTAAAATAGATATGTTTAGACTTCATTTACCTTCATTTCAACCAGGGGCACCAGCTTTCCCACTGATTTATACCGGTATTCTTCATCTGTGTTTAAATGCGTTACTCCTACCTCAGTCATTCCATATCCTGTAATTGTATAGTACATGCACCACCTTCTTCTCCCTTGTATGACATTGTTTTCGAAGAAAACTCCTTTAACCCATTACCAAACGACAATATTTTAGACTGGTCAAAATTGAAAGCATTTGCAGACGACAAAATAAAAGTGACTGAAAATTTGAAATTTGTTTTGTAAAGGGTAGAAAACATTGTGGGAAAAGGAGAAAATGCTGGTTACCAGCATTTTCTCCTTTTCCCACAATGTTTTCAAAAGGCTTTATTCTGAGGGGCGTCAAAAGTAGGGATTGTGTGGTAATGGGTTAAACTAGAGTCAGATTCAGCCTTTTTTGTATGCAGCAGTTATTTCTTTTAGTTTTGAGAAGTCTAAAATGTACATGTATTTATTATACACCTAGCAGTGAAATCCTGGAATTTCCCAGTGTAATAAATTTTGATATCGTCACTAGTGACGATATCAACTTTCACTTTCACCTCCTGCCGTAATTTAGGAACTACTTTTTTGTCATTAAGCACTCATTATCTCCCACTAGATGGCATTCTATAAATACTCATCTATCTAATTTAGGCATCCTGGGTACAGAACCAAACCACTTTCCTACGCGACAACTGTTACTTTGAATTTCAAACTAAAATAAACGTTTACTCAATAAAACGCTACCTCGTGTAATTCACTCAGCTATGATCAGCAGTCTAGAGAAATCTGGAGCTAAAGTAGGTCTCATTTCTCCTCAAACGTATTGATAAAAGCTATTTTCTACATTACTGCTTTATACAGCGTAATATTACAGTCGGCCCGCTTTTGGGGCTAGTGATGTGTCATATAAGACAGTCGAATCTTTGAAGAATATGACATGTGCAGACAACATTAAGCACTTATAAATAGTGTTACTTGTAAGTTCTATATTTTCAACCAGACAATCCATCTACTTTTCTCAGTCTTATGTATTCATCCGCACTATCTCCCTATTTTCTTCTCTCTATCCAAAGTATTGATTTTGACTTTCAAACGAATTAAAAATAGTAATGTTAATAAGGTATATAATAAATAGAATAATCAACTGGTTATTTTTTATATGAAAAATATCTCACTCGGATGCGTCGTAAGGCGTTAAAAAAACCTTGTTTTTTCAATGCCTAACAACTCATCCTCAGGAGATATTTTTCTTATCAAAAATAACCAGTTGATTATCCTCTATTTCTCCCATACAAAAAAACTGGGTTGCCTGGGATTTGTAAGAGTCATTGTCGGAGAAATCATCTATATCAGCCATTTATTTTTAAAAATGATGGTGGTAACTGTGTTGGTAGTTTGCTGATTAACCCTTTACAAAACAACAACATTTTAAACTTACCCAAATCGAAAGCATTTGCAGACAACAAAATAAAGGTGAATGGAAATTTGAAATTGTTTTGGGAAGGGAAGAAAATTGTGGGAAATGGAGAAAATGCTGAATACCAGCGTTTTCTCCTGTTTTCAGAGGGCTTCTTTTTCAGAGTAGGTAAAAGTCGGGATTGTGTGTTTAATAGTTAATACATTTATCAACATTATTCAGTTATATCAAGGCTGTCAGTATGCCTTCCATGCTATCCCGAAGTTTCTTGATAAGCACTTTGCACAACATTTTTCCAGGCTTCTTGCTTATATCTCAAATGAACATTGAAACAATCTTCAGCACTGTAAGAAGAAGGAATCTTGTCACAGTGACTCATTAGAATTTGAGAAGAATTTTGTGGATTTGGGAATCAAACCAGTGACTCGTGGGTTTCAAGCTTTGTATGTTGCCCACTGGGTTGCTGGGCTGTGTGTGGGAGCTTTAAGTCTTTACCAAATGACAATATTTTAGGTTTAACCAAATCAAAAGCATTTGCAGATGACAAAATAAAAGTAACTGAAAATTTGAAATTTGTTTTGTGAAGGGTAGAAAACATTGTGGGAAAAGGAGAAAATGCTGGTTACCAGCATTTTCTCCTTTTCCCACAATGTTTTCAAAAGGCTTCTTTCTCAGGGGCGTCAAAAGTAGGGATTGTGTGGTAATGGGTTAACCAAATCAAAAGCATTTGCAGATGACAAAAGTGACTAAAAATTTGAAATTTGTTTTGTGAAGGGTAGAAAACATTGTGGGAAGAGGAGAATCTTAACCAGCATATTCTCCTTTTCCCACAATATTTTCTAAAGCCTTCTCTTTCAGGGTTGTCAAAAGTAGGGATTGAGTGGTGATGGGTTACAAAATTTGAATTGCCAAAGTAAAACTAAACTCATTAGCAAACAACAGCATTTTAGGTTTGTCCAAAACGAAAGCATTTGCAGACAACAAAGTAAAAGTGACTGAGAATTTGGAATTTGTTTTGTAAAGGGTAGAAAACACCGTGGGAAAAGGAGAAAATGCTGTTTACCAGCATTATTCCCTTTTCCCAAAATTTCTAACGGCTTCTTTCTCAGAGTCGTCAAAAGGAGGGATTGTGTGGTAATGGGTTAAAGAAAACATACTATCCAAAAACCTCTGCACAAACCTTGATCAATATGTTGTAAATTAAGTCGCTTCAAACACACATCTTCTATCTCTTGGCTTAATGGTGCTGCCCCACAGAGTATCTTTTTGACAGAAGAAAGGTCATACTGTGATACTTTAGGGTATTTTGCAAACATCACCATCACAAAGGGAATCACATGTAGTTGGGTGGGCTGAAATACACAAATACGCAGTGCCCTTGCCAATTATGACACTCCTTCACCTTTGGTAATGAATCGATATATTTTACACATACATTTTCATAGGATGAAGTTGATTTTAATGCACCAATCGGATAGCTTGTTACAGCAGTTATTGTTCAAAATGTTTTAAAAGACTTTTGGATGAATATGCAGCTTTTTCCATAAATATTCAGATCTACCTGTTCAAAAGACAAATAACATCAAGTTACATTTCATGTTGTTGTCAACAAATGCTCACAATTTGAACAAGTCTACAATTTTATCATCTGGTGAAGATTTACAAGAATTCTAGGTATGAAATTGTACCATATTACCACCATATGTCAAGTTATGTTTAGTTATCAGTATACATCCTAAAATGTGATCCTCGTTGACCCAGTTTCAATTCATACTGTAGTCGACCCTGGGTTACCGGGTATTTGGTTGGCGTTTTCTCCTTCTCATGAATTATTCATGAAGCATTTTGATTGGTAATCTCAATTTTTCTTTGAGAAAATTCAAACTACTTTTATCACAAATATACTGTCATTTCTATTTTTAGTCACTGACAAAATGAAATTGCCCTCCCTACAAGAGAGATTGAATATTTTATCAATCTTTCGATTGGCTATTAGGGTACTTTCCGACCATATGAATATTCATAGGAAACGAAGATTTGCTAGTCAATTTTCCCAGGGGTAATGCATGGAGAGAAACGTAATGCTTAAACCTGGGTTCAGAGGATGTCAGTAAACAGCTTAGAGACAACCTGGGTAGAAAGGGTAGAAAACACTGTGGGAAAAGAAGAAATTGCTCGTTACGAGCAATTTCTTCTTTTCCCTCAGTGTTTTCAAAAGACTTCTACTGCAGACACATAAAAACCAGGGCTTGTTTGGGAAAGGGTTAACACAGATATGCGATATGCTAAATGACCGAAGCTGTTGATGCGCCATAAAACAACATTCATTCATTCATTCATTCATTTATCAAATACATGTATATCATTCAAATATATCAATGCAAAGAAATAAGTCAAAAGCTAGCACATTCAGTTTTGCCCCCAAAAAATGTTACAAGAACTGCAAAATATCAAAGACAAACCTTATACTTTTGAATTAACTCGAGAAATGAGTCGGGAGTAAATTTACTCATCACGACCACATTGGCACCCATTGAGTGTCCATTAGCCGTCAGCAAGTACAAGCCGTAGGCGTGAAACATGGGCAGCATCAGCACCAAGGTTGCATTCTTCTTGACAGCATCCATTGCACTAAAATAGTAAAACGAAATGCACTAGTTATTCACATATTATCAAACAGTCCTCAGTTTTAATTACACTGAAAGTAGGATTTTGAAAACATTGTGGGAAATGGAGAAAAATGATTGTCACCACCACTTTCTCCTTTTCCCTCTTTCTGTTTACTCTTAACTCATTACCAAACAACAATATTTTAGACTGGTTCAAAGTGAAAGCATTTGCAGAAGACAAAGGTGACTGAAAAATTGAAATTTGATCTGGGTAGAAAACACTGTGGAAAAAGGAGAAAATGCTGGTTACCAGCATTTTCTCCTTTTCCTACAGTGTTTTCAAAAGGCTTTTTTTCTCAGGGGCGTCAAAAAGAGGGATTAAGTGGTAATGGGTTAATTACACGGAAAGTAGGATTTTGAACACATTGGGAAATGGAGAAAAATGATGGTCACCACCATTTTCTCCTTTTCCCTCTTTCTGTTCACTCTTAAAAGACATCTTATTTGAGTCTTTAAGGTACTGCCCGCAAATTACATGTATTTCGTTATACTGGTACCCCTGCAAAACGAATGTTTTCGGGGATATACTGGAAACAGCCCATCCGTCCATGTAACAAGTTTAGCAATTACACTAACCACAATACATGTTGCTTAATCATCACGGGGAAATACATCAAACTGTATCGCTGTGAAAGCTTGCTATACAGCATGGAGGGCTGAACTTTTTACCAAACAACAAAATTTTAGACTTGTCCAAATTGAAAGTATTTGCAGACAACAAAATAAACATGACTAAGACATTGAAACTTGACTTTAGAAGAGTAGAAAACATTGAGGGAAAAGTAGAAAATGCCGGTAACAAGCATTTTACAAGTTGTTTAGTATAGGGTTAAAGCTCTTATATATCTAACCACTCTCCTTGACACCTCCTTAGATACTTGCTTTATGCAGGTTGGACTGCTTCGACCTCTAAGCCTCCATGGCTTAGCTCTGTGTTTCTGATTCACTCAACTCAACTCAACTCAACTCACTCAAGAACATAAAAGACTTTTTTTCAATGTTGAAAGTGGCATACAGATCAATCGGTGAATCAATCAGTCAGTTGTCAAAATCCAGACTTTGGCAGTTGATTTAACCTCAGCAATTGGGACCTTCATTGCTCAGTGACTGGGATATTGAAAAAGAAAAAAAACCTTTATGAAACCTGCTCATACTGGAGTGCCTACGGTGAAGGCTCTTAAAACCTGAGGCTTTATGCTGGTGAAAACCAGGGCCTGTATTCAAAAACCATTCTTGAGAATGTTCTTAGTCTTATCCCCTAAGTTTTTCATAAATTTATACGTAACACAACTTCTCATTGGTTAAACCATTTAATTAAGCCAATCAGAAGTTGTGTTAATTATTTTCAAATGTTGAAAATTCCGAAGAATAAGACAAAGAATGGTCTTAAGAATGGTTGTTGAATATGAAACCAGGTAAGCCAAGAATGTGTGTGTGGTTACTATGATATGACTGTTGTACAGTTTAACTCTTTACCAAACAACAAAATTTTAGACTGGTCCAAATTAAAAGCACTTGCAGACGACAAAATAAACGTAATTAAAAAATTGAAATTTGTTCCTGGCAGGTTAGAAAACATGGTGGGAAAAGGAGAAAATGCTGGTTACCAGCATTTTCTCCTTTTCCCACCATATTTTCAAAAGGCTTTGATCTCGGGCCGTAAAAACCAGGGATTGTTTGGTAAAGGGTTAAAGTGGCATAAACCAAACAAAACAAACAAGTTACTTCAAGAGAAAATTGCTGGAGACAAAGGCATAATGTGTCAACATCACACTCTTTGGAAAGCCAGTGGTCCCTGAAGATGACATCAAGGCTGCAACATCATTTTTTGGGTCACATGGAACACGCTGGTAGGGTCGAGAAGTTACATCAAGTAGAGAGCTGAAAGATGAGTAGCCATCTGCGTGTCCAAAAGTTAATATCTGAAATTGAAAATGGTCAAAAATTTACTACTGTGTAAATGATAAGGATGATCATTGATGATAATTTTTCAAAGTTACCTTCTAAAATGATAAAAAAAAAACAACAACCTAAACTTCTAATCCTGCAAAAAAATGATGCCGTTCCGAATTTATTCAGAAAAATGATGCCGTTCCGAAGTTATTGACCAAAATGATGCTGTTCCAAAGTTATCGACGAAAATTATGCCATTCCGAAGTTATCATCCAAAATGATACAGTTTTGAAGTTATTGACCAAAATGATGCTGTTCCGAAGTTTTCCACCAAAATGATGCAGTTTCGAGGTTTTCAACTAAAATGATGTCATTCTGAAGATTTCAACCAAAACGATGCCGTTCCCAGTTTATCGACCAAAGTGATGCCGTTCCCAATTTATCGACCAGAGTGATGCCGTTCCCACTTTATCGACCAGAGTGATGCCGTTCCCACTTTATCGACCAGAGCGACTCCGTTCCCACTTTATCGACCAGAGAGAGGCCGTTCCCACTTTATCGACCAGAGCGACGCCGTTCCCAGTTTATCGACCAGAGCGACGCCGTTCCCAGTTTATCGACCAGAGCGACGCCGTTCCCAGTTTATCGACCAGAGTGATGCCGTTCCCAATTTAATGACAAAAGTGATGCCGTTCAAATTTATCAACCAAAGTGATGCTGTTCCCAATTGATCAACCGAAGTGATGCCTTTTCCAATTTATCAAACAAGGTGATGCCGTTGCCAATTTATCAACCAAAATGATGATGTTCCAAACTCATCACATCATATTGTATGAACAATGTTGTTAGAGGATTGCTTCAAAAACATTTTCTCAACTTAACTCTTTATCAAACAACAAAATTTTGAACTGGTCCAAACTGAAAGCATTTGCAGGCAACAAAATTAAAGTGACTCAAAAATTGAAACTTGACTATAGAAGAGTAGAAAACATTTTGGGAAAAGGACAAGATGTTGGTTACCAGCTTTTTCTCTTTTTCCTACAATGTTGTCAAAAGGATTCGTTCTAAGGGTCATTAAAAATAGGGATTGTGTGGTAATGGGGAAATGAATGAGGATGATGAAAATCTTTAGCTTACCACTAAATTCTTCACTAGTTCAAATGGAAAGCAATTAGATCTACTGATAAGAAATTAAATGTGATTAAAATGATGAAGTTTGTCTTGAAAGTGTAGAAAACATGGGGAAAGGAGAAAATGTTATATTGCAATGTATTTAACCCTTAATGTGCTGAATTAAAAATAAGAGACATTTTTAGATAGGAAAAATATCTGAAATATTGCTGTAGCAAGGTTTTTTTGGCCAGAATATGTTACAAAATATTGGACAGTGTAGATCTTAGATCAGACGGCACATTCTGTGCAGTCTGATCTTGATCTACGCTGTCCACAAAAAAAAACAAATCGGTTCCAGCGCTTTAGGGTTAAGGCCCTTTTCCTAAGGGTAGCTTAGAGTTGGAATTGTGTGGTCAGGGATTTATGAAGGGAAAGCCAAAGGTTAATTTGTCCTCATGCACACAAAAAAAGACAAACATCTATAAGTATTTTACCTGTATAGTTGTATAACTCACTGCAGCTTTGACTTTGTCCAGCAGAGCAGGTATGGTGAATATGTATTTGGTTTTGCATTCTCTTGTCACCTTTACAAGGTCATCTGAAGTTCAAATGATAATCATGCAAAATAAAACCTGTTTTGTTGGCCACCTCTGTTAAGCAGGCAACCTGTCCTCAACAAGCATATATTACAGTCCCCAAGAAAGCATAATTGATTGATTGAATAGTGTTGAATAGGGGCTCTAAGGTGTCTTGCCTAATTATGACACTCAAACAAAAGACCCAGTGATTTGTATGAGGTTTGAATGTGGGACCTCCAAGTAACAAGTCCTATAATTTACCACTGAGCCCAGGACTACAAAATGCATATTATGCTGACAAATACATGTACCTGTATTAAGCAAGTGCCTGCCCTAAGCAAGCACACTTTGGTTGTCTGTAAGGTGCTTGGTTAATACAGGTTGGACTCTTATACATCTAACCAACTACAGTGCATAAATTGAAGTCCCTGAGAATAGAAGTATTTTGAAATGCATCTGTACTAAGCAAGATTGCCTGTCTTCAGCACGTTTCAAGTATATATCCCTTAAGTGCTTGCTAAACACAGGTGTGATATTACATTCAAACCAATGAAAATTAATATCTTGAACTCCATGAGAAAGCCAATGTGTTTAAAAGCACCCTTGTTCAAAGCAGTCTCCTGTCTTTAGCAAGCAAATTTTAAGTATTCCATTACTCTTTACCAAACAGTCTTGAGTTTTAATGAATCTAAAAACTAAAGCTTTTGAAAACATTGTGTGAAATAGGAGAAAATGCTGGTAACCAGCATTTTCTCCTTTTCCCACAATGTTTTCGAACCTTTCAGAAACATAAAATCATTAGAGGCTCATTCAATTTATCCTCATCAGATGCTTTCCATTTGAGACTGTCTGAAATATAGTCATGTGATAAAGGATTTAGGGATAGCACTTTATTGTTATCTATGAAAACTTGATCTCTGTACGGCTGAGATCTGAAAAAACTGAGACAGAATTTAATTTTACAGACTTAACTTAAAGTCTTCTACCTAGTCTAATCTTGATGTATGTTGCCAACAAGAGCTCTTTTTTTTTGTCCATGGCGGCTGAAAGGGTTAAAATATTTACGGTTAACCAACATGGCTGACAATTTCAGTCCATGAATACATGAAAAACCAATGTGGCAGTGTTTAGAATGGGCATAATTTACAAATTCATTCGTTTGCGTTTTCCGTTTCTTTGTGCTTACGTTTCCCTTTACACACTAACAGATTTTAGTAGAGTAAAACTCGAAATTAATTGAATGTCTAATGAGGTTGAGGACGAATGACATTGTGAACGATTAATGGCCCAAGGGAGGAAACTGCTACTAACTTTAGTCAATATTAATACCCTAGTTGTGTCCCTTACAAATCTAACTGAACAGTGTTGAATTCCGCGAGATGGCATTTTGCAAATACTGGCCTATTTGAATATTCAAGTATCCTGGATAGAAAACATTGTCTATTCATGCTACATTCTTCGAACTATTTTTTTTTAAAAGCCACCTACCAGAAGATAATAATTTGATTATGCATGCACACGATAATGTTGGGACAGTGTTCCCCCACATCTATATTTTGAAGAAACTTTAAAAAAAAAAAAATTAAGTAAATAAAGGTATTTTATTTCAACATCTTTTTTTTCCTTTGAAATTATTGATTTTTTTAAAATAGATTCAGTGCGCAAACAGGCTTGATTTCTCAACAAAAGTATTACCTATAGCCATTTTCTCAGCAGCTTGTTACTTTATAGCGGCAGATTTTTGCAGTTAAGCGCATCGCGTATTAATATCTATCCTGGACAGTGATGTGTAACAGCAGACAGGTCCGTTGTATGCACATGTCATTTTTTCTCGAAGACTGGCCTGTCCGCTAAGAAACAACATTGCAGCAGAGCTCCAGGTAAGAGGAAGCGATGGTATTCTAAAATCCTTTATTTCTCTTCCAAACCCTACGTTGTGGGTACTCATTAGAATCGTCTCGATGAGGAGAATAATTAATATTGTCAATTATGAAATCAAAATCACTCCCTCTATCTGGAGCTCTGATAGTAGGGAAAAGCAAGTGATGTAGATAAACAAGCAATGCTGCTTTATTCCTTTTGCCAAGGTCCTCTGTGGTTCAGAGGTAAAGTCCACGACTTGTGACCTGGTCGCTCTCGTTTACCCAACGACAAAATTTTAGGTTCAAAATGAAAGTATTTGCAGACGACAAAAAAACATAACCCCCCAAAAAATGAAATTTGTTTCCAGCAGGGTAGAAAACAGTGTGGGAAAAGCAGAAAATGCTTGTTACCAATATTTTCTCCTTTTCCCACATTGTCTCAGGATTGTCAAAAGTCGGCACTCTGTGTTAAAGGGTTCATTCATTTGGTTCACTGTATCCTTTACATGAATATCCTTGGGCAAGTCACTTAAGAGCCCCAGTCTGGTGCTGGTAAAACTAGAGGCGCTTGAGCGCCTGTATCGCTCCACAGGCCTGATTTTTCTGTAACGGTGAAGAGAAGTTTTTAACAATTACCATTCATTCCTGTATTTTAAGTCACTAGAGAAAAATAGCTGTGAAAAAAATTGTGAGAAAAGAAGAAAATAATAGTAACCTGCATTTTCTTAGTTTTACAAAATAATTTCTACCCTTTTTGATACAAGTTTTACTAATTTGAAGATTTATTATGTTGTCTGCAACATCTTTCAATTATGACCAGTTATAAAAAATTTGTCTTCTGGTTATAGTTAAAGAGGATCTTGTAACAAACCATTTTGGGTGGGGAAACATCAAAATATAGAAAATATGTATTGTGGCAATTGCTTTATTGAAGTTGCAGGATCAGTTTGGATAACAAATGCCTCATCACAAAAGTAAAGCCCTGTCCCTCTTTGTACTAGGTCACCAGTAGGTCAACAAACCTTTACCAGAACTAATAAAAGTGCAGAGGTTCTCTAGTTTTATATGAAAAGGATTATATATTATGTAAAGCAACCATCTTTAACTCTTAACCAAACAACAAAATTTGGGATGTGACCAAATTGAAAGTATTTGCAGACAACAAATTAAACATTGATGAAATGATGATTTCTCTCTTTGACAGTGTAGAAAACACTGAGGGAAAAGGGGAAAATGCTGATTACCAGCATTTTCTCCTTTTCCAAGAGTGTTTTCCAAAGATTTCTTCTTTAGGGTCGTTAAAAATCAGGATTGTATGGTAAAGACTTACCACCATAGGAACTAACCTGCAATACAACAATGAAATCCAATGAATAGTTTGAGAGAAGAAATTTTTCAAATATTTTACTTTTTACCACAAAAGGAAAATGTCAGTCTCCAGTAAATGCCGTGTTTTTTTATGGGTCTTTTTTTTTAAAGGAATTCTGTAGATCTCTATCTAAGGAACATTCCTGCAAAAAAATAATGCTATCCAATTAGCGGTTTGGGAGGAGAAGATTTTTAAAGGTTTTTTACTTTGGTTGCCATGGCAACCAGAATTATTCATGGAACACAATTATTTGAAGGAATTTGAAAGAGGACCACCTAAGGAACATTCGTGTGAAATTTGGTAAAAATCCAGTCAATAGTTTCTGAGGAGAAGTTTTTTTTTAAAGAAAAAGTTTACGGACGCACGCACGGACGAACGAAGGGACGGACGGACGCACGACGGACACAACGCCATGACAATAGCTCGCTGGCCTTCGGCCAGTGGAGCTAAAAATTATAATGACAAATAGTTGCAAGCAGCGTAAAACATAATTCAAACAAAGAAGCAAACAAGATTCCTTTCCGAGAAGTTTTTCCCCCCAATCCTATCTAAAGCACATTCCACCATATTAGCCACATGAATTAACTCATTACCACACAATCCCTACTTTTGACGACCCTGAGAAAGAACCTTTTAGAAAACATTGTGGGAAAAGAAGAAATCCTTTTCCAACAATGTTTTCTACTCTTCACAAAACAAATTTCAAATTTTCAGTCACATTTATCTTGTCGTCTGCAAATGCTTTCGATTTGGACAAGCCTAAAATATTGTCGTTTGGTAATGAATTAATTTTGCTGTTTGAAAATGACTGGTCCTTTGTCAAGCAAAAATTCATCAAAGCTAAAAGTATCAACCCAGGTCAGCTTGCGCATGCTGATCTGAGTCAGTTCTCTTTTTGCTAGTGCATTAAGCCCCCTATTCATTGAGCATCACTCATTTGTAACCATGCAGTAAGAGCTCCATTCCCTCTGGTCACATGCAGATGCCCTTGAGTAAGACATTGGGGTGCCCAAATCTAGTAACGGTGAAACACCAAAACAAGAAGGTCAAGATGGCCCTGGATCGTTCACCTGAATTTTTGAGATGACCGTAGTCTATAATTTTTGAGGTATTGAAACATTGGAACCAAATTTATAATTTTGCCAAGCAATTTTCAAAAGGTCACCTGTAAAAGTCATTTCGAAATCTGACCATCAGTTTCAAAAAGAAGAATTTTTAAGAATTCTTCATTTCTGTATAGAGCAAGTAGCCCCCTTCCACGAGAGCCATCTTTCTTGATGGATCAAAATTTACGAACAAGTTTTGAAAAGGGTCACCCAAAGATCATTTCAGAAAATTTCTTTAAAATCTGACCAGGGGTTTCAGTGAAAGAGAATTTTCAAGAATTTCATCATGTCCATGTAGTGCAAGTAGCTCCCATTCATAAGAGCCATGTTTCTTGACAGATCAAAATTTTGCAAACAATTTTTGAAAAGGGTCACCCAAGAAACATTGCTGTGAAATTATTTTAAAATCTGACAAGAAGAAGAATTTGAGAATTTCCTTCATTTCTGTATAGTGCAAGTAGCCCCCATTCACCAGAGCCATGTTTCTTGACGTATCAAAATTCCACGAACAACTTTTGAAAAGGGTCACCCAAAGAACATCCCTGAGAAATAATTTGAAAATCTGACCAGCAGTTTCACAGAAGAAGAATTTTTAAGAATTTCTTCATTTCTGTATAGTGCAAGTAGCCCCCATTCACCAGAGCCATGTTTCTTCACGATCAAAATTTCGCAAATAATTTTTAAAAAGGTTCACCCCAGGAAAATCCCTGTGAACTTATTTCAAAATCTGGCCAGCAGTTTCAGAGAAGAAGATTTTTAAAGAATTTCTTTAAAAATTCCATTTGGTTGCCATGGCAACCAGAGTTTTTGACGGAACCAAATTCTGTGAACAGTTTTAAAGAGGATCTTCCAAGGAACATTCAGCCAAGTTTGGTCCAATTTGGCCCAGCGGTTTAGGAGGAGTTGATGTTTTTGAAAAGGGTCACCTAAGGAACATTTCTGTCAAATTATTTTAAAATCTGACCAGCGGTTTCAGAGAAGAAGAATTTTCAAGAATTTCTTCATTTCCATATAGTGCAAGTAGCCCCCATTCACCAGGGCCATGTTTCTTGACCAATCAAAATTTCGCGAACACTTTTTGAAAGGATCACCCAAGGAACATCTCTGTGAAATTATTTCAAAATCTGTCCAGCCGTTTCAGAGAAGAAGAATTTTCAAGAATTTCTTCATTTCCATATAGTGCAAGTAGCCCCCATTCACCAGAGCCATGTTTCTTGACCAATCAAAATGTCGCGAACAATTTTTGGAAAGGGTCACCCAAGGAGCAACTCTGTGAAATTATTTCAAAATGTAACCAGCTGTTTCAGAGAAGAAGAATTTTTAAGAATTTCTTCATTTCCCTATAATGCAAGTAGCCCCCATTCACCAGAGCCATGTTTCTTGACCAATCAAAATTTCGCGAACACGTTTTGAAAAGGGTCACCCAAGGGGCAACTCTGTGAAATTATTTCAAAATCTGACCAGAGGTTTCAAAGAAGAAGATTTTTTACGAATTCCTTCATTTCTGTATAGTGCAAGTAGCCCCAATTCACCAGAGCCACATTTTTTGACGGATCAAAATTTCACGAACACTATTTGAAAAGGTTCACCTAAGGAACATATCTGTTAAATTATTTCAAAATCCGACCAGCGGTTTCAGAGGAGACGATTTTTAAAGAATTCCTTCATTTTTGTATAGTGGAAGTAGCCCCCATTCACCAGAGCCACATTTTTGACGAATCAAAATTTCACGAACAGTTTTTGAAGGAACATATCTGTGAAATTATTTCAAAATCCGACCAGCGGTTTCAGAGGATAAGATTTTTAAAGAATTTGCTAAAAAATTCCATTTGGTTGCCATGGCAACCAGATGTTTTGCTGGAATCAAATTCTGTGAACACTTTTTAAAGAGGACCTCCCCAGGAACATTTATGCCAAATTTAGTCCAAATTGGCCCAGCGGCTTAGGAGGAGTTGATGTTTAAAGAATTGTTGACGACGCACGACGGACACCAGGTGATCCTAAAAGCTCCCCTTGAGCACCTTGTGCTCAGGTGAGCTAAAAAGACGTGAAAAAATGATATGTCATTATGTAAAATTACTTTTATATAGTCTAAAGTATCATCAAACTTAAAAAAAAAAATACAAAATTAAATATTAAACTTTGTTTATGAAGTTTGTAAAAAAAAGGGGGAGGCTGTCTGACGTGCATTTCAAATTTATGCTTTGTAATATTTCACTACAATGGATTGACATGATCTTGACTCATAGCTTGCCTAACAGTCTGCCTTTTTGGACAGCATAGATCAAGAATAGGAATGAAATGCGATGCTTCATGGGAAAAAAAAACCATGGAAAAGGAGCAACTGCTTTATGAATGTAGAGTCCTCTTTTTTCGACCGTTTTTTTTTAAATTAACCCTTTACCTAACGACAAAATTTAGACTGGTCCAAATTGAAAACACTTGCAGACTACAAAATAAACGTGACTGAAAAATTGAAATTTGTTTCCAGCAGGACAGAAAACATCGCGGGAAAAGGAGAAAATGCTGGTCACCAGCATTTTCTCCTTTTCCCACAATGTTTTCAAAATGCTTCTATCTCAGGGTCGTAAAAACCAGGGATTGTTTGGTTCTAATGGGTTAAATCAAGGCAATATTAATGTGTCTGCCAATGGTATAAAAGAGTTTACCTTATTCCATCCTCGGATACCCCAGGGTCTCCCTATTTGCTACGCTACATCGATGTAGCGTAGCAAATAGGGAGACCCCGGGGTATCCGAGGATGACCTTATTCAACACAATCCCAAGTATCCCAAGTTTTGATGACCCATAGGAAAAAAGGCTTTTGAAAATATTGTAGGAAAATGAGAAAATGCTGGTAACCAACATTTTCTTTTTTTACACCCTATGATGGGCAGATTTCATATTTTGAGTTACATTTTAATTGGTTTGTCTGCAAATGCTTTTAATATGGGTAAGGGTTTAAAGTGTAGGAAACATTGTGGGAAAAAGGTAAGCGTACCAGGCAACGGCATTCTTTCCTTTCCCACAATGAGTTCTAAGGCAATATTTTATTATGATCGTTAAACCTCGAGATTAAATGGCTTGCAACACGCGAAAAGGGGCATATGGATATTTGCGTTAAGTGTCGTCTCGGATAATTCGAGACGGCACTTTCCGTTTTTATGTAATTTTCTGTTTTGCGCAAGTCTACTGTAGCACAAACTCTTAACAGAGTCCTAAAAAGCCGGATCAGCCAGTAGACCTGCTTTCCCACATCGATTATGGAATACTCGAGTTTTAGCCGTATGCGCAGGACTTTGGCGATAAAAGGCAATGTTACATGATCCCATTGGGATAAAATGTTAGATTTGTCCAAATCAAAAGCATTTGTAGACGATTACATAAAAGTGACTGCAAATTTGAAATTTGTTTTGTGAAGGGTAGAAAACATTGTGGAAACAGGAGAAAATGCTGATCACCAGCGTTTTCTCCTTTTCCCACAACGTTTTCTGACAGCTTCTTTCTCAGTGTGGTCAAAAGTCAAAAGTGCGGTAATGGGTTAAGTATTGATACTTGGTCTTAATGTATTATTATTCTGCAAAGAAATTTCTCTAGATCTGATTGGTTAATATGCCGGGAACAAATACATCATGTACCCTGGTAAAAAACACTTGAAGCCAGTTTCCCTTTTGAGTGCCCCGTAAACATCACTACACGTGCAACACAACATCCATATAGTTCCATTCTATACAGGTAAATTCATCAGTTTGAATGCACCTATAAAGCACCCAGAATCATATTTCCTTTGTCTGTTTTATAATGTTACACATGAAACAGTTAAACAGTAACAAAACATGTTTCCCTCGGTTTTGCAAGATTCTTGTCATTTAGCCCATTGCAGAGATGTACGGTGAGAGTAACGAACGACAACTCAGCTCGGAGATTGGCACCAAACTGCAGCTTTTAGTGACGTCAGTTTCCGGTGACGTCAGTTTTCATTGAATTGGGGCACTCTGAAGGGAATTTCTATTTCGTCAGCATACTCGATTCGTGAGTTTATAGTACAGGAAAATTTCGCTTAACGCGTTTTGAAAGGGTAAAACTTTGCATAATAATAAATTCGTTGTACGGTCAGGTGGCGACATGATTCACCACAGCCGTGAACAAGTTTACAAGTCCCCTGCCACCTGATCGCACATCCAATAATGTACTTGGCAAAAGTACTCTACCTTTAGTGTATGTCGGGTTGACAGGCTGACAAGTCGCACCAATCAATGTGGTAGCATAGAAAACAATCATGTAGTCAACGTTGTTGGGAGAGCAGATACAAATGACATCGCCTTTCCGAACTCCAATGTGCTGTAGACCGGAAGCGAGTTGTGTAGTATACTTGATGACATCATTGAAGGTATACACTGCACCCGTTTCACCATTCACCTAGAAAAGAAAGTTGTCAAAACATTGTTGGTATTGATGTTAGATGATTGCAGTGATGTTAGATATTAGATGTTTGAATTGATGTTAGATCAAGAGTTCTGTCTCATCCCATAGGCAAACCTTCTACTATACAATGGCGATTTTAACGACCCTAGAAAAAAAGGCTTTTGAAAACATTGTGCGAAAGACATAAAACGCGGAAAACCAGCACTTTCTTCGTTTTCGCAATGATTCTACCATTTCAAAGCCAAATCTATTTTCAGAGCCACATACGTTTTGTCATCTGCATAATATTATTTTCATGTTTTCAATTTAGAATAGTCTGAAAGTTTGTCGATTGCCCAAACGATAAAAATTTAGACTGGTCTAAATTGAATGCATTCGCCGACAATAAAATAAACGTAACTCAAAAATTCAAATTTGTTTCTAGCAGGGTAGAAAACATTGTGGGAAAAGGAGAAAATGCTGGTAACCAGCATTTTCTCCTTTTCCCATAATGTTCTCAAAAAGGCCTATTTCTCAGATTTGTAAAAAACAAGGATTGTTTGGCAAAGGGTTAAAAGACTTAAACTAGTTAAAAGGAAAAAAAAATGGAAATTTCAAACCGAAAGAAACAAATTAGTCATCGCCTAGCAAAATAAATTTAGTGCAACCCCGTGATCTATGGTACCAAGCAAGTAATCGTATACGCTTAATTAAGGATCCATATAATCCATTTTGTCCAACAATTGACTGATATTGCAGTTAGAATTTGATCTTAATTGTCCATTTGTCAAGCCTGTTAGATTAATATTTGTGGTAGTTGTCGAAGACAGTACCACTTTGTGTTCAATATTGAATTTTGAAGACCATGTATCGCATTTCGTGCAAAGCTGAAGGAAACAAATCCAAATAAACTCAATTTTTCGGTAGCATTTGGGTATGTAATTGGAAATGGCACGTCAAAATACACTGGGTGAGGTCATCGATCGTGAAAATACTATTTTTTTTATTGGAAATAGCTTCACGCGTTGATAGCCTTTTGTCAGCGCAATGATACAAAATATGTCCATCGATCGCTTGGTCCTGGGCTTTTTCGGTCAAAAACCAGTTCGTCATATGGCTTGTTCATCTCATGATTGCGTGCCATACTACTTCAAATACCACTTCAGAGTTCACAACGCTTTGATTTTTTTTCACTAGATTCAGAGCTTCAGACAGAGGGAGTAATTTTGATTTAAAAGTTGAAAATATGAATTATTCTTAATTAAACCCTATGTTGTGGGAACTCATCAGAATCATCTCGTCGAAACAATTCCAGTGAATACCCACAACATAGGGCACGAAAGAGAAACAATGGAATTAGGATACCGTCCCTCCCTCTTATCTGGAGCTCTGCGGAGATTACAGCGGATTTTATTTTCAGATGTTGATAGAGGTTTACAAGAAGGTTACAAAGCGTGACTCAAATATCGTTTGCGGACAATGTAGATTAAGATCAGACAGCAAAGAACGTGGTCTTTGATCGGCACTGTTTGTTAAGGGGATTTTTTTTCTTTTCATCAAGAATAACTTTGAAATAGCGATATATTGGGTTTCTTTTTTTTTTGCTATCGGATTGAAAGTTTCATGTAGATTTTTAACCCTTTACCAAACAATCTCTGGTTTTTACGAGCCTGAGATAGATGCCTTTTGAAAACATTGTGGGAAAAGGAGAAAATGCTGGTAACCAGCATTTTCTCCTTTTCCCACAATGTTTTCTACTCTGCTGGAAAAAAAATTCAAGTTTTGAGTTACGTTAATTTTGTCACCTTCAAGTGCTTTCAATCTGGACCAGTCCAATTATTGAGCATAAAGCTTTTGTTTACAAAAGTCTTACTACAATTTTGAGTTAAATTTTGCTTCTTATTAGAGCTCTCCTAAACCAGCATCAAAAACTATTTTCTGTCAGTGTTTTTTTTTTTCTTCTATGTGTATATGTGTATATGTAGGTGTGTAGACAGGTATGCAAGCGTGCACACGTGTATGTACATATATGTAGAGATGTGTATGTAGGCATGTGCATGCATATATTTACATGTGCGTGTATGTTTATTTGTGCACATGTGCTAATGGATATGCGTATGCATGCGTATTTAGATATTAGTATGTTTGGACGACACGGAATCACGTGCCAATTGTTATCATTTTTCTTTTTGCATTGAGGTAAGACGATGTATGTAATGTACAAGTCTGAATAAAATTGTGTTCTGTTCTGTTCTGTTCTAAAATTTTGTCGTTTGGTAAAGGGTTAAGCAGATAAAGGGTTAACTTTGAAATTAGCCGTAACAGAGCTTGAAAGAGTTTGTGTCACAAACAAGCATGCTGCAATGCCCCTTAATCGCACCTATGTGGAGTAATGCGTGCAAAGCTAGAGTCACACACTAACTACTTATGATCCTTTTCCACACCATTAGCTGCTTTCCCATTTAACTAGAGTTGAAACAAGTGCAACAGTTAGTCTCAGTAATGAGACAATGAGACGCTCCGGTGATCTAATTCATATTTGGACATTTACTGTCCACCGTATAGACGACCAGTCAAAAAGTAACATCGCCTTTGGGGACAGTTATCTGTACTAGTGTAACAGTGAGAGAGATACCACTTCGGAAATTACGTGAATATCAATCCTCAAATTGAATGCATGTTGGTTTACGTCGCTTTCAGCATTATTTCGGTAAAACCACGGAAGCAGCTCAACTATATATGAATCATGCTCCGGGAAAAGGGGGCTTAATGCATCTCCGTCATCAATGGCATCAAGAAAACCATCTCATACTTATAGATCCAGGATATTCACTTCTGTCATACAAACAAATTAATCATGAGGTAGACTGGTCCTTGGACGTGCAGAAAACTGACCATCAGCGAAAAGTCTCGGCCCAGGTCAGCCTGCGCAGTCTGCGCAGGCTGACCTGGGTCGATACTTTTCGTAAATGCATTGAATAAAGAGCATTTCGACCCCACAAGGTCGGCCGTCTCGTAAGACCGTCCGTGTGTCCGTCTGTGTACAAAATACTAGTAATTTTGTGTCGCAAACTCCTCCTACAGTTTTCCATCAACTGTATTGAAACTTTGCACATATACTGATCATATATTGAAGATTTGCAAGATGCAATTTTCAAGTGTCTACTCTCCCTGGTTGAGGAATTATCTCCCCTTGAACTTGACACTTTTTTTTTCTGTCAAAGTGCTGGCGGGGGTATTAAGTCACATTCAGTGACAGCTCTAGTATTTGACGAAATTAACCCTCTCTTAGCCAGAATGTCAAGCTTAGACGAGCCATCCTCTGCTAAAAGCGTGGTTTGATACATTTTTTAGGTACATGTACTTACTACTTACCTAGTCATCGTAGTGTCAATAATGAGACGCTCCGGTGATCTCAGTTTTCATATTTGGACATTTACTGTACACCGTACAGTCAAAAAGTAATACCCCGATTCCACTAGGCCGCGATCTACGGCGCTCTGTGCGCTCATACAGAGCGCCGTTGATCGCCTCAGATCGCTGCCGGATTGGTGATTATGAGGACACTCCCGCTCAGATAACAACCAGATGACGCTCCGCTGGCGATCAAGTAACGACCATTGAGATCCGATAGCGATTGAACAGTACATAGCCACTATCGTAGCCTCGCTAGGTGTTGCGACCTTATGCGACCTGTTTTCGCTTCATTAGCGACCCGAGGCTTTGACCCTCCTTTCGCTCCTTCTCCTGGGTGGCATACTGTAGTTGACTGAAGAATTTATTGTACCTTCACCAGGTGGTCTCCAAATGCGAAATGATGATATGATGACTTTGTAGGATTAAGGTCCCTTTGTGCTAGAGGCATATATGGTATGGACCATTAGAGAAAAAGAATCGAATACAAGGAAATCCGGGCACAAGCCCCGAACTCTTCTTCAAATATACCTCCTTTGTTCCTTAACGTGTCCAGTGTAAAGCACCGATACACGCGAGTCCACCTCGTGGGAAACACAAGGTGTCTCAGAAAGGTCCTGGTTGGGCCGGGTATCGAACTTCGGGCCTCAGGATTGAAAGTCCAGCGTTTTACCACTGCACTACCGGTCTGAGAGACAGACACCCTGTTATGTAGTCCTCCAATAGCGCGATCGGAGCGCCATCATATCGCCACTTGATCGTAATTGAGCGCTATCCTATCGCCACTTGATCGTAACAGAGCGCAATCATATCGCCACTTGATCGCAACGGAGCGCTACTGCATCTCTGATGGTCGCTATCGGATCACATAGGAGCGCAATGACCGGCATACTGGAGGAACATTTGCGCTCTTGAGCGATCCGATAGCGCTCCATTTACGATGTTTACGTTCAAGTTGCGTTTCGATAGCGATTTAAGCGATTGAGTAGTGATGTGACGGCGTTCTGAACAGAGCGCCACGGATCTTTGTGCAAGGGAGTAGACTGGTGGCGATCTAGGCGATCTGGGAGATCCGTTAAAGATCTGTTAGCGTGCTTGGCGTTCTTGGCGCTCTGCATGGCGATCTACGGCGCTCCATCAGAGCGCCGTGGATCGCGGCCTAGTGGAATGGGGGTATAACATCGCCTTTGGGGACAGTTATCTGTACTACTAGTCATCGTAGTTTGAATTCATCCCATCCAGTTAGTACAGATAACTGTCCCCAAAGGCGATGTTACTTTTCGACTGGTCGCCTCTGGGTACAGAGACAATCCGGACAAAATCAGTTGAAAGCTCCGCACAGATTTTGTGCGCAAGTTTGAACTCTTATAATTTCCCAAATAGAGCATAAAACTAGGATTTAACCATACCCGTGGTTTGCGTATTCAATATTCTTTCGTTTGAAATACAAATATTTTCAATTCAATTCACTGATCGTGAGAAAAAACCGTGCATTTCATCAGTGACTCGATTTGTTTACGTTTCCGAAAACATTCAAAATGGCAGCCACGCACGATAAATTTCGTCCGTGATTTTTCCGAGATAAACATGTTGTAAACGACTTCTACAAGCTTTTTATGTAATGAATGGTTTAACAATTTGTTTTTGGTCATGATTAGTACTAAAATTTAATTGTATTTCGCTGCAATGCAGATAAAACCGACGAAACCGAAAGTCGGTATAGCGCTCTATATTTGCTACCGGAAAATTTACGATGGACTTGAGACGGTACGGTGTACCCATCCAGTAAGTCTAGCAAGCAACTGAATCTAGAGTTAAAATGGTCCTTGAACATACAGAAAAAAATATGTTGCAAAAAGTATCGACCGATGTCAGCCTGCGCAGTCTGCGCAGGCTGACATGGGTCGATACGTTTTGTAAATACATTAACATGATTAAGCTCCCTTTCCACAGAGCAAGACTCATCTATATATTAAAATAAGGAGGAAAAAGTTTGTCAGAAATCAAGTGTCCTTGCCCGAGCCCCTATACAACGATTTTTGGCCAGGTTTGTAACTCGAACCCACAACCCCGTGGTTAACTAGATAACCAGGCCAGCGCGTCAGCTAGCATCGACTTCCACTTACCAATGCTGACCTGTGCCCGTATGGTCTCATCGTATCTAACATGTATTCGCCAAAATTGGCGACC
Organism: Tridacna crocea; assembly: GCA_943736015.1. NCBI lineage: Eukaryota > Metazoa > Mollusca > Bivalvia > Cardiida > Cardiidae > Tridacna > Tridacna crocea. The sequence continues at coordinate 23,398,524 of OX031069.1, forward strand.
GGGATATCACTGAGTTTTACCTGTGAAGGCATATTTTATATATACATGTACACAATATTCCACTTTACACGTAAATATGTCACTATAGAAACACTCGTGTGAGTAATCCAGTGTATTGTCGTCTGCGCAGTCTCCAATCCTGTAGATTTATCAAATAATCAGAAATTTAACAATTGTGGGAAAAGAAGGAAGTTCTGGTAATCAGCAGTACTTTCCCATTGTCCGATATGCGTATTTTTCACCGTTTCAACCATGAATTATTAAAACGAGTAATGTTTTCAAAATGAGAAAATGTTTTCAAAACAACTGTATGAAATAGGAGAAAATGTCGGTAAACAGCATGTTCTCCTTTTCTCTACAGTGTTTTCTTTTGATCCCAAGAAAATCAAAGCATTTTGAGATACAGTCTAATTGTCGTCTGCTAGTCCCTTCTATTTTAGAAAAAAAAAAATGCCAGGCAAATTTTACACAGAGTATCTATGAACTAGAAGGCGCTGAAGGGCCTGAATATGCTCTACTGGGAGAGAGTTTGCTTTTAAATAAAGCATACATAGGAACTCATTACGCGAAAAGACAAAAAATAGACATTTTCAACTCAAAATGGCTACTTTTCCATTACTGTTTGTTGATTTTTTTCAAACTCAACAGGGTTAAAAAGCAATTGATGGGATAAACAAGCTGAAAAATTCATAAAAATGTGATCACAAATAAATACTTTATTATGTAAACAGGCAATGAAATTGTTCAATTTGAAATGGCTACTTTTCCCATACTGTTTATCGTTTTTTCTTTTTTCAAAATCGATAGGGTTCAAGCTATTGATGAGATAAACAAAGTGTGTAAGTTTCACGGAAATCTGACCACAAATGAAAACTTTATCGCGTAAAAAAGAAATGAAAGGTTTCAACTTGAAATGGCTACTTTTCCCATACTGTTTGCTGGAATTTTTCCAAAATCAATAGGGTTGAAGCTATTGATAAGATAAACAAACTATGCCAGTTTCAAGGAAATCTGACCAAAAATGAAGACTTTATTGCGTAAACAAGAAATGGAAAGTTTTCAACTTGAAATGGCTACTTTTCCCATACTGTTGGTCGGATATTTTTCAAAATCGCTAGGGTTCAAGCTATTGATGAGATAAACAAACTGTGTAAGTTACACGGAAATCTGACCAAAATTGAAGACATTATTGCGTAAACAAGAAATGAAAGTTTTCAACTTGAAATGGCTACTTTTCCCATACTGTTGGTAGGAATTTTTTCAAAATCAATTGGGTTGAAGCTATTGATAAGATAAACAAACTCTGCAAATTTCATGGAAATCTGACAAAAAATACAGACTTTATTGCGTAAACAAGAAATGAAAATTCTGACCTTGAAATGGCTACTTTTCCCATACTATTTGTCCGATTTTTTTCAAAATCGATAGGGTTAAAGCTATCGATGAGATAAACAAACTGCGTAAGTTTCACGACAATCTGACTAGAAAAGAAGACTTTATCGCGTAAACAAGAAAAAGACTAACGGACGGACGGACAGACGGACGGACAGACAGACGGACGGACGGACAGACGGACGACGGAAACCACGCCATGACATAGGCTCTGCTCGCTTTCAGCCAGTAAAGCTAAAAATCAGAATCGTGCGCGAGAGGCGATGTGTCTTCTCATTCCTAATCAACACCGACTATAATTTAACCCTTTCCCAGACAATGACGACTTTTAACGAACCTTGGAAAGAAGCTTTTTTAAAATATTGTTGGAAAAGGAGAAAATGCTTGTAACCAGCATTTTCTCCTTTTCCCACAATGTTTTCTATCCTGTACATAAACAATTGCACCATTTGAGCTTCACTGAAATTGTCGTCTGCAAATGCCTTCATTAAGGCTTCAATTTGAACAAAACTAAAATTCTGTCGTCTGGAAAAAGGTTTCAGCAACATAATAATGCATATGGCACTCAACTGAGCGTCCAATGTAGACATTAAAGATCAGATTCGCATATTTTGTGCTATTTGATATACACAGATCGGTAAAAACACCTAGTTTCCACAGTTTGCAAATTTAAATTGTGTTTTAATATGTCCAACAATAAAATGAATAGGAACTATGTCACAAAGCCCCGACTATGATAGTTTACGCGAAAATATTGTGTAGACTGATAAACAGATAGAAAACCATTCACTGTTATAAATCATGAGAATGAACGAAGCTATGAAGGAATAGATTATTCGGTTTCTAGGCTGGTTTTGCCCACGTTTTCTTATGATATGACATCCTATACAGCCCAGATCAGACAGCATCTTTTATGTAAGCTGTTCTGGAGCTATATTGTCCACAAGTGTCAGAGTTTGCTGCATAGAAACGTGATCAAAACTGCTCAAAGTGTACTATGTGGATGGAGATCAAAGGTCGACCGTCGCTCTCAAGTCAAGTTCGAAAGATATGTGGGACGATAGAGGTCAATGACCTCTCTATGACAGTAAACAACTATATGGTTGGTTGATTGTACGGTGTTTATCGCCGTTATCAGCATTATTCGGTTTTAATAATTAACTATTGGATATATAGTAGTTATACAAGGAAACCGGTCCACGCGATACCAGTCACATTTCTGATTTCGTATAGTACACAGGTCGTGACCCCGGCTTTATACGACTTGACCTCCGATCAATACAGTTGACCTCGTATCAATATTGATGACCCGCGACCAATACAGAAATCCTTGAACGTGATTGGTCAAAAGCTCAGTGGCGTGAGCGTCTGCGCTTACTTTTAGCCAGTCACGTTCCAGGCGGCAAAGTAAACGTAACCCAAAAATTGATATTTGTTTCCAGCAGGGTAGAAAACATTGTTGGAAAAAGGAGAAAATGCTGGTTACCAGCATTTTCTCCTTTTCCCACAATGTTTTCAGAGGGCCTCTTTTTCAGGGTTGTAAAAACCAGAGGTTGTTTGGTAACACTATGGTCACAATGTGAAACTGCCGCCTGCCAATTTTTAGACATCGGTAGATTCTTAAAATTACATGCCGCCGGCCGATTTTTTACAAATCGGTGAGAGTGGTCATAAATAACTGCCAGTAGAAGGCCGCCTGGCGGGTTCCGGGCGGCGGCAGGCAGTTTCTTAAATTCGAGGGGGTGGAGTGTCATCAGGGTGTCGGCCGGTGGCAGTTAGGCGACAGTCCGGCAGCCGTCAGATTTTACCTGCCACCGCCCGGCGATCTGGCGGACACCGACCATTTACAATTGACACCGGCCGGCGATCGGGCGTTCGAACTGCCACCGACAGGCGCCCGCCCGATAATCTGACGGCGGCAGGCTGGTTTACGGGGATATATATAGCTAGATTGCTCTCATATCACTTCAAAGTGTTCATCATTATTATCAACCACAAGATAAATAGGTCTAATTTTTAAGAAATTTTTCCCTCCAACAAATTGCCCCCTTAAGGCAAGGGGCAAGACAAAGCACCAGCACCGAAGCGGAAGGGACAAGAGCCCAACCCAGCAATATGTAAGTCTCTGAGTCGCCCTGGTGCTGTTAGAATCACCATGACGACAATTTCTTATTAAAGCCTCGGATTTATATTCAGGGGTCCGGGAGTCTGCACTCGGCAGATCGCTATCCTGCCACCTACCAACACCGACATCCGCTTTCCATCTGCTTTTCAATCTCCGCCCTGCCGCCGGCAGGTATTTTGAAATCGCACGGTGGCATGTCGGTAGCATAACGGTAGCAGGCCGGATGCTGGAGAGTGGCAGTTAGTTCCTACCGATCGCCGGCCGAAGATTGAAGGCCCTCAAACCCCGTGACGACCGAGTAAAAATCGCGCTGCCGCCCGTCTGCCGCTTGATTGCCACCGCGCGACCACGAAATGCGCCCGGCCGGCGCCCTGACGACAGCCACAATTGGAAAAAATCGGCCGGTGGCAGTCAGAATTTTAACTTTTTCTTAAAACTTCAGCGGCGTCCTAGCGGCGTCTAAAATGCCGCCTGCCGCCTGCCGATTGTGCCTGCCACCGAGCTTCCACTGGGCTGCCACAGGCCGAATTTGAGTGAAAACTGGCAGTTACCACGCCGGCAGGCGGCATTTACTGATTTGTGACCGTACTATAAAGCGTTAATTAATAAAATTGTCATTAATCAAGTGATTTCGTATTGGCCCAGTTACAGGTCCTCGGTCAGCCGTATAGACCCTCGGCCTTCGGCCTCTGGCCAATACGGCTGACCTCGGACCTGTAACTGGGCCAATACGATATCACTTGATTAATAACATTATAATATTGCAGCGACCAGTGCACCTGTCCATGCTTTCCCGGAGTGACTTTTTCCATAACTCTCCTGAATATTCTTTCTACGCCACTAGCTACGGTCTCACGCGTTGTCTGCGTTCTAACGTTAACATCGTCGAAACAATCACAGTGTAGGACCGTAAGTGTACAGTGTTTGAGATTGTATGTCACTTGGGAGTCTGTACAGAGGTGAAATATGTCACTTGGGCGAAATATGTCACTTGGGCGAAATATGTCACTTGGGCGATGATAATTGCTACCACACGGTAAGCCAAGCTGGTGATTTTTCATTTATTTTCATTGCTATTTTTATGCAGACACACAAAATTATAACAAAATGTTATAACAATGTGTCTCTGCATAAAATTTTTTATGCAGAGAAACAATGTTATAACATTTTGTTATAATTTTTTGTCTCTGCATAAAACTATTATAAAACCTTCATGATCAGCGGCGAAAGAGGAATACATGCAGCTTATTGCAATGCCTACCACCAATCCTCGGAAAGCCTGAAATTACCCAAGTTGGTTCGATTGCCTGTTCTCAAGTCCTATACGCTACCAACTATATATATATATCTATAAGCCTTTGGGATACTAAATGTATATGGTCTCTCTCACCATGATTTGCCGAAACCGTAGCTTTCTTTCCCCTCCTTTCTTCCTTCTTTCTTTCTCTCTCTCCACCCTCTCTCAACCTTATCCTTTCGCTGTGTATCTATCAAGCCCCCCTTCTCTCTCTCTCCCATCCCTAGCCCTGCATTTGAGTCATCCTCATAAACAAGGTACACAACCACGTAAACTCACAGAAATAGGAGTTGTTACTTGCCCTTCTTCTGAAATACATTTAGACCGAAATGTTAAAGAATTTTGTTGTGCAGTTTTGTTCGATGGTCTTTTCATTTTTTTACTGCCAAATACCAGTCTATCCCACCCCCTTCTCGATCATTTCCTGACACTCTGTCTTCCGGTGCGTGACGTTGTCTGCGCATGTCATATTCTTCGAAGATTCGACTTGTCTTTTATGACGCATCACTAGCCCCGAAAGCGGGTAGACTGCAATACTAGTATTACGCTCTATAAAGTAGCAATGTGGAAAATAGCTTTTATCAATATGTTTGAGGAGGAATGAGACCTGCTTTAGCTCCAGATTTCTCTAAACTATACACACTTTATTTAATTTAATGTTAAAAGCGGCATTAAACAACAATCAAATAAATATAAAATTATGTACAAACAAATCCATGTTGATTGCATACAACCAACATAATTATGTAAATCGTGCAGTATCTCGATGGCATTTTTTTTTTGAAGAAAGCCCTTTCCTCACAATTTCGAGTCCCTGAGAAAGAAAGCCCTTGAAAAATTGTGTGGAAAGGGGAAAAATGCTTGTCACTAGCACTTTCTTCTTTTGCCATAGTGTTCTCAACACTTCCTGGCAGACTTTTTCAGTCTTTTAAACAATATTCAATTTAACGTCTGTAAATTCTTTGAATTTGGACAAGTCAAAAATTTTGTCGTGTGGCAAAGAGTCAAGCAAGATTGATTCGCTTATGGGCACTTGAACTTTAATCATTATCTATTTATCTCTTTACCAAAAGACAAAATTGTAGACGTAACCAAATTCAAAGCTCTTGCAGACGACAAAATAAATGACTCAAAAATGAAATTTGGTTTTGGGAGGATAGAAGACATTGTAGAAAAAGGAGAAAATGCTGGTTACCAGCATTGTAACCAGCATTTTCTCATTTTCCTTCAATGTTCTCAAAAGGCTTCATTCTCGGGGTCGTTGAAAGTCGGGATTGTTTGGTAAAGAGTTTATTTCTTTATGAAACGACAGAATTTTAGACTTGTCCAAATTGAAAGCACTTGCAGACGACAAAATAATTGAGACTCAAAAATTGAAAATTGGTTTTGGAAGGGTAGAAAACATAGTAGGAAAAGGAGAAAATGCTGCTTACGAGCATTTTCTCCTGTTCCTTCAATGTTTTAAAAAGGCATCTTTCTCGGGGTCGTTAAAAGTCGGGATTGTTTGGTAAAGAGTTTTAAAAAAATCGAGACATTAAACTTCTTGTACCGTTTTCATACCTTAGCACACAATTCCGACTTTTCTCGACCCTGAGCGAGAAAGCTTTCGAAAACATTGTGGGAATAGGAGAAGATGCTAGTTACCAGCATCTTCTCCTTTTCCCACATTGTTTTCTGCCCTTCCCAAATCGAATTTTAATTTATGGGTTTCGTTTATTTTGTCGTCTGCAAATGCTTTCAATTTGAACCAGTCTAAAATTTTGTCATTTGGCAGAGTTTATCACATGACAAAGGTTTAGACTTGTTCAAGTTCAAAGTATGTGCAGATGATAAATGTATGTCGCTAAGATAGTGTGATTTGTTCTGCAAAAAAAAAATAGAAAACATACTAGTAGTTGGATAGGAAGGAAATGCTGGTTACGAGCATTTTTCTCCTTTAGCCACAATATTTTCTACCCTTCTTGTTCATGGTCGTTAAAACTCGGGATCGCTTGTTAACCCATTAGCACACAATCCCTACTTTTGACGACCCGGAGAGAGAAGCCTTTAGAAAATATTATGGGAAAAGGAGAAAACGCTGGTAACCAGCATTTTCTCCTTTTTCCACAATGTTTTCTACCCTTCACAAAACAAATTTCAAATTTTTAGTCAATTTTTATTTGTCATCTGCAAATTCTTTCTATTTGGACAAACCTAAAATTTTGTCGTTTGGTAATTAGTTAACCTTGCAGTCCCGTTTTTCGAAAAAGAGGGCTTTTGAAAACGTTGAAGGAAAAAGGAGAAAATACTGGTGACTAGCATTTTCTCCTTTTTTTTTTTCATATGATATTCTCTACCATTTATTTTTATCTAAAGACTGGTTCCAAAATAGGTCAGTGTACGGAGTATAGACTAAGATTAAAGAGGCAGATTCCTGGTCGTGATGCCAGTCTATACTCTCTGCTGGAATTGACTCAAACGACAATATTTTAGACTTGTCCAAATCGAAAGCATCTGCAGACGACAAAATAAAAGTGACAGAGAGTTTGAAATTTGTTCTGTGAAGGGTAGAAAACATTGTGGGAAAAGGAGAAAATGCTGGTTACCAGCATTTTCTCCTTTTCCCACAATGTTTTCTAAAAGCTTTTTTTCCTCAGGGTCGTCAAAAGTAAGAATTGCGTGATAATGGGTTAATAATACTCTCCAAAATAATGTACTATGTAATAATGCTCAAGTGGCTTAAGTATTGAATAAACTATTGTATTACGGTATTCTATTGTATTGTAATGTATAATATTGTATTGTATACAAGGATTCTATTACTGGAGCCACATCTAATTTGTCGTCTGCAAATTCCTTTCAATTTAGACCAATCTAAAATTCTATCATTCAGTTAAACAAGAGGACCATGATGGTCCTATATCGCTCACCTGAGTATATTTGTAACTTATATGGTATATCAAGGGCAGGCTATTAATTCTTTTCAAATAAGGCATACCCTTGGGGATTGTCACTAAAAGATGTTTACAGATTTTCTTCTTTGTCTTTGGCCAGTGGAGCTAAAAGCTGTTGCTTATCACCAATTTTTCTCTTCACAGTGTCTTGTTCCCTTTTTGACTTGTAGTTTAAGCCATTACCAGACGACAACATTTTAGACCGTTCCAAATTGAAACAAATTGCAGACGACATTTTAGAATGTATTTAAAATGAAAAATAAGTGATCTATATGGTAGAAAAGATTGTGAGAAAGGAGAAATTGCTTGTTACAAACAATTTCTCCTTTTTAGATGGAATTGAATTTAAAATATTTCCTTCTATGATTCTATGTGAAATAGTGTGCACCAGGGCACAGAGCCCAAATATGACCCCAAGGGGATAATTTTAATTATTTTTATAAAGGGTCTCTAGATGATGCTACATGCAAAATATGAATACTCTAGCCCTTATGGTTTGCCACAAGTAGAATTTTAAAAGATTTCCTTGTTTCTATGTAAAATAGGGTGAGCCCGGACAGAGCCCAAATATGACCGCAGAGGGATAATTCTATCAATTTTGGTAGAAGATTATCAGATTATGCTACATAGCAAATATGAATGCTCTAGCCATTACGGTTTGTCAGAAAAAGATTTATTAAAGGTTTCTTTCTTTGTTTCTATGTAAAATAGGGTGTGCCCGAGCAAAGCCCAAATATGACCCAAGGGGAATAATTTTAACAATTTTGGTAAGGGGTCACCAAATGATGCTTCAAACAAAATATGAATGTTCTTGGCATTATGGTTTGTCACAAGAAGATTTTTAAAGATTCTAAAATAGGGTGCACCTGGACAGAGCCAAAATATGACCGCACAGGAATAATTTTAATAATTTTGGTAGAGGATAATCAGGTAATGATACATACTAAATAGAAATGCTCTAGCCATTATGACTTGTCAGAAGAAGATTTTTTTTAAAGATTTCCTTCTTTGTTTCTATGTTTAGTAGGGTGTGCCCGGGCGAAGCCCAAATATGACCCCAGGGGAATGATTTTTAACAATTTTGGTAAAGGGTCAACCAATGATGTTTCAAACAAAATATGAATGCTCCCGGCCTTATGTTTTTGTCACAAGAAGATTTTTAAAGATTTTAAAATAGGGTGCGCCCGGGCAGAGTCCAAATATGACCGCAGAAGGATAACTTTAACAATTTTGGTAGAAGATAATCAGTTAATGCTACATACTAAATAGGAATGTTCTAGCCATTATGATTTGCCATCAGAAGAAGTTTTAAAGATTTCCTTCTTTGTTTCTATGTAAAATAGAGTGTGCCCGGGCAAAGCCCAAAATATGACCCCATGGAAATGATTTTAACAATTTTGGTAAGGGGTCACCAAATGATGTTTCAAACAAAATATGAATGCTCCCAGCCTTATGTTTTGTCACAAGAAGATTTTTCAAGATTTTAAAATAGGGTGCGCCCGGGCAGAGCCCAAATATGACCACAGAGGAATAATTTTAACAATTTTGGTAGAGGATCATCAGATAATGCTACATAACAAATATGAATGCTCTAGCCGTTATGGTTTGTCAGAAGAAGATTTCCTACTTTGTTTCTATGTAAAATAGGGTGCGCCCGGGCAAAGCCCAAATATGACCCCAGGGGAATAATTTTAACAATTTTGGTAAAGGGTTACCCAATGATGCTTCATACAAAATATGAATGCTCCCGGCCTTATGATTTGTCACAAGAAGATTTTTAAAGATTCTTTCCATTTTCAGCCATTTTGTTGCCATGGCAACCAGAGTTTTTGATGGAATTAAATTCTTTTAACAACTTTTGTAGAGCTTCTTCCAAGGAACATTCCTGCCAAGTTTTATCAAGATTGGCCATCTGGTTTTGGAGGAGAAGATTTTTAAAGAAGTTGTTAACGGACGGACGGACAGATGGACGGACGGACAGAAGGACAGACGGACGGACGGACGACGGACGATGACCGGTCACAATAGCTCCTCCTGAGCACGTTGTGCTCAGGTGAGCTAAAAAAGACCCTTTTACCGAATTCAACTACCCAGAGAAAAGATTTTTTTCAAACTCTTATCCTGTTAGGAAATTTTCAAGTCGATAATAGAAACCTATAATATTGTTTTTTTTTTTCAAAGCTATGTTTCAGGGAAAATTATCCCCTTATCGACGGTGTAGATCCAAGATCAGACTGCACATTCCGTGCAGTCTGATCTTGATCTACATTGTCTGCAAAAGGTCATGAGTCGCGCTTAGCAGCCTAAGATTTAAAAGACCGTGACAAAAAAAAAAAAGAAAATGCTGGTAACCAGCATTTTTTTCCCCTTTACACTTACTGCTGTCTGTTCTTTCAAAGATAATACCTAAATTTGAGGCTCAGTTAATTTTGTGGTCGAGAAATGGTTTTGAGTAAAACAAGTTTCAAATTTTGTAGACTGGTTTAGAGTTTTTGGAAAAAAGAAAAGAATGATCGCATATTTACGAGTAAAGTGACGTCACGACGAAACCAGTCTGTCATTAAGATGAATGAATTTGTTTAGTTGTTTTATAGATAATTAAGATATGAAGAATGTCTCTGTTTTTTTTTTTTCGAATTACACTTTATCAAAATTTGGACTTCTGTATTTGTCCCTACAGAAAAAATGCACACGGCAAATAAAATTATTGAAAATTGAGACAAGTGTTTGGAAAAGGTAGAAAACATTTTAGAAATAAGAGAAAATGCTAGAAACCAACTTTTTCTTCTTATCCCGTTTTGTGTTGTTCACATGAAATGCGTTTGCTGGCGACAAAATGAAGATTTAACCCATTACCACACAATCCCTACTTTTGACGACCCTGAGAAAGAAGCCTTTCGAAAACACTGTGGGAAAAGGAGAAAATGCTGGTAACCAATGTTTTCTACCCTGCACAAAACAAATTTCAAATTTTTAGTCACTTTCATTTTGTCGTCTGCAAATGCTTTCGATTTGAACAAACCTAAAATTTTATCGTTTGGTACTGAGATAAGAATGAAAGTTTTTGAAACCATTGTTGGAAAAAGAGAAAATGCTGATAACCGTTTTCTTCTTTTTGAACGATATTTTCTGCTCTATCAAAGACAAATTCCACCTAATGACTCAATTTTTGTATTTTTCTTTCATCTGTAAATGGTCAAAGACTTTGCCATTTGGTATGGAGTTACTGAATGAACTATCTTTACGTATATATATAATATTTTATTTCCTCCATGAATGAAGATTGCAAAAGAATACATATGAACAAACAAAAAAAAAAAAAAAAAAATATATATATATACATAGTGCAGTGTAAATGAACAACAATGTGATAGTTTGGCCACATCGTCTGTATGAATGACATATATATAATAAATGTATATACAGTTACAACTACTGCTATGTCATATTTAACCCTGTAACTCCCCTTAAAGATCAGAGTCAGGGATTTTGAAAACATTATGGGAAGAGCAGAAAGCGCTGGTATCTAGCAATATCTCCTCTTCCCACAATGTCCTCTACCATTTCAAAGACAGATGCCTTAACTTTAAGTATTTAGATTTGTCGTCTGCAACAGCCTTCAGTTTAGTGCGGTCTAAAACGCCGAATTTCTGGTAAAACTCAGGTCCAAATTTTAATCAGTTTTCTTGCAATTAATCTGAAAAAAAAAATCATCTTTTCGTTTGGACTCAACAAATGGCCAAAACCAAATAAGATCTGAATGACTTGTTCGGCAATTGCACATACAAGATGACGCAGAGCTTCTCGTATCTCTTTTTTTTTTCATTTATTTGCTCTGTGTTTTTTATTCATCGCGAAGCAGATCACATTTGAATTGAAATCATTGACGAAAAGCTGAATCGTTCATGAATAACAAACAATTTTCTCTTGTTTACCATATTTCTTTCAGTTACATTTATGTATTAACCCATTACCACACAATCCCTACTTTTGACAACCCTGAGAAAGAAGCCTTTAGAAAAACATTGTGGAAAAAGGAGAAAATGCTGGTAACCAGCATTTTCTCCTTTTCCCACAATGTTTTCAACCATTCACAAAACAAATGTCAAACTTTCAACCACTTTGATTTTGTCGTCTGCAAATGCTTTCGATTTGGACAAGTCTAAAATATTGTTGTTTGGTAATGAGTTGAACTTTACTTCACGTTTGTTACCAGTATCTCACTTACACTACGGTCACAATGTGAAACAGCCGCCTGCCGATTTTTAGACATCGGTGGATTACACTATGGTCACAATGTGAAACTGCCGCCTGCCGATTTTTAGACATCGGTGGATTCTTAAAATTACATGCCGCCGGCCGATTTTTCACAAATCGGTGGGAATGGTCATACATAACTGCCAGTAAAATGCGGCTTGACGGGTTCCGGGCGGCACCAGGCAGTATTTCAAGTTCGAGGGGTGTGTGACGTTATGAGGATACCGGTCGGTGGCAGTTTGGCGACAGGCCGGCAGCAGTCAGATTTTACCTGCCACCCCCGGCGACCTGGCGGACACCGGCCATTTACGCCTGACACCGGCCGGCGATCGGGCGTTCGAACTGCCACCGGCCGATACCCGCCCGATAATCTGACGGCGGCAGGCCGGTTTACGGGGATATATAAAGCTAGATTGCTCTCGTATCACTACAAAGTGTTTATCATTATTATCAACTACAAGATCAATAGACCTATAATTTTTAGGATTTTTTTCCTTCCAACAAGATGCCAACTAAAGGCAGCGACAAGGGGAAGGACAAGGCGCTAGCAGCGATGCACAAGAGACCAGAGCCCCATTCCCAGCGATACGCCGCTCTAGTGCTTTAAAATTGCCATGACGACTATTTTGTATGGTGAATGGCCTCGGATTTTGTATTTAGGGGTCCGGGAATCTGCACTCGGCAGATCGCCGTCCTGCCACATACCAACACCGACTGCCGCCTCCTACCTGCTTTTCAATCTCCGCCCTGCCGCCGGCAGATATTTTGAAATCGTACGGTGGAATTCGGTATATAGCATAACGGCAGCAGGTCGGATGCTGGAGAGTGGCAATTACTTCCTACCGATCGCCGGCCGAAGGTTGAAGGGCATCGATCGGGTAAAAATCGCGCTGCATCCCGCCTGCCGCTTGATAGCCACCGCGCGAATACGAAATGCGCCCGGCCGGCGCCCTGACGACAGGCACAATTGGAAAAAATCGGCCGGTGGCAGTCAGAATTTTAACTTTTCCTGAAAACTTCAGGAGCGTCCTAGCGGCATCTAAAATGCCGCCTGCCGCTTGTGCATGCCACCGGCCGAATTGGAATGAAAACTGGCAGTTACCACGCCGGCAGGCGGCATTTACTGATTTGTGATCGTACTTTTAGATGAATTCGAATATTTTGCCGCAAAAAATTGCCAAAAGGGCGGCGGCAATTTTTTCAAGTGTTTCACAAAGGCACATGGGAATGTCACATGATCAATAACACACATCAGTCAAATGGGATCTTGTTGTCTGTGCAGGTCACAATCTTTGAAGATTGGACCCATCACACCATCATGTATATGTAGCAATGAAGAAAAGGGCTATAAACAATACATCAGCGAAGAAATATAGCCTGTTTTTTCGATCCAAAAATCTTCAAAAATTTATTTTTTTCAAAGGGGAAAGCTGGTTTTCATACATCCTCTACTTTTACTGCACATCCTCGAATACAGTTTCAAAAAAAAATTCTTTAGAGAAACCGGGATCCGTGCTGGGTTTATCCCTTTCCCAAACGACAAATTTTGGACTCTTCCAAACAAAAAGAGTTTGCAGAGGACAATTTTAGGTTTGGAGAAAATGGCAGAAATTTCTCAAAAAGGGTAGAAAACACAGTGGGAAAAGGAGAAATTGCTCGTTACGAGCAATTTCACCTTTTCCCACAGTGTTTTCAAAAGACTTTTACTGCAGACACGTAAAAACCAGGGCTTGTTTGGGAAAGGGTTATCTACAAACATATCAAGTAGAAGTATCCAGGCTTATACTAAACGTTTATCTTATTTTGAAATTCAAAGAAGCAGTTGTGGGTTTCGAAAAGTTGTCCGGTTCTATGCCAAGAATGCCCAAATCAGATAGACGTGTATTTGAAAAATGCCCAAGCCGAATATATTGTTTTGGATCGTGTTCAAAGAAGCACGATGACGTCATATCTGCATGGTCTCGTTAAAAAAAGAAAGTGTTTCCCATTGCCAAAGACCCTTCCCATTATTCAAACGTCAATAGAAAACTATATTTCTACTTAATAGTACCGTAATACTGAACTTATAGTGGTATCGTCTTCTACAAATGCCACAAAAGCAAGAGCTTAATAAATGTATATCAAACATTCTCATTCATTCATGTTGCTTTTTCGGGCAACGTTTCCGATTACTTTTACTTAATAGTACCGTAATATTGAACTTATAGTGGTATTGTCTTCTACAAGTGCCACAAAAGTAGGTGCTTAATAAATGTATATCAAACATTCTCATTCAACGCATGTTGCTTTTTCGGGCAACGTTTCCGATTATTAAATTTTTGTAATAGCCTACAAGTGACATAGGTTGGGGTGTTTTTCAGCAAGGCACCATAAAGCTTCAGACTAATGCTGGTGAAAAGAATCAAAGGCAGACCAAGTGAGCTGTCGCTGTGACTAAAATAAAATACAGATGAATATTGCGTTTAACCCTTTCAAAGACACTCAACTTTTGGACTAGACCAAATTGAAAGCATTTGCAGACGACAATTCAACCCTTGCTGAAAAGATTATGTCTGTCTATGATAGAGTAGAAAACATTGTGGGAAAAGGAGAAAATGCTGGTTACCAGCATTTTCTCCTTTTCCAACAATGTTTTCAAAAGGCTACTATTCCAGACCCGTAAAAAACAGGGATTGTTTGGGAAAGAGTTAAACATACACCGTTGTACATGACATTGCAACCGCCCTCCACCTACACAGCAAAAAGAAAATCCGCGCTTGTCGAAAGTCCTATAAATGCATTTAGTTCATAATTAAGTCGACAAGATTTCGCTTGTATCATTGAAAAAATATTAGATAGAATGTCATAAAAGTTACAGACCAATTCAATGTCGTTGAAAAAACCGCAAATATACAGTTTATGTTGAATAATCATAAGTCATATCTCGTTTACTGTAATTTATAATGATAAATTGAAACCTCGCGTTGTCTTAATATTTACTGTCGTTAATCTGTCATTAAAATGAATCGCATTTCACAGGCAAGAAACGTTATAATATTGCTAAGGAATCTGTGGTAAATACTTTGTTTACAGTAGAATCTTCTGGAAAAACATGCATCATCATTCTTCCAAAGAAAGCGGCCATATTGGGTATAGTATAAATACTGCTTCGATTGTGAGCATCGTCTATAGTAAAGTTTTTTTAAGTTCGAAACGAGACAGTTTAAGAAGCTGAAAAAGTGCCTTTGATGCTTGAAAGAGATCTGCAGTAAACTTCAGAAATATAAGTGACCATTTAGATTGAAGACTGGGAGTAAAGTTCACGTAAGAGGTTTTCTTTTTGCTAATATACTGTTGAATTTACATTGTCGGCTTTTCAAAGAAAAATATTTCTACAAGTTCATGCCTTTGAAATTTGATAAAATTGCTAAAATCTTAAGTAGATATAAAAAAGTGTAGAACACGTTCAAACAGAAACTGAAAAATAGTGAAATATCAGGAACGATACGTTTTATAATTATGCATGGTAAAGAAATGTTTAGTCTCATGAATAGGAAAATGCACATTGATTTTGTCGTCTGCAAATGCTTTTAATGTGGACGAATCTAAGATTTTGTTATCTGGTTAAGGTAAGACCTGTGCAATGGAAAACAGCTTTTTCCACTAAAATATCATCCTGCAAAATTAGCTATAATAAAAAATGAGTATTATTGAACTACTTTCACCTTTTCATTTTTTCCATTTTTTTCCTTCTTTGCATTATTATTTATAAATCTTAAACCGCTGTATTCTCAATTGAAAAAGAGATAATAATTACCTTCCTTTTTAGAAAACAAACAAAAGTATCAAAAAAAGTTTCAAGATACACATAAACGGAATTTCTGATCCGCTAGAAATGTGCAAAAATATTATTTCGGCATAAATCCTTATTGATCCTTATTTAACAACCAATTAGAATTTTTGCCCAATGTTCACCGGAAGTGCATTACACAGGTCTTACCTTAACATCTTTAACTCGTTACCAGACGACAAAATTTTGGACTTGTCCAAATTGAAAGCAACTGCAGACAAGAAATTAAAGGTGGGAAAAATGACACAATTTTACCTTGACAGAACAGAAAACATTATTTTCGTAATGTTTTCAAAAGGTTTCTTCCTCAGGGTTGTTAAAAGCGGGGATACTGTGGTAAAGAGTTAACGTCAAGCTTCCAGCTAAAATCTACATCAGCACTATTTTGTCTCAAATGAGCTTTAAGCGTTGTCTGCGCATGTCATGTTCTTCGAAGATTCGACTGTCTTATATGATGCATCACTCTCCCCGAAAAGCGGGCAGACTGTTATATATATTACGCTAAAAAAAGTAGCAATGTAAAAAATAGCTTTTATCAATACGTTTGAGGAAACGAGACCTGATTTAGCTCCAGATTTCTCTCAGCTGTTGATCATATCTGAGTGAATTGCACGAGGTAGCGTTTTATTGAGTAACCGTTAATTTTACTTTGAAATTCAAAGTAACGGTTGTTGCGTAGGAAAGTGGTTCGGTTCTGTACCCAGGATGCCCAAATTAGATAGATGGGTATTTATAGAATGCCATCTAGCGAGAGATAATGTAAATTGTGTGTGCTGGGAAAAATCGACCCTACGCACAATACAAGCTATCCTTTTGCTGACAGTGTGAATCTACGGTGGCATATTTCTACCGCGAGATACTCGAGATGGCTATTGCGATAATTGAAAAGTGTCCTGATGTAATAAACTTTCCTGAAAATATTATGTAGATAAAAATTCTTTTCATGATAGAAATATTGCGATAATTTCCTGGAAATATTATCTAGGTAATAATTTTTTTCACGATAGAAATATCGCGATAGTTCCACTAGTATCGTGATTTATTTTTGCTTTCCTGTACATAACTGACTTTCACGGTGTCTTTATAATACATAAAGGATATTTTTTTTTTCGGTGAAAGATCGAAATTTATCTCATCGAGTGGACACCATCGGTAATATTTTCACGAGTGGCGCAGTGTTTCTCGATATCCTACCGGAAAGCATGAAATAAATATGGTTTCGGAATATCTTCATCTACAAGTTTGTGAATTCTCCTTTTCGTTGAATGGTTTTAAAGTTGTTTGTAGGAGGCATTTCGAGTCGTCTTTGTGTTTTAACAGACCTGTTCATTTCGAGTCTTGTCAAAATTTACCAGTTAAGTTACAATTGTTAATGATTCGAATTTTTATTTACTGCAATCATGTGAAATCAAAAATTGTCGAATTCATCCAAATGATAAATTTTCTGTTTTGAGATATCAAGAAACAGTTAGAACTATCATAATTACTTTATCAGCTTCGTGCATGCACATGGAGAAATTTTGCGTCAAAATATTGAGTTCGTCGTGATTATTTTTAAAACTCTTTACTACATTATCTCCCGCTAGATGGCATTCTATAAATACTGGTTTATCTAATTTGGGTATCCTGGATACAGAACTGAACCACTTTCCTACGTTACTTTGAACCGTTACTTTGAATTTGGAACTAAATTAAACATTCACCAAATAAAACGCTTCCTCGTGCAGTTCACTCAGCTATGATCAGCAGTTTAGAGAAATCTGGAGCTAAAGCAGGTCTCATAATTGCCTCAAACGTATTGATAAAAGTTATTTTCTGCATTGCTACTTTATAGAGCGTAATATTAGGCCTACAGTCTGCCCGCTTTCTGGGCTGGTGATGCATCATATAAGACAGGTCGAATCTTCGAAGAATATGACATGCGCAGACAACGCTCTTTACTACCTTGATAAGATTTCCAGGACACTTTAACTAATTGCGATACTTTTCTAAAATTATCAAGATAGCTACATGTACCTCGTATCCCGTGGCAGAAATATACCACCATATAGATGAAATACACAGAACTTGCAGCACCATCTCGGCACTGCCCGATAGCTGTATTGGTATTTCGATCACGTGTTTGCTATTTTTGAGTCTCCTCATGTGACTACGAAGTATCCATTTTGTTTTCTTGAAGAAGCAGATAGACAGAAATGCTTTCGTTTAACTAATATAATCGATTTACTTCGAAAACCTCGTAACTACAGCTTGTTACAAGCTGTAGTTACAAGGTTTTTGAAGTAAACCGACGATATGCTTTTATTTAAATGTTTAATTGTTTTATTTTTCCAGATAGTATCTGCAAAGAAAACAATAAACCATCAACATGTTCAGAATTGTTATGCGTCATTTGATAATGGTTGCCACAGTTTCCATAGTAGTAGCAGTCCATTTCGACCACGATTTTCAATACAGGCTGTGTGATGACCTTCATTGCGTTGATCCAATTTGGGTTCGAGGACCGTGCTCACTGTCTTGTCCACAAGGTAGGTACCACACGAATTTTGAATAACCGTGAAAATGCTGAAAACAAAGGCTTTGGCTACTTTTTCTAATATTGTAGGTCGTGATTATGGGATGTATTATCAAGTCATTCTAATAAGCACTTTTAGTCTAATCGTTTGGAATGTTAATAAATTTCAAAGCAACACGGTATTTGATTAGCTACACCTCTTTATCACCCGCTAGATGGCATTCTACAAATACACATCTGTCTAATAGGGGGATTCTGGGTACATAAGCCGACTGATTTTTCAAAACGACAACCGTTACTTTGAAATTCAAAATAAAATAACGTTTACTCTGTAAAACGCTACCTGGGGCGATTTATTCAGTAATGATCAGCTAGCAGGTAACCAATAAACCGGCCATTTATTAGAACAGTCCCTACAGGCTTGGGTTTAGCTTCGGTATAAGCCCTACTTTTCCCAAGTATCGGGGAATGGGTGATGCGACATATAAGACAGGTCGAATCATCGAAGAATATGACATGCGCAGACAACAGGCTATACTTAACTGTTTAGGCAATCAGGCATTGTGTTACTTTCTAACTTAAGAATAAGATTAGAATAGTACCACGAATGATTGGTGAACACGGACCATCATGTGGTATCGGATGACGGTGACGTCATATCTGATTTCATAAAGATAGGCGGAGGAACCAATTGCAGCTGATCATTCCCTTATTTAAACGCCAGATTAGCAACTTTTTAATGAATGCAACTATACTGTTTCTTTGATTCTTGCAGGGCGAAATATAGGCCTACATATTTTTTTGTATCTATCCGATATTTATATTTCTGTTTCTAGGTCAAACATGCCGCCATCCCTGGCAGGGTACCGTGTTAAAAGCCGGCGTTGTTCACGATATCAATGGCCAGAAATGTCAGTGTAAAGACACGTGGTATCCAGACTGGCACGTCGCCTTCTGTTCGGAATGAAAATGGACTGTGACTCGCTGAATGAGTTAATGATAAACTGTTTAAGGAATTCCGCAGACGAAAGCGCCCCATTTTCATTGATTGCTCAAGAATTCTGTGCCACCGTTTGCTACCCTCAAAGCTTTATTTACAATACTGCTATGTCTAGCATAATTACCTCCCTGTAATGAGAGCAGATAAGCTAGTAACGTGTAACGTGCTTATGCAGGTTCGTGACCAGAGACTTAGCTAAGCTGTGTATTTGTTTGTATGTCTGCATTAACACTTATACTGCTAAGTAACTGAAATGAATTTTTCAATTCGATAGTAACAATCCAAATAGTACTTATTTCAGAGTTATATTTTGGGGAATTACTAATGATATCTCAACAACGGACAGTGTAGATCCAAGATCAGACTGCACATTCTGTGCAGTCTGATCTTGATCTACACTGTCCGCAAAAAGGTCAGCCAGTCGCGCTTAGCAGCTTTAAGGTTAAGTGACCCAGGTAGGCGCTTTCGTCGTATATGTCAGTTTTTGTCTTATTTGCACATCGTTGTGACATTGGTCGTAATTTACGTTAGAGCCACGCTCTGGGTCCGTATTCACCAACCATTCTTAAGAACATTCTTTGTCTTATCCTTCAAGATTCCCTGGCTGTGAAAGTTACAGAACTTCTGATTGGCTAAACCAAATAGTTTAGCCACTCGAGAAGTTCTGAAACTTTCACATTGACAAAATTTTGAAGAATAAGACTAAAGATGTTCTTAAGAATAGTTGGTGAATACGTAGCCTGAGCGTGGCTCTAACGTAAATTACGACCAATCATTCTGTGACCTTTTTTATACTTAATAAGCCAATATAAGATTATGGAACCATACCACCCATTTTCTCCGACAACCGACTGAATCACGAGGTAGACAGATCCCTTTACATGTAGAAAGTTTACCAACAATAAAAAGATACTTTTTGTAGATGTATTTATGACCCTTTCCGCGGGGCATGCATCTTCGCAAGCCAAGGCTGACGATTCACTACGCTACTCTAACCTTGGCGGATCGAGCTTGATTTTTACATTCCCCCCGATACGCTTTTTCATTGGATGCAGCCAGCTCTAACTGCAACGAATGAAATCGCTCCTAGCATTTCATCTTTGATAAAAATAGAACAAGCTTGCCACCTTTCGAATAGAAGGTAAAACATGGAAACCCACGATGATGTCTGCTTATCGCTTCATGTGTATTCGTAAGCGTTTTGTAAAACGATATTTCATTGGCTTTTCGAAATATGATGTAAAGGGGATTAATAACCAACATCCAATAGAGGGCGCATCAAAGGAATCTCGAAATCGGGCTTAATCAGCCAAACTAAGGTCCACGAAGTGATCGTAACCTTGGCTCGCGAAGATGCAGGGCATGCCGCATTTCGATTTTTTTATAAGGTTAGAAATTTATCTGACGATATCTCGTTATTATAAATTCGCAACATTCGGGCTAAATTTTTGCTCCTGTGGTGACGCTTCTCTTGATATGCCAAAAAAGAATTTGGCGAAATGGAGTTAAATGCATCTCTGTGATCACTGTACAAAGCAAATTATCATTGAATTATGGATGCTAAAAATTCATTTTATTAGGGAAGTAGACTCGTAACACTTCTAGTACAGCATGGCATAAAATTTCTTGATAGTTGATAAATACAGATTTATACACATAAAACACTTTTGCACGCTTTTAACCGACTAGAAATTCCTTTGATGTCTCTCTTGAAACTATTTGCTGATATTTTTGTTAGTTTCCAGAGAAGAGAGGTAATTATTATCTCCCTTTGTTATGAGAATATAGATTTATAAATGATAATTCTAAGAAGGACAAAATGGTAAAAGTGGCTTGGTTAAAGCAGTACAATAATATTCAATTTTAATCATAGCAAATTTGGTAGGATAATATTATAGTGGAAGTAGCTGTTTTCTATTACGGGCCCATACCTGAATGATCGGCTGAACCAAGTGAAGGGCCGCTCCGTTGATATGTCGAACATTACAGTAGCATCTAACGTTTCGGCCACCGTCAGCCTGTGCGGACTCCATGTCACGTGCCTTTATCAGATATATAAATGTATATAAAGTTCATCTTTAACCCTTTGCCAAATAGCCCATGGTTTGAACGAATCTAAGGTACAAGGTTTTTGAAAACATTTTGGGAAAAGAGAAAAATGCTGGTAAAACCAGCATTTTCTGCTCTTTCCCAACAATAACAACAATGCTGGTATTCAGAGATTTAGCGGTTTTTTTATGTATTTTCCACGGGATTTTCAAAAGACTTCAGTCTTGTAAAAAAAAAACCAGAATGTTTGGTAAAGTGTTAAAAAACATTCATCACTGGATAAAGTATCACTGTTAAAAAGGTGTTTTATCATTATGACAACAGAGGTACTTTGTTTAACTCTTTGCTACACAATCCCTACTTTTGACGACATGGAGAAAGAAGTCTTTAGAAAACATTATGGGAAAAAGAGAAAATGCTGGTAACCAGCATTTTTCCCTTCACAAAACATTTCAAATTTTCTGTCACTTTTATTTTGTCGTCTGCATTTATGCTGTCGATTTGGAGAAACCTACATTTATGTCTTTTGGTAATGAGTTAACTCTTTCCCGAACGACAAATTTTAGGCTCTTTTCCAAACTGAAAGAGAATGCAGACGACAATTTTAAACTTGATGAAAATGACTGAAAGTTCTCCAAAAGCGTAGAAAACACTGTGGGAAAAGAAGAAATTGCTCGTTACGAGCAATTTCTCCTTTTCCCCACAGTGTTTAAAAAAGACTTATATTGCAGACACGTTAAAACCAGGGCTTGTTTGGGAAAGGATTATCATTGTTTCACACCTGTGCGTATTTAGGTGCTCTTTTAACCCATTACCACACAATTCCTACTTTTGACACCCCTGAGAAAGAAGCCTTTTGAAAACACTGTGGGAAAAGGAGAAAATGTTTTCTACCCTTCCCAGAACAAATTTCTATTTTTTAGTCACCTTTATTTTGTCGTCTGCAAATGCTTTCAATTTGGACCAGTCTAAAATTTTCTCGTGCGGCAAAGAGTTAAGACCGATGTGTATCAAGGATCAGCCATCACAGACCGTGCACTCTATTATAATTTGTCGTTTATTTTGTGAGAATATTTTGGTAAAACCGTTGCTGAATTGTAACAGTTGGCCGGTCTGGCAAGGCTGAAATTCACATTTCTGTTTTTTTTTTTTTCAAAATCATTTTAATTGTACAAACTTTTAGACATGTCCGATATTGTGCAGCTAATTCTCTATACCGAAGACCCTTTGAACCATTACTGAAAAATACCGAGAAAAACCCCATTTTAAGGGATTGGAGATTATGAAAACATTGTGGTACAGGGAGAGAATATTGATAACCAGCATTTATTTATTTATTTATTTCTCATAATGTTTTTATAACCGTAGATAAGAAACCTTTCATTTCAACCACATCAAAATTTGCCATCTGCACAAGTTTGTGATAGGAGTTTCTTTTGGAAGGGCATATAGAACGTTTGCGAGGAACGAAGAAACTGCTGGATTTCAGTATCTTCCCCTTTTTCCCTTAATTCATTACCAAACGACAAAATTTTAGGTTTGTCCAAATCGAAAGCATTTACAAACGACAAAAAAAAAAGACCGAAAATTTTGAATTTGATTTGTGAAGTGTAGAAAACATATGGGAAAAGGAGAAAATGCTGGTTACCAGCATTTTCTCCTTTTCCCACAATGTTTTCTAAAGGCTTCTTTCTCAGTGTCGTCAAAAGTAGGGATTGTGTGGTAATGGGTTAATTTTTTCTAAAAGCTGTCATCCGTTGGATAGTAAAACAGTAATATTTAACGCTCGGGATCACTTGGCAACGACTTAGCTCTTTACCAAACGACAAAATTTTAGACTGGTCCAGATTGAAAGCATTTTGCAGACGACAAAATAAAAGTGACTGAAAAATTGAAATATGTTTTGGGAAGGAAAGAAAACATTGTGGGAAAATGAGGAAATGCCGGTTACCAGCATTTTCTCCTTTTCCCTCAATGTTTTTAGAAGGCTTCTTTCGTTAAAAGTCGGGATTGTGTAGTAAAGAGTTAGAATTCCTTGGGTTTTCAAAGTAGGTGATTGATGGTAGATTCTGTTTTATTTGACTTTTGACTGATTATTTGCGTTTTATCAAAAAATTTGAAAAAAAAAAAAGAAAAATTACCGGTCCCTTCATCAAAACCATTTCGCTGCTAACTTAACAATGTTAACGAAGTTCTTATTTACATATATTTAGCTGCCCAAAAGGTAGACAAAGCTGTGGGAATATGTTTCAGAAATTGGTATTGGCTCTTTACCACATATTGTCTTTTAACGACTGGGGGGAGGGGGGAGGTGTGGTATAAGCATTTTGAAAACATTGTGGAAAAGGAGAAAATGCTGGTAGCCAGCATTTTCTCCTTTCCCACAATGTTTTCTACATGTTCAAGTTTATCATTTGGCAATACAGACTGTCATTTTCATTTTTTTTTTTAATTTGGACAAGTCGAAAATGTTCGCGTTTATTAATGGGTTAAAAATGATGAAAGGCTAAAATATCTTTCACAGATGAACGATGGTACATTTTTTCACCTTTTAATCTTTTGAAACTTCCATATACGTCATTTTTAATGATAAATAAATATAAGTTACACAACTATTTAGAATAATTTAAAATCTTTTTGAAACCGCAAGAGATCATTTATCTTTTTTGGTATTGATTGAAACTCAAATATGACAGAGGAGAGAATATGTCATAGGAAGGCTTCAAGTTTGTGTGTGTGTCTGGAGAGAGAGAAAGAGAGAGAGAGAGACAGAGAGACAGAGAGACAGAGAGAGAGAGACTGACAGACAGGCAGAGTGACAGAGAGAGTGAGAGAGACAGAGAGACAGAGACAGACAGAGACAGACAGACAGATAGACAGACAGACAAAGTTAGTTTAATCATAACATCATACAAGAAAAAATTACGATTTTTCCATTGAAAATTTTATTCTTTTTGAAAAGAAAATTATTGTCAACGACAAATTAAATGTAGCTTAATTAGTGCAATATGTTTTTAAAAAGGTATTAACGATTTGGGGAAAAGGAGAAAATGCTGGTTACCAGCATTTTATTCTTTTCCCAAAACGTTTTTACACAGTCATTTTTTTGTAATCATGAAATTCGCAATGCAAGGGGTGGGGTCACTTGGTAGTGGACAAAAATATTTTAACTACACTTACAATTCATGTATTTATCTTGTCTTTGTCAGTGCTGCAATATTTATGCTATGAATGGTACTGTTCAGTTGAACTTTGTAGAATTGTAAATAGACCTTTTTTTTTAATAAGCTTATGATACATTTTATGATATTTGTTGTTTTTGTTAACATTGAACTACTTGTCATTCACTCCATACAGTTGTCAGATAATTGTGATGTAAAATAGTAAAATAAAAATTGTATTACAGTAAACGATTTTAACTCTTTCATCGCTAAATAAACAGGGCGATTCATAATATCTGACATGGTTTTCAATTGAAATGGTGGCAATGCTTTTTCAAATACTTGCTCTGGATACACTGTAGTTATTCTGAAGGCATGTGACTAATATTTAATGGTAAATTCATTATCCTCACTCTTTTTAATAATGGGTCCGTATTCACCAACCATTCTTAGGAACGTTTTACGTCTTATTCTCCAGACTCTTCTGCATATGAAAGTAACACAACATCTGATTGGCTAAACCAGACGGTTTAGGCAATCAGAAGTGGTGTTACTTTCATAATGTCGAAAAGTCTAGAGAACGAGACTAAGAATGTTCTTGAGAATGGTTGGTGAATACTGACACTATATGGCCTGTTTCTCAATGTTTTTTCTTTACGTCATATATTCAATCTGAGCAATAAATAATGACGTCAACTCTAGTGACATTTTGTCCTTAAATAAAAGATAAGTAAAAACTAGAGCTGTCACTGAATGTGACTTAATACCCCCGCCAGCACTTTGACAGGCAAAAAGTGTCAAGTTCAAGGGAGATAATTCCTCAACCAGGAAGAGCTGACACTTGAAAATTGCGTCTTGCAAATCTTCAATATATAATCAGTATATGTGCAAAGTTTCATACAATGGAAAGAAAACTGTAGGAGGAGTTCGCGCGACACAAAATTACTAGTATTTTGTATACAGACGGACATATGGACGGACGGACGGAGGGACAGACGGACGGATACATGAACGGACGGCCGGACACACAGACTGACAGGCTGATTCCCGTATACCCTCGAAAACATTCGTTTTAAAGGAGTACAATGATGCAAATGAAAGCCATTATGTGGAATCAATAGTTTGAAAGAAACAGAGACATATTGTTAAAAAATTGGCTTAAAAGTCAACACCTACGCAAATGAATACCTTTTCGGTTGAAGGGAGAGTACTCATGACAAAGTTTGGTTTATTTTTATATATGTGGTCTCCCTATGATCATTAGGAGGACGCAGGAGTAATGCCCCTAGACAGTAGGATGCATGACGAATAGAGAGAAAAGCGTTGTTGATATATCGAACAAAATTAAGTTTGTTCCTGAAAACTATAATTTTGAAATACTAGTATCTCGAGCCTTTTACATTAAATTTCCAACATTACAATCAATTACCTCGATCTATAAATATTCATGAGCAATGAAATTGAGTAGCACGCAGTCATAGGACGAACAAGCCATGGAACGAATTGGTTTTGGAACGAAAACGCCAAGGGTCAGTAGGCAAATTTGTATCATTGTGTCAATAAAAGGCTTTGAGCGAGGGAAGCTATTTTCAATAAAAAATAAGTATCTCACCGATCGATGGCCTCGCCCTATGTATTTTAATATGCCATTTCGAATTACATATCTGGGTGCCATCGAAAAACTCATTTGCCTGAGAAAAAATGAGTTTAACTAGATTTATTTCCTTCGGTTTTGCACAAAATAAGAAACATGGTTATCAAAATTCAATCTTGAACTCATAGTGGTATTGTCTTCGACAAATACCACAAAAACCAGAAGATACCATCTGACAGATTTAGGTATTTTTTTCTATATGATGCGGTATGTTTACTTTCATATATGAATTACCACCTCCGTCATGCCCAGGCATACCCCCTCTCGAAATAATACATTGTAATGAATTGAGACTTAAATGTGTTTGTGCCCAAGATGGCGACGAAATGAGCAACGATAGCTCATGTGCATATCAGCTACTGCACACCACAAAAGTGTACACTATTTATTTCTGTAATGGACCAATTCATTCACTGGATGTAAATCTGTAAGGCCCATTAGGTGCACACAAATTTATTGTAGTTGCAGATTTCAAACAACGTGTTCCTAACAATACGGGCATTGTCTACACTGACATGAATGTCAATTTTTATTCCTTGTTGGTCGCGGTACTTTCGCTTCACAGAAACAACTTCTATGGGTTTGTCGTTTAGGTTCGAATCTATGATTTGGCGGATTTTTTCAGCTAAATCTTGTTCAGCCTGGTCTTTTTCCCTTAGATAGCCAACTTGTTGGTTGTTTGCGTCATTTATTGAGAGCCTGAAAACAGACATTACGATACAGAAAACGGGGTGCGTATTCATGAACATTTTTTCAGGAACGTTATGAGTCTTATTCTCCAAAATTTTCTACAAATGAAAGTAACACAACTTCTGATTGGCTAAACCGTTTGGTTTAGCCAATCAGAGGTTGCGTCACTTTCAAAATTAAAAAAAAAAAAAAATCTTAAACAAGAAGACAAAGAATTTTTTAAAAGAATAGCTGATGATGACAGACTAAGATTTACATCTAATAGTATTTGATCATGGAAAATGAGTTCCTTTTCTGCACTGATAATTCGAAATTATTGTTTGGCTTCACTGATATTGTGAGTTTCTTTTGTTCGGTCTTGTTCAGTCTCGCTAACAATTTGAACTCATTTTCAAGCCCCACTTTAATTTGGTCCTTGCTTCTGGACCATGCTAGTAATTTAAACTTATCTATTGACTTCGCCGATAGTGCAAACATAATGGCTTGTGACACGCGAAAAGGGGCATTCGAACATTTCGCGGCGTAAAGTGCTGTCTCGGATCAGTCTGCGCAGGCTAATCCAAAACGACTCCTTCCGTTTTTATGCATTTTTCTGTTTTGCGCCAGTTTAATGAAGTACAAACTCTTAATATATTCGTAAAGTCGTAAAGTCTTGGATCAGCCTTTGCGGATTGCGGCAACTTACCCAAATGTCCGAATGTCCATTTTCGCGGCCCAGGTCAGCATACACAGACTGCACAGGCTGACCTGGGTCGAAACTTTTTGCAGATGCATTAAGCCCCTTTATAATAGAGCAGGCTGAAAGGTTTTTTAAACATACTGACCATTTAGATCCCCTTGACATGTAATAGACATTGTTCTTGCTCAGACTGCGAAGGTATAACTTGATATAAGCTCCAAATATGCTAATGGTGGGGCTGAAAATAAAGGGGACGATATCGGTCAAATATGGTGCCGCTGTCAGACATTTATACTGTTTTACAGCCATTGTAGATCTAGATCAGAGTGCATAAAAGTGTAGAAAACGTGGAGTTCGATCTCAGATCAGCCTTTTCCGCTATATGTACTGTAAATGATAATATAAATATGTTTAAACCAAAATAGAGATGAAATTGCAGTATTGTAAGCACTTTCTATTCTTTTACGAACAAAATGTTCATAGTAACCGTTTTTGCACCCTAAAGATGATTGATTGATTGATTGATTGATTAGTTTAGTTTAAACATATCTGTTTTTACATCGATTGAGAAACAAGTTGTTACAACTCATACTAATATCTCTCGATTCTGCTTCCTGGGAACTACACCAGTACTCGAGCCGAACGTGTGGGCCAATGAAAAATCCCGAAGTTGACACCCGCTCCCGGGAATCGAACACAGGACCTTTAGGTTATGAGGCCGACGCTCTACCTCACGACCACGAACACCACACAGCTGATTGATTGATTGATTGATTGATTCTTTCGTGTTTAACACAGTTTTCATTATTTCAGTTATATCACGGCAGCCAGCGCACCTAACCATGCTTCCCTGGAGTTTCTATTTCCAGTACTCCGCATAATTTTCTTTCCAAGTCCCTTGCTGCTTTCCCACATAACTATCGTCATAACAATAGTCAGCGATAGGAGAGGAATGAATCCTGTCGCAATGACTATTATCAATCCTCGTGAGGAAATTGACCAAACAGGGATCAAACCTACACCCTAAAGGTGAATACTTCTACATATATTCGTACTACTCAACATTTGCTAGGGATCACCCTAAAAGATTCACTCTAAATATATATGTGGCATGTATCATGTATGGTTTTACAATAAGTTACATTACCACACTGAGCAATATAATGACTGGTGGAAATGGATCTTTAAGCTTTACCTCACAATACTGACTATTAAAGATACTGAGAAAGAAGCCTTTGGAAAACATTGTTGGAAAAGGAGAAAATGCTGGATACCAGCATTTTCTCCTTTTTCAACAATGTTTTCTACCCTATTACAGAGGGCATAGCACGTTGCATTTAGTTTTTGGTCAGCGAATGCTTTCAACTTGGACAAATCTAGAGTTTTACAGTATGGTAAAGAGTTAATGCAAAACTGTGGAACTTATAAACCCATACAGAAATATGTAAGTGATCCCTATCAAAGTTTGAGTAGTATAGATTCAATTGGTTGATATATTGATTAGTTTGGGCTCTCAGTCGCTTACAGTACCATGTCAGTCTTGTCACCTTCAAAAGCTCCAGCTCACCTATTCAAGTATCTCCAACTTGTTTCACTGCTACCAGGCTTTGGCTCTGACCATCTGCCAACGGACACTCCCACGAAGTTACCAGTGTTTCGTGAGAAGATCGAAGCCCGAGCTTCAGGTTTCAAATCCTGCCCCTTCACCCGTCAACCACACACAACTAAGTATTTTAATACATGCATATTGTATCTGTAGTATTGCTATTGTTGTCATTTTCTCTTTGGCCTTTCTATATTCCAATGCTTTATCTACCATTCTTATACTGTATAATATGATTGTATTTTTTTTAGTTCCTACTTTTTGTTATTTTTCGGTCCTACAATTGTAGCTTGACTACTTATTTCCTCTGTCCCTGTCTATAGTACGTCCATTATTGACATTTTCTCTCTATCCCCCACAATGCTCTATATCGTAATGTTCTATCTATCATTATTTGATTGTAATTTATATGTACTTTTCTTTTTTTAATTCCTACTTTTTTGTAATGTTGTAGTCTCAACTTGTTTACTCATTTCCCCTCTTCCCTTTCTAAAGTACGCCCATTTTGCCTCTTTCTCTCTAGCTCCCACAATGCTCTATATCCTAATGTTGTACCCACTATTCTTTGATTGTAAATTATATATACTTTTTTTTTTGATAATTCCTACTTATTTCTAATATTGAAGTCACAACTTGTTTACTCAATTCCCTTCTCCCCTGTTTAAAGTACGTCCATTTTGCTACTTTCTCTCCTTCCCCCACAATGCTCTATACCCTAATGTTCTATCCATCATTCTTTGACTGTATTATATGTGTACATTTGTAATTCCTACTTTTGGTAAAATTGCAGTCCCGGTTTGTTTACTTATTTTTCCCCTCACACTGTCTGTAGTACGTCAATTATTCCATTTTTTCTCTATCCCCCACAATACTTTTCTACGACAGACCACTTTTTCTTGTTGTGAAAAAATCTGTACGTTTTTCTTTATCTTACTCTCTATATTCTTCTTTTTTTTCCCCGGAACGCCATTAGTTTCTTTACTTCACAGCCTTATTTGTATTATATCCCCATATTGTATTGTATAATACCTGGGTGTAATAAAGAGATATTATGTTATGTTATGTTAGAGAATAGTGATTGTTCAAACCGTATGTAAAACCTTTCTGGCAACTCGTATTGTTTTTTTTTTTCAGGATATAGGCCCCTTCCTTAACTAATTACCAAATGACAATAATTTAGGCTTGTCCAAATCGAAAGCATTTGCAGACGACAAAATAAAAGTGACTGAAAATTTGAGAATATCTTTGTGGAAAACATTGTTGGAAAAGGAGAAAATGCTGGTTACCAGCATTTTCTCTTTTTCCCACAATGTTTTCTTAAAGCTTCTGTCTCAGGGTCGTCAAAAGCAGGGATTGTGTGGTAATGGGTTAACCGGACAGTTGGGCACGAGAAACAAAATGGTAGAGAGAGGTTGCCATGGAAAAGAGAGTGCCTCTGAGAAATAAGAAAATACAGAAGCTGTAAAGTGTAATAAGATCAGATGTAAGATAATACCTGACTTGGAGCTTGAATTCTATTGGATAATGGTCACTTACGTCATCTGCCTGAAATCAAAGTGATGATGGTCACATATACATGATTCACGACAGAAGTGCAAAGGAATGCATGTATCTCGACAAATATACCTTCACGTTATGATTTTAGACTAAAAGACAAAGCTTTTAATCTTACAGAGTAATATGAATAATGCCATAGCTTTTCAGAGAAACATTTTTTGTGAAAGGCAAGTGCCATTTGAGTCAAAGATACGAGGTGTAGAGACTACAGATTGATGTGTTTCTTGGGATATATAATCCTTTATTTCACACCTACAATTTAAAGTCCAGTGAAACCGCTTTAATACTAACACGTGAGTACATAATATTTTAGCCTATATTAGACGTTGTAGAGTCCAATACGGATTTCTCAGAACGAGGCTAGAGTCCAATATCGATTTTTCAAAATGAGCCTAGAGTCCTGGATACCGATATTGGACTGGAAGAGTAGACTACCAAAGTCCGTTGTTAAACAGCAATTTCAAAACCCTCTTTTGATATGTTTTGAATTTTTTTTTTTAATTATTCAAATTAAAACAATCTTATACTTGTTGTTTACTTTGAAGTCAATACGGAAGTGTGAAATAAAGAGGTTATTTAATATTCTTGTGTACAATACTAATTCAATGGGATTCCTACACTGCAGAACCAGTCTATATTTGGTTCTGCAGTGTACTCATCCAATAGAATTCAGTATTGTACCCAACCTCATAATATAGCACAATGACACCATTGCAGTCAGGCTTGCTGGCCAAATGTCATGACTTTCTATACGAAGTAGGTATGTATTCGTATGTACTCGACTATAAGACGCATTTTCCATGTCGAAAATGAAGGAGCGTCTTATAGTGGTGTATATATAAAAACAGGTCGTTTCAGAGGAGGTAGTAAATATAGATATTTTTCGAGTGAATATTCTTGCCAATAGCTAAAAACTAAATTTTGGGATTCCAAGTTTTTTTTCACAGAATAAATCTAACCGTATGACACAGTTAATATCCAAGATCAGGCTGTGCATTTGTGTCGTCTGATCTTTGATGTACACTGTCCACAACACCTCTTAGGTAAACACCTGTTAGCGGGGTTAATTTATTTTGAAAATGCCCTCACCAGGTCCTTTGACATTTCACCAAAAAGGTTCAGATCCTCGTCATACTTGTACACCACAGTGCTGAAAGGTACAATACCACGTGACCAAGCGTCTCCAGTGAAAATGAACCTGATACGACAGAAAAGGTGTACAATAATCGAAAAGAATATTTCGAAGAAATTTCAACTGGGTTGTCCCTTATTTTACAGTTAAGACCATGTGCATATTTTCAGAGACTGTAGACTATGTTGGCATACAGATATACTTTCTCTGGTTTTGCATCTAAAACACATTCGCTGAACGTCAATACAAGGAAAAGCGCATATAGGCCTATAATTAAGTATTTGACTTCGGCAGGATGAATATTGAAAAGAACATGTATTAACTTGAGTTCCTCGAAACATAAAGGTTTTGTTACAATACTAAATTTCTTTGTCCTATCCTCCTCCTCCTCATCATGATCATCATCGTCAACAGGATCATCGTCAGTATCATCATCATCATCATCATCACCATCATCTTTCATTCTCGTGAGAATGTGAGCACTGTCTATAGATGATCATCCGCTGTCGATCAATTCAAATTTGGTTTCTACTTAAGATTTTTGAAAAGTTGAAAAGTTTTACTTTACATCTTTGCGGAATACACATCCTTATTTTTCAACACTATGTCGCCGCAAAGAACGAGCAAATGACCTGTCTTTAACTCATTACCAAACGACAAAATTTCAGGTTTGTCCAAATCGAAAGCATTTGCACACGACAAAATAACAGTGACTGAGAATTTGAAATTTGTTTTCTGAAGGGTAGAAAACATTGTGGGAAAAGGAGAAAATGCTGGTTACCAGCATTTTCTCCTTTTCCCACAATGTTTTCTAGCGGCTTCTTTCTCAGGGCCGTCAAAAGGAAGGATTGTGTGGTAATGGGTTAACTAAGAAAAGTATAAATAACAAACATTGCCCCCTTAATACTAAGACTTTTGACATGACTAATTTGATTGGCTTGGGCATGACTAGCGATACTGGATGCTGAATCTAACCGAAATATTGGAAATGTTTGTCCTTTGTACTACGAAGAAATACATTTTCCTGCGATGCAGTTTTTAACTTTTATGTATTTTATGTATCAACTAATTTTTCCCCATTTTTCCCCTCTGGGACTGTTAACGCATTGACCTTGGTGTTCCGATTATCTCGTGCTATCTTCCAAGAATTTTCATTTTCATTTTCCAATCAAAAGTGTACAGGACCGCTAACTCAATTGTACAGGCGACAATAGTTACTCGCTTACTGGACATTATCTCCCGCTCGATGGCATTCTACAAATACACATCTGTCTAATTTTGGCATTCCGGGTAAAACCGAACTACTTTTCAAAACGACAACCACTACTTCGAATTTCAAAATAAAGTAAACGTTTACCCAATAAAACGCTACCTGGAGCGTTTCATTCAGCTATGATCAGCTAGCATATAACCTATGCACCGGCCATTTATTAAAACAGCCCCCTACAGGCTTGGGTAATAGCTTCGGTATAAGCCCTACTTTTCCCTAGTATATGGGATCGGCGATGCGTCATAGCAGACGGGTCGAAACTGCGAAGAATATGACATGCCAAGGCCGTCGGAAGCGGTCCGGCCGGTCCGGCCATGGCCGGACCAAATTTTCGGCCAAAAATGAAAAATGCCCCCGGACCCCCCTAGCATGGCTTAAATATGTAATATAAACCTCAAAAAATGCGCCAGAATGCACAAGGGAGCGTCTTATTTTTCAAAAATTTTCCGGGGGAGCATCCCCCCGGAAAAATACCAGCATGGCTTAAATGCGTAATATAAACCTTAAAAAATGCGCCAGAATGCACCAGAGAGCGTCTTACTTTCAAAATTTTTCCGGGGGAGCATGCTTCTGTACCCCCCTAGCATGGCTTCGCGACTTCGTCGCTCGCCACACTGGCCGGACCAAATGAAATTTCCTTCCGACGGGCCTGCATGCCCAGACAACGGCTCACTTGATACTAATGACCCAATCTCCGAGCAGAGTTGTCGTTTGTTACTCTCACCATACATCTCTGCGATTGGGCTAAATGACAAGAATCTTGTCAAACCGAGGAAAAGATGTTTTGTTATCGTTTAACTGTTTCATGTGTAAAATTATAAGGTAGACAAAGGAAATATGATTCTGGATACAAAATAGGTGCGTTCAAACTGATGAATTTACCTGTATACAATGGAACTATTTTTTCGAACCTCTTTACTGATCAGAATCTTACGCCAATTTTAACAAAAATGGCCGCGCCCATGAATGATGACAACAATTTTGACACACCGATAAATGTTAGGTTATAAGATTTAAAAACAAGTTATGGTCCATTAAAAGAACATTTAAGCTTTTCAGAAAATCTGTCTTTTTCACATTTCCTACCACTTAGTCTAATTTGCCGTATGATGTTTGAACAGAAAGCAAGGTAATCGATATTGGTCTTTCTTTCACCGGCGTTTGCGTCGCCATTTTGAGTTCTGGTCTTGTGACGAAAGTATCATGTAATGACGGACTACTTTCTGAGCCCACTACAGAGGTGAATGTGAATGATCCGGAGTGCAAGAGAGTGCTAATGACCATGAGCAAATTTTTTATTTATTTCAGCTCTCATTTATCAAAGGCCTGACGATACCGACTGAGGTCTAAAGTATTATAACATATATCAGCCATGATATGGCAAAATTTGGCAATATTGCATATCCTTGATACAATATACCCTGAAAAGCATCACACAATCAACCAATAGCAAAAGGTATGGACTCCAGTCAGCAATCGAGTACTGCACAGGCTGACCCGGGTCGATACTTTTTGCAGACGTATTAAAACATTCTCTCGTTTATTCTGCAATAAAAGAAAAACAATGTAAATGTACCTATCATATGAACAATGAGTACTTTTGACCGTGGTATCCTTGTCGTCGTTTATAGCCCACGTGTATTTTGGATCATTGCGCATGCGTATGGTCGCCCAATCAGACTTTGACACGTAGGAGCAGTCCGCATTTAGGTCTCCCATGGCAACCACATCTGATACCCGCATTTCGTTATGGACGTACTCAAATACTCCTTCTAGAGCGTTGATTTCTTGAACAGCCTGTTCGGGAGCCACGTGGATCCCGATGACGACAAAGGTTTTGGGCACTGAAAAGAAAAGAGTTCTTCTTCAAAGAAGAATTACAGACTTTATCACAGATTTTTGTGAGGCGAAATTTGCCAACCACCAGTAGATTATTCTAAATTAGAACAAAAAGTGAAACGAAACACTCAGTTACTCGATATTTCTCAACGGTATTTACTTAGATTGATAATATCATCGTACGGTATTTTAGAATGTTTCAGAACTTCACAAATATATTTCGGACTGCCAAAGGACTATAACACTTAGGTTGCTAAGCGGGTCTCACTGACTCTTGCGGACGCTATACAACAAGATCAGACTACACAGAACCTGAAGTCTTATCCTGGATCTACACCGTCGGTCAAGGAGATGTATTGCCCCCAGGAAATAAGTTTGATCTTGATCTACACTTTACGAGATAGGCCATTGAATCGTATGTAGCAGCCTTAGGGTTAAAGAACCAGGGTGTGTATTCACTAACCATTTTTAAGAACATTCTTAGTCTTATTCTTCAGAATTTCGTCAGTATGAAAGTAACAGAACTTCTGATTGGCTAAACCATATGGTTTAGCCAATCAGAAGTTCTGTTACTTTCACTGTCATATTAAAATCTTGAAGAATAAGACAACGAACTTTCTTAAGAATGGGCCCTGTGGTATCGTCCTGTACCTAGCACCATAGCCCATAGTCTACTAAAAGCCATTTTAGGCAACCGGCGGTGACGATAGATAAGCAACACCGACCGACTGACCGGCCAGCCGACCGATTGATCGACTGGCCGGCCGGCCGGCCGACCGATTGATCGACCGGACAACCGAACAATCAAGCAAGAAACCAAGCATCCAGTTTTGCTCACCTGTATCTGGGGACGACACTTTAATTATGTACGGCTCTCTCTGAAACAAGTCGTAGTACACTTTACCATGGTTCAATGTCTCATTGCCGTCATCGAACTCAAACGCCTGTGTGATTGTGAGACCGGAACTGGCGCTGCAGGGTAATGGAGAAACAGTGAATCGCTCCTTATATGGCTCTATTCAAAACTTACAGAGTATCAGTGATGATGATGATGATGATGATGATGATGATGATGATGATGGTTGGAAACAAATTAGCAGAGTTTGAGAAACAAACTAACGACTCTTTGCTCTCTAGCACCTTATGTTATTGACTAAAGCTGACCGATACGGCTTTATAGGACATTTTAGCACGGGATCCAGAGTTCGATCCAATCTCCCCATAACTCTTTTCGAATATTCATAATACATCAAAAGTTATTTATCTCTTAACATTGTCTCGACATTTGTGATGTGAAAATGCTACCAGCGACTTTGAAAAAGGAATATGCGAAATACGGGTGACAGAAATGCGAAGAATGCATGAATAGGTGCACTGGCCTCTGTGATATGACTGGTGAACTGGTTAGCCATTTCAGGGCTATAGGCGAAAATAAAGGACTTTTGGGGATGACAAAGATTACGATCAAACTACACAAACTGCAGTCATCCATCCGTCCATCCATCCATCCATCCATCCATCCATCCATCCATCCATACATCCACTCACTCACTTACTCACTCACTCACTCAATTAAAATAAATAGATAAATAGATAAATCAATCAATCAATCAATCGATCACTCACTACGATTGATCGGTTGGTCGGCCGGTCGGCCTGCAGGACAGTCAGCTAGCCAGCCAGCCCGCAAACTAACCAACTAACCAGCCAACCAACCAACCAACCAATCAACCAACCAAACAAACACCCAACAAATTAAACAACCAACCAACCAACCAAACAACCAACCAATTAACAACCAACAAATCGATATACTCACCGATACATATACGCATATTGCTCTTTACTGTGCGTTCTACCTAAACGTCTGCTTAAAACCATGCTGAACTTTCTCTCCTTCTGTTGATTCCTTAAATGTAAAAAAAACCCCTTTTTTTACTCCAATTTAAACAGCCTCTTTAAGCCATTAAAACTTACACCTTTTTGAAGTAAAATCATCCCAGGAGGGATCGTAAGAAAAAGAAGCAAGATTAAAAAAATCATTCCAACCACAAATGAGTTATCGGTGGTTTGTGATTGAGTCGTAGACGATATGGCTAGGCCTGCAACACGCAAAAAGAGGCATTCAAACATTCGTGTAAAATATCGTCTCGGATCTACCTGCACATTCCGTGCAGGCTGATCCGAGACAGCATTTTATGTTATCATGTAATTTTCTATTTTGCTCAGGTCTACTTTACCACAAAATCTAATGTAGTCGTAAAGATAAACCTGTGTGGACTTTTCAGGCTAATCCGTGGCTACATTTTACTCATATGTCTGAATATCCCTTTTCGATTGTTGCAAGCCTATTGTAAAGTTGGACTCATACCTGCACAACTTGTGACTGCGCAGGCTGGCATGGACCGATACTTTTTCCCATTTCCACACAATCCCTACTTTTGACGTCCCTGAGAAAGAAGCCTTTAGAAAACATTTTGGGAAAAGGAGAAAATGCTGGTAACAAGCAAGAATTTTCTCCTTTTCCCACAATGTTTTTTACCCTTCACGAAAGAAATTTCAGTTTTCAGTCACTTTCATTTTGATGTCTGCAAATGCTTTTGATTTGGACAAACCCAAAATGTTGGCGTCTGGTAATAAGTTAAACCCCATTTTCACGCAGAGTTTTTTTAATGTAGTTTACATACTTATAGAGACGAATATTTACTAAAACATCTGTACAAATCAAATTCAAATTTTCAGGCAATAGGTCAAACCAAAATATCTCGATTTCGACTCTCTGTTTTCAGTAAGAATCCATCGCATTGGACAGTGTAGATCGACGATTAGACTGCTTGTGATCGTGATCAACTCTGTTGGAAAAAGCACCCTTACATGTTTCTGGGCTTTGCACCCTATAGGCCTTATTGACTGCGGAATCCCAGATGAATGGATCATAGGCCTAAAGATACAGAAGTAAATTTTTTTTTAAAGGGAAGGGAGATAACTGCATTTCGCTAATTCTAGTCGAAAGTCCCACACACTTGTCCTTTTTCTCCAGTCACTTATATGTAGCTTTTTGTTAAAACAATCCCTGGTTTTTACGGGTCTGGAATAGTAACTTTTTGAAAACATTGTGGGAAAAGGAGAAAATGCTGGTAACCAGCATTTTCTCCTTTTCCCACAGTGTTTTCTACCCTATCAAAGACAGAAATCATCTTTTCAGCAAGAGTTGAATTGTCGTCTGCAAATGCTTTCAATTTGGCCTAGTCTAAAATTTTGTCGTTTGGTAAAGAGTTAAGGGTCTGTGATCTCTTGACTGAGCAAAATGTCACACCCATGGAAAATCTTAAATGCCAGGGAATGAACTGCAATAACCTCATACACGAATCTGCATACAGTCGGTCATGTTTAGTTAGCCCATTGGTTTAACCCATTACCACACAATCCCTACTTTTGACGACCCTGAGAAAGAAGCCTTGAGAAAACATCGTGGGAAAAGGAGAAAATGCTGGTAACCAGCATTTTCTCCTTTTCCCACAATGTTTTCTACCCTTAACAAAACAAATTTCAAATTTTTAGTCACTTTTATTTTTGTCGTCTGCTAATGCTTTCAATTTGGGCAAGCCTAAATTATTGTTGTTTACTAACAGCAGACTTCCAAGTAAAGAGATGAATTAACCCTTTCCCAAACGACAAATTTTAAACTCTTCCAAACTCAAAGAGTTTGCAGACGACGATTTCAAATATGATAAAAATGGCAGAAAGTTCTCTACATGGGTAGAAAACGCTGTGGGAAAAGGAGAAATTGCTCGTTACGAGCAATTTCTCCTTTTCCCACAATGTTTTCGAACGACTTGTACTGCAGATACGTAAAAACAAGGGCTTATTTGGGAAAGGTTTAAGGTTGGTTGGTTGTATTGGGATTTAACGCCACTTTAACAGCTAAGGCCATATCATGGCGGTCGGTGACGCACATAATTATGTTTCCTGGCTTTCTCACACCAGTACGTGCACTACTTTCTTTCCAAAGCCACTGACTACTTTTCTCACATGCTTCAGCAGAGATGGGAGGCGAAAATAAGCCGGAAAGAAAGCTCGCCTCAACTGGGTATCGAACTCACAACCACGAGGTCATGAGTCCGACACGCTCACCACTGAGCCATCCGGGCGGGCGGAAAGGGTTGAGGAAAGAGTGTTCTATGTGACAAGGGAGATAACTGTATTTCGCTTATAGTCTTCAATCGTACTCACTTGTTCACTGCATCTAGTAGTTTATAGATAGCTTTTTGTTTGGAGTCCCGGATTTCTTGGATCAGCAGTAGATCATATCTATCGATAATCTTAAATGAAAAATATGGATAGATAGATAGATAGATAGATAGATAGATAGAAAGAGAGAGAGAGCGAGAGAGAGAGATAGATAGATAGATTTCTTGGATAAGCAGTAGGTCATATCTATAGATAATCTTAAATGAAAACTATTATAGATAGATAGATAGATAGATAGATAGATAGATAGATAGATAGATTTCTTGGATAAGCAGTAGGTCATATCTATGAATAATGTTAAATGAAAAATATAGATAGATCGATAGATAGATAGATAGATAGATAGATAGATAGATGGATAGATAGGTCTCTTTGATAAGAAGTAGGTCATATCTATGGATAATTTTAAATGAAAAATATAGATAGATCGATAGATAGATAGATAGATAGATAGATAGATAGATAGATAGATAGATCTCTTTGATAAGCAGTAGGTCATATCTATGGATAATTTTAAATGAAAAATATAGATAGATAGATAGATAGATAGATAGATAGATAGATAGATAGATAGGTCTCTTTGATAAGCAGTAGGTCATATCTATGGATAATTTTAAATGAAAAATATAGATAGATAGATAGATAGATAGATAGATAGATAGATAGATTTCTTTGATAAGCAGTAGGTCATATCTATGGATAATCTTAGATGAAAAATATAGATAGATAGATAGATAGATAGATAGATAGATAGATAGATAGACAGATAAATAGATAGATAGATAGATAGATTTCTTAGATAAGCAGTAGGTCATATCTATAGATAATCTTAAATGAAAAATATAGATAAACAGATAGATAGATAGATAGATAGATAGATATAGATAGATAGATAGATAGATAGATAGATAGATAGATAGATAGATGCAAGCAGTTATATGGTGATAGAGAATACAAGTGAAACATATAAAAACCGGACCGTTCAAATAAATCGCGGGTGGTGCTCTGTTAAGCTGTGAATCTTTGCAAGTACCGTGACTGACGCTGTTTTCAATATTGTTTCAGTTATATTGTGACAGCCAGCAAACCTGTTAATGCTTTTCTAGAGTTTCTTTTTTCCAATACGTCACATATTAGTCTTCTGAAGCCAGTGACCCCATATGTTTTAACACTGTGCGATAACTGTCAGAGTGTCTAAGCTCTGCTATTATAAATCCTGTAATTCCAATATATATCTTACAGTAACTTCAGTTGATTGTACAAAGATCATGATCAGGGATGTCATACCTTTACAAGTATATCCATAACTTGGGTTTTGGATGCCTTCTTTTGTCCAAACACTTGTATATTAAATGCACCAATACGTAGAGACTGGCTCTCGACATAACAGAATGTTATATAGTATATAACAGTGCAGAGACACACGACCGTCTGTAATCTGTGAAGAAAAGAAATAAACGAACAAAATATTTTATTGACAAAAGCTTATATAGTTTTATAGTCATAAACAAACATAAAAAAAGACCACAATGCAATGTCATTTTGCCGCAGCCTAAGCGAGCGAGCGAGCGAGCGAGAGAGAGAGAGAGAGAGAAAGAGAGAGAGAGAGAGAGAGAGGGGGGGAGTAGTTTAGATAGGTTGCAAAATAAAGCGAACGATAAATAAGTTGAAAATTTAAATGATAATAAAGTGAAGTTAATAAATTAAAAAAGAAAAAGAATGTTAAATATTTCAGGAAGATCAGGAAAACACAGGAAAAAAAACTGTTGCCAGACCTGAAAAACATTACCGAGGAAACTGGCCGCTTATTACAATCAATTACTTCCTCCCTACAATGCCCTACATACTACTTAAAACGACAATATTTTAGTGTACATATTTTGTAAAAGTCTTTGGTTCGATTTACCTTAAAATAAACAGATAATTATTCATCAAGATTTTAATACTTTAGTTTAAACATATTTATTTTACATCGATTGAGAAACAAATTCTAACAACTTATACTATTCTCTCTCGATTCTGCTTCTTGGGAACTACACCAGTACTCGCGCTGAATGTGTGGGCCAATGAAAAAACCCAAAGTTGACACCCGCTCTCGGGTATCGAACTCAGGACCTTGTGGTTATGAGGCCAACGCTCTACCTCACGCCCACGGACACCACGATATTTTAATATTTTCAAGTTTGCTTTGTTTGTATTGGAGTTTAACGCCATAACCAGCCGATACAGCTCAGTAGGTAGAGCGTAGGACTCGTGAACACAATGTTTCGGGTCACTACAGGTTGTGGGTTCGAATCCCCGGCTGGCCAACTAAAATTTCTAATAGTCTTTCGGATGAGACATTAAACCGAGGTCCCGTGT
Organism: Tridacna crocea; assembly: GCA_943736015.1. Classification (NCBI taxonomy): domain Eukaryota; kingdom Metazoa; phylum Mollusca; class Bivalvia; order Cardiida; family Cardiidae; genus Tridacna; species Tridacna crocea. The sequence continues at coordinate 23,440,118 of OX031069.1, forward strand.
GACGGTGCTATACGCCGAGCACGTTAAAAACCAGGCGAAGCTCTCAGTAGTTTCGACCTGTATCCTTGCACTATCCCCCGTAACAACTAACCGTCTTCTGGGGGCGTCGCTCAGATGGGCAACTGGTAGCGACGATAAATAAACGGAAATAACCAAACCAATTTAACGCCATTTTCACAGCCAAGATTATATCATGGCGGTCAGAGACGCACTCATGTATTTCCTGACTCTCTCATACCAGTACTGACACAGTTATCTTTCCAAAGCCACTGACTACTTTTCTTACATGCATCATAGGTGAGAGGCAAAATAATCGACGGGAAGAAAGATCACCGAAGCTAGGTATCAAACCCGCATTCTTCGAGATGTAAAAATACATTGAAAAATGCAAATTTCTCCATTGCAATTTTTAACCCTAATCGTGCTTGATAAGTGAAATGAAACTTTACAGCCGATAGTAAAAATCTCAATTTTGCTATTTTGATGTATTTTATGGGAAAATGTGGCTCCTTATCGGACGATGTAGATCAAGATCAGATTGCACAGAATGTGCAGTCTGATCTTGATCTACATTGTCCGATACAGGTCCTTGACTCGCGCTTAGTAGCCTAAGGGTAAAGATCTTAATCGTTATTTTGCTACACATTGTAGGTCCAAGATCAGGCTGTACTTTTTTGTAGCATCTGATCTTGATCTGTATTGACCACAATATTTGTAAGTTGGCCTTCGAGGAGTACCAGGGTCCCATGTGGCTCATTTGTAAGGCGTAGAAACCGTAAACTGGAGACACAGGTGCTCATCCTTCCTCGAAGAATTGATTTTTTCGTGGAACTGTCTATTTGCAACACAATTCATAGCCCTAGCCAAGTACCGCATTCGGCATACTTCGGGCGACGGAAGCCATCGAATCCCTCGGCTATATCTGGTGGATAGATATACACCAGATGGGCACATACCCGGAAATAAGTCGGTTTACCGTTCTGGAAATCGTAAGGCTCCTCTTAAAAAAAGAAAACTTAAGTTTCAATTACATGTATCTATCGAAATCTTTCTGGAGTTGAAAAACAGTTTGTACATGTATTACTTAACATGGTTTATAAATTCTAATTGAAGTTTTCACCAACAGATAAAATCAAAGTACTGATAGTACTGAAGGCCAGGAAATTGAGGATACGAAACAACAGTTACACATGAGGTCAATTTTCATTAATACAAACAGGTAGACGGACAGGGATACAAGCGGATTCCACTAAGCCCCTGGAATTCTTGGTTTTATCAGGAAATTTTGAACTGATACTAGAAAGCACCAGCCAGAAACTAATTAAGCCAGAGCTAGGCATGTGCTCACAGTTATGGGGTGCTTGATAATGGCTTAGAATACTTAGTAATGTGTCGTGCTTTTAAACAATCCCAAGTCAAAATTGAACCGTATTCAATCGGTGCAATACCAACTTTGGTTATCTAAATTTTCTGAGACATGTGATGTCTTGTAGTCCTGAATGACGTTATTTTTTACATTTATGATGCAATGACATATTTATTTTTATTGATTTCAACGAAAATACATGTAAGATAGATATCAAGGTAAAATGTAATGAATAATAAAGATTGGAGTGATACGGCAGTTGGTCATGTTGTCTCTACCTTCCACAAGTCGACGAAATTTTGAACTGGTCATATTTGAAGGAAGTTGTAGATGAAAATCCAAAGAAGTTCTTCGTGTATATTGAAAAGTAAGATTTCGGGGAAATTGGAAGGAATTGCTTGTTACAAGCGAATTCTCTTTTAGCCAAAATATTTTCTCAATAATATACTGTGAAAAGGTTGGATTGTTTTGGGAAAACGACTTGGCTCGGTTTTCCTATTTTACTTGCCTATTTTACGGACAAGTCACAGTGACTTGAGCTTCGATACTTATATCTACATAATATAAAAAGACGTTAATCCTAATTCATAATCGTTGTCCAAGGACAACTTGTGTCAAGCCCGCGAACACTTGACTCTCAAGCTTGACCTAGACCCTGGACCTGAATAAATGTTTCAAAGGGAACTTCTACTCATGATAAAGAACAATGCATTATGCTAATTTATATCGGAATCTATCCAAAAATGTAGGAGTTATGGTTTGGACGAAAAATTGGCCTTCAATGGGGCCTTGATCTTGAACCTACTTGAACAGATATTTCAAATGGCACATTTAACCGCGATGGAGGTCAATTGTGCCAAATTATTTTGAAATTCATCCACAATTGTAGAAGTTATGGACCGGAAATATTCGGATGCACACAAGCCCTTGTGAACACTAGAAATATGTGTGTCAGAGACACTGATGCCCCTGCTAAATGGTATTGGTCACAGGTATGTCATATGACACTAGTAGAGAGAGAGAGATAAAAAAATACATTAAATGACAAACGAACGACTACAGAAAAAAATTATAAGCATTAAATTTTATTTGGTTTCAAATCAGTCAATCAAAGACATATTTTTAAGGTAACTAATACACATAATGTACATACTAAAGACAACGAAATTTCAAACATATTTTTATAGACAACTTGATTAACGGTATGGATGAAATTTGATGTTGGGGTCGATTTTTCTAAAATGTTATTTGCGGACGATTTCTCCAGGGGACGATTTTCTCCGGAGTGATAAACATAACACGGGCCAAGCAGTTTGGGGACGATTTCTCCAGGGGCCGATTTCTCCAGCATTCCGCTGAACTACCCTAGATTTAGTCGATATACACAAGAAAAAGTGATAAACATAACACAAGCCAATATTCTATATGTAGTTTGCTTTATTTACACTCGCATTTTAGCGGAGACGCGTTTTAGGACACACATGTTCAAATGTCAACACAACGTTATAGACAAACTCCGAGCAGAGTCGTCGTTCGTTAATCTCACCATACCTGAATATGAATGGAGTGCAAGAGAGAGCGTTATAGATATTAACCGTATACAGCGCGTAGGAATACACAACTGCCGGATAAAGCTAAGTTCATTAGGTTACGCCTTTATTAGGTCAGTGTTAATGACAAAAACGGGATAAAAAACACACACTCGTCAGTTATTAAAGGATTGTAATAACCTTGCAATTCCATGGCGTTTTGCAGATGAAAGCTTTGAGGAAAGGAAAGCATTCATACCGTGTGATAAGCAATCTCTCTATATACTTGGGAAACTAGTTGTTTTGGCGGACTCAGCGATATAGAGTGGACACACCGTCCAACATTTTTGTCTGAATAGGCAGCTTACGATCCCTATAGGCAAGGGAATCCCTTGAGAGGGATTCCCTGGCCTAAAAATGTGAATAACTCATCGAGGTTGTTTATGTCGTTGTTAAACGACTGACAGTTGCGCGCCATGCTTAAGATCACGTGATTCGCAGTTGAAATGGAAACGACGTTGTCTGCGCATGTCATATTCTTCGAAGATTCGATCTGTCTGATATGACATAACACCCATCCCCCAATACCAGGGAAAAGTAGGCCTTATACCGAAGCTATTTGGCCTATTACCGAAGCATGTTGGGACTGTTTTAATAAATGGCCGATGCATAGGTTACATGCTAGCCGATCACAGCTGAATGAATCGCACCAAGTGGCGTTTTATTGAGTGAACGGTTATTTAATTTTTAAATAACAAAGTAACGGTTGTTGTTTTGAAAAATTAGTTCGCTTCTGTACCCAGAACGCCCAAATTAGATAGATGTGTATTTGTAGAATGCCATCTAGCAGGAGATAATGATGGAAACGACCGTTTCAAAGACCAGACTAGATGTAGGTACGGTATCGGACGAGTTGTGACTAGTGCAAGTACGGTCATCTTCGCAAGCCAAGGCTGACGATTCACTACGCTACTATACCCTTGGCGGATCGAGCTTGATTTTTACATTCCCCCATACGCTTTTTCATTGGATGCAGCCAGCTCTAACTGCAACGAATGAAATAATTCGTAGCATTTCATCTACGATAAAAATAGAACAAAGTCACTACCTTACGAATAGAAAGTAAAGATGGAACCGACGTGGATGTTTGCTTATCGCTTCATGTGTATTCGTAAGCGGTTTGTAAAACGATATTTCATTGGCTTTTAGAAATATGATGTAAAGGGGTGTAATAACCAGCATCCAATAGAGGGCGCATCGCAGGAATCTCGAAATTGATCTCAATCAGCCAAGGTAAAATCCACGTAGTGATCGTAATCTTGGCCTCGCGTAGATGAAGTACGGTTTGATCCAGGATAAACATGTCTAAGTAAGGTATCGTCATGATATGAGTTAAATAATATTTAACCCATTACCAGACGACAAAATATTGGACTTGTCCAAACTGAAAGCATTTGCAGACGACAAAATAAAAGTGACTGAAAATTTGAAATTTGTTTTGTGAAGGGTAGAAAACATTGTGGGAAAAGGAGAAAATGCTGGTTACCAGCATTTTCTCCCTTTTCCCACAATGTTTTCTACAGGCTTCTTTCTCAGGGGCGTCAAAAGTAGGGATTGTGTGGTAATGGGTTAAAGCGGCGAAAATCGCCACTCAATCAATCAGACTTAAAGTAGTAAAGTACATATACATGGTGCGCTACTCCAGTTTGGTATGGAAACGCGTTATTAATGCACCACGGAGTTTCTTTGCAATAAGTTATGCAGATACGCAACAGTTTAGAATAAATTATACTAATTTATAATGACGAATGGGTTTGTAATGACCTTTTTTATTCTGATACGCATTCAAACACGATGGAATATCCTTTGTAAACAATTTGTGTAGATGATGGTGGCGAACGCGATAATGGTGGTAATGATGGTGGTGATGATGATGATGATGATGATGATGGTGATTGTTAACGATGAACTTGGTTATCATTACGATGACAGCGATGATGATGCTGCTAATGACGATGATAAAACAAAGTATATGAACACGCTTATTTCCAATTTGAGAGCAATTTTAACGAAGTTTTATATTAAAAAAAGGGGGGGGGAGGAAGAGGAGGTGGTGGAGGAGGAGGAGGAGGTGGTGGTGGTGGTGTTAGAGGAGGAGGAGGAGGAGGAGGAGGAGGAGGAGGAGAAGAAGAAGAAGAAGAAGAAGAAGAAGAAGAACTGTTTGCTTGCATGATATTTAACGCCGTTTTCAACATTATTTAGAAATATCACGGCGACCTGTATACCTACCCATATTTTCTCGGATTTCTCTAACCAGTACTACGCAAAATACTTTTTTCACAGCCTCCTTGCTGCTTTAACACATTACCAAACGACAATATTTTAGACTGGTCCAAATTGAAAGCATTTGCAGACGACAACATAAAAGTAACTGAAAATTTGAAATTTGTTCTGTGAAGGGTAGAAAACATTGTGGGAAAAGGAGAAAATGCTGGTTACCAGCATTTTCTCCTTTTCCCACAATGTTGTCTAAAGGCTTTTTCGTCAGGTGCGTCAAAAGTAGGGATTGTGTGGTAATGGGTTAATACATAACATTCGTCGAAACAATGTTCACCGATAAGAGAAGAATGAATCCTTTCGCTATTAGTGTTATAAATCCTCGAAAATAAAAAAGTCGAGCCGGGGATCGGATCAGCGACCCCTGTTCTTTTAGTTCTACCGACTGAACGACCGGGGCTCGGTCGGAAGAAGAAGAAAAGCGGAAATAAGAATGAGCAGAAGAAGAAGAAGAAAAAGAAGAAGAAGGAGCAAAAGAAGAAGAAGAACAAGAACAAGAACAAGAACAAGAAAAAGAAGAAGAAGAAGAAGAAGAAGGAGGAGGAGGAGGAGGAGGAGGAGGAGGAGGAGAAGAAGAAGAAGAAGAAGAAGAAGAAGGAGGAGGAGGAGGAGGAGGAGGAGGATGAGGAGGAGAAAGAGGAGGAGAAAGAGGAGGAGGAGGAAAAAAAGAGAAAAAAACCAAGAAGAAGAATGAGGGGGAGGAGGAGGAGGCGCCGAAGGAGGAAGAAGAGGCGGAGGAGAAAAAAAAATAGAAGAAAAAAAATAGAAGAAAAAGAAGAAGAAAGAGGAAGAAGAAGAAGGAGAAGAAGAAGAAGAACAACAACAACAACAACTATAACAACAACAATCAGTGTAAGCGTTTGACCTACCTTGTCATAGTGTGTCATCAAAGTGTCACTCACACAAAATCAAATTCAAAGATGTGTGCACTACAAATATCGTATTATAAAAAACCTATATCTGTACGTTCAATAAAGGCTAAATACCTGTATTTACTTACGTAGAAAAACCTGGTTGGTTGATTTTTGTAACCCTTTTCGCGTCATAGGAAAAAAAACCAATCGCTTTTGCGGACGGTATAGGGTAAGATCAGACTGCACAGAACGTGCAGTCTGATCTTTGATCTATACTGCCCGCACACAGAGTAAAGCTTATAAGATTAAGAATTCTTTGGGTTGTATTTGAAGACGTCCAAAGAATAAAAGTTTATAAATTATGTATGTTTGGTGCTGAAAGTGAAATTGTCATTTTCAAATCACTGAAATTCTTTCTTCGATGAGTCAATTAGAGCAAGTAAAAGATTTAACCCTTCCCTCACAATTACGACTTTTAATACCCCTGAAAGAGAAAGGCTTGAGAGAGAGAGAGAGAGAGAGAGGGAGAGAGAGAGAGAGCGGAGAGAGAGGGGGGCTTTTGACAACATTGTTGGAAAAGGAGAAAATGCTGGTTACCAACAATGTTTTCTTCCCTTTCAAAGAAAAATAATTTCATATGAGTCACAATGAAAGTGTCATCAGCAAATACTTTCAATTCTGACAGTTCTAAAATTTTGTTGTGTGGTAAGGATTAATGAGATCGGTGTAGATCGAATGCTGTGAAGTCTGAAGTCTGATCTTGAATCGATATTGTTGTTGTTCTTCTCGTCCGAGTATTCCGTGTCTAAACTGTCTTGACATTGCTTTAAATGGCTTTCTTATTCGGTCTACTGACTAATTGTATCTAATAATATCTATAATGGGCAGGTGAAAGGTGAACCCCTTAAGGTATACCTTTCACTGCAATTGTGAGGTACTTTTCGTTTTACCTTAACCTCTACAAAACAGTCTGAAAAGAGGGTTGATTGATTGTGTGGTGATTAACGCCATTTTCAACATTATTAACCCATTACCACTCCATCCCTACTTTTGAGGCCCCAGAGAAAGAAACCTTTAGAAAACATTTTGGGAAAAGGAGAAAATGCTGGTAACCAGCATTTTCTCCTTTTCCCACAATGTTTTCTACCCTTCACAAAACAAATTTCAAATTTTCAGTCACTTTTATTTTGTTGTCTGAATATGCTTTCGATTTGAACAAGTCTAAAATTTTGTCATTTGGTAACGAGTTAAAGTTATTTCACGGCGGCCAGTGTACCTATCTATGCTTTCCTTGGCTCTCTTTTACCCGAATGAATGAATGAAAGTTGTTTTATGGCGCATCGACAACTTTGGTCATAACGCATATCTGTGTTAAAAGATGACAAAAGTGTAGTTGTTTAAATCGAATAAAATTTGAATATACTAATGATAATAAAAGAATTGATATAAGAAGTATTATGTGTGATATATTCATATGCATAAAGGACATTATAGAGCTACGGGGCAATCCCTATATTCTCAAAGTTTTAAATGATAAGAATGTGTTAAAAAGGTTTGAAGTAAATGTTGGATTGATAAAAAAAGTCTTTAAATGAAGAAGAAATATGTGTTATTTTTCATGTGCATGAAATATGTTATCGAGTGGCTGGGCGTCCCTGCCTACTCGACAGTTTTAGATTAAAAAGTAAGACTGGTAATATTGTTTTTCTTTGGAAATGAGGTTAAAACTGGTAAAGATTGGAGCCTCCAATGGGATCAATATACTCCCATTAAAGAGGTCCTGTCTCCAATGAGATAAGATGCCCCTAAGAGGGCTAATCCTCCCATTAAGGAGATGCAGACTGAAGATAAAAACAATTTAAATGGTGGAGATATGGGATTAAACACATGTTAAAAAGGTACTTAAGAAAGTATCACAGCTTGTTGTATAGACCAATCTCTTTGATAAAGGTGATAATTGAATCAGTACTGACTGTTTCAAAGAGGTTGTGCATACTGTCAACATTGTAGTATTTCTCACGAATTGGCTGAAAGTCAATGCAATCTAACAGAATATGTTTAATTGTAAGGTGTTCACTGCATGCAATACATTCTGGTGCATCTTCTCTGGCTAAAAGCCAGGAGTGTGTTAACCGAGAATGTCCAATTCAAAGCCTTGTGATTACCACCTCTTCTCGACGAATGAACCTGTAAGAGGGGTACCACTCGCCAAGGGTGGTTTAACTGAATGGAGTTTGTTGAAATGATCTGCATCCCATTGGGATTGCTCTTTTACCCGAACTCCGCACAGTCTTCTTTCTAAGCCAATGGCTGCTTTCCCGTATAATCATTGTCGAAACCATGGTCAGTGATGGGAGAGGAGTGAATCTTGTCGCAGTGGCTATCATCAGTCCTCGGAAAGAAATTTGCCGTCTTAAAAGAGGGAAACCATTGCGGGGAAAGGAAAAATGCTGCTTTTTTTTCCCCTAACTTTTTGTTTTGTCACCACCCTCTTCCTTTTCAAAGTTGGAGTTTTTTGGTTAAAAGTTAATCCTTTACCAAACGACAAAATTTTACTCTGGTCTAAAATGAAAGCACTTGCAGACGTCAAAATAAACGTAACTCAAAAATTTAAATGTGTTTCCAGCAATTAAGGTAGAAAACATTGTTGGAAAATGAGAAAATGCTGGTTACCAGCATTTTCTCCTTTTCCTACAATGTTTTCAAAAGGCTTCTATCTCAGGGTCGTAAAAACCAGAGATTGTTTGGGATTGTTTCGTCTCTCTCTCTCTCTCTCTCGGATTGAGGCAATAATAATGCGGCAGCCGGTGCACCAATGACAAATTAAGCCGTGCAGCTCAAATGATGGAGGGTGTGTATGAAAGGTCCGAAAACATAGTGGGAAAAGAAGAAAACTCTGTTTAACAGCGTTTTCTCCTTTTACCATAATGTTTTCCAAAGCCGGCTTCCTCAGGGTCGTTAAAATTCGGCCTGGATTGTATGGTTACGAGTTTGTAACTCAGAGAAAGAAGGCGTATGGAAATGCTGAGGGAACAGGAGAAAATGGTCGCAAAAGAATGTGTCCTTTTCCCACAATGTTTTCCAAGTTATTCTCCTCGGGATCGTTAAAACTGGGGACATGTGATAACGAGACAATAACTCAGAAAAAGAAGGCGTGTGTAATCCTCCCACCATAATGTATTCTAAATAAACCTTGTCAAACTCGATCATTCGAACAACTTTATTTTGTCGTATTCTGTTCCTTTCAAATTGGGTAGGTATCAACTTTTGTTGTCTGGTAAATTGGTAATGAGTGAATGGCGTAATAGATCCAGGTGTAATGGACTCATCTTATCAGCTACAAGTACCCGAATGAAAGGCCGAGCACAGGTAGTGTACAGAATACCGTTAGGGCCACCGCCTATAGATTTGTTGATTTTAAACGCAATGCCGAGTACAGGTAGTGTACGGAATAACGTTAGGGCCACCGCCTATAAATTTGTTGATTTTAAACGCAATGCCGAGTACAGGTAGTGTACGGAATACCGTAGGGCCACCGCCTATAAATTTGTTCATTTTTAACGCAATGCTCGATAGTATGATAACGATAACACAATAGTACGATGGTGATAGTGCAATATCCTATCGCGTTATCATTATTGTACTATCACGCTATCTTCATTGTACTATCGCGTTATCAATATCGTACTATCGCATTTTCGTCATTGCACTATCGCGATCATCACCATCGTACTATCGAGCATCTCTTTTAAAATCAATGACTTCATAGGCGACGGCCCTAATGGTATACCGTAGTAGCGCAGTCGACAGCGTGTGGATTTGAGAACAGGGGTCTCTGTTCGAATACCCGACTCGGTCTATCCTTTTACGAGAATAGATGATAATCATTGCCACAGGATTTATTCCTCTCTTACTGGTGATCATATTTGTCGACTATAGCTATGTGGGAAAGAAGCCTGTGGCTTTAGAAGATTATTGTGTAAAGTATTTGTAACAGAAATTCGAAAAAAAAAAACATGAAAAGGTACACTGGCCGCAGCGATAAGTAAAATATGTTGAAAATGGCCTTAACCCATTACCAAACGACATTTTTTTAGGTTTGTCCAAATCGAAAGCATTTGCAGACGACAAAATAAAAGTGACTGAAAATTTGAAATTTATTTTGTGAAGGGTAGAAAACATTGTGGGAAAAGGAGAAAATGCTGGTTACCAGCATTTTCTCCTTTTCCCACAATGTTTTCTAAAGGGTTCTTTCTTATGGGCGTCAAAAGTAGGGATTGAGTGGTAATGGCTTAAACACCAAAATCAATCTGATTGAACACATTCGGTTTATATTCAATACCCAGCAATATCAACGCAGTTAGAGCGGAATACACTTTATTTCGAATTATCGGTTCGTTTTGAATATATGGCAGAAGTGTCATGCCTCGAATAATCTCGAAATCGCAGAAAGGTAGTTTCATACAAAGTGTATAATAAACTCTCTAACCGTTATTTGATTTACAGCAAATAAAAAATCAAATACTTTTTTTTTGTCCATTCAGAGGTAAGAAGTAATTTAAAAAATCTATAGCTGTCAATATGAAATTAAAAAATACCTTTAAAATGAATTCAAATATTTGTTAAAAAAATCCCACACTTTTTTTTACAGACGATCGAATTATCAAAAAGTATTAAATTTTGCAGGTAACAAATTAAATGTGGTTGACCCTTTACCACACGACAAGATTTTAGACCTGTACGAATTGAAAGCATATGCTGATGATAGTTTCAATGTGGCTGATATAAAAAGAGTCTTCTTTGATAGGATAGAAAACATTGTGGGAAAAAGGAGAAAATGCTGGTAACCAGCATTTTCTCCTTTTCCCACAATGTTTTCAAAAGCCTTCTCTTTCAGGGGAGTTAAAAGTCGTTCTTGTGTGGGTAAAGGGTTAACAGACGATAAGAATTGTTCATAGAAAGGCTAGGGTACACCGTGAGCAAGAAATAAAGAGTAAATGCCGTTAGCCAGCATTTTTCCTTATTCCACAAAATTTTTCAAACGCCTTTTTCTTGAGGGCCGTGCACACTCTGTAATGTTTGAGAAAAGGTTATGATTATTTGCTTAAACTCTTGAAGGACTGGGCTTTATTCCAGTTGCTATTGTGGAAAGTCAACTTCGATCACACTGTGTGGCATATTTTTTACTGTTATTTAACTCTTTCCCAAACGACAAATTTTGGACTTTTCCAAACCGAAAGAGTTTGCAGACGACAATTTTAGATTTGGAGAAACTGGCAGAAAGTACTCAAAGAGGATAGAAAACACTGTAGAAAAAGGAAAAATTGCTCGTTACGAGCAATTTCTCCTTTTCCCACAGTGTTTTCAAAAGACTTTATTGCAGACACTTAAAAACCAGAGCTTGTTTACGAAAGGGTAAAAGCAACATAAATTCTAAATGTTCATGTCAAGCGAATATATTTAGTATAAGGGCAAAAGGATGTAAAAAAACATGTCAACTACGTTAAGTTGTTCTTTGTTCAGTTCAAAATATCCTTTTGTTTTAAAACTACGCTACAAAAACATTGTATAAAACGTGCTGTCGGATATTCTTCAGCCTTACAAATCCGCGAAAATGTATGGTTGCAGTACTTATCTTAGACCGTATTTATATTCTGTGTCACTATGCTTTTTTCCAGTGGTCATTTATTAGTTTAGTTTAAACATATTTATTTTACATAGATTGAGAACCAAGTTCTTACAACTTATACTAATCTCTCTCGATTCTGCTCCTGGGAACTACACCAGTGCTCGCGCCGAACATGTGGGCCAATGAAAAATCCCAAAGTTGACACCCACTCCCAGGTATCGAACTCAGGACCCTTAGGTTATGAGGCCGACGCTCTACCTCACGCCCACGGACACCATGGTCAATTATTAGAAAGCAGGACAGGAAATCAGTATTCCATTTACGTCACAATCCCGAGTATTACTGACCCTCAGAAAGGAAGGCATCTGAAAACTTTGAGAAAAAGGAGAAAATGCTGGTAACCCAGCATTTTCTCCTTTTCCCACAATGTTTCTTTTGTATTTTTTGTGGCGTTGTTCTTGTAGATAAAGATATTATTGTTAAGCCCCATCTTAATTATTGTTGCCTGAAAATAAGTTCAATTTGTACTAGTCTAATTTTTTTGGCAGTGTTGTAAACGTCAAGGCTAACAGCCATTTTAAGTACCTTCATTTCCATATCGACCAAACCACGTGATATAATTACCTCAAATCTAGGTCAGGACTGGTATCCTGTATCATATGCTGGGTGCAATACTATTATGGAGAATCACATGGTACCACAGGGTACCACCATGGATCTTAAAAAAGGATTCCCAGTACATACGATCTCCATATTGAAATGAGATCAATTAGAATTCATGTGGAACGCTACTTCTTCGCAAATGACTTTTGCAGACGATTTGAACACGTGGGTGATAGTAATTTTCTCTGCAGCTGTTTTTTTTTTTGCATGTTTTTTTTGTCTTAGCATGCTGCAGTTGCATTGTTTTTTAGTCAAATTCTAGAATTAGAAATTAGAAATTTAATTAGATGACTGAAATTTAAATATAATCGGTTGATATTGTAATGAAACTGAAATTTCATTAGTTAGTATTGCTTATTAATTTTCCCCCGAGCCACAGTCGCTTAATCGTTCGTGTGCAGGATTTGAGAACAGGGCGGTCGTGGCCAAGTTGAATCCCTGGTTCGACCAATTTCTCTCCGAGGACTGATGATCGTCATTGCGACGAGATTCATTCCTCTCCCACTGCTGATCATTGTCTCGACAATAGTTTTGTGGAAAAGCAGCCAATTGCTTGGAAAGAAAATTGTTCGGGGTACTAGTAAAAGTGACTCCAGGTAAGCAGGGATCGGTATACTGGCCATCGCGATATGACTGAAATAGTGTTGAATATGGCGTTAAAAAACAAAACAAAGGAACAAATATAATGTTAAAGGTGGCCCTTCAGATTTTGGGACGAAAATTTTACAAGAAAACAAAAAAAATCATCCTTATACTCCAAAAGCCTTATGATTCTCATTTATAAAACCCCAGTGGTCGAAAACCATCTAACAACAAGAGAAATTAGAGATTTACTACAGCCGAAGTCGACACCGATGGGAAGCACGGTCTATTTTTACATGAGCAACTCGCTCATTTACACACCGGAAATATACAGACGAAGCTTCAAACATAGCGTCCGAAAAAAACATTATGGAAAATAATAACATGTTTGTTATGTTACGGATTTTCAGAGTCGTTAGTCACGTGCCAGTCACTTAACATTCCCACAATGCGTTTTTAAAATTTTTGGCGGGAAATCTAAAAATAGCTTAAGAGGCTACGTAGCCTTTTAAGGGAATACCGTCAAAATATTCTTTTTTCGTATTTTTATGATTATTAAATATTGATGATTTGTATTGTTTATTCATATAAATTTCAGTGATATATTTATTTTTTAATTTGGTAGGATGTGAAAATTCTAGGTACCCACCTTTAAATCACAGGTGCCTGACGTGTCTGGTATCATACCATCCCTCTATATAGAGGGATGGTATGATACCAGACACGTCAGGCACCCGTGATGTTAAATGACTTTTGTCGAATCAAAAACAACAGTTGGAATGGGCATCTGATTTTATTTGGTAAGTCTGGATTCATATGTGTTGAAATTAGGTTCTACTGTCGTTTGATTTTCAGTAAGGTGAAAATTATTAGGACTAAGGAACCGTTGAATTTATCACATCGTCAGTTTACTCCAAAAACCTCGTAACTACAGCTGTTAACAAACTGTAGTTACGAGGTTTTTGAAGTAAACCGACATGTTCATCAATGGTATTTACAGACATAATATTTTTAAGATGAAAATATTGTTGCAAAGATTGAATGGTTCAAAACTAGAGTGAGGTCAGTGACGGCTAGTTTGTGAAATATATAAAAAAATATTTTGACACAAGAACACTTCTGGAATAAGCTGAAGTCATATTACGAGTTGAAAACGCTGAGGGAAAAGAATTAAGTATCGATTTTAACATGTTCAGAATGAAACTTGTGTCATTTCTATGTAAAAAAGAGAAGATATTAACTGGGGCAAAATGACTATGTACATGTATTGTCAGTACCATTTCGTTCCATAATGAACTGTATCTTAGGTTGAAAACATTGTGACAGAAAAACTGATTTTGATGATTTGACTATGATATACTTGTATTATTTGGTAGAAGATATTCACCTGAAAGATATTAATAAGTATTTTTTTGTACCTTTTTGGTCCTTAACTCGTTACCAAACGACAGACTATTAGATTGGTCCGAATTGAAAGCATTTGCAGACGACAAAATTGGCGTGACTCAAAACTTGAGTTTAGAAGAGTAGAAAACATTGTGTTTTCTACTCTTCTCAAGTCAAGTTTCAATTTTTTTAGTCATGTTTATATTGTCGTCTGCAAATGCTTTCAATTTGGACCAGTCTAAAATTTTGTCGTTTGGTAACGAGTCAAATTAAACTTTAAAACCAACAGTAAAAATCCGAATACATGTAATACTTTTCCAAATATATATATTCTGGAGAAGAGTATCTCTTAATCAGACAGTGTAGATCCAAGATCAGACTGCACGTTACGTGCAGTCTGATCTTGGATCTACACTGTCCGCAAAAGGTAAGTGGGTCACTCTTAGCAGTAGATCTATATAGGTTAAAAAAAATAAGGCCACATCGGCTTGTGCTACACTCGTATATTGTCCCAGGAAAACACAATAAGACGTCAGTATCCATTACACTTGGAAGCTAACATTTGGCAATCTGCGGGTCATTAATTCACATTATGTTTCGTTCTCAGTAATAATTCCTGACAACCTGGAACCCTCAAGCTTACCCTTCGCAAACACGTCAGACTATTGCCTTATCTCAAAGCGGAGGAACCCTGCTGCTTTTAAAAACAACAACAGCAACAAAAAATCCATTGAAATATTCGTTTATTAGAATTTTAAATGAATACAGCTCTGGCAAAAGGAGCTAATCTGAGACCCCTCATAGAAAACAGCTTTTTACACAATGATGTTATCCTACAAAATTTGATGTGATTAAAAAAGAGTGTTATTGTACTGCTTTAACCAAGTCACTTGTCCCTTTTTGCCCTTTTTGTCTTTTCTAGAATTACCATTTATAAATCTAAAACCACTATATTTTCATTACAAAGAGAGATAGTAATTACCTCCCTTTTCTCGAAAACTAACAAAAGTATCTACAAATTATTTCTAGATAGGCATAAAGAAATTTCCGGTCCGTTAATAATGTGCAAAGGTATTATACCTGTATACATCCGCATTTATCAACTGTCAAGAAAACTTTATGCAATGCAGCACTAGAGGTATTAGGGGTCTACTACCTTCATGTATCTCCGTGATGCATGGCACCGAGCAAGACATCACATAAATAGAGGATATTTACAAATCTTTTTCGGTGAAAGATCGAAATTTATTTCATCGAGTGGACACCATCGGTAATATTTTCACGAGTGGCTTTTCACCGAAAAAATCAAATATTCTATTTATTTCATGCTTTTTACCCTTACTGGGAGGAGCTTTATCAAGGTCCAGTAGAGTTCTTTTCCGTTATTCCCCGTGGTGTACCCCTCCAGCATAGCAACGCATTACAATATTACGTCAAGCGCGAGAAATGTAAAGTATATGACGTCATATTTCCCATCTGGTTGTCAGGCACGCGCAATTTACCTGGGCAAAAAGAACGCTAAAATCGGTATTTTCAGTGGTGGTACCAGTGTAAGATCGAAAAATATTTTCACTGCTATTTCTCGATATCCTACCGGAAAGCATGAAAGTATTATGGATCTATAACAAACCATTGGCCACACTGTTTTGCAAGCTGTGAAGCTGTGCATATTGCCGCTCTTGATGTTAGTTGACCCGTTTTGAAGCAATATCTATGTAGAGCCCGATCGTTGAAGACTATTTTGACAAGAAATCCTCACGATTTGTAGGATATTTTAGCCATGCTCTCTGAAAAGAGGGGAGGGGGGGGGGGGCAATGCCATCTGCAAAGGTTGTCCACACAGGTCACCCTGCGCAATCTGCACAGGTTGACCTCGGTCGATACCTTTCGCCATTGGTCATTTTTTCTGAATGTCAATGAACCAATTAACCCTTTCCCAAACAACCCCTTGTTTTTACAGGTCTGGAATAGTAGCCTTTTGAAAACATTGTGGGAAAAGGAGAAAATGCTGGTAACCAGCATTTTCTCCTCTTCCCACAATGTTTTCTACCCTATCATAGACAGCAATCATCTTTTCAGCAAGAGTTGAATTGTCGTCTGCAAATGCTTTCAATTTGGTCTAGTCCAAAAGTTTGTCGTTTGGGAAAGGGTTAACATCATGATTCAGTCGCTGGTTGTTCAAAAACGGAAAATTATAGATCCATCATTATAAGATCTTGAGTCGCAGAAACGCACTGAGCGTTTTCTTTTTTCACCTGTGTATGACTCATCTTTTTGCGATAAAAAATTTATTCTCAAATCAGAAAAAAATACATATTTATTAATGGTATATGTGAGCAATTACATCTATTTAACATGTGAAGTGTCCAAAATGCAGACATTTGTAAGCCCGTCTTCATATTTATATTCTCTCACTCATGTACAGTTGCACTATATAAAGTATATGTAAAATGGGCCGGAGGCCTAACTTACGGAAATAAAATATGTTATGTTCTTGTGTTTACTTTAACGAACGGCTGAACTCTATGGTAGATTAGTCTTGTGGCAAGCACAAAATTGACTAATAGCAAAAAGTATCGACTCAGGTCAGCCTGCGCGGACTGCATTAAGCCTGCTTTTCATAGAGTATAGCTCAAATTGATTGATAAATTGATTGTATGATTTTTAACGCCGTTTTCAACATAATTTCAGTTATATCGCGGCGGTCAGTGCAATTATCCGTGCTTTCCTGGGGTCTCTTTTACCAGTACTCCGCACCAATTTCTTTCCAAGTCCCTGACTGCTTTCCCACATAACGATCGTCTAAACAATGGTCAGCGGTGAGAGAAGAATGACTGTCATCAATCCTCGGAAAGAAATTGGCCGAGCCAGAAATCGAACCCATAGCCCCATATTCTCAAGTCGACTGAACTTCTGGGGCTTGGCTCAAATTTTCTAATAACCAATACAGGAAGTGCAAACTTTTTGCGCAACAACTTTTTCTATCACCAACCATTGCATATCAACATTTATTTTCCTAGAACACTGTAAACCAGAAAACCAACAGGCTTGTAAAAGTTTCTGGAGAGCGATATCGCTACGAAGGGTTTTTTGTTGATACAAGATTCAGATTTTGACAAGCATTTCGCGGTGAGCGACAGCCGAAAACATGGGGAGTGTTTATGTACAACATACGGCGGTTAAAAACTGTCAGCCATTTTGTATCAGTCCGCAATAAATTAACTAACAGTTGCTGTCTCATTTGTCTTCCGTTTTCTATCTCCCTTTACGCCACTGAGAGTTTTTTTTTCCCATTTTGTTTTTTGCTTAACCTTTTCTTGTATACTCCTGAGTTTCAATGACCTTATAGATATAGGCTTTCGAAAATATTGTGGGAAAATTAGCTTTTCTTCCTTTTTTTTTTTCCCCATGATGTTTATTTTTCAGATTTCGAAGCCTAATCCTATTGTTTGGGCGAGTCTAAAGTTAGAAACAATTTCAACATTTTTTTCAGTTATATCACAGAGGTTGATGTATCTTCCTGAAGTTGAATTCATTACTAAACGACAATACTTTAGGCCTGTCCAAATTGAAAGCATTTGCAGACGACAAAATAAAAGTGACGGAAAATTTTAAATTTGTTTAGTGAAGAGTAGAAAAGATTGTGGAAAAGGAAGAAAATGCTGGTTACCAGCATTTTCTCCTTTTTCCACAATGTTTTCTAAAGGCTTCGTTCTCAGGGTCGTCAAAAGTAGGGATTGTGTGGTCATGTGTTAATTTACCAGTGCTTTACTAAACATCATTACCAAGCCACTGGTTGCTTTCCCTTGCAAACATGGTGGGAACATTGTTCCATGTTGCGAAGTTTAGAAAGTGAACAAAACATTAGATTTAGAGTGTTTATTAACGAAAATCCACAACCAACAATAACTACAATAGCTTTGGCAGCAACAAGTAACAACAACTGAACAAAAACAAGAATTTCAAGAAAATAAATCTAGCCACAGTAAAGCAAGATGTCCTTTTTCCACGACAAGTTGCATGAATAAATTGAATACTATCATGGCCAAGAAAATGGAAAGGGCGGGGATGGGGGGAAGGAGGGAATCTGACAAAAAAAAGGAACCCTTTTTAATGCAAGGCCAAGGATTAAAATAATGAAAGAGTTTTCTCCCTTATCTGATGACATAAATGTTAGAGTGTTCAACTTCAAAGACCGACTGATATTATCCCTGTTATTTATTGGTTCAGCCGTCTTTGCTTCGAAAATTATGTTTTTCGCATTCGCCCCCTGTTCCCGTCTGTCTCTTTGCTTTATAGTAGAAGTGATCTGAAAGTATTGTGACGGACGGAGTCAAAGACTGACTGATGTTATTGCTGTAAATAATCTGTTAGTACGGGCAATTTTGATTAAAAAGTTATGTTCCATTCATTATACTCCCCGCCAACGAATAACAGTTTTATGTTTTTACTTGAATCTGTATACACTTACGATTCTTAAGGAAATTCTCGGTCTTATTCTCCAGAATTATCTAAATTTGAAAGTAACACAACTTCTGATCGGCTCAACCTCTTGGCTTAGCCAATCAGAAATTGTATTACTTTCAAATTTAGAAAATTTTAGAGAATTAGACTGACAATATTCTTAAGAATCGTTGATAAATATGAACTCTTTTTGCTCTTATAATGCCTATCAAACGTGTGTGATGTTCTGTTTTCTGTTCTGGTATAGGATGGAATAACAAATGGCGGGTAATGCATGTATTTTATGGTAGAGTAACTGGACAGTACAACTGAGAAATCATCTTGGTTCCTTACGTTGTCGGTTTTGCTCTGAAACTTTGAAATTTTAGTTACATTCATTTTCTTGTCTGCAAATGGTTTCTATTTGGGGAACAGTCTAAAATTTTGTCGTTTGGAAAAGAGCTAATATAGTTTGAGAAAATAACGACGAAACGATTTAAAAACTAGCTGAAAACGAGAATAGATGTGTCTTTGAAATTTATTATTTCAAAAATAATTATTCCAATTTATTGTGTGAATTTTCATCAAAGGGAAGTTACTTTTCTTTTCTAGTCTAAAACAAAAATACTGACTACTTTATCACACATGGTGGTTAACTCTTTACCAAACGACAAAATTTTGGACCAACCTAAATTGAAAGCATTTGCAGACGACAAAATAAATGTGAATCAAAAATTAAAATTTGATTTGGAAAGGGTAGAAAACATTGTTGGAAAAGGAGTAAATGATTTTTAACAGCATTTTCTCCTTATCCCGAAATGTTTTGAAGAGGCTTCTTTTGTTTAGGTCGTCAAAAGTAGAGATTGTGTGGTAAAAGATTTTAAAAAAGCTCAACAAAATGTCTCTAAGTTAACATTTGGAGGCTGTTTCAAAATTTAGAAATATCAAATTCTTCAGGAGCCAAGCAACTATCCAGGTCTCACCCTGGAGGAAATGCAATCTTTCATGGTAGTTGATAATGTTAAAAAGAATACAAGAGTCTGGAAAAATGATAAAAAATGAGATATTTGTATTAAAATATTACCATCACAACACTTCGAGTGCAACATAGAATAAAATTTCTTATTAGTTGATAAATAAAAATCTATATTGAATTATTGATATAATATCTTTGCACATTTCTAATCGACCAGAAGTTTCTTTGATGTCTAATTTGAATTATTATTATACCAGCATTTTCTCCTTTTCCCACAAAGTTTTCTACTCTATAAAAGAAAAAATGCATCATTTGAACAACTACGAAATTATCCCCTGCAAATGCTTTCGAGTTGGATATGTCTAAAATTCTGGTGTGTGGTAAAGCCTTAATGCATCCCCCGTGATGCATGATCCCAGGTAAGTCATCATTTTATTACAGATCCATAAAATCAGTTATATATAACAAACAACAGAAACATGCGGTCCACTGCTCCTTTGACATGCAGATAATTCACCAAATGCAAAAAAGGTTCGACACAGGTTACCTTGCACGCGGACGGCGAAAGCTAACCTGAGTCGATTATTTCATTTATTTATTTATCTATTTATTTATCATTTATTTATCATTTATTTATTT
Source organism: Tridacna crocea (assembly GCA_943736015.1). Classification (NCBI taxonomy): domain Eukaryota; kingdom Metazoa; phylum Mollusca; class Bivalvia; order Cardiida; family Cardiidae; genus Tridacna; species Tridacna crocea. The sequence goes on from OX031069.1 coordinate 23,460,522, forward strand.
ATTTTTTATTTATTCATTCATTAATCTATTTTGCTGATACATTTGGCCCCTTTTTCACAGCACATTGCTCATTTATATAAATTTATTAATCTCACTAGTTCGCTCACTCTCTTTGAAAACAAAAGTATCAAAAAATAATTGCAAGATGGACATCATATAAATTTCTGGTCGGTTGAATGTGAAATAGTATTATATTTATATAAATCCGTATTTATCAACTATCAAAAAATTTATTCCATGCTGCATTAGAAGTGTTACTGGTCTACTACCTTAATCCTTTGCATCACAATGACGATTTTTAACATCCATGAGGATGAAGCCTTTTGAAAACTGTGTGGGAAAAGGAGAAAATGCTGGTAACCAGCATTTTCTCCTTTTCCCACAAAGTTTTTTACTCTATCAAATCAAAATTGCACCATTTGAGCCACTCTGAAATTGTCCTCTGCAAATGCGTTCAATTTGGTCAGGTCTGAAATTTTGCTGTGTGGTAACGGGTTAAGCCTACCACCTGGGGTGGAAGTGAACGATTTTCTAACGCTAAAAAAATGTAAAAATGATCGCGGACCTAAATGTCAGTGCACATGCACACAATTAAACTTTGACATTTTGCAAAATATCAAGGCTACTTTTGACGGAATCATTTGTTGTCCAGATGCGGAAAATATTGCTCAAAATTCGCCATAATTATGGAAAATTGGCACGATTTCGGTGGAGAAAATTTGGAAATTTCCGACATAGTAATCATAGATTCGTTGTCAGAGCGAAACCGTTTCCTTGACAGCGGGAACTTTGATGATGACTGATTGATGCGTCTTGGCTCCACCTAATACTGATTCCTGTACTTTCATTGGCTTGTTCCGACAAGAATGTTTCTGGCTGCGCCAGCTAGGAATACTAAACAGCCTGTAGAACCAATTAATTAACGTTTCACCTTTTCGTTTATCGCGATTCCTTGTTACCATTTATCTTCTAATAATCTGGATTAATCAAATATTTCCAGTTTATCGAACTTTTTGTTCTTACAATATTTCAACAATTATTAGAAAATTCAGAGGATATATTCGTAGTGAAATTTTTAGGAAACGCTGGGAATACAGTCCATTTTGTTTTTTACCAGAAAGCTGCTTTGTTGTAAAGAATTTGGAAGAAAAAAAGAAGTTTATACATTGAAGGATGTATCATGAGATTCGTATTATTTAAGTCGAATAGTGAAGTCTGAAGTGGGTAGAGTTTGAATAATATTTAATTATGAAGAAGGACGGTAAACGCAGAAAAGGCGAGGACGATGCCAACGGTTCCGATACGGACAGCGGATGCTCAAACGATTCATTCTCTGCACAAAGAAAAAAACGCCGAAATTCCCCAGAACATTGCGCCGGGGACAACGACTTGCTTGACAGCCAGGGTAAACCACGAAATCTCGCCAATGCACGGGAGAGAGATCGCACCCAGAGCGTCAACACGGCTTTCGTGACATTAAGAACTCTTATACCTACTGAACCCGCTGATCGGAAGTTGTCCAAAATTGAAGTGCTAAGGCTCGCGACTAGTTATATTGCACATTTAAATACAGTGTTGATGGTTGGTGGGGACTGTATGGATCAGCCGTGTATCAAACATCAAGCCATGATTCGTGGTGGAATGGACTGCATGCCCAAAGCAGTGTGTACCTTTTGTCTGAGTAACAGTCGGTCAAAACCGGTGGGTATAATGTCTGTCCTCTTTCTGCCTGGCGCCAATAGGCCTACTCCCAACAACTTATACGTCCTATAGAAAACTTTTCGCATTTGACAGCGGACTACTTTTGAAACATTTCGGCAAGAGGAGTAATTGCTCGTAACGAGCAATTACTCCTCATGCCAAAACGTTTTCACAAGTAATCATGTAATAAACCATAATTCATAATGATTGCCATCATTGTAGAAAGAATGCTTCAGCTGTAAAAGTACTGAGTACTGAGTTTTCACAAGTATTCATGTATTAAACCATAGTTCACAAGTATTCATGTATCAAACCATAGTTCACAAGTATTCATGTATCAAACCATAGTTCACAAGTATTCATGTATCAAACCATAGGTCATTAGTAATCATGTATTAAACCATAATTCATAATGATTGCCATCACTGTAGGAAGAATGCTTCAGCTGTAAAAGTACTGAGGAAGATCATGCTTGTAATCGGCATTTTCTCCTTTTCCTAAAACGTTTTCAAAAGCCTTTTCAGTTAAGTTTGTTAATCACGGTACTGTTTGAAAAACGGTTAAAGCGTAGGTTGTCAGAAGCCATAATGCAATAATATTCAGGCTCACATTTCCATAATGTAGATGTATTGCAAGAAAAATAATATTTATTATTATATACAACACTCAGATTATATAGAATATTAAAAAAAAAGAACAAAACAAAATTAAGGTTATGAAATTGATCCGAAATGAAATTGTTGTTTCAAACCAATCATCGCATAACTAATTTGGTGTAAAACAATTGTTTAAAACAACAAAATCATTTTGGGTTAATTTCAAAGCCATTCTGTTGGTTTAACCAATATGTATACAGACTGCCATTTGATCGTTGTATACCTCAATTCTATAAATTATGTGGCAAGGAAAGTGTTGTGTATCTGTTTATCTATCATTTTATGGTTTTTGATAAGGATTTCATTGTAATCTACTTGATAAAGAAGAAACCTAGATGGATAGATATCATTTTCCTTGCTACTTCAACATTTAATCGTGTCCTTTTATTATGTCACAAAACGAATAACAACTGAAAGCGTAATTTTCAGTTTATTGCTCTGAATCAACAGAAACCTTGAACTCTTTATCAAACAACAGTATTTCAGACAAGTCCAAATTGAAGAATTAAAGGCGTCTTTAGACGACATAAGGAATTTGATTCAAATGATTAAATTTGTCTTTAATAAAGAAGAAAAGTTTGTTTGAAAGGAGAAAATGGTGAATGCCAGCATGTTCTCATTTTCCCACAGTGATTTTTAGAAAAGAAAAAATCCGTAATGTAGGTAAAATACGGGTTTGATTGGAAAACTATATAATACTATAAACAGAAAAAGTTGTTGTTTTTTTCGGATGATAAAATTCAAAATTTTTAACCTTTTATCGATTTGAAAGGCATGCTATTGCGCGGAAGACGTCAGTTCAGACAGAACCTACAATCCTGCCTTAGACCTTCCCTGACCACTGAAAAGTCTCCCAAAGCATGTCAAGTTGTGAAATCGAAAAGAAGACGGGTAAATGTGCAAAATAACAAACAATAAATAGTAGTATATTAATACGCAAAAAGCGCCGCAAACAGAAATATATGAATGCATGAATGACAAAACTGAGTTTTTCAGAAAGCAAATGGAAATTCATGTGCAAAATAGTTGTTTTATAAAAATGTGTCTGTTTATGTTATTGTTCGAATGCATTTGCATATATCAAGACTTCAAAAATTCCCACCAGCCTTTGACAGTTGGATTTACTGCTTTACATTCTTTTTTCAGTCTTTTTGACACGTTTGATTTAAAGTGGTCTTTTTTGCATGTAATTTTTGCAGTCAAAATAATATTTTTGTTAGGCCGGTATAAAACTAAAGAACTAGCAAAAATTAAACACTCCTTTTTTGTTTTGCATTTCACGTTAATAAATATTCGAACATAAATTGCAAAATATCTTCCAAAATATGAAATAAAGTCTTTTCTAACGTTATGTTTCTTTTTGGACTAATATCACTCACTGACCCTGTAAAACTTTTCAAACTATGCAACAACGAATGTGTACTTTAGGACAGGATAAGTTTAAAGATATTTACAAAAAGAAAATTTTATGAAGGTTCCTGACAATAGTTACAAATTACTAGTATTGCAAGGAATAACATGTATCAGATAATCTATTTGAAACAGTAGTTAACACAAGTTCGGGAACCAAAACAGATGACAAAAGAGACGGAAATTTTGTTGACTAAGATGATTTTATCAAAAGAGTAATTACACATATAGAGAGCAATTAAATGAAGAATAAATGAATTAATAAATAAATAAATAAGTAAAAGATACAACTGAGTAAAGAAGAAAATAAAGATACAATACACGTCTATTATCACTCTGCATTATGCCATAGTGCAGAGACCAATACAAATACTATTTTATGACTAATGATTTCAAATACTCGTCAAAAATGTTCATCATGAAAATGTTCCAAAAATACAAAGTCTTCTACGCCAGTATCGGGATTTCAGTGACCATGATGCTTATACCGTTCGTATAATTTGAAATAAATTTATTTCATGTCTTTTCTCAGGTATTCTTCAATACCCTTCTGAAAAAGTTTAGAAAGAGATTTTGAAGTTGTTATCATCGGTTATGAGCATGTTGCGTTAAATATTTTATTTTTATTTTTTTGTAAACCGCTTTCAGTCAAAAGATTATGCGATGAAAATCTTAGTTTAGCAAGTACATTTTGTAATGACCCTTTCCCAATCACATCGAGATACTTCGCTCTACGGAAGTATTATCGTTATTATTTAAAAAGTCTTTTTATATACATAAACAACCATTTTAGGGCCGTGATTCAGTCATGTCATCTTGATAAAGCCAATATAACACAATATGGTGCTAATAAGATCCCATGACAAAAAGGCCGCAAAACAGACTTAGTTGGTTAATATCATTGTCACCAATTAACTTTTATCTGTCGATCGAAAGATTTGCTAAGAATTGTTGTCACAACTTATGTTCACACAGAAGAACAACTTAAATACATGTGTCACTAAATACATTTCCGTTGTTGTACATAATAATATGATATAGGTCTATATAATATAATCAGAGGTACCGGTGATAAGATTCGATGTGCAATTGTGAAAACAAATACTATAAAAAAGTGTCACAATTTACTTAAATAAGATTAAGTCAAAGCGCCAATTTACTAAGTGACTTTTTATGTTAATATGATTATGTTTTATTGGTGAAACCAGAAAATCATAGACCTATAAGGTATATGAAACACATATTAAAGTATAATGCGATATGGCGAAGCTATTCATATATAGTAAACGTTAATTTAGTTATCCTTTTATGACATAAATCCCATTCATTCCATCAGTGTCTACCTTGTTTGAAACGAAAAAGGAAAGTAGACAAGTGGATTGGTGGGGAATAAAGCGAAAACAGCATCTGAAAACAATTTCGTAAGCAATTCTTATGATAATTCCCTATCACTCGATCTGTGTTCAAAAATGCGAATAACCAAAGGGACTGACAGAAAATTATTATGATCAGAAACATTTCTTTTCATATTTTACCATAAAATTGTTAAACTTTGACCTTTTAAATTCATTCTCAGTCATCTCAAAAACTGTTTTGTTTGAAACAATAAAAAAAATATCGACAGATACTAGTATCGTTGCAATGAGTGGGGGAGTGGGCAGCTGGGAATATTTTACACAGGGGGTTTAAGCGGAACAACATTAGTATACTGAAAGAGATGCCATTGATACAGGCTAAACGCCCATTAAATGATATCAAATAACTTAACATACATTACAAACAAAACAAACCCTTGAATGACCGAGATCAACTGAGGACAAACGTTTGTCCTCAGAAACCTTGGATTGTTCGGTCAACAAGTACGATTTTGATTTAATCCTAAGGCTTCAAAGCTTAACATATGGACCTTTTGCGGACAGTGTAGATGCAAGATCACACTGCACAGAACGTGCAGTGTGATCTTGATTATACACTGTCCGATATTTGTCCCCGAAAAATTACTTTGAAATAACGAGGTTTTTTTTTTTTTACCATGGGCATGAAATTTACATTTCAATTCGCAGGTTAAGGACTAAACGTTTCTTCAAAGTATGCGACTTCAATTGCTACTGTGAACTGCGTGCAGATCTGTCTTGAATCTGCAACATCACGTTCTGCATGAAAAACTATGGCCGAAATTTCTTTGCAAATTTATATTTGCAATGAAATTAAAATCCAAGCTGTCGACAAAATTATGTAAAATACATTATTATCTATAAAACAAACCCTAGGTGATCGAAATGAACCGAGGACAAACGGTTGTTCTCTCATACCTCCGATCATTTGGGCACCGAGTGCTTCTACACTATTGCTCAGCAATTGAACACAACAGAATAGAAGCATTTTAAACAGATGAAAACTTGATCCCAAGGCCATGCATTCCCTTGAGTACTATGTAAACCTATAAAAGAGCTGTGTAAATTTGTTCGTTTGTTTATTATTTTATCATATAGAATTATTTTGGGTGATACATAACTGAATACAAATTCAAAGTAGGTGGTTACTGATTTTGAAAAAAAAGGAAAACAAACAATAAAAAATACAACCGATTCAAAGTTTCACACTTAACAATTCATACGTACTAAGCCGGTAGAAAACGACTAAAATAGATAAACTAATAAACGATTAACTTCGTTTAATTCATCAAGCTATAAGTAACTTTTACAAACACAAATAAATGAACATAGTCATGACTGGTAAAAGATATTTGTATCTTAGTTAATGTATATGGATACAAAAAATACTTTCTAATACGGATAGATTTCTGTTCTAGTTCATAAAAGTACTGACAAACGTTCAACTATATAGTGAAATTCGTCTTCAATGGGGCAGTATTTCTGACAGCGATCGCAATGACCGAGAAGTAGTATGCATGAAACTGTTAAATACTATGAAGCCATCGAGAGACCAATACCGTGAACATATTTCGAATTCCAGCTCTTTTGTCCAGTGACCAATGAATTTCATAGTGTCATGGAAGATTATTTCTGGTTTGTGACCTTATTAGAAACGAGTTACGCTCTGCAAAAAGTGGCTTTAATCCATCTGCAAAAATGTTCCGACTCATGTCAGCCTGCGCATTTCGCGCAGGCTGACATGAGTCGAAATTTTTTAGTTTATGTTTTTTCTGTATCTCCCAGGCCCATCCGCTATGCAAAGCAATGATTGCCAAATTATAAGGCTTTTTATGTCTATATTCTTAGTTTCTTATATTGAGACAGACAGTATTATTAAGCAATCACGCATAGGCTGCAGAAATATAAAATTCTGTTGCTGTTAAAGATACTTATGTAACAAAGGATTTATCGTTTCCTTACAAAATAGAAGAACAAGTTAATTTTGTCAGATTAGTCTTTCATCCGCAAAATGTTACATTAGTTGAATGAATGTTTTTGTTGTCACTGCATCCGATATGGTGAAAATGTACCCATCAGCTTAATTGACCCATCATTTACAGCAATCTTTAATTCTAGATCTTGTTACCCTTTAATCAAGAAAAAGTAATGGATTCCAACGGTTAAAGTAAGAAAATATCGGGTGTTTAAATGCACGTGAATTTATATTATACCATTTAAAAGTATGTAAATTATTGTGAAGATGACAATCTGTCATTACACGGTTGGTCCAAGTGTTAGTCGCTGAAAGAGATATTATACCTACCAGGAAGCTGTGTCCCTGGTTTACTTTTTGGCTAATTTTGAAAAAAAAAAAGGTTTTCCTGCCAGCGACCAGCATATGCATGCGCCGACCACACGATTTATGAAAGAAGTGGTTTTCATAAATTTCATAAGACTACTTGTATGCTCTACCCATTCGATATTTTTTCTTTTAATAATCTATTTTTCCCCGGACTTTTTTACACCCTGATTCAGACAAGTCTCACAAAGGTCCCTATCAATGACATGTATTGAACTGACAGCTGAAAAGTTCATTTATAAAGCAGCAGCATTGTTTAACTACTTTCAAATAAAGGTCAGCTTTTGATCAATCGAGAACATCTGTAATCACAAGTTGTGCCATAAAAAATGCATCAAAACTTCTTCGGAATTCTGCACGCGGTTTTGAAAAATAACAACGTCAAACGAGATCAATGAGACCACGTGCACAAAACAAAATGGCGGTAATTCATTTCTGTCAGAGTGTCCTGCCATGGTCTGGAATAAATAAAAGCATGTGCGTTCGTTTTTCTAGTACTAATCCATGATTCGAAAATATACAAATATATATGTTTTTCCAAACTTTACTGTCCACGTCTATTTTTTTCTTTCTTTTTTTTTTTTTTTTTTTTTAAATATGAAAATAAAAGAGCAAGACTGAAATTGTTCACGTTTACAACAATACATTTTGTTAGATATAATGACTAATATGTATAGGCAATACATTGAAATTAGATTGCAATAGAAATGCTCTCTAAATGATCACCGTGTAACAAGTATGAATTACATGATCATTTAAAAGTTACAGCAATGACACAAGAACAGACAGTATCTTTTTTGCTGTTATGTCCTTTGCCACAAAATCCGAAGTTTTATCGAAATTAGCTTTTATCCTGTTAAATAACTAAATTGACATTTTCAGTATGATAGTAAACACCCAAATGACAGTGTAGATCCATGATCAGACTGCACGTTCTGTGTTGTCTGATTTTGATCTACACTATCTGCGAGATGTCAGAGAGTCACGCCTAGGAGAGAAGGAGAAAATACTGCCAAGAAGTGTTTTCTTCATTTCCCACTCTGTTTTCTATCCTCTCATGGACATCTTGGATCGGCTGAGCTATAACAATGGGGAAAAGTTAAACGTATTCCATCTCATACAGTTAAAACGATTCCTTTCGCCCAAATGCATTGTTGTCTTTAATATCCGTGTTTAGCGTTAATAACAGAACTGAACAGAACAAAACAGAATTTTTATTTAGACACACAAGCATAAAAGCTCAATAGTCATAACATTTAATTTCACAACATGCAATAAATGTAACAAATTTCAATATACAAATATTGAAGAAAATGAACTACATCAGTGATTAAGTGGACATTCTTTTTTAGGTATCTTAAAATGTGAGAGTGCTTTAAAAACTACTAATCTTTTCCTGCAATGTTTTGTATCATAAATTGAATTAAATTTGGTTGAGAGCTTTCAACTTTTGACAGGATTGAACGCTGTGTTAAAGACTAAAAGTATATCTTAACTAATACCCATATTCCATGATAGTACTACATCAAACATTAAAACACTGCATTTCAGATTGATGTGATAATAGTTTAATATATCCGTTCCTATGAAGATATGATATTTTGTTTTTGCAAGTTTAAGGCTTTTGAAAACATTGTAGCTAGTTGCATCAATTTATAAAAAGATAAACAAAGAAATGTAGTAACAACTAAAATAAATATATAATTTATAACACGTAACTACATGTACACAAATACATCTTTCTTTTGTTGTAACTCATACTTTTGAAAATATTCTGACAGAGTGACACAATTTAATACTATGTATAAGCTTAAATACAAAACTAAGTAGATTATAGGCAATAATGTGTGGGCGTTTTATTAACCCATTACTACACAGGTACGACCTTTTTGCTTTAGCGACTAAGTGAATTGAGGAAATGCACCAGACAAAAAAATAGTCATATCTTATGTTTACTTCCAAAACCTCGTAACTACAGCTTGTTACAAGCTGTAGTTACGAGGTTTTGGAAGCAAACCGCGTCGATATACCATGTTATGTTGGTCTTTGTTTACCTCTCTTTCTAGAAACATTTAATAAATTATGCTTTAACTTTTTCCCATTGTATATATTTAATTAATTGTCTGCGAAAAATTTGAATTTGGATTAGTCTGAACTTTTGCAATATCTGCCTTTTATTACTGACGGAAAATGTCAATTTCATTTATTTAGCGCTAAAGTATTTAAGAATATAGTTAGCACCTAAACTGCTTCTTTAACTCTTTATCGAAACGATAAAATATTAGACCTACCGAATTGAACGCATTTGCAGATACATGTAAATATTGTAAAAATGACGGAATTCATCTTTGAAAAGGTAGAAAACATTGTGGTAAAAGAAGAAAAGCTTTCAATCTGTGTTTTCCACCCTCTCATGAACAAATTGGATTGGTTTACCTGTATTTGTTTTGTTGTCTGCAAATGCTTTGAATTTGGACAAGAGTACACTTATGTCCTGTGGCAAAGAGTTGATAAATTAACATGCACAGTCGACATTTTATTTTTCTCGTCTGGTAACAGGCTGCTTTTAACTCATTACCAATGCCACAATATTTTAGACTTGTCCAAATCGAAAGCATTTGCAGACGACAAAATAAAAGAGACTGAAAATTTGAAATTTGTTTTGTGAAGGGTAGAAAACATTGTTGGAAAAGGAGAAAATGCTGGTTACCAGCATTTTCTCCTTTTCCCAAAATGTTTTCTCAAGGCTTCTTTCTCAGGGGCGTCAAAACTAGGGATTGTGTGGTAGCGGCTTTACCATTTTCCTGCTAATTAAAGGAATTAAACGTTTCAGGGCGATATTAGTTATGACCCACCACGCAAAAAGGGACCTTTCTAGGAAGTGCGAAAAGTGCCAATCTTGGTCAGGCTGCGCGAATTGCGCAGGCTGACCAGGGTTGACACTTTTCGCACTGATGTCATTTTCTGAAAAGTGGTCCTTGTACCTTGTTATACAATCATTTTTAAATTACCAACTCATCCCCAACTTTCAGCTGCAGGTCGAGCAAGAGTTACTCTCCTTGGAACTTATCGATTATCTGGTCCGAAAGGATTTCCGATAACGGCCTGTCATATAGGATTCAGAAGGGAAAATTTTTTGATCGACTAAAACACATTTTTCCTCTAAAATGATTAAAATCTATAACGTCGTGAAGTATTCTGTAATATCTCTACTTTACTTCAATATAATTTTAATTCCTGTAGCAAAATGGGAAGTTGCGTCCATTTTGATTTAAAGTTACTGACCCATTCTCCTTCTTATTTCTATATAAAGGTTTAAGAAATTTGCTCTTGCGCCGTTTTTGACGCTAAATAACATAAAAATGAATTGCAAGCAAAAAATCTATAACGTCTTGAAGTATTCTATGTTTTGTTGTGATTATGATCAAAGTATTCGTTTACATTTGTTAAATTGAGATCTTGCGTCCATTTTAGTTTAAAAACGACACTATCGTTAATTTTTGTACAAAAAATGCAGTATCGAGCAAAGTGAGATTTTAAGACTGGGTGAAAAGATTTAGCAACGGATAAAGGGAAGATAAGAACTGATGACATGATAACCTTGTCTGTATTGTTTTGTTAAACCTGGATCCTGTTTTTACACATTGTCCAAATATATAATGATTGTATTTATCATTTTTATACATGTACATGTATATTATTTGCATCAGTGAAAACTTTTAAGAGATTTGTAAAAACCATTATTTTCCCAGTATCTTCTTTTTTAATTCTTTTTGGAAAAAAATTTCAATTTAGTTAGCATAATTTTCTTTAAATTACATTTTTATTTCTTTTTTTCTTTTCTTTTTTCTTTATTTCTAAAGAAGATTGAATTTGTTGTACTTTTGGATCATTATAATAATTATGCAGTCAATAGACCAGTAACAAACTGTACAAAACAAGCAGTCTGATCCTGGGCCGAATCGGTTTTATTTTATGTGTCGAAATTCTTTTGGCTTAAAAAAATTGACGTATCAATATCAATATGTGACTGAAATCAGCAGAAAACAATTTGCGTTTTGAGAGTATTGATGTGACCCGTACAGCTTACTCCCAAATTTCAACGGTCCTGCATAAAACCTTTTGAAAACATTGTGAGAAAAGGAGAAATACCAATATCCAGTATTGATTCCTTTTCCTACAATGTTTTCTACTCTTTTAAAGTGAAGAATATCAATTTAGCTACATATGATTTATTTTCTGAAATTGCTTTTTTTCTAAGTTGGTGAAGTCAAAAAGTTCTCCATATGGGAAAAGGTTTTAAATTATTGACTTTTGAAAACACATGAGAGGGAGAAAATACATGTGATCAGATTGAAAATAGCGAGGAAATTTGAATATGTGAGCTGTCGCCATAAAATACTTTTGAAAATGCATTAATCATCACACATTTGCAAGTAAAGAGCTAAAGAGAGAAGGCGGCAAATTGGACTTCCTTATACAAAATCTTGTTAAACTTGACTTTAAATCCTTATAAATAATCTCGTAAAAAAATTATGATCTTACTTTCAACATTTAGTTTCAATTTATTCAATATACTAACATCATTCATTTACAACAACGTGTATTGCGAAAAGGATTGAAACGAAAGCATCAAAGCTTATATAGTTCCTCTCTCTAAAGAAGCCGTCTGATTTTTTTCCTGATGCATGTACTTTCTTTCCGATTACCCCGTATAAATGTATCAATGTATACCATTACGTAACACCAATCAAGATACCCGATAGGCGTCTTATCTAACAGTGAGACTCGGTCATCATCGGAGAACTCCGGCACAATGCAAACGATCGGGGAAAAAGAAAGAAAATACGATAGTTGCTTTAAAAAGGTGTAAAAAGGGCTAAAAATGTATTTTCTAAATGACTGAAAACTACACAATATTAAAGAACAATAAATAAGCTTTCTGACTTCCCTGGAGATAATTTTGATTTTCCAACAATATTGTGCAGGCTGATTTATGTTTACCGTGTGCTCACAAAACCACTGACTTCTTCTAAAAAATGACGAAATTATTTTAAAAAGAACTGATCTATTGAACATAAAGGTTAAAAAATATAATTTGTATACGGTTGGCTTGTTTATGATAGATCAGACAATACCAGTGTGTTCTGATATACCACCACACTTTCCCCATCCTAATATACATGTACGTACATGCATTTGTGACGATGCTATGCAAAACAATTACAATAAAATGCCGTCTGTTGACTATGTAATAGTTCTATGCAACAGGCTGGAGATTAATGTTTTCAAAAACATTGTAACAAGAGAAGCCTCTTCATAATATCCTTAACTTTGTTAGCTATTCAGAAATATATCCAACCGAAGTATTTTAACTATTGTACCATTTTTGTTGATAAATCAATAAAAATATCAGAGATTGAATTCAAAATTATGATGAAAAAATCAGAGATAAAATTCCAAAGATGCAGTAAACATATGTGCTGTTACATTTCGAGCGTTCGTGTCGCGCTCCTCCCCCGGCTTTAGTCTCATCATAAGAAACTTGTACTGCGGATATTTTTCTTTTTTTAACTCTTCAGGAACTGGCAATGTATGACTGTCCCAATATTTAAAGCAGTTGTAGACAACACAATAAATATGGCTCAAATTATTCAATTTGTATCAATTAAGGCATGACAACATTGCTTGAAAAAGAGCTAATGTTGGTCAAAAGCATTTCTATACCTGACCATAATTTTTCAAACGCGTGCTTTCGGTAAAATTTGAAGTAGATCAAATTGCAAGACCTGAAAGGAAAACAAATCCTACAAATTTTGGTACCCCAGTAATTTACAATCCCAGATATCCCGCAGAGTTGTTTTCCAATAAATTGAAACCCTCTACACTCGAAGCGCGAAATTCGGTTTATAAGTGCAAAGGGTTTGCATAGACCGCCAGTCAATATATAATTCCGTATGTGATCGATTTCACGGCCAAAAGGGATCAAACTCTCATAATTTAATTGGCTTACATAGCGGTCAAATAACAGTTACCGGGTTTGATTTGCATGATAAAGTTGGCCATGTAAATTGACCTGCATTATCTTTGGCCTGTTTTCATCTGATTGATTTACAGAATTCCCAGATAGTCCCTTTTTGCGTGATGAGTCAAAAAATAGCCCGGATATCGCTAAGGTTAATTTTGGGGGAAAGATATTCTAATCAGACAGTGTAGATGCATAGTGCATTGTATCAAATATGTCATTGCATGATATTTGGTTCATTAACCCTTCACCAAACAATCCCTGGTTTTTACGACAACGAGGTGGAAGCCTTTGAAAACATTGTAGGAAAAAAGGAGAAAATGCTGGTAACCGGCATTTTCTTCTTTTTCCCCACAATGTTTTCTACCCTGCTGGAAAACGAATTTCAATTTTTGAGTTACTTTTATTTTGTCGTCTGCAAGTGCCTTCAATTTGGACTTGTTTAAAACTTTGTCGTTTGGTAACAAGTTCAAACTATTTTGTCTGAGAATCGACTGATTCATAACTAGGGATGATCCTTTCTCGTGAAAAAAAAATGACTGACAACTGAAAGTTTCAATTCTGGTCAGCCTGCGTGGACCGCCATATTTTCCGAGTATGGATTAACTCTTTACCACACAATCCCGACATTTGACGACCCTGAGGAAGAAAGCCTTTGAAAACATTGTGGGAAAAGGAGAAAATGCTGGTAACCAGCATTTTCTCCCTTTCTCACAATGTTTTCTACTCAGCTGAAAACACATTTAAATTTTTGGTGTGCGTTTATTTTGTCGTCTACAGTTACTTTCAACTTGGACCTGTTTAGAATTTTGTCGTTTAATAAAGAGTTAAAACTTTTTTCCTTTGGGCAAGGATAATGCGTTTTCTAATTTGGTTGTGACGTTTCGCCTCTGTAACATTGCATACTTAACTGTTTATATTTCAAATATCATACGCGTGCTTACCTGCGATTGCTTATCAGTATAAATCAGACTGAAACCCAATTTCCCCACTTCTTGGTAATATCCTGATTCCGTTTAAACCTCGAACAGAATGAGGAACATTCCTGAAAGTCAAATTATCTCCCTTGCAAGACAAGGACTGAAGATAACCAAATAACAGATTGGTCCTTTAACGTGTTTTCCTTTGTTTTTATCCTTGTTTTCTTATGGGATGTTGCGATATATATGATAAGATTTATGATATATATTTAAGGTCACCGTGTAATTTCAAAGCGAATCCTGTTCCCATTCATCATGAAAAGACTACATTTTGATTTGTGAAACAATCTGACCAGATTTAGTAAATGTTTTATAATTAGAACATGTCTGTGAAGTGTAAGAAATCGAGGAGAAAATCCGAGTAATCTCTTAAGCAGGACCAATGTAGTAATCCAATGAAATCAAGGGAAATAACCGAATAATAGGTCTCATTAAGCATAAAGACCCACTGCTTTTAAGCAAGAGCAAGAGTGAAACCAAGGTATATACGAATGAATGGACTAAAATGCTGTTAGTTATGTTATTGTAAGATCCAAGAAGAAGCGTATCCCAAATTACGTCTGGTTCTTGAACGTGCTTGGCATATGGAACCGTCACACAGGACTTTTAACTGTGTAACGTCTCATCAGAATAACTTAAGATGGCCGACCTTGGGAAGTTATGACCGATCACAAATTTCTGTTGATACATTTTTATCAGAATAAAAAGCCAGGTCAAGAGCCAGCACATTCAGCCAAACAAAAAGAGAAATGATAGTAATGTTCAGATTGACCTTTTAGCTCATTACCAAACGACAAACTTTTAGACTGGTCGATATTGAAAGCATTTGCAGGCGTCTAAATAAAAACGACTGAAAATTTGAAATTCGTATGGAGGATGATAGAATACATTGTGGGAAAAAGGAGAAAATGCTGGTTACCAGCATTTTCTCCTTTTCCCACAATATTTTCAAAAGGTTTCTTTCTCAGGGTGGTCAAAAGTCGGCAGTGTGTGGTCAAGGATTAAAATTGTCTATGTGGATTTTTGTCAATAATTTGCGATTCCGTTCTGTGATAAGTATGCTGTATTTTGGGGAAGAGCACGTCAAAGTACACGGAATGAAAACAAGGGGTCAGGCTGGAACCGGGCCCAGTGCGAGGCTATTCCTATAAGAATATCCCAAGCTATGGTTTTCTACCAAGAAGATTCCTGGTTTGACCAAATGACCTGTCAGTCAGATTTTCGGGCTTATCTATCCAATTAGTGCAAAGACAATAATCAATTAATTCCTACTGGGTGAAGATGTTTCATCACCCGTCTAATCTATCTAATGACATTTCTGATTGACACCATTGGGTATCAGGTGACGATTTAATGACCTCCCATAACTGTTTCTCTGTTGGACATTTGCTTTAATTATTTCTGTCAAGTAAAATTGACCGCTTCGTTTTCTTACGCAACGGGAAAAACAGGGGAAAGTGAAAGTTAACCCGAGTCAAAACTGTTGGGTCTACCTCTTTTTGTCCTAGACCGACAAACATTAAAAAAGATTGTGACCCGTCATGAAAAAAGGGACCTTCTAGGAACTGCGAAAAGTGTCGACCCTGGTCAGACTGCGCATCCGCGCAGTCTGACCAGGGTGGACACTTTTCGCATTTATGATATTTTCTGTAATGAAAAGTGGTCATTCTACCTTACTGTACAATCATTTTTGAAATGTCAACGTGTTTTTATCGTAGGAAAAAATCTCCTTTTCGGACAGTATAGATCCAAGGATCATACTGCACATTATGAGCAGTCTGATCTTGATCTAAACTGTCCGCAAAAGATCTTTAAGTCACGTCTTGCAGCCTAGGGTCTAAGAACACTTAATGGACCATTATCTTTTGAGAAGATCTAAGAAAAAGGAAATGGTTGTTTATTCCCAACTTTTCTGATGTATCTATGATTGGCTATATTGTCATCCTAGCGTTGCGGGCGCCGTCTAGCGTGACGGTAAAATCGGTTCGATATGAGAGCGATCTAGAACTCGGCCACATTTCACTAAAATGCGTACCCTCGAATCTTGCGTACGCACGGTTTAGGTAAGCAAGCAATATATCTGAAAAAAAAAAGAATCACTGATTTGCATTAAAATACGATATAAGTGAGTATTTGCTAAATATTACGTCATTTCTTATTATTGGGTAGGGATGTCATCTATGATGGCATATCTTTGCCAGGAGATTATGAGATAGCGATCATAATAATTTTATAAAAGTATCGCGATAAGTTCAAGTTCCCTTGAAACTTTACGGAGATGGTGAAAAGTTGCCTGAAAAGAAAAATCACGATAAACTTAATACTGTAAAATATCTCAGTCGTGCACGAAGCTGATATTCGAGATAAAATTATTGTGGTAGTTCTATCCGTTTCTCGATATCTATAAATAGAATATTCATCATTTTGATGACTCGGTAGTTTTTTTTTTTAATTCACAACACTGTAGTAAGTAAAATTTAAAATCATTGACAATTGTAGCTTGATTGGTAAAATTTGGCAAGAATCAAAACTGAACATAAGTCTGTAAAATCACAAAGACAACTCGAAATGCCCTCATACGAAAAACTTCAAAACCATGCAGGGAAAAGGCGAAATTATAAGGCTGTAGGCGAAGATGTTCCGAAATCGTATCTAATCATAGATACCGTGAATGCTAGGTGTGGGTACAACAGAAGGAAAACCATGATAACAATTAAAATTATCGTCATATTTTTATCGTGAAAATTTTCTTGACAATATTTCCAGAAAACTTCGTTTTATTACGGCAGTTTTTTATCGCATAGCCATCTCATATCTCACGGCAGAAAAATGCCACCATAGTCATCGTAAGTGTATTTATACTATCCTAAAAAAGCTGCGTAAATCCACTGGGGTACAAAACTGCGTAGATTTACGCACATTTTAGGATTTAATTTACACTCGTGCGATCGCTGCTTTACCCAAAAATTCGAACTGGCTTAAAGTTAAGCGAATATTTACTCAAACGTAAAGTTATGCAGTTCGGTGAAACTTATTTTCAGACTTAACTGCTTGCTTACAAAATCCGAGTATGCAAATTTCATGTGTTCGCAGTTTAGTGAAATGTACTCCTTAATGGAATCAATATAAATCTGGTGTTTGGGAAAAGAAGTCGAGGCGTATCCCTTCTTTTTTAAACAAAAACTGACATGCTCGCTAATATTTTGGATAAACTTTCATGAATAAATGATAATAACTAGGAAAATTCCCTTATCAAGCTTGATACGAGTTTTCTCCTCTACCATTTAACCATTAGTCAGAAGTTGGGTCACTTTCTAACTATGAAATAAAAAGGAAAATAAGAATGACTGGTGAATTCATGCGGATCTGGGTCTACCTCAAGCAAAAAGCTACCATCACGACACCGACTTCTACCATTTAATGTTTGTATTAGAGTTAAACTCTTTCTCAAACGGTAAAATTGTGGACGAAGACAAACTGAAAGCATTTGCAGACGACAAAATAAATGTAGTTCAAATGATGGTTTTTGTCTTTGTTAGGTTAGAAAGCATTGTGGGAAAAGGAGAAAATGCTGGTTACCAGCATTTTCTCCTTTTCCCATAATGTTATCAAAGGGCATCTTCCTCAGAGTAGGTTAAAACTCGAAATTGTAGTGTGAAGAGTTAACAGCTTAGGTCATATCATGGTGGCCAGAGCACCTACGCTTGTGATTCCTGGCTTTCTCACAACAGTACTGACGCAAATTTCCATTTTCCAAGCCACTGACTACTTTTCTTAAATGAATCAGAGGTGGGAGACTAAAAATCGCCTGTACGAAAGTTTGCGGCAATACATGTATCGAACTTGCAGCCACCAGGTCACGGGTCGAATACGCTAACCTCTGAGCTATCCGACCGGGCTCCCCATAGGTTAACATGTACGACCCACCATTCAATACAGAAGCAGACGTATCATGTTTTAGTTTTATTCATACTAATATAATATAATATAAACCGTATTTGACATAAAAGCTGGTGACATTTATTGCCATATACAGTTTACATGAACAATAAACCATACGGAATGGAAATACGGGCAATATGAAAGTAATAAACAGGAAAGAAATATGCGTAATATGTTCTGTTTAAAGGAGCTAAATTAAAAATATTATTACTATTATTCCAACGTGCTGCGAACATGATACATATGAAAAAGGCCCTAATAAAATAATTGGAAAATACATTGCCGTGTAATGAATGTACAAGCTAAATTACCATAATTCTAAGCAATAAATATTACATAATATGTAACATTTGACCTTTCGATAGCTCGGTAAATAATAAATACGACTGTTTCAACAAACGAAACAAGGTTGTATATACCTTAAAGTCCCTCTAGCTGGCAAAAGCAGACAACGCAGGTGTTGAAATGTATTTTAATAATACTTTTTATAAGCATGTATGGCGCAGCCACTCGTGAAAATATTATCGATGGTGTTCACGAGATGAAATAAATTTCGATCTTTCACCGAAAAAAAAAACAAGTATTCTATCTATTTCATGCTTTTAACCCTTTCTGGGAGGAGCTTTATCACACTCCAGTTAAGTTCTTTTCCGTTGTTCCCCGTGGCGCACCCCTCCCGCATTGCAACACATTACAATATTACGCTCGTACGTCAACCGCGAGAAATGTAAGGTAAATGACGTCATAATTCCATCTGGTTGTGAGGCACACGCAATTTACCTTGGCAACAAGAACGTAAAACTCAGTATTTTCACTAGTCGTACCCGTGTAAGATCGAAAAATATTTTTACTGTTATTTCCCGATATCCTACCGGAAAACATGAAATAATTTATTGTCTCCGTATATTGTTGTGTAAGGGTCGGAGAGCTATCCGTCTCCACATCTTACAAATTCTATGAATAGTTTATACAGTAAAGGACATTTGAATTTAAAACTAAATATAAAGATACAAGAATAAATAACTAGGAATGAAGGGAAAAAGTGGAAACGAAATAGGGAATCTTCCCAGGTTTACAATAAATAAAAGAATAAACATTAAAAGCAACTACATGTGCGTAGGTTTTCCCAATCCTTTGTAAAGTATTCTATATTATTTTTTTCCATGACTGTCTTCCCTGGAGGTTTGAACTTGATATATAATTCCCGACACCGGCTTCTGTAGGTATTCTTTATTTACATTTCAAAATGTACATTTAAAAAGAACGAGAAAAATATTTTTGGGTAGGAAGAAGTTTTAATGTATCCATTTTTTTTTTTTTGGCAGTGGGGTATGAGTAAATGGTAATATTATATTTTAAGTAGTTTGAGATGATTAGAAGGATGTCGGGACAGTTTCTAAGAAAATGTTCAATTGTTTTCTGTTCATTAGTACATGTACAAAGAGTGCAGTCTGTAGTTATATTTAATCTAATACAGTAAATTATTTGTTCCAAGAATGCAGTGAATTATTTGGCATTGGAACTATTGTATCCATGAATCCGTTGTTATCGAAAAGAGTAAGAAAATATTTGTTTCCATTCATGGGAATCTGTACTGATCTTTAACTTCTAAGTTTGAACACTTACTTAACTTATGTTGGTATTATAGGTTTATGGTGTTTAATAATGTTTTCGCTTTTTAAGATGTCTTTAAGATAGTCTTTAACTGTGCAACTTTAAACGTTGAAAACTTAAATGATTCAGCGATATTATGTGCTTTGTATTTATTTTATCTAGGCCTGAAAAGTAATTATTGGTATCTAATAAATCCCCCAAAACAGTAAATGCCGACCTTAATGCAGATACTCTTTTTAAATCAACAGTTTTGGGACCCACTTTAACCCTTATCCAGCTAAAAAGTGAAATTGGAAACTTTTAAACCGATGGTAAACCCCCCAAATTTTGCTATTTCAAAGGTAATTTTTGCGAGAATACTTCTCTTTATCGGACAGTGTAGATCCAAAATCAAACTACACGTTCTGTGCAGTCTGGTCTTGGTCCACACTGTCCACAAAAGGTCAGTGAATCGTGCTCAACAGCCGAAGAGTTAATATTAGGGTTTTTTACTATTGGACTGTCTTGAATGTAAGTGTTGTCTATTCTGACATTATCTATAAACTGGCAAAGTGCTTTGGGCACATGTATCCAAAATACATATCGTCGGTTTGCTTCCAAAACCTCGTAACTACAGCTTGTAACAAGCTGTAGTTACGAGGTTTTGGAAGCAAACCGATGTGTAATACTAGTAATCAAGTTATCGACATAGTCTTTTCCACATAAATAACAGAAATCTAGCATAAATTATTCGTTGGATACTTCTTATGTGTTTTCATTCATTATTATTTTTTATCAAACGCCTGGCCCAAGTTATTTTTTATAGTAAAGGCTTGATTTTAGATTTTCTTTTTCTGCGAAGCTTAGATTGAAATTAAGCATGGATTTAGTACAAACTCGCTTGACTATAGATGAAATATTTACAAGGTTTACGGAGCGGTAGTTATAAACAATTCAATATCAAATTCAATTATCTAATATTTAAACCAAGCTGTCTGATTGGCGGCTATGTTCTAAGGAAGCAATTAGATGGCATGTCTTAAAATCTCAAACTTCAACAATGATTGAAATAGTTGGCTAATAAGGTCCCAGGCGACTGTAAAGGAAGGATATCTTTGGGGTCGGGTATAAGAAATAACAACTCCCAGAACGCCAACAGCCTTACCCATCAATATCTCAAAATACGGCGATGGCAGCATTAAAATTCTCCGGGAAATATTTTCATGTTCTCTCATCTTTCATCTCCCCAAACATAAAACGCGAAAAGCTCTGGAGAATCCATCAAAACGAATGTTCTGCGTGCATAGACTAAATCTACGACTAAATTGCCTGAAATGTAACGACGCGAGGCCACATCTGCGCGGAACCAGTCCCGAACAAAGTTTTGATTATTTTTGCAGATCTTTCTTTCCACATGTAAGCATCCATCAGCGAACCGTCCTAATATTGTTAAAATATGTTGTAATATGGCTTCGATCGTTGGTTGGAATTCTCCTCCCTTTTTTGCCTTAGGATAGAGCTGGCTTGTCGACTCATCAAAAATATTTCATAGAAGTTCTGTCTTTACAAATGCTAATGACTTTGAACGTTATCTGAAATTTGGGGGTATTACACCAATTTTGAGAACACTGAATGTTAACCCATTACCACACAATCCCTACTTTTGACGCCCCTGTGAAAGAAGCCTTTAGAAAACATTGTGGGAAAAGGAGAAAATGCTGGTGACCAGCATTTTCTCCTTTTCCTACAGTGTTTTCAAAAGGCTTCTTTCCCGGGGGCGTCAAAAGTAGGGATTGTGTGGTAATGGGTTAAATACCAAATGTGAAACACTGAAAAATGTATCAAGAACTTTAATTAATACTCCCCAACGTCTAGGAGACAACGACTAGTTTGCTGCGGAAGCTTCCCATAGAAATAGTGAGACAAAAAGACAAATGGTTGTCTCTTTAAATAACCAAAATATGACCACGTGATATATTAAGTTAAAACTGTTATCCTGCTAAATAACTGTTGCTATTTCATTCAAAAGTATTTTTTGGTGAAAAAAAAAGATACCTTTACTGGTCATTGTAGATCCGAGATCAGATTTACTGGTAGTTTAACGTTTTTCCATAGGAAAACGGAGTTAATCTAGATTATTTCAATATTTTTGTTGCCGTCCAACGGCTGTTTTTCAATGCTAGATATTAAATTAGCAATTCGTATTGCTCTCGTGTTTGTTCTTAGTGTTCTTTTCCTGAAAGGGTTATCTTCTCGAAATTGATATTCAAAATGCATCTCCTTAAACGTTAAATTCCAAAGTATAGTGATATTCAAAAGGCTTCTCCTTACGCACTAACTTCTTAAATATAGCGATATTCAAATGCATCTCCTTACGCATTTATTTCTAAAATATAGCAATATTCAAATGCATCTCCTTGAGCATTAAATGCTAAAATATAGTGATATTCAAATGCATCTCCTTGAGCATTAACTCCTTAAACATAGTAATATTCAAAATGCATCTGCTTAAGCATTAACCCCCAAAATAAAGTAATATTCAAATGTATATCCGTACGCATTGACTCCTAAAATAAAATGATATTTAAAATGCATCTTCCTACACATTAACTTTCAAAATATAGTGATATTCAAAATGCATCTCCTTACATATTAACTTTTAAAATATAGTGATATTCAAAATGAATCTCCTTACACATTCTACAAAAGCGGTATTCAAATGTATTTCCTTGAGCATTAACCAAAAAATATAGTGATATTCAAAATGCATCTCCTTACACATTCTAAAAAAGTGATATTCAATTGTATTTCCTTGAGCATTAACTAAAAGATATAGTGATATTCAAAATGCATCTCCTTGCTCATTAACTCCTAAAAAATAGTGATATTTGAATGCATCTCCTTGCATATTAACTTTTAAAATATAGTGATATTCAAAACGCGTCTCCTTACGCATTAACTTCCAAAATATAGTGATATTCAAATAAGTATCTTTATGCCTTGACTTTTAAAATAAAATGTATATCCTGAATCGAAAATATAGTAATATTCAAATGTATCTCCTTACGCATTTACTTCTAAAATATAGGTATATTCAAATGCATCTCCTTACACATTAACTCCTAAAAAATAGTGATATTCAAAATGCATTTTCTTACGCAATCACTTCAAACGCATCTCCTTGCGTATTGCCTAAAAAATACAGTAAGATTTAAAAAATGTTTCTCCTTGCACATAAATCCCTAAAACATACTGATATGAGAATGCATCTCCTTACATATTAATTTTTAAAACACAGTGATATTCAAAATGTATCTCCTTAAGCATTACTTCAAAAATATAGTAATATTCAAACGCATCTCCTTACGCATTCACTTCTAAAACAGAGTAAAATTCAAATACGTATCTTTAGGCATTGACTTATTAAATATAGTGATATTTCAAATGCATCTCCTTACGCATTAACTTCCAAAATAAAGTAATATTCAGAATGCATCTCCTTACACATTAACTCCTAAAATATAGTGATATTTGAATTTATCTCTTTATGCAATCACTTCTAAAATAAACTGATATTCAAATGCATCTCCGTGCGCATAGACTTAAAAAATATAGTGCTATTCAAAATGCATCTCCTTGAGCATTAACTTCTAAAATAAGGTGATATTTGAATGTATGAAGAGTTGCATTTTGAATAGCACTATATTTCAAAAGTTAATGTGTTAGAAACACATTAACTTTTGAAATATAGTGCTATTCAAAATGCAACTCCTCATACATTAACTCCTAAAATATAGTGATATTCAAAATGCAACTCCTCATACATTAACTCCTAAAATATAGTAATATTTGAACGCAACTCCTCATACATTAACTCCTCAAATATAGTGATATTCAAAATGCCTCTCCGTACACGTTAACATTCAAAATATAGTGATATTTTAAATGCATCTTCTTACACGTTAACTTCTAAAATATAGTGATATTAAAGTACATCTCCTTACACACTAACTCCTAAAATAAAAGTGATCTTAAATGTATCTCCTTGCGCATTAACTTCTCAAATATAGTGATTTTCAAATTTTATCTCCTTTGAGCTGTAACTGAAAAATGTATTTAAATCAAAGTGTTTAATCCCTAACGCTTGAACCCTTTACCAAACAATCCCTACTTTTGACGACACCCGGAAAGAGGCCTTTAGTAAACATTGTGGGAAAAGGAGAAAATGCTGGTAACCAGCATTTTCTCCTTTTCCCACAATGTTTTCTACTTTTCACAAAACATATTTCAAATTTTCAGTTACTTTTATTTTGTCGTCTGCAAATGCTTCCGATTTGGACAAGCCTAAAATATTGTCGTTTGGTAATGAGTTAACTGAAAAAAATATATTCATTTGCCAGAGTATGTCTCATGTTATCTTATTTTTTGTTGGAAAAAAAAAGTTGATTTGATTAGTTTTGTGCATTCAAATATATGTAGCTTTTGGTAAAACATTGGTAAATATTAGGACAATAAAACTAGATAAATTAAAAATTAAATCTTTATAATAATTTGGGCAACTCTAAAAATGAATTGTAGATAATAAGTCCTACGGGATCCTAGGGTTTCAGGTTATACGTGTAGTGTATCTACTACTCGTGTTTTATTATTGTTGTAATTATTTTAATCATTATGAATGAATGAAGGAATGAAAGAATGCTTTTTTTCTCTTTCAGTCAAAACCAGAAAGCTGTATGTATAAGGACATTAGAAACGCAATGTCGATGCATGTACACAGATGAAGAGGAAAAGACGTCACTGCGCCGGAATTCATCATTATGGAGTGTTACTGTGAATTATTCATAACACATTTGTACCCATATCCTGCGAACCGAGGCTTCTGATATCGAAAGTGAAGAGTGTAGACTGGGATCAGCAAATACGTCCGTGCAGGCTAATTTTTCTTTTAATTCTTCGAGTGCCACTAAAGTCTGAAATTTTAACTGCATAACTTAAACATGTTTTTCTTTTCTGTTATCGGTCTGAAAAAGTTAATTTCGACTCTTTTATCAACCTTTTACCAAACTATCATATGTTTCACGATTCTGTGAGAGACATCTTGTAGACATACGAGAAGTGGTGAAACTGAGAAAAAGTGATGAAGTGCTAGTCTTATGTTTTGTTTTGTTTTATCTTGGCTGTTTGTTCTTTCCTTTATTTTTTTTTTCATTTACTTTCTCTGACAATGTTTCCTATCCATTAAAGACCAAGTCTCGTCGTTTGAGTCACATTTTATTTGTCGTCTGCAAAATCTTTTAATTAACCAAAGTCTAGAATCTTATCGTCATGTAAAAAATTAACCATTACCCTACTAAATAACTGAAGTGAAATTTTCAAGTGGTCAGTAAAACCGAAAATGTTGATATTTCAAAGATATATTTTAGGGTAAAAACATCTCCGTATCGGACAGTGTAGATCCAAGATCAGACTGCACAGAAGGTGCAGTCTGATCTTGATCTACATTGTCCACAGAAGCTCAGTAAATCGCGGTCAGCCTCTTAAAGGTTAAGTCAATTGAGTTTTTTAGATAAATTATGTGAATAAAGATATTCATATAAGATAAGAACTTAATTAAAATGTAATGATTTGGAATTGCTTTACAGTGATAATTACAATTAAGTAAATTATGAACTTATTTAATGCCGCATTAAATTGTTAACATGGCTGTATCTTAGATCTTTGGTGGTCCAAAATCTTGAAATAACTGCACGCCTTTTTCGTCATATATAAATTTAAACAAAAGTTTACCTTAGAAGACCCCCCCCCCCCCAAAAAAAAAAAAAAAAAAGGGTAGGCCTTGAAGTAACCTCCCAAGATTTACTGGAATTCCTATTTACAAGTGATTCATTATTGTATTTAATCTTAATATTCAATACGTTTCTAAATTTCTAAAGTAATCCAATTTCTGAACGGCTAATCGAATGTTTTAACCAAAGATACGAGCTGCCGTATTTTCCAGCCATGCTTAATTGTCTGAACCAAGCTTTATATTAAAACCTGAACACGCCATTGGCACTTGATACCTGATTTTGGTATTCATCACGGTTGTCTTCTTTTTAATACTATACATCCATTATGAATTTTCTAACTTTACTTACATTTGAGGTAAGCAAATAGTGCCGTGTTTGGTCAGAGCTTTGTGATCGTACCTCTCATTTCGAAAACATTGCTAACCAGGGCCTGTATTCACCAACCATTTCTTAGAACTTTTTTAACTCTTTACCAAACGACAAAATTTTAGACGGATCCAAATTGAAAGCACTTGCAGACGACAAAAGAATCGGAACTCAAAAATTGAAAGTTGTTTCCAGCAGGGTAGAAAACATTGTGGGAAAAGGAGGAAATGCTGGTCACCAGCATTTTCTCCTTTTCCCACAATGTTTTCAAAAGTACTAGTATTTTATTACAGTCGTAAAAACAAGGGATTGTTTGGGAAAGGGTTAATCTCCAAGATTTTCAAAATTTGTAAATGACAAAGATTCTGATTGGCTAAACAGAATGGTTTAGCCAATCAGAAGTTGTATTACTTTCAAACATATAAAATTCTAGGGAGTAGGACAAAGAAGGATCTCAAGAATGGTTCGTGAATACGAGCCCATATTTCCATCTGAAATTGATGATTGTGACAAAATTGCAAATTTTGTCATCTTTATATCAAAATAAAAACCATAATGATATTTCCAAGTTTCATGCTTAGGAACTATTTCTTTTGTCCTCGTTGCATACACATCTGTCAAAGAAGCGAATACACATGTACCGTTTGGCCTTTGATTTAGTACATCATCTATCATAATTCTTGAGATACAGTTATGTGACAAGCAGTATCTGACATTCGTTTGCATTTAGAGGTAAAATTTTATTAAACTCGTCCTCAAAAGCTCTTATCAGGCTCACCAAGGGCTGGCTTGATAAAGTTATTTTTTCTTTATCAGACTCATAAAAAATATTTTTTTATTTCAAATGCTAACTCGATGCAGGTACTAAGTATATGTATCTATAAAACTTTGATTTATTCATGAGTGATCTTTTCGTGTAATGTTATCTGTTTGTATCTTTTTTTAATACTTCGCAATATTTGTAAAAGCATAACAATGTTACGTATTTCATCTGTTCCATTACAAGTTGTTAAGATGAGTAGTGTTTCGTAGTTATTATTTTTCCAGCTCTTATTTTCAGAAGTTCAAGACTTGAATTTATGATATTTATGGATCGTTTCAACCTTTTATGTAGAGTTTATTTCATCAGCTTGTGGTTAAAATGAGGAAATATTTGCCGGAAATGGGAAAGGTATGCGAAAATCACGAGTGCCGTAAGGCACGAGTTATTTTCGCGGACCTTTCCCTTTTGAGGCTAATATTTCCTCATATTAACCACAAACTGATGAAATAAATTATATATTATATTTCATCTGATTATGTTGTCAACGAATGCCACTTTTAAAACTAGTGATCTCAAAATCGATAAACCAGATTTTCGGTAGGAGGAAATAATTCACTGTGAACGGGAAATAATTCCCCCAGCTTAAATTACGTCATTTCTTTACCCATAAAATTTCTAAAAATAGATACATGAAATATAGAATTAACCAATCCCGAGCTCTAACTACGCCCCCTCCCGCCCCCGAAAAAAGAAAGAAAGAAGACTTTTGAAAATATTTTAGGAAACTGAAGAAATGTTGTTAACCAACATTTTCTCAAGTCCTATCTAGAAAAAACACAGACTTGGGCATCTAGGTTCGTCGTATTCAACAATTTATCTGAAGACCGTTCTCAGTCTTATTCTTCAGCATTGTCTAAATTTTAAAGTAAAAAAACTTCTGATTGGCTAAACCATATGGTTTAGCCAATCAGAAGCTTTGTTACTTTAAAATTTAGAAAATCTCAGGGAATAAGACAAAGACTGCTCTTGGGAACAGTTGGTGAATATGGATCTGGTATTTGACTTGTTCTCTGTAAATACTCCAAATTGTGACATTATAACTTGAAATTGTGCAGTCTGCTATGAGCTGATTAGTTTGTTTCAGCGATTGGTGCACACTCGTATTTATATTTCATGCTTTCTGGTAGGATATCGAGATATAGCAGTGAAAATATTTTTCGATATTTCACGGGTACGACCAGTGAAAATAACGATTTTCATGTTCTTGTTGCCTAGGTAAATTGCGTTTTCCTCACAACCAGATGGAAATATGACGTCATTTACCTTACATTTCTCGCGCCTGACGTAATATTGTAATGCGTTGCTATGCGGGAGGGGTACGCCACGGGGAATAATGGAAAAGAACTTTACTGAATTTGGATAAAGCTCCTCACAGAAAGGGTTAAAAGCATGGAGGGAATAGAATATTGGGGGTTTTTTTCGGTGAAAGACAGAAATTTATTTCATCGAGTGAACACCATTGGTAATATTATCATTCGTGGCTGCGCCACTCGTGAAAATATTACAGATGGTGTTCACGAGATGAAATAAATTTCGATCTTTTACAAAAAAAAAAATCCTCTATATCACTTTTCTGCAGAATGTCACTTATATCACTGCGGACAGTGCACCTATCCATGCGCTCCCGAACTTTGTTTGAAGGCTCTACAATTAACACTTTCCACTTAACCTAAGTTTATACAACGATAAACGAAGAGAAAATAACAAAAACTGTCGCCGTAACTCTCATCAGTCCTCAGTAAAAACTCACTCCGAGTTAGTTTTCGAACTTATAATTCCTGTATTACAAATTCTGCGCCAATGATGTACGAGGGTCATCCCTTAAAGAACGTGACTTTTTTTAATGAAAGCAAAAGTAATTTATTAATGATTACTAACCTTTCTATATTCCTTCAAAGTAATATTCCTCTTTGTCTATCAAAGACTCCGATCGTTTTGGAAGGTTGCTAACCCCCGTTGCTAGGCAACTGTAGTTAAGCAGGTCAATTTGCCTGGCCTGCTCGGATTCTAGGATTCTATTTTCTAGATCTTCGAATCGAAGTCCCCGAAGAGGTTCTTTGAGATTAGGAAGATGTCAGAATCTGGGGGACTCATATCCGGAGAATAGGCCGTGTATAACACGGGTGTGCTATTGAAAAAATTCCTGTCATTAATCGGATGACCGTCCTACAGGCGCTTAACCCATTACCACACTATCCCTACTTTTGACGACACCCAGAAAGAAGCCTTTAGAAAACATTGTTGGAAAAGGAGAAAATGCTGGTAACCAGCATTTTCTCCTTTTCCCACAATGTTTTCTACCCTTCACAAAACAAACTTCAAATTTTCAGTCACTTTTATTTTGTCGTCTGCAAATGCTTTCGATTTGGACAAGCCTAAAATATTGTCGTTTGGTAATAAGTTAATGCATATTAGAGTGATTACAAAGAATCAACTCAAACTCCTTGACATCATATATCTGACACATTTTGCAAGTTATTGAACTTAAGGTAAGGCCTGTGTAATGGGAAACAGCTATTTCCACTAAAATATCATCCTGCAAAATTAGCTATAATTAAGAATGAGTATTATTGATCTACTTTTACCGATTATTTTTTTTTTTCCATTTTTTCCTTCTCTGAATTATCATTTATAAATCTATATTCTCAATTCAAAAAGATATAATAATTACCTCTCTTTTCAGAAAACTAACAAAAGTATCAAAAAATGATTTCAAGACAGACATAAACAGAATTTCTGATCAATTAGAAATGTGCAAAAATATTACTTCTGCATAAATACTTATTTATCCTTATTTATCAACCAATTAGAATTTTCACCGGAAGTGCATTGCACAGGTCTGACCTTAATGCACAATAGACCAATAGACCGTTCGAACCCTTACCAGCGGCTCTTCGAAGCTCAGTGCTACAGAAAGTAGATTTTTGATCGAGAAATTCGAGTTTGCTGGGGTAGTGTCCCTTGCCAAGGCACTTTAGGGCCTCAGTCTAACTCCGGTGAAAACCCAGAGAAAGGCATGAATAAGCCAGGCGATGCTTTGAAACAACAATAAATTATTACAGAAATCGGCGTAATATACCTTACAGACACACAGACAGACATAAGGTACCAAAATACATCACAGAAGAAGACGCGAAAAAAACTCAAGCTGTATTTTCTATAGAGTATGTTTATTTCCAATTTTCAACCACAATAAGAGAGAGAAAAAATCCTCTGTTTTTATTTGCACGCACAAAAAATTGCATCATTCAAATCATTGCATGAAATGGAAATAAATAAAGTCATTTATTACTAATTTGATGACCATAAAAAAAGCAAAGTAAACTATTCTACTTCGTCTTTATGAAAATCGGGGATTAATGTATAGATGCAAAAAGTGTCGGCTCATGCCAACCTATGCAGCCAGAATAGGTTGAAATAGGTCGAAACTTTTTGCTTTTCGTATTTTTCTACATTTTAAAAAAGACCTTTCTATCTCATTCTACCTCGTCATTCAGCAGCTTTTTTAGGCAGAATGGGTCAATCTTATACGATAGAACTTGTCTCTTTGTCTATCGAAAACAAAAACTTTCGCGGTGCATTTGATATAAATGTGACCCGTCACGCAAAAAGGGACCATCTGGGAACTGCGAAAACTGTCAACCCTGGTCAGACTGCACGAAATGCGCAGTCTGACCAGGGTCGACACTTTTCGCTTTTATGATATTTTCTGTATGAATAGTGGTCATTGTATCTTGTTAAACAATCATTTTTGAAATGTGAACTTAATTTGACCTACACTGTCGTTGATTTCTTTTCATGTAAATGATGTGCGGAATTCCCAGATTGTACTATTTGCTATGACGGGTCACAAATATTTCGCTATATGATACAAAATGTTGTTACACGATCTAAGAAATGGAAATGAAACTATATTCATCCCAAAGTTAATTAGCTAAGATGTTTTACATTCACGCAACGGACCACTTTTGAAAACTATGCAGCAAAAGGAGAAGCTATTTTGGAACATGCTTTATCTTACCTTTCTTATATATGGGCCTATTTCTCTTGTATTCAAAAATTAAATATTATTCAACGTTTTCTTTTATTATAAATGCCTCATTTTTTGTTTTCAGATTTTTGCTGAAACTTTATTTACGAGGGCAGGGGTGTCATTTAATGTCTGGAATTCAATATTTAATGTAATAAAAGTTGTCTTGTCTGAAAAAAAAACATAAACGT
Organism: Tridacna crocea; assembly: GCA_943736015.1. Taxonomy (NCBI): domain Eukaryota; kingdom Metazoa; phylum Mollusca; class Bivalvia; order Cardiida; family Cardiidae; genus Tridacna; species Tridacna crocea. The sequence goes on from OX031069.1 coordinate 23,491,763, forward strand.
GATCAAATATCGCAAACTGAAATGAATATTGTTTAATGAACACATTCTTTCTTCTTTTCAGATTGAAAAAATATGAAATACTTTTTGAACCACATTAAAAACCTTCATAGCGCGAATGCGGCATTCATATCTCCGCTCTGGAAAAGACATTAAGATACGAGGATCAACCAGTCTTCGCGAGATCTTGACAAAATTGTTTAACCCTTTACCCCATAAGACATTTCTATGGTTATCTCTAATTGATCCTAAATAACAGCAAGGATGAGGTGGTTTCTTATGTGTAAATGAGACCTTATGATAGCATAGAAAACATTGTGGCGAAAGATGAAATTGCTCGTCACGAGCAATTTCATCTTTTGCCACAATGTTTTCCAAAGGCTCCTAGAAGCACTGTGTAAAAATCAGTATATATGGAGTTAAGGGTTAAATCTCAGGCTGCTGAGCGCGACTTACTGATCTTTTGCGGACAGTGTATGTTAAGATCAAACTGCACAGATTGTGCAGTCTGATCTTAATATACACTGTCCGAAAAGGAGATCTGATATCTTCAACTCCCCCTACCCCCACCCCCTTCCCCCAAAAAACCTCTTGAATTCGCATGCTTATACATGTAACTAGATAACTAGAAATAGGATTCGCCGTTCCATAAAACACATTTACATAGGATGTTAAATCACTTCTCGAGAGATATTTATCAAATCCCCCCCGAGAACTGTTTAATCTCGTATGTACAGGGTGTCCGGAAAGTAAGGTAACACTTTTGTACATTTATGATATGGCTTTCATTTTAAGATGTAAAATATGTACTTCCATGTAGATGAAATATAAAAGTTTTTGTGTGATAATTCCATTCAGTTTTCACTGCCTTGTGCACTTTTATAAAGATTTACAATCAGAAGTTTTTTTGTGTGTGTAACTGGCATAAAAAGACGGCTTTCTTTAGTATTTCCATGTCGATCAAACACGATGAAATTGTCGAACACTTAACCCCTTTACCGCATATGCCAATTTTGGGCTCTTCCAATTCAGTAGCAAATAAACATATGATGTCGAAAACATGAACAAATGGGAAAACGATTATCTGATTGAGTGAAAAACATTGTGGGAAAAGGAGAAATTGCTCGTTACGAGCAATTTCTCCTTTTCCCACAATGTTTTCAAAAACTGTCTGTTGTTGATGCGTCAAAATGAGTATCTATGCAGTAAAGGGTTAAGCACAGTTTCTGGTAGAAATCATCTTGATTTCAAGTTTAATGTTCTGTGTCAGCATAGATCTGTGATGTTTGGCGTGGGACTGTAGATACAGGATGGTGCCGCGGCAGACACATCTAATATTGTAATAGGCGTTTTATACGGTACGTTCGGAGATAGGCTAATATAAACCCGATTACGGAATTAAATCATTGTGAAATATCGTGGCCTACGCAGTCCCGACCTCAACATCGGCAACTTTTTTCTTTGGTATAATTTGAAGTCAGAGGTCCACATTCCTACGCCAGGCAGCAGAGACATGTTGTTAAAGGACATTGAATGTCAAATAAAGAAGACTGATATCGGAATGTGTGCTTTAGGGACATACAAGTTTATCGTTCTTGTTCGGCATGGAAAGAGCATTCTCTAGAAGGCCGTCACACTGAAAACGTCATCAGTTATTAATCTGACATCAATTACAAAATGGTACTTTCAATTAGATATTTGTATAAAACTCCGTAATGCAATGGAAATTGAATGAAAATATCATACACACATGAAAAGTCTAACAAACTTAATGTACATGTATATAATATATTTTGTATCCCTTCCTCTGCATATTGAAAGCTTTATTAAAATGTATAAAACTGCTACCTTACTTTCTAGACAACCTATATCGTCCGTTTATTTCCAAAACTTCGTAACTACAGCTTGTTACAAGCTGTAGTTACGAGGTTTTGGAAGTAAACCGACGATATACATGTTTCTTTGTTTAAAAATAAATTTTCAGGCCATAGTTAAACTCGAATTTCACAATTTCAGTATTGTCCTTTCCCGGAAAACTTCACGGCGTTACGACAGTGTAGATCAGGGATAAGACTGCATGTTCTGAGCTGTTTGATCCTGATTTATACTGTCCACTAAAGCAAACTGAATCGCATATAACAACCTAAGGGTTAATCGATGAAATAACCATTAACCCTTAACCAAACAACAAACAGGGTTTTAGTGTTTTCTATATAAAAAGCATTTGCAGATGACAAATTATAGGTTACTTGAAAAATAAATTTTGTCCTTCAAAGGGAATAAAACATTGCAGGAACAGGAGAAAATGTGGATTAAAGCTTCTTTTCCATTGTGTCTATACGTTCAATTGGTAGAACTGAATACTAACGTATTCATTACGAATGCTGGTGAAACAGGATTTTACAATAGTCCTTAAAAATGTTAAGGCAGCCAATGGAAGAGGTCGTTTTAAAAATCGTTAGGCTCATCCTTTAAAATGGCGGATTGACGTCAAGCATCTCATGTAGATCTACGTCAACATTTCCTAAAAAAACATGGCAGTTGGGCAATGAGCCGTTCTGAGGCCAACTCGTGAAGAAAAGCTGATGTTACTGACATTTCTGTCTTTTCCGTACTGTCCTGGACCAAAGTCAACCTAGACTAATGGCACCGAAACTGCGCACGCAGGTAAAGTCACGTGATGTCTACGACACATGGGAGAGCAATAGACACGGAGAGTGTTAAGCATAATTATCATCTATAAGGAATAAGACACAACGTGGACATTTCACAATATACATATTCAGTGATAACTTACTTCTTACAGACAAATTTACTGGTTCAACATTGACTGTGGTTGATAGGTACTTTTTCCCCATTTTAAACACATTTACTACCTGCATATGATTCTTAATGTCTTACGATAGACAACTCTTTAAAAAACGTGGCAAGAGAAAACAAATTTCATACCATATGAAAGTACAAAATATAATTATGGGTCTGACCATGTGTGACAGTATTAGTTGTACGGTCAGGTGGCAGGGGACTTGGAAACTTGTTCACGGCTGTGGTTAACCATGTCGCCCCGAGCCGAAGGCGAGGTGGTAACATGATTGGACACAGCCGTGAACAAGTTTCCAAGTCCCCTGCCACCTGACCGTACAACGAATTTATTATACTGCAAAGTTTTACCCTTTCAAAGCGCGTTCAGCGAAAATTTCCTGTTTTATAATTTCACGAATCGAGTATGCTGAAGAAAGAGAAATTCCCTTCTGTGTGCCCCAAATCAATGAAAACTGACGTCACTGGACACTGACGTCACTAAAACGTGCAGTTTGGCACATAAATGTGCAGTCTGGTGATCGATCGACGCCGCCATTTTAGATGATGCATTGCACGTGTAGTGATGTTTACGGGACACTCAAAAGGGAAACTGGTTTTACGTGGTTTTTGCCAGGGAACATGATATTATGTTCCCGGCATGTTAACCAATCAGATCACGTGAAATTTCTTTGCAGTATAATAATGCAATATGTCAAAGTAACAATCGATGGTATTGTAAAACCAAACTCCTGAGAGTACGAATAGATGGTGAAGGTAGAAATTTGCTGGCAGATTCTTTTTTTTTTTAATGTGAAACATTTCCATAAAAAATCATTCACCTGGCGGCTGAATTTTCTTCTGAGGATGGAAGAGTATTTCATGATTAGTTTTGTGTATATGAGTGTTTTACATGCGGTTTCAGATGTCATGAAGGTGGTATTGGATGTAATGAGGGTCGGTTGGGGTGTTTTTCAAGTGGTGTAGGCAGTGTCTCTGACATAAATATTATTTAAGCGCAAAGTAGACTTTATAAACTAGGCCACGTGTTTTAAAAGTAGAACGTTCATTAAAAAAAACACTCATCAAACGACAATATTTTTTCTTAGATTGATAGCAGTAGTTCATGGCAATTTCTAATACATTCGTGTGTCTACAGTTGCTTTACGTGTGATTTCAATAAAAGATAGGAAAGGGGTTTCGGCTGTAATAACAATAGCTTCGAGTGGTTTGGGGGTGTCTGTGGCTGTTTTCTCTCACTTATTCGTCTGCGATGTAGACGTCATGACCAGGCTATGTCGACGTTGCAAATCAAGACCAATTTCAAGTCTAAAGCTAACTTTTTGACATTCTATACTAAATGTCATTGTCTGCGTAACTATGCGGCTTGGATAGATTTTTAAACCCGAATGTTATTTTCAAATATCAAATGACACAGGCGCGTCTGTTCATTGATCTTTGAGGAACTATTTTCTTGAAACAATGGATTGACTGGTCGTCAGAGGGTATCAGATTGACGGTTGACATTAGGTCATCACATTTTAAAATGAGTAATAGAACCTATTTAACCATCTTCCCGCTAAGTAAGCGAAATGAAACTTTACAGTCGATGTACTAAACACCTATTTTTTTCTATTTCAAAGGCATTTTTGGGGCGGAAATATCTCTCCAAACTTGGTCAGAATGTTTGATTTGGTGATGTCTCAAAAGAGTTTGATAATGGGTAATTGTAGGTCCAATACTAAGTCACTTGGTCAAATCTTAGAAAAACCTTTTGTACGCTGTAGAGGCCACATTTTTAGTTCAATACTCATGAAACTTGGTCAGAATGTTTGTCTTACTGATATCTCAAAAGTGTTTGATAATGAGTAATGTCTGATAAAAAACTAGGTCACTGGGAAACTAGATTGAAAATGGTTCATGTTTGGTCAATAGATGGGCATTACCGGACAGTGTAGATCTAAGATCAGACTTCACGTTCTGTGCAGTCTGATCTTGATCTACACTGTCCCCCAAAGGTTGTTAAGTCTCGCTTGGCAGCCAAAGGGTTCGATTTTTTTTTTCTTCCAGCAACTTGAACTTTGAAAGACCATACTGTAACACTATGTCAGAACCACTCTATTATTCATACTTTTAAATGGTATGAATCAAGTTATTTGAATTAACTGAATTAAATAATTTAATCTGCCCACAGTTTTGGCAGCAAGTGGGTCTTTCACAAATTTTTACAAGTCAAAGGAAAAAAAAACGCTGGTTACCAGAATATTCCGAAACGACAAACTATGTTTGCATGTAACTTTTTGTATTGCCCATATCTATGGAAGAACAAAATCTATTGTAGTCGTAAAGTGCCGTCTCGGATCAGCCTGCGTAGTCCGCGCAGGCTAATCCGAGACGGCACTTTACGACTACTCTTTACTCTTTACGCAAATGTCCGAATGTCCCTTTTCGCGTATTGCAAGCTCGTAATTGTATGAGGCATACTCTGCGACAAAAAGGACTTAAGGCATCTGAGTGAAAAGTCTAGACCCTTTCCAGCGCAAGCTGACCTGGGACGAAAACTGTTTGGTATTTTAGAATCTTCTGCATGACTAAGGACCATCCTACCTCATGATTCAGAAGATTGTCAGATAGGTTTTATGGATCTTTAATTTTGCAATGACTTACATAGTATAATGTATCACGCATTTGCATTAAGCCACCTTTTTCCAGATCATGGATGAAGTAAAGCTTGAATACATGGGAAATAAATTGAAAACAACAACAACAAAAAAATTGTGGAAACGGAAGGAATCCGTGACTCCCTTATTCCATTACAATGTTTTCAAGAGTCGTTTACCGCACGACAGAAAGAAAAAGGTACACAAGATGAAAGAAAACAAACACCCAAAAACATAAAAAAGCAACAAAACTAACCATAAATAATAACAATCAATGTTAACAAGTTTAACTCAGTGAATCACTAAACAGAACATGGTGCTGCACAATGAATGTCAATCTATACACTTTTTACAATGACTTTTAACTCTTTCCCAAACAAGCCCTGGTTTTTAAGTGTCTGCAGTACAAGTCTTTTGAAAACACTGTAGGAAAAGGAGAAATTGCTCGTAACGAGCAATTTCTCCTTTTCCCACAGTGTTTTTTACCCGTTTTGAGAACTTTCTGCCATTTCTCAAAATCTAAAATTGTCGTCTGCAAACTACTTCAATTTGGAAGAGGCCAAAATTTGTTGTTTGGGAAAGGGTTAATCTATCTACAAATGCTATACAAAGAACTGGAATCAACAGTGCGAAAATTTTGGGCCCGTATTCACAAACCTCTCTTAAGCTCAAGAATTCTCTGAATTTAAAAGAAAGAAGAAAAAAGTAACTGACTAAACCAAATGGCTAAACCGTTTGGTTTAGCGAATCAGACGCGGCATCTCTTTTTTAAATTTAAAATTAGACATTGAACATTTTAAGAATGGCTGGTGAAAACGGGCCTTAGTGCTCGAAAAAAAGCATATTTCCCTGACTTATTGAAACAAGTAAAATGCCACGTGATGTAAACAAATTAATAAAACAAAACCATCAAAGACCTGCTTAATCTTTTTTATAAACCTTTACTAAACAATCCTCCTGAGTTTAAAGGAAGGCTTTCTGCAAACATCGTGGGAAAAGTAGTAACTAGCATTTCTCTTTTTCCACAATGTTTTCTATGACCCATGTTTTGAGCCATATTTTGTTTGTCGACTGAAAACTTCTTTTTTTTCAATCTGGACAAATCTAAAATTTTGTTGTTTGGTAAACAGCTACAGTTTATAGGTGCTTATCAACAGAAAAGGAACGCTTTTTACAACAAAAGGAAACTAAATTATAGAATTTAAAAAAAAAAGGGTTTTTTTGTGAACTTATTTACACCTAAATGGGAAAAAATGAATTTGACGATACACTTAAAACAGGTTGGATGAAAAACCTTATCAGAATATTACAGAAGCTATGCTCTAAAATCCACCGAGTTATCTAGAGACACAAATACAACAAGAGGTTTGCAGTTGCCGGTGAGATTGCAGACAACAACGCTCTATTATGAGATAACACAAGCCCGTGACTTCTGTGCTCCCCTAGCTTTCGCGACAAAACGCGCCACCTGAAGGGCAGTGCCAATGCTATTCTTAGGTGTAACCTGGTCGGTACTGTCAACCTGTCCGTTTGTTCCAGCCTGATGTTTCTGTCGGCTAGGCAATGACTTAAGAAACTGAACATTCTCTTCGAACTCTGGGTCACCGATAGCTAGAACTGTCAAACTACCGTCGACACAACCAATAATCACAGACATACCGCCTGGACTACAAGTCATGATCTTGACCTCTGCATGTGCTTTATACTTTGCAATCATTTTTCCATCGACGATTCTGAAAACCCTCAATGTTCTGTGACCGGAGTGATAATACACTACATGTCTGTCATTTTTTGTAAACATGGTATCAACATTAAACACACCTTCTGCGATTCTAGGTATAAGAGTTTTCACTGTTTTCCCGTGTTTAAGTTCAATGTATTCCAAACCCCCACGACTAGGGGCATACAAGCCGTGTTTGCCGGTCTTAACGACTTGTCCATTCCATTTCTGAACTGACCTTACCAAAGTTTTCTTTTTCAAGTCAAGTATGTTTCCTTTATCTTCATCTATCAGAGCAACCTGATTAGGGTCATGGGGCATTGCAATGAGTTTTATAAGTGGTTTGTAAGTGCTGTATTTCAACTGCAAGTTATACAGGTGAGTTCCTGAACGAGCATGGTACACACCGATCACGTCTCCACTCTTGTCAATGGCTGGTATTGCTAGGTAAGAACCATCACATGTTACAACACCGTTTTTGTAAATCGAGAGTCCAAATTCAAACTTGTAAACTTGCTCTCCCTCTGGAAGTGAGTAACACCCGCAACAGCCACGTGATGGGCCCATCTTCGCTATTGCAATCACTCTAGTATCGTCTTCATTTCTGATCAGTCTCTGAGTATCTCTATGCGGTATTGACTTTACCGTGGCATCCTTTGAAACATCCCAGATGACGATATTTGCGGTTTCTGCAGCCACTACAAATTGTCCATCACCTGTGATAACTGCTGTAGTGATCACCGAAGTCGATGTCGTCGTTCCGAATGTCTTCAAAAGCTTACCCTGTTCTAAATTCCACACACCAACACAGTTTCTGCTTGTAGTTACGCATACAGGGAGTTCACTGGCAAGGTCAATCGATTCTATCGGCTTTTCAAGTCGATCGATAGAATGAACGTCCTCAAGAATGTTATCGAAATTCCACACTTTGATAGTTTTGTCAATTGAAGACGAGATTATCTTATTGCAACCTACTGTTACAGATGTCAAAGCTATGATCCTTCCAAAGTGTGCATCAAGAACTTTAACCATATTGCCTTGTTTCACATCCCAAACATATATATTCTTTCTAACTGCAGCAACAACAAAATGATTGTTTCGTGTAAGAGCAACAAGACCTGAAAGTTGATTCTTTGAAGGTATATTTCTAATGCCATGGGGCAATTTTAGCGGCACCATGATATCTGTTTTTAGATTCCAAAGCTTATAACCCAAAGGTATGGCAGCCACAAGATAATTCTCATCTTCTGAAAGATTCAACCCGAACACATTATCGATATTGTCCCCTAAAGTGCGGTCATACCTCCATGCGTCTCCTTCGCGTCTGTACACAGCCACAGCATTGTCACTTATCTCAATACACGTGTACATGAGTTGTTTGTCCTTAGTGAGTGCTATAGCACTGTGAAACTCAAAGGGTTCTATAGAGTTATCACTAAGTTCAAGAGTCATTTCAGAATCACCTGATGTACCGCTTTTAACGACTATGTACACTCTGTTTTCTTCGCCGAATTGTGCCGTTATGATAGGCATGTTCATTTCTATTGTATTTCGCGACAGATACGTTCCACCAATTGTAAAGAGAAACCACTCTTCTGCCGTCCAAACCGCCACATGAGTATTATTTATTGCAGTGCCCAATACCATCGAGTCTTTGTTTTGCTTGAGTGGGGGCATGAGTTTGACGTGTTCCCCGGTGAGAATGTTACAAACCACAATTTGATTATTGTTGGTAAAACCAGCTGCAAATTTATCATTCTCTGAAATAACCAAACTTTGCATGATGCCCTCTATACCCGGGGCAATTGTCCGAAACACTTCTCCGGTAGAGAGATCAAATATGATAAACTTGTTTGAAACGGATATTAAGTATTTTGCGTTTGTTGTCACCGCGATACCAAAAGGAGCAAACAGATGACCTTCAAGGGAAAATTGCAGTGGCCCTCCAGGAGTATGGAGACAGTGGTGCACGGGTAGCAGGGCGCATCTTGTGAGTCCGTCAGTTTCACACTGTTCAATAAGATTTCGGATGTTCTCATTTATTGTGTAGTAAGGAAGCAAACGTCCAATGATCTGTGGACCAAGCATGTCCGGATAATGACTCAGAATGGAGCTGGACAATCGGATGACATCGGCAATGAGTTTCACATCTTTCTGGTACACGTTTTCAAGCAAATCCTCAAAATCTGATAGGACTGACTGCAGCGGCATTGAGCTGAGCTTCGCATGCAGCCAGTCATAATTGAAAATCACTTTTGCGTACAGTTCTTCATATCGATGGGAACGGATCAGATGAAAAGGCAATTCACTGAGTTTTCTTAAATTGTGACGAATAGGTTTACCCTCTTGGTCACAAAACACAAGTGGTTGTTCTGGCACCTTTCTATCGCTCTCTCCACCTTTTTCTTCGAGATGGAACATTTTGCGCTGTCCCTCCGTGTACTCAAATGGCTTGGGTCTTCCTCCTCCCCATATGCCGAGAAAGTACTCAGCAATATTGGCGTGTATTTCACTAACATAGTTCAGATTTTTGAAATACCTTTCTCTTGATGCCTCAATAAACTGTCTGTGATACCAGTTCACAACATTTACACCATCTGCCTCTCTTTCACTTAAATACGATGGCAAATCATTCCGAATTCTAGTCCATAACAATGGTGGAATTCTCCGCACAGGTGGTAAATGATATTGATACACATCATTTAACACTTTCTCATCTAGAGACAAAAGGTCCTCAAGTTCAGCCTCGGACAACCCACTCTTGGCTGCCGTAATGTATCCGAACGCATGCGCTACTAAAGTTTTGCCATGCTGTATTTCGATACGTTCAAACAGTTTGTTGATACTATCATGAATTGTGAAGGCTAAAGAGATATTTCCGATATACGTGTAGGATTTCCATCGGCACACTTCGTCAAACACTAATTTCACGAAAAGCGGTAAATTGCACTTTGTAAAAGCCTCGTTCACCAGTACCATTTGTTCATCAGTAACCGTTCTGTTAGCTGTCTTCAACCAAAAGTGAAGAATTGTTGCACTAAGATTTTCACCCAACGGTAAAACCGGGATATAGTTTTCAGGGATTTCTATCATATTTCTCAGCGTGTCTAGGATGCCGTAGTAGTTAGGCAGAGTTGAGACAATTAATCGAACATTTGGTGGCAAGGTTGTGGGTAACCAGGCCAACTGATGAGCTCCATCGGCCGGTGAAAGCTGATCCAGTGAGTCTAGAAAGAGCACCAAAGGTTGTTCCTTTGTCGCTGAACTCAGTATTTTCTTAAAGTGTTGCACTAAAGGTGAAAGTTCGTCAGGTATGTACTCGTCTGGTAGTTCATACAAGAAGGCCATGTGCATGGAAAGGCTGGTCAGCAACGGTATCACACTGGAACTGTTTGGTGTGGTGCCAAGGAAACGTACCACAAGGAACGGTGAGGACTTCTTGCTAAACCACTTACGAACCTGAGATAAAAAGATAAGAAGTCATTCAAACAACATGTTTATTTAACTTGTCACTATATGTAATGTATGCATGCTGAAAAGAACGCTTGTACCTTAGTAAGTAAATATGTTGTGTGTATGTATCTTTTCAATATTTTCGTGTTTCTACTGCACTGTACGTACATAGACCGCACACATATCACACGCACGCTAGTAGGTAGGCAGGTATGAACTTTGTAAACTTATCGCAAATCGGTGTCACAATCATTTCCAAATCCTGCATTTAGTTTTCCTTCTGAACTTTTAGTACTCGCTGTAAGAGTGTCATTAATGCTGAATGTTACCACTGTTCCAGCATTTTCTTTCTTTGATACATGATGTGTGATACTGAATCATGCTACTAACAAGGTCAGAAAAGTTGAGCTGATATTTATGGTAATTAGTTACGTGTTGTTGAATTCTAGAAAACACCCAAGGAACAATCCTGTTATAGTTCTTATATTGGTTTACCCTGAGTTAAGGTCGAAACGAGAGGAAGTCTGACTCTTTTTTCGGTTTTCTTTTCGTATGTATTTTATTACATGTATTAATTTTTCCTCTTCGCTCGTTTTTGTCCATCTTTGCTCAATTGTTGTTAGCATTTTCTTCATTCATTATATACTAAATAAAATTGATTTGAGATCAGTTTACTGCTTTATGATACAATCTTAGACTTCCCAGTAAATTATCTGAATCTCTAGCATTCTCTAACAGAAACTTCTTTTCGGATAATCTTTCAAGTACACAAGATGTACTATAGATTAAAGATGATACAAAATCTAGTTTCTCAAATCATATATTAAAGTTCAAAAGCTGAAATCCATTTAACGATGTCAGGGACTGAAAATCATGTTTTGATTGTCTAAAGAGGAAGAAAAACGTATCTATACATACCTCACTTGCGCCTTTTGCCATCAGAGATGTTTTGCCACAACCACTGTCCCCATACAGGATGAGAGGCTTGTCAGACTTCCCCAGTACATACTGTTTGATACGATCAACTGTTGGCATGTATCAATGAATTAATAAATTGAAAATGCAAAAAAGTAAATAATTATTTATATGTACATGTAAATAGATAAACTAATGAAGGCTATATGATATAAACAATAATTCAATATTCAAATCTATAAAAAAAAAAGTATATATAGATAAACAGATGAATGAATAATTACATAATTGTATAACTGAATTATTGGAAAATGATAATTCATAAAATAAGAGCTAAATGAATAATAGTCAAGAAGTCAAGACCAGAAAATCGTTTACCCCCTTTTCACAAGTTATGTTTTCATCATTTATGTCTTCGGAATAAAATCATTCGTTATTATTTCGTCATTGCAGTATAAAAACAGATGATTAAAAGTGTAAAAAATTATAAATCTGGTAACAGTGACCTTTTTCTTCATTCAACCATGACATGAATGAATCAATAAACGAATGGACAAATCAATAAATAAATCAATAAATCAATCAATCAATCGATTAATTAATTAAATATTCTTTTCGTCTATATACTTTTGTATTTGATAAAAACGATACAGTTTCATGTAAATAAATTGGTTATTCAAGTTTTTTTAATCAACTCAGTGTAGACCAAAAATTTAATTGCATTTTCTCTGAAATCTGAACTTTATCTGTATTTTCCTCAAAAGCATGTAAAATACCGTAAAAGTTAGGCATTGCAAGCATTGAAAGATGCAGAGTGTGTCTAAAACCCTTCAGTGCCATTGGCGAAAACGGATCACATAGTACAAAATGAAAATGTTTCTGAGATTCAATGGGTCGTATTATCAGCCGTCAAAATAGCATGCACTGATTTGCAATCTTATCATGTTATTCCGTACATAATGTAATAAAATGTGGCGCTGACAGAGTTAAGTAAATACCTACCTATATCCTCCCTTCCTTGAAACACCTTGCATGAGTTAAAACAAGTTTTGAGATGTTGAAGTCCCTCCACGTATGTCTTGTTCTGCGAAAGTTTTTCATTTTTCGCCATTGCTCTGTCAACCAGGTCCATTATGTTTGTGTAGAAATGGTCGCAGAAAGTATTTAGGTATTCCTGGCAAATACAAAAATGAGTTATGCTCTGTAAGTGAGGTTATAATCCACCTGTAAAAATGATCGATCCGGATTAACCTTCGCCGTAGTGGCAAGATGACCTGAATTGAAACTTTTAGCTTTGGTAAATTTTCTGCATGTCTAGGAGTCAGCCAATCAACACACAAAATGGATTTTATGTGATGACTTGGTATGTATAGTGCATCATGGAGGTACAAGTTCATAAACATCATTTGCAAGCGCATGACTCAAATAACGGTTTTTACATACTACATGTATTTGAAAATCATGGTGAAATATCGTCTGTTTACTTCCAAAAAGTCGTAACTACAGCTTGTAACAAGGTTTTGGAAGTAAACAGACGATATGCTATTTCTATAGCTACTTCTGATACGTTTGCCTCAGAGCTCTGTGAAAACATCCTACAGGGGACAACAGTCTAGACTCTGTGAAAACTGCAAGTTGTCAGCTGGACATACTGATTTTAAGGTAATTCAAGTATAAACAAATATGCATTTTAAGACATTTCCGGTATCTATGATTTGGGCATATTCACACCGTAATCGTTGTTAATGAGTTCTCTTGACATATTGCGTACTGGACGGTTAGATTCAGAGGTCATGTAAGACATATGCCAAGACAAGTCGGCGAAAAATCAACTTCACTTGAAATTGCCGTTTGATTATTATAATGGTGCTCAAACAATATTCCAGCACGGGTTAAAAGCCATGTACATAATTGCTGTAGCATATGAACTGGGCAAAATATTTTTCGTGCACAATGGATAACGCTTTTCGGACAGAAATAAAGACTTCGAACCAGGACAATATAAAGGAGAGATTAAAAAAACTTAGACTCACTTTTATGTAAATAATAACGAAAGCGGGTTTAAGGCATATTAGTCCTTATAAATCAGTGTTTAAAGTTTAAGATAAAAACAATTAAGTGTATAAAGATAAATGAAATGACGGAATATAACATCGACGAATAACTTCTTTAAAATATGTTCAGCTTGAAGAAAATCCTCAACTGAGAACTTCACGCGTAAAGGGATGTAACTCTTACCTTATGTGTGTCGACATCAATTCCTTCCTGACCTCCCCATTCCACCTTAAACTTTGCTAAATTTGATTCGGGCATTTTGGCTGGAAGTTTTTCGTCTCGGAGCACTTTCAAGAGCTTTTGAGCCTCTCCGTCGACGGTTCTTGCGGCAAAATCCACAAATTTGGAGGCAAACCGAAGCAGTGTTATGTTGATATTCTCAATCTCTCGGATATAGGCTAAACAGTGATCCTGGACATTTTTGGCTTTCAGTATACCCCGGGTGATTTCCCTCTCTGTGACTGCAAGAACAAATTTACCATCGTTTGGGATACCAATAAAAACAACATGAACTAAAATAGAGACCAGCAACAAATTTCTTTTTCAATCTTATTTATGGTAAACAAAGCTTGAAAGAACTGTATTTAAGGAATCCATAGGAATTGCATTCTGTTCATTCTAGTACTTGAGATAAACTTCATTTACCATTACTCTGCTAAGCGCGACTCAGGGGGCGCGCTCTTCCGGCCAGAGTAGATCAAAATCAGACTGCACAAAATGTGCAGTCTGATCTTTGATCGACACTGTCCGCCAAACAGTTGTTTTTTTCTTTTTCAACAAAATGACTGAAATTACATTACAAGTATTTTTTTTTATATTTACTATTGCTTGGAAAGTTTTGTTTTAACTCTTTACCACACAATCCCTACTTTTCACAACCCTGAGAAAGAAAGCTTTGGAAAACATTGTAGGAAAAGGAGAAAATGCTGGTTACCAGCATTTTCTCCTTTTCCCACATTGTTTTCTAAAGGCTTTTTTCTCAGGATCGTCAAAAGAAGGCACTGTGTGGTAATGGGTTAAATAATTAGACAATGTAGTGATTTTTTTTTTATTAACTTTTATTCAACTTTCACTGTCTTACACTTTTTGAGAGATTAGTCTATTCCAAAGGTTTACCCTTATTTTGTAAAATATTGGCCATTTTCACGTATTAAAAAGGTCGAGCTTTTTTCAATCCCATGGCCAGGTTTTCCAGAAAAGCTGATTAAAAAAAGGGGGTAACTTTTTTTTTTTCAAAATATTTTCTTAACGCACCCACCTGACATGAAGTAATTATGCATTTCCTCCCTATCAATTTTCTTTGCTATAAATAGAACCTGGGCTGCTTTCCTGAAGATTCTCTGGAGTCTCGTCATTGTTTCCCACCAGGTAGCTTGATCAGCCTCCATTAGACGACGCTGTCTCTGTAGGTATTAATTATAAAATTGTAAAACTTATTTTCACCGTCTATATGCAACTCTTTAAACCTAACTCATATTAAATATCTAATGGAATTATACATAGCTTAGTCCCCATAAAATTTATTTTGGTGAATCTAAAAGAAAAACGAACTAGATGCAGCTACTTACATCTATCAAATTAAGACGGCAATTAACTCTTTACCAAACGACAAAATTTTAGACCGGTCCAAATTGAAAGCTCTTACAGACGACAAAATAACTCAAAAGTTGAAAGTTGTTTCCAGCAGAGTAGAAAACATTGTGGGAAAAGGAGAAAATACTGGTTACCAGCATTTTCTCTTTTTCCCACAATGTTTTCAAAAGGCTTCTGTCTCAGGGTCGTAAAAGCCAGGGATTGTTTGGGAAAGGGTTAAATTAAAAATACTGGAAAACATACAACAAAATTCCGCTGCTCTACTAAATCTGAAAATGCTGACTCATCAATTATTTTACAAAGAGTTTGAAAAATTATAAAAGCAATCTTAGTTCTTTTTCTTAGGTCATGCATTCCGTTTTTGCACGATTTCATTGTATATAAAGCAATTGCATTTGTATATTAACAAGTAGCAAATGAAAACAAATAAAATAATCTTGATTGTACGTAGCATCTTAACATGTAGGTTGCAAAGTGAACATATAGCGTATTTTTCTACCAGAACATCATTTTCAAACATTGCAAATTAGAGACAAAAAATGACTGAGTATTCACATACAAGGAATTGCACACAGCGAGAGTTTTTTTTTTTTTTCAGCAAAATGCATAAAACAAATTCTGCGAGACTTTTCTTAAATATATTAAAAATTCAAGAATATTTTGCCAGATTATTCTCATATTTGCAAAATTTCTAGACATTTTTGCTAGAGTATTTTCATGAATACAAGCTACAGATAATTTATTTGTGAGAGTTTTCTTATATTTGCAAATGTAAGAATTTTTACTAGAGTTTTCGTATAATTGCAAAAATCAGACAGTTGTTGAGAGATTATTCCTTTGATTACGAATTACAGGCAGTTTTTGGTTTGCAAGAACTTTCTCATATTTGCAAATATAAAAAAAATTTGGGGAGATTCTACTTAAAATTCAAATATCAGATACTAGTAGTTTACATGAGTGTGTTCTTACATGGCAACCGGCAAAAAAACTTTGTAAGAGTAGTCTATTATAAATATGAGTTCTACACTTATGGCAAGACTATTCTAGACTATTCTAGAAAGTTTTCCCAGGGTAGTTTGAATTTTTGCAACTTGAGTTGCAAATTAAAAACTATTTAAAACTATTTTTGCAAGAGTATTCTAGTTGATAATAAATATAAACTGACATTGTAGATGCAAGACAAAACTGCTTGTCTTGTTCTTAAACTGGGCTGCATGTTTGCCCCAAGTATTTCTAGTTTTCTCCTTTTATATACAATTCTTTTTTTTTTTTACCTGTTTGTCCGATGCTAGACGCACAAAAAAAAGTTCGTTTATTTAAAGATATCATAATCATTAAATAAGTTGATCTCAGGTTTTAGGTAAAGAAATATAAGCAAGTGAAATAGTGTTTTTCTGTAACATCAAAACCTGCGACTGTTTTCTACAGAGAGACATTTAGTCATGAAAGTGCCTTTTACTACTAATGTTGCCCTTGCGACAACTGTAGATCCAAACCGGACTAAACAAAACGTGCAATTGGATCTTAGATATACGTTTTTCGCTGTGCTGAGACATCCTGGACAAAGGCAATCATGATATTGCACTTGTCAAGGTGTTCATTCTAGGGTTTACTTTGCGCTTTAAGGTTTAACCCTTTACCACACAATGACGATTTTTAACGCCCCTGAGGAAGAAGCCTTTTGAAAACATTGTGGGAAAAGGAGAAAATGCTGGTAACCAGCATTTTCTCCTTTTCCCACAAAGTTTTCTACCCTATCAAAGCAAAATTGCACCATTTGAGCCACTTTGAAATTGTCGTCTGCAAATGCTTTCAATTTGGATCGGTCTAAAATTTTGCTGTGTGGAAACGGGCTAAATGAAAAAGCAGTGGGTGGAGTGAATTGTAATGTCATCTCTATACCGGTGCGTCTGACAGTGTATCAGTCTGTAATTTAGCTGTACAAGTCTTGCGAATGTGTAAGTGTATTTACCAGTGTACCATCCTCGGATACCCCGGGGTCTCCCTATTTGCTACGCTACATCGACCCCTGGGACAATTAATTGAATTTCCCTCGCTTTACCGCTGGCCGAATGCTGGCTTTTCATTGGTTCCATCATCATTTTGTGATGGGAGAGTGGACTGTACGCGTTTCGTATCGATTTTCGGCGGCTGATTCAAAGTTTTATTAGTCAATTGTCCCAGGGTCGGTGTAGCGTAGCAAATAGGGAGACCCCGGGGTATCCGAGGATGCAGTGTACCGTACTTTTCGTATATGACTCGCACGGTGAATTCTATAAAAATCGGAACACTGAGTGAATGTGTTTTAATTGCAAAGTGTTCCGCAAACTGATGACTGCTTTTTCTCTGGCACATTGCTGTTTGATTGACACAGGGATCCTATACTTACGCCTTTACCACACAATCCCAAGTTATAACGATGCTGGGTAATAGGATTTATGTAAACATTCCGTGAAAAGAAGAAAATACTGGTGTCTAGCCTTTCAATAAGGCCTGCAACACGCGAAAAGAAGCATTCGGACATTTGCGTAAAGTGTCGTCTCGGATCAGCCTGCGCAGTACGCGCAGGCTAATCCGAGACGACACTTTACGGCTACATTACATTTTGAGCTACAGTAGACTTGTGCAAAACAGAAATTTTAATTAAAACGGAAAGTGTCATCTCGGATTAGCCTGTGCGGACCTCGCAGGCTGATCCGAGACGATACTTTACGCAATTGTCCCAATGCCCCCGTTCGCATGTTGCAAGCCATAACGAAATCCAATCTTTTTGTGGCTCACATCATTTGATGTTTGCGAATGGTTTGAGTTTGGATCGGTCTAAAACTTTGTCATGTGGTATTTAACCCTTTCCCAAACAATCCCTGGTTTATACGGGTCTGGAATAGTAGCCTTTTGAAAACATTGTGGGAAAAGGAGAAAATGCTGGTAACCAGCATTTTCTCCTTTTCCCACAATGTTTTCTACCGTGCTACAAACAAATTTCAATTTTTGGGTTAAGTTTATTTTGTTGTCTGCAAGTGCCGTCAATTTGGACTGGTCCAAAATTTTGTCATTTGGGAAAGATTTAAGCGGAATACAGCAGGATAGGTCGATATCAGGGAAATTTCATTATCTGCTAAAAAGACAAGCATGTTCGCATTGACCAATCTAAATTATTGAGCATCTGCCTCTCGAATAAGAATTATTATTTCGTTTGAAGAGTAAGTCCAATCATCGGGTATGATATTAAATGAAACAATTTAAAATCCTTCACAATATGAACCCATGGTTTTTACGGCAGCGAAGAAGAGTCTTTACGGTACATTTTTATTATAAGAGGTGAAAATGCTCGTTAGTATAGCGTTTTCTTCTTTGTCACGAAGGTATTCTACCTTTGCCAAGGCAAACCTAATTATTCAAGCAACAGTTTAGGTGTGGTTTGTTAATGATAAGAAGTTGGACGAATCTATTGTACTGATTCCAGGTAAAAAGGTATAAGACTAGATTCCAATAATTGTGATGTAAGGCCTGTTCCAATCCAAATCTATAATGGGATTCTCATGTTCGTAATCAAAAACCGGAAGTAGCCGAAACACGATGTAAAGCACTTCCGGCCGATTTAATGGCGGCCATTGAAAAGCAATAATCGAGCGTAATATTATAAGTGAAAAATGTGTCGTTCTATAATTTAGATTTATTCGATCGTCAATATCACGGAAGGGGAGTGCTTTTGATGTATCCAAAATCAAGCAAGAACGAAATTTTACATCTAATGAAGCAACAAGACCCCCATTCGGGTACATTTTCAAATTCGATTGGTTGCCACGGAAAATTCAAGACTAGCCTTTTGATTGGCAGAAATAAAACGTTTCAGCCAATCAAATCGCTTGGATCATGGAATTTTGAATTAATACTATAGACTGCTGAGAGCGACTCACTGATCCTAAGAGGCCAGTTTAAATCAAGATCATACTGCACAGAACTTGCAATCTGATCTTTGATCTACTCTGTCCAATGAGGGTTTTTTCCCCTCAAAAAGTTTGTGTTTTTACTATCGCCTTGACAGTTTCATTTCACTTATTTAGTAGGATAAGGGTCAACCCATTACCACACAATCCCTACTTTTGACTCCCCAGAGATGGAAGCCTTTAGAAAAAAATTGTGGGAAAAAGAGAAAATGCTGGTTACCAGCATTTTCTCCTTTTCCCACAATGTTTTCTATCCTTCACAAAACAATTTTAAATTTTTAGTCACTTTTCCTTTGTCGTCTGCAAATGCTTTCGATTTGGACAAGCGTAAAATTTTTTTGTTTGGTAATAAGTTAAAAGACTATTTAGCTCGTAACATGCGAAAAGGGTCATTAAGACATTTGCGTAAAGTGTTGTCTCGGAGCAGCCTGTGCAATCTGCGCCGGTGTATTGCAGAGAAATGACCCCTATTACAAAATGACCCACGGTCATTTCTCGACGTAGAATAATGACCCATGGGTCATTTCTCTACGTCGAGAAATGACCCATGGGTCATTTCGCGACGTAGAATAATGACCCGGGTCGTTTTTCTACGCCGAAAAATTGACCCATGGGTCATTCCTCTACGTCGAGAAATGACCCGGGGGTCATTTTGTAATGGGGGTCATTTTTCTGCACTACGCCGGCTAATCCCAGACGGCACATAACGATCACATTAGATTTTTTTCCTATAGTAGACTTCAGCTAAACAGAAAATTACATAAAAACGGAAAGTGTTGTTTCGTATTAGCCTTCGCGGACTGCGCGGGCTGATCCGTAGACGAAGCTTTACCCAAATGTCCGAATGTCCCATTCCACTTGCTGCAGGTCACTTAAAAATGATGATAAATATCAAACCTTGGCCATTTACATTATTATATAAGTACATTTATACCAAAAGTTCTAAGGTTAAATTGAATCGCCTGGTTCATGTTGACGGGCAAAAATCTAGAAAGCATTTTGCAACCGCATCTAGTGCAATTCTATTTTATTAGTGAAGCAGTGAGTGCAAGACAGCCATTTCATTTCGCATGGATACGTGTTTTTACCTTTATACTGTATACTTACTAATACCGGCACCCCCGGTTTGTACTTGAGTTGGCAGTGAGATAGTTATTACTGTGTTCATGTTTCAGTGTTTCAAAGCGACCGTTCAAGTTTAACCCTTTACCAAACAATCGATTGTTTTCACGACCCTGGCGATGAAGACTTTTGAAAACATCGTGGGAAAAGGAGAAAATGCTGGTAACCAGCATTTTCTTCTTTTCCCACTATGTTTTCTACCCTATCAGAGAGCTAAAATTCGTGTGCATAATTTTTAATGCATTATCGGCAGATAATGTCTTGGAATAGAAATACATGTAGTCTAGAAGTGGATGCTTGGGAAAGGGCTGAATAGTTTATGTAGCAATCCTGGATGTGTAAAAACTAAAGAGACGCATTGGTGCCGTCAAAGTTTCCATACATTATATCGCTAAACCCTGAAAACAAGATTCTTATACTTTTCTGATACTTTTAGCTCTGCAAAGGCAAATATTCTGGCCAAATTTCATGAGTAAAAAGACCTGAAAATCTATTTTTTTTCAAGTGATCTGCTTTTCGCTCTGAAGTGACCCAGTATCGAACTCGTCCGAGATATCATCAAGACAACAATTTTGACCTTTTGCATTGGATAAAAATGTGGCCTCTTGAACATACACAAGGTAAAAGTTGACGACGGGCGACAAAGGACGAACAACACATGGACTAAGGAGGATACAGCACGATCACAAAAGCTAATCCTGAGCACTTCGTCATCAGGTGACGTAAATGGTAGTAAGTGCGAGGTAAGCAAAGTTTGCTCCAAAGCCAGACAAGCATGCGTAGCCCAGTTTTAATCGGCTAATTTCGACTTTTCAGCTTTTCAACTTTTCAACTTTTCGACTCTGTCTTTTCTAGGTCGAAAAGTGGATGTTTTATTGACAATTGTCATGTGAAAAACTTCCACTTTTCTACTGTTCGACCTAGCATTTTAACGCCAAAAGTGGAAGTTAGTGCTTCCTAATTTCTACTTTTCTAGACAAACGTGAGGTCGAAAAATGGCAAGTTTTATGACAATTGTCAGGTCAAAAAATTCAACTTTTCCAGGTAACTTTTTTGCTAGAAAAGTGGAAGTTAGTGTGCCTAATTTCTACTTTTCGAGTTCCTCATAAGTCGAAAAGTTGGTGGCGGAAAGAGGATTCCGTACTTAATCATATTGTCAAGATTTTCTTTCATGGGTCGGTAAACTAAAAAATACACATTTAAAATGTCATCATTCTACTTCACCACTCCTCTTGGGTTAAAGAAATGGACGACATATTGTATCCTGGCAGACAATGATCTCCACATAGACGGACAGATAGAAAAACAGACGATGTTATACTTTTTTTAACTTCGCTTGTAACGGCTTATAAGAACTGGACCGGTGCGTCACCTTCTTCAGACCTGGACGATTTTTTCAAAGAGAATCCTTAGATCAGTATTCTCTGTATTATTTACAATTGATCAGATAAAAAGACTCATGCCACTATCACTTTGAGAAAATTAAAATATAAATCAGGTCTTTTCTCTATAATGTCATGTGCCGAACAAAGAAAAACGTTTAATCAAGCGAGATCTTTGCGTATAAATTGTTTTCCTTCAAGGTTATCCGACATCGGTAAGATAATTAACAAAACAGTCATGCTCTCTGTTTACTCGAAGAAATTGCAGTCTACGAAATATATTAGCATACGGCGCTCCCAAAGTGGCATTCTACAAAGTATGGAGCCACTAAAGTGAAATTCTGCAGTTTTTTTTTCATATGCGAGTTTCCAAAACACTTCGGAAACAAATTTTGTAATTTCGAATAACATTTTATAACTACGAAGTAATACCTCATTTTTACGAAGCAGTATTTCGTAATTACGAACTATTTTTTCAAAGTTAGTACATAAAAAAATGTTTGAAGTTTGTAGAAATACGACACATCGTTTACAGCTGGTAATGTATTCAGACCGTTGGATGAAGGACTAGTGTCCGTATTCACAAACCATTCTTAAGAACATTCTTATTCTTTTTCTTCAGAATTTAGTCAATGTGAAAGTAACAGAACTCCTGATTGGCTAAACCAAATGGTTTAGCCAATCAGGAGTTCTGTTACTTTCACAGTCAGAAAATCTTGCAGAATAAGACAAAGAATGTTCTTAAGAATGGTCGGTGAATGCAGACCCAGGGTCCTTATTCACCAAACATTCTCAAGAATGGTCTTTGTCTTACTCTCAAAGATTTTTCAAATTTGAAAGTAACACAAGTTCTGATTGGCTAAACACATCTTTGTTATATTGACTTAAAAAAACGGCAAAGCGTTACCTTGTTATTGAAATTTGTAAGGATGGAACTGATTGGCTGCAGGATAAACACTGGCGGCACGGTGTTGTTGTCACGGCTGTACCATCTGGTCATCAATGAGGCTTCTTCCTGGTCTTTAACGCACTCCCTTAGTAAGTTAAACTCGCTGGCGTCTATATGTGTGGGCAAAGGACGGTAACCATATTTCTGTCCTAAAAATACCTGTGAAATAAACGTAGAATATCTTTGTTGAAAGCTGGTACCTATTAGTTAAATTAGATGATGTGTATGAGTGAGTGCGAAAGCAGAAACCCGTATCATATTATACCCTGTCACAATTTTATAAAATGTTGTACCCTATTGCTTCCCTCAATCCTTTACTAAACAATCCCTGGTTTTTACGACCCTGAGATAGAAGCCTTTTGAAAACATTGTGGGCAAAGGAGAAAATGCTGGTAACCAGCATTTTCTCCTTTTCCCACAATGTTTTCTTTCCTGTATGAAATAAATTTTCAATTTTTGAGTTAAATTTATTTTGCCATCTGCAAGTGCTTTCAATTTGGACAGGTCTAAAATTTTGTTGTTTGGTAAAGAGTTAATTAGATATTTCAGTTAATGCAAAAGCATTTCAACAGAACGGAGCAGGGGTCAGTACACTTGGTTTAAATCTGAAGAAACCTGATTACAAGACTTGTACAAGTATAAGCATTCATTCTGATACGTGAGCCGTTGTTACCACCTTCCTTTTTGAAATCTCAGGGACTTGCAGATATGTCATGTCGATACTAAACAGACCTATTGTTACCCAGACCTTGGTACCTGTGCTAAGCGACATGGAATATGTGAATTAAGTAATAGTAAGTAGCTGATGGTTTCAGCTACTTGGTAAGGTAATACCCAGCTACTTGGTAATACATTTACAAGTATTTATGAACAGGGCGAGAACCTAAGACTCCATCAATTTTAGATTGTTAGTAACTCAGTATCTCAGGCCTTTGGCTCGTATGTATATACAAGGACGAAAAGGAAACGCAGGATACCATACGAGATATTGAACTAGCTTTCAGTCTCCATATGCAGTCAGTCACTACTTTTTTTTCACTGAGGAGGGGGTACTGTCAATAAGAAGCTATTTTCTCATTTCATTTTGACCACACTGAAATGAAATTTCGTCAAAATATTCAAAACTGATCGGTGGTAAACATGAAATCATAATTTAGAATTCTAAATCAATTATAAACCTCTAAACTGCATTGGAAGGTTACCCTGCGTTTCTTTTTCGTCCTAGTATATGTACGTATATAATGTGTAGAGCGTATGCGCACTGAAATCGAAAATACTAGAAAGGTACGAATAAATGGACCAATTTGGAAAACGGTCAGGTAAGATGAAAATAAGCATTGTCTTTTTTTACTTTTCCTGAATGTTATTAAATCCCCCCCCCCTTTCCTTGTATCCTGTATTCTTTAAAGGTTGTTTGCTGAAGATTGCTTACAAAACGGGATGGGCAAAATCAATTGAATGGATCAATAAATAATTATCTATCTACTATCTTCAACAGTGAGTAACATCAATGCCGAAACGTTTATTATACACGAATGTCCGACAGACGCCATTTTCGGCTCGCTGTAGAATACTCAACCCATTACCACACAATCCCTACTTTTGACGACCTTGAGATAAAGCCTTTAGAAAACATTGTGGGAAAAGGAGAAAATGCTGGATACCAGCATTTTCTCCTTTTCCCTCAATGTTTTCTACCCTTCACAAAACAAATTTCAAATTTTCAATCACTTTTATTTTGTTGTCTGCAAATTTTTTTTCAATTTGGACAAACCTAAAACTTTGTCGTTTGGTAATGAATTAAAAAAAGAGATACACCAAACATTGTAGTAAAAGATAATTTGTTTGACATGAACGATTTCTTCTTTTTGTCACAATATTTACCTGTAAAGTTAGAAATGGTTTCCTGGTGAAGCATAACAGATCGCGTTTCAATGGGTTAAAGGGTTTTTGTCCTCCAAAAGTCGAATTTCTACTATTGAGTCAAAATTATTTTGTCGTCTGTTTAAGCGTTCAATTTGGACAAGTTTAAAATTTTGTCCCTCGGTAAAGTGTTAATACTGCTGGAAAGGCTCGTGGCGACATGATTCACTACAGCCGTGAACAAGTTTCCAAGTCCCCTGCCACCTGACCGTACAACTAATTTATTGTACTGTAAACTTTTACCGTTCCAACGTTTGTTAAGCGATTTCTACCTTTTTTAGTGTAAAAAAATTGAGCCTGTTGGCGAAGTAGAATTTCCCTTCTTAATGCCCCAATTCAATGAAAACTGACGTCATTCGGAACTGTCGTCATTGAAACCTTGGTAATACGTGCTAAAACTTGCTGCTTGGCGCATAATCTTGATGTAAATCTTGATCGATGCCGCCATTTTGGATGTTGTCTTGATAGCGTAGTCATATATACGGGGCTCTCGGATGGGAAACTGCTTTTACGTTGGTTTTACCAGTGTACATAATATATCTGTTAGGGGCATATAATCCAATCAGATCACGAGAAATTTCTTTGCAGTTTAATACCATGTTCTCAATTCTTTATTTATGAACTGTTCTATAGAAATTAAAAACTCAGCAATGAGGTCGGGTTTTCCCAGTGCTAGCACAAGAATGAGAGGTGAAGTATGTCACTACCACTGAATATGCATGAATCGAGCAAAAATTATGGTTACAGAGCCAGTTGGAACATTAATTTTCTTTTGTAAAGAATGTTTTTAGTGAACAGAACTTCATTAAAAAATTTGCATTAACTAAAATTGTAAGTTACTTCCGTCGAAAACTGGTTTGTCCACCATAACTTTATTGTTCATGACTGTGATTACGAAAAGAAAAAAGAAACAGTGTGATAAAAGAAGGAATTCTTTTAAAACTCGTATGGGGAAAAAGCGTTGAAATGTTGAATTGACTAACGGAAATGATTTCCAAGTTAGAAACGATGTGGGAAGTTTATGAAATTATCTCTATTTTCTAACCAGGTGAGACAAGATAATCCACGCCCTGGGACACTTTGATCTGTCGTGATTTATCGATTTATCGAGAATCCGTGATTGGCGATGTAGTTACATTTCGCAAGACTCTTTACCAAACGACTTCGTTTTAGACGAGACCAAAACTGATAGCAATAGCAGACGATAGAGTAACTTTGATGAAAATGCTAAAATGGTTTTTCGGTAGGAGAAGACGTGGGAAAAAATGCTGGTAACCAGCATTTTCTCTTTTTGCTACTACGTTTTCAAAAGGCTTCCTCAGGAACTTCCGATGGGACTGTAAGTAAAGGCCGAAAAAAGATCCACTGGAACTAAAGAAGGTTTTTTTTCATCTAAACCCTTTACCACACAAGCCCGACTTTTAACGACCCTGAGAAAGAAAGCCTTTGAAAACATAGTGGGAAAAGGAGAAAATGCTGGTAACCACAATGTTTTCTACCCGTTCCAAATCAAATTTCAATGTTTGATTCGCATTTATTTTATCGTCTGCAAATGCTTTCATTTCGATTCAGTCTAAAATTTTGTCGTTTGGTAAAGAGTTAATTAAAAGTATGACTAAGGAAGAGGGCGATATAAATAGAAGATCAGATTGCATGTTCTCTGCTGTCTGCTCTTGGTCTTTTACGTCCAAAAAAAAGTCCCAAATGCTCTCAAAATTTACGAAAAAAAAAAATCAAATTCGGAGAAGGGTCGAAAAAATGATTTTGATTTTCACAAAACGTTGTGACACAAGACTGCTCCTTTTCCTACCATGCTCGAAGATCAGTCGGAAATGATTCTTTTCTCAATCATAATGATTAAATTTTGTAGCCCAGTATGGCTCCTTTTCTTATAAAGTTTTCAAAATATTTTGCCTTTCTGAGCACTTTCAAAGTCGTATTAGAAAAGCTATGTTTTATTTCTTTACAACACAATGCACAAACTTTAAATACCCTGCTCGAATAATGGTGGGAAAAGGAGAAAATGCTCATAACCAGCATTTCTTTCTTTTCCCACAATTTTCTCAGCTCTAAGAAAGACAAATTTCGTGTTTTTGTGTCACATCTGATTTGTAGTCTTTCAATTTGGAAAAGCAAAAAAAAAAAATCCTTTGGTATAGAGTTGAATAAGGATTTAAACCCCTCCCTTTACCTTCATCTGGCGTTCCTCCTAACTTCGATGGTCTACTATTGTTTCCAGTCTGATATTAATCTGCATTGTCCAAATGAGCACATAATGGATTGGCGTCATTCGTGTTGTACTGAGACTTTGTCCCGGCCGTGACAAGTATGTGTATTCCTAACTAAAACTTACCACAAAGTTTGGACCAATTGAAAGTCTCTGACAGTTATCGATTTCTTGCATGCATAACGTCGTGGTCATGTGATCGTCTGTAGCCTCATCTCGGACACCCCATCTCATGTCTACAACCTATAGAACGACAAATGCAGGTGTTAGAACATACTATTAATAATAATAGTAATGATATGTTATTTTTACTACAAAACATATAGCGTTAGTATTAGTTTTCTATTAAAGAAAGCAAAGAGTGAGTCAATGCAGTCTGATCTTGATCCATGCAGTCCTGAAGTTTATGATGCTTCCAAAGAGACAAATTTATATTTTTGTTGTTGTTTATTAATGTTCTTATGTTCTACCCCATTATATACACGATACAAGGCTATTATCAGATATACCACGAAAGCGAAGACCAGTGTAACAGCAACGTTTCAACAAGTCTATCATTAAAGAAACAGTTTGACCAGTGTAACAGCAACGTTTCAACAAGTCTATCATGAAAGAAACATTTCGACCAGTGTTACAGCACTGTTTCAACAAGTCCATCATTAAAGAAACATTTCGACCAGTGTAACAGCAATGTTTCAAAAAGTCTATCATTAAAGAAACATTTCGACCAGTGTAACAGCAATGTTTCAACAAGTCTATCATCAAAGAAACATTTCGAACGGTGTAACAGCAATGTTTCAACAAGCCTATCATTTAAGAAACATTTCGACAAGTGTTTCAATCACTAAAGAAACATTTCGACCAGTGTAACAGCAATGTTTCAACAAGTTTATCATTTAAGAAACATTTCGACCGGTGAGACAGCAATGTTTCAATGAGCCTATCATTTAAGAAACACTCCAAAGTTGACCCTTAAAATCAGATCTCCATTGTCCTGACTAATACTTTCGTTTTTAAAAAGGTGTCAAATGATGCCCAAGTAAATTGTTGCTATACAATCGAAGGCTGACTATCAAACTCTGCTCGAACCATATACGTGGGCCGCTATAATGGTTGGTGAATACGTACTCGGGTATGTCATTTTATATGGTTTTTGTGTTAAGACATCAAGTTCATGTGACTCAACTGACCAATGAAACTTAGGACCAGAATTTAAAGTTTCCTTTTATGGTAACGCCATCGTTTATCTGTTTATTTAACAATGGACAAAAAAAAGTATTGAATTAGATGGTTGTCTTTGATGGTTATCATTTCACACCAGTTTTTTTGTTTCTTTCTTTCTTTAGAATCTGCAGACAATATCAAATGGGGAAATATTTCGTCTTAAGATTCTTAAAGATACATGTTCATCCTTTGGATTGGAGAAAGTTAAAAAAAAAAGTTGTTGGAACTTGAAAGAATGTAGAATGGCGTGGCCTTGTAAATATAGATAAATATCCTATATAAATGGTGTAAGAGAAGAAAAAACACAAGCGGTTTTTCCTCATCTAAAACCGGAAATGACCACAGTGATCACTTTTGAAGGCCTTCAGAAACTGAAATACATTTTCTTTACGTCGTAATCCGCGCAATCTTGCAGTCATCTGAGCAACATTTGTCATGAAGATTCAAGAATGATTATAATTTCATGAAATAAGGATTGGT
The DNA here is from genome assembly GCA_943736015.1 of Tridacna crocea. Lineage (NCBI taxonomy): Eukaryota > Metazoa > Mollusca > Bivalvia > Cardiida > Cardiidae > Tridacna > Tridacna crocea. The sequence continues at coordinate 23,520,212 of OX031069.1, forward strand.
TTGGTTGAAGTATGGCTGAAAGTGCCCGAAAAAGAGTAAAGATGTATCGTTAAGTCATTACCAAAGGACAATACTTTAGGGTTGTCCAAATCGAAAGCATTTGCAGACGACAAAATAAAAGTAACTGAAAATTAAAAATTTGTTTTGTGAAGAGAAGAAAATATTGTGGGAAAAGGAGAAAATGCTGGTTACCTGCATTTTCTCCTTTTTCCACAATGTTTTCTTAACCCTTTACCCCATAAGGCATTTCTATTGTATCTCTAATTGACCCTAAATAACAGCACGGATGAAGCTGTTCCTTATGTGTATATGACACCTTTTGATAGCATAGAAAACATTGTGGCAAAAGGTGAAATTGCTCGTCATGAGCAATTTAACCTTTTGCCACAATGTTTTCCAAAGGCTCCTACAAGCAATGCGTAGAAATGAGTATCTATGGAGTAAAGGGTTAATGCTTCTTTCTCCGGGTCGTCAAAAGGGGGGATTGAGTGGTAATGGGTTGAAATCTGAAAGTAAGGTTGTTGTGCACATGTATTATGCTCTTTAGCATCTTAGCAGGAGCAAAGATGATTATAAACGGAGATAAGGGTACTGCGACCAAAGGATGGGCTTGTCGGGTAGTAATCAATCGTTTGTTTAGTGGCGTTATGATATAACTCAAACAAGATAAACCCGTCAAAGACAGATTCTTGTTTAGCCAAACACGTCATCAATATATCGTATTTTCTCCTTTCTATTGCGACATCAGGCACATCCGGTTCGTGATGCCACTTCCATTCTTAGTAACAATTTTTACGACATAATTGCAGACCCACTTCTGGCAAGATAACATAAAAAGTTTATTCTCCGGCTCTCAGGAAATCGAAGTCTTAATTATAAACGCTGGTTCAATCATTAAACAGTCAATACGTTTACCTTTTCCCTCAACTACTTCATCTTTCTTCTATTTTACCCAGACAAGTCAGCAATTACTTAACTGTTTACCAAACGACAAAAATTTAGACTGGTTCAAATTGAAAGGATTAGCAGACGACAAATTAAATTCAGCTGAAATGGTAATTTTTGTTTTGGATGGAGAAGAAAACATTGTGGGAAATGGAGAAAATGCTGGTTACCAGCATTTTCTCCTTTTCCCACAATGTTTTCAAAAGGCTTCTATCTCCGGGTCGTAAATACCAGGGATTGTTTGGTAAAGGGGTAGTTCAGCAGTTTACAACCTTTGAACGTCTTTCTTTGTTTAACAAGAGTCATTGAGAAAACTAGCTGACAACAGGAAAGGCGTTTTTCCCCCACGATGTTTTCTAGGATGACACCAATCAGCCCTTTACCAAATAATCCTGGCTTTTAACAATCCTAAGAGAGATGTTTGAAAACATAATGGGAAAAGGAGAACATTCTGTCAGCAAGCATGTTCTCCTTTTCCTATAAGATTTCTGCTCTATCAAAGAGCTTAATCAGTTAGCTCCGATATCAAATTTGTCGTCTGCAGATACTTTCAATATGGAAGAGGCAAAATTTGGCGTCTGCAATATGGAAGAGGCAAAATTTGTCGTTTGGTGAAAAGTTAAACCTTTCTATTTAAAATCTAAAGTATGAGTTTAACAACAGAATCTATCTTTCGTTTGTTTGTTTGTATTGTATTTGACGCCGCTTTGAACAATATCTCGTTTATAACGCAGCACCCAGTTTGGCCGATGTTTGTGTGGGATAAAGAAAAAAATAGTGACTTGGAAAGATTATCGTGCGAAATAGTGGTTAAAAAAACTCCAAGAAAGTATGAAAGGTGCACTGGGCACTGCCATATGACTGAAAATAGAAATGGTAGGAAGGGCATTAAACTGCATGTAATCAATCAGTCAACAAATCCATTGTCTGTACATGTCATATTCTTCGAAGATTCGACCTGTCTTATATGACGCATCACTCTCCCCGCTATCGGGGAGACTGTAATATTACGCACTATAAAGTAGCAATGGAGAAAATGGCTTTTATCAATACGTTTGAGGAAAAATCAGGCCTGTTTTAGTTCCAGATTTCTCTCTAAACTACTGATCATAGCTAAGTGAATTGTTTTATTGAGTAAACGTTTATTTCAGTTTGAAATTCAAATTAACGGTTGTCGCGTAGAAATGTACCCAGGATATCCAAATTAGATAGAGTGAGTATTTGTAGAATGCCATCTAGCGGGAGATAATGTCAACAAATCTAATCTAACAGCCACAGAAACTGGAAGAAAAGTTCGCTGAGTTACGATTCGAACTAGTCAGTGCGGATGCCTGGATGACGTCACCGTACAAAGGCAGCAGATGGGAAACTGGCATTAGTTGAATAAATTTTCTATCTGGTGCCATATTTCAATAGGTTACCGCCGGTGTAGTGCAGAGAAATGACCTTCCCCTACAAAATGATCCGGGTCATTATTCTACGTAGAGGAATGATCCGGGTCATTTCTCTACGTAGTGAAATGACTTCTGGGATAATTTCTCCACGTAGATATATTGACCCGGGTCATTTTGTAGGGCAGCGTCATTTCTATACATTATACCGGACAACTCTGAAACACCCATGTGTTAGCAAAAACGTTTATTAAATTGGTGTCCTTCTGGAGCAAAGTTTTATGCGTCTGATATTAAGACATCCATAAAAAAAATACGGGTAACCAAAATATAGCATAAGGATTAATAGTTTATACATGTGAAAAGACTGTGGCAAAAGGACAAATAATTTGTCATGAGCAATTTCTCCTTTTTCCGCGATGCTTTCAAAAGCCTTCTGCTGCTAGCCGACAAGACATGTCCGTAAGCAGGTGTAAAATGTCTTAATTGAATAAAGTGGTTTAATTGGAAATCTATCAATACTTAATTATAGCTATATAAAAAAAAGCTTTATGGGCAACTATGGTGATAAATAATTGTGCCATCCCCACAATTGTACCTTGGTCTAGTTTTCGCTTATTTTTTCTGACCCTTTACCCAAATAATTGCGGGTTTTGACGGCAATCGTGAAGAAGTTTCTCTCAAAACGTTGTAATGGTATACCGAGAATATGCCGGTGTAATGCAGAGAAATGACCCCAATTACAAAATGACCCACGGGTCATTTCTCGACGTAAAGGAACGACCCATCGGTCATTTCTCTACGTCGAGAATGACCCGTGGGTCATTTTGTAATGGGGTCATTTTTCTGCACTACACCGGCAACCAGCAAAAGGTATCGAATTGGGTCAGCGTGTACAATCCACATAGCTTGAACTTAGTCGAACCTATTATACTTGTTCATGAACAATTCTATCACATGATTTAGACAAAATGAATGTTATGGATCTAGAATTATGTGATGACTTGCTTGGTATTAGGCCTATAGTAAATGGGGTGCAATACGCCAAAAGGTGCATTCGGACATTTGCGTAAAGTGACGTCTCGGATTAGCCTGCGCAGTCCGACTGCGCAGGCTAATACGAGACGGAACTTTACGACTACATTAGATTTTATGCTACAGTAGACTTGCGTAAAACAGAAAATCACATAAAATCGGAAAGTGTGGTTTCGAATTAGCCTGTGCAGACTGCACACGCTGATCCGAGACGACACTTTACGCAAATGTCCGAATGACCCTTTTTGCGTGTTGCAGGCCAAGTATATTACTGAGGCGCAATAACGCTCTTTTACCAAAGCAAGGAACATGTTATGTTGTAAATATTCTGGAATTGTCATTTGGTTGGTTAGGGCTCACTATTATTTGAATGATCTGTGTGTAAAACTGCTTTCAACACTACTTAAGTCATACCACTGAGCCGACATCTTGGTAGGCAATGGTGCTCATTGGCATATTGGTATATCTTATAACTCCTTGACTGGGCCTCAGTGGTATTTTGTCCAAAGACATTTATATATGGTGTGCAGAGCTAGTCAGGTTCGAACGATGCTTTGCTAATTAAAAAGTAAATAATCAGTCTACACGTTTCAGGACGTATTACCAAGGTTTCAGTTACGTTAGTTTCCAATGACGTCAGGTTTCATTGCATTGGGGCACTCAGAAGGGAATTCTACTTTGTCGGCGTATTCTTTTTTTTTTTTAAGCCAGGTAGAAATTCGCTTAACAAATGATGGAATGGTAAAACTTTGCACTATAATTAATTCGTTGTACGGTAAAGTGGCAGGGGACCTGGAAACTTGTTCAAATAAATATTGATAAATCATGTCGCCCCGAGCCAAAGGGACCTGGAAACTTGTTTACGGCTGTGGTGAATCATGTCGCCCCAAGCCGAAGTCCCTTCGGCTCGGGGCGACATGATTCACCAGAGCCGTGAACTAGTTTCCAAGTCCCCTCCCACCTGACCGTACAACTAATAATGTCCTGAGTTTCACCATGATAGGGCTGTGAAATGTCTTGCCCAAGGCCACCCCCACGAAAACCATAGTGCTTCTAGTGAGGTTCGAACTTTAAGCTCCGTGGCACATTCTTTGCAAGGGCTAAATGGCCTGCAATACGCGAAAAGGGGCATTCGGACATTTGCGTAAAGTGTCGTCTCGGATCAGCCTGCGCAGTCCGCGCAGGCTAATCCGAGACGGCACTTCACGACTACATCAGATTTTGTGCTACAGTAGACTTGCATGAAACAGAAAATCACACACAATCGGAAAGTATCGCCTCGGATCAGTCCTCGCTGACTGCAAAGGCTGATCCTGGGCGACACTTTACGCAAATGCCTCTTTTCGCGTGTTGCAAGCCAAATGATAAGCAATACAACAGGATTTATTTCTCTCTTACCGCTGCTCATTGTTTCGACGATGGTTATATCACATGGCAAGGATAAGTACACTAGATGCTGCGATATAACAAAAACAAATGCTGAAGAAGGGCGTCAAATACTTCTTCACCAATAGTTTACCTTGTTCAAACGATCCTGAGGGTTTGAAACAAAAAGAATAACCGATGGAAACCTACTTTTTCTCGTTTTCCAAAACATTATCGCGGTTTCAGGTACAAGTGCTATCATTTGACCAACAATTATTTCGTCGTCTGCAAATCGAGGGGTGAAGGCGAAAGTATTCCATCTGCATTTTCGAAAGTTTTACAGGTGAGGGAAAGAACTCATTTCTCCAAAAAACATTATTAAACCATCTTTTTTTTTAGATCTGTTGTGTTGAATTCATTTACCCAATCTAAAACAACTTATCTTATAAAGGTGATCTAACAAATCATTTCAGAGAAATGAGAAAGTTTTCCCCTCACGTGTAAAATTTTCCAAAACGGAGATGGAATAGTTTTGCATTCGCCCCTCGAAATGCGCTCAGTATTGAACGATCCAAAATTTATCGTTTGGTGAAGATTTAAACAGACTACGACGGGAGTAAAGACCTTTTTCTCGCGCACTGTCCATAAAATCTCGGACGTTTAACGAGATTTTGATTGCGTACCCTCGGCCTATAATAGAATGGCGGTGTAAATATAATTACATGGCTTGAATTTCGCGTAAATCATGTTTCCAGCGATAATTTGATCAAGAGAGTAATATCGATCAACTTCAGTGTATCGAACTGCCCGGACCATAATTGGTTCTAAACTCTTATCCATGGCACAGGGAATATCAGGTGACCCTTTGCGGACAGTGCAAATTAAAGATCAGACTGCACATAACGTGCAGTCTGATCTTTGATCTGCACTGTCCGAAACTTTGAAAGATATTATGAGCAAATTGTCCAGCTAAATGGCTATCTTTGGTTTTGTTTTTTCTGCCGGATGAAAGTTTGTTGGTGTTTAACTAGCGGTCTGAGGGTTGTTTTATGTTATACTCTATCAGTCAGAACCATTGAACATTAATTGACAGAAAATTGATATAGAGTCTGATGAACATGGTCAAAAGACAATGTGACAGACTGATTGACTGACACAAAGTTCCAGAGAATTAAAGCTATATATGTAATATACATCGCCAGATAGATGAAGCAACAGAGACACAAAGGGACAAAGACGCACGGATACAGAGATACAAACAAATAAAAACGCATCAACAGTGACTATAATCCACCGCAGAAGAGACTCAAAAGGACAGAGAGAAATTGCAAGAAAGAAACACAAAGGCTCGCAGAAAAGAATGCAGCAGCAACAGGGGCATATACAGGTCGGCTAAAGCAGCGACATAGACAGGCCAACGGCAACATAGCCACACAGAGGCGGTAGTGGTGGTACATACAGACTGTCAGCAGAGACCCATATAGGTCGGCGGTAACAAATGCATACTAGCACTGGCCGGCGAAAACAAAGACGCATACAGGTTTGCAGCAAGAGGATCATATACAGTCCGGCCACAAAACAGGCCGGCGTTAATAGGGATACACTAAGACTCGCAGCAACAGAGAAACACACCGATCCGCGGCAACATGGACACATACGGACATAAAGTGAGAGCCACAGCACCACTAATAACACGATAGAAACAAACAACCTAGAGACACAAATTTACTGAGACACAAAGTAGAAGCACAAGGCGACAGAGAACAAGACAGATGGACACAGCAAAAATTACAGCAAAAAAGGCATTGGTTTCACAATGCGACAGAGATACATACGGTAGAGCAACACAACAAAATAGACACACAGCATTGGATAGAGAAAACAAAGGCGACACACGTCTGTCGGTAGGCCAGAAACACAGAAAAAAACAGGAACGCTACAAAAGAGACCAAGTGCAACAGCAAAAATAGTGAAAGTGAAAGTGCGACCACAATGACGGTGACACAGTACCAAGAGGCATGGTGACAAAGACACAAACAATAAATACATATCTACGAAGACACCACTATTTAAAGAAATAGAAATTGAGGTGTACAGCGATACCACAACAACGATTAAGAAAATCTAAGAGACACGGGCACCGATTCATACAGAGACAGACAGACACATCGACAGAGACACAAAGCAGTAGAAATACCGGTACATGGCTCTAGAGACAAAGAACCAAAAGAAGACACACAACGACCGAAAAACCTGGCGTTAGAAAAAAGACGGAGCCACATGAGCCCAAAGACAAACAGCGACAAATAATCATATATAACGGCAGAGTCAAACATCCCTAGTCACACAAAGCCCCAAAGACCACGATGAGAGAGAAATATAGCGACTGTCAAATGCACCGTCCGAGACATAGAAACAGAGGCGACAAGGTCTAGGAGATGAAGGTTTAGTGCCAACGGAATGTCTAAATACGAAACATAGAAAAAAAATGTCTCGACAAGTACGAAACGAATTCTTCACCACGGCCAAAACGCTTCTGACAGGTAAAGAAAACGTTGTGCAATTGCTCAGTAAGTTTCTTTGTTTGGGTACTGATAAATTCTGGTCGGTTTGACATGAACCTGTAGCATAGTGGCTTAAGCTATCATTTTGGGCCTATAAGTTCAAAATTAACCTCATTCTAGTATGAAAGATAATGATAGATTAAATATTTGTGTTACATTGTTTTGTTTACAAAATAAACCGCTCGTGACTGCCGTTAATTCGGACCCCGGTACCCCTTATCTAAGCCGGGTAATCCAGGTCTCTGCCCCCTACCGCTCCTTACCCAATCATTTGGCGATAATTGGCCATTATTTCATCTTATCGATCGCGGGTGTCAGTACCCGGGTGACGCTAGATGACGCTTCAAGTATCTCAAGAGTACTGTTGACTGGCATACGATAACTTGGCATGTAACATTCATGTAAAGCTGTATAGAAATTTGATGCTATTTAGAACCATTCGCTTTGCCTAGTTGTGACAACCTTTGTCTGCGACAGGGATTGTTTTGCGTTTTCAACTTGTATCAAGGACTCAAGTTCACCATTAATTCCAACTCTTGTCTTTGCCTAAATTACAAGCTAAGCCATCTAACTGGCTGTGACATGCCATGTCACAGCCAGTTAGATGGCTTAGCTTGTAATTTAGGCTGTCTCGGCTAATAATTTTGTGTGTGTGTGGTGGAATATCTAATGAATAATAAGAAGAATTGGTGTAATGCCGCGAATGGTTGCGAGATTGGTAGAAAGGACTTGACTCCTTGAGTATTAACCCATTACCAAACGACAATATTATAGACTTGTCCAAATTGAAAGCATTTGCAGACGACAAAATAAAAGTGACTGAAAATTTTAAATTTGTTTTGGAAAGGGTAGAAAACATTGTGGGAAAAGGAGAAAATGCTGGTTACCAGCATTTTCTCCTTTTCCCACAATGTTTTCTAAAGGCTTCGTTCTCAGGGGCGTCAAAAGTAGGGATTGTGTGGTAATGGGTTAAGAAAATGTCAACAAATTCCATATTTCATGCTACAAATTCGGGACCATAATATTAAGTTTTTTCGACTTCATTGGGCTTGTAAAAAAACGCAATTCACACCAGTGTTAAAATAAATGGATAGGAATTAAAGATGCCATCATATACATGTAATATGATCGTTTTTACTTTTTTTTAAAGGTTCATATTGACCGTTGCATGCTTTCTTTATGGATTACACTGGGTCAGCAAAAGAAAATACAGTTGTTCTATCACTGCTAGAATGGTACATCTTGCTACAGTTAAACGCTCATTTATTCAACAGTTGAAAAGGAAAGTGGGTCGAAAATGGGGAAAATGCGAAAATGGTTTTACTAAGCTATTTACCACACGACCAAACAACAAATCAAATATGGCTAAAATGAAAGGACTTGTCTTTGATAGGGTAGAAAATATTGTGACACAAGGAGAAAATGCAGACTGCCATCATGTATTTTGACACTTTAGGCTTCCTATACATCTACTTGATATGTAAAATTTTGCTTTAAATGTTGAAAGAAAAATAAACATAAGACTCTCTGGAGATCATATACATGTAAATGAGAAACTGATTAATGCTTTATCAGTTGTAAGATTTCATTGGATTTAGGTCTTAATCCAGGTGTCAAAGGAATAGTATACTTTTATGATTTCTTATCAAAAACATAACGAAAGCCCTACCGATACAAGACACCGCCAAATCACATACTTTGTGTAAAGCGTACTGGACCTGTTTTTGACGATGACCTTGATAAAGATCAGACTGCTTGCAACAAGCAGTCTCAGTCTGATCTTTTACTGTATTTATAAAGAGTCTGATAGGGACGTTATGAAATATACGACAGACAAGAATACGTTTTCCGTATCACGCATGTACTTTGTAGGTTTTTTCCGTATCACGTATGTGCTCTTTGTAAGTTTTCCGTATCACGCATAACTCTCTGTAGGTTTCTCCGTATCACGCATGTGCTCTTTATAGGTTTGTCCGTATTACGCATGTACTTTGTAGGTTTTTCCGTATCACGTATGTGCTCTTTGTAGGTTTTCGGTATCACGCATTACACTCTGTAGGTTTCTCCGTATCACGCATGTGCTCTTTATAGGTTTGTCCGTATTACGCATGTACTTTGTAGGATTTTCCGTATCACGCATGTGCTCTTTGTAGGTTTGTCCGTACCACGCATGTACACTGCTGTGTAGGTTTTTCCCTAGTTTTCACGACTCTGGGAAGGAAGGCTTATGAAAACATTGTAGGAAAAGGAGAAAATGCGGGTAACCAGGTGTAAAGAGGTTCACATCGGATTCCAACTTTCGGTCTCATCCGATACCTACCTCTTTATACACGCAGCTCGATATTATCCTAACTACACGCATACGCAGTCGATTGTAGTATTCTATGAGCAGCAATGCTGCCGGTGTAATGCAGAGAAATGACCCCCATTTAAAATGACCGTGGGTCATTTTGTAATGGGGGTCATTTCTCTGCATTACACCGGATAGTCTGTGCGATATTTTGTAAAATGTTCTAAATTATAACAATCGAAAATGCACCAAAAAGGGAGTAAAATTATTTGAAAGACTGGTTTACTAGAATTTTATATCTTTGTTTATGAGTATTCCTATAAAATTGTTGTATTGAAATGTGTGCTTTGTTTTTAATAGCTTACACTCTATAGTCTCCTTTTGACCTGTAGAAATCCAAAACTAATTCTTGATAAAAGAAAAAAAAGCATTCAAATGCTACAGATACTCCAAATTAAAAGCACTCGCAGGCAACAAAGGAAATGTGTGTTCTAATGATAGTATGTATCTTGGAAAAAGTGCTGAAAATATTGTGGGGAACAATGGAAAGAAATGCTGCTTTCCATGATCTTTTTCTTATTCCCATAATGTTTATTGAAACCTTTTAAATGGATGTTAAAGGTGGCCCTTCAGATTTTGGGACGAAAATTTTACAAGACTACAAAAAAAAATCATCTTTATACTCCCAAAACCTTATAATTTTCATACATAAAACCCAAGTAGTCGAAAACCATCCGACAACAAGAGAAATTAGAGATTTACTACAGCCTAGGTTGACACAGACGGGAAACACGGTTTATTTTTACATGACCAACTTGCTTATTGACATACCGGAAATACAGAGACGAAGTTTCAAACATAGCGTCTGAAGAAGACATGGAAAATAATTTTATGTTTGTTATGTTATGGAATTTAAGCGTCATTAATCACGTACCAGTCACATAACATTCCCACAATGGTCTTTTTTTTTATTTTGGGCGCGAAATCTAGAAATAGCTTAAGAGGCTACGTAGACTTCTAAGGGAATACCATAAAAAAAATTCTTTCGTAATTTTATGATTCTTAATTATTGATGATTAGTATTGTTTTTTCATATGAATTTCAGTAATATATATTTATTTTTTAATTTGGTGAGATGTGAAAAACCTAAATACCTACCTTTAAAGTACGAAACATTTAGTTAAAAGATCTATTTTACGAAAATTCTCTATTTGTTTGAGTCTAAATTTTTCAAATCGAAGTAAGGGATTTGGTACAAGATAATGGTATGGTTTATTGGGTAGATTGACCTACTTTGAGCTAGTTTGAAAAATTATAGATAATTGTGCCATAATTGTTATAGTCCTGTCACGAATGTGAAAATAGTTCTCTCTACTCCTTTTCAATGTCAGAGATGAAAGATCTATTACATACACATATCCTTTTTTAGTTCAACCCCTTACCAAACTGGTTTTCACGACTCTCGTGAGGAAGGCTTTTGAAAACATTGTAGGAAAAGGAGAAAATGCTGGTAACCAGCATTTTCTCCTTTTCCCACAATGTTTTCTATCCTATCAAAGGCAGAAATCAATATTTGAGCTTTATTTAAATTGTTGCTTTGAAATGCTCGATGCTTTCTGTTTGGTCCAGTCCGAAATTTCGTCGTGTTGCAAAGGGTTAAGAAAATCGTCGAAAGAGGCTGAGTTATATATCATCGGTTTACTTCGAAAACCTCGTAGCTACAGTTTGTAACAAGTTGTAGTTACGAGGTTTTAGAACTAAACCGACGATATATGGCGCTGAGAGGGTCCTGTTAAAAACGTGTACTTTCATAATTCGTCGGTTTTCTTCCAGGACCTCGTAACTACAAGCTATAGTTAAGAGATTTTTCTTTAGTAAACCGACGAATTATGTTTTCTCATTGACTTTGATATACTAGGACGAAAAAGAAACGCAGGGTAACCTTTCAAGGAAGTTTAGAGGTGTATAACTTGATTGAGAATTCTAAATTATGATTTTATGTTTACCACTGATCAGTTTAACGAAATTTCATTTCAATGTAGCCAAAAGGAAACGAGAAAATGGCTTCTTATTGACAAGTAACCCCTCCTCAGTGAAAAAAGTAAGACTGACTGCATAGCTATGGAGACTCAAAACTTGTTCAATATCTCATATGGTTCCCTGCATTTCTTTTTCATCCTAATATATTTTATGTGCTACTTAACCCTTTACTCCATAGATACTCATTTTTATGCATTGCTTGTACACATTGCTTGTAGGAGCCTTTGGAAAACATTGTGGCAAAAGGTGAAATTGCTCGTGACGAGCAATTTCACCTTTTGTCACAATGTTTTCTATGCTATCAAAGGTGTCATATACCCATAAAAAACGGCTTCATCCTAGCTGTTATTTAGGGTCAATTAGAGATACCATAGAAATGCCTTATGGGGTAAAGGGTTAACAGCAATGTGTGGACTGGTAAATCATATTTAAGATTTAAACAGTAGACCATGTAGATCTAAGATCAAACTGAACGTTCTATGCAGTCTGATCTTTGGGTCTATACTGTCGACAAAAGCTACTTCTGTTGCAAAGGCCTGTGAAAGAGTTATTTATAAGCAGATTTGTTAGTTTTTTTTGCTGCGAATTTGTCATTATTATCATTATTCAACAACATTATAAATACTGCAAAATGTACTTTTTTTTCTACAATAACAAACACACTGTATATGTACATACACTGTACATGCTGTCAAAAGTCTGCAAATATTGCGTTTAAATAACTTTTTTGGTCGCTTTGCAATTAGCAACTCATTATCCCCCGCCAGGTGGCTGTCTACAAATACACATCTATCTAAATTTGGCATTCTGGCTATAAAACCGGACTACTGGTTGCTTTTCTCTACGAACATCATTGAAACAAATGTTCAGCTGCCAGAGAGGAATAAATCCCACCGCAACTACTACCATGAACCCTCACAAATGTTTTGGCAGAGCTCTGAAATCGAACCAGCGACCTCTAGAATAAAAGCCCTGTACGTAACCGTTAGTGATCTGCCGGTCTCGGCAATCAATATGGAAGTCGTAAAGCTGAGCTGCCATAAAAAGGCTAACACGGTCATGATATTCATTGTGTAAAGAATTCTACAAGTGATTAAGTTTTTATTGAAATAGTAAAGTAAAGAATCCCAATATGAGAGCAAACACTTCTAATTAATGGTCGGGCAAACAGGAGGTCACCAAATACTAAGAAAACATTACCTTTATCTGAACAGAATGTAATACACACGATTTTACACTCTCTTTAATGGGACTTATTAAAACGTTTGCTGCGAATTAATTTTTCACTTAAATAGTGATGTGATAAATCTACTTCAATTTTCACATATCCCTTTAACTCTTTCCCAAACGACACACTTTTTGACTAGACCACATTGAAAGCATTTGCAGACAACAATTCAACTCCTGCTGAAAAGATGATTTCTGACTACGATAGGGTAGAAAACATTGTGGGAAAAGGAGAAAATGCTGGTTACCAGCATTTTCTCCTTTTCCCACAATGTTTTCAAAAGGCTACTATTCCAGACCCGTAAAAACCAGGGATTGTTTGGGAAAGGGTTAAACATAAAAAATACAACAGAAACACGGTAAAAAGCGAAGATCTTGGCGTTGGAATAAGGGTTTGCTGGCTTGTCAACCATCTACTAGTATTCTGATGCGATCAGATATGACGTCATTGTACCTTATCTTAATAAGACCCCATGTAATCGACACGTCATACTAACCACGTGACATTCCCGAGAACCTTTGTGAAACTGCGGTGCAAAAAGTAATTTAAGAAGCTACGTAGACCTGAGGAAATACTACTGTAAAATGTTTATTTGTTGTATTTGTCGTTCTTTTAACTGATGGTTTCCCAGCTAATACAAGTACCTTACCTAGTCCTTTACCAAACGACAATATTTCAGGCTTGTCCAAATCAAAAGCATTTGCAGACGACAAAATAAAAGTGACTGAAAATTTGAAATTTATTTTGTGAAGCGTAGAAAACATTGTGGGAAAAGGAGAAAATGTTGGTTACCAGCATTTTCTCCTTTTCCCACAATGTTTTCTAAAAGCTTCTTTCTCAGGGGCGTCAAAAGTAGGGTTTATGTAGTAATGGGTTAACTGATGGTTTCCCAGCCAATTCATGTACCTTACTTAATCTTTTTACCATACGTTTCCGAATTTTGACGACCCTTACAAAGAAAGATTTCAGAAAACAATTTACGACAAGGATCATTTTTCTCCATTTCCATCTATGTTTTCAACTCTTTCAGAGACCAATAAAATCGTTTGAGCCACATATACAGAATCGTATGCAAATGCCTTCAACATGGACGACCCTTAGTTCTTGTCGTCTTTTAACCCTTTCCCAAACAATCCCTGGTTTTTACGGCTCTGGAATAGTAGCCTTTTGAAAACATTGTGGGAAAAAGAGAAAATGCTGGTAACCAGCATTTTCTCCTTTTCCCACAATGTTTTCTACCCTATCATAGACAGAAATCATCTTTTCAGCAAGAGTTGAATTGTCGTCTGCAAATGCTTTCAATTTGGTCTAGTCCAAAAGTTTGTCGTTTGGGAAAAGATTAAAGAGTAAATACAGTAAGGAATCGAGCCATGCTCTGGCAAAAGGGGGCTTAATGCTTGCCCGTGATACATGTAACCATCGCATAATTATTTATCCATAATAGCCACTTTTTCAAACAACCGGCTGCAGGTAGACTGGTCCTAGGACATGCCAAAAAATTGAGTGGTAGCGAAAAGTATCAGCTCAGGTCAACCTGCGCGGACTGCGCAGGCTGACCTGGACTGATACTTTTCGCAGAAGCATTAAGTCCGCTTTTCTCAGAGCAATGGCTCATTCATAATTTAACCATTTCCCAAACGACAAACCTTTGGACTAGACCAAATTGAAAGCATTTGCAGATCGACAATTCAGCTCTGGCTGAAAAGATGATTTCTGTGTATGATAGGGTAGAAAACATAGTTGGAAAAGGAGAAAATGCTGGTTACCAGCATTTTCTCCTTGTCCCACAATGTTTTCGAAAGGCTACTATTCCAGACCCGTAAAAACCAGGGATTGTTTTGGAAAGGGTTAAATCAGTGAAATGAAGAAAACCTTAAAAGCTCCCAATAACGACAAACTGAGTGTGTTCTTCTGCAGTTATCAAACTTGAGTTTATGATCACTTAAGTTGGTGCCCAAACCATAAATATCATATCAATCGCCACTGAATATAGGCAGATGATATCGGCAAGGCATAACTATGTCAAAACTTCATACACATAACATTTCTCTATTGAATTCAAAGCCGTTCATTGTTGAAAATAATCACAAGTGACGTGATAATTTGGGCTCTATTATATATAGGCCATCTAAATGGCAGCCAGATTTCATACGAATTCTATGGTAGCCTGTGTGCGCCATCACATTTCTTGACCTTGACTCCGTTCCGGACTACAGTGTCTAACGAATAACCAAACGATATGAAATTTAGACATGTCCAAATTCAACGTTTGAACCAGCATGCATAGCTCAGTTGGTAGATCGTAAGAATCGTGATCATGAGAGTGTTGGTTCGATCCCCACGGCTGGCCATCTGAAATTACTGATAGTCTTTCGGATAAGAAATTAAGCCGAGGTCCTGGTCACAGTGTGACCGTGCTATACACAGAGCACGTTAAAGGACCAGGCGAAACTTAGGATGGGTTTCGTCTTGTATCTGCACTATCCCCCGTAACAATAAGTACTAACAACCTTCAGGGGGCGTCGCCCATATGGGAAACCGTTGGCGACGATAGATATATGCAAATTCCATCAAAATTGAACGTTGGCGAACAACAAATTGAATGTGGCTCATCTGATGTAATTTTCATTTGAAAGGATAGAAAACATGATGGGAACAGAAGAAAATTCTGTTCACCAGCATTTTCTCAATTTCCCTAAATGTTTACAAGTAGCATAGCGACAACTTTTGTGACATTGGAAATGGCGATTGATAAACTTTTCTACTAAATTCCGCAATATACCATTATGGTAGGTATATAAGTGTAACTGATACCATATTATTAGAGCAATTGAAATGCATTTTATATGGCACTGAAGTACCGTTGTCTTCGTTTTTAAATAGTCTTTGCATAAATGATGGGTCCACGTTTTTGTTTTCCTTGATTTCCTTTACAATCTACATCTCAAACATCTGTCCAGGCGCCATGTTATTGTAACTAGATTAAATCGCACCCTCTATGGCTCAAACCACGCTAAAAGAAGCATTCGGACACTTGCGTAAAGTGTCGTCTCGGATCAGCCTGCGCAGTCCGCGCAGGCTAATCCGAGACGACACTTTACATCTACATTAGATTTTGTTCTTCAATAGTCTTGCCCAAAACAGAAAATTACATGAAAGCGGAAACTGTCGTCTCGGATTAGTCTGCGCGGACTGCGCAGGCTGATCTGAGACGACGCTTTACGCCAATGCCCATTTTCACGTGTTGTAAGCCATAATTATAGGAGTGTTCAAAATGCATTTAATCAATGCTGCACCGAAAACCAACTGTCCCTGTTTCCGCAATGTGGGTCATTCTCGAATTATTTCCCTTGATTCCCCACCAGTGTTACATTGGTTCTGATATCCTTGATTTTCTAGCACTAAATAGATATGCTTTAAATATACTATCGAAACTAAATCTGACCAAGTTGTTTTACGAATCGATTTCAAGTTTTTCTCTGATGCTTGGATACAAAATTTTTAACGGAGTCCCTACATACGATATACATGTACGTGATTATGATATGTCAAATTATATACTACTCACACTTTGATAGGGATCACTTACATATTTCTGTATGGGTTTATATGTTACAACAGTTTTGCATAAACTCTTTACCATACTGTAAAATTCTAGATTAGTCCAAGTTGAAAGCATTTGCTGACCAAAAACTATATGTAACGTGCACTATGTTGTCTGTCATGGGGTAGAAAACATCGTTGGAAAAGGAGAAAATGCTGGTATCCAGCATTTTCACCTTTTCCAACAATGTTTTCCAAAGGCTTCTATCTCAGTGTCTTTAACAGCCGGCATTGTGAGGTAAAGGCTTCAAGATCCATTTCCACAGGTCACTTTATAGATCAGTGTGGTAATGTAACATATTGTAAAACAAAACATAACACATGCCACATATATATATTTAGGATGAGTCTTTTAGGGTGATCCCTAGCAAATTTTGAGTAGTATATTTTCCCAACATGCTCAAGGGAATCAAGGATAAAAAGAAAGGAATACAGGTAAATGGACCAATGTGAATTTACTTTTCTTTACTTTTTATGTGTCAAGAGAAGCACTTTGACAAAGAGTCCATCGTATAGTTTTCTTACCTGAAATTCCAGACCGTGTTTCTCTCTGAGGTTTGCCTTAAGTTTCGGATAGACTCTCTCCATCAGAGCATTTCTTTCGGTAGTAGTATCTGAAAAGAAATAAAAAATCAAAGTGCTGACGCAACTGACGGGTGGGGGTAACTTCACCACGCAACAGAGAGAAAACGTGATTAAGGTCACATTTTAGAGGATAGTTCATTAGAGGATAGTACATAAGGGATAGTACATTTAGAGTATTTTTTATTTTCTGCATGTCGAAGGAGCATTCTACCTCATAATTCAGTCGTGGTTAAAAACAATAGGTTTTATAGATTTTATGGATATATGATTATGATTGTGACAACTTGTCCGGTATTATGCTTCGTGGAGATGCATCAAGAACCTTTTGCCAGCGCATTGCTCACATATATCTTATCTCTTAAACGTCCAAATTGATGAAGTGAATAAGGAAAGGAAGTCACTGTCATTTGACTTTCTACAGTACACCATGCAAATTGTCGAACAGTATGGATCTGCTTTTTCTAACGAATTTTCGCAATTTAAACCCTAACCCTTTGAAATCTGCTGAAATGAAATGCGACTTATACAAGCCGATAGTAAAAAATTTGATGTGCATTGTCCACGAAAATTCTTGATATATGCATTGTTAATGGTTAATGTCTGACAAATCAAAAGGTACGTGGTTGGGTGGGGTGGGGGTGTCAGTGTAATAGTATTTAATCAGCGCTCTGATAAAATCGAGATTACTGTATCTTTTGATGCCTTTATATCAAGCAAGTCGTCACATAGTATGGGGCCATTTTATCTATAAACCGTCGGAAACATGAGATAGAATGCTGCTTTGACATGCAGAAATCTACCAATAGCAACGCGGTTCCTTGTGACAGCTGTATTAAATCTCTTTTCCACCGAATATTAATCATTGGAAAATCATTATCTTATAAAATGACATAATATGGGTTTATTTCGGTGCAATCACCTGGTAGCACTGTACTTTAATAAAATATAATGAACTTTTCACCTTCCCCCCCCCCCCCACCCCATTATTTCTATAAGTTTAATCATTTTAAAATTTGTTTTCTTTTGGTGGGGGGACCTTTAAAGCAATTAAATCACAACAAAGAGAGAACATTTGCATGAAATAAATTATTTAAAAAAGAAAAATCTCTGGCAAGTACCGTATCAGGATATTCTGTTGAGAGAAAACTAAATGTAAACAAATAAATTCAAAATATTGCAAAAAGTAAACAAGAGGGCCAAGATGGCCCTGGATCGCTCACCTGAATTTTTGAGATGACCATAGTCTATTTTTTTTTTTGAAGTACTGAAACATTGGAACCAAATTTATAATTTTGCCAAGCAATTTTCAAAAGGTCACCTGTAAAAGTCATTTCGAAATCTGACCATCAGTTTCAAAAAGAAGAATTTTTAAGAATTCTTTTCTGTATAAGAGCAAGTAGCCCCCATCCACGAGAGCCATGTTTCTTGATGGATCAAAATTTACAAACAAGTTTTGAAAAGGGTCACCCAAGGAACATCTCTCTGAAATTATTTCAAAATCTGACCAGGGTTTTCAGAGAAGAGAGAATTTTTAAGAATTTCATCATGTCCGTATAGTGCAAGTAGCCCCCATTCACAAGAGCCATATTTCTTGACAGATCAAAATTATATGTACAGCTTTTGGAAAGGGTCACCCAAAGAACATCTCTGTCAGATTATTTTAAAATCTGACCACGGGTTTCAGAGAAGAAGAATTTTCAAGAATTTCTTCATTTCCATATAGTGCAAGTAGCCCCCATTCACTAGTGCTATGTTTCTTGGCCAATCAAAATTTCGCAAAACATTTTTAGAAAAAGGTCACCCAAGGAACATCTCTGTGAAATTATTTGAAAATCTGTCCAGCCATTTCAGAGAAGAAGAATTTTCAAGAATTTCTTCATTTCTGTATAGTACAAGTAGCCCCCATTCACCAGAGCCATGTTTCTTGACCAATCAAAATTTCGCGAACACTTTTTGAAAAGGGTAACCCAAGGAACAACTCTGTGAAATTATTTCAAAATCTAACCATCTGTTTCAGAGAAGAAGAATTTTTAAGAATTTCTTCATTTCTGTATAGTGCAAGAAGCCCCCATTCACCAGAGCCATGTTTCTTGACCAATCAAAATTTCGCGAACAATTTTTTAAAAGGGTCACCCATGGAACAACTCTGTGAAATTATTTTAAAATCTGACCAGTGGTTTCAGAGAAGAAGATTTTTTAAGAATTCCTTCATTTCTGTATAGTGCAAGAAGCCCCCATTCACCAGAGCCACATTTTTTGACGGATCAAAATTTCAAGAACAATTTTTGAAAAGGGTCACCCAAGGAACATATCTGTGAAATCATTTCAAAATCCGACCAGCGATTTCAGAGGAGAAGATTTTTAAAGAATTCCTTCATTTCTGTATAGTGCAAGAAGCCCCCATTCACCAGAGCCACAATTTTTGACGAATCAAAATTTCACGAACAATTTTTGAAAAGGGTCACCCAAGGAACATATCTGTGAAATTATTTCAAAATCCGACCAGCGGTTTCAGAGGAGAAGATTTTTAAAGAATTTGCTAAAAAATTCTATTTTGTTGCCATGGCTACCAGAGTTTTTGATGGAATCAAATTCTGTGAACAATTTTTAAAGAGGACCTCCCAAGCAACATTCCTGCCAAGTTTGGTCCAAATCCGCCCAGCGGTTTAGGAGGAGTTGATGTTTAAAGAATTGTTGACGACGCACGACGGACGACGGACACCGGGTGATCCTAAAAGCTCCCCTTGAGCACGTTGTGCTCAGGTGAGCTAAAAAGACATCGTTTAAATTGATTTCAGTCTTTACTAGACACCACAGATGTTTATATTAACATTTATATTGAAATCTTGAAATATGAACGAAAAGGTAATGAATAAAGTAAACATCCAAGATATGAAATAATTTCATAAATTTTGAATGTATTTTAGCATCTTCTCCTTTTCCCACAATATTTTCTACCTAGCTGGAAACAACTCTAAATTTTAGAGTTACCATTTTTTGGTCTTCTGCAAGTTCTTTTAATTTTGACAAGTCTAAAATCATGTTGTTTGGTAAGGAGTTAATTCAACTCGCTTGATAAAAGAATAAAACTTGTACTAATGCAAAATATTTTAGTGTACTGCAAAGAAATTTCTCGTGATCTGATTGGTTAACATGCCGGGAACATAATATCATGTACCCTGGCAAAAACCACGTAAAGCCAGTTTCCCTTTTGAGTGCCCCGTAAACATCACCACACGTGCAACACAACATCCAAAATGGCGGCGTCGGTCGATCACCAGACTGCACATTTATGAACTAAACTGCACGTTTTAGTGACGTCAGTTTCCAGTGACGTCAGTTTTCATAGAATTGGGGCACACGGAAGGGAATTTCTGTCTCTTAAGCATACTCGATTCGTGAAATTATAAAACAGGAAAATTTCGCTCAACGCGCTTTGAAGGGGTTAAACTTTGCAGTATAATAAATTCATCTTAGGGTCAGGTGGCAGGGGACAGGGACACTTGTTCACGGCTGTGGTGAATCATGTCGCCACCTTGCCTTCGGCTCGGGGCGACATGATTAACCACAGCCGTGAACAAGTTTCCTAGTCCCCTGCCACCTGACCGTACAACTAATACTATATTTCAAACACTAACTTATGTCGGATCCTAGTGTGTCCCCTCTTTATCATTATTATTTTCATGTTGTTCAATACGTAACGAGATCTGTATTCTATAAGGTATTTCAGTGTACAATGGGTGCTATTTGATTTCTACCGCCTAAAGTCAATATTGGCATATAACATATATGTAAAAGTATGGCTACCTGTCCTTACCCTTTCTACACTAAACAAAACTTCTAAACGGCCACTTTTAGGCCGGAATTCCCCGTAGACCTCTGTCATCCTCTGTCCAGAAAAGAGGCAGTTCATTTATATGTAGTTTGATGTTTTGGAGAATAACTGACCAGTATAAAAGCATACGCCAGCCTAAGTTTGAAAAGAATTTGTTGACTTGTTCTATTGAAATAAAGTTATTAAACATTCATTCGCCTTACATTGAAAATTGAAAAATCATTTTTGGGAAAACTTCAAGCTCCTTCTCTCGGTTTATATATTAGTTTTGTGTTTTCCCTTGCTTATCTTTTTAACCTGGTTTGTCCGATGACACCACGCATGTGCAAACCACGTGATCCCACCCTCCACTTTAAAAAAAAAAACAGAGATGCTTTCAATCGGCAAAGTCTAGAATCTTTTCATTACATTACCATGTCTCACGTCCAGAAACAAGCTATCAGTTTTTATTTTTCATATCTATTATTGGTCAAATTTACAGGAGAAACAAAAGGTTTTAAGTAATTCTGTATGGCCAGCTGCTCAATTCGAAACCACACCCTTAAGTGTCCCGAAACATCACGTTTACAAGTCCAGTCAGCCATTTTTTTTTCATGCAATTGAACATTTTTGAATATAATATTGCAAAAGGTTTTATCAGCCAGTGGCATTTTTTTTCCCTCCATTATGTCATGAAATGGTTGGTCGCGTACCACTATATACTATGTTAACTTCTACACAGACGAGAAAATTTTAGAATTGTTTTAAGCGTAGCATTTTTAGAAAACAGCTGAAATATGTCTCATGTGGTAATTGTACTTGAAAAGATAGAAAATCATTTTTGGAAACTTCGGAAGAAATTGTTGGTTACCAGTGATTTCTCCCATTCACAAAAGTTAAAAAAAATTAAAGCTTTTCTGTTCAGGACCTTTAACCCTTTACAACACAATCCCGACTTTAAACAGCTTTGAGAAGGAAGCCTTTTGAAAACATTGTGGGAAAAGGAGAAAATGCTGGTAACCAGCATTTTCTCCTTTTCCCACAATGTTTTCTCCTGTCCAAAAATATTTTTTTGTTATTTTTGAGCCACATTTGTATTGTTACCTGCTGGTGCTTTCAATTTAGACTAGTCTACAATTTTGTTGTTCGATAAAGAGTTAAAACGCCAGATGATTTCGATTAGATAAGGCGGGTAGAACTCTTTCATCATGAAGAATGTTATTGTGAAACAGAGAAATATGACTGAGAGGAAGAAACAGGATTTGTTTCCATGCTAAAACCATCATAACAAGCTTTCAGACGTGCCTACAAAATGTGAAGAGTCGACTAAACAACAGAAAGCATTCTCTCGAAAAACCAGGCTAAATGCCATTTATCTAACTTGTGCCTGATAAATCAATTTAATTCAAAACAAAAAATTCCTAACTGTATTTTGAATATACAAGGTTAAGCCTATAATCCAATTGATTTCAATAACACACAAATTGTATTTAGAAGATTGACCTTATGGTTTTCACTTCACACTCAATCTCATTTGTTTGTTGGGTACTAAACGCCGATTTACGCCATATTTCACATAGGCAAGGGCCGTATTTACTAACCTTTTTTTTTATTATTATTATTCTTTGTCTTATTCTCAAGATTTTTTTTCTACATTTTTTTTTTCTATATTTGAAAGTAATCGAATGTTTTTTTTTTTCTATATTTGAAAGAAACCGAATGGTTGAGCTAATCAGAAGTTGTGCTACTTTCTATATCTATAATTTCACCAAGAAATATGTGAAAACGGATCCAGTATGGGAAGTTGTACGGGAGCAGTAGAAGAAAAAGGGGCGGAACCGAGATAACATGTAAAAGTACAACGGACAGCAGAAGGAGGAAAAGAGATTGAATGTCGAGGGAAAAGAGAAGCAGGTGAAGAACTAGCAGGAGAAGAGGAAAACGATCGAGATGAGGAGAGGCAGTAGGAGGAAGAAATACCGGAAGGGAGGGTAAAAGGAGGAAAGGATTAGCGATAGGAGGAGAAGCAGAGTGGGAAGTGACCGTGGAAGCAGGACAAAGCAAGGCGAGGGCGATGTGCATCGGAAGCAAGAGGTAAAAGCATCAAGTGCAAAGGAGGCGGAAGGAGAGGAAAGATCATCCGTACGGTGTTCAAGTGCGAGAAGAACATCAGGTGAAAGGAATGGGAAGGATGGTAGTAAGGTAATGGGCACCAGTGGGAAAGGAGAAGGGAAAATCAGCAGAAACAGAAGGAGATCAGGGCCAAGGGGGTGGGTAAGAACAATGGCAGCAATAGGTACAGAAACAAATAACGGGGTGGGGGGGAATACATAGGCTTGTGCGAGAAGAAGTAAGCAAGGCCATATATGGTAGGAAAGCACCAGTGGGAATGGGAAAATCAGCAGAAAGAGGAGGTCAGGATCAAAGGGATGGGTAAGGACAAGGGCAGCAATGGGAACAGAAACAACTAATGGGGGGTGTAAAATGCAGAGGCAGATGGTTGAGCAGCAGACGGGGGATTGGAGTTGGAGCCAGAGGAACAGGTAACATAGAAAGGTACTGTATAAGAGGACAGACCGAGGAGCAGAAGAGTGAAAGGCTTAAAGAGCTGCAGGATGGACAAAAAAGGGGCAGCAAGGGGCTACGGATCGGAAGAAGCAGAAGCATAAGAAACGGGATGCACAGAGGTAGAAGCAGGAGGTGAGGAGCATGGCATTAGAAAGAATAGGGATAGCTGTGTAAGCAGAAAAGGCAACACGTTGAGGACATTTTAGAAAATGGAGCCTGAAGGTAAAGACAGGAAAAATATGGGGTTGGAGGAGGTGCATGAGCATGTTTGTGGTATCTCATTTACTATAAAATTATCGCGTGTTGAATAAAACTTATAATCTATGTAATGATGTAATGTTCCCATCAGGGCCATCGTGAATACTGGACAGGGATTGCTCCGCTAACCTTTGTGCTGCTAAATAACTACCATGAAACTTAAGGCCGATGGGAAAAATACAAAATTTTGCTATTTCAAAGGTATTATATTTTGGGGGGTGGGGGAAGATATCTCCCTATCGGACAGTGTAGATTCAAGATCAGACTGCACGTTCTGTGCAGTCTGATCTTGGATCTACACTGTCCGCAAAAGGTCAGTGAATCGCGCTTAACAGCCTAAAGATTAACATTTATGCAACAAAGAGATACACCCGTCACGAATTGCGTGACTACTCTTGTCCAACAAGCTATAAATGCATGTCGCCCGAAGAACGTTACATGACACTTCTATTGCTTTACAAAGCGGTTCGATCAGCAAAACATTAATTATTGAACTCAGTCCATAGATTTTTATTTTCACCCTGTTCATCTAAAGACGTGACTCAGTACAAGAGGACTGTGTTATATCGACACCAGGTACCGTATATACAAGTTGGCTTCTTTAAAACAAGAAGCCAGGAGAGGTCAGCATCAATGGTTTCAGATAGTTTATTGGCTTTTAATTTTAATATATTTTGGTACATGTAAAGTAACAAGTAAAAAAGCCGCCGCAAGGAAACCTCATAATTATATTATGCTTTACATGACGGTCATTTGGCCTTCTTGCCGCTTTTTCAAATCGCATGATCTTGCCCAGCAGATTTCTTTCTCTTTTTTAACGAAATTCTTCTTTTTTTCTGCTGCTGCTGGGGGCTGGACTTGAAATGAAACAAATGTACCGGAATTGTAGCTGTGCATGTATTTAGAAGTGTTTGAGTACGCTCCTTTGTTAAGTGAGAGAGAGAGAGGGAGAGAGAGAGAGAAGGAGGGACCACTACCACCACCACTGCCAGCAGAATCATGTAACCAGCATGTTCCCCCTTTCCTAAAATATCTTCGAAAGTTTTACTTTTTACTTCCTTCTAGGTGTCGTAAACTCATGCCATTGCTGGATACAGGGTTAACAAAATCCATAAAAAAGATATATCCAATAAAAAAACTACAGACTGAAAATAGACTTACCTGTGAATGTAGAACTGGTAAAGATCCTGACAATTTTCGAGCCAAGTTCAGGTAAATCATCTAGCTCCCCAGACAACACACGTGTTAATTTTTCGCGCTCCTCGTCTTTAAGTTCATCTTCAAGTTCTTCCTCTCCTCCGTTACCCTCTTCCAAACCGTTTATTCCATTCTCGTTAACACCGTTTTCAACAATCTTCGTCTTATCCGTGTCTTCCACTTTCTCTTTATCCTTTTCTTTTTTCACATTTTTTCCGTTTTTGTTATTATTTTCTCCTTTGGAATTTTCCCTTTTCTCTTCTTTCTCCACTTTGCCGTTAGTCTTTTCCGATTTTTCGTTTTCTGTTTTTGTGGGGCCATTTTCAACTTTGACCCCGTTTTCCATTTTCGATACCACCATCTATATATGGTGTTTTACGCCGCTTTCAACAGTATTTTCCTCGTATCGCGGCTATATATCTAGTCTTTAAACGGCATGGAAATTTCACTTAGATACTACATGGAAATCGACATTGCTTCTGTCTTACATTTTCTATCACCATACTTGATACATATTCTTTGAATTCAGCGTAAGACAAAGATAGCACGAAACTTCACTCATACTTAACTATAAAACTGTTATAGTTTTATCACACCATTTCCTAGCACATTTGATAGACTCGTTCTTTTTTTAAAGTCACTTTTTAATCCAGTGTTAACAAATTATAAACTTTTCTGTTTATGTACATATACTACTAGAAATGATAATTCAAGTATAAACACATCATTACCTAAGCCAGATAGCTCCACCAATTCCGTAACAAGCACAAATACGTGTTGGCTGTTTATAACACATTTGACTGACAAATCCGTTCAGCTATTTCCCTTTTTGTTCCTTCGCTCAACATAAGTATTTATTTTAACCTTTTCCCAAACAATCCCTGGTTTTTACGGGTCAGGAATAGAAGCCTTTTGAAAACATTGAGGGAAAAGGAGAAAATGCTGGTAACCAGCATTTTCTCCTTTTCCCACAATGTTTTCTACCCTATCATATTGAGAAATCATCTTTTTAGCAACTGTTAATTTGTCATCTGCAAAATGCTTTCAATTTGGTCTAGTCCAAAATTTGCTGTTTGGGAAAGGGTTAAATCTTGGGGTGTTAAGAGCGACTCAAATACCTTTTGCGGACAGTGTAGATCAAGATCAGACTGCACAGAACGTGCAGTCTGATCTTTGATCTACAGTGTCCGATATAAGATAAATTTTTCCCCCAAAAAATAACTTTGGAATAAGAATATTGACCGTTTTCATACTTGGATTGAAATTTTCATTTCACTTAGACAGCAAGATTAGAGTTAATAAAAATCAACTATATCCATGTTCCACTGTTTGTCATTATTAACCCATTACCAAACGACAATATTTTAGACTGGTCCAAATTGAAAGCATTTGCAGACGACAAAATAAAAGTGACTGAAAATTTGAAATTTGTTATGTGAAAGGTAGAAAACATTGTGGGAAAAGGAGAAAATGCTGGTTACCAGCATTTTCTCCTTTTCCCATAATGTTTTCTAAAGGCTTCTTTCTCAGGGGCGTCAAAAGTAGGGATTGTGTGATAATAGGACGGTAACTCTTTAGCAAACGAAAATAGTTTAGACTTGTCCAATTAGGACACAACTTCAGCCAACAAAGATTAGTAAATGTGTAAAAAATAATAAAAAAAAAATAATGCGATTAATCAACGGAAGGACAAAAAAAAGTTCTAGGAAAAGAAGTAAATGGTGGTTACCAACATTCATTTTCTTTTCCCACGATGTTTTATTTTTTTTTACACCTGAGTGGGGAATGTTGGAATCGTTCAACAACGGAACCCGCGAAAAGACTTAAAACATCTTGGGAAATGAAGAAAATATTGGCTACTAGCATTTTTCTTCCCTTCCCATCATGCTTCAAAAGTGTTATGTTTTCTCCGTAGGTCGTTAATCAACGAAAACAACAACAGAACCGAAAACATTGTAGGAAAAGAAGAAAATGCTGCTTACCAGCATTGCCTTTTTTTCCATTGTTTTCTATATCCATTTTCCCTCTAGGATCTTTAAACAACAGATTCCATGTAAAAACTGAAAACATTTTGGACAAAGAAGAAAATGCTGGTTACGAGCATTGTCTTCTTTTTCCATTATGTCTTCAATATCTATTTTTCCTCTAGAATCTTTAAACAACTGATTCCAAGTAAAAACTGAAAACATTGTGGAAAAAGAAGAAAACGCTGGTTACCAGCATTGTCTTCTTTTTCCATTATGTCTTCAATATCCATTTTTCCTCTAGGATCTTTAAACAACTGATTCCAAGTAAAAACTGAAAACATTGTGGGAAAAAAAGAAAACGCTGGTTACCAGCATTGTCTTCTTTTTCCATTTTGTCTCCAATATCCATTTTCCCTCTAGGATTTTTGAACAGCAGGCTTCATGGAAAGACAGAAAATATTGTGGGAAAAGAAGAAAATGCTGGTTTCCAGCACTGTCCTCTTTTTCCATTATGTCTTCGATATCCATTTTCCGTCTAGGATCTTTAAAAACAGATTCCATATAAAAACTGAAAACATTGCGGGAAAAGAAGAAAATGCTGGTTACCGGCATTGTCTTCTCTTTCCATTATGTCTTCAATATCCATTTTCCCTCTAGGATCTTTAAACAACAGGCTGCATGGAAAGACTGAAAGAAAATGCTGGTTACCAGCATTGTCTTCTTTTTCCATTATGTCTTCAATATCCATTTTCCTTCTAGGATTTTTAAACAATAGATTCCATGTAAAAACAGAAAACACTGCCGGAAAAGAAGAAAATGCTAGCTACCGACATTGTATCCTTTTTCCACTCTGTCTTCAATATCCATTTTCTTCTGGGATCTTTAAACAACATACTCCATGGAAAAACTGAAAACATTGCGGGAAAAGAAGAAAATGCTGGTTTCCAGCATTTTCTTCTTTTTCCACAATGTTTTCAAAAGCCTCGGGGGTCGTTAAGAAAAACGAGAACATTGTTAGAGCACAATTATTCACTTTCATATCACCTCACTAAATACACAAAAATACCCCCGTCAGTTAAAGATGGTTTCCATAATACTTTGAAGGTAAATATTATTGTCAAACCCTCTCCCTTCAAAAGATTCGATATTCAAAAATAACAACGCATCGATTTAAAATGACAAAGATTCCCTTAACCCATTGCCAGGCGACAAAATTTTACCCTTGTCCAAATTGAGAGCACTTGCGGACGACGATTTCATTGTGGCTCAAATGGTGCATTTTTTCTTTGATAGTGTAGAAAACATTGTGCGAAAAGGAGAAAATGCTGGTTACCAGAATTTTCTCCTGTCCCGTTAATGTTTTCAACAGGCTTCTTTCTCGGGGTCGTTAAAACTCGGCATTGTGTGGTAAAGGGTTAACCCAACCCTATTTCTTTCATGTTTCATACATTTTGTGTGTGTGTGTGTGTTTGTGCGTTGTTGTTGTTGTTGTTTTCAGATATTCCAAATTTTTGTTTTTTTAACAGATAGAAAAAAGTATTGAAGCTCCTTCACATTTCCCGAAGTCATTATCAAATGCAGATAGTTTTTTTTTTGTACAAAACATAAAAGAATGAAAACAGGACGAGGAATTTCGATAATGTCATGATGATTTTTAAACGAGAGATTTGTATTTGTTAAAGGTCATTAAAATCAGGTGAAATGTTTAACCCATTACCAAACAATCCCGGAGAAAGTAAAGCCTTTTGAAAACATTGTGGGAAAAGGAGTAAATGCTGGTTACCAGCATTTTCTCCTTTTCCCACAATGTTTTCTACTATGCTGGAATCAAATTCCAAATTTTGAGTTAAGTTTATTTCGTCGTCTGCAAGTGTTTTCAATTTGGACCAGTGTGAAATTTTCTTGTTTGATATAGAGTTAAAGGCTATCGTTAAGAAGGTCGTTTGAAGAATAGATTTAATTTTCCACAAATATGTCAAAATAAGTTATGAAAGATCTTTTTATATTTACAATTCTTCGAACCTCATAAGGCCATGGATGAATTATTGATAAGTTATTGACGCGTTTTGCTTACAACGTAGATCAAAGATCAGACTGCATAGAACTTGCAGTCTCATCTTTGATGTACACATTAAATTTTCTTGGAAATATTCCGGCAAAGATCTTCCTTGAGACTGTTTCGCTAAGTTTTTCATTGGAGACTTAGATGTGAATTTCTATAGCCAAGCCTTCAGTGATAAAAAAAAAAAGATTTTTTTTTCTTTTCATACATTTTGGGAAAAGGAGAAAATGCTGGTAACCAGCATTTTCTCCTTTCCCCACAATGTTTTCTTCTCTATAAAAGAAAAATCATTTCATATGGGCCAGAATGAAACTGTCATCAACAAATGCTTTCAATTCGGACAGGTCTAAAATCTTGTCGTTTAATAAAGGGTTAAGCACTTTTAAAAAAGCCACGATTTAAAAAAAAAAAACAACAACAGAGTTTCATTTGACTAACCTGAGAGGCAGAAGCCTTTTGAGAACATCGTAGGAAAAGTTCAGAAACACTGCTATCCAACATTTTCACATATTTCCCCTACAATGCATTCTGTCCATTGAAAGAAAAAAATCCAACATTTTATGCCACTTTTACATGAAATTGTTGTACACAAGTGCTGTCAGAGTGCATAAGTTCTAAAATGTTCTCTTTTGGTTTACCCTTTACCACACATCGACTACTTTTAACACCCCCAAGGAAGAAACCTTTTGAAAACATCGTGGGAAAAGGAGAAAATGCTGGTAACCAGCATTTTCTCCTTTTTCCCACAATGTTTTCCACCCTTCCCAAAACAAATTTCAAAATTTCAGTCACTTTTATTTTGTAGTCTGCAAATGCTTTCCATTTGGAAAAGCCTAAAATATGGTCGTTTGGTAATGTGTTAAGGAATTAATGTTTTTATATTTGGCCTGCAACGCGCGAAAAGGGACATTCAGACTTTTGCGTAAAGTGTCGTCTCGGATCAGCCTACACAGTCCATGTAGAGTAATCTGAGACGGCACTTTACGTCTACATTAGATTCTGTGCTACAGCAGACTTGCCCAAAACAGGATATTATATAAAAACGGAAAGTGTCGTCTCGGATCAGCCTGCGTGGACAGCGCAGGTTGATCCGAGACGTCACTGTACACAAATGTCCGAATGCCCCTTTTCGCGGGTTGCAGGTCAATTATAAGCAGAGAAAAGTAGAGAATTTTTCGTTTTGCTCCTGTTTGTTTGCGGATGACGTGAACCTTAAGAGTTAAGGGTTTTTTTAATCTTATTTTAATTATCCTGTTATTACACTTATAACCCTTTACCTCATAATCCCCAGTTTTGAGGAACCTAAATAAGACGGATTTTGAAAACATTAGTGGGAAAAGGAGAAAATGCTGCTAACCAGCATTTTCTCCTTTTCCCACAATGTTTCTTTTTTTTTTAATTTCGGCAAAGACAGGAATCGTCGTTTTGGCCACATTTATCTTGTCGACTGCAATTGTTTCTAATGTCTTGTTCAGAATATTGTCGTTTAGTAAAGACCACACG
Source organism: Tridacna crocea (assembly GCA_943736015.1). Taxonomy (NCBI): domain Eukaryota; kingdom Metazoa; phylum Mollusca; class Bivalvia; order Cardiida; family Cardiidae; genus Tridacna; species Tridacna crocea. The sequence goes on from OX031069.1 coordinate 23,550,627, forward strand.
TCTTGAAACTCTTGGCGCCATACCCTTACTGATTGATTGTATGGTGATTAACGCCGTTTTCAACATTATTTTAGTTATAGTTATAGCGCCGCAGCCAGTGCACCTATCCATGCGTTCCAGGAGTTATTTTCAGCAGTACTCCGCACAATTTTCTTTCCTAATCCGAGCCGGAGTAATGCAGAGAAATGACCCCCATTACAAAATGACCTACGGTCATTTCTCGACGTAGAGGAATGACCCATGAGTCATTTCTCTACGTCGAGAAATGACCGTGGGTCATTTCTCGACGTAGAAGAATGACCCGGGTCATTTTTCTACGTCGAGAAATGACCCTTGGGTCATTCCTCTATGTCGAGAAATGACCGTGGGCCATTTTGTAATGGGGGTCATTTCTCTGCATTACACCGGCACTTCCCTTTTTATGGAATTTTATATTTTGCGCAAGTCTACTGTCGTACAAAAATTGAATGTAATTGTAAATTGTCGTCTAGGAGTAGCTTGCGTAGACAGCGCAGGCTGATCCGAGACGACACTTTACGCAAATGTCTGAATGCCTCATTTGGCATATTGAAAGCCACGTGTAATGACATTCACCTACTTTTAGTAATTAGATTCACCTACTTTTAGTAATTAGATTCACCTACTTTTAGTAATTAGATTCACTTACTTTTCACATATAAGTGTCCATAATTTTCAACGGTACAATAAGCTGCGTGTGGTATAGCAAATGTTATAGCTCGAAATTTAAGGATAATCGTGGGGAATTTTTCGGTATTTTTTTTGGCAAAGTCAATAATTGAAATTGATTGGGAGGAAAAGAATAAAAGCTGGAATCAGTCTACTTGTTATATGTGTGAATTTCGAACAAAGAATGTAGAATCATTGGTAATGAGCCCCTGGGCTGTGCCACGACAGCACAGCGACAACGGCTAATATTGTAAGTGGTTTAGGTTCGAATCGTTGCTCGGAAAATTTCTTCCAAGAATTTATAAAAGATTAGGAGGCTTTACTTAGTCTACGTGGGAAAGCAGTTAGGTCGATTGATTAAACGGTGTTTAATACTGTTTTCAACATTATGTCTTTCATATTAGTTATTCACTTGTTCATTTATTTATGTGCTTTGGGATTCACAAGTGCTAGGCTAAGGTCTTGAAGTATGTTGCCCATGGTCAAACAACCCCCCCCCCAAAAAAAAAAAAAAGAAAGAAGACAGCGCCTCGAGTGAGGATCGAATCCAAGACCTCCAGACTTTAAATCACCTTCACCACTGAACCAAGAAGGACCAAAAAAGCAGGTGACAGCTTAGAAACAAATGCCATCTACCGGGAGATAAGGCGTCAAATAGTTCCTAACCGATACTTAAAGTTTTTTTACACATAGTGCATAATTCATACTCTTTAACACTTTATTGATTATAAATAGGAAGGACAAAAATTTTAAAAAATGCACATATATCTTTTTTTTTCTTTAACCCATAGGCTGCAAAGTGCGACTTACTGGACCTTTGTGGACAGTGTAGATCAAGATCAGACTGCACAGAACATGCAGTCTGATCTTGGATCTACACTATCCGATAAGGCGATACTATTCACTTAAACATAACTTTGGAATCGGTTTTTTTTTTATCCTCAAATTAACTCATTACCAAACAACAATATTTTAGGCTTGTCTAAATGGAAAACATTTGCAGACAACAAAATAAAAGTGACTGAAAATTTGAAATTTGCTTTGGGTACAGTAGGGTAGAAAACATTGTGGGAAAAGGAGAAAATGCTGGTTACCAGCATTTTCTTCTTTTTCCACAATGTTTTCTAAAGGCTTCTTTCTCAGAGTCGTCAAAATTAGGGATTGTGTGGTAATGGGTTAAGTTATTCGACAGGACAAGAATTAACAATAGTAAACCAGCTCAAGATCATGCTAACCCTTTCCCAAACAATCCCTGGTTTTTACGAGTCTAGAACAGTAACCTTTTGAAAACATTGTGGGAAAAGGAGAAAATGCTGGTAACCAGCATTTTCTCCTTTTCCCACAAGGTTTTCTACCCTATCATAGACAGAAATGATCTTTTCAGCAAGAGTTGAATTGTCGTCTGCAAGTGCTTTTAATTTGGTCTAGTCCAAAAGTTTGTCGTTTAGGAAAGGGTTAAGTCACGTACTTTAGCACATGAGGTCTCTGGTTCGAGTCTAGGCTCGGCCAGTTTCTTTCCGAGGATCGATGATTGGCATTGCGGTAGGTTTCGCTCCTCTCTCACTTATGACTATTACTTCGACAATGGTTATGCGGGAAAGCAGCCTTCAGGTTGGAAAGAATATTTTGCAGATTACTAGTGAAGGAAAACTTTAGTAAAGCATGCATAGATGCACTGGCCGTGCAGATGTAACTGAAATTATATTGAAATCGGCGTTAAATACTGGTACCAATAATTCAATCAGTCAATCAATTAATCAAGCAAGCAAGCAACCAAGCAAGCAACCAACCAACCAACCAACCAATTGACCAATCAACCAACCAACCAATTGACCAACCAACCAGATGTAACTGAAATTATATTGAAATCGGCGTTAAATACTGGTACCAATAGTTCAATCAGTCAATCAATTAATCAAGCAAGCAAGCAACCAACCAAGCAAGCAAGCAACCAACCAACCAATTGACCAATCAACCAACCAACCAATTGACCAACCAACCAAGCTAGCAAGCAACCAACCAACCAGTTGACCAACCATCCAAGCTAGCTAGCAACCAACCAACCGACCAATTGACCAACCAACCAACCAATTGACCAACCAACCAATCGACCGATCGATCGACCAACCAACCAGTCAATCAATCAATCAATCAATCAACCAATCAATCAGTCAGTCAATCAACCAATCAACTAGTCAATCAAACGATTAAGTCGCGACTGGCAATGAAAGAGTAAAAAAGGGGAAAAAAGAAGAAAAAAAAAAAATTGTGGCTGTTAAAGTTTCAATGTCAGATAAACAATGCGGGTGAGCATCCTGTCATGTCAAACATCTTGCCTTGAGTCGTGTGTTTTCTAGGAATTTCGCTCATGTTATCTCCTTGAAAGTGCAACAGACGATTTAAAAAAGAGGCCATGCAGACTTTTATAATCATACAAAAATTAAAACAAGAATTTTTTTGTTTCAAAAAAAAAGGTACGAAAGTTGTGAGAGGTACTCGAGTACGAATATTGGCGTTGTCTGCGCATGTCATATTCTTCCAAGATTCGACTGTCTTATATGACACATCACCAGCCCCGAAAGCGGGCTGACTGTAATATTACGCTCTATAAAGTAGCAATGTGGAAAATAGCTTTTATCAATACGTTTGAGGAGAAATGAGACCTGCTTTAGCTCCAGATTTCTCTAAACTGCTGATCATAGTCAAGTGAATTGCACAAGGTAGCATTTTATTGAGTAAACATTTATTTTAGTTTGAAATTCAAAGTAATGGTTGTCGCGTAGGAAAGTGGTTCGGCTCTGTACCCAGGATGCCCAAATTAGATAGATGAGTATTTATAGAATGCCATCTAGGGGACCTTCTGGGAACTGCGAAAAGTGTCAGCCCTGGTCAGACTGCGCGAATTGTGCAGTCTGACCAGGATTGACACTTTTCGCTTTAATGACATTTTCTTTATGAAAAGTGGTCATTGTACCTTGTTATACAATTATTTTTGAATTATCAAATGACCTGCACTATCGTTGATCTGTTTTCGTCTAATTGATGTACAGAATTCCCAGATGATCACTTTTTGCATGAAGGGTCACATATAGATATACGGCTTGCAAAATGCAAAAAGGGCATTCAAACATTTGCGTAAAGTGTCGTCTCGGATAAGCCTGCGCAATCCTCGCTGGCTGATCCGAGACGCCACTTTACGTCTACAAAAGATTTTGTTCTTCAGTTGACTTGCCCTAAACAGAAAATTACATAAAACACGGAAAGTGTCGTTTCGGATTAGCCTGTGCAGACTGCACAAGCTGATCCGAGACGACACTTTACGCAAATGTCAGAATGCCCCTTTTCTCGTGTTACAGGTCAATTACTGTAATTGATAACTAGTATTTGAGGCTAATACTTTAACTCTTTACCACACAATCAAGTCTTAAAAGGACCCCGAAAAAGAAGCCATTTGAAAACATCCTGGGAAAAGGAGAAAATGCTGGTAACCAGCATTTTCTCCTTTTACCACAATGTTTTTTTTTACCCTTTCCAAACCAAATTTCAATTTTTCTATCACAACTGTTATGTCGTCTGCAAATGCTTCCAATTTGGACCAGTCTTTAATTTTGTCGTTTGTCGTTTCAAGAATATTAAATTACCAATTAGTACAAGAAAAGGATCATACTCTATCATATCCGATGGTGTAAATGAGTTCTGGTGCTCCTATGGGCTATCGTTAAGAGAGTACCAACGCTTATAATGCCGTCAGGAATTTACCTGCAAGTAGCTCGGCCGGTGTAATGCAGAAAAATGACCCCCATTACAAAATGACCCCCGGATCATTTCTCGACGTAGAGGAATGACCCATGGGTCATTTTTCGACGCAGAAAAATGACCCATGGGTCATTATTCTACGTCGAGAAATGACCGTAGGTCATTTTGTAATGGGGTCATTTCTTTGCATTACACCGGTACCCGCACAAAATACATGTTCACATTTTCGACCTATCTAAAATTAGCCTACGTCTTAATCAGTTTGGAATATCAATACCTAGGTACTGCACCACAAGTGAAAATGTTACCGATGATGTTCACTCTATTTAATAAATTTTGATCTTTCACCGTAAAAAAAAAACAAACATTTCTATCTATTTCATGCTTTTAACCCTTTCAGGGAGGAACTTTGTCAAAATCCCGTACAGTTCTTTTCAGTTATTCCCCGTGGCGTACCCCTCCCGCATAGCAACGCATTACAATATTATGTCAAGCGCGAGAAATGTAATGTAAATGACGTCATATTTCCATCTGGTTGTGAGGCACGAGCAATTTACACGTAACTAGAGCGCGAGTACAACTATTTCCGCATTCAACTGAAGAGTTAGAGTATGAAAACTGGTATTTTCACTAGTTGTAACCATGAAATATCGAAAAATATTTCACCGAATATTTCTCGAAAACCTACCGGAAAGCATGAAATAAAATAGGGTAAGTAAAAAATTAGTCACTTACATCAAATTCTCCAGTTATCCTAATTTTCAGAAACTCATAATCTATACAATTAAACTTTATTTCCTGAAAGCAAAAGTAAGTTAATTGACACGTAAACAAAAATGCACGGGGAAACAGAAGCACAAGTCACTTCCTTAAGTGACCCATCACGCAAAAAGGGACCTTCTGGGAACTGCCAAAAGTGTCAACCCTGGTCAGACTGCGCGAATTGCGCAGGCTGACCAGGATTGACACTTTTCGCTTTAATGATTGTCTGTATGAAAAGCGGTCATTGTACCTTGTTATACAATCATTTTTTGAATTATCAACTTAAATTGACCTGCACTATCGTTGATCCGTTTTCATCTAATTGATGCACAGAATTCCTAGATGGTCCCCTTTTTGCGTGATGGGTCACAGGTGGTTTTGGAACATTTAGCAATTCCAAGAACTTTAATATAGTATTTAAAAAAAAAACAAATCTCATTTTTTCACGGTCAAGTTGATTTGTTCATTGTCAAAGAAAACTAGTTCTACCGATTTAACTCATTACCAGACGACAAAATTTTAGATTTGTCCAAATTGAAAGCATTTGCAGACGACAAAATAAAAGTAACTGAAAATTCGAAATTAGTTTTGTGAAGGGTAGAAAACATTGTGGGAAAAGGAGAAAATGCTGGTTACCAGCATTTTCTCCTTTTCCCACAATGTTTCCTACAGTCTTCTTTCTCAGGGTAGTCAAAAGTAGGGATTGTGTGGTAATGGGTCAAGATAAGATTAAAAATGTGGAACAAAAACACTCGTCATTTGCTTAAACGTTCAAAATAAACCAAAACAACGAAAACCCATTTCCATATCCAGTTTTTTTTTTTTTCCGGAAAAAAAAAATAATACCACTTATCACAAAAAAATCACACAAACAGAGTAACAAAAGCACTTGTCACTTGCTTAAATGTTCAAGATAAATCAATTCTAAGAAACTCTATGATTAAAAGAAAAAATAATCACTGTCGAAGCTCTTTTCCACGTCAAAGTCGACATGTTACTGGGTTGCTATATAAAGCCCTAACACACTGTCCAATATCTGTATTTAAACGGGACAAATGAAAATCGAACATTTGGCATTTACATCCTTTTCCAGACTGCAGAATTTTTAACTCACCGATACTGAGAGCATTTGCAGACGACAAATTCAATGTGTTTGAAATGGTGATTCTTTTTTTTTTATGTAAGGAGTTGGAAATATTGTGGGAAAAGGAGAAAATGCTGGTTACCAGCATTTTCTCCTTTTTCCACAATGTTTTTAAAAAGCCTTCTTTCCCAGGAACTTTGAAACGGAACATATGAAAATCGAAGATTTGGTATTTATACGTTTACGAGACGACAGAGGTTTTTTACTCGCCTATATTTACTCGTGCAGAGTCAGCAGACGACAACCTGATTATGATCCAAAAGATGGAAATGTAAATCCTTTTAAAAGGGAGTAGAAAACATTGTGGGGAAAGTAATAAAATACTGGTAACAGCAATCTTTTCAAAAGCATTCTTTCCCAAGATCTTTTAATCGTCTACAATACAATCCCTAGTTTTAACGACCCTGAGGAAGAAGCCTTTTGAAAACATTGTGGGACAAGGAGAAAATGCTGATAACCAGCATTTTCTCCTTTTCCAACAATGTTTTCAATCCTATCAAAAACAAATTTCATAAATCGACCCACGTTTATATTGTCATATACAATTGCTTTCAATTTGGACAGTTCTAAAATTTTGACGTTCGGTATACAGTTAAACAGAACATATCATGAAAAATAAAAGATTTGACATTTATCCTTATTCAGACGACAGACTTTTTTGGCTCACCAATGACAGCATTTGTAGACGACAAATTGAATATGACTTGAGAAAGCATTGTGGTAAAAGGAGAAAAATGCTGGTTTACCAGTAATTTTCTCTTTTTGCTACAATGTTTTTAAAAGCCTTATTTCTCAGGACCTTTTTTAACGGAACATATAAAAATCGAATATTTGACATTGATCTTTATCCAGACGACAAAACGACAAAATGTTTCACCGATATTAAGAGCATTTCCAGACGACATTTTTGAATATGACTTAACAGGTGGATTCTTTTTAAAGGAGTAGAGAACACCGTGGGAAACTGAGAAAATGCTGGTAACCAGCATTTTCTCGCTTTTCCCACAATGTTTTCAGAAACCTTATTGCTGAAGACTATTGAAACGTAACATATAAAAATCGAAGATTTGGAAATAATGCTTAACCGGACGACAAAACGTTTAACTCATCGATAATGAGAGACGACAATTTGAATATAATTCAATAGACGGATTCTTTACAAAGAGGTAAAAAACATTAGGGATTTCTCCCTTTTCCTCAATGTTTTCAGAAACCTTTCCCAAGACTTTTCAAACGGCAGGCACCTAAAAAATCGAAGATTTGATATTTATACTCTCACCAGACCAGAGTTTTTTTAGAAACCGATATCGAGAGCTGTAACAAATAGAATGTGAGTCAAATAACGGATTTTTTTTTCTTTTAAAAACGGATAGAAAACATTGTGGGAGAAGTAGAAAATGCTGGTTAAGAGCATTTTCTGCTATTTCCTGTATGTCTTTTTTTTTCAAAGGCAGTTTTTTCTCAAAACCGTTTAATTAACCCACTACCAGACAATCCGTACATTTGACGACCTGAGAAAGAAGCCTGTAGAAAAAATTGTGGGAAAAGGAGAAAATGCTGGTAACCAGCATTTTCTCCTTTTCCCACAATATTTCTACCCTTTGCAAAACAGATTTCAAATTTTCAGTCACTATTATTTTGTCGTCTGCAAATGCTTTCGATTTGGACCAGTCTAAAATTTTGTCATTTGGTATTGAGTTAAACCGGTACCGGTATGGAAATCTAATATTCGGTATATATTCTTAACTACAATAGCTTTCAACCATGAAAAGTTGGCATTCTGACATTTGCGCCCAGTGTCGTCTCGGATCAGCCTGCGCAGTCCGCGCAGGCTTATCCGAGACGGCACTGTACGACCACATTAGATTTTGTACCACAGTAAACTTGCGCAAAACAGAAAAATACATAAAACGGAAAGTGTCGTTTCTGATTAGCCTGCACGAACAGCGACAGGCTGATCAGAAGCGCTACTTTACGCAACTTTCAAAATGCCCCTTTTCGCTTATTGTAGGCCAACTATACATTTTCACAAGAGTCCGTCTATATGCATGATGCAATTTTAAACGCTGAAAACAAAAATTCAAATATTCGACATTTGACATTCTACGAAAGGAACACCAGTCTTTACGCCATTGAATTACGAAGTTTTTGAAAACACTGGCGGGAAAGGGGCAATTGCTCACTTCTGCGTCCTAACGGACATGTTAGTGTTTTTTTTTTAGTTTCTCTCTTATTGGTGGTGAGTTTAAAAGGCAGACTGCCACAGAATTTGATTTCTAAATCCATTTTTCTTGTGAAATTGTACTGATACATAGTCTGTTTCGTCATGGTTTTGTAAATAAAGCGAAATCAAACATCCGAAATAGGAAATAGGCGTGGTTTATTTTTATAAATGACGAATTTCAGAAATGATTTTTTTTTTCATTTGCCATGGCTGCAAATAACCTTTCTAATAATTGTATTTTTTTTTTTATTAAGCAAATAAATCCAAGTGGAAGAAAAAGTAAGAAGAATTTCATGAAAAAAACGCGACGAGAAGGTCAAATGACCGTCTTGTCAAGCATATGAGATTTCTACGCGGCGTTTTTTTTTACTTGTACCAAAACATACTGAAATTGAAAGCCAATAAACTATTTGAAAATATTGATGCTGACCTCTCCTGGCTTCTTTCTTAAAGAAGTCAACTTGTATAGCTTTATATTGTCCTACACGGTAGATTTCTGCGCCGGAAATAACTTTACACCGCTTTGCCGTTCTTAAATCGAAGATACTCCTCAGTAAAAGGAAACACCAGTTTTCTACCAGAATTTTTCTAAATACATTTCTGTTGACTATCAGTTTGAATATTTATTTTCTAACTTGTTCTAACAATTCTGTAGATATTTTTGTTTTGGAGAGGGGCTGCTTATAACCGCAACTGTTAATGTTGCATATGAATTGACCGTTGTCTGCGCATGTCATACCAAAGAATGCCCATATCAGATATATGTGTATTTGTATAATGCTATCTAGCGGGAGATAATGATTCGATTAACAACATTATCTCCCGCTAGATGGCATTCTACAAATTCACATCTATCTGATTTGGGCATTCTGGGTACAGAACGGTTCTACTTTGCTACGCGACAACCATCACTTTGAATTTCAAACTAAGATAAACGTTTACTCAATAAAAACCCTACCTGGTGCGATTCACTCAGCTATGATCAGCTGTTTAGAGAAATCTGGAGCTAAAATAGGCCTGGGTCCGTATCCACCGACCATTCTTAAGAACATTTTCAGTCTTATTCCCCAAGGTTTTCTACATTTGTAAGTAACACAACTTCTGATTGGCTAAACCGAAAGGTTTAGCCAATCAGAATTTGTGTTACTTACAAATGTAGAAAATTCTGAAGAATAAGACAAAGAACGTTCTTATAAGAATGGTTGGTGAATACGGGCCCTGGGTGCGTATTCATCAACCATTCTTAAGAACATTCTTAGTCTCATTCTTCAGAATTTCGTCAGTGTGAAAGTAACAGAACTTCTGATTGGATAAACAATATGGTTTAGCCAATCAGAAGTTCTGTTACTTTCGATGTCAGAAAATCTTGAAGATGAAGAATGTTCTTAAGAATGGTTGGTGAAAATGGACCCTGATTTCTCCTCGAACTTTTTAATACAAGCCATTTTCTCCATTGTTACTTCATAGCAAGTATTACAACAACCCCCCCGCCCCCCCCCCCTCCCCCCAAATGGGGCGAGTGATACGTCATAGCAGACAGGTCGAAGCTTCGAATAATATGACATACGCAGACAACGGAATGAGAAGGGCGCCGCCATTTTTAAGATCATGTGACTGGAGTACATGTATTTCAAAATGGAAGCCATTTAGATACAGACGATATTAGACTAAGGAGCGTAACTGGCCGAGTTGCGACGAGTGCGTGCACATTCTGCATGCCATTGAATCATTTATCAGTTTTTACATCGATAGCGCATTTATTTGAAATGTTCACTTAACGAATTTGCACTCGTGAACAAAATTTTATGCGGTGAACAAATTTGAAAAAAGAGGAATTGTGTCAAAACCAAAAATTGCTCAGAATGAAATAGCATCAATTTGAATCTTATGTGTACTCACTTAGCTTTTATCCTTTTACCGTACTAGATACAAATCCGGAGTTTTAACGACCCTGAAAAATATGGCTTTTGAAAACATTGCGGAAAAAGGAGAAAATGCTGGTAACCAGCATTTTCTCCTTTTCCAACAATGTTTTCTACCCCGTCTAAAACAAAAAATATTATTCAGACTACATTTATTTTGTCGTCTGCAAATGCTTTGAATTTTGGTGTAACCCAAATTTTTGTCGTTTGGTACAGCGTTAAATTCGTTATCAATTTTCACACAGAGTAAACGGTACACAGTCATTGAAAAGGTTCACGTTACTCTTTCCTATGGCAAAATTTTAGACTTGTCGAAATTGAAAGTATTTGCAAGCAAACGACATATTAAGCGTGGCTTAAACAATGGTACTTGTTTTCAAAAGAGTAAATGTACATTGTGGGAAAAGAATCAAATACTGGGTACCAGGATTCTTTCTTCTTTTTCCTTTTTCTTCACTGTTTTCAAACAGATTTTTCCTCAAGGTCTTCGGATCTTTTGGTTATACACTCAATGATTAAAATAGAACCCTTGAGATATGTAAATGCAAAAAAATGAGGCGAGCCCCGGTAGCTCAGTCTGTAGCGTGCAGGACTTGAGAACAAGGGCACGTGGTTTCGATCCCTTGTTCGTCAGCTTCTTTCCAAGGATTGATGATAGTCATTGTGACAGGACTCATTCTTCTCCATTGTATAGGTGATGGTTATGTGGGAAAGCAGCCATTGGCTTGGAAAGAAAATAAGGCGGAGTACTGACAAAAGAGACTCGAGGAAAGCAAGGATATGTGCTCCGGCCGCCGCGATATAAATGAAACCGTTGAAGAAGGCGTTAAACACTATACAATCAATTAGTTAAAACATATTTTATTGTCTTTTTCCTACAAATTTTTACATAGGATGCATTTATACGCACAAAACAAATACGACAAAGACGTTTGGCCGTAAGTTCTCCCAACGTAGATTTGGCCATCCCCTATTGAGCATATATATATATAGTATTCAGTCTTCAAAGGAAAAAAAAATCAATACAATCAATCAACAAAAATTTAAAAGGCAAGTCATAAAGCTTCAAATAATTATACCTATTACATAAAATTAATCATCTCTAAAATTAAACCTTAAACTTTTAGGTACTTTAATGAAATTATTTTCAAACCGATAATATAAGCATGAGGGATGCGATTTCAAAGTTTTTTCTGGAAAAAAAATGTGACCTGTCACACAAAAAGGGGCCATCTAGGAATTGCGAAAAATGTCGACCTGGTCAGCCTGTGCTGATTGCGCAGGCTGACCAGGGTCGACACTTTTCGCTTTCATGATATTTTTTCTGTATGAAAAGTGGTCATTCTACCTTACTATACAATCATGTTTTTTTAAACGATCAAGTTAAATTGACCTGCACTATCTTTGATCCGTTTTCATCTAATTGATGTACAGAATTCCCAGATAGTCCCTTTTGAGTAGCCCGCCCGGGTGGCTCAGTGGTGAGCGTGTCGGACTCTTGACCTGGTGGTTGTGAGTTCGATACCCGGTTGAGGCCTCTCACCTCTGCTGAAGCATGTGAGTAAAGTAGTCTGTGGCTTTGGAAAGAAAGTTGTGTTAGTACTTGTGTGAGAAAGCCAGGAAACACATATGCGTCACCGACCGCTATGATATGACATTAGCTCTTAAAATGGTGTTAAACCCCAATACAACAATATAACAACAACCCTTTTTCTGTGACGGGTCACAAATATATTTCCTTATCAGACAAAGTAGATCAAACATCAGACTGCGAAACGTGCAGTCTGATCTTGTCTAAACTTCTCGCCAAAGGTCACTGAGTAGCGCTGAGCATCCTAAGGGGATAAATCTACGGGTAGTCATACGAACCTAATCCTGTTTCAGTTAAATCCAAACGATATAGCACATAGAAAAAACTCACACGCCACTCGAACACCATTTTATTATAAACAAAAGCATCTTAATTTCCGCTTTTTTATCTCACAACGAACCCACGGTGGTCGACTCAAAATCAGTTGGAATTTCACCGTAATATCCGTTTCGCTTGTTTCTCCGTTGTTACCGCTTTCCAATTTTAACCATTTACACAGACGGCAACATTTTACACTCTTCTAAACTAAAATCATGTGCGGATCAGAAAATTAAACGTGAATCAAATACTAGTAACTGAATTTGTCTCTGAAAACGTTCGACAACGTTGTGAGGGAAATAAAAAAGGAGAAATCCTGGTGGGAAACTCTTTTTGCCTTTTTCCCACAATGTTTTCCAATACCTAGTTTTTAAAGGGTCGTAAAAACCTGAGCAGTGAAGTAGAGAGATAACTCTGCTTTTGCGGGGAAAACTTGAAATTTTTGCGACAAATGGTTGTCGTAAAAATCAAACATACTTTTTACGACAATTCTATATGAAAAAACTTTAGGAAGCATACATGAAATATGTCTCACAAAATTTTCGTCCATCATTTCGATGAATTTGGGACCAGTCCATTGTTTTGAAAACAAGCAGAAGTACTGAAAAAGAGCGGCAAAAGGAAAGGATCGAGATAGTTTCCTTATCGTTCGGCGTTCGTAGTTATCAGGCGGTAAGGGACCGTCCTAGCTTGATTGATTTTGTCAAATGTAAACAAAGATTATCTTTGCACTGCGGGACACTGGGTAACGTTTGTTGAAGGTTTCTGGTCACAATTGGACTTCAGGGTGTCTCTCCACAGCTTTTTTGGATTTTCGCTATTTTTGAAAAAAAAATACACTAAAATCAGCACCTTTGACTCTCTGCTGTACTTCTATCGGCAAACACAGAGCTCCGGATCAAGTTCCGATTGTCAAAGCTGTCTGTACACGAATGCAGCCCGACATTTCATGGTCAAAGCTGTCGGTACACTTATGCGAGCCCAGTGCCATGGTCAAAGCTATCAGTACACTAATATGGCTCATGTATCATGGACAAAGTACATAAATGCAGGCCCAGTGTCATGGTCAAAGCTGTCAGTACACTAATGTGGGCCCATTGTCAAGGTCAAAGCTGTCAGTACATAAATGCTGGCCCATTGTCATGGTCAAAGCTGCCAGTACACCACTGTGGACACCACTGCCAGAACTCTAATGTAGGCCCTGTGTCATGGCTAAAGCTGTCAGTACACCACTGTGGGCCCAGTGTCACGGTCAAAGCTGTCAGTACACTAATGCAGGCCTAGATCTCCTGGCTGGCCTAGACGCAGGCCTAGATCTCAAAGCTCTCAACACACTAATTTGCGCCTAGTGTCATGGTCAAGGCTGCAAGTACACTAATGTGGGCCCTGTGTCAAGGTCAAAGCTGTTAGTACACAAATATGGGCCCAGTGTCACAATCAAAGCTGTCAGTAGATTAATGCAGGCCCAGTGTCATGGCCAAAGCTGTCAGTACGCTAATGCAGGCCCAGTTTCACAATCAAAGCTGTAAGTACACTTATGCAGGCCTAGTGGAAAGGCCAAAGCTGTCAGTACACTAATGCGGGCCCAGAGTCATGGTCAAAGCTGTCAGTACACTAATGCGGGCCCAGTGTCATGTTTAAAGCTGTCAGTACACTTGTTTTGGCCCAGTGTCATGGTCAAAGCTGGCAGGACACTAATGCAGGCCTAGTGGAAAGGCCAAACCTGTCAGTACACTAATGTAGGCCCATTGTCATGGCAAAAGATATCAGTACACTAATGCGGGCCCAGTGGCATAATCAAAGCCGTCGGTACACTAATGCGGGCCCAGTGTCATGGTCAAAGCTGTCAGTACACTAATGCAGACCAAGTGTCACAGTCAAAGCTGTCAGTACACTAAGGCAGACCCAGTGTCACGGTCAAAGCTGTAGGAACACTAATGTTGGCCCAGTGTCACGATCAAAGCTGTCAGAACACTAATGCTGGCCCAGTGTCATGTTCAAAGCTGTCAATACACTAATGCCCGCCCAGTGTCGGGCACTAATGCAGGCCTAGATCTCATGGCTGGCCTAGACGCAGGCCTAGATCTCAAAGCTCTCAGTACACTAATATGGGTCCAGTGTCATGGTCAAGGCTGTCAGTACGCTAATGCAGGCCCAGTATCAAGGTCAAAGCTGTTAGTACACAAATGTGTGCCCAGTGTCACGGTCAAAGCTGTCAGTACACTAATGTTGCCCCAGTGTCATGACCAAAGCTGTCAGTACACTTATGTGGGCCCAGCGTCATGGTCAAAGCTGTCAGTACACTAATGCAGGTCAAGTGTCATAGTCAAAGCTGTCATTACACGTGTAGGCGACTGTACCCACTTGGTTCTAGTAAAGACCTGCACATTGAAGGTTTTTTTGTTACTTAACCTGACGACTTACAGTCGTCACATTGGGGCCCACATTAGTGTGCCGGCAGACCTACAGTCGTCAGGAACAAGACTTTCAGTGCGACATGAAGCACATCGAAAATGATTGTCTGTCCTGGCGGAATTAGAACCGGTAAGCAACATTCGTTACTCTCAGAGAGAGAGAGAGAGAGAGAGAGAGAGAGAGAGAGAGAGAGAGAGAGAGAGACCTGCACATAATAAGGTAGGTTACCGATTACGAAACTTTTGAAAATCATTCAAGTTCTCTCCCTTCTAGACAGATGACACAAAAACATTGCGCTCTGATGGAGAAATGAACTGCTACATTACGAATTTTGTCTGCACATGTCATACTCTTCAAAGATTTACCTGTCTGCACATGTCATACTCTTCAAAGATTTACCTGTCTGCTATGACATATCTCTAGATTTAGACATAGATCTAGAGAAATCTGAGATTCTTTGGTGTGGTTTTTTTTTTTCACAAATTCAAACAACAGACAACCCATACACCCTCCTGTTGGTGGGCTTATACCGCGGCTTATTCCCAGGCCTGTTCGGGCTGATGACTGTGCTGTT
Source organism: Tridacna crocea (assembly GCA_943736015.1). Classification (NCBI taxonomy): domain Eukaryota; kingdom Metazoa; phylum Mollusca; class Bivalvia; order Cardiida; family Cardiidae; genus Tridacna; species Tridacna crocea. The sequence goes on from OX031069.1 coordinate 23,566,020, forward strand.
AGCTAAGCATAGCTAGATAAATCGTACTATTTAGCGTTGTTTTGAATAAATAAATGTGACCAATCACGCAATATCTTGGAATTCTGTACATCAATTAGATGAAGACAAATCAACGATAGTGCAGGTCAATTTAAGCTATTAATTCAAAATTGATTGCATAACAAGGTACAATGACCACTTTTCTTACAGAAAATGTCATGAAAGCGAAAAGTTTTAACCCTGGTCAGTCTGCCCAATTGGCGCAGTCTGACCAGGGTTGACACTTTTCGCAGTTCCCAGGAGTCCCTTTTAATTTGAAATACGCTACATCGATTGACAGTCCGGTTCTGTACCAAGGATGCTCAAATCAGACAGGTCAGTATTTAAAATCAAAGCGCTGAAGGCACTGTTGTGGCGGTTGTCCGATTGATCTTGAGTTTTTGGTCAGACAGACAAGCTGACTCCTTTTATACTGCCCAATCACAATGTGGGGGATATAAGTTTTGAGCTTCAACAGCTAGGATGTTATGGCCTGGACTGGACAAAAATTCCATCTGAATATCAACAAATGGCAATAACACAAAAAACATGAATGGCAGTTTTGGTTCTTATGCACTGCACTTCTCCATAATGTGTTCTGCCAATGTATGAAGTTTCAAGTTGATAGCTTTTATAGTTTGAAAGCCCGGGTGAAAAATTCGAGGTGAAACGATAGACAGACTGATGGACAAGGTGACCCCAGCATTACCCCCTAAAACTTTGCTTGCTGTGGGTATTACAAAACAGGTAAAACAGTTTTGCTTATCACCTGGTACATGTATTTATTTAAATGTAAACTATACAGTAACAAATGTCAGAAATATTACCCCCATGACTATATTTTTTTTTCAAGTTCAACTTCACCGAGCACAAAACTTCAAATAATAATAATAAAAAAAAAAACAGAAAATTAGACATTATTCTTTCCAGTTAATCAATAACACATTCACTGGACCTAAGCTCAGTCATTCTGTTTCAACAGATGTGTCAACACTAACAAAAAACAACTGCATATTCCAAGCAAAATTGCATTTTTGTCCATATTTTCATTTAGGCCTAATAATCTTGGATATTTCTTCGAGGTAATCATGCATATTCCTACCAAAATTGCATTTTTGTCCATGTGTTCACCTGAATAATCCTGAACATATTTTTTAAGGTAATCAGTAACGCATTTATTGAATCTAAACTTCATCATTCTGCTTAACTCTTTACTAAACGACAAAATTTTAAACCAGTCTGTGTTGAAATACTTTGCAGACAACAAAATAAATGTGACTTAAATATTCAACTTTTTGGGTAGCATTTTACCAGCATTTTCTCCTTTTCCAGCGGTGTTTTCAAAAGGCTTCTTTGTTAACATCTTTAAATGTCGGGAGTGTGTGTACTTAAAAAACGTATCGACACAAATAAAAAACAACTGTATATTACCAGCAAATTTGATTTTTTGTCAATATTTCCATCTTAAACTTGAGACAGATGATTGTGAAATTCTTCACAAGAACATAGTTCTTCACGATACGCATATTAAGTCATCAGCAAAAATTTTATTGATGTACATCCAAGTAAACATTGTGTCGTTGAGTTTGGAAAACAAATTGTTTCATTAGCCTGATAACATGTATCATGAAATATACATGGAGGTGCTTACTGAACAAAACTACTGTAAATGTAAACAATCCCTGGTTTTTACAACCTTGAAATAGAAGTCTTTTGAAAGCATTTTGAGAATGGAGAATAAGCCGGTAACCAGCATTTTCTCATTTCCCCACAATGTTTTCTACCCTGCTGGAAACGAATTTCAATTATTTAGCAACATTTACTTTGTTGTCTGCAAGTGCTTTGAATTTGGACCATCTAAACTTTTGTTGTTTGGTAAAAGATTAATTATTCGCCTACAATAGTCGTGCAATAACCTGTTGGTATGTAAAAGAGCTACTAAACAAAATATCCAGCTTTAAGACTGAACAACTTTAAAACAGTATGTCCCTGATCTATCGAACAAATGGCATTAACTAACTACTCAATGATCATCAAGCTGTTAGTAAATTAAATAATCTGTATATATACATAAGGAATACAATAGTAAATACCCATTGATTTAAAGTACTCAAGACCAACTCTGAGCCTTGTAATTACACAAATCTGTCAAAACAAACTACAGGTCTCAGTAGTTTTTTTTTTTGTTCTCCGATCTATGCTTTTTACTATCAGGTGACATATGTCAATGTGTACAACAAAAAGTAACAGCATATTCCATGCTAAACTGCATTTCTGTCCATGTTTTCACCTGAATAATTTTATCACCTACAATTTTACAAGTTTTGGCAAGAACGCAGCTTTTTACTTATGCTTTCCAATTTGGTAAAGACATCAATGTAGACTAAAATATCACACAATCAAATATGCACAGACTAATTTGCAAATGACTGCAGAAGTTGCTGAATATGTGATCTGCTTGACCTAATCGAAGCATTTTAAGAATAACATCAGCTCGCCGAAGCTTCCCTCTTTGATTAAAACTTATAACAAGACAAAAATTAGACACTATTGTTTTCTGGTTATCAATGACCTATTTACTGAATCTAAGCTCAGTCATTCTGTTTAAAAGATATGTCAACAGTAACAAAAAGCAACTGCATATTTCAAGCAAAATTGCATTTTTGTAAATGTTTCCACCTTGATAATCCTGATATATTTTTCCATGTAATCAATAATGCATCTACTGAATCTAGGCCCAGTCTTTCTGTTTTAACAGATATGTCTGACACTTACAAAAAGCAACTGCATACTTTTAGCAAAATTGCATTTTTGTCAATGTTTTCAGTAAATATTTAAGGAAACATTGTATTGTTGAGTTTGGAAATCCAGTTGCTTCATTAGCCTCAGTACATGTATCATGAAATATACATAGAGATATTTGTCTCTGAGTTTCCACAAAAATATATAAAAACTGTTACCTAAAATCAATCTTCAATTCTTAAGTTCAAAACACACCACTTAGTATCTCCGTAAACTATTTATTGATAAGTTAATCTTAATTAGTGCTTAGAGATTTATATTTACAATTTAAACCAGTCAAGTGAAACCACAGGATTTTGTCCATTTCACTGTGGTACACAAGCATTTCGGTAAAGAAAAGATGCATACTGAAATCACCCAGAAGAAACACAAAGTAAAATGTTTTTAAGACTGTTTAACTCATTACCACACGACAAAATTTTAGGTTTGTCCAAATTGAAACCATTTGCACACAACGAAATAAATGTGACTGAAAATTTGAAATTTGTTTTGTTACCAGCATTTTCTCCTTATCCCACAATGTTTTCAAAAAGATTTCTTTTCCAGGGTTGTCAAAAGTAGGGATTGTGTAGTAATGGGTTAACATACAAATCTTTGTGCACAATATCAGTATTGCTGCAGAAAGCTTTTAACAAGACACCCATGCAAAGCTGATTTCCTAGCATACATGGTAGGCAAAAGTAAATACTGGCAGATAACTCTCAACTGAGACAAACTTTTTTGCATAACAATGACAGGCTGAAAGTTCCTAGTCATATTAAGACACAGAGAAATCTAAAATTAACAAAGACCAGAGACTGGCCTTCAGATTAACAACAATATGTAAGATTAAATAATTATTTTTTTCATACACGGTTAAGGAGATCAAAATGTCAGGAGTCTCATCAAAGCTGTTGTTCAACCATTTGAGAATTTTCAAATGACTTTGCATAAATGTTCATAATGGAAAAAATAGCAAGCAACCCTGGGGAATACTACTGTAGCTTAACCAATTACCATACAATAAGTATTTGTCAGCTGCAAATGCTCTAAATTTGGGAAAGTCATAGGTTTGTAATTGTTAAATGAGTCAAAGAATTCTTAATTATTGGGCACAAACATTCATGAACACTTTTTGCACAGCAAAGCCTCCAATGAATCACACTGGAGTATGATTCGAATACTCTGGTAACCATAGATTAACCCATTACCACACAATCCCTACTTTTAACGACCCTGAAGAAAGAAGCCTTAGAAAACATTGTGGGAAAAGGAGAAAATGCTGCTAACCAGCATTTTCTCCTTTTCCCACAATGTTTTCTACCCCTCTCAAAACAAATTTCATATTTTCAGTCACTTTCATTTTGTCGTCTGCAAATACTTTTGATTTTGACAAGTCTAAAATATTGTCGTTTGGTGACGAGTTAAATGACTGAAACCAATTCATGTCCACTTGAAAATATTTAACCCATTACCACACAATCCTTACTTTTGACACCCCTGAAAGAAGCCTTTTGAAAACATTGTGGGAAAAGAAGGTAACCAGCATTTTCTCCTTATCCCACAGTGTTTTCTGCCCTTCGCAAAACAGATTTGAAATTTTCAGTCACTTTTATTTTGTCATCTGCAAATGCTTTCGATTTGGACAAAGTTAAAATTTTGTCGTTTGGTAATGAATTAATATGAAAGCATTGTGAAAAAAAGAAGCATTTGCTAAGACAACCAAATCATGTTTCCTGTCATGTTTCCGGCTTTAGTTACAAAAATATAAAAATACAACAAAAGTGGGACTTACCAATATGAAAAATAACAATGCTTACTGCAATCTAAGTATTGTTTCAAATGGATAACTTCTTATTCATAATATGACAACATTTGAAAAAATATTTAGAAGAAAGACAATATCATCTATAAATACTAATAAAACACTATTGTACAAAAAGCATTCTATGCATCTTTTTACTCTGATTTTGGTATGGTCTTTCTGGTCTGATCCTCTTTCTATACCATTTCACCTGTTTCCAAACAGCAGCTTGAATCTGTTTGGTATCCACAATGTCATGTTGCTCATACCTGTGAATATGTACATATGTTATTGAGCCATGCTCTATTAAAAAAAAAAAAGGAGCTGCAACTGCAAAAAGAATAGACCCAGGTCAGCCTGTGTAGTCTGCCCAGGCTGACATGGGCCCACATGTTTGCCGTTTGAATATCTTCTGTATTTCCATGGACCAGTCTACTTCATGATTCAGTTGAATGATACACAAAATGGAGTTTATAGATCCATAATTATTTGATGCCTTGCTTGGTATAATAGATCAAAGAAATGCATTAAGTCTCTTTTTCATAGAGCATGGCCCATATTTTGACAAATATTTATCTTTTTGTGTTTATGCCAATTGGTGAAACAGTGCCAGATTACTAAATGAGTGTATGTGATATTAAATGATTTTCACAATTTGAAATGAAATGCTCATTATTATCTACTTCATTTAACCTGACCCAGGTAACAATCATTTACATAAATCAATATTCTATTTTTATCCTCAGCATTGCTCGGCATAATTATTATGTCCAGAATGGTCAAGGAAATATTTCACACAGTTTATGCAAATCAAACCTTTACCTACTAGATATGTTGATCTAAAACTTTCAGTGCAGGACACTTTCTCATTTTTCACACCATATTTTAATACCATGAAAAGTAAAATCATCAGCCTATGAGTATGGCATTTCAAGATATGTCCTGCATATATTTCCAGTTCAGAAGAACCTATAATTTCAAGTTGCTAATGAATGAATATTTTTCCTGTGCAGAAGGCAAAACCTATTTTCGACTTGTACAAACAAAACGTTACAATAAGTCATGCTATTAGTCACTTTGTAAATAGTAGGTGTTTATAACCAAGAGTAGTCTCAATTTTAAGCAAAGTTTACCTGATATAAGACATCTGAATTGTCATCTGCAAATGCTTTCAATTTGAAAAAGACAATTTCGAATTGTGTGGTAAAGGGTTAAAAAATACAGCATGCTTCTAATTTACATAATTCAAGGGTTTAGAAAAATGAATCTAATAATTCCTTATAGCCAAAAAATCAAGACAGCTGATCATTTTGAATCTCTATCTCAGAGCATTAATTATTATTTTCATGAAAAAAAGGTTTAAAAATATAAAACCTTCAGTATTTTGCCATGTATGCCTGCTTAGCTGCTATCTGGGTTGATTTCCTTAGAAAGTAATTCAATTGCACCTCCCAAATTGCTCTTCCATATTCTTTATATTTGCATCACTAGTGGCTTCAAAAAGCAGCCAGGAAGTTGTCCAACCAGGTTATCAATCATGGCTGTAAAAAAAAGTGTTTTATAGAAATACAGTTCATTGCATTACAATGTATTATAATTACCTACCATACAGTGAAAAAATTCAAATTTCAGTCTTTGGTCATAAAGACAATGAAAATAACAAATTATATATAATCCACCAGTCTGCCCAGAAATTCTGTAATTGTTCTATGTTACTTGTAAACACTTGTGAAAATATTCCACCAAAATTGCAAATTTTCCATAGAATGGGTTTTGTTGCCATTTTCAAATGTAGCTGGCAGACCTTTGAATTGGTATGTTGTTTCACAGTCACAAACAAGAAGTAGATGGAATTCTGAGGAGAATTTGCAATTTACAAGGGCCCGATTTAGTTTTCAGAATTTAGTTTTTTAATTTATCCAATCAAACTGATCCTGCAACTTCAATAAAACAATGGCCACAGTACATATTTTCTATATTTTGATGTTTCCCCACCCAAAATGGTTTGTAACAAGACCCTCTTTAACCCATTACCACACAATCCCTACTTTTGACGCCCCTGAGAAAGAAGACTTTTGAAAACACTATAGGAAAAGGAGAAAATGCTGGTAACTAGCATTTTCTCCTTTTTCCACAGTGTTTTCATCCTTCCCAAAACAAATTTCAATTTTTCAGTCACCTTTATTTTGTCGTCTGCAAATGCTTTCAATTTGAACCAGTGTAAGATTTTGTTCTTTGGTAATGAGTTAACTATAACCAGAAGACAAAATTTTTATAACTGGTCATAATCGAAAGATGTTGCAGACAACATAATAAATCTTCAAATTAGTAAAACTTGTATCAAAAAGGGTAGAAATTATTGTGTAAAACAAAGAAAATGCAGGTTACTATTATTTTCTTCTTTTCCCACAATGTTTTTCAAAGCTTTTTTTCTTTGGTGACCTTAAATGCAGGAATGACTGGTAATTGTTAAAAACTTCTTTTCACCGTAACAGAAAAATCAGGCCTGAGTTAATTAGGTAAAATTTGGTAAAGAGTAGAGAAATATATTTTATTGCAGAAAAACTGAGTCAGACACATGTACATGGATTGGTACTTTCACTCATTACCAAACGACAAAATGTTAGGTTTGTCCAAATCTAAAGTTTTTGCACATGACAAAATAAACGTGACTGAAAATTTCAAATTTGTTTTGTGAAGGGTAGAAAACATTGTGGGAAAAAGAGAAAATGCTGGTAACCAGCATTTTCTCCTCTTCCCATAATGGTTTCTAAAGGCTTCTTTCTCAGTGGCGTCAAAAGTAGGGATTGTGTGGTAATGGGTTAAGCAAATAACTCAGGTATAACAAAATTTACAAAGATAAAAAGAAAATATGATAGATCTTTACTACCTGAACTCAGTTCCATCCCTCTTGACGTGGTGGGTCATATGGGTCACATTATTTATCATAACAAAATTCACATTTCACATATAAGTATCCACCGTGTCCTTTCTATATTTCTCCAAACAACGCTGTCGTAAGAGAAGGAAACAGGCCAGAGAAGGTAAAATTGACACGCCCTCATTGTTTTCGAAAGAACACCGAATTTAACCTACGTCGGCCAACCTTCAAACTATAACCTGTCGAGGCAACTTCAACATGATCACAAGCCTCAGGCAAACGATCCACAAGCATAGTTATGCCAGTCAAAACTGATCTCGGGGTAAGACTGGGCAGCCTTTCTTTCTGTTTTGCGTGAATCGGGCTTAATTGTAGAGTCGCGAAATTGCATGACAAACTTCTGCTTCGGAAGTCTCAATCTCCGAGCAGAGTTGTCGTTCGTTACTCTCACCGTGCGAGAGAGTGCGGAAGTCTTAGAAAAAAAAAATCGTTTCTTTTTTTTTTAATTTAGATCTATCGGTTACATTAATCGACAAAACACCTATAAAATATTTATATTCTTCATAAAGTATCATTGTATATTAAAACGAAATAATGCTAAAGATGATTTAATCATGCCGTGTCCGGCGGTAATTGACGTGAATGCCCGACCATTCTCTGCAGCTTACCGAGGCAATTCGATTGTTACAAGTACGTAGTATACCGACATTAGCCGATGTTTCAGAATGCAATAACTATTGGCCAACCTTAACTGTCTCTTAGAATGCATTTTTAAGCATAAAATCAATCACTATCAACACTTCTTTAATCAGTAAAATTAGTTTAAGCCGTCTTCTTTAGAAGCAGTAGCTTATTTGGTGGACTACTTTTTATGGAGTTAACTGAAATTTTATGGCGGTTATTAGGTATGTTCATAACCGAATCATAGGCAATGAGTTTGGTTTTTAGATTTATTTATTTTTCGAATTTTGTTTCGAATTTTGGATTTTTTTTTCGAATTTTGGAATTTTCGTTGACTCTGTGGCGACAACCGCCACAAAAAATGCCAGTGTGCCAAAGATAATGAATATAAGATCTTGTCCTGGGATAGAAATGCATTTAAAGTAAAGAATAAACCAGAGACACAGTTACATATGTCCCGAGACTTCCATCGCATGAAAGGCGAAAAAAATTAAAACAGGGGAAATAACTTAGATATGAGAAAATATCTTCAGCAAATATACAACGTTCAGGTTACTTCCCCTGTTTTGAAAAAAATAATGAAACCGGGTAACATTTATTCCTAAATTCAAAGAACTCTGCCCGTCCGTCCCTCTCTCTCTCTCTCTCTCTCTTCGATAAACATCATTTTTACCCAGTCTGTGGTTCGCAAAAAAATATGCATAATACTGACAAAGACACTTCATTTGAAATTTGAAATGGCGACAATTTCTGTTCAACAGAAATCATAATGAACAAGCCAAGTAACAAGTAATATACACATGTGCTTAATTTATAATTATTCAGTATATACACATGTACTTAATTTATAATTATTCAGTATACAATTCTATGTTCTACAGAAAAACGATACACAGTATCGGGAAATGACTTTTAACCCTTTACCTGATATGCCAATATGAGGCTCTTCCATTTCAGCAGCAAATAAAGATATGATGTCAAGAATATGGACAAATTAGGATGCAAATATCTGATTGAGTGGAAAACATTGTGGGAAAAGGAGAAATTGCTCGTTACGAGCAATTTCTCCTTTTCCCATAATGTTTTCAAAAGCTGTCTGTTGTTGATACGTCAAAATGAGTATCTATGGAGTAAAGGGTTAAACTCTTTACCACAGTTACGAGGTTTTCGACGTAAATCGACGATACGCTCTTTATTGCGAGTAAGCTGGTCGTAACAAATAAGAGTCTTTCTTTCGTGGGAAGGGGTCTTAATTCATTTGCCAAAGGTATCTACCTATTTCAGGCTGCGCATTCGGCGCATTCTGACATGGGCTGAACTATTATAAATCATTATGTATGAGCTATATATAACTAATTTATTAACTATATAGCAATATATAAACTATATAATATAATTATATAGCTATATATAAGCCCTTCGAGGTTTTCGAAGTAAACCGAAGATATTAGACAAACTACAAAGGCGTTAACGCCTAGCTATGGGTACTCAGTCCAGACAAACAGGCTCGGAAAAGAAATGCTCCAACCTCAGCTCATAAGAATATAATTTCGTATCTTAATTAACACATCCAAAATCCTGTCCTACCTCAGTCGCATGTGGAAATGATGTCGTCGGTGTACTTGCAAAACCTCGTAACTACAGCTTGTTACAAGCTGTAGGTACGAGGTTTTGGAAGTACACCGACGATATGGTACCCTCATGGGATTCGTGTAATATCGGCTTTCATCGCCAACATCCTATAGATTCGGTCCGGACTCGGTAGTCCGTAATAGGTGCAGGGAAGAGGCGTCTACCGGCCGTTAGATTACGAGTTACCCTAGTCCTGGCCGAATCCGTCCGTTTACTCAGCGATGAAAGGCGATGTTACACGAATCCCATACAGGTCTCATATCCTTAAAGGCAAGGTAAAAAGTCAGCCATAACACTGTCCGTCTTTATATAAGTCAACATTTTGCTTTTCGAGGTGGGGCAGAGTTTCGAAATCTAGATCTTAAAAGCTGCCTATGAAATGTTAACGAAGGGGAGATAATATTTTATCATGTCATTGCACAAAATAGTAGGGCTAATTGAATTCTAGTAAACCGTCGTTATTAAAATGATTTAGAGTCGTTCATTGTTCCCACAAATCCAGTTTTTCCATTTTCCCTTCTAATGTTACTTTTTCGTCAGACTTGTCATAACCTTCATGTCTACTACAAATTGCAATGTATTCATGCGCCAGTGTACTATTTGGTTTCAGTTTTGCAATCGCCTTAAAGTGCGTTATCGCCTTCTTGAATTGCCTTATCTTGATGTATGTATACCCTAAAAGAGCAAAAGACTGAGGATCGTTTATTTTGCCTGTAAGGTCCTCGAACTGTTTCAAGGTTTTAAAGAGATCTTGCTTTTTCTTCAAGCCTATGTAGCAATCACAGATTAAATATAGTGAGTACGAAATAGAGAGAACTTCTAAACCATCACTCGCTTCAATATCTTTCTTGATAAAGTCGTCTGCCACCACTGCCTCCATCCTGCCGTAGAAATTAATCATTTCTGGGTTCTTAGTTTCTTTCTGGACTACTTTCTTCAGGACAGATATACTATCTTCGTATTTCTGGGTTCTACATAAGAAACGGCCATAGTCTACAAAAGCTCCAATACCGCTGTCTTCTTTTCCTATGGCTTCTTTGAAAGCCGTTTCGGCTTTCTGACGGATTTCCTCTCTCTGATCCTTAAATACCTCAGACGCAGAATGATACATGCAACCAAGATGGTCATACAAATCGGACCCTTGCTTCGCGGAAGTATACTTCTGAATAAGTAAACGGCACATTCTGATTGGTCTCCAAATTTCAGTGGGCGGTAGTTTCTCACTGAGGGTAATGTTTTTCTGACTAAGTAGCTGCGGCATAAATTGTAGATGTTTCTGCGCTTCTTTGTCGCCTTGTATGGGTTTGACAAAATATTCTATAGCTTCCTCGAAACCAGAAACACAGTGGGCAATCAGCGAGGACACATAGTATTCGATTTCTTCGTAGGCACTTTCGAAAACTTGATATCCGGAATCCAGGTAGAAGTTATTACTTAACTCATCGACCACAGTAAGAAGAGCCCGGATGGACTTTTCTGTTTCTTTTTTCTTCGCAAAGATTTTACCATCCTCAATAAATGGGTTGAACAGGTCTATGACTGAACAATAAAAAGGAAAAATATTGACGAATGCACAAGTCGTGGTGAGGGAAATGAGATACTGAGCTGGATTTTTGCGAACTTCTGACACCGTTGCCTCTAATTTGACTAAATCTGTTTTACTAAGATGACTCAGAGTATTGTTCTTGACAATAAAGTAGTCTGGCAGATTGGCACAACGAATACATTCCAACAGGTGGTCTAATAGGTAGTTGACGCAGAGCGCAAGATTCTTACGCCAATACTGTGGGTCAATAGTCTCACAGGAGAAATAGAACACTGATTTTAACTGCTGCAAAGTCAATGACCTACTTTCCAACAAATCCATACAAAGTAAACAAAATGCTATGAAACACTGTCTTTGTACAGAAGATATGGACTCCTTGTTTATCATCCTTTCGGCTTCATAAAATGAATACGTCCATTCTATATCCGGGTCATCGCTGTTTGGATGAGCTCCAGGTGTCACGTGACATCCTAGAGACATGATTTTCTTCTCGACTCTTTTACCAGGCCAGCCAACATTGCGTGGGCGTTCGCACCATTCTGAAGCAACATTGGGCCATAATGGATGTCTAAGAACCAGTGCGTATTCTATTTGATCAGGTAACTTTTTTCTTCGCGATGTTAAATTGGTTGTAAAGGTCTTTGGGGTCAAGGTCTCGGCGTCTTCCTCTATTTCCGACTGTTCCTGAATGGTGTTCTGCTTCCGTAGATAAGATCTCGAGGATTTCCCACGAGACGAGACTTCACTCATCAACATTGACTTGGATTTCTCGCGATTCAACGCAGGTGCGCTTTTAGCTTTTCTAGTTGATGATCGAGGATTGAGATTAAGGAATCCAGGTCTCGTTCCATTCTCGTTGACAATACATTCGCAGTTGGCACCCTTCTCGTCGTCAGGGCCAGCTGTTTCCTTAGCAACCATCATACAGTACACTTCATCATCGATACTGATTCTTTTAACAATTTCTCCTTTCTCGTTTTTCCTGCGAAAGAGAGAATTAGTTTCATTGCAACTTCATTGAAAAAGACAATTTCTTATTTGGGTGGAAGGGTGGTTGGAGGTTTCTGATTTTTTTGGGGATCTGGAACAGAAAAGTCAACATCAACTGCATTTAACTACTATGCAAATATGGCCTACATTACGCGAAAACGGGCATTCGGGCATTTGCATAAAGTGTCGTCCCGGATCAGCCTGCGCAGTCCGCGCAGGCTGATCCGAGACAACTCTTTCTGATCGTGTCTGATTTTCTGTCTCACGCAAATACACTGTACGGCGAATTAAAGAAATTAATGTTGACGTAAATCGTCATCTCGGATTAGCCTGTGCGAACTGTGCAGTTCGCTCACGCTGACCTTGACCCAAAACTTTTCGCTACAGGTCAACTTTCTGTATGTCTAAGGACCAGTCTACCTCTAGATTAAATCAGATGTTATAAAAGTGGTTATTATGGATCAATAGTTATATGATGGCTTGACGGGTATCATGCACCATACGCTCCCTTTAGCCAGCATATAGCTTATTTAAAGGATCACAGCTTACAAAAAATTTAATGGGCAGCGGTTTGGAAAGACGGGCTTTAATATATCTTCTAGCGCATTATACTTAGGAAGCCACCCCATGATATAGACAAATCATATTTTAAATTCGGCTGAATCATGGTGTAAAATAGCCCTTTGATATGCAGGAAATTTACGAATAGTAAAAAGTTTCTAACCAAATCATCTTTGCCAGCCAAGATTACGATCACTACGTGGATCTTACCTTGGCTGATTGAGCCCGATTTCGAGATTCCTTCGATGCACCCTCTATTGGATGCTGGTTATTAACCCCCTGCCCCCTTTTACATCATATATCTAAAAGCCAATGAAATGTCGTTTTACAAACCGCTTACGAATACACATGAAGCGATAAGCAGACATCCACGTGGGTTTCCATGTTTACCTTCTATTCGAAAGGTAGCGACCTTGTTCTATCTTTATCAAAGATGAAATGCTACGAACGATTTCATTCGTTGCAGTTACAGCTGGCTGCATCCAATGAAAAAGCGTATTGGGGAAATGTAAAAATCAACTCGATCCGCCAAGGGTAGAGTAGCGTAGTGAATCGTCAACCTTGGCTTGCGAAGATGTAACCGGATTTGCCTGTATCGACTGCCCAAGCTGACATAGATCAATATTTTTTACCGAATCTGCAAGGTTAATATATCTATAGTTTTATTCTTTAGCTGATTTTAAAATTCGTTTTTCTTTTTCCAGCGACTTACACTTGGACAGGTCTAACAAGAACAGATGGTCATCCTCACAATCTTTTCCATGAATTTGTATGGAATGGTTAAAATTCAAATGCATACTTTAATTTTTTTTTGGCAGCTATTGGACGTTTAATGATACAAAGAAAAAAAAAACGTCGAAGAAAAAGCAATTGCATGTAACAATGAGTCTGTCCTTTTTCTTCACAATTCTTTATATCAGATAGTAGATTGTACGGGTATACATGACTGTACTCACATTAGTACTGTGGGAATTCGGAACCCCTCTGGATACATCCCTGTAAAGTTGGGGTCATCAAACGGCTTCTGTCTGCGTACATATCGCATCGGGATGAAGGAGTGCAGAATAAAAGATTCATGGAGGTAAGGGACTCCTGACACGGGATCTACGTCTGTCAAGGCTACTTTGCCGGGATCGATCGTCATGGCCCTATAAATAATTAGGAAAAGATATTATGAGACATGCTCAATAAAAAAGGGGGCTAAATTCATATGCGAAAAGTATCGACACAGGTCAGCCTGCGCAGTGCGCGCAGGCTGACCTGGGCCGAAACTTTTCGCTATTGGTCATTTTTCTGTAGGTCTGAGGACCAGTTTACCTTACGATTATGTTGGTTATTGAGAAAAAGTGAAAATCATGGATCCATAAGTATGTGATGGTTTGCTTGGTGCCATGGATTACGGAGATGTATTAAGCCCCCTTTTGCCAGAGCATGGCCCATATATTCCTATTTTATTGGTTTTTTTATATAAGAACGGGAATGCTTCACTTGTTGCAGAGAGAGAGAGAGAGAGACAGACAGGCCGAGAGACAGAGAGACAAAGACAGACACACAGACACACAGACACAGAGAGTGAGAGAGAGACAGAGACAAAGGGAGAGAAAGAGAGACAGAGAGACAGTCAGACAGAGAGACAGAAAGAAAGAAAGGAAGAAAGAAAGAAAAGAAGATTTTGATCTATCTGTCTATCAATCTATCTATCTATCTATCTACCTATCTATCTGTCTGTCTGTCTATCTGTCTGCCTATCTATCTATCTATCTATCTATCTGTCTATCTATCTATCTATCTATCCATTTATTCATTCATTTATTATTTCATTTATCTATTTATTCATTTATTTATTTATCACGGAATGTCACTTTACGGAGCAATCAAAAATAAATGAAATGTCGTGATTAAAGATATATCAACCTTAACCCCTCCCATTTACATAATCAAAATTCATCATGCGTGCGTAACTCGGGTAAATCAAAATGAATAGACACGCCAACACGTTTAATGCATCAAGCCAATATGGCCTTCCACACGCGAAAACGGGCATTCGGACATTTGCGTAAAGTGTCGTCTCGGATCAGCCTGCGCAGTCCGCGCAGGCTGATCGGACACGGCACTTTACGACTTTATAATTAGATCTTGTCCTACAGAAGACTTGCACAAAAACAGAACATTTCCTATAAGAACGGAAAATGTCGTCTGAGATCAGTCTGCGCGGAATGTGCATGCTGATCTGGTTGACGCTTTACGCAGACGTCCTAATGCCCATTTTTGGACGCGGCAGGCCATTATAATCAAATGAATAAATTAAAGTAATATGACTGTATGAAATATAAAAAAAAAAACTTTATAAAGAGTCAAATGAAGTTAAACAAAATCGTCAGTTAGTATTGAAGACCAAACCATCACATGCCAGTTTATATTACGGTCTGTGAAAAGGTTTTAAAGGTGGCCCTTCAGATTCTTGGACGAAAATTTCACAGAAGTTCAAAAGAAAAATTCTTATACTCCCAAAGCCTCATAATTTGCTTTCATAAAACCCCAGTAGTCGAAAACCATCCGAAAACAAGAGAAATCAGAGATTCACTACAGTCCAGGTCGACACCAACGGGAAACACGATCTATTTTTACATAATCAACTCGCTCATATATATACCTGAAATACACAGAAGAAGCTTCGAAAATAGCGTCCGAAGAAGACATTATGGAAAATAATTACATGTTTATTATGTTATGGAATTTAAGCATCATTAGTCACGTGCCAGTCACTTAACATTATCACAATGCTTTTTTTTTTTTGGCGCGAAATCTAAAAATAGCTTAAGAGGCTACGTAGCCTTTTAAGGGAATTCTGTCATTATTTTTGTAATTTCATGATTCTTAATTATTGATGATTTGTATTGTTTTTTTTTTTCCATATGAATTTCAGTGATATCATTTATTTTTTAATTTGGTGTGATGTGAAAAATCTAAATACCAACCTTTAATGCAACCGAGGAAAAAAATTATCGATCGACGTTATCCTGCACATTTCGCGCAGGCTGACATGACTCGAAATCTTTTGCTATTTGTATACTTTCTGCATGTCCAACGACCACTCTACCTCATAATTTAGTCGGTTGCAAGTCAAAATGGAGTTTATGGATAATTTTCAATAATTTTGTGATGACTGGGTTGGTAATTATGTATCATATACAACTGCATTAAGTTTCCTATCCAAGAGCGCCGTCTGCTCGCTTTGGTCAAAATATCTTATATAATATTGGATTGTGACGACCCTAGATCATATAGAATTGCATTAATCCTCTACCCCCCCCCCTCCCCCAAGAGCGCTGTCTGCCTGGTTACCAGCATTTTCTCCTTTTCCCACAATTTTTTCAGAAGGCTTCTATCTTAGGGTCGTAAAAACCAGGGATTGTTTGGTTAATTAACCCATTACCACACAATCCCTACTTTTGACGCCCCTGAGAAAGAAGCCTTTAGAAAACATTGTGGGAAAAAGAGAAAATGCTGGTAACCAGCATTTTCTCCTTTTCCAACAATGCTTTCTACCCTTCACAAAACAAGTTTCAAATTTTCAGTCACTTTTAGTTTGTTGTCTGCAAACGCTTTCGATTTGGACATGCCTAAAATATTGTTGTTTGGTAATGAGTTAGGGGCTAAACAAAGAAATATGACTCACTGATCATCAATATTTTATATCGGTTTCCTATTTGGAACGGTTCACCTCATTTCTTTTGGAAATCCAAAGGTTAACTACATTCCATCATTGAATGTCCCACAGCGTCCAATAATCTACAGTTGATGAGATATTGATGAACTGACTTGAAAGGTGCATATAGAAAATATAGAAAACGTAATATCATCGAAAGTGTGCTTTTATTTGATAGCTTTTTTCAATTCATTAGAAATAGATTTAGGTTTTAATAGACTTAGATTTAACTTTTTGCCACCTGCAAACGAATTTTCTTCTTCTTCTTCTTCTTCTTCTTCTTCTTCTTCTTCTTGCACATATGCATGTAGCTACTTTTTGATTGACTGTACATGGTGTTTAACGCCGTTTTATTTTAGAAAGTATAATAAAAGATTATTTTAGAAAAACCACGGACTTCATTGCTCTTGTCAATGCTATCTTGGAGTTTGTTGTTACCAGTACTCAGCGCCATTTTCTTCCCAAGCCGCTGGCTGCTTTCCCGCATGACCATCGTCAAAACAATGATCAGTGTTGAGGAACAAATGCATTCTGTCTAAATGACTACCAACAACTTTAGGAAAGAAAGCTACTGT
Organism: Tridacna crocea; assembly: GCA_943736015.1. Classification (NCBI taxonomy): domain Eukaryota; kingdom Metazoa; phylum Mollusca; class Bivalvia; order Cardiida; family Cardiidae; genus Tridacna; species Tridacna crocea. Next base: position 23,583,198 of record OX031069.1, read on the forward strand.
AATAGGGATTGGAACTAGCGACTTCCTGTTCTCTGGTCCTGTACACTACCGATTGCATTCATTCATTCATTCATTCACTCATTCATTCATTCATTGGTTCGTTTGCTCGCTCGCTCGCTCACTCACTCACTCACTCACTCACTCACTCACTCACTCACTCTTTTCGCAATGAATACCATCAATGTTTGGAAAGAAAATCGCCAAACTAAGGATTCGGACCAGCGAGTTCCTGTACTGTTGTCCTGTACACCACCGACTGTATTCGCCAATTCGTCCGTCTGTCCGTCAGTTTGGTCGCTAGCTCGCTCGCTCGCTCGCTCACTCACTCATTCACTCACTCACTCACTCACTCACACTTTAAAATTATCCATTGACCCTCGAGCGAATAAACGAACATATGAAAGAAATAATTTTACGAGTGATTGGTATTTTATAGAGAATTGCTAACTCCGACTATTGTTCACATATACAATAATATTAATAGATAAGTTATATTGGACTTACTTTATTTTTCCTGAAAGTGTCTCTTTTAATCTCAAAGTCAATCTAACCTTGTAAACTGAGAACGTCCCCTTTGCTATTAGCCGATTTCAATTGACAGTGGTACCTATATATCGGTCCAACTTTAATTAAACCATCATCGCTACATTAGATTTAGATTTATCAGTTTCACTTACTATGGTACAGTGATGCGACTGTAAAACTTGACAGTACACGTATAAAATATGCAAGAGGTGCTCGAGCCAGACCTTCTCTAGTGCAATAAAAATAGAATGAAAGCTATTTCAGACTTCTTGGAATTTTTCGTCATATTTTATTCCGTAAGATCTAGACCTAACAGTAACGGATTTACTTCACATCGAGGCAAAATATTTTGTTGACGGTGATGTGTCCGCACTTCCGGTAATGCGGCATAATAATTCCAGTTAGAGTCCACAGTCAAGCGAAAAAGTACTTCCGTTTCGCATCAGAAATCTGCTCCTTTTAAGTATCTAGAGTTCACTCAGAACATTGCTTTTCATTTAATAGAAAAAATCACCGTCACTTTAGAATTGTCAGTTTCATTTACTCCGGTAGTGTTGCCATGATTAAACTTAAACCATAAAGAAGAAAAGAACTTCCGGTTCTTTTACAGAAATCTATCTTTTCATTTAGATCCTAACGCCGATCCCACCTGGACACATTTGTCCCTTTTCACAGTCACTATGGTCAAAATGCCCCCACAAAAAAATCGAACAATGTAGATCCAGGACCTGACAGTAATTTCTATAAAAAAAAAACCTTTTCCTTTTCTTTGCATATTTTCCTTCATCGTCATGTAAATCGCTTTCAGTGCGTATGAAAATAGTCCGTAGGGTAATTAATTAATTGAAACATCACTACTACATTTGATTAATTTCACTTCTAGATCACTTGCTGGGAATTTTTTATTCCGAGTAAGGTAGTTCATTAACCCTTTACTCCATAGATACTCATTTCTACGCATTGCTTGTAGGGGTCTTTGGAAAACATTGTGGCAAAAGGTGAAATTGCTCGTAACGAGCAATTTCACCTTTTGTCACAATGTTTTCTATGCTATCAAAAGGTGTCATATACACATAAGAAACAGCTTCATCCTTGCTGTTATTTAGGGTCAATTAGAGATACCATAGAAATGCCTTATGGGGTAAAGGGTTAAACCCTTCCCTTCTGAAACAATTCTGCAGCAGACGACATATAAAATAATCCCTTTTGACCCTTTACCAGACGACAAAATTTTAGCTTTGTCCAAACTGAAAGCATTGGCAGACGACAATTTAAATTTGGCTCAAATGGTGCAATTTTCTTTGATAGAGAAGAAAACATAGAGGGAAAAGGAGAAAATGCTGGTTACCAGCATTTTCTCCTTTTCCCACAATGTTTACAAAAGGCTTCTTTCACAGGAATTTTCAGGTTCAACATTGTGTGAAGCCTTGTTTTTAACAACCCTGGATTTAAAAAAAAAGAGATTTTTGAAGACATTGTAGAAACAAGAGAAAATCCTGGTTACCAGCTTTTACTGTACTTTCAAACAATATTTGCTACGCTCTTTAAAGGCACACTTGACTCATTCTTGAGTTTCACCTCTTTTATATGGCTGGGTAAAAACCCGAGATGCTGTGGTAAAGGATCGAGAACTCGACATTCTTAGAATAAATACGTTCCGAGAATTACCTGTCAATACAAAAACCCTTTCCCGCTGCAATCGCCTGCAGTGACGGCCTCCATATAAGCGTAGCAAAAATTCTGAGGAAACATTCACTTTGACCATAACTATCATTTGCAACAATGTTATACTTTAGTGTTTCTCTGCGATGTTTCTATTTTTCGTCGATGTTCTGTCTAGTTTTCAAAAGTTCAACGGAATTAACCCATTACCTCACAATCCCTTTACTTTTGACGACCCTGAGAAAGAAGTCTTTAGAAAACATTGTGGGAAAAGGAGAAAATGCTGGTAACCAGCATTTTCTCCTTTTCCCACAATGTTTTCTTCACAAAACAAATTTCAAATTTTTAATCACTTTTATCTTCTCGTCTGCAAATGCTTTCGATTTGGACAAACCAAAAACTTTGTCGTTTGGTAACGTGTGAAGACCTATCCTGTTAAATAAGTACAATAAAACTTTCAAACACTATTTTGAGTTCAATTTTTGTGTAAAGTGTCTCCTTATCGGACAGTGTAGATCTAAGATCAGGCTGCACTTTCTGTGCAGTCTGATCTTGATCTACATTGTCCGTAAAAGGTCAGTGAATCGCACTTTTCAGGACTTTATGAGGAAAATTGTGTAGACAGGAAATCGTTTGCAAAGATAATGACAGTCTCCAACAGGTGTTTATCGTAGTATCGATCGAAATCGACTTCCTACTTATAGACTGGTTTCCTAGACTGACTGCGCGGTGATTGACCAAAATAAAATAAAGCCGGGATCAAAGCAAAAGTATATGTAAATTGCTTCCTGTCGTTTATGTCAACGATCAAAGCATATTGTAACTTTTCTAATGTAAAGGTAATCTTTCCCATTTGAATAAAAGATAGTATTTAAAATGTTTACTTTTGTCACCAAGCAACGCAGGACATGTACATGTGTTTCCTTAAATAACAGCCAACCATAGGAACAAGGAAACAGGCAAGCAATACGTTACAAAATTGCAGAGCCATGTCAGTGATTGAAGCTTTGGTCCCACCTCTGGCCTTTGAAGCTCCACGTCTCTCATATAATACAGAAATTCTTACTGCTCGATCATGTGACCTTTTGCCAGCTCGCACAGCTCAGTTGGTAAAGCGTATGACTCATGATCATGAGGGTCTAGGTTTGATTCCCACGGCTGGTCAGCTAAAACTGCTAGCCTAATAGTTTTTAGCATGAGACGTTAAACAGAGGTCCCGTGTGACGATGCTATACACCGAGCACGTCAAAGAACCAGGCGAAACTTAGGATGGGTTTTGTCCTGTATCTACACTATCCTCTGGAATAATACTAACAGTTTTCAGGGGACGTCGCCCATATGGGAAACCAGTGGCAAATTCAAAATAAAAGCAAATTCAGTCAATCGATCATATGATACCTTTACTATCAGGTGTGTACCTGGTAGTAAAATTGAAAGCATTTGCAGACAACAAAATAGAATGTTGCTTGATTGGTGGTAAATATCGACATTTTGGTAGGAAAAATAGAATGTACTGATGGCCAGCTAATTATTCGTTTTCGATCACAAAAAGATTGAAAAGGATCCCAAAATCCAATGTTCTCCGTCCCCAAACCACCCTGCCCCACTTCCCCAACTCTACCATGCCCTTTCAGAAGCCCACCCATTACCCCTTCACGAATCCCATGCTCCCGTCCCCCAGCTATCCAACCCCGTGTCACCGCTCTCCACGAAAGCAACTCTATGCCTCCATCTTCATGCCTCCCTCGCTCTTCCTATGTTCCTGTTTTATCCCCCCCACCTCAATCCTCTGAATCCCCTCAATTCAATATCCACGTCGACCGACATACCCAACAAAGGACATGACCTGCTGTTGGAACAACTATCCGAACCGGAAACTTTGTAAACTTGGTAACTGTACCGAGCTTGACTTAATATCTCTAAATTATTCATGCTTGACTTTAATCGCATGAGTAGAATTTGTATCGTTTGCGGACATCGTCGATTAAGATCATACTGCACAAACCATGACATATTAACCAAAATTGGATCTACAGCGGCTGTCTCTAAATACTAGATGATGGACCGAAATGTCGCATCGATTGCAGCGGAATCACCTTTCAGATAGCGGAAAAACTAAATAGTCATGAACTATGAAAAGGGGACGTAGTACACCTGCAAATAATATCGTCACAGGTCATCCTGCGCAGTATGCGCGGGCTGACCTGAGCCGAAACTTTGTGCTTTTTGTTTAACTTTTTGCATGTCAAAGTACCAGTCTATCTCATGATTCACTTGGTTGATAGACAAAGTAGATTTTAAGGATATCTAATTTTAGTATGATGTCTTCCTAGGCATAATGCTTTATGGAGATGCATTAATCCATTACCAAACAATCCCTGCTTTTGACATCTTCGCAAGCCAAGGCTGACAATTCACTACGCTACTCTACCCTTGGCGGATCGAGCTTTATTTTTGCATTCCCCCGATACGCTTTTTCATTGGATACAGCAAGCTCTAACTGCAACGAATGAAATCGCTCGTAGCATTTCATCTTTGATAAAAAAAGAATAAGGTCGCTACCTTTCGAGCGGTTTGTAAAACGATATTTTATTGGCTTTTAGAAATATGATGTAAAGGGGGTAATAACCAGCATCGAATAGAGGGCGCATCTCAGGAATATCGAAATGGGGCTCAATCAGCCAAGGTAAGATATACGTAGTGATCGAAACCTTGGCTCGCGAAGATGTACTTTTGACGACCCTGATATAGAAGCCTTCTGAAAACATTGTGGGAAAAGAAGAAAATGCTGGTAACCAGCATTTTATCCTTTTCCCACAATGTTTTCTACCCTTCACAAAACAAATTTCAAATTTTCAGTTACTCTTATTTTGTCGTCTGCAAATGCTTTCAATTTGGACAGTTTTGTCGTTTGGTAAAGAGTGAAACCTCTTTGCAAGAGCATAGTTCAAATCAATTTGGTTTTACTTCGGAATGAAAAACATGTTGACGTTTAGGCGATGTAAGAAGAATATCAGACTTGGTAACTCTATATGGCGATAATTAAGGACAACAACAAAACACGAGATCTAAGACTCCTTGGTCAATATTTACCAATCATTCTTAGGAACGATTTATGTGTTATATTCTCAAGGATTTTCTAACTTTGAAAGTAACACATCTTCTGATTGGCTAAACCATGAGGTTTAGCCAATCAGAAGATGTGTTACTTTTCTAATTAAAGAAAAAGAACGAGAATGAAACTGAAGATGGTTGGTGAATATGGGCCCAGGGTCAAAGGTGAGTTTTGGGTTATATACAGTCAGATAGAGATGGGTAAAGATTGATACCACGTCGGGATACCTGGACAGATCGATACATTCTTATTGATCTCCCAGGATACACAGATAAATAGATCATCCATGTAAATAAATAAAGGTAGGCATATATATAGGCCGAGGTTAAGTCGAACTCGGACAAGTCTTTCCTTCTTTCTTTCTTTCTTTCTTTCTTTCTTTCTTTTCCTTCCTTCCTTCCTTCCTTTCTTCCTTCTCTACTTTCCTTTCTTCTCTACTTTCCACCCTTCTCCACTTTCTGTCCTTCTCTGCTTTCCTTCCGTCCTCTCTGTCCTTCCTTCCTTCCTTCCTTCCTAACTTCCTTCCTTCCTTCTCTACTTTCCTTCTTTCTTTCTTCCTTCTTTCTTCCTTCCTTCCCTTCTTTCCCTTCCCTTCCTTTAATTCTTTCTCATCCCTTCCCTTGCTTCCTTCATTCCTTCATTCCTTCCTTCCTTGTATTTTTATTATAAGCACGGAATACATAACATTTCACTGCTATAGGGGGTCTCGCTTGACTTAGAGATAGATGTAAAGGATTCGTAACCCGGTGGTCACAGGTTGATCCTCGCTCTCTCGCGGTATTATTCTTAGGAAGGATACCTCAGAAAACTTACCTTACCTTAGTGCTAGTGAATCTATGCCATGAATAAACTAGAGCTTTCACTGAATGTGACTTAATATCCGCGCCAGCGCTATGACAGAAACAGGCAATTAGAAGCATTTGTACACAGATGGACACACGGACGGACACGCGGATAGATAGGTTGATTCGTTTTGCGGGGGTATAATAAGATGACGCTGTGATTTGATGGAATCGGGCCCAGTCAGTCATTTTCTTCTATTAATACACTCTCTTTACCACACGACAAAATTTTAGACTGGTTCAAACTGACAGCATTTGCAGACGACAAAATGAAGGTGACTGAAAAATTGATATTTGTTCTGGGACGGGTAGAAAACACTCTGGGAAAAGGAGAAAATGCTGTTTACCAGCATTTTCTCCTTTTCCTACAGTGTTTTCAAAAGGCTTCTTTCTCAGGGGCGTCAAGAGTAGGGATTGTGTGGTAATGGGTTAAGTGGTGATATGGGTGGGGGAAGTATTCGTAATTATTCTAGAAGATTACACGTCTGTCACCTATATTCGGATACTTATTATATGGAATACTCCATCAATATCAAGCCGAGAAATAGTGTCGCAGCAGAAACCAGATGTGAAAATATTACCTGTAGAAGAGAATATCACCATATAAATGCATTTTGAAAATGTGGAGACAAAAGGAGAAATTGCTCGTTACGAGCAATGTCTCCTTTTGTTACAACGTTTTCAGAATGTCGTCTGCGATACGACGCTAAGTGTCGTCTGCTATATTTGGGGGCAGATTAACCCATTACCACACAATCCCTAATTTTGACGGCCCTGAGAAAAAGCCCGTTAGAAAATATTGTGGGAAAAGGAGAAAATGCTGGTAACCAGCATTTTCTCCTTTTCCCACAATGTTTTCTACCCTTCCCGAACCAAATTTCAATTTTTTGGTCACATCTATTTTGTAATCTGTAAATGCTTTCAATTTGGACTAATCTAAAATGTTCTCGTTTGGTAAAGAGTTAAAGATAGCAAATACACAAACCTTGCCGTCTCGAGAGCACTCCTATCTGTATCCATCCTCGAATAATCTATCTACCTATTCTTTTAAACAAAAATCAATCAATAATAGATCGATCAATTGATCGATCGAATGTAATTAGAACTATTTATCCCCTCAAAAAAGTTTTTTTTTTTTGTAAAACAAACTGGCTACATTACGTTTATTAGTGACATAGCTACACAATAATATTCATAACGCCATTCTTAATGCTACGATTACCACTGTACGATTTTACTCTTTTACCAAACTATAAAAAAAAATACACTGGTCCAAATTGAAAGGATTTGCAGACGACAAATTAAATGTAACTGAAATGGTGATTTTTTTGTGTTTTGGATGGGGAAGAAAACACTGTGGGAAAAGGAGAAAATGCTGGTAACCAGCATTTTCTCCTTTTCCCACAATGCTTTTTCAAATGGCTTCTTTCACAGTGGTGTTAAAAGTGGGGACTGTATGGTAAAGGTTTAAAACCCTTTTTATACAAAACAATACTTTTTTTCTTTCTTACTCTGAGGTCGAAGGCTCCTCAAAACTTCGTGAAAGAAGGAAAAATGCGGGTAACCAATTTCTGTTTTTGTATTTTATTCCGAAAAATTAATCTCCCCCTGTAAAAGATAAAACCAATATTTGACACAGCAAATGTTTGCTTTAGGACACATTTTAATTTGTCGTCTGCATAAGCTTTCAATTTGGACTTATCTACAAAGTTGTCGTCTGGTTAAGGGATAGATATCGATTGTGTCGTTGTGTGTATTGATTTACACTATACAAACGAGTTTTCTTTTACTATTGAAAATCCCCTTGCTTAGCGATCGCGTAAACAAAAGACCTTTCTGTTTTAAAGGTGGCCCTTCAGATTTTGGGACAAAAATTTCACAAAAATACTATAAAATCATCCTTATTCTCCCAAAGCCTTTTAATTATCATAAATAAAACCCCAGTAGTCGAAAACCATCCGACAACAAGGGAAATTAGAGATTTACTACGGCCCATGTCGACACCGACGGGAAACACTGTTTATTTTTACATGAGCAACTCACTCATTTTTACGTACCGGAAATACAAAGACGAAGCTTCAAACATAGCATCCGAAGAAGAAGACATTATGCAAAAATAATTACATGTTTGTTATGTTAAGGAATTTCAGCGTCATTAGTCACGTGCTAGTCACTTAACATTCCCGCAATGCTTATTCTATATTTGGTGGCAAATCTAAAAATAGCTTAAGAAGCTACGTAGCCTTTTAACCCATTACCACACAATCCCTACTTTTGACGACCCTGAGAAAGAAGCCTTTAGAAAACATTGTGGGAAAAGGAGAAAATGCTGGTAACCAGCATTTTCTCCTTTTCCCACAATGTTTTCTAACCTTCACAAAACAAATTTCAAATTTTCAGTCCTTGTTATTTTGTCGTCTGCAAATACTTTCAATTTGAATCAGTCTAAAACTTTGTCGTTTGGTAAAGGGTTAAGGCAATACCATCAAAAAAAATATTGATGATTTTTTTTTTTCATATAAATTTCAGTGATATATATATTTTTTTAATTTGGTAGGATATGAAAATTCTAAATACCCACCTTTAAGTCAAGATTCTTTCCACTCTAAAACTATCTTTTCGAAAAGTAGAGATTAAGCTCTGACTGCGTCTAAATGCAGACTGATCTTTATCTGTATTTTTTGTAATCGATGTCGAGCTTTTTTTTTTTCATTTTCAGCTTTAAAATACCAGTTTTGAATCAGGGAGATAATTCCATATAACGTCAAATTCCATTGATCATATCGTCAAATTTTGCCAAACAATCCTGTACTTCTAAGGACAATATACATGTAATTGAACAACAGAGATAACTAATTAATGATTTTTTTTAAATTTAATTTGTATCAGTCCAACGTTTGTCTTAGTGTCAATTTATAGCTTTTCCTACAGCTAAGCTTTGATTCCACTGAAACAGAGCCTTGATCAAACCCACAACCTTCCGCAACTTTGGTTGACACAGCCCTTAACAATACAATGCAATACAATACAAAACAATACAATACAATACAATACAATATAGCTGCTTTATTTCGACCAGATATGTAAAAAAGATATGTGGAATAAACACAACGCCAGGCTGATAACGGGCTAATGTCCTGTCACTAAAAACACATTGTAAGGGAGGTAACCATGTACGGATACAAATCAATACTGCTGTTGAATTACTTCCCTTGAATTATAGGTAACGCATTTCTAGACATCGGCTTGCAAAGATAAGACATTAGCGGATAGCATTTATCAAGTTAAGACCGCACAGATCCTGCAGTCTGATCCTTAGTCTATGCCGTCCATTTTTTCACTTGCGTTTGGAGTAACAATCTTTTTGAGGTTATCCATATTTTACATATACATGTATGTTTTGAACTCAATCAAACCACAATACATTTTAGGCTTGTCCAAATCGAAAGCAATTGCAGACGACAAGATAGAAGTGAATGGAAATTTGAAATTTGTTTCGTAATGCGTAGAAACCATTGTGGGAAAAGGAGAAAATGCTGGTAACCAGCATTTTCTACTTTTCCCACAATGTTTTCTAAAGGCTTCTTTCTTAGGGTCGTAAAAAGTTGGGATTGTGAAGTAATGGGTTAAAGCCGTGAGGTATAAAAATTGTTCCACTAGGTAAAGTATAAATTGCATGGACCACACAGTCGCTAAAGGGAAGACACAAAGGGAGACAATCTCCGCTACATTGAAGCTAAACAACCATTCGGCAAACCTCGGATCACCCGTTGATCGAATCCCTCGGCTGGTCGGCGTACGTACACGGTACATTTCTTCGCCGGAAATAAAGCACTTTACTGCGCTATGAATCATAAAGCTCCACCCACAAAATAGACCGGTCACATTTTTTCATTCGATATCATTATTTCATACATTTCCGATGAAAAAAAAAAATGTTTCGTTTAATTTATGTTACGTAAGTATCATTTTCAAGAGAAATTTTGGCGAGAAACTGAATGTTGTTCACTGCGTTATATTTATCAACCCTTTTTCTGCTTTGTCAATTTTTATTCGAGATTAAAATCCTAAATATTGCTATTTCAAAACTATTTTCTGGAGAACAACATCCCCTCATCGAACAATGTGGATTAAACAGAGCTCCAGATAGACAGAATTATTTTGATTTTAAAGTCAGAAATACTAATTATTCTGCTGAAACCCTATGTTATGGTGCTCACCCTCAACATAGGTTTAAAAGAGAAATACTGGACTTAGAATACCATCACTCCCACTTATCTTGGGCTCTGATTAAAGATCAGACTGCACGTTCTGTCCAATATGATCTTAATCTACACTGTCCGCAAAAGGTAAATGAGTCGCGCTCAGCAGCCTATGCGTAAAGAGGAATTTTAACGTGCACCGGCATATTTTAGATCATGTGACCGGAAGTAACACTCAGTGGCGCCATCTTAATGCAGTCGCATTATCTCCCGCTAGATGGCATTCTATAAATACTCGAATCTTCGAAGAATATGACATGCGCAGACAACGGATACAGTCGAGGTTTGAGGTAGTAACGGAATTGGCCGAAATGTAACGAGTGGCAGAGCAACTTCCCCAATCTTGAATGACAGTAGGTGACTCTAAGCCCCAGTTTTGCCGGATCTTGCAGAACTCTGACAAAAAAAATGTAAAGAAGTTCAGCGGTCATAGACATTAATCATTCTGAAATTAACAATAATTGTGTCATATTCTGTGAAAAGGTGGTTTAACACTTTACCAAACGACAAAATTTTAGGCTCGTCCAAACCGAAAGCATTTGCAGACGACAAAATAAAAGTGACTGAAAATTTGAAATTGGTTTTGTGAAGGGTAGAAAACATTGTGGGAAAAGGAGAAAATGCTGGTTACCAGCATTTTCTCCTTTTCCACACAATGTTTTCCTAAGGCTTCTTTCTCAGGGGCGACAAAAGTAGGGATTCTGTGGTAATGGGTTAAAGGTGGCCCTTCAGATTTTGGGACAGAAATTTTATAAAAATACAAAAAAATCATCCTAATACTCCAAAAGCCTTATAATTTTCATTTATTAAAACCCAGTAGTCGAAAACCATCCGACAACTAGATAAATTAGAGATTTACTACAGCCCAGGTCGACACTGAAGGGAAATACGGTCTATTTTTACATAAGCAACTCGCTTATTTACGTACCGGAAATATACAGACGAGGCTTCAAACATGGCATCCGAACTTCTAGACATTATTCAAAATAATTACATTTTGTTATGTTATGGAATTTAATAGTCATTAGTCACGTGCAAGTCACTTAACATTCCCACAATGCTTTTTTATTTTTGGCGGGAAATCAAAAAATAGCTTAAGAGGCTACGTAGCCTTTTAAGGGAATACCACAAAAAAAAATTTTTTTTTGTAATTTTATGATTCTTAATTACTGATGATTTGTATTGTTTTTTCATATAAATTTCAGTGACATATATTTTTTTTAATTTGGTGTGATGTGAAAATTCTAAATACCCACCTTTAAATCGTATGCAAAGAAACCTCGATAAGAGATTTCGGCCGAGCCTTAACTCGAATCCACAATGTCAAGGGGATTGATCTCTGGTATTCATAAACTAAAGAGCAATGCGCTGTGAAAAAACACCTGCAGACAGTAACGACCCATATCAGCATGTGCAGTCTGCACAGGTCTGTGTGGTTCGAAACTTTTTACCAAATGTAAATTTGTACTATGACAAAAAGTCCAATGACAAGCTACCTCATGATCCAGTCAATTGTTCGACAAAATGAATTCTATTGGTATTCAACCCTTTACTACACAATCCCGACTTTTAACATTCATGTGAAAGAAGTCTTTTGAAAACACTGTGGGAAAAGGAGAAAATGCTGATAACCAGCATTTTCTCCTTATCCCACGATGTTTTCTTCCCTTCCTAAAACAAATTTCGATTCTTTAGTCACATTTATTTTGTCGCCTGCAAATGCTGTCAATTTGCACCAGTCTAATATTTGGTCGTTTGGTAAAGAGGTAGAATAATCCTATAACATGCAAAAATTTTTACCAAGAGCAAAAAGTTTCGACATAGGTCAGCCTGCGCGGACTGCGCAGGATGACCTGAGTCGATACTTTTTGCAGATGCCTTAAGCCCCCTTTTTTCACAGCGCCTGTCTAATTTATTCATTCGTTCATTCAGTGCTAAGACAGTAGACGAGTACTCGCCAAAATGAAGGTGAGACCTGAAGCCCCATTTACCTGTTTCATAGACATAAGACCTTTGTCCCGCATAGACATTGGTTCCAGGTTAAAAACCCGCCTCTGCATCGACCTATGGTGTCGCCAGATTCGTCCATGTGGCGAGTCATACAGCTTGTCTTCTTTTTTCTGGATAAAACAGATTTTCTTTACAAGAGGGCCATCATATATGGCCCTGTATCGCTCCACTGGCTAATAAGTTAACCCTTTCCCAAACAATCCCTGGTTTTTACGGGTCTGGAATAGTAGTCTTTTGAAAACATTGTGGGAAAAGGAGAAAATGCTGGTAACCAGCATTTTCTCCTGTTCCCACAATGTTTTCTACCCTATCATAGACAGAAATCATCTTTTCAGCAAGAGTTGAATTGTCGTCTGCAAATGCTTTCAATTTGGTCTAGTCCAAAAGTTTGTCGTTTGGGAAAGGGTTAAAACACTACCAGCCAAACATTACAATACTTGGCCAATTGGTTTCAAACTTGAAGACATATATACAAATTCTTTTCTATGAAATCCTACGAGAAAGTTATGACCCCTAGGCAAAGCCATTTTTGACCATAGAGCTATAACTAATTGAATCTTGGTGGAGGTCCATGAGATACCAAATAATACAGTCTAGAATGTGTGGTTAGAAACAAGAAGACTTTGAAAGTTTCCTCAATAAAATGCCCTGTAAAACATGAAACCCCTGATACAGGGCTAAATTTAGCTGTCATAGGTCTTCCGGTTAGTTACAAGAAGATGTATATAAGCCCATGAAAACCTTTTAACCCCTGGAGTGGGGCCAAACTGGATCCCCAAGGCTGTTCCAGAAAGTGTGTGGAAAGTTTTCAAAGATTAGATTGCGCTTTTTGTGTAGTCTAACGCAGCTTGATCTACAAAACCCTAACAATTGATCGAGTAATTTTTACCTACTGAATGAATTAGGTGAAACTTTCAAACCGAAAGTAAATACCCAAATGTAACTATTTCAAAGTTATTGTTGTTGATGTTGTTGTTATTGTTGGGAAAAAATATCTCCTCATCGGACAGTGTAGATCCAAGATAAGGTCTGACCTTGGATCTACACTGTCCGCCAAAGGTCGTTGTCCTCATCAGCATAAAATGTTAATTCCAATTACCTGTTCCTCCATTCTCGCCAGAGAAGTCAGGAGTTCCTGGGAACGTCTGTTGATCTTCTCTCTCTGTTTCTTGATCCTGATCGTCATGTCCACAGCGTACCTCTCGTATAGGTCCATCTTCTCTTTAGCGACCGCCTCTATCCTTAGCCACTGGGACTGTGTGAAGAGAAAATTGTTTACTCGAGATTTCTTTTCACGCAGTTCCAAATTCGATTTCATTCATATGATGGCGATTTTAGATTCACATCGACATTATTCTATCGAATGTCTCTCTTAACCCTTTACTCCATAGATACTCATTTCTACGCATTGCTTGAGGGAGCCTTTGGAAAACATTGTGGCAAAAGGTGAAATTGCTCGTAACGAGCAATTTCACCTTTTGTCACAATGTTTTCTATGCTATCAAAAGGTGTCATTAACACATAAGAAACTGCTTCAACTTTACTGTTATTTAGGGTCAACTAGAGATACCATAGAAATGACTTAAGGGGTAAAGGGTTAAAAGAGCCGACGTTTCTTTTGTGACTGCCTCTAACTCCTCTAACCGAGCCTCGGTAGCTCAGTCTGTAGCGTGCAGGACTTGAGAACACGGGATCTAGGGTTCGATCCCAGGCTACGGCCCCTGGCTCGGCCATTTCTTTCCGAGGATTGACGATATAGTCACTGCCACAGGGTTCATTCCTCTCCCACATTGTTTCGACGATGATCATGTGGGAAAGCAACCAGTGGCTTGGAAAGAAAATTGTGCAAAGTACTGGTAAAAGAAACTCCATGAAAGCATGGCACTGGCCGTCGTGATGTAACTGAATTAATGTTGAAAACGGCTTTAACTCTTTACCGCACGACAAAATTTTAGACTGGTTCAAATTGAAAGCATTTGCAGACGACAAAATAAAGGTGACTGAAAAATTGAAATTTGGTCTGGGAAGAGTAGAAAACATTGTGGGAAAAGGAGAAAATGCTGGTTACCAGCATTTTCTCCTTTTCCCACAGTGTTTTCAAAAGGCTTCTTTCTCAGGGGCGTCAAAAGTAGGGATTGTATGGTAATGGGTTAAACACAATACAATCAATCAATCAATCTGATTCCTCCAGCGCCAAATTCCAATATACATGACCCGTGCTCTGTGAAAAGTGGGCTTGATGCATCTGCAAGAAGTTTCAACTCGGGTTAGCCTGGGGTTCCTTCCAAAAACAAATTTCAATTTCTGAGTCACATTAATTTTGTTGTCTGCAAATGCTTCCAATTTGGAGCAGTCTTAAATAATGTTGTTTGGTAAAGAGTTAAGGTACTGGCCCCGTAATTTAGAAATCGGCTATTTCCACTATAATATTATCCAACAAAATTTGCTATGGTCAGTTACAATTATATAGCAGGATGTGGGTTAATTCTACAAGGCTTGACCGAACAAGACGGACGGTATTGATTCAAGATCGGACTACACATTCTGTGCAGTCTAATCTACATCAATGTGGTCTGCAAGAGTCGTTAGAACGTACTCTGAGCGTCATGGTATCTACAAAATCTCTCTCTCTCTCTCTGTATGTCTGTATGTCTGTATCTCTCTCTCTCTCTCTCTCTCTGTATGTCTCTCTCTCTCTGTATGTCTCTATCTCTGTCTCTCTCCCGACCCCATCCACGTCCCTGTCTTCTTTGCTTACCTCATTTCGTTTTCTCATCTCCTGAGCAAATGTCGTGTGTTCTTTTTGAGCATTCGTCTTTGGTGAATTGTCACCGTCCACTTTCTGATGTAAATATAAGATAGAACTTGGACTTTGATAAACATTTCGTCCATTTCTATATACACCATTTACCGTCATTTCTATGGGTGGTAACTTCTAGCGTGAGGCGTGATCAATGCATGAAATGGAATGAAAAAGTAATGCTCAAGTAATACCTAAAGACAGGACTTTAAACTGTTTAATATTGAAAGCATTTGTATTCAATAATTTCAGCACGGTTAATGTGGTAGAGTTTGTCTTTGAAGGTGCAGAGAACATTTTGGGAAAAGGAGAAAATGCTAGTTACTAGCATTTTCGGGCTTGTCCATATTAAAAAAATGTGCAGACGAATATTTTAGTATGGCTTATATGGTAGAGTTTGTCTTTAAAAGGGTAGAAAACACTGATAGAAAATGACAAAATGCTGGTTACTAGCATGTTCAGACTTGTCCAAATTGAAAGCATTTGCAGACGATAATTTAAGTATGGCTTATATGATAGGGATTGTCTTAGAAAAGGGAGAAAACATTGAAGGAAAAGGACAAAATACTGGTTACATGCAGCGTTTCCAGACTTGTCCAAATTGAAAAATTTGCACATGATATTGGTTTATATGAAAGGGTTTGTCTCTGAAAGAGTAGAAAATATTGTGGGAAAAGAAGAAAATGCTGGTTACCAGCATTTTCTCCTTTAAGCACAATAATTTCAAAACATTTCTGTCTCAGGGTCTTTAAACCCCGAATTATGTTGAAAAGGGTTAAACTCTCTAGTACGACCCATGTTCTTACATGGTATCACACTAGTAATTTTTTGTTATATGGTGTCACACTGGTAACTTTCTGAAAATTTTGAAATACATTGAAAACTGCTCTTTTTCACCAATTACTTTTTTCCCCTGACAGAGATTTTACGCGGTTTACTTCTCTATGTGAGCCGTGTTCTGATAAAACGAGGGTTACTGTATCTCTATTATGCATTTTACCTGGCAAGACATTACATAAAAACTTGAACGATTTGTGCTAGGGTATGAAGGGACAGAATTGAACAATAGATTCTTTTTGTTCGTTTAATCATCTACATGTATATCAAGCCGTCAATCAACGAACACACACACAAATTGGTGATAACTAGAAGACTTTCAAAGACTCAGTGAAAGGAATTGTTTGACTTTGGAGACAAACCAGAAAGCGGGAACTTTTCCCGCTTTCTGGTTTGTCTCCAAAGTAAAACAATTCCTTTCACTGAGTCTTTGAAAAACAAAAGCTTGGCATTCTAGCCAGTCTTAATCTGTACTGCCAACAAAAGCTTCGAAAATCCTTTTTGATCTCAAAAGAGTAAAGAACTAAACTTATGGAAATTTCTATGTCGACTTACTTGTTTGTTCTTTTTGCACTTTAATGTTCTGTTTGTTGCATTTGGTCCCAAATAGGAGAAAAGGCTTGGAAATCCGGAGTAAAAATAAATGTCGTCTGGATTGTTAACATTTTTGGACTCGAATTCCCACGAAATACTGCTATACACTTCACTTTCCAGGCGTAGATAGTTTGCTTGAGGTGGTTTATGGCTATCTTGTCTAATTGTAACCCTTTTTGTCGGTAATCCGGACGTACCATTTTCGGATGGAGGGCTTGTCAGTGTATCAATTAATTGGAAAAGATTGTCTTGCGTCTTTTTAGGTCTATTCATTTGACTGACTTTCACATCCGTCTTACTTTCAAAGTTTTCGCTAAATTTATCTTTAGACACAGCATCAAGTTCAACATTTGCTTCTGTTACACTGTTTCCGATGTCGCTTGGATCGATCTTATCTGCTAATGTTGTATCTAGCGTGGTGTCCTCTATGGTCAAAGCAGACTCGTCACCTCTGTCCTGAAAGGCAGAGTCGATTTTGTTAGGTGATTCCGTTCCCATGATGTTACTCACTATGCTGTTTTCCTTCGATTTGTGTTCAGTGTTTTGTGGTTGGTCGACGCTATCATTGAATAAACTGTCATCCTGCATGAATATGAAATATTAAATGATGGAAACTTGACTCTGTAGCAAACGACAAAATTTTAAACTAGTCCAAATTGGAAGCATTTGCAGACGAAAAAATAAATGTGACCGAAAACATGATAGAAAAATGTTTTGGAACGGAAAGAAAACATTGTGGGAAAAGTTGCCAGCTTTTTCTTCTTTGCCCAAGATGTTTTCAGAAGTCTTTTCCTGCAGGGTCACTGAAACTCGAGATTATTTTGGTAAAGGGTTAAACAGCCACTAAAGGAACAAACAATACAGGTCTCTTACAGCAAGTGGTCGTTAAACACAGAAACGATAAGCTTTAAACATGGACTTTGGAACTAACGAAATTGCTTGTTTACCATTGGTGTAATTATAATACAAAAAAAAATTGTTAACTCTTTACCAAACAATAGACTTTTAGGTTTGTCTAAATTGAAAGCATTTGCAGACGACAAAATAAAAGTGACTGAAAATTTGAAATTTGTTTTGTGAAGGATAGAAAACATTGTAGGAAAAGGAGAAAATGCTGGTTACAAGCATTCTCTCCTTTTCCCACAATGTTTTCAAATGCTTCTATGGCAGGTTTGTCCGAATTGAAAGCATAAATTTGCAGACGACAAAATAAAAGTGACTGAAAATTTGAAATTTGATTTGTGAAGGGTAGAAAACATTGTGGGAAAAGGAGGAAATGCTGGTTACCAGCATTTTCTCCTTTTCCCACAATGTTTTCAAAAGGCTTCTATGGCAGGGTCGTAAAAACAAGGGATTTTTTGGTAAAGGGTTAATTCATTTTTAACAAAAGATACTTACATATGTAGAATTCAGTTGTAAATCCATCGCTCTTCACTATTCAATCACATTTAAAACCTTTGATACATGTGTTATTATTTATTTATTTCATGATCCGAATATTAGTTCCTGAAATGAATATTGCATAGATTTATAAATAAATAAATAAATAAATAAATAAATAAATGAATAAATAAATAAATAACAGTAACGCGCTTACGTTCTTGAAAAGAAGAATACAAAAAGTAAGACACACATGGGGTTTGGTATAGTATCACTTTTCCAATAACACATAGGCAGTGTGGAACTGCGGATGACTTTTTATTGTTTCTCACCAAAAAAAGATTAGAAAGGAAGCATTAAAGCTAATGAAGATAAACCCCTTATTGTCTGCTTCAACAAAATGCAATGTAATTTTCTTTTTTTTCTGCAATTCTTTCTTTCTTTCTTTCTTTCTTGCTTGCTTGCTTGCTTTCTTTCTTTCTTTCTTTCTTTCTTTCTTTCTTTCTTTCTTTCTTTCTTCCTTCCTTCCTTCCTTTTACCTAAAGTAAAATGAAAAATTTCCGTGCAAATTAGAGATCTGTCACTGAGGACAGGAATAAAAGGTAGGTCTTATTTCACCCCCTTTCATGTCGATTTCATATCGCCGATTTCCGAAAAAAATCGTTAAGTTTTTCGGCATTTTGTTTTCTAATTCAGTGCTTCTCCCACTGAAAAAAAGTATCAAGAGTGTGAACTAAGATCAGACTGTATGTATGTGCAGTATGATCTTTGCCTTTATTCTCTATCATATCTTCATTCATAATCGCCTACGTTCGAATTGTGATAAAAAGCTTGAAACATGATATGCTAACTTTCACTGTTCAGTGATTCACTTTTGTTTTGCGAAAAGCTATAAACATTTAGATCCCTAATCGGTAACAGATCTACCGTTTTAAATATCATTGAATCGATTTTAAATCACAGTATAAAATAAATGTTTGACATTTACTTCACGCGCATGAATGACAAAATAAACCCGTAACTCTTTCCATGCCAAATAAATCATCTTGATCTCTTTCGACGACTCTAAATGCAATCTATTGCAACTTACAAACTAACCAGCATTTTCTCCTTTTCTCACAATGTTTTATTCCCTTCACAAAAGAAATTTCAAATTTTCATTCACTTTCATTTTGTCGTCCACAAATGCTTTCAATGTCGTCCAGTCTAAAATTTTGTCGTTTGGTTTTGATTGTATAGGCTTGACTAAACTAGCGGATGACATAGATCAAAGATCAGACTGCACATTCTGTGCAGTCTGATCTTGATCTATGTCATCCGCAAAAGTCACTGTTTCCGAAATGGTGCCGAAATGGTAAAACTACTCATCAAATTATTTTTTTAAAAACAAACAGCCAATGGTATATAGTATACAATTCAAACATTTCGAGTTTAAAGTTTTATTTATTTGCAAAGTCCACTTGTATCAGACAGTGTCGGTCAGAAAAAAAATGTATTTCTTTGTATGTGCAGTCTGATCTTAATCTACACAGTCCAAAAAAAAACAAACCTCCGAAAAATCGTGATTAGCAGTACAGTATATAAGGGTCACGATAATCATTCAGACCACAGAGAAAGAGAAAAAGAGAGAACAAAGAAAGGTAACTCTAATCGAAATGATGTAAGGTACAGTATTGGTTATTTCCCTTGATTTATAAAGTGACCAATCATCGTTGGCTCGAGAAGGTCACGTAAGAGGTCAACGACCTGACATTGGACTGAACTTAGCATTTTATGCGGTTTGTTTGTTTATTCGTAATGGAGCACAGTCAACCTTTTACAACACGGTCCCAAATATTTTGCGACCTTGAGGAAATGAACTGTTGAAAACATTCTGAGAAAAAGGAAAAAAAAAAAACTACATTTATCTCCTTTTTCAACAATGTTTTACCCTTACATACTATATAGATCCTATCATCGGAAGTATCTGAACTGACGTCTGCAAACAGCTTTCAATTTGGAAAAAAAAAGTTTAAAATTTTGTTTAGATGTAAAAGAAAAGTTAAATCGATCGGTTGGTCTACATATTTAGATAACAAAGCTCTAAAATTACAACATTTTACATAAATATACAATTAAGACAGCTTTTAAACCTTGTACTGTTAAACGCGACCAACTGGCCTAAAGCAGACCGCGTAGATCGAGATCAGACTGCACAAAAAGTGCAGTCTGATCTTGAATCTACAGTGTCCGACAAGGATATATGTCCTTTCACTAAAATTACCTTTGAAATATCAACATTTGGGCTTTTACTATCGATTTCGAATTTAAGCTTACATTTCACATTTTTTGCAGATAATTGGTTTAGATACCCATTACCAAACGACTATTTTTTAGACTGGTCAAAATTGAAAGCATTTGCAGACGACAAAATGAAAGTGACTGAAAGTTTGAAATTTCTTTTGTGAAGGGTAGAAAACATTGTGGGAAAAGGAGAAAATGCTGGTTACCAGCATTTTCTCCTCTTCCCACAATGTTTTCTAAAGGCTTCTTTCTCAGGGGCGTCAAAAGTAGGGATTGTGTGGTAATGGGTTAAGCCTTTACCATAAAATCCTGATTTTTAACGACCATGAGAAAGAAGCCTTCTGAAGACACTGTGGGAAAAGGAGAAAATGCTGGTAACCGGCATTTTCTTCTTTTTCCCACTATTAATGTTTTCTTCCCGTCGCATAAGAAATTTCAAATTTTCAGTCACTTTTCATTTTTTTCGTCTGCAAATACTTTCAATTTAGTCCAGTTTAGAATTTTATCATTTGGTATAAGGTTAAGACAAGGACTACGACTTAAATGACGCTTGACGTTACTTGTGACGTCGGCGTGCTCCGGGTATGACTTACATGCTGTTTTATTTCTGTTAGGAAAATTTTGCTATTTAAGATACTAGAAAAATACACAGGGAATGGATAGAATAAAATTTGAAATTTGTGCCCGTATATTCTATTTTATTAAACTGCGATTATAACTTGTCCTATAAAAAAATTCCACGAACTTCCAGAACAACCCTCGTATTTGCTCGGTATCATTGTGTTAAACAGCAATTTCTTCTTTTCCCACCTTTCTGAAACAAATTTCGAATTTTCAGTCACTTTTATTTTGTCGTCTGCAAATGCCCTCGATTTAGATACGACAAAAAATTTGTCGTTTGGTGATGAGCTAAGGTTTAAATACGAAACATGAAAATCGATATTATAGGCCTAACTCGAATCAAAGTCATGATAAAACGAGATCTTATTTATAATCATTACTTCTTTGACAAACACAAAAGGAACTTATTCAGCTACCAAATATAGAAAAAAATAAAGACTGATTACGCACTGGTCTTACGTACGATATTCTTCCGCTGTGAAATATACATGGGGGACACATTCTATAATTGGCTCATAAATGATGACAGATCGTCAACTGAAATGTGCAGTTATGAGCTTTGACCCTTTAGGCTTTTAAACTCGACTCATCGGGCTATTGCAGACACTGTAGAGCAAGATCAGACTGCACAAAACGTGCAGCCTGATCTATAATCAACATTTTCGATTTCTTTCACGAGGAGAAGAATTGAAATTTTCAAGTTACGTTCTGACTAGATCTACATGTATCAAGTATGAATGTTCATTAAGTTCATTTTTCGGTTTCATGGGTTATTCATTGATTGAACCTTTAACGACAAAATTTGATTAATTTCAACCCTTTAATACACAATTCTGACTTTTAACTACACTAAGACAAAAAATGTTCGAAAGCATTGTGGGAAAAGGAGGAAATGCTAGTAACCAGCATTTTCTCCTTTTTCCCACATTGTATTTCATTACTTTCGAGACAAATCCGATCATTTCAGCAACACTGAATTTGTCGTCTGCAAATGCTTTCAGTTTGGACAAGTCTAAAATTTTGTTGTTTGGTAGAGAGTGAACTTTTCATTCATTCTACGCTAAATGTATTAATTATCTATTCAATATGAGAAAAAATAAACTTAGGCTTTAAATCGATACTCTTTGATAAATGAATAGAGTAGCATGTCCTTTTCAATGTTCCAATAATGGGGGACACAAACATGCCCTCTTTTTTCTAAAATAACGTCCGGATTAATGCCACTAAAATTTCATACGTCAGATACGTTAAGTTACAGATTTGCTTTTTTAAGCAGTATACAGCTTTTACCGTACAAAATATTACTTCCGAATTTAATACATTTTGATTATGTGACATTTCTTGGTAGAAATAAATGAAATTGAAGTCAAAAGTTAGGAGGACAAAACAACGCTAAATGTACAATTACTATACCAGAAGAAGAATGGACTTCTCCGTCTAGGAAAGGTTTAATTGTGGATCAAATAATTCGATTCTCCTTAGAGATGATAACACATTTTGAGAAAGGGAGAATATACTGGTTATTTGCATTTTCTCCTTTTTCCACAATGTTTTCAAAACCCTTCTTCCTCAGTGTTCATAAAATTAGGCATTTTTCGGTAAATAATTAACTCTAAATGACACACACACACACACAAATAATTCGGCCATTTAGAAAGCATTTGCTATTGAGCCAGTAAACGTGGCTCAAATTATAGTAACTTGTTATGAAAAAAAAAGTTGAGGCCATTTGTGAAAAGAGATAGAGTTGTTTATACATGTACAAGATTTCAGTCTCTGTTTTCAATAATCTTTTTCAAAAGATTTTTTCAGATCTATAAATCTAGACACGACCTTGTAGAAAGCATTTGCGATCGACTCAGTAAATGTCGCTCAGATATAGTAACGTGTTGACCAGCATCATTTCCCTCTAGATAGCATTCTACAAATACTCATCTATCCAATATAGGCATCCTGGGTACAGAACCGGACTACTTTTCTTCCCGTCAACCCTTACTTTGAATTTCAAACTCAAATAAACGTTTACTCAATAAAACGCTACCTGATGCAATTCATTCAGCTATGATCAGCAGTTTAGAGAAATCTGGAGCTAAAACAGGCCTGATTTCTCCTCAAACGTATTGATAAAAGCCATTTTCTCCATTGCTACTATATATAGCGCGTATTACTACAGTCTCCCCGATATCGGGGAGAGTGATGCGTCATATCAGTCAGGTCGTATGTTCGAAGAATATGACATGCGCAGACAATGACTTGTCGGTGAAGAGTCGAAAAACATCGAAAACTGAGATAGAAATGTTTACAAGCCCTTCCTCCGTTTTATCTCTTTACCGAACAACATGATTTTAGACTGGTCCAAAATGACAGCATTTGCAGACGACGTAGTAAAAGTAACTGAAAATTTGAAATAGGTTTTTAAAAGGAAAGAAAACATTGTGGGAAAAGGAGAAAATGCTGGTTACCAGCATTTTCTCCTTTTCCCTCAATGTTTTCAGAAGGCTACTTTCTCAGGGTCGTTAAAGTCGGGATTCAACGAATTTTAGACTGGTACAAATTGACAGCATTTGCCGAAGACGAAATAAAAGTGACTAAAAATTTAAAATAGGTCTTGGGAAGGAAATTAAAGTAAACATTGTGGGAAAAGGAGAAAAATGACGATTACCCCACACCACCCTTTTCCAGAACCGAAAACAAATCTAAATAGACTATGTGAAGTAAATCAAGGGAGAAAAGTGTGTCCGATGCGGGACTCGAAACCCACGACCCCCGGAACTAGTACCGCAGCTCTATCAACTGAGCTAACCGGGCATCTGGTCGTGAGTCCGCCAAACGCCATATATCACAAAACTCCTCCCCTCCTGATTTTTCAAATTGGGAGTAACTAACTCCTTCAGTCCCCATTGACCGCCGGTGCCGCGTTCACCAATTTAGCTCCTCGCCAATAAAGTTAATCAAGGGAGAAAAGTGTGCCCGACGCGCGACCCGAACCCACGACCCCCGGAACACTAGTACCGCAGCTCTATCAACTGAGCCAGCCGGGCATCTGGTGGTGAGTACACCCAACGTCATATGTCACACCATTTGCAAAACGAGCAGAGGTTTGGTGGTTTAAACATATTTATTTTACATCGATTGAGAAACAAGTTCTTACAACTTATACTAATCTCTCTCGATTCTGCTTCCTGGGAACTACACCAGTACTCGCGCCGAATGTGTGGGCCAGTGAAAAATCCCAAAGTTGACACCCGCTCCCAGGTATCGAACTCAGGACCCTTAGGTAATGAGGCCGACGCTCTACCTCACGACCACGGATACCACAAAGCAGGTTGGAAGCTTAATGACAGTGAAATTGTCTCTGCAGCTAAAAGGTAAAGAAACGTCAGCCAGGACTCTGAAAGTACTTTAACCCACTTGGCCTACCACACAATCACTACTTTTGACGACCCTGACAAAGAAGCCATTAGAAAAAATTGTGAGAAAAGGAAAAAATGCTGGTAACCAGCATTAATTTTGTCCTTTTCTCACAATGTTTTTCTATCCTTCACAACACAAATTTCAAAATTTCAGTCACTTTTATTTTGTTGTCTGCAAATGCTTTCGATTTGGACAAATCTTATACTTTCTCGTTTGGTAGAGTTAATTTAGCCGTTGCTGTGACCAGACGACAAAGTTTTCACACGTGTCGAAATTGAAAGCATTTGAAAAAAAAAACAAAGTAATGTTGCTCATTTGATAGAATTTGCCAGTTTGATACAAAACTCCATTAGAAAAGGAGAAAATATTGGTTACCAGTTTTCTTTTTTTCTCTCTCTCGCCTTAATTAAAAAAATCGAAATCCTTCCTGCTCAGTGTCATAATTACAACTCGGGATTCTGCGGGGAAGGGTTAAAAAGGATGAAATAAATTTCGGTAAATGGAGAAGATGCTGCTCACCTGCATTTTCTCCTTATTCCAAAATGGTTTTGAAACGCCTTCCTCTCCAAGGTCGTTCAGAAAAGTCAGGACAGTGTGGTATTAAGGGTTAAAATGTTCTTTTTTTTTTTGTTACATGGGATATCCTGAGATTGCTCTAGATTTAGATAATTGTTTTCTAGATCTAGTTGTTGACGTGTTTACTTCTCTGCCGATTTTTTCCCTGTAAAATTCCAGTTTTACCCCATGTTTCTCATTATGAAAAATATTCCAGGTCTATTTTAGACATAGCACGTAATGTGACAAATGAAACAAGTGTGTGATTTGGTATCAGTCTATATTGGTAAACATGTATACTCAGCTATCAACCTTAATCCCTAGTTTTGTCTGCTTGTCTAGATTTTTTTTTGTTAATACACAAAATAGTACCAAAAAGCAACAGGTTGTCTTTCTCATGGTAATAACACCTGCTCTGTTGTATTCTTTAAAAAAATAAAGGAGGGAAAAGAGGGGAACTAAATTATTTTATTCAGAGATATTCGCCCGCGGCAGTGAAGTTAAATGCCCAAGTGGTTCCCTCTGTTAGTGTATTGCTCTAACGTGAGGCGCGGGAATCCCTAATGTATAAGCCTACATAACCGAGTAGTCCGAAGCTAATCGTGACCAAGAAAATAATCATGTAGAAGTGCGATCTACAAAATTTTAATTTGTTTGCATTATTTTAACAGTTTAATTATATTTCGATATTTTGATCCTATTTGGTTGATCGGTTATCGAACTAAAACGGTATCCCCAACTCATTGCGCGCTGTGCACAGAGTGAAGGAGTGACGTCATAGGTCGAGCATCAACAACAGAGCAGCGAAAAAATTGACCACTTTTGTTTGTTAATTACGTCGCCATTTTGGGAAAAAAATTGTGCTTATTGGGTAGATCGTTAGATCAACATTCAATCCTGTAGATGGGAGCTTCCCACAAAAATGTAGAGGGTAAGTAGTCTTATTTTCGTCGTTTTGTCTATGCAAATATCGGATGACCCGCCATGTTTCTCAATTTTTCCTAGCAATTTTTCTCCCTTTGACTGAAGACTGTGACGGGATACCTTGGTCAGTCTGATTGATCTAAAGTCGTGTACATACTTCGAAGGAAGCCATTAATTATTTGTTGAAAGGTTAGGGGGTTTTTTAGGACCAGAGCGAGGACATTTCAACGCCGATTGATCGGTAAATTTTCCTAATAAGGTTTCGATAGAACGGTAGATAGAAATGCCAATTTAGCGGAGGATTTGCAGCTTCTGGTGGTGCACGTACAACATGTTGGTGCACTGACCTTGACATGCGCTCGACAGGAAATATAGACATGTTTGTTTGATGTAGGAATTATGCAAGATATATAACTGGATATATGACATAGTTATATTTATGTGTAAACAAGTTCTTTATATGTGTGTATAGTAACATTGCATTGATCAGCTGATACCAAAATGGTTCATGGCAAACTCATGATATGTAGAGTCACAGACTTGTTATGAAGGAGAACTGTGTAAATGAGTTTATCAGTCTTGGATCTTTCCACATGTTTATAGGAATAATGTGTGTTTTGTGTATTGAATGTTGAGTTTAGATGAATGTGTTTGCATTCTACAAGTAACCATGGTAAAAAGTGATCAAACTTGCATGCCCTCTACATGAGAAAACAGATTTCAGACTTGTGCAAATTGACGTAGCATTTGCAGAAGATAACAAGCTTGGCTAACATGGCTTGAAATTTTCATTGGACTTGACATATTTGATTTTGAAAAAAAAAAAAAATGAAGTATCAATTTGATCATTCCTGACAACCTTAAGTGCTTGTGCTGTGACATGGCAGGGTTTTCCATGACACACAAATCTGGCGTCAGTGACGTGATAATAACTCACATGACCCTCAAAAATAAGTTACTGTGCGTTACCAGTGACGCAACTTTTCAAAATCTAAATGGTCTAGGAAGTTGAATAAATCATCACAAATCCAAGTCTGTTCTCGCTTCACTATCAAACACCATTCTCTTATTTTTACTACAGGGTCTATTTTTATATAAGAGGTTTCTGGTAATTTATTTATTAGATAAGACTTTGGCACTAAAGTATGGTAGTCAGTTGTCATAGATACGGGCCCATACAAAGTCGTCGTTGGGTTTTCTGTAATATGTGGCTTATTTTATGTGTTTTTTGGTAGTTATAAGTACACATTATCAGTCTGTTCCGTTCATGGAAAATAATGTCACAATGAAGTAAACTGTAGCATAGTTTTTTATGGTCTGCTTCCTGCAGAGCTCTGCCGATCAAGCCACATAAGCAGCCGTATGGGCAAGAGTGTAATGTCTTTCAAAAATTGAACTCGATCTTTCAGTTATGAATCATTCTAAGACTTTTCTTTCTTGGAGTTTAATCCTGTACCATGTAATGACAAATTCTGGCGCTGGAGGAAGAAGCCGTTTGAAAAAATTATGGGAAAAGGAGTAAATGCTGGTGACGAGCATTTTCTCCTTTTCCCACAAAGTTTTCAACCCTATCAAAGCATAATTGCACTATTTGAGCCACTTTGAATTTGAGTTTGCAAATGCTTTCAGTTGTGATAGGTAAAAAATTTAGCTGTGTGGTAACTGGTAAAGGTGGAAAGGTGAAAAGTATAATAATCTCTGCTTGAAGACGAACAAACCCATGTTTCGACCCTCACCAGTTGAACCATAACAGTCATGGGATTTGATTGCAAAGTTTTTGGTTGGGAACAGGTCCGAAACCGGGCAAATTGGGGAAAGTGTGTTATTTTTTTAACATTGGGAATTATTTTCTTCATGATTTTAGAAACAGGATCAAGTCTTTGCATATCATTTACTATCAAAGTGCAAAAGTACTGTAAGTGCCTATGTTACTAAATATAGGCACTTACAACAGTTTAGCTGTAAGCCTTCAAATAGAGGTTCTTGCAAAAAATACATGATTTTGTGCACTGTAATGGAAAAAAAAAAAGAGAGAGAAAAAAATTACTTGGGGGAAAAAACATGGATAAAAACTTGCATTGCAGGGTCCAAAAATTTCCAGAAAAGGCGCCAGTTTTGTAGGACAACTGACTTTGAAAAAACAATTGCCCTGCTTTGATCCTCAGTCATCCAATGAGAAAAACCCTTCTAATATTGGACTTGTGATGTTTTTCTTTTTTCAGATGAAATGGAAACCTTAAAAAATGGGTTTAAAAAACCAGTACCAGTTATTGGGTCAAGTTACAGTCAATAAAGCCAAAACAACACAGTTTTTGGAAAGTCTTCTATAAGTGTTTGGGTGGATTTTGATATCATTCATTTTAATTATAAGCAAAGTCGCTCATATTGAATTGGGTCTACCTGAAACATATTAACCCTCTCCTGAACAACAAAATTTAGACAAGTCCAAATTGAAAGCACTTGCAGACGACCAGATAAACGTAAGTCAAAAATTGAAAATTGTTTCCAGCAGGGTAGAAAACATTGTGGGAAAAGGAGAAAATGCTGGTTACCAGCATTTTCTCCTTTTCCCACAATGTTTTCAAAAGGCTTCTATGTTAGGGTCGTAAAAACCAGGCATTGTTTGGTAAAGGGTTAAAGATGTTTGTTTGCAATGACAGGTCCCGGGTTACATGTATATCATTAGGCTGACTTGAAACTGGTCTGTATTTAGAGTGGGGACTGGACCCGTGAGGAATAACAAGTTTCATGTTCTGTTTCAAAATTTGGTTCCCTGAATACCCTTTTTACTATCTCCTATTCGCCACTTGTCCTGCTGCACGACCATGACGGATATTTCACTCGTCCTCATCCATTTCTTACTCATACAAGCTGACAAGTGGATTCTTTGGATGCTGCATGGGCATTATCCAGTCAGGAACACAATTTCTTCCGGATTTCAATTCATGATTTCGGGAAATATGAAAGCCTTTTCAGATTTGGAACAGGTCCATAAATCGTGTTTTACAAACCGCTTATGAATACACATGAACCGATAAGCAGACATTCATGTGGGTTTCCATGTTTACTTTCTATTCAGAAGGTAGCGACCTTGTTCTATTTTTATCAAAGATGAAATGCTACGAGGGATTTCATTTGTTGCACTTAGAGCTGGTTGCATCCAATGAAAAAGCGTATCGGGTGAATGTAAAAATTAAGCTTGATCCGCCAAGGGTAGAGCATCTTCGCAAGCCAAGGCTTACGATTCAATATGCTACTCTACCCTTAGTGGGTCGAGCTTGTTTTTACATTCACCCAATATGCTTTTTCATTGGATGCAGCCGGCTCTAACTGCAACAAATGAAATTGCTCGTAGCATTTCATCATAGATGAAAATAGAATAAGGTTGCTACCTTTCGAATAGAAGGTAAACATGGTCTGCTTATCGCTTCATGTTGAATAATTGTATTCGTAAGCGGTTTGTAAAACAATATTTCATTGGCTTTCAGAAATATGATGTAAAGGGGGGTAATAACCAGCATCCAATAGAGGGCACATCGCAGGAATCTTGAAATCGGGCTCAATCAGCCAAAGTAAGATCCACATAGTGATCGTAACCTTAGCTCGCGAAGATGAGGGTAGAGTAACATAGTGAATCGTCGGCCTTGGCTTGCGAAGGTGTCTTAGTACTAAAATGCTTACATATCATTTTCTGAATGAATTGCAAGGTTTTCTTAGTTCACATGGTTCTGTACTTGTTTGGAAGTTTGGTGAGGTATGGGATCAAGCCAAAAGCTTTTTTAACAAGGCACAGTCTGTACTGATTAGATCCAGAGCCCTGGATTTTTTATGCTTGGAAATTTGAAATGACCGTGTTCCCACTGGCTTTTTATTTGAAGGGTACACTGATCTATAAATCTGGGGTAAGATTTCATATTAAAGGGTATGACAATAATGGTTTAACACTAAAAGTAAAGTAATCCATAATGATTTTTTCACCACAAAAGTATGTTATATTAAAATATCTGTGGAAATTGACTGTTTAAAGTCATTATTTGTGGAACTTGACTTTGTTTCAAGTCATTAGAAAGCTGAAAAGACGGTCTGAAGTGACTCTGATCGGATAATGTCAAACATTGTGTTGTGTCATGGGTTTCCGTGTTTTTTTTGCGTAGTGCATTTTTCATATGTGTTAATTTATGGATAGGTTTTTCCGCATGATTTGACAATAATTCATCAATATGGACTGCTTACCAGCATTGCCTCCTTTTTCCCAAAATGTTTTCCAAAGCTCTCTGTCTAGGGGCTGTTATATGTAAAAGTCTGTTAGTTGGGATTGTGTGGTAAAGGGTTAAATTCTTATAGACAAAAGCTTTCAATTTAGACCAGAAATTTTGTTGTCATTTAAACACTGTAACTGATATTAGTGGCATGAAGGAGTAAAGAAAGGGCAGATAATCATATAGATATGAGCTATGCTTTGGCAAAAGCAGGCTTCTAACTCTTTACCAAACGACAAAATTCAGGCCTAGACCAAATTCAAAGCATTTGCAGGCAACAGATTGAATGTAGCTAAACAGATGATTTCTGTATGTGATATGGTAGATAACATTGTGGAAAAAGGAGAAAATGCTGGTTACCAGCATTTTCTCTTTTTCCTACAATGTTTTCAAAGGACTTCTTCCCCAGGGTCGTTAAAACTTGGGATTGTGTGTTAAAGAGTTAACTCATTACCAAACGACAAAATTTTAGGTTTGCCCAAATCGAAAGCATTTGCAGACGACAAAATTAAAGTAACTGAAAATGTTAACTTTGTTTTGTTGAGGGTAGAAAACATTGTGGAAAAAGGAGAAAATGCTGGTAACCAGCATTTTCTCCTTTTCCTACAATGTTTTCTAAAGGCTTCTTTCTCAGGTTTGTCAAAAGTAGGGATTGTGTGGTAATGGGTTAATGCATCGCTGTGGTGCATGATATAAAGAAAGTCGCGACCGACCATGTAATAATGGGTCCTGGGCTGATGCACTTTGCAGATGTATAAAGCTTCCTTTTAACAAAACGTGGCTTTTGTATAATTATACTGAGCGAATTTAAAAACGCAACAAAGTAAATTTTGAATTAAAATATGAAAATGATGTCTATTTTTGTGGAACTTGCCTTTGCTATCAGTATCTCTGTAATGAGAACCAATTTATACAGATTCAACAATGTCTCAATTTTGGACTCTGGTCAGCGCGAGCAGTCCAATTTAATGTTTGATGTTGTGGAGCCGTGGATTTTTATGTTTGGCCGGATTCATCTGGTTACATGTTTATCAACTGCCAAACAATAGCTTTACTGAAAACAGGTGAAAAAAATCAGAATTACCATACTGGTTTGGAAATGCCAAGGCTCTCATATGAACAGTGTAACCAGGCAATAGGGATGCTTAGAGCCGAGACGTCATACCGCCATGATAGAAGCAAGGGGTGGTCATACACATTATTGATTAAATGCTGAAAACGCTTTTTAGGTGTTACTTAAATTTTGAACAATAAATCCGAAAATATGAAATGTTTTTGAATGATTTTATTTAACCCATTACCACACAATCCCTACTTTTGACGCCCCTGAGAAAGAAGCCTTTAGAAAACATTGTGGGAAAAGGAGAAAATGCTGGTAACCAGCATTTTCTTCTTTTCCCACAATGTTTTCTACCTTTCACAAAACAAATTTCAAATTTTCAGTCACTTTATTTTGTCGTCTGCAAATGCTTTCAATATAGTCGTTAGGTAATGGTTTAGTACCCCATGAGCTAATTTTATTACTTGTTGCGTTTTTATTTTCGCTCAATATATATTGTGACATGAAAAACATTGTGAGGTATATAGTAGTTACTGTTTGTTGAGAGAATTGCTTCTATCGCACACCAAAAGGTAAAGATATATTTGGAGTTGTATGTCTGTCAGTCCTTCAATCAGCCTTTCCCTTACATCTTATCTTTCTTTTGAGGAAGGGTTTGTCGTCCTAGGACATTGTGGGAGTCTATTTTGTCCCCCTTCAATTGAATAACCCTGTACCTCCAAGTTTTTATGATAGCTTTTGATAACATTGTAGGAAAAGGAGAAATTGCTGGTGATCATCATTTTCTCCTTTTCCTTCTGTGTGTTCTACCCTTTCAGAGACAATTTCAATTTGAGTCAGATTCAGCTTGTTGCCTATAAATACTTTCAATATAACTAAGTCCAAAACTCTGTTTTGTGGTAAAGGGAAGGAAAATATGTCAAACTTTAGGAATATTGGGGGTCAAATTAAAAGAAACAAAGGGATCAGCGAGGGTAATATCAGTTTCAAGCAGTGACTTGTCAGATGGTGTTTTCGGCAAAGTTTTTTAGCAATAAGCTGGGGCGTAAAAAGTCGTATTTCTATGGTTACATGTTTAATAACAACAAAATAAAAATCAATAGTTCTTATAATATTGTAAATTTGCCTACATATTGATATTCACGCTTGTTACATATGATATCAAACAAGAGTGCTGTGTGCATGTACATGATTTACTCGGTCCTTAACCCTTTCCCAAACAATGCCTGGTTTTCACAACCCAAAGAAGGAATCCTCCTTTTCCTGAAATGTTTTCTTGCTTTCCCAAGACAAATTGCAATTTTTTAATCGCATTCATTTTGTCGTCTGCACATGCTTCCAATTTGGACTAGTCTAAAATTATGTCATTTGGTAGAGTTAACCGTTTTCAGATTACAGAATTTATAGACTTATCTAAAATTTAAAAAGCACGTAAAGACAAAATTTTGAAGTTGACTCTAATGAAGAAATCTTTAAAGGGATAGAAAATATTGTAAAAAAAAGAAAAGAAAGGATTGAAAACGCTTTTTTAAAAAAAAAGTGAAAGGAAGACATCTGAAAGCCAGCTTTCGTTTTTCCAGTGATGTTATAAATCTGCTACCATACAAAGTTGACTTCAGTGACCCTGGGAAAAAAGCGTTTTGAAAACATTGTGTGAAAAGGAGACAATGCTGGTAACCACCACTGTCTCCTTACTCTCCTATTCCAACAATTTCTTTCTACCCTTACCAAGCGAATTTTAATCTTTCAGTCACATTTATTTTGTTGTCTATAAATGCTTTTACTTTGGACAGGTCTTAATTTTGTTGCTCATTGAAGAGATAAAGGTTCATGCGTAGTGGTTGGTACAACACAAGATTCAACATCTGCGCAGTCAATAGCATGAGATCTGCATTTGCTCGGTTAACTCTTTACCAAATGACGAAATTTTAGACTGATCCAAATTGAAAGCATTTGCAGACAAAATACAGGTTACTGAATAATTGAAATTTGTTTAGGGATGGGTGGAAAACATTGTTGATAAAGGAGAAAATGCTGGTGTCTCATTTTTCGACAATGTTCTTAACTCTTTACCACATGAGAAAATTTTAGACCTGTTCAAATTGAAAGCATTTGCAGACGACAAATAAAGGTGTCTGAAATATTAAAATTTGGTTTGGGAAGGATAGAAAACACTGTGGGAAAAGGAGAAAATGCTGGTTACCAGCATTTTCTCCTTTTCCCACAGTGTTTTCAAAAGGCTTCTTTCTCAAGGTCGTTAAAAGTCGGGATTGTGTGGTAAAGAGTTAAAAGGCTTCTTTCTAAGGGTCATTAAAAGTTGGAATTGTGTGGTAAAGGGTTAATTGACCCAACTTTTCTAATTTCAGGTCTACAGATGATGTAATTCATACCTCTAGTCTACCGTCCTTTCCACATGAGCATGTTATAAACAGTTTGACACAACTGTTGCGGACTGTTAGAACAGCCGTCTTGTATGTATTGATTAAACTTTTCAGCTCACCAGTCCTGTTTTCAAAGAAAACGTGAAGTGTTGGTCATTGCCCCCATGTTGTCTTTGGCATTTGTCTTGCAAAAACTCTTGCATTTTCATTGACCATTAATTATATCCCTGTCATTACTGAGAATATTTACTTCAAGATTGGACATTTTGTCCACTATCAAAAAGGAAACCCATACAACAAAGGCAGTTTACGATCAAAGTATTTTTGACATGGATAGCTAGTGTAGTGCAGCATTGGGGACTCCATGCGCCTATCATATGCAGTAGTCTTGTTTGTACTCTTACTACCTCTGACAGAGGCAGCAAACCACTTTATAAAATACAGTTGTGACAGAAGGAGAAATTGGCTATGTGTTGATCCGGGACCCCTAGCCACACAATTTCAACAAATTTTAACAACCCTGAGAAATGTAAAATTGAAAACTGTTGGTGAAAAAAGGAAAATGCTGGTGACATGAATTTTGTCTCGTTTCACTCAGTATTCTTTCATCCTTTCACAGAGAAATTCCAGCTGTTGAATCACTTACAATTTTTGGTCTGCAAATGCTTGGAAATTGGACCAGTTTTTAGCTCCACTGGCCATAGGCCAGTGGGCTTATGTCATGGCCCGGCGTCCATCTTGAGTGCGTGCATGTGTTAACTTTTATTTCAAACATCGTCTCTGAAACTACCTATCCAATTTTGATGAAACTTCACAGAAATGATTCTGCCATGGTCCTCTTCAGAAGCGTGAAAGAATTTGATTCCTTCAAACTGGTTGCCATGACAACAATAGTGAAAAATTTTGAAAATCTTTGGAAAATCTTCTTGTCTGAAACCATACGGCCTAGGGCTACCAAATTTGTGCATGTAGCTTTATTTAGTGGACCTCTACCAAGTTTCTTAAACTTATAGCCCTGGTTCAAGGTTGGCCCAGCCCCGGGGGTCACAAGTTTTATATGGGCTTATTATATAGGGAGAACTTTAAAATTCTTCCTGTACTTAGCTATAGAGCCCAGGGCTACCAAATTTGGCACATAGCTTTATCTAGTGGACTTTTACAAATTCTCTTGAAATTACAGTCCTGGGGTCAAAATTGGCCTGGTCCCGTGGGCACAAGTTGTACATGGGCTTATATAGGGAGAACTATAATATTCTTCTTCTACCTAGCCATAGGGCCTAGAGCTACCAAATTTGGCATGTAACTTTATTTGTTGGACCTTTACCAAGGGTGTCCAAATTATAGCCCTGGGGTCAAAATTGGCCCAGCCCCAGAGGTTACAAGTTTTATATGGGTTTATATAGGGAGAACTTTAAAATTCCTTTTCTATCTAGCTATTTGGCCTAGGGCTACCAAATTTGGCATGTAGCTTTTTGTAGTGGTTGTCTACCAAGGGTGTCCAAATTATAGCCCCGGGGTCAAATTTGTCCCAGCCCTGGGGGTCACAAGTTTTACATGGGCTTATGTAAAACCCATAAGGCCTAGGGCTACCAGAGTTTGCAAGTTGTAGCTTTATCTAGTTGATGTCTACCGAGGATGCCTAAATTATAGCCCCGAGGTCAAATTTGTCCCCACCCAGGGGTCACAATTTTTACATTGGGCTTATGTAGGGAAACTTTGAAAATCTACTCATACGTAGCCATAAAGCCTAGGCCTACCAACTTTTGCATGTTTTAGCTTTATCTAGTGTGCCTCTACCAAGAAGACCTAAATTATAACCTTGAGGGTCAAGTTTAGCCCCACTCCAGGGGTCACATGGGCTTTTACAGTGAAAACTTGATAGATTTTCTTGTGACTAGCCATAAAACCTACGGCTGACCTGTCTCATGGGTCTCAAGTTTTGCAGGATCTTTTATTAAGCAAAGTTTAAAAATGTTTTTGTTTATAACCACACATTCTAGACCTGTTATATTTGGTATGGGGCTGTATCTTGTGGACCTCCACCAGGATTCAAGTAATTGTAGCTTTGTTGCCAAAAAAGGCATTTCCATGGGGTCATAAGTTTCTCGTAGGATTTTATAGAAGAAAATTTTGTATGTCTTCTAGTTGAAAACCAATTAGCCAAGCACTGTAATGTTTGGCTGGTAGTGTTTGACTTAGTAGCCAGTAGAGCTATACAGGGCCATCATGGCCCTCTTGTTTGTTTGTTGAAGGGCTTATTGACAGTGATAAACCCTGTTATACCCAGATACTTTCATAGTAGTCCTCCCTGTTATTTTTTTCAGTACAAAATTGAATTGTCCTTCACATGTCAAGACCTCAATATGTTTTTGGTTTTCAGATCCAAAGTATGGACTCCAATGTGAACTTGAGCAGTCTAGACCCGAGGAAGCAGGAACTGCTTGAGGCCCGCTTTTATGGGAGGGTAAGTGAGTGTGTTAGAGTCAAAAAGGCGAAAAGTTGATGAGAGATGGCGCTTGTTCAGTAGCATCTAGCCTTTAATAGCTCTTTCAACCCATTACCATACAGTCCCTACTTTTGACTCCCCTGAGAAAGAAGCCTTTTGAAAACACTGTGGGAAAAGGAGAAGATGCTGGTTACAAGCACTTTCTCCTTTTTCCAAAGTGTTTTGACCGTTTTCTACCCTTCCCAGAACAAATTTCAATTTTTCTGTCACCTTTATTTCGTTGTCTGCAAAAGCTTTCAATTTGAACCAGTCTAAAATTTTGTCATGTGGTAAAGAGTTAATTCTTTATCAAACTACAAAGTAATAATCTCAACAAACTTGAATTTCTGTTTTTGGAATGGTAGGAAACATTGTGGGGAAAAAGGAGAAAATGCTGGTTGCCGGCATTTTCTCCTTTTCCCACAATGTTTTCAAAAGCCTTTTTAAGGAAGTTTTAAAGCACGCAGCTGTTTGGTATAGGGTTGTCATGGTCTGTATTTGAGAAAGTTTTTTTTGTGAAATTGTGAACCTTCTCTTAACTGTTTCCTTAACATAGTATATTTCTTTCCAAGGTTTGATGATAGTATTTATTATTTCATGCTTTCCGGTAGGATATTGAGAAATAGCAGTGAAAATATTTTTCGATCTTACACTGGTACCACGAGTGAAAATAACCATTTTCATGTTCTTGTTACCTAGGTTAATTGCCTGTGCCTGACAAACAGATGGGAAATATGACGTCATTTAACTTACATTTCTCGCCCTTGCAGTAATATTGTAATGCGTTGCTATGCGGGAGGGGTACGCCACTGGGAATAACGGAAAAGAACTGAACTGGATTTTGATAAAGCTCCTCCCAGCAAGGGTTAAAAGCATGAAATAAACAGAATAGTTGTTTTTTGCGGTGAAAGATCAAATTTATTTCATCTTGTGAACACCATCGGTAATATTTTCACTCGTGGCTGCGCCACACATGAAAATATTACTGATTGTGTCCACTCGATGAAATAAATTTCGATCTTTCACAGAAAAGAACAAATATCATTTATTTGTTCGACAGGATTCATTCCTGTTTCACCACTGACAATTGTTTCAACCATAGTAATGTGGGAAAACAGCCAGTGGCTTGGAAATAATGTTGTGCTGACTGAGACTGAGAACTGATAAAAGAATCTCCAGGAAGGCATGGATAGGTGTAGTGGCTGCTAAGATATAAGTAAAATAATGTTGAATGTCATGCAACCTCTCATTTTCATAACAGATCTCTGATACTCTGTCATCACACATTACTCTTAACTCTTTATCGCATGACAAGATTTTAGACCTGTCCCAATTGAAAGCAATTTGCTGATGATAGTTTGAATGTGGCTCAGATGAAATGATTTTTCTTTGATAGGGTAGAAAACATTGTGGGAAATGGAGAAAATGCTGGTGACCAGCATTTTCTCCATTTCCCACAATGTTTCAAAAGCCTTCCCTTTCAGGGGCGTTAAACTGGTCATTATGTGGTGAAGAGTTCAATGACTATTCAGAGCTCAAGATAGAGGGAGGCATTTTGATTTCAAAATCGATAAATTTCAAATATTCTACACTAAACCCTATGCTATGGGTACTCATTAGAATCATCTCATGGAGACAATTCCAGTAAGTACCCACAACATAGGGTTTGGAAGAGAAATGATGGATTTAGAATACCGTCACTCCCTCTTACTGGAGCTCTATTCTTTATTGAACAGTCTTAATGAGCAGGGTTTTCCCTGATCTCCCATTTCCGTAATTTTTGGACCCTAAATTTTTCTAATTGTCCCCAAAATTTAACTGTTTACCTTCCTGAATTTATTTGAAGGGAGTAGAATGACATTATTATGATACCGTGTGAGAGTCGCCACAAAAAACCCTGTGATAAGTACATATTCTACTAAATGAAGGGTTTTGAGAACGATAGATATACAACACAAAAAAATGAATTTCCTGTTTTGTCAGGAGTAAAAATAACCCTTACGCATATGTGCAAGGGGAATTTTCCAGTGTTGTAATGATTTGGAGAGAGGAGGCTTTTGAAAGATTGTGGGGAAAGTGGAAAATGCTGGTAGCCTGCCGCCTTTCCAGCAATGCCTTCTACTGGCTCAAAGAAAAATGCCATCATTTGAGTTGAACCTGTTTCACTGATTTATTATTTACACATTCAGTTTGGGAAAGTCTTTTTTCACTCTTTACCAAACAACATAAATTTAGACACACTTCAGACTTGCAGATGCCAAAATAAACGTAACTTGGAAAGGGTGGAAGACATTGTGGGAAAAGGAGAAAATGCTGGTAACCAGCATTTTCTCCTTTTGCCACAATGTTTTCAGAAGGCTTCTGTCCCGGGGTTGTAAAAACAAGGGATTGTTTAGTGAAGGGTTTACTCTTTACCATATGACAAAAATTAGACTTGATGCAACTGAAACAAGTGCAGAAAGTTAAATATAGCTCTTATTGTTTTGATATTATCATTTTCTCCTTCATCCACAAGGTTTTCAAAGCCGTTTTCCCTTGGGTCAATGTGAAAGAAATGTCAAAATGTTAGAGTTTACAGCATTTGCAGATTATTATTTGAATGTGGCTGAAGTGGTAGAATTCATCACTGAAACGGTAGAAAACATTGTTGGAAAAGGAAAAAAAAGAGCTAAATGGCAGCGTTTAGTCGAAGGTCTGCATTGAGAAAAGGCCATCTTGCTAGGCTTCCAACACATGCCACATACTGGATTGTTTTTGGAGGGGTTTTAACTCTTAACCATACAAGCAAAAAACCATCTTCGCGATCCAAGGTTATGATTACTACTTGGATCTTACCTTGGCTGATTGAGCCTGATGCGCCCTCTATTGGATGCTGGTTATTACCCCCCTTTACATCAAATTTCTAAAAGCCAATGAAATATCGTTTTACAAACTGCTTACGAATACACATGAAGCGATAAGCAGACATCCACGTGGGTTTCCATGTTAACCTTCTATTTGAAAGGTAGCGACCTTGTTCTATTTTTATGGGAGCGATTTCATTCGTTGCAGTTAGAGCTGGCTGCATCCAATGAAAAGGCATATCAGGGGAATGTAGAAATCAAGGTCAATCCGCCAAGGGTAGAGTAGCGAAGTGAATTGTCGGCCTTGGCTTGCAAAGATGTTGAATAGCAGACTTGTCCAAATTTAAAGCATTTGCAAATGACCGTTTAAACATAGCTTAAAAGATAGATTTTATCTTTAATAGAGTAGAAAGCATTGTAGAAATTGGAGAAATTGCTGTTAACCAACATTTTCTCCTTTTCCTACAGTGTTTTCAAAAGGCTTCTTTCGAGGGGTCGTTAACAGTTGGGATTGTGTGGTTAATGAATCAACTCTATCCCAAACAGCTGTGGGTTTTAATGACTGAGGATAAAGATGGGTTGGAAAACATTGTGGGAAAAGAAGAAAATGCTGGTTACCAGCATTTTCTTCTTTTTCTCACAATGTTTTCCATCTTTTCATCACCAAATTCAATTATGTTAGTGACATTGAATTCGTCATAGATCTGCAAAATCAATGCTTTCAATTTGAACAAGTCCGAAGCTATGTGGTATGGTAATTTAATTTCACGTTTGTTTTCTAGTTTCAGCCTCTGAACCTTCCCCAGCAGCCCCCTCCAATGCATTACCAGGCAGGGGGAGACAATAACAGTAATTTAAGCGGAGGATCAGTGGAGAAAGATAGAGAAGAAGAGGTAGTCGCATTGTACTATTCACATATTTTAGAATTGAAAGTACATCTTTGTCAGGAATTGAAACTTAAAAAGCATTGTGAAACATGGACAGTTTAACTCTTTACCAAATGACAAAATTTTAGACTGTTCCATACTGAAATCACATGCAGGCAGTAACATAAGCATAACTCAAAAATTGAAGTATGTTTCCAGCAGGGCAGAAAACATTGTAGAAAAAGGAGAAAAGGCTGATTACCAGCATTTTCTCCTCTTCCTACAGTGTTTTCAAAAGTCTTCTATGTCAGGGTCGTAAAAGGGATTGTTTGGTAAAGGGTTGAATACAGTACTTTTCATAGCCAGTCTGATCCCCTTTGGATCGCTCTTGTACATCTTTGGAAAGAAAAAGAACAAACCACATAAGACACACCCATGATAAGAGAAACAAATGAAAAATGAAAGCCTAGTTATGCTTATTAACCCTTTCCCAAACGACTAATTTGCATCTCTTCCAAACTCAAGTTTGCAGACGACAATTTCAAATTTGATAAAAATGGCAGAAAGTTCTCTAAATGGGTAGAAAACACTGTGGGAAAGGGAGAAATTGCTTGTTATGAGCAATTTCTCCTTTTCCCACAGTGTTTTCACAAGACTTGTACTGCAGACACATAAAAACAAGGGCTTGTTTGGGAAAGGGTTAAGCATTGCATCACAATGAAATTTATCTTATTATAGAGATATTAGCACATGTTTGTACATGTACACATACTTCATTATTATATTGTAATTGATGTTGAATGTTACTGTGTTGTCTTGCCATACAGGCTAAACACACCTCTAATTTGAAGAGTTTTGTAATTTGAATAGGAAGTTTTAGCACCTAAATGTTTGTATGATCAATGGGATGAGTTGTTATAGGGCATATTTCTTTCACCTGTTCTGGCACAATGTTCTGTGTTCTGGAAGGTGCGAAAGGAATATTTCAGAACACAATACACTGTTTGGGAAGTATGTTCTGAATGAAACACATTCAGAACATTATTCTAAACCATATAGAAATCAAAGAACATTGGCATGATGGCTGCAAGAACTACTGTCTGAGCTGTGTTACCTGAGGATATGATTTGCTGCAGAGAGAGAGTAGAGACGAGTCTACTATGCCCCTATTTATAGTTTTCATGTAGTAAAATAGGACAATTGCAAATTTTTCCATGAAGCATTGTCCGTCTTCCAGCCATCTTGTATTACCTAGCAACCGTTCAGCAGGTGCGGTTCACCTTAATTGGATTAGAACAGTCAGAATATTCAGAGTAGGGAAAGGAATAGGCCCATAGTGTATTAGGATTTTGTCAAAACTCTGCTTCAAGTTAAAGTTTGTATAAATATGGTTGCATGAACAAAACATTGACTTTATGTCTTTGGATTACAAAGGTTAGTAAGTTGATATTCCAGCTGGTCTGACGTTGTTGG
The DNA here is from genome assembly GCA_943736015.1 of Tridacna crocea. Lineage (NCBI taxonomy): Eukaryota > Metazoa > Mollusca > Bivalvia > Cardiida > Cardiidae > Tridacna > Tridacna crocea. The sequence goes on from OX031069.1 coordinate 23,624,389, forward strand.
GGATTCACGTTTTCCATACCATAGACAATACCAGCAGCTTTTGTGGACACAGAATGTGCAGCCTGATCTCTGATCCACACTGTCACCTTCTTTATCGTAGATTGTGACCAAAATGGCCCTTGCAACAATTACATGGGGACTCAAATGATGCAATTTTCTTTGATAGGGTAGACAACTTATTGGGAAAAGGAGAAAATGCTGGTTACCAGCATTTCTCCTTTTCTCACAATGTTTTCAAAAGGCTTCTTCCTCAGGGTTGTCAAAAGTCATCATTGGGTGGTAAAAGGTTAATAGGTGCGCAGACTTCAGGACAGATGAATTATTGATTGTGGTGTAAATTTCCCAACAAACTCTATTCCTGCTTATACTGAAAATTGTATCTTGATAGATTCACACGCCAGAGAAGAGGACACCATCAGACAGAAAGAGAAAGCGCAAACCAACCAACAGTGACAGTAATAACGAAAGTGGAAGTAAGTTTATAGACCCCTTAGGTCTCCCATCCTAGATGGATCTGCTCAAAAACTTGTTTATTTGGTTAAGGGGGGTGGCGGGAGGGGAATGGGGAGCAGGAGTCAGAGTATTTCCCTTTCCCTCATGTTTCAACAATTACAGCACCCTAAAACACAGAAGGGACTGTATGAGATTGGAACTGAATTCAACAGCCAGTAGCTCTGTAACCAACAGGGAAAGTATGCCAGGGTCAGGGGTTTTAGGGGTTTAAATTCTAGCTTGGCTAGCCTCATGGAAGATTTATAACTCTCAGAGCTTATTTCTCTGGATGTGTATGTGGCAGCAGCAAGATGCCTGGAAAAGGGTTTGTGTGAATAACTGCATTACTCCAACAATGTATGGAAACTTGTTATCTAGCCACTGTCATTTGATCAAGATAATGTTAAAAAACATAAATCAGACATTGGATAAACAAACATTTAGACCTAGGTCTGTATTCACCAACCATTCTTGAGAACCTTCTTGGTCTTATTCTTCAAAATTTCCTGACTGTGAAAGTAACAGAACTTCTGATTGGCTAAAACAACCAAATGGTTTAGCCAATCAGAAGTTCTTTTACTTTCACATTGACTAAATTTTGAAGAATAAGACTAAGAATGTTTTTAAGAATGCTTGTTGAATACAGACCCTGATAGTGCCATATCAAGTAGCCAAGTTGTCAGCAATAAGCAGTGAGATGAAGGCCAGTTTATGAAGAGATAATGCATAGCCAGTAATTAATGGTTGATGAGTAAAATGGAAAAGCGAATGCAACTGGGATTGTATCAATGCAAACTCCAAGCATTTAAATTACTTCAAGGGAAACTCTAAAATGTTATGTAATTATATGTGACCCGTTACTGAAAAAGGGACATTCTGGGATACCGTACATCAGTTAAATGAAAACAGATAAAAGATCGTGCAGGTCAGTTTAAGTTGATAAATAAAAATTAGTGTATTAGAAGGTAGAATGACCACTTTTCACACAGAAAATATTATATAAGCGAAAAGTGGCGACCATGGTCAGCCTGGGCAATTTGCTCAGTCTGATCAGGGTCGACTTTTCCCCGTTTCCAGATGTCCATTTTTGCGTGACGGGTCATATATATCTTTCTGTAGCTGAAAAAATATTGTTCAGGTGGAAGAAAACATCTTGAAGATTTGAATCGGTAAAAAGTGTTTAAACTTTACTATGATGTTTTTAAAATTTGTTGGTCACAAATTTTCTTCTTTTCTCTCAATAATAATAGTTATATTGTATATCAAGTTTTTTGATCGGTCAATTTTTGGTCAGTTTTTACCCATAGTATTTGTCCATTTCAGTTTTGACAAAGACGCGGCCAGAAGCCAATGGAAAGAAAATAAACGAGTACTTCAAAGTATGTCCTTTTTTCCAAATATCTGCTTAACATGCCTTGCCTGGTAGCTCAGCCATATTCAACAGCTGTTCTTAACTGTTTACTAAATGACAAAATTTTGGACTGGTCGAAATTGAAAGCATTTGCAGACGACAAAATAAATGTGGATCAAAAAAGGAAATTCAATCTGGGAATGGTAGAAAACATTGTTGGAAAAGGAGAAAATGCTGGTTACCAGCATTTTCTCCTTTTCCTGCAATGTTTTCAAGAGCTTTCTTTCTCACAGTCGTCAGGATTGTGTGAGAAAGAGTCGTTGAAAGTCAGGATTGTGTGAGAAAGAGTCGTTGAAAGTCAGGATTGTGTGAGAAAGAGTCTTTGAAAGTCAGGATTGTGTGGTAAAGAGTTAGTTGCATTATGTTTAGGCTTGTCTCTCAAAAATTTTCAAAATTTGAAAGTAATACAGTTTCTAGTTAGCTTAAACCAATGGTTAAGCCAAGTAGAAATAATGTTACTGTCTAAATCTGGGAGTAGTCCAAACATGCGATTTAGAATTGATTGATTGTGAATGTTTGCCTCAGGTATTTGAATTTGGTTCCCAGCAGAGCGCAGCTATTTTCAAGGATAAATGATAGTCATTGCAGTAGGATTCCTACCTGCTGTACGTCAAGCCCTGGTAGCTCAGTCGGCAGCGTACGGGACTTGAGAACAGGGGTTGCAAGTTTGATCACCGGCTCAGCCAATTTCTTTCCGAGGATTGATGATACTCATTGCAACAGGATTCATGCTCTCTCACCCCTGATCGTTGTTTCGATGATGGTTATGTTGGAAAGTAGCCAGTGGCTTGGAAAGAATATTGTCTGGAGTAGTGGTAAGAGAAACTCCAAGAAAGCATGAATAGGCGTACCGCCATGATATAACTGAAATAATGTTGAAAAAGGCATTAACCCTTTACCACACAATCCCTACTTTTAACGATCCTGAGGAAGAAAGCTTTTGAAAACATTGTGGGAAAAGGAGAAAATGCTGGTAACCAGCATTTTCTCCTTTTCCCACAATGTTTTCTTCCCTTCTCAACCCAAATTTCAATTTTTGAGTCACATTTATTCTGACGACTGCAAATGCTTTCAATATGGACCAGTCTAAAATTTTCTTGTGTGGTAAAGAGTTTTGATAAACGTTAAGCGGGGAAGTAGTCAGTGGCTATGAATGAGTGCTGTGTGGAAGTACACATACTTACAAAACAGACTTCATTTGTATATGGATAGGTGCCCTTGCCAGACCTGGGGTCATTGTAATCTGTAATCGTGATTACATGTAATCGATTACAAAATCTGAGTAATCGCAATGTAATCTGTAATCGTGAGTTTTCATAAAACTTGGGAGTAATTTTAATTGTAATCGATTACATTGGTATGTAAACAACCCCAGGTCTGGCACTTGCAGCCTCATAAACATTTACATAAAGTTAAAAACATTATTGAACACCTACTCTTGAAATTTACTTACAAGCCCCAGATAATTAACAAGTAACTGATTCTGTCTTTTGAAGAGTGAATACCCCTGAAACTGTATTTTTTTTGTAATTTGGTCAGGATATTAGTTTTGTCTTCTCAAAGATCTCTTTACCATATGAAAAAGATTTAAGACTTGTCCAAATTGAAAGCATTTGCAGACGACAAAATAAATGTGACTGAAAGGTCAGAATTTGTTTTGGGAAGTTTTAAAAAAAATTTGGGAAAAGGAGAAAATGCTGGTTACCAGCATTTTCCCACAATTTTTTTAAAGGCTTCTTTCTCAGGTCATTTAAAGTCGAGATTGTGTGGAAGGATTGTTAGGACAGGCTTTTGGGCCAGTTTGGTTTTAGGTATCCACCAAGAATATTTTATCCATGAGAAATCAGCTTGTCTCAACAATCGCTATACTCCAGGGCCTCAGATGAGTCTCACATTCTTTATCTTGCAGCAATGCCAGTCCCCTAGTCGTAGTCAGTGTATCTCCCAAGTGGGAACTAAGTCTCCTTCACCACAAGGTGTTCAGTATGTAAGTATTGCGTAGTTGAGTCTTTGAAAATATAGTAACTTTGCACAAATATTTTGAACTCATACAACAAAAATTAGACTTGTCCAAATTGAAAGCATTTGCAGACGACAAAATTAATGTGCCTGAAAAAGTGAAATTTCATTTGGGAATGGTAGAAAACATTGTGGGAAAAGGAGAAAATGCTGGTTTTGGGAAAAGGAGAAAATGCTAGCTTTGGGAAAAGGAGAAAATGCTGGTTTTACCAGCATTTCTCTTTTTACTAGTGTTTTCAAAGGCTTTTATCCTATGGTTTTTAAAAGTCGGGATTGTGTGGTAAAGATCTTTGTTAAAACCATCCTTTCTCTACCAGTGTAGATCAAGACCTGAAAAAAATCTCCAAGGTTTATCCTCTATGACCTAATTTAATCAAACATAAAAACAGGCAAATAATTTCTGGCCGAATATCGCAAAAATATCTGACAAAGATATTGCACAATGGAGATTGTATATTATTCTGGCTGATGTATTAAAGACGACAACACAGATTTTCAAAATGAACTTTGTATCTTGTTTCAGTCTTATTTGGCTTCATCCCCACAGAGTAGTAACTCTAATAGTATGTCGGGGTATCCACATTTCTACGCTGCTAGCAAGTCCATACAGGTAAGCATTTCTGCTAAAATCTAAAATCATTCTCTAAATCTCTAAATAGAGAGTTACTTTTCTTCAGAAAGCTAGATGTCATCCTCTTATTGGACTAAACATATCATATTTACAGATCCAGCAACTTTAACCTTTTAGCACCACAGATGCTTTTATGGATAGCATAGATCAAAGATCAGACTGCACAGCGATCTTTGCTGTTCTTCTGTTTAGTCAAGGCTGTAAGACTTTCAGTGGATTGTATTTGCAGTGGGCTAAAGAGATTGAGTTAATGTTGTTTAGGGTGAAAGAGTTGGTTAGTGTGTCATTTGGGACCCAATTTGGGTTTTTCCTGCAGCATGACAATGACCTTTGTCTTTTTAGTTGAGGGTCATTGCTTAAATTTCTTGGGGCTCAAAATAAATGGGTTTCTTCATTTTCAAGCACAGATTACAATATATGTCACCTTTAAACTGTAACCAAGTAAATTCTTAATAATCGTTTCTGACTGAAAGGTAATACATACTCTATTTTTTGTCTGATGTTGATATAGCCTGTAGCAAAGAACAAACTTGGATTAATGACGATTTATAAAATGTCGTAGATGATGTAGACTTTTGAACTTGCGTTTACTGATGGTGCATTGTTATTTATTTTTGGGGGGTCAATGTAAATAAAATCATGTAATTGACACAAAATTTGTGTGTCATGGAAAACCCTGTGATCAATGGAATTACTACTTGAACTGAAGAGATGAGTGTAAAGTAAAATCTGTCTTGTGTAACAGGCTACTCCAATATTCCTGTTTACCTAGAAAAAACAAGTGACACCAAGCAAAGAAAATGCACGTACTTGCGAAACATTTGATTTGCCTTGCTCTGGAAAATAGATAAACACAAAGGTGTACTTCAAATTACTGGGCTCTAAATGTTATCTTGTAATGTTTAGTGATTTTGGGCTAAAAAGGTGAACCACAATGAGAGAATTATTTTACTTTGCATTGTCTGTTACAGACTGATTTGACAGCATTACAAATACAGAATATGGAAAGCACTGCGTCCAATGATATTGCAGAAAAAGACCAGAAAATAGAAGACCTTGTTCGGGTAAGGATTTATGTTTCTGAGTGACTGTTCATTGATAAACAAGTCAAAAGTGACTCTTTATTTTCCTCTATTGTTTGATCCAGAATAGGTTCTGTTTATTTAAGTAATGCTACATTTTGTATCCACTCTTCATTTCAAAATATGCCATCCTGTTGGTTATCATGTCCTGGCTCAGTCAGTGAGAATAGGAGTTTGAAATTTGATTTACCAACCCTGATCTATACCATGAAAAGGTTTCAAGGTTTCTATATTTCTGTAATTTGATTCTTTGGTGAAAAGTGGTCAAAGGCTTCTTCTACTTTTTGTGACTTTTGATGTTTAACTCTTACTAGACGACAAAATTTTGGACTAGTCCAAATTGAAAGCATTTGCAGACGACAAAATGATTGTGAGTCAAAAACTGAAATTTGATTTGGACAGGATTAAAAAAAAAAAAACATTGTGGGAAAAGGAAAGAAAATGCTGGTTACCAGCATTTTCTCCTTTTCCCACAATGTTTTCAAAAGGCTTCTTTTTCAAGGTCGTTAAAACCCTGGATTGTGTGTGTGGTAAAGAGTTAAAGGCATTTGTTGTTTTGTAAATTAATCACATTTTCGTCAAAAAGGAAACAAAACAAACAAGAAATAATTTTTGACTTTGTCTCAGAGAACATCAAAAGGTTACAATGTCAGGAGCTTCACATTCTGGTTTTGTATCCATAATGTCTGATTAAGTCTGAAAGTTTTTCCTTGTAATTTTCCTTGCTTCTTTAGGATGAGAATTGGATTGTTCGGATGGGATTGTTAAATTTCCTGATGTGTTTTGACATATACCTTAAACACTGTCAGTTTGCTAAGCTGTAGTTGTACTTGACATGTATTTTGATGTTTTTTCATTTCTTTACTTTACAGCAAAATGATGAGTTGAGGCGGCAGTTGACAGCACAGCAAAAATTGATAGAAAAACACAAAGAGAATTTACAAAAGTGTTTAAATGTAAATAAGACGCTCTTGATAGATAAGGTAAGCCAGTATTCCATCAACATTTGTGTAATTCTTAACTAGATAGGGCCTTGTTTTCATGACCAGATAGGGTACGGCTTTTTTGGACATTGAGGGAGAATTTGGTATACAGCATTTTCTCTTTTTCCCACAAAATTCTCTACTCTACCAACTATAAAAGCGATCATTTGAGCAATGTGTAACCCTTTACCATACGAGAAACTTAAAGACTTGCCCAAATTAAAAGAATTAATTTAAAGATGTGGATTAAATTGATAAGATGATGAGATTTGTCAGTAAAGGTGTAGAAAACATTGTGGAAGGAGGAGAAAATGCTGTTTACCAGCACTTTCTTTTTTTTCCCTCCAATGTTTTCAAAGGGCTGCTTTTCCAGGGTTGTTTAAAAATATTTCTGTTTGGTAAAATATTACTTTGTCCTCTGCAAGTGTTTTCAATATGGAAATGTCAAATTTCTCTCTTCTTGTAAAGAGGTAACTCGATAACACACCAACCCAACACACTTCACTTCACCAATCCAACATACTTCAAGTTAAAGAAAGTGAGAAGGCCTGGAAACACATGTAAGGGCAGGGATCACCTTGATATGACCTAAGTAGTTAAAACAGTGTTAAATACAAACAAAACACATTACACTAGGATTCATTTTTCTCTCTGCTGATCATGTAGTGAGAAAGCAGCCAGTAGCATAAGAATAATACACACACCAGACAGGTATAAATAAAATTGTTGTTATATTTGAACCATGCAACTCAATCTGCAAAAAGTTTTGACCCAAGTCAGCCTCTGCAGTACCTGAGGCCAGACCTGGGTTAGCTTGATTTTGCGATGGATCAATTTTCAACATGACAAAGGACCAGTCTGCACTATAACTCAGCCATTTCTTAGACAAAATTGATAACATGAATCCATCGTTATGAGATTACTTGCTTGGTATAATGCATCACAGAGATACATTAACTCACTACCAAATAACAAAATTTTAGGTTTGTCCGAATTGAAAGCATTTGCAGACGACGATATAAAAGTGACTGAAAATTTGAAATTTGTTTTGTGAAGGGTTTTTCTAACATTGTGGGAAAAGGAGAAAATGCTGGTTACCAGCATTTTCTCCTTTTCCCACAATGTTTTCTAAAGGCATCTTTCTCAGGGGCGTCAAAAGTAGGGATTGTCTGGTAATGGGTTAAAAGCCCATTTGCCAGCATGTAGCTATTTTATTGTTTCATGATTTCAGAGTGGTTTAGAAAAGAAAACAACTCGGCAGAAGAGCATGGAGAATAGGTTACGACTGGGTCAGTTTGTGACGCAGCGACAGGGTGCCACGTTTGTTGAGAATTGGGTGGACGGATGGGCTTTCACAGATTTAATGAAGTAAGTGTCCATTCGGCTCCAAAACGCTGAGCTCTAGTAACTCTGTAGGTAGGGTTATGGACTTTTGAGCATAGTCGCTGGTTTGTTCCTCAGCCCATCCAGTCTCTTTCTGAGGATTATCCCTTTCCCAAAGAACAAACTTTTGGACTAGACCAAATTGAAAGCATTTGAAGACGACAATTCAAGTCTTGCTGAAAAGATGATTTCTGTCTATGATAGGGTAGAAAACATTGTGGGAAAAGGAGAAAATGCTGGTTACCAGCATTTTCTCGTTTTCCCACAATGTTTTCAAAAGGCTACTATTCCAGACCCATAAAAACCAGGGATTGTTTGGGAAAGGGTTAAAAGAAGTCATTGCTACAGGATTCATCGCTGACCATTAACTCAACAATGGTTATATGGGAGATCAGCCAATGGCTTGGAAAGAATATTGTACAGAGTATTTGTAAAAGAAACTTCAGGAAAGCATGAATAAGTGCTCTGGCTACAGTGATACAACTGAGAAAATGTTAAAAATAACATTAAACATCATGCAGTCAATTGATCAGATTCCTTCAGTACCAAGTTCTCCATGTTTGATAATCGTGATGAGCAGGTTATTTGTGATACAGTGTACACATGTAGTTTTGCATCTAGGCCTGTAAAGTGCTCAAATTTTGCAAATGATAAGCTGATATTTATCAATTGACGGTCTTTGAACTTTATCAACTCAATGAATACCAATTTCAAACAGAAAGCTTCAGCATATTAAGAATATCAATACATACATACATTCTTATAGAAACACTACAGTTTGGCTTATGACATACTGGCCAAATTTTTTTCATATACTGTCAGGGCCATTTAGCAAAGGAATCTGCACTTAAGAACCATGAATTGTTGTGTTGTACCCATCCAGATACGCTGTTCTTTAAACAGCAAGATAAAGGCATTGCATATCAGTCTAAAGAACAAAAACAATAAAAAGTAGCATTTTTCAGCCTTTGTTTATTAATTATTTATAGTCTTGAAATGGAAATCTTGCATTAAAATAGGACTTTAAGATGCGCATGGGATAACCACCTGCAAATACTGCCAAGGAATGAGACACAAGTTTACTTTGCTACTTTTCTTTGAACCAAGATCATATTAATCCCGTTACCCAAGTTTGAACAGTTGGAAGAGGAAGCTTTTTGGAAGCCTTGTGTGAAAAGGAGAAAATACTGGTAAACAGCATTTTTCCTTTTTCCTACAAAGTTTTTCACCCTCTACCAAAGACATAAATCATCATTTGAGCTTCTTGTAACTAGTTGCTGCAAATTCTTGGTATTGGGACCAGTCTAAAGTGTTGGTAGGTAAGGAGTTAATAAGTTGTTGGGAATAATCTTATGTGAATAGTTTCAAATTTATTATTGTATTTTTCAGACAACAAGAAAGAATAGCGGCTGAGAGAGAAGAGATAGAAAAACAGAGAAAACTTTTACTAAAGAGAAAACCTCCATCAAACTTGACAAAAACGTCAAACAACAATTTCTTGAAGCCTGGTGGAGAGAAACTGTAAGTGATACCTACTATAATTATTTTGACCTTCCTTTGATGGTTTAATGCTCATCTGAACTTGTTTGTATGGACCGTGTAGATCCAAGATCAGACTGCAGAGAAGGTACAATCCAATCTTAGGTCCACTATGTACACTACTTTGTTAAATGGATCCGATCCAAACAGCCTTGAAACACATTTCATTAATTCAGTATTTTAACATTAATTTTAATCATTACTAAAATTTACAGTAGCTGACCTTGAAAAGATTGTAGCAAAAGCAGAGTAGGTTACATGTATTTTTAAGTTTTGCAACAAATTCAATCTCATGTATCCCAGAAATCAATTTCGTTTAATCATGAGGTAAACCTTTGACAAGTAGAATATTGACCAATAGCAAAGAATCTTAACCTAGGTAAACATACCAGACCGCCCAGGCTGATATGGGTCTGTACATTTAACTCGTTACCAAACAACAAAATTTAGGTTTGTCTAAATCGAAAGCATTTGCAAACGAAAAAAAAAAAGATACTGAAAATTTGAATATTGTTTTGTGAAGGGTAGAAAACATTGTGGGAAAAGGAGAAAATGCTGGTTACCAGCATTTTCTCCTTTTCCCACAATGTTTACTACAGGCTTCTTTCTCAGGGTCATCAAAAGTAGGGATTGTGTGGTAATGGGTTAACAGGTGCATCAAACCCTCTTTTCACCAAGCAGGGCTCAAGTATTCTGTTCTGGTTGTCTACAGGTTAACGTTTACGGAGTTTTATGAACGTGATGAAATCATGAAGCTTCGGCAAGCTGCCCTCAGAAAGGAGGATGTTGATATCCAGCTGGAGTTGGAGAAATTGGAACGGGAGAGAAATCTTCATATACGTGAACTCAAACGCATTCACAATGAGGATAACTCACGGTATGTAACTCTTTACTTTACAATCTCGAGTTTTAACGACCCGAAGGAAAAGGCTTTTTTAACCAGAATTTTCTCTTTTCATCAATGTTTTCTACTCATTCAAAGACAAATGCCGTCATTTCAATTAGATTAAAATTGTAGTCTTCAAATGCTTTCATTTTAGACCAGTCTATTTTTTGTTGTGTGGAAAAGAGTTTTTCACTACTCTTTCACCACAATAAATCCATTGCATTTTCTCAAAGACTAAAACTGCATTTCCTGTGCAACCAGCATTTTCTCCTTTTCTCACAATGTTTTCTACCCTTTACAAAACAAATTTCAAATTTTGTCCAAATCCTTTCAATTTGGATAAGTCTAAAATTTTGTTGTTTGGTAATGAGTTGAACATGATTAGTTGGTAAAGAGTTGGAACACGTTCTGTTTTGTATTATTATTATGTATTTAACCATTTTGTCTTGCAGGTTTAAAGACAATCCAATTCTCAACGAACGTTATTTATTGTTAAATCTCATTGGAAAAGGGGGCTTCAGTGAGGTGCATAAGGTAAGTTTCTGTGCTGTAATATTATTGTTTGAAATGACATCAAATAAATAGAGGATCTCAAATAAGTGTTTATGTATTATCATTTTTATCAAACAAGTTGACCGAGATTGTATGACGTGAACCTTAGGATGCATCAACTACATTTTAGTCAAAAAGTTCAATTTTCAAGTCACATTTTTCAGGTTGTCTGCAAATAATTTCAATTTGGACAAGTCTAAAATTTTGCCTTTTGGTATAGAGTTAATGTTCATGATATCAGTGGCACTGTACGTTAACTCACCACCAAATGACATAAATTTGGACTAGGCATAATCGGAAGAATTTTTAAGACAATAATTTAGATGGGGCTGCAATGATCCATTTTGAATTTGCAAGGGCAGAAAACATTATGGGAAAAGGAATAAATGCTGGTTACTTGCATTTTCTCTTATTTCCCACATTGTTTTCACAAACTTTTATTACCAAAATGTACTTCAAAAATTTGTTGTGGAAAGAGTTGAAAACATTGTGGGAAAAAGAGAAAATGCTGGTACAAAATGCTGGTTACCAGCATTGTCTCATATTCCCATGATATTTACAAAAGTATTCTTTTTAAGAGTCGTCAGTGGTTGACATGGTGTGATAAAGGATTAATCTTTGTATTTTTTCTTTCCCAGGGCTTTGACCTTAAAGAACAGCGTTACGTTGGTTGTAAAATACATCAGTTAAACAGAGAGTGGAAGGATGATAAAAAGGCCAATTATATAAAGTAAGATATTGTTGGATAGCTAAAAATTACAGCTTATATCAGGTTTTTATGTTATATGGGTGACTGAAGTCATTTTCATTGATTATAATACAGGACCAAAGTATGGAATGCTTATTCTAACTCCTTGATGAAATTTGGGGGATATGATGATGGACAAAACTTAACTTCTTACCAAATCTATTACCAAACAACAAAATTTTTTGGACTTGTCCAAATGGAAAGCATCTATAGATACCAAAATAGAAGTGATACAACAACAGAATTTTTTTTTTTTTGGATAAAAAACACTACAGGAAAAGGATAAATTGCTGCTTGCCAGTATTTTATCCTTTCCTGAGAATGTTTTCAAAAGTTTTCTACCTGAGGGTCATTAAATCTTGTGTTTGTGTGGTATAGGGCTAATTCAGTAATATTTATTTGTTTCACTTACAGAACAAACTGCAAGACTTATAAAAATATTCTGAATATTTCTGTAAAAATAACAACCTTTTCTATTTATTCAACTTTTCTTGTTGATCTTACTCTTCTTTTCTCCATGTGTATTTTCAGACATGCTTTACGAGAATACAAAATCCATAAAATCTTGGATCATCCAAGAATTGTGAAACTATATGATGTATTTGAAATAGACAACAATTCGTAAGTACATATTTACGAGTATTATTGTTTTTCGTACTGTCACAGACATACTGGAAATGCTCATAATTTTCAAACCCCTCTAATTCTCCATTTATACAGAACAGGGGTCTTCTGGGGTTTAGTGGTGAAGATATAGGATTTATAACCTGAAGGGCTATGTTTCTATTCCCACTGAACTTTTTCACCATCAAGTGTGTAAATTATATTTTTTACATTGGCTATAAATACAGTTACACTGCAAGATGAAGAGAGAGTTTGGCCTTAAGCTAAAAGGAAGTAGTGGACAGTGTAGATCAGAGATGAGATAGCACAAAGCTCACGTCTTTCCTTAACCCTTTACCCCATAAGGCATTTCTATGGTATCTCTAATTGACCCTAAATAACAGCAAGGATGAAGCCGTTTCCTTTGTGTATATGATAGCTTTTGATAGCATAGAAAACATAGTGGCAAAAGGTGGAATTGCTCACGAGCAATTCCACCTTTTGCCACAATGTTTTCCAAAGTGTTCTACAAGCAATGTGTAGAATTGAGTATCTTTGGAGTAAAGGGTTAATGTCTTTTAAATACTCTGTACAGTTGCAAAGAAATACTGCTTTTGAAGGGTGTACAGATGGTTTATATAGCTGACAGCTTCTCTCATGCACTGTAGTAGGTTTCCTATACTTTTAGGGTATTGCATTGACTTGTATGGGATTTCAAAGCTCGGGGATTTGAACTCATTACCAAACAACAACATTTTAGACTGGTCCAAATTGAAAGCACTTGCAGACAACAACATAAAAGTGACTGAAAATTTGAAATTTGTTTTGTAAAGGGTAGAAAGCATTGTGGGAAAAGGAGAAAATGCTGGTTACCAGCATTTTCTCCTTTTCTCACAATGTTTTCTAAAGGCTTCTTTCTCAGGGGCGTCAAAAGTAGGGATTGTGTGGTAATGGGTTAAAGCTCACGGCATCTCTCAATTGTCTCTTACAGATTCTGTACAGTTTTAGAGTATTGTGAGGGAAATGACCTTGACTTTTATCTGAAACAGAACAAGTGCATTCCGGAGAAGGAGGCGCGCTCGATCGTCTGTCAGACTGTCAGTGCTCTCAAATATCTCAATGAGATAAAACCACCTGTGATTCATTATGATTTAAAACCTGGTAGGTATCTCTGTTTATTTTTCTTCATTAGTAATTAAAAGTCTTTGGTTTCTGTGACTCCATGGAAGAGGCCCTTTGGTCCAGAAACTGTTGTTCATCAAAGGTCACATGCATTTTTGTCATGTCCTCTCCACAGATCTACTGTTTATTTATTAAGTATTAAAGCTTTTGACTTGTCCAAATTGAAAGTATTTGCAAGTGACATTAAATTTTGCATAAATGATGAAATTTTCTTCGCAAACATAGAATATATTGTGGGAAGAAGAGAAAAACTGGTAATTGCAAACATAGAATATATTGTGGGAAAAAGAGAAAAAACTGGTCAACAGAATGTTCTCCTTTATGGAAGATGTTTTCCAAAATCTTCTGTTACAGCCATTAAAACTTCAGTTTGTGCTATGAAAATGAAACTTAGAGTCATTCTACAGCCCTGTCCATCTCAATGAGACTACATATGGCCTGCAACCCCTTAAAAGGGGCATTCAGACACCTGCATAAAGTGTGGTCGCGGATCAGCCAGCGCAGTCCACACAGACTGATCCAAGATGACACTTTACGACCATATTAGATTTTGTCCTACAGTAGAATTGCACAAAACAGAAAATTACATAAGAATGGAAAGTGTCGTCTTGAATCAGCCTGTCAACATCTTGTCAATCTTGAAAAATATTTCACACATGCATGAATTGATATGCAGAGCTGAGTCACAGTACCAGGAACATGGCAAAAAGTTAACTCTTTACCAAACTATCAAATCAAGGATCTCTGCAATTAGTACATTTTTAAGGCTTTTTTTTTGCGATTGACTTACGTGCTGGCAGTGGTTATAATGAAAAAGACAATGTGAGTGTTACAAGTGTTTTTGATTGGATAAAGATCTGACTGTTTAAAACTGCTGTATGACCATGTATGTATATTGATAGCCATAAAGTTGCAGTCAGTGTTCCTCAAACAACTTAGAAACTTTCAGCAATCTTGAGTTTAATACTTTTTTTTTTTTCCAGGTAATATTTTACTGGGAAATCCTGTTCACAATGGAAGTAAGTTTAAATTGTTCTTCAACATTAACTTTGTAAATCACTGGCAGATTACTTTAATAGGCATTTTTGGTCTTTCAGTAGAACTTTAAAAAATATGTGACAAAGAAACCTATCTCTGTTTTGCTGGATTTTTTTTCCCTTGTGTGGGACAGGTCAGGTAGCTAAGCAGATAGCATATCTGACGTGTGACTGGATGGTTTCAGGTTTTTATACCCACTTGAGGCAAATTTTCATGCAAAAAAAAAGTTTAGGCCTCTCTCCTCTGATGGATATGAGGAAGTAGTCAGTGGCTTGGAAAGGAAATTTTATCAATACTGGTCAGAGAAAGCCAGGAAACACATGCACAGGTGCACAGGCCACCATATAGCCTGTCTTTCTAAAAAGGTTTTAAACTCTACTAGAAGCATATTTCCTCAATATGCATTAAATATCGAGTTATGTTTTTTCATAATTAACCCTTTCCGAAACAAGCCCTGGTTTTTACGTTTCTCGGTAAAATTCTTTTGAAAACACTGTGGGAAAAGGAGAAATTGCTCATAATGAGCAATTTCTCCTTTTCCCACAGTGTTTTTTACCCTTTTTGAGAACTTTCTGCCATTTTCTCCAAATCTGAAATTGTCATCTGCAAACTCTTTTGGTTTGGAAGGGTCCAAAATTTATTGTTTTGGAATGGGTTAACAAGAAAATTTTAGAACTTATTAACTGAAAATTAGTTTCTTAAGGTTACAGGATATGCAAAAACCTTGTATTGTCTAAAAGAGGTTGTGTTGTTTTCTTCTCATACCAAAATAATATCTTGATCCATTACATTAATATGTTCATGTGTATTTCAGGTACTAGCATGTCTGTGAGTACAGCAGTGAGCGGGGAAATAAAGATAACAGATTTTGGTCTGAGTAAGATCATGGATGATGAGAGTGTATCACAAGAGGGGATGGATCTTACTTCTCAAGGCGCTGGGACGTACTGGTTGGTAGCTTTTCATCAGCTTTTTAATACTGATACCCCTAAATGGTTATAAACAATCTTAAGGATTCATAGCACTTTCAGTGTTAGTTTTCAGGCCAACTGAAAAATTAAGTCGGTAAACGAAAGTTACTTAAATCACTTAACCATTTACTACACACTCCCAAGTTTTAAGCATCCTTATGAAGAAATCTTTTGTAAACACCGTGCAAAAAGGAGAAAATGCTGATAACCAGCATTTTCTCCTTTTCCCACAATGTTTTCTACCCTATTAAAGACAATTTCCATCATTTAACCAAAATTTGAATTGTCAATTTCAAAATGCAGGGATTGCGCTGTTGTCTGTTGCTAAGCGCGCTAATAAGTAATATTAGGATTTTTTTTTTTTAATTTCAAAAATGTTTGTGACAACAAAAAGTTGTGAGAGGCAATTTGGTCATCCATTCTCATCGTAGACACCCAAAGCACTCAGACGTATTGATATTGTAATACTCTATATTTAGTTATCATAGAAAGTAGATCTTTTTAAATCAGTTTTCGCAAAGTAAGCACTTATCTTGGGGATACACATTTTGAGTTTTCCCAAAGCATTTAGGTAGTACTGTACTGATGGGAGCTGTGTATTACATTTTACGGACAAACAAATAATGACTATATTCACAATTATTCCATAGGGAATAGATAAAATATATTTTCATGTTAACCCTTATTCAATATTTCAGCCAGAGGTATTTTCAAGAAGAAACTCGAAACTTCCACTGCTACTACATTTTAACAACCCATCAAGACAGTCTGTCGTGCTGGACTGTTAAAATGTAGTAGCAGTGAAAGTTTAGAGATTTTTTTTTTTTGAAAAAGGCCTCTGGCCAAAATAGTGAATAAGAGTTAACATGAAAATATGTTAAATAGTAAATAGTTTATCTAGCAGCCACTGTTGTATTGCCAGTTTTAAAATTTGATTTGGGAAGGGAAGAAAACACTGTGGGAAAAGGAGAAAATGCTGGTTACCAGCATTTTCTCCTTTTCTCACAATGTTTTCAAAAGGCTTTTACCTCAGGGTCATCAAAACTTCATTGTGTGGGAAAGGGTTAAGCCTGTTTTGATAAGGTAACTGTTGTGAATTTCAGGTATTTGCCCCCAGAATGTTTTATGGTTGGGAAAAATCCACCCAAGATATCTTCCAAAGTGGATGTATGGTCTGTAGGAGTTATATTTTACCAATGTTTATATGGCAAAAAGGTGAGCATACAATAACTTGTATCAGTAAGGGCTTAATAGCTAGGCTTAGGTTTGGTTTGTCTATTTCCTTAACTCTGTACCAAAACAACAATTTTTTGACTGAACCAAATTCAAAGCATCTGCAGCCCAAAAATAACATCCTGGTAATATGATGATTTCTGACTTTGATGGAGTAGAATATATTACGGGAAAAGGAGAAAATGCTGGTAACCAGCATTTTCTCCTTTTTCCACAATATTTTCAAAAGGCTTCTGTCTCAGGGTTGATAAAACTCTGGATTGTGTGGTTAAGAGTTAAGCCTTGGTCAGTATTCACCAACCTTTCTTAAGAACGTTTTTGGTCTTATTCTCCAGGAGTTTCTAAATTTGAAAATAACATAACTTATGATTGCCTCAACTAAATGGTTATGATTAGGGATGGCAACAGTTAGTAAATTTGCTAACAGGTTAACCGTTCAATCTTTCGATCGGTTAACCAGTTAACCGAATGACCATGTAAAACATTTAAGATGAAGGTACCTGCTCGTTATGTCAACATTGACAACCGGTGTGTGAGTAATGCATTCGCGTGATTTTTACTATTTCTGTACTTTAGCGCAAAAGACGGCCAATCTATCTACGAGCTCTCACCCTCTCAGCAATAAAATCATTTTTCCACAATGTTTTCTATAGAGGACTAGAAATTATCAGGCCATTTCAGTGTTTCCACTACGCAAATTATTGCGTAAATCACATAATAGAACTGAAATTCACGTAGAAAAAAGTTTGGTTTCACGTGAGACCTTACATTGGAAAGAAAAAAAAAAAACATTATCTGCTTAACTTATGTAAAATACCAGGATTTGAAGTTACTTGCTACCCATTTTGATAAATTATTGTCAAATCAGGCGGAAATGCCTATCCATAAATTAAATCACATGAAAAAATGCTCGATGCAAGAAACACGGAAACCCATGACCGAACAAAATGTTCCTTTCGACATTGTCCGATCAGAGTCACTTCAGATTGTCTTTTCAGCTTTTTAATGGTTTTAAGCAGCAAATTTCCATAGTATGGTATGGTATATTGGGGTTTAACGCCACTTTAACCGCTAAGGTCATATCATGGCGGTCGGTGACGCACATGTGTTTCCTGGCTTTCTCACACCGGTACTAACTCAACTTTCTTTCCAAAGCCACCGACTACTTTTCTCACATGCCTCAGCAGAGGTGAGAGGCGAAAAAGTAAATTTCCATAGCTATATTAATAACAGACTTTAGTGCTGCATCGAAAGAAAAAACTAGTGGGATCACTGCTATTTACAACTTCAAAAAATCTACAAACAGAATCATACATATAATGGTGTGGTTATTGATCGTCAAACGAAGCGGTTATCGCTAAGTGATCGGGTGTTAGCCCAAACGACAGGTTTAAATTTAAGACGCTCCCAAATTCAAAGCCTCTGCACCATACTATGATTTTCGAAGATACTTATCGAAGTGATAATGAACGAACGAAGAGAAACCGCTATGCCTGCTTGAACACAGATTGGTTGACTTTATAAATTTCAATCCCTCTTACGCTTATTGGTCAATCCATGCATATATTTGAATAGGGGCGGGTACTTAATGAAATAATCCAAGCAAATCAATTACGATAAGCCAGTGCCTTTGATCCAAATTGGACCCGTGTTTGATTGTTTATTATCGGAGACTGGGGACTAATTAGCGAATTAACAATGTTTAATATTGCACAGACATGTCAAACTGTATATCACACCTTCGCCGCGTCTTGGCGACATTGGATGTGCGTATGATGCAGTTTTGATTGTCAGAACCGACAAAGTTAACTTGGTATTTTTTTTTATAATGATTTTTTTGGTAAACTTTTGATAATATATATAGGCCTATATTTGTTTCTGGTTAACGGGTTACCAACTTCCTAACCGGTTAATCGATCATTCGATCGGTTAACCGATTAACCGTTGCCATCCCTAGTTATGATTTAGCCAATCAGATGTTGTGTTACTTAAAAATCTAGGAAATCTTGGAGAATAAGACCAAGAACATTCTTAGGAATGCATGGTGAATATGGACCCTGGAATCTTTCAATGTTTAAAATTGAAAGGTTTTTGTCTGGAAATTTTGATAATAATTAATAGAGGTACTATGTGTTTTTTGGGTTGGATTGAGCATTCTGAGGAACAGTATTTTTTTTTTTCACTCAGAAAATATTGAAAAAGTGGAAGTTATATTTGATCAATGTTTAGGAGTTCCCTTCCTTATCTAGAAATGCCGCAGACCCTAAACGTTTTATGCTGAATTGTCCGCTGTGATTTAGGTATATAGTCTATGTAAAAAGTTCCTAGGAAAAAATAAATAAATCCCTACCTACAGCATCTCTGATAAACCATAAACACGGGGTTCTTTTTTTTTTTTTTTGGTTAGGCCTTAGTTTGAAGAGCTGCTGCCAGGCTGTTATGTCATGCCACCAGAACATGGAGTTATGCATTTGATTAGTTGAGCCATGCCTTGGCAGAATGGGCTTAAGTGCATCTCTGCAATTGCAACTATGTTATATCCAGCAAATTATCAGATGAATATGGATTCATAAAATCAATTTTTGTCTAATAATCAGCTAAATTGTGAAGTAAAATGGTCCTTTGACATACAGAAAACTTACACATAGTAAAAAGTTTACAACTTGTGTCAGCCTGTGTAGACAGCAATGGCTGACTTTGGTTTAACTCATTACCAAATGGCAATGTGTTAGGCTTGTTCAAATCGAAAGCATTTGTAGACGACAAAATAAAAATGACTGAAAACTTGAAATTTGTTATTTGAAGGGTAGAAAACGTTGTGGGAAAAGGAGAAAATGCTGGTTACCAGCATTTTCTCCTTTTCCCACAATGTTTTCTAAAGGCTTCTTTCTCGGGGTCGTCAAAATTAGGGATTGTGTGGTAATGGGTTAACTCTTATCAAAACGACATGAATTCAGAAAGGTCAGATTTGAAAGGATTTGCAGACAACAAATTAAATGTAGCTGAAATGATGATTTTTGTTGTGGATGGGGAAGAAACATTATGGGAAAAGGAGGAAATGCTGGTGACAGGCATTTTCTCCTTTTCCCACAATGTTTTCAAAAGCCTTCTCCAACAGGGGCAATAAAACTCTGGATTGTGTGGTAAAAGGTTAATCTTTTTGTAGATGGTTAAACCACCTTTATACAGGGCACAGCCCAATGGTATGTTTCAGTGATTATAGTTTTACCTTACTTATGTTTCAGCCGTTTGGTCACAACTTATCACAGGCGGCCATTTTGGAAGAAAATACTATTTTAAATGCAAAAGAGGTTGAATTCCCCTCCAAACCTATTGTGTCACCAGAAGCAAAGGTTAGAATTTTTGTGTGTCTATTTATTTAAACCTTTACTGTCTTACTGTATAGGCTGTCTTTTTTAGATGTATTGCAAAATGATAAAAAAGTACTCATAGGGCAAACAATTTAAGGAAAGAGATTTTTTTATAGCCCCGCAAAATTAATGTTTTCTGGGGTACACTGGAATCAGCCTGTCTGTCTGTGTGTCCGTCTGTCTGTTCGTGAGTCCATCCGTGTTCAAAATACTGGTGATTTTGTGTCACGAACATACCTACAGCTTTCCTTCAGTTGTATTGAAACTATGCACATATACTGATCATATATTGAAGATTTGCAAGACCCAGTTTTCAAGTGACAACTCTACGTAGTTGAGGAATTATCTCCCCTTGAACTTGACACTTTTTTCTGTCAAGTTATGGCGGGGGTATTAAGTCACATTCAGTGATGGCTGTAGTTTTCTCTCCAGAAGTGTGAGACAGAGAGAAAAGGGGCAAATGTTCATTACAGCCAGTTGCTCAGTTTTCCACATTGTTGTTAGAAGCAATTGTCTTAACCCTTTACCAAACAATCCCAGGTTTTCAAGGCCCTGGGAAAGGAAACTTTTGAAAACGTGGTGGGAAAAGGGAGAAAATGATTGCATTTTCTCCATTACCCACATTGTTTTCTTCTCTATAAGAGAACTAAAGCATATTTGTACCAATTTTAAATTTGTTTTCTGCAGATGCTCTCTGTTTGGAAGAATCTAAAACATGTTACCTGTGAAAGGGTTAATTCTTTCATTACTGAATGAATAAATTCATTTTCTCATAGGCCACAAATAAAGTTCTCTTACAAAATTGAGAGAAAGTTCTGCTGTACAATAAAGCAATGGACAGTGTAGATGGATATAAAACTGCATATTTCATGCAGTCCGATATTGCTCTTCACTGTACACTAAAACTACAGGTGTTGTCTGTTGTATGGAAAGAGAGTTAAAGGGGCGTTTAAAGAAGTTATTTGTGAAGTATTGGGTTTACGGAAGCTTTCTTTTCTATCCTACTCTTAAAGCCAAATTCCATGTGAGAAACATCGAGTTAGGCTGTCTGCAATTGCCTTCGACTTAGACTTGTCTTTACAAATGAACAAATGCTTAGAAGACATATAGGGACCAGACGGGAATAGAACCTTGAACGCACAGACATAACCAAAGCTTGAGATAATTCTCCATTTATTGATGACAGCTGTATTAAGTCCGTTTTTGGACAAATGGGATTCATGGCTCAATGGCCAATCTAGGTCGAGCCCCCATCTTACGAACAATGTGCGTAACAGAAGAAACAAATGCGTAGCACAAATATAGGGATTGGACAGCATTTGAAACTAGAGCACTTAGACGAAAGGCCAACATCATAACCACTGAGTTAAAGAGAATTCTCCCTAACTCAGTTGTTAGATTACTGTATTTAACCCGTAATGAAGCCATGCATGAAGGAGTGGTCTCCCGTAACACTTGTTTAAAACTTGGTTATCTGGTCTGAAAACCCACAGCATTTGTACCTATGAGATATCAATGACATGAAAAGTGTCTTATCTGAATTTGATTTAAATGATTGTGTTTCCAGAATTTTATTCGAAGATGTTTACAGTATAAAAAAGAATTTCGGCCAGATGTCATACTGTTAGCCACAGACGATTACCTGAAACCAGCATCCTTAAAGTCAAAAGTAGGGTAAGTGTCCTTCATATTGTCAGAGTACTTATTGCAGTGGCAGCTGCTTCTGGTCCAGTATAGGTCAGCACGCTGCACAAATTATCCACTCCCTTCATTGTCTGTCATTGTCTGTCATGCGGAGATACTCGAGCAAAGATTGGGCCTGAAATTACGAGATCTGGGTCTGTGTCTGTGTTTGCACATACTGTTAATTTTCATTTCCGATAAGGCTTGCAACACGCGAAAAGGGACATTCGGACATTTTCGTAATGGGTTGTCTCGGGTCAGGCTGACCCGAGGTGCCACTTTACGACTTTAATAGATTTTGTACTACAGTAGACTTGAGCAAAGCAGAAAATTACATAAAAATGGTCGCTTTGGATTAGCCTAGGCGGACAGTGTAGGCTGACCCGAGATGACACTTTACGCAGATGTCTGAATGCCCCTTTTCACATGTTGCATGCCATATGTGGAATGCTATAATTAGCCCAGGAAGACTTCAAATAGAAAAAAAGCAAGGTACTAGATGAAAGAAGGGAGTCAGTACGTTATACAAAGAAAAGTATGGCAAGAAGTCACCTGTTTGTGACCCCACTGATACCTGTCTCCTGCTTTTGTTTTGCAGGCCTCCTTTTGAAAAAATTGTGACAAAAAGAGAAATTGCTTATGATATCTGTTTTCTCCAACTGAAAAAGAAGTTTTAAAAAATTTGAAGCTTTATCATGTGGGCTGAAACAAGTTGGGCCATTTATTCGGGTTACAAGCATTTTCTGCTTTTCTCACAATATTTTCAAATCCAGCTTATTTAGGCTTATACAAAAAAGAGTTAAAGAGTAAAGTATGAAAGATGCAGCAGGAATGCATGTTTAGGTGCATCTACTACCTTAATTTCATAAAAACACTATTTAACGTAGTGGACCCGTAATGGAAAACGTTTATTTATCGCTATATTATTATCCTACAAAATTTGCTAAGATTAAATGTCATCAGAGTATTATTGTACTACTTTCACTGAGTCACTTTTTCTTTTTTGTCCTTCCTGGATTTATCATTTATAAATCTAAAACTACTATGTTCTCATTACAAAAGAAATATGATTATTACCCCCCCCCCCACCCCCCCTTTCTGGAAACAAACAAAAGTATCAACAAATAATTTCAAGATAGACTTCAAAGGAATTTCTGGTCGGTTAAAAATGTCCAAAAGTATTACATCTGTATTAATGTGTCTTTATCAACTGTCAAGAAATTTTATGCCATGTTGCACTAGAAGTATTACCTTTATTTTGTCCTCTGCAAATGCTTTCAATTTCGACAAACCTAAAATTTTGTCCTTTGGTAATGAGTTAACTCTTTACCACACAATGCCAACTTCTAATGACCTTAGGAAGAAGTTTTTTGAAAATATTGTGGAAAAAGGAAAAAATGCTGGTAACCAGCATTTTCTCCTTTTTCCACAATGTTTTCTACTTAGTCAAAGGAAAGTTTCATCACTTGAACCACATTGAAATTTTTGTCTGCAAATGCTTTCAATTTGGATGGGTCTAACATTTGGTTTGTGGTAAAAAGTTAAAAAGCACTAAACAATAAACATGCAGTTGTAAATATTGTGGAAAAAGGAGAAATCATTTCTAACAGCAATCTATTTTTGATAGTTAACTGCAAGTACCTATACTTTTCGTGAATTTACAGCTGCCTGATTCTATCATTTCAGGCATAACATGAATGTGAATGAGACAAGCCTGAACCCTGGTCAAAGACCGCAAACAGTTAACAACAGTACTAGCGGATCTAACCCATCACCCTCTCCAAGTTTTTCATTCGGAGAGAAGTTGACGTAGTACTCACCCAAAACTTAGCCATTTTTGTTTTCCCTTTATTCCATAGACCTGCTCTTCTCTAATGGAAAAGTCCCAGGTTTTGGAAAGTAGGCTTGTTTAACCCTTTCCCAAACGTCAAATTTTAGACTCTTCCAAACTGAAAGAGTTTGCAGACGACAATTTTAACGTTCATAAAATTGGCAGAAAATTATCCGAAGGGGCAGAGAACACTGTGGGAAAAGGAGAAATTGCTCGTTACGAGCAATTTCTCCTTTTCCCACAGTGTTTTCAAAAGACTTGTACTGCAGACATGTAAAAACAAGGGTTTGTTTGGGAAAGGATTAAAACACTAAGGAAAAAGGAGAAAATACTGGGAACTAGCATTTGCTCCTTTTTCCCCAAACAAGGTTTTTCTACCCTATCACAGAGAAACATGAATCATTTGACCAATGTTTGATTTGATTCATTGTATGCAATGGTTTTAGTTTGGACAAGTCTTGTAAAAGTTTGTCATGTAGTAAAAGTGTTTAAAACAAGTGTTAAAAATCTGTGGAATAAAGGGATAAAGTGTAAGAAAAGGTGTTTATGAAATACCGACAGAAGAAAACAGTGTGACAGTAGGGAGTATTTGTGTGTGTTATTTTAGATGTAAATGTGCTCTATCTTAAATCTTTCTTTGTTGATATTGTGAACAAAGCAAGGATAGTGTATAGATGGTGAATTGGATTTATTAGTGATGGATGTAATGGCTGCGAAATTTATTTAATTTTTTCACCTATAACTGTTTAACCATTTACCACACTGTTGGAATCCTGAAGAAGGCTTTCGAAGACATTGTGGTAAAAGGAGAAAATGCTGATAAACAGCATTTTCTCCTTTTCCCACAATGCTTTCTTCCCAATCAAAGACAGATCCATTATTGCAGCAATATTTATTTTGTTGTCAGCGAGTGCTCTTAGTTTGGTCTTGGCCCAAAATTTTGTCATAAAGTAAAGAGTTATTTTAAATACGTAGTTTATTGCAGTTTACAGTAGATGAAAATCATTGTGAGAATAGGAGCAATGTCATGTAAGAAGGAGCTGATCTTTTTTCTCTTCTCTCAAAATCTATTCTGGAAAATAGTTAATGAAAACATTTTGTTTGAAGAAGAAATAGCTAATGTGGAGTTATTTCTCCTCCAACTATAATGTTTTCAAGTGTTGATTTTTCAAACTTGGTATACGTTGAAATTTTATAGTTAATGCATTTTAAGGGGTTAGTGAGGAAGTGTTTTTTGTACATTTCAAGAAAAGTTTTATTTTTCTCTTTCCTCCCTTTTTTTCAATTGTTTCTGTTACATTCAATAGTTCCAAAAGGTATACTGTAGGCATTGTCAGAATACATTTTCAATGTGGCACACATGATGAAATTTGTCTTTGATAAGGTAGAAAACAATGTGGGAAAAGGAGAAAATGATGGTAACCATCATTTTCTCCTTTTCCCACAATGTTTTCAAAAACTTTCTTCATGGTCATTTAATTCATTATCAAACAACAAAATTTTAGGTTTGTCCAAATCGAAAGCATTTGCAGACGACAAAATAAAAGTGACTGAAAATTTAAAATTTGTTTTGTGAAGGGTAGAAAACATTGTGGGAAAAGGAGAAAATGCTGGTTACCAGCATTTTCTCCTTTTCCCACAATGTTTTCTAAGGCCTTCTTTCTCAGGGGCGTCAAACGTAGGGATTGTGTGGTAATGGGTATAACATGGTATGGTGTGTTTAAAAAGAAGAAGGAAAACTTGTCACAGGATATTTGTGTTAATGGTTTGAGTGACTGGAATTTAGGTTTAAGATAATGTGTAGAAAAGTTAAAATAAGTGATTATTATCCATAGTTGAACCTGGAATTTAAATGTAGATGGATTTAATACCATTAGCACCGGAAACATATTTTTCCTAGAAAACCTTGCATTTGCATAATCTTAAAGAAAAATGGTTTGAAGCACATAGTGCAAAAAGAGAAAATGCTAGTTTCCAGCATTTTCTGCTTTCCCTCCAATGTTTTTTTTTTTTTTGCTCCGAGATAATTCCCTTCATTTTTAACTCTTTACCAAACAACAAAATTTTGGTCTAAATAAAGTGGCAGTATTCGCAAACAACAATTTAATTGTAGCTTAACTCTTTACCAAACAATTCCTAAATTTTACAACCTAGATAAAGAAGCCTTCAGAAAACATTGTGGGAAAAGGAGATGCTGGTAACCAACATTTTCTCTTTTTTCCCACAGTGTTTTTAGCTCACCTGAGCACAACGTGCTCAAGGGGAGCTTTTAGGATCACCCGGTGTCCGTCGTCCGTCGTGCGTTGTGCGTCGTCAACAATTCTTTAAACATCAACTCCTCCTAAACCGCTGGGCGGATTTGGACCAAACATGGCAGGAATGTTCCTTGGGAGGTCCTCTTTAAAAATTGTTCACAGAATTTGATTCCATCAAAAACTCTGGTTGCCATGGCAACCAAATGGAATTTTTTAGCAAATTCTTTAAAAATCTTCTCCTCTGAAACCGCTGGTCGGATTTTTAAATAATTTCACACAGATGTTCCTTGGGTGACCCTTTTCAAAAATTGTTCGTGAAATTTTGATTGGTCAAAAAATGTGGCTCTGGTGAATGGGGGCTTCTTGCACTATACAGAAATAAAGGAATTCTTTAAAAATCTTCTCCTCTGAAACCGCTGGTCGGATTTTGAAATAATTTCACAGATATGTTCCTTGGGTGACCCTTTTCAAAAATTGTTCGCGAAATTTTGATTGGTCAAAAAATGTGGCTCTGGTGAATGGGGGCTTCTTGCACTGTACAGCAATGAAGGAATTCTTAAAAAATCTTCTTCTCTGAAACCGCTGATCAGATTTTGAAATGATTTCACAGAGTTATTCCTTGGGTGACCCTTTCAAAAAATTGTTCGCGAAATTTTGATTGGTCAAGAAACATGGCTCTGGTGAATGGGGGCTTCTTGCACTATACAGAAATGAAGAAATTCTTAAAAATTCTTCTTCTCTGAAACAGCTGGTTAGATTTTAAAATAATTTCACACAGATGTTCCTTGGGTGACCCTTTTCAAAAATTGTCCGCGAAATTTTGATCCGTCAAGAAACATGGCTCTGGTGAATTGGGGCTTCTCGCACTATACAGAAATGAAGAAATTCTTAAAAATTCTTCTTCTCTGAAACCGCTGGCCAGATTTTGAAATAATTTCACAGAGATATTCCTTGGGTGACCCTTTTCAAAAATTGTTCGCGAAATTTTGATTGGCCAAGAAACATGGCTCTAGTGAATGGGGGCTACTTGCACTATATGGAAATGAAGAAATTCTTGAAAATTCTTCTTCTCTGAAACCCGTGGTCAGATTTTAAAATAATCTGACAGAGATATTCCTTGGGTGACCATTTCCAAAAGCTGTACATATAATTTTGATCCCTCAAGAAACATGGCTGTTGTGAATGGGGGCTACTTGCACTATACGGATATGATGAAGTTCTTTAAAATTCGCTTTCTCTGAAACCCCTGGTCAGATTTTGAAATAATTTCAGAGAGATGTTCCTTGGGTGACCCTTTTCAAAACTTGTTCGTAAATTTTGATCCATCAAGAAACATGGCTCTCGTGGATGGGGGCTACTTGCTCTTATACAGAAATGAAGAATTCTTAAAAATTCTTCTTTTTGAAACTGATGGTCAGATTTCGAAATGACTTTTACAGGTGACCTTTTGAAAATTGCTTAGCAAAATTATAAATTTGGTTCCAATGTTTCAATACCTCAAAAAAAAAAAAAAAATAGACTATGGTCATCTCAAAAATTCAGGTGAGCGATCCAGGGCCATCTTGGCCCTCTTGTTTACCATTTCTTAAAACAAATTTCAATTTTGAGTCACATTTTGTTGTCTGCAAATGCATCCAACTTGGACAAGTCTAAAATTTTGTTGTGTGGTAAAGGGTTGAATAGTGATTCCTGTATCTATTAGGTACAGATAGATATTAGGGTAGAGAACAGTAAGTTTGTTTGCTTTTGGCTCTAAAGAGATGAATTCTACAAGTTATGTTGAGTTTAAATGAAATCAACTGAAATGCCAAGATTAAGGCTTGGCCAGGTGAGCAGACAGTAATAGAACCAAGATCAAACGGCATGTTTTGAAACTTTGGTGTCCACAAAAGCTGTTTTCACATACAGCACCGAAAAGAACAAGGACCATAGAATTAACCTTTATCCCTTTACCAAACAACGAAATTTTAGATTCCTCCAAATTGAAAGCACTTGCAGACAACAAAATAAACATAATTCAAAAATTGTAGTTTGTTTCCAACACAGTAGTAAATATTGTGGGAAAAGGAGAAAATGCTGATTAACAGCATTTTCTCCTTTTCCCACAATGTTTTCAAAAGGCTTCTATCTCAGGGTCATAAAAACCAGGGAGTGTTTGGTAAAGGGATAAAGCTCTTTTCTCAATTATGGTTGTCTCTGTGGTAGATGAAGATGAAGATCAGACGGCACAATAGGTGCTGTCTGATGTTTGATCTACACTTTTGGCTTTACTAAAACTGCACAGAAAAAAAGCTACCATGATATTGCAAGTATTCCAGTCGTCTATACACTAAAAACGTCTTCAATATGTTTTTTTTTGGCACTTAAGGGTTTACAACAGCGTAGAAATCATCATGAATCATTTTGGTCTGTAAATTTTTCACATCATAGATTCAGTTATGATGTTGTAGTGATCATGTAGAGATTATTGATCGAATTGGGTGTCCTAGTTCCTTTGGTACCTAAACAGTTACCACACCAACATTACGATGTTATTATTTCTTTACCAGAATTAGGCCTAGGATTTTAGGCTGGTCCAATTTCAAAGCATTTGCATATAGCAAAATTACTTTCGACTCATTGATGATAATTTCTTTTTGAAAGGGTAGAAAACATGGTGGGAAAAAGAGAAAATGCTGGTTACCAGCATTTTCTCCTTTTCCCACAATGTTTTCAAGAGGCCTCTTTCTCAGGGATGTTTATTAAAAGTCGGGATTGTGTAGTAAAGTGTTAATCATGTAATTCTTGGTACAAGTCTGAGATTTCTGTTATTATCCCAAAGTTGAAGGTCTCGGGCTATTTCCATAATCTCAGATGTGTAACTTAGCCAATACAATATATGTCATTTTGGCCAAGTTTTTCTCCCATTGATGGATTTTGCTTATATTTGGCAATTTTGTCTTTGGTATGAGATAGACGGTGTTGTCATATACATGTAATAACACAGTTTATTGACAAAGCTGATAAAACTGTTTGTTTCCCGTAGAGGTGGCTTTTAAGTTTAAATAAGTTTATTTATGAGTAATTGCTTGTAAGGTGCACTAGCTCCTTTTCTTAATATGTGTCTTCTTCTTTTCTTTCATTATTTGAATCTGAATATTTCTCAGTTCTGCTCATGTTTTAACTTATTACCACACAATCTCGTCTTTAACCCATTACCACACAATCCCTACTTTTGACGCCCCTGAGAAAGAAGCCTTTTGGAAACACTGTAGGAAAAGGAGAAAATGCTGGTAACCAGCATTTTCTCCTTTTCCCACAGTGTTTTCTACCCTTCCCAGAACAAATTTCAATTTTTCAGTCACCTTTATTTTGTTGTCTGCAAATGCTTTCAATTTGAACCAGTGTAAAATTTTGTCGTGTGGTAAAGAGTTAAAGGACCCGGTCAGGGAAGGCTTATTAAAACATGGTGGGAAAAGGAGAAAATGCTGGTAACCAGCCTTTTTTATTTTTCCACAATGTTTTCTAAACTTTTAAGGAAAAATCCATTCCACTGAAGTACATGTAATTTGTCTCCTGTGAATGCTTTCAATTTGGACCGGTCTGAAGTTTTCTTGTTTTGTAAAGGGTTAAAGAGATAGGGTCATTTCATTGCAAGTAGGACCAAATGTCTGTCTGTTTATTTACTGTCATACTAAGGGAAAAGCCTGTAACTGGTTAGCTGTCAATCCTAATTCAGGGGGTTTTGTTCAGGAATGGTTTTGAGAGATAAAAAGAAGAATTCCAATATCTTCATTGATTTGCATGTGTTTGTTTGTTTGAGGAAGAGATAGAAGTAGGTTGGAGTAGGGCGAGAGAGGAATGGGGGCAGTGAGAGAGAGAGTCTGAGAGAGAGAGAGGAAAGAGAGAGAGAAAGAGTCCGAGAGAGAGAAAGAGTCCGAGAGAGAGAGAGAGAGAGAGAGAGAGAGAGAGAGAGAGAGAGAGTCCTATTTCATATTCCTCACATATCACTTAAATTGGGCATCTTGCTACTATCAAGAACTTATGAAAAAATTTCTGGGTTTTGCTGGCATCATTAAAGATGTATTTTCTCGCAATGTTTTAAGAACAAGGTACTGCAAGGTGGTGTCAAGTCATACTCTTTTAATGTATGAACCCTTTACCACACAATCCCGACTTAACGACCCTTAGAAAGGAGCCTTTTGAAAACATTAGGGGAAAAGGAGAAAATGCTGGTAACCAGCATTTTCTCCTATTCCCACAATGTTTTCTACCCTTCTGGAAACATGTTTCAAATTTTGAGTTACGTTTATTTGTTGTTCTCAAGTGTTTTCAATTTGGACCTTTCTAAAAACTTGCCGTTTGGTAAAGAGTGAAGTTTTTCCAGATGATGAAATTTTAGAGTTCTACAAAACTCTTCAGGGGGACAAGTAAGATGTGGCTTGATGGAATTTTTCTTTCAGATTGTTATAAAACATTGTGGATACAAGCATTTTCTGTATTTACCATAATACTTTAAACTCTTTACTAAACAACAAAATTTTAAACTTGTCATAATGGAAAGGAATTGCAGACGACAAATTAAATATAATTGGAATAATGATTTTTGATTTAGATAGGGAAGAAAACATTGTGGAAAAAGGAGAAAGTGCTGGTTTACCAGCATTTTCTCCTTTTTCATCAATGTTTTCAAAAGGCTTTTTATTCAGGGGTGTTAAAAGTTGTGATTGTGTGGTAAAGAGTTAAAAGATTTTATACCTCGGGTTGTGACAAAACAAGATTATTGGGTAAACTTTTCAGTATGACTACACAAGATCATTGGGTAAAGCTTTCAAATAATCACAAGTTGATGGATGAAAAATATGAAATTTGGTGTGAGGTCAGATTTTACTAGCATGTATAGAGAGTAAGAGACTATTAATCAAGTGAGTTGAGATAGACTGAAAGTGTGAAAATTTAATAGACTTAAATTTTGGATAAATTGGTGGATAAAAACACATCTGTGATCTTAAATTGTAGTCATCTTTGCTAGTCAACAGGGATTCTACTCAACAATACTCGATCCACCCCAGACTGATTTGAATCAATTTGTTCTTCAAAGCTTTATATCTTTTCATTGGTTGTTGTTGATTGTTGCTGAACCAATTAAATTGCTTGATGCAGTGGCTATCTAGTGACAGCAAAATGTAGATAAACATGGAATTTGTTTGCAATAATTAGCCAACTTACAGGACTTCATTACTTGTATAAATACAGGAGAAAAATATTATCATTGATTTTCAGTAAAACCAACAGTTCCTATGATTTGCATTATGGGATTTGTTACATGACATTTGATTGGTTGTTTGTGTTGTAATGTGACAGGCAATAACCAGCAAAATCCAATAGGTGACTTAAAAGGGGCATCTCTGATGATTTTAACCTGTAATACATAGGTTGTGAAACAAGTTTCCACAACTAAATTTCACAACATAGTTTAATCATTGTGGATAATCACTCCCTAGGTTCATATTCACAAACCAGTTTTTTAACTTTTTATTAAACAACAAAATTGAAGACTAGTCCAAACCGAAAGCATTTGTGGACAAAGAAATAAACATGGCTTTAACTTTGTGAAATTGTTTTGGAAGGGTAGAAAAAATTGTGGGGAAAGGATAAAATGCTGGTTACCAGCATTTTCTCCTGCATTATTTTCAAAAGGCTGCTTTTTCAGGGTCGTTAAAAGTCGGGATGGTGTGGTAAAGAGTTAAGAACATTCTTAGTCTCTAGAATGTTCTAAATTTGGAAGTAACTCACCGTCTGATTGGCTAAACCCAGATGGCTGAGCCAGATGTTAGAGCGAATCAGAAGTTGTGCTATTTTTTGAAAATCAGAAAGTTCTAGTGAAAAAGAATATTCTTAAAAATGGTTATTGAATAATGAACCATAACACCTTGACCTGTACTTGAGCATTGATGTAGGAGTACCAGAAATTTACCCTGCTTATCACAGGATTCCAACCTAGAACCCTTTTGTATGATAGGTTGATGCTGTTCCTGTCCACCAATCTCAGAGATATGAATTACAAATAAGGAAACAATCAGTTACTGGAATTGAGGGAAGAAAGTTGAGCGTATCCCCATGCTAGCAAAGATTATTTGTGGTAGAATTTTAAAATTTTTGTTTTGTTTGTGGAGTTTGTGTAATTTTCATTGTATTTAAGCATTACAATATCCTCATTTAAGCTATATCAATCTTGCTAAGTGCTGTAGTTAAACCCAGCTGGGCCCATATTCACATACCATTCTTGAGAATATTCCTGGTCTTTATTATCCAAGGTTTTCTAAATTTGTAAGAAACACAACTTCTGATTGGCTAAACTGAATAGTTCAGCCAATCAGAAGTTGTGTTACTTACAAATGTAGAAAATTCTGGAGAATAAGACAAAGAATGTTCTTGAGAATGGTTGGTGAATACGGGCCCAGAGATCTTCTTGTATATACTCAACATGCAGCTTTTATTGCAAGCTAGAAAATTACGGCAAATTGAGTTGTTGCTCATAATGAATAGATTTTATTTTCAATACCTCTCTTTTCTCCTTCCTGGTCTTAAATGTTAAAAATCTAATCCCACAAATTCTTTCAAGACATGCCCAATCATGTAAGCCAGATTTGATTCAGTAACTGTAAATTGCTCATGGTGTGACTTCATGAATAAAATTACTGGTTTTTAACATTTATCCTGCAAAATATAGATAGAGCAAAGATATGTTTTTTGGAAGGGAGGATGGGAGGGGGGGGGGCAAATATTTCCCAATCAGACATTGTAGATTCAGGATTAAACTGTACATTCTGTGCAGTTTGATCTTACTCTACACTGTCTGCAAAAAGGTTTCCTGAATCACACTTAGGAGAATAAGGGTTAAGAGCAGCTTTTGTCAGTTTGTTACAATGTTTGTAGTAGCTGTTTACTGCATTAGCTTGGAAAATTAATCTGCTGTTGATAAGGCTTTTGTACAAACTAAGTAATGTTTTGTTATCATTACCCCTTCTTCTCTTCCAAAAGAAGAGCCGAGAAAACTGAAATAAGTCCATCATTGAACCTTGATTTCTGTACCTCAAGCCTTGTGGTTTTAAACTTTAAATTTTGGGCTGTAGAAGTGTTACTTTGCAGGGAGGTCTGTGTGTTTCTGTTTGTTGGTTAAAGTTAACTCGTTTTCAAATAACCTCAGGTTTTCACCATGCTTGAAAAGAGACTTTTCAAAACGTTGTTAGAAAAGGAGAAAATGCAGGCAACCCCCATTTTTTTCCCACAATGATTTCTACCCTATCAGAGAGGTTATTTCATTTGCACAAACTTTGAATGTATCATCTGCAGATTTATTGAGTTTGAAAGGGTCTTAAATTTATCATTTGGAAAAGGTGAATATGATTGTTAAAACATAGCATAGGAGAAAATGCTGGTTACCAAACTTGGACAAGTCTTAAATTTTGTTGTGTTGTTAAAGGGTTGATGGAAGTAAGTGATTGAAGGCCAGAGTTATGTCCCTTTCTTTAAGTCCTGCAGGAAGATTGGAAGGGTAGGAATATGTGCTTGTTAGGTTTGATTACATAGTAAATTTAACATATTATCAAGCAACAAAACTTTAAGTTCATCCAAATCCCACAATGTTTTCTGCCCTTCACAAAACAAATCTCAAATTTTCAGGCATTTTTATTTTGTCATCTGCAAATAAAAGTGACTGAAAATTTGAAACTTCTTTTGTAAAGGGTAGAAAAAACTGGGAACCTTTTCCCACAATGTTTTATAAAGGCTTCTTTCTAGGGTTAAAAAGTAGGGATTGTGGGGTAACAGGTTAGCCTTTAACCAAACAATTCTTAATAGTGGAAACTATCAATTTGAATTAACCCATCACCACACAATCCCTACTTTTGACAACCATGACAAAGAAGCCTTCAGTAAACATTGTGGGAAAAGGAGAAAATGCTGTTTCTCCTTTTCCCACAATGTTTTCTACCCTTCAAAAAACAAATTTCAAATGTTCAGTCACATTTATTTTGCTGCCTGCATATGCTCTCGATTTGGACAGACCTAAACTTTTGTTGTTTGGTAATGAGTTAATCTAAATTTTTGTTTACTGGTAGCAAGTAAATAATTCTGTTGATGAAGGTAATGGGAAAGTAATGGGTTGAAATATTTCTTCGGAATCTGCATAGTAGTGAGAGAAAATTGAAAAGTGTTTGTGCTGAGAATTGAAGAAAATGATATGCATTGGGGCAAGCAAATGATGTAACTTTTTTCCCAAATTTCAATTTTACGTGTTGAATTTCACGGTCTACAAAACAAATCCAGAAAAAAAACAGTGTGATAGAAGCATCAAATTGTGCTAGTTTATTTATTTTTGTTTGTAGAACTATAGATATATGGACTAATGAATAACTTGGTGTAACTTGCAACACATGAACACTTGCAACATTATAAGAAAAGGAGAAATCGCTGATAAGAAGCAAGTTCTCAATTGACTTAACCCATTACCACACAATCCCTACTTTTGACGCCCCTGAGAAAGAAGCCTTTAGAAAACACTGTAGGAAAAGGAGAAAATGCTGGTAACCAGCATTTTCTCCTTTTCCCACAGTGTTTTCTACTCTTCCCAGAACAAATTTCAAATTTCAGTCACCTTTAATTTGTCGTCTGCAAATGCTTTAAATTTGAACCAGTTTAAAATTTTGTCGTGTGGTAAAGAGTTAAAAAAACCCAAGCTTTGGAAGATTACACTAAATCAAACTTAACTGACCCGTCATAATTAAAATGTGAATGAAAAGGACAGAGTAGTGCCTAGGTTCGTAGTTTTTAGATCATGAACAATTATCCACCCTCAAATTAGTTCTAATCTTGCAGTAGACCATCTTTGCAAGCCAAGGGTGACGATCCACTACGGCACTCTACCCTTGGCAGATTGAGCTTGATTTATACATTCTCGCAATACATATTTTCATTGGTTGCAGCCAGCTCTAACTGCATGAATCAAATCGCTTGTTGCATCATCATAAAAATCTTTTGATAAAAATAGAACTGAAAATCTTACTTAACCCTTTACCAAACACTCCCTGGTTTTTACAACCCAGATTGAAGCTTTTTGCAAACATTGTGGGGAAAGGAGAATTTTCTCAATGTTTTCTACCCTGCTAGAAACTAATTTTAATTTTTGAGTTAACGTGTATTTTGTCACCAGCAAGTGCTTCAATTTGGACCAGTCTAAATTTTGTCAGCCAGTAAAGGGTTAATTTTGGTGGATTGTACATTCAGCCAAATACAGAAGTGGAGTTTATATGAAAGAGTTTGAAAGAAAGGAATTTGAACTCTAGGTCATGACTAGATTTTAGACCTGCTCAAACCAAACCAATTGTGGCTAAAATTCAGTAGGTTGTCTTTGATAGGGTAAAAAAGATACTGGTAAAAGGAGAAAATGCTGATAACCAGCATTTTCTTCTTTTTCAACATTGTAGCATTTTCTCCTTATACCACAGTGTTTTCAAAAGGTTTTTTTTTTTTTTTTTTGTTTAGGTTGTTAAGTCGGCATAGTGTGGTAAAGGGTGTAGGTGGAAAAAGTGCATAGAATAGACTTGTGCAAGATTTATTCATTTGCTACTGGATAAACTTTTATAATCATCCCGTTTGAAAGCATGTGTAACCTCTAAATTAAGTATAATTGAAGGACTTTCACATTTGCATATGAGATGGATTAAAAACATTGTGGTAAAAGGAGAGAATACTGGTTACCAGCATATTCTTCTTTTCCCTGAATGTTTTCAAAACCCATCTTCCTCAGGGTAGTTGACAGTTTGGACTGTATGGTAAAGGAAGATACATACTTCATTTTCTAGTCAAGTATTTAAATAAGTGGGTTGAGTGGGGCTTTTAATTGGAGTACTTGAGCCCTGAGTGAAACAGTCCTGAGTTTCTGCAACCCTGAGGAAGAAAGCTGTTAACCCTTTCCTAAACGACAAACTTTTGGACTAGATCAAATTGAAAGCATTTGCAGACGACAATTCAACTCTTGCTGAAAAGATGATTTCTGTCTATGATAGGGTAGAAAACATTGTGGGAAAAGGAGAAAATGCTGGTTACTAGCATTTTCTCCTTTTCCCACAATGTTTTTGAAAGGCTATTATTCCAGACCCGGAAAAACCAGGGATTGTTTGGGAAAGGGTTTTCCAGCATTTTTTCCTTTTCCCACAATGTTTTCTACCCTATCAGGAGAACCTAAGCCGATTTATACCAATTCTGAATTTTGTTTAAGCCTTTATCACAAATCAGAATTTCGGACCCATCCGTATTGAAGGAATATTCGGAAACCGATTTAAATATATTTCCAATGATACTACTTACCCTTAAATGGTTAGAAAAAATTGTTGGAAAAAGGAGAAAATGCTGGTCACCAGCATTTTCTCCTTTACCCACGATGTTTTAAGAGGCGGGCACCTTAGGGGTACTTAAAAATCGGGATTTTGTGGTAAAGAGTTAAGCTTTTACAGTTGCTTTCTTTATTATGACCCTGTGGAAGACAGCTTGTGAAAGCATTGTGGGGAACATAGAAAATGCTGCTCAAGCATTTTTATGTTTTTGCACATTTTTTTGTCTTAACCCATTACCACACAATCCATACTTTTGACGCCCCTGAGAAAGAAGCCTGTTGAAAACACTGTGGGAAAAGGAGAAAATGCTGGTAACCAGCATTTTCTCCTTTTCCCACAGTTTTTGCCTTTATTTTGTTGTCTGCAAATGCTTTCAATTTGGACCAGTCTAAAATTTTCTTGTGTGGTAAAGAGTTAATTTTGAAAAACTTCAGTTTGTTTTGTGCTGCATACAAGTAGTTGTCTGGAAATGCTTAAAAATTTACAGATGGCATAAATTCTGTCTTAGTGTAAAGTGTTGGCCCTTTACTTAACAATACTGTCTTTAATTGACCCTGAGGTAGAAAGCATGTGAAAACATTGTCGGAAAAAGTAGAAAATGATAGTAACAAACATTGTCTGCTTTTCCTCCAACAAGTTCTTCTCTTTCAATAACAAGGTTCCTTTGATGTATGCAAATATTCCCACTTTGGACTGGGCTAAAATTTTGTCATCTCTCAGAAAGTTAAAACTGCACCAGATTCAGCTTGTTCGAGACAAATCGAAATTGAAAGCATTTTCCACAACAAGCAAAAGTAGTTCATCTAACAGAATTGTAATTAGCATTTTGTCAATTTCTCACAATATTTTTTTAAAAGTATTTCTTCCTCTGGGTCATTAACAATAGGATTGTCTGGTAGATGGGTAAAGGAGTAGATCAATGACTGCATGTTGTATATGGGTTAACCCTTTGGCTTCTATGTGTGTATCAAAGACCTTTTGGGAACAGTGTGGATTAAGATTAGACTCCTCAAAACATGCAGTCTGATCTGGGATCTACACTGTCTGTTTAACCCTTTACTCCATAGATACTCATTTCTGTACATTGCTTGTAGAAGCTTTTGGAAAACATTGTGGCAAAAGGTGAAATTGCTCATGACGAACAATTTCACCTTTTGTCACAATGTTTTCTATGCTATCAAAAGGTGTCATATACACATAAGAAACAGCTTCATCCTTGCTGTTATTTAGGGTCAATTAGAGATACCATAGAAATGCCTTATGGGGTAAAGGGTTTAAGATCAGACTCCTCAAAACATGCAGTCTGATCTTGGATCTACACTGTCTGTTTAAGAGAATGTTTTCCTATAAAAATACCGTTGAAACAGCAAACTTTGGGGTTTTACCATTGGCTTGAGAGTTTCATGTCATTGGTTTAGCAGTTAAGTGTTCATGTATAAATGGCATTCGTATCATTCATGAAATAATTGCATCACGTCTCATATAGCTTACAAGATTGCAAGGGTTTTCCTCATGAACATAAATGAACCATGCTCTGTGAAAAGAGGGGCTTAATGCATAGGCTGACCTGGGTCAAAACTTTCCGCCATTTGTCAAATTTCTGTATGCCAAAGGACCACCCTATCTCATGATTAAATTTTTCCCAAACAAGCCCTGGTTTTCATGTGTCTGCAGTACAGGTCTTTAGAAAACACTGTGGGAAAAGGAGAAATTGCTGGTTACGAGCAATTTCTCCTTTTCCCACAGTGTTTTCTAGCCTATAGGAAAACTTTTTGCCATTCTCATCAAATTCAAAGTTGTCATCTGCAAACACTTTGAGTTTGGGACAGTCTTAAATCTATCATTTTGGAAAGGGTTAGGTTGGTTGTCAAAAGAAAGTGGATATTGCAGATCGCTAGGTATGTGACGGCTTGTTCGGTACCGTGAATCACGGAGAATGCATTAGTCCCCCTTTTGTCAGAGAATGGCCCTGTTTCATCGTGTACTTCTTTGCTGTTTCGAAGGTTGTTCTGAAAGGTGTTAACTCCTTATCAGTCGATTTCAAGTTTTACAGCCCTGATAAAGAAAGCTTTTGAAAACGTTGTGGGAAAAGGAGAAAATGCTGGTAACCAGCATTTTCTCCTTTTCCCACAATGTTTTCTTACCTTCGAAAACAAAGTTCAGTCATGTGGGTCAGTGCACCTAATTATGTGCTTCCCTGGCTTTCTCATACCAGTACCAGCACAACTTCCTTTTTCCAAGTCATCCAACTGCCTTTTTCCCTTGCATCAGAGGTGAAGGGGAAAATGGCTGAAAGAAAGTTTATCTCAACAGGGTACCAAACCCACGGCCACCAGGTCAGGGGTCAGAATAAGCTAACTACATAGCTTCCTGGCCAAGCTAAGAGTAGGTTGGTTTTTAGGATTTAATCATGTCTCATTTTTGTGTGCAAGTTATTTTTTTCCTCATAATCATATTTATTTGTGTACTTCATGGAGCATTGCAACCATTAGGTGTTTTGAAAATTTAGTATGATTAATTTTAGAAAGTGAATCGTAAAATTATGTTAAGAAAGTACATGATAAATGGAGAAAGTAAATAGAGTGTGACCAGAAATATAGAAACTTGAGTGAAAATTCATTGGTTAACACAGTTCCGAGTCCGCGCAGGCTGACCTGGGCTGAAACTTTTCACCATCAGTCAATTCCCTGTATGTCAAAGGACAACTTTACCTTATGATTAACTCATTACCACACAATCCCTACTTTTGACGACCCTGAGAAAGAAGCCTGTAGAAAACATTGTGGGAAAAAGAAAATGCTGGTAACCAGCATTTTCTCCTTTTCCCACAATATTTTCTCCTCTTAACAAAACAATTTACAAATTTTCAGTGACTTTTATTTTGTCGTCCGCAAATGCTTTCGATTTGGACAAGCCTAAAATATTGTCGTTTGGTAAAAAGTTGAGCTGTTAGTTTCAAAAAGCAGCTATTACGGATCCCTAACAATGTGATGCTTTGCTTGGTATACTGTATATGGAGATGTAATAAGCCCCCTTTTGCCAGAGCATGGCTCATTTTTTGTTTGGAGATATATTCAGTTAGGACAAGTCAAAGATTTTGTCGTTGAAAAGCGAACAAAGAAAGGCCCCCATCTAGAGCATGTGTGTAGATGCTTTTTCATTTTTTTTCTCCTCTTGTTTTTAGTTATATGAAATTAAATAAGAATGTACATTGTTCCTTGTTTTATGTTTACAACTGTATTATAGATAAATCATGTGACATGGTACACTTTTAAAAATTGTTTTAATGTTACATAAATGTGTACTATATTTTGTTAAAACATGCTATCAAAGCAATTTGAACGAAATAATGAAATGTGTACAGTACATCATGTCTTGTTTTTCATTCTTATACCATTCAATTTGAGAAAACCTTCAAATCTGGGGATGGCATGCTGAAGGGTTATAATATAAGTTATTTTGTTAGAATGATATCAATGGCCAAAAAGACCTTTTTTTGAGAAAAAAATATATATTGTGTTCTGCAGGTGTACTTGCCCGTTTTATGATTTGTCAATAATGAAATCTATCATAAAGCCCCCCTTTTTTCCATGACATGGCATTTCATTAGTGAAACCAAATAATGATTGTGGTTTATGATAAACAATATAAATATGAACTTCAAGAAACTTGTTGAGTAGTAAAGGAAATATTGGTTCATAATGAAAATACACATGAAGCCCCTTTCTTCCATGACAGCCTTAACTCTTTACCAAACAACATTTTAGGCTGGTCCAAACTGAAAACACTCACAGACAACAAAATAAACA
Organism: Tridacna crocea; assembly: GCA_943736015.1. Classification (NCBI taxonomy): domain Eukaryota; kingdom Metazoa; phylum Mollusca; class Bivalvia; order Cardiida; family Cardiidae; genus Tridacna; species Tridacna crocea. The sequence continues at coordinate 23,664,467 of OX031069.1, forward strand.
TAACTCAAAAATCGATTTTTTTTTCGATCAGGGTAGAAAACATTGTTGGAAAAGGAGAAAATGCTGGTTACCAGCATTTTCTCCTTTTCCCGCAATGTTTTCAATAAAGCTTCTATCTCGGGGACATAAAAACCAGGGATTGTTTGGGAAAGGGTTAAATACAAAGGAAATCCAAAGATTTCTATGCAAATTATATGGAACATATGAGTGATATATCATAAATTTTTGCCAAAGATTTTAGAAGGTATCTGTCTGGACAGATGGATGAACAATCTGATGGACAAGCAAAACAAATGGACAGACAATATACATGTAAAAAAACAATATACATGTACTATAATAATTTCTCTGAAACAAGAGCTTTTTCTTATTTCTTTTAATATTATACATTGATATTTTTTTCATTAATAAACATAAATACATAAATGCACACATGAAGTTACACTGACTGTCTATCCAAAACAATCCAGTATCATAGTGACCTTGGGAAAGCCTTTGAAAACAATGCGGAAACTAGAAAATGCTAAAAAAAAAAAAAAAAAAAAGCATTTTTTCCTTTTCCCACAATGTTTTCAACCCTTACAAAGACAAATCCTAACATCTGAGCCTTTGTCGAAACCTAGGACAGATGAATAAGTGATACAAAAAAACAGCCATAAACACCATTTATCCATCAATAAATCACAGATTACATTATCACAAACTAGTTTGAAGAGCACCATAATTATATGAAGCTACTCTAAAGTTGTTCTCTCTGTGTCATTTCAAAAATGGGACCAGCTTGTCTTTTGACTTGATATTCAGTCTGTTAAACCTTTACCACACAATGATGACTTTTGACGACCCTGACAGAGAAGGCTTTAGAAAATATTTTGGGAAAAGGAGAAAATGCTGGTAACCAGCATTTCCTCCTTTTCCCACAATGTTTTTTAGAAAACATTTTGGGAAAAGGAGAAAATGCTGGTAACCAGCATTTCCTCCTTTTCCCACAATGTTTTTAACCTTCCCATTGCAATTTTTACCTTTTCATTCACATTTATTTTCTTGTCTGCAAATGCTCTCAATTTGGACCAGTCCAAATATTTGTTGTTTGGTAAAGAGTTAAATATCATCTCTAGTCATACGAAAAAAGCCCCAACAAATGCTTCAGTTATATTATGGGGTTAAGTACAAAATACAGGATGAAACCCATACTAAGAATGCCTGGTTCTTCAAACCATATCAAAACAACAGAATTATAGTTTTACTAATCCAAAGCATCTGCATGCTACATCAAATGCAGCCCAAACAATGGAATTTGTCTTTGAAAGGCTACAAAACATTGTGGGAAAAGGAGAAAATGCTGGTTACCAGCATTTTCTCCTTTTCCCACACTGTTTTTACATGTATTCTTTCTCAGGGTCATTTAACTCCTGATTAAGTTCAACCCTAAGTGCTTGATGGACATTCTGGTTCTAGAAAAAGACCAAGATAATTGCAATTTTGTGTCTGCCTTTTCTGCAGTGTTTTTCAGAAAAGAATGGAGTGTAAATGGGATCAGACAATATTTTATGCAGTCTGATCTTGATCTGCACTGCCTTAAAGGCAACTGAAGTAGTGAAAGTCACTTAAGGGTTTACATCTCATTAAAAAAAGACTAAGCAATCTTTTAGATAACCCTTCAGCAAAAAATCCCAGCTTTTGAAAACACTGGAAAAAGGAGAAAATGCTGGTAACCAGCATTTTCTCCTTTTCCCACACTGTTTTCTACCCTATCAAAACAACTTCCAATATTTGAGCAACATTTAAATTTTCGTCTTCACACACTTCTCAATTGGACTACTCCAAAATTTTGTTTGATAAAGAGATGACCAGTCATTTGAATTGAACACGCATCCTCAAGTTTCCCAAGATTTGTTGATAGCAAGTCTTGTGCTCGAGCACTCATTTATGCCAACTGAATTGCCTCTAAACTCGAACCTTTCACCTTGTGAACATCAATCCTATGAAACTGTCTTTAACCCTTTCCCAAACAATCCCTGGTTTTTACGGGTCTAGAATGTTAGCCTTTTGAAAACAGTGTGGGGAAAAGGAGAAAATGCTGGTAACCAGCATTTTCTCCTTTTCCCACAATGTTTTCTACCCATCATAGACAGAAATCATCTTTTCAGCAAGAGTTGAATTGTCGTCTGCAAATGCTTCCAATTTGGTCTAGTCCAAAAGTTTGCCGTTTGGGAAAGGGTTAACATGTCTGACTCATGGCCTGGATTTTATACCCTGATGGGGCAAACTTTCTTTTCAGATATTTTGCCGCTCACCTCTGATGCAGGTGAGCAAAGTAGTCAGTGGTTTGGAAAGAAAACTGTGTCAGTACTGGTGTGAAAAAGTCAGGAAACACATGCGTAGTTGCACCAACTGCCATGATGTGCATGTATTTCACTGACTGCTGTGATATGACCTAAGGTGTTAAAATGGCATAAAACTACAATACAAAATACTAAACTTTCACTTCATTAATACATAGTTCCCATTTATTATCATCTTATACCAAACGATTCTGTTTTCTTTCAAGCCAGAGAAAGAAGCCACAGAAAACATTTTTGAAAAAGCAGAAAATGTCTGCATGTCTTGCTTTTTTCAACATGTTTCCTATCTCTATAGAGATGAATTCCAATACTGACGTCATATATATTTTGTCATCAGCATTCTTCATGTGATATGAAATTTCATTTGGAAAAGTCTACAATTTTCATATTTGGTTAACCCATTACCACTCAATCCCTACTTTTGACGCCCCTGAGAAAGAAGCCTTTTGAAAACACTGTGGGAAAAGGAGAAAATCCTGGTAACCAGCATTTTCTCCTTTTCCCACAGTGTTTTCTACCCTTTTCAGAACAAATTTCTATTTTTCAGTCACCTTTATTTTGTCGTCTGCAAATGCTTTCAATTTGGACCAGTCTAAAATATTCTTGTGTGGTAATGAGTTAACCCTTTACCACACAATACCAAATTATAACATCCTTTAGGATTAAGCCTTTTTAAAACATTGTGGGAAAAGGAGAAAATGCTGGTAACCAGCATTTTCTTCTTTTCCCAGAATGTTTTCTACCCTTGCCAAACCAGATTTCAACTTTTAAGTCACATTAGTTTTGTTGTCTGCAAATGTTTTCACTTTGGACCTGTCTGTAATTTTGTCATTATTCGTTTAGTAAAGAGTTCAGAGACAAATAATTAATACAATTGCCAAGTGACTATTAGATGTACCATTTGAACTCTGCATCACTCAGCTGGATTTTTTCAGACTCATCCAAATTTGAAGAATTTACAGAACTTGTCATAACTCGGCTGAATCCGTACCTACATCTATCCTCGTCCGTATCAAGGAGATTTCAATTTTGAAATGAGAAGCACATGATTCTATATATAGCGCGCCACTGACAGTAGTTTAGCAATGACATAAACAAGCTTGATGAAGTTATTCACATCTGTCTATTTGTCGATGAAAACAGTCGGAATTGATAAACCACGATAAAAAATGAATATACAAACTGTTTGTCAACTGAAATATATTGTTAATATTGAAACTCAAGTTTTCTTTTGTAAGAGGAGCCTTACAGTTTTCTCACGATAAAAAATGAATGTACAAACTGTTTGTCAACTGAAGTATATTGATAGAAAATACTGAAACTCAAGTTTTCTTTTGTAAGAGGAGCCTTACAATTATCAGAACAGTAAAGCGGGATATTTCCGGTTGATGAATGGATCGATCTGACACATCAATCAACCAGTTACAGCCGAGGGATATGATGGCTCCCATCAACTGAGGTATGCCAATGGAATTTACGGATGACGAGATAAATTTGGTTTGCTTTTGAAAGGATTGAATAAATTGAAGGGAACAAAAAATAAAGTGCTGGTTACCAGCATTTTCTGCTTTTCCACAATGTTTTTATTAGCCTTTGATTATCGGGTCATTGAAATAAGACAATGAGTGATGAAGGGTTAAAACAAAACAAGAGTTGTTTAACCCATTACCACACAATGCCGATGTTTGACGACCCTGAGAAAGAAGCCTTTTGAAAACATTGTAGGAAAAGGAGAAAATGCTGGTAACCAGCATTTTCTCCTTTTTCCACAATGTTTTCTCTCCTTTTTGATACAAATTTTAAATTTTCAGTCACTTTTAATTTGTCGTCTGCAAATGCTTTCAATTTAGACCAGTCTAAAATTTTGTCGTTTGGTAAAGAGCTAAACATGGATACCGTGCAAAGAGAAACAAATGTCCTTATCCTTTACAAAAACAATCCTGTACTTTGTCAACATCAAGAAATAACTCTCTGAAAAACACTGTGGAAGAAGGAGCCGGCATTTTGTACTTTTCCATGATGTTTTTTTTTTCTCTTTCAAAATTCATTTCACCCCCTATACAATTCCATCTTCCAACGACCCCGAGAAAGAAGGCTTTTTAACCCTTTACCACATGGCAAAATTTTGGACCTACCCAAATTGAAGGTATTTTCAGATGACAATTTCATAGTGGCTCAAATGACGCACTTTTTCCTTTAATGAGATTGAAAACTTTGTTGGAAAAGGAAGAAAATGCTAGTTTTCAAAAGGCTTCTACCTCAGGGTCGTTAAAAGTCGTGAATGTGTGGTAAAGGATTAAAGCATTGTTGGAAAAGGAGAAAATGTTGGTAACCAGCATTTTTTTCTATTCCAAAAATATTTTTATACCCTTCCAAAACAAGTCTCAGTTTTTGAGTCACCTTTCTTTGGTTTTCTGTAAACACTTACAATTTGTATATATATCTTACATTTCGTCATTTGGTAAAGCGCTCAGCCGTATTTAGATTGTCATAGGCAAATGATCGCAAATGGACAAGTCTAAAATCTTGTGTCTTGTAAAGAAACAAACAAAAATCTGTCATGCGAAATCCTCATAATACAAAGATATGGCACGATTAACGTCCGATTCGGCTTTTTGAACGTAATGTTTGGCAATACTGGAGTCCTCCAAACCAGTTACAGACAAAAACTGGGCAACACACAAACTCAGAACTTGTTCAACAGCATTATCTTCGTCTCTGGAATAATTACTATGTTGACTAGATAGCCAATCTGAAAAGAAGATAAGTTACATGAAATCAAATTAAACATTATGAGAGAAGGAGTAACTGTTTGAAAAAAATTGCATGAAATCAAATTAAACATTGTGGGAAAAAGAGTAACCTCTAAAAACACTTAACATGAAATTGAGTATATACTCATTACTGATTGTTTCTATAAGACAAAATATACCACTAGTAACCCATATTTTCTCCTTATTTATCCCTCACCAAAGGCAAAGGGATATAGTTTTAGTGTTGTCTGTCCTTACGTCCGCCCTTTCATCCATGTCTCCATCAGGGACAATATCTCCAATACCATAGTTAGAGGTTATTACACAGCTGATGAGGGCAGGAGAGTGATATCGGCCCACCACCTTGATATCTGCCCCGAGGGCAGATTTCGAGGTGGAGGGCCGATATCACTCTCCTGCCCTCATCAGCCATGTAATAACCTCTTTAATACATTCATGGATCCATTGCTCGACCTTTTTTGGTTTTCTAGCATGTTTAATACTTAAAACAAAAATATCTTGTCTCCATTCGACACTTTTTTCCGCGGGTAAACGTCACGTTCATGACGTCATTCATCAACACTATCGTAGAGCTGCATATGTGCAGTATAGGACATTTTAAATAAACAGTTCTTCATGTTTGTTCATTGTTAAAAAGATGTTGTCATTATTGTTTCTCAATCTAAATATTCAAATTAGTGTGATACGGATCAAAACTGAGAAACAGGATATATAGATGGTTGGTGCTTCGAATTATGAAACTTAATCAAGTTCGATTCACCAGGCTCAAATCGTAGAACTACTAGCCTATAGACACTACACATTGCCTGATAAGTTTCCCAATCCAAGACAACAACAATCTATTCTCTATTTATCACGTCATTGTTGGTTTAACGATTCAATGTTGCCTGTAGTTTTGAAGATCTGTCCCCTAGCGATTGACGGACCGATTCCGCCATTTTTTTTTTTCCAAAATGGATGTTTTGAGAACGTTAGTTTACAAAACGTTAGTTTATGAGTGAGTGTTCTGTTGCTATAGATATAGAACAAATATCTTATCAACGGGCAGGATATCAGATATCAGCCCGTTGCCCCGTCATATCTGCCCTTGCGTGACACTGATATTACACCATTTTCGGTGGAAAATGTTACTTTTATTAGTAACAGAATGTAATAGGACAGAATATTATGAAACTTTTTACGTCAGTACCATAATCTATTTTGCCCTTGTACTCTTTTTTTTTTTTCATGCAAAATGGGCAAATTGGGAGCCATTTTGATTTATGCAACAGCGAAACTTTTTGAAAAGGTCTTTTCGGTGGGGGATATCATTTCATCGAAATTGCTTGTTTCATAATGTTTTAAATGCCATCATCCACACGGCTGCTAAAACTGAGGATTGTTTGGCAAAGGGCTAAAAAGAAACAATTCTTTGGCCTCTCCTACACAATTCCGACTTTTATGCACCATAAGGAAAAAATTGAAAACATTGTGGCAAAAGGAGGAAATGCTGGTAACCAGCATTTTCTCACAATGTTTTCTACCCTTTCCAACAAACTTTCTTGAGTTTTGAGTCACATTTATTTTGTCTTCTGCACAAGCTTTCAATTTGAACATGTCTAAAATTTTGTCGTCTGTTACAAGGTCAGTTCTGTATCAGAAGCCAAACTTTTTTGTAGACTCATCTCCCCTGAAAATATTTACAGATTACAAATTCAATGTGGCTCAATTTAGGGGATTTCTCTTTGAAAGGATAGAATACATTGTGGGAAAATGAGAAAAGACTGGTTAGCAGCATTTCCTTTTTTTTTCCCACAATATTTTCAAAAGCCTTTTCTTCTAAGGCTTGTAAAAACATGGGATTTTTGTTTGACTTAAGGTAAATAAAGAAACTTGTTTTCAGTCTGCATTAACCCTTTACCTTTTGATGCTCCCAGAAAAGAATTTTTGGAAACACTGTGGGAAAAGAAGAAAATGCTTGTAACCAGCATTTTCTCCTTTTTTCACAATGTTTTCTACCCTTCACAAAACAAATTTCAAATTTTCAATCACTTTTATTTTGTCATCTGCAAATGCTTTTGATCTAAACAAGCCTAAAATACATGTATTGTCGTTTGGTAATGAGTTAACCCTTTACCACACAGTGGTAAAAGGAGAGAATACTGGTTACCAGCATTTTCTTCTTTTCCCTGAATGTTTTCAAAACCCATCTTCCTCAGGGCAGATTTCGAGGTGGAGGGCCGATATCACTCTCCTGCCCTCATCAGCCATGTAATAACCTCTTTATTACATTCATGGATCCATTGCTCGACCTTTTTTGGTTTTCTAGCATGTTTAATACTTAAAACAAAAATATCTTGTCTCCATTCGACACTTTTTTCCGCGGGTAAACGTCACGTTCATGACGTCATTCATCAACACTATCGTAGAGCTGCATATGTGCAGTATAGGACATTTTAAATAAACAGTTCTTCATGTTTGTTCATTGTTAAAAAGATGTTGTCATTATTGTTTCTCAATCTAAATATTCAAATTAGTGTGATACGGATCAAAACTGAGAAACAGGATATATAGATGGTTGGTGCTTCGAATTATGAAACTTAATCAAGTTCGATTCACCAGGCTCAAATCGTAGAACTACTAGCCTATAGACACTACACATTGCCTGATAAGTTTCCCAATCCAAGACAACATCAATCTATTCTCTATTTATCACGTCATTGTTGGTTTAACGATTCAATGTTGCCTGTAGTTTTGAAGATCTGTCCTCTAGCGATTGACGAACCGATTCCGCCATTTTTTTTTTTTCAAAATGGATGTTTTGAGAACGTTAGTTTACAAAACGTTAGTTTATGAGTGAGTGTTCTGTTGCTATAGATATAGAACAAATATCTTATCAACGGGCAGGATATCAGATATCAGCCCGTTGCCCCGTCATATCTGCCCTTGCGTGACACTGATATTACACCATTTTCGGTGGAAAATGTTACTTTTATTAGTAACAGAATGTAATAAGACGGAATATTATGAAACTTTTTACGTCAGTACCATAATCTATTTTGCCCTTGTACTCTTTTTTTTTTTTCATGCAAAATGGGCAAATTGGGAGCCATTTTGATTTATGCAACAGCGAAACTTTTTGAAAAGGTCTTTTCGGTGGGGGATATCATTTCATCGAAATTGCTTGTTTCATAATGTTTTAAATGCCATCATCCACACGGCTGCTAAAACTGAGGATTGTTTGGCAAAGGGCTAAAAAGAAACAATTCTTTGGCCTCTCCTACACAATTCCGACTTTTATGCACCATAAGGAAAAAATTGAAAACATTGTGGCAAAAGGAGGAAATGCTGGTAACCAGCATTTTCTCACAATGTTTTCTACCCTTTCCAACAAACTTTCTTGAGTTTTGAGTCACATTTATTTTGTCTTCTGCACAAGCTTTCAATTTGAACATGTCTAAAATTTTGTCGTCTGTTACAAAGTCAGTTCTGTATCAGAAGCCAAACTTTTTTGTAGACTCATCTCCCCTGAAAATATTTACAGATTACAAATTCAATGTGGCTCAATTTAGGGGATTTCTCTTTGAAAGGATAGAATACATTGTGGGAAAATGAGAAAAGACTGGTTAGCAGCATTTCCTTTTTTTTTCCCACAATATTTTCAAAAGCCTTTTCTTCTAAGGCTTGTAAAAAAAATGGGATTTTTGTTTGACTTAAGGTAAATAAAGAAACTTGTTTTCAGTCTGCATTAACCCTTTACCTTTTGATGCTCCCAGAAAAGAATTTTTGGAAACACTGTGGGAAAAGAAGAAAATGCTTGTAACCAGCATTTTCTCCTTTTTTCACAATGTTTTCTACCCTTCACAAAACAAATTTCAAATTTTCAATCACTTTTATTTTGTCATCTGCAAATGCTTTTGATCTAAACAAGCCTGAAATACATGTATTGTCGTTTGGTAATGAGTTAACCCTTTACCACACAGTGCCGACTTTTGACAGTCCCGGAAAAGAAGATTTCTGGAAACACTGTGGGAAAAGAAGAAAATGCTGGTAACCAGCATTTTCTCCTTTTCTCTCAATGTTTTCTTCTGTATCAAAGAAAATTTACACAATCTAAGCCATGCTGAAATTGTCGTCTGCAAATGCTTTCAATTTGGACAAGGCTAAAATGTTGGCTGGTAAAGGGTAAACTCTCTACCAAACAACAAAATTTTAGACAGGTCCAAATTGAAATTTGCTCTTAAGAGGGTAGAAAACATAGAAAGCCTAGAAACTTTTTCCTTGAGGTAAAGGGTTAACCCATTACCAGAAAATCCCTTCTTCTGACGACCCTGAGAAAGAAGCCTTTAAAAAGCATTGTGGGAAAAGGAAAAAATGCTGATAACCAGGATTTTCTTCTTTTCCCACAATGTTGTCTATCCTTCAACAAGCAAATTTCAAATTTTCAGTCACTTTTATTTTGTCGTCTGCAAATACTTTCGATTTGGACAACCTCAACAATTTTGTCGTTTGGCAATGAGTTAAAACAAGTACCTGATTCCTGAATTACTGCAGGATCTTCACTGGCAGGAAATCCAAATATGTCATCAGTGTGGTAAAAGTCTGGCATTTCATCGAAAACTATGAGAGGTCTCTGTCCAGCATCAATACTGGCTTCTGAGGGATGTCTTTCTGCTTCTTCATAAAGTTTCTTTTGAAAAAGTGAAGCATATACAGAATATTATGTTTTATTAATTAACTATTGGACATATAGGAGTTGTACGTGGAAACTGGTCCATGCGTTACTAGTCACATTTCTGACTTCGTATAGTATACAGGTCATGACCCCGGCTTAATACGACTTGACCTCCGATCAATACAGTTGACCTCATATCAATATTGATGATCCGCAACCAATACAGAAATCCTTGAACGTGATTGGTCAAAAGTTCAGTCATGTGAGCGTCTACCCTTACTTTTAACCAATCACATTCAAGGAACCCTATTTTCACTTCTCTTAGGTTGTCATATTGATTCTGGGCCAACAGTTAATTAATAAAAATGTCACTGATCAAGTGATTTTGTATTGGCCAAGTTACAGGCCCTCGGTCAGCCGTATTGGCCAAGTTACAGGCCAATGATGTCAACATTTTCTTACACAGCAAGAAGTAAATACAAGCAACTGGAAAGTTTCTACAACATGAAATACCTTTTATTACATACCTTTGACTTTCAACAACAACATTTTGCAATTATTGACAATTTATTGGAAAACGGCAGACAAAAATGGACAATTAATAGTCTGGATGGTAGTAACTCTGTTTTCATGAATGGCAAATTGATATTACAGCGTAACATTTTGACCTATCCAATTGCAAATCAATGCATGCTCAGTCCGTGCGCCAGACAAGTCAGCATACCATATTTGGGACTTACTGTAGATACAGAATTTTTTTCTGTCATGTGTGTTATTTCACCCATTTCAACACAGTCATGTATTCGATTGGGAAAATTTACTGGTATACTGCCTGCAACACGCAAAATAGGGCATTCAGACATTTGCGTAAAGTGTTGTCTCAGATCAGCCTGCACAGTCCATGCAAGGTAATCTGAGAAGGCACTTTACCACTACATTAGATTTTGTCCAACATTAGACTTGCGTGAAACAGAAAATCAAACACAATCGGACAGTAAACATTAGACTCTTCCAAAGTGACAGCATCTACATTCGATGAATTAAGAGCTGGTACAAATGAGCTTTAGGTCTGTGATAGGGTAGAAAACATAACCCAACTCATCAAAGATCTTATGGTTATATACATTTTGGCCAAGTTTAGTGCTGATTGGTACTTGTTGATTGTAAATGCTAGAGTGTAACCAAATGCAAATGTAGCAATTTTTCTTATTCAAGGGCAAATAATTCCAGTCGTTCGAGTCCAATTAGACCCATAATCAACCTCATCCAAGATCTTATGGTTATATATTTTGGCCAAGTTTCATGGTGATTGGTTGATATTTGTAGATACTAGAGTGTAAACAAAGTCAAATATAGCAATTTTTATAAGTCAAGGGCAAATATCTTCAGATGTGCTGGACTGATTACACCCATAATCGAACTCATCCGAGATCTTATGGTCATTATACGTTTTGACCAAGTTTGGTGCTGATTGTTGATTTTGTAGATGCTAGAATCTAAACAGAGAAATGTGAAGGGATGGACAACAGACGCAAACGGATGGTGAGTGATTACAAGAGTTTTTCGTGCTCAGGTGAGCTAAAAAATTCAAAGGCCCATAACTTCTGTACCATTCAAAGGTACAATGAAAGTTGCAGATGTGAAATTTCCCCTGACAGGAAGGTTATCACTAATATTTTGTTCAAACTGCATTTTTACAAAACAACAAAATTTTAAGACATTTCCAAAGTAAAAGCATTTGCAGACGACAAAATAAATGGGACTTTCAAATTGAAACTTGATTTTGGAAGAGTTGGTTGGTTGGTTGTAATGGAGTTTAACGCCACTTTAACAGCTAAGGTCATATCATGGCGGTCAGTGATGCTCAGGTGTTTCCTGGCTTTCTCATACCAGTATTAACACAACTTTCTTTCCAAAGCCACCGACTACTTTTCTCACATGCTTTAGCAGAGGTGAGAGGCGAAAACACGCCGGGAGGAAAGTTCGCCTCAACCGAGTATCGAACTCACAACCACCAGGTCATGAGTCCGACACGCCCACCACTGAGCCACCCAGGCCGGCAAACTTTGGAATAGTAGAAAACATTGTGGGAAAAGGAGAAGATGCTGGTAGCCAGCATTTTTCTGCGTTTTCTATAATGTTTTCAGATGGCTTCTTCGTCTTGGTCGTAAAAACCAGGGATTGTTTGATGAAGGGTAAAAACCAGTTAGAGAAGCGAACACAACACTGCAATCTATAGCCAGAAAGACAGACAGGAATACTGATAGGAAAATAAAAGGAAGAGTAAGAAAAGAACAAAAATCTCAACCTCTTGTTCACATTTCACGCCCTGCAGGGCTTGTAGTTTTGTCCACAGTTCTTTATCTTTCTCCCTCTGATCCTGTAATGTTAATGTTTAAATCTTGTCCAAACAATGCAAAAAAAATTTAGACTTGCCCATTGTGAAAGTGTTTGCTTAACCCTTTACCAAACGACAAAATTTTAGCATTGTCCAAATCAAAAGCATTTGCAGATGACAAAAAATGTAAGTGACTGAAAATTTGAAATTTGTGTTGGGAAGGTTAGAAAACTTTGTGGGAAAAGGAGAAAATGCTGGTTACCAGCATTTTCTCCTTTTCCCACAATGTTTTCTAAAGGCTTCTTTTTCAGGGGCATCAAAAGTAGGGATTGTGTGGTAATGGGATAACCCTTTACCAGATAAAAAAATTTTAGCGTTGTCCGAACTGACAGCATTTGCAGATGACAATTTTGATGTGGCTCAAATGGTACAAATGTTTATCGATAGGGTAGAAAACATTGTGGAAAAAGAAGAAAATGCTGCTTCATCAGACAAGGTTTTAGTCTTGTCCAAACTCAAAGCATGAGCGAATGACTACTTCCATGTGGCTTAAATGGAGAAAGTTTTCTTTGATAGAGCAGAAAACATTGTGGGAAAGAGCAGAAAATGCTGGTTGCCCACCCTTCCTCTTTCTCTCACTGTGTATTCATTACTATAATAGCCATCTAATTGGCTGATACAGAACGTCTCAGTCTATTGCCTTAGCCAATTAGATGGCTAGTTTCCAAATATGAAATTACAAGTGAATGAAGAATGTCAGTGAAAGGTTGTGCTGGAAAGATTATATGAGGTGTGCTCTGTGAAACAGGAGGCTTAATGCATCTACGGAAAACTATCGGCCAGGCTAGCCTGTGTGGTCTGCGCAGGATGACTTGGCCCAAATATTTTCGCTGTTGGGTCAATTTTCTGTATACCCAACAACCAGTCTATCTGTTTTTTAACCCTTTCCCAAACAAGCCCTTGTTTTTACGCGTCTGCAGTAAAAGTCTTTGAAAACACTGTGGGAAAAGGAGAAATTGCTCGTAACGAGCAATTTCTCCTTTTCCCACAGTGTTTTCTACCCTTTTTGAGAACTTTCTGCAATTTTCTCCAAATCTAAAATTGTCGTCTGCAAACTCTTTCGGTTTGGAAGGGTCCAAAATTTGTTGTTTGGGAAAGGATTGAAATGGTTGTTAAAAACAGTGGATATAATGGATCAATTAGTATGTGATGGCTTGCTTGGTGCCATGGATCACAAAGATGCATTAACCCATTACTACACAATCCCTACTTTTGACACCCCTGAGAAAGAAACCTTTAAAGAACATTGTAGGAAAAGGAGAAAATGCTGGTAACCAGCATTTTCTCCTTTTCCCACAGTGTTTTCTACCCTTCCCAGAACAAATTTCAAATTTTCAGTCACTTTTATTTTGTCATGTGCAAATGCTTTCAATTTGGACTAGTGTAAAATTTTCTCGTGTGGTAAAGAGTTAAGCCCCCTTTTGCAAGAGCATGGCTCATATTCATGATCAGATACTCTGTATACAAAAGAAGAGCACCACACAGGGGTGCCAACACTTGGCTGCACATGCTTGATTTTCAGTAAAAATATAATTTGAACGGGCATAACAGAGTCAACTATATCATATTTTATGTGTTTTTTTTTAAAAATGTTATGGGTAAAGAAATGTTGTAATTTAAGCCGGGGAGGGGTTATTTCCCTGACTCCCTGTCACAGTGAATATTTTCCTCCTGCCGAAAATCTGGAACTACTTTTTTGTTCTACTGAGATCACTTGTTTTAAAAGTGGTATTCATTGATAAAGTAATCAGAAGAAATACATAATTTATATCATCAGCTTGTTATTAATTTGGGGAAATATTTGCCCATATCAACCACAAGCTGATGAAATAAACTATATTCCTGCCCTTATTATAAAGGTTCCCTTTCTCATTGTTAGAATTTGTCCAATTTTGAGACAAACATCTTCAATAATAAAAGAGACATTACAAATTGTCAAAGTTTTTACCGAACATCAGCGAGGACATAAACAAAGACTCCAGGGCTACAACAATACCTTGATGTTTTCTAAGAAAACAGCCGCGTCAATAAAAAAGAAATTTGATTTACATCAGATGGAGGTTTGTAAGTCTCTCCTAATCTTTTCTTCCTGACTGCTTCTCTTACATCTGATATTCTGCTGAAATGATCATCTGCCATTGCAAATTCAGTTTGATCCAACTCTGGTGCAAGTTCATTTGACTCTGTTTCTGTACCGTCAACAAAATTTACAGAAGGAGGATATGGCGTGCAGCTGGTGATTTGAATTTCAGTATTGGTGGTCTCTGTTTGAAATCCTGCGAAGAAAGAAATGTTTTACTATCCAGAAGTGTGATGTAAGTTTTCTTGGGTTTATATTTGAATTCGAGCAGCGTGAAGATAATATTTTCTTTTGCAACGAGCAGTTCTTATTGTACATGTATATAAAGCTATCAATGACAAAATTTTTCAATTATTGACATTTAATTTGAAAACTGTTAACAAAATAAGACAATTAACCCTTTACCAGAAAACAAAATTTTAGCCTTGTCCAAATTGAATGCATTTCCAGACAACAATTTCAATGTGGCTCAATAGGTGCAATGTTTCAAAGACACAGTAGGAAACATTGTGGGAAAAGGAGAAAATGCAGGTTGACTGCATTTTCTCCTTTTCCCACCATGTTTTCAAAAGCCTTCTATTCCAGAAACATTAAAGGTCAGCATTGTTTGGTAAAGGGTTAATGGCATGAAGGGTATTTACTCTGTTTTTTTATGAATGGTGGATGAAAGCTAGAGTACATCACTTTGACTAACCAAATCACAAATCAGTGCATACTTAGTCTGTGCATAAGTTACATCTTTATATTATATTTGGACCTGTATTAAACAGTGCGTCGATGAGGATTTCTTTTCTGCTATGAGTGTGATTTTATCTACTTGCGACGCATGTATTTGAGCCTTAAGTTTACTTACATATATGTATAACACAGTCTAACCTGTATACAGAAACTACATAAGAGAAATAAGAAACACGAGGGCCAAGATGGCCCTGAATCGCTCACGTGAATTTTTGAGAGGACTATAGCCTTTTTTTGGACAGGAATTGAAACATTGGAAACAAAATCATTATTTTGCAAAGCAATTTTCAAAAGGTCATCTGTAAAAGTCATTTCAAAATCTGACCATCAGTTTCAGAAAAGAACAATTTTAAAGAATTTCTTGATTTCCGTATAGTGCATTAAGTGCAAGTAGCCCCCATTCTTCAGAGCCATGTTTCTTGATGGATAAAAATTGCGCAAACATTTTTGAAAAGGGTCATTCAATGAGCAGTACTGTGAAATTATTTTAAAATCTGACCAGCCATTTCAAAGAAGAAGAATTTTCAAGAATTTCTTCATGTCCATACAGTGCAAGTAGCCCCCATTCACCAGAGCCATGTTTCTTGATGGATCAAAATTTCGCAAACAATTTTTGAAAAGGGTCACACAAAGAACATCCTTGAGAAATTATTTCAAACTCTGACCAGCGGTTTCAGAGAAGAAGAATTCTTAAGAATTTCTTCTTTGCCGTATAGTGCAAGTAGCCCGCATTGACCAGAGCCATGTTTCTTGACGGATCAAAATTTCGCAACAATTTTTGAAAAGGGTCACCCATGGAACATCTCTGTGAAATTATTTTAAAACCTGGCCAGCGGTTTCAGAGAAGAAGATTTTTAAAGAATTTCTTAGAAAATTCCATTTGGTTACCATGGCAACCAGAGTTTTTGACGGAATCGAATTCTGTGAATAAATTTTAAAGAGGACCTCCCAAGGAACATTCCAGCCAAGTTTGGTCCAAATTGGCCCTGTGGATTAGTAGGAGTTGATGTTTAAAGAATTGTTGACGACGCATGGCGGACGACACATGACAGACGACGAACACGGACATCGGGTGATCCTAAAAGCTCCCCTTGAGCATATTGTGCTCAGGTGAGCTAAACAAGAGGGCCAAGATAGCCCTGGATCGCTCACCTGACTTTTTGAGAAGACCATAGCCGAATGTTTTCAAAATCTAATCAGCCATTTCAGAGAAAAAGAATTTTCAAGAATTTTTTCATGTCTGTATAGTGTGAAATTCAATAGCCCACAGCCATCAGAGCCATGTTCCTTGATGGATCAAAATTTCTAGAGCAAATTTTGAAATGGGTTAGCTAAGAAACATTTCTGTGAAATTATATAAAAATCTGACCAGCCCTTTCAGAGAAGAAGAATTTTAAAGAATTTCTTTATGGCCATATTATTGCAAGTAGCCCCCATTCACCAGAGCCATGTTTATTGACTGATCAAAATATTGCGAACAATTTTTGAAAAGGGTCATCCAAGGAACATCTCTGTGAAATTATTTCAAAATCTGACCAGTGGTTTCAGAGAAGAAGAAATTTTAAGAATTTCTTCATTTCTGTATAGTGCAAGTAGTTCCCATTCACCACAGCCATGGTTCTTGACGGATAAAAATTTTGCCAACATTTTTTGAAAAGGGTCATCCAGGGAACATCTCTGTGAAATTATTTCTAATTCTGACCAGCGGTTTCAGAGAAGAAGAATTTTTAAGAATTTCTTCATTTCTGTATAGTACAAGTAGCCCTCTTTCACCAGAGCCATGATTCTTGACGGATCAAAATTTTGTGAACAATTTTTGAAAAGAGTCATCCAAGGAACATCTCTGTCAAATTATTTCAAATTCTGACCAGCGGTTTCAGAGAAGAAAATTTTTTAAGAATTCCTTCATTTCTGTATAGTGCAAGTAGCCCCCATTCACCAGAGCCATGTTTCTTGACGGATCAAAATTTTACGAACAGTTTTTGAAAAAGATCATCCAAAGAACATCTCTGTGAAATTATTTCAAAATCTGACCAGCGGTTCCAGAGGAGAAGATTTTTAAAGTATTACCTAGAAAATCCATTTGGTTGCCATGGCAACCAGAATTTTTGACGGAATCAAATTCTGTGAACAATTTTTAAAGAGGACCTTCCAAGGAACATTCCAGCCAAGTTTGGTCCAAATTGGCCCAGCAGTTTAGGAGAAGTTGATGCTTAAAGAATTGTTGATGACGCACGACGGACACCGGGTGATCCTAAAAGCTCCCCTTGAGCATGTTGTGCTCAGGTGAGCTAAAAAGCCTATGGTTTCTTAACTCTTTACCAAACAATACTTAGTTTCAAAGGCCCAAAAAAAGACGCTTTAGAAAACATTGCAAGAACATTTCTGTGAAATTATTTCAAAATCTGACCAGCCGTTCTAGAGAGGAAGAATTTTTAAGAATTTCTTCATTTCTGTATTGTGAAAGTAGCCCCATTCACCAGAGCCATGTTTCGTAACGGATCAAAATGTTGCAAACAATTTTTCAATAGGATCACCCAAAGAACATTATGAGAGGATTATTTTAAAATCTGAGCAGCGGTTTCAGAGAAGAAGAAATTTTGAGAATTTCTTCATTTCTCTATAGTGCAAGTAGCCCACATTCACCAGAGCCATATTTCTAGATTGATCAAAATTTCCTGAACACTTTTTGAAAAGGGTCACCCGAGGAACATATCTTTGAAATTATTTCAAAATCTGATCAGTGGTTTCAGAGGAGAGGACTCTCCTTGAGCATGTTGAGCTCAGGTGAGCTAAAAATATGATCCATATAATATGACCAAGATGGTCACTAGTATAGCACTTTGAAAACCTTTAATCTTTACAAAACAATCCCTGGTTTTCATAACCCTGAGGAAGACGCCTATTGAAAGCATTGCTTGCTGAAAAAGGAGAAAATGCTGGTGACCAGCATTTTCTCCTTTTCGCACAATCTTTTCTTTCCTTCTGAAAAGAAACTTCAATTTTTGAGTCGCATTAATTTCGCCTGCAAAATGCTTTCAATTTGGATGAGCCTGACATTTTGTAGTTTGGCAAAGAGTTAATATTTACCATACAATGCTGACTTTTAATGACCCTGAGAAAGCAGCCTTTTGAAAACATTTTCAAAACAATGTTCTCCAATGCCTTCTTCCCTCGGGCCATTAAAACTCCAGGCTGTGTGGTAAAGGATTAACCCTTTACTGTACAATCCCTGATTTTTACAACCCTGAGATAGAAGCCTCTTGAAAACATTGTGGGAAAAGGAGAAAATGCTGGTAACCAGCATTTTCTCCATTTCCCACAATGTTTTCTACTCTGCTGTAAGGAAATTCCAATTTTTGAGTTATGTGTATTATGTCATCTGCAAGTGCTTTCAATTTGGACCAGTATAAAATTTTGTTGGTTGGCTATTTACCAGCTGTATGTGAGCTCTCCTTTGTTTGAGCTCTAGAGAGTTGACGTAGACGTCTGATCACAGAATCATCAGCTTGAAACGTAATGATATACTCTATCATAGTCCGTCTGTTGTCATATACCACAAATTCATTGAAATCCTTTGGGCATCCCTGAAAAATGGAGGAAAAAATTTTTTTTACAAAAGTAAGAGGGCCATTGTCCCTAAAATGCAAAGCTGAGTAAAGCCATTTATGATTGATAAAGTTGGAGACATCCTGCCTGTGACGACGTCAAACGTAGATAGAGTTCGTTTCATCACCTTATGGTTGATATGGGGAAATATTTGCCAAAAAAGGGAAAGGTACACGAAAATAACGAGTGCCATAAAGCATGAGTTATTTTTGCTGACCTTTCCTTTTTAAGGCAAACATTTCCTCATATTAACTACAAGCTGACGAAATAAATTATATATTCCTCTCATTATTTTGTCAATGAATGCCACTTTTAAAACTAGTGATCTCAAGTCAATTAACCAGATTTTCGGCAGGTGGAAAATCTTCACTGTGATGGGGAAATAATTCCCCTCAGCTTAACCCTTTAACCCATAAGGCATTTCTATAGTATCTCTAATTGACCCTAAATAACAGCAAGGATGAAGCTGTTTCTTATGTGTATATGACACCTTTTGATAGTGTAGAAAACATTGTGGAACAAGCAATTTCACCTTCTGCAACAATGTTTTCCAAAGGCTCCCACAAGCAATGCGTAAAAATGAGTATCTATAGAGTAAAGGGTTAAATTACGTCATTTCTTTACCCATAACATTTCTAAAAATAGACACATCAAATATAATATATATAATTATGTGTTAGTAACTTTCTTTTTGTTATGATCCAGCATGACCCAATTCAAAATCATTCAAGATATATACAAAACAAAACACTCATTATCTAAAATTCCACTTTAGGCAACCTTGAAGAACAAAGCTTTTGAAAACACTAAGGGAAAAGGAAACAGAGGGTTACTGGTGCAAAAGCGCAACAAGGTATCAAAAAGACAAACATTTTCACCATGTTTCAAGAGAACCTGGCTAAAAATGTGGCTAAAAATGTGGTCTCTAGCGTGCTCACAAACAACAAACACAGTCAATACATATACAGTAATACAGTATAGAAGCTATGCTACTTAAATCGTGCTGTCATGAATGTTTCTCTCAATAAAATTTCGGAAAAAAGTATTTTAATCATATATTTCTGTCAATGATAAATTCTCGGTAAGTAATTTAAAGATGCTTGAACGAATTTACACACGGATATGTATTAAAAGGGAGAATTACCGGGGCAACGGACAATATAACAGATTTACATATTTAACCCATTACCACACAATCCCTACTTTTGACACCCCTGAGAAAGAAGCCTTTTGAAAACACTGTAGGAAAAGGAGAAAATGCTGGTAACCAGCATTTTCTCCTTTTCCCACAGTGTTTTCTACCCTTCCCAGAACAAATTTCAATTTTTCAGTCACCTTTATTTTGTCGTCTGCAAATGCTTTCAATTTGGACCAGTCTTAATTTTTCACGTGTGGTAATGGGTTAAACAAAAGTTTGAACTTCAATGCGAAAGGGAAAAAAAAAAAATCTCCGTTCTACCACAGAATTATAAAATTACAGATACTGATTGCTTTCGTTTGGCTAGTAAAGTCATCTCAGCATCATACCAAACTAAATAACAATGAATTACAACCTTTCCAAAAATTTATAGATTGTCTGATTCAACAGAGAGGTTTAAGTTAATGAAAAATTTCAAAATCGGATTAAGGGGAAAAGGGTTGTCTGATGCTGTCAGTTAAGAAATTGTTAATATGATTGACTATAGTTTGATTTATTATCTTTTGACAATGGGTGGTCAAGTTGATTAAGAGCGGCAGATTGCTTTGCAATCAAACACACTTCCTATCAATGAACAATTTACCAAAACACCCTTTGTGCTAAAGTGCAGATGTGCTAAATCCACTCAAACTCGTCACCAAATGACAAAATTTTTAGAACAATCCAACCTCAAAAATTTGTAGACAACAAAAGAAATGATTCAAAAATTAAACTTTGTTTTTGACAGAGCACAAACCACTGTCCAAAAAAGGAGAAAATGGATGTTACAAGCATTTTCTCCTTTTTCCGAAAAACTTTTAAACAGCTTTCTGAGGTCGTCAAAACTCGGGTTTAAGTAATAAACAGTTGAAAAAGTTGAGTGAAAAGAAAATTAACATGTTGCCCATTGAGCTAAATTTCCACCAGTACAAAGAATAAACCTTTTTAAAATTGAAATCTACTCTTAGTGAGGAAGTAAGCAGTACACGTCATTTGAAGTGCTTTTTGTAAATAGCAGGTAGTTTAAATCTAAGACTAAACATCATGTAATTTTCAGTCTGATCTATATCCTCACATTTAGTATATTCTTCATGCACCATGGGTTAAGATTAATGTCAAACTGAAACATTGGTGACAAGTTACGTGGCCACTTTTTGGATGTGCATAGGTTATTGAACAAGGTTAGATATTCAAGTAATCGTATTTTCTCTTTATTAGTACATTGTATTTCATATAGGTCTATTTTTAACTTTGTTTTAAATTTTCCTCTTTCAGAGCGGAAAACATTCAAATTAATCCATTTTCCAGAACTCTTTACATTAGTCCAAATTTTCAGCCATTATTATAATTTAAACTTGTCTATAGCCTCTGCGTGATCTCACGTCAGTGGTGCATGTTCGCAAAGCACGTATTTTAAGGTTTTTCTTAAATTCAAACGTTAAAAACACGAAATAAATAAATAGTATCGCATCCCTCCAACGTTAACAGTCGTTTCTTTGTGAGTCAAAATAGCAGATTACAACAATGGACATCGGGTAGAATAAATGCGATGACCTGATTGGTCAAATCTCGATTTCCAAAGATCCGTGTATCAAGACAAACATTCTGAAAGAGTGCACCCAAGATTTCTCTACGATTTCCCCACCCTACATGACCCAATTTTGTGCATGTCCGAGAATTTATCGAAAAAACATTGACCAAAAATCCTGAGTATCTTACAGAAAATGTGGCCTCTAGAGTGCACACAAGAAATATGTTGATGACAGCATGACGAGCAATGAACACAGCATGATCACAAAAGCTCATCTTGAGCATTTTGTGTTCTGGTGAGTGTAAAAAGCAGATGACAGCATTTTCTTCCTTTCCTGCCATGTTTTTAACTGTCTTACCTCTATACCAAAGGACAAAATTATAGACTGATCCAAATTGAAAGCATTTGCAGACGACAAAATAAATGTGACTGAAAAGTTGAAATTTGGTTTGGGAAGGGAAGAAAACATTGTGGGAAAGGGAGAAAATGCTGGTTACAAGCATTTTCTCCTTTTCCCACAATGTTTTCAAAAGGCTTCTTTCTCAGGGTCGTCAAAAGTAGGGATTGTGTAGTAATGGGTTAACTCTATACCAAATGACAAAATTATAGACTGATTCAAATTGAAAGCATTTGCAGACAACAAAATAAATGTGACTGAAAAGTTGAAATTTGGTTTGGGAAGGGTAGAAAATATAATGGCAAGGAGACAATGCTGGTTACCAGCATTTTCTTCTTTTCCCACAATGTTTTCAAAAGCCTTCTCTTTCAGGTTGTTAAAAGTCAGGATTATGTGGTAAAGAGTACAGCCAAAACATGTAATTTGATTGACATTTCTTTTTGTGGTCTGCAAACACTGTCAAATTGAACCAGTCTAAAATGGTTAACTCATTACCAAACAACAATATTTTGGGTTTGTCCAAATTGAAAGCATTTGCAGACGACAAAATAAATGTGACTGAAAATTTGAAAATTGCTTTGTGAAAGGTAGAAAACATTATGGGAAAAGGAGAAAATGCTGGTTACCAGTATTTTCTCCTTTTCCCATAATTTTTTCTAAAGGCATCTTTCTCAGGGCCATCAAAAGTAAGGATTGTGTGGTAATGGGTTAAACACAAAACATACCAAAACAGAGTCGTAATATTTTGAGCCATGGCTTGCAGTTTCTTTTTCTGGTTCTCTTTTCAAGCTGGCGTCACTCTCTCCCTTTGGATACACCTGCGAATATCAAATAAACATAAAATAAATCTTTGGAAGGTTTTTACCAAGAAAAACTAGAGCTGTCACTGAATGTGACTTAATACCCCCTCCAGCGCTTTTACAGAAAAAAGTGTCAAATTCAAGGGGAGAAATTTCCTCAAACAGAAAGAGTTGACACTTAAAATTGCGTCTTGCAAATCTTTAAAATATAAACAGTATATGTGCAAAGTTTCAATACAATTGAAGGAAACCTGTAGGAAGAGTTTACAACACAAAATTACAAGTATTTTGTACACAGACGGACACACGGACAGACATACACACAGAAAGACAGGCTTATTCTAGTATACCCCCGAAAAAAGTCGTTTCGCAGGGGGTGTAATGAGACAATCAAGTTTCTTTCAAGTACACTGTTTTTTCTTTGAAGGGTTAGAAACATTCTTGGAAAAAGATAAAATGCTTGCTACTAGCGTTTTCTCCTTTTTCCACAATGTTGTTTCCAAGGGTTGTTAAAACTAAGGATTATGTGCTAAAGGAAACCCATCGACACACGATCCCTACTTTTGACGACCCTGAGAAAGAAGCCTTTAGAAAACATTGTGGGAAAAGGAGAAACTGCTGGTAACCAGCATTTGCTTCTTTTCCCACAATGTTTTCTACCCTTCACAAAACAAATTTCAAATTTGTGGTCACTTTTATTTTCTCGTCTGCAAATGCTTTCGTTTGGTAATGTGTTAACTCTTTACAAAACAACAAAATTTTGGACGAGTTGAAATTGAAAGCATTTGCAGACGACAAAATAAATGTGAATCAAAAATTGAAATTTGATTTGGAAAAGGTTAAAAACATTGTGGGAAAAGAAGAAAATTCTGGTTACCAGCATTTTCTCCTTTTCCCACAATGTTTTCAAAGTCTTTCTTTCTCAGGATAATTAAAAGTCCGGATTGTATGACAAAGGGTTAAGATAAAGGATTATATGGTAAAAGATTGATCCTGCTGACAAAAGAAAATGTTAGACTACCCAAAATTCAAAACATCAGCATACAAAAAATTCCAACATTAACCCTTTACCCCATAAGACATTTCTATGGTATCTCTAATTGAACCTGAATAACAATGAGGATGAAGCCGTTTCTTATCTGTATATGACACCATTTGATAGCATTGAAAACATTGTGACAAAAGGTGAAATTGCTCGTCACGAGCAATTTCACCTTTTGCCACAATGTTTTCCAAAGGCTCCTACAAGCAATGTGTAGAAATGAGTATCTGTGGAGTAAAGGGTTAATACAAATGGGCTGAAGTTCTCTGATACGATAGAAAACATTGTGAGAAAAGGTGAAAATGCTGGTTACCAGCATTTTCTCCTTTTCCAACAGTTTTTTTTTCGAAAGGCATCTTTCGCAAGGTCGTTAAAAACAAGGGATTGTAAAAGATTAACCCATTATCACACAATCCCTATTTTTGACACCCACTGAGAAAGAAGCCTTTAGAAGACATCGTGGGAAAAGGAGAAAATGCTGGTAACCAGCATTTTCTCCTTTTCCCACAATGTTTTCTACCCTTCACGAAACGAATTTCAAATTTTCAGTCACTTTTAATTTATCGTCTGCAAAAGCTTTCGATTTGGACAAGCTTGAAATATTGTCGTTTGGTAATGAGTTAAGATAAGATTCTGTATAAGTGGACATTTTTGTGACATGGAAATTTTTGCAATTTCTTGACTTTGAGAAGTTCCCAAACTTTTCTGTTTGTGTATTTCACTACAAGTATATCAAAAAATTATGAGTGTTTTGAATATTTCCATAGACAAAATGTTTATAATCTGTAATTTGCACATTTTTCTACAATTGTATATATCTATGCATATGCTAAAGTATTATGTGGAAAATACTAAGACTATTCGAATTTGCCTCACTTACCTTCATGTCTCCAAGTAAAACCCTACATTTCAAGATGTATGCTTCATATGGACCCTCTTGTTTACAGTCCTCCGAGTAGTGAACACATTTCAAAGGATTGTCACTGTACAATGGGAAACGGTATGAGAATTTATAGAAATAAAGAAATAGATAATACAATGAATGTGGAAATGGATGGATGGACGGGTTTTTAGACTGACTGATAAAATGACTAAATGATCAACAATACCTGAAATAAATGCCCTTCCCAAAAAAGCCTGAACTATTCTAATTATGATATTGCAGATCAGTTCTATACCTATGTATGACGGATATTACCAGAGTGAGTGAGTGAGTGAGTGAGTGAGTGAGTGAGTGAGTGACTGAGCGAGTGGGTGGGTGGGTGGGTGGGTGGGTGAGTGAGTGAGTGAGTGAGTGACTGACTAAGTGATTGACTGAGCAAGTGAGTGAATGACTGAATGGGTGATCGATTTAATTGGTTTTAGGATTACATAAGTGGATGAATGAATGATAATTGACAGAAATAAATAAAAAGACCTTTAGACTGACTAACAGAATGACCAAATAATCATCATTACCTAAAATAAATGCCCCGCCCAAAGTATCCCATTCTGCTTAATCTCTGATCCAGTCCTTCCTCACACAATGTCTCTTTCTTAACATTACTTCCATGGTACAGGTAGCTGACATTCAATCTGAAATCTAGGTGATGAAATGTTGATTAACAATTTACAACACAGTTCTCAGTTTAACCCTTTCCCAAACGACAAATTTTGGACTCTTCCAAACTGAAAGAGTTTGCAGACAACAATTTTAGATTTTGAGGAAATGGCAGCAAGTTCTGAAAAAGGGTAGAAAACACTGTGGGAAAAGGAGAAATTGCTCGTTATGAGCAATTTCTCCTTTTCCCACAGTGTTTTCAAAATACTTTTACTTCAGACATGTAAAAACCAGGGCTTGTTTGGGAAAGGGTTAAACAACCCTTGAGAAGAACAGCTTTTTAAAAACAATGTGAGAATAGGAGAAAATGCTGGTAACAAGCATTTTCTCCTTCTCCCACACTGTCTTCTATCCAACCAAATACAAATTTCAATTTTTGAGTGCATTAGTTTTGTCTTCCACCAATGCTTTCAATCTCTAAAATTTTGATATTTGGTGAACAGTTAAAAATGACACCTATACCTGTTTCAATTTTCACTTTGAAATATGGCAAAATTTAATCCAGACTTTTTACTGCTACAGATTAAATTCTGTTGCATTCATAACTTGTACCAAATTATCTCCCTTGAAATGTCTGGAAAAATTGAGGAAAAGGCGAAAAACTTGTCTTTTTCCATCAGTGTCTTTGACAGCTGTTCACGTAATGGTCACCAAAAGTTTTTTTGATGAAATTTTAAATACACTATCTCTAAATTCCAGAAGACAAGATATAACACATGTTTGGGCTGAAAAAACCTGCAGATGATCAAAAGGATAGAAATCAACTATGTTTTTGTTTGAATGGTGTTTTATGCCATTTTCAACATTATCTCAGTCATATCATGGCGACAGTTCACATATTCATGTTTCCTGGGTTTCATCAGTGCTAGGCTTGGCTCTGAAGTGTCTTAACCAAGGCCACTCCTGTGAAAAGCCCAATGGAGCCAGTGAGGCTTGAACCCAGGACCTCCAGGTCATGAGTCCTACACTTACCACTGAGCCACAGAGAATGCTGGAAATCGACTTTGACAAGGTAAAAAGATTGAGGGACAAGAAGAATTTGCTGGTTACCAGCATTTTCCTTTTTTCTAACAAGATTTTCAAAACTATTCTCAGTCATAAAAATATACCATACGGTTATCTAAGATATTTATATATTCTTTGGTGCTTGTAGTTCAAAATATTGTCCTTGTAGACTATAATTATGGTGTAGACCAAGATCAGATGGAACAAAACACCTTAGATCTAGCTGCTAAGCCTATTCACTTCTATGCCAGAACATTTTGACAAAACAGCGCTGAAATTGCAAAATCAGCACTGGTTGTGCATTACCAAACAACAAAATTTTAGGCTTGTCCAAATCCAAAGCATTTGCAGACGACATAATAAAGTGACTGAAAATTTGACATTTGTTTTGCGGAGGGTAGAAAACATTGCGGGTAAAGGAGAAAATGTTGGTAAGGTTACCAGCATTTTCTCCTTTTCCAACTAGGTTTTCTAAAGACTTCGTTCTCAGGTGTCAAAAGTAGGGATTGTGTGGTAATGGGTTAATTCCTGAGTGGTTAATTTTACAGTTTCCAGTCTGGTTTTCACAAATAATTATGGCAAGATAGATCAAAGATCAGGCTGGCTTTTCAGAGAAGTCTGATCCTGATCTACACTCTATATAGGCAACACTGTCTAAATGTAGCCCATATCATGCATGGAAGTAAATACATGTTTGTGCTCATACTACCATTCCTGTTACGCTCCAAATCTTCTGCTTCAGATTTAAATCTGTCCAGCAATCTTTTATTCTGCAGTCTTTCAATTTTTTTCACTTGAATGTGAGCATCCCTAAATTCTTTCTCAATAACGTCAAATTCATGATGACCTCTCCGCAATTTCACAAGGTTGTAAACTTCATCACTGTCAATATTTCTGGTCCAGTTTGATGGCAAACCAAATTCATCAAAGTCTGGTATCTCATGATCATTGCACATAAACTCTGGAAATACTCTATCTCCGATTTCCAAAGCTTGTGCATTGTTGTTTTCAGTGATAGAAATAGCTCCAATTTCCAGTAATGTATTTAATTCTTCTGTAGTATCATCCTGACCATCATCAAACCTCTGAATATCTCTATCAAGGGAAGGAAAGTCATGTGGAAGGATTCCCCATTTTTGCAACTCACTTATTTCATTAGAAACTGAACTTTCAGTCTCCTCATCCTCAGTCTCTTTATCTTCAGTCTCCTTACTTAATACTTCAATGACTCCAGGGGAAGGTCCAAACTTTCTGTTACGTCTCGAAGTGCGAGGCTTGGTATTCATTGTTCTGTCTAGATTCTTACATTGTTGACTTTACCAATCAGCTCCTGCAACAATTTTGGAACAAAAAAAGAAAAAGCCTGGGCCATGCTCTGGCACCAAGGTGCTTAACTCTTTACCAAACAACAAATTTACAGACTGTTTCAAAATGAAAGCAGTTGCAGACAACAAAATAAATGTGACTGAAGAGTCGAAATTTGATTTGGGAAGGGTAGAAAACATTGTGGGAAAAGGAGAAAATGCTGGTTACCAGCATTTTCTCCTTTTCCCACAATGTTTTCAAAAGGCTTCTACCTCAGGGTTATCAAAAGTCGTCATTGTGTGGTTAAGGGTAAATGCGCCTTCATGATCGATAACAAAAAGCAAGTCATCACATGAATATGGATCCACAGGGTTCATTTCGTCTAAGAACTGAATGAATCTTGAGGTACAATGGTCCTTAGACACACAAAAAAATCAACCAATGGCAAAAGGTTTCACCAAGGTCAGCCTGCTCAGATTGCGCAGGTTGACCCGAGTCAACACTTTTTGCAGGTGCATTAATTCATTACCAAACGACAAAAATTTAGGTTTGTCCGAATCAAAAGCATTTGCAAAATAAAAATGACTGAAAATTTGAAATTCGTTTTGTGGAGGGTAGAAAACATTGTGTGAAAAGGAGAAAATGCTGGTAATCAGCATTTTCTCCTTTATCCACAATGTTTCCTAAAGGCGTCTTTCTCAGGGTCGTCAAAAGTAGGGATTGTGAGATACTGGATGATACTAAGCTCCCTTTTTAAGCAGCATGGTTCAATAGAATTACATCCTCATGATTGTTTTATATTTTTTTTGACAATTTCTATCCATCGAGGAGGCCATTCACCGACGTCACGGGAAGAGCCAGGAAGCGTATTTTTGGATTATGTATTACTATTATTTTTTTCATTTTTAAGATATATTTATGGACATCACATGATACATAAGATTTTTCTAGAAGTAAATAATAAAAGTATTTGACCGTATTCTCTTTTAAAGAAGAGATATTTGACTCTAATACGTAATCCGAAAATACTCTTCCTGGGAATCCCATGACGTCAGCAAATGGCCTCCTCGATGGATAGAAATTGTCAAAAAAAAAAACATGACGCATATCCAGGGACTAAGCTAGCCTCCAAAATTAGGGAGAAGTGACTTCTCCTTCCAGCAGAATTAGGGAGAAGTTTGGAAACTTAGGGAGAAGTGACAGAAGTTGAAAATAGCAGTTAGTGTAATACTGTTGTATATGCCATTGCAGTTATAACAGTTATACACTGACTATTAATGCAATTATGTTTACATTAATTATTGAAAACAACAAAATTTAAGACTTTTCGATGATACAGATTAGAACATTGAGATAAGAACGGACAATTAGATGTTTTAAAGGAAAGAAGAAAATATTATTGAAAAAGAGAAACTATTGTCGTTTTTTATCTCTTTTTCACCTCACAAACACTGTTAGATATGGTTACCAGACAACAAAGTTTTAGACTTGTCTAGATTGACAGAGGTTGCAAACAACATTTCAAAGAGTGTGTAAGTTGAGATAACTACGAGTACCATATAAGGGAAAAATATTGTGAGAAAAGGAGAAATTGTTTGTTATAAGCAATTTCTCTATTTCCCACAATGTTGTCATGAATGATATTCTTCGGGTGTCAAAACGAGGGATTGTGTGGTAGTGGGTTAACGACATGGGGTTGACATCCATTTAGAACAGGTAGCCTAAAAGAAGACAATTTTCTCTTTTTTTTGTTTTAAGTATTAAAGAACAAAAAATCCCTTAGGCTATAAGTTGCTATTTGCGATTTAGAAATCGGCACAGCAACATGATCACATCGGTGTCACTGTATTAAAATTTTCTCGGGAATGAATTTAGGTTGAAAAATCGAAACATTTTGTAAACCTGGGACTGCTCGGTCAGCCGTTCAAAATTGTACTTTCAACAATATTTGCCAGCGTCTTAAACAAGTTAGAATCTATAGATCTATCACAATTTCGGTTTGTTCAAGATGGAAAAATTTCTACGAAAAAATTGCAGTGTACTTGGACCACATTCAGCATATCTTTTGTGGTTCGTCGTTTTCCCGGGCCGTTCATGTCCGTGAGCATATGCATTATCCACCTTATATTCGCGATACACAGAACAATCCCAAAGTCCATTTTCGTCGCAAATGTACCAATCAAAACTGTCTTGATTGAGATTTTTCTTAAATTTCTCTTTTGGAGTCTGTGTATTTTCCGAGTCCGACTCAACTTTTAAGTTTTCTCCTCGCCGAATTCTACTCGGCGAGAAAAATCAACCCCGCTTAGAGTTTGTTGCAACATTTAAATATTATGAACTTAAATTATTCGACCGTTATCCATTCATTATATAATTATTTTCCGATCAATTTTTCAAAGGTAGCGAAAGTGGACAGCGATCTCCCCTCTTTATGTAGGACCTCGGACCTTTCTTTGAATCTGGGCACTACCAAGTTTATTTGTCACGTGCCAGTTGAAAGCGTCTACCAGTATGACACGTGCCTGATCCGAGTTACTGACAGATTACACATTCGGTGTGTTTATGTCAAGTACCCTAGCGAATTGCTACTTCACCGAATCAATAAACACACTGCGACTTATTAATTACTGGATTAACAACAGGTGACAGTCGGAAGATAACAAATTGTCTTGGCACGCTTCACACCTGTAAGTTAATTGTCATAATTGCCTCTCTGCACGTCGACGACTTTTACGATTTGAAACCCATACCCGGGAAAAAACAGGGCGGCTTGAACTTCGCTTTTCTAGACGGATAGGGAGAAATGATAGATTTTAGGGCGAAATTATCGCCCTAGTCGTCCTTAGCGTAGTCCCTGATATCTCCGGTTAAAAAATGTCTACTGAGGAATCGCCGAATGTCGCAGGTACATTTTTGTGTTGTCTATCGCCAGGCTAAAGGAAATTATGATCAATTTTTGTTTTGTGGGTGATTTTGGGTCGGAAAGCTGTCTTGTGCTGGCGCTGGCAATCGAGACACTGCATTCCTTGTGTTTATATCATATAATGGAGATTTTTTTTTTCCATATTTTATCATTTATTTTGGTTAATGTAGAATGTCAAATTTCTGTGATCCAAATCAAAATAGGTAGCAACAACCACTGATTTTAAAAAAAGCTAAAAGGCATGCAAATTCTTTTATTTTCTGGTAGATATGACCTAACCATGCACAAAAATGTATACTTTTGATATACTATATCAGTAACTTAAAAAATAAACAGCCGAAAAACACTGAAAAATGCAGTCGCAAAAAAGGCCTATTTTAAATTTTTGAGAAAAAAAGTGACCTCACTTTATTACACCATGTTATACTTTTTTTTCAGCATATTGGCTAGTTCATACTAGTTCTATAGACATCACTGACCTGTTATAAGTCTTCATCTTGAGCTTCCAATCCAATCATAGCACTACTATGGTGGTTTAAAATATGCCACCTCACAACAAAAAAAAACCGAAAATAGACAAGAAAAGCATTTTTAGGATTGTTTCAGTACTTACAAGTAAATTAAAAGATGTTTCATGTCACTTATGTGTAGAAGCACTGAAAAAATTTGAATTTCTGATATGGTTACATGATATTTACTTAAATTTTCAAAATTGTTAGTTTGTGTAGTATCAAATTACCCCACCCACCCCTTTTACAATGTTACCAACCTAGTTAGTACCAAATACATGTAAAAAAAAAAAAGTTTTAATCATGATAACTTTCTACTAGATGATTCAGTTTTGGTCTTGATTTAAACTGAAAGCATTTGTGGACAACAAATCAACTCAATTCAGATCTCCAAATAGAGGGAGGGGTTTCTATTTCACAATTCAAAATATTAATTATTCTCCACTGAATCCTAAGTTTGGGGTGCTCATAAGAATCGTCTCATCAAGACAATTCTAATGAATACCCACAACATAGGGTTTGGAAGAGAAATATTGGATGTCACTCCCTCTTATCTGGAGCTCTGTATTTAAATGATGCTATTTTAGTCTGGAAGGGTAAAAAACATTATAAGGAAAGAAGAAAAGCTTCTGAGAACTTTCTCATTTTTCCACAACATTTTGAAAAGCCTTCTGTCATAGGGATATTAAGAACATGGATGATGAAGGGTTAAATCATACAGTATTTAACAATGTTAGTGGCTCTAACAGTTTTGTTAACTTTTTAAAAACCATATACTTTCAACAAAATTTGTTAAGTTCAGTCAAACTATGATGATCACCAGTCAGAAAGGACCATTCTGGCAGAGATAATAAAAAAAGGCTTAAAATGATTATGTGATTATGCAGCAAATTTTTTTCTGCACAGTAGATCTAATTTGTATTATTTCTTGGAGTTATTATACACAAACTACCATCTGAAATTTATCTATGAATTTTGCTTGTAAAATTAGAAATAGCAATCTCGTAACAATAAATACTACTTATCATCACTGAAATCCGCAACAAGACTTTAGCAGAAATGTAACTTATAACACATTAAACATTTCCCTCATCAAAGCTCATTTTTACACATTGGAGGAGTGAAGCTTAAGAAATCATTCATTGTTAAAACTGGATGGTGTTTGAAATGTGCAATTACCATGTTTTTTACGTAAGCGATATCGAGAGTTTGAACCCATGAAATTTCTGCCTAAAACCATTTTCTTTCATTTAACCCTTTCACAAAGAAGCTCTTGTTTTCAAGTGTCTGCAGTACAAGTCTTTTGAAAACACTGTGGGAAAAGGGAAAACTGCTCATAACAGGCAATTTTGCCTTGTCCCACAGTGTTTTCTTTCCATATGGAGAACTTTCTACCATTTTAATCAAATCTGTAGTTCTCATCTGCAAGCTCTTTCAGTTTGGAAGAGTCTGAGATTTGTTGCTTGAGATAGGGTTAACACGAGCTTTTCTAAATGTACAACCAAAATCATCTTATAATACAGTGGTACACACTATGGGCGATAGTAAATAAGTATTGACTGTAATTAGTACGAAGAAGATGGGGTACGAAGCACATCAATACATTTTGGTTTAATATTCCTTAAGATCGAATGCATTTCACAACTGCATGCATGCAATCATTTAGTAAAACCATTATCTGAATTTAAATACCAATGTCAGATGCATTAAAGTTTGCAGTATCCGTCAGGCTGCCCCTACTTTCGGTTTCATCGCTAGCCGACGACAAAATCAAAATGGCTGACCATGTCAAATTATCTCCCCTGGAGGACAACCCTGTTAGAATACGAGCTAAATTTTGATATATGACGTGAAAAAACGGAGGCTAAGTGGTTGAATTTTGGTAAAACAAAGACCAAACTTCCATAAAATCACAAATTTTTCTGCGTATATTGTCTTTTTTGACAAGAACGAGAAATGTTTTTGTTTTGCAATTTTCCCACGATAAATACCATACGACAGCTGCAAACGGTCAGATATGCAAATTTCAGGATTAGCTCTGCTCATTTATGAAGTTTTTCCATTTGAAAAGGCTCTATAGTCGTTGTATAATCGCGTAAGAAATGGGCTATATTTTCGGGTCA
This sequence comes from Tridacna crocea, assembly GCA_943736015.1. Taxonomy (NCBI): domain Eukaryota; kingdom Metazoa; phylum Mollusca; class Bivalvia; order Cardiida; family Cardiidae; genus Tridacna; species Tridacna crocea. Next base: position 23,697,477 of record OX031069.1, read on the forward strand.
GCTTTTTCGAGCAACTCCGATTGCGCAATAATTTAGTCTGCACATGCGCGGTTGTTGCTAAAATAGGGTCGTCACATTTCAACTTTACGCATCAATTCCAACTACATAAAATCGATATCAGTTATCATGAATACGACCTCAGGTACTTAATTTGCGCTGTCAGCACAAGTCGTCGTCATTTTGAGTATAATACCAAGGTTACCTACTGTCACTCAATATGAAAGTAAGACTTCCACCATTCCCCGGAAGTGACCTGATTGTTGTTGTTGTCGTTCCGGTAGGAGGCAATTTCCGAGCAGAGTTGTCGTTCGTTACTATCACCATACTTGAATTTCATGTGAACAGGTGGCTTCTTTAAAAAAGAAGCCGGGAGAGGTCGACATCATTTTTTTCTAATACTTTTTATGCCTTTAGGGGCATAATACCGTAAAACGCCCCGCCATAAATCGCGAAAACCCATGAAAATCAAAATTATGTGTCAAAAAATTGCAGCTGGTTTATGAATTCATTTCGTATACGTCAAAAACAATATTTTTCAACGGATTGAAGCTGAAAATTTCATTAAATACTTCTTTTAACTCAAAAAACAATGCCGCGTGTAGGCCTAAACATTGACTATATATAGCAGAGGGGCGTTTTACAGTATTATGCCATACACATTCATCAAAGTGGATGGCAAAAACAGGATTCCGTATTCATCCGTCCTTGTAATTTATGTAAGTCACACGACCTTCTTCCCGCGTTTTAAGGTCACGTGATTTTTTCCGCTGTGTTCGTTTCTATTTTTAACGAAATTCTTTTTTCTTTTTCTTCTTTTTGTTAAGATTTAAGATTGTAATACACAATTAAAATTGTTGGAAAGGGAATATGCAATTAAATCCTTACAATTTTGTTGAAATTCGTGATATAGAAACAAACCACGTCTATTTCCTATTTCAGTTTTTAGACTTCGATTTCTTTATAAAATCATGACGAAACAGACTGTGTATCGGAACAATTCCCCTACAAAGATTGGATTTAGACAGCAATTTCTGAGGCAGTCTGCCTTTTAAACTCAACACTGTTGGAGAGGTCTGATGACCTCTCCAATAAAACTTTCCTTTGTATAATTATGCATCATTAGTATACAACTTTGATTCTTATAAGACACTAAGTTATTTTGTGCCTTATCAGGATCCAGGCTCTTTGACTTTTAAACTGTTGTACTAGAAAACCTAACTGGTTAGCTAAGATGCTGATGAGAGAATGTATTCTTAATCACTTTCTGCCTTTAGTTAACTGGATCGCTCTCTTTCATCTTTGTTCTTTCTCTTTAAAAAAAGTCTTTATTTTTCCTTTCAGCCTTTCAAGTCAATTTCTCACGCCTTTCAACGTTTATGACTGTCATTTTGCAACAAAAATAATGTGTTCGGATGTGGGACTTTGAGGTCTGATGACCTCTCCAACAAGAGAGTGGATAGGAGGTTGTTGTAGATAGTGCCTGTATGTAATGAGTAGGAGGCCTATCAGACACAAGTTAGTTTAAACATTTTTATTGAAAAATTACGTTACAAGAATAAAATTTACAATACAAAACAATATACATAACCAAATGACTTGGCAAAAGGGTCTGATCACCACAACTTGCAATCCGGGCACGTTAATCAGAACAACAATTTCCATTTTTCAAATAATTTTTTGTTTTGCGCAAGTCTATTGAAGGACAGAGCCTGCACAGATTCCGCAAATAGTATGAAATAAGTGAAAGGTGGACCCATCTTCGTTTTATGGTCTAAGGGAGAAAATTCGTATTTATAAAACATAATATAAATGTATGAAGAGTTACGTCCCTGAATTTGACGCGTACAATCTCCCTTTACCCCTTCACGGATAAATTGCTGTACAAACCAAAATACATAAAAAAAATCAGCTGTTTATGTTTTATTGTTTTTGAATAGATAAATAAATTGTTTTTTGGCTGTTCTGCCTTAACTAGCCCATTTCGTTAACCCTTTACCATACAATCTTGAGCTTTAATGGCTTTGCCGAAGAAGTCTTAAATAAAGAGAGAAAATGTAGACAAGGGAGATAATGTAAATAACCAGCATCTCCTCACTTTCAGAAGTTGTTTTGTACCATTTCAAAGACAAATTCCAAAATCTCAGCAGCATATATGCGTAAGTGTTCGTCTACAAAAGCTTTTAATCCTTTAACCACACAATCCTGACTTTTAACGATCTTGATAAGAAAAACTTTGGCAAACATTGTATAGGAAAGGGAACCAGCATTTTCTCTATTTCCAAAAATACTTTTTACCCTGCTAGAAACAAATTTCAGACTTTCAGTTACGTTTTCTCCTTTTCCCACAACGTTTTCTGTGCGGCTGGAAACAAATTTCACTGTCCGAGTTACGTTTATTTTGTCGTCAGCAAGTGCTGTTAATTTAGACCAGTCTAAAATTTTGCCGTTTGGGAAAGGATTAATTGGCATTTGGTTAAGCCAACTAGCAGTTTTGTTGCTTTGAAATTAAGATAAATTTCTGGGAATTAGACTGTGAATGCATTATGGATAGAAGACCCTAATGAGATTTGTGTCATATCGCCTTTCATCGTACAAATTCGGCTAAGACTCCGGGTAATATGTAATCGATGCCGGGAATCAGCGTCTGATGGCCGAATGATTACGAATTACTAGTAATCGAGTCTCAGCCGATTCCGTTTTTTTTTTTTCGATGAAAGGCGATGTTACACGAATCCCATCCAGGTGCCTTTTTGTAAATATTGGATCTGATCATCGTGTTCAGTGTTTCCAAAATGAGAAAGGAAACAATCAATCTATTTACTTCACGTTTTCAATGGAGGGGTATCACTGTATTGAGTTCACATGCCAGTAAGTATATGAGCACGTATTTTCGAGAACAAAATATAAATCACTTCATATCATTTTGGCTCACATATTTCAACAGGAGGGGGAAATCCAATACATTTGGGAAATACTCTATGAAAAGGGGGCTTTATGCATCTTCGAAAAGTATCGAACCAGGCTGTCCTGGGTCGATACTTATCATTATTGATCCTTTTTCTGTATGGCCAGTTTACCTTATGATTAATTTGGTTGTTAAAAAGTGTCTACTATGGATCCAAGAGTATGTGACCGCTTGCTTTGGTATCATTCATCACGGAAGTTCATTAAGCCCCCTTTTGCCGGAGCATGGCTCAATTATTTCACAAATTAGTTATCACGTAGTAAGAACATACCACCGAGTTTATTTCACATACTTTAAAAGAGGAGTAAACAGATCACTGTACCTTGTTCATCAAGGACAGGGCACTGTAAAGTAGATTCTTGTAACATAGGCTTTCATCGCCGAAAAACCGTACGGATTCGGCTATGATTCGGGTTATCCGTAATCGATCGGCTCGATAGATACTGGTTCACCGCATCCCTTACGTGTTACCCGAGGCTTAGCCGAATGCGAACGATGAAATGCGATGTTACACGAATCCCACTAGGGTGCCATATCCTTAATTTACAATGAACATATTTATAAGAACATAGTATACATTTCAATGATTTCATCAGTGGTTTCTATGTAAGTAGGGTATTGCTGAAGTACAATTACTATAGATCTATCTAGCTTACGTATTTAAAAGCAGAATCCAACATATTTGACCCATGCCCTGTGGAAAGGGGGCTTAATGCACTTTCGATAAGTTTCGCGCAGGTTGACCTGGGCAGAAACTTCTCGTTATTGATCAATTCAAGAACAGAGTACAGTGCATTTAATGGACTTTTTTTGGTGGTGTCTGTCGAAGACAATACCACTATGAGTTCAATATTGAATTTTGAAGACCATGTATCGTATTTTGTGCAAGGCCGAATGAAATACACACAATTAAACTCATTTTTTATCTAACAAATAAGTTTATTGGTAGCACTCAGATATGTACTTGAAAATGGCAAGTGCATGGCCAACTTTACCATGCAAATTAAACCCGGTAACTGCTATTTGACCGCTATGTAAGCCAATTAAATTATAAGAGTTTGATCCCTTTTGGCCGTGAAATCGATAACATACGGATTGATATATTGACTGGCGATCTCTGCAAACCCTTTGCACTTATAACCCGAATTTCGCGCTTCGATTGTAGAGGGTTTCAATTTATTGGGAAACAACTCTGCGGGATATCTGGGGTTGTAAATTACTGGGGTACCAAAACTTGTAGGATTTGTTTTCCTTTCAGGTCTTACAATTTGATCTACCCCAAAGTTTACCGAAAGCACGCGTTTGAAAACTTAGGGTCAGCGATAGAAATGCTGGTGACCAGCATTTGCTTTTTTTCAAGCAATATTGTCATGCCTTAATTGATACAAATTCAATAATTTGAGCCATATTCATTGTGTCATACATTGTTAGTTCCTGAATAGTTAAAAAAAAATAGCCGCATAAGTTTCTTATGATGGACAAAAGTCGGGGGAGGAGTGCGACACAAACGCTCGAAATGTAACAATATGCACATATGTTTACTGCATCTTTGGAATTTTATTCCTGATTTTTCAGCATTATTTTGAATTTAGTCTCTGATATTTTTATTGTTTTATCAACAAAAATGGTACAATAGTAATAAATACTTCGGTTGGATACATTTCTGAATAGCTACCCACAAAGTTCGGGATATTATGAAGAGGTTTCTCTTGTTACAATGTTTTTGAAAACTCCAACCTGTAGCATAGAGCTATTACATAGTCAGCAGACAACACTTTATTGTAATTATTTTGTATAGCATCGTCACAAATACGTATATTAGGCTGGGGAAAGTGTGATGGTAGATCAGACCACACGGGTATCGTCTGATCTATCATAAACAAAACAATCGAATAAAAATTGATTGTACTTTTTAACCTTTATATTCAATAGGTCAGTTCTGTTTAAAATAATTTCGTCATTTTTTTTAGAAGAAGTCAGTGTGTTTTGTGAGCACACGGTAAACAGAAATCAGCCTGCACATTGTGTCGGAAAATCAAAATTATCTTCAGTGAAGTCAGGAAAATTATTTATTGTTCTTTAATATGGCGTAGTTTTCAGTCATTTAGAACATACATTTTTAGCCCTTTTTACATTTTTTTAAAGCAGCTATCATATTTTTTTTCTTTTTCCCGGATTGTTGGCATATTGCCGGAGTTCCCGGATGATGGCCGAGCCTCACATTTAGATACTTAGGCGCCTATCGGGTATCCTAATTGGTGTTACGTAATGGTATACATTGACGTACGGACCCCATGCTATGTACGTTTAGATATACAAGTATACCTACATAGTAATGGACTGAAGTTTATATCCTGGTTATTTGATCATGACAGCATCCTAGTGAAATATGTATCACATATCGTAAAGATCTGATATAAGATCAGACTGTTTTTATGAGATTATTTCTCAGGATTTAAAGTCAAGTTTAACAAGATTTTGTATAAGGAATTCAAATTTGCCCCCCCCCTCGAAGTATTTTATGGCGACAGCTCACATATTCATGTTTCCTCGCTAATTTCAATCTGATCACATGTATTTTCTCCCTTTCATGTGGTCCGCCCGGGTGGCTCAGTGGTGAGCGTGTCGGACTCATGACCTGGTGGTTGTGAGTTCGATACCCGGTTGTGGCAAACTTTCTTTCCGGCGTATTTTCGCCTCTCCCCTCTGCTGAAGCATGTGAGAAAAGTAGTTGGTGGCTTTGGAAAGAAAGTTGTGTTAGTACCGGTGTGAGAAAGCCAGGAAACACATGTGCGTCACCAACCGCCATGATATGACCTTAGCTGTTAAAGTGGCGTTAAACCCCAATACAACCAACCAACCTTTCATGTGTTTTCAAAAGTCAATGATTTAAAACTACATGTATTTCCTATATGAGGAACGGAGAACTTTTTAACTTCAACAACTTTTATAAAAAGGCAATTTCAGTAAATAAATCAATTGATATTATTCACTTTAAAAGAGTAGAAAACATTGTATGATAAGGAAACAATGCTGGCTATTGGAATTTCTCCCTTTCTCACAATGTTTACAAAAGCTTTTATTCGGGACTGTTAAAATTCGGGAGTGTTCTGTATGGGTCACATCCACAGGCGTTCGTTTTGTGACGAACTTTGCCAACTATATGATGTAATATACATGTATAAGACAAGGTGTCCAACTCTATTCCGTACCGAACACCACCAGTCCTCATTTATCGGTAATTTTCACATTTTCTGCCACCGAAATGAAAATGACGATGGTTTTGTCGTATTCTACGGTGATTTATCTTTCCACTGGTATATAGGACGTTAGAAATAGGTACGTATGAGAAGAGTTACAGAGGTCTGAACTTGGAAGACGGACAATTTTTCTCTCTTACAACTGAGCGACAGCAAATTTCATCGGGGTGAAAGCGAATCTCGTTCTTGATTGGCCATTGGGTAAGGGACGAAGAATGCTATTTAGAATACATAAAATACGGTAACTCAATTATTTTTATTTCCCAATTATTTAAACTTTATATAAAGTAACATAATTGAAAATTTCATTTGTATTTCATTTAATTTTCAATAAATCTACCAGGTCAGGCTTATTTTTAGAACAGCAAAAAATCCAAGTCTTTGCGCTATATTTAGAACTGAAAATAAAACGTCTGTATTCCGCCGGCGGTTGCATTACGAAAAAAAAGAATGATTGAGTACCCGAAAATTTTAACACAATGGAGACAACGTTGTGTTCCTGGTACAGTATTAGAAATATAATCAGTATTTAGAAAATAGCTTTATTCTGATTGAAATGGCATAAGAATATACGGGTCATCATGAACCCGGGTAAGTTCGGCCCAAAATACGTTCGACCGTGGTTATTGCGCATCCTTGTGTTTTATTTTCAAATATGTAAAAGAATTCATATTAAACTTTTTACATGGAAGCATTTGTCAAATTTAATCGCAGCTATTTAAAAAAACAAGTTAACCCTCTAAAACAATGCCAGGTGTTTACCATCCTGAAGGACTTGTGAAAGCGTTGAGGCAAAAGAAAAATCAATCTGGTCCCCGTTTCCTTCGGTGTTTCCTATCAATTAATCCTTTACAATATGACCAAATTTTAAGACTTGTACAAATGTTAACATAGCAGACCAAAAAGTAAATATGACTAAATAATTTCTATTTATTGTTAGAAAAGTAAAAACATTATGGAAATGGTAAAAATGTTGGTCATTAGCATTTATTTATTTTCAAAAGTTTTCTACTTTAAAGCACTTTAGGATGGTAAAGAATTAAGATTTGCTTAGTAAAGGGTTAACAGGCAAATCATTATCTTGCCATTTAGCAGTTATTGTCCACATAGTTATGCACTATTGTTAACACTTAAAGGGCTGAATTAATGATTTGGACTTTTTAATTAGGGAAAACTGTCCTAAATATTGCTACTTCAAGGTTGTTTCTGTTAGAATATGTAACATAGTGGCAGGAACTGCAGATCAAAGATCAGACTGTACATTCTCTGCAGTCTGATCTTGATTGACACTTCAATCCCAACGTAAGTTGGTTCCAGGGCTTTAAGGGTTAAGGTGTTTGGGACTAAGAACAGACCTGTACGATGTAGCCTTATCCCAAGCCAAACCACTAAATTTGAGATGCCGGGAGGGTGGGGAGTCAAGAGTCTGAAAAGTAATAAAATAAATTTCAGAACCAATGCTGCACTAAAATTGAAAAGATAAAGATTGAATTGTGCTGATCTAAGATAAGACTATGGATATGCTATTTTAAGGACATGTAAATATCAAATTGTCATTATCTAAGATAGGAATGTACATTCTGATATTGATCCAAATTATAATTTTGGTTCAGAGAAGATGATGACAAATGCTGTTGGGAGTTAGATACATTTTAAATTTCCAGACCAATACAAATTGTAGCGCCACCTTTGCAAGGACTTGTAAATATTGGTGCATGTTGATCTGAGACCAGTCCATAAGTTCTGAACTGTCTGATCATGATCCACACCTCTGCATCATTTTGGTTGTAAGAAGGAAAGGACAAGAGTGTTGATAGAACAGATAGCAATCTTTTTTACATTATACTAAATCTGGATCATGTGACCTGTTACTGATCATCACCCTTGCCTGCCTTTTATCTTATATTTCTTATTTCAATCAGCCAAGCCCCCATAGCTCAGTCGGTAGAATACAGGACTTGAGAACAGGAGGTCGCTGGTTCGATCCCTGGCTTGGCCAATTTCTCTCCAAGGACTAATGATAAGTCATCGCAACAGGATTCATTTCTCTCTCACCGCTGATCAACAATTTTCAACGATGGTTATATGGGAAAGCAGCCAGTGGCTTGGAAAGAATATTGTGCAGAGTACTGGTAAAAGAAACTCCAGGAAAGCATGGATAGGTGCATTGGCCGCCGTGATATAACTGAAATAATGTTGAAAACGACAATAAACACCATACAATCAATCAATACAATCAATCTTATTTCACTCAGAGCAATGGAAACTTATGCCACTTGCATACTTACAACTTACCATCCTTGTTTGTATTTGAAATGCAATCATTTTGCCCAAATTTAGGTTTTTCAGGAAAAAATGTACATTCACACATGTTCAGGTAATCGTCAATATCTCATCTGGAATTGGGTTGTTTTGGTACAGATTTAAAACAGAAAAGGTGAAATGTCGAAAGCATCAGAAGTTAAATGTTTTGGGTCAAAACATTTTCATGAATATCAGTGATACATGTCGATAATTGTTATGCTTTGTGTACCGTATAAAGATTTTTTCTGCTGTCTATCTTCTGTCAGTTTTTAATATGATAGCAGTTATGATCTTTACCAGAAGTATGTAATAAAGCAATACTCTACAGGTTTAGCATTTCAAATTACACGGTAAAGGGGTGTTGACATATACTGTAATAGGAATAAAAACAGTTTGGAAAACCTTGCGTAAAAAGCATCAAACTGCTTTTAACAAGCCATTGCTCCCTTCTCCCACAATGTTCCTCAAAGCTGTTAAGTATAAAATCCCATGGAAAAGTTGAGTTGAAATCTTATGGGTTAACTCTTTACACACGACAAAATCTTGGTCTTGTCCAAACTGAAAGCATTTGTAGAGGTGAAGGTCTGTTGATAAATCTATTTTTAGAGACACACGGTTATTTTAAGAACCGGGTGTAATGCTTCGTTAACCAATCAAATTCGTTAGATATATTCACAGCGGATTCGTAATTGCTGTCGCTCAGTTGTAAGAGAGAAAAATTGTCCGTCTTCCAAGTTCAGACCTCTGTAACTCTTCTCATACGTACCTATTTCTAACGTCCTATATACCAGTGGAAAGATAAATCACCGTAGAATACGACAAAACCATCGTCATTTTCATTCCGGTGGCAGAAAATGTGAAAATTACCGATAAATGAGGACTGGTGGTGTTCGGTACGGAATAGAGTTGGACACCTTGTCTTATATATTACATCATATAGTTGGCAAAGTTCGTCACAAAACGAACGCCTGTGGTCACATCGATACTCCCAAAACCCAAATTCTTTTCTGCTCATTTCAGTCACATATTGATATTGCAACGTCATTTTTTTAAAGCCAAAAGAATTTCGACACATAAAGTAAAACCGATTCGGCCCAGGATCAGACTGTTTGTTTTGTACAGTTTGTTATTGGTCTATTAACTCATGTCCAAATGACAAATTTTAGGCTTGTCCAAATTGAAAGCATTTGCAGACGACAAAATAAAAGTAACTGAAAATTTGGAATTTGTTTTGTGAAGGGTAGAAAACATTGTGGGAAAAGGAGAAAATGCTGGTTACTAGCATTTTATCCTTTTCCCAAAATGTTTTCTAAAGGCTCCTTCCTCACGGACGTCAAAACTAGATTTTTTTTTTGTGTGGTAATGGGTTAAATGCATTTCTGGTGTAATTTCCTTTTGGTCTATTACTATAATTATTCTAATGACCCAATAGTACAACAATCTCAATAATCTTAGAAATAAAGAATAAAAAAGAAAAAAAATGCAATTTAAATAAATTTATGCTAACAAACCAAAAAAAAAAAAAAAATTACTTTCTGAAAAAAAAAAAAAAAAAAAAAGACGGTATTGGGAAGATAACGGTTTTTACAAATCTCCTAAAAGTTTTCACTGATGCAAATAATATATAAGTACATGTATAAAAATGATAAATACAATCATTATATACAATGTGTAAAAACAGGACCCAATTTTAACAAAACGATAGACAAGCTTATCATATCATCAGTTCTTATCTTCCCTTTATCCGTTGCTAAATCTTTTCACCCAGTCTTAAAATCTCACTTTGCTCGATACAGCATTTTTTATACAAAAATTAACGATAGTGTCGTTTTTAAACTAAAATGGACGCAAGATCTCAATCTAACAAATGTAAACGAATACTTTGATCATAATCACAACAAAACAGAGAATACTTCATGACGTTATAGATTTTTTTCTTGCAATTGCTTTTTCTGTTATTTAGCGTCAAAAACGGCGCAAGAGCAAATTTCCTAAACCTTTCTATAGAAATAAGAAGGAGAATGGGTCAGTAACTTCAAATCAAAATGGACGCAACTTCCCATTTTGCTACAGGAATTAAAATTATATTGAAGTAAAGTAGAGATATTACAGAATACTTCAAGACGTTATAGATTTTTCTCATTTTAGAAGAAAAACGTGTTTTAGTCGATCAAAAAATTTTCCCTTCTGAAATTCTATATGACAGGCCGTTATCGGAAATCCTTTCGGACCAGATAATCGATAAGTTCCAAGGAGAGTAACTCTTGCTCGACTTGCAGCTGAAAGTTGGGGATGAAAATACACTGGGTGAGGCCATCGATTGTTGAAATACTAATTTTTTATTGAAAATTGCTTCACTCTTTCATAGCCTTCAACTTGCGCAGTGATACAAAATTTGTCTACCGACCGCTTGGTCCTTGGCTTTTTCGTTCCAAAACCAGTTCGTCCAATGGCTTGTTCATCCCATGATCGCGCACTAATCCATTTGATTGGGCATAGATATTTTAAGATCGAAATAATAAATTGTAATGTTGGAATTAAATATTAACGGCCAAATATATTTCAAAATCATAGTTTTCAGGTACAAAATTACTGTAATTCGATATATTCACATTGTTTCTCTCTCTATCCATCATGGATCATATTCCTGACTCCTCCTAATAATCAAAGGGAGACCACCAATATACACATAATCCTAACTTTTTCATGAGTATTCTCACTTCAACCAAAAATGAATTCATTTGCTTAGTTGGTTGCTTTTCAAGCCATTTTCTGAATAATATTTCTCTTTTTCTTTCAAATTGTTTATTCCACAAAACGGCTTTCTCGACAAATACCACTTCTGCGTTCTGAACGCTTTGATTTCAGTAGAGGATCAATGAAGTAGAATCACGTTTGCTTTAATACACTTGGTATTCTCGTCGAGGAGGGGCGTATCACCATGATTACCCTTTACCAATAATCGACCAACCAAAAGAACTTAAATGCAGAAAAATCCTCTGTGACTCAAATGATAGAAGTTTTGTATGAAATTGTGGGCAAAAAAAAGGCGTGAGAAAAGGGGTAAATGCTGATAACCAGCTTATCTCCCCCTTTTACCACGATGTTTTGAAAAGCGTTTTTACTGAGAGTAGTTAAAACACCAAATTGATTGGCAAATTAAGGTTAAACTAGTACACTGTATATAAGTATTTTCATATGGAGAGGGAAAGTCCTCTTTTTCTTTCCACTACTTAAAACCGAAACCTGCTTTATGCGTTTCAATATAGCACGAAAGCCACCAGCATGATCGTCTGAATCTGAAAATAAATATGTTGGAAAAATACTGTAAATCATTGTTCACACATACATTCTTGAGAAAAATTTGCAGCAAACTAATTATATGAATCTACAAGTGGCTTGCAACAGGTCCAAAAAAAAAACATTCGGACAATTTCGTGTAGTGTCGTCTCGAATCATCCTGTGCTGTCCGCGCAGGTTAATCCGAGATGGCACTTTATGACTACAAAAGACTTTGTGCTACAGTAGACTTGCGCAAAATAGAAAATCATACAAAAGCGGAAAGTGTCGTCTCGCCAGAATTAACCTGACATTTGTTTCGGGAAAGGAAGAAAACATTATGGGAAAAGGAAAAAATGCTGGTTATCAGCATTTTTTCCTTTTTCCACAATGTTTGCAGAAGGTTTTCTTCTCAGGGTCGTGAAAACCAGGGATTGTTTTGGAAAGGGTCAACTGTTATAAAACTAATGCCTCTGCACTACATATTAACCCTTTACTCCATAAATACTCCTGCGTTTCTACGCATTGCTTGTAGGAGCCTTTGGAAAACATTGTGGCAAAAGGTGAAATTGCTCGTGACGAGCATTTTCACCTTTTGTCACAATGTTTTGTACACTTATCAAAAGGTGTCATATACACATAAGAAACGGCTTCATCCTTGCTGTTATTTAGGGTCAATTAGAGATACCATAGAAATGCATGCCTTATGGGACAAAGGGTTAAATGAAATTCTACTATGCCTGCAATAAATCGATGTAAGTAGAAAATTTTGATCCTTAAGTTTAGTACAGATATCGTGAAACACTGGGTATATTATACAAGGCCGTCGGAAGCGGTCCGGCCGGTGCGGCCATGGCCGGACCAAATTTTGGGCCGAAAATGAAAAATGGCCAGACCAATTTTCGAAAAAAAATGTGCAATATAAACCTCAAAAAAAAAAAAGGGCCAGAATGCACCAGAGAGCGTCTTATTTTCAAAAATTTTTCCGGGGGGACCCCCTAGCATGGCTTAACCCATTACCAAACGACAATATTTTAGACTGGTCCAATTTGTAAGCATTTGCAGACAAAAAAATAAAAGTGACTGAAAATCTGAAATTTATTTTGTGAAGGGTAGAAAACATTGTGGGAAAAGGAGAAAATGCTGGTTACCAGCATTTTCTCCTTTTCCCACAATGTTTTCTAAAGGCTTCTTTCTCAGGGGCATCAAAAGTAGGGATTGTGTGGTAATGGGCTAAATGCGTAATATTTTTCCAGGGGAGCATGCGTCACTCGCCATACTGGCCGGACCAAATGAAATTTCCTTCCGACGGGCCTGATATATGCAACTAATTACCTGGCACGAGGCATTTTCAAAATCATCTGTAGTCTTGACTCTACCTCGCCTTTAATAAATTCATCCTTTTCGGTTTCTTTGTAGCTACCTGGTCCAGTGTTTGAAGTACGGGTATGGGCGTCTGTTGAAAAATACAACTACATTAGAAAATACAAATTAATGGAAAACCGGGAAAAATGAAACAAGTAAACAATCATATTTGAATAAAACTGGGACGGAAATGATAATTACAACCGCAGTAAAACGAAAACATAGAATACCTGGACAAGTAGATCAGACGTTTAAACTATATGTATTTGAAAGAACGATTTCTGGTAAAAAGCTAAGAAGTACAACCATGGTACAGCGAATGGCCTCCTCGATGGATCGAAATTGTCCAAAAAAAAATGTAAAACAAGACGGATATCTTTGGTTAAAAGGTGTCAACTGAGGTATCGCCGAATGTCGCTGGTACATTTTTGTGTTGTCTATCGCTAGGCTAAAGGAAATTAGGATCGAGGTTTGTTTCGTGGGTGGTTTTGGGTGGGAAAGGCTGTCTTGTGTTGGCGCCGGCAATCGAGACGTTGCATTCCTTGTGTTTATATCACATAGGGGATATTTTTTTTTTCATATCGTATCATTTATTTTGGTTATAAAATGTCAAATTCCTGTGCTATTCACAGCAATAAACGTAACTGCTGGTGTTAGGTTCCATTTTTCAACATAATTTGAGATATTTTGCGGCGCCCAGCGCACCTGTCCCTACTATATTCTGCAACGTCTTAAATTACCTATACTTTTCATATTATTTCCAAGCTCCTGGTTACATTCCACATAAGCATCGAAACAATGTGTTAACGGAGAGAGAAGATTGAACTCGCTAGGAATAACTTCGGTCTACTAATATCGCCAAATTGTTAAAGGAGGTTTGCTAAGCTGAGGATTCGAATCAGCGACACATAGGTTTCAAGCCTTGTTTTTAACTGACTATAAGCTACCGGGCTCGGCAAATAAACGTAACTGTTCTCAGTACCTTTCTTCATTATCTCCTGCTAGATGGCATTCTACAAATACACATTTGTCTAATTTGGGCATCCTGGGTACAGAACCGGACAGCCGTTACTCTGAATTTCATACTAAAATAAACATTTACTCAATAAAACGCTACCTGGTGCGATTTATTCAGCTATGACCAGCAGTTTAGAGAAATCTGGCGCTAAAAAAAGGCCTGATTTCTCCTCAAACGTATGGATAAAAACCATTTCTCTATTGCTATTTTAAGGTAAGACCTGTGTAATGCACTTCCGGTGAAAATTCTAATTGGTTGATAAATATGGATAAAGAAGGATTTATGCAGAAATAATATTTTTGCATATTTCTAATGGATCAGAAATTCCGTTTATGTCTATCTTGAAACTATTTTTTGATACTTTTGTTAGTTTTTCTTAAAAGGGAGGTAATTATTATCTCTTTTTGAATTGAGAATATAGTGGTTTTAGATTTATAAATGATAATTCAAAGAAGGAAAAAATGGAAAAAAAAAAATGAATCGGTGAAAGTAGTTCAATAATACTCATTTTTAATTACAGCTAATTTTGCAGAATGATATTTTAGTGGAAATAGCTGTTTTCCATTACGCAGGTCTGACCTTAATAGCACGTATTACTACAATCCCCCAAAATGGGGGAAGTGATGTGTCATATAAGACAGGTCGAATCTTCGAAGGATATGACATGCGCAGACAACGACCTTTCTTGTCAAAGAGATCTCTCTGTTGATCTTTATGTTTATCTATTTTTTTTTTTATATCGAAACTCAGCTGTGCATGAAATTTCAAAGTAATTTAAAAGTAATTTTCCACACCTCACAGAGTAAACTCCTCATATTTACTTGTTCTAGCTCAAGCCTTTACCACACAATGGCGACTTTTGACGACATTTGGAAAGAAGCCTTTCGAAAACATTGTGGGTAAAGGAGAAAATGCTGGTAGCCAGCATTTTCTCCTTTTCCCACAATGTTTTCTATCCTTTACTAAACTAATTTCAAATTTGGACAAGTTTACCTTTGCTTTTTCGCCGCGTGGTGTTGAGTTCCAAACAGATAGTCTACATTGATTCTTGAAACCCTTTACCAAACAACCCCTGTTTTTCTAAGACCCCGAGATAGAAGCATTTTCGAAACATTGTGGGTAAAAGAAGAAAATGTTTGTAACGAGCATTTTAACCTTTTCCCCACAATGTTTTGTACCATGCTGGAAACTAATTTCAATTTTTGAGTTGCGTAACATGTCGTCTGCAAGTGCTTTCAATTTGGACAAGTCTAAAATTTTGTCGTTCGGTAAAGAGTTAAGCAACATTTTGTATGTCGTCTACAACTGCTTTGAATTCGGACTAGTCATAAATGATGTCGTTTACGTTCTTTTTTCTACACGGATGTTTGATTTTTATTTCAAACCTATACCGTTTGTCAAAGATGAATGGGTATAAAATGCAGCCATTCTTCACTTCGTGTTGAAGAAAGTCTCGCTTCAAGAAATCGCAGAAATGTACTTTACAAACTGCTTACGTCATTTGTTTATGAACGAACGAAACACGCCACATTTCTATATTTAGTTAATTGTTTTCCAAACGAATCTGTGATATTGCAATCACGAAGAAGAACGATTTTGTGAAAAGAAAGCGGAAAACAAGAACATGCTTCTAATTATTAAATAATCACGAGTTTCACCTTTGAAGATGTTTTCTATCCTTTTAAAGAGAGAGAAAAAAAAAAAAAAAAACATTACTTAAGCCATATTACATTTTTTTAAGTCTGCAAGTGGACCTACTTTCAGTTTGGACTAATTTAGAAATTTCTTAACTTATAGTTACGGACATTAATTCGTCAACAATTCTACTCGAATATTGACTAGCTGTCTAGAATGATACACACAGACTTGATTTTCAAGATCACATTTGAAATAAGAGTACATCTGAGATCATATCCTGGCAAAATAGTTTCTTTAAATTTAAGTATAGCAATGTTAAGATTCCGTGTTTCACAATAGTATCTTATTTCCATTGCATGAATACATTTAACATTTCATTTGTCAGCCATTACAAGCTCCATTTTACAAGTTACATAAATGCCTTTATTGTTTGGGATTGAAGCGAATAGTGTCGTATTTGGAGAGAAAAAAAAACTAGTATGCATTCGCCTTCGCTTCTAAAGCATTTCTGAAGAAGGTTTCTCTGTGAAATTAACTTGTTTTTAAAATGTAGTTTTCAAATTGTTAAACGTGGCAAAGCTGCAATTGTTATAATTTTTAGATTAATAACGAGAACATGGAATGGAAGTTTCTGTAGAACTATATTTTGTCCGCGGTACACACATCTGTCAAAGAAGCGATTAGCCTGCAATTCAAATGAACATGTAGGCCAATATTTCAACACACATCAACAGCCCAAAACAAACAAGCCCCCGTAAATAATGATTCTGCGAAGTAATAGAACATCCGTGTCTGTACCATTTTGCACTTTTATCAGTTGATAGCGTTTGTTAATAAATCATAAAATCATAAAAAAGAGATTATCTTTATCATTTTTATATTACACAATGTCGTGCCAAAAATAGAGAAATACGGATCTAGCAGGAAAATAGGCAATTATCAACATCATAAGCACTAGCAAACCTCGAGTTTCAACGGCCGTTTGGATGGTTTTTGAAAACATTGTGGGAAAAGAAGAAAATGCTGCTAACCAGCATTTTCTCCTTTTCCAACAATGTTTTCTATTCTTTCAAAGACATATCTTAACCATTTAAGCGACATTTAATTTGTCGTCTGCAAATGTTTCGACGATTTTTAAACAGGTCTAAAATATTGTTGAGTGGTAGGCCTTCAGGAGTTAGTTAAAAAAAAAAAAAAAAACCAACAGATGACCCTTTTTTTTTCAAATTTAGCTACTTTTTTTTTTCAAAGATATTGTGAAAGAGAACATTTGCTCAGAGAGTGAACAGGAACTAGATCTGCTGTTACGACATCGCCTCCTCTAAAGCTTTTTTTTTTTAGCTCGCATGAAGACGAAGCGTTTCAGGGATGCCACGATTTCTAATATAAAGTTCTAAAAACTAATACTAATCTCTGCTTCCTGGAAACTACAACAGTACCCGTTCCGAAAGTGTGGTCCATTTTAAAATCCCATAGCTGACACCATCTTCCGGATCTCGAAAACGGGAACTTTTGGTTTCATAGCCAACACTCTACCTCACAACCACGGACCATTATCTCCCGCTAGATGGCATTCTATAAATACTCATCTATCTAATTTGGGCATCCTGGGTACAGAACCGAACCACTTTCCTATACGCGACAACCGTTACTTTGAAGTTCAAACCAAAATAAACGTTTACTCAATAAAATGCTACCTCGTGCAATTCACTCAGCTATGATTAGCAGTCTAGAGAAATCTGGAGCTAAAGCAGGTCTCATTTCTCCTCAAACGTATTGATAAAAGCTATTTTCAACATTGCTACTTTATAGAGCGTAATATTACACTCAGCCCGCTTTTGGGGCCAGTGATGCGTCATATAAGACAGTCGAATCTTCGAAGAATATGACATGCGCAAACAACGAACCACGG
Organism: Tridacna crocea; assembly: GCA_943736015.1. Taxonomy (NCBI): domain Eukaryota; kingdom Metazoa; phylum Mollusca; class Bivalvia; order Cardiida; family Cardiidae; genus Tridacna; species Tridacna crocea. The sequence continues at coordinate 23,715,218 of OX031069.1, forward strand.
ACACCAGATTGCCCGACCTTACAATAACAGACTGTCATGGGCCATTAAAAGTATGGATTTTTTTTCCACTGCGTTTTCTGACCTGATAAAGATAGGCCTGCATGTTTCTTGGGCTACATCTAATTTGTCTCTGCAGAAACCGTCAATATAGCCATGTCTATGATTTTGTTAAATAGATGTGTTTTCTTTTTGAGTGCGCAATGATCCTGGTTCGCCTCCAAATTCCTCCCAGGCGACTGGGAAATTAGCCTGTGGCTTGGAAAGAATATTGTCAGCTGATTACTGGTTAATGAGACACAGGGAAGTGTGGATAGATGCAGGGGCCGCAGCGATATTACTGAAATAATGCTGAAAACGGCGTTAAACACAGTACAATCAATTAATCAATCAATCAATTCAAGCGACTGGCTGATTATAAGCATAAGCACCGTGAAACTATCATCAGCAGTGACTGATAAAAGTAAATTTTGTCTCGAAGAAAAGCTGTTAAGAATTTTGGTCTACATTTGGATTGAACTTGCAACCCATGAGTTAGGCTACTTGCCATCCACATTACAACATTTTTGCCTAAGTTCGGCAAAAGCGAACTGCCTTATAATATAAGATGAATGAAATGAATATAAAAAGAAATACCTGTTAACGCTATGGCAGAAATGCACTGGAGAAGACCAATTATAAGAAAAATCTTGAAAATATTCGACATTTCAAGTCTTTGAAATTGATGAGCCAAACGGATGAACAAATCTGATTGTTGAAGCGGTACAGATGAACATTTTATATGCTGTTCAATGGCGCGGAATATCTGAACTCTTTTTGCTGCTAAGAGGAACTCGGTGACCCTTTACGGACAGTATAGATCAAGATCAGACTGCACAGAACGTGCAGTCTGATCTTGGATCTATACTGTCAGACATGGATGATATTCACCCCCACCCCTCTTTGAAATAAGTTTGATATGGCAATACTTAGGTTTTTGCTATCGGTTTGAAGGTTTTATTTCAGTTATTTAGTACATAAAAGGTTGATGCTGGATGCAGTGACGGTTGCGGATATTTTTAACCTCTAGTTGTTTAGATTAAAACGAATGATAAAGTTCCCCTGACGACACAATACCCGCCTACACATTAACCAGAGTTCCGGGGATTACATGAACTGGGCCGCTTTGTTAGCTTCTATAGACAAAGTTATGTCTTTTTTCCCCTGTACTTTTCAGATATTTTCACTCTGATGTTGTGAAAACAGTCAAGCAATTAAGTGCTTTACATAAAATTGACAAATAAATCTACTTTTGACCTATCCGACTTCGAAATATTCTATTCAGGGCTTGTATTTACTAACCATCCTCCAATATAAACAATTCTAATTATGAATTTAGAAAGTAACTCAATTTTTTAATTGGCTAAACCAAATACTTTAAAATAGCAAGTCGAAAGTCGTGTAACTTTGACATTTATAAAAGTATCATGGGTCATATTAAGAATGCAATTTTGAATTATAGGTTGATGTGAACCTAATTATTGCACCGTATCAAACTGTTGAAAATGTTGAGGGTTGCTTTTAACTGTTTACCACACAATAACGACTTTTAACGCCCACAAAGCATAGGATTCTCCGGCGACACGAGGTCCGTAGACTAAACTTCCCTGTCTCGTGCACAACGTGTTTGGTTTGATCGATTAGTGACGCAAAACAGTTTATGACTTAAAATGAAAAGATTTAAGTTTGTATTTTACAAATATATCGAAATCTACACACTTCGGGATATTATCATTTTGTTTTGGCTGTCGCTTACATGGAGAATAGTTACAGATCGAAGTTATGTAGTGATTTTCATGTGTGACAAAACATGGAAGTTTGTAAACACCAAAATTCGTCTGCTTGTTGGAGAGAGAAAAGAATGAAAAGGAAAGACTTGCAACGACAAGGAACGCTCAAAGCGTGTCTAGTCAGAAAAGTAACCCTTTAGTTTTGCGTGTAATCGATTAAATCTTATTGTTTATCAGACTACCTGCTGGCTTTAACGAGAGGCGCAGATCGAGATCGGACCGTACCATTGTGCTGTCCAGTCTCGATCTGCACACCTTGACTCTAAAGCTAGATCTACTTTATAGATCAACTTTCATCTTTGTTCTTACACAAAGTCATTCTTTAGGTTTGCTGTTTAACTTGAACCTTTACCACACCATTCCGAGGAGAGAAGCCCTTTGAAAACACTGTGGGAAAAGAAGAAAATGCTGGTAAACAGCATTTTCTTCTTTTCCCACAATGTTTTGTACCCTTCCCATGGCAAGTTGTAATTTCTCAGTCCCATTTGTCATCGCATTCTGCAATTGCTTTCATTTTAGACTAGTCTAAAATTTTGTTGTTTGGTAAAGAGTTAAGTTTTTTCTTTTTATTTTACCTATCATCATAGAATTTCTGCAATTCTTTCAACATCTTTGACTTGTAACTAAACGACAGAATCATAGACTGGTCCATATTGAAAACATTTGCAGACGACAAAATAAACATGACTCAAAAATTGAAACTTGACTTTGGAAGAGAAAAAACATAGTTGGAAAAGAGAGATTAGGCCAGAAAGAAAAAAAATGCTTGTTACTAGCATATTCTCCTTTTCCCACAATGTTTCCAGAAGGTTTCTTCCTCTGGGTCGTTAATGGCCCAGAAAATATCTGTGTGAGAGGTTGATTATTTATAAAATATCTTTATACATGTACTTTCAGGGACATATCATGATATTGTTAGATCTTGACAGTTTAAAGCAGCAAGCCTGGGTAAGTGTACATTATTTATATAGGTTATTTTTTTCCCAGATATCTAGGATTGGTCTTTAAAGTTACAAATCAGATGCTATTTCTTAAACTACTCTACATCTATAAATGTAATTAAGCCTCTGATGCTTGAACTAGATGATATATGTAGAGTTTATTTCATCAGCTTGTGGTTAATATGGGGAAATATTTGCCGAAAAAGAGAAAGGTATGTGAAAATAACGAGTCCTGTAAGGTACGAGTTATTTTTGCGGACCTTTCCCTTTTGATGCAAATATTTCCCCATATTAACCACAGGCTGATGAAATAAATTATATATTTCCTCTGATTATTTTGTCAACAAATGCTACTTTTAAAACTGGTGATTTCAAGTCATTTAACCGATTAGGCCAGAAAGAAAAATAGCTGTGTTTCAGGTGACCGTTTAAAAAAAAATAGGGTTGTTCGGTTGGTAAAAAGTTTTTTTTCTACTTTTTTTTTCTAATTAAAACTTGTCTATAAAATCTCTTGTTTTAAAGAGCCTCCGAGAAAAGACAATAGAAAACATCCTGGTAATCAGTATTTTCTCATTTTCTATTTATGTTTTCAATCATTCTGATACAAATTTACTGTCTGCTATTTGTACAATTTCAGGGTTTTAACGGACGCACATTTTCTGCGTCTCGCACGCAGAAATAGGGAAGCAGGATTCCCAAAACTTATGTTTCTGCGTTCCTGGGACGCAATTCTAATTTTGTTGTCATATAGATTCAACGAATGGGAACCCTAAGAAGTAACTGATACCAAAAGATAGAATTTGTCGAGCATGAACGATAGTACCCAAAACTTACCGCAGCTTTTCGGACCGTAAGTGCGGTACGGTTTAAAAACCCAGCAATCTCGACAAGCTGATCGAAAATAGGTAGGCTAAAACAGCTCAACAAAAAAATGTTCTTTACGGTAGTTCTTTACAAAAGTAAAGAAATATTGTTAGAAAAATAAACGTATAGCGTCCGCCGAAAATTATCATTAATTTTGACCTTCATAATCTACGAAAGTGGCCGGCTCGTTATCTGTGATTTAGACCGAGCCCCTAAAGGTTGTTTGTGCTGACGCAGCATTAAAAATAGCGTCTGCAAACTAGTAGTGGGCCGATGATCGACTATAGTCTAAAGTCAGTTGGTTTTGGCTTCCGATTCCGATAATCGATTGAGAAATCCCGGAATCGACTGTAGTCGGTTCTTGAACTCGCTTGGTTCCTAAACTTGAATTCTTGGTTCTGTGACTACGATTAATCACAATCTTCGATTAAACATAGACTATTGGATAACAAACATTGGTAAGAAAAATTAGAAAGAAATAATTTTCCATGGATGTCTTTCCAAAACTTGACAACTCGGCATGCTTCTTATTTGATCCCTGAGCCCGGGTTTTGACACTTGGAATTTTGAAATGACCTGGCGAGTTCAAGAACCGACTACAGTCGATTCCGGGATTTCTCAATCGATTATCGGAATCGGAAGCCAAAACCAACTGACTTTCGACTATAGTCGATCATCGGCCCACTACTACATGTAGTTTGCAGATGCTATTTTTAATGCTGCGTCAGCACAAACAACCTTTAGGGGTTGGTCTAAATCACAGATAACGAGCCGGCCACTTTCGTAGATTATGAAGGTCAAAATTAATGATAATTTTCGGCGGACGCTATACGTTTATTTTTCTAACAATATTTCTTTACTTTTGTAAAGAACTACCGTAAAGAACATTTTTTGTTGTTTTAGTCTACCTATTTTCGATCAGCTTGTCGAGAATGCTGGGTTTTTACACCGCACCGCACTTACGGTCCGAAAAGCTGCGGTACGTTTTGGGTACTGTTGTTCACGCTCAACAAATTTTATCTTTTGGTATCTTAGGGTTCTTAATCGTCAAATCTATACCCAATGACAACAAATTTAGAATTGCCTGGGACGCAGTAGCATAAGTTTTGGGAGTCCTGCTTCCCTATTTCTGCGTGCGAGAGGCAGAAAATGTGCGTACGTTGAAACCCTGCGTTCTGCTACCAAGATTGAAGCGATTATGGTACTGATTTTAGGCCTGATTCTCACTCGAATGTGTTCATTTGCACGCTTTTTATTTGTTTCGAAAGATGAAGCTGTTACTTATTCCATATACTGATCTGACTCGAAATTTTCAAAATCTTGAACATCACAGAAATATTGACAACGGCCGTCTGGGCACGCATAAACGGAGTAGTAAAATGCGAGAAACAAACGCACCGCTTTTGACCCGCTGTCAGGGAGCACCAATGTAATATCGTATTTGTCTGTTTCTGGAAATAGCCTATTTACTGAAGAAATTTGTCCGAAAAGATTGAAAGTCAGATTGAATAATGAACTGTTGGGCAGAACTGCACAGATAGAGGTCAGTTTGCATTTTGCGTATTATTCGATAAAAACCAATTAGAAAGTTTTTGGGTCGGCGGCAATTTGGTAGGGTCGGTCGGGTCACCTGAAACACAGCTATTTTTTTTTCTGGCCTTAAGTCAATTTTTAGCAAAGTAGAACAAAAAAGTATCTCCAGACTTTCGGCAGGATGAAAATATTCACTGTGACGGGGAAAATACCTCCCCCCCTGCTTGAATTACGACATTTCTTTACCTATAACATTTCTAAAACTAGACACATGAAAATGATGAAATATAATATAAATACTTAATAGCTTGATTTTTCTATCCTCAGTTGATTTCAAAAGTCTGTAGAACTCATTTAGACTAACTGAACCTCTGTACCAAGACTGAAGACCATAGATACATGTAACAGTCTCTTATGATTTTGGGCATTCAAAAAATATGTGAAATTAATTTTCAACTATTCTAATGTTTAGGCGTTCTTGGCATCTTCATCTCTTGGTATGTTTTGATGTCTTCCCATTTCTATTCTGAAATTACAACTTGAGCATCTAAATTTAGCCAATTTGATGCTCTCCTTAGTAAGAAACAGAAAATTGGATTTGCATCTTTAGGTATTTTTCAGGAGTTAAAAGTGATCATACCCCCCAAAACTCTGTTTGGGGGGTATATAGGAGTCAGCTTGTCGGTCCGTCGGTCCGTCCGTCGGTCGGTCTGTAGCTTTTTGTCCGCTCTATTTCTCATAAACTACTGGACGAATTTTATTCAAACTTCACAGGTAAACTCAGTATCAAGCAGAGATGTGCATATGAAATGTTGGTTATGGTTCATTGATTTTTCACTGAGTTATGGCCCTTTCATGAAATTTCTTGTCCGCTCTTTTTCTCATCAACTATTGGACAGATTTGGTTCAAACTACACAAATAGACTCAGTGTAAAGCAGAGATGTGCATATCCTATTTTGGTTATGGTTTATTTAGGTTTCATGGAGTTATGGCCCTTTGATGATTCTGGACAAATTTCTTTTTCATATTTGAATTTTGTCCGGAGCATATCTCCAAAACTATACTAGCTAGGGTTATGAAATTTCATGGGTGGATAGATCTCATCGAGGGGGAGTGCAGTGCACAGGAATCATAACTCTTGCTAGCTTAATTTTTGAGTTATTGCCCTTTGTTGTTTTTTTATACTTGAATTTTGTCCGGAGCGTATCTCCAAAACTATACTAGCTAGGGTTATGAAATTTCATAGGTGAATAGATCTCACCAAGGGGAAGTGCAGTGCCCAGGAATTATAACTCTTGCCTGCTTAAGTTTTGAGTTATTGCCCTTTGTCGTTTTTAATACTTGAATTTGGTCCGGAGCGTATCTCCAAAACTATACTAGCTAGTAGTGGTGAAACGGTTTACCGATATACCGATTAACCGCGGTTTGTTCAAAGAAAAAACCGAAACCGGTACGATTTTTACCGTATGGGTATTTCTTCAATATGTCAACTTCTCGTAACTGCATTAGAAAGTCCGGTTTTCCCAAAAATTTGGTCAGAAATCGATCGTTTTTCAACAATCTGAAATATTTACGAAAGCGAAAGTTGTTTATTTTTTCTACAGGCGGTGTAACCGGTGTTAAGGTAAAATTATGACCGCCTCAAATTCGCCGCGGGTATGAACTCCCAATAACCGTCGACCGTATTACTGATTTTGGACCAACAGAGTTTGCTGTTCATTTCCTATAACTTTGCTCACACTTATTTCGCGTTTTTTCTCCCGGTAGATAAGCGGGAAAGTATTTGTGTTTAACAGAGTAAGTTAGTGCATTGCACTGTCTTCTCTGTTGAGCTCCCAAAGTTCAGTATAGTAGCCCTGACTAGTTTCTACATAAACAAGTGCGCCCTCTGAGCGAGTGTTCAGTATTGCTTGTGACTTTTTGTCAGCACAGAGGGCTTCTCTGGGTGCTGACAAGGTTGACATGCTAATATTTTTGAAAAAGAACATGACTTGAAATGTCACTGAGTCATTTACTTGTTTCTATGGATAATTCTTAATTTCTTTGTCATTTCAGTCTAGTCTGTGTTAAAGGCTAGTCAATTTTTTTAGCATATGCAACCCTAACAGCGACTACAAGTGGTCAGATATGCTAAATGTCAGCATATAGAGCGTATTGCAATACGTATTGCAATACGGGTCAGCCGTATTGCAATATATTGCAATACGCTTTTTACCGTATTGTTTCACCCCTACTAGCTAGGGTTATGAAATTTTATGGCTGGATAGATCTCACCAAGGGGGAGTGCAGTGCACAGGAATCATAACTCCTGCTTGCTTAATTTTTGAGTTATTGCCCTTTGTCGTTTTTAATACTTGAATTGGGTCCGGTGAATATATCCAAAACTATACTAGCTAGGGTTATGAAATTTCATGGGTGGATAGATCTTATCAAGGGGGAGTGCAGTGCATAGGAATCATAACTCGTGCGTCGTCAACTTTTTACCTTGGGTACGCTCTAGAGGCCACAGTTTTGGTCGGATACTCATGAAAGTTGGTCAGGATGTTTGTCTCGATGAAATCTTGGACGAGTTCGAAAATGGGTCATGTGGGGTCAAAAACTAGGTCAAATCTTAGAAAAACCTTGTGTACGCTCTAGAGGCCACATTTTGAGTCGGATACTCATGAAAGTTAGTCAGGATGTTTGTCTCGATGATATCTCAAACGAGTTCGAAAATGGGTCACTTGGGGTAAAAAACTAGGTCACCAGGTCAAATCTTAGAAAAACCTTGTGTACGCTCTAGAGGCCGCATTTTGAGTCGGATAACCATGAAAGTTGGTCAGGATGTTTGTCTCGATGATATCTCGGACGAGTTCGAAAGTGGGTCACGTGGGGTCAAAAACTAGGTCACCAGGTCAAATCTTAGAAAAATCTTGTGTACGCTCTAGAGGCCGCATTTTCAGTCGGATACTCATGAAAGTTGGTCAGGATGTTTGTCTGGATGATATCTCGGACGAGTTCGAAAGTGGGTCACGTGGGGTCAAAACTAGGTCACCAGGTCAAATCTTAGAAAAACCTTTTGTACACTCTAGAGGCCACATTTTCAGTTGGATACTCATGAAAAATTGTTAGAATGTTTGTCTGGATGATATCTTGGATGAGTTCCAAAGTGGGTCACGTGGGGTGAAAAACTAGGTCACCAGGTCAAATCTTAGAAAAACCTTTTGTACGCTCTAGAGGCCACATTTTCAGTCGGATACTTATGAAAGTTGGTCAGGATGTTTGTCTGGATGAAATCTCGGACGAGTTTGAAAATGGGTCACGGGGGGTCAAAAACTAGGTCACCAGGTCAAATGTTAGAAAAACCTTTTGTAGGCTCTAGAGGCCACATTTTCAGTCGGATACTCATGAAAGTTGGTCAGGATGTTTGTCTCGATGATATCTCGGACGAGTTTGAAAATGGGTCACGTGGGGTCAAAAACTAGGTCACTAGGTCAAATTTTAGAAAAACCTTTTGTACGCTCTAGAGGCCACATTTTCAGTTGGATACTCATGAAAGTTGGTCAGGATGTTTGTCTGGATAATATCTCACATGAGTTTGAAAATGGGTCACGTGGGGGTCAAAAACTAGGTCACTAGGTCAAATCTTAGAAAAACCTTTTGTACGCTCTAGAGGCCACATTTTCAGTTGGATACTCATGAAAGTTGGTCAGGATGTTTGCCTGGATGATATCTCAGACAAGAACGAAAATGGGTCATGTGGGGTCAAAAACTAGGTCACTAGGTCAAATGTTAGAAAAACCTTTTGTAGGCTCTAGAGGCCACATTTTCAGTCCGAAACTCTTGTAAGTTGGTCAGTGTGTTGGTCTTGATGATATCTCAGACAGGTTTGAAAATAGGTCATTGGGGGTTAAAAACTAGGTCACCAGGTCAAATCTTAGAAAAACCTTGTATATGCTCTGGATGCCACATTTTCAGTCCAACACTCTTGAAAATTAGTCAGAATGTTTGCCTTTATAATATCTTGGATGAGTTTGAAAATGGGTCATGTTGGGTCAAAAACTGGGTCAATAGGTCAAATGTTATAAACACCTTTTGTATGCTCTGCAGGACACATTTTCAGTCTGATACTCCTAAAACTTATTCATAATATTTGTCCTGGTGATACCTTGAATGAGTTTGAAAATGGGTCATGTGGAGTCAAAAACTAGGTCAATGGGTCAAATATTAGAAAAACCTTGTGTACACTCCAGAGGCTACATTTTCTGCCTGATACTCTTCAGACTTGGTCAGAATGTTTGTTTTGGTGATGTCTCAAAAGAGTTTGATAATGGGTATTTGTTGGGTCCATAACTAGGTCACTTGATGAAATCTTAGAAAAACCTTTTGTACACTGTAGAGGCCACATTTTCAGTCCAATACTCATGAAACTTGGCCAGAATGCCAGAATGTTTGTCTTATTGATATCTCAAAAGTGTTTGATGATGGGTAATGTCTGATAAAAAACTAGGTCACTGGGAAACTAGATGGTGCATGTTTGGTCAATAAACTCAGCGATTTCAGGGCCATCATGGCCCTCTTGTTTAAATTTTGTCCGGAGCATGTCTCCAAAACTATACTAGCTAGGGTTATGAAATTTCATAGATGGATAGATCTCATCAAGGGGGAGTGCAGTGCACAGGAATCATAACTCTTGCTCATTTGATTTTTGAGTTATTACCCTTTGTCTTTTTTCATACTTGAATTTGGTCCGGTGCATGCCCCAGCTTAACAACTTGGGGTCAGAGGGGCGTATCTTGCGACAATTTTCCGCTCATGTTCAACTCTTACTTTTGTACTCAACCATTCTGCATTCTGTGACAAAGACCTGTTTGGTGGCAAGGAGCTGGTGGGGGGTATGATCACATTGAGTGATAGCTCTAGTTTTATCTCTTTATAAAGGTCACACCTATTCAGACTAGATATATTTGGATGCCAGTTCTGCATTAGGCAGTCTTTTGGTCTTTGCTCAAATAGTGATATACAAAGATTAATATTTCCAATGTTATGGGTAAGCAAATTTTTTTCAAACCCATATTGATATAGAAGATGTTTAACTTTTGTTGCCTTGTTGTCTGCGCATGTCATATTCTTTGAAGATTCCACCTATCTTATATGAAGCATCACCTCCCCCTTCCCAATATTGGGGTGGGGGGGGGGGGGGATTGTAATAATATGCGCTATAAAGTAGCAATGGAGAGAATGGCTTTTATCAATATTGGTTGCAAGTCCCATAACTCTATGTACACAAGAGAAGAGGTATCAGGTTTAATTGTAAGCTCCATGCCCTGTATACTTGAGAAAAGTGGTGTTAGCATTCATTGAGTTCAAGTCCCATACCCTGTGTACTTGAGACTAGTGATATCAGCTTTCATTGTGAGTCCCTGATGCTGCATAAACGAAACAAGACTTAGTGGTATCAGCTTTCTTTGAAAGCACCATGCCCTGTATACACAAGACTAATGGTATCATCTTTCATTGTGAATCTCATGATGACGTTATATAAATGAGACACTTGGTATCAGCTTTCAAAGTGAGTCCCATGAAGGTGTATACATAGGACAAGCGGTATCAGCTTTGATTCCGAGGTCATACAAAGTCTCATGACTGAAAATTTAAGACTAGTCGTATTAGCATTCATTGCGAGCCCTGTAGCGACATCTGCATGAGACTAGTGGTATCAGCATTCGCTGTGAGCCTTACTGGTGCTCTATACATGAGTCTAGTCAAAGTAGTGGAATCTGCATTCATTGTGATCCCCAATGATGATGTGTATATATGTATATAGATGAGACCAGTAGTATCAGCATTCATTGTGAGCCCCCATGATGCTGTGTATATGTATATAGATGAGACCAGTGGTGTCAGCATTCATTGTGAGCCCCCATTATGCTGTATACAAGAGACCAGTAGTACCAATATTCATTGCGGGCCCTTTATGGTGTGTACATGACACCAAAGGTATCAGCATTCATTGCAAGTCCCATTATGATGTATACATGAGACCGGTGGTATCAGCATTCATTGCAAATCCCTTTAGGCTGTATACATGAGACTAGTGATATAAGCAATCACTGGGCTGACAAGAATGCCAAGTACAGTAGACTTACTGTATCAGCATCACAGATGGATTTTTCTAAAATAAATAACTAGTTAGCAAATTAACTCTTTACCACACGAGAAAATTTTAGACTGGTTCAAATTGAAAGCATTTGCTGACGACAAAATAAATGTGACTGAAAAATGGAAATTTGTTCTAGGAAGAGTAGAAAACACTGGCAAAAGGAGAAAATGCTGGTTACCAGCATTTTCTCCTTTTCCCACAGTGTTTTCAAAAGGCCTCTTCCTCAGGGGGCGTCAAAAGTAGGGATTGTGTGGTAATGGGTTAAACAAACAAAAAAAATCCCTTTAATGCCTTTAAACAATATTCCAACAATACATTTTTATTACAGTAATTGTTGACAACAAATATTTCTGTATAATGGATAAAGATAAATGTTCATATAAAAAAAAATACTTATGAATAAATGATCCAATTACAAATATTACCATGTAAAATAAACAATTTCATCCATAATAGTGACACATGTTCTAAATTAATTAACCCTTTCCCAAACAAGCCCTGGTTTTTACGTGTCTGCAGTCAAAATCTTTTGAAAGCACTGGGAAAAGGAGAAATTGCTCGTAATGAGCAATTTCTCCTTTTCCCACAGTGCCTTCTATCCTTTTTGAGAACTTTCTGCCATTTTCTCAAAATCTAAGATTGTCGTCTGCAAACTCTTTCAGCTTGGAAGAGTCCAAAATTTGTCGTTTGGGAAAGAGTTAACCTACTATTACACAATCCCCAAGTTTTTAAGACCCTGAGAGAGATTTTGAAAACATGGTGGATATGGGATAAAAGACACTGGTGGCCAGTACTTTCTCCTAATTTTTCACAAATACTTTTCTCTTAATATATACATGTACAACAATTTTCTCACAATATTTGTCAGTAAAATTTGAGAAATTTCATTGACTCAACCACTGTATTCTTGTAACCCGTATGAGCAACATTCACATATTTTCTCAAAACAAAAAAGATACCAGTTTGTATGACCCATTAGACAGGTACTACTTTCTAGATAGAATTTCTGGGTAAACTAATACGCTCATAAATTAATCAGTGCAATATCTTGATACCTTGAATGTTATACCATGTAAAATATACTTATCTTATGTATCAGCAACTGATAGATGTAGCTTTGTAACTTTAATCCTTCAACCCTTAGGGTGCCATATGCCACTACAGCAACTTTTGTGGACACTGTAGATCAAGTTCAGACTGCACAGAATGTGCAGTCTGAATATGGATTTACACTGTCCACATAGGAGATATTTTTTCACCCCAAATAAGTGAAAAAGCAACATTCAGGTTTATATTAGAGGCCAAAAATTTCATGGCACTTATCTAGTAGGTCAAGGGTTAAAAGACCTAACCAGCATTTTCTCCTTTTTCCATGGTGCTTGCTGCCCTTTTGTATGAGCCAAACTTAATTTGTAGTCTAGTAAAGCTTTCAATATGAACAAATCTGAAATTTTTTGCATCTAGCAATTGCCTTTGTGGAAAAAAAAAGTCTATAAAAAAAACAAACTTGTGTGACATAGAGTTGAGTTACGACTTTCATGTTTGCATTCCATCTCTTACATCTCTCATTACCCTTAACACGAGTTCTTCTTGAAATGGTAGAGCCACACACTGTACACCCACTGGCAGTCCTTCGCTTCCAACCATAACCTTTAGAAAGATATTACATGTATTTCATTCAATAATTTACATTATAGTTGTAGTTTCTTTTTGCATGCACATAAAATAGCTTACAATCCATTAAAAAAAACATTGTCCATAAAAAGACAGAGGAAAAGAACATAAATAAACAAAGGGAAATCAGCCAGATTTAATGCAATAAGTAAATGATTCATTCTCTGACAAAAGGGGGCTGTCACAAAGCTATGGATACATAAAGATTCATTTTGTCTTACACTCTGAATGAGGTAGAATGGCCCTTTGACATGCAGAAAACTGACTAATAGCAAAAACACTTTGGTTTAGGTCAGACTGCGCAGGCTGACCCAATTGATACATTTTGCATTCAGCCCCCTTTTCACAGACCATGGTTCAAATATAAATTATGTGCAATGACAGAAAAACCAGATGTATCAGGAGAGAATAATAGTTCCAGATACTGTGAACCTGAAAATGAACGGAAACAAATAGAGGATATTTGTTTTTTTTTACAGTGATTTCATCAAGTGGACATCATTGGTAATATTTTCACTTGTGGCTTTACCACGTCAAAATATTACATATGATGTTCACTCGAAATAAATTTCAATCTTTCACCGTAAAAAAAACATATAACGGTATCTATTTATTTCATGCTTTTCACCCTTTCTGGGGGTGGGGGGAGACGAAATCAAAATGTAGTGCAGTTGTCTTCTATTATTCTCCTGGTGTACCCCACTCCGCATACCAACACATTACAATATTACGTCAAGCACAAAAAATATACGGAAAATAACATCATATTTTCATCTGATTGTGAGGCACTCTTAGTTTACCTAGATAATAAGTGCACCAGAACAACTGTTTCCGCCTTCAATTGAAGAGTTAGAATATATAAAAATAGGCATTTTCACAGGTTGTTACCATGAAATACCAAACAATATTTCACCAATATTTCGCAAAAGCCTACTTGAAAGCATGAAATAAGAAATAAAACCTGTACTGTAAAGAGATAGTATATTTTCTATAGTTTTTATATATCAAGCAAAAGTTGATTTATTCATTAACAGTACAACTATTCTACAAGTAATAAACAAGAACATATGGGTCCAAACTTGTGTCTGCAGTTACTTCTTTTAGGGAAAATTTTTCATCCAAAGAGTGGTATATCTGTGTCAAAATTATTTTTAAAGCTTTCCTATCATTTCGTAATGGGTTCCCCTTTTACAGTTGAACTTTAACACACAATGATGAATTTCAGTTTGGTCCAATCTGAAATCTTGTCGGCTGGTAATGACAAAGGAGAGCTCCTGACAAGGAAGGCTATTGAAAACATTCTGGAAAAAGGAGAAAAGGCTGGTGACCAGCAGTTTCTCCTTTCCCAAGTATGTTTTCTACACTATCAAGGATATTTTGTCATTTGGGTCCTGGTCAATTTGTCATCTACAAATGCTTTCCATTTGAACCAGTCTATAACCCTGTCATCTTGTAAAGAATTAACCCATTACCACACAATCCCTACTTTTGACGCCCCTGAGAAAGAAGCCTTTAGAAAAAAATGTGGGAAAGGAGAAAATGCTGGTTACCAGCATTTTCTCCTTTTCCCTCAATGTTTTTTTCTGCCCTTCACAAAACAAATTTCAAATTTTCAGTCGCTTTTATTTTGTCATCTGCAAATGCTTTCAATTTGGACAAGTCTAAGATATTGTCGTTTGGTAATGAGTTAAAGGTGCCACAAAAATGATAGAAATAACTTCAGTAAAGACAGATAGCAGAAATTGTCATAGTTTTAAGCATGATAAAAACCCAGTCAGTGCAATGACAATACATCAACATTCTTTTTTTAACCAAACAATCCCTGGTTTTATGACCCTGAGAGAAAAGCCTTTTGAAAGCATTGTGGGAAAAGGAGAAAATGCTGGTAAACAGCATTTTCTCCTTTTCCTACAATGTTTTCTACCCTTCCAAAACAAATTTCAATTTCTGAGTTTCATTTGTCGTCTGCAAGTGCATTCAGTTCAGGCCAGTCTAAAATTTTGTCGATTGGTAAAGAGTTATGAGCAAGGCTAAATGTTCAAAGGTAATAACAGGGTGAATACCTTGTGGATGTTTTTCTGTGTTGCTGTGGATCTGGGATAGTTTGCCATGTTGCTTACATCATCAACCGTCACCCTGGTTACAGGGACAACACCAGCAGGATAATTCAGGACATTGTATAACAAGGAATAGCAGCCAGCAGCTGAAGAATATGCAACACATAAACACGAAAAAATGGGATATTAGTCAACTCATCATAAAATCTGAAATCTCCTCTTTTATTGAAAAACATTAGAAGGAAACTGCTTAACCTTTACCCCATAAAGTTTTTCTATGGTATCTCTAATTGACCCTAAATAACAGCAAGGATGAAGAAGTTTCTTATGTGTATATGACACCTTTTGATAGAATAGAAAACACTGTGACAAAAGGTGAAATTGCTCATCACGAGCAATTTCACCTTTTGCCACAATGTTTTCCAAGCAATGTGTAGAAATGAGTATCTATGGAGTAAAGGATTAACATGTAATTTGCATATTCATCTTCCATATTGCCTGCTAGTTTCATAGGTCAATTTTGTAAAAGCAGAAAGATGACTTTTCAGTTCAGTGTAGAAAGTTTGTCAACAATATTCAAAAGGGAAAAAGTAGATAAAATAAAAAAGTTTTTCATTTTTTCTTTTTTTTGGGGGGGGGGGGGAAAAGGGGGTAACAAGGCCTTATACTTTCTACAGGTCAAGATGAAAAAAAAAAATAGCTTCATAAATTTCAATAATTCTTTGAGTGGTGATGAGAAATAACAATAAAAATCTAAAGCTTTACTTTGGTGAAAGTACATCTGTGGATTTGGCTTCCAGATAATAAATGATGACAAATCGATAGGTGAGTGTAATGCTATTCTAAGTGCCTGTACATTGTACAGGCACTTAGAATAGTATTGTACTCACCCATTGAAATGTAGACATGAAAAAACTTGGTATATTCTCAACTTGATCACTAGCCAGACCCCCAATACGTAATAAGAGGGCATTTATACTCATTTTGGTAAAAAGAAAAAAAAAATCAAATTACAAGAGAGTTGCTGCAAGAAGAAATAAGACTGTATGCCTAGAGCGTGTTGTGTCAATCAAGAAAGAAAAAGTAATGTTGTTCACGAAAACTTACAAATAACATTAACGATATCACCATGTGGAACAGCAGTGCAAGCAAATGGTGGACATATAACTGCATCTAAATTCTGTGTCTTCCAGGCCTCTTCGAATTCATATCTGTAATCCTGAAGAGACAAAAATATAAATGCCTTACATACAACTATCTATCCATACAGCATTTGTAACTCCGAAGCAACAAGGGCACCAAATAATGTACATGTGCCAACAATCAGCTGCAATAGCCAAATTTTCAGTGAAGTCAAAACAGGAGCATGCATAACTGTGTCAAAAACATTTTGATGGTTGTCTTTGCCCCTTTTGCATGAGCCCTTTGGAAGTAAACAGCTTTTTCGAATAATTAGTAAATTAGTTAGTATTGGTAATAATGGAGATATTAAACAAAAGGGCCAAGATGGCCCTGGATCGCTCACCTGAATTTTTGAGAGGACCATAGCCTTTTTTCTTTGAAGGTATTGAAACACTGGAAACAAAATCATTTTTTTTGCCAAGCAATTTTTAAAAGGTCACCTGTAAAAGTCCTTTCAAAATCTGACCAGAAGTTTCAGAAAAGAAGAATTTTTAGGAGTTTCCTAATTTCCGTACAGTGCAAGCAGCCCCCATTCACCAGAGCAATGTTTCTTGACCTATCAAAATTTCACGAACAAATTTTTAAGAAAGTCATTCAAGGAATATTTCCGTGAAATAAATTTCAAATCTGACGAGCCGTTTCAGAGAAGAGGAATTTCCAAGAATTTCTTCATTTCCATATAGTGCAAGTAGCCCCCATTCACCAGAGCAATGTTTCTCGTCGAATCAAAGTTTCACGAACAATTTTTGAAAAGGGTCACCTAAGGAATATCTCTGTTAAATTATTTCAAAATCTGACCAGCTGTTTCAGAGAAGAAGAATTTTTAAGAATTTCCTAATTGCCCTATAGTGCAAGTAGCCCCCATTCACCAGAGCCATGATTCTTGACGGATCAAAATTTCGCGAACAATTTTTGGAAAGGGTCACCCAAGGAACATCTCTATGAAATTATCTTAAAATCTGGCCAGTGGTTTCAGAGAAGAAGAATTTTTAAGAATTTCTTCATTTCCCTATAGCACAAGTAGCCCCCATTCACCAGAGACATGTTTCTTGACGGATCAAAATTTCACGAACAATTTTTGAAAAGGGTCATCCAAAGAACATCTCTGTGAAATTATTTGAAAATCTGACCAGCGGTTTCAGAGGAGAAGAATTTTTAAGAATTTCTTCATTTCTTTATAGTGCAAGAAGCCCCCATTCACCAGAGCCATGTTTCTTGACGGATCGAAATTTCATGAACACTTTTTGAAAAGGGCCACCCAAGGAAAATCTCTGTCACATTATTTTAAAATCTGGCCAGCAGTTTCAGAGAAGAAGAATTTTCAAGAATTCCTTCATTTCTGTATAGTGCAAGAAGCCCCCATTCACCAGAGCCATGTTTCTTGACGGATCAAAATTTTGCGAACAATTTTTGGAAAGGGTCACCCAAGGAACATCTCTGTGAAATTATCTTAAAATCTGGCCAGTGGTTTTAGAGAAGAAGAATTTTTAAGAATTTCTTCATTTCCCTATAGCGCAAGTAGCCCCCATTCACCAGAGCCATGTTTCTTGACAGATCAAAATTTCACGAACAATTTTTGAAAAGGGTCATCCAAAGAACATCTCTGTGAAATTATTTCAAAATCTGACCAGTGGTTTCAGAGGAGAAGAATTTTTAAGAATTTCTTCATTTCTTTATAGTGCAAGAAGCCCCCATTCACCAGAGCCATGTTTCTTGACGGATCGAAATTTCGCGAACACTTTTGAAAAGGGTCACCCAAGGAAAATCTCTGTGACATTATTTTAAAATCTGGCCTGTGGTTTCAGAGAAGAAGAATTTTCAAGAATTCCTTCATTTCTGTACAGTGCAAGAAGCCCCCATTCACCAGAGCCATGTTTCTTGACAGATCAAAATTTCGCGAACACTTTTTAAAAAGGGTCACCCAAGGAAGATCTCTGTGAAATTATTTTAAAAGCTGGCCAGCGGTTTCAGAGAAGAAGAATTTTTAAGAATTTCTTCATTTCTGTATAATACAAGAAGCCCCCATTCACCAGAGCCATGTTTCTTGATGGATCAAAATTTCGCGAACAAATTTTGAAAAGGGTCACCCAAGGAACATCTCTGTGAAATTATTTTAAAATCTGGCCAGCGGTTTCAGAGAAGAAGATTTTTAAAGAATTTCCTAAAAAATTCCATTTCATTACCATGGCAAGCAGAGTTTTTGACAGAATCAAATTCTGCGAACAATTTTTAAAGAGGACCTCCCAAGGAACATTCCAGCCAAGTTTGGTCCAAATTGGCCCAGCGGTTTAGGAGGAGTTGATGTATAAAGAATTGTTGACGACGCGAGATGACCGACGGACAACGGGTGACCCTAAAAGCTCCCCTTGAGCACGTTGTGCTCAGTTGACCTAAAAATGCCCAAAGCTTTTGCATGACGAAGCAGACAGTGCTCGGGTAATAAATTTTTTGTAACCAAGCATTTGAAAGCATTGCTTGTACAAGAGAAAATGCTGTTCAGTATATTCTCCTTTCCCCACAATATTTCTTACCCTTTCAAAGACAAATCCAATCTTCTGAGCCATATCAATTGCATCTTTTGCAGATACTTTTAATATGAACAAGTCTAAAACTTTGTCATCTAGTGGAGGGTTTATCCTTACCAAAGGATCCTTAACCCATTACCACATAATCCCTACTTTTGATGCCCCTGAGAAAAGAAGCCTTTAGAAAACATGGTGGGAAAAGGAGAAAATGCTGGTAACCAGCATTTTCCCCTTTTCCCACAGTGTTTTCTACCCTTCACGAAACAAATTTCAAATTTTTAGTCACTTTTATTCTACAAATGCTTTAGATTTGGATAAGCCTATAATATTGTCAGTTGGTATTGAGTAAATGACCTGAAGGTAAACATCAAGGGAAAAGGTGAAAATGCAAGTAGCCAGCAATTTTACATTTTCCTCTATTGTGACTACTCTTTCACAAAGAAATCAGATGATCATATGACTCCTGCTAAATTCATTTTCTGCTGTTGTTCAATTTAGACATATCTGAAAGTCTGCTTTCTGATTGACAGTTGCGCTTGTTACTTACTTGAAATTTCTGCCCATGTCGAAACCATTCATACACTGAGCTGCAAGAATACAAAACAGGATTAACTTCTAATATTCAAAAAAAAGCTGTTATCAGATAGCACAGCTCTCCTCAAAAGGTCAACTGTTAGGGGTGGCAATTATCTGGTTTGAAATACAAGAGCTCTAGAAAAACTTGGAACAGAAAATTTCAAAATATCATTCTGTGAACTTGACCTTGTGATCACGGGCAACGGCATGACTAAGGTATTGCTCAATGTAAGTCTGGACCTATATCTACCATCATATCAAAACATGAATCAAATCCATCATATAAGTTGCAACATGTGAAAAGGGACATTTGGACAATTACTTAAAGTGTTGTCTTGGATCAGCCTGCACACTCCGCTCAGGCTAATCTGAGACGGCACTTTATGACTACATTAGATTATGTGCTATAGTAGACTTGTGTGAAACAGAAAATTACATAAAAACGGAAAGTGTTGTTTCAGATTAGCCTGCGCAGGCTGATCCAAGACGACACTTTACGCAAATGTCTGAATGCCCCTTTTGGCATGTTGCAAGCCACACACAGATCTACCTGATTAATTGAACATCAATTTTTTCAACTTTTTATTGCACATAATAAGTCAGTTCTTTATACATGTTTGTAAAAGAAGAATGTTTAATAAAAAACAAGAGGGCCATGATGGCCCTGTATTGCTCCACTGGCTAACAAGTTAAAACACTACAAGCCAAACATTACAATATTTGGTTTGAAACTTGAGGACATATAAAATTTTTTCTATGAAATCCTACAAGAAAGTTGTGATCCTCGGGCAAAGCCAATATTGACCGCAAAGCTATAATTACTTGAACCCTGGTGGAAGTCCGCAAGATAAAGCCCCATACCAAATAATACAGGTCTAGAACGTGTGGTTATAAACAAGAAGATTTCCAAAGTTTTCTCTATAAAAGGCCCTGTAAAACATGAAACCCATGGGACAGGGCTGAATTTAGTAGCCGTACTCTTTATTATGTTTAGTTACAAGATGACTTAGAAAGTTTTAACCACCAAAGCCCATGTAAAATTTGTGACCCATGGTGTGGGGACAAACTTGATCCAAAGGCTATAATTTGGGCCCTCCTGGCAGAGGCCCACTATATAAAGCTACATGCAAAATTTGGTAGCCCTAGGTCTTATGGCTAGGTACAAGTAGATTTTTAAAAATTTCCAATATGAGCCCATGTAAAACTTTTGACCCCCAGGACAGGGCCAAATTTAATCCCAGGGCTATAATTTGGACACCTTTGGTAGACAACCACTTGAAAAAGCTAGATGCAAAATGGAGTAGCCCTAGGCCTTATGGCTTGGTACGAGAAGATTTTTAAAATTTTCCCTATACAAGCCCATATAAAACTTGTGACCCCTGGGGCCGAGCCAAAGTTGACCCCTGGGCTATCATTTGGGCACTCTTGACAGACAATCACTTGATAAAGATACATGCCAAATTCGGTAGCCTATGCCCTATTGCTAGGTACAAGAAAGATTTTATAGTTTTTCCTATACCGGTATAAGTCCATATAAAACTTGTGAACCGCGGGGTGGGGCCAATTTTGACCCCAGGGCTATTATTTGAAGGAACTTGGTAGAGGCCCACATGCCAAATTTGGTAGCCCTAGGCCTTATGATTTCAGAGAAGATTTTTAAAAATTTTCAATATTTTTCAGTTTTGTTGCCATGGCAACCACAGCTTTTGTAGGAATCAAATTCTTTCAAGGAATTCTGAAGAGGATTATGCCAGGATCATTTCTCAGAAGTTTCATCAATATTGGATAGGTAGTTTCAGAGGAGAAGATATTTGAAATAAAAGTTAACGCACACAGGGACGCACACAGGGACTGACACATGCACGCACGGATGGACGCACAACGGACACCCGGCCATGACCTTTGGCCAGTGGAGCTAAAAATATTAGTTGGAATAAGTCTAAAAAAGCTCCTTAAAAAAGTTACCTTTTGCCATTTCTATAAGTCTAAAAAAGCTCCTTAACCCTTTACCAAACAACAGAATTTTAGACTGGCCCAAATTCGAAGCACTTGCAGTCGACAAAATAAAGGAAAATTAAAAATTGAAATTTGTTTCCGGTAGGGTTGAAAACATTGTGGGAAAAGGAGAAAATGCTGGTTATCAGCATTTTCTCCTTTTCCCACAATGTTTTCAAAAGGTTTCTATCTCAGGGTCGTAAAAATCAGGGATTGTTTGGTAAAGGGTTAAAAAAAGTTACCTTTTTCCATTTCTTGCTCTCAACATTCTTCCAGTGTTTGGATCCTGTGAAAAATAAAATGATATTTAATATTATGATAATGCTCTTCCACAATGTCTAAATACAAATTATGAAATAATTCTGTGTGTTTGTATGTAGTTTAACAGCGTTTTAACAGTTCCGGTCATATGAGTTTAGTCAGTGCACTTATGCATGTGTCTCCGGTCTTTCTCACACCAGTACTTCCTTTCCATGCCACTGACTACTTTTCCCATAATGTTTTCAAAAACATTTCCCTATTAGAGATGTACAAGCGGTAACCGAATAAGGAAAATGAGCACGGAATACTGAATTTCAGACCGGAGGTCGTCACAGAAGCTATGAAATCATCGATAAAGATAAATCGCCCTATCGGCATCTACTGTCTTTCCATATGGTTTTTACCAGCCTGATTTTCTGTCCGATCATTTTTCCCATCTTTATATTTGGACGTTACTTTGTCAAAAAATGACACCTCATGACTACGTGTAGTCCGAATATAAAAGAGGAAAAATACCAAATAAAAGCAATTGTAGATGATTAATTAAATGTAGCTTGAATGATGATTTCTATCCTTGAATAGGTACATGCAGAAACATTGTGGGAAAAGGAGAAAATGTTGGTAACTCGCATTTACTCCTTTTCCCACAATGTTTTCAAAAGCCTTTCATGAGTTTGCCTTCGAGCATCCAAGGGACAAGTATCGACCCATATTATCCTTTTTTTGGACCGCATAGCCTGACTTGGGTTGAAACTTGAGGCCTGTCGTAGGTTTTCTGAATAGTGAATTGTCACTCTAGTCATTGTAAAATAATTGTCTTGTATCTCACAGCTCAGGCGTCTACGACTCGTGTAATGGGTTAAAGATATTTTATATTGTTCAATTTTGCATAAATTAACAAAAAATTGTTTTGCACACCTTTGCCAATTTTCCGTTGGATTTTGATCTATTAGTAGACATAAAACAGTAATTTTCAATTGCTTCGAAATGTGGCCATGTTCATTCGGCGGCTTCCTTAAAGCTATTTTCGCCGGTACATTTGTGACAAGAGTATGCATACAAAGCCAAAAATATAATTGAGGGATGTTCTGATAAAGGGGCTAAATGCATCTGCCAAAAGTATCACTGAGCCTGACCTGGGCTGAAAATTTCGCTATTGTTTGGTGTTTGTATGTCAAAGGACTAGTCAACCTCATTATCAAGAAGGTTGTTAAAGACAAAAGGAAGATGTTATGTACCCATAACTACATGATGACTTGCTGGGCACCATGGATCATGGAGATGCATTAAACAGTCTTTTTCCAGAGCATTGCTGAATTGTAAGCGTTACCACACGCAACTAATCTGTACTCTGAGCCTCTTTCCCACACCATGGCAGGACGCCCTGGTAGCCGAGTGATTAGGGTATCTGACTCGTGACTTAATGGTTGTAGATTCGATACCCAGATGAAGCAAACTTTTTTCACTGTGATTTTCACCTCTCCGGTGCATGTGAGTTAGTTATAGGGAGAGTAAGTTGTGTCAGTGCTGGCTTGAAAAAAAGCCAGGAATAACATGCATATAGGTTTAAAAGGTTTCCATGGAATATATGAAACTAAAGGCAACCTCGCATTTGTGTAAAACGAAAAGGTCAACATTAAACGACTTCATGTAGGCTGGCCGACCTCGGTCGAAAATCGTTATACTTGAAGGGATCTTTTTTTATCTTTTCAGTTCTTGGGGATGATTTTTTTTAAATAACGGGCAAAAGTCCAGAGACTTTTTTTAAATCTAGTAAATATTGTTGGTCTCCAACAGACGAGAGATAACATCTTGTCCAGAAGGAACAGAAATTAACTTGTTATGATGTGGTTTTGGGTTTACCCAACCTACCGCATGCTATCAACCATGTTTGGGGTATGTGTGGCTTACGTTGATACAGAGATACGACGTGTTCTACCCGTGTTTGATGCCACTTTGTTGACTTGTATACAATGGCCCTCTATTGCAGACTGGAGGGAAATGCAGGGAAATGGGCATGAAATACATTCTGCTATTGGGGCCATAAATGCAACAAGCCATGAAATATACCGACTAGTGCAAAACCAACAACTGTTTTAGCATGGTCATATCGTAATTAGCTCTGCATTCATACGTAAATTATCGTTGATATTGAAGGTATGATTATACTTAACCTGATTTTTGCTCTGTAGGTCAACCATTAGAACAAGCGTTAGAAAAAAAGTCTGGACAGAATGACGGACAGACTGACACGCTTTGCTGGTAGGGGACTAAAAACAGTTTAAACACAAACCCTAGCTGCAAACTGTATTAACATGGACAACAACCATGTTGTCCACTTTGGCCCTTGTATAGGAAGCATTAATGCGATAACTGTGGGATCAATGACATCATTATCTCTGAAAGAAAACAAGAACACTTCAAGCTGGTGCCAAAACTCAGATGCAGTTACTTTAGCAAATTTTGAGTCAAAAAAGGGGCAAACCAGTGTCAAAGATATATTTTTATGATTATCCTTTTGTTTCAGTTAATCCAACTTTGAAAGACATAATGTTCTATAATAATGGAGATGTTATAAATATGACCTGTCACCAGAAAAGGGACCATCTGGAAATTGCGAACAGAGTTGACCCTGGTCAGACTGCACGGATTGTGCAGTGGTAATTCTGCCTTACCATACAATCATTTTTTAACTATCAGCTTAAAAATACCAACATTATCTTTGATCTGTTTTCATTCAATCAATGAATTGAATTCCTAGACTGTCCCTTTTTACGTGACAGGTCACAAATGTAAAATTCTGCAATTAAAAAGGGGTACAAATGTATCAAAACAGTTTCATGGTTACCTGCCCCTTTTGTACAGGTTCTGCTTTAACCCTTTACCACACAATCCCGACTTTTGACACCCCTGTGAAAGAAGCTTTTTGAAAACATTGTGGAAAAAGGAGAAAATGCTAGTAATCAGCATTTTCTCCTTTTCTCACACTGTTTTCTTCCCTTTCTAAAACAAACTTCAATTCTTTAGTTACATTCATTTTGTCGTCTGCAAATGCTTTAAATTTGGACCAGTCCAAAAGTTTATTGTTTGGTAAAGAATTAAAAGATAATAACTAGTTAAAAGTTTGATGTAAATATCTTCAGTAATCAATGACAGAGATAATCATAATACAGATGTGACCCGTTACATGAAAAGGGACTATCTGGGAATTCCGTACATCAATTAGATGTAAACGGAACAAAAGATAGTGCACGCCAATTTAAGATGATAATTCAAAAATGATCGTACAGTAAGGAATGACCACTTTTCATTCAAAAAATATAAAAGCAAAAGCTTGTCAACCCTGGTCAGCCTGCGCATCCACGCAGTCTGACCAGGGTTGACACTTTTCACAGTTCTGAGAAGGTCCCTTTTTGCATGACGGGTCACAAATGTCAAAATTTTTGCATGAAGCTTATGACCATGTCAGAGCTATGACAATACCTTGATGTTTTCTTCCAAAATAGCCATACCAGTAGTAATGATCACAAAAATTACCAAAGCTGTGTCTTTCCCTGATAGCTTACATATTTCCACAATAATCTTTCAAAATGTTTTCAACAGCCTTATAAATTTTGTTAATGACGTTAAAACACAGGACTGTTCGGTAAAAATTTCTTCTTTACCCATGATTTTTTCAAAAGCCTTCAAGCATGTGGTTGTCAAAGCAAGAGATCATTTGGTACAAGGTTATAATTATGCCAGTTTTAACTCTTTTTACCAAATGACAAAATTTTAGACTGGTCCAAATTGAAAGCATTTGCATAACAAAATAAATGTGACTACAGAATTGAAAGTTGTTTTCAGAAAGGAAGAAAACATTGTGGTAAAAGGAGAAAATGCTGGTTACAGCATTTTCTCCTTTTCCCACAATGTTTTCAAAAGGTTTCTTTCACAGGGGTGTCAAAAGTTGGGATTGTGTGGTAAAGGGTTCACTGAACATGTTTTTCAGGAATTTTACTGCCACAGCTCACTCTTGTCCGAGTTTCATCGGTATCTAGGCATATTAGTGCCTTACCAAAGGACACTCACTTGCTGAAATAATATTCTAACAATGACAACGGAGAACTCACAAATATGTAGTGAACTGTTCATTTCTGTCTCCTCCAACTGTACCAACATACAAATCTGGGATAGCATACTTCGTTCTGGGAGGTGTAAATTCAACAACCTAGAACAGAAAATTAAATTATTTGAATACTATTCTGGGCACTCTTTAAAACTTTCTATCTATTTTTGACAGTATTTCAGTTTTGTAGCAGCAGGCAATGCAAATATATAGGATCTGACATGAGTTGGTTTTTGAGATAAAAAATTATTAAACGAGTCTACAAAAAATGTTATTAAGCGAGCCTTTGACGAGCTTAATAACATTTTTTCGTGGATGAGTTTAATAATTTCTTACCTCAAAAGCCAATGAATGTCAGATTCTTTTGATTACATTACTGTATAGCAGGAATTACAGTCCAAAATGTGTTAAAGGCATACATGTATAATGTGTAGTGAAATGGTCTATTGACCAAACATGAACCATTTTCAATCTATTTCCCCAGTGACCTACTTTTTTTGTCAGACATTACCCATTATCAAACACTTTTGAGATATCAATAAGACAAACATTCTGACTAAGTTTCATGAATATTGGACTGAAAATGTGGCCTCTACAGCGTACAAAAGGTTTTCTAAGATTTGACCAAGTGACCTAGTTTTGGACCCAACAATTACCCATTATCAAACTCTTTTGAGACATCACCAAAACAAACATTCTGACCAAGTTTGAACAGTATCAGGCAGAAAATGTGGCCTCTAGAGTGTACACAAGGTTTTTCTAATATTTGACCCAGTGACCTAGTTTTTGACTCCACATGACCCATTTTCAAACTTATTCAAGGTATCACCAAGACAAATATTATGAACAAGTTTCAGGAGTATCAGACTGAAAATGTGTCCTCCAGAGCATACACAAGGTTTTTATAACATTGGACCTATTGATCTAGTTTTTGACCCATCATGACCCATTTTCAAATTCATCCAAGATATTATCAAGGCAGACATTCTGACCAATTTTCAAGAGTGTTGGACTGAAAATGTGGCATCCAGAGTGTTACAAGGTTTTCTAAGATTTGACCTGGTAACCTACTTTTTGACCCAACATAACCCATTTTCAAATGTGTCCGAGATATCATCAGTGCTCTCAATAAGGGACCATTTCAGGAATTTTTGTAATTCCATGTTCAAATTTTAGGAATTTTTTTTAAAAAATCAGGATTTTTTTTTTCCACATCGGTCAATGTGGTCTTGAGCTTAGATTTATTTTGATTGTGTTGCGGAACGACCAACCTTATGTTGTGGTTACACTAAAGTTTTATCTAGGAAGACATGTCCTTAGAATAACCATATAATGGGGGTAAAAATGCATATACATGTATATCTATAACAAAACTGATCATGACATGTGATTGGCTGGTAACTTAAGGTGGTATAATTCTCATGGAAAACAGCTATTTCCACTATAATAATTATAATCCTAAAAAAAGTTGCTACAATTGAAAATGAGCATTATTGTACTACTTTGACCAAGCAACTTTTTCCATTTTTTTCCTTTTAAAAATTATCATTTATAAATCTAGGGCCACTCTATTTTCATTACAAAAGGAAATAAGAATTACCTCCCTTTTCTGAAAAAAAGAACAAAATATCAACAAATATCTTCAAGATGGACATCAAATAAATTTCTGGTCCATTAGAAATGTGCAAAAATATTATATCAGTATAAATCCTTATTTATCAAGTAATAAGAAATTTCATTTCATTTTGCGCTAGAAGTGTTAGGATGGTCATAACTGAAGAATTATAACCATATCCATGTTTTATAATTGTTAAAATGACGTGTTGCACAACAGCCTGTTACTTTCTTCATTTGTTTCAAACCAAGTGAACATGCGAAACCATCCATCTTGTATTTTGATGTGCATGGATTTCTTTGAGTTTCCTAGTGGATTATGGAAGACACGTATTTCAGACAGACGTGAATTCCTTCGTAACGACGGTCACGTCGCACAATGATTCTTTCAAAAAAAAAAAACTCCTTTATAAATACGCTGCATAATTCCCGAAAGAAATCTATCGCTGCAGTCAAGTTAAAGACGATTGATTACTAAGTGATCTTAATTGATGGACCAATTAAACACGTACCATAATCCGGTCATAAATTGAATAAACAATTGCATATTTGTAATTGTCATCGGTACACCGTAATCTGGATCACCAAAACGCTTTTACATGACTATAGAGGCTCTTTGTAAAGCGCCTTCCTTACATTGAATGGACGTTATCGAAGTTCTCGACACGCGTCAAACCCTTTGTGCATCAAAAAAAAAAAACGTCCGGGTTGAAATTCTCGGACGTTTTTGTCATAATATGGACGTTAAAAAAACGTCCGACTTGGAAAATGCCGACGTTTTTTCTAAAAATTTGGACGTAATACACGTCGACGTCCGCTTATTGAGAGCACTGTATCATCAAGACAAACATTCTGACCACCTTACAAGAGTTTTGGAATGAAAATGTGGCCTCTAGAGCGTACAAAAGTTTTCCTAACATTTGACCTAGTGACCTAGTTTTTGACCCGACATGACCCATTTTCAAACTCATCCGAGATTTCATCGAGGCAAAGATTCTGACTAAATTTCATGAGTATCGGACTGAAAATGTGGCCTCTAGAGCATATACAAGATAAAAGTTGACAACGGACACAGCACTATCACAATAGCTCACTTTGAGCACTTCGGGCTCAGGTGAGCTAAAAATATGTTTTAGGACGGGAAGAAAACATTGTGGGGAAAAGGAGAAAATGCTGGTTACTAGCATTTTCTCATTTTCCCACAATGTTTTCAAAAGGCTTCTTTCACAGGGTTGTTAAAAGTCAGGGATTGTGTGGTGAAGAGTTTAGCTGTGCTTGGCATTTTGATCACCAGTAATAATAATGTACTAGATTTTGGAAACATTTGATACTTACTGTATGACCAAGAGTCTCTAATGCCTTTTTTGCCAGTAACACAGCTCTCTGTACTGCTGGAACAGCTGGAATGAAGCCATCATCCACATAGAAGCCTATCCTCAAAGGTTTAGTGCCATTATATATCTGTTAAAGGGATATAAATAGTAATATTTATTATAAATGTGGAAATTCACCCTGTACTAAACAATCCCTGGTTTTAACAACCCTGACAAAGAAGCCTTCAGAAAACAAAAAGGAGAAAATGCTGGTTACCAGCATTTTCTCCTTTTCCCACAACGTTTTCTACCCTTCACAAAACAAATTTCAAATTTTCAGTCACTTACTTTGTCGTCTACAAATGCTTTCAATTTGGACAAACCTAAAATTTTGTTGTTTGGTAATGATTTTAAAAAATTGTGGAAAAAGGAGAAAATGATGGTATGTTTTCTACCCTATTGGGAATAAATTTCAATTTTTTGAGTTACGTTTAATTTATCTTCTGCAAGTGCTTTCAATTTGGGCCAGTCTAAAAGTTTTTCGTTTGGTAAAGAGTTAAGAAGTATGTTGCTGTAATTTTTCTCTTCAGTCACCTCCAAACCCTCTCTCTCTTTTCCCCTAAACCCCCCTCTCTCCCACCTCTCTTTTACTTTTCTCTTCCGGTCTTTTCCTCACCCTCCACTCTCCTCTTTTAGGAGGTGTTTTTTCTTCTCTAGGAGCTTATGATTACATGCAAAATGATTCACCTGTTTCTCATAATTATGTTTTCTATTAACTCTCCTGAAAGTGGGAAAGCAGCCAGTAGCTTAGGATGTTGTGAGGAGTATCAGAGAAGAAACTACATAGAAAGATTCAACAGCCAAACTGACTTAACTCCTTACCACACAATCAAGACTTTTAACGACCCTGAGAAAGAAAGCCTTTGAAAACATTGTAGGAAAAGAAGAAAATGCTGGAAACCAGCATTTTCTTCTTTTCCCACAATGTTTTCTACCCTATCCGAATTAAATTTCAAATTCTGATACACATTTATTTTGTCATCTGCTAATGCTTACAATTTGGACTAGTCCAAAATTTTGTCATTTGATAAACAGTTAACTATTTCAGTTACAAAAATGGGTATAAAACCAAGCAAGTATTCCCTCTCTCACTCTCTTTATTCTCATCCACTCAAAAATAATCTCTCCCCCTCTCTCTCCCTTTCATCTTACAGCCCATCAACTCTCTATCTTCACATTATTCCCTCTGTCACTGTTGTACCTACATCCCTCTCATCTTTTTTCTCCATCTTTCACAATTCTTTAACTCTTAAAACAAGACAAAGTTTTAGACTACTCCAAATTGAAAGCATTTGCATACAACAAAATAAATGTGAATCAAAAATTTGAAAGAGTTTTTTGGAAGGGTAGAAAATACTGTGGGAAAAAAAATGCTGGCTACCAGCATTTTCTCCTTTTCCTACATTCTTTTCAAAAGCTATCTTTCTTGGGTTGTTAAAAGTCGTCATTGTGTGGTAAAGGCTTATGATGCAAAAGCATTGATGTGAATACATATGAATAACAGAAACAACAAGCACAACCTTACTTCATCTCTGAATTTGATTGGCGGTACTTCGCTATCCAGTGTAAAATGTAGATCACAGAGCAGTCCTTTCATTGCAAGAACAACACCCTCCATATCTCTTGCCATGGGGCCCAAAGATCCTCTTACTGCAAAGGACAAAAAGAAAACTAGAGCTGTCCCTGAATGTGACTTAACCCTTTACCAAATGACAAACTTTTAGACTGGTCCAAATTGAAAGCACTTGCAGACGATAAATTAAATGTAACTCAAAAATTGAAATTTGTTTCCAGTAGGGTGGAAAACATTGTGGGAAAAGAAGAAAATGCTGGTTACCAGCATTTTCTCCTTTTCCCACGATGTTTTCAAAAGGCTTCTATCTTCAGGTCGTAAAAACCAGGGATTGTTTGGGAAAGGGTTAATACCCCCGCTAGTGCTTTGACAGAAACAGGCAATTACCAGTATTTTGTACACAGATGGACACACAGACGGACACACGGGAAGACAGGCTGATTCTGGTATACCCCTGAAAACATTTGTTTTGCGGGGGTATAGCAAAAAAATGACCTTTTACCCTTTACTTCACAACAAAATTTTAGACCTAACCAAAATGAAAGCATTTGCTGATGACAGTTTCAAGTTTGCTCACATGAAATTATTTTTCTTTTAATGACGATAAATTAAATGTAACTCAAAAATTGAAATTTGTTTCCAGTAGGGTGGAAAACATTGTGGGAAAAGAAGAAAATGCTGGTAACCAGCGTTTTCTCCTTTTCCACAATGTTTTCAAAAGCCTTCTCTTTCAGGGGCTTTAAAAGTCATCACTGTGTGGTAAAGGGTTAATTAATAGATAGACTGTATGGTGTTTGATGCTCTTTTCAGTATCATATCTCACTTATATCACACTGGCAAGTGCACCTATCCATGCTTTCCTGAAGTTTTTTTACCATTAATTTGCACTGTAAATTTCCAAAGCTACTGGCAGCTTTTCAACACAACAGGTGAACCAATGTCAAAATAATGATAATCAGTAAGACAGGAATTAATCTTGTTATGAGCGACCAATCCTTCCTGCATGGCTTCGTCCCCATTTAAATACAATACCTGACTACTGCGTCAGGAAGATATTTCTTTGGCTCAGTGGTTAAGGTATTGGCCTTTCGTTCGGGAGTTCTGGGGTTCGAATCCCACCTGGTCCCTTATTTCTGCCATGCACTTATTCATTTGTTTCTTTGTTATGGACTTTGTTCGTATGAATCTTGTTACAATAACTATGATCAATCCAAAGGAAGAAAGTTGCTGAGCAGGGCATTCAAATCAACAACCTCCCTGGCTTGAAGACAAGTACCCTACTGACTGGGCTACCAAGACCCAGTAGACAGACTATTTCAGCAATATTGGCTGCCAATTTGCAAAGGTTTGTGGCAAGCAGTTGGTACTTTTCCTGCAATGTTGTCCGACTCATTTCAGATGGATTTTTTTGTGTGCCACTTAATACCGGTATTGCACTTTGTATAACTTTGTCTAAAAAGCAGTACAGTTTGTTTTTGATTGGTGTTAACCCATTACCACACAATCCCTACTTTTGACGCCTCTTGAGAAAGATGCCTTTTGAAAACACTGCGGGAAAAGGAGAAAATGCTGGTAACCAGCATTTTCTCCTTTTCCCACAGTGTTTTCTACCCTTCCTAGGACAAATTTCAATTTTTTTAGTCACCTTTATTTTGTCGTCTGCAAATGCTTTCAATTTGGACCAGTCTAAAATTTTCTCGTGTGGTAAAGATTTAAATAATACTTACTTAATGTTTGACCCGAAGAGAATGAAAAGGATCCTTTACGGCTGTATGAAGAAATAGAAAAGGCTTATATACAACATAGCATAACTGTTAACCCATTGAATACCAAGTCAATTAACCCTTTACCACACAATCCCGACTTTTGACAACCCTGAGAAAAAAGCCTTTAGATAACATTGTGGAAAAAGGAGAAAATGCTGGTAACCAGCATTTTCTCCTTTTCCAACAATGTTTTCTACCCTTCCCAAACCAAATTTCGATTTTTCAGTCACATTTATTTTGTCATCTGCAAATGGTTTCAATTTGGACCAGTCTAAATTTTTCTCATGTGGTAAAAAGATTTAATCCATTACCACACAATTCCAAATAACATTGAGGAAGCATGCCTTTAAAAACATTGTAAGAAAGAGGAGAAAAATTCTCGTAACCAACATTTTCTTCTTTTCCAACAATATTTTCTACCTTTCAAAAGACAAATTTTGGGATTTGAATAACATACACTTTGGTGTCTGCATATGCTTTCAATTTGGGCCAGTCTGAAATTTTGTTTTCGCCTGGTAGAAAAAATTACAAAGGTGAATTTTCATTGCATGAAAAAAATAGTAAAACATTGCAGATTGCAGTTTCCATGCTTTTATTACACAGTTATACCAGACTATAAGTAGATTCCAGATTTGACCACATATCCTATAAAGTCTAATCTTGATCTACAATTTCACTCGCAATTTGCACTTTAGCAGTTCACAGTTTACAAGATGAAACTGTGTTACTAGAGGCAACTCCTTCAGGCATGGCTTTGTCCCAATTTAACCCATTACCACACAATCCCTACTTTTGACGCCCCTGAGAAAGTAGCCTTTAGAAAACATTGTGGAAAAAGGAGAAAATGCTGGTAACCAGCATTTTCTCCTTTTCCCACAATGTTTTCTACCCTTCACAAAACAAATTTCAAATTTTCAATCATTTTTATTTTGTCGTCTGTAAATGCTTTCGATTTGGGCCAGCCTAAAATATTGTCGTTTGGTAATGAGTTAAATACACTACCTAACAACTGAGTTCAGGAGTTGTCTCTTTAACTCAGTGGTAATGGTATTGGTCTTTTAACCCTTTCCCAAACCACAACATTTTAGACTGGTCCAAATTGAAAGCTCTTGCAGATGACAAATGTGACTCAAAAATTGAAATTTGTTTCCAGCAGGGTAGAAAACATTGTGGGAAAAGGAGAAAATGCTGGTTAGCAGCATTTTCTCCTTTTCCCACAATGATTTCAAAAGGCTTGTATCTCATGGTCGTAAAAACCAAGAATTGTTTGGTAAAGGGTTAAACCTCGAAAAAAAGTATCTTGTCCACCATAGGTTCAAATCCCACTGCATGCGGTTCATATTTCAGCTATGCTTTTGTATGTTTGTTTCTTTGTAACAGAATTTGTTTGTTTGTTCGTCTGGGATTGGCCATTGAGTCATTCATCCCTTTTGTTGTCCATAAACCAACCACTTCTTTATGCATAGCTTTGGCCCCATTCAAATAAAATATCTAACTTCTATGTTGGGGAGATATTACCAGAGATATCTCTTTAGCTCAGTTGTTAAGGTATTGGCCTTTCGTCTGGGCGTTCTAAAGTTCGAATCCTGCCTTTTTTGTTACATACTTTCTTCGTAAGAACTGTATGACTTGATCGGAACAAAGCTGCCATATAGACCAATAATTACATATCAGCCCTTTACCACACAGTGCTGACTTTTAACAAGTCTTGGAAAGAAGCCTTTTGAAAACATTGTGGGAAAAGAAGAAAATGCTGGTAACCAGCATTTTCTCCTTTTTCGCCCAATGTTTCTACCATATCGAAGAAAACTTGCACAATTTGAGCCACATAGAAATTATCATCTGCAAATGCTTCCAATTTCTGATAACGCTAAAACTTTGTCATCTAGTAAGGGGGTAAAGGCTTATTTAACACTTCACAATACAATCAACTAACTGTATTACTCTCAATTACAAAAATAAAATTGAGATTTGGGTAAATAGATTGGCTGACACAAAGGTCCAGATTTGGAGGGAGAGATGGTGTTATAAATTCATTATTTCTCAGCAAAACCCCATGTTGTGGGTACTCATTAGAATCGTCTTGATGAGACAATTCTAATGAGTACCCATAACATAAGGTTTAGTGGAGAATAATTAATATTTTCAAATTTGAAATCAAAATCACTCCCTGTATCTGAAGCTCTGTGGTAGAGTAATAAGTTTCTATACCTGAGTCTTTCTGATGTTGGTTTCAGTCCGTAACAACCACAGAAATGGCAAGGTACCCTTATACTTCCCCCTATGTCACTGCCTAAACCTAGCACATGACAAAAAGAAAGTCATAAGTCCACACATCTTCCCGAGCCAAGGTTACGATCACTATGTGGATTTTACCTTGGCGGATCGAGCCTGATTTCGAGATTCCTGTGACAAGCCCCCTTTTGGATGCTGCTTATTATCTCCCTTTAAATTGTATTTCTTAAGTCAATGAAATGTCATTTTACAAACCGCTTACGAATACATGTACAATAATTCAACATGATGCAAACATACTTCGACATTCCATGGTCAGGTGCTGGGATATAGCCAAAAACATCTGATAATTTATTGGTCACATTGAAACTTTATGTAAATATTGTTTGTCTTTGTTTTCTTCAGTAATAAATCATTACAGATCCTGCATATATCCACTTTACCTTCTATTTTAATTGTGACTCTGTTCTATTTTTATCAAAGATTGAATGCTATGAGCGATTTGACTTGATGCAGTTAGAGCTACATGTAGCTGCAACCAATGAAAAATTGTATTGGGTGATTGTCAAAATCAAACTCGATCCACCAAAGGTAGAGTAGCATAGTGGATCGTAACCCTTGGCTTGCAAAGATGAAATCCACAATCATCATATATAGGAGTCATTCTCTGTGAAAAGCAGGCTTAATGTATTTGGATAATAGTGTAGATCTACTTAGACTTATATCTCCAAGACATTATAATTATTAAGAAATCAGTGTACCTTTGAAGAAACACTATGTCCCTGGATGGCAGCAAATGACAAATGCATACCAAAACTTATCTCATGGTTTTAGAAACCATCTACATTCTATGGTCATTTCATGTAAAAATCATACCAGAGACTTGGTTTGAACTTGCTGATTAGCTCGAAAACATCCCCTACAGCACTAGATAATTGATCATTATATGAAAGGTAAATGAAAATTGTCAACAATTAGAAGGAAATGGGACAGATGGATGGAAAGACAGACAAACAGACAAGTGAGACTCCTATATACTAAACTATTGGTGTCTATAAAGCTCTGTTATTGCAAAAATAGAAATTTAATGAAAATACCAAATTGATTCATTCAGGAGTAACAGGATGCTGAACATCATCAAAATAACTGTATAAGAAGTGAACAGGACTCCATAAAGAAATTCCTGAATGTTTACCAATGATGGAAGCTCCTGAGCCGATCAATGAGCCCTCCCCACTGGAGGATCCACCAGGTATCCTTTTCACATCGAAGGGATTATTAGTCCTACCATATATTGGGTTGGAGCTTTCATATCTATAAAACAAGAATGAAAAGTAATTTAAACCCTTTACCACATGGCAAAATTTTAGACCTATCCAAATTGATAGCATTTGCAGATGAAAATTTCAAAGTGGTCCAAATGGTGCAATTTTAAATTGGTATTGTAGAAAACTTTGTGGGAAAAGGAGAAAATCCTGGTTACCAGCATTTTCTCTTTTTCCCACATCAAAAGGCTTCTTCCTCAGTGTTGTTAAAAGTCGTCATTGTGTGGTATAGGGTTAAGCAGTTATTTAATGAATTCAACCTTGCTTGAATTGAATCTTTAGAAGACAACTAAATTTCAAACTTACCCATACTGAAAGCAACTGCAAATGACAACTAAAATGCTGCTCAACTGATGAGATTTGTCTTAGAGAGGTTTGAAAACATTGTGGGTAAAGGAGAAAATATCAGCAGTTCCTCCTTTTCCTGCAATGTTTCAAAAAGTCTTTTTCCTTTGGAACATTAAGACTTGGGATTGTTAGGTAAAGGGTCAAAAAGTTATCACATGCATATTAACATTTGTTAAAACTTGAAACATGTAGCTTTTCATAATTTCATAAATTGCTGGGTATATGCTTACTTTGCAAGAATTTAATCTGTTTCTACTGTCTACTGTGAATTTCATGTAATTATCATTCAATTTTTCTCACAGTATAACAAACTTTTAGACTTCTCAAAACTGAAAGCTTTTGCAAATAACAGATATGACTCAAACCATGAAATGTGTCTATTAACCCTTTACCACACAGAAAAAACATGAAATTGTTCAACTTGAAGTATTTGCTGACAATTTCAATGTGGCTCAAATGGTAATTTTTTTTCATTTATAGGGTAGAAAACATTGTGGAAAGAGGTGAAAATGCTGGCTACCAGCATTTTCTCCTTTTCCCACAATGTTTTCATAAGGCTCCTTTCTCAGGGTTGTTAAAAGCCAGGATTTGTGGTAAAGAGTTAAAGGATAATAACATTGTGGAAAAAAAAATAATCACTGAGTAGCAGCATTTTCTCCTTTCTCCAAAAAGTCTTCGAAAGCTATCCTCTTTAGCATTTCATTATTTGGCCCATAGTTTGAAAGACTTTTAACCAAATCGAAGAACTTACGTCATCATCGTCTGTGGAATATTGGTCCTCACAAAGGGAATTCCCCCTTGACTCTTTACAACCTGTTAATATTGTCAAAAAAAAAAATCTGCTTGCGTAAACACTATCTAAGTGCAATTTTAACCCTTCACCACATTATCCCGACTTTTAATGACCCTGAGAAAGAAGCCTTATGAAAACATTGTTGGAAAAGGAGAAAATGCTGGTCACCAGCATTTTCTCCTTTTCCCACAAAGTTTTCTCTTCTAAAGACAAGTTTTAAATTTTGAGTCATCTTAGTTCTGCTGTCTGCAATTGTTTTCAATTTGGACCAGTCCAAAAGTTTGTCATTGGTAAGGTGTTAATTGGTAAGGAGTTAAAGAAAAACACTGCAGTTGCTTTTAGTGAATCCTATTATTTGAAAAAAAAAGCCAGAACTGCATCAAAAGTACTTTGATAGTTACCTGCCCCTATTTTATGGGTTCCCCTTTTCATAGCTAATACTAGTCCAAGTCTGAAGCAATTAGAGCTGTCAATGAATGTGACTTAATACCCCCGCCAGCCCTTTGACAGGAAAAAACTGTCAAGTTCAAGGGGAGATAATTCCTCAACCAGGAAGAGTTAACACTTGAAAATTACATTTTGCAAATCTTCAATATATGATCAGTATTATGTGCAAAGTTTCAATACAATTGAAGGAAAACTGTAGGAGGAGTTCATGACACAAAATTACCAGTATTTTGTACACAGACGGACATGAGGATGGACAGACACACAGACAGTCAGGCTGATTCCAGTATACCCACGAAAACATTCATTTTGGGAAGGATATGACCTCAGTAATGACAGGGATATCATAAAATGTCTAAGCTTTCACATGACCCAGGCAATAACACAGAGAGTGAGGTGGCTAGGGATTATGATGATACCTTGACATTTCATTGAAGCTAAAAATGCACTCCTACCTATATTAACTCTTTACCAAATGGCAGAATTCTAGACTAGTCAAAATTTAAAGCACTTGCAAATGACAAAATAAACGAAATTTAAAATTTGTTTCCAACAGGGTAGGAAACTTTGAGGGAAAAGGAGAAAATGCTGGTTACCAGCATTTCTGGTTACCAGCATTTCTCCTTTTCCCACAATGTTTCCAAAAGGCTTCTGTCTCAGAGTCGTAAAAACAAGGGATTGTTTGGTAAAGGGTTAAACAAGTAGCTAAGGGACACCAGACAGTAACTGCTTAACCCATACCATACAATCCCAAGTTTTAACTATCCTGAAGAAGAAAGCTTCTGAAAACATTGTGAGAAAAGAAGAAAATGCTGGTAACCAGCATTTTCTTCTTTTCCCACAATGTTTTCTACTATTCCCAAAACAAAATTTAGATTTTTGAATCAAAGTTGTTTTGCCGTCTGGAAATGCTTTCAAAATGGACCGGTACAACATTTTGTTGTTTGGTAAAGAGAAAATGCTGGTAACCAGAATACTTTGTCCGAGAAGGAGAAAACGCTGGTAACCGGCATTTTCTCCTTTTCCCACATAGTATTCTACCCTATAAAAGATGGAGATAATCTTTACAGCCACATTTCAGTTGTTGTCTGCAAATGCTTTAATTTTAGTCCTGGCTAAAATTTTATTGTTACAGAAGGAGATGTTTGAAAACATTGTGGAAAAAGGAAAAAATGCAAGTTACCACTATTTTCTCCATTTGCTCAACGTTCTCTTCAACTTTCTAGACAGAAATCATCTTTTAGGCTGCATCTAGTTTTGTCGGCTACAAATGTGTTCAGTTTAGTCTCACTGCAAGTTTTGTTGTATGGTATAGACTTAACCCTTTACCACACAATCTCTAATTTTGAGGATGCTGAGAAAGAAGCCTTTGGAAAACATTTTGGGAAAAGAAGAAAATGCTGGTAACCAGCATTTTTCTCCATTTCCCCAATGTTTTCTACCCTTCACAAAAAAAAATTCTAAATTTTCAGTCACTTTTATTTTATTATCTGCAAAATTTAATGCTTTGGACGAACCTAAACTTTTGTCATTTGGTAATGGGTTAAGCAGCATTCTACAAAAAAATGTCATACCTGTATTAACACTGCATCACTAGAGTTGATCTTTTCCAGAAACTGGACCATACCTGCTGTGCTAGCTTTTCCCGTGATAAAAAAGTTCTCTTTTACGCTAATTGGTATCCCAAACAAGATTCCTTTCTCTGGTGCATTGGGGTCACATGCACTGGCTAATGTCTAAAATTTTACAAAAAAAATATATGAATGAACTAGATCTATCTCTACAGATCTTGCTAATTCTAATGCTTACAGGTAACCCGACCAACAGTGCTCCCTTTAAAAGTAGACATCTAAATGAACTCTTTACCACATAATGATGACTTTTAATGACCCCACGGAAGAAGCCTTTTGAAAACATTGTGAAAAAAGGAGAAAATGCTGGTAACCAGCATTTTCTCCTTTTCCCACAAAGTTTTCTACCATATCAGAAAAAATTGTATCATCTGAGCCACTATGAATTTGCTGTCTGAAATTGCTTTCAATTTGAATAGGTCTAAAATTCTAACAAAAAATGAGCATAATTTGGGTACAATGAGGGCAAAACCAAGGAAGGAGTTTGTGACACAAATATTTACAACCTGATTTCCAACAAAATGTAGCTTTACCACAAAATTCTAGGCTGGTCCAATCTGGAAGTATGTAGTAACATGTTGCTCAAATGATGATTGCTGTATTTTGAAATGGGGGAAAACATTGTGAAAAATATAAAATAAAATGATGCTAATCAGCATTTCTTCCTTTCCCCATGTTTTCAAAAGCCCTTTTCCAATGGGTCCTTAAAACCCAGGATCATTTGGTAAAGAGGTCAATTTCCGTTCGAGAGAGAAAATGTTTTGCCAAACCAGTAATAATTCCTTTTTGCACATTGTTTTTTAACTCATTACCAAACGACAACACTTTAGACTGGTCCAAATTGAAATCATTTGCAGACAACAAGATAAAAGTGACTGAAAATTTGAAATTTGTTTTGTGAAGGGTAGAAAACATTGTCGGTAAAGGAGAAAATTCTGGTTACCAGCATTTTCTCCTTTTCCCACACTGTTTTCTAAAGGCTTGTTTCTCAGGGGCGTCAAAAGTAGGGATTGTGTGGTAATGGGTTAAACCTACTCCCTGTGGATCATTAAAACTTACCTTTGCATCAACTAGAGGCTCAACCACAGCATTCAACCTCTTATTGACTTCCAGGGCCTTGAGAGGTCAAAAAAAAAAAAAAAAAATACTCAATGTCAGTTTTTGTATATCTTTTAAAAATAATCAAGATATCAATGAGTCTTTACTTGTATTATTTATGGCAAAACCTATGCTGTAAGTACTGATTTGAACTTGTTACGAGTCAGGCGTAACTAGAAAGAAGAAGCCAGCAACAAACGATAACAATTAACAGAATTTATTAACAAAAATATCAAATAAACAGTTACAATAGTACAAAACAATACCTTAGACGTTAAATTCAGAAGACAACCTATTTCAGTCTTAATTCCAATCTGATCCTGATCCAAACTGAATGTAATCCAAGCACACAAAGTAATCCTCACTTTTGTCTAGTCTGATCCGAATCCAAACTGGATGTAATCCAAGCACTAATTATGACACAAACACAAAATAATCCCCACTGAAGTCTGGCAATCATGTATTAACTAGTGAACACTGAGATGTAAAAAGCTTTTCCTTTTATAATAACAGGGAAACTTCCAGAAAATTCATGTTAAAATCAGTTGCATAATTTCTAGTAATCAGATTGTAACAAGGCCTGGAAACTTCCAGCACAATATTCCACAAAAGAGAATCCAGTTCTAAAAATAGCAACAGGGGAAAACCATTCAAAAATAGATACACACATGAACAAAGCTAATAATAACTGGGCATGTACATAACACTTCCCCCCTTGAAAAGAAAAAGAAAGGTTTATGAAATAAATTTTTCTTTTTTGCAATATTATTTATATACACGTATATGACACTTTAACTGAAGTATACATAGAAATGACAAACTCAAATATCAATTATTTCAGACTAATGAAAATAGTCAAGGTAATGAAATTACAATTTAAAAATTCAGTTTGAACATGATTTAGGGAAAATGACCACTTGAATTTCAAACTCTTGAAAGAGCATCTGGTATAATGTTATCTTTCCCTTTTATGTGTCTTATGTCAAGATTAAACTCTTGAAGCAATAAACTCCACCTCAGTAATCTTTGATTCTTATTCTTAAGTTTGTGTAGAAAACTTAAAGGGTTATGATCACTGAATACAACAATTGATGAAGTTGAAGAGGTTAAATAAACTTCGAACTGCTGTATTGCTAGAATTAAAGCAAGACACTCTTTTTCTATGGTAGAGTAATTTTTCTGATGTTTGTTAAATTTCTTAGAAAAGTAACAAACTGGGTGATCAATACCATTATTATCTTCTTGTAAAAGAACAGCACCAATACCAACATCACTTGCATC
This sequence comes from Tridacna crocea, assembly GCA_943736015.1. Taxonomy (NCBI): domain Eukaryota; kingdom Metazoa; phylum Mollusca; class Bivalvia; order Cardiida; family Cardiidae; genus Tridacna; species Tridacna crocea. Next base: position 23,756,387 of record OX031069.1, read on the forward strand.
AACAGCTAATTTGAAACATTTGTCAAAATCAGGTGCCAAGAGAACTGGTGCGCTCTTAAGTATGGCTTTTAGATGATCAAATGCATCTTGACATTTGTCATTCCATTTGAACTTAGTGCTTTTCTTTAGTAAATTTGTTAAAGGTTCAGCAATACCTGAGAAATTTTTACAAAATTTCCTATAGTAGCCAGCCATACCAAGAAATCGCATCAGCTGTCTTTTACATTTAGGCACAGGAAACTCAGAGATAGCATTGACCTTAGCTTCTAAAGGTTTAACTTGACCCTGTCCCACAAGATGTCCTAGAAATGTTACAGTAGCATGACAAAATTCAGTTTTTGCAAGATTCACAGTCAGTTTCGCTTTACTGAGTCGGTCGAAGAACTTCCTGATTCTTTGAAGGTGGTCACTCCAACTGTCTGAGTAGATGATGACGTCGTCAATATATGCATCACAGCCATCTAATCCACATATAATGTTGTTTACAAGTCGCTGAAACGTTGCAGGAGAATTTTTCATCCCAAACGGCATAACTTTGTACTGGTACAGACCGTTTGGAGTAGCAAAGGCTGATACTTCTTTTGCTCTATCAGTCAGTGGAACTTGCCAGAATCCTTTTAGCAGGTCGAATTTGGTGACATATTTAGAATTTCCAACTTTGTCAATACAGTCATCAATTCTTGGTATTGGAAAAGAGTCTGTTTTTGTCACAGAGTTCACCTTACGATAGTCAGTACACATTCTATAAGTTCCATTTGATTTGGGTACTAATATACATGGTGAACTGTAATTACTCTGGCTAGGTTCAATAAAGTCATTTTCCAGTAAGTATTTTACTTCATCCTGGAGGTATTTCTGTTTCAAAGGATTCATCCTATATGGATGTTGCTTTATTGGTTTAGAATCTTCCACAATGACATCATGATAGATTTTATCTGTTCTTGTGGGGATATCAGGAAATAAATGTTCATATTCATGTATCAACTGTTTCAGCTCTTCCTGCTGCGATGGTTCCAAGTGAGATAGTTTGTTGTTAAGGTTTCTCAAAATATCCGAATTCTCAAGTTTAGATGGACCAGGATCAGATTTATCAATAAAGTCCGAATTTACTTCAAGATCAGATACATTTGATTCTTGTGGGACAGTGTTTACAACTGTAATTGGTTTTGAAATAGAGCTATCTCTGTCAAAGTATTCCTTTAACATATTTACATGACACATTTGTTTGTTTTTACGCCTTCCTGGAGTATTAATTATATAGTTTAAATCACTTGTTTTCTTGTCAATAGTGTAGGGTCCAAAATATCTTGCCTGTAGAGGTCTGCCAGGTATTGGCAAAAGAGCAAGGACTTTGTCACCTGGTTTAAATTTTCTATCTATAACATGGGCGTCATATCTTGCTTTCATTTTTCCCTGAGACGTTTCAAGATTAGACCTAGCAACCTCACATGACCTAGACAGTCTATTTCTGAAGTCAGAAACATACTGTAGTAAATTCAAAGGTGTTTCATCATTTGAGAGAAATTTCTCTTTCAAAAGTTTTAAAGGTCCACGAACAGAATGGCCAAAAACTAATTCAAAAGGACTGAAACCAAGAGATTCTTGTACAGATTCTCTGGCTGCAAATAGTAACAAATGGATGCCCTCATCCCAGTCTTTTTCAGTGTCAAAGCAATATGATCTTATCATATTTTTTAATGTCTGGTGAAATCTTTCTAAAGCACCTTGACTTTCAGGGTGATAAGCGGATGACCTATATTGCTTGATCCCTAATTCATGCATAACCTGTTGGAATATACCAGACATAAAATTTGACCCTTGATCAGACTGAACTGATTTTGGAAGACCAACAAATGTGAAAAATTTTATAAGAGCTTTGACTATTGACTTTGTTTTGATGTTCCTTAAAGGAATAGCTTCAGGAAAACGTGTAGAAGTACACATAATTGTTAAGAGATACTCATTTCCTGACTTGGTTCGAGGTAAAGGACCAACACAATCTATAAGTATCCTACTGAAAGGTTCATCAAAAGCAGGAATAGGTTGTAATTGAGCTTTGGGAATGGTTTGGTTGGGTTTACCTACCATTTGACATGTATGGCAAGTTTTACAATATTTAGAGACATCTGATTTGAGACCAGGCCAATAAAAATGAGTAATAATTTTGTGATAGGTCTTGTTTATACCTAGATGACCTGACATAGGACTTTCATGGGCTATACTTAGTATTTCATGACGATATGACTTTGGAACCACAATTTGGTGGTAAACAGCCCATTCATCATCAGCTGGGACATCAAATGGTCGCCATTTTCTCATAAGAATCCCATTCTTTATATAGTAACACATTGGGACCTGTGAAATTTCATCTTCAGGTAAAGCCCTAAAAATTAATTTCGAAATCTCAGGATCAGTTTGCTGTTCCTGGATAAGCTGTGACTTTGACAGCGTGTCGTGACCTTGGTCAATAGACCTTGGTGGAGAATTACGAGACATTGACGAGTCTGTCTGAGTATCAGACAAACTGGGATCAAGAGACTTTTTAATCTCATTATTGAAATATTGACCGATAAAAGTATCCGTCAAGTCAATGTCAGAGTTTGAGTTTTTCAAAATGGCCTTTTTAGCCATAGCTCGGGTAACTGCACAAGAAGGATACAAGTCAGGAATTTCCTGCTCGATAGGGTCATCTGTTTGACCTATATTTGGTGTGTCAGTTACAAGTGGATTAACCACAACCTTATCTCCAGCTAAGTCATTGCCTAGCAGTAAATGGACACCTTTAAATGGTAAGGAAGGTTTAATACCAATAACCACAGGCCCAGTAACCAAATCTGATGACAAATTAACATGATGGAGAGGGATATTAACAGTTCCACACTCTACACCCTGAATAAGGACACTAGTACCGGAAGAAGTCTTCTCAGAAAAAGGCAGTATATCTGCTAAAATAAGAGATTGAGAAGCTCCTGTGTCTCTTAAAATTTTAATAGGGGTAGGTGGGCAATTATCACTTGAAAGTGATACAAAACCATTCAACATAAATGGTTCAAAAATCTCCATAGTAGAATCAGACTTGGGTTTTGTGACTATGTCAATTGTATTGGTTTTAATAGAAGACTGTGGCCTTGGTCTAAGAGTGGTGAGCCCTGTTGGTTTGGTTTCATCACTTTCTAACTTCCTTTTTAATTTCAAACATTCAGAAACAAGGTGACCAGGTTTCTTACAAGTGGGTCGAGATAAGGGATATTGACTTTTGGTTTCACTAGTAGAATTGGGTTTGGGTGTATTGGATTGACTGGGCATGCCAGATGAATTACCAGACGTAAATTTATTTTGGGGATGTGAGGAAGTAGGTTTTGCTTTAGCAATAAAAGAAACTTTATGTGTAAGATAGTAATTATCAGCCAGACGAGCTGCTTCTTCTAAAGTTTCAACTTGTTTTTCGTCTAAGAATGTCTTAACATCAAATTGAATACAACGTTTGAATTCTTCAACTAACATAAGTTGTCTGAGTTTATCAAAATTTTGGTCTATTTTCTTAGAACAGCACCATCTATCAAATAACTGTTCTTTGTTTCTAGCAAATTCAACATGAGTCTGGTTAGAATCTTTTTTACAATTTCTAAATTTTTGTCTATATGCTTCTGGGACCAGCTCATAACCTTTGAGAATAAGTTCTTTAACAGTCTCATAATGATGACATTGTTCAACACCTAGTTGTGTATAAATTTCACGAGCTTTGCCTATCAAAACACTTTGCAGAAGCAAAGTCCAGTGCTCTTTTGGCCAATTTAAGTTTTCTGCAACTTTTTCAAAATGTAGGAAGTATTTATCAACTTCTTTCTCTTGAAATGGAGGAACAAGCCTAATATGTTTTGTAACATCAAAATTGTATTCAATCTTTTGCTTGGGCTGATTTGCTCTTTCTTGCATTTCTATTTCCCTCATTCTTAATTGAAATTCTCTCTCCTTCTCTCTCTCTTCCCTTTCTCTTTCTTCTCTCTCCCTTTCTCTTTCTTCTCTCTCCCTTTCTCTTTCCACTCTCTCCCTTTCTCTTTCCATTTCTCTTTCTTCTCTCTCCCTTTCTCTTTCCCTTTCTCTTTCCTTCTCTCTCTCTACTCTTTCTTCTCTCTGTCTTTCCCTTTCTCTTTCCTTCTCTCTTTCCTGAATTTCTAATTGTCTGATCTGAAGTTTCAATTCAAGTTCTTTTGAACTTGAAACTGACTGAACGTCAACTATCAGGGAAAGAGCATTTTCATTAAAAATTTCCTCATCAACAAAATATTGTACCAAAATGTTCTTAATTTCATGTTTACGCATTGAAGATTTTATTTCAGACAATTTATAGTGTTTAGCAAGATTAAGCAAATCAGTCTTTTTACCTAAATTCAATAACTCCACAGACGGTTCAGCCGTAAATTTATCTAAGTCAAAAGACATGTTTGTTTGTTGCTGGATTCAGGTACAAAATTGTATTATAATTACTGATTAGTAGACGAATGCGTTAGTCTATTTTCCAATCGATGGTTAATCCCAAAAGGAAAACAAATGCGTTAGTCTAGTTTCCAATCCCGGACGAGCCCCCAATTTCTGTTACGAGTCAGGCGTAACTAGAAAGAAGAAGCCAGCAACAAACGATAACAATTAACAGAATTTATTAACAAAAATATCAAATAAACAGTTACAATAGTACAAAACAATACCTTAGACGTTAAATTCAGAAGACAACCTATTTCAGTCTTAATTCCAATCTGATCCTGATCCAAACTGAATGTAATCCAAGCACACAAAGTAATCCTCACTTTTGTCTAGTCTGATCCGAATCCAAACTGGATGTAATCCAAGCACTAATTATGACACAAACACAAAATAATCCCCACTGAAGTCTGGCAATCATGTATTAACTAGTGAACACTGAGATGTAAAAAGCTTTTCCTTTTATAATAACAGGGAAACTTCCAGAAAATTCATGTTAAAATCAGTTGCATAATTTCTAGTAATCAGATTGTAACAAGGCCTGGAAACTTCCAGCACAATATTCCACAAAAGAGAATCCAGTTCTAAAAATAGCAACAGGGGAAAACCATTCAAAAATAGATACACACATGAACAAAGCTAATAATAACTGGGCATGTACATAACAAACTAACCCCATAGGATAACTGTAGTTCCAATAAATACCCACAACATGGGCTTAATCTGAGATCTTGGAAACATTGCTATTGTATATGCACTTTCCTGAGCTGCAGGTCTGATTTTGATCCTTTGATTATACAGGTATTTTCATACTGTGGCAGCCTTGAATTCAATCAATATTTCTTCTTTTGTTGAAGGAAAGAAATTAGCTTTTGATGTGTAGCACTTTATCATACAAAAACATTTTAGACTGGTTCAAACTGAAAGCACATGCAGATGACAAAATAAACGTAACTCCACAAGTGAAATTTGTTTCCAGCAGGAGAGAAAATATTGTGGGAAAAGGAGAAAATGCTGGTTACTAGCATTTTCTCCTTTTCCCACAATGTTTTCAAAAGGCTTTAGTCTCAGGCTCGTGAAAACCGGGGATTGATTGATATAGTTTAATTCTTTTACTCTTTACCAAAACTATAAAACCTTAACTATTTACCGAAAGACAAATTATAGATAGGTCCAACTTGAAAGCATTTGTAGACGACAAAATAAATGTGACTGAAAAATCGAAATTTGATTTGGGAAGGGTAAGCATTGTGGGGAAAGAAAAAAATGCAGGTTACCAGCTTTTTCTCCTTTTTCCACAGTGTTTTAAAAGGCTTCTATTACAGGGTCGTCAAGTTGTCATTGTGTGGTAAAGGGTTAAGCTTGTCAAATCAAAAGCATTTTCAGACAGGAAACTAAATTATTGTGGCTAAAATTTCTTTCATAGGCTTGAAAACATTGTGAGGAAAAAAAAAAATGTTGGTTACTAGTATTTCCTCCTTCACTCATAATGTTTCAAACAGCCTTAATTCTTCTTCATGGTTGTTATAACTTGGGTAGAGGTAGAGGAATTACCACGTTTTTGGTGCTTTCTGTGTAGATCAAGATGAGACTGTGTTTTCTACCCAGCTGCAAACAAATTTCAAATTTTAAGTTGCTTTTAATTTGACGTCAGCAAGTGCTTTCAATTTGGACCAGTCTAAAATTTTGTCTTTTGGAAAAGGATTAAGCAGCATTTACATAGTTGTTTGCAAAATCAATGCTTTTAACATCAGGCCCGTAGGAACAGGGGGGGCTAGGGGGGGCTCAGCCCCCCCCAATAATTTTGAAAATCATAGTAACTAAAATACGAGTTCTTAGCGCAATGAAACAACCACGCAAAAATCCTCAGTATTTCGAAGTTAGCCCCCCCAATCTTGAAATCCTTCCTACGTCGCTGAACATGACCAAGTAAAAAACTTTTTCATAGTAAAGGAAAACATAGGGAGCTTACTTGAGACTGGTAAACTTGAAGCACATCAACAGCAGTTATCTTGCCTTTTTGAAGTTCTTGTTGAAGCTGTGCTGAAGTCAGCTCAAATATTCTCTGCTGTTCCTTCTCATCCAGCTGTATGTGTATAGGAATTAACAGTTGTATGAAAATAGGTTGTGACTGAATGTATTTTTTCAACCTTTTACCACACAATACCAACTTTTACCAACCCTGTGAAAGAAGCCTTTTGAAAACATTGTGGGAACTGAAGAAAATGAGAATGCCTCCTTTTCCCACAATGTTTTCAAGTTTTAGGCTTCTTTCCAAAGGTCATGAGAAGTCGTCACTGTGTGGTAAAGGGTCAAGGGTTTATGATCCTTTTACCAGAGGACAGAATTTTGGATTCATCTATATTGGTAACATTTGCTGAAGACAAGTGAAATCAATCTCAAATGTTAGAATATTTATGTAATCTTGAGTGGAAAAAAAAATTGAAAAAAAAAAAAAAATCCATTATATTATTTCTTTTACCATGTAGTGTTTTCAAAAGTCATTTCTTTGCTGCACTGTTAAAACTTGGAATTGTTGTTAACTTTTTAATAAAAAGTTTTATTACACCAGTCTAAACTGAAAGCATTTACAGACAACAAAATAATTTTCTCCTTTAACCCTTTACCAAACAACCCCTAGTTTTTACGACCCTGAGATAGAAGCCTTGCGAAAAACATTGTGGGAAAAGGAGAAAATGCTGATACACTTCTAAAGTCAATTTTTAATTTTTGAGTTACCTTTAATTTGCCGTCTGTAAGTGATTTAGATTTGGAGAAGTCTAAAATTTTGTCATTTGGTAAAGAATTAACTTTATACCACACAATCCCTCCTTTTGACGCCCCTGAGATAGAAGCCTTCTGAAAACCCTGTGGGAAAAGGAGAAAATGCTGGTAACCAGCATTTTCTCCTTTTCCCACAGTGTTTTCCACCCTTGCCAGAAGAAATTTCAATTTTTCAGTCACATTTATTTTGTCGTCTGCAAATGCTTTCAATTTGGACCAGTCTAACTTTTTCTTGTGTGGTAATGGGTTAACTTTATACCAAACAACAAAGTTTTAGCCTTGACCAAATTGACAGCAGTTGCAGTCAACAAATTAAATGAAACTCCCAAAAAATGAAATTTGTACCTCATAGAGTAGAAAACATTATGGAAAAAGGAGAAAATGCTGGTAACCAACATTTTCTTCTTTTCCCACTATGTTTCAAAAGGCTTCTTCCTCAGGGTCGTAAAAGTATAAATGGGTTAACTCTTTACCACACAATCCTGACTTTTAACAACCGTTGGAAAGAAGCCTTTTGAAAACATTGTGGGGAAAGGAGAAAAAGCTGGTAACCAGCATTTTCTCCTTTTCCTACAACGTTTTCCACCCTTTCCAAACCAAATTTTAATTTTTCAGTTACAATAATTTTGTCATCTGCAAATGCTTTCAGTTTTGACCAGTCTGTAATTTTGTTGTTTGGTAAAGGGTTAACCAAATTGTTTTCAAAAACCTCCTCTCAGAGTTTGTTAACTATTTACCAGACAATCCCAACTGTTAACGACCTTGAGAAAGAAAGCCTGTGAAAACATTGTAGGAAAAGGAGAAAATGCTGGTAACTAGCATTTTCTCCTTTTCCCACAATGTTTTCTACCCTATCAAAGACAAAAACTATCATTCAAGCTACATATTTATTTTGTCATCTGCAATTGCTTTCAGTTTGGACTACCCTAAAGTTTCCTTGTGTGGTAAAGGGTTAAAAAACAGGGTTGTATGGTAGACCTTCTACACTATACTGTATTTTAACCCTTTACCAAACAATCCCTGGTTTTACAGCCCTGAGAGAGAAGCTTTTTGAAAACATTGCAGGAAAAGGAGAAAATGCTGGTAACCAGCATTTTGTCCTTTTCGGACAATGTTTTCTTCCCTGCTGGAAACAAATTTTGCTTTTTGAGTAAAATTAATTTTTTCGTCTGCAAGTGCTTTCAATTTGGACCAGTCTAAAATTTTGTCATTTGGGAAAGGGTTAAACCATTATGTTGCAGCTAATGATTGAATGAAAATACTAAGCCACAAGGTACTTACAGTTACACTTTTCAATTCCTCTGTAATGGTACTAAATGCTTCTTTACATTTTTCTTGCTGTTCGCTAATGGCCTTGTATAACCGATATCTATGATACCAATGTATAATGCAACGTACAAGCAGAACGCTGCCAGGAATAGCCAACAAAGCTTTCACCTTGTTCCTCTGTAAAATTTCTACTAATTCTGACATTCTCGTCAACTGTTTGGTGCTCTAAACTGTCTGAATGAAAAATCTGAAAGAAACAAAAATGACATACAAGATTGATTTTTTTAATGGTATCTCACGCTGCAGTCAAAATTATCTAGCTCTACCAAATGACAAAAATTTAGACTGGTTTGAATTGAAAGTGTTTACAGATCCTGACCAAAGAAAGGTGACCGAAAACTGAAACTTGTTTTGGGAAGGTTAAAAACAATGTTGGAAAAACAGAAAATGCCAGTCACTAGCACTGTCTCATTTTCCCACAGTGTTGTCAAAACGTGTCTTTTCACAGGGTCATTAAAAGTCAGGCTTATGTGGTTTAACTCATTACCACACGACAAAATTTTAGACTGGTTCAAATTGAAAGCATTTGCAGACGACAAAATAAAGGTGACAGAAAAATTGAAATTCGTTCTGGGAAGGGCAGAAAACACTGTAGGAAAAGGAGAAAATGCTGGTTACCAGCATTTTCTCCTTTTCCTACAGTGTTTTCAAAAGGCTTCTTTCTCAGGGGCGTCAAAAGTAGGGATTGTGTGGTAATGGGTTAAACGATTTAGATCATAACACAACTGCAGCCCACTTATTCAGTATTATCATTTGTTTGTTTTGGATTTCATGAAAACTAGGCTGGGGTTTTAACCCTTTGCTACACAATCCATTATTTTAACACTTTACCGAACAACAAAATTTTAGACTGGTCCAAAATGAAAGCATTTGCTCATGTCAAAATAAAAGTGAATGAAAAATTGATATTTGTGTCGAAGAGGAAAGAAAACATACTGGGAAATGGAGAAAATGCTTGCTATCAAAATTTTCTCCTTTTCCCACAGTGTTTCCAAAATGCTTCTTTCTAAAGGTCAACAAAAGTCTGCATTGTGTAGTAAAGGGCTATTTACCTTTAGGAAGAGGATGTTGAAGAACATTGTTGGAAAGGGAGGAAATGCTGGTAAAGTACCAGCATTTCCTCCTTTTCCCACAATGTTTTCTGCTCTTTGACATACAGACCCTATCATTTGATTCAAGCTTAACATTTTACTAGATGACAAAATTGTAGTCTTGTTCAAATTGAAAGCATTTGCAGATGACAAATTGTTTTTTGATAGGGTAGAAAAGGTCTCTTTTCCCAGGTTCGTTAAAAGTAGGCACTGTGCAGTAAAGGGTCAAAATTAATCTGCAAAAGCCCTCAATATGACTGACAAGACTAAAATTTTGTCATTCAGTAAAGAGGTAAAGTTTCTTAACTCATTACCAAACGACAAAATTTTAGGTTTGTCCAAATTGAAAGCATTTCCAGACGAAAAAAATAAAAGTGGCTGAAAAATTGAAATCTTTTTCGTGAAGGGTAGAAAACATGGTGGGAAAAGGAGAAAATGACGAAAAAAATAAAAGTGGCTGAAAAATTGAAATCTTTTACGTGAAGGGTAGAAAACATGGTGGGAAAAGGAGAAAATGCTGGTTACCAGCATTTTCTCCTTTTCCCACAATGTTTTCTAAATGCTTCTTTCTCAGGGTCGTCAAAAGTAGGGATTGTGTGGTAATGGGTTAATGCTTCAAAACGTAACAAGGTTTTAGACTGGTCCATTTGAAAGTATCTGCTGATGAAAAAGCAGATCCTACTTCTGAACTTTGGATTTGTCTTTGCGACAAGACCCTCTCCCAATTCTGATCATTGTTCCACACATTCATTCTACGCTAAATGTACTAATTATCTATTCAATATGAGAAAAAATAAACCTAGGCTTTAAATTGATACTCTTTGATAAATGAATAGAGTAACATGTCCTTTTCAATGTTCCAATAATGGGGGACACAAACATGCCCTCTTTTTTCTAAAACAACGTCCGCAATAATGCCACTAAAATTTCCTGCATCAGATATTCTAAGTTACAGATTTGCTTTTTAAAGCAGCATACAGCTTTTACCGTACAAAATATTACTTTTGTATTTAATACATTTTGATTATGTGACATTTCTTGGTAAAAATAAATGAAATTGAAGTCAAAAGTTAGGAGGACAAAACAATGCAACACAATTAAAAAAACGACTGAACTTGTTTCATTTCCTATTACTTCAAAATCATTAAGAATTAACTTTGATTTAAAATGATAATTGTCATCACTAATCATCATCATATATACAAAAGTTTGGGAAAAATGATTAATCTCTCTGTCTCTTGAGTTCTTTGTATGCTTTCCGGTATTCCGCAGGCGTTTTACTCATGTTTCTGAAAGAAGAAGATTGCATCAGATACGTTAAATAGAAAACAAATAGTTTCAGGTTTCATGGATATTTTACAATTTGATCAACAAATATTGGTTAAACTGTAGGGTATATATCTGTGTTTGAAAGAAGCACGGGGAAAAATATGGTATATTTGAAAAACAACAATGATCTTCTTGCAGAACCTTTCAGAATCAGATACGTTAAATTTATGCATCAGATACGTTAAATATCTTTAAAATATTCTTATTTTGGCATATTCTATTTTTCACATTCAAGTGGGTTTAATATAGGAAAGGGAATTACTAAACAAAGACAACGGATGCTAATCATTGAAAAAAAATCTCCACTCGACCCCTTTTTATGCAGAAAAACTGCAACTACATTATTTTCAACCTGACATGACAGTAAACAATCAATGTGCGTGATCACCAGGTCACAGATGTGAGGTAGAAAAATGTTGTATATCATTACGTCATAATATGACAAAATTAGACATTTGGAGCATCAAATGGGGATAAAAGGATAAAGACAAAATGTTATATATAACGTATTTGACACTAACGTATTTGATGATCATATAAACAAAATTTATAAGTTCTAGAGCTAAGTACCTTACAAACTTTGGGTAAGCAATGCATTCCGCACAAAACATATTTACCCATGATACTATTTCTTTCAGATTTTTACTTGTAAACGAAGTCTGAACTACAGGGCATTGAAAAACCTATTTAACGTTTTTGACGATTTCAGCGTATATTTTTGCAAAGTTTGACTTTTGATACAGGAATTTATTAAATGCTTGACAGTAACAGATTTTTATTATTTTTTCAGGTTTGATACAGCTCTTACAAATTTACATTCTAGTGTATATAGTGTGTTTCTAATCTGTTTATTGTTGATACATTATCACCCTCTAAATGGTTTAATGTATCTGACCTTTCTAAAGAGGACAGTTTTATTTGGCGGATGTTAAATGACATTAACCTGGATGGATAAAAACTCACGATGTTATGACTACCATGTTTCATCTGTGTTTTAAAACATCTCGAAAACAGCATTTGATTCTTCAACTAAACTTCAGAATTTACACAATTCAGAAAGTAAACCGTGGTGGGTCAAAGAAATTTCAGGCTTAATTAGTGTTTCCTGTGAGAACTGAAAGTCCGTATGTGTACATGAGTAAAATATTTCAGTTATAACAGTTGGATAGAATGTCCAAGTCAACAAAAGACATATATAAATGCAGGTATGTCGACTTTCTTCAATGAGCATATAAAAAGACAATCATAACACAGAAATTGTCTGTTTAGCATAGAATGAATGCACAACTAATTATGTGGGAAAGCAATCAATGCCTAAGAAAGAATATTGTGCAAGATAATAATAAAAGAAACTATGGAAAGCATGGTAGACACCTTCAGTCTAAAGGTGTCCGCTCCAATGCTATTTTTGTGACTGGTCTTCTCATTCAAAGACCAGTCACAAAAATAGCATCGGAGCAGACCCTCAGACTGAAGGTACATGGAAGGATGCACTGGCCACCTCCATGTCTGAATTCATGTTCTTAATAGCCACCATCACCACACAATTAACTCCTAAATCAATCAGTTAACTGTTTCCCACACAATCCAAACTTTTAATGACCCTCACCGGCCGCATGAAGGAGGCTATTAAAACATTGTGGGAAAAGGAGAAAATGCTGTTAACCACCATTTTCTCCTTGTCCAACAATGTTTTCTACCCAGCTGGAAACTAATTTCAATTTCTGAGTTACTTTTATAGTGTCGTCTACAAGTGCTTTGAATTTGGAACAGTCTAAAATTATGTCATTTTGTAGGCTAAAGAGTTGAAAATCAAAGATGTTCCAGTTTTTGCCCCTACACACGATGTTGTTACTTAGATGTTCTTGGACTCTTTCTGTACTAAAGACCATTCTACCATTCTATTAAAAGTAATGACTGTATTTTCATGATCTATGTACAGAATTTCACGCTATCCTTTAAAAAATCTGACCCTACTTGCAACTTGACCTCCAGAGTCTTAAAGACGCGATACACCCGCCCCCCGGCCGCACTACGGAAAAAAATCCACCCAATACATAATTAAATTTACAAATTGTGAAGAAAAAAGTCATATAAGCTCACGAGAAAGATAACAGCTTAGTTAAAAACAATTTTGATCAAAATTTCTGTTCTTCATTTCATGACCTAGCATGACGTCGTCTGCTCCATCCGGGAATGTATTGGTCGGACACTGTGACACCTTTTGCTGTTTTAACGGTGTTATGATAACATCTTGCCCGACCAATTGATCCTGTCATATTTTACGACTTTCATGGGGGAAAAAAGCATATTTCAATTACCAATAGAGCTGAAGGAATATGATACACAATTGAGAATTTTATCTGATCTGAAAAAAGTCATACGTATTGATATATATTCAATGGATTTTTAGTGTCTATGAACAGGACAGTCATGTAAGGGAGGTAACAACTTCAGATCATTTCACCAGTAACTTAGTTTTTTCCCTTTGACTGTCCTGTATGTGGTGAAAACCCAGATTATCATATGTGTGCTTGTACTAGGCTAGGGTTCCGACCTTTGTTTTTTGTCAAATGAACACTTTACCAAATGACAATTTTTTGGACTTGTCTAGATTAAAAGCAATTGCAGACGACAAATTAACCTTCAAGCGACCGTGTGGGCTCATGACCCTATCCATATAATTGAATGAGCCATCTTTTTATTTATTATCCAAATTTTCTTTCCTAGCATGAGTTTGTCAGTCTACTAATTCTACACATCCTACACACTTTCATGTTTTTTTTGCAGGGATCAGCCAATTGGTGTGGCGTAGGAATCACAAACTCTTCTGAGGTCATTTATGACCCCGATGAGAAGTACTGCCTCTAAATTTTATTCAAATGTTTCACTTTTATCAGTACTTTATATCATATTGTAACATGAGCCATGGCTAACAAACCTAGGGTAGTAAGATGCATTAAGCCCCCTTTTGCCACAGCGTGGCATAAATATATTTTTTTGCAAGTGGGAACTGACAAGGACTGTCCAAATAAATGTAATGTTGTCTGTGTTTGGTTATTTCTTGCAGTAGATAAGTATTATTAACAATTTAGCAAACACATATTACATATGATCATGTTAAAATACTCGTCTTAAATATAGGGAGTAGTTTTGGTTTGATAAACCCCCAATCAGCCATACATAATAAAGATCCCTGTATACAGCACAATGGGGTAATTTATAAATGACCCCACTTGGTCATTTCAGTCAGTAAAATGGCTTGGTCACTTGAAAGTTACAGGTGGCAAAATCAGGGATCTTTGCTAGCAACAAATGACCCAATTTTTCCTTGATAGAGCAGAAAACATTGAAGGAAAGGGAGAAAATGCTGGTTACCAGCACTTTTTCTGCTTCTTACAATGTTTTAAAAAGGCTTCTTCCATGTGGTCATTTAAGTCGTGCCTGTGTGGTAGAGTTACACGTAAGCTCCCACAAATCCTTAACCCTTTACCAAACAATCCCTGGTTTTCACGACCCTGAGACAGAAGCCTTTTGAAAACATTGTGGTGGTTTAACAGCATTTTTATCCTTTTCCCACAATGTTTTCTACCCTTTCCAAATCAAATTTTAATTTTTATTCTCATTTATTGTGTTGACTGCAAATCCTTTCAATATTTGGACTAGTCCAAAATTTTGTTGTTTGGAAAAGAGTTAAGCTTCAAGTAAGGTTTGAACCAGGGCATGAAAGAAAGAGAGACCACTCCATGAGTGTGATGCAATTCTTCAATAGGATAAAATTTAAATCTAGTCTACATTGAAAGCCTTTGCAGGCAACAACTTGATGTGGCTTGAATTATTGGTTTCATCTCTAAGCCCAATGCCCCAATAATTTTTTTGACACTTTCTTCCTATAAACCATCAAAATTAGGCAAAAAAAAAAATCAAAGAAATAGCTCATAGCTTGCTACTTATTGTTGACAGGGATTCTGCTGTAAATATGGTGGATGCTAAACAAGAGGAGATAGAGACCCATGCACGTTATTGAATGAATGAATAGCGTTTTAAGGACTGTTGACAACTTAGGGTCATATTGGTCGCACTTACTTAGTGAACAATAATGCGAGGTGAAAATAACATACATGTGCAACAACATAAGACAAACATAATAAATGAGGAATGGACGAAACACAAAATGATGCCCCTTTTGTCGCCTTTTACAACATGCATGCTGTCACTTTTGTTCCGCCAGATGAAATGGCAGATGTGATGATTGGGGAAATGCAGTGGTTTATTCTTATACTCCGGATTAAACCGAACGGGGTCACGTTATTGAAGTAAACAAATCAATGGAATTTACTTAAGAACGAGTTGACAAGCAAGGTCCAACAAAGCAGTGGAAATATTTCTGGGCAAATATATAGTCTGCTTTTTTTTGTTTTTCAAAAAAAAAAAAATCTCTACTATATACAAATTAACTCACACCTGATAAAGATATTTCAGTCTTGGCTTGAAACATGCATAATTGTCTTTTACCAGTTAGGGCGTTTCATTAACTTATCCTCCGAAAGCTTCAGTGAAGTGAACATAGTTCTGTTTTTTTCTGACTACATATATTTATTCACCCATATTTTTTCCAATCATGGCAGGTCAGTTATCAGCAATTTCTCAGTTCCCATAAAGTTTCTTCAGTTCCCATAAAGTTTATGTATGTCTGTTTCCTTGACCCTTTACCACACAGTCCTGACTTTTATCAGCTCTGAGAAAGGAAATATTTGAAAGCAGTGTGGGAAAAGGAGAAAATGCTGGTAACCAGCATTTTCTCCTTTTCCCACAATACTTTCTATCCTACCTTAATCAAATTTCAATTTTTGATTAACAATTATCTTGCTCTCCGCAAATACCAAAAGAAAATGTTCTGTGGCAAGAGAGGAATGAATGTTTTGCACTGATATTCATCTGTCTTTGAAATTGGATACAACTGTCTATTTAGCCTATTTAATCTTTACCACAAAATCCTGAGTTTTAATGACCCTCAGAAAGAAAGCTTTTGAAAACATTGTGGGAAAAGAAGAAAATGCTGGTAACCAGCATTTTCTCCTTTTCCCACTACATTTTCTACCTGTACCAAAACATAAATGAATTAGTGAGTCTTCTCTACTTGTGATCCGCAAATGCTTCCAATTTGGATAAGCCTGAGATTTTGCCATTAGGTAAGGGTTATTTCTCTACAGAGCCATTTCTCCTTTGGTAAAGGGCCATTTCTCATTTGGTATTATTTCTCATTTTGTAAAGGATTATTTCTCAACAGAGTCATTTAAAAGGAAGGAAATTGGATTACAAAGACTGTAAAACTTGTTCACAAAACTGATGGAATAACAGAAGCTGCCAGAAAAGACAAAAGACAAAGATTTACAAAATAGCATCTTTATATCTTTTTTTTCCCAATTTGTGTCAAGTTTACATATTTCAAAATGAGTAACAACTGATGTTATACAATAAATAAACGAAAACACATGGAAAGTAATGACAATGATATGAACAACAGTACACACAAGTGAACAAAATGAAGATATATGTAAACAATACACAGTGTTTCCATTGCAATTTGGGCATTCTGTTTTTCAGTCATCTAGCTTGAAGATCAAATTTGATTAATACTTGTAAATAAATTGTAATTTACCCATTTTTGTCCAGCTATTGTACCTTTTAACTACTCATTCCTTAGTTTTAAAAACTGTAAAATGGAACACTTTTGAAAACTAGCCGGAAAAGAAGAAAATACCAGTTACAAGCATTTTCTTGTTTATCCCACAATGTTTTTTCATCCTTTCTGATACAAACCCAATCATTTCAGACGCATTTAGTTTGTAGTCAACACATGCTTTTAATTGGACCAGTCTAAAATCCCGTCTGAAGTCAAGCTGCTAACTGCATTTAACCCTTTACTTCATAGATACTCATTTCTACGCATCGCTTGTAGGAGCCTTTGGAAAACATTGTGGCAAAAGGTGAAATTGCTCATGACGAGCAATTTCCCCTTTTGCCACAATGTCTTCTATGCTATCAAAAGGTGTCATATACACATACGAAACAGCTTCATCCTTGCTGTTATTAAAGGTCAATTAGAGATACTATAGAAATGCCTCATGGGGTAAAGGGTTAACTTCTGATTTAATTCTACATCTCTTCTTACATAAAATTATTCAGACTTGAACTAAAAGGTCACTTGCTGTATCAGACCACCTTTGCTACTTCCCTTGGGTGGTCTGTGAAAACAGGTTTTGCTGTATATCCAAATACATAGAAATAATTCATTACTCACATCCTCTCAAGGTGTTGAAGAATTGTAACTTAACCCTTTCCCTAATGACAAAATTTTAGACCAGTCAAAATTGAAAGCACTTGCAGAAGACAAAACAAACATGTCTCAATAACTGAAATTTGTTTCCAGCAGGGTAGAAAACATTGTGGGGAAAGGAGAAAATGCTGGTTACCAGCATTTTCTCCTTTTCCGACTATGTTTTCAAGAGGCTTCTTTCTCAGGGTCGTCAAAAGTAGGGATGGTGTGGTAATGGGTTAAATGACATGGCAAAAGTTAACAAAAGGCAAGAAAGAGTTTATAAATCAACAAGAATTATACAGGAGTTCCAAGATCTGATAGAGTTAATTTCAAGCATTTACCAACCAATCCTATGTACAGTATCAAATCCATTAACAAACAACGAAATTTTAGACTGGTCCAGATTGAAAGCACTTCCACACAACAAAATAAAACTTAACTCAAAAATTGAAATTTGTTTCAAGCAGTACAGAAAAGATTGTGGGAAAAGGAGAAAATGATGGTTACCTGCATTTTCTCCTTTTCCCAGTATGCTTTCAAAGGGCTTCTTTATGAGGGTCGTAACAACCAGGATTATTTGGTAAAGGGTTAAACAACTAAGAAAACTGGGTCTTTGAAAGATCTTTGTAGGAAATTGAGATAATGCTGATTGTAAGTATTCTCTCTTTTTTCCACAACGTTTTCTACCCTTTAAAAGACCAATCCTTTCACTTGTGCCACATCCAAATTGTCAGATATTCACAACAACAGTGCAAGTATTCACGACTAAAATTTGGAGTTTTATTACTGAATCAAAGGAAGTGGACAGCTTCAGATAATAACACTAAGGAACAATACTTAAAAGCAAAAATGAAAACGAGACAAAAATTAATAATTCAATGTAAACTTGGGACCAGGCTAGTAACAGCACATAACTTATATTAATATACATGTACTGAGATCATGGAATTCCATTTCAGTCTCCTAAACCAATCTCTTTACACAATGATGTTTTAAAACTTCCAAACCATCCACCCCAATCTTTCTAAGGATCCCTTCCAATTTAACCCTTCACCAGACTGTCACAAATGAACAACTATGAGGAAGAAGGCCTTTAAAAACATTGTGAGGGAAGGGAGAAAACGCTGGTATCCAGTATTTTCTTCTTTCACCACCATGTCTTTATGAGCAAAACCTTATTATTTGAACCACATTCAGTGTGAAGTCTGTGAATACTTTCCTATTGGACAAGTAATCTGGTAAAGAATTCAAACATTTCAACAAAATATAATGCTTTCAAAATTCTACGGCACAAACCATATCCTTGTTATGAGCTAGAAGATTTGTTCCTCTGTTATATCTCTAACCCTAGTAAAATATATTCCAACACCTTAACTCTTAACCACACAATCCAGACTTATAACGACCCTGAGAAAAAAAGCCATTTGAAAACATTGTAGGAAAAGGAGAAAATGCTGGTAACCAGCATTTTCTCCTTTTCCCACAATGATTTCTATCTTTCCCAAGACAAATTTCAATTTTTAACCCATACTTATGATGTTGTCTGCAAATGCATTCAATTTGGACTGGTCTACAAATTTGTCATTCGGTAAAGAGTTAAATCTCTAAGCGATGGAACTGACTTACATCATTTCTGCTGGCAGTGTAGATCAAGATCAGACTGCCCAGAATGTGCAGTCTGATCTTTAATCTACACTGTCTGCTACCATCTTACATGGTCTAATGAAACCAACCTTAAAACGGCCACGTATCAGGCTGTTTTCTCAATTAAAAAGGTCAAAATGACCAATTCAGCACTGTGACCACTACATCCAACTTTACAACCCAAGGGACTGTTATGTTAACATATATGTTTGCAATACTTCTCATAGAAAACCCTCGCAAACAACCATACATCTTTTACAAGATCCTGTCTTATCTTAACTCTTTACCAAATAACAGAATTTTAGACTGACCCAAATTGAAAGAACTTACAGACAAACAAGAGGGCCATGATGGCCCTGAAATCGCTCACCTGAGTTTATTGACCAAACATGCACCATCTAGTTTCCCAGTGACCTAGTTTTTTATCAGACATTACCCATCATCAAACACTTTTGAGATATCAATAAGACAAACATTCTGGCCAAGTTTCATGAGTATTGGACTGAAAATGTGGCCTCTACAGTGTACAAAAGGTTTTCCTAAGATTTCATCAAGTGACCTAGTTTTGGACCCGACAATTACCCATTATCAAACTCTTTTGAGACATCACCAAAACAAACATTCTGACCAAGTCTGAAGAATATCAGGCAGAAAATGTAGCCTCTAGAGTGTACACAAGGTTTTTCTAATATTTGACCCATTGACCTAGTTTTTGACTCCACATGACCCATTTTCAATCTCATTCAAGGTATCACCAGGACAAATATTATGAACAAGTTTTAGGAGTATCAGACTGAAAATGTGTCCTCCAGAGCATACAAAAGGTGTTTATAACATTTGACCTATTGACCCAGTTTTTGACCCAACATGACCCATTTTCAAACTCATCCAAGATATTATAAAGGCAAACATTCTGACTAATTTTCAAGAGTGTTGGACTGAAAATGTGGCATCCAGAGCATATACAAGGTTTTTCTAAGATTTGACCTGGTGACCTAGTTTTTAACCCCCAATGACCCATTTTCAAACCTGTCTGAGATATCATCAAGACAAACATTCTGACCAACTTACAAGAGTTTCGGACTGAAAATGTGGCCTTTAGAGCCTACAAAAGGTTTTTCTAACATTTGACCTAGTGACCTAGTTTTTGACCCCACATGACCCATTTTTGATCTTGTCCGAGATATCATCCAGACAAATATCCTGACCAACTTTCATGAGTATCCAACTGAAAATGTGGCCTCTAGAGCGTACAAAAGGTTTTTCTAAGATTTGACCTAGTGACCTAGTTTTTGACCCCACGTGACCCATTTTCGAACTCGTCCGAGATATCATCCAGACAAATATCCTGACCAACTTTCATGAGTATCCATCTGGAAATGTGGCCTCTAGAGCGTACAAAAGGTTTTTCTAAGATTTGACCTAGTGACCTAGTTTTTGACCCCACGTGACCCATTTTCGAACTCGTCCGAGATATCATCCAGACAAACATCCTGACCAACTTTCATGAGTATCCGACTGAAAATGTGGCCTCTAGAGCGTACAAAAGGTTTTTCTAAGATTTGACCTGGTGACCTAGTTTTTGACCCCACGTGACCCATTTTCGAACTCGTCCGAGATATCATCCAGACAAACATCCTGACCAACTTTCATGAGTATCCGACTCAAAATGTGGCCTCTAGAGCGTACAAAAGGTTTTTCTAAGATTTGACCTAGTGACCTAGTTTTTGACCCCACGTGACCCATTTTCGAACTCGTCCGAGATATCATCCAGACAAACATCCTGACCAACTTTCATGAGTATCCGACTGAAAATGTGGCCTCTAGAGCGTACAAAAGGTTTTTCTAAGATTTGACCTGGTGACCTAGTTTTTGACCCCACGTGACCCATTTTCGAACTCGTCCGAGATATCATCCAGACAAACATCCTGACCAACTTTCATGAGTATCCGACTGAAAATGTGGCCTCTAGAGCGTACAAAAGGTTTTTCTAAGATTTGACCTGGTGACCTAGTTTTTGACCCCACGTGACCCATTTTCGAACTCGTCCGAGATATCATCCAGACAAACATCCTGACCAACTTTCATGAGTATCCGACTGAAAATGTGGCCTCTAGAGCGTACAAAAGGTTTTTCTAAGATTTGACCTGGTGACCTAGTTTTTGACCCCACGTGACCCATTTTCGAACTCGTCCGAGATATCATCCAGACAAACATCCTGACCAACTTTCATGAGTATCCGACTCAAAATGTGGCCTCTAGAGCGTACACAAGGTTTTTCTAAGATTTGACCTAGTGACCTAGTTTTTGACCCCACATGACCCATTTTCGAACTCGTCCGAGATTTCATCGAGACAAACATCCTGACCAACTTTCATGAGTATCCGACTAAAACTGTGGCCTCTAGAGCGTACACAAGGTAAAAAGTTGACGACGGACGACGGACGACGCACGACGGACGACGGACGACGGACGCCGGACACAGCACGATCACAATAGCTCACCATGAGCACTTCGTGCTCAGGTGAGCTAAAAAAATCAAACAAAACTCAAATATTGAATTTTGTTTCCAGCAGGATAGAAAACATTGTGGGAAAAGGAGAAAACGCTGGTTACCAGCATTTTCTCCTTTTCCCACGATGTTTTCAAAAGGCTTCTATCTCCAAGGTCATAAAAACCAGGGTTGTTTGGTAAAGAATTAGTCATTCCTGTACAATAATGCTTGCAAAATTGGTACAAGTAGCTATGAACCCTTAATCTTTTAACACTACATAAATGCTTTTATAATACAGAATTCTTTCATATGTACAAATTGTTCATAAAATATTCACTATAGTACGACTTATTTTAACCCCCCCAAGACAGCCACATAAATATAGCAGTATTAGTTCTATCACATCTTTACCAAGACTCAGGTATTGCCATATATGGAATTGTCGTAAAAATCTCATTCTACTACATGTAGCTCTAAATAGTATAGATCTTACCATTTCAGCCATAATTTTGTTTCAATCTTCACCAAACAACAAAATTTTGGACAAGTCCAAATGGAAAGCATTTGCAGACGACAAAATAAATGTAAATCAAAAACTGAAATTTGATTTGGGAAGGGTAGAGATTTGGTAACCAGCATTTTCTCCTTTTCCCATGCTGTTTTCGAAGTATCCTCAAAGCATTCCCCAGCGTCTTAAAAAGTCAGGATCCTTTGGTAAAGAGTCAATATGCCCATTGCAACTGATTTCAATAACAACTTGACTAATACCTTTGCCATCTGGTCAAAAGTTAATCCTTTACCAGACAACAAAATTTTAGCCATGACGAAATTGAAAGTACATGCAGACAACCATTTCAATGAGGCTTAAATACATGTAGTGCAATTTATCTTTGATATGGCAGGGTCCAAAAAATTTCAGAATTCTTAATTGTCCTGTCACTTAGCACTTGTTCTACAGTTTGACAAAGAATGATAATCCACTTGCCCTCACCAAAGTTTTACTAGTAAGGATAAGCAGATGAGAGGATATTTGGGACCCTGTATTATTTGGGACCTTGTATGGTAGAAAACTTTGTGGTAAAAGGAGAAAATGCTGGTTACCAGCATTTTCTGCCTTTTTCACACTGTTTTCAAAAGGTATCTTTCCAATGGTTGTGACAAGTTGGCAATGTGCAGTAAATGGTTAAAACAAAGTCAAGTGTGTTAATCCTTTGACCTATGAATCCCAAGTTTAAATGAACCTGTACAGGAAAGCATTTAACCCTTTACCACACAACAAAATTTTACACTGGTTCAAATTGAAAACATTTGCAGACCACAAAATAAAGGTGACTGAAAAATTGAAATTAGATTCTGGGAAGGGTAGAAAACACTGGGGGAAAAGGAGAAAATGCTGGTTTGGTACCAGCATTTTCTCCTTTTCCTACAATGTTTTAAAAGGGCTTCTTTCTCAGGGGCGTCAAAAGTAGGGATGGTGTGGCAATGGGTTAACCCATTACCAAACAATCCCTGGTTTTATAAACCCTGAAAATGGAGCCTTTTGAAAACCTTGTGGGAAAAGGAGAAAATGCTGGGTAACAGCAATTTCTCCTTTTTCAACAAGGTTTTGTACACTCTCACTGACATTCAGCATCACTTCAGCTACATTTAATATGCCGTCTGCAAATGCTCTCTGTTTGGACCGGTTCTAAAATTTTGTTGTTTGATAAAGAGTTGAAATATAAAAGGAAATGGAAATTGAACTCGATGATAAACAGGATAATCCCTTTCAAACTGATACTGTGTTTGAAGATCTTGGACAAGAAAGCATATGAAAAACAGTGTGGGGAAACAGAAGAAAATACTGGTGACAAGAGTTCCCCCCCCCCCCCCCCTCCCCCAGATGTTTTCAATCCTATCAAAGAATACATCCCATTCTTTGAGCCTTTATCAATACCAGCTTGTAAACGGTTTCAAGATGGAGTCTAATCTAGTTAACTCCTTACCAAATAATCCCTGGTTTTCATGGCTCTATGAAAGAAGCCTTTTGAAAACCTTGTGGAAAAAGGAGCATTTTCTCCTTTTTCCACAATATTTTCTACCCTTCCTTATCGAATGTCAATTTTTAAGTCACTTTAATTTCTTGTCTGCTTATGCCTTCAATTTGGAACAAACTAAAATTTCGTAGTCTCTTAGACGGTTAGAAAGCCGAAGAGTTGAGTCCAGATACTAAATTCTTAATCAAAAACTTATTTTACAAGCAAGCAGTTATACATGACTAACAGGTCATCTGATAGGAACTGTCTTTCAAAAGGTAGAAAATGATGTGGACAAAAGAGGAATATAATGGTTACCACCATTTTCTCATTTCCCCACAATGTTTTTTAACCCTTTCCCAAACAACAAACTTTTGGACAAGACCAAATTGAAAGCATTTGCAGACGACAATTCAACTCTTGCTGAAAAGATGATTTCTGTCTATGATAGGATAGAAAACATTGTGGGAAAAGGAGAAAATGCTGCTTACCAGCATTTTCTCCTTTTCCCACAATGTTTTCAAAAGGCTACTATTCCACATCCGAAAAAAAAACCAGGGATCGTTTGGGAAAGGGTTAAAAAGATTCTTTCCAGGGGTAGTTAAAAACTGGGATTTTCTCATAAAGGGTTTACCAACATCCAAAAAATTAGGTCAAGTATATCAATATTTATGTACCTTTCTTCTCCTGTGATCAACACCTCTCCTCTATAATTATCACATTCACATATTATGTCTTTAGTTTCCTATCCCAGCTGACCACATGTAGAAATTTGGAAATACAGCAAAAGACGTAATTTCATGTAAAGATCCACTTCTCATTTTTCAATTTGATACTCCTTGTGTTCATGTATTTTATCTCTGCTCACATTGATAACAGATAGTCTTATAAAGATGTTTTCAATGATGTACATGTAAGTTGCAAACTGGCTTCCAGAGATTATAAGTTAACTCATTACCAGACAACAAAATTTTAGGCTTGTCCAAACCGAAAGTATTTACAGATGAAAAAAAAAAAAAAAATAAAAGTGACTGAAAATTTGAAATTTGTTTCATGAAGAACAGAAACATTTTGGGAAAAGGAGAAAATGCTGGTTACCAGCATTTTCTCCTTTTCCCACAATGTTTTCTAAAGGCATCTTTCTCAGGGTCGTAGTAATGGGTTAACTCTTAACCAAATGAGGAAATTTTAGACTCATCTAAATCAACAGCATTTACTGAAAAAAACTACATACTGAGTATTATGGCTTGAATTGACTGAAAAGGGGTATTCAGACATTCATGTAAAGTGTTGACTAGGATCAGACTGTCTAGTCTGTGCAGTCTAATCCGAGATGGCACTTTATGACAACATAAGATTTTGTTCTTCAGTACACTTGCACAAAAACAGAAAATTGGAGAAAAAGGGAAAGTGTTGTTTCAGATTAGCCTGCGCGGACTCTGCATACTGATCAGAGACAACACTTGCACAAATGTCCAAATGTCCCTTTTCACTTGTTGGAAATACAGAATCAGCATTTCTCTTTTTCCAAACATGTTTTCCTAGACCTCTGCCACAGGGTTGTTCAAACCTGGGATTAATTAGTTAAGGTTCATTGAGTAGGTATGTGATGTCCTGAAATGTAATACTACAGTACACATGAACATTCCTGGAATATTTGACATTCCCTAAACCCTTTCTCCTGTGAATGTGATAACTGCTTACCAACAACAACGTTTTTTGACTTCTTCAAGACCAAAGCATTTGCAGGCAAAAAAACAAATCTGGCCTAGTTGATGGGACTTGTCTTCCAAAAAACATGGAATAGAAAATATCACAGTAAAAGGAGAAAATACTGGTAACCAGCACAAAACAAATGAAAGCCCACTGGTAATCAGTATTTTCTCGTCTTCCAATTATATTTTCATGTCTTCCACAATGTTGTAAGATAAAAATGGACTTTTTTGTAAAGAATTAAAATTCTATTTCAAGAAAGAATTTCCATGGTTTTTAAATTCCACAAACATCTGTCCCTGAATTACAAACTCAATGGTTTAACTTAACCTTTACCACACTCCCCAGATTTAACGAACCTAAGGAAGAAGCCTTTGAAAACAATATGGGGAGAGGGGGAAATGCTGGTAACCAGCATTTTCTCCTTTACCCACAATGTTTTCTACCCTACTGAAGATAAATTTCACCATTTGACTCTACCTCACAATTCCGACTTTTGACGACCCCAAGAAAAAAGCCTTTTGAAAACATTGATGGAAAAGAAGAAAATGCTGGTAACCAGCATTTTCTCCTTTTCCCACAATGTTTTCTATCCTTCCTAATATACATTTCAATTTTCAAGTCACATAGATCTAGTTGCCTGAAAATGCTTCCAATTTGGACTAGTCTGAATTCTTTTCCTGTTTGGTAATGAGTTAAGCTACATTCAAACTTTAATTCTGCAAATACTTTCAGTTTTGACAAGTCCATATTTTGCTTGTGTGGTAAAGGGTTCAACGCCCAAAACCCAACTCAAGATGTATCTGTACACAGAATACATGTACATCATTTTCTGTAGATGTACATGTATCTATAGACAGACTACATCATGATTCCACTCAAGAGAACTTTCATCCTGGTCTTGGATCTAAGTCAATTTTTTAAATAACACTTGCCACTATTCTGTGTGAGATATTCTAACAAAACACGGTTTAAACTAAAAAAAATCATAGTCAGTTTCACTGGAAATGTCCATTTCATTAATATACTGCCATAAGGCTAAATCACTTTCTGCTACACTCTATCTCAAGTATGTATGAATGCTGCATTCAGGCAGTCCAAATTAAAACACTTCACATGGGAATGAAAATAATGATGAATCATATGAGATGTCTCTATCTTAGGTGATGCAATTTAAATCATGACATTATTTATACTTCCGTCTGACAGTACAGTTCTTTCAATGCTTTTAACTCCTCTATTAGAGTCTTGTTTTGATTTTCTAAAACTGCAACACGATTTTCTAAGCACTTCACATAATCTTTCTTTTTCCGTCTACACTCTTTGGCAGCTTCTCTGCAATGAAAAAAGAAATTTATCAGTGATGTAGTACAGCGCAAAAGCAAAAATGAGAAACCACGGTCTCTTTCTTTTTTCTTTCTTTTCCAAAAATAAGTTTTAACAATTTCAATTTTGTAATTCTAATCTTAATTTTATGCTGAATAAACTGAAACTGAAACTATTACTGGATTGTGATCAGTTTTCAATAACCCTTAAACAACTAAAGTTATCAGTTAACCCTTTCCCAAACAATCCCTGGTTTTTACCGGGCAGGAATAGAAGCCTTTTAAAAACATTGTGGGAAAAGGAGAAAATGCTGGTAACCAGCATTTTCTCCTTTTCCCCACAATGTTTTCTACCTTGTCATATAGAAAAATCATCTTTTTGGCAACTGTTAATTTGTCACCTGCAAAATGCTTTCAATTTGGTCTGGACCAAAATTTGCCGATTGGGAAAGTGTTAATGTGATCATATCCCCCACAAGCTCTTTGTAACAAAACAGGTCTTTGTCACAGAATGCAGAATGGTCAATTACAAAAGTATGAGTTCAAAAAAGTTTAAGGGAAGTTAATTCAATGACAAATCACGGCAAGGTCATGGAAAATGCACATGTGCAACTTCATCTATATAGAGTCACTTTGTGTAAATTTGAGTTTAGTTTGTGAAAAACTGTTAGAGTATTTCGCCAGACAAATTTGTGTCTACGGACAGACATAAGGACTTCATTTAAGAAAAAGCAAATTGTAGTCTGCAAACATTTTCAGTTTGGACAGGGTCACATTTTGTGGTCTGTTAGCCTTTCACCAAACAACAAAATTTCAGAATTTTTTCCTTTTTCCACAATGTTTTCTACCCTTCCTAAAACAAATTTCAATTTTTGAGCCACATTTATTTTGTCATTAGCAAATGCTCTCAATTTGGACAAGTTTAAAATTTTGTCCTGTGGTACAGAGTTAATAAGCTTTTTCCTTCCAGGACCGTTGAAATTGAATTGTTTGGCAAAGGGTTTATACCTCAAAATAAAATCATTGTGGGATAAAAACATGGTGTTGGTTACTCATATTTCCTCTTTTTCTAACTATGATTAAAAACTTTTTTCTCAAGGATGTTCAGACGTAAAATTGCTTAGATGGTTACGACTGAATTTGAATAGGTTTTGAGAATTTGATATCTACTTAACTCTTTACCAAATAACAAAAAAGTAGTCCTTAGCAAATTGAAAGCATTTGCAGACGACAATTTAGAAGTAGCTCAAATGATGGAATTTCTCTTTGATAGGGAAGAAAACATTATGGGAAAATGAGAAAATGCTGGCTACCAGCATTTTCTCCTTTTCCAACCATGTTTTCAAAAGGCCTATTCTTAAGAGTTGTTAAAAGTCAGGATTATGTGGTAAAGAGTTGAAGGTTGTAGGTGGCTGATATTATACTTTCAACAATTTTACTTCACCAACAATTAACATACATGTATAAACAGAAACAAAGTAGACCAATTACCTGTTTTTTAGTAGGCGCAATTCACGCTTTCTTTGAGCTTCTTCAGATGCTAAGTTACCACTTGAGATTCCCGTACTGTTTGTTGCCATGACTACTCCTTGTGGAAGTGTTCCCGTTGTAGCTATTTGATAAGCCTGTACTGACCCTGCGTTAGCCACTGAAAAATGTGAGTATATACATGTAGTCAAACAGTATCTCTGAACCCGTTCCAAACAATCCCTTATTTTCACATGGAAAAGAAGCCTCTAGAAAACATCGTGGGATCAGGAGAAAATCCTGGTAACCAGCATTTTCTCCTTTTTCCACAATGTTCCTACCCATCCACAACAAATTTTAATTTTTGAGTCACATTAGTTTTGTTGTCTTCAATTTGGTCCTGTCTAAAGTTTTGTCATTTGGTAAAGAGTTAACCCTTTACCCCATGGGGCATTTCTATGGTATCTCTAATTGACCCCAAATAATAGCAAGGATGAAGACGTTTTTTAATGGGTATATGACACCTTTTGATAGCATGGAAAACATTGTGACAAAAGGTATTTGCCACAATGTTTCCAAAAGGCTCCTACAAGCAATGTATAGAAATGAGTATCTATGGAGTAAAGAGTTAAACACAAAATAACGTAAATGAAGGAATATTATAACTGCTTTTACTGTGCAAAAATTCTGCTTGTTTATACAAACAAGGGAGATCAAGATCAAACTGTTGATATTAATCAGACAATCCATGTAAATACCCCAAACACTTAAAGTGCAAGACCTTTCATAAAATAAAAAAAATCTTGTGTTTTCATGACTCTGGGCAAGACAGGTTCAGAAGGAATTGAAAGAATTGTTTCCAGCATTTTTTCCTTTTTCAACAACATTTCCTGTATTTCCGGAGATAAATCTTACAACTTGAGCACCTGTTAGAATGTTGCAAATGCTTTGAATTATGTACAGTTTCTAGTTTTGTCACTTGGTAAATATTGCTTTTAACCCGAAAGTACACACTTAACTGTTTAATGACCCTGAGGTAGATGAGAAAAGCATTTTCTCCTTGCCACATTTTTTTTTTCTGATCAAAGATCTTAGTCCATTTCTCTCATGTTGAATTAGTCCTCTGAAATTCCTTTCAATTTGGAAGAAACTAAGACTTTTTCTTTGGCAACAGGTTAATCTAATCCACTTCTAGAATTCAATACAATCATGCAACCTTTTTTGTATCTATGTATTGTATGATAGAGTAAACTTTCTGCTGCATTCTTACCAGGAATATAAAATTGTTGTCCATCAGGACCTTGTGCATACTGCACTATTGTGGCCCCTCCTGTAGTTGTGCTGGTGGGGGTCGCGTTTGTCATTGTTAATGTCTGCACACCCTGTCCTGCTAAAGGTGTCCCGTCTGCGTTTACACTAATCTGGATAGCTCCAGATGGAATTACTGAAATACGAAAAATAACAAGACATTTGATTTTTATCACCTCTTTTAGGAGTTTTCTTCAAGATGTGTTATTGCTGGATTAAATTTCCAGTCAACATATAAATATGATACATGTAACGCAGTATTTTTCATGAGTGACTGTCCAAAAGATAAGACTAGCAAGCAACATTTTGTTCTTTACACAGAATATTTTTTTGTCAACTTAGAGATAAATCCAATAGTTATTTGTTTTTCTTGCTCCCTGCATATTCTCTTGCTATGCTTTTAACCCTTTCCCAAATGACATATTTTAGACTGTCCCAAACTCAAAGTGTTTGCAGATGACAATTTCGAATTTGATGAGAATGGCAGAAAGTTTTCCGATAGGTTAGAAAACACTGCAGGAAAAGGAGAAATTGCTCGTTATGAGCAATTTCTCCTTTTCCCACAGTGTTTTCTAAGGACTTGTACTGCAGACACGTAAAAACTAAGGCTTGTTTGGGAAAGAGTTAAGTGTCTCCTTTCTCAGGGTAGTTAAAATTATGGATTGTGAAGGCTTAACCCTTTCCTTCACAATCCTGACTGTTAACAACCCTACAAAAGAAGCCTTTTGAAAACATTGTGGGAAAAGGAGAAAATGCTGGTAACCAGTATTTTCTCCTTTTCCCACAATGTTTTCTGCCTTCCCTAAATAAGTTTCAGTTTGTAAGGCACATTTGTTTTGTTGTCTACAAGGGCTTTGCATTTGGACTTGGCTAAAACTTTGTTGTTTGGTAAAGGGTTAAATATGGTTGAATGGATATGTCTGAACATCAATTTTGCAATATATAATTTTATAAGCCATCATTACCAGTTGCGTTTTGGTACTGTATAGTACCTAGGCTTGTGTTTGTTGCGTCTTGTGACTCTCCGTCTTGACTCTGACTACTGTTTGACTCCTCGTCTATCTTCGACACAGATACCGGTGATGACAAGTCGTTTAAAATTTTTCTGAAATTAGAAAAAGAGAGCATAATGGATTACACAACAAAACCACATGCAGACCTATGCCAATGCTTTTCTGTAGCTGCTTTGGTTGTATTGGAGTTTAACCCTTTACCCCATGAGGCATTTCTATGGTATCTCTAATTGACCCTAAATAACAGCAAGGATTAAGTGGTTTCATATGTGTATATGACACCTTTTAATAGCATAGAAAACATTGTGACAAAAGGTGAAATTGCTCGTTACGAGCAATTTCACCTTTTGTCACAATGTTTTCCAAAGGCTCCTACAAGCAATGCGTCAAAATGAGTATCTGTGGAGTAAAGGGTTAATGCTAATTCAACAGCTAAGGTCATATCATGGCGGTCGACAACGCACATTTGCTTCCTGGCTTTCCCATATCAGTACTAACACAAATTTCTTTCCAAAGTCCCTGACTAATTTTCTCACATGCGTCAGCAGAGGGGAGAGGCAAAAATATGCCGAAAAGAAAGTTCGCCTCAACTGGGTATCAAACTCGCAACCACCAGGTCATGAGTCCGGCACACTCATCACTGAGCCACCTGGGCGGGCCTTTAACAAGACAGTATCAAAAATTCACAATGATGATAATCAAATTAGACTGTTACCTGTATGAAGGTCTTCTTGACAAAATTTCTCTCCTTTTCTTGCCCTCAGATTCATCCGACAGCTGCTCGTCGTCAACTTGGGCAACCTATTGCAGTGAGAGTGGAATTTCTTCAATTGTTTACCAAACAACAAACTTTTGGACTAGACCAAATTGAAAGCATTTGCAGCTGACAATTCAATTCTTGCTGAAAAGATGATTTCTGTCTATGATAGGATGTAAAACATTGTGGGAAATAGAGAAAATGCTGGTTACCAGCATTTTCTCTTTTTCCAATAATGTTTTCAACGGGCCATTTTTCCAGACCCGTAAAAACCAGGGATTGTTCTGGATAGGTTTAATTATTTACCAAACAGTTCCATGTTTCAACAACCATGAGCTAAAGGGCTTTTGAAACGATCAACACAAAATCTTACTAGAGTTTTCTTCTTTGTTTGAACTTGCTTCAACCTTATACCATACAGTCCTGAATTTTAACAACCCTGAGAAAAAAGCCTTTTGAATATGGAAAAAGTAGACAATGGTGGTTACCAGCATTTTCTCCATTTCCCACAACATATTCTACCAAATCAAAGACAGACTCCCATCATTTTACACGATTTAAATTGTTGTCTGTAAACCCTTTCAAGTTGGACACATCAATTGTCTTGTGTGCGGTTGAGAGAAATCTAGGTATGAATATGGTATGTCTTTACAAAATTCAATGCTCCCCTGTAGCTGCTTTCTCAGAGAAAATTTTAGGTCAACACTGGGCATAACTGTGTAAAAAATGCCTTCCAATCTGCCTCTGGTACGGACTCTCGTTTGACAGTTTGAAATTAATTAAAAATATCACTGACAATAACAATGTCGGTTTTCTCAAAACAGTGATCCAACGAGGACAAAAAGGCTATGACAGTAGCCCCATGTTTTCTTCACCTACAGTCAGGTTAATAAAACCATTCATATCTAACATAAGTACAGTGGCTACAGCCTCTACATAGAGAAGTTTTGAAAAGAGGGATACAGAGAAACTGAAAACCAACTTCCAAGAACTTGTCTTCATGCCTCTTTGTTTTCCATACATTTATTGAAAAATCGTTTCTTTTGCCTACCCATATGGCAAGAAAACTGTCTGTTGTTGGTAACATCTATCAAGATCACATCTTCTACTAGGTTAAACCTTTGTCAATATTGAGGTTGTTTTTTCAGCCATGGAGAGAGAGGTAAGGTTTGTTTAACCCTTTACCACACAATCCCGACTTTTAACACCCTTGTGAAAGAAGCCCTTGGAAAACTTGTAGGAAAAGGAGAAAATACTGGTAACTAGCATTTTCTCCTTTTCCCACAATGTTTTCTACCCTTCCCAAAACTACTTTCAGGTCTTTATTCTCATACGATTTGCAGTCTGGAAACGCTTTCAAATTGGACTAGTCTAGAATTTTGTCGTTTGGTAAAGAGTTAACTGTTCTGAAAACAATTTCAAGGTAAAAAGTATGATACAAAGAAAATGACTTAAGCATTTTCAGAACTTTACTTACCCTTACCACCTGTATTGTTGGTACGTTTGATCCAGCTGTTTGTATTACAGAATTCTGACTAGTTTGAAGAATGTGCTGATTGGGCTGTATAACGGACTGAACTTGCAGGGTTGGACTAGCTAATGAGACTTGCACCACAGACAAGCTTTGATTGACGTCTAGATCTGATGCGACACTCTCAGACATTGCTGCCGAGATGTAGACCTAGATAAATCTGCAAGAGAAATATTCAGGTTTCAGAGTTTCAAATACATGTAAGGTTCAACCTTGGGCTTTGCCACGACAATTAAAGAATAGCACTAAGTTTGGGTGCCAACACTCAGCTGCAGCTGAATACATGTAATGCTATATTCCCATAATGCCTTTAACTCATTACCACATGAAAATTTTTTAGACTGGTCCAAATTGAAAGCATTTGCAGACAACAAAATAAATGTGACTAAAAAAATAGAAATTTGTTCTGGGAAGGGTAGAAAACACTGTAGGAAAAGGAGAAAATGCTGGTTACCAGCATTTTCTCCTTTTCCTACAGTGTTTTCAAAAGGCTTCTTTCTCAGGTGCGTCAAAAGTAGGGATTGTGTGGTAATGGGTTAATGCTTTACCATACAATCTCGGTTTAAACAACCGTCAGAATGCAAGTTATCGAAAATATAGTGGGAAAAGGAGATAATGCTGGTTATCAGCTTCTTTTCCTCCACGTTTTCTTCCTGTTTCAAATTAAATTTCATTTCTTTGAACCACATTTACTTTGTTGTCAATTCTATACTTTCAATCTGGAATAGAATTTTATATTTTGTATTGTGGTTAAGAGTTGATGCTTTCAGAGAAAATTCTATCACTCAAGTTACAATCATTTATATTTCTTTGAATTTTCACAGGTAAGACCATTAATCTTCTTCATTGCAAACCAAACCTTTGTATCCAAGACAGCAGTGTATGTGACTTGAGAACTGGGGTTGGTGTTTGGATCTGCCTTGGCCATATTCAGACCAAGGACTGATGATAGTCATGTTACAGGTTCTTACTTCTGAACATTGTTTCAAAGATGGTTATGTAGGGAAGCAACCTGTAGCCTTGAAAAAATACTGTGCAGAGTACAACTCCATGAAAGCATGGATAATTGGATAAATGAACTTCTTGCCCCGATACATGTTACAACTGCAATGATGTTGAAAATAATCAATCAATCCATGAAGCTGCAAACAATACTTTCAAGTCTACATGTTGATGAACAACTTACATTAATTGAGCTGTAATTAAGTTGTTGTCTGCAAATGGTTTGAATTTGGATTGGCCTTAATTTAAGGCTTGAAGAGGTTTGGTAAAAGGGTTAAGGCTTAAAGAGGTTAACTCATTCACAAATGACAATTTCAGGCTTGTCCAAATCGCAAGCACTTGCAAACGACAGTGACCGAAAATTTAACATTTGTTTTGTGAAGGGTTGAAAACATTGTGGGTAAAGGGGAAAATGTTGGTTACTAGCATTTTCTCTTTTCCAACAATATTTTCTAAAATATTGTTTCTCAGGGTCATCAAAGGTAGGGATTGTGTGGTAATGGGTTAACTGGTTATGTCGTATTTGCGATCTAATCGACATGGATTTGATACGTTAAACAAATGTATCCATTTGAGGACCTACAGTCTATATAAAAAAGAAATCAACCAAGAGTGGACTGCACCAAACCGAAAGTAGAGTGCCAAACCTGAGCTCCAAATCTACAGCTGATCTAGGATGCCCCTCGTGGATAAGCAATGTGTCCGCCATTTGTAATTGATCGACATTTCGCGATGGGAAAAATGCTTATTATTGTCCAAGACTTTTTCATTTGACTTATTCCAACAAGTTACCAGAGTATAGAAAACGCAAGCAAAAAGGATAACAACAATAATCGATTACGTAACACTAACCGTACGAAATAAGGGAATCCCTATGGCCATCCATGTTTTACAAACGGGAATGCCCTGTGAAAAAAAGAAGTTCTTAAATGTTGATGATTTCCTGATCAGACAGAATTCTTAAATATAGAGCTCCACTTGTGTATACACGATATCATACAGGTGTTAACTATTACGAGACAAGTTTGTGAACAGGGTACCTACCAATTACGCAGTTTTCGTCACCAGTCTTGCCACCAATTAGAGTGGATAAATTTGCAGATACGTAGTCGCCACGTCAAACGACGACCATCAGCGTCATAGCTGTATCAACAGAGCCGAATTACTGTAAAAATATTGAATATTCCTACACCTCCTCCGTACATTTTAACCATTTTGATTGGTTTGTACTGTTTGATGACGTCATTTAACCCGGATTTCATGAACTAAAATAATAATGCCTTAATTCTTTGATATCAGTAAAAAGTCTGCTGTTTTTGTCAGCATAAATTACTCAAACGCGTAGTCCAGAATATAATGCATTATCTAAAATCACTATAAAAATTCACTATCTTTGTGAAAAGATACTGTAAAATTATCATTCACTACTGATTTTTTTTCTTGGCGGAGGAATTATAATAATGCTATGAGTGTACTTCGCCTACATGTATTCGACCCCATGCACTTTGTACCCTTTACTTGCAGGGAAGTAGCATACATGTATATAATATGTAGTTATCAGATCAATAAAATCGAGGAGCGAATTAGTTTTGCTTATCGTGTATGAAACACGTCATTCACATAGCCAGAGAAAAATGTGAAATGCTGTGAATAAGTGCTTCGATAGCTAATTTATCACTGGCGTATTTTGTCTAAGTTGTCCAAGATAGAATTTTAACCCTTTCCCAAACAATCTCTGGTTTTTACGGGTCTGGAATAGAACTTAGCCTTCTGAAAACATTGTGTGAAAAGGAGAAAATGCTGGTAACCAGCATTTTCTCCTTTTCCCACAATGTTTTCTACCCTATCATAGACAGAAATCATCTTTTCAGCAAGAGTTGAATTGTCGTCTGCAAATGCTTTCAATTTGGTCTAGCCCAAAAGTTTGTCGTTTGGGAAAGGGTTAAGTAAGAAATGAATTAGTTTTGAATTAGTTTGTATTCTACTTTAACGCCATTTTAACAGCTTAAGTCATATCATGGCGGTCAGTGACGCCAGATGTGTTTCCTGGCTTTCTTACACAGGTACTGACACAATCTCGTTGTCTGCGCATGTCATATTCTTCGAAGATTCGACTGTCTTATATGACGCATCACTACTAGCCCCGAAAGCGGGCTGACTGCAATATTACGCTCTACAAAGTAGAAAATAGCTCTTACGTATCAATACGTTTGAGGAAAAATGAGACCTGCTTTAGCAACAGATTTCTCTAAACTGGTGATCATAGTTGAGTGAATTGCACGAGGTAGCGTTTTATTTGTGCTCAATCCTTAGTCACACATTCCGCTTTTTGAAGACCATAAAGAAACTTTTTGAAAACATAGTGGGAAATGGAGAAAAATGCTGGAAACCACAATTTCATTCATTTTCCATTTTTTCACAAAGCTTATTTCTACCCTGCCAGAGGACTTTG
The DNA here is from genome assembly GCA_943736015.1 of Tridacna crocea. Classification (NCBI taxonomy): domain Eukaryota; kingdom Metazoa; phylum Mollusca; class Bivalvia; order Cardiida; family Cardiidae; genus Tridacna; species Tridacna crocea. The sequence continues at coordinate 23,792,442 of OX031069.1, forward strand.
AACATTTTATTTGTACCATTATTTTATTGGCAACTCTGGATGCTTTAAATTTTGAAGTGACTAAAAACTTTACCCGCATTTTCTCCTTTTACCAGACTTTTCTACCTTTTCATAGACAAGTCTTATCATTTTAGCCAAATTCAAGACTCAAGATTAATCTATCTTTATCCTTTTGCAGTGTCAGTTAACAGATTTTACAGCGGGAAAAAAAAAAGACATTTGCGAAGTACTGGTAACAGAAAAAATCCAGGAAGGCTTAGGCATATGCACAGGCTATCGCTTGAAACTGACATAACGCCGGTTTACTTCAAAAACCTCGTAACTACAGCTTGAACCAAGCTGTAGTTACGAGGTTTTTGAAGTAAACTGACGATTAACACGCTAACAGGGAAACAAAGTATCTCAGTACAAGAATGCCTAACTGTATCTCTTTTGTGTCACAAGTTCTTGTCCAACAATGGCCTCCCTAGCAAGAGGCGAAGAGAATGATGCATTACTCTTCTATACCACCTTGCTGTGCTGGTCAGCTGGGCATATTTGGGCGTTATCATTAGCAGGCCCGTAGGGGGGGGGGGAGGGGCTAGAGGGGGGCTCAGCCCCCCCCCCCAATAATTTTGAAAATCATAGTAACTAGAATATGAGTTTTTAGCGCAATGCAACAGCAACACAAAAAATCTCAGTTTTTCCAAGTTAGCCTCACCAATCTTGAAATGCTTCCTACGTGTCTGATTAGGGCACTGAAGAGCTTGAACATGGAACGGGTGAAATGAGGGAAGACACAAATAAGTGGGTTACTGAAATGATATGACGAAAATAATGAGTAAAGAGGGGGCGGTGATTTAATAGAAATAAACACGTTTTCAGTAGAACTGCTGTGTCAATACTGTGAAGAGTTCTGTTTGAGGAAAAAAACAACAACATATAATGGGAAAAATAGGTATCAAAATGAATAATTATGAACACATTTAACAGGAGCCTGTTCTGCAAAACTTTCACAGAAACTCTCGAACATTCATCATCTTGGTAAGTAGCATTTTCTCCTTTTCCAATGGTGTTTGCAAACGCCCTATACTGCAGGATTATTTAATCCTTTATCATACAAAACAAGAAGGCCATAATGGCCCTGTATCGCTCCACCGGCTTTATAACGAATGAATGAATGAATGAATAGTGTTTTAAGGCCCGTCGACAACTTAGGTCATATTGGGCGCACTTACTTGGTAAACAATAATGTGAGGTGAAAATAACATACATGTCGAACAACACAAGACAAACATGATAAATGAGGAATGGATGAAACACAAAATGATGCCCCTTTTGTCGCCTTTTACGACATGCATGCTGTCACTTTTGTTCCGCCAGATGAAATGGCAGATGTGACGATCGCGGGACTGCAGTGGTTTATTCTTGTACCCCCGATTAAACCACACGGGCCAATTGATTCCCATTCCAAACCCTTTTTACATCGAGAAAAAAATATAGGATTTGGAATAAGAACTACCCAGCCTGCTGCAATCCTACGAATTACGAGGAAAGCAGCCGTTTGTCTCTAATTTTAGTCGCCTTCTACGACATGCCATAGAGAAAGGCCGAGGTCCTATTCTATACAGTAAATCCCCCGGGACCCCACGGGGAAGCGGCTTTATAACCCTTTAACACACAAACCAAAGTGTTGATAGCCCTTAAAGAATTGGCTTTCGAGAACATTGAACCTTGGCAGGCAATACAAGTAGCTAGGTTTACTCATGGGCAGGAAAGGTAAAGTTCTAGGAAAAAACCCAAATGAGAGAAACCTTACTTTATATTTAATATATTTAATGAGCATAATTATTAACATCAAAATGAATCACTATCCCTGAAAACAGAGTATTTTCTTTAAAAAAAAGGTAACCCATTACCACACAATCCCTACTTTTGACGACCTTGAGAAAGAAGCCTTTAGAAAACATTGTGGGAAAAGGAGAAAATGCTGTTAACCAGCATTTTCTCCTTTTCCCACAATGTTTTGTAACCTTCACAAAACAAATTTCAAATTTTTAGTCACTTTTATTTTGTCGTCTGCAAATGCTTTCAATTTGGACAAACCTATAAAACATTGACGTTTGGTAATGAGTTTAATTAACTAGCACCAATCCTGTATTACTGAAATTTTGATAATCAAGGGAGATAAATAGTAACATACTTTAACCCATTACAACAGGAGTTGTTTCCCTTGATGAATTTTGAAATTGAAGCGACTATACGTGGAAGCCCATGTTAAACTTGTGATCCCTAGGATGGAGCCAGTTTTTCCCCGAGGCTTATAATACGAAGAAATTTGTTAAAGGTCCATTAGATAAAGCTAGAAGTCAAATTCAGTAGCCCTGGGCCTTATGGTTTCTTATGAAGAGGACCATGGCAGGATAATTTCTGTGTTATGGACTTTGTAAGATTTTCATGACTTTAGCTCAGTGGTTCTGTTATTGGCCTTTCATCTGGGCATTCTAGGTTTGAAACCTGCCTGGTCCCTGCATTTCCGCCTGGTCCCTGTATTTCTGCTATGCGTTTGTTCATTGTTTGTTCATTTGTTTCTTTGTTACAGACTCTGTAAGTATTATAAGGTAGGCCTGTAAAGACAAGGCCAAAACTTTGCAAATTTGCATATCTTTATTAATCTATTAAGTTAAAAAGTAATTTTGCAATAGAATTCATATTGGGTATATGTCAAATAATCAACTCTGTCTTCATTTCAGGATGAAAATATAATGGTTAACTCAGAAAATGCTGTTTAGCATTGTTTTCTCCTTTTCCCTCAAGGTTTTCTATACTTTGCACAGTTACCATCACTTTAGCTAAATGTAATGTAAGGTCGACAAATGCTCCCAATTCGGTTCACTTTGAATTGGAGTTTAACCCTTAACTCCATATATACTCATTTCTACGCATTGCTTGAAGGAGGCTTTCGAAAACATCGTGGCAAAAGGTGAAACTGGTCATGACGAGTAATTTCACCTTTTGCCACAATGTTTTAGACGCTATAAAAAGGTATTATATACACATAAGAAACCGCTTCATCCTTGCTGTTACCGGTATTTAGGGTCAGTTAAAGATACCATAGAAATGCCTTATGGGGTAAAGGGTTAACTCTTTACAAACAACAAAACTTTTGACTGGACCAATTTGAAAGGATTTTCAGACGGCAAATTAAATGTAACTGAAATGATGTTTTTTGCTTTGACCTGCTTGAAAACATCGTGAGAAAAATTGAAAATAGAAGATAGAAGGAGTGATTTTGCTTTGAAAATTAAAAATGCTACTGTCTTATTGGTCACTAAACCCTATGTTGTGGGTACTCATCATGATCGTCCCATCGAGACGATTCTAATGAGTACCCACAATATAGGGTTTGGAAGAGAAATAATGGATTTAGAACACCATCAATGGAGCTCTGGAGATAAGTAACTCTCAAATTTGTTCATATAGAATGCTTTTGCAGATGACAATTTACCTTTTTCCTGGGAATATCTAACAAGTTAACTCATTACCAAACGACAATATTTTGAGCTTGTCCAAATCGAAAGCATTTGCAGATGACAAAATAAAACTGACTGAAAATTTGAAATTGTTTTGTGAAGAGCAGAAACATTGTGAGAAAAGGAGAAAATGCTGGTTACCAGCATTTTCTCCTTTTCCAACAATGTTTTCTAAAAGCCTCTTTCTTAAGGTTGTCCAAAGTAGGGATTGTGTGGTAATGGGTTAAACAATCTTTGGCTATCTAAAACAATATAACAACTGCCTGAATAGTTTTGAATTTTAACAGCCCTGAAGAAAAATACTTGACATACCAGGCAAAATGGTTGAAATACTAATAACTGGCATTTTCAACATCCCCACAATGTTTTCTACACTTTCATGGAAATGCTTCACACACTCAACACTAGCAACACCCAATTTGTTGTTTGCAAGTGTTTTCAATTTCGACAAGTCTAATACATGTATTTTGTTGTCTAGTACATGTACATAGTTAGTCCTCTCTGAACATTCTTATAAGTGCATTTGCTGATTCTATGGTATTAAAAACAATATGAAAAAATAATCAATAACATTCCTTTAACCCATTCCCACATGAAAAATCTGGGTTTTCAAAACCCTAAAAAAGAATTCTTTTAAAAAACCTTGTGGTAAATACTGGTAACCAGCATTTTCTTCTTTTTCTAACTTTCAGGAACAAATTTCCATTTTGTGTCACATTCATTTTGTTGTCTGCAAATGCTTTCATTTGAGAGAGTCTGAAATTTTGTTGTTTGATGAAGAGTTAAGTACTTAACCCTTAACTTGCTGAATAGGTTAAATAAAACTTTAAACTTTTGTTGTATTCCAAACTTCTTTGGAGAAAAATATCTCCTTATCGGACAGTGTAAGATCCAAGATCAGACTGCACAGAACATGCAGTCTGATTTTGATCTGCACTATTCACAAAAAGTCACAAAGTCACTCCGTGCAGCCTATAGGTTAAGACACAATCCATACAGGGCAGAAACTCTCACAGCTAGAAATCTTCGATGTATTCTATTTTCCTTTGAAATTATCCTTCTCTTTTCTCAAAAGTTCCATAACTTTAATTTCATCGTCTGACCCTACATGTTTCTGTACATCCTTCTCGCTGAAATGGAAGGAAAAAGAAAACTTTTCTTCCTCTTTGAAACAGTTTAAATTCCTGTACCATTATTCCCTATCAAATGTTTTCACAGTAATACTAGGGTCTGTCTGTCTGTCTGTTTATCTGTTCATCCTTGCCCCTTTCTCACTCTCTCTCTCTCTCTGCTCTCCATTTGTTACCCATCCATTTTCACTATCTTCCTCTCTCTATCACACCCTTTACCTGAAACCAAACACATAATCATGCTTTTATCTAAAAACAACCAATTTCTTAATCCTGCACAGTACTTTGGGTAATAATCAGCAGACTCTCCTTTCCTTTTTCCACAATGTTTACAGCCAATTCAAATTCCATTGCTTTAACAATGTCTGATTTGTGGTCTGCAAATACTTTCAATTTGGACCAGTCCAAAAGTTTGTCACCTGTTTAAGAATTAATACACCTAAATGTCACTTAATAAGTTTAGAATGCTTGGTTTAACTCTTCACCACATGACAAAATTTCAGCCTGATCCAAACTGAAAGGTTTTGCAGACGACATCTTGAATTTTACCTAAAACATAAAATTTATCCTTCAAAGGGTAAAAATATTGTGTGATAAAAAGAAAATGCTGGTTGCCACAATGTTTTCAAAAGGCCTCTTCCTTAGGGTCGAAAAAACTAGGGATTGTGTGATAATAAGGAGAGGAAGTTAGAATGTAATAAGATGACAAAATTTTGAACTTGTCCAAGTTCAGAGCATTTGCCAAATAAAATTTTAATGTGATTTAAATGTGGCTCAAATTAACTCCCCTCCCTTTCCTCCCGCAACATTTTCAAATGCTTTCTTTAACCCTTTACCCCATAAGGCATTTTTATGGCATCTCTAATTGACCCTAACTAACAGCAAAGATGTAGCCGTTTATGTGAAAATGATACCTTTTGATAGCATAGAAAACATTGTGGCAAAAGGTGAAATTGCTCGTGACGAGCAATTTCACCTTTTGTCACAATGTTTTCCAAAGGCTCCTACAAGCAATGTGTAGAAATGAGTATCTGTGGAGTTAAGGGTTAACTCTACCAAACGATATTTTAGGCATTTGCAGACCACAAAATAAAACTGATTGAAAATTTAAAATCTGTTTTGTGAAGAGTAGAAAACATTGTGAGAAAAAGAGAAAATGCTGGTTTCCAGTATTTTCTCTTTTTTCCCACAATGTATTCTAAAGGCTTCTTTCTAAGGGTCGTCAAAAGTAGGGATTGTGTGGTAATGGGTTGAAAGGGTCCTTGAAACTTGGGATTGTTCCATGCAGCCTGATCTTCATCTACACTGTCTGCACAAAAAGCAACTAAAGCTGAGCTAGGCACTTACATATCATGTCTGCCCTAGGTGGCACCAGGGCTCAGCTGGGGATCCGTAATGCCTTGCCAAAAGCACTCCCATGTGACTTACAGCCTGTAACATCATAAAGTTTTATTGTCTGTACAGAATTTTAGACATATCCACATCAGTTTAACCCATACCCAAACAACAAAATTTTGGGTTAGTCAAAATGAAAGCATTTGCAGACGACAAAGTAAAAGCGATGACAGTCTGCGGTTGCACTCTATTACCCTACAAGTACCACTTTTTGCACTCTATCAGTTGATTGCTTTTGAAAACAATGTTTGAAAAGGATCAACAGCTGGGTACAAGCCTTCTTTTCCAGTAATGTTCTCAGTACCAGGAATTGGAAGAGAATATTTTAACTAATTTTGTACTTATACTAATTTTGTCCTTTGATAGAATTTTTTTATCCTTTTTGGAACTTCTAAGGATAGCAGTACAGTCACGCATTTAAGAATTCAATTCAACACAAAATGATCCACCTTTTATTTTACTATTTTTAACTCTTTAACACACAAACCCAACTTTAAACGACCCTGAGAATGTTGTTGGTAGTATTGGGACCGCCACTTTAATGCTAACGTCCTATCATGGCGGTCAGTGACGCACATGTGTTTCCTGGCTTTCTCTCACCAGTACTAACAACTTTCTTTCCAAAGCCACCGACTACTTTCCTCACATGCTTCAGCAGAGGTGAGAGGCGAAAATACGCTGCAAAGAAAGTTCATCTCAACCGGGTACCGAACTCACAATCACCAGGAGGGCGGTCCTGAGAAAGAAAGCTTTTGAAAACATTGTGGACAAAGGAGAAAATGCTGGTAAGCAGCATTTTCTCCTTTTCCTACAGCGTTTTCTACCCTGCTGGAAACAAGTTTCAATTTTTGAGTCGTGATTATTTTGTCATCTGCGAATGCTTTCAATTTGGATCTGTTCAAAATTTTGTCATTTGGTAAAGAGTTTAAGAATTCAATTCAACACAAAACTGATCCACCCTGTATTTAAATCAACATACCCAACTCTCATAAAAGGATTCATCTTTTTTTCTTCTTCTATTGTTGATGGAACTGTTGGAAGATTTTTTGCCCTCTTTTCCTGGAGAAAAAAAAATCACAAATACATTTCTTGCTGCTCCTTAAACAGAAACTACGACAAATAAAAATTCACCCATTACCATGAAGTTCAAAGTCTATAAGAACCTGAGGTATTCAAGAGCTTCAGAAAACAATGCTGGTAACCAGCATTTTCTCCTTTTCCCAAAATGCCTTCGAACTTCTTAAAGTCAAAGCCAACCATTTTAGGCACATTTATTCAAAATTTTGTTGTATTCAATCACTTTCAATCGATGGAACAAGTCTAAGTTTTAAATGTCTTGTAAAGGGATAAGACTTAATTGTCTTGTAAAGGGACAAGACAAAAGTAGATGTATTTTATTTAGTCACCAGCAGTTCCTTCTTTTCCTACCATATTTTCAAAAAGCCCTTTCCTCCGGATCCTTAACTCTTTCCCAAACGATATAATTTCAGACTGGTCCAAATAGAAAGAATATGCAGACGACAAAATAAATGTTACTAAAAAACTGAAATTTGTTTTTGAAACAGTAGAAAACATTGTGGGAAAAGGAGAAAATGCTGGTAACCAACATTTTCTCCTTTTCCAACAATGTTTTCTACCCTTCACAAGACAAATTTCAAATTTTCAATCACTTTTTTTTTTATCGTCTGCATATGCTTTTGATATGGACAAGCCTAAAACATTGTTGTTTGGTAATGAGTTAAGCAATTCATTTAGATATGGGTTTACTAGGGAAAGACAAAGGGACTAATAATTGGGCAGAAGTGAAGGACCCAGTGTGGTGCAAAAGTCAAACCTACAATTCCCTCTGGGCGATACAATCAGCAGACCAAGTAATAACAAGCATTGTGGCAAACCATTATCTCTTTACCAAACGACAAAATTTCAAACTGGTCCAAATTTAAAGCATTAATTTTGCAGATGACAAAATAAATGTGACTGGAAGTTTGAAATTTCTTTTGGGAAGTTAGGAAAACCTTGGAAATGGAGAAAATGTTGGTTACCAGCATATTCTCCTTTTCCCGCAATGTTTTCAGAGGGCTTCTTTCTCAGGGTTAAAGTCGGGTTAGTTCAGTAAAGGGTTAAATATCCAAATGGTTGCTTTGATACTGGACCAGAAAAAAATTCAAAGTACCATAACTCATGTAATAGTCAACCTATCATAATTAAAATTACCAGTACAAATGCACAAGTTCCAGTGGCCAACAGGTAACTTCGGCCTAACTGGTTGGAATAAGTAGAGGTAAACCATGGCAAAAAAATGTGTCTACGAGCGGACAGATAGACAGACAATTTCATTTAAGTATACTTTCCCCTTGCTCTGTTGTATAGGGCTGGATCAAAATCTGTACTCACCTTTGCCCAATTCAATTTTTGGGTTATATAGCCGTTATCTTTCTCTACGTGTTGAGCATATTCTAAGTTCCGTATTGTGTACTCGTGACCACAGAATACCCTCTGTCAAAGATTAAAGAGATGTTGCTTTAACTCTTTACCACACAATGCCGACTTTTAACAACCCTGAGAAAGAAGCCCTTTACAAAACATTGTAGGAAAAGGAGAAAATGCTGGTAACCAGCATTTTCTCCTTTTCCCACACTGGTTTCTTCCCTGCTGAAAACAATTTGCACCAGTCTAAAATTTTGTTGTTTGGTAAAGAGTTAAGTCTTTATCAGAAGATAAAATTTAAGAATTGTCCAAATTAAAAGCATAATGCAGATAATGAATTCAGTGTGACCCAAATGATGTGATTTACTTTTAAAAACATAGAGAGCCTAAAGGGTAATGGAGAAAATGTTGGTAACCAGCATTTTCTCTTTTTCCCACAATGTTTTCTAAAGCCATTTTTTAGGAAGGTAAAAACACAGATTTATTTGGTAAAGAGTCAATTCTTCCAAATGACAAAATGAAAGATTCAAAATTCAGTAATCTTCTTGATTTATGTTATATGAAATACCTGTGTATAAAAAATAAATAAAAAAACAATAATATCTTTATGAATTAACTATTAGATATATAGAAGTTCTACGTGGAAACAGGTCAACGCGATACTAGTCACATATCTTACATTGTATAGTATACAGGTTGTCAGCCCGGCTATGACGACCTGCGATCAATATATTTGACCTCATACCAATATTGATGACCTGCGACCAATACAGAAATCCTTGAATGTGATTAGTCAAAAGTTCAGTTGCATGAGCGTCTGCACTTACTTTGGTTAAACAGAAATGGCGTATGTTATGCTACAAGCTTTCATTTCTTATGTTTGAAGAAATAAAATGTCTGAAACAAGTCTTATCTACAGTTCTGCTAGATGCTGAAGAGATCACAAAATCCTCAGTTTTTGGAGTTAAAACCCTATTTTCACTTCTCTAAGGTTGTCATATTGATTCTTGGCCAACAGTTAATTAATAAAAATGTCAATGATCAAGTGATGTCGTATTGGCTTAGTTACTTAATTAATAACATTAAAATTTTGCTGTTTGGTTAAGAATTGACCAGCTTGAAGCAAATACAAGTACCATGAAAGCTGTTATTACATGTATCAATATTCCATAATAGGTATACAATATGTTCTCCTATTGAGAATGTCAGGAGAAAAATGACCCTATCTTTTGTTTCAGTAGGAAAATATAATGGACGTATAAAATTATGCCATCCTGTTTCACAAGAAACAAATTTAACTTGCTTGCCTGGTCACACTGCCTTTACTGGTTGGTTGGTTGGTTGTATTGGGCTTTAACACCACTTTGAAAGCTAAGGTCATGTCATGGCGGTCGGTGACGCACTTGTGTTTCCTGGCTTTCCCATAACAGTACTAACATAACTTTCTTTCCAAAGCCACAGACTACTTTTCTCACATGCTTCAGCAGAGGTGAGAGGTGAAAATATGCCGGAAGGAAAGTTTGCCTTAACCAGGTATTGAACTCACAACCACCAGGTCATGAGTCCGACACGCTCACCACCGAGCCATCTGCCTTTACTGACACCTAAAAGTAATTGTTTTACCTGAGCGTAAGTGTACAACATGTCAGTACTGCTCTCTCACATATACATGTACTCAAGTCCAACATGTATTGAACAAGCACGCTATTAAATCAATCTTTGAATTACATTTATTTTCTTGTCTGCAAAATTCTTCCATCTGGATCAGTCTAACATTTTGTTGTTTGGTAATGAGTAAAGTCATTACCAAACGACAAAGTTTTAGACTGGTCCAAAATACAAGCCTTTGCACATGACACAATAAATGTGTCTAAAGAATTGGAATTTGTTTTAGGAAGGGAAGAAAACATTTTGGAAAAAGGAGAAAATGCTGGTTACCAGCATTTTCTCCTTTTTTCACAATGTTTTCAAAAGGCTTCTTTCACAGGTGTGTTTAAAGTCCGGATTGTATGGTAAAGGGTTAATATGCTTAGTACTTAGGCTCAGCACCAAAGTAAACTGATGGACGGAGAATATCTGATCACTTACAGTATTTGAGGGTAGTTCCGACAAAATCTTAATCAACGCCCTATACATATCATTTGCATTGCCTTCGAAGAATCTCCCACAACCTGCCGTAAATAAGGTATCACCTGCAAAGAAAAGGGTTTAAATCCTTTGTCACATTATCCTGAATTTTAATCCTGTAACACTTTTTTAAATCCTTACCACACCACAAAGTTTTAGATCTTGTCCAAATGAAAACATTTGCAGATGACAATTTCACAGTGGCTCAAATGAAAGTGCAGGAAACTTTGTGAGAACACTGGTTACCAGCATTTTCTCCTTTTCACGCAATGTTTTCAAAAGGCTTCTACCTAAGGGTCATTAAAAAAGTCGTCATTCTGTGGTAAATGGTTAACTCTTTACCAAACAACAAAATTTTAGCCTTGTCCAAATTGAACTCATATGCACACAATTGCAATTAAGCTGAAATAATGCATTTTTCTTTGATTTGGTAGAAAACATTGTGGGAAAATGAGAAAATGCTGGTTACCAGTTTCATAAGGGCTCTTTTCTGGATTCGTTAAAAGTCGGCACTGTGTGATAAAGGGTTACTATAGCAGAGTCCTTTTAAAAAGGCACTTTTCTATCCTTTAAATGATTCTTAGCATTTCTACTGTTGTCGGTTGAATGGTGTTATGTGCATACCAAACAAACAAACAAAGAAACAAAGAAACAAAGAAACAAACATACATACATACATACATACATACACCCATACATACATACAAACATACATACTACATACATGCATACATACACCCAAACATACATACATACATACATACATACATACATACATACATACATGTACATACATACATACAAACATACATATGTCATACATACATACATACATACATACATACAAACATACAAATGATACCAGTACCTGTAAAAACAACTGGATCTGATCCGGCCTCTTCAATGTAATAACAAATATGTCCAGATGTGTGACAGGGCGTAAACAAACATTTAACAGTTAAGTTTCCTACCTGAAAGTAAAATATAATTAAATGTCAATTAGATAATAAATTTTTTGACTTATCCATTTTCAAAAGCATTGAGACAAATTGGTTGTCGCTCAAGTAATGAGATTTCTCTGTAAAAGGTTTGATAAAAGTTCTAATTCTTTACCACACAATCCCAACTTTTAATGACCTTGCGAAAGCTGTATCTTCTCAGTCTCCTACAGTGTTTTCTTTCTTTTCAGAAACATATCTTTATTCAGTTACATGCATTTTCTTTATAGTCTGATCATCTTGATCTACACTATTTATAAAAGATCTAGGTCTTCTTTGTAATAGGTGTGCTAGAATTAGAAGAAAATCAGTGAATGCTTATCTCCATCACTTCACACATAAATAAAATCCAAAACTCAATCTCCCTTTATTGTTTAGATGCTATTATAATCAGTCCATGAAAACTTTGTACCTTTTCCTTCAAGTTTATAAAGGTTACAAATGTAATATTTCTGTCCTCCCCCACACCTTTTCTATCCTTCAACAAATGTGCCTGCCTTGTTGCATATTTTTTAGCAATATAGACCATTATATATTAGGACGAAAAAGAAATGCAGGGTAACCAACCTTTCCAGGTAGTTTAGAGGTGTATAACTGATTGAGAATTCAAAATTATGATTTTATGTTTACCACTGAACAGTTTTGAATATTTTGATGAAATTTCATTTCAGTGTGGCCAAAGGAAATAAGAAAATGGCTTCTTATTGACACTACTCACTCCTCAAAGGAAAAAAAGTAGTGACTGACTGCATATGGAAACTCAAAGCTTGTTCAATATCTTGTATGGTACCCTGCGTTTCTTTTTCGTCCTAGTATAGCTTAAATGGCATAATGGCACCTGCCTAGAATTAGCAGTGAGTTGTAAGATTGTTTTTACCGATAATACTAAACAAATCTATATGTTTAAGTTAACCCTGTACCACACAATGCCAACTTTTGACATTCCTGGAAAAGAGGCCTTTGTGAAAACATTGTGGGAAACTGAGAAAATGCTAGTAACCACTAACCAGCATTTTCTCCCTTTCCCACAAAGTTTTCTTCCCTTTCCAGAGCAATCTTCAAACTTTTGAGTCACATTAAATTTGTCATCTGCAAATGCTTTCAATTTGGACTAAGCCTAAATTTTGTCATTTGGTAAGAGTTAACCAGCATTTTCTCCTTTTCCAAAAAAATTTTCTACCCTTCACAAAACAAACTGCAAATTTTCAGTCACTTTTATTTTGACATCTGCAAATGCTTTCAATTTTTGACAAACCTAAAATTTTGTCGTCTGGTAACGGTTTAACTTAAGGATTGGGCACCCTAATGGGATTTGTGCAACACCCCTTTTCAAAAAAGACTTGGGTAATTCATAACTGATGTAGGGAATCAGCATCTATTAGCAGAATGATTACAGACAACCCATGTCTCGGCCGAATCCATGCGTTTATGTGCAAGGTAAAACAATGTTACAGGAATGTGCATTAGGGTGCCATAATTATAAGACTTGTACCTTAAACTCATCATTGTGCTTGACCAAGTTGGTCAAAGCCTTGATCCTCTGGTCTCCTCCATACATTGGCAGCTTCCCTCCCACCTTAGCAACCAGTTTCTCATTTCCACCAGCATGGTCCCAGTGATGGTGGGTTGTCATACCACATACTAAATTAACTTTTTCTTCCTTAACTGCAGTCAAAGCCTGCAAAAAAACCCTGATATTTTAGATCTGTTATACAGAATTCCTGCCCAGCCAGTTTGTTGTAAGTGGTCTGAGCCATTTACCATGTTACCACACAATCCCTACTTTTGATGACTCTGAGAAAGAAGCCTTTAGAAAACCAGCATTTTCTCCTCTTCCAACAATGTGTTTTACCCTTCCCAAAACAAATTTCAATTTTGAGCCACATTTATTTTGTCATCTTCAAGTGTTTTCAAGGCATTTCTAAGGTATCTCTAACTGACCCTAAATAACAGCAAGGATGAAGCCATTTCTTATGTGTATATGAAACCTTTTGATAGTGTAGAAAACATTGTGGCAAAAGGTGAAATTGCTTGTCATGAGCAATTTCACCTTTTGCCACAATGTTTTCCAAAGGTTCCTACAAGCAATGCGTAGAAATGAGTATCTATGGAGTAAAGGGTTAAGTAAGATCTGTGCTTTTAGAGGTCTGTTCAGTTTGGGTGAGTACTGTCATGTGCAAAAAATACTGATGGGCTGCTGGCCCTGATTAACATCTGCACATTTACACAAAGAGCAACAGAATTATTAACTTTTTCCAACACGGCAATAGTTTAGCCGGGTCCAATTCGAAAGCAATTGAAGACAACAATATGTATATGTCATGTAATATTAGATTGGAACAGTCTTGAAAACCTTGTGTGAAAAGGAGAAAATGCTGGTTACCAGCATTTTCTCCTTTTCCCACAGTCTTTTCAAAAGGCTTACCTTTAAGGGTCTTTTAAACTTGGTATCGTGTTTGTTACAGGGTTATTGGATGTCACTAAGAGTTATATGTCAATTACTCTTTGCCAAAATTCAGGCATTTTCATAAACCCAAGCTACTTGTACTATGGGAACTAACTATTCCATACCATGTACTGTACAAGTGGAAATTTTTGAGAAGTGGAAATTTGTGCAATTTGTGTGAAATTTCTGCTTGGGTATTTTACAGTGACTATACCAACAAACAATGTGTCTTAAGTGCACAGACATTGCTGTGACACAGTGCAAATGGTCTGTAATCGCTAATTTGCAAATCTTTTGACTTCTGTTTCACATGACAATATCAAAACCTTTTGAACGCTTTATAAATACACTGGCATAATTAAAGGTGGGTATTTAGAATTTTCACATCACGCCAAATTAAAAATCATATATGTCACTGAAATTTATATGAAAAAACAATACAAATCATCAGTAATTAAGAATCATAAAATTACAAAATAAATTTTTTTTGGTGATTTTCCCTTAAAAGGCTACGTAGCGTCTTAAGCTATTTTAAGATTTCCCGCCAAAATCAAAAAAGCATTGTGGGAATGTTAAGGGAATTGCACGTGACTTACGACTATTAAATTGCACAACATAACAAACATTTAATTATTTTCTATAATGTCCAGAACTTCGGATGCTATGTTTGAAGCTTCGTCTGTATATTTCCGGTATGTAAATGAGCGAGTTGCTCATGTAAAAACAGACCATGCTTCCCTTCAGTGTCGAGCTGGGCTGTAGTAAATCTCTGATTTATCTAGCTGTGGGATGGTTTTCGACTACTGGGGTTTAATGAATGAAAATTATAAGGCTTTGGGATTACAAGGATGATTTTTTTGTATTTTTTGTCCCAAAATCTGAAGGGCCACCTTTAAAGCAACTAATTTAAATTTTGATACTTAAATTAAACTTCAAAAATACGATTTTGTAGAAAGCTAGGGCAACAGTCAGGAAACCATTACCTCTTTACCAAATAACATTATTTCAGATTGGACCTAACTGAAAACATTTCCAGTGGACAATTTCAATTTGTCTCAAATGTGAAAATTTGTCCTTGATAGAGTAAAAAAATTGTGGGTAAAGGAGAAAATGCTGGTTACCAGCATTTTCTCCTTTACCCACAATGTTTTCAATACCTTCTTACCAGCATTTTCTCCTTTATCCACAATGTTTTCAATACCATCTTCTACCTGATCATAAAAACAACGGGATCTTGCTGTAGGGTAATATCAGTAAATTTCTCACGTCATCTGGTTCTACAGGGTCCACGATTGCGCAAGAATTGGTCTGGTCATCAATCAGCAGATACATGTAGTTATCGCCTAAAGCCGGAACCAACTTAATTCTCATCTTTCCAAGATTTGTAACTGTGCTCTGACAGTGGTTACGAAAAACTGAAAACAAAAATGATAAAGGCATGATGATGTTAACTCTTTACCGTAATTCACAAAAATTACGGTAGACTCCTCCAAATTGAAAGAATTGCTCTATAACTAAATAGACAGAAAAAACATAAGCCATATTCTGTGAAAAGGGATCTTACTTATCGACCCATGCGCAGTCCGTGCTAGTTTAAAGTTACATTTGTCTGCGAATCCATTCAATTTGGAAATTCTAAAATTTTTGTCATCATATCATGGTGAAGAGTTAAACCTTTTTACCAGATGACAAATATTTACATTCCTTTCACCTCATATTGGGGTTACATGTATCTCAGAAAGCCTGAGAACCTCAGCTGGAGTGTCGGGGCTGCAGGCAACTCACCCCAACGGTGGCGGGGGGGATGGGTGGGCAAAGTCTCCTAGCTGAAAATGAACTTTTCCTTTTAGAAAGTTCAATTTTCCATTGGCCACAATGTTTATAAAAAGTTATTGGCTGGAAGATGATCAAAGTTGCCTACTTCAAGAAATGTGTTATTAATCTAGAACACAACTCTTGACCTTGGGTCATTTCTTGTCCCAAAATATGACCTCCATTTTATTCGGAATTTTAACCCTTTACTGGCATTTCTATGGTATCTCTAACTGACCCTAAATACAATACAATACAATACAATACATTTATTTGCTTCAATGTAAACAATGTACACTTTGCAAAATATCAATGATGAAATAACAGAGTAGTCAACGTGATTTTTCATTTAATTGAAACTATCAAGCGGGAAAGAGAGTGAAGAAGCTATTCTGTAATTGAAAATTATACGTGACCTGTTTTAATTGAAGATCTTGTCCATTTTTTTAGCGAAATTGGAATAATTCTATTGTTGAGAGAATAGCTTGAATTATTTTTCTGGTGTTTATATGGTATTCAAACTACTTTCGTATCAAGCTTTTGAAAACATTGTAGCAAAAGGAGACAAATCACCCAGAAGTCAATATCTTGTGTGTGTGTGTTTTTTTGAAATAAAGCCTTTGAAAACATGCGAATTTTTGGTACTTCTTTGGTAATAACTTATAAGAAAAATATGGCAAAGGTGATATGTAATGCGACTATTGAAAACAGAGAAGTGGAAGGCGACGTAATTCAGCGAAGTTAACATAACTAAATAACAGCAAGAATGAAGCCGTTTCTTATGTGTATATGACACCTTTTGATTGCATAGAAAACATTGTGACAAAAGGTGAAATTGCTCGTCACGAGCAATTTCACCTTTTGCCACAACGTTTTCCAAAGGCTCCTACTAGCAATGTGTAGAAATGAGTATCTATGGAGTAAAGGGTTAAACAAATAATCATACACCTTGTATTAAATCCATTACTGAATAAGTACAACTACAATGGTATTACATCCCTGCAATTGAGCAGTTTCAGATAATTATCAGTGTATATGTCTGGGGAAAACACGATTTCTTCACCTTTTCCCATAACGTTTTCCTGTATTTGAAAAACACTAAATTTTTCCTTTCTTCATTATGGATTTTTCAACCATAAAATTTGTACAAGTGTTTGGTAGGTCTTAGAGAAGCTTGTATAAATCTAAGGTTCTTAACATTTACTGTGCTTGGAAGGGTAGAAAATATTGTGGGAAAAACCAGCATCTTCTCCTTTTCCTACAATGTTATCTTTGAAATGGTGGGAAACAATGACTACAAGAATTTCTCCTTCACTCTCACTGATCTGAGGAGTATTTTCATTGAGGGCTGCTAAAAAAATTGACTGCTAAGTAAAGGGCTTAAGTCTCTCTCTGTCAATACATAGGATTCAATCATTGTTTACTAAAAGTATAAAATTTACCCCAAAACCACATTATCCAAGTTTTACCTAAACTGATGCTGAATGCTTTCAAAAACATTGTGGGAAAAGGATATAATGCTGGATACCAGCATTTTCTCCTTCTCTTCTATTATCTTTCCTACCAAAGGCCAATTGCACTTTTAAGCCACAATTAATATATTTATTGTCTACAAATGCTTTCAATTTAGATTACTGTAGTCTCAAATTATCTCAGTTGGTAGACAGTTTTACATTATCTATATTCTGCGATGAATGTTTAAAAAGTTGTTTCAACAAATGATCACTGATATCAACACACCATTTGTCACTCCATATAAAGTCCTAGATTTTGACCTTTCAAGACACCCGACTGGCTCAGTGTTTCATCCAGGATTTGATAAAAAGTTTGGAATTTGCGTGCAAGCTTTCAGAAGAAAAAAGTTGGGGATTTGCAAAAATTTGGGGGGCCCAAGAGGCAATGAATACACATCTAACTAAAACACCATGTTCTGTGTTGTGTACAGTTTCACGAGATTCCCTTGTTGGCCTCAATAGGATTAACCCTTTACCATACAATGATGACTTTCAACGCCCCTGAAAGAGAAGGCAGGCTTTTGAAAACATTGTGGGAAAAGGAGAAAATGCTGGTTACCAGCATTTTCTCCTTTTTCCACAATGTTTTCTATTCAATCAAAGAAAAATAATTGTTTATGAGCCACACTGAAGCTGTCATCTACAAATGCTTTTAATTCAGACAAGTCTAAAATTTTGTCGTGTTGTAAAGGGTTAATAATGATCAAGGCTTCTTCAGCTTCCTTATCAGCTTTCTGGGATGAGCCCTCAAAGGATACAGGAGACAAAGAGCAAATAGTCACTTATTTTACACTTTAACAAATCTGAATTGCAAACAAGCCCAGGCAGTGGTTTTCTCGACCCTGGGAAGAAAAGCTTTTGTAAATCTTGTGGGAAAAGGAGAAAATACTGGTAAACAGCATCTCCTTTTCCCAGAAGGTTTTCTATCTTTTCAGAGGTTGGGGTGGGGAGAGGGAAGAAATTGTCTGCAAATGCTTGAAATATGTAAACTTAATATTATGTAGACAATATTCTCCCAGTATTTAAAGCAAAGAGGCATTTTCAGTTAAATGGAGAAACCAATAGAACTGACAACTAGTTGGTTTGCTCTTGTCATTTCAAAGCGATAATCGATTGAGATTTTAAACCAATTGATCAACACTAATCAGCAGTAACACGAGGATGAAATCTATCGCAATGACTAGCATCAATTTTTCGGAAATCAGAGAAGCAATCCAAGCATGGGTTCTAACTAGCAACCCCTGTTAATTTGGAGTTAAATTTCTTCTCAACGTAACCCTCTACTATACAATTCTGAGTCTAAACGACCCTGAAGGAGAAGGATTCTGTGGACCTGCTGGGAAAGGAGAGAATGCCTGTAACCAGTGTTTTCACCATTTTCCACAATAGTTTCGATCCTGTTGAGGACTACTGTTTCTTTCGTCTCACTTTGATTGTTTTCTGCCACAGCGTTCAACTTAGAAGAGAATAGAATTTGTCGTTTGGTACAGTTAAAGCAGTAGGTATCTACTGCAAATAAAAAATTTGCTTGGCAGTGTCAAACCGGAAGTCACACAAAAATAAGAAGTTACGGATATAATGAAGAGGTGGATATAGTGGCCCTACAGCCAGCGTCCACTGGTGATCCTAATGTATCCTATGGTAAATATATAACATATCTTCACATATTCTTCGTTGTACAGATTATGATTACAAATGCCTGAGAAAAAAGTGGTCTCTTTCACCGGTTCCTTGGCTTTACCCTTTTTTCATAAGTTTCATTTTGCATGATCAGGAACTCTGCTTCCTTGCAACATGGACAAGACAAAAGTAAAACAAAGACTAAAAATATAGGTCAAATACGTCGCTTATTATAAATTCTAAAGAGGACGTTTCGATCAGTAGAGTGTATTGATGTACACTTAGGATAATTTTAACGGGGATTAGGAATCAAACTAACACCGGGTGAAAAAAAAAATCCTGGTAAAACATACTTATTGCTATCAATAAATCGATGACAGTCCTAAATTATGTAAGCAAGTAATAAAGATTATAAAAGTTAAGCAAATAAAAATAAAACCTAGAGATGAAACAGATGCTGTCGCCCGAAATAGGTTCCTGACAGTTCTAGTGGTAAACCTCATGGGGACAGTTTACCTGAACACCGCCCATGTCGTAAAAGTAAATAAATATTTGCATAAGTATCAAATTAAGAAACCAACGTTAAATAAATTTCGACGCTAACTTAGTTGATAATAGGAGTAGTGAAAAATTGAGATACACTAAAAAATTTTAAAGTACATGTTGACGTACAGTTTGCTTTACGGTATTTAATTCGGATCCGTCCGACGTAAGCATCTGTTTTCATGCTCTTGATGAAAGGATCCTAGGCCAAAATAGGTCGATAGTTTTTGAAAGCTAGTATTTTTTTAGTCTCATTACCTACAATGATTTCTAAATGATCATGAAAGTGTGTTTTTTAAGAAATTCCAAAGAATCATGTGTTTTCGCGTCTACCAGAAACCCAAATGGCGGGCGACATTACTTTCCAATCAGGATCTGCGATTCTGTCCCTTTTCTGTGTTTACAAATACCTTTTATGCCTGGAAATGGCCTTCAGCCAATGTTGGCATAAAACCCTCAAAATCTCACGGCTGTACAGTTAAATATGCATAATTGGGGCTTGTTTTCTCATTATGCAGGGTCCTGCGTGGCTTACTGGTGATGTGTATGACTTGTAACCTGGAGAGCCTGTCTCGACCCAGTCTGTAAGAGTGTCCTTGAACAAGCAACTTCAGAGCCATGAAATACATGAATTTCATGTGTGCCGTGATATGACTGAACTAATGTGGAAAGTGGTCAAAAAGCATTCAATCAGTCGTGTTTTCAAAGTCTTATAAACAAAGTCTGTAATAAAGAAACAAATGGACAAATGCATACTAGCAGAACTGCAGGGACTGGGCAGGATTTAGACCTAGAACCCCGGTTGAGGCAAACTTTCTTTCCGGCATATTTTGGCCTCTCACATCTGCTGTTCAAGCATGTGAGAAAAGTAGTCAGTGGCTTTGGAAAGAAAGCTGTGTAAGTACTGGTGTGAGAAAGCCAGGAAACACATGTGCGTCACTGACGGCCATGATATGACCTTAGCTGTTAAAGTGGGGTTAAACCCCAATACAACCACCAATCAGGCCTAGAACACCAGACTAAAGGCTCCCTAATGCAGTTGTTAGATATTTCATTTAAGTCAGGATGAAGCCATGCATGAAGAGATGACCTCCCGTAATATTTCCCCTCTTTTATAATTGATAAATGACTTAAAGCAGTATCAAGCAGGACATCCTTTTTTGGACAACAAATTTGATTAGTGGATCAATGGTCAATCCTGCAATCCTGGACAAGTCCATATCTTACAAACAAGGTCAGTAACAAGGAAATAAGTGAACAAATGCATAGCAGAAATACACGGACAGGGCAGGATTCGAACCTAGAACACATGGACAAACAGCAACACCATAACCACTGAGCTACAGAGGAAGTATGAGATGCATAACATAGAGGTCACCAAATTAAGCCTCACTAGAAGCATTTGGCTTTTTGGGAGTGTCCTTTTGCAAGACCCTTCAGAGCTCCAGCCTTGTGCTGACAATGCCATGGGCATACAGGAGATGTCAGTCTGATAAGACTGAAATAATGTTCAACTCTTTACCAAATGACAAAATTATAGACTAGTCTTTACTGCAAACAACAAAATACATAGTATACCAGTATAAAGTTCTGACAAATTGAATTTGGATTTTAAAAGGGTAGAAAACATTATTGGTTACCAGCATTTTCTCCTTTTCCAACAATGTTTTCCAAAGGCCTCTTTCTCAGGGCTGTTAACCCTTTCCCAAACAAATAGACCAAATTGAAAGCATTTGCAGACGACAATTCAACTCTAGCTGAAAAGATGATATCTGTCTATGATAGGATAGAAATCATTGAAGGAAAAGGAGGAAATGCTGCTTACCAGCATTTTCTCCTTTTCTCACAATGTTTTCAAAAGGCCACTGTTCTAGACCCATAAAAACCAGGGATTGTTTGGGAAAGGTTTAAAAGTTGCGATTGTGTGGTAAAGGGTTAAAGCTGTATAAAACACCATTCAATCTATAAACAAATTTAGTTTGGTCGCAACATGCATAGCAGCAATTCATGGCGTTTGTTATTTTTTTCCAGCGTGAAATCAAGAATGATCCATTTCTCTGTGATAAGCCGCAGCACTGATGGACTTGCCCTGACTGCCAACTCTGACAGCCCACCTTTATCTAGTCACCCTGGTCTTGAAGATGCATACAGGAACATGAAAATGTTGTCGAGAATCTCATCCAAATTTCCAGATAGATGTTGTCTCCCTGGGGGCTCGTATACAATTTAGTAAGTACATGTAATTAAGCCATCCTGTGTGAAAAGGGGGCTTTACTCATTTGCGAAAAGTATCAACCCATGTCTCTTGGCCGAAACTGATCTCTAATGACTGATTTCCCGTATGTTCCAGGACCATTCTATCTCATTATTAAATTGATTGTCTTACGAACAAAGTCGCTAACAAAGAAACAAATGAATAAATGCATGACAGAAATTAGGAATCAGGCAGGATTCAAACCCCAGAAGTCCCAGTCAAAAGGCCAATACCTTAACCACTGAGCCAAAGAGATATCTCCCTGACAAAGTAGACAGGTATTGTATTTAAATCCGGACGAAGCCATGCAGGAAGGAGTGGTCTCCTGTAACACACCCCCTCTTAAAATCATCATTTATTAATGACTCAAAGCCTTATTAAGCAGAAAGTCCATTTCTTTTGACAACAAATGGAGTTAAAGGCTCAATGACCAATCCTGGACAAGCCCCCATCTTACAAACAAAGTCTGTAACAAAGAAACATATGAATAAATGCATGGCAGAAATAAGGGACTGGGCAGGATTCAAACCCCAGAAGTCCCAGACGAAAGGCCAATACCTTAAACACTGAGATAAAGAGATATCTCCCTGATGCAGTAGTCAGATATTGTATTTAAATTGGGACGAAACCATGCAGGAAGGAGTGGTCTCCCGTAACAATTGTGAAAAATTGGCTATTATGGATCAATTTATGTGATGGCTTGATAGGTAAAATGTATTACAGAGGTGCATCAAGCTCCCTTTTTGCCACAGCATAGCTCAATTATTTGTGAAGAGTGTAGAGAAGTAACTGTATGTATTTTAGGGTTTTAAAAGCTATATCACTCTTGTTCTTCACTCACTACCTATGCCGTGGGCACCCACTAGAATTGATCTTTCTGCCAATTTTGATTGACATGTCACAACCAATCAAAATGCAGTGTAGCATGCCATGTAAACAAACTTTATGACAAGTGATGGACTTCACTAATGTAAATTAACTTGAAGTTTTTTTTTTTTTGTCTTTTATATCAAAGAAGATATAATTGAGCCATGCTCTGAGAAAAAGGGGTTTAATGCATCTGCAAACAGTATTGGCCCAGGTCAGCCTGCGCAGGCTGACCTGGGCCAAAAGTTTTCACTATTGGTCAATTTTCTGTTTGTCAAAGGACCAAGCTACCTCATGGTTTTAGTCGGTTATTGAAAAAAGTAGCTCCTATGGACCAATAATTTAATAATTATATGATGACTTGGGCTAGTATCGTGCGTACGGAAGATGCATAAACCCATTACCACACAATACCTACTTTTGACGCCTCTGAGAAAGAAGCCTATAGAAACCATTGTGGGAAAAGGAGAAAATGCAGGTAACCAGCATTTTCTTCTTTTCCCACAATGTTTTCTACCTTTTCCAAATCAAATTTCAATTTTTGAGTCAAGTTTATTTTGTTGTCCGCAAATGCTTTCAATTTTGACCAGTCTAAAATTTTGTTGATTGGTAACAGGTTAAGCTCCCTTTTGCCCAAGTATGGCATGGCTAAATTATTTCTAAACTGATTTTAGGTTGAATGTAAGAATCATGTGGTAAGATACATGTATTTGTTACATAATATAACCTAAAAAGAAAAACTGATTTATCCAAAAACCTAGATCTACATAAAATGTTGCCAGCGGAATAAACCTGGATTCTGAAAAACCAGCCACTCTACCAAACAGTACCTTTACTACACTATCCAGAGTTTTAACGACCCTGAGGAAGCAGCTTTTTGAAAACACTGTGGGAAAAGGAGAAAATGCTGGTAACCGGTCTTTTTTTCCTTTTCTCACAATGTTTTCTAACCTTTCAGAGAATGATTTCCTCGCTTGTGCAACTACTGATTTGTCCTCTGCAAATACTTTCAGTTTGGACCAGTATGAAAATTTGTCATTTGGTTAAAAGCTTTCAAAAAAGAAAGAATGAATACATGTATGTCAAAATGTATTATTTCTTCTGGTGAAATCTGATTAAAGGAACATTTCAAATTCCAAACCATAACTCGTTGATAGTCGTAATTGTTCATTGAAAAAGAGCAAGAGGAAAAACTACATTTTATCGACAGCCACTTGTCATCCTTTTTCATGAAAGAGTTCACATTGCAAGGGTTAAAGCACTGGATTGTAAGGTAAAGGGTTTTTGAGCTTCTAATTTTTCTCTTTTTTTAAATTTTATTTCAGTTTCATAACAGCTCTAGATCTGTCACTCTTTGTCTTGTGTGATGTCACATACCCAAAAGTTTTGGCCTTTTCCTTCCTTACGGATTTGCAGAAAGAATTTTTACAGTTTTATGACAAGAAAAAAGTGATGGCAGTGGATCGACCATATGCTCTGATTGAATTTGGTTTGTTTATCTTACTGTTTGTATTTATTTCATGGGTTTGCCTATGGAAAGTCTTGCAAAGAGAGCCATGCACTGACAAAAGGTGGTTTAAGTCCTTACCAAACGACAAACTTTAGACTGGCCCAAATTGAAAGCAATTGCAGAAGACAAAAGAAGCATGACTGAAAAATCTAAACTTGACTTTGAAAGAGTTGAAAACATTGTGGGAAAAGGAGAAAATGCTGGTTACCAGCATTTACTCCTTTTCCCACAATGTTTTCAGAAAGTTTCTTCCAAAGGATTGTAAAGATGACAGATTGTTTGGTAAAGGCTTAATGCACCCTAGTACTGCACGATAGTAAGCAAGTTACCACATAATTATGGTTCCATGAAAATCCATTTTGTATAACAACAACAACTGAATCATGAGATAGAATGATCTTCAAATATGTAGAAAAAGTTGGTTGGTTATATGCATTTATTTATTGTCGCTACAGGTTGCCCATCTTAGCAACCCCAGAAGACAGTTAGTTGTTAAAGAGGATAGTGCAAGGATACAGGTCGAAACTACTGTGAGCTTCACCTGGTTCTTTAACTTGCTTGGTGTATAGCACCGTCACACGGGACCTCAGTTTAATGTCTCATCCAAAAGACTATTAGTATTGAACCCACAACCTGTAGTGACCCGAAACATTGTGTTCACGAGTCCTAATCTCTACCTACTGAGCTATATCAGCTGGTAAATAGAAAATGTGCACAATGCAAAAAGGTGTCAACTCTTGTCACTATGCAGGGACTGCCCAAACTGACATGGGTCGATACTTTTTGCAGATGTATTTAAACCTCATTTTCACAGAGCATGCCATGAGTATAATTTTATCATAATAAAATGGAACAGCTTTAGATAAACCTTTACCACACAATGCTGACTTTTAATGACCCTGAGAAAGAAAATTTTCGAAAACATTGCTGGAAAAGGAGAAAATGCTGGAAACTTCTTTCTCAGAATATGGCAGTTACCAGGGTGTTCTTCTATTCCCAAGATTTTATTAAAAACCTTCTTTCTTAACCCTTTACCACACAAAAACATTTTAGACTAATCCAAGTTAAATCCATTTGCAGATGAGAAATCAAGTACAATTCAAAAATTGAAATTTGTTTTTGAAGGGTAGAAATCATTGTTTGAATAGGAGAAAAGGCTGATCAGTAGGATTTTTTCTTTTCCCCAATAATGCTGTCAAAAGCCGTCTCTTTCAGGCTCATTTAATCTTGGCATTTTGTGTTAAAGGGGTAAGGTTGTCAAACCGTGCATTGCTTGGTAAAGGGTTAACCCTTTACCAAATGACAAAATGTTAGACTGGTCCAAATTGAAAGCACTTGCAGACGATAAAATAAATGTAACTCAAAAATGGATATTTGTTTCCAGCAGGGTAGAAAACATTGTGGGAAAAGGAGAAAATGCTGGTTAACAGCATTTTCTCCTTTTTCCACAATGTGTTCTATAGGCTTCTTTCTCAGAGGTGTTAAAAGTCGGGATTGTTTGGTAAAGAATTAAGCAAAATTTGAAAAAGAAACAACGTTTCCTTATTTCATTCCTTCAGATTATCCTTTACAAAAATTAAAACAGAGATACAACAATCCAAGAACATTGAGTTCGAAAGTCAACCTACATACTTTAAGCGAAGAATTACAATTACGCCCGCCATATGTGTTGTGTGAGGAGGAACTGAGACCAAATTATGGCCGAACCAATGACAATTTTAAATCTACCTCAGGTTTGTTGTCTTTATCCAGTTTATGGAGTGGCAGAAGAAAGAGGGACCTACATTCGTAATATACTCATCTTAACCCTTTACCAAACAGCAAAATTTTAGGTTTGTCCAAATCAAAAGCATTTGCAGACGACAAAATAAAAGTAACTGAAAATTTGAAAATTGTTTTGTAAAGGATAGAAAACATTGTGGGAAAAGAATCCAGCATTTTCTCCTTTGCCCACAATGTTTTCTAAAGGCTTCTATCTCGGGGGCATCAAAAGTAGGGATTGTGTGGTAATGGGTTAATAGTATTTGACAAAATTTTGAATTATCCAAATTGAAAGCACTTTGTAGGCAAGCTAAATTTTTTTCCTTTTTGAAGCCATCTTTGCCGTGTTAAAACTACAGAATGCGTGGTGAAAAAGTTATACGGAACACTTTTTTTCAAAGATTTTTATTTGATTGGTCATTTAACGCTTTACTCCATAGATACTCATTTCTACGCATTGCTTGGAGGAGCCTTTGGAAAACATTCTGGCAAAAGGTGAAATTGCTCGTGACGAGCAATTTCACCTTTTGTCACAATGTTTTCTATGCTATCAAAGGTGTCATATACACATAAATAGTTTTATCCTTGCTGTTATTAAGGGTCAATTAAAGATACCATAGAAATGCCTTATGGGGTAAAGGGTTAAAAGTGTGTAAATTTCTCGGGATTTACCTCATTTCCTTGACATTCTACACTTTGCATGTAAGATCATGTAACAGCTACACTTATTCTGCATGGGTAGCTGTGTGGTTAGTGTATTTAACTTATGACCGGTTGGTTTTGGGTTTGATACTTAGTTTAACCCTTTCCCAAACAACAAATTTTGGACCCTTCCAAACCGGAAGAGTTTGCAGACGACAATTTTAGATTTGGAGAAAATTGCAGAAAGTTCTCAGAAAGGTTAGAAAACACTGTGGCAAAAGGGAGAAATTGCTCATTTCGAGCAATTTCTCCTTTTCCCACAGTGTTTTCAAAGACTTTTACTGCATACACGTAAAAAACAGGGCTTCTTTGGAAAAGGGTTAAGCAAACTCTATTCCTTTTTCCTCTAACCTCTGATGCAAGGGAAAAAAGTAGCTGGTGCTTTGGAAAGAAAGTTGTTTCAGCACTGGTATGGGAAAGCCAGGAACCACATTCGTAGGTGTACTGAATGGCATGATATGAGCTAAACTGTTGAAAAGGCATTCAACTCCAATACTCACAAGCCACTCCCAAGTTCAAAATGTAAGGGGAAAATGTGCCTTTTACTAAAATTTTGACAATAATGACTTTTATATGTCACTCTGATTGCACTCTTGTTTATGCTATATATGTGTTAAACTGTTTAGCACTTAGTTCCGAAATCTTAAAGACCTGAAGAAAGAACCTTTTGAAAACCTTGTGGAAAAAGGAGGAAATGCCGGTAACCAGCATTCTCTCCTCCACCCATAAAGTTTTCCACTCTTTCACAGACAATCGTCATCTCTGATACATTTAATATTTAACCCTTTCCCAAAGGACGAATTTTGGACTCTTCCAAACTGAAAGAGTTTGCAGACGACAATTTTAGATTTGGAGAAAAATGCAGAAAGTACTCAAAAAGGTTAGAAAACACTGTGGGAAAAGGAGAAATTGCTCGTTACGAGCAATTTCTCCTTTTCCCACAGTGTTTTCAAAGACTTTTACTGCAGACGTGTAAAAACCAGGGCTTGTTTGGGAAAGGGTTAGGCAAACTCTTTTCTTTTCCTCTACCTCTGACGCAAGGGAAAAAAGTAGCTGGCGCTTTGGAAAGAAAGTTGTTGGGGGCACTGGTATGAGAATGCCAAGAACCACATTCATAATCGTAGGTGTACTGAATGCCACGATATGGTCCAAACTGTTAAAATAGCATTCAACTCCAATACTAACAAACAAAAGCCACTCCCAAGTTTAAAATGTAAGGGGAAAATGTCCCTTTTACTAAAATTTAGACAATAATGACTTTTGTATGTCACTCTGATTGCACTGTTGTTTATGCTATATATATGTGTTAAACTGTTTAGCACTTAGTCCCGAAATCTTAAAGACCTGAGGAAAGAGCCTTTTGAAAACCTTGTGGAAAAAGGAGGAAATGCCGGTAACCAGCATTTTCTTCTCCACCCATAAGGTTTTCCATCCACTCTTTCACAGACAATCATCATCTCGGATACATTTAATATTTAACCCTTTCCCAAAGGACAAATTTTGGACTCTTCCAAACTGCAAGAGTTTGCAGACAACAATTTTAGATTTTGAGAAAATGGCAGAAAGTTCTCAAAAAGGGTAGAAAACATTGTGGGAAAAGGAGAAATTGCTCGTTAGGAGCAATTTCTCCTTTTCCCACAGTGTTTTCAAAAGACTTGTACTGCAGACACGTAAAAGCCAGGGCTTGTTTGGGAAAGAGTTATTTTGTTGTGAGCAAATGCTTTCGACTTTGACAGGTATAAAATTGTATTGTTTGGTAAAGGGCTAACTACATCTTGGAAACAGACAAATCAAGAAAAGAAATTTTGGGAAAATTGTTTTTAGCTCACCTGAGCACAAAGTGCTCATGGTGAGCTATTGTGATCGTGCTGTGTCCGGCGTCCGTCGTCCGTCGTGCGTCGTCCGGCGTCAACTTTTTACCTTGTGTACGCTCTAGAGGCCACAGTTTTAGTCGGATACTCATGAAAATTGGTCAGGATGTTTGTCTCGATGAAATCTCGGACGAGTTCGAAAATGGGTCATGTGGGGTCAAAAACTAGGTCACTAGGTCAAATCTTAGAAAAACCTTGTGTACGCTCTAGAGGCCACATTTTCGGTCGGATACTCATGAAAGTTGGTCAGGATGTTTGTCTGGATGATATCTCGGACGAGTTTGAAAATGGGTCACGTGGGGTCAAAAACTAGGTCACCAGGTCAAATCTTAGAAAAACCTTGTGTACGCTCTAGAGGCCACATTTTCGGTCGGATACTCATGAAAGTTGGTCAGGATGTTTGTCTGGATGATATCTCGGACGAGTTCGAAAATGGGTCACGTGGGGTCAAAAACTAGGTCACCAGGTCAAATCTTAGAAAAACCTTGTGTACGCTCTAGAGGCCACATTTTCGGTCGGATACTCATGAAAGTTGGTCAGGATGTTTGTCTGGATGATATCTCGGACGAGTTCGAAAATGGGTCACGTGGGGTCAAAAACTAGGTCACCAGGTCAAATCTTAGGAAAACCTTGTGTACGCTCTAGAGGCCACATTTTCAGTCGGATACTCATGAAAGTTGGTCAGGATGTTTGTCTGGATGATATCTCGGACGAGTTCGAAAATGGGTCACGTGGGGTCAAAAACTAGGTCACCAGGTCAAATCTTAGGAAAACCTTGTGTACGCTCTAGAGGCCACATTTTCAGTCGGATACTCATGAAAGTTGGTCAGGATGTTTGTCTGG
The DNA here is from genome assembly GCA_943736015.1 of Tridacna crocea. Classification (NCBI taxonomy): domain Eukaryota; kingdom Metazoa; phylum Mollusca; class Bivalvia; order Cardiida; family Cardiidae; genus Tridacna; species Tridacna crocea. The sequence goes on from OX031069.1 coordinate 23,821,774, forward strand.
ATGATATCTCGGACGAGTTCGAAAATGGGTCACGTGGGGTCAAAAACTAGGTCACCAGGTCAATGTTAGAAAAACCTTTTGTACGCTCTAGAGGCCACATTTTCAGTCGGATACTCATGAAAGTTGGTCAGGATGTTTGTCTGGATGATATCTCGGACGAGTTCGAAAATGGGTCACGTGGGGTCAAAAACTAGGTCACTAGGTCAAATGTTAGAAAAACCTTTTGTAGGCTCTAAAGGCCACATTTTCAGTCCGAAACTCTTGTAAGTTGGTCAGAATGTTTGTCTTGATGATATCTCAGACAGGTTTGAAAATGGGTCATTGGGGGTTAAAAACTAGGTCACCAGGTCAAATCTTAGAAAAACCTTGTATATACTCTGGATGCCACATTTTCAGTCCAACACTCTTGAAAATTAGTCAGAATGTTTGCCTTTATAATATCTTGGATGAGTTTGAAAATGGGTCATGTTGGGTCAAAAACTGGGTCAATAGGTCAAATGTTATAAACACCTTTTGTATGCTCTGGAGGACACATTTTCAGTCTGATACTCCTAAAACTTGTTCATAATATTTGTCTTGGTGATACCTTGAATGAGATTGAAAATGGGTCATGTGGAGTCAAAAACTAGGTCAATGGGTCAAATATTAGAAAAACCTTGTGTACACTCTAGAGGCTACATTTTCTGCCTGATATTCTTCAGACTTGGTCAGAATGTTTGTTTTGGTGATGTCTCAAAAGAGTTTGATAATGGGTAATTGTCGGGTCCAAAACTAGGTCACTTGATGAAATCTTAGAAAAACCTTTTGTACACTGTAGAGGCCACATTTTCAGTCCAATACTCATGAAACTTGGCCAGAATGTTTGTCTTATTGATATCTCAAAAGTGTTTGATGATGGGTAATGTCTGATAAAAAACTAGGTCACTGGGAAACTAGATGGTGCGTGTTTGGTCAATAAACTCAGGTGAGCGATTTCAGGGCCATCATGGCCCTCTTGTCTTTACATGTTATAGCTCTGTCTTAACTCACTACCAAACGACAAAATTTTATGTTTGTCCAAATCGAAAGCATTTGCAGACGACAAAATAATAGTGACTGAAAATTTGAAATTTGTTTAGTGAAGGGCAGAAAACATTTTTGGAAAAGGAGAAAATGCTGGTTACCAGCATTTTCTCCTTTTCCAACTATGTTTTCTAAAGGCTTCTTTCTCAGGTTTGTCAAAAGTAAGGATTGTGTGGTAATAGGTTAAAAACTACATGAGTTTATTAACTGTAACAGCACAGGTATGCCTAATTTACATTCCAGTTTACCACTATGGGGTATATAATGATTTAACCCTATACCACACAATGCCGACATTTAATGGCCCGAAATGGTCTTTTAAAAACATTGTGAGAAAAGGAGAAAAATGCTGGTAACCAGCATTTTCTCCTTTTCCCACAACGTTTTGTACCCTATCAAAGAAAAATGCATCATTTTCGCCACACTGAAATTGTCGTCGGCAGATGCTTTCAATTTAGAATAGTCTAAAATTTTGTTGTGCAGTAAAGGGGTAAAGGGTTAACCCTTTACCAAACAATCCATAGTTTTAATGACCTTGAGATTTTAAGCCCTTTAAAAACATTATGGGAAAAGGAGAAAATGCTGGTAACCAGCATTTTCTCCTTTTTCTCCCTATGTTTTCTACCCATCCCTAAACAAAATTCAATTTTTCAGTCATATTTATTTTGTCAACTGCAACAGATTTCAATTTGGACCAGTCTGTAATTTTGTCATTTGGTAAAGGTCTAAACATATTGTGGGAATAGGATCAATGACTTAATCAGGCAATTGTTGCTAAAGCTTCAATTTTAATGTTGTAAAATGTGATATTTGTATATTAACTCTTTACCTCAAAATCCAGACTTTTAACGAGCTTGAGAAAGAAGCCTTATGAAAACATTGTGGGAAAAGGAGAAAATGCTGGTAACCAGCATTTTCTCCTTTTCCCACAATGTTTTCTTTCCTTCCCAAAAGAAATTTCAAATTTTCAGTCACTTTTAGTTTGTCGTCTGCAAATGCTTTCAATGTGGACCAGTCTAAAATTTTGTCGTTTAGTACTGAGTTGATAAGGGAAAAAACAGCAATCTTTTTTTCATTGTAGCTGTCACAAATAACAGATACTTACCATTACAACTACTTGGTGCAATATCTCTGGGTCTAAACTGTTTTTGTGCTGTTTTAAACTTAACTAGAGGTATACATGTACTAAACGAATCTCATTCCCATATTGATGAGGTAAGACTAATAAGCTCAACTGTTTGTTTACAAAATATGATATCCTTTTCTAAAGAAATATTTTGTGCTTTTTAGCTCACCTGAGCACAACATGCTCATGGGGAGCTTTTAGGATCACCCAGTGTCCGTCATGCGTTGTGTGTCGTCAACAGATCTTTAAACATCAACTCCTCCTAAAGCGCTGGGCCAATTTGGAACAAACTTGGCCCTCTTGTTTGAAACTTAACAAGAGATATACATGTACTGAGTCTGCATCAATCTCATTCCCATATTGACAGGGTAAGACTAACAAGTTTAATTATTTGTTTACTAAACTTGATATCCTCTTCTCAAAAAGTATTAATTTTAATAATTATAATATACAAGAGCTTTCGAGGATAAAACAGCCTTCTTCAAGTGTGATCCTGTAACACAATGCAGGTGTTCATGCAACGTCCAAAGTTTTGGACGTTGTATGAACTACTGCATTGTATCACAGGATTACACATGAGGAAGGCTGTTGTACCATGGAAAGCTTGTGTGGATTATAATAATTAGAATCAAACTGTATGCAAAGAATTCATTTAGGTACTTAAACAGCATTGTTGTTGTCGTTGGATCACTGATATCTTTTTGATCTCTATGTCATAAGCACTGAGATAGATACTTCATATTCAAGTTACTTGTTATTTTCAGGAGGGAAATCCAAACAAATGGCCTGACTGAATGGCTCAGTGGTAAGCGTATCTGACTTGTGGCCTGGTGGCCATGGGTTCGATACCCGTTTGTGGCAAAATTTTTTTTCGGCCTCTCACCTCTAATGCATGTGAGAAAAGTAGTCAGTGGCTTTGGAAAGAAAAGTTGTGCTAGTACTGGTGTGGGGAAGCCAGGAAACACATGGGTGTGTCACTGGTATGATATGACCCAAGCTGTTAAAATGGCGTTTAACTTCCATACAAACAAACACACCAAACCAATGGAACAGATAAGCCTTAAAAAATACTTTTGCAACAGTTATTTATCACATGACCTCCCTTGGCTGCTTTAATTGTTATATTCCCATCCTTATAATATATACCTTTGATTTCACAATTGTGTGACATCATTATAATTATGATGTCGTTTTATACTTATTTCATAATAGTGAATTGGATATTACAGTGGGTATATCAATAGACGGGTATGCATCATCTAATCAATACTTTGTGAAATTATATTATTGTTATATGATAAAAGAATCTCACATTCGTTTACATTTGAGATAAAATCTTATTAAATATGTCAACAAAAAATGTTATTAAGCTCACCAAAGGCTGGTTTAACCCTTTACCACATAATAACGATTTTGAATTACCCTAGCCTGAAGAAGAAGCCTTTTGTAAACATTGACAAAAAAGGAGAAAATGCTGGTAACAAGCATTTTTAGCTCACCTGAGCACAAAGTGCTCATGGTGAGCTTTTGTGATCGCCCAATGTCCGTCGTGCGTCGTCTGTCGTCCACAATTTCTTTAAACATCTTCTCCTCCTAAACCACTGGGCCAATCTTGATGAAACTTGGCAGGGATGTTCCTTGGGTGAAGCTCTACCAAAGTTGTTCAAGAGATTGAATTCCAGGCATGACTCTGGTTGCCATGGCAACCAAAAGGAAAAAAATATCAAAATCTTTGAAAATCTTCTTCTCTGAAACTAGAAGGTGCAGAGCTTTGATATATAGTATGTAACATCTCCTAGTGGACCTCTACCAATATTGTTCATATGATGTCCCTGGGGTCAAAACTGGCCCCACCCCGGGGGTCACAAGTTTGAAACATAGGAACAAAGAAGGAAAACTTTAAAAATCTTCTTCTCTGAAACTAGAACGTGTAGAGCTTTGATACTTGGTATATAGCATCTCCTAGTGGACCTCTACCAAGTTTGTACATATGATGCCCCTGGGATCAAAACTGGCCCCGCCCAGGGGGTCACAAGTTCGAAACATAGGAACAAAGAAGGAAAACTATAAAATTCCTCTTCTCTGAAAGTAGAAGGTGCAGAGCTTTGATATTTGGTATGTAACATCTCCTAGTGGACCTCTACCAATATTGTTCATATGATGTCCCTGGGGTCAAAACTGGCCCCACCCCGGGGGTCACAAGTTTGAAACATAGGAACAAAGAAGGAAAACTTTAAAAATCTTCTTCTCTGAAACTAGAACGTGTAGAGCTTTGATACTTGGTATATAGCATCTCCTAGTGGACCTCTACCAAGTTTGTACATATGATGCCCCTGGGATCAAAACTGGCCCCGCCCAGGGGGTCACAAGTTCGAAACATAGGAACAAAGAAGGAAAACTATAAAATTCCTCTTCTCTGAAAGTAGAAGGTGCAGAGCTTTGATATTTGGTATGTAGCATCTTCTAGTTGACCTCTACCAAGATTGTTCATATGATGGCCCTTGGGTCAAAATTGGCTCCTTGCTGGGGGTCACAAGTTTGAAACATTGGAACAAAGAAGGAAAACTTTAAAAATCTTCTTCTCTGAAACTAGATGGTGCAGAGCTTTGATATTTAGTATGTAGCATCTCCTAGTGGACTTCTACCAAGATTGTTCATATGATGCCCCTGGGGTCAAAACTGGCCCCTCCCCGGGAGTCACAAGTTTGAAACATAGGAACAAAGAAGGAAATCAGAATTATTTGGCCTTGAACTTTGATATTTATCTTCATTGTAGACCTTTACTGCTCAGTACTCAGGTGAGCGATATAGGACCATCATGGTCCTCTTGTCTCCTTTTCCCTCATATTTTTCTTCCCTATCAAAGAAAAGTGGTGTCAATTTAGCCACTGTGAAATTGTTAACTACAAATGCTTTCAATTTGGATGGATCTAAAATTTTGCCATGTTGTAAAGGGTTAATTACACTTTTCCTTGACTCGTTGACTAGTCTTTAATCTCATATACCAACTCATGTTAGATCCTATAATTTTATTCCTTTTTCTACTGGAGTAATGTGTGAGTAATAAAACTAACTCGGTACAGCTCTGCTAACTCTACTGTGTATTTCTGTTCTTATTTTTAACCTTTAGGGCTGTACCACATGATAAAAGATGAAAGAGGCAGTGATGGTATTCTAAATCCATTATTTCTCTTCCAAACCCTATGTTGTGGGTACTCATTAGAATCGTCTCATCGAGACAATTCCAATGAGTACCCATAACATAGGGTTTAGTGGAGAATTATTAATATTTTCACTTTTGAAATCAAAATCACTCCCTCTATCTGGAGTTCTGTTTGGGGATATACCAAACTCATGTAAGATCTACCCAGGGTTTTGTAACATGGAAGCATGTTGTTTTTCAAGCCTGATTTACCCTATGATTTGGTTTTGATTAATCTTATGACCAGAAAATTTCATTTTGTTTAACTTTTTACCTAATGACAAAATTGTGGATATGTCCAAATTGAAAGCATTTACAGATGAAAAACTAAATGTGACTCAGATGATGAAAGTGGTCCTTGATATAATAGAAAACATTGGGGATAAAAAAGAGAAAATGCCGGTTTACAGCATTTTCTCCTTTCCCAACAATATTTTCAGAAGGTGTCTTTCCTTGGGTTAACACCATTTTCTCTTTTTCCACCAATGTTTTCAGAATTCATTTTGTTTGATGAGGAATTAATACCTATTGCTTTTTTTTTTTGGAGATACAATTTAGATGTTGTACCTGAATTGGAAAATTCTATTTGTAGTGTCAAACATGGCCTGCAACGTGTGAAAAGGGACCTTTAGACATTTGCATAGTGTCATCTAGGATCAGCCTGCGCTATCTGTGCAGGCTAATCCAAAAGGACACTTTCGGTTTTTATGTAATTTTCTGTTTTGCACAAGTCTACCGTGGCACAAAATCTAATATTGTCATAGAGTGCCATCTAGGACTAGCATGTGTGGACTGCACAGACTGATCCGAGACGACACTTTACGCAATTGTCCAAGTGCTCCTTTTCACATGTTGCAAGCCATATTAACCCTTTACTCCATAGATACTCATTTCTACGCATTGCTTGTAGGAGCCTTTTGAAAACATTGTGGCAAAAGGTGAAATTGCTAGTGACGAGCAATTTTATCTTTTGTCACAATGTTTTCTATGTTATCATAAGGTGTCATGTACACATAAGAAACAGCTTCATCCTTGCTGTTATTTAGGGTCAATTTGAGATACCTTAGAAATGCCTTATGGAGTAAAGGGTTTAAGAGTGGGAAGGAATTTGTAGAGTTATACTTTATTCTAGAAAGGAATTTAGTATCTAAAGCTGGACTAAGTAAATAAGACATGACTTTTCTAAAAACTTGATTTCTTCTATAAAGTAGTTTAACCCATTACCACACGACAAAATTTTAGACTGGTTCAAATTGAAAGCATTTGCAGACGACAAAATAGAGGCGACTGAAAAATTGAAATTTGTTCTGGGAAGGGTAGAAAACACTGTGGGAAAAGGAGAAAATGCTGGTTACCAGCATTTTCTCCTTTTCCTACAGTGTTTTTAAAAGGCTTCTTTCTCAAGGGCGTCAAAAGTAGGGATTGTGTGGTAATGGGTTAACCCTTTACCACACAATCCCGACTTTTGACACCCCTATGAAAGAAGCCTTTTGGAAAACATTGTGGGAAAAGGAGAACATGCTGGTAACCAGCATTTTCTCCTTTTCCCACAATATTTTCTTTCCTCCCTAACACAAATTTCAATTCTTTAATCACATTGATTTTGTCGTCTGCAAATGCTTTTAATTTGGACCTTTCTAAAATTTTGTCGTTTGGAAATGAGTTAATCATTGGACAATTTGTCTCACTTTTCATGGAATCTTTTTTTTTTTCTCAAATCTTTCTTTATTTTATCTTTTTAAAAAGAAGCCCCATTGGAAGATTGTTTATTCTGATTTCATCCATTTTGATAATTTTCTTTTTGTAGACTTTCGACGTTGAGCATTACCAGACTGGTGCTACATTTTTAGTGTGTTTCTTTTTATCTTTATATCAGGTATGTAGCACAGTCTATAGTTTTGCTTATGTTTTGTGAAATATATCACTCAGTGTGACAAGTGTATAAATGCACAATACATCCATCATTTGGTTCCTTTTTGGTCTGTGCAGACTTAGATCAGACTGGACAGAAGTGCAGTCTGATCTTGGTTTACACTGCCCTTTGGTTTTGGAGATTGTTTTGTCAAGAAAAAAATTAAGGTAGAAGGATCTTCTGATATGATGGCAAAGTGTCCATTTGATTTCGCAAGGTTCTTGATTTTGCATGAGAGCCTAGTTTGGCAAAACATGTCAAAGCCTCAATGTTGGAACGGTGAAACGTAGGACGAATACAAATAAGTGAGCTACTGCAATGAAAAGACTAAAATTTTGTTTTTTCCTATTTGCTTGATATTCAAAAAAGGCTATTTAGTTTTTATGCTCTAATTAAAGTTTTCACCTAAAATACTGATAAATATAGATAGATATATTTTCCTATGCAACCATATAAACTGGAGTTTTTAAATATCAGGTCGGTCTTTTTACAGTCAGTTACTCCCATCTGTTTAACTCATTACCAGAGGACTATATTTTAGGCTTGTCGAAATCGAAAGCATTTGCAGACGACAAAATATAAGTGACCGAGAATTTGAAATTTGTTTTGTGAAGAGTAGAAAACATTGTGGGAAAAGGAGAAAATGCTGGTTACCAGCATTTTCTCTCTTTTTCTCACAATGTTTTCTAAAGGCTTCTTTTTCAGGGTCGTCAAAAGTAGGAATTGTGTGGTAATGGGTTAATTACAAGGTCATCATACTGATTTGAATATAAATTCTCATAATTGGTGCTTGTTATAATGTATGTCATGTGACATTCCCAGAAACTTTGGTGTAACTTCTAGAGATAACTACAGAGGTTCCCGTTAAGGAAATACCATCTTACAAGTCTAGGAGAGTACAAAATTCAATATGTCCTTTTAAAACTGGGCTGGTTTCTATGTTTGTTCAGACTATTCCAAATTGAGGGGTATTTTGCAGACAAAGAATAAGTGTTCATAATTTTTTCTCTGAAGGGGTAGAAAAAATCATGGAAAAAGGAGAAAATAGACTGCCAGCATTTTTCTGCTTTTCTTTCATTGTTTTCGAAACTCTTTTTTCATGATGGATGAATCTTAATTTGTGTTGTCTGTTTAGGTGCGGATTTTTCAATCCTCTTGGATTTCACATTATATAGAATCACCACTACAGATAGAAAATGTACAAGACATAGAGTTCTTCCCCTTTATTTTTCAGATTTATCTAATGGTATATCCATTACAGAGGAGAAAACCTTTAGCTTGTGCCACATTAGGAAGTATTTGTATATGTCAACTTTACCTGTGGGAACACAGAAGTAATATAGGGCTCATGTTTCACGTTACAGTGGCGTGTTACGGAACTTTTGTTATCATGACGAGACAGGTCCAAGGAAAACTGCCACAGTATACATTGTGATATTTGCCTGTAACCTTTATCAAACAATCCCTAGTTTTTACGACCCAGATGAAGAAGCCTTCTGAAAACATTGTGGGAAAAGGAGAAAATGCTGGTAACCAGCATTTTCTCCTTTTCCAACAATATTTTCTACTCTCCTAAAGACAAGTTTCAATTTTTGAGTCTTGTTTATTCTGTCGCCTGCAGATGCTTTCAATTTGGACAAATCTAAAATTTTGTTGTTTGGTAAAGAAATAACTTCACCAATTTATTTTGTTAACTTGTCACAAGAATACGATATGAGCACGGCTCTGTGAAAAGAGTGTTTGATGCATTTTGCAAAGAGTTTTGACGGATGTAATCCTGCTCAGTAGGCGCAGTTTGGGCAGTGTCAAAACTTTTTGCTGTAGGTCATTTTTTTTTCCATGTCATAGGACATACCTACATCATGATTTCAATCGATTGTTAGATGGAGATGCATTAAATACCCTTTTGCCAGAGCATAACACATATTATACAAACTTGCCTTTAACTCATTACCAAACGACAACATTGCAGGCTCGTTCAAATCAAAAGCATTTGCAGACAACAAAATAAAAGTGGCTGAAAATTGAACTCTTTTTTTTTTGTCAAGGGTAGAAAACATTGTGGGAAAAGGAGAAAATGCTGTTTACCAGCATTTTCTCCTTTTTCCCTCAATGTTTTCTTTAGGTTTTTTTCTCAAGGTCGTCAAAAGTAGGGATTGTGTGGTAATGGTTTAATAGCCACTAAAGCATCATAGACAAACTTGGGTCCATATTCGCCAACCATTCTTAAAAATATTCTTAGTCTTATTCTTCAAAATTTCGTCAATGTGAAAGTAACAGGACTTCTGATTGACAAAACCATTTGGTTTAGCCAATCAGAAGTTCCGTTTCTTTCACAGTCAGAAAATCTTGAAGGATATGGCAAAGAACATTCTTAATGATGGTTGGTGAATACGGAACCTGACCTCTCAACACAATTTGTTGTTCAATATGGACACTTTTGACAATCTTGTATTAGATAATCATGCTATGGACAATGAAAAGATTGTTGCTTAAACCTTTACGGCACATTGCCAACTTTTAACCCATTACCACACAATCCCCACTTTTGACGACCCTGAGAAAGAAGCCTTTAGAAAACATAGTGGGAAAAGGGGAAAATGCTGGTAACCAGCATTTTCTCCTTTTCCCACAATGTTTTCTACTCTACTGGAAACAAAGTTCAATTTTTGAGTTACATCTAGTTTGTCCTTTGCAAATGCTTTCAATTTGGACCAGTCTAAAATTTTGTCGTTAGGTAAAGGGTTAACAACCATGGGAAAGGAGCCTTTTGCCACAATGTTTTTACCCAATTATAAAAAAAAACAACAACACTATTTGAGTGACACTGAAATTGTTGTCTGCAAGTGCTTTCTGTTTGGACAAAGTTAAAATTTTGCTATCTGCTAAAGGGCTAACAAAATATGGTCTGAATAAAAGAGTACTATTTCTAGAAGCCCTGAGGGGAAAAAAGTTGCAATTTACATTTTTCAGAACTTAGTTATTCAAGTGAGTCTTGCTCTGGCAAATGGGGGCTTAATGCCTCTCCGTGTTGCATTATACACAGCAAGACATGGACTGAAACATGAGGTAGAATCATCCTTTGACATGCAGAGAATTAAAGATAGAGGAAAGTTCAGCCCATGTCAGCTAGAAATTTGGACAAGTCAGATTTTTCTTATGGGGTAAAGGGATAAAGCTGAAATTAACGTACACTGTAATGAGCCAAAGTATGATAATGAGGAAGTAAGTCATTTTGTTTTATTGTTATTATGTTATGATTATACATTATGTATATAGATATGTCCATAAAACATTAATTATTCATTTTTGCATGTAATGACAGTTATTGGACAGATTTTTAATAAACATCTTATTTTAAAAAAGAAAAATCTACTATTTATTTATAAGTTTATTCCCCATTTATTTATCTGAATACCTTAAGTTTCAGCTCCAGTGGCCTAAAGGCCAAAAGACTGTTTAACATAATTATTTACCCTTTACCGCACAATCATGACTTTTAACATCCCTGAGAAAGAAGCCTTTTGAGAATATTGTGAGAAAAGGAGAAAATAATGGTTAACAAAGGCCAGAAGACTGTATTTCATATTTACCCTTTTCAGCGCAATCATGACTTTAAATGACCCTGAGAAAGAAGCCTTTTGAAAATATTGTTAGAAAAGGAGAAAATGCTGGCTACCAGCATTTTCTCCTTTTCCCACAATTTTTTCTACCCGCCTCAAACCAAATTACAATTTTTGAGTCACATTTCTTTTGAGGTCTGCAATTGCTTTGAATTTGGACTGGTCCAAAATTTCATTGTTTGGTAAAGAGTAAAACACCCATGATATTTGAGGTTTTCACCTCCTCTGTGTACAGGCCAGTGAGGTTGCATCAAGGCCCTTAAAGGTGGCCCTTCAGATTTTGAGACTAAAATTTTACAAAAGTTTAAAAAAAAGCATCCTTATACTCCCAAAGTCTTACTATTTTCATTCATAAAACCCCAGTAGTCGAAAACCATCCGACAACACGAGAAATTAAAGATTTACTATGGCCCAGGTTGACACCGATGGTAAACATGTTCTATTTTTACATGAGCACACATGCGAAGCTTCAAACATAGCCTCCGAAGAAGATATTATGAAAAATAATTACATGTTTGTTATTTTATGGAATTTAAGCGTCATTAGTCATGTGCCAGTCACTTAACATTCCCACAATGCTTCTTTTTATTTTTGGCGCGAAATCTAAAAATAGCTTAAGAGGCTTCGTAGCCTTTTACGGGAATATCATCAAAAAAAATTTTTTTTTGTAATTTTATGATTCTTAATTATTGATGATTTGTATTGTTTTTTCATAGAAATTTCAATGATATATATATTTTTTAATTTGGTGTGATGTGAAAATTCTAAATACCCACCTTTAACTGGTTTTGTATCTGTCTGGTATGTTCATACAAGTCTGCTCTATACAGGCATCCATCCAAATGTGTATCATGTTACTGGAGATCACTCCTTCCATACTGCATTGCTTTGAAGATCTCGTTTAAATTCAAAACCTGACAGCTGCATTAGGCAGATATCTCTTTAGCTCAGTGGTTGAGGTGTTCAGCTTGAACTCTTTACCACATAATCCCGACTTTTAACAACCCTGGGAAAGAAAGCTTTTGAAAATATTGTGGGAAAAGGAGAAAATGCTGGTAACCAGCATTTTCTCCTTTTCCCACAATGTTTTCTACCCTTCCCAAATCAAATTTCAATTATTGATTCACATTTAAGTTGTCGTCTGCAAATCCTTTCAATTTGGACGAGTCCAAAATTTTGTTGTGTGGTTTTAAGAGTTAACCCATTACCAAACGACAATGTTTTTGGCTTGTCCAAATCGAAAGCATTTGCAGCCAACAAAATAAAAGTGACTGAAAAATTGAAATTTGTTTTGTGAAGGGTAGAAAACATTGTGGGAAAAGGGGAAAATGCTGGTTACCAGCATTTTCTCCTTTTTCCACAATGTTTTCTAAAGGCTTCTTTCTCGGAGGCGTCAAAAGTAGGGATTGTGTGGTAATGGGTTAAAGGTGGGTATTTAGAATTTTTACATCTCACCAAATTAAAAAATATATATATCACTGAAATTCATGTGAAAAAATAAAACAAATCATCAATAAATAAGATTCATAAAATTACAAAAAGAATTTTTTTTGATGGTATTTCCTTAACCCTTTACCACACAATCCCGACTTTTAACGACCCCTGAGAAAGAAGCCCTTGGAAAACATTGTGGGAAAAGGAGAAAATGCTGGTAACCAGCATTTTCTCCTTTTCCCACAATGTTTTCTACCCTTCCCAAACTAATTTCATATTTTCAATCACATTCATTTTGTCATCTGCAAATGCTTTCAATTCAGACCAGTCTAAAATTTTCTTGTGTGGTAAAGAGTTAAAAGGCTACATAGCCTCTTAAGCTATTTTTAGATTTCGCGCCAAAAATCAATAAAGCATTGTGGGAATGTCAAGTGACTGGCACGTGACTCATAACTCATTAATTCCCTATCATAGCAAACACGTAATAATTATTTTCCATAATGTCTTCTTCGGACGCTATGTTTGAAGCTTCTTCTGTGTATTCCTGTAAGTATATTAGCGAATTGATCATCTAAAAATACAAAGTGTCTCCCGTTGGTGTCAACCTGGGTCGTAGTAAATCTCTACTTTCTCGTGTTGTTGGACGAATTTCGACTACTAAGGTTTCATGGATGAAAAATAAAAGGCTTTGGGAGTATAAGGATAACTTTTTTGCACTTTTGTAAAATTTTCGTCCCAAATTCTGAAGGGCCACCTTTAAACCTCAATGAATGAGGATCTTTTTTACATGAGTTCAAATCTTGTCAGGCGGCGGTTTTTATTTCAGCTATGCATTCGTTGCATACTTTCACAAGCACCAATATAGTAAAAGACATTTTTGTAATCTTCCAGAAAAAATCTTCTTCACCAAAATCCACATTTGAATTTCTATGCAAATCTGCCAAAGTAATATTTTGGTTTCGCCATCCTCAAGTTTCTTGCCAGCAAAAAATATGACTGCCTTAGCTTTGTGTGATCGTAGGTGCTTAACTAGTTATATGAAGAATTAGGCATACTATGTGCAATTGAAGCAGTTTTTGTATTCTTCTTGATAGTAAGTTACCATTTATCTCACCTGGTGCAATCAAGCCTAGTAAAATCATTAAAAATAAAGTAAAAAATTGAAGAGCAGTAATAATGCAGGAACTGATTATCAGCTGGGCCTGCATTCACCAACCATTCTTGAGAATATTCTTAGTCTTATTCTCCAAGATTTTCTAAATTGTAACTAGCACAACTTCTGATTGGCTAAACCATTCGGTTTAGCCAATCAGAAATTGTGTTACTTACAAACGTAGAAAATTATGGAGAATAAGACAAAGAACGTTATAAAGAATGGTTGGTGAATATGGGCCCAGTTCATCGCCATGGATATGTATATCGTCAGTTTACTTCAAAAACCTCGTAACTGCAGCTTGTTTCAAGCTGTAGTTAAGAGGTTTTTTAAGTAAACGGACGATACCAGTATATTTTGAAAGGAGGCTGCAATAAAGTGTGATTAGAAATTGCTTACTGCCTGGACTCACAAAATTGGTTACACAACACATAAAATGTGTAGCATAATTGGTTTTAAATATTTAAGTTATTTGGGAATGAAATTATTCAATTTTCACCCATGATGATCTATTTTGATATCAATGATTTCAATGTTGAATAAAAAAAACCCTGAAACTTTCAAGATGAAAGTAAAATCCCAAATATTGCTGTTTGAAAGGTATTTATGGAGGAAAGATTTCTCAGCTTATTGGACAGTGTGGATCTAAGATCAAACTGCATTTTCTGTACAGTCTGATCTTGATCTACAATATCTGTAAAATGTCTGAGCTGTGCTTAGCAGTCTAAGGGTTACTATAGTGTTCTTAGAATTGTGCTCATTGAATGTTTAACCCGTTACCACACAACTCCTACTTTTGATGGTCCCCAAGAAAGAGGCCTTTAGAAAACATTGTGAGAAAAGGAGAAAATGCTGGTAACCAGCATTTTCTCCTTTTCCCACAATGTTTTCTACTCTTCACAAAATAAATTTCAAGTTTTTTGTCACTTTTTTTTTTGGTCATCTGCAAATGCTTCAAATTTGGACCAGTCTAAAATTTTGTCATTTGGTAATGGCTTAAATGAAAAATGTTAAAAACGATTTATTTCTTTCCAACATCTTACCGTTTCTGCCAGAAAAAACAAGTTTTCTGCTACTAAATTTACGGGAATCTTGTCAAAAATAGTTTTTGTAAAGGTCCATTGATACGTGATATGAATGTGTTGTGAAAATACTTGACTAGATAATAATTGTTTCTTTTGAACTAAGCTCTGTCAAAAGAAAGTAGAATGCATATGTAAGAAAAGTATTGGCACAGACTGTGCAGGCGGACCAGGATCAAAACTTTCTGTTATTGGTCAATTTTCTGCATGTCAGAGTGCCAGGCTACCTTATGATTCGATCACAAACTGGATTTTATAGATCAGCATAATTATGTGATGACTTGCTTATCACAATTCATCATGGTGGCTCGTGAAACCCCCTTTTCCCAGAGGGAAGCTCATTCATTGAAAGCACTGAAAAAGATCGAAGTTTCTTTTGGCTAGCGTTATTTTTCTCTCTAGAATTTTCTTCCAATACACGCCTCCTTTGATAAAATGTCCTCATGCCGTTTATGTGTATGGCAATTTTATTTGCTGACCTGGGTCGAAACTTTTCACTGTTGGTAAGTTTTTGTGTAGGTTCATGGATTGGTGTACTGCGTGATAAGGTTGGTCTTATAAAAAGTGGTTATTATGGATGTTCAATACGGTCCATCATGGAGTTGCATTAAGTCCACTTTTGTCAGTCCGCGCATGCTGACCTGAGCCAAAGTATTTTGCTATTGGTCATTTTTTGTGCATGTCCAAGGACCGATGTACCTAATGATAAGGTCGATTGTTATGAAAAGTGGTTATTACGGATCCATAGTTATGTGATGTCATGTTCGATACGGTTCATCACAGAGTTGCATTAAGCCCCCTTTTGTCAATAGGTGCATGCTGACCTGAGCCAAAATGTTTCGCTATTGGTCATTTTTGTGCATGTCCAGGGACCGATGTACCTTATGATAAGGTCGATTGTTATAAAAAGTGGTTATTATGGATCCATAGTTATGTGATGACTTGCTCAGTACTGTCCATCACGGAGATGCATTAAGCCCCCTTTTGCCAGTCCACGCATGCTGACCTGGGCCAAAACATTTTGCTATTAGGAAATTTTCTGTATGTTCAGCGACTTACCAATCTCACAATAAAGTCAGTTGTTAAAAAAGAAAGTGGATATTGTGGATCTATAATTATGCAATGACTTGATTGATATCATCCATCACGGAGATGCAGTAAGCCACCTTTTGCCAGAGCATGGTTCATTTATAAGACAATAGGGGGTTACAGGGCCACTAAGGGCCTCTTTTCACTTACCACCTCACTTAGTTTGCTGAAGTGGGGGGACAAGTCTTCCAAGGCTATTGAAACTTTACCAAATGATAATTTCGGACTGGACCAAATGGAAAGAGGGATTAAAGAAGGGCTACTAAAGGCCTCTTTTCACTTTCCACTTCACTTAGGTTGCTGAAATGGGGGGACAAGTCTTCCAAGGCTATTTGAAACTTTAAATTACCAAAGGATAGAATTTCGGACTGGACCAAACTGAAAGCAAATGCAGACTACAAATTAAATGTAGTTTAAATGATGACTTCTGTCTTTGATAGGGTAGAAAATATTGTGGGAAAAGGAGAAAATGCTGGTTAACAGCTTTTTTTCAATGTTTTCAAAAGCCTTTTCGAACAAGGTCGTTGAAACTAGGAATTGTGAAGTAATTATAGGATCTTACAAACTGACATGAGACCTGGCACTTTTACTCTAACAGGTAAGACTTTTTATCTAGACCTTTGAGCTGATAGTGCATAGAGTACAAAGTTTTATAAATGGTTTTAAATGTTTCTTTTACAAGGAATATACATGAGCAACCGTCAGTAGACCGATTTAAGTCTTTACAAAACGACATAAGTTCAGACTTATCCAAATTGAAAATACTTGCAGGCGACGAAATTAAAGTTACTCAAAAATGAAATTTGTTACCAGCAGGGTAGAGAACATTGTGGGAAAAGGAGAAAATGCTGGTTACCAGCATTTTCTCCTTTTTCCACAATGGTCTCAAAAGGCTTCTATCTGAAGGTCGTAAAAACCAGGAATTATTTGGTAAAGGGTTAAAGGTGGCCCTTCAGATTTTGGGACAAAAATTTTACAAAAACAAAAAATAATCATCTTTATACTCCCAAAGCCTCTTAATTTTCATTCATAAAATCCCAGTAGTCGAAAGCCATCCGACATCAAGAGAAATAAGGGATTTACCACAGCCCAGGTCTACGCCGAAGGGAAACACGTTCTATTTTTACATGAGCAACTTGCTTTTTCACATACCGCCAATACACAGATGAAGCCTCTAACATAGCCTCGGAAGAAACATTACAGAAAAAAAAAATTACAAGGTTGTTATTTTATGGAATTTAGGCGTCATTAGTCACATGCCAGTCACTTGACATTCCAACAATGCTTTTTTGATTTATGGCTCGAAATCTAAAAATAACCTTAAGAGGCTACGTAGCCTTTTAGGGGAACACCATCAATAAATTTTTCTTTTGTAATTTTAAAATCCTTAATTATTGATGATTTGTATTGTTTTTTCATATAAATTTCAGTGATATATAATTGTTTTAATTTGGTGAGATGTGAAATTTCTAAATACCCACCTTTAAGCCCTCATGGGCCTCTTCGTTATGGCTTGGATGAGCTATCTTAACCCTAAAGCTACTAAATAACAACAACAACAACAACAAAAAAAAAAATACTTTCAAACAAAATCTTGAAAAAAACAAGAGATGTCACTGAGAAGTGACTGATGTCCCCGAAAATAGTATCCTTTTCCTATGACCTGTTCACGTGCAAAATGCCTTTGGACACAACACTTACATCCATTTCTGACCTTGCCTTGACATTGAGGTTTTACCGAAAGACAACTTACGCATGACACATCATTTACCTGTGGTTGACAATTCTGCTAATTTACACTGAAATTCATTAATTATTAAAAAAAAAAAATTAACATGCCGGACGCCGGACACAAACACCATCCCGCCCCCAAATAAATATGAATTGTTATCTTGACCTTTAACCTGCACACGTGATTCCCATGCAGGACATATCAACTTATTTTAGCAAAAGTATCGTGAGAATAAGAAATCGGAGAAAAATCAAAGTACTGATAGTACTGAAGGCCAGGAAATTGAGGATACGAAACAATACAAGAGGTCAATTTTTATTAATACAAACAGGTAGACGGACAGGGATACAAGCGGATTTCACTAAGCCCCTGGAATTCTTGGTTTTAACAGGAAATTTTGAACTGATACAAGAAAGCACCAGCCAGAAACTAATTAAGCCAGAGTTAGGCATGTGCTCACAGTTATAGGGTGCTTGAGTTTAGAATACTTTGTAATTGTTCGTGCTTGTAAACAATCTCAAGTCAAAATTGAACTATTCAATACCAAATTTGGTTATCTAAATTTTCTCAAAACATATGAAGTCCTGAATGACGTTATTTTTCACATTTATGAGTCGTCTATTAACAGTAGCATATTTTTCCCCAAAATTTATCCTAATCAAATGACAAGTTTCTTTATTGTCAATTACGTCGCACAGTAGATTGTATACCTGTATTAAAAATGTTTTATCACTATTTTAATTGCCAAATCAACTACCTCTATTTAATTTCCATTGATGACCCACATGAAATTATAATCACTTCATGAGAGATTGTAGGACCAACATATAATTACAATTAAAAACCGATATTTATAAGCAACTTTTACAGATGATAAATTAAGGTGCTTCATCAGAAGCAAAATTTCATATGGTGTTAGCCGAAAGAGCCTAGAAAAACATTGTGGTTTTGTCTCAAAATCAGGATACTCTGTGGACAACACGCTTTTTAAATCAGCCTGGCTGGTGTAACCTAATTTTGAGAGAGAGAGAAAGTAGACTGTTTGAAAGATATTTGTAGCTTGCACTAGTCAGCATGCCTCCAGTCCCCAGATTTTCAGAATTATCAATATTGAAAGTATCTTGCAGACAACTGAAGTGTTGCTAAAATGATGGTTTTATCAGTGGAATATAGTTCAGTTGGTAGCGAAACTTGTACACTTTAAGAGTCCACAAGCTCGGTCAATTCCCTATTGAGGATTGACGATAGGTATTGTGATAGGGTACAGTTCTCTCTCATCACATACTAAACATACAGGTCTCTGAAATCTAAGTCCTTTGAATCTCTGTAAATAAGTTTTTTTTTTTCAAAAATCTCCCTCAACCAAAAGACTTTTTTTTTCTGGAAAAA
The DNA here is from genome assembly GCA_943736015.1 of Tridacna crocea. Lineage (NCBI taxonomy): Eukaryota > Metazoa > Mollusca > Bivalvia > Cardiida > Cardiidae > Tridacna > Tridacna crocea. Next base: position 23,840,578 of record OX031069.1, read on the forward strand.
AAGTTGAAAGCAGTTGCAGAAGGCAAATCAAATCTTAATAAAAAAAGTAACATTCGTCTTTCAAATGCTAGAAAATATTGTGGGAAAAGGAGGAAATGCTTTTGTGGAAAAGGGTTTCAATATACAGTAACCAGAGATGTGATTCAATAAAACACACTCTATGGGATCGAACTAGTGACTTCACGATCGACGGCTGGACATGAATCTCGTATTGGGTGATGGAAAATGTACAAGTAGAAAAGGGCAGGAAAATATAAGAGAGAGAGAGAGAGAGAGAGAGAGAGAGAGAGAGAGAGAAAGAGAGAGAATGAAAAAAAATCTTCATACAATAAATCAAAATAATGGGCATATATGAATATAAAAAAATACATTAAATGACAAGCGAACCACTACAGAAAAAAAAAATATAAGCATTTGTTTGGTTTCAAATGAAAGTCAATCAAATACATATTTTAAGAATCACACAGGTGTAATCTATTTGTGACAGGTGTAAAAGGTGTGAAATACATCCTATCGGTGTGAAATAGGCAGTTATAAACAATGGCAAACTACCAAAATAACTCTTGGATAAAGGTAACTAATACACATAATGTACGTACTATAAAGACAACGAACTTTCAAAAATAATTTTTATAGATAACTTGAATAACGATATGGATGAAATTTGATGTTGGGGTCGATTTCTCTAAAATTTTATTTAGGGACGATTTCACCAGATTTCTTCGGAGAAATCGTCTCCAAACAGTTTGGGGACGATTTTTCCAGGGGCCGATTTCTCCAGCAGTCGGAAATTGCTATCACAATAGCGGGTGTTATGCAGAGAAGTGGACACGCTAGTGGGAAATAGTTGATTTTTTGTCGGTCTAGAAAGCACCACAGTCAAAGTACCCTAGATTTAGTCGATGTACATAAGTAAAAGTGATAAACGTAATACGGGGCAATATTCTATATGTAGTTTGCTTTATTTACAATCGCATTTTAGCGGAGACGCGTTTTGTGACATATATGTTCAAATGTCAACACAACGTTATAGATATTAACCGTATAGCGCGTAGGAATACACTCAACTGCAGGATAAAGCTAAGTTTTTTAGGTTACCCCTTTATTAGGTCAATGTTAATGACCAAAACGGGATAAAAACTACACACTCGTCAGTTATTAAAGGGTCGTAATACCCTTACAATTCCATGGCATTTTGCAGATGAAAGCTTTGAGGGAAACTAGTTGTTTTGGCGGACACAGCGATATCGAGTGGACACACCGTTCAGCATTTTGTCTGAAAGTAGTCCGGAAAAGGCAGCTTACGATCCCTGTAGGCAAGGGAATCCCTTGAGAGGGATTCCTTGGCCTAAAAATAATGCCCAGACACAACACAGACATTAATTTTGACCTTGCCATGACCCTGACCTCTGGACATGATTCTTGCAGGCGACACATTTTCTTTATGTGGTTGACAATTCTAAATAGTTGTATTGAATTCATTCATAATTCAAAAAAGTTACAGGTTGAACAAGTACACCTCCCCCCCACCCCCGCAAAAAATCTCTTTTAAATGGTATTTTACATGTTTGTGACCTCGATCTTTGACTTGACATATTTTTTTGCGCGACACATTTACTTTAGAAGCCTAATTATTCTACAAAATTATACTGATATTCATAAACAATTTAAAAAAAGTTATAGACGGAACATACTGTACTACCCCCATCCCCGCAGACACATTTGACCTTGCTGTGACCTTTACCTTTAACCTACGGGATTGAATCTTACACATGACTTATTGTCAACATTTTGTACAGTTAATTTGAAATTGAGTAATAGGGAAAAAGTTATTTAATAGACTTGGGCAGGATACGAATACTATCCTCAAACACATTTGACCTTGATGTGACATTGACTTTTAGGCTACGGCCATGGCTCTTGCGCATAACACATTATCTTGAGATGGTAAACATTCGTGCAAAGTTATTTTGAAATAGTCATTGGGAAAAAAAGTTATGGCCCGGATACGAAAACGGACGGACGGAGAGACAAACTGAACAAACATTACATTCTCCCGAATAGTAAGAACCATGCTTCATGTAATATTTAACACCATCCCCAACTTTCAGCTGCAGGTTGAGCAAGAGTTACTCTCCTTGGAACTTATCGATTATCTGGTCCGAAAGGATTTCCGATAACGGCCTGTCATATAGGATTCAGAAGGGAAATTTTTTTGATCGACTAAAACAAATTTTTCTTCTAAAATGATTAAAATCTATAACGTCGTGAAGTATTCTGTAATATCTCTACTTTACTTCAATATAATTTTAATTCCTGTAGCAAAATGGGAAGTTGCGTCCATTTTGATTTAAAGTTACTGACCCATTCTCCTTCTTATTTCTATATAAAGGTTTAAGAAATTTGCTCTTTGCGCCGCTAAATAACATAAAAATGAATTGCAAACAAAAAATCTATAACGTCTTGAAGTATTAAATGTTTTGTTGTGATTATGATCAAAGTATTCGTTTACATTTGTGAAATTGAGATCTTGCGTCCATTTTAGTTTAAAAACGACACTATCGTTAATTTTTGTATAAAAAATGCAGTATCGAGCAAAGTGAGATTTTAAGACTGGGTGAAAAGATTTAGCAACGGATAAAGGGAAGATAAGAACTGATGACATGATAACCTTGTCTGTATTGTTTTGTTAAACCTGGATCCTGTTTTTACACATTGTCCAAATATATAATGATTGTATTTATCATTTTTATACATGTACGTGTATATTATTTGCATCAGTGAAAACTTTTAAGAGATTTGTAAAAACCATTATTTTCCCAGTATCGTCTTTTTTAATTCTTTTTGGAAAATAATTTCAATTTAGTTAGCATAAATTTCTTTAAATTGCATTTTTATTTCTTTTTTTTTTTTTTTTTATTTCTAAAGAAGATTGAATTTGTTGTACTATTGGATCATTATAATAATTATGCAGTCAATAGACCAGTAACAAACTGTACAAAACAAGCAGTCTGATCCTGGGCCGAATCGGTTTTATTTTATGTGTGTAAATTCTTTTGGCTTAAAAAAATTGACGTATCAATATCAATATGTGACTGAAATCAGCAGAAAACAATTTGCGTTTTGAGAGTATTGATGTGACCCGTACAGCTTACTCCCGAATTTCGACGGTCCTGCATAAAACCTTTTGAAAACATGGTGAGAAAAGGAGGAATACCAATATCAAGTATTGACTCCTTTTCCTACAATGTTTTCTACTCTTTTAAAGTGAAGAATATCAATTTAGCTACATTTGATTTATTTTCTGAAATTGCTTTTTTTCTAAGTTGGTGAAGTCAAAAAGTTCTCCATATGGGAAAAAGTTTTAAATTATTGACTTTTGAAAACACATGAGAGGGAGAAAATACATGTGATCAGATTGAAAATAGCGAGGAAATTTGAATATGTGAGCTGTCGCCATAAAATACTTTTGAAAATTAGACCTTTGGCTGGCAATAGACCCTGCTCCCCCCTCAGGGGGAATTTTGTACACCATGATTTTCTGAAACTACATTATATAAGCTGTAAAATGAGACATGTTAACCCTCTGGCGGCTGGGGCGTGTGCATGTAACATTAATGTAATCTACGTAACCCTCAAAATTACATAAAATTCCACGTATAACGTACTTAGAAGTCATTTTTTATAGTTAGTTGTAGATTTTTACCGGTATGAGCAGGTTCTGCTACCTACATGTATTCAGTAAGTCTGAAGTGCTTGCTCGAATTATGGTCATGTAACTGTAAGATCATGTCACAGTACTGTAACATACGTTACCACGGGTTGCTTAGGCTATAATTTAACATTTGACGACAAACTATGAGCAGATTCGGGTCGGAATCAAATTCTTATTAAAGATTGTCAAATTGAGAAGAACTGAATGACACCGCAGACTGTAAAAATATTTTTCAGATATGTGTGGATTATCTACCAAGCACCCCCCCCCCCCTGCGATATTTAAGTACGTTTTTGGGTGAAAGCCAAATCTCAAGCAAGGCTAAAGAGCCGCCAACAACTTTTTTTTTCTTTGTTTCAAATACTGATCGGAAACAAATGACAGATGATTAGTATGTAATACGTAATTGATGCTCAACACAAGAAAAATGCCTTAATTACATAGCCCTATAGGAAATGCGAAGGTTCAGGCGAGCCTGCGCATCTAATCCGCGCAGTCTCACCAGAACCTTTCTTTTTCGCTCAGGTAATCTATGGGCCTAGTAGAAGCTTCAACCTAAGAAAACAAAACCTTGTAGGTGTATGTTTGGATTCACTCTCATGAAAATAATCCAGACCTCCCAGAACTAGACCAAAGTGGTTGGACAATAAACGAGGATGCAATTGAATATGTCTGGGTTAAGGGAAACCTTATTGTACCGGAACAGTTAATTGACATCCTTTGTGACCAGCAAAGGGAAGTAGAAGATGAAGAGAATGAAAATGATGACGCTGAATTAGAGTTTACAAGCATGATAGATGAGGTATACGAGGATGAATCCGATGGAGAGTGATGCCTAGTGCGTAGACTTGAGCAAGTCTTGAAAGCATATATTTGTGTTCAAACTGAATAGCTACTTGTACCTTGTCATATTTTGGACCACAATCAGTAGTTTAAGCCTTCCTATGCCAACGTGATTAGAACTGGCGTTCCTATATATAATCATAGGAATCCACAGTATAGTAAGTATTGATGTGTCATTCAATGTGTAGCTGTTGGATAATTATTCCAAAACAGACTAAACCAACGTCTTAAATCACAGAAAATCAGATGACGATTATTTAAATCCCCATTACAAACAATTTTGTTCATTATTCCTTTTATAAAGGTTCTTTTTAGTTATTTGTTACGTACGTTACATAGCTTTTTTGACTACATTTTGCACAAAAGCAAAACGGATTTACATGTATGCCCGTGCAAATTAATATGTCATTTTATTTTCGTTTGGCTAAGGAGCCATATCCTTGTAACATGTTCTTATTTCACTTGTAATTTACGTTACATTTTGTGTAATATACAAATGGAAATATGTATTTTAACTGTTCTGTTATAAACATTGAAAAGTATGTTAACAATTATACAGTGCCCAGCTTATTTAAACAATTATTTGGCTTTTTTATTTATTATTGGAGTTCTAAAACGGCTTCCAGTTTTGGTTCAATGGGAATGAACTGAAATGGGCGTGTTTCTGTATTTCTTTAAGTTTTGGGATGTAATTATAGTATGGCTTTCGCATCAATAAAAATGAAAATATCTAAATGTAACACACCATTAAGTTTTGCGAGAAATGTCAATTTAAAGTTTGAATAAGCAAGGATCCTGAAATGATGCAGCCAAATTCTGAACACCAACAAACTCAAAGCACATTCACTCATTCCTGGTTAAACCTTGAAAGGATACAGCTGTCTTTTAATCCAAAGCTGCTTCACGTTACATACATTACTTGTTTATTTTCAAGTCATTCAAATACTCGAAAATAAAACTCTTGCTGAAAATAAATACATTTTAGACAGTTTAGTTGCATTTTATTATCTGAAGACGTAGAAAGTTTCAGATCATTATCATGTTAAAATCGTCATTTTCATGTACAATTTTCTGAAATGGGGTTACCATGTTTAACAATTCATTAATCATCACACATTTGCAAGTAAAGAGCTAAAGAGAGAAGGCGGCAAATTGGACTTCCTTATACAAGATCTTGTTAAACTTGACTTTAAATCCTTATAAATAATCTCGTTAAAAAATTATGATCTTAGTTTAAACATTTAGTTTTAATTTATTCAATATACTAACATCATTCATTTACAACAACATGTATTGCGAAAAGGATTGAAACGAAAGCATCAAAGCTTATATAGTTCCTCTCCCTAGAGAAGTCTGATTTTTTCCTGATTACCCCGTATAAATGTATCAATGTATACCATTACGTAACACCAATCAAGATACCCGATAGGCGTCTTATCTAACAGTGAGACTCGGTCATCATCGGAGAACTCCGGCACAATGTAAACGATCAGGGAAAAAGAAAGAAAATACGATAGTTGCTTTAAAAAAGTGTAAAAAGGGCTAAAAATGTATTTTCTAAATGACTGAAAACTATGCCATATTAAAGAACAATAAATAAGCTTTCTGACTTCCCTGAAGATAATTTTGATTTTCCAACAATATTGTGCAGGCTGATTTATGTTTACCGTGTGCTCACAAAACCACTGACTTCTTCTAAAAAATGACGAAATTATTTTAAACAGAACTGACTTATTGAACATAAAGGTTAAAAAATATAATTCGTATACGATTGGTTTGTTTATGATAGATCAGACGATACCAGTGTGGTCTGATCTACCAACACACTTTCCCCAGCCTAATATACATGTACGTACATGTATTTGTGACGACGCTATGCAAAACAATTACAATAAAATGCCGTCTGCTGACTATGTAATAGCTCTATGCTACAGGTTCGAAATTAATGTTTTCAAAAACATTGTAACAAGAGAAGCCTCTTCATAATATCCTTAACTTTGTGGGTAGCTATTCAGAAATATATCCTACCGAAGTATTTTTACTATTGTACCATTTTTGTTGATAAATCAATAAAAATATCAGAGATTGAATTCAAAATTATGCTGAAAAAATCGGAGATAAAATTCCAAAGATGCAGTAAACATATGTGCTGTTACATTTCGAGTGTTCGTGTCGCGCTCCTCCCCCGGCTTTAGTCTCATCATAAGAAATTTGTACTGGGGATATTTTTCCTTTTTTTTTTAACTCTTCAGGAACTAATGTATGACTGCCCCAATATTTAAAGCAGTTGTAGACAACACAATAAATATGGCTAAAGTTATTCAATTTGTATCAATTAAGGCATGACAACATTGCTTGAAAAAGAGCAAATGCTGGTCAAAAGCATTTCTGTAGCTGACCATAATTTTTCAAACGCGTGCTTTCGGTAAAATTTGAGATAGATCAAATTGTAAGACCTGAAAGGAAAACAAATCCTACAAGTTTTGGTACCCCAGTAATTTACAACCCCAGATATCCCGCAGAGTTGTTTTCCAATTAATTGAAACCCTCTACACTCGAAGCGCGAAATTCGGGTTATAAGTGCAAAGGGTTTGCAGAGATCGCCAGTCAATATATAATTCCATATGTGATCGATTTCACGGTCAAAAGGGATCAAACTCTTATAATTTAATTGGCTTACATAGCGGTCAAATAACAGTTACCGGGTTTGATTTGCATGATAAAGTTGGCCATGACCTCACATCAAAATAACCTAGATGCTAGTTTTACGTTAGATACAGGTGTCTCCGTTATACCTTTATTTTTCAATTTAGATAAGTTTAACTCTTTACCACACGAGAAAATTTTGGACTGGTCCAAATTGAAAAGATTTGCAGACGACAAAATAAAGGTGACTAAAAAATAGAAATTTATTCTGGGAAGGGTAGAAAACACTGTGGGAAAAGGAGAAAATACTGGTTACCAGCATTTTCTCCTTTTCCCATAGTGTTTTCAAAAGGCTTCTTTCTCAGGGGTGTCAAAAGTAGGGATTGTGTGGTAATGGGTTAAACATACTTTATTGCCAATTGTATACATAGTTTTCTATTAGTTTTCTATATAACAAAGACAGTAATCATCCAAATAAGGCAAAAGGGTCTGGCCACAAGATCTCACAACTTAGCTTCGGCCATTCCCTTTTGTTTAACTTACACACAATAAGATCTTCAATAATACCAGAAATATTAAAAGAAAAACATACAATAAATAAATTTCGGGCTAGTATGTAGATAAGACGGTGTCTTTCCAGTCATGAGCGGAAACAACATGCATACAAATGAAAATCTGTTAAAGAAATAAGTCAATCAAAAGGAACAAAAGTGAATAAGGAAAAAAAACTGATGATATTTTTCAATTTAACAGACAGATCAGGTGCAAATGGTACATGTACGTATGAATAGGGCACCCTAACGCTTCTAGTGCAACACGGAATAAAATTTCTTGTTAGATGATGAATAAGAATTAATACTGATAAAAGACTTTTGCACATTTTTAACCGACCAGAAATTCTTTTGGTGTCCGTCTTGAAATTATTTGTTGAAGTTATTTGTTGTGTTAGTTTCCTGAAAAAAAAGGAGGCTATTATTATCTCCCTTTGTAATGAGAATATATTGGTTTTATTCTTGTAAACGATAATTCTAAGAAGGAAATCAAAGGACTGGTAGTCTTGAAAGTCGCCTGGTAATGTGTTCTGACCCGTCCGACGTATAATTACAAAACTATATTTCATCTCGAAAACCGGAACTCGGGACAGGAAGCAGAACAAGGCCGGAAATATGCTTACGTCACCCCATAGATCAGTATGATAACAATGAGAGCCTGGTTGCTCTGCAACCAGACGACTCACAAATGGAAAAAAAGTAGCTTGGTTAAATAAGTACAATAATACTCATTTTTAATCATTGCAATTTTTGTAGGATTATAGCCTATTATAGTACAATGCATATCGATGGGTGAGTGCAACACTATCCTAAGTGCCTATACTTTGTATAGGCACTTAGGATAGTGTTGCACTCAGCCATCGATATGCAAAAAAAAAAAAAGGATTGGCATTAGGGTGCCCTAACCTTAACCCTTTACCAGACGACAAAGTCTTGATCTGGTCCAAATTAAAAGCATTTACAGACGACAAAAATAAACGCAACACAAAAACTGAAACTTGGAAGGGAGGTGAACATTGTGGGAAAAGGAAAAAAATGCTGGTAATCAGCATTTTATGAATTCTTTTAAAAGATGGACAAGGGTTTAAGGGGATATTAAGCTGTTAAAGTTCTAATGTATGTGACCGTTTAATATATGATGCGACCTTGACCTTGAAGACTGGTTTGTGAATAATCTACCCTACCCGTTGTCGTTAAACAAGAGGACCATGATGGTCCTACATCATTCACCTGAGTACTAAGCAGTAAAGGTCTACAATGAAGATAAATATCAAATATCAAAGTTTAAAGTCAAATAATTCTGACACGGTATGTAACTGTGCAAAATGCATCCTCTACTTTTAGAGAAGAAGATTTTCAAAGTTTTCCTTATTTGTTCCTATGTTTCAAACTTGTAACCACTGGGGCTGGGCCAGTTTTGATCCAGGGGCATTATATGAACATTCTTGATAGACATCCGCTAAGAGATGCTACATACCAAACATCAAAACTTTGCATCTTCTGGTTTCAGAGAAGAAGAATTTTAAAGTTTTCCTTCCTTGTTGCTATGTTTCAAACCTGTGACTCCCGGAGCTGGGCCAGTTTTGACCCCAGGGGCATCAAATGAAAAATCTTGGTAGAGGTCCACTAGGAGATGCAACATACCAAATGTCAAAGCTCTGCACCTTCTAGTTTCAGAGAAGAAGAATTTTAAAGTTTTCATTCTTTGTTCCTATGTTTCAAACTTGAAACCCCCGGGGCTGATTCAGTTTTGACCCCAGGGGCATCATATGAACAAGCTTTGTAGAGGTCCACTGGGAGATGCTACATACCAAATATCAAAGCTCTGCACCTTCTAGTTTCAGAGAAGAAGAATTTTAAAGTTTTCCTTTTTTGTTGCTATGTTTCAAACTTGTAACCCCCGGGGCTGGGTCAGTTTGGATCCCAGGGGCATCATATGAACAGTCTCGGTAGAGGTCTACTAGGAGATGCTACATACCTAATATCAAAGCTCTGCACCTTCTAGTTTCAGAGAAGAAGAATTTTAAAGTTTTCCTTCTTTGTTGCTATGTTTCAAACTTGTGACCCCCGGGACGGGGCCAGTTTTGACCCCAGAGGCATCATATGAACAAGATTGGTAGAGGTCTACTAGGAGATACTACATACCAAATATCAAAGCTCTGCACCTTCTAGTTTCAGAGAAGAAGAATTTTAAAGTTTTCCTTTTTTGTTGCTATGTTTCAAACTTGTAACCCCCGGGGCTGGGTCAGTTTTGACCCCAGGGGCATCATATGAACAGTCTCGGTAGAGGTCCACTAGGAGATGCTACATACCTAATATCAAAGCTCTGCACCTTCTAGTTTCAGAGAAGAAGAATTTTAAAGTTTTCCTTCTTTGTTGCTAAGTTTCAAACTTGTGACCCCCGGGACGGGGCCAGTTTTGACCCCAGAGGCATCATATGAACAAGATTGGTAGAGGTCTACTAGGAGATACTACATACCAAATATCAAAGCTCTGCACCTTCTAGTTTCAGAGAAGAAGAATTTTAAAGTTTTCCTTTTTTGTTGCTATGTTTCAAACTTGTGACCCCCGGGGCTGGGTCAGTTTGGAGTCCAGGGGCATCATATGAACAGTCTCGGTAGAGGTCCACTAGGAGATGCTACATACCTAATATCAAAGCTCTGCACCTTCTAGTTTCAGAGAAGAAGAATTTTAAAGTTTTCCTTCTTTGTTCCTATGTTTCAAACTTGTGAACCCCGGAACGGGGACAGTTTTGACCCCAGAGGCATCATATGAACAAGATTGGTAGAGGTCTACTAGGAGATGCTACATACCAAATATCAAAGCTCTGCACCTTCTTGTTTCAGAGAAGAAGATTTTAAAGTTTTCCTTCTTTGTTCCCATGTTTCAAACTTGTAACCCCTGGGGCCGGGCTAGTTTGGACCCCAGGGGCATCATATGAACAGTCTCGGTAGAGGTCTACTTGGAGATGTTACATACCTAACATCAAAGCTCTGCACCTTCAAGTTTTAGAGAAGAAGAATTTTAAAGTTTTCCTTCTTTGTTGCTATGTTTCAAACTTGTGACCCCCGGGACGGAGCCAGTTTTGACTCCAGAGGCATCATATGAACAAGCTTGGTAGAGGTCTACTAGGTCTACTAGGAGATGCTACATACCAGAAATTTAATATCAAAGCTCTGCTACTTCTAGTTTCAGAGAAGAAGATTTTTAAAGTTTTCCTTCTTTGTTCCTATGTTTCAAACTTTTGACCCCTGGGGCCGGGCCAGTTTGGATCCCAGGGGCATCATATAAACAGTCTCGGTAGAGGTTTACTTGGAGATGTTACATACCTAATATCAAAGCTCTGCACCTTCAAGTTTCAGAGAAGAAGAATTTTAAAGTTTTCCTTCTTTGTTGCTATGTTTCAAACTTGTGACCCCCGGGACGGGGCCAGTTTTGACCCCAGAGGCATCAAATGAACAAGCTTGGTAGAGGTCTACTAGGTCTACTAGGAGATGCTACATACCAAATATCAAAGCTCTGCCACTTCTAGTTTCAGAGAAGAAGATTTTTAAAGTTTTCCTTCTTTGTTCCTGTTTCAAAATTGTAACCCCCTGGACGGGGCCAGTTTTGACCCCAGGGGCATCATATGAACAATCTTTGTAGAGGTCTACTAGGAGATACTACATACCAAATATCAAATATTCTAGTTTCAGAGAAGAAGATTTTCAAAGATTTTGCTGTTTTTTCCTTTTGGTTGCAATGGCAACCAGAGTTATGAGTGGTATTCAATCTCTTGAACAACTTTGGTAGAGCTTCACCAAGGAACATCCCTGCCAAGTTTCAACAAGATCGGCCCAGTGGTCTAGGAGAAGAAGATGTTTAAAGAAATTGTGGACCACGGACGACGCACGACGGACGACTTTGTGCTCAGGTGAGCTAAAAAGAGAAAGAAGACTGCTGGACAAGAACATGCAACTTGAAAACGCGACAAGAAGGTCAAATTACCGTCATGTACAGCATACATGAGGTTTCTACCCGGTGGCCTTTTTACTCGTTTGTTTACATGCACCAAAATATATTGAAATTGAAAGCCAATAAAATATTTGAAAACATTGATGCTGTATATTTCCGGTATGTAAATGAGTAAGTTGCTGATGTAAAAATAGACAGTGTTTCCCTTCAATGTCGACCTGGGCTGCAGTAAATCTCTAATTTATCTAGTTGTCGGATGGTTTTTGACTACTGGGGTTTTATGAATGAAAATGATCAGGCTTTGGGAGTACAAGGATAATTTTATTGTATTTCTGTAAAATTTTCGTCCCAAAATCTGAAGGGCCACCTTTAAAGAAGCAAACTTGTTTGACCTATATATGATCTCCTCCTTATGACCTTGACAACTGGTTTGCTAAACTTCAACTTTGCACGTAGTCTCATCAAAGTACAAATGCCTCAAATTCGGATAAGTCTTTTTTTTTTCATGGTAAACACTAAAATGATTGGGGGATTCATAGTGCATATCTTTTTTTGTTCTTTCCGACATTCGCACGGATCCCAAGCTAATAAATATATCAAAAGATCTATCAGGCGTTCAGGATGTAGGGAGCGACCTGTGAACCTCTCCTGTGACCTCGGGGACTGGCATTTGAAATTGTGGTCTGGCTTAAACCGCACCGCACTTCAAAGCGTTCAAAAAAGTAGTTAAAACGTCGATCTAACTTGGCTTTCAACACGCGAAAAAGGGCATAATTACGGAATACCGTTAGGGCCATCGCCTTTGAATGTGCTAATTTGAAACACGATACTCGATAGTACGATGACGATAATGCGAAACAACGAAACCACGATGGTGAAAACGCGATAGTACGATGACGATAACACGATACTACGATGGTGAAACCACGACAATACGATAGTACGATGATGATAGTGCGATATAGTATCGTGTTTTCACTATCGTACTGTAGTAATTTCACCACCGTAGTATCGTATTTTCGTGTTTTCACCATCGTGCTATCGTAGTATCGCATTATCATCATCGTACTATCGTATTATCGTCATCGTACTATCGTGTTATCGTCATCGTGCTATCGTGGTATCATCATCGTACTATCGTGTTTTCACCATCGCACTATCGTAGTTTCACCATCGCACTATCGTATTATCGTCATCGTACTATCGTATTATCGTCATCGTACTATCGTGGTTTCGTCATCGTACTATCGTATTATCGTCATTGTAGTATCGTGTTTTCACCATCGTACTATCGCCTTCCGGTGTGCATGCGTATCCTCAAATATTCAATACCTACAGGACAACAGTACACATGGACGAGTTTATAAAAAGTCATTTTGAGAGAGGCTATACTAGTCCATAGATATCCGATATTTTTCCAGTACCGAAGTTCTTTAACTCTTCCACTGCCCGTGGGGATTAAAATCGCTTTTGGAGAGCTGAAACTGTGGATTAGAAAGTGCAGTCTGCTACCTGACGCTCTTTTTTTTTTTTTAGCAAAACCATCTTACAGTACAAAAGTAATCTAATTTCAAGCTTTGAAATACCCTGAATTTATCATTATTTTTCTTTTTGGTGGCAAAAAAATTACAGGAAACATTAATCCAACTAGATTGTGGAACAACACATACAAGTAAATTTTTAGAAAAACATTTTCCTGTTCTATAGGTATATATCAAAGGTGAAATGGGATTGGTAAATCTAAAAAAATAGCAGGTTAAATATAGGTTTGATTTGTTTGCGGAAGAAATACAGAAGTTTATGAAAGGAATATACACATTATCCTTTAGTTGTTTGGTTGTATGGTTACATCATTATCAGTATTATTTTAGTTTTATCACTGCAACCAGTCCACCTATCCATGCTTTCCCACAAATTTTGTTTCCGGTACTCCCCACAATATTTTTTTCGAGCTACTGGCTGCTTTCCCACATAACTATCATCAGAACAATGATCAGCAGAGAGAGAGGAATGAATCCTGTCACAATGACTATCATCAATCCTCGGAAAGAAATTGGCCGAGGTGCGGATCAAACCAGTGACCTCTGTTCTCAAGTCTTGTACACTACCGACTGAGATACCAGGGCTTGGAAGATTATGCTCTAAACAATAAGTCGTACCCAATTATGGGAAAAACAAAAGAAGCCATTTTTCCTCCTAAATACCCCTTTCTGAAGTCACTGATACAAATTTGTTGAAGTCAAAGCCAAAAGTTCTTGATACAAATTAAATTTCTGGCTATATCAATCTTTTAAAAAAATTAAGATAGTGGAGAAAATCTAGTTGAAAAAAAAAAAAGAACAAAGTTCTATGTCGGATTTGAACCTTGGTCTACTTCACTCTGAGCAGGTGCTTTATCCATAAGGCCATTGACTCCGCAATTGTCTAAGAGGGTAGATAACCCAATTTACAGGCATAGCTTCTCTCTAAATGACTTTGAATAAACTCTTCCATGTGTACTGTTGTCCTGTAGGTCTTGAATATTGGAGGATGCGCATACCCACCGGAAGGCGATAGTACGATGGTGAAAACGCGATAGTACGATGATGATAATACGATGTACGATGGTGAAAACACGAAAGTACGATGACGATAACACGATAGTACGATGATGAAAATGCGATAGTACGATGACGATAATACGATAGTACGATGATGAAACTACGATAGTACGATGACGATAACAAGATAGTACGGTGATGAAAACACGATAGTACGATGACGATAATACGAAAGTACGATGACCATAATACGATAGCGCGATGATGATATCACGATAGTGCGATGACGAAAACACGATAGTACGATGACGATAATACGATAGTACGATGATGAAACTACGATAGTACGATGACGAAAACACGATAGTACGATGACGATAATACGATAGTGCGATGATGATACCACGGTAGCACGATGACGAAAACACGATAGTACGATGACGATGATACGATAGCACGATGGTGAAAACACGAAAATACGATACAACGATGTTGAAATTACGACAGTACGATGGTGAAAACGCGATACTATATCGCACTATCACCATCGTACTATCGTATTGTCGTGGTTTCACCATCGTAGTATCGTGTTATCGTCATCGTTCTATCGCGTTTTCACCATCGTGGTTTCGTTGTATTGCGTTATCGTTATCGTACTATCGAGTATCGTGTTTCAAATTAACACATTCAAAGGCGATGGCCCAAATGTTATTCCGTACATAATAGACACTTTCCGTTATTTTCTGTTTGCGCAAGTCTACTGTAGCACAAAATCTAATGTAGTCGTAAAGTGCCGTCTCGGATTAGCCTGCGCGGACTGCGCAGGCTGATCCGAGACGGCACTTTACGCAAATGACCGATTGCCAATTATTGTGTTTTGCAGGCCAAATGCAATTGCCTTTTATGTCTAATTCCTTTATACGAGACACTATCTCAAATTTGAAAGAGTACGCAGACGACAAATAAGATGCTGATGAAATTCTGCTAATTGTCTTTCAAAGTGTAAAAGACGTTGTTACCAAAGCAGAAAATGACTACAAATTTGCTTGATCTAGTGTTGGGAACATTGTAGGAATAGGAGAAAATACAAATTAATCATATATATATATATTTAAACTACTTCATATTGAAAAAATAATTGTGGCTAGAATAGTAGGAGCTGTCTTTCAAAGCGTAGGAAACGATCTGAGAAAAGGAAAAATTTTAATAACCAGCATTTTTCCTTGTTCCACAATGTTTTCAAAAGCTGTGTTTCCAGTCAGGATTTTCAAAATGCAATAAGTGTGATACAGGGATAAAATCCTTGCTGCATATATAAAAAAAAAGATTTGCATTTCTTATAGAGTCTAAACTAGTTTATCTGTATCATGTGTACCGGAATTGAACAGACTTTGGTCAAAGGTTTTTTTCCAGTGTCTAACCTATGCAATTTGTAGATGAAATGAAAAGAATTTTTTTCTGTAGACCTTAAATATACATTTTATCCATTTACCGCACTATCCCGACTTTTAACGATCCTGACGAGGAAGGCTTTTGAAAACATTGTGCGAAAAGGAGAAAATGCTGGTAACCAGCATTTTCTCCTTTTCCCACAATGTTTTCAAATCTATCAAAAACAAATACAGTAATATGATCGAAATTTGATATGACGTCTGTAAACGCTTTTAATTTGGGTCGGTGTAATGCAGAGAAATGACCCTCCCCTACGAAATAACCCATGGGTCATTTCTCTACGTAGAATAAGGACCCATGGGTCATTTCGCTACGTAGAATAACGACCCATGGGCCATTTCTCTACGTAGAATAATGATTAAAGTCATTACTGTATGTAGTGAAATGACTTCTGGGGTCATTTTTCTACGTAGAATAATAGCTCGGGTCATTTTGTAGGGGAGGGTCATTTTTCTGCATTACGCCGGTCTCAAATTTCGTCCTTTGATAAAGTGTTAAATATGAAATGGAAAAGATTAGTCAAAACTTTTTTTTTCAGTTGTATTAAAAATAAAAAATGAATATTCAAATAAATGTTTCTTTGTTCGTCTTCATCCACACTAAAAATGATTTTATGAGGGGAAAATATAAAAGAAAGAAAGAAAAAAACGTAAAAAGAGGTGACGGATCCATTTATTTGCATATGAAAGCATCGCAGTACGAACAAAACAAACGGAAATGTCAAAATAAAATGAACTAAACAGAACGACAAACGTCAAATTAAAATATCCGATTTCGTGTTTGTATTTTTTTCTTTCTTATGACTATGCCAGATCATGGCTTTATTTATAGATGTTATAAACGTGCACGTTCTTGTAATTTCAATTCTAAATTCAACACTGATTCTACATTTAAAGAATTCCAATTTGAATTGCCAAGACGTTCTGTCACCAGCAGTAAAATGAATGATTTTTACACGAAATGATTTAATTGTGAATTGAAGCTCAGGGCATGGGATATCTTTACCCTTTAACAAACAATTCCTGGTTTTTACGATCCTGATTTAGAAGCATTTTGAAAACATTATGGGAAAAGGAGAAAATGCTGGTAACCAGCATTTTCTCCCTTTCCCGCAATGTCTTCTACTCTGCTGGAAACAAATTTCAATTTACGTTTAGTTTGTCGTCTGCAAGTGCTTTAACCCTTTACCACAAAATTCCTATTTTTGACGACGCCTTTGGAAAACATTGTGGGAAAAGGAGAAAATGCTGGTGACCAGCATTTTCTCCTTTTCCCACAGTGTTTTCTACCCTTCCTAAACCAAATTTTAATTTTTCTGTCACCATTATTATGTCGTCTGCAAATGCTTTCAATTCGGACCAGTCTAAAAATTTCTCCTGTGGTAAAGTGTTAAATTTGGACCAGTGTAAAATTTTGTCGTTTTTGTAAAGAGTTAGATACAAGGACATTAACTTGCACTGATGGAGGGTTTCCCTGAACAGTACACCTTGCCCAATCAAGTAGCTGACCTTGCCAAAACGGGCCTTTGGAATGACTTTGAATGAGTAAAAGAGAACTAAAATAAGTAAATTGTCGCCGTTTGTTGCGATGATTGATTCATCTTGTCTTTCGCTCCAATTTTAAAATTATTTCAGTCCTATCACGGTGACAGAGACGATATTCATTTTTTTTTCGGTGAAGATGAACAATTTTTCGGAGAGGTCATCAGGCTTCTCCAATAGTGGTGAGTTTAAAAGACAGACTGTCACAGAATTTGCTGTCTAAATCCATTTTTCTTGCGAAACTATTCTGATGCACAGTCTGTGTCGTCATGGTTTTGTAAATAAATCGAACTAAAAAAAAACGAAACAGGAAATAGTCGTGGTTTATTTTTATATGACGAATTTCAGAAAAATATTTGTTACATTAATTTGCCATGGCTTCAAATGACCGCTAAAATAATTGTAATTTTTCATTAAGTAAATAAATCTAAGCAGAAGAAAAAATTAAGAATAATTTCATTAGAAAAGAGAAAGTGGACTGCTGGACAAGATCGTGAGACTTTAAAACGCGACAAGAAGGCCAAATTACCGTCAAATACAGCGTTATGACGTTTCTTCGCGGCGGCTTTTTCACTTGTTTGTTTACATGTACCAAAATGTATTAAATTAAAAGCCATTATTGCATAAAACGTGCCTTTTCGGGCCGTTATAAGTATGTATTAACGGGTAAAAATCGGGCGGTTAACGGGAGAAAACGTGTATTAATCAGTAAATTCACGCGCCGTTAACGCCCGGGTTTGTACTATCAATATCCTCGATTCGGGCCTACCTTGTAAACAACGTTTGTCCTTGTCAGATTTTCCCTAGACTCCGACCATCAAACTGTAGGAATTCGTACCATATTCGATCCTTTTCATGGCATGTCTTTGATGATATCAGTACACCACAAACAAACCTTTGCACAGAATCTCGGTTTAATCGAGATCTGAACAAAAATTCACCCGTGAAATGTACTCTAAAGCCGCTACATCCCACCCACTTTTTAACGTGATCGGTCCGCCTCGTTTGATGTATATCGAACCCTCTGTCGCCTTCAGTTACAGAAATTTATATCCACGCATTCATCCTAGTTGTAATCGTCTAAATGTGTACAAGTTTATTCCACACAACTCCAGTGTGTATTAAAAATCAATAAAAGTGTATTTACAGCGAGAGAATCAAAACTGGCATACAGGACTAACGGCCCTTTCCTAATCGTAACAAAAACTTTTTCGCCGACTTCCGGTTTTGACCCATTTGCTTACACTACATTTGAAATTCGCTTATTTGCATTTCTATGGAAATATTTTCGCTATCTGTGCAAATTATTGTTAGAATACCTTTACTTTATGCAATAATAGCGTTAATTCACGTTTTTTTTCGGTCGTTAACATTCGCAGAGGCCCTCAAAATACTTAAACACCCTCGTGCTTCGCACTCGGGCGTTAAAGCATTTTTCGGGCCTCTGCGAATGTTAACGACCTCAAAAACGTGAATTAGCCCTATAATAAAAACAATGATGCTGGCCTCTCCTGGCTTCTTGTTTTATACAGTGAACATCATCACTAATATTCTAACGGATGCACTACGCTACGAGTGAAAATATTGGCGTACCATCACACGGGACCTTGGTGTAACGTCTCATCCAAGCGACTTTCAGATGGCCGGCATTGGGCCTCGAACTCACAACCTCATTTGGTCCGAGACTCAATGATTACGAATCCTACGCTTTTCCTCTTTTAAGAACTATTCGGGCTTGTGCGATAGTGACCTCCGTCTACTTTATATAACATCAGAGCCCGTATTCACCAGCCATTCTTGAGAATATTTTTGGTCTTATTCTTCAAGGTTTTCTGAATTTGTAAGTAACACAACTTCTGATTGGCTAATCCATTCGGTTTAGCCAATCAGAAGTCGTGTTACATACTAATCTAGAAAATTCTGGAGAGTACGACACAGAACGTTCCAGTTAAGAGTGGTTGGTAAATACGGGCCCAGCAGATATATAGTACGTCATATGACCCAAGCTCTGAAAAAAAAGGTTTGTGATGCAAATCAACCCATAATTCTTATGCATAAAAAAGCATTTCGTCAACAACCGATTATGAAGCAGTATAGTCCTTGGATATGAAATTGAACAACAGCAAAAAGTTTCGACCCGACCCTGCTGACATGTATAGATACTATTTGCAGGTGCACTAAGTTCCCCTTTCGCAGGGTACGGTTTATGTCAATTCGATCAGAAACCCATTCAATCAAGGCATGGTATTAACCTGGGCGTATTTCTTTCGTCTGCTCTGGCACAATGTTCTGTGTTCTGGAATGCTGTTCTGGAATGTGCGAAAGGAATTTTTCAGAACAAAATACACTGTTTGGGAAGTAGGTTCTGACTGGAGCATGTTCGGAACATTGTTCTAAACCACATCGGAATGAAAGTACATTGGCGTGATGGCTGTTGAAAGAGTTACTGTCACAGCTGTGTCAGTTAAGGAAATTACTAGCTGCAGAGAGAGAGAGAGAGTAGAGACGATTCTACTTTGCTAATATTTATGGTATTCATGTCGTAAAAAAGAGCAACTGCAAATTTTACAATGACGAATTGTCCGTCTTTCATCCATCTTGTATCACCTAGCAACCGTTCAGCAGGTGCTCTACACCTCAATTGGATTAGAACAGTCAGAACATGTTGTGGAGTATACGGCACAGTGTTCATAAATACTCCAAAGACCTAGAACTTGTTGGGAATGTTCGAAGTAGCGAAAGGAATACGCCCCTTGTGACATTCCACAAGCGAAATGTTGGATATCTAAAACACTGTTAGAGTGTATACGTGTCTCTTAATGATTTGTTTTCTTTACTACGGTGACGCTGAGGTGACATAACATTTTTTTGTTATTATAAAAAAAAAATAATCGAGAAAACAAATTATTATCTCGTGGGAACGAGATGAATGTAGAAAAAATACTTACGTCACCTCAGTGCCACCGTACCTTAGTCTCTTCTTTCTTAATCATTGGCGATTTACCAACCATTGCTTCTCTAAATTAAGCGACGGAACAGTTTTTTGAAGCCCTGTATAATAATAAAACTATGACAATATCCCTTTAAGAATGAAATGGGGGTGCACAATGATATATCATTCTATTTCGAGAAGAACCGCCGCATTTATTTTATGCCTCAGAGCAGTAGATAAATCAAAGGGAACATTCAGCGAGGAAAAAATGTAACGAAGACATGTGCTATGCATCTGCAAAAAGTATCGGCTCATGTCAGCCTGCGCGTACTGCGCAGGCTGACATGAGTCGAAACTTTTTGCCATTGGATAATTTTAAACACGTCAAAGTATCCGACCTGTCTCGTGTTTCTGTCAGTTTTAAGAAAGAAATGGATGTTATAGATTCATAATTTTGTGTAGATTTGCTTGGTACAATCAATCAAGCAGACGCATTAAACTCTCTTATGACAGTTACGACCGGTTTAAATACCGATTTTTATATTCTTATACTCTTCAATTGAAGGCGGAAACAGTTGTTCCCTAGCACTAGTTACATGTACCTAGGTTTAATATGGGTGCCTCACAACCAGATGGAAATATGACGTAGTTTACCTTACCATTTCTCACGCTTGACGAAATATTGTAATCTGTTCCTGCGGAAGGGGTACGCCATGGGGAATAACCGAAAAGAACTGTACTGGATTTTGATTAAGTTTCCCCAAAAAGGGTTAAAAGCATGGAATAAACAGAATTTTTTTTCCGGTGAATTATCGAAATTTATTTCATGCTTTTCGGTAGGATATCGAGAAATAGTGGTAAAAATATTTTGATGATATTCCACGGGCACGACCAGTGAAAATACCGATTTTTACTTTCTAGTTACCTAGGTGAAATGCGTGTGACTTCACAACCAGATGGAAATATGATGTCATTTACCTTACATTTTTAGCGCTTGACGTAATATTGTAATGAGTTGTTATGCGGAGGGGGTACGCCACGAGGATTAATTGAGAAGAACTAAACTGGATTTTGATAAAGCTCCTCCAAGAAACGGTAAAAAGTACAAAGTAAACAGAATACTTTATGTTTTTTTTTTTTCAGTGAAAGATCGAAATTAATTTCATGGAGTGAACATCATCGGTAATATTTTCACGAGTGGTGCATCGATCGAACATCATAGGTAATATTTTCACGGGTGGCTGGATCTTTCACCTAAAAAAATCAAAGCTCCTCTAAATACAATTTACCATTGTTATTGATGGCATGATACCTACCGAAAAAGAGCCTCCTTTCTTCTACTAAGTTCTACCCTACTCGTCTTGTAAACAATTTTCAAGTCTGTATGTAATGCGAAAAAAGAGGCATTCGGACATTTCCGTAAAGTGTCGTCTCGAATCAGCCTGCACAGTCCGCGCAGGCTAATTCGAAACGACACTTTCCGTTTTTATGTTATTTTCTGTTTTGCCCAAGTTTACTGTATGACAAAATCTAATGTAGTCGTAAAGTGCCGTCTCGGATTAGCCTGCGCGGACTGTGCAGGCTGATTTGAAAACATTACAGTATACATATATCGATCATAGATCGCGATTTCTTCATTTGCCACAACACTGGCATGATTGTCTCTTCCCAATTCTACATATTTTCCGTTCGGACTTCTTTGTATTTCATTTTACTCAGAAGCCTTGATACAAGCATCTTCGCAAGCCAAGGTTACGATCACTACGTGAATCTTACCTTAGCTGATCGAGCCCGATTTACAGATTCCCGCGATAGGCCCCCTATTGGATGCTGCTTATTATTTCCCCTTACATTATATTTCTTATAGCCAATGAAATATCGTTTTACAAACCGCTTACGAATACAGTAATTCAACATGAAGCAATAACCACAAACGTACTTCGACATTCCATGGTCAGGTGCTGGGATATAACCTAAAACCTCTGATAATTGATTGGTCATACTGAAACTTTCTGTAAATATTGTTTGTCTATGTTTTTTTCGGTAATAAATCACTACAGATCCTGCACACATCCACGGAGGTATGCGACCTTGTTCTATTTTTATCAAAGATGAAATGCTATGAACGATTTGATGCAGCCAATGAAAATGCGTATCGGGGGAATGTCGAAATCACGCTCGATCCGCCAAGGTTAGAGTAGCCTTGTGGATCGTCACCCTTGGCTTGTGAAGATGTGATACAAGACCAGTCCAAAATTTGTAAGCGATGTAAATGGTTTCAAAGACAATCGGGCACCTGTTCTATTTATGAACTTTCGTTATGCTAAAACTGAGTCGTTTTTTGTGATTTATATAGAGATCCGAATAATATGCATGCAGATATGCAGTATTCGTTGTCGCATACCTAATATGTTGGTTATACCCCTGTCACACACACCAAACTCTTTCTCACTCCCTTCCGAAAATTTTTGTCAAACGGACTTAAAATGTGTTCGGACGGAGTGGAAGTATTAGCAACCTTTTACGATTTGTTTACGAATTTAATGGACGTGAAGGGTGCTCCAGAACTTTGAGCCTGCTCAAAATTGCTTGCCGTCCATCCCGTCCTGTAATTAGACGGAGTGACAACGTACTTAAAACGAGATGGATCCTAATAGAGACGCGGTGCAGTCAGGCATCAGTTTGCAGTGCGTTTGCATTTTGCCGACCGAAATTACATGTCCTATCCCGACTGCAGCCCGTATTACGATTTTGTTGACCCGTGTAAGATTTCCTAAGAACACGTTTGTTGAGACAGGGGTTTCAGGCACTATCAGGCCACAACCCGACCGCAGCCCATTTTCCGATAATGTCAGGCCGGGGCAAAACGTTCTGAGAACTAGTTTGGCGTGACGGGGGCTTTACAGTTTTACCTTTACATAATGTTTCTATGGGCCGATTTCACTTAATTTCAAGAATGAACCCCTACTGAACATCTTCGCAAGCCAAGGCTGACGATTCACTACGCTACTCTACCCTTGGCGGATCGACCTTGATTTTTACATTCCCCTTTTACATCCGCTTTTTCATTGGATGCAGCCAGCTCTTACTGCAACGAATGAAATCGCTCATAGCATTTCATCTTTGATAGAAATAGAACAAGACCGCTACCTTTCGAATAGAAGGTAAACATGGAAACCCAGTGGATGTCTGCTTATCGCTTTATATGTATTCGTAAGCGGTTTGTGAAACGATATTGCATTGGCTTTTAGAAATATGATGTAAAGGGGGGTAATAACCAGCATCCAATAGAGGGCGCATCGCAGGAATCTCGAAATCGGGCTCAATCAGCCATGGTAAGATCCATGTAGTGATCATAACCTTGGCTCGCGAAGATGCTACAGAAAGTCAAGTGATATATAAATGTAAAATACGCTTTGCAAATGAAGTATGCACAATGGTTATGTAGTCGCCAGCCAATTTGAACGAGCTCAAGCGATAAAGATCTAATGACCTTAATATACAAGAAATTTTTCTAAGAAAAAATCTACAGGAAGAGAGTACGTACAAAATTGGTCAAATACATAGAGGATATTTGTTTTTTTCGGTGAAAGATCGAAATTGATATCATCGAGCGGACACCATCGGTAATATTTTCACGAGTGGCACAGCCGCGAGTGAAAATTTTACGGTTGGTGTTCACGAGATGAAATAAATTTCGATCTTTCACCGAAAAAACAAATATTCTATTTATTTCATGCTTTTAACCCTTTCTTGGAGGAGCTTTATCAAAATCCAGCACAGTTCTTTTCCGTTATTCCCCGTGGCGTACCCCTCCCGCATAGCAGCGCATTACAATATTACGTCAAGCGCGAGAAATATTAGGTATATGACGTCATATTTCCCATCTGGTTGTGAGGCACGCGCAATTTACATAAGCAACAAGAACGTGAAAATTGGTATTTTCACTGGTGGTACCAGTGTAAGATCGAAAGATATTTTCACTGCTGTTTCTCGATATCCTACCGGAAAGCATGAAATAATGACTTTAGATGCAGTGATAAAGAACATTAATCTGAAATAGGCATCTTTTCAGTTCTATGTCGTCTGACAGACCCGTCCTCCCGTGTGTTATACACACCGTCTGTCATCACCACCGGAAATAGATTACCGGCGAATCGAAAGTACTCCACATATGAACGTGAGTGCTCACAAAAAATGACAATTTTTATCGTAAAAAACAAATGGATTTACAAAACATTCACGAGGCATAGTTAGTGGATATAATAAGCTTCCAGCGTAAGTAGGATTTGTTGTTTATTAGTAAATTTGAAGGGTTTAGCGACTAGAAATCCTTAGAGCTGGTACCGAAAAACAAATTGTATTGTGACATTTATTTTCATTTTTTCCAAAAAAGTGTGCACAAATTCCAGATTTTTTTAATCATGATGAAGTAAAATTATGGCTGACAGATAAATTTATTACTGTTTTACCTCAAATCGAGGGATAAAGCAAATTTTTTGTCAAAACGAAAATTTCATTGTGGACGGCGAATAGATCCTTATGTGGACGGCTTATAGCTAAATCCCCAAAATTACGTGTACGGCGAATAGTTTTGAGCTTTTTAACAATATGTGCACAAACACATATGTTCAAGTCGTATTGCGTTCGTGCCAGGTACATGCAATAGAAAACACTATACTCAGTTTACATTTCAGATCAATGATGTCAACATACAAGTGTTATTACTGCCCTGAAAAACCGCCAAACTTTGAGAAAACTATTCAGCACCTCATAAATTGCCACCAAAATGACGAAATGCGTGTCAGGCAATTACAAGAACACAAACTGCGAACGATTAGTTTCAAAATGATTCCAGAACTATGTAGAGAACAGGGGAGGACCATAACAATCGATTCCACCAGAGAAAAAATTCACATATCAAAGGCTAATGTGGTGCCTAAAGATAGCCCTTTTAAAAAACTGATCAGACTAGAGGGTATCTGTAGTGACAGTGACACTTTCAACAATGTAGAGCATATTTTGTCGTGACAGGGCCAAACTGGTACCGAGGAGTCTTGTGATACAGATCTGTCTGGTTGTAGCGAGTACATTGACGATACTAACAATATCTATGACGAATTAGTTTCTCTGTTGCCTAAAGTAATTGACACTTTGAAAGAACATGGAAAAATGCAGGAGTTTCTTTCATTCAACAGGCTTTTAAGTGAAGATAAATTTCCGGATCTAAGTAACCCGGAGTAGCTTCGTCATACACGATCTGTCCCTTGTTTTTTGGTCCTCCCATAAATCTTAGAAAACGACCGTGAAATAACCTCAAACCTGTGCGCCAAAAACATTTCACTTCGTCGCTATACCGCATACGCGTTGCAGTCTCCTCTAAGCTTAACCATCTCACAACATCTAAGAATAGAAGAAACGCAATGTTATCGAGCGGAAATTTATCTTCACTTAAAAGCCTGTTGAATGAAAGAAATTCCTGCATTTTTCCATGTTCTTTCAAAGTGTCAATTACTTTAGGCAACAGAGAAACTAATTCGTCATAGATATTGTTAGTATCGTCAATGTACTCGCTACAACCAGACAGATCTGTATCACAAGACTCCTCGGTACCAGTTTGGCCCTGTCACGACAAAATATGCTCTACATTGTTGAAAGTGTCACTGTCACTACAGATACCCTCTAGTCTGATCAGTTTTTTAAAAGGGCTATCTTTAGGCACCACATTAGCCTTTGATATGTGAATTTTTTCTCTGGTGGAATCGATTGTTATGGTCCTCCCCTGTTCTCTACATAGTTCTGGAATCACTTTGAAACTAATCGTTCGCAGTTTGTGTTCTTGTAATTGCCTGACACGCATTTCGTCATTTTGGTGGCAATTTATGAGGTGCTGAATAGTTTTCTCAAAGTTTGGCGGTTTTTCAGGGCAGTAATAACACTTGTATGTTGACATCATTGATCTGGAATGTAAACTGAGTATAGTGTTTTCTATTGCATGTACCTGGCACGAACGCAATACGACTTGAACATATGTGTTTGTGCACATATTGTTAAAAAGCTCAAAACTATTCGCCGTACACGTAATTTTGGGGATTTAGCTATAAGCCGTCCACATAAGGATCTATTCGCCGTCCACAATGAAATTTTCGTTTTGACAAAAAATTTGCTTTATCCCTCGATTTGAGGTAAAACAGTAATAAATTTATCTGTCAGCCATAATTTTACTTCATCATGATTAAAAAAATCTGGAATTTGTGCACACTTTTTTGGAAAAAATGAAAATAAATGTCACAATACAATTTGTTTTTCGGTACCAGCTCTAAGGATTTCTAGTCGCTAAACCCTTCAAATTTACTAATAAACAACAAATCCTATTTACGCTGGAAGCTTATTATATCCACTAACTATGCCTCGTGAATGTTTTGTAAATCCATTTGTTTTTTACGATAAAAATTGTCATTTTTTGTGAGCACTCACGTTCATATGTGGAGTACTTTCGATTCGCCGGTAATCTATTTCCGGTGGTGATGACAGACGGTGATACAGGTGTAATTAGGCTGTATTCATTCTCTTGCTTGTATTTTAGACTAAGGCGATGATAAATCTTCCAGAAAATACCAAGTCTGGCGTAATTAACTGAGAATAAACGAGTAAGTGCTGCCGACTAACGACCCCTGTGACTCTGTATATGGCTTTTTTATTTGGAACTCGGAAACCCTTGCTGTATCTATATAAGGCCCGTGCTCTTTAACCCTTATTCAAACAATCCCTGGTTTTTACGACCCTGAGATGAAAGCCTTTTGAAAACATTGTGGGAAAAGGAGAAAATGCTGGTAACCAGCATTTTCTCCTTTTCCCACAATGTTTTCTACCCTGCTGGAAACAAATTTCAATTTTTGAGTTATGTTTGTTTTGTCGTCCTCAAGTGCTTTCCTTTTGGACCAGTCTAAAATTTTGTCGTTAGGGAAAGGGTTAAGGCATATGCAACGTTTTTTTCCCCCCACGGACAGACTTTTTCTTTTTCATTTCCGCGCAGATGATTGTAAATACAATGTATGCAGGGTAAAAAAAATGAAAAGAAAATCATAATGTTGCCGAGTAAAATGTAAAGATCTGTTTATTTATGCCAAGAGCATGAGGTTTGGCAAATCTTCTTACGCACAAGACTTTATATTATATGTCATGTCTATTTTTAGAAATGTTTTGGGTTAAAAAAAAGTGACGTCATTTGAGCTGGGGGAATAATTTCCCCGTCACAGTGAATAATTTCCTCCAACCGAAAATCTGGTTTATTGACTTGAGATCACTAGTTTTTAAAGTGGCATTCGTTGACAAAATAATCAGATGAAATGTAATATATAATTTATTTCATCGGCTTGTGGTTAATATGGGGAAATATTTGCCTTAAAAGGGAAAGGTCCGCGAAAATAACTCGTGCTGTACGGTGAAATAAACTCTATTTCTTAAACTGCATGTGCAGTTATCTTCAATATAGTAACAAATTATGTCCGGCTGTGCAGGCTGAACTGGTTTGAAAGTATTTGCTATTTGTAAATTTTCTGCATTTCAAAGTACCATTCTACATCACGAACAATGCCTGATGAAATACATTACGATGACGTAATCAACCCCCGATTTCCACAGCGCTGCTCATATATACACCGCAACATGCGAAGAGGGGCATTCGGACATTTGCGTAAAGTGTCGTCTCGGATCAGCCTGCGCGGACTCAGTCCGTCCGCGCAGGCTAATCCGAAACGACACTTTACGTTTTATGTTATTTTTATGTTTTGCGCAAAGTTGCCGTGGCACAGAATTTGATATAGTCGTAAAGTGCCGTCTGGGATTAGCCTGCGCTGACTGCGCAGTCTGATCCGAGACGGCACCTTACGCAAATTTCGCTTCTTGCAAGCCAGCTATGATGTACAGTCAACATATGAAAGGAAATTATACAGGTAGAATCATGTAGCAAAAGACATTTAACCCTTATCTTGCTGAATAAGTGAAATGAAACTTTGAAGTTGATAGTAAATCCCATAATTCTGCAATTTCACAATTAATTTTTTTGGGTGAAATTGTCTACGTATCGGAAAGTGTAGATCCAAGATCAGACTTTACGTTCTGTGCAGTCTGATCTTGGATCTACACCGTCCGCAAAAGGTACTTGAGTCACAAATAGCAGGCAAAGGGTTGATAACAGAGTGTAGGTCAACACGAAAATGACGCCATTTGCATATTCAACTAAATACATTGAGTCTTTTGCATGTTTAAAGGTCACGATGATTCACCCTCAAGATATTTCTTACGAAAGAAGTACGGAACTAGATTGTTCAATCCACAGATAATGTGCTGGGGTTAAAACTTAGAGGTCGTGGATTTGAATTCTAGTTCAGCCATATTCTTTCCGTTTGTTGATTGATTACAGCTATTGCGACATTATCCGTTTCTTTGTTCTCCCATTACCGAATATTGTCTCCACGACGTTTCGACTCATGTTGTGCCATGTAACAGTAATTTAAGAAACAACAGCCGCGAAAAGCATGGATAGATGCACTGGCAAGTAATTTTCAAAGCGACGTCAAACACCAAACAGATCTGCGCACTAAGTAGAACTGCATTTTATGCGCAGTAATTGACGTTCTCTGCATGCGCATGACATATTCTTCGAAGATTATAGCTGTCGGCTATGACGCATCACCCATCCCCGTATATCTGGGAAAAGTATGGCTTATACCGAAGCTATCGGCCTATTACCCAATCAAGCATGTAGGGGCTGTTTACAGTGTATCCAAAATACCGAATACAGGTCGTTGTCTGTGAATGTCATATTCTTCCAAAATTCGATATGTGTAGTATGACGCTTCACCAATGCCCAAATACCTGGGAAAAGTAGGGCTTATACCGAAGTTATTAGCCTATTACCCACGCATGCATCCTCGGATACCCCAGGGTCTCCCTATTTGCTACGCTACATCGACGATGTAGCGTAGCAAATAGGGAGACCCCGGGGTATCCGAGGATGCCACGCATGTAGGGGCTGTTTTAACCCTTCTCTTGCTGAGAAACTAAAAATAAATTTTCAATTGGACACTTATAACCTAAATATTGCTGTTTCAAAGTTCTATTTTGGGGAATGCAATCTCTTTATCGGAAAGTGTAGATCAAAGATCAGACTGCACGTTCTGTGCAGTCTGATCTTGATCTACACTTTCCGCCAAAGGTCAGCGGGTCGCGATTAGCAGCCAAAGGGTTAATAATTGGCCGATGCATAAGTTACATGCTGGACGGTCATAGCCGAATGAATTGCACCAGGAAGTGTTTTATTGAGTAAACGCTTTATTTTATGTTGAAATTCAAAGTAACGGTTGTTTTGAAAAGTAGTCCGGTTCTGTACCCAAATGCCCAAATTTGTAGAATGACATCTAACGGGAGATAATGCAGTAATTGATAACATGTCATAGAAAAAAATGTAGTTGGCCTTACCAGATTATTCTGCTTTTCGCAAGTACTTCGCCGCATCAAAAATTATTTAAGATGGATTGATATAATATGAAGCAAAATATACAAAGTTGGCTGAAGGATGAAAGTCAACTTTAAATAGATTCTCACCTGTCGAACTCATTTCAAATTGGCTTCCTCCAAAAACTTGTACCAATGTGGCCAACATTTCAAGTTGTTGAAAATATCATTAACCCATAAACATGCCGATAGGACTTTTTTCTTTCCTATACGGCTGATAGAAACAAGGGGGAAAGGAACGACTTGTAGGCTGCAGAAAGCTTCCAAAGCTGCTGCCGATACCATTCGAATAAGATGGGTTTTTTTTCACCTATCCTCAGTTATTATTCTTCAATGTCTTGTTTCGCTATTGTTGCATCCCTCAAACGGAAGTGGGTGTTGTATTCCTATGATTTAACGAAAAGTAGATCTATATGTATTACTTCAGGTTCTTGGGAATAATCTGCCGCAGAATCTAACAAGTTCAATCGTAGCAATTACTCGTATTGGCTATTACTAATATTTTCTGGTTTTCCGTCATAATAATTAATGCCGTATTGAATATGTGACCTGTCACGGAAAAAGGGACCTGCTGGTAACTGCGAAAAGTGTCAACCCTGGTCAGACTGCGCCAATTACGCAGGCTGACCAGGGTTGACACTTTTCGCTTTAGTGACATTTTCTGTATGAAAAGTGGTCATTGTACCTTGTTATACAATCATTTTTGAATTATCAACTTAAATTGACCTGCACTGTCGTTAATCTGTTTTCATCTAATTGATGTACAGAATTCCCAGATGGTCCCTTTTTGCGTGATGGGTCATACATACAAGGAAAAAATAGGTTTCTTTCAAGTCTAGACAGTATTTCCCAAACTTACCATGGTATCTGAGCTAAAAATAGCTAAAAATGTCACAATCTAATTTGTTTGCCACATGACGTAACATTTGCGCGTAATGGTGTTGATCCTGGCCATTTTTTATATAAATTTTTCCTATCAACATCTTTATTGTGCTGCACTATATATCATTTTTCATACACACGACGAACTTGTCCAACAAAAACTGCAGTATCTCGACAGAGATAAATTGTAATGCAGATCTAATTATCAATCACACTTTTAACGCGAATAAACACATTCCCAGACGAGACACATTACGACATCAAATCACGTGACAGGTCAAAAGTGTGAATCAGACTGATTGCCTATTTCCAGTAAAACTGGTGTACTGCTACTCGTTGAATCTCGCTTCATCGTCCTATTAAAGTGGCTGCCTGTTAACTCATTTTAACCCCACAATCCCGAATTCTAACGACTCTGAGGGAAAAGGCATTTGCTGTTGCTCTTTTCCTAGGCCGCCATTTTGAAACTCGACAAAAAATCTGTGTTACGCAGGGTTCGATCAGTGTAGTAAAGATTTAAGGTTAAACGTACTTCGAGAAAATACTCTGATCGTTCTACACTGACTCGAGTTCATCGAGTCTGTTCCAGGGTTTTAGATGAACTTGCCCCAACTGCAACCACACGAGAGGTTAACGAAGACATATTAAGATCTCGCGAGACTTGATTAATATCATCTCTCTCAAGTCGTTTATCGAGCACGCAGCTATGAATAGAAACAACAAAAAAAGAACAAGCTAATTGTGACAAATTCATGAAAGGAAAATAGAAACCATACTTGTAAGCGTATTAATCCCAAGATAAAAACCATCAACAAAATCGTGACTACATTTATAAATTCTATTTTTTAAGCAAAAACCAGACCATATTCGTGATGTGATTTATAAACCCTTTGCTCACCAGACCGCCTGTTTCTCTACGGTTTTTCTCGAGATACTGTAGATCAAGATCAGATGACCTTCAGCAAACAGTGTAAAGTAAGTCAGACTGCACCGAACGTGCTGTCTGATCTTAGGTCTACACCGTCCTTTTATTTTTATTTTTTTTTTTGGGGGGGGGATTAAATATTCTGATCACCCTTGACACCATTAAAATTGCAATCTTTTGGTTTCTATTACTTATCGGAAATAAATGCTCTGTGAAAAAGGGGGCTTAATGCGTCTGCGAAACATTTCGGTTCAAGTCAGCCTGTGCAGTCCGCTCTGGATTGTTTTCCGAGGATCAAAACTCTTTATCACACCTAAAAATCATAGACTTGTCCAAATTAAAAAAAAAAATGAAGGTAATTTAAATGTGGCTCAAATGGTGGTATTTTTCTTTGATAGGGTAGAAAACATTGTGGGAAAAGGAGAAAATGCTGGTTAACAGCATTTTCTCCTTTTCCCACAATGTTTTCTAAAGGCATCCTTTTCCTGGTCGTGAAAACAAGGGATTATATGGTTAGCAGCACTTTCTCCTTTTCACTCAATGTTTTCAAATGCTTCCTTTCCCTGGTCGTTAAAACTCGCACGTTCTCCTTTTCCCACGATGTTTTCAAAAGACTTCCTTTTCCTCGTCGTTAAAACTCGGGGTTGTATAGTTAGCAGCATTTTCTCCTTTTCCCACAATGTTTTCAAAAACGCTTGCTTTTCTTGGTTGTTAAAACAAGGGTTGTATGGTTAGGAGCATTTTCTCCTTTTCCCACAATGTTTTCAAAGGGCTTCCTTTTCATTGTACTTAAAGCTCAAGATTGTATGGTAAAGCGTTTTCAAAGCCAATGGATTGATATTCATTCCGCTGACAAGCAGACTAAAGTCATAATTTGTTCTATAAATCAACTTCACCCTTTTGTCATTTCTGACAAAATGAAATGAAACTTTCAATCCGCTATTAAAAACCTCAAATAATGCAGCTTCAAAGGTATATTTTGTGAAAATAAAAATCTCTATATCGGACAATGTAGACCAAGATCAGACTGCACGTTCTTTGCAGTCTGATCTTGATCTACACTGTCCGCAAAAGGTCAGCGAGACCCGCTTTGCAGCCTAAAGATTAAAGTCTGACGTCTATTGCGTCGCTAATGTCACGTCGGTGGTCACGATATAACGTTTTCATTGTGTAACGTAACTTTTCGTGTATTTCGAAAATAGCCTTTTACCTTTAAAGGAGCATAAAAACCATAAATCATTTTTTTCAAAACGAAATCTTGACAAAGATGGCATGGGTCTTACAATTAAGTGTATATAAAAAATACATGTAAAAAACCGCAGAATTGCCTATATCTTTTTTGTATTCTTTGTAATTTTTGTACTTTTGCGTCTAAAATTTCTAAACCGATAGTAACGGTATAACCGCATTTCCATAGTAAGGTATAAATACATCGTCAATCATTACCAAACGACAATATTTTAGGCTTGTCCATATGGAAAACATTCGCAGACTACAAAATGAAAGTGACTGAAAATTTGAAATTTGTTTTGTGAAGAGTAGAAAACATTGTGGGAAAAAGGAGAAAATGCTGATTACCAGTATTTTCTCCTTTTCCCCACAATGTTTTCTAAAGGCTTCTTTCTCGGGGTCAACAAAAGTAGGGATTGTGTGGTAATGGGTTAAACACCACAAAGTAAGACTTGTCTCAGTGGCACAGTGGTTGAGTCGCCGGCTCCAGTTGCAGGTCTTGGGTATGAGTCCTGTCGCAAGCATTTCTATTCTTGAAAAAACAAATTGACCCCTCAAAACACCTTTATAGAAGTTCTGTTACTTTCAACTATAGAAAATCTTGGAGAATAAGATGCTTA
Source organism: Tridacna crocea (assembly GCA_943736015.1). Taxonomy (NCBI): domain Eukaryota; kingdom Metazoa; phylum Mollusca; class Bivalvia; order Cardiida; family Cardiidae; genus Tridacna; species Tridacna crocea. The sequence goes on from OX031069.1 coordinate 23,873,928, forward strand.
AGAATGTCAATACAAATAATTCCGTAGGGAATTCAACACTTAAATAAAATAAATATAGTCATTCAGTTTTTCAATATTTCGGCCAGCGGCCTTTCTCAAGAAAAGAAACGTAAATTAATCTCCTTTGTAGATGCACGTCGTATGCCATTGTTGTTTACAGGATGTTTGCTTAAGAATGGCTGGTGAATACGAACCCAGATACGATAGGATTGTACCATTAAAAAAAAAAAGAGTTTTTATTTCTTACAATTGGGTGAATATTTTTGTTCCACCTTTAGCAATTAACGAGCTAAACATGTTAAAATTCCATTCATTGATTCTAAAATAGAAACGTGTTAGTTTATGAACGTCCTGATTTAACTCTTTAAAAGTTCATTTTCAGATTTTAGGCTGCGAGTTGTTATTTTTAATTCTTATTTTTGGAAGATACTGATTTATACCGTTATATTGCAGCCATGCTTTTGCAAAAGTAGGTTAATTGCGAAAGAGAATCGACCCAGGCCAGTATGCAAAGTCTGCGCAGGCTGACCTGGATCGAAACTTTTTCCTCATGTCCAAGGACTAGCCATCTTCGCGAGCCAAGTTTACGATCACTACGTGGATCTTACCTTGGCTGATTGAGCCAGATTTTGAGATTCCTGCGATGCGCCCTCTATTGGATGTTGGTTATTACCCCCTTTACATCATATTTCTGAAAGCCAATGAAATGTCGTTTTACAAACCGCTCACAAATACAGTTATTCAACATGAAAGGATAAGCAGACATCCACGTGCGTTTCCATGTTTACCTTCTATTCGAAAGGTCGCGACCTTATTCTATTTTTATCAAAGATGAAATTCTACGAGCTATTTTATTCGTTGCAGTTAAAAATCAATCAAGCTCGATCCGCCAAGGGTAGAGTAGCGCTGTGAATCGTCAGCCTTGGCTTGCGAAGATGAGGACTGGCCTACTCATGATACAGCCTCTATTATCTGTACATCAATTATATGAAAACAGATCAACGATAGTGCAGGTCAGTTTAAGTTGATTGTTCAAAAATTATTGTATAATAAGGCACAATGACTTCTTTTCACACAGAAAATGTCATTAAAGCGAAAAGTGTCAACCTTGGTCAGCCTGCGCAAGTCTGACCAGGGTTGACACTTTTCGCAGTTTCTATAAGGTCCTTTTTTGCGTGACGGGTCACAATTGTGTGATGACGTACTTGCTAACATGTATTATGGTAATGCATTGAACCCCTTTTTGCCAGAGAATGAATCGACTTATTTAATGGAAAACATAAAAGGGAACGTATCGTTACATCCAGGAAAGCTTTGCAATTCTGGTTTCCAATCACGGGTTGGTCTATTTGCAGTCGGTAACTGCATCTATGTGATTAGTACGGAGCCCGGTAGGTGTCATGTTCTACACATTTTTTATTCCGAAATAACGAAATCCTAAAACGTTCAAACGAAATGTTATTTCGAGAAAACGAAATAGGCATGTTCGAAACAATTGTTTGTCATCGCCCGGCATGGTATGGCCATGTGAAAAGAGTGGCTCCGGGCTCTTTCGTACCAAAACCAGTTCATCCCTGGCCTTGTTAGTCCTCGGGCTTATCCCCTGGTTTGTTCGTCCCATACTTTCTTATCGATCGTGTTTTAATGAATATTGCTATGTGCCTTCTGAAATGAGTTGTTATGTTACTTTAAATGAAACTTTCTCCTGATTGTTTATTGAACTATCCTCTCTTCGTCAAGACAGACTGGCATGTTAATTGCCTTTTGTTGGTAAAATAATATTTACCATGGGGGTCGTTGTAACATGTTATTCGTAAAAGTACTGTGTTAAGGAATACAGAGTTTGTTTGATTGATTTTGTTGCTCAAAGCCGTTTCCAGCAACACTGCAGTTATATCGCAGTAGACAGCACTACAGAGCCTTTTTTCTACAGCTTACCGTCCTACAATACACTATAAATTGAAAATTCATGTTCATATCCAGAAATGTTTTTCTGTACTTTGATTTCATCTGAAAGCGTAATGATGGCGAAGAATATATTTGCACAGTTTGTTTGTTTTTTTTACGCCGCTTTTAACAGTATTTCAGTCATATCACGGTGACAGTTCACATATTCATGTTTCCTGGGTCTCACCAGTACTAGGCTAGGCTCTGAAGTGTCTTGCCCAAGGACACTCCTGTGAAAAAACAACCCAGTGGAGCCAGAATATTTGCACAGATTATTACGTTGATTAAAATGATCAGGGATTATGTGCAGTCAACATCTGTTTATATTAAACTGTCAAAATCAGTGAAGAATGCATTATTAACATCTTTGTTTAGCAGGTACATAACTTGGGACGAACAAGCACGGACCGACGACAAACCAATACAGATGTACAAGCCCAGGGACGAAAAAGCCCTCGACTACACAATCTGTGTACGATGACAACCAAGTGCTCCGAACATACCGATTTCGTCTTAACGATTTAGTATTTCGTTTTCTCGAAATAGGATTTCGTTTTCTCGAAAAAAGTATTTCGTTTTCTCGAAATAGCATTTCGTTTTAGCGATTTAGCATTTTTGTTTCTTGAAATAGTATTTCGTTTGAACAATTTAGGATTTCGTTATTTCGAAATAAAAATGTGTATAGCATGACACCTACCGCGCTCCGTAGATTAAGAATGACGTCATCAGACTTACGCGATTGCGATCGCTCAAAATCGACACATGTTATTGATCACGTAGCAATCCCTCAAATCTTTGAGAATTTCTGGTGTGAAATCTAAGAATAGTTCAAAAAGTTACGTAGCCCACCAAAGAAGTACCACTTATTTTTTCTTTTCGTGCATTTGTCCTCGTCTAAACTCAAGTTTTTCCAGCCTTTGCCTTAAAATAGTTTAGGGAGTATTGAACTTTGATGAGATAAAAAAGTCCGAATAGACCCCCTTTAAATACCACACAACAAAGTTTTAGACTTGAACTGATTTACTTTATACTGAAAGCATTTTATGACGAAAAACTAAATGCGGCATATATAAATGTCTTGACTTGTCTTGGAAAGGCTTGAAACATTAGCGGAAACCGAGAAAATGCTGGTTTGACTGCCTAATAAGCCATTTTCACAATGGCGTTGTTTAAAGATTTGTCTCAACACTGTACGACAGGTCGATCATTTGTATGAGACTATTTGCATGATCATAAGGGTGATCACGAGTATCTGTGCTTGTGCATCGAGTCCAAGCTTTTATACCGACTCAAATATTAATTACGGGAAAAAGGAAATGCCGTCAAAAAAAAAATAAAAAAAACGTGACAAACACAGTGCAAAACAATAAATTAATATCAGCAGCTTTCAGCTTTCTTTGAAAAGGACTGGAGACCATTTTAGCTACTGACGGTCACATAGTGTCTCTGAAAGTCGTACAACGTTAGTGCAATAGCGTGGTTAGGCGAGCTGTCTCATAACACCTTAGTCGCATACTTAACGTTGCCGAATTAACGACTGGTCTCTACCGAGTTCCATATTACACTTAGTGCGCGATGTCCAAATCACGCAAGCTTGTGTGTATCTTGTTGTGCAACATTTCACGTTGACCAACGTTGACGTGCAGGGCGTGAAGCGAGTGGGTCACTGATTTGAGTCTCTAGCTCGGCCGAAATGCCTCAAAACAGTTTAATGATAGTCACTGAGACCGGATTCATTTCACTATGACAATGTTGAAGAGCGTCGGTAAACAACGTACAAATAGAGTACATATTTATCAAACGAACCGGTACACTTATCAGTTTACAGAGCGTCTGAAAACATTATGGAAAAACGGGCAAAATGTCGAAAGGCAGCATTTTCTCTTGTACTTTCACATTCAAGCCGTTTAAAGATAAATCCAATCACTTAAGTCCCAGTTACATTTGACCTCTCTACATTGCTTTAAAAAGCAGTGCAAGACCAGTCTGGGTCAGCATTCACCAACTCTTCTAAAGAGGCATTCTTATCCTTGTACTCTATACTTCTGTAAATTTGAAAGAAACACAACTTCTGATTAGTTAAACCAAATGGTTTAGCCAATTAGAAGTCGTTTACTTTCAAATGTAGAAATCTTGAAGTTTAAGACTTAAAAATTGTTGGTGAATGAGGACCTTGCAGTTCAAAAAAGTAGACGTTTGGAATACAATTAAATCTTAACTCATTATGAAATGAAGCAATTTTAGACTACTTAGCACTTGCAGAGGACTCACCTTTTCTCGATGAATGATTACATCTGTCTTTAAAAGGATAAAAACATTGTCGCAAAGAGAAAAATGCCAGCTACCTGTATATTTTCCGTGTCTAACAATGTTTTTAGTTGCCTTCTCCAACGGAATTGGTAAAACACGGGGCTGCTTTGTAAAGTGTGTAAACCCGTCACAGAGAAGGGTTAGAGTAAGTACAATTTATTGTTTTTTGACGGGTCCTCAGTTTGCACCTATATATAGGGCGTACACGTTAACGTCGAAGGTACGACAAAGACGCCGTCACTTTGAATCTCGACTCGGCCTCAATCATGTTCGTCTCTCTCACGGTTTTTATAGTTTTGGGACTAACCCTACAGCAAGGTATCGTACTTTTTTTTTTTTAAATCCGTCAGTCTTTTTTTTTTTGCTTTAATTTGGTATTTCATTTATGTAACGGCGACAGCTCAGTCATGCACTTTTTTTTTAAACTTATCTTACATCGACTGAGAAACAAGTTCTAGCGACTTATACTAATCTCACTCGATTATGCCTGCCGAAAACTACTTCAGTACTCGTGCCGAACCTATGAGCCAACGATCGGTCCCAAAGTTGACCTTTGCTCCCGAGAATCGAGCTCGGGACCTTCTGGTTGCAAGGCCGACGGTCTATCTCACGCCGTCGGACACCAACCTAGTACTGCTTGTTCATTTTCTTTTCATTTTGAAGAATAGAAATCTAAAAAAAAACTAGAATTTAAGATGATTTAAAAGCAGCAGAAACTTACTGTACACGTGCCAATAGAAAAAAAGCCTAAATATTAACATTTCAAAATTCCATTCGTATCAAAGAAATTGTTTACTCTATCGTCAAGTGCAGATCAGAACAGAATAGAACAGAAAAGAATATTTTATTAACTTAAACTATACACGTTTTTCGTCATCAACAAGAAATATATAAATAAATCTATTACGGTATAGGTCAGAGACACACATACAAACAATGGAAGCATAGAGGATAATGCTGTTCTTTTACATTTTACAATAAAAGCGGAACAGAGAGAAAGAAGAGAAAAAGGGAAAGGAATCAAAGAATACCTAGGAAACAGTCGAATAAGCTGTTTAAAGTGCATTAGGAAAAAGAACATAATGCCATTTTGAAAAACAATATAAAGGTATTATTGAATGAGAGATTTTCTTAGCTTAAAGGACTCATCTACGTATCATTACAATAAAAGAGGAGTAGAGAGAAAGAATAGAAAGGGAAAGGAATCATGGAATACTTCGGAAACAGTAGAATAAGCTGTTTAAAGAAAAGTGCATTAGGAAAAGAACATAATGCCATTTTGAAAAACAATAAAGTGGTATTATTGAATGAGAGATTTTCTTAGCCTAAAGGACTCATCTACGTATCATTACAATGAAAGGGGAGTAGAGAGAAAGAATAGAAAAGGGGAAAGGAATCATGGAATACTTAGGAAACAGTAGAAAAAGCTATATAATCAGTATAGTATGATTGTTATAATTTGCCTGCTACACGCAATCGTTTAACCCATTACCACACAATCCCTACTTTTGACGCCCCGGAGAAAGAAGCCTTTAGATAACATTGTTGGAAAAGGAGAAAATGCTGGTAACCAGCATTTTCTCCTTTTCCCACAATGTTTTCTACTCTTCACAAAACAAATTCCAAATTTTCAGTCACTTTTATTTTGTCGTCTGCAAATGCTTTCAATTTGGACCAGTCTAAAACAGTGTCGTTTGGTAATGGGTTAAGGTATATAATGAAGACAAAAGTTCTGACAAATTTTCATTAATATTGGACGTAAGCTTTCATGATATATCGGATCTGTTACTCGTATATGTGAGCGCGGACTTTGGAAAAAAAATGTCCTACCTCATGTATTAAAGGGTAAAAATCGGGCGCTTAACTGGAGAAAACGCGTATTAATCAGTAAATTCACGCGCCGTTAACGCCCGGCTTTGTATTATCAATATCCTTGATTCGGGCCTCCCTTGTAAACAACTTTTGTTCTTGTCAGATTTGCCCTAGACACTGACCATCAAATTTTTGGAACTTGTATCATATTAGATCCTTTTCATGCAATGTCTTTTATGATTTTAGTACACCACGAACAAAATTTTGCACACTCTTAGTTTAATCGAAATCTAAACAAAACATTCCTCGTGAAATGTAATCTAAACCAGCTACATCTCACCCACTTTTTAACGTGATTCGTAGTTCCCTCGCTTGAAGTATCTATCGAGAATCAAAACTGGCATACAGGACTAACGGCCCTTCACTGCTCGTAACAAAAACTTCTTCGCCGACTTCTGGTTTTGATCTATTTACGTACAGTATATTTGAAGTTCGCTTATCTGCATTTGTATGGAAATATCTTTGAAAATTATTGTTAAGATACCTTTTTTTAATGCAATAATAGCATTAATTCACGTTTTTTTTTCGGTCGTTTACATTCGCAGAGGCCCTCAAAATACTTTAACTCGGGCGTTAACCCTTTACCCCAGAAGGCATTTCTAGTCTAATTGACCCTAAATAGCAGCAAGGATGAAGCCATTTCTTATGTGTATATGACACTTTTTGATAGTGTAGGAAACATTGTGGCAAAAGGTGAAATTGCTCGTGACGAGCAATTTCACCTTTTGCCACAATGTTTTCCAAAGGCTCCTACAAGCAATCCGTAGAAATGAGTATCTGTAGAGTAAAGAGTTAAAGTATTTTTCGGGCTCTGCGAATGTTACGGACCTCAAAAACGTGAATTAACCCTATATTAGCTACGTAAGTTTACGTTACTGGGGCTTTGTCGCGGCGTTACTTTCTTATCGTAATAAGCCGCCCGTTCGCAAGCCGATACGCACTAGTGAGAGAGCATCTTTAATTTGATCTGCGTTTTCTGCAAAATCATTAAACTTTAGGCTTGAAATTGGATGACTTTAATTTGATATTGACCCAGTAGCAAAGAGTGTATGCTCAAGTTTGGGTGATGTTATGTATATAGATTACTTGTGCTTGAACGGTTTATCGAATCGTCTCCTACGCCTTTGAAAAAGGAATGTTGTCTGTGCATGTCATATTCGTCGAAAATTCAACCTGTCTGCTATGAGGCATCAACCGTCACCGTATACTTGGGGAATGTAGGTTTCTTTTTACAGAAGCTATTGACCCATTACCCAAGCATGTAGGGGCTGTTTTAACCCTCTACCCCATAAGGCATTTCTATGGTATCTCTAATTGACCCTAAATAACAGCAAGGATGAAGCCGTTTCTTATGTATATGTGACACCTTTTGATAGTGTAGAAAACATTGTGGCAAAAGGTGAAATTGCTCGTCACGAGCAATTTCACCTTTTGCCACAATGTTTTCCAAAGGCTACTACAATCAATGCGTAGAAATGAGTATCTATGGAGTAAAGGGTTAATAATGGCCGATGTATAGGTAACATGCCAGCTGATTATAGCTGTATAAATCGCACCAGGTAGCGTTTTATTGAGTAAACTTTTATTTCATTTTGAATTTCAAAGTTACGGTTGTTTTGAAAAGTAGTCCGGTGCTGTGCTTAGAATGTCCGAATAAGATAATGTATGTACTTGTAGAATGCCATCTAGCGGGAGATAATGGAAAAAAGGTGACGGTGGAATAATAGATTTCGTTACGAGCAATTTCTCCATGTTTTTGACAAAAACGTTATCTATATTAATAGTACAAATTGATTCTCGATTTTTTATGCAGATGTTTTCAGCTTAGTTTCCTTCTAATTTACCTAAGGTCGTAGCGATTTATCCATTTACCGTAAAATCACATGTTACACACTTTGAGAAAGAGAGGGTTGAAAATATTTCGGGGAAAAAGGAAACGACGATAATCAGTATTTCCTCTTTTTCCCACAAAGCTCTCTGTTCTCTCAAAGACATATCGAAACAGTTGAGCATACATGTACTTTCATTTTTCGTCTGCAAACGCCTTCAATTTGGACAAGTTTAAAAACAAGAGGACCATGATGGTCCTATATCGCTCACCTGAGTACCAAGCAGTAAAGATTTACAATGAAGATAAATACCAAATATCGAAGTGCAAGGCCAAAGCTTTAGGTCTTCTTGGTTTAGATAAGAAGATAATCTTTCTTAACCAAACCCGGTTATATAAATATTTAAGAGAAGTTTGAATGATATTTGTCCAATAGTTGTTGAAAAATAGGGAGAACAAGAAATTTCATCAAAGGAAAATGACTTTGTAAAAATTCAATGAACCGTCACCAAAATATAATATGCACATTCTTGCTTGGCACCGAGTCTCTCTAAAATTTGAATGAAATCTGTCCTGTAGTTGTTGAGAACAAGCTCTGACAAGAAAATGCTACAGAAAGACTGATGGATGGATGGATGGACGGACCAACAAGCTGACTCCTATATACCTCCAGAACAGAGTTTTGAAGGAATAATAACAAAGCCCTAGGCCTTTTGGTGTGTGGCAAAAAGTTGCCTGATTTGAGCAAACTTAGTAGAGAATGTTTGCTGATTCAAGACTTTCTATACAAGTTAGTATTATAATGTTGTTAAATACACCAACAACTACAGTGGTTGTCCAGGGACATGTTCATGGGTAATGGCTATTGTAAACACACCAACAATGTATTTACACTTGCAATAGTCTTGCACCAACCTTTCAATGCGTCCAGCTTACAAAAATTTGCCTTTTGAAGATTTCCTTTTTTATCTCTATGTGAAATCTGAGAACCCACAACATAGGGCCAATTTCCACACTAGGGCCATTATTTGAAGTATTTTGGTAGAGGGCCACTAAATGATACTACATGCCATATATGAGAGCTCTAGCCCTTATGGTTTGGGACAAGAAGATATTTAAAGATTTCCTTCTTTATCTCTATGTGAAATCCGAGAACCCACAACATAGGACCATTTTCCACACTAGGGCCATAATTTGACGTATTTTGGTAGAGAGTCACTAGATGATGCTACATGCCAAATATGAAAGCTCTAGCCCTTATATTTGGGACAAGAAGATTTTTACAGATTTCCTTCTTTATCATTATGTGAAATCTGAGGACCCATAACATAAGGCCATTTTCAACACTAGGGCCATAATTTGAAATATTTTGGTAGAGGGTCACTAGATGATGCTACATGCCAAATATGAAAGCTCTAGCCCTTAAGGTTTGGGACATAAAGTTTTTTACAGATTTCCTTCTTTATCTCTATGTGAAATCGGAGAACCCATAACATAGGGCCAATTTCCACACTAGGGCCATTATTTGAAGTATTTTGGTAGAGGGCCACTAGATGATACTACATGCCATATATGAGAGCTCTAGCCCTTATGGTTTGGGACAAGAAGATTTTTAAAGATTTCCTTCTCTATCTCTATGTGAAATCCGAGAACCCACAACATGGGGCCATTTTCAAACTAGGGCCATAATTTGGAGTATTTTGGTAGAGGGCCACTAGATGATGCTACATGCCAAATATGAAAGCTCAAGCCCTTACGGTTTGGGACAAGAAGATTTTTAAAGATTTCCTTCTTTATCTCTATGTGAAATCCGAGAACCCACAGCATAGGGCCAATTTCTACACTAGGGCCATTATTTGAAGTCTTTTGGTAGAGGGCCACTAGATGATACTAGATGATACTACATGCCATATATGAGAGCTCTAGCCTTTATGGTTTGGGACAAGAAGATTTTTAAAGATTTCCTTCTTTATCTCTATGTGAAATCCGAGAACCCACAACATAGGGCTATTTTCAACACTAGGGCCATAATTTGAAGTATTTTGGTAGAGGGCCACTAGATGATGCTACATGCCAAATATGAAAGCTCTACCCCTTAAGGTTTGGGACAAGAAGATTTTTGAAGATTTCCTTCTTTATCTCTATGTGAAATCGGAGAACCCACAACATAGGGCCAATTTCCATACTAGGGCCATTATTTGAAGTATTTTAATAGGGGGCCACTAGATGATACTACATGCCATATATGAGAGCTCTAGCCTTTATGGTTTGGGACAAGAAGATTTTTAAAGATTTCCTTCTTTATCTCTATGTGAAATCCAAGAACCCACAACATAGGGCCATTTTCAACACTAGGGCCATAATTTGAAGTATTTTGGTAGAGGGCCACTAGATGATGCTGCATGCCAAATATGAAAGCTCTAGCCCTTAAGGTTTGGGACATAAAGTTTTTTACAGATTTCCTTCTTTATCTCTATGTGGAGTCGGAGAACCCACAACATAGGGCCAATTTCCACACTAGGGCCATTATTTGAAGTATTTTGGTAGAGGGCCACTAGATGATACTACATGCCATATATGAGAGCTCTAGCCCTTATGGTTTGGGACAAGAAGATTTTTAAAGATTTCCTTCTTTATCTCTATGTGAAATCCGAGAACCCACAACATAGGGCCATTTTCAAACTAGGGCCATAATTTGAAGTTTTTTGGTAGAGGGTCACTAGATGATGCTACATGCCAAATATGAAAGTTCTAGCCCTTACGGTTTGGGACAAGAAGATTTTTAAAGATTTCCTTCTTTATCTCTATGTGAAATCCGAGAACCCACAGCATAGGGCCAATTTCTACACTAGGGCCATTATTTGAAGTCTTTTGGTAGAGGGCCACTAGATGATACTACATGCCATATATGAGAGCTCTAGCCTTTATGGTTTGGGACAAGAAATTTTTTAAAGATTTCCTTCTTTATCTCCATGTGAAATCCAAGAACCCACAACATAGGGCCATTTTCAACACTAGGGCCATAATTTGAAGTATTTTGGTAGAGGGTCACTAGATGATGCTACATGCAAAATATGAGAGCTCTAGCCCTTACGGTTTGGGACAAGAAGATTTTTAAAGTTTTTTCTCTCGGTTGCCATGGCAACCAGAGTTCTCCATGGAATTCAAATCTTTGAAGTATTTTGAAAGTGCATCACCTAAGGATCATTTCTGTGAAGTTTCACTGAAATCTGTTGGGCGGTTTCAGAGGAGAAGAATTTTTAAGTAATTGTTCACGGACGGACGGACGGACGGACGGACGGACGGACGGACGGACAGACGGACGGACGGACGGACACACGGACGGACGGACGCCGGACAACGATCGATCACAATAGCTCACCCTGAGCACTATGTGCTCAGGTGAGCTAAAAAGTCGTCTGATAAACGGTAAATTCACGCTGCAAAATGTAAGCAATCCTTCTAAATAACAGCACCTCTTCCGTTTGGCTATTTCTATTCTTTCGTCTGGTCGTAAATTTCGAAAAAAGTAAATTTATGCGTCTTGACAAAGATGGCTGACGACGGAGCGGCCATTTTTCTTTCTCGTAGTGACAATGATAAATGAGCTTATATTGAGCCTTCTTATATGACGAGATTACTCTATTAATAATACCAAACGCGTAAACTTATGTTACTCACATTTTCAACCATTTACTAAATCTTCCTAAGTCGTAACAACCCCATGGAGTATTTTAAAAACATTGTGGAAAAAGGAGAAAATGCTGGTTACACCAGCATTTTCTCCTTTTCCCACAATGTTTTTTTTTCTCACTACTGTACTGTGGTCAAGATGCAGAATTACCTGAGCTGTCATTTCATTTTATAGCCTCCCCGTAAATGCTATCAATATGCATGTCTCAATGTTTTGTTTTAACCTGGTAAATGGCCAAGGGCCTACCCTTGGTATTCAAAGCGCTAACACACTGAAGGCAGCGGATTTCTTTTCTGTCTCCGAATACATGATACTCATTGGTGTGTTCTATGATTTTCCCCTCGTTAACCCTTTCCCAAATGACAACTTTTAGACTGTCCCAAAACTCAAAGTGTTTGCAGATGACAATTTTGAATTTGATGAGAATGGCAGAACGTTTTCCGATAGGCTAGAAAACACTGTGGGAAAAGAAGAAATTGCTCGTTACGAGCAATTTCTCCTTTTCCCATAGTGTTTTCTAAAGCCTTGTACTACATGCACGTCAAAACCAAGGCTTGTTTGCGAAAGAGGCAACTGAAATAAATCAAAACAAAGCGTTCTCTAGAGAATCCTTAACCTTTCAGATTAGGGTACGAGTTCACCAGGGCTCGAGTTCTCTAGGAACGAGGTATGATGATGTATGAATCTGTTAGCTGGTGGAAAGGTGTTACACCCAGCACGGTTTTTGTCTTATTTCAGCTGAAAACCGTTTGTTGTCTTAAAGTAAAAAAACAACAGAATATATTTCAATTGATTTTTTTTTAGAACACACAGTATTAAGTTGAACTGTTTTACTTGAATATCCATGGCAGACCTATTTTGTTCGTGTACGAAACTGGTTTTGTTTACACGCGTATCCAGGCAAAATCTGCCGGAAGCGAAAAGCTGACCCAGACAAAGATAGTAGGCTTCAAAACACGGTATATACCATGCACACGTGGACTGGCAACTATGACAGTGGGGCAATAAAAGTGCGGGCGTGGGTTTGAGTTTGAATGACATTTCACACAGATATCCAAATTTATGTTCCACAAGATGGGCAAAAAGCTTTATTTTTCAAGCTGGAGAACTTTTAGATCACTCCTGTGGCTGCGCTATGAATGACAGTTGGAAAAAACTCAGTCGAATTAATTTTACTTATAACTTTACATATTATTTCATGCTTTCCGGTGGGATATCGAGAAATAGCAGTGAAAATATTTTTCGATATTACACTGGTACCACCAGTGAAAATACCGATTTTCACGTTCTTGTTGCCTAGGTAAATTGCGCGTGCCTAACAACCAGATGGGAAATATGACGTCATATACCTTACATTTCTCGCGCTTGACGTCACGTTGCTATGCGGGAGGGGTACGCCACGGGGAATGAGGGAAAAGAATTGTACTGAATTTTGATAAAGCTCCTCCAAGAAAGGGTTAAAAGCATAAAATAAATAGAATATTTGTTTTTTTCGGTGTAAGATCGAAATTTATTTCATCTCGTGAACGCCATCGGTAATATTTTCACTCGTGGCTGCGCCACTCGTGAAAATATTACCGATGGTGTCCACTCGATGAAATAAATTTCGATCTTACACCGAAAAAAACAAATATCCTCTATGTCTTAAAAAATACATAGTTGAAATACAAACAGATAGCATGACAGTAGTGGAGTGCAACACGCGAAAAGGGTCATTCGGACATTTGCGTAAAGTGTCGTCTCGGATCCGCCTGCGCAGTCCGCACAGGCTAATCCGAAATGACACTTTTCGATTTTATGTGATTTTCTGTTTTACGCAAGTCTACTGTAGCACGAAATCTCATGTAGTCGTAAAGTGCCGTCTCGGATTAGCCTGCGCGGACTGCGCAGGCTAATCCGGGACGACACTTTACGCAAATGTCCGAATGCACCTTTTCGTGTGTTGCACTCCAGTTACTAGAAAAGATACTCATCTTTTGGCTCAAAACACCAGTAGACTAATCACTGGGAAATCTCACCTATAATTGTTGGGTATTGATTGTATGCGAGAAGAAGCCATGCAATAAGGATGGAGCGATCTTTCGTAACAATAGAAAAAGTCGAAAAATTCAAAATGGAGTATCCTATGGTCTTCTTTTCTAGTTCATATTGTTTATCATGGAGTTGTTAGATATTTTCTAAACTGAACCGTGTACAACTCAGAACTAACATTATGACACTCTTGACTATTGGGTCCTACTTCTAACCTCGTTGTTACCGGAGACCCCAAAACGGACCGGGCAAGATTCGTATATTTTTGCCAGGCGTTTGTTCATTTATTTCTTTGTCACAGACTTTGCTCATAAGATCATCTGTACTAAGAGTGTTGTCAGTTTGAAATATTGTTCATCACGTGATATTGAGCTATAAATGTTGCGACTGATAGTATTCGCAAGGTCAATGTGACATGTATGTCAGTTTCTGGTCATTTATAATGTGCAGCCTTTCACAAGTCTGTCATGTTTGTCTATGATGACATTTAAACTCTTTACCATGTTACGGGAGATCACTCCTTCATGTATGGCTCCATCCCGATTTAAATACCACATCTAACAACTGCGTTAGGGAGATATCTCTTACGCTCAGTGGTTATGATGTTGGTCTTTTAAACCTAAAAAACCCCGAAGCTCTTCTCCGCATGGTTTCGACTCCCGCCAGATGTGATTTGTATTTGAGCCATGCATTTGTTGCGAACTCTCATATTTGTAAGATGGGGGCCCGTCCGGGATTGGCCACACTGAGCCATTTATCCCATTTGTTGTCCAAAAACGGACTTTGCACAGTCTGACAAGGGTTGACACTTTTCGCAGTTCCATGGTGGTCCATTTTTGCGTGACGGGTCATAAACATCCAAAGTAAAAGAATATGCAGTTGCCAAATTAAATTATGCTGTCAGCGATAGGGTAGAAAACATGGTTAAGAAGAGGAGAACATGCTACTGTGAAAACGAAAAGGCCTGTTTTCAGGTCCGCAAAGTATACGGGTCTTAAGAGTACTCGCTACTTTCCAACATATTCGTAATCAACGCATTTTTCAACGGCTAGGGAGACATGATTCCGGTTGCAATGCCTACCATTAATCCTTGGGAAGAAACTGGCCAGGCGACAAGTAGGTTTAGAAGCCAAAATCCTTATCGACTGAGCAAAATGTACCTGAGTGGGCGTATCTTTATATCTGCACCTTTGTTATTTACATCGAAATGTAGCACCCATAAAAAATCGTATGATTTGTTACATATGGAGAACTGCCGAGAACTTGGACAGTCGTGAATGCATCCGGTCATATGAATGTACAATACCTGTCAGTTTTCATCTCAGGGTTTTTTTTATGCTTTCCATGTGACAAGTGAATAGGATGTGGCCAACATGCAGTTGAACCGCGGTAGACCGACTTTCACCGGAATAAATATGTCAGCCATACTCTGACAAAAGAGAGTTTAATATATGTCCGCGATCCACTATATTAACCTTTTACACCATTAGGCATTTCTATGGTATCTCTAATTGACCCTAAATAACAGCAAAGATGAAGCAGATTCTTATGTGTATATTACACCTTTTGATAGCATAGAAAACATTGTGACAAAAGGTGAAATTGCCCGTGACGGGCAATTTCACCTCTTGCCACAATGTTTTCCAAAGGCTCTTACAAGCAATGCGTAGAGATGAGTATCTATGGAGTAAAGTCATCCATCACTTAATTATGGATCCGTAACAGCTACATTTCTTAACAACCGACTTAAGAATAAGATTCAGTAGTCCTTGGCCAAACAGAAAATTGACCAAAAGAGAAAAGTGTCGGCCCAGGTCATCCTGCGCAGACTGCGCAGGCTGACCTGAGTCGATACTTTTCGCAGATGAACTAAGCTTCCTTTTCACAGAGCATGGCTAATGTATACGAGAACTTGGCACGAATTTAATTTTTGTAAAAGACGGAAACTGTCGAGATTGGCCGAATGCCTTTTACGAACACTTCGATGTTACACGATATTTACCGATGAGGTTGTAAGTCTACAGCACAACTCTCATTCATCAAATGGAAGCTGTATTATTTCCCGCTAGATGGCATTCTACAAATACACATATATCTAAGTTGGGCATTCTGGGTACATAACCGCACCACTTTCTACACGACAACCGTTACTTCGAATTTTAAACGAAAATAGACGTTTACTTAATAAAACGCTACATGCTGCGATTCATTCAGATTATGATCAGCTGGCAAATTAGCTATACACCTGCCATGGATTAAAACAGCCAGAACAGGCTTAAGTAATAGCTTCGTTATCAGCCCTTCTTTTCCCTTGCATATGGGATCGGCGATGCCATGATGCGTCAGAGCAGACAGGTCGAATCTTCGAAGAATATGACATGCGCAGACAACGATGGAAACTGCCGAGCTTGGCCGAATAGCCTTTACGAAAAACATCGATGTTGCACGATATTTACCGATGAGTTAGGAGTAGTAATCCTTTAAGGCCTGTGGTTTATCAGTTCTAAGTTGTGGCTCTTTGCAAACATGATCACGGACATTCACACGATTCCAAAATTTCCAATTCAAGCACAGTTTCACTTACCGACCAAATATCTATTATATAGCCAAATGTTTTGTACAAAAAATAAGAAAATGATTTGGATGTACAGGAAGTTTTATGCAGCTTTTAACTTTTTCTATACCAAGGACGATACCAGAATACACAATCAGGGCCTGTATTCACCAACCATTCTTAAGACCGTTCTTTGTCTTATTCTACAGAATTTTCTACATTTGTAAGAAACGCAACTTCTGATTGGCTAAACCAATCGGTTTAGCCAATCAGAAGTTACGTTACTTACAAATTTAGAAAACCTTGGAGAATAAGACAAAGACTATTCTCAAGAATGGTTGGTGAATAAAGGCCCTGATCTCTCATTTACAGTGTCCAAAGCTACACTCTGCACAATGATCAAATTGTTTCATGATCTTGCAGAGAAATGTAATTTTAGCCTTTGAGAAAATGCAAATATTATATTTCATGTGTCTATTTTTAGAAATTTTATGGGTAAAGAAATGACGTAATTTAAGCTAGGGTGGTGGTGGTGTGGGGGGGGGGGGATTATTCCCCCGTCACAGTGAATAATTTCCTCTTACCGAAAATCTGGTTTAATGAATTGAGATCACTAGTTTTAAAAGTGGCATTCATTGACAAAATAATCAGATGAAAAATAATATGTAATTTATTTCATCAGATTGTGGTTAATATGTGGAATATTTGCCTCAAAAGGGAAAGGTTCCGCGAAAATAACTCGTGCCTTACGGCACGAGTTATTTTCGCATACCTTTCCCTTTTGAGGCAAATATTTCCCCATATTAACCACAATCTGATGAAATAAACTTTTATTTTACTTATTCAGTAGTGAAAAATGTCCTTCTACCCTTTTATAACAAGTTTCCATTTTTTGAGTCACGTTAATTCTGTCGCCTGCAAATACTTTCAATTTTGACAAGTGTTTAACGTTTGGCAAAGAGTTAAAAGATGAATCAAGGCCTTTTTCTGCCAGTGTTTCTTCCTTGAGTCAAAGGCAGCAACCAGGTAGTATAAATCACAACAATGTCCCGGTTGGTTAAGTGCCAACTCATTATTTTGGTAGGGGGACTACTTGACGGTTACACACACATTTAAAAACAAAAATGGTCACAGTTTTGTTACAAGCTTTAGCTGTTCTAGGTTGCCGTTTACATATTTAGAAATTTGATCCTCAATTTGGACAAGGATTTTTTAAAGCATGAGAAATATTATCTTAAGGAAAGGCGTTACACTGTCGCCATAATTCTTCATTGCCCTGATATATGACAACTGATTCTGCGCATTTGGTGTGCGGCGTAGATATCAAATAGCCTACGGTAAAAAAACCAAGGCATGACGAACATGGCTTGACAGCGTCTTCGACAATAATGGAGAAAAATAATTGTGTTTTATTGTTCATAACTCCAGTTTTAGTAACATGACAGTTATTTTATTTCAAGTGGTTACCTTTCTATTCTTAATTGATTCCTTTGTAATTTTAGAAGTGTTTCTCTGTTGTTTTTTTTGTTTACGTCGTTTCCAGCATGCGGTATTTCATGCTCATCTCTTCGGTTAGTGCAATATTACTGTATCATCGCCTTTTGCTGAATGTGGCGTTTACATTTCGTCGGTTTACTTCAAAAACCTCGTTACTACAGCCTGTTTCATGCTGTAGTTACGAGGTTTTTGAAGTAAACCGACGATTCCACGTTTTACATGTTAAGTTTAGCTTGAAGCGCGTGCATAAATCTACGTGACATTTACATCGGAAGTAAATTGAAGCCTTAAAGAAATACGCAAACGAGTTATTTTTGGATGTCCTAACTATATAAAGGCATGCATCTCGCGTTTCATGCTTATTTTAATTATTTATGCCTATACCAAATTAAACATAATCATGATAACGTCATTTTCGGAAAAAAAAAATCTGCAACAATGTCCCCGGCGCATATATATACATGTAGAACAGCTGGGACCTCGAAAACGATTCCACCCTGCGTGTTATCAAAAATAAGTCACTTACCTTGTTGTAAGACGTTTCTTTGTCATTGTCATTGATACCTGTTCTATTTTTTACAATAGATGCCTGTTCCATTTTTTTTTTACCAAATATACATTTTCACAGATGAATTTATATACATAATAATACTCATAAATTTTTAATTGGTTACATTAATAAATAAAGGTATCAACTCTTTTCTCAGTGGAAGTTAATGTGGGCATGTTAATTTAGAATGTTATTCGTCTTCCCAAAGAACTGAGCTACATCATTCACCAACTGTATTATCTTACGAAGCGTCAGAAAATCTACCTTTTCCGACTCGTAATTCAAGTGCTGCAAATTCAAAAGTACCGGGAATGGAACTCTATACAATTAGGTTACTTTAAGATATCGCAGCCGTGTATTTTAACCTTTTACCACACAACCCCTACTTTTGATGACCCTGAGAAAGACACCCTTTGAAAATTGTGGAAAAGGAGAAAATGCTAGTAACCAGCATTTTCTCCTTTTTTTCCACAATTTTTTCTACCCTCCAAGAAACACTTTTCAATTTTTGAGATATTTTTATTATGTGGTCTGCTTATTGAATTGAGATCACTAGTTTTGAAAATGATATTCGTTGACAAAATAATCAGATGAAATATAATATATGATTTATTTCATCAGCTTCTGGTTAATATGGGGAATATTTGCCTCAAAAGGGAAAGGTATGCGACAAATTTTTCTACCCTCCCTGAAAC
The DNA here is from genome assembly GCA_943736015.1 of Tridacna crocea. Classification (NCBI taxonomy): domain Eukaryota; kingdom Metazoa; phylum Mollusca; class Bivalvia; order Cardiida; family Cardiidae; genus Tridacna; species Tridacna crocea. Next base: position 23,892,906 of record OX031069.1, read on the forward strand.
ACTTTTCAATTTTTGAGATATGTTTATTATGTGGCCTGCTTATTGAATTGAGATCACTAGTTTTAAAAGTGATATTCTTTGACAAAATAATCAGATGACATATAATATATAATTTATTTCATCAGCTTCTGGTTAATATGGGGAGTATTTGCCTCAAAAGGGAAAGGTATGCGAAAATAACTCGTGCCGTAGGGCACGAGTTATTTTCGCATACCTTCCCCTTTTGAGGCAAATATTTCCCCATATTAACCACAATCTGATGAAATGAACTCTTATTTTATTCATTCAGTAGTGGAAAATGTTTTCTACCGTTTTATTACAAGTTTCCAGTTTTTAAGTCACGTTAATTTTGTCGTCTGCGAACACTTTCAGTTTAGACCAGTCTTTGGACCAGTCTAAAATTTTGTCGTTTGGTAAAGAGTTAAGACATTTGAAGTCTGAAAGCCTATGCAGTCCTCCATTCCTGTAGTTAACATGTACAGATCTGCATTGGAAATCAGTATTTTGTTGGATAAGAAATTTTATAGGGGAAAGGATATGGGACCAATAAGTTGGCAATTGGGATATCAGTAAATTTTATAGAACGAATCATGCCTCTGATACGCTTTATATTATTTTTCATACACTTGCTTAATAGAAATTTATCTTTGAAGCCAACGATTATAAGATTCTTTATATCACATTGATATCTCACAAATTATAGGCCGGAACATGTAAAAAACAGACAAAAACGTAGGCATTTCCATGAACAATATACAGAGATGATCTTAAATATTAGGTCTTGATATAATGTTTATCTTAAATGTATGTAAGATAGCATACTTCGCATGCCATAGGACCGTATAAACTCATGATGAACACGAAATTATATATCCAAAATGCACCTATGGCAGGCGACAACTTACTTGGTGTTATGTATTCAAAAGATGCATTAAATCTTGTCTTCTCAGAGCATGGCTAACTTATTATAAGAATATCAAATGCACCTTTTCTCTTTCATAATTTTAAATAATCCCTATACATTCACCACGCATGTAGAACTGTGAAAATTGGCACCATTAAGAGTCAAATTAAATACTAGTTCTCCAAACTTTTCTTGTTTTACTCGCAAGTCACTTACCAGCGCGCTTCAAACGTATTCAGTCGCTATTAAGGCAACGACTTTCACCCCGTGACAACGGGATAAGAACTGTAACAGAAGAATAATGTAAAAATGTGACATTCTTAGTATATACTACATATAATTCTACCTTTTTCATTTACTTTCAAAGCCATGCCTGTAAAGTTACCTTTCGATACGATATCTGGTTGTACTACTTTAATACTTCTCGAGTCTTCTCTCCATGCAGAACTTTAATCAGTAATACAGTATAAAATCTGAACTTAAGTGCGAAAACATAAATAATTGGCACTATACATGTAATTAATTCTTGAACTTTCAAAGTCATCGTGAGAGTTACAAATACTAGTTCATGAACGATACATCATTTTTTATTCATGTCAGTAAAAATGTCATAGATGATATTTTAAGAGCTTTTGTAAAACAGCTTTGACAGAGTGTTACGGCTGGCAGAGACATCCCCTTTAATAATTAATACATGCTGTGGCAAAGTGGGTTTAAAGCTATTCGGCATACCTTGGGTGATGGGAGCCATCAAATCTTTCGGCTGTATCTTGTGGATTTGAAATGTTCCGGATCGGTACATTCATCGCCCGGAAGTACGCCGGTTGACCGTTCTGAAAATTGTAAGGTTCCTCTTACAAAAGAAAACTTGAGTTTCAATTTTCTATCGAAATCTTTCTAACTATATTTAAGGTGACAAACAATTTGTACATTCATTTTTTAACGTGGTTTATCAATTGAAGTTTTCACCGGCAAATCGACAGATGTGAAGAACTTCATCGAGGTTGTTTATGTCGTTGCTAAACGACCGTCAGTGGCGCTCTTTATATAGAATCACGTGACTCTCAGTTGAGATGGAAACGACCGTTATACGGACGAGTTTAGATGTAGGTACGGAATGGGCCGAGTTGTGACGAGTGGGTTAAAAGCATATCTGTGAGGCATGACACAAAGCAAGTCTACCTCATGGTTTAGTCGATTGATAGACAAGGTTGATATTATGAATCTATAGTTACAATGATGACCTGCTTGGCTAACCTCTAGGTTGCTGAGTGCGTCTCACTGACCTTTATTGGACAGTGTAGATCCAAGATCAGACTGCACAGAACGTGCAGTCTGATCTTGGATCTACACTGTCCGATAAGGAGATATTAATTCCCAAAACATAGCTTTGGAATAGCAATATTTAGGCTTTTACAATCGAATTGAAAATTGCATTTTTGTTATTTAGCAGGGTTTTTTGCCAGAAGTCTGCTCATTTATTTTCGGTAGAGATTCGTGCCGTGAGACGCATACCTTCAGCAGAGGGACTATTACAAACTAACTGCTAAAATCTGGAGCAAAAGAACCCGACAATTCAAACAAAAATTTCGTAGTTTAAGATTTTTGTATTCATTAAATTACAATCTTCTTATGACAATAAATGTATATATAGGAGGGCTATAATAACTGGGGTGAACGGAAGTTAAAATTATAAAGTTTTTCTCCAAATTTCAAAATCTTTTTTTTTTTTTCAGAATAAGACATTCAAAGCACGTTGGAGTATTAATCAAAAACACGTGGAGCAGAGAAACATGAAAATCCCAACTGAATCTTTTTGCAAATTAGAAAACCGGGCCACCTTGAAATGTGATGCCAAAAAGGGAACATAGAAACATGATAATTTAAACAATAACTCCGCCAAAAGAGAAAATTTAAAGTGCATGTATCTTTTATTATCTCTCCAATGTGATCGATTGTCTTTCGTAACAAGCTGTCCTTTAAACCTTTAAATAACACCAAAGTTGTCGACGGACAGAATTTGAAGAAGTAATAAAATCATAAATCTGAGACTAAAGTGCGAAAAAATAAATCGGCGTCGGTATCATAATTTTCCTCAACTATCAAAGTCATTGTGAAACTTAAAAAAAAAAAAAACTAGCTGAAGCACTATGCATTGTTGGATCATATTTGTAACAAATCATATATGTAACACCTGTTACATATATGATCACATATGCATCATAATGGTCTTGCAACACGTTAACAGGGGCATTCGGACATGTGCGTAAAGCGTCGTCTCTGATCAGTCTGTGCAGTCCATGTAGGGTAATCGGCGACTTCACCTTCCGTTTTAATGATGTTTTCTGTTTCGCGCATGTCTACTGTAGCACAAAATCTAATGTAATTGTAAAGTGCCGTCTCGGATTAGCCTGCGCTGAGTGCGTAGGCTGATCCGAGACGACACTTTACGCAAATGTCCGAATGCCCCTTTTCGCGTGTTACAAGCCAATTATTATGCAAAGCACTGTGGCAGGATATATTCACGAAATATATCATACATTATACATGTATAATGTATGATATATTTCGTGAATGTGATACTTCAGCGGATCAAATGAGAGTTCTCCAAGTGTGATATACTTTTATATTGTGGTAAAGAGTATATGCAAAACTGTTGTAACATATATACCCATACAGAAATATGTAAGTGATCCCTATCAAAGTTTGAGTAGTATAGAATATTCTGAAAACAGGTCACTGTATATCTTATGTACATAACTTGTCACATATGACGAGAGTTATGTTACTTTATTTCATGGCACTTACTGAGAAATCGGTCATCTCAAAATTAAACGAGCCAGACTCCGACAAAAGAGGACTTAATGCCTTTCCGTTATGCGCGATACCAATCGGCACATTATTTAACCCTTTACTCCATAGATACTCATTTCTACACATTGCTTGTAGGAGCCTTTGGAAAACATTGTGGCAAAATGAGAAATTGCTCGTGACGAGCAGTAGTTAAATATTGAGAGTTCTGGGGCAAGTCCCTTTTTTCGCGTGTGCATGCGTTTTTCTCGGGACTTGCCCCTTTTTCGCGTTCTCGCGTTTTTTTGACCTTTTGACCTTTCCCCCTCGCGAGGTCATGTGACCCCGAGCGCAACGAGGGGGGTCAAGGTCACAGAGGAGTCAAGGACACTGAGGGGTCAAGGTCAAGAGCCTCGTTTGTGCCTCACCTCGTTTTTCATTCCCTTTCCCTTTCGTCAAAAACATCTCTAGCGCGCGCATTGGTGGGGCGCCGCGGCGCTCCGCGCCGCCCCCGCTGCTTCTAGTCTCTAGAAAAAAAATGCGACGGTTCTCTCGATATATATTTCCAGCTTAAAGCAAAAAATATATATCATCGTTATTTATATCTTATAATGTCCCCAAGCTAACGTACTTATCTTATCATCTAGAATATATCTTTTATCATCTCTCGAGCTTAACGCTATCTTATTAATTTCCTCAGTATATATTTCATGTTCGCGACTTCTAATCACGTTCATTTTTCTATGTTGATCTTTACCGCTAAATAAACATTTTTTATAATCCTCAAAGTTTATTTCGCGTTTGATTACTCCCTTTTTAATTCCCTTACATTTTTTTTCCTCTGAACAATCTAACATTTTATAACCGTATAACTTTGATCTTAAACCAGCAAACTCGGTTATAACCTTTCCCCCGCTTTCATCTTTGAACTTACCTAATAACTTTTTATTAACACCCGTAGGAATTCCTGAAGGATGATTATCAGGATAGTTACTAGTATCAAACCAATCATTAACATCTCCGGATATATCTTTATAGAAATCATCCGTTTCAATCTGATAGACATAGCTATCTGTGTCAGTAAGGCAAAGCTTTACCTTATCACCATACTTCTTTTTAATGTAATTATAATGAAAATCATACATTATGATTTTACTCAAATCGAGAATGCACATTCCTAAATAACAAGGCTTATTAAATGTTAAAGTTGTTTTACCCATATGAATGGATACTAAATTTTCGTTAAAAATAGTACAATGTTTAAAATTTGGTTTAGCGGCTAATTTTTCCGCTTTTAACCTATCATTGACTAATCTAACATCCACTCGGTTTCTGATATTTTCCATGGTTTTACCAAAAACCGAATTATTCATTAACTTGAAAAGGTCTTTCTCAAATTCAGAGGTAGCTTTTGCTCTTAAATTAGTATTCTTATCAATATATTTTTTCAACCAAGGGCTTTCATTAAATATAATTCCTCTATGAATTTTTCTTAGCTTAAGACCAAAACCTAAATACTGTTTTAAATTCTTATAGTGAAGAACATATTCCTTTTTGCAATTCAAGTTAGGAACCAACTTTTCAACCGTACTTATTTTTATGCTCTCAGGGGCTAAGGGGTAATCATTATGCGTATCGTGTAACTCCGTTGGGTATTCTAAATCAACTTCTAATATACACGGGAAATTCTCCCATTTACCGAGTTCGTCTTTAGTCATCCATCTAAATCCGCATGTAGGAAGAGGAAAAGACATTCCACTACCATATAAATTATTTGCGTCTAAATATTCGATAAATATACTAGGTAAAGTTTTATCGTGTTGGCTTCCCATATACTTGTTATTTGCCCTAGCGTATCGATGACTAATCACTGAAACCCCTCCCCTTATCCCTTTTTCAAACATTAGAAGCATATCAATATCTGTTAATAACTCTAACTTAACATTCGTTATTAACAGACAAGCATCAAACGCATAACCGGGAAGAGTATAATACCATGCAGGATCCAAATTATATTCGTTAAAAAAAACTTCCCTAAAATTTTCGAAAACATCAGCTAACAATAAAACGTCTGACAAGTTATATAAATCGTGGTAATCCCTAAGATTTTTTAATTTAAATGTATCCCAAACGACTTTCGCGTGATTATAATCCTCATCACTAATATCACTATCATTAAGTCTCGAGTAAAAAGAATCTTTAGGCGGTAAATTAGTTTCATTAAGTTTTTCTAGAGAATCAACATATTCGTAAGGATAAACTCCTTTTCGAAGAAGTAAGTCGAGTTCTTTACCATCAAAATATTTAGAGACGTTTTTAAATTTTTCCTTATTATTCTTAAATTTATTAACTAGCGAATCTAAACTAGCCGATAGAAACTTTAAGCTATCAACGAATCTAATATCGAGAGTTTTATTTTTATCTTTTTTATCCTTCAGACTATGATAACTTCCAGTAATTACCGTTTTAGTAAAACTCACATATTTTTCCTCATTTAGAGGAATAACATTAATTCGTCCTTCAGTTATACCGAGATTTTTAATAAATAAATGACTATCATAACCAGTAAGGTTATGAAAAAATACGGGAAAAAATCTAGCTTTTTTATATTTTAAATTACAAGCATTATGCGCGGCTCCTCTAAATTTTCCTGTATAATGACAATGATCCCTTACCTTTTTTTCATTTCCTTGAAAGCCCTTTTTACAAATCCAACATTCAGTTGCTGACTTATATATATCAAATTCTTTTCTACCATATATCATCTCGGAACTAGGGATATTATCTATTTCACGAGCAACTTCTTCTAACATTTCTAAAAATTTTTTAGACGCGTCTTCTCCGGTATATCGCTTTATTTTTGATTGATAAACGCTTTCATCAAAAGATTTAACGTAAAAGCAAAATCCAGTTGGCTCATGTTTTTGATACTGCTTCGTATAGCTCGCTTCTGAATTCGGATCGCAGGAATGCATCGGTTTAATACAAGACTCAAAATCTGCATATACAACAAAAGGTAACCATTGTGTACGAATTAAATTATCAAACTTCAGAATCGTTCCTGGAGGTGGCATATTTACTTGTACTGATGACATTTCATTACACAATTTTCGATGTTTTTCTAGAATTTCTAAAGATCGAAAAGAATTCACGCAATTCCAACAAAAAAATATTTTTCCGTTATGATTCGTTAATTGCGAAGATAATAAACGACTAGGGTTTTTAACCAAAGTGTAATGAGTATTAGATTCATCAGTTAGTAATAAGAGAACTACTAAATGCACTCTATTAAAAGTTTTTTGCTTTCTGAGCGGGTAAACTGTTTCATTTTCGTGACCTAAAACAACGATGGAAATTTTTTCATTTTGTTTTTCGAATCTATCAATATCCTTTAGCTTAACGGGATATTCTATCCCTTCCATATTTAAGGTTTTAATGTCTTCCCTTAAATTCTGATCGATTCTTTCTGGATTCTCTAACCTCGGTTTAATTCCCCTCATAACCGCATAAGCAAAACATTTATTATCATTCGTATTTTTTGGGTTAATAATTGCTTTCTTTCTCGCGAGTGTAGTTGGAGTAGGAATATATGAATTACCTTTTAATGGTTTGTAATCTACCATAAATATCTTTAAATCAACTACCCTAATAAAAATCCATGGGCTTCCATCTCTTTGAAAACTTGCGAGGTTTTCTAAAATTCGTTCAACCATAATAGTATATAACTCATCTACATCCGTTTCATCTAAAATAAGTTCATGAAATGAATCAAACGGTCGTAAAACGGGAAGATTTTCTATTATTTGTCCTATCCTTCTAAGGAGACATGTCAACCTTAGCTTAACCTTTGATCTACGATTATTTCTTAAAAGATTCGTTACCATTTTTCGTACTCGTTCTAAGTACTCATCCGGACCAAAGCCTTCAACACCATCAATAACATATTGAACGGCAAATTCTTTTAAAGAAGATGCTTCTTTCCGAATTTCTAAATCATCAATCTCTTTTTCTTTTTTCTCTTTTTTCTTTCTTTTTTCGGCTCTTTGTTTTCTTTTAGTTTCTCTTCTTACTTGTTTTATTTTAGCTTCTTTCTTTTTCTTTTCTTTTTTCTTACGTCTATATTCTTCTCTAGCCCGTTCTGCCGTTGTTTGTCTCGGGCCTACAGTTCTATCTCTGTCTCTAGTTCTATCCCTATTTAAATTTCTAGTCCTTTCCCTACCTCTTCTAGATAGTTCACCCGAAAATTCCGAGCTTGGAGGAGGGGGTTGATAGGGAGTTGGAGGAGGGGGTTGATAGGGAGTTGGAGTTAATATTGGCGCGTTAATTAACTCATTTTCCCGATCGATAATATTTCTACCAAAAACTAAATCAAGTAGTTGTGCTCGACGAAGCCTCGAATATCCGTGTAAACCTCGTTCACGAGCTAATCGTTTTAAATCACTTACTGTATAGCTCATCTTTTTTAAATAAAAAAATTTTTTCTTATACTAAAATTTTTTAAGTAATAAATAAGAGATACGAACAAAAACGGTCCATTTCAAAATTTTATTATATCTTTATACGTTAGATATAATAAAAATTACAGAATGATAATTTTATATTTACCTTTCCAAATCCTTCCGTTAGAATTTAAGATAGTTTGCGGGCAACGATCTATATATTTACTAGCGCTATAAATCGATGGAAAAGATATTATTTCCCCGGTGATAACATCTTCTAAAGTAACTGGTTTAGGTTTTTTCCTAATAGCCCGTAATTTATCGTATTTAGGGTCTGTATTCTTTTCTGGTTCAGGCTCCTTCTCCGGTAGTAAGCCGTGTGAGCTTACCAACTTAACTAACCGCTTTTTATCCCAGTAAGAACGAAAAGGTATATTATTTTTTATAAGAATTTCTTTTAAATCTATAGTCTTTAGCATTTTTTATATAGTTAAAAAAAATATTTAACTTAATATACTACGTTCATTTTATTTCCGTCAGACTGAAAGTTAATTAACCTATCACTAATAATAACAGCATATGCTTCTGTGTTTGCATCCACATTAGCATGAAAAAGCGCTTTGATTTGTATATCAGTAACGGAAATTTTTAGCCTTTCACTTTGCTTAGAAACATCGAACAAAAACAACGGATAAAGAGTTTTATAATCCGACGGGGAGATGTTAGGGTTTGATACTAACTCATCCATGTTAAAAAACTTAGACCTAAATAATGCGGCATCGCCATAAGCTCTACTGAATTGTTGTTTCGTAAATGAAAGATTGTAGTCAACCTCTGGGTATCTTGTGGAATTTAACGTAACATAAATATTTTTAACACCTATATTGTTAAATATGGATGGATTTTGCCTTTGGTTGTTATTTTTATTAGTTTGAAACCCAACAATGATAAAACGCGGCACCTCAGGGGAAGATTTAACGGAAAGTCTCCAAGTAAACGATGTTGTCTGAGGAACAGAAATAGAGTCGCATTGTATCATTCTATATCCAACTGGAAACTTTTCTTTTTTCTCGATAAGTTTATAAAGTTCCATTTTCTCCTTATCCGCGGGCATGACGTGTGGTATATACCACATTATATTATCTAACTTAATTTTGCCAGCATCAGCGGCGTTAGCTCTAAAAATTGCATCATTGTCATCATTTCTTGTCAAGGTGAGAGTTTGCTTCATTCCATACAATATCTTATTATAGTCCTCACAGAAACCGAATATATGTTTTAATGGTACTCTAAAGCTAAATGTACCTTTTGGGTCTGAATCATCAATGATATACTGTTTTCTTATTTTCCAACCCACGTTATCATCTTCTGCAGCGGCTGTTGTATCCTTGTACCACAATTGGTTTAATCCTTGTGATTTGGAAAAATCGTCCGGATATTTTAACAACCCGAGCATCGTTGTAGCTTGGCCAGGATATAATATGGACTCGATCTCTTGACCGGAAAGTTGGTACTTGATATTTTTAAATAGATGCATCATTGCGTTGTTTGTTAAGGAAACGTCTTCATCATTGTAACGTGAGTCATCAGCCTTTGTTAAGCTACCTTCTATAAGTAAATAACTTTCGCAAGGATGCGTAAAAATATCTTGGGTTTCGATGTCGATCCTAATTTCTCCTCCTGGGTTGTTGAGATTTGTACCCGTAATTGGGTTATACTCATGGTGCTCATACACATCAATACTATCATGTTTTACGATTGGTTCGGTGATATTTAAGATGTCCATTTTATTAATACAATTATAATTTTTTTAAAGCGAAAAATTATAATTTACTCTATCCAAAGCTGAGGAAAAGATTTATCTTTACCATTAAACCATACACCTTTAAGTATAATTTTTTTTAGTTTATCTTTAGGAATATGTTTGTTTTTCTTAGGGTAAATCTTGTCTCCATACACAATTGTTATTTTTGGGATAGAAACGCCGCTTAGATACTTATTTACCTTTTTCTCAATCTCATTCATTATGGCTATTTTTTCGGGAGATAACTTGACAACAGCTTTTTGGTAATCGTATCTCGTTTGAACAATTTCGAGAATCTCACAATCCTCCAGTTCGAGAGATGCGTCTTTTAATAATCTAATAGATGTAGTATTAAAGTTTCTATGATTCTCACGAATAAACATTAAATCCATCATTCTCTTTTTTTAATTATATATTTTTTTCTTTAACTTAATTTTTTTTTCTTCATATTACTTTAATGCCTGATCCACCGTTTAATTTTTTAACTAAGTCCTGTATAGCGATTGCGCTCCCATCCATCAAAGTGCTAATGTTTTGGGTTTTCGGACCCGTATATTTTTCTAGAATTTTGCGTGATTTTGTCGTTAAAGCTTTTTCAACTAATTTTTTCCCCGCGTCTACAGCGGCACTCTTCCCAGCCTCTAAAGCTTTTTTCGCTCCTTCCTTAGCAACACTCTTACCCACATCTAAGGCAGAAGATGCAATTTGTTTAGCCGCGCTACTGGTGAAAAGTCTCGTAAGAAGGTTCGCAATGCTGCTAAAGATTCCGCTACCTCCGTATGCATACCTTTTATTAAATCCTCTTTTCCTCGGCGTTAACATTTTTTATAATAAAGACATTATTTTTTTATAAGCGTTCGAATCTATAACACCTTGCCTTTTTAATTCATCACACACGCTTACTAACTCGTTTCTTACATTCGTGTGACCCGCTTCTTTACTCGCTAACAATAGGTCGAGTCTTTCTATTAATGCGTTAGGATCACACGGAATAACAATGATACCCTTTCCTTCATACTCTTTTCTATTATCCCAAATAGTTTTAAGTATCATATTCCATTTGTATCCTTTACCACCTTTAGGATAATTACTGTTTGGATCGTTATTACGATGAAGGGCGTTGGTACGTAATATCAAATCCGCGTAATTGTCATAATCATTATCAGTAAAGATGTTACTATCCGGTTCCCTCGCTACAATTAGCTCCCATAGACCAGGGGTGCCTTCATATTCTTTATCATCGATAATAATATTATCATCAATGATGGTAAGTAGTTTACTACCGATATAAAAGTTACCTCCTTTGTCATATAACCCGTATGTTTTATCAGCTCCACCTTTAGTAGCAAACTTTCTTAGATACTGTTCAGCTATTGGTCCGATAAACTGTGCATCTTCCGTTGGTTTATCATAAGCTGTGATAGATGGAAAGGATGGAAACTTAATAGCTTCTATACCTTCCTTAATTGGTTTAAGTTCTTTTACAACCTCTCTCGCTGTAGCTTTTTGCGTTTCTGTAATAGGTTTAAAAAACTTTGAAAGGTCAGTTTGTAGTTTTTTCTCCCCTGTTCTTTCCGCAAGTTGACTATCCCGGATATTCTTTTTAGTTTCGAGGAACTCTTTTACAATTAGATCCCTTTTTGCGGGGTCGCTTATTTTTAGAAATGACATTTTATATTAGAGATATTTTTTTTTATCGCATTTTTCATCGCACTTTTTATCGTAGTTTTCATCGCATTTTTCATCGTACTTTTCATCGCACTTTTCATCGCACTTTTTATCGTACTTTTCATCGCACTTTTTATCGTACTTTTCATCGCACTTTTCATCGCACTTTTTATCGCATTCGTTGAGATCTTTTATGCCTTATTAAAGGGCTAGGCATAAAAGATTTAAGAGGAGCACTTTTTAGTGCTTTTTATCGACTTTTCCGATGCATGAGTAATCGCAATCCAACGCATCGGGGTAAAAAATTAAGATGTATTCAGCGGCTTCTATAACTTCGAGTCGTATTCTTTTATCGAAATCGTTAACGACTTTCCATAAAAAAGGTAAACTTCTATTAGTACGGACGGTTTTCACTAATCTTCTTGTATCTAAATCCGATTCTTTTATAATTTTTCTCGCGTAAACCTTATCTTCCTCGTCGAATAGATGCATCGCGATTTCTAGCTTTTCGAGGCAATCGTAAGCCTCGTGTTCTGTATCTTGTATTCTTTCCATTATTTTTTCTTTTTCATCCATCTCTCTCGCGGTAACCTTTTCTTCCTTATATAATAGGTTCATCGCGCTATTTAGCCTTTCGAAAAATTTGTAAACATAGTATTGTTCTTCTATTTCTTCCATCTCTCAAAAAAACATCCTTTTCTTGCCGTTTAAAAAAATCAATTACATTTACACGAGGGTGTTATTATTCTTTTCAACCAACTTCCGAAAGGACTCGCGCGCTTCTTGCCTCCCTTTCTCGATTAATGATTCTTCCGTTTTAGACGATATCTTTTTCTTTATTTTTAACCTAACTTCTTCCTTCATTACTTTATACTTTTCTAATTCTCCTAAGATTAGTTGAAATTCTTCATCCGTAACTTTGTTATCACTCAAAGCTTTCGATATATGTGAGGATATTGTGTTTAACTTACTCTCCGCGATTGTTTTAATTTTTTCGTGTTTTTCGGCTTTTACGGTAGACTTTCTTACGCTATACTTTCCGATTAAGTTTAAAAGACCAGTAAGAGCAGCTATTGATTCTAATGCTATCACTGCGGGTATCGCGGCTACCGTTGATAACAAACCTATCCCGCCAGCTCCTGAAACCATTGTAACCGTAACTAAAACTGCATCTATATTATCTACTATCCTCGCGGCTCTGAAGTATTTTTTACCTAAGGATTCTCTTTTAGATTTTTCTTCTTCTAAGAATTTTTGGATTTCATTGATTTTTTGTAGTCGATATCCCTGCCCCTCATCAATTGGTGGAGCGGAAGGTAATTTCGGGTATAATTCCTCTTTCATTTCCATTTTTTAAAATAGAAGGATATTTATTTTAAAAAATGCCGCCCACTGCTAAAATGAATAGTAAACGAGACATAAGAACTCGTTTTCCTCAATCGTTATCGTTTTTTCGTTGGAATTGTTTGTAATAGCAATTATAATATCTTCGGTATCCTCGAGGCAAATTTCGTTTTGTAAACTACACCTCTTTAATTTTAAAGCGTGTGCTAATGAGGTTAAAATAACTCCTTTAGTCATCATAAAACCGAACCCTAATAGTATTTGCTTTACTTCATTAGGTTTCAGTGAAAGCTTTTCTTGACAAAAAATTTTCCAGGTTACCGTATTTACTTTTCGAGGCGGATATTTTAAGTCTTGTAATGGTATCCAATGAATCGTTTTTGGCTGACCCATTTTTTATAAGTAAGTAATAATATTTATAATATAGCCCCTAAGATAGGTATATTAGCGAATGGACTATTAGGGCCTAAAAGAAGACCATTCCCATCATAAAGCTTTCCTCCTTGCTTTAAATACAAGCCATCACCAACAGACTCTAACCCTTTACCTCTATAAGGACTTAAATAAAGCCCTTTTCCATCTGTTTCTACATGAGAAACGTAACCTCCTTTTTTAAGGTAAAGGCCTGACCCCATCGCTTTTTGTACACCTGATGAGGCTAATCCAGAAAGAGCACCAACACCTAACGCTGGTAGAACGGTTTTTGTTATCATTGGTAAAGCTCTTGCGGCTAATCCGGCTAAAAGACCTAGAAAACCACCCTCTATTTCCGTATTATGTTTAAGTTGTTTCACATTCATTCTAATCGTTATACCTTTACCATTCTCATAGGCTTTAGCCATTTTCTTTATTTGCGAATCGGTAAATGCTAAGGTATCATTACCGTCTAAATCCTCATGACCTAAACGAATACTTACTGGGCAACCGGCTTTAACAGCATGTTGAAGCTTTCGCTTTTGTCCAGCCGATATATTAACTTTTACATTATTGTAACTTGCCATTTTTTATATACAGTATTTTTTTTTATCTCGCTTCTCTAATCTTAAATCTAATTGTTAAAGTTTCTCCTCTAAGATTTAGTAAAGTTCCATTTTGGTCTGTAATGTTTACCTTCATGGTGTGTATTTGATTCATTGTTATCGGTAAGTATACCAAATTTCGAGGAGTCTCAACAATTTTATACCCGGGGGAAACGTTTGGGAAAAAAGAGTAAATCGTATTTCGCGTTAAACCGTTAACATAACTTCCTGAGATAATGTCAATGTTAACGAATATACTGTTTATACTGAGAATATTTACGGGATTCTCCGACTCATGAAAGCCTTTAGTATATTTTGCGCCAGTAAAACCTAATACTTTGGAAATCGAGTTCGGATGATTAAAATCTACTTGGTATCCATCTTCTATATCAAGAACTGACCTTAAGGTATTTGTGTTAGCAGAAATGTTAATATAGTATTTTTCATTAGCTTTATCATAGTGATCGTTTTTTCTCATTTCCAGCTGAATGGTTTCGTTAATGTCTGTAAGTTCGTAACTTCCTTCTGGTATTATAACTTTAACCCATGAAGCGCCATTGTCCGGAGAATAAATAAACATGTTACCTTTTTCATTAATATTTGGAAAAGAGTAGTAAGTTTCGAGGTTTATCAACGCTATTTCGTATTTTTTATCCGTGTCCAACTCAATAGGTGGAATAAACCTTGTTGTAAAATGTGTTTTGTTATCGCTTACTATAATTTGCATCGATATTTTAGGTTCTGTATTTTTAACAATTCGTTTTAAAAGTTCTTCCATTTTTTTTATACTAAATATAATTTTTTTAACTCGGTATAAAAAAGTTATCAAAACCGTGTCTGTACTTTCCATTATGTTTTTTACTCGTTAAATCGATGATAACAAAACCGTATGGCTTTTCCCAACACTTAAAACAAAATCTTCTAAACTCATCCTTAGACATATCTTCACTTACATGATCGCCATAAATATGATTAATGTTTTTTTGGTCTTGCGGAAAAAGACAAATGAAATTTGCATTTTCTCTAATAGTTTGCCTCGGTAACCTAAAATAATTTTGTGAAAGGTAAAAGCAATCAACATTACTATGTCTTCCACGAATATAGTAGCACTCAGGCGTACTTTGTCTTTCTAAAAGTAAATCGTCAAAAATCATTAGATTTTTATGTTCTGGATTTAATTCTCGTGGGTCAGGTACATCGTTCGCAGTTTCAAAGAAACTACATTTTATTTCCGATTTATTTTTAAACGTTTTTGCCCATTCTTCAACCAAAGCTGTCGGAGAAACGTCTAAATTCTGTATTTCTTCTCGCGTGTTAAATAACTTTAAAATACCCTCTTTCGGCAGTCTTTCTTCAAAGGCTTTTTTAAGTATACGATATTCCGGTTGAAAAAGACTTTTTCCAAAAACACTTAACTCGTCGTAGTCGAGCCAATCCGGTCTAAGCAAAAGGTTAAGTAGAAGAGTGGTTTTGCCACATCCTGATTTACCCACGATTAACCCTCTGATACTCTTTGGTAAAAGAGGGTGATTAAATCTCTTCGATAGTACTTCATTCCACGATAAATCTATTACGTTCATCTCTTTTTATATAACTTTTTTTTATTATTATATAAAATGTATTGCGTTAAATGTAAAACAGTTACTGATACGAGTAACATAGAATATACTGTTAGTAAGAATGGAAGAAATATGAGACGAGGAAAATGTGTGGTTTGCGGAACAACTAAAACCCAGTTTATTAAGGGATCAAAAAAGGGCGGATCAGTTCTAAACGAGATAATTAACCGTGTGCCTTTCGAGATGCATATCCCAGGTCACAATTTTACGGGACCGGGTACTAAACTTAAAAAAAGATTAAACCCCGATTTAACTTGGAAGAAATGGAGTAAACCAATCAACCGTGTTGATCATGCCGCCTATAACCATGATGTCTGTTATTTAAAACACAATGATACTAAAACTCGTAATGCTGTATGCGATAAAAATATGTTAGCGGAGCTAAAAGGTATTTACAATCCCACTTTAAGAGAGAGAATGGAAAGAGGGGTTGTTTCTTCCTTAATTGGAACAAAAGCAAAGTTTGGGATGGGGGTTAAAAAAAAACTTTCAGCATGTGGAGTTTAGCGGAAGAATTACACAAACCCGTAAGAAGAAAATTTAAGAGAAGGAGAGTCGTGGTAAACGGTATTGATAGGATATGGGCCGCAGATTTAGTAGACATGCAAGCATTTTCTAAATTTAACCGAGGCGTAAAATATCTTCTCGCTGTTATCGACATCTTTTCTAAATACGGTTATCTAATACCATTAAAAGACAAAACGGGAAAGTCTGTCGCTAAAGCATTAAAAAGTATTTTTAAGGAGAGAAAACCCGAGAAAATGTGGGTGGATAAAGGTAAAGAGTTTTATAACAAGGAAGTTAAAGACTTGATTGAATTGTATTCTACCGAGAATGAAGAAAAATCTAGCGTAGTTGAGAGATGGATTAGAACAATGAAAGAAAAAATGTGGAAGTATTTTTCCGCTAACTCTACGAGCGTTTACATTAACGTGTTGTCTGACCTCGTTAAAGAATATAATAACACGAGACATTCTTCTATTAAGATGACACCGGTAGACGCGAGTAAAAAAGAAAACGAAACTTTAGTTTCGAAAAATCTTTACCCCGATCATTTCGAAATAAGACACGTAAAACCTAAGTTCACCGTTGGAGATAAAGTAAGGATAACTAAAAAGAAAAAGACTTTTGAGAAAGGTTATACCACTAGATGGACTGAAGAGGTTTTTACGGTTTCAACGGTAAAATATACCGAGCCCATAACATATAAAATTAAAGACCTTAATGGAGAAGAAATACAAGGTACCTTTTATGAACCTGAACTACAAAAAACTAGTCAGGAGTTGTATAGGATAGAAAGAGTTATTAAAAAAGGAAAAAATAAATCGTTAGTAAAATGGAAAGGTTATTCCGATGAGTTTAATTCTTGGGTTGATAATAATGATATTGTTAACGTATAAAAATGAGAAATATCGCAGTTGGAAACGTAATTTTACCGAATAGGCCGTTAAGCAATTTCGAATTAAAAAGTGCGGTAAAACGATTAAAGATTCCTTCTTTTAGGGGAGTGTTTTTACGAAACACTTTACCGAGAAAGTGTAGAAAAAAGGAATGCGGTATATTAAACCTCGATGACACGGGCGGGTCTGGTACGCATTGGGTTGCTTGGTATAAAAACGGTAAAACTAAATATTACTTTGACAGTTACGGTATACAACCTCCTATCGAAATTAAAGAGTACCTAAAAAGTCCAATACATTACAATAGTGATCAGTTTCAGCCAGCTGGAGAGGTGTTTTGCGGCCATTTATGTTTGTTCGTACTTAAAGAATTGGGTTTAGGGAATGAATTCCAAAATGTTTTAAATAAATTATTTTAGTAATAGAAAATAAGATGTCTGTTGACAAATTTGGAAAAACGAGAGATGATGTTACATACAGAGATGATGGTGTGTCACTCTCTTACATAAATAATTTTTTTTTACGAAAAGACGGAACAACTAAAGTTACCGGTTCCATAAATATGAATGGTAACACACTTACGAAGGTTGGTAACCCAGCTAATCCGCAAGATGTTGCTACAAAAAATTACGTAGACAATACAAAGGGTTCAGGAGTGATAGGAGGCAAAAGAAACGATAGCTTTTTAGTAAAAGGTTCTTTAGATTTTGACAACACTCACAAGCTAAAAAATCTACCCCCTCCTGCTGAGGATGGTGATGCAGTTAACAAAATGTATACCGATACATTTAACCAAAGACTTAGATACCACTTTGAATCTATGATTCCTTTTACGAATCAAAACGGGTACGAAGCTAAAGATAAGATTAGTATGAAAGGCTTTTCTATAGAAAACGTAAGAAATCCGCAAAATGAAAATGACGCGGTTAACAAAATGTACACCGATAAAAAAATAGAAGATTTAGAAGACAATCTAGCGTTTGAAAGAAGAACAAAGGGAGGATATCAAGTAAAAGGAGATATACACCTCAGAAAAAAGAAAATAACCGGCCTTCCCGACCCAGTAAATGAAAAAGAAGCTGTTAATAAAAGATACGTCGATAATATTACGAAAGAGTACGCGAATCATTTAAAAAACCTTCCTTTTTTAAAAGAAAACGGTTACTATAAAGCGACGGCGGTTATCGACATGGGAACAAAAAGATTAGCGAATTTACCCGAGCCATCCGCCAACGATGACGCTACCAGCAAGCGTTACGTGGATGAGAAAGTAAACGCTATCGTAACCGGAAACGTTGCCGTCGTTAGCGAAAATCCGTTTTTAAAAGAAAACGGCGCTTATATAACTACAACCAAATTAAACATGGGATACAACTCCATTTTGAACCTTCCAAATCCTACAGAACCGTATGAAGCGGCACATAAGCAATATGTAGATAATGCTGATGCGTTTAAAGAAACGAATATAGTAACCGATTCGGGTGGAAATGAGGTTGCGGTTTTACTGAGTGATGGTCCTCACTACGTAGCTAAGGGTGTATTGGCAACAGCGAGCCGAGTTGGTTTGTATCAGGATAGTTTTACGAGTGACAATGATGCGGTAAATAAAAAATATGTGGATGATCTAGTGTCGTATAATTTAGTATCAAAGGATTATATCGATACTAGAATTAATGCCGCGCGTGAGTATGTGTTTACTACCACAGGTTTCGCAGAAGGAAATATACATTTGAATTCACATCCATTTTCTTTTGATGGTGTACCATTAAGACCTAATATATTTGAACCTTACAGCGGGTATTTGGTGCCACTGGATGGAAAACTAGTAAAGGTGTATGTGTGTATAGAAAGTAAGCAATCACTTAGTAATTTTCGTTTTCATTTTAATATCACGGTTGGCAACTGCGATATAACACTAGAAAATTGGGTAAATTACTACATGGAGACTTTGTTATTCACTGAAGCTGTTCCTAAAGAAACTATCAACGTTAAAATGGGCGATTTTGTTAATATTTGTTCATTAGATTACGTAAAGATGGTGAATTATTCCTATATTAAACTAGTGTTTAGTTCTAATGTTAAAATATGATAAGATAAGTACGTTAGCTTGGGGACATTATAAGATATAAATAACGATGATATATATTTTTTGCTTTAAGCTGGAAATATATATCGAGAGAACCGTCGCATTTTTTTTCTAGAGACTAGAAGCAGCGGAGGCGGCGCGGAGCGCCGCGGCGCCCCACCAATGCGCGCGCTAGAGATGTTTTTGACGAAAGGGAAAGGGAATGAAAAACGAGGTGAGGCACAAACGAGGCTCTTGACCTTGACCCCTCAGTGTCCTTGACTCCTCTGTGACCTTGACCCCCCTCGTTGCGCTCGGGGTCACATGACCTCGCGAGGGGGAAAGGTCAAAAGGTCAAAAAAACGCGAGAACGCGAAAAAGGGGCAAGTCCCGAGAAAAACGCATGCACACGCGAAAAAAGGGACTTGCCCCAGAACTCTCAATATTTAACTACTACGAGCAATTTCTCCTTTTGCCACAATGTTTTTTTATGCTATCAAAAGGTGTCATATACACATAAGAAACAGCTTCAACCTTGCTGTTATTTATGGTCAATTAGAGATACCATAGAAATGCCTTATGGGGTAAAGGGTTAAACTATATCCTGCCAAACATAAAAAAAATTATCAAACACTGAAATTATCAATTCGATAGTAAAAACCCAAAATATTGCTATTCTAAAGTTACAATTTAGGAATGGTATCTCATTATCGGACAGCGTAGATCCAAGATCAGACTGCACGTTCTGTGCAGTCTGATCTTGATCTACACTGGCGGCAAAAGGTCTGTGAGTCGCGCTTAGCAGCCAAGAGGAAAATTATGGATCCTTAAATTTCATTTTTATAAGCAACCGACGGACTCATGAGGAAGACTGGACTTTGACATGCAGAAAATATATTAATTGCAAAGAATTTAGACTTTAGTTAGCCTGCACGGACCGCGCAGGCTGATCCGAATTAATAATTTTGTAAATGCATTAAGCGTCAATTTATGCGTTCAGCCAAAGATGACAAACTTCACAATACCTTAAAACTAGGTCTAGGATCATCACATTTTACATTCATTTAAGGGGGGTAATTACATTATAACATGAATAATTTCATATTTAGACAGCCGAGCGAATATCTCGCTCGGGACGCGATGGATACATGCTCTCTAAATTCAGCGATAAAGACCACAAAAATCTAGACATCCTACATTTTGGACACAATTAAGGATGACTAATTCGTGTTCTTACGACACTCAAACAAAAGATGTCAAATAGAGAACACGAAGACCAGCTTCTAAAGCTTAATTTCAAAATGACATATTTTGGTCGCAAAAGTCCTTTATTAATTGTAATATACAAATATATATAAATGTTTCTAGTTTGTATTCTGCTACACCGTTGCGTATCTGATGATCAAACCTCGACAGTAAGCAAAGCTCTAATTTATTCAAGTTTCCTGCTTACGTCACAGCATTCCATTTCCGGTCTTCAATGTCACGACTTATTAGCGACTGAATTAGTTATCTAATTATCAACGTCAAGCTTTCAGTGTATTTAAATTAATCAAATGCACGATACTTCTCATAAAATTCCTAAAGATGGCATGATGTATTGTCAGTTCTTTTTTCCCTAAAAAAAGAAAAGCCATTTTAAAACGTAATATAGGCCTACAGGAAGTGTATGTCTTTAAATATATACTATTTAGTACCCAACCATGTCTTCTCATGAAATATCAATTAAAATCTAAAAAGAATAATTGCTGTTATTCCTCTTTTTGAGTTCTGATTGCCTTTAATTGCCTTGCAATGAACATATCTTAACTATGACATTTTAACGGAACATATTAGAATAATAAATCTACATTTTTCTCCTCTCTAAATGCCATTCTTTTGTGATGACAAATCACTATTTTTTATTGTTTTAAACTTTAATAGTACCTATTTTTTCAGCACGCAAAGTAAGACAAAAAGAAACTAGAGTCAATTTAAAAAATATATATGTTAATTTTTTGACAAACGGGAAGATTTTAGATGGGTCGAATTTGAAAGCACTTGCAGACGACTATTATGACGCAAATGATCCGTTTTGTATTGGATAGTCTATATCTAGAAAACATTGTGGGAACACCAAGCATGCCGGTTAGAAATTTTGATAGATTCCACTAGAACCCATTATTTCACACCTACAGTTTAACGTCCAGCGACTCACTCAAATACCATCATGTGAGCACAGAATATCTTATTCCATATTGGATACTGTAGAGACTAACATGGATTTTTCAGAGCGAGGCAAGTTGGTTGCTTGTATTGGGGTTTAACGCCACTTTAACAGCTAAGGTCATATCATGGCGGTCGGTGACGCACATGTGTTTCCTGGCTTTCTCATACCAGTACTAACACAACTTTCTTTCCAAAGCCACCGACTACTTTTCTCACTTGCCTCAGCAGAGGTGAAAGGGGAAAATACACCGGAAAGAAAGTTCGCCTCAACCGGGTATCGAACTCACAACCACCAGGTCATGAGTCCGACACGCTCACCACTGAGCCACCCAGGCGGGCGAACGAGGCAAGAGTCCAATATAGATTTTTCAAAACGAGGCTAGAGTTCCGAATATCGATATTTGACCGGAAGAGTAGTCTACGGAAGTTTGTTGTCAAAAAAGTAATTTAAAAACCCTCTTTTGATATATTTCGTTTTTTTTTTTTTAAGAAATTATTATTGGACTATCATTTAAATTGAAATGGCCCTATACTTGCTGTTTACTTTTAAATCAATAGGGAAGTGTGAAAAAAAGAGGTCATTTAACATGTTTGGGCACAATACTAATTCAATTGGATTTGCACACTGCAGAACCAGTCTATATTTTGGACGAGGCTGTCGCCTCGTCCAAAATTTAGACTGGTTCTGCAGTGTACTCATCCAATAGAATTCAGTATTTACCCATGAATGTTAAATAACCTCACAAAGCCCCGTTGTCTGCGCATGTCATATTCTTCGAAGATTCGACCTGTCTTATGACGCATCACTAGCCCCAAAAGCGGGCTGACTGTAATATTACGCTCTATAAAGTAGTAATGTAGAAGATAGCTCTTATCAACACATTTGAGGAGAAATGAGACCTGGTTTGGCTCCAGATTTCTCTAGATTGCTGATCATAGCTGAGTGAATTGCACGAGGTAGCGTTTCATTGAGTAAATATTTATTTTAGTTTAAAATTCAAAGTAAAGGCTGTCGCGTAGGAAAGTGGTTCAGTTCTGTACCCAGGATGCCCAAATTAGATAGATGAGTATTTATAGAATGCCATCTAGCGGGAGATAATGCACAATATCCCACTCATTATAATTACCATACTTTGAAATAGCATGAATTAAATTTGGCAACAGTTTCACAATTTTTACATTTGGCAGCTGGTGAGTCTTGAAACAATCTCACGATCCCTACTTTTGACGACCCTGGGAAAGAAGCCTTTAGAAAACATTGTGGGAAAAGGAGAAAATGCTGGTAACCAGCATTTTCTCCTTTTGCCCACAATGTTTTCTACCCTTCACAAAACAAATTTCAAATTTTCAGTCACTTTTATTTTGTCGTCTGCTAATGCTTTCGATTTGGACTAGCCTAAAATATTGTCGTTTGGTAAAGAGTTAAACAATTCTCACGAGTTTTTTTTCTCAAAAGCTCGCTACGGCCATCATATCATGTATTATAAATGAGCCATGCTCTGACAAAAGGGGGCATAATTAATATCCGTGATAAATCATATCAAGCAATGCATCACATACTTATGGATCCGTGATAGTCATTTTTTCCCCTAACAACCGACTTAATCATGAGGTAGACTGGACCTAGGACAAACAGAAAATTGAAAAATAGCGAAAAGTTTCGGCTCAGGTCAGTCTTTGAGGACTCCGCAAGCTGATCTGGTCGACACTTTTCGCAGATGCATTAAGACATGTTTTCACAGTGCACGAACCAAATTAATGTCATCGGTTTACTTCGAAAACCTCGTAACTACAGCTTGTAACAAGCTGTAGTTACATGTACGAGGTTTTCGAAGTAATCCGACGACGTGCATTCAAAAGCAAGGCGAGAGTGCAATACTTATCTCTTTGAAGTATGTTTGGCAAATTCCTTCTTAATCTAGCGGACACAGGACAGCATTCCTAACTGAGGATACATGAATTGTCCCCCTCTTGTTACATGGCGACGGCCAAAACTCCCGTCTATGCTGTCAAAAACAAGACATGCACAAAGGTTTTGCTATTAGTAATATTTACGCATGTAAATGGACCATTGAACTTCATGATTAAGATGGTTTTTTGATTAAATGGATCCATATTTAATAAGGAACGATTTGCCTGGTGTACGAGATGTATTACCGAGATGCATAAAACGCCTTTTCCCAGAGCGACTGGCAATGGTATGACATTAACTGTCAATTTATTCATAATACACTCGCCAAAGAGACACAATAGGAGTTCTGTGCTTTTAAACTTGTACAAATAACATCAATCACACGTAATTGACGTTTCAAGTCTCGTCAGATCTCGTCTGATCTATTTTAAGATTGACAGCTTGTCACGTGTTGGTGGGAAAAATGACGTCATGAATCATATACCTTTCCGTTCTGAAAAGACTAATTGTTCTTTTGCCTTTTTTTGTAATATTCTAATCATTCTTCGTTTCTATCCATTCCTTATGCAATTTCCCCTTTTTTTGACGAAAAGGGAGGATCAAAAACATACTACAGAGAACGAACAATATGGTCACGATCTATATTGTTTGCAAATTTGTATCAAACCAGCTAACCAGCCTTTACGTAATTTCGGTGCAGAATCTACAATGACGTTTACCCTAGGCCTTATCCCACTACAAAAATAGCCCGACCGGATAGCTCAGTGGTGAGGGCGTCGGACTCATGACCTGGTGGTTGTGAGTTCGATACCCGGTTGAGGCGAGCTTTCTTTCCGGCGTATTTTCGCCTCTCACCTCTGCTGAAGCATGTGAGAAAAGTACTCGGTGGCTTTGGAAAGAAAGGTGTTTTAGTACCGGTGTGAGAAAGCCAGGAAACACATGTGCGTCACCGACCGCCATGATCTGACCTTAGCTGTTAAAGTGGCGTTGAACCCCAATACAACCAACCAACCAACCAACCGCTACATAAATGTAATGAAATTTTAAGACCGATAGTACATACCTGAATGATGTTATTTCAAATACATTTTTTTTGAGAAAAATATCCCTTCATCGGACAGTGTAGATCCAAGATCAGACAGCACGTTTTGTGCAGTCTGATCTTGTTCTACACTGTCTGCAAAAGACAGGGAGTCGCGCTTAGTAGGTTAAAATGCAACGTGTCCCATATAGGAAACACTATCATTTGTTTTCAGCCCTTCTCGGTTAGATGCCTAACACGACGGTCTTTCATTGTATTGCTCTCAACCGCCTTCATGCTAGACAGAGCTTCTGTTTTCAAAGGCATATCTAGAAATCAGTCTGATATGACAAAAAGGAATTAAACACAACAACACAATCCAAAATGTACAATACTTATCAATCTGTCATGTTCAACCTTTTTTAAGGTAAGACCTGTGTAATGGAAAACAGCTACTGCCACTAAAATATCATCCTGCAAAATTAGCTATAATTAAAATGAGTATTATTGAACTACTTTCACATATTCATTTTTTCCATTTCTTCCTTCTTTCAATTATCACTATCCGATATATTGTACAGTCCGAAAAAGAAGGCAAAATAGTCCTCTTTTTGTGTCCATACAATTATTCCAAAATTCATACAATCTAACGCCAATGGACTAGCCCCCAAATTATTTAACCAATTTCAGACCGAAAATAAAAGCAATACATACTGCGGGTTTAATAAGAAATAGCACTTGACCATGCATTTTATTGTTCAATCCTTTCTCATGTAACCGAACTTGAACTGCATGTGGCCGCAAACAAAGCCCGGCTTCCAAAAGCCCTAGATTTGCATTTACGAATATCAAAAATTGCCTTTTTTGTTACGATAATTTGTACTTTTATAGCAAAGGGAACATTTCGTTGTATTAATTTTTCTAATGCTTGTATTTGCATGTAGCTGCCTGGCAAAATGTTGATATCTCGCTTGACCTTTGATCTCGCCAAATTTTTAACTGATTACCAAACGACAGTATATTAGGCTTGTCCAAATCGAAAGCATTAGCAGACGACAAAATAAAAGAGACTGAAAATTTGAAATTTGTTTTGTGAAGGGTAGAAAGCATTGAGTGAAAAGGAGAAAATGCTGGTTTCCAGCATTTTCTACTTTTCCCACAATGTTTTCTTAAGGCTCCTTTCTCAGGATCGTCGAAAGGATGGATTGTGTGGTAATGGGTTAACCCTTTCCCAAACAACCCCTGGTTTTTACGGGTCTGGAATAGTAGCCTGATGAAAACACCGTGGGAAAAGGAGAAAATGCCGGTAACTAGCATTTTCTACTTTTCCCACAATGTTTTCTAAAGGCTCCTTTCTCAGGATCGTCGAAAGTAGGGATTGTGTGGAAATGGGTTAACCCTTTGCCAAACAATCCTTGGTTTTTACGGGTTTGAAATAGTAGCCTTAAGAAAACATTGTGGGAAAAGGAGAAAATGCTGGTAACCAGCATTTTCTCCTTTTCCCACAATGTTTTCTACCCTATTACAGACGGAAATAATCTTTTCAGCAAGAATTGAATTGTCGTCTGCAAATGCTTTCAATTTGGTCCAGTCCAAAAGTTTTGTCGTTTGGGAAAGGGTTAAAACACGGACCAAGCAGCTCGAGGCAAATATGAGAACCAGAAAAGTTACGAAAGCATACTTTATCACATTTTTTGTATATTTCAGGACAATGTCAGTTTAGCATGCGAGGAGGTGGTGGCATGCCCGGGAATATGGGAATGCTCAGCATGCTTGGAATCGGTGGAATGGAGCCAGCAGATCTGTTTCCAATGATGGCCATGGCCGGGGCTACTGGCTCGGGAGGAGGCAGCAGTAGTGCCGGCGGCGGGCTCGATCCCACCACGCTTATGCTTCTGTCTCAGAGCGGCGGTGGTTTGGGCGGCGGCTTAGGAGAAATGCTGCCTATCCTAATGTTGTCTCAGAGTATGAATCAGAATCAGCAGCAAGCTACTGGTCCTACTCTGAATCCAATGGCGGCTGAATTACTCCGATATCTCGGAAACTCGGGCACTGGTAAGTACTTTTTTTCACTTGTATTCACAAAAGTTTAGTTTTACTCCTTACCAAACGACAAAGTTTTAGACATGTCCAAATTGAAAGCATTGTTGGCGCGGGGATGGGGGGGGGAACTTACATCAAAATAAGCGCAGTTCTTTTAGGTAGTTTAAACATATTTTATTGCCAAGTATTTTACAAGAATATAATTTACAACATAGAACAATATACACAATCAAAGGACAAGGCAAAAGGGTCTGACCACAAGTTCTCTCAACTTAGATTCGGTCATTCCCTTTATGAAATTACATTTTTTTTAGAGTCGCCCATTTTTGCTTTTGGCTTTTTAATATGCATTAAGGTTTCATTTAATTTTTGACGACAATTTTGTTCCAGTTACGCACTAACATCGTAATGGCAATTGATAAATTGATAAATCGAGTTGGAAAAGAAAATAGGATATTTTTAAATAAAAGAAAATGAAGGAAAAAAAAAAACACTCAGATTTTAGATTTTAACTAAATGATTACTGTAGATTAATCGTAAGTCAGTGGGGTCCCAAGATCCGGGCGAATTGGTCAAATAAATTATCGATTGCTGCTTTAGGATTACTTGAATCATCCTGTATCTTTTATATAAGTTTGTACAGTCCTAAATATCAATATGAGTTGTCTTCGAAACTGAGATTATCAGATCCATCTTTTAGGTTATTTTCAATGGCGTACTCCCTTCGCTCAGCAACGCAAATTACAATAATATTACGTCAAACGCGAGGAATGTAGGGTAAATTACGTCAGGTTTCCATCTAGTTAACGCATTACAACACAATCCCTACTTAGAGAGAAACCTTAAGAAAACATTGTGGGAAAAGGAGAAAATGCTGGTAACCAGCATTTTCTCCTTTTCCCACAATGTTTTCTACCCTTCACAAAACAAATTTCAACTTTTCTGTCACTTTTATTTTGTCGTCTGCAAATGCTTTGGATTTGGACAAACCTAAAATATTGCCGTTTGGTAATGAGTTAAGAGGACTCGCATTTTACCGTTGAATGGTAACTAGTGCGCGGGTACTACTTTTTCCGCCTTCAATGTACTACTTTTTCCGCCTTCAATGTACTACTTTTTCCGCCTTCAATGTACTACTTTTTCCGCCTTCAATTGAAGAGTTAGAAAGTAAAAAAAAAAAATGGTATTTTTCACTGGTCGTAACCATGAAATATTGCAAAATATTTCATCTCTATTTCTCGATACCCCACCGTAAAGCATGAAATAAATATAAGATTTGACTTGAGTTGGCTTTTGAGATAAGATTTTATTAAACGAGTCTAGGGAAATGTTATTAAGCGAACCTTTGGCGAGCTTAATAACAGTTTCCTTGACGAGTTTAATAAAATTTTATCTCAAACGAACACAAATGTCAGATTCTTTTTATCACATAACGGTATTTCACAAAAAATAGATCAGATAATAAAAAAAAAAACATTCATAAATGCACCCGCATTAACTTGTATGAAATGCGTACAAAATGACGTCAAAAATGACATCACACAAATGTGATATCGAACGTGTTTAAGATATAGAGGATGTTTGTTCTTTTCGGTGAAAGATCGAAATTTATTTCATCGAGTGGACGCCATATGTAATATTTTCACGAGTGGCGCAGCCACGAGTGAAAATATTACCGATGGTGTTCACGAGATGAAATAAATTTCGATCTTTCACTGAAAAAAACAAATATTCTATTTATTTCATGCTTTTTACCCTTTCTGGGAGGAGCTTTATCAAAATCTAGTACAGTTCTTTTCCGTTATTTCCCGTAGCGTACCCCTCCCGCATAGCAACACATTACAATATTACGTCAAACGCGAGAAATGTAAGGTAAATGACGTCATATTTCCCATCTGGTTGTCAGGCACGCGGAATTAACCTAGGCAACTATAGAACATGAAAATCGGTATTTTCACTGGTCGTACCAGTGTAAGATCGAAAAATATTTTCACTGCTATTTCTCGATATCCTACCGGAAAGCACGAAATAAAAGAAAATTCGTAATGGGTATATTACACTGAAAACAAGGGAGGTTATGTGATAAAAGAATATTCGCGATAGGTACATTGCACTGAAACAAGGGAGGTTATGTGATAATGTTATTTTTATACAGGTATCGGACCAGCAAAGCAGGCGTCGCTGTGGCACTTAGTTTCTATGAACAAAAAGACTGGAGAAATTTTCAAGGCTGTGTCAAACCCAGAGATGAAGATAAAACTGGAAAAGAGTGGTTTGGTGAGGAAAGCTATATTAATTTATCCATTGTTTTACACCGTTTCCAACATTATTTCACTTTAAATCGAGGCGTCCAGAACACTATCAAAGCTTTCTTGGAGATTTTCTTAGCACTCATTTTCAAGCCATTGGCTACTGTAACACATAAACATCGTGGAGCCATTATCATACTGCAAGGAAATTTGTACACTGGGAAAACCAACCTGAAAGCTGTTTCCCTTTCGGGAGAATCGTATACATGACTAGACTATGAACACAACATGCGGTTTAGACCAAGATTAACATCAAGATTATACGCCAAGCTACACGTTTTAGCACGTATTACCATGGTTTCAGTGACGTCAATTCCCAGTGACGTCAGTTTTCATTGAATTGGGGCACTCAGAAGGGAATATTCTACTTCGTCGACGTACTTTTTTTTTTTATATCAAAAATAGGTAAAATTCGCTAAACAAACGTTGGAATGGTAAAAGTCTGCAGTATAATAAATTCGTTGAACGGTCAGGTGGCAGGGGACTTGGAGAC
This sequence comes from Tridacna crocea, assembly GCA_943736015.1. Classification (NCBI taxonomy): domain Eukaryota; kingdom Metazoa; phylum Mollusca; class Bivalvia; order Cardiida; family Cardiidae; genus Tridacna; species Tridacna crocea. The sequence continues at coordinate 23,921,944 of OX031069.1, forward strand.
TTGTTTACGGTTGTGGTGAATCATGTCGCCACCTCGCCTTCGGCTTGGGACGATATGATTCACCACATCCGTAAACAAGGTTCCAAGTCCCCTGCCACCTGACCATACAACTAATAATGTCGAACAAACGACTGCATCATAAGGCAGACCTGTGCTTTGACATAAAGAAAATTGACCAAAAGCGAAAAGTTTCGGCCCAGGGCCTGTATTCACCAAACATTCTTAAGAACGTTCTTTGTCTTATTCTTCAAGATTTTCTGAATGTGAAAGTAACAGAACTTCTGATTGGCTAAACCAAATGGTTTAGCCAATCAAAAGTTCTGTTACTTTCACAATGATGAAATTTTGAAGAATAAGACTTGGTGAATAAAGGCCCTGACCAGCCTGCACGAGCTAGGGAGGCTGACATGATCGGTATTGTTCAAAGATGCATCAGTTCCCTTTTCTTTTAGTTTAAACATATTTTATTCATCAGTATATATAACAAATAGTAGCAAACCTTAGTCATATTACACATGTACTGAAGAAATGGATCAGAACGGAAGCTACAGCTTATAAAGTTCTTCTCCAATTTCCAGACAACGGTTATGGTACATGTATTTCATAGTCAATGCTATAAAAAAATTCCATTTTCTTTAATTGAATAGTACGTCAAAAGCCAACTTATACAGTAAAAAAAGTGTAGTTAATAACTGGCCAATGAAATATAACTATGTTATTGGAGATGTCATCAGACCTCTCCACAGTGGTGAGTGTAAAAGGTAGTCTAAATCCATTTTCTTAAGAACGTTATTTCGTTCTGATACACAGTCCGTTTCGCCATGGTTTTATAAATAAACCGAAATAAAAGAGGAAAAATAGGAAATAGAAGTGGTTTGCTTTTATTTGATGGATTTCAAAAGAGATTTGTTCCACTGATTTGATTGCAAACGTTCTCACTCATAAGTGCATTTTTTCATTAAACTGAATAATCTAAGCAAAAGGAAATAAAAGGAACTCCGTTCAAAATGAGAAGGAACATCGCAGGAAAAGTTTGCGCGACTTGGAAACGTGGGAAGAAGGTCATGCACTGCATGAGAGGTCTCTACGCTGCAGTTTCTTTCCTCATTCATTGAATGCCCAGATTGTTTTTTTACATGTACTAGAATGTATTGAAAATTAACAGCCAATGAACTATTTTCAAAACATTAATGCTTTCCTCTCCTGGCTTTTTCTTTAAAGAAGCCAACTTGTTCATTCTGTCCCTATTCTGTTTTATACCAGATTGCAAATCTCAACCCGTTATTAAAGATGAGCGTATGCCCGAGGGTAATGCCGATCAGGTGCCCGATTGCCGTCTGTGAGAGCCCAAAAATGCTGCACACCCCGGAGAGTTTCTACATTTGCAGGGGCTGCCCTAAATGTCCCCTGGATGCAAGCCAACGTAAAATGCTTGATATGATGAAAATGATGAACCCAGGGTACGTAGCTTGTCCCCCCCCCTTGTAGTTGGAAAATATTATTTATGGGTGAATTGGTTTAACCACAGTGAACTCTCGGCAACTGGAACCGTGATTAGACAATAAAAAGTCGCATGAAACTTTTTTCACTGAATTTCCAAATATATTTAAATAAAAACGAAAAAACATATTGCCATCCATTGAAGAACCATCTTTATTTTTGTCCACTGGAGACCATTGGACATAATAACTTTTATTTATAGCTCAAGTTCTTAAGATTCACAGAGAGATCCAAAATCGTAGTTGTAAGTTGTTACCGTCTTATAAATTATTCTTTTTCATACCATAGACAACATCAAAAGCTTTTGTGTACAGTGTAGATCAAGATCAGACTGCACAGAACGTGTCTCATGCAGAGAAAATGTATTCTAGCCTTTGAGAAAAAAAAACAATTTATTTATTCAGTGACGGAAGAGTTAAGTAAGAAATTGTTGTGGCATCACTGACGACCAAAGCTCGTTGGGGTGCATTTTACTTTCTTATTAAAGGGAGGTATTAAGTTAGCTTCAGTAATCATTCGGCCATGAACCTTCATACATGTTTTTGTCCTCAGAAAACAATGCAGGGCACCTAGGATTTTCTGAATGCTCACCAATATAAATAAAACTGTTGATTAACTTTTTCGTTCTGAAAACATACCCATTTCGGACAATGTGTGAATTACTCACTGTGTTAGAATAAATGCATTTAAAAAAAAAGTCGAGAGTTCACTGTACATGTATGTCAATGTAAACTCTTTACCAGACGACAAAATTCCAGACAAGCATCTGCAGACAACAAAAAGTGTGCCCAGATCTACATGAAAGGCAATGTTGACAAAAGTGTGTTAAAAACAACATGGGAAAAAGGAGAAAATGATGGGTATCGGCGTTTTCTCCATTCTCAAAGAATACGTTTTATATTTTTTTCTCCAGGCCTTTAACCCATTACCACACATTCCCTACTTTTGACGCCCCTGAGAAAGAAGCCTTTTGAAAACACTGTGCGAAAAGGAGAAAATGCTGGTAACCAGCATTTTCTCCTTTTCCCACAGTGTTTTCTACCCTTTCCGGAACAAATTTCAATTTTTCAGTCACATTTATTTTGTCGTCTGCAAATGCTTTCAATTTGAACCAGTCTAAAATTTTGTCGTGTGGTAATGAGTTAAAACACGAGATTGTCTGGTTAAGGATTATATGAATCAATGAGTTGTAAAATTTAGTTTTCGTTCCTGAAGCCCCAGCCATTTATCCTACGTAATGCAAGGTATTGGTTGCAGGTATAATGCTTTTTTTTTATTTTCAAATTTTTTTTCCCTTGACTTTGGATAAAAGGCATTTTGGCAATAAATTGTTCTAGCCATGGCTTACGATTTTCTGGACTTTATTCAGTCTAAACAGCAGCAAGTGGCTTTATAGTTTTACTGTGCATTGTTCCCTGGTAAAGCTATTTTAGGAGCACAAGATTATGTGAACGAGCCTGCATGCTGAAAAGGTCAAAGAAACAATCAAGTCTTGCTTGAAACGCTCAGAAATTACCAAATATTAGTCTATTGGTGTACCTGATTAAGATCTCTATACGAAGTATCAGAGAGAAGAAATAGATATCATGAAAAAGGGAAGAAAAATGACACATGGGCTTGAACGAAAACTAAACTCACACGATTCATTATGTATGAAATTGAAATCCAATATACATGTATATTGCCTGCTGTATAACCTCTAATTATATCACATAACCTCTCTTGTTTTTAGTGTAATTCAGTTATTCCGAATTTTCTTATTTTACACACCTCTGCATTTGCGGATCCGGGGGGGGGGGGGGGGGCTCGGGGTTTCGGGGGGTTCGGATGAACCCCACTAAATTTCAGATTTTTTTTTCATGGGCTTCCGGCTCGTTGGCGACTGGTTTGTGCTTCGAGTCTATGTCTGCATATCTGAGACTGACAAAGTTGAACCCCCCTGAAGAAATCCTGGATCCGCCCCTGCTCTGAGAAAAGAAATTCTTACATCATAGAAGCATTATTTGACGTCAGTTGTTAAAGCATTGTATTCTTGTCCGTAAGGCCTACTTCCGAAAAATAAAAAAAGTCAGCTCTAGTGCTTTCTTTGTCAACTTCATATATCACAATTTTTTTTTGATGCACATTTTGTTTTCAACTTTGAACTATAAAAACCACCCCCTCATGCCTCTAGGAGATTACAGTATAAAGAAATATGAACCACCGTGCTCGTTTCTGAGAAATTTGGCTTGGAAAAAAGTATGAATCTATAACGTTCCTATATTGAGATTGTATTAGATTAACCCTTTCCAAAACAATCCCTGGTTTTTACGGGTCTAGAATAGTAGCCTTTTGAAAACATTGTGGGAAAAGGAGAAAATGCTGGTAACCAGCATTTTCTCCTTTTCCAACAATGTTTTCTACACTATCAAAGACAGAAATCGTCTTTTCAGCAAGAGTTGAATTGTCGTCTGCAAATGCTTTCAATTTGGTCTAGCCCAAAAGTTTTTCGTTTGGGAAAGGGTTAACACGCCTTTCTATATTAGTCAATTGAACAGAAAAATTATCGATAGAAATACAAATCATTTTAATGAACATTCGTTTAGTTTTGCACACACACACACACACACACAAAATATGTAAGAACCTGCTTTTTGTGCATGGTAAATGCACAAATATGCATGCTATACATATACCACCGAGTTAAAAAGGGAGATGATGTGGCCAAATTGAAGGTAAATCTTAAATAAATACATACTTTATAACGGGCAGATTTTTCTTAAAAGTTCCACACTTATAGCATTTATAATTCTAGACAATAGGGAAAAATAAAAATGGCACCTATCCGAGCTCATTTCGCCAGAAAATAGGGATGGAGATCAAAGTGTAAGTTATTTTTTCAAGCAAAAAAATAAGATAAAAGCTCAGCAGACACAGTGAGAAAAGGAGAAATTGCTCATTTAGACCGATTTCTCTCTTTCCAACAACAGCTTTCAAAGTGGAAACAGCTATGCTTGTACAGCTTTAAAATTCACTCTTTTGCCTGCTTGTTTGGTGAATAACGCTGTATTTTGATTTTAAATTTTCATTTTAATTAAATTAATCTAAATTTAAACTTGTATTTCAATTATTTGACGGAGACAGTTCACAGAACCACCCCTCTTTCTCTCTGCTAATACTACTCAAAGAATTTGCTACATGTTTCAGTGCACCAGTATTACCTTATGTGCGGAAAAATACATAGGTGCATTTTCGATTCACTATCCATGACAAAAACTTATGCGCAATAGTATACCTTCGAACATTTGTTATATACGTCTTTAAATTCGATGATCGTGGGTTAATTTCAGTCGTAGATCTTTAATAGAACCTGAAAATATGTCAGCTTCGTCAGCTATTTTTTTCCTGAACTTAGTTTAAACATATTTATTTCACGTCGATTGAGAAACAAGTTCTTACAACTTATGCTAATCTCTCTCGATTCTGCTTCCTGGGAACTACATCAGGGCCCATATTCACCAACCATTCTTAAGAGCGGTCTTTGTCTTACTCTCCAGAATTATCTACATTTGTAAGTAACACAACTTCTGACTGGCCTAACTATTTGGTTTAGCCAATCAAAAGTTGTGTTACTTACAAATATAGAAAACCTTGGAGAATAAGACAAAGAAGGGGGTCCTGTGTGGCTCAGTGGTAAAGTGTAGGACTCATAACCTGGAGGTCCCAGGTTCGTGCCTCGCTGGCTCCACTGGGTTTTCTTCACAGGAGTGTCCTTGGGCAAGACACTTCAGAGCCTAGCCTAGTACTGGTGAAACCCAGGAAACATGAATATGTGAACTGTCGCCGTGATATGACTGAAATACTGTTGAAAGCGGCGTAAAACACCATTCAAACAAATAAGACAAAGAATATTCTCAAGAATAGTTGGTGAATACGGGCCCAGTACTCGCGCCGAAAGTGTGGTTGGTGAATACGGGCCCAGTACTCGCGCCGAAAGTGTAGGCCAATGAAAAATCCCGAACTTGACATCATATCAAAGTAATGAGTCGATCTAGTTGGAGAAGATATGAGTTTGACTTATAGACCTTATTATATAACTTGTCCACCTTTCGAAATAATGCTACGATCAAAGAATCTAACATTCTTTAGCATTTGAATAACGCATTTTTGTAAAATTGGCGACAATTATATCACTGGTTTAATTAAGAAAAACTTCGTAACTGCAGATTGAAACAAGCTGTAGTTACGATCTTTTTTAACCCATTACCACTCAATCCCTACTTTTGACGCCCCTGAGAAAGAAGCCTTTAGAAAACATTGTTGGAAAAGGAGAAAATGCTGGTAACCAGCATTTTCTCCTTTTCCCACAATGTTTTCTACCCTTCACAAAACGAATTTCAAATTTTCAGTCATTTTTATTTTGTCGTCTGCAAATGCTTTCAATTTGGACCAGTCTAAAATATTGTCGTCTGGTAATGGGTTAAGTAAACCGACGGTATATTATTTCACCGACCAAAGGCTCGAACAACAACCTTTTCTTATTTTTGACATGGATTCCAGAAATTACATGTCAAACGCTAACTGATGTCAGATGCTGAACATATAAATAAACACGTGATTTTGAAGATTCATTATGCATAGTATGACGTCATCACATTTATGATTATGTCAGTTATTACACTGCCTGTATGTATGATTGAACCTATTAGACTAACTATTAATACTGATTTTATTCTGAAAATATAAGTGAACAAATTTATTTGATTTTTTTTCAAAAACTTTATAACTTAATGTAGTTCAGATCTCAGCTAGGCTTTTACAAAAGAAAGTTTAATACATCTCCGCCATCCTCGGATACCCCGGGGTCTCCCTATTTGCTATGCTACATCGACCCCTGGGACAATTGACTAATAAAACTTTGAATCAGCCGCCGAAAATCGATACGAAACGTCATAGCGTACAGTCCACTCGCCCATCACAAAATGATGATGGAACCAATGAAAAGCCAGCATTCGGCCAGCGGTAAAGCGAGGGAAATTCAATTAATTGTCCCAGGGGTCGATGTAGCGTAGCAAATAGGGAGACCCCGGGGTATCCGAGGATGCATCTCCGCGATGCAGCTACCACACTACTCATCATATAATTCACGATCCAGAGTATCCATTTTGTCTAATAAGTGACCCAACCTTGCGGTAGCCTGCTTAAAATTACGACACGCGAAAGATTGACCAATAAGAAAAAAAAAATTAATTTGATTTACGCCAGCCTGCGCAGGTTGAGGTGGGCCATTACCTTTTGCATATGTATTAGCCTAATTTTTACATAGCGTGGCTTTTTTTTCTATCAGGCTCCCAGACTTTTGACATCAAAAAGATTCTTTTTCGGAGATTTTGAGCTAAAATCGAGAACTACGCCGGTTTAACCCTTTACCCCATAAGGCATTTCTATAGTATCTCTAATTGACCCTAAATAACAGCAAGGATGAAGCTGTTTCTTATGTGTATATGACACCTTTTGATAGTGTAGAAAACATTGTGGCAAAAGGTGAAATTGCTCGTCACGAGCAATTTCACCTTTTGCCACAATGTTTTCCAAAGGCTCCCACAAGCAATGCGTAGAAATGAGTATCTATGGAGTAAAGGTTTAAGTTTTGTACAGATTTACTGGGGAGTCTTGAAATAGTATCATTTTTAATGGCAAACTATTATTTTCATTCTTCTTTTCCACTATTATGTCAGTTTTGTTTTACATATTTACACAAACTGAAAGATTATCTTTACTATCAGGCTGTAATCGTTCGATGCGTCTTTTTTTTTAATTTTTCGGATTTAAATATTTTTCTTGGACTATTCGAGTTACACAATCAATGCTTTGGAGAAGTTGCATGGCATAAAAAATCTATGTTGTATCACCTTCTAGGAACACACTGTAACGAATTACACATAAAATGAAATAACACTATACATGTTTGATTCTATATTGTATTGTGGGCTGGAGACCTTTATGTATGAATAGACCATATTTTTCTATTATTTTAAGTCACTCACACCGTTTTTATCACTATTCTTATTAAACACATGTAACCACAATAATCTCACCTATCTTGGGTTTGGGAATGTACATGCATGCTAAACCTAGCTTCTCTTGTTATCCCGCCTTTTCGACCCAACGCAATTGTCAAATGATATTGAGAGCTATGTGACATCACCATGGGAACTAGTTGGAATGCATGTATTTTTCCAAAACAATTTTAAATGCTCTCCTATTACATTTAGGATGATATGACAAGTATGTGTTTTAAATCACGTTACCATGTCACATATAAGTAAATGATGCAAGTTTCTGAAAGTTACCATGAATTATTTTTCGTATAACATAATATTGCGTTGGGTCTCTCCCTTTTGTAACTCTGCATGCTTTCTATTTCTCTCCAACAGGGCGACACCTCACGAGGTAAATGAAATGGCCTCCCACTTATCGATGATAAAAGCAATACAATCGTCCGGAAATAACCCTATGATGGTGGCTGCCATGATGAAAAGCATGAAATCGAGCCAGATGAAACGCAAGATGAGAAAACAGATGAAAGAAAAGAAGAAGGCTGGCAAAATGAAGGCTGGAAAGCTGACATCAGTTCAAATGGTTCCCGGCAAAGGAGTACAAATGATGCCAGGACAACCGCCAATGATGCCACCAAATAACCCTGGCATGCTTCCAGGACAGGCAATGCAAATGGTTCCTGGTCAGATGATGACTACTCAACAACGAATAACTGTTATTCCAAATCCTCAAATGCAGATGATGCCGGGACAGCAGATGATACCGGGACAGCAGTTGATACCGGGACAGCAGATACAAATGGTGCCTGGGCAGCCTATGCAAATGATGCCTGTACAACCGATGCCTATATATCCTGTCTCTCCAGGGCAAGTGGTTCCTCCACAACAGGGAAAAACAGTACCAGGTCAACCACCGATGACATATAAACCAGTACAAGCAGGAACTCCCTCCGCTGGATCCAATAAGGCCATTAAACCTCCGATGCCTCCCATGCCACCAATGGGAGATAAATCACTTAATAATCCGCCTCAAGAATTCGTAGCTGTTCTAAATAAGATGCGCGAACAAATGCTTTCTAAAAGAAAACAACTCCTAGCCGGAAATCAGGGTCCTTCGAAAAAGGGCCCACCAATACCGCCACCTAAGAAATAGACGATTGTTGAATGCTGAATTATAATTTATGCACGTGCCATTAATAACATCTAATGTTTTCATCCATCTCGGGCATAATACAACTTATGATATACTACTCAAACTTTGCTAGGGATCACTTACATATTTCTATATGGGTTTATATGTTACAACAGTTTTGCATAAACTCTTTACAAAACTGTAAAATGCTAGATTTGTCCAAGTTGAAAGCATTTGCTGACCAAAGACTATATCCAACTTGCACAATGCTGTCTACCATAGGGTAGAAAACATCGTTGGAAAAGGAGAAAATGCTGGTATCCAGCATTTTCTCCTTTTCCAACAATGTTTTCCGAAAGCTTCTTTCTCGGGGTGTCTTTAACAGTCGGCATTGTGAGGTAAAGGCTTAAAGACCCATTTCCACTGGTCATTTTATCGATGAGTGTGGCAATGTAACATATTGTAAATCCATTCATGATACATGCCACATATATATTTAGAGTGAATCTTTCAGGGTGATCCCTAGCAAATTTTGAGTAGTATATATAAGTACAGCTGTAGAAGCACCTGTGTAGAGACACTGGTATTAAATGGACCTGCTTATGAATATCTGAAAGACAAACTGCAAAGTATTATATCACAGACCTTTAACTCTGGATTTGTGTCCAATGAATATTTTGTCTAGAGTTTTATGGGTGCTTATGACATTGAAAGTGGTTAAGTCTGAGAGAAAATGAAATATAGATCTAGATCTACAAACGGTCGTTGAAATAGGAAAACGGGACTTTCTCAGGCGAATTATAAAAATGTGGTATCCCCGGTGCTTTAGAATGTTCGATACTAAAATGGCGTTTGATATATTACTTTCCTTATTACGTAAATCTTGGTCATTTTAGTACACGATTTATGTTGTAATAAATCTTGCTGTCGACTGTTTTTTATTGTCTTATTTTTTTTTTTCAAGTAGTATTTCTTCCCTCACGAGGGACACTGTAAGACAGCAATGACAAGTTCCAGTACCATAACTATCAAAAATACTCCCAGACGTAAAATTTCACGTTGATTAGCTCTTTTCCAAGCGATAATATTTCAGACTTGTCCAAATTAAAAGGCGACAAAATAAATTTGACTTAATTTTGAAATTTGCTTACAGAAGGGTAGAAAACATAATAGAAAGAGGAGAAAATACTGGCTTCAAGTAGATCTATTTTCTCATTTTTCGACAATATTTTCAGAAGCTTTCTTTGTCAGGGTCGTTAAAACATGGGATTATTTAATATTAAAGGGTTATTCTAACATGACACGCAAATTCGGCTCTGTAAACAGTGTAACGAAAGCGTGGTAAAATCTATGTTATTCCATATAAAGTGACGTCATTGTGTATGAAATAAATAAAAAAGAAAGTAAATTATCCGATGGAATATATTGTGCATAGATCTGCGTTTTCACTCTAGCTATAAACTTGTTTTACTTTCATTAAGATTTGGTCATGTTAGAATCGAAATAATATTCTTTCTATCGTAGCTTATCGTTCAATAAACCAGTTATGACTTATGAAGCGCAATGAATAACCAACTCGGACCGTCGCTCTCGTGGATTATTTCGTGTGTCTCATAACTCACAACTGTGTTTTATTATTGAACGATAAACCACGATAGAAAGAAGAATATTTCGTAAGTAGATAGGACGTGTCAGGTTTGTACCCAAAAGGGTAGAAATATTGTTGGTAAAGGAGAAGAAACTCAGATTACCAGCAGTTTCTTATTTCCCCATAATGTACTTATTGAGTTTGATATATACCTGTAAGAAAATGCACTAGATCTATTTGAAACATTATTGAAGAGCAAAGTCTAGATCTATGATGTTTTTCCTCAACATTTTTTAAAACAGGTAACAAGAGGGGAAAATACTATGAATAACACAAGGTTTGGTGTGAAACGGTTGTGGAATACAATTTTATCTCATAGACCATTGTTTTCAGTGCAATAAAGCAATGACGAATTTTTTACCTTTAGACACTTTTGGGAAAAGAATTTTGACTTCATTAGGGCATAGTGTGGCGTCATTTTCTGAAGCACGTTATTTCTACCCGTTATTTCCACACAACTGGCAATGTTTCCCAGTGAAGAGTAAAAATTGTTGATGATGGTAAAAAAGGTTTGTTTTGTTATATATATATCTGAGGACGCATATTATAGTATTTTAAACCTTTATATTTTTCACATAATCTCTCTTGTTTTCAGAGTAATTTAATGTAGGCATTTCGAATTTCTTTACCTTACACAATTTTGAGATATGGCTTTCTTAATACGCCATGAGAGTCACGATGGGATGTCATTTATCATAGCATTAAATTGCGTTTCTACTAACCATTATCAAAACTCGTCAGAAATAGACTTCCCTGTCGAAACTGGTGATAGCAGTGAATCCGAGAGTCATTTGATTTTTTTATTATTTAAAATCAGTTAGATCTCGATCTACTAACATAGATCTATTGGCTTTCTTGGAATTATTGATATTGCAAAGGTACATGCATATCTGGACATCAGCGCAGGAAGCCGAGTACATTTAGTAGTTCGTGAGTTTGGCACATGTATCTAATTCATACACACTTAATCTTTGACGTACATAATCATTATATACTACTCAACATTTGCTAGGGATCACCATATTAGATACACTCTAGTTCTATATGTGGCATGAATCATGTATGGTTTTACAATATGTTACATTGCCACAATGATCAATAAAATCACCAGTGGAAATGGATCTTTAACCCTTTACCTCATAATGCCTACTGTTACAGACACAGAGAAAGAAACCTTTGGAAAACATTGCTGGAAAAGGAGAAAATGCTGGATACCAGCATTTTCTCCTTTCCCAACAATGTTTTCTACCCTATGACAGACAGCACTTTGTATGTTGCATTTGGTTTTTAGTCAGCAAATGCTTTCAACTTCGACAATTCTAGAATTTTATATTGTGGTAAACAGTTTCTGCAAAACTGCTGCAACATATACACCCATACTGAAATATGTAAGTGATCCCTATCAAACGTTGAGTAGTATATAATACAATTCATTCTGAAGGCTAGAATTTTGTTTAGTTCGCCCAAAGAAAAACAAAAGTAAAATAGCCTAAACACTTCAAAGACTTGCTTGATTTAGATCTAGATCTAAACGATGATTTACCAGATTCCTTTAAAATGGAAATTTATCTTAAATGCCAACCTATGTCAGATTCTGTAATATAGATCTCTATCTTGCATACCAATTAAGTCAGAATCCGTACATCATTTTATGAATTAAGGTAAGACCTGTGTAATGGAAAACAGATATTTCCACTAAAATATCATCCTGCAAAATTAGCTATAATTAAAAATGAGTATTATTGAACTACTTTCACCGGTTCATTTTTTCCATTTTTTCCTTCTTTGAATTATCATTTATAAATCTAAAACCACTATATTCTCAATTCAAAAAGAGATAATAATTACCTCCCTTTTCAGAAAACTAACAAAAGTATCAAAAAATAATTTCAAGATAGACATAAACGGAATTTCTGATCCGTTAGAAATGTGCAAAAATATTATTTCTGCATAAATCCTTATTTATCCTTATTTATCAACCAATTAGAATTTTCACCGGAATTCCATTACACAGGTCTTACCTTAATGCATTTTTGTTCAAGATCTATAAAACACGTGCAAACGGTCGATGTTATTTAAAGACATAACAACTCATTGAGTCGTGCTCTGTGAAAAGGGGACTTCATGCATCTGCGAAAAATTTCGGCCCCGGTCAGCCTGCGCAGTTCGCGCAGGCTGACCTTGGCCGAAACTTTTCGCTACTGGTCAAGTTTTTGTTTGTCAAAGGACCGGTCTACCACATGATTTAGTCTTTTTTTTTTTAAAAAGTGGCTCTTATGGATCAATATTTATGTGATAGCTTGGGCAGGCATCATGTAAAATGAACATGCATTGAGCCCCCCCCCCCCCTTTGCCAGAGCTTGGTTCGGTTATATTTAGACTTGATATTGATATTGATATAAAAATAATTGGAATAGACTTAGTATGTTGACAAGAATTAGACTCAGCAAAGTGTAGATCTAGTCCTTTCCCCCCTTTCCTCCCCCTCCTCTTCGAATTTGTCATAAGGCTTGACCTACTTTCTCTTACATAATTTGTTTCAAATTTCTATTCCTTAGGCAAGCTATGGCGCAAGGAGGAACCAGTGCCATAGCAGGTTTGGGAAGCGCAGGTGGCGCTGTACCAGGATTGGGACAAGGAACAAGCGCCGCGACGAGTCTTACAGCAGGTGCAATGCCCGGCTCGTCAATGCCGACTGGCTATCAAAATTTAATGATGACAGCTGGAAAGTAACTTGATAGAGGTCCATGTTACTATTCAGGCTTTTTTTTTGTTTGTTTTTAAATGATTGTAGTGAGTGAATTGACTCAAAATGTAATATGACGAAGCCATGGCGTAGAAACAACTTGTACGTGTGTGAGAGTTGGTACTCATACCTCTGTGTATCTTTACTTTTGAAAGGAGTCCGATGTTCTTCTTCAAGACGAATTTTCTGCGAAAATAAAAGTTATCTATAAAAATCTTTATTTTCTTCGTTTTTATATATATTTATTTTTCCATTAATCTGAGTCAAAGTCTTCAACTTGTGTAGTCTGAGGCCTTGCCAGCTGAATTCAATTAATTTTCAATTCGTGAGGTAGAAAAATTTCATTGGTACCAGTTGATAGTCCAGCTATATAGAAGTCAAGTGAGGGTGGATGCCAGAAAAAAAAGTGGTGCCGATTTTTTTTTCAGACGACATTTTTTTTACCCCACCCACTGGAAAAACATGGGCAACTTAATATCATTTAGGACTTTTGTGTTTCAGCTTCTTGTGAGAGGGTTTGAGAACTAAAGGCTTACTATTGTACTAAATTGCTGCTTCGTATATATGTTATGGTCTTGCTTATCCTTTACCCCACCCACTAATGTATATACACGCCATCTATGAGCTAATACATAGGCAGATTTTGGGAGACATCGTTTTTAAAAATGGAGGTGGATTTTTTTTAATAAGGTTTCTTATCTGTACAAACAGAATGTACTGCACACGAAAAACCCATATTCCACACTGAAATATTGTCTAGGGTGCAATGCGAGTCCTGTCCTTCATGTAACAAAATTGTAAAATAAAAGAAATCATATTCTAATTTAGAAAAAATAAATATTCCTTTGGTTCAGATTGCAATATTTCACTTCGAAACATATGTATGACGTACATTTGTTTTATTTGAATGGAGTATTTTGGAACAAAGTTTTGGCACGTTATTATGTCAGAAAAAATCAGTGTTTGCATCTATTCTGATTTCTTGAAAAGGTTATATACATGTAGTAAATGATTCAGAGCTGTTTGTACTGAAAATGTAACTGTATTTTCCGTTTTGTTCCCAGAAAGTTCTTTTTGTTAAATTAAACCGTGTGGCTTCCTTTTCTGAGCATTTTTAATCATTCTTATATAAAGGACACATGTGTTACAAAAATGACACAAAATGTTACAGCGCAAACACATATGAGTATTTGGAATAATTCCATAAAAAAGTTTTGTACTTAGTACCTTCATTTGAGATAAATCAAACGAAACAATAATTGAATGGTTACACATGAAATAAAAAAAGTCATTTGCACCAAAAATACCCTCTTGATGACTTGTTGTTAAGATTTTAAATGTTGCTGCTAGTACATTTAACTTATTTCAGTTACTTTTCTGTACTCATTGTCTAAATTATACATGCATTAAAAATATCATTGTTATGTAGGAAATAGATTCATTACATTATGACATTTCAAAAACAGAACAGACAAACACCTCGTCATGCAAACACACACATATATTCATATATACACACAACACAGCTGCACTGTCAATGCAGCAAACGAAGAAACGGATGATTCATCATATGTCACTAAATATTACGCTGAAAGAAATGCGCATTTGTTAATTTTAAGTCATCAATAAGCTTTTATCTCCATTGGTCGAAGGCCAGTGGTCTTATGTCATGTCCCGGTGTGCGTCGTGCGTCTGTCCGTGCGTGCGTTAACTTTTATTTCAAACATCTTCTCTGAAACTACCCATCCAATTTCAATGAAACTTTATATAAATGATCATCCTGCCATGGTCCTCTTTCCTGAATTTCCTGAAAGAATTTGATTCCTCCAAAAACTCTGGTTGCCATGGCAAAAAACTGAAAAAAAATATTGAAAATCTGTGAGAATCTTCTTGTCTGAAACTATACGGTCTAGGGTTACCAAATTTGGAAAGTAGCTTTATGTAGTGAACCTCTACCAAGTTCCTTCAAATGATAGCACTGGGGTCAAAATTTGCGCCGGCCCGGGGGTCACATGTTTTATATGGGCTTATACAGGGAAAATCTTAAAATCTTTCTGGTACCCAGCGATAGGGTCTTGGGCTACCACACTTGGCATGTATCCTTATGAAGTGGGCGTTTACCAAGAGTATCTTATAGCCCTGGGATCAAATTTGGCCGGGCTTCGTGGGGGGAGGGTCACAAGTTTTTACATGGGCTTATGTTGGAAAAAATTAAAAATATACTTTTACATAGCCATAAGGCCTAGGACTACCAAATTTTGCATGTAGGTTTATTTAGCTGGCCTCTATCAGGAGGGCCCAAATTATAGCCTTGGAGTCAAGTTTGTCCCCACAGCAGGGATCACAAGTTTTACATGGACTTTGCAGTGAAAACTTTATAAATGATCTTTTTACTAACCATGATAAGGCCTAGGGCTACTATTTAGCTCTGTTTCATGGGTCTCGTGTTTTACAGGACCTTTTATTGGGAAACTTTGAAAATTTTCTTGTTTATAACCATACATTCTAGACCTGTATCATTTGGTACGGGGCTTTATCTTGTGGACCTCTAGCAGGATTGAAGTCATTATAGATTTGTGGTAAAAAAAATGGCTTTGCCCAGGGGTCATAACTTTCTTGTAGGATTTTATAGAAAAAAACTGTATGTCTTCAAGTTTGAAACCAATTGGCCAAGTATTGTTATGTTTGGCTTGTAGTGTTTTCACTTATTAGCCAGTGGAGCGATACAGGACCATCATGGCCCTCTTGTTTCAAGTCATATCCCCTATTGCATCAGTGAAATAGAGTAACAGAATAGGATAGTAAGAATAACAAAGGAAATAAAGCAGCTTTAGTAACGAAAATATCCAAATCTCGGTGTTGGCATACTTATGGTTACAGTCGTGAATATATAATGAAATAACGAAATCCAATTATACTGTTGCACTCATACATAGATCCTTTTTGAGGCGCTTAAAGATAAAACTCAATAATTGCTCTTAATTTCGGTCCTGTATTTTTGTCCTAGTAGCTCTAGTCAAAATTATGAATAAATCTAGCCAGAAATAAAAACACATTCAATGTGAAGAATGAAAATTCAGAGATTGGTTTCAATTCATTCTGCTAGGAACATTTATTAGGCGTTTTATGCCATGTGAAATTGGTCATACTTGATTTAAAATAAGTCTTACATAAATGTGGATTTTAATGAGGACCGTAAATTCTAAAGAGTTGTCAAAAAGATGGCATTGTTTGTTTCATTATTGTGAACATAGGAAAAGTTTAATTTACATTACAGACAAAATTTGGGTAGGTGCGTATATTAGCATACAAAAAAAATCTGCACCACTTTCAGGTCTGGCATCCATGCTTAAAGTGACCCAAATTGGCTATCCTTACCCACTGTATATTTGATTTTTTCTACCAGGAGGATTGAAAAAAATAGGGCCCTTTTTAGACCTGGGCCTTAGCCTAAAAAGAGGTATTGTCTACAACAGGTAGTCGGATCTTGTTCCTATGTTTTCTACAATGATGACTAAAGTTGAACTTAACGCTGCAAAAAGGGTTTGCATAACTTTGTTTATCTGGATACACAGTAGATTTACAATTACCTTCATGTCTATATGGCATTTTTTGCCTTTTAGTTGCTGTCATAAATGTCAGCACACGCCGAGTAAAATGACATGTGATTTAGTTATAAAAATGATGACACTGCGGTATCTCCCGTAAAAAAAACCCAACAAAACAAAAAGAGCATTGTCAACAAAAAAAAAAAACGCGCACAGAATTATAAATTCCCCTTTGAACTCGTGCCCATAAAATGTTACTCTTGGCATATAAATGTAAATGAAATAAACATGTTTTTGGACAACTGAAAGAATGCATACGTATGGTTGCTATTTAACCCTTTCCTCGAAAACTGTCAACAAAAAAGAAACGTGCACAGAATTGTAAATTCCCCTTTCAACTCATACCCTTAAAACTTTACTCTTGGCTTATTAGCGTAAATGAAATAAATATTTTTTTTTGACTATAGAAAGAATGCATAATTAAAGTTGCGATTTTAACCCTTTACTCGAAAGCTGTTCGGTTCATTCGACTTAATTTTGAGCTCAAAGAAAAGATATAACGTAACTAGATATACAACCAGAAATAGGTACAGTAACTGCTGAGCATCAGGTATCGACGGTGTAGAATCAAGATCAGATTTGCACGTTCCGTGCAGTCTGATCGTAATCTACACTGTCCGCAAAATGTCACCGAGTCACTCTCAGAAGTTTCGATATCATCCAAGAATGAGCCACGCTTCGAGTTTTTTTTTTTTTTTTTTGGGGGGGGGGCTGGGAAAGAAGCTCAATGCATCTCCGTGGGGCATGATACCAAACAAGTCATCATTTTCGCATGCGATCCATATAACCGATTTTGTGTGATAATCGACTAAATCATGCAGTAGAACGGTTCTTGGAAATGCATTAGATTTACGAATGGCAAAAAGTTTCGATCCATGTCAGCCTGCGCAGTCCGCGCAGGCTGACATGGGTCGATACTTTTTGCAGATCCATTACACCCCCTTTTAACATAGCCTGGCTCAAATACCTTTCCTTTTGGTACAGTGTTTCCAGAAGTGGTTTTTCGTAGGGGTACTATGTTTGTTGATCTGTTCACACAATAAGAGGCTGACGTTTTTATGTTACTATTCGGTTGTTTATGTCAATCTGCACGCTCGGATGATCCCTTGATCAAAACCCTCGGCTGTTATCACGTACCTTGATATCTAGGCTCCTACACAGTAGGCCTACATTTCTTCATATTCGCAAGCCAAGGATGTCATCCACTACTCTACTCTACCCTTGGCGGATCGAGCTTCATTTCGACAGTCCCACAATACGCATTTTCATTGGTTGCAGCTAGTTCTAACGGTACGAATCAAGTCACTCGTAGCATTTCATCTTTGATTGAAATAGAACAAGGTCGCGAATAAAAATAGAAGGTAAACATGTATACCTCCGCGGATGTGTGCGGGATCTGTAATGATTTATTATCGAAGCAACAAAGACGAACAATATTTACAGAAAGTTTCAGTGTGACCAATCAATTATCAGAGGTTTTAGGCTATATCCCTACACCTGACCATGGAATGTCGAAGTACGTTTGTGGTTATTGCTTCATGTTGAATTATTGTATTCGTAAGCAATTTGTAAAATGATATTTTATTGGCTATAAGAAATATGATGTAAAGGGGGATAATAACCAGCATCCGATTGGGGGCGTATTGCGGTAATCTCGAAATCAGGCTCCATCCGCAAAGGTAAGATCTGCGTAACCTTGGCTCGCGAAAATGACATTTTTTTGCCGGAAATACACCGATTCGCCGTTCTCAAATCGTAATACTCCACTTATAAAGAAAAAAAAAACTAGTCACAATTTTCTATCAGGAACTTTTTAAGTACATTTCCTTTGACCAACAGTACATTTATTTTCCAGCTTTGTCTATCGACTCGTAGGCATTTTGCAGCGACAGTTTGCTTATCATCCTGTCTGTTGTTGCCGTTGCTCATCTATTTACATCGGCACCGCCATTTTTAAGATCATGAGACTGACAGTTTGTGAGCGTAAAAGTGCACCTAGCAACTGGGACTACTTTTAAAAAGAGCATCTCAACAAATGAATGATAGTATCGTCAGCGAAAATTGTCGCTGAATACTAAATAGATCTTCCTTTCAAAAAGAATCAGCACATTTACACACCTTTTTCGCTTTCTTTCATGTTAAAACTCTAAAGTAAAAATACTTGTCTACTTCAACACAAACTTTCTTCCAGGGGTACAAGCCAAGTTTTTTAAGTGATCAAAATCATCAATTACGTCATTATTACGTCTGCATATGAAGGTAAAGAAGGCTTTACACAGTTTTTCGATTTTCCTCATGGCGAAAAAGTGAAGTGGTAGAAAAGTGCGAAATTCGGACGAAATATTAAATTTAGTCGGGTATGGATTGTTAATAAAAAGCAGGATGTATGAAAAAGATGGTTAATGTCTTAAATTAGGGAAGTCGAGTTTTAATTTTCGTCTGCGTATCTTTCAATAGGTTGAACCTAAACTGTTGTCGTTTGGTACAGAGTAAAACGGGAATAATTAGGATATAGGTCATTATCTACACCAGTGAGTTAAGTAAAGCTATTGTTTGCCAACCACATCTAAATAACCGATAGGGGGATGAAAGAAATAAAATTATTTCGAAAGTATTTCCTAAAAGTGATATGTGAAGCCTCTTAAAAATCTTAGATTTGAGCAGGAATGTGGGAATATTAGATGGCCAAAAAACACGCTTTGCTTCGACGGGATTGTTTTCTAATGGTACAGTGACGTCATATCTGGTCTGGCACAAAGGAGAGAGAGATTGCAAAATGGGTATTCTGTTTTTCGGAAGCCAAAATTGCAACCTTGTCTTTTTACTGTATGTATCTGTCCTGTTTCTTTACTTTTGCCAGGAAAACTAGGAACCGTTCTATGTAAAGAGAAGCCGTTTGACGCATCTGCACACAGTATCGACCAAGGTCAGCCGGTGCTGTCAGAGCAGGCTGACCTGAATCGACACTTTTAGCTTCTGGCCAATTTGATTTTCATCATGACCTAGGAGCAGTTTTCCTAAAGATTCATTCGATTGTCAGACCCCCCAAAAAATTATGGGTTCAAAATTGTGACCCGTCACACGAAAAGGGACTGTCAGGGAATTCCGTACATCAATTAGATGTAAACAGATCAAAGATAGTACAGCTCAATTTAAGTTGATAATTCAAAAATGATTGTATAGTAAGGTAGAATGACCACTTTTTCATACAGAAAACATCATAAAAGCGAAAAGTGTCGACCCTGGTCAGCCTGCGCGGATGCGCAGGCTGACCAGGGTCGACACTTTTCACAGTTCCCAGAAGGTCCCTTTTTGCGTGATGGGTCACAATTATATGAATGACTTGCTTGGTATAGTGTATCAGTTTAGTTTAAACATATTTATTTTACATCGATTGGGAAACAAGTTCTAACAACTTATACTAATCTCTCTCGATTTTGCATCCTGGGAACTACACCAGTACTGGCGCCGAATGTCTGGGCCTATGAAATTACATCGATTGAGAAACAAGTTCTAACAACTTATACTAATATCTCTCGATTCTGCTTCCTGGGAACTACACCAGTACTCGCGCCGAACGTGTGGGCCAATGAAATTACATCGATTGAGAAACAAGTTCTAACAACATATACTAATCTGTCTCGATTCTGCTTCCTGGGAACTACACCAGTACTCGCGGCAAATGTGTGGGCCAATGAAATTACATCGATTGAGAGACAAGTTCTAAGACATCCTCTCCCGGGTATCGAATTCAGGACCTTTAGGTTACGAGGCCGTACTGTACTCGCGCCGAATGTGTGGGCCAATGAAATTTATCGATTGAGAAACAAGTTCTAACAACTTATACTTATCTCTCTCTCGATCCTGCTTCCTGGGAACTACACCAGCACCAGTACTCGCGCCGAATGTGTGAGCAAATGAAATTTATCGATTGAGAAACAAGTTCTAACAACTTATACTAATCTCTCTCGATTCTGCTTCCTGGGAATTACACCAGTACTCGCGCCGAATGTGTGAGCCAATGAAATTACATCGATTGAGAAACAAGTTCTAACAACATATACTAATCTCTCTCGATTCTGCTTCCTGGGAATTACACCAGTACTCGCACCGAATATCTGGGCCAATGAAATTACATCGATTGAGAAACAAGTTCTAACAACTTATACTAATCTCTCTCGATTCTGCTTCCTGGGAACTACACCAGTACTCGCGCCGAATGTGTGGGCCAATGAAATTACATCGATTGAGAACCAAGTTCTAACAACTTATACTAATCTCTCTCGATTCTGCTTCCTGGGAACTACACCAGTACTCGCGCCGAATGTGTGGGCCAATGAAATTACATCGATTGAGAACCAAGTTCTAACAACTTATACTAATCTCTATCGATTCTGCTTCCTGGGAACTACACCAGTACTCGCACCGAATGTGTGGGCCAATGAAATTACATCGATTGAGAAACAAGTTCTAACAACTTATTCTAATCTCTCGATTCTGCTTCCTGGGAACTACACCAGAACTCGCGCCGAATGTGTGGGCCATTGTAAAAAAATCCAAAGTTGACATTCGCTCCCGGGTATCGAACTCAGGACCTTATGGTTACGAGGCCGACGCTCTACCTCACAGCCACGGACACCACTATAGGAGATGCATCAAACCTCCTTTTGATAAAGTGTAGCTAATAAATTTAGCATAATGTATAAGTCTTTTACATGAAATTTAAATTTACGACCAAAAAAATGATTAATATCTAATTTTAGAGTGATGGATCATTTTCTAAAAGATTTATAACCGTATCAAATAACTGTTGATCTTTTAGATTGATACAGAAACAATAAAAGTATGTGTGCTTCTTTAGTTCCGTCTTAACACTTAACCCTTTCTCAAAGGGCAAACTTTTGGACCAGTCCAAATTGATGGCACTTGCAGACGACATAATAAACGTAACCCAAAAATTGAAAATTGTTTTCAGCATGGTAGAAAACATTGTGGGAAAAGGAGAAAATGCTGGTTACCAGCATTTTCTCCTTTTCCCACAATGTTTTCAAAAGACTCCTATCTCAGGATCGTAAAAAACAGGGATTGTTTGGTAAAGGGTTAAGTCTTAACTGCTAAGCGCAACTTATTTACCTTTTGCGAACAGTGTAGATCAAGATCAGACTGTACAGAACGTGCAGTCTGACCTTGTCAACACGGACCGGTAAGGTAAATCCCTCACCTCAAAAGAAAAAGAACAAAAAAGCTTTGATTTAGAGAAATCTTGGTTTCTACTATCGGCCTGAAGTTCCATTTCGCATATTTAGCATAATAAAGGTTAAAATGCTGAACTCCTTTTCAATCTCTTAAGCGGGCAGCAAAGATCAAGATTAGGTTGTACAGAAAGTGCAGTCTGATCCTTGATTTATTCTGTCCGCTAATGTCTTACACATTGTCATCAAGAAAACCTCATAACTATCCAGAGTTTAGATTGTTCACCATAACTAAATATGTTCATTTCATTGATTAATTTAACCCTTTACCAGACGACAAAATTTTAGCCCTGCCCAAACTGAAAGCGTTTGCAGACAACAATTTCAAAGTGGCTCAAATGGTGCAAATTTGCTTTTATAGGGTAGAGAACATTGTGGGAAAAGGAGAAAATGCTGGTTACAAGCATTTTCTCCTTTTCCCACAATGTTTTCAAAAGACTTCTTTCCAAGGGTCGTCAAAAGTCGTCATCGTGTGGGAAAGGGTTAAGCATTCTATGGATTAAAAGATTAGGGTTAACCCTTTACCCCATAAGGCATTTCTATGGTATCTCTAATTGACCCTAAATAAAAGCAAGGATGAAGCCGTTTCTTATGTGTATATGACACCTTTTGATAGTGTAGAAAACATTGTAGCAAAAGGTGAAATTGCTCGTCACGAGCAATTTCACCTTTTGCCACAATGTTTTCCAAAGGCTCCTACAAGCAATGCGTAGAAATGAGTATCTATGGAGTAAAGGGTTAAAACTTCATTATACTCGCCCCCCCCCCCCCCCCCCCCCCACACACACACACACACACGCACATACGCCCTTGTCCAAGTAGGTAGGAAATAGGGCCTGTAAAGTAGTGTTCATGCATGCTTATCATAGAAAAAAGCTATAACTATATTTCAAGTTACTTCATCCACGGGTAGGAAACTCCATATTCGGAGCCAACGGCTCTGACGAGAAAATATGATGTTGGTCTTCAGTTTCTCAAAATGTCGGCAAAACAAGAACCGAAAAACAGGTAAGCTTGTCAATATTTGTAATCATGTCTTGTTCTTATATCTTTGAAATTAAAATGAAAAAAAGAGGAGAATGTCATGCACTACTCTGGTCTTACAGCGTGGTTTCGGCATAATGGAAATTTGTAACAAGTTTACGATGTTATCTGAATCATTTTTGATGCAGATTGACAGTGGCCAAAATAAAAGGTCACTGATCTAATTCAGTCGATTATTGCCATTTAGTTTGCAAATAAGAGAGAGTCTTATTGTACGAAAAGCGTGGATTAATGTCTTGAAATTTTACATTCAATGCTGGTAAAGAATCGAAAAGAAATAACACAAAAAAATGATAAGAACAAAGACGGGCTCCGATTATGTGGACTGGCTCTGAAAATGTAAGTCGGTAACGATTGATTGATAAAAAAAAAGTTGTCCATAAAAATAATTTTGAGAGTATAGGCTTTGTTTTTTTTCTTGTCGATACCTTTCTGTCCAAAATGTAGTACATTTGATAATGGAACATGACCGATTTTATATATATACAAAGGACTGGTATTGTCATGATTGAAAAATGCTGTCGAAAATGAGTCTTTCATTTACAGGAAAAAAGCAATTACACCACTGAATCTGTTATTTCTACGACAGAAAGAATTATAGCGCTTCGGTTATCTGACATCGGTTTCTATATGATCTATTTAACGAAATATCATTCATTGTCCATGCTCTATCAGGGAATTTTGAAATGAAAGGTATCATAATGAACGTATGCATGTATTAACCCATTACCACACTATCCCTACTTTTGACGCCCCTGAGAAAGAAGCCTTAAGAAAACATTGTGGGAAAAGGAGAAAATGCTGGTAACCAGCATTTTCTCCTTTTCCCACAATGTTTTCTACCCTTCACAAAACAAATTTCAAATTTTCAGTCACGTTTATTTTGTCGTCTGCAAATGCTTTCAATTTGGACAAACCTAAAATATTGTCGTTTGGAAAAGATTTAAAACTTACAACTCTGATCCGTTGCAATATACGATCCCATTTTCTAAGGATCCCATGGTTGAAAACCTGTAAAAAAGTAATGTTAGAAAACAAGAAAATACTGGTAACCAGCATTCTATTTTTTTCTCAGGAAGTTTTCTAAGCTTTCAAACACAAACCAAAGCACATCGACAGCATTTGATGTGTCCTTTGAATGCGCTTTGAAGATTGAGGGGTCTAAAATTTTACTAGCTGGTAAAATGTTGAGCAAAATGACATTATACTATTGAGCAATAACACGGAATAACATTACACAACGAAGTTTTATTCAGTTATCATAACCTCTGGCCTCATACATATATATTAAATATGAAAAATACAGCTTCAGAACATTTGAAACAACCCTTAAAATGCTCTTTATACCATGAGCCTAAAATATTCCCTAGACATCTTCTTCACTAAATGGATTGTTTTCCTTTTCTGCCATTTCCTTTTCCTTTCTCTCCTGGGCAGCAATCGCTTGTTTAAGATTCTTTGCGAATCCAAGATCACCGTTTTTCAAATCTGAAAAAAATAAAAAAAATATTGAATTCAATTATACTCAAATTGTTGTCTTAAGCTTGAATTTAGGCAAGTCTTACTTTTTTGTCCACTAGTAAAAAGTGAACCTTACTGCCACGAAAACAAATGTGGTCCATCACGCGAAAGGGGACAATTTCGGAATTCCGTAAATTAGTTCGATGAAAACATTCCAACGATAGTGTAGATAAATTTATGTTGTATAAAAAGGTAGAATGGCCACGTTTCATACAGAAAATATTATTTAAAGCGAAAAGTGTCAATTCTGGTCAGCAATTTGCGCAGACTGACCAGGGTTGACACTTTTCGCAGATCCCAGATGGTCCCTTTTTGCCTGACGGGTCACAGATTAATTCTTTTTTATTTTGCGCTGTACACATCTCCTGCAGTGTGAAAGGGATTTTTTTGTTTAGACGTAGTTTTATCTTACATCGATTGTGAAAGAAGTCCTCAAAACATTAAGTGATGAATCTCGGTGATTGCTTTGTCGAAATATTAACTGGTACTTGCTACGTTTTGCGGGTGGATCTAACGGTCAACCCTGCTCATAGCTGGATTCAAACCCAAAACCTTCGATGTGAAAGGCCGACACTCTACAAATAGATGGTGTGCTCCGTGAACGCCTATTGGATTTGGAGATTTGTAGGCCAACTGAGGGGCACTGATGCATATAGTAGATTGACTGATTTAACGCTGTTTGACGGCGTTTTCAAAAACTAAAATTATTTCAGGTATATCGCGGCGGCCAGTGCACCTATTCATGCTTTCTTGGAGTTTCTTTTACCCCGCACAATATTATATCCATGCCACTTGCTGCTTTCCCACAAATCCATCGTCATAACGAATGGTCTGGAGTGGGAGCGGAATGAATCCTGTGGCAGTGACTATCATCGATCCTCGGAAAAATTAGTCGAGCTGGGAATCGAACCCAGGACCTCGTGTTCTCAAGTCCTGCACGCTACCAACTGAGCTACTGGGTTTTGTACGATGCTTATAAGTGGCACTGAGACGATACTTTACGCAAATGACCGAATGTCATGTACGGCCACATGGCACTATGCATCATTCTAAATTCTTCTCTTAACGCTTCACCAACATTACGACAACATTTTTAGACTGGTCCAAATTGAAAGTTCCTGCAGACGACAAAATAAACGTAACTCAAAAATTGACATTTGTTTCCAGCTGGGTAGAAAACATTGTGGGAAAAAGAGAAAATACTGGTAACCAGCATTTTCTCCTTTTCCCACAATGTTTTCAAAAGGCTTCTATCTCAGGGTCGTAAAAAAACAGGTTTTTTTTTTGTAAAGGGTTAATTTAATGTTCTCTTGAAAAGGGGTTGTTTTCGACCAAAATCCCCTTTTTGGCTTTAGTTTACGTGTATAATCTTAATTTCTGCGTCAAACAAAAGGGGTTCTTAGTTCGTAAGTCTAAAATAAATTTTGACGGAAGGCCATTAATCATGCGACAGAATATACGCTTTGTCAACCAAGACACTGATTTAAGTGTGACTCAGTGTTTCTGTCTCGTTTATTTTGTTGACGTTTTGAATAAATTTACGTTAAAGGAAGCCATTTAGATTCTTTCCCCTTTTCTGTCGTGAATCTAAATTTTATATTACACACTAATAGACACTGCAGAATGTATGTTTATTTGTGAAGAAACTGGACTTTTGCATTCAACGAGAATTGGCTATTTTTGCGTTTAATCTTCACAGCCAATGGGTAAACACACGCTATTGAAACTATATAGTGTGAGGATCTAGTCAGCTTTGTAAACACAAATAGAAAATTCGATATTAGGTATATGGGATAAAGAGATTCGATGGATATATCGTCAATCTCTCATGGCAACGGTCCTCGATTTAAGACCGGAAACAACCACATTGAGGATATTTATTTTTTCGGTGAAAGATCGAAATTTATTTCATCGAGTGAACACCATCGGTACTATTTTCAAGAGTGGTACAACCACGAGTGAAAATATTACTGATAATGTTTACTCGATGAAATTAATTTCGATTTTTCACCGGAAAAAAAATCTGTTTATTTCATGCTGTTAACCCCTTTTGGGAGGAGCTTTATCAAAATCCAGTACAGGTCTTTCCAATTATTCCCCGTGGCGTACCCCTCCCACATAGCAACGCATTACAATATTACGTAAAGCACGATAAATGTAATGTAAATGACGTAATAGCTCCATCTGGTTGTGAGTCACGAGCAATTTACATAGGTAACTGCAATATAAAAATCGGGTACTTTCACCGGTCGTATCTGTGGATTATCGATAAATATTTTCACTGCTATTTCTCGATATCCTACTGGAAAGCATGAAATAAAGTGACGGGGAATAATTGGAAAGAACTGTACTGGATTTTGATAAAGCTCCAGTGAAAACATCGATTTTCATGTTTTTGTTGTCTAGGTAAATTGCGCGTGCCTCACAACCAAATGGAAACATGACGTCATTTACCTTACATTTCTCGTGCTTTACGTAATATTGTCATGCGTTGCTATGCGGGAGGGGTACGCCCTGGGGAATAATTGAAAAGAACTGTATTGGATTTTGATAAAGCTCCTTCAAGAAAGGTTTAAAAGCATTAAATAAATAGAATATATTTTTTTTTTATCACTAAAATGATAACAACAAAAAACAAACGAATATTGTGTTTTCAACTGTGACTTTTACGGAGAGAATATATACCATATTTGGTAGTGTAGATAAAAAATCAGACCGTAATTTGTTCTGTTTTGAGTTGAAATATAAGTTTCATCTATTTAGCAGGTTTACTTTTTTTATCACTGAATCTGTAAACTGCATTTTCTCAAACGCTAGAAACATAGATCCGCTGCAAAATCAAGAGACATTTCGGTCATCGTCTATGATAAAACAATGGACAGTGTAGACCAAAAATCAGACTGCACGTACTATGCAGTCTGATCTTGATCTACACTGTCCATAAAAAACTTGTGGTGTCGCCAATCATTTGGAAGGATTTATGGGTTAACGGAAAGTTGATAAAGGGAGAGCAATGTTTGTAAACAAGAAAGGTAACCCATTTTTTTTTGACAACTACAAAGTTGTTAAACCATGTTTAATTATTAATGCGACAGCTCATGACTGTTTCACTTTGTTTCACTAACTTCAGAATAGAAACATAATTTAGCTGGGCAGGTTTGAATTCCTCATGCTTTGAATGTGATAACCCTTTCCCAAACTACCCCTGGTTTTTACGGGTCTGGAATAGTAGCCTTTTGAAAACATTGTGGGAAAAGGAGAAAATGCTGGTAACCAGCATTTTCCCCTTTTCCCACAATGTTTTCTACCCTATCATGGACAGAGATCATCTTTTCAGCAAGAGTTAAATTGTCGTCTGCAAATGCTTTCAATTTGGTCTAGTCCAAAAGTTTTGTCGTTTGGGGAAGGGTTTACCCCCATCTCGATAAATAAGTAGAATGATTTTTTTTAGCCGATAATAAATGCCAAACTTAAGCTATTTAAAAGGTATTTTTTTGTGAAATTATCTTTTTATCATTTTTTTGACAATGTGTTCCTTGCATTCTGATCTTAATCTAGACCGTAAGGTCCGCAAAGGGTCAATAAGTCGTGCCGAGCAGCCTAAGATTTACGGAAATAAAACCAGTTTACGAAATTTTACGAAATAATTTCATACCTTAAAAAATCAACTTCTCTGAATAAAGGTGTGTCGTGTGAAAGAACACATGGAGGGGTATGCTTCGAAATCAACTTTGCCTTAAATTTTTGTTCATTCTCAATTGATATTTTGGCTTTGCTTTTACTTGGACCCAACCATGGCTTAGGAATCGAGATAAAAAGAGAATGCATGCAAAGGTTCGAAAGCATACAAGACGTTCTTCGAGATATGGGCTCATTCCATCGGAAACATCATGGTCAATATAGAGTGCTCTATGACATCATTGTGTTAGTGGCCGACACTATGCTAGTTGTACGGTCAGGTGGCAGGGACTTGGAAACTTGCTCACGGCTGAGGTGAATCATGTCGTCCCGAGCCGAAGGCGAGGTGGCGATATAATTCACCACAGCCGTGAACAAGTTTCCAAGTCCCCTGCCACGTCATCCTCGGATACCCCGGGGTCTCCCTATTTGCTACGCTACATCGACCCCTGGGACAATTAATTGAATTTCCCTCGCTTTACCGCTGGCCCAATGCTGGCTTTTCATTGGTTCCATCATCATTTTGTGATGGGCGAGTGGACTATACGCTACATGAAGTTTCGTATCGATTTTCGGCGGCTGATTCAAAGTTTTATTAGTCAATATTGTCCTAGGGGTCGATGTAGCGTAGCAAATAGGGAGACCGTACAACGAATTTATTATACTGCAAAGGTTTACCCTTTCAAGGCGCATTGAGCTAAATTTTCCTGTATTATAATCTCACGGATCAAGGATGCTGAGGAAATCGAAATTCCCTTCTGAGTGTCCCAATTCAATGAAAAGTGACGTCACTGGAAACTGACGTCTCTAAAATGTGCAGTTTGGTGCATAAATGTGTAGTCCGGTGATCGATCGACGCTGCCATTTTGGATGTTGTGTTGCACGTGTAGTGATGTTTACGGGGCACTCAAAAGGGAAACTGGCTTTACGTGGTCTTTGCCAGGGAACATGATGCATGTGTTCCCGACATGTTAACCAATCATATAACGAGAAATTTCTTTGCAGTATAATATTTAATCCTTTTCATATGGCTGTGTTGTATTTAATTCATTATACAAATATATCGGAAAAAATATCTTTATGCAACGAGCTATTACTTACCTTTTATACATACTCTGTCATGTGACTCCTTGACCTTGCTCTTACCACGTGACAAACAAGCACTTACACTTGGTATTCCGCCTTTCTTTATACACAACTTCTCGGACTCAAACTCGCTCATTGGTATCACACACTTCCATTCGTTATTACAACCGATTGGTTCCCAGCCACGTGGGCATCTTGGAGCTATAAAACAATTTTAAATCTGTGCTAGAAAAAAAATTACACTCAGTCATTTTGCAAGGGTTTGCATTGAACATATAATCAAAGCGCTGAGAACGCTGAAGTGGTGTTTGTCGATGAAGCCATTGTATGGAATCAATGATTTGACAGAAAAAGAGCGTTTCTTCAAGAGTAATTATGATAAAAGATTAATGCGGGACATGGAAAAAATAATACGGTTAGCCTATATGCTGTTTAAAGCAGGGCATTGAAGTATTCGGTTGTATAGTAAACAAAAAGTTTTTGATGCTTATGCGACTACAAGTATGACTTTTCAAATAAAATATAGGCAGAATCTTATTGAAAACAAATTGAATGTCCCAATTTTTGTCATTCTTCTGTAATTCCTTATACTGTTTGTAACAGGATATCTGTTATGGAGTAATCAAACAGAGGATAATTTCGTTTGAGCCCTTAGGCTGCTAAGCTGCTAGGCGCTTTTGCTTGCAGTCTTATCTTGGATCTACACTGTTAGATACAGATTTTCCCGGTAAAATCAATTTGGGAACTGCATTTTTTTATAGTTTAAGATTTTAACATACAAGATAATTAAAAATGACTTTTGTGGTATCTCGGAAGTATTATATCAGTCGGCCAACAACAACAACAACAACAACAACACCACCCGCCCTTATCATTCATTCTCATAAAGATTGACTTTCTTTTAGATTTTTTTGCCAAACTCTAGATGTAAACAGCTATAAACACCAAGAAAAGTAAACACCGTACCTGCCAAGATACTGTTGAAAAAACTCAACCAGACGAACAGCAAAATAAATCCTGACTGACGCATTTTTGTGCTTTCTGAAATCTAAAAAAAATGTAGATAATATTGACACTAAACATATTGATTAATGACCCATGGTGTGGATCAAAATCAGATAGCAAAGATCTTATCGGTTTAGTTTGGATATACTTTTCCTGTCATAGTGATAGACATTCTGACCTAACTAATAGGAAAAGAGGAGAAAAGTTTCTTCATTCATACCATCTAGCATTTAGCAGAACTAAGAGCTTTTGCAGACAATATCGTAGCGATACTGCACAGTATCTTTATATGTCTCTCATATCAGCATTCTAGCAGGTCTTTAACTCTTTACCAAACGACAAAATTTAGACTGGTCCAAATTGAAAGCATTTGTAGACGACAAAATAAAAGTGACTGAAAATTTGAAATTTGTTTTGTGAAGGGTAGGAAACATTGTGGGAAAAAGAGAAAATGCTGGTTACCAGCATTTTCTCCTTTTCCCACAGTGTTTTCTAAAGGCTTCATTCTGAGGGGCGTCAAAAGTAGGGATTGTGTGGTAATGGGTTAATCCCTTACCAGACGACAAAATTTTGGACCTATCAAAATTGAAAGAATCATGCAGACGACAATATCATAGTAGCTCACATGAGGCAATCTTTCTATGATTGGGTAGAAAACTTTGTGGGAAAAGGAGAAAATGCTGGTTACCAGCATTTTCTCCTTTTCCCAAAATGTGTTCAAAGTGCTTCTTCTCTAGGGTCGTTAAAAGTCGTCATTGTGTGGTGAAAGGTTAAATGGTATTGTATTTTGCAACAACTAAGGATAATATTGCGACGGTATTCATTTTTTTCTCATTGCTAACCCACAATTCATATTTGACAATTAAGCAAATGACTTAAATAAAGTGCGTGTTCAATGAAGCTGTGGGGTAGCATGAATAGGTACACTGGCCTCCGTAATAAAAACTGCAACCATGTTGAAACAGAGAGTCTTTCGTACAAGTTTTCAATCGATGAAAAAATTAATGTGGTCTCTCAAGAGGCCAAAGTTCCTTTACCAATTTATAGACCTATGAAACGGGTTAAAGTTTAAACCTGGTCTAACTTGAAATACTTTAAGGTGGTAGACCCGTAATACTTCTAATGCAGCATGGGATAAAATATATTGGTAGTTGATAAATACGGATTTATACAGACATAATACTTTTGCACATTTTTAACTTGCCAGAAATTTATTTGATGTCTATCCTGAAATTATTTGGTGATACTTTTGTTAGTTTCCAGAAAAGGGAGGTAATTATTATCTCCGGTTGTAATGAGTTTTCAGATTTTAGGTTTTAGATTATAAATGATAATTCTAAGAAAGACAAAAAGGAAAAAGTGGCTCCGTGAAAGAAGTACAATAACACTCATTTTTAATCATAGCAATTTTTTGCAGGATAATATTATAGTGGAAATAGCTGTTTTCTATTATGGGACAACCTTAAAAAGAAAAAAAAAAAGACATCGTAGAAAGTGAGAACAAAAATAGAAAACAAAAAAATAATAATAAGAAAATACACACACGCAGAAAACATACCTCTCCTGGTCCTTTTTTCTAACGGGCCTTTGTCATAGTGATTGAGAGCTACAGGGCAACATGTTCATCATCAAATCTGTATTAATCTTTGAAGCTCGGGATGAGAACAAAAGAACAAAATCTGTTGTCTCATGCCCTTTCAAAATGGGGTTTAACCCATTACCAAACGACAAAATTTTAGACTGGTCCAAATTGAAAGCATTTGCAGACGACAAAATAAAAGTGAATGAAAATTTGAAATTTGTTTTGTGAAGGCTAGAAAACATTGTGGGAAAAGGAGAAAATGCTGGTTACCAGCATTTTCTCCTTTTCCCACAATGTTTTCTAAAGGCTTCATTCTGAGGGGCGTCAAAAGTAGGGATTGTGTGGTAATGGGTTAATGCAGCTTTGTTGTGCATGATTCCAAGTGAGTGATTACAGCTTTATCGATCTATGAAATCCAATTATATAACAGATAAAAATTGACTGAATCACGAGGTACATCATTGGTCTTTTGACATGCAGAAAATTTAAAAACAAACAAGAAGTTTCGACCCAGATGAGCCTATGAGATGATGCAAAACTGAATAGTATTTATATAATGATAAGAATTAAACGACGCCCGTATATATCTGAATAGACTAGCTTTAGAGAGAGCCCATCCTCGGATACCCCGGGGTCTCCCTATTTGCTACGCTACATCGACCCCTGGGACAATTAATTGAATTTCCCTCGCTTTACCGCTGGCCGAATGCTGGCTTTTCATTGGCTCCATCATCATTTTGTGATGGGCTGTACGCTATGACGTTTCGTATCGATTTTAGGCGGCTGATTCAAAGTTTTATTAGTCAATTGTCCCAGGGTCGATGTAGCGTAGCAAATAGGGAGACCCCGGGGTATCCGAGGATCGAGAGAGCCAGTCTCATACCTAACACAACAGATTGATCTGGGGGTGGCTCAGAGCGATTCAGATTCATCCCAAGCCCAATATGCAGACTCAGGAAGCTGCTTCAACACGTCCATTACAGACCCAACCTAAAACGGACATATTCCAAGCAGTTCGAAGCTGAAAAGGTTTGTCTTACAGATCCAGCTTAAATAGTGAGGGTTGAACAGGTTCGTCTGAAACACAGTCCGACAGCGATTCAGCAAAATAGCGTTCTTCGACAGCTTCAGGCAAACTTAAAGTGCTTTAAAGACACTTGTTCGAAGACGTTTGTAGCCAAGCAAGACTAAGTGGATGTTTTAAGCCAAGTCACGAACGACGGTTTTAAGCAAGGTTCAAATCCGTCTGTTTAAACAGAAATCTGAGTTTAGCACTTTGTCCTCATAGACTGTATAAAACAGTACTTTGGCATCCGACAGCTGATCTGCCAAGAAAGTATTTTGATGCTTTTGCGGTTTTAGTTTCAAATCAAATATGGCCAGATAGCCTGAGAAAAGTTCTGTATTATATTGACAGGAATGTACATATTCCCTGGTAAGACATTATCAACGGAGAAGCTAACCTACTCATCACCATCATCATCATCATAATCATCATCATATCTCTTGACAGGTTCAAATCTTTGAAACAATCATTTCGTACACAAGAGCACGTGATAACAAATCGCTTACACAGAAACAACAAGTATAATTTGCGTATCTGAAATATGTGGTCGTGAACTGAACAAGTTTGCGGACATACTTAACAGTGCTGTCAACTACAAGCGTCTTTTCTACTGGAGGCTTAGACTATATGTTGAGAATACTTGGTGAGAATTGTTTGATGATTACCAATTAGCACCATGGACCAACGTACAGTCTAGCAATTCGGAAGCTGCTGTCAGTGTACGCCCAAAATCAGTTGCGGTAAACAAATATTTTAAAACAGGCTGGTACGTGTGCTGATACTATTTGAAACTGTTGCTTGGCATAAATTTTGATTCTCACCGTATATTCTTTTCATGTAAATTTTAATATTTATGTGAGTAATGTTAGAATTAGAGCGCTCTACAACTCAAAACATATGCATGCATAATACCATCTTATGGTTAGGTCACCTTGTATCTTCAACGCTTGTAATAAATTACCTTTGGAAATTTAGTGAAGAATGAAAACTTCAAACACACATTACCCACCAGGCAACTCTCATGACTGTCAGTCCTTTGTTTCTACTTGCATTAAAGATTGTCTGCCTTTGTAAATCAACAAAATCAGCTTTTTTTTTTTTTTCATTTATCACACAATTCCTAGAATTTTCCTGACTTGGATGTTACTCACCATTATTGAAAGCTTCTTTTCCATTAAACGAATTCATGCTAAACAGCCTGTATCTAAAACCTTGCAAAAAATGAGTTATCTCCCTTAAAACTTATTCAACAGTCACCTTGTTGC
Organism: Tridacna crocea; assembly: GCA_943736015.1. Taxonomy (NCBI): domain Eukaryota; kingdom Metazoa; phylum Mollusca; class Bivalvia; order Cardiida; family Cardiidae; genus Tridacna; species Tridacna crocea. Next base: position 23,956,115 of record OX031069.1, read on the forward strand.
ATCGCTGTCATAATGGATGATTTATCCCTGTACTTTTCAATTTTGCAAAGGAATCTTTAATAAATCTTTGAGGTAGAAGGAGAAAGTGCTGGTAACTAGCATTTTCTCCTTTTCCCACAGTGTTTTCTACCCTATCAAAGACAAATTCCATTAATTCATGTAACTGTACCACACAATCCGCCCCAGTGCAAGAAGCCTTTGAAAACATTGTGGGAAAAGGAGAAAATGCTGGTAACCAGCATTTTCTCCTTTTCCTACAATGTTTTCTACCACGTGTAAAGAATAAATCATCATTTCAGCTATGGTTATCTTGTCGTCTACCAATGCTATCAATTTGGTCAAGTCAAAACATTTGTTGTTGGTAAAGCGTTAAGTGTACATTGCTTTGAATCTGAAAAATTGTATTGTTCTGTTGAATAGTAAAAGATTAACTAAATGCCAGAATTATAGCAAAGCCTGTAGATTGAGATATATTGAAAGCATTTGCAGATAACACATTAGGTTTTTTCTAATGAAGAAAGACATTTGTCTTGGAAAGGGTAGAAAAGATATACTGATACCAGCATTTTCTCAGTTTCCCACAATGTTTGTAAAGGCTATCTTCGTAAGTTCAAAGAGAGAGAAAGATATCCAGATTTCCCAACAATGTTTTCAGAAACTTTCTCTTCAACGCTTTACCAAACGACAATTTTTTTGGACTGGACGAAATTCAAAGCATCATCAGACAAGAAACATAATCTTAGTAATATGACGATTTCTGACTTTGATAGGGTAGAAAATAGTGTTGGAAAAAAGAGAAAATGCTGGTTACCAGCATTTTCCGCTTTTCCAAAAATCTTTCTCAGGGCCGTTAAAAGTTGGAATTGTGTGGTAAAGAGGTCAAGGAAAAAGAGGTATTTGAGAACTTTCGGCATATAAATCATTTTCTTCAAGTGCCACAATGTTTTCTATAAGTCTTTATCAAGATTTTTATCATCATTATCTTTTCTGACATCTGTCTGTCATTTTTCTTCAGTGACTGCTGCTCTAAAAACAAGATATAACAAAGAAAATGATGTTAACCGCCTAACCAAACGGCAAAATTTTAGACTGGTCAAAATTGAAAGCACTTATTGACCACAAAATAAACGTAACCCAAAAATTGACATTAGTTTCCAGCAGGGTAGCAAACATTGTGGGAAAAGGAAAAAATGCTGGTTACCTGCATTTTTTCCTTTTTCCACAATGTTTTCAAGAGGCTTATTCTCTCAACGTCATCAAAATTGGTAACTTTGTGGTGTGAAAAACTTCAAAAAATCAACTTTTTTTTATATCAAAGGAATAATTTGTTTCTTGGTGATATTTCCGCTAACAATAAGGAATGGTCAGATTATCTCCCTTTGAAAATCAACAAAATCGGCTTATTTCCATTTCACACAAAATTTCTAGAATTTTTCTGACTTGGACGTTACTCACCATTATTGAAAGCTTCTTTTCCATAAAACAAATTCATGGTAAATGGTCTGTATCTAAAACCTTGCATAAGTGGAGTTACCTCCCTTAAAACTCATCCAACAGTCATCTTGTTGCATTGCTGTCAGAATGGATGGTTTATCACTTTACTTTTCAATTAACCAAAGTAATCTTTATGAAATCATTGAGGGAAAAGGAGAAAATGGTGGTAACTACCATTTTCTCATTTTCCTACAACCTACAATGTTTTCTACCCTATCAAAGACAAACTCCATTAATTCATGTAACTCATTACCACACAATCTGACACAGTGCCAGAAGCCTTTCGAAAACATTGTGATAGAAGGAGAAAATGCTGGTAATCAGCATCAATTTTTCTCCTTTTCTCACAATGTCTTCTTCCACATTTAAGGAAGAAATCGTCATTTGAACTAGGGTTATTTTGTCTTCTGCAAATGATTTGAATTTGGTCTAGTCCAAAATTTTGTCATAAAAGAGTAAAGAGTTAAGTGTAAAATATCCTCTGTAAATTGCTTTGAATTTGGACAAATCACGTGTTTTGTCGTGTGGTAAAGGGGTTAAATTTCTACCATGGTGGAATTATTACAATGTCTATAGATTTATCCATATTGAAAGCATTTGAAAGCATAACACATTATACCTGGCTCATATGAAGTCACTTGTCTTGGAAAGGGTAGAGAAGAATAATGCTTATACCAGCGTTTTCTCTGTTTCCCACAATGTTTTCAAAGGCTATCTTCTTTAAGTCAGAAATTGAAATAGATACCCAACGTCCCATAATGTTTTCAAAAACTCTCTCTAAAGGAAGTAGAGGTATTTGAGAAAAATTGGCAGATACATCATTTTCTTCAAATGCCACAATGTTTTCTTGCAGTCTTTATCAAGATCGTCATCATCAATTTCTGTTAATCTGTCTTTCAACTTTTTCGTTGAAAAATTTTCTACTTATGATTAGGAAACGTCAGATAATCTCCCTTTGAAAATCAACAAAATCTGCATTTTTCCATTTACCACACGATTTCTAGATTTTTTTTGCCCTGGACGTTACTCACCATAATCGAAAGCTTCTTTTCCATTAAACAATTTCATGATAAATGGTCTGTATCTAAAACCTTGCAAAAATGGAGTTACCTCCCTTAAAACTTATTCAACAGTCATCTTGTTGCATTGCTGTGTGAATGTATGGTTTAATTCTTTAATATTCAAATCCTGGATGCTATTGAAGAATAATTGTAATCCCTTGCGTGCTGTGATTGGTTTCGTGCTATCCTTCAATACTCAGTGTAAAGGACAGAGTGTCCCCTCTATTTCCAAGCTAACAAAAGGATCAAACGACCCCGCATGAATATATATTTAACAGAGACATGAAGAATGCTCTGAGAAAATGGAGTTTGATGCATCTCCACAAGGAATCGACCAACGTCAGCCTGCGCAGTGCATTCGCGAAGACCTTTTGCTATTTGTGAATTTTCTGCACTTAACCCATTACCACACAATTCCTACTTTTGACGCCCCTGAGAAAGAAACCTTTTGAAAACATTGTGGGAAAAGGAGAAAATGCTGGTAACCAACATTTTCTCCTTTTCCCACAGTGTTTTTCTACCCTTCAAGAGTAAATTTCAATTTTTCAATTTTTCAGTCACCTTTATTTTGTCGTCTGCGAATGCTTTCAATTTGAACCAGTCTAAAATTTTGTCGTCTGGTAATGAGTTAAGGGACCCTTCTACCTCCAGATCTAAATTGTCAAACTAGATGAACTTTACAGATCCATAAATATCCAACCGCCGCAAGTCCGTTGTTTCTAAAAAAAATAGGCACATTTCTGCATAATCAATCGACCAGTGTAAATTTTTGCAATCAGTTTAAGTTGATAATTCATAAATGAATGCATAACAAAGCACAATGACTGACTACTTTTCATACAGAAAATGTTATTCATGCGAAAAGTGTCAACTCTGGTCAGACTGCGCAATTCGCGCAGTCTGACCAGGGTTGACACTTTGCGGAGTTCCCAGAAGGTCCCTTTTTGCGTGATGGGTCACATATTTGTATGTACGGTATATATTCGGGATTACTCTCTATTTGTTGGTATGACGCATAACTATTGATGGTGCAGTAGACGGATACCTTAACTTCCAAATAAACAGAACGGAAGTTTCCAGCTAAGGAAAAAAAAAAAACAATTTTGTGATATCAAAAGTTCTTTTGATCGGGAAAAAAAATTTCGTGGTAAAGATAGGGGCGGAGCGGACAGTGTAGAGTAGACCAAAGTTAAGACTGCATGTCCTTTGCCGTCTGATCTTAGTCTACATTGTGCTTAAATAGCTCTGCAAGTTACCCTGCAAGATGCCCTGCACAGGCAAAGGATAAACATCTGACGCTCTCTTAACGCTTTTCCCAAAAATCCATTTTTTCAAAGACACTGAAAAAAAAAAGCTTTTGAAAACATTGTGGGAAACGGATCAAATACTGGTAACAAGTATTTTCTCCTTTTCCCATAATGTTTTCTTTCCTTTTACAGACGAATTCCAGTACCTGAACCATAGCTGACTTGTCGTCTGTCCATGCTTTGAATTTGGGCCAGTCTATATTTTTTGTCGTGTGGGGTAAGGGGTTAATGCGAATCTAATTCTGTTTGGAGGAGAAACACAGCGGTAACAGATCACTGTTTTATTACCCATATTGTTATATTCTACATTCTTTTCACCCGCTATACATAACTTGTACGTGCAGGTTAGTTCAGCTGGTACATTGTGTTAAAGTACACACTAAAAAACTTCTAAAGGGCCACTTTAGAGCCGGTGTAATGCAGAGAAATTATCCTTCCCTACAAAATGACCCATGGGTCATTTCTCTACGTAGAGGAATGACCCGGGTCATTCCTCTACGTAGAGAAATAACCCCAGGGTCATTATTCTACGTAAAGAAATGACCACAGAGGGTTATTTCTCTACGTAGAATAATGACCCAAGTCATTCCTCTACGTAGAGAAATGACCCATGGGCCATTTTGTAGGGGAGGTTAATTTCTCTGCATTACACAGGAATTCCTTGGCCCGTTTTCACCAACTATTCGTAAGAATATTCTTAGTCTTATTCTTCAAGATTTTCTAAATTTGAAAGTAACACAACTTCTGAATGGCTAAACCAAATGGTTTAGCCAATCAGAAGTTGTGTTACTTTCAAATTTAGAAAATTCTGGACTGGAAACTGAGACCAAGAACGTTCTTAAGAATGGTTGGTGAATACAGGCCCTCGTATTCACCAACCATTCCGCGCAGGCTGACCTGAATCGAAACGTTATGCTTATGTTCAGTTTTCTGCATATCAACGCACTAGTCAACGTTCAGATTTAATTTTTTGTTAGGCCAAATGGATTTTATTGATGCATATATATGCGATGTTTTGCTTGGTATCATGAATCCAGGGACTCGTTAACGTTGTGGACCCGTAATAGAAAACAGCTATTTCCACTATAATATTATCCTAGAAAATTTGCTAAGATTTAATAGAGGGTATTTGTTTTTTTTTCGGTGAAAGATCGCAATTTATTTCATCTCGTGAACATCATCGGTAATATTTTCACGCGTGAAAATATTACCGATGGTGTTCACCAGATGAAATAAATTTTGATCTTTCACCGAACCTCCCCCCCCCTCCAAATTTATTTCATGCCTGTAACACTTTCCGGGAGGAGCTTTATCGCAATCCAGTACAGTAGCTTTCTGTTATTCCCTGTGGCGTACCCCTCCCGCATAGCAACGCATTACAATATTACGTCAAGCGCAAGAAATGTAAGGTATATGACGTCATATTTCCCATCTGGTTGTGAGCACGCACAATTTACCTAGGCAACAAGAACATGAAAATCGGTATTTTCACTGGTGTTACCAGTGTAAGATCGAAAAATATTTTCACTGCTATTTCTCGATATCCTACCGGAAAGCATGAAATAAAAATGAGTATAATTGTACTTATACTTTCACCGAACCACTTTTTCCTTTTTGTCCTTCCTAGAATTATCATTTATAAATCTAAAACCACTATATTTTCATAACAAATGGATATGGTAATTACCTCCCTTTTCTGGAAACTAACAAAAGTATCAACAAACAATTTCAAGATATACATCAAAGGAATTTCTGGTCGGTTAAAATTGTGCAAAAATATTATATCTGTACAAATCTGTCTTTATCAACTGTCAAGGAATTTTATGCCATGCTGCTCTAGGCCTATTACGGGTCCACTACCATAAGCTCTATTTTCACAGAGTTTGGATCAAATAAATAGCTACGCAAACAAAATATTTGTTAGGGTAACAAAGTTTATTGTACACACTTGTGACTCAGAAATATACATCAAAATTGTAACTGTCCTGATATACGTACCAAATAAAATCTTATACAACATTCATCCCAAAAATCTGTCGTACCGTGTTGTTTTGAAACATAAATTACACAAGCAGTTTATTTAAGAAATAATTTTCTTTCTATCGTAGTTTATCGATCAATAAACCACAGAACTTTGCGAGTTATTAGGCATGATAAATAATCCACGAGGGCGATTGCCAGAGTGTTTTATTCATTGCGCCTCATAACTCACAACGTGGTTTATTGAATGATAAACCACGATAGAAAAAAGACCTTTTCGATTCTAAAATGACCGACTTTTTATCAAAGGAAAACAAGTTCATACTTACAGTAATGCAGATTCTATTCCATTGAATAACTTACTTTGTACAGCATGATGTCACTCTATATGGAGTGACATCACTCTACATGGAATAACATAGATTATAACATGACACGCGAATTTGACTCTGTAAACACAGTGCAAGGAAAGCGTGGTAAAATCTGCGACAATCCATTTAGAGTGACGTCATTCTATATCGAGTGACGTCATTCAATGAGTGGGTTATTCAATTAAGAAATAATCTTCTTTCTATCGTGGTATATCGTTCAATAAACCACAGTTGTGAGTTATGAGGCACAATAAATAATCCACGAGGGCGATAGCCCGAGTGGGTTATTCATTGCGCCTCATAACTCACAACGTGGTTCATTGAACGATATACCACGATAGAAAGAAGATTATTTCGATTCTAACATGGCCAATTCTTTATGAAAGGAAAACAAGTTCAAACTAAGAGTAAAAACGCGGATGAAGATTATGTTCCATTGAATAACTCACACATTGAATGACGTCACTCGATACAGGATGACGTCACTCTACATGGATTGTCGCAGATTTTACCACGTTTTCCTTGCACTGTGTTTATAGAGTCAAAGTCGCGTGTCATGTTAGAATGAAACATAATCTTCATCCGCGTTTTTACTCTAAGTTTGAGCTTGTTTTCCTTTCATTAAGAATTGGCCATTGTTAGAATCGAAATAATCTTCTTTCTGTCGTGGTTTATCTGTCAAAAACCACTCGGGCTATCGCGCGCATGGATGATTTATTGTGTCTCATAATTAACAACTGTGGTTTTATTAAACGATAAAGAACGGTAGGAAGAAGATTATTTCTTAATTTTATCACGCTTTCGTTGCACTGTGTCTACAGAACCGACGGGTCAACCATGACTAAAATTCAGTACGTATTACTTTGTCTAAGCCTGTCATAGTTTAAGAAGATTGGACCTGTCTGCATCACTATCAAGTACAAGATAAATATAAATACGCGGCAAGTAGAGTCTATATTAAAACTCGCCGCTAATAGGGTAGCAATGGAGACTGAATGGCTGTAGACAATACCTGTGGATAAATCTAACCTAGAATTCTCGCTCCAAAATCATAAAGATTTAATGATTTCCAACGAGAAAAATAGGTTTTAAAAATACTTTTGTTTTACTCCACATCTTTGAATACAGTCCCTAAATATAGACTAAATATAAAAAATACAGCTGCAAGCATTTTTCTCCTTTTCTTGACAATGTTTCCTTTACCCTATCAAAGACAGGAAACCTTATTTGAGCAACACTCAATTTGTCCTCTCAAATGTTTTGAATTTAGTAAAGTCCGAAATTTTGGTAGAGAGTTAAAAAAGGATCATTCCTCTTTAGAGCTACACCGTCACGTTACGTTTTGGCATTCTCGTCATGTTCAATCAAATGACAGAGATGTTCTGGTATACTAACTTAGAAGTTGTAGACCCCAATGTCATGCAACGTTGGGTTGGTACTGAAACGTTTTAAGTTTTTATTATTGCTTAAAACAGCATTATAACTTGGCAGCACTATCTCTCGTTTATAATATTCCCAACGGGCTGCGTTGGTATTGAATAGTTAAAGTATAATTCAAAAGGAATTAAGTACTATCGTGAAAGACCTTACACAATGTAATTAGAAGTGCACAAATTTCCATGGCGAGAAGGCTTCCGTAAACCAGCCAAATTATCAAAAAGGGGGCACAAAGAGAAGGAAAAGACCATTAACCCTTTCCCAAACAATCCCTGGTTTTTACGAGCCAGGAATAGAAGTCTTTTGAAAACATTGTCATCTGCAAAATGCTTTCATTTTGGTCTGGTCCAAAATTTTCCGTTTGGGAAAGGGTTAATTGCTTCTAAAGGTGGAAAGACGGACTATTGGATTACAACAGACAGCCTCCACCTACCTAGCTCCGTTGATGAGGAATAATTGAATTAATTGAATAAGACCAGCCCTCCCACTCTCTTTCTTTAACCCCCCACCACCCCATGTCATCCCCACAACCCCCAAAAAAGCTGACATTGCATAACAATACTATACATATCATTTCAAACTTTGTTGCAAGTTACATAAAAACATTAAAAGCACTGGTCTAAGCGCTTACGTTTTGGAGCTATTTCAAAGATTCAGTGGTTGTATGGTTATTTTGACAAAGAATTTGTATTTCAAAGCATTTCGAAAATAAAAAGTATATCAATATGACAAACAAAAACAGACGTACATCTGATTAACCCTGTACCACATGTTCTCCAGTTCTGACCTCGAGAATGAAGGCTTTTGAAAACATTTTGGGAAAAGGAGAAAATGCTGGTAACCAGCATTTTCTCCAGCATTTTCTCCTTTTCCGAAAATGTTTTCTTCTCTCTCAAAGGTAAATCAATTTATTCGACCATATCTAGTTTGTCATTTACAAATTCTTCGACTTCAGATCTGTCTACTATTTTGTTTCTATGTTTCTGCGTGCTATAGGGTTAAACACATTACATAGTACAATAAACTTTTTTTCAATCTTTGTAGCTAACCGGTCTTGAAAACATTGTTGCTAAAGGGGAAATTGCTCTAAAACAAGCGACTTCTCAACAGGACAAATTGGTTTAGATGTGCTAATGTATTACCATACCTTTTATGACCTGAAACTTAAACAGGCCTTTTTCATTACTATCTATTGTAAATTAAGTTTCAGAAATGGATGATTTAGAGAATGGTTTGACTGCATCCGTGTATTTCACACCTGAAAATATAATGTACATGCCTTCATAAACTGGCACCTCGAACAATCTCTGAGATTCTGAGAACAAATTGTCGACATTTTGTCGTAATCAGACCTCCGTAATTTTTTTCTTAGGGAACACAGGTATTGGTGGTAGATCTATACTATAATGATCACTTACAGTTACATTATCTACATTTACATCATCAAATATATCTATATCCATATCACTAACAGGATCCGGCAGAAAGCAGTCTTCGTCACTCGTCATACCTGGACGGTAGTTGTCATACTCCGATTCATACGCCGATGACCCGCCTTCTAGATTAAGTGCCGGGTCACTGCGTGACATTTCACTACTTGATGCGATAGATGATACGCTCACACTTTGAATTCCCATTGCATTTCTTCCCGAAAAGAACGGAAGAAGATACGAATGCATGTGTGGCAGCATTTGATGTCTGGACTTCGGACTGCCACATGCAGAGGACTGATTCGATGACACTCTGTCTTCCCTATCGCTAGGTATGTAGTCCAAACTTCGACAGTGGCGAGGTGGTATTGTATAATTATGTCTCCTTTTCACCTGATATGGATTATGCACTTCAGAATTTTCAACATTTCTCGCATTATTTGGCTTCACGTCCGCTGCAGGGTTCGTCTGTTTTATAACACAGTTCTTTGTCATTCTATTTTGCACTTTTGATTTATTTCCATAGTCATGAAAGTTTTTAGCACCATTTATAAAGTTGTCATACTCTCCAAAACCATTCATTTGAACAGCACTTGAAACATTGTCTAAGTCATCGTCAGAGAAATCATTATCACCAAGAACATCTTTCTGTAAATTAATATCTAATGACGGATGGTCATTGGCAAGCTCTTGCAGAAGTTGTGTTAGAGAAGTAGATTCGGCCGTGGACAAAGGGAACTTTGGTGTTGGGGGACCTCGTGGTATACTAGATATGGTGTCACTTGATCTCGATATTTGTCGGTCTAGGTTAGACACTACAAAGTCTGAGTTTTCTAAATATGACCTTAGCTGGTGGCTATCTGGGTTTGAAATTTGTCTGACGTAAGCTGGGCGGGCAAGCTTTAGTTCAATCGGTTGCAGCAGAACAACTGACGAGTTCTCGCTAAGCTGATGAGAGGCAACCGACTCGTCGTCATCTGACAGAATGCTTAATGGCTGACCAGGAGCGTAAACATTATGCTCGACATCGGCAGTATCCGTTTTCATCGACAATATCAGGTTCCTAGACTTCATCTTTGGACTGGAGTTACTTCTCTTGACTTGAGGGACAGATTTTCTATTCAGCATTTTGTCTTTCGAGCTGTCTGAAGGAGAACGTTTTAGAAGGGATATCAATCTAGCCTCTTCTTCCTGTACGGTCTGCGCATCTGGTGAGGCAGGGAGCAAGGACATTGTTCTTCCGTCTATGCTCGCTACTATAGGCATGCCAGATGTTGGTGTTATAGTAGATTGTGAGCTATTGCTGCTCTTTTGTGAACCATCTGATATTCGCCTTGCGTCACCCTCCCGATGCGTGCTCCTGTCTGAGTTATTTGGCCTTGGTGGTAGCTTAGTAAGCGGTTTCTCTACACTGTTTTGTATCGGAGATTCAGCACAATTTGGCGTGGTTCTTGGAGTAGATCTTGGCGTACCTCTAAGTTGTACTGAGGCTGTTCTGGGTGGAGGAGTAGGAGCCGGGCTCTTTTGTGGAGAAGGTGTCGCAGCAATAGGCTCTCTGTACACGGCAGTAACAAATTGCTCCTTGTATTCATCCACATCGTTATTTTGTTTCGGAGTATGCTTTGGTATAGTAGGGACATGTTCATATGGCTGTCTATTGTGTTTTTGTGCGACAGGGCCGTTAATATGAACAGGAACATGAGTTCTGTTCTTTATCTTGTTCGGCTGACTAGGATTAACAACTTTACCAAGTTCTTTAAGCATATTTGTCATCTTTTTTCGTTCTTCCGGAGGTATTTCCTCTATGCTCGGTAATTCAGAGTTATTCTGAATAAAGAAGTGGTTTGTAGGTTGAACAGTTTTTGGCGATTGAAGCGGTGCCGCGCGGATAGGACCCTGAAGCGGTTGTGCCACTCCAGCGTGAACTAAAGGAGTTGCTTTAATTGTTGGCACGATTGGATTGCTGACCTGATATGGTACAACAGGACGGCCATGTGACAGACTACTGTTGATGTTGTTCATGTGGGGCTTTGCGTATTGGTAATCTGGAAAGTCATATTTTTGCTTCTTTGGTAGCGGTGGAGGGATTTCGAAACTATTTAGTCTTTTGTCATGCTTAAATTCATCTCTGTGTTGAAGGTTATTGCTTTCTTTGATTATTGGTGTATTACAGTCATTATTTTCTGAGTATGTACTGGATAGTCTTGCAGAATCTATTTTCTTCTTCATCTTCGTTGGTTTTGTATCTTTGGGCTTGGTCTCGAGACCTACTTTTAGACTATCAAACATTTCATTTTGTACGGCTCTAGATTGCCTTGAATCTTCGTTATCCTTCATTTTGATATTTCTAAAGTGCACTGCAGGAAGTTCTGGAGAATCAACACGCATGTATGTGGACGAGCACTCTGAAGGAGGACCTTGACTAGAAATACAGTTAGTGAGTGACGTATTACCGAACTTCTTCAAAGGATTCCTAGAGTCTCTAGGACTGTCCATGTTATTTCTTCTTCTACTGAGGCTACCAGGAGGTGTAGGCATGTTTGGCATATTCATTTGCATATCTATCTTTTGTGCCTGTTCTTGTTGCTCTGGACCATTTCTCAAGCCTACGGGCGATCTTGGCACTGAATTTAAAGATTGCGTAGGAGACTTTGGCTGTTTGACACTGTCTGATTTTATGCTACTGGAAGAGTTTATGTGCTTGAGTTGAGAACCAGAATTAGAGGCCGATACATGGCTTGAATTTGAACTTGTTTGTCGCAAAGGCTCATGCTGCTGACCCCCGCTCGTGCTGCCAGTGGTTGCATTATGAGACTGTCCAGGTGGAGCTTTATCACCGGATGTGGGATTCACTGGTCTGGACCGGTCCCCGCGATTGTTGTCCACGCCAGGTTGACCAGGGATAACCAAAGGCTTCTTCTCGAGAAGCCAATAAGTAGTCATCTCCCCTTTGCCTTTAACCCGGACAGTGCCTCGACATTCAAACGTGAAGCGGTCTCTGAGAGCATTATATACATCCTCTGTGGTCTGAAATGCAACAGAAAAACAATGAACCGTCGACCACACTACAAACTTATGACATCCCAATATAAATTAGCCTCTGAAAACTTTCCACACGTTCTTTTGAAATAAAACTGATTAACCCAAAGTGCTTTTCACAACTACAGTTGCAAATGTGATCAGACCGCACAACACGTGCAGTGAGATCTTAACTTATTTTTAATTTGTATGATTACAATTTAAATGAACCTGATAACCCGCATTGTGTACTCTTTGGCCCCTACTGGGATTTAAATTGAGGTTCAATACATGAATACAGTGTTTATTCTGCTTAAAGCAGACACTCAATCTCTCAGCAAAAAGAAACAAGAGCTTCGCAAAGCAGCGCATATACGCCCAAAGGGACTTGTCAGTGAAATGGGTTAAAAATCTAGAATGCCTCGCAGATATCGAAATTTTAAAAGTCAGATGCGCATCTACACATCATGGTGGTAAGTTCGAACTCATTCAAATGAAAACTGTAGGAGTTGCACACACAAGAAATTGCTAACGGACAGACATGCGTACGGACGGACGGACGGACGGATGACCGGGGCCATAACATGATATGACTTTTCGGGCGTATAAAAATGCAAGGTGAAGTAGTCGTAATATTAATCTAATGTGATATTTTATTACGTGGTTACAGCCTGAAAAATTGGTCTGATAAGGTCCAAGTTACCTGTATAGCACCTTGTTTTCCTGTGCTTTCCATTCGACTTGAAACGTTGACAGTGTTACCCCAGATGTCATACTGGGGTTTTCTTGCACCAATGACCCCAGCCACGACGGGGCCGACATTGACCCCTGAAATAAGCCAGATAGGTAATTGCTAGTTAAAACCCATTAATATAATTTGTCAAACAGAATCAGTCTATAAATGAGGCATGTTGAAAAGGTGTAAACGCATCTCCAAAAAGTATCGACCCAGGTCAGCCTGCGCAATCCGCGCAGGCTGACCTGAATCGATCCTTTTTCCTATTTTTCATTTTTTGCATGTTAAAGGACCAGTATTTCTAATGATTAAATCAGTTATCTGACAGAATGCTAAAATGTAACACGATTCCTAGGGGGCTCCGTAAATTCTTTATTAGCTGAACTGTTTCGAAAAAAAAAAACAAACACGTCGAGGTATTATTACAGCTTTGGCGTTGTCGTGTAAAAAGAAAAATTGACACGTTATGATATTATACTGCAAAAAAATTTCTTATGATCCAATTGGGTAATATACCCCGAACATATGTATCATGTTCACTGGCAAAACCAACGTAAAAGCAGTTTCCTTTTCGGGAGCTCTGCATACACGAATACACTAGTACTATCGACACAACATCCAGAATGGCGGCGTCGATTAAGATTAAAATCAGAATTATTATATATAAGCCACACGTTTCAATCCGTATTACCAAGGTTTCATTCACACCCATTCCCAGTGATGTAAGTTTTCATTGAATTGGGGCATTCAGAAGGAGAATTCTACATCATCAGCGCACTCATTCTTTTTTTAAAGAAGGTAAAATTCACTTAACAAACGTTGGAAAGTTAAAACTTTGCAGTATAACAAATTCTTTGTACGGTCAGGAGGCAGAGGACTTGGAAACTTGTTCACGGCTGTGCTGAATCATGTAGCCACCTCGCCTACGACTCGGGGGGGGGGGGGGCTACATGGTGCACCACAGCCGTGAACAAGTCTCCAAGTCCCCTGCCACCTTACCGTACAACTAACAATGTCATGCCGAAGGTACTTACTTCAAACTTTGACCAGTTGTTAACTATCAAAAGGGAAACGTATATATATGGGGCAGGTAAAGATTAGAATATTCTGGACACAGCCTTTTTCTACTTAAAATTATCACTTTAACTCTTCCCCAAACAAGCCCTGGTTTTTACGTCTCTGCAGTTGAAAACACTGTGGGAAAAGGAGAAATTGCTCGTAACGAGCAATTTCTCCTTTTCCCACAGCGTTTTCTACCTACTTTGGGAACTTTCTGCCATTTTCTCCAATTCAAAAATTGTCGTCTGCAATCTCGTTTGGTTTGGAAGAGTCCAAAATTTGTCGTTTGGGAAAGGGTTAAACAAACACCAGCCGAGGGTTGGTACCCGTATATAATTGGCCTGCAACACCCGAAAATGGGCATTCGGACATTTGCGTAAAGTGTAAACTCGGATCAGCCTGTGCAGTCCGCGCAGGCTAATCCGAGACAACACTTTCCGTTCTTATGCAATTTTCTCTTTCGCACAGGTCATGTTTTACTTACCTATTCTTAACATGAAGTTGTTATACGAGTTCTCGTTGAAATTCTTCAGTTTCTCCTTCATAGCAAATATAAAATCAATCAACGTCGTCAGATTTTCTGTAATCGAGGCTGGAGAATCCTGCAAAAACAAGAGAGGAACCAGGTCTGAGATCGGACGATAAATCAAGTCATCAAAACACCGCCCATATTTTAACCCTTTAATCCATAGATACTCATTTCTACGCACTGCTTGTAGGAGCCTTTGGAAAACATTGTGGCAAAAGGTGAAATTGCTCGTGACGAGCAATTTCACCTTTTGTCACAATATTTCCTACGCTATCAAAAGGTGTCATATACACATAAATGGTTTCATCCTTGCTGTTATTACGGGTCAATTAGAGATACCATAGAAATGCCTTATGGGGTAAAGAGTGAAAAGGCGATCAGCTATTTCTAGACAATAGCTTTATGTTTTTCTTTTAATTTCTTACTGTCTGAAACCGTCTAAAATCTTTAACATGTCCAAAACTGGAACCTTACTACTTCTTTGAGATTTGTTTTTCGGTCCTTTATTGTATGGTCTGCAACGAAAAGAGTCATCTCGTATTGGTCTGCGCAGTCCGCACTGTTTTCCCCAATGTTTTCTACCCTGCAGGAAACCAGTCTCAATTTTTGAGTTATGTTTATTTTGTCGCCTGCAAGTACTTTCAATTTGGACCGGTCTAAAATGTTGTCATTTGATAAAGAGTTAACTCTTTACTACACGAGAAAATTTTAGACTGGTTCAAATTGAAAGCATTTGCAGACGACAAAATAAAGGTGACTAAAAATAGAAATTTGTTCTGGGAAGGGTAGAAAACACTCTGGGAAAAGGAGAAAATGCTGGTTACCAGCATTTTCTCCTTTTCCCATAGTGTTTTCAAAAGGCTTCTTTCTCAGGGGCGTCAAAAGTAGGGATTGTGTGGTAATGGGTTAAACTGCAACAAGGTGCTTCGAGTTAATTGGCTGCATGTATACATTATCAGTAAAGAGTGAGAACTGATAAAACTGTTCCAAGTCACCCAATTCACCCGGTACCATTCACCATTTTTTTACATTGTATTCTGCCCTAGTCTTGACATTTTTTTCTTTCATTATAAACATTTCGGAACTATTTTGTATCTCGTAAAGCATGTTTATATCAATCAACAGACCAGTGGGGTTAACCGTCACAATAGTTTTGAACTTGTGGTTCAACTCATTTGCAGCTTCTCTTGTTTATAAATATGAATCGTATTTGTATGTAAATTATGAGAGCAGAATTTATTTGAAACGTGTTGATATTTCCCGGCTTTTGTCGTGGTTGGACGTAGGCCCTACAATACTCTTCAACCAAACGACATAATCTTAGGCATGTCCAAATCGAAAGCATTTGCAGACGACAAAAGAAAAAAAGTGACTGAAAATTTCAGATTTGTTTTGTGAAGGGTAGAAAACGTAGTGGGGGAAAAAGGAAAAAATGCTGCTTACCAGCATTTTCTCCTTTTCCCACAATGTTTTTTAAAAGCTTCTTTCTCAGGGTCCGCAAAAGTAGGGATTGTGTGGTAATGGGTTAAAACACTACATATAATGCAAGAAGGTTATGAATCTGTAGTTCAGTTAGTTATTCGAATGTTGTGTCACAAACCGCTTGAATTTTGTAGTCCGGCGTTAAACCAAGGGCAGCCATGTATGTACTTCCAATTGTTTTGATTTTGTCGATGGCTTTAAACCGAGGCTCATTGAGTAACTGAAATTAAAAAAAGAATAAAATGATTACAATTGAAAAGGTGATAGATAGATTTGTATGCTACTTCGCTCTTTAGAAGATAACAGCAGTTGTAACTTCCCAAAATTAATCTGCTTCCCATTTCGTCTGCTTCCCATTTCGTATACTCCCATTTCGTCTATTATTTCTGCAAATGTTCCCATTTCTTCTGCTCCAAATTTTACGTCCATTTCGTCTACTTACCAAATCATGAAAATCGTAAATTAACAGTTTCCTATACTATATTTCATGTGCCTTTTTTTAGAAATGTTATGGGTAAAGAAATGACGTCATTTAATCTGAAGAGAATTATTTCCCCGTCAAAGTGGGTATTTTCCTCCTGCCGAAAATCTGGTTAATTGACTTGAGATCACTAGTTTTAAAAGTGGCATACGTTGACAAAATAATCAGAGGAATTATAATATATAATTTGTTTCATAAGCTTGTGGTAAATACGGGGAAATATTTGCCTCAAAAGGGAACGGTCCGCTAAAATACCTCGTGCCTTACGGCACTCGTTATTTTCGAATACCTTTTCCTTTTTCGGCAAATATTTCCCCATATTAACCACAAGCTGATGAAATAAACTCTATTTCTCACCTCGTCAAAGTCAGCTATAATTTCATTCAATACTCTTAGACACTCAACACCTTGGTTGTTTGCGGCAAGTTCCATGTAGAAATCATCAAAGTAGTTCGGTATGGAGGCAAAAAACACTCCAATTTTACTGTAATGCTGACTGTACAACTCCTGAAAAACAAGTAAGAGTTCAATTTAATTCATGGGGTCCTGCTCAGCTCAATGATGATGTTTAGAATGCGTGATCTGGAGGTCCCCGATTCGAGCCTCACTGGACCCACTGGTATTTTCGTGGGAAAGTCCTTAGGCTAGATACACCAAAGCCATAGCCAAGTACTGTTGAAACCCAGGAGGTACATGAATAAGTAAAATGTGGCCATAAAAAATGACATATCGAAATCAAAGCGTTGAGAACGCTGAAGTGGTATTTGTCAAGGAAGCCCTTGTGTGGAACTAATATTTTGTAAGAGAAAGAGAAATATTATTCAAATATTGGCTTGAAACTCAACCAACTATGCAAACAAATATCTTTTTTGGTTGAAGGGAGAGTACTCAAGAAAAAGTTAGGATTATTTGTGTACGTTGGTGGTCTCCCTTTGTATGATGGATAGAGAGAGAAACCATGTGAATAGTCGAATAAAACTAAGTTTGTACCTGAAAATTATGATTTTGAAATAACTTTGACCGTAAAAATTTAATTGCAATCAGTTATTTTGATCTGTAAATATTCATGCCCAATCAAATGGAGTAGCGCGCAATCATGGGATGAACAAGCCATGGGACGAACTGGTTTTGGAACGAAAAAGCCCAGGACCAAGCGATAGGTAGACAATTTTTATATTATCGCGCCAATCGAAGGCTATGAGCAAGTGAAAGTATTTTCAATTAAAAATTAGTATTTCCACGATATTGTTTTAACGACCCTGTGGAAGAGAAACATTGTATTAAAACACTTTATCCAATTCTCACAATATTTTTCCCTTCGGAGAGATACTTCATTATTTGAGCCAAATTTGACTTTTAAGTGTGACGTCTCAAACATTATATCGTTTGTTAAAAAATTAAAAATGTGCTGAGCCTCATAATCGTGATAAATAAAACTATTCTTTTAAAAATCCTCTCACCATGTGACTCCTGTTTTGATTGTCAATAAAATGTGCGGCAACATGAGCCGGGAGTAAATTGCATAAAATCTGTCTGTTGTTGTTCTGAAGGTCCGTCATCTCAATCTTCTCCTCTGTGGCCTGATAGTACAAACATGTAATGATATGTAAATCGAACGAACTTGTCCGATAAAAGTCAAACCGATCCTCAGTTACCCAGTAATTTTCTGCTTGAAGCACCAATAAATAAATAACTTTGATTCATAAACCAGGGCAGTACACAAAAACAGGAATAGTATCGAAAGAACATTGGCGGGCAGTTTTGGTCAGATGGCTAGCCTGACGAGAATCTGCAGAATATCTAACCCACATTGTAAGCTACTATTCCAGCTGGCCTGGAAAAGTTAATTGTCGGGGACAGCAATCATTCCGTCTGGAAAACAAGAGCTCGTGTAAAACAAACTCTAACATAAGATCTAACAGTAACCGTGAACCTCAGATTGTCGACATGGGCATTCTTAGGGTATTGTTCGTTGAAACTTTAGACCTTCAACTGTGTTCATGCCAAATATAAATAAAATTCATCTTGTAGTGTGGAAAATATGAGCTCTCATAAAAAAAACCCATTAAACTTGACTTATAGATCATGGGCATAGGCGGGTATTGCTTATAGGTTGGAAAATTTGAGCTATTTCAACACTTGTCCTGCTACGTAACTAAAATGAAATGTTCAATTCGATAGTAACACCCCAAATTTTCTTATGTCATAGATATGTTTTGGGGAATAATATCTCCTTATCGGACAGTGTAGATCCAAGATCAGACTGCACGTTTTGTGCAGTCTGATATTGACCTACACTGCCTGCAAAAGGTCGGCAAGTAGGGATATGCAGCCTTGGGGTTAATAACTTTTAACGTAAAAGCGGACGCCGACCCCTACGACAACCCCGTCGACGCAAGCGACACCTCTTCCTGGACATCGTCTAGGCGACCTAGCAGGATATATGTATCTGCAGGGTTTGACTGGTTTTACTGTTTTACGATTTTTACCTGAGTTTTCCAGAGAAAGTCTAATCTGGATGTCCATTCCGTCTGACGTCCTTCGACGTAAAGCGTTATCATGAAAATGACTAGCACCACGATTCCAATGACGTCACTGGGTATCAAAGGGCTGCAACAACAACGAAACTGTTACGTTTTTTGATAAGTTAAGTTATGGTCTATTCATACTTTTTTTTTAGTTACCGAGACTATTTACCTTATGATGTATACATCATAAGGTAAATTGTCCGTAGTTAAACATAAGATAAATAGTCCGTAACTAAACTTATTTGTACTGTTTCTCAGAAATGACAGTTACCTTCAAGTACTGATAGAAATATAACTTGACTTTGATTTTGACATTTGGATGGGACCGTTCCTGTAAGTTTAATTGTCTCCATTGCTAGATAAAGAGCAAAGGTGACCAAATAACACATTATTCCCTTTAGTTTTAGTAGTTTTTTCTTTTTAACCTTTGATTTCTTTGGGGATGCTGCAATAAATATAATATGATTTATGATTATATATGTAAGTGTTCCATGTAATTCGAATCAAGTTCTGTTCTGTTCGGACTCATGACCTGGTGGTTGTGAGTTCGATACCCCGTTGAGGCGAACTTTCTTTCCGGCGTATTTTTGCCTCTCACCTCTGCTGAGGCATGTGAGAAAAGTAGTCGGTGGCTTTGGAAAGAAAGTTGTGTTCGTGCTGGTATGAGAAAGCCAGGATATTGTATTTCTAAAATCAGTCTGTACGGTATGGAGATGTAGAGATAATTATCTATCTTTCAGCTACCCGAGTATCCCATTCCAGAACACATATTCGATATTTATACAAAATAAACCACTGCTATTTATGGAACAGCGCGTGGAGCCGGTGAAACGCAGAGAAATGACCCTCCCCAACAAAATGACCAATGGGTCATTTCTCTACGTAGAATAATGACCCGGGTCATTTTGTTAGGGAGAGTTATTTCTCTGCATAACACGGAACTACTTTCGATCTATGAGAAATACTGCTAAATTTGTGTTTGTCGTTGCTAAAATAGTAAAACATCAACAAATCAGACGTGAAGAGATAAATATAATGAGCACATAGTGCTGTCGTAAACGTATGAACAATATCTAAGTCAGTTGTGAGAAATGTTAATTATCAATTCTCCCAACCCCTAGTTAGATATTTTTGATACACGACAGCACCATGTACAGGTCGTACGCCATATTGGAATCAAGGCAGATCCGGAATCTGCCAAGGCAGGTCTGGAATTTGCTTAGACCAAATTAGAATTACAATTTTGTGTAGGTCAACATAGATTATTTTTCCATATCTTTTAATCATATTAATCCGCGTGTGTTTACAACTTAAATGCATTTTAATACATGTATTTGTTTCTCCCACAATTGCTCCGTTTTCCATGTTGCATTTTTTTTGCTAAATTTCAAAACATTCAAAATTTAATCTTACTCACAATTTCTGATTAAAGTTTCTTTTACGTTAGGGTTTAAGTTAAATAAAATATTTTATATGTATTCCCACTATAGTAAACGTGAAAATATTCCAATTTGGTCTAGGAAGATTGTGGAGCTGCCTAGTCTAAATGGAACACTATTTTGGACTAGGCAGAAATTCAGTTTGGCCCGGGCAGACTCCGGATCTGCCAAGATTCCAGGTTGGACTAAGACATGCATATTATATATTTGTTTAATACATACTTGTGTGAGGAGTCATACAAGTAGAACATCCTTTCATGCGTCACCTCCATGGTAACAATATGTGTGGCGCCCATGATGAACATAAGCATAAACTTCAAACTGGCTGCTAACTTCAAGAACACTGACACACATATAAAGGCAAGCAAGCAAGCCAAGTACACATACTGTGGTACGGTGCAGCGAAGATGGTCTTCGCTTACAGTGTTTGACAGGACGCTGTTTCTCGTGAAAATATGGAATACACCTTCTGCACAGCAGAACTGGAAATAAAAATGAGTCAGTCATACTCTGTGAAAGGCGGTTTAACTCATTACCAAACAACAAAATTTTAGGTTTGTCCAAATCGAAAGCATTTGCAGACGACAAAAGAAAAATGACTGAAAATTTGAACTTTGTTTTGCGAAGGGTAGAAAACATTGTGGAAAAAGGAGAAAATGCTGGTTACCAGCATTTTCTCCTTTTCCCACAATGTTTTCTAAAGGCCTCTTTCTCAGGGGCGTCAAATATAAGGATTGTGTAGTAATGGGTTAATGCATCAGCGAAAAGTATCGACCCAGGTCAGCCTGCGCAGTCCACGCAGGCTGACCTGGGTCAAAACTTTTCGTTATTGGTCAATTTTTCGGTTTGTCAAAGGACTAGTCTACCTTGTTATTAAGTCCTTTGATTTAAAAAAAAGTATATTATGCATCCATAAATATGTGATAGCTTGCTTGTTACCATGGCTCACGGAGATCTATTAAGCCGCCCTTTCCAAATCCAAAGAATTGCACAAATGTTATGAAAATTTAAACAGCTGAAAAACTTGATATCTTTTTATGCATAGAAGAATGGAAATAGAAAGAAAAGATTAACTTGAAACAGCTAAATGAATTAGCCTTTTTTAAAATCTTTTCCACAATGCTCATGTCATCTCCACGTATAGATACAGACAGGAACACATATAGAATAGAAAAAGAAACTTAACTTTTACTTTTCTTCATTATGCTACGAGGGGTGATCATAAAGATCGTAGACCACCTTCTTATTTTGAAAACTACTTCACGCTGGATTACGAAAAAATGCGCAGACGAGCATTAATTACCTTGTAACCGACTTAGGCGTTCAAATGTCGTCCTATTGAAACAGGTACAGTGTGACTTCCTAATCCGGTAATTGTATTATACTGACGGGAACCTGAACTGAAGATGGTTTATTTTCAACGTATATTACATTTTGGGAACTCCCAAGCGGTGGGAGAAGAAAACAGGAAGTGGCTATCATTTCTACATTCTTTGTCTTTATTTTCGGCATTACATTTACTTTCTTTATTCTAAAGCTATGGCATCTCAACACGTGGTATTTTTAATAAGTATGAAAACATCTGTAGTAGAGGAATTAATATAAGTTATTCTTAGCTTGTTTTCCAATCCTACCTATCAACCTTTGAAACTTGTTATACCATGTATCATTTCTTTTATTTTACATGTGTATTTGTATCAACATAATAAATAAAGTTTAAACTAACGCATACGGAAAAAAAAATCAAAGTACTTCTTGATTTAAAAGCATAGATAAATCATCTAAGGCTAACATTTACAAGAAGGTTTAGTCACACTGTGGAAAAGTTCATCAAACATAGGCAAACGAAACACGAAAAAAAAAGAATCAAAATTCAAGGAAAAAGTGAGTACCTTTAAATGCATGTTTAATTCAGCCATTTTCTAGGAAAAGGGGGTCTTATGCGCTTGTAATAGGCTGACATGGACCAGAACGTTTTGCTATGAGTAAACTTTTTGCATGTCCAAGGACCATTTTAGTTCTGATTCAGTCCAGTGTAAGAAAAACAATGATTTTTATGGAGCTTTAATCCTTTAGCACACAATGACAACTTTTAATGACCCTAAGAAAGAAGCCTTTTGAAAACATTGTGGGAAAAGGAGAAAATGCTGGTAACCAGCATTTTCTTCTTTTCCCACAACGTTTTCTGCTCTATCAAAAAAGTAAATGCGTCATTTGAGCCACTATGAAATTATCATCTGCAAATGTTTTTTTTGAAATTTATCTAAAATTCTGACGAGTGGTAAAGGGTTAACTATATGGTGACCTTATTTGGTATAATGCAAAAATCATACGCACTAAACCCCTTTTCCCAGAACGCCGCTCAAGTTTAATTAAGACTTACGATTCAAAATAATGGTTCCTACAAGCCTCCTTATCACACATTTGTTGATGAGTTTTGGGTCAAAAACTTACCACATTGACTTGAGTCATGGCATAGATAAGAGCTGTTGTAGTTATCATAACGAACAGTCGCAATCCGGATGATTTTCTGATGTCGAACTCCGTGCACTGCAAGTACAATAGATTACTTCAATGTATCAATGTCTAATGTGACTCATAACTTTGAATAAGAACGACACCAAGAAATGCGCCTGGCTTTGGTAACTTAGTTGGTAATCTAAATGACTTGAGGACAGGGCGTCTTTGGTTCGAATCTTCAACTCGGTAACTTTCTTTCCTAGTATTTATGACAGTCGTGTCATTGGAACATGGATCATTCTTCTCTCGCTGTCGATTATTCTTTCCACGACGGTGGTTGGAAAGCAGCCAGTGGCTTGGGAAGAATAGTGTCTTTCAGGCATGGTAAACATTTTCAAATCAGTCAAAACAATTTTAAAGGTACAGCAATAAAGTATAGTGTGAAATGGTCCTACAAGTACTGAGAATCAATTCTAAAAAAGAAATGAAAACTTAATTTATGCTTAACCCATTACCACACAATCCCTACTTTTGACGACACTGAGAAAGAAGTCTTTAGAAAACATTGTAGGAAAAGGAGAAAATGCTGGTAACCAGCATTTTCTCCTTTTCCCAACATGTTTTCTAACCTTCATAAAACAAATTAAAATTTTCAGTCACTTTTATTTTGTCGTCTGCAAATGCTTTCAATTTGGACAAACCTAAGAATTTGCCGTTTGGTAATGGGTTAATCTACTTAATATTCCTAAGGGAATAAAAAATAGACAATCTAACATTTTTTTCATTTAAAAATGGTGGTTTGAAAAATGTCAGAAAATTCAGAAAGCATCAATTTCACGTCGAATTTCTTGAAAAAGGCAAAAGCCGAAATATAGAAATGGAGTAAACAATTTCAAATTGTGAAAAGGAAAAAAATGTTTCTGAAAATTACCTTCAGTTTTACACTCAGAATAAGCATAAGAATCACAGCTATCCAACAAAACGTGGCAAGAAAGAGCATCAACAATAATAGCGTTCTGAAAAATAAAAATACGATCTGGCATAAGATGGCATTTGAGATAATATAGAAGATGACGTGTGTTAGCATTAGAGATATATCTGGTGAAAAATCTGTGCGATCTGGCATAAGTTGACATTTGAGATATTACAGGAGATTACATGTGTTTGCATTTGAGAAAAATCTGGAATAAAATAAAATATACTATCTGGCACAAGTTGGCATTTGAGATAATACTGAATATGACATGTGTTGGCTTTTGAGATAAATCTGGGTAAAACACATACGATCTGGCAGAAGTTGGCATTTACATCTACGTTAATACAGGAGATGACGTGTTGGCATTTCTGATCCAGTCTTTCGCCGAGGTTGATTTTTTTTTTATGGAGACAAGTTTGATAAAAATATTACCTCAAAAGCCAACGAATGTCTGGTTGTTTTTATCACATAACTGTAAATCAAGTATTGTAGATCTTAATGTGTTATAACACAGGCCTACATATTCCTGTGTATCAAAATGTACATGAAACGTACACGAAACCTAAGGTACATTTACCACAGAAGAATCATTTACCACACAATTCCCACTTTTAACGACCCAGAAATAGAAGCCTTTTGAAAACATTGTGGGAAAAGGAGAAAATGCTGGTAACCAGCATTTTCTCCTTTTCCCACAATGTTTTCTACCCTTTCCAAAACCAGATTTTAATTTCTTCAGTCACGTTTGTTTTGTCGACTGCAACTGCTTTCAATTTGGACAAGTCTAAAATTTGGTTTTTTGGTAAAAGGTTAAGTATCCTATATGTATCTGCTACACTCTATATGCATTTACAGTGATTGTTTGGGAGCCCTTAGCAACAGTAACCAAGGAAATCGCTTTATGTAATCGCCACGGATCCACGTATTAGCAACCATGTACAAAAGTATTGTTAGACAAGTTTAAAAATATTGTTTACAGTACTTACCTCGGCAGAATTACTGTATTTACGGCCGCCATGCAGATCAGAATAATCAAAGAGCATATCATACTGTGACTGAAGGCAAAGTCATCTGTAGCTTGATACTAGGAAAATAGCAGAAAGGATTTTGATATACTAACGTTATCCACCAAAAGGTTCTAGGATAAATCTTAAAACTCTTTATCACATAATCCCGAATTTGAATATAAGGCCTTTTGAAAACATTGTGGGAAAAGAAGAAAATGCTGGTAACCAGCATTTTCTCCTTTTCCCGCAACGTTTTCTTCCTTCAATTCTTTAATTTGAATTTATGACACATATTCATTTGCAGTCCCCAAAAGCTTTTTAGTTCGGGTGATTCTAAAATTTTGTTGTTTAGTAGAAGGTTAAAACGATACCATATAAAGAGCAAAGAAAGTAAAACAAAAACAATGATGACGACGACGCGGCCACCGCCGCCACTGCCACCGCCGACGCTGCAGCCGCCGCCATCGCCGACGCTGCATCCGCCGCCATCGCCGACGCTGCAGCCGCCGCCATCGCCGACGCTGCAGCTGCCGTCATCGCCGACGACATAAAAGGCGTGATTGAAGTTTTACGGCAATAACGGAAATTGCTTGTACTTGACAATTTTTACAAAACTTGTCACGACATTTGTCATCTGTCAAGTCGAGAAGAAGAAGAGCAAGTAATCTTAATCGATTCAAAGCTGTTGAAGGCCAGAATTTTTCAACGAATACTTTTAGTACAGATCCAAATCCACTGATAAATCTAATACAACACAGGGTAGGTTTGGAAATACTGAGCACTTTTAAATGTAAGAAAAACGCCAACCTTTCCAATTACAAAGAAAATAAACTGTGCTCTGCCAGAAGACGTTATCTTGCTGTAATGCATTATTCCAAAAAAGACAGGTAATAAGTTTTTTCAGGAATCAATTAAATCAGTGTTGTCTTCCAACTGGCTGAATTCTGGGGTAAAAATATGGACCAAGTACAAAAAGTTTCGACACAGGTCAGCCTGCGCGGACTGCGCAGGCTGACCTGCGTCGATACTTTTTGTGGATCTGGATTTTGCGGATTCATTAAAAATTCTCTTAGCGTGGCTAATATAGATTTTCTGATTGATATGAATACCAGTGTAAGAAAAGAATTAACTGCTTGTAACAAAAGGGGTTGTTTTCCGGGGGAGGGGGCGGTTGGAGGGAGGGGAAGACGGTTCGCGGCTAAAACTAATAAATTCGTACCTGTTTTTCCTTCTCAGACTTTTTAAACCTGAGAGTAAAATAGTTCACGTGTTCTGTTTTCTCTCTGTCCACACTCCGCGCTGTTATGGCTTGATTAAGGTATTTGTTGACTCGGTCTACGGGCGATTTGGGCTGCCGAGAATGCCTGTGGGTAAAGTGATATGAAAGCGATATATTTTGCGAATACAGATACATGTATCCGATATGAAAAAGAATAAAAAATATTGCGGAAAATTTATTTTACGAATACAGATACTTGTATCCGATACGAAAATGAATTACATATATTGTGGACAACTTATTTTGTGAATATAGATACATGTATCCGATATGAAAATAAATAAATTGCGAATAAAGATATATACATGTATCCGATATGAAAATGAAAAAAATATATTGTGGAAAATTTATTTTGCGAATAGAGATACATGAATCCGATATGCAAAATGAACAAAAAATAAAGTGAAAGATTTATTTTGAGAATATAGATACATGTGTCCGATATGAATATGAATAAAAATATATTGTGGAAAATTACAAACTGCTATAGTATAAATAAAATTTTGTAAGTTCGCACCTGTTTTTTTCCCTGAACATCTCTTTAACCCTTTCCCAAACGACAAATTTTGGACTCTTCCAAATTAAAAGAGTTTGCAGACGACAATTTTAGATTTTGAGAAAATGACAGATAGTTCTCAAAAAGGGTGGAGAACACTGTGGGGAAAGGAGAAATTGCTCGTTACGAGCAATTTCTCCTTTTCCCACAGTGTTTTCAAAAGACTTTTACTGTAGACACGTAAAAACCACGGCTTGTTTGGGAAAGGGTTAAATATGTACATGTGTCATGATCTGTGAAAAGGGGCCTTAATGCATACGCACAAGATATCGACCCATGGCAGCCTGCACAGTTCGCACAGGGTGCCATGGATCGAAACTTTTTGAGATATTTAAGTAAATTTTCTGCGTGTCAAATAACTATTGTACCTTATGATTCCGTCGGAAGTCCCGATATAACTGAATAAATGTAGAAAACGACACAGAACACCACCCAAACAAGCAAAACCAATTACCGCCCAGAGCAAGCTAACAGAAATTCCCTCTACGTCAATGAAAGAAAAAGAAAACAAGACGCAGTTACCTCTCTTTGAATGCTTTCCGCAGTTTATCCGTCACTGAATAACCAAACTTGCTCTGTAAACAAACCAAAAACCTTATAATTATGACGTATGAAATTGAAATTTTAAAATTGTTCGATGTAACTGTCGAGTGCAGTTTTCATTGTTCTAAATTCCGAAGTTAAAAAAAATGCACAACTCTTATATAGAACGAATTTTAACCATACAAAAATGTTTGACTTCTATATCGTCGGTTTACTTCAAAAACCTCGTAACGAGCTGTAGTTACGAGGTTTTCGAAGTAAACCGACGATCTATTTCTTTTTTCTATACATAATTGAGCCGTGCTCTGGCAAAAATGGGCTTAACCCTTTCCGAAACAAGCCCTGGTTTTTACGTGTCTGCAGTACAAGTCTTTTGAAAACACTGTGGGAAAAGGAGAAATTGCTCGTAACGAGCAATTTCTCCTTTTCCCACAGTGTTTTCTACCCTTTTGGAGAACTTTCAGTCATTTTCATCAAGTTTAAAATTGTCGTCTGCAATCTCTTTGAGTTTGGGAGAGTCTAAAATTTGTTGTTTAGGAAAGGGTTGGTTAATGCATCCATTATACTGAGTAAGTCATCACATTAACATGGATCCAAAACATCCGTTCAGTCTAGCGAAAGACTAAATCTGAAGGAAGAGTGGTTCTTGCACAAGCAGAACATTTACAAATAGCAAACAGTTTCGACCACTGTCAGCCTGCGCGAGACGCGCAGGTAAGTTTAGTTTAAACATATTTATTTTGCATTGATTGAGAAACAAGTTCTTACAACTTATACTAATCTCTCTCGATTCTGCTTCCTGGAAAATACACCAGTACTCGCGCCGAATGTGTGGCCCAATGAAAAATCCCAAAGTTGACACCCGCTCCCAGGTATCGAACTCGGGACCCTTAGGTTATGAGGCCGACGCTCTACCTCACGACCACGGACACCACAATAACGCGCAGGTAGACGTGGCTCGATACATTTTGCAGATACTTCACGCCATATTTCCACAGTGCATGACTCATAATGTACGAGGAAGGGTAGAAAACACTGTGGGAAAAGGAGAAAATGCTGGTTACCAGCATTTTCTCCTTTTCCCATAGTGTTTTCAAAAGGCTTCCTCGTATATGATGTTTGACACTTTACAAAGCGGTCAATTTTTAGACTTGCCCATATTCAAAGCATCTGCAGACGGCAAAGTAAATGCGGCTGTTTTGACAGTATTTGTACGTGAAAGCTGGTTACCAGCATTTTTCGTGTTCTTACAATGTTTTCAAAAGTCTGGATTGTTTTCCTTAAGGTAGTGGACCTGTTATAGAAAACATCTATTTTCACAATGACATTATCATACAAAATTTGCTATTATTAAAAATGAGTATTATAGTATTACTTTGACCGAGCCACTTTTTCCTTTTGAGAATTATCATTTATAAATCTAAAACTACTATATTCTCACTACAAATAGAGATAATAATTACCCCCCCTTCTGAAAACTGACAAAAGTATCAACAGATAATTTCAAGATAGACATCAAAGAAATTTCTGGACGGTTGAAAATGTCCAAAAGTATTATATCAGTATAAATCCGTATTTCCGTATTTATCAACTAACCCCCGCCCCCTCCCCCACCCCCTCCCCCATTCTTATGGGTCTACTACCTTAAAGGTCAATAAAACACAGGATTGTTTGCTAAAGGGTTTAACCACTTTCGAATATAATGTCCTGTCATGGTACCAGTGCGAAGCTGAGTTCTATTTTTGGATCATCAAATTTCCGTCCCACGTGACAAGCACCAACAGAGGAGACCACACTATGATTTCCTGACTACAAATATGAACCCTCGTTTTTTATGCCACGTAGACCCGATAGATCAAATACCAGGCTGCTTTCTCTGTATTATTTAATCTAACACAACTTTGGTCTTGGAACAGCACACAAGCATCGCCTGCGGGGGAGGGGGGGGGGCATCGTTTTGCCAAAGTTGCTTTTCGGTAAAAGGAAAAGTAGAAAAGGGGCATAACTGCGTCAATTATATTCCAGGGTTACCTGCATGGGTTTCCATTTTGCTAGTTAATATCTCGCCAAAGTTTGAAGTAAATATCTTTTGTCATGGCAGAGACACGAAAAAAAGAGGATAAGTTCTAACGGCGAAAAGAACGAAGACGACAACGGCGTCGGCGATGCAGAAACAAGACGCACTGGGCCACAGGGTTATGACAATACCCCGGAATTTCCTCGGGCTGAGCCGAGCTAAAATGTGCTCGAAATAGAATGAGAAAAAATGCACAGATTCAGCGAATTCTTCCGCATCTGTTTTTGACGTAAAATAATCCGGGAAACGACGGGTTGACTGTTTATAACTTTGTTTATAACTCTGTACCAAACAGCCGAAGTTAACACGCGTCCATATTCAAAGCAATTGCATGCGACAATCTAAAGTATCCTAAACAATTAGAATTTTTCTTTTTAATATTAGAAAACATTGTAGGAAAAAGGGAAGAAAATGCTGGTAACCAGCATTTTCTTCCCTTTTTTTCCTACAATGTTTTCTAAACCATTTCCCGACGGGGTGGTATCATCACGGCATAGTTCTGCTAATAAATAAGACATCATCTTAATTGACGAAGGCCTGTTCATGACAGAAGAAATTATCTAGAAAGCTCTGCAGCATAATAAAACAGCAGTGCTTGAGTTTTCTACTCTTTTTCCATTCTTAACCCTTACCATACAATCCCGTATTTTTCTATCCTTAGGCTACTAAGCGCGGCGACTTACTGGCCTTTTGCGGACAGTGTAGATTAAGATCAGACTGCACAGAACGTGCAGTCTGATCTTGACCTACACTTTCCGATCAGAAGCAATTTTTTTTCACTAAAAATAACTTTGAAATAGCAAATTTAAGGTTTTTAATATCGGTTTTAAAGTTCTATTTAAATTTCTCATGGCTGGTTAAGGATTTATATCGAAATAGGAAAAAGAGAAAAAATGTTGGTACCTAAGCATTTTCTCTTTGCCAACAATGTTTTTTTCTCCTAAATGAAGGATTAGTCCTATTATTTAAAACATAAAGGAGAAAATGTTGATAATCAGTATTTTCTCCTTTTTTTTCCAAAATTGTTTCTACTGTCTGAGAAACAGCCAATCAGCAGAGCTTTTTCAATTTGTAATTTGCTGATGCATTAAGTTTGGACCGGCCCAGAATTTTGTAGTTCGATAAAAGTGTAAAAAGGGATCGAAGCGCTTGTTTCTTATGTGAGATGGATTCCTCTTACGTAACAAACGTAGCGTGCAACCCGTTCATTGTAGCTCTGCTTTCTGGCAAGGAAATTTTATGCTGTAATGAATCATTTTAAATTCAGCTTGACGCTGTTTTAACTCATTACTAAACGATGCAAGGTTTTAACGATCATGAGATAGAGAAGTTTTTTAAAAACACTGTTGAAAAAGTAAAGCACGCTAATCAAAAGTATTTTCTCCTTTTTTGAACTTGCCGGTGTAATGCAGAAAAATGAACCCTACAAAATGACCCATGGGTCATTTCACTACGTTGAGGAATGACCTGGGTCATTATTCTACGTAGAGAAATGACCCTCTGGGTCATTTCTCTACGTAGAATGATAACTCGGGTCATTCCTCTACGTTGTGAAATGACCCATGGGTCATTCTGTAGGGGAGGGTCATTTTTCTGCAGTACACCGGCTGCATAAATTTTGAATTGGACAGGTCTAAAGTTCGTCGTTTGGAAAAGAACGGATACATTTAGATACGAACGGATATTTACGGAAAGGTACGGCTACTTACGAACTTTGACGAACCCCGATGTCCGGAATGATGTTTATGATTGTCTTCTGACTGTGGGGTTAGAACGTTCGAGAAAGGTATTTCGGCGTTAAATTTGACAGAGTGAAGCAATTTCATCACACAGTTTGTAACACTTCGGAAGGACAGTTTCTTGGCACGAACGATATGAGCGCCATCTTCCGGCTGTAGTGACTCCTGTGGGAAAACAAAGAAGAAGAAATAAGTAAATACATGATCGGTGATTAACCCTTTCCTAAACAATCCGTGGTTTTTACGGGTCTAGAATAGTAGCCTTTTGAAAACACTGTGGGAAAAGGAGAAAATGCTGGTAACCAGCAGTTTCTCCTTTTCCCACAATGTTTTCTACCCTATCATAGACAGAAATCATCTTTTCAGGAAGAGTTGAATTGTCGTCTGCAAATGCTTTCAATTTGGTACAGTCGAAAAGTTTGTCGTTTGGGAAAGGGTTGAGTAATACTAACAGAATATGACAATGTCCTCACATCTTTTTTACACAGCCGGTGTAACGTTGTAAAGTGACCCCCATAGAATAATGACCCCCCGGTCATTATTTTATAAAGAATATGGACCCCCCGGTCATTATTTTATAAAGAATATGGACCCCCCGGTCATTATTTTATAAAGAATATGGACCCCCGGTCCATATTCTATATAAAATAATGACCGGGGGGTCGTTATTCTATGGGGGTTACTTTACAACGTTACACCGGCTGTCAAAGACACTACTATAGCGCTATTGCGTTGTCTGCGCATGTCACATTCTTCAAGGATTCGACCTGCCTGCTATGACGCATCACTCATTCCCGTATACCCGGGAAAAGTAGGGCTTATTCCGAAGCTATTAGCCTATTACCCAAGCATGTAGAAACTGTTTAACTCTTTACCAAACGACAAAATTTTAGACTGGTCCAAATTGAAAGCACTTGCAGACGACAAAATAAATGTAACTCAAAAATTGAAAATTGTTTTCAGCAGGGTAGAAAACATTGTGGGAAAAGGAGAAAATGCTGGTTACCAGCATTTTCTCCTTTTCCCACAATGTTTTCAAAAGGCTTCTATTATCAGGACCGTTAAAACCAGGGATTGTTTGGGAAAGGGTTAAATAAATGGCCGGTGAATAGGTTACATGCTAGCCAGGTAGCGTTTTATTGAGTTAACGTTTATTTCATTTTGAAATTCAAAGTAACCGTTGTCGTATAGAAAAGTAGTCCGGTTCTGTACCCAGAATGCCCAAATTTGATACATGTGTATTTGTAGAATGCCATCTAGGAAGAGATTAAGGTTATCAATTTTCTTATCAGTCGATAAAGTTTTTGTCAAAATTGGAAGCTCTTGATGACAATATTATCAATGCAGTGTAACAGATTTGATCTGTTAGTAAAAAAACAAATATTGTGGGTAAAAGGAGAAAATGCTGGTCACCAGCATTTTCTCCTTTTTTTACCACAATGTTTTCAAAAGGTTTTTTCCTCTCCAGAATTTACAACACTTTGATCGCCATGTCACATTTAAAAGCTTACTCTTTTCTCCACAGGGTGTATAGACTTGATGAAGAAAGTTTCGATGTTGTTCCTGGCTAGATAACTGTTTCTCTCTCCTCCATTCCCGGGCTCAACCTCGTACTCGCCGTGTAAACATTCTAGCGTCTGTTTTGTAACGTGTACCCGTCTGTGAAAAGAAAAAACAACAACGGAAAGTAGTTAGTTGGTTGGTTGTATTGGGGTTTAACGCCACTTTAACAGCTAAGGTCAGAGGTGAGAGGCGAAAATACGCCGGAAAGAAAGTTCGCCTCAACCGGGTATCGAACTCACAATCACCAGGTCATGAGTCCGACACACTCACCATTGAGCCAACCGGATGGGCACGGAAAATAGAATGTATCAAGCATCCTCTGTGAAAAAGAGGCTTGATGCATCTGGAAAAAACGCATAGACTCATGTCAGCCTGCACAGTCCGGGCAGTCTGACATGCGTCGAAACTTTTTGCTACTTGTAAATTTTCTGCGTGTCGAGGAACCATTCTATCGACAGGTCTAGACAACTGTTAGACAAAATAGATTTTATGAATAAATAATAATGTAAAGACTTGTTTGGTATAATACGTCACGGTGATGAATTAACCCGTTACCAAACAATCCCTGTTTTTTACGACCCTGAGAAAGGACGCCTTTTGAAAACATTGTAGGAAAAAGGAGAAAATGCTGGTAACCAGCATTTTCTCCTTTTCCCACAATGTTTTCTACCCTGCTGGAAACAAATTTCAATTTTTTTTTATTTATCTTTATTTTGTCGAATGCAAATGCTTTCAATTTGGACCAGTCTAAAATTTTGTCGTTTGGTGAAGAGTTAAACCATCTTTTGTCAGAAAATAGCTAATTCAAAATCGTGGATTCACCCAGCGTTGTATTACTGTTATACACCGTTCACTTCCGGTGGACGACTGCGACAATGACAGCATAAGGCTGGAAATAATATTCATTCTCCTTATCAATACTTTTAAGTGTGGAAAATTCCAACCGTAAGACATTACCATATCTTACTATGGCTGAAAATTTGAACATTTTCTAGCCAGAACACGTCAACGTATGTTGCAATCAAGTGTGCGTAGAAGTTTTGATTTATCAACGGAGATAAATGTCATGACATGTTTGTCATTCCTAAAAAAGCTATATTATCTCCCTTTGACGAGCGTAGCTTGTAATTTCGATTGATTGATTGGCTTACGTACGTAACGTCGTTAACATTATTTCAACTATATTGTTACTATGCTTTCCTGAAGTTTCTTTGACCAGTACTCCGCACAGTATTCTTTCAAAGCCACTGGCTGCTTTCCCACATAACCATCTTCCAAACAATGGTGATGTCAGCAGGCGGCGAGGAATGAGTCTAGTCGCAATAACAATCATCAATCCTCGGAAAGAAATTGGCCGATCAGTAGATGAACAGTCCTGTACGCTACGTGGGCTCGGGTCGCTACTCTGAGAAAGCCAGCTTCACCAATAGCAGCAATATTTTCTAACTAATCAAGTTTTCAATAACAAATCTCTGAATTTTAACCCCCCACGACCCCTTCCCCCTCCCCCCACGACCCCTTCCCCCCTCCCCACCCCACTCTAAAAAAAAAAAAAAAAAAAAAATTATGCAAATTTGTGGACAATTTCAAAGTGTGGTTATTTCTTTTTGTTTGGATGCAATGGCAACCAGTATCTTATTGAAATCGAATCTTTTCTCGGACCATCTTAAACCGATTAATTTCTGGTGACATCTATTTTGTTTTCGACTTGTAGCCCACAACTTTTGTAAAAGTTCAAGAAGAAAGATGAATTAGTGAGCGTGCGAGCAAAGTCAGATACATGTAGGAATACATAGGCTGAGAGAAGTTAGTTACATACTGCAAGTGAGTAATTAGGCGGAAACGTTCCCCATGGATCATTTAACATTGATGACGTAAGCTTACTATACTCACTGTGAAAGACTTTTCACGTTTTTGTAGCCAAGCAATACAGAAAAAAAAAAAACTCTATGGGAGATGCTGAAATCGTTAATATTATAGGCTAGTTTCTGCTTTTTCCGAGATGTTTGCAGATCTTTCCCGTAAAACACCCTAATTCATCTGATCATTCCTGTGTGTGAATTTATGCAACAGATCAATAAACTACATTTAACCCCCCCCCGAAATCTGGGGTAGAACGGTCCCTGAGCATGGAGAAAATTTACAAGAAGCAAAAAGTATCAACTCAGGTCAGCCTGCGCGGGTTGCGCAGGCTGACCTGAATCGACGCTTTTTGGTGGTGCATTAAACCCCCTTTTAACAGAACGTGGCTCATATTTTTTTTCAAAGACAAAGTTTCAAACAGACTTTTTGATAAATACCACGGCAAATTACCCAACAGAAAGTCCACTTTATTTCATGCTTTCCGCTAGGATGTAAAGAAATAGCAGTGAAAACATTTTTCGATATTACATGGGTACGACCAGTGAAAATATCGATTTTCATGTTCTTATTGCCTAGGTAAATTGCGAATGCCTCACAACCAGATGATATAGAAATACCAACAACAACGCTGTCGTTATATATATATATATATTTTTTTTCTTTTAAATATCCTTTAATCAACGTTTCGGCATTGAAGCCTTCATCAGGACATATTAAAAAATATGTCAATATTTCACAACCAGATGGAAATATGACGTCATTTACCTTACCTTTCTCGCGCTTGACGTAATATTGAAATGCGTTGCTATGCGGGAGGGGTGCGCCACGGGGAACAACGGAAAAGAACTGTACTGGATTTTGACAAAGCTCCTCCCCAGAAAGGATTAAAGCACGAAATAAATTGAATATTTGGTTGTTGGGTTTTTTTTGTGAAAGATCGAAATATATATTTCATCGAATGATCACCACCGTGAAAATATTACCATTGGTGTTCACTCGATGAAATAAATTCCGATCTTTCACCGAAAAAAACAACAACAAATATCCTCTATATTTTAACTCATTACCAAGTAATCCCATTTTTTATCATTATTCACGGTTGTGAAAATATTGTTGGATATGGGTTGACTAATTGATTGATTGTATGGTGTTTAAAGCCATTTTCAACATTATTTCAGTTATATCGCTGCGGCCAGTGCACCTATCCACGCGTTCCTGGAATTTCTGATCCCAACACTTTGCACAATTTTCTTTCCAAGCCACTGGCTGCTTTCCCACATGATTATTGTCGATACAATGGTCAGCGGTGGGAGAGGAATGAATCCTGTCGCAGTGACTATCATCAATCCTCGAAAAGAATTTAACCGAGCCAGAGGTCATAGCAAGGGATCGAACTCTGAACCCCGTGTTCTCAATGGATGCTGGATATGGGAGATACGTAATTTCAGTAACAGGAATTTTCTCCCTTTCTCGCTAAGTCTTTCAGCGTTTTAGTAGCAAATCTGATCATTTCAGCAACACCTGACATGTCGCGTGCATGCAGATATGTTGACTGTGGAAGAGTGCACAATTTTGTGCACCAAAAAAAAAAAATCTTGATACGCACATCGAAGTTAAACCACATCCACGTTGATATACCATAAAATTGAGACCTTTCAGCGTAAGCAAAACAAAAACATGTGTAGTATGCTCTGAGAAAAGGGGGCTTAATGCATCTGCAAAAAGTATCGATCAATGTTAGCATGCGCAGTCCGCGTTTACTAACTTAAAAATTTTCTGCATATCAAAGGACCAATCTACGTCATGATTCAGTTTTTTTTTTCTTTTTTTTTTTTGGGGGGGGGGGGGCGCGAATGATCATGTGGTTATTTGCTTATAATGACTATGTTTTGTATAATGCATTAACTTTAAGTACTGTATTTGACGAAAAACACTTTAGAGTGTTTCATTGCCTTCAACAGACAGAATATGAATTTCTCGAGAAAAGATAGAGAATAGGCAGCATGAAAAAAAGAATCAGAGGAAGGAATTAAATTCCGACGACAATGAAAAAAGAAAAATATCTATGAGAAAGGCAGAAAAAAGACGACAAAGAAAAAAGAAAAAAATATATGAGAAAAGCAGAAAAAAAATCTCAATTTTGGTATAACTGAGATATGCATTAAGCCTCCTTTTGCCAGAGCATGACCCACACGCTTTTATCCGCCATTTCTTTCCGAAAACGTAAGACAAAATTAGACACCAAGTTTTCTTTATAAATCTAATATAGTGGACTTTTATGGCTTTTCTTATGTCAGATATCTTCCGCTTCATTTAATGCATGTCTTAGCCCTCTACCACACAGCAAAATTCTGGGCTAGTCCAAAATAAGATCATTTGAAGAAGACCAAAAAGGTGTGGTCCCAAATGAAGAACTCCGGTCTTTAAAAAGGTAGAAAACATTTGTGGGAAAAGGAGAAAATGCTGGATACCTGCGTTTTCTCCTTTTCCTATTGTGGTCTCAAAAGCGTTATTGCATAGGGTCGTTTAACCCTTTTACCAAACAATCCCTGGTTTTTACGACCCCGAGATAGAAGCCTTTTGAAAACATTGTGCGAAAAGGAGAAAATGCCAGTAACCAGGATTTCCTCCTTTTCCCAAGACGTTTTCTACCCTGCTGGTAACAAATTTCACCAGCATTTCCTCCTTTTCCCAAGACGTTTTCTACCCCGCTGGTAACAAATTTCAATTTTTGAGTTACATATATTTTGTTGTCTGCAAATGCTTTTAATTTGGAACAGTCCAAAATTTTGTCGTTTGATAGAGAGTTGAAGTTTATGGCCATTTTAATAGCTAAGATTATAATATGGCGGTTAGAGACGCACATATGTTTTTTCCAGACTCTCTCACACCAGTACTGACATAACTTTCTTTTCAAAGCCACGGACTACTTTTCTCACATGAATCAGAGGTAAGTGGCGAAAAAATCGCCGAAAAGAAATTTCAGCGCAACGGGCTATCGAATCCCGCAACCTCCAGGTCACGAGTCAGATATGCTTACCACTGAGCTATCCCGGCCGGGCTTATACTCGGGCTTAGAACGAGTGCTGAGCATTGGTTAAAAAAAAGCTCCAAAAAAGCATGGGTAAGCGCACTGGCAGCCGCAATATAACCGAGACGATTGAAAACAAATGAAACTATTTTGTCACGAACTTACACGCCTACCAAAGCAGTGAATCGGTCGCATTCATGAAAGTGTACGTTTCGCATCTTTACAAATCTTTGCAAAAACTCTCGAGCTAATGTTGAACTTACCCGGGAAGTCCACCCGACTCCATCATGTTTGCAAGCGTGACGTCATTACTCCACACGTCATACTGCCATTTCTTTAACCCAAGTACACCACATAGTACACGACCGGTGTGTATTCCTACGCGCATGTTTAGGTTCACGCCTGTAGCTTCAACAACAGTGCTGAAAGACAGATATGAAATATAAAATCAGATCTCAAAGCCTCCTTTCAATGCTTTATTTATAATCTTCTTCTTCTACAGCGAATATCTTTCATTGCATTTAGATATTCGGAGAATGTACAATTCTTTCGAACAGTATCGATCTAGATACGTAACTCTTTTTGTCGAATTCCCTGAACTCCGACTTAACATGAATTCATGTGTTTAGTTTTCTGACTGTAAAGTGTGTTCTGTTTGGCACAATCAAATATTTGAAAAGAAGGGATGAGTTTAGGGTATGATAACATCGGTTTACTTCCAAAACCACGTAACTACAGCTTGAAACAAGCTGTAGTTACGAGGTTTTGGAAGTAAACCGACGATAAGAATAAGAATCAATAAGAATTGCCTGCCTCCAGATAATAATGATAACGACAACTACAGGGCTATGACTATTTCTTCGACGCTTTCTCCGAAGAAATTCGGGCAAAAATAAGAAGATACAGGTAATTCTAGAACGAGACCAGTGGTCGCGCTAAGCAGCCTGGTGGTTACTAGTACCTATAGCCATGGGTCATTTCCATAACCGACCGGAAACACCTTGCACTGCTTCACATTGCAGACAGGTTATCATTCTCTGTACAAGAATAGGTAGCTCCAAACTGGATTGTTTGTTGAATGATAGGTCAAGAGAGTAAACTCTTAATATGCAAAGAACAACAGGATTTTCTTTTCATGGCGAATTAATGAAAATCCACCTGCGTATAAAATATGTATTCTAGTTTTTGATCTTCATGTGGTATCTTGTGAAGTTGTCTAGTTCTAGAATTAAAAGTATCCTCTATATGAGACTAAGAATATTCTTAGAAATGCTTGGTGTATACGAACCCTGATCTTGATTTACATTGTCCGCACAATTTCTTCAAAAGACTTCGATCTCAAGGTCGTTAAACCAGGGATTGTTGGGCAAAGGGTTAAAGCGAACCGTACGCATCAAAGACAGACTAAAATCGAGAGAAACAGAGTATGATACTTACTGTATTGCTTCTATCATATCCATTCCCATCTCAACACAACATTTGGCGTGATCGTCTCGCTGTTCTGGGAGCCCGCTGACACAGTAGTAACAGTCCCCAAGTATCTTTATACGTAAACAGTGGTTGTTCTGCAGAAAAATATAGGACCTTAATTATAAAAATGAGTTGATAAAACATTCGTTGCACTGCAAGAATAAGAATTCTCACATGAAGCAATGAATGTTCCCCAAGAATGACAATATATATGTTGATTGATAGTGATACAAATCGATAGAGAAAACAATGCTTGGCCTACAAGAATACAAATCGTCATTGAAAATATATGACGATTTGCAATGAAAAAAATCTTAAGGTACAATTTCTCTGTTCCGCAATAATCTCAACATTTTGATATACGAGCGCAACATGCGAAAATGCGCATTCGGACATCTGCGCATGCTAATCCGAGAGGCACTTTACGACTACATTAGATTTTGTGTTACTGTAGACTTGCGCAAAATAGAAAATTACATAAAAACGGAAAGTGTGGTTTCGGATCAGCCAGCGCGGACTGCGCTGGCTGATCCGAAACCACACTTTACGCAAATGTCCGAATGCCCCTGTTCGCGTGTTGCTGTCCATATTTAGTAACCCAAAGACATAAGTCTGAATCTTCGACGCAGTTTGATTCTATGATATATTCTATCAGTGACAGCAAATGTGACCCATCACGCAAAAAGGGACCTTCTGGGAACTGCGAAATGTGTCAACCCTGGTCAGATTGCGCGAATTGCGCAGGCTGACCAGGGTTGACAGTTTTCGCTTTAATGACATTTTCTGTATGAACAGTGGTCATTGTACCTTGGTATACAATAATTTTTGAATTATCAACTTAAACTGACCTGCACTACCGTTGATCTGTTTTCATCTAACTGATGTGCAGAATTCTCAGGTCG
The DNA here is from genome assembly GCA_943736015.1 of Tridacna crocea. Lineage (NCBI taxonomy): Eukaryota > Metazoa > Mollusca > Bivalvia > Cardiida > Cardiidae > Tridacna > Tridacna crocea. The sequence continues at coordinate 23,995,933 of OX031069.1, forward strand.
TCCCTTTTTGCGTGATTGGTCACAATTAATTTTATCAATGGCGTCGTGAAGCAAACATAGACACTTTTACATAAACATGTGCGTAGCATACGCTAATAAACCTTGCTATGTAAATACCTAATTCTTGCAAAGATGGTCCCAGATCAAACACTTCTATTTGTAATAAAATGCAAAGAATTCCTATCCTTGGGGGAATATCTAGTTGGTTGTAGCTTACAAAACAAAATACATGGTTTTCTTTGAAAAATTTCCTGCTTTGTCACGGCATCTTATCTGTTTTCAGAAACTATAGACAAAGATCAGCCTGCATGTCAGAACAGTCTGATCTTGTTAAACTCTTTCTGACAACCAATGGCTCTTCTCTTCAATATATACTTTTAGAAAATTAGTTAATTCTGATTATGTTTAGTTGAGTCTATCATTTGAGTTTCATTTTGTATCATGGAACTACAGAAATTAAATTATTATAGTGCAAAGAAATTTCTCGTAATCTGATTGGTTAACATGCCGGGGACATATATGTCATGTATCCTGGCAAAAACCACGTAATGTCAGTTTCCCTTTTGAGTACCCCGTAAACGTCACTACACTTGCCGTTGTCTGCACATGTCATATTCTTCGAAGATTCGACTTATATGACGCATCACTATAGCCCCGAAAGCGGGCAGAATGTAATATTACGCTCTATAAAATAGCAATGTAGAAAATAGCTTTTATCAATACGCTTGAGGAAAAATGAGACCTGCTTTAGGTCCAGATTTCTCTAAACTGCTGATCATAGCTGAGTGAATTGCACTAGGTAGCGTTTTATTGAGTAAACGTTTATTTTAGTTTGAAATTCAAAGTAACGGTTGTCGCGTAGAAAAGTGGTTCGGTTCTGTACCCATGATGCCCAAATGAGATAGATGAGTATTTATAGAATGCCATCTGGCGGGAGATAATGCTACACTTGCAACACAACATCCAAAATGGCGGCGTCGATCGATCACCAGACTGCACAATTATGCACTAAACTGCACGTTTTAGTGACGTCAGTTCTCAGTGATGTCAATTTTCATTGAATTGGGGCACTCAGAGGGGAATTTCTATTTCGTCAGCATACTCGATTCGTGAGATTATAAAAAAGGAAAATTTCGCGCTTTGAAAGGGTAAAACTTTGCAATATAATAAATGTGTTGTACGGCCAGGTGGCAGGGGACTTGGAAACTTGTTCACGGCTGTGTCCAATCATGTTACCACCTCTCCTTCGGCTCGGGGCGACATGATTCACCACAACCGTGAACAAGTTTCCAAGTCCCCTGCCACCTGACCGTACAACTAATACTGTACTGACATGTACTCTGAACTCCCTAGCCTGTATTCTTTTCGCTGGGAACGTCAGAGTTTCCACCAGGCGGTTCTAAGTATAACAATTCTGGGACTAGCAAAAATATGAGATGGTAGAGTGGTCCTTTGACATATAGGAAATTGGCCAATAGGGAAAAGTTTCGGCCCAGGTCAGCCTGCGCAGAATGCGCAGGCTGCCCTGGGTCGATACTTTTCGCAGATGCATTGAGCCCTCTTTTCACAGAGCTAAACATATGCAGCGCATGTATAGACCAAAGATCAAACTGCATGGAACGCGCAGTCTGATTTTGATCTACGTGTCTGCAAGAGCAAATTAGCCAATGCGCTGACACAAAGGGGCTTATTGCATCTCGATGATGCTCGATACAAAGGAAATCATCTCATAAGTATATGGATCTATTCAAACTATTTTATCGAACAATCGACTGAGTATGGAGGTTCTTATGAACATGAAAGTTCGCAACACATGCATAGCTGACATATAAACCGCCTCTGGCGGGACTCAACCCATATGGTGGGCAAATAACCTCGTTTTTTGAAGATTAAAAGACCAATACCATAACCACTGAGCCAAAGAGATTTCTCTCAGACACAGTTGTCAGGTATTGATTTTATACGGAAAAGCTATGAAGTAAGGAAGGAGTGATCTCCGTAACACATACACCCTCTTAAATAGCATCATTTCGGTGACAGAAAGCCTAGGCAAGCAGTAAGTCTATTGATCAGAAAACAAACTGCTCAATGGCCAATCCCAGACGGACCCCTATCTTACTAACATGAAAGTACGCAACAAATTCATAGCTGAAATATAAACCGCCTCTGGCGGGATTCGAACCCATGGTGGGCAAATAACCTCGTTTTCTGAAGATTAAAAGACCAATACCATAACCACTGAGCCAAAGAGAATTCTCTCTGACGCAGTTGTCAGGTATTTATTTTATACGGAAAAGCTATGCAGTAAGGAAGGAGTGATCTCCCGTAACACACACACACCCTCTTAACCCTTTACTCCATATATACTCATTTCTACACATTACTTGTAGGAGCCTTTGGAAAACATTGTGGCAAAAGGTGAAATTGCTCGTGACGAGCAATTTCACCTTTTGTCACAATGTTTTTCTATGCTATCAAAAGGTATCATTTACACATATGAAACAGCTTCATCCTTGCTGTTATTTAGGGTCAGTTAGAGATGCCATAGGAATGCCTTATGGAGTAAAGGGTTAAATGACATCATTTCGGTGTAAGAAAGCCTAGTTAGGTAGTAAGTCTAATAATTGGACAACAAACGGCTCAATGGCCAATCCCGGGTGAGCCCCCATCTTACGATAAATGAAAGTTTGCAACAAATGCAAAGCTGTATTACAACCCGCCTGTGGCGGGATTCGAACCCCTGTCGTGCAAGTATCCTCGCTGTTTTCGAGGTTTAAAAGACCAATACCATAACCACTGAGCCAAAGAGAATCCTCTCTGACGCAGTTGTCAGGTATTTATTTTAAACAGGAAAGCTATACAGTAAGAAAGAGTGATATGCCGTAACAAGGTACACTGGTCCTTTGACATACAGAAAATTGACAAATAGCAAATAGTTTCGGACCCATGTCAGCCTGCGCAGATTGCGCAGGCTGACGTGGGTCGAAACTATTTGCTGATGAATTAAACCCCTTTTCACAGAGCATGGCTCAAATATTTTTGTGACATGTAAAGCGTTTTGTGATGAGCAAAGCGTTTATCCTTTACAGACAGTATGCATAACAAACAGATTTCTGATCTTAAATAATGGTAAATCGCCCTGGCATCGAAGATAAATCATTTTGGTAGACGAGAAAATGCTTCGGGTTTCGCAATAAATTACGTTATAGAAAAGAGAAAATAGGATAATAGGTTTGTTTCTCGGTAAACATTGCATGCAATGAAAGTAATGATTTACATACTTGTAGATCAGAAAGGTCACAGTTGGCCTGCGACACGTGAAAAGGATCATTCGGATATTTGCGTAAAGTGGCCTCCCGGATCAGCCTGTGCAGTCCGCATAGGCTGATCTGAGACGACACTTTTCTCATCGTGTGTGATTTTCTGTTTCACGCAAGTCTACTCTAGGACAAAATCTCATGTTGACGTAAAGTGTCGTCTCGGATTAGCCTGCGCGGACTGCGCAGGCTGATGCGAGAGGACACATTACGCAAATGTCCGAAAGGTCCCTTTTCGCATATTGCAGACCAATTAAGATTCAATGATTTATCATTTGTAGGAATACAAGTCTATTACAGTTATGGCGCCGAACCGGAAGTTCAAAGGGTTAATTACCGTCCATAAAAGTATGAATTCTACGCAAAGTTGATATAGACTACAATGCAAGGCCATCGTCGGCATTCCGGCTGGCCCAGCCATGGCCGGACTACTTTTTTGGTCGGATATGGTATTGGGCCTACCACTTTTTTGTTGTTCCCATCTCCTGCTTTTGTTGTGAGCAAAGATGGTCTCAAAATGTATTAGATTCGCTTCTAGAGATGCCTTAGATTTCAGTTTTTACTAGGGAAGGTCCCTCGAACCAGGCTTACTGGAGCGGGAGCTTCTAAACTCACGTGCATCCGGCTAGGTAGCTCCCGTGGGTGGTTTTTGAGTTCGATATCCGGTTAAGGTAAACTTTCTCTTCGGAGATTTTTCGCCCCTCATCTCTAATTCATATGAGGGAAAAGTCAGTGACTTGGAAAGAAGATTGTGTCAGAACCGGCTCGAGAAAGCCAGGAAACACATACGTAGGTGCACCGACCACCTTGATATGAACTCAGATGTTCCAACGGCATAAAACCCTAATACAATTAATCAATCAGTCTCCACACTCGTGCTCTGCCCTTTTGGTACCTTTGGCCCTCAGGGAAAGCCTGAAGCGTCTATCGCCGAACCATTGCACAATAGCCAATGACGGCCACGTAATGCATCTCTGTTGTGTAACTGTTTATAAATGCAGCTTTTGGATGAGAAATAATGGTATTCTGCCCCAGCATTGATGATAAATCGTTTTGTAAGACGAAGAAAAGTCTCCGTGTTTTGCAGTAAATTGCGTTTGCAGTACAGAGCAGAGAAAATTGCACCGTAGGCTTTTGCTTCCAGACGAGTGCAAAACAATGCAATGGCGCTCAGCTAAATGAATACAATCCATTATTTCTTAGAAATTAAGCCTCCTTTTGTTTTAAGCCAAAACCGGAAGAGCGGTGGACGGTAACTGTAAATACCAAAATTAAACTAAGCTCTGTGAAAAGGGGGCTTAATGCATCTGCAAAAAGTATCAGCCAAGGTCAGCCTGCGAAATCCGCGCAGGCTGACCTTGGCCGACACTTCCTGGTATCGGACAATTTCCTTGTTGTCTTAGGACCTGTTTACGTCATGATTGTGTCAGCTGTGATGCAAAAAAACAATTATGTACCCATGACCATAGGATGACTTGCTAGGTGTTTGCGATGATTGCAGACATGCATTAAGACTCCTTATGCCAAAAAATGGCTCGAAAACAATTGTCACGAAATGAAGGTCTAGTTACGTATGAACAGTTATGTAATTTTGAATAGAAAATACGAGGCCCAAACCTCTTATCAAAATTAATGGCAATTCACTTCAGGATTGAAACTAAATGGTCTTGTTCGAGAATATAGTGCTTCGTGTTTCGTAAGAAATTACGATGCAGAAAAGATAAAAATGGGGCAGTAGGCTTAATTCTATGTAAACAATAAATGCAAAACAAAGTAATGATTTATGTACCAGCTCAGATTTATACTGGCACGCAACCGGAAGTACATGAGACAAATTACCGACAATGATTGTAAATTACTGCCACGTAAAGTAGATCCAGATTATTACAGTTGTATTAATGCGTATTACTTAATGCAAAACAAAGTAATAATTCATATGTAGGCTAAGTTTAAGAAAAATGATTTATCATTAGATTCAAATGTGCTATTGTTATGAAATTCAACTAGAAGGGCGGGAAAATCTCGCATGTAGACGCCATGTATTGCTGCCATGAAAAGTAGATCAGGCAAATAACAGTTGTGTAAAACTAATCCTAAGGCTGGTAAGTGTTATTCATTGACCTTTAGCGGACAGTGTAGATCAAGATCAGACTGCACAGAACGTGCAGTCTGATCTTGGATCTACACTATCCGATGAGGAGATATTATCCCCCAAAACATAACTTTGTAAAAGCAATTGTTGGATATTTACTGCCGAACTGAAAATTTCATTTCACCCCTAGGCTGCTGAGCGTGACTCACCGGGCCGGGGCGGAGCGGAGCGGAGCGGGGCAGGGCAGATAGAAGGGTTGGTAGGTAGAGTAGGTAGTGTAGTGTAGTGTAGGTAGGTAGGTAGAGTAGGTAGTGTAGTGTAGGTAGGTAGAATATGTGGTGTATGTAGTGTAGTGTAGTGTAGGTAGGTAAGTAGAGTAGGTAGGTAGAGTAGGTAGTGTAGGGTACTGTAGGTAGGTAGGTAGAGTAGGTAAGAGGGTAGAGTAGGTAGGTAGGTAGATAGATAGATAGGTAGGTAGGTAGGTAGAGTAGGTAGGTAGATAGGTAGGTAAAGTAGGTAGGTAGGTAGGTAGGTAGGTAGGTAGGTAATGTAGTTAGATAGGTAGGTAGAGTAGGTAGGTAGGTAGGTAGATAGGTAGGTAGGTAGATAGATTGATAGATAGGTTGGTAGGTAGGTAGGTAAATAGGTAGGTAGTTAGGTAGGTAGGTAGGTGGGTAGGTAGAGTAGGTAGGTAGATAGGTAAGTAGAGTAGGTAGGTACGTAGGTGGACAGGTAGGTGGTTAGATAGATTGATAGATAGGTTGGTAGGCAGGTAGGTAGGTAGAAAGATTGATAGATAGGTTGGTAGGTAGGTAGGTAGGTAGGTAGGTAGATAGATTGATAGATAGGTATGTAGGTAGGTACAGTAGGTAGGTAGGTAGGTAGAGTTGGTAGTTAGGTAGGTAGGTAGGTAGGTAGTTAGGTAGATAGGTAGATAAGTAGGTAGGTAGAGTAGGTAGGTAGAGTAGGTAGATAGGTAGGTAGGTAGATAGGTAGGTAGATAGATATGTAGGTAGAGTAGGTAGATAGATAGAGTAGGTAGAGTAGGTAGATAGGTAGGTAGATAGGTATGTAGAGTAGGTAGATAGGTAGGTAGGTAGGTAGGTAGGTAGATAGATAGGTATGTAGGTAGATAGATAAGTAGGTAGAGTAGGTAGATAGGTAGGTAGGTAGATAGATAGGTAGGTAGATAGGTAGATAGATAGATAGGTAGGTAGAGTAGATAGGTAGATAGATAGATAGGTAGGTAGAGTAGATAGCTAGGTAGGTAGGTAGGTAGGTAGGTAGAGTAGGTAGGTAGGTAGGTAGGTAGAGTAGTTAGATAGATAGATAGATAGATAGGTAGGTAGATAGATAGATAGATAGATAGATAGATAGGTAGGTAGATAGGTAGATAGATAGGTAGGTAGGTAGAGTAGGTAGGTAGATAGATAGGTAGGTAGAGTAGATAGGTAGATAGATAGATAGGTAGGTAGAGTAGATAGCTAGGTAGGTAGGTAGGTAGGTAGAGTAGGTAGGTAGGTAGGTAGGTAGAGTAGTTAGATAGATAGATAGATAGATAGATAGATAGATAGATAGGTAGGTAGATAGATAGATAGACAGATAGATAGATAGGTAGATAGATAGATAGATAGATAGATAGATAGATAGATAGGTAGGTAGATAGATAGGTAGAGTAGATAGGTAGATAGATAGATAGGTAGGTAGAGTAGATAGCTAGGTAGGTAGGAAGGTAGGTAGAGTAGGTAGGTAGGTAGGTAGGTAGAGTAGTTAGATAGATAGATAGATAGATAGATAGGTAATAGATAGATAGGTAGGTAGGTAGATAGATAGATAGATAGATAGATAGATAGATAGGTAGATAGATAGATAGATAGATAGGTAGATAGATAGATAGATAGGTAGGTAGGTAGATAGGTAGGTAGGTAGAGTAGGTAGATAGGTAGGTAGATAGATAGATAGATAGATAGATAGATAGACAAGGCAGGCAATATAGATAGCAGAAGAGACAGGAGTAGGGTGTACAAGGTAGACTGCATATTTACCATGACCCCTCATAAAAGCTACAGACAGAACTATTTGTAGATTTAGAAGTAAATATCTCAAACTGTAACGCACCGTAATTTGCAGCTCTAAATAATTGCAGCCGCAACTATCACAACATAATCAGACAACATTTTTGCATCATTAAGCCACACAGACGCCGATAGAAAGACAGATAAATTCTTAACTCTTATTCTGCTAAATAAAACAACCTAAACTTTCAAGCCCATAATAAAAACCCAATTTCTTCCTATTTCAAAGGTACTTTTGAAGGAAATATAATCTTTATATCGGACAGCGTAGATCCAAGATCAGACTGCACAGAATGTGCAGTCTGATCTTGATCTACGCTGTCCGCAAAAGGTTAGTGAGTCGCGCTTAGCAACCGAAGGGTTAAAACAACAAACTAAAAGATTGCACAATTACGAAGATCGGCTATAATGGCTGCAGAATCATCTGTAAACTTCCCATTCGATTGCTAAAAATTGCATTTCCGAAATTCGTACCTTTCCTCGATAACCCTCGGGATAATTATTCTATTCTCAGACAATTTTATTACTTACGCGATGTAATCACAGACACACACACACACAGAAACAGAAATAAACAGACAGAAATAGGCGAAAAGAGATTGCATGTAAAAGCGAAGAGCGCCCTTGACCTAGATTCACAAATATTTTGTTAACAAAAGGTCTCCGGCCCCAACTTCTCATATTAAAAGACGGAAGATGCCGAGATTGTCCGAATAGCCTTTACGAAAAAGTCGATATTACACGATATTTACCGGTGAAGCATATACGGCCCCTACCTCTCATATTAAAAGACGAAAGCTGCCGAGATTGGCCGAATAGCCTTTACGAAAACTTCGATGATACACAATATTTACCGAGGAGATAGCGTTGTCTGCGCATGTCATATTCTTCGACGATTCGACTGTCTTATATGACGCATCATTACTAGCCCCGAAAGCGGGCTGACTGTAAATATTACGCTCTATAAAGTAGCAATGCTGAAAATAGTCTTTACGTATCAATACGTTTGAGGAGAAATAAGACCTGCTTAAATAGCAACAGATTTCTCTAAACTGGTGATCGTAGTTGAGTGAATTGCACGAGGTAGCGTTTTATTGGGTAAACCTTTTTTTTTGTTTTAAATTCAAAGTAGGAAAGTGGTTCGGTTCTGTACCCAGGATGCCCATATCAGATAGATGAGTATTTATAGAATGCCATCTAGCGGGAGATAATGGATGAGATAGCGATCGTAATTCGTAAAATTCAATACCTTTAACTATACTGCTAAAAATGTATCTCCTAAATATTACAACCATAATCATCATATTATAATCAGACAAACTTTTTTTCATAAAGCTGATACGAAGACGCCAATAGAGAGACAGACAGATTTTGAAGGACAAGAAAATTTGCACAATTACGAAGATCGCCCGCTAATAGCTGCAGAATCGTTTGTACATCCACGAATCAATTGCTAAAACTGTATTCCTGTAATTTGTGTCTCTCAAAGATGGCCTTAAGGATCGTCATTACACGATCAGACATCGTTATTACGTAATCGATGCAATCTGAATATAGTAGAGAGGTATTTTGCATCTTTTTCTGGGCTTTTTTACCCTTCGTATAATGTTGATATCTTAACTCTTTACCAAACGACACAATTTTAGACTGGTCCAAATTCAAAGTATTTGAAGACTAAAAATAAACATTACTAAAAAATTGAAACTTGTTTCCAGCAGGGTAGAAAAAATTGTGAGAAAAGGGGAAAATGCTGGTTAAAGATTTTAAGTTTTGACGGTCAAAAGTACGCGCAAAAGGTAGGCCAGCAAGTCTTAAAGAATGTGGCTAATGATGACAGAGCTTTGCCCAAGGACAGCTCTATACGTTTTTACTATATACCCATAAATGATCTGAGTTAAACACGAGCGTTACATTTAAGCCACAAATATACGAGCTAAGGATCAACTGTCGAAATTGATAATCGTGATAATGCTATGACTTTTATTGTCTATAGATTCCAAATAAAGGATATGTAATTATATGGAATTTTCCGTCGAGCCATTTTCGTCCTGGGCCCGTATTCACCAACCATTATTAAGAACGTCCTTTGTCTTATTCTTCGAGATTTTCTAATTGTGAAAGTAACAGAACTTCTGATTGGCTAAACCAGCTGGTTTAGCCAATCAGAAGTTCTGTTACTTTCACACTGATGAAATTCTGAAGAATAAGACCCAGACTGTTTTTAAGAGTGATTGGTACATATAGACCCTGGGTGTTCACACCTGGCACAGAAACAAAAAGGTTTCGTGTCAATTCTAGTATGTACATGTTCGTGTAAGTCTACGTTTTTTTTTTTTTAGCAAATTATGAACTGTATCCCTTGAGATAAAGTCATATAAAGAACCCGACGTAAGTTGGCATTTGAGGCAAAATTTCATTCAACTCGTCATACAGAATGCTACTAACCCACCGCCTGACTGAACAAGAGGACCACGGCCCTGTATCGCTCCTCTGGCTAATGAGTAAAAACACTATAAACCAAACATTACAATATTTGGCCAGTTGGTTTCAAACTTGAGGACATACAATTTCTTTTCTATAAAATCCTACGAGAAAGTTGTGACCCCCAGGCAAAGCCAATTTTGACCGCAAAGTTGTGACCCCCAGGCAAAGCCAATTTTGACCGCAAAGCTATAATTACTTGAATCCTGATGGAAGTCCACAAGATAAAAGCCCCATACCAAATAATACAGGTCTAGAATGTGTGGTTATAAACAAGAAGATTTCCAAAGATTTCTCTATAAAAGGCCCTGTAAAACATGAAACCCATGGGACAGGGAATAATTTAGTAGCCGTACTCTTTATTATGTTTAGTTACAAGATGACTTAGAAAGTTTTCGCCACAAAAGCCCTTGTAAAACTTGTGACCCCCGAGTGTGGGGACAAACTTGACCCCAAGGCTGTAATTGGGGCCCTCCTAGTAGAGGCTCAGTATACAAAGCAACATGCAAAATTTGGGCCTTATGGCTGGGTACGATAAGCCCATATAATACTTGTAACCTCCGGGGCCGGGCCAAATTTAACCCCTGGGTTATCATTTGGGCAATCACTTGATAAAGATACATGCCAAAGTTGGTAATCCTAGGTCCTATGGCTAGGTACCAGAAGGATTTTAAAGTTTTCTTTCTATAAGCCCATATAAAATTTGTGACCCCGGGGCTGGGCCAATTTTGACCCCAGGGCTATTATTTGAAGGAACACTAGATAAAGCTACATTCCAAATTTGGTAGCACTAGGCCTTATGGTTTCAGAGAAGAAGATTTAAAAAAAAATCAATAGTTTTCAATATTGTTGCCATGGCAACCAGAGTTTTTGAAGGAATAAAATTTCTTCAAGGAATTCTGAAGGGTGCCATGTCAGGATAATTTCTGTGAAGTTTCATCAAAATTGGTAGTTTCAGAGAAGAAGATGTTTGAAATAAAAGTTAACGCACGCACGGACGGACGCACGACGGACACCAGGCCATGACATAAGCCCGCTGGCCTTCGACCAGTGGAGGTAAAAACCGACCCATTGATCCACCAAACATCTAACCAAATAAAGCAAAGTCCCTTAAATATCGAAAACGGACATGGGCTACGCCAGAAGGTAACAGTATACATTGTATACCTAAAGCCAATAGTACTTGTTATATGTACTGACCTTTGCAAGGTGATCAAATCTTCCAAACAGTTCGTTGAGTAGTTTCACCAAATTTTCAGCTGAGCAATGAGAGGAAAGGCTCGTGAATCCAACAATATCAGCGAATAAAATGCTGTATAAAGATAAAACAAAAATAGATTATATATTTTGATCCATGCTTCGACAAAGACGGTTCAACCTTTTACCAAACGCCAAAATTTCACACTAGTCCAAATTGAAAGCACTTGCAGACAACAAAATAAACATAACTAAAAAATTGAAATTTGTTTCAAGCAGGGTAGAAAACATTGTGGGAAAAGGAGAAAATGCTGGTTACCAGCATTTTCTCCTTTTCCAACAATGTTTTCAAAAGGCTTCTGTCTCAGGGTCGTAAAAACCAGGGATTATTTGGTAAAGGGTAAATTAAGGATACGGCATCCTAATGGGCTTTGTGTAACATCGCCTTCCATCGCACGGATTCGACTGGTACATCAATTCAACTAAGACTCGGGTCATCCGTATTCGATGCGTCGAACCAGCATCTATCGGCCGATCGACTACGGATTACTCGAGTCTTAGCCGAATTCGTACGTATTTCGACGATGAAAGGCGATGTTACAGGAATCCGCGTTACGGTGCTCTATCCTTGAAGCATGCCCGTGACGCATTAAACAAAGCAAATTATCTCTTAAATGTGGATCGGTAAAATCCGTTTTGTCGAAAAATCGACTAAATCATGAGTTAGAATAGAGTTCTTGGAAACGCTAAAAACCTGCATCTGGCAAAAAGTTTTGACCCATTTCATTTATTCCATTCGGTTTAGCCAATCAGAAGTTGTGTTACTTACAAATGTAGAAAATCTTGGAGATTAAGACAAAGAATATTCTCAAGAATGATTGGTGAATACAGACCCAGGTTAGATATGGCTTAACTGAGTTTGTTCCTACTATCTACCTCTGTTCTAGACGACAAAAATGGGCGGGGGTGTGGGGGGGGGGGAGGCGGCGCATTCCTGTAAACTGAATTGTCTCCCAAGCCAGATAAAGATCAAAGGTCACCAAATAACAGATTGACCCTTTCACTTGTATTCCTTTGTTTTTATCCTTGGTTCCCCTTGGGATGTTTACGATATATCTACTAATGACATAGGATATATGTGTAAGGTCCCCATGTAATTGAAATCAAATACTGTTCTTAATCATCAGGAACTACGTATATCTCGTTTTGTAAAAAAAAATCTAACCAAATTTACTTTAATTGTTATATCAAGAACATAGCTATTCAGTGAAAGAAAATCAAGGATGAATACAAGGAATTCCATTATCAGGATAAATGTAGTATTGGAGAGGAATCAAGGAAATAACTGAAGGATGGTCCGCATTCAGTGCATCATAGAAGCACTATGCAGACAAAAAACTATATGCGGTGCAACTTCTTGGGTTTTCTTTACCCTTTACCAAACGACCACGTGTTAGTCTTATCCAAAGTGAAAGCATTTGCAGACTACAATTTCGCTGTGGCTCAAATGGTGTAATCTTTCTTTGATAGCGTAGAAATCACAGGGGAGGGGGGAGGGGGGCACAAAATGCTGTTACCAGCCCTTTTCTCTTTTTCTCACAATGTTTCCAGAATGCTTCTTCAAGGTCGTTAAAAGTCGGTAATGTGCGATAAAGGGTTAAACTTAGAATACATCGTGGAAAAAAGGAAAATACTGGTAGCGACCGGTTTTTTTCCTTTCTCACAATGTTTTCAAAAGCTATCAGCATGACCGTAAAAGAAACATCATTAGATGATGGGTTACAGAAATTTGTAGCCATTATAGATTTGTATTATAGCAAATGTTACGATAATTACGCCAGTAATTGATAGAAACACGAAAACTAGTGATATATCAGTCACATGACGATTCCTATACTTCCAGTTGAAATTCTTTAAGCCTGTACATATGTTTTTGATTTAAAGACACCGGGTTTCCTTCAAGCGTGTTTTTATTTTCAGGCAGACGCTTTTTTTTCGACTTTAGAAAATAAAAGATGATGACAAGAGGAATACCTGGCTCATTAAAACCAACTTATTCGTCTGCAACAATATTTATGACATAAACCCGTTTAGTCTGATCTACGTGATTTATCCTTATTGTATAAGGCTGCTTTCGACGGCGTCATTATGCAAATTGTAACGGTTTCCATGTTCTTTGCAGTCTCTTCTTTATCTACATTTAAAACAAAGGCATCCTGAGTACTTTGAGCACCATCTTGTACCTTATCCTGCTAAACAAGCGAAATGAAACTTTTAACTCGTTAGTTTAAAACTAAATTTTCGCTATTCCAAATGCATTTTTGCGCTAAATAATTATATCCTTATCGGACATTGTAGATCTAAGATCAGACTGCACGTTCTGTGCAGTCTGATCTTGCATCTACATTGTCCGCAAAAGGCTTGCGAGTCGCGCTTCGCAACCTAAGGATTAAGGCTTTACATTTTAAAAAAGCTTTAAATGCAACACTTGCACTTAAAATCAACGGTAGATCGAACTAATGGGTTTTGAATACTGACCTTACGCACTCATGCCGTTGTATATAAATTTTATGGAACATCCCTTGGTGCGGTGACGTAATATCGTTCTTCATCTCCATGGCAACGTGCTGTGGTAGCACACTGAGTAGAAGCTTTTCCTATAATTAAAGATGACTGAAAATTACCAACAAAAAAAACAATGAAGTTCGACAAGCAAACTTTCCTAAGATAGTCTGCCTTCACATTTGAAACTAAAAAGAAGCATTCTCGTCTGATCCACTCTAAACTGCATCGTAATTCCAAATTTAGTCAAGCAACACATTTTCCAATTGGCTGAATAATTGGTAACCAAACTGCGTTGCTTTGAATTTTAGAAAAAAAAAAAGGTTTGGGTGTAAGATATACAGCGTTATTTGAATGATTTGTGAAATTCGTATACAACAACAGTTCCGCATATTGCCCTAAATATAAATTCTATGACGATTTATTTGAAAGGCCGAACAAGACTTTTTAGGCCAAAGAAATGGCTTTCATTGGAGTCAAGGATGAGAACGGAATGGTTGGTGAAAACTGTTTCTAGACATGTCTGTTCAACCGAAGGAGATCACCATCCGCCTAGTGCATAGGTATATATTCTCTGACTGGTTATCACCACTTTATCGGCGTACCAACTTTTTGGTACAAATAACAGATGAATAAATAGACATTTTTCATTGGTCAAAAGGTTAGACGTGAATTTTTCAAAGGTTCCTGCCTATTTGCTATCAAATTTACGCCGTCTATTGTTTTAGCTCACCTGAACACGAAGTGCTCCAGGCGAGCTTTTGTGATCGTGCTGTGTCCGTCATCTGTCATGCGTCGTCCGGCGTTCGTCGGCAATTATCCGTCTTGTGTCGTCAACCTTTACCGTATGTGTGCTTTAGAGCAACATTTTCATTCCGATACTCATGAAACTTCTTCAGTATGTGTGTCTTGTTGATATCTCAGACGACTTAAAAAATGGGTCAAGTCCGGCCGAAAACTAGGTCACTAGGTCAAATCTTAGGAAAAAAACTTGTGAATACTCCAGAGGCCACATTTTCAGTCTAATACTTTTGAAAGTTGATCAGAATGTTTGTTTAGCTAATACCTCGGACGAGTTTGAAAACAGGTCACGTTAGGTCAAAAACTTAGTCACTGGGTCAAATCTACTCAAAAAAACTTTATGTACTTTCTACAAGACACATTTTTAGTTTTATTCTACAACATTTCTTTTACCCTTTCTAAGACAAATTTCACAATTTGAGCCATATTTGTCGTCTTCATTGACACCTTCGCAAGCCAAGGCTACTATCACTACGTGGATCTTACCTTGGCGGATTGAGTCCGATTTCGAGATTCCCGCGATACGCCTCTATTGGATGAAGCTTATTATCTCCCTTTACATCACATTTCTTATAGCCAATGAAATATCGTTTTACAAACCGCTTACGAATACAATAATTCAACATGAAGCGATAATCACAAACGTACTTCGACATTCCACGGTCAAGTGCTGGGATATAGCCTAAAATCTTTGATAATTGATTAGTCACACTGAAACTTTCTGTAAATATTGTTCGTCTATGTCTTTTTCGGTAATAAATCATTACAGATCCTGCACACATCCACGGAGCTATTCATGTTTACCATCTGTTTTTATCCGAAAGGTCGCGACCTTGTTCTATTTTTATCAAAGATGAAATGTGCAGTTAGAGCTCGCTGCTGCCAGTGAAAATGCGTATCGGGGGAATGTCGAAATCAAGCTCGATCCACCAAGGGTAGGGTAGCGTAGTGGATCGTCGCCCTTGGCTTGCAAAGATGCTTCGATGAAAAGGCGAGACGAAATTTACATCGTTGGGTAAAGACTCAACTCGGCAACTAAACCGTTACCTTTCTAAATACAACGAATTAAACTTCGAACTCTTTACCACACAATCCCGACTTTTAACGCCCCTGAGAAAGAAGCCTTTTGAAAACACTGGGGGAAAAGGAGAGAATGCTGGTAACAAGCATTTTCTCCTTTTCCCACAGTGTTTTCTACCCTTCCCAGACCCTTCTCAGTCACCTTTCTTTTGTCGTCTGCAAATGCTAACAATTTGGACCATTCTAAAATTTTGTCGTTTTTGTAAAGAGATAAGCCGATGGTAAAAACCTGAGTAATACTACCTCAAACTTACTTTAGGAGAAAAAATTATCTGCTTATCAGACAATGTAGATCAAAGATCAGACTGCACGTTCTGTGCAGTCTGATCTTGATCTGTATTGTCTGCAATAGGTCAATGAGTCGCACTTAGCAGCCAAAGAGTTAAAGGTTATGTAAAGTTCACGAATTGCTTCAGATGCGCAGCTATGTATACTTGGATTGTTCTCTGCGTTAAACAACAGGGTTTTTTCGTTCCTGGAAATACATAGAAAAATCCCTGACTGCGACCAGGAAATGTGAGAACATAGAGAAAAACACCCTGACCGCGACTTATGAACGAAATAAACTTTTTCCAATCAAGAAAAATAGAGTTAACAGTACAAGGCATTCCTGCCAGATTATAGGTAAAATAAAATGTCACAAGAAATAGGTATAAGACCAGGCAGCAAATTAAAAGCTTGTTGATCTTTATCTGAAAATTCCAAGAAAAAAAGAAAAAAAAAAGACGAATGTGGGTAGAGTTACGGGATAGTTAATGATCAACTAATCTGCCGGGCTATTTCTGTATTCCTTTAATGAAAAACAGAAAGGTCTTAGTGCCAAAATCGCTAATATTTAGACTAGAAAGTACTTCAGTAATGAGCTCCTCCCCTCGTGAAACAATATCGCTGCAGATGATTTTGTAAAACATCCTTGTAAAAAAAATATTTTAAAAAAAAGTTTTTATATTCGCGGTGTCCACATTTGGCGATTTCCTAAATTCGATTTTTCGGGCTGGTTTCATTTTAGCATATCTTATCTGCGCCGCTAATAAACATTAATTAACATTTGAAACATCAGTGCATTTGGAAACATTGCTAATAGAAAAGAAATAAGTCATCTGCAAGGAGGTAATTAGTCAACAGATAAATTCTGATGCCCCTTGATCAAGACTGTTGACGGAATTGAAAACAGCTCGGTTGAAATAAAGTAATGGCAGTGTTTTTTCCCAGTATTATTATGTCCTTTCCTATTTAGCGAGGAAAACTACATTTCAGAAATTCTCTAAGTAGCTATACTTTCGGACGGTCACCTTTAACGCAATATTTCGGACAGCCTACACTTTTAACTTTATATTTATCCATACTCAATAAAGCATAGGGTCTGTAATGTATATTTGTTAAAATACTGATCTCACTTTGTACACTAATGAAATGGATAACATGAAATAGGGGAGGAAAAAGCAGTCACGAAAGCATTTCGGCCACGGAGTTCGCCATTGTTGCGATTTGCCTGACCTGATCACGTAAAGTTTGGGACAGGTAATCCAGACTAGGTCGGCAGCAGCAAATTAGTTTGAGGAATTGAGACTGAGAACTCTACATATCTTCACTGGCACTATGCTAGAACAAAATGCCTTGCCATAAGACAACCCAATCACGGTAGCACAGATTCAAACCAACTGCACTATATATACCACTTTGATTATATGACGACGGCAAATTTCCGTAAGTTCCATTAAATGTAGGTCATGGTGTCAGTTGAATTTCGGTCAATGCATTTTTCATGAAAATTGTGCGAAAAAGAGAAATTTTCAGACATTTAGGAAGACAAAAATATTCAAAATCTCAAGATCATTACCCTTACCCTTGATGCTTTACTAGTAGCTCTTTACTAAACTTAAATCGACTATGATTTAAAATGTCGATACCGAGGGAAAAAAGCTCTTGAAAACATTGTGAGAAAAAGCAGAAAATGCTGCTTACCAGCATTTTCTCCTTTTCCCACGATGTTTTCAAAACCTGTCTTCATAAAGACCCTAAACCTGGGAACTGTCTGCTGAGAGGTTAACCAACAGCGATTGGAGACAATAACACAAGCGTGAATGATAAATGCAAAATTAAGTCTTGGCGAGGAACAGTAATGTGAGAAAGCTCTGTTAACGCGCAACATTCGACATTTCTTAGCGGTTCTCTCTTGTCTTTTCGTTTTATATTTTTTATTGCGTCGAATGAACTTGGCAGCGACAATATTACTTTACTTTAACGGCAAGTAAAGCTCTTTTGAAGCTGTTAGAAGCGTCCTTTTAAAGGCAATCGAAATCGTGTTTCTTTGTAGCAGTTTATTTCTTTGCATAATTATAATATGTTTTTGATTTTATGATTATTAGGTTTTTTTTCCTAATTAACTGAAAAGAAAATCTGCATGACGAATTCATACAAAAAGAAAAAAAACCCACCAGGGCGGATGGCGTAAATTAATGAAGACTATATACGTTCTGTGAAGTCTGACCTTGATCAATGTCTGCAAAATTGCATTAAGTCGCACCTAGCACAGCCTTGCAGCCTAAGCATAAATGGCAGTACCATTTTACCATACAGTGCTCGTGAAAAGGCATTTAGTCAGGTCTAACAGTCTAAACAGTAAGGATACTTTTTGTATACCAAACAATGTCCGGAAAAAAACCCACTGAACCTTACCTTGAGCCCTAACCATTAGTCTCACTATCGTGATATCATACGATGTCGGCAAAACAACATGGAAGCGGGCCTTGCAGCCGAACCATTTATGATACCACTGTTTTACCACTGGATGTCTGCATAGAGCAGTAGGTCGCACCTAGCCGCCTATGCAGTAATGAAACTTTTATTAAATCAAAAACATGTCTGCAAAAAAACAACAACATCCTAAACGTTATTTAAATTCTTGTTATACCATGCATTCAGGCTTGCCTTAAGTCCTAAGCATCAACGCCACAGTTGTAATACTATTGAAAGCCTGCAAAAAGCATTGATGCTTGCCCTATGGCATAAGTATTAATGTCAGTGCTTTTATACAATACAATGCCTGCAAAAAAGCATTGACGCTTGCCTTAATTCCTAAGCATCAACGCCACTGTTGTTATACTCTTGAAAGCCTGCAAAAAAGCATTTATGCTTGCCCTAAAGTATCAACGCCATTGTTGTTATACTATTGAAAGCAATTTAAACAGCATTCAGGCTTGCCTTTTGTCCAAAGCACTAATGCCACTATACAATGCCTGCAAAAAGCATTGATGCATGCCTTAAGTCCTAAGCATCAATGCCACTGTTGTTATACTATTGAAAGCAATCAAAACAGCATTCAGGCTTGCCTTATGCCCAAAGCACTTATGCCGCTGTACAATGCCTGCAAAAAAGCACTGATGCTTGCCTTAAGTCCTAAGCATCAATGCCAGTGTTATTATTCTATTTAAAGCCCGCAAAAAAGCATCAATTTGATGCTTGCCTCATGTCCTAAGCACAAATGACACTATTGGTATACAATACAATGCTTGCAAATGCTTGCAAAAAAGCATTGAGTAGCGCGTAGCCGCGTAAGTGTTAATGACACTGTTTTCATACCCCACAAGCCTGCTAAAAAAACCATGGAGTTGCGTCAAGCAGCCTAATGGCACTAAATTACACACCGTGCAATGTGTTTGATGTAGAGATAGTCTTTTACGACTTCAGCAGTTTCCCCAAGAATAGGTTCTGACAGATATATGTTACCATACACAGTTCTTAAGCCTTAGGCTGCCAGGCGCTAATCACGCACCTTTTGCGGACAGTGTTGATCAAGATCAGACTGCACAGAACGTGCAGTCTGATCTTGGATCTACACTGTCCGAAACGGAGGTATTTTTCCAGGAAAATATATTTGGAATAGAAATATTTGGGATTTTACTATTGGCTCGAAGGTTTCATTTTAGTTATTTAACGGAATAACGGTTATCTCTCTTTTTTGAGAAAAGCCTATATTTATCCATACTCAAAACCATTTGAAGAAGAAAATCAAAAATAGCTGGAACATACAGTCTGTCACTGAAAAAGGTAGAAAACACGTGGGAGATGTAGAAAATGATGATTAATATCACTTTCTCCTTTCCAAAATTTCTCTATAAATCCTCGTCAGGGAGAGTTTTTGAAAGAAGGGGATGTTTGTTAATGGTTTGAGTGATAATAAATTACATGTGCATGACGGTGCGTGTGCTTGGAAATCATGTTCCAAGATAAGAGAACACAGATCCAATCTTTGTCGTATTTCAGCGAAAGCTAGAAAACATATGATACATGTTTTTAGTTAATTTTATTTTTAGATTTAAAACAAAAAAACAGTATGTTCAATATCTATAAGATAAACCAAGAAATAATGACGATAAAAAAATTGATTAGTGAAATGATTTACACTGCTTTCAACTACAACAGTCATACAAAGGCCACATCTCACTGGTTCATAAGTATCCTGGGTGTTTCAGCAGTACTAGCCTAGTCTCTGAGGTACCTTGTCCAAAGTCATTCTCATAAAAAAAACTTGGTTACCAATAACGATCAACATAATAATTGTGAAAAATACCCATGATTATGTGCTCTTTACATATGTATGTTACGCGCATGACTTGATGAGCCTTGTTATGGCAAAAGAGGGCTTAATGCATCTCCGTGATGCGTCATACGAATCACACCATCAAATAATTATGGCTCCAAAAAAGTCACAGTTTTTTTGTTTTGTTTATTTGTTTTAAACAACCGACTAAATTAGAAGGTAAAATGGTCCTTTGACATACAGTAAATTGACTAATAGCGAAAAGGGTCGACCCAGGTCAGCCTGCGCGGACTGCGCAGGCTGACCTGGGTCGATACTTTTCGCAGATGCATTAGGCTCTTCTTTTTACAGAGCATAGCTCAAATGTTTAAACGTCTCTTTTAATCAGTGTTCTACTATTCAAACCACAAGAAAATGTGAAAGTCGTTGGCATTTATTAATCTTTTCCGCCTTTCTTGTAAGGATAAACAAGCGTATGAAATGCACACCAAACCACAAAATTTCAGACTGGTCTAATTTGCAAGCATTTTGCGGACGACAATTCAATTGTGACTTAAACGACAGGATATATCTTTGAAAGGGTAGCAAACATTGTGGGAAAAAGGAGAAAATGCTGGTTACCAGCATTTGCTCCTTTCCTCGCAATGTATTCAAGGTCGATAAAACTTGGGATAGAGTGGTAAACGGTTAACAAGCCAAATCAACGCTATCAGATAGGCACCTGAATACGCAAGGAATGCTAGGAACTTTTATATATTAATGGTAAATCTGTGCCATAAATCTATTTTTAGAAACCACACGACCTTGTGTAAGCAACCCAAAGAAAAAATATTCAAAGAAAGGAAAATTATTCTTTTGAATGATACAGGACATGCATTTGATAATTATTTAAAGGTGGGTATTTAGGATTTTTACATCTCACCAAATTAAAAAAATATATGTATCACTGAAATTCATATGAAAAAATAATACGAATCATCAATAATTAAGATTCATAAAATTACAAAAAAAACTTTTTTTGATGGTGTTCCCTTAAAAGGCTACGTAGCCTCTTAAGGTATTTTCAGATTTCGCGCCAAAATCAATAAAGCATTATGGGAATGTCAAGTGACTGGCACGTGACTCATAACGCTTAAATTCCATTACATAACAAACATGTAATAATTATTTTCCATAATGTCTTCTTCGGACGCTATGTTTGAAACTTCGTCTGTATATTCCTGTATGTAAATGAGCGAATTGATCATCTAGAAATAGAACGTGTCTCCTGGTGGTGTCGACATGGGCCGTAGAAAATCTCTATTTTCTCGTGTTGTCGGATGGTTTTAAATGAAAATTAAAAGGCTTTGGGAGTGTAAGGAGGATTTTTTTGCATTTTTGTAAAATTTTCGTCCCAAGATCTGAAGGGCCACCTTTAACTGGAAAACTCTGCCTTGCGGTTGAAAGAAAAAGTCCGGAGGACGAGTTTTCTAACTCTATCACACCTCATTCGAGTGACATTTTTTTTGATATCATACAACCATTATATCATACAATCATTATGTTTCTATTTTTATTCTAATAAATATCAAAAATGGTACAATTTGAACCGTTGTCTGCGCATGTCATATTCTTCGAAGATTCGACCTGTCTTGTATGACTCAACACTAGCCCCAAAAGCGGGCAGACTGTAATATTACGCTCTATAAATTAGCAATGTAGAAAACAGCTTTTATTAATACGTTTGAGGAGAAATGATACCTGCTCTAGCTCCAGATTTCTCTAGACTGCTGATCATAGCTGAGTGAATTGCACGAGGTAGCGTTTTATTGAGTAAACTTTTATTTTAGTTTGAAATTCAAAGTAACGGTTGTCGAGTAGGAAAGTGGTTCGGCTCTGTACCCAGGATGCCAAAATTAGATAGATGAGTATTAATAGAATGCCATCTAGCGGGAGGTCATGCAATATGAACAGTAACGAAAAAAAGTAGTTCCGGCAAACACTCTAAAACTATCGTCACTAGTAATGATATCATAATTATAATCACTAATGGTCTTATTCAGTGTTGAATTCGTAGCAATTCACTGATAGGAGTAAAATAAAGTTACTAATCTTTTGCCCCGCAGTTATCCTTAATGTGATTTATCTGTATCTGAAGTATTAAGAAAGTAGAATTTACATTTTGGAAGTCATTCTACGGACAAAAACCTGAAATATCAAACAACAAAGGGTAACTCCAAACTACTGAGCACAGAATGACAGATCTTTAGCACTGCATTCAGTGTCATTCGCATACTTCGGGTGATGGGAGCCATCAAGTCCCTCGACTGTATCTGGTAGCTTGATATGCACCTACATGATACATTTCATCACCGGAAATACGCCGATTTACCGTTCTGAAAATCGTAACCCTTAACCCTTTCCCAAACGATAAATTTTAGACTCTTCCAAATTCAAAGAGTCTGCAGACGACAATTCTAAATTTGTTAAAAAATGGCAGAAAGTTCTCCAAATGGATAGAAAACACTGTGGAAAAAGGAGAAATTGCTCGTTACGAGCAATTTCTCCTTTTCCCGCAGTGTTTTCTAATGGCTTGTACTCATGCAGACTCGTAAAAACCAGGGCTTGTTTGGGAAACAGTTAAAAAAGAAAATTTGTCTCAATTCTCTGCCGAAATCTTTCTAACTTTATTTCAGTTGACAAGCGGTTTTTGCATTCATTTTTTAACGTGGTTTATCAATTGCTATTGAAGTTTTCACCGACAGACAGATAGACAGATGTGAATAACTTCATCGAGGTTGTTTATAAATGTCGTTGCTAAAAAAGTGACAGTATGTAAGATTACATGATTCGCAGTTGAAATGGAAAGGGCCGTTATACAGACGAGGTTAGATGTAGGTACGGAATCCGCCAAGTTGTAACGATGCGTTTTATCTGTCTTGAAGGTTGAAGTCAACAGAGTACTTTAGAAGTTATTATCCGGAAATAAAATAAGGACAGGAACTTCAGAATAATGATGAGGAGATTACGGGTTCTCATGCCCTGCATTCAGTCTTAATGAAATCGATCCCTCTCTGAAGTATGAAGTCAAAACCTTTTATGCTTCTGAGGTTATGCCCTGGGAAAATCTTATGGCCTGTAACTGTACTCAATATCATCTGTCTGTCTGAAGTATGAAGTCAACAGCTTTTATACTTTTGAAGTTGTGCTCCAGACAAAAATCCGAAATGTAATATAAAAAAAGGACAATAACTCTGAAAATACTGAACATAAGGTTACAGTTCTTGTGCACTGTTCTTGTCCTTAATGTGATCTATCAGCACTGTTTGAAATATTAACTTAATAGCGTTTATACTTTAACCCTTTCCCAAACGACAAAATTGTAGACCAGTCCAAAATAAGGGCACTTGCAGACGACAAAATAAACGTAAGCCAAAACTTGATATTTGTTTCCAGCATGATGGAAAACATTGCGGGAAAAGGAGAAAATGCTGGTTACCAGCATTTTCTTCTTTTCCCACAACGTTTTCAAAATGTTTCTATCTCAGGGCCGTAAAAACCAGGGATTGTTTGGTAAAAGGTTAACATTTATGATGCATACAAAACTCCAAATGTACATTAACAAAGGGCAATAACTCCAAAATACTGAAGGCAGGGTTACCAACAAGATGGACTTGCTTATAGTATCATGCATCACGAAGATGCATTAAGCCCGCTTTTGGCCAGAGCATGGTGCATGCCCATTCCTACACGAAAACAAGAGCTTCGCAAAGCGGCGCATATACGCCTAAACCCTTTCCCAGACGATAAATTTTAGACTTTCCAGAGTTTGCAGACGACAATAACCGTCAATTTCAAATTTGATAAAAAAGTCAGAAAGTTCTCTAAATGGGTAGAAAACACTGTGGGAAAAGGAGAAATTGCTCGTTACGAGCAATTTCTCCTTTTACCACAGTGTTTTCAAAAGACTTGTACTGCAGACACGTAAAAAACAAGGGCTTGTTTGGGAAAGCGTTAAGGGGCTTGTCAGTGAAACTGGTTAAAATCGAGAAAGCTATCAGGAATCAAAATGTTAAGTCACATGCACAACTAAACTTGATAGAGATCATTGTGGTTAGTTTGATCATAGTCCAATGGAAGCTGTAGAAAGAGTTGCACACAAAGTTACTAACGGACGCACGGACGAACGGACGGACGTTCTTAGGGGACGGACCTTGTGGGGTCGAATTGCTCTTTATTCAATGTAACAAAAATAACCCCACAAGAGCACCTTTTTTAACCCCACAAGCCTATAACTCCATAACTACCAGATGGACAGAATGAACCCCATAGAGACTAAACGTACAGTCACCTGTAACCCCACAATGTCGGGCTCGTAAGTACGGGCAGACGAACCAACGGACGGACGGACGGACGGATAACATAATACAACCCTTCAGGCGTATTATAACTAGACGGCCCTGAACTGGGCATAAAATCGCTCTACTGGCAGAGATTTTGCTTTTATGCTAGCTGACGTTGTGATTTTAGACAATTCAATGTGAAATCAGTATGAATGAAAGCACTTATGAACAAAGAATAGAAATTTTTAACTTTGAATCACTACTTTTCCCATACTCATGGTCAGATTTTTTTCAAAATCAATAGGGTTCCAGCTGTTGGTGAGACAAAGCAACTGTGCCAGTTCCATAACAATCTGACCACAAATGCTGACTTCATCAAGTAAATTAAAAAGCGAACTTTTCATCTCAAACTGGCTACTTTTCCATTACTGTTTGTTGGATTTTTTCAAAGTCAATAGGAATGAAGCTATTGATTAGATAAACTATGAACAAATCACAAAAATCTGATCACAAATATATACTTTATCATGTAAACAAGCAATGAAAATGTTCAACTTGAAATGGTTACTTTTCCCATACTTTTTTTTTCAAAATCAATAGGGTTTAAGCTATTGAGGATATAAACAAACTATGCAGGTTTCATGAAAATCTGACCACAAATGCAGACTTTATCGCGTAAACAAGAAATGAAAGCTTCGAACTTGAAATGGCTACTTTTCCCATAATGTTTGTCTGTTTTTTTTTAAAATCAATAGGGTTAAAGCTATTGATGAGATCAACAAACTGTGCAAGTTTCACGAAAATCTGACCACAAATACAGACTTTATCGAGTAAACAAGAAATGTAAATTTTAAACTTGAAATGGCTACTTTTCCCGTACTGTTTATCGGATTTTTTTCAAAATATTTAGGGTTAAAGCTATTGATGAGATAAACAAACTGTGCAAGTTTCACGAAAATCTGACCACAAATGCAGACTTTATCGCGTAAACAAGAAAAAGACTAACGGACGGACGAACAGACGGACGGACGACGGAAACCACGCCATGAATTAAGCTCTGCTTGCTTTCAGCCAGTAGAGCTAAAAAAGTGTTAAGAGCTAATTGAAACACGCAACTATTGCACTATTTAAGAGGTTTTCTTACTAAATTAAATATCAAAAAGCGAAAGAAACAACCGATACAGGTGGTATAAGATAATATTGCTCGTATATACTGTGCAGTCTGCACCCTTCACGTAATCTTATTGTAGGCTAACACTGTCCGCAAAGAACGCATCTTGTTCCCTTTCACCGTGGAAAGGTTTAAACACGCTCTCCTTATCAAAAGGGAATAAAAAGATGTGTCTACACTAAGTGCCCTCAAGATTTCCTCAAAGCTTTATGATCTTGGAACATTTTTTTCAGTCTTTTTTTCCTGTTTACAGTTCATGAAGTACAATTTATTGTCTGGACATGACCCTTAGGCTGCTAAGCGTAACTCAATGACCTTTTGCGGACAGTGTAGATCAAGATCAGACTGCACAGAACGTGCAGTCTGATCTTGGATCTACACTGTCCGGTATTAGGATATTTCTTCTCCAAAAATTAGGTTTAAAGAAGCATTATGTGTTTTGTACCATAGCTCTGAAAGTTTTAATTAACTTATTTAAGATTAGACTTAACTTATACCTCACGCAAACCATATCTTTTTCCCCTTGTAATACAGCAGATCACTTTTGAAAACATCGTGGTGAAACGAGAAATGGCTCGTCAATAACAATTTGTCCCAGTCCTACAATACCTTCTCAAGTATTCGCGTATCAGCGTTGAATTTATTTTTTACTTCCATATTTTTCAGCTTACATTTTTGCAGTGGTGTCAAGTCAACTGCAGTTTTTTAAAGGGAGGTATCGAAATGAAGAAATTATAATTTCATACCAAAGGACAAAAAGTTCGACCTGTCAAGCAATTTAAATATGACGTAAAGGATTTGTTTTGCTATTGAGAGAGGAGGAAAAAAATGTGGTAAAATAAAGATTGGCATCAGTTGTCTAATTTCCCCTTGATGTTAGGGTCATTAAACTCGCAGGGTTGTTTGGCAAAGGGTTAAAGACAAAGCATTTTATTGGCACTTAAAGTTACTTGACTGCTTGTGTGCTTGTTTGATTGTTTGCTTAAACTGCCAATCAAATTCACAGAAGATCTGCATCCGACAATAAACCCGAAGAGCGCTAAACAAACCAAACAGAGACTTTTCTCCGAAAAATACAACCTTTATCATCGCACGCAATTTCATGGTTGCTTTTGTCTGCAGTGAATTGGCAAAGCAGACAGTGTAGATCATAGATCAGGCTGCACGAAACGTGCAGCCTGATCTTGATCTACACTGTCTGCAAAAGCAACTAGATCTACAGTCGTAAAAGGCACTTTAGGGGTTAAAAACTTCAAGTGGCCATTTCTGGGAAAGTCTCGCCGCATTGAATATATACTAGATCAAAGACAGACTGCGTGTTCTAGGAAGGCTGATTCTGATTTACATTCTCTGACAAAGCGAAATGGGTTGCCATCAGTAGAGTTAATTCCAGCAATGGCGCGAGAGAAGATCTACTGCTCATCGCGGAAGGATATTTCACTAGCTAATATTCAATGAACTTCCGGTTTAACACAATCACAATGAGAGAAAAAACAGGCGGCTTAACCAACTTCTGCGCAAGTATGTTATTGGACACCTGGCGTGTACTATTGAGTTTAACCAGGTAAAAGTTCTTTTCTCGACTTTTTCTTTTCATAGGTTTTGTGAAACATACTCTTATTTCGTTCAATTGTCTATCACTTACGGCATGACTTGTGAAACAGTTTTTGTCTAGAAAATAAGGGGTTATAGACATTCGCCTTGCATTCCCGACTTAAAAGCTGTCACAACAACTGACATGAAAACACAAACTCTCATACCAGCTAAAACTGCAGATTTGTTTCATGGTATATGAAAAATGTGGAAAATGCTTATCTGTCCGCGCTCTGATAACATTACTGGAAGCCGTGATAAACGGATTCTATTCTATCTGATATATATTCTGACGGATATGCACTGTGCACTTCCAGTAACACATTTACCTATAGGCCTACACGTGACAATATCATTCTGGCATAAAACCATCCAAGTGAAGAATTAACCATACACAGAGAAAGTTGGATTATTTGTTTATGGACACCAAGGTAGCAGACGATGTCTGTTTCCTGTTTTGATACGGTTAGTGAAAGATGTGATAAAGTCAGCCCCCTCTGTCCTGCATGTTCTGACGGACATGCCCCATACACTTCCGGTAAAACTGACAATACACCGCCAGCAAACATCGACAAGACGGTGTCTGTTTCTTATTTTGACAGGGTCAGTGAAAAGTGTCATAAAATGAATCTAAACTGTCGGACATGCTCCGACGTTTATGCATCGTGCACTTCCGGCAATATAACGAACCCCTAAAATGACAATAATCCAATAGTCTGGAATAAGACCACCAAATCCCCCTGAAAGCTAAATATACAGGGGAGGTTAGACCACTTTGTTTACGGACACCAAGGCAGTAGACGGTGTCTGTTTCGTGTTTTGATAGGGTCGGTGAAAGACGTGATAAAGTAGTACAGCTGTCTGCTGTTTCCAAATTATCTTGGAATAAAACCATTTGTCTGCACTTTATTTATATACACCGCATACTTTCATACAGCTATGGTGAACCAAAGGGGCCATCCTTAAGGTGAGAGATGGGTTATGTTCCTTGCACAATTAAGAAAATTTGAATTAATGAATAGAAATACAACAATTCTATTTCTGCATTGTTTAAAGTGTGGATTTCCCCATGTTTTGACTCCTTTATTGGCCATTGTTACTCTTAACAATTACTGTTCGACATAGACTAAAATTGTCGGGGAACTGTCTCTAAAACTTCTATCGTACAAACTATGTAGACTCTATTGCAGCTGCCAATCAGACACAATATGTAGACTGTACAGCAGCTGCCAATCAGACGCAATATGCAGACTGTACAGCAGCTGCCAATCATAGGCCATTGGCAGACTGTGGCAGCATATCAGATGCAGTCTGTGGAATTTACCCGAACCAGGGTCCGTATTCGACAACCGTATAGTTAAGAACGTTCTCGGTCTTATTCTCTAGAATGTTCTACATTTGAAGGCAACAGAACTTCTGATTGGCTAAACCATTTGGTTTAGCCAATCAGAAGTTGTGTTGCCTTCAAACCTTGAAAAACTTGAAGAATTAAACAAAGAATGATCTCATAGTTGGTAAATACGCCCCCACTCCATATATGAAAACAAAAACTTAGCCTTACCAATTTCTCGTTTTCGTCCTCTATCTCCAGTCGAGAGGCAATGCAATTCTTCGTCTGTACAAAGGTTTTCCTCTGGGCTTTTTCGGTGGTATTGTGTATAAACAGTCCGGCCACATTGACTGCAACGTAGAGGATCGTGTTTGCAACCATCTGAAAAATAAACATTACCAAGGAAATAATTTTTGTTATCTTTAATACAATACAATACAATACGTTTATTCAATACTTAGGCCACTGGCCCATTTTATATTGCATGCTATATTCAGAGAGTGTATTAATTATATCCAGCAGAGTATGGAGCGGTGTATGGAGCAGAGGAATGATCTGGGTCATTATTCTACATATAGAAATGACCCTCCGGGGTCATTTCTCTACGTAGAGAAATGACCCTGGTCATTTTGTAGGGGAGGGTCATTTCTCTGCATTACACCGCCATAACAACCAGTAATGATCTCTGTCTATATTTCGCACACTGTCCTTATTCGGAACCAGTCTTTAATTTAACCCTTTACCACATAATTCCTACTTTTGAAGACCTTGAGAAAGAAGCCTTTAGAAAACATTAAGAGGCTACGTATCCCTAAACCATTCAACGAACGACAAAATTCTACACTAATCCAAATTGAAACCACTTAGGGACACCAATATAAAAAGGACTCAAAACTTGAAATTTGCATAAGGACAGAAAGAAAATACGGTTAGAAAAGGAGAAATGCTGGTTAAATTAGCATTTTTTCCTTTTTTCTGGGGATTGAAATATCTTTTCAAAATAATATTTGGAGTTTGATTTCTTTTTATTCATGTATCCTTATTTCATGAGTATTTTCAAAAGGCTTCTTTTAACAAGGATAGTTAAAAGTCGGGAATGTCTCGCAGAGGTTTAAACTTTTCACCAAACATTTCTTTGTTTTCTTTGCCCCCAATTGGAAGTCAATTTCTGTGGAAAAGAAGCTTTAAAAATATATAATGGGAATAGGAGACAATGGTAACAAGCATTTTCGCTTTTCTCAAAACGTTTTTTTTTTTCTTTTCTTAATGCTATGTCTGCTTATCGTGTCTCACTGACCTTCAAGTTGCGGACATTGTAGATCAAGATCAGACTGCACAGAACGTGCAGTCTAGATTCTATGAATCTATAATCATGTGACGACATTCATGATACATTACATTACAGAGATGCGTTAAGCCCGCTTTTGTCAGAGCATCGCTCAAGTGAAATATACATCCAGAATCATTCATGTTCACATAGAGAGAAACATTTAAGACGTGACGGATCGCGAGGTCGTGCTTCTATTTTTAGTTTGAAAAAAAAAATGTCAGTTACAACATTAACCTTGGCGGACACACTTTTTCATTTTACAACGAACTAATTAACAGAACAAAGTGGCAAATTGAAAAAGTGCTCGTAATTATGAACTCCCGGGTTAACCGAAATGTCTTCCAAAGCATTCTTGTATGTACTCCTTGCCACACAATCCCAAGTGTCCATGACAATGAGATAGAAAACTTTTTTAAAACATTGTGGGAACAGGAGAAAATGGGGATAAGCAGCATTTTCTCCTTTTTCCAAATTGTGTCCTAGCGAATTAAAAACCAATTCGGTCATTTTAGTCAAATTTATTGTGTTGTCTGCACATATCTTCAATTTGGACTTCAATTAGCTCCTATGACATCACTAATTCCTGTTCTCAAAATATACTTCTCACACTTCGATAGGGGTCATTTCGGTATCTCGAAAAAAAAAAAAAACTTTTCAGTTTAGCAATGAAAAAATATGTTTTTTTTTCACAGGCTGTAGTCAGTCTTATCAGTGGTACAATGTAAAATTCTAGAATCAAAAATATGGCGTATTTAAAAGATATCGATTAGATATAGTTTTTTTTATATCAAAACAGATTTTTTGAAACTAATGGGGATGGATTGAAACATGGTGACCCCTTGCAAACTTCCAGTCGAATATTACAAGATGTATAAGATCTTACATGAGTTTGCATTTGAGATAAAATTTCATTGAAAAAGTCTTGGGAAAATGGTATTAAGAGAGCCTTTGGCGAGCTTAATGACATTTTTTTCTTGACGGGTTTAATAAGATTTTATCTCAAACCCCAACGAATGTTAGATTCTTTTTAATCACTCATTGATCTTTTTTTAAACAAATAAATTATAAATCAAAAGGTGCAAAACCATACATAGATCTATGCATCCGCGGCAACATTCATAGAATCCATTCAAGTTTATAAAATATATGTACATAATGACGTAAACAATGACGTCACACAATTGTGATTTAAGGTAAGACCTGTGTAATGCACTTCCGGTGAATATTTGGCAAAAATTCTAATTGGTTGTTAAATAAGGATAAGTAAGGATTTATGCAGAAATAATATTTTTGCACATTTCTAACGGATCAGAAAGTCCGTCTATGTCTATCTCGAAACTTTTTTTGATACTTTTGATCGTTTTTTTAAAAAGGGAGATAATTATCATCCTTTTTTCAAATGAGAATATAGCGGTTTTAGATTTATAAATGATAATTCAAAGAAGGAAAAAACGGAAAAAAATGAAAAGGTGAAAGTAGTTCAATTACACGCACTTTTAATCTATCTAAGTTTGCAGGATGATATTTTAGTGGAAATATCTGTTTTCCATTACACAGGTCTTACCTTAAAATGTGTAAGGTAAGAAATTTCGTAACGGCTATGTTACATTGAAAACAAGGGAGTTTATGTGAAAAAAATGAACAAGCGTATCTATTTCCTTAAAGGAAACATGATATTGGATTGGTTAACCCATTACCACACAATCCCTATTTTTGACGACCATAAGAAAGAGGCCTTTAGAAAGCATTTTTTCCCTTTCCCACATTGTTTTCTATTCTTAACATAAGAAATTTCAATTTTTTCAATAACTTTAATTTTGTCGTCTGCAAATGCTTACGATTTAAACAAGCCTTGAATATTGTTGTTTGGTAATGAGTTAATTGTTATATAATCGGGGAAAATACAATGACTGGAACGTATTTTTTAACATACGTATCTATAGAGGTTTTTTCTGCGCATTCTGACCTTGATCTACACTGTACGTAAAAAAGACGTACGTAGAGGACTTTCGGCTCTCGGCAAAAGCAGCGTTTATGAGTTCCCAGGACATAAAGAGAGCTTAGGATGACAGGGAGTAATGTCGTTATTTCTCTTCGATATCCTATGTTGTGGATACTCATTACAAACATCTCGATAACACAATTCTAATGAGTACCCAAAACAGAGAAGTTAAGTGAAGAACAATTAATTTTTTTCAATTTTGATATCAAAATCACTCCTATCTGAAATTCTGTAATAAAGATCTGATAGATGTTTACATGTAAGAAATATGTTGGCGTATTTCTTTTTCATAATTAATATTCATGTTTGTACTCTACGCTCAAACGCCTGGGGCGATTTAATGACGGGCTTCGTTCTTTTCTGAATCCATTTTTTTTCCATGTTCAGAAACTTGTTTATTTCACATACCAAGACGAAACACGCCCTCTTGAATTTGTTTTGTAAGTTTCATATCAGAACATGTGCACCTACATCTTCACCGGAAGTACAGTATGCAACCATAACCGGCGCCCCCTCTTCACGTTATCTCCCGCTAGATGGCATTCTACAAATACACATCTGTCTAATTTGGATATCTTTGGTACAGAACCGGACTACTTTTCTACGCGACAACAGTTACTTTGAATTTCAAACTAAAATAAACGTTCACTCAAACCTGGTGTAATTCATTCTGCTATGATCAGCAGTTTAGAAAAATCTGGAGCTAAAGCAGGCCTGATTTTCCTTCAAACGTATTGATAAAAAAACATTTCTCCATAGCTACTTTATAATGCATATTACTAAAATTTCCCCATTATTGGGGAGAGTGATGCGTCACATAAGACAGGTAGGATCTTCGAAGAATATGATATCAAGATCTACGGCTCCTAACTCTCATAATTATGAAAAGACAAAAGCTGCCAGAATTGGCCTTATAGCCTTTACGAAAACGATAAACGATATTTACCAAAGACTTTGTTACTCTACGGCCTAAAACTCTCATATGGAGTGCAACACGCGAAAAGGGTCATTCGGACATTTGCGTAAAGTGTCGTCTCGGATCAGCATGTGCAGTCCGCACAGGTTAATCCGAAACGACACTTTTCGATTTTATGTGATTTTCTGTTTAACACAAGTCTACTGTAGCACAAAATCTAATGTAGTCGTAAAGTGCCATCTCGGATTAGCCTGCGCGGACTGCGCTGGCTAATCCGGGACGACACTTTACGCAAATGTCCGAATGCACCTTTTCGCGTGTTGCACTCCATATTATAAGACGGAAGCTGCCGAAATAGTCCAAATAGCCTTTACGTACTAGCCGTTGTTTACCGATTAGGGAAGGACCTGTAAACGACTACTCGTACTATCATTTAGAATAAAAGGGAATGTCAAATTCTATAAAAATTTACCTTTTATCCATATAGCAATGAAATGTGGCAGCAAATGATTTGAATCTAAAACATAACGTATATCTAAGCACTCGTCACAACTCGGCCGATTCCGTAACTACCTCTAAACTGTACAGTATAAACTTGGTCGCCATATTGAATCTGCTTTCAGTACTAGCACATAGTCATAAACATGGCGGCGACCTTGAAATTCTTCATATCAACGCCAACAACACCCATATTAAAAGTTTTTTTTTTTAACTCTTTTTTTTCAAATTGTTGACAAAATTTCCATCAAAAATGAATAAGTAACTTTAAAGGAGTAAAATAGTCAACTTTTCTTTTCTTTTTAACTGAAAAATCTATGTGAGTGGTGCTCCGTGAAAAGGGTACTTAATGCATCTACGAAAAGTATCGACTGATCCGAAATTTTTCGCTTTTGGTCAATTTTCTGTTTGATAAAGGACCAATCTACCTTACGATTATGTCGCTTATTTAAGGTGTAGGTGCATACCACCCATCGTGATACAGTTAGGGGAATTAATCAATAGTAAGTTTGTGGAATTAAATTAACAAAAGTAGTAGTGTCGAGCATGCGCATTTAAATGCTTTCGGAGACTGCTAGAGCGCAAACTAGCTTTCACTAACATAAATCAACATAAGTAGTAGTGTCGAGCATGCGCACTGCGTATGCTTCTGGGGACCGCTTAAGTGCAAACTAGCTTACACTTACGTAAATTAACATAAGTAGTAGTGTCGAGCATGCGCACTGCGTATGCTTTCGGGGACCACTAAAGTGCAAACTAGCTTTCACTAACCAAAATCAGCATAAGTAGTGGTGTCGAGCATGCGCATTTACATGATTCCGGTGACCGCTAAAGTGCAAACTAGCTTTCACTAAACGTGTAAAAAGTACTTATACCATATTATTATTTTCTCTTTACAAAAATATCCTATATTTAAACGACGTTGAAGAACAAAATACCATTAAAAAATAACAAATAGGGAAAAAAGAAAAATGCTGGCAACCAGCATTTTTCTCAATGGTTTATATTATTTACAGAAAAACCCAATCGTTTCAATCACAGTTAATTTGTTTTCTACATAATCTTTTCAATATGAAAGAACACTGTCGCACTACTAAGAGTTAGATAAGATTTTTACATACATATTCATAACCACCTCATAAAAACACACACACACACACACACACACACTCACAAGGTCGTCATGGAGAAAAAAAAGTTGACATCTTGTTTGGCAAACGCCTTCAAAACATTTTGTCAAAATGAAAAACGATATGAGCAAGGTTTCAAGGTCGAAGGTACATTTTACCTTTTACGGTACAGAGGACAAAATCTGGGCGCTTTAGCGGACAGCGTAGATTCAGATCAGACTGCACGCTCCATGCAGTCTGATCTTGGATCTACACTGTCCGATAGAAGGGGGTTTTTTTTGGAGTAAAACGTGTTTTTTTTTTTTTCTTTTTCAAAAATTGATAAGCATCGCAAAATTCCTACTTGAGCAGTCTAAGTGCTATATTACACAGTTCTATAAACGCAAGACAGTTCCAGGTCATATTTTGAAGAGGACTGTATTCAAATATTCAACATATTCGAATAATAAGGTTTTAACGTTTTCATTGAAGACAACCTTACTTCTTCACAAAACCATGACTCCCAAAAGAGAAACAAAAAGATCGCAAACAGATATCAACGCCCTTTTTCAAGTGCTTTCTCAGAAACAAATTTAAGGGAGATAACTGCGTCAGAAATATTTCAGGCTTATCTCCCTTCGTTGTATATTCCATTCCGACGGTTTAGAGCTACCTAAAGTTTGCAGTAAATATCTTGTAAAATGACAAGACCAGCAAATTGTCGGTTTTCGCACTACCACCAGGAAGAGAACGACGGCGTTGACGACGAGGGAGACGACGTTGACTGACCACGCGCATCGATACTCACGGCGGGGAATCACGTGACACAACAACAACAACAACGACAGATATTTGAAAAAATTCCCCGACTTCAGGTAAGAAAATCTTCAATAATTCCGTTAATACATGACCGATTGGAATTTGGTTTGAAGCAGAGAAGGCGGCAGGACTCCAGAGATTTGCTTAATGTGTTAGATTTTTTAAACAACACCTGATAAAAAAGTTATTGACAAGCAAAAAAATTTTTTACCCTGGATAACTTGTTTGCTCGTACGAACCATATTTAAATAATGTATTTAATGAATCACTTAGAATAAAGCTGGCACAATTCAGATTAGCATCTCACAAACTAGAAATTGAAATGGGTAGAATTCTTAATATAGATAGAAGCCAAAGAACATGTAAACTTTGCGATCGTTCTGTAGTAGAATCTGAGTATCACTTTCTTTGTATATGCGGTAAATTTAGTGATCTTAGAACTAAGTACCTTTCCTGTACTAGGCCTAATATCAGTAAATCATCTTATCATTCAAAAAACAAGAGAATACAAATAAATACTGCAAAATTTATAAAGGAAGCTTTACAGAGAAGGAAATCTTTAATTACGCTGACTAATAACGAATAAACATTTTGGTAATTAATGTTATATGTATATGTATGTGTACTTTATATATCTGTCATTGCCATATATCCATGTTCTTTTTTTGTAAATGGCCAATGGCATATTTGTTTGCCGAATGCCAAATAAAGTTGAGTTGAGTTGAGTTAAAATCCAAAGACATAAGTCAAGGGTAACAACCTACGTCACAGGGAGTGATATCGGACCTGCGCATTCTCTTAACTTATATTGAAAAGTAAGTACGATATGAAGATAGAATAAGGCTGGCTTGGGTGGATACAAACAGATTACAAAGACTCTCGTGTATTTATCAAAGACATTAGATGAATACCTTTAATATTCTGATGTTTTAGACAGGAAGCAGATATCTATATGCACAAACACTTTGACCAAATATCAAAAAGTGATTGGGTTTTAATAGTTGGTCGAAGTCTATTCCATTATTATAAGTAGTTAACAAAAGCTTTGACAAAAAACAAAGTCCCTAGGCATTGTACGCTTTGGAGGCCTAAAGACTTTTTCAGATCATTTTAAGGAACGATTAAAAAAAAAAAACCAGTCTTACCAAACACGCACACTGACGTTATAACAAGGGTCCGATATCACCACCTGTGACGTCACACTGACGTACGTTGTGAGGGGTGTAAGTATCATTAAGAAAACTGCAGCCCAACTCATTTCGTGTTTTTTTTTTCCAGTTAAAGAATATTTCTCCCTTATTCCTAAACAATTATTAGTACTACCTTTCTCTCACTGTAAAGTATATTAGTGTAAATTTATAACGTGTACTCGTTTTTTAGGCTATCATCTTGGAGACGAACATTATAGATCTAGGCACTGCGTTGGTTCTCATTCATTTCGTAGAAAATTTTGAACAGTTTTTGTAAACCTTCATGGATAGTTTAGCTGAATTTTCTAATAAACTATGTTTAAACTTAGAAAACTGCGGTCTACATCAAACTTGCTATCGCAAAACGACAAGAAATATTACATATAGATGTTTAAATCTTAAAATTTCACTCTCTACTGCTGTTTAACCCATACTTTTGATACTCCTGAGAAAGAAGCCTTTTGAAAACATTGTGGGAAAAGAAGAAAATGTTGGTAACCAGCATTTTCTCCTTTTCCCTCAGTATATTTTCACATTTTCTACCCTTCACTAAACAAATTTCAAATTTTCAGTCACTTTTATTTTGTCGTCTGCAAATGCTTTGAATTTGGACCAGTCTAAAATTTTGTTGTTTGGGAATGAATTAAACAACATACTTTTCAAACTGTTTATTTCCTATATTTATATTGTAACATCTTGATAGTATCTTTATTTATCGCGTTGTTTTGTATATTGTATCTGCAACTGAGGGTGTACTTTGTACAAGTCATGATAAAATTCTATTCTGCTCCTTTGAAGACCCAGATGACTACGAGGTTTTAAAAAAAGTCGTCACTAGGAAACGTATTTGTGTCACTTACAAAGAATGTTTCCCAAACCTCTTCACATCTGAAAGCCGATTCGGGCTTATCAGATTAAAATACTTCTCTCCTATTACACGCTCTCTTTGGAATGAAGATAAAACGATATCTAACACATCCCAGTTGGCATGGAGATAAAAAGTTAAATAATTCTTGCAAACCGAATCAAGTTTTTGGCAACCCCCGTCATCTTTAAGTATACAAATGTGATTTGAACCTTAAGGTAAGACCTGTGTAATGGAAAACAGCTATTTCCACTAAAATATCATCCTGCAATATCAGCTATAATTAAGAATGAGTATTATTGAACTACTTTCACCGATTCATTTCTCCCATTTTTTCCTTCTTTGAATTATCATTTATAAATCTAAAACCACTATACTCTCAATTCAAAAAGAGATAATAATTACCTCCCTTTTCAGAAAACTAACAAAAGTATCAAAAAATAATTTCAAGATAAACATAAACGGAATTTCCCATCTGTTAGAAATGTGCAAAAATACTATTTCTGCATAAATCTTTATTTATCTTTATTTATCAACCAATTAGAATTTTTGCCCCATGTTCACCGGAAGTGCATTACACAGGTCTTACCTTAAACTGCTAACTACACCTTTCACAATCATAGTTGCTTATACGGGCAGTGTAGATTAAGATCAGGCTGCACAGAACGTGTAGCCTGATCTTTGATCCACACTGTCCGCTTAACTGACACACCCTAGCCTAGAGCAACCTTGAAATTGTGGGTATTCTATACTAAATCATAAATTGAAAATATATCAACGGCTTACTTCTTAAATCTCGTAACTACAGCTTGTAACAAGCTGTAGTTATGAGGTTTTTGTGGTAAACCGACGATATTTTGGTTTTATTTGGCGCTCAAAGGATTAAACTGCTATAGAAAAATAACCCTTTACTCCATAGATACACATTTCTACGCATTGCTTGTAGGAGCCTTTGGAACACATTGTGGCAAAAGGTCACGAGCAATTTCACCTTTTGTTACAATGTTTTCTATGCTATCTAAAGGTGTCATATACACATAAGAAACGGCTTCATCCTTGTTGTTATTTAGGGTCAATTAGAGATACCATAGAAATGCCTTATGGGGTAAAGGGTTAAATGAAAGTTCCCAGCGAGCACTATAGACCAAAATGTTGCGATTTTGAATTCCATGGTTCGGCAATTATAGAGGGTCTTGGACACAATCCGAAAATCCGGTTCGGTAACCGTTGGCGGCATCCGTCACGCCGTAATATCTGTTGCCAAGGTGTTGCAAAGGTCTGGTGCAAACGAAATCCAGACATGACATGGGTCAGCCTTCGCTCTTATGTAACTGAATACTTTTGAACCGTGTAGAAAAACAATAAAAGTCTTCCAAATCAAGCCATTTACTTAAATTGTACAATATCTGATTCAGCAGCCTCGGGTCCTAGTGACATACAACTGAGCCAGGCTATGGAAAAAGGGGGTTCCATGCATTTCTGTGATGCATGACACCAACCTAGTCAGCTCAGTATTTTAGATCTATAAGATCGATTTGGTCTGACAATCGACTGTATCGTGACGTAGAATGGTCCTTTGCCACGCAGAAAATTGACCAATAGCAAAAAGTTTCTACCAATGTCAGCCTGCGCGAATTGCGCAGGCTGACATGGGTCGATACTTTTTGAAGAGGAATTAAGCCCTCGGTTTTCCAACTGCATGGCCCAAATTCAATTTAGATCATTATTTTTTTTCGTAGTTTTAGAAAGAAACGCAGTTTGTGTTTGGGAAAATAGTGGTAGCCAATCAGAAATTGCGTTAGAATGCAGACTTAAAATGTTATAAAGAATGGCTGTTGATAAAGTTCTTGTGATCTCATTGTATAAAAAATATTAAATTTACGTTGTCTGCTCATGTCATATTCTTCGAAGATTCGACCTATCTTATATGACACATCACCCATTCCCCGGGCTTTAACCGAAGCTAAACCCAAGCCTGTAGAGACTGTTTTAATAAATCGCTGGTGCCTAGGTTACGTGCTAGCTGATCATAACTGAATAAATCGCACCAGGTGGCGTTTTACTGAGTAAACGTTTATTTTATTTTAAAATTCAAAGTAACGGTTGTCATTTTGAAAAAATGGTCCGCTAATGTACCCAGATTGCCCATAGTTATTAGATAGATGTGTATTTGTAGAATGCCATCTAACGGGAGATTATGAATAAATTTATCTTTAAAAAAAGAAAGATGTTTTTGTAATGAAAAATTGATTGATACAGACTATGAAATTGTTAAGTGATTTGAAAAGTCAAAACTCTGCAGGATTCAATGGAATGCAGGCTTTAAAATTCATCTCAATTAAAATAAAAATACAAGAAAGCGGAAATCTTATCAGCAGACGAAATTATTGTGTAAAACACGCGCGTGATTTATTTGAATGTAAAGTTCAGCCGGGTTCACTGCTCGTTTGGATTCTATCTTTAGCAGACGAGGCTCTGAGAAAGAAACAGATGTATGAGACCAGTCTGGGTCAGATATTAATATCCCGCAGCTAACATATGAGTTAATATTAGCGACTTTAAAAACCTCTTGCGGACTGTATAGATCAACGATCAGACTGCCCAGCACGTACAGTCTGATCATCGCTCTATATCCTCCTTAATTCAGAAAGATTTTAGTGGCAAACCCTTCCTTGCCATCGTAATAATATTTTTTTTCAAATCCTTTTTCCAAAATTTAGTCCGAAGCTCAGTTACTAAATTCGTTGACTTTGAGTTTTAAGGTCGTGGGCTTGACTCCTAGAGGAGGTATTTTATCAGTATTTTCTTGTTTTTCCCCAACAAAGGATAAACATAATAATTATCAAACCTATACAGTTTTCCTTACAAATCTAAGTTTAGTCAACACCCTCTCCAGGAAGAAAAAGGTCAAAATCTGGTTAAATGACCCTGAGAGAGAGAGACAGAGAGAGAGACAGAGAGAGAGAGAGACAGACAGACAGACAGACAGACAGACAGACAGACAGAGAGAGACAGAGAGAGAGAAAGAGAGATAGAAAGAGAGAGAGAGAGAGAGAGAGAGAGAGAGGGGGGGAGGGAGAGAAAGAAACGGAGACAGACAGACAGCGATAGAGAGAAGGAGAGAGAAAGAAAGAGACAGAGAGACAAACAGAGAGACAGACAGAGTGAGGCAGAGAGAGAGACAGAGACAGATATAGATAGAGAGAGAGAGAGGATCCTGGCTTTTACTTTGGGCTTAAAAGTTTCATTGAACTTATTCAGCAAGTCAAGGGTAAATCACAATGGGTCCTGAGAGGGCCGCGGGAGAGTAATTAACTTGAATCATTTCATGTATAGATAAGAATCCAATTTGCATTCATAGATCTAATAGTAATAATTCCTCGCAAATATTAGGGAACTATTCCCAGTAATTAATCCATTACTGTGCAAATAACGACTTTTTCCGCCTTTGCACGTAGATGACTGTTTGGAGAAGTATTGCTGGAAAACAAGAGCAAATCGCTTACAAGTAAGCAGTTTGCTCCTTTTGCGAATGTGCTTTTTATTGTACTGGTGAGAAGAACGTTTTCCTATCTTTTAAATATTTGTACATGAAGTAATACCAATCAGTTTCTGGTTCCTCTTAGTTTAAACATGTTTATTTTACATCGACTGAGAAACAAGTTCTTACAACTTATAATAATCTGTCTGGATTCAGCTTCCTGGGAACTACACCAGTGCTCAAGCCGAATGTGTGGGTCAATGAAAAATTCCAAAGCTGATACATGCTCCCGGGTATCCAACTCAGGTCCTTATGGTTACAAGGTCGACGCTCTACCTAACAGTCATGGACACCACACTTCTGATGAGAGCTTGTAGAACAAGAGCACCTAATGCGGGTGCCCACGCTCCGATTTTCTGTTAAAATTCTACTTAAAGGGCAAATCCTAAAATATTTTCACCAGACTGTTTTTTTTTTTTCTTTTAATAGGCTGCAAATGATGTCAGTTAAACATGTATAAGAATTTTTTTGTAAATACCACTCTGTAAATGCCATAAACCACGACCGAATTGTCACGATGATATACGGCCCCAAACTGATGGTACATGGCTTACTTCCCCTGAGTCGCTTATCTCCCGTACCTGTGTGACGTCATTGTCGAGTCAGCCTCCGATTTTCTGATTTTCTGTGAGAATTCTGCTTGATTTTCTGTGAAAATTCTGCTTGATTTTCTGTGAATATTCTACTTGGTTATCTGTGAAAATTCTGCTTAATTTACTGTGAAAATTCTACTTGAATTTCTGTGAAAATTCTACTTGGTTTTCTGTGAAAATTGTACGTCAAAAAAGGGACATAACGTTTGTCAAAATGCTCAGAAAGTAACCTGGTCTTGTTCTAACGGTTTCCCTTTTGACAGTTAACAATTTGCCCAAGTTTGAAGTAAATCTCTTCAGCAATTACAGAGATATTACAAAATGTCAGTTTTCGCAAGACGACGGCGACCACGCAGATGACGCAAACGAAGACGACGCAAGTACTTCGATGTTCTTTCGAAGAAAGCCGATGTAATAAAAGGTTAATCAACGATGTTGCCATTGCTTTACGTAGTAGTTTCATTACAGGTTTAGAAATAATAAATCTCTTGAACCTTTCACCCTTGCCCAAACGACAAAAATGTAGGACTATACCAAATTTAAAGGGATTGCAGACGACAAATCAAATGTAACGCAAATGAAGATTTTTTTTGTCTATGAAACGGTAGAAAACATTGTAGGAAAAGGAGAAAATGCTGGTTACCGGCATTTTCTCCTTTTCCTACAGTGTTTTCAAAAACCTTCTTTCTAAGTATTGTAAAACCAGAGATTGTTTGGGAAAGGCTCGACTCTTTACTACACCATCCCGACTTTTATCGACCCCGACAGAGAAGCCTATAGAAAACATTGTGGGAAAAGGAGAAAATGCTGGTAACCAGCATTTTCTCCTTTTCCCACAATGTTTTCTACTCTACCAAGGACAAATTCTGCCATTTGAGCCATCTTTAGTTTGTCATCTGCAAATGCTTTCAATTTGGACCAGTCTAGAATTTTGTCGTTTGGGTAAAGAGTTAAATATTTTTTACTGCTTTAATGGACATAGGTCTAGTAGATCAAGCTCTTGCTGGTCGTTCTGAGTAGCCCGAGTTTTGATATTGAACTTAATTTTTTAGCTTAACGTAGTGGACCCGTAATAGAAAACAAGTATTTCCACTATATTATTATCCAACAAAATTTGCTATGATTAAAAATGAGTATTATTGTACTACTTTCACCGAGCCACTTTTTCTTTTTTGTCCTTCCTGGAATTACCATTTATAAATCTAAAACCACTATATTCTCATCACAAAGGGATATGATAATTACCTCCCTTTTCTGGAAACCAAGAAAAGTATCACCAATTGATTTCAAGATAGACATCAAGGGAATTTCTGGTCGATTAAAAATGTGCAAAAGTATTATATCTGTATGAATCTGACTTTATAAACTGTCAAGAAATTTTATGCCATGCTGCACTAGAAGTATTACAGACCAACTACCTTAACAACCTCCCTCTCCTTCCCTCTCCCTCTAACCAACCTTTTCACACGAGAAAAAAGCATACCAATATACATACAATATACATACAAAAGAAAAGAAAAAA
The DNA here is from genome assembly GCA_943736015.1 of Tridacna crocea. NCBI lineage: Eukaryota > Metazoa > Mollusca > Bivalvia > Cardiida > Cardiidae > Tridacna > Tridacna crocea. Next base: position 24,038,882 of record OX031069.1, read on the forward strand.
GATGAGTATCTAAAGCGTTCAAAGAAAGCATCAAAGTGTAGGAGTAATGCTGTACTCAAAAGCAAAAAACGAAGTTAATGAAAGTTCGATAAGGAGCACTGTAAGTGGGAATGTTTCTTTGTGCCGACAGGTATGCTGACAAAAACTGACGAAACTATTAGAGATTTGTAGATACGGTTGAAATCAATATTAGCAGGTATTCCCAATCGGTCTGTTTTCTTTTTTCCTTCAATTTCTTTACCAAAGGCTAAAATTGTGCATGAATAAATCAAAATCACAAAGAAAATGAGGCTTAAAGAGATAAAGCGGTACAAAACATTCTTGATGCTGTAGAAAACATTGTGGAAAATGGAACTCATGCTGGCCTTTCCCCATACAGTTTTAAGGTAAGACCTGTGTAATGGAAAACAGCTATTTCCACTGAAATACCATCCTGCAAAATTAGCTATAATTAAAAATGAGTATTATTGAACTACTTTCACCGATTCATATTTTCAATTTTTTCCTTCTTTGAATTATCATTTATAAATCTAAAACCACTATATTCTCAATTCAAAAAGAGATAATAATTATCTCCCTTTTCAGAAAACTGACCAAAATATCAAAACTAATTTTAAAATAGACATAAACGGAATTTCTGATCCATTAGAAATGTGCAAAAATATTATTTCTGCATAAATCCTAATTTATCCTTATTTATCAACCAATTAAAATTTTTTACCCATGTTCACCGGAAGTGCAACACGCAGGTCTTACCTTAACCCTTTCCCAAACAATCCCTGGTTTTTACGGGTCTGGAATAGTAGCCTTTTGAAAACATTGTGGGAAAAGGAGAAAATGCTGGTAACCAGCATTTTCTCCTTTTCCCACAATGTTTTCTAGCCAATCATAGACAGAAATCATCTTTTCAGCAAGAGTTGAATTGTCGTCTACAAATGACAAATGCTTTCAATTTGGTCTGGTCCAAAAGTTTCTAGTTTGGGAAAGGGTTAAATACTTTTTCCTCAGGGTCGTAAAAAGGTAAAGGGTAAAGCAATTACCAAAAATTACCTAATATCACCGACCTTGAGGAAAAAGGTTTTTTAAAAGATTGCGCGGAAAGGAGAAAATGCTGGTTTACTTTTTTTCTGTACTGTGGCACGATCGCAAGATAACAGTCTGTCATCTCCAGAATGTTTCTTATACTTTTAAAAGGTATGCTTAAATTTAAATGTATTATGACATCTGCTTAGATATTTGGGCCTTTACTGGGCCTTTAACCATTTCCCAAATGACAAATTTCAGACTGACCCAAACTCAAAGCGTTTGCAGATGACAATTTTGAATTTGATGAGAATGGCAGAAAGTTTTCCAATAGGCTAGGAAACACTGTGGGAAAAGGAGAAATTGCTCGGTACGAGCAATTTCTCCTTTTCCCTCAGTGTTTTCTAAGGACTTGTACTGCAGATACGTAAAAAATCAGGGATTGTTTGGGAAAGAGTTAAATTACCTCAAGTTTGAAAAGATCAAGAATATTTTGGTAAATGACTTTAAAAAATCTGAACAAAAGCTTAAACTTTTTTCGCTCGGCATGGAGCCAATATGTTGTCTGTTTCACATATCATAATTGAGCAGAAGCAAGCCAAACGCTCGTAAAACCTTGCTGCATCTGTCAGCTTCAATATATCCCCACACGCTGTGCTATTTTTCAAACAATAAAGAAAAAAGCATCCATGCTAACTAGATCACTTCTACCCTTTACGTTGCCAATGGTAACTTAACCCTATATCCCATAATCCCATATTATACGATACTTGGTAAAAGGGCTATTTGAAACATCGTGGAAAAAGGAGAAAATGCTGGTGACCCGCATTTTCTCCTTTTTCCACAATGTTTTCTACTATTTAACCTTTTACACCATAGATTCTCATTTCTACGCAGTGCTTGTAGAAGCCTTTGAAAAACATTGTGGCAAAAGGTGAAATTGCTCGTCACGAGCAATTTCACCTTTTGCCACAATGTTTTCTATGCTATCAAAAGGTGTCGTATACACATAGGAAACGGCTTCATCCTTGCTGTTATTTAGGTTCAGTTAGGTGTACCATAGAAATGCCTTATGGGCAAAAGGGTTAAAAAAGACAAATTCAATTATTCAAGCCATATCTAATTCTCAGCTAAAAGTGCATTTAATCTTTCCGAGCATAAAATTCTGTGATATGAAAAATTGGATCCTAGAGCTTTTGCGAACAGCGTAGATTAAGATAACAGTGCACATTGCACGCAGTCTGATCTTGTCTCATCACTGTCCACTACCTCTTTATTCTTATTGTTTTTTTTTTGTCTGTTTAGTGTGCGGGCCGTTTTCCAATTAATTTCGGTATCGCTGCAGTCATTTTACCATCTTCGCAGGCCAAGGCCGACGATTCACTACGCTACTCTACCCTTGGCGGATCGAGCTTGATTTTTACATTCACCCGATACGCTTTTTCATTGGATGCAGCCAGCTATAACCGCAACGAATGAAATCGCGCGTAGCATTTCATCTTTGATAAAAATAGAACAAGGTCTCTACTTTTCGAATAGAAGGTAAACATGGAAACCCACGTGGATGTCTGCTTATCACTTCATGTGTATTCGTAAGCAGTTTGTAAAACGGGTTTGTAAAACGATATTTCATTTGCTTTTAGAAATGTGATGTAAAGGGGGGTAATAACCAGCATCCAAAATAGAGGGCGCATCGCAGGAATCTCGAAATCGGGCTCAATCAGCCAAGGTAAGATCCACGTAGTGATCGTAAACTTGGCTCGCGAAGATGTCATTTTACCTATCCATGATTTCGAGGAGTTTCTGTTACCAACTTCCGGTACATCTCACAACAGCAGCAATACTTGTCACAAAATTTTTCAATAGCCACCAGCTGATAAGTCAAAATCTGAATATTTAGCGAATTCGAACATCTTGTAAATCCTGGATCAGACTGTCTTTTATGTGCAGTCTTATCTTGACTTATACAGTCTGCAGAGGTACTTTGAGTGGCGCTATGAGCCTCAAGGGTTAATTAAATGGTGTTTAACACCGTTTTTAACAATATTTCAGTTATATCGCGGGGGTCAGCACTCCTACCCATGATTTCCTGGCGTCTCTTTAACCAATACTCTGCACGATTTTCTTTATATGTCACTGGCTGCTTTCCCATACAAACCTCGTCGAGACAATGGTCAGCTGTGAGAGAGGAATGAATCCTGTCGCAATGACTGTCATCAGTTCTAGGAAAGAAATTGGCCGAGCTAGGGATCTAGCCCACGGCCTACCTGTTCTCAAGTCCTGCACACTTCCGACTCAACTACCGGACTCGGCCCCTTTACTAAAATGGTCTTGTGTTTGAAAACATTGTCGAAAGGAGAAAATTCTGATTGTTATATCTGCTTTAGTAATGAATGAATGAATGAATGAATGAATGAATCAATCAATCAATCAATCAATCAATCAATCAATCAGTCAGTTAGTCAGTCAATCGATCAATCTGTCAGTCAGTCAGTCAGTCAGTCAGTCAGTCAACCAATCAATCAATTAACCAACCAACCAACAAAACAACGAACTAACCAACCAACCAACCAACATAACAACCAATCAACCAACCAACCAACCAGCCAACAAAACAAGTAACCAACCAACTAAACAACCAACAAAACAACTAATTAACCAACCAACCAACCAACCAGCCAATCCATGATTTTTCAATACGAGAGGAAGGCATAAGACAGAGCAATTTTAACTCTTTGTCTCTCTGTCTTTGATATTTTAGTTTATCAACAAGGGTATGTGTATTATACTTTACTTTTAAGACAGTTGCTTGAACTTTTTTAAATGGGCGGAAAGGAATGAAATGGAACTTATCTATATAGACTCTTACTCAATGATTGTTTTATCTCTCAATGTTTTTTTTTTTGGGGGGGGGGGGGGCATTTTAAGTTTACTGACAAAGGATAGATCTGCATGTACTTACTCAATAGTTGCCTGAAGTTTGTAAAATGAGCGGAAAGGAAAAATTGACGGAACCACTTTCGACTCTCGCTGAGAGGTAGTTTTGTCTTTGAGACTGTGGCATTTTAAGTTTATTACGACGTATATGTTCTGGCCTGACTCCATATAAACCTGTATTTGAACGATCTTTAGGGTAAAAGCCGTTTGAAAACCTTGTGGGAAAAGGAGAAAATGCTGGTATCCAGCATTTTCTCCTTTTACCACAATGTTTTCTACCCATTCAGACTTTCATTATCTAAGGCCTTCTTTATTTATCTACAACAACAACTTTGAATTTGTACAATCCTCGTCGAAAATTGTGTTGTATAATAAAGAGTTAAACAGTTACATGAAATTGTGAAAACGAGCAGGAAACAAGAGAGACAGTACTTTTTCCATTATAACTTAATGATTTTTTTTTTTGTCTCTGACATTTTAACTCATTACCAAGTGGCAGTATATTAGGCTTGTCCAAATCGAAAGCATTTGCAGACGACAAAATAAAAGTGATTGAAAATTTGAAATTCGTTTTGTGAAGGGTAGAAAAATTGTGGGAAAAGGAGAAAATGCTGGTTACAAGCATTTTCTCCTTTTCCCACAATGTTTTCTGAAGACTTCTTTCTCAGGGTCGTCTAAAGTAAGGATTGAGTGGTAATGGTTAACACTTGTCTTTCTAAATGAAAGAAATCGATTTTCTCAAGCAGATAGTAAAATCCCAAATATTGAAAGATATTTTTCAGAAAATATATCTTTTTTTGGACAGTATAGATCTAAGATCAGACTGCACGTTTTTCTGCAGTCTGATCTTGATCTACAATGTCCACATAGGGTCTGTGAGTCGCCACTAGCAGCCCTAAGGGTTAAGGTTGCCACTGAGGGTATGTCTAACACATCTTAGAATAGGACGTTCAGTCCTTTGTTCTCATCGTCTTGTCTAACTTTACACTAGGCAACCAGAAAGATTAATGATTGAAAAAAAAAAAACCACAACAAAGCTATCGAAAAAATGTAAAAATAAGAAAATACAAATAACCAGTATTTTCTCCTTTTTTGTGGTATTTTTCGAAGACAATACGACTATAAGTTTAATACTGAATTTTGAAGACCATTTCTTGTATTTTGTGCAAAGCCGAAGGAAATAAACCCAATTAAACTCAATTTTCTCAGGCAAATGATTATTTTCGGCAGCACTCACATATGTTATTGGAAATGACATGTTAAAATACACTGAATGAGGCCATCGATCGTAGAAATACCACTTTTTTTTTTTGAAAATAGCTTCACTCGCTCTTAGCCTTCTGTTGGCCCTATGATATAAAATTTGTCTACCGATCGCATGGTCCTGGGCTTTTTCGTTCCAAAACTACTCCATTTGATTGGGCATGAATATTTACAGCTCGAAATAATTGATTGTAATGTTGAGAATTAAATTTTAACGGCCAAATATGTTTCAAAATAATAGTTTTCAGCTACAAACTCAATTTCAATCGATTCTTGACATAGTTTTTCTCTCTTCCCATCATGCATTTTACTGTCAAGGGACATTACTCCTGACTCCTACTAATGATCAAAGGGAGACTACCAATACACAAATAATCCTAACTTTGTAATGTGTAATCTCTCTTCAATCAAAAAGGAATTTATTTGTTGAGTAGGCTGACTTTCAAGCCAATTTTTTTAATAATATTTCTCTTTTTCTTTCAAATTATTTATTTCACAAAACGGCTTCATTGACAAATACCACTTCAGCGTTCTCAACGCTTTGATTTAACTATGTCGTCAGCCCTATCAGAAGCAAATCTCATTTTTGAGCAAAATTTAAGTTGTCGTCTGCAAATATTCTCGAATTGGATAAGTCTAAAATTTTGTCGTCTGGGAAATAACTAATAATAAAAGAAAAGCTGCGATGCTGGTATTTAGTAATTTCTCCTTTTACCACATAGTTTTCTATCCTTTAGAAAAGCAAATCCATTTTTTGAGTGAGGAACAGTATCTAGCTTGTCTTCTGCAAGCAAGAGCAAAAAAGTATCGTCTGCTAAAGATTTTATAATGGACAAAACAGCCGCCATTCCCATGAGGGTAACATAACATCATTTTTTCGCAAATATAGAGATTGTTATCTAAATTTACACGTCTTTAACATTAGCTTTTGGCAGCGAACTGGTATGTATATCTCGGAGAGTTCGATTGCTGCGAGGTCAAGAACATTACCCTTCATCAGACGACAATGATGTTACAATGGTCCAAATTGAAAGCATTTGCAGACGACAAATTAAACTTGGCTACAAGAGGGTATTTAATAAATAATATTCTTTCTATCGTGGTTCGCGAGTTATGAGGCACAAAAATTAACCCACGAGGGCGGTTTTATGTAATTTACTGTTTTGTGCAAGTCTACTGTAGCACAAAATCTAATGAAGTCGTAAAGTGCCGTCTTGGATTAGCCTGCGCGGACTGCGCAGGCTGATCCGAGACGACACTTTACGCAAATGTCCGAATGCCCCTTTTCGCGAGTTGCGAGCCATATAGTATAATAAGTATCAATTTTAACGATATCGCCTATTACAAAATTTTAGGTTTTATGACGTCTGGAGGTGTAAATTTCAACCTATACGTCAAAAACCACCACCTTCCTATAGAAAAAGAAGATCAACAAAAGTATCATAGATGGCCCGTCCAACAGGTTAACTGTGCTTTTATAGCATATTGTATTAGACCTTGATAAACAGATGGATTAAAGAAAAAACAAATGGGGGAAAAGAACTGATTTAGACAAATGTTAATGCCAAGAAACATTGCAATTTCCGAAAACCGTGGCGAGACAAGTAATGGATTGTGCGTCGAGAGTATTGGCAACTTTAACAGCAAAACTATAGCCAGTCAAATGTTGTGCATGTAATCAGATCAAGAGGCTCGTTGTTAAATGAGCATCTTTTTATGTCATTAAGATAGAGAGAGAGAGAGAGAGAGAGAGAGATAGACAGAGACAGACAGAGACAGACAGACAAACAGACAGACAGACAGAAAATGGTAGAGGAAAAAGAGGGAGAGACAAAGAGAGGAGAAAAGAGAAAGATGTTGTACACAATTACCAAGTATGAATTGATAACATTTCCATATTGCTAAATGTTTACATTAAAATTAACGTATGAGTGTTCGTGCACTTCATTAAAGCTTCGCACATCTGTTCATTATGAAAATGCCAATTAATTGTACTTGTAACTTTCTGAAATAAATAGGCAACAGACTTCTTTGAAAATACCCTTGTAAAGTAGAGATAATGACCATGAAATAAGACTTTATCTTTAACCTGACGGCATCTTGGTTAGAACTATAGGAACCAACGTTCTCAAGCTTTTTCTTTAGAACTAGTCTGCCCGGATAACTCTTCTTAGTGGTTAGCGTACCTGACTCATGACCTGTTGGTTGTGAATTCGATACCCGGCAGAGGCAATATTTCCTTCGGGCGATTTTCTGCCCCTTACCTCTAATGCATGTGAGAGAAGTAGTCAGTTGTTTTGGAAAGAAAGTTGTGTGAGTTCTAGTGTGACAAAAGGCAGGAACCACATGCGTAGGTGCACTGACTGCTGTGATATGGCCTAGACAATAATACATGTAATTTCATTTCAGGTTAATTTTAAAAAATATTTTTCTAATCCATTACCACACAATCCCTACTTTTGACGCCCCTGAGAGCATTTTCTCCTTTTCCCACAACGTTTTCTACCCTCACAAAGCAAATTTCAAATTTTCAGTCACTTTTATTTTGTTGTCTGCAAATGCTTTCGATTTGGACAAGCCTAAAATATTGTCGTTTGGTAATGAGTTAAGAAGGAGATGCCCTATCAGCTCTCATCCTCCTCTGTCAACCGCCAAACTGACATCCTAGGAATTTTAATCGCTAGATCTATATATGTACTGTTTTAAGTAGGTCGATATACCTCATAGATCGATTAACAGAGGTGCCATTTAATTAGTTGGTGAAAATAGCATGTAGATTAAAAAGCTATATTAGCCATTTGCAATAGCAAGTACTTCAGAGTTAAAAATCATTGAAAAAGCTATAGATTTGAAACTGGTTTCGTCGGTAGCTTTGATATGGCCTAGTTTATTTAGTCTACGGATAAATGATAAGTAAGACACTCCAAAACATTCAAAAACACCCCAACTGCTGTCATAGTACGCCCAAACGACTTTCATGAATATAGAACCGTATGCAAAGGGGCTTGTCAGTAAGTAGCCGCACAAAAAATTGGTTATTTGAGACATCAAGGACAGATAACTCTAGAATGCCTAAAAGAGATCCGAATGTAAAAGTCACAAGTACAACTAGACGTCACACAGATTCAGTGTGGTAACTTTCAAGTTATTCCGATGGAAGGATGGACACACGGACGGACGACCGGGGCCATAAAATGATATAAAAATGATGCTTTCACTCCGACAAAAATGTTGTCAACCCATTGATGAAAGATTTTTAATGAAATGGTCAAATATTTGAAATGTACTTATCAGCACATTTCTACCATCACTTTCTATGAGTACTTTCAGTACTTTGATTATCAATATGTAAACAAGATGCCCTTTGATTGTTGTTGTATAACTAAGGTAAACATGTTTATTTTTCATCTATTGAGAAACAAGTTTTTTTTTTTAAACTTATGATAATCTCTCTCGGTTTTACTTCCTGGAAACTACACAAGCACCTAATGCTGAACGTGTGGACCAATGAACAATCTCATAGTTGACACCCGCTACCGGGTATCTAACTCGGGACCTTATGGTTACGAGGCCGACGCTTTACCTAAGAACAATGGACAGCACATATCTACCTTTAATATGTAAGCCGTGCTCTGGAGAAAGGGGGCTAATTGTATATCCGTGATACGCGGCACCACGCAAGTCATCAGTTTATCCAGGATCTATAAAACCCAGTTTGTCCAACAGCTGAACGAATCATGGGACATTCGGACATCTGCGTAAAGTGTCGTCTCGGATCAGCCTGCGCAGTCCGCGCAGGCTAATCCGAGACGGCACTTTACGACTACATTAGATTTTGTGCTACAGTAGACTTGCGTAAAACAGAAAATCACATAAAATCGGAAAGTGTCGTTTCGGATTAGCCTGTGCGGACTGCAGACGCTGATCCGAGACGACACTTTACGCAAATGTCCGAATGACCCTTTTCGCGTGTTGCAATCCATATGTGACCCGTCACGCAAAAAGGGGCTATCTAGGAATTCTGTACATTTATTAGATGAAAACAGATCAAAGAAAGTGAAGGTTTAGTTAAGTTGATAGTTCAAAAATATTTGTATAACAAGGTAGAATGGCCACTTTTCAAACAGAAAATATCATAAAAGCGAAAAGCGTCGACCCTGGTCAGCCTGCGCAATTCGCTCGGTCTGACCAAGGTCGACAATTTTCGCAGTTCCCCAGATGGCCACTTTTTGCATGACGGGTCACGTAAATAAAAAATAACGTGACAAATGCATTGGTCACGTATCTATTATTAGACAAGAACGTCATATTATTTTTGCTTTTATAAATGTCTTACTACAAACATTTGATAAATTTATGGTAACCAGATGGTTCTACGTTCGCAGGTAACATCTTTTAAATGACTCACACCTCACCCTTATGCCGCTAAAGCACGATTTTTGAGCAGTTTGGGAAGGTTTAGATTGATTGATCGTTTGGTGTCTAACGCCGTTTTCAACATTATTTCAGTTATATCGCGGCGGCGGCCAGTGCACCTATCTTTGCTTTCCAGGAATTTCTTTTACCAGGACTCTGTACAATATTTTTTCTAAAGCCATCAGCTTCTTTTCCATATAACCATCGTTAATGCCATGGTCAGCGGTGAGAGAGGAAAGAATCCTGTCACAGTGACTATCATCGATCCTCGCAAAGGAATTGGCTGAGCCAGGAACGAACCAATGACCCCCTGTTCTCAGGTCGTCAGTATGCTTCCGACTCAGCTACCGGGGCTCCAGGCAGTTTTGATAAAGATCCGACTGCACAGAACGTGCAGTCTGATCTGTGATCTACTGGAACACAGATAGATTTTAACCAAATAAAAAAGATATTTCAGTAACATATCGTCGGTTTACTTCCAAAACCTCGTAACTACAGCTTGTTGGAAGCTGTAGTTACGAGCTTTTGGAAGTAAACAGACGATATAAGTAACCCCTCCCTCTTACAGGTCCTACGAGGGATTCACCAAAACTGGGCTAGAGGCGCCAGGGTAGAGTACATAACTTATAAATAGTTGATCGCTGGGTTTATTCCCGGCTCGGCCAATTTCTTTGCGAGGATTGATGATAGTCATTGCGACAGGATTCATTTCTCTCTCACCGCTGTGCATTGTTTAAAATATGTGGGAAAGCAGCCAGTGTGTTGTATTACAGAAAGCTCTCGAACATCCCGTAACAGCTGGAAAGAATATTGTGTAGATAGGCCCATTGTCCGCAGCGATATAACCGAAACAATGTGGAAAACAGTGTTAAACACTTTATAATCAATACAATCAATGGGTTGGATGCTCTGAAGTACTTTGCCAATGGACACTTAGATAGCGCTGCAATCGCTGCAAGCGGGGATCCAACCAGAATTTTTTAATAAGCGATCTAAAACCCTGAACTCTTGGCCATTCGGGAATGAACAACTTTCTAAGAACTTGACCGAATGGGCTGTAAAAACATCCCGTGAAAGAAGTATTTCAGACAAATTGTGGGAAAAGGAGAAAATACAGGTGCACTTTCCATTTTTCCCACGATGTTTTCTATTTAACCAAAGACAAATCGAATCATACGCACAGAATTTCACGTGCTGGCGTCTGCGGATATTTATCAAATTGGACAAGTCAAAAAACTGTAATGTGGTACTGAAAGGTTAACCCCTTCCCAAACAAGCCCTTGTTTTTACGTGTCTGCAATACTAGTCATTTGAAAACACTGTGGGAAAAGGAGAAATTGCTCGTAACGAGCAATTTCTCCTTTTCCCACTGTGTTTTCTGCCCGTTCGGATAATTTTCTGCCATTGCTAAAAAAGTTAAAATTGTCGTCTGCAAACTCTTCCAGCTTGGAAGAATCTAAAAACTGTAGTGTGGTAAAAGGCTTAGCAGAATATACAGACAAATTAATCTTTCAACAGTTCAGCCTCTGCTGTTCGGATTGAGTGACGCTGAACAATTGTGCAATATTTCTTCTCTCGGCCGGTAAACTCGAGATTTCATTATCCCAAAACCAAACGATCCCGTTATTCATTTTTTTTACCCCTGGTCCTCCGGAGAGAAGACCTTTGAAAACATTGTGGAAAAAGGAGAAAATGCTGGTTACCAGCATTTTCTCCTTTTCCCACAATGTTTTCCATCCAATCAAAGATTAAGTTTCATCGTTTGAGATGCATTCAATGAATCGTCTGCAGATGCGTTCAATATTAATGAGTATGCCAATTCTGTCGTCTGCAAAAGGGTTTTACACAATACGAACGTAGACAACGTAGGTTGATTTGCTCGTAAATCAGTGCAAACGAACGGAAGAGACCGAGAATCAAACCAAAAGCAGAATCTTTTATTGCGATTTGAGTATTGTTCCGGTGCAAGCTTATTCCTTTTTTCTTCCATTTACGTCTGGTTCATACAAGACACAACCAATTACAACTGGATAAATACTGAGAAAGCACCAAGCGAGGGGCAATCAAGGCAGACAGGCAGGCACTAGGGCTATGGGACGTTTCGAACAGGTTTTCGACCTCAGCTCATATATCTATCTGAAACACACAAACACGTTGCCTAGTCTATCTCATTTGCATTTATTTAAGGGAGATAATTATGCTAGATTGAATCATACGAATAAGTTTAATGTTACATAACTGAATGTAAGTAACAGATTACTTTAAGGCAGCATGAACTCTATATTTAACTCCCGCTAACCCCCCCCCCCCCCACGGTTAAAAAAAAAAGTTTAATTTTTACCGCACAATGAACTGTTTAAATGACCATGACCATGAGACATATTTTTGTACAAACTTTGTGGAAAAAGAAGAAATTCTTGTTACCAACACCTTCTTTTCCTACAGTGTTGTTTGCTCTATAAAAATCAATCCCTTGATTTGAGTAACATAAGACTTATCATTTATAAATACTCTTTTCAGTGGGCGAGTCTAATATTTTGATTTTTTTATAGAGATCATCGACATAAAAAAATAGTATTCACAAGTTCGGTACTGTGCGAAAAGAAAGTTCATTTATAACCTTTTCCTTCAGAGTATAGATTTATTAAGTTAAGGTATTAGAATATAATCCAACAAGAAGATAATAAAGTTTTAAATATTAAAAGAAGTATCAGTTATGTTTAAACATTGTTCGCGTATTGCGTCTTCTGTTAATACTGTTATGACTGTATAATTATCTCCCTTTATTAAATGCAAATGAGATAGGCTTGACTACGTGTTATGGTTTTATGAAGGTTTATAAAGCGAGAATGTATTGGCGATGATGTCTTTATTTGAAATGCCAGATGCCTCGGCATCTATATATCCGTTTAACCCTTTACCACACAATGACGTCTTTTAACGCCTGTGAAGAGAAAGCCTTTTGAAAACATTGTGGGAACTGGAGAAAATGCTGGTAACCAGTATTTTCTCCTTTTCCCACAAAGTTTTCTACACTATCAAAGCCAAATAGCGCCATTTGTGCCACTTTGAAATTGTCGTCTGTAAATGCTTTCAATTTGGATTGGTCTCAAATTTTGTCGTTTGGTAATCGATTAAATAAGCCCTTTACCAACACATTCAAATATTTAACAAGCAGGAGTTAAAAAGGCTTTTAAAAACATTATGGGAAGAGAAGAAACTGCTGGTAACCAGCATGTTCTTCTTTTCTAACAATGATTTCTACCCTTCAAAAAACAAAATTTCAATTTACATTTCACACATCTGTATTTTCTCGTCTGAAATTGTTTACAATGTGGACAATCCAACATTTTCGTTGTGTGGTAGGGAGTTAAACGTCCAACACAGGCTAGCTACCATTGCAGTGGTTGTTTTCATGTAAGGGTCCTCATGATACTTTGTGCAATATTCCATTAACTCTCTACCAAACAACGCCATTTTAGACCTGTCACAGTTAAACTCATTTGTGGACGACAGAGATATTGTTTTGGTAAGAAAGAAAATACTGGATACTAGCATTTTCTCCTTTTTTTTCACAATATGTTCAAAAGCCTCTTTTTCTTTCCTAAGGGTAGTCCAAATATTCTGAACTAGTTGTCAGTAGGTTAATGCAACTAGCTACTTTCCCACATACATAATCATAAAGTCAGTTACGATATTCGACGTTATAAATAGCAGGTAAAAAGTTCACATATAATTTATTACACATATACGGGTGTCAACTGACCATAACTGACTAGGTCAGTTGTTTCGATTTGTTTTCCATAAATACTGTCATCTTTAACTTACTGTCTCTATAGCAGACGATCTTATCGACCAGTAGGATACGAATTCTGAAACAATCTGGCAGAAAGATAAGTTTTCGTAACAGATCTTTTGCAGACACTGCAGATCAAGATCAGACTTCACAGAATGTGCAGCCTGATCTGGATCTACATTGTCCTATGAGGAGATATTTTCTTTATAAAAGAGTTTGATATAACAACATTAGCGTTTTTTTTTTTTCAACACGATTTAAAGTTTCATTATTTAGTAAGCTAAGGGTTAACTGTGGTTCATATATCAGGAGTTCTCTTAGAAATGAAAAAAAAAGAACACTGCAGGAAGAGGATATAATTCTGGTCATCACCATTTTCTCGTTTTTCCACAATGTTCTTAAAAAGCTTCTATTCCTCGGGGTCGTTTACGCAAGGGACCGTTTGGCAAGGAATTAGTGTAATTACAGACAGGTGACAACAGGGCACTGTGACTGATAAATGAATAAGTTAATTAGCGGGAATATTTTTGTCAGTTCATAGCTTTATTTGAAGGTCAGTGCCGTCATATAACCAAAGGTCGCTGCTTCTGGATGGTTCATCGATTAATTGATTGGTTGACTCATTCGCTGACTGACTGACTGGCTGCCTGGCTGGCTAGCTGACTGGCCATTCGCTGACTGACTGACCGACCAACCGGCCAGTCGACTGATTGACATAACTTTACGTAAGTAAATGTTTGTATGTGAATGCTACCTAAGGCACATTACTTACATAAGCAACCCGTGAACTTGTGTAAGTAAATATTCTTTATAGTGTTATGTCCCATTCACATGCTCAAATGTGCATATTATTTTGTTTTACTGTATGTGGGAAAGGAGCAAAAGCTATTTATCTTGTGTTCTTTTATGGAGGCAAAAAATAAGGACGTGACTGTTTTCCCTTCATTTGGAAAAAAAATATGCTGATAGAATTCCTTTCAGTGTGACTCGAACCTACAATCTTCGAATTTCTGATCAACAACTTTATCAACTAAGATCTACTGACCCTTGGTACCAACTGACATATCGTCGATTTACTTAAAAAACCTGGGAACTACAGCTTGAAACAAGCTGAAGTTACGAGGCTTTTGAAGTAAACCGACGAAACTATTGTTTAAAACGTATCCCTCAAAATGCAAGAACGCTATACAACTAGCACTCAGTTATTCTTTTTTTTCTGTAAGTATAACAATCTAACGTTACATTGTACGTTTAAACTTTAAACCAATCTATGCACGTGAATGAAAACAAGCTGAAAATGGCTGCCTCTGTTAAGATTTTCTAAACGAAATAAAGAGCTTGCAAAATAATATCTGAATCTGTATTTACAAACCGTTATCTGTAACATTCTTAGTCCTAATCTCCACGCTTTTCTAAATTTGAAAGTAACACAACTAGTGATTGGCTAAATCAAGTGGTGTAGCCAAAATCAGAGTTTGGTTTAGCTAATCAGAAGTTATGTAACGTTCAAATTAGGAAATTCTGGAAAATAAGACTGGGATCATTCCGAAGAACTATTGGTAAATACGGATGTTAGTTACTTTCAAGAATAAAGGAAATTACTTCTAGCAAACAAATTGGCAACCACCTGTGCTAAAAAAAAAACTGCACGTTTGGCAAAAAAAACCCAGTTTTTGGCAAAAAAAAAAGCCCTGTTTTCAAAATATGACAAAACTTTGGACCCACACTGTGTTTTTCTTTTACGTTTGAACAACAAGACAATTAAGACATCATTTGAATTAATTGTTTTTTCCCAGTTGACAACATACCTAAAATAGTTTTATGTCACCTTCAAAATTCCGCCACATCCTCCTTGTCAGGATTTACATGAAAGAAAAAAAACTTTGACATTGCACTAAATAATTGAGCCATGCTCTGGCAAAATGGGACTTAATGCGTCACCGTCATGCATGTTACCAGGTAAGTCATCGTAATGATTATGGTCATGGATCCATATAGTACATTTTGTTGAACCACCCACTGAATCATTAGGTAGGCTGGGCATTGGGCATGGATTACCTGGGTCAAAACCTTTTGCAGATGCGTTTAGAACCAATTTCACAGAGCATGGATAATCTTTCTTGAAGGTTTGGGTTTTATTTTGTTCCTGATATTCACCTGCATCATTAGACTGGCTTCGTCTCTATGAATGGAATAATGTCGCTAAAATAAACATCACTGGCTTGGTGGGTGGCTAACTGCCGGGCTACCTGCCTACTTCCCTGCCTGCCAACTGACTTTTTCCCCCAATCATTGTGGCGCCGCAAGAGCTGCGGCACTTTATTGGAGAGGTCATCAGACCTCTCCAACAGTATTGAGTTTAAAATGCAGACAGCCACAGAATTTGCTGTCTAATTCCATTTTTATAGCGTAACTGTTCTGATATACAGTCTGTTTCGTCATAGTTTTGAAAAATAAAGCGAAATAAAGAAACCGAAACAGGAAATCAGCCTGGTTTATTTTATATGACGAATATCAGAAAAATATTTGTTAAATCAATTTGCCAATTCTGCAAATGAACCCTCAAATAATTGTAAATTTTCATTAAGCAAGTAAATTTATGCAGCAGAAAAAAATAAGGAGAATTTCGTTAATCAAAAGAAAAAAGACTACTGGACAAGATCATGCAACTTAAAAAAAAGACAAGAAGGCCAAATGACCGTCATGTACAGCAGAATTATGAGGTTTCTATACGAGGCGGCTTTTTTACTTGTTTGTTTAAATGTACCAAAACATATTGAAATAAAAGGCCAATAAACTTAAAAAATTGATGTTGACCTGTACCGGCTTTTTTTTTTTTTTAAGAAGCCATCTTGTTTTAATTCAATTTTGAAAAGTGCCTATGGAGACAGCCATATTGTTCATTCCATTATTTCCCGCTAGATGGCATTCTACAAATACTCACCTATCTAATATGGGCATTCTGGGTACATAAGCGGACTAATTTTTCAAAACGGCAACCATTACTTTGAATTTCAAAATAAAATAAACGTTTACTCAATAACACGCTACCTGGTTCGATTCATTCAGTTATGATCAGCTAGCAGGTAACCTATGCACCGGTCATTTATTAAAACAGTCCCTACAGGTTTGAGTTTAGCTTAGGTATAAGCCTACTTTTTCCAAGTATCGGGAATTGGGTGATGCGTCATTATATAAGACAGGTTGAATCTTCGAAGAATATGACACGCGCAGACAACGTTGTTTACTCGGCTTGCAGTCATTTCGCTATAAGATCATTTCGTACCTAGGCCATTTCGTACATTTTGGTCATTTCGTACTTTTTTTTATGTTATTTCGTACTCAATTTGATAATTTCGTTTCAACTTGGGTCATATCATACCCATATTTTGATATCAATTTGGTAATGTGGAACCTAGCCTTACTATTTTCTTGTGATGTTTGCCGAATGATAACTGCTTTTGTGGATAGCTCCAATTGTACTTTTGTCAAATTTCACCGAAAAATGGCTATGACTGTATCTTACTATTATTGTCTCTTTCTTTTTTAAGTTTTTAGTTTGATTCTAAGGATTGTTTTGGACCTCTCAGTTCATTTCTTCTCACCGATTTCTGCATAAAGTTACTTTGGACAATTTGAAATCTTGTAATGTACCTTATTTCAGAAACAACCGATTTGCGGCGCCATTAATGTTATACATCAAAATTTTCTTGTATACTTCTTACACTTATTAATGTTTTCTGGTGAAATATTTTGTTGAGTAACAATAAGAATGTGGAATCCAAAAAAAACAAAAAGCATTTGTGGCTTGCAATATAGATGTAACTAACAAAACAATTAGACGCTATGCAATGATTACAAACGTCTAATTACACAAAAAAAACATCTCGAAGAATGCAGTTGGGAATCAAGCCGAATTAAATTTGGTAGACGCAGGGAAATTTTATCAGCACACGAACTAATTTGTACAACGCGCGCGTGATTTATGTAGGTAATAAGCTTAGACTGGCACAATGCAAGAAGAAATTTATCACAGAACCAGCCTGAAATTTTGTTAAAAAACTTTCCCACCTGCGAATGACCCTTTTCAGTATTGCAAAAGGAGACATTTTTGAAAAATAACACACCGTTAAAAGGACCTATTGCTTTTAACCCTTTACCAAACAAAACCTGGTTTTTACGGCCCTGAGATAGAAGCCTTTTGAAAACATTGTGGGAAAAAGAGAAAATGCTGGTAACCAGCATTTTCTCCTTTTCCCACAATGTTTTCTACCATGCTGGAAACAAATTTCAATTTTTGGGTTACGTTTATTTTGTCGTCTGCAAGTGCCGTCAATTTGGACTGGTCCAGAATTTTGTCGTTTGGGAAAGAGTTAACAGACAATTTTCTTTACCACTGTCAAAAAGATAAATTATATACATTATTATTAGATATATTATAAATTCTAAGAAGGAAAAAAGGGGGAAAACTGGCTCGGTTAAAGTAGTACATTAATAGTCTTTTTTAATCATAGCAAATTTTAGGATAATAATTATTATAGTGGAAATAGTTGTTTTCTATTACGGGTTCACTACGTCAACCGTTTTTCCAAACAAGCCCTTGTTTTTACGTGTCTGCAGTACAAGTCTTTTGAAAACACTGTGGGAAAAGGAGAAATTGCTCGTAACGAGCAATTTCTCCTTTTCCCACAGTGTTTTCTGCCCGTTTGGGTAATTTTCTGTTATTGTTATAGTTTAAACATATTTATTTTACATCGATTGAGAAACAAGTTCTTACAACTTATACTAATCTCTCTCGATTCTGCCATTGTTATGAAAGTTAAAATTGGCGTCTGCAAACTCTTTCAGTTTGGAAGAGTCTAAAATTTGTCGTTTAGGAAAGGGTTAACTTCAATACAAACAAAGATCGTTAAGTAACGGGTTAACCCACATTATCTCCCCTATTTAGGCCCTCTATACGCAAACTAATCTAACCGGTCAGTTTCTCCCAAACGTGCAATAATTTAACGCTATCAAAAATGGACATAATAATTCCCGTCCGTAGATACTCGTTATTTATAATGACAATTTAACACTGGGATTTACGCTTAGAGGGGGAAATAAGGTCAACTATAAAGATAATTATATATATGGTCAGTTTTCCCCCTAATTCAACGGAACTCTCCGTCTCTCTCTGTCTGTCGCTCTCTCTCTCTCTCTCTCTCTCTCTCTCTCTCTCCATCTCTTGGTTTGCGGAATATTGGAAAAAATCTTCGAATATAAATGTGAGGTAGAACGACAGCCTCGTAATTAAGGTCCCGAGTTGGATACCTGGGATAGGGTGTCAAACTGTGGGACTTGAATTTGGCCCAAGCATGTGACGCGACGAGCGCGACCGACTGGACTTTTGCCTTATTGCACAAAACTGACCTTTTACGGACACTGTAGATCAAGATCAGACTGCACATAACGTGCAGTCTGATCTTTGATCTTCACTGTCCGATAGGGACATATTTTGCTCACAAAATCACTTTGAAACAGTAAAATTTGGTTTTTACGACCGGTGTAATGCAGAAAAATGACCCTCCCCTGCAAAGTGCCAAATGGGTCCTTTCACTACGTAGAGGAATGACACTGGTCATTATTCTACGTAGAGAAATAACCCAGAGGGTTATTTCTCTACGTAGAATAATGACCCGTGTCATTCCTCTACATAGTGAAATGACCCCTGGGTCACCTTGTAGGGGAGGATCATTTTTTTCTGCATTACACCGGTATAAAAGTTTGATTTTATTCATTTAGCAGGATAAGGGTTGAGAGCAGAGTATGGACAGGGTGACAAATGGAATGTCGAGAACGTCTGCATAATGCCAGCCATGCTTTACATAGTTTTAAGGTTCCCATAAATAAAAAGCCTTAATTACTGCAAAGCGCCGCAGAATTACAGAGACCATCGTATCTGGAAACTGAAACTTTTTTTTCAATTTTGTGTCTTGCGTGATCACTAAGTATACAGAGACAGATTGTATTGGCAGTGGTTTTACTGTGTTTTCTGAATGTTGGAATGTAGAATACAATGTACTTGTTAGGCAAGACAAAAAAATCGAAATCTGCCAAAACATACTAGATCTAACAAGAGGGCCATCGATGGCCTTAAAGCGCTCACCTGAGTGGACTAATCAAGAATTATTAGGTTGAAGAGTTCCTGGTTGTGATGTAAAAAAAAAAACAAGACTGTATTTTGACAGTTTTTTTGTAAGTATT
Source organism: Tridacna crocea (assembly GCA_943736015.1). NCBI lineage: Eukaryota > Metazoa > Mollusca > Bivalvia > Cardiida > Cardiidae > Tridacna > Tridacna crocea. Next base: position 24,058,560 of record OX031069.1, read on the forward strand.
AGACTGAAAATGTGATAGGAAGAGCACATAGATTTTCTTTTTTGAAAGATTTGTCCCAGTAACCCACTGTAGGATCCCACATGCACGGTTCCGAACCTGTCAAAGATATTACAGACATGAACAATCTGACTAATTTTTATGACTATCTTACTGAAAATGTGGCGTCTAGCGTGCACAAAAGGTAAATGTTCACGCCTGGACGACAGACGACGCACAACGGACAAGGCACGATCACAAAAGCCGACATTGAGCACTTGGTACTCAGGTGAGCTAAAAAGGTACATCTACGTTTATTTGTTCATATGATATTAAACGCTTATTTTCCGCCGCTTTATCATTTCCGTTCATCCCTCCATCCGTCCGTCCTTTCGTCCTGCCGACTGTCCGACTGTGTAGATTTAGACGGAATTTCATGAAACTTTATACGGGTGTACAATAGCCTATTTCGCCGATATATTTTCTTTGAATTGATTCAAAATGGCCGACTAGGAAAGATTTTTGCGTTACGTGGTAGCGTAAATTTTTGAAAAGCTCTGTTTTGGCGGGGGATATCATTTCACAAAATTGCTTGATTAATATTATTTGAGCTATACCGCGGCAACCAGTAGGCAAACCCATGCCTTCCTGGGGTTTCTTTTTAGCAGTACCTCACAAAGCATTGTACACAGGCCAATGACCTTTTCCCCACAATGATAAGCAATTATCAAAAAACGAAGCCAGTATCGGTGACTCATCATTCAACGGAAGGAATGTAGCCAAGTCAATAGATTCGAACCAATGGACTCCTGGTTTTAAGCCTTGTGCATTTCCGACTGACCCACTAGGTTGGGCAGGATAGGTACAACTATGATTTAACAATATAATGACAAAAAAAACACGGACAACAGGGTGGGTTTGTCCTAAAACAAAAAACATGTAAAAACAACAACGGGAGTGGCGAACATGTTAAATAAAAATCGTGACAGACAATTTGCATGTTATGAATCTTTCATATCTAATTGATATTCCGCAATCAAAATCAATTTGAGATCTTGCATGTGGCCCTCTTTTCTATACGGTGCGAATTTGAATATCAAAACCCTTTCAGTGCCATGGAGGAAAGCGTGGACCTTTGTAGGTGGCATGGAGCAAGATCAGACTGCACAAAACGTGCAGTCTGATCTTGGATTTATACCATCCGCATTATCCGCACCTGTAAGGTTTGGGGCTTAACCTTTTACCACACAATCCCGATTTTTAACAACCCTGTGAAAGAAGCCTTATGAAAACATTGTGGGAAAAGGAGAAAATCAATTTTTAAGTCACTTTCATTTTGTCTTCTGCAATTGCTTTCAATTTGGGCCAGTCTAAAAGTTTGTCGTTTGATAAAAAGTTAAGTCTTAAGTCTTATCCTGTTAGATCTAAATCAAGTCAGTAGTTAAAACCCAAATGTTGTTATTTGAGATTTTTTTTTTTTTTGGGGGGGGGGGGCGCAAATACGACTTTATCAGACAGTGTAGGTCCAAGATCAGACTGTACATTCTGTGCAATCTAATCTTGATATACACTGTCCTCTGAAGGTAAGTGGGTCCCGCTAAGCATTCTAAGGCTTAAGGTATTATGGCTTTTTACAGTTGTTGAATCTTTCTGTTATACAATTTCTTACAGAAGTTTGCAACACCACCGACAACAAAATATAGACCTTTGTCTTAGCTACTTATGTCCATTGCTGTGGGATGGGAACAAGTCAATTGTAGTGGGTGGACTATCTTCACATATTGCTGATTGATGACTTCCACCTATTTTTCCATGCTATATTTCATTATCTCCCGCTAGATGGCACTCTACAAAAACACATCTATCTATCTAATTTGGGCATTCTGGGTACAGAACTGGACTACTTTTCATCAAAACTACAACCATTTATCTGAATTTCAAAATTAAATAGACGTTTATTCAATAAAATACTACCCTGGAGCGTTTCATTCAGCTATGATCGGCTGGCATGTAAACCATGCACAGGCCATTTACTAAAACAGCCCTTACAGGCTTGGGTAGTAGCTTCGGCATAAGCCCTACTTTTCCCTAGTATCTGGGATCGGTGATGTGTCATTGCAGACAGGTCGAATTTTCGAAGAATATGACATGCGCAGACAACGCAAGCCAATCACATATGGTGCACCATCTTGACACATTGCTTATTGATAACTCACATCAGGGTCCATATTCACCAACCATTTTTTAGAATATTCTTAGTCTTATTCTTCAATTTCGTCAATATGAAAGTAACAGAACTTCTGATTGGCTAAACCATTTGGTTTAGCCAATCAGAAGTTCTGTTACTTTCACAGTTAGATAATCTTGAAGAATAAGACAAAGAATATTCTTAAGAATGCTTGGTTAATACGGACCCAGGTCATATTTTCCGGTCTATATTTAAACATCAAGATCACATGACTCGATCTACCAATCAATTTTTTGTTTCATACTGTTCTCTTGGTATTGGTGTGATTTCGTTATTCAAGTGGTCATTCATAGTTTGAAGGGATTGCAAAGAGTTCTGGAATGTGGAAAACGGCGCCGAAGAACATGGAGTTGTAATCCAGATTTGTACTTTCCACACATTATTTTCTCTAAGTTTATTTATTTCAAAGGTGTAAAAAGCAGTGTTTGTACAGTCAAGGATGACGACCCCGAACACATCGGTAGATATCTTGTAACAACGTTTTCGCAAAGGCTATTCGGCCAATCTCGGCAACTTTCGTCTTTTTATATAAGAATTAGAGGGCGATAGACAAATCGGTAAATATCGTGTAACATCCGGACGTTTTCGTAAAGGCTATTCGGTCAATCTCGACACCTTCCGTCTATTAATATGAGAGTTAGGGACCAATACCTTAGGGATCAAATCTCGTCATGTCAAATGATTTAAAAAAAAAAACGAAATAAATTCATTTTTTCTCAAGATCTAGAAGCAGATTTTCTCAGCCTACAAAGATATTTTGGGTCGTAGACTAGCATCAAGGATTGGACGGCGTGGATAAAAGATCAGATTGCACGTAAAGTGCAGTCTGATCTTGATCTACGCCGTCAACACAGGCTACCTAGGCCATCTATGGACGTTAAAAGATTGCAAGCGTGAAGGGAAATTTCATCGCAAAAAGCTAGACTTGAAATTGATCCATGACATTGTCTTGGGCTGATACGATTCAATTTATCACTCGTAATTTGCATCGTAAAAACATATCAGGCATGGACAGGGAGAAATTATTTCTCCCCATTATTTTCAATGTATAAGATATTTTCTGTACATCAAATACAGAAGGAGTTCGTCCGACATTAAAGGCGGCCCTTCAGATTATGGGACGAAAATTGTACAAAAGAGCAAAAAAATCATCCTTATACTCCAAAAGCCTTTTAATTTTCATTCATAAAACGCCAGTAGTCGAACACCGTCTGACAACACGAGAAATTAGAGATTTACTGCAGCCCAGGTCGACATGGACGGGAGACACGTTCTATTTTTAGATGATCAATTTACTCATCTACATACAGGAATACACAGATTAAGTTTCAAACATAGGGTCCAAAGAAGACATTATGGAAAATAATTATTACATGTTTGTTATGTAATGGAATTTAAGCGTTATGAGTCACGTGCCAGTCACTTGGCATTCCCAAAATGCTTTATTGCTTTTTGGCGCGAAATCTAAAAATACCTTAAGAGGCTACGTAGCCTTTTAAGGGAACACCATCAAAAAAAATTTTTTTTTGTAATTTTATGAATCTTAATTATTGATGATTTGTATTATTTTTTCATATGAATTTCAGTGATATATATATCTTTTAATTTGGTGAGATGTGAAAATTCTAAATACCCACCTTTAAATGTATAGAGATAAAATAATTATTTCGACATAGTTTTTAAGAATGAGTTTGTTTGGTTTATTTTCTGTGTTTCATGCCGTTTTTTAATGTTGTATTTAACGCCATTTTCAACATTAATTCAGTTATATCGTGCCGGAAAGTGCGCCTATCAACGTTTTTTCTGTAGTTTCTTTTACCAGTATTCAGAAGAGTATTCTTTCCGAGCCACTGTAACAACGCACAAACAAACATCTATAGAGAACTAAAATCCGAGTCAAAAATAGAAACATGCTGTAAAATACACTGGACACCATTCTCTTTTCCCGCGCCTGCAAATGTCTGTTATATGTATTCTAATGGTCGCCCAGTCTTTGACAGATCCGCTCTAACGAGGTCCGGATTAATCGCTCTTTTTTATCCGATATCACCGCTAGAACACTGACCTTAACCCTTTACCTGATATGCCAATTTGGGACTCTTGCATTTCAGCAGCAAATAAAGATATGATGTCAAAAATATAGACAAATGAGGATACAAATATCTGATTGAGCGAAAACATTGTGGGAAAAGGAGAAATTGCTCGTTACGAGCAATTTCTCCTTTTCCCACAATGTTTTCAAAAGTTGTCTGTTGTTGATGCGTCAAAATGAGTATCTATGGAGTAAAGGGTTAAAACGTACGTAGGTGTCGCGTCAATAAACAAAACAATGTGATGAAAAGAAGTGTGGTTGACTTAATGAGTATTTGATTGGTGTTTACACCGCTTTAAACATTTTATTGTACCATGACGACAGCTTATTTCTCTGTTTCCTGTGTATCATCAACGCAGGGCTGGGGAACTGAAGTGCCCTTGCAAAATGCACTCCCACGGTACCATTGTCTCGAGTGAAGATCGAACGCCGAGACCGCCAGATTGCGAATCCTAGACCTGCACCCTTGATCCGTGCTTAGTATTATATAAGTCATGTTCTGTAGAAAAGGGGGCTTAATGTATCAGCCAAAACTATCTACGTGGTCAGCCTGCGCAGACCGCGTCTTAAAGATCATTTTATGATGTTGTCTCACGAGAACAAGTGATTGCTGTCTAAAATCAGATTCAATTTCTCAGTGGTTTCAGAAATTATTTTCTTTCTATCGTGGTTTATCGTTCAATAAACCACAGTTGTGAGTTTATTTCATTTTAGATAAGGCTGAAATTTTGTCGTCTGGTAAAGGGTTAAATATGGCTGCAACATACATTTCAAAGAAATTCGGCTTGTCATGTTTTTATACACTAAAATTGAAATTTTTTATTATATACCTAGCAGTGAAATCCTGGAATTTCCCAGTGTAATAAATTTTGATATCATCACTAGTGACGTTATCAACTTTCAGTTCCTGACGTCATTTGGGAACTACGTTTTTTTTTCGACTACATTTTTTTCGACTTTCAAACGCAAAATTACAAATAATGATGTTAATAAGGTATATAATAAATAGAATAATCAACTGGTTGTTTTTGATATGAAAAATATCTCACTCGGACGCGTCGTAAGGCGTTAAAAAAACTCGTGCTGCGCACTCGTTTTTTCAACGCCTAACAACGCATCCTCGTGAGATATTTTTCATATCAAAAACAACCAGTTGATTATCCTCTATATATTGTAGAACGAAATTCGATACGGTTTCAACCATTGATGTCAAGATTTGTAGAACGATTTATGTTCGCAAAAAGAAATGATATTTATGTAACAGTAAAGATCTGGTATACGATGCATCTTGTTTGATACCAAAAACGTAGACTTGCACAAATTGAAAGCATTTGTGGCAAAGGAGATAGATTTTTTTCTGAAATATTATAGGATAGAAAACACTGTGGAAAATGGAGAAACTACTTGTTTCCAGCATTTTCTCCTATTCCCACGATGTTTTTAAAAGTTTTTTTTTTTCCTCTAGGGTTGTTAAACCTCACGCAAAAAATGTTGAACATGTTGAATTCCAAACAACAAAATTTTCAACTTGTCCAAATAAAAAAAATTAGCAGATAAAACTACTATTAATCCTTTCATCGTTGTGTTCCGAGTAAGTTTCGCATACTTTATTGTGGCGCCGCAAGAGTGGTGGCACTGTATCTTTATTCGGTTCTGAAAAGTACCTATAAAGGCAGCCATCTTGTTCACTCGGCTTCCAGTCATTTCGTAATAAGATCATTTCGTATTTTCGTACAATTTTGGTAATTTCGTACCCATCTGTACTTTTATTTGGTCATTTCGAAGTAACTTTGATCCTTTCGTATCAATTTTGGACATTTTATAACCAGTTTTTAATATCAATTCGGTAATATAGAACCTAGTCTTACTACTATTTTCTTGCGACGTTTGCCGAATGACAACTGCTTTTGTGCATAGTTCCAATTGAAATTACGTGAATTTCGCCGAAGAATGGCTATGACTGTGTCTTGCCATTATTGACTCTTTAACCCTTTACTCCATAGATACTCATTTCTACACATTACTTGTAGGAGCCTTTGGAAAACATTGTGGCAAAAGGTGAAATTGCTCTTCAAGAGCAATTTCACCTTTTGTCACGATGTTTTCTATGTTATCAAAAGGTGTCATTTACACATAAGAAACGGCTTCATCCTTGCTGTTATTTAGGGTCAATTAGAGATACCATAGGAATGCCTTATGGGGTAAAGGGTTAAGTTTTTAATTCTAAGGATTTTTTAGGGCTTTTTTCAGTTCATTTCTCACAGATTTCTGCATAACTTTAATTTGGACAATTTGAAATGCTGTATTGTGCTTTATTTCAGAAACAAATGATTTGCGGCGCCATTGATGTTTTGCATCAAAATTTTCTTGTGAGATTCTTAATTTAGGTTTCACAAATCCTGTTAACTCAATTTCTTGATACATTTAATGATCGACAACAGTTGCATGTTTCTGAAAAAATCGATGTTCAGCCTCCGTTTCAAGATAAATATGGCTGATTTATTGTTGCAGTGCCAGAGGTGAGATGAAACATGGCTACAAGATAGATTTCTGAGAAAAACCAGCACGTTGTGTGTATATGTATACACCAAAATTAAACTCTAGATTGAAACTCGATACTGTTTCAACAGTTGTTATCAAGATTCGCTGAAAGATTTTATATTTGCACACAAACAAGGCCTAACACGAAGAATTTCGAGAGCAATTAACCACAATTTGTCCTTGGACTACGAACTCGTAAATAACACCCAAAAGTCTAATTGATTGATTGATAGAATTTTGACAGCACCTAATCACAAATTTATTAATGTCCTTGCACTGGGAAATTCGTAAATGGCTTCAAAAATGCAATGTGATTTATTTATTTATTTATTCATTTATTTGTTTACCGTTTATTTAATGGTCGCAACCAGTTGTCTGTACGGACGAACCCCCATTCCCTCCCCTCGGCCCTCTTCAAGGCTGTTATATAGGGAGAGAAAAACATACAACGAAACCCATCCATATACTTCTCTCTAGGGTCCCTGTTTACCAACCGTTCATAAGTACATTCCTATTCTCCAAGATTTCCTAAATTTGAAAGTAACAAAACTTCTGATTGGCTAAACCAGATGGTTAAGCCAATCAGAAGTTTTGTTTTTTTTTTTCAAAACTGTTCGAACCAATAAGAAGATTTGTTACTTTCAACTTACGAAAATTCTGAAGAGGACGAGGAACGTTCCTATAACAATGGTTGGTGACCACGGACCCTGATCCTTTCACTCTTTTAAAGTAACAAAACTTCTGATTGGCTAAACCATTCGGTTTAACCAATCAGACTTTTTGTTACTTTCAAGTTTAGAAGATTCTGAAGAATCGGACACGAAACGTATAAAGAATGGTTGTTAAATACGAACCCCTGTTCCTTTAATTCTGTCAACGCCAAATGTCTAAACTCTTTCGACCTCTGAGAATACAATCCACTGAATTTCAAAAAAGGTTTTTGTGATATGGCCCGCAATACACGAAAAAGTGACATTCGGACATTTCCGTAAAGTGTCGTCTCGGATCAGCCAGTGCAGTTCGCGCAGACCAATCCAAAACGACCTTTTCCATTCTTCTGTAAATTTTCTGTTTTGTACAAGTCTACTGTAGGATTAAATCGTATGTAGTCGTAAAGTGCCGTCTCGGATTAGCCTGCGCGGACTGCGCAGGCTGATCCGAGACGACACTTTACGCAAATATCCGGATGCCCCTTTTCGCGTGTTGTAGGCTATGTATGCTTCTCTAAGTTAGAGGACGGCATTGATCAAGATCAGGGCCCGTATTCACCAACAATTCTTGAGAATATTCTTAGTCTCTTCAGGGTTTTCTAAATTTGTAAGTAACACAACTTCTGATTGGCTACACCAAGATTCGATCTGTCTTTCATGACGCATCACTATCCCCGATATCGTGTAGCCTGTAGTAATACGCGCTATTAAGTAGCAATGGAGAAAATGTTTTTTATCAATAAGTTTGAGGGAAAATCAGGCCTGTTTTAGCCCCAGATTTCTCTAAACTGCTGATCATAGCTAAGTGAATCGCACGAGATAGCGTTTTATTGAGTAAACGTTTATTTTAATTATTTTAATTTGAAATTCAAAGTAACTGTTGTCGCGTAGGAAAGTGGTTCGGTTCTGTACCCAGGATGCCCAAATTAGACAGATGAGTATTTATAGAATGCCACCTAGCGAGAGATGATGGGAATGTACTGACATCCTTATGGGACCCGAACTTTGTCGCTGCAAGTGTCTATCACTTTAACTTTGTCTCGACAATGGTTATGTGGGAAAGCAGCCAGATGCTTGGAAAGAAAATTGTGCAGAGTACTGGTAAGAGAGATTCCAAGTAGTCAAGACGGGTGTACTGGCCGCCGCGATATAATTAAAATAATGCTAGACACAGCGTTAAACACCATACTGTCAACCAATCTATTACTTTAACTATTTCGATTGACCCCAAAGAATGTAGTCTCAAGCTAGTGTCTGCCACCATACAAGAGAAGAACAATCACGAATTGGCTTAGTCTGTCTAATACATAGGCGCTTAAAGGCAGAACTCTTCTTCTAATGGGTGTCCGTGGTTGTGGGGTAGATCACTGGCCTTCAATGGTAACCATAAGGTCCCGAGTTCGATACCCGGGAACATGTGCCAACTTTGGTGTTTGTTCATTAGCCCATACGTTCGGTTCGAGTATTAGTGTAGTTCGCGTTGTCTGTGCATGTCATATTCTTCGAAGATTCGACTGTCTTATATGACGCATCACTAGCCCCGAAAGCGGGCTGACTGTAATATTACGCTCTATAAAGTAGCAATGTTGAAAATAGCTTTTATCAATACGTTTGAGGAGAAATGAGACCTGCTTTAGCTCCAGATTTCTCTAAACTCCTGATCATTGCTGAGTGAATCGCACCATGTAGCGTTTTATTGAGTAAACGTTTATTTTAGTTTGAAATTCAAAGTAACTGTTGTCGCGTAGGAAAGTGGTTCGGTTCTGTACCCAGGATGCCCATATAAGATAGATGAGTATTTATAGAATGCCATCTAGCGGGAGATAATGGTGTAGTTCGCAGGAAGCAGAATCAAGAGAGATAAGTATAAAATGCGAGATCTTTTTCCTAAACTGATGTAAAGTAAATCATGTTTTCAACTAACCTAAAAGGCAATGCTCCGTTTTCCAGATCCGTTACACAACCTTAAACCATTACAACACAATCCCTACATTTGACGACCCTGAGAAAGAAGCCTATTGAAAACATTGTGGGAAAAGGAGAAAATGCTGGTAACCAGCATTTTCTCCTTTTCCCACAATGTTTTCTACGCTGCTGGAAACAAATCTCAAATTTTCAGTCACTTTTATTATTTCCTTTTTTGTCATCTGCAAATGCTTTCGATTTGGAAAAACCTATAATTTTGTCGTTTGGTAATGAGTTAAGGCATCTGGTGGGTCTAAACTGTTTAAAAAAGCTGTTGAACGTTGTTCTACACATTGCAATGGTTAATATTATGACACAAGGATTTTTATTACAACAAACTCTCGTGAGACGCTCGCAATCTCTGCTATTTTTCTGCGAGACGATGAGAACAATATGTAATCCATCATTCGGTAACAGACATATCTCCGACCTTTCTCAGGCGATGTATAAAAGCGTCTCGTACAGTTTTAATTAGTTCCTTATATGATTAGGGTTTTATTCGATTTCATCTATCTGTCTGTCTGTGTGTGTGTCCATGGGCGGATCCAGAGGGGGGGACAGGGGGTCCGGACCGCCCCTGGAATTTTGGAAAAAATGTGGTTTTGAAAATGAAATTTAAAAAAAGAAGTTCTAAATGTGGAGAACTCCTCATGGTTAGAACTGAAAAAGTTGACTTTCCTTGTAAATGGCAAACATCAGCTGAAATCCGGAAATCAATTAAAGTATCATATAATAAGATGAGTGCGTTTACGGTGGGACCCCCCCCCCTGAGAAAAATATCTGGATCCGCGCATGCTGTCTGTGTGTCTGTCTGTCGGTCGGGCAGGCGGTTGGTCGGGTGGGCGAGTGGGCGGGCGGTCGAGCAGTCGGGTAGGCTAGCGGGCGGGTGGGCGGTTGGTCGGTCTGTCCGCTCGCCCGACTGCCTCACCGTCTTCCAGCTCAAACACACGCCTTTCTGCCTTTCGCTCACTCTCTCTCCTCACCGTCTCTCCTCGCTCTCTTTCTCTGTCAGTCTGCAAGCCTTTCTGTCTGTCTGCCTGCCACCTCTCTCTCTATGTTGTACATTTATATTTGTCTCACTAGTAAGAATTTATTACCTTTCTCCCTATAATGTTTTCCAAAGTTGTCCGTTGAAGAGGCATTAACCCATCACCACACAATCCCTACTTTTGACGCCCCAGAGAAAGAAGCCTTTTGAATTGAACACTGTGGGAAAAGGAGAAAATGCTGGTAACTAGCATTTTCTCCTTTTCCCACAGTGTTTTCTACCCTTCCCAGAACAAATTTCAATTTTTCAGTCATCTTTATTTTGTCGTCTGCAAATGCTTTGAATTTGGACCAGTCTAAAATTTTCCCGTGTGGTAAAGAGTTAAGGTGTTTTTCTCGTATGATAATTGACCAAGAAAAAAACGAATGCCTGCGCGAAAAGGTTAATTACCCCTCTTGTCACTGAACGAGGATGACCTTTTTGATCTTCGCACTTGAACAACTACAGCCTCGGTTGAGAAGAAGAAAAAGCCGATTAGCAACATCTAAATACAAATGACTGCAGAAACGTTACTTGGTGTAACACGCAATTCTCCAATAATCCCAGAAACAAATATAACGGAAATGTAATTCAGGCTGCATTTATATGAAAAAAAAAAGTTCGTCTCGATAAATTCCGCGAGCAAATTGCCGTTCAATCAGCCTCGCCATTTTGTTTTTTTGAAAGCACGGAATGTTGCTCGTTGTCTGCGCATGTCATATTCTTCGAAGATTCGACTGTCTTATATGACGCATCACTACTAGCCCCGAAAGCGGGCTGACTGTAATATTACGCTCTATAAAGTAGCAATGTTGAAAATAGCTTTTACGTATCAATACGTTTGAGGAGAAATGAGACCTGCTTTAGCAACAGATTTCTCTAAACTGGTGATCATAGTTGAGTGAATTGCACGAGGTAGCGTTTTATTGGGTAAACCTTTATTTTTGTATTAAATTCAAAGTAACGGTTGTCGCGTAGGAAAGTGGTTCGGTTCTGTACCCAGGATGCCCATATCAGATAGATGAGTATTTATAGAATGCCATCTAGCGGGAGATAATGGAATGTTGCTAGGGAATATATAAGAATTTACTTCCGGTATTTTTTTACGGTTCGCGAGAAAAATTAGACTGTTCTTACCCTTAACTCCTCACCAAACGACACGATTTTAGACTTGTAAAAATTGACAGCATTTGCAGACGACAAAATAAGCGTGACTCAAAGAATGAAACCTGGCTTTAGAAGAGTATAAAACATTGTGGGAAAAGGAGAAAATGCTGGTTACCAGCATTTTCTCCTTTTCCCACAATGTTTTCAGAAGGCTTCTTCTTCTAGGTCGTAAAACCAGGGATTGCTTGGTAAAGGGCATCTTCGCGAGCCAAGTTTACGATCACTACGTGGATCTTACCTTGCCTGATTGAATCCGATTTCGAGATTCCTGCGATGCGTCCTCTATTGGATGCTGGTTATTAACCCCCCCCCCCCCCCCTTTTAAATCATATTTCTAAAATCAAATGAAATATCGTTTTACAAACCGCTTACGAATACACATGAAGCGATATGCAGACATCCACGTGGGTTTCCATGTTAACCTTTGAAAGGTAGCGACCTTGATCTATTTTTATCTAAGATGAAATGCTACGAGCGATTTCATTCGTTGCAGCTAGAGCTGGCTGCATCCAATGAAAAAAGCGTATCGGGGCAATGTAAAAATCAAGCTCGATCCGCCAAGGGTAGAGTAACTTAATGAATCGTTAGCCTTGGCTTGCGAAGATTGGTAAACGGTTAACCTTCTGAATTAATGTAACTAATGAACTAGTAATAATCCAAATTTTACTGTTTCAAAGGTAATTTTGGGAAGAAAAATATCCCCTTACCCGACAATGTAGATCCAAGATCGGACTGCACGTTCTGTGCAATCTAATCCTGATCTACAGAGTCCGCTCGGGAACTTTCTAAATCGCGCTTAACAGTGCAAGAGTTGGGTCTCTTTATCCTTTCATGCTTTACAGATGTTTTTATATAGCTGGGTCGTTTTAAAACAATTCGAGGTGTTGTAATACCATTGCGTAGTTAACCGTAGTCCCATCTTGCATAGTTGACCGTACTGGGGAATGAACGTAATTTAAGGTATTGAACGTATAGTTACACGAAAATAACCGTAGTTCAACGCAGTAAGTAGCGTACTTTGAACTTGTAATTTGTCCGTAGTAATTTCTTAATTTTTGAATTTTTTCAAAAATAAGTTACGTAACTACTATGTTGTGATCCTATCATGACCGTAGTTTAAACGTAGTTGACTTTAGTTAACCGTAATTGACCTTACCTAACCATAGTGTTTACTGTTGTCCGTTACTGTTGTTGTCTGTTATTTGAAAGGACATCGTTTCTTCCTGGGCAGCCAAGGGATTGTACCTGCATGCGGTGCCCTTGTTTGTGCTTGTACCGTGTAGCTTTGGAAATCATTTGGGGGAAAAGAAGTAGTTATTTATCCAAAACAATTACTTTTCCTACTAAGTTCTTATTTCAATGACCGTTAAATATAATACAACATCAACAAATATGCAATGGCAAGTGAAAGTCTAATACAAAATTTGATTGGTTATCCAAGTCACGTGTACAAAAATGGCGGATCTATAACACTAAGAGGAAGTCAGAACATGACAAATAGAAACAGCAGCAAAAGTAATTCGCTCGGCATGCAGCCAAACGCGTGTCTGCTTCATACATCATTATCGAGCAGAACCAAGAAAACGCTCGTTAAACTGGGATGCATCTGTCAATTTGTATCTCCCCCTCCCCCCTGTTCCATTAGATTTTTATTGAACATTGAGAACATTTACAATTATCAAATCTGACGTAGGGTGAATGCAAAACGCATACTCTTGTCAGATGCTTTCCGTATTTCTTGCATATTTTCCTTTGGATTCTTGAGTTTCCAATAATGCACTGTTATCATTAAGCTTTTAGTTAAGCGATTATCATGCAATCCGTCGATATTGCTTTTTAACCCATTACCACACAATCCCTATTTTAACGACCCTTAGAAAGAAGCCTGTAGAAAACATTGTGGGAAAAGGAGAAAATGCTGGTAACCAGCATTTTCTCCTTTTCCCACAATGTTTTCTACCCTTCATACCACACATTTCAATTTTTCAGTATAATCAAAATGAAGTATATAAGTATAATAAAATACAAGTAAAATAGAAATGTTTCAATTAAGGAAAGACCTGTGTAATGGAAAAAAGCTATTTCCATTAAATTATCATCCTGCAAAATTAGCTTTAATTAAAAATGAGTATTATTGAACTACTTTCACCGATTCATTTTTTCCACTGTTTCCTTCTTTGAATTATGATTTATAAATCTAAAACCACTTTATTCTCAATTCAAAAAAGAGATAATAATTACCTCCCTTTTCCGAAAAAAAAAACAAAAGTATCAAAAAATAATTTCAAGATAGACATAAACGGAATTTCTGATCCGTTAGAAATGTGTAAAAATATCATTTCTGCACAAATCCTGATTTATCCTTATTTATCAACCAATCAGAATTTTTGCCCCATGTTCACCGGAAGTGCATTACACAGGTCTTACCTTAAATTATGATTATAATGACTTGCTCTCTATTAAAGTATTGAATCAGATGCATAATTGTTAGGAATTGTGTGGTAAGGGGTTAATACCAAGACTGGAACTAAAAAATGGTTCATGAATACGTGCACAGATTACACGATCTGCGCAGGTTGATCTTGATCTACACTGGCAACCAAAGGGAGTCATTTCGCTTGTTCTGAAAGTCTGCAAAAATAACTCAAGATGTGCCTTGGCTTTCTATGCGTTAACTCATTACCACATGAGAAAATTTTGGACTGGTCCAAATTGAAAGCATTTGCAGACGACAAAATGAAGGTGACTGAAAAATAGGTATTTGTTCTGGGAAGGGTAGAAAACACTGTGGGAAAAGGAGAAAATGCTGGTTACCAGCATTTTCTTATTTTCCCACAGTGTTTTCAAAAGGCGTCTTTCTCAGGGGTGTCAAAAGTAGGGATTGTCTGGTAATGGGTTAATTCACTTTATCCCAACGGGAGTTGATTAAATGGTTAATTGTATGGTGTTTAACGCCGTTTTCAACATTATTTCAGTTATATCGCGGCTGCCAGTGCACCTATCCATGCTTTCCTGGAGTCTCTTTTACCAGTACTCCGCACAATTTTCTTTCCAAGCCACTGGCTGCTTTCTCACATAACCATCGTCGAAGCAATAGTCAGCGGTGAGAGAGGAATGAATCCTGTCACAATGACTATCATCAATCCTCGGAAAGAAATTAGCCGAGCCGAGAATCGAACCCACGAGTCCCCTCTTCTCAAGTCCTGTACGCTAACGACTGAGCTAGCGGGGCTCGGCCCCCAACGGGAGTATTTACATATATGAGCACGCTTTCTTATCCGTCTATCTTCTTGAGATTTCAAAGAGAAAAGGCAAAAGCTAAGTTTATGAATAAGCAAACGTATATAGCTGAGAACAGTCGCACAAAAGGAGAAAAACGTCCCTAAATAATGCCCAATTTTCAAACGTCAAACTCCCGCAAACACGACAGAAGGGTTTTACTAAGCTCCATTATTTAAAGCTTTAGCGTTATCGACTTCTGAGCGCTTATCAGTGTAATTTTGTTGACTTAGAAAATATCATTTTGCGTTCCCTATATTTCTGCGTGTCCACCATATTTTCCAAGAGAATATTTTTTTTTTGGTACTCTAACAGCAGCATTAGTGAGAACAGAGAAAACACAGGCTTTTTGCGAACAGCATAGATCAAGATCAGACTGCACAGAACGTGCAGTCTGATCTTGGTTCTACGCTGCCCGCTTCTTAGGTCAATTCTGTCAGATAACAAACACAACTTTTGCACGTTATGTGCAGATTGCTCCCTTAACCTTCTACTTCATAGATACTCATTTCTACGCATTGCTTGTAGAAGCCTTTGGAAAACATTGTAGCAAAAGGTGAAATTGCTCGTCACGAGCAATTTCACCTTTTGCCACAATGTTTTCTATGCTATCAAAAGGTGTCATATACACATAAGAAACGGCTTCATCCTTACTGTTGTTTAGGGTCAAATAGAGATACCATAGAAATGCCTAATGGGGTAAAGGGTTAACTATACCGTCAGCTAGTTTAGACAAGCCTATAATTACGATAATAGTTTTCAGACTCACTGAGAAAGGCATTATAAAGAGGTTGAAAGAAGCCGGGTTGCTAAAAGTCGTTTTCTATGAAAAGAAGGTTTAATGCATCTGGAAAGAGTTGAGGCCCATTTCAGCTTGCTCAATCCGTGCAAGCTGATCTGGACCGAAATATTTTGCTACAGATGAATTTTCTGCGTGTCATACGACTAGATTACCTCTTGATTCGGTCGGCTTTTAAATATAATTAATTTTAGGGATGCACAACTATGTGAAGACTTGCTTTATATAATGAATCATGCAGTTGAGTGAAATGTTTTCAGTGAGCGGCTTACAATTTTGAAGGCGAAAGATTGACATTTTCCACATAAATCCCATTGTTTCAATGAAATAAAGCCATTACGAAATTTCTTGTCTCATATACGTATGAGACAAGAAAATAGTACTGCATTTGGTCAACAAACTGTATTTATACGCTTCATTTTTAAAACGTTGCTGACCTAGGTTCCTGAAGGAAATTAATGGTCAAAATTCTTAATCATGATAAAGTTGTTAATTTAATCACTTTTAGATTCAAAACAAAATCAATATGTAAGTTTTTTTTGGAACTATTTTTCGTTAGTAATATAACTGTCACAGAAGCGCATAGGCTTCATAAAAATCTCGCATAGACTTCATACAAATCTAACAACACATGATACACGTATGCCTCTCTTTTAACACATTATGGACTGTAATTCTTGTCAGTAATGTGATCAAAAGAATCTAACATTCGTTGGCTTTTGAGGTAAAACTTTATTAAACTCGTCCACAAAAATTAACCCTTTACTCCATAGACACTCATTTTGACGTATCAACTACAGACAGCTTTTTAAAAACATTGTGGGAAAAGGAGAAATTGCTCGTAACAATGTTTTTCACTCAATCAGATATTTGTATCCTCATTTATCCATATTTTTGACATCATATCTTTATTTGCTGCTGAAATGGAAGAGCCTCAAATTGGCATATCAGGTAAAGGGTTAAGCTCGCCAAAGGCTCGATTAGTAACATTTTTGTAGACTCGTTTAATAAAGTTTTATCTAAAACCCAACTCATGTCAGATCCTATAATTCAAAATTTTTGGATATAAACAATATGACATGCACCGTTTCCATAACTGACAGGATGAATAATAAACATAAATCTATAATGTATGAACGTTTGAAAAAAACACTGTAAAGTTTTAAGAAAATCCAGGTAAACCTGAGATATAATGAAGCAGGATTCCTCTTGCTGCGTTGTAGATTTAATGATTATAAATAATTGTAACAAATGCATTTAAGAGTTTGTACCTAAAAACTTTTTCCAAACATTTACGAGAGTCATTTCCCAAGGATTGACTTATTTTCTCGTAGTTTAGCATTGCTCTGAAAAAAAAAAAGAAATATCTAAGTTGAATCCAAGTGGTTTGGGGAATAAGATGTTCTTCGCGTTTTAAACGGGTTATCGGACATGAGGAATAAGATTATCTCAGCGTTATAAATGGGTTATCGGACATGAGGTCTAAGATGTGCTTCGCGTTCTAAAGGGGGTAAAGGACATGGGGAATAAGTAGTTTTTCACGATCTAAACGGGTTATCGGACACGAGGTAAAAGAGGTTTTTAGCGTTCTAGACGGGTTATCGGACATGAGGAATAAGATGTGATTAGCGTTCTAGACGGGTTATCGGACAAGAGGTAAAAGAGGTGCTTAGCTTTCTAAACGGGTTATCGGACATGAGGAATAAGATGTGATTAGCGTTCTAAACGGATTATCGGACATGATGAATAAGATGTGCTTAGCGTTCTAGACGGGTTATCGGACACGAGGAATACGATGTGCTTAGCGTTCTAAACGGGTTATCGGACACGAGGAATAAGATGTGCATAGCGTTCTAAACGGGTTATCGGACACGAGGAATAAGATGTGCTTAGCGTTCTAAATGGGTTATCGGACACGAGAAATACCATGTGCTTAGCGTTCTAAACGGGTTATCGGACATGAGGAATAAGATGTGCATAGCGTTCTAAACGGTTGATGGGAAATGGGGAATATGATAATCTTCACGTTCTGAACAGGTTATCCGAAATGAGGTTTAAGATGTACTTAGCGTTCTAAACAGGTTATGGGACATGGGGAATAAGACTATCTTAAGAGTTGTAAACGGGTTATAGGACATGTGGAATAAGATGTGCTTAGCGTTCTAAAGAGGTTATACAACATAAGGAAGTAATAAATGCGTTATGCCCTTGAAGGGGGTCGAAGCAACATGAAAAAGGAATAAGAAGTGCATAGCATTAATAAAAGATTCAAACAGAATTCGTATGTAATAAAATGTTTTGCCCTCTAAAGGGGTTTAGCAGTAGGACTGAAGAGTAAGATGTGCTTAGCGTTCAAAGGAGCAAAACAACTTACAAGGAAGCTGGTCCAAATTGAAAGCACTTGGAGAGGGCAGATTAAAGATGGATCAAAGGGCAAAACTTATCCTTGATGGGGTAGAAAACAGCATTTTCTCCTTTACCCACAGTGTTTTTAAATGGCTTCCCTTCAAGGGTCGTTAAAACCTGGGACTGTTTGGTATAGAGTTGAAGATGAAGGATTCCATCACAATTTTGTGTGGTAAAGGGTTAAGCGTCATAAATAATATAGTGAGTCATTTCCGAAACTGAGGGAAACATATGGAAGCTCTCGTAATAATTATAAGCTGATAATGATGTTTTCTTTCAACCCTTAACACTTAACTACACAGTAAAGTTTAGATTCTTCCAAAATCAGAACGTTTTTGTAAACAAAAAAAAAAAATATCAAAATTAATACAAATGGGCTTCCGAAGATCGTTCTCATATAGAATTGAATGTAAAGTTTAGATTATTCCAAAATCAGAACGTTTTTGTAAACAAAAAAAAAATATCAAAATTAATACAAATGGGCTTCCGAAGATCGTTCTCATATAGAATTGAAAACATTGTGGGAAAAAGAGAAAATGCTGGTTACCAGCATTTTCTCTTTTCTCATTTTCTCTTTTTCCCACAATGTTTTCAATAGGCTACTTTTACGTGATCATTAAAACAAAGAGTTAGGTGGTAAAGGGTTAACTCTTTACAGTATGACATTAGACGTCACTGTTTTCGCCTATGTCGCCGAAAGGGTTAAAAAAAAAAATTAATGCACCTGTGCATGTTGCACACCTGTGTCGAATCGCTTCTTTTTAGATGAGAAATACGTTCTATTTTTGATGCATTCGTCTTCATTAGTGGGATAAGCTAACGCAGAATTAATTATCTACACTAACAAACAACATCATTTCAGACCCTTGTACTATTAGGGACGAAATTGTATTCGTCAGCCATTCAACCCCTAGGCTGCTGCTAAGCGCGACTCATTGACCTTGGGCGGACAGTGTAGGTTAAGATCAGACTGCACAGAACGTGCAGTCTGATCTTCGATCTACATTATCCACAAAATCAAACTAGAGCTATTAAAAAACGTGATCATACTCCCCCACCAGCTCCTTGTCACAAAACGGGTCTTTGTTACAGAATGCAGAATGGTATAGTAAAGAGTTGAAAAAAAGTTCAAGGGGAGATAATTCCGCAAGAAACCGCAGCAAGGTCATGGAAATTGCGCGAAAAGGGACATTCGGAAATTTCCGTAAAATTTCGTCTCGGATCGGCCTGCGCAGTCCGAGCAGGCTTATCCGAGACGACACTTTACGATTACATTTGATTTTGTCCCACAGTAGACTTGCGCAAAACAGAAAATTATATGAAAACGGAAAGTGTCATTTTGGATTAGTCTGCGCCGATTGCGCAGGCTGATCCGAGATGACCTTGCACGCAAATATCTGAATGTCCCTTTTCGCGAGTTGCAGGCCATATATAGGAACTCTGTATGTAAATTTGAGTTCAATACCTGAAAAAACTGTCCGAGTATTTCTTCAGACAATTTTGTGTCTACGGACAGACGGACAGACAGCCATGGCGATTCCAGTATAACCTCCCTTTCCAGTTCGTTGTTGGGGTTGTAACTAGGCAACAAGCAATGTAATATCACACGTAATGTATAGTTTCTTACCCCTTTAGCACACAATGACGACTATTGACGACCCTGGGAAAGAGGCCTTTTAAAATCATTTTGGGGAAAGGAGAAAATGCTGGTACCCAGCATTTTCTCCTTTTCCCAAAATGTTTTCTACTCCATCAAAAAACGATTGTAATGCTTGAGCCATATTGAAATTGTCGTCTGCAAATGCTTTTCAATTTGGACAAGGCTTAAAGTTTGTCGTGTGGTAAAGATTTAATCCCGGGTTTTACGACCCTGAAAAAGAAGGCTTTTGAAAAACATTGTGGAAAAAGGAGAAACTGCTGGTAACCAGCAGTTTCTCCTTTTCCCCCAATGCTTTTTACCCTGCTAGCAACAAACTTTAATTTTTACACTTGCGTTTATTTTGTCATCCGCAAGTACTTTCAATTTGGACCAGTGTAAATTTTTGTCGTTTGGGAAAGGGTTAAACGAACATTACACAAATAATTAAGGAATGAAGAGAATTTCATTTTTTTTTTCGTGAAAGTATTAAGAAAAACCCCTAATCACACTGTATGAAACCGCGAAGCCGTTTCATACAAATGTGATTAGGGTTTTTTTTTTTATGAAAAAAAAAAATTCTCTTCATTCCTTATAATTTAATATTATAGACAACATACACTCATGGAAATAATTCAAAACGCATTCATTTTCTTTAGTTTTAAATCTAACCTTGGAGTTTCTAAAGCCCCTGCCACTCATATTTGTATGGCATAAGAATACAACTGGGAAGCAGTTTTCAGATTCCCAATACTGAAAATTAACCAATAGAATTAAAGTAAATGAGCAAAGCAGTGTGTAGGACCCGCAAAAGTAATCTTCAGCAAAAGTAGTTTCGGCACAAGGTAACTTTTTCATGGAGCTATGAAAAAAAAAAATTCAGCCAATCAGAACTCGCCAATGTTCATGAAAACAACTGATATTAAATTACATGTATAACAAAATGAACAAAAAAGCGACTAAATAAATTGTACTCAGCAACTCTAATAAGGGTGAATATAAACGAGAATTTGAGTAGCTGTTAGCGACAGCTTCGCTAAGTCCGTTTGACCTTTTCAAAATCGAGACAGGTTCATTTAGATAAATTAATTGAATTGCCGGTCATACAAAATGGTCAACGGTCAAGCATAATGACCAGAACGGTATGTATTATCTTCATTCCCCACCCTCTTGTGTTTCTGTCAAAACTAATGAGTGTCAACTCGAGTACAGTTATCCATTATTGTACATTTCATTAAGTGTTCTGGTGCAAGGGGGTGGTGAGTTGGGGGGAGGGGGATGAATTCAACAGATCGAACAGTACCGGACTTGATATCATGCTTCATTAACCCTTATCCTGCTAAATAACCAAAACGAAATTTTCATTTCGACACTTAAAACCCAGATATTGCTATTTCAGAGTTAGTTTCAGGGAATGATATCTCCTTCTCGGACAGTGTAAATCAAAGATCAGACTGCACGTTCTGTGCTTGATCTACAGTGTCCGCTAAAGGTCAGCGAGTCACGCTTAGCAACCAAAGGGTTAAATTATGAATATTTTCTTCTTTTCCAAAATCATTTTCGCAAACCGGGCGCCGGGCAGACTAATAGACAGACGGCCAGATATAGACAGAATATCTGCCTCCATTATACTCTCTCTGAATTCGATATTGGGTTATGGCTATCCCATGGCAACGGACAGAAGTTTGGTCGAATTGAAATTTGTACGTCTTGTTCACCCCATGATTACACCCTGCTCCATTTGGCCATGAATACTTATAGATAAAAAAGAAATGATTGAAATGCTGGGAATTAAATGTTAACGGCCAAAGATATTTCAAAACCATAGCTTTCAGGAACAAATTTAATTTAATACGATTCTTCGCATGATTTCTTTCTGTATCTATCATGCATCGAAATGTCAAGGGACGTTTAAGCCAATATTTGAATGATTTTTTTTCTTTTTCTTTCATATCATTAATTCCACACGACTGCCTCTTTGACAAATACCACTTTAGCGTTCTCAACGCTTTGATCATATATTGAATTGCCTATTTCATGAAGGATAGAACACATGGCTAAACGGGATCAATTGCAAGTTCATAGAATGTATGGACTGTTACCCCAGGAGAAAACTTCGCATACCAGTAGACTGAAGATAGACAAAGAAAATGTGAAAGTATTCGAACAATTACAATATTGAATGTAGACTGATATATTTCTTAAAAACTTGTGACAAAAAGGGAGATAGCTCATGGCAGAAATTTCTAAATATTTTCTGTCGTCAAGAAGTTACTAAGCAAGCAGTCTCGGTCAGATTTTTTTAAGAAAAAGTTTTCCTCTATGAAGGAAAAATGTCAAGTTACCTTGAACTATTATATAATGAGCTAGACAGATGGTTTGAATTACACTCTTATTTTTCAATAGTTATTTGATTAAGACCCCTGCGTTTAAACAACCCTAAGAAAACAGGCTTTTGAAACTATTGTAGGAAGAGGTGACAATGCTGGTACCAGCATTTTCTCCTCTTCCCAAAATGCTTTTACCACCTCTCAGAAGTAAGTTCTATCTGTCCAGCCACCATACATAAATTGGGTGCAGATATTTTTATTTTGGAAAGGTCTAAAATTTTACCGCCATAAAAAAAGTTACCATGAAAAGGACAATGCATGTATGGATACTTGAACAATCACGTGATACAAAAAGCAATCAAAGTACTGATGCGCTTTGTCGTTTTTGATGAAGCAACAGTTTTCTCAAGTTTCGGTGTAATAAAAGAAAATTTGTAACTTGCTACCATACGACCGCGATTATTTTACACCCTTTGATTCTTATTTCTTTATTTCACTATCTCAGACAAATGATGAACATATTACTAAACCAATAAAAATCGACGGATAATGGGCCTACCCGCATTGGCCTTCTCATCATTGAATCTTAACTCTTTACCACACGACAAAATTTTAGACTGGTTCAAATTGAAAGCATTTGCAGACAACGAAATAAAGGTGGCTGAAAAATTGAAATGTGTTCTGGGAAGGATAGAAAACACTGTGGGAAAAGGAGAAAATGCTGGTTACCAGCATTTTCTCCTTTTCCCACAGTGTTTTCAAAAGGCTTCTTTCTCAGGGGCGTCAAAAGTAGGGATTGTGTGGTAACGGGTTAATATATTATCATTAACACTTTACGAAACGACAAAATTTTAGACTGGTCCAAATTGAAAGCATATTAATGCGACTCAAAAATTGAATTTTGTTCTAGGAATTATGGAAAACCTTGTGGTTACCAGCATTTTCTCCTTTTTCCACCCCCACAAATGGCTTCTTTCTAAGAGTCGTGAAAATCCGGGATTGTTAGGTAAAGAGTTAATTATGGCTGACCGATAATTACGGAAGCTGTGGCCCCTTCCCCCACCCCCCCCCCCCCACTCCACCACCACCCCCTCCCACACACACACACACACACACACACAAAAAGAAAACTGTTACCTTGTCAGTTGATCGAAAGAAATTTCAAAGAGTCATCACTTTTTCGTAATGATCCGCAAATCATATTGAAAATAACAAATGTGTCGACTTTTAAAAAGATTTTCTGTAAAATCTCCGGCATTCATTATGCAAACTGTTGGAAGAGAGGAAAGCTCAGAATTACGTCAACAAACGGACAAATTTTGAAAGTGAGCTTAAATGCATCCCCCAGCTTTTATTTGCTCTATTAAAGTTTCGAAATGCGTTTAGATTTGTGCTAAAATGCACCCCCATCCTCGACCCATAGCGTTTATTTGCTCTATAAAAGATTCGAAATGGGTTTAGACTTGTCTAAAATTAACCCTTAAAGCTGCCAAAAAGATATAAACGAAAACTGCTGGCAAATATTTCAAACATTGCGATTTGAAAAGGATCCTTTCGCGAGAAAAATGAAAGAAAAAACTCACTGCATTGGGCAGTGTAGAGACAAGATCAGACTGACTGACTGTACGTTCTGTGCAGTCTGATCCGGATTTAGACACTCTACACACTCTGCAAAATCAAAATGAGTCGTGATTTTGGATCTAAGGATAAAATGAATCAGCAAAGAGTGAGTTTAAGTATAGTATGTCACCCTTTCTGTTTTTAATCCATCTGTTGTCAATTAACCGATTGGCTGCTGAGTGCGACACACTGACTTTTTGCGGAAAGTGTAAATCAAGATCAGACTGCACAATACGTGCAGTCTGATCTTGGATCTACACATTCCGATATGAACATGTTGTCTACCGAAAAATACCTTTGAAATAGAACAAACCTTAAGTCTTTTGATTTACTCAAGTCACCAAACAGACCCATTTTCCAACTTAGGTTGACATTCTTATTTTACACGCATTTCACTAACATCAGACTCTAGAAACATTTTCAAATCCTAGGATGGCACAAAGTGTCAGACCCAGCTAAGCTAAATAATGGACTTAAGTCATTTTAACGGATTTCAGTCCATTATTTTGCTCAGTTGAGTGTAAAATATTGTGTCCTTTTAGGATTGAGAACGTTTCTTTAGTCTATTTATACTTTTCTTCAGTCTGTTTATATTAGTAAGAATAAGTTTCAAGTAACAAACCCGACTTAACCCGTTCCCAAACAACAAATTTTGGACTCTTCCAAACTGAAAGAGTTTGGAGACAACAATTTTAGATTTTGAGAAAATGGCAGAAAGTTCTCAAAAAGGGTAGAAAACACTGTGAGAAAAGGAGAAATTGCTCGTCACGAGCAATTTCTCCTTTTCCCACAGTGTTTTCAAAAGACGTTTACTGCAGACACGTAAAAACCAGGGCTTGTTTGGGAAAGGGTTAAGTCGCAAATGGGGTCAGTCAGAAGACTAGAGTAGAACTAGAGCTATTACTAAACGTGATTTATCCCCAACCAGCTCCTTTGTCACAATCAAAGCATTGAGAATGCTGAAGTGGTATTTGTCACGGAAGCCTTAGTGTGGAATTAATAAATTGTAAGAAAATGAGAAATATTGCAACATCATATAAACCAAATATTGGTTTGAAAGTCAATCAACTAAACAAATGAATGCAATTTTGGCAATAGAGAGTAGTCATGACAAACTTAGGATTATTTGTGTATTGGACGACTCCCTTTGATCATTAGTAGGAGTCAGAGTAACATCCCTTGACAGTACAATGCATGATGGATAGAGAGAGAAACCATATGAACAATAGAATAAAATTAAGTTTCTACCTGAAAAGTACTATTTCGAAATAACTTTACAATTCCCAACATCACAATCAATTATTTCGATCAATAAATATCCATGCCCAATAAGCTGGAGTAACACACTATCATGGGATGAACAAGCCATGGGAAAAACTTGTTTTGGAATGAAAAAGCCCAGCACCAACTGATCTGTAGACAAATCATGTATCATTGCGCCAATGGAAAGCTATGAGCATTAGTGAAGCTACTTACAATCAGAAATTCAGTATTTCCACCATGGATGGCCTCACTCAGTGTATTTTAACATGCCATTTCCAATTATATATCTGAGTGCTACCGAGAAAATAATTTGCAAGAGAAAAATTGAGTTTAATTGGCTTTATTTCCTTTGGCTTTGCACAAAATACAATACATGGTCTTCAAAATTAAATACTGAACTTATAATGGTATTGTCTTCGACAAATACCATAAAAACAGTTCTTTTACAGAATGCAGAGTGGTTTATTACATAAGTAAGAGTTGAAAAAAGTTCAAAGGGAGATAATTCCGTAACAAATCGCAGGGGGGTCATGAAACTTGCACATGCACAACTTCATAGACATAGAAACCATTAGTAACATAACATAACAAACATACCATTAGTGTTCAGTACGTGAAAAAACTGTAGGAGTATTGCAGAGGTCAACTCTGAGTCTACGGACAGACAGACAGACAGACACCCATGGTGATTCCAGTATACCCCCTCCTCTACGCTGTGGGGGTATAATAAGAAACTGGAGTTTTTGCATGAAACCGGGCCCGGAGCACTAGTGATCGTCACAGAGGTACACGTAGGCAAACAACCCAGCCAGCTCGCGTGACGATAGCACTCGGGCATTAAGGTTGCGGATTCCTCAACTTTCCCGACTAAGCAACGAACGAACACATAAAACGTATTACTAAAGAAGTTATAGGCACTTGTCTTTTTCTGCAAACATCGCCCTCCAATATGTTTGTTTATTTCGGGGTCATTACCAACCGCTGAGAGGTAGTTATTACTCATTTCTTAGAAAAGAGCGATAGCTTTCTAAACTGCTTACACCAAACACAGGCACTTGGTTTATAGA
Organism: Tridacna crocea; assembly: GCA_943736015.1. Classification (NCBI taxonomy): domain Eukaryota; kingdom Metazoa; phylum Mollusca; class Bivalvia; order Cardiida; family Cardiidae; genus Tridacna; species Tridacna crocea. The sequence continues at coordinate 24,084,686 of OX031069.1, forward strand.
TGAGCGAAGCTTGTCTATATATAGGTTCACAAGCTTAACCTAGTCTAACCTACAGTGGAAGTTGGTTGATTGCATTGCATAACGTCGATTCAAAATTATTTTTAGTTATGCTGCTGCGGCAAGTGGCATCAGACCTCTCCAACAGTGGTGAGTTTAAAAGGCAGACTGTCACAGAATTTGCTGCCTAAATCCATTTTTCTTGCGAAATTGTTGATACACAGTCTGTTTCGTCATGGTTTTGTAAATAAATCGAAATCAAATAACCAAAACAGGAAGTATATGTGGTTTATTTTCATATGACGAATTTCAGAAAAATGTTTGTTACATTAATTTGCCATGGCTGCAATTGACCCCTAAAATAATTGTAATTTTTCATTTATTGAATAAATCTAAGCAGAAGAAAAAAATAAGAATAATTTCGTTAAAAAGAGAAAGAAGACTGCAGGACAAGATCACGCGACAAGAAGGCCAAATAACCGTCAAGTAAAGCATATGACGTTTCTACGCGGCGGCTTTTTCACTTGTTTGTCTACATGTACCAAAACGTATTTAAACGTATTTAAATTAAAAGCCAGTGATTTATTTGAAAACATTGATGCTGACCTCTCCTGGCTTCTTTTTTTAAAGAAGCCAACTTGTGCTTTCCTGGAGTTACCAGTTACCTGTTACCAGAATTTTTCTAACAAACGGCTGCACCATGTGGTAGAAAGGTGCTTAGCCAAGCAGAATGTTTACGAATAGCAAAATGTTTCGATTCAGGTCAGCCTGCGCGGACTGCGCAGGCTGACCTGAATTGATACATTTTGCTAATGCATTCAACCTCTTTTCACAGGGCATTGGTCATATGAGATAATCGTGGCTGAAGTTTAAGATTTTTTTTCGTAAAAGAATTGCTTGTGCTTGGTGTACCAAATTCAGAACAGTATCACTCATTTCTAGGAAATGAGTTATAACTAATAACCAACATACGGCAATGACTCCAAAGTAAATAGTATTACTGCAACACTACACACGTGCTGGCGTGCGTGTAAAATGCATGAGCTGTCAGATTCAGGTAATTTTCCCATCTGGCACGCATAGAGAAATGTTATTGTAAATTAAGCGCGTGTATTTGACCTGTATGTAAACAAGATTTTCTTGGAGTGCCGATAAATATAGTTTAAATTTAGTAACAATTTGTTCCCGTTCTTTTCCTTTGTTTGATTGGGGTTTAAAGTGTTTTTCAAAGTATTTCAATTACAATGTGGCAAAAGCTCGTTTACTGATTATTATTATTATTATTATTATTTATTTCCTCCATGTGGAAGATTTGTAAACACATTCGCAATAAAAGACAGTATGGATCAACAGTAAACATAATACGAATGATACACTGAAAGAGAGAGAGAGAGAGAGAGAGAGAGAGAGAAGGCAAACGATAAATTTCACATCGTTCTATACATAGAAGACTTGACCGAAACGAAAATTATTCAAGTCAGATATTAAGCACTAAGTAAAGGAGAAAACTGTTGTGCTAAAGATAAGCTCATCACACAACGTGATGAGCTTGTCTGTACGAGTGCCAGATACTTTGTAGTAAACAGACAATTACATTATTAGCTGGAGGGTCAAGTGGCAGGGGACTTGGAAACTTGTTCATAGCTGTAGTGAATTATGTCGCTACGAGCCGAAGGCTAGGCGGTCACATGATTCACTACAGCCGTGAACAAGTTTCCAAGTCCCCTGCCACCTGACAGTAAAACAAATTTATTATACAGCAAAGTTTTACCATTCCAACATTTGTTAAGCGAATTTTACCTTTTTGGTTTGAAAAATTAAGTACGCCGACGAAGTAGAATTTCCCTCTGAGTGCCCCAATACAATGAAAGCTGACGTCACTGGGAACTGGCGTCAGTGAAACCTTGCTTATACGTGCTAAAACGTGCAACTTGGCGCATAAATTTGACGTTAATCTTGATCGATTCCGCCAGTTTGGATGTTGTGTTGAAAGTGTAGTCATGTATACGAGGCCCCCGAAAAGGTAAACTGCTTTAACGTTGGTTTTGCCAGTATACATCATATATATGTTCGGGGCATATTATCCAATCAGATCACGAAAAATTTATTTGCAGTATAATAAAAAAAAAATTTCACTCGTTCTCGTTCCATTAAATATAGAATAGAAATTTGTATTAATACCGAAAACTGTATAAACAAAATCCAAGCTTATCATAGACTGAAAAGATATTAAAGTATTATGAAATTTGAAAAGTACTGCAATTTCTCACTGACCTAGCCAATCATATATAGATCTATAATACAAATATTTTTTTTCTCAAATTTTGAAAATTCTTGCAAACAAGACTCGTCATGCTTTTATGGACGGGTGATAAATATGGACCCCGGGTTTGCCATGAGTCTAATGCTTTGCCCTTCCCCTCTACCATAACGCCTCCGATCCCCCCCTCCCTCTCCTCCCCCCTCCCTTTTCGGAAATTGCCACTGGACCAAGGCAAATAGATACTCATTTCAATGACTACAACCCCCACGCCTCCTATTTCTACCACTCACCTTGCCGTTGCGGAAATTGCCGAACACTGGACAAAGGCCATTAGATAATCATTTGTATGACGATTATCATTTTTAAAAAGCACAGTCTTAGAAATACGAATATATACTGTTCTTTTAAGTAAAAAAAATGTATCTTTTACAGAACGAATACACAGTCTTCTTCGATCTATATCATCAGAATGTTCAGTCAGTCGTTTCAAGGTAAAAATCTCACATTCAGCCGACGAAAGACGTCAGCGGTCGAGTATGTATGGCGATGACAACACGCAAAAATGGGCAGTCGAACATTTGCGTAAAGTGTCGTCTCAGATCAGCACTCCGCGCAGGCTAATCCGAAACGACACTTTCCGTTTTTATGTAATTTTCTGTTTTGCGCAAGTCTACTGTGGGACAAAATCAAATGTAATCGTAAAATGCCGTCTCGGATTAGCCTGCGCGAACTGCGCAGTCTAATCCGAGACGACACTTTACGCAAATGTCCAGATGCCCCTTTTCGCGTGTGGTAGACCATATTGCGCTGACAAAGTTGAAAAGAGCATCGACGGTCTCTAGGTTTTTCTAATTAGGGAAATCGATACATAAAAACAAAAAAAGCCGTGCTAGACCGCTGAGCAATGGACTGGTAATCAGCTTGTTACAAATTCTACGGTTACAATAATTTCACAAAAAATAAACATACCTGTCTCCATAGCAACTCGGGCAAGTTATTGGCGACGAGGATTGTGACAATCATATGACTAGCCGGAAGTAATATTCCCAAAATGGCGGCAAGATACGTCCGTAAAGGCATCATGGCGTAAATCACAAATATAACATACATCACTTCCCAGACCCCTTGCACAGGTGTGTGAAGGGGGCGGGGCAGGTCCCACCCCAGGTACGTAAAATCCAGCGGGAATCCCAAAATGGCAAATCCGAATAAGAATAAAAGCACTATAACACAGACGATCTTGAAGTGATATTCCTTCATGAACCGCGTATTGATATATATGTATAGAATAATAAATAGGACACACTGCACAGATAAGTAGATCCCCTGAACGTTGAAATGCCGGATATAGTAAAAGTGGAGGACAATCAGGCACGCGCAGAGCAATGCCAAAATCAAGAGCACGTGACCTACGGAGGCCTGTTGCAGTTTGTAGACATACCGCCGATACAGTCTCTCCAGCTCCGAGTTATCGAACTCGTGTCTTGTGAAAGCCCGTTTCAACCGAGCAGTCCTGGCTGGCCTAGCAACAGGCGTTGTTTGTTGAAGCATTGGACTCGTTTCCATGGTGATGTCTTCGAGCTATTTCGACGTGAAATTCAAATCTAAGATTTCGTCATTCATGTTTATCTTTAATTTTCAAAGAAAGCGTCTGTATAAATATTTGAAGACAAATTCTATATGAGATTCAAATATTCATCCGACCGATGCCTTATATCTTCAAATCACTTTTATCTTCAAAAACGTGTTAGATTTTGCTTTACTTGTCACATATATCACCAACACTTTCTCTGTTTTCATGTTCTTAAAACAACAAAACAAGAGAATAACAATTTTCAAGTAAAGACAAAGCCCGCGGCCAGATTACTTCCATAAAACTAAACAGAAACTCTACTTTTGATCAAAGTTGTCTAAACGCGGTCTCGATCACAAAAACGTTTGGCCGTATTATCCGTTATTTGTAAAGCAGCGTTCAGCCTTACATTCCAATATTCCATTCCTGTTTCTACAATAACTCCGGGCAAAGTGATTCCAACAAAAGCTCCACTCTTCATTCATCCGTCACTCTCAAGGCAACTGATGACTTCTTTGAAGATAGTGTGCGATATCAAAAGCTGCAGCCACGTATCTGAAATATAAGAAGAAATCAAAGCGCTGAGAGGACTGAGACATTTTACGGCGTAGTTATATGTGCTGGCTTTCGACCTACTTTTTGATACCAATAATAAACGAATAAATAGAAGTTTGTGAAAGGTAAAAATGTAGATATGTTTATTCTAAGGACCCATGTTTATTTTCTAGCTGTCTTTCTTCTCTTTAAAGATGTTTCGTTTCTTTATGCAAGAACTGTCAGGGCATTTTCCCTCGCTACTTTAAAACATATTTTATAGCCATATACATTTTTACAAAAGCAATACACAAACAAAATTTCTAGTGGATGGAATGACATACATGTATGTACATTGGCAAAGGGGTCTGGCTTCTCTGTCCCTCTCTTAACTCTTTACCAAACGAAAAAATTTCGGACTAGTCCAAGTTGAACACATTTGCAGACGACACCATAAATGTGAATCAAAAATTAAAATTTGATTTGGAAAGAGTAGAAAACATTGTGGGAATGGAGAAAATGCTGGTAACCAGCTTTTTCTCCTTTTCCCATAATGTTTTCAGAGGTTTTCTTTCCCATGGTCGTCATAAGTCGGCATAGTGCAGTAAAGGATTAAAACAACAGATTTTGTAGGCACTCTTTAAAATGACCTCGAAGTGCAAGTGGATATCTTGTTACGTCCCAAATACCCTTTTATCTGTTTCACTGAACGGTGACAGCATTTTTTGCCTTTTACTCACGATGCTTCCAAAATCTTTCTTCGTCAGGGTCGTTAGATTATAATTTTAATACTAGGGGCTGCGTTACTTTCTAAATTCAAATTAAGGCAGATAATATTTTCAAGACTGGTTGGTTCATACGGGCCCTGTTCTTTCTGGAGTTTAGTCTAACCAAGTACTAGTAGTTGGATCTATGTCATGTTTGCTTCTACTGACCAAAATAACGTTCGTTTTATCTATTATGTAGTATAACATTGAAAATACATGGCCGCTAATGTTTTTGTTATGTCTTTGTAAAACAGTCTATGTTAATTAACCCTTTACTAAAGTATTCCGGCTTTCTACGACCTCGAAGAAAGGAGCTTTTGAAAACATTGTGGGAAAAGGAGAAAATGCTGGTAACCAGCATTTTCTCCTTTTCCCACAATATTTTCTATACATTCAAATACAAGAGTAATAATTTAGGTCCGCAGGTGATTTGTTCTCTCGCAATGCCTTCAATATGATTGTCTAAATTTTTGTTTTCTGGTAGAAGGTTTATCTTGTAGGGAATGTATGTTGCGGAAAAACAACATGAGTGTTCAAGTGCCGTACCTCTTAACCAAAACGACAAAAATTTTGACTAACTCAATTTTAACTCTTAACCGCATAGTAACGACTTTGAACGACCCTGGAGAAGATACCTTTTAATACCTTTTAGTAACAAGCATTTTCTCTATTTGCCTCCCCCCCCCCACAATGTTTTCTAGCCCAGCAAAGAAAATTTGCACTATTTCAGCCATACTGACATTATCGTCTGCAAATACTATCTTTCGTCATTGGTAAACGTTGAAAGCAAATGCAGGCGACGAATTAAATTTGGCTAAAGTTGTATAGCATTTTATTTCATTGTTCAATTATCTCAGAGATAGGGGCATTTTTCACCGGTTTGGTTGTGCGCGTTTTGTCGTAATATGCAATATAGACGTATAATGCTATTCATATAATTGTCCTGCAACACGCGAATAGGGGCAGTCGGACATTTGCGTAAAGTGTCGTCGCGGATCAGCCTGCGCAGTCCGCGCAGACTGATCCGAGACGACATTTTACGACTGCATTCGATTTTGCTCGACAGTAGACTTGCGCGAAAGAGAAAAGTGCATAAGAACGAAAAGTGTCGTCTCGAATTAGCCTGCGCGGACTGCGCAGACCGGTCTGATATGGCATTTTACGCAGACGTCTGTATGCCTCCTTTTCGAGTGTTGCAGGGCCATTATGTTAATTTTTCGTAACAGTCTGGGCGCAATGATATTTTACACGTCTGTGATGTAACTATAGTAATACTGTTGTAAAAGACGTCAAACACGAAAGAAACGGATTTTTCACCTCAGCAAAAATCAGTGATTATTCAAAAGAATCAATTACATTATATGGCCTGTAAGACGCGAAAAGGGGCATTCGGACATTTGCGTAAAGTGTCGTCTCGGATTAGCCTGTGCCTGAAAAGTGGTCATTGTACCTTGTGATACAATCATTTTTGAACTATCAATTTGACCACGCGATCTGTGACACTTTTTGCAATTCCCAGAAGGAGCTGAACTTAATCTACATTGACCGAAACCTATGGGTTAAAATGGAAGAAAAACGACACAAAAACTTTCGCACGCATTTTACGTTTCGTCCTATTGTCTTTCGACCCAGTTTTCGTGAAGGTTACACCTGTATATATAATAAGACGGGATAAAACGCAAATGATAACATCTCCCATTTGATCTTTTTTTTCTGAAATGACCCCTTTTTGTTACCTTTCCCTTCATTTCACTTCAACCCTGTTCATTCCTCTGTGCGCTTCTTTTGTTCGTTCATTCCAGTACGGACCGGCAGTATCCGATTGGAAACATTTTTGTGCGTGTTGTGTATGATATTTAACGTTTAGTATTTCAGATACATGTATTTCTCAGCAGCCAGTGCACCTTACATTCTTTCCTGGATTTTCTTTACCAGGCACTTCATCCGATGTATTTTCCAAACTACTGGCTTCTTTCCCACATGAACATCTCCGAAACAACGTGGATTGGTGAGAAAAGGTTTAAATCCTGACGCAGCCACTTACACCATTCATCAGAAAGAAATCGCCTGAGGTTGGAATCGAGCCAATGTCCCATGTGATTTCAGGTCGAGTAGGTTTCGGGGGTGTGGAGGAGGGGATGATCTCCCGGGTTTGCCAATTTTCCACTACGGCCACTTACAACGGTCAATAACCATAGACAGGGTTGTCGAAAGTCACGTTTTGTGCGTTCTGATCTTGATTAACATTGTTCGGAAAAGGTCAGTGAGTCGCGCACAAAACGCGCAATCTGATCTTTTATCAACACTGTCCTATATAGTGGATAAAGATCTATTCAGATCAAACTTGCTTAACTCTTATTCTGCCATAAAAATGAAGATGACCCGTAAAAGCCCAAATTTACTTTTTCAAACAAAAAAAAGGGTGAAATGTTCTTATTGGACAGTGTAGATCCAAGACCAGACTGCACTTTCTGTGTAGTCTGATCGTGGTCTATACAGTCTGCAATAGTTCAGCCTATGGGTTACTTCTTTACCAGGTGGTCAGTATCCACCACGATGCAGATCACCAATGGAGTTTGAATTTAGTAATTGGATCTGTCTATGAGAAAATATAAATAAAATATAGGAAAAAAGGAGAGAATGCTGGTTGGTAACCAGTTTTTTATTCTTTTCCTGTATGATTCTAAAACGCCTCCTTCCTCGGTATCGTGAAAAAAAAAAAACGGGATTATTATGCAAAGGGTACGTTGACTTTTGTCCATTAACCATTTGGCTGCTGAGTACGACTCGAGGACCTTTTGCGGACAGTGAAGATGCAGATCAGACGGCACAAAATGTCCAGTCAGATCTTGGACTTATACTTTCCCCAAAAGATTTTTTTCTCCCAAAAATCTGAAATTGTAAAATTCGGGTTTTCGCTATAAAAGACTGAAAGTTTCATTTCACTCATTTAAATCTTTACCAAACGACAAAAATTTAGACTGGTCCAAATTGAAAGCACTTGCAGACGACAAAATAAACGTGACTCAAAAATTGAAATTTGTTTCCAACAGGGTAGAAAACATTGTGGGAAAAGGTGAAAATGCTGGGTACCAGCATTTTCTCCTTTTTCCTACAATGTTTTCAAAAGACTTCTGTCTCAGGATTGTAACAAAAAACAGGGATTATTTGGGAAAGAGTTAAAACTGAGGTTAAGGGTGAATTTATTGAAACTGCCGGTATACTAATGCATCATTTATACCCAACGGGATCAGAGTTAAGATCTCATTCCAAATCCTTCGAGTATAAACCCAGTTTATAGCTTTAATGTATATGATAAAATATACCAGATAAAAAAGTAAAATAAAATGGGTGTTTATACACAAAGCAAGTTCGATAATGTATGTGCCATAATCTGTGAAAGAGAGGGATTAATGAATTTGCAAAAAATTATCGACCCAGGTCAGCCTGCGCAGTCCGCGCAGGCTGACCTGGGTCGAAACTTTTTTTTTTGTTTTGGGTCAATTTTCTGGGTATCCAAGGACGAGTCTACCTCATGACAGCTAGTAGTTGTTCTAAACAGATTTCAAAGATGTATAACACTATGATGTCTCCCCAAGTGCCCTGCTTCACGGAGAGGCGTTAAGACCCCTTTTCACAGAGCATGGCTCCATAATATTCCAGTCCCTTTGAGAATTTTCTTGGTTCGAGGTTAAAGTATACGATAGGCAATTCCAGATAAATTTAAAAACGGTGCCCACACAAAAAAATGTTTGCAATTATTTATAGCACTCAAGTGTTCTCAAATTATCCAGATTAGTAAAAACTGTATACTTACTAAAGGAAAATTGTCCAATTATAAAACACTTACATTCCTGATAGCACCACAATTTTTTAATAAATCCAGATTAAACAGAAATATAACACACTTTTAATCTTTCGCTGCAAAGCGCGACTCACTCTCCTTTAAAATTGCGGACAGTGTAGATCAAGATCAGACTGCACAGAACGTGCAGTCTGATCTTGATTCTACACTGTCCGATAATGACATGCATTCCCCCCCCCAAAAAAAAATACATTTTAAGATAGCAACATTAAAATTTTGTTTTTATTACTATCGACTTTAAAAATTCATGTTAGTTATTCAGCTGGATAAGTCCTTGATGAAACTTAAGTTTCCCTACCTCACAAAAGAATTTTAGACGATTCAATAGGCCTATTGAAACGATTTTCAGAACAAAATTCAGTATGTAATATTATACCTCAAGTGATAAGTCTTTGAAAAGGATATAAAACCACGATGGGAAAAAAAAGGGAGAAATGCTGGTTATAAACGTTTTCCTCTCTTCCCACAACGTTTTCAAAAACCTCCTTTTTAGAGGGACACAACACTTACGCGATGGTTTTTGAATGAAAAAAAAGAAAAACAAAAAATAGTCCAGATATGGAAAATATTGATACACATAAAGTATTCTCAAATATCTTAGCACCTTCAAAAAGAAAAAAAAGTCAACAAGTATATCGTCGGTTTACTTCAAAAACCTCGTAACTACAGCTTGTTTCAAGCTGTAGTTACGAGGGTTTTTGGAAGTAAACCGACGATATGGCGAATTGTGCAGGAGGTGGTTGTTTTATTCAGGACTATCGATACAATTTTGAATTATTATCTCCCTGACGAGTTTTAGAAAAAGAAAGATCTTACTTTTTTACAAACGCGAAGACCCCCAAAACATCAGATACAAATTTCAGTTTTTATCTAATTTCTATTCCAACGGATATCCCCCAATGGAAAACTTGGTATTACCCAGAAAAAATATTCCCGATTCGAAGCAAGAATGAAAACTCACAAACACATGTACACTGTTAGATGTTATTCAAATAAATAACACACTAACTTCTTTAACTCCAACGTGCACTGAGCGAATAAGCTTTGAGAGCGTTTGGGGAGAAATAAACTGTACATAATGTCTACACATTTCAGTTCCAGCTCATAAATTAGTCCTACATATCTCCAAATCTCCTAGAAGACGAAGCAGCGAGGAGAGTTTTTGGTATTCTGGTAAATTTCCAGTTCTTATACAACTGTTGTCAGACATACACTCCCGCGAACAAATGCTAAATACATTTCTTTCTCTACCTCGCAGCGCAAACGGACGCCGTGAGTTATCACCTGTATAGTATATATATATATATTTTTTCTTACTCTCTGTTCGTACCACTGAACCAATTACCTGAAAACAAAGGTATGTGTACAGAGTATTTTCGGATTTCAGGATTAATTTAACTACAAGTCTTTTTAGCGTACAGTGCAGATTGAGATCAGACTGTACAGAACATGTAGTCTGTTCTGGATTCTACAATGTCAAATACACATGTAGTAAGTTTTTTTCCCTGCGAGAAGAACATGGAGTACATCTTTGTAACATTTACTGAAATTTTCAAGTTCATCTGTTTAATAGTTTATACAGGGTGACCCAAAATGAGTGCAACCCATATCATAGCGAATAAAATCGTGAAAAGTAGTCCAATTTGTTTTATGTTGCAGATTCCACTAGAGGAGAGGATAACAACAAGAGAAAATAACAGCCAGTACTAAAAATGCCTTGGACAACTGAACAAAAAACATTTTGTGTTGAGACCTATTTTGAGACAAAATCGTTCAAATCAGTGCAGGCAAGATTCTGAAGGGAGTTTAACTTTAACAGCTATCCTGGTAATATTCAAATTTACTGATTGGCTCAGTTTTTGCACAGTTCTGGATCTCCTAAACTTATTTATCCATCGGTAAATCTGACTTTTATCAGGATAGTCGTTAAAGTTCAACTTCCTTCAACTGATTTGAACGATTTCGACTCAAAATAGGTCTCAACACAAAATGATTTTTGTTCAGTTATCCATCGCATTTTTAGTACTCAGTGAGTTAAATAGAGGATAATCAACTGGTTATTTTTGATATGAAAAATATCTCACGAGGATGCGTGAGGATGAAAAAAAAGTAGTTCCCAAATTACGGCAGGAAGTGAAAGTGAAAGTTGATATCGTCACTAGTGATGATACCAAAATTTATTACACTGGGAAATTCCAGGATTTCACTGCTAGGTATAATAATGGAGTGCAACACACGAAAAAGTGCATTCGGACATTTGCGTAAAGTGTCGTCCCGGATTAGCCTGCGCAGTCCGCGCAGGCTAATCCGAGACGGCACTTTACGACTACAATTAGATTTTGTGCTACAGTAGACTTGCGTAAAACAGAAAATCACATAAAATCAGAAAGTGTCGTTTCGGATTAGCCAGTGCGGACTGCACACGCTGATCAGAGACGAAATTTTACGCAAATGTCCGAATGGCCCTTTTCGCGTGTTGCACTCCATATAATAAAAAGAATTCTCCCTAGTGCAGTTGTTAGGTATTGTATTCACACCGTGACGAAGCCACGCATAAGGAGTGGTCTCGCGTAACAAACCTCAAAAACAATTGCCTGTATTTCCTCACAATTTTCTCATTTTGTTGAAAAGTAGTATTTGGTTATTGGGTGACGCATATGAAAATATTAAATTTCCAAATAGAACTAAAAAAAGCATGTTTCTAGAGGTAGCAACGGTTGTTGTAAATATTCGTCTCAGAAATGAGGGAGCAAATACGGCAGCAGAAACCCGTCTAATAAACATGTGCACATTTTTAACCAATCGCAAATGACCATATATTCATTCTGTATCAGTACCGAGAAGTCAGTCAAAAGCTATCGCATTTAGCTATGCCTAAAAACAAAGGTAGTAGCTTTTAGCTCAGCAGTTTTCGAAAACAACAAATCATCGAAGTCTTGTTAAAATCTCGTTGTCGTCTTGGTCGCCATCAAACCAAAACTTAGTAATTTAAAACACTTTACCAAACGAAAAAAATTCTAGACTGGTTCACATTCTAGACTGGTTAAAAATATTCTAGACTGGCTTACCATTTGCAGACGACAAAATAAAGACAGTCAAAACGACGAAATTTGTCATTAATAGGCTTGAGAACAATGTGTTCCCAGCATTTTCTCCATTTCCCAACAATGTTTTGAAAAACCTTCTTCCCAAGGGTCGTGAAAACTCGTTGGGATTGTTTGGTAAAGAGTAAAATGAAGCAGTCATTTTTTTTTTTTCTCATTTTTGTTTACGAGAACTCGTTTTGACGTACCATTATGTCCTACAATTAATTTAGGCGTCCAAATACGGTGTAAACACATATTATAGACGTTTACAGAAAAGTCAACCTTTAAGTTAGGATACGTCATTGTTTGCACTTGGTTTGGTCATCACTGTCATTGGTAAATGAGCCATGCTCTGCAAAAAGGGGACTTAATGCAGTTGCGAAAATCATCGATCCATGTCAGCCGAAACTTTTCGCAATCGGTCAATTTTCTGTATGTTCAAGGACTCATTCTACCTCATGACGAAGTCGGTTGTTGAAAAAAGTTGCGATTGGGTATCGCTGATTACGTAAGTGGCTTTAAAGGTATACTGCCATCGCGGAGATGCATTAAGCCCCCTTTTGCCAGAGCATGGCTCGAATATAATTGAAACATTCTGTGTGAAAACGGGGCTTAGAAATAGTGCACGCCTATGGGATACTTGTTACATCCCCTTGCACTGCCGAAAAAACGTACGGATTCGGCTTAAAACTCGGGTAATCCGTAATCGATCGGCTAACAGACGCTGCTTCCCCGTATCTATTACGGGGACTACCCGAGTCTCAGCCGATTCAGCCTTTCATTGGCGATGAAAGGCGATGTTACACGAATCCCATTAGGGTGCCATATCCTCAGCTCTTTACCACACAATGACGACTTTTGACGACTCTGAGGAAGAAGCCGTTTGAAAACATTGTGAGAAAAGGAGAAAATGCTGGTTACCAGCATTTTCCCCTTTTCTCACAAAGTTTTCTACCTTGTCAAAGGAAAATTGCCACTATGAAATTGTCATCTACAAATGCTTTTAATTTGGATAGGTTTAAAGTTTTGCCGTGTGGTAAAGGGTTAATACATCTACAAAAAGGTATCGAACTGGGTCAGATTGCGCAGTCGAAATCTTTTACTTTTGGTTAAATTTCTGCATGTCAAAGTACCATTCTACATTATGATGCATTGGGCTGTTAGACGGATTGGATTTAATATTATATTCTATGTGTCTATTTTTAGAAATGTTTAAAGTCGGTATAGAAATGACGTAATTTAAGCTGGGGGGTGGTGGGGGGGAGGGGGATTATTTCCCCGGTACAGTAAATAATTTCCTCCTACCGAAAATCTGGTTAATTGACTTGAGATCACTAGTTTTAAAAGTGGCTTCGTTGACAAAATAATCAGAGGAAATATAATATATAATTTTTTTCATCAGCTTGTGGTATATATGGGGAAATATTTGCCTCAAAAGGGAAAGGTCCGCGAAAATAACTCGTGCCTTACGGCACTCGTTATTTTCGCATACCTTTCCCTTTTTCGGCAAATATTTCCCCATGTTAACCACAAGCTGATGAAATAGACTCTATTTCTTTACCCATGACATTTCTAAAAATAGACACATGAAATATAATATTTATAATATTGGATCCATTATATCCAATACGTCTATATATAATTCATTTCGTCAGCTTGTGGTTAATGTGAGGAAATATTTGCCTCAAAAGGGAAAGGTCAGCGAAAATAACTTGTGCCTTACGGCACACTTTATTTTCGCATACCTTTCCCTTTTTCGGCAAATATTTCCTCCTATTAACCACAAGCTGATGAAATAAACTCTATTTATGTGATGATCTGCTTCGTATAATGCATAAAGGAGATGAATTAAGGTAGAAACAGATATATATTTCCACTTTAATATTATCCCACAAAATTTGCTATTATCAAAAATGAGTATTATTGTACTATTTTAACCGAGAAATTCCCCCCCCCCCCCGTTTTTTTTCTCTCTTAGAATTATCATTTATGAATCATTGTTACAAAGGGAGATAATAAATAACTTCCTTTCTGAAAACTATCAAAAGTATCAACAAATGATTTTAAGATAGATATCAAAGGAATTTCTTGTCGGTTTAAAATGTGAAAAAGTATTATAATCTGTATAAATCCGTATGTATCAACTATCAAGCAATTTTATTCCATGCTGCAATAGAGGTGTTACGGGTCTTCTAACTTAAAACCCTATGTTCCAGAGCGTGGCCAATTTATTTCAATCACATCTGGGCACCAGTTCACCTTAACCAGCCGATATAGCTCAGTAGGTAGAGCGTAGGACTCGTGAACACAATGTTTCGGGTCACTACAGGATGTGGGTTCGAATCCCCGGCTGGCCAACTAAAATTTCTAACAGTCTTTCGGATGAGACAACAAACCGAGGTCCCGTGAGACGGTGCTATACGCCGAGCACGTTAAAGAACCAGGCGAAGCTCTCAGTAGTTTCGTCCTGTATCCTTGCACTATCCCCCGTAACAACTAACCGTCTTCTAGGGGCGTCGCTCAGATGGGCAACCGGTAGCGACGATAAATGAATGGAAATTACCAACCAACCACCAGTTCACCTATTTATATTTTCCTGGGTTTCACAAGTACTTGACAGAAACATCATTTAGATTAGCTCTTCATTTACATTTCATCTCGCAGTTCCGATAATGAAATCTCACATCACATTTATCTAGGTCTGATATTGCGGAGGTAATTACGAGTTGCAGATTGCGGAAAAACAAAAGGCGATTACCTTTGCCCTTATCTTGAACTAAAGGGAAACAATAGCGGGGCGCACGCTGTAGATCCAAAATCAGACTTCACGCTTTGTCTCCCAGAGGACGTGAGATGGATAAGATTCGAATATCTGTAGAAGACTCAGGTTCCATCCGTAATCGAAGCGATGTGTCAGTGTAGGTTATTTTTTTTTATTTCAGAGTCTGCTTTGGCAAACATATTTCAAACTTAACTCTTTACCAAACGACACATTTTTAAACTGGTTCAAAATGAAAGCATTTGCAGACGACAAAATGAATGTAATTCAAAAATTGAAATTTGTTTCCGGCAGGGTCGAAAACATTGTGGGAAAAGGAGAAAATGCTGGTTACCAGCATTTTCTCCTTTTCCCACAAAGTTTTCAAAAGGTTTCTACCCCAGGTTCGTAAAAACCAGGGATTGTTTGGGAAAGGGTTAACTGGTACTATTAAGCCGAAAGATACAACGGTACATAACTGAGTTGTCGCCGTGTAATGACTAAAATTAATATTGAAATCACCGTAAAACACATTTCAATCAACTGGGGACGGTTTTCTGTGAAACACTAGGAAGGGAACTCTAGGGTAGCTTAGATAGATGCACTGGTATTACTGTGAAAGACCAAAGTTGATGATAAAAAAAATTGAGCCGTCACTGAAGGTGACTTAACACCCCTGCAAAATCGGTAGTATTTTGTATACAGAGGGACACACGGACACACAGACGGACACAGGGACGGACATACGGACAGACAATCTGGTTCCGGTATACCCCCGAAAACATTCGTTTTGCGACGGTATAATAATATTAAAAGCGGCAAATAAACACATTTCAATTAACTGGTATAATTTTTGTGTGGAACACTGGTAAAATAATTCTAGGAAAACTTAGATAATTGCCCTGGCCGCCGTGTCATAAATGATAATTTCAATACTGGGAACCACCAAATGATCAAAAACCAATCCAGCTTCCACAGTATTATTAATCCTTTACTAAACAATCCCTGGTTTTTACCCTGAGATAGAAGCCTTTTGAAAACATTGTGGGAAAAGAAGAAAATGCTGGTAACCAGCATTTTCTCCTTTTTCCACAATGTTTCAACCCTGCCAGAAACAAATTTCAATATTTGAGTTACGTCTATTTTGTCGTCTGCAAGTACTTTCAATTTGAACCAGTCTAGAAATTTATCGTTTTGTAAAGAGTTAAACCTCTTTTTTACAATATTTACAACGACCAGTCTAGAATTTTTATCGTTTGGTAAAGACTTAGAACTCTTTTTTACAATGTTTACAACGACCAGTCTAGAATTTTTATCGTTTGGTAAAGACTTAAAAGTCTTTTTTACAATGTTTACAACGACCAGTCTAGAATTTTTATCGTTTGGTAAAAAGTTAAACCTCTTTTTTACAATATTTACAACGACCAGTCTAGAATTTTTATCGTTTGGTAAAGACTTAAAACTCTTTTTTACAATATTTACAACGACCACTCTAGAATTTTTATCGTTTGGTAAAGAGTTAAAACTCTTTTTTACAACGTTTACAACGACCACTCTAGAATTTTTATCGTTTGGTAAAGAGTTAAAACTCTTTTTTACAACATTTACAACGACCACTCTAGAATTTTTGCCGTTTGGTAAAAAGTTAAACCTCTTTTTTACAATGTTTACAACGACCAGTCTAGAATTTTTATCGTTTGGTAAAAAGTTAAACCTCTTTTTTACAATATTTACAACGACCAGTCTAGAATTTTTATCGTTTGGTAAAAAGTTAAACCTCTTTTTTACAATGTTTACAACGACCAGTCTAGAATTTTTATCGTTTGGTAAAGAGTTAAAACTCTTTTTTACAACATTTACAACGACCAGTCTAGAATTTTTATCGTTTGGTAAAGACTTAAAACTCTTTTTTACAATGTTTACAACGACCACTCTAGAATTTTTATCGTTTGGTAAAAAGTTAAACCTCTTTTTTACAATGTTTACAACGACCAGTCTAGAATTTTTATCGTTTGGTAAAGAGTTAAAACTCTTTTTTACAACATTTACAACGACCAGTCTAGAATTTTTATCGTTTGGTAAAGACTTAAAACTCTTTTTTACAACGTTTACAACGACCAGTCTAGAAATTTTATCGTTTGGTAAAGACTTAAAACTCTTTTTTACAATGTTTACAACGACCAGTCTAGAATTTTTATCGTTTGGTAAAGAGTTAAAACTCTTTTTTACAACATTTACAACGACCAGTCTAGAATTTTTATCGTTTGGTAAAGACTTAAAAGTCTTTTTTACAATGTTTACAACGACCAGTCTAGAAATTTTATCGTTTGGTAAAGAGTTAAAACTCTTTTTCACAATATTTACAACAAACAGGAACTGTGGAGACATTCGTTCATTACCTCCCCACACGCTATTTTGTTCATAAAATTCTCTTATCGTATTTATCATGTGCTAATATTATGGTATAATTACGAGCTGCAGATTGCGGACAAATAAACGTTGAACGGGGCGATGACCTCTTGTCCTTAACTTCAACTATAATACATAATAAAGCAACGGATATTGTAGATCCAAGATCAGACTGCACCTTTTGTGCAGTCTGATCTTGATCTACAATGTCCGCAAAAACTATTTTGTACTTTGACGGCAGTGACTTTTGTAAACCTTTTATCGTGTTGATCATGTGCTAAAATCACGGTATGATTAAGAGGTTCAGATTTCGGACAAATAATCTTTCAATAATGGGCGATAACCTTTTCCTCTCAGCATCATCTAATACAAAATAACGTAACTGACATTGTAGATTCACGATCAGTCTGCACCTTCTGCAAAATCAACCTTAGTCATTGATGTAACGACTTGTGTGAATCTCTTATCGTGTTTATCATGTGCTTAAAGGTGGGTATCTAGAATTTTTACATCTCACCAAATTAAAAAATATATAATTATATCACTGAAATTCATATGAAAAAATAACAAAAATCATCAATAATTAAGACTCATAAAATTTAAAAAAAAAATTGATGGTGTTCCCTTATAAGGCGACGTAGCTTCTTAAGGTATTTTTAGATTTCGCGCCAAAAATCAATAAAGCATTTTGGGAATGTCAAGTGACTGGCACTACCGATTAAATTCCACTACATAACAAACATGTAATAATTATTTTCCATAATGTCTTCTTCGGACGCTGTGTTTGAAGCGTCGTCTGTGTATTCCTGTATGCAAATGAGCAAACTGATTATCTGAAAGTAGAACGTGTCTCCCGTTGGTGTCAACCTGGGCCGTAGTAAATCTCTTGTTTCTCGTGTTGTCAGACGGTTTTCTACTACTGGGGTTTTATGAATGAAAATTAAAAGGCTTTAGGATTATAAGATGATTTTTTTGCATTTTTGTAAAAATGTTCATCCCAAAATCTGAAGTGTCACCTTTAAATTATGGTCTAATAACGAGGTGCATTGCAGACAAACAAACGTTCAATATGGCGGCGACAACCAGTTTCTACGTCTTTGACTAATATACTACTCAAAATTTGATAGTGATCACCTAATAGATTCACGGTAAATATATATGTGACATGTATCATGTATGGTTTTACAATATGCTACATTGCTACACTGATCAATAAAATGACCAGTGGAAATGGATCTTTAAGCCTTTATCTCACAATGCGGACTGTTAAAGACACTGAGAAAGAAGCCCTTGGAAAATATTGTTGGAAAAGGAGAAAATGCTGGATACCAGCATTTTCTCCTTTTCCAACGATGTCTTCTACCATATGATAGACAGCATAGTGCACGTTGCATATGGCTTTTGGTCAGCAAATGATTTCAACTTTGACAAATCTACAATTTTACAGTATGGTAAAGAGTTCATGCAAAACTGTTGTAACATATGAACCCATACAGAAATATGTAAGTGATCCCTATCAAAGTTTGAGTAGTACACAAAACAAACTGGCTGTTGGAGATCACAAGATCATACTGCAATTCTAGAGCAGTCTGGTCTTGATCTACAATATCTACGAAACCCGCATTTGTCATTCCTGGTGGCGATTGCTGCAAGTCTCTTCTTCTATTTATCATACGTTGATGTTATGGTGTAATTAATAATCAATTGCGGAAAAACAAATGTTCAATTCAGGGCAACGACCTTTCCACAAACTGACGGACATTGTAAATCCAACATCAGACTACACGTTCTGTGCAGTCTGATCTTTATCTAGACTGTCCGAAAAAGTCACTCTCTTCATCGCTGGTAGCGACTGTTGTAAGTCTCACATTTCTCACATTGTACGTATCACGCGCTTATATAATGATAAAATTAATTACCAGTCACAGATAGGGGGCAAAATAAATGTTCAATAAAGGGCAACGACCTTTTGCTGTATGTTATACTAATACAAAACAAAATGATTGACTGTTGTAGATTCAGGATCAGACTGTACGTTTTGGTGCCGTTTGATCTTGATCTATAGCGTTCGAAAACCTATTTGTTCATCGATAGCAACGGCAGAATTAAACCTCTTATCGTATTTATCATGTGCTAATATCACGGTGTAATTACCAGTTAGCAGATAGCTGACAAATTCACGTTCTATACAGGGCAATGGCCTGTAGCCATATCTTTTCCAGGGTAATAAAATAGATATGGCGTGTAATTAAAGATGCAAAGCGCAAACATCATTTATTCACTAATTTACATAATTAAGTATTGCTGCTATCAAATTCAGAAAGGTGGATTATGGAACTAGAAATTTCCAAGGGCGACAAATACAACTGATCGATTGTGTAGTCAGTGGATCAGGAAAAAAGTCAAAGGGCGGTAACTCCGGTTGTAAGTCGACCAATCATAAAACTAATTACAGGTGCACCTGGCAGAGGGGTTTCCTTCAAATTACATGTAAACGGGTTTTTGTGGGATTTGACGAAGACAATACTACTAGGAGTTCAATATAGAACTCTGAAGACAATGTATTCGGTATTTTGTTCAAAGCCAAAGGAAATAAACCCAATTAAACTCAGTTTTTCTCAGGCAAATTAGTCTTTTTTTCGGTAGCAGTCAGTTCTGTAATTGGAAATGGCACATTAAAATACATTGGGTGAGGTATCACTCGCACAAAGTCTTCTGTTGGCGCAATGATACAAAATTTGTCAACCGATCGCTTGGTCCTGGGCTTTTTCGTTCCAAAACCAGTTCGTCCAATGGCTTGTTCATCCTATGACTACACACTACTCCATTTGCTTATGCATGAAAATTTATAGATCGAAATGATTGATGGCAATATTGGGAATTAAATGTTACCGGCTAAGATATTTCAAATCATTGTTTTCAGCATCTTCGCAAGCCAAGGCTAACGATTCACTACGCTTCTCTACCCTTGGCGGATCGAGCTTGATTTTTACATTCCCTCATACGCTTTTTCATTGGATGCAACCCACGTGGATGTCTGCTTATCGCTTCAAGTGTATTCGTAAGCGGTTTGTAAAACGATATTTTACTGGCTTTTACAAATTCGATGTAAAGGGGTGTAATAACCAGCATCCAGTAGAGGGCGCATCGCAGGAATCTCGAAATCGGGCTCAATCAGCCTAGGTAAGATCCACGTAGTGATCTAACCTTTGCTCGCGAAGATGAGTTTTCAGGTACAAACTTAATATTATTCAAAAAGAAAGCGGCCAGTGGCTTGGAAAGAGCGTGAAACGTGTTGGTGCCTGAAGACCGGGACTTAACCCTACACCCCTGACAGCTTTTTTTAGCAAAAAAAATCCTTATCTATTTCAATTACTTTATATAACGCACATTAATATTAAAAGTATTTATGTTGTTCACTTTTTGCAGTTTTGCCAAGATCTACCAAATTAGCCCACTGGTTTGTTCACGAAAAGAGATACTCTAGACTCTTTGATCTTTTGATTAGAAGGATGTTTCCGTGCTTTGTTCTCGATTTTCTGCTCTCATCTCCTTAGTTTAGTACAGGCTGTTTTCATTAATTGGGTATGTACTTGTATATCTGAAATTAGAACATCTGGAATCTAATTTTGAGATATATTTTCAGCTTGGCTGTTTTTGAGGAAAGCGTCGAGGAAAAAGCCGAAGCCCTGACGTCCGTGCCTTCTAAAATTTCGTCCTATGGTAAACAGTAAACCCTTTACCACACAATCCCGAGTTTTAACGACCCATCAGAAGTAGCCTTTTAAAAACTTTGTGGGAAAAGGAGAAAATGCTGAAAAACAGCATTTTCTCCTTTTCCCACAATGTTTTCAAAACTATCGGATTCACATCCAATCATTTGTGCCGTGTAATTTTTGTCGTCTGATGTTTTTGGTTGAATTGGACCAAGCTAAAATGGTGTCGTCTGGGAAAGAGCTAAAAGTTAACGTAACCTTTCATCGTATCATCTAATAAAGATATGCTTATAACAATGAAAATTCTGACAGAACAACTAATGTGGTCTGATATTGATCTAAACCGTTCTGAAAAGAAACTTGGATTGACCGTGGCGAGATGGGGTTAACGCGTGCGCACAATTCTACCTAGTTACGGCATCAATGGCGGGACCGGAAACAGCTTTCAAGTGACGTACTGGTAACAATGCCACTGAAACCTGAAGCATGTACCATTAGCGTTCGTTAATATAAACGCTCGATAATTCTTTAGCGTTATTCACATAAGCATTCTAAATTGAGCACCTACTTAACACTAATGCTGGATCCAAGACAGGTAATCTGATTGGCTAATGCAGAACGTGTCAGCCAATCAAAAAGGCAAGTATCGGCATTTCGAATTTAAGCAACATACACTATGTTTGGTAATACACCATTTGTTCACCAATTTGGATCTTTTCATATTATTACAATTTTTTAACTTGGACATTGGAAAATGGAGATTATTATATATAATAGCATGGATTAGGGTACGCATTCATAAACCATTCTAACTTGAATTTCTTCAACTATTTCTTAAGGGTCCGTGAAGTTGGCTCAATGCTCAGTAATCGACATTCAGCTCAACGCCAGCCTTGTTGAGCCAGCTCGACATTCCAGCTCAACGACCAGCTCAACAGCAAAAATATATATATATGTCAAAATCAAAGTCCGGTGACCCTGCTCGACATTCCAGCTCAACCGCCAGCTCAACAGTAAAAATACATATGTTTTGATCAATGTCCGTTGTATTTTTACTGTTGAGCTGGCGGTTGACCTGGAATGTAGAGCAGGCTCAACGGACTTTTATTTTAACATATATATGTAATTTTACTATTGAGCTTGCCGTTGAGCTGGAATGTCGAGCTGGCTCAACAAGGCTGGTGTTGAGTTAAATGACGATTACTGAGCGTAGAGCCAACTTTACGGACCCATTTCTTAACAATGGTAGGTAAACAGCATCCCTGATCCATTTTCCGGCAGAACAAGCCCTATATGCTTACCGTACAACTTTTGAACTAATAAAATGGAGATTAACATGAACAAATAAAAGCACGTATGTATTCACATTCCATTCTTATTTTCATCGTTTCAACTACTTCAAGAGGTTTTAATGAATTTCAAGGCTTCTAAGTGCATTTTCTAACTGGCTAAACAAATTGATTTTTGTTCAGTGAAAAGGTGTCTTAATGCACTTGCAAGAAATGTATCGAACCAGACTGATCTGAGCCAACACTTTTTTGATACCTTTTTTGCATGACTAAGGACCAGTATACCACACTATATAGAGGATTTTTTTTCGGTGAAAGATCGAAATTTATTTCTGGTTCTGGCTGCACCACTCGTGAAAATATTACCGATGGTGTTCACACGATGAACTAAATTTCGATCTTTCACCGAAGAAAACAAATATTCTGTTTATTTCATGCTTTTAACCCTTTCTGGGAGGAGCTTTATCAAAATCCAGTACATATCTTTTCCCTTATATCCCGTGGCGTACCGATCCCGCATAGAAACATATTACAATATTACGTCAAGAGCGAGAAATGTAAGGTAAATGACGTCACATTTCCATCTGGTTGTGAGGCACTCGCAATTTACCTAGCTAACTAGAATGTTAAATCGGTATTTTCACTGGTCGTGCCGGTGTAATATCGAAAAATATTTTCACTGCTGTTTCTCGATATCCTACCGGAAAACATAAAATAATATGTTGGTTGTTAGATAAAGTGGACCTTACGGATCCATATCTATGTGATGAAATGCCAGGCATCATGCATTTCGAAGATGCACTAAGCCATCTTTTTCCAAAGCATCGCTCACTTGGTTTAGCTTAACGAAAGATGAAATTATACCATTCTGAAAAGCAGGATCCGTATTCACCAACCGTTCTTTAGAACACTCTTTTGTCTTATTCTCCAGACATTTCTACATTTGAAAGTAACACAACTTCTGATTGGCTAAACCAAATGGTTTAGCCAATCAGAAGCTGTGTTACTTTCAAACTTGGACAATCTTGGAGAGTAAGACAAAGAAAGTTCTTAAGAATGGTTGGTGAATACGGGCCCAGGTGACCATAGGACGAGTTAAGAATGAATTATCATGCGGTTTTACATGTCATCAACAATGGATTACTCTGGTTGTCTAGGTTATTAATCCTTCGAATGTTAAATAAATGAAATAAGAAAAGAATAATGTATAGAAATAAAGGTCGCTACGTATAGTAAGGCCGAAAAACACAGCTCTGTACTGAATAATTGATTTCAAAAATTGTGGTTAACATCGATTTCAACATCCTATCAGTTTTATCACGGCGACAACTTTCTTATTCATCTATGTGTCGGATTGCGCCAGTGCTAGGCTAGGGCTTTGAAGTGTCATGCTAAAGGACGTTACCACCAGAAACCTATTGCTTCCCGTGAGGCTCTAACCTGTACATTCAAATAAGGAGTCCCACACTTTGCCACTGAGCCAAGCAGAACTCTTACATCCGTACATATACAACTTGTCTACAATAGTCTATTACTATCACTTTTTTCTAACCATTCCTTTGTTTTTCACTGATAGATAAAACCTTTACCAAACGACAAAACTGTAGGCCAGTCCAAATTGAAATGACTTGCATACGACAACATACGTATGACTCAAAATTTGAGTAGAAAATTGGGTACAAAACATTGTGGGAAAAGGAGAAAATACTGGTTACCAGCATTTTCTTCTTTTCCTACAATGTTTACAAAAGGCTTCTTTCTCATGGTTGTCAAAAGTCGGGATTGTGTGGTAAAGAGTTAAACATGTGACCTCTTTATTTCCCGCACTGGGTTAAAAATGAAAAAGAAAACCACATGACCTACAAAATATCGACGGTTTACTCCAAAAACCGCGTAACTACAGCTTGTTAGTCCGTAACTCACAACTGTGGTTTATTGAACAATAAACCACTATAGAAAGAAGATTATTTCTAAAATAACCAATAAAGAGAATATAGAATGAGAAATGAAAGCCTGGGTATCCTTATTTGTCGCTGCATCACAATGAAATATGCCTCCGTCAGCAAACAGAGTTGCATTTGATTGTATTTCGTATATATACGGGTATATGTTGCCATTGATTCTTGTCTACGAGTGGTTCCGGTGAGTTAGTTTAAACGCACCTTTTACTTGAAGAGTCCCACTAATGGAAATGAAAAGTATTGATTCCATCTTTTCATTGGTGCAAAACTTGACTTATTGTCCAATCATGTACTTGATCAATATTCAAAGAGAGGATACTTGATGCCCTTTGATCCTCAGTGCTTTTATGTTTCAATAACATTATTTGGCCTTTAACAAAACAATCTTGCGCTCTAACGAACCTGAGAACGAAGACTTTGAGTAAAGGTGAAAACGTTTAACAGGTAAAGACTGGTAAAAATATTGCGAGAAAAGGAGAAAATGCTGGTAACCAGCATTTTCTCCTTTTCACACAATATTTTCTACCTGTTCACCAATAAATCCAATCTTTTTGGCCTAGCCTAAATTATCATCTGCAAATGTTTTCAGCTTGGACAATTCTAAAATGTTGTCGTCTGGCTAAAGTGTTAAGCTTTGATATAGAACCACCAGAAGACAAACTGTGACACCTCTTTAAAATAAGGTTCTGACTATGTACCCTTGTGACAAGCCGCCTTTAACAAGAATGTAGCTAGAGAAAAAAGAATACAAGTCTTACGGAGGAACATCTTCTTTTGCCATCATGTTTTCAAATGTACAGATTTTGTGTATTCAACCAAACTATTATGTTGATTATACGTAATTACTTCACTCTACTTAAGAAAAAGAAACAATAGTTACAATTTACAATCTGAATCTTTCTAAATACATTTCGAATGACGAACATTTTGTACATTTACTTTCTAAACTCATTCTAGCAATTCCGTTGACATTTTTAGCGACCTGAAAAAACTTAACCATGGCAGTTGTTTCCGTTGCTAATCGATTTATTTGGACGCAGCCGTGTTTAAGGTCATGTGACTGGCAGTAACATAGTAAATGGTAACATGTCTGATACAGACAAGGTCAGGGCTCGTATTCACCAACCATTCTTGAGAATATTCTTGTTCTTATTCTCCAAGGTTTTCCAAATTTGTAAGTAACACAACTTCTGATTGGCTAAACCGAATGGTTTAGCCAATCAGAAGTTGTGTTACTTACTAATGTAGAAAATTCTGGAGAATATGACCAAGAACCTTCTTAAGAATGGTTGGTGAATACAGGCCCAGATGTAGTTTGGAATCGGCCGAGTTGTGACGAGTGAACATTGTATCTGACCCTGGTAGAACATAGACCAAGCCTGCTAGGAAACAGAGGAAAAATGTGCCGATGTATCCCTTCATTTCTCAGTTCAATAATGCCACACGACATCAAATGTCTCCATGCCACAATACTATTACTGTAACATGTTAATTTTCATTACTCTAATCTAGCGCGTCTTTTAAATGCCAAAGATTTAAAATTATGCAAGCTAGACGTCCAAACCTTTTTCCCGCCATGCAGACTATAACATGACACATGAGTTAGAGATTTCTACCGAAAATATTGTTGCAAAACGGGGACATTGCTCGAGTAGAGTAATGTCCTCGTTCGTCATTTTTTCTTATTAGCATTTTCAAGTTTTTATCTGGAAAAGAATTGATTTTTATCTTTATCTTATTCAAAAAGTCTCTAAGTGCCAAAAGCCCATTGACTGCATAAAAAGTAATATACTTCATGTGTGAGAAGTTACATTGAACGCTCGAGACGCATCAATCAATTATACTGTGATTTACAGTGTAGACACGCGAATGAATATTCTAATTATCGCCGACTTAAAAAGCGTCTAGTTATAAAGATAATTAATTAAAAAAACAAACACTGAAATCGCCAATTTCTGGCTTATATATTAGGTTGTTAAAAAAACTTTTTGACGGATAAACTCAAGTGAATATGATGCATAACAGCCTGAGAATCAAGATCTAGTTTTTCTTCTTTTTCAACCGGAAATGCACGACGATTTACCACGAACAAATGAATTGCCGCAATCAAAGTAAATCTCTAGCGTCTTCCGTATAATTCATGGGCTGTTAAACGTACTTTGTAACTGTTAAAGCTGGCTTAAAACCCGAGAGAGACAGTGTCGAGGTTTAATTAGTTTTGCAATAGATTACATTCTTCTTTTGTCTAGATTATCCACTGTAAAGAATGGACGAGTTCGTTTGTTCTACTAGTACTACTTTATGGCCTTTGGTTTCACGGGGACTAGGCATCGACTCGCAACATATCGAGGCTGGTGGTTTGGAGTCTTTGTGACTTCTGCAATGACTGCATTGAGAAGGGTCTTCATGGCCAATCACAACACAATACCTATTTTTAGAGTCCCTAGGGGAAAACGGATTTTGTAAACAGTATGAGAAAAGGAGAACCCTCTGGCAAACCAGCATTTTGTCCTTTACCCACTGTGTTTTCTAACCTATCACTGATTAATCCACCAATTTAGCCATATCTGTTCTGTCTTTTGCAAATGCTTTGGTAAAGGACAAGTTCAAAATTTGTCGTTGGTACAGGATTGAGTTAAAACATTTAACCCCTTCCCAAACAACCCATGGTTTTCATGACCCTGAGAAAAAGCCTTATGAAAACATTGTGGGAAATGGAGAAAATGCTGGTAACCAGCATTTTCTCCTTTTCCCACAATGTTTTCTTCCATTTCCCCCAAAAAACTTCAATTTTCGTGTCACACGTGTCACATTTATTTGGTCGTCTGCAAATGATTCTAATATGGAACAGTCCAAAACTATGTTGTTTGGTAATGAGTTAAGGTGGCGAACTATTTCTTCAGTAGCGGAAGCTTTCATCAATATAATCAACGTTGAATCTCAAATATCGATTCATATTCAGTAGGCAGTATTTTGTAAATAAAATAAAATCTAAGGCTAAATACGTCCGATAAAGCCCAGCATGGCTTATCAGCCCGACGCTACATGAGACAGTATTTATGATGTTTTGGATCAAGTACCGGAAAACAGCCATACTTGCTTAAGCTTAGCTTGCAAAACTAACACATGGACAATTTCCGGGGAAATCGGTACAGGGGAAGAGCCTAATGCTACGATTTCTCTGCTGGGCTGCCTCTCACTAAACAGCGTGCTTATAAAATATGCGCACGCAGATTAGAAAAACAAGCATAGTGTCGTTGTCTGCACATGTCATGTTCTTCGAAGATCCGACCTGTCTGCTAGGACGCATCACCCATCCCATATACATGGAAAAAGTAAGGCTTATACCGAAGCTATCATCCGGGCTAGGGTTGTTTTAACAAATGGCCGGTGCATAGGTTACTTGCTAGCTGATCGTAGCCAAATGACTCGCACCAGGTGGCATTTTATTGAGAAAGTGTTTATTTTATTTTGAAATTCAAAGTAACGGTTGTCGTTTTGAAAAGTAGTCCGGTTATGTACTCAGAATGCTCAAGTTCATCTTCGCAAGCCAAGGCTGACGATTCACTACGCTACTCTACCCTTGGCAGATCAAGCTTGATTTCTACATTCCCCTGATACGCTTTTTCATTGGATGCAGCCAGCTCTATCTGCAACAGATGAAATCGCTCGTAGCATTTCATCTTTGATAAAAATAGAATAAGGTCGCTACCTTTCGAATAGTAGGTAAACATGGAAACCCACGTGGATGTCTGCTTATCGCTTCATGTGTACTCGTAAGCGGTTTGTAAAACGATATTTCATTTGCTTTTAGAAATATGATGTAAAGGGGGGTAATTACCAGCAACCAAAAGAGGGAGTATCGCAGGAATCTTGAAATCGGTCTCAATCAGCCAAGGTAAGATCCACGTAGTGATCGTTACCTTGGCTCGTGAAGATGGCTCAAGTTAAAAAGATGTGTATTTGTGGAATGCCATCTAGCGGGAGATAATAAGTATAATGTCTGAATCCACAATATTCACTGAACAGCATAACTTTACGATTGGAGTGTTAATTTGCATAACTTTAGGCCAGCTCATACCCTTGGATAAAGCAGAAATAATACATGTGTACATACAATCCAAAATGAATTGCGTGAATCTAAGCAAAATATTGAAACGCAGCTATGGCTTTTTTTGTTGTTGTAGTTTCAGCGTAGCGTTTGTGTATTTGTACGCATGCGTTTTAGGTGTTAAGTATGGTAGCACATTTCTGCCCTGAAATACAAGATACATATTAATTTTTGAAAACTATCGCGATAAATTAAAGTTTCCTGGAATTTTCATCGAGAGAGTAAGAAGTTTCCTGAAAAAGTTAACACGATAAAATTAATGTTTTAACGCATTTTTTTTAATCGTTCGCGAAGCTGACATTCGAGTTGGCTGGTTGGTTGTATTGGGGTTTAACGTCACTTTAACAGCTAAGCTCATGTCATGGCGGTCGGTGAAGCACATGTGTTTTCTGGCTTTCTCACACCAGTTCCAACACAACTTTCTTTCCAGAGCTAACGACTACTTTTCTCAAATGCTTCAGCAGAGGAGAGAAGCGAAAATACGCCTCTACCGGATATCGAACTCACAACCACCAGGTCATGAGTCCGACATGCTCACCACTCAGCCACCTGGGATAGAATTATCATAATAGTTCCATTTG
Source organism: Tridacna crocea (assembly GCA_943736015.1). Taxonomy (NCBI): domain Eukaryota; kingdom Metazoa; phylum Mollusca; class Bivalvia; order Cardiida; family Cardiidae; genus Tridacna; species Tridacna crocea. Next base: position 24,113,596 of record OX031069.1, read on the forward strand.
TTTTCTCTGTACCTATCCATAGAAAATTCACCATTCGGATGAACTCGGTAGTTTTTGACTGCACAATTCAAATATTTTACAATTGTAGGTTAACTGGTAAATTTTGACAAAACTCGAAACGAACAGAAATATGTTAAATACAAAGACGACTCAAAATGCCTTCTACTAACAACTTTAAAATCAATCAGGGAAAAGGAGAGTTCATAATTTTGTAGACTAAAATATTCCGAAACCGCATCTAATTATAGGCACCGTGAATGTCAGTTGTGGGAACGGGAGCAAAAAGAAATCATGATAACAGAATTATCGCGATATTTTTATCGTGAGAACATCTAGATAGTATTTCCAGGAAAAATTGTTTTATCGCGATAGTCCTGTTAAACTATCGCAATAGCCATCTTGTATCTCGCGGCAGAAATATGCCACTACAGTTAAGTCCTTGCCAATGACCTTCAATTAAATGAATCCACATATACACACAATCCTTGAATGAATGTGTTTAACAAATGTTACGTCATTAATCATGAAATATAGACATAAAAATAAAACTGAATAAATCTTTGAATAAAAACACCCATTCATAACCATAATTTACAATAAATCAAACATTACTGCTAATCCGTTTTTGTGGCTTATAAACATCGCTCTTTACCTATCGACCAGTGCAGCTTCTACCACACAAGACGTTGGGAGTTATTAGAGTTGCAGATGACAAATCAAATGCAGCTCAAATAAGTTGGCTACTTTACAAAAGAAGCCAGGAGAGGTCAGCATCAAATTGTTTTCAAATAGTTTATTGGCTTTTAATTTGAATACATTTTGGTACATGTAAACAAACAAGTAAAAAAGCCACCGCATGGAAACCTCATATGCTTTACATGACCTTCCATTTGACTTTCTTGACGCGTTTTATAAGTCGCATGATATTGTCCAGCGGTCTTTTTTCTCTTTTTTAACGACAATCTTATTTCTTCTACTGCTAAGATTTATGTGCTTAGTGAAACATTACAATTATTAATTTTGAGAGGTCATTTGCAACCATGCAAATATTTTCTGAAATTCGTCATATAAAGATAAACCACGTCTATTTCCTCTTTCGTTTTTTGTTTATTTCGCTTTATTTACAAAACCATGCCGAAACAGACTGTGTATCAGTACAACTTCGCGAGCAAGATGGATTTATACAGCAAATTCTGTGGCAGTTTGCCTTTGAAACTCACCACCATTAGAGAGGTCTGATTTGTCTATGTTCTTCTATTCCAATAGTGTTACGGAAAGTAGTTTTCCCTATGCTTGTTGAAATAAGGGCTTGTGTTGTAAATGTTTTAATCTGAATGAATGGGCATGAGAAACATTGAGTAACCTTGAACAAAACCTTGAGAAAGTTACATGAATATGCTTAAGGTCCCTAATTCATCGGTAAACATCGACGTTTTCATAAAGGCTATTCGGCCGATCCCGGCAGCTTCCGTAAGCTTAACATGAGCTTAGACTCACTCACTCATCGGTAAATATCGTTTAACATGGACGAGTTCGTAAAGACTATTCGGCCAGTCTCGTCAGCTTCCGTTTTATTAATATGAGAGTTACGGGAATTGGACCTTAGTTAATGTAGTGGACCCGTAACAGCTATTTCCACTTTAATATAATCCAACAAAATTTGCTAAGATTAAAAATGAATATTATTGTACTACTTATACCGAGACACTTTTTTCCTTTTTGTCCTTCCTAGAATTACCATTTATAAATCTAAAATCACTATATTCTCATTACAAAGTAATATGATAATTACCTCCCTTTTCTGGAAACTAACAAAAGTATCCACAAATAATTTCAAGATAGACATCAAAGGAATTTCTGGTCGGTTAAAATGTGCGAAAGTACTATATCTGTAGGAATCTATCTGTATCATCTGTCAAGAAATTTTTATGCCATGCTGCACTAGAAGTATACAGTCAGACATAAGTTAAGCTTCACCAAAACTGACCAGCAATAGCCCATGTGCTTAGACCAGCATTACTCATGCCAACGATTTGCCATTTCTGAGCTTCGGAAAGTTCTTTGATTTGGCTCAAAAATTAGCCTGTTACTTGTCTAGTGGGTCCGTGCATAGCTTGAAAATATACCAAATAAGAGGTTATCCATTAAAGAAATTATGACTAAATTTGTTCTGGTGATGCTTAACTTATGTCTGACTGTATATTACGGGTCCACTACCTTAAGTGGACACTGTACCTCAAGGGTAGACTGAACAGAACGAACATTCAGATTTTATATTTATTTATACGTTCTGATAATTTGCCATACAGTTTAGACTTCACAGTCTTGAAGTTACAATAATTACGTTTCAAGAATATACCAGACAAAGTTTACATAAACATGGCAGACAGAATTTAAACGTTTATTTTGCGGCACATTTGTCGCCCTGTGGGACTGTCCTACGTCATGAAAACTTGCTAATCACGATTACGCCAAATAAACAACAATCTATCATTGACAAACAAATGAAAATAAACGCTACATTTGGAGTGCAACACGCGAAAAGGTGCATTCGGACATTTGCGTAAAGTGTCGTCCCGGATTAGCCTGCGCAGTCCGCGCAGGCTAATCCGAGACGGCACTTTACGACTACATTAGATTTTGTGCTACAGTAGACTTGTGTAAAACAGAAAATCACATAAAATCGGAAAGTCTCGTTTCGGATTAGCCTTTGCAGACTGCACACGCTGATTCGACACGACACTTTACGCAAATGTCCGAATGCACCTTTTCGCGTGTTGTACGCCATTTGGTGATTGAGTATACTACTGGTGTCAGAAAATAGATGCTTAATCTCAGGCGTCACGAACGATCTGCGGACATCACGCAATCATTTCGTTGGCCTGATTAACGAGTGTGTGTGTATCTTTTTTAACCTAAAATATAACGAATTCTATTTTCGTTTGGTTCGTATGGTTTGGACGGTATTTAATACTGTTTTCAGCATTATTTCAATTATATCGCGGTGATCAGTGCACCCATATAGTATGCAACACGTGGAAAGAGGTATTCGGACATTTGAGTAAAGCATCGTCTCGGATCAGCCTGCGCAGTCCACGCAGACCAATCCGAGACGGCACTTTACGACTTCATTAGATTTTATCCCACGGCAGACCTGCGCCAAACAGAAAATCACATATTAAAGAAAGCTGTCGTTTTGAATTAGTCTGCGCGGAGTGGGCAGGCTGATACAAGACCATGCTACGCAAATGTCCGAATGTCCCTTTTCGTGTACTGCAGGCAAAACAGTCTGGGGTTTCTTTAACCTGCTTTTTTTCCACACAATTTTCTTCACACTTTGGCTGAATTCCCACGTACACATTGTCGAAGCAATGTACAGCTATGGGATATGTCCTTTTAATATTTCAACTTTCAAAGACTTTTCATAGCGACATATACTAGTAATTTGGGCTTGGCTTTCCGGTGTAACGACGTTTTTCCGGGGTTACGTCGTTTTTCCGGGGTTACGACATTACTTTGCGTAGGATCTTCAATGTCTTGCTCAAGGACAATCCGATGCCAGAAAGTTGCCATCGGGGATCAAATCAGGATTTCCAGATCTCAAACTCAACATCTTGTACAATATGACACGGAGGAGATCCCTAAATCCCTACCAAGGGTAAAAAGGGAAATAAGCCCGTCTGCCCTAAAATCGAAACGAATGGTAATTTGGAATATCATTCAAAATCATAGGACAGTATGTTCGTCTTTAAGGATTTCACCAATATTTGATACCTGTGCACTGCCGTGGCTTGCTCAAGAGAATCCGCCGCCCAGGTTTGAACCAGATCTATTTTCACCTGCCATTCACCATTCTTAGGTCACATTCTTAAGAACTTTCAATATATGAAAGTAACATATTTTCTGATTGGCTAAACCAAATGGTTTAGCCAATCAAACTAATACTTCTTTCTAAGATTTTTTTTGCGGCGCCGCATGAGCGGCGGCACTATATTTCTATTCGGTTTTGTAAAGTACCTATGGAGGCTGCCATATTGTTTACTCGGCTTCAAGTCATTTCGTAATTAGGTCATTTTGTACCGCGGTCATTTCGTATAATTTTGGTCATTTCGTACACACCTGTTCTTTTTACCTTGGTCATTTCGTACCCACTTCGATCATTTCGTACCCACTTTGGTCATTTCTCATTTCATATCCAGATTTTGATATCAATTTGGTAATTTGGAACCTAATTTAATACTATTTACTTGGAATGCTTCTCGAGTGACAACTGCTTTTGTACATAGCTCCAATTGAATTTGTGTTAAATTTTGCCGAAGAATGGCTTTGGTTCTATCTTACCATTATTGTTTTTTTTTTTCTTTGAAGTTAAGTTGCATTCTAAGGATTGTTTAGGACTTTTCAGTTCATTTCTCACCTAGTTCTGCATGAATCTACTTAGGTCATTTTGAAATGCAGTAATGTGCCTTATCTCAGAAACAACTGATATGCGGCGCCATTGATGTTATGCATCAATATTTTCTTGTAATAAGACTCAGCATGTAGATAAGAGTGCATGATTCGTTAAATACGGATACAGGATTTCTTAATTACAAATCCAATGCATTATTCGCTAAGCCATGGGGGGACCTACAGCCACGGAAAGCATGGAAATACGACTATCTGCTGTACCGATCTTTAAAACAGCAATAGGCATACCACTAAAACCCGTAAAACAGTATGTTTGCCTGATACAGATCGTACAAACAGACTTGCATTGAAATATCGTCAAGCAATAACCACTTTGGCAGAGCGAACCTGTATTCTTTTTTTTTTTTAATAAATACAGGTCAAAATATCTACAAAAACATCTGGATGCGAGCAATGCTTCCTATACTATGATTTTTACGTCATTAAAATTGGTCTAGATGCAGACATATTTAATTCGCGCCATTTAAAAGTATGAATATTATTTCACCCATGCACCTGCCATTGTGTTATAGTACAATCTATCAAACTTCCTGTTGCTGGAAAAAACATGGATGCCATGCTCTGACAATTCGCGCCATTTAAAAGTATGAATATTATTTCGCACATGCACCTGCCATTGTGTTATGGTACACAATCTATCAAACTTCCTGTTGCTGGAAGAAAATATGACTTAGCCATTGGCAAAAGGGGGCTTAATGCATCTCCGTGATCCATGGTACCGACAAGTCATCACATAATTTTGGATCCATAAAAATCTATCTTGAAATCCATTCTGACGACCGGGTGAATCAATAGGTATACTGATCCTTGGACATTCAGAAAATAGGCCAATAGCGAAAAGTATCGACCCAGGTCAGCCTGCGCGACCTGCGTAGGCTGACCTGGGTCGATACTTTTCGCAGTTGCTTAAACCTCCTCTTACGAACGAAGTCCGTAACAAAGAAACAAATGAATAAATGAGTGGCAGAATTAAGGGACCGGGCAGGGTTCGAACCCCAGACGGACGAGAGGCCAATACCTTAACCACCGAGCCAAAGAGATATCTCCCTGACGCAGTAGTCAGGCATTGTATTTAAATTGGGAAAAAGCCATGCAGGAAGGAGTGGTCTCCCGTAGCACACACCCCTCTTAGAGTCCTCATTTATTGATGACTCAAGGCCTTATCAAGCAGGAAGTCCATTTATGGACAACAAATGGGATAAATGGCTCAATGGCCAATCCCGGACGAGTCCCAATCTCACGAACAAACCCGTAACAAAGAAACAAATGAATAAATGCATGGCAGAAATAAGGGACCGGGCGGGATTTGAACCCCAGATCTACCGGACGAAAGGCCATTACCATAACTACTGAGAGCTAAAGAGATATCTTCATGACGTAGTAGACAGGTATTGTATTTAAATCGGGACAATGCCATGCAGGAAGGAGTAGTCTCCCGTAACACTCCCCCTTTCGATAAAGTATTGGTCATGTTTGTTTGCATCGGAGTTTAACGCCATTTCAACAGCTTAACCCATTACCAAACAACAATATTTTAGACTGGTCCAAATTGAAAGCATTTGCAGACAACAAAATAAAAGTGACTGAAAATTTGAAATTTGTTTTGTGAAGGGTAGAAAACATTGTGGGAAAAGGAGAAAATGCTGGTTACCAGCATTTTCTCCTTTTTCCACAATGTTTTCTGAAGGCTTCTTTCTCAGGGGCGCCAAAAGTAGGGATTGTGTGGTAATGGGTTAAGTCATGTCATTGCTATCAGGGAATGCTGTTGATTTCAAAACCGCTTTCAATTCATTTCAATTTTATCATTAAGGTATTATCTCATAAAGTCATGTATTTCCTTTGTGCCATCAGTGCAAGACTGTGGATGTGCCATGCCTTGCCTAAGGTATCTTCAACGGGGGACTGAATAATCATGTGTTTAAGCCTTGCACAAAGGCAAACAAAATCTTTTCTAATCTTCGAAAAAAATCTTGTATAACAAGAGAAAAAGTTCACGCCGATCTAATGTAGTAGAAACTAGGAAATGGCTTATTGATCGTAAAACGCTATAAAATGCAAAATACATTTTCTTTCGCAGAGATAAAGTCACACGTTATCCCATGTAGTTCTAAATTCGATCGGAACTGCTTATGCAGATAGTGTAGATCAAGATCAGACTGCACAGAACGTGCAGTCTGATCTTGATCTACACTGTCTGCTCCTTTATTAAAACAGTCTAGGAAAAAAAGCAAGTTTTAGAATTGTAATATTAGTATCCTTACTAATCACAAATAATGCCTCTTTTGTTTGTATTGCGGTTTAACCCTTTACTACACAATCCCGACTTTTGACGCCCCTGAGAAAGAAGCTTTTTGAAAACATTGTGAGAAAAGGAGAAAATGCTGGTAACCAGCATTTTCTCCTTTTCCCACAATTTTTTCTTCCCTTCTCAAGGCAAATTTTAATTTTTCAGTGTCATAAATTTTGTTAGCTGCAAATGCTTTCAATTTGGCCCAGTCTAAAATTTTCTTGTGTGGTAAAGAGTTAATGCTGTTTTAACACTTAGATTATATAACGACAGTCAGTGAAACTATGCATGGGTTTTTCTAGATTTCTCACACCAGTACTGACACTACTTTCCTTTTAACCCTTTACCACAAGACAATATTTTAGGTTTGTCCGAGTCGAAAGCATTTGCAGACTACAAAATAAAAGTGACTGAAAATTTGGAAAATGTTTTGTGAAGGGTAGAAAACATTGTGGAAAAGGGAGAAAATGCTGGTAGCAGCATTTTTTCCTTTTCCCACGATGTTTTCAAAAGGCTTCTTTCTCAGGGTCGTCAAAAGTAGGAATTTTGTGGTAATGGGTTAGGCCAATGACTACTTTTCTCCCATATGCATCAGAGGTGAGAGGTGAAAAAACTGCCGAAAAGAAAGTTTGCCTCATCCAGGTACTGAACCCGTAACCACGTGGTCACAAGTCCGATACGCCAACCACTGAGCTACACAGCCGGGAAGAGACTATTTATTTCATTTATTTTGTTCAACAAGAATTAAATTTTGCAATGGTAATGGCTTGTTTTTTCGTCCTGTTTTTAACCTATTGCCCTGCCAAACGCGATCTCTTTTTTTTTTGAGAATCCTGAACAAGATCAGACTGTCCATAGTTACAGTCTTATTTCAATCAACATTCTTTGCTGTTCTTTAAACAGTCTGAGATCAAAATGCAATCGAATTGAAAGAATCCATTTCTTTTTTTAAAAAGTTGAAAAAAAACTGTCTGTCTGCATGCAGAGCACTGTCAGGCTTAACATTTCAACACAAAGACTTACAGGAAACATTTCCTTTTCAGTTTATTTTTCTCTACTCCTCCCCGCCCTTTGCGTGTAAACATTGCCAATAATTGCTTTTCTTACAATGTTTTACCCCATTTTATACTGACATAAAAATTGTGAGAAAATGTGACGCTGTGACCAAACATTTTCTTATCATCCTTCAAAACTATTTGCAGACCGCAAATTACGTGTGGCTTAGACAGAGGATTTTCATTTTTAGAATTGTAGAAAACCTTGTTAGAAAAGGAGAAAACGCTGGTACCCAGCATTTTTCTCGTTTTCTTACAATAATTTCAAAAGGCTCCTCCGCCAGGGTCATTAAAACTCGGATATCATGTGGAAAGGGTTTAAGGGAATAGAAGTACATGTATCTTTTAGCACAAGCCTTTGAAGATCTTTTGGTCTATCAATAAAATTGTCCTTGGTACCCAGCATTTTCTCCTTTTCTTACAATGTGTTCAAAAGGCTCCTCTGTCAGGGTCGTTAAAATTCGATATCGTGTGGAAAGGTGTTAAGGGATTAGAAGTATCTTTCAGCACAAGCCTTTGAAGATCTTTTGGTCTATCAATAAAATTGTTCTTGGAATCCAGCATTTTCTCCTTTTCTCACAATGTTTTCAATAGGCTCTTTCGTCAGGGTCGTTAAAATTCGATATCGTGTGGAAAGGTGTTAAGGGATTAGAAGTATCTTTTAGCACAGGCCTTTGAAGATCTTTTGGTCTATCAATAAAATTGTTCTTGGAGGATCAACGAACGCTTAAAGTAGGTGACGCGTAACACTTCTAGTGCAGCATGGAGTAAAATTTCTTGATGGTTTATGAATATGGATTTATGAAGTTATAATACTTTTGCATATATTTAAACGACCAGAAATTCCTATCTAAAAATTATTAGTTGATACTTTTGTTAGTTTCCAGAAAAGGGAGTAATTATTATCTCCCATTGTAATGAGAATATAGTGGCTTTATACTGATAAATGATAATTCTAAGAATGAAAAAAGGAAAAAGATTCTTGTTTAAAGAAGTAAAGTAATACTCTTTTTGAATCATAGCAAACTTTGTAAGATAATATTCAGTGGTAATGGCTTTTTTTTTTATTACGGGTCCACTACCCTAAGGCACATTGGTGTATCGCTTTTACATCACTGAATATACATTCGAATTTTCATTAACACTGTTTTAATAAAAAGCACCTTGGCGACCCCATCTATATCGTACATAGGATACTGAGGAAATCCCCTCAATGTGCTATTTATAGTAACATGTCCGAGCGTCTGATAATGAAAATTTCGATATCCCTTGACACACTAACGGAGTCTCAGAGGCCTATGCTTTTAGTGTTAACAGTAACAGAAAAAACTTGCAGCTAAAAATACCGTGGGTGGAAGAACCTAGAGACAGTAAAACCTTGTTTAACCTAATTTTGGGCAAAACCCGCGAAAATCTGCTTAAAACGGAGAATTTAGTTACAGATGAAATACATGTATTGAATATGAAAAGGCCTTTAACAGTCAGGGGAACTGTTGGAATGCTTTGTGTTACAATTGGAATTTTGAAAGAGAATTTAATTAACCCTTTCCCAAACAATCCCTGGTTTTTACGACCCTAGGATAGAAGCCTTTTGAAAACATTGTGGGAAAAGGAGAAAATGCTGGTAACCAGCATTTTCTCCTTTTCCCACAATGTTTTCTACCCTGCCAGAAACAAATTTCAATTTTTGAGCTACGTTTATTTTGTCGCCTGCAAGTGTTTTCAACTTGGACCTGTACGAGATTTTGTTGTATGTAAAGGGTTAAGAATGGTTGCTGATTACGCCCCCATACTCCTGAACCCTTGGGGTCTTCGTTCGAAGATCCCTCTGTCTGTCTGTCTGTCTGTTTGTCTGTCTGTCTGTGTTTGGGTGTGTGTGTGTCTGTCTGTCTGTCTGTGCCGGTCTCTGTCCGATTCTCTCTCTGTATCTGTTTCTTTCTGTCTGTCTGTCTGTCTGTCTGTCTCTCTCTCTCTCTCTCTCTCTCTCTCTCGCTAGATCTTTTTCTGCTTGTCTGTCTGTCTTTTTAGCCTGCCTTTCTTGCTTTCCATGTCTGAGAGTCTATGCATTTCTCTCTCCCCTTTCCGCCCTTTCCGCCCTCTCTCTCTGCTTGTCTGTCTTTCCTTTTAGTCTGTCTTTCTTGCTCTCCGTGTCTGAGAGTCTATGAATTTCTCTCTCCTTCCGCCCCCTCCCTCTCTCTCTCCCTCTCTCTCTCTCTCTCTCTCTCTCTCAAAGTACGATTTCCAATGTCTTCTCTTGACTTTATTATCTCTGGAAAACACGTTTATTTTATGTGACTTGTTTTCTTCGATTCCTGTATTTTACATTATACTTAATTGAAATTCCAAATCGTCGATGATTAACTCACATCTTGTCGAATTTGTTTTATCGAATAACACGAAAATCAATTATGGTTGGCTTCTCGCTATTTATTTATCTATAAAACATAAATACGAGAGGTGTTCGAAAAGTTTCGGGACGACTGGCGTCATTCTTTTATTTGTTAAGATTTTTTCTTTCGGTAGTAATGGCTACAACTATATTCCATGGGTTAATCGAAACAAATTAACGAGGATTTACCCCAAACGTGATGAATGGTCACTATAGCAAAAGAAAAGTGTAAATGTAGGTCAAGATCAGATTGCGCTATGAAGCAATAGATCTGTTTATGTTTTATTTTGTTTGATTTCTGTTTGACACTTGGAATTAAAATTTCAGATTTTTAATGACCCTTTAGCAAACAATTCCAAGTTTTAACAATCCAAAAGAAGAAGCCTTAAAATAACCACTTCTGAAAAGGGATGCAATGTTGGTAACCAGTATTTTCTCCTTTTCCATCAATTTTCTCCTTTTCTAATCTTGTAGAAACAAATCCAGTAATTTGAGCCACTTATAGGATATTTGTCGTCTGCAAATTCTGTCATTTTGACCGACCTAAAACTTTGTCGTTCGGTTCACTCTTTACGAAACAATCCACGGTTTTTACGATCCTGGGATAGAAGTGTTTCGCAAAAATTGTGGGAAATAAAAGAAAAAGCTGGTAACCAGCATTTTCTCCTTTTCCCACAATTTCTGCTACCCTGCTGGAAACAAATTTCAATTTTTTGAGCTACGTTTATTTTGCCGTCTGCAAGTGCTTTCAATTTGGACCAGTCTAACAATTTTGTCGTTTGGTAAAGAGTTAAGGATTAAGTAACATCTTATTTGCTTAATTCTGTTGCCTAGCCTGCTTAACCCGGTAAAATAAGTCAATTCTTTACACAATCAGGGCTTTTAACACCACTGTATAGACTTTTGAAAACATTGTTGGAAAAGGAGAAAATGCTGGTAACCAGCATTTTCTCCTTTTCCCACAAAGTTTTCTTCCCCATCCGAAATAAAAAAAATCTCTATTTCAGTAACATTTAATTTGTCGTCAGCAAAATCTTTCAATTTGGACCAGTCTAATTTTTGTCGTTTGGTTAAGAGTTAACCCGCTAAGTAAGTTAAAAGTTTCAAGTTGATATTATGTCTCAAACGCTACTCTTTAATTTTAGGGACCTTCTCATTGGACGGTGTGGATCAAAGATCAGACTGCACGTTCGGTGCAGTCTGAACTTGATCTACACTGTCCGCAAAGGTCAGTTTTTATGTTAACCCGATACGCTTTTTCATTGGATGCAGCCAGCTCTAGCTGCAACGAATGAAATCGCTCGTAGCATTTCATCTTTGATAAAAATAGAACAAGGTCTATACCTGTCGAATATAAGGTAAAACATGGAAACCCACGTGGATTTCTGCTTATCGCTTCATGTGCATTCGTAAGCGGTTTGTAAAACGATATTTCATTTGCTTTTAGAAATATGATGTAAAGGGGATAATAACCAGCATCCAATAGAGGGCGCATCGCAGGAATCTCGAAATCGGGCTCAATCAGCCAAGGTAAGATCCACGCTGATCGTGCTGATCGTTATCTTTTTTTGTCCGCAAAAGGTCCTTCAAGTGGAACTATTCTATACCATATTGTAAGGGCAGTCGTACTTATAAGATTTAGGATTTAAGGTTGAAGACTTTCCTCAGTGCTTTTAACGATTAAAATAGTTTTTACCATATGACGTGGATCAAGATCAGACAGCACAGAACGTACAGGCTGATCTTCGATCCCCTTCACCCTCCAAACGTAAGCCAACCCTCTAGAAAATTACCAATTGATGCAGCAAGTTCATACCTAAGAACTTGGAAAAAAAGAAAGTCGACGTAGATTTCTAAGCTGGAAGCAAACGGATATACGGACACTAACATGCGTTTAAGCAATCAAATCGTCAAACAGACAGTTTAAGTAAAATTTCTTTGATGAAAAGGGTGGCATTTAAGGGCAATTCCGTGTTCTTTTGTGTTTAGGAGTAGAACTATAATAGTGGTGGTTAATTTTACTACGAAATCAAAGGCTTGATGATAATGGACATCTAAATGCCACTTTAACATACTTGCTTCTGCTGCAGACGACTTTGTCAATGAACAGTGAAACAACCCCCTACTCGTTCACCACTCTCCCCTCTCCTCCCCCTTTTATTCCTCTCTTTTTCTTTCAGTCTGTGTCCGTCTCTCTCATATTCTCTCTCACTCATATGCTCTCTTTCATATGCCCTCTCTCTCTGTCCCTCCATCCTTCCAACCGTCATGTCCTCATACCAACTCACAACTCTTTACCAAACATTCGCGTGTTATCACTCACCTATTAAAGAAGTCTTTTGAAAATAATCGGAATGGAAAAAACTGCTGGCAACCAGTAAATCATCAAACTCCCATAATGTTTTCTACCATTTTTGCGGTATTTGTCGAAGACAATACCACTATGAGTTCAAGATTGAATTTTAATAACCATTTATCTTATTTTGTGCAAAGCCGAAGGAAATAAACCCCGTTAAACTCATTCTTACTCAGGCAAATGCGTTTTTCGGTGGCACACAGATAGGCAATTTGAAATGTCATTTTAGAATACATTGTGCAAGGCCATCGATCGTTGAGATACTTATTTTTTTTTTTCATTGAAAATAGGTTCTCTAGCTCATAGCCTTTTATTGGCGCAATGATACAACTTTGCCTACTGACCCTGGGCTTTTTCGTGCCAAAACCAATTCGTTCCATGGCTTGTTCGTCCTATGATTGCATGCTACTCCATTTGATTGCTCATAAATATTTATAGATCGAAGTAATTGATTGTAATGTTGGAAATTAAATATAAAAGGCTAAAAATATTTCAAAATTATAGTCTTAAGGTACATGAGTACACTCCATTCAACTGAAAAGTTTTTCATTTGCTTTTAAGCCAATTTTGAACAATATGTCTCTTTTTCTTTCAAACTATTGATTCCACGCAATGGGTTTCCTTGACAAATACCACTTCAGCGTTCTCACCGCTTTGATTTAAAAAAAAATCATCATTTGCTTCACAATTCATAAAATTCCTGCAAAGTTTATCAGTTAAGATGATTGCATATTGTGCCGTTTGATTACGAGTTCATGGTAGTACTAAGAAATCTCAAGCCACTTAGACCTATACCAAACAATCTTGAGTTTTATAGACCCCGAGAAGAATTTTGATTGATTGATTGACTGATTGATTGGCTTGTTGGTTTGTTTGTTGGTTGGTTGATCGATCGATCGATCGGTCGGTCGGTTGATTGACTGATTGATTGAATAGTCTTCAACATTACATGTAATTCAGTTATATCGCGGCGGCCAGCGCACCTTGCCATGCTTTCCTGGAGTTTCTCTCACAAGTACACCGCAAAATATTCTTTCCAGGCCACTGGCTGCTTTCCCACATAACCATCGTTGACAAAATGGTGAGCGATGAGAGAGGAATGAATCCTATGGCAAAGACTTTCATCAATCAACGGAGAGAAATAGGCCAAGCCAGAAATCGAACTAGAGACTCCCTGTTCTCAAGTCCTGCATGTTCCCGACTAAGTTGCCTGGAATCGGCGCCGAGAAATAATACATTTTTTAAACATTTCAAGCTGTAGTTATGGAGTTTTTGAAGTAAACCGAAGAAATGTTGGTAAATCAGATAAGAGTTATTTCACGAACGGATTCCATTGATTTGTCGTATTTTGTTCTGGTGTGAAACCTACCCATCCATCTCTATGATGAACGATCCTCATTACGGGGAACAAAATGAACACAAACGCCTAATCAATTTAGTGAAATCGCGGCCCTGATGTGGTTATTTTTGTAACTGAAACCATTAGATAATTTATCCATCTTTCTCCTTGGTAATGAATCACTTGCGCGCATAATCTGCAGTACAAACTGCACTCCGGTGGTGGATAACAAAATGCAGTACAAATATTGCAACGCGGTTCTGGGTCCGTATTCACAAACCATTCTGAAGAACATCGTTTGTCTTACTATAGGAGCCGTCACACCATGACGTTCTGGTCAGCGTTTTCTGACGTTTGAGGAAACGTTGTAAGTCGCCCAAGGTCGCTGGGATAGCGCCAGAAGAGGGTTGTGTGAACGCTAGTGAACGTCGGTAATCGTCGGTGATCGCCGGGAATCGGCGGAGAACGCTAGTCCGGAAAAAAAGTTTTGAACATGCACAAAAGTTCTCACTGACACCAACGTTCTTCAACGTTTAATTTTAAACTTTGAAGATCGTTAAAGAACGTTGTGGGACGTTAAACTAACGTTCATCGAGCATTGCACACGTTCGGCTATCGCTAGTCAGTCGTTACGGTAGCGTTACTTGTTTGTTTCTTCATCGATTGCTTTGCAGTGAACGACTCACTGGCGACCTGTCAACGGCCGGTAAACGGTCTCCTAGCGCACGCAGCGTGCGACTAAAGTGAAACAAACGTCCTTTTGGCATTCATTTAGCCTCATTCGAGCGTTTCCCGAACGTTCATGCATATGGAGGTATCAGAGGTATCTTAATTGGTCGCTGTTACACGCTTCTCGTACGTTAGATACACGCTGGTCATGCGTTAGGCACACGTTAATAACACGCCAGATGTGAAATCCTCATTCTAGAACGCTCAAAAATCGAACGATTGAAACGCTCAGAGAACGTTGACCAGAACGTCATGGTGTGATGGCGCCTTATTCAAGGTTTTCCAACAAGTAACCTAACTTCCGATTGGCCAAACCGAATGGTTTAGCCAATCAGAAGTTCTGTTACTTTCACATTGACACAAATTCTGAACAATAAAACTAAGAATGTTCTTCAGAATAGTTGGTGAATACGGGCCCTGGTAATACACAGAATAAATTGCACAGTGGTAGTAGAAAATAAAACGCAGCACTAATTACAAGGCGATCTGGTATAAATACAGTACAAGCTGTACTTTGGTAGTAGAAAAAAAAATCCAGTACAAATTGCAATGTGGTGCCAGTAAATGAAGAATACATATGCACTGTGGTACTAGAATGAATAATGTACTAAAATAGCACTGTGGTGCTTACAAAATTAATGCAGTACAAATATGTACTGTGGCACTAGAAGAGAAAATGCAGTACAAATATGCACTGTGGCTCCAGAAGAGAAAATGTAGTACAAATTATGTTCTGCAGTACTAGTAGGACTAGAAGATAAAATGCAGTACAAATTATGTACTCTGCTTGTAAAAGGTAAATGCATTACAAACTTGCACTGTGGTATTAACAAAATGCTGCACAAAGGCTGAGGTACTACATGTAGTATACTGCTGTACAAATATGCACTGTGGTACTTGAAGATATAATGTGATAGAAATTTAACTGTGGTACTAATATATAAAATGAAGTACAAATTACAATGCGGTATATAGAATGAAGTATAAGATTGATTTTGTAGCGAAAAATGCAATGCAAAATAGAATGCACCAAGAGAAATATAGTACGGAATGATGTCATTCTGTATAAAGTAAATTTATAAGTTATTCAATGGAATATACTCTACATCCGCGTTTTCACTCTGGGTATAGACTTTTTTTTCCATTTCAATTAGAGTTATTCATGCTAGATTCGAAGTTATCTTCTTTCAGTCGAGGTAGATGACCGATTCCGTTTACCCCTAAGCCCTTTGTCTGAGACTGTTCTTTTCTGAGGCAGTTCTCAGGGCGAGATATTTTTCAAAGGGTTATAAATGTTCTGGAAGCGTAAGAAATGCAGATGTCAGATATGATTGACAGGTCCCCGTGTTTTACCGGAAGCGAATGACAAAATGATTGTGCGCATGTGTCGTAGTTTATTACAAGTCTGTAACAGCTGGTATGATTATGTTTGCTAAGATGCAAACTTTCTTGCAGTTCAAAGACTGTACTGAGTATGCATAAGGTCCGTGAGTAAAACCTTCGTAAACGACTGTTTTCAATGCGTTTTTAAATGCATCTTCTTCTGATGCGTAAAGGATTTAGACAGCAACATCTGTTAAACATGTGGGATTTGTACGTTTAAAAGCAGCATTCTGTTTATGTTTTTTAGAGGCTAGCTGTGACATCATCGTACTTGTTCGCATACTGCCATGCCCGATATTATAGGTTAGTGCACATGTATGGGAATATATAGTGTTGAACGAGTTCTTTTGGCAGAGTTGCCCAAGCTTTCGATGGCAACTACGCCAAGAGAACGAGTTCGACACAATATATTCCTATACAAGGGCAACAACCTTTTTATTATATACTTTGACATTGTTTACATAATTTTACCAGATTTAACAGTGTTTTTATCATATACATGTACTGTGATATTGTCCCAATGCATTTTGCACTGTATGAAAGGAGATCTACGCAATATTTTTCCATATTGCATACTTTAATCCCGTGCAAATACATGTGTGCACACATGGGCACAATATCAAAGTATATAATAAATTGACGTTAATAAATTTGCATAATATTGACGTTCCAAAGCTCTTTGTCCGAACATTAAACCCTCAGGCTGCTAGGCGCGACTCACTGACCATTTGCGGACAGTGTAGATCAAGATCAGACTTCACAGAACGTGCAGTCTGATCTTGGATCTGCACTTCCCGACAAGGAGCTATTTTTTCCTGAAAACAACCCTGAAATAGCGACATTTGGGTTTGTAAAATCGACCTGAAAGTTTCATGTAGCCTTTTCAGCAGGTTAAGCGAAAATAACCTTGAAATAGCAAAGCTCTAATTTTTACTGTAGGCTCTGAAGTTTTATTTGAAGCTGTTTAGTAGCTTAAGGCAGAGCTCCAGATAGAGGGAGTGATTTTGATTTCAAAATCGAAAATATTAATTATTTTCGACTAAACCCCATGTTGTGGGTACTCATTAGAATCGTCTCATCGAGACGATTCTAATGAGTACCCACAACATGGGGTTTAGTTGAGAAATAACGGATTTAGAATACCATCACTCCCTCTTATCCGGAGCTCTGTTAACCCTTTACCAAACGACAATATTTTAGACTGGTCCAAATTGAAAGCACTTGCAGACGACAAGATCAACGTAACTCAAAACTTGAAATTTGTTTCTGGCAGGGTAGAAAACATTGTGGGAAAAGGAGAAAATGCTGGTTACCAGCATTTTCTCCTTGTCCAACAATGTGTTCAAAAGGCTTCTATTTCAGGGTCGTAAAAACCAGGGATTTGGCAAAGGGTTAAGGGTTAAAATAGCTTTAACTGGACATATACAACCCCTCGCCTCCCTCTTTTTTTAAAACAAAAAAAATATTCTAACACTGATCTTTCTTACTTGTTAATCAATAACGGAGTGTTTGGTTTCCTAGGTTAAGCACCAGAACATTGTTTTTTTTTTTTTCAAATTTCTTTTTGTAATGAAGAATAATGTTCAACATATACACGTCATTTTCGGTGACAATAGTCACGTGGTACCTCATTTAACAAGTTAAAGTTTGTTCTATAATCATATTGAAAATGGACGTTCGTTTCATGACAAGTAAATCTGGTTTCCCGGGGAAAAGCGACCATTTACATGTAATTCTTTAAGACACCTCCAAGTTTATGGTAGTTCGATTTCTTTTAGTGGGGATTCGAATACATGTACACAAATAAATGGAGATACAAATCTATGAGGACATAAAAATTCTTTCATAGTTCACGTATAGTTCGAGATCACTTCCTTTAGGTTCACTTTTTTAGAATACATGTATGTTCGTCGGCTGTAAATTTGTTTCTGTCATAAATATAATGGAAAATACGAAATATTCTTCTCGAATTTGAATAACGACTGCTCCAATAGAAAGGGATTTCTTTCCTCGTTAATATCTATCTACCTATTTCCCTTATACAATATATCTTATTAAATCCTGACAGTAGACTTGTACTACTTTACTCGTACTACATACATACTTAAATTGGGTTTAAAAGTTCACATTGTAATCTTGCAGAGACTTAGACTGGTTACCGCCCTTGATACTACTACGTGTAATACACGGTATACAACGGTGGCCAGTTCAGCAGAGACTCAGTGTAATGCAGCATTATCTCCCGCTAGATGGCATTCTACTAATACACATTGATCTATATATAATTTTGGTATTCTGGGTACAGAACCGGACTACTTTTCTATGCGGCAGCGGTTACTTCGAATTCTAAACTAGAATAAACGTTTACTCACTAAAACGCAACCTGTTACAATTCATTCAGCTATGATCAGGTAGCACATATTAACCTATGCACCGGCCATTTATTAAAACTATCCCTACAAGCTTATGGAACGGGATATCCACCATTTTACTCTTTATTCATTATGAAATTTTCAACTTTTCATTTCTATTCTTAAGATCATATTTTGCTTATCAGCGTTAAATTCAAAAGGAGTAATGATTTTGCTGCAGTGATTTCAAATGCCTTTCCATAACGTAAAAAGTATTTCATGTAGATTTTCACTCCTTCCCACAAGGGAATTTCTAAGTAATTCTGCTGCAAGTTTGTTACGTGAGGTAATTAAGCAATTATTTATTCATAAGAAGAACGATAAACTTGCGGATGTTTGTTGCCAAAGAGTGCATCCATAGTTATTTACATGTATGTATTTTTGCAAACGGGGCACATAATCTTAATCGACGCCGCCATTTTGGATGTTGTGTTAATAGTGTAGTCAAGTGTACGGGGCACCCGAAAGGGAAAATGCTTTTACGTTGATTTCGCCAGTGTACATGATATATATTTCCGGGGCTTCTTATCCAGAAATCTCTTTGCTATATAATAATACGGCCTGTGGACGAGCACTTGGTCAGGGCCTTCGAAAGAGAGAAAACGCTTTTACTTTGGTTTTGCTCAGATCGCTCGGGGCGACATGTTTCACCACAGCCGTGAACAAGTTTCCATGTCCATTTACATCTAACTGTAAATAGAGGATAATCAACTGGTTGTTTTTGATATGAAAAATATCTCACGAGGATGCGTTGTTAGGCGTTGAAAAAACGAGTGCGCAGCACGAGTTTTTTTAACGCCTTACGACGCGTCCGAGTGAGATATTTTTCATATCAAAAACAACCAGTTGATTATTCTATTTATTATATACCTTATTAACATCATTATTTGTAATTTTGCGTTTGAAAGTCGAAAAAAATGTAGTCGAAAAAAAAAAGTAGTTCCCAAATTACGTCAGGAAGTGAAAGTGAAAGTTGATAACGTCACTAGTGATGATATCAAAATTTATTACACTGGGAAATTCCACGATTACACTGCTAGGTATATAATAAAAGTCTTTATTAAACTGCAAAGTTTTACTATTCCAACTTTAATTAAGCCAGTATTATCTAATTTTTTTTGGTATAAAGAATTGCGTTCGCAGACGAAGTAGAATTTCCCGTCTGAGTGCCCCAGTCCAATGAAAACTGGCGTCACTGGGAACTGACGTCACTGAAATCTTGGTAATACGTGCTAAAACGTGCAACTTGACGCATACTATTGATGTTAATCTTGATCGACTCCGGCATTTCAGATGTGTTAATAGTGTAGTCATGTATACGGGGCTCCCGAAAGGAAAACTGCTTTTACGTTGATTTCGCCAGTGTGCATGATATATATTTTCTGGGCTTATTATTCAATTAGATCACGAGAAATTTCTTTGCAATATAATAATACGTCCTGTAGACGAGCACTCGGTCATGCGTCAAATAAGTTTTGAAAGCATTATGGCAATAGGGGGGTAATGATGATGACTTTTGTAGGATTAAGATCCCATCGTGCTCTAGGCACATATGGTATGGACCATTAGAGAGAAAGAATCGAATACAAGGAAATCTGAGTACAAGCCCCTGGCTTTTCTCCAAGTAGACCTCCTTGGTTCTTTAACCATCTTCGCGAGCCAAGGTTACGATCACTACGTGGATCTTACCTCGGCTGATTGAGCCCGATTCCGAGATTCCTGCGATGCGCCCTCTATTGGATGCTGGTTATTACCCCCCTTTACATCATATTTCTTAAAGCCTATGAAACATTATTTTACAAACCGCTTACGAATACACATGAAGAGAAAAGCAGACATCCATGTGGGTTTCCATGTTTACCTTCTATTCGAAAGGTAGCAACGTTATTCTATTTTTATCAAAGATGAAATTCTACGAGCGATTTCATTCGTTGCAGTTAGAGCTGGCTGCATCCAATGAAAAAGCGTATCGGGAAAATGTAAAAATCAAGCTCGATTCGCCAAGGGTAGAGTAGCGTAGTGAATCGTCAGCCTTGACTTGCGAATATGGGGGTAATGATGACGATGACTTTGTAGTTTAAGGTCCCACCGTGCTCTAGGTACATAAGGTACGGGCCATTAGAGACAAAGAATCGAATACAAGGAAATCTGGGTACAAGCCCCTGGCTCTTCTTCAAATAGACTTCCTTGATTCTTTAACGTACCTGGTGTAAAGCGCTGAAACACACGAGGCTACTTCCTCTTGGTTCCACACCAGTTCACCTCTAGTTGGGTGGGAAACACGGTGTCTCAGAAAGGTCCTGGGTCCGTATTCACCAACCATTCTTAAAGCCATTCTTAGTCCTATTCTTCAAAGTTTTGTCAATGTGAAAGTAACAGAACTTCTGATTGGCTAAACCAAATGGTTTAGCCAATCAGAAGTTATGTTTCTTTCACGGTCAGGAAATCTTGAAGAATAAGATAAAGAATGTTCTTAAGAATGGTTGGGGTGAATACAGACCCTGGTTTGGCCAGGTATCGAACCTCAGCCCTCAGCATTGATAGTCTCCAGAGCTTAACCACTGCACTACCGGTCCACCCAGAGGGGTAATGGCGTATCATTTTACATATTTATACATGGCTCGTCCTATCTCATTAATATTCATGTCACTTTCGATTCAATTATGAAAGCTGGCATAAACGTTGACCTCTTTAACCTTGGATAACAATTATGTCATCCTTTGTTTAGATATCTGGCCAAGGGGGTTACAAGAATCAGATGGCATTCTGACGATTATTCATCATGCAAAAAAAAACTTATTTCTTCACCACACGACAAAATGTTAGACTGTTTCAAATTAAAAGCATTTGCAGACGACAAAATAAAGGTGACTGAAAAATTGAAATTTGATCTGGGAAGGGTAGAAAACACTGTGGAAAAAGGAGAAAATGCTAGTTACCAGCATTTTCTCCTTTTCCTACAGTGTTTTCAAAAGGCTTCTTTCTCAGGGGCGTCAAAAGTAGGAATTCTGTGGTAATGGGTTAAGGTAAGACCTGTGTAATGGAATACAGCTATTTCCACTATAATATCATCCTGCAAAATTAGCTATAATTAGAAATGAGTATTATTGAACTGCTTTCACCTCTTCGTTTTTTCCTTTTTTTTCCTTCTTTGAATAATCATTTATAAATCTAAAACCACTATATTCTCAATTCAAAAAACGATAATAATTACCTCCCTTTTCAGAAAACTAACAAAGGTATCAAAAAATAATTTCAAGATAGACATAAACTGAATTTCTGATCCATTAGAAATGTGCAAAAATATTATTTCTGCATAAATCTTTATTTATCCTTATTTATCAACCAATTAGAATTTTCACCGGAAGTGCATTACACAGGTCTTACCTTAAATGAACTTTTCAACTCGATAGTAAAAAAAATTCATACATTTCAAAGTCATATTTTGGGGAATCATATCTCCAGATCAGACAGTCTAGATTAAATATCAGACTGCAAGTTCTGTGCAGTCTCATCTTGGATCTACACTGTCCTCAAACGGCCAGTAGTTGGCGCTTAGAAGCCTAAGGTTTAAATTACCAGTTGGTACAAGAAAAGGATTCTCCCATCCGCTATCTATTTGCAAAAGTGTGGATAAACGTCGCGAAGCGTCGATACAATGTAACCATGATTATTTGGTTTAACCCTTTACCCCATAAGGCATTTCAGTGGTATCTCTTATATTGACCCTAAATAACAGCAAGGATGAAGCTGTTTCTTATGTGTATATGACACCTTTTGATAGCATAGAAAACATTGTGGCAAAAGGTGAAATTGCTCGTCATGAGCAACTTCACCTTTTGCCACAGTGTTTTCCAAAGGCTCCTACAAGCAATGCGTAGAAATGAGTATCTTTGGAGTAAAGGGTTAACCCTTTCCCAAATGACAAATTTTAGACTGTCCCAAACTCAAAGTGTTTGCAGATGACAATTTTGAATTTGATGAGGATGGCAGAAAGTTTTCCGATAGGCTAGAAAACACTGTGGGAAAAGGAGAAATTGCTCGTTACGAGCAATTTCTCCTTTTCCCACAGTGTTTTCTAAAGACTTGTACTGCAGACACGTAAAAACCAGGGCTTGTTTGGGAAAGAGTTAAAATAATATCATTTTAGATTAATTTCAAATCCATTGTTTGGGTTTTTAATCGATAATAATGTATACAAAATGCAATCTGATTATGTATCGCCCTGTGAAAAGCGTACTTATTACATCAGCAAAAAGTATCGACTGAGGTCAGCCTGCACAGTTCGTGCAGGCTGACATAGACCGAAACTTTCTGATATTGGTCAATTTTCTGAATGTCAAAGGACGAGTGTACTTCATAATTTAGTTGTCTTTATACAAGTCATAAAGACTTCGTGGATCCACGGTAATGCTACGACTTGCTTCGTATCGTGCGTCACTGGGATGCATTAAGCCCCCTTATCACAAAGTATAACTCATAATTATATGAACTACAACACGCCAAAAGGGGCATTCGGACATTTGCGTAAAGTGTCGTCTCGGATCAGCCTGCGTAGTCCGTGTACGCTAATCGAAGACGGCTTCATTAGATTTTGTGCTACAGCATCTTCGCGAGCCAAGGTCAATATCACAACGTGGATCTTGCCTTGGCGGATCGAACCCGATTTCGAGATTATCGCGAACATGAAGCATATGACCATCAACGTACTTCGACATTTCATCGTCAGATGCTGGGATACAGCCTAAAACCTCTGATTGTTGATTGGGCACACTGAAACTTTCTGTAAATATTGTTCGTTTATGTCTTCTTCGGTAATAGATCATTACAGATCCTGTACACATCCACGGAGGTATTCATGTTTACCTTCTACATGTATTCTTATCCGAAAGGTGGCGACCTTGTTCTCTTTCTATCAAAGATGAAAATGCTACGAGACACTTGATTTCGTGCAGCTACAGCTAGCTGCAACCAGTGAAAATCACGGTGGGGAATCACGTGACACAACAACAACAACAATGACCGTTATTTGAAAAAATTCCCCGACTTCAGGTAAGAAAATCTTCAATAATTCCGTTAATACATGACCGATTGGAATTTGGTTTGAAGCAGAGAAGGTGGAAGGACTCCGGAGATTTGCTTGATGTGTTAGATTTTTTAAACAATACCTGATAAAAAAGTTATTGACGAGCAAACAAATTATCCAGGGTAAAAAGTTTGTTTGCTCGTCAATAACTTTTTTATCAGGTGTTGTTTAAAAAATCTAACACATCAAGCAAATCCCTGGAGTCCTTCCGCCTTCTCTACTTCAAACCAAATTCCAATCGGTCATGTATTAACGGAATTATTGAAGATTTTCTTACCTGAAGTCGGGGAATTTTTTCAAATAACGGTCATTGTTGTTGTTGCTGTGTCACGTGATTCCCCGCCGTGGAAAATGCGTATCGGGAGAACGTCGAAATCAAGCTCGCTCCGCCAAGGGTAGAGTAGCGTCGTGGTGAGTCACCCTTGGCTTGCGAAGATGGTGTTACAGTAGACTTACGCAAAACCGAAAAATACACAAAAACTAAAATTGTCGTCTCAGACTGATCCGATGCAATTCTTTACGCAAATGTCCGAGTGCCCCCTAAAGAGTGTTGAAGGTCATAATTATAGTGAGAACGTCAGAATTTAGTGTTTTATTTTTCATGTAACACCTGAGAATCAGTAGTTTCTGTCATTCCTGCAATATTTTTCTGGTAGCCTACATACTATCATTCTAGTCACGTTTCATTAGACGTATGTAAATGGTTTTAACTCATTACCAGACGACAATATTTTAGACTTGTCCAAATCAAAAATAAAAGTGACTGAAATTTCAAGATTTGCTTTGTGAAGGGTAGGAAACATTGTGGAAAAAGGAGAAAATGCTGGTTACCAGCATTTTCTCCTTTTCCCACAATGTTTTCAAAAGGCTCTTTTCCAGGAGCGTCAAAAGCAAGGATTGTGTGGTAATGGGTTAACTTGAACAAATCGAACAATTTCTCGTTAGGTGAACTTTTAACCCATTACTGACATATTCTTTAAAATTTCTCCATTTGAAAGCATTTTCAGACGACACTTTGAAAGCGGTTCTAAATGGCTGACTTTGTCTCTGGAGGGTTATAAAACATTGCAGGAAAAGGTGAAAATGCTGGTTACGAACTTTTTCTCCTTTTCCTACAAAGTTTTTTTAAAGCTTTCTTTGATAGGGTCGTTAAAAGTCTGTATTGTATGGTTAAGGGTTGACAAAGGGTCTGTTGTTGACCAGGACATAATTAAGACTGGCCCGTGGGAAAACGTGTAAAGATGACCTTCATTGACAATAAGCCGAGAGCCGTTTCGATGTAACCTTGATAATTTAATTGTGTCGACCTGAAAAGCGAATTATATCTAGGTGGATGGAGTGACGGAGGGTGGTAAACCAAGGTGAACTGGTTTACAGGGTGAGCAGCACCCTTTTCTACCACTCGTCACAACTCGGTCGATTCCGTATCTACATCCGTTGTCTGCGCATGTCATAATTATTCTTCGAAGATTCAACCTGCTGTCTTATATGACGGACGCATCAACCCCTTCCCCCACCAACCCTCCCCCTCCAATATGGGGGGGGGGGGGGGTTGTAGTAATAGGCACTACAAAGTAGTAATGGAGAAAATGGCTTTTATCAATACTTTTGAGGAGAAATCAGGCCTGTTTCAGCTCCAGATTTATCTAAACTGCTGATCATAGCTGAATGAATTGCACCAGATAGCGTTTTATTGAGTAAACGTTTATTTTAGTATGAGATTCAAAGTGACGGTTGTCGGTAGAAAAGCAGTTCGGTTCTTTACCCAAATTAGATAGATGTGTATTTGTAGAATGCCATCTAGCGGGAGATCATGTACACAGTATATAAACGAACTGTACCCAAACCGGATATTGCGAGTAAATTCCATGAATCGATTGGTGAAAACAGATGGGTGCCTTTGAATAATTGAGTTCGACAGGTTGTTGTGACTTTCACGCAACTTGTAAACATTTGCATCATTGAATGAAATAATGTACCTTTCAAATAAATACATCATTTACCATTTTTGGCCGTGTAATTGCTGATAAAGTGCAATACTCGTCTTCACTTCTTTTGCTCACTACTATACATGCTGTTTTCACAAGGCAATTTATGTATAATTCCGTCTATTTATCTGATACCCATTTGTAAAGTTTTGTTTCTAAATGTATGCTCTTCACAAAACAGCCAATATTTGCCGACAAAATTTGTTAAAATTACCTAAAAATGTATGGAAATTTTGCATGGCGAACGGTTTGATACTGTACCCTTCTTGCAAATATCAAGTAAATGATCTGTACATTACTTGCGAGTTGGCTGAACGAATTCTTGCGAGTACCATACGGGATTCCCATTGCTTTATACCTACACAAGAGCGAAGCATCCATTATGCACGTTACTAGAGTGCTCAATACAAACTTTGTTTCGCAATTTATTCCTTACAATGTCATTTCAATGCAGTTGTACTGAAGAATCTTTGAAATTTTTGTGGCAAAAGGTGGAACTCCTCGTTACAAGCTATTTCACCCTTTGCCACAACACTTTGTATGCTGTATAAAATCTAATATACATATCACAAGTAAAAATATTAGCTGTGATTATATGTGAATCATTTCTAAGTATACGTTCAAAATGACACGACTTTGTCTCATTGGCAAAAAATAACATGAGCTTCGCACAGCAGTGCATATACGCCCAAAGGGGCTTGTCTGTGAAATGGGTTAAAATCTAGAACCCTACAGTACAGAGATCCAAATTTGAAAAGTCACATGCAAAACCACACATCATAGAGATTCATTGTAGTAAGTTTCAAATCATTCCGATGGAAACTGTGGGTGCATAAAAAAATGCTAACGGTGACCGACCGTGGCCATAACATAATACATGTACGACCCTTCCATCGTATAAAAAAAAATCAAAGTGCTGTCAGCACTGTAATCGGTCGACACTGAACAATCTCTAACCTAGCCATTCGACCCCTCGACTACCCACCATGTGTACAGCCTTATCCTCGTACCACCACATATGAAATATGCTATTTTATATCATAAAAGTGGAACAAGATTTTGTTCTTTTGTCATTATCAGTGCCATTTCTGAACACCATTCGTTGTATGTTTTGTTGAAGGATTAGGCCTACGTGTCACAAGGACTATGTGCCATATTTTATTTGGGTCTTTAGTTCATGCAGAGTGTACTGCACAGCTCTTTTATTACAGCAGGGTATGGGTGGAGCTGTATTTTATTTCCATAAGTTAGTGTTGAAATTGGTGATCAAGGCGGACCAGAATAAAAGACAATATCAAATATGAAACACGGGGAGATATGTGACAGCTGCGATAGGTCATTGAACATCTATTCTTGTGGCTGTAAACAGTCACTGAAGATCGGGTTTTTGAGAGAAAAGCAGCCAAACATAATAGTGTAAAAAGACTCGGATTTATTCTGCTTCCTTTTCATGAGTTACAGGTGGCCCTTCAGATTTTGGGACAAAAATCTTATAAAAATACAAAAAAAAAAGAATCTTTATACTCCCAAAGCCGTATAATTTTCTTTCATTAAACCCCAGTAGTCGAAAACCATCCGACAACAAGAGAAATAAGAGATTTACCACAGCCCAGGTCGACACCGACGGGACGCACTATCTATTTTTACAATTTGCTCATTTACATACTTAGAATACACATACGAAGCTTCAAACATAGCGTCCGAAGAAGACATTATGGAAAATAAATACATGTTTCTTATTGAATTTAAGCGTCATTAATCACATGGCAGTCACTTATTTATAATTAATATTCCCACAATGCTTTTTTTTTTTTGCACGAAATCTGAAAATAGCCTAAAGGGCAACGTAGCCTTTTAAGGGAATACCACCCCCAATTTTTTTTTGTAATATTATGATTGTTAATTATTGATAATTTGTATCGTTTTTTCATATAAATTTCAGTGATATATATATTATTTAATTTTGTGTGATGTGATGTGAAAAACCTATATACCCACCTTTAAGGAACAGAACGAATTCATGCAATAAAATTTCACAATTCGTATTCATCTGCTAATAGATAAAAAGAGGGATTCATCTGCTAATAGATAAAAAGAGGAATTACCTTTTCCTGATACGGCATCTTGGACTCATGCAATTTGGCAGAATTTAGGGGAAAATTTACAGATCTGCTTAATAAAAGTATAATTTTGAAAAAGAATAGAAAATCTTACGAGAAAGGAAGAAATTGTTCGTTGTTTTTTTTTATACGAAATTGTTTCTTTTCTTTGTGAGTCAAATTCTGAAATTTTGAACTTGAGGTTTTTCCGTTATGGATTTCCAAATTATGATTTATTATATCACCAAAGCTTGTAGTTGACAGTTTGCTATAAAGGCATCTGAATTACTCCATTTTATACATGAAAATGTACAGATTTATACCATCAGGCATCAGATTTGTTAGCCTAAGAACATACAGAATATTTAAAAAAAAAAACTCCCAAGACATCGTACAGATAGATTTCGTAAACTCGCAAGTAATGGTACGAATCACCAGCAAGAAACGTACAGTTGACCTATTTTAATAGAGGCATTAATTCTTATTTTTTATGTTCAAAATCGAACTTTACAAATGCCCAATACCGCAAATGTCTTTTTGAATTAATTAATTGCACCGGTTCAAACTCAGAAAATGTGTTTCAGCCAGCCTTAACATGATAAAAGCTGATTTAAGATCGGGTCTACTGCAAATGACGCTGTAGCCTGCGGTGAGTATTGAGAATTTCAATGTTTTAAAGCTAAGAATGATTATGTAGCAGTTTATGTATTGACAATACAGGTGTGGCATAAACTATACATAAAGATTCACATAGTTTACATTCAGCAGTATGAAAGACGCAACAATTTTTATCTCGGCTGTCTCTAATGCAAAGTGAACATCACTGATATTTACTCGCAATATCCGGTTCGGGTACAGTTCGTTTATATACTGTGATGTACGTACATCTAAAACCCCCGTCACACCATACTACATCTTAGAAAGTCTTATCCCGACCTGACATGATCGGAAAACGGGTCGCAGTCGAGGCAGAACGTATAATTTTGGCCTAAAAATGCCTGAAGCCCCTGTGTCTTCAAGTACGAGTAGGTTCCGTCTCGTTCTAAGTAGGTTGTCATTTCGTCTTAGTCTTATTCTACATTTGTAAGTAACACAACTTCTGATTGGCTAAACCATTCGGTTTAGCCAATCAGATGTTGTGTTACTTACAAATTTTGAAGAACATAGAATAACACTAAGAATATAACGAGAATAACACTAAGAATATTCGCAAGAATGTTTGGTGAATACGGGCCCTGATTTTCAAAAGTAAACTTCAAAGAAGCAATGATCATGCAGTGGTGAGAGAGGAATGAATCCTGTCACAATCACTGTTATCTATCCTTTGATGGCTCTGTTTGGGATTCAATCAGACCCCCGCCCCCTCCCCACCTTCTCCCCTTTCAATTGCAAGCCTTGATTGGTATTGACTGCTAAGGAGTGGTAAAATATGCTCCAGCATAGATAGGTGAAGTGACTACTACGATATAAAAGAATAATGTTGAAATTGGCTTTCAACATCATTCGAGCGAACAAATTGTTTACAAATCTATACGGTCAAGGAGACTGACACTCAGCTTTTATTGGGCGAAAGTAATCCGAGCAATTCTTTGTCATCTTATCTACGTTTAAATAAATATTGACTTTTCCAAACTTCACTAGAAAGATACGTTCCATCTTCAAATAAACTGGGGTGTTGATAAACATACATTTAACTACTGTCGAGTTTCGCATGACAATGGGAGTAAATTTTATGTTGCCTACAAAGAAAACTAAGTGCAAGTTCCGTTACACGGGTGTCACACCGGTACACTGACAATAGAATGGTATTCAATTCTTGCTGAAAAAGTGAATTATAACTTTTAAACTGATATAAAAACGCGATTAATGTTGTTTCAAATATTTTTTGAGAGAAATATTTGACAGTGAAGATCTAAGATCAGACTGCACGATCTGTGCAGTTCGATCATGATCTACATTGTACACAAAAAGTTCTGCTAAATGATTTAAATATAACTGTCAAACCGATATTATTAAACAAAGTAATAATGTTTCGAAACCCTGGTTTTTTTTTAAGATAAAAATCTCCATATCGGACAATGTAGATCTAAGATCAGACTGCACGTTCTGTGCAGTCTGATCTTGATCTGCACTGTTCGCCACAGATCAGCGAGTCGCGGTAACAGAACTTTAAAGTTAACCCATTTTATCTCCTTCCCTGAAAAAGCATGACTTTTGATGTCAATTTCTCTGAAATGTACGACCAATGACACTCCCCCCAAGATGTTAAATCCGCCCCCCCCCCCCCCCCACAAAAAAAAATAGTAACAGTGTACTCACTTTCTCGTAAATTCTCTAAAACAACATAAGAAACACATGTTTAACTGTCACTTCATATCTTAATATAAAACAGTGAAGCAGACGTGCTTGATATCAATTTTTCCAGCAGGACTACTTTTTATGCTACGACCCGGAAGCATTCAGTTCCGACCTTACATCGTTGTTTTATTCTGGTGTCACACCACTGTTTTTTTTTTCCTACATCGAAAATAGGTTACAATTACAATCTTTGACTCCTCCTTTTCACCTAAATTGGTGAACCTTTAACTTTGCTGTTTGTTTCTACTGCATATGTTTCAAGTTGTTTACACTTTATATTATTAAAAACAAAATTGCTTACCAAAGGACCTCGTTTTTTTTTTCTTTTTGTTATTGCTCCTAAAACACAACTACACTCGAAAAATGAAAGAAAAAAAGTTCATTCCTTGATATGGAATATTTTCCCACTTTGTGACTTCAAGCACGAAGTATTCCAAAACTTTGTTTCTGCAAGAATTCACCAAATTAATACCAGAAACACATTACACGCACGTCTCTATTTCTTTCGACAGTGCAGCAAAAGTAATTGGTGTCAAATGTAAGGATAAGACCACCTTTGACTGCGACTCCAGAGCAATTTGTCGATATTCAACTACAACCTTTTTCATTTCTGGTTCTTGCTTTCAAAACAGCGACTTTGATTTCGTAAAGGGAATGGGTTAAACAATGCAAAAACCAATCCAAAACGTCGAATAATACAATAATGGTGGAACACAAGGGTTTGTATTTTGTTGATTCAACATTTTCTTTTTAATCGAGCAAATCAAGCAGAAAAATCGGTAATTAGAAAACACCCACAACTTTCGATCAACCCTTTTCCCAAAAGGGGTAATTTGACTTGCTTCTATGGAAAGTGTAGATCAATGATCAGATCGTACAGTAAAGCTTGCAGTCTCATCTTTTACCAGAGTTTACCGTCCGAAAACTTCCGAAATATTCTGACCAATAGGCAGTAATAACTTTAGTATAGACGTTTGATTACTAGTTTTCGGGTCTCTTCGACTGGAAATACAAGATTCTTTCGCACCGAACCAGGATACTCAGGCGATATTAAAGCAGGGCGTTGGTTTACTTCGAAAACCTCGTAACTACAGCTTGTTAAAAGCTGTAGTTACGAGGTTTTTGAAGTAAACCGACGAGGTATTATATTGGCTGTGAGGTGGAAGGTTCAATTCCCAGCTAAGCTACATTTTTTTTCGGAGGAATAATGCGAGTCGTTGAGACAGGGGCGATGCCTCCACTGGGCTTTTCATAAGAGTGTCCTTTGGCAAGACACCTCAGAGCTCCAGCCTGGTACTTGTGAAACCCAGGAAAATATGAATATATGAGCTGTCGCCGTGATATTACTGAAATGATGATGAAAGCGGCGTAAAACTCCATTCAAACAAACAAATTATCGGTCATTAGGGTAATTGCGGCGACGTTTATGCATGCAGAAAGGAAGCCATTTACCTCTCCGTAGTACTGTTTAAAAACCTGATTTTACACAAACACTTTCAGATGATTAATGTTGTTTCCTATAAACTTTTGATCTGAAAACTATTTTATGCATAAAATGGCCATTGTAAAAGCCGGCATAGTTGAATGGACAGCTGCGCTTGTCGCCGTGTTAGGCCTAAAACTGAAATGGATTGAATTTACATTAATATACTGTAGCCGCCGCTTGCCTATATGGGCGACGCCCCCTGAAGACTGTTAGTATTATTACGGGGAATTGTGCAGATACAGGACGAAACCCATCTTAAGTTACGCCTTGTTCTTTAACCCTTTACCCCATAAAGCATTTCTATGGTATCTTTAATTGACCCTAAATAACAGCAAGGATGAAGCCGTTTCTTATGTGTATATGACATCTTTTGATAGTGTAGAAAACATTGTGGCAAAAGGTGAAATTGCTCGTCACGAGCAATTTCACCTTTTGCCACAATGTTTTCCAAAGGCTCCTAGAGGCAATGCGTAGAAATGGGTATCTAAGGAGTAAAAGGGTTTAATGTGATCGGTTATTAGCACTGTCGTATACGGGACTTCGGTTTAACGTCTCTTCCAATAGACTATAAGTAATTTAACCATTTTAGGCTAAGGCCCAGATCAAAAAAGGGCTCTATTTTTATTTTTTTTTCAATCCATCTGGTAGAAAAATTCAAATGGTACAGTGAGTTAGGATAACCTATTAGGGTCACTTTAAGCATGGATGCCAGATCTGAAAGTGGTGCAGATTTTTTTTATATGCTAATAAACGCGCCTACCCAAAATTTGCCTATAACAAAAATTAAACTTTTCCTCTGTTCACAATAATGGAAAAAAACAATGAAACAATGCAATCTTTTTGACAAATCTTTTGAATTTAAGATGCTCATAAAAATCCACATTTACCTGTATGTAAGACTTTTATTAAATCAAGTCTGACCAATTTCACATACCGTAAAACACCTAATAAATGTTCCTAGCAGAAATGAATTGAAAACAATCTCTGAATTTCAGTCTTCACAATGAATGTGTTAATATTTCTGGCTAGATTTTTTCACAGTTTTGGCTAGAGCTATTAGGACAGACATAGAGGACCAGAATTAAGAACAGTTATGGAGTTTTAGCATTTAGCACCTCAAAAATGATCTATTTATGAGTGCAACAGTATAATTTGTTGTTGCACACTAACCTTTGATTTCGTTATTTCATTATATATTCACAACTGTAACCATAAGTATGCCAACACTAAGATTTGGCTATTTTCATTAATTAAGCTGCTTTATTTCCTTTGTTATTCTTAGTCTCCTACTCTGTTAATCTATTTCACTGATACAAAAGGGGATATAACTTGAAGCAATAGGGTCATGATGGCCCTGTATCGCTCCACTGGCTAATAAGTGAAAAAACTACAAGCCAAACATTATAGGCTAAGGCTCAGATAAAAAAAGAGCCCTATTTCTAATTTTTTTTCAATCCATCTGGTGAATTAGGATAGCCTATAAGAGTCACTTTAAGCATGGATGCCAGATCTGAAAGTGGTGCAGATTTTTTTTATAATTATGCTAATAAACGCGCCTACCCAAAATTTGCCTATAACGTAAATTAGACTTTTCCTATGTTCACAAAAATGAAGCAAACAATGATACAATGCAATCTTTTTCACAAATCTTTTTAATCTAAGGTGCTCATAAAAATCCACATTTATGTAAGACTTACAATGTATATTAAATCAAGTCTGACTAATTTCACATACCATAATTCACCTAATAAATGTTCCTTGCAGAATTAATTGGGACCAATCTCTGAATTTTCAGTCTTCACATTGAATCTGTTTATATTTCTGGCTAGATTTATTCACAATTTTGACTAGACCTACTAGGACAGACAAACAGGACAAAAATCAAGAAAACTTACTGAGTTATAGCATTTAGTACCTCAAAAATGATCCATTTATGAGTGCCACAGTATAATTTATTGTTGCACACTAACCTTTCATTTCGTTATTTCATTATATATTCATGTCCAACCATAAGTATGCCAATACTAAGATTTGGATATTTTCATTACTTAAGTTTCTTTATTTCCTTTGTTATTTTTACTCTTCTATTCTGTTACTCTATTTCACTGATGCAATAGGGGATATGACTTGAAACAAGAGGGACATGATGGCCCTGTATCGCTCCAGTGGCTAATGAGTGAAAACACAACAAGCCAAACATTACAAATGCGGCCAACAAGTTTCAAACTTGAAGACATACAATAGGGTAAGGCCCAGGTCAAAAAAGGCCCTATTTTTTCATCCATCTGTTACTTAAGTTCACTGATGCAATAGGGGATCTATCTTAAAACAAGAAGGCCATGATGGCCCTGTATCGCTCCACTAGCTAATAAGTGAAAACACTACAAGCCAAACATTACAACTCTGGCCAATTGGTTTTAAACTTGAAGGCATACATTTTTTCTATGAAGTTCTACGAGAATGTTATGACCCCTTGACCCCTGGGCAAAGCCATTTTTTACCGCAAAGCTATAATTACTTGAAACTTGGTGGAGGTCCGTAAGATAAACTTCCATATTACATAATATAGGATGTGTGGTATACCAGAAGGTTTTCAAAGTTTCCTAAAATAAATACCATGTTAAACATGAGATCCATGAAACAGGGCTAAATTTGGTAGCCCTAGGCCTTACTATGCTTTGTAAAAAGATCATTAAAAAAGTTTTCACCACAAAAGCCCAGGTAAAACTTGTGACCCCTGGTGTGGGGACAAACTTAACCCCAAGGCTATAATTTGGGCCCTCCTGGTAGAGGCCAACTATATAAAGCTACATGCAACATTTGGTAGTCCAAGGCTTTGTGGTTATGTACAAGTAGAGGTTTTCCCAATATAAGCCAATATAAAAATTGTGACCCCTGGGGCCGTGCCAAATTTGACCCCAGGGCTATAAGTTGGGTACCCTTGGTACACGCCCACTTGATAAAGATACATGCCAAATTTGGTGGCCCAAGGCCCTATGGCCCGCCCTGGCGGCTCAGTGGTGATCGTGTCGGACACATGACCTGATGGTTGTGAGTTCGATACCCGGTTGAGGTGAACTTTCTTTCCGACGTATTTTCCCCTCTCACGTCTGCTGAAGCATGTGAGAAAAGTAGTCGGTGGCTATGGAAAGAAAGCTTAGTACTGGTGTGAGAAAACCAGGAAACACATGTGCGTCACTGACCCCCATGATATGACCTTAGCTGTTGAAGTAGTGTTAAACCCCAATGCAACCAACCAATCAACCAACCAACCAAGGCCCTATGGCTAGGGATCAGAAGGATTTTAAAATTTTACCTATATAACCCCATATAAAACTTGTGACCCCCCCGGAGAGGGGTCAATTTTGACTCCATAGCTATTATTTGAAGGAACACTGTAGAGGTTCGCTACATAAAACTACATGCCAAGTTTGGTAGCCCTGGGCCTTATGGTTTCGGATAAGAAGATTTTCGAAGGTTTCAATATTTTTCAGTTTTGTTGCCATGGCAACCAGAGTTTTTAAAGGAATCAGATTCTTTCAAGAAATTCTGAAGAAGGCCACGGCAGGATCATTTCTGTAAAGTTTCATCAAAATTGGATGGGTAGTGTCAGAGAAGATGTTTGAAATATAAGTTAATGCACGCATGGACAGACGCACAACGGACACCGGGCTATGATATAAGCGCCCTTGCCTTCAACCAGTGGAGCTAAATACCTCTTGATGACTTAAAGTAAACAAATGCGCAGTTCATTGAGCGTAATTGTGACGTGTGATCAATCATCAGCTTCTTTGTTTGCTGCATTGACAGTACAGCTGCTTTGTGTGTGTATATATACTCTCTCAAAAAAGAAACGCAACATACAGAAAATAGGAAATTTACTTCATATATTATTTTCATAATTTATGATATAAATAATTTACACAGGAATGCAAAAATTGGCACACTTCTTGTTCATGAGTTCTTTTACCTTGGAATATCACAGTTTGTCACATATTGTCAATAAATCACTCATAAATTATATAAATAATATATGAAGTAAATTTCCTATTTTCTGTATGTTGCGTTTCTTTTTTGAGAGAGTATATATTTGTGTGTGGGGGGTGTGGATGTGGGTGTTTTTCTGTTTTATTTTGAAATGTCATGATGTAACGGGTTTATTTCCTACATAACAAATCTTAACTAGTCAACAAGACAGTATTTTGGTGCAAATGACTTTTCTTCATTTCATGTTTAACTATTCAATAATTGTTTAGTTTATTTTTTCTCAAATAAAGGCACAAAACTTTTTTTTAAACACTTTTATGTGTCTGCACTGTAACATTTTGTGTCATTGCTGTAACACATGTGTCGTTTATTATATAACAATGATAAAAACTGCTCATAAAATGAAGCCACGCCATTTAATTTAATAAAGAACATTCTGGAAACAAAACGGAAAATACAGTTACATTTTCATTACAAACAGCTATTTACTAAATCTATATAACTTTTTCAAGGAATTAAAATAGTTGCAAAAAACTGATTTTCTCCGACATATAATGTGCCAAAATTTTGTTCCAAAATACTCAATTCAAATAAAACATATATGCGTTATACAGATGGTTCGAAATGCAATCTGACCTAAAAAATATCTAATTTTCTTAATTAGAATGGGATTTCTTTTACTTTACAATTTCGTTACATGAAGGACATGTCAATGTGTAATGACTGGCATTGCATCACCATAAACAATATTCAAGTGTGGAATATGCATTTTTCCGTGTGCAGTACATTCTATTTGTACATAATTTTATAATTATAAGAAACCTTATCAAACAAAAAAAAAAATCCAACTTCATTTTCAAAAATCATGTCTCCTACAATCTGCCGCTATATATTAGCTCATAGTGGGTGGGGTAAAGGATAAGCAAGACCAAAACATTAATACAATGCAGCAATTTAGTACAATAGTAAGCATTTAGTTCTCATCAAACCCTTCTACAAGAAGCTGAAACCCAAAGGTCTTAAATGATATTAAGTTGCTCATGATTTTCGGTAAATGTATGCAAATTTGGTGGGTGGAGTAACACCAAGGCGCCCAATCTATATTTTCTCCTCCTGTAACTTAATTTTACCATTACTTATGCACTTCACTGCCAATTAGAACTATTTGCAATCAATATACTCTGGCAGATATTGAAATTTTGTGGTTTGTACACATAAGCTTAATTCAATGCATTTTCAGTGGGTGGGGTAACAAAATGTCGTCTGAAAAAAATCTGCACCACTTTTGTTTCTGGCATCCACCCTAATTTGACTTCTATATAGCTATACTATCACCTGGTACCAATGAAATTTTTCTACCAGATGGATTGAAAAAAAATTGAATCCAGCTGGCCAGGCCTTAGACTATTTCCCAAACAATCCCCGGTTTTTACGGGTCAGGAATAGAAGCCTTTTGAAAACAGTGTGGGAAAAGGAGAAAATGCTGGTTACCAGCATTTTCTCCATTTCCCACAATGTTTTCTACCCTATCATATAGAAAAATAATCTTTTTAGCAACCGTTAATTTGTCATCGGCAAAATGCTTTCAATTTGATCTGGTCCAAAATTTGCCGTTTGGGAAACGGTTAAGATGGCCTGCCTTGGGAATCGAACCCACGCCCTCAAGTGCTCCGAGACATCACATTCGCGAGTCCAACACTTTACCAAGTGAACTATGCGGGCTGCATCTTCACAAGCCAAGGCTGACTATTCACTACGCTACTCTACCCTTGGCGGATCGAGCTTGATTTTTACATCCCCCTATACGCTTTTTCATTGGATGCAGCCAGCTATAACTGCAACGAGTGAAATCGCTCGTTGCATTTCATCTTTGATGAAAATAGAATAAGGTCGCTACATTTAGAATAGAAGGTAAACATGGAAACCCACGTGGATGTCTGCTTATCGCTTATTGTGTATTCGCAAGCGGTTTGTAAAACGATATTTCATTGGCTTTTAGAAATATGATGTAAAGGGGGTTAATAACCAGCATGCAATAGAGGGCGCATCGCTGGAATCTCGAAATCGGCTGCAATCAGCCAAGGTAAGATCTACGTAGTATTCGTAACCTTGGCTCGCGAAGATGTGCGGGCTGGTCATTACCGAAATTCTGTGGGAAAATAGATGTTATCGTCGGTTTACTTGTAAAACCTCGTAACTACAGCTTGTTACAAGCTGTAGTTACGAGGTTTTCGAAGTAAATCGACGTCATACATGTAAAACGCCATATTAACCGCATTTAACAAACAAAATCGTTTATTTGTCGCTCAAAGGGTCACTTAAAAGAGTCGAGATGCCGTGGGCGGGTCTAAGGGGACGAACGGTCTCATTTCCTGTGATCAAATATCCACTCTATCTGTTTAAGAAATTAAAACAAAATTCGAACTTTCAATTTCGGTCGTAAAAGTTAATCAAACACGAAAATGGCTTGTAAAATCTGGGAAGAAAATTGCTAAACACATCTCGTTTGAAATTGATTCCCCTCTCTCTATATTAGTTTTCCATCCTTTGGGCACTGATGGAATCTTTAACGTGATTTTTTTTCATTTGTAACAGTGTAGATCAAGATCAGACTGCACACTCTGTGGAGTCTAATCGTTCATCTACACTGTCCGGTCTTAACCTTTGTGGGATATTCTGTCTGTACCCAGGCTTTCTATTGTCATGCCTTGCTCTCTTTTGACCGAAAGAATAGTATCAATTTCGATTTTAATTAGGAAATCAAAGTGCTAACGGGTTTTGCAACGTATTTGCGTCAGAAATTGAAACATTGATAGAAATAAATGAATTTAGTGAATTTTAGGATTTGGATGGATATGAAAAACTACAACAAGAGAGCAAGTGAAACATCCCTTTAAGACTTTCAGGAGTTAAAGAGAGAGATAGAGAAAAAGAGAAACAGAGAGATAGACAGACAGATAGACATACAGCTGCTGCCTGCTTGCCTGCCTGCCTGCCTGCCTGCCTGCTATCTATCTATCTATCTATCTATCTCCGCCTCTGCCTCTCTCTCATTCCCCCAGGCTCTGGCTCTGACTCTGGCTCTCTCTTTCTCTCTCTCTCTCTCTCTCTCTCATTCCCCCCTCTCTCTCTCTCTTTCTCTCTCTCTCTCTCTCTCTCTCTCTCTCTCTCATTCCCTCTCTCCCTCTGTCTTTCTCATTCTCTCTCTCTCTCTCTCTCTCTCTCTCTCTCTCTCGTTCCCTCTCCCTCTCTCTCTCCCCCTCTCTCTCTCTCTCTCTCATTCTCTTATTCCCTTTCCCTCTCTCTCTCCCTCTCTCTCTCTCTCTCTCATTCTCTCTCCCTCTCTTTCCCTCTCTCTCTCTCTCTCATTCTCTCATTCCCTCTCCTTCTCTCTCCCTCTCTCTCTCTCTCTCTCTCTCTCTCTCTCTCTCTCTCTCTCTCTCTCTCTCTCCCTCCCTCCCTCTCTCTCCCCTCTCTCTCTCGTCAAAAACACAAAACCATTAACAGTGGTTATATTCAAATTTACCCTGTAGATGTTAACCTTTTAAGAAATGACACAGTCGGTCAATCTGTTCAACCCTTACACCGCTGAATCAATGATTTCGACCATTCCAATTACATAAAAAACAACCGAAATATCCATCCTTCTAGGTTATTAATACAAGAATATATAACAAACTGGCGGACAGTGTAGATTCAAGATCAGACTGCACGTTCTGTGCAGTCTGATCTTGATCTACACTGTCCGCAAAAGGTCCTCGAGTCGCCCACAGCAGGGTCAGGATTAATATGTTTAGTTTCACACAGTAAATAAGATATATACGGTGTTAAATAGGTAAAAGCGGTCGTAAATCGCACTTTTTACAGCCTTTCGACAGCTAGAAACATAGTTTAGCGTCTTAACGCCTTTAAACCGATTTCCTCATAATCATGTTCCAAGTTTTAACTGAATTCCAAATGAAAAATTTCCTTCCAAAACGATAAGTGTATGCGGATTTGCTCTTTTTTCCTCTTTGTTATTGGTTAAGTGGGTCTTTAGATTTTTCGCATCTTACCAAATTAAAAGAATATATATAGCACTGAAATATATATGAAAAAAACAATACAAATCATTAATAATTAAGAATAATAAAATAGCGGGAAAAAATCTTTTTTTGACGGTGTTCCCTTAAAAGGCTACGTATCCTCTTAAGATATTTTTAGATTTCGTGCCCAAAAAAACATTGTGGGAGTGTCACGTGACTGGTACGTGACTAATGATGCTAAAATTCCATAACATAACAAACTTGTACATGTAATTATTTTCAATAATGTCTTCTTTGGACGCTATGTTTGAAGCTTTGTCTGTGTATTTCCGGTATATAAATGAGAGAGTTGCTCATGTAAAAATAGAACGTGTTTCCCGTAGGTGTCGACCTTGGCCGTAGTAAGTCTCTAATTCCCTTGTTGTCGGATGGTTTTCGACTACTGGGGTTTTATGAATGAAAATTAAAAGGCTTTAGGAATAGTAGGATTTTTTCTATGTAAAAGTTTCGTCCCAAAATCTTAAAGGCCACCTTTAAGGGTTGTTATTGGGAGATTCAGTACTTGACTATGTATTGCCCTGCCCATTGCACTCCGTCGATACTAGCGCAGAGGAATCGAAGCCGAATTTCCTCGATACAAGTTGTACAATCCCCATCTTCGCGAGCCAAGGTTACGATCACTATGTGGATCTTACCTTGGCTGATTGCTGCTCATGTCATATTCTTCGAAGATTCGACTGTCTTATATGACGCATCACTAACCCCAAAAGCGGGCTGACTGTAATATTACGCTCTATAAAGTAGCAATGTTGAAAACAGCTTTTATCAATACAATTGAGGAGAAATGAGACCTGCTTTAGCTCAAGATTTCTCTAAACTGCTGATCATAGCTGAGTGAACTGCACGAGGTAGCGTTTTATTGAGTAAACCTTTATTTTAGTTTTATATTCAAAGTAACGGTTGCCGCGTAGGAAAGTGGTTCGGTTCTGTACCCAGGATGCCCATATCAATCTCCGAGCAGAGTTGTCGTTCGTTACTCTCACATACATCTCTGCGATGGGCTAAATGACAAGAATCTTGTCAAACCGAGCAAAAGTTGTTTTGTCACTGTTTAACTGTTTCATGTGTAAAATTATAAGGTAAACAAAGGAAATATGATTCTGGATACATCATAGATGCGTTCAAACTGATGAATTTACCTGTATAAAATGGAACTATTTTTTTCGAGCCTCTTTACTGATCAGAATCTTACGCCAAGTTTAACAAAAATGGCTGCGCCCATGAATGATGACAACACTTTCGACACACCGATAGATCTTAGGTTAAAAGATTAATAAATAAGTTATGGTCCTTTGAAATACATTACAGCTTTTCAGAAAATCCGTCTTTTTCACATTTCCTACCACTTAGTCTGATTGGCCGTATGTTGGTTCAAGAGCACACAAAGTAATCGATACTGGTCTTTCTTTCACCGGCGTTTGTGTCGCCATTTTGAGTTCTGGTCATGTGACGAAAGTATCATGTAATGACGGACTACTTTCTGAGCCCACTACAGAGGTGAATGTGAATGATCCGGAGTGCAAGAGAGTGTGCCCATATTAGATAGATGAGTATTTATAGAATGCCATCTAGCGGAAGATAATGGATTGAGCCCGATTTCGAGATTCCTG
The DNA here is from genome assembly GCA_943736015.1 of Tridacna crocea. Classification (NCBI taxonomy): domain Eukaryota; kingdom Metazoa; phylum Mollusca; class Bivalvia; order Cardiida; family Cardiidae; genus Tridacna; species Tridacna crocea. Next base: position 24,154,714 of record OX031069.1, read on the forward strand.
TGATGCGCCCTCTATTGGATGCAGGTAATTACCCCCTTTACATCATATTTCTGAAAGCCAATGAAATATCGTTTTACAAACCGCTTACGAATACACATGAAGCGATAAGCAGACATCCACGTGGGTTTCCATGTTTACCTTCTATTCGAAAGGTAGCGACCTCATTCTATCTTTATCAAAGATGAAATGCTACGAGCGATTTCATTCGTTGCAGTTAGAGCTGGCTGCATCCAATGAAAAAGCGTATCAGGGGAATGTAAAAATCAAGCTCGATCCGCCAAAGGTAGAGTAGCGTAGTGAATCGTCAGCCTTGGCTTGCAAAGATGTACAACCCCTTATTCCGTGGCCCTATTAGGGCTGTCCACACCGTATCTACATCTAACCTAACTACTCCAATGAACCTCAGGGGAAAATGTATTGAAAACACTGTTGGAAAAGAAGAAAATACGGGTAACCGGCAGTTTGCCTTTTTTCCCCAGACTGTTTTCGATTTCCATCACGTAAACCACTTTTAATCCTTTACCAAACATTCCCTTGTTTTTACGACCGATGGGAAGAAGCCTTCTGAAAACATTGTGGGAAAAGGAGAAAATGCTGGTAACCAGCATTTTCTCCTTTTCCCACAATGTTTTCTAATCTTCTAAAGTGAAGTTTCAATTTTTGAGTCCGTTTTCTTCTGTCGTCTGCAATCATAAAAGTAATGTAGTTTCAAGTCGGACGAGTTCATTTTTTTTTGTATCAAAGATAGGAAAACATGTACAGCTGCTTGTAATAAACAAGCTGAGCCTCCACAGCGCAGGCTGTAGCGTGCAGAGCTTGAGAATAGAGGGGTAGTGGGTTCGATCTCTGGCTCAACCAATTTCTTTCCGAGAATTGATGTGACAGTATTCATTCCTCTCCAAGCGCTGATCATTGTCTCGACGATGGTTAAGAGGGAAAGCAGCCAGTGACTTGGAAAGAACATCGTGCGGTTACTGGTAAAAGAAACTCTTGGAGAGGAAAGCTATGACAGGTGCACTGACTGCCGCGATATAACTGAATTAATGTTAAAACAGCGTTAACATCATTTAATCATGTAATAAGATGTTCCTTTCTTCACAATATTTTCAACAGACGGCCTTTAACCCTTTATTCCATAGATAGTCATTTCTACGCATTGCTTGTAGGAGCCTTTGGAAAACATTGTGGCAAAAGGTGAAATTGCTCGTGACGAGCAATTTCACCTTTTGCCACAATGTTTTCTATGCTATCAAAAGGCGTCATTTACACATAAGAAACAGCTTCATCCTTGCTGTTATTTAGGGTCAATTAGAGATACCATAGAAATCCCTTATAGGGTAAAGGGTTAACAGGCGTTTAAATTATTATCGCTTTAATTATGGTTAAGATGCATGTAATTCAAACCCCAGTCAGCCTTCTACAATTGCATTGCACATTGATTCGAAAGAAAGAAACAAGAACAATAGATTATTTAAAGGTGGCCCTTCAGATTTTGGGACAAAATTTTACAAAAAATACAAAAAAATCATCATTGTACTCCCAAAGCCTTATAATTTTCATTCATTAAACCCGAGTAGTCGAAAACCATCCGACAGCTAGATAAATTACAGATTTACACTACAGCCCAGGTCGGCACTGAAGGGAAACACGGTCTATTTTTACATGAGCAACTCGCTCATTTACATACCGGAAATATACAGACGAAGCTTCAAACATGGCATCCCAACTTCTAGACATTATGGAAAATAAGTAAATGTTTGTTATGTTATGGAATTTAATAGTCATAAGTCACGTGAAAGTCACTTAACATTCCCACAATGCTTTTTTGATTTTGGCGGGAAATCTAAAAATAGCTTAAGAGGCTACGTAGCCTTTTAAGGGAATACCACCAAAAAAAATTTTTTTTCTTTGTATTTTTATGATTCTTAATTACTGATGACTTGTATTGTTTTTTCATATAAATTTCAGTGACATATATATCTTTTAATTTTGTGTGATGTGAAAATTCTAAATACCTACCTTTAAAGGCAGTTTACAACACATCCACGACACTTAACGACCCTGAGGAAAAGAAACTGTGAAAGTATCGCAGGAAAAGGAGAAAAGACATGTAAACTATAACCGACTCGATATAACTAGAATAATGTTGAAAACGGAGTTAAACATGTTGAACAAACAAACATAGACCATCTTTTGTTGCCACGGTGGACAAATTTGTTTATTTTGAGATTACGAGAGACCACTTTGACCTTATTTTTCAGTTTTAAGGCAAAATACTTTTGAAAACATTGTGATAAAGGGAGAAATTGCTCGAAACGAGCGAATTCTCCCTTTGTCACAATGTTTTCACATGTTTTCACGTGCAGGTAAAATTCAAGTTAGGCCAACATCTTTACACGAATGCTCGTAACGTATTTTATTGCCAATTTGTTTTAACCCTTTCCCAAACAATCCCTGGATTTCAAGACCCTGAAAAAGAAGCCTTTTAAAAACATTGTGGGAAAATGAGAAAATGCTGGTAATCAGCATTTTCTCCTTTTTCCACAATGTAGTCTACTCTCCCAAAACAAATTTCAATTTTTGAGTTTACGTTAATTTTATCGTCTGTAAATGCTTTCAATTTGGACCAGTCAAAAGTTTTCTCGTTTTGTAACTATTTAACCCTTTTCCAAACAATCCCTGGCTTTTACAGGTCTGGATTAGTAGCCTTTTGAAAACATTGTAGGAAAACGAGAAAATGCTGGTAACCAGCATTTTCTCCTTTTCCCACAATGTTTTCTATCCTATCATAGATAGAAATCATCTTTTCAGCAAGAGTTGAATTGTCGTCTGCAAATGATTTCAATTTGGTTTAGTCAAAAAGTTTGTCGTTTGGGAAAGGGTTCAGACGTAATGAGTTCAACGCTTTGCTTAATCTTAGATTTGTCCAAAATCAAAATATTTGCAGATGCCAAATCAAATGATAGTATTTTCTTTTGAAGTGATATGAAGCATTGTGGGAGAAGGAGACACTGTTTGTTATATAAATATATTTTATCTCCTTTTTCCGCATTTTTTTGTCCTCTTCTTCAGTGTCGTTAAAACCTGGGTTTATTAGTAAAGGGTAAAAAAGGATTGGGGTTGAACGGGGGCATCTAAATTCAATATCGGGTATTGATCGTCGGGGGCCGATATGACACAGATTTCAAACATTGATACGTTAACAATTGTAACTTTAGATGTCTACAGTTTTAGCTAAAAATAACGAATTCTTACACAATAATCTTTCAGTCTTTTTCAATTTCTTGCTTTTTGCATCAATAAGAAAGACGACAACGGCGCCAAGTTGCTTGCGTTTTTATGTAAGGCAATCTCTCTATTGATTGTTAACGTCTGAGATAGAGTTGTTTCTTTTTGTTCCTTGTATGAATCTAACATTTCTTTTTACATGTTTAAACAATGACTTAAAAGAAGAACAGAAAAAAAAGGAGGGGAGAAGGGAAAAAGGGAGCCAGGATGTATGGAAAAAGAGATGAACGGACAGACACACGGATGGAAGTACAGAAGAAAAGAAAGAAAGAAAGAACTGAAAATAGGACTGGAAGGAGCTCTGGAAGGAAGGAAGGAAAGAGGGAGGGAGGCAGGGAGGGAGGGAAGGAAGGAAGGACGGAAGGACGGAAGGAGGGAAGGAAAGGAAGGAAGGAAGGAAAGAGGGAGGGAGTGAGGGAAGGAAGGACGGAAGGAGTGAGGGAGGGAAGGAAAGGAAGCAAAGGAAGGAAGGAAGAGGGAGAAGAGTGAAGTCAAGTACAAGAGGTCCATCATGAACCTGGGAAGAAAGGCACAGATCTGTTTTGTGATGTTTCAGACAAAGCGGGTTTTAAAATATATCCTTGAAAATTGAGGAAGTTAAGTTTAGTTATAACTATCAAAGTGAAACTGTACACCAAATGACTTGTACATTACATCTTGTTATAGTCATTTCAGGCTCGACAGACAGTCCCGGTACGACCAATTTCTGTCAATTCAGCGACTCAGTACTTTTCAATGATATTAGCAACTCAATTCTACTACTCAATTGCAATTAATATTATACAACAGTTACATCAAATATACATGGCCAGGGATAAGGAGGATTATTACATCTCCGCCATTCTTTATACCAAGCAAGACATGACTGAAATGTGGATCCGTAATGTCCATTTTGTCTAATAAACGACTGAATCATGAGGTAGAAGGGGTCTTTGACATACAAAAAATACAAGTAGAAAAACGCTTCAACCAATGTCAGCCTGCGCGAAATGGGTATACTTATTTTGTAGATGAATGAACTCTTTACCAAACGACACAATTTTAGACTAATCCAAATTGGAAGGATTTGCAGACGACAAAATTAGTTTGACTCAAAAGTTGAAATTTTGGTTGGGAAGGGTAGAAAACATTGTAGGAAAAGGAGAAAATGCTGGTTGCCAGCATTTTCTCCTTTTCTCACAATGTTTTCCAAAGCCCTCTTTCCTCAGGGTCATTAAAAGTCGGGATTGTTTGGTAAACAGTTAAAAGAAATCAGAGCTACTGTGTGTATACATACGTAAAATTTTACAACTCTATCAAATATGCAAATTTCACTTTCTGGCAAGGTTAAATGGGTCGAGTTTGAATATATTAACCCTTTACTAGCGTAAAACTTTATTTAAAGACCCTCGTAAAGAGCTGTCTTGATCATTGTGGTTTTATCAAGTATTTTATAGACTTGTCCTAAACTGAAAACATCTATAAATGATGTAAACGTAACTTAGGATGATAGACCCGTAACACTTCTAGTGCAGCTTGGAATAAAATTTTCTTGATAGTTGATAAATACAGATTTATACAGATACAATACTTTTGCACATTTTTAACCGATCAGAAATTCCTTTGATGTCTATCTTAAAATTATTTGTTGATACCTTTGTTAGTGTTCCTAGAAAAGGGAGGTAATTTTTATCTCCCGTTGTAATGAGAATATAGTGGTTTTAGATTTGTAGATGATAATTCTACGAAGGAAAAGAAGGAAAAAGTGGCTCTGTTAAAGTAGTACAATAATACTCTTTTTTTAATATTAGCAAATTTTGTAAGATGATATTATAGTGGAAATAGCCGTTTTCTATTACGGGGGCAAAACCTTAAATCTAAATAACCTGTCTTTAGATCGGCAGAAAACATTGTGGGAAGGTTAAAAAATGCTGGTTTTCAGCATTTTTCTAAAATGTTTTCAAACTTCTTTGTTTCCCAAGATCCTTAAAAAATTTAGACCATGCTCTGTAAAAAAGGGGGCTTAATGCATAAATCTGCGAAACGTACTGACTTAGCGCAGGCCCCTTAATCCTTTATCAAACAATACCTGGTTATTGCGACCCTGAGATAGAAGCCTTTAGAAAACATTGTGGGAAAAGGAGAAAATTCTGGAAACCAGCATTTTCACCTTTTCCCACAATGTTTTCTACCCTGCTAGACACAAATTTCAGTTTTTGAGATACGTTTATTTTTTCGTCTGCAAATGCTTTCAATTTGGACAAACCTAAGATTTTGCTGTTTGGTAGAGAGGTAAGCTGACCTGTGCCGAAACTTTTTGCTTTCAGTAGATTTTCTACATGTCTAAGGACCAGTGTACTTCATAATTCTATCTGTTGTAATGGGTTTTTATGGGACCACAATAATATGATGACTTGCTAGGTACATGTATGTTGTATCACGGAGATGCATTAAGCTCCCTTTCGTCAGAGCAAGGCTCAATTTTATTTTGGCTTTCTACCTGTTCTACCTTATGTTAAAAGAAAAAGCGTTAGCAAAGTGACGCCTTATCGTCGTTTCACTATACAACGAAGCGAAGTGAAGTTTAAACAAAGGTGAGCCAATTGAAACGAGTCTTACCTGGAAAATAATCCTAGCAGGTTTTCTTTTTTCACCAAAACACGAAAACACGCACGTGCTTAATTAAATCCACGATCGTCTATTCAAACGTTAATCCGACAAAGAGAATTTCTTCATTCTCAGCAAAACAACTAGTCCCATTGTGCCCTGAAACAATGGGACAGACGGGAGTAAATTTTATCCTTGTTTATTTTGAACAGGTACACCGGTAGGTAGAGTAAAACGTCAAAATCTTTCGGTCCGTAACAACGCTGTGATTTTGAAATTAAAACGATAAATCCCACTAATTCATAGTTCTGATTTTACCTCTATTTTTGAAGCATTGAATTTACGACTTTGCGCATTGTTAAGTCCATCTGTGTCAATGCTTCAAACGAAAACAACACACGTTTAGAGCTGATGGCTCAATAAAAACTATGATTTAAAGCTTGTCTCCATTGTTGCGCTTGAATTCTTTTTTCTTTTAACCCTTAATTTCCTCACGTTGCCGTAGGCCGCAACGAATTCATTCTTGGGAAAGTGTACAACATGATCAGACTGCACATGTATGTAGCCTGCGCTTGGTCCACAATTTCCGATTCTATACCCTCCGTTTAAGTCGAAATGGACCAAATAAATGCCGAAATAAAAATTCTCTAATGATTGTCAAAAATATTATTTCGGAGGAAAATCTTTGTTAAAAAGGTACAGTGTTCTCGATTCTTTGTGAAATAGTCCTGCACGATTTACCTCCCTTTCGAAGCGGTGTGTGTTAAGTAACAACAAGAAATATATCCATTTGGAAAAAGCTTAAAAGACGATAGGAAAGCATCTAATTATATGGCCCGAGTAAGATACTTTGAAATTAACGCCTTAGCCTGCCTATTATTCGAAGCTTATACAGAGATTTTTTTTTTTAAGTTAACCTGTCATAAATAAGGACTTACTCAGTCAAACAGCCTTGTTCAATTTGAGACTTCATAGCAACACACTTATGCTGTTGTTTCGAGACCTATGGCTAGCAAAATCAAACGAAATAGGATTTTTTTTTTTTTTCATTTAGCTCATAACCAAACAACAAAATCTCCAAATTGGAAGCATCTACAGACAGCAAATTGAATGTAGCTTAAATGATGTAATTTGTCTTTTGAAGGGTAGAAAACACTGTAGAGAAAGCAGAAAATACTTGGTTACCAGCATTTCTCCCTGTCCCACAATGCTTTCAAAAGGCCTCTTTTCAATAGTTTCCAAAATCCAGCAATGTTTGGTAAAGGGTTAACCCAGGGCTGGTAACCAATATTTTCTCTTTTTCCCCACTATGTTTTCTACCCTGCTGGAAACAAATTTCAATTTTTGAGTTGTGTTTGTCATGTCTGCAAATACTTTCAATTTGGACCAGCCGAAAGATTTGTCGTTTAGTATAGAGTAAAAGAGAATGTCGGAAAGAAAACTTTAAAATAATATAATTAAGTTTTTTTATCAGTGTTTTCTGGCTGTATTTTCACATGCATTACTGTTTTTTAGCATACTGCTAAATGATGCAGTTTTTTAAAATTTAAAGCATATGCAGATAACAAACAAAATAAATGCAAGTCAAAATTAAAGTTTTTTGGTAGAAGGTTTCTGGGCATTGGAGAAAATGCTGGTTACCTGGTATTTCCTCCTTTTTCCACTATGTTTTCATTGCTTTCTTGAAGTTGTAAAGATATGTGATTGTTTTGGGAATGGTTAACCCATTACCACACAATCCCTACTTTTGACAACCCTGAGAAAGACGCCTTTAGAAAACATTGTGGGAAAAGGGGAAAATGCTGGTAACCAGCATTTTCTCCTTTTCCCACAATGTTTTCTACCCTTCATAAAACAAATTTCAAATTTTCAGTCACTTATATTTTGTTGTCTGCAAATGCTTTGAATATGGACCAGTCTAAAATATTGTCGTTTGGTAATGAGTTAATTATCTCTCTTCGGTTTCAGCTCTGAATTTGACATTAATTACATGATCTCCGAGTTTTCAAAAATATGGAATACTAGTAAGCCAGGGTCCTGCATGGCTCAGTGGTAAAGAGTAGGACTGGTAACCTGCAGCTCTGGGTTTGAATCTCACTGGGATTAAACAGCTTTTGTTGGAGGGTCCTTGCACAAAACATAGTAGAGCCCTAGCATAGTACTGGTAAAAGCCAGGATGTACATCAATATGTGAACTATTGCTGTAATAAACAATGGAATAATATTGAAAGTTGCCCTAAACATGATTAAATCAATCAAAGTATTAACCAGTATTGGTAAGCAAACACAAGTACCATGTCTGTGTTGTAAATGCCGTCATTCTGATCATGCCGTCATTGGCTTTTCTGACTCTTCCACTCTGTTTTTGCTACCATGAATTTATACTGGGCAAATTATTGTCATGATTTACATTAGGCATGTTTCTATTAACTCCTTACCAAAAGACAAAATTTTGGACTACACCAATTTCAAAGCATTTGCAAAGGACAAAACAAATGTAGGTCAGATGACAAATTCATTTACTGAAAGGGTAGAAAACATTGTGGAACAAGGAGAAAATGCTGGCTACCAGCATGTTCTCCTTGTCCCACAAAGCTTTCAAAAGCCCTCATCTTCAGGGTCATCAAAACTGGACTGTGTGGTATATAGAGTTAAAAAAAATCGGTGAGAGGGATTGGAAAGACTTCACAAATCACATTCAAATATAGGAATCTTTTTATTTCTAACCATCAAAACATGCAAATATATCATAGCTTCTCTCACAAACTTGAAATAACAACAAGAGGGCCAAGATGGCCCTGGATTGCTCACCTGAATTTTTGAGAGGACCATAGCCATTTTTGTTTGAGGTATTGAAACACTGGAAACAAAATCATTATTTTTCCAAGTAATTTTCAAAAGGTCACCTGTAAAAGTCCTTTCAAAATCTGACAAGCAGTTTCAGAAAAGAAGAATTTTTAGGAGTTTCTTAATTTCCATATAGTGCAAGTAGCCCCCATTTACCAGAGCCATGTTTCTTGACCTATCAAAATTTCCGAACACTTTTTGAAAAGGGTCATTCATGGAACATTTCTGTGAAATTATTTTAAAATCTGACCATATATTTCAGAGAAGAATTTTCAAGAATTTCTTCATGTCCGTAGAGTGCAAGTAGCCCCCATTCACCACAGCCATGTTTCTTGATGGATCAAAATTTCGCGAACAAATTTTGAAAAGAGTCACCCAAGGAACATTGCTGTGAAATTATTTTAAAATTTGACAATGGGTTTTACAGAAGAAGAATTTTCAAGAATTTCTTCATTTCCATATAGTGCAACTAGTCCCCATTTACCAGAGCCATGTTTCTTTACGAATCAAAATTTCACAAACAGTTTTTTAAAAGGGTCACCCAAGGAACATCTCTGTGAAATTATTTCAAAATCTGACCAACAGTTTCGAAGAAGAAGAATTTTTATAAATTTCTTCATTTCTGTATAGTGCAAGTAGCCTCCATTCACCAGAGCCATGTTTCTTGATTGACGGATCAAAATTTCATGAACAAGTTTTGAAAAGGGTCACCCAAGGAACAACTCTGTGAAATTATTTTAAAATCTGCCAGCTGTTTCAGAGAAGAAGATTTTTAAAGAATTTCTTAGAAAATTCCATTTAATTGCCATGGCAACAAGAGTTTTGGATGGAATCAAATTCTGTGAACACTTTTTAAAGAGGACCTCCCAAGGAACATTCCAGCTAAGTTTGGTCCAAATTGGCCCAGCAGTTTAGGAGGAGTTAAAGTTTAAATAATTGTTGACGACGGACCACGGATACCGGGTGATCCTGAAAGCTCCCCTTGAGCACGTTGTGCTCAGGTGAGCTAATAAAAAAAAAGAGGACCAATATGGCCTTTAATTGTGCTCAGGTGAGCTAATAAAAAAAAAAGAGGACCAATATGGCCTTTAATCGCTCACCTTATATTTCATAGTTTTTAGTTATATATAGTAAGTTTATGGAAAGAAGCATTAAACCAGATTTGGACCTGCATGGTGAAAAAAACAAAAGCAGACTGCTTCAGGTGGAACTTTAACCCACATTCCCCCAAACCACAGTCAGGAACTCTAACATCTGAAGCCATGTGTTCAATAAGGCCAGCCCTGGTGCCTAGCACTTGCCAGCAAAATCTTCCACTGCTGACCACTGCCAAGTGGCAAGTCCTTGCTTTCAAAAATCAAGATATTCACCTTGTTGCTTCAAGACTTTGTTTAAAATGTTTTAACTAAACAAATTTCGCAAGATATGACTTTTGCTTTATCAGATAATGCATATACTATTATTGTTCAATATTATCTGTCAATTGATGGCCACTGCTCAGCAATGGTTGAAAAATGGGATACTGTAGATGCATCTATTCCTATCTGCGCAAATTTGCAACTACATAATGTTCTATGGCAGTTGCAAACTGTGCAGCTTTGTCATCATATCAAAGAAGTAGCATTTCATAATAAAGATTTAAATATTATTCCTGTTTCTAGCATTACAAAGAAATGTATATACACGAATCTAAATAATGGTAAAACATGTGTGTCAATTCCACATAATCTTTTGGAGAATAATTAAGAAGTACACACTATATTTCTCTTAGGTTTGATTGTGATGTACAAACTTGTGCATGTATTAATGTCAAAGTTTAAAAATTTGTGGAAGAGGAATAATTGATCATAATAAGAAACTACTCTCGACCTACCCTTCAGCTGTTTAGAGAACAATTCCAAAAAGAAAGTCTAGTGACTACAAGTCATCAGCCCCATTTCTTTTGTTAACATAGGCATTTGAGTGGTAATGAATAAAACAATGTAACTCTGACATGTACAATCCAATTTGTTCTCTATAAGAAGTGTCTGTAGGACACTCAAAATGGCTGGGTTAGTAAGGCAACTACAGTAACATTTGATTACAGGTACTTACAAGATGTATGATCAATCTTGAAAGGAACATGTATGTACATGTACATGTATCTATTTGGTGTTTTCTTCATACAAGTTGCTAAATAGAAGTAGTCACTGATACTGCTTTTGCTACTGTATTTGTAATTATTATTATTATTATTATTATTATTACTAGTATTATTTTCATTTTGATAAATCACCAGTAATTTTCACATTTTTATTACAAAGAGTTGGCTTTCTTTTGAAATTTTTAAAATATCAAAAAATGGACAATCACTGAAATTTTATCAAAAAATTGAAATTCTTCAGGAAAAAAAAAAAAATTACTGAAGTTTCATTAATTTTCAATAAAAAATTCACTGAAATTTCACTGAAGTTTGATCACTTTGCTGGGATTTAGTGAAATTTTAACTTTTCAGTGAAATTTTATCATTAAATTTGGTGAAATTTTTCAACGAAATTTCAGTACCATTTTGGTTACTGACATCAATCTCAGGTGGTTGGTAACTTTTATATTGGGACCACTTGTTTTTCAAGTGTTTGCGTTTGTCAAATTGCCAGTTTGTGCAACCCAGCTACTAGTATTAATTTTGTTTGTATTCTGTCAAATTTGTATCGAGGGATTAACTGGAAATGCTCTTTCTAAAAAGTCTGCGATTTTCTTTAAAACTGAATATAAATTTTTCTAAGAAGTCAATAGGGAATTGCAGATTATTTCCAATAAATTGTATAAAATGTATACAACAATCAGATGATATATAACATAATAAATAATAACTCTATTTTATACTTTCAAACACTGTGTGAGCTCTTGGCCCCTGGGCTATCAAAAGATAAGTCATGTGGTAAAGGGATAAAAGAGTAAAAGACCATCTTGTGTCAATGACAACTTTGTCAGAATTGGTGTCTCTATTTAATATCCATATACATTTAGTTACAAAGTTTGACATTTGTACTTAAAGGTATACCCTGCATCAGGTTGTGTTGACAGTTTGCCATGCTCTCTTCTCTTACATGAACCAATTCATTTCACTTCCTAACACAAGAAGAGGAAAGGAGAAAATTGCTGAGGCCTTCAGGAAATGCTAGTTGACCTCTACTAAGATTGCTGTCCAATATCGACTTAATGTTGCAAAAATGCAACGGCAGCTGGAAAAGACCATCGGTTTAGACAATTTGGATGCCTCTGCTGTTGGGAATAGATTGACATCGCAGGAAAAGTCAGTAAATGAAAATGAAATGAGTGATATTTTTGATTTGGATTTCAATTCTTCATAAGTTTATTTCCTCACTGACTTTGATGGCCAAAAGTTTGGTTCCAATGTTGATGATAAATTGGCGGAGTTGCTTAATTGGGCAATTGATAAACCCATGCCAGAAGAAAAAAAGTAAAGAACTGTCTGCTAAATACCTGATTCCAGGAAACTGTAAAAGACTGGAGGTACCCGTCGTGAATCGAGAAATATGGACAGCATTAACCTATTACCACACAATCCCTACTTTTGACGCCCCTGAGAAAGAAGCCTTTTGAAAACACTGTAGGAAAAGGAGAAAATGCTGGTTACCAGCATTTTCTCCTTTTCCCACAGTGTTTTCTACCCTTCCCAGATCAAATTTCAGTTTTTCAGTCACCTTTATTTTGTCATCTGCAAATGCTTTCAATTTGAACCTGTCTAAAATTTTGTCGTGTGGTAAAGAGTTAAAGGACAAACAAGAGGGTGATCTAGCAATGCAAGCCATTCAAAAACACTTGAAAATGGCTTTGGTTCCAAATTTGATGGCTGTGGAAATTATTAAAAATAAAGGTGATCAAACTCAGATCCCTAAATTATTGAAGGATGGGTTCAAAATACTGGCAAATGGTTTATACCATTGTAACAGGAAGAGGAAATCCTAAAGCCAGGCATCCCTGCAAAATATAGGAAGGTTTGCGATTTTGACATCCCTATTACTGAAAATTTATTTGGCGATGACATTGACTCTCAGGTTGATGAAATTGAACAACTGGAAAAAAGGTCGCAATAATTGGCAAAAGTTAGCAGCTGTCATTTTTATACCAAAGACCTGCCCAAAAGCGCTGGGGACGCCTATCATACAAGAGGAGTTACATGGAGAGAGACCCTGACCAAGCCTTCATGAAAGGCCAAATATGGCCAGGGGGCCAGTTCAAGGGACAGAGTTACAGGGGGAAAGCTCAGCCATTAATAATCCCCTCTTTGATAACAAACATAAGTTAAGATTCAGGTAAGTCAGGTAGTGAGGAGATACATGTCATTCTTAAATCCTTCTGGAAGACAATCTGGAAATGCAGCTGACCTCTCTGATGACACACATGCTCCACTTTTGATGCAGGATATAACGCTAATAAAAAGACCTCTGCTCTCTCTAATAGACAAATAGGTAGGTGTAGACCTCCAACTGCTGTCACTGATAAAATGCAGGATTCTACATCCAATGCATGTAACAAAGCCAGTAACAAAATGTCATCCCATTGACAGATGCAGACCTTCCTGCAAATCTAGCCTCCTTAATGATATGCATGATGCTACTGTGTTAGAAGCAGGTAACAAGATGACTGCCAGTTTTCCTGATGGAAGCTCTGCATTTTCATCTTCTATTTCTGCCAATGGATCATTTGCTGGATGAGACATCTCAGCTAGCTTCTTTGTTATGCATAATAAGATTCACACAATAAGGGGGAAGTTACAACTCTTATGCATTAAATCGGTGAGTATTAATACTATTGGTTTTTGTATGTATAAATATTAATCACTTACAGGGGAGAGGGTCATGACCACAAAGTCAAGCCATTCAAGGAGTGGTTTTCAATAATAGGTGAACTACCGTAAAATCCCTCTTTCCAAATGCACTGATTGTAGATCTAACTGCTAGAACTACATCTTAACCATCAACCAGGAGACACATTATGCATCAAATATGATGTAAATCAAATTGTGAGATAATTGTAGAATCATCAGACGGACATAACATAAAGATCCATTTGTAAGTGCACTCCCATAAAGGACAACTTGGACAAGATATTTTCTTGGTTAGTAGACGTAAAAAGACTTGGAGGAAGTGTGCCCAGACATAAAATTTTCTGTAAGACTATCTCAGATATTTCAACGTTTTTTGTTACTTTTCCAAAACATTTTGGGTCCAACTGTGAGTTGATTAACATTTATCACTTATCATTAAACACCCAAAAAAACCAACATGAATCTCAAGGAGGACAAACCGCTGTCTGGAGAAAAGCTTACATCAGAAGATAAATCACTGATAAAGGACAAGTGTCAATCTTTGTCCAAAGGCATTAAGCATTAATCTTTCACCACATGCACTAGAGTATCAAATTATTTGCAGAAATGCTCCAGATGATTTTCAATTAAAAAAATCTGTTGAAATCACTAACCATTTACCTATAAAATGTAATATGACCACTGCAAAAACAATATTGCATTCTGCAATGAGGCCAGGAAACTGTGCTCCTGATAGTCCTGGTTTAATTCTGCCCCTTCTGGACTATACTTTTCAAGTGCATCTTAGACACTGCTATGACGTAATGCAGAATGGTACGTATGCTTTCCTTAAGCATGTGGCTGTTTCCACAAATTTATCATATTTTAGTGAATGCCTCTCTGCGCACCAGGATATTAGTAATTCCCTTACTTTTTTATGCCTAAATGCTTTGTCTATGATTTAATCCATGGGTTTATCAAAATATCAGCCCTGTGGTTAGTTTAGCTAATTGTTCATTCATACCTTGTGGGTTGCATACCAGATTGGCTGGCCATAATATCAAGCTGGGTAGTGTTGATGATGTTCTTTATTGACTCAATATGGCTAGATCAAATTGCTCAGATTATAGTGTTAGTCTGGAGTCGGAAATTGATGCGTAAAGGCTTAATTTAAGTAGATCAAATGCAAAATATAATGGCAAAGGGAAACACTGGTTGAGGTTGTTTTGTGTTCCGATTGTCTCATTCAAATAGAAAACAAGAGATGTTTGTAAAACATGTATGCCCCCCCTAATGGCATTCAATTCTAAATGGAACGTGATTATAAACTGTTAAGTTCAAAGTGTAAAAATGAACAAAGGGTAATTACTCAAAAATTATGAATGGTAAATTAACAATTATTGGGCACTGCACTTCCCATTTATGTGAACTATCAACTTTTAAAGTTTCATGATTTTACCTCACATACTTTTTGAGTTATGCTGCGGAAAAAAATTAAGCAAGAAAATCAACAAAGGGCAATAACTGCAAAAATATAATGGGCAGAGTTATGGCTCTTGTGCAATGCACTTCTCCTGAATAAGATCTATCCACATATAAAGCTTCAAGATGATACGTGAAGAACCTTTTGAGTAATGCTCTGGACAAAAATTAAGTATGAAAATCAACAAAGGGCAATAACTCCAAAAATATGATGGGCAGAGTTATGATTCTTGTGCACTGCACTTCTCCTTAATAAGATTAATCCACCTATGAAGTTTCAAGGTGATACCTGAAATACTTTTTGAGTTATGCCCCAGACAAAAATTAAGTATGAAAATCAACAAAGGGCAATAACTGCAAAAAAATATAATGGACAGAGTTATGGTTCTTGTGCAGTGCACTTCCCCTGAATGAGATCTATCCACATATAAAGTTTCAAGATGATACCTGAAAAACCTTTTGAGTTATGATACAGACAAAAATTAAGTATGAAAATCAACAAAGCGCAATAACTCCAAGAATATGATGGGCAGAGTTATGATTCTTTTGCACTGCACTTCTCCTTAATAAGATTAATCCACCTATGAGGTTTCAACGTGATACCTGAAATACTTTTTGAGTTATGCTCTGGACAAAAATTAAGTATGAAAATCAACAAAGGGCAATAACTGCAAAAAAATACGAGCAGAGTTATGGTTCTTGTGCAATGCACTTCCCCTGAATAAGATCTATCCACATATAAAGTTTAAAGATGATACCTGAAAAACCTTTTGAGTCATGCACCGGACAAAAATTAAGTATGAAAATCAACAAAGGGCAATAACTCCATAAATATGATGGGCAGTGTTATGATTCTTGTGCACTGCACTTCTCCTTAATGAGATCTATCCACCTATGTAGTTTCAAGATGATACCTAAAATACTTTTTTGGGTTATGCTCAGGACAAAAATGTGGTCTAGGGACCGACTGACCGACCTAGGGAACGAATGACAAGTGCAAACTTTGAAAGCAATATACCCCCGCTTCTTCGAAGGGGGGCATAATAAGGGATGTTATTGCCACTGATAGACAAATTTGACATTTAATATGCACAAATTCAGCAGCATTGGGAGTGATTTTTTTTTTCCTTTTTATTTGTGTAAGTGTATCTGTCATGAACTTCCACGAGAACTAGACACTTTTGGACAGCAACTGGAAAGATGTGGAATAGAAGGGTCATTATCAAATGAAAGAAGCAATTTCATTGAAATTATTTATCCCCACCCCCACTGAAAAAAAATTACTTAACCATGTAACTCAAATTCGCTCCCAGTCATCCATTTTTTCATCGAATCACTGGAATAGAATATTGTACACAATGTACTAAGTTTCACAAAATTCTGTCCAATGGAGATGTTCTCACTGATGGAGAGATATGGACGGATGGAAGGACAAATGGACAAAGCTATATCTATAACCCTCCACTTTGGCGGGGGATAACATTTAACAACCATAGCTGTGACTTAAAAAATGTAAAGCAAGAGCCTTTGGAATTGATAAAAGATGACATTGATTGCAGGGCAAACAGCCTTTGCAATATACACATTACGAAATACTATGGTTCGTAATAAGAAGATTTATAAAGTTTTCACCAGAAAAGCCCATGTAAAACTTGTAACCCCTAGCCTCAGGACAAACTTGATCCCAATACATGTACTATCATTTGGGCCCTCTTAGTAGAGGCCCACCAGATAAAGCTACATGTAAAATTTGGTAGTCTGAGGCCTTATGGCTAGGTACCACTAGATTTTTATTTTTTTTCCAATACAAGCCCATATATAACTTGTGAGCCCCTGGAACAGCGCCAAATTTGACCCGAGGTTATAATTTGGGCATCCTTTGTAGACACGCACTCGATAAAGGTACATGCCAAATTTGGCCGTATCACTAGGTAATAGAAGATTTTGGAAGTTTTCCCTGTATAAGCCCATATAAAAACTTGTGATCCCCGGGACCAGATTTGACCCCAAGGCTATAATTTGGACATACTTGGTAGACTCCCACTTGATAAAGATACATTCAAATGGTTGTTGGTTGTATTGGGGTTTAACCACACTTTAACAGCTAAGGTCATTATCATGGCACTCGGTGACGCATGTGTGTTTCCTGGCTCTCTCACACGGGTACTTGCATAACTTTCTTTCCAAAGCCACCGACTATGATATATTCCAAATTTGGTAGCCCTAGGCCATATGGCTAGGTACCGGAGGGATTTTAAAGTTTTCCCTATATAAGCCCACATAAAACTTGTGACCCCAAGACGGGGCCAATTTTGATCCAAGGGCCATTATTTGAAAAAATTGGTAGATTCTACTACATAGTGGTAGAAGTCTACTAGATAAAGCTACATGCAAAACTTGATAGCCCTAGGCTTTACCGTTTCAGACAAGAAGACTTTCAAAGATTTTAAATATTTTTCAGTTTTGTTACCATGGCAACCAGAGTTTAAGAACAGAATCAAATTCTTTCAAGGACTTCTAAAGAGAACCATGCTAGGTTAATTTCTGTGAAGTTTCATCAAAATTTGATGGGTAATTTCAGAGAAGAGGATGTTTGAAATAAAAGTTAACGCACGCACATACAGACGCACGACAGACACCAAGCCATGATATAAGCCTGCTGGCCTTCAGCCAGTGGAGCTAAAAATAGAGCACAAGGATATCAACACTAATAAAAATGAAAAATTCAGAATGACAAAAAAAATAAAGTAGAAGGTGACTTCTTTTTCCACCATGTTTTCAAAAGCTGCTTCACGTAAAAGCATAAAAGATTTGTAAAAGAATGAATTAACTCCTTAACTCTTTACCAAACGACAAATTTATAGAAAAGTCCAAATTGAAAGTAGTTGCAGATGACAAAATAAATATGACTCAAAAATTAAAATTTGTTTTGGGAAGGGTAGAAAACATTGTGGGAAAAGGAGAAAATGCTGGTTACCAGCATTTTCTCCTTTTCCCACAATGTTTTCAAAAGGCCTCTTTCTTAGGGTCGTAAAAAGTCGGGATTATGTGGTAAAGAGTTAACTATCCAGAGAAATTTAGACTTGTCCATATTGAGAGGGTGAGTAAAGGATCATCTATACATGTATGTTGCTCAGTGATCTTTAACCCATTACCACACAATCCCTACTTTTGACGCCCCTGGTAACCAGCATTTTCTCCTTTTCCCACAGTGTTTTCTACCCTTTCCAGAACAAATTTCAATTTTTCAGTCACCTTTACTTTGTCGTCTGCAAATGCTTTCAATTTGGACCAGTCTAAAATGTTCTCGTGTGGTAAAGAGTTAACATATAACAAGATTTCAATCTTGACCAAAGTAAAAGCTCTTGTAGAGACAATGAATGAAAAGCAGCTGAAAAGATTATTTCAGCTTTCCAAATGGTAAAAATCATTGTGGGAACAGGAGAAAGAACTAAAAGACCAGCATTTTCTCTTTTTTAAAACATGTTAATGTATCATAAGATACAGTTTATTAAATAATCAAAAGAAAATTTTGATAAAAAAGCAGAACACAATGGAAGTGGCATTATAAATTCCATTAAACAATTGATTTCAGGCCACGTAGATGGCTAAATTCAAGGCTCATCTAAAGGCTCACAGGCTACCAAATGTAAACAATTTTCGAGTCAAAATGCAGACAAATTTAATTGGTACCATTTTAAAGTACAGATATTATAATGAGTCTGACCGTGTGTAACAGTTGAATCTGTCAAAAGAGTTTGCGTAGCTGACAGAAAACTAGGACGAAAGTTGTCAATTTTTGCAGAGTG
Source organism: Tridacna crocea (assembly GCA_943736015.1). Classification (NCBI taxonomy): domain Eukaryota; kingdom Metazoa; phylum Mollusca; class Bivalvia; order Cardiida; family Cardiidae; genus Tridacna; species Tridacna crocea. Next base: position 24,173,539 of record OX031069.1, read on the forward strand.
CATCAAAACATTTAATAACACATTATTTTATCCATACTTTTAAATGTTATGAAGTTAATGTGTCTATAATTTGACCCCTACTTGTTTACATCTGGATGTTTGTGGGCCATTTAAAATAGGGAAAGCACAGCTGCACTTTTGCTATTTCAAGATTATTTTGTCTAAGATTTGTGACAGTAAAGCAAACAGAATAGATTCAAGATCAGACTGCACAGAATGTGCAGTCTGATGTTGATCTATGATGTCCAAGTTGTGTTATATGGTGCTTTCAATAGTACATACACATGAACGATATTAATATGGAAGTGTGCTTATTCCTCTGTGTTGGGTTTGACCAATGATTAGTACAAGCTAGGCTTAGTATATGCAGTGTATTGCCAGAGGACACTCACATGAAAGCAATAGGTTCAATGATTCATAACTGAAAGCAGACATCCATAATTTTCTAGTATTTTTCATACTTTTTCATATTTCTTAGAACAGAACAGAATATTTTACTGACTTAAAGTATACAAGTTTTTTGTCATCAACAAGAAACATACAGATATATCTATTAGGGTATAGGTCAGCGACACACATACAATGAAAGCATAGAAGATAATGCTGTTCTTTTACATTTTACAATAAAAGCAGAGTAGAGAGAAAGAAGAGAAAAGGGGAAAGGAATCATTGAATACTTAGGAAACAATCAAATAAGCTATTTTAAAACGTGCATTAGCAGGAAGAACATAATGACATTTTGAAAAACAATAAAATGGTATTACTGAATAAGAGATTTTCTTAACTTAAAGGACTCATCTATATATCAACCTAGTTTCTTTGGATATAGGTACAGTATCAGCATTGCTCATAGGATAAACAAACTTGTAAACATTAGGCCTGACGAAATATGACTTACTAATACATTTTTTCTTGATGTCTGTGTACAATAGACAAATAAGTAAACAAGAGGGCCATGATGGCCCTGTATTGCTCCACTTGCTTACAACTGATTGATCGGTTGTATGGTGTTTAATGCTGTTTTCAACATCATTTCAGATATATTGTGGTGGGCAGTGCACCTATTCATGTGTATCATCGTTGAAACAATGGTCAGTGGTGGGAAAGGAATGAATCCTGTTGCAAGAACATCATGGCATGATGATATCTGTAAAGTTCGGTCAAAATTAGTGGAGTGGTTTCAACAGATTTCACAACATAAGCTCATGTAAAAATTCTGATCCCTGGGGTGGTGTCAAATTCGACCCTAGCCGTATAATTTGGGTTCTCTTGATAGAGGCCCACCAGATACAGCAACATACAAAATTTGGTAACCCTAGGCCATATGACTCACTACAGGGAGATGTCTAAAGTTTTGTCTATAAAAGCCCATATGAAAATTGTGACCCCTGGGGCTGGCCAATATTTTTTACCACAGGGCTATAAGTTGGGCACTCTTGGTAAAGGACCACTAGATAAAGCCACATGCAAAATTTGGTAGCACAGGCCTTACGGCAAGGTTCGGGGAGATTTCTTACTCTATATAAGCCTATGTAAACCTTGTGACCCCCCCCATCCCGCAGGTGAGATTAACTTTGACCCTGGAGTTATAGGTTGGGCACTCTTAGAAGAAGCCCACTAGATAAAACCACAGCAAATTTTGGTAACCCTACACTGTGCGGCTAGGTATAGTAACATTTCTAAAATTTTCTCTATATAAGACTGTGTAAAACTTGTGACCCCCATGTCGGGGTCAAATTTGACCCCACGACTATAATTTGAAGAAACTTGATACATGGCTACTAGATAAAGCTATGTGCCAAATTTGGTAGTCCTAGGCGCTATGGTTTCAGACAAGAAGATTTTCAAAGATTTCCAATATTTTTAAGTTTTGTTGCCATGGCAACCAGAGTTTTTAAAGGGATTAAATTCTTTCAATAAATTCTGAAGAGGACCATGGCGGGATCATTGCTGTGAAGTTTCATCAAAATTGGCTTGGAAGTTTCAGAGAAGAAGATGTTTTAAAAAAAAAATTAACACACCGACACACAACCGACCATGAAATAAGCCTGCTGGCCTTTGGCCAGTGGAGCTAAAAATGATATTCATCTTCCAAATCTTGAGAATTACAGAACTGACACTTCCTAAAAGATCTATCGGTTCTTTGTTGTTTATATCGACCAGTCTCAATTCTAAGTTCATATACACATGAAAAATCAAAACAAACTAAATCCATCTCTACAGAAAAGGTATCTCTCCTTCTCTCTCTCTTTCTCTCTGCCCCACTTTCCTTTTAATTTCTGTTTCTACTTTACTGCCATAAAAAAATAAAAGCTATTTAACCCTTTCCCAAACAATCCCTGGTTTTTACGGGTCTAGAATAGTAGCCTTTTGAAAACATTGTGGGAAAAGGAGAAAATGCTGGTAACCAGCATTTTCTACTTTTCCCACAATGTTTTCTTCCCTATCATTGACAGAAATCATCTTTTCAGCAAGAGTTGAATTGTCGTCTGCAAATGCTTTCAATTTGGCCTAGTCCAAAAGTTTGACGTTTGGGAAAGGGTTAAAGATAAAAACATTGCCGATTGTCTCATACTTCTTTACACTTTTAATTGAGTAATAGTTTTAACTGTAGCATAATTCATGAAGTAATATTTTAATAGCCAAAGTACAGGTCAAAGATCCAAGGTATTAGCTCGAAATATCGGCTTATACCAAACACCGAGGACCTGTAGCCCCGGTTTTTAAGGACCCTAAAGAGAGATGGCTTTTGAAAATATTGTGGGAAAAGGAGAAAATGCTGGTAACCAGCATTTTCTCCTTTTCCCACATTGTTTACTACCTGATCAAACACAGATATCATCATCTGAGCAACATTTTGTCTTCTGTGCAAGCTTTCAATTTGGACCAGTCTAGAATTTTCTTATGTAGTTTGGGTTAACACCAGACCTGTAACCCTGCCAATACCTGATTACTTGATTAATAATACATGTAATTCATCTAGAGCTATCACAAAACATGATTATACCCGACCAGCTCCTTGTCACAAAAAACAGGTCTTTGTCACAGAATGCAGAATGCTTTAGTACAAAAGTAAGAGTTGAAAAAAGTTCAAGGTGAGATAATTCCATTACAAATCTCTGCACGGTCATAAAAAATGTACATGCACAACTTCATATTATATATATATATAAACCCAGTGTGTAAATTTAAGTTCAATATGTGAAAAACTGTTGGAGTATTGCTGCAGACAAACTTGTGTATACAGACGGGCGGACAGACGGTCAGACAGACAGCCATGGCGATTGCAGTATACGCCCCCCCCCTCCACTACAATTGTGGGAGGTATAATTAATTAATAGTCTGGAGCTGTCATCCACTTGGGATCCAATTATCTACTGTGTCATGTTGGTCTCATTTTATTTAATATCGTCCATGTTTCTCTTGTAATGACAAGATTTGCTGATACGGGCCAATTTTGTCATTTAGTGTTGCATTTTACAGACCATTTTTTCCACATAAATGGAACATGGGTTTTTAAGACTTTACCAAATGCCAAAATTTTGGACATGCCAAAATTAAAAGCATTTGAAGGCAACAAACTAAAGATTGCTAAAATGACAAACACAGTCCTTGATACGTTATAAAACATTGCTGGAACAGGAGAAAATGGTGGTAACCGGAATTTTCTCCTTTTCCCAAATGTTTTCTTGGGGCTTCTTTTTCAGGGTCATCAAAAGTAGCAATTGTGTGGTGTGGTAATGGATTATTAGCATTATAGGGTATAAAATTTCAACAGATGTGGAAAAAAAAGCAAATAAATAAAATCTACCTTAACTACCCAATCACTTTTAACTCTTTACCACACTATGAAAATGAAAACTTGTCCAAATTGAAAGCATTTGCAGATGACAATTCAATCGTGTCTCCGGTAACAGTATTTGTCTTTGATAGGTGAGAAAACATTGAGGGAAAAGGAGAAAATGCTGGTTACCAGCATTTTCTCCTTTTCCCATAATGTTTTCAAATGGCCTCTTCCGCAGGGGTTGTTAAAAATCGGGATTGTGTGGTAAAGAGTTAAGGTAAGACCTGCGTAATGGAAAGCAGCTATTTCCACTAAAATATCATTCTGCACAATTAGCTATAATTAAAAATGAGTATTATTGAACTACTTTCACCAATTCATTTTTTCCTTCTTTAAATTATCATTTATAAACCTAAAACCACTATATTCTCAATTCAAAAAGAGGTAATAATTACCTCCCTTTTCAGAAAAGTAACAAAAGTATCAAAAAATAATTTTCAAGATCGACAAAAAATGTTCAAAACTATTATTTCTGCATAAATCCTTTTTTATCCTTATTTATGAACCAATTATAATTTTCGGCCCATGTTCACCGTAAGTGCATTACACAGGTCTTACCTTAACATTTTGTAAAAACATTGAAAGACTTCAAGCAAAATTTAACCCAATACCACTAGCAACAAATCTGCAGCAGACAATTTTAAAAATATCCTTGCAAATAACTATTCATTTAAGGAATGAAGAGAATTTTATTTTTTCATGGAGGTATGAAAAAAACAACCTACTGGTAATCACACTTTTGTATGAAACCATGGAAAACCTAATCACACTTAAGTATGAAACCACGAAGCGTGATTACGTTTCTTTTCATACCTCCATGAAAAAATAAAATTCTATTCATTCCTTATAATTTAATATTACAGACAACATCTCCCACTGAAATAAATTCAACCTGCATTCATTTTCTTTAGTTTTAAATCTAATGTTGGAGTTTCTTGAGTCCCTTCCACTCATATTTGTATGGCACAAGAATACAATAGGGAAGCAGTTTTCAGATCCCCAATACTGAAATTAACCAATAGAATAAAAGTAAATCAGCAAAGCAGTGTGTAGGACCCGCAAAAGTAACCTTCAGTAAAAGTAGTTCCGGCACAGGTTGATATTTTTTTTTCATGGAGCTATGAAACTTTTTTCAGCCAATCAGAACTCTCCAATGTTCATGAAAACAACTGATATAAAATTATTGAGCAATATTACTAGCAAAGGGGAATACACAGATTTTTATGATCAGAACACACCACCATTTTCTCCATTTGCTACTACCGGGTATGTTATCAAAAGCCTTCAACCTCAGGGTTGTTACAACTCTGGGCCGAGCCGAAGTAGCTCATTCCGTAGCATGCAGGACCTTAGAACAGTGGGTTTTGGGTTCGATCCCTGGCTTGGCCAATTTCTTTCTGAGGACTTATGATAGTCACTGAAACAGGATTCATTCCTTTCCCACTACTGACCACTGTATTGAGGATGCTTATGTGCAAAAGCAGCCGGTGGCTTCGAAAGGAAATTGTGAGCAATACTGGTGAAAGAGTCTCCAGGAAATCATGAATAGGTGCTCTGGCCACCGCAATATAACTGAAATAATGTTGGAAAATGTGATAAACACCAAACAATCAATCAACATAAACACCTAACAATCAATCAACAATCAATACAACTTGGGATAAATTGTGTGGTAAAGGCTTAAACCAGATTATGAACCAATTTTTTTTTTTCTTTTTGGCACATTTGATATTTTGTTAGTTGAAGTCAACAGGAATAGACTTTTTATTCTTAGCTGGGGAAAAAACAGAAAAAATGCCAACTAACTGAATCCAAATGTAGCAGTAAAAATAAAAAATACTCATCAAATCATGTTTGAATATTAAAGCTATCCTTGCACACAAATGAAAATATGCAGTATGTGTATAGGGTTTTCTTAAAAGCCACTTAACCCATTACACATAATCCCGAGTTTTAAAGACCCTGTAGGAGAAGGCTTTTGAAAACACTATGGGAAAAGGAGAAAATGCTGGTAACCAGCATTTTCTTCATTTCCCACAGTGTTATCTTACCTATCAAAAACAAAAATCATCCTGTTACATTTATTTTGTCGTCTGCAAATCCTTTGAATTTGGACCAGTCTAAAATTTTGTCATGTTTTGGTAAAGAGTTAAAGATATCAAGTTAAAATGCCTCTTTAGGGTTTGAAACATACATGTAAATGCATGTGAAAAATTTGTGGCAATGAGCAATAACTTTTATTTTTTCACTATGTTTTCAAAAGTGGTCTGCTTCCAGATCAAAAAAAAAAAAATCATCAGCTGGAGATAAAGTGTAGAAAAATATTTCTCCTTTCTAATGAGAATGTTTCGATTTTAATCTCTCCTCAAAAGTCTCTAATTGCACCATAAAGCCTGCATTTGGGCAGCAAGCTGGCCGTTGTTTTTTGACATGGTCGTGAGCATCCTTCAATGACATCTTTTCTCTTGACATAAGATAACCTATCGAAATGGTCGAGGCACGACTGATACCCGCATTACAATGAACTAAAACACAACCCTCCTTCCTCCCTTCGTCAATAAACTTAAATGCTGCTTTGAAACAAGGTAAGATGTGGAAATCTGGATAATCATCTATGTGAAGGTTCAGATACTTTATCTTGGCTGGAAAATAGTTCTTCACATATGTGGCTACGTTCAGTATGTGAGTGACCCCATACTTCTCTAAGATTTCCCATTCAGCTGCGACATCCTGTGAGCCTGTGAAAAGAAAGCAGTTTTTTTCACAATTATAACCATTAATTATGTGTTTCCATCATTCCATCACTGCTGTGCTGGGGTTGCTTAGTTCCTTACCTATTGACCCTCCCATTCAACCAGGGCAGCCTGCTGAGATGATGGAGAACCTTCTGGTTGCTTTTCCACTGCCTGAACTCTTTACCACACAAGGAAATTTGAGACCAGTCCAAATGGAAAGCATTTGCAGTTGACAAAATAAATGTGGCTGAAATGGTCTTTAATAGGGTAGAATAGGGTAGAAAACATTGTGGGGAAAGGAGAAAATGCTGGTTACCAGCATTTTCTCCTTTTCCCACAATGTTTTCTAAAAGGCTTCTTCCACAGGGCCTTTAAAAGTCGGGATTGTGTGGTAAAGAGTTAAGTATTGACCCATACTGAATTCTATTTCAGATACAGACAAAGAACTGAAGGCCTTGGGAGTTAACATCTTACAACATGATCCTTAGCTTTGGCAATCATGATAGAGAAAGCCTTGGAAATAATTGTGAGAAAAAGAAGAAAATGCCAGTACCCACCATTTCCCCCTTTACCACAGTTTTTTTTTTTTTCCATTTCAAAAGCAATTCATACCAATCGTGCCAAATCTAAAGGGTTTGTCAGACCAGTTAACAGATATGTAACTGATGGAAAACTGACAAAAACATGCAGAATTTGGTTATCCACTGACAAAATTCATCTCCTCTGCCGATCCAGGCAAACGTGATCGGATGAGTACCCCACATGTAACGGAAAAAGACGCATGTTTACCAGATATGTGTCGGATAATGACATCTACTAAAAGATGTCACCATATGAGTGACAGACTTGTACCAGATAAAATGGAAGTGCAACAAGAGAAACAGACAAAATGTTCTTCCAACGCATGATGAACGGAAATGTACTGAATACCAATGTACGAAGAACAAATTGGTCTCGTCAAATGCTGTGGATATAAATAATCAGATTCATCCAAAGTCTGTCATTTGCATGTCTCTGTTTGTTTTGTCAGGTGGAAATTTTTGAACATGCTCAAAACTTCCCACTGGACGGAACAGACATCACCCGATGTTGCCGGACAAGTAGCAGATTCATCGTACAAGAAATGGACATGAAACCTATGCCAACAGACACAAACTGATAAAACGATTTATCCCTTACTTGTCCATTAGTTCAGGGTGACCAAACAATAATATGTCCTCTGTAACAGCTTTGGATTAAGTCTAAAACTTTGTCAGGATGTTAGGTAGTAAAGAGTTTAGTCAATTATGCTTATCTACTGGCAAAGTTTAAAAATATATACAATTATCAGAGTTCCTGATAAGAGGGTGTTATTTTGTGGGTACTCATTACAAAAGTCTCGACCAGATGATTCTAATGAGCACCCATAATATAGGGATTAGTTGAGAGTCATTCGTAATTTTCAATTTTGAAATGATTAATCACGCCCTCTGACTGGAGCTCAACATTTTCTCCTTTTCCCACTGTTTTCTCCCTTCCTAACACAAATTCTTATTTTTCAGTCGCATTTAGTTTTTCGTCTGAGATGCTTTCAATTCAGACAGTCTATAATTTTGTTGTTTGGTAAAGAGTTTCACAACTATAGTTACTGTTGTGGTCAGTAGAGATTATGATAGTAGTACTGCACAAAATGTGCTGTCAGATCATGATCTACATTATCCCCTTAGTCACAACCTTCTCAAATGGAGCAGCCCTAAAGTTAAAAATATTTTGGTCTGGCTCCCTAGACAAGCTTGTTGGGTAATAAAGGCACTGTAGAGAGCACAAACAGGGGATTTCAGCCATGCTCTTGCAAAAGGGGGCTTAATAACTCTGAGAAAAGCACCTGCCTAGGTCAGCTTGGGTAGAATGCATGTTGATTAATTTTCTGTATGTCTAAGGACCAGTCAACCTTATGATTAAGTTGGTTGTTGAAAAAGGTGGCTATTACTGATCCATGATTATTGGATGCTTTGATTGGTATTATGCATCACGGAGATACATTAACTCTTTACCACACGAGAACATTTTAGACTGGTCCAAATTGAAAGCATTAAATGCAGACGACAAAATAAAGGTGACTGAAAAATTGTAATTTGTTCTGGGAAGGGTAGAAAACACTGTGGGAAAAGGAGAAAATGCTGGTTACCAGCATTTTCTCCTTTTCCCAAAGTGTTTTCAAAAGGCTTCTTTCTCAGAGGCATCAAAAGTAGGGATTGTGTGGTAATGAGTTAAGCCCCCTTTTGCCAGAGCAAAGCTCAATTTTATTAAATTGTAATTTATTCTGTCATTACCTTGAATCAGTCCTGGTCTTATTTCACCCACTTGCAAGTCGAGATGAAGATCAGCCACAAAACCAGGTAGTCCTTTGTCAATCACTTTAGATGTCACATTGCCGTCTTCGTCATGCGTCTCAATTAGTTTGGTTCCACTTTCGGTGACAACTTGAGTCTCTGAAATCATAGATTGTTCCCATCGGTGAAAATATCAATGTGATTATTTGTATGATTTAACTCTTTGCCACACAGTCCCGACTTTAAATGACCCTGAGGAAGAAATCTTTTGAAAACATTGTGAGAAAAGGAGGAAATGCTGGTTACCAGCATTTTTTTTCCCTTTTCCTACAACGTTTTCTGCTTTATCAAGTAAAAATTGTGTTACTTTTGCCATCTTTAATATGTCCTCTGTAAATGCTTTCAATTTAGACAAGTAAAAAGTCTTGCTGTTTGGCTGTTAGTTAACCCTTTCCCTACTGAATAAATCCATTGCATTTTTTCCATGGCTACAAATACAGTCTCGCTGCAAAATCAAGAGATAGTTTGGTCAAAATTCAGAAAACAATGATGGACAGTGTAGATCAAAGATCAGAATGCATGTTCTGTGCAGTCTGATTTTGATCTACAGTGTTCACAAAATCTTCTTGTGTTGTTCATGGTATGAAAAGAGTTAATATGAAAAGAGTTGTGTTGTTCATGGTATGAAAAGAGTTAATGTTTTACCAACAAGATATTTTACTAAATAAATCTCATGTTTCATTAACCTTGAGAAAGAGATCTTTTAAAACCAAGAATGCTTTCCAATATAACAATTTCACAGATGTATCACATCATTTTAGCCTTACCTATTACAGCTAATAAACTGGGCATGGATCATTAAAATGATTAATCTTTCCAAAAAAACTGATGTTAGTTAATATCCAAATCTTACCTTCGCGCAAATCTGTACTTTTCAAAGCAAATAACTGTTGACCTACTTCACCAGAAATCAAAACATGGTAATATCATCAATGCACATGTCTTGGCAGAAATCGCAGTATCTTCGACACGCTACAGGACGGTTTAGTTGCGAATTTCACTGTTAATAAACGCACCTTGAGCAAAAATGGTTCTTAGGGTCAGAGAACCAGACTTTACAAAATTCAGATTCCGCTGAGTGTGAATGCCTGTTTAACAGAAGTCTCTGTGTTAGTTCAGTTGTTTACTATTTATTTACAATTTACACTTGATTTATTTACTTTGGGAAAAAAGGTATATCTCCACCGATTTAATTGGTATTTTGCAGCACAGTTTGTGTGATGGTAAAGATTATGTATTTATCTGACAATCCATGCCCATTTCATTAGCTGTCATTAGAAATTAGCTGTCATTAGAAATTAGCTGTCATTAGAAAGTTTGTTGCATAGAGCCGTTCAAAAAGATGCAGTAAAATCATATTAACTCAGCATATTTTGAATGAATGTTGCCCTGAAGGTCTCGCCAAGATAAATCATTAATCTTTAACATCACGCAAAACTGTGCTGCAAAATACCACTTAAATCAATGGAAATTCACCTTTTTTTCCCAACGTAAATAGATCCAGTGAAAATTGTAAACAACTAACATGGCAACTTCCGATAAACGGGCATGCGCACTCAGCAGAATATGAATATTGTACAGTGTGGTTCTCTAACCCTAATAGTCATTCCACACAAGGTGCCTTTGTCAACTGAGAAATTAGCGACTAAACTGTCCTGTAGCGTGTCAAAAATATTGTGATTTCTGCTGAGACATGCACATTGATGATATCATCATGTTTTGACTTCTAGTTAAGTAGGTCAACGATTATTTACGTTGAAAAGTACAGATTTGCAAGAGGGTAAGATTTAGTTATTAACAAAAATCAGTCTTTTAGTAAAGATTAATCATTTATCTATCAAAACACGACCATTTCATTAGCTGTCATTTGAAATTTTGTCGCATAGAGCCGTTTGAAAAGTACCTTCAGTCAGAGTCTGAAGGTCTGCTCCGATGCTATTTTTGTTTCTAGTCTCCCTAGGCCTTCATATCAGCCCTATTTAAACATGTCTGGAATTAATATGATTTTACCCACATCTTTACGGCTCTATACGACAAAGTTTCCAGTGACAGCTAATAAAATGGGCATGGATCGTTAGATAAATGATTAATGTTTAACAGCACACAAAATGTGCTGCAAAATACCAGTTAAATCAACGGGAATTTACCTTTTTTCCCAACGTAAATAAATCCAGTGTAATTTGTAAATTTGTAGACAACCCACACCGCGACTTCCATTAAAAAGGCATCCGCACTCAACGGAATTTTGTACAGTCTGGTTCCCTAACCCTAAACAGCCAACTTCGATCTAAACCCTCCTGTAGCGCGTCAGAGATACTGCGATTTCTGCCAAGACATGTGCATTGAAAAGATCACCATGTTTTGATTTCTGGTGAAGTAGGTCAACAGTTATTTACGTTGAAAAGTACAGATTTGCACTAAGGTAAGAGCTGGATATTAACCCTTTACCAAACAATCCCTGGTTTTTACGACCCTGAGATAGAAGCCTTTTGAAAACATTGTGGGGAAAGGAGAAAATGCTGGTAACCAGCATTTTCTCCTTTTCCAACAATGTTTTCTACCTGCTGGAAACAAATTGCAATTCTTGAGTTATGTTTATTTTGTAGTCTGCAGGTGCTTTCAATTTGGACCGTCTAAAATTCCGTTGATCGGTAAAGGGTTAACTAACGCCAGTTTTTTTGTAAAGTTTAACCATTTATCTAACGATCCATGCCCATTTTATTAACTATCATAAGAAATTTTGTCGCATATAGCCATTTGAAAAGATGCGGGTAAAATCATATTTTTTCCAGATACTTTAAATGAAGGTTTATCTGAAGGTCTACCTGAAGAACAGTAACAAAAATAGCATCGTAGCAGACACCTTCACACTGAAGGTATTTGAAAAGATGCGGGTAAAATCGTATTTATTCCAGATGTGGGTTGATATGAAGCAGTCTGCAAAGACCAGTCACAAAACTAGCATCGGACCAGACCCTGCAGACTGAAGGTAACCTGAAGGTAGACTCTCTCTAAGAAGATTAGTGCCCCATTGTAGTCTCAATAATGAGACACTCTGGTGATCTTTTTCATATTTGGACATTTACTGTAGACCATACCGTCTCAAGTCTATTGTAAATTTTCCGGTAGCACATATAGAGCGCCATACTGACTTTCGGTTTCATCCGTTTTATCTGTATTGCAGCGAAATGCAAATATTTTTAAGTAATAAACATGACCAAGAACAAACTGTTAAACTATTCATGACTTAAAGAGCTTATAGAAGTTGTTTATAACATGTTTATCTTGGAAAAATCATGGACGAAATTTATCGTGCATGGCCGCCATGTTGTATGTTTTCGGGAACGTAAAGAACTCGAGTTACTAATGAAATGCACCGTGTTTTCTCACGATCAGCGTTTAAATTGAAAATAATTCTATGTCAAACGAAGGAATATTGAATATGCAAGCAACAGGTATGTTTAAATCCTAGTTTTGTGCTCCATTAGCGAAATTATGGGAGTTTAAACTTGTGCACAAAATCTGTGCGGAACTTTCAACTGATTTTGTACAGATTGTTTCTGTACCCAGAGGTGACCAGTCGAAAAGTAACATTGCCTTTGGGGACAGTTATCTGTACTATGCCCCATTGGTGCTATCCTGGTCATTTGATATCCATACTACTGATTATCACTACTCATATATTCCTCCTAGTTAGGACAGGAATTCTAACCTCTGGGCTACCAGTTCCACATCCAATTAAATGAAATAGTGATGGCTCATGATCTCGAGAATAGTTGATTTTGTTTGCACACCTGTCACTAGCACAGATAACTGTCCCCAAAGGCGATTATGAAAAAGATCACATGAGCGTCTCATTATTGAGACTAACCTGTCACTATCTAGGAAAGAGTGAGTAAGACAGAAAACTTAACAACCTGTTTTTGTGAGTGACCTTTTGTCGAAGGTTTTAAGCTGTGAAAGAAGATCTTTGGGCGTTTCTACATTACTTTCAGTCATGACTTGTTTTGATTTCGCGTTGTTGATTTGTTGTTGTTGTTTTCGCGCATTTTCGAAAGTTTATTTTAAGGGGTCATACTATTTTGCGGACGCTAATTGCGGACAATATACACAAAGAAGGATTTTGCGGACAATATAGAACATAGAGGGATTTTGCGGACGCTTTAAATATAAAGTAATCATTGCAATTAAGGCTATGGACTTGTTACTTTCAACGTTGAAATGGGTTTTTATACTGATTATTTATACTTTTTATATGAACTTATAACGAAAATTATTTTTAGAGTGTTGAAAGTAATTTATAAAAACCATGCATATTATTAATATTATTTTCTTTTCTTTTTTTTTTTTATTTGTAATTACAAGTCATAAGTCTAACTCTTCGTAACATTTATACTTTTACAGAATCCTTTGGTGTTCTGAAACGTGAGTAGCCTACTGAAGTAAAATTACATACATGTGTAACTTAAAAAGTATGGTAGGAAACGTGCGGACGCTACATGCGGACATTATACACAAAGAAGGAATTTGCGGACAATATAGAGAAAAGAGGGATTTTGCGGATGCAATAAGTATTTATAAAGTAATGTTTTAGATGAAAAACGTGTGTATTTTTCGGCGTAGTTTTCACGTATTTATGTTTATAACATCGAAATATTATGTAAGTCTGCTCTTTCGTAAATCTTTGAAACCCTTGTTTTATGGACAAATTAAGAAGATACCTACACTATTAATGTAAACGTGTGTGAATCATAAAGTATGGGAGAAAAATGCGGATGTTATGTGCGGACATTATACATAAAGAAGGAATTTGCAGACAATATAGAGTAAAGGGGGATTTTGCGAACGGATTGATTATAGAGTAGCAATTATAAAGTGGTCTTTTAAATTAAATATATATTTATTTTTCGGCGTAGTTTTCAAGTATTTATGTTTATAACATCGAAATATTATGTAAGTCTGCTCTTTCTTATGTCTTTGAAACCATTGTTTTATGGACAACTTAAGAAGATACCTAAACTATTAATGTAAACGTGTGTGAATCATAAAGTATGGGAGAAAAATGCGGATGCTATGTGCGGACACTATACATAAAGAAGGAATTTGCAGACAAGATAGAATATAGAGGGAATTTGCGGACAATATAGAGTAAAGAGGGATTTTGCGGACGGATTGATTATAGAGTAGCAATTATAAGGAAGTGTTTTTAAAATGAATTATATATGTATTTTTCGGCATAGTTTTCACGTATTTATGTTTATAACATCGAAATATTATATATGTCTGCTCTTTCTTATGTCTTTGAAACCATTGTTTTATGGACAAATTAAGAAGATACCTATGTGTGTGAATCATAAAGTATGGGAGAAAAATGCGGATGCTATGAGCGGACACTATACATAAAGAAGGAATTTGCAGACAAGATAGAATATAGAGGGAATTTGCGGACAATATAGAGTAAAGAGGGATTTTGCGGACGGATTGATTATAGAGTAGCAATTATAAAGTAGTGTTTTTAAATGAATTATATATGTATTTTTCGGCATAGTTTTCACGTATTTATGTTTATAACATCGAAATATTATATATGTCTGCTCTTTCTTATGTCTTTGAAACCATTGTTTTATGAACAAATTAGGAAGATACCTACACTATTAATGTAAACGTGTGTGAATTATAAAGTATGGGAGAAAAATCAGATGCTACGTGCGGACACTATACATAAAGAAGGAATTTGCGGACAATATAGAGTACAGAAGGAATTTGCGGACAATATAGATTATAGAGTGATTTTGCGGACGGATTGATTGTAGAGTAGTATTTTTAAAGTAGTGTTTTAGATGAAAAATATATATGTATTTTTCGGCATAGTTTTTCACGTATTTATGTTTATAACATAGAAATATTATATAAATCTGCTCTTTTGTAACTAAATAACACCTGTCATTAATTGACAGTACTTAACAGAAGCGAGACACGGCTGGGTTTTTTCATTTTAAGTGACCACAAAGGGTAAAGTCTGATCTTGGTTCTACGTACATGTACATATACATGTACATGTAAAAACTACTCCATATTCAATCCGTCCGCACTTTCCCTTTAAATTCTATATTGTCCGCAGTTTCCATGTATGTTTATAGTGTCCACAAATAGAATCTGAAGTAGCATCTGGCAAATATATGTTTTCATGTAAGAAATATTCTATGTTCAATCCGTACCAAATTTCCCTAAGTAGTCTATAATGAAATATAGTCATATTAAGGTTAAAAATATTAGGCTACAACCTATTACTACGATTTATTTCAAATGGTTAAAATGATATATATCATTAATTGGACACTAAATATGTAATTATCGATGTACATAATTAAGACGATCAAACCTTTCCAAAGGTGCGAATAACATGTCTGTCTCCTTTTAAAATGCGATACTGATTACTTTATATTCAATGCGTCCGCAAATGATCCCTCTATGTTCTATATTGTCCACAAAATCCTACTTTGTGTATATTGTCCGCAATGACAAGGCCACATAGCTCAATAGGTAGAGCGTATGACTCGTGAACGTGATGTTTCGAGTTCCTTGAGGGTCTGGGTTCGTCGGCAATTTCCTTCCATATTCCATATTGTCCGCAAATTCCTTCTTTGTATAGTGTCCGCACGTAGCATCTGATTTTTCTCCCATACTTTATGATTCACACACGTTTACATTAAAAGTGTAGGTATATTCTTAATTTGTCCATAAAACAATGCTTTCAAATACTTAAGAAAGAACAGACTACTCTATAATCGATCCGTCCGCAAATTCCCTCTATTTTCTATTTTGTCCGAAAATTCCTTCTGTATGTATAGTGTCCGCACGTAGCATCCGCAGTTTCCTACCATACTATATAATATACATATGTTTCCTGCATCTGACAAATATATGTTTTCATGTAAAAACTATTCTACATTCAATCCGTAAGCAATTTCCTTCAATATCATTTATTGTCCGCGAATTTCATGTATCTTTAATGAGTTCGCAAGAAAATTCCGTCAAATACATAGTTCCATTTAAAAACTACTTTATAATCAATCCGTCCGCAAAATCACTCATATTCTATATTGTCCGCATATTCCTTATGTATAGTGTCTGCACGTTGCATCCGCATTTCTCTCCCATACTTTATGATTCACTCACGTTTACATTAATAGTGCAGGTATCTTCTTAATTTGTCCATAAAATAATAATTTCAAAGACTTACGAAAGAGCAGACTAATATAATATTTCGATGTTGTAAACATAAATACGTGAAAACTACGCCACAAAATTACATATATATTTAATTTAAAACACTATTTTACAAATTACTACTCTACAATCAATCCGTCCGCAAAGTCCCTCTGTATTCTATATTGTCCGCAAATTCCCTCTATATTTTATATTGTCCGCAAATTCCTTCTTTATGTATAGTGTCCGCACGTAGCATCCGCATTTTCCTCTCATACTTTATGATTCATAAACGTTTACATTAATAGGTATCTTCTACTTGTCTATAAAACAATGGTTTCAAAGACTTACGAAAGAGCAGCTGACTTACATAGTACATGTATTTCGATGTTATAAACAGAAATACGTGAAAACTATGCCGAAAAATACATATATTTTTCATTTAAAACACCACTTTATAGTCTGTAACCAATTTCACCATCTCTTGACCAATGATGTCACTAGAATTAAATGTGATAATTGAAGAGGCAAGGATTCTTTTTAGTCACAGTTAAATTTCATTTTCTATTTCAATGATAAAGACAAAAGGTCTGAGTTTCTCGGCTATCAAGGTATATACTGCCCTCTCAAACAAATATTAGCTGAAGAAGCCGATCTTTAAACTATTTATTTGTGACGGTGGCAAAGTATTTTCCTACTCGTATCATTTTATACTTAGGGGTACTCTTCATTCTTTTCTCTAAGTTTCGTAGTCGTTAAAAACCTCAGATAGATCTTATCACCAATAATTATTTACTGAATAATAAGACTTTGAGTCTATTAGAATCTAATATATCTCCTTTATTTTGAGACACACGCACAAAAACGGAGTGACGATTGATTACGTATATTTCACTTTAAAGCTATGATTTTCTGTCTGCTACAGACGACACGCTGTTTTGTTGTTAGACAATCCATACTTCATAGTTTTTATTTACTGGCATGCTGTTTTTTAAGGCTAATGTATACATAGTCTGCTGTCATGTGCTCTATGTTTAGGGGAAGAATCCTTTAGTTTTTTGTTGACACGTTATTTTGATTTTCATGGGTTTTCGCGATACATTCGTATTTCGTGCTTGCAAAAGAAGTATTGCTTGATTGCATAATCAGTCAATGAAACATGGCAAAAAAAGAAGAAACATTGCTTCGAATCTGATCAATTATGATTGGTAGAGGAAAATAGTCTGAGAAAATTACTTGCAGAAAAGAAGGTTGAATTTGCTGTGTAGAGTAACTTCTTGCGCTAAGCATATTCTGTCAACAGTATGATACTGGAACAGTGGGTTTACAGTCAAAACGTACCCAAACCAAAACGTACCCAAGTCAAAACGTACCCAAGTGGAGTCAAAACGTACCCAACTGAAGTCAAAACGTACCCAAGTGGAGTCAAAACGTACCCAATATGAAATCAAAATGTACCCATGATTTTTATAGTGTTTTTATCTTACATCTTTCCACAAATTAATAGAAATATTGTTTTCACCATCTTGATGATAATAATTTTTCATTCTGCTTTTATTTCAAATTTGCCTTACATGATGAAAACAAATAATGAAGCATATCACAGAACATGTAGCTAAGTCTATCAGACGCTTCATGATAAAATTACAGTGTATCTCTCTTTTTATGCAAATGCAATTAACATTAGGGAAAAAGCATCACATACCTTGATATCGTTATCCATCATTATTGATATATATTTTATCCATTAAAAAAAATCCGGAAAAAAAAAAATTCATAAGAATAAGTAGATCTACTTTTATAAAAACTAGATACGTTAATTACATTGTTTGGATAACAAAAGGTGCAATTTTCACACCCAAAAAGTGTGTAATAAACTATAATAATGTGGCAAATAAATTAATTATTCACAGTGGTATTGAAGCTGCTGTATATTGCCTGATTATATATTTGAATGCTTTGTAAATATTGATGATTTGAGAGACAGTTTACTTTAGATGAAAAACCGAAGGGTTGATTTTTTTGTGAATTCATTAAATGCTCTTATATAAATTTTTCTTATATTTTCCTTTCTTCCGTTTGAAAGTTCTTCTTTGTAACATTTTTATCATCAGGAAATTCCCTAAATATGGATATTAAGTAAAAGATTTTGTTGTCTATGAGTGGTGACTCGGTTACACCTTCTTATCATTACAAGTATATATATTTACACAATTTTTCAGTTAATTAAAACTTTAACATTTAGAGGGCGAATATTATAAGACATATTCTGCACTGAAAATATTGTAAACTTAACCCTTTACCAATCAATAAAATCTTGGACTCTTCCAGATTGAAAACATTTGCAAACAACCATTATAATATAAGGCTTCGAAGGGTAAAAACATTGTTAGAAACGGGAGGAAGTTGTTGTAATGTTGTAAAAAGCTATTTTTCAGAAGGACTGTAAAAACTACAGATTGTGTAATTAAGGTAGTCAATGCTTTTTTTTTGGTGAAAAAAACAAAAGAAACATGTTCAACAAAATATCATTCAACATTTTCATTTTAAACGGGTGGTGAACATAATTAATACTCTGTTGCATTGTGTACAAATGTTTGTAAATCATCTTTTATGAAAATAAAACTGTTAATGACAACTAGTTTGTTACACCTGATTAGTCTTGACATAAACACATCACCCAGAATTGAATGTAACGTAGGATTGAAAACAAGCATAATTTTTAAAGAATTAAAAGGATATAAAGTGAGTCAGGAGTAAAAACATCCTTAAAAGGTTAGATACATGAAGTTTTTAATCTATAACAAACACTGAAATTATTTCAATGAAAAATTTACTTTGGGTACGTTTTGACTTAAATTTTGGGTACGTTTTGACTTAACTTTTGAGTACGTTTTGACTTATTTTTTGGGTACGTTTTGGTTTGGGTACGTTTTGACCGCATCCCGAACAGTGATGATAAAGTTTATGTATTTGTCTCTCTAATTTCAAAAGCAGAATTGTATATACCACTGCATGATTGAAAAGAAAATACACTTTAAAGATCTGGTATCTCAAGGAAAGCACCTTTTCCTGAACATTCTCAAAAGTGGTCTTGCTGCAAGATTTTGAAAAAAAAGCTGTCCTGGGGACAGTATTGTGTGTACTTCAGCTCACTGTCAGACAATACAACTGTTGACTGGTCCATATTCAAAGCATTTGCAAACAACAAAATCATGTTACTTGACAAATGATATTTGTTTTAGGATAGACAGGAAATAAAGGAAAAGGAGAAAAGGATAGTAACAACTAACCATTATTTTTTCCTTCTCCTACAGTGTTTTGAAAAGCTTCTATCTCAAGGTTGTTAAAGCACTCAGTTGAGTGGGAAAGGGTTAACTCTATACCTCACAACAAAATTGTGGACCTGTTTTTAAATCTTGAAATTTAACTCTTTGCTACAGTATCCAGAGTTTTAGTTACTCTAACAGAGACTGCTTTGGGAAACACTTTGGGAAAAGGAGAAAATGTTAGTATTCATTGTTTAACCATTTACCAAACGAAAAAATTTTAGACTGGTTCAAATTGAAAGCAATTATTGCATACAACAAATTAAACCCAAGTCAAAAATTGAAATTAGTTTCCGGCAGGATAGAGAACTAGTCCTATTTATAAGACCCTACATATGTTATTTCACGTTTTGATATTCATCGGTAACATGCAAAAGAAAAGTAAAATGTGAAATGTCTGACAAATAAATGTTGAGTGGCAAACAAGCATGTGTACGTCTAAATACTTGGACTAGGTCTAGGTAGAGAACATTGTGAGAAAAAGAAAAAATGCTGGTTACCAGTGTTTTTACCTTTACCCATAGTGTTTTCAAAAGGCTTCTAGCTCAGGGTCGTAAAAAAAAACAGGAATTGTTTGGTAAAAGATCAAAAAGTGGGATTTTTCTCTGAAAGGGTAGGAAAGGTTCTTGAGACAAGAATTAAGGCTGGTAACCAGCATTTTCTCTTTTTTCCACAATATGATAAAAAGCTATCTATTTCAGTCTCATTAAAACTTAGGATTGTGTGGTAAAGAAGGGAGGGGGGGGGGTTATTTTATATAGTCAAACATTTGGACCCTTTACTACACTATCCGAAGTTTTAACAACATGGAAGAAGCCTTTAGAAAATGTTATGGGAAAAGGAGAAAGTGCTGGTAAACAGCATTTTCTTGTTACCAGCATTTTTTCCATGCCCCACAATCTTTCCTACCATATCAAATTCAATTTCCAACATTTGAGCCAAATTTCATTTGAAGCATAAAACTGCTTTTAACTTTGATATGTATAATTTTTTCTCATGTGGTAAAGAATTACCGGTACCCTTTATCACATGACAAGATTCTAGACATGTCTAAATTGAAAGAATTTGCTGATGACAGTTTCAATGTGGCTCATATGAAATGATTTTTCTTTGATGGGGTAGAAAACATTGTGGGAAAAGGAGAAAATGCTGGTAAGCAGCATTTTCTCCTTTTCTCACAATGTTTTTAAAAGCCTTCTCTTTCAGGGGCGTTGAAAGTCGAGATTGTGTGGTAAAGAGTTAAATAGAATTTGCTGTGCATCCTAAAGGATAAGAAGCTTGGTTAGATCTATTAGCTTTCATTTTTATCTGGCTTATTTGTAACAGGCCAAAATAGACTTCAAGAACTATGAAGATAAATCTTGTAGTGAAGATTGGCGGAAGCTCCATCACAGTGAAAGAGAAGTATGAAACTCTGAGGCCATTGGCTTTGAAGACTGCATCCAACCTCATAAAGGCATGTGTAGAGAAGGGACTATCTTGTGTTGTTGTGCATGGAGCTGGGTTAGTAGATAAGATACCGGTAATAAGATAGATAGGTAAATCAGGGTGTGCTGTGCTATGTCCTTCTTGAGGTTTTTACGATTCTACTGGGTAACAAAAGTTGGGGCTACACAAATGGCTATGAAGGGGTATAAGTGTAAACTACATGATTATTCTTCAAAAAGCATCTCTTTAAATTACCATCTGTCAGTAGTTGAAATATTTTCTTACAAAACACATAATACATGTACAAGTCGAACAGAATGATGCACACTTCAAAAACACTTTGGAAATGGAAAAAAGAACAGTCATCTTTTCTTTGTTCCTTGTTTCACAATATCTGATTCTGCAGCACATTCATTGTTTATTGCAAAAACCAAAGAAATATCTCACTATCACTAAAAAAAGCATTTTGTCTATAGTTAACCCTTCAACACACTATTCCATCTTTAAATGACCCTAAGGAAGAAGCCTTTTGAACACATTTTTGGGAAAAGTAGAAAATACTGGTAAGCAGCATTTTCTCCCTTTCCCACATTGTTTTCTATACTGTGAATAACAAATTTAAATTTTAGAGTCACAGTTATTTTGAAGTCTTGGAATGTTTTGAATTTTGCTGTGTGGTACAGATTCAGCTGGTACAAGTATTTGGGGGTAAACTGGTGGCTGTTTTAGCTCTTCGTTTTCATCAATTTTTTTAACCCTTTACCCCATAAGACATTTCTATGGTATCTCTAATTGACCCTAAATAACAGCAAAGGATGAAGCTGTTTCTTATGTGAATATGACACCTTTTGATAGCATAGAAAACATTGTGGCAAAAGGTGAAATTGCTCGTCACGAGCAATTTCACCTTTTGCCACAATGTTTTCCAAAGGCTCCTACAAGCAATGCGTAGAAATGAGTATCTATGGAGTAAAGGGTTAACCAATTTTTCCTTTACATTATGAAACTATAACCATTATTATATCTTCATGCCAAATATTACCACTAAAGGTTGCAAGTTTGCACAGATTATGACAGATAGAAAGTGCATGGAAGTTATCCTGAAACATTACAACCACAGTTTCTGGTTTAACTCATTACCAAACGACAATATTTTAGGTTTATCCGAATTGAAAGCATTTGCAGACGACAAAATAAAAGTAACTGAAAAAATTAAACTTGAATTGGGAAGGGTAGAAAACATTGTGGGAAAAGGAGAAAATGTTGGTTACCAGCATTTTCTCCTTTTCCCACATTTTCTAAAGGCTTCTTTCTCAGGGTCGTCAGAAGTAGGGATTATGTGGTAATGGGTTAAATGGCAGACAAGTCACTGGTGTTTCTTTTTTCCATACACCTTATATCAACTTTTTATATATGTTTACACGGCTAAGTAGATTCTACACACTGTTAAGTTTTAACCCTTATCCTGCTGAATAAACTAAATGAAACTTTTCAAGCAGATAGGAAATACTCTAATGATACTATTTCAAATGCATTTCTGAAAAAAAAGTATCTCCTAATCGGACAGTGTAGATCTAAGATCAGACTGTGCAGTCTGATCTTGATCTACACTGTCTGCAAAAGGTCAGCGAGTCGCGATAAGCAGCCTAAGTGTTAACAGCATTTGTTCACTCTCGAGCTGTAAAGCTGTGTCTTTAAATCTTTACCTCACAATAGAACAATAGAATAGAGCAAAGTTAGTTCCTCAACAGTTTATTTTTAGGCCAGGGAATCCCTCTCAAGGGAATCCCTTGCCTATAGGGATCATAAGCTGCCTATTCAGACAAAAATGTTGGACGGTGTGTCCACTCTATATCGGTGAGTCCGCCAAAACAACTAGTTTCCCAAGTATATATAGAGATTGCTTATCACACGGTGTGAATGCTTTCCTTTCCTCAAAGCTTTCATCTGCAAAATGCCATGGAATTGCAAGGGTATTACAATCCTTTAATAACTGACGAGTGTGTGTGTTTTTTATCCCGTTTTTGTCATTAACACTGACCTAATAAAGGCGTAACCTAATGAACTTGGCTTTATCCGACAGTTGTGTATTCTTACGCGCTATATACGGTTAATATCTATAACGTTCTCTCTTGCACTCCGGATCATTCACCTTCAGGTATGGTGAGATTAACGAACGACGACTCTGCTCGGAGTTTGTCTGTAACGTGTGTTGACATTTGAACATGTGTGTCACAAAACAAGTCTCCGCTAAAATGCGATTGTAAATAAAGCAAACTACATATAGAATATTGGCCCGTGTTATGTTTATCACTTTTTCTTATGTATATCAACTAAATCTAGGGTACTTCAGCAGAATGCTGGAGAAATCGGCCCCTGGAGAAATCGGCCCCAAACTGCTTGGCCCGTGTTATGTTTATCACTCCGGAGAAATCATCCCCTGGAGACGATTTCTTTGGTGAAATCGTCCCCAAATGAAATTTTAGAAAAATCGACCCCACCATCAAATTTCATCCTTATCGTTAATCAAGTTGTTTATAAAAATATTTTTGAAATTTCCTTGTCTTTAGTATTTACATTCCGTGTATTTTAGTTACCTTTATCCAAGAGTTATTTGGTAGTTTTGTCATTGTTTATTGCCTATTTCACACTGATAAGATGTATTTCACACTTTTACACCTGTCACAAATAGATTACACCTGTGTGATTCTTAAAAATGTCTTTGATTGACTTTGATTTGAAACCAAATAAATGCTTATAATTTTTTTTCTGTAGTGGTTTGCTTGTCATTTAATGTATTTTTTTTTTCATCTCTCTCTACTAGTGTCATATGACATACTTGTGACCAATACCATTTAGCAGGGGCACCAGTGTCTCTGACACACATATTTCTAGTGTTCACTAGGGCTTTCCGGATATTTCCGGTTCATAACTTCTACAATTGTGGATGGATTTCAAAATAATTTGGCACAACTGACTTCCATCACGGTTAGATGTGCCATTTGAAACATCTGTTCAAGTAGGTTCAAGATTAAGGCCACATTGAAGGCCACTTTTTTTGGTCCGAACCATAACTCCTACATTTTTGGATAGATTCCGATATAAATTAGCATAACGCATTGTTCTCCATCATGAGCAGAAGTTCCCTTTTATTCAGGTCCTGGGTCTAGGTCAAGCTTGAGAGTCAAGTGTTCGCGGGCTTGACACAAGTTGTCCTTGGACAACGATTATGAATTAGGATTAATGTCTTTTTATTATATTATGTAGATATAAGTATCGAAGCTCAACTCACTGTGACTTGTCCGTAAAATAGGCAAGTAAAATAGGAAAACCGAGCCTAATCGTTTTCCTAAAACAATCCAACCTTTTCACAGTATTTTATTGAGAAAATATTTTGGCTAAAAGAGAATTTGCTTGTAACAAGCGATTCCTCCCAATTTCCCCAAAATCTTATTTTTCAATGTATACGAAGAACTACTTTGGATTTTCATAGAACTTCCTTCAAATATGACCAGTTAAAAATTTTGTCGACTTGTGGAAGGTAGAGACAACATGACCAACTGCAATATCACTCCAATCTTTATTATTCATTACATTTTACCTTGA
This sequence comes from Tridacna crocea, assembly GCA_943736015.1. Taxonomy (NCBI): domain Eukaryota; kingdom Metazoa; phylum Mollusca; class Bivalvia; order Cardiida; family Cardiidae; genus Tridacna; species Tridacna crocea. The sequence continues at coordinate 24,198,062 of OX031069.1, forward strand.
TATCTATATTACATGTATTTTCATTGAAATCAATAAAAATAAATATGTTCTTGCGTCATAAATGTAAAAAATAACGTCATTCAGGACTACAAGACATCACATGTCTCAGAAAATTTAGATAACCAAAGTTGGTATTGCGCCGATTGAATACGGTTAAATTTTGACTTTTTACAAGCATGACAAATTACTAAGTATTCTAAGCCATTATCAAGCACCCCATAACTGTGAGCACATGCCTAGCTCTGGCTTAATTAGTTTCTGGCTGGTGCTTTCTAGTATCAGTTCAAAATTTCCTGATAAAACCAAGAATTCCAGGGGCTTAGTGGAATCCGCTTGTATCCCTGTCCGTCTACCTGTTTGTATTAATTAAAATTGACCTCATGTGTTGTTTCGTATCCTCAATTTCCTGGCCTTCAGTACTATCAGTACTTTGATTTTCATGTTGAAAGGGACCTGAATGTCTGTTTTTTTTCCCAGGTCATTTGGACATCATCAAGCCAAACAATTTGGTGTAAATGATGGATGGTTAAATCTGGTGGAAGACACCACAGCAGTGAACAAAGTGAAAAAAGGCATGTGCTTGACAAGACAGTCTGTTACAAAGGTTACCTGATTTAATATCCATTGTTTCTATCATAATTATTCAAATCTTTCGACATATTGTAACACTATGACCTTCGGCATAGGTGCAAACTTCAGCCATGGATACATATTTGGAGATGTACTTTTGATATTATACAAGCCCTGGGTATCAAGTGAAATACATGATCCCAGTGTGTTGTATAATCGGCATGTCATACCTCCGTCCACATAAATATGCGTGCAAGATGAGCGAGCGGGTAGAACGAAACTAAGGGAGCAAGAGAATGGGACAAGATCATCAGAGAGAGCGTGACACGGACAGCAGGCTTTTTTTAACTTTTAATCTGACTGATATTAAATTTTAAGAAAACTTTTCGACTCTTTCATGTGTTTGGTGACTCTTATAAAGTGGTAGTGTCACAATATGCTAAAATTTTAACTTTGTCCAAGTTTAACTCATTATCCCGACTTTAAACAACCCAGAGAAAGAAAGCCTTTGGACTCTTCCACACTGAAAGAGTTTGCAGACGACAAATGTAGATTTTGAGAAAATGGCTGAAAGTTCTCAAAAAAAATTCAAATTTTCAGTCACTTTTATTTTGTCGTCTGCAAATGCTCTTGATTTGGACGAGCCAACAAATTTGTCGTTTGGTAATGAGTTAACTCTTTACCACATGAGAAAATTGTAGAGTAGTCCAAATTGAAAGCATTTGCAGACGACAAATTAGATGTGACTGAAAAATTGAAATTTGTTTATGGAAGGGTAGAAAACGTGGGAAAAGGAGAAAATGCTGGTTACCAGCATTTTTCCCTTTTCCCACAATGTTTTCAAAAGGCATCTTTCTCTGGGTTGTTAAAAGTCGGGATTGTGTGGTAGAGAGTTAAAGTATTTTCAGAAATATAATACTTTTTCTTTAATTCCACCAGTTGAGTGAGTTAGTGTATAGGATTTGTCTGTGAAAAGGAAAGAAAATATTGTGGAAAACGGAGGTAACCAGCCTTTTATTTTCTGAAGGATTAATGACAAACAAGATCGTTTAGTAAAGGGCAAGGCCAGTACTTTTGTCTCCTAAAGGACACTTTTTGCCTTTACACAAGTGTACAGTTTAACTCTTTACCACACAATCCAGACTTTTAACGACCCTGAGGAAGAAGGCTTTGAAAAAACATTGTGGGAAAGGTGAAAATGCTGGTAATCACCATTTTCTCCTTTTCCCACAATGTTTCCTACCTTTTCCAAATCAAATTTCAATTTTTCAGTAACATATATTTTGTCATCTGCAAATGCTTTCAACTTGGACAAGTCTATAAATTTGTCATTTTGTAAAGAGTTAAAAAACAAAAAATAGACAATATTTGTTTGTAATAAGTCTTTTCTTCATTTGTCACTTTGTTTTATCAAGTACGTAACTTCTTTTGATATATGTCTTATTGAGGTGCCTGTAAAGTTGTCAGCATCAACTCTGTCTGTAGCCATTTAGAAAGCTCAGAGATCAGCAAAAATAAAAGTTACTCCAACTTTTCCCTTCAAATATGGTGTCAAAATATCTTATAGTCTCTTCACATATTTTGGTTAATTCATTCATTGATTCATATAAGCGCAGATTCATTCATTCATTTGTTTGTTCAGTCATTTATTTTATGAAATTTCAGCTGCACCAGGTGGTACTTTCAGCTCTTCTGGATGAAAATATCCCAGCTGTAGGTTTATCAGTAAGTACATGTTTGTAATTTTGTGTCATGAGAGATCATCATTGATTTCCCCTTTAGCACACAATTCCAACTTTAAACGACCCTTGGAAAGAAGCCTTTTGAAAATATAGTGGGAAAAAGAGTGGGAACCAGCATTTTCTTTTTTTCCTACAATGTTCTCCACCTTATCAAAATAAAAATTGCACCATTTGAGCCACATCATAAGTGTTTTCTGCAAAAGCTTCCATTTTGAACAAGGCTAAAATTTTACCGTCGGATAAGGAGTTAACCCTTTACAAAATGACTTTTTTTTTCAGTATGAAGTTGCTACTACATACAAAGACTGCATATACCTGTATATGCTCCCAACTAGATACATGTCTTATTATTTGGGTTGTTTTGGAAACACATGTTTCTTTCCTTGAATGATCCTTGCTTTCCATTTAATTTGTTGCCAGCAAATATTATTAATTTGGACTACCCGGTAGTCTATAATTTCATGGTAAAGAGCTAAATCAGTCAGTTAACCAAATCACAACCACTTGTACAGAGATCTACATTTCAGAAGCATTACCCTAAAGTCTTTTCTGCATGATTTTACAGTGTATTGGAGGATGGGAATCAGACAACAGGGTTCTTGTCAAACATGACATAAACTCTGTGACAAAGCTCTTGCAAAATGGCTTTGTGCCAATTCTTCACGGAGATGCCATTCTAGATCATAGCCTGGGGTGTGTTATCCTGAGTGGGGATATAATCATAGAGGTAGGTTTGTCTTTTTGCTTTTCTTCATAATAACTTTTCACCCTTGGAGGGACAATTCCTCTCTGTAGCACTTTATATGGCTAGTACAATTGATTTGTCCTTTGAAAAATTGTTTTCATTTTGAACCAACTTAATATTTTGTCCAGTAAAGAGTTAACATATGCATTAAATAGGCTTTTTATAGGCTTAACGTATGTGCGTGTAGGTTTATCATTTTAACCCATTCCCAAACAAGCCTTGGATTTTACGTATCTGCAATAAAAGTCTTTTTGCCACCACTTTGACAGTATTTTTGTACACAGACAAACGGATGGATGGACGGAATCACACAGACAGGCTGATTGTAGTATACCCCTATAAACAGTCATTTTGAGGGGCTATAAAAACATTGCGGGACAAGGAGAAAATGCTGGTCACAAGCAATATCTTAAAAGGCTTTATCGCCATTGTTTCCACAATGGTTATACGGGAAAGTGGCCGTTGTTTTGAAAAGAATATTGTGTGGAGTACTAGTAAAAGAAACTCCAGAAAAGCATAGATAGGTGCACTGGCTACCATGATTTACCTAGCTAATATTAATGTCCCTTTTGTGCTCTGTTGTCTGCTTCTGTGACTGGAGCTTTAAAGTCTGATAAATAACTGTGCAAGTTTTATGAAAAACTGGATTTCATTGCATGAACAAGAAAAAGTCTCTGATAGATAGATAGATGGATGACTGACGCATGCTGGAAATTTATTCATGAAAGAGGAGAGATTGCTTGTTACATGAAGTTTCTCAAATCACCACAATGTTTTTTACATGTATTAACCTTGTACCACACAATCTGAAGTTTCAACAACACTGAGATTTGGAAGCTTTTGAAAAATTGCAGGAAAAAAGAAAAATGCTGGTAACCACAATGTTTTTTACCCTATCAGAAACCTTCAGCTCATTTGTATCAATGGCAAAATTGTCATCTGCAAATCTGTTCGATTTAGGAGAGCCCAATATTTGCCATTTGTGGTCAAAATTGGGTGATCCCAAGATCACTTGCGTTGTACTTTGTTTGCAGACTATTTGTCGAGAGTGCCAGGTAGACAGGGTTGTCTTTCTGACCAGTGTGGATGGAATCTATGATAAACCTCCGCTTGAACATACAGGTAATTGGACAACAGGGCTGAATTAACTCATTACCAGACAACAAAATTTTAGGCTTGTCCAAATTGAAAGCATTTGCAGACGATAAAATAAAAGTGACTGAAAATTTGAAATTTGTTTTGTAAATACTGGAAAACATTGTATGAAAAGGAGAAAATGCTGGTTACCAGCTTTTTCTCATTTTCCTACAATGTTTTCTAAAGGCTTCTTTCCCAGGGTAGTCAAAAGAAGGGATTGTGTGGTAATGGGTTAACACATTACTATTTTTACAGAACAAGTTTTTCAAAAAAATAAAAGTACAGTTTTGAAAATTGAGAACAACATTTATAAACTCATTACTAAATGTAAAAAATTTGGACAAGTCGAAATTGAAAGCATTTGCAGACAACAAAATATATGTGACTCAGAAATTGAAATTTGATATGGGAAGGGTAGAAAAGATTGTGGAAAAAGGAGAAAATGCTTGTAACCAGCATTTTCTCCTTTTCCTACAATGTTTTCTAAAGCTTTCTTTCTGTGGGTCATTAAAAGTCGGGCTTTTGTTGTATGGAGTTATACAAGATAAGACAATATTGAAGTTATAGGACCTTGAGGAAGAAGCCATCTGAAAACATTAGGGGAAAAGGAGTAAATGCTGGTAATCAGCATTTACTCCTTTTCCCACAATGTTTTCCACCCTATTAAAGACAAATTTGATTGTGTGAACCTTATTAAATTTGTTGTGTGCAAATGCTTTCGTTTTGAACTAATCTAAAATTTCATCATAAGGGAAAGATTAAATGGAGCTCAAAAGAGAAGAGTTGATGTCTCAATTTAGATGAATAAAAAAGTAGTATTTAAATTTAGACACAAAAAGGAATGTTGATCAGTCACGTCACATGAACTTGATATCTGAATTTAGACACAAAAAAGAACAAAAATCAGTCATGTCACATAAACTTAATGTCTTAACTCGGACATTAAAAAAAAAAAAAAAAAAAAGAGTTGATCAGTCATGTGACATGAAATTTACATAAAAATTTAGACACAAGAAAAGAACATTCATCAGTCATGTAACATAAAATTCATGTTGTACTTCAGATTAAATAAAAAATGGAGTGTTGATCAGTCGAGTTGATCTGTGAAGTAACATGAACTTGATATCAAAATTTAAACAGAAAATGAGTATTAAGTCACATAAACTTGATGTCTTAATTCATTCATGAAAAAAAGAGACGATCAGTCATGAACTTTACATCCAAATTTAGACACAAAAAGGCACATTGATCAGTCAAGTCGCATAAACTTAATGTCATAATTTAATAACAAAAGCAGAGTTGATCGGTTGAGTTGATCAGTCAAATGATGTGACCTTGATGTCAAAATTTAAACAAAAAAAGGAACATTGATCAGTCAAGTCACATAAACTTGATGTCTTAATTATATCACAAAAAGGAGTGTTGATCACTCGGTTGACATGAACTTGATGTCTAAATTTAGACACAAAAAAAGAAACATTAATCACACAAGTCAAATAAACTTGATGTCGTAATTTAGCAATTTCTCTTATCTCACAAATTTTAAAAACTTTTTCCTTCAGGATCATAATATTTAACTTTTTTGTTTAGGGTAAATTATTAGGATTTTACTGTATTTATCCCTTTACCACATAATGCCAACTTTTCATGATCCTGAGGAAGACGTATATTGAGAACATCATGTAGAAGGCTGGTAACCAGCATTTCTCCTTTTTTCACAATCTTTTCTTCCCTTCACAGCACAAATTTCAGTTTTCGAGTCACATTTATTTCTATGGTTGGCAGGTGGCTTTAATTTGCAATACTGGTAGTCTCAAATTTTATCATTTGGTAAGGAGTTGACTCTTTACCACACAATCCCAACTTTTAACGACCCTGAGAAAGAAAACATTGTGGGAAAAGGAGAAAATGCTGATAAGCAGCATTTTTTCCTTTTACCCAGGGATCTTATATATATACATGTATATATAAGATCCCTGTTTTACCACAATGTTTTCTACCCTTCCCAAACCAAAGTTCGACTTTTCAGCCACATTTAGTTTGTCATCTGCAAATGCTTTCAATTTGGACCAGTCTAAAACTTGTCATTGAGTAAAGAGTTAATTCTGAAAACCATTTATAAACAGATGCACAGTTACAGAGGGAGATATTCATCAACAAAGCTGGTAAAATATCCACACACAGTCATCTTTCTACCTCATTGGTCTCAGGAAGCGGCGTCCATGATGTTACAGGTGGTATGACGTTGAAACTTCAGACAGCTGTGAATATTGTGAGAAACAGTGCTGGAAAAACACCTGTATATGTATGTAAATTAGGATCAGAGTGTGACATGGATGTGTGCTGTACCGGACTGTTCAAATCACAGACTGATACAGGGACAGTAATAAGATACCTTGATACATGTACTTAATCCAATACAGGCAAAGCTATTTTTAGACAAATACCAAAAACTTTGCTGGCCAGTCATTTCACACACTTACATGGTTTGTTACGGGAGACCACCCCTTCATGCATGGTTTCATGCCTGTTGAAGTACAATGCGTAACAACTGCGTTTGGGAGAACTCTCAGTAGCTCAGTGGTCTTGATGTTGGCCTTTCCTCCGGGTATTCTATGTTCCAATCCTGCCCAGTCCCTGTATATATGCTATGCATTTATTCATTTGTACTTTGTTAGAAACTTAGATCATAAGAGATTTGAGTTTAATTATGGCATATATTAAGAAATGTACAATATAGTATTGCTTATGGAGATTTTTTCCTACTTGTATGACGTTTTCCAAGTGGAAATGTAGCAAAATCACAATGTATGTTATATATACATGTATTTGTATTACTGGCACTAATGTGGGTCTTGTTAGTATTTCCCTTATGAGCCATTCTGGATCCACCTGCAAAAAGTATTAACCCGGGTGAACCAATGCAGTATGAGCAAATTGAGCTAGGCCAAAACATTTTTCTATTGGTCAATTTTTGGCAGGTCAAAGGACTATACTACCTCATGATTCAGTCTGTTGTTAGACAAGACAGTTATATGAATCCATAACTGCGGCAGTATGCATTAAACCCCCTCTTCCCAGAGTGAAGCTTAAATATTCTTATTTGTGTAACTGTATTATTATCGTAGAATGTACGGGTATTTTATTTGAGATGTGCATTTTTTCATGCTTCTTGAACATGTGAATAAAACATATTCTATTATGTAAAAGTATTTTTGATGTATTTATTTATGGAATTAATGTTATGGACAGTATTGATCTAAGATCAGACTGCATGTTCTAAGCAGTCTGATCTTTTATCATTTTTGTCCACGGTGCCAAAAGGGTTGACCCTTTACCACACAATGCCCACTTTTAAGTCTTTACCAAATGACAAGATTTTAGGCTTGTCCAAATTCAAAGCATTTGCAGACGACAAAATGAAAGTGACTGAAAATTTGAAAATTGTTTTGTGAAGGGTAGAAAACATCGTGGGAAAAGGAGAAAATGCTGGTTACCAGCATTTTCTCGTTTTCCCACAATGTTTTCAAAAGGCTTCTATATCAGGGTCGTAAAATCCAGGGATTGGAAAAGGGTTCAATGACCCTGGGAAAGAGGCCTTTTGAAAACATTGTGGGAAAAGGAGAAAATGCCTGTAACCAGTATTTTCTCCTTTTTCCACTCTGTTTTCTACCTGATCCAAGAAAATTTGCCACATTTGAGCCACATAGAAACTGTAGTCTGTGAATGCATTCAATTTGGACAGGATTTCAATTTTGTCATCTGGTAGATTTTAATGTTTCAATTATGCATATTGGCCCATATCCAAACTTACTAAAACCAAATTCCCTATAAACTGTTTACTATTTTACAATTACCTTGCAAATGAATCTTTTCAGGCCTGCGGCTATTTTTTACCATTAACACAGTCAAGACAAGTTTATGACAGTCACATTAACACAGTCAATACAAGTTTATTAAAGTCACATTAATAAAGTCAAGGCAAGTTTATGCTGTCATAATCTGATACTAAAATGTACCTGCAATATACATATACATGTAGCTGAAAGTACATGTATACATCCATGACTATGAATTTTTGCAATCTAATCTGCAACAGCAGGAAGCGTGTCTATACTAGTGGCAAATCCCTGTCAAATTACATGTATAATTTTACTACGACTCAGATCATTGTTCGATCTTTCTGTAGTGTTGGAAATCATGTACTCTCATAAATTATGTAAACTTTCCCACTAGACAATTATTTTGACTTGTACATGTACATATTAAAGCATTCGTACTCAAAAGATGATTTTCTGTCTTTGGAATGATAGAAAACATTGTGGCAAAAAGGAGAAAGCTGTTGCTTCTGTCATTTTTTTGTGTTTCCCACTATGTTTTTAAAAACCTTTCTTAAAGAGGATCAGTAAAGGTAAAAGGTGAGATTGTGTGGTAAAGGGTTTTGAAAGGTAAAAGAAGATGCCTGGCTAACACAAAGTCTATTCAAAGTGTAATTTTTTTTGAGCAGGCACTTGCAATAAACAGACACTTTTGCAAGGCAACAACCATGTAATATCCTCATATTCCAGATTTGTATATAAACGGTCTATGTTAACCATCAAAGTGCCGAATAAACACAGCCACTAACGCATTTTCGATCTAGAGTAAGACCTAGGTAACTACGATTTCATTATACCCCCGCAAAACGAATGTTTTCGGGGGTATACTGCAATCAGCTCGTCCGTCCGTGTGTCCGTCCTTACGAGCCCGACATTGTGGGGTTAAGGGTAACTGTACATTTAGTCTCTATGGGGTTCATTCCATCCGTCTGGTAGGTATTGGATTAGGGTTAGGCTTCTGGGGTTAGCGTCAGGCTTGTGGGGTTAAAAAAAGGTGGTCTTGTGGGGTTGTTCGGGTGTATTGAATAGAGCAATTCGACCTCACAAGGTCCCTCTCGTAAGACCGTCCGTCCGTGTACAAAATACCAGATGACTGTTTACACTCTAGCTTCTACAATTATTAGGCAATCAGCACCAAACTTGGTCAAAACAATATGACTATAAGATCTTGGATGAATTCAATTATGGGTCTTATCGGACTGGAACAACTGGAGTTATTTGCCCTTGAATTAGAAAAATTGCTATATTTGACTTTGTTTATACTCTAGCATCTACTTTAATTAACCAATCTTCACCAAACTCGGTCAAAATATATATAACCATAAGATCTCGAATAAGTTTGACTATTGGTCTATTCGGACCAGAACTACTAGAGTTCTTTGCCCTTAAATTAGAAAAAATTCTATATTTGACTTTTTTTACACTGTAGCATCTACAAATATCAACCTATCAGCACCAAACTTGGTCAAAATATACATGATTATTACATCATGGATGTGTTTGATTATGGGTCTAATGGGATCCAAAGGACATGAGTTATTTGCCCTTGAATTAGAAAGTTCTTTAGAATAGTGCTTTAGTCAGAGCATAACTTTGTCATCTCCAATATGGTTGACTGTAAACATGGCATCTACGTTTATTGCAATAATATTGAGTGAAGTTTGAAAGGACCATAACTCTACCTCGTACTGTCTATGACGGTTATTACCTCATTTTTACCACATTTTCTGCTCGTCTGCAATGTGACTTTGTCATCTCCAGTACAAAAATTTGAACTTATTCAAAGAAAAGAAGATGCCTAATAGCAGCATTTTCTCTTCCTTCCACTATACTCTACCCTTTTAAAGACCAATCCCGTCATTTTTCTTAAATCTCGTGTGTCGTCTCTTTATATGGACAAAGCTAACGTTTGTTGTGTGTGTTCACAAGTCTTAATGTACAACAATAGTCCTTTCAATCAACAGCCCTTATTTCCATCTAGAGACGGGCGTGGAATCGGAATTTTGCAACTTCAGTCTTTTCATTGTGTTACTGGCTTTTATTCCTTCCTTCAAATTAAACCAAAACGAATCTTTGATCCGTCTTTCTAGTGATTTCACCTGTCTGTGTTCCTTTGGCAGACGTTGTCGAGAGATCTCGCGATATTTTGCGCGTTTTTGTATCAGTTCGCGATAATAAATTGCGTCCTTGGTGATTGGCTGCAATAATGGCGTCTTCCCTTTCATATACCAGTCTAATAAAATCGTTTTAGAGCGTTCAATACGCGGTAATGTGCGTCTTGTTACCAGAGAAGATCGGGGTAGCGTGTCTATCCTGGCGGCAGCAAGTGCCATCTGCATTGGATCGCTTTTATCGTCGGCGTTAGGGTCGACAACTCTTACATCGAGAATGCGTGACAAAAGAGGGGAGATAATTGGCATCTTCTGACCTTGTTGAGTATTTAGTCGACGTGTTAACTTTGTTTCTGCCATTATTTTCATCATGCTCAAAGTAAATGGACTCTTCTTGTAGACTAGGCGATCGAATACCTTTGTGTCTAACCTGTAAAACGTGCACGCAGTCGAGCAGATCACACTAAATACGTTAAAGTCTATTGATATCAGAAGCTCGCTATCGCAGACGACTTCGCCTTCTTCTATGATACAAAGATCGACCAGTTTTTCATTGAGAACTTTCTCGGCTGCAGCATACCCGTCTGTGCGCCGGATGTATGTGAGTGGGTCCATTCCAGCGAGAAGATTGCGCCGACTTTTAGACGTTCGCATCATATCTCTGGAAAGAAGAAGAAAATTGCCATCCAACAAGTATTGCAGTGTAACCTCTATCAAGCAACTAGTTTATTCTAAGAGGCAATACTTTAACCCTGCTGGGAACAAATTTCAAATTTTGAGTCACATTCATTATGTCGACTGCAAGTGCTTTCAATTTGGACCAGTCTACAATTTGTCCGTTTGGTAAAGGGTTAAAAGAAAAGCCAAAATTTACAATCAGCGAGCAAGGACAACGGCTATTTAGGTGAATCAATGAAATGTACAGTCACAAGTCTACGGCCTCAAACACACCATATCTAACAATCTAAAGTATCCCCCAAGTTTTGATATAAACCTCATACTTCCACGTACTACTTTATCCACGAACTACTTTTTGTCAAAAGAAGTTAATCGACTTCCGGCTCTTATTCGCTACTTTCGCTCACCCCTACTTACGCTAGGTCTGTAAGGGAGGTTTCTTCACGTTTCTGTAGGGACCTTTCGCTCTCTTTCTGTATTGGTTTGGTGAACAGTTCTGGAAATTGTACTCTATGTCTCATTGGTTCTGCTGCTAAACGTGCTCTACCACTGAAAAAGATATGTTTAGACTTCTAAACTCTGTCTTTCCCGTAGACGACACAAGATGCTTTCGCAGACCGTGTAGATTAAGGTCAGACTGCACAAAACCTGCTCTTTGATCTCTGATGTAAAGTGCCCCCCTACTTAATTTCAGATTTGAATCGAACTGCCTCTTTGTCTTGCAGCGGAACTGTTTTTGTAGACATTCATAAAAATGAACATGTATTTTTTTATAAACCTATAAAAGATCTGATTAAAATACGGACGTTGTCTGAAACATATATAGAAAAGAATACATTCGCCGTATTACGCATGTTCTGTTTGTAGGTTTTTCTGTATCAAGCATCTACTCCGTTTAGGTTTTTCTGTATCATGCATATATACTTGGTTTAGGTTTTTCTGTATCATCCATGTACTCTCTTTAGGTTTTGCCGTATCACGCATGTACTCGGTTTAGGTTTTCCTGTATCATGCATATACTTGGTTTAGGTTTTTCTGTATCACGCATATACTCTGTTTAGGTTTTGCCGTATCACGCATATACTCGGTTTAGGTTTTTCTGTATCAAGCATGTACTCTGTTTAGGTTTTGCCATATCACGCATATACTCTGTTTAGGTTTTTCTGTATCATGCATATACTCTGTGTAGGATTTCTGTATCACGCATGTACTCTGTTTAGGTTTTGCCGTATCACGCTTATACGCTGTTTAGGTTTTTCTGGATCACGCATATACTCTTAGTAGGTTTTTCTGTATCACTCATGTACTCTGTTAAGGTTTTGCTGCCGCATCACGCATGTACTCTGTTTAGTTTTTGTTGTATCACGCATGTACTCTGTTTAGGTTTTGCCGTATCACGCCTGTACTCTGTTTAGATTTTGCCGTATCACGCATCTACTCCGTTTAGGTTCATCCGTATCACGCATGTATTCTGTTTAGTTTTTTTCGTATCGCGCATCTACTCTGTTTAGGCTTTTCGTATCACGCAGGTACTCTGTTTAGGTTTTTCCGTATCACGCAAGTACTCTGTTTTGGTTTTGCCGTATCAAGCATGTCCTCTGTTTAGGTTTGGCCGTATCACGCATGTACTCTGTTTTGGTTTTGCCGTATGACTCATGTACTCTGTTTAGGTTTTGCCGTATCACGCATGTACTCTGTTTAGGTTTGGCCGTATCACGCATGTACTCTGTTTTGATTTTGCCGTATCAAGCATGTCCTCTGTTTAGGTTTGGCCGTATCACGCATGTACTCTGTTTAGGTTTGGCCGTATGACGCATGTAACCTGTTTTGATTTTGCCGTATCAAGCATGTACTCTGTTTAGGTTTTGCCGTATCACGCATGTACTCTGTTTTGATTTTGCCGTATCAAGCATGTACTGTGTCTTGGTTTTGCCGTATCACGCATGTACTCTATTTAGGTTTTACCGTATCACGCATGTACTCTGTTTTGATTTTGCCGTATCAAGCATGTCCTCTGTTTAGGTTTGGCCGTGTCACGCATGTACTCTCTTTAGGTTTTGCCGTGTCACGCATGTACCCTGTTTTGATTTTGCCGTATCAAGCATGTACTCTGTTTAGGTTTTGCCGTATCACGCATGTACTCTGTTTTGATTTTGCCGTATCAAGCATGTACTCTGTTTTGGTTTTGCCGTATCACGCATGTACTCTGTTTTGATTTTGCCGTATCAAGCATGTCCTCTGTTTAGGTTTGGCCGTATCACGCATGTACTCTCTTTAGGTTTTGCCGTGTCACGCATGTACCCTGTTTTGATTTTGCCGTATCAAGCATGTACTCTGTTTAGGTTTGGCCGTATCACGCATGTACTCTGTTTTGGTTTTAACGTATCACGCATGTAGTATTTTTAGGTTTTGCCGTATCACGCATGTCTTTTGTTTAGGTTTGGCCGTATCACGCATGTACTATGTTTAGGTTTGGCCGTATCACGCATGTACTCTGTTTAGGTTTGGCCGTATCACGCATGTATTCTGTTTAGGTTTGGCCGTATCACGAATGTACTGTTTAGGTTTTGCCGTTTCACGCATGTACTCTTTTTAGGTTTTGTCGTATTACACATGTGCTCTGTTTAGGGTTTTCTGTATCACGCTTAAGTTCAGATTTTTTTATCACTCAGGTACTCTTTGTAGAACATCAATGGGGTTGCGTTTCTATGACTTATTCACGTTTTGCTCCTATCGTGAAGCCAAAAATAAGCGACTCTCTGATTTTTTTTTTTTTTTTTTTTATGATGCTTTCTTTAAAGTTGTTATGAGAAGGTATATTACATAAGGAACAAACGCCATACCCATATTACGACACTCGTTATTTTCGCATACTTTTTCCCTTTTTCGGCAAATATTTCCCCATATTAATCACAAGCTGATGAAATAAACTCTATTTATTTCATACTTTCCGGTAGGATATCGAGAAATAGTAGTTAAAATATTTTTCGGTCTTACTCTGGTACCACTAGTGAAAATACCGATTTTCATGTTTTTGTTGCCTAGGTAAATTGCGCGTGTCTGTCAACCAGATGGAAATATGACGTCATTTACCTTGCATTACTCGCACTTGACGTAATATTTTAATGCGTTGCTATGCGGGAGGGGTACGCCACCGGGAATAACGGAAAAGATACTGGATTTTGATTAAGCTCCTCCCAGAAAGGATTGAAAGCATGAAATAAATAGAATATTTTTTTGGGAGTGAAAGATCGAAATTCATTTCATCGAGTGAACACCATCGTAATATTTTCACTCGTGGCTGTGCCATTCGTGAAAATATTACCGATGGTGTCCACTCGATGAAATAAATTTCGATCTTTCACCAAAAAAAACCCCAAATATCCTCTATTTCATAAGAAGTGTAAGAGTTTTTAGCTCCACTGGCCGAAGGCCAGCGAGCTTATGTCATGGCCTGTTGTCCGTCGTGCGTCCGTCCGTCCGTCCGTCCGTCCGTGCGTCCGTCCGTCCGTCCGTCCGTGCGTTAACTTTTTCTTTAAACATCTTCTTCTCTGAAACTACCCATCCAATTTTGATGAAACTTCACAGAAATGATCCTGTCATGGTCCTCTTCAGAATTTCTTGAAAGAATTTAATTCCTTCGAAAACTCTGGTTGCCATGGCAACAAAACTGAAAAATTTTAAAAATCTTTGAAAATCTTCTTGTCTGAAACCGTAAGGCCTAGGGCTACCAAATTTTGCATGTAGCTTTATCTAGTGGACCTCTACCAAGTTTCTTCAAATTATAGCCCTGGGGTCAAAATTGGCCCCGCCCCGGGGGTCACAAGTTTTACATGGGCTTATTTAGAGAGAACTTTAAAATTCCTCTTCTACCTAGGCATAGGGCCTAGGGCTACCAAATTTGGCATGTAATTTTATCTAATGGACCTCTACCAACAGTGTCCAAATTATAGCCCTGGGGTCAAAATTGGCCCCGCCCCGGGGGTAACAAGTTTTACATGGGCTTATATAGGGAGAACTTTAAAATTCTTCTTCCACCTAGCCATAGGGCCTAGGACTACCAAATTTGGCATGTAGCTTTATCTAGTGGACCTCTACCAAGGGTGTCCAAATTATAGCCCTGGGGTCAAATTTGGCCCCACCCCGGGGGGTAACAAATTTTACATGGGCTTATATAGGGAAACTTTAATAATCTACTCGTACCTAGCTGTAAGGGCTAGGGCTATCAAATTTTGCATGTAGCTTTATCTAGGGGGTCTCTACCACAGGGTGCCCAAATGATAGCCCTGGGGTCAAATTTAGCCCCGTCACAGGGGGTCACAAGTTTTACATGAGCTTATATAGGGAAACTTTAATAATCTACCCGTACATAGCCATAAGGCCTAGGGCTACCAAATTTTGCGTGTAGCTTTATCTTATGGGCCTCTACCAAGAGGGCCCAAATTTTAACTTTGGGGGTTAAGTTTGACCCCACCCCAGGGGTCACAAGTTTTACATTGGCTTTTACAGTGAAAACTTGATAAACCTGCCTCATGGGTCACATATTTTAGAGGGCCTTTTATTGAGCAAACTTGTTTTACAGGGCATTTTATTGGACAAGATTAAAAAATCTTCTTGTTTATAAACACATATTCTAGTTTCATATTGTAGGTCTGGGGTCAAAATTGCCTCCATTCAGGGATCACAAGTTTAACATGGGCTTCAAAATATAGTCACTTCAATTTAAACATTAATCAAGGGAAATAACTCTTTTTATGAAAAAATAAGTTTGGTACTATTTACTTCCCTTGATTATCAAACTGCTTTGATACATGATTGGTGCTAGACATTAAGTTTTTTGATAGAAAATATTCTGTTTTCAAGGAGTGTGATTCATTTTGATGCTAATAGTTATGCTCACATGAGGTGAATAATAAATTCAGAGTAAGGTTTCTATCATTTAGCTTATTTTTCCAAGGATTTTACCTTTCATGCCAATGAATTAATCTACTTGTATTGCCTGACAGTGTTCATTGTTTTTGAAGGCCCTCTTTTTCATGGTCATGAACACTTCAATTTGTGTGGTAAAGGGTTAAAAAGCCAGTGGAGCGATACAGGGCCATCATGGCCCTCTTGTTCTTAAAAGGAGCAATTCTTGTACAAAAAGAACGTATAGAGGCGAGGGTCGAAGCAAGGCGTCCAACAAGAGAACATGTCCAGGTTGGCTGTTTTCGGAGAAAACCGAAGTATTGTCATAGCCCAGTATTGTCGCCTTGTTCCCATTGGGCTTACTTCAACCATCACTCAAGTTATACTTAACCATCGAAAGACAAACCGATTCTACAAGGCCAGGGTACTCTGAAATGCCTTAACACAGTTAGGCCCCTACTTGAATCACTATTTTCATTAAACAAGCAACTACAGCACCGCAGTGGTTCTGAGTTCGAGACCCCAGCCAAACTCTTGAAGAGGATCGATGAAAGTCAATGAGACACGGTCCAATTTCTCTCAACCCTGAGCATATTATTAGTTGTACGGTCAGGTGGCAGGGGACTTGGGAACTTGTTCACGGCTGTGGTTCATCATGTCGCTCCGAGCCGAAGAAGGCTCGGAGCGACATAATTTACCACAGCCGTGCACAATTTTCCAAGTCCCCTGCCACCTGATCGTACAATGAATTTATTATACTGCAAAGTTTTACCCTTTCAAAGCGCGTTAAGCGAAATTTTCCTATTTTATAATCTTACGAATCGAGTATGCTGACGAAACAGAAACTCCCTTCTGAGTGCCCGAATTCAATGAAAACTGACTTCACTGGAAACTGACGTCACTAAAACGTGCAGTTTGGTGCATAAATGTGCAGTCTGGTGATCGATCGACGTCGCCATTTTTGATGTTGTGTTGCACGTGTATTGATGGTTACGGGGCACTCAAAAGGGAAACTGACTTTACGTGGTTTTTGGCAGGGTACATAATATATATGTTCCCGGCATGTTAACCAATCAAATCACGAGAAATTTCTTTGCAGTATAGTAATAGTTTATTGTATACAAGAGGAAGCAGTCAGTGTCACAAGTTCAAAGAGTCACGGTAAGCCATGGTCTTAACACTTTCTTGCTACTAACTGCGCTTCCGGGCTCGTCTAAAGCAACAGGAACAAACCTGACTAAGAAATACAAGCCAGATACTTCGTCCCCTTGTCTGATCAACGTGTCCCCTATTTTGTGAGTGACCCGGACCAGCGACCACTGTAATTGACGTTGCATCGGAATGTTCCATTTCGAAAAGAAAGGGTGGGTCTGAATAAACAGGCGTTTTTCCTCCATATCCTTTTCAATACTGTCCTGTAAAAATATTACTGAGCTCTTTACCAACGCTCCAATAAATTCTTTTAAAACAAGAGCCGTCAGAGACGGGTTATGCTCCCCGAACAAGTGCTTGTCATAAAATATAAGAAATTGATATAAATTCACTTCTTTTATCCTAGAAGAACCTGTTCATGCCCCCCAAAATTTGAAGTGGAAAGGCAATTACTATCTTAGAGATAGCCAACACAAACTTGTAGAGGACAATAAGCCCAATAAGCCCCCTTTAAGCCCCCTTTTCCCATAAGACAATATTGGATCATTGCAATAAATACAACGGGTGTGTGGTTTGTGGCATTTTTTAATAATAATTCAAAATTTGAAATTTCATAAAATTTTGAGCAGTCATGTATTAAATATTACATAAAACAATTTTTTACATGAAGCCCCCTTTTTCCGAGACGCAGCCTGAAATTTAGAAAAAGGAAGAGAGGTACCTGGGCAATCTTCCAACAAGTTCAGATTGAAATTTCACAAAGTTTTGAGCACTGATAAAGGAGAACCTAGTGAAAAACAATTTTTTCCATGAAGTCCCCTTTTTCCGTGATGCTTCCTTAATTTGAGAAACCAGGAAAGACGTATTTGCGCATTAATAATTCATAGATTGCAAAAAAAAAGGGCACATGTTGAAAAACTTGTAAAACAAGATATAACCATGAAATGTTGACAAAAACTGAACAAGATATTAGTAAAAATTGCAATTTTGCATTAGGGCCCCTTTTTCATTTTACAAGAAACCCCCTTTATCCATGACAGAGGGTCAAATTGAAAAACACATAGATAAAGAAACAAGAGCACATGGTGAAACTTTGAAAAAACAATATAACCATGAAGTTTAATGAAGTTTTGACCAAAACTGAATGAAATATTAGTAAAAATTGGAATTTTGCAAGAAGCCCCCATTTTCCATGACAGAACGTCAACTTAAAAAATGCCCAGATTAAAAATAGCAAGGGCACATGCTAAAACTGTCCATAAACAATATAACCATGAAGTTTCATGATATTCTGACAAAAACTGAATGAGATATTGGTAAAAATTGCAATTTTGCATTAAGCCCCCTTTTTCCATGACACGGGGTCAAATTGAAAATCCGAGAAAAGTATATCGGCACCTTACCCTAAGGAGTTCATATATGAAGTTTCATCCAATTTGGCCCAAGGGTTGTGGAGAAAGGAAGGACGGACGGAAGGACGGACGGACAGACAGACCGACGGACAGACGAAGCGGCGACTATATGCTCGCCCTTCGGGGAGCATAAAAATCGTCTGTGTTTCGTAATCAAAGAATTATACAACTATGAATATGGCGTTGCTTAACCCTTTATCCCAAAAGGCATTTCCATGGCCCTAAATGACAGCAAGGATGAAGCCGTTTCTTATGTGTAAATGACACTTTTTGATAGCATGGAAAACACTGTGACAAAAGGTCACGACGAGCAATTTCACCTTTTACCACAATGTTTTCCAAAGGCTCCTACAAGCAATGTGTAGAAATGAGTATCTATGGAGTAAACGGTTAATTAAACTTTATGTGTGTACTTTCAAAGTCGTCTGCTCTAAGATTTTTCTAGGATGAAATTAATTAAGTTGGAGCTCTCGTACTGACGAGACCAGATGTTGTTGCTAGCCAAATGCTATTAGACAAAGCACTGCAAAAACCCGGCATACTTTGAATAAAACCATGGAAATATGCCAATATGTGAGCTGACTAAAATATTTCAATGAGCAGTTTTAAAAAGAAAACAATTATATATTCTAATAAACTCGAATTTCGGGTCTTGGAGTTTGCTCCCTATCAAAACGCTGGATAATTACATGTAGTTTGTTTATTTGGAGTCCAACGCCACCCTCTATTGTTTTGATGACAGCGAGAGCACCTATCTATGTTTTCCTTGAAACTTTGACAAGTTTTACTTGAACTACGGATTTCAGACGACACACTGTGTCATAACCGAAATAGAGTTTATTTCATCAGCTTGTGGTTAATATGGAGAAATATTTGCCTCAAAAGGGAAAGGTATGCGAAAATAACGAGTGCTGTAAGCATGAGTTATTTTCGCGGACCTTTCCCTTTTGAGGCAAATATTTCCCCATATTAACCACAAGCTGATGAAATAAAATATATATTACATTTCATCTGATTATTTTGTCAACGAATGACACTTTTAAAACGTAGTGATCTCAAGTCAATAAACCAGATTTTCGGTAGAAGGAAATTATTCACTGTGACGGGGAAATAATTCCCTCCACTTTAAATGACGTCACTTTTTTATCCATGACATTTCTAAAAATAGACACATGAAATATAATATATGAATATATTGTCACGGTGAGGAAACTACATAGACGGAGCCATTGGCTCTGTTAAGGAAATCTTGTGTGGGTTTTTCCGGTCACGTGCGGCGCCGTCAATATCGGCTGTTTCGGTGGACACGAAAACGTAAGTTTTCCATTTATTGTCAAAATTTGATTTTATACTGAACACTAGCGAGAAAAGGGGAATTGTATGAGGGGCCCATGACTTTCAACTTACTTCCTTGTCCGTAGGGAGTTCCAAGTCGGCGCGGTTTTGTCTGAAACACTTTTGCCGTGAGCCACGGCGAGGTAAACAAAGGTCATTTTCTATAATGACCACAGGCTTTCTATTGCTCTTTCTGCATAAATATTATTTATCTAAATGTTTACACCGTCCGAATGTATGAAGTGATTATCTAATCCTTCCGCACGTGACCGGAAAAACCCACACAAGATTTCTTTAACAGAGCCAATGGCTCCGTCTATGTAGTTTCCTCACCGTGATTGTGCTGCTCTTTCAAAAAGAGTTTCAGCTGCGTGGATATTCGATCCCTGTAAATTACTGATTCATCTTCCAAGGTTTGGCCCATTTATTTATTTATTTATTTCAAACGACAAAACAAAAGTTCTGTTCACAGTGGTGTAAATAATGTTCAGACACACAAATGCACGTCCAAACAAGCAATCATCTCAGAGTTTATCAGAGAAAGTAGGAACCAACCTGCAGTGTTATTTTAAAAACTTCGTACGAAATACTGACAAGTTCTGTCGGTTCGTCAGCGATTACCGTGGCGTTCCTCTTCCTGTTTGGATATAGTAATGCGAGTTCTCCAAACGACTGAAAACGGCCTGGAAAGTCAGAAAAGTAGGAACGGTTTTGCATGATATCTACAGTAAGCCAAAACACTTTGCTATGTACGTTAGGGTGATGTATGACACCGTCACTGTTATGTAAGGCCCAACTTCGTTACTCGTGAATACAACACACTTAGTCAATTTGACTAGATACTGGTTTAGGCAAAATATACTACTCAAACTTTGATAGGGATCACTTACATATTTCTGTATGGGTTTATATGTTACAAGAGTTTTGCATAAACTCTTTACCATATTGTAAAACTCTTAGATTTGTGCAAGATGGACGCATTTTGCTGCCCAAAAACTAAATGTAACTTGCACTATGCTATATCCATATATGGTATCCAGCATTTTCTCCATTTCCAACAATGTTTTTCAAAGGCTTCTTTCTCAGTGTCTTTAACAGTCGGCATTGAGAGGTAAAGGTTTCAAGATCCATTTCCACTAATCATTTTATTGATCAGTTTGGCGATGTAACATACTGTAAAACCAAACATGATACATGCCACATATAAATTTAGCGTGAATCTTTTAGGGTGATCCCTAGCTAGCAAATTTTGAGTAGTATGTTTGGAATGGTATAAGAAATACTGTAAGTCGAAATGGTTTACCCAAGTAATAGAATTTTAATTTACTTCGCAAGTCTGTGAACAGATGAGCTTAGAAAAGTCTTTGCTGATGTAACCTTTAGGAGAAATGTTGGTATTTTGTACCACACACTTGCCAAGTGTGGTAGCTATCTACCTACTTAAACTGAAAAGTTAAATAGAAAGATTAATTTTGTTCGAGAAAAATCTAAGCTTATTGAAATAATATGGTAGACTATTCTTTATTATACACTCACCAAGGGTGTTGACTAAGTGTCCAAACTTTTTACGGCTCTTTTTCTCATCTTTCTTTACGTTGACGTTTGGTCCCTTCTTCTCGCGCCCCTTCGATCCCTCATCTTGTTTCGTTGACTTTGCGAATACAAAATTACACAATAGCATGAAGAATTTTTGTTTTGTCTCAAAGTCAAAATTTGATTTGAAAGAAAAGATTTTTTTTTCTTAAACTCTGAACTACAAAGATTTCGACATGGAAACAGTACTGTATACAAATTGGGGAAATACAAATGTAACCCTCCAATTGTGCAATGTATAGTTTAGTATTTTTTTCTCTCCCTTTACCCTTTTCCAAGCAGCAAATTTTGGACCACACCAATTGAAAGCATTTTGCAAATGACAAATTAACAGTTGTTAAAAAATGATTTTTCTATATGGTAGGATAGAAAACATTGTGGGAAAAGGAGAAAATGCTGGTAACCAGCATTTTCTCCTTTTCCCACAATGTTTTCAAAAGGCTTCTATTTCTGACCAGTAAAAACCAGGGATGGTTTGGGAAAAGGTTAAGTTTCTATCAACATCAATAACATGCTCAATGTATCGACCTCTAAAGTCGTTTCATTTCATATCACATGGTCAAGCGGACCATGTTTAAACTACATGTACCCTGAAAAAGAGGCCAGTTTTTTTCCCGCACTTTTTTCTGTCCTATCAAAGACAAATCTTATCATTTTAGAAATATTTAGTTTGTCGTCTGCTAATACTTTGAATTTGAACCAGCCTAAAATTTTGTCGTTTGGTAAAGAACTAGTGTAATATGTGTGGCTGCTACAACATAACAGCGATACCAGGCCTTTGATTTTCATTTGAAATCAAAGGACTGAAATTGCTGTTATGTTTAGTATGGAACTTTTTACATGATGACAAAATTTTAATAGATAAACATTTCTGGGAAAGGAAAAAGTGCTAGTTATCAGAATTTCTCCATTTCTCATAATATATTCAAAAGAAAACCTTTTTTTTTTTTTAATCAGGACTGTTTGGTAAAGGGAAGTATGTCCTCTCCTCTTAACACCGGCATATCGCTTTTTTCCTATACAAGATAAATGTAATTTACTGCTGCTTTCTTCACTGCTTTATGTTCAAAACGTAGAAATTCTCAAATCCAAAGGACTAGATGTATGACTGACTAAATCTATACCATTTCCCAATTAACCACAATGCTTTTATGCATGTTCATATATCAAACCTAACACTTTTGTTTTAAACACCCACTTTTGGCAAGGATGGTTGCTTCAAATTTTATTTATTTATTTATTTATTTATTTTTTATTTAATCATTCATTTATTCCATTTATTTAGCTTGTTATCATTAATAGTAATAGTAGTTGCAGTAGTAGAAGAAGTAGCCATAATAATAGTAGTAGAGCTAGTAGTAGTAGTATCATTACTGACGTAAAGAGAGACAGAGCCAACAAAAAAAAAAAAACTATTGACAATGCACACTGTACCTCTTTTTTCGAAATATCTACTCTACCCTCGTCGTCCCTGCCTATCTCTGTCTCGTCGATTTCGAACATTGACTGCAAACGGCTGGGTGGTGAAGGGTCATCTCCTGTAGAGCTTGTCTTCTCGTCCTGCTTAGTGTCTAAATAAATGGACACCTTGCCATCCAAAATGATATAGAACCTGGAATCAGTTGTAAGGAAAAAAGTAATAAAAAACTACTGTAAATCTATAATGTCGTGGAAAAACATGTTTTGTTGACTCTGGAGCATTTCCTTTACCTACACATAAGACTTTCTTTTTAATGTTAACTCTTTACCAAACGCCAAAATTTTCGACTGGTCCAAATTGAAAGCATTTGCAGACGACAAATGAAACGTGACTCAAAAAGTGAAATTTGTTTACAGCAGGGTAGAAAACATTGTGGGAAAAGGAGGAAATGCTGGTTTCTCCTTTTTCCACAATGTTTTCAGAAGGCTTCATTCTCAGGGCCGTGAAAACCAGGAATTGTTTGGGAAAGGTTTAATGTTGAATTTCACTCGTGGTTCTAATTTTGATGATGTAGAGATGTGGAATTTTAAACGTAATGACACTGAGCAGCTTTTGAAAGAAAAAAGTTTCCTGGTTTGGTAGGTCAGCGAAACCGGGAAGTTTTTCTATATGTATTTATGGTAAGTGAAAAAAATGAGAGAAGCAGTGTGGAAGGAAAGGAGGAAAAAATGACGAAAGAAAGACCCAACTCACTTTACGCCTATGTCGCCGTGTCTCTCAATGACGTCATCCTCCTTAAAGCGTGATAACTCTGCCTTTTGTAAGACGTATGCTACATCATCTAAGAAAAGCAAAGCCAGGGATTTTCGTAAATCTAGCACCTTTTCAAAACTTTGCTAAATAGAGACATATCCTTTTGCTTAGTAGCGGACACTTTTAAAAACATTTTGTGAAATGTGAAATTATATACATGTATTAACCCTGGGAGTAGTAAAATATTTCATGATTGCCAGGATTTTTTAAGTATGTAGGGCCTAACGAGTTGATATCAATATTGCCCTTCAACTCCTATCATTACGCACCATTCTGTTAAATGGCTAGAAATCGTATACAATACAGTTACCATGAAAACAAAACCCTTACTTTAACTTCCGATAGATAAGAATTCTAGAGTTCATTCTCAACAGTGGACTGACTGGCGTACGCTTTTGTTACATACCAGTAAAAATAGAAATTATAATACTCGAATAGGTTTTGTAAAATCTCTGTATGTAGACTGGGTCTTAAAAAGATATAGAAATATTTTTCACAGTCAAAATTGGAAATACATGTACAATGAACGATGAACTGATTTAAAAAAAAATGCTGACGTTATATCTCTGACTTATGCTGAACGATGAATTGATTCAGGAAAGCACTATACACAGAGATACACACATACACCCCCCCCACACACACACACACAAAACTAGTTTACAATTCAACACATGAGATACTTGGGAACTATATTTTTAAGCCTTACCTTTACTGAGTTGTCTTAAACATGGTGTCTTCATCATAACTATGGGTAAGACATTTTGAATTTCTCTTTCCGGTCTGAGACCAGGGGGCGTCTCAAACAAAGTTACAATTGAATCGCCAATCTTTTTTCTTGTCATTTTCTTAGAGATATATTGTTACTTTACATGTCAACATTCATTAGGCACACACCAAACACTCTATACAGGAATTGTCAAAAAGCGTTGCCATGTATAAAATTGTTGCCACATACTAGTATCTTACACTCGTTTCACCATGATGTTATTCACTTCTTTATGCTGTTGTCTAATGATTTAATTAAATAAGATAACAAACATAACAGAAATAATGAACCCATACGAGGGTAACTATATTTTAAAATAGTTTGAGTAATGATGAAAAAAAAATTCTAAAAAAGCTCATGCACAAATTTGTTTGGTATTTTGGCGTGAGTATTAACACTGTGAAGCCCAAGGTCTGAACATCAGCCCCCCTTTTTTCTATATGTGTTTTCAAATGTTTTTAAATATAAATGTATTAAAATGTAAGGCTAGACTCCAGAATTATTAGCTTACATGTATGTCCAAATCAATATCAAATATCAAATTAAATCAACAGTTCAGAACAATAACGAAGCACTCATAGCGCTTTAACCCTTTCCCAAACAAGCCCTGGTTTTTACGTGTCTGCAGTAAAAGTCTTATGAAAACACAGTGGGAAAAGGAGAAATTGCTCGTTACGAGCAATTTCTCCTTTTCTACAGTATTTCTACCCTTTTTGAGAACTTCCTGCCATATTTTCCAAATCTAAAATTGACGTCTGCAAACTCTTTCGGTTTGGAAGGGTCCAAAATTTATTGTTTGGGAAAGGGTTAAGATATATCGATGGACATCGTCACTAAAAAAAAAATCGTAAGTTATCTTGAAGTCCGTAATCCGACAGAAATGATCCTCGTTGCAGAAAAAAAAGGCGAAAGTAATTGTGTGTCGACTTTCTCTTTACTTTTATTTTTTATTCAACTTTGTTTCTACTTTTATACTTCATTACCTTTACCTTTCATAAAGCTGCTTATGTGAAGGTACAGTTTTACACGTCTTCGAATGTCACATTCTCATATGTTACATACGAGATACTATGTAAACAACTGTACATAGTAAACAATGATATACATGTATGTATATTTTGTAAAGAGTAAAAATGTAAAGCTGAAATAAGAGAAAGGTAGATTCTTTCGAATTCAGAACGTTTTTTACGAAAAGGAAAGAAAAATGACGGGAATGTTCATACTAAATTTACATGCTTTTCCGGACAGTGTGGTTCATTCAGACAGCACAATTTTTGCATTTACTTGTATCGTTGGAAAATGATTACAAATTACTATCGCAATGTATTGATCTCGCTTATTGACTAATTTTTTTTATGCACTTTTATTGGAACCAGCACTGGATTTTATGTAATGCGCCCGTAAGTGTACAAACTTTTGTTCCGTTTACGTTGACAATATTTCCACTGATACTCTACTAAAATTCCGATAACCATTTTTCTTCACCAAAATTGTGCACGATCATTTAATCAGTATCACACAACAAAACTTACACCATCACACAACCATTTAAGTGCAAGGTGACATGCCAGGAGCTAATTAATTTAACGATTTCGTTAATGTTTAATGTTGTCAATAGAAACCCAGAACATTAGCAGATGGTTTGGGGTTTTAGTCCATGTACGTAGTTAGTCTTTCTGCATGCTCTTAATCGATTGACATGTATTTCCTTTGTCTGTTTGTTTGTCTGTTTGCCGATCCGTGAGGCAAGGAATCACTGGGTTGAAATGGACAGACTTTCCTATAATCTGGCATGCATACATGTATTAATTGATTTTGTCCTCTTGGTACTATATTTTCAAAGCGTTTTCCACAAGTTACCTAAAAGAAATAACATTAAATACTGTTTTAAAAACACATTAAATGATTAATTAAGAATTCTGTAAAACTGTAGAAATCGCAGTATTTAAACACTACAGGAATTCAAGAACATCGCTAATTATAATAACCACATTAATTTTAAATCCTCGCACATTAAAAACACAATATTCCTTACTAACATTCGTACAAAGTACACGATACGTTCTGTTTAGTTCAATGATTTTAACCCTTTAGCTGCTAAACGCGACTCACTGACCTTTTGCGGACAGTTTAGATCAAGCCTGAGGGATAAGATACAAATTTATTCATTGATATGCCTAAAAACAACCTGTGCAGTAATGGGTTAGATCTAACCAACCACAAAAAGAAACCCTTACTCCTTTTATGAAACATCAAGTATACGGATTTTGGTCTACCCTAATTCTATATGGATGAAGATCGACTGTCCCTCGGCAATGTATTTTAGGGGCCCCAGTCTCGTATTAATAGAACCCGGAAAATACATGAATAAATAAGGTGTCATTATATGACTGAAAAAAAAATCTTAAAAGTGGCTATAAAATCAACGTTAAAAGAGATTGCAATGTGATTAGAGGGTGTATACTCAACCATTAGACTGCCAAATGCGACCCATTCACGTTTTGAGGACAGTGTAGATCAAGATCAAACTGAACGCATGTGCAGTCTAATCTTGAATCTACACTATCCAATACTGATATCTTTTTTTTTCCTAAAAATAACTTTGAAAATTAATGGCAAAATTTGTGTTTTCGCTATCGACTTGAAAACTTGATGTTAGTTATTTAGCATAACAAGAGTTAACCCATTACCACACAATCCCTACTTTTGACGACCCTGAGAAAGAAGCCTTTAAAACATTGTGGGTAAAGGAGAAAATGCTGGTAACCAGCATTTTCTCCTTTTCCCGCAATATTTTCCACCCTTCACAAAACAAATTTCAAATTTTCAGTCACTTTTATTTTTGTCGTCAGCAAATAATTTCAATTTGGACCAGTCTAAAATTTTACCGTTTGGTAATGAGTTAAGTTTTGGTAATTCACACTTGCGAAACAATTGGTTATGATGTATTGAAAGATTAAACCGGCCCTATACATAAAGCGCAAATGTGATGAAAAAGATAGATAAAACCTTGTATTCTTATTAAAATTGTTGATCCATTCCTTTGTAATAACAGATGTATACACTTCACGGTGTTTGTGGTATGAAACTCACCAAAAAAACTGTAGAAAATAATTAAAGTAACCGTCTTTTCACATTTTCTTTAAAATACCAGGAAGCAGCGCTCTTAAGCCTTTCCCAAACGACAAACTTTTGGACTAGACCAAATTGAAAGCATTTGCAGACGACAATTCAAGTATTGCTGCAAAGTTATATCCGTCTATGATAGGGTAGAAAACATTGTGGGTAAAGGAGAAAATGCTGGTTACCAGCATTTTCTCCTTTTCCCACAATGTTTTCAAAAGGCTACTATTCCAGACCCGTAAAAACCAGGGATTGTTTGGGAAAGGGTTAAAGAAAAAGAAGAAAAAAAGGGGGGGGGGGGGGGTTAGATAGATAATGCATCCGCGTGATACATTATATAAAGAAAGTTATCACATAATGCATGCATGAAATTGTTTTCGTTTAACTGCTAGCTAAATCACTAACTCATAAAGAAGAATGGGCTTTGGGCACGCAGGAAATATACAATTTGCAATAATTTTCGACCCATGTCAGCCTGCGCGGACTGCGCAGGCTGACATGGGTCGAAATTTTTTGCTGATGTATTAATTGCCCCACCCTCTTGATACGAGCTTGGCTCAAATGATTATCTTGCTAAGAGAAAATATATAGAGGATCTCATATGAGTTGGTATTTGGGATAATATCTTATTAAGTAAAGACCTTAGTAATGAAAAACAGCTATTTCCACTAAAATATCATCCTGCAAAATTAACTATAATTAAAAATGATTATTATTAAACTACTTTTACCGATTCATTTTTTCCATTTTTTTCCTTCTTTGAATTATCATTTATAAATCTAAAACCACTATATTCTCAATTCAAAAAAGAGATAATAATTACCTCCCTCTTCAGAAAACTAACAAAAGTATCAAAAAATAATTTCAAGATAGACACAAACGGAATTTCTGATCCGTTAGAAATGTGCAAAAATATTATTTCTGCATAAATCCTTATTTATCAACCAATTAGAATTTTTGCCCCATGTTCACCGGAAGTGCATTAAACAGGTCTTACCTTAAACGAGTCTTCAAAAAATGTTATTAAAAATATATTTTCCGTTTTGCGGAAGTCCACTGTAGCACTAAATCTAATGTCGTCGTAATGTGCCGTCTAGGTTAGCCTGCGCGAGTTCCGCTGGCTGGTCCGATACGACACTTTACGCAAACGTCTGAATGCCTCTTTTTGCAAGTTGCAAGCCATTAAACTCTAAATGTTAAAAAAAAAAAGTTTTGAATGTACATGTACATGCATTGGCTATAGGATTACAGTGATGAAACTTATTTTTGAACTTTTTTACCAAGAAAAAATAATCCAGAGAAAAGATAGTCAAATAATGGTAAACGCTATTCTTCTTTTCCAAATTAAACATGAAATTGTTTAGTAGAATGATAATTTCTCAAAGAGAAATAGTATTTATTGAAACAGACCTTCAGTTTTCAAAAGCAAGGCAAATGAAGGGAGTACAGAACAGAACAAGTTTTCTTTAGGCAAGGAACAAAATGTACATAGAATACAACATAGTATTTGATAAGTCTCTCTCTCTCTCTCTCCTTTCCATCTTTTTTTCTCTTTTCTCTCTCTCTCTCTGCTTTTTCTTTCCCTCATCCTATCTTTGTCTTTCTCATTCCAACGTATGTCTGTCTATCTGTATGTATGCCTGTAAAACATCTCTTTCTGTCTCCGATGTGTCTCTATATCCTTCTTGTCTATGTTTCTGTATCTCTCTGTTTTTCACTGTCTGTCTGTCTGTCTGTCTGTCTGTCTCTCTCTCTCTCTCTCTCCCTCCCCCCCTCTCTCTCTCTCTCTCTCTCTCTCTCTCTCTCTCTCTCTCTATCTCTCAGTAATTAAGTTGACTTATTTAAAGGTGTTTCACTCTGCTTTTAACGTGTTTTAAGTTCTGTCCGAGTAGTATAGCTCATTTGTTTGTTTTCTTTACTTTCAACAAAATAAGACTTGGGCTCTACAGTACCTGGTCCAAGGACATTCTTATGGGACCATCCCACTAGCAGGTTTCGAACCAGGAAACATTGGTTACATATAAAACGCCCTTGCCTAATCACAGTACGGTGGAAGATCCAGGTACACTGTAAAAGAAGATTAAAAAATATACACAAAATGTCAATTTGTCAAATGAAACATTCTGAGAAATTTTGTCAAAACAAAAAAAAAGAAGAACTGTTGAGTGTTCTTTAAGCTAATTTCCTATTGCTTTGAACTCTTTGTTACACATCTTTTGATTGGACAACACTAAATCTCATTAGTTATCGCCTAATCTTGTTGACTTATGATAGACAAGCTAGGCGCTTATCAAACGTGATCTACGTCTGAATTCCCTTGTAATAGGACAAAGAAAAACTGTCCCAGGAAACAGGGGCCCCAGCCCACTGCTTATCAGCATCTAATATACTTATTTTTGTTTTCATATTAGTTCCGATCCGAGGTATCACTTTCAGGCAAAGCCGGCCCCTTGGGGTGTGCTTGTTTGTTTAACCGAAGTTCTTCACTTACAGCGTTCCATACCGTAATTTGGAATCAATTATGTGATTAAGAGATAAATTATCATCTGCTTAAGAACCATGAGAAACTGTTTGGAAAACAGAGATGAAACTTTTCGTACGGGTCATTTAGTGACCGGGATGTAATGTATAACATTTTTAGTTGTTCAATGGGATGTGTCTGTGTGGACAGTTTTTGAAAGCGTGTCTTTTATCCTACTGACAAAAAAGGATCTCGTGATTGTCTGGCACAGATTATGATTAAAATATCCAAAAATTGAAATAAAATTTCTGCCGATACCGACGTTACTGAAAATTTGAAGTAAATGTGAATCTCAAAGATGTAATTTGAAATTATCGTACAAAAATCATTTATTGATTCCCGCTGTTATTGTTCAGACATAAAAACGTGTTATGATATTATAAAAACCCGAGATCTACATACTCGTGTAAAAGGTATTTTCTCCGAATCTAAACGAAACACTGGGAAAGATCAGACAAGTGTTATTTTCAAAGAATCAAAAAATCAACGGCAAATTCGACATAGATGAAACAATGTTTCCAACAAACCAGTATCTCCAAAATTCTAGATCA
Source organism: Tridacna crocea (assembly GCA_943736015.1). Taxonomy (NCBI): domain Eukaryota; kingdom Metazoa; phylum Mollusca; class Bivalvia; order Cardiida; family Cardiidae; genus Tridacna; species Tridacna crocea. The sequence continues at coordinate 24,228,520 of OX031069.1, forward strand.
TCATCTTTTCTCATAAGGGATATTCTTCGTTCTGATGGAGCGTATAACCTCGGGGACAAATATAGCTCCCTTGAGCAGACCTTCGGGAGTCCAAGTGCATCCGTGTACCAAGGTCAAGGGACATCTACGTGCCAAAGTATTGGATATTATCCCAACGCCACAGTATGCTATCCGGACTTCAGAAAAGGTATTTTTTTATCATTTATATTTAAATCTCCCCCTTTCTCCACCTATCTGGAGTTTTAGAAACTCCGAGAAGGAAGACGTCTTGCAAAGTACATTTACAGTTTTACCCACAAAACCGAGCATTATTCAATTTTTTTATTTTCTCTCATTGATTGGTTGGTTGGTTGGTTTATTGATTGATTCATTCATTCATTCATTCATTTATTAATTCCAGTAGTGCATGGAGACAGTAAAGAAAATAAAAAAAAAAATCCTGTCAGTTAGTATGTTAAATTATGAGCTCGATTTTTTCGTTAATATTGAAGATTTTTCCAAAAAAAATTCTATTATAGCACAGATGCACATTTGCACTTCATGGAGTCTCTTTATTAAACAGTGACACTTTTCAGAGCCACTAATTGTCGAAATGTAGAAGATAGATTTCTTAAGAATAGCATAACCTATAGTTTTCTCAAAAACAAGTATAATACCTACTACTTACCCTTATTTTCACGATTTGCGGTTGAAGAGATTATAAAGGCGCATGTAGTTAGTTACTTCAAGAGTTTATTTGCTGAAAATAATAGACGCAGAATCAAAGTGTTTACAAATTGTCTACCAACCAATGAAACAGTGACAGATATTCAAAACTACATTGTACATGTATGTAAAAGACTGCTTCGGTGTGTTTTGGAAATTATATTTTAGTTTAGTATAACAATCTCGTGACAGTTGAAAGGATGGTAAATAACAGAACAGAAAAGAAGCTAAGCTAAAAAGAAAAAAGGTACACAATTGTACACAGTCAAAACAGTAGCAATTATTAAAATGAAATAATCTATTTCTAGAGCGAGTATGACGATGAAAATTGCATACGTTATACAATGAATGTGTAGGTATACTTTCAGGCAAGTTAAAAAATATGATTCAGATAATTTAACTTAAACTTGACAGTACTACACATTTAGTTGACTACTGGACAGCAGGTATATATACAAAGCGAAATGAAACAAAATGTCCAAAGCAAAAGTGATTTAGACATACATGTATATGCTTTGAGTCTCCGAATACCAAGGGCATCTTTGATGAATAGACTGTGCAATAGTAAAACAAAATCCCAGTATGTCTGACGGTATGTAAGACAGTGTAAAACATTTAGAAAAGTCAATAAATAAAAGCATAACAGAAATTTAAGACTATACCAAAGGCTGTAGAACACTTCGTTACCAACGTGTGCAGGTAATTTTATATCAAAATCGTAATGAATATATCAGAAGCTGTACACTTAAGACAACATGGACCATATGCAATCATACGTAAAACGTACTTTTTCTTGTGTTATAAATTACATTCCCTAAATTAAAATAGTTATGAAAATTATAAGAATAATAGAAAAAAGCATAAACACACAAAAGAAATATACATACACCAAAAGAGTCGTCGCAGCGATTTGAGACTTAATAGGTCTATACAAAATTATAAAACACATCATTTATTTATTTAATTATTATTCTTATTCATTATTTTTATTTACGTATTTTATTCATTTAATTTGTATTTATTTATCAGTAGACAAAACAAAATTGGGCCAAAGTTTCACATATAAAATGCATATAATTGGCTGGTATGAAATACTAGTAAGCTCAAATGCTTTTGAAAAATCGAAATCGTTATAATTACTTAAAAATATGTATTTAATCGGTGAAAAAGAATCTTCAAATATTTGTGGGGAAAAAAAAAACATCTTTAGGCCAAACGGAATCGTGAGTAAAAGATGAAAATCTACTATGGGCTGTTCAAAATAAAAGTCTTGTGAAAAAAAAGTCTCTTGATAAAACAAAGTCGAAAGTTATAAGGTACCATGTTTAAAATAGTCGTTTGTAATACATACCCAACTGCACGACGAAAATTTGAAAATGTGTGTATTATAAACCGTTATAAAGTACGTTTTAAATGTTATAAAAAATATCTATAGTCAAAACAAATTGCGATGAAATTTCCATGGAGAAAAAACTCTTGAAAATAAGTTCACACTTTGAAAAATATCTTTACGTAAAACAAAATTGCTACAGACATTTGAAAATATATAAATGTAAAAGGCAAACAAACTAGGTTTTTTTTTAATTTCAGTTGGTAAAACATACTCGTGACGAATACCCTAATGGGCTTTAAATATACTTTCAAGCATTATTTAAAATGAAAGCTTAACGAAATCGTTACTTGAATTTAAAAGTATGCTATAAAATGTTTTAAAGCGCGTTTAAAGCTTTAAACTACTACTATATTACTACTACATCTTTATTGTATTTTAAAAACAAACATATTTTTATAGCAATTACAAAGCTTAAATGATAGAAGCAGTGACAAAGAAAATGGTTTATATCGCTTAAGAGAAGAGCACATGTTGTTACTTGAAAGAAATACAACAATGATTAATTTCTCATCAGGTTACCATGATAAATAAATCTTAAATTGGTTTTTGTTTTTTTTTTCAATTCTATAGACAATAAATTAGTATATTTCTGTATTGTTCGCCAAGTATAATAGTATTTTTAAGTAATTTTGATCTCACTTCTGAATACTTAGTACATTTCAATAAAAAGTGTTATTCATTCTCAATACATGTATTTTTCGAATTACAATTTCTACAAATTCTTTCTCTTACATTTATATTTCTTTGGCGTCCCTTTTTTCAATTATTTCAATCTCTAAAACATGAGAGAAGATTCGGAAGTTCTTAATTTTTGACCTTTGATAATGTCTAGGTAGCTCTCATAATTAAGTGAATGTTTAAATAAACTGTAAAAACGTAGATGAGGGGAGTTATTGATTGATGAGTACCAGGTTTGTTGATACATGTCAAGCATACGTTGTTTAATCAATTCAATTAAACAATATAGTGAATTTTTAAAAAAATTGCAGATTCAGTTTGATCGAATTATGTTGCTATATGATAACATAAAAGCAGTTTACTCTATGACATTGACTCAAAGGCTACTAGGCACGACTGAAGGACCTTTGCTGACAGTGTAAACTAAGAGTAGACTACGTAGAACGCGCAATCTTGGATATTTACTGTACGATACGGTATTTTCTTTTTTCCTTCAAAAATACCTTTAAAACAGCAACATGTGGGTTTGTAATATCGGCTTGATTTTATTGCAACTTATTTCGCAGGTTGAGGCTAAGGTCGTATCTTGATTTTTTTTACAAAACTCTTCCCTACTAGACATGAGAGTCAGAACAACCTCTTTTATTCCTTTCTAAACAACCAAGTTGGGTCAAGTTCCTTGCAAAGGGTGCACTACGTAGCACTGTTCAGAGATGAGAAATGCCGATAAACATTTCAGTATACAGCTTTTAATCAATTAATGTAAAAGGAAAAAAAAGCAGAAATATTCAACTTTTAATTCTTTACTTCGGCGTTTCCTAGCCGTAGGTTCTGTATGCAAAAGTTCACCAGTTCTGCCATTAGGGACTCTAATTGACAAGACATGTTCAAAAACTGCATTTCAACCTTAAGGTTCCGAAACTGGTGAAGACACTACCCATCTGATGACAAAGCCATAATATGTTATAGAAAGTCCGTAAACTAGTGCCCTGATCTAAATGAAATCTTCCTGTATGTGGCGTTTAAGGCACACATAAACATGATATTATAGACCACTTTTATGTAAATTTTTGCCAAGGACACAACAGTAGCACCATGTGGCGGAATGAAACTATTAACCATGCAAGAGAGAATTTGCTTATAGTAACGAATATATACATATAAATGTTTGAAATAGCTTCCATAGCCATTTTAAACATTCATATGTATATATTCACGAAAAAAATATTAATTCTTGATGGTTATCAGAATTTTCCTAAGATGATTTCAAAATGGTCTGCCAGAAAAACTTGTTTCGGCAGATAGTGAGATGAGAGCTGGACACCCTCCATCTGACGCTGTCTATTGATATTAATTAATTAATTAGACTTGTCTGTACTCAATATTCCAGCTTGTTGGTTGTGTATATAGATAGTCCGACAGGGAATAATTTGGTAATTGGTGAAATTAGCCCCGTTCTCTCCTTACAAATACAATAAGTCTTCCATCGTTTTAAATTTTTTCAGCTCTTGTCTCAGATGTTTTATTAGGTGGAAATATATAAATACATAATAATAATATCTGTGATTACCATGCTTTACCAGGAAATTTTACCTTATTATTGCAAAAAAAAAAATAAACGGAATAGGGAAATGTTTTACGTTTGTTTAAAAAAAGGGGGAAGCCCAGGAACGTTGTACTAACCATGTTCACTTATATAGCCGTTAGAGAAAGAGCAACATCGAACCTAGTGAACTGAATAAGGTTGCCGTAGGGAAAAACAGTCAAATAAATTCCAGCTTAATACTATCGACTATACTGTTAGGTAGTCTTTTATCACATGAACATAATTTTATGAATAAACATACCACTGTGAGAGGAAGTTTGGTTCTCTGTTATTGATCATCGAATTGCAACATGTGAAAATGTTACAGTTTAACCCTTTCCCAAACAATCCCTGGTTTTTACGGGTCTGGAATAGTAGCCTTTTGAAAACATTGTGGGAAAAGGAGAAAATGCTGGTAACCAGCATTTTCTCCTTTTCCCACAATGTTTTCTACCCTATCATAGACAGAAATCATCTTTTCAGCAAGAGTTGAGTTGTCGACTGCAAATGCTTTCAGTTTGGTCTAGTCCAAAATTTTGTCGTTTGGGAAAGGGTTAAGGCTGCTGTTTTATTTATGAAGCTCCTCACATCATTTGGAATTAATTTCCGAGGTCATTAGTGTTAGAAAAGAGACATACTTGAATACGTAAATGTTTTTCATCAAATCTGCTTGACCCTTTTCGATAAGAAAGTCGTAGCACAAACCCCATACTTTACATCCATAAACCTTTATCACACAAACCTGTCTGTTGACGACACTTTAGTAAGAAGCCATTTTAAAAACATTGCGGGAAAAGAAGATATAAAGCAGCATCTTTAATTTTCCCACAATTTCTTATAATCTAACAGACAAATTGCATCATTTGAACCGGAATTAAATTGTTATCTGCAGATAAGTTTGCAACAAACTTCACATTTTTGTTGTGTATTGAAAAGTCACCAGAGCTTGGACTTACTACCCCTTTTTCGACGAAACGTTTTAGTGAACTAAACTTTATTTATCACATAACCCCCTTTGTTTTCAATGCAATACAGTCATTCTGAACTTTGTTGTCTGACACGTGTATGGGATAAGTAAATAGTGCTGTACATGTTTACATCCTGTAATGACACACCTCAATGAGAACTAAAACATTGCTTACGTAGGTTTCAGAGTGAAGTTAACGGTCAAAATTCGTAACCATGATAAAATTGTCAATTCAATCACCTTAGGTTTCAAATCAAAAGCAATATATGCAAGTTTCTTTGGAGATTTTTCGTTCGTAATGTACCTGTCAAAGAAGCCATAAGGCTTCATGTAAATTTCGTTATACATATATGACTATGCTTCAACACAATATAGACTATAACTCTAATAGTACAGAACTTTATGCGAAAACAAATCTGACTTGCATAAGCTTGCATTAGCTTTTCAGGTATGAATTAATTAAAGTCATCTACAAAAACCTTGTTCTTCAGCGCGCCACAGGTTCGCTTGATAAATTTTTTGTAGACTCATTCAATAAAAGTTTATCTCAAACACCAACTTCTGTCATATACTATATTGTGGCCCCTTTCGCTAAAGTCAGCTGCACTTTATCTTCCTACCTACACATAAAAAAGGGTTTCTTGTTATACAGAACTTTGTGCAATAAAAAGAATCTGACTTTTGTTGGCTTTTTAGGTAAAAAATTATTAAGCTCGTCTACAAAAGAAATGTTATTAAGCTCGCCTAATAACATTTTTTGTAGACTCCACCCACAAAAGTTTATTTTCAAACACTAACTAATGTGGGACAATGGGACATTCGGACATTTGCGTAAACGGTCTTGTCGGATTACCCAGCGCAGTCCATTTAGGCTAATCCGAGACGGCACTTTACGTTGTTCTTCAGTAGACTTGTCCAAATATAAGACTACATAAAAAGGGAAAGTGTAGTTTCGGATTAGCCTGTGCGGACTTCTTCCGAGATGACACTTTACGCAAATGTCCCAATGCCCCTTTTTCGCGTGTTGCAGGTCATATAAGAATAGTTTCTTGTAATGCCTAATTAATGTTCCATCAACAAAATCATTATCTTCCGATTGCTGTCCGACTGCGGCTAATTCCTACCTAATGACTATCCTGTGTCTTATGTAAACGATAATTCGGAGATAATATTTGACCAGATAAACAATTGCAGGTGTATAATGGCATCGATGATTTTATTAGTTTGATTTTATCCTTATCGGTAGAGTCTGTTTCATACTTCATCACATACCTTGCCGAGAATGGTCAAATTGGCACATTTCGGAGACAGACTTTTGATTAATTCATTTGATAATCATATGATTCAAACTGCATTTAACATTTCCCAGTTCCCAAACAACAAATTTTGGACCCTATCAAACCAAAAGAGTTTGCAGACGACAATTTTAGATTTGGAGAAAATTGCAGAATGTTCTTAAAAAGGGTAGAAAACACTGTGGGAAAAGGAGAAATTGCTCGTTACGAGCAATTTCTCCTTTTCCCATAGTGTTTTCAAAGACTTGTACTGCAGACACGTAAAAACCAGGGCTTGTTTGGGAAAGGGTTAATTTTATATCATCAAATGCCGTCAATGTAGGTATTTCTAATTATGTTGTGTCGTGATCATCTTTATATTGGGAAAAAGCTTCGAATAAGTCTTGCTTTAGGTAATTGTAATAAAACTTCAGCAAAACTTTTAAAGGTATGCTAGACGCTAAATGCTGAAAATAACACTAAAAATCAATCTGAAAACAATAAAGAAGAAATAAATTTTGTTACTATGCAAAGAAATAATCTCGACAATTTTTAATTGCAGTAAACTACTCAATAGACAACATTCTAGACACGACCGTCGTGAAAGACACGCCCATTTCAATTCCAATACCACTTCCGGTCTATATACGCACGAGATCCCCAGGCAGTCATGACGCTTTTGGAAAGCCAAAAAAGTGCCGTAGAAGTCGGACAGTCTTTACAGACTTGCAGCTGATGGGTCTTGAGAAGAGGTTCGAATCCCAGAAGTATCTCTCCACGCCCGACAGAGTAGAAGTTGCCGAGACGCTTGGATTGACCCAGTTGCAGGTGAAAACGTGGTATCAAAATCGTCGGATGAAATGGAAGAAACAGGTAAAATAAGGAGAGAAAATCTGTCAACAAAAATAGATTTGATAGAGAATCTTACTTAAGATGCCAAAAATCAATCGAAGCTGTCGTATTCATTTTTTAGGCAAACAGCATTTGTCACAAGGAAATTTATCATATAACTCGTTACCAAATGACAATATTTAATATTTGCCCAAATTGAAAGCATTTGCTGACGACAAAATAAAAGTGAGTGAAAATTTGAAATTTGTTTTGTGAAGAGTAGAAAACATTGTGGGAAAAGGAGAAAATGCTGGTTACCAGCATTTTCTCGTTTTCCCACAGTGTTTTCAAAAGGCTTCTTTCTCAGGGGCGTCAAAAGTAGGGATTGTGTGGTAATGGGTTAATCTTATCTCTTGCTTTAAAAACCCGACGGACAAAATATTTAGATGGGGTGCTATGCGATAGATAGATAGATAGATAGATTTTTCAGTTGCTTGTTGGACGTATGGACAAATTTGCATGTAAAGCCAAAAACGGACCAATTTACGTGAAAAGTGAGAATCAGACACGGGCAACACCAGATCATGGGCGATAACAATTTTTGATTTACACCGAGGGAAAATGTAGAATTATGGTACTTTTCTGTCTTTTGTGCCATTTTTGTTTATCAGCCTATGCACTGTATTACTGAGCACAAAGGTCTGAAAAGGACATTAAACTCAGTATTTTGTCAAAGTTCCACCATTTTTCCGTGTATTGTATCAAACAGAAAAAAGTAAATGTCACACTGGTGATGTTTCTGAACCCTCTTTTATTAACGTTCAGGTGTTTGCCTTTGTCTTTTAATTACACTAAATTTCGAAAATGGATGAAGAACTTTTTCGACAATGCAGATTTCTCCCTTTGGAAGCAAAGAAGTTGTAGAAATATCTTTCAGTCATGACAAAATGTAATATCATTTGAATGATGAAATACTTACCATTTCAGTTCCATTCGAATGCACATTTCCCCCACCCACTACATAAATTGAATGGATTTTTAATCGGTAATATTATTTATTACTCAGGTAATACAAGGAGGCAGTAAGGAATCTCCAACCAAACCTAAAGGCAGACCGAAGAAGGACTCTGTTTCTTCCATGTTTCCAACAAATTCCTATGAAGACCGACCACTTCACGGCTCGGAGGAACACGGACGTCGTTTACAAAACGAATACGGAGGAAGTGACGTGATAAATATGTCACATCAACCAAACCTATTTCCGGATAGAAGCCATGCAACATCTGAATGTAACACGTAACAGAAACTTTATATGTGAACAAAAACTTGGCTGAGCTTACAAATTGGTGCTTTTTTCTTTATAAATAAAGTTCGTTCCTATGGCATTATGTTTTATTTATTGTTATTTAATGTTATCTTTTTAAAATTATTCATTTTTTATTTATGTTACAAGAAAGTGAAGTCGGGTTACTTATTCACCTAGCATTCCAGTTGGTATTCTTAGAATGATCTAATATTTAGAAAGTAATTCTATTTCTGATTGGCTAAACCAGTTTGTATAGCCAATTAGGAATTGTTTTGCTTTAAAATTTAGAAAATTAATTACAATAAGAAAACATTTCAAGCCTTATCCAGCTAAATAACTAAAATCAAATTTTTATTTCGAAAGTAAAAATCCAAATATTACTATTTCAAAGTTATGTCTTGAGGAATAATATCTCCTTATCGGACAGTGTAAATCCAAGATCAGACTGCACGTTCTGTGCAGTCTGATCTTGATCTACACTGTCCGCCTAAGGTCAAACTTCGCCATTTCAAAATTATGTTTTCAGGAATAAGATCTCCTTAAAGGACAGTGTAGATTCAAGATCAGACTGCACGTTCTGTGCAGTCTGATCTTGATCTACACTGTCCACAAAAGGTCAGTAAGTCCAGCCTTGCAGGCTAGGGGTTAAAACGAATGATAAATACTGTAGCCTTTGGACATCTGCTGCACTGTTTATCAACTTGTCTTAGACTTTTTTATGTAAATAAATCTGGGCCCAGTTTCATGAAGAAACTCAGGTCTCTTATTTCGGTCAAATCTACGTACATATCGTTGTCTCCGCATATCATATTCTTCGATATCGACCTGTCTGCTATGACGCAACACCGACCCCCCTTATACCTGGGAAAAGTAGGGCTTATACTGAAGCTATTAGCCTATCAACCCATTATCTCCCGCTAGATGACATTCTACAAATACATATCTATCTAATTTGGGCATTCTGGGTACAGAACCGGACTATTTTTCTACACAACAACCATTACTTTGAATTTCAGGTTTGCTCAATAAAACCTACCTGGTGCGATTCATTCAGCTATGATCAGCAGTTTAGGGGAATCTGGAGCTAAAACAGGCCTGGTTTCTCTTCGAATGTATTGATTAAAGCTATTTTATCCATTCCTACTTTAGAGCGTATTACTGCAATCCCCCGAAAAATGGTGGCGAGTGATGCGTCATAGTAGACAGGTAGAATCTTCGAAGAATATGACATGCGCAGACAACGCCTATTACCCAAGCATGTAGGGGTTGTTTTAATAAATGGCCGGTGCATAGATTACATGCTAGCCTTTTGCCAGAATATTATCACGTCAATCAAACCCAAAACCTGTGATGCAGAATGCCGACGCCCTACCCATCCACCTCTGCCTCCCGCCATATTAGTATAGGGATGCATTTCTTTTTTTTGGGAGGAGGGAGGTAAAAAAAAATAGATATGGCGGCAAGCTGGCATCATTATATTAGTTATATTGGGGTTTAACGCCACTCTAACACCTAGGGTCATATCATGGCGGTCGGTGACGCACATGTGTTTCCTGGCTTTCTCACATCGGTACTAACACAACTTTCTTTCCAAAGCCACCGACTACTTTCCTCATATTCTTCAGCAGAACTGAGAGGCGAAAATACTCCAGAAAGAAAGTTTACCTCAACCGGGTATAGAACTCACAACCACCAGATCATAAGTTCGACACGCTCACCACTGAGCCACCCTGGCGGGCAAGCTGGCTTGAATTCATACAATAGTGCAGTCAAGAAAAATCAACACGCAAAAGAGGTACACTAAGCCAATCGGACCTTAACCCTTTCCCACACAATCATATGACGACTTTTGACGACCCTTGGAAAGAAGCCTTGAGGCCTTTTGAAAACATTGTTGGAAAAGGAGAAAATGCTGGTTACCAGCATTTTCTCCTTTTCCCACAATCTTTTCTTCCTTATCAATAAGCAATTGCACCATTTGCGACATATTGAAAATATCGTCTCCAAATTCTTTCAATTTGTACAGGGCTAAAATTTTGTCGTCCTGTAAAAGGTCAAACCTTTGTTTTATGCCGTCAGCATACCTTTTATCTAAGCCGCTCGCCATATTTGAATAAGGATGCGTCCAAATTCCTGGGATGCATTTTTTTTCCATGAGGATGTAAAGATTAAACATGACGGCAGTCTGGCACCAATTCAGATTGCAAAAGTACAGTCAAAGAAAACTCAACACACAAAGAAGGTGTTCATATTGTAATAGACATGGCTTTGGGGTCGATGGTAGCCTGGCATTCAGGCCCTGCATTTAAGCCATTCTAATAAGCAAGGTACACAACTACAGCAAAGTCACAGATATATGTGTTGTTACTTGCCCTTCTTCTGAAATACAGGCGTTAAATCAGACATTGAGAACACAGAGTTTTCGTTTTGCAGTTTTACTTGATGATTTTGTTTCAATGAAAAAGCTCTAGTTAACGGACTGACACCAGTCTAGGGTCGATGGGTGTTTCCTGGTAAACTGTGGGACAAATCTTGAATCAGACAGAAAATTTTTAGACTTACCCAATTTGAAAGCAGTTGCAGACCACAAATTACATGTGGCTAAGATGGTAGAATTAATCTTTGGTGGCACGAGAAAAAAAAAAAAGAAATGTGGGAAAAGGAGAAAATGGTCGTTAAAAGTCGTCATTGTGTGGTAAAAGATTTAAGCATCTGTTAACCCTTTCCCAAACAATCCCTGGTTTTTACGACCCTGATATAGAAGCCTTTTGAAAACATTGTGGGAAAAGGAGAAAATGCTGGTAACCAGCATTTTCTCCTTTTCCCACAATGTTTTCTACCCTGCTGGAAACAAATGTCAATTTTTGAGTTGCCTTTATTTTGTCGTCTGCAAGTGCTTTCAATTTGGACTAGTCTAAAATTTTGTCGTTTGGTAAAGAGTTAAAGGTATCGACCTATGTCAGCCTACGAAGCCCGCACATGCTGGTCTATGTCTTAACTGTTTATTGTTGGTACATTTTATGCAGGCCCAAGGACCGTTCTACCTGATGATTGAGTCACAGTTGTTAGACAAAATGGATTTTATGGGATGACTTGCTTGGTATAGTGCCTCAAGGAGATGTACTAAAACCTCTTTTCACAAAACGCAGTTCATTTACATGTTAAAACAATGAGACAAAACGATAAGTGTGCCTCTTTGGCCCTTTATCCCATTACCACACAATCCCTACTTTTGACACCCCTGAGAAAGAAGCCTATAGAAACCATTGTGGGAAAAGGAGAAAATGCTGGTAACCAGCATTTTCTCCTTTTTCCCACAATGGTTTCTACCCTTTACAAAACAGATTTCAAATTTTCGGTCACTTTTATTTTGTCGTCTGCAAATGCTTTCGATTTGGACAAACCTACAATTTTGTCGTTTGGTAATGAGTAATACGAGGACAGAATTCAAAGGTAAGATATAGTCTGATCAAGTAATTATCAAAGTAGACTGACATCGAAAAAGAAGAAAAAAAATTAATACTCTGACACAAGTTATAACATCGAGGCAAAAGCGTTATCTCCTGCTAGATGGAATTCTACAAATACACGTCTATCTAATTTGGGCATTCTAGGTACAGAACCGGATTACTTTCCTATGCGACAACCGTTACTTTGAATTTCAAACAAAAAGAAATATTTACTCAATAAAACGCTATCTGGTGCGATTCACTCAGCTATGATCAGCGGTTCAGAGAAATCTGGAGTTACAACAAGTCTGATTAATTTTCTCCTCAAACGCATTTATAAAAGCCAATTTCTCCATTGCTACTTTACAGTGCGTATGACTACAATTCCTCCCCCCCCCCCCCCCCACCACCACCACCACCACCACCCATAAAAAAGAATTTCGTTTGTATATAGGGGGTAATTTCGTAGATATTTTTTCTCTTCAATATGACACAGTCAGATGTCCGACCAATTACCAAACTCGACTTATAATCGACAGAGTAGACAAGATCCTAAATCGGCTCTGACTAGGCTGTAAGCGGCAATTATTGTAAATAAAACGACAGCGCCATCACAAAAACGGAAAACTTTGGATGGGCTACAAGAAAACTTTGCATTTCGACCTAGAAAGATCTGCCTCTTCCAGTAATTATTTAACTCCAAGGCTGCTAAGTGCGACTCGTGGACCTTTTGCGGACACTGTAGATCCAAGATCAGACTGCACGGAACGTGCAGTCTGATCTTTGATCTGCAATATGAGATATGGAGCTTTTTTTCCTAAGAAAAATTACCTTAGAAATATCAGAATTCGAGTTTTTACTATAAACGATTCATTTTACTTACATTTTAGGAGGGTAAGAGTTCAATTGGTTCATTGGTTCATTCTTCGGTAACCAACTGGTTACTGTACCTACAGTATTGCTGATTAAGAACTTACTAACTTGATTCGAACCAATTCTTTTTTTTTTCAATTAATCATCTCAATAAATCGGAGCGGAGTTTTCTAACCAAGTCGGCCACAGGACTTTGCAGCGGCGTTGTGTTAAAAAGTGTAACATTTCCAGGACTTTTGAAGATTTCCGAGACCGTGGTATCGTGGTATTAAAAACCGACAAAATCCGACGTCCTTCGTCATCTACTGTCGGGCTTCCCTGTAACCGACTTACTGAGTATTCCGAACATGGTCGCCATGACCGATGTTTCTCGATGAATTCCGTTTGTGACCACCGTTAAAAACCTCAAGGTAAAGATACGGAGTAAGTCCATGCTGACACTGTACATTCTGAGCAGTTTGATCTTTGGTAGTGGACCCGCAATAGAAAACAGCTATTTCCACTATAATAGTATCCTCCAAAATTTGCTATGATTAAAAATGAGTATTATTGTACTACATGTACTTTCACCGAGCCTCGTTTTCCTTTCAGTCTTTTTTAGAATTATTATTTATGATTCTTAAACCAGTATATTCTCATATGAAAGGGAGTTTATAATTACCTCCCTTTTCTAGAAACTCAACAAAAGTTTCAACAAATGATTTCAAAATAGACATCAAAGGAATTTCTGGTCCGTTAAATATTAAGAGTATTATATCTGTATAAATCCATACTTATCAACTATCAAAAAAATCTATGCCATGCTGCGGACTTGAAGTATTACGGGTCTACTTCCTTAAAAAGTACCCTTAGCTGTGTGGCGTTAAGTCATTGATCAACTCATCGTAAAACAGATAAATGCAAACCATTAACCTTTAGGCTGGTAAGCACGGATCAAGGACCTTTTGCAGACAGTGTAGATCAAGATCAGACTGCACAAAACCCGCAGTCTAATCTTTGATCTACACTGTCCGAAGAAGGAGATTTTTTTTTCGAAATAAAAAGAAAACATATATAAGTGTGAACTAACAGTATAAATAACGTTTTTACTATCAATTTGAAAATTAAATTTAATTTTTTAAGATGGACAATTGTCAAAAGAACTAACTGAAAGGAAACCAGGCTTAAAAAAGTTCCAAAGACCTTTTTCTAACGCCGTGTCAGTGGTAAATGACGGGCCTCCCCGGCCTTAACGCTAATTTCTGTATCTTATTTCGTCTGATCGGCGGGCTTATCAGCTTATAATCAGTAATCACATGTTTTCACGTCCACAACAATTTTGGTTTCTCAAATCTACTTTTTAGCGGATTTGCTATTGCAAATCCGCTTACTGTGATCGTTTTGACCGGAACCAAATACATCATCCGTAACGACGCATGCGCGCTTAGTTTCAGTTTTGCATGGATGAGTTACAGGCTAATAACGCAGATCTACAAATCCGATCAATTCTGACCCTGAACAAGCCATACAAATTAAGGCTGATTTCTTTATCGAAATTTCACCAAAACTAAACAATTGTCAATCTAAATTACTTTAATACTAAAACAAAGTTTGTTCTTTTATTTTTCAAAATGTAGCGTATGAACATTATTTACACTGCCCTCGTTTTCATTCAAGAACTTTCATTCACAACTTGTATCATCCGCTGCCAAATAAACAAGGAGATTAAGCAATTTTCCCCCGATAAAATCACATTTTCAACTATGTCTTATTTAAAAAATTGTTCACTGTTCAGAGAGCCAGCTAGAATTTGGCCATAAATGATATAAAAAGCCCTGTCGATAACGAATATACAGAACCCATAAAGCCGACCTAACCTAATTGCGGCCACTCGTATGACACTCTCGATGAATTTCCGATTTGTTTGAAACATTTTTGCAGAACTTTTGATAGTATGGAGATCGTGCAGTGTATAAAAAAAATGTTTGATTTATATGCATCCTGTAGCATAAAGGCTTGGAACCAATATTTCTCTCTTGTCATCGACGGTAAGAAATAATTTATTTACAAACGGCCCCGATCAAGTACGAACCCGTGACACGAATTTAACTGAAAGTTTTTGATGGAAAATCGTGTCCTTTTCAGTGAACTAGACATCCACTAACGTGAATCCTAAAGGACTCAGATAGGCTTCCAATTTGTCTTCAGGATGTAAAACTTCATTTTTAGTCCCTCTGATACCTTGAATTTTATTTTGTGACATTTCAGCAAAAAAAAAAAAAGAAAAAGGCCGAGGTAGTAGATCATTTATGACAAAGGATGCACAGAAATGCATCTATACGTCTTTCTTTTAGACATATAGATTTGACATCTTTGATATATTTCTGATCCTGTGAATTAGAAGTGCATTTACAGAGCAAGTTATATAACTATTTTTACTTATTTAAATTCTTATTATGAACTGCAGCTCAGCCCATATTTAAGACAGTGACTGTGTTTTATGTATTTCAAACCTTAGCGTGAAAGTATGCCTATATAGTTTTTAAACTTTCATAGAGTGACCCAATGCCATTAATCCTTAGGCTGATAAGTGCTACTCAAGGATCTTTTGCAGAAAGTGTTATGATCAGACTGCACAAAAGTGCAGTCTGATCTTTGATCCATACGGCCTTGTAAGAAAGTATTTTTCCCAAAAGAATTAACTTCAAAATAGCAATAATTGGATTTGTACATTCAATTTGAAAGTTTTAATTTAGGTATGTTAAAGTCATTTTTTACTCTGCATGGCAACATGTCACACTGAGTGTGATCTTGATCCATTCTGGCTGCAAAAGTACCTTCAGTTGTACCAAGGGCTTGGATTCACATATTTAAAAAAAAGGACTATTTTCTGCCCGGTGATGTGTAATGATTTTAACCCTTTTCCCAAACAAGCCCTTGATTTTACATGTCTGCAGTAAAAGTCTTTTGAAAACACTGTTGGAAAAGGAAAAATTGCTCGTAACGAGCAATTTCCACAGTGTTTTCAACCCTTTTTGAGAACTTTCTGCCATTTTCTCCCAATCTAATATTGTCGTCTGCAAACTCTTTTGGTTTGGAAGGGTCCAAAATTTGTCGTTTGGGAAAGATTTAAGTCTTTTCTTTAGACCATGAAAATGGATTCATTCAAAAATGCATTAGATGTAATAAATGACAGGTATACCAGTGTATAAATATTAATTTCAAGTAGCTCATAATGCTACAACAGGTATTTTTTGCACATACTGGTATTTGCAATGATTTAGTTAATATATAGTGTGCAAGGTTGGCAAAGAGCAGGTCAATATGAGTTTTGACCAGCCTGGCAGCTTTAACCGGTTATAAACAGTCAATACTGGTCACAAGTGGTCGATTGGTGTGGTTGATTGGGGTGGTTGATTTGGTTGATTAATTCACTGGCTTACATGTATACCTGTCTGGTTTCTAAATTAATGTTAAAAGCTGTCCTCTTATATCCTGTACATGAAGGTTTATTATTATATTATCATCTGTATCATAGTTTTTATTATTAAGGCACTTTTTTATTTGATCATAATTCAAAAGACAGTATTGCTGGTCAACCTGCATACAGGTGGGGTTTTTTTAAGCGAACAATTTTTGTCGATTATCATTTCTTACAGGTTAGATAATGTTTCTACATGTGACCAGGTGATAGGTTTTTTCCTTTATGTGTGTACAGTACTGGTTGTACTTTGATTCCATGTTCTTCATTCCTTTTGGTTATTTAAATGTCCGTTTCATTCATTTCCGTTCATTGAAAGCATTGCATCTTTTAAGTCAGGTGATTGACTTGAGCGGCAGATTTCATTGTGTTTAGACGGCCATCTTGGCCATATTAGAAAATTTATTTTTCTATCAAGTTTAACTGGTTTTTGTAAGCTTATTTGGCTTTCAGTTTAGGTTGCATTAAGCCAGCTTGTTATCTCTACGCGTGTGCATTGAGAAATTACCGTATTATTATGAGTTTTCGTGTTCATTGACTTTGCGCGTTTATTATGGCAGCATTGGCTAATTTAGGCAACGACTGTGTTTTAACATTGCATGTTTTATTCATAATATTATTCTTGCATGTTCTTCTTATTACAGCTACTAACAGCACAGTGTGGAGCTGGTGTAAGAGTAGACAACCCACTTGTACTCAGTTCTGTGAATTGGTAAGTGACTGTGTAATGTGCTGTAATTCAATGTTTGTTGTATGTCTTGTTCTATGGAGTCTTTAGTGTTTTTTTAGTATTAACTTTGTACATACGTGAAAGAATGTTTCTGTCAACCCATTTCTTTATGCTTTGGATAAGGCATAAAGTCCTAGGTTGTTGGTACTTGGGTAGATTGGTCAAGTTTGGTTAAAACCTGTTTTCTATGATATCTACTTTGCAGGAAGTATCAAGTTATTTCTGTGAACAAGTATTTAGTATTGTTTTTATTGTATATTTCAGATACATGGGTTTTATGGTTTCATGGTTTCAAGTTTCACATATGATGTACTGTGTATGCTACTCTACTGTCTACTTGATTAAGAAACAGTTTTAAGAAACCAGTGATTTTGTGTTTGACTTAAATCTTTAACCAACCGGTTATATTTTGGCGCCCAACGTAAATACTACCACTACAGTTATTGCTACCACGATCGTTGCGGACACCCAATTCTTTGGAGGGGAGGTGGATATTCATGACATTTTCTTTGTGCTAGCAGTGTTTGACAGTGCACATTCTATTCTTGTAACGTTACGTATTACCACTGCGGAAGCAAGATTACGTTAACCATTACCACTGCGGAAGGAAGATTGCGTTACTTATTACCACTGCGGAAGACGATTACGTTACCTATTACCACTGCGGAAGGAAGATTACGTTACCTACTACCACTGCGGAAGCAAGATTACGTTACCTACTACCACTGCGGAAGACCAGATTGGATCATCAAACATCTTATTGAACATTTTGACGACCATTTATGAACATTTGTGAACTTTTCCTTTTTCCATGGTGTTTCTATGAACATTTGACACTCAGCTTTAAGTGACATATAGTGAACCTGTCTGATTATGCCCATGTACAGTGACATTTCAAACAGCACAGTACACAGTATGCGTGAGTAAAACATTTAGAGAGTATTGTAGTAAGAAAGTGTTCACTTGCACTTTATTATCTGGTGTAGGATATTAATTTTGGTGTGGGATTAATCATTTTTCACTTCCTGTCATTAGTCATTTGCAGAATATTCTCCTGTTTCACATACTGAAACTTTTCACATAGCATATTAGCCACATCAATTAGTCATTGCTGCTATTCGAACCTTTACCTTGAATTTCTTCGCAAAGTACTGGTATTTGGCAACTTTACCCTTTACCTTATTTGCGTATCATCTGGCTTATAGCAACCTGGATTGAATTTATAGAGTCATAGTGATATTTTTCATTGGAATTAACAGTTAAAACCCTTTTCCCTGAAGAATTTCATCAGCTTTGAGAATAATTTGCATTATTTCAGTCTTATCTGCGACTTTGCAATTTTTTTTCCTTCTGTCACACTGTTTTGAATTTTTTTGTGGAATAGCTGATTATCTGTCATCTGCAATCCATTTATTATCAATTTCTGGTTGAGTTTGAGCCCAGTTTGCTGTAAATACTTTGAGTTTTGCTACTTTTGGGATTTTGACCTCGACCTTGACCTTCACATTGACTGTACTTTGACTTGTTTACATTTGTAGTTTATAGTAGTTTGTAGATAAGGTAGATTACTACATAGTAGTTTTCAATTAGAATTTGTGTACATTCCCTGCCCAAATAAGACTATTAATTGATTTCCACTGTATTTTTACCCCAAATTAAATGAAATAACCCTTAGCTTAGACTTTACCACAATTTGCATTTGAAAACATTGAAAAAAAAAAAATTATCATTGCTAGACCTAAGTGAACTTTAATTTCTTATACCCAGAGTAACCATAGGCTACTTTGTGTGTTTTTCATTTGATACTGAAGCTGATATGAGTTAACCACGAGATAGAAAGAGAGAGAAAATAAGTTTGAAAATTTCCGGATAGATTTAACTATTCAAGCCAACTTTTTCAAAATTTATTTTCTTGTGTTTTCGCGATATTTTTTTGAAGAATCTTACAAAACAATCCTTTTTGGACTGTTTTCTGATTTCGCGACATTTTGCTGAAGCTGCCAACGCCTGAAGTAGACCAGAGGATTGCAACCCTTTTTCACCCTTACCTTCCTAGCTGACCATCTGTCACTGGTTACATGGTAACTTGTATATAGCAGCCATCCTTAATCAGGACCACCTGTATATTTCAGCCAATTTTTTTGTTGTACTGGTTATGACATCCTCACATAAACAGTTGTACTGGTTCTAAAGGACTGCCTGTGCGTCAATTTCCAACTTTGATATTCTGTATATAGTAACCACCCTTACCTTGTCATACTTGTATTGAAGAGCTACCCTGTTACATCAACACCTGGTTTAAATTGGTATTAAATGTGATTTTTATACATTGTTGTTTATTATGTGACTTATTTGACCTCTTTGTTGAGTTCCCTATATACCAATACAGAACAGTTGGTCGTAATTCTTACATTAGTGTATTGAATTATCTCCCTTGATAACAGTTTGCATTTGGATCTGTTGATCTATACTTCATTTCATGTGATCAGGACCAGGAAAGCTGCTTATCTTACTGCGTTATTTTGCTGAATACACCATATTTCCCTTGGATAAATCAATCCGACTTCTTGTATTGTGCCACATTGTCTTTTCATATCAGTACCCTTATCCTAAACAGTTACACTTTGTCTGCTGTACCTGAATTTTAGAAGCTGTTGACAACACCTGGACCATGGATTCTTTTGCATAATGTATACCTTTTCTTTCACCACAAGGTTCTGATTTCCATTCCTTGTTTGATTATAAAGCATTTCACCATTATTTGTTCAGCCATCACACTGTTTTGCTGATATACAGATACATTTTTGCGGACACAACTTCTGTTTGCTATCCATTTTGATTCAACCCTTTGCTCAGTTTACAGTGTACCATTGAACTTGTATAGTCCATTATTCATTACTTTTACTACTTACCTACATATGCCAGAATGACTTTGCGGTGATTTACATTCAATTTCTTGCAACTTCACACATACACTCTTAGAATTGTTTGCTTGTACAGTACTGTAAATAGTTACCCATTCATGAATTGTGCATAATTCCTGTTCATAGTTACTAGATCTTTTACAATTGTTCATAATTATGGCATCAAAAGAAGATTTTGATCCTGAGGAAGAATTGAAGTTTGAAGATGCTTCAGGTGAGATATCACCAGCTGAAATGGAGATGATTAAGACTTTGAGAAGTGTTGGCTTTCAGCCAAAGGTTGGATCTGTGGATGATATTATGAGACTTACTACTATTTTCTCTCAGTTGAGAAGTGACTTTGGTCATGATAAGCCAAAACCACCACCTGAACCAGCTTTCTTCAAACAGGACATCCACCATTATCCTAAATTTTCAATCTTCTATGGAGAAGAAGGAAGAGGTGAAGTGAATTGGGACAACTTCTATTTTGAAGTTAGATCTGTCGTCAACACTCATAAGTTTTCAGAGGAAGAGATTTTATTCGGAATTAGGCGTGCACTTAAGGGTAGTGCTGGAGATAAGTTACGCCGACTAGGCCCTGAAGCTAGTCTTGGCCACATTTTACAGAAATTAGAAAGCGCATATGGGACTATTGAAACTCAAGAGAGTATTATGCGAAAATTTTACACCTGTCAGCAAGGTCCGAGTGAGACTATAGAGTCCTTTACCTCACGTTTGGAAGAATTCCATGATAAGGCTGTGGAACTACGAGCCTTGGAGAGGAAGAACACTCAATTACTTAAACATGTTCTTCATACAGGACTCAGGAAAGACTTGAAGCAAATGTCTGTGTACTACTGCGAGAAAGACATCAGTTACGATGAATTTAAAAGGACTTTGAGAAGATTAGAGGCTGACATGAAAGAAACGGAGACTGAGAAGAAACCATGTAAGCCTATTGTTAATCCGGAGACAAAAGAGGATAGTGAGCTGAAGCAGCTCCTGAAACAGTTAAACGAGCGGATAGAGAAACTTGAAAAGGCAAAACAAGATGAGCCAAGCCAGAGTACTACATATCGGAATAAAAAACAAGGACGGCGACAGAACTGGAATAGATCCAGCAATAGAAAGGACGGCAAATCAGCTGACCCAAAAGCAGAGGATACATTCTCACCAACGTGTTACATTTGTAACCAACGTGGTCATATGCAGCGAAGATGCCCAATCATCTTAGCTCAGTTTGTTTGCACTAAGTGCAAGGGTAAAGGGCACATGGCTAAGGACTGCCCAAAAGAGTAAGTGCTCCTGTGACGGGATCAGACTCGAGCACTTACATGGACAATCATGATCCCAAATTATTAGGATGTGTTAATGAAGTCGAAGTTGCCATCGGAAATACAGCAACTCAAGCCTTACTGGACACAGGTAGTTGCGTGAGCTTAATATCGGAATCCTTTTATAAACAACATCTTAGCACAAATGACATATTACCTGTTGGTTCGATTTTGAATATTGAATGTGCTGATGGACAGAACTTGCCATATCTGGGATATATTGAAACAGAGCTGTCTATCCAGAAAGGACTTCCGAAATCCGAACCTTTACCTTGTCTATTCTTGATTGCTCCTGATACCCAGTACTCAAAGAAGACTCCTGTAATAATAGGCACAAACATCATTCAAGAATTGATGAAAGAGTGCAAATCCAACTTTGGAGATCAGTTTCTACAACGTGCCAGTCTGCATACTCCATGGTATTTAGGCTTTCGTGCAATCACGATTAGGGACAAGGAGCTCAAGAAAAATAACAACAAGTTGGCAATAGTTAGAAGTGCAGCAACGCACAAGATAACCATCAAACCAAATCATACTGTTGAGATTGATGGATATACAGACAAGGAGCTGCCTTACCCGGACACAGCTGCTATCGTACAAGAGACCGATGAAGGCCAGATGCCATCTCAGATTGATGTAACACCAACAGTTATTCAGTATCAGTACAAAAAGAATGGCCCTGTGAAGATCAGCCTTTCCAATATTACGACAAGTCCAGTTACCATTCAGCCAAGATCCATCATATGTGAGATACAGCCAGTCTCTATTGAGGAAGATGTTTTTCAAAGAATGGAAGAAAAGCATGATGATATTATGGATAACCTGGACATAGATGAAGCTAATCTTCTTGATATTGATCAGAAAGCAGAACTGGTATCATTGCTTCGGAACTATAAAGACCTTTTTTCACTTGATGACACAGATATTGGGATCTGTAATAGAATTCGGCACCGGATTGACTTATCAACTGACATTCCTTTTAAACAGAGACACCGAAGAATACCTCCTTCCATGATAGACGAAGTGCGTCACCACATAGAACAACTTTTAGCAGCTGGAGTGATACGTCCCTCAAAGTCACCATATACATCGAATGTCGTCTTGGTGAGGAAGAAAAACGGGAAACTCCGCTTATGTGTCGACTACAGACAACTCAACAATATCACAGTGAAGGATTCATTTGCACTTCCAAGAATGGAGGAGATATTTGACTGCCTGCATGGAGCGAAATTCTTCACAACAATGGACATGAAATCTGGCTATCACCAGATTGAGGTTGAAGAGTCACATAAAGAAAGGACAGCTTTCACTGTTGGGTCTATTGGATTTTACGAATACAACAAGATGCCTTTTGGTCTCACCAATAGCCCAGCCACTTATCAAAGGATAATGCAGGATATTCTAGGAGACTTGAATATGACCATCTGCTTGATCTACCTGGATGACCTCATTATCTTCAGTGAAACTTTTGAGCAACATCTAGAGAGGCTTGACCTCATTCTGTCCAAACTGAGAGAAGCCAATTTGAAATTAGCACCTGAAAAGTGTTGCTTTTTCAAATCAAGAGTAAAGTTCCTAGGTCATGTTGTCAGTGGAGAGGGAGTGGAAACCGACCCGGACAAAATTGAAAAGGTACAGAATTGGCCAACTCCAAAGAATGCAGATGACTTGCGTTCTTTCCTAGCCTTTGCCGGCTATTACAGGCGATTCATAAAAGATTTCAGCCGTATTGCAAGGCCACTGACAGAGATTCTGCCTCCAACATCTCCGAAAAAGGGAAAGAAAGCTGAATCCACTTCATGGAACTGGACAGACAAAGAACAGCAGGTCTTTGACCACCTAAAGGAACTTCTGTCCACACCACCTATCCTAGCCTACCCGGACTTTTCTGTTCCATTTGAGTTGCACACTGATGCATCGGCAAAAGCCTTAGGAGCTGTGTTATACCAGACACAGAATGGTCTGAAAAGAGTTATAGCCTATGCAAGCCGTGCATTAAACAAAGCGGAACAGAAATACAGTGCTTTCAGGCTAGAGTTTTTGGCGTTGAAATGGGCCATAACGGAGAAATTTAGTGACTACCTAATAATGAATCACTTCTCCGTCCTGACCGACAACAACCCTCTAACTTACGTCTTGTCAACTGCTAAGTTAGACGCAACTGGACAGAGATGGGCATCCGCACTCGGCCAATATGACTTTGATATTCAGTATCGCTCTGGATTGAGGAATGCCGATGCTGATGGCTTGAGTCGGTACCCATATGAAACCGTTGTTGATCATGATAATCAGGAAAGAATAAGTCTACAGGACAAGACGGTCAAAGCCATTTGCAACCAGCTCAATCCTACCCTGATTGAAATTCTCCCTGCCTGCGATATGAACTTAGCAGACATTATTGATGAACCTGGATCTACCTTATCGCAGAAAGAATTTCGTGAGATACGACAAGCCCAGCGAAGAGACAAGTTGATTGACAAGTGGAGGATAGCGGTCATTGATAAAAAGCTTCCATCTCGCTTCACCTCCAGAGATGACTTAACTATGCGGAAGCAATACAAAAACTTAAGAATAAAGAGAGGAATTCTGTTTCGATGCATTCAAGAAGAAGACCAAATTATCGAACAACTAGTTGTGCCAGAGACATACAGGACAGAAATTCTCAAGGCAATACACAAC
Source organism: Tridacna crocea (assembly GCA_943736015.1). Taxonomy (NCBI): domain Eukaryota; kingdom Metazoa; phylum Mollusca; class Bivalvia; order Cardiida; family Cardiidae; genus Tridacna; species Tridacna crocea. The sequence continues at coordinate 24,252,690 of OX031069.1, forward strand.
GACATAGGCCATCCTGGAAAGGAAAGAACACTTCGCCTTATCCGAGAACGGTTCTACTGGCCAGGCGTTGGATCAGATACATGCGAATGGGTGGATAAATGTGATAGATGTATCCGGCGTAAGAGTACCATCGAAAAGGAACCTTTGGTCAATGTACATAGCACTTACCCTCTGGAACTGGTCTGCATAGATTATTTGACTTTGGAACCTTCAAAAGGAAATATTGGCAACATTTTGGTTATAACAGACCACTACACCAAATTTGCAAAAGCGATTCCAACAAAAAACCAGACTGCGAAAACAACTGCAGAAACCTTATTCAACGAATTTTTTGTTCATTTTGGTATACCAGCCCGAATTCATTCTGACCAAGGAGCCAATTTTGAGAGCCAATTGATCCAAGAACTCTGCACTGTGATGGGAATAAAGAAAAGCCACACATCACCTTACCATCCTCAAGGTAATGCTGGTCCCGAAAGGTTCAACCGCACCCTCCTGAACATGCTTGGAACACTTGAAGACCACCAGAAAGGAGACTGGAAGCAGTTTGTAAAGCCACTGGTGTACTATTACAACTGCATTCCACATGAAACTACAAGAATGTCTCCTTACGAGCTTCTGTTTGGAAGAAAGCCAAGATTACCTGTTGATCTAGTGTTCGAAAAAGCCAGAGAGGGCTGCGAAAGTGAATCATTACAAGACTACTTAGCTGAACTTCAACTTAGAATGGCTAAAGCCCATGAGATAGTCTCAAGACATACTGACAGAGCAAAGACAAAAAACAAAGTCCTATATGATAGAAGAGCGAAAGCTGTTAAATTGCAAGTTGGTGATAAAGTCCTGGTAAAGCAACTTGCATATAAAGGGAAACACAAGATAGCCGACCGATTTGAACCTGACACTTATATTGTCATGGACCAGGCAAGAACGGACATTCCTGTTTATAGGGTAAAATCTGAACAATCGAACAAAGAGAGACTGCTTCATAGGAACCACTTACTCTTGATTGAAAGTCAAGATGTACAGGTTGAAGAGTCTACAAAGGAGGATATTGTATCAGAAGAGGAGGATACAAAATCAGAATCCAGGGATGCATCCAAAGACAAAGAGATCACGGTCATTGATGACCATAGTGACATTGAACTCTTAAATGAGCTTGACTCTGAAGATGATGATTATGCTTACCATGCATACGTCTATGGGGACGCCCATAATGTACAAGATCAGAGTCGGGATAATGAAAATGATGCAGCAGAAAATCTACAGGATGAATCTGCTGATCATACCTTTAGAAACAGTGATGTCCAAGATACTACAGAAGATTTAGCCAGTAGTCATAGTACTGATGATGTTAGGCATATTAATGAATCTTCTCTATCTTTTCAGGTTCCAAAGGAAGATCAAGCCAACCTAGAACAGTCGGCACACATAGAAGCTGATGATGACTTTGACATGACAGAACAGTCCTTGGAACAGCCAATGCAAACACAAGCCGACCACAGTTTTGACAGTCAATAACAGTTCTACCACTGGAATAGAAGGGTCACAAGAGCTTGTTCAGCCTGTCCCTGCACCAAGACGGTCACAGAGACAGAAGAAACCACCAGACCGCTATGAAGACTTTATCCTGTACCAGATGTCTTCCAGGCAGCCGGATTACCAGATCCAAGCCCTTGATGCTCTCTTCCGGTCAGGTGTTCTGAATGAAGTTGATTCCATTACAGCTCGGAAGTTAGTGAATGCGGTAATGAAGTAAACAGTAAAAGAACATTCCTTGATTTTTAATTTGTATGATATTGTTTTGTTTTACTTTTAATAAAATACTGTTTACTCACTGAATTTGTTTATTTTCACTTTGACTGAAGAGTCAAACACCCTTTAAAAGGAGGGAGGGGATGTAATGATGTAATCAAATTTGTACATGTACACCAGATTAAGCCGTATGTAGTGTTAGTTGTATGTAGTACAGCTAGTTGAATTGTTTTTTGTAAGTTCCCGACTGACTTGCATTACTGTAGTTCTGTAGTTAGTTAAGTTAGTAACTTGACAGACAATGACGGGACGTCATTTTTCCACAGAGGGGGAGTATGTGACCAGGTGATAGGTTTTTTCCTTTATGTGTGTACAGTACTGGTTGTACTTTGATTCCATGTTCTTCATTCCTTTTGGTTATTTAAATGTCCGTTTCATTCATTTCCGTTCATTGAAAGCATTGCATCTTTTAAGTCAGGTGATTGACTTGAGCGGCAGATTTCATTGTGTTTAGACGGCCATCTTGGCCATATTAGAAAATTTATTTTTCTATCAAGTTTAACTGGTTTTTGTAAGCTTATTTGGCTTTCAGTTTAGGTTGCATTAAGCCAGCTTGTTATCTCTACGCGTGTGCATTGAGAAATTACCGTATTATTATGAGTTTTCGTGTTCATTGACTTTGCGCGTTTATTATGGCAGCATTGGCTAATTTAGGCAACGACTGTGTTTTAACATTGCATGTTTTATTCATAATATTATTCTTGCATGTTCTTCTTATTACAGCTACTAACAGCACAGTGTGGAGCTGGTGTAAGAGTAGACAACCCACTTGTACTCAGTTCTGTGAATTGGTAAGTGACTGTGTAATGTGCTGTAATTCAATGTTTGTTGTATGTCTTGTTCTATGGAGTCTTTAGTGTTTTTTTAGTATTAACTTTGTACATACGTGAAAGAATGTTTCTGTCAACCCATTTCTTTATGCTTTGGATAAGGCATAAAGTCCTAGGTTGTTGGTACTTGGGTAGATTGGTCAAGTTTGGTTAAAACCTGTTTTCTATGATATCTACTTTGCAGGAAGTATCAAGTTATTTCTGTGAACAAGTATTTAGTATTGTTTTTATTGTATATTTCAGATACATGGGTTTTATGGTTTCATGGTTTCAAGTTTCACATATGATGTACTGTGTATGCTACTCTACTGTCTACTTGATTAAGAAACAGTTTTAAGAAACCAGTGATTTTGTGTTTGACTTAAATCTTTAACCAACCGGTTATATACACACACACACTCTCTCTCTCTCCCTCTCTCTCCCTCCCTCCACCTCTCATGTTAAATTGCAGAAAAGCAGTCATTCATAGGCAAACATGAGAAATATGCAGGTTTGTTATTAATATACATGTAAATGTATAGGAATTTTGAGGTACACATGAAGAAGGCATTAACTGATTAAATATTACAATAGTTTGGGATACATCAATGTCTCTGAAGTACATTTAAGTGTCTTCCTATAAAGTGCTATCAAAACAGTTAAAGGTTTGAAAGTTGGCCCTTTCTACCTCAGTTGGGTGTGGCTTAACTCTTTACCACACAATCCTGACTTTTAATGACCATGAGTAAGAAGCCTTTTGAAAACATGTGGGTAAAGGAGAAAATGTGTTGTCTGCTTTTCCCACAATGTTTTTTTTTGTATCCATCCGAAACCAAATTTTAATTTTTCAGTCACATTTATTCTGTCATCTGCAAATGCTTTCAATTTGGAACAGCTTACAATTGTGTCATTTAGTAAAGAGTAAAATCAAATTACTAAAGGGACAAATTATGTGTCCCTATTTTGGAGTATTATCCTTAACACCAGGATTTATTCCTAAAGCTTGTAATACTGACTTGTATGTAGTCATGATAATATCTTATCATCAAGCAATTACTTAGGTGTCAAACATGAAACTTAAAGACCTTATTAGGAACTTCTACAAAGTTTGGAAAAGTGGCAAAAGCCAGCTGGTGAGTATCCTTGGCAGGGACAAAACAGTTTTTCCACCCCTCTCTTTCACATTGATGAAATCAGCTTATCCGAGGGAAAAAATCCACACAACAAATCATCCACAAATTAGACTAAACTGCTGTTTTAAAACTCATCAGACCATTTAAATTTCCAGTTGACTTCTACAAGTCGACCATTATTGACCAGTTTTGACCACTTATGGATTATCACAGGTTCTGTCCTCTTCTAGATGCTAGGATTTTGTAGAATGCCCATAGACAAGACACCGCAGAAAACCAGCCTAGCCCTTTTAAAACCCAAAAGGTACAGAAATGGATGAATTGTTGTCACCACTGTAAGACTGAAACAGTGTTGACACTAATAGTCACTGATAACCAGAAAATAGCCACCATCAAATTATTCTTGAAGGTTTCAAGTTCATATTTTGTGGCACTGCATGAGTTGACCTTACTTTCTTTTGTACAATCATTTCTTTTCTTGACTTGTTTCTTTATGAAGATACAAGGTAAATTTTCATTTATTTAAAGAAGAAAGGTACATTCAATATTCATGAATTGCACATGGTCTAAATCTTAGAAATTACTGAACACATCACTTAGTTTTCACCTCTCAGACTATTACAAAACATTTTTGAGTTCAGGAAACCAAGAACATTCCTATGAAAGAAAAGAAGAAATTATTCTACCTGAACAATCAAATTATTGTTACTAGTTTGATTTTGTATTTCATTTTTAAATTGATAGTTTGAAGTTGTGTAGTAATTAAGAAGAACCTTGAAAGGATACTAGTCTATGTGTTAAGAGTTATGGAAAGGACAATGTGCTTTCAGTAAGAACTTACATACAAAATACAGTACCACTATTTCTTTTACCCAAAGAGGACTCCTGTATTGTTTTTTTTTTAACTAAACCATACTAGTTTCAAAACAATGCATGCTTTATGCCTCAGAATGAAGACAGTCTGTAATAGTTTGTAACAGGTGTACTGGTAGAGTAAGATCAGACTGCCTAAATTATAGTAAAATTCCTCTCATTGGCTCACTATTTTAGATTTGAATTGTTTGCAGTCTATATGATTATACCAACCATATAAAAGTTTAGAAATTGTTGTGCCTAGGCTAGAATTGTAAAATGCTACTGTAAAAATCAAAACCTTAATGTTTGAGTACAGAAGTTTCAATCTTTTAAAAGAGTCTTGCTTAATGATGAACAATGATGAATTTAGAAATGCTTAAAATGCGATAGAAAAGAATGATAAAATCATTATGTCTAGTGTATCTATATAAGCTCACATGTTTATAAACCCTAGGCTGAGCTTTTAATATTTTCAATCTGATTTAAGCAATGTCTCAGGCAAAAAACACCTCAGCCAATTGGATAAGTTGTTTCAAAAGGTCTTTTTTCTGAATATCCTTCAAAATGGGATAATATTGCCACACTTACCTTGTATCCTTAATGGTGAAATGGGATGGGGAAAATGACTTGACTCTTTATCACACAATGAAATTTTGGACATGTCCTAACTGAAAGCATTTGCAGACGACAATTCAAATGTCGCTCAAATGATGGAATATATCTTCAATAGGGTAGAAAACATTGTGGGAAAATGAGAAAATGCTGGTTACCAGCATATTCTCCATTTCCAACAATGTTTTCAAAGGGCTACTTTCACACAGTTATTAACTCGGGATTGTGTTGTAAAGAGTTAAGGTAAGACCTGTGTAATGCACTTCCAGTGAATGTTCTAATTGGATGATAAAAAATGAGGATAAATAAGGATTTATGCAGAAATGATATTTTTGCACATTTCTAACGGATCAGAAATTCCATTTATGCCTATCTTGAAATCATTTTTTGATAATTTTGTTAGTTTTCTGAAAAGGGAGGTAATAATTAACTCTTTTTGAATTGAGGATATAGTGGTTTTAGATTTACAAATGATAATTCAAAGAAGGAAAAAATGAAAAAAATGAATCAGTGAAATTAGTTCAACAATACTTATTTTTAACTATAGCTAATTTTGCAGGATGATATTTTAGTGGAAATAGCTGTTTTCCATTACGCAGGTCTTACCTTAAGTAAGAATGAAAACTGAAAATATGTTGGTCTACCAATGTTTTCTAAAACTTAACAGCTACATTTTGTGAGGCTGACAGAAATGTTAGATGAAAGTTAAGCTTGCAGGCCAATGTTAGATCCACATTTGATTAGTTGAATGATGTTTACTGTCACTTTCAACATTATTTCAGTCATATGACTGCTACAGCTAGCTTATTTCTGTATGTCTGGCTTTAAGATAAAGTAGTACATGTACTAGGCTGGGGCACTGCATTGTCTTGCCTAAGGACACTCTTGCAGAAAAAAAACATTGTGCATCCAATGAGGCTGGGCCATCAGGTAACAAGTCCTACACTTTACTAGTGAGCTATGCAGGACCCCAGATCCACATTTAGATGGGAGTTAATTTTGTAAGCTTGTTCAAGTTAGTCTACGTCAACCATCTATGCATAAGTTACTTCTTGTTTTTTAATCAAATATGGTAATCAAATTCATGCCATTTCATTGTTCATTACTGTCGCATATGACAAGTTTTAGGCACTTTAACGCTTTCACTACTGAACAAATAAATTGCATTGTCTCAAAGGCTAAAAATACATTTCTTCTGCAAGATCAAGAAACAATTTGGTCATGAATCTACAATGAAGCAGGGAACAGTGGAGATCAGAGATCAGACTGTATGTTCTGTGCAGTCTGATCTTGACCCACACTGTCCATCAAAGCTTCTGGTGTTGCCTTTAATATGGAAATAGTTAAATGCATCTGCAGACAAAAGAAAATGATACCTGTAAATGAACTTAAGTTTACTCATATAATTGAAAACACTATTGGAACAGGAGAAAATAGTTTAAAGGGTGGGTATTTATATTTTTTCACATCACACCAAATAGCTTGAAACTGTTAAACAAATCCGCTTTTCAGGACTTTCAGTCCTTTGATTTTATTTTTCGACTGTTCTTCTTTTACACGTTCACAGAAAAGATGATGATGATAAAGGTGGTGGTGATGATGATGATGATGATGATGGTGATGATTGTGATTATTGTGATGATGATTAAAATAATAAAGGTGATGATGATGATGATGATGATGCTGTGATTGTGATGATGATGACGACGATGATGATGATGATGGCTGTGATTGTGATGATGATGATGACGACGATGATGATGGTGATGGGAGTTGTGATGATGATGATCATCATCATCATAATCAGCAGCATCATCATCATTATGATCATAATGATGATGATGATTCAGTGTCTTATTGATAATAGAGGTTATTTTGCTCCTTTACCAAACATTCTAAGAGAAAAAGATAAAGCTAGCAATTAACATTCCCTCCTATTCCTGTACTGATTTCTATCCTAATGTCATCAATTGGTTTGTCATCTGTGCCTCTGAATTTAGGCTTTAAGAGGAAGCAGATGCTTGCTAACGAAGTTCCTTTGTCGTAATGTTTTTTTCATGATTTTAAGAGTTGTTTTCCCTTTTTCTCAATCTCACTTGGTAAGATACAGGACTAATAATCCTGGTGTGGTATGTTGGAATCAAAGCTCTGGCACTACTCTTTCAAGGGCTGAGCATGAATAGTTAATGGGATCGTTTTCATTAATCTCTCAACTATGGTTTGGTTGGTTATTTCCGCTTATTCATCGTCGCCACCGGTTGCCCATCTGAGTGACGCCCCCAGAAAACGGTTAGTTGTTAAGGGGGATAGTGCAAGGATACAAGTCGAAACTACTGAGAGCTTCGTCTGGTTCTTTAATGTGCTCAGCGTATAGCACCGTCACACGGGACCTTGGTTTATTGTCTCATTCGAAAGACTATTAATAATTTTAATTGACCAGCCGGGGATTCGAACCCACAACCTGTAGTGACCCGAAACATTGTGTTCACGAGTCCTACGCTCTACCCACTGAGCTATATCGGCTGGTTCTCAACTTTGGACATCTGTTTAGACGATATATACGTGGGAAAGCAGATGGCAGGTTAAAAATACAAAAAAACGGGTTAAATATTTCAGAAATGCATTAATAAGTGCGCTAGCCTCCGTAACACGACTTAAAACGGCGTTGAACACGACATATAGTCGGTTTACTTTAAATCATTACAGATCATGCACACATCCACGGAGGTATCCATGTTTAACTTCTATGTTTATCCGAAAGGTCGCGACCTTGTTCCATTTTTATCAAAGATGAAATGCTACGAGCGATTTGATTCGTGCAGTTAGAGCTAACGGCAAACAATGAAATGAGTATCGGGGGAAAGGTCGAAATCAAGCTCGAATAGCGTAGTGGATCGTCACCCTTGGGTTGCGAAGATGGCTGCTCATCCACCGTGATGAGTTCGAAATAATGACTTACGTGGGTTAGAGACCATAAAGATTCTGATGCTATAAACACATTAGAGCTATCACTAAATGTGATTATAGCCCCACCAGTTCATTGTCAAAAAAACAGGTCTTTGTCACAGAATGCCACTTGGTTTAGTACAAAAGAATAAAGTTCTTCAAGGGGAGATAATTCTGCAAGAAATCGCAGCAGGGTCATGAAAATTGTACATGCACGGACAAGTTTGTGTCTACGACTGCAGACGGACGGAGGGACGGACGGACAGTCATGGCGGCTCCAGTATACCCTCCTCCAATTCGTTTGTCGGGGGTGGGGGGTATAAAAATGGTTAATTTGGGGTTCCAACCTGCAATTCCTGCATGGCTAGCTCTGTGGCGAGACTTGAACTTCTGACAGTAAAACAATAATTTTACTAGAATATTAGTCACTGTATGGATTAGCTAAAAAAATTAAATTTGATTGACCTATGCTCTGTGAAAAAGGGGCTTAATGCATCTGGGGGAAAAAAGTATTGACCCATGTCAGCCTGCGCAATTTGCGCAGGCTGACATGGGTCGAAACTTTTTTCAGCTATTTGTAAATTTTCTACGAGTCCAAGAACCAGTTTACCTCGTGACTCAGATGTTTATTAGACGAAATGGATTTTATAGATCTATATACATGGCATGAGTTGCCTAGTACAATCATAGGCCTCTGAAACTCCATTGGTCTATCAAGCGGTAACGAAATTTTCTTTATCGGACACTGTTACTATAAATACCAGATCGGGTATTCCCTCTGTATCGTATATAGTATCTAACTATAATTATACGGTACAGAGGGAGTCACCAATGTGCTATTTATAGAAACAGTGTCGATGAAAACTTGAATATATTCCGTGATATACAGGCGATGCACCAATGTGCTACAAGCGTTCGATGAGCGACCAAGGACAATTTTAATGTTCCGTGATAGAGCAGTAGATCTTTAAAGGCATGTGGTACAATATATCATGCAGATGCATTAAGCCCCATTTTGCCAGAGCATGGCTCTTTTTTTTTTCGGACCCTGCATATTAGTAACTGTTTGGATTAGTTCAGGCAATTAAATGCAGATTTAATTACTTTGCCAGTGGCCTGTTCGATTACAGTAACAAAGATCTTCGTATGACCAAAGTGCATTGTAACATCTACGTATCGGTTTCCGTGGTTTTCGCTTTCTTCTTGCAAGGAAAATTCAACTGATCCGACTTCAGAACAACCCTCTTCGTCCGTAAATTTCGGGTTTGGCTCAGGAGAAATGTATATGCTGACTTTCGTTTCCGTCGCCATTGTGCTGTAACTTCCGTTGAACGTACGCGTCACTTTCGTTTCGCCCGGATATACCACACTTCCGGCGGAGATAAGAACTTCAAAAATGCTCTCGGCTCGGTCGCAATCTGGTCGTGATACTCTATATCTCTCGGGATGGATGGCAGGATCGAATGGCCTCGCTACACTTATACCTATGGAAACAAATTATTTTGTTGAAATAATACCCATCCCCGAAAAATGCTTTTTTGATACCTTTAGATACGCACACTGTACAAGAGGTATTACGTTCTGCATGTTTACGTCGCCTATTTGCTTTCAGTCTACAATGAGTTTTTCAAACTTTTTCAATGACTTGGCATTTCATTGAATAAAAAAATGTAATGACTTTCTGTGACTTTGGAAAACAATAAAAATGGAATTAAAAAAAAAAACAATTTATGACTTTCTGTGACTCTGGTAAACAAAATTAATATGAAGGCTCTTCAAATTTTGTTCATAAGTTAGATATTGGTCCATAATGGAAACATACATCAAGCTCCCTTTTTCCATGACAAGACATTAAATTTGAGATTAAAGTATATCGGGGGACTATAAGGAACTAATGTACTAGTTGCATCGCATCGACTTTTGTCAAGGTTTACAGAAGATATCCGTCCGGAAATTAAAGATGGACAACCAGACGGACTCCGCCTTTTGAAATTTAAAACTTTTTTTAACCATTTTCCTAGACAACTCCAAGTTGCCGGAGCTTACTTTTTGAAATAGGTGACCTGTATTTTCTTCCTTTGCAACAACGTTTTTATCTACAGTTTCAATGATAAATTCCATCCTTAGGACCATATAGCTTTTTAGTTTGTCAACTGCAAATATTTTCAATTTAGACAAGTCCAAAATTTCGTTGTCAGGTAATTGGTTTACTCCGAAGCTGCTGAACGCTGCTCACTGACCTTTTGTGGACAGTGTAGATCTAAGATCAGACTGTACAGAACGTGCAGTCTGATCTTAAATCTACACTGTCCGATGAGGTTATTCTCCCAAGAATAAGTTTTGAAATGTTTTTCTTTGTTTTACTAAAGAGCAAAAAAGTTATAATTTGGCCATGGTCTGTAAAAAGGGTGCATGATACAATAATCTGCAAAACGTATCGACCAGGTCAGCACGCACAGTCCGTCCAGGCTGGCCTTGGCGGAAACATTTTCCTTTCGGTCAATTGCATGCATGTCAAATGACCATTTTATCGCATGACTTTAGCGGTTACTACACAAATTGGGTTCATGAATCCTCTATTTAGTGATGACTTGCCGAGTGCAATGCATTTCAGAAATACACTAAGCCCTTTTTTCACAAATCATGCCACAATTACCTTAAATTGTATTTATTTATGTTATGGTATATTACTTGGAAAGGCTTCGTTCCCGCTAAATTTTTAGAACAGATCATTAGATAATGACAATGTAAAATTAAAGAGTGAAACAGATACAAGTACTGAGGTGTATTTCTCCAACAGCGTCTGGAATTAAGCATGCGTCAAGAGAGGGAAACTCTGCTAGAAGAGAATGTTTTCAGTTGTTAAAAGAAATCAACTTAGTATACTTAGCGTCTTAACCCTTTACCACACAATCCCTACTTTTAACGACCCTGAGAAAGAAGCCTTTTGAAAACACTGTGGGAAAAGGAGAAAATGCTGGTAACCAGCATTTTCTCCTTTTCCCACGGTGTTTTCTACCCTTCCCAGACCGAATTTTACACTCTCAGTCACCTTTATTTTGTCATCTGCAAATGCTTTCAATTTAGACTAGTCTAAAATTTCTCGTGTGGTACAGAGTTAAGGTGAGTAAACCCATAATACTTGTAGTGCAGCATGGCATAAAAGTTCTTGATAGTTGATATTAGATAAAGATTTATACAGATATAATACTTTTGCACATATTTAACCGACCAGAAATTCCTTCGATGTCCATCTTGAAACTATTTGTTGATACTTTCTGGCAGTTTCAAGAAAAGGAAGGTAATTATTATCTCCCAATGTAATTAGAAAATAGTGGTTTTAGATTTATACATTGAAATTCTAAGAAGGACCAAAAGGAAAAAGTGGCTCGGTGAAAGTAGTACAATGATACTCATTTTTGATCATAGCAAATTTTGTAAGATAATAATTATTATAGTGAAAATAGCTGTTTTCTGTTACGGGTCAACTACCTTAACCCATTACCACACAATCCCTACTTTTGACGCCCCTGAGAAAGAAGCCTTTTGAAAACACTCTAGGAAAAGGAGAAAATGCTGGTAACCAGCATTTTCTCCTTTTCCCACGGTGTTTTCTACCATTCCCAGAACAAATTTCAATTTTTCAGTCACCTTTATTTTGTCGTCTGCAAATGCTTTCAATTTGGACCAGTCTAAAATTTTGTTGTGTGGTAAAGAGTTAAGAGGAAGACAAAAGTATAGAGGTAAAAATGGACGAATTTCGGCTTACCGTAAGTGTGTTTCATAATCCTTGATCGTATCACTTGGTTGTTAAAGCCATACATTACTGCTCCTAAAATAAAGTCAATGTTTACACGTGTAAATCAGTTCATATTTCTAATGAAATGTACTTCAAAACCACCTTTAGCCTTCAGAGCTCCAGATAAGAGGGATTGATGGTATTCTAAATCTTTTATTTCTCTTCCAAACCCTATGTCTCGATGAGACGATTCTAATGAGGACCCATAACAAAGGGTTTAGTGGAGAAAAATTATTATTTCATGCTTTCCGGTAGGATATCGAGAAATATCGGTGAAAATATTTTTCGATATTCCACGGGTACGAACAATGAATATACCGATTTTTATATTCTAGTTACCTAGGTAAAATGCGCATGACTTCAAAACAAGATGGAAATGTGACGTCATTTACCTTGCATTGCGCTTGACGTAATATTGTAATGCGTTGCTATGCTATGAGGGAGTAATCCACGGGGAATAACTGAAAAGAACTTTACTGAATTTTGATAAAGCTGCTCCCAGAAAGGGTTAAAACCATGTAAAATCAAAGTACTGATAGTACTGAAGGCCAGGAAATTGAGGATACGAAACAACACATGAGGTCAATTTTAATTAATACAAACAGGTAGACGTACAGGAATACAAGCGGATTCCACTAAGCCCCTGGAATTCTTGGTTTTATCAGGAAATTTTGAACTGATACTAGAAAGCACCAGCCAGAAACTAATTAAGCCAGCGCTAGGCATGTGCTCACAGTTATGGGGTGCTTGATAATGGCTTAGAATACTTAGTAATTTGTCGTGCTTGTAAACAATCCCAAATTAAAATTGAACCGTATTCAATCGGCGCAATACCAACTTTTGTTATCTAAATTTTTTGAGACATGTGATGTCTTGTAGTCCTGAATGACGTTATTTTTTACATTTATGACGCAAGAACATATTCATTTTTATTGATTTCAATGAAAATACATTTAAGATAGATATCAAGGTAAAATGTAATGAATAGTAAAGATTGGAGTGATATGGCAGTTGGTCATGTTGTCTCTACCTTCCACAAGTCGACGAAATTTTGAACCGGTCATATTTGAAGGAAGTTGTAGATGAAAATCCAAAATAGTTCTTCGTGTATATTGTAAAGTAAGAGTTTGGGGAAATTGGGAGGAATTGCTTGTTACAAGCAAATTCTCTTTTAGCCAAAATATTTTCTCAATAAAATACTGTGAAAAGGTTGGATTGTTTTAGGAAAACGATTAGGCTCGGTTTTCCTATTTTACTTGCCTATTTTACGGACAAGTCACAGCTGACTTGAGCTTCGATACTTATATCTACATAATATAAAAAGACGTTAATCCTAATTCATAATCGTTGTCCAAGGATAACTTGTGTCAAGCCCTCGAACACTTGACTCGCAAGCTTGACCTAGACCCTGGACCTGAATAAATGTTTCAAAGGGAACTTCTGCTCATGATGGAGAACAATGCATTATGCTAATTTATATTGGAATCTATCCAAAAATGTAGGAGTTATGGTTCGGACGAAAAATTGGCCTTCAATGTGGCCTTAATCTTGAACCTACTTGAACAGATGTTTCAAATGGCATATCTATTCGTGATGGAGGTCAATTGTGCCAAATTATTTTGAAATCCATCCACAATTGTAGAAGTTATGGACCGGAAATATTTGGATGCATACAAGCCCTAGTGAACACTAGAAATATGTGTGTAAGAGACACTGATGCCCCTGCTAAATGGTATTGGTCACAGGTATGTCATATGACAGTTAGTAGAGAGAGAGAGATGAAAAAAAAATACATTAAATGACAAGCGAACGACTACAGGAAAAAATTATAAGCATTTATTTGGTTTCAAATCAAAGTTAATCAAAGACATTTTTAAGAATCACAGGTGTAATCTATTTGTGACAGGTGTAAAAGGTGTGAAATACATCCTATCAGTGTGAAATAGGCAGTATAAACAATGACAAAACTACCAAAAAACTCTTGGATAAAGGTAAAAAATATACATAATGTACATAATAAAGGCAACGAAATTTAAAAATATTTTTTATAGACAACTTGATTAACGATATGAATGAAATTTGATGTTGGGGTCGATTTTTCTAAATTTTTTTGGGGGGACGATTTCACCAAAGAAATCGTCTACAGGGGACGATTTCTCCGGAGTGATAAACATAACACGGGCCAAGCAGTTTGGGGATGATTTCTCCAGGGGCCGATTTCTCCAGCATTCCGCTGAAGTACCCTAGATTTAGTCGATATACATAAGAAAAAGTGATAAACACAACACGGGCCAATATTCTATATGTAGTTTGCTTTATTTACAATCGCATTTTAGCGGAGACGTGTTTTGTGACACACATGTATGTTCAAATGTCAACACAACGTTATAGACAAACTCCGAGCAGAGTCATCGTTCGTTAATCTCACCATACCTGAATGTGAATGATCCGGAGTGCAACAGAGCGTTATAGATATTAACCGTATATAGCGCGTAAGAATACACAACTGCCGGATAAAGCCAATTTCATTAGATTACGCCTTTATTAGGTCAGTGTTAATGACAAAAACGGGATAAAAAACACACACTCGTCAGTTATTAAAGGATTGTAATACCCTTGCAATTCCATTGCATTTTGCAGATGAAAGCTTTGAGGAAAGGAAAGCATTCACACCGTGTGATAAGCAATCTCTGTATATACTTGGGAAACTAGTTGTTTTGGCGGACTCAGCGATATAGAGTGGACACACCGTCCAACATTTTTGTCTGAATAGGCAGCTTACGATCCCTATAGGCAAGGAAATCCCTTAAGGGGATTCCCTGGCCTAAAAATAGAATATTAATTCTGTTTTTGCGCCACTCGTGAAAATATTACCAATGATGTTCACTCAATGAAATGAATTTCGATCTTTCAGAGAAAAAAAAAACAAATGTCCTGTATTTATCACATAACCTCACTTGTTTTCAGTGTAATATACCCATTACGAATTTACTTATCTCATAAAGGAGGTTTTGTGATATATAGTAACGTTACAAAACAATTATTGTAAATAAGGTAGTCTAACACAAATGTTGATAAATTGAAGGTCAGCATGTTGTAAAACACAATTCAGTTAAGCAAGTTTTTTTTTTTATTAATATACAACTTAAGACTCATTCGCTAAGAGGGTTAACCAACATTACAACCATGACGATTAATGTTCTAAGAAAAGATAAATTCACGCTTTTACAACCCTGAGGTAAAATGCTTTTTTAACCGTTGTAAAAAAAGGAGAAATACTGGTGAGCAAGCATTCTAAACTTTTCTTGCAAATTAGGCTACCATTTCAACATTTAGAACAGATTGATGGTGTTACTTGCAAATTCAGTTGATAAACAAGAGGGCCATTAGACCTTTAGCGCTCACCTGAGACTATGGCTTTATTTCCATTATGTTTATATGGTGAACTTTAAACGAACCTGTGACCCCCGGGGCAGGGCCAGTTTTGACCCCAAGGGCATAATATATTAACACTTGGTAGAGGTCCATTAGGAATTGCTGCACGCCAAATATCAAAGCTCTATGCCTTCTAGGTTTAGAGAAGAAAAATTCTAAGATTTTCTTTTTTTGTTCCTAGGTTTGAACTTCTGATCCCCTGGGCAGGGCCAGTTTTGACCCCAGGAGCATCATATGAACAAACTTGATAGAGGTCAACTAGAAGATGCTACATACCAAATATCAAAGCTCTACGCCATCAAGTTTCAGAGAAGAAAATTTTTAAAGTTATCCTTCTTTGTTCCTATGTTCAAACTTATAAACCCCGGGGCAGAGCTAGTTTTGACCCCAAGGGCATCATATGAACAAACTTGGTAGAGGTCTACTAGGAGATGCCACATACCAAATATCAAAGCTCTATACCTTTTAGTTTTTGAGAAGAAGAATATTAAAGTTTTCATTCTTTGTTCCTATGTTTGAACTTGTAACCCCTGGGGCGGGACCAGTTTTGGTCCAAGGGGCATCATGTGAACAAACCTGGTCGAGGTCCACTAGGAGATGCTACATACCAGATATAAAAGCTCTACGCCTTCAAGTTTTAGAAGAGAAGATCTTTAAAATTTTCCTTCTTTGTTCCTGTGCTCAAAATTATGACCCCGGGGTGGAGCCAGTTTTGACCCAAGGGGCATCATTTGAACAAACTTGGTAGAAGTCTACTAGGAGATACCACAGACCAAATATCAAAGCTCTACGCTTTCTAGTTTCAGAGAAGAAGGTTTTTAAAGTTTTCTTTCTTTTTTCCTATGCTCAAACTTGTGACCCCCGGGATGGGGCCAATTTTGACCCCAGGGGCATCTTTTGAACAAACATGGTAGAGGTCTACTAGGAAATGCCACATACCAAATATCAAAGCTCTACGGCTTCTACTTTCATAGAAGAAGATTTTAAAGATTTTGTATTTTTTCTTCCTTTTTATTGCCATGGCAACCAGATTTATGGGTGGAATTCAATTCTTTGAACAATTTTTACGGCACTCGTTATTTTCGCATACCTTTCCCTTTTTCGGCAAATATTTCCCCATATTAACCACAAGCTGATGAAATAAACTCTATTTACCTTTCAGGACTGCAAAACTGGCTTTCTCTGGTATGATCACTGTTTTTTCACTGAAATGTTCCTTCAGAGCTTTCTGCACGACCTTGGACTCGGAGAAACCTCCAACCAGGACTATGGTATCAATAGTATTGGTGGTCAATGTTTCATCAAGTTCACTCAAGCGTTTGATGAGACGATCAATGGACCGATTAAACATACTGACAATCTTTGTTGCCTTAATTTTCAGTTTATCATTTTTGACAGTTACAGATTCCTTAAGAACGCGGTTATCGTTAATGTAATCTTCGAGCTTCTGATTGTGAACCTTCCAAAAAAGTTCAGTAAGAGGCGCCGGTATTTTTATATTAACGGTATCCGACGCAAACAAATCTTTCTTCTTCGCCGATTCCAATTTTCGACAGAAACTCAGGTAACTTTTCTTGTAGCTTGTATCTTTTGAAAATTTACCCCAAACACTTTCAGTGAATATTGTCTCCATGAAATCTTCGAGATCTTCGTTGACAAGGTTACCGCCCCACTTACCCCCTTCCGGTGCATGAATTTCTACTAGTCTGTTATCTCCATGGTAACTGGACCAGTGCGGCGTTTCTCTGTTTTGTTCGACTCCGTCCACTTGAAGCTGAATTTGATTGATTGTTTGGCCGTTTATGACCTCATGGAATGTCATGTCCACCGTGCCACCTAAGACGATTGAAATAAATGATGACGATGATGAAGATGATGAGGAGGATTTTTGTCATCATGATTATTCAAACTCTATACTGATTCAATGTGAGAGTGATAAGAACATGGCAAGCTGAAGGTATAAATAGAGTTATTTAATCAGCTTGTGGTTAATATTGGAAAATATTTGACGAAAAAGAGAAAGGTATGCGAAAATCACGAGTGCCGTAAGGCACGAGTTATTTTCGCGGACCTTTCCCTTTCGAGGCCAATATTTCCCCATACTAACCACAAGCTGATGAAATAAATTATATATTATATTTCTTCTGATTACTTTGTGAACGAATGCCACTTTTAAAGCTAGTCATTGCATCGTTATAAAAAACGTAGTTCCACATTTTCGGCAGGAGGAAAATATTCACTGTGACGGGGAAATAATTAATTCCCTCCAGCTTGAATTACGACACTTCTCTACCCATAACATTTTTAAGAATAGACACATGAAAAATATTATAAATATTATCAACACGCATATACCGACCTACGTGTAGTTTCATCTAAGATCCTTACCGCCCTCTCGTATAGTCACAGGCTTTTAAAGCTCTACTGGTCTACCACGGGACACTAAAACTATCCTTAGTCAATTATCGAACACCCGTGGCAAATTTTTGCATCACCTGGATATCACATGAATCTACTCAAATTTTCATAAACACCGTTTCTATAAATAGGGCATTAGCGACTCCCTTTATGTCGTAAACAGTAATCTGAACAGGTGCGCAACCAAATTGGAAAAAAATTGACCCTGTCTCCTTTAATTCAGATTATATTTAATCGAAAGTAAAAAAAAAATACCGATGCAGGAGGGTTCAAAATGATTTTTCTTCTATAAACTGGTCCTCGAAAGTTCAAAAAAGGCTCTTGCCATCAAACAATATTTGAAAATATGCCAAATGGAAGATGAAAGTCGTGGTACTGGATTAGATGAAAAGTATAATTATATCAGACAAAATATTAATGTAATAATTTCATTAATAAATCAACAAAAAATCGATCTTTGTTTCTAAAAACAATCTTCGCTCTAGGATTACAAATCGTGTGACGTCAGCGCTTGCGATCCGAAAAGTTTTTTTAATCTTTTTAGATGAGAGCTATTGCCTAATGGCAAGAGCCGTTTGGAACTTTCAAAGATCAGGATACAGAAGAAAAATTATTTACGAATCCATTTGAACCGGTAACTAGTTCACTTATCCGTTTTCGTTTGAATAATTATTATCTCTGACAGGGACGGTGCCTTTTTTTTTTCCATTTCGATGCACAACTTGTCTTACTGTATACGATAAAGATGGAATCGCCAGGGTGCTATTTATACTAAGGGTGTTCGATCTGGAAAATTTAGTTATCCGTCAATAGACCAAAGGAGTTTTATAGGCTTATAGCTTAGCCGAATCTACAAGATTAAAAAGCATTCGGAGATGAAGAAATATAGGATCTGACATGAGTGGGTTTTTGAAATAGGATTTTATTAAACGAGTCAAAGGAATTGTTATTAAGCGAGCCTGATAACATTTTTCCTCGACGAGTTAAAAAGCATTTTATCTCAAACATCCACGAATGTCAGATTCTTTTTATCACATAAGTATATTTCACAAAACATAGATCAGATTATGCAAAAACTTTCATAGATGCATCCGCTGTAATATCCATAAGACCCAATCACTTGCATTAAATACGTACAAAATGACGTCACACAAACGTGATATCAAACGTGTATGAGATATAGAGAATAATCAACTGGTTGTTTTTGATATGAAAAATATCTCACGAGGATGCGTTGTTAGGCGTTGAAAAAACGAGTGCGCAGCACGAGTTTTTTTAACGCCTTACGACGCGTCCGAGTGAGATATTTTTCATATCAAAAATAACCAGTTGATTATTCTATTTATTATATACCTTATTAACATCATTATTTGTAATTTTGCGTTTGAAAGTCGAAAAAAATGTAGTCGAAAAAACAAGTAGTTCCCAAATTACGGCAGGAAGTGAAAGTGAAAGTTGATAACGTCACTAGTGATGATATCAAAATTTATTACACTGGGAAATTCCAGGATTTCACAGCTAGGTATATAATAAAACAAAATTCGTAATGGGTACAAGGGTAACAACCTACGTCACAGGAAGTGATATCTAACCTGGGCGTTTTCGTAACTTATGTCCGCCATATTGAAAAATAAGTACGATATGAAGATAGAAAGAGGCTAGCTTGGGTGGATACAAACGGACTACAAAGACTCTCATGTATTTATCAAAGACATTAGATGAATACATTTAATATTCTGACGTTTTAGACAGGAAGCAGATGTCTATATGCACAAACACTTATGACCAAATATCAAAAAGTGATTGGGTTTTAATAGTTGGTCGAAGACTATTCCATTATTATAAAAAAAGCTTTGAAAAAAAACAAAGTCCTTAGGCATTGTACGCTTTGGAGGTCTAAAGACTTTCAGATCATTTAAAGGAACGATTAAAAAAAACAGTCTTGCCAAACACGCACATTGACTTTATAACAAGGGTCCGATATCATTACCTGTGACGTCACACTGACGTACGTTGTAAGGGGTGATATTACACTGAAAACAAGGGAGGTTATGTGATAAAGGTACATTTTTTATAGTTGAAAAAATTATAAACACCCCTCACAACGTACGTCAGTGTGACGTCACAGGTAGTGATATCGGACCCTTGTTATAAAGTCAGTGTGCGTGTTTGGTAAGACTGTTTTTATTTTTTGTAATCTTTCCTTTAAATGATCTAAAAAAGTCTTTAGACCTCCAAAGCGTACAATACCTAGGGACTTTGTTTTTTGTCAAAGCTTTTGTTAACTACTTATAATAATGGAATAGACTTCGACCAACTATTAAAACCCAATTACTTTTTTATATTTGGTCAAAGTGTTTGTGCATATAGACATCTGCTTCCTGTCTAAAACGTCGGAATATTAAATGTATTCACCTAATGTCTTTGATAAATACATGAGAGTCTTTGTAGTCCGCTTGTATCCACCCACGCTAGCCTCATTCTATCTTCATATCGTACTTACTTTTCAATATGGCGGACATAAGTTACGAAAATGCGCAGGTACTCCGGTGTCACTTCCTGTGACGTAGGTTGTTACCCTTGTTATAGATCTATATGGTGTTGAAATGATTACTTGCAGTTGTCGTCGGATAATTTTATACTTACCGCCCAAGTCAATGACCATGAATTTTGATTTCACTGCTAACGGTCTAATATCGAACCCAGAACCTTCCGTGTAGATTTTGCGCATTCCGATCTGGCTGACTAATACGGCAGCTGCCTCTGGTTCCAATGCTAAGGAGACTTTACTTTCAGGAAGCCCGGCCTTTTAAAGGGAGGTAATAAGAATTTCTGTCAATATATACAGTATTCATCTTTTGGTTTTTGATGGTAAGGGGTCTGTATTTAACCCTTTATCACCCAATGACGACTTTTTGACGATCTTTGGCATGAAGCCTGTTGAAAACATTGTAGGAAAAGGACAAAATGCTGGTATCCAGCATTTTCTCCTTTTCCCACAATGTTTTCTATCCCATCACTAAATAATTGCACCGTTTGAGCCACATTGAAATTATTGTCTGCAAATGCTTTCAGATTGGACGGAGCTGTTAAGCATGTTAAATTTGCAAATCAGTACTTAACCTTTTACCATACAATCCCGACTTTAGACGACCCTGAGAAAAAGTCTTTAGGAAACATTCTGGGAAAAGGAGAAAATGCTGCATGGTAACACAATGTTTTCTACCTATCCTAAAACAAATTTGAATTTTTGAGTCACATTACTCTCGTTGTCTGCAAATGCTTCCAATTCGGACCAGCCTAAAACTTTGTCGTTTGGTATAGGGTTAAAGTTAGTATGTAGAGATTTATGCACATTTCTGACAACGTTTTAATAGCACAACTTGAAAAGGCCTTCAAGGTCCTATAGTTTCCGTTCAGTTCGCCTTTATCTAGAAAAATTCGTTGACACTAGCTTATAACATAAAAAGCTTTCGTTGAAATGATATCCTTCGCCGAAAACGACCTTTTTTCCATACACACATGTAAGAGGTACGGTATTTTTGCGCGTATTGGCAAAATATGTCGCCATAATGAAATTTTACTTTAAGCCCCCTTTTTCCATGACAAGGCATTTCATTGAATAAAAAAACATATGTTTGTCTGTGGCCTATGATAAACAATAAAAACATGAACTTTCATAAAATTTTGTCCGATAGTTAGAGAGATATTGGTCCATTATGGAAATTTACATCAAGCCCCCTTTTCCATGACATGGTAATAAACAAAATTAAAAAAATACACATTGGCAGAAGGAACACATACATGAAATTTCATTCATTTACGTCATTTACGAAGATATCTGCTGGGATGGACGAAAGAAAGGGCGGAGACACGGATGGACGGGTAATGCAAAAACCACGACCCAAATGAGTAAAATAACATATTGTAACATTGTAATTCATACTTTTGACAAAAAATTGTACATCTCGCTTCAACTTTTTACCACACAATCCCTACTTTAAACGAACCTAAAAAAGAAAGCGTTTGAAAACATTGTAGGAAAAGGAGAAAATGCTGGTGATAGCATTTTCTCCTTTTCACACAGTGATTTCTTCCCTTCCCAAAACATATTTCAATTGTTTAATCATCTTAATTTTGTTGTCTGCAAATGCTTCCAATTTGGACGAGCCTAAAATTTTGTTGATTGGTAATGAGTTTACCCATTACCACACAATCCCTACTTTTGACGCCCCTGAGAAAGAAGCCTTTAGAAAACATTGTGGGAAAAGGAGAAAATGCTGGTAACCAGCATTTTCTCCTTTTCCCACAATGTTTTCTACCCTTCAGAAAACAAATTTTTAAATTTTCAGTCACTTTTATTTTGTCGTCTGCAAATGCTTTCAATTTGGACCAGTCTAAAATATTGTCGTTTGGTAATGCGTTAAACAATCAAGCAGTTTACGATGAACGCCTAGTTTATACGTACATCTACTGCAGCCACTTGCATGAACTGCTTTGCACCGTCAGTCCATATTGCAGGGACTGTCAAATACCACTCGATGTCGTGAACGGATATTTTATCTGCCGTCCGCTTATTTATTGTTGTCAGTAAATGGTCCGCTAAATACTTTATGGCTGCAGAAAAGACTTGATGTGCAAGCATCTTCCTTTGTTGGTCGTCTCGGAGTCGCATTCGAAGCATTCTCTGGAAGGAAACAGGGGGCTTTAACTCTTTACCATACAGTCCCGACTTTTAAACGACCCTGAGGTAGAAGCCTTTTGAAAACATTGTGGGAAAAGGAGAAAATGCTGGTAACCAGCATTTTCTCCTTTTCCCACAATGTTTTCTATCCTTCCCAAAACAAATTTCAATTCTTGAGCCACACTTATCTTGTCGTCTGTAAGTGCTTTCAATTTGGACAGTTGTTCGACTTTGTCGTTTGGTAAAGAGTTAAGGCTTTTAAGTTTTTGTGTCGTAAGTCAAAGTTTCTTTAAAAAAAAAATCATACATGCAACTTCATAATAATATCTTGCCTCGCAATCAAATAGAAACTATGCGGTTACATACTTTTTATGGCCTCAGAAAATAAGGTGGTACCAAATCTTTCTCATGAAACCAATTTTGGTCAGAAAAATGGCATTTGAATACCCGCATCCTATCAAAACGCTGAAGCACTGAAAGAATGGGTCAATTTTACAGGGTGAAGTTTTAGATTTCGATTTTTCAGAAAAAAAAAATGACAAAATCTTTCCAACGTAATGTGTCCATGCAATCGGTATTGAGTTCTTGTGGCGTCGATTGCTGCAATACCATACGGGTCTATGTAGGTTATCCCAATTCCGTTTGCTTTGCCTGCCTCAATCATTTGCCAGGAGGTAAACAGTCACGTGGCAAGCATCGTGTGATATCTTCCACTGAACATTCAAAGAGGGGCATTATCAAAAATTGCATCATCTATCAGCCCTATATAATATAATCTATGCAAAGTCGCAACTACTTGGGGTGATATAAGGCATACGGCAACAAGAGTGAGTCAATAAATACAAGGTGAAATGCGATACAGAGGACTGACAATGACTCTACCGTTTTCTTTTCATAAAGGTCCATTTTGAAGTATCTGAAATAACGCCATCCCTCGTGACTTTCTTCCTTTGACAGTTTAGCATCTTCCTTCGCTAGTTTAGCATCTTCCTTTGCTAGTTTAGAATCTTGCATTGCTAGTTTAGCACCTTTCTTTGCTAGCTTAGCATAATGAGACTCCGCCTACAATGAAAAAAATATATCTACCAGACGTACAGATATAAGGGAGTGATTTAGATTTGAAAATAAAAAATAATAATAATTATTCTCCTCTAAACGCTATGTTGTTGGTATTCATCAGAATCAGACGATTCTAATGAGTACCCATAACATAAGATTTTAAAGAGAAATAGTGGATTTAGAATACCACCTCTCCCTCTTATCTGGAGCTCTGTACACGATATACGAACGATCCTCTGGTAAGAAAGGAGCTTAATGTATCTCCTTAGTGCATGATACCTTTGAAAGATAATGATTTCTTTGTACGGTCAGGTGGCAGGGGACTTGGAAACATGTTCACTGGCGTGGTGAATCATGTCTCCACCTCACAATGGGCTCGAGCCACATGATTCGCCACAGCCGTGAACAGATTTCAGCCGTGAACAGACTTCCAAGTCCCCTAATAATCTAAACAGTATAAATTCTGGTTTAATGCTTTTACTTCCTTTTCCCACTTGATTTTTCTCTGGAGTGTTAAAATAAGGGGTATTGCGGCAACGGCTTAATTGGAAATTTTCAAGTGATAGTAAAGGAAAGAAAACAAGAAAAAAAAGAACAGAAAGACGGCGTGATCTTACCGATATTATGCTACTCTTTCACTATTGCGTATCAGTGGTGTATGCAACAAAATTTCTTTGTGCAAGTTAATCGCAAAGAAGTATGGCGTATTTTGTTCAAAATTAAAGACACGGCGTATGGACTACGTTTCTGTGCCGTTCCTGTGGCGTATCTGTGGTCGTATGGAGTTCGAAGGTCGTAAAGTATGACAAAGTATTAAAGGTGAAAAAACCCTCAAGGTTAGCAAGGTAAGTTTCAAGTTGAAAGTTGTGAAAGTTAAGTTCATTATGGTGGTCATTTAAAACAAAAACTTCATTCACTTTTGGCATGATGTCGTACATAAAAGACCGGAATAAACGTTACATGAGTTGTGATCTTACGCAGCGAAGTTAATGAGAACAATGACGTCGACGCCAACACCGTCGACGGTTTTTTTTTTTTTTTTTTGTGGCGCCGCATAAGCAGCGGCACTATATTTTTATTAAGTTTCTTAAAGTACCTATGGGGGAAGCCATATTGTTTACTCGGCTTCAAGTTACTTTGTAACTAGATTATGTCGTACCTAGGCCATTTTGTACAATTTTGGTCATATCGTACCCACCTATTCTTTTAAATTTTGGTCATTTCGTACACACTTCGATCCTTTCGTAACAATTTTGATCAATTCCTATCCAGTTTTTAATATCAATTTGGTAATTTGTAACCTAGTTTTAATACTATTTTCTTGTGCTGTTTCTCGAATGGCATCTGCTTTTGTACATAGCTTCAATTGAAGTTATGTTAAATTTCGCCAACGAATGGCTATGACTGTCTTATCATAATTGGTTCTTTCTTGTATAAGTTTTAAGTTGCATTCTACAGATTGTCTAGGACGTTTATGTGCATTTTTAACCGAGTTCTGCATACATTTACTTTGGTCAATTTTGAAATACTGTAATGTGCCTTATTTCAGAAGCAACTGATTTGCGAAGCCATTGGTGTTACGCATCAATATTTTCTTGTTATCATTGTTGTTGCTGTTAATATGTACATGTAGTACCTCATAACCAAATGAATGAAAGTCGCCGTTTTGGTCAAATAGCACAACAGTCGGTGCCTTTACAGTCGGTGGATCTTGTGCTCCCTCCCAACGGTTGACGTACAGCTGTAAATAGAAAAAAGATAATAAATTACGATACGTCTGGTTGGTAATTCTGTGGAATGGTTTGTTGGCATGTTATTGATTGGCTTGCAGATCTTTTCCTAAACAGATAAATGTCACTGAATATTACTTTGAAATCCAATACCGTTACGATTGCTATTTGTTTTGAGAAAGTTAATCCCCTTCGTCTTTTGAAATATTCCAAAACTGCTATGTAACTGTTGAAAACCTTTGGCCCAAAGTCTATATCTCCTATAATTACTTTACTATTTTCTAAAGCGAATAAGCCCCATTACATGTTTGCAATGCCTTTCACCCATTACCACACAATCTCTACTTTTGACGACCCTGAGGTAGACGTCCTTTGAAAACATTGTGGGAAAAGGAGAAAATGATGGTAACCAGCATTTTCTCCTTTTCCCACAATGTTTTCTATCCTTCACAAAACAAATTTCAAAATTTCAGTTGCTAGACGTCTCTGTTATCCAAGGTTGACGACCAGTACTAGGTTGCTGTATTCCCTTTTGGCTGGTCGAGTCGAAATTTATTATACCTACTGGAGAGTCCCAGCCAGCCACAGTGTCAGCTATTCTCAGTATAAGAGCCTAGTCTCGGTGGATTTCATTAGACTCAAGTCTCAGTCTGTCTCAGCAAACCTCATGCTCTGTCAGTCTCGGTTTCAGTGTATCTCATTCTCTGCTGGTTTCAGTCTCAGGAACTCTCAATGTGAACCTGTCTCTTTAGATGTACATCTAAGTCCTTCTCAGTGACAGTTGGTCACAATCTCGGTTGATTATGGTATATCTCAGTCTCAGTAAAGACGTATCAGTTCCAGAAGATCACAGTCTAAGAAGATATCAGTGAAGGGACGTGTCTCGATCAGTCTCGGTAGATATCAGTGCAGGGACGTGTCTCGATCAGTCTCGGTAGATATCAGTGTGGGGACGTGTCTCGATCAGTCTCAGAAGATATCACAGTAGGCACGTGTTTCGAT
Organism: Tridacna crocea; assembly: GCA_943736015.1. Lineage (NCBI taxonomy): Eukaryota > Metazoa > Mollusca > Bivalvia > Cardiida > Cardiidae > Tridacna > Tridacna crocea. Next base: position 24,278,984 of record OX031069.1, read on the forward strand.
CAGTCTCAGTAGATATCACAGTAGGTATGTGTCTCAATCGGTCTCCGTAGATATCAGTGTAAATATGTGTCTCGATCAATCACGGCAGATATCAATGTGGGGACATTTCTCGATCAGTCTCGGTAGACATCAGTGTAGGGACGTGTCTCGATCAGTCTCAGGAGATATCAGTGTAGGGACCGGTCTCGATCAGGGCCCGTATTCACCAACCAATCTTGAGAATATTCTTAGTCTTATTCTCCAAGGTTTTCTAAATTTGTAAGTAACACAACTTCTGAATGGCTAAACCAAATGGTTTAGCCAACCAGAAGTTGTGTTACTAACAAATGTAGAAAATACTGGAGAATAAGACAAAGAACATTCTTAAGAATGGTTGGTGAATACGGGCCCAGTTTCAGTAGATATCACAGTAGGTACGTCTCTCGATCTATCTTAGTAGATATAAGTGTAGGGACGTGTCTCGATCAGTCTCAGTAGATATCAGTGTAGGGACGTGTCTCGATCACTCTCAGTAGATATGACAGTAGGTATGCGTCTCGACTACTCTCAGTAGATATCAGTATATGGACGTGTCTTTATCCGTCTCAGTAGATATCGGTGTTCTTATGTGTCTCGATCAGTTTCGGTAGATATCAGTGTAGATATATGTCTCGATCAGTCTCGGTAGATATCAGTGTAGATATGTGTCTCGATCAGTCTCAGTAGATATTGTATGGACGTATCTTGATCAGTATCAGTAGATATCAGTGTGGATATGTGTCTTGATCAGTCTTAGTAGATATCAGTGTAGGGACGTGTCTTAATCAGTATCAGTAGATATCAGTGAAGAAATGTGTCTTGATCAGTCTCAGTAGATATCAGTGTAGATACGTGTCTTGATCAGTCTCAGTAGATATCAGTGTAGGGATGTGTCTTGATCAGTCTCAGTAGACATCAGTGTAGGTACTTGTCTCAATCAGTCTAAGTGGATATCGGTGTAAGTATTTTTTCTGACCAGTTTCAGTAGATATTACAATCGGTGCGTGTTTAAACACGCTGATACCATGAGTCATAGCAAGTTGCAAGCCCACACCAACCAAACTTTACGTTACACAACAGTATCTGGTACTAAACACATGCTTCAAACCATAATCTGACAGTATCAGGTTCAGGTTACGCTACAACTCTATGGATCACAGTTGTAGCACAACAATATTTAGTTGCCATATATTATGTTACAAATATTTACAGGGGTATATGTTATACAAAAGTGTTTGCAAGCCACATTTGTAATGTGTTTTTCCCTGTCAGTCGTACAAAAACATTGTAAGGGACAGTTTTTACATGACATTATTAATTAACTATTGGATATATAGAAGTTATACAAGGAAACCGGTCCACGCGATACCAGTCACATTTCTGATATCGTATAGTACACAGGTCGTGACCCCAGCTTAATACGACTTGACCTCCGATCAATACAGTTGACCTCGTATCAATATTGATGACCCGCGACCAATACAGAAATCCTTGAACGTGATTGGTCAAAAGTTCAGTGACGTTAGCGTCTGCGCTTACCTTTAGCCAATCACGTTTCAGGAGGCGGCAAAGTAAACGTAACCCAAAAATTGATATTTGTTTCCAGCAGGGTAGAAAACATTGTGGAAAAAGGAGAAAATGCTGGTTACCAGCATTTTCTCCTTTTCCCACAATGTTTTCAGAAGGCCTCTTTTTCAGGGTCGTAAAAACCGGAGATTGTTTGGTAAAGCGTTAATCAATAAAATTGTCATTAATCAAGTGATTTCGTATTGGCCCAGTTACAGGTCCTCGGTCAGCCGTATTGACCCTCGGCCTTCGGTCTCGGGCCAATACGGCTGACCTCGGACCTGTAACTGGGCCAATACGAAATCACTTGATTAATAACATTATATTACGGGCCACATGATACACACCGAGACATATTAGTCAGTATAATTACTTATAAAATCTCAATCAGACTGGGGTGTTACACATATCAGGCATGTGTGTTACACAGGTATCAGTATTCGTCAGAGTTGTTGTTCAAATAAATTTGCTCGAGCTACACCCACTTGTGACACACCCATGTCTATCACTTACATGTGTTAGCAAAATCTAGTAACCACAGGTTTTACACAACAACACGCAAGCAGCCAAGGGTTGATGCAAATAAGCGTTCTGCCTGTCTTCATTTCGCAGAATTTAGATTTTCGATTCTTACGTACATGGAAGGCAACCCTAGAAAAAGAAATGAAACTTTTTGAATATTCTAAAAATAGATACATAAAAAAAGAAACGTAACCAACCGTTGATTTATCACGTTCGTACTCGGACTTAAACGTGTACGCATATCCAGAGAATGTTGATCCGAAGTCCAGTGCCGCTATAATGAATGCTTTGTCAGTTACACTAATGTGGTCAGCCATTTTTGCACTTTTGATTCGATACTCTGATTGTTTTGATTCCAGAATTTCTACTTCCCCCTAAATAAGCTCAGGTTTCGTCCATATTCATTTCATTGGATAATTTTATTATTTACTTTTAAGCATATCGTCTGTTTACTTCAAAAACCTCGTAACTACAGCTTGTTACTAGGTTTATGAAGTAAGCAGACGATATTGTCTTCATAAAATTTTTGTAACTTCTCTATTTAAGCTTAACTAAAAGTTTCGTTTGATTACTTTCGTTTTCCAATCTAAAAGACAGAAAACCTCCACTCAAGGCCATTTATAACCACTCTGTAAATGTTACATTCATTTTTGTAGAATGATGAAAGAGATTTATCTTTGGTTCAAAGATTTATGTAAAAGAAACACAACACAAGCTCCAAAGTAACACAGTTTAAAAGCGAATCAAGAACTTAAAACTTTTATCGAAACAAGCTACTTCCTCGTGTAATAAGGTTTGCAACACGCGACATTCGGGCATTTGAGTAAAGTCTCGTATTAACAGACGCAGGCTAACCCGAGACGGCACTTTACGACTAAAATCAATTTTGTGTTGTATTAGACTAGCGCAAAACAGAAAATTACGTGAAAACGTAAAGTGTCCTTTCGGATCAACCTGCGCGAAATGCGCAGGTTGATCCGAAACGACACTTTACGCAACTGTCTGAATGCCCCTTTTTCGTGTGTTGCAGGCCATGTATGTGGGTGAAAACCCTGTACTCAACGATCGACTGTTGAAAAGGGGGGGGGGTTGAAAACTTAGTGGGAAAAGGATTAAATGCTGGTGATTATCTTTTTAATCCCTTTTCCCACGATTTTTCTACCATTTAAAGGCAAATCGAGTTTTTTCAAAATTTATCCTGATACTTTCTACATTGAAGAGTAAAAAATTGAAGGGCAGTATATTGTTCAAAGTAAGAAGCAATGTATTACTTCTTCAAATCTGGTCTCAACAGTACACTTGATTTATACTTCCTGGTTTATTTTAGTCGATTTTACCTAGGGCCGATGAAATCCGGGTATACTAATTACCGGAATGTAACAAAATATAGTACCTAATTACCGGAATGTTACAAAATGTAACAAAATGTTACGGAATGTAGATGCTTAATTCACGGAATGTGACGGAATGTGGACGGGGCGACAACGAAACGTCAGCGGACCTATGCATATGCTGTCTGGCTTTCTGACACAAATACTTACAAAAATTTCTTTACAAATTACTGACTACTTTTCTTACATGCATCAGAAGTAACTGGCGAAGAAATCGAGGGAAAGAGACCTTGACACAACCGAGTATCGAAAATGCAACTACCAACTCACAGGTTATACGCTAGCCATTGAGCGTGTGCAGATAACTGTCCCTAAGACGATGTTGCTTTTTAATTGGTCGTCTCTGGGTACAGAGACAATCAATACAAAACCATTTGTAAGTTCCGCACAGATTTTGTGCGCAAGTTTGAACTCTCAGAATTCGGCAAATAGAGCACAAAAACTATAGGATTGAAACATACCTGTTGTTTGTGTATTTAATAATCCTTCGTTTGAAATACAACTGTTTTCAATCCAAACACTAAACATAAGAGAAAACCGTGCACTTGAGTTATTTGCTCTCCCGAAACACTCAAAATGGCCACTACGCACAATAAATTTCGTCAGTGTTTTTTTCCGAGATTTACATGTTATAAACGACTTCTACAAGCTTTTTAGGTAATGAATGGCTTAAAAGGTTGTCTTTGGTCATATTAGTTATTTAAAATCAATTGCGTTTCGCTGCAATATAGATTAAACCGACGACACAGAAAGGCGGTATAGCGCTTCATCTTTGCTACTGGAAAATCTACGATGGACTTGAGACGAAATGGTGCGCAATCAGTGTCTAAACATGAAAATAAAAATCACAGTAGCGTCTCATTGAGACTAGCCACTGAGCTACCAGGCCAGGCAGAAGTTCCCGTATTGAACATTATTGATTAAAAAAGAGCAAACATTATTTCTCAAAAACATGCTATGTTTTTGATACTAAGATAGTTCAGTCGAAACATAACGTTTTCAAATTGGCCGGTGATATTTACCCAACAGTCGTGTACACACTGAAGAAAATTCATACTGCGAGGCCGACTGTCGTGTACTCAATGAAGGAAAACTCGGACGACCGGGTGTACAGTATAAGGTAATACGAGCCTTCGGACGTATAAAAAGGATGCCAGCTACGCTTGTGCATTTGTTCTGTAAGACCGTGTATAAATGACTATTGCCGCGTGCTCCAATGAGACCGTGCCTGTTCACAGAACAGTCTGCGTTTTGGTCCAACCCATTTACACGTGTACGTAAGAACACGTTTCTTCAGTGCGGACACGACCGCATTGTTCACTGAATGAAGAAATCGGAAATAGCGCGCACGTAATCGTGCCTCCAAGACGAAATTTCATCAGTCCGGGCACGACCGCCGGGCACCCAACGAGTTTTCCTTCATTGAGTACACGACAGTCGTCCTCGCAATATGAATTTTCTTCAGTGCGTACGACGGTCGGGTGAATAGTCACTTTGTTTCAAAATTATTGCAGACAAATAGTTCGATCTTGAACTCTCCAAAATGACGATTACCTGGATTAAATATCCTAATAACTCCGAATTTTGATAGAAATTCTACCTTTCGTTTGCCTCTTTTGAATCAGGTGCAATAACTCTCATTTTAGCGATCATAGTGACTCCATTTTTTAACAAGCTTTTTATCTCATATGCCCAAGTACATCTGACATGAAATGCACGAATAAATAGTCTCGTGGTGTAAGCCAGATAGCAAATCTCGTGCTGTCATAAATGGGAAATATACTCAAACACAGGGTGGATTACAACAAACTTTGATTAGATCTAGCATTTTTAAACTTGAAATTATGTCAACTTTTATTTCAATATTTTGATTTTATTTCCAAAAATGATGAATAGCTGTTGTGCAGAAATACTGAGCAATAATTCCCACGCGAATATTTAGTGAGGCTGCTCTCCTGCAGGTTTCGATAGCCAAGGGAGACTATCACTACGTTGCAAGAGCAACGTAGTGGTGGTCTCCCTTGTCTAGGAAAAAAGATTGCTCTCCTGTCGGGACACAGCGCAGTAAATACCTCAAGTAACTTTGCTTTTTCAATCAGTCCCGTTTATCATGCAACTGATTCAAGGATAGGTACCCTAAACAGATTTGTTTAACGTCGGCTTTCATCATATGTAATAGGCTAAGAGGCGGGTAATCCATAACTGATGCGGGGAACCAGCATCTATCAGCCGATCGATTACGGATTATGCGAGCCGTAGCCGAATATTTACGCTATTCGGCGATGAAAGGCGATGTTACAGGAATCCGCATTTGTGATTTCAGCGTCGTTTTCAACGTTATTCGATTTATACTGCGGCGGCCGGTGCACCTTTCCAAGGCTTCCGCAGAGTTACTTTTAGCAGTGCTTTGCATAGCGCGCTTTTCACAGAGTATCTTTCGTATATAGACGACTCATTAAATATGATTCAAATGATTTGATTTGTTGTTAACAGGGTGAAGAAACAAAATTATTTCATGCTCCCCGGTAGCATATTGAGAAACATCGGTGAAAATATTTTTCGATATTACACGGGTACCACCAGTGAAAATACCGATTCTTATATTCTGTTTACCTAGGTAAAATGCGCGTGACTTCACAAACAGATGGAAATATGACGTCATATACCTTACATTTCTCGCGCTTGACGTAATATTGTAATGCGTTGCTATGCAGAGGGGGTAGGCCACGGAGAATAACTGAAAAGAACTGTACTGAATTTTGATAAAGCTTCTCCCAGAAAGGGTTAAAAGCATGAAATAAATAGAATGTTTTGTTTTGTTTTTTTTTGTTGAAGATCCACTCGATGAAATAAATTTCTATCTTTCACCGAAAAGAACAAATATTTTCTGTGTATTACAAGCATTTTCTACTTTCCCCACCCCAAGTCCTGCAAGCTCAGTAGGTAGCGTGCAGTACTTTGGTGTCTTGTTCGATCCCCGGCTCAGCAGATATCTTTCCGAGGACAGGTGATTGTCAATAGGACAGGACTGATTTTATACCTCTCTCACAGCTGATCATTGATTCGACGATGATTATATGGAAAGCAGCCAGTGGCTTTGAAAGAATATTGTACGGAGTACTGGTAAAAGAAACTCCGGGACAGCATGAATAAGTGTACTGGCCGCCGCGATTTATCTGAAATGATGTTGAAAAATGGCGTTTAATACCACACAACCAATCAATCAATCAGTGATTTAATATGGCTAAAACAGAGGTTTTTTTTTTCGTAAAAAGGTTTTAGAAAAAATGTGAGAGTAGGAGAAAATTATGACAAAGCATTTTCTTCTTTTTCCACTCTAGTTAAAGCCTCGCTGACTAAAATGACGAGACTTGTATTTGAGAAGGATTAAGAAAACGTTTGGGGAAAGGATCACCAACCTTTTTCCATTTTCATATGATGTTTTTCAAATGCACTGGGCTCACACAACACAAAACGCTAAGTTTAAAATCTAAAAAGATATTTACATTAACCTTTAGCCTACTGAATCAGTGAAAAAAAAAATCAAGCCTGTAGAAATCAAAGCGTTTAAAAAGCTGGAGTGGTATTTGTCATGGAATCCATTGTGTGGAATTCATAATTTGAAAGAACAAGAGAAATATTTTTAAAATACTTGATTGAAAGTCAAGCTACTAAGAAATTGAATACATTTTTGGTTGAAGGGAGAGTACTCGTGACAAAGTTTGGATTATAGCAAGGATCATGAGTAACGTCCCTTGACAGTAGAACGGGTCATGTAGAGAGAGACCATGCAAATATACCGAATAAAGTTAAGTGCCCCAGCTTGGTACTCCTCAAAAAAGGAAAATGTTGTAATACCTTCAAAGTCCTCCATATATGATACCGATTGCATGTCTCTTGACCTCATTATCTTGTGTAACAACTCATTTCCCACCCAAATTTTGCCCTAAGTACTTCCAAATTCCTGTTTATAGTCTAACTAAGAACGATCGAAGCTCAAGGAACTGTCTTCACGTCTCATGAACACAATCCATCCACCGCTATATGTCCTAGTCGCATTATACATTAACAGGTGACAAAATAAGATCTCGATAAAGAGAATAGAAACTGCCCTAGCATAGATTTATTTTCCGCTGTTAACCGGAATAACTTTTAGCAAATAATCCTTTATTCCAAACATAAGTAATATAATGTTGCGAAGGCCTCGGTGAATATCAGAAATCTTTTCTTCGATCGATTCCCCCATTAATCGCAGTCGACTCTTCATCTCCCTGTATCTCTCCTTAGCCACGTCTTCGACCTCCAAAATGTTGTCTTCCATCGATTGTAGTCTATTCTTTAGCTTTCTTTCTCTTTTTTTTAGCTACATTTTTGCATGCCGCTATGCTTTCCTCCATCGATTGCAGTCGACTAAGTAGCACTCTGCTCTCTCAATGGTAACCTTTTCTATCGCCGAAATGCCGTCCTCCATTGATTGTAATAGACTCAGTTGCTTTCTGGCTTCTTTATAGCCGTAATTTCGCTAGCTGAAAAATTGCTTTTCATTGACCGAAGTTGATGTTGTAACTCTCGATGTATGTTTTTTTAAACAAATGCTTTGATCAAGCTGTGATACTTTGCTAACATGTCGTTATTGTTCACTTTTACCATGTCTTGCTTTCAGTCATGGTTCGTCAATGGTGGGCAGGATGTTTCATTACCAGATACACACGGGTCATAGTCTTTGGCCGCCAATATATGGGGTTAGTTCTATCAAATAGTGCTGTATATTCTCCCAAATAACAGCCATCTCGGCCTAGAGGGCTCTGAAGTCCTGCCGAAATCGGCTTGCCTCATTACCAGCTGTCTCGGAGGACAAAAATAACAACACTATCGTGAAAAAGGAAAATAATACTCGACGATTTCCATCGAGAAATAATGCATGTACGAGCTCGTCCTCAGCTGTGTACCACGTTAGACTGATTTTTATTGGCTGCGTCTAACTGTCACGTGAAATTGTGAGAACAGCTCTGAAACAAGAGATTTAAGGGTCGACACACGCGCACCTGTTTTTATTTATTCTTTGTGGTTTACGACGATGAATAAGTGATAAAACTTCAAGGCTCGATGTACATTTATAAAAAAAAATGGTTTTGTGGTTTATTTTTTACTTAAGGTGTTTCTCCGCTTTCAACAATACGTTGGTTATATAACCACTAGGGCTAAGTTTTTAAAGTCTACGTATGGCGCCTAAATCTCAAATCAAAAGACGGAAGCTGCCGAGAATGGTCGAGTAGCCCTTACGAAAACATCGATTTTAGACAATATCTACCGATGAGTTAGTGAGCATAAGGCCCTTAACTCTACATATTAAAAGACTAGAGCTGTCGAGATTTGCCGAATAGCCTTTACGAAAACGTCGATGTTACACGATATTTACCGATTAGCTAGGTGTTGTAATCCTTAAATGTCGACGCGAATTTCACTGTTTTACTTCCCTTTGCTGCCACTGTTGATCAAGATCAGACAAGACCGTTTTTTAATTATCTTGTCAGCTTCATTGAAACACTCTTGACGACAGCAACCTTAATGTTGTTGTTGTTGTTGTTGTTGTTGTTGTTGTTGTTAGGGTATTATTTCTAGAGTTAAAATCTCCTTTGGCTTTTTCAGGTGCTTTAAATCTTTAAGGGTGGGTATTTAGATTTTTCACGTCACACCAAATTAAAAGAAAAAAACATATATCACTGAAATTTATATGTTTAAAAAACAATACAAATCATCAATAATTAAGAATCATACAATGACAAAAAAAGATTTTTTGTGATATTCCCTTAAAAGGCTACGTAGCCTCTTCAGCTATTCTTAGATTTCGTGCTAAAATCAAAAAAACATCGTGGGGATTGTTACGTGACTGGCACGTGACTAATGATGCTTATTTTCCATTACATAAAACATAATTATTTTCCATAATGTCTTCTTCGGACGCTATGTTTGAAGCTTCATAAGTGTATTATTGGTATATAAATGAGCTAGTTGCTCATGAAAAAATAGATCGTGTTTCCCCTCGGTGTCGACCTGGGCTGTAGTGAATCTCTAATTTCTCCTGTTGTCGGATGGTTTTCGACTACTAGGGTTTTATGAAAGAAAATTAAAGGGCTTTGGGAGTATAAGGATGATTTTTTTGTACTTATGTAAAATTTTCGTCCCAGAATCTGAAGGGCCACCTTTAAAGGTCATTAACATACCGGAAATATACAAACGAAGTTTAAAACACATCGTCCGAAGAAGACATTATTAAAAATAATTACATATTTGTTACGTTATGGAATTTCAGCGTCATCAGTCACATGCCAGTCACTTAACATTCCCACAGTGCTTTTTTTTGGTGGGAAATCTAAAAATAGCTTAAGAGGCTAGGTAGCCTTTTAAGAGAATACCATTTTTTTTTTGTAATTTTATGATTCTTAATTATTGACAATTTGTATTTTTCATATAAATTTCAGTGTGATATATATATATCACGTAGCAACATTGCGTTGCTACACATTACGCAATAATTGATGACGTTTTGACTTAATGTTCAATTCAGGCATAAATCTATTGATAAATTGTTGTTCTTTAAGTAACCTAGCTGAAACATTGTTGTTATGTATTTTAAAGAAAGGAAAGATCGAGAATTTTGGAGAGGTTTTGGAACATTTGTCTAAATGCGCCCTTAAAGGCATTTATCTTGTTAATGGGTCTCTGACTCGTTGATAATGTATTGTTTTTCTGTTTCTCAATTTGTCACCGGTCTGTCCAATGTAAAATTCCCTATACCCATTACAAATTAAAACATAAATAACATTTTTCTTTAACAAAGAAAGTTTTATCATTTAATTTAATGTTGTTACCTTCAATGATATAATCACACAGTCCAGATAGACTGGTGTCAGTCCGTTAAATAGAGCCTTTTCATTAAAGAAAGTCATCAAGTAAAACTGCAACACGAAAACTCTGTGTTCTCAATGTTCTGAATGTCTGATTTAGGTGAAGAGCAAGTAACAACACATATTTCTGTGACTTTGCTGTAGTTGTTAGAACGACTTAAATGCAGGCCTGAATGCCAGGCTAAGTCCAGATCTTGGTTCTCCACACATTTTCACGCAAGCGGCTGTGTATTCATTGAACCCCGATCACGTAATTAGGCGTTTAAGATTAGGGAGCTGTCTTTTACATTTTATGATTTTAGTGTCTGTGATTATACTATTCATTTTTTCACCATTTAGAATGGTCGAATTAGATCTAAGTAATCCGAATATTTCACTGTGCTATGGTTATGGTGCTGTCGCTGCAGTTCGCATTTATGGGGCCTTCGGTACAGTTCGCGTTTGTGGTGCCTTCGCTAAAGTTCGCGCTTACGGTCCTGTCGCTACAGTCTATGTTAAAGAGTGCTGTCGCTACAGTTCGCGTTTATGGCGCCTTCGATGCAGATAGCGTTTATAGTACTGTCGCTTCAGTCCGCGTTAAAGGGTGCTGTCACTGCAGCTCACGTTTATGCACACTGGAGAGACCTTACGAACTTGCTCCTGGTCAACGTTACTGCCCCTGTCAATTTTACGTACCCGCTCGAGTAAAAAACATGGCTGTGCCCACAAGATTACACAGGGTAAGCAGAAAAAACATAATTTTTTTAACATGTTATTGAATAGATATGCAGTTGCAGGTTGTCGCACGGAATGTCTGGGATGTCAGTGCACGTTAATCTTTAGTTCTTCTGGTGGTTAATCGTTTGTTGAAGACGTATAATCCAACAAAGTTTCGTCGGCGACTACGATTTCTGGAAAAACACTACTTGGAATCTCCAAAACCCTTTGTAAAACATAATACACTCGATATTCTGAAGTGTGTGCCGTGTTAGATGACCAATACAGTGATTATCCTCAGAACTATAAACCGTTAAAAACTCGAATTGCAGTTATTAAAGGATATTTTGCCATTTTTACATTACAACGTAAGATGCTCCTAAATTCAATACAACGATTCAGCTTCTGAACTGAAAATACGGTAAGCGTATGGGTTTGTGTTACAGTGAACAATTTTGTTATTTTAGTCAAGATTCTATATTAATTATCGTAGTCACAGTCGTAGTGTAGTTTAATAAATATTTGAATGGAAGTACAATTCTAAAACACGTTGAACTCTTTTTTTCTATCAATAGGCCTAATGTTACTGGGCATGTATTCTGGTTCTCTGTTTCTATTCCCAATTTTATTAAGCTGGCAGAATCAGACGCCCATCGTGAAAAAGAGAGAGAGAGAGGGGTATCCTTAGGTAGACTGGTCCTTGAACATACAGAAAATTGATTAAAAGCGAAAAGTCTCGGACCACTTCCGCCTGCGCGGAATGCACAAGCTGACCTGAGTAGATTCTTTTCACATATGCATTAAGCCCCCTTTTCAAAGAGTATCGCTGATCAGTATTTAAAGCATGGTATTACTAGTTACTTTCAGGTGTGCCGCTTACAAGGCATACGAATGGTTGTTCGTTGATGATCATTATTATTAAATCATATTCACGAAAACGAGTCTCTTGATGACGATATCGAAGATGGTATTTATAATAGTTATGGATCTTCTGCACGATAGTTATGACAGATATCCTTTGCATGATACTGTCTATCATCCAGCTCTTCATCTATATCACAGGAATTTGACATTCTATAACCAAAATAAATTATCAAATATGAAAAAGAATATCTCCCCTATATGATGTAAACACAAGGAATGCAACGTCTCGATTGTCTCATTCAAAATCCTAGAAATGCGCCCAACTGTCTCATAGGAATACGAAAGTTACGCCTATATTTTTTGCAAATCTTCTAAAACTATAACAAAAGAAAAATGAAGTTAGGTATTCTCGTATTTTGTGAATATTGTTATAGATTGTATGTGTTAGAATCTAACTTTAACATCGGTATTCAGGAATGTTACTCGATAATCCATTGATAAAGTGCGACTTTATATCCGAGATATCGTGATTGATTCATCAGAACTGAGCCATAAATTAAACTGCTCATTGCAGGAAGTCCTTGTATCTATCACATACTGTTGGGCCGATGATCGACTATATAGTCGAAAGTCATTTGGTTTTGGTTCCGATAATCGATTGAGAAAACCCGGAATCGATTGTAGTCGGTTCTTGAACTTGCTTGGTGCCTAAACTTGAATTCTGAGTTTTGTGACTATTATTCATCACAATCTTCGATTGAACAGTGGATAACAAACATCAAAATTGGCCGGAAAATTGAGAAAGAAATTTTTGTACATGGATTATTTGACAAAACTTGACAACTCGGAACGCTTCTCATTTGATCCCTGAGCCCGGGTTTTGAGACTTGGAAATTTGAAATGATCTGTCTTTGACAATGGAAAATATCTGACGCATGAAGTTATCGTTTAGAGCTTCATAAAATCTAGCTTGCGCGCATCCGGCAGAAAATTGGGCTAAACACGATCAGTATAAAATGCGAAGGACACGCGGATGATAATGAGGCTGCCGAGTCATTTATGACAGAGTAACAAAGATGTTATTCCTCTTATCTAGCCTAAAGTGACAGATTTTTAAATTACTTGCTATTCAAACTGACACACTGATGCCAAATCATGTAGCAATTCTTCTCCAAAAATTAATTGTCACGAAAAAGTAGATCGCCAAAAAAGCGTGAAAACCCATGACACTACAATGAGCAGCATGGCATCGTCCGATCAGGGGGACTTCAAACTATCTTCTCATCTTTGATAATGAATTTAAACAATGAATTTACTCAAATCTCTGAATAAAACAATAATTGGAAGCTAAATTTCCGGGTTCATAAGTGAAAAAATGTTGTTTTATGAAATAAAAATACAGATCTACAGCAGACAGGTGTGTGTGTGTGTGGGGGGGGGGGTGAAGTTGTCGTCTGCAAATGCTTTAAATATGTCTGATTGTTTTTTGTTTTTAACTCGTTTGGAAATTAAAATATATGGAAAAATGAACAGTATTTATTATTCATGTGTTAAAACAATAAAACAGAATAAATGTTTTACTTGAAATCTTTATAATGTCTCATCTGAAGATAAGAATGTCTCATTATTTTTGAAAATGTCCCATTGGTTTTCAAAAACAGGAGACATTGTCTCATTGAAATAAAGTCTTTACCGATCACTGTTAGCCTAGCGGTAGACAACACAAAATTGTACCTGCGATATTCGGCGATACCTATATAGACACCTTTTAACTGGAAATATCCGTCATGTTTTACTTTTTTTTGACAATTTCTATCCATCGAGGAGGCCATTCGCTGACGTCACGGGATTCCCAGGAAGGGCCAGGAAGTGTATTTTCGGATTACGTATTACAGTCAAATATCTTTTTTTTTTTTAGACTTTTATTAGCCACGTCAACTGGTATGATAGGAGTCGTGGCCATCTCCCACCATACCTTACAATTCAATGTTAGTAGGTTTCTAAATAATTTGTTAGTACTCTTAAACAAAAGATGTTTCATATGACTGACAAAAATTGTATTTTTTGTAAAGTTGTTCCATCACTTGAATGTGGCCTTATTAAGAGAGAGAGAGAGAGAGAGAGAGAGAGAGAGAAAATCAGAAATCAGGGTAGAAAAACATGAAATAGATGTAAGTATGTGTGTGTGTGGGTGGGTGAATGGATATGTGAATATGGAGTAAAGAAACTGAAATCTTTCAGAAATTTTATAGAAATTCGTTAATATTTACTACTTGTACACTATACTGGCAATAGGAGACTTTGATAAACATGTTCTATAATTGTCATGTGACATTTGTCAATTTCATGTGTGTTTGTGCATTTATGAATATTCAAGGTCAAGTTTAAAGTTTTTTTAAAGTCGATCATTGAGGGTATTTTTTGTTTATTCCTACAGTGATAAATATATTTCTTAAGTTCTAAAAGTAGCCTGTCTAATGGTACGTGTGCCTAAAAGTAAAGTTCGACTATCAATTTGCAGTGTATGGTCAAAAGTACTTAGAATTGTTGCTATATTATTAATTAATGATTTGGTGTGTTCACAGTCATGAAATAAATGTAGAATAGTTTCTTCATATCGTTTACAAAATTTACATGAGTTAGTATCTATCAATTTCATTTTAAAAAGCAGAGAATTTGTTGGAATTATTCTATGTATTATTCTTGTTTGAAACCACTGTGTATAAGTGTCTTTTGTGCATTTAAACACATTTCCATGAACTTGCTTCCAATCTATATTTATGTTGTTATATAATGAGTCCCACTTAACTCTACTCGAAGGTATTTCATCGTTGTGTGTCAAAGTGTTATAAACATGTTTATTTATGTTACTTTTAGTAAGCATATGAAAGAAATAACAACTAATAGAAGGATTATGACATCCTTTTAAAGCATCTCTTTTAATCTCTTTTAATCAAAATGTGATTTTTTGAAAGGAAAGTTTTAACTGATGTTGTAATGCTATAGAAATTTAAAAAATTCACTTTGTTTATAGTCATTGTTTTTATGTCCAACCAATTTCTAAAACTTCCATCTACATTTTACAGGTCCTTTACATATCTTATACCACAATCGTATAATATTTTATTATAAATGTACTTAGAATCTACCAAAATATTGCTATTAAAAAACAGAGGCATGTTAACTACATCCAGCAGCTTTGTAAAACTACATTTAGAGATAAATTCCATAACAGATTTTAAAACATCAATCCAGAAATCATTTCTTATGTTGGTAATGATTTTTTCACAGTACATCATTCCAAAATTAAATAGTTTGTGTGTGTCAATTACATTATTCATGAATTTATGACAACTTTTACCGCAAGCAACTAGTTTTCTTATCCATTTAACTTTCATACTTTTATTATAGTTATTGACATCAATCATGTTTAGACCTCCTTCCATATAATTTTTTGTGAAGACAGTTTGTTTAATTTTAGCAGTACCGTCCCATACAAATTCGTAAAGTGTATTGTTCAGTTGTTTCATAAATTCATTCGTTGGTGATGGTAAACTAATAAATAGATGTGTGAGTAAAGGTAATAAAAGACTTTTGACTACAGTTATTCTTCCAATTGGTGTTAGTTTTCTTTTCTTCCAATAATTTATAGTGTTATTAATGCTTTTGAATTTGCTTTCAAAATTTTTGCTGACTTCCGTGTGTTGATTATTCAGAAATCGCAGTCGCTGACGGAAGTTTGTTGGATTAAACGTCTTTAACAAATAACAAACCACCAAAGGAACAATACAGAAATATGCACTGACATCCTAGACATTCCGTGCGACAACCATCTACAGCACATCTACTCATCTGGTTCTTTTAGAAGTATGTTTTTCTGCTTACGTTGTGTAATCTTGCGGGCGCAGCCATGTTTTATACTCGAGCAGGTACGTAAAATTAACAGGGGCAGTAACGTTGGCCAGGATCAAGTTCGTAAGGTCTCTCCAGTGTGGTTTATGGTGCCTTCGATGCCATTCGCGTCCATGGTGCTGTCGCTACTGTTCGCGTCTATGGTGCCATCGTTACAGTTCGCGTTTATGGTGCTGTTGTTGCAGTCTGCATTTATGGTGCTGTCGTTGCTATTCGCGTTTATGGTGTCTTCTCTTCAGTTCATGTTTATGGTGCTACCGCTCCAGCCCGCCTTTATGATGGCGTCGCTACTGTTCGTGTTTATGGTGCTTTCTCTTCAGTTTGTGTATATGGTGCCTTTATTGCAGATTGCGTTTATCTTGCTGTCGCTGCAGTCCGCATTTATAGTGCTGTCACTAAGATCCGCGTTTATGGTGCCTACGCGCAGTTCACGTTTATGGTCCGTTCTCTTTAGTTCCCGTTTATTGGGCTTTCTCTGCAGTTTGGGTTTATGGGTTTTTTTCTACAGTTCGCGTTAATAGTGCCTTCTCTACAGTTTGCGTTGATGGTACTTTTGCTACAGTTTGCATTGATGGCGCTTTCTCTAAAGTTGGTGACTATGGGCGCTTTCTCTTAAGTTCACGTTCATGGTTGTTTCTCTGCAGTTCGCGCTACTGGTGCTTTCTCTAAAGTTTGCGTTCATGGTGCTTTCTCTACAGTTCACATGCTTTTTAGATATTTTCTGAGATTTTTGTGCCTAGACAACAATTCTTCCTCTACGGTCTCAATTGTCTTGCACATTATACTCATAGACATATTTTGATCGCGAGAAACCTGCATTTTCCCAGTCATATTCCAGATGTAACTAGGACTGTTCAGGTGTTCCAACTGAAGAAAATCTTCATAAATGCTTTTATAGATTTATAAAAATTTTAAAACCTAATTTGTTGAATTGCTGTTGTAGTATCCTGTCCCAGTTTCAGTGTTGTAGGAAATTTCTAGTCCCCAAATATGCTGAAAGCAGTCCTGTTATCTCGAATATGACTGAAACCTGCGGCAAGAAGCCATTTCGGATTCTCTTTAGGAAACTGCAAAACAACATCATGCCATTTGTATATCAAAACAAAGAGCAAGGTTTCGATCTGTCTTGGATACATGTCTTTCAAAAGTTTGATTTGATCAAACGTGTGTGATAAACGGAATGCAAAAATCTCCCAATTAGACCCCAGTTCGCGGGAGTATTCTAACAGTTCATATTCCTATAATTCTTCGATGCCCACACAAGTATCCATGCTGCTGTTTTGGGTGCTGATGTCGGAATGAAAAAAAAAATGAAGGAGTGGCTGGAAAACGGTGCTATCATATCGTAGTACGAGTCATGGGGGAGGGCACTAGGCTGGCAGCATACATACCCGTGGTATGAGTCATGGAATTGCAGCAGGAAGTCTTGTAGTATGACGGCACTGTCTCAAGGCAAACATAAGTCATTTACCCCATTTTTCTTTGGTATGAGAAATATCCGCGATGTCAGTCGGGAGTGGTAGATATAATCGAACCTACCCTATTATTCTCGAATAATAATCCTATTGTTCTTAGAATACTACCCCATTGTTTTTTGGCTGCCACGCGTGTGAGATTCCATTGTTTTGGGGCATTGCAGGCATCGCAGCCTCACAGACACCGTGGTATGACGTCATCCTTCTTTGGCATTTCCGGTCCTCGTTCTCCGGAATAATACCCTATTGTTCGTGGGTTGTCACGCGTGAATGATTCCGTTGTTTTTGGGCGGTTATGTGTGACGCTGCATGGGCTGCAGGGCTGTAGGCAATCTGCCCATCTGTCTGGACATTACTACTCTAAGTGTTAAATCTTTACCTTCCTCTTGCTTAGTAAAGCCTATAAGACAAAAACTTTTTCTGAGTTTTACTGGCGTGTGTCTTCAGTAGTGGAATAAGGACTTAACGAGGAAGGACTTGAGGTTGTATCATTCTAATGGAAAACAGCTATTTCCACTATAATATTATCCTAAAAAGATTGCTATGATTGAAAATGAGTACTGTTGTACTACTTTGCCCGAGCAACTTTTTCCGTTTCCTCCTTCTTAGAATTTTCATTTATAAATCTAGGGCCACTCTATTCTCATTACAAAGGGAGATAATAATTACCTCCCTTTTCTAAAAACGAACAAAAATATCAACAAATAATTTCAAGATCGAAGAATTTTTAGTCGGTTAGAAATGTGCAAAAATATTATATCAGTATAAATCCTTATTTATCAACTAATAAGAACTCTCATTCCATTTTTGCGCTAGAAGCGGTTAGGATGGTAGTACTTCATACCAAACAAGCCATCACATATCCATCGACCCATAATAGTAACTTTGTCTAACAAGTAATTGAACTATAAGGTGGAGTAGTCCTGGGGCATATAGAAAATTTACCAATAGCGAAAAGGTTACCCAAGCATGTAGGGGCTGTTTTAATAAATGGCCATTGCAAAGGTTACATGCTACCTGATCATAGTTGAATGAATCGCACCAGGTAGCGTTTTATGACTTAATCGTTTATTTCATTTTGAAATTCTATAGTTCTATACCCAGAATCCCAAATTAGACAGATGCGTATTTGTAGAATGTCATCTAGCGTGAGATAATGTCTGTACCCAGAATGTCCAAATTAGACAGATGTGTATTGGTAGAATGCCACCTAGCGGGACATAAAGGTCGACTTAGGTCAAAGGTTAGCCACGCACTGCCAGGTCAATTCATAAAGGCTATGGATTGTTTCGAGAGTGGAGTGAGTGGTCAAGAAACAAAAACCTGTCAGCTGTAGATGCCTCCAATTCGGACACGACTAAAATGTGTTTTTGGAGGCAAGGTAAAATGACAAGGACAGTTAAGTATACAAATGCACAGATAAGAACAAAATAGATAAACTGATTAAAAACATATATTTTATTATGGCGTCGTATTTAAGGACACTGATTTATACAATTGTTACAGTTGTAGTGACATCTGGTGTCAGCTGGAAATAATGCACGAGTTCCTGGAATCTGAAATGTAGAAATGTTGGAGTGTTGATATCAGGAGGAAATGCTCTGTGAAAGGTGAATATCATTTTGGGTACTTCTCGTGAATTCTCTAAATTTTTAATGTAACGCAAGCTTTAATTAATGGTCATTGCGTGTAATTGATCACTTGATAGTTCCACAACGTACAACACTATTTTAAAGTAACGCAA
Source organism: Tridacna crocea (assembly GCA_943736015.1). Classification (NCBI taxonomy): domain Eukaryota; kingdom Metazoa; phylum Mollusca; class Bivalvia; order Cardiida; family Cardiidae; genus Tridacna; species Tridacna crocea. The sequence goes on from OX031069.1 coordinate 24,298,080, forward strand.
GCTTTAATTAATGGTCAGTGCGTATAATTGATCACTTCACTATTCTACAACGTGCAACACCATTTCAAAGTGTAACGCAAGCTTTAATTAATAGTCATTGCGTGTAATTGATAACTTGACAGTTCTACAACGTACGACGCCATTTTAAAGTGACGCAAGTTTAATTGATGGTCGCTGCGTGTAATTGATCACTTGACATTTCCACAACGTACGGCACCACTTTAAAGTAACGCAAGCTTGAATTGATAGTCATTGCACGTAATTGATCACTTGACATTTCCACAACGAACGACACCGTTTTAAAGTAACGCAACCTTTAATTGATAGTCAGTGTGTGTAATTGGTCACTTGACATTTCCACAACTTACGACACCATTTCAAAGTAACGCAAGCTTTAATTGATAGTCTGTGCGCGTAATTGATCACTTGATATTTCCACAACGTACAACACCATTTCAAAGTAACGCAAGCCTTAATAGATAGTCAGTGCGCGTAATTGATCACGTGTCATTTCTACAACGTATAACAGCATTTCCAAGTAACGCAAGCTTTAATTAATAGTTAGTCCGCGTAACTGATCACCTGACAGTTCCACCACGTACAAAACCATTTTAAGTAACGCTAGCTTTGAATAATAGTCAGTGCGCGTAACTGATCACTTGAGAGTTTCATAACATACGACACCATTTTAAAGTAACGCTAGCTTTAATTAATAGTCAATGCGCGTAACATATCACTTGACTGATCACTTGACAGCTCCACAACATACGACACCATTTTAAAGTAACGCAAGCTTTAATTAATAGTCAGTAAGCGTAATTGATCACTCGACAGTTCTCCAACGTAAAACACCATTTTAAAGTAATGCGAGCTTTAATTAATGGTCATTGCGTGTCAGGATTGATCATTTGACAGTTCTACAACGTACGACACCATTTTAAAGTAATGCGAGCTTTAATTAATGGTCATTGCGTGTAAATGATCACTTGACAGTTCCACAACGTACAACACCATTAAAAAAAATAAGGAAACCCTTCGTGCTAAATTCGTTTTTTTTTATGTTTGGTATGACAGTTTTTAAAATATGCAATCCCAAGCCTTTGACCCGTATCCTGGGAAAAAAGTGAAAATGAAAATCAATGGTAAGAAACCCAACATTCGTTATTTTTAAGGTACAGGGTGTCCAAAAAGAAAGTTTACAGTTTTACTGTCTACCTATTATATCTTTTATGTTCTGCTAGACCAACGAAAACCTGTTCATGTATAGACAATAGATATAAGTTTTACCCTGTGCCAGGTTTAATATCTGCTCTCGTATGCTTTTTCAGAAAAATGTCAATTTGCTGAAATTACTGCATTTTTTCCATGATGTAAATTCAGTAGTTTATGGCGTCTTAAAGATGTCTGCCTTTTTTAGCTTGCCTTCTCACACTCGCTCTTTAAAACTGTTGATTACAAAACGTGTCCACACTGATCTCCCTCACTTCTCTGTTGAAGTTTCTGTGGAGCACAGACATATCTGTTGGCTTTGACTTGTGCACTAATGACTTCAGACAGCCCTAGGAAAGGAAATCACAAGAATGAGATCCGGGCTGTGGGCGGGCCATGTTACAAAACAGTGCTTCACCTCTGGGTATTTCTGGGTATTTCTTGGAAATTACGCTATCAAAACACTTTTCATATAATCCATGTAACAACTCATTTACAGCTTGCCGGGTTGATAGATGAACTAGACATTTTCATACAGCCTGACCACTGCCCCAATATCAATTTTTGTGATTTTTTTCTCTGAGGCTGTCTTAAGTGTACAAGCCAAAGTCATTGGACACATCTATGCTCCACGGAAACACCAACGGGGAATGAGGAAGATCAGTGTGGACAGTTGTTCTTGCAATGTAATCAATAGTTTAACCCTTTCCCAAACGACAAATTTTGGACTTTTCCAAACTGAAGGAGTTTGCAGACGAAAATTTTAGATTTTGAGAAAATGGCAGAAAGTACCCAAAAAGGGTAGAAAATACTGTGGGAAAAGGAGAAATTGCTCGTTACGAGCAATTTCTCCTTTTTCCACAGTGTTTTCAAAAGACTTTTACTGCAGACACGTAAAAACCAGGGCTTGTTTGGGAAAGGGTTAAAAGGGCAAGTCTGTAAAGGCAAGATTCAGAAGGACAGACATATTGAAAATGCTATAACCTACTGAAATGACGTCATGGACAAAATATGAAATTTTCAGTAAACTGACATATTTCTGAAACGTATTCAAGTCTAAATCTTAAAGCTAAAACAGCATAAAACTTACATCTTTTGTCCATACTCAAATTTTCGTTGATCTAGCAGAACCGAAATACATGTATACTATATAGACATGAAAACTGTAAACTTTCTCTTTGGAGACCCTATATTTTTTGGAAAAGATACCTCGTCTTTGGACAGTGTGGATCTAAGATCAGACTGCTCGTTCCATGCAGTCTGATCTTGATCTGCACTGTCCGCAAAACGTCTCTGATTTGAGCTTAGCACCACAGATATTTAATAGATTTGCGATTAAATGTACGTACGAATGGCAAACAAGGGGACAACTAGTAGTAAGAAGGGCATCTGTAATGTACTGATGGCATTTGCCTTCACAGGCCTGCTCTGTCGGGTCCGATCCGAGTGTATCGAGCAGTAGTTGTAGATCCGTCTTAAGTTGATCGGCACTGAACAGACCAGCTGTTAACAAAAATAAAAGATTGGCTGTATTAATTGAAGGTGTTTAAACGGCGGCCAGTGCACCTATCCGTGCTTTCCTGGAGTTTCTATTACCAGCGCTAGGCGAATTATTCTTTCAAAGCCACTGGCTGCTTTCCCACATAATAATCGTCGAAATAATGATCAATGGTAAGAAAGGAATTAATCTTAACGAAATCACCATCATCAGTCCTTGGAAAGAAAATGTCCGAGCGGGAAATCGAACCAGCGACCCCCATTTTCAAGTCATGTAGGCCTACGCTAGGTTACTTTTCATTTTCGAATTTCAGAACTGGCTCAAACTAACCAAAATATTTCTTCGTGAAAAAGTCTTTCAAGACAATTATAGAAATATTACTTGCGGCGAATATTTTTCTCTTCAGGTATTCTCACGAAAATAAGTGACCGCGAATATTTTTCTCTTCACGTATTCTGACGAATATTCGTGGCGGCGAGTATTTTTCTCTTCGGGTATTCTCCCGAATATTTGTGGCCGCGAATATTTTTCTCTTTGGGTATTTTCACGAATATTCGTGACCGCGAATATTTTTCTTTTCAAGTATTCTCACGAATATTAGTGGCCGCGAATATTTTTCTCTTCAGGTATTCTCACTAAGATTAGTGGCCGCGAATATTTTCTCTTCAGGTATTCTCACGAATATTCATGGCCATGAATATTTTTCTCTTCACGTATTCTCACGAATATTAGTGGCCGCGAATATTTTTCTCTTCACGTATTCTCACGAATATTAGTGGTCGCGATTTTTTTTTTCGTGAGGTATTCTCATGAATATTAGTGGGCTCTAATACGTTTCTCGTCACGTATTCTAACTATTATATGATATGACCAATTGCTCATTATTTTTTAAGTATTCTCACAAATATTAGTGGCCGTGAATATTTTTCTCTTCAGGTATTCTCACTAATATTAGTGGCCGCGAATATTTTCTCTTCGGGTATTCTCACGAATATTCATGGCCATGAATATTTTTCTCTTCACGTAATCTCACGAATATTAGTGGCTGCGATTTTTTTTCTTCAGGTATTCTCATGAATATTAGTGGGCTCTAATACGTTTCTCTTAACGTATTCTAACTATTATATGATATGACTAAATGCTCATTATTTTTTAAGTATTCTCACGAATATTAGTGGCCGTGAATATTTTTCTCTTCAGGTATTCTCACTAATATTAGTGACCGCGAATATTTTCTCTTCAGATATTCTCACGAATATTTGTGGCCACGAATATTTTTCTCTTCACGTATTCTCACGAATATTAGTGGCCGTGATTTTTTTTCTTCCGGTATTCTCATGAACATTAGTGGGCTCTAATATGTTTCTCGTCACGTATTCTAACTATTATATGATATGACCAATTGCTCATTATTTTTTAAGTATTCTCACAAATATTAGTGGCCGTGAATATTTTTCTCTTCGGGTATTCTCACTAATATTAGTGGCCGCGAATATTTGTCTCTTCAAGTATTCTCACGAATATTCGTGGCCACGAATATTTTTCTCTTCACGTATTCTCACGAATATTAGTGACCGCGAATATTTTTCTCTTCGCGTATTCTCACGAATATTGGTGGCCGCGATTTTTTTTCTTCAGGTATTCTCATGAATATTAACGGGCTCTAATATGTTTCTCTTCACGTATTCTAACTGTTATATGATATGACCAATTGCTCATTAAGCCCTGCGCTGCTTAGCGCGACTCACTGACCTTTTGCGAACAGTGTAGATCTAAGATCAGGCTGCAGAGAACGTGCAGTCTGATCTTAGATCTACCCTGTTCGATACCGAGATATTTTTCCCTAAAACATATTTTTGAAATTGCAACATCTGGGATTTTACTAACGACTTGGACTCCAGAATTTTCTAAATTTAATAGTAACATAACTTTTGATTGGCTAAACCATTTGGTTCAGCCAATCAGAACTTGTGTTACTTTTGGACGAAGAAAGTCTTGAAGAATAAGACGAGGAATATTCTTAAGAATGGTTGGTATTACGGATTATAGAGCTTCAGTCTCGGGTATATATATCTACAAACGCAACAGAACACTTTGTCTAGCCGTAGTCAGTTGTGCATTTTTTAATTATGCTGGCCACAATAATAGAATAAATCTAAATTTCTTACTTAATTGGTCCAAAACAAATTTCTTCTCTGGAGCAGCCACCGCAAGTGACAAGATGCAAAACAAAATCGCCACCTTCATCGTTGTCGCTTATGTTGCTGAAATATGATCGGTATCAAACACTATAACATACATGTAATGGTTTTATGTTTGCAGTAGACAAAAATGTGAAAAATATATAATTCATGAGACTAAAAGATAAATTATACGAGCGTATAACTCCAAGAAATTGACCTGAAATTGACCTTTATGCAAGGAATAATTAAAGAGTGAATATTGATATCATCGGATATCATCGGACGGTACGGAAATTCTGTTAACGGTAAATGTCTGATTTGACCCTTACTGCGTCATAGTCAAAATAAGAAGCTTTTGCGGATTGCATAGATCACGTTCAGACCGCACAGAAAGTGCATATCAGATCTATGTCACCCGCTATGTGTTACCAATTTAAACAAACAAAGTAATTTTTCTCTTAGGTATTTTTAGCTTTCTTTCACGACACGACAAATGTATTAGCCGCCTAAAGAGTTGAAGAACATGGACATAGTGTCGCGTGCATACGACATCAGCCGAAGCTAAGTTGGGAAATAATTCAGGCGTGTAATCAAATAGTAATAGAGGTCATTTATTTCATGTCAATTTTGTTCGACTAATAATAGAACACAAAATTGAAGTATTTGGTGAGTCGAAAGTTATATGTATTCCAATTTTGTGTTTAAAAAGATAGTTTAACCGTAATACTGCAAATTCTGATATATAGTTGTTACTCATCAGGCAAAGGATTGACATCTGTTTTTTTTTTTCAGATTAAGTCCTAATTCTCCCTAAAGATAAACCTTCACAGAGATCTTTATCACTGTTATTTGATTAAATAAGTGCGGATGGGTACTATTTTTTTTATCTCTTCTTCTTGATTGCAAATTCTAAATACTGTAACTGTGGAAACTTTTAGAAAAATCTTTCCTTTAGCAGATATTATGTATCATTTTGAAAATCAACCCTTAATTTGGTTAAATTGCTTGACTTTTTACTCAGTGGTCTATCTTAACAGGTATATTTCTGAAACAATCATGTTCAAAACTAGGCTTATATATATCTGTATGCGCACAACTGGATCATTTTCGCTTGAAATAGTGTATATTTGTAAATTCTCCCAGAATTTTTTCTAGTTAGCTTACTGTTGAATAAAGATGTGAATATCTTATTTATGCTAAATTCGGGACAAGTATATAAGCATTTCAAAGGCAATTTTCTCAGAAATAGACCCATTTTCTTTTTTTAAACTTTTATCTCTTAGAGATATAATGAGCTGTTTATGTGCAAACATTTTTTTTTTTTTTTCACAACAAATCTGTTTGCAAAATATGTGATGTACTCCTTGTTAGTGACATACATGACCAAGGACAAATTTTAAAACGGTTCATTACCTAGAGCACTTTTAGAAGTCGTTTAATACTTGTAAATTTGCGGACAATAAAACCCTAATATGTATTGTTTGGGTCATTTTTTTGTTTTTGGGAACGTAAACATCCCGAGTAAAAAATGGTTTGAAGTGTTTTTTTTTTTCCGTATATTTCACGTTTGAATTGAAAATATTTGTATTTTAAAAGAAGGATTATTAAATACGCATGTAATAGATGTTTTTAAATTCTAGTTTCTTCATCAATTTGTGAAATCATGACATTTGAAACGTGCGCACAAGATCTATGCGGAGATTTCTATACTTTTTTTTCGCGATCGTCTCTGTACAAGGACGCGACCAATAAAAAGCTAAATCTACATCCAGGGACAGTTTTCTGCACTACTGGCAGGCTCAGGATAGTTTATGAAAATTTTACCTCAAAAGCACTTACTTTGTCACTTAATTTTAGTTCAGGAATATTGTGCATAAAATGCAAAACAAATCTCAACGTTTACTTCTTTACCAAACGACAAAATTTTAAACTGGTCCAAACTGAAAGCACTTGCAGAACGTTTAACTCTTTACCAAACGACAAATTTTTAAACTGTGCCAAACTGAAAGCACTCGCAGGCGACAAAACAGACATAACTCAAAAACTGAAACTTGTCTCATGCAGGGTAGAAAACATTGTGAGAAAAGGTGAAAATGCTGGTTACCAGCATTTTCTCCTTTTCCCACAATGTTTTCAAAAGGCTTCTATCTCAGGGTCGTAAAAACCTGGGATTGTTTTGGTAATGGGTATAAGGTGTACATGTACTGAAACTTACAAGAATGCTACCTTATTGCTTTTTTGACAGGTTTGTACATGTACCTTCCAGATAAAAATTGTCCCAAATGCTTGTTTAATGGCTTTGTTTTATATCATAAAGACAAATAAGCGAAGTTTTTGTCACCATAAGCGATTTTGAGAGTTGCATTTACATGGATACCTAGACAAGCCATGCTCAACAAATTGAATAAGAAGTCAGTTTTTCGTAACAAAACCTATTATATAAACGAATCTTGTGCCATAGTTAAAAAGCAACGGCTTTGGCGGATGACGTAGATCAAGATCAGACTTCACGGCACGTGCAGCCAATGAGATTATTGTTATTATTGGCATTACTTTAGATTAATATTTCTGACAGAGTCGTGTGCATGTTTGCCACTGACAACGATAATCTCCTTGAGTGACTGGAGTAACATAGCTGTACATCCTTCTGTGTTTACTTACCGTCGTTTATCTATCCACTGAAAAAGAAAAGGGCAGGGGTTTCTAGGAGAAGCTTTTTTATAACCCCATTGACCAAGGGAATCAGATGACGTCATTAAGCTTTTTTAGGACAGCATAATCTCTATACAATTTCGATAAGAGGACATATGTCAATGGCACGTGGTATCGGCATGAATGTGTTGAGAATTATCTTTCGTTCGACAGAAGATATCGAACACAGGCTTTTGAATTGAGGAAAGAAACTCTCTCTCTCTCTCTCTTACTGTAAACTAACACAAAAGACATGGTATTAAACTGTTTTGCCTGCAAATCATCCCGAGTTATTGGTAAGAATTTTTTACAAAGTTTCTGACATACTTTGTATCGGAGTTTAAAACGCCATTTAACTAGCTTAGGTCATGTAATGACGGTCAGTGACACACCCAAGTGTGTCCTGGTTTTCTCACACCATGGAGTACTTGCACAACTTTCTTTCCAAAGCCACTGACTATATATCTCGTGTGCATCAGAGGTGAGGGGCGAAAATTCGCCGAAAGTTGCTGCAACCTGGTATCGAACCTGCAACCTCCAGGTCACGAGTCAGATACATTAACCACTGAGCTGCCCGGTCTAACCTAAAATGGAAAAACTCGTCAATATCATCCTTTATTGCATTACTGCAATAATTTCTGTCTCGATCTGGTACATGTACATATCAAATGGATTGATATCAACAGATTTTTAACGCTCAGATTCACTAAAGTCATGCAGGTTGTATCTTTGTTATCCCACATTGGACCGGAAATTCCTTTACACGTACCACACTCAACGAATCTTATCGGCCATTTTTACTTAGCCATCCGACATTGCAATGGCAGCGAAATGCCAAAAATGATATTAAGCTTTACCAATCAGATTCACTAAATATCTATTTGGATATTAAAAATTCCATTTCATGGTTGGAATAGAAAGAAAAAAGATATCCTCCTCAAAAACTTTAAACTTTTAAAACTCTTTTCATGTCTGTCCACCTGTTCTGTTGAATGCACAAGTTTAAAGAAAAAGTAACGTAGAAACGCCTTTTTCCATTTTTGTGGTATTTGTCGAAGACAGTACCACTATGATTTCAATATTGAATTTTAAAGACCATGTATCTTACTTATGGAAAAGCCAAAGGAAATAAACACAATTACACTCAATTTTTCTCATACAGGGTGATTCATAATATTTGTCATGGTTTCCAGTGTTAACGGTATAAATACAGTTTGGAATGGCTGTACTCACTACCTACATGTATATACATAATCTAGAGACCTGTAAGTTTTCATCCTTTTTGGGCAATAATGACGTCAAGTCTTTTCTTAAAATTGTCAATCATGAACTCGCACATTTCCAGTGTAATTTCTCGATTTCTCTACGGATGGCGTTTTTCAAGTTTTGTAAAGTGGCTGGTTTAGGTGTGTAGACCTTATCCTTAAGGTATCCCCAAAGGAAAAAGTCAAGCGGATCGAGGTCTGGGAGTGGGGAGGCCAAATCTTTTCAGTTTTGAATGAGATGAAATTTTCACCGAAAGTTTCATGTAACCAAGACAACACATGTTTTGCTGTATGAGGTGTCGCCCCGTCCTGCTGAAACCACAGATTTTCTATATTTATACCAATTCTTCTTAAAGCTGGCATATATTTATTCTCGAGTTATTGAATATTACGCTCACTGTTCACTGTCGCGTTCTCACCTATTTTTTCAAAGAAAAACGGCCCTATCACACCTACACTGTTTAAGGCGACCCAAACAGTAAATTTGTCATCGTGCTGTATAGCTGTTTAGCAGAAAGTTTTCTTATTTCTGTATCATTTGGGTATCGTCTTCTCATGATTCTAAATGCTTTAGTAGCAGAACGACTCTCAAAGTAGAGCTGAAGTGCTTCAGCAGCCATTTTCCTGGACATCGCCATCTTGGAAAACAAGTACTGTTTATGACGTTATGAATGACGTCATGACGTTAACGTCTTTCTCGTAGTTTTTTAGTAAAATAAAACTTACATCTATCATCTCTCCAACAATATTAAAAACTTATCTAAATCGTAAGCGGATAAAAAGTTATTTAACTCTTATCCTGCGAAATAACTAAAAATGAAATTTCCAATTCGATAGTAAAACCCAAAAAATTGTTATTTCAAAGGGATCTTTTGGACAAAAAATTCTCCAGGTCGGACAGCGTAGATCCAAGATCAGACTGCACGTTCTGTGCAGTCTGATCTTGATCTACGCTGTCCGCAAAACGTCCATGAGACGCGATAAGCAGCCAAAGGGTTAACAATGAAATCATGACAGATATTATGAATCACCCTGTACAAATAAGTATTTCGGTATCACTCAGTTATGTAATTTGTAATGGCACGTAAAAATACATCGGGTGAGGCTATCGATCGTGGAAATACTAACGTTCGATTGAAAATAGTTTTACTCGGTCTCAGTATTCTTTTCGCGCAATGGTACAAAATTTGTCTACCGATCACTTGGTCCTGGGCTTTTTCGTTTCAAAACAAGTTCATCTCATGGCTTGTTCATCCTATGATTTGGCGCTACTCCATTTGATTGAGCATGAATATTTATAGACCGAATTGATCGATTGTAATGTTGGGAATTAAATGTTAACGGTTCAAGATATTGCAAGATCATTGTTTTCATGCTCAAACTTGATTTTATTCGATATGTTCACATGTTTTTTCTCGCTATCCATCATGTATCATACAGTCAAGGGACATTACTCCTAACTCCTAATGATCAAAGGGAGACCAGCAATATTCAAATAATCCAAACTTTGTCATGAGTACTCTCCTTTCAACCGAAATGGTATTTATTTACTTAACAAGTTGATTTTTAAGCAAATATTTGAAGAATATTTCTCTTTTTCTCTAAACGTATTGAGGCCATAAAATAAGTTCCTTGACGAATACCATTTCAGCGTTCTCAGCGCTTTGATTATAAAGAAGCGAGCGAAAGTCCTTGCAAATAATTGAGGCATTGCTCTACAGGTATTATATTTAGACATACATGGCTCATATATTTGAGCCATACTCTTGCAGAAGGGGACCTGATGCATCTTTGTGTACAATGGTACAAAACAAACCATTAAATACTTCTTATGGCTCCATAATATGCACTTTCTGTCACAAACACTTGATCATGAAGTCGACTGGTCCTTGGACATACAAGAAATTGATCGAGAGCGAAAAGTTTCGGTCGATACTTTTCGCAGATGCGTTAAGCCCTCTTTCCACAAAGCAAGACTCAAGTGCATTTGGGTTTGATTTCACGAATAATTCATGAGAACGGGAAAACGCCAGCGAAATCGCCTAGGGTCGATTACAGAATGAATCAAAGGGACATTGAAGATGATTTTCAACCTGCTGAACTGAACTAACACACACCGACCAACCAACCGACCGACAAATTGACCGACCGACCGACCGACCGGCCGATCGACAAACCTTTCACCCTGCCAACGGCCCAAACTGTAGCATAAGTAACCCCAGAGGTCTCGGGTTTATCTTTCAAACACCACCTTCTCCCAGGTTTTTCGTGTCCTTTAGCAAGAAACTAAACCTCGAACTCCATGGCGATACACTTGAATAAATTATACGCTGTCACCATTAAATGATTGAAATAGTGTTTAAAGCGACGTAAAACACCATAATGAAACGCCTAATCGATATCGCATTACGGGGTCCTTCGTGGGTCAATGGTAGCTTATGCATTGGATTTGTAATGAGAAAAAAAATGGTGGAAGATTCTGATCAGTAAAGAAGCTTGAAAAATAGTATACAGGTTTATTCATCGGTTTGAATGCACCTCTAATGTATCTGGAACCATATTTCCTTTCTCTCCTTATTATGTTACACATGAAACAGTTAAACGGTATCAAGACATGTTTTCCTCGGTTTGACAAGATTCTTGTCATTTAGCCCGTTGTAGAGATGTATGGTAAGAAAAACGAACGACAACTTTGCTCGGAGATTGGGAAATATGATGTAATTTACCCTACCATACATTTCTCCCACTCCACGTAAGGTGTCGCACCACCGCGAGACTGCTTCAGATTCGTAGTAGGTCAAAAGTAGTCCCATGTGAAAATTTGTAGTAGCACTTTTGTTACACTGTTGTATGGAGCTAAGTTCGAAGGGCTTGGTGGTATATAATTTAGATTTGCTTCAAATTTAAGCATTGGGGGCCACTTAAATATGTCTTTATTGTATATTGAGTGGACTATTTTATGTCACTGGACGAACAAATATTTGGGGTCGTGGCGGTGAAAAAGTGTTTCTGTGAGGTGAAATTCTAGGCTACCCGTTTTTTTGAGCGTTTGACATGTTGTTTTAAATGCATTTTTAAGGTCTATGTACGTACTTTAGACGGCAAGAGACGGAAAAGCAAAAATAAATTTCCATTAATTAAGCGATCTATGAGGCTTCAAATACAGCCAATTTCACTCTATTTTCAATATGGCCCAAAACCAGTGGTGTGACACCGTAATCTTGTAATGCATTGTTATGTGGAAGAGGTACGCCACGGTTAATTACCGAAAATAATTGTACTGAATTTTCATGTAAGTCCCCCCAAAAAAGGGTTAGATGCAACAAATAACTAGACTTTGTCGATTTCCGTGAAAGATTGAAATTTATTTCATCGAATGAATGCACCACTCGTGAAAATATAACCGATGATGTTCACTCGATAAAATATAGTTCGACCTTTGACTAGAAACGCCAGATATCCTCTTTATCTTTACCAAAAAGAACAAAGTAAGAGGAAAGTATGATTAGCCATCAAAGTTGTAATCTGGTATTGACATCGTGTTCAAAGATCAACAACAGTTAACCGGATGCTGTGGACACGTCGGAAGTCAGATGGAAGTGGTTTACAAGGGCCTGGAATCTGAAACGGTTAAATATGAAAGTTGTAATGGCATCACTAGCGATGAAAAGCCGCGCTCTGCAAAAGGAAAGTTTAAACTTTTACCAAACGACAAAATTTAAGCCTTGTCCAAATTTAAAGCATTAGCAGACGATAAATTCAACGCCACTCAAAATTTAAGACTTGTTTTTCACAAATTAAAGACTATTGTTGAAAAAGGAGAAAATGGTGGTTACCAGCATTTTCCCCTTTTTCCACAAGGTTTTCAAGTGAATGGGCCTCATTCGGGTGCATTTTGAATATTTTTGCACCATCTGATCTATATTTTGTGAAATATCGTCATGTGATAAAAAGAATCTGACATTTTTGGGCGTTTGAAAAAAGATTTTATTAAACTCGTCAAGGAAAATGTTACTAAGCTCGCCAAAGGTGAGCTTAATAAAGTTTCCCTAGACTTATTTTAATAAAATCTTATCTCAAAAGCCAACTCATGTCAGATCATATATATATATATCACAATCCATGTTGTCTGACGAAGGACACAATCATAAGGTTGAATGTTCCTTTGACACGCAAAAAAATTACATATAGCAAAATATCTCGACCACTATTAGCCTGCCCAATGACTATACATAGCCTGAGAAAGTTCATTACTTTCTGCAGGTGTGTTCAACTCTTTTTTTCACAAACCAATACCCATTTTAACTCTTTACCAGACGACAAATTTAAACAGTGGTCCCAATTGAAAGCAATTACAGACGAAAAAATAAATGTGACTGAATAAGCGAAATGTGATTTGGGAAGGGTAGAAAACATTGTGGGAAAAGGAGAAAATGCTGGTTACCAGCATTTTCTCCTTTTCCCACAATGTTTTCAAAGGTTTCTAACTCGGGATCGTCAAAAATCGTAATTTTGCGGTAAAGGGTTAAAGTGACATCTCACTGTATTTTGTTCCGTAAATTTTGCTCTGAAAATCTGGACAAACACTGTTAATTTTCGTTCACAATCGAAAATGGCAATAAAACTGATACAGATAAAAATACCAAAATAAAACACACGAAGAATAAGCAAGGGTTTTTTTTCTATCTTTTTTTCAACAATTTTCTATTCCGTTAGTAACGGGATTTCTGCTCAGGAAGCTCATATGGTAAAGTTGCAAAATTAAAGTGAAGAATGCATTTTTTTTTTTTTAATTATTTGTACACATATCTTTTATTACTGTGGTATGTGCAAGGGTAAACTTTAATACTAAATTCAGTTCTATAACATTTTTAGAGGTTTCGTGCGATATGTTGAAAATAATCTAACCCCCCCCCACCCCTCTTTTAATAAGGCATGCCATTTTGGAAGTATCCAAATTGAAATTTTTGCAGACGATAAGTTAAATGTCTTTACAATGATCCAGTGTGTTATTTGAAGGGTATAAACATTGTGGGGAAAGGAGGGAATTCTTATTATCAGAATGTTCTCATTATTCCATCACAATAGTGTCAAAAATCTTTGCTCGTGGGGTCGTCAAAACACGAAATTATTATTTAAAGGGCCAAGTCGATTTTTTTTTTATGAAAAAGAAAAAAAAACACTTACGAATGACATATAAGGGGACAACCCGTGTCGAAAAGATCATGTGTAATTAAGGTGTGACATTCGTTTTCACAAGCTAGCTCCGTCGGGTCAGATCCGAGAGTATCAAGAAGAAACTGTACATCCTTCTGGAGTTGATCAAGACTTAGTAGTTTGGCTGTTTAAAAAAAAAACCTCAACGTTAACCCTTTACCTGAAATGCCAATTTGAGACTCTTCCATTTCAGAAGCGAATAAAGATATAATGTCAAAAATAGGGACAAATTAGGATAAAAATATCTGATTGAGTGGAAAACAATGAGGGAAAAGGAGAAATTGCTCGTTACGAGCAATTTCTCCTTTTTCCCACAATGTTTTCAAAAGCTGTCTGTTGCTGATACGTCAAAATGAGTATCTATGGAGTAAACGGTTAACAAAACAGGGACATGTTTAAACGACCCATGAGGGTAAAAGGTTTTGAAAACAGGATGGGGAAAGGAGATCTTGCTGGTAACTAACAGTAACTCCTTTTCAACGATGTTTTTTCTACTGATTCAAATACGAATTTAAGAGCTGCAGTCTTTAGTCTGCATGTTTTTTTTTTTTAATTGAACAATGTAAGAGTGTGTGTTGTTTAGTAAAACGTTGTTCAAAAGAAAATTGTCTATTTTTTCTGCTTTAACCCTTTATTCCATAGATGCTCGAGACAAGCAATTCCACCTTTTGTCACAATGTTTTCTATGCTATCGAAAGGTGTCATATACAGGTAAGAAACGGCTTTATCCGTGTTGTTATTTAGGATCAATTAAAAATAGCATAGAAATGCCTTATGGGGTAAAGGGTTAACCGTTACCACAAAACAAAATTTTGGGCATGTCCAAGACAAAGTTAAATGTGAGATATCGTCGATTTACTTCAAAAACCTCGTACCTACAGCTTGTTTCAAGCTGTAGTTAGGAGTTTTTTTTAAAGTAAACCGATAGTATGATAAGATTTTGTCTTGACAGAGTAGAAAACATTTTGGGAAAAGAAGAAAAAGCTCATTAACGCCATTTTCTCCTTTTCCCAAAATGTTTTTTTCAAGCGCATTCTTTTTCAGAGTCGTTACCTGAACTTTGGAATGTATAGTAACGGGTTAAACTAACAGATCTGACCTTTTCTTGAAAATCCCGATAAATAAAATTAGTTTAGCTTATACACGTTTTATTCAATATAATATATACACACATGTTAATATTCTGAAAATTTAAGTTAAGTGAAAAGGGTTGGAACGAAAGCTGCTAGGTTATAAATCTGTGAGTCAGGTCAATATCAGCTAGGCGTAAAAATAATAAAAGAAATCAAAGGACTGATAGTCATGAGAGTCGCCTGGTGTCCATAAAAAGGGATTGTTCATTTATGCAGCGCTCTAAGGTTTATGGGGAAAAATGCTTAGTCATAATTTTTGAAAAAGCGCGTTTTTTTTTTCATGTCTTGGTATGAAAATCGCCCGCGCTAATAAAGATATAAAGACGGAATGAATCAAAATAATATATACAGATTGGCTCAATTTATTTCATGCTTTCCGGTAGGATATCGAGAAATAGCAGTGAAAATATTTTTCGATCTTACACTGGTACCACCAGTGAAAATACTCATTTTCACGTTCTTGTTGCCTAGGTAAATTGCGCGTGCCTAACAACCAGATGGGAAATATGACGTCATATACCTTACATTTCTCGCGCTTGACGTAACGTTGCTATGCGGGAGGGGTACGCCACGGGGAAAAAGGGAAAAGAAATGTGCTGAATTTTGATTAAGCTCCTCCCAGAAAGGGTTAAAAGCATGAAATAAATAGAATTTTTTTTTTTTTTTTTTTTCGGTGAAAGATCGAAATTTATTTCATCTCGTGAACACCATCGGTAATATTTTCACTCGTGGCTGCGCCACTCGTGAAAATATTACCGATGGTGTCCACTCGATGAAATAAATTTCGATCTTTCACCGAAAAAAACAAATATCCTCTATATATTGATTAATCAAAACTATGCAAGCCATTACAGTTTCATAAAGAAATTTCCTTACTTATATCGTCTAAAACAAATTTCTTTACTGGTGAAGCCACTGCAACTGACAGCATGCAAAAGAAAAGGATCGCCTTCATGGTCGTTGTTTAAGTCGCTGAAATTTGATCAAGATCATACAATGTTAATAAACTACGCCTGAAGACAAACTATTTCGCGTCCGGCAGCAGACAACATTAAATCAAAGTTCTGGTTCTACCGACAGACTGGTGAATTAGAAAAAGGTGGCTCTGATAATCTGAGGAAATTTTGTTGATCGATACAAGATTAAAGGTAAATGCTCAAAGGTTTCATATATTAAGTATTTTCCAATTCCACATGTCCATTCCGGTTGTTTAGTCTAGTACAGTCAGTTCAGTGTGGTCCAATTCGGTTGCTAAGTCCGAGCCAGTTCAGTCAATTTACTTGACCCACTTCTCTTACCCATTTACTTGTCAAAATGGGAAATATTATGAAAAAAAAATTGTTTGTTGATCTTTGGTTTATAAAAAAGGCAAATAAGGACCATATCAATTTGATGATTTGGCATTTGAATACTTACTAGAGTTAACTTTTGGTTGAATTTCCTTTTGTAGTCAGTTTTATGCAACTGACAAATGAGTCAAATCTTTTCTTATGTAGAACTCATATCTTTCAAATATCTGATCTATTGTTATGGAATCTAGTGTAAGGTGTGTCCAATTTTTTTTTTTTTTTTTTTTTTCATCAGAAATGTTCGTCCGGATTTATTTGGACGTTATTTTGTCAACAATCTTTTTTGTCAAGGTAACGTCCGAATACAAAAAAAAAATGGTAAAACGATGGGCCTGGAACCCAGGCCAGTCCGAGTGTGGCGAATGTCCAGATCTCTTTCACCAGTCCATGCCAAGAACTGAGACACTTTCTGTTGTTCCTTATATTCATTTAGAGTTCTAGTAAAATAAATTAACAATTTCTTTTCTAGCTGTTCTGTAAGATTACTATCGTTCCAGTTCACACATGGGGGATGAATGCCTTCTATTTCACAATTAGTTTAGAATAATCCATAAGTAAACATGTAAGTCCAAAGCCATTATTTAGTTCTGACACCATGTAATATTAAAGAGCGTTTATAATCTAATTTATAGAATTTCATTAAACCAGATTATAGTTAAGCCTTGAATCGCAGTATAATCCCAACAGACATTTTCGGTCGATCTGGAATTAAGACAAAAAAAAATGAAATTTAAAGTTCTTTCTGCCTTAAATGTTTCAAAGAGGAGCCCTAACATTTGGACTACATTTAATTTGTCGTCTGCCAATGCTTTCAATATGCACCTGTTTCAATTAATGTCATGTGAAAAAAAAAGGTTTAAACAACGGTGGGGACTTACCGCTTATATGCCTGTTTGAAGAAATGACAAAAATTTTAAGCGCTTCATTTTTATAACCAATTCAGCCCAGACATGCAGTTGACGTCAAGTGTCTCACATACTTTCAAGGGGTTCTGATTACGCGAGTCAAAGGTTATCAATAGCATGATGTTTGCACATAATTGTGAACAAAAAGAAATGGGCCTGTATTTGCAAACTATTCTACACACAGTTGGTATACCTGATCTTAATCCACATTAAGAAAGCAACTCAATCTATCACTGGCTAAACTAATGGTTAAATAAATGAAGAAATCCATCACTTTAAATTTTAGATTTTTTTTAAGAATCAAAATCAAAATGCAATGTAAAACCGTTGGTGAATACGTACCCTTTTTGACAAAGCATGTTGGAGCATATTACACGATGTATGGCACAGACCTATTGTAAACCAATGTTGCATGACACATATCGTAAAACCCTAGGCAAACAAACGTTTCGAGAAAAATATCGCAAAGACCGCCAAATACTCGAACTTTACATGACATATATTGTGAAATCCTAACTATTCTTAATTTTCATGTATCAACTTCACATGTCTACATCGTTGAACTCAATTATACCGCTGTTACATGACGCAATCTAAATTGTTACACTCCAAGTATACTTAAACACTAAATGACTTACAACGTTAAACCTTCATTCAACATGGTATCATTACGTATACAAACTTTACACGACGTTTAAACCAAAGTCAACCAACTTACCATGACGTGCACTATACCACCTCACGAAAAATAAACGTTAAATGACGTATATTTAAACCCTAAGGTATTCCAACTTGACATCGCGTTCATTGTTTAACATCAAAAATTGACTTGACGTATGGTGTTTTACCCCAAAAGTAATCCAGCTTGACATGACGTATATTGTTTAACCCCAAAATACACCAGCTGGACATGACGTATGTTGTTTAACCCCAAAAAATACCAACTTTACATGACGTATGTTGTTTAACCCTAAATATACCAACTTTACTTGACATATTTTGTTTAACCCCAAAATATACCAGCTGTACATGACGTATGTTGTTTAACCCCAAAATATACCAACTTTACATAACGTATGTTGTTTAACCCCAAAATGTACCAACTTTACATGAAGTATGTTGTTGAACCCCCAAAATATACCAGCTTGACATGAGGTATTTTGTTTAACTCCCAAAATATACCAACTTTACATGAAGTATGTTGTTTAACCCCCAAAATATACCAGCTTGACATGACGTATGTTGTTTAACCCCCAAAATATACCAACTTTACATGACGTATGTTGTTCTACCCCAAAATATACCAGCTTGACATGACGTATGTTGTATAACCCCAAAATATACAAGCTGGACATCACAAATTTTGTTTAACCCCAAAATATACCAACTTTACATGACGTATGTTGTTTTAACCCCAAAATATACAAGCTGGACATGACTTATGTTGTTTAACCCTAAATATACCAACTTTACATGACGTATGTTGTATAACCCCAAATATACCAACTTTACATGACGTATGTTGTATAACCCCAAAATATACAAGCTGGACATCACAAATTTTGTTTAACCCGAAAATATACCAACTTTACATGACGTATATTGTTTAACCCCAAAATATACCAGCTGGACATGACGTATGTTGTTTAACCCTAAATATACCAACTTTACATAACGTATATTGTTTAACCCAAAACTATACCAGCTGGACATGACGTATGTTGTTTAACCCCAAAATATACTAACTTTACATGACGTATGTTGTTTAACCCCAAAATATACCAACTGGACATGACGCATGTTCTTTAAGCCCAAAATATACCAATTTTACATGACGCATGTTGTTTAACCCCTAAATATATCAACTTTACATAACGTATGTTGTTTAACCCCGAAATATACCAACTGGACATGACGTATATTGTTTAACCCCAAACTATACCAGCTGGACATGACGTATGTTGTTTAACCCCAAAATATACTAACTTTACATGACGTATATTGTATAACCCCAGAATATACCAGCTGGACATGACGTATGTTGTTTAACCCTAAAATATACCAACTTTACATAACGTATATTGTTTAACCCCAAGATATACAAGCTGGACATGACATATGTTGTTTAACCCCAAGATATACCAACTTTACATAACGTATGTTGTTTAACCCCGAAATATACCAACTGGACATGACGTATATTGTTTAACCCCAAACTATACCAGCTGGACATGACATATGTTGTTTAACCAACTTTACATAACGTATATTGTTTAACCCCAAGATATACAAGCTGGACATGACGCATGTTGTTTAACCCCTAAATATACCAACTTTACATAACGTATGTTGTTTAACCCCGAAATATACCAACTGGACATGACGTATATTGTTTAACCCCAAACTGTACCAGCTGGACATGACATATGTTGTTTAACCCCAAGATATACCAACTTTACATAACGTATATTGTATAACCCCAGAATATACCAGCTGGACATGACGTATGTTGTTTAACCCTAAAATATACCAACTTTACATAACGTATATTGTTTAACCCCAAGATATACAAGCTGGACATGACATATGTTGTTTAACCCCAAGATATACCAACTTTACATAACGTATATTGTAAAACCCCAGAATATACCAGCTGGACATGACGTATGTTGTTTAACCCTAAAATATACCAACTTTACATGACGTATGTTGTTTAATCCCAAGATATACCAGCTGGACATGACGTATGTTGTTTAACCCCAAAAAATACCAACTTTACATGACGTTTGTTGTTTAACCCTAAATATACCAACTTTACATAACGTATATTGTTTAACCCCAAAATATACAAGTTGGACCTGACATATGTTGTTTAACCCCAAAATATACCAATTTTACATAACGTATATTGTATAACCCCAGAATATACCAGCTGGACATGACGTATGTTGTTTAACCCCAAAATGTACCAACTTTACATGACGTATGTTGTTTAACCCCAAAATGTACCAATTTTACATGACGTATGTTGTTTAACCCCAAACTATACCAACTGGACATGACGTATGTTGTTTAACCCCAAAATATACCAACTTTACATGACGCATGTTGTTTAACCCCAAAATATACCAACTTTACATGAATCATGTTGTTTTACCCCAAAATATACCAACTTTACATGAATCATGTTGTTTTACCCCAAAATATACCAACTGGACATGACGTATGTTGTTTAACCCCTAAATATACCAACTTTACATGACGTATGTTGTTTAACCCCAAACTATACCAACTGGACATGACGTATGTTCTTTAAGCCCAAAATATACCAACTTTACATGACGCATGTTGTTTAACCCATAAATATACCAACTTTACATGACGTATGTTGTTTAACCCCAAACTATACCAATTTTACATGACGTATGTTCTTTAAGCCCAAAATATACCAACTTTACATGACGTATGTTGTTTAACCCCTAAATATACCAATTTTACATGACGTATATTGTTTAACCCCAAACTATACCAACTGGACATGACGTTTGTTCTTTAAGCCCAAAATATACCAATTTTACATGACGTATGTTGTTTAATCCCAAAATATACCAGCTGGACATGACGTATTTTGTTTAACCCTAAATATACCAACTTTACATGACATATGTTGAGATATGTCCAGTAATTAAAGAGATACTGGTGAAAAATGAAATTGTAACATGAAGCCCTTTATTCCATGATGCAGCTACAAATCCCAAAACCTTGACAATATGCCGTAGGTAACATGATCATAAGAAAATTCCATCTAAATCTGTCGAGAAATGTGGGAGGCGTTGCGTTAGGTCACGTGATAATGTAAAAATTCCATCCAAATCTGCCAAGAAATGTGGGAGGAGTTGCCTTCACAAGAAATAGATTGAAATAAATTATGAAGCCCCCTTTTTTCACGACGCAGCTACAAATCCCAAAACCTTGAGAATATGTGAATATGCGATAGGTCAGATGATGAGAAACATTCTGTGAAAATTATATTCAATTCTGTTAAGAAATATGGGAAAAGTTGCGTTCATAAGAAATAAAATGAAATAAAACATGAAGCCCCCTTTTTTCATGACGCAGCTATAAATCACAAAATGTTGACAATATGTAATAGGTCACATGACAAGAAATATTCTGTGAAAATTCTATTCAATTCTGTCAAGAAATGTGGGGGGAGTTGCCTTCCCAAGAAATGGAATGAAATATAACATGAAGCCCCCTTTTTCCATGACACCTTATCACAAAAACAAGGGCATGTAACTATGGTGTTGTACGGTCAATCTAGGTGAAACTTTTTTCCTGCATATCCTAATGGAGGTTGACAGATGTGACAAGTTTAATGTAAAAACTTTATATAGTTTTGAAGACAAGACTCCAAACACCAAAAGTGTACTTAAGTGAAACTTAAAATCGCTCTCAGTCGGCCATTTTGCATCTTATAAGAAAAAAAGTGTCTCGGCAGAATGGGTTATTGTACACACGGATAAAGTTTCACGAAATTCCGTCCTATGGCATTAGATATTTGCCGGAATGGACACACGGACGGATATCGCTAAAACTATATCCCTCCGCCTTCGGCGGGGGATAATGAAAATTGTCTAACTTTGGAAACCCAATTAACCTTTCCGCTATCATCATCTTTTTTTAGCATTATGATGCAATTTTTGGGATTCCTATTTTGTTCCATTTCTTACAGTTTTATCCAATATTTGATATATTTCGTATTATAATGAATGGATAGCGGATAGCGTCCACACTCTCCTAGTGCCATCAGATTATTTTGTAAAAGTATTTAGACCTAAAAAATCTTTACAATATTTAACATGTATTTGCTCAATTAATTCAGAAAACTCGAACCCCCAGATCTCAGATTCATATGTTAAAATAGGAGTTACCATAGAATCAAAGATTTTGAAATATTCATTGTATGGAAATTTTCCAAATGGTCTCTGAAACAAGTAAATATTAAAAAATTGCTTTTCTGGCTTGTGCTGCAAGTTTCTGTTTAGCTGAATACCAAGATAGTTGTAAAAAGTAGACCCATATAGAGAAATGACCCCATAAGTCATTTCCCTACGTAGAGAAATGACTCATGGGTCACTCCTCTACGTAGAGAAATGACACATGGGTCGTTTTATAATGGGGGTCATTTCTCTGCATGACACCGGAACTACTTTTGCGGGTCCTTCACACTGCTTTGCTCATTTACTTTCATTCTATTGCTTAACTTTCAGTATTGGGGATCTGAAAACTGCTTCCCTATTGTATTCTTGTGCCATACAAATGTGAGTGGAAGGGGCTTTAGAAACTCAAACGTTAGATTTAATACATACGTAGATCTAAATGAATGCAGTTTGAATTATTTTTGTGGGTATATGATGTAATATTAAATTATACGGTATGAAGAGAATTTTCTTTTTTACATGGAGGTAAAAAAAAACCTCTAATCACACTTTTGGGTAATGGGTTGAGAATGAAATACGTTTTCTGTACAACCTTGCAACCATCAGGGCAACAACTGATATGAAGATACAAGATTTATTGATAGTTTTATGAAACGATGATATAAAATTGATTAAAATCTGGATGAAAACGAGTAGATGCATCTTAAACGGAACTTAACTCTTTACCAAACGACAAATTTATAGATTGGTCCAAATTGGAAGCATTTGCAGACGACATAATAAATGTGACTGAAGAATCGAAATTTGGGAAGGGTTGAAAACACTGTAGGAAAAGGAGATAATGTTGGTTACCAGCATTTTCTCCTTTACCCTCAATGTTTTCTAAAGGCTTCTTTCTCAGGGTTGCCAAAAGTAGGAATTGTGTGGTAATGGGTTAAACGGAACTTCAATTGTTGGTAATTTTCAGTTAAACGTCGCATTCACCGAAACGTTGCTTCGGCAAATCGCATCTGAAAATTGACGTGCAGAGAAACTTGCCATCTGTTGTTGAGACCGAAAAACTGGAAAAAAAAAACCCGATCTCTTTTTGGAATCGTTTCGTGACTAAATTTTTCTCAACGTCTTATCTAAACTGTCTTTTGGGCTTGACCGCAATGCGATGAAACCATTACCTTTTTGTAGACGCCTTTTCGTATCTTACAGAGGACCACCTTGGAAAACATTGTGATAGGAAAAGAAATTGCTCGTAAT
This sequence comes from Tridacna crocea, assembly GCA_943736015.1. Classification (NCBI taxonomy): domain Eukaryota; kingdom Metazoa; phylum Mollusca; class Bivalvia; order Cardiida; family Cardiidae; genus Tridacna; species Tridacna crocea. The sequence goes on from OX031069.1 coordinate 24,321,724, forward strand.
GAGAGAGAGGAATGCCCTTTGAAAAGGGGGACTAATACATCTGTAAAAAATCATCAGCTTCCGCAATACGTGCAGGCTGACATGAGTCGATTACTTTTTGCTATTTGTGAATTTTCTGTTAAGGCTGTTGTATAGCACGATTAAATCGGTTGTATTACGGAATGAATTATGTGATGAACTGCATGGTACAGGCTGAATACATCACAGAAATGCGTTAAACCCTCTTTTTCCAGAGCATTGATCCAATGTATTAGGGCCTGAATTAAGGTAGTGGACCTGTAATACTTCTAGTGCAGCATGGCATAGAATTTCTAGACAGTTGATAAAGACAGATTTATACAAATATACGTAGCGTCAAAATTAAGGGAACCTAGACTCTGGTTAGTTTTTGGTTTAGTTTGAAATGTTGATATTACGTTTCAGCAGTTGGTAAAAATGAATGCAAAACACGGAGAAATGAAAGACACTCACTACCTGTCTTCAATCATACATTCATTACATGTATTGCACATGTTCTGCATTAACCGAAGAATACTTAAGGAATGGAACAAAGTTGAGTGTCTCACGACAGAAAAATGCCACCAAGACAATACCTTACAACAGCACAGAAATGGCAATGTATAGACATGTTGCAAGCTGGGAAATCTCAGAACCATATTGGTAGGTTCTTTGGGAAGTCGAAAAGCGTAATTTCACGACTCGCAGCTCTATACCGCCAAACTGGTGACGTCAAAATGAGGACAGGGCGTGGACGCCATAGGAAGACCAACGTCCGACAAGAACACCTCATACGGGTTACTGCTTTTCGCAACCGGTTTGTTACTGCACCGGAACTAAAGCAGAAACTCCATACTGCAACTGGACTACGAATTGCCACCAGTACTGTGCGTCGGAGACTCTGTGAGGTTGGACTTGAAGCCAGGCGTCCTTTCCGCGGTGTCATCATGACACAGTCGGACTCGTTTACAATGGTGCCAGCAGCATCAGGGATGGACCATCCGCCGATGGCGTCATGTTATGTTTTCGGACGAATCGAGGTTCTGTTTGCGGTTTACTCACGGTCGTAAACGTGTATGGCGGCAACGTGGGGAGCGATACAGCCGTAACACTATCCTGGAGCACGTTTCCTTTGGTGGAGGGAGCCTTATGGTGTGGGGAGGTGTTTCCTACTGTAACAGATCTGATCTTGTTCTTGTTCTCGGTAATCTGACAGAGCAGGGATACGTCAATGAAATCCTACGCCCCGTGGTTGTTCCTATGGCTCGCAGGATTGGTCGCAACTTCATCTTCTAAGATGATAATGCCAGACAGCACAGAGCTCGTGTGGCAGTTGACTTTCTCAGGCAACAAGGCATTGTGACACTTCAGTGGCCAGCCAAATCTCTAGACCTCTCTCCCATCGAACACTTATGGGATGTCTTGGTTCGAAGGGTTCGAGCACGACGCCCAGGTCCAGCCAGTCTCCAGGAAATTGGTGTTGCACTGCAGGAGGAATGGCGGCAGTTACCAAGGACAATGATACTTCGTATCACCTTCAGCATGCCCGCCAGGTGTCGTGCAGGTGTTGCTGCACATGGGGGACACACCAAATATTGACTTGCTGCCGTACCTGTTATGTGTTCCAGGTAAAAGTAATGAATATATTAATATGAAATGCAAGGGTTCCCTTATTTTTTTATTGTGCGTATATAATATTTTAGCACATTTTTAACCGACAAGGAATTCCTTTGATGTCTATCTTGAGATTATTTGTTGTTACTTTTGTTAATTTTCCAGAAAAGGGAGGTAATTATCATATCCCTTTGTAAGGAGAATATATTGGCTTTAGATTTACAAATGATAATTCTAGGAAGAGCTAAAAGGGGAAAAAAGCTCGGTGAAAGTAGTACAATACTCATTTTTAATCTTAGCAAATTTTGTAGGATAATATTACTGTGGAAATAGCTGTTTTCTATTACGGGTCCACTACGTTAAAGCGAAACAAGTTGAAAAAATAATAAGATTATGAAGCTGTCCTTTCCGACTTGATTGTAAGAAAAAGGGGCCGTAGCTCGAAGCGATCAATTTCTTTCTTCTTCTTATACAATGTTTTTCATGTTATCACGTCTTCAATATCTTACGTTGATTATCATCCTCGGATACCCCGGGGTCTATTTGCTACGCTACATCGACCCCTGGGACAATTAATTGAATTTCCCTCGCTTTACCGCTGACCGAATGCTGGCTTTTCATTGGTTCAATCATCATTTTGTGATGGTCGAGTGGACTGTACGCTATATATGACGTTTTGTATCGATTTTCGGCGGCTGATTCAAAGTTTTATTAGTCAATTGTCCCAGGGGTCGATGTAGCGTAGCAAATAGGGAGACCCCGGGGTATCCGAGGATGGTTGAATATGTACATGTATATCTTTCCAACAAGGACATTTCCAAATCGGCCAAGTCACAGTTGTTTGCAGAGGTACTAAGTTTTATGAGCCGAGCACATGGATCGGTCGGTAACGTGCAGGCTCGCAGCCAAGGGTTGCTGGTTCGTATCTTAACCTCTTGGCTGAAAAGCGCGTCTCACCGACCTTTTGCGGACAATGTAGATCAAGATCAGACTGCACAGAACGTGCAGTCTGATCTTGGATCTACACTGTCCGATAAGGAGATATTATTCGCCAAAACATAAGTTTGAAATGGTAACATTTGGGTTTTATCTATCGAATCAAAAATTCAATTTTGGTTATTTAGCAGGATTAGGGCTCATCTCGGCCGATTACTTTCCGAGAAGTAATGATAGCCATTGCGATCATAAGGTCATACTTCTCTCGCCAGTGTTAACTATTTCGACGGTGTTTGTGCGGAAAGCATCCTGGGACTTGGGAAGTACTGCTGAAAGAAACTCCTTGAAAGAATATGAGCCATCCTCTGGCAAAAGGGTGACTTACTGCATTTAATTATCCAAAGCAAGATTGTAGAATTTTGGATCCCTAAAATCCCATTACGTCTAACAACCGACCAAATCAATAGGTACGATAGTCCTTGGACATGCAAAAATTTTACACATAGCAAAAAGTTTCGATTCAAGTCAGCCGGTGTAATGCAGAGAAATGACCCTCCCCTACAAAATGACCCGGGTCATTATTCTACGTAGAGAAATGACCCCAGAAGTCATTTTACTATGTAGAGGAATGATCCGGGTCATTGTTCTATGTAGAGAAATTACCCCAGAGGGTCATTTCTTAATGGGGTCATTTCTCTACATAGAGGAATGACCCGGGTCATTTCTCTATGTATTCCTCTACGTAGAGAAATGACCCATGGGTCATTTTGTAGGGGAGGGTCATTTTTCTGCATTACACAGGCACCAGAGGCCACATTTTCAGTCAAATAATCCTAAAAGTTGGTCAGAATTTTTATGTTGACATAACTTGAACGAGATGGATCAGTTCTATAATTGGAAAATGGACCATTCTTTGCTGAAAGGTAGGTTCCTGAGAGAAATTCTAGAAAAGCTAGAGGGAGGCCAAATTTTCAGTTCATTAATTTTAGAGGCTTGGTAGAATGTTTGTGCCTCGAATGTTAATACCTCAAAAGAGACTGAAAATTGGTCATGGCTGGTCAAAGACTCTGGTGAGCAATTTCAGGGCCATCATAGCCCTTTTGTATTCATGGAAAGTTCTCAATATATCAGTCATGTTTATGACTTGAAATACAAAACAATACTTTTCATATCACCAATTTAATAATTTTCAACCTCTTACTCTCTCATTTCAATATGCAAAATTTCATTTAGAATGGAACACATTTATCAGAGTACAAAAATGGCAGGGAATTACACGTAATAAGGAAAACCAAACGGACGTGCACGCCACAAAACATAAAAATAGTTTGCTACACTAATATGCCAATATAAGGGAAAAAAGTATTTTACACTGTTCAGTAACATTTCAATTTTACAAATACATGTAATATTTTATACACTATTGCTTTCTAATGCCATCTTTATAGGTATTTTTGAAATCAAACAGGGACAACCTTTTTAACAATTTTGATAACTGCAAGAGGGGGAGCAACTTTGACAGCTTTCTTTGGTAATGATCTGACCTCTAACTAGGTGAAAAAAAAAATCTAACTTTTGCGAATTGAAAGCACTTACAGATGACATATTCAACTCTTTACCAAACAACAAAATTTTAGAAATGTCCAAATTGGAAGCATTTGCAGACGACAAAATAAACGTGACTCAAAAGTTGACTACTTTTACTTAACCCTTTCCCAAACGACCAACTTTTGGACTAGACCAAACTGAAAGCATTTGCAGACGACAATTCAACTCTTGCTGAAAAGATAATTTCTGTCTATGATAGGGTAGAAAACATTGAGGGAAAAGGAGAAAATGCTGGTTACCAGACCATGTTTTCAGAATGCTTCTTTTCCTATGTCGTTAAAAGTAGGGATTGTTTGGCATCTTTACAAGACAAAGTTCAATCTCGGAGTCACTTATTTTGTCACCTGCCAATGCTTTAAATTTGTACTTGTCTAAAATATTGTCATTTGGTGAAGAATTTCACAGTCAAAATTACTAGAAATCTTTACCCTTTCCCAAATAAGCCCTTGTTTTTACAAGTCTGCAGTACAAGTCTTTTGGAAACACTGGGAAAAGGAGAAATTGCTTGTATTGAGCAATTTTGCCATTTCCCACAGTATTTTCTACCCATTTGGAGAACTTATTGCCACTTTTATTGAATTTGAAATTGTTGTCCGCAAACTCTTTGAGTTTGGAAGAGTCTAAAATTTGTTGTTTGGGAAAGGGTTCAGCTGCATGAATGTCAAATAAGGACAAACTTTCTACTGACAAAACACTTTCCTTGACCTAACATGATAAAACAAAGAAATGTCGTCTGCTATCTTGGTCAGAATACAGACACATGATCAGCCGACATTTGGTCTAGCAGTCATGCAATTTACTTTAACCCTTTACCCCATAAGGCATTTCTATGGTATCTCTAATTGACCCTAAATAACAGCAAGCATGAAGCCATTTTTTATGCGTATATGACACCTTTTGATAGTGTAGAAAAAATTGTGGCAAAAGGTGAAATTGCTCGTCACAAGCAATTTCACCTTTTGCCACAATGTTTTCCAAAGGCTCCTACAAGCTATGCGTAGAAATGAATATCTATGGAGTAAAGAGTTAAAAAATGACAAAATCTTACATGTATCCAAAACTGAAAGCATTTGCAGGCAGCAAATTATATGTGACTCAAAAATTGATATTTGTTTTGGGAATGATAGAAAATATGCATATAGTAGGAATAGGAGAAAAGGCGGATTATCAGCATTTTCTCCTCTTTCCTCTATGTTTTTAATAGCTTTCTTTTTTAGGGTCGTTAAAAGTCAAGATTGTGCGATAAAGAGTTACTCTTCACCACAAAATAAAATTTTGGACAGGTCCCCTATGACAGAATTTGCAGGGGACATACTGTATACGAGTCAAATAGAATTATCTTTTTTACAAACTGTGAAGAATATAGATTATGATTTTAAACTTTAAAAAGAGGGCAGAAAACAGCATGAGAAAAGGAGAATATGCTGGTCATTAGCATTTTCTCCCTTTCCATAAACTTTTTCTTCAAAAGGCTACTTCCTCTTGGTCGTGGAATTGTTTGTTTTGTAGAGGGTTGAAAAAGCATATCACTGAATTTGCAAGGCACAGTACAGACCACCATTCCTAAGTGACATTCCCCCCCTTTTTAATTCAGTTTCTTCTTTTACACTTTCAGTTTCTTCTTTTACACAAATTCACCTGGTTTGAAATATGTGGAAGACCTTTAAATATAAAACATAATACAACCCTTGACATAAAAACATTTGACAACAAAAACTTTCAGTTTTTACAAATTATAAACATAATGCATGTACAAAACTTCTATATTGAATTTTAATTCTTTACAACAGAACAAAACTTTAGACCCATGCAAATTGAAAACATCTACAAAGACAACAATTGTTCTGCTCAGTGACCACTTTAATGACCCTGGGAAAGAAACCTTTTAAACCCATTACCACACAATCCCAACTTTTAACCACCCTGAGAGAGAAACCTTCTGAAAACATTGTGGGAAAAGGAGAAAATGCTGGTCACCAGCATTTTCTCCTTTTCCCACAATGTTTTCTACCCTAGAAAAAAGACAGAAACTGTGATTTGCAGCATTTTTTTTTTGTCGTCTGCAAATGCTTTCAATTTGACCAAGTCCAAATTTCTGTCGTTTGGTAAAGAGTTAATACATAAAGGGAAAAAGAAGAAAATGCTGGTAACCAGAATTTTCTTTTTTTCCCAAAATATTTTCCACCCTATCAATTATAAGTGGTTCAAATGATGGACTTCATCAGTGTAAAAAAAAAAGTAGAAAACATTGTGGGAAAAGGAGAAAATGTTGGTTACCAGCATTTTCTCCTGTTCTCACAGTGTTTTCAAATGCCTCCTTTTTGAGGCTGGCTACATCTCTGGATAATGTGGTGTAGGGTTAATGCACCATTGCATGTAAATCACTAGAATGATCAAGTAATGATTCCTATGAAGATAATTGAAAGCTTTCTTTTTTTTTTAAAGACTGAAGATAATTCTTTTTCTCAAATTCTAGAAACAACAATTATTCAATAGCTAACTAAACCTTTTATTTTTTATTATGAATAAAATTAAATGTAATTTAACTCTAGCTTTTTTCCCCTAATTAACAGATGCTATTTATCTCTTGTCTATTATTGCAACTATTCTTTTCCATATAAACGCCCATGATCCTCAATTCACATCCTATTTTACTTTTCTAAGAGCAGGCCTTCGGGCAACTTCACAAGCCAAGGCTGACGATTCACTATGCTACTCTACCCTTGGCAGATCGAGCGTGATTTTTACATTCCCCGATACTTTTTCATTGGATGCAGCCAGCTCTGCCTGCAACGAATGAAATCGCTCGTAGCATTTCATCTTTGATAAAAATAGAATAAGGTCATGACCTTTTTGAATAGTAGGTAAACATGGAAACCCACGTGGACATCTGCTTACTGCTTCATGTTGAATAACTGTATTCATAAGCGGTTTGTAAATTGATATTTCATTGGCTTTCAGAAATACGATGTAAAGGGGGGTAATAACCAGCATCCAATAGAGGACTCATCTGAGGAATCTCAAAATCAGGCTCAATCAGCGAAGGTAAGATCCATGTAGTGATTGTAACCTTGGCTCTCAAAGATGGCCTTCGGGGAACAAACCCTCACTTACACAGGTTTCAATACATAATATCTACATAACTTGTAACTTGTTATTGTCAAATGGGCCATAACTTGTAAGCGTCAAACAGACCAAAGAGACATTTTCAGTCTAGAAATTGGACATAAATAACTGCAATGCCATAGATACCTATAGCAGAAAGCGTTTCAGTCAAGCAAACAGTTTAGATCGGAGATACGGCTGCAAGGAAAGTTGTTTTTAGGGTAAGCTTTTATTCTCATTTTTTCCCATTATACTATTCAACAATCACATCTTGGTGTGGGGGGGGGGGGGGGGGGGAATAAGATTTATCCTTTACCACAAAATTCTGCCTGGGAAAAAGTCATTTGAAAATATTGTGGGAAGGAGAAAATGCTGGTAACCAGCATTTTCTGCTTTTCCAACCATATTTTCTAACCTATCAAAGAAAAGTTGCACCATTTGCACCACATTGAAATTGCTGTCTGCATTTGCTTTTAATATGGACAAGGCTAAAGTTGCATTGTCTGGTAAAGGGTTAAGAATAGATACTATTAATGCAAAAAAGATACCACGAATAAACAGAAGTAAAACAACACACACTTGTTACTTTGATGAAACTTAGTATGATTATAACAGAAGAAAATAGCACAAAACCAAGTTGCTTGGCAAAGGTCACAAAAAAAAACACAGAATACAAGAGCATCGAATGCCGGTGCCAATTACATAGCTGCCAGTTGCTTTTTCAGTGAAAGTTTGTCATCAAAATAGGGGGCACAATTGTGTCAAAAATATCCTCACAGATACCTGATATATCTTCCTGGTATGGGCTCCCCCTTTTTTGGTTGACAACCAGTGTAAAGAAAGTAATTATCTTCCATAACGAAGATTGAGTAAAAATGAGAAAATGTCTAATTTTCAAATGATGACGACATAGATGTACTCAGTGATAGCGCTATGACAAAGTCTTGATGTTTTCTTTGAAAACTGCCAAGCCAATAAAACAACTGTTCCCCTGGTTCTAAAATTTGTTCCAAAAATCATCTATAAATATTCTGTACGATATTTTTTATCTTTAACCCATTACCACACTAGAAAATTTTAGACTGGTCCAAATTGAAAGCATTTGCAGATGACATAATAAATATGACAGAAAAATTGAAATTTGGTTTGGGAAGGGTAGAAAACATTGTGGGAAAAGGAGAAAATGCTGGTTACCAGCATTTTCTCCTTTCCCCACAATGTTTTCAAAAGGCTTTTTTCTCAGGGTTGTTGAAAGTCAGGATTGTGTGGTAAAGAGTTAAACAAAAATTTAAAACAAACACAGATCTGAGTAAAAAAATGTAAAAATAAAAAATGGACTATTTTCGCAAAAGACAATGAATCAATAGGACACATACACGGACAAATTTAGTCACAGAAATTCAACTGATAAACACTTTTCACAAGAAATATAAATGTACCTGATAATATACAGTGCATGATGTGTCTTAAAATTTTTACTTTACCAAGATAAAATCTTGTACTTCTTTAACAAAGAAGCATACATGTCAATGACAAATCAAAATGCGGCAATGTTAATAAGAACAGTCTTGGTAGAACAGAAAACAATTTGGGAAAAGGAGAAAACCCTGGTTAACAAGCATTTTCTCCTTTTCCAACAATGTTTCCCAAACATTCATGAGGCAGAAAACTTTTGAAAACATTATGGGAAGAATAAGAAATGCTGGTAAACTGCATTTTTATTTTTTCATTTCCCCATGTTTTCTATCCTTCGAAAGATAGAGAGGACCATTTCTGCTACCTTTAACTTGTCTGCTAATGTTTTTAACCCAGTCAGAACATGTCTAGCAGTTTCCAGTCTACAGTCGATCCAATAATGTATGTGCTTCTTTGAACCTACAAAAAAACCTTCAGATTTACCTACAAGAAAAAGAATGATGGAAAAGCATTCTTTCATCTACAAAAATTTTTTAAAACCCTGCCAACTAGGAGAAGGAGGGGACAAAAAGTTATACTTGTGAAGTAACTTGCCAATTTTTTATCATTATATATACATATTTTTTATTCTTTTGAAAGAAAGAGAGGATTGCTTTATCTAGTTAGTAAGATCAAAACAAATAATCTATCGAGTGAACACCTAAATTGATATTTTCATGAGTGATAAAGTCACAAATGAATTCAAATTCATTATTAAACATCTTTGTTCTGAATCTAAACAGAGTTTTCCTCTTTCCAACATGCTAAAATCTAACAAAAATCATCTGCTCAAAATTCCACTAAACTTTTTCCCACAAATCCAGTGTTTTAACAACCCTGAGAAAGAAAGTGTTAAAAACATTGTAGGAAAAGAAGAAAATGCTGGTAACCAGCATTTTCTCCTTTTTCCTACAATGTTTTCTACTACTTTCTTTCCAAAATGTATGATTTCAGCCACTTTTAAATTATCACCTGCAAATGCTTTGAATCTGGATGGCTCCGTATTTTTGTAGTTGGGTAAAGACTTTGTATTTCTATTGTGGGAAAAACTCCACATTAACCCATTATCACACAATCCCTACTTTTGACGCCCCTGAGAAAGAAGCCTTTAGAAAACATTGTGGGAAAAGGAGAAAATGCTGGTAACCAGCATTTTCTCCTTTTCCCACAATGTTTTCTACCCTTCACTAAACAAATTTCAAATTTTTAGTCACTTTTATTTTGTCGTCTGCAAATGCTTTCAATTTGAACCGGTCTAAAATATTGCCGTTTGGTAATGGGTTAATGCATATTATGTGTATGTGACTTATCAATATATCTTAACCCTTTCCCAAACGACAAACTTTTGGACTAGACCAAATTGAAAGCATTTGCAGACGACAATTCAACTCTTGCTGAAAAGATGATTTCTATCTATGATAGGGTAGAAAACATTGTGGGAAAAGGAGAAAATGCTGGTTACCAGCATTTTCACCTTTTCCCACAATGTTTTCAAAAGGCTACCATTCTAGACCCGTAAAAACCAGGGATTGTTTGGGAAAGGGTTAACCAGCGTCAAAACAGCCTAAACAGACTACATCACGACAAAGACATATAAAACTGCACAAGCAGTAACAATACATCAGCAGAATTATCACATTATAGTCCACTCATATTTCTCTTGAACACTTTACCAAACAACAAAATTTTAGACTAGTCCAAATCAAAAGCATCAATTAGTGAACATTGTATTTGAAAGGGTAGAAAGCGTGTGGGATAAGAATATTTTATCCTTCTTCCAAAATTGTTTTTGTAAACTTTTTTTTCTCAAGGTCATTAAAACTGGGGTTTTTGTTGTAAATGGACAATACATGGAATAACAAGTAAGAGAAGATCTTTTTCACATTAATTTTATACAAATATATTACATTTATACATGTAATCAGATGGAAAAAAAAAACACTTCCGCAAATGATTATCACCAGCTAAAGATCAGTAGCTTATACTGAATGTCTACAACCTCTGAAACATTTTTATATGCACCAATATTTGTTTGGAATAAATATTCAGATAATCAATAGACCAGTTTTGTCACACTAACATTAAACCACTGCTATCTCTCTTTCAACTATTGGCAACAATAGGAATAATTCACTCTTTACTAAACTATAAAATTTTTGGACTGGACCAAATTCAAAGCATCTGCAGACAACAAATCAAATCTGGGTAATATAATAATTTCTGACTTAAGTATGGTAGACAATATTGTGGGAAAAGGAGAAAATGTCCTCCTTTTTTTACAGTGTTTTCCATAGGCTTCTTTCTCAGGGTCGTTTAAAGTTGGAAATGTGTGGGAAAGAATTAACTGTATAGTGTTTTATGCCAGTCGCATCGCTACAAACAGCTCCCATATTCAAATTCACCAGTACTAGGCTACGTCTCTGAAGGGCAATTAAGGGTAGATTCTTTAACAGCTGGCCTATTTCAATTTATATGAGCCAAGCTCTGTTAAAACGAGGCTTAATGCATCTGCCAAAAGTACCGACCTAGGTCTGCCTGCGCAGTCCGCACAGGCTGACCTGGGCTGAAATTTTTCGCAATTGGCTAATTTTCTGTATGTTAAAGGACCATTCTACCTCATGATCAAGTCAGTAGTTCAAAAAGTGACTATCATGGTTCCATAATTATGTAATGACTTGGACTGGTATCGTGCATTGTGAAGAAGCATTTACTCTTTACCATAACGACAAAATGTTAGACTGGTCCAAATTGAAAGCACTTGCAGACGACAAAATTAACATACCTCATAAATTGAAATTTGTTTCAAGCATGGTAGAAAACATTGTGGGAAAAGGAGAAAATGCTGGTTACCAGCATTTTCTCCTTTTCCCACAATGTTTTCAAAAAGCTTCTATCTTAGGGTCGTAAAAACCAGGGATTGTTTGGTTAAGACTTAAGCCCCCTTTTTAGGGCATGGCTCAGTTATACATTTAGCTCAAATCTAAGAAAATAATCATAAATGAACAACATGAAATATCTAGTTTGACTAGAATGTATGACGCCAGTTTTGAATACATGTATACAGTACATGTAAAGCTTCATTGGTTACTGTAACATGTCATATCATGACGGACAAAATTAAATTGGTTAAGTTATGAAAGTTTTAGATAATGAAATAAGTGAACTTAAACCAAAAAAAATATTGTAAGTTTTCAAACATGTTAATCCGATGAGGGAAAAAATAGAGAGTAAGTTTTTAGCAATTTGTAAGGCAACATGTCAGCCCCTTTACCACACAACCCCGACTTTCAACAAACATTAGAAAGCATGTTCAAAACATTGTGGGAAAAGGAGAAAATGCTGCCAACCAGCAAATACAACTTTAAAACTTTCAGTAACTTTCATTTTGTCATCTGCAAATGCTTTCACTTTGGAAAGTGTACAATTTTGTTGTTTGGAAAAGTGTTAATAACCAAGTGATAGACAGAAATTTCTTGTAGATTGAACAAGATAAAATGACTGGATTCAGGTTTACTATGGTTATACAAAATAATAAAATAACAGGTCCTAGTCAAAGAACACTAAAATTAGCTGAATGTGATTTATTCCGATTCCATCTGAGTTTCAGTCAACAGTTTGACCTTTGGCCTTGACCTTTCACCCTGAGATATAAACCATGACACTTTCTAGCAGTCTTAAAAAGCATAAGATAAAGGTATGACAACTTGGTAATGACATTGATTTTTGACTTATTATGTCAAAAATCAGGGTCATAACCTAGCTGTCGAAGTTATGAAACACGAGAGGGACACTGTTTGACCCTTTACCAGACTACAAATTTTTGCCTAGTCCAAATCGAAAGCATTTGCAGATGGCAGTTTCAGAGTGGCTTAAATGGTGCAATGTTTCTTAGACATGGTAGAAAACATTGTGGGAAAAGGAGAAAATGCTGGTTACCAGCATTTTCTCCTTTTACCACAATGTTTTCAAAAGCCTTTTTTTAAAGCAATGTTGAAAAGTCAGCACTGTGTGGTAAAGGGTTAAAATGGGAGACAAAAACATGCATACAGACTATACAAAATGGCCAAAGACATGCAATAAACTTGATCTTTAGTTTAACAAAATAATATTCCCATTACTATTGAAGTTTTTTTAAGTCGGAGCAGCACACAGACGTGAAAAATAATGAGGGAAAATGGAGCAACTTTTGTTGCAAGCAGTAACTTCTTTTCCAGTGACTGTTGTTCACATGATTTTATTACAAGAATATTCCTCAGTTTCAAACTAATTCCCCTTTGCTATATCCACTATATCTCGGATGATATAAATTTTGCTTGTACAGTACTGAGTTATACATATAGGATCCTATAGTGGGCAGGAAAGAAATAAAATGCACCAAAATATTTCAGGATGGCATTAACCCAATCCTGACTTTTGACGACCCTGAGAAAGAAGCCCTTCGAAAACAATTTGGGAAAAGGAGAAAAATGCTAGTAACCAGCACTTTCTCCTTTTCCTGCATCGTTTTCTCCACTTTCAAAGGAAAGTTTCATTTTTTCAGTCACCTTTCTGCTGTCATCTGCAAAGGCTTTCATTTTGGACGAGTCTAAAACTTTTGTCATCTGGTAAAGAGTTAACCCATTACCACACAATCCCTACTTTTGACAACTCTGAGAAAGAAGCCTCTGGAAAACATTGTGGGAAAAGGAGAAAATGCTGGTAACCAGCATTTTCTCCTTCTCCCATGAAGTTTTCTACCCTTCACAAAACAAATTTCAAATTTTCAGTTACTTTTATTTTGTCGTCTGCAAATGCTTTCAATTTGGACAAACATAAAATATTGTCTTTTGGTAACGAGTTAACCATTTGGAGAGTATTTAGACTGCTTAACCTTTTACCACACCATCTTGACTTTTAAAAAGCCTGAGGCAGAAGTCTTTTGAAAACATTGTTGGAAAAGGAGAAAATGCTGGTAACCAGCATTTTCCCCTTTACCTACAATGTCTTCCATCCTATCAGGGACAAATTTTGTCATTTGATCCACCTTTGTCATCTGCAAATACTTTCAGTTTGGACCCGTCTAAAATTCTGTCGTTTGGTAATGAGTTAAAATCTTTTACCACACAATTCTATGTTTAACTCTTTACCAAATGACAGAATTATAGACTGGTCCATACTGAAAGGATTTGCAGTCGACAAAATAAATGTTACTGAAAAAATGAAATCACGTTTGGGGAGAATGAAAAATGTGGGAAAAGAGGAAATTTTGGTCACCAGCATTTTCTCCTTTTCCAACAATGTTTTCGAAAGACTTCTTTCTCAGGGTCCTTAACCCTTTCCCAAACAAGCCCTGGTTTTTACGTGTCTGCAGTAAAAGTCTTTTGAAAACACTGTGGGAAAAGGAGAAATTGCTCATAACGAGCAATTTCTTCTTTTCCCACAGTGTTTTCTACCCTTTTTTTAAGAACATTCTGGCATTTTCTCCAAATCTAAAATTGTCGTCTGCAAACTCTTTTGGTTTGGAGGAGTCCAAAATTTGTCGTTTGGGAAAGGGTTAAAAGTCGGGATGGTGGGGTAAAGGGTTAACAATCAGAAAGAAGGCTCTGCAAACTATTGTAAGCACAGGAGAAAATGTTGGTGAACTGCCTTATTTCCCTTACTAGTGCTATCGTTTCAAATACAAAAGTCATATACAGTGGTATACTGGGTTGTTGTGAGCGAGAACATTCATTTCTGGTGTCTGCAAAAGCTAGTCATTTTGCAAAAAGTTTGCACTTTCCAACATGACATTTTCAACTCTATCAAATGACACAGTTTCAGATTTATTTATCATCAAAGCTTCTGCGGACAACACCTGTAATGATGCTCAAAGAAAAAAATTGTCACTGCATAAGGTTATTATAAATATTGTGGGAAAAGAACAAAATGCTGGTGACCAGCATTTTCCAAGTGTTTTCGAAAGTCATCTTGGTAACGGCCAAAACGTTAAAAGTCACGACTGTGCAGATTAAAAGTTAAGACTTTACTAAATCATAAGCCTCTACTGAGGACAATTTTGAAATTGATACAAATGAGCTGAATTTTCTGATATAGTAGAAAACATAGTGGTAAATGGAGAAAATGCCGGTTACCGGAATTTTCTCCATTTCCCACAATGTTTTTCACATGCTATCTCAGGGTCAGTTAAAAATACAACTATGTTATAAATGGTTAATTAAAAGGCAATGTAAATAGACAATTACAGCTCAATATGAGCAAAATTTAACCCTTTTCTACAGTATCACGCTTCTTGATTTTTTTTTTAACCCTTTCCAAAACGACAAATTTTGGACTCTTTCAAACCAAAAGTATTTGCAGAAGACAATTTTAGATTTGGAGCAAATGGCAGAAAGTTCTCAAAAAGGGTAGTAAACATTGTGGGAAAAGGAGAAATTGCTCAGTATGAACAATTTCTCCTTTTCCCACAGTGTTTTCAAAAGACTTTTACTGCAGACATGTAAAAACCAGGACTTGTTTGAGAATTGTAATGAAATTATTGGAATATACAAGTACAAAGTACAAGAATTTGTTTACAATCCTCACTGAACTCATTTTTATTCCTATTCATCCAGTTTTGGAACTAATTTTATCAGTTTTTACTGTGGCTAGCCACAAAAGCTTCTTGTATCGTCTATGAGATGGAAAGAGTTCATTGAAGTGGCCAGTGTGACAGATTCTGTTGTACAATATAGTTAATCTATTCACTTGAACTCAGTGTTGCATCCAGAAATTCTGCCAAGAGGGGGAGATCCCCCATGAATTTTGAAAAAGGGGGTAGTAAAAATTTTCAGGGGTGGGTGAAAGAAAATTAAGTATACACAGATTTCCTTTTTTGAGTGGAAATGAATACTGTCTTTCAAGGGCTGATAGGATATTTGCTAGGTCTATATTTTTACGGCCGACAGGGGAGGGTTGATGCTTATTGGCCTTTGATCTTACCTTATTTCTAACACAAAACATTATAGATTCTCATTCTTGATCGATAATGTGCATCTATAGATGTACACATCAATTTTTGTTCACGATTATGATGCATCCTCGGTAGTAAGTCAGAATCTGGGGCCGAACAAACTTCTGTTTATTCCTCGCTGTTTTCAATCAATACTTTCCATAATATCATCCAATGAACCATCGACGTTTCCTTTCGGTTGAATACATGACAAATCGCAAGTTTAAAATCGCTGGGTTCTTCAATTCGTCAGCATTATGAAAGTAAACATTCAATGCGAATTCAATGCGCATGCGTAAATATATTGTTTACCCGCTTCAAAAGAAACTTCACTGCAAAATCGGAAACCACCTGGAACATTCTACATTAGACTGGTTACTGCTCCTGATACTAATATGTGTATAGGTACACGGTATACAACAGTGGCCAGTTCTAGTCTACATGTAAGGAGGCATTGTCGGACTTCCGATTATTTTATTGAAATGACTTGAAACCTGACCCGACTTTTTTCTCTTTTATACACACAGCTGTGTCTTCTTTTTGTGGGAGTTACACCGATATTGCGCAATTGTTCCGCCATCACATTCACCGAATTGCACGACAGCAAAAAATAAAGCGTTAATCCCGCAATCACGCGGCCTGGATGCAACACTGGAACTGTGTATCATGCTGCTATATGCAGTTACTGTACTTCTATCACATCTTGGCAATAGCATTCTCGTTCATGTCTTTTGCATATTTCCCCACTGATGGTCTTGCCCTCTGCAGTACCTTACCAAGAGATTTTTGTGCTTAACCACTTATTAATTAACTTATAATCTCTAAGAAGAGGAACTTGTGTGGATTCCTCAATATTCGAATACTGCAAATCCCACTAAGCTTTGGTGGTGTTGTGAACCACACACCTTTACCCTTTTCCCCTGCTGAGATGTGTTCGAAAAATTAATAGTGGGTGAATTTCGTAAGATCAAAATATTTTCAACTATAATATGTCTGTATACACAAGTAACAAAATATTCTTGGGATATCGCTTTGAAAATACAAATAACAAAGTCTAAGCTGGGATTAATAATATCATCTGCCTGATCCATGTAGTGAATCTTCCAAAGCAAAATGAAAATGTCTTTCCTGCAAATTTTCATGTTTAAAAGTCCAATTTGTTGCACAAATTTATTTGTATGAAAATACCTTTTTCCTGAAAGACCTGCTCAACATATTAGGCTACTTTACCAGTATAGACAAAAAGCCATAGCGCGAAATTCAGGTCCCACTAAAAGGTTTAGTACAATCCCTTCAACATCACTGGAACAGCTTAAACTCTGGACAATTTCCAAAAGAACCAAAGAATTTCTTGAGCTCCTGTTTACTGACCAGTTTACACCAGACAAGATAAATAGAACAGTAAGGAAAATGTTCCAGATCAGAAGATATCGTTGCTGCGTCCCAGCGGAACCAGATTCTCCACTCTCCTCCTTTGACTCCGCCTGACGGCATCTGCTCTTCTGTAGGGTTCATTCTTCAGGTCTGTAAAATATACATTGTTGACCTATTAGCATATAATTTAACTCTTTACCAAAATACAAAAACGGCAATTACCTACATTTTCTCCTTTATCCACAATGTTTTCTACCCTATCAAGGAAAAATTGCACCATCTGAGCCACACTGAAATTGTTGTCTGCAAATGCTTTCAATTTGGACAAGGCTAAATTGTTTTTGTTTGGTAGAGGGTTGAGTATGTGTGACCTTAGATCCTCTGCTGTGACCTTGCCTGCAGCACCTGGCAAATGAAACCTCTGCTATGCTCCTTGTCTAATCAACCTAGTATAAGAAACCTATGCTCTGCACCTCATCTGATCAAGGTGCACATATAATTTCATTTTTTTTAAAATCTAACAAGAGGCTCATGAAATGGAGCAAACAAAATTCAGTTACAAACATTAGTGATATTACACACCCCCTCAAGGGAAAATAAGTGTCTGAATATAATTTTTTGCGTATTGCAATACTTATAAACTTTGCTTGTACAATACTGGGGTTATACACATATATCCCTATAGTGGGCTAGAAAGAACTAGACCTGTCACTGAATGTGACTTAATTACCCCGCCAGCTCTTTCAAAGAAAAAAGTTTCAAATTCAAGAGGAGATAATTCCTCAACCAGAAGGAGTTGACATTTGAAAATTGCATCTTGCTAATCTTCAATATATGATCAGTATGTGTGCAAAGTTTCAATACAATTGAAGGAAAACTATAGGAGTAGTAGGAGGTATACAGACGGACACGCTGACAGACACACGGACGGTCGGTGAGATAATTCCTCAACCAGGAAGAGTTGACACTTGTAAATTGCATCTTGCTTCAATATATGATCAGTATGTGTGCATAGTTTCAATACAATTGAAGAAAAGCTATAGGAGGAGTAGGGGAGTATACAGACGGACACACTGAAGGACACACGGATGGTCGGACACACAGGCTGATTCTAGTGTACTCCTGAAAACATTCGTATTGTGGGGGTATAATAAAATGCACCACAATGACACAAGCTATATTTACCTAGTAGAATGTCTTCTAATGCACCATGGTAGACCTCATCTTTGTTCAAAAGTTTCTTCTCTTTGATCTGTCGGTTTCTCTGTTTGAGTTCTGACACCATAGCCTCCTGCAAAATTGTAAATCAACACCATTGTTAACTCTTTACCAAACAACAAAATTTTAGACTGGTCCAAATTGAAAGCACTTCCAGACAACAAAATAAACATAACTCAAAAATTGTAATTTGTTTCCAGCAGGGTAGAAAACATTGTGGGAAAAGGAGAAAATGCTGGTAACCAGCATTTTCTCCTTTTCCAACAATGTTTTCTAAAGGCTTCTTTCTCAGGGTCGTGAAAACCAGAAACTGTTTGGTAAATGGTTACACTATAAATAGTAACACCCACTGACAAGCTTTTGGTCTTTTTGAAAGCATAGTTTATGTTAATCCATTGCCACACAATCCCTACTTTTGAAGACCAAAGACAAATCCAAATTGAAAGCATTTGCAGACAACAAAACAAACTGGAATCAAAAATAGAAATTTGATTTAGTAAGGGGAGAAAACATTGGGGGGGAAAGGAGAAAATGCTGGTTACCAGCATTTTCTCTTTTTCCCACAATGTTTTCAAAAGACTTCTTTCTCAGGGTCGTCAAAGGGTGTGATTGTGTGGTAAAGGGTTGTACAATAATGCTTAAAACGTGTTTGACTTTCACCTGCGCCATCTTCTTGTTCTGTTTGTTGTTGACCATCGGCATTTCATCATGTCCGTAAGCAGCACTCTCGAGCTTCCTCCGTCTGTCATTGTCCAAGAGTGCTTGCTGAAAAATAAAAAGATATATTTATATATGATTTAATATCAGTTGTTTAAAGGAACATTGGCAAGTTCTGATTCTGATTCAAAACACTCATTACTTGTTGGTATACTTATGGTATAATATGCGAACATAAAATTTTGCCAATTTTTCAAAATCGCAAAATTGCGAAATCGCATAGATTTTCACATCGAAAAATGTCCACTTATACAGCAGTTTGCATTCTGTATAGTAATGGGTGAACTTTTTCCCAAATAGCGTAACCTTTTGACATTATTGCAAGCAATTGCACATAACCTGAATATGGCCCATCAGGAGGGACTGTTCCTTGAAAGATAGAAAATATTGAGTGAAAAGGGGGAAAAAATGCTTGTTACCAGCATTCTACTCTTTTTCCTTGATTTCTTCGATAGCTCTCTTTCTCAGTCAAGTATAAATACTGAATTATTTGGTAAAGAGATTGAATAATATTACCAATAACAACTCAAGACAGATGTGCTACTTACCTTGAATGAATTGACAAATCTCACAAACTGGGCAAAGAATGTAGAGGGAGACACTGATCTTGGGCTTTCACCAAAATACTCCACCACTCTTTTGTACGCATCCTGAAGTAAACAAGAATACAGGTCTAATCTTTGATCTCTTGTTCATAAAACCTGTTAGAGATGATGATAACCTATCATCTCACTGTGACCTTCAGCTTTAGCAATTTGACCCCAATGGGAAAAATTTAATGAATGAATGTTGTTTTAAGGTGCATCGACAGCTTTGGTCATTTAGCACGGATATCTGTGATAAAAGATAATAAAAAATTGTATTATGAAACTCAGCCACTGGCTCTTGTAATAATTAAGAATCTATATAATTATAATTGTTTATAATCAATATAACCCACTACCACACTGCAAAATTTCAGACCTATCCAAATTGAAAATATTTGCAGATGACAATTTCAATATAGCTCAAATGGTGCAACTGTTTATTGAAAGGAAAGAAAACATAGTGGGAAAAGAAGAAAATGCTGGTGACCAGCATTTTCTCCTTTTTCCCACAATGTTTTCAAAAGGCTTGTTTCCAAGGGTCGTCAAAGGTCGTCATTGTGTGATAAAAGGTAAATCAATATCAGACTGAGATACTGTTTCACTGAGTGGAAAAAAAAGTTGATAATTTTCATGTATACCTGCGCAGTTCTCACATCACTCAACAGTTTGCGTAGTTTATCATCTGAGTTGGCCAAGAAGTCTTTCAGCACCATAGGTTGATCTCTGGAGTTCTTACGTAGGTCATATTCTCGTTTGGTTAACTCCATACCTCGTTCTAGCTCGTGTATATCTGTGGTGATGTTCTCCATAGATACTGTAAACAATGACAACCACAGTAAAATTACATATTTTAAACATTAAAAACTACAAAGTTTTGCATCTTGCAGTTTAAAACCCTCTTAGCAACCATTTAAAGATCTAAGCTATCTTTGCTATCTTCTACAAACTCATTTACTCTGGCATTCATATCAAAACCCCTTATTTCACAACTTCCACCCTTTAACACATGACCCTGAGAAAGAAGCCTTTTGAAAACTTTGTAGGAAAAGGAGAAAATGCTGGTAACCAGCATTTTCTCCTTTTCCTACAATGTTTTCAACACCAATAGCATTTTATCCTTTTCCTTTCAAAGTTTTCGATGCTAACAGAAATCTAAAGCTCAATTTTACCTATTCTGATATTTGCCATCTGTAGATGCTCTCAGTTTTGGAAGAGTCTGAAATTTGTTGTTTTGGAAAGGGTCAACTAGAAGCTCATTAAACCAACTAACTTTTAGAATCTTATGGAAACCCACTTATTTTCACAATCTATCACAAGGTATAGCCCGGCTCCGAGATATTGAGATTAGGATTTGTAATCTGGAGATCCCAGGCTTGATTCTCATTATGAAGCACTTGGACTGTCCTGGGGCAGTATACTTCAAAACCCTAGCCGAGTACTGGTGAAACTCAGGATGTACATATATATGTGACCTATTGTGGTGATCTAGTTAACCCATTACCAGACAACAAAATTTTAGTCTTGTCTAAATTGAAAGCATTTGCAGATAGCTATTTCATTGTTGCTCAAATGGTGCAAATTTTCTTTGATAGGGTAGAATACATTGTGGGAAAAGGAGAAAATGCTGTTTACCAGCATTTTCTCTTCTACCAATAATGCTTTCAAAAGGCTTCTTCCCAAGGGTTGTTAAAAGTTGTCACTGTGCAGTAAAGGGTTAAAGCAAAATTGAAAGCAGCATTTGGGAAACAAAAAATCAATCATCCATCTTATTAAAACTAACTTATTTCTACAATCTCATTAACCCTTTACCCCATAAGGCATTCCTATGGTATCTCTAATTGACCCTAAATAACAGCAAGGATGAAGCCGTTTCTTATGTACAAATGACACCTTTTGATTGCATAGAAAACCTTGTGACAAAAGGTGAAATTGCTCGTCACGAGCAATTTCACCTTTTGCCACAGTGTTTTCCAAAGGCTCCTACAAGCAATGTGTAGAAATGGGTATCTATGGAGCAAAGGGTTAAAACCAGTTTTGTTTTCAAACCAACTTACTTTTCAGATCATACCCACTTTTTAATCACTACAATCTTACTACACACACCTTTTATCAAAATGCTCATTTCATGGCACATAACATACCTAAAGCTGCTTTCTCAATAAACCTCAGTTCAGCATCAAAGTTAAGTATCTCTGGGAATTTCTCCTGAACTGTATCCACTAGGAAATGCATCAGAGTTAATTTCTTATCAGCCGTTTTTGTATCCATCAACTGAAATATATTTGTTTGGATTAAAACCCGCCACCAATAAAAAAGAAAATTTATCCAGTATTTTTCTTTTCCTTCTTCCACTAAGTTTTCTATACTTTTAAGGACAAGTTCCATCATGTGAGCAACATTTTTTTTTCATTTTGTCAAGTCTTAAATGTTTTATCACATAGATAGTTCAATGATAATTTACACCATTTTACTATAGTAATTTACTTGTTCCTGTCTTCCTAAATTCAACAGATATTGCACTACCATCACATTCTTTGCTCATCATGTAACATGACACTGTTATAAAATGAAATAGTGCCCAAGTCAGAATATGTCTTTTCAACCTTTTCAGCCCTGTTGATGAAAAATAAGATCTTTTAAAAATGGCACAACTCAAGATCAGAGTGCACAGAGCCTGCAGCCTGGGTTCGTATTCACCAACCATCCTTGAGAAAATTCTGGTATTATTGTCCAGTACTTTCTAAATTTGAAAGTAACATAACATCTGATTGGCTAAACCATTTGGTTTAGCCAATCAGAAGTTGTGTTACTTTCAAATCTAGGAAATCTTGAAAAATAAAACTAATACTGTTTTTATGAATGATATGTAAATACAGACCCTGATCTTTGTTGTGAGCTATTTTACTCAAGCCTTTATAATAAATTATCTTTTATGATTTTCGGTGGTGTGTATTTTAGTATGTTCTAGAAGACAGAAGGCTTTGAATACAGCTCTACACTTCTTTAAACGATAGAAAACAGAAAAAAATTACCATATCTAAACTTTGCAGTTTAAAGCCGTACACAGCACCTCGTTTAGAACTATTCATGTAGTTTCCAAAAGCAAGAATAATCTGAAAGAACAAAAAAATACAGTAAGTGGAAAGATAAATCTTCTGGTCAACAATAAAATGTTTCTGCTAAACTCTTCACCTGTGCCAGCAGACAAATTTCAGAACATTAGAGCTAAATATAGATAATCATCAACAATAGAGGTCAGGTTATCAGAATACACATAAAACATTGTGGAAAAGGGATAAATTACCTGTTGCAAAGAAAATTTCGCTTTATTACAATGTTTACAAAAGTTATACTATGTAGTGGTTTGACAGTTTGTTACTGAAAACGTATCTGCATACGGTTGTTAAAAACAGCATTATTTAGTACAGGTTTATAAACGGATTCATAGTGCCCTAAGCTCTTGAACCAAACTACAAAGTTTTAGACTGGTCCAAACTGAAAGCACTTGCAGACTACAAAATAAACGAAAGTCAAAAATTGAATTTTGTTCTAGCACTGTAAAAAACATTGTGGGGAAAGGAGAAAATGCTGGTTACCAGCATTTTCTCCTTTTCCCACAATGTTTTAAAAAGCCTTCTATCTCGGGGTCGTAAACCCAGGCATTAGACTGGTTACCAGCATTTTCTCCTTTTCTCACAATGTTTTCAAAAGCCTTCTATCTCAGGGTCATAAAACCCCGGCATGGGTTGGTAGAGTTAAGTCTTACAGTCAGTTGTTTCAGTAAATGTAGAAAGCATCTGCTAATGAAGCTTGTAAACTGAGAATACAATTAGCATTTCATTCTAACAAACACATTTGAATTTCATCTTTTCACCCATAAATGTGAGAATATTTTTTTTTTTTTTGGCCGCCCACAATCTGGTATACATAACACTATAGAAAAACACTGATTCAAAAACAGTGCCTTTCTTAGATTTATGTGGAACAAAAAAGAAAAGCTGGAATTTTTCTTTTCGAAAGTCTCAAAACAATACATGTACCAAGTTGCAAACCAAATTTAGGAAGTAGAATATCAAAAACCTTCAGTCCCTGAAAGTTATGAAAATCATACAAGATGGAAAAATCAAGTTTTACAAAGTTTGAACAATGAATTTTGAGATACTGAAATTTACAAAGACTACTCTGAAACTATAATTCCTTACCAAAGTTCATGAAAAAATTCTTACCTCAAGTAATTTTTTCACTTTCTGAGAATTTTTCAGTGACATTGAAGCTGCTATACATGCATTGATTTGCTGCAAAGTAAAAAAGCATGTGCAAAAGTATAATTCAAAACAAAATCAAACAGAAGAAAAAATCTTTACAATATTAACCCTTTCCCAAACAATCCCTGGTTTTTATGAGTCTGGAATAGTAGCTTTTTGCAAACATTGTGGGAAAAGGAGATAATGCTGGTAACCAGCATTTTCTCCTTTTACCACAATGTTTTCTACCCTATAATAGACAAATCATCTTTTCAGCAAGAGTTGAATTGTTGTCTGCAAATGCTTTCAATTTAGTCTAGTCCAAAAGTTTGTCATTTGGGAAAGGGTTAAAATAGTTCATTTATCAAAGCTGTCAGATATTTATTCTTCTCTAAAAATTTTCTGATGTGTCTTTCTTTTAGAAAGTTCTTTAGCCCTTTACCAAACACAAAAAATTTAGACTTGTCCAAATTGAAGGCATTTGCAGACAATAAATGTAACTCAAAAATTGAAATTTGTTTCCAGCAGGGTAGAAAACATTGTGGGAAAAGGAGAAAATGCTGGTTACCAGCATTTTCTCCTTTTCCTACAATGTTTTCAAAAGGCTTCTGTCTTAGGATCGTAAAAACCAGGGATTGCTTGGTAAAGGGTTTAATCCTTCTATACCATAGACACCAGAAGCTATTGTGGACAATGTAGATCAGGATCAGCAGGCAAAACAGGTGTAGTCTGATCTCTGATCTGACAGTGTAGATTATGACCAAACTGTCTTTTTATCTTGCAGAGGGAATGTATTTTTAGTTTTTGAGAAAATGCAATTTATCCATTCAGTAGCGAAGAAGTTAAAAACTATTAAAGTAGCCCTTACTGTTGAATAATGACTTTCTATCATTTCACTCCATTTTCAATTATAAAATGGCCTCTACGGTAATTATTGGCAGTCTCTTGCTTAATAAAGACTATTTTTGCAAGCACAAAGGTGACAATCACTAAATTGCTTACTTCACTTTTGGCTGATGGCCAAGATTAACCCTTAAAAAGCTGATATTTATAAATTATTTCATCACATAGATCCAGGATCAGACTGTGTATCCTTGGAAGCCTGATCTTATCTATGCTGACCTCAAAAAGAAAATAAAATTGCCATTTCTATGGTAAAAGAACTATTTCAGTGTATGTTGCAATGTAATCTTGTTTATTCATCTGTTCTGTGACACAGTTCCCATGCGATCAGAAACCTAGATTCAAATATCATTTCAGTTACGGTATATTTCAGTGGCCAGAGCACCTATCTATGCTTTCCCAGTTTCTTATACCAGTGTTATGCAGAACGTTCCCTCAAGCAACCAAATGACTTCCAACATAAACATTGTTAACCCATTACCACACAATCCCTACTTTTGACGCCCCTAAGAAAGAATCCTTTAGAAATAATTGTGGGAAAAGGAGAAAATGCTGGTAACCAGCATTTACTTCTTTTCCCACAGTGTTTTCTACTCTTCCCAGAACAAATTTCAATTTTTCAGTCACCTTTATTTTGTCATCTGCAAATGCTTTCAATTTGAACCAGTCTAAAATTTTGTTGTGTGGTAATGAGTTAAGACAATGTTCAGCTGTGAGAAAGGTATGAATCCTTCTGCAATGACTATTATCAACTGTTGGAAAGAAATTTTTGGAGCTGGAAAGTGGAACAGCGACCCCTTATTACTGATTGAGTGACTATGCTAAATGAGTTTTCTTTGGTCAGGTAGAAAATATTGTGGGAAAAAGGAGAAAATGCTGGTTACCAGCATTTTCTCCTTTTCCAACAATGTTTTCAAAAGGCTTCTTATACAGGGGTGTTAAAAGTTGTGATTGTTTGGTAAAGTGTTAAGGCTTTATATGAGCCACACTGAAACTGTAATCAGCAATTGCTTTCAATTCTGACAAGTCTAAAATCTTGCTGTGTGGTAAAAGCCTAAGTAATCGGAGCTACTGGGCCCAGCTAAGGTAGTTGGTATGTCTACTTACTGGTTGTAGATGGTGAATATCATCGTGAAAATTGGAAATAAAGCTCATAATCTGTAATCTCTGTGATAGTCTGTCCACCTTGCATAGCTAGAGAGAAAACAAGGATAGAAAAGTAAGAAGCCCTGCATCGTTTTTTCCTAATTTTCCCTAAAAAAGTTGAAGCATGAACTTCATTGACTTATAAATTTTTTTGGCAATGCTTATCTATATCATGTTTCATTCCTCGCTTAGGAGGGTCACCATTATAACTATGAAGTCTTTGATAACAAACCAATTCCCAAAGGTACACACATGAGTGATGACTGCTCAATGAATGAAAACTGTTTTATAGCCAAACAGCAACTACTATCTTTCAGGGCTTATAACCAATAATGCAGTGATGAAATGATAAGGACTTTGTACAGGTCTGACAAGGTTTTGCACTGAATTACGAGATAATACTAAGCCTCTTAAAATGGCTATTATTTTTAGAAAGACCTCATTAAATGATGTTAATAAAATATCTGTCCAATTACAGTATATGTAATATCTGTCCCACTATTGTATATGAAACATCTGTTAAGCAACTGTTTACGAAATATCTGTTCAAATGATGTTTGTGAAATATCTATTGAACTACTGTATGTGAAATATCTGTGCAAAAAAAGTTTGTGAAATATCTGTTTGATTACTGTGTATAAAATATCTGTCCAACTTCTGTTTAGGAAATATCTGTACAAATGATGTTTGTAAAATATTCTGTTCAACTACTGTTTATGAAATATTTGTGCAACTACTGTTTATGAAATATCTATCAATCTACTGTTTATTAAATATCTGTGCAAATGATGTTTGTGCAAATGATGTTTGTGAAATATGTGTACAACTACTGTATATGAAATATATGCAAAAAATAATTGTATTTATGAAATATCTGTCCAAGTAATATTTATGAAATATCTGTACAAATGATGTTTGTAAAATATTCTGTTCAACTACTGTTTATGAAATATCTGTGCTAATGATGTTGGTGAAATATGTGTTAAACTACTGTTTATGAAATATCTGTGCAAATGATGTTTAAGAAATATTTATTCAACTACTGTATATGGAATATCTGTCCAACGACTGTTTATGAAATATCTGTCCAACGACTGTTAATGAAATATCTGTACAAATAATATTTGTGAAATATCTGTTAAACCACTATATACAAAATACTATTGTTTATGAAATATCTAACTAACAATAACAAACAAATCAATATCAAAAACAAATTCCAACAGTTGAGCCACATTTCATTTCTCCCCTTCAAATGAATTAATTAAAGTTATTACAGTTAAAATCTCAAATTCTGACGCATACTACAGGATGTATACAAAGCCTTACCTGCCACATAAATTTGTCCTCATCAGATAACATATCAATTGGTCTTTTATCCCGCTCATAATTCTTGAATGCTTTAATCTGCAATAGAAATAGAAACTTATTTAACTCTTTCTGCATACTCCTGAGTCTTAAAAACTGTTCGGGGAAAGGCCTGTGAAAATATATTGGGAAAAACTGGGAATATATGAGAAAATACTCATAAATCCTGTTTGAATAGTGTTTTCGTCCCTTACAAAGGAAAATTTCAATTTTTGAGTCAAGTTTGTCATCTGCAAATACTTTAATTTAGATTGGTCTTAAATTTTGTTGTTTAGTAAACATTACAGTTTTTCCAAAATGAAATTTTAGACACTTCCAAAGTCAATACATTTGCTGACGAAAAATTCAAAAATTGATACAAATGAACCAAAACTTTTCTGCCCCGATGGAAAACATAATCGGCAAAGGAGAAAATGTTGGTTACCAACATTTTCTCCTTTTCCAATAATGTTTCCAAAATCCCTTTTCCTCAAAAATGTTACAAGTTGAGGATTGTGAGGTAAATAGTAAACAACATTTGAATTTAGCATGCTCTGGATCAGAATAGAGTACAGTTTTACTAACAGTTCGCAAGTTTTGTGTATGGAAGTTTTTTTTGCATGTTCTAGTAAGAGTTGAGAAGAGTTTTACAACAGTTTGTAACCTTTTGTGCATGAAATACTACTTACATATACATATGCGTAACAGATTATTACAACAATCTGATTTTATGCCTTAGGAGTTGAATACCACTCTCAAATTTGGGTGCTCTGTAGTTTATATGTTTCAGATAACACAACATGGAAATCTTTGCCTTGGCAAAATAGGTCATTAAATCATAAAGAAAATATACTCAAGGTGTATATATAATTTCAGAACTTACTTCAGCATCATTTGGAAGCACTGTTTGGAGAATATCCACAATTTCAATAGACAACACCGTTAAATCAATGCTGAAAGAAAAGAAACAATAGAAAAAATAGTTTTATGTTGTTAATGATGATAATATCAATAATTATAATAATGATTTCAATTTGACTTAAGCCCCCTTATCACTTCTTTAGGTTGGAGTAACAGCAAACAGGCTGAAGTAAGTAATGGATTAATTCTTTACCTAACACAAAAAATTTAGACATACAAAATCAGAGCACTTGTAGATGACAAACTAAAGGTGGCTAAAATGATGGGATTTGTCTGAGAAGACATGTGACCTGTTGCGCAAAAAGGGACCATCTGAGAACTGTGACAGGTGTCTTCCCCAGTCAGGTTGCGTAGATTGTGCAGGCAGACCAGGGTCGACACTTTTCGCTTTTAAGCTATTTACTGTATGAAAAGTGGTCACTCTATCTTATCACACAATCGATTTTGAACCATCAACTTAATTTTACCTGCACTATCTTTGTTTTCATTTAATTGATGTTTGCAGATGAAATATAAAAGATGGCTCAGATGGTAAAACTTGTCCTTGACAGAGTGGAAAATAATGTAGGAAAAGGAGAAAATGCTGGTTACCAGCATTTTCTCCTTTTCTCACAATATTTTCAAAGGTTTCTCTCTAAGGGTCATGAAAACCCATGATTGTTTGGTTAAGGGTTAAGACTGGTCGGTGAATATTTATTCCTGTTGTTAAAATCTAACCAAATATCAAGAATAACCAATTATCTGGACAGCTGGAATCTGTTATAACAATTACACTTACTTGGCAATGGCTCGAACAATTGCATCATTAGTCATTTCAATCTTCCGTCTCGTGATAGCTAAAAGAGAAAAGAATTTTCTCTTTTTCACAATCTAAATTGTTTATTCTTTTTTTTTTTTTATTTCTAACCTAAACTCAAGAATGATTGATTGATTGTACGGTGTTAAATGGCGTTTTCAACATTATTTCAATTAAATCGTGGCAGCCAGTGCACCTCTCCATGCGTTCCTGGAGTTTCTGTTACCAGTACTTCGAACAATATTCTTTCCAAGTCACTGGCTGCTTTCCAACATAACCATCGCCAAAACAACAGTCAGCGGTGAGAGAGGAATGAATCTTGTCACAATGACTATCATCAATCCTCTGAAAGAAATTGGCCAAGCCAGGGATCAAACTCACAACCCCGTTCTCTACCTGTACGCTACCAAGTGAGCTAACGGGACTCAGCACCTAAACTATAGGCAACAATTCATTTACAATAAGCTAAGAGTATAGCTTCAATCACGGCGGGGAATCATGTGACACAACAACAAAAAGAATGACCGACATTTTAAGAAATTCCCCCACTTCAGGTAAGAAAATCTTTAATAATTCCGTTAATATGTGACCGATTGGAATTTGGTTTGAAGCAGAGAAGGTGGAAGGACTCCGGGGATTTGCTTGATGTGCTAGATTTTTTAAACAACACCTGATAAAACAGTTATTGACGAGCAAACAAATTATCCAGGGTAAAAAGTTGTTTGCTCGTCAGTAACTTTTTACCAGATGACAAAATTTTAGACTGGTTCAAATTGAAAGCATTTGCAGACAACAAAATAAAGGTGACTGAAAACTTGAAATTTGTTCTGGGAAGGGTAGAAAACACTGTGGGAAAAGGAGAAAATGCTGGTTACCTGCATTTTCTCCCTTTCCTGCAGTGTTTTCAAAAGGCTTCTTTCTCAGGGGCGTCAAAAATAGGGATTGAGTGGTAATGGGTTGAAAGACAGGATTGTGAAGTATGGGTTAACTCTTCAGTAGAATACAAAATTATGACTTGCTCAAACAGCAACCATTTGGAAACAAATCAAATGTGGTTCAAATGATAAGGTTAGTCTGTGAAAAGACAGAAAATATGGAAAAAGAGGGAAATGCTGAAGATCACGTTCTCTATGGTATCCTTAGGCACAACATACATACCAACATTTCTGACTCTATTTGGTTCCAGTAATGTAATGGTCTCAGGTTTCTTTCTCTTCAAAGTCTTCGGAGTAGAATCCCCTCCTTTCAGGCCCAGCACACCCAGCTTGAATGTTTCTTCAAACTCGTCGAAATTAATTTTCTGTGAACATTGATATAATCTTTTCACGTCCATGATGAGGCAAACATGTGTAAAGAATATTTTATTACAATTATAGAAAAAGATATCACGGTATTTCTTATTTATGCAACTGATGAAAAAATTCTTGACAACAGTGCTATCTTTGTATAACTATGGTGGTCAGTTGTAACTTTAACACTTTCAACAGAGTTTTCATTTTCTCAAGGCCATCAAAAGATTTCTAAAACTACTGTTATCATACAAAATAGCTTCAGAAAATAGACTTGAGTCATACAAGTGAAATATAGTAATGAAATAACACTTAGTCATAGAAGTGAAATGTAGAAATGAAATAACACTCGAGTCATAGAAGTGAAATGTAGTAATGAAATAACACTCGAGTCATAGAAGTGAAATGTAGTAATGAAACAACACTCACGTCATAGAAGTGAAATGTAGTAATGAAACAATACTCGTGTCATACAAGTGAAATGTAGTAATGAAATGTACTAAACATACTGCATATAATTTTTCATCATCTAAGTCTGCAAAGATGGTTCCCTTGACTTGCTGGGGTTTCATTGGTGTCCAGTTTAAGACAGGTAACCTGTATTTTGTCTGTATCTTCTTCTTGATGGTCATAGCTAAAAATGATAAATGTAGTCCAGATTAAAGGGAGTATTCACAAGAGCATTCCATCTCTAAAACCTCTAATTCTTTGATACAAAAACCTATCCGGTCACTAGCAAACCACTTCCATCTAGTAGTAAGTAGATGATCAACTTGTGTTGAAAGTCCACTAGCTTTGGCTTTTGATAGTAGCAATTGTTCCAGAGACCTTGATCAACTAAAGTCCATCTCAGGGATACCAATGGGGCATAAAACTTGCAACAATGCAACCGGCTTTCAATGGCATGTCAGAGGGGAAGTGTTATTTTTTTCATAATTGCAAGCATCTAATGACAAAAAATTTGAAAATAGGACAGACTTTACTGTTTTGATAGCATAGAAAACATTGTGGAAAATGGAAAAAATGATGGCTAAACCAATCATTCCGTGAACTTGGCTCTGTATTCACCAACAGTTCTTAACACCATTCCCTGTCTTACTCTCAAGAATTTTCTAATAGATTCAAAAGTAACACAACTTCTGATTGGCTAAACCATTAAACCAAATGGTTTAGCCAGTAAGAAGTTATGTGACTTTCAAATTTGGAAAATCCAGGGTAATAAGGCCACTAACGTTCTTAATAATGGTTGGAGAATACGGACCCTGATGTCTTATGTACCACATCATCGAAAAACAATTACCACAGAACATGATACAAGTATATATTTTTCATATCAGCTAGATAAAAAGATATGTGAAAACTTGTGCATATGACTGGTATATGGTTTGGTAGATTCAGCAGTAGGATACAGTGTATTATATATTATGATATATGCGGCAAAGGGGCTTTTAACACCACCGACACAAAAAATGAAGAAAACCAACCTGCAGCACTACTGGAAGAGCTGCCACCTGGAGGTGGGGGAGGAGGTGGTGGGGCTCCTATTCCTGGTCCTGGAGGAGGAGGTGGCGGAGGTGGTGGTGGAACTGCAACTGGGGGTGGAGGAGGTGGTGGTGCTCCTGCAGAAGCTGCCCCAGATGGTCCTGCTGCTCCAATACCTACAATGCAATGAAAATTTGGTGAGAGAGAAAAAAATCTTTCAAACATCACAACAGAAATGCTTCAACTATTCAACAAGACTTAGTAATCTTCAATTTTAACAACCTTGGGGAAGTAGGCTTTTGAAAACATTTTGCCAAAAGGAGAACATCCTGAATACCTGCATTTTCTTCATTTCTCATTTTTTTTTCTGCCCTTTTAAAAACCAAATTAAATATCAAATTACATCCTTTTAGCTCAGTAAACTTTTTTGCCTACAAACACTTCCAAATTAGATGAGTCTGAAATTTTTGTTGGAGTTAACATCCCTGCCACAGGATTTGCAAGTTCTTCATTTCAGTAGAAGAAAAGCTTAGAGATTTATGCTATATCAGAAATGCCTCAAGTCTAATGTTTCTCAACTCTTTACCAAACAATCATGGGTTTCAACAACTCTGTAGGAAAACTCTTTTGAAAACATTGTGGGAAGGGGAGAAAATGCTGTTAACCAGCATTTTCTCCTTTTCCCACAATATTTTCCACTCCATCAAAGATAAATCTCATCATTTTAAATTGTCATCTGCAAATGCTCAGTTTGGACAAGATTAAATTTTTGTCGTGTGGTAAAGAGTAAATGATTGTAGGGAAACAGCTTAAAACTAGAGCTGACACTGAATGTGACTTAATACCCCCGCCTGCAATTATTTGTACGCGGATGGACACATTGACAGACAGGCTGATTCCAGTATACTATAGAAAACATTTGTAAAATAAGCCTTTTTTGATGACTAAAACCATTCTATCTCAACCAACTACAGAACAAGTCAAGGAATTTAGAATAAGAGCTATAATGCACAAGTCAAGCTCTGCGAAAAGAGGGTTTGATGCATTCCCAAAAAAGTATCTACACAGGCAAGACTTTGCAGCTGGCAAAATATTTTGCTTTCTGTTAATTTTCTGCATGTCAAAGGACAACTCTACCTCAAGATTCACCTGGTTATTAAACAAGATGGATTTTATAGCTCAATAATTATATGATGACTGGCTTGGTAAAATGCATCCTAGCCCATTTTGCCAGAGCATGGCCTACCGTATATGCTCGACTATAAGACGCCTTCGCTTATAAGACGCTCCCCCAACTTTGTGATTCAAAATCAGGGATTTTGTTGATGACCTCCTATAAGACGCATGTAGACTTCACACGAACCATAACAGTCCTAAAATTGTGATTATTCAGCTGGATATATACACCAAGCAAATATATCGTCGGGTGTCAAAGTTGCATCACTCCAAAAATGAATAGCCTGTATCTTAGCCGATCATAAATTGATTCAACTCTTAATTTCTTTTAAATTTAAAATGGGAAAAAGAAAAGGGTGAAAAAAGTGTAAGGCATAGACCAAACCACTCACATTTTTTGTTAAAATAATCCTTTCGGGGAAATTAGGCCTTCGACGGTTTGCTCTAACTGTTAATTATCAATGGGTGCACAGACTATTTATCTCGCCGACAGGAGGAGTTAAATCAAAGAACTAAAGTATTCAAGTGTATTACGCTTGAAGTAGGCTGTAATTTAAACTCTACCAAAAGAAAGGAATTTGGACCGGTCCAAATTCAAAGGATTTGAATATTATAAAAGTACCAGACTCAAAAACAGGATTTTGCTTCATCAGCATTTCCAATTTTCCAACACATTGTGTTGTATCAGTCTTTTTCTTCCTGGTTGTAAGTACCACGAATTATATGGTAAGCTATTAAATATCTTTATGGCCAGGATACTTTCTAGCCATAATTGATGAGTTATCACAAAAGAGACTGTAATGCTTGCTAATTCAAACCTAAATTATATAATCGGCAAAACCTTAACGGTAACTTTAGGCTATGTTTAACTCTTCACCAAACAATCTGAAGTTTTCAGGGCTGTGAGAAAAAAAGCCTCCTGAAATCAATGTGGAAAAAAGAGAAATGATGGTCGCCAGCATTTCCCCTTTTCCTACAATGTTTTCTACCCGCCAAGAGCAAGTTTTAATCTTTGAACCGCATTAACTTTTCTTTTTTTGTCTGCAAATCCTTCAGTTTGGACCAGTCCAAGTTTATGTCGTTCGGTAAAGAGTTAATCAAAGTGATGTAAACTGCACTAATTTATCGATCGATGGCCTGGGTAGTGTAACCTATAAAATTTTGACATCTGGCTGTAAACTTCTAAAAATAGGCGTGTACTGTCTTGTAAATCACAGAGTCTGACTGCAGTCACAACCCTTTACCTCCTTACCTCCACGATCAACTAATAAATGCTTCATAATCTTTATTTAGATCTGAATTGCACCGTGGAAATTTTTTAACTCAGTTAGGTTACTTATTACATCATTCTGATTCTTCACAATGCCAAAACTTATCAATTAGAATGCATTTGATTTTGAAAAAAGTAATGATTCATCTTTGAATTTTACAATCGTCGAAAGGGTCAATCAGTAGATCGTACTTTTATCTGTACTACACTGAACTAGTGGGCCATAAATGAACTGGCTGAAACTGACACAGTAAGAGGAATAACTGCTCAGTCGAGTAATTTTTAATCTAAACTAACTAGTATTACGTGATAACTGTGTTTTAAACTTAAATTGCTTTACACAATGGGTGATAAAAACAACTACATGTATTACTTAGTCACTTATAGCTTTAGATCAGCGTAACTCGTTTGTGAGATGTTTTTTTCCTTCGCGCTGATCAGCAGGTAAGTACGTTCTTCAGATGAAATTTTGCAAAGTCCTTTGATTATGCGCTTATAAGACGCTCCCCCAACTTCAAGCTCAAAATTCCAGGGAAAAAAATGCGTCTTATAGTCGAGCATATACGGTATATAGAATGATAACAAAATATGCTTGATATCATATTTAGTCTTACTCTCAATAACTTTCTAAAATAGTATATAGCACAATTTCTGATTGACGGAACCAAATGGTTTAGCTGATCAAAAATTGCTTTACTTTCTCCATTTAGAATATGACTAGGAATGTGCTATATATCCCTTTACAAGACGACAAAATCTTTAGCCGTGTCCAAAAAAGAAATTCTAAAGCATTTGCATACAACAATTTCAATGAGGCTCAAATGGTGCAAATTTTCTTTGATAGGGTAGAAAACATTGTGGGAAAAGGAGAAAATGCTGGTAACCAGCATTTTCTCCTTTTCCCGCAATGTTTTCTACCCTATCAAAAAGATTTCTTTCCCACAATTGTTAAAAGTCAATATGTGTGGTATAGGGTTAATTTGATCTTAAATCTGTCCTCAGATCATCTTACCAGCATTCCCTATATTCTTTTTCAGGCTTTCCAACTCTTCCAGTTTGGCATCCAAGATAGACAGGTGTTTTTGGGACTCGGCATCTTTTTCTGATATTGCATCTCGTAATGAAGTCATTTCCGATTCCTGATGCAGTATTTGTTCCTAACAACAATATAACAACATCAGTTATTTTAATCACAAGTAGTAATACTACATGTCTGACAAAGATTTAGTAATGATTTCAATCATAGATGGAAGATTTTGGAAAGTATATAGATATCTATTACAGAGGATGTTACAAGAATGCTTACAATTTCAAGGGTTAAGCATAGGTTGCCACAAGTCCATTATTTTGTCATGTCATTACTTTGTTTATATAAAACAACTATTTCTTTTCTCAGGAAAACAAATAAATTCATAATGCATGTTCTTAAGAACAAAGTCCACAACAAAGGAACAAATGAACAAATGCATTGGTCTAACACAAATCACATCTTGAGGGATTCGAACCCATGCTGACAAATATCCTTGTTTTTCAAGGTTTAACCCATTACCAAACGACAATATTTTAGACTGGTCCAAATTGAAAGCATTTGCAGACAACAAAATAAAAGTGATTGAAAATTTGAAATTTGTTTTGTGAAGGGTAGAAAACATTGTGGGAAAAGGAGAAAATGCTGGTAGAAAACATTGTGGGAAAAGGAGAAAATGCTGGTTACCAGCATTTTCTCCTTTTCCCACAATGTTTTCTAAAGGCTTCTTTCTCAGGGGCGTCAAAGGTAGGGATTGTGTGGTAATGGGTTAACTCTTTACCAAACGACAAAATTTTGGACTAGTCCAAATTGAAAGCATTTGCAGATGACAAAATAAATGTGTATCAAAATTTGAAATTTGATTTGGAAAGGGTAGAAACATTGTGGGAAAAGGAGAAAATGCTGGTTACCAGCATTTTCTCCTTTTCCTACAATGTTTTCAAAAGCTTTCTTTCTCAGGGTCATTAAAAGTCGGGATTGTGTGGCAAAGAGTTACGAGACCAATACCATAACCACTGCACCAATCTCCCTGACGCAGTTAACAGGTATTGTATTTAAATCGGGACGAAGCCATGCATAAAGAGTGGTCTCCCGTAACAATGTATAACACTAAAATCATATAAAGTTATCTAGTAACATCTGAAAGCAACTTAGTCCTTACAGAGACTTTCACAACTTCAATTACTTTTGCAGCCAGTGCTAATCAAGGTCAGACTGCACATAATGTAGACTCTAATCTTTGATGTGCTATGTCTGCCTTGCTGAAAAATTCTTAACAGAAGTAACATTAAAATTGCTCTATTTGGGTTTTATTTCTCGACTGAAAATGACTGGTGGGTTGAGTCAGCGCTCTGAGGGTATTAACTCTTTACCAAACGACAAAATTATAGACCAGTCCAAATTGAAAGCATTTGCAGACGACAAAATGAACGCGACTGAAAATTTGAAATTCCGGTTTAAGAAGGGTAGAAAACCTTGTGGGAAAAGGACAAAATGCTGGTTACCAGCATTTTCTCCTTTTCTCACAATGTTTTCAATGTTTTCGAAAGGCTTCTTTGTTAGAGTCATTAAAAGTCAGGATTGTGTGGCAAAGAGTTAAAGTTTTAGGTGCAATATTGTCCAGCTTTATACAAGCTATGCAGAGAAGGAAATGCATGATAGAGGCTGCATGTGACTATCTACTGAACTCCACAAAAAAAAAAAAATGAAAACTGGCCAGTACTTTATCACACTTAAATGAAACTTTGGCTATCTGTCATTAACCCAGTACCACAATCCCTACTTTTGATGACCCTGAGAAAGAAGCCTTTGGAAAACATTTTAGGAACAGGAGAAAATGCTGGTAATCACCATTTTCTCCTTTTACCACAATGTTTTCTACCCTTCACAAAACAATTTCAAATTTTCAGTTATCTGTCCTCTGCAAATGCTTTAGATTTGGACAAACCTAACATTTTGCCGTCTGGTAATGAGTTAAATGTTATGTATACCAATAAACAAAATATTGAAACAAACATCTATCATGTTTGCATATAAATTGTCTATTCTACACTTCATGTTCAATTCAGTCTACATATTCAAGTCCTTGTATCCCAAGTAAAGTGTGAAAATCCAATGGATCTCCCACAGTACAAATCTTTACACAATCCTCACCTTTAGGTCTTCAATTAAAGTGTTGGAATCTGACAGCTGTTTCTCTAACTCTACTGTCTTAGCCATAGCCTCTTCTTCCACTTCCTGCAGTCTTTCATTGGTCTAGAAGCACATGAAAAAAAGTTCAATTAGATATTAATTTAAAATCCCACAACAACCTGACAATGCTATTCTTTGTCTTTCTTTGTCTTCCTGCATAATTCTTTGAAAACCTTGCAACAAAACGAAAAATTGCTTGATACGAGAAATATCTTTTTACGTAATATTTTCATGTCAATTTTCAAAACCTGACTTTTTTACTTATCTGTATTAGGAGTATTTGAATGCAATAAACTCATTGGGGCACAAGTGATGGAAAGGTCTTTAAAAGTAAAAACAAGGATTTTTCCTGACACTCCACTTGTGTGAATTTGAACCCCCAAATTTTCTAAATGACCCCCAAAATGTACCTTCTCTTATTCATTTCAAAAGGGTCAAATGACCTCCAAAAAGGCGAGTGGATTGAAATAATTGGAACACTGTGGGAAAAGGAGAATACGCATTGAACCAGAATTTTCTACCTTTTTTTTCAATGATGAGCGGGAAAAAAGATAATTTTGTAAATGGCTAACCATCTCAATAAATTAGCTTTTCAATTTTTTTTGTTATATTAATTTTGTGTCAAAAGAGATTCAAACAACAAAAAGTTGACTTTTTACCTGTGATAGTTCATCTTCTAGTTCAGCAGCTTTCTCGAGGGCTTCCGTCTTTGTTTCTGAATCTTCTAACAATGCTGCGACATCAATCATGTTATCAAGGTAGGCATGGACTTGTACTGACAATCTGTCACTTTCTGTGTGCCGCAATTTCTGTTAAAAAAAAAAAAAATGTTTAACTCTATACCACACAAAGAAATTTTAGACCAATAAAAATTGAAAAGCATTTGCAAAAGGTGAATCAAGAACTGAAAGTTGGTTTTGGTAGTGTATGTAGCATTGTAGAAAAATGAGAAAATGCTGGTTATGAGCATTTCCTCATTTTCCCACTATGTTTCTAACAGCCTTCTTTGTTAGAGTCTTTAAATTTCAGAATTGTATGGTAAATGGTAAACATAAAGATTATTTTGGCAAGAAAATTTTATAAATTTAATGGCAGACCACCTTAGAAAAAATTTAGCACTTGAATACACAATCAATTTCTCCTTCACAACTATACCTGTAGTTCCACGTTTTCTATTTTGAGAAAAAATTACAATGAAATTATGCTCAGCTGGTTACCAGCATTTTCTCCTTTTCCCACAATGTTTTCTACCCTTTCCAAATCAAGTTTCAATTTCTTATTCACAATTTTTTTGTCATCTGCAAACGCTTTGAATTTGGACTGGTCCAAATCAAGTTTCAAATTTTCAATTCACACTTATTTTGTCAACTGCAAACGCTTTGAATTTGGACTAGTCCAAATCAAGTTTCAAATTTTCGAATCACACTTGTTTTGTCGTCTGCAAACACTTTGAATTTGGACCAGTCCAAAATTTTGTTGTTTGGTAAAGAGTTAAGTGATTTTGACTCATTTCAGATTAGACCAATACTTAAATCTTCATTAGACGAAAGAATTTAAGACTAGACATTGGCCAATGCCCTGTTTTCATTTGCTTTTCATCGGAAACTACACTGACCCAGATTGCCTTTTAACTCACAACCAAACTACAAAATTTTAGACCGGCCCAAATGAAAGCATTTGCAGACGACAATTCTAATGTGGTTCAAATAATGGATTGTCTTCAAAAGGGTAGAAAACATTGTGGTTACCAGCATTTTCTCCTTTTCCCACAATGTTTTCTAAAAGGTTTCTGTCTCAGGGTCATTAAAAATCAGGATTGAGTGGTTAAAGATCAAGAGAATTGTCAAATTGTGACCATCACTAAGCTTTCATTTGTTTTAACTTTAAACTCTGCATGAAGTTGTGGTATGCAAGGTTCCTTAGGGCAATTTTTAATCCTAAACAAAATTCCTGTCAGAAATGTGAATTTATCACGTAACCTCCCTTGTTTTCAGTGTAATATATCCATTACGAATTTTCTTATCTTATACATGTTTGATATCACATTTGTGTGACATCATTTTTGACATCATTTTGTACGTGTTTCATACAAGTGAATGGGTCTCATTGAAAATACTGTGGGTGCATCTATGAGTGTTTTTATACCATTTGACCTATATTTTGTGGAATATCGCTATGTGATAAAAAGAATCTGATATCCGAGGGGGAATTTGAGACAAAATCTTATTAAACTTGTCAAGGAAAATGTTATTAAGCTTGCCAAAGGCTCGCTTAATAGCATTTCCAGACCCGTTTAATAAAAACTTATTTCAAAAGCCCACTTATGTCAGATCCTATATATCTCTCTTTCATGTGATAAAGATTTGCCAATTAAGATTCAAAACTCATGAGACAGTTGTGTGTTAAAAAAGAATCTGACAGTCAATGGCTCCTTATGTAAAACCTAATTATACTCATCCAGAAAAATCTTATTTAACTTATTAGAGGCTTTCTTAACTTTTTCCTACAGTTGTTTAATGTAAACTTTATTTTCAAGTCTTCACCACACAATGATGACTTTTAACGCCCCTGAAAGTGAAGGCTTTCAAAAACATTGTGGGAAAAGGAGAAAATGCTGGATACCAGCATTTTCTCCTCTTCCAACAATGTTTCCTACCCTATCAAAGAAAAGTAATTTCATGTGAGCCACATGGAAACTGTCATATATAAATGCTTTCAATTCGGACAAGTCAAAAAATTTTGCCCATTTTTCTATCAGATTTCATTTTTTCCTTACCTCGAGATAATCGTCCAGACCTATGATTGAGAACTCATGTTGTAAATGGACTCGAAAGTTCATGTTTTCTACTGAATGGACGACTATATTGATGAACTGCATACATGCAACCTGAAACAAAATATAAAATATAGGTTATACATTCCAGCCATGCTCTGTGAACAGGGGGCTTAAGACATCACCAAAGGTATCAACCCAGGACAGCTTACCCCTAGGCCAAAAGTTTTTTGCTTTTGGTCAGTTGTCTATATGTCCAAAGACACATATACAATAAGATTAGATTAGTTCTTTAAAAAAGAAAAAAAAAAGATAATTATGCTTCCATAATTATGTGATGGATGGCTGGTATAATGCATCACAGAGATACATTAACTCATTACCAAACAACAAAATTTAAGGCTTGTCCAAATCACAAGCATTTGGATACAATATAAATGTGACTGAAAATTTGACACTTGTATTGTGAAGGGTAGAAAATATTGTGGGAAAAGGACCAGCATTTTTTCCTTTTCCCACAATGTTTTCTAAAGGCTTTTTTCTAAGGGTTGTCAAAAGTAGGGATTGTGTGGTAATGAATTAAGTCCCCTTTTGCCAAAAAATGGCTCATTTGATTCTGGCTTATAGACAAAAACAGCTTGCAGTCATGATCAATTCAAGATCGAAATTTTCAATAATGTGCCTTGATCTTATCACCGAAAGGGATCTGGACCAATGCTGATCTGAACTAGGACAAGAAATTTTAGAGCAAAAGACAAAAAATTTTAGAGTAATTTCGTTCTGATAAAAACTTAGAATGCAGTAAAGTCAACAATTTACCAAACAATTTTGAGTTCTAACATCCATGAAGAAAATGGCTTTTGAATTTTTATGCGGGAAACACAATATCCTCAATTCAAAATTTTCTTACTGTCCCTGAACTGCCACTGAAAGCTAGGTATGAAGATGAAATTTCTTGCAATAGACATCCAAGTCATAGTCCATTCTGTATTTATTATGAACATCAAATATTATCTTTAAAATATGAAATATTTCTTACCATAAAGTCTATATGGAATTCTTCATAATTCTTAAAATAATCCATCAGTGTTTCAAATCTGTGTCTTTCAGCACAAACCTACAAAATTAAAAATCTACATATTGCAGGCAAAGTTAGAGCACCACAGTTATTATAAGCATTCAGTACAAACCTATGAAATAAGAATGTCAATATTTTACACAACCCATAAGGAGTAAAACAAAAAACTTTATATTTTGGCTGCTTACTGACAGCCTATCTACTCCGTCCTTTTGTTGGGGGTGCAGGGGATGTGGATGATGTTGAACAACAGTATTTGTGTGTTTTGCAACATTCTGGGCATTCCTCAGGCCAAAAAGATTTTTAAAAAATCTGTTTATGTTTCCCGAGTCATCTTCTAGAATTGTTGCATGTACAAAATCTTTGCTACAAAAGGATTTTCGATTTTTACAGGCTAAACCTGAGACATCTAACTTAAAATCCATAAGTCATAAGCTTTTAAATATAGTCTTTTACAACAAAAAAAATTACACAATTTTATATTATATTAGATAAAGGTATAGTAAGTACAAAAGTCCTAAAACATGTAAGATAGGACCTACCTCTTTAAAATTGTCGAAAGCAGATAGGATTATTTCATGTCCGCCACTTACTAAACAAACAGCTGCCAGCAGCTCTAAAACAAGTGCCTTAGTCCTGTGAGAAGAAAATGATGTGTCAACCCTCTACCAAAGAAACCCATGTTTCATAAAACCCCATGAAAAATGGGGCTTTATAAAATATTTTATAAAACAGATATAAAAGCATTTTCTCCTTTTCAAACGATGTTTTCTATTCTTTATAAGAGAATTCCAACCATTTGAGCAACCTTTACCCTTTACCACACCGCAAAAAAAAGTTTAGACCTAACCAAATTGAGAGCATCAGTAGACGACAATTTCAAAGTGGCTCAAATGATGGAATTTTGCTTTCATGGGGTAGAAAACATTGTGGGAAAACGAGAAAATGCTGGTTACCAGCATTTTCTCCTTTTCCCACAATGTTTTCATAAGGCTTCTTCTTCAGGGATGTCAAAAGTCGTCAGTGTGTGGTAATGGGTTAATGGATCATCTGAAACTGCTATCAAAATGAATGAGTGTAAATTTAGAAGTACATGCACTCATTGTAGCATGAAATTCTTTCCAAGTTAATGGCTACTTTCCCACAAAAATATCAGCAAAACAAAGTTCAGTGGAGGAAGATGATTCCGTCCTGCCCTAATGCATGTATACTATCATATCTAGGAATGAAGTTGGCCAAGCCAGGAATCAAACTTGCAACAACTGAATAAGCCGTAAATGTTGCTTAACTCTTTATCGAAAGACACAATTTTGGACTTGTCCACATTGAAAGCATTTGCAGACGACAAATCAAATGTGAATCAAAAATTGAAATTTGATTTTGGAAAGACAGAAAACAATGAAGAGAAAATGCTGGTTACCAGCATTTTCTCCTGCACCCACAATGTTTTCAAAAGGCTTCTTTTTCAGAGTGGTCAAAAGTCGGGATTGTACATGTGGTAATAGGTTAATGCTGTTTTCAGCATTAGTTTAGGTACATAACAGCAGCTAGTGCACAAATCCATCCTTTCCTAGAGTTTCTATTATCACCACAGCACACTATCCTTCCCAAGCCAATGGCTGCTTTCCCACATAATCATTGTCTAAACAATCATCAGTAATGCTGAATATATGCCAATCAAAACAGCATAAGAGAATAAAAATCCAAGCAAGTGCAGGAAACATTAAGGACACTGTGGCTAAAGGAGCCACTGCTTGCTAAAGGCAATTAGTCCTTTTTTAACAAATGTTTTCAGTTGCCAGTCATAAAGCAAGAGCTTCTTTGTCAGAAATGCTTTAGATGGCAGTCTACAGACCAAGACAAAGAAAGTCACAGTGAGATGGTAAAACTAAGCAAAAAGTTGGCTGGTTGGTTGGTTGTATTGGGGTTTAACGCCACTTTAACAGCTAAGGTCATATCATGGCGGTCAGTGGGACACGTATTTCCTGTCTTTCTCATACCAGTCCTAACACAACTTTCTGTCCAAAGCCACAAACTACTTTTCTCACATGCCTCAGCAGAGGTGAGAGGCGAAAATACGCCGGAAAGAAAGTTCACCTCAACCAGGTATCGAACTCACAACCATCAGGTCATAAGTCCGACACACACACCACTGAGCCACCCGGGCGGGCTAAGCAAAACGAAAGAGCCATGCTCTTTGACATGGGTCTTGAATTCATCTGCAAAAAGTATCAACCCAGGTCTGCCAGTACAAAAAGTGCAAGTTGTTCATGGGTTAATCCTTTACAAAATAATCCCTGGTTTTTATAATCCTAAGATGGAAACCTTTTGAAAACATTGTGGGAAAAGGAGAAAATGCTGGTAACCAGCATTTTCTCCTTTTCCCACAATGTTTTTTACCCTGCTGAAAACAGATTTTTAAATTTTGAACTATGTTTATATCCACACAGGCTGACCTGGGCTGAAACTTTTCGCTATTGGTCAATTTTCTGTTTGACAAAGGACCAGTCTCTCTTATGATTGAGTCGGTTATTTAAAAAAGTGGTTTTTATGAATCCATACTTGTGTGATTGGTTGTATTCACTATTAGGGTTTAATGCCACTTTAACAGCTAAGGTCATATCATGGCAGTCAGTGACGCACATGTGTTTCCTGGCTTGGTCATACCAGTACTAACATAACTTTCTTTCCAAAGCCACCAACTAATTTTCTCACATGCTTTAGCAGAGGTGATAGGCGAAAATACACCGGAAAGAAAGTACGCCTCAACCAGGGTGTGATGACTTGGACTGGTATATTTAAGAAATAATCTTCTTTCTATCGTGGTAAATCGTTCAATAAACCACAGTTGTGAGTTATGATGCACAATAAATAATCCACGAGTGGGTTATTCATTGTGCCTCATAACTCACAACGTGGTTTATTGAACGATATACCACGGTAGAAAGAAGATTATTTTGATTCTAACTTGGCCAATTCTTAATGAAAGGAAAACAAGTTCAAACTAAGAGTAAAAAAGCGGATGAAGATTATGTTCCATTGAATAACTCACTCATTGAATGACGTCACTCTACATGGATTGTCGCAGATTTTACGTTTTCCTTGCACTGTGTCTATAGAGCCAAAGTCGCCTGTCATGTTAGAATATATAACAAATATGAATTAAGCCCCCCTTTTTGCCAGAGGAAAGATCATTAGTATATCAGCTAAAAATGAAAAAGAAAATCTTACCTCATACTTCTATGGTTTAGACTAAGGCCTATACAATTAATGGCATGGGTGTGAGCTATAACTAGGTTAAAACCATACTGAAAAAGTACGAAAAAAAAAACATCTAAACTTTTTCAAATATTTCTCTTGGTATCTATCAAAATCTGGATAACAGCCTAAGCCAATCAGATGGTGTGTATTGTAATTCAGCATAGGAATAACATTTATCCAGGACTGTGAATACCAACTATAAAACTATCACTCCTTTTGGATAAAGCCTGT
This sequence comes from Tridacna crocea, assembly GCA_943736015.1. Taxonomy (NCBI): domain Eukaryota; kingdom Metazoa; phylum Mollusca; class Bivalvia; order Cardiida; family Cardiidae; genus Tridacna; species Tridacna crocea. The sequence continues at coordinate 24,366,439 of OX031069.1, forward strand.
CTGAAACTGCAGATTAAAAGCCTCTGACACCGACAAAGGAAAGTCTCTATTAGGCTGTTTTCATTAACACTAGCTGTTCCTTTAACTCTTGATCAAACAACAAATCTATAGACTGGTCCAAATTGAAAGCATTGCAGACAACAAAATATATGTGACTGAAAAAAATCAAAATTTGATTTGGGATGGTTAGAAAACATTGTTGGAAAAGGAGAAAATGCTGGTTTCCGGCATTTTCTCCTTTTCCCACAATGTTTTCAAAAGGCTTCTACCTCAGGGTGGTCTAATGTCATCATTGTGTGGTAAAGAGTTGAAAAGCTTTGTATACTGTAACTTGTTCATTTTGACTAACATTTTGCAATAAATCATTTGATTTATGTGTTGTTTGCTTGCTCAAGTGGGTGGCATCATTCTGTGCTGAAGAGGGCTCTGTTAAGAAATTGAAGGTATTTTTCTTACTTGTAACTGTAAATCTACAGTGTCATATTTTCTTGCCCAATACCAAATATTACAACATAATGGTAAAACTTTGTAAAACTCCTAGGTGCAATATGTTTCCACTCAATTGTATGATTGGGTAACCATCATTTTCTTCTTTTCCAACCATGTTTTCTAACCTTTCAAAGAATAAAATCCAATCATTTGATGCCCACTTTCATTGATGTCTGCAAACAGTTCTACAGCAGGCAAGTCTTATATTCTGTTTTTTGGTAAAGGTTTAAACATGCAAGAGATACTTTAAGTGTACTTGCATCAGACAGGTTTGCTAAGAATAGACACATTCAAATATATATCTGAGACAAGCTCTTGCAAAAGGGGGCTTAACTCTTTACCACGCAATCCCGACTTTTAACGACCCTGAGAAAGAGGCCTTTAGAAATCATTGTGGTAAAAGGAGAAAATGCTGGTATCCAGCATTTTCTCCTTTACCACAGTTTTTTCTACCCTTCGCAAAACAAATTTCCATTATTTAGTCACTTTTGTTTTATAGTCTGCAAATGCTTTAAATTTCAACCAATGTAAAGCAGAGCATGATACTATTTAAGTCATCATAGTATTAAGGATCCATAGAATTCAATTTTTTTCTAACAATGTACCAAATAATAAACTTGCAGACAACTGACCGACAGAAAAACTTTCCACTGAGGTCAGTCTGTGCTGGCTGAACAGTCTGACTTGAGTCAATACTTTCTGCAGATGTATTAAACCCCCTTTTCACAGAGCATGGCTGACATGTATATTCCTCATTAGATCCTCAACACAATTTGGCCTGCAACAAAAGGGGCATTCAAACGTTTGTGTGAAGTGTAGTCTCGGATCAGCCTGTGCAGTTCATGCAGGTTTATCCGAAATGACACATTTCGCTTTTATGTAATTTTCTGTTTTGCACAAGTCTACTGAAGATTAAAATCCAATGTAGTGGTACAGTGCCATCTCAAATTAGCCTGCGCAGACTGCGCAGGCTGATCCAGTCCGCAACGGCTGATCCCAGATGACACTTTAAGCAAATGTCTGAGTGCCCCTTTTTGCATGTTGCAATCCATATTATGCTTGCTGTAAGAGGAGGTAACTCAAGATAGGCTTTACTGTAGATAGGCTTTACTGCACTGCACCTTTCTACTGGAAAACCATTGCAAAGTTTCCGTTCCTACCTGATGATTCATAATTGCACGTAAACACATGATACAGACATGGACATCATCCCGGGCCTCGCCCATGTTAAGTTTCTGGGTGTAGCGTGAAATGCCTCTCGAAGAACTAATGGTATTGGAACGTTTTAAGGATCGGAAGGAGCCCCGAGCTAACCCTGTGTCCAGACTTGAACTCTTCTCTCTGTTTAGCAGCTGTTCTCGTCTAAAAAAAATACATGTAGTACAGTATGTGCTTCTGATAAAAAGCAGATGTCTAAAGCTTAATTTCTTTGCTTTTGCAGACATTGGAGAGCAAGGTAAGACTGAATTGGACATGCAATCTTAACTTCCTTCTAAACTGTCCTCTCTGACAAAATTCTGACAAAATAAGCTTCAAACTTTACAACACAATCCGACTGTTAACAACCCTGAGAATAAAGCGCTTTGAAAACATTGTGGGAAACCAAACCAGCATTTTCTCCTCTTCCAACAATGTTTTCTAACCTTCCCAAATCAAATTTCCATTTTTGATTCACATTTAAATAAAATGCTGTCTGCAAATGCTTTCAATTTGGACTAATCCAAAATTTTGTCATCTGGTAAAGAGTTAAAGTTGCAATGTGTTATATAAGTATCCATACATTCCGTAACAGCCACTGGCTGATTTTCTATCAAAGTCAAAGTAAAAACAGTATTTAACAGTAAGAGCAAAATGAATTGTTTCATATAGGCCACCAATTAACATTGGCTGAGATAAGGATATAAATTTGAACTTCTGTATTATTAGCCTTTTACTATACCACTAAGCTACCAGGACTTCTGCAATGATTAGAGAAAATGAGTCTTTTTTCATGCAAAAATACAGCCGCTGTCCATTCTCACAGGGCATGGTTCATCTTTATTCTCCAATAACTGTAAACATCATTAAAATTCTAAATTTCATGACTAGCCATCAGATTGGTTCCACCAATTATATGGCTGGTATTGAAATTAACAAATGTACCAAATGCAAGTGCCAATGCCAATGCCAGTGACTGTTGCTTTAATTTCAATGAAATTTTAACTCTTTACCACACGACAAAATTTTAGACTGGTTCAAATTTAAAGCATTTGCAAACAACAAAATAAAGGTGACTGAAAAATTGAAATTTGTTCTAGGAAGGGTAGAAAACACTGTGGGAAAAGGAGAAAATGCTGGTTACCAGCATTTTCTCCTTTTCCCACAGTGTTTTCCAAAGGCTTCTTTCTCAGGGGTGTCAAAAGTAGGGATTGTGTGGTAATTGGTTAACCAATTATATGGCTGGTATTGGAATCAACAAATGGCTACATGTAACTGCCAATGCTTGGTAACTGTTGCTTTATTTACAATGAAATTTTTAAGATGGCAAAGGGGCATAGCTGTGCCAAAAATACTTCATTGGTTACCGGTCCTTATGAAGATTCCCCCTTTTGATGGTCCAAGTTTGAAGGAAATATCGTCAGTCATAACAGAGACTTTATAAAATGTCAAAGTTTTTCAAGATAAAAAACAATGACACAGATGGTTACACCAGTACCAGGTCAATACCTGGTCATTTTCCTTGAAAACTTCAGAGCTAACAATTAGAACTGAAATAAAAATGGTAGGGGACCATGGTCCCCATTTTGTCCAGGTACTTACCTCATGACCACTTGGGTGAAGGAGAGATAGTCCACTAACACGTCCAAGCCTTGATTTTCTTCACTGAGAAATTCTCTAACCCATCTGTGAATGAATGAAGAAATAATTTGTCGTAATAAATTGATGTATACAATGATGAATAAACAGTGTATACTCCACACAAAAAGTCAACCAGCAAAATCATTTATTATTCTTATTATCCTATGAAATATCTGATAAGTTAACCTTAAATGTGAAGAAAAAAAGATGGCTTTTCAAAGCAATGCTGGAAAAAGAGAAAATGCTGGTAACCAGATGCATGTAAGCAGCATTTTCTCCTTTTCCGGCAATGTTTTCTAGAGGTTTCTTTCTCAGGGTCGTCGAAAGTAGGGACTGTGTAGTAATAGATTAATATTATCAACCTACAGGAAGAAACTAGAGCACTGAATCTGACTTTAAAATGGGGATTTGTACCAGCAATCCCCCGTCTTCAAGTCTTGTACACCTGTACAAAAAATTTAGTCAAAGATACAAAGATACCATGAAAGGAAGCAGCTTTCTAATTTACTTACTCTATGTGATTTGTTCGTAAAGAAATCTCCAAGTCTCGCAAAACTTGTGTAGAACTTGCATCACCAAGCATTTTTCTTTTCTGAAAGGAAAAAAAAAGCCTGCTTTGTAAACTTTGAAAATAAATATTGTTTTATAACAAGTTTAAAAAATAAAAAAACATGGTTTTAAGATTATTAACATTATTCATTACAAAAACCCGTTGCAATATTTTAAAAAATCTTCAGCTCCTACATATAAATAAAGAAGTGTTTTAAGCCATTACCTGACAACAGAATTCGAACTTCACCAATGTGAAAGCATTTAAAGATGACATAGTATTACTAGTATACCGTAAGATGTTGCTAACATCAATGCATTTTATCTTCAAAAAACTTGAAACATTGTAGAAAAGAAGAAAATGCTGGTTACCAGCACTTCCTCCTTTATCTAAAATGTTATCAAAACCTTCGTTCTTTAGGATCTTTAAAATTCACAATTGTGTGGTAACAGGTTAAAATTTTCAAAAAAAAAAAAATTTTTTTATAAATCTTTGAAATTTACTCTGACAGATGGAAAATGACAAAACACAAAATCAATTGGTAGATGGCATGCATACAAAACACTTATATATCTATTTAAAGCATTTGACAAAATAATTTCCTCAAAATAATTTTTCACATAAACAAACCTGACCAGTACACAGCAACAGAAAGGAAAGAAACAAAATAAGGCAGGCAGGTAAGTTTCCTTAACAACCATAAGAAACAGAGGGCACTGATATTTTCAATTTAAAGAAAAACTTAAAATTTTCAACTTCAAGGCAATTTTCAGCAAGAAAATCTAATTAAATGTCAGCCAGTCTTGATCCAAGATTAAACTGCACGGAATGTGCTGTCTGTTCTAATTTTAACTGCAAACCACTAATAGTTTTCTTGTTGTCTCTGTTAACAACTGAAACAAATCTGCAGGATACAATTCCAATCCACACAGCAGCTTTCAAAACTTTGACTTTGCAGCTAGTGTAAAGATCAGACTGCACAACTGTGTTGCCTGATCTTTAGTCTGCTCTGCTGAGACATTCTGGAAAAGAAAAACTTTGAAATTGCAATTAATAAGGTCTTGTTACTAGAGTGAAAGTGTTCATTAGATTTATTCCCCCTCAGTATAACTTGTTACCAAACAACAAAAGTTTTAGACCGGTCCAAATTGAAAGCATTAATTTTGCAGATGACAAAATAAATGTAAATAGAAACTTTTTGTTGGAAGAGTAGAAAACATTGTGGGAAAAGCAGAAAATGCTGGTCACCAGCATTTTCTTCTTTTCCCACAATGTTTTCTTCACTTCCTAAGACAAATTTTAATTCTTTTATCACAATTATTTGTCATCTGCAAAATTTTTAATGCTTTCAATTTGGATCAGTCTAAAATTTTGTTGTTTGGTAAAGGGTTAAATTCATAATGCTTTTTTTATCTGTATTTAACTGTTTGAACCACACAATCCCGACTTTTAACGACCCTGAGAAATAAGCCTTTTGAAAACATTTTGGGAAAAGGAGAAAATGTTGGTAACCAGCATTTTCTCCTTTTCCAACGTTTTCTACCCTTCCAAAACCAAACTTCAATTTTTCAGTCACACTTATTTTGTCGTCTGCAAATGCTTTCAATTTGGACCAGTCCACAACTTTGTTCTATGGTAAAGAAATAAATTCATAATGCTTTCTTTATCTGTATTTAACATTCAAGGTCAAATAAATATGTCTGTATGACTCAGCCCGGAAATAAAAGGAGGGAACTGCTTTGATCATGCTTAAAATGTGTTTTTAATTATAGTTTGCTGAAAACAAAGAAAAATCAATGGTGGACCCTTTCTTCAGGTCCTTTAGTCATGTGACACCCAATGTTTACACTCTAACCCTTAACTCTTTACCAAACGACAAAATTTTGGACTGGTCCAAATTGAAAGCATTTGCAGAGGACAAAATAAATGTGAATCAAAATTGAATTTTGACTTTGGAAAGGTAGAAAACATCGTGGGAAAAGGAGAAAATGCTGGTTACCAGCATTTTCTCCTTTTCCCACAATGTTTTCAAAAAGGCTTCTTTTTCAGGGTCGTTAAAAGTCTGGATTGTTTGGTAAAGGGTTAACCACACAATCCCAAAGTTCTTCAGACCCTGATGAAGATACCTTTTGAAGATGTTGTGGGAAAAGGAGAAAATGCTGGTTCTCCTTGTCCCACAATGTTTTCTATCCTTTCAAAATATAAAACAGATCATAATTTCATGTGTATTTGGTCCATTTCAAATGCTTTCAATTTGGACCTGACTGAATTCTTTTTAGGATGTTGTTTGGTAAAAACTTAACTGACTTTACCAAATGAAAAAATTTTAGACTGGTACAAATTCAAAGTACTTGCAGACGACAAAATAAACTTAATTCAAAAATTGAAGATTGTTTCCATCAGGGTAGAAAACATAGTGGGAAAAGGAGAAAATGCTGGTTACCAGCATTTTCTCCTTTTCCCACAATGTTTTCAACAGGCTCCTTTCTCACTGGGTCATTAAAAGTCGGGATTGTGTGGTAAAGAGTTAAAGGACAAAATTTTAGACACCTTATAATTCAAAGCATTTTGCTACAGACTAATTGGATGTTACTCAAACGACAAGATTTGTGTTTGAAATTACTGAGAAAACATTTCCAAAAAATTAATAAATGCTGGTTATCACAATTTTTCTTCATTTCCCATGGTGTTTTCAAAAGGCTTCATCCTCAGGGTCATTTACCCTTTCCCAAACAACAAATTTTGGGCCCTTCCAAACTGAAAGGGTTTGCAGATGACAATTTCAGATTTGGAAAAAATTGCAGAAAGTTCTCAAAAAGGGTAGAAAACACTAGGGGAAAAGGAGAAATTGCTCATTACGAGCAATTTCTCCTTTTCCCACAGTGTTTTCAAAGACTTTTACTGCAGACTTGTAAAAGCCAGGGCTTGTTTGGGGAACGGTTAATAGACAGGACCCTTGTAAAAGAATTTAAAAACTCTTTACGACACAAACAAAATTTTAGACTTTACTGAACTGAAAGCATTTGCAGACACACACCAAAAAAACATTTACTGAAAATTTGAAAACTGTTTTGAGAAAGGTAAAAAATTGTTGAAAGTGTTAATTTTTGTATATAGTGATTTTAATGTAGCTTTAACCCTTTACAACACTGCAGAATTTTAAACATATCCAAATTGGATACATTTGCAGACTGCAAATTCATAGTGGCTAAAATAGTGAAATTTTCTTTGGTAGGGTAGAAAACATTGTGGGAAAAGGTGAAAATGCTAGTTACTACTAGTATTTTCTCCTTTTCCAAAAAGGTTTTCAAAAGCCTTCTTTCCTTAAGGGTCTTTAAAAGTCATCACTGTGTGGTATAGGGATAATGACAGAATTGAGTTTCAAAGGGTAAGGAAACATTTTGGAACAAGGAGAAAATTCAGTCAAAAAAAGAGAAAGTGCATTGTCAGGAGAGAAGGAAATGCTAATATTTAACCCTTTCCCAAACGGCAAATTTTGGACCAGACCAAATTCAAAGCATTTTGCAGATGACAACAGTTGCTAAAAAGATGATTTTTCTATAATATTATGATAGGGTAGAAAACATTGTGGGAAAAGGAGAAAATGCTGGTTACCAGCATTTTCTCCTTTTCCCACAATGTTTTCAAAAGGCTTCTATTCCTGACCCGTAAAAACCAGGGATTGTTTGGGAAAGGGTTAAATGATACATTTTAAAAAGCCTTCTTTCTTGGGGTCGTTGAAATTCAAGAATGTGTGATTACGGGTTAACGCTTTACCACACAATCCCAATTTTTACCAGCCCTGCAGAAGGAGGCTATATGGAAAATATTGCGGGAAAAGAGAGAAAATGGTAGTTACTAGCATAATTTATCCTTTTTCCAAAATTTTTCTACCCTATCACAAACAGAAATTTGAGGTATATTTAATTTGCTTATTCCAAAATTGTGTCATTTGGTAATGTATTAACTCTACCACACAACAAAATTTTAGAATATTCAAAATTGAGACGCATTTGCAGATGACAAAATTAATGTGACTGAAAAACTGAAAAGTGGAGAACATTGGTTACCAGCATTTTCTCCTTTTCCCACTATGTTTTCAGAAGGCTTCATTCTCAGGGTTGTGAAAACCCACAATTCTTTGGTAAAGGATTAAAAGAGCCTGAATCTTTGAAAAGAAGTAATGATGAGCAAAAAGTCCCATGAAATCGAAAACTGGACCAAAGTGAAACTAGATATCCATGTTTGACACTATCTTTCAATTAAATCTACTTTTAATGGTAATATATGAATTTTTTTTTGGAACAGGGAAATTTAGCAATTTCTTAATCCTTTACCAAATAAGATTGAGTTCCCAATTGTCCCAGAGGACGACAATGTTTTTAAAACATTGCGAGAAAAGGTGAAAATGCAGGTAACCAGCATTTTCTCCCTTTCTCACCATGTTTTCTCCCCTTCCCAAAGGCAAAACTTACCCATCAAATTAAATTTTGTAGTCTGTGAATGCGTCTGACAGAAATGAAAATTTGTCATGGTAATCAAACCCATTACCAAACGACCATATTTCAGGCTTGTCCAAATCGAAAGTATTTAAATTTTTGCAGGCGACAAAAATAAAAGTGACTGAAAATTTGAAATGTGTGTTGTGAAGAGCAGAAAACATTGTGGGAAAAGGAGAAAATGCTTGTAACCAGCATTTTCTCCTTTTCCCAGAATGTTTTCAAAAAGCTTCTTTCTTAGGTTTCTACTTATGGGCTTGAAATTTTCATTTTAAACTCCACCACATGATCTTGACTTTTAACCAGCATGGAAAAGAAACCTTTTCAAAACACTGTGGAAAAGGGAGAAAATGCTGATAAAATGCTGATTAAAAGCGCATTTTCTCAGTTTCCCAGAATGTTTTCTACCTCATCAGGGACAAATTTCATCACTTGAGTTACATTGAATTTAACGTCGGCAACTGCTTTTAATCGCTACCAGACGGCAAAATTTTAGACCTAACCAAATTCAAAGCATTTGTAGACAACAATTTCAAAGTGGCTCAAATGGTGCAATTCTGCTTTGATATGGTAGAAAACTTTGTGGGAAAAGGAGAAAATGCTGGTTACCAGCATTTTCTCCTTTTCCCACAATGTTTTCAAAAGGCTTCTTCCTCTGGGACGACGTTAAAAGTCCTCATTGTGTGGTGATGGGTTAAATTGGTATAACCCCCAACTTTTGTCGTTTGTAAAGAGTTCAGAAGAAGTGGGGAAGTTAGTGCTGGTATTTCTATCAATCAGCTCTGTACAGTTTATTCACCTGTGAAACTGAATACTGCAATTATTTTTTCCCCTTTCTAATTCTGACATAGCACTTTTCCTTTCTTAACTTCTTCTTTTTTCAAACAATTACCTTGATTCTATTTTCTGAACCCTTTACCCAAAAACTGTAGGGATTGGAAGATCTAAAAAACATTGTATGAAAAATAAGAAAATGCCGATAGCCACTTTTGATTTATCTACAACTGCTTTCAATTCTGACAATTCTCTAAATTTTGTTTGGGAGAGAGTTTAAACCTTCAAGACTGAATGCATGTGAAGCAAAGAGCAAAATACAATGCTCCTTTTCTCACAAACTGTTGGCCCTACCATTCAAAAACAAGCAATGTCTATAATTTAAATTGACAAAAATACATGTAGTTACTTCACTTTTAAGCAGACAGTGTTTTCACTACATGTACCATTATGAAAAAAGGTTTTGCAAAACTTCTTGTGGTAAAAGGAAGAAATGCTGGTTACAAGCATTTTCTCCCTTTTCTGCAATGTTTTCTGGCTATAAAAATACCAAATTCAATTATTTAAGAAACTGTGAGTGCTGCTTGTTCACAGTCTGCAAAAAGCTTTCAGGCTGGTCCAGTCTAAAATTCAGCCCCTTTAACCCTTCAACAAACAATTCAATGTTTTTTCCAATCCTGCTCAGGGTACTTTTTGAAAACATTGTAGGAAAAAGCGAAAATGCTGGTAACCAGCATTTCCTCCTTTTCCCACAATATTTGCCAACCTTTTAGTAGCAAGCATTTTCTCCTTTTCCCATAATGTTTTCTAACCTTTCAAAGAGAAGTCCAAACATGTGCGCATGATCATCTAATACTTATTCCACAGATGCTTGCAAAATGGACCAGTCTAAAAATTTAGTTAACTCTTTACCACACAATCAAGACTTTAAAGACCCTGGGAAAGAAGCCTTTTGAAAACATTGTGGAAAAAGGAGAAAATGCTGGTAACCAGCATTTTCTCCTTTTCCCACAAAGATTTCTATCCTATCTAAGAAAAAATTGACCCATTTGAGCCACATTAAAATGGTTGTCTGCAGATGCTCTCAATTTAGAAAAGACTTAAAAATTATGTTACCTGGTAAATCATGTTACCAGAGCTCAATGTGCTGACAAAGCTTACTGTGGCTACAGCAGAAATAACACACAAACATACTGATTGAGCAACAAAGAACAATGAATTATTGTGGAAACTTTCTGAAGAGAAAAAGCGATATTCATTTTTTATTTCCTTTTTTTTTGTATAAAAAAAGAAAAATGGAAAGTAATTAACAACACCACGGGACAACGTCGGCAACAGTGAGCACGTCTAAGAAATTTGATTACAAAACCACACATGACATGAAGCTAGTAACAGTCAAGAAATACAATCAATCACTTCATAATGAAAGGCAGTGCATGCTGGAAACATTGTCACAACTGACTATTTAATTCTTTACCACATGAGAAAATTTTAGACTGGTCCAAATTAAAAGCATTTGCAGACAATAAAATAAAGGTGACTGAAAAATTGAAATTTGTTCTGGGAAGGGTAGAAAACACTGTGAGAAAAGGAGAAAATGCTGGTTACCAGCATTTTCTCCTTTTCCCACAATGTTTTCAAAAGGCTTCTTTCTCAGGGGTGTCAAAAGTAGTGATTGTGTGGTAATGGGTTAAAGGTTTAATTGATTCATTAATTTGGCGTTTTATGCTGATGTCTGGTATCAGATCTCTAATCATAACAAATAAATGAGATGTGGACTTCTCTAATCTTTTTACCTAACAACAAAGTTTTAGCCCGATGGAAATCATAAGTACTCATCTACAGACAGCTTCAAGTGACTGACTTGATCTATGACAGAAAACATTGTTGGGCAAATTGAAAAAAATTACCAGTCACCAGCACTTTCTTCTTTTTCAAAGCTGTTTATCCCCGGATCATTACAACAGGGCATTGCGTGGTAACATTGGAATTTGTTCATTGGTATGGTGTTTTAACTCATTACCAAATGACAATATTTTAGGCCTGTCCAAATCGAAAGCATTTGCAGACGTCAAAATAAAAGTGACTGAAAATTTGAAATTTGTTTTGTGAAGGGTAGAAAACATGTGGGAAAAGGAGAAAATGCTGGTTACCAGCATTTTCTCCTTTTCCCACGATGTTTTCTAAAGGCTTCTCTCTCAGGGGCATCAAAAGTAGGGATTGTGTGGTAATGGGTTAAATGTTAAGGCTCTACCTAATCAACGCCTGAAATCAGCAACTCTGGAGGTTTTTCTGGCTATTCGTTCTAGACAATCATGCAATCAGAGGAACAAAAGCAAAAAAATTTGAGTTCCTCTAAATACAAAAACAAGAGCCTCACACAAAATTTTAACAAATTCTTGACATTCATAATTATTTACAGTGGCCCATTGATAGATTGTTTGTTAGTTTGGTTTTTAAGGCCAATTTCAAAATGTTTTCAACAACATATGAAAGTAAAAGTAGCTCAAACAACACAATTTTCTTTGTAATAACAGACACCATTAAACTCTCTATCCTTTTTACAACAACATTCTTTAAAGCCATTTAACCCTTTACCACACAATCCCGAGTTTTAACGACCCTGAAGAAGAATGGTTTTGAAAACATTGTGGAAAAAGGAGAAAATGCTGGTAACCAGCATTTTCTCCTTTTCCCACATTGTTTTCTACCCTTTGCAAAACAAATTTCAAAGTTTCAATCACTTACTTTGTTGTCTGCAAATGCTTTCAGATTCGACAAGCCTAAAATTTTGTCATTTGGTAGAGAGTTAACTTATAGTTGTTTTAAAATCTGGGAGCTTTCAATTGCAAAAAGTCTAAAATATTGTCATCTGGTAAAGTTAGTTGGTTGTATTGGGGTTTAACGCAACTTTTAACAGCTAAGGTCATATCATAGCGGTAAATGACAAACGTGTGTTTCCTGGCTTTCTCACACCGGTTATAACACAACTTTCTTTCCAAAGCCACCGATTACTTTCCTCACAATGCTTCAGCAGACTGGGCGAGAGGCGAAAATACGCTGGAAAGAAAGTTCACCTCAACCGGGTATCGAACTCACAACCACCAGATCATGAGTCATCTGGTAAAGAGTTAACTCTTTTACCAACTGTTAAAATCAGGCAAATATATATCCAAACTTAAAGTTTTTGCAGACAACAAATTTGCTTCATTCAATCCATGTGCTTTGCCTTTGGAAGGGAAGAAAACAGTGTAGGAAATGGAGACAATTCTCGTTACCACCATTTTCTCCTTTTCCCACAATATTTGAAAAAGTTTTATTTTTCACTCGTCGCAACTGGGGACTGTATAGTGAAGCGTTAAATGAGTGTATGAGAATGTGGAGACAGTTCCCACAAGTGTTGATTGCCTACTTTAGACTTCAAGATAAATGGCATGAACTTTTTTGTACATTTTTTTGAGCCAGCATGGTAATTTATTACTAGAACAATAACTATTGCAGGCCTACATGTTCCCCTATTCCATAATTGCCATGCCACTTGGGCTGAGGAAAAAATTCTGAACCATAACTTCTGTAATCGCTGAAAAAAAAATCCAGAGCCATAACTTCTGTAATTGGTGACCAACTTCTGTAATTGGTGACCAATCAGAACTTCTGTACATAATTATTGACCAATCAACATGACAATTGCAGGTGCACAAGTTCCCATGGTAGAAAAGCCGCACCAACAGAGGTATGAAAGCAGGATTTATGGGTGTTCAAACCAAACACTAACACTTAAGGTTAAGGTTCTATAATAGTGTTTCAAAATCTAAGCAGTCTGTTCAGAGCATTCTGATCTTGATCTAGACCTGCAAAACCTCAAAGTATTGTCCTTGAAACCTCAAAATACTGTCCTGATGCATGCAGTTAAATAGTTAAATCTTTGTTTACTATGATAAGCATTTCACTGGGCTTCTGATGACTAAATAATGGCATAGAATCAGACAGCATATTTTGTGCAGTCTGATCTTTGTTCACACTGTCTAATTAATACATCAACTTTTTACCAGACAATAACATTTCACTCTTGCATAAAGCATAATTTTGTTGACAACAAATGTGGCTCTGTAACACAGTAAGATCGTTTAAAACATAGAAAAGCTTGTTACTTGCATCTGTTCCAACAATATTTATCAAAATTTCCTTCCCAAGGAATGTTGAAGAATGGTGTTGTCCAATAAAAGAGTCAGAGATGATCAAGTCAAGAAAATCTTAATACTAACCTTTTTCATCTCTTTTCACCCTTCGCCACACAAACCAATTTTGGAAAGTATTTTGAAGAGGAAAAATTCATATCATTTAAAGTCTCGTCTTGACAGAGTAGAAAACTAAAGGTAAAAGGAGAAAATGCTGTTATCAGCATTTTCTCCTTTTTTCGACATTGGTTTCAAAAGCGTTCTTTTTCATGGTTGTTAAAACTATCGATGATGCTGTGAGGAACAGTGACCAATTCTCTTACCTTAAGTACGCAAAAGAAGTAATTCTAGAGCTTCAAACTAGATTTCCCTTAAAATCATTGTAACCTAGTAACAGAGAACAATGTAAATAAGGTGACTAAGAATATCCAGGAAAAAAATCAACACAGCTTTCATTAGGTTGCTAACAAGGATGACAAATGATCTTCCCATAATTTTCCTCATTTATCATTACGACTGCCAAATTTTGCCATCACAATCATCTATTTATCACAGTACAAAATTGATACTTCAAGTTATATGAAAAAGTACTGAGCCTGGTTCAGCATTCAATACTGTACTGCGCCTGAAATCAAGAGGTCGCAGGTTCAAATTCTCAGTCCAGCTAATTCCTTTCCAAGGACCGACAAAAGTCATAGCAACAGGACCAACCATTTACCAAATAATGACCCCGAGGTCAGAAGCCTTTTGAAAAGACTGTGGGAAAAGGAGAAAATGCTGGTAACCAGCATTTTCTCCTTTTCTCACAAACTTTTCAACCCTATCAAAGCAAAATTGCACCATTTGAGCCACTTTGAAGTTGTTGTCTGCACTTAAAGCTTTCAATTTGGATAGGCCTATAATTTTGCTGTGAGGTAATGGGTTAACTCTTTTCCCACTTCCTACCATTGTTTCGACAATGGTTATGTTGGAAAACAGCATGTAGCTAATGAAGAATATTGTGTGAATTTGTACTGATAGAATGTAAGCATGTAAAGGTGTACTGGCCACAATGGTATGATTGAAATCTTGTAGAAAATGCCGCTAAAATACTATACAAATGAACATAATGAATCCTAGCACTTCTAACAACTTGAAAAAGTACTCTCCCGGATCTACAGAGTTCAACATTCTCCAAAACTAACAAACATGACTAATGAAACCAAAATACTTTAATATTTGTAACCCTGTATAGTTTGTACCCTGTCTCTAAATCATCCTGGTTATAAAGAAGCCTCTAAAAAAATTGTGGGGACAAGGAGAAAATGCTGGTAATCGGCATTTAACATTTTTCCATAACATTTTCTTCTTCTCCAGAAGCAATTTCATTCATACTATCATTACAGGTTGCCTGATTTGTCCATTGAGAATTACCTCCGTATTTGTTACGTTATTTGTTGTTGCTGTTAGACAACTAACCAATTATCTCCCCGCTAGATGGCTTTCTACAAATACACACCTATCTGATTTGGGTATTTGGGGTACTGTAGAGACCTGGGCTACTTTTCTACAGGACCACTGTTACTTTGAATTCCAAACTAAATATGCACTCAATAAAACACTACCTGTTGCGATGAAGCACCAGCCATTTATCAAAACAGCGACTACAGGCTTGGGTAATAGCTTCTTGTAAGCCCTAGTCTTTTCCCTTAAGCATATGGGTTGGTGATGCATCATAGTAGAAAGGTTGAATCTTTGACAAAGAATTATAATGACATGCGCAGACAACAACTAACCAAACATCTGAAGTAAATTTTTCCTGAGTAACATCAAGATACATGAAAAAGTCAAAGTCTTCGCTACATGATGATACAAACAACAATAGGACTGTAACAGTAACCCTGACCTTTCCTTCACAAACCAATCAAGCTAAAATGGATACTTATCAACATCACACCCCATTCCTTAATTATTCTGATCTGTAGCTTTACCCCACAGCAAAGCTTACATAAAAGAGGTTACAAATATGTCTAGCATCATGCAACAGCATGAAGCAAAACAAAATGGCCCCCCATCCAAGCCTTCGTGATGGATGGAGGGCATTATTGAAGTAAAGCCGGAGGCTGAGCATGTAGAAAACAGCATATCGTTCCGAACCTTAAACGACCATCGCGCTTTAAAAACAAACAAGTGTACCCCATTGCGTCACTACCGGAAGTCACAAACATGTGTTTCTCATAATTCAAAGAAATGTCTGTTTAGTTGCTGTAAGAACCCTGGGAGGGTATGAATCAGAGTAGTACAAGACAGATATGAAAAGGCAATGTAATCAAAAGGGATGGGTTCCTACATGCTCAGCCTCCGGCTTTACTTCAATAATGCCCTCCATCCATCACCAAGGCTTGGATGGGGGGCCATTATTTCCCGTAAAGCCTTTGGCTTTCACATGTAGAAAACAGCATATTCAAAGAGCAACTAAACAAGCCAGAACAGCTAGACAGACAAAAAAGTTACACGAACATGAAAGTCCTAATAATGAACTGAAGTAATACGAGTCAATATAACTTCAAAAATCAACTGGAACATCTATATACACAGTTAAGTAATAATGATACATGTCTGTACTATTTTAGAACTGCACTTGCAAAGGATAACTGCTCACTACTCACAGTCTGTCTATGGTAGAACTTTCTGAAGTTTTTGTCTGAAGACCAGTCTGCAGTAGACAGTATATTACTCAAAGAGCATCCCTTCCGAAATGCAGCAGAAACAGAAGCACTGCGAAATGAATGAGCTTTGAAAATTGATGTATCAATTCCTGACAGATCTAATACACATCTAAGCCATCTGGCTATAGTACTCGTACTCACTGCTTTGTAAGTCTTATAGGACACAAGCAAGAAGTTACTTTGTCTTGAACGTTTAGTTCGTCTCAAATAGTGAACTAATGTATGAAAAGCACACAAGCTCTCATCCCTGAAATGTTCTACTTTGAAAACATAAGTATGTCCATTTCTTGAGGATTTCAATCGAATTGGAAAAGTGAAAGTCATAATATTCTGTGTTTTAAACAAGTAATCTAAATGCAAATTAGCCAAAGTCTGCGCTCTAGGGGCTGAAGCTAAAGCTAAAAGAGCAACCAGTTTATACGTAAGTTGTTTCAGGGACAAATTTTGCAAAGGATACAAATCTGAAAGGTACTTTAACACAGATGTAACATCCCACGTGAACTGATATCGAGGCAGAGGTGGTTTTTGAAAGAAAACTCCTTTCATAAATCTAATTATAAGAACACAGTCTTTACACCAAGTATTACCAAGCAGAGGTAATGTTTGTAACAGCATAGCCTTATGACTATTAATACACGAGTATGATTTACCTGATTTTAGCAGAAAAAACAAGAACTGAATTACTTTAACCTCAGTCGTGTGAAATGGATCTCCTGCCCTGAGAGAGTTCCAAAGACACCATTTTCGCCAAGCCAAGTTGTACTGTTTCTGGGTACCTTTGCTCCAAGAACTGGTAATAATTCCTGTAATTTCTTCCTGAAGGCCTGTCTTATGTAACTCCTGCCTGATACAACTACAGCGATCATCTGGATGGAATTGTGAAGAGGATGTATTTGACCGTTGTGTGGCAATACTAGAAGATCTTTGTGCCTTGGTAACCTGGTAGGAAAAGAGCAAATATTCTCCAATACAAGAGGAAACCATGACTGTGCTTTCCAGAAAGGGAATACCAGAATAGCTCTCTCAACCTGATCCTGCAGAATTTTATTCATGATACGACTTATCAAGTTAAAAGGAGGAAAAATGTACGGACTAAGATCAGCCCAGGTTAAGGTAAAGGCATTATAGTGCATAGCACCAGGCTCAGGGAACCAAGAAACAAAACTGTTCAAGCGAGTATTTAGCCTTGAGGCAAACAAATCAACGTCTGGTTGAAAGAAATGAATACAGAGTCTATCAAAAATATCCTGTTTCAGCATCCACTCTGTGGAATCAGAAAACTTCCTGGAAAGGGAATCTGCAGAGTTCTCTTTACCAGCTATGTAAACAGCAGAAATGAAAATATGTCTCTCTACACACCAATTCCACAGATTCCCTGCTAGAAAGTCGAGGCTTTGAGAACACATTCCTCCCATATCATTCACATATGTCACAGCACAAACATTATCAGACTGAATTTCTATGTGAACATTACTGCATTTGGAATAAAATGCTTGTACTGCATGAAAAATGGCTAGCAACTCTAAAAAATTGATGTTTTCATTAGCCTCTAACAAATTCCACCTTCCCTGTGCACATAGCTCAGTTTCTAAACTGATGGCCCCCCAACCGGCAAAGCTAGCATCAGTTCTACACCTATAGTCAACCTCTGTTGGACGTATACGTTTTCCATTTTTCTGATAAACATTTTCTTGCCACCAATGCAATTCTGCAAGGCTATGATCAGATAACACAACCTCATTATCAAAATTACCATCTGATCCCAAGCCATAAAGTTTATTTCTTTCCAGTGCTCTATAATGAAGAGGCGCTTCAAGGATAGCATCAAATGCACTAACAACAAGACCAATGAAAGAAGCAAGCTCTCTGACTGTTACCTTTGTAGCCTCAATTAGCAATTTTGCCTTAGTGACAATCTTCAAAATCTTCTCATCAGTTAGAAAAACCATAAATTTTATGGAATCAATGACAAAACCAAAAAATGTAATTCTCTGAGTAGGAATTAACATGGATTTCTTGACATTTATAGAATAACCTAGATCTTGCAAAGTAGCTACTATTGTTCTAGTGTTATTTTTGCAGATAAGCTCATTTGAGTTCATGTTTAAAGAGTCATCTATATAGTAACTACAACGTATGTTTTGTTGTCTAAACCAGGCATAAACAGGCTTGAGAATTTTGGTAAAGACATATGGAGATGATTTTAAACCAAAAGGAAGGCAAACAAACTTATAAAGTTTCCCCTTCCATGAAAATTTGAGATATTTTTGGTAATTTTCATGAACTGGTACAGAGAAATAGGCATCACTCAAATCAATTGATGTGAAATAATCATTTTCTTGTATCAGATCCAGAACAATTTTGAAAGTCTCCTGTTTGAAGTGATCATAGTGGACGAACTGATTCAAATATCTCAAATTAATAACAGGTCTGAACTTTCCATTCTTTTTGGGTACTATAAATAAAGTAGATATAAACTCGCCATCCTCAGATTCTGAAGGAACAATTGCTCCTTCAGACAGCAATTCCTGAACTTCGTTATCTACCAAAAGGAACTGGTCCCCACTAAATGGGATTTCATTAGGTACTTTGTACTGACAAGGGAGACTATCGAAATGAATTTTATAACCAGAAATAGTTTCCAATACCCATGAGTCATTGGTAATCTGATGCCATTTCTCTGTATGGTTTTTAAGTTTTCCAACATTTGAGTAAGTAATACTTACATTTGATTGTATATCTACTCGTTTGGGGAGGTCTGTGTGGCTGTTGGGGACTTTTTTGGTATTCGAAAGTTTTTTGAACCCCTTTGTTGACCTCTGTTTGAAGAACAAGGTTGAAACCTTTGATTCCCACCACTATATGAGTTGGGATTGTAACTGTTATTGAAACCATAGTTTCCTCTTCTTTGAAATCTGCCTCTGCCACGAAAGGACGAAGGTCTGTAAGAGTAAGACTGCTCTTTGCCAATTGCAACCAAAGAATCACAAGTCTTTATGTCCTTTGAAATCTCATCTCCAAACAGATTAGTAGTAATTGGCATAGAAACATTGCAAAGTGAATGGTATTTTTTCTTGAGTGTGGGTCTAATCATGTATCTTCTCCTTACTGACAAATTAAACTGGACTTGACCCAGTAATGTGAGAGAATCTGCTAACAGCATCTTAGCTTCATTGTTCCCCGATATCTGAGGTTTCAACACTTCAGCTAACTGAATGATAGGGGTCATACCAGAACCCACCAGGTTCTGAATGTCTGCTAAACTTCTGTCAAGAGTCTGACTTCTTTTATCCATAACCTTCCATATCTCATGATTAACAAGAGGGGCACAGGCTTTATCGCAATTCTCTGGCACCTTATACTTTCCAAGCAAAGTTTCAGTGTCACACTGAGACGTGCATGCCGTGTTTATCAAGTTGGCAAGAGACTTCAACACTGGCTTCCCTTTAACAGGTGCTTTCAAACGGGGCAACTCCCACTCAGATACATCGTCAGTGTCACTTTCTCCAAATAAGGCACTGGTCATGTCTTTTATATTTCTATTTGATTCTCTCAATGGGGATTCACCTCCAGAAATGTCATCCCTATCAATACTGACAGTCAAGTTACGAGAATTTGACAATGAATGGCCATACAGTTCCTGCATGTCCTGGTTTTCCAAGTTTTCACTATCACTTAGTTGAGGGTTTTCAATGCCCAAGAGTGTTCTCAAACTCACTATGTCAGACTGAGTCAGTTTTGACAAGTCAAACTTATTAATTTCAGACGAGCTAGAATTGGAAGATTTTTTCTTCGTTTTCGTAGAAGTTTTCTTCTTTTTACTGACTTTCTCCTGCGGAGTGTCTTTCTTTTTCTCAACAGTCTTAGCATGCTTTTTCACAGACGAAGTCGTCGACTCCTTTGGTGGTAATTCACGTTCGGATTCGCTCAGCGAGCTAAATCCCGAGAAAGATTTGTCAGATTCATCAATGCTCAAGACAGCGTCTTGTTCATTTGAGGCCATTTTGTAGTGCAATATAGTCTCTGAATACTGAGGACAGCGTCCACAGAAGCCTCCACGTCGAGCACTTACCTTTAAAAGAAATAATAGACGAAGCGCGACAAATTTCGATGTTCACAGGTCGCACGCCAGAACGATTATGAGAAACACATGTTTGTGACTTCCGGTAGTGACGCAATGGGGTACACTTGTTTGTTTTTAAAGCGCGATGGTCGTTTAAGGTTCGGAACGATATGCTGTTTTCTACATGTGAAAGCCAAAGGCTTTACGGGAAATAATGGCTGAAAACGGAGACAACAACATGATGAAATGTCTTAAACTTTTTCCAGATAATCCAGAGTTTTAATCAGACCCTGGAGAACAAGGCTATTAAATGAATTGTAGGAAAAGGAGAAAATTGTGGTACCAGCATTTACTTCTTTTCCCACAGTGTTTTCTACCTTATAGAGAATGAAGAGGGTAACTTAACCAAATCCATTCCAGAAAATGTAGAATAGTCATGCAACTGTTTTGTTTCAACCCTTGCTTTTCACATTATGAGAAATTTATTTTCTAAATGAGCGAAATGTTTCCATGGCAACAAAATGTCTTTAGAGACAAGCAGAAGACAACATTTTACAATATTGCATTACAACATAGACCAATCTACAACAGTGACATCATAATGCATTTGTAACATGAAAAAAATTGAAACTCCTTACAAGATGACAAAATTTTGGACTTGCCCAATATAAAAGCATTTGCAGATGACAAAGCAAGCGTGCCTCAAATGAAAGAATTCATCAACAAAAGAGAAGAAAGAACATTGTGCGAAAAAGGAGAAAATGCTGGTAACCAGCATTTTCTCCATTTCCTCACAATTTTCTTTCTACCTTCCTAAAGAGGAATCTCATCATTTGAGACTAAAATATCTCTTGTCAATTAATGCTTTTAACTCTTTACCAAAAGACAAAACTTTAGACTAGTCCAAAATGAAAGCACTTGCAGACAACAAAATGTTACACAAAAATTGAAATTCGTTTCCAGCAGGGTAGAAAACATTGTAAGAAAGGGAGAAAATGCTGGTAACCAGCATTTTTATCCTTTTCCCCCAGTGTTTTCAAAAGGCTTCTATCTCAGGGTCGTAAAAACCAGGAAATGTTTGGTAAAGGGTTAAGAATGATGAATCTAAACTTATGTCTGTTGGTAAAAATTTAAATTCTCCAAAATTCAGATACGGGAGAAGCCAGAGTTTTGCATAGAAACATAATAATGAGTCAAAGAAAGCAAAGGCCGACAACGAGAAGCCAATAAAATTTCGATAAATATTTACAATGCTCCCGCACTGTGCCAGTGGTAACATAGTATGCATTAAACATAGTTGCTGAAAATTAAACCACAGAAAATTTGGTTTACAAAATACCAAAACAAAGTACCTAATTCTAAGGACCAAACCAACCCCTGCGAAAAGTATTTCTCGAATTCAAGAACAGTTCATGGTACATATGTTCGGTTCATGAACTGTTCATGAACTATTCAAGAACTGGTATGGAAAATATTGAACTGTCATGTAGTGGTTCATGAACTGGTGGTTCATGAGCTCTCTGTTCATGAACTATTACTAACAGTTCATGAACTAGACTCTGCCATCAGTTCATGAACTGATTATTCTTGAACAGTTCATGAACTTCCTGTCTTTAAGAAGTTCAAGGATTTACAATTCAATAACTTAAATATTTAGGTGGGACCATTCTAATGGAAAACAGCTATTTCCACTGTAATAGTATCCTAAACAAGAGGGCCAAGATGGCCCTGGATCGCTCACCTGAATTTTTGAGATGACCATAGCCTTTTTTTTTTTTTTTTTTTATGAGGTATTGAAACACTGGAACCAAATTTATAATTTTTCTAAGCAATTTTCAAAAGGTCACCTGTAAAATTAATTTCGAAATCTGACCATCAGTTTCAAAAAGAAGAATTTTTCATTTCTGTAGAAGAGCAAGTATCCCCCATCCACGAGAGCCATGTTTCTTGATGGATCAAAATTTACGAACAAGTTTTGAAAAGGGTCACCCAAGGAACATTTTGGAAAATTTCTTTTAAAACCTGACCAGTGGTTTCAGAGAAGGAGAATTTTCAAGAATTTCATCATGTCCATATAGTGCAAGTGGCCCCCATTCACCAGAGCTCACCCAAGGAACATCTCTGTCAAATTATTATTAGAGCCAGATCAAAATTTTGTGAACAATTTTTGAAAAGGGTCATCCAAGGATCATCTCTGTGAAATAATTTCAAAATCTGTCCGCCGTTTCAGAGAAGAAGAATTTTCAAAAATGTCTTCATTTCCCTGTAGTGCAAGAAGACCCCATTCACCAGAGCCATGTTTCTTGACCAATCAAAATTTCGCAAACACTTTATGAAAAGGGTCACCCAAGGAACAACTCTGTAAAATTATTTCAAAATCTGACCAGCTGTTTCAGAGAAGAAGATTTCTTAAGAATTCCTTGATTTCTGTATAGTGCAAGTAGCCCCCATTCACCAAAGCCACATTTTTTGAAGGATCAAAATTTCACAAACAGTTTTTGAAAAGGGTCACCCAAGGAATATATCAGTGAAATTATTTCAAAATCCGACCAGCGGTTTCAGAGGAGAAGATTTTTAAAGAATTCCTTGATTTCTGTATAGTGCAAGTAGCCCCCATTCACCAGAGCCACAATTTTTGACGGATCAAAATTTCACGAACAATTTTTGAAAAGGGTCACCCAAGGAACATATCTGTGAAATAATTTCAAAACCTGACCAGCGGTTTCAGAGAAGATTTTTAAAGAATTTGCTAAAAAATTACATTTGGTTGCCATGGCAACCAGAGTTTTTGACGAAATCAAATTCTGTGAACAATTTTTAAAGAGGACCTCCCAAGGAACATTCCTACCAAGTCTGTTCCAAATTGGCCCAGGAGTTTTGGTTTAGGAGGATTTGATGTTTAAAGAATTGTTGACGACGGACGACGCACGACTGACACCCAGTGACCCTAAAAGCTCCCCTTGAGCACGTTGTGCTCAGGTGAGCTAAAAAGGTGCTATAATTCAAAATGAGTATTATTGTCCTACTTTGACTAAGCCACTCATTCCATCTAAGAATTATCATCTATAAATCTAGGCCTCTCTATTCTCATCACAAAAGGAGACATTAATTACCTCCCTTTTTTGAAAAATAACAAAATATCGATAAATGATTTCAAGATGGACATCAAAACAATTTCTGGTCAGTTAGAAAAGCCCAAAAATATTATATCAGTATAAATCCTTATTTATCAACTGATAAGAAATTTCTACAAGAATTAGGATGGTAATAACTTAAACCCATTTTCAGTCATACAATTTGCAGATATTTACTGTAAGAGTGGTATATTTTATACAAGTCATAGCAATGGTAACTTACTGTGTGGCTACAAGTGCAAAAGTGGTCTGACTCCCTAATAAGCTAAATGATGCTGCATAACCTTTTAGAAGAAAGGGAATTGGAATTCAGTTTCAAGGTTTGCTACCACTAAAGAATCATGTCACAAACACTACAACCAGTTCATGAACTTTGATTCATGGAACAGCTCATTGAACTGATTAAGAGTGGTTATTCATAAACAGTTCATGGAACAAAAGTTCATGAACAAAAATAGTTTATGAACCGGCCATTTGCTGTTCATGGCATTGTTCATGAATTCAAGAACTAAATTTCGCAGGGGAACTTGACACCAACAGGTTCTGAACCCAAACAGTACTGCTAAATTATCTACGTGCCAGACAACAAAATTTTAAACTTTTCAAATTTGAAAGCATTTGAAGACAAAAAAAAAAGTTGAAACTCGTCTTCTGGAATTTGGTAAAAAGCATTGCTGGTTAAAAGCACTATCGTCTCATCAGACACTGATTGCAAACGCTTTCAACCCAAAACTGTTTGGTACAGGGTTAACTCATTACCAAACAACAACATTTTAGGCTTGTCCAAATCAAAATTATTGGAAGACAACAAAATAAAAGTGACTGAAAATCTAAAATTTGTTTTGTGAGGGGTAGAAAACATTATGGGAAAAGGAGAAAATGCTGGTAACCAGCATTTTCTCCTTTTCCCATAATGTTTTCCACAGGCTTCTTTCCAATGATTGTCAAACGTATGGATTGTGTGGTAATGGGTTAATAAAATGGACTAATGTTCAACAACAAATAAGAACTAAAGTTCCATTATTTATTTTAAGACTGTTTTTGCCAAAACACATAACTAGGAGGTGCACTGTGTAAGATCCAAGATAAGACAACACATTCTGTGCAGTCTGATCTTTATCTACACTCAATCCACAAACAAAATTGAAGTTAGGGTCAGAGCTTCGAAGGTTAATAAATGTAAAAACAATGGAGCTACAGGGAAAAATGCTTTATAAAGTATTTTGCAACTCTCCCTTTTGACATAATGTTTTGGAATCTTATCTAATATTTTTCCTATCATTTGCTGCGAGATAAAATCAGTCTACATGGCAAAAATATATTCAATGCAGGTAAAGGGTAAATATCTACATCTTAACCCTTTACTCCATAAATACTCGTTTCTACACATTGCTTGTAGGAGCCTTTGGAAATTTAAACATTGTGGCAAACGGTGAAATTGCTCGTGACAAGCAATTTCACCTTTTGCCACAATGTTTTCTATGCTATCAAAAGGTGTCATATACACATTAGAAATGGCTTCACCTTTGCTGTTATTTAGGGTCAATTAGAGATGCTATAGAAATGCCTTATGGGGTAAAGGGTTAACCCATTACCACAACATCCCTACTTTTGACGACCCTGAGAAAGAAGCCTTTGGAAAACATTGGGGGAAAAAGAGAAAATGCTGGTAACCAGCATTTTCTCGTTTTCCCACAATGTTTTCTACCCTTCGCTAAACCATTTTCAAATTTTCAGTCACTTTTATTTTGTCGTCTGCAAATGCTTTCGATTTGGACAAGCCTAAAATATTGTCGTTTGGTAATGAGTTAAAAGGTGAAATGGGTTATAATAGCTCTAAGCAAACTGTAGCAAATAATTGCAGGCAGTGCAGTTCCGATGTGTTTTCTAACCTCTAAAAACAAATTTCAATTCTTGAATTATGTCTTATTTGTCGTCTGCAAGTGCTTTCAATAATTGGCTGTATAAAATTCTGTTGTTTGGTAAAGGGTTAACCCTTCACCAAGCAATCCCTAGTTTTAACGACCCTGGGTTAGTCTATTGAAAACACATTTAACTGGCATTTCTACTTTTCCCAGTTTTTTCTGACATTCAAAAGAAATAAAAAATTTGTGGCATGACTGAAATTTCAAACAGTAAAACTTGAAAATGATGTTATTTGAAAATTCTTTTCACCTGAAAAGTGTCAAAGTATTCCATAGTCTATATCAAAGATAAAACTCCATCTCAAGTTTTCAGATAAAGGAGGTAATTATTATCTCCCTTTGTAATGAGAAGATAGTGGTTTTAGATTCATAAATGATCATTCTAGGAAGAAAAAAAAAAGGCTTGGATAAAATAGTACAATAATACTCATTTTTGATAACAGCAAATTTTGTAGCTTAAGTATCTGTCAAACTGCTGGATAACAAAAAAGGTTCCATTTAGATTCTGTAACCACTTGGCTGTAGCTGCTTTTTCAAAAATGTAGATGTGTGAAGGGACATTACTCTGTCAACAAAAAAATTTTTAGAGTTACCTGCCCTGCAGCCTTTCTCATAAATGTTTTGAGGGCTACCAACTCTACTGGTATTTGTGTTTTATTTTTTGGCAGTTGATTCTTTACAATGCGATCCCAGGTTTGAATCACCCTATATATGTAAAAGGTCTTTTGAAAACATTTCGGGAAAGGGAGAATTTTAATGCTGGTGACCTGACTGACCAGCATTTTCTCTTTTTCCTTCAATGTTTTCTCCCCTTCCAAGATTGAATTTCTATTTTTGAGTCAATTATTTTATGATCTGCGAAAACTTTCAACTTTGGCAAGCCTTAAGTTTTGTTGTTTAGTTAAGGATTACCGACTAGCTCAAGCAGGGGGGTAAAAATACATCCAGTGGTGACAGACATCATGGTGACAGACATCAGAAAACTCTGACTTTATTGACAACAACAGAACTATGTCAATACCTTAACATTTCCTTCAAAAGCAGCTGGGCTTATCTCTTTTAACCAAACAACACAATTCCGTCCTCTACTAAACTGAAAGCAATATTTGAAGATGATGAATGTAACTCATTTCTGTCTCTGATATGATACCAAACATTGTGCATACAGGGGAAAAATGCTGATTACCAACATTTTCTCCTTTTCCCACCAAATCTTCAAAAGCCTTCTTTTCCGTAGAGGACGTTAAAACTTCGGATTGTGTCATTGTGGTAAAAAGTTACATTACATCATTGCGAATTAGCTTGCAACACTGCAACAAAGGGTTGCCCTGATGGGCTTACTGTTCAAGGCTCAAGCAAATGATGCAAAGGAGACAATATAGGTGCAATCTAAAGCAAGTGTTTTTGTTTGTTTTTCTATTGGTGTTTCATTTTTCAAAACAGCATTTTGCAGTTATCACAGCATCCATTTGTGTGATTTTTTTTTTCCATAACAGCTATGGTCTGCTTTTCCATATGTTCATTAAATGGAATTGTAGAAGGGACAGAAAATAGAGAATTCTTAGTGACTTTAATAATAATTATTGTCATGTATTGTGTAGTGACTTTTACACCACTTTCAAAATTATTTTAGTGATATCACAGCAGAAGCTTACTTATCCAGGTATGATCTGGGGTTTCACCAGCACTAAGGCTTGAAAGCATTATAAAGTCTTGTAAAGGAACACAAAATTGCCTTTACAGAAGGACCACTAATTTGTGGGTGTGTTTGTGGGGTGAAAATATCTTGTATAATAATTGTGGAATAAGAACCTGCAGTATATCTTGATATAGCTAAATTAGAAGAGCATTGTACAGAAACTATCAGGTCTTGCAAAAGGATCATTATCCTACTAGTGATCCAACACTGAACTATAAAATTCCCATAATGCAATTTATACTGCACAAACCCACATGATTTTAATAAACCACATTATAGTAACTCCCAATGGAGGACAGCCCCTTTCGTAATGAGGTGTATGTAGCTAATAAACAAATACTGCAGACAGGAATTAATTACAGATTACTTAACCCTTTGCCAAACGACAAAATTTTAGACTGGTCCAAACTGAAAGCACTTGCAGACAACAAAATAAATGCGACTCAAAAATTGAAGTTTGTTTCCAGCGTGGTAGAAAGCATTGTGGGAAAAGGAGAAAATGCTGATTACCAGGATTTTCTCCTTTTCCCACAATGTTTTCAAAATGCTTCTATCTCCAGCGACTGGTAAACCAGGGATTGTTTGGTAAAGGGTTTAATAATGTCAAGATGATATCTCTGTTGATTCTAATCTAAATCCAAAAAGAAACAGTAACTTAGTGTTGTGTTTCAGAAAAAAAAGTTTTTAATAAATCTTTATCAAACTATCCTGAGTTTAACAACCATGAACTGAAAGGCTTTTGAAAACAGCTTGGGAAAAGGAGGACATGCCGGAAACTAGCTTTCTCTCCTTTTTCCACAATGTTTTCTACTCTTTCAAAGGAAGGTCTCACCATTATAGAGGACCATGTACTATTATTTAAGGGCTGTTTACACATTCACCATGTACTATTATTTAAGGGCTGTTTACACATTCACGATTTTTGGCTACGGTGCCACTACGATTCGCCACGATTTGTAAAATCGTCGTGTACCGTGGTGATTCGTAGTAGAACCGTGGTGAATCGTGGTGAATCTTGATGAATCGTGATGATTCGGGAAACTCCACGGTAGCGCTACGGAAGTTTTAAACTGTTTAAAACATTCGTGGCGAATCGTGGTGGTTATTGGGCGTGGCCTAATTCGTAGCGCAACCGTAGCGGAATCATGCTTATTCGTACTGACACCGTAGCTATATTCGCGGCTATTCGTGAGAGATCGTAGCCAGTCGTGGAATCTTTGACACCACGAATTCTCACGATTCACCACGAATTGTGTACGGTTGTCCTACGAATCATCCACGGTTTTGCTACGGAGCTCCACGATTGGCCACGACTAGTACTGTATCGAACCGTACAAGCACCGTGAGCATTCGTTGTGCCACCGTGGTCAATCCTCATTGACCGTAGGGTTGCCGTCATGAATCGTCATTGATTCGTAGCGATACCTTACAGACACCGTACTAATATCGTGGACATTCTTACTGGAATCATAGTGACACTGAATATTTCTACTTTTCGCCACGATTCATCCCGATCCATCCCGATTTTTCTGACCATGAGAAATCTGGGTGAATCGTGGTGAATCGTAGAGAAAATCGTGAATGTGTAAACGGGTCTTAAGGTTATTCGCAACTTGTTTTCAACTGGGACCGGAGAGGCTAACAACAATAATTATAACATAATGCAACAAAAGTTTAATTTTTCTAAATGAATAATTATGGGTGAAGACTAAAAAATACACCTCCCATCTTTCCCTCATTGTTTTTCTGAAACACAACTTCATTTTAACTCTTTCCCATTTAATGAAATTAAATTAGTCGTGTCCAATTTGAAGGCATGTGCACTGAGACTACAATATTTATTTGGCACAAATGGTAGGATTTGAATCAGATATTCTGGAAATCGTTGTGTGAAAAGGAGAAAATGCTGAATACCAGCATTTTCTCCTTTTCGCACAATGTTTTCGAAAGGCCTAAAAAACTTTCCCAGGGTCATGAAAACCAGGGATTGTTTGGTAAAGAGTTAATGCAATATATACAAACCAGGACAAACTGCCACAAAACTTGGACTACATTAACACAAATATCTTTACAAAAAAAAATTAAAAAGGGTGTAAAAATTTAACAGAAACAAAGGGGGAAAAAATGTCTGCAATTATTTCTTACCATTAGGCCAGTTATCTAATAGGGGAAGGTGGGGAAAACTTAGTACAATTTAAAAACAGTCTTTGAATTCTTATAACTTAAAAAAAATACATATACAAAAATCTACAAATTCTAATATTTTCATAATACCTATTATTGAGGTAACAAATAGCTTATAAACAAGGATATCATTATAATCTATCATAATGTCTCAATACTTTAAAAACTTTCTACATAGGTGTCATTTTGTTGTATTCTAATTCGAATAGGTGTCATTTTGTTGTATTCTAATTCGAATATTTTGAAAGAAAGGCCTCTTATTTGGCAAACATTAAATATCGTAGTACAATGTATTTCACAACCAACAAGGATTAGAATTTTTAAAAATATATGAATGCATGACACTTGGTCAACCATATCCTGTGAGTAATGAGTAATATGTATTTTCATTGCAGCTTAAACACTGTTTGTAACAGCATAGATCATACGGCAGTTAGTGCACCTATCGATGTGTTTCCTTGTTTTCTCACACCTGAGTTCTGACAACTTTTTTAACAAGCCACTGATTACTTTACTCATATGCATCTGAGGGCGCAGGGAACAAAGATTATTACATTTTTCATTATTAATCATTTGTGACTGCCAAATGTCAGTCAGGAAAGAAACTTTGCCTCAACCTGGTATCGAAACAGCAACCACCAAGGCGTGAGTTGGAAACAAAAAAGGGGAAAACTTGATTAATAATGAAAAATGTAATAATCTTTGTTCCCTGGGCCCCAGTTCTAAGATGTTGAATAGAAGGACAGACTTCTTTTAAATTCAACAGATTAAGGTTTTGTCATATGCTTAATAACTTCGATCACATGACTGTGTTGTATAACTTTTATTACATTTCATGTAATCACAACACATTTTGTAATACTTAATACATTTTGCAAGTTTATTACAAAACGTGTTGCATAACTTCTTCTTACATTTCATGTAATCACAACACATTTTGTAATACTTATTACATTTTGCAGGTTTATTACAAAATGCTTTGTAGCTTTCCTGGAGTTTCTTTTACCAGTGCTTTGCACAATGTTTTTTCCTTGACCACAGGCAGTTTTCAAACCACTGTCTAAACAATGATCAGAGGGGAGAGAGGAATGAATTCTGTTGGAACAACCATCATCAATCCTCCGAAAGAAATCAGCCCTGCTGCGAATCAAACCTGCTACCTTGGGTTTAAAGTCCTGGGCATTACAGAAGGACAAATGAGACTTGCTAATTATCCTGTTGTTACGATGTAAGGTATTGTCATGGGCAAAGCTCAAGGGACCTCAATGAAATGTCTTGACCCTTTCCCAAACAATTCTGTGTTCAAAGAACCAAGAATAAGAAAGCTTCTGAAATGCTGGTAACTTATAAGCATTTTCTCCTTTACAAACAATGTTTTTTAGCCTTAAAAGATAGTTTCCCTTCCCAAAATTCAATGTACATTTAATTTGTTGTCTGTTAATTGCTTTCAACATGTACATGCATAAAGATTTGTCATCCGAGGGAGTTAATTACGATAATGTTCCACAATTCCCATAAAACAGAAAGCTCTGCCGACTAATCCCATAATGCAACTGTCGCAGACTGACAAAAATTATTGCCAGTGAAAACTGTTAACCCTTTTCCAAACAATCGTAACTATGTCATACAAACCCCCCCCCCCCCCACCCCCGAGAAAGAAGGCTTTTAAGCACTTTTTTGTGCTTTTTACCTTTAATGTAACTTGCCTTTCAAAGACCAATATCAATTTTGAAGCAAATGCAATTTATTCATGACATATCTTCATAATGCTCTCAATCTGGATTAACATTCTAGAATAAGGTGACCCCCTTGTAAAGCGTTCCCTATAAATGCTCTTACAGACAACATGAAAACCTCCCCTGAAATAAAAGTTTTTGTTAATTGATGTTTAAGGCCCGATTTTTTTGACATTGTTATGCATTGTCTCACAGCTGTAACGAATGACAGTGCACCTATCCATAGGTTCCTGGAGTTCTTTTATCAGAACTTTGCACATCACTCTTGTCAAACCATTGACTGTTTTTTGACATGAAAGTCATTGAGACTGTTCAGCGATGAAAGAGAAATGAATTTTGTCTCCTACAAGGATTGGATGATAGTCAATGTGACAGAGAACAGTCATTTTATAAAGTACTGGTGTAATCAAACAGGCAATACCTAGATTAGGAGTCTTGGAACAAAACTCAGAGTGACACTCAACTCTTTAACCCATTATCTTACGGTACTCAATCCCCACTTTTGACACCCCTGGAAAAGAAGCCTTCTGAAAACATTGTGGAAAAAAGAGAAAATGCTGGTAACCAGCATTTTCTCCTTTTCCCACAATGTTTTCTACCTAATCAATGAATAATTGCACCATTTGAGCCACACTGAAATTGTCAGCTGCAAATGCTTTCAATTTGGACAGAGCTAAAATTTTGTCCTCTGGTAAAGAGTTAACAGATGCCAAATATTTATACTTCTTGAAATTAAAAGCATTAATTTGGTGACCGAATTATAATTATTAACCAAATATATTTGAATTTGCCTCAGACTAGGTAGAAAACATTATGGGAAAAGAAGAAAATGCTGGTTACAAGTATTTTCTCTTTTTTTTTCCCACAAAGTTTTCGAAAGAATTCTTCCTATTGGACATTAAAACTCCAGATTGAGTGGTAAAGGGTTAAGGCTCTGTAAGTACTTTTGAAAATTAGAGACATTGCTAAATCCTTTACCAAACAATCCCTGGCTTTCACAACTCTGTGAGAGAAGCCTTTTGAAAACGTTATGGGAAAAGGAGAAAATGCTGGTCACCAGCATTTTCTCCATTTCCTTTAACCCATTACCAAATGACAATATTGTAGACTGGTCCAAATTGAAAGCATTTGCAGACGACAAAATAAAAGTGACTAAAAATTTGAAATTTGTTTTGTGAAGGGTAGAAAACATTGTGGGAAAAGGAGAAAATGCTGGTTACCAGCATTTTCTCCTTTTCCCACAATGTTTTCTAAAGGCTTTTTTCTCAGGGGCGTCAAAAGTAGGGATTGTGTGGTAATGGGTTAATGTTTCTACCTTGACAATGTTTTAACCCTTTACTCCATAGATATTCATTTCTACGCATTGTTTTGAGGAGCCTTTAGAAAACATTGTGGCAAAAGGTGGAATTGCTCGTGACAAGCAATTTCACCTTTTGCCACAATGTTTTCTACACTATCAGAAGGTGTCATATACACATATGAATCGGCTTCATCCTTACTGTTATTTAGGGTCAATTAGAGATGCCATAGAAATGCCTTATGGTTAAACCCTCTCAGAAGTTTCAATTTTTCGGTCATGCTAATTTTGTTGTCAGCATTAATGATTTCAATTTGGACCAGTCCTCTGATTGTTCCATAAACTTCAAAATACATTTTGTCCATTACTGGCTCCAAATCTTTCAACAAGCCTTTCCATAGGGGTGCTGATTTTTATTAGGTTATGCAGAATATATATGGTTGTGTAACAAAAATGCATTATACATCATTCTGCGCATGTATGTTTGACAATAAAAGTTCTCCTGACAAAGTCCTTATCAATATTTAACATAATATATTCCTATCCTGCAGACCATTGATGTCTAAATACCACAGGTCACCAAAAAATGATGAACTGTGGCATTATAGGGGGAAAGAATTTGGTGTATAGTGGCAAAACTTTATTTTAATTCATTCTTCCACAATCATAACTCCTTTTTGTATATTGAAGACCTCTATTTGAGTTGTTTGTTGATTAGCTTTATATCGTTATATAACTCATAATCAGATGACAAAATTCAGACGAAGACATTCAGGCCTAGCCGGAAGACATTTTAGATATTTGGAAGGCTTATTATTGCATAAGACTGATTATTATATATAATTGTGGCTAATCTAATGGGATATGTCTATGAAAGAGGTAGAAAACTTTGCGGGAAATGAAGAAAATGCAGCTTTACTACTCGCTTAGTCAGTCGAGAATTTTCTCCTTTTCCTATTTTTAAAAGCCTTTTTCAGGATAATGATTGT
This sequence comes from Tridacna crocea, assembly GCA_943736015.1. NCBI lineage: Eukaryota > Metazoa > Mollusca > Bivalvia > Cardiida > Cardiidae > Tridacna > Tridacna crocea. Next base: position 24,399,502 of record OX031069.1, read on the forward strand.
TTGGTAAAGGGTTAAACATCAAGACATCTAGAAAATTTGGATATGTTTTTCAAACTGGAGCAAGTCCCATGCATTTTCAAAGCATGCATATTTCATATATGCTTATGGTAGGCCTATTGCTGTCCTCTGTGAAGAGATTTCTCATGGAAAAAAAAAACAAACTGGGTTTTGTGTGGTAGGCAGTGTGGTAGGCTGTGTTTTGTGTAGAGGCTGTGTGGTAGGCTGTGTTTTGTATACTAGGTTGTGTGGTAGGCTGTGTTTTGTATAATAGGTTGTGTGGTTTTGTGTAGTAGGTCGTGTGGTAGGCTGTGTTTTGTATACTAGGTTGTGTAGCAGGCTGTGTAGTAGGCTGTGTTTTGTATACTAGGTTGTGTGGTAGGCTGTGTGGTAGGCTATGTTTTGTGTACTAGGTTGTGTGGTAGGCTCAAGATCCAATGTACCATTTCTAAAGGTTGCAAGTTTGTTACAATATCAAAGAATGAATTCTCAACATTCACTTTTTTCTGTGAATTTTTAGCAATTCTTCAACACTGCATGGAAGTGACTTGAGATAATTATGCTGGATTAAGAATGTTCTTTGATTTGTCCAAGGCACCTCAAAATTTGTAGGCACAAACAATTGCACAGCTGATCTGAAACAGCATTATAGCCAGTCAAAAGTGTAAAATATGAAATATAATTGTATTGGCCCCTAATACCACACAATGAAAACTGTTAACACCCCTGGAGAAGAAGCCTTTTGAAAACATTGTGGGAAAAGGAGAAAATGCTGGTAAACAGCATTTTCTCCTTTTTCCACAATGTTTTCTACCCTACTGCGGAAAAATTTCACCATTTGAGCCACATTGAAATTGTTGTCTGCAAATGCTTTCAATTTGGACAAGGCTAAATTGTTTTCGTCTGGTAAAGGGTTAAGTGTCATGCAGGAAAGTGTCACCCTGCTTAGTCAGTCGAGAAGTATTTTCATATCACAAAGAGACAAGCAATTTTGAACCTCACCTACCACAATATTAACCACTAAACATTTTACATCTCTTTCATAAAATACACATTAGATGAATTTATTACGACAAAAAAATACAAATATATTAGAAATACAACTATAGGTAACTCCTACGATCAAATCTGAACACTTCATCAAACTGTAAGTCCTGGATCACAACATCCAAGAGAGAAAAGGCGACTGAAAAGCAGGGAGGGGGGGGGGGGGTTTCCTCCATTTTCCACAATGTTTTCACAAGCCTTCTCTTTCGAGGAAGTTAAAAAGTCATCACTGTGTGGTAAAGGGTTAAACACTGTTCAAATGATGAGATTTACTTCTGAAAAGATTAAAAACATTTTGAGTCAAGGAGAAAATTGTTTTCAAAAGCCTGACCTTCCTCATCTTCGCAAGCCAAGGCTGATGATTCACTATGCTACTCTACCCTTGGCGGATCGAGCTTGATTTTTATGTTCACCCGATATGCTTTTTCTTTGGATGCAGCCATCTCTAGCTGCAATGAATGAAATCGCTCGTAGCATTTCATCTTTGATAAAAATAGAACAAGGTCTCTTCCTTTCGAATAGAAGGTAAAACATGGAAACCCATGTGGATGTCTGCTTATCGCTTCATGTGTATTCATAAGCGGTTTGTAAAATGATATTTCATTTGCTTTTAGAAATATGATGTAAAGGGGGGTAAAAACCAGCATCCAATAGAGGGCGCATCGCAGGAATCTCAAAATCGGGCTCAATCAGCCAAGGTAAGATCAACGTAGCGATCGTAAACTTGCCTGGTGAAGATGGACCTTCCTCTGCGTCTTTAAAAGTCAGGTGGTGAGGTAATGGGATAAACCAGGGACAGTTTGATAAATAGTGAAAAGCCTAATATTAAATGTGATGAGCTTACATAAATAGGTTAAGAAATAGGCTACAATTTTATTGTCATAATAATATTAAATTACAGTTTTATACAAAGTGCAGATAAAATTATGCTATGGGAAAGTGAACTTTTAGCTTTTTACCCAATGACAAAATTTTACTCAAGTACAACAATTTGAAAGCATTGCAGAAAATTCCTAAAATGAAGAAATTTGCCTATGAAAGGATAGAGATCATTGGTGGATGGAGGAGAAAATACTGTATATATCAGCATTTTCTCCTTTTGCAGTAATGTTTCAGACGAATCTCTCCCTCAGAGTTCTTCAAAAATAGGGTTTTTGGATAAAGGATTAACTTTGCCAAACAAGGAATTTCAGACTTTTCCAAACTGAGAGCATCATTCTGAAGGTAGACCTTTACCAGACAGCAAGATTTTAGCTTTGTCCAAATTGAATGCATTTGCAGACGACAATTTCACAGGGGCTTAAATGGAAGAAATTTTCTTTAATATGATGGAAATCATTGTGGGGAAAAAGGAGAAAATGCTTGTTACCAGTATTTTCACCTTTTCCCACAATGTTTTCAAAAGGCTTGTTTCCAAGGGTCTTTAAAAGTCGGCATTGTACATAAAGGGTTAAAGTGGTACCTGTATATATACTTAACTTCTTTGACAAGGTAGAAAACATTGTGGGAAATGGAGAAAATGATGCCTCTCCTCTGAGCTCCAGGTTAAGAGGGAGTGATGATATTCTAAATCAATTATTAGTATTTCTGTTTGAAGTCCTATGTTGTGGGTACTCATTAGAATCGTCTCATCGAGACAATTCTAATGAGTACCCAAAACATAGGGTTTAGTGGAGAACAAATAATATTTTCAATTTTGAAATCAAAATCACTCCCTCTATCACTGGAGCCCTGCTCTCCTCCAGGGATCTGAAAACACTGAGGATTGTTTGATAGAGGATGAAGTGTCTGCTATCAAAATTTGAACTATGCCTGTATTGTCAACTAACATTTCCTGCCTTTCTCAGTCTGCCAGATGCTTCCTGAGGACAAAAGTGCTCCACATCCTAGCTACATGTACACAATTTTTGCAAATTAACATCATACAAATTAAGAAAATGTTAAGGCTAATCTGAACAAAGTCATAAAAAGAGATGATCTCTTATGCATGTGACAATATAAATTTATCAAATCTTTATTCAATACACGAGGATTTCTACAGGGTTTTTACTATTATGCAAGGTTGTGATTGATTTCATCACTCTCTCATTTAGATGCATTTTTGACACAACTGTAACAAGACAAATTTTGCCTGTATCCAAGGTTAACAGTTTTGTATATGAGAATAAAACATGATACTGTAATAGAGCAAAAGTGACTATCTTGCAGTTGTTTGGCTGTTTCTGAGATATATCCAGACAACAACGTCCCAGAAATAATCATAATGAAAGAGAGAAAGAAATGAACATTATTTGCCTAGTCCTTCAGCCTAGACAGTCACACCAAAGCCGGTGTAATGCAGAGAAATCACCTGACCCCTACAAAATGACCCAGGGATCATTTCTCTACGTAGAGGAATGACCCAAGTCATTATTCTGTGTAAAGAAATAACCCCAGTGTCATTATTCTACATAGAGAAATGACCCAAGAGGGTTCTATTTCTCTACATAGAATAATGACCCAGGTCATTCCTCCACGTAGAGAAATGAACCACCGGGTCATTTTGTAGGGGAGGGTCATTTCTCTGCATTACAACGGAAAATGGGACAAACATTTGTTACAGGCCACAATATCTCCACTATCAAACTTTGATTTTCTACACCGTATCAAAATGCTAGTAAAATGGTGTGTCAAAATGCATTTTCATGAGAGAGTTCTACGGGTAAGCTACCAGAACTAAACCAAGTTGTAGTGCTAAATAATCAATGGAAAAGCCATTCTCAGTCAGTACCTGAAGACATACAGATACTGCAGTTTCAAAACTCACAGTTTTTGTCAAAATATCTTACAAGGAAGTGGACGATAGAGATCTGAGATCAGACTGTACATTCAGTACTGTCTGATCCTGATCTTTGCTATCTGCATCAACATCTACGACTAGGTCCAGTATTACAAGGTTTGAGTTCATAACTATACAGGGTAACTGTGTTCTGCCGAGGACTATGGGATGTTGTCCTATTCAATCAGAGAAAATGTTCCATCTGTTTGCACGCAGGTAAGATTAAGTCCTAATTCAAATGCAAGAAAGATTTAAGTTCCCGTATATTAAAACCCCAATTACCACACAATGGTGACCCTGAGAAAGAAGCCTTTTGAAAACATTGTGGGAAAAGGATAAAATGCTGGAAACCAGCATTTTCTCCTTTTCCCACAATGTTTTCTGTTCTCAGATAGATGATACAAATTCAAAATTTTTAGCCACTTTTACTTTGATGTCTGTAAAATATTTAATTCTCTCAACCAAAAATCTTGTCGTTTGGTAATGAGTATAGTCTCTCATTGATTTTGAAAAATGTCCTAAATTTAATCAAATTAATTATGAAAATATCCCTTACTTCTGTCTCAATTATTATGCAAATATCCCATATTTTGTCTCACTGATTATGAAACTAGCCCAAATTTAGTTTTATTGATGACAAAAATATCCCATAATTCTGTCTCAATGATTAAGAAAATATCTGGTATTATGTTTCACTGATTATGAAAACAGCACAAAGTTAGTCTAACTGATTATGCAAATCTCATATTCCTGTCTCAATGGTTATGAAAATATCTGCTATTATGTCTAAATGATTATGAAAACAGCTCAAATTTAAATCTTATTGGCTATGAAAATATCCCATAATTAATTGTCTCAATGATAATGAAAATATCCCATATTTCTGTTCCAATGATTATGAAAATATCCCATATTTCTGTCCCAATGATTATGAAAATATTCCATATTTCTGTCTCACTGCTTATGAAAATAGCCCAAATTTAGTCTTAACCCATTACCACACAATCCCTACTTTTGACGACCCTGAGAAAGAAGCCTTTAGAAAACATTGTGGGCAAAGGAGAAAATGCTGGTAACCAGCATTTCCTCCTTTTCCCACAATATTTTCTACCCTTCAGAAAACAAATTTCAAATTTTCTGTCACTTTAATGTTGTCGTCTGCAAATGCTTTCAATTTGGTTTTTAACACTCTTAAAGTGTTCAAGAACAGTTCAAGTACATTCTAAGAAATGTTAAATTGGACAAATTTTAAGAACAAGTATTCTTGAAAAGTTCTTAAAGACTGTTCTTGAACAGTTCAAGAATGAAGTTCTTATACAGTTCAAGAACAAATGTTCTTGAACTGTTTTAAGAATTTTTGTTCTTGAACTGTTTTTGAACTATTCAAGAACAGCTTTTAAGAACTTTTCAAGAATACTTGTTCTTTTAAATGCGCTTTGAGCTGCCTTAGGTTTAATAAACTTGTTCTCTTCTGTAAAATTTCGTTATCAGGAAAAAGTTATGAAAGACTTTCTAAGAACAAAAGAGGGTGTGAGTGGTTAGTTTTATAACGTCTTAACCCTTTACCACACAATCCCGACTTTTAACAACCCTGAGAAAGAAGTCTTTTAAAAACATTGTGGGAAAAGGAGAAAATGCTGGTAACCAGCATTTTCTCCTTTTCCCACAAAGTTTTCTACCCTTCACAAAATAAATTTCAAATTTTCAATCCTTTTCATTTTGTCGTCTGTAAATGCTTTCAATTTGGACCAGTTTAAAATTTTGTCGTTTGGTAAAGAGTTAATCCATGGCATTAGCTAGTATTGCAACTAAGATAAAAACAAAGTGTAATAAAATATCATAAGCCTTACAAATGACATTCTAGTACGATTCCGTCCCTACAAAAAGCAAAGAAACATGATACATTACATTATTATATTTGTCATGTCAATTTTCATCATTTATTCATAACATAACATGTTTTAGGTTATTCATTTCATGCTTAAACTGAAAACTGCATCCACACTTTATCCAAGATATTGAGATTGTGTTATCTAAAGCAAATCCATTTTTTCAACTTCATAAATTAGGGAAAAAGCCCTCCAAATCTAAATGCATACTCTTTCCCTTAGGAGAGACATTTGCATTCTTTAACCCATTACCACTCAATCCCTACTTTTGACGCCCCTGAGAAAGAAGCCTTTTGAAAACACTGTGGGAAAAGGAGAAAATGCTGGTAACCAGAATTTTCTTCTTTTCCCACAGTGTTTTCTACCCTTCCCAACACAAATTTCAATTTTTCAGTCACCTTTATTTTGTCGTCTGCAAATGCTTTCAATTTGGACCAGTCTTAATTTTTCTCGTGTGGTAATGGGTTAAGTAGCGCAAAAAGAACATATTACTTTTAAATTCTAACAGCTAGTCTTGTCCAACATTTGCAAATGACAAATTCTTTGCAGCTCTAAGGACAAAATTGGGAGCCCTGTGAGAAAATGCTGGTTCAAAGCATCTTTTACCTTTTCCACAATGTTGTCGAAGGTCTTCTTCCTCGGGCTCCTCAAAACTATGGATTATGCAGTAAAAATTTTGTTGCTTGGTAAAGAGTTAAAGAGTTAAACAGAGAATCCAACAGTATACCATGACATACCATGACCTTTGCTGTCTCGTCATGATCTACAGTATCTGTGAAGCAACTGATGTTGCGATTGCAACAATTATAGATGATATCTATTACAATTTTCACTGTAGGTGACCAGTCAACGATAAACCTAAAGATATCTACAGTATTTATAATGTACATAGCCAATCTCAATTTCTTTGACAATGTTGGACAACAGCCTAAAAGTCAAATAAACCCACATTCATATTAGTCAGTTATACTCAACATTATTAAACAAAGAACATAGCATAAATGTCAAACAAATGCATATTATGATTGGAAAGAACGTTTTGACCCTTGTATTCCTCTAACTCATTACCACACAATCCCGAGTTTCAACCAGCATTTTCTCCTTTTCCCACAATGTTTTCTACCCTTTTGGAGTCAAGTTTCATAAATTAAGCCACAGTCAACTTGTCGTATGCAACAGCTTTGAATTTATACAAAATGCAAAAATATCATTTGGTAAAGGGTGAAAAAGCTGACATTTAAAAGCAATGGGAAACAAGTTTCAACATCCTTATTTGGCTTTTGCCAACATCATGGAAAAAGGAGAAAATTGTACCAACATTTTCCCAGCAATTTTTTCTACCTTTTCAAAAACAAACTCAATCAATTGAGTTGCATTTAAATTTTGGTCTTCTCCATCGCTCAACACTTTAATCAACCCTTTATCACACAATCCCGACTAAACGACCCTGAGAAAAAACCCTTTTGAAAACATCGTTGGAAAAGGAGAAAATGCTGGTAACCAGCATTTTCTCCTTTTCCCACAGTTTTCTACCCCATCACAGCAAAATTGCACTATTTGAGCCAATAATAATAATCGCCTGCAAATGCTTTCAATTTGGATACATCTAAAATTTTTCCGTGTGGTAATAAGTTCGATAAGACGTTATATAGGCTTCTCCAAATTCAAAGCATTTCCAGACGACTAAAAATTCAAATGTGACTGAAGTGCTGTAATCTGTATGTAAGCAAGTCGAAAACATTGTGGGAAAAGGAGAAAATGCTGGATACCAGCATTTTCTCCTTTTCCAACAATGTTTTCAAAAACCTGCATCCCAAAAGTCAGAGCTCCAGATAGAGGGAGTGATTTTGATTTCTAAATTGAAAATATCAATTACTCTCCACTAAACCCTATGTTGTGGGTACTCATCAGAATCATCCTGAGATGATTCAAAATGAGTACCCACAACATAGGGTTTTGTAGAGAAGTAATTACTTAGAATACCATCACTCCCTCTTATCTGGAGCTCTGTCCAGGACATTAAAAATACAGGATCATGCGGTGATGGGTTACTGCACTAAATTTAGGTAAGTCTAAAAGTTTGCAGTGAAGTGGATTGCCTTCTTAAAGCTACATGCATACAACAGCACTATATCTCACAAGAGGTTGACTGATTGGTGGATATGAATGTTAAAACCCAAGTAATTCAAGCCAATTATAGTTGACCTTTTCGGCTAATAAATGATTCAGAAATTATTCAAATGCATATAACTCTATACTACGCAGTCCTATGTTTAATGACCCTGAGCAGGACAGCTTTTAAAAACAATGTGGGGGACAAAACAAAAAGAAAATGCTGGTATCCCACAATGCTTTTCACCTTTTCAAACACAAATCCTATCGAAAATGATTTATTTGATTAATGGTTTACAAATGCATTTAGTAAGTCGACAATTTGGTTGCATTTTACAGCCTTATCCCTTTACCAAACAATCTCTGGATTTTACGACCCAAAGGAAGAAGCCTTCTGAAAACATTGTGGGAAAAGAGAAAATGCTGGTAACCAGCATTTTCTCCTTTTCCCACAATGTTTTCTACTCTCCCAAAGTTTCAATTTTTGAGTAATGTTTGTCATCTGCAAATGCTTTCTATTTGGGCAAGTCTAAGATTTTGTCATTTGGTAAAGAGTTACAGATAGATCCTTATAACCAGAGAGAAAACAACACTGTAAAACTTTAATTGACTGTAGAATGGTTAAAAATATAGTCAGCTATGTAAACACGGGTAAATAACAGATATAATTTATAGGGTGCGAGAGATAAAAGTATATAATATTATCTAAAATCTTTAACCCTTTACCTCATATGCCAATTTTAGGCTCCTTCAATTCAGCAGCAAATAAACATATGATGTCAAAAACATGGACAAGTGGGGAAACAGTTATCTGATTTCTCCTTTTCCCACAATGTTTTCAAAAGCTGTCTTTTGTTGATGTGTCAAAATGAGTATCTATGGAGTAAAGGGTTAATTGGCATGGTCAAAAAAGTAAATTCTTACATGGCCCAAGAAAACAAAATGTGATCATGATCAACGCGAACTTGTAAGTGTCAGGGGCAACGTTCAGTATTAAGACATAAGAATGATTGATGCTTGATAGAATAAAGATGAAACCAGTTAAAAATGGGTTGAAAAAGGGTAGGGCTTGCTTAATTTTGCGACATAAGGTTCTCTTGTAGATAGTGCAAGTCAATATCAGACTACAAATTAAGTGCAACAAATGAACAAAAACTACATAGACTGCAGCTGCCCCTAATATGGAGCTTGAGTCATAAAGAAAGGTTAGTAAATAGTGCACTTTTGTAATATAATTTATGCAAATGTCAATTGTAAATATTATATAATATCAGTAGAGCAATGACATTTGACCCCAAAATGAGACATGCTATAACTTTAACTAGTACAATTCTATGCATAATCAACCTCAGTGTCCCAATACAGGCAGGTCTTTCACTCGTTACTAACAAAACCATAGGTTTTAAATCCCTGGGGCAAGGGGCTAGTAACCAGCATTTTCTCCTTTTCCTACAATTTTATAGCCTTTCATAGACAAACAATCTTTTGAGCCATATTTAATTGCTACCTGAAAATGCTTTAACTAAGAACAGTCTAAATTTTTGTCATCGAGTACAGACTTCACTCTTTATTGGACAAAATAATGTTTGACCTATCCAAATTGTCAGTATTCAAAGGCAACAAAATACATGCAGCTGCAATGATGGCATTTCTTTTTTTGAAAAGAGTAGGAAACACTGAAGGAAAAGAAGGAAATGCTGGTCACAAGCCTTTTCTCCTTTTCACCAGAATTTCATCCTTTTCTTACAGTGTTTTAAAAAAGCTAGAACTTCATCCTTTTCTTGCAGTGTTTTCAAAGCTATTCACAGACTTATCTATTAGCACACCAGAATAACCATAGTTGTGGGAAAAGGAGAAAATATTGGTTTATACCAGTATTTTCTCCTTTTCCAACAATGTTTTCAAAAGGCTTCTTTCCACTATTACCAGCATTTTCTCCTTTTCCCACTATGCTTTCAAAAGGCTTCTTTCTCAGGGTTGTGAAAACCAGGGACAGTAAGGTAAAGGTTAAGCCAAATTCAATTTGGTACCTGATAATGCTTTCAGTGAAGACAAGTCTCCAGTCTAAAATGCTCATCTTTGAAAGTTGATTAAAACTTTTAAATTTTTTTTTTCAAATTGTGATGAAACAAAACAGTTGCAGCAATGTCAAGTCTCTTTTGAAATAATTATCTCAAAAACTGTGGTTGATCAACATTGTGATTGCACATCTTGAGTAGACTGATATTAATCAACATTCTATACAAATGAACCTTAGACATGTTAGCTTTAGCATACTTAAAGGTAATGCAGGTCTTAACTCTTAACCAAATGACAAAATTCTAGACTGATCCAAATTGAAAGCACTTGCAGATTACAAATTAAACATAACTCAAAAAAAACCCCTGAAATTTGTTTCCAGCAGGTTAAGAAAACATTGTGGGAAACAGTGGGAACTCTGCCTTCAAACATGATCAACTTTTTACCAAACAAAAATTTTCTTACAAAAATCAGCATTTGCATTCAACAAATCATCTGTGACTTTCCATATGTCCGAAAAAACGAAAAAGCTGGTTACTAGCATTGTTTTCTTTCATTCTTTCTTGCATTTAGTAACAACCGAGCTGAAAGTGTCATAATACATTGTATTAGCATGATTATAATAGTATATGATTATGCAATAAGATGAGACCACACACCAGTGCTAAAACTTAGGCTGTTGATATAAAGGCTTTGAAAAATATAATCTACTGTTAACTCAATAGCAATTGAAATCAAAACCCAGGTGTCCAATCTGTTCAGATTCTGAGACCCCCACATTTCCCAGCAAGTAACCAACACTGCAAGTTTTAGAACCTCTGCAGTATACAACTGTTAAGGCTTAAGCCCTTAAAATGCTTAAACTGCCCAAAGTTGCTTTTGCACACAAAGTAAAATGAGGTCAGACTGCAGAGAGCATGTAATCTGATCTCATTCTATATTTACACTGTCTGCTTTGTATTACATATTTGAATTTTGTTTCATTGAAATGGTAAGTTGATTTCATTGATTCAGCACTCTCTGGGCTTAAAATGTAACAGGCAATAAAGGAATTGCATGTTAAAATGAAAAATAAATGTTTTTTTTTTTAACCATTCCAGGTTTTGTAATAATAGAAAAATCCTTTTCCTTTTTTTAAAGTTGTTTCTCTTTTGATGCACTAATTTTTGTTATGGGTGTTTTTTTTGTAGACATTCTAAAACCAGAAAAGTCTGTTTATTAATGCGTCTTTGGAGCTAATGAAAAATTCAAAATCATGTACAAAATCCATTTGGACAACCATGGTTTCTTGCTGGGTTTTGTTTTAATTCCCACACAACCCAAATATAATACTTATCATGCTACAAATACATTTCAAATGGGTTAAATTGTAATATGTTGCAACTTTACCTTCCTTGATATCTTCTAACAATGCACACAAAATCAAATACAATTAATTGTTAAAAGTTTGTCTTGCTCTGTTCTGTGCCTGAATAAAATACTGATCAATTTACTGGTATGTATGAAAGATACAACTTGACTGCAAAATCTCCTCTCCTTTTCATCTTGCCAGCTAGCATGTTGTAATATTCTTGCAACATACATTAGAGACTGGTTTTAAAATACAAAACATCTATTGCTTTGTGATGACTTCAAAGTGTTTTATGTGAGGTCATATTAATGGTGCTTCTTTGTGGGTACATCATTCTGGTTCCTTGCGAATAATATGTGATGGTGCTATGAAGAGACTTTAACAATAATACCTTGTTGGTTCTTGTTGGACCTTTACGATGCTGATAAAGTAGCTTTTCCGGTACATTTTTAAAGAATGCATGGCAGCAAAAGACCTTTTTTTTAATATCATTTGGTCTGGAAGACGAACCTTCAATAAAGAAAACTATGCAGTCAAATTCATGTCATCCATCATTTCCAATTTCAACATTCTGTAATCAAATCTTCTTCCAGGCACAGAACACTTTGATTTTATACATTTGAACTCTCTGCATAAAAATTCTGTAATTTGTTTAATACTTATCCCATTTTCTCAATTTCACTTTGCCAAAATGTTCTTTTTTTATTTCAAATAAACCTACTAGAACAAAATAATCATTTGGAGCCATTAGAAAATATTCAGATTAATACACCATTATAAACAATCGATCATTCCGTTCTTAATATGCTTTTTGCAGTTTTCAGCTTCGCTAAGTTTAACCCTTTACCCCATAAGACATTTCTATGGTATCTGTAATTGCCCCTAAATAACAGCAAGGATGAAGCTGTTTCTTATGTGTATATGACACCTTTTGATATCATAGAAAACATTGTGGCAAAAGGTGAAATTGCTCGTCACGAGCAATTTCACCTTTTGCCACAATATTTTCCAAAGGCTCGTACAAGCAATGTGTAGAAATAAGTATCTATGGAGTAAAGGGTTAACAATCCATTTCACATGAGGGAATGGGTAAACTAGCTTTTAAGGTACATTCAATACAAGTTCAGGTCTTTTTGGAAACAATTTAGATCATTATCATATTGCATAATATATAACATGCTATCTTCACAATCTAACAAGATCTTTAGCAAAGCAGCCATGAGACAGAGAGTTCAGAGTTTCTTACTTACTGAAAAATGTAATTTCCAGTTATAAAAATAAGAAAACATCAGTTAATAAAGCACTGATTGCCAAAAACAGGTTGAAAGACATGACTTTTTTAAGACTTGGGCTTGTTTCTATGTCACACCTCAAGCAAGCCCCATTCAGACAAATGCACTCAATCAAGTCATTGACTAAATCTGCAGTTGTATGCAATTCACAGAACCAAGCAAACACTTCTGTTAGCTCTAGAACACTAGTTACACAACAATTAGAGCAAGAACACTAATCTTATTTTTTCTAAATTAATCACTTGGCAGACAAAATAAGTAAGAGCACTTCGCTGAGAAAGCTTTGCAAATATTATTATCTATTTAACAAAGACAAGAAAATTTCAATGGCTCAATAAAATGGCCAATACATGTGAGATGCGCTCTGTGAAAAAGGCCTTTTTATGTATCTACAACAAGCATCCACCAACACAAGTTCACCCAGCATGAGCGCATGCTGACCTTGGGTAAAACTATTTGCTAGTGGTCAATTTTCTGAATGTCAAAGGATGCCTATTTCATGTTTCAATTGATTGTTAGACAAACTGGATTTTCTGGATCCATAATAATGAAATGCCTCACTAATGGTAAAATGTATCACTGTGAAAGAGTATCAACACCCCTCCTTGCATAGTGCCTCCCGTTTACATCGCAACCAGTAGATGAATCATAATTACAAGCCTGGCAGGTGGAAACTGTCGTTAATAATATTTTATATAAATTGAAAGATCCACCCCAATTTCATAAGAGCAATCGTGAATTTCAGACAAACAAGGTCTGACTTCATCCTTCTAGTCAATTATCAAGTATGTAACAAATCAAAGAAAAAGGAACAGAATGGACACAAAAACATGTATCCTTTCTGTTGAAATGACCCTGAGAAAGAAGCCATTGTAAGAAAAAAAGAAATAATAACTAGCATTTCTCCTTTTTTCCTCAATGCATACTGCCCTTTCATAAATACAAGCATCACTCGGGCTGTTTTCAATTTGTCTGCAAGCACCCTCATTTTGGATGAGTCTAGAATTCAGCTGTTTTGTATAGCAGTAACACTCTATGGGTTATTAAAGCAGCCAATAGTTTTAGCGAAGCTAGGGATCTTGTTTCTCCATACTTGGTCCAACTTATTGTTACCTACCTTGGTGCTTCGGGTAGATCTTGGATCCAGATAAGTGCGTAGTTTTGTGAGGTAGACATCCGGCGCATCTTTTGCATGTACTCTTTCCTGTAAAGAGATGGAAACTTGATCAATATACTATGAAAACTGGCTGCTTAATTAAAATCTTCACTTGATTTTTCTATTTCATCTAGAACTTGGGTCTATCTACCTTTAACTCTGTAAATTTGTATGCCATGGTCTGATGATAATGCACCAACTACCACATTCAACCCTTTCCCAAACAACCCCTGAAAAAGAAGCCTAATGAAAGCATTATGATTATATGGGAAAAAGAGAAAATGCTGGTAACCAGCATTTTCTCCTTTCTAAAATGTTTTCTTTACCTTCCAGAAAAAAAAATCAAGTTTGAGTCATGTTATTTTTTCTTGTCTAAAATGCTTTTCACATGAACCAGTCTAAAATTTTTTCGTTTGGTCTAAAGAGTTAAAGTACCTCAGTTAAACCCTTGTCCAATTATTGTCCTGTAACTGTTAAGTAGGCAGCCCATTATTACCTTGACCTTCAGGCTCCAAATTTTAGCTGTAATAATCTTTACTTTATGATGAGTACCTGGACCAAAATTGGCACCTAGTTATTGTAATGGTGTTGAGTACCCTTAAGGTATCTTTGGACTTTGACCAACTGATATTAAAATCAGTAGGGTCCCACTACATTTCATCGTTCAACCTATCAAAGAAATTGACAAACCTTTGGTCAAACCAGTAAAGAAGGGGGAGAGGGAGGGGGAGAATCATTCATCCTGCAGGAGCACGTGTTCACCATCCATTCTTACGAACGTTCGTTGTCTTATTCTCCACAATTTTCTACATTTGTTTCGCCAATCAGAGGTTGTGTTACTTACAAATTTAGAAAACCTTGGTGAATAAGAATAAGAATATTTCAAGAATGGATGCTGAATATGGGTCCTCCAGCCAAACAAGTTAACCCTTTATAAAAGAACATGCCTGTGTGTTGACAGGTCTTGATTTCAAAGGTGTTTGAAACCATTGCAAGGAAAGAGGAAAAGGCTGGTAATAAGCGTTTTCTTCTGTTTGCAATATGATTTTGACTTCTACAAAAATAAATACATCTACTTGAGCCACATTCAAATTCAATGCCTGCAAATACTTTTGATTTTGACATGCCAAAAATGTGTCGTGGTATGTTGTTGCATCCGTGGTTGTGAGGTGGAGCACTGGCCTCACAACCAATTAAGGTCCTGAATTCAATACGCAGGAGAGGGTCTCAATTTTGGGGTAGTCCACTGGCCCACACAATCTGTGTGAGTGCTGGTGTAGTTTACAAGAAGCAGAATCGAGAATGATTTGTAAGAACTTGTCTCTCAATCAATGTACAATAAATAGGTTTCAACTAAAGTTTGTATAAAGTATTCATGTTGGCTAAAACAGGCAACCAAGGGATATGCTTTACTCAGAATGGGAAATTTGTACATAATTGCCCTTTCCTTCTTACTCATGTTTCATTGGATCCAGCCTCAAAGAAAAAAAAGTCTATGACAATGAAGTCTAAAGATAACTGAAAAAGAAAATCACAAGGAAAACATCATAGCCAGTAAATTGAATTGCTCCTCAAGAGCAGTTCTCTGTCACTGTCAGATTCTTGTTCAAAATGGTACACAGTTGGTGCATCAAATGGCATCTATCAACATGCATGGAAAAAAAAAGAAGGATCAAACAAGAATGGTTTCACCACATCAACAGCTGGCTTCACCTGGGCTTCCCCAACATTACCAAAATCATTTTTCATTCATGGCTGAATTTATGTCTGTGGAGAATTTTGCACAGAAATTTTGGCTTTATTATGAGACTTGGCTTCCTGGGCTTTCACCATATTGGTATGATGGACATTCAAAACAATAATTTTAATCCTTTAACTCTTTACCAAACGACAAATTTTCAGGCTGGTCCAATTTCAAAGCATTTGCAGACAACAAAATAAACAATGCTCATGGAAATGGCAAAGAACTAAACACAGATCATCTTTGGTTCAACTTTTTGTATGCAGGAGACAAAGAGACTGCAGTATAATGTATTCTTTATGAACAGCGCCCAAGATCACAAGCCATCCAATTTAGACAATTATTTCACAGACTGGTTTCACTTTTTATTCTAAATAATTCAATCCATTACATAATTTTTCTTATAATAGGCCATATACTTTTGTTCCCCTATAATACTTGGGCCATGCCCTGTGAAAAGGGGTTATGATGGAAAAAGTATCAACCCAGGTCTGAGCCTGTATACTAGTCTAAGCAGGTTGCCCTGGACCGAAAATTTTGGCTATTGTCTATGTTTTGCTTCAAAAGGGAATTATTTATCTTAAAGATGCCTATCTACAGCCAGTGAGCAGAAACGCTATTAATTTCGAAAAGAAAAATAGAATGGTACAGAAATCTGTCCTCTGTGTACACAAGGATAAATTACTGACATATATCGTGTAAATGAAAAAAGAAACACGGGGATTTGTGTGAAAAACCGAAAATTGGCCAGAAAAAAACTGGCTGACGATCGAAGCTGTAAACAATGGCGGTGACTCACGGAAATTCAATGTTGGTTTCTGCCTAGAGTCGGATACGGTGTAACTTACATATAGGCCTCGATCTCCGTCTAAAAATAGAGGCTGCAACAGAGAAACATCCATTTTCCTTGATTTACCGCATCAAGGCCAAGGTCAAATATAGTCACGTTACAGAATGCATGATCATCATACGAATCTACCCGAGTGTATAACGGATATCGAAAATCTTCGATTCAAAATCCGGAAACAACCAGTGTTTACACTGAAGGCGGCAAGTCCGCGAAATGCATTTTCTATCAGGCGTAATCTAAGCAACCTTGCAACCGTCAGGCGCAATATTTGGCATAGATATATAAGAATGACTATATTTTGATAAAATAAAAACAAAATGAGTTAAAACTGGCTTAAAATGAGTATTATTGCCTCTTTAAAGGTGGCCCTTCAGACTTTGGGGCGAAAATTTTACAAAAATACAAAAAAATCATCTTTACTCCCAAAGCCTTTTAGTTTTCATTCATAAATCCCCAGTAGTCAAAAAACATCCGACAACAAGAGAAATCGGAGATTTACTACAGCCCAGGTCTACGCCGAAGGGAATCACGGTCTATTTTTACATGAGCACCTCGCTTAGTATTTCCATACCGGAAATACACAGACAAAGCTTCAAACATTTTGTCCGAGGAAAACATTATATAGAAAAAAATTGCATGGTTGTTATGTTACGAAATTTATAGCGTCATTTGTCACGTGACAGTCACTTGATATTCCCAAAATGCTTTTTTTATTTATGGCACGAAAATAAAAATAACCTTAAGAAGCTACGCAGCCTTTAAGGAAACACCATCCAAAAAAATTTTTTTTTTGTAATATCATAATTCTTAATTACGGATGATTTGTATTGTTTTGTCTTATATACAGGGACTACGCTAAGGGCGACTAGGGCGATAATTTCGCCCTAAAATCTCTCACTTCTCCCTATCCGTCTAGAAAAGCGAAGTTCAAGTCGCCTTGTTTTTTCCCGGGTATGGGTTTCAAATCGTATAAGTCGCCGACGTGTAGAGAGGCAATTATGACAATTAACTTACGGGTGTGAAGCGTGCCAAGACAATTTGTTATCTTTCGACTGTCACCTGTTGTTAATCCGATAATTAATATGTCGCAGTATGTTTATTGATTCCGTGAAGTAGCAATTCGGTAAGGTACTTGACATATACACACCGAATGTGTAATCTGTCAGTAACTCGGATCAGTCGCATGTCATACTGGTAGACGCTTTCAACTGGCACGTGACAAATAAACTTGGTAGTGCCCAAATTCAAAGAAAGGTCCGAGGTCCTACATAAAGAGGGGAGATCGCTGTCCATTTTCGCTACCTTTGAAAAATTGATCGGAAAATAATTATATAATGAATGGATAATGGTCGAATAATTTCAGTTGATAATATTCAATTGTTGCAACAAACTCTAAGCGGGTTTGATTTTTCTCGCCGAGTAGAATTCTGCGAAGAGAAAACTTAAAAGTTGAGTCGGACTCAGAAAATACACAGACTCCGAAAGAGAAATTTTAGAAAAATCTCAATCAAGACAGTTTTGATTGGTACATTTGCGACGAAAATGGATTTTGGGATTGTTCTGTATGTTGCGAATATAAGGTGGATAACACATATATGCTCACGGACATGAACGGCCCGGGAAAACGACAAACCACAAAAGATATGCTGAATGTGGTCCAAGTACACTGTATTTTTTTCGTAGAAATTTTTCCATCTTGAACAAACCGAAATTATGATAGATCTATAGATTCTAACTTGTTTAACCCATTACCACACAATCCCTACTTTTGACGCCCCTGAGAAAGAAGCCTGTAGAAATCATTGTGGGAAAAGGAGAATATGCTGGTAACCAGCATTTTCTCCTTTTCCCACAATGTTTTCTACCCCTCACAAAACAAACTTCAAATTTGCAGTCTCTTTTATTTTGTCGTCTGCAAATGCTTTCAATTTGGACAAGTCTATAATATTGTCGTTCGGTAATGAGTTAAGACGTTGGCAAATATTGTTGAAAGTACAATTTTGAACGGCTAACCACGCAGTCCCAGGTTTACAAAATGCTACGATTTTTCAACTTAAATTCATTCCCAAGAAAATTTTAATACAGTGACACCGATGTAACCATGTTGCTGTGCCGATTTCTAAATCTCAAATAGCAACTTATAGCCTAAGGGATTTTTTGTTCTTTGATACTTAAAAAAAAAAAAGAAAATTGTCTTCTTTTAGGCTACCTGTTCTAAATGGATGTCAACCCCATGTCGTTAACCCACTACCAAACAATCCCTCGTTTTGACACCCGAAGAATATCATTCATGACAACATTGTGGGAAATAGAGAAATTGCTTATAACAAATAATTCCTCCTTTTCTCACAATATTTTCTACCTTATATGCTACTCGTAGTTATCTCAACTTATACACTCTTTGAAATGTTGTTTGCAACCTCTGTCAATCTAGACAAGTCTAAAACTTTGTTGTCTGGTAAGTAACCAATTATCTAACAGTGTTTGTGAGTTGAAAAAGAGATAAAAAACGACAATAGTTTCTCTTTTTTCAATACTATTTTCTTCTTTCCTTTAAAACATCTAATTGTACGCTCTTATCTCTATGTTCTAATCTGCATCATCGAAAAGTCTTAAATTTTGTTGTTTTCAATAATTAATGTAAGCATAATTGCATTAATAGTCAGTGTATAACTGCAATGGCATATACAACAGTATTACACTAACTGCTATTTTCAACTTCTGTCACTTCTCCCTAAGCTTCCAAACTTCTCCCTAATTCTGCTGGAAGGAGAAGTCACTTCTCCCTAATTTTGGAGGCTAGCTTAGTCCCTGTATAAATTTCAGTGATATATTTATTTTTCAATTTGGTGAGATGTGAAATATCTAAATACCCACCTTTAAGATTCAACTGGTTGGTATGTACAGGTACAATGAATTTTATGGATCCCTATATTAGGTGATGACTTGCTTGATATCATGCATCATGGATGTGCATTGACCCTTTCCCAAACAATCCCTGCAGGTTTTCACAACCCCAAAAGAGAAGCCTTCTGAAAACCTTGTGGGAAAAGGAGAAAATGCTGATAGCCAGCATTTTCTCCTTTTCCCACAATGTTTTCTTCTACCCCTTCCAACACAAATTTCAATTCTTGAGTCACATTAATTTTGTCGTCTGCAAATGCTTTCAATTTGGACCAGTCTAAAATTTTATTGTTTGGTAAATAGTTAAGCCTCCTTTTGACAGAGAATGGATGTTTTATGCAACCTTCCGGAAGATAACGTGCGTGCAAACACACAATTTTGAAAATATGACAACATTCGCAAAAAGAAATGACTTTGAAATATTTCTTTAACTCTTTCCCAAACAACAAAATTTTGGACTAGTCCAAATTGAAAAATTTGCAGACAACAAAATAAATGTGAATCAAAAATTGAAATTTGATTAGGAATGGGTAGAAAACATTGTGGGAAAAGGAGAAACCAGCATTTTCTCCTTTAATTACAATGTGTTCAAAAGCTTTCTTTCTTCGGGTCCTTAAAAGTCTGGATTGTGTGGTAAAGAGTTAAGATAGCAATAATCAACCTAATGTAAAATCCTAAATCTTCACCAAACCTCAAATTTTTAGACTTACTTTCAACACCAAAGCTCCGTTTCCCTGTTTAAAAACAATACAAAACATGGTGAGAGTAGAAAGAATGCTGGTTACATTTAGCATAATTCTACTTTCCCAACGAAGTTTTGAAAACCTGCTTTCTTGGGGATTGTGTGGTTTACGGTTAATACACTTATTCTTGCTTCTCCCTGGTTTCAATGGAGCTAAGGTCAGACTCAGTACAACTAGCACAGCCAGCTGGGATTAAATCTGGATTTCATAATAAAAAATAAGAAAGATACCTTTAACCAAACCAAATGACAATATTTTAGACTGGTCCAAATTGAAAGCATTTGCAGACGACAAAATAAAAGTGACCGAAAATTTGAAATTTGTTTTGTGAAGGGTAGAAAACATTGTGGGAAAAGGAGAAAATGCTGGTTACCAGCATTTTCCCACAATGTTTTCTAAAGGTTTCTTTCTCAGGGGCGTCAAAAGTAGGGATTGTGTGGTAATGGGTTAAATCAGTGCCAAGGTACCTTGTTTATGACGGCAGAGGCACTAAGCCGACAAGGATCACATGACAGGGATAAGAAACCGTAGCTTGTCACACCTGATTGACATACATTGCAGCTGTTGATTTGGGAAAATCCCTGCTAATTGCAAAAACCAAGGAGGGAAGGAGGAGGAAACAGGATCCCAATCAAAAGCTGTGAAAATACTGTCAATACAGACTGCAAACAACAAGCATGTGCCTAATTGAGAATGTGAGAGCAATTCGTAAAGAACCTAACAGGAAAACCGCATGTACTTCACTGGTCTGTGCAAGTCATGACGGCTGTCAAAAAACTAATGCACATTAGCTAAGTAACCCTTTAACTGTTTACCAAACGAAAATTTTTTTGACTGGACCAAATCAAAGCATCTGCTAACAACAAATTAAATCTTGTAAATATAATTATTTGTAACAGGGTACAAAATATTGTGGGAAAAGGAGAAAATGCTGGTTACCAGCATTTTCTCCTTTTCTCACAATGTTTTTTAATAGGCTGCTTTCTCCGGGTCATCAAATGTCCAAATTGTGTGGTTAGGAATTAACTCTTTGCCACACAATCCCTACCTTTCACGGCCTTGAGAAAGAAGTCTATAGAAAATATTGTAGGAAAAGGACAAAATACTGGCAACCAGCACTCACCTTTTCCAACAATGTTTTATACCTTTCCACAACAAATATCAATTTTTTATACATATTTATTTTGCCGTGTGCAATTGCTTTCAATTTGGACTTAAGTCCAAAATTTTGCCGTTTGGTAAAGAGTTAACACACAATTCCAACTTTTAACAACTCTGAGAGAAAACTTTGTGGGAAAGGAGAAAATGCTCAGGTAACCAATGATGGTTTTGCTATTGTCCAGAGTGTTTGTAGCTCTTCCATTAGTAACCAAATAAACTGCATTTTCTGAAAGGCTGAAAATAAGTTCCAAAACAAGGTTAACCCTTTACTCCATAGATACTAATTTCCACGCATTGCTTGTAGGAGCCTTTGGAAAACATTGTGACAAAAGGTGAAATTGCTCGTGACGAGCAATTTCACCTTTTGTCACAATGTTTTCTATGCTATCAAAAGGTGTCATATACAAATAAGAAACGACTTCGTCCTTGCTGTTATTCAGGGTCAACTAGAGATACCACAGAAATGCCTTATGGGGTAAAGGGTTAACCCATTACCAGACGACAATATTTTAGTTTGGTCCAAATTGAAAGCATTTGCAGACGACAAAATAAAAGTGACTGAAAATTTAAAATTTGTTTTGTGAAGGGTAGAAAACATTGTGGGAAAAGGAGAAAATGCTGGTTACCATCATTTTCTCCTTTTCCCACAATGTTTTCTAAAGGCTTCTTTTTCAGGGGCGTCAAAAGTAGGAATTGTGTGGTAATTGGTTAACTCATTACCAAATGACAAAATTTAAGGGTGGTCCAAATTCAAAGCATTTGCAGACAACACAATAAAAGTAACTGAAAATTTGAAATTTGTTTTGTGAAGGGTAGAAAACATTGTGGGAAAAGGAGAAAATGCTGGTTCCCAGCATTTTCTCCTTTTCCAACAATGTTTTCTAAAGGCTTCTTTCTCAGGGCGTCAAAAGTAGGGATTGTGTGGTAATTGGTTAAGAGAGCAGTTCGGTGATCATCTAGAATAAGGCAGTCTTCAAGAGTGTAGATCAGATATCAGACTACAGATTCTGTGCCTGTCCACAAAAGCTGCTGGTGCCCTCTGTTGTATGGAAAGAGTTAAGCTAAACAGAAAGAGTCTAAAGATCACAGATCAGATTACACGGTTTGTGCAGTCTGATCTTAATCTGCACTGGCCACAAAAACAACTACAGTTATGCAAGGTGTTTTATGGGATTACCCCTTTACCAGACAACAAAGTTTTCAACTACATGTAGTCCAAATTGAAAGCACCTGCTGACCACAAAATGAATGCAACTGATTCTAAGATTTGAGATTTCTTTCCTGATTACCAGCATTTTCTCCTTTTCCAACAATGTTTTCAAAAGCTTTCTTTCTCAGGGTCGTTAAAAGTCTGGATTGTGTTGTGATAATTTAAGTATTTTTGCACCTCTTTGCATTTTCACAGAAGGTGGCAACATAGAACTTGCAGGAGTCTAGGCGTGTACCATAAATACACCTTTTACTTCTTGTATCAGGTTTTCCCCACATTATTATGCATAATTGTCTCTCAAAGTGTATCAGGAGTATATTAACCCTGTTACCACTGGCAAAATTTTAGACCAATCCAAATTGAAAGCATTTGCAGGCAACAATTTCATACTGGCTCAAATGGTGCAATTTGATAGGGTTAAAGGGTTAACTCTTTACCAAACAACAAAAATATAAACTGGTCCAAATTGAAAGCATTTACGGGAGGAAAAATAAATGTGATTGAAGAATCGAAATTTGATTTGGGTAGGGTAGAAAACATATTGTGGGAAAAGGAGAAAATGCTGGTTACCAGTATTTCTCCTTATCCCACAAATGTTTTCTAAAGGCTTCTTTTTCAGGGCCATCAAAAGTAGGGATTATGTGGTAATGGGTTAACCCTTTCCCAGACTACAAAAGTTTAGCCTTGTCCAAATTGAAAGCATTTGCAGACAACAATTTCAGTGTGGCTCAGATGGTGTAATTTTTCTTTGATAGGGTAGAAAACATTGGGGGAAAAGGAGAAAATGCTGGCTACCGGCATTTTCTACTTTTCCCACAATGTTTTCAAAATACTTCTTTTCCAGGAGTGTCAAAAGTCGTCATTGTGAGGTAATGGGTTAACTGAATGTGACTTAACTCTTTACCACACAAAGCTGACTTTTAACGACCCTTAGGAGGAAGCCTTTAGAACACATTGTGGGAAATGGAGAAAATGCTGATAACCAGCATTTTCTCATTTTCCTGCAATATTTTCTACCCAATCGAAGGAAAGTTTCATCATTGGAGCCACATTGATATTGTCATCTGCAAATGTTTTGTATTTGTCTATTATTTTGTCATGTGGTATTAAAGAGTTAATACCCTCGCCAGCACTTTGACAGAAACAAGAAATTGCTAGTATTCTGTACACAGACAGACACACAGACAGACAAACAGACAGACAGGCTGATTCCAGTATACCCCGAAAACATTGGTTTTATGGGGTATAACAAGACCAATGAGGATTGGACGCAAGACTCCTATCCCAGTGTTGCATCCAGGATGACCTCAGAGAGGGGGAGATCTCCCATCATATTATAAAAACGGGGGGAGTGAACAATTCTAGTGCACCACAGATAAAAACTTACCTAAATTAACTTTATTTAGCATGAATATAACTTTAAGATTATGTAGCATATTTACCTTTGAAAAAAGAAAATATCAATACCGTCTTGAAAAAGTCCGTAATACGTTTAGGTGGCATAATCCAGGAGAACTGATGAATTTAAATATATTCCGCGTTCAAATTTGGTACACAATTTAATCCTACACGTGTTGAAATTACTACCGGGATATTGCTCAATAGCACATATCCCAATACAAGTCAATTACGTAATCTGAAGAATTGAACAATGCCATGTATCCCTCTTGTCGATTACGTCATACGGGTATTTCCCCAAAAAGTTATCGGTTAACTGGTGTAAGTGAAACTGTAGACTGTTATGGTTACGACCTTATTTCGCTACAAAACTGATATGCAGGTTATTATTTTTGACAGGAATCGAGTACACGGAGCGTTTTCCATACATGTAAATTACAATTTTGTTGCGCACTGACTATTACAGAGCGGGGGATTATATCCGTTTCTGCGGGAGTTGCCACCCGAGAAAATCTAAAATTGCGGGATTTAAAGTAAAAAAAGCGGGATTTGCGCGATCGCGCGCCCTGGATGCAACACTGTATCCTACATATTCCTTAGATACTGAGCTACAGTCAGCATGCAGTTAGAAAACAGCTTTTGAAAACAGCTTTTGAAGAAAATGTTTAATCTTGATGTTTTTATGTAATGTATATCAGAACTAACAGACTATAATTCAAGTTAAGAAAAGACTATCAACTGTCATTGTCTTTTTACCTTTTACAGAACAATCCCATGAGGTGGAAGGTGAGTTTCTTGAAAACACTGTGTAAAAGTTAAGGGTATAACACTGGTCTGGTAACCAGCATTTCCTCCTTTTTTCTGGACATTTTTTTGTATTGCAAGGACAAACTGTCATATCATATGATCCACATAGATAAATCACTCCGATGAAATTTATTGCTTTATTATTTGTGTGGTGTCTAATGATGTCTTTTACCACATAACAAAGTTGAAGACATTCCCAATTTAAAAGTATTTGTTGATCAATAACAATCAAGATATGGCTCAAATAACTGAATTTATCTTTGATAGGGTAGAAAACATTTTGGGAAGGGAGAAAATGCTGGTTACCAGCATTTCCTCCATTTTCTCAAGTTTTTATAAAAGGCCTTTCCCTCAGGGTTTCAAAACCCAAGATTGTGTAGTACAGGGTTAAGGGTTGAAGTATCTGATAACAAGGGATGCAGAAACAGTGGCGTCTTGCTAAGAGCTGAATGACAAAAATGCAAGATAACTGTACACTGTATTTGTTTACAAAAGCACCTATGTATTCTCTTGACTAGCCTATTAATCTGTAACCCTTTACCAAGAATCCCATGCTTTAAAAAGCCTTATGACTGATTAATTGATTGTAACATGTTTAACAGAGTTTAAAGTCATAGCACAGCATCCAGTGAACTTAACTTGCTATATAGTTTGTGTTACCAGTGCTGTGTAAAATATTCTTCCCAAGACACTGGCCGCTTGCCCACACAACCATCGGCAAAACCATGATAAGCCCAGTGAGACAGGAATGAATCCTATCATAACTATCACAAACCCTCAGAAAGAAATTTACCCTAGCTGTTGAAGATTAAATTAAAACCAGCAAACCCCGGTTCTCAAGTCCTGTATGTATTCAACTGCTTATTAAGGAGCTCAGCCAAGCCTGAAGAAGTTGGCTTTTGAAAACAGAGAGCTAACCAGCATTTTCTCCAATTCCAACATTTTTTTACCTTCTAGCAGTTTTCCACCACTTCAAAGATGAAATTCCGTATCAATTTTGAGCCACACTTGTGGTGCAAATATTGTCTTCTTAGTTGTCTACATTTACAGTCCAATGCAGAGCAAAAGCCTAGTCACCATAAATTAAGCCTTTCCCAAACGACAAATTTTAGACTCTTCCAAACTCAAAGACTTTGAACACGACTATTTCAAATTTGATAAACATGGCAGAAAGTTCTCCAAATGGGTAGAAACACTGTGGGAAAAGGAGAAATTGCTCGTTATGAGCAATTTTTCCTTTTTCCCACAGTGTTTTCAAAAGACTTATACTGCAGACACGTAAAAACAAGGGCTTGTTTGGAAAAGGGTTAACTTACGTTTAACTTACATTGACCGTTTAACTTAAATTGACCGGACCAATGGTAAGTCTTTGACTTCTTGAGGTCCATCTCTTTGACTAGATACCAACGTTATTAGGAGGCTTGTTTGGTGTTTTCAATAGTATTTTAGTTTACCCTTTACTCCATAGATACTCATTTAGAACTACGCATTGCTTGTAGGAGCCTTTGGAAAACATTGTGGCAAAAGGTGAAATTGGTCATCACGAGCAATTTCACCTTTTTCCACAATGTTTTCTACACTATTAAAAGGCATCATATACAAATAAGAAACTGGTTCATCCTTGCTGTTATTTAGGGTCAGTTAGAGATACCATAGAAATACCTTATGGGGTAAAGGGTTAAATCAGATCAACCAGTGCTCTCTCCAAACCACTGATTTAACTTTCACAGGTAGACATGGCTGAACTAAAGTTCAGCTGTGGGAACAGAAAGAATGCCATCTTCAGCCTTTAACCCATTACCACACAATCCCTACTTTTGACGCCCCTGGGAAAGAAGCCTTTTGAAAACACTGTAGGAAAAGGAGAAAATGCTGGTAACCAGCATTTTCTCCTTTTCCCACAGTGTTTTCTACCCTTCCCAGAACAAATTTCAATTTTTCAGTCACCTTTAATTTGTCGTCTGCAAGACTGCAAATGCTTCAATTTGAACCAGTCTAAAATTTTGTTGAGTGGTAAAGAGTTAATACAATACAATCCAGAGATAGAAAAACCTCAAGAAAAGAAGGTTTTTCGGGATATCATTACAGTAACACAGAGAAAATGCTGGTTACCTGCATTTTTCTCCTATTCTCTAAATGTCTTCTACTGTATTAACTCTTTCCCCAAAAATCCCTGGTTTTTACGGGTCTGGAATAGTAGCCTCCTGAAAACATTGTGGGAAAAGGAGAAAATGCTGGTAACCAGCATTTTCTCCATTTCCCAGAATGTTTTCTACCCTATCATAGACAGAAATCATCTTTTCAGCAAGAGTTGAATTGTCTTCTGCAAATGCTTTCAAGTTGGTCAAGTCCAAAAGTTTGTCGTTTGGGAAAGGGTTAAGCCTTTACCACACAATAAAATTTTAGACCGGTCCAAATTGCAAGCATTTGCAGATGACAGTTTCAATGAGGCTCATATCATATTTCTTTGATAGGGTAGAAAACATTGTGGGATAAGGAGAAAATGCTAGTTACCAGCATTTTCTCCTTTTCCCACAATGTTTTCTTTAACTCTTTAACCACACAAGAAAATTTTAGACTGGTCCAAATTGAAAGCATTTGCAGACGACAAAATAAAGGTGACTGAAAAATTGAAATTTGTTCTGAGAAGGGTAGAAAACACTGTGGGAAAAGGAGGAAATGCTGGTCACCAGCATTTTCTCCTTTTCCCACAGAGTTTTCAAAAGGCTTTTTTCTCCAGGGGCGTCAAAAGTATGGATTGAGTGGTAATGGGATAAGCTTCTTTCTCTGGGTTGTTAAAAGTCGGGATTGTGTGGTAGTGGGTTAAAGACAAGACCATCTTTTAAGTCATATTTGTATCCTGCAAATTCTTTCAATTTGGACATGTCTACAATTTTGTGGTGTAATATAAGGTTAACCCTTTACCAAACGACAACACTTTAGACTTGTCCAGATTCAAAGCATTAGCAGACAATAAATCAAAATGCCTGAACTTGTCCTTGATAGAGTAAGAAACCTTGTGGTAAAAAAAAGAAAATGCTGGTTACCAGCATTTTCTACTTTTCCAGCAATCTTTACAAAATTTTTCTTTTCCAGGGTTGTTAAAGGTGGGTATTTAGAATTTTTACATCTCACCAAATTAAAAAATATATATATCACTGAAATTCATATGAAAAAATAATACAAAATCATCAATAATTAAGATTCATAAAATTAGAAAAAAAAATTTTTTTGATGGTATTCCCTTAAAAGGCTAAGTAGCCTCTTAAGCTATTTTTAGATTTCGCACCAAAAATCAATAAAGCATTGTAGGAATGTCAAGTGACTGGCACGTGACTCAAAACGCTTAAATTCCCTATCATAACAAACATATAATAATTATTTTCCATAATATCTTCTTCGGATGCTATGTTTGAAGCTTCTTCTGTGTATTCCTGTAAGTAAATGAGCAAACTGATCATCTAAAAATAGAATGTGTCTCCCGTTGGTGTCAACCTGGGCCGTAGTAAATCTCTAATTTCTCGTCTTGTCGGACGATTTACGACTACTGGGGTTTTATGAATGAAAATTAGAAGGCATTTGGAGTATAAGGATGATCTTTTTGCACTTTTGTAAAATTTTCGTCCCAAAATCTGAAGGGCCACCTTTAAAAACCAGAATCAGATCTGTTTGGTGAAGAGTTACCAACTATCATCAATCCTTGCAAAGAATTTTAATGCTCTGGGAGTCAAACCAACAACCTCCCTGTGTCAGAAGGAAGGATGTATCAGAAATAAATATAAACAGTGCAAGAATTACAACCCATAAGGAAATGGGCTGATCCAGGCCATTTTACTTGACAGGGGCCATAAACAATACATTCCAGCTTTATGAAGTATGTATATAGATACACTATGCTCGACTGGAGTAATTTTTTAACACTATGACCCTTTACTATGCTATCAAAAAAGTTTTAATATGACTGAAGAATACCTCTTCTTAAAACTCATGGACGAAGGACAAAATGCTGCTTAAACAAGCATTTTCTCCTTTTTCCACAATATTTTCTACCCTTTCTGGGCTGAGAAAATAATCATTCATTTCGAGGCCTACTCCATTTCACTGTCTGCAAATGCTTTCAATTTGGGCTAGTCTAAATCCTTGTAGTGTGGTTAAGAGGCAACAGACAATGAATTCTTGACCTTGTCCAAAATGTAAGCCTTGCAGAATAACATATCAAAATCTATTCTAAAGTTGTCAATATCATGTCTTGAAATATATAAAAAAAAAACATTGTGGGAAAAGGAGAAAATGCTGGTTACCAGCATTTTCACCTTTTCCCGCAATGTTTTCAGAAGCCTACTGTTTCAAGATCATTCAAACTCGAGATTGAGTGACAAAGGGTTAAAGTATTACCAGACAAAAATATGGCTGGATTTCCCAACTGAAAGCTTTGAAGAAGACAGATTCATTTATAGCGAAAAGTGTTTATTGCAATTTTTATTGTCATTTCAAGGACATGTACTGTAAACATGGATTTATACAATCATGTGTCAAAAAATTATCCAAGTACCAATTTCTGACATTTTCAACATGGAAATGTTTGCGAATTAAAGACACTCGTAATTTGTTCGTATATTTGTAATAAATTACATGAACAGAAAAGTTTGCATATATTTTAAATTTGCGAAAATTCCCATTTTGCAAAACTTTCTACTTAAACAGTATATCGCCGCGGCCAGTGAACCTAATATATCTATTATTAACTTTCCTGGAGTTTCACTAACCAGTGGAGGCATGATATTCTTCTATAGGTCTGATCTAGTCTACCAATTCTTTCTGAGGACTAATGACTGTTTTAGTCAACTTGCAACTGTATGGATTCATTCACATCACACAGGTAATAATTGTTTTGGTGATGGTTATGTGGGAAAGCAGCTAGTGGATTGGAAAGAATAATGTGTAGAGCACGGATGATAGAAAATCTAGGACGGCACCTTTTCGTCCTTACAATATAAGGGTCTGAAGTAAACTTGGGCAAGTCTGTGTGGTTTCTTTTTTCATTGTTGTGTGTGTGTGTTTGACGAGGGGTTGAACGGTTGCATCGTCGAACGAAACCCACAACCAACTTTCATTTCGATGATTAAAGAACCAACCCATTCTTCGTTCTCATACTTTCTATCTACATGTACCTCTAATTATGAAAGCTCTGTTCTATTTTCTGCCGGTGTTTTTCGTTCCATATTTAATATGTACAGGTTTGAATTTACATTTTTCCATCAACTTTTAGTGAAAAGCGCCAATGATATATTTGTAGATTTTAATCAGCTTCACAGCATGTTAATATTACTGATGACAGGCAAACCGGGAACCAGGGAAAACTGTTGATTTTAAAATGACTTAAATAGGTCTGTGTGATGGCGTCTTTGGGCAGCCACCGTACCGAAAAGTCTCGTAATAATTCACTTTGACACGAAGATGGTCCTAAACAAACAGACCTGAATTTTCAGAGTAATTATTCTAAATTCAACAATTTAAGTCATTCTGAATCTAATTCCAGGCATCTGACTTTTTACTTCGAAGATGGAACAGGTCCAAGCTCCATTTTGACAGGTCCATTGTACCCTCCGTTACCTTCGCCTTGTTTTCTTCCCCGGGTCCCATCTCCATTTCAGATTAGGTCCCAAAGCTCGCACCAGCGCTATTTTTCAGCCCTGAAGCCTTTTGAAAACATTGTGAGAAAAGGAGAAAATGCTGGTAACCAGCATTTTCTCCTTTTCCCGTAATGTTTTCTCCCCTTTCCAAAACAAATTTCAATTTTAGAGCCACAATTTTTTTGTTGTCTGCAAATATGCTTTCAATTTAGACAAGTCAACTATTTTTTTTGTTTGGTAGAGAGTAAAACACCATACAATCAATCAAGCAGCTCTGGGAGACTGGAGAAAGGGTTACATAGATGAAGTCTGGACACAGGTAATTGACCTCTCATTGTTTCTAATTACACCTTCAAGATGTGCTTAGAAAGCTATGAAACCTAAACAGAATTTTGGACACAATTTTACATGTATAAAGGTTTCTTGTTTATTTGTCCAGGAGTTTAATGCTCTCGTAACATCTAAGGTCATATCAAGGCAGTCAGTGTATCTACATATTTTTGTTTCCTGGCTTTCTCACAATAGTACTATTTTTCCAAGCCATTGACTACTTTCCTCATAAGCATCTGAGGTGAGAGGCTAAAATGGCTAGGCTTGCCTAAACCTGGTATCAACTCTGCAAGCACCAGGTCATGAGTCAGATAAGCTACCCAGCAAAGCTACTAACATGCAACAAGAGTTTATTAGACATGATTGATGAATAAAGACCCTGATCTTCCATGTTGTGATCTTGGATCTACTACTTTAAAACACTGTTTTCTGGAAACAGTGTTACAAATGGCAATAATTGCCTGATAGGGTAAAGATAAACCACAATAACAGACAAGTTCTCTGTACAAGTGAAAATACTAAGTAATTACAATTTCAGTGCACTTTTAAAATTTGTATAAATGGTGTATAAAAATATTTAATACCCCCATTCCACTAGGCCGCAATCTAAGGCGCTCTGTGCGCTCATATAGAGCGCCGCAGATCGCTGCCGAATCTGTGATTATGAGGACACACCCGCTCAGATAACTAGCAGATGGTGCTCCGCTGGCGATCAATAACGACCACTGAGATCCGATAGTGACTGAACTGTACATAGTCACTATCGTAGCCTCGCTAGGAGTTGCGACCTTATATGACCTGTTTTCGCTCCGTTAGTGACTCGAGGCTTTGACTCTCCTTTCGCTCCTTCCCCTGGATGGCATACTATAGTTGATTAAAGAATTTGTTGTGCCTACACCAGGTGGTCTTGAAATGCAAAATGATGATATGATGACTTTGTAGGATTAAGGTCCCTCTGTGCTCGAGGCATATATATTATGGACCATTAGAGAAAAAGAATCGGATACAAGGAAATCCGGTACAAGCCCCAAGCTCTTCTTCGAATATACCTCTTTGGTTCCTTAACGTGGCCGGTGTAAAGCACCGACACACGCAAGGCTACCTGTAGGTTCCAAACCAGTTCACCTCTAGTTGAGTGGGAAACACAACATGTCTCAGAAAGGTCCTGGTTGGGCCGGGTATCGAACCACGGGCCTCATGATTGAAAGTCCTGCATTTTACCACTGCACTACCGGTCTGAGAGACACACACTCTTTTTATATAGTCCTCCAAAAGTGTGGTCGTAGTGCCATCATATCGCCACTTGATCGTAACGGAGCGCTATCCTATCACCACTTGATCGTAACAATGCGCTATTGTATCGCCACTTGATCATATGGGAGTGCAATCATATTGCCACTTAATCGCAATGGAACACTACTGCATCTCTAATGGTCGCTATCAGATCACATAGGAGCGCAATGACTGGCATACTGGAGGAACATATGCGCTCTTGAGCGATTCAATAGCGCGATTTAAGCAATTAAGTAGCGATGTGACAGCGTCCCGAACAGAGCACCTCGGATCTTTGTGCAAGGGAGTAGACTGGTGGCGATCTTGGCGATCCGCTAAAGATCTGTTAGTTCTTGGCGCTCTGCATGGCGATCTATGGCACGCCGTGAGAGCACCGTGGATCGTGGCCTTGTAGAATGGGGGTATAATTTTGACTTTGCATGCTATAGGTATAGATATTTATCTCCACTTTTTTTTTTATTATTCTATTCCCTAGACTTCAGTTCCAAGTAAGGGATAGAAAACGAGTGCCGTGGTATATGGGAAATATACACGAGCGTTAGCGAGTGTATATTTCCCATATATCACGGCACGAGATTTTCTATCTTACTTAGACCACGTGACTATTTAGTCATGCTTTTTACGTCATATGCTCATATTTATAGTAGATAAAAAGCTTGTTACAAAATTGAGTCATTGTAATTGTTAAAATGGAAGTTTTGCATCTTGTTCAAAAGAGGCATAAGTAAGGTAATAATTTATATCAAAATGCTAAATTATTCATTATGATTTTAATGAAAGTTAACCTATTTGTGGATTGTTAAGATAGAAATTGTATTTGCCGGCAAAATTTTGAAAACGTTATGTTTCGATTGTAGATTGTCAAAGACAATAGGGATGTTCAACGTTTAGAACATACTATGTGTCTCTTGTAATTAGACAGTACTAGTCTATTTTATTACGAAACACATGGAATAATGTTAAGAAATATTGTTCGGTTTTCTTTTGCAATTAATATGTTCAATACGTAAATTTCAAGCAATTTTTGTAAGCAATGCCAAGGCCATACACGAAAACCTTGTAAACTTTGTACATAGTGCCATTGAGTTTAATCTGTAGGCTGCTAAACGCGACTCAAGGACCTTTAGTGGACAATGTAGATACAGATCAGAAAGCATAGAACGTGTACAATCTGATCTTGGATGTACACTTTCCGATAAGGCGATATTTTCCCCTAAATCTTTGAAATAGCCAAAGGTTAAGGGTTAAACATTACTAAACCAACCTACTCGTGTGTAGGTGAACTGACACGTTAAACGCGCATGCAAACTAAAGAGCTATCGAATTTGTTGTAATTTCTTAGCAAAAATAAGTGTTAATCCAGATTGATGTTTTAGAAAAATGGTTGTAAAGGCAATTGCATGTTTAAAGCCAAAATGTGAACATTACACATTAAACCAGACTGGAGCCTTATTTTTCTACCGCCTAAAGCACACTCCATTCAAGAGGTTGCTGTAGTTAATCGCTATTTGAGGGCAATATTGTGTTAATTGATTGTACATTGTGTTGACTTAGAATAGTATTGCACTCACACATGAAAATGTTATACCCAGTTCAAATCACACTTCAAAATTGTGTTACTGCAAAGGGTACATTTTTCCCCCGACTCGACATCGCAAACAATTGTCGGAATTCACGTGCGGGATATACTAGCATAGTATATCCAGATATGCAACTGCGGGAGTTGTATCTTCGATATATACAACGGAAATACTGAACGCTGATTGGTCAAGTCCCTACAAACGTGGTCTAATTACATTTATAGGTTTCTACAGAATACAACACTAACAAGCTTATCAGAGATATAATGAGGAATTCTGTGAGTGAAATGTAATCATGGCTTCTATTGGTTGATTTAATGTGACTTATTTCATTAATCAACCCTTTACCACATAATCCTGAGATATTTATTATGACTCTTAGAAGTTAAGCAAAAAACAACTTTCCCGCAAAATGAGGAAATGATGGAAACCAGCATTTTCTGAGTCCTCTCCATGCAAACTTTTCTACCCACATCATTATATTCAGACATACTTCATGACTTGAAGCATATCTGATTAGCTGTCTCCAATTTCTTTTATTATTTGACTGAAATGGAGTTTAAAGCTGTTTAAACAGTTTAGGTCATATCACAGTAATTGGCGCACCTACGAATGTTTTTCCCCTACTTTCTCAAATTCAGTACAGACACAACACTCTTTCCAAATCACTGAGGGAAAGGGTTAA
Organism: Tridacna crocea; assembly: GCA_943736015.1. Classification (NCBI taxonomy): domain Eukaryota; kingdom Metazoa; phylum Mollusca; class Bivalvia; order Cardiida; family Cardiidae; genus Tridacna; species Tridacna crocea. Next base: position 24,433,518 of record OX031069.1, read on the forward strand.
TGTGTCTTTTATCATTAATCAACTTTTTTCAAACAGAAACAATTTTTTTGCAGCTTCAAATATTTTTCATGAGAAAAGCTTAAACCCTTTACCACACAATCCCAACTTTTAACAACCCTAAGACAGAAGCCCATTGAAACATTGTTGGAAAAGGAGAAAATGCTTTAGGGTAAGGCAACCATATTACCACACAAGGTGTTTTAAACTCCTTACCAAACAAGCACAAGATTTAAAGATCCTAGAGAAGAAAGCATTGAAGAACATTGTTGGAAAAGAAGAAAAATGCTGGTAACCAGCACTTTTCTTCTTGTCCAACAATGCTTTTCAATGCCTTGTTCTCTAGGATCTTTAAATCTTAATACCAACAAAATTTTCCACCTTCCCAATGTAAACTTCAGTTTTCCAGTCACCTGTATTTTCTCATCTACAAAAATGCTTTTAACCCTTTCCCAAACGACAAATTTTTGGACTAGACCAAATTGAAAGCATTTGCAGATGACAATTCAACTCTTTCTGAAAAGATGATTTCTGTCTATAATAGGGTAGAAAGCATTGTGGGAAAAGGAGAAAATGCTGGTTACCAGCATTTTCTCCTTTTCCCACAATGTTTTCAAAAGGCTACTATTCCAGACCCGTAAAAACCAGGGATTGATTGGGAAAGGGTTAACCTGGACTATCTTAAATTTCGTTGTTTGGTTATGAGCTAAAGCATCAAAGTGAGTGGTATAGATATAATATCTGGCTGCATCCTTTGACAGTACATATATGTGCTGTCTTATATAGTCAACAAGTGAGGTTGTCAATGGGAGTGATAACCCATTACTACACAATCCCTACTTTTGACGCTCCTGGAAAAGAAGCCTTTGGAAAACACTGTGGGAAAAGGAGAAAATGCTGGTCACCAGCATTTTCTTTTTTACCCACAATGTTTTCTACCCTTCTCAAAACAAATTTTAAAATTTTAGTCACATTTATTTTGTTGTCTGATTTTGATTTGGACAAGTCTTAAAATAATGTCGTCTGGTAAAGAGTTAAAAAAACCCAAATGGGCACAACGTTGTGAAGGTTAACAGAGCTCCAGATAAGAGAGAGACAGAGTGATGGTATTCTAAATCCACTCCTTCTCTTTGAAACCCCATGTTGTGGGTATTTTCTATACATTCTCAAAAATTCAATCATTGGAGCCACATTTGTCATCTGCAATTGCTTTGAATTTGAGTATGTGTAAAATTCTATTGTCCTGTAAAAAATTCAATACCAAGAAAACATACAAATCTCCATCTAAAGCTGCTCTCACCAACTCACCCCCAACCACCCCAACCCGAAAAAAGTGTACAGAACAGTTGCATGCAATAGCTATACTGGCTGGGATTGGTTGCAAAAATACAAACAGGAAATAAAGTCTACGATTTAACTCTTAACTCTTTACCACACAATCCCGATTTTTAACGACCCCTGCGGAAGAGGCCTTTTGAAAACATTAACCCTTTACTCCATAGATACTCATTTCTACACATTGCTTGTAGGAGCCTTTGGAAAACATTGTGGCCAAAGGTGAAATTGCTTGTGACAAGCAATTCACCTTTTGCCACAATGTTTTCTACACTATCGAAAGGTGTCATATACACATAAGAAACGGCTTCATCCTTGCTGTTATTTAGGGTCAATTAGAAATACCATAGAAATGCCTTATGGGGTAAAGGGTTAAGGGAAAAAGAGAAAATGCTGGTAACCAGCATTTTCTCCTTTTCCCTTGATGTTTTCTTACCTATCAAAGACAAGTACAGTTACCGGAGACACGTCTGAATTGTCATCTGCAAATGCTTTCAATTTGGACAAGTTTTCATTTTCATCGTGTGGTAAAGAGTTAAGACCTGTCTAAATTGAAAGCATTTACAGACAACAAAATAAACGTGACTCAAAAATTGAAACTTGACTTTCGAAGAGTAAAAAAAATTGTGGGAAAAGGAGAAAATGCTGGTTACAAGCATTTCTTTCCTTTTCACACAACATTTTTAGAAGGCCTCTTCCTCTGGATCGTTGGAACCAGGAATTGTTTAGTAAAGAGTTAAGAGTAAAGTTTAAGTCATTTGGTAACTTTAGCCTACCAGAGTGGAAGTGGACATTTCCGCAGATGTACACTGTTTACTGTACACTGTTTATAAAGTTAATCTTTTGCCGGTGACCGTTTTCATTCATGAAAACCTTATCTTGTGTTTTACTAACCAAAGTAAAAAGGCCAAGGAAGTTGTTCTGCGGGAAACGGAGAAAATGCTGGTAACCGACATTTTCTTTTTTTCTCAAAATGTTTTCCATTCTTTCAGAGACAAATTTTTAAGATTTTGTTGTTTAGTGATGAGTTTACTTTTTTATTGTCAAATAATCTTTGAATTGATGACTGTCCTCAAAACTCATACAATATTACCGGTACCAGTAAATTGTTTTCTTTTCAATATACGCTACACAACTGTATTAATTTTACGGTCCAATAAATCACCGAAATACCAAAACACCGAAATACGCCAATTTTTTTATTATTATGTTAGTATGACTATTGAAGTTCAACAAATTTGTCTTTTTTTGTGGAATTTGACCCAAACAATGTCAATAGAGATGAAGGGCTGTTAGTTTAAATCATAATGACAAAATAACAACGTATCATTGAGGTCTGAAGTAAACAATGCACTGAGATAGACATATAGTACCACCGAAATACCCGCTCGACATTGTAAACATTTGCTGATTTAGGGATTCAACCTCCACAAGATTTGGCTGTTTTTCGCATAAAACATGATTAAATATAGTAATGATCACTATACTATCTGAGAAGATTAATGTCAAAGAAAAATGTCGTTACATGTAGCTATTACACTAATCACTGAATCATGTGGAGAACAATCACCGACATACTCATGTGTCAAGTCCTGACACAACGAAATACATGTACCTGACCTTTATTACAGAAAATACAGACATGGGAGGTATCAGATGGAATTATCACCTATATTTTATTTCTTAAATTATAAACACAAATATCTACTCCACAGAGTATGCAACTGCATTCCACTTGCGAACGTAGTACCTAAATTAAGCATTGTGTGATGTCCATTGTCATGCACGTGTCGCCTTAGACAACAATTCATTTCTGCCTTTTCCACTAAGTTTACGGAACAATTATAACTATACTATGTAGATCTAAAATCGATATTTGATTAATCGTCAGTAGATATGGGATTTAGACAGACAAGTCTACAAATTAAGGCCTTACATACATGCTTACCTGATTCCAATGGCGGCCATTCTAGATCCGTTAATTTTCCAAATATCACGAAAGAAAACCATTTTTTTCCCAAGTATATTTATGGATACAGACCTGAGACATCAACCTTCTAAAACAGCTACTGTAGTAAAGGAACATAAATTTGATGGATCAATGTATTTTACTACCTTGTGTGGGTATTTCGGTGGACAACGGGCTCATGTTTTGGTGAAAATCCATTATGGCGGACATCAATGGTACCGTAATTTGCTTAAATTTTGGGACAGTAAAAAATAATTAATTTTTTTCGTGTCCCAAAACTTTGGTCTATAAAAAATAATTATTTTGTCAGCTATCCAAAAACTTATGGTCAAACAAGACTATCTGTCATACTGAAAGTCATTCGCAGCTAACCCGTCGAATATTGCCGACGTTAAAATATTGGAACGTCACTGATGTCAGGTTTGCAAGGTGATCTATTTTTAGACAGATTGGAATTCCACTGATCAATTTGAGCACTAAGAGTTTAAAACTTCGCTTTTTCTCATTATTTTAGCTGATTATTAACTTGTCACTCATTATTGTCTGCGTCTTTGGATAGCGATGAAGATGTTATTGTGCATTTGTAGATAAATTCACAACATACCTTACCTCCTTACATGTACGTGAGGTGACGTTAATTCCACTCTGATAAGTACCTACTCGGACCGATCTCAAATTTGATTGGTTCGTCAATCTTCGATCGATAAACCTTGGGTAAAACTGTCTACCTTGATTTCTATTTATAGTCATTAAACTCGATTGACCATGAATTACACGCGTGTCAACTCTGTCAACTTCGGATGTACACACGTTATGGATCTTGGATGGAAGTTTATCACACCCTTTTTACACTTACGTTGGATTTCTGTTTGATTTAGGGTTTAAATTAGACTGTCAGGTGATCGTTTTTTTGTCTGGAATCAGGTAATTTCCATTGAAATCATGAGGGTTGGGAAGCATGCTTACGACGTTACGTGTGGAGAAATAAAACTACGCGAAAGCCGAAATAAATTTGCAACAAACGTTTTCAAACGGATTGAAAAATTTTCTTTTTCTCTAAATAGCTATTCACTGTCCCAATTCTTTGGAATAAAAAAATACCGATCTCGCTTTGCAATTCTTAGTATGTCCCAAATCTTTGGGTCATGAAAAATAATTATTTTTGCGATTTTTGATTGTGTCCCAATTTTTTGGGTGTCCCAAAACATACGCAAATTACAGTATATTGTTATTTTGTCATTTTGTTTTCAACTAAACACCTTTCATCAATATAAACACAAGTTTGTGTTAAAAACGAAAAAAATACATATTTTTTGTACTTTTATTACTTATTTGACTTAATTGTAAAACAAAAATTGGGGTATTTCGGTGGTATATCGTCGGACCCTTATTTCTATTCCGCATTTCAGAGGGTCTTTTTTACTATATTACTCTTAACTCTAAAATTACTCTTCCAAACTGAAAGTTTCTGTAGACCACAGCTCAAGAACTGACACAAATTCACTGAAGTTCTATGACAGGGTAGAAAACTTCGTGGGGAAAAGGAGAAAATACTGGTAACGAGTATTTTTATTAATTCTCTGCGGTGCGGAGTATAGCAGAGAATGTTTGTCTAAACCGGTTTAATGCACTAAGGTATAGTATACATTGGTTACGCACGTTTTGTCCGTGCAGATACGTGGTATGTACCGGTATATAGAGTTTTGGAGGCAAAATATCAGTTCCACGCCAGACGCGCTAAGGCACAGTCGTTTTCGGTACAGCTATGGAAGACTCTGAAATACATTCTTTGGTTAAAACCACGGTCAGGGAAGCGGTGAAGAGTTCTCACAGCGAGTTGTTGAGGGATATTGGCAGCATGATACAGCAGATAAGTTCGCCTGCTTCTTCTTCCCTTAATTCTTCTACATATCATTCCGTGTTGGACGCTCCCAAATTCAAACGGAGGAGTAATGAAGAGCAATTCAAGCAGAACTCTAAGGTCATGGCTAAACTGGATCTTGCCGAGTCACATATTGAGAAACAGAACATTGCAGACGCAAAAGAAAGCATTATTGAAGGTAAACTTGTTAAACTGTACTGTTTAAAATTCTACATTTGGGGGTTAGTTAACGACTTGGATGTAAAACATCATGGAAACGGGTGCCGAATGTTGGGTGTGGTCATGGCAGAATTGCATTTATTTCCGTCTTCGGAAACATTTTAAATAAATAATTACGGACTACGGAAACATTGCAGATATATAAATAAATAAAATAAAAATAAAATAAAATAAATAAGATAAATAAATATATAATAAGTGAAAAGTGACGGTAGCTTTTCGGGAACGGGGAGTCTTTCTTTCTTTTTTTCGTATTTCATTTCAGCAAGGGATATGCTTAAAAGGCGACAGAAATTAATTCAGTTGGCTGACGGTTCTGAGTTGGGTTGGAAGGTTGTCGCGGAATATGAGTGCAATCCCATAGCAAGTGACAGTGAGGACGAAAAGCGAATCCATAAAGCCGAGGCGAGGGCATCCAGAAAGGCTAAGGCTGACAAGGCTAAGAAGGGCAGGGCTAGAGCAGCACCATACAGGCGGGTTGGTAGGGATGAGGTGTCTGCTTCACAGAGTACTGGTCAGCTTACCGGTACGACAAGGCGTCCAGGCCTTTGTTTTGTATGTGGGAAGCCGGGTCACTGGAAGAACGAGTGCCCGCAAAACAACAGCAATAATAAGATAAGTACTTCTGTATGTTGTTTAACTTGTTGCACGAATAATGCATGTTATGTTGCAGGTTCTGGGAAGCATTGCAATTCGGAAAAGAGTCGTGGAAAAGCTGTTGACATGGCTTTTGCGGTAAGTTTGGAAATAAAGGAAACTGTGATTTCACCGGTTGGTCGTCTTAGCAGTCGTTTGCATAAATGGTCGGAATTAACAGGTAGCGCTTATATCCTGGACGTAATTGATAAAGGTTATAAATTACCGTTTTTTCAAACACCACTGGCTGTACATTTAAAGAACAATAAGTCGTCAAGGGACAATCCTGATTTTGTTGAGTCGGAAATTGCCTCTTTATTACATAAAGGTGTTGTTTCTGTTTCTGCAGTGAAGCCCGCAGTCGTTAATCCGTTAACAGTAGCGTACGGTAGGTCGGGTAAGCCTAGACTAGTGCTGGATTGTAGACACATTAACCCTTGTTTGCATTTATTCAAAGTGAAATTTGAAGACATTAAGGTAGCAGAAAGTATATTTCAGCCCTCTAGTTATGTTTTTACTTTCGACTTAAAGAGTGCGTATCATCATATTGACATTCATCCGAGTTATAGAACGTTTTTAGGTTTTTCCTGGGTGTCAGGACGTACTGTAGCATACTATGTCTATAATTCATTACCATTCGGAATAGCTACAGCTGGTCATATTTTTACCAAAGTACTTAGAGTTTTGATAAAATATTGGAGGTCTGTTGGTATCAACATCGTGATGTTTCTTGACGACGGGATAGGTGGTAGTACGGATTACGATCTTGCCACAAAACATAGTATGTTTGTAAGAGATTCCCTAACAGACGTTGGTTTTCTTTTGGCCGATGATAAGTGTGACTGGATACCTAGGCAAGTTGCTACTTGGTTGGGGCATGTTTTGAACTTTATAGATAATACGTTGCACGTTACGGATGATAGAATCATGCGTCTGGAAGCGCAGATCGACTCCATTTTACACGGGGCACAAGAAAGTAAATTCAGTCTGGTTAATGTGAAGTTACTTGCTTCCGTGATAGGTCAGATCATTTCTTTACAGTTCGTATTGGGTAGTTACGTTAATTTACGTACTAGAAATCTGTACGAGTGTATCTTATGTAGGTGCAGTTGGAATAGCCCCGTTCAATTAAGTAAAGCGGCTGTAGGGGAGTTGACATATTGGAGGTCGAACGCTCGTTATCTTAACAGCGTGGGTCGATGGTTTCGGCATTTCCCAGTCGTAAGCGCAAATGTCTACGCTGACGCAAGTTCCCTTGGTTACGGTGGTTACGTTGAGGTTTGTTTTCAAAGTCAAACGGAGGGCGGATCGGAATCCGCACGCTTTGATAAACCGGATACCGTGCATTGCGAGGTCAGTCACGTGGAAAAGGTTGAAACTACAGGTAGTTCGATGGATAGGGATTTGTACGAGTCATTCACGCCTGTAAGTGTTCTCTCTCAACCCCCGGAGGTGGGTTGCATGGTCGGTTCGGAAACACCGACGTCTATTAATTACGCCTATAGTAGTTCTACACAGCCCCCGGATGTGGGTTGTATAGTCGATTCTGAGACACTGACACCTATTGATTATTCAGATAGTGTTTGTACTCAAATCCCGGAAGCGAGTAGTTCTGTATTGACGGACAACTACATTGAGGGTAGTGTAAGGTTGGAGAGTAGTTCCGAACTCCCGGAGGAGAGTTCGTTTGGTACTTTACTTCACGAGAATCGTCTCCCGGAAGAGAGATACGAGATTTCCAGGCCACAAAATGTACGTTTTCTTGATCCATACAAAAGTTCTGATAGTTCTTTCCGGCTTATATTAGATTCAAAACCGAAATGTGTTATTGAAAGCGAGGTAAAATCACCAGAAAAGGTGAATGGTTCAGAAATATACGGATCATGGACAGGTGAGGAATCGCTTAAAAGTTCCACATGGAGGGAACTTGAAGCTGTTCGTAGGGTAATATTAAGCAATTTGAAATTGTTAAGAAATAGCCATATAAAGATATTTTCAGATAATCAGAACGTTAAGCGTATTTTACATGCCGGTAGTAGGGTTGACGAATTACAGCGTTTATCAATGTCAGTAAACGATATTTGTGATCGCAATCGTATAACATTTTCATCTGTCTGGATACCTAGAGACGAAAATACTCTCGCTGATCATTTAAGTAGGTGTCAGGATTGCGACGATTGGTATATTTCCACAAAATATTTCGAAATACTGGACAGAAAGTGGGGTCCTCATACTGTTGATAGGTTTTCTACGCATTATAATAACCGCTGTAAGCGTTTTAACTCTAGGTGGTGGGTACCGGGCACGGAAGCGGTAGACTGTTTTGATCAATGCTGGAGCGGAGAGATAAACTGGATTGTTCCGCCTCCGAGGCTTATTATTCATTGCATCAGGAAATTAGAGGCAGACAAAGCTTGTTGTACTTTGGTAGTTCCAAAATGGCAATCCGCTCCATTTTGGCCATTTATTACGGACTTAAACGGACATTATAAATCTTTTATTAAAGAGGTCAATACTTTGCCTCTTAGTGGTGTTATATGTAAAGGAAAGGGGAATAATGGGCTTTTTGCTGATGACGTTCTTTTATTTAGTATGGTAGCAATGCGTTGTGTTTTTTAATATGCACACAGCGGAAAAGGTATGCATTGCTCTATTGTAACAAGTTATATAATTATGTTAGCTCATGAAGATTTCTGATCCACAGGTATTGGTATAAAAACATCGCTTAAACGAAAGTTCGATGAGACAGGGGTTTACGTTGAGGATCAGGACGGGATCATAGATAGAATGGCTCATCAAATGTTATCCGCAAGAGCTGACAGTACAGTGAAGAAATATTCATATCAGATTAGAGATTTTGAGGACTTCTGTGTTCTTAAAGGTATTTCATCCAAGCCGGCTTGTGCTATCCATGTGGCTATGTACATATCTCATTTAATTAGCGCTGGTAAGTCAGACAAAGTGATTTCTTCGTCTCTTTATGCAATAAAGTGGTTGCATCGTATAAACGATTACGAAGACCCGACGGTGAACCCCACGGTTTCCATGTTGGTAGAAAGCGCTAAGAGGCTGAACTCAAAACCAGTGGTAAAGAAAGATATTATAAGCACAGAACATTTAGTTAATTTATGTGATCTTTATGCAGATTCCCAGGACGTCATTGTTTTACGCGATCTAACTATGATCTTGTTAGGATTTTCTGGGTTTTTAAGGTTTAATGAAATTGTTGATTTGAGATGTTGCGACATGCAGTTCAGATCGGACCATGTGGCTTTGAATATCAAGAAGAGTAAAACGGATGTATATAGGTCGGGTAAGGAGGTTTTAATTTCGAGTGGTCAAACTAGCGCTTGTCCAGTAACTATGTTACAAAGATATTTGCAATACTCCGGACTGGTTGCTAGTTCCGATTCATATCTTTTCAAGCCAGCTTGTAGATCTGGATCTAAATGTTTTTTATTGAAACAGAACAAGAAATTGACTTATACTAGATCTAGGGAATGCATTGTCTCTAGACTGAAATTAGTAGCTCCAAATTTGCATTTAGGAACGCATTCCCTGAGGGCTAGCGGCGCTACTACCGCAGCAAATGCAGACGGGGTTTCAGATAGATGCTTGAAACGTCATGGCCGTTGGAAAACGGATCTAGCAAAGGACGGATATGTGGAGGATTCTTTGGAAAAGAAGTTGTTTATAACCAAACAGTTAAATTTGTAATTACCTTTATGAGTGTACCAGAATTTGAATAGCATTCCCTTTACTACCATTTGTAACGTTCCAGCGATCGTCTCGGCTATTGCAAAAGAGTGTTTGTTGCTTTGTGAATGGTTATGTGTTTAGACTTATTAATTCTCTGCGGTGCGGAGTATAGCAGAGAATGTTTGTCTAAACCGGTTTAATGCACTAAGGTATAGTATACATTGGTTACGCACGTTTTGTCCGTGCAGATACGTGGTATGTACCGGTATATAGAGTTTTGGAGGCAAAATATCAGTTCCACGCCAGACGCGCTAAGGCACAGTCGTTTTGGCATAATGCTATTCAAATTCTGCGTTTTCATGTATAAATATGTATAAATTCTAAGTTCTTAGGCCGGAATCCGTCCGTCCTGTTTTCTTAGAGGTAGTCTGAGAGGTAATAATTTACTTCGTGCATTTGCTACGGAAACACGGTTCCTCTCAAAGAGGGGTTTTACGTGGGCGGCCAGTACCTCCGTAATAGAAAACACATAGGTTGATAGTTATGTGTAATTACGTCTTTAGACTTCTCCGCCGCTGTATGTAAATGCTCTGAGACATATATACATATATATATATATATATTTATATTTTGAATATATATAGTGCGTTAGCAAGTACCTAACGCACACGTAATAAAACTGCCTAGCGATCGTCTCGGCTATTGCAAAAGAGTGTTTGTTGCTTTGTGAATGGTTATGTGTTTAGACTTCTTCTTTTCCAACAATGTTTATCGATGCTTTGTTCTCGAGGATCTTGAAATCTTGTGCCTGTTTGGTAAAGAGCTGAACACCTTGTGTGGTAATATGCTTGCCTTACCCTTAACCCATTACCAAACAACAAAATTTTAGACTGGTCCAAATTGAAAGCATTTGCAGATGACAAAATAAAGGTGACTGAAGAATTGAAATTTGTTCTGGGAAGGATAGAAAACACTGTGGGAAAAGGAGAAAATGCTTGTTACCAGCATTTTCTCCTTTTCCTACAGTGTTTTCAAAAGGCTTCTTTCTCAGGGGCGTCAAAAGTAGGGATGTGTGGTAATGGGTTAAAGCAATTATCACATATTTCAGTCCTTCTCAGACAGTGTACATGTACATTTACTGTAGATCAAGATATTTAGACTGTTTGAAAGGATTACAAGCATTTCTTCCTTTTCAAGCAAAGCTATCTATGCTTAGATGTATAATCCTCAGGGCTTCCCCTGCAAGTTTTAATTTTTGCGCCATCAAATTCGCCACTTCATAAAAATTGGGGCCAGTAGGAGCCAACAGAGGTAGCCACATAGTGCTTTAGATCCTTCAGTTTATTGGCCAATGCTAAAGCTTCTAAATACATTGCTCAATAGTGCTGTACAAGCTTTCTTATGTTTCTTTTTCCCCAATTGTTTCAATGGTTTGAGCTGCAGGGACATAGAATTTCTATTTTAAAAGTAATACAGCTCCTTAATTCTATGACTGCCAATCTGTTAGAATTCCGTCAGTTTTTAAGAAATTCAGGAAGAAATTTGGGATTGTGTGGTGAAGGGTTACAACATCATTTCCTTTATCCTAAAATATACTTCAGTTTATTTTTAAAAGGTCCTTTGATTCTGGTCTTTTCTCTCAGTATGAGGGTCCTATATAGTTACTTGTTCCTGTGCTATCATCAAGACAAAATGGCCTACAAGGTGTAATTCTCCCCCCCCCCCTTCATTCAGCATTTTCACATCATAAATTCATCTGTGTTTTTCCTCATTATAAGACGTATTTTAGCACCTACTTTAGAGTTTTATACATATATTTGTGTAAACTTACTGTTTAAAGTCATCATCAAAGCTAAAGACAGTCTGAAATGCTTTTGATCGGACAAAGTCAAACTGACAAGTTGTTTTGTCATGGGTTTTCACGCTTTTTCGACAATCCACTTTTTCATATCAGTTAATTTTCAGAAATTGTTTTCGGTTTTATTGTGCATAAAATTTTCAGTATATATAGCAACTAACTCCAAAATCTGTCATTTTTTCGCTAGATAAGCAGATCTATACCATTATCATGTTTTTTATAAACAACATCGATAAATACACACGACAAATTTCTAGCCAGTGAAAGGATGTAGACCAGGTAAGGCATACTGAAGGCGTGGTTTTAGAGAAATTATGGGCAGCGACTAAATCTTGTATCTGATAACTGATTGGTTTGATGCAGGTGCTCAAAGGGGCGTGACAAAATGTTGATATTTGATTGTTTAGCAGTGGTGTGTATGCAAACTTGCATGTTGTGTAATTTAGACAAGACTGTTAATGAATGCCAGCCTGATAAGGTGTGATAAACAGTTACGCAGGCTTCCATAACACTTGATACAATACTGTGTATGTCAGAGGATAGTTTATAGATATTTGCTTGTCGCCAATACATTCGCCAGTGCTTCATTTTTGGTGCCATTTTTTCTAAATTTTCGCATTTGGCGCCACTGGCGATCGACAGCGGGAGCCCTGATCCTACCATTTAAACCCAAATCCCACCTTATTATAATTAACCTTTTACCATACTATCCGGAGTTTTAATGACCCTGGAAAATAAGACTTTCTGAAACATTGTGGGAAAAAGAGAAAATGTTGGAAATCAGCATTTTCTGCTCTTCAGCAATGTTTTCTAGCCATTCAGACACAAATCAAATAATTTAATGAACATCTGATTTGTCATCTACAAATTCTTTCAACTTGGACCAGTCTAGAATATTGTCATGTGGTAGAGGGTTAACTTAAAACCCTTTACTCCACAGATACTCATTTCTATGCACTGCTTGTAGGAGCCTTTGGAAAACATTGTGGCAAAAGGTGAAATTGCTCGTGAAGAGCAACTTCACCTTTTGTCACAATGTTTCCTATGCTATCAAAAGGTGTCATATACAAATAAGAAACGGCTTCATCCTTCCTGTTACCATTATTAGGGGCCATTTAGAGATAACATAGAAATGTCTTATGGGATAAAGGGTTAACTCTTTACCAAACGACAAAATTATAGACTGGTCCGAATTGAAAGCATTTGCAAACAACAAAATAAAAGTTACTGAAAATTTGAAATTTGTATTATAAAGGGTAGAAAACATTGTGGGAAAAGGAGAAAATGCTGGTTACCAGCATTTTCTCCTTTTCCCACAATGTTTTCAAAAGGCTTTTTTCTCAGGGTAAGTAAAACTCCGCACTGTTTGGTCTAAAGCTAAGGGTTTATTGTTTACCAATTCGACAAACCATAATCTATCAATACATAATAGAAATTCCATTTAAGCATGAAGCAATAGGCTGACGGATTGAGTTTCGTACTCAAACATTCATTCAATACAGCTTATATGATCCATGAAAAGACCTGCAATGATTTCTATTATTTCAAAATTACTTGTCAAATTTATGTTTAAAAAAAAATCTTCATGTCCCATAACCCTTCACCATTCAAGGTTTTAGGCTTGTCCAAAGTTAACACATTCGTAGACAACATCAAAGTGGCGCAAATTGTTGGAAATCGTCTTTCAAATGAAAACATTGTAGAAAGGAGAAATTACCAGCATTTTCTCTTTTTTCTTAACCCTTTACCACACAAAAAGATTTAAGACCTGTCCGAAATGAAAGCATTTGCTGCTGACAGTTTATATCTGGCTCATATGAAATGACTTTCCTTTGATAGGGTAGAAAACATTGTGGGAAAAGGAGAAGATGCTGGTTACCAGCATTTTCTCCTTTTCCCACAATGTTTTCAAAAGCCTTCTCTTTCAGGGACTTTAAAAGTCATCATTGTGTGGTAAAGGGCTAATATGCTTTCATGAGCCTTCCTTTGTAGTGTCATTTATGCATGGGATTATTTAGTTCAGGGTAAAAGAAAGCCAACATGCATTTGAAAGACCATGATACAGCTTATACTGTAATTCCTAAAGGAGAAATCAAGTGTTGACTTGTCTATGATTATGACATTTGTAGGAGTCAAACTAAATGTGGGCCATATGATGAAAATATGTTTATGGCTTTGAAAGGAGGGTAAAAAAAGTAAACATACAAGCCTGAGAAGAAAGTGTAGGTTACCTGTACACATCTTAATGAACTTTCCCTTTTTCCTATATTGTAGTATTTTTTTAAAAGCCATCTTTCAGACATTTCACTCTACATCTTTTTTTCTTTGTGCTACGTGGACTTCGACAGAGAAATTTGTCATCTGGTTAACCCTTGACCTCATAAGGCATTTCTATGGTATCTTTAATTGACCCTAAATAACAGCAATGATAAAGCTGTTTCTTATGTGTATATGACACCTTTTAATAGCATAGAAAATATTGTGGCAAAAGGTGAAATGGCTCGTCACCAGCCATTTCACCTTTTGCCACAATGTTTTCCAAATGCTCCTACAAGCAATGCATAGAAATGAGTATCTATGGAGTAAAGGGTTAACCCATTACCACACAATCCTTACTTTTGACGACTCTGAGAAAGCAGCCTTTAGAAAACATGGTGGGAAAAGGAGAAAATGCTGGTAACCAGCATTTTCTCCTTTTCCCACCATGTTTTCTACACTTCACAAAACAAATTTCAAATTTTCAGTCACTTTTATTTTGTCGTTTGCATAATTATGCTTTCAATTTCGGCACGCCTAAAATTTTGTTGTTTGGTAATGAGTTAAGAGTTTCAGCATGTATATGCCTAACTTTTACAATCTTAAAAATTCTAATTTCATTCATGATTGTTATGCATGCTGCATCCTATTGATGCCATGCACTTTGATATGATATAGCAAAACAAGTGTACTTATATTTGTATAGCAATACTTTAATGCTCCCAATATTAACTTCATATCTGGAAAAATATTAAACAGTTAAACTTTACCTGATCACAAATGAGATCCCACTTCTTTTCATCATCATAGCTTTTCAAAACTTTGGCCTTGTCTGGAGGAAGGTCCATAGAAGTCTGGAAAATTAAGACATTAAAAATTAGACATATTCGGTGTTAACTCTTTACCAAACGACAAAATTTTGGACCAGTCCAAATTGAAAGCACTTGCAGACAACAAAGTAAATGTGAATCAAAAATGAAATCTGATTTGGAAAGGGTAGAAAAACATTGTGGGAAAAGGAGAAAATGCTGGTTACCAGCATTTTCTCCTTTTCTCACAATGTTTTCAAAGGCTTTCTTTCTCAGGGTCCTTAGAAGTCGGGATTGTATGGTAAAGAGTTAACTGTAGCTTAATACTTCATCACATGGTCCCAAATTTTAAAAACTCTGAGAAAAAAAACTTTGGAATACCTTGCTGGAAATCCTGGTTAATACCAGTATTTTCTCCTTTTACATGTTACAACATTGTTTCCTATCCTATTGAAATTCGAATTCCATCACTGGAACCACATTTTAGGTTGTTGTCTGTATGATAATAATTATGCTTTCAATTTAGACAAGTATACATTGCTGTCATTTGGTAAGAAGTGAAACCTGTTCCTATCATGTTGTTGAAGCAGATAACTTTAACATGTTTCAAAAATATGGAAACACCATGAAAATAGGAGATATTGCTTCAGACATGCCTTTGAAACAATTACCTTCTGTTATACTAGAAATGTATGTGGTAGGTCACATGTGTTTATTTGTCCACCACATGATTTCAAGGATGTGTTCTATGCCATCTTCAGAGCCAAAGAAATCTATGGCAGCTAAAGTACATGTAGCAAAAAGGAGACCTTTGTTTCAGTTTCATTTACTGAATAAATCCAGAAAATACAGTACCACATAGTCATTTTAATGTATTAAAACAGCTGTCCTTAAAACAGTGTCAATTCAATGAGAAATTGGGTTTTAGGGTCAAACAATCATTTGTAAATTTACTGTTCAAAGAGAAAACTGCAGGTGTATCTAGGATCATTCTATCCTCTCAGGGACTAATTCCATCATTTTTAACTCATATAACCCTTTACAAAACAATCCTTGGTTTTAATGAACCTGAGATTTAAGCCTTTTTAAAACATTGTGGGAAAAGGAGAAAATGCTGATCACCAGCATCTTCTCCTTTTCCTAAAATGTTTTCTACTCTGTCAAAGTCAAGTTTCCATTTCTAAGTCATGTTTATTTTGTCATCTACAAATGCTTTCAATTTAGACAAGTCTAAAATTTTGTCGTTTGGTAAAGGGTTAATTTGAAACCTATAAGATATTTGTAAAATTAAATTTAATGCTTTGAAACTAGAAAAGTCTAAACTCTGATCTTTTGGTAATTGGTAAGGAGTTAACTCTTTACCACACAATGACGCCTCTAAACGACCTTGAGAAAGAAGCCAAATGAAAACTACTGATTATTCTAGACCAGGCAAAAGGGCAGGGAGGCAGGAAAAAGGGGCAGGGAGGAACATTGCCTTGTTGAATGACTTCTCATATCAGATAAAGGCAAATCAGTGTCCTTCACTCTTTTCAAAACAAGTTCTAACTATAACTTTGGATATCAATTGCATATTAAAGAAAAGAATAAGAAAAGATTCTTATCAACTCATAGACTCAAAGCAACACAATCTGACTATACACGTTTCGATTGCCATGTAATTTATGATCCCATGATGCACTGTCACACTTAGCTTTAATGTAGTAGACCCGTAACACTTCTGGTGTAGCATGGAATAAAAGTTCTTGAAAGTTGATAAATACGGATTTATACAGATAAAATACTTATGCATATTTTTGACCGACTAGAAATGCCTTTGATGTCTCTTAAAAACAATTGTTGATACTTTTGTTAGTTTTCAGAAAAGGGAGGTAATTATTAATTTGCTTTGTAATGAGAATACAATGGTTTTGGATTTATAATTAATAATTCTAGGAAGGAAAAAAAGGAAAATCTGGCTCGGTTAAAGTAGTACAATAATACTCATTTTAGCAAATTTTGTAGGATAATAATATTGTGGGAAATAGCTGTTTTCTATTACAGATCCACTACCTAACTTCTCGTCAGATAACAAAAAATGTTCGGAGTAATTATAAAAAAAAAACCTTCTTCTCAGCTGTTTTGAGAAATGACGATAATTTTGATTAAAAAAAAAAAGTAAAAAAAACTTAATTATTACATAGATCTAGAAAGAATTACAAAATGTGTAGGCAGGTCTACTGATGGAGTAGTGTACTACTGCATAGCCATTCCATAAATAGACTGCTAAAAATAGAACACTGCAATGCAGATTTTGCTTTAAAAAGATTGCCGATGCTTGAATAGCAAACATCGAGTATTTTCAAGATAGTTGGCAACTTTGGTTTACCATCCATACTTGTAATTTATGCAAAAAATATACGAAATGATAATCTCCAGCTGCAATAAGAGTTAATTCAACTTTATTTTAAAACTATTCAAGTATTCATAAATTTCACTGATTGTGTGACGTCATTTAAAGAAATTAGCAGACGTTAAAGTATCTGTGGGAGAAAAAAGTCAGGGTTTCGAGGGATAAAGGGATGGTTTAGCAAGTTAGTGACAGAGAAGGATTATAACACCCTGCTGTCCTGTCTTAACCGACGAAGTTGATAAAGGATAATTAGTGTCACCCTTAGTCTTAGATTGGCTGTATTTCACGAATATAGTCAGGTCAAAAGAAATTTATGGCGACTTTTTGTGATTGTGCAAGCTTGACGAGACAGAGCCGTGACATTGAAGATGAGTTTTTTGCCCATGTAGCCCGGTGGTTTGTTCTGAAAACAGAACAATATACACAAACAAGTTTTGTATGTATTTGATAAGGGCAACAGGGCGGGTGTTCACAGATTCGAGGGCAGAAGGGCGGAGTGAAAAAGGGGCAGGGCGGCGCGCCCTGCTATTCCACTCTAGAATAAACACTAGAAAACATTGTTGAAAAAGAAGGGAATGCTGGTAACCATTATTTTCTCCTTTTACCATGAAGTTTTCTACTCTATCAAAGTAAACTTGCGTCACATGAGCCACTATAAAATTGTCTTCTGCAAATGCTTTCATTTTGGATATGTCTACAATTTTACTGTGTGGTAAAGGGTTAAGCAGTCTGCTGCAGAAGGAAACCAGAGCGGCGAATGGTGCTGCCAGTGCTCAGCTGCACTTGCTTATTAGTAGGGCCATAATCATGTCAATAATATTTTGATAGTTACGTATCTTTTTTGGAAAAGTTCCCCTTTTGATAGTGAACAACTTGTCTGTGTCTTCTCAGCCATAAGAGCGTGAATCTTTTCAGCCACAAGAAAGTGACAAAACTTTTGCGTGACAGCAACAAGGGTACAACTCAGGTAATGACAGGATTATAATGATAGCTTGATTTTTGGAAAAAAAAAACCAGCCAAGCATAAAGTTGTCTGCGGTATTTTCCCATGTATGCACATGAAACAAATCAATTCCTTCTGACTACATTGTTTACAGTGCATAATTTTTTAACTTTCAATAAAATCAAGCAAGATTAACCCTTTTCCAGATGGCAAAATTTCAGCTCTGTCAGACATAATTTAAACTATTTGCAGAAAACACCTTCAGTGTGTCTAAAATGTTGCCATGGGGCCTGTGTACCTTCAGTCTGAAGGTGTCTGCTCCGATGCTATTTTTGTGACTGGTCTTCGCTAACACCTTCATATCAGCCATTCATTAAACGCTTATGGAAAAAATACGATTTTACCCGCATCTTTTCGAACGGCTCTATGCGACAGAATTTCCAGTGACAACTAATAAAATGGGCATGGATCGTTAGATAAATGATTAACCTTTACAAAAAAAACTGGTGTTAGTTAATATCCAACTCTTACCTTAGTGCAAATCTGTACTTTTCAACGTAAATAACCGTTGACCTACTTCACCAGAAATCAAAACATGGTGATCTTTTCAATGCGCATGTCTCGGCAGAAATCGCAGTATCTCTGACACGCTACAGGACAGTTTAATTGCGAATTTTGCTGTAAACAAACGCACCTTGATCGAACTTGACTGTATAGGGTTAGGGAACCAGACTGTACAAAATTCAAATTCCGTTGAGTGCGCATGCCTGACTAACAGAAGTCGCCGTGTTAGTTGTTTACAAATTACGCTGGAGTTATTTACGTTGAGAAAAAAGGTAAATTCCCATTGATTTAATTGCTATTTTGCAGCATATTTTTTGTGCTCTTAAAGATTAATCATTTATCTAACGATCCATGCCCATTTTATTAGCTGTCATTGGAAATTTTGTCGCAATGAGCCGTTTGAAAAGATGAGGGTAAAATCGTATTTTTTCCATTAAGCATTTAATGAATGGCTGATATGAAGGTGTTAGCGAAGACTAGTCACAAGAATAGCATCGGAGCAGACACCTTCAGACTGAAGGTAAGGGCCCGTGGTGCCATTCTTCTTTGATGAGGTAGAAAACATCATGGTACCAGCATTTTCTCCCGAGCCCCAATCTTTTGAAAAGACTTCTTTCCTCGGACCATTTTAACAGTGGGCTTTATGCGGTTGTTGAAGGTTAACAGTGTGTTAAAGTGTTAAAGGTAAGAATAACTACTGAAGTAAAAGTGGGTAAAATTCTCACCAAAACTTTTGTGAACCTTCGGTCCAACTCTAAAGGATCCGGCATTGGAAGACGAATTGGCATACTTGTGTTTCGCAGTTCGTGATGCTTGTAAGGTTGCTGTGTACTTTCAGAATTACCCATACTTTATTCCACAATATCGTTAAAAATCCAGCCAGTCTTCTCCCCAGTACAGATCAAAACTTATTTTGAACTGCAGGAGACGACCGGTCAGCCGTTATTCAGAAAATATTCACATAGTTGCGGCCACTCTCACTTGAAAAAAGATAATTTACTCCTTGAACGTCATTGTTCAATAAAAGGTCACGCACTTTACGCTAAAACAAAGGATAGTTTATGAGTGTTTACATGCTAAGTCCAGAATAAAGGCTTGTCACTTTTTTTTTTCCTTTTTCTGACTCACTGAAGTCTCGCGAGATTTGTTTCCGCAACCGGTCCGTTATTAGAATAGCACCGATTGTGAAAACTACACCGGTTCCCGTCGCAAATCGATTTGATAACACGATAACTGAAATTTGATATCAAACTCTTCGAAAACAAAGCAGTTTTGCTTTGGCCGTAAAAATATATTGTTGAGAAAATCCTTAAATCCATGTGCATTTTACAAGAACTCTGATTTAACTGAAATAAATGTTTCCATGCTCTTCATATTGTATTTCTGCTTTGTGTATTGGTGTGAAACCATGATTTTAGATAGCTAAGGTTAAAAGAATCATTTTAAAAGGCAATTGTATTGGTCAGAATCAAATATTTTCGCAAACCAGAGTCAAAGTATTTGAGCGCTTCTAAACTTATTCTAAATTTTGTATCTTCTTCATTTTTGAAAGAATTGTAAATCTGATGTAGCTTGCTACTTCCACAAATACAATATTTTTTAGTGCTCAGGAAATCTAGTGTAATTTTCAGAGTAGAAATGATACCAAATTAAATGCAATATCAAAGTTGTTTTGTTCACATGTCTCAGCAAAGCAAATGACATGGATGAAAAAGAGACTGCATATTTTGTGCATACTGTTCCTGACCTTCACTGGTCATAGAAGTAACACAAGTTGTTAACCCATTACCACACAATCCCTACATTTGACACCCCTGAGAAAGAAGCCTTTTGAAAACACTATGGGAAAAGGAGAAAATGCTGATAACCAGCATTTTCTCCTTTTCCCACAGTGTTTTCTACCCTTCCCAGAACAAATTTCAATTTTTCAGTCACCTTTATTTTGTCGTCTGCAAATGCTTTCAATTTGGACCAGACTAAAATTTTCTCATGTGGTAAAGAGTTAATCCTTTACCAAATAATCCATGGTTTTTACGACCCTGAGATAGAAGCCTTTTGAAAATGTTGAGGGAAAAGGAGGAAATGCTGGTAACAAGCATTTCATCCTTTACCCACAATGTTTTCTATACTGCTGGAGACAAATTTAATTTTTTGAGTCATGTTTCTTTTGTCGTCTGCAAATGCTTTCATTTTGGACAAGTCTGAAATTTTGCCGTTGGGTAAAGAGTAAATAGTCCTGACTGATTGATTGACTGTATTTGAGTTTAACCCTTTACCCTATAAGGTATTTCTTTGGTATCTCTAATAGACCCTAAACAACGGCAAGGATGAAGCTGTTTCTTATGTATATATCACACCTTTTGATAGCATAGAAAACATTGTGAAAAAGGTGAAATTGCTCGTCATGAGCCACAATGTGTCCCAAAGGCTCCTACAAGCAATGCTTAGTAATGAGTATCTATGGAAAAAAGGGTTAACAGTGTTTTCCCCATAAGGCATTTCTATGGTATCTCTAATTCACCCTAAAAAACAGCAAGGATGAAGCCGTTTCTTATGTGTATATGACACCTTTTGATAGCATTGAAAACATTGTGACAAAAGGTGAAATTGCTCGTCACAAGCAATTTCACCTTTTGCCACAATGTTTTCCAAAGACTCCTACAAGCAATGCATAGAAATGAGTATCTATGGAGTAAAGGGTTAAGGAGGCTAATCTTTCTCTAGATTGCCAGCAAAATATTAGTCTTCTCTTTTGGACTGGGCTCAAAGAATTAACTCTTCACCAAACGTTGGAATTTTACATCCTCCATTTGACAGCATATGTAGACAACAAAATAAGTATGTAAAAGAAGTAGGATAACTAAAGCTTCACACAGCAGCGCATTTACGCCTGAAGGCACTCGACTGTAAAATGTGTTAAAATCGAGAACATCTAAAGAGATCCAGATTTTAGGAGTCACGTGCACAGCTACACATCATAGAGATTCATTCTGGTAAGTTTGGATTTATTCCGATGAAAACTATCGGAGGAGTTGAGCACGCAAGAAATTAGTAACAGACAGACAGACAGATGGATGGACAGATGAATGACGTCATTATATAATACGAGGGGCATTTCTAAAGTCCTTAAAGTGCCGGCGGGTTATTAATATAGTAAAACCAAGGGTGTATATACTTATTTCAATCCTTCAAAGTACTCTCCGTTGTTGTTCACACACTTTTCTAGGCGTCTGATCCAGTCATGAAAAGCAATTTTGAACGCTTCCTTAGGTATACTGTTTGTACACTGGAACAGCGCGCTGCCTACAGCATGGCGCGACTCAAAGCGGCGACCTCGCATGTAATCCTTGATGTATGGGTTCAACCAAAAGTCACATGGAGAAAGGTCGGGACTATATGCGGGATGTGGTAAAGTTGTAATGTGCTGCTCTTTCAAATATTCTTCAACGACAGCGGAGCGATGGGCCGGTGCGTTATCATGGAGCAGGTGTATGCCGCGCACCCCTGTGCGTGGGCGCTTGCTAGTGTAGTGCTTAACCACTGTAGAAAGGACACTGGTTTTGTAAAATGCTTCTGTTACACTGGTGTGCTGAGGGACAGGAACTTGGGCAACCATGCCGTCGGAATAAAAAATTAGAGCGTACATAATGCGTCTGACACCCCTGCTTCTACGCGCTATTTGAGGCCTTTCATCATTTTCGCGTATCCAAACTTTGTTGTTCTCCTTGTTTTCAGGCTCAAAAAAGTACAGCCATGTTTCATCGCCTGTAACTATTTCTCTCAACCTCCTTGAGTCACAATCCTTGTACGTATGGAGAAGCTCTGTCGCTTTATTAACGCGGTCCCTCTTTTGCTCGTCAGTCAATAAATGCGGGACCCATCGCGCACAAACCTTCCTTAGCCGTAGCCGTTCTTTTAAAATCTGAAAGACAGCCGACGAATTTAAGCCCGATATCTCGACGACTTCTTGCACTGTATATCTTGCGTCTGCGTCTGAGGGATTTCACACAGGCAACATCATTTTCCGACACCGCCGACAGAGGACGACCTGATCGGGGGCCATCTTTGACGCTCTCCCTACCCTGCCTAAATAGTCTTATCCACCGTGCAACCACTTGGAATGACAGAGCATTATCTCCATATATCTTATCCAAATCGGCTTTAACCTCCGACGCTTTGAAACCGAGTAATCCGCGAATTTTACAATAAGCGCGTTGCTCCTCCGCCACAGAGCCACCATTCACGTCCGCCATTTTGGCCAGTCTGCTCGACCATGCTCATTTCAAATGCTGATTGTTCAACTTTGCACGGGTAATTCGAGAAAAAAATGCACCGATGTACAGATAAATGTTTGGCCTTGTATTTGGTATGCATTACACTGACATGCATTCAAAACCCGTGCACCTACTGCCCAACTTTAAAGACTTTTAAAATGCCCCTCGTACGACCCTTTGGGCCTATACAGTTGTAATTATTAGTAAGAAAAGAACTCCTCGAGATAATTTCTCCAGGATGTTAAATCTCCACATTGTAAGGTAAAGGGTTAAGAAGATTGATCTTCATCAGGATTATCAGTAAAATGCCAGTCTGATCTTGATCTGTACCTCACCCCTTGGGGTTGAAAAAAGGGTTCATATACAATAGACTCACATAATTTTGTATATTAAGTATTCTCTCCATTTATTAATTGATTCCATAGATACTCATTTCTACGCATTGCTTGTAGGAGCCTTTGGAAAACATTGTGGCAAAAGGTGAAATTGCTCGTGACGAGCAATTTCACCTTTTGCCACCATGATTTCTATGCTATCAAAAGGTGTGATATATACAATAAGAAACAGCTTCATCCTTGCTGTTATTTAGGGTCAATTAGAGATACCATAGAAATGCCTTATGGGGTGAAGGGTTAAGTTGCAACACTGTACAATCTATACAACAGGAATAAAATCAATAGAAAACAAAAAAAATACATGTGAAGATTAATACAATGGAACAATGCAAAAAAAAAAAAGAATGCCCATTAACCCACGACTTCCCCCTGAATCATATTTTGCGGCTGTTAACTGTTAACCTATTTACCAAACCATCACAAGTTTTAATGACCAGGAATAATAATTTTGAAAACATTCTGGGAAAGGAAGAAAATGCTGGTAGCCAGCATTTTCTCCTTTTCCCAAAATGTTTTCTACTTTTTCAAAGACAAATTCTAAAATTCGAGCCCAATTTAGTGTGTCACATGCAAACACTTTGAAAATGAATGTTTCTCCGACTTTCTTGTTGGGGTAAAGTGTTATCCCCTTTACCATACAAACATGACTTTCAAAGACCATGATGGAAAGTGGTTTAACATTTTCTCCTTTTCCCACAATATTTTTGACTGCATCAAAATCTGTACAACACAAGAATTTCAACCAACTTTCATAAGTATTTGGAAGAAATATGGCATCTTGAGCACACATTAGGTTTTACTATGAATGAATGTTTGAGTGACCTAAACTTCACCTGACCTGATCCACAATTATTTTGTTGTCTGCAAGCGCTTTCAATGTAGACAAGTATAGAATTTCTGTGTGTGGTAAAGGGTAAATTATCTTTTGCAATTATGGGTACAGTACAGTACATGTTAAAAAGGAGCAATATAGCAAATGATGGACAGTTTCTACTCATACCATAATATTTTCAGAAGTGGACTGCTGCAGGAAAAAAACAAAATTCCCTTGTTTATCTTTTTACCAATTGACAATTCTTTTGACTGGGATAAATTCAAAGCATCTGCAAACACAAAATTAAATCTTGGTAATATGATGATTTCTGACTTTAATAGGTTAGAAAATATTGTGTGGAAAAGGAGAAAATATTGGTTACCAGCATTTTCTCCTTTTCCCACAATGTTTTCCATAGGCTTCTTTCTCAGGGTCGTTAAAAGTCTTGGTTGTGTGGTAAAGAGTTAATACAATACAGTAGTTACTCCTTTTTTTAAACTCAATACCAAACAACAAAAATTGAGACTGACCCAAATTGAAAGCATTTCGCAGACAACAACTTACAGATAGCTAAAATGCTGGAATGTGTCCTCCATAGAGTAGAAAACATTGTGAGAAAAGAAGGAAATGCTGGTTAACAACATTTACTTCTTTCCCCATAATGTTTTCGAAAGCCTTCTTTCCCAGGGCCATGAAAACCTGGAATTGTTTGGTAAAGGATTATACAAAAAGACTTGCACATTGTTTTGTAATCTTCATCCTTTAACTCTTTGACTCACAATCCAGACTTTTAACGACAGAGAAAGAAGCCTTTTGAAAATATTGTGGATATTCTACCCTTCCTGAACCAAATTTCAAATTTTCAGTCACATTTGTCATCTGCAAATGCTTTGAATTTGGACCAGTCTAAAATTTTGTGTGGCATAGAGTTTATACATAAATGCCTCAAATTAATTCTTGCCAATTCCTGCCACAAAGACACTCAAATTTATCTTTAGTTAAACAAAATGGTTCTAACTCAGTATTATTTAACTCATTACCAAACCACAATCTCTTAGGATTGTCCAAATCCAAAGCATTTGCAGACGACAAAATAAAAGCGACTGAAAATTTGAAATTTGTTTTTTGAAGAGTAGAAAACATTGCGGGAAAAGGAGAAAATGCTGGTTACCAGCGTTTTCTCCTTTTCCCACAATGTTTTTTAAAGGCTTCTTTCTCAGGGTCATCAAAAGTAGGGATTGTGTGGCAATGGGTTAATCTTATTAACTTTTTTATGTATAATAATTGTGTGTTGATTGATTGATTGATTGTAAGGTGTTTAACACTATTTTCAACATTACTTTAGTTACTTCATGATGTCCAGTGCATCTATCAATGCTTTCCTAGAGTTTCTTTTACCAGTGCTCTGCAACAACATTCTTTCCAAGCCACTGGCTGCTTTTCCCATACAACTATCATCAAAATATTGCTCAGCAGTGCGAGAAAAATAATTCCGGTCGTAATGACTATCACCTTGGAGAGAAAGTGGTAGAGCCAAGGATCAAGAAGGGTGACCTTGTGTTCAGAAGTCCTGAATGCTACAAACTGATCTAACAGGGTTTGGCAATAGCTGTGTGCAGATGAAAAAGTAGTATGAGCTCTTTCTGAGTTGAGCCAATTGCAATTAATTGCAATTCCAGACTGTTATTTACCGGTACCAAAATGTATAATGCCTAACTGAAGGTGGATATCCTGTCTGAAAATGCAAAGGAGCCATGCTCTGGCAAAATGGGGCTTAACTCGTTACCAAACGACAAAATTTAAGTTTTGTCCAAATCAAAAACATTTGCAGACGACAAAATAAAAGTGACTGAAAAATTGAAATTTATTTTGTGAAGGGCAGAAAACATTGTGGATAAAGGAGAAAATGCTGGTTACCAGTATTTTCTCCTTTTCCCACGATGTTTTCTAAAGCCTGTTTTCTTAGGGGCGTTAAAAGTAGGGATTGTGTGAGAATGGGTTAACTCTTTACCACACAATCCCTACTTTTAACAACCCTAAGAAAGAAGCCTTTAGATAACATTTTAGGAAAAAGGAGAAAATGTTGGTAAACAGCATTTTCTCCTCTTCCCACAATGTTTTCTACCCTTCCCAAGACAAATTTCAGCTTCTGAGCCATACTTACATTGTCGTCTGCAAATGCTTTCAATTTGGACTGGTCTACAATTTTGTCGTTTGGTAATGAGTTAACTCTTTACCAAATGCCAATATTTTAGACTTACACATTTGCAGGCAACAAAATCAACCCTTTACCACGCAACTAAATTTTAGATTTTTCTAAATTGAAAGCATTTACAGACGACAATTTCAGTGTGGCGAAAATGATGCATTTCTCTTTGATAGCGTACAAAACGTTGTGGGAAAAGGAGAAAATGCTGGTTACCAGCATTTTCTTCTTTTCTAACAATGTTTTCAAAAGACTTCTTCTTTAGAGTCATTAAAAGTTGGCATCTTGTGGTAAAGGGTTAATGTGGAAATTTGTTTCTGGAAGGGTAGAAAATATTGTGGGAAAAGGAGAAAACACTGGTTATCAGTATTTTCTCCTTTTCCCACAATGTTTTCAAAAGCCTTCTTTCTCAGTGTCGTTAAAAGCCTGGGTTGCGTGGTAAAGAGTTAAAGTCTTTCCCTATTGCAGAGTAAGACAACACTAGAAACTTTAACCCTTTCCCAAACAGCAAATTTTTAGACTCTTCCAAACTGAAAGAGTTTGCAAATGACAACTTTAAATTTGATTACAATGGTGAAAACTTCTCCAAGTTACCAGCATCACATAATCATGGATCCATGAAATCTGTTTCATCTCACAACAGATTAAATCACCAGATAGACTTATCCTTCAACAGGCAGAAATTTAGTTTTGACCAAGGCTGACCGGGGTTGCTGCATTTTAAATATACCGAAAGCCCGCTCCTTACAGAACACAGCTCAAATACTTTCCGGAATTGGAAAGTCTTAACATTTTGCTCTTTTGTAAAGACATAACCTGTACCAGACGTAACAAGACGGAAATGCTTAGCTATCAGTGTTTTATTTCATGCTTTCCGTAGGATATTGAAAAACAGCAGTGAAAATATTTTTCAATATTACACAGGTATGATCAGTGAAATACCGATTTTCATGTTCTTGTTGCCTAGGTAAACTACGCATGCCTCACAACCAGATGGGAATATGATGTCATTTACCTTACATTTCTCACGCTTGACGTAATATTGTAATGCGTTGCCATGTGGGGGAGTTACACCACAGGCAATAACGAATAAGAACTGTATTGGATATTGATAAAGCTCCTCCCAGAAAGGGTTAAAAGCATGAAATAAATTGAATATTTGTCTTTTTCGGTGACAGATCGAAATATATTTCATCTCGTGAACACCATGGATATTTTCACTCATGGCTGCTCCACTCATGAAAATTTTACCAATGGTCTTCACTCGATGAAATGAATTTCAATCTTTCACACACAAAAAAATTATCCTCTATTTCTTCAGTAAAAATTTTAGTTCAAAAAGGGACCTAATTGTCAGAATGTCTTTAGAGTTAGCTGCCCTTCTAATACTGGTTCCGCTTTTGAAAGTACCGTAAACAAGTAAACAATCAGCCAAAGTCTGAAGTAAATATCTGTTATAATGAAAGAGAGTTTTCATTTGATCAAGGGAAAACCCAGATACAGACAATGATATGGCCATATCAATACCTCCCACTCTCTTGCACTTAGGATCATACCCATTCACCAGTGTAGTTGTCTCGGAAAGTAGTCCATCATCATGTGATATTTTTGTCACATGACTACAACTCAGAATGGCATCACAAACACCGGTGAAAGAAAGACCACTATTGATTGTTTTGTGTGCTGTTAAAACAGCATATGGCCAATCAGACTTAAAGGTAGGAAATGTGAAAAAAGGGGATTTTCCAAAAAGCTTACATATCTTTTAAAG
The DNA here is from genome assembly GCA_943736015.1 of Tridacna crocea. NCBI lineage: Eukaryota > Metazoa > Mollusca > Bivalvia > Cardiida > Cardiidae > Tridacna > Tridacna crocea. The sequence goes on from OX031069.1 coordinate 24,461,537, forward strand.
GATGATGACTTGATTTTTTATCTTACAAACTCAGATCCATCAGTGTGTCAAAACCGTTGTCCTAATTCAGGGCACAGCCATTTTTTTACAGTTGGTGTAAGATTCTGATCAGTAAAGAAGCTTGAAAGTTCCATTGTATACAGGTAAATTCATCAGTTTGAGTGCACCTATAATGAATCCAGAACCATATTTCCTTTGTCTACTTTATTATGTTACACATGAAATAGTTAAACGATGACAAAACATCTTTTCCTCGAATTTGACAAGATTCTTGTCATTTAGCCCATTGCAGAGATGTTTGGTGAGAGTAATGAATGACAACTCTGCTCCGAGAATGAATACCTCCATATTTTCTCTGAAAAAAGCGATCCCAAGTTTTCACATGATCAAGATGACAACATAGACCATGATATGGCCCCAACTCATACCTTGACTTTTTCTTCAAAAGCAGTCCAGATAAAAATTAATAAAGGTCTTTAGTCTTCCTAGACTTAATAATTTTTCATGAGTAGATGATTTTGAACACTTCTGGGCAAGTGCTCATTATTGCAAGTCTGACAGACTCAGAGTCTTTCTTTAAACACTCTTAACTCTTTACCAAACGACAAAACTTTAGGTTTGTCCAAATTGAAAGCATTTGCAGACGACAAAATAAAAGTGACTGAAAATTTGAAATTTGTTTTGTGAAAGGTAGAAAGCATTGCTGGAAAATGAGAAAATGTTGGTTACCAGCATTTCCTCCTTTTCCCACAATGTTTTTCTAAAGGCTTCTTTCTCAGGGTCGTTTAAAGTTGGGATTGTGTGGTAATGGGTTAATCAAGGTAGTAGACACATAACACTGCAAGTGTAACATGTTATAAAATTCCTTGAAAGTTCGGATTTATACAGATCTAATCTTTTTGCACATTATTAACCGACCAGAAATTCCTTTGATGTCTATTTTGAAATTATTTGTGGATACATTTGTTAGTTTCCAGAAAAGGAAGGTAATTATTGTCTCCCTTTGTAATGAGACTGTAGTGGTTTTAGATTTATAAATGATAATTTTAAGAAGTTAAAAATATGGAAAAAGTGACTTGGTTAAAATAGTACAATAATACTCATTTTCAATCATAACAAATTTTGTATGAGAGTATTATAGTGGAAATCGCTGTTTTTTTTATTACGGGTCCACCACCTTAAGTACATCTAGTAACAAAGTGAATTAGTCTTGGGAAACCATACGATATTATAAGGACATACAGTGTAGACATCATATATTTAGATCACAGTTTAGCAATGAAAGCCTAAATACAGGGTGGGCCAATAAAATGTAAACAGTTTTGTAGGCTTGTCATTTCCAGGAAAATTCACATTCCTTTCTGAATTTCTGGTAAATTGTAGCTGAGACATTAGATTTTTGTTTCCAAGCAACAATGGATCCAGCAACTTGATATTCGGTGCTGGAGAGGATCAAGATCATGGAGGTATATTTCGCGACTAAGTCACTCATCCAAACACAGAGACAATTACATAGAGATTTTCCTGGCAGAAATGCTCCAGCCAGAACCACTATTCTGCGCCTCTTGAATAAATTTAGGGAAACTGGAAGTGTTCAAGATAAGAATAAAGGTTACAGTGGACGACCGAGGTCTGCTAGGACAGACCCCAACATCGACAATAGTGGCTCTGGTTGGAGCATTTCTGCCAGAGAAATCTCTACGAAATTGTCTCTGTGTTTGGATGAGTGACTTAGTCGCAAAATAGGTCTCAATGATCTTCATCCTCTCCTGCACCTAATATAGAGTTGGTGGATCCATTGTTGCTTGGAAACAAAAAATCTAATGTCTCAGCTACAATTCATCTAAAATTCAGAAAGGAATGTGAATTTTCCTGGAAATGACAAGCCTACAAAACTGTTTACATTTTATTGGACCATGCTGTACATTAATTAGACACTGTATCGCAATGAAAAGCCTTAGTTATCATAGATGGTTGCACTTTCGTGAACTTCATAATATACTGAAGACCAACAAATTTAGTATCATACTTTAGTTCAGAGTCTGTAGAAAATGCCAGGCTAATCAGGGTTTTGACTAACAGAAAGTTAAGTTAGATTTTTGCAGTTTAAATGAAGGTGCACGTGGTACTAAAATCAAAGTTGCAAAAGTACTCAAAGACTAAGGTAACATTAAAGTTAGGTTTTTTTAAAAGTTCTTGTAATTTTTCAATCAATATCTTGTATGGCCACCTCTGCTGTCGATAAAGGCAATTATTCAACGTCACATAGACCTTACATAATGTAAAATCATTGCATCAGCAATGTTATTCCATTCCTGAATGAGAGCAGTCAAAATCTGATTAGCCTGGCATTTTCTACAGACTCTCAACTAGAGTATGATACCAAATTTGTTGGTCTTCAGTGAAAAATGTGCCAAGAAATAAAAGAAAATTAAGTGCACACTTTTTTATGGAACTGAGTATATGATATATGATGCCATTCATTTTTGTTTATCTCTGGTCCCTGTGCTAAGTCTAAAGGCACCTTTTACTTGAAGAGTTCCATTGATGAACTAGACATATTGCTTACCACTAGCAATATCTCCTTTTACCACAATGTTCTCAGCTTAATTCCCTATATTAAACTTTACATCTTTACCAAACAACAAAATTTTAGACTGGTCCAAATTGAAAGCAGAAAAATTGCCTGCACAAATGAAATTTTTGTTCAGAAGGATAGAAAACATCATGAGAAAAGGCGAAAATGCATGTAACCAGTATTTTCTCCTCCCACAATGGTTTCAAAAGGCTTCGTTCATTCGGTCATCTATACTTGGGATTGTTAAGTAAAGAGTTAAATCTTTACTACACACCAAATGTTAGACTCAAACGACAATTTCTGATTAAATACAGTAGAAAACATTACAGAGAAAGGAGGAAATGCAGGTGACCTGTTTTTTCTTCTTTCCTTACAATGTTTTCACAAGCTTTTTTCTGCAGGGTTGTTTGACAATGAAATTGTTCTGTACAAGCTTTATAGTTTTTATATCATTGTATAACACCCAAATATTACACCCACAATTTCTAAGCTGCTGAAAATTTGTTTCTAGGTTAAAACTGGAATCACGCATTTGTACTGATTGCTTTAACTAGAGGTCCAATTTCTGTCAAAATCTGATCTATAAAGGGTCTCTCCATAGCATTCACTTTCATACATTGTCTTATAACACTTTCTATTGAACTGGAATATCTGAAATCATACAGAAAATATCCAAATGAAATTTGTGAACGAATACCTGATGATGCATTTTATGTAAATGCTAAAAACATCCTTGGTTTGTACAAAGAAATAGAACGGAAGAGCTGATAAAATATTTGAGAAGAGTAAGGGAAATAAAATTCCCTTGTTTGTAACATGATATACATGTATATTAATTCTTTTCCACACAATCCTGGCTTTTAACACTCCTGGGAAAGAAACCTTTTGAAAACATTGTGAGAAAAGGAGAAAATGCTGGTAACCAGCATTTTCTCCTTTTCCCACAATGTTTTCTCTCCTGTCAAAGAAAAAATGCACTATTTGAGCCACAATGAAATCACCATCTGCAAACACTTTCAATTTTGACAAAGCTAAAATTTTGTCCTCTGGTAGAGAGTTAATTGAGTATTTTTTTTTTAATCTTACATATTATATTTGAAAAACATTTTCTGACATCATAGGATCATAATGTGACATCCTATCTTTACGCATGGCATTCCTGCCATATTTTTACCCTGCTATGTCAGGCACAAATTTCCTTATCAACTCAGATGTCTACCCTGATGATTGTCATAAAGCTTAGGGTTGCTTTATTTCTAGATTTGAAGAAGATGAATGTTAGCTTCTCTGGAACTATATCTATCTTGTACATTCAGTACTTGCAAAACATGGCGTAGGTCTCATTTATGAAAATGAAATTCTCCGATAAAGATCTAGTCATTATAAGTGTAATTCTAAAGAAGTGTTATGTGATAAAAATTATCTGATGTTTTTTACTGATACATGTAAGGTAAAAAGTTTCTTAAACTTTCTCGAAAAAGAAATAAAGCTGTCACTGAATCTTACTTAATACCCCTGCAAGCGCTTTGACAGAAACAGGCCATTACTAGTATTTTGTACACAGACGGACACACAGACAGACAGGCTGATTCCAGTATACCCCCGAAAACATTTGTTTTGCTGGGGTATCATGACACAATATTTTTCTAGACTACTTAATAAAATTTTGTATGAAATTTTATATAAACTGCCAACTCATCTCAGATTTTATATAAATCTGAACCTGTGTTGGACAACCAAACATACCTACCCTGAATAAGATGGAAAGTTAAGATTGTCAGACATGACAGCCAAGGCTATACTGTCACCTCTTTGATAAGTTTTTTCATATGGAGACTCTAGGAAAGCTAATGCATACAGCGTGCACCCCAATGACTGAAAGTACATTAAACAAAAATATCAAAAATGAAATTGGAATGAAACTACCTGTTAAATCAAATCTAATACCCTCCTTTCTTTTCTTGTTTCTGACCGCTATCTTCAGATCGTCAATCAAGTTGAAGCTATTTAACCCATTACCACACAATCCCTACTTTTGTCGCCCCTGAGAAAGAAGCCTTTAGAAATCAATGTGGGAAAAGGAGAAAATGCTGGTAACCAGCATTTTCTTCTTTTCCCACAATGTTTTCTACCCTTTACAAATCAAAATTCAAATTTTCAGTCACTTTTATTTTGTTGTCGGCAAATGCTTTCGATTTGGACATACCTAAAATTTTGTTGTTTAGTAATGAGTTAACAAATGAGGCTCTTAGAAAAAGTGGTTTATCTGTTATTTAGCAACAATTTCTCCAACATATTTCGAAAAAATCTTGGAAAATTTGAAAAACATGGTAAGATGTATGAGGTTCCCACAAGGCTTGAGATGTATTAACCCTTTGCAAGACAATCCCTTATTTTAAGCACTTTGAGGGCTTTAGAAAACATTGTGGGAAAAGGAGAAAATGCTGGTAACCAGCATTCTCTGCTTTTCCCACAATGTTTTCTAAACCCACAAAGATAATATCTATCATTTGTTCCACATTTTCATTGTTGTCTAAAAGTATTATTTTATTTTTAGAAGTGTAAGTTCTGTTGTGTTGTAATGCTAGTATACATGCATTATCTCCCGCTAGATGGCATTCTTTAAATACTCATCTATCTAATTGGGGCATCCTGGGTACAGAGCCAAACCACTTTCCTACACGACAACTGTTACTTTGAATTTCAAACTGAAATAAACGTTTACTTAATAAAACACTACCTCATGCAATTCACTGCTATGATCAGCAGCTTAGAGAAATCTGGAGTTAAAGCTGGTTTCATTTCTCCTCAAACATATTGATAAAAGCTATTTTCTACATTGCTACTTTATACAGCGTAATATTACAGTCAGCCCGCTTTCAGGGCTAGTGATGTGTCATATAAGACAGTCGAATCTTCGAACAATATGACATGCCCAGACAACGAGTATGCACGGTGTTTAACACCAATGTCAACATTTTTTTTTTGGTGCATCTATCCATGCTTTCCTGTATCAGTACTTCATGAATTAAAGAGTAAAATTCAATCTCAAATCTCTCTCTACTGTTTTGCATTTAACCCTATAACACACATAGTCCCAATTTATAGCAATCAGTACCTCTATATTTTTTTTCTGAAAATGGCAAAGCTAAGGTGATTCAAACTCCAGTAGAGCTAAAGCAATACATCATCTCTTTTTAACCCTTTACTGCACAACACAATTTAAGAACTGTATGAATTAAAAGCATTTACTGATGACAGTTTTAAGAAGGCTAATATGAAATTATTTTTATTTAAATGGGTAGAAAACATTGTGGGAAAAGGAGAAAATGCTGGTAACCAGCATTTTTTCCTTTTCTCCTAATGTTCTCAAAAGCCTTCTGTTTCAGGGGTGTTAAAAGTCATCACTGTGTGGTAAAGGGTTAAAAACTAGCAAAACAAAACAAAGATTTGTATTAATGAGACTTTCATAAGCTCGAAGATTTATCAGATGAGCTTCTATGGACAGACTACAGACATAAAAGAAGAAGAAAAAAAATGAAACAAAGGGAGATAATCCATACCCATATATCGGTTCTTTCATCTATGCTGGTACCTGGCTCAACACTGAACAACTCTGGTGGCCTGTACAACATAGAACATCTTTCTGCTGCATCATCCTGTGAGAAATGGGAAGCACCCCTTATGATTGTGGTTATCAAATATGAAACATTTAACCAATTACCTGATGACAAAGTTTTAACTCTATACCACACAATCACGACTTTTAACGACCCTAAGAAAGAAGCCTTTTTAAAACATTGTAGGAAAAGGAGAAAATGCTGGTAACCAGCATTTTCTCCTTTTCCCACAATGTTTTATATGCTTCCTATGACAAATTCCAATTTTCAGGCCATACTTAAGTTGTTGTCTGCAAATGCTTTCGAATTGGACCGGTCCAAAATTTTGTCGTTTGGGAAAGAGTTAAATCAGTCCAACCTGAAAGTATTTGAAGACAATGAATTCAGCTAAAATGATGAGTTTTATTTTGGAAAAGATTAGAAACGTTGCAGGAACTGGAAAAAAGGTAGTAACAAGCACTTCATCCTTTTACCATGATGTAGTTTAACCCTTTACAACACAATGACGACTTTTAATGCCCCTGAGGAAGAAGCCCTTTGAAAAGATTGTGGGAAAAGGAGAAAATGCTGGTAACCAGCATTTTCTCCTTTTCTCACAATGTTTTCTACCCTTCACAAAACAAATTTCAAATTTTCAGTCACTTTTATTTTGTCGTCTGCCAATGCTTTCGATTTGGACAAACCTAAGACGAAGAATGTTCTTAAGAATAATTAGTAAATAGAAGCATAGGTTGGTGGGGAAAAAAAAAAAGGCCTTAGGTCACCAGAACTGACCTGAAGGGCCTGGGCTTCTGATCTTGTTTTAATCTCAACTCTTGCTTTACTTGCGGAACCAAGATCCATGAGAACTGCTTCCCCACTGTCATCTATCATCACATTGGCTGGTTTTATGTCCCTGTATTAATGAGGAAAAAAGAATGGAAATCACTATCTATACTTTGAACATTGTGGTTCACATAAATCCTGAACCAAACAATCCCTGGTTTTTACGACCCAGAGTTAGAAGCCTTTTGAAAATATTGTGGGAAAAGGAGAAAATGTTGATAACAAACATGTTCTCCTTTTCCCACAATGTTTTCTACCCTGCTGGAAACAAATTCCAATTTTTGAGTTACGTTTGATTTGTCGTCTACAAGCGCTTTGAATTCGGACCAGTCTGGAATTTTGTTGTTTGTTAAAGACTTAACTCATTACCAAACAACAACATTTTAGGTTTGTCCAAATCAAAAACATTTGCAGATGACAGAATGAAAGTGACTGAAAATTTGAAATTTGTTTTGTGAAGGGTAGAAAATATTGTGGGAAAAAGAGAAAATGGTGGTTACCAGCATTTTCTCCTTTTCCCCACAATGTTTTCTAAAGGCTTCTTTCTAAGGGGCGTCAAAAGTAGGGATTATGTGGTAATGGATCAAAGGATTTGTCTTTGAAAGGGTACAAAACACTTTCTGAAAGAATGGTCCTGAGCTCAATACCCAGGAGCAATTGTCAATTTAGTGACCATTCACTGGCCCGTAACAGCACTAAAACTGGTGTTACGAAAAAACAGAATTGAGAGGGATTCGCATAATTTTGAAAGAATTTGTCTCACAATCAGCATTAAATACATGTACATGCGTTTAAACATACATCTTCACTCATTTTCAGCAGTTTTTTTATGATTTTTTTTTTCTTTATTTTTATGAATCTATAACCACTCTTGTATCTTCATATCAAATATTGCCCCTGATGGTTGCATGGTTGCACAGATTACAGCATTTCATTCTACTGCATCTAGCCACAGACATAACAACCGCTATTTTCCGGTTTGAATCAAAGCCAAATCCATACAGTTTCTTTACACCATACAACTCATATTGATTTTTATCTACCTTTACACAGCTGACTAGATTGTAACACTGTCAAATTTTAATGTTGTTTGTTTACTCTGTGGCTGTAAAGATAACTCTTTAACCCTTTACCATGCAATCCTGACTTTTAATGACCCAAAGAAAGAAGCCTTTTGAAAACATTGTGGGAGAAAGAGAAAATGCTGGTAACCAGCATTTTCTTCTTTTCCCATAATGCTTTTTACCCTTCCCAAAACAAATTTCAGTTTTTGAGCCACATTTATTTGCCATCTGCAAATGCTTTCAATTTGGACAAGTCTACAGTTTTGTCGTTTGGAAAATAACTAAACTCATGAATGCTCCTAAGAATGGTTGGTGAATATCGACCCCGATGAAAAAGATGCCTACCTGTGAGCATAAGGTGGACTGTGACTATGTAGGTCCTTAACAGCTGAACAGATACCAAGAAAAAACAACCATATGTCTTCTTCTTTCATTCTTTCCTTCTTTTTACTTAGTATATCTATTTTATCCTGCAAAGATCCTCTCTGAAAAAAAAAAAGAAAGCAATACTGACAGTTTTTAGTACGGATAGTTCTTCTGCAAATTTTAATTGTTCAAGGCCTCCCATCTTAAATATTTTTCCACATTAACTCTTTACCACACGACAAAATTTTAGACTGGTTCAAATTGAAAGCATTTGCAGACGACAAAATAAATGTGACTGAAAAATTGAAATTTGTTCTGGAAAGGGCAGAAAACACTGTGGGAAAAGGAGAAAATGCTGGTTACCAGCATTTTCTCCTTTTCCTACAGTGTTTTCAAAAGGCTTCTTTCTCAGGGGCGTCAAAAGTAGGGATTGTGTGGTAATGGGTTAACTCTAAACCATCTCTCTAGTAGTCCTTATCCTGCTATATGACTAAAGATGAAATTTTCAAGTCAACAGTAAAATCCATAATACTTCTATTTCAAAAATATGTTTTGCGGAATAATATCTTCTTATCAGAAAGTGTAGATCCAGGATCAGATTGCATGTTCTGTGCAGTCTGATCTGATCTTAATCTACACTGTCTGCTTAATGTCAGGGTCACACTTAGCAACTTAAGGGTTAAAAACAACAACAACAAAAATAGATTCATCAAAATTGAAAGCGGTTGCAGACAAAAAATTAAATGGCTAGGCAAACCTACACCTTTCGGCTTTATTTTCTTGCATAGAAGACATGGTGTCTAGTGGTATAATTACCTAGTGAACATGACCCCAGTCGTTTGTCCATATTTTTCAGATGGATACATGTTTGTCAAACTGGGATGGGAAAAGTCATCAACTTTAAATTTTGCCATACTTTGTGAAAAGGGGCCTGTATTTTCTCATATATTAGTGATTGATTGTAGGGTATTTTATGCTGTTTTCAACATTATTTCAGACGATTCTAATGAGTACCCACAACATAGGGTTTCGAAGAGAAATAATGACTTTAGAATACCATCATTCCCTTTTATCTGGAGCTCAAACTCTCTTTTGCCCAATATGCCTTAACCCTTTACCACACAGTCACGATTTATAACGACCTGAGGAAAGAGCCGTTCGAAAATATTGTGGAAAAAGGAGAAAATGCTGGTAACCAGCATTTTCTCCTTTTCCCACAATGTTTTCTACCCTTTCAAAAACAAGTGCCATTGTTTGGACAAAATCTGAATTGATCTCTTCAAATGCTTGAAATTTGGACAGGTGTACATTTTTGTTGTGTGGTAAAGGGTTAAATACATGTGTGTCTAACCCATTACCACACAATCCCTACTTTTGACGTCCCTGAGAAAGAAGCCTTTTGAAAACACTGTAGGAAAAGGAGAAAATGCTGGTAACCAGCATTTTCTCCTTTTCCCACAGTGTTTTTTACCCTTCCCAGAACAAATTTAAATTTTTCAGTCACCTTTATTTTGTCATCTGCAAATGCTTTCAATTTGGACCAGTCTAAAATGTTCTCGTGTGGTAAAGAGTTAAAAGAGGTAACAGGTTTTGAACTCTACCTTGTAAAATGGCATCACTATCAGAACTTCTGTAATAGGATCATTGCTCTGCATATGTCTTCCTACTGTGACCATGGCATCTTCCTCTAATGGCACTAGATTTCTGCTCTTGAAAGTTTTCATAACTTCCACCTCTTGCATTGCCACGCGTTCGTCCATTTTGCCGTGACATGTTATTCTTTTCAAGGCATACAGTTTGTGAGATCTGGCATCTTCAAGAAGGTCTATGACACTGAATCCACTGTAAGAGAGGATTTGTTTATTTGAATGGTCTTTAAGGCCACTTTCAAACAATTTTTCACTTTTATCATGGTAGCAATTGCACTTTTCCATGCATTTGTGAAGTTTCTTTAATTTATAGCCTAGTTCATTTACAGGTGGGTATTTAGAATTTTTACATCTCACCAAATTAAAATATATATATATCACTAAAATTTATATGAAAAAATAATACAAATCATCAATAGTTAAGAGTCATAAAATTACAAATTAAAACAAAGTTTTATTGAAGGTGTTCCCTTAAAAAGCTACATAGCCTCTTAAGGTATTTTTAGATTTCTCGCCAAAAATTAATAAATCATTATGGAAATGTCACGTGACTGGTACATGACTAATAACGCTTAAATTCCCTTACATATCAAACATGTAATAATTTTTTCCCTATTGTCTTCTTCAGACGTTATGTTTTAAACTTTGTCTGTGTATTCCTGTATATAAATGAGCGAATTGATCATCTAAAAATAGAACTTGTCTCCCGTTGGTGTTAACCTGGGCCATAGTAAATCTCCAATTTCTCGTGTTGTCGGATGGTTTTTGACTACAGGAGTTTTATGAACTCACATTAAAAGGCTTTGGGAGTATTAGGATGATTTTTTTGCACTTTTGTAAAATTTTAGTCCCAAAATCTGAAGGGCCACCTTTAACCTGATGCAGACCTTTATTCTGAATATGTTAGTAGGCACATAAATAGAACCCTACAATTATTCTGAAAATTATATATACACAGGAAGGTTCTTATATAGAGGTAAGCATTTTAATAACCCATTACCACACAGCAAAATTCTAGACCTATCCAAATTGAAAGCATTTGCAGAGGACAATTTCAAAGTGGCTCAAATGGTGCTATTTTGCTTAGATAGGGAAGAAAACTTTGTGGGAAAAGGAGAAAATGCTGGCTACCAGCATTTTCTCCTTTACCCACAATGTTTTCAAAAGCCCCTTCACGAGGGGTGTTAAAAGTCACAATTTTGCGGTAAAGGGTTAACCCTTGGCCTACAGAGCGCCACTCAAGGTGCTTTTTCGGTCAGTGTAGATCAGACTGCACAGAGCGCACAGTTTGATCTACGATCTACACTGTGTGATGAAGAGATATTTCCCCCCAAAATAACTTATAATTTGAATACACAATGGGTGGCAAAATCTACCCTTTTTACAAGAAGCTAATTCACCTTTTGCCAAAATACAAGCGATTTATACCTACCCTTCCCCAAGTCTAGACCTCACAAAGAAGCGTCTGTTATTGATAGTTAGGCTTTCCTTTCCACAAAAACATCCCATCTTTAATACTGTCAGCAGACCTAAAGTTGACATTTGGTTTCCATAATTTCCTAGAATAAAAGAAATACCCTTATATTACATTTACATGTGTTCAAAATGTTGTTCTACGCCATCACCAAACACTGATCATATGGTGTTTAAAACCATTTTCAACATTACTTCAATTACATCATGGTGGCCAGTTCTTATGAACAAAGTCTGTAACCAAAGAAACAAATGAATAAACACATGGCAGAAATAAGGAACCAGGCGGGATTCAAACCCAAGAACACTTGGACGAAAGGCCAATACCTTAACCACTGAGCCAAAGAGATATCTCTCCAACGCAGTAGTTAGGTACTGTATTTAATCGGGACAGTGCCATGCATGAAGGGTCTCCCGTAACACATCCCCTCTTAAAGTCATCATTTAATGATGACTCAAAGCCTTACTGGGCAGAAAATCCATTTTTGGATTAATGACTCAATGGCCAATCTCGGACAAGCCCCCGTCTTAAAAACAAAGTCCATAACAGAGAAACAAATGAATAAATGCATGGGACCAGGCGGGATTCGAACCCCAGAACTCCCAGACTGAGCCAAAGAGACATCCCTCCAACGCAGTAGTTGAGTATTGTATTTGGTTGGGACAGTGCCATGCATGAAGGAGTGGTCTCCCGCAACACATCCCCTCTTAAAGTCATCATTTAATGATGACTCAAAGCCTTATTGGGCAGAAAGTCCATTTTTGGACAACAAATGGGATCAATGGCTCAATGGCCAATCACGGACGAGCCCCCATCTCACGAACGAAGTCCGTAACAAAGAAACAAATGAATAAATGCATGGCAGAAATAAGGGACCTGGCGGGATTCGAACCCCAGATCTACCGGACGAAAGGCCAATACCTTAACCACTGAGCCAAAGAGATATCTTTCCAATGCAGTAGTTCGGTATTGTACATGTATTTAACCCTTTCCCAAACAATCCCTGGTTTTTACGGGTCTGGTTTAGTAGCCGTTTGAAAACATTGTGGGAAAAGGAGAAAATGCTGGTAACCAGCATTTTCTCCTTTTCCCACAATGTTTTCTACCCAGCACAAAACAAATTTCAGATTTTCAGTCCCTTATATTTTGTCATCTGCAAAATGCTTTCGACATGGACAAACCTAGATTTTTGTCATTTGGTAATGTGTTAAATCAAGACAATGCCATGCATGAAGGAGTGGTCTCCAGTAACACAGTGCACCTATCCATGCTTCCCTAGAGTTTCTTTTACCAGTATTCAGTAAATATTCTTTCCAAGCCTCAAGCTGCTTTTCCACTAAACCATCGTCAAAACAATGAGCACCAGTCAGAGAGAGATATGAATCCTGTCATAATGCCTATCATCAATCCTTGGAAAGAATCTGGCAGAGCCGGGATTGAACCCAGTGACTCCCTGTTCTCGAGTCCTATATACTATGGGCTTCACTACCTTTACGAAACAATTTTGTTTAACTCTTTACCACACAATCCTGATTTTTAACAACGCTGAGATAAAAGTCTTTCAAAAACATTGTAGGTAAAGGAGAAAGTGCTGGTAACCAGCATTTTTTCCTTTTCCCACGACGTTTTCTATCTTTCCCAAACAAATTTCAATTTTTGAAATTTTATTCAGTCGTCTGCAAGTGCTTTCAATTTGGACAAGTCTCAAATCCTGCCATTTGGTAAAGAGTTAATTCATCAAAATGATAACAACAAAATGATAACATCTCTAATGATATTCTTGACTATGATAAAGTAAGAGAGAAGGCTTTTGAAAATTATATTGTGTTATCTCTTTAACAAACGACAAAAATATTGACTGGTCTAAATTGAAAGTGTTTGCAGATGACAAAATAATGCGACTGAAAAACTGAAATTTGGTTTCACCCTTCACCAAACAATCCCCGGTTTTTACGTCCTTTAGATCTATAAAAGTATATTGAAAACATTGTGGGAGAAAAGGAGAAAATGCTGGTAACCAGCAGTTTCTCCTTTTCCCACGATGTTTTCTACCCTGCTTGGAACAAATTTCAATTTTTGAATTGCATTTATTTTGCCATGTGCAAGTGCTTTCAATTTCGACCAATTTAAAATTTTGTTGTTTGGTAAAGAGTTCAGAAGGGTAGAAAACATTGTGGGAAAACCAGCATTTCCTCTTTTTCCAACAATGTTTTCAAAAAAGCTTCTTTCTCAAGGTTGTTAAGTCATGATTATGTGATAAAGGGTTATTTTGCTAAAAACAGAATTTTCTCCTTTTTCCACACTTTTCTCCCTTTACAATGTCAAATCCTGTAATTTGCATCGCACACAATTTTGCAATACTTTCGAGACAGGCATGCCTAAGATTTAGTGATCTTAATAATAATTTTTCGTGAATTCCAAGAAAACCCATCTGAACACCTGGACTTTTTCTCACAATATAAATTTCCTGCTATCAATTAGACGAATGAATTCATTCTAACTAAACTGTATCCTATATAATTGCCAAACTTTTGCCCTCTTCACCATTCTAAAATACTCATATCTAATAAAAAGTTCAACAGCCAGAACACGAATTTAATCTTTTTCAGAAGAATATAGTCACAAAGGTAATGAAGCAAGATTTTTGACAGACGAAGTTTCTGGATTCATGTATAATTTGTATTGTACATACATGTAACGCAATATTCAAATTGTAACTAAACAAATGTTAATCGGTGTATAAATTTTGTGGTTTTTTTTACATTTAGCAGCCAATAACAAGCGCTTTTGACGAAATAAAATGATTTGTACGAAGAGCAAGATGCAATGTTGACTTGTCAAAATACGACTGGTTCTCTCTTCAGCTTTGGAAGTTCTTCTAACAGTAGTACCAGCGCAATGACTTGCGTTATAAACGCTCTTTCAGAAATAGCAAATTTTGATCGTCTAGACGATACAGACTTTATGAAAACAAAACGCTTTATTTCCGTTATTTTGGTATATGAATTTTCATTAAAATCGCTTCAGTGATCAAGATTAAAATTATCAATATTGACAAAGGGAAAAAAGAAATATGGACAAACCAGCAGATGTTTGCTGGTTTGACTGTATATCAGACGACGTTTTATTGCAAATTATGCTTTTTGTGCCAAGAATAGATTGGAGCAACCTCAAAAGAGTAAATCAGAGGTTTAGAAGCGTCTGCTCAGACAAGGAAATCTTCAGGTACAAATCCTGTTTAGCAATCAAAAAAGCTAGCACGAGGTGTCTACATAAACCTGTTGCCAGACGATTAATAAACCCTTAACTCTTTACCTAAGGACAATTTTTTAACTGGTTTTAGACAACCTTGTGTGAAAAGGAGAAAATGCTGGTAACCAGCATTTTCTCCTTTTCCCACATTGTTTTCTGCCCTTTCCAAAACGAATTTTAATTTTTCAGTCATGTTTAATTTCTTGTTTGCAAGTGCTTTCAATTTGGACCAGTCCAAAATTTTGTCGTTTGGTAAAGAGTTAACTCTTTACCAAAAGACAAAATTTTAGACTGGTCCAAATTGAAAGCATTCACAGACAACATAATAAATGTGACTGAAAAGTTAAAATTTGGTTGGAGAAAGGTTGAAAACATTTTTGGAAAAGGAGAAAATGCTGGTTACTAGCATTTTCTCCTTTTCCCACAATGTTTTCCAAAGGCTTCTCTTTTAGGGTTGTAAAAAGTCAGGATTGTGTGGTAAAAGGTCAATGAATGTAAGCTTTTGTTTTCTGATGGAAAAAGTGTAGGAAGAGGAGAACATGCTGTTTATCAGCATTTTCTCCTTTTTCCACAATGTTCAAAAGGCTACTTTCTTAGGGTCATTAAAGCTGTGGATTGTTTAGTATAGAATTGAAATGTCAAACAAATAAACTTTCATTCAGACATTTATCCTATATGTTACTTGTCTAGTAAATAAGCTTTTTGTCGTTTCAGATGCTCATACTTTCACAGTGCCTATGGATTGAAAGAATCTGATCTTCAAGATTATCTCAGAACTGGAACTAAACATGTAGAAGTGCTTAACCTGAATCACTGTTACTGGCTGACATCCACAACATTATCTAACTTCATATCTAGATGCAAGAATGTTCAACATTTACATCTGCTGGACTGTAAACTGACTACCAAAGGTCTTTCAAAGATCATTTGCTCAGTAGAATGCCTAAAGACACTGGTGATTACGGTGACAAACTTACTGGAGTTTTCAAACGAAATCAACTGTAATTCTGAAGTTCAGTCATCTCTTGTAAACTTACAGCATTTTGGACTACATATTCGAGAAGAATCCAACAGAAATGTTCCTCATTCACTACAGTTTCATCTCAGTCAGCAAACGACCATTATCGAGTACTGCCCAAACTTGGAAAGCTTTTGTGTGATCGGCCAGCCAGGTTCTAGTCACCGGATGTCCAAACGTCTTATTCACCCTTTACTTGTCAAAACACAAAACATGTTAAAACTGAAATCTATGTCGATCAATGGTACAAACGATGCCACATCAAGACTGTACTTTTTCGGTATTTTAGTGAAAGCTTTCGAAGCAGGTGTTCATTTTCAAAACTTGTCTGTGTCGGGCTTAGACCTAAAACAAGCTGTAAAGAAATCCTATTTCATTAGGGCATTAACAGAGTCGTGTCCAACTTTGGAAACTCTGGATCTTTCAAAAGTGCTCATTGACGAACTGGAGAGTTCGATCTCTATAGACGGTGTGAAATGTTTGAAGTATTTGAATTTGTCAGATGTTAGGTCGGAAAGTTCAAGTCTTGGCCTTATGAATATTGCCAGTAAGTGTCCGAATTTAGTCAGTCTGAATCTACGAGGTGCTACATCTGGACATAGACACTGGGGTACAGTAAGTATATTTTGTGTGTCTATAGAATAAAATTTAATCCTTTACCACACAATCCCGACTTTTGACGACCCTGAGAAAGAAAGCCCTGGAAAACATTGTGGGAAAAGGAGAAAATGCTGGTAACCAGCATTTTCTCCTTTTCCCTCAATGTTTTCCACCCTTCCAAAACTGAATTTCAATTCTCGTTACGAGCAATTTCTCCTTTTCCCACAGTGTTTTCAAAAGACTTGTACTGCAGACACATAAAAATCAGGGCTTGTTTGGGAAAGAGTTAAACAGCCAAGATCAGAAATATCTTGATTTTACGGCACCGATTCCATTTGGCTGATTCTGATTTGCTCTCGTCATCTGCCTCAAAAATGGCCAACTTCGGCGTGCGTATAATTTACACTTTCTAATTCCTGGTTACGCCTATGGATAATGTGTTAAAAGCAGTGATATGACAGAAGTAATGTTGAAAGCTGCATAAAACACCATTTATTCAATACACTGATATTGCAGGAGGAGCTACAGATGCTAGATCAGGTGCTACGCGACTGTCCTAACTTACAGAATATCAACTTGACTGGTATACACGTTCATGGAGCAGAGGCCACCACACAGCTTCTACCTGTTCTTGTCAAAAATAGTCCCAAAGGTAAGACATGAAATTCAGCTTTACCCTTTTACTTCACAATGCCGACTTGTTGAATACCCTGGGAAAGAGGCTTTTTGAAAACATTGTGGGAAAAGAAAAAAAAAATGCTGCTTACCAGCATTTTCTCCTTTTCCCGCAATGTTTTCAAAAGGCTTCTACCCCAGGGTCGTCAAAAGTAGGAATTATGTGGTAATGGCTTAAAAGGCTATGTAACACGCCTAAAATGAAAAAAAAAAGCATTGTGGGAATATCAAGTGACTAGCACGTGACCAATGGCGCTTTTTTCCCGTAAGATAACAAACATGTAATTATTTTCCATAATGTCATCTTCGGATGCTATGTTTGAAGCTTCGTCTGTGTATTTCCCGTATGTAAAGAGAAAGTTGCTCTTGTAAAAATAGAACATGTTTCGCGTCGGTTTTGACCTGGGCCGTAGCAAATCTCCAATTTCTCTCATTGTCAGATGGTTTCAACTACTGGGGTTTTATGAATGAAAATAAGAAGCCTTTGAGAGTATAAGGACGATTTTTTTTTTTTGTATTTTTGTAAAATGTTGGTCCCAAAATCTGATGGGCCACCTTTAAGAACATGAAAGTTTGCAACAAATGAAAAGTTGAAATACAAACAACATCTTGTGGGATTTGAAGCTGGCGGACAATTTATCCTTGTTTTTTCAAGGTTTAACAGACCATAACCACTGAGCTAAAGAGATATCTCCCCAACGCAGTTGTTAGGTATTGTATTTAAATTGGGAGGAAGACATATGCATAGCTGAAAAACAAACATTATCTTGTTAGATTTGAAATAATGGCGGACAATTATCTTTTTTTTTTTTTTTTAGGTTTAACCCATTACCACACAATCCCTACTTTTGATGATCCTGAGAAAGAAGCCTTTGGAAAACATTGTGGGAAAAGGAGAAAATGCTGGTAACCAGCATTTTCTCATTTTCCCACATCATTTTCTACCCTTCCAGAATGGAATTTCAATTTTTGTCATACATTTATTTTGTCGTCTGCAAATGCTTTCAATTTGGGCTGGTCTAAAATTATGTTGTTTGGTAAAGAGTTAAACCTTTACTCCATAGATACTCATTTCTACACATTGCTTGTAGGAGCCTTTGGAAAACATTGTGGCAAAAGGTGAAATTGCTCGTGACAAGCAATTTCACCTTTTGTCACAATGTTTTCTATGCTATCAAAAGGTGTCATTTACACATGAGAAACGGCTTCATCCTTGCTGTTATTCAGGGTCAATTAGAGATGCCATAGAAATGCCTAATGGGGTAAAGGGTTAAATGCATCTTGATGATGGATCATCCCAAGCTGGTCGTTACTTATGTAGTTATGGATCCATGAAAACCCATTTGGTATCTTAACTCTTTACAAACATGTCCGAATTTTAGACCTCAAATGACACATTTATCTTTTGATAGAGTAGAAAACTTTGTGGGAAAAGGAGAAAATGCTGGTTACCAGCATTTTCTCCTTTTCCCACACTGTTTTCAAAAGGCTTCTTCCTCAGGGCCATCGTCATTGTGTGGTAAAGGGTTAGCCAACTGAATCCTTAGGTACTCTGGTCCTTTGTCATGCAGAAAATTGACCAAAAACAAAAAGGTTTGACCTAGGTCAGCTTACACAGACTGCTTAGGCTGACCTGGGTCGATATTTTTTGCATATGTATAAAGCCCCATTTTTACCAAACATGGTTTCTTAACTCTGTACCAAACAACAAAATTTTGGACTGGTTTAAATTGAAAGCATTCTCAGATGACAAAATAAAGATGACTGAAAAATTGAAATTTGTCCAGGGAAGGGTAGAAAACACTGTGGGAAAAGGAGTTACCAGTTTTTTGGTTACCAGCATTTTCTCCTATTCCTACAGTGTTTTCAAAAGGCTTCTTTCTCAGGGGAGTCAAAAGTAGGGAATGTGTGGTAATGGGTTAAGCCTTACTTCCTTTTTCTTTTCTACAGATCTCAGAGGTATTGCATTTCCAGTTTGTGCTTTAGTTTGTGAGGGGAGAGAATCGAAAACCACCAAACAAGATAATTTTGTCCCCAAGGGTTCCGGAAAAAGGCAGAGGATATCCAAAGTGGTGAGTAATTCTATGCTTTACAGCACAGTGCTGACTTTCAATGTCGCCCCAGGAAAAGAAGGCGTTTGAAAACAATGTGAGAAAAGTAGAAAATACTGGCAACTACAATAAAAAAAACTTGAAATAAATGTGGAAAAAGGGATAAATCACGATGCAAATAGAGTAATTGGATAGAAAATATTTATGCTAAACGCTGCTGATTTGGCAACCCAAATTTTATTCTTAGTATTAACCCATTATCACACAATACCTACTTTTAATGACCCTGAAAAAGAAGCCTTTTGAAAACACTGTGGGAAATGGAGAAAATGCTGGTAACCAGCATTCTCTCCTTTTCCCATAATGTTTTCAACCCTTCCCAAAAAATCTTTGAAATCAGGGTCACATTTATTTTGTCGTCTGCAAATACTTTTAATTTGGACCAGTCTAAAATTATGTCGTTTGGTAATGAGTTAAGAGCATCTTATTGACAGAATACGTACAATTTCACAATCTTTTTATATGTCTTTCAGCCTGTAGCCTCAACTTCAACTGCCACTGATGTTGAGAGTCCAATCCCAGAGCTGCATAAACTGTCAGAAGTTTGTCCAAGACTTTCTGCCATTGAAATCATCAACAGTAATTTTAACCAGAGTGTGGTACTAAGTGGTCACAAATCTCTCTATGACCCCTGGTAAGTATTTGACTCATTACCAAACGACGACATTTAAGGTTTGTCCAAATGGAAAGCATTTGCAGATGACAAAATAAAAAGGACTGAAAATTTGAAATTCGCTTTGTGAAGAGAAGAAGACATGGTGGGAAAAGGAGAAAATGCTGGTTACCAGCATTTTCTCCTCACCCCACAATGTTTTCTAAAGGCATCTTTCTCAGGGTCATCAAAAGTAGGGACTGTGTGGTATTGGGTTAAACCTAAAAAAAAAAGATAATTGTCCGTCATTGCTTTGAATCCTATCAAATGCTGTTTGTTTTTCAGCTATGCATATGGCTTCCTACCAGTTTAAATATACCCAAAGGAAAAAGAAACGCAGGGTAAAATAATATGGAATAACTTTTAAACAGCTTTGTCTATTATCATGAAAATTGGGCAGGTTATTATCTCGGTCATTGTGTACTCAACATGGTAAGAAAAATTACCGAAGCATGTAACGTACTGTGTCACGTAGTGCAAGCAGTGAAAAGCAAAAATTCTGTGCAGAATAAATCTGATTATTTCGTCAACAATTTTTTTCATATCATTCGATACTGTACAGATTTACACTCTGTTTTCAGTACTTAAAACTCTTATTTTAACTACCTACGGTAATGGCACGGCTTACGGAAGTTCAGAAGGGTCAGGCCATTGCGTTACTAATGCAAGGTCAAACACAACGGCAGGTTGCTATGCAGTTTGGTGTAAATGTTTCTACCATAGAACGACTTGTTCGTTGTCTTACAGAAACTGGAAGGCTTGCCGACCGACCTCTAACAGGGCGTCCGACATGACGTCAAGACAGGGCTATACGTCTTGCCCACCTGCGTAATCGGTACGTTACTGCCACTTAAACTGCTAACAATACAATAGGCAATCATAACCGTCATATTCACACCAAAACTGTAAGGAACCAATTACGTGAGGTGGGTCTGCGATGTAAACGTCCATGCGTTGGTCTGCCTCTCATTCGTCCATGTCGCGCTCATCGAATGCCTTGGTTGGCGGCACATGCACCCAGAATATTTCCAATGAGGCAATGGAGACAGGTCTTTTTCACCGACGAGTCGCGATTTACCTTTTTCGTCCGGATGGTCGACCTCGTATATACCGACGTCATAGGGAACGTTTCACCGACGCATGCGTTACTGAGGTGGATAGGTTTGGTGGTGGATCAGTTATGGTCTGGGGTGGAATATCCCGGTTGCTGTTCCTTTAGTCCACCAACATAATCTCATTTTCTAACAAGACAATGCCCGACCTCATGTTGCAAGAGTTAGTAGACAGCTTCTGGGAATCATAACATTCAGCCGCTTGACTGGCCAGCCTATAGTCCAGATTTATCCCCAGTTGAACATCTTTGGGACGAACTGGACAGGAGGGTAAGGCGGCGTCAGAACACCCCCACCACGCTCGACCAACTTAGAAATGCCTTGTTGGAAGAGTGGAATAATATCCCCATAAGAAAGATAAACACTCTTATGAATTCAATGCACAGGAGAATAAGGGCTGTGACAGCTGCGGGTGGTGGACATACCCGGTACTGAGAACTATACGCCGATTTGAAATTACGTTTTTGTGGGGTATCACCGAATTGGTTCAAATAACTCTAAATGTAAAGATCAAAATCCAGTGAAATTTTCAGAAATGATTCATGAAAAATAGTTCTTGATAGTGTAATAAACAAAATTTAATAACTTTCATACAATTTACCATAAATGACCGCTAAATTTTACCCTGCGTTTCTTTTTCCTTTGGGTATATAATACCTAACAACTACGTTGGGGAGATATCTTTGTGAAGAGTAGAAAACATTATGGGAAAAGGAGAAAATGCTGGTTACCAGCATTTTCTGCTTTCCCCACAATGTTTTCTAAAGGTTTCTTTCTCAGGGTTGTAAAAAGTAGGGATTGTGTGGTAATGGTTTAAACCCTTGACATATAATTCTTTGTCTTGCTGACCTGAAGAAAGAAAGGCGGGGCTTTGAAAGGATTTCAGGTTTAACCAATGTGTACACCTACACAGTCAAAAACCTACCATGTCATTGAACCCCTCTTATAGGTGTGTGATAACTTCAAAATTCGGAAGATTAACCCTGTCCCAAACAAAGAAGTCACATTTCTGTAAATTGGAAACATTTGCAGATGGCAAATTCCAAATTGTTATGAATGAGTTTAAGGGCTACAATAGGTTAGTGAACATTGTAAGAAAAGGAGAAAAATGTTGGTTACCAGTATTTTCTCCTTTTTCCACAATGGTTAGAAGCCTGTCAGCTCAGGGGCATTAAAACTCAGAATTGTGTGGCACAGGGTTAAATACATCAAGGTGAAACTTTTTCTTGTTTATGCATAAAGACATAGAGGATATGTATATTTTTACCCCTGCAAAAACGATTGTTTTTGGGTGTATACTGGAATCAGCCTATCTGTCTGTGTGTCCATCTGTCTTTGTGTCCATCCGTCCTTGTGTCCCACTTTGTACAAAATACTGTCAAAGTGCAGGGGGGGGGGGGGAATATAAAGTCACATTTGGTGATTGCTCTAGTTTTTTCTGGTGAGAGATTGAAATCTGTATCATGAAGTGATTATTGTTGGTTGTACTTGCATTAGTGATACAGCCACAGCTGAAAATATCACCTATTACTTATATGATGTTCATATAATGAACCAAACTTTGATCTTTCACTAATAGGAAAAATTCTAGTCATTTCATCCTTCTAACTTCATTTTTTTGTTTTGTATTTTGTTGTGTGTGGGTAGGGGGAATAGAAAAAATCCCGGTTGTAGTCCTGCAGAGTGGTAAAACCCCACCGAAAAGGACCTGCCCGTTTGCCGTGGGCTTGCGACCCGTGTCGCCTGATGACGGGATCCTGGTGGTTGAGTGACATCAGGGATTGGCTAGGCCCTGTACTTACAACACACCACTTTGGCCCAAAGTTGGGCTAAACGGGAGGTCAGGAAGGCCCGTCCTGATCAATCGGCTGGTCATGCCTTGCCCTAGGACATCTGATATACTCTTTCTTTTACATCCTTTTCTCAGTTAAATTTACCATCTTCTCCACATTCTAATCCTACATAATTATATCACACTCTTTCAGATGTTGTATTTCTTATTTAGCCCTAGAAGGCGGTGGCTCATGGGTCAATCGGGTGAAAGTTTTTTGGTATTTGGCTGACATTTGTAAACTCTCAATGATCGTCTAAGCTTGGTAGGACTTTCTGCGAGAATGCATCTGTCCAGTCTAGCCCTTTCATACCGAGTATACCATTGATGTATCCCTGTCATGGTCTGCGAATGGGTTTTCCCCAGACCATGTCCCCTCGTTGGGCTCCATGGCGGGTGGGGAGCATTGGTGGTGAAACTTAAAACACAAACATGGCATCCCAAAAAAAGGCCAAGCTCAATGAAAGCAAGCGCCCCCTTTCAGACAGTGACTCTGAAACAGAAACTTCACTTCCTTCATCTTATCAATCTCCACGTTTTATTGTTATCCAATCTCAAGATCATTCAAAACCTATAACTAAACTCTCTCCATTCATTATAGAAAAACAAATCTCTAGTATCCTTGGTACACCAAAATCAGTTAAAAAACTTAAAGACCAGACCCTACTAGTTGAATGTTTTACAAATCAACAAGTACTGAATCTTTTAAAAAAGACCAAGTTTTTTGACATAGACGTTAAAATTTTTCCTCATCCTTCACTTAATTCTTGTAAAGGAGTAATTAGATGCAAAGAGCTTGCATACTGCGACTCCTTACAAGAAATTAAAGACAATCTAAAACAACAAGGTGTATCCGATGTTCAGCGGATTTCTGTACGCAGAGATGGAGAACAGAGACTGACACATACATACATTTTAACATTTTCTTCGCCTATTCTTCCAACCTCTATCAAGATAGGCTTCCAAGTAGTCAAAGTAGATGTGTATGTGCCGAACCCCTTGCGATGCTTTAAGTGCCAGCGGTACGGCCATCACATCAGTAAATGTCCGAACCAAGAAACATGCTCAAAATGTGCTCATCAAGGACCTGACCATGACAGTACTACTTGTTCAAATCCTCCTTTCTGCATTAATTGCAAATCTGCACACTCTACTTTTTCAAGAGAGTGTCCAGTATGGAAGGAAGAAAAAGAAATTCTTTCTATTAAATATAACAATAATGTTACCTTTCCAGAGGCAAGGAAAATATTTGAACAACGCAAGAAAACCTCTTCTGGTCCTAGTAATGCAGGTGTTGTTGGCTCGTCAACTGAAAAGGACGACTGCAGCACTTGTAAAATTCTTGCGAAAGTTCTACTTCAAAAATTTCCTGATGTAGCTTCTGAACTGAAAGAACTTCTTCCTCCATCCACCTTGTCCAAACTAATTCCTGACTCTCCATCTGTATCTAAAACAAACACAACCTCTTCGGCATCCTCAAAATCCACAAACTCTCAAAATAGTTCGTCTCAAAAAACTTCAAAGCCATCTACACCTTCACAAAATTCTTCACGGAAAACTCCAAAGCCATCTACCTCTTCACAACCACCTCCTAAGAAACCACAACCTCCATCTTCACAGTCTACAACAAAACCTAACGTCTCATCCAAGGATAACAATCCCAATCATACACCCCGACCTCCTAAAAGGTCTTCTTCCAAATCTAAACCACAATCTAAAGATAACCAAGGATCTTGTGAGATCACAGTCAAAGTAAATGATCCTGTCCCTACCTCCAACAGATTTTCGGAGCTAGAGGACATGGACGCAGATACTGAAAATCTGGAAGGTGAGGCTTCAGATTCAGAAGCCTCTATCTGGTCCACTTCCAAAGATCTTTGGAACAGGGATTTTGATGCGTGGCAATCGTCCAAAGCCGAGACATCTGTAATTAATCTTAACCAGTCTATTTTAAAATGCATTGGTTTACGGCCTCGTTTTTTACTTTAGTCTTTATACTTTCCTCATACACTATGGATACCATAATCCAATGGAATTGTCGAGGTCTGAAGTCAAACTTTGACGAACTTTCACTTTTAATCAATGAGCACAAACCAGTTGCTGTTTGTCTGCAAGAAACCTTCCTTAAACGGGAGGATGATATCACTATCAAATATCATTCTGTTTACAACAAGTTTTTTACCGAAGGTGAAAAAGCCAGAGGAGGTGTTTCTATTATTGTAAACAACAACATTCCTCACAAAGTTATCTCTTTAAATACAAACCTGCAAGCTGTTGCTGTCAGGTTATCTATACACAATGCTGTTACACTGTGTTCTTTATATCTCCCGCCAAGCATACCTATCAATGAGACCAATCTGAATGATCTCATTTCACAATTGCCATCCCCCTATATCCTTGCTGGTCACAATGTTATGTGGGGTTGCAATGACACCAACCAGAGAGGTCTCCAGTTGGAGAACTTCATTTCCAACAACTCTCTGTCTTTCATGAATGATAACAAATCCAAAACCTACTTGCATCCAGCAACTGGATCTTACTCTTCCATTGATTTAACATTATGCAGCCCAGTCTTACTTCCCAATTTTACTTGGAAAGTGACTGAGGATTTGTGTGGAAGTGATCACTTCCCCATTATCTTTTCATCTACACAACCGTCCAGCAGTGTACGACCGCAGAAATGGAAGCTTTCCAAAGCCAATTGGAATAAATTTGAAACCCTATGTGAACAGACCATTACACATGATAAGTTTGGAAATTGCGATGATCCTGCAAAACTTTTCACTTCCCTATTAATTGATGCAGCTGAAAAGTCCGTCCCTCAGACCTCGGCAAACCCAAAACGACCTGACAAGCCTTGGTACAATGATGATTGTAAACAGGCTGTCAGAGACAGAAAACAGGCCCTTAGAAAATTTAATCTCAGGCCTACCAAAGACAATCTTAACTTATTCCGTATTTCCAGGGCAAAAGCCCGTCGTACCATTAAAGAAAGTAAGCGCAAGGCCTGGAGACAATATGTCTCTAATTTGAATAGTAGAACTACTACTAAAAAAACCTGGGATATGATCAGAAAGATCAATGGCAAAGGCCAGACCCCTGTTAGTCACCTTGAGGTTAACAATACTTCGTTGGAATCTCCCCAGGATATTGCTGATGCTCTTGCTAACACCTTTTGCAAAAAGTCTTCCTCTGCAAACTATTCAGAAAAGTTTCAGAGGAATAAAGCTAGAGAAGAAAAGAAAAAGCTTAATTTCAAGTCTTCGAATTCAGAGCATTATAATAAACTCTTCACTTTTAAAGAATTAAAATCTGCTCTGAATAAAGCTCATGATTCTTCTCCTGGCCCAGATAAAGTTCACTACCAGTTTTTAAAACACTTACCTTTTACTTCCCTCTCAGTTTTACTTGATATTTTTAATGATATCTGGCAGTCAGGTGTTTTTCCTGCATCCTGGCGGGAGGCACTTGTCATTCCTATCCCAAAACCTGGCAAAGATGCTAGTGACCCGGCTAACTATCGGCCAATAGCTCTTACTAGTTGTCTTTGCAAGACCCTAGAACGTATGGTCAACGACAGACTTGTCTGGTTTTTAGAGAAGAACAACCTCATCGTTGATGTACAGAGTGGATTTCGTCGCCAGCGCGGCACCATAGATCATCTTGTCCGCTTTGAAACCTTTGTCAGAGAAGCCTTTATTAATAAACAGCATGTAGTATCTGTCTTTTTCGACCTTGAAAGCGCTTACGATACAACTTGGAAATATGGAATTCTGAAAGACTTGCATGACTTTGGTCTTCGAGGCCGTCTTCCTCTTTTTATTTCAGCCTTCTTGGATGAACGTCTTTTCCGCGTCCGAGTTGGTAATACTGTCTCGGGAGCCCGTGAACAGGAGATGGGTGTACCCCAAGGATGTATTCTCTCTCTTACACTTTTCAGTGTGAAAATAAACAGTATAGTCAAAGCTATCTGTCTTGGTGTAGACTGTTCCCTCTATGTTGATGACTTCGTCATATGCTTCAGATCTCGAAATATGAACATTATTGAGAGACAACTTCAGCAATGTCTCAACAAATTGCAAACATGGTCTGATGAAAATGGCTTCAAATTTTCAAAGTCCAAAACTAAGTGCATGCACCTCTGTAATCTACGACGTGTTCATCCAGATCCTGAACTTTATCTGGACAAAACTAAAATTGAAGTCGTTTCTGAGTTTAAATTTCTTGGAGTCATCTTTGACAGAAAGCTTTCTTTCCTTCCTCACATCACTGCACTTAAAAAGAAGTGCAAGAAGGCTCTTAATCTTCTTAAGGTTGTGGCTCATTCTGAATGGGGAGCAGACCGTAAAGTCCTCTTACGGCTTTATCGGTCTTTAGTTCGCTCCAAGTTAGACTATGGATCTGTTGTATACGGATCGGCCCGTAAATCCTATCTGAAAATTCTCGATTCTATACACCACAAAGGTCTGCGTCTTATACTTGGAGCTTTCAGAACTTCTCCCGTCAATAGTCTCTATGTTGAGGCTAATGAACCTTCCCTTTCTTACAGGAGAGAAAAACTCTCACTTCAATATATTTTAAAACTTAAGTCGAATCGTTTTAATCCAACTCATAACGTTGTCTTTAAACCTGAATATAAACGTCATTTTGAAAGGAAACCAAATGTTATTCCTCCATTTGGTATCCGCATGGAGCCCATTGTAGATAACCTTGGCATAGACACCGAGTCTATTGCCGACTATAAAATCTCTGAAATCCCTCCATGGACACTAAACAGTGCAGAATTCAGATTTGACCTTGCATCTGACAAAAAGTCTGTCACGGATAGAACTGTATTTCATGCTAGATACAACGAGATAAAGGAGCATTATTTTTCCTTCAAACCCATCTATACAGATGGATCTAAAGAAGGCAATTCTGTAGCAGCTGCCGCTGTTTATGGACAAAGGAGCTTAAAATGCCGCCTTCCAAACAACTCCTCTATCTTCTCTGCTGAAATTAAAGCAGTAGATCTTGCCTTTAATCTAGTTGAAAGTTCTAATTCCAACCGTTTTATTATCTTTTCAGACTCTTTGTCAACATTACAGGCCCTCTCAAATCAACAACTTGAGAATCCTTTAATCTGCAGTTTACTTGAAAGGATCTCACAAATTTCTTCTAAGAACAGATTGGTGTTCTGCTGGCTTCCAAGTCATGTAGGCATCAAAGGCAATGAAAATGCCGATAGGTCTGCAAAATCTGCACTTAACCTTCCCATTTCAGATTTTAAAGTTCCACACACTGATTTTAAATCCTCCGTTTTATCACATATCCAATCTTCTTGGCAATCCCAGTGGGATGCTGATATTTTCAATAAACTGCATTCAGTTAAACCATCCCTTGGTGAATGGTATCCCGTTTACAGATCCGTTCGTCGAGAAGAAGTGATAATTGCA
Organism: Tridacna crocea; assembly: GCA_943736015.1. NCBI lineage: Eukaryota > Metazoa > Mollusca > Bivalvia > Cardiida > Cardiidae > Tridacna > Tridacna crocea. The sequence goes on from OX031069.1 coordinate 24,489,799, forward strand.
CGACTTCGAATAGGCCATTCACGCATCACACATTCCTGGCTCTTGACAAGAGATGATGCCCCTGAATGTATACCATGCAATGCAACCTTTTCTGTAAAACATATCCTACTAGATTGCATTGACTTTCAGCCAGTTCGTTTAAAATATTTCAACGTTGATAGTTTGAAAAATCTTTTTGATTCTGTCAGCGTTGAATCTATTATCGCTTTCATAAAGGAGATTGGCATGTACAATAAACTGTGATATTTACTATTGAATTTCTTACCTATCTTTTTACAACATTTTTAATTCCTTTAATATTCAGTTTACATCTCCTTAATGGGAGGATTAGCCCTCTTGGGGGCATCTTATCTCATTGGAGACAGGACCTCTTTAATGGGAGTATTTGATCCCATTGGAGGCTCCAATCTTTACCAATTTTAACCTCATTTCCAAGGAAAAACAATATTATCGGTCTTGCCTTTTAATCTAAAACTGTTGAGTAGGCAGGGAATGCCCAGCCACTCAATATCATATTTTATGCGCATTATAAATGACACATATTTCTTTTTCATTTAAAAAAAAAACTTCTTTTTATCAAACCAGCATTGAGTTTAAACCTTTTTATCACATTCTTAAATCTTATCATTTAAAACTTTTGAGTATATAGGGATTGCCCTGTAACTTGATATCTAAAACTGTTGAGTAGGCAGGGAATGCCCAGCCACTCAATATCATATTTTATGCACATTATAAATGACACATATTTCTTTTTCATTTAAAAAAACTTCTTTTTATCAAACCAGCATTGAGTTTAAACCTTTTTATCACATTCTTAAATCTTATCATTTAGAACTTTTGAGTATATAGGGATTACCCTGTAACTCGATAATGCCCTTTACGCATTCTTCTTAATTCAGTTCTTATTATTTAAAACATTTGAGTATATAGGGATTGCCCTGTAACTTAATGATGCCCTTTATGCATTAAATTTTCTTAATTCAATTCTTTTATTGTCATTCAAACTTTATTCAGTTTAAACAACTCCACGTTTATTATCTTTTAACATAGATATGCGCGCTAAATGACCAAAGCTGTCGATGCGCCATAAAACAACATTCATTCATTCATTCATTGTTGTGTGTGTGTGTGGGGGGGGGGGGGGACTTACATCAGATCCTGTACAGAAGTTTTTGGTAAATTCCTGTAGCCTACCCTTTCCCGTTTACATGCAGCATGGAAGTAATGTGGGGTAAATTGTGTCCTATGTCTATGTGGTTGAATGGCACATGCTGTTAACCTAGATACATGTAACTATTATGGAGTAACTACTGTTTTTAACTTCAGTTGAAGAGATATAAATTAACTTTGAATTTTTCACTGGTTGCAACAATCTACTGTTATTTCTTTATAAACCACTAAAGCACTTTTAATGACTTTGAGATAAAAGCCTTTTGAAAACATTGTGGGAAAAGGAGAAAATGCTGGTAACCAGCATTTTCTCCTTTTCCCACAATGTTTTCTACCCTCCCCAAATCAAATTTCAGTTTTTCTGTCACATTTGTTTTGCCTTCTGGCATCTGCAAATGCTTTTAATTTGGACCAGTCTGTAAATTTGTCATTTGGTAAAGAGTTAAACGAAAGTACAGAATTCTTAACCCAGCTTTTCTTTACCTTACAGTAAAAACTCTTTCAAAGTGATTGAAGATGATCTGAGACCATTATGTTGCTTTAACCAGCTGAGATATCTCCAAATCACTGGTGTGCCAGGTAGAGTATTAGTTCAACTCTTTGCTTCAGAGTCAGATTTGCAGGGGTTGGTTGGTGATTTGTTGGCATGATTGATTGATTGATGTAGTCTTCTTAGAAGGATAACCAACTTGAATTGATCAATCAGTCAGTCATTCAATCACTCAATCAATGGATGGATGGATGGATGGGATGGGAGGATGGATGGATTGAGGGGTGGATGGGATGGATGGATGGATTGGATTGGATGGGATGGGATGGGATGAGATGAGATGGGATGGGGATGGGATGGATGGGATGGGGATTGGATGAGATGGGATGGGATGGGATGGGATCAGATGGGATCGGATCGGATCTTTTTAGTAAGAAGGATAAACAACTTGAATTAAGACTTAACCCTTTATTACTTTGCAAATTTCAGATCCATGCATATTGAATGAAATCACTGATGACAGTTCAAATGTTTTTCAAATGACAGTACTTGCCCTTGAATAGGAAAAAAACATTGGGAAAGCAGAAAGTGCTGATTACCATAATTTTTCCTTTTCTCAAAATGTTTACCAAAGCCCTCTCTGTTGGGGTTTTAAAACTTATGATTATGTTGCAGAGGGTTACAACTTGGAATTGTGAGGTTCAGGATTAATTATATTGAATCTTTATTGTTTTCCCTTTAGGTTTAACCAACGGAAAAATTCTGCAGGACATCGCGACCCACTGTGTACATCTAGAGAGGCTTAGTCTAGCTTATATAGGATTAGGAACACCCATACCCCAAGTCTGGGACAGTCTGCAGTATTTCGAAAATTTACTGGATCTCAGGTTGGGCTCAGTAGATGCATTTTCATACAGCAGTAGAACCGTTTCTCTTTAACCCTTTACCAAACAACAAAGTTTTAGACAGGTCCAAATTGAAAGCACTTGCAGACAACAAAATAAACGGAACTCAAAAATTGAAATTTATTTCCAGCAGGGTAGAAAACATTGTGAGTAAAGGAGAAAATGCTGGTTACCAGCATTTTCTCCTTTTTCCACAATATTTTCCAAAGGCCTCATTCTCTCTCAGGGTCGTCAAAAGTAGGGATAGTATGGTAATGGGTTAAACTCCAGTACAAACAAAACAAACTCCCAATACAAACAAAACAAACTTTATCTGTCTAAAAAGTTGCTTACTAATCCATATTGACAGCATCTGTCGGCTACAAATTAACCTTCTACAAAATGATGAAATCTTGGACAAAGCCAAACTGAAAGTATTTGCAGTAAACTGGGACCAGTGATTGCCCTGTCATATGCCTACTTCAAAGGTTGACTATACCTGTCACAGGATTTGAACCAGTAACCTTTGATGAGAGAGGCTGGCGCTCTGCATCTGTCCTGTTATCCTTGTGGCAACCCCTATGAAGCAAGATACCTGTATTAAGCCAACACACTGTATTTATTACTCGAACAAATTGACATGAAATGAATGACCTTTATTACTTAAATTTATTGCTTAAATCATTTTCCAAACTTAACTTTGGCTGATGTAGTCTGCATGCGGAACTGTGTGCATGATTTTTAATTTTTATGCAGCCAGTAGATTTCTCGTGTCTTTAAAAGATACTTAAAATACCTGAATTAAACACGACTTTGTTAGTTTAAGTTGGTAATATGTCACCGATGACATAGATCTAAGGTGCACATTCTATGCATTCAGATCTTGATCCATGTCATTCACCAAAGCTGTCCAGTATTTTGACTGTGGCAGTGTAAGGGTCATACAAGACATTTACCGTTGACAGAATTTCCGTACCATCCGATTGTATCGGATGATATATATATATTCACTCTTTAATTATTCTTTGCATAAAAGTCAATTTCAGGTCAATTTGGTCTACTAATACCAAGAGAAGACAAACCTAGTGAAACATACCTGAACCATCTGTCTCAACCCCTTACTGCACGGTTACAAGTTTTAACAATTCTGAGGGAGGAAGCTTATGAAAACAATGTGGGTAAAGGAGAAAATGCTGGTATTAAACCAAAATTTTCTCCTTTTCCCACAATATTTTCTGCCCTATCAAAGAAAACTTTAGTGTTTTTTTGTTTTATTTGACGTTTTACCAAGCTTTAACAACCCAGTTGAAGACTTTTGAAAATATTGTTGGAAAAGGAGAAGATGGTGGTGACCAGCATTTTCTCCTCTTCCCACAATGTTTTCTACCATTTCAAAAACACTTTCTGCCATTTAAGCCTTATTTGAATAGTCATCTACTGATATGTTAGATTTGCACAAGTCCAAAATTGCTTTCTATTTGGAATAGTCTAGAATTATGCTCTTTGATTAAGAGTCATAGAAAATTTTGAGCATCGCTACGGTGCTTGCTCAACAGAACATTTAAATGTGCATATACTAAAGCTTTTACTGTAAATTTACAGGCTAGAGCAGCCAAACTTGAAGCTAGACAGTCGATTGTATGAATCCTGTTTGAAATGCAGTAAATTGCAGAGATTGGCCATCATCTCCAAAAATTCTAAAATATACGACCAGAAAGCCTTAGAAAACAGTATACAACAGGTTTGTTGGCATAATCGTACAAATTCTACATCTGTCACAGTGTTTTTCATTAGCCAGTATTTTCCTCTATCCCAACAATGTTTTTTTTCTCTTAATTTTTATGTTAACAAATTCATTCATACAAACCCTTTACCGAACAATCTGTAGTTTTAGAAAGTTGCAAACATTGTGGGAAAAGGAGAACATACTGGTAATCAGCAGTTTCTCCCTTTTCCCAAAATATTTTTTAGCCTATCAAAGCAAGAAATAATTAATTGAGCTACAATCAAGTTTTCATCTGCAACAGCTTTCAGGTATTTTTTTGAACCTAAATTTTGTCATTGGTAAAGAGTTAACTCTTTACCAAACAACAAAATCTTAGACTAGTTTTAAGTTAAAAGCAGTTGCAGCTGACAATTTAAATATGGCTTAAACAATAGAATATTTCTTTAATAGGATAGAAAACATTGTGGGAAAAGAAGAAAATGCTGGTTACCAGCATTTTCTTCTTTTCTCACAGTGTTTTTAAGCGCTTATTTTTCAGGGTCATTAGAACTTGGGATTGTGTGGTTTTAGCACCTTTTTCCTCTTTCAAAGCATTCTGCAAGGGTATAAAATCACTGTTTTTTTTCCAGTTCAAGTTTTAATTCTGTATTTACTTTTGGTTTTTTTTTTTTTAATTTGTCTTCAAGAATTACCCGTAACTTTCAAGACTAGCCTGCTCGGGAAGCTCAGTGGTCAGAGTATCCAACTCATGACTTGTTGGTTGTGAGTTTTATACCAGGTTTCTTTTCGGGGACTTTTTGCCTCACCTCTGATGTAGCATCTGAGAAAAGTAGCCAGTTACCTGAAAAGAAAGTCATTATATCCCCGCAAAACGAATGTTTGCGGAGTTATACTGGCATCAGCCTGTGTATCCATCCGTCCCTGTATCCATCTGTCCGTGCGTCCATCCGTGTGTCTGTTTTTACGTCCGTCTGTGTACAAAATACTAGTAATTTTGTGTTGGAAACTCCTCCTACAGTTTTCCTTCAATTATATTGAAACCTTGCACATATATTGATCATATATTGAAGATTTGCAAGACGCAATTTTCCAGTGTCAACTCCTCCCTCTTAAGGAATTATCTCCTCTTGAACTTGACAGTTTTTTCTGTCAAAGCGCTGGCAGTGTTATTAAGTTACATTCAGTGACAGCTCTAGAGTAAGTTCTGGTGTGAGAAAGCCAGGAAACACATGGGTAGCTGCACTGATCACTACAATATGACTTAACCCATTACCACACAATCCCTACTTTTGACGCTCTGAGAAAGAAGCCTTTAGAAAACATTGTGGGAAAAGGAGAAAATGCTGGTAAACAGCATTTTTAGCTAACCTGAGCACGAAGTGCTCATGGTGAGCTATTGTGATCGTGCTGTGTCCGGCGTCCGGCGTCCGTCGTCCGTCGTCAACTTTTTACCTTGTGTACGCTCTACAGGCCACAGTTTTGGTCGGATACTCATGAAAGTTGGTCAGGATGTTTGTCTCGATGAAATCTCGGACGAGTTTGAAAATGGGTCATGTGGGGTCAAAAACTAGGTCACTAGGTCAAATCTTAGAAAAACCTTAGGTACGCTCTAGAGGCCGCATTTGGAGTCGGATACTCATGAAAGTTGGTCAGGATGTTTGTCTGGATGATATCTCGGACGAGTTCGAAAATGGGTCATGTGGGGTCAAAAACTAGGTCACCAGCTCAAATCTTAGAAAAACCTTGTGTACGCTCTAGAGGCCGCATTTTCAGTCGGATACTCATGAAAGTTGGTCAGGATGTTTGTCTGGATGATATCTCGGACGAGTTCGAAAGTGGGTCACGTGGGGTCAAATTCTAGGTCACCAGGTCAAATCTTAGAAAAACCTTGTGTACGCTCTAGAGGCCACATTTTCAGTCGGATACTCATGAAAGTTGGTCAGGATGTTTGTCTGGATGATATCTCGGACGAGTTCGAAAGTGGGTCACGTGGGGTCAAAAACTAGGTCACCAGGTCAAATCTTAGAAAAACCTTGTGTACGCTCTAGAGGCCACATTTTCAGTCGGATACTCATGAAAGTTGGTCAGGATGTTTGTCTGGATGATATCTCGGACGAGTTCGAAAGTGGGTCACGTGGGGTCAAAAACTAGGTCACCAGGTCAAATCTTAGAAAAACCTTTTGTACGCTCTAGAGGCCACATTTTCAGTCGGATACTCATGAAAGTTGGTCAGGATGTTTGTCTGGATGATATCTCGGACGAGTTTGTAAATGGGTCACGTGGGGTCAAAAACTAGGTCACCAGGTCAAATCTTAGAAAAACCTTTTGTACGCTCTAGAGGCCACATTTTCAGTCGGATACTCATGAAAGTTGGTCAGGATGTTTGTCTGGATGATATCTCGGACGAGTTTGTAAATGGGTCACGTGGGGTCAAAAACTAGGTCACCAGGTCAAATCTTAGAAAAACCTTTTGTACGCTCTAGAGGCCACATTTTCAGTCGGATACTCATGAAAGTTGGTCAGGATGTTTGTCTGGATGATATCTCGGACGAGTTTGTAAATGGGTCACGTGGGGTCAAAAACTAGGTCACTAGGTCAAATCTTAGAAAAACCTTTTGTACGCTCTAGAGGCCACATTTTCAGTCGGATACTCATGAAAGTTGGTCAGGATGTTTGCCTGGATGATATCTCGGACAAGAACGAAAATGGGTCACGTGGGGTCAAAAACTAAGTCACTAGGTCAAATGTTAGAAAAACCTTTTGTAGGCTCTAGAGGCCACATTTTCAGTCCGAAACTCATGTAAGTTGGTCAGAATGTTTGTCTTGATGATATCTCAGACAGGTTTGAAAATGGGTCATTGGGGGTTAAAACCTAGGTCACCAGGTCAAATCTTAGAAAAACCTTGTATATGCTCTGGATGCCACATTTTCAGTCCAACACTCTTGAAAATTAGAATGTTTGCCTTTATAATATCTTGGATGAGTTTGAAAATGGATCATGTTGGGTCAAAAACTGGGTCAATAGGTCAAATGTTATAAACACCTTTTGTATGCTCTGGAGGACACATTTTCAGTCTGATACTCCTAAAACTTGTTCATAATATTTGTCCTGGTGATACCTTGAATGAGTTTGAAAATGGGTCATGTGGAGTCAAAAACTAGGTCAATGGGTCAAATATTAGAAAAACCTTGTGTACACTCCAGAGGCTACATTTTCTGCCTGATACTCTTCAGACTTGGTCAGAATGTTTGTTTTGGTGATGTCTCAAAAGAGTTTGATAATGGGTATTTGTCGGGTCCAAAACTAGGTCACTTGATGAAATCTTAGAAAAACCTTTTGTACACTGTAGAGGCCACATTTTCAGTCCAATACTCATGAAACTTGGCCAGAATGTTTGTCTTATTGATATCTCAAAAGTGTTTGATGATGGGTAATGTCTGATAAAAAACTAGGTCACTTGGAAACTAGATAGTGCATGTTTGGTCAATAAACTCAGGTGAGCGATTTCAGGGCCGTCATGGCCCTCTTGTCTCCTTTTCCCACGATGTTTTCTACCCTTCCCAGAACAAATTTCAATTTTTCAGTCACCTTTATTTTGTCGTCTGCAAATGCTTTCAATTTGGACCAGTCTAAAATTTTGTCATGTGGTAAAGAGTTAAACTGCCAAAAATGGTGTTCACCTCCAATACAAATAAATTTTATGACTGATTTCAGAATGATCTGGTGATCCGTTAATGACAATTGTTTAATTCTTGTTTCTGTACTGAATTTATTGTTTATGTATCTTTATCTTACAGGCCAGTAACTTATATCTGATCCAGCTATTTACAGATTCTACTCTCAAAGACTGTGAAAAGCTTCAGTCTTTGTTACAGAAGAGGTAAGCTTCTCTTGGAGACAAACTCTTTACCTAACATTCCTGTGTTTTTATGATCCTGCAGAAAAAAGCTTTTGAATAAATAGTGGAAGAATGATAAAATGCTGTTAAATCATTTCCCAAACAGAAACTTTTAGACTCTTCCAAATTGAAAGCAGCTGCAGACAACAAACTCAAAACTGATTCAGGTTCACTAAAATTTTCTGATGGGGTTGAAAACATTGTGGGAAAAAGAAGGAAATGCTGGTTACCAACATTTTCTCCTTTGCCAACAATGCTTTCACCAGATCAGAAAATTTTACTGAACCTGTTTTTAAACGTTGACTACTTAGAGAAGTTTAAGTTAGGGCTAGTGTGGCAGAGGATTAACTTTTCTCTTATTCCACACTATGTTTACACCTGTATTTGTCTTTTGAGGTACACTGAAATTTCAATATGCAACTGCTTTCAGTTTTATAGAGTCCAAAATATATTGCTTGATAAAGGGTCAGGCTAAAGAGTGGCTTTGGCATATGTTCTGTAATAATATGTACAATTTCTGCTTAACTCATTACCATAGGACAAAATCTTAGGTATGTCCAAATCGAAAGCATTTGCAGATGACTAAATAAAAGTGACTGAAAATTTAAAATTTGTTTTATGAAGAGTAGAAAACATGGTGGGAAAAGGAGAAAATGCTGGTTACCAGCATTTTCTTATTTTCCCTCAATGTTTTGTACAGGCTTCTTTCTCAGGATCGTCAAAAGTAGGGATTGTGTGGTAATGGGTTATCTCATGAGACAAAATTTTAGGTTTTTCCAAATTGAAAGCATTTGCAGACAACAAAATAAAAGTGATTGAAAATTTGAAATTTGTTTTATGAAGAGTAGAAAACATTGTGGAAAAAGGAGAAAATGCATTTTCTCCTTTTCCCTCAATGTTTTCTAAAGGCTTTTCTCTCAGGGCTGTCAAAAGTAGGGATTGTGTGTAATGGGTTAAGAAAGTGGCTTTTGGCTAGGTTGGGCAGATGGCACTCTCATATTAAGGTTATCCCTTTACCAAAGAATCTCAGGTATCAACAACCTGGTAACTGGCATTTCCTCCTTTTTCCACAAGGTTTTGTACCCTTTCAAAGACAGCCCCTCCTTTCAGGGGGTACTTAAGAAATCCAACAAACAGTAATGAGTATGGGAAAAGTAGCCATTTCAAGTTGACTGCCAGTAGAGCATATACAGGCCCTGAAGGGCCTTCTAGTTAAACTATGTAAAATTGAAAAGATGATTTTTGTTAAACAGGTTCGAGCCGGAGAGACCTGGATTTCTTGCCACTGTGGAACAGCTTCTACCTGAACGGATGCTCAATGTTTTGACATCACTGCCAATAAAGCATTTAGAAGAAATGACCTTACTTCCATCCAGGGTGTGTGGAGCCCCAAGACATTTCGTATGGGGAGAACCAGCCTTTACCTGATAAACATATCAAGGGGAGACCAGCACCTTGTATCTAATATTTTAGTGAAATTTTGTGAGATGCCTCATTACAAAAAAAAAAATGAAAAGTTGATTCATTTTGCACAAGTGTATTTCGGTTCTATTTCCTTAAGCCCTGTGTTCCAACAACCTGTGTTTTTTTAGACCGGGAAGAAGCAAACTTTTGAAAACATTGTGACAAAAGGAGATATGCAAGGAAGTAGCCCTTTCTTCTTTTCAAAAATTTGTTTTACACTTTCCAAGCAAATTCAATAATTTGAACCAGAATCTTTTGTTGTTTCCAAGATGCTTTCAGTATGGACAAGTAAAAATGTTGTTATTAGGTAAGAGTTGGTAAGAACCAGTGAGTAACTGTTAGCCTTTTACCACACAATCCTGTGTTACAGCAATCCATAGTAGGAAGGCTTTTGAAAACATTGTGGAAAAAGGAGAAAATGTTGGTCACCAACATTTTCTCCTTTTCCCACAATGTTTTCTACCATACTAGAGACAGATTGCATTATTTTAGTCACATCTAGTGTTGACTGCATCTGTTTTCTAAAGTGGCGAGGCTAAACTTTTGTGTTTGGTAATTGGCTAAATGTTAATGGTGATGGAAATGTATTTTATGAATTTTAAGATGATTTGTTTGATAACAGGTGATGTAAATCTGATTTGTCTTTCAAGATAAGTTGTGAGATCTGTTTGTAAGAGAGTCCATTTGTTGTATAAAACAATTGTGAAGTTAATTCCTCCAAGATAAATTTTAGTTAATATTGTACAGTACAATTGTAGGATCTGTCTGTTAAAGGGAGACTTCAGTTGTACAAAATAATTTTTGGGTCTGTTTTCAGGAGAGACCCTATGTTTGTACATTAAATTTGTGAGATCGGTTTTTGCAAAGTAGACTGTAGCTCTGCAACACAATTGTGAGCTTAGTTTTTGTGAAAGAGAGACTTTAGTTTTACAATACAACTATCAGGAGAGTTTGTCAAAGGGAGACTTTAGTTGCACAATATGATTGTGACACAAGTTTTGATGAGAGAGAGAGACCTTATTTGTACAATTTAATTGTGTAGTCAGTTTGTGAAGGGAGAGTAAAGTTATAAATGCAATTGTGAGGTCAGTTGTAATGAGGGAAGATATGTTTATAGAATATTTTTGTAAATTTATTTCGTATTAGGAAGACCACAATTATACAGTATAATTGTGAGGTCAAGTTGTGTTAGAGAGATTTTAGCAATGTAATTGTGTGGTAAGTTTGATGTACTTTTTGTACAAGAAAATTAACACTTTCCCAAACAATCCCTGGTTTTTACGGGTCTGGAATGGTAGCCTTTTGAAAACATTGTGGGAAAAGGAGAAAATGCTGGTAACCAACATTTTCTCCTTTTCCTACAATGTTTTCTACCCTATCATAGACAGAAATCATCTTTTCTGCAAGAGTTTAATTGTCTGCAAATGCTTTCAATTTGGTCTTGTCCAAAAGTTTGTCATTTGGGAAAGGTTTAAGGTGTAAGTTATATGTGAAAAAGACTGCAACCATCCAATGTAAGGTTTATTTTGATGAGAGATTATTTTAATAATATGGTTTTGTAGACAGTTTTGATGAAGGAGACCACATTGATACAAAATGGCTTCCAACACGCCAAAAGGGGCATTTGAACATTCGGATCAGCCAGCACAGTGTGCACAGACTACTAATTTGAAATAATAATTTCCGTTTTTATGTAATTTTCTGTTTTGCACAAGCCTACTGTAGCACAAAATCTAATGTAGTCGTAAGGTATCGTCTAGGATTAGCCCTGTGCAATCTGTGCAGGCTGATCCGAGAGAACACTTTATGCAAATGTCCAAATGCCCTATTTCATGCGCTGCAAGCCATATAATTGTAAAGTCAGTCTTGACAAGGGAGACTACATATGTACAGTATAACGGTGAGGTCAGTTTCGACAAGGGAGACTACATATGTACAGTATAAGTGTTAGTTCAGTTTCGACAAGGGAGACTACTTATGTACAGTATAACTGTTAGGTCAGTTTCGACAAGGGAGACTACATATGTACAGTATAACGGTGAGGTCAGTTTCGACAAGGGAGACTACATATGTACAGTATAACGGTGAGGTCAGTTTCGACAAGGGAGACTACATATGTACAGTATAAGTGTTAGGTCAGTTTTGACAAGGGAAACTACATATGTACAGTATAACTGTTAGGTCAGTTTTGACAAGGGAGACTACATATGTACAGTGTAACTGTTAGGTCAATTTTGACAAGGGAGAGTACATATGTACTGTATAATTGTGAGGTCAGTTTTGACAAGGGACAGTACATATGTACAGTATAACTGTTAGGTCAGTTTTGACAGAGATCCCACATAATTCTGTACAATATAACTGTTAAGTCAGCTTTGATAAGGGAGATCTCATTTGTGCAAGGAAATTGTGGGGTTATGCTGTGTAAGGGAGACCAACTTTAACCCTTTACCACACAATCCCGACTTTTAACACCCCTGAGACAGAAGCCTTATTGAAAACATTGTGGGAAAAGGAGAAAATGCTGGTAACCAGCATTTTCTCCTTTTACCACAATGTTTTCTACCCTGACCAAACCAAATTTCAATTCTTTAGTCACATTCATTTTGTCGTCTGCAAATGCTTTCACTTTGGACCAGTCTATAATTTTGTCGTTTGGTAAAGAGTTAAACCATATAGCATTGAACTCGGATTATGACAACATGATTTTGAAGCCACTTTTTGTAGGGAAGACCAGTCTTGTAAAATACAATGGTGAGGTCATTTTTATGTAAATAAGACCGCATTTGTACAATATCCTTATTATTTGTACAGCAATGTTTTACAAGATAAGTGATCAGTCTTATTTAACTCTTTACAACATGGGAAAATTTTAGACTGGTCCAAATTGAAAGCATTTGCAGACGACAAAATAAGGGTGACAAAAAAATAGAAATTTGTTCTGGGAAGGGTAGAAAACACTGTGGGAAAAAGAGAAAATGCTGGTAACCAGCATTTTCTCCTTTTCCCATAGTGTTTTCAGAAAGCTTCTTTCTCAGGGGTGTGAAAAGTAGGGATTGTGTGGTAATGGGTTAAGGAGACTGTTATTGATGAATATGATTCAGAGGTAAGGTTGTAAACAATTTCGAGGTCATTTTATGTGGGAAACCACATTTGTACAATAAAATTGTGTGGTCAGTTTCTGTGAGGGAGACCAAATTTGCACAATAGAAATGTTGGGTCAGTTTGCGTGAGGGACACATTTTATGTTGGAGACCACATTTGTACAATAGAATTGTGGGGTGAATTTCTGTGAGGGAGACCACATTTGTACAATAGAATTGTGTGGTCAGTTTCTGTGAGGGAGACCACATTTGTACAACAAAAATGTGGGGTCAGTTTTTGTGAGGGAGACCACATTTGTACAATAAAATTGTATGGTCAGTTCTGTGAGGGAGACCACATTTGTACAATAGAATTGTGTGGTCAGTTTTTGTGGCGGAGACCACATTTGTACAATATAGTCATAAAGTCATTGTGATTAAGGTTGTTCTAAGTTACTATGAGGTCAGTTTTGACCAGGATTACATTTAAATAACAACAAAAGTGATGTAAATTTGTGCAAGGGAGACCACTCCTGTTCAGTGTGATTGTGAGGACCAGTTTGCATAAGAGATACTATAGTTGTGTAGGTACAATTTAATTGTAAAGTATGTGTGTATGTTGAAGAATGTATGATCAATAAAACAATGGAAGGTAGGGTATGTCTTAGCTTCTGTTCAGTCCTTTTGCAGACAGTGTAGATTTAGATCATACTGCACAGGACATGTCTGTAGAGAAATGCTTTTACTTTTGTACCACACAATCTCAACGTTTAATGACCCTGAGAAATAAGCCTATAGAAAATATTATGGGAAGAGGAAAGAATGCTGGTAACCAGCATCTTCTCCTTCTCCTACAATATTTTCTATCCTATCAATCAGATATCATTCTTTTACCAAGATTTAATTTGCTGTCTGCAGATGCTTTGAATTTGGTCCAGTCGAAAAATTTTTCATTTGGTAAAGAGTTAAAAACCTGAAGAAAGTGATAAATTCTTTGAAATAGCACGTCTACAGAGGAAGCCATTTCAAAACTTTGTGGTAAAAGGAGAATTTGCTTATAGGTAGCAATATTTCCTCTTACCATAATGATTTTTAGCCCAGCAACTTCAGCTTATTGCACCAATGTCAACTTGTCATTGCTAATACCTTTAGTGTGAAAGATTCTGAATTTTACTGGTGTGTGTTTAACCCTATACCACACAATCCCTACTTTTGATGACCCTGAGAAAGAAGCCCTTAGAAAACATTGTGGGAACAGGAGAAAATGCTGGTAACCAGCATTTTCTCCTTTTCCCACAATGTTTTCTACCCTTCACAAAACTAATTTCAAATTTTCAGTCACTATTATTTTGTCGTCTGCAAATGCTTTTAATTTGGACAAGCCTAAAATATTGTTGTTTGGTAAAGAGTTAATTGTTATGGATAAGTGTACCAGCTGACTTGACATCACAGAGATAATATTGAAAAGTTTTATCAAACTCAAACTATAACATATGGTCATAGAAAAGTCTGAGGAAAATTGAAAAAAAAAACTATTTACATCCTGAAATGGGAAATTTTAGATTTAACCCTTTGTCAGACGACAAAATTTAAGCCTTGTCCAAATTAAAAGCATTTGCAGACGACAATTTCAATGTGACTCGGAGAGTAAAATCATTTTTTGATGGAGTAGAAAATATTTTGGGAAAAGGAGAAAATGCTGGTTACCAGCATTTTCTCCTTTTCCCAAAATGTTTTTAAAAGGGTTTTTCCCAGGGTTGTTTAAAGTCGTCATTGTGTGGTAAAGGGTTAAAAGGGCAAAAAAACAAACAAACAAAAAAAAACACATACATGTATATTAGTCAAGCAATGGTTTATTTACAATGCATAATATAACATACAATAAATAGTTTGATCACTTTACTCCTGGCAACAAAAGTTTAGGATTGTTCAGATTGAAAACACCTGCAGAAAACAAATTAAATGTGGCCCAAAGTATGGGCTTTGTCTTCAGAAGGATTGAAAAAAACATTGTATGGAAAGGAGAAAATACAGCTTACCAGTATTTTTTCCTTTTCCAACAACTTTTTTTAAAGCCTGTCTTCCATAAAGTTGTGATATTCCTGATTTTGGAAAAGGGTCAATACATAACAAAGGTCATGCACTGATATTCTTCCCGTTTTCTAACAGACCATTTTTGAAAAACATTTTGATGAAAATTTACTTATCATGAGCTATTTCTCATTTTGCCATGCTTTCACATCTAAATGTATAAATGCATAAAGATTTTTATCATTGATGAAAATTTCTGTAACCCATTACCACACAATCCCTACTTTTGACAACCCTGAGAAAGAAGCCTTTAGAAAACATTGTGGGAAAAGGAGAAAATGCTGATAACCAGCATTTTCTCCTTTTCCTACACTGTTTTCCACCCTTCACAAAACAAATTTCAAATTTTCAGTCACTTTTATCTTGTCGTCTGCAAATGCTTTCGATTTGGACATGTGTAAAATATTGTCTTTTGTTAATGGGTTAACTCAGGCTGGAGAGGTTCCAAGAAGATATTTAAGAAAAGAGAAGAAAACATTTTGGCACTTACACTTTTTTTTCAGCGTTTTTTTCTTTTCATTTGACACAATGTTCCCAAAAGATGTGAGACAATAATTAAAATGAGTACTTTCTTTAAATGAAATGTAATGATTCTCCACATCCAGATAGTAATTGTTTTTAGCTTTCTGTTTTCGTGAATTCACATTTACGGAGGTATGTTCAAAGGAAATGCTGTTACAATTTTCAATGCACAGACACTCTTATTATTTTGAAATCCAGGCCAGCTGATTTCAACTATGATGGCAAGCGTTTATCTGCAATGGGGGTGAGCCGATCTTAGTTTTCAGAAAAGTCGTATTCATGTTACATGTCTTTCTTCTGAAATTAAAAAAGAATACATAAGTTGGAAAGAATTTCTTGTAAAATAAAGATATAATAGGGACGAGTCTTAACCCTTTCCCAAACGACAAAAATTCAGACTGGTCCAAATTGAAAGCACTTGCAGACAACAAAATACATGTTACTCAAAAATGGAAATTTGTTTCCAGCAGGGTAGAAAACATTGCGGGAAAAGGAGAAAATGCTGGTTACCAGCATTTTCTCCTTTTCACACAATGTTTTCAAAAGGCCTTTATGTTAGGGTCGTAAAAACCATGGATTGTTTGGTAAAGGGTTAAAGTTCTTCAATGACCGGAAAATGATTTGATTGATTGAATGTTTTACGCCGCTTTTAATAACCAAGGGGAAAAAAATGGACAAAAAAGAAAATGAGAGTGAATGTAGGCCTTTCTTCAGTTATTTGAACTTATTTCCCTTGATTCTTCTCCAGTACCACATTGGTCCTGATAATAGGATTACTTGGATTTTATCCTTGATTTTCTTGCACTGAACAGCTGTGTTCTTGAGATAATACTGCAAGTAAATCTAGTTAGATCTAGATTGTTTGACAGATCAATGTATGCGTAGTTCCTGATGAATATATAAGAGCAGAATTTGAATTGAATTACAAGCCGACCTTACAGAAACATATGAGCGCGGATCTGGGAAAAGGTGCCTTAAGGCGTCGAGTTGTGACGTAGAGATATTGCGGTTCAAAGTTACGTCATCAATTTTGTGATCGTCACATGTTTCTCTAAAAATAGTCGATAAGAGTGTACATGTATGCGAAAAATCTTGAATTTTGATGTAAAAAAAACATCTGTTTCCACTAAAAATGTATTTATTATAAGAAGTTATCGTTTGTTTGAATGACCAATGTTATTAAATTTCTTTTTGATACGAGTTATTTGCATGTGAAGCCATAAATCTGGAGAGGAAATTTATGTAAACCCCCACCTTCCGAGAAAGACATCGTAATGAAGGTAAGTTTACTCTTATCGATATAAAGCCTAAGTTGCATTTCATATATGTTTTCAAAACACAATGTTGCAAACCTAGCTTTGTTTCCATATCAGTTTCTTTTTATTCTCAACCTTAAATGCAGCTTCGTAGGTCTATGGCTGCATCAACAAGTGATCAATACGAAATGCGAAAAAAAAGTAGTTATTAGAAAACAAATCCTGCAAATGTTAATGTTAGGTAGTTTAAACCTTAATATATGGAAGATGTACCTGCTATTTATGTTTTTCTTGGGAGTCTAATATAACGAGGGCGATGTTAAGAACTGAATTATCAAAATAAACTACATGTACCTTAAATTTCGCGTTATCAGATGAAGCGTGGGTAGCCCAGTCGGTTACGCTGCCTACTCAAATTCAATTTTGATCGTAATGAGATCGGACTGTAAGATCGAGGCGCATGCATTACCAGTTACATTTTCTTCTTCTGGTCTCCTTTTTTTTGTCCATGCAAAAATGTTATTTACTTTTTCCCTCGACAATATTTTGTTTGTGGTATTCTGATCCAACCCATTATTTCAACCCTGATGTTTATTTCTTCCTTCAGGACATAGAGAGGTACTTTGGACGGACACCAATCAACACACCGTTTGGTTCCTAAGATGGCTCATTAACGTCTGCTATTGATATTTCCGATGGGGAAGATGGCGAAGATCCTTACATCAAGATCAATGGACGGGTTCTACAATTTATCCAAGAACTA
Source organism: Tridacna crocea (assembly GCA_943736015.1). NCBI lineage: Eukaryota > Metazoa > Mollusca > Bivalvia > Cardiida > Cardiidae > Tridacna > Tridacna crocea. Next base: position 24,507,147 of record OX031069.1, read on the forward strand.
GGTCAATGTGATTGTACTGAGGTTAATATTGAGGACCTGAGTGACCAGGAGCCAAGCAGCGGTAACCCAGGACTTGAGGACAGGGAGTCGTGAGTTCGACCAACGGCTTGGCCAATTTCTTTCCGTCTCAAATAATTTTGAAATCGGCGTTAAAAACACTACAATCAGTCAATCCATGAGTGACCAGGAAGACGGGAGAAATGGAGATTCGAGAAAGGTGATCCCACTGCCAGTAACAACAGTCAAGACATCTTAGATCTGGGTCACGAGAGTTTTTTTAATGAAGATGAGGAGTTTGAAGAGAGATGTTGTAAATGTATTTGAACTGTCCGTCAAAATTCACGAAGACTGGCATGATCGACCACATATAAAATATGCGCGAAATGGAGAAAAATGATAAAGACGTGTCTGTAATGCGAACTTTGACGGATTTTGGTATAGAAAAACCAACAAAAGGAGAGAAAAGGAAGAGAAATAGGAAAAAGTTTATGTTTGGGGGGAAATGCTTGTGTAGGACATTTTTCATGGTTGTGTTTGCCATTGGACGAAGGCAACTCAAAAATTTAATGCAGCTGAGCACATGGACAAAAATGGACCAGGTGTGCGAACACATGGAAACACTGGAAAAAGAGTCCTCATCCCCATTGTGTTTGAAGACATTAGAGCATCTATTCAGTTCACTGTGAACTATGCGAACGTGCATGGTCTTCCTCAGCCAGCTGCACCTCGGGGTACTGATAATACTCCACTCATATAATTATCTTCTTCACGGTTAGAAAACCAGAAAGTCAGTACATAAGGAGTATATAGATTCCCTCTCTGAAAATGCACGCTGTATTCAGTACTCCACATTTACAAAGATATGGCGGAGCTGCCTGCCACACATTCGTATAGCAACACCAAGAAACTTAAACACATTTTTTTCCTGTTCTCTTTGCAACTGATGCTTCCAGTTCCGTTTACATTGTGTACTCCAAAAACAAAGGGGCGCATTAGACTAGTTTAGATACTTTATATGGCACACATAGTTAACAAAATATTTAACCCTACATCGTTTGTCGAGTTTTTCTATGCAAAATTTTGACGATCATGGGTTAGACTGTTTAAAAAAATGTAGGCAAAGGAGAAAATACTTATGACCAGTATTTTCTTCTTTTCCAACAACCTTGTATGTCCTTTTTATGACAAATCTCATCATTCGGGATATATTCAGTTTGTCGTCTGAAAACGCTTTCAATTTGGTACAGTCTAAAATATTGTCACCTGATATATACATACACTTTACAGATAAATATTTAGCAAGCTCTTTGGCCTGAATCTTCTCTAAAGACTTTTTAAAAGGTTCGTATTACATGTATTTGTGTTTATTTTGATAGTTTTGACAACCGATCTTTAGATGTTCATGTTATGTACCAGCTGCTAGCTTTGAATAACCAAAAGATAGGACATCAATATTTTAGAGATGCTGATATGGTTTCTTTTTTGTGTATTTAATACATCCAGACTTTAATATACATGTATCAATCTTTATACATTTTTACGGAACACACAATAGAAGGGTTTGTTAGAGAGACGTTTTAACATTCTTTGATGTGCTTGAAAAAAATGGATTTGCGCTTTGGTTCCCATTTGTAGACCAAGATCAGGGTGCAATTATATGCATGCTATTTTCTCTACATTCTCCGTGATATAATTTCATGCTAATGTGCGGCAGCAAAGGAATGACACGATTTCACTATCTCTTTGCACCTTCATTTAAAAAATGACTACGGCATTCCGACAATTTTTTTTTACCGAAAGACAAACTTTCAGACTGGTTCAAAAATAAATAAAGACTGTCTTTGCAAGGATAGAAAATATTGTGAGAAAAGGAAAACACGCCGGCTACTAGCATTTTCTCATTTTTTCCAGTTTCAGAAGTCTGTTTCTTTGGGGGTCGTTAAAACTAGGGGTTGTGTGGTAGAGTTTTAACAGCATTATAAATAGATCGATAACTTTATACATGTATTTTACGTGATTCAGTCTACTATAAACCTAATAGTTTTTGCTAACATTAAAGATCAAGATAAGACTTCAAAGAAAGATATATACTGTGCTATACTTTGCAAACTGTTTTAGAAAGAAAGGAATAGTTTGATCCTGTTTTCTAGTATACCTACTATACGCTAAGAGTTCTTGCCGAAACTGATCTTAAGGAATTTGAAACTGCACCATGCTCTGGCAAAAGCGGGTCTGATGCATCTACGCCATGCACAAGATCTATATCACGCGAATCAAAACAAAATTAGGGATCTATACAGCCCATATCGTCATAGAAGTGGCTCAATAATCCTGAGGCAGAATAGTCATTGAACATGCTAAAAATTTACCAGAAAAACTGAAAGGTCGACGCAGATAATTTTCCACACTTCGTGCAGGCTGGTCTTCGTCGATTCTCCTTGCAGACGCTTCAAACAACCTTTTACCAGAGAGAAACTTTGTTTTAAGTAGATCTATGTTTATTATAAACCAGTAAATTTTGAATAACACACACGACAGAAAAAAAAAATCTACACGCAGTGAAATACGGTCCCAAATATGGTATGATGATGTAATATTAATCCGCCATTCACGAAGACAAGAGTTACTACCATCCGCGCTGATTGATTTTCTCATTTTATCTGCCGTTTTCAAATAAAATGTCAATAACTGCAAATCTTGTTGAAAGTTGTACGTATATAATAAAAGGAATATTGTGTTGTAGTAACTTTCATGATGCTTGTATTTACTTCTCTCAGCGTAAGAAAATTTTGACATCGCGCGACATCAAATTTTCTTATGCTGCACGAATCAATTACAAACACAAAGAAAGTCACTACAACATTATATTCCGTATGTATTCCTTTATATCACGTAAATAGTAATTGCTGTTTGGTAGTTTCTTTATTGAATATGATTTAAATCATTCCGAATGACGAATATGTCATTGTTTTTAAGATTACATTAAGTAACAACGAATAAGTTGTTTGTGTGTTACTTTTCTGTCCCGTTTTTTTTTTCCCTAATGCATAGCAAACTGCTAAGTAATTAGGTAGCTAAACAGCGTCTCATTGTCGTTTAATCCTTTGATTAAACCAAGGAACAAACTCAAGAAAAACATGTAGAGATGTGATTTTACATTGACGTTTCACACCCACTGACAAAAATGTACGCAATTTACTGCGTTTTAGAATTGACGTCGCTGACGTGACGTTCGTAAACAAAACGCACTGTGGAGGGTGCCTGTATTTAAACGTGCATATCTCCGAAACTATACATCATATCGATGAAAAATGATAAACAAATCAGACAGAAATGAATCCCCTTTAATAAAATGCAAAAAAACAAAAATCGAAAATTTTGGCCATAAGGCACCTTTTCCCAGATCCGCGCTCATATATACTAAATCATTGTTATAATTTTTGCAACATCCTCAAAGGAACCAAGGATAAAAAAAAGGAATACAGGTAAAAATAGGTACAGTAAACATGTATTGTGAGTACTTATTAGAATCGTCCCGATGAGACGATTCTAATGAATACCCACAACATAGGGTTTAGTATAGAGTAATCAATATTTTTCAATATTTAAATCAAGATCACTCTATCTGGAGCTCTGTGTATTGAGTAGATGTTTATTTGAGTTTGAAATTCAAAGTAACAGTTGTCGCGTAGAAAAGTAGTCCGGTTCCGTACCCAGAATGCCCAAATTAGATAGATGTGGGTACTCATTAGAATCGTCCCGATGAGACGATTCTAATGAATACCCACAACATAGGGTTTAGTATAGAGTAATCAATATTTTTCAATATTTAAATCAAGATCACTCTATCTGGAGCTCTGTGTATTGAGTAAATGTTTATTTGAGTTTGAAATTCAAAGTAACAGTTGTCGCGTAGAAAAGTAGTCCGGTTCCGTACCCAGAATGCCCAAATTAGATAGATGTGTATTTGTAGAATGCCATCTAGCAACAGATAATGACAGCAGTGTAATACGTACCTGGAATGATTACAATGACAGAGAGCATTCACACGTGGAGGGGTTAAACGCAGCACCGGTTGCACATGGTCTCTGGATCCAAACTCCGAAAACGTTTTCGTCATACCAGCCGGGTCCCAGTGCAGAGGGGCGTAAGTTGCATTCTGCAAGAATGAAAATGTGACCAGTAATGGGAAATTATCATTTATTAATTGAACGGCGCTTTCAAAATGACATCTGCACTCGTTTCCAGTTTTTAAAGGTGGGTATTTAGATTTTTCAATTCTCACCAAATTCGAAAAAGAAAGAGTCTATATGTATCACTGAAATTTATATGAAAGAAAAAAAAAACCCAAATCGTCAATAATATTAAAGAATCATAAAATTAAAGAAAAAAAAAAAAAAGATGATGTTCCCTTAAAAGGTTACGTAGCCGCTTAAGGTATTTTTAGATTTTGCGCCAGAGATAAAAAAAGCATTGCGAGAAGGTCAAGTGACTGGCACGTGACTAATGACGCTTGAATTCAATAACATAACAAACATGAAATTTTTTTACATGAGATTTTTTTTTGTTTTCATGGAGGTATGAAAAAAAAAATCATAATCACACTGTATGAAACCACGAAGATGGATACCAGCATTTTCTCCTTTTGCCACAATGTTTTCTAACCTATGACAGACAGCATACTGTACGTTGCATTTGGTTTTTAGTAAGCAAATGGTTTCACCTTTGACAAATCTAGAATTCTATAGTGTGGTAAAGAGTTTATGTAAAAGTGTTGTAACATTATATACCATTACAGAAATATGTAAGTAATTCCTATCAAAGTGTGAGTAGTATATTTCTCTGGCATGGTCAGTCATGTGTTGTCTCTGAAGTGCCTTGCCGTAGACCATTTTCACGAAATAACTAAATCAATGTTAATGAACATAAAACTAATGTACTCGGAAACTACTTACTTTCTTTCATTGGGTTGTTCACACAAGAGCAGACTGAACGAAGGAAGTAGGTGCCAGGGGGACAAGTACGGGGCTGAGGGTCTCCGAGGGGTCCTCGCATGATGAACATTGTGGACGTGTCCGGGTGGGATTCAAGGGGGCAGTTTGGCACTGAAATATATGATCAGCAAAAATGGAGTAACAATAATATATAGTAATCTAAAACTATACTACAAGATTCTTGTCTCTAATGAACGCATTTACATACCACGAATTAAATCTGATGTTACTAAACCCGCGCTTATGGCGCTGTTTTGGACAGTATATTATGACCAGACAGCACAAAAAGTGCTGTTTGGCTTGAATCTACACTGTCTGATAGCGTAAATTCAACTTTTCCAGCACAATGAATGTAGAATCGCTTGAATGCAGTTTTTTCGGGGGGGGGGATTAATGTTAACTGATCAATTCGTTCTTTTTCATCTTAATTATACTGCTGAACTAAAGTTAAGGGCCTGAAGAAAAAAAGAAAGCAACATCTTTAACTCGAAATTTTACCTTACGATTCGTGTGACCCCAGCCTGGGCTGCACGGCTTTCAACGATCCATAAGCGCATTGAGTTCACATGGTCAAGACGATAACGCGACCCCGTTCGCGCTAGGGCGGTCCAAGATATCTTGCAGCGTCAACAGATTGTGAGGATGAACTAGCCAGCCTAATCACCCGACTTGGTGCCCATAGAACACCTCTGGGACATCCTTGGGCTCCGGGTGAGGGACAATCACCCCCACCGGCTGATGTCGACCAACTCCTGCAGCAGGAGTGGATGGCAATCTCTCAACAGATGCTCTAGAACCATGAGAAATCAACGCACCCACGGATTGGTGAATGCCTTGCAGCCCAGGTTGGTCACACCCGTACTGAACTTGATCAAACGGAATGAACTTTCTTGCAACTATTCCAAAGGGGGTGGAGTTGTTTCAGCGCTTGTTGCGCGAATGAAATTTCTTTGTTAGTGATTTTGTTTACATGCATCGTAAGGTTACATATCGTATAAACCCTTTATACCAAACGACAAAATTTTAGACTGGTCCAAATTGAAAACAATTGCATACGACAAAATAAACGTAACTCAAAAATTGAAATTTGCTTCCAGCAGGACAGAAAACATTGTGGGAAAAGGAGAAAATGCTGGTTACCAGCATTTTCTCCTTTTCCCATAATGTTTTCAAAGGGCTTCTATCTCAGGGTCGTAAAAACCAGGGATTGTTTGGTAAAGGGTTAAAACATTTCTAGAAAAGGTGTTGCTGACATTTGTGGGCGTTTGATATAAGATTTTATTAAGCTCGCCGAGGAAAATGTTATTAAGCGAGCCAAAAGATCGCTTAATAACATTTCCCTAGACTCGCTTAATAAAATCTTATCTCAAAAGCCCACTCATGTCAGATCTTATATATCATAATTAACGTACATTTCTGTGGTTAATATTACGGTAGGTAAGGTTCAAAAGTACTTGTCGCTTTGTGACACTGATCTATAGTATAAACCACTGCAATCCTTCTGTACAAAACGAAAACCAGCGTTAACTCACCCAAGCTTTCCTGAAGAAGAAAGGTTGCTGAATCTACGTTGTTTGATCTTTCGTAGGGAAATGGCACATTCTGGGCGCTTGTGTAGGCTAGGGCAACCGCAACAACATAACAGCTCCAAATGAAACTCGACATTTTTAATAAAGAAGGAGTCTGAAACGAAAAAAGTGTTCCAGAAATACACAAGTTTCTACTCTCAGACTTTGTCCTTATCCATAATGTTGCTTGAAACGTCTGTCTTTCCGTCTGTCGGTCGGTCTGTCTTTCTCTCTCTCCCCCCCCCCCTTTTTTTTTTTCGGATAAACGTTTTTCTTGGTATAAACATTTCAGTTACTTCTTTTCCAACCGACAAATTATAGACTCGTTCACATCACACTGCAAGTATTTGCAAGGACGTGTTTTTAAAATTCTCAGGAATTTTCTAAAATGCACATGATCGAGATTTCTGATCAAGTAAACCAAATACTTTAGTCAGTCAGAAATTCTTTTACTTCTAAATTTTGAATAAGAATTTGATTGATTTTGAATATAGTCAACGCACTTACAGATGGTATAGATCAAGATCAAATTGGACAGAGCGTGCATTGTGATCTTTGATCTTTGTCATCCTCTTGTTTTCTTAAGGCTTTAATGTAAAAAAAAACACCTCTGAGTTTCTTTCGATTGATTTTCAAGCCGTCCAATGGAGACACGTTGCTATATTTGGCACTGAAAGACTCGAAACCAAAACGTGTCTTTTCGATACTTTGGTGACTTTGATCGTGTTTTCACTCGTGCCGGTCAGTGACGTTGCGTGTTTATTTCAGTTGTTCAGGTCATATTTGATTGACAATGTAATATATATGACGAATGATATTGCACTTTAGCACTTTTGGTTATTGTATATTGTGTCGAAAAAAAGTACAACTTATTTGGAGTAGAACTGGATAAATTTGCAGACTGTGCAGATGAAGATTAAACTGCCTTTAAGCGCATACTGAACTTTGGTCTACGGTGTCTTAAATTTTATTTAGCTAAAATGTTGTGAGTTACTTTCAATTCGATAAAAATATAGCCTACATGGGTGATGCACTGTGATAAGGGGACTTGATGAATTCGCGAAAAAATATCAATCCAGGTCAGCCTGCGCAGTCCGCGCAGGCTGACTTGGGCCGAAACTTTTTCGCCATTGGTCAATGTTTTGTATGTCCGAAGACCAGTCTACCTTATGATTAAATCCGTTATCAAAAATGTGTGTATAGCGTATCCATAATTATCTGATGGCATCACTGGTATAATCGGCATAGATTAGATACATTCAGCACCCTGTTGCCAGAGCAAGGCTGACATGTAATGAGAAAATGAGAAAATCGTCGGTTTACTTCCAAAACCTCGTAACTACAGATTGTAACAAGCTGTAGTTACGAGGTTTTGGAAGTAAACCGACGAAATGCTGGTTATCAGCACTTTTTATTTTATTCAGAAGAAATTTACCAGCACTTCTTTCTTTCCCAACAATGTTTTCAACGGCCCACTTCCACAGAGTAGTCAAAAGAGCGGAGTTTTCTTTTTCTCCAAGAGTCAATTACGTAGCACCGGAAGCTAGAGATGTAGCAGCTATTGGTGGAAGATATGACGTTATATGGCTTACAACACACGAAAAGGTGCCATTTCCCTACATTTGCGTGAAGTGTCTATTGAAGTCGTGAGGTACCGTTTCGGATTACCCTGCGCGGAGTGCGCAGGCTGATCCGAGACGGTACCTTACGACTTCAACAGATTTTGTGCCACAGTAGACGTTTGCAAAACAGTGAATTACATAACAACGGAAAGTAGCGTCTCGGATAAGCCTGCGCGGACTGCGCAGGCTGATCCGAGACGACATTTTACGTAAATGCCCCTTTTCGCGTGTTACAGGTCATGTGATATCACGTATTTCTGTCTTCCCTCATTTTGTTAAAGCATTTAGTCTAATTTTGTTGCGAAATTTCAGAATGAAATATTGCGACGCGACAGTATTTTGACGGCATATTATACATATTCGCGAACAAGAAAAGTAATCTAAATTAATCCTTTGGTTAGTTTAAACATATTTATTTTACATCCATTGAGAAACAAGTTCTTACAACTTATACTAATCTCTCTCGATTCTGCTTCCTGGGAACTACACCAGTACTCGCGCCGAAAGTGTGGCCCAATGAAAAATCCTAAAGTTGACATCCGCTCCCGGGAATCGAACTCAGGACCTTTTGGTTACGAGGCCGATGCTCTACCCCACGACCACGGACACCACTAATTCTTTGGTTAGGAGGTGGAATTCTCTTTTTGACCTTTTACGAATATTGCAGATCAAGATCAGACTGCACAGAACGTGACTCGAGTCGTGGCCTGGAGGTTGCAGGTTCGATATCTGGTTGTGGCGAACTTTCTTTGCGGCGTATTTTCGCCTCTCACCTCTGATGTAAGTGAGGAAAGGAGTCGGTAGCTTTGGGAAAGAAGGTTGTGTCAGTACTGGTGTGAGAAAGCCAGGAAACATGGTCGCGTCACTGACCGCCATGATTTGGCCTAATCGGTTAAAATGGCGTTAAACTCCATTTACAAAAAAAAAATACAATCTTGACGCTCACACTTACTTGTTTAAGGCCTTCTTTACACGGAAATAATTTAAGGTCTACGGCCCCTAACTCTCATATTAAAAGACGGAAGCTGCCGAGAATGGCCGAATAACCCTAACGAAAAGGTTTATGATGCGCGATATTTACCGATGAGTTTGGGAGACCTAAACCTTAACCCATTACCAAATAACAACATTTTAGACTTGTCCAAGTAGAAAGCATTTGCAGACGACAAAATAAGCGTAGCTCAAAAACTGGAATTGTTTCTAGCATGGTAGAAAACATTGTGGAAAAGGAGAAAATGCTGGCTAGCAGCATTTTCTTCTTTTAACACAATGTTTTCAAAAGGTTTCTTCCTCGGGGTCGTGAAAACCAGGAAATGTTTGGTAAAAGGTTAAAGGTTCAGCAGTGACCAAAAGTTACCGATGTGGGTGTTAAAATGCTATCAAAATTAAACCATACCATTTATACCAAAAGTATGCAAATCATTGTGGTGGTTGCACTTGCTGTGCAGACGGACCGAGTCTTACAAATGAATTCTATTACTCGTTAAAAAATAAAGAAAAAACAGATAGAACAAATTGGCAACTTCTGAATTAGTTTTTACAATCGTTTTATTTTGTTTTCCAGCAAGCAACTTACCGTGCAACAAGAGATTGCCATCCATCACAGCTATTTTTACACCTTTAAATGGCATGATTTAAATTTAGATGCATTCAGAATAAAACACTTATTTCTTCAAACATTCCGGCAAAAACATTGTGTTATCGTGATGCTTTGATGTAATTTCCTGAATGTAAAATGTCTATTTCGTTTGAGCCATGCTCTGTCTGAAGGGGATTTAATGCATATTTCTGATATATATGTGACCCATCACGCAAAAAGGACCTTCTGGGAACTGCGAAAAATGTCAATCCTGGTCAGACTGTGCGCATTGCGCAGTCTGACCAGGGTTGACACTTTTCGCTTTAATGATATTTATTGTATGAAAAGTGGTCATTGTACCTTGTTATACAAAAATTTTTTAACTATCAACTTAAACTGACCCGCACTATCGTTAATCTGTTTTCATCTAATTGATGTACAGAATTCCCTGATGGTTCCTTTTTGCGTGATGGGTCACAAATGTCTATTTCGTTTGAGCCATGCTCTGTCTAAAGGGGGTTTAAAGCATATTTCTGATATATATGAGACCCATCACGCAAAAAGGGACCTTCTGGGAACTGCGAAAAGTGTCAACCCTGGTCAGACTAGGCGAATTGCGCAGTCTGACCAGAATTGACACTTTTCGCTTTAATGACAGTTTCTGTATGAAAAATGGCCATTGTACCTTTTTTATACAACAATGTTTAAATTATCAACTTAAATTGACCCACCAAATTCGTTTATCTGTTTTCATCGCGGGCTACGCAGACTGACATGTGTATATTTTTGGCAGATATATTAAGGTAGAATCCCGTAATACTTCTATATATATACTTTTTGCACATTTTTAACCGACCAGAAATTCCTTTGATGTCGATCTTGAAATTATTTTTTTGATACTTTTGTTAGTTTCCAGAAAAAGGAGGTAATTAGTATCTCCCTTTACAATGAGAATATGGTAGTTTTATGATTTATAAATGCTTATTCTAAGAAGGACACAAAGGAAAAAATGGCTCGGTGAAAATCGTACGATAATACTCATACTTAGTCATAGCAAATTTTGCAGGATAATATCATTGCAGAAATAGATGTTTGCTATCAGGATTCCACTACCTTAACCCTTTCCCAAACAATCCCTGATTTTTACGGGTCTGGAATAGTAGCCTTTTGAAAACATTGTGGGAAAAGGAGAAAATGCTGGTAACCAGCATTTTCTCCTTTTCCCACAATGTTTTCCACCCTATCAAAAACAGAAATCATCTTTTCAGCAAGAGTTGAATTGTCGTCTGCAAATACTTTCAATTTGGTGCAGTTGTAAAGTTTGTTGTTTGGGAAAGGGTTAAGCCCCCCCTCCCCACCCCCCGTCAAAGATCAGGGCTTATATATTTCTTAAGAAATTGAACAGTTAGAACGGAATTTAGGCGTTTTTAAAATTGGAGAGTCGTGATGCAATCGGTACCTCCGTTCATTTCTTTACAATCAGATTTGGTGTGATCATGCTTAGTCTATTGATATACGATCCAAAAAAAAAAGGACGCATGCTATTGTTCATGAGACAGTTTCATTAATGTACAATCTTATGTACTAACCAGTAAAAAATTGCTATCACCGAATTAAAGCGACAAATAAACCTTTTTTAAAATAAAGTTACAATATTTTTGCAGATCAAAATTCGCAAGGACGAAAAAAATTGAACCGTCTAGTTAAACGAGTCTACTATACAATCAAAAACATGAAATCTACAAAAAAAAAATTTGATTGAAAAAAAAATCTAATATATAAATACCAGATATATTTGCAAATACGCAACCTCTCAAATTTCACTAACGAAAATTATTCCCAACATGAGATTTACTTACAATTACTGCTTTGTATCCTTGCACGTTTAAACTTCACCACGCAACTGACGCGACGCTTGCAGATTTCCGGAATAATGTGAACGTTATTATCACGTTTCTTCATATGTCATAAGTTTATTACGCTATTTACGTTTATTACGTTCGAACGGTGAATAAGTGAGGGGAGTGCGTTAACGGCAGTGCGTTTATTACCAAAATTACGACCACCTGTCCAAAATGGACTTAATCACTAGTATGAAAATGACTCTTTGTCATTCTTGAGTTTATCGTATTAAAACGATAAGGTATTTAACCCCACCCCTTTCCTCTCACGTTTTGACTCCCCGCCCTCCCCATTTCCGAGCACATTTGCAAAACAGGCCTGGATGAGTTTGGATAAACCCTTGAAAAAATAAAAGAAGATGGTTAAGATTAACTTATGTTCAGTGCACCGATCCTTGTGAAAAAGGTGTTCACAGAATGTGAAGTCTGATCTTGGATCGTTACTGTTCAGTTAGTCAATCACGCTTATACCATAAAAAAAACCCTCACTTCTATAATTAGTAACTTTAGCTGTCGGAACAGGTCGAGTTAAGTCGTCTTCGTGAATCGACAATGTTTTTGACTCCTCAAAATCCAAAATATCTGCATAAGATAAATCATATTTGTCTCAAACAATGGGATTTGTCTTTGAAAGATGCAAAACATTGTGGGAAAAGGAGAAAATGCTGGTTACCAGCATTTTCTCCTTTTCCCACGATGTTTTCGAAAGGATTTTTTCACAAAGTCGTTAGCACTCGAGATTGTTGGGTGACAGGTTTACATATTTAGGGCTAAAAGAGTTGATCGGAAAAGGTTGCACACAATCGACAAGTGTTATTAGCAATGATGTCAAATAACGACAGGCAGAGAGATACTGTTGGTACTTTGCTGTCAGTGGGTTGAGTATGAATACATGAAAAAGTAGGTCAAACAGGTCTCGAGAGGTTGAACTAGTGATACAGCATTGACTTTGTTTATGTGGGAAAGCAGCCAGTGGCTGTGCCTACCGCTGGTGGGAAAAAAAGTGTTGGATGACATAGGTGCAGTGGTCGCTGCGACTAAACCAGCATTTTCTCCTTTTCCTGCAGTGTTTTCTACCCTGTTGGAAACAAATTTCCATTTTTGAGTTATTTTTATTTTATCGTCTGCAAGTGCTTTCAATTTGGACCAGTCTGAAATTTTTTCCATTTGGTAATAAGTTGAATTGTTGTAAAATTCCAAACAAATAAAGAAAACAACAATAATCGTTTCTGTTATCCACACACAAAGAAATAATATTATCTAGATAAAGATTTTTATTGTTTCACGCATTCATGAAATTCTGCCAGGTTTCTTTCTTTTGTCACAAGATGCCAAATATGAAATTCAAGTCATAGTCAAGTTTTATGAGTATAAAAGTCACTCGAATTGGAATTCTCATCCCGGCCAACGTTCTTTTTGAAGATTCATGGAAAGCCGTTTCACAAATTTCATTTGCGCTAAACAATGTTTCAAATTTGTTCAAATGAGAAATCTTCTCATTATTCGGCAAAGAAATTTCTCGTGATCTGATTGGATAATATGCCCCGGACATATATATCATGTACACTGGCAAAATCAATGTAAAAGCAGTTTTCCTTTCGGGAGTCTCCTATACATGACTACACTATCAACACAACATTCAAATTGGCGGCGTTGGTCAAGATAAACGTCAAGATTATGCGCCAAGCTCCACGTTTTAGCACGTATTACCAAGTTTTAGTGACGTCAGTTCCCATTGACGTCAGTTTTCATTGAACTGGGACATTCAGAAGAAACGTTGGATTGGTAAAACATTGCTGTATGATGAATTCGTTGTACTGTCAGGTGGCAGGGGACTTGGAAACTTGTTCACTGCTGTGGTGAATCATGTCGCCATGATTCACCAAAGCCGTGAACAAGTTTCCAAGTCCCCTGCCACCTGACAGTACAACAGATAGAGTCTTGCTAGTTGTGATTAGTTTAGTTTAAACATATTTTATTGCCATTATTGGTACATAATCACATTTTTGACGTACAACCACATAAATACTGGGCAAAGGGGTCTGGCTACAAGCTCTAACAACCTAGGTTGTGAGTAGTAGTAGTAGTAGTATAGTAGTAGTAGTAGTGGTATTTGTTGTTGTCACTATTCCCGTTGCGTTGTTGAATGATGTTATTTAAATTCAGCGTTTGGTATTTATTCAGATTTCACCACATGTACGTCGAGACAAGGGGACAAAATAAAATGACCGGAAAGCGAACGTGTCTGTCATGTTAAAAAAAGATCACCGAGTGATGCATTTGCATACAGAATTAATAAAATTTGCATATCCTATGTAAAACAGTATATGAGAATCGGTAGGTGTGACGAACGTCGCGAAGCTTTGCATATTCAGGAAAAATATTGGCTTTGGCGGAGAGTGCAGAATGTGCAGTGTGGGTCCGTCATCTACGACCACTTGTAAGAAAGAATATTCTTTGTCTTATTTGTACTGACTGGCTAAACCAAACCAATCGGAAGTTGTGTTACTTTCAAATTTTGAAAATTCTGGAGAATAGCATTGAGAGCTTTCTTAAGAATGGTTGGTGAATGAAAACTCCGGGCCAAGTCCCCTTAGCTCAGTTGGTTGCAAGCAGTACGTCAGAATAGGGGGTTGGTGGTTTGATTTCCGGCTCGGCCAATTTCTTTCCCAGGATTGATGATCGTCACTGCGTCAAGATTCATTCCTCTCTTTCGACAAGGGTTTTGTGGGAAAGTAGCCAGTGGCTTAGAAAGAAATTGTGCAGAATATTGGTGAATTAGACTCCAGGGCCCGTATTTACCAACTATTCTTAAGAACGTTCTTTGTCTTATTCTCCAGAATTTTCTACATTTGTAAGGAACACAACTTCTGATTGGCTAAACCATTCGGTTTAGCCAATCAGAAGTTGTGTTTCTTACAAATTTAGAAAACCGTGGAGAATAAGACTAAGAATATTCTCAAGAATGGTTGGTGAGTATACGTGCCTAGGAAAGCATGGATAGTCGCACCGGCCACCGCGATACAACTGAAATCATGTTGAAAACAGCGTTAAACATCATACAACCAACCAACCGAATATTAACCCTGATCTATGATTCACACTGCCTGCTTACTGTATACGTGGATATATACGGGTGTCGTAAAGTTTGCGATATAACCGATTACGAACATTTTGCGTATTTTGCGTATGAAAAGTTGGCAATTTCGAGATACTCGTTATTTGTTGGTGTACTTGTAGTTAAATTTGGGAACAGAAAAACATCTGGAGAATTTGACTGAGAGCGTTCATAAGAATAGTTGATGAATTCGGATCCTGATCTTGATATGAATTGTCCGAAAGTGTTCGCCTGTTGCCTGTAGCAGTGAAAGAAATAAAGAATAACAGCTGATAGTCTTGATATAAATTGTCCGAAAGTGTTCGCCTGTTGCCCTGTATATAGCAGTGAAAGAAATAAAGAATAACAGCTGATGGTCTTGATATAAATTGACCGAAAGTATTCGCCTGTTGCCCTGTAGCAGTGAAAGAAATAAAGAATAACAGCTGATGGTCTTGATATAAATTGACCGAAAGTGTTCGCCTGTTGCCCTGCAGCAGTGAAAGAAATAAAGAATAACAGCTGATGGTCTTGATCTACACTGTCCGCAAGTGTTTGCCTGTTGCCCTGTAGCAGTGAAAGAAATAAAGATTAACAGCTAATGATCTTAATCTACACTGTCCGCAAGTGTTCGCCTGTTGCCTGCAGCAGTGAAAGAAATAAAGATCAGCAGCTGATGATCTTAATCTACACTGTCAGCAAGTGTTCGCCTGTTGCCTGCAGCAGTGAAAGAAATAAAGAATAACAGCTGATGGTCTTAATCTACACTGTCCGCAAGTGTTCGCCTGTTGCCCGTAGCAGTGAAAGAAATAAAGATTAACAGCTAATGATCTTACACCGTCCGCAAAATATCATTGAGTTGGGATTGGCAGCCTTACAGCCTTAGAGTACATACGTACATACGTAACATACATACATACATACATACATACGTTCACACAAACATACATACATACGTTCATGTAAACATACGTGCGTATATACGTACATGCATACATACGTACATGCATATATACGTACATACATACGTTTATACGTCCATACATACGAGCATTCGTACATACATAAATACGTACACACATAAATACATACATACGTACATACATATATATGCACATACATGCATAGCACATATATATATATATATATATATATATATATATATATATATATATATATATATATATATATATACACAAACGTACATACGTTCGTACATACATACATACATACAAACACACATACATACATCCGTGTGCATATAAAATTTGTTTGTGTGTTTTTCTTACACTGGTACCTTTGAAACTGTTGACGGAGTATTGGAGGTAGAGACTGAAGCACGACAGACAAATGAGAAAACGAACGTCGAGCGATTACAATGACCCTTCTTAAGGACCTGCGCTCACGTGAGCTGCATAGCCAGGTCGGATCGAAATTGTATGAGCTAGCATAACACAGGTTCACGTAGCAGATAAGGCACGGCGTGTGGGCCAATCCAGTGTCAAAAACGTTTCGCTCTTTTAGTGCGAGATATCCTACACACCATCTCTGCAGGCAGCTGCAAAAACGATCTACTATAACTCAAACTGACCTTTATCGTATATGCTGTGACTAAACAAACGGATGGTATAGAATCAAGATCAGACTGCACGTTTTGTGCAGTCTAATCTTGGATCTATACCATTCGCAAAGGTCTGTACTTTTGCTTATCGAGCGTAGAGGGTGCACAGTCAACTCGAATCAATAGTGTCTGACGTTACCCACGTGGTTCAAATTTGGTTGAAATTCCATTATCATTATACGCCCAGCTGCTGGGTTTCTATACTTATTGTATTAATAGTGACAGGACTGTTTAAGAAAATTGACAGCAGTTTTGTGGTGAGTTTGCTCTGATTTTCTTTTTAAATCCCTTCCATCCTTTATCACACAATCACGAATTTAACGGGAAAGGGAGAAAATGTTGGTAACCACAATTGTCTCATTTTCCCACAGTGTTTTCCCTCCATCAAAGACTGAAATCATTTGGGATATTTGTTTTTGGTTGTCTGCACATGCTGTTAAACCTAAAATTTAGGCAATAATTGAAGCTTGAACGATAGGAATTGATTATGTAGAAAACATTGTAGGAAAAGTAAAAATGCTCAGCCAAAGCATTTCCTGCTTTCCTAAATTCATGGTTATATAATCACGGTTTATTTGGTTAAGGGTCACGCGATATATACTTTTATTACTATTGTCCTCTTCTTTTTCTATTTCTCCTATCTATTGTGAATTCGACACTATTGATGCATGTATATTGCTTCAGACTTTTACACTAAAATATTGATCTGATCAAATTGAAAGTACTTGCAGACGACAAAATAACTGTGGCTGAGACGAAGGAAAATAATCTTGTAGAAAACGTTCACGTGGGAAAGAGCACCCAGGACCATTAGTCTCAATAATGAGACGCTCCGGTGATCTTTTTCATATTTGGACATTTACTGTACACCGTACCAGAGGCGACCAGTCGAAAAGTAACATCGCCTTTGGGGACAGTTATCTGTACTACCAGGACCATATAATCAGGGTTTATTTGGTAAACAGGAGACTTGTGCATATTTTTTCTTGTAAATTGTAAATTTATATATTTCTTGGTAATTATTGTTTACATATTGTACACTTTGTATATGTGTATAATGGGCCGATGGCCTGAATATACCAATAAATCGAGAGAGAGAGAGAGAGAGAGAGAGAGAGAGAGAGAGAGAGAGAGAGAGAGAGGCGTCTTTTAACTTCATGTTTCGTCTTTTAACTTCATACGAAAACTTCAGTAGCAAATATGCGGAAACTACGCAACGAACATGAATTCAGTGAAATGTGTGGAGAAAAATAAGTTAGTCGAATGAGAAATTGCCTGTCACGTGCTTGTTACGCGCAATTCTCTTTTGTCGCATTAATTATTCAGATAGATGTATGTTTGTAGAATGCCATCCAGCGGAAGATAATGCCCCTAACTCTCATATTAAAAGACGGACGTTGCCGAGATTGGCCGAATAGCCTTTATGAACAAGGCAATTTTTTGTGGTATTTGTCGAAGACAATACCTCTATGAGTTCAATATTGAATTTTAAAGACAGTGTATCGTCTTTTGTGCAAAGACGAAGGAAATAAACACAATTTAACTCATTTTTTCTCAGGCAAATGAGTTTTTCTGTAGGACTTAGATATGTAATTGGAAATGGTATTTAAAAAAAAACAACAACAACGGGTGAGGCCTGAGGCCATCGATCGATGAAGTACTAATTCTTGAATGAAAACTGTTTCATTCACTCACAGCCTTCTATTGGCGCAATGAAACAAAGCCTGTCTACCGATCTCTTGGCTCTGGGCCCTTTCGTTCCAAAACCAGTTCGTCCCATAACTTGTTCATCCCATGATTGCGCGCTACTCTATTTGATCGGGTATGAATATTTATAGATCGAAATAATTGATTGTTATGATGGGAATTAAATGTGAACAGCCAAAGATATTTCAGAATCATGGTCTTCCAGGTACAAACTTCATTTTATTTGATATATTTACATGGTTTCTCTCTATCCATCATACTGTCAAGGAAAATAGTTCCTGACTTTTCCTTATGATCAAAGGGAGAACAGCAATACACAAATAATCCTAACTTTTTCATGAGTACTCTCCCTTCAGCCAGACGGGTATTCATTTGCTTAGTGAGGTTGACTTTCAAGCAAATAATTGAACAATATTTATTTTTTTCAAAGTATTAATTCCACACAATGTCTTCCTTTACAAATACCACTTCAGCGTTCTCAACGCTTTGATTTTTTAAAAATATTCATTTAATGCCAAACTAGTTTATTTACAAGTACCGGGATACATTGAAATTGAAAGACAATAAACTTTTTTTAGTACTGATGCCGACCTCTCCTGGCTTTGTTTTTTTTAAAAGAAGCCAACTTGGTCGATATGAACTGAAAATATTACTTTATCTGGGATACAACAGTTTAATTATTATGTGGCAGCGGTGTATTTACTTGTTTCGATTTAATATTTTCTGAAAGTCATGTTGCACTGTTAAATGCGGGGGGTGATCAGAGAGAACGCGGACCAGTGCCGGTATCGGAATATTGTTATAAAAAGCAACTTGGAGTGTTCACTATTTTTGAAAATAACCTCCTCTGAGTTCTATGCACTTATTCATTCTTGATTTCCATGAGCGAAGCACGTGCAGGAAGGCGTCACGTGACGTTACCATCAAGGACCCGGTTTTAGTGAGGGCTAGCTCCTCTCTACTCTCGTAGTGCATGTCACATACAGAATCTTTCAAAACAGGTATTAGCCAGAGGACACATTGAGTAAGGACTAAATTATATGGAGCATTGCTAAGTTTTTCCATGTTTAGTTTTTGCAAAGTTTCCAGTAGAAGTGTGGCTCTGTGAGCTAGGGTGTTATTTTGGTGTAAAGTGACGTCACCGTGCAGGACTTCTGGCTAAGTTTTTCGTACCATGTATTTGAAATTCATCTGAATAGTGTGAGCATAAAACTCACTATTAACTGTTGTATGTATAGATACAACATGATTTATAAGAAAAACAGGAGAACAGAGATACTTGATATAGATAACTTTGCCAAGTGACTTAGAAAAGTTAGCTTTACCAGCGGAAGTCAATGTTGAATGTTTCAAAACACTGCTTTGTTGTTTATATTCAGTCTCGTTACGGTGTGCCTATCTTTCTTAGCACATCATTATACGATCAGTAAAGTTTGACCCCTCTACCCTAATGCATTCAGAAATTTCTTTA
The DNA here is from genome assembly GCA_943736015.1 of Tridacna crocea. Taxonomy (NCBI): domain Eukaryota; kingdom Metazoa; phylum Mollusca; class Bivalvia; order Cardiida; family Cardiidae; genus Tridacna; species Tridacna crocea. The sequence continues at coordinate 24,526,707 of OX031069.1, forward strand.
AAGATTTCAATGCCAACCGCAATTTTCTCGGGCGTCAGTTGCCGAGGTACTCGCATTGTGCAATTACGCTACATTCCAAGATTCCCTGTCAAAATCTGTTGGACACTTCTATATGAAAGGTCAAATGTATAAGCTATTTCCCTGACAGCATCTCGGCGATCATGTTTTACATGGTGCTCTACACCCGTCATGGTTTTGTCTGACACTGATGTTGATGGACGGCCAGATTCAAGGTCAACTTTTACAGTATCGCACCCTTGTCTAAACCAGTCCAATCAATGTACATACTTATATCAGACTTCTTGAGCACAGAGTCTTTTTTAACTGGCTCTAAATCCCTTTTGATTTCCGATAAGCACTTTTCGAGTTCGATGTAAATCTTTATGATTAGATCTACTCCCAGCTCAAATAACAAGGGTAACAACCTACGTCACAGGAAGTGATATCGGACCTGCGCAATTTCGTAACTTATGTCCGCCATATTGAAAAGTAAGTAAGAAGATAGAATGAGGCTAGCTTGGGTGGATACAAACGGACTACAAAGACTCTCATGTATTTATCAAAGACATTAAATGAATACATGTAATATTCTGATGTTTTAGACAGGAAGCAGATGTCTATATGCACAAACACTTTGACCAAATATCAAAAAGTGTCTGGGTTTTAATAGTTGGTCGAAGTCTATTCCATTATTATAAGTAGTTAACAAAAGCTTTGACAAAAAAACAAAGTTCCTAGGCATTGTACGCTTTGGAGGTCTAAAGACTTTTTCAGATCATTTAAAGGAACGATTACAAAAAAGAACAGTCTTACCAAATACGCACATTGACTTTATAACAAGGGTCCGATATCACTACCTGTGACGTCACACTGACGTACGGTGTGAGGGGTGAATAAAACGTCGTTCGATATTTTAATCCGCTAATGCGGTATATGACGTGTACCTGAATATGACGACATTTGAAAGCTTGAGCCAGTTACCAGATAACTGGTTCTCATCTATGCAAAATCTTGTAATTCTACGTCTAGTAGTTTTCAACATAACGAGGTAGTTCACGATCTTTTTGATCACCCCACGTAGTCCTGTAGAATTACCGGTTTTTAACAGATGAACCGTGTCTGTATGTACACACACACACATACACACACACAAAAAAAAACTTGCCTATAGTCACTATGTGGAATTTGTTACACTGTTAGACAAGTATTCGCGTTTTTTCATGCTCGGAAAGTCGACTCATGCCAGCCTGCGGACTCCTCGCAAGATGACATGAGTTAAAATCTTTTGCTACTTACAGATTACATGTACAGTAAAACCTGGTGATCCGGCCACCTCCATTCGGCAGGAACCTCCGTTGAACGGCTAGTTAAATGTCCCACATTAATTTTACTTTAGATTGAACCTTTATTTAACAAGCAAATTTAAAACGCACGCAACATCCGCCGAAATCGTGTCCCCATTTTTGAAAATACCGTTGAATTAAGCAGACAGTCACCGGAAGTGGGCCTTCCAGTTAAATTTCACCTGCAGTGTAGTTCTCACATCATACCAAATCAATTCAATTTAATTCAATAAACTTTATTTCTTCCATGTATGTACAACATACAGTATGGAAATACAAAAAATAAATGAATGTCATAGAGAATAATGTGATTGGACCTTGAGAGTATAAGAAGAGAAAGAGTAGAAAGTTTAGAGGAAGGGTAACATTTGCCTAAAACGGGAAAATCAGTAAAAGCTTGTGACACTAACATATCTTAACTCTTTACCACACGTCAAAATTTTGGACTAGTCCAAACTGAAGGCAATTGCAGATGACAAAATAAATGTGAATCACAACTTGAAATCAGGCTGCACTGCATATGATGTATAAATAAAGTGCATTCTGATGTGGAAATAGAGTTAAAAATAGCAGAGATAATCACAGAAAGAGGTACAGTTAATTACAACAATATTGATAACTATAATAAAGTTTAGTGATGAACAAAATCAACGTGGGCCTATATAGTGTGTACAGCCAAGCTGATTACAACAATAAACTTCTGAAATGCATAATTCGTATGATGGATCGTATAACGGATACCGTAGCTAATTTTCCGTTGGACCAGGTACCGTGATATTTTAGGCTCATCCGGGTCATTCGTTTTTCGGATTAACACTTAGAGTGTCAACATTGAACGATCATACACACGCCTTGCCGATCCACGTGTGTTTGCATATAACCTGGTTTCTATGAGAACGTGTTATCTTGATGCAAATAATGATTTTCGTAAGCTATTAGACCCGATTTGATCACAATTTTTAAGTTTGAAAACATGCGTACATTACCCGAGTAAGATGATCAAAAGTGTTTTTTTCTACTTTCGATTTAATCATCACATAATATGGTAATGAAGAACCTGTGCCGACATTTTGTTAGTTTGTACATTTTTTTAAGGTGAGAAATTAGTAAAGAACCTGTCCTATCAACCGATTGCTTCCAAATTATTATTGGTAATTTTCTATGCCCATGTATTTGATAAGCTGTCTTCGATTACTTTATTGATTAACGATTATATGTCTCAATTTAACCAGTAAAATTTACGAACAGAACAGAACAGAGCCACCCTTTTATTCACACAGGTACAAAAAGGTACAATATGGGGTTATACATGATGTTTACTACATCACTCTAAAGTTAATTCTTGAAAAAGAGAGATGGAGCTCTACACATGCTTTAAAATTCTTTTCCTCTGAAACCGCTGGTCAGATTTGGAAATAATTGCACAGTAATGTTTCTTGGGTTACCCTTTTCAAAAAGTGTCCGTGAAATTTTATCCGTCCAAAATCAGGGCCGTGGTGATTGTGGGGGGGAGGCGGGAGTGGGGGGAGGCGGGAGTGGAGGGGGGGGGCTCTTTCCATTGTGCGGTGTCAACAATTCTTTAAAAATTTAAACATCTTCTCCTAAACCGCTGGGCCAATTAGAATCAGACTTGGTTGAAGTGTTTCTTTAGAGATCCTCTCATAAATTGTTCACAGAACTTTATTCCATCAAAAAACTCTGGTTGCCATGGCAAACTATTGATTTTTTTTCTAAGAAATTCATTGAAAATCTTCTCCTCTGAAACTGCATGTCAGATGTTGAAATAATTTCACAGAAATGTTCCATGGGTAACCTTTTTCAAAGCTTGCTCGGGAAATATTGATCTGTCGATAATTATGGACATGGTGGTGATGGTGGTGGTGGTGATATGTGTGTGTGTGTGGGGGGGGGGGGAATCTTTGCACCGTATGAACTTAAAGAAATTCTAATGAAATTCTTCTTGGAAGAAAGAGTGGAAATGTTGTTTGAATTAACTGTTTCTTTATTCCCCCCTGGGTTATGTGCACATGCATGGACATGCACATGTGTCTTGGGTATTTATGTATATGTACATGTATATGAACACGTACCCCCCCCCCCCTATTTATAACGCTCAAAGAAAACATAACCCTGAGATCATCTTATATGACCGACATCTTTTAACCCTGTACACCATAAGGCATTTCTATGGTATCTCTGATTGACCCTAAATAACTGCAAGGATGAAGCCGTTTCTTATGTGTATATGACACCTTTTGATAGCATAGAAAACATTGTGACAAAGGTGAAATTGCTTGTCACGAGCAATTTCACCTTTTTCCACAATGTTTTCCAAAGGCTCCTACAAGCAATACGTAGAAATGAGTATCTATGGAGTAAAGGGTTAAGCAAGCACCTGTCTTAAGCAAGCGATTTTGGAAGGGCCCTTGACTGCTTGCTTAAGACAGGTTTCACTGTACACGGGAAGGCTTTTGTATACACAGGTAAGCAGTTGAACCCTTTGCCTAGAAAGCGCAAATCAGGGCGTTTTTTGCAGTTAGTGTAGATCAAGTTCAGACTGCAAGAAGCGTGATCTTAGTTCTACACTGTCCGATATGTAGATACCCCACCCCCCCCCCCCAAAAAAAAAAAAAAAAAATCTTTGAAAAAGAACCAATAAACGTAAGACACAGTCATAGTCATTCTTCGGCGAAATTTAACATAATTTCAATTGGAGATAAGTACAAAAGCAGTTATGATTCGAGAAACAACACAAGAAAACAGTAGGTTCCAGAATTACCAAATTAATATTAAAAACTGGATATGGATTTACCAAAGTGATTCCCAAATGATCGAAGTTACCAGAATATAAAGTATAGGTGGGTACGAAATGACCAAAATCGTACGAAATAGCCTGGGTACGACATGGTCTAGTTACGAAATTACTTGAAACCGAGTAAACAATATGGCTACCTCCACAGGTATTTTTTAAAACCCGAATAGAAATATAGCGCCGCCGCTCATGCGGCACCGCAACAAACAAGCACACTATCCCAGACTAGACAAATCCAGCAATTCTTCATGATCTATCAGTTTATTCAGTTAAATACAACCCTCAATTAATCAGCGGAAACACGATACTGCTGCTAAACACATACATCTAGATACGTTATTGCAATTAATAAAATAATTAGCCTGATAAAATACCACAGTTTATGGGTAAAACGTGCAGCAGCTCTGCCCTTTTCCATTCATTGTATTATTTTGAGTTGTTAACAAGAAATATGTTTATTAGAAAAAGCTACACGTCGTAGAAGAAAGTAGTGAAATTGTGATGGTTCCTGCTCCCCTCCTCTTTTTAGTTTAAGAAAAAAACAAGGTTACCAAACTACAACTTGCTCCTTTATTTGATTTCCTTTGTTTTTATCCTTACAAATTGTGATGGTTCCTCCTTCCCTCCTCTTGTTAGATTAAAAAAGAAAAAGAAGGTAACCGAACTACAACTCGGTCCCTTTATTTGCTTTCCTTTGTTTTTATCCGTACTTTACACACGTATGTTGCAATAATTATAGTTTGGTTTTTGACATATATAAGGCCTTAACGGTATTTGCAAAAGGAAGTTTACATACTAGTACCACTGAAATGGACCAGGTTGACTAGAAATTGCGGTATGATAAATTTCAAAGCAAATGAGATATTTACGCTTAACCCATTACCACACGATCCCTACTTTTGACGCCCCTGAAAAAGAAGCCTTTAGAAAACATTGTGGGAAAAGGAGAAAATGCAGGTAATCAGCATTTTCTCCTTTTCCCACAATGTTTTCTACCCTTCACAAAACAAAGTTGAAATTTTTAGTCACATTTATTTTATCGTCTGCATTTGCTTTCAATTTGGACCAGTCTAAAATATTGTCATCTGGTAATGAGTTAAACAGTCTCATAGTGGAAAGAATATAAAGGATAAAGACCAAGTAATACCACATGCAGGTCCTATAAAGTAGTAGCGATGAATCAAGGGAAGTAACTGACTGTTGATCGCTCTATAGCTGATATGGTGGTGAGGCATTTAGATACAGTTAAACTGTATTTTCCTGTCAGAAGTTTCTAGAGCCTTTAAATAGGCTAATCTGAACTATACTTCTCTTTGCCGGAAGGGAAGCATGAAATATTTTAGATATATAAGATCTGAAGAGTAAACATTTGAGATGATTTTTTTTTTGTAGTAACAGTGTTATTGAGCAAGTCTTTGTAGAGCTAGGTAACATTTTTTTGTCAACGATTTCAATGAAATTGTACCTTAAAAGCTAACAATAACACATTCCTTTTATCATATATAGAATAAGAGTCAGCGATGTGTTCAAAGTTCAAACAACATGTGTATTGAAATTCACATGTAGCCTGACAGGTGTGTACATCTGACACGGGCGAAAAATAGTTCTAAAGAAAGTAGGCAGCATGTAATGATTTTTTATACATCTGAATATGATAAAATAGGAAGCTTGTCACGATCGCCAATTTTGTAAATTAATTGCACAGAGAAATCTAGGTCTGGAATATTTTAGAAAGGAGACGTATGGTCACATAAATTTGACCAAATATGACACTGTTCGCTATGTCCAATGTGCGAAATATTAATGAAAATTCGTAATGACTGTACATATTACCCTGAAAATAGGGGTATAATGTAATAAAAATGAACTTTCAGTTTTACTCTTCATTCGGAATACAACAAAGACCTTAGCTTTATTTTGGTTTTACTTATTTGTAAATTTGATACAGACTATATATCATAAAGATGAAATTATGTGCAGTTTTCAATGAAGCATGAAACCCGAATGCACATACACAGATATTTATTATGTATATGCATTGTTGTTGTGAATGTACCCGGATGAAAAATTGGTGGGTATACTTCTTCCCTTGTGAAGAATGAATACTTGCCTTTCTCGTCTTATGAATCAAGTATTCCAAATCACGGTTATGAAAAAGTATTAAACTACACCCGAAAAACAAAGTTTACAGTCGGACAAAGCTCTTAAATCAGGCCAGCTATCAACACGAATAGTGTCAATATTACTGCAATAATATTGTTCTATAATTGATTATCTCTTACGGGCTAGAATGTCAAAGAAGGAAGTTTTGAGAGAGAGGGAAACCATTGATGTCAATTGCACAGAAGTCAAGTTTGACGTATATGGTGTTTATCAACTATGAAAAATGGCTATAATTGTATTTTGTAACTGTGAAATATCTGACATCGGTTTACTTAGAAAACCTCGTAAACCTCGTAACTACAGCTTGTAACAAGTTGTATATACAAGGTTTTTGAAGTAAACCGACGCTATGTTTCCTGATTGAAATCAATCCTAACTCTTGACCAAACAACAAAATTTTAGACTAGGCGAAAGAATTTTTAGACGACAAATAAAAAATTGAAAAGTCAAAAAGTTGAAGTTAGCCGAATAAAACTTCCACTTTTCTAGTTGGACTCATACATTTTTTTGTCCGGTGTACATTTAGAAAAATAACGCAGTCAATTTATCCTGCGAAAAATTAGTCCTTACTAGAAAAGTGTAAGTTTTAATCGGCTAACTTCCACTTTTCAACTTTTCGACTTTTCGACTTTTCTACTTTTCATCTTTTCGACTTTGTCTTTTCTAGGTCGAAAAGTGGAAGTTTTATTGACAATTGTCATTTAAAAAACCTTCCACTTTTCTACTTTTCTACCAAGCATTTTAACGCGAAAAGTGGAAGTTAGTGCTTCCTAATTTCTACTTTTCTAGGCTAACGTGAGGTCGAAAAGTGGAAAGTTTCTTGACAATTGTTAGGTCAAAAAATTCAACTTTTCTACTTTTCGGAGTAACTTTTTTGGTAGAAAAGTGGAAATCATTGTTCCAAATTTCTACTTTTCTAGTTCCTCGTAGGTCGAAAAGTTGATAGCGGAAACAGGATTCCGTAGAAATTAGGCCAACACCAAATTAGTAACGTATGTATTGCACCACGATCAAAGGGCTAGGTTCACAAAGGGGCATTTTTGGCCCTATAAAGAATTCTGGGTAAATGTGTATTAAGTGGAAGTACAATGTCTACATGTTATAAAAAATAAGTCGAAACTGACAAAGTTTTGTTTTTGTTACCATGGCAACCACAGAACCATAATTATGTGAAATAATTAATTTTCTGCTTTATTTCATGAAAATAATTTTTGTTGCTTGTTTTATCGCATTATTAAACAATTGCTTAGTATCTTTATAAAATATATATCAAATACTTGCTATGTAAAATTCACGTTGTCATGGTAACGTTATTTATTGTAGTGAAAAAATGCATATTAAGTATAACTTTATGTATGACATGCATACTGATGCCATGAAGAATTGATATGGATATAACTATTTGAGCATTCAGTGAACAACAATAAAAACATGTATTTAGTACAATGACCTGTAATATGTTACCATGGCAACCACAAAAACAACCCATTTTCAGCATCATTCTGTATAAGAATGATCTTATTTGTTATTGAACATTTTTTTCAAAGGATTACATTTTGAGTTACAGAAACAAATGTCAGATAACTATATAATTATATAATATTTATGTTGTCATGGCAACTAAATCTTAACTAGATCTTATTCTAAACATATGAAATGTAGCACAATCATTTGGATCCATTTGGACCCCCAAAAAAATCATGTTAGATTGTATCTCTGGCTTGCAAAAAACAAAAAGGGGGAATGACAACACTGTACAGTAATACTTTGTCAGATTATTATCAATAATACCCATATATCCATACATTTAAATGGTATGAATAAGTTGTATAAAATATGTCTGTATTATAACACAAATCATTTACTTTTTTGCGGTCTCTCCAATCGTCCTACTCACGCCAACTGAATAAAAAAGTAACTCACGGTTACTATAAACATGCTTACTATCGCCATGAAGAACTGATATGGATATATCTATTTAAGCATTCAGTGAATAACAATAAAAACATATATTTAGTACAGTGACCTGTAATTTGTTACCATGGCAACCACAAAAACAACCCATTTTCAGCATCATTCTGTTTAAAAATGATCTTATTTGTTATTGAAGATTTTTCAAAGGATTACATTTTGAGTTACAGAAACAAAATGTTAGATAACTATATAATTATGTAATATTTATGTTGTCATGGTAACTAAATCTAAACTAGATCTTATTCTAAGCATATAAAATGTGGCACAATCATTTGGATCCATTTGGACCCCCCCCAACATGTTAGATTGCATCTCTGGCTTGCAACACACAAAATGGGGCAATGACAACTGTACAGTAATACTTTGTCATATTATTATCAATAATATCCATATATCCAACCATTAAAATGTTATGAACAAGCAATTTCGTTGAAATGATATCCCCCGCCGAAAAAGACCTTTTTATCCCGCGCCGAAGGCAGAGGGATATAGTTTTAGCGTTTTCCGTCTGTCCGTCCGTGAGTCCGTCCCGGCAAATATCTCCAATACCATTGGACGGAATTTCATGAAACTTAGTACATGTGTACAATGACCCATTCTGCCGAGACACTTTTTTCTTTATTCGATGCAAAATGGCCGACTGGGAACAATTTTAAGTTACACTTAAGTACGCTTTTGATGTTTGGAGTCTTGTATTCAAAACTATACAAAGTTTTTACATTGAACTTGTCACATCTGTCAACCTCCATTAGGAAATGCAGGAAAAAAGTTTCACCTGCATTGACCGTGCAACACCACAGTTATATACCCTTGTTTTTTTTAATATTAAGGTGTCATGGAAAAGGGGGGCTTCATTTTATATTTCATTCCATTTCTTGTGAAGGCAACTCCTCCCACATTTCTCGACGGAATAGAATAGATTTTTCGCAGAATATTTCTCGTCATGTGACCTATTGCATATTGTCAACAATTCTGATTTGTAGCTGCGCCATGAAAAAAGGGGGCTTCATGTTTTATTTCATTCTATTTCTTGTGAAAGCAACTCCTCCCATATTTCTTGACAGAATTGAATAGAATTATCACAGAAAGTTTCTCGTCTTGTGACCTATCGCATATTCTCAAGGTTTTGCGATTTGTAGCTGCATCATGAAAAAAGGGGGCTTCATGTTTTATTTCATTCTATTTTTTCTGAAGGCAACTCCTCCCACACTTCTTGGCAGAAAAGTAACACATAAGTAATTATTATACCTTACAATTTAGATCTATTTAGGTCACAGACTGTTAGGCAAAACACTTAGAATATGCATATTTTTCAAGAATTTGATGTAAAATATGAGTTAATCCTTTATCACACAATCCTGATTTTTAGCAACCTCTGGAAGAATCCTTTTGTAAATATTGTGGGGAAAGGAGATAATACTAGTAAGCAGTATTTTTTTCCTCTAGCAACAATGTTTTATTAACCCCTTAAAGGCAAATTTCTCCTTTTTAGGACCCTCTTATTTTGCAATTAGAAGCTCTCAATTTGCGCAAATCTAAGATTTTATTGTTTGTTAAGGGGTTAAAGTGATAATACATTCAAACTTTGAGTTTGAAAACCACTTTTCCAACATACAAATTGAAGAGTTACATTGAAATGAGTAAAATCAAAACTCTAAGCTCATATAAATAATTTTGGACACCTCCTCAGCAAGAGGCTTTTGAAAACATTGTGGAAAAAAGAGTTGTTGTTCAGAACAACTTTCAAACAATACTTTGTAAGAAAATTCTTCTTGGATTTATCCCAGTTTTTCTTGATTTTTTAACTTCCTAATTGGAAGAAAATACTGAGTGATAGTTGAAGAAAAAAAATATAGTCCAGGATGGGATACGATCCTACAACGTCGCATATGACGGGCCGCTCTCATGACCACTGCACTACACGCCCCCCTTAGTAAAGTGGCGTCACAAATTAATTTTATACCAATTATTGATGAGTACAGATATTCACTAAAACAATTTTTCCGTAATTACAAAAATTTATAAACTTTAATAGCGATACAGTTACTTTTAAGACGTATTTTCATTGTACAACAGCGCTTTTATGGACATTACACTTACAATGCCGATCTTGTTCGTCTGCACTTCTGCCTCGAACATAGGCCAAGCTAAATTATCGCGAAATCGCTGTTTTACTAAAGCAATGAAATAACCTATTGGTGTCTCCGATTTTTGTTAGTTAAAATTATGCATGTTTACTTACTCAGGGTCCGTCTGTACCTGGCATTTCTTTAAAAAATTGTCCGTAGTCAATGACGCCATCGTTACCTCTTGAAGCGTAACTGATGGTATTTCGGATAGCATAATAATCGGATAAATCTTGATAAATGTCACGTAAAGTTAGCAGCATAGGCAATTCTTGAATTTTGAAGAAAGGAAAATATGCACAATCGCATGTTACCGTGTATCTAGTCTACTAATAGTACACCTGTTTATTTCATGACTGATCTGATAAAACTTCTTCCAAAACACGATGGATTGAACTGTGCCTGGGAAGAGGCAAGATTTTTATTTTTTTTTAACATGAAGCCATTCTGCCGACGACATGAAATTTTCAGAAAATACATATGATATCTTTATTAAACCCCTCTGTAAATTTCATGGATGCGGCAGAGTGGCTTCATATTTTTTTTTTACTAAAATATGGTAAAAATCGGCAAAAACCGCTCAATTTGACCGAACCGTATCATTTTCTTAAGTCATTGCTATGGTAGCGATGGAGTTTTAAGGCAGGATATTTACGTAATTATAAACATAGTTAGTTCTTTGTTCTAGATAAATGACTTTTAGATAGAAATTCGTAAATTTATTTTTCAGAGTTTACAGGGCCATTTTTGCCCATTCTTGAACTTAGCCCTTTGGTCAACACTTCGAACGTTACATGTGCCTACTTAAATTGCTCAGAAGTGAAAGGTGGGTTACCCAATTCTAAAGATAGGTCAACACCAAATGTTCTTCGCACTTTTATGCTTAATGCTCAAATTGGGTAACACTGTATATGTTACATATATATCTAGGGCACAGCAGTGAGGTTGGGACATCACTCAGTATGTTACACATTTATAATTCAATGCTCAACACCGATGTCAAGTATGTTATACTTATACACTTAAATGCTCAACACCGATGTTGCGTCAACGTCAAGTATGTTATACCTATACACTTAAATGATCAACACCGAGGTTGGGTCAACACAAAGTATGTTACAGCTATATACTTTAATGCTCAACACTCAGGTTGGGTCAACGTCCAGAATATAACACCTATACACTTTAATGCCCAACACTGAATGCCCAACACCGAGGTTGGTTCAACACAAAGTAAGTTACACTTACATAATTTAATGATCAACACCAAGATTAGGTCAGCACCAATTATGTTACACCTATATCCTTTAATGACTAACAACGAGGTTGGGTCAACACCAAATATGTTACACCTATATGTTTCAATGACCCACACCGAGGTTGGGTGAACACCAAGTATGTTACACCTACATACTTATATGCTCACCACCGAGGTTGGGTCATCTCCGAGTATGTTACAATATATACTTTAATGCTCAACACCGAGGTTTGGTCAACGTCAAGTATGTTACACCTATATATTTTAATGCTCAAGACTGAGGTAGGGTCATTACCAAGTATGTTACACCTATATACTTTAATGCTCAACACCGAGGTTGGGTCAACGTCAAGTATGTTATACCTTTACACTTTAATGACCCACACCGAGGCTTGGTCAAACACTAAGTATGTTACTCCTATACACTTTTATGATCAAAACCGAGATTGGGTCAACGTCAAGAATGTTACACCTATACCCTTTAACGCTCAACACCGAGGTTAGGTCAACAACAAGTATGTTACACCTATACACTTCAATGCTCAACATTGAGGTTGGTCAACACCAAGTAAGTTACACCTATACACTTCAGTGCTCATCATCGAGGTTTGGTCAATACCAAGTATGTTACACCTATATACTTTAATGCTCAACATCGAGATTCAGTCAACACCAAGTATGTTACACCTATATATATTTTAATGGTCAAGACTGAGGTTGGGTCAGCACGAAGTATGTTGCAACTGTATACTTCAATGATCAACACCGAGGTTAGGTCAACGTCAAGTATGTTTGTACCTATACACTTTAAAGATCAACACCGAGGTTGGGTCAGCGTCAAGTATGTTACGCCTACATACTTTAATGCTCAACACCGAGATTCAAACACCAACTATGTTACACCTATATAATTTAATGATCAACACCTAGACTGGGTCAGCACCAAGTATGTTACACCTATATCCTTTAATGATCAATACTGAGGCTGGGTTAACACCAAGTATGTTACGCCTACATACTTCAATGCTCAACACTGAGGTTGGGTTAACACCAAGTATGTTACACCTACATATTTTGATGCTCAACACCGAGGTTCGGTCAACACCAAGTATGTTACACCTACATATTTTAATGATCAACACCTAGATTGGGTCAGCACCAAGTATGTTACACCTATATGCTTTAATGATCAACACTGGGGTTGGGTCAACACCAAGTATGCTACACCTGTATTCTTTGATGCTCAACACCGACGTTGGGCCAACACTAAGTTTTCTACTAGTTTAGTGATTAACACTCAAGTTGGATCAACGCTAAAATTTGTTACGTACCTTATCCATCTGTCACAACTCGGCCGATTCCGTACCCATATCTTACCTTGTCCGTATAACGGTCGTTTCGATTTGAACTGCTAATCACGTGATCTTATACATAGCGGCGCCACTGTAAGTCCGTTTAGCAACATTTAGCAACGTCATATCTAAGCTCATATTTCCGCCTCTGTGTTAACTTTATTTTTGCAATGCATTATTTCTCATGTGAGAGTTACGCAGATTAAATCTTCTTCGGATTTTAATTCGCTGTTTCTATTTCAATTACAATAAAGGTTCAGCAAGACATGGAAGAGAAACAATATATAGTACCTACAGAGGAACTCCGAGCTTTTGTTGTGCGCTGTATGACAGCTGTGGGTGTTGTGAAGGATCATGCCCAAGACCTCGCCGAGTTGTTGGTAGCCGCAGATTACAGGGGACATTATAGTCATGGTTTAAATAGATTAGGTGAGTGACAGCAATACAGATTGTATTTTCAGTGTGTCTCTGTCTTTCTTTAGATCTGTCTGTCGCTAACTCTTTAGGAAACGACAAAAATTTACACCCTCCTAAACTGAAAGCATTTGTGACTCGTAGATCAAAAAAGGGGCATTCTGGGAACTGCGAAAAGTGTCAACCCTGGTCAGCCTGCGCAAGGTCGACACTTTTCGCTTTAATGACAATTTCTGTGTGAAAAGTAGTCATTGTACCTTGTTATATAATCATTTTTGAATTATCAACTTACACTGACCTGCACTATCGTTGATCTGTTTTCATCTGATTAATGCACAGAATTCCAAGATGGTCCCATTTTGCTTCATGGGTCACATTTTTTTAAGGCAACAAACAGGGTATTGCTCAAAGGATGGAAAAGTGTTGGAAAAGGAGATAAAGTCGTTTACCACAATGTTTTATAATGATTTTTTTGTCAAGTTCGTTAAAACTCGTGAATTTGTGGTAATATTGTGGCAGTGAGGAAGTCCATTAGTTGAAAAAACCAACATTCGCTTTACTTCCATTTTCGCGAGCCAAGTTTACGACCACTACATGGATCTTACTCTAGCTGATTGAGCCCGATTTCGAGATTCCTGCGATGCGCCCTCTATTAGAGACCTTGTTCTATTCTTATCAAAGATGAAATGCTACGAGCGATTTTATTCGTTGCAGCTAAAGCTGGCTGCATCCAATGAAAAAGCGTATCGGGTGAACGTAAAAATCAAGGTCGATCCGCCAAGGGTAGAGTAGCGTATTGAATCGTCAGCCTTGGCTTGCGAAGATGATTTACTTCATAATGACGGCCTTTTTCTCTGTCTCGCTTTCTATCTTTCACCCACGTGACAGCATAACAAATCAGAGGTGTAACTAAATGATAATTTCTATCTCTAATTCTAGAGTTGACATCTCTCTCTATCTCTCTACCAAATACTCCAAAGTATAGTTTATTTGCCTGTCGCTCTGTGTTCTCTTTCTCTTTAAAAAAATGATGTGCCTGTCGGCCTATGTTGTCTGCCTGTCTGTCTGTCCGTGCGTCTGTCTTTGTCTGTCGCTCTTTCGAATACAAGTAAGACTGGAATCGAATTAGAGAAAAGTGACCAGTGCTCTAATAACTTACTACATAAGATTTATTAAGTTAAAACAAGGTCAAGACCAGCGAATTTAAGCATGAAATGAAGTTTTTAAGCACTACCACTAGAAAACGTATTTCAGATATGTACATAAGTGACGTTAAAAATACAACATCATGCTCCGGAAATCCAACAGTTCTTAAAGAAACAGCTGGTACCGCTCTGGTTGACGGCGCAAATGTATTGGGTAACCAGTTGTTGTACCCTTGACATCATTACGTCATGCAGTTGTGTGCATCCTGCTAGATCGCATTTTCACCTCATGTTGATCCTTGCTTGATTTTGACATATGTCTCTCCTTTTCATTAACAAGTCTTTAAAGTCCCTTTGTAACAGACTACACTCAGAATGTCTCTTGCAAGACGCATGCAACCTTGGCTTTGTGTGTAGCTTACCTTTGGTGCTACTTTAAAGGTTTTTTTGGTAGGATTACTCAACACATTTGAAACTTTTCCCATCTTCATGCCCTTTTGCTGAACAAGTTATTGTTGTAGTATGTATTAAAACGTACTCTTTTCAAAAAGCACAATTGCATTTACGCCTGTATGTACATCGAATCGTGTTCGTTAACACAACCATGCACACAATTTTGTTTCACAGCAAATACTTTCCCTTGGCAAATGTCCATGGAATGAATGCGAAAAAGCAATTTCTTGACAATTTTAACTATCTGGACATTTTTCTTCGGCGGAAAATAATTAAAAACAGAACAATTTTGATCTTGCACTTGGCCACAACGTCACAACATTATGGACTGTATTAAGTGGAAATTAACTTTTCAGTGCTTTCCAGTACGGTATAGGATTTACAAAGGTCACAATTTAGCACGTAAAACTTCTCATGGCTAATCTTGGGGGGAAAACTGGAAATTTACATTTAAAAGGAGAGTACAGTTTTGTAAGACAGAGGTCAAATTCATGTTGTCCCTGTCTAATGATTCATTCATGAATTACAATAATATGCACATCTAGATGGAAATCTCCGCGTCTATTTAGACATATTTTGTCATTTTAATTTGAATCTGCATTTGCTTTAATTGACAGACGTTAAAATGTGATATTAAATCAAATGTGGATTAGCATAGTCGTCTAAAACGCCTTGTACTTCTTAGTTGATAATCCCGGATCCACATTCACCAACCATTCTGAAGGACGTTCTATATCTTAATCTTCAAGATTATCTGACTGTAAAAGTATCAGAACTTCTGATTGGCTAAACCAAATGGTTTAGCCAATCAGCAGTTCTGTTACTTTCACACTGACTAAATTCTGAAGTATAAGACTGATAATGCGCTTAAGAATGGTTGGTGAATACGGACCCTGCAGGTCTTCTGTTGATAGACCTTTATAAAATAATCCAAACGATCATGAGGAGAGGATGAAAGCATCGGTGGAAAAGAAGAAAATTTAGTATCTAGCATTTTCTCCATCTACAAAAATGTTTTCTGCCCTTTCAAAACACGATTCTATCATTTGCGGCACTTTCAATCTGTTGTGAGAATTCTTGTCAATTCGGAAGAGTGAAAAATTTTGTCGGTTGGTAAAGTTGTGCTATATACGTTAGTGAAATAAACCGCCTTACATTTGCCTTCATTTGGACGACGGCCACTTTTATTGCATCATCTGATAAGTCTGAATTTTCTAATTATAGTTCAGCCGGTAACACAGTCATTTAACCAGCGTTCAGAATGGTGGCCTCATTTGAAATTACTGGTAGTACAGGAGCTTTTTCATTATGTCTTCTGTGCCATTCTGAAAGTTGGTTATTTAAAACTTGAAAGCAGGGTTTTGATTGATGGACAGACACATATAGAGGGGCGACAGAGTTTAACCCATTACCACACAATCCCTACTTTTGACGACCCTGAGAAAGAAGCCCTTAGGAAACATTGTGGAAAAAAGAGAAAATGCCGGTAACCAGCATTTTCTCCTTTTTCCACGATGTTTTCTACCCTTCACTGAAAAAAGTCAAATTTTCAGTCGCTTTTATTTTGTTGTCTGCAAACGCTCTCGATTTGGACAAGCCTAAAATATTGTCGTTTGGTAATGAGTTAAGTAGGTCGACCTTTACAGGAGAATAGACATGGCTGATCACCAGCTATGCACATTGATAGGAGCGTTGTTTGACAGGTTCTTTTCAAGATCGAAATTTAAAATTTTCTCTCCTAAAAAAGATCTATATTTACATAGAGTGTAAAACTTAAGACGAACTTGGCTTGTCGACAATACAAAGAATTTTGGTACGGGGGAGACATTGGCATTCACAAGACTACGAAATATTAACCATCAAAATATTTCTTTCTTACCCGAAATCTTTTGAAAATTAAAAACACTCATTAGATCTATATCAAACTTGCCTATTTTTATGTCAAAACCTCACATCAGTTCAACATCCTGTAGAACCGTTGCGTTTTCAGACGTATATACCGACGATGTTGAATCAGGGATGACGTCAACTTCCGGAGAACCTGTTGTTGTCAAGGAGACCGTTGCTACCGCGTTAGTTGATGGGAAAGACCTGCTTGGTAATGAGTGCACGGCTAACCTACCCGCAGAAATTGTAACCTTCCCTTCCTTGCTTTAACCATTTTCTTTTCACAACATTTCCAGATATAGACTTCTTACAGCTGACAACTTTTCAAAACTTTGCATGCAAGAAATTGCGCATAATGAGCTATTTATCCTTATGCCACATTTTCTTACATCATCCCCAACTTTCAGCTGCAGGTCGAGCAAGAGTTACTCTCCTTGGAACTTATCGATTATCTGATCAAATTGTAAGACCTGAAAGGAAAACAAATCCTACAAGTTTTGGTACCCCAGTAATTTACAACCCCAGATATCCCGCAGAGTTGTTTTCCAATAAATTGAAACCCTCTACACTCGAAGCGCGAAATTCGGGTTATAAGTGCAAAGGGTTTGCAGAGATCGCCAGTCAATATATAATTCCGTATGTGATCGTTTCACGGCCAAAAGGGATCAAACTCTCATAATTTAATTGGCTTACATAGCGGTCAAATAACAGTTACCGGGTTTGATTTGCATGATAAAGTTGGCCATGATATTTATGTATTATAATACCGTTCGCGAACATACGTGTATTTTACGGACTGTGTTCAGCATGATTGAAAATGAAATAAAGAATAAAGCAATAGAGTGTAAAGCAAACTGAGGTTTCGTATTCACCAACCTGTCTTCGTCTTTGTCTTATTCTGGATTTTGAAAGTAAAGCAAGTTGTGATTAGCGAAACCAGATGGTTTCGCCAATCAGAACTCGCGTTACTTTCAAAGATAGAAAAATCATTGAGAATAAGAAAAAGAATTTTCTTAGGAATGGTTGGTGAATACGGAACCTGCTGATCTTGCATTACACTAAAAACTGCTCTATCAGTAGATCTGCTTTCATATAAATAGATCTACAACTCAATGCTAAATTACACTTGACGAAATATATCGTCAACAGCATATTGGGCGCGATAAGGGTTAAAAATTACGTCTGACCAACCATATTTTACAAGGTTATTTTCAAAGTTCTTTACAGCAGGTAGTTACAGATCGTTCCGAATTTGTACAATAGCAGGACAAAAACATGAAAATTTAGTAGATCTAATAATTTTCTGTTTAAAAAAAATGAAAACATTGTTTAGCAGTTTCAAGGTTGTTTCGGATTGGATATGAAAGAGCATGTCAGATAGTGAATTTATCACATTACCTAGTTTGTAGACTGATATACAATTTTTTTTTTATCACATAACCTCCTTTGTTTTCAGTGTAATACACCTATTACAAATTTTCTTATCTTATAAATACGCGTTTAATATCACATTTTGTGTGACGTCGTTTTTTACGTCATTTTGTGCGTATTACATAAAAGTGAAAGGGTCTTATCGATATAACAGCGTTTGCATTTATGAATGTACTTTCATCTTTAAATGTATACTTTATGAAATGTCGTTATGTGATAAAAAAAAAAAAAAATCGGGCTTTCGTGGACGTTTGAGATATAGAGGATAATCAACTGGTTATTTTTGATATGAAAAATATCTCATGAGGATGCGTTGTTAGGCGTTGAAAAAACGAGTGCGCAGCACGAGTTTTTTTAACGTCTTACGACGCATCCGAGTGAGATATTTTTCATATCAAAAATAACCAGTTGATTATTCTATTTATTATACTGTATATCTTATTAACATTATTATTTTTAATTTTTCGTTTGAAAGTCGAAATCAATACTTTGGATCGAGGGAAAAAATCAGGGACATTGTGCAGATGAATACATGATTTAAAAGAACAAAACGAGACTACTGGTTGAAAATATAGAACTTACAATTAACACTATCTATAAGTGTTTAATGAAAAAAGTAGTTTCTAAATTACGACAGGAAGTGAAAGTGAAAGTTGATATCGTCACTAGTGATGATATCAAAATTTATTACACTGGGAAATTCCACGATTTCACTGCTAGGTATATAATAAAAAAAATTATTAAACTCATGAAGGAAAAAATGTCATTAAGCTCGCAAAAGTCTCGCTTGATAACATTTCCCATGACTTGTTCAATACGATCTTATCTCAAAAGCCCACTCATGTCAGATCCTATATATCCCAAATTAAAGATGACGTTTTGTTACGTCATAGGAGCGCTAAGTTACGTCATTTATTGAAGCAATGTATTCATGCGCGTTTCTCTTTTCTTTTTCTAAACGAACTCAACTAGAAATTTCCTTATGATTATTCAGAGCTATAAAACTTTGTGATTGTGGTAAAACCGACATTTGTTTTATTTCTAGATCAATGATGAAGTAGATTCTACTTATGTTCTAGCTTTTGGAAGTTATTTCTATACTGAATACAGCATTAAACGCAGTAATTTGGTCTCATTCATATCTAATAATGTGGGCATTTATACGAATAATTCTTGAGAAACTGTTATGTGATCTAAATCATCTTACGTTTTTGGCTTTTGAAACTCATGAAAGAAAGGAAATCTAGTTCAGCAAGGACTTGCGTTAAAAAAATATTCTAGATTTATCAATAAGATCAGGCACCATATTCACATACCATTAGATCTATCAATCATATTCTTACTCTAATTCTAGATTTTGAAGGTAACGCAATTTCTGATTGGTTAAACCATTGGTTTCGACAATCAGAGCTTATGTTACTTTCAATCTAGGAATATCCTTGAGAAGTAGATAAAGAATGCTATCAAGAATACTTGGTAAATGCAGACCAAGACCACTGAATGCCTCAGAAAAAATAGAGGCCATAACTTGTCTAACAAAAGACTGTGACATCCCTATACCGTGTGATGATCTAGGTATCCTTATTTGTGATATGGCAATCTAACAACCCTTCACAATCTGATACTATTTAACAAGTCTTAGAAAGTATGTATAACTGTTACACAATTGCAAATAATTCTACAATTTGAATCATGTTCTGTGAAAATGGTGCTGAATACATGTGGAAAAAGTGTCGATCGAGGTCAGCCTGCGCAGTCCGCGACTGCGCAGGCTGACCTGGACCGAAACTTTTTCATACTGGGTAAATTATTAAAGATGGTTACGTGAACGTATTTAACTACAAAAAAGAAAACATAATTTGTGCGTTGTGAAAGTGTTTTGATGATAATAATAATGATAATAATGATAATAATAATAACAACATGCTTTTTAGTGTTTCATTGTTCTGTTTGTTACTGTTTTATATAGATTTATTAATTTCAGTATTCTCAGCTAAAGAAATGTACTTTGAACAAAAAAGTCTGATTTAGTTCCAATGTACAATTTCATTTTATAAGATATGTATACCTAATACAGTTTTTTATTATTATTACTATTATTATTATTATTATTATTATTATTATACGTAGTGCCTTTCTTTCAATTATTTCCTGAACAGGACCTGCTCTGATTCTTTTCTGCTTCTAAGTGTTCTTGATAGTACTGTTTTCTAAGCTTTAAGAAATGTACTGAAAGAAAAATTTAATTTTAATGGATCAACAGCTATACATTTTCTTTCTGGACTATAACTGATACAGAGCTCTTTTGTTATACCCAATGCCTTTTATTTTTTTATTATACTGCAAAGAAAGTTTTCGTGATCTGATTGAATAATATGCCCCGAACATATAAATCATGTACACTGGCAAACCAACGCAAAAGCAGTTTCCCTATCGGTAGCCTCGTGTACATGACTACACAATCAACACAACATCCGAATGGCGACGTCGACCATGATTATCATCAAGATTGGGCGCCAAGCTGCACGTTTTAGCATCTATTACCAAGGCTTCAGTGACGCCATTTCCTAGTGACATCAGTTTTCATTGACGGGGGCACTCAGAAGGGAAATTTTACATCGTTAGCTTACTCGATTTTTTTTAAACCAAATGAAAAGGTAAATTTTGCTTAACAAACGTTGGAATAGTAAAACTTTGCAGTATAATAAATTCGTTGTACGGTCAAGTGGCAGGAGACTTGGAAAGTTGTTCTTGGCTGTTGTGATTCATGTCGCCACCTCGGCTCGGCGAGCGGCGAGGTGGTGACATGATTCACAACAGACGTGAACAAGTTTCCAAGTCCCCTGCCACCTGACCGTAAAATTAATAATGTATATCCATGACAGGGTCTGTCATGTTATGTTTCTGTTTCGATACTGTCCTTGACATTGATTTTAATGTCCTCATTTTCCAAAATGTATCCTGAAGAAAGAAAAGAATAATAGTTTGATTCCATTTTTAAACAAAATCTACACCAAGTTCTCTTTTCCTTGTAGACTGTACCTTCTGTAGTAGTTTTTTTCGTTCTATAAATATAACCAATAACGTTACTTGCTTTTTAATTATACCCTATACAGGGCCAGTGGTAGGTCGTTTTTGTATGGATTTAGCTATAAAGAAAGCAAAGGAAGCTGGGATAGGATGGGTTTCCGCTAAAGGTAAATATGCCACGGAAATGCATGTACACTTTGTTTTATCTTTGAATTCCCTTGAGAATGCTTTTTTGTGCATTGTCGAGGCCCACATCGGATAATCAAGGATAGACATGTAAGAGTTCTTTTTTTACCCTTTCCGTGTGCTTTGGGAAAAATGTGGCTGTTGCGGACGCCATAGATTAAGATCAGACTGCACCGAACAGGATCAACATATACTGCCCTTTTGTTTAATCCTTATAGATAACTTTTTCTGGTTTGCAACTGGTTGTAGTTTGAGCCATCAAAAAACATCGACTGTATGTTGTTGACTGGAAAAAATGCAAGACATGTAATTAGTCAATTAAGTTTATCGTCAGTTTTCATACTAGTGCCTAAAATCAAACTTATTTCATTCGACAGAAGGACAATATACATAAGCAGTACAATACAATCACTAACGGTTAACAAATATAATCCCACAGAAATGGATTGGAACAAAAGCAAAGCTTATAGAGTTCCTCTCTAATTCCAGTTATTGCATACATAAAGTACGATATGTTCAATGGGCAATTTTAGAAAATACATAAGAAAGACAGAAACGGAGGAAAGAAAGAAAAAAGTGGGAAGAAAGAGTGGGGTGGGTGGGGGGGGGGGGGGTAGATGGGCTTGGAGTGTTAGGCCTACTGGTGAAGATGTCACCTGGGTCCGTCTTCTCCAACCATTCTTACGAACATTCGTAGTCTTATTCCTCAGAATTTTGTCAATGTGAAAGTAACAGAACTCCTGATTGGCTAAACCATTTGGTTTAGCCAATCAGAAGTTCTGTTGCTTTCACAGTCAGAAAATCTTGAAGAATAAGACTAAGAATATTCTTTAGAATGGTTGATGAATACAGACCCTGAAAGTAAACCATATTACATAGAAACGGTAAAAACTGTAAAAACTTACAAAACTTATGTAGCCGGGTACAGGTATTTGGTGATATATCGTGCGACCGTTACGACATGTGGTTCGGTAGCTCAGTTGGTTAGAGTGCAGGAACGGTATTCCTGAGGCCCTGGGTTCGAATCCCGGTCGAGCCGCGATATATTTTTCACCACCTGTTACATTTGGCGCCCACCGTAAATAACCCACGATGTGGATGGATACTACTTAGGCACCTCGAGAACGTTTCACAATGTTTCTCTGTCTCCAGAATTCGGGACGAATTCTAAATTGGGAGGGGGTATATGTAGCCGGGTACAGGTATTTGGTGATATATCGTGCGGCCGAATCGACATGTGGTTCGGTAGCTCAGTTGGTTAGAGTGCAGGAACGGTATTCCTGAGGCCCTGGGTTCGAATCCCGGTCGAGCCGCGATATATTTTTCACCACCTGTTACACTTACAACCTGACCGTCATTTCTGCGGAAGTGTTTGCAGGGCAGCTTATAAACATTAAATATAAGAATGCTTGGTAAGGATGATACAATTTGCAATCTAAAACTTGGTAGAAATACATAGAGGATATTTGTTTTTTTTCGGTGAAAGATCGATATTTATTTCATCGAGTGGACACCATCAGGTATTTGTGGTTTACAAATGCCTGAATTTTGTTGTTTAGTAAAGCGTTAAAGGTAAACTAACTGATACTTTGTTAAACATTACAGGCTCAAATCATTTTGGGATCGCTGGCTGGTATGGTATTCATGCAGTGAAGCACGGAATGTTGGTAATACTTACTCATGCGGTTATATGATCTGTCCCTATGAAAATATATTGCATGCATGTCGTCAACTTAGCTTTAACGCGGCCATATTGTTTCAGCTTAGGTTTCATCCTTTCGCTTATCTGGGGCCTGGTATTGTCCAGAATTTTCTAACTTTATAAGTAATACATCTTTTGATTGGCTAAACCAAATATTTTAGCAAATCAGAAGTTGTGTTACTATCCAAATTTAGAAAAAATATTTCAGAACTATACTAAGGATGTTCTTAAGCATCGTTGGTAAATATGGACCGAGGTCTGTTCCTATCATTAACATATATTGTATGTCGGCCCCTTGAGCTATAAAAGAGCTGAATGTTCCAGCTTAGTTTTTGAAGATTTCTTCTAAAAAATCCCGTGTTTTAAGGACCTTAAGAAAGGAAGCTTTTGAAAAAAATCGTTCGAAGAAGGATAAATGCTGGAAAGCAACATTTTCCAGCAATGTTTTTCTAATCTTAAGACAACAAATTCCATCATTTGAGCATTTTATTCTCAGTCTACAAATGCTTTGAATTTGGACAAATACATTTTCTTCGTCTGGTAAAGTTTTAGGTTGGTATGTGCACAGACTGGTTTGCCCAGCAGGACAAAGCTTGATTTTCCTTTATCACAACCCAAGTAGAGCTTTGGCAGTAATCTGTTAAATCCATCCCGTTATGGTCATTTGACGAAGCTCAACATATTTATGGAGTCAAAATAATAAGAAATGGAACCAAATTAAACTTGATTCCACAGTCCCATCGTTGAAATAAAATCTACTGACGTTGTGTGGTGTGTTAAACATCAGTCTGCGGTACTGATGGTCATTCGTGAAATTATGACTTCCCTTCCTTGCGCTAAGAATTTTGACGATGACTTATTTCTTTGCCGTCTATGCCTGTTTTACCAAACAATCCCTGGTTTTTACGACCCTGAGATAGAAGCCTTTTGAGAAAAAATGTGGGAAAAGGAGAAAATGCTGGTAACCAGCATTTTTGTCCTTTTTATACAATGTTTTCTTCCCTTCCTAAAACAATTTCAATTCTTTAGTCATGTTTATTTTGTCGTCTGCAAATGTTTTCAATTTGGACCAGTCTATACATTTGTCGTTTGGTAAAGAGTTAAATTTAGTTTCTATGCAAACTCATCCAAAATTAGTGGATGGCGTATATTACCATCAAATAATTATTGGTGTTGTAATGAAAAATTAATGGTGTTTTCACACAAAACACCAAACCGATTCAAGCATAACTGTGATATATTGCTTATTACAAAAAATTCTGAAAATAGGACGAAAATTGGGAGAATGATAAGAAACGGCATCAAATATTCTCCCACAACCTAAAATGACATCAATTTTTAACAATATCTTTATCTATTTTCAGGGTATGGCTTTTACCAACACATCGCCACTCCTTGTTCCGTCGAGAGCAAAAACGGTAAAACATTTGTGCAATGTTTTAAGAATGATTTAGTTTTATTCATTTATTTGTTTCACTTAAATCACATATTAAGTCATTTTAACACACTCTTTGCAGCTTGATATTTTGACAATGTATGGGTGCAGAATAAAAAAAAAAATGTTTTAATGGCAGTGTTTTGAACAAGTTGAATAAATAGGTACAATTACATGTATATATACATTGCTGGCACTGTGATTTCTGTGAATCATATCGTCGGCTTACTTCGAAACCTCGTAACTACAGCGTAACAACCGACGATATGTACAGTTATAGTTATTCTTAAAGAGTTTTTTTTTTTATAATTCTGTAATTTTTTTTTTAAAATAAAGATTTAAGATAAAAATCTATTAAACGAGTCTAGAAAAATGTTATTAAGCGATCCTTTGGCGAGCTTAATAACACTTTTTGTGGACGAGTTTAATAAATTCTTACTTCAGAAACAAACGAGTGTCAGATTCTTTTTATCACATTACTTATTAACAAGAATTATAGTCCAAAATATGTTAAACCAGAGGCATACATGTATCATGTGTAGTGAAATTTACATGAAGCCTGTGCACTTACTTTAACAGGTACATTACGCACGAAAATAGTTCCAAAGAAACTTACATAATATTGATTTTTGTTTGAGTCCAACAGTGACTGAATTAACAACTTTATCATGACAAGAACCTCGACCGCTAATTTCCTTCAGAAACCTAGGTCAGCAATGTTTTAGAAATGAAGCATATAATTTCAGAGCGTTGACCAAATACAACACTATTTCCTTATCTCACATATGTGTGAGACAAGAAAATTCATAATGGCTATGTCACATTGAAAACAAGGAGAGTTATGTGATAAATATTACTATGTACCTGCATTATTTATTATTTGATCTTTTTAAACTCTGTATTTTAAACAAGTCGAATAGATTTTATACCAACAAGAAGTATCACCCATTGTCCCTCAGCAGTGTGATCTTTTGAAGATATGGGCATCTTACAATAAGCAATTACTCCTCTTGTCACAATATATTAAATACATATACATACTAACATTTATAATTTCAGAGCGTTGACCAAATACAGTACTATTTCCTTATCTCACACATGTGTGAGACAAGAAAATTCGTAATGGCTATATGTACCTGCATTATTTATTATTTGATCTTTTTATACTCTGTATTTCAAACAAGTCGAATAGATTTTATACCAACAAGAAGTATCACCCATTGTCCCTCAGCACTGTGATCTTTTGAAGATATGGGTATTTTACAATTGCGGATGTCAATTTCTCAAAAATTGTTGCGAATTTTCGAGGTTTAATTAATCATTCGACCAGCTGGTGGGCATTGCGGTAAATTACAAATGGCTTTTTTTTTCCTGTGTTTATTTAATATCATTTGTCAAACAAAATCTGTTTCGAATATAAATCACTCTAAATGATTGCTCCTTGTTAAATTAATACTAGCATCCCCAACATAAATCGCCCTGAATGACTGGTCCATTAAACATTGTCAGCAAATACAAAACGAGCGGCGAGAATCATTACATAAAGTACACTGTTGCGTAATATGGATCCATTTTGTCTTAAAGCTGGCAAAATTTTGTGGTAAAGTGGTTCTTTGACATGCTGAAAATTTAAATATAGCAAACAAAAAATATCTTTAAAAAAGATACACGGCATAAGAGGCACTGGGATATGAATATTTGTATAGTCTAATTTATGAAGAGAAATGAAGAAAACATTTAGCCTCATCTGAATTGTGTTACATATGGTTGAAAGCAGAATTATTGATAACATTTAAGGTTTGGGAAGCATGTTTTTATACAAAAATGAAACACCTTTTAAACATCGACGATTTGTTGTTATCAGAGGGCTGTGCGTTTCATCACTCCCGTCGATGCTTGACCACACCCACCTACTCCTACTATGAGTAACTCATACTACGGTCACAAATCAGTAAATCGGCAGGCGGCAGGCGGCATTTTAGACGCCGCTAGGACGCCGCTGAAGTTTTAAGAAAAAGTTAAAACTCTGACTGCCACCGGCCGATTTTTTCCAATGGTGACTGTCGTCAGGGCGCCGGCCAGGCGTATTTCGTGGTCGCGCGGTGGCAATCAAGCGGCAGACGGGCGACAGCGCGATTTTTACTCGGTCGTCACGGGGTTCGAGGGCCTTTAATCTTCGGCCGGCGATCGGTAGGAACTAACTGCCACTCTCCAGCATCCGGCCTGCTACCGTTATGCTACCGAGATGCCACCGTGCGATTTCAAAATACCTGCCGGCGGCAGGGCGGAGATTGAAAAGCAGATGGAAGGCGGCTGTCGGTGTTGGTAGGTGGCAGGATAGCGATCTGCCGAGTGCAGACTCCCGGTCCCTGAATATAAATCCGAGGCTATTCACAATAAGAAATTGTCGTTATGGCGATTCTAACAGCACCAGGGCGACTCAGAGACTTGCATATTGTTGGGTTGAGTTCTGGTCTCTTGCGCTTCGGTACTGGCGCTTTGTCTTGCCCCTTGCCTTTAGTGGGCAACTTGTCGGAAGGAAAAAATTCTTAAAAATTAGATCTATTTATCTTGTGGTTGATTATAATGATGAACACTTTGTAGTGATACGAGAGCAATCTAGCTTTATATATTCCCCTTAAACCAGCCTGCCGCCGTCAGATTATCGGGCGGGCGCCTGTCGGTGGCAGTTCGAACGCCCGATCGCCGGCCGGTGTCAGTTGTAAATGGTCGGTGTCCGCCAGGTCGCCGGGCGGTGGCAGGTAAAATCTGATGGCTGCCGGACTGTCGCCTAACTGCCACCGGCCGACACCCTGATGACATCCCACACCCCTCGCACTTAAGAAACTGCCAGCCGCCGCCCGGAATCGACCAGGCGGCCTTTTACTGGCAGTTATTTATGACCACTCTCACCGATTTGTGGAAAATCGGCCGGCGGCATGTAATTTTAAGAATCCACCGATGTCTAAAAATCGGCCGGCGGCATGTAATTTTAAGAATCCACCGATGTCTAAAAATCGGCAGGCGGCAGTTTCACATTGTGACCATAGTGTTAGTAGGAACTCAGGTTTTTAGCTAACAATGCAATAAAACCGATTGTTCCCTTAGGTAGGCATAGTTATTCACGTTGCGAATTGAATCCCCAAATTCAAGACATAACACCTTGTTTTCATTGCAACAAGAAATGAAATAAGTTGTTTTACAACCTGTTTTCGTGTAAGACCACAGAGTGGTACTCTGCCGTCACAGTTCATGTTTGTTTTTACGCGACGAAAAACGGGTACCAAATCTCTTACACTAAACTAAATAGAACACTTGCCAATACTCATTGTTATCAGTTTATTTATATGATTTTGATTATGGATGTTTTGCCTGCTGCATGGCCATAAAGTACAACTTGACACAGGAAAACCTGATCATTACGTGATTTTCATGTCATGAATACTTTTATACAATATCGGTAAATTTCTACTGTGACCATCATTTTTTTTTGAGTAGTTTACATATATTTGGCCAATCACAAAAGGAGTAACAATTCAGTTCTTCCTAATACTTAAAGTAGATCAAAAGTGAGATCAAACAGCTACGCCGAAAAATATCAACCCTGGTAAGCCAGCACGGACTGTGCAGGCTGACCTGGGTAGATATATTTTTGCAATGCATCAAATCCTCTTTACTGAGTATGGTTCACATCTGTATATGTAACAAATGGTTGAATAACTGAATTACTTCCGTGGACATCTATTATCTCACAGAAACTGTTTTTGTCATTTGCATGGTTTGAAAATTGACGAAAATATGACGTTTATGACTTTATAGATGCAACATATGGCCTTTTATTGGCATATAAATTATTTGCAAACAAATGTTTTATGTCTCATGAATTATTTACAAACAAACAATGGATAGATGAAAGAATGTGTCATAACTTTAGGCGTATGTTTGTTTTGTCTGAGACTGTTTTAAACAGACAACCTGCCAAACAAAAGTACAAGGTGCCGAGTCTAACATGGTAAGTTCTGTTCAAGAACAGTTGAAGGTTCTTTTGCGGACAGTGTAGATCAAGATCAGAGTGTTGTCTGTTCTTAATCTACACTGTTTCAAATTATTATGCCTTCAGATTTTTTATCTGTACTGCCCAACATTTTAGGTGTATATTTCTTTTGTCTGAGTTTATATTGCTCATGTGTTCAAGTAAGGAGAAAGGACCCATTTTTATTTTGACTTTAAAACTAAGAAAATTTTACTGTCGTATTGTTCTAAACGCGATTTTCATTATCTTTCAAGTATATCAAGGCTGCCAGTTCTCCCGTCTATGCTTTCTTCGAGTTCGTTGTTTCTAATATTTTGCACAAGCTTGTTCCCAAGCTTCTGATTACTTGTCTTACATGCATCAAAGGTGAGACGTGAAAATTCAACAGAAAGAAAATTTGCATCAACCGGAAACTCCTAAGCACCACATCACGAGTCATATACACTAACCACGGAGCGGGATCTGATGATTTGTAACACCAACCCCTGAGTTTCGAGCCCTATACGTTATGGTCTAAGCTACAGGCCTCGGTGCGCTAATGTTGAATGATTCCACTGTCAGTATACATCAGGATCCTTCAAAATTTCTTTGCAAGTCTAATTTTAGACTAGATCTACTAAAGTAACGCAATTTCTGATTGGCTAAACCATTTGGTTTTGCCAATCAGAAATTGTGTTAATTTCAAATTTAGAAAACATTTATTGAGAGTAAGACTAAAGTGTTCCTAAGAATGGGTGGTGACCACGGACCTAGATTATCACTTTATATACGACTTCAAAGAAGAAGAAAAAAAGACTTTAACGGTTTTATATACTACAGGAAACACTTGGTACGAATCCTATTTGTTGTGCTGCGCCGGGTCAAGATGGGGACAGTTTTGTGTTAGATATGGCGACAACAGCTGTGGCTCTTGGAAAGGTAAATGGGCTGTAATGCGCGAAAAGGAGCATTCGGACATTTGCGTAAAGTGTCGTCTCGGATCAGCTTGTGCAGTCTGCAGAGACTAATCCGAAACGAAAATTTCCGTTTTTATGCAATTTTCTGTATTTGTGTGCAAGTTTACTGTAGGATGAAATCTAATTAAGTCGTAAAATGCTGTCTCGGACCCGAGACGACAGATTACGCAAATGACCATAAATACCCGAATGTCCGAGGCTGGCGTACCCACTAAGCATAGGAACTTGTTACAATATCACGTCAAGCGCGACAAAAAGTAAGGTAAATTGATGTCATATTTCCATATGGTTGTGAGGCACGTGCATTTTTACCTAGGTAACTAGTGCGCGGGAACTACTGTTTCCGCCTTCAACTGAAGAGTTAGAATACAAAAATCGGTATTTCACTGGTCATTAACATGAAATATCGAAAAATATTTCACCAATATTTTTTCATAACTTACCAGACGGCATGAAATCAGCAACTGTAACCAAGCCTTGACACCTGTGTGCTCTATTTATACTTTTTTCATATCTTTAATTTTCGAACTTAATTTGAGTTTGTATTCATTCATAGTATATGTACATGTACAAAGTCCATGTACAGGAATGTATTCCTATTTTCATAACACAGGTGGAACTTGCTCAGAGGAAAGAACAGCCGATTCCAGAAGGCTGGGCTGTAGACAAAGACGGGAAGCCAACGAAAGATCCATGCAAAGCTGTTGGGTTATGTCCGCTAGGCGGTGCAGAAAATACATGTGAGTTCAGACATGTGACTCATCGCGTATTTGTTTTTTTTTTTAATT
Source organism: Tridacna crocea (assembly GCA_943736015.1). NCBI lineage: Eukaryota > Metazoa > Mollusca > Bivalvia > Cardiida > Cardiidae > Tridacna > Tridacna crocea. Next base: position 24,557,195 of record OX031069.1, read on the forward strand.
TTTATTCGTTCGAATTATTTTGTCTGAATAAAGATCTATACAGCGTTAACTTTTCTTCTATATTTCAACTGTGTCCTAGCACGGCGCGATAATAGAACTCTTCAGGGCGCTCGATTCGCAAGGGTCATTGCTGTCACTTTTTTTTATGTCTAGCTCCTTATATTTGAGTCATGCCCTGTGATCCAAGTCAGTGTCCGCAGTCCACGCACGCTGACCTGAATTGGAACTTTTTGCTACAGACAAATTTTTTACTTGCCAAAGGACTATTCTGACCCGAGTATACTGCCGCGTTTCGGACAAAGTAGACCCGAATCATATAGTGACCTGCTTGGCAATTGGTATATTGCATTTTGAAGATGCAATAACACCTCTCCTTTCCCATTGCGCCCCTCTCGTACAATTGTAACCGGTACAGTGTGCTATAATAGAAACTTAAAGGTAGAAAACCACAGTTTTCGATCCTCATCTAGGACTTTTACAAAGCAACGTTATCCTTTTTGGTTCGAATGGTTTCAAAAATATATGCACAAAAATTACGTTGTTATATTTGAAGAACGGGCTAAAGCATCCATCAAATAAATATGGAAACTTGTTTGTCACGTGCTTTTTCCGACGCAACAAGATGGAAAGTAGTCCGAGTTTCGTTGTAGTACATCGAATTTTAAATGTGAACAGCACTACAGGAACAGGCGATTTACTGATTCCCTGTAATACAGTCAAATCTGAGTTAGCGGTCATACCTGAACAGCGGCCGATATATCGACAACGGCCATTCAAATCTCCCCCCCCCCCCCGTGCAATTTCCTTCTTTAATTGAACTGTGTATATACCGTGATATTGTGAAATGCAGCTAGCGGTCACAATATACTTAGCAGATCATCACGTAACTATGTCAAATTAAGGAATTACCAATAGCAAAAAGTTTCGATTCATGTCAGCCTACGCGGACTGCGCAGGCTGACATGAGTCGATACTTTTTGCAAATGTTTTAAAACCCTTTTTCTTCACAGAGCATGAAAATGGATAATTATTTTCTTTTAACAGCTGGTTATAAAGGCTACGGGCTATCTATGATGGTGGAAATATTTTGTGGTATACTCAGTGGTTCCATGTTCGGGCCTTATGTCAGGAAGTGGAAGGAAACACATAAAACAGCAGACCTGGTAAAATTTCAATTGATTGTTTACTTTATATGGTTTCTCCGCGTCCGAGGCATACTTGGTCTGATCCCAAGGATGCAATTCAACAACCTTATATAAATCATTCTTGATTTAACCCATTACCATACAATCCCTACTTATGACGCCCGTGAGAAAGAAGCCTTTTGAAAACACTATGGGAAAAGAAGAAAATGCTGAAAACCAGCATTTTCTCCTTTTCCCATAGTGTTTTCTTCCTTTCCCAGAATAAATGTCTGTTTTTTAGCCACCTTTATTTTGTTGTCTGTAAATGGTTTCAATTTGGACCAGTCTAAAATTTTCTCGTGTGGTTATGAAGCTTATGAAACATAAAACAAATAATCATTCTTATTTAACCCTAATCGCGACACATCGAACTTTTGAGGACCGTGTAGACCAAGATCAGACTGCACAGAACGTGCAGTCTGATCTTGGATCTGCGACGTCCGATAAGGATGTACTACGATCCCCAAAACACGACTCTTAGATAGCAGTATTTCGGTTCTAAATATCGAAGTGAAAATTTCACTTTAGTTATTTAGCCATATTAGGGTTAATCCAGCTCCCTTGAAAATAATTTTTATGCATTTCTCTTCACCCATCTGAAAGTCTTTTTGGTGCAATTCAACAGCTTTTTCAAAAGTCCTTTTGGATGCAATCCAACATTCTTCTAAAATTTAAAAAAAAAAACACTTTTATGAATCTAAAAATCACTTTTATCAAAGAATCTAAAGTTCATGCAATCCAACATCCCTTTAACCCTTTCCCAAATGACAAATTTATGGACTAGACCAAATTGAAAGCATATGCAGACGACGCTTCAACTCTTGCTGAAAAGATGATTTCTGTCTATGATAGGGTAGAAAACATTGTGGGAAAAGGAGAAAATGCTGGTAACCAGCATTTTCTCCTTTTCCCACAATGTTTTCAAAAGGCTACTGTTCCAGACCCGTAAAAACCAGGCATTGTTTGGGAAAGGGTTAAAGGATTTATATGGAGGAACAAAATTTCTTTAAAAAAGAAAAAAAAAAATGATGTTATCAAATATTCCCTACACAAGTATTTGTAGTAATCTAACGACCCTTTAATTTTTTTTATGCAATCCGACATCCGTTAAAAATCACCGTTAATGCAATGTAATATATCTTCAAAGATTTTTTTAACATCTCTATTAAAATGATTTTGGTCACCATATTGGATTTTATTTTTAACTTTGGTGACTTATCTACACTGCATTGAGTTTTATCTGCCCTTGATTGAGAGACTTATCCGTACAGTGAAACCCGTAACAGAGACCACCTGTATTAAACGGTCAATGTCTGTAAGACCACCGTTATGAATCTATCTTATATTTTTAAATTAAGTAATTTGATCCTCCATTTAAAGACCACTTGATGAAAAAGACCACTTTTCTTTACTTCCCTTGGATTGTTTATATAAGAACCAAATTCTTAATTTTGTGTCAAGCGATTGTACGTCCCAATACTTATCAAAGATACTGTGCCGAGTTTTTTTTTTTACAGTTGCAACTATATCAACTATATATTTCGCAAATATGATGCCTTTTTGTGAGTCTATAGAAAACCTCACTATAGTTTAGAGTAGTTCTGGAACATTCAAAGTCATCTCTAGTGATACAATAATAATTGGGCGGCAACACGCAAAAAGGGACATTCGGACAGTTGCGTAATAAGTCGTTTCGGATCAGCCTGCGCAGTCCGTGCAGGCTGATTCGAAACGACACTTTTCGTTTCTTTATAATATTCTGTTTTGTAAAAGTCTTCTGTAGCAAGAGATGTATTGTAGTCGTAAAGTGCCGTCTCGGATTAGCCTGCGCGGACTGCGCAGGCTGATCCGAGACGACACTTTACGCAAATGTCCGAATGCCCCTTTTCGCGTGTTGCAAGCCATATAACAAAGAGTACACAAAGAAAGTTTATAAGATATAGTTAAAACATTAAACACGTATTTTCTCAACAGGGACAGTGTTTTGTAGCCATTAATCCAGATGCCTTTGCCGACGGCTTCCAGGAGCGAATGAGTGACTTAATGAACTATTGTCGAGGCTTAGAACCAGTGAGTAACTTATATATTTATTATACTGCAAAGAAATTTCTCGTGATCTGATTGGTTAAGATGCAGGGAACATATATCATGTTCCCTGGCAAAAACCACGTCAAACCAGTTTTCCCTTTTGAGTGCCCCGTAAACATCACTTCACGTGCAACACAACATCCAAAATGGCGGCGTCGATCGATCACCAGACTTCACATTTATGCACCAAACTGCACGTTTTAGTGACGTCAGTTTCTAGTGACGTCAGTTTTCATTGAATTGGGGCACACAGAAGGGAATTTCTGTTTCTTCAGCATACTCGATTCGTGAAATTATAAAACAAGAAAATTTCGCTTAACGCGCTTTGAAGGGGTAAAACTTTGCAGTATAATAAATTCGTGGTACGGTCAGGTGGCAGGGGACATGACTGTGGCTCGGGGCGACATGATTAACAACAGCCGTGAACAAGTTTCCAAGTCCCCTGCCACCTGACCGAACAACTAATAAAGTTACCTGTATATACTGCATATACAAGTTATACACATTTATCACATGACTACACTTGTTACTTCCTTATCACGTTACTTTGAGACCAGCAAATAGAGCCGTATTTTAACAAAATCTGTGTAATCATACTTCTCATTTAGGAAACTTTCTGATCGAGGTTTCCCGCTAAGTCAACTATCAGCATTGGTAATTGTCCTGCATCTCCTGTGTAATGTACTGATGAATGAAGTAAATAGGTTTCATGTAAATTTCAACCACACACGCAGGCCTATTTATTCTACATATCGTGACCTACAATTCTTGAATCTTAATAAAAATTAGGGCTCAACGAATAATGATGGTTTCACAGCTCATGGTTATGTGATATAAAGAATCTGATATTTGTTGCCTTTCAAAATAAGTATCTATTAAAATCGTCTGAAATTTGTTATTAGGCTTGCCAAAGGCTTGCATATGCTTCCTAAATAGTATTTTCTCTGGACTAGTTGAATAAGATTTTATCTCAAATGTCAACTCAAGGCCTATCTTATATATATTATTCGAAGTTTGCCAAGAATCAAATATTTTACTCAAGGTTTCTGCAGTTTGCACGAGATAATTGTAATTGATTATGTAGAGGATAATCAACTGGTTATTTTTGATATAAAAAAATCTCTGGAGGATGCGTTGTTAGGCGTTGAAAAAACGAGTGCGCAGCACAAGTCTTTTTAACGCCTTACGACGCATCTGAGTGAGATATTTTTTTCATATAAAAATAACCAGTTGATTATTCTATTTATTATATACCTTATTAACATTAATATTTGTAATTATTTCATGCTTTTCGATAGGATATCGAGAAATAGCAGTGAAAATATTTTTCGATCTTACACTGGTACCACCAGTGAAAATACCGATTTTCATGTTCTTGTCGCCAAGGTAAATTGCGCGTGCCTGACAACCAGATGGGAAATATGACGTCATATATCTTACATTTCTCGCGCTTGACGTAATATTGTAATGCGTTGCTATGCGGGAGGGGTACGCCACGGGGAATAACGGAAAAGAACTCGACTTGATTTTGATAAAGCTCCTCCCAGGAAGGGTTAAAAGCGTGAAATAAATAGAATAATTGTTTTTTTTTTCGGTGAAAGATCGAAATTTATTTCATCTCGTGAACACCATAGGTAATATTTTCACTCGTGGTTGCGCCACTCGTGAAAATATTACCGATGGTGTCCACTCGATGAAATAAATTTCGATCTTTCACCGAAAAACACAAATATCCTCTATCTGTTCGTTTGGAAGTCGAAATCAATACTTTGGATAGAGAAAAGAAATCGGGGACATAGTGCGGATGAATACATAATTTAAAAGAACAAAAGGAGACTTCACAAAACTTACAATTAACACTATCTATAAGTGCTTAATGGAAAAAAAAGTAGTTTCTAAATTACGGCAGGAAGTGAAAGTGACAGTTGATATCGTCACTAGTGATGATATCAAAATTTGTTACCCTTGGAAATTCCAGGATTTCACTGCTAGGTATATAATAAATTTTCTGTTTAATGAATGTGCTAAAGTGATGAAAAAACGCATTTTCTCCCTTTTCCCAAAAAAACATTTCTTCTCCTTCAGCTTCACATTTCATAAGTAGAGCCGTATTCAATTTTTCTTCTGCAAGTTTTTTTCCATATGAACGTGTCCAGTGCTTGTCGTTTGGTAAAAAGCGATAAGGTAAAATTGTCATTATAATGATTATTATTACTAATGCTACAGGCAGAAGGTGAAACAGAGGTCCTTGTACCGGGCGATCCTGAGAGAATCCATATGAGGAAGTGTGACCAACAAGGGGGAATACTCTATCATCCCAACCAAATCAAATTTGCGGTGAGTTACCTAACCTGAATTTATCAATCTCCCTTCGTCTGTCTGTCTGTCTGTCTGTCTATGCACCTGTTCCCTCTCTTTTTTTTTATAAATATTTTACCGCTAAATCCAAAGCACCTAATAATCAAATATACCTTCTTATATTTACAGAATGAACTGGCAGCCAAGTTAAAAGTTGAACCAATGAAGACTTTATGATGTCGACTTCTAATATATTTTCAATCGTATCGACCACATTTGGCACCACGGGTTGTGTCAGTTTCGTTTTAGACAATGTAGACCAAGATCAGACTACATAGAACGTTCAGTCTGACCGTTGATCTTCGGCGACCAACTTTTGCAGGATTTTGTGAAAAAAAAAAAAAATCAGAAATGGGCTGTAAGCATCTCATTTCTGTATGATTGAAGCCTTTTGAAAACATTGTGGAAAAAGGAGAAAATGCTGATAATCAGCATTTTCTCCTTTCTCCTCAATGTTTTCTACGCAATCATATAGATATACATGTAGCATAATTTGAGCTAAATCTAATTTGCCGTCTGCAAATGCTTTCAATTTGGTCAAGTAAAAAATTCTGTCGTTTGGTAAGGAGTCAATAGCTTGATTAGATAATATTCAGTATCATTATAATGCCTTGGACACGAAACATTGCGCTTCTATGAATAGTGCAGGTCATAATCGGACTGCACAAAACGTAGTGTTTTTATCTTTGATCGGCACTCGCCGACATTTTGGTTGGTCATTCAGAAAAAAAATCATGCCTGTTTCGAAAGATCTGTGTCCTATTTTACTATATATTTGATGCTTTTAAAATGAAAAATAGAAATCCATTAAAGATGAATTTTATAACATTATGTTGTTTGATTTGCTTAAGAGAGAGAGAGAGAGAGAGAGAGACAGAGAGAGACAGAGAGAGAGAGACAGAGACAGAGAGACACAGAGAGAGACAGAGGGGAGGATGGCCTGTTTAAAAAACAAGTTGGATAACTCATCGCGAATTCAAATTGATATAGAATGTAGGGTGTTCTCCCTTGTAGGTAAAATTCACTATAGCATATTCGGTCTAGCGGGATCGCCTGGTTGAAAGTTTGAGAAAAAAATGCTTTGAAACATGCCTTTATGTCATGCTTTCCGGTATAATATCGGGAAATAGCAGTGAAAATATTTTTCGATCTTACACTGGTACCACCAGTGAAAATACCGATTTTCACGTTCTTGTTGTCTAGGTAAAATGCGCGTGCCTGACAACCAGATGGGAAATATGACGTCATTTACCTTATATTTATCGCGCTTGACGTAATATTGTAATGCGTTGCTATGCGGGAGGGGTACGCCACGGGGAATGACGGAAAAGAACTGTACTGGATTTTGATAAAGCTCCTCCCAGGAACAGTTAAAAGCATGAAATAAATAGAATATTTGTTTTTTTCGGTGAAAAATCGCAATTTATTTCATCTCGTGAACACCATCGGTCATATTTTCACGAGTGGCACAGCCACTCGTTAAAATATTACCGATGGTGTCCACTCGATGAAATAAATTTCGATCTTTCACCGAAAAAAACAAATATCCTCTATATATGCCTATCATAGAATGATGCGCTCGGTGATCTTGGTTTTAAGTAATACGTACCAGAACAGAAGCACACATCTTTACTTGTCCAAACTGAAAGAATTTGCATACGACATAATAAATTCTTTTCAAACGAATGGATCATTCTTTGATATCGATAGAAGACATTGCGGGAAAGGGAGAATTGCTGGCTACTAACATTTTTTGTGGTGTTTGTCGAAGACTATACCACTAGAGTTCAATATTGAGTTTTGAAGACCATGTATCGTATTTTGTGCAAAGCCGAAGGAAATAAGCAAATAAACCCAATCAAACTCATTTTTCCCAGGCAAGTGAGTTTTTCGGTAGCACTGAGTTATGTAATTGGAAATGGCATGATGAAATACATTGGCTGAGGCCATCGATCGTGGAAATACTAGTTTCTGATTGAAAAGAGCTTTTCTTTCTAATGGTCTTCTTTGGCGCAATGATACAAAGTTTGTCTGCCAATCGCTTGTTCCTTGGCTTTTTCGTTCCAAAACCAGTTCGTCCAATGGCTTGTTCATCCCATGTTTGCGCGCTACTCCATTTGATTGGGCATGAGCATTTTTAGTTCAGATTAATTGATTGTAATGTTGGGAATTTGATGTTAACGGCCAAAATTATTTCAAATTCATAGTTGTTAGGTACAAACTTAATTCTAGTGGGTATATTTACATGGTTTCTTTTTCTACCCATTATGCAACCTTTTGTCAAGGGACGTTACTCCTGACTCCTCCTTATGATCACAGGGAGATCACCAGTACACAAAAAAATCCTAGCTTTGTCATGACTACTCTCCCTTGGACCAAAGAAGTGTCCATTTGCTTAGTAGGTTGACTTTCAAGCCAATATTAGAATAATATTTCTGTTTTTCTTTCAAATTATGAATTCCACACAATGGCTTCCTTGACAAATCCCACTTTAGCGTTCTCAACGCTTTGACTCTTCTTCCTATGATGTCTCGTATAGCTAAGTGGTTAGCATGTCGGACTCGTGACCTGGTGGTTGCGAGTTCGGGTCGAGGCAAACTTTTTCTACAGCGATTTCTCCCCTCTTATCTTTGATGCATGTGAGAAAAGCAGTCAGTGTCTAGGAAAAAAGTTGTGTCAGTACCGGTGTGATAAAGCTAGGAAACACATGCATAGGTGCAACGACCGCCGTAATATAACCTAAGCTGTTTAAACAGAGTTAAAGTCCAATCAATCAATCTAATCAATCAATCAATCAAGTACAATTGCCACCATTTCAGCCAAATTCAATTAATCGGAATCAAAGGCTTTAGCTTAGGTCTATTCGGCCGGTAAATAGTATGCATATCGTCGGTTTCCTTCAAAAACCTCGTAGCTACAGCTTGTTTCAAGCTGTAGCTACGAGGTTTTTGAAGTAAACCGACGATATAAACTTACGCGCAGATACATCTGTTTGGGAAAGGATTTTTCCCGTGTGTTGAAAATGCATCAATTGCATCATTGTATTTATCGTGTTATTTATAGTGATTTGCATCAGCATATATAGGCCTACTAACGTGACAATTCGCTTATAGATAACGACACAGCTGTATGCAAATTTGAACTTTGGTGAGCTGGGTCATTTCACTCTTTACCTAACAAGAAATATTTTGACTTGTCCATTTCAAAATCATGTGCAAACGTCAAATTATGTGTTCAGTAAATGTTCAATTGGTCCTTGAACGTGTTAGATATATATGGTACAAGGTGAAAATGCTTAGTATCGGCATATTTACCTTTTCTCACAATGTTTTCGTACACCATCTGTCCGAGCGGCGTGGCACATAATATGTTATATATAAACGTTCGATGCAGGGTTTACCATTTTAAACAGCGCCTTTCGCAAGTTCAAATTGCCTTTGGGGCCAGTGCAGATCAAAGATCAGACTGCAAATAACGTGCAGTCTGATCTTTGATGTACATGGTTCGCTTTGCTGAAATATCATGAATAAATGCAGCCCTGAAACAGCTCTTATTAAGGTTTGTTTTAGATTGAAGACGTCTTTAGACACGTCAGTAGCAGTTTTCGACATGTAAGGGGTTTACCCTTTACAAAACAACAGAATTTTAGACTACCCACATGAATTATTTGAATCATTTTTAAAAGATCAAAACTAAACTTAGCTTAAAAAAAAGGTGAAAACTGTCTTTCGAAAGGGTAGAAAACATTGTGGGAAAAGGAGAAAATGCTGGTAACCAGCATTTTCTCCTTTTCCCACAATGTTTTCAAAAGCGTCTTTCCCTAGAGGTATGAAAATCTTGGGATTTTGTGGCGAAGGATCAAAACAAAGCTTCACAAAATGGCAGGTAGTGGTTCGGTAGTATCGCTCTCCGAAGTTCATAACTTTGTGATACGGTGTATGAAATGTGCTGGAGTGTCCGAGGATCATGCCAGCGACCTTGCGGACTTGCTGGTCGCCGCAGACTATCGCGGAATATATACACACGGTCTACTAAGGCTAGGTGAGTAGAAGAGCATTTTGTTCGTTCTGTATTTATGCTATGAAACTACAGAATTTAGGTACAGTTCAGTTTTCTGCGCATTCAGCATTCTTTGGTGAATTTAAGCTACTTCGCCTGTACGATTTCAGCTGTTGATATACCATAAAATGACATCTGTCCGGTCGTTATTAGGGTCTTTCACTAAATCTTTCACTGACTCCTTCTATCATTCCTTAACTCTCTCCTTCACTCAGTCGTTCGTCGTACATTCACTCGAACACCCATTGATTTAGTCACTTGTCCGTTCTCTCATTCAATGAGTCACGGACTCACTCAGTAGGTTGCTTCAGAAATCGCTAAATAATTGACCTTTCTGTAAAGGCGAGTTTGGCACTCCCTTCCCCCCTTAGTAATGCGCTATATTGGTTGTCAAGCCTGACAAGCTAACCAAAAAACGTGTCAGACTTTTTGGTTTACATGACGCCCAATGCTGCGTTTTCATTGGCCGATAAGACGTTGGTAGACCTTTCAATCAAAATCGGCAGAAAGGTCAATTGTTTCATCTGTGTCAGACTGCAGTGAAGATCATACTGAACAGAAATATACCGTCTTACCACGAATATCCATTGTTGCTTATTATAAGCAATTTTTCTGTAGTACACTCTGAATGGTCATTTTCGTAATACCACCATTCCACTGGCAGCGATTCCGCCAACCCTGAACTTTCGATCAAACGCCGTGAATAGTAGGCCAAACGGCAACAACACAGTAGAAACGCCTTAATCCTAGTAGAAGCGTACAGGAAGCTTCATGATCGCCACTTTAACATCCTCCCCCCCCCATTCCACTGAACGGAGATTCCGTTACGATTCAAAACTTTGGCCAAAACGCAGGGAAGCGTAGCAGGAACGACAACTGCGAGTAGTATAGGGGTCTCTTTGCTTGCAGACAAAGATGACGTAATCGGCGGTAATCTTGACCTACTTTCGGTCATCGTGTTACTATATTTAGTATCTCATTTGCATATAAAGAGTTGTTGGTGTGTCGTGCGTTTCGCGGATATGTTGAGTCCGCCAAATTGGATTGGGGTCGACCATGTTGGATCAGGATCAGTATACACATCTCACGTGTATACCTCATGCTGGCAAGTACTCGCGGGCATTGGGGGGGTCAGGCCCTTTCCTTCGATAAATAAATATATAAATTATTTACCTGGAGCTCCGCGGAGTGCCCTGGTCAAAGTGCGGATAAAGATCGGCCATGTATTCAGAGCTGACATGTTTACCTCGTGCTGGTAAGTGAGGGTCAAGCTCTTTCCTTACTAGACGATAAATAAATAAATAAATGAATTTACCTCTCTCCGATTAACGCTCCTCAAGGTCCTACTCTTCAACGAGGCCTTAAGTCCAGAAAAGGTTCTAAGGTAAAAGGATGCGCATGCGTGAAGCTATATTTAGATTTGTAATCATCAACTATATTTAGAGTCATTACATCAGCTATAATAGGGGTCAGAAGATCTGAACAATGGTCTTTTGTTAATTTCGCCATACTGTCTGGTTTTGTTCATTTTGTGACTGAAGTACGAACAATGGTATATTCAACTGTCAAACTTAATGCCTTTTCAAGTCGTCAGCGTGTCTGGTAAATTTATTTATTTATCTGTCGTCTGGTAAGGAAAGAGCCTGACCCTCAATGAGTATTTTTTTGAGTACTAACCAGCACGAGGTATACATGTCAGCTATGTATACTGATCCTGATCAATAATGGCCGATCCTTATCCAGACTTTGTCCATGGCACTTCCCATAGCCGCAGGTAAATTATTTACATATTCAATTATCGTCTAATAAGGAAAGGGCCTAACCCTCAGTGCCCGCGAGTATTTACCAGCACGAGGTATACACGTCAGCATTGTATACTGATCCTGATCCAACATGACCGGCCCTCATCCGACATGACCGATCCTCATCCAAATTGGCGAAAACCAATGGCACACCAACAACTCCTTATATGCAAATGAGTTACTAAATATAGTAACACGGTGGCCGAAAGTAGGTCTAGATTACCGCCGATTACGTTATCTTTGTTTGCAAGCAAAGAGACCCCTTATTACTACTGCGCAGTAGAAACTTTTTGATCATAGTAAAAGCGAATCAAATGCTTCATGACTGCCAGTTCTCGGCGCACCTAATTTTTTTTTTACGTAGCGGGATCGTAGTACGTTCAAAGTGCCATTAAAGCCCCTATCACACACAGACAAAGACCACAAAGACCGTATTGTGTTCTTAAAACTTGACAAACGCGGGGAGAACAGGATGAAATGCAGGAAAAAATACAGTTTTTAAGTTAGTTCTACGTTTTTACTACGCCCCTGTCAGGATGTCACTGCATTAAACATGTAATAGCTAAGTTTTGTCACGCGCTTGATAAAGTACGCACCACATCATTTGCGTTTTTATTGAGGTCTTTTTAAGACTTTTCAGATCACACCACACGCTTAAATCGCCTTTACTACGTTCTCACTGCGCCCTTCGTGATCTTATAAATTCAAGTCCACGCACTCTCCGTTCTCATTCGTTCTGCAAGTTTTCTTGAATGAACAACCGGCATAAAACTATACCTCCAAAAGGTCGTTTGAGAGGACTAAAAGACCAAAAAATGGATAGCACTTCACAAATTGGCCTCAGTGTTGATGCAGGTGCTGGTATAGCAGAACCACAAGAGCATCAGAGCCTTCTGCAGAGCCGCTTGAAATTACTGAAGTCCCTGAGAGTGATAAAAGCTGAAACATAAGTGAAAATGTGAGAAATTCGGTGAAGTATTTATACTTAATTGTTGGACGTGACATGGACGCTATGAGAACTTGCTGCAAGCATACAAGCACCGAACGAACGTGTAACAAACGTAATGTTTGCCTTATACAACGTGGTATGCAAGTACCTTTGCCATTGCAGAAAGGTGGAACGTTCGTGGTGGGTACGCAGTTGTCGTAGTATGAACGCAGTAGGAAGGCAGCGCAATCTTTCTCGTCCATACCAGGTTTGTACTTCGTAAATCAAAACCATATTAGCTTCACGCCCCTTGGCACAACGTCAGTGCCGTTATCCCACGTACTTATTGAGTCCTTACTGCGTCCTGATTGGATCAGGTTCTCGCTACGTTGTTTTTTTATCATTTTAAAAATTCGCCTAGTTCAGCCAAAACCATTAAGATCGCATTACATCCTTATCGGTTTCTACTGCGTTCCGGTTACGTCGCACAAGCTTGCACTGCGTCGGACCAGTTTTTCATTGACGTAGCGGGAACTTGGTCTAGTGTGACTGGGGTTTAAAAGTGTAGTAAAGCGCAGTGCTCAAGGAATTCGTGAACGCAGCAGTATCGTAGCGGAAATGAAGTATATCGAAATAAAAGCAACAGCCATTTCAACCTGTTGTTCATAACCGAAAGCTGGAGCACAGCTGCTGCTGCAGTTCAACCCATTTAGCTCATCTGTGTACGTAGTGCTCAAGTGAGCTTTTGTAATCGAGCTGTGTCCGTCGTCCGTCGTAAGTTTTCCAGGCGTCAATATTAACATTGTACGTACTCTAGAGGCCACATTTTCAGTCAGTTACTCATAAAACTTGGTCAGAATATTTCTCTTGATGATGCCTTAGACATGTTTGAAATTTGGTTATGTCTGGTCAAGGAGAAGGTCACCCGGCCAACTCTAAAAAAATAAATAAACCTTGTCTGCACTTTAGAAGACACAATTTTAGCCTGATAATCATGAAACCAGGTCAGAAAGAATTTGAACTGTCAGACAAATTTGAAATTTGGTCACAACAGATCAAAATGTATGCCACGGCACCAGATCTTAGAAAAAGCTTGTGTGCAGTCCAGATACTACATTTTCATTATGATTCTCATGACACATTATTAGAATGTGTGTTTGGGTGATATATGTGTCTCTGACAAGTTCAAAGTAAGATTATATATGTTTGACAGATATGTATGTAGCTGACGTTTCCTCAAACTGCACGTCTAGCCGAGGAAGACCCGTTGTCATAAAAGAAACGGTTGCCACAGCGCTTGTAGACGGACAGAATCTACTTGGGCCTGTCATCGGAAAATTTTGTATGAATCTCGCCATTGAGAAAGCTAAAGCGGCGGGCATTGGACTTGTATCCGTTAAACGTAAATAATACATTTATTCATACCTAACATTTTTTTCTCATGATCATGGCCTTCTTCCCTCTCAAGCTCTTTATCGTGTTCTTTGTTCTTCTGGTCTTTATTTTCTTTTGTTTTTATTGTCCTTTATCCGGATCTTTTTTTTTTCAAGCTGTTGTTTTTATGTTTGTTTGTTTGGTTTTTTTTTTGGGGTGGGGGTGGGGGTGGGGGAGTGGAGTTGGGGTGCTGGGTTTGTTTTGTTTCTTAAACTCTTTTCTTTATACTTATTATTTTCGTTCTTATTATATTTATTTAAATTTTAATTCGTTTTGTGCATGTTCTTTGTGTTCTTGTTCTTTTTACTAGAATTCCTCTTCTGTTTTGTTTTACACTTTCAATTCCTATATTTTTGTACTGGCTTTTTTTTTTAACTGTTATTTTAAATTCCTCTTCTTTTTGTACTTTCTGCTGTTTTACTTTGTTCTTTTTATCTAAATTCATCTTTTTAATGCATGTTGTTTTGTTCTCGTTCTTGTCATTTAATTCCTGCTGTTTTTGTATTTGATATTTGTTTTCATGTTCTTTTTCTTTTAATTCTTCTTCTTTGGTATTTTTTATCTTCTTATTCAAATTCCTCTTCATTTTGCACATGTTGTCTTGTTCTAGTTATTTTTATTCATATTTCTCTTCTATTTTGCACTTTATTTTCAATCGTTTTCCTCGTATCTAAATTCCCCATTTTTCTGTGTTCTTGTTCATTTTATTTAAACTCCTCTCCTTTTTCATACTTTTATCTTATTTTCTTTCAAATTCCTTTCTTTGTTCATTGAAAAAAAAATCTTGTCCCATGGCTGAATGTACATGTATCATAATCATGGGTTGTTGTTGTTGACCATTTTCCAGGTTCAAATCATTTTGGTATCGCGGGGTATTACTCAATAAGGGCAGCTGGAGAAGGAATGTTGGTATGTAGGTCAAAATAATTATATTAGTCGAGCTCTGTGAAACGGGGATTTAATGCATCTGTAAAAAGTGTCAACTCATGTCAGCCTGCGCGGACTGCGCAGGCTGACATGAGTCGAAACTTTTCGCTATTGGCAAAATTTCTGCATGTGTTGAAAAATCATATTATGTCCAGATTTGTTAGACAATGTGGATTTTATGGATTCATTATTATGTGATGACTTGCTCGGTATAATGGATCCTTGAGATGAATTAGGACCTCTTTTCACAGAACGCCGCTAAACAATTAAATACTTAAAAAAAGTTAAACTTCTTTTGTTATATTCTTATCAGTGAATTACTTTGATTTCACACTAAATAACACCACTAGTGATGATAGATATTGTATCATCAGTAGTAACGATACACTATTGGTTTTACAATGTTTCCCAGAACTACTTTTTCCTATATTAATCCATATTTCACCATTCTTGATAACCATTAGAATAAAAGAGGGTGTATAAGGAATATAATAAATAGAATAATCAAATAGACAATTTCAGCTATTGGCTTTCTCTTACAGGGCATGGCCATGACCAATACAAGCCCAAAATTGGTGCCCACCCGAGCGCAAGAGGTAAGTGAATAGCAAACAGTTTCACATGTATGAGAGGAGATGGGGGGAAATGGGGGAGGTGGACAAGAGAGAGTCAAGGTAAGCTAGGGAGAAAGAAAATTTGATAAAGAAACAAATAATTTGGTCGCTTATTTTTTCGTTCGTTAGGCAATTAACTGTGCTTTACATGGTAAATTCATTTTGTACTACATATGCGTCACTTTAGTTACTGCATCCATCTACGCGCTTCTCGATTGATAGCTTTTGCACTATTTTGTGTTCTGTAAGAAAGACAAATCCATTTAGTCTCAACAATGGGATGCTAACAATGCTTCTATTCATATTTAGACTTATTATGCACCGTAACGTCTCCAGTCCATCCTAAACTTTCCCTGAGGAAAGCTACAGCACTACATTGACTGACGTCGGTTATGTCTGTATTGCAGCGAAGTACTATTCAGTTTTAGTGGTGGCCATGACCAATGTCAACTATTTTAAACTTTTCATTACCTAAAGCGCATGTAAAAGACGTTTATAACATGCAGATCACGAAAACATTAACAAAATTTATTGTGTTTGGCAGCCATTTTGTGAGTATTTTTGAAAACGTTCATAGCTCGAGTGAAAGATCAATTAAACTGTCTTTCTTATGTTTAGCGTTTAAATTGAGAATATTTGTATTTGAATCAAATGGTTTAAATACATGTATATGAATACTTGGGCAATAGATATTTTCAAAATATAGTTTTATCGTCTGTTTTGGAAAAAAAATTAGAGTTTAAACGTTCGCATGCAATCTGTGCAGAGATATTGGATGATTTAGCCAACCAGATCATGCGTTCCTGTGAAATTTACAAAATAATTGAGAATTAGCAATGGTATGCAATAAAGGGCCGGTTGGTGAAAACGGCCCCTGGAAATCTCGCAACATGAATTTCAATTAACCTGTTGGGGCTATGGGCGAAGATAGAGACTTTTGCAGTCGTCATAGATCAAGATTAGACTGTTCTGAAGATCCATTAGGCAATAAAAATTTAGAGCTGCAATGAATTGTATTTTCCACCTTGAAACATATTAAGTTCATATGTAGATATATACAATTGACTTGGAATGTTGGCTATATATCATATGGGAGTTTACAGAAACCCTTAGCTTGTACGTATTTCTACTTTGCTCAGATAGTCCTAGGAACAAATCCCATCAGCTGTGCAGCTCCAGGTAAAGATGGTGATAGGTTCGAACTGGATATGGCAACCACAGCTGTAGCTAATGGCAAGGTAAGGGCAAGAATGCATGTGACATCTTTTTTATCACAAACTAGTTAGTACCCTTACGTTCAGTGTAATGTAGCCATTCTTACCTTGCACACGTTTGAGATGAGAAAATGCAAGTGGTGGTGCATGAATCCCTCAAAGCACTGTAATCATACGCTTAATTTCTAGAACATTGGCGACTTTTTTCCTGTAAAATTCACCGTCAAATTTGACGATCAAGACAAAGTTTCACGTTTTATCATCTTTAGACTGAAAAATATAAAATATCAAAGTTTCTTTGAAACTAAATTTCGTCCATGATGTAGACTTCTACAAAAAAAATATTAATGTGCTTCATGCAAATTTTGATACACATGTAAGTGTAGACCTATGTTTTAACACATAATAAACTAACATCCTTGGGATACAGTAATTGTATTTCGGTAGTTGACCCGTAATAGAAAACATCTTTTTCCGCTATAAAACAAAATTTGCTATGATTTCTATTTGCTATGATATTCCTTTAACAGAGCCACTGTTTCCTTTTTTTCATTCCTAGAATTACCATTTATAATTCTAAAACAGCTATATTCTCATTACAAAATGAGATAATAATTACTTCCCTTTTCTGAAAACTAACAAAAGTATCAACAAGTAAATTCAAGATAGACACCTAAGGAATTTTGGTAGGTTAAAAATGTGCAAGAGTGTTATATCTGTATCAATTCTAATTATCATCTATCAAGAGATTTTACTCCATATTGCACCAGAAGCATTAGGGGTCTACTACCTTAAGGGAATGTGACATTCTTTCGCTTTAATGTAAAATGTTATTAAGCTCTTTGTCAAATCAAAGCGTTGAGAACGCTGAAGTGATATTTGTCAAGGAAGCCATTGTGTGGAATCAAATAATTTGAAAGAAAAAGAGAAAAAGTACTGAAATATTGACTTGAAATACAACCTACTAAGGAAATTATACCTTTTTGATTGATGGGAGAGTATTCATGACAAGGTTATAATTACTTGTGTATTGGTGGTCTGCTTTTGATCATTAGGAGGAGTCAGGAGAAACGTTCCTTGACTCTAGGATGCATTATGGATAGAGAGAAAACCATGTGAATAAAATAAAGATAATATAATATAATATATAATATAATATATAATAAAAATACCTTTATACCTGAAAGATATGATTTTTAAATATCTTTGGCCATTACCATTCAATTACCAGCTTGACAATGAATTATTTTTATCCATAAATTTTCAAGCCCAAAATCAATATATTAGCGCGCAATCATGGAATGAAGAAGCCATGAGATTAACTGGTTTTGGAACGAAGAACCCAAGGACCAAACGATCGTTTGGCAAATTTTGCATCATACTGCCAATAGAAAACTATGAATATTTTTTCTTTCAAAAATTAGTATTTCCACGATTGATGGTCTCCCCCTGTGTATTTCAGTATGCCATTTCAAATTACATATCTAAGTGATACCGAAAAACTCATTTGCCTGGACAAATGAGTTTAATTTGGTTTATTTCCAAAATACGAAAAATGGTCTTCAAAAGTTCAATATTGAACTCATTGTGATATTATCTTAGTCAAATACCACAAAAATTATTATTAGATTCTAGTTGCTTAGGGCTCGCTTGATTATATTTTCTCAAGCCTAGTTTAATAAAATTTTATCTTGAAATCCGCATCATGTCATAGAACCAATAATTAATCTCCTTGCCTCAGCCCAAACCCTCCTGGAATTAATAGAAAATGGCCACTTCTCTTTCATGATATATTCAGGCATAACTGCTTTTAAAATAAAAATGTACGACATTGTGTGGTTTTCAAATTCTGATGTCCAAAATGAAGCCATCTAGTAAAAAAAAAAGAAAAAAGCTGAGTGCACACGACAAAACTTTAGATTGGTCCAAACTCAAAGCATTTGGAGACGACAAAATAAATATGACTCAAATGATTAGTATTGTTTCTGAAAGTTTTTAAACATTGAGGGATAAAGGAGAAAATGCTGGTTACCGGCATTTTCTCCTTTTCCCGCAATGTTTTCAAAATGTTTTTTTTTTTCAGTGTCGTTAATACGGGACTTGTGAGGTTGAGGTTAATGTTCAAAAGAAAAGGTTTCGTGGTGTATCGCATTCATTGACCTTCTTTCGTTTTTCTAGGTGTTACTTGCCGACCGTAATAACGTCATGTTGCCGGAGGGTCTAGCAGTGGACACTGAAGGGAAGGGAGTCACAGATCCTAAAAAAGTGAACGGACTTTACCCACTAGGCGGTGCAGAGAAAACATGTAAGAATCACACCGTTACTTGTCCCAGAAACATGAGACATCATTTTTTAGATTTTGAATTTAGCACATAACTGTACCTAAAGATTTATAATTCATATGGACGGGAAAACAAGATTTGTATGCACTTATAGTGTGATTAAGTTTATTATTCATACCTTAATGAAATCAAAGCGCTGAAGGCACTGTTGTGGCGGTTGTCCGGTTGATCAAGAGTTTTTGATCAGACAGACGAGCTGACTCCTTTTATACCGCCCAATCATAATGTGGGGGATATAAGTTTTGAACTTCAACAAGAAGTTATGGCCTGGACTGGACAAAAATTCCATCTGAATATCAACAAATGGCAATAACACAAAAAACATGAATGGCAGTTTTGGTTCTTATGTACTGCACTTCTCCATAATGTGTTCTGCCAATGTATGAAGTTTCAAGTTGATAGCTTTTATAGTTTGAAAGCCCGGGTGAAAAATTCGAGGTGAAACGATAGACAGACTGATGGACAAGGTGACCCCAGCATTACCCCCTAAAACTTTGCTTGCTGTGGGTATTACAAAACAGGTAAAACAGTTTTGCTTATCACCTGGTACATGTATTTATTTAAATGTAAACTATACAGTAACAAATGTCAGAAATATTACCCCCATGACAACGATTTTTTTTCCAAGTTCAACTTCACCGAGCACAAAACTTCAAATAATAATAATAATAAAAAAAAAAAAAAAAAAAAACAACAGAAAATTAGACATTATTCTTTCCAGTTAATCCATAACACATTCACTGGACCCAAGCTCAGTCAGTCTGTTTAACCAGATGTGTCAACACTAACAAAAAACAACTGCATATTCCAAGCAGAATTGCATTTTTGTCCATATTTTCATTTAGGCCTAATATTCCTACCAAAATTGCATTTTTGTCAATGTGTTCACCTGAATAATCCTGAACATATTTTTAAGGTAATCAGTAACGCATTTATTGAATCTAAACTTCATCATTCTGCTTAACTCTTTACTAAACGACAAAATTTTAAACCAGTCTGTGTTGAAATACTTTGCAGACAACAAAATAAATGTGACTTAAATATTCAACTTTTTTTTGGAAAAGGTAGCATTTTACCAGCATTTTCTCCTTTTCCAGCAATGTTTTCAAAAGGCTTCTTTGTTAACATCTTTAAATGTCGGGATTGTGTGGTAAAGAGTTAAAAAATGTATCGACACAAATAAAAAACAACTGTATATTACAAGCAAATTTGATTTTTTGTCAATGTTTCCATCTTAAACTTGAGACAGATGATTGTGAAATTCTTCACAAGAACATAGTTCTTCACGATATGCATATTAAGTCATCAGCAAAAATTTTACTGATGTACATCCAAGTAAACATTGTGTCGTTGAGTTTGGAAAACAAATTGTTTCATTAGCCTGATAACATGTATCATGAAATATACATGGAGGTGCTTACTGAACAATACTACTGTAAGTGTAAACAATCCCTGGTTTTTACAACCTTGAAATAGAAGTCTTTTGAAAGCATTTTGAGAATGGAGAATAAGCTGGTAACCAGCATTTTCTCATTTCCCCACGATGTTTTCTACCCTGCTGGAAACGAATTTCAATTATTTAGCAACATTTACTTTGTTGTCTGCAAGTGCTTTGAATTTGGACCATCTAAACTTTTGTTGTTTGGTAAAGGATTAATTATTCGCCTACAATAGTCGTGCAATAACCTGTTGGCATGTAAAAGAGCTACTAAACAAAATATCCAGCTTTAAGACTGAACAACTTTAAAACAGTATGTCCCTGACCTATCGACCAAATGGCATTAACTAACTACTCAATGATCATCATGCTGTTAGTAAATTAAATAATCTGTATATACACATAAGGAATACAATAGTAAATACCCATTGATTTAAAGTACTCAAGACCAACTCTGAGCCTTGTAATTACACAAATCTGTCAAAACAAACTACAGGTCTCAGTTGTTTTTTTTTTTGTTCTCCGATCTATGCTTTTTACTATCAGGTGACATATGTCAACGTGAACAACAAAAAGTAACAGCATATTCCATGCTAAACTGCATTTCTGTCCATGTTTTCAACTGAATAATTTTATCACCTACAATTTTACAAATTTTGGCAAGAACGCAGTTTTTTACTTATGCTTTCCAATTTGGTAAAGACATCAATGTAGACTAAAATCTCACACGATCAAATATGTACAGACTAATTTGCAAATATCTGCAGAAGTTGCTGAATATGTGATCTGCTTGACCTAATCGAAGCATTTTAAGAATAACATCAGCTCGCTGAAGCTTCGCTTTTTGATTAAAACTTATAACAAGACAAAAATTAAGACACTATTGCTTTCTGGTAATCAATGACCCATTTACTGAATCTAAGCTCAGTCATTCTGTTTAAAAGATATGTCAACAGTAACAAAAAGCAACTGCATTTTTCAAGCAAAATTGCATTTTTGTAAATGTTTCCACCTTGATAATCCCGATATATTTTTCCATGAAATCAATAATGCATCTACTGAATCTAGGCCCAGTCTTTGTTTTAACAGATATGTCTGACACCAACAAAAAGCAACTGCATATTTTTAGCAAAATTGCATTTTTGTCAATGTTTTCAGTAAATAATCTTGAGAGATTTTTTTCGAGGTGGTCAATAATGCATGTACTGAGTCTATGCTCATTGAAACATTCTGTTTGAAAAAAATGTAAACACTAACAAAAAACACTGCATATTCCAAGTAATTTTTTTTGTCATTGTCTTCACCTAGAAATCTTGAGACATATGATTTGGAAAATCTTCACAATAATATAGTTCTTCACGTTACCCTTGTTTAGTTATCAGCAAAAAATTAATCCTATGTACATTTAAGGAAACATTGTATTGTTGAGTTTGGAAAACCAGTTGCTTCATTAGCCTCAGTACATGTATCATGAAATATACATAGAGATATTTGTCTCTGACGTTTCCACAAAAATATATAAAAACTGTTACCTAAAATCAATCTTCAATTCTTAAGTTCAAAACACACCACTTAGTATCTCCGTAAACTATTTATTGATAAGTTAATCTTAATTAGTGCTTAGAGATTTATATTTACAATTTAAACCAGTCAAGTGAAACCACAGGATTTTGTCCATTTCATTGTGGTACACAAGCATTTCGGTCAAGAAAAGATGCATGCTGAAATAACTCAGAAAAAACACAAAGTAAAATGTTTTTAAGACTGTTTAACTCATTACCACACGACAAAATTTTAGGTTTGTCCAAATTGAAACCATTTGCACACAACGAAATAAATGTGACTGAAAATTTGAAATTTGTTTTGTTACCAGCATTTTCTCCTTATCCCACAATGTTTTCAAAAAGATTTCTTTTCCAGGGTTGTCAAAAGTAGGGATTGTGTAGTAATGGGTTAACATACAAATCTTTGTGCACAATATCAGTAATGCTGCAGAAAGCTTTTAACAAGACAAGCATGCAAAGCTGATTTCCCAGCATACATGGTAGGCAAAAGTAAATACTGGCAGATAACTCTCAACTGAGACAAACTTTTTTGCATAACAATGACAGGCTGAAAGTTCCTAGTCATACTAAGACACGGAGAAATCTAAAATTAACAAAGACCAGAAACTGGCCTTTAGATTAATAACAATATGTAAGATTAAATAATTATTTTTTTCATACACGGTCAAGGAGATCAAAATGTCAAGAGTCTCATCAAAGCTGTTGTTCAACCATTTGAGAATTTTCAAATGACTTTGCATAAATGTTCATTATGGAAAATATAGCAAGCAACCCTGGGGAATACTACTGTAGCTTAACCGATTACCATACAATAAGTATTTGTCAGCTGCAAATGCTCAAAATTTGGGAAAGTCATAGGTTTGTAATTGTTAAATGAGTCAAAGAATTCTTAATTATTGGGCACAAACATTCATGAACACTTTTTGCACAGCAAAGCCTCCAATGAATCACACTGGAGTATGATTCGAATACTCTGGTAACCATAGATTAACCCATTACCACACAATCCCTATTTTTAACGACCCTGAAGAAAGAAGCCTTAGAAAACATTGTGGGAAAAGGAGAAAATGCTGCTAACCAGCATTTTCTCCTTTTCCCACAATGTTTTCTACCCCTCTCAAAACAAATTTCATATTTTCAGTCACTTTTATTTTGTCGTCTGCAAATACTTTTGATTTTGACAAGTCTAAAATATTATCGTTTGGTAACGAGTTAAATGACTGAAAACAGTTCATGTCCACTTGAAAATATTTAACCCATTACCACACAATCCTTACTTTTGACACCCCTGAAAGAAGCCTTTTGAAAACATTGTGGGAAAAGGAGGCAACCAGCATTTTCTCCTTTTCCCACAGTGTTTTCTGCCCTTCGCAAAACAGATTTGAAATTTTCAGTCACTTTTATTTTGTCATCTGCAAATGCTTTCGATTTGGACAAAGTTAAAATTTTGTCGTTTGGTAATGAGTTAATATGAAAGCATTGTGAAAAAAAAAAGCATTTGCTCAGACAACCAAATCATGTTTCCTGTCATGTTTCCGGCTTTAGTTACAAAAATATAAAAATACAACAAAAGTGGGACTTACCAATATGAAAAATAATGCTTACTGCAGTCTAAGTATTGTTTCAAATGGATAACTTCTTATTCACAATATGACAACATTTGAAAAAATATTTAGAAGAAAGACAATATCATCTATAAATACTAATAAAACACTATTGTACAAAAAGCATTCTATACATCATTTTAGTCTGATTTTACTATGGTCTTTCTGATCTGATCCTCTTTCTATACCATTTCACCTGTTTCCAAACAGCAGCTTGAATCTGTTTGGTATCCACACTGTCATGTTGATCATAGCCAATACCTGTGAATATGTACATATATTATTGAGCCATGCTCTATAAAAAAAAAAGGAGCTGCAACTGCAAAAAGAATAGACCCAGGTCAGCCTGTGTAGTCTGCCTAGGCTGACATGGGCCCACAACGTTTGCCGTTTGAATATCTTCTGTATTTCCATGGACCAGTCTACTTCATGATTCAGTTGAATGTTAGACGAAATGGAGTTAATAGATCCATAATTATTTGATGCCTTGCTTGGTATAATAGATCAAAGAAATGCATTAAGTCTCTTTTTCATACAGCATGGCCCATATTTTGACAAATATTTATATTTTTGTGTTTATGCCATGTGGTGAAACTGTGCCAGATTACTAAATGAGTGTATGTGATATTAATGATTTTCACAATTTGAAATGAAATGCTCATTATTATCTACTTCATTTAACCTTTTTTCTAAAAAAATTCTATTTTTATCCTCAGCATTGCTCGGCATAATTATTATGTCCAGAATGGTCAAGGAAATATTTCACACAGTTTACACAAATCAAACCTTTACCTACTAGACATGTTGATCTAAAACTTTCAGTGCAGGACACTTTCTCATTTTTCACACCATATTTTAATACCATGAAAAGTAAAATCATCAGCCTATGAGTATGGCATTTCAAGTTATGTCCTGCATATATTTCCAGTTCAGAAGAACCTATAATTTCAAGTTGCTAATGAATGAATATTTTTCCTGTGCAGAAGGCAAAACCTATTTTCGACTTGTACAAACAAAAAGTTACAATAAGTCATGCTATTAGTCACTTTGTAAATAGGTGTTTATAACCAAGAGTAGTCACAATTTTAAGCAAAGTTTACCTGATATAAGACATCTGAATTGTCATCTGCAAATGCTTTCAATTTGAAAAAGACATTTCGAATTGTGTGGTAAAGGGTTAAAAAATACAGCATGCATATAATTTACATAATTCAAGGGTTTAGAAAAATTAATCTAATAATTCCCAAAAAATCAAGACAGCCGATCATTTTGAATTTCAATTTCATTTTGCCTCCCTATCTCAGAGCATTAATTATTATTTTCATGAAAAAAAGGTTTAAAAATATAAAACCTTCAGTATTTTGCCATGTATGCCTGCTTAGCTGCTATCTGGGTTGATTTCCTTAGAAAGTAATTCAATTGCACCTCCCAAATTGCTCTTCCATATTCTTTATATTTGCATCACTAGTGGCTTCAAAAAGCAGCCAGGAAGTTGTCCAACCAGGTTATCTGTCAAAAAATGTATTATAGAAATACAGTTCATTGCATTACAATGTATTAGAATTATCTACCATATAGTGAAAAAATTCAAATTTCAGTCTTTGGTCATAAAGACAATGAAAATAACAAATTATATATGATCCACCAGTCTGCCCAGAAATTCTGTAATTGTTCTATGTTACTTGTAAACACTTGTGAAAATATTCCACCAAAATTGCAAATTTTCCATAGAATGGGTTTTGTTGCCATTTTCAAATGTAGCTTGCAGACCTTTGAATTGGTATGTTGTTTCACAGTCACAAACAAGAAGTAGATGGAATTCTGAGGAGAATTTGCAATTTACAAGGGCCTGATTTAGTTTTTAGAATTCAGTTTTTATTTAATTTATCCAATCAAACTGATCCTGCAACTTCAATAAAACAATTGCCACAGTACATATTTTCTATATTTTGATGTTTCCCCACCCAAAATGGTTTGTAACAAGACCCTCTTTAACCCATTACCACACAATCCCTACTTTTGACGCCCCTGAGAAAGAAGCCTTTTGAAAACAATGTAGGAAAAGGTGAAAATGCTGGTAACCAGCATTTTCTCCTTTTTCCACAGTGTTTTCATCCTTCCCAAAACAAATTTCAATTTTTCAGTCACCTTTATTTTGTTGTCTGCAATTAATGCTTTCAATTTAAACCAGTGTAAGATTTTGTCCTTTGGTAATGAGTTAACTATAACCAGAAGACAAAATTTTTATAACTGGTCATAATCGAAAGATGTTGCAGACAACATAATAAATCTTCAAATTAGTAAAACTTGTATCAAAAAGGGTAGAAATTATTGTGTAAAACAAAGAAAATGCAGGATACTATTATTTTCTTCTTTTCCCACAATGTTTTTCATAGCTTTTTTTCTTTAGTGACCTTAAATGCAGGAATGAATGGTAATTGTTAAAAACTTCTCTTCACCGTAACAGAAAAATCAGGCCTGAGTTAATTAGGTAAAATTTGGTAAAGAGTAGAGAAATATATTTTACTGCAGAAAAAGTGAGTCAGACACATGTACATGGATTGGTACTTTCTACCAAACGACAAAATGTTAGGTTTGTCCAAATCTAAAGTATTTGCACATGACAAAATAAATGTGACTGAAAATTTCAAATTTGTTTTGTGAAGGGCAGAAAACATTGTGGGAAAAAGAGAAAATGCTGGTAACCAGCATTTCTCCTCTTTCCATAATGGTTTCTAAAGGCTTCTTTCTCAGTGGCGTCAAAAGTAGGGATTGTGTGGTAATGGATTAAGCAAATAATTCAGGTATAACAAAATTTACAAAGATAAAAAGAAAATATGATAGATCTTAATTACCTGAACTCAGTTCCATCCCTCTTGACGTGGTGGGTCATATGGGTCACATTATTTATCATAACAAAATTCACATTTCACATACAAGTATCCACCGTGTCCTTTCTATATTTCTCCAAACAACGCTGTCGTAAGAGAAGGAAACAGGCCAGAGAAGGCAAAATTGACATGCCCTCATTGTTTTCCAAAGAACATCGAATTTAACCTACGTCGGCCAACCTTCAAACTATAACCTGTCGAGGCAACTTCAACATGACCACAAGCCTCAGGCAAACGATCCACAAGCATAGTTTTGCCAGTCAAAACTGATCTCGGGGTAAGACTGGGCAGCCTTTCTTTCTGTTTTGCGTGAATCGGCCTTAATTGTAGAGTCGCGAAATTGCATGACAATCTTCTGCACCTGAAGTCTCAATCTCCAAGCAGAGTTGCCGTTCGTTACTCTCACCGTGCGAGAGAGTGCGGAAGTCTTGGAAAAAAAAATCGTTTCTTTTTTTTTTATTTTAGATCTATCGGTTACATTAATCGACAAAACACCTATAAAATATTTATATTCTTCATAAACTATCATTGTATATTAAAACGAAATAATGCTAAAGATGATTTAATCATGCCGTTTCCGACGTGAATGCGCGACCATTCTCTGCAGCTTACCGAGGCAATTCGATTGTTACAAGTACGTAGTATACCGACATTAGCCGATGTTTCAGAATGCAATAACAGTTGGCCAACCTTACCTGTCTCTTAGAATGCATTTTTAAGCATAAAATCAATCACTATCAACACTTCTTTAATCAGTAAAATTAGTTTAAGCCGTCTTCTTTAGAAGCAGTAGCTTATTTGGTGGACTACTTTTTATGGAGTTAACTGAAATTTTATGGCGGTTATTAGGTATGTTCATAACGGAATCATAGGCAATGAGTTTGGTTTTTAGACTTATTTATTTTTCGAATTTTGTTTCGAATTTTGGATTTCTTTTTTCGAATTTTGAAATTTTCGTTGACTCTGTGGCGACAACCGCCACAAAAACAAAAATTCTCTTCATACCTTAAATGAAAACAGGTGTATGTCTTTCTCTGCAAATAAAATAGAACAGACATTCAGTGTTTTTTGCGATCATTCGGTATAAGTTTCTTAGAAACATTATACTGCAAGGACAAAATGCTGATATCCAGAAATTCATACTTTTTCCATATATGTTTCCTATCTTAGCGAAGACAAATTCCAAAATTTGAGTTGCGTTCAGCTTGTTGTCTGCGAATTCTTTCTAAGTGGACGAGCGTAAAATTGTGTTGTCTCGAAAATATAACCCGGTTATTGTTCTACTATTGACAGGGCTACATGCAACTTTGTGAACCCCATCTTACTTGCCATATCCTTTTTTGATTTACAATAATTCACTAAAATCAATGCACAATACTGGTTCTGCAAATCTTTGGATGTGTTACCGTGTAAGATGAAAGGCAGGTTTTAGCCTTCCATAAAACAACTGTCACCTTTTGTTTCATAAGTTGCGATTGATGATAGGTGGCGTTTCAGTAAGTGAAGTAATAGATCAGACCTTATTCGTTTTTACGTCCGGGCGGGAATCTCAGTCGATAGTGTATCTGACTCGTGATGTGGTGAATGTAGGTCCAATACCCGGTCGCCTTTCACCTCAGATACATGTGAGAAAAGTAAGCACTGAAATTTGTGTCAATACTGGAGAAAGCTATGAAACACATACGTAGGTGTATTGGTCACCTTGATATAACTTAGGCTGTTAAAATGGCGTTAAACCACAATGCAAACAAATATATGTATTCAATTTTATAGCTGGGTTCAAAGGTTACGGGCTTGCCATGATGGTTGATGTTTTATGCGGTATTTTAAGCGGGTCTAGATATGGTCACCGAGTGAAGAAATGGCGAGACAACACCATAGAGACAGATGTTGTAAGTAGGAACCTTTGTTCTAAGCAAAGAGTAGAATGTAAAGGTTGGGTCCTTGCGTAAATTTAACTCATTTTACCACACGAAAAAAAAAAAAGAAGACATTCATTAATTATCAAGAGCTTTGCAGACGATAAATTCAAAACGAAATGCCAGAGAAATGCTGGTAACAAACATTTTATCCTTTTCCCACACTTTTTTTTCTGTCCCGCTGGAAACAAATTTCGATTTTCGAGTTATGTTTGTTTTGTCGTCTGCATAATTAATTATATGCTTTCATTTCAAACAAGTCTATATGTCGTTAGGTAAAGAGTTAACAGAAAGTTTCGATCCATGTCCGTAAGGTCGATAGTTCATGCAGATGCATTAAATAGAGTTTATTACATCAACCTGTGGTTAATATGGGGAAATATTTGCCGAAAAAGGGAAAGGTATGCGAAAATAACGAGTGCCGTAGGACACGAGTTATTTTCGCGGACCTTTCCCTTTTGAGGCCAATATTACCCTATATTAACCACAAGCTAATGAAGTGTATTATATATTATATTTCCTCTGATTATCTTCTCAAGGATATACCACTTTTAAAACTAGTCATCTCAATTCAGTTAACCAGATTTTCGGCAGGAAGAAAATATTCCCTGTGACGGGGGAAATAATTCCCCCCACCCAGCTTAAATTACGTCATTTCTTTACCCATAACAATTCTAAAAATAGACACACGAAATATAATATAACCACGTTCCACAGGACATGACACATTTTTTCACTAGAAAATTGCATTTGTGTCATCGTGGGCAGTATTGGGACAATTGTTCTATATCCCCCCACAACGAAGTGGAGGCGGGGGTATACTGGAATGGATATAGCTGTCCGTCCGTCCGTCCGGCCGTCTGTACCTATACACAAATTTGTCCGGCGAAGTACTTTTTTATAAAAATAGTTTTTTAGGTATTGAACTCAAATTTACACACAATGTACCTATACATATATGAAGTTGTGCAAGTGCAATTTCCATGACCCTGCTGCGATTTGTTGCGGAATTATCTCCCCTTGAACTTTTTTCAACTCTTACTTTTTTGTACTGAACCATTCTGCATTCTGCGACAAAGACCTGTTTTTTTGTGACAAGGAGCTGGTGGGGTATATGATCATGTTTAGTGATAGCTCTAGTAGCATATGTTTTGCATTATTTCAGGGTCATTGTTTTATTGCTATAAACCTAGAAGCATTTGCTGATGGCTTTGAAGATAGAATGAGTGATCTCATGAACTATTGTCGTAATTTAGAACCGGTAAGTCAATATCATTTATGTATGAGTGGTGATCAGAAAGTTAGCAGAAAAGTATCTTGATATATTTTTCATTTAGCGTCCAAACCTTTTGATTTCTTTACGGAGTATACTAGGGGATAGTTTGGTTTTGTCTGCAAAATTTGAATTTTCTAGCTGTCATACTCAGTGACTGTAACTATGGGTACGTCACTGAACGTCACTGACCGGATATCGGCCCAACGTGAAGTGACGTTAACCCTTTCCCAAACAAAAAACTTTTGGACTAAACCAAAATTGAAAGCATTTGCAGATGACAATTCAACTCTTGCTGAAAAGATGATTTCTGTCTATGATAGGGTAGAAAACATTGTGGGAAAAGGAGAAAATGCTGGTTACCAGCATTTTCTCCTTTTCTCACAATGTTTCAAAAGGCTACTATTCCAGACTCGCAAAAACCAGGGATTGTTTGGGAAAGGGTTAACACAAGACGTTTTGCTTTGACACTGTTTGTTCAGATAGTAGAGTGTGAAGCAGGATTACACCCCTTGCATCAAACCACATCACAGACATGTGCTTTTTGGCGGACTGCCCTGCCTTATATTTATTCGGATACAGAGACCCAGGGTACAACATAGTTGATTGAGATTTTGTCTCTGGCGTATACAAACTGATCCAGGTTTTGTCGACATTTAAAATGCTTTCCGCGAAGTTTTCTCCTTCTCTGCTTTACCTGTTCAACAACTTTTCAAAAAATTGTACTCTAGACTGTGTGTGCTCTATATTTTACATTTTATGTACCTCTCTCAAATACGTCGCAAATCAAATTAGCAATGAATACAGTTCCGTAACTAAAGTCGGTTCTACTTAGATCTACAATCTCTTGGATGGTAATGGGTCTGTCTTTCTCGCGCAAACGACAACATTTTTGGCTTGTCCAAATCGAAAGCATTTGTAGACGACAAAATGAAAGTGTCTGAAAATTTGTTATGTGAAGGATAGAAAACATTGTGGGAAAGGGAGCATTTTCCTCTTTTTCCACAATGTTTTCTAAAGACTTCTTTCTCATGGTCGTAAAAAGTAGGATTATATGGTAATGGGTTAAGGGATACATTTCTTGAGAATAATACTAAAAATGTCATAAGAACTGTTTATGAATACAGATCTAGTGTCTGGATGAGACCCTCTGAATCAGCAAAAACTTTAGTGTGGCAGAGAGAGAGAGAGAGAGAGAGAGAGAATAAATCTTATACTCAATAGGTCGACGGTGAGAAGGAGGTTCTAGTTCCTGGTGATCCAGAAAAGAACAATATGAAGAAATGTGATGAACGTGGCGGAATCTTGTATGATGCAGCACAAATGAAACGAGCGGTATGTCTAAATATATATACATATAGTTTTACTTGAAAGCATTTAAAATACACATATGCATACATATGCATATATACGCTCGTACATATGCACATACATAACTGTACCCATTCGAAAAAAGTACAGGGTAGTATTTATGATCAATCCGCAATGTAGCAGCCAAACACATAGGATGTACATCAAATTTGGATAGAATCAGAAGCGATAATTTTTCTTATATCCAATAGTGTCAAAAAAAACAGTTCAAAATCTGGTATGATGGCGTAAACAGTGTTTAAACTACTCTCAGCTTACTTCTGGATTCCATGGGTCTAAATGTTACGTCGTCATAATCATCCGCCATTTATAAGAAAATGTTTTCAACCATTAAAGCAGTAATCGTTTATATTCTATACCGTTTTTGTTTAAAATCATCCAAAATTACGATATTTTGTGGTTAAAATATTGTAGGTATTGTGAAAAAATTATGGTAACAAACTTTACCATAGGCTTTATTTGCCTCTTGCCGGGAAAATATTGGCATCTCCCTAGACCTTTGGTATCAAGTTTTCCCCCATGCAAATTGAAGCATATATAAGCACCAGAGATTTACGACTACATAATTTCCGTTAGTGTTTATGTATTTGCATATAAAGCAGAAAAGAAAAAGATACGAGAATCGTTACTAAAACTTTGCATTATGAACAAAGTAGCTATATGCACTGACCATGTTGAATATTCTGTCAAATTCAAATTTTGAGATAGATCTTGCTATATACGGTATGTACCGTTATTAAACGGGACTAATACCACTAAAGCCACGAACAATGAATCGGAAAGTGCAGATAGTGATCAGACTGTGTTGGTTAATCTTTGTCTAAACTTCCGTAATCAAATAATTTAGCCAATCAGAAGTTGCGTTACTTTCAAAATCTACAATTAGAGACAAAATGAAATCAATATAGTCAACTCAACTCAACTCAACTCCATTTTATTTTATGCAAAAGGCCACCGGCCCATAATGCAAATAACCATATCTATCCATCAAACCAATATGGTCAAGTACCCTTTAAAGAACTTGTTCAGTAGGCATTCTGAGCATCTAATTATTATAGTCAAAGAAAGACTATAATAATGTTCAATAAATAGATTTCCGTCCAACAAGGACTCGGATCAGACTACAACAAAACGAAGACTGATCCGGGTCCTAGCCGGCAGATAGTTCTAGGATTTACCCAAAGTTACAACAGAACAATGTAAAAACTTTCATATGAATCGAACGAGATCATTCATGTCACAAACTTCACAGCTCAGAATCCCTCATTAATAAAAATTTTATGATCCCGATAATTTTCAGAACCTATTACAAAGCAACCGCTTTATAAACACGTCGAGATTGTGAGCATTTGCAAATGACAAGAATTACATTACCCCCATAATTTGACCTTTTTGGTCGAGATATTTTTCTTCCAAAATGTTTTCAAAAGTCTTTCTCTTAGAGGTCTTGGAAATTCAATATTGCATGGAAGTAGTTAACAATGGTTTATAAATAATACACTATATCATAATACTATTATATACCATAATATAAGAGAAAAATTTAACAACCTATTACCAAACAACAGAATTATAAGCACGTCACAACTGAGATCATTTGCAAATGACAAGAAATATATTTCTCGAAAATTGGACCTTGGTAGAGAGGGTTATGGTTTACTTTCCATGATGTTTTGGAATAAGGATCAAGGATTTTCTCTTTTTTTCTTATTCTTTTCATCCGTTTACATGTTTATAAGCGACAACATTTTAGTATTGTTCGATTTGAAAGCATTCGCAGACAAAAAAAATGGCTGCAAAAATGGTATTTGTCTTTGATGGGAAAGCAGCCAATGGCTCCGAAAGAAAACTGTGCGGAGTACTGGTGAAAGAGACTCCAGGACAGCACGGATAGGTGCACTAGCCGCCGCGATATAGCTAAGATAATGTTGAAAACGGCGTTAAACACCATACAATCATTCAATCAACAACTGTTTCTAGTCCTTTTCCAATATTTTTTTTAAAAGCTTTCATAGTCAGGGTCGTTAATTCACTGGGTAGTTTAATGAAGCACTGAAGACAAGATCTTATCATTTCAATCTAATTTGATATTTTAGCTGGCAAGTGCAGAATTAGAGTTTATTGCATTAGCTTGTGGTTAATATGGGGAAATATTTGCCGAAAAAGGGAAAGGTATGCGAAAAAAACGAGTGCCGTAAGCACTCGTTATTTTCGCATACCTTTCCCTTTTGAGGCAAATATTTCCCCATATTAACGACAAGCTGATGAAATAAATTATATATTATATTTCCTCTGATTATTTTGTCAAGGAATGCCACTTTTAAAACTAGTGATCTCAAGTCTATTAACCGGATAACCGATATTTTCCCTTTTGAGGCAAATATTTCCCCATATTAACCACGAGCTGATGAAATAAGTTATATATTATATTTCCTCTGATTATTTTGTCAACGAATGTCACTTTTAAAACTAGTGATCTCAAGTCTATTAACCGGATAACCGATATTTTCCCTTTTGAGGCAAATATTTCCCAATATTAACCACAAGCTGATGAAATAAATTATATATCATATTTCCTCTGATTATTTTGTCAAGGAATGCCACTTTTAAAACTGGTGATCTCAATTAGAACAGAAACGTAGTTTCAGTTTTTCGGCAGGAGGAAAATATTCACAGTGACGGGGAAATCCCCCAGCTTAAATTACGATATTTTTTTACCCATAACTTTTCTAAAAATAGACACATGAACTATAATATGTCATATTTTTGTCGCTTGCTATATATGAGCCATGCTCGTGCAAAAGGGGTCTGAATGCATCTTATTGATGAATTGTACCCAGTAAGTCGTCAGATAATCATGTGACCCATCACGCAATAAAAGGGACCTGTTGGGAACTGCGAAAAGTGTCAACCCTGGTCAGACTGCGCGAATTGCGCAGGCTGACCAGGGTTGACACTTTTCGCTTTAGTGCCATTTTCTGTATGAAAAGTGGCCATTGTAACTTGTTATACAATCCATTTTTTTTAATTATCAACTTAAATTGACCTGCACAATCGTTGATCTGTTTTCGTTTGATTGATTTACAGAATTCCAAGATGGTCCCTTTTTCGCGTGATGGGTCCCATATGGATACATGTTGGTGACTTAAAAAAAAAACTGAATTAATCATGAGTTAGATTGGTCCTTGGACATACAGAAAACTGACCGATGGCGAAAGGGGTCGACCCAGGTCAGCCTGCGCGGAGCGCTGGGTCGATACTTTTCGCAGATGCATTAACCCCCTTTTTCACACAACTCATAATTTATTTATTAACCCATTACCACATAATCCCGTCTTGTAACACCCCTGTGAAATAAGTCTTTTGAAAACATTGTGGGAAAAGGAGAAAATGCTGGTAACCAGCATTTTCTCCCTTTCCCACCATGTTTTCTTCCTTTCCTAAAATAAAATTCAATTTTTAAGTCACATTCATTTTGTCGTCTGCAAATGCTTTCAATATGGACCAGTCTAAAATTTTGTCGTTCGGTAAAGAGTTAACCATTACCCGGGTAAAAACCTAAAATGAACTTTTTAGATCGATGGTAACAAATCAAATATTGCTTTTTCAAAGTTATGTTTTAGAGAATGATATCTCCTTATCGGACAGTGTAGATCTAAGATCAGACTGCACGTTCTGTGCAGTCTGATCTTGATCTACGCTGTCCGCAGAAGGTCGGTGAGTCATCTTAAGCGGCCTGGTTTGTTTTCTTTTCAGGACACTCTTGCTGCAGAACTGAAAGTGGATCCGATAAAAGTGTTGAAAACTGTCTAAAATTGTGATCGGCATAAATCGTTTTCTGAAATTAAACTTGGTTATATTTCAAATAATAAACGTTTAATACAGTACGGGTTTAGCATGTGTTGACTTTTAAGTTTACCAGAGAGAGAAAGAGAGAGGGGGGGAACAGACAGAAAAGAGGAAGAGAGAAGGGAAAACAAGCAAACAAACAGACAGACTGACAGAAAAGAGGGAGATAGACTGTAATATTACGCTCTATAAAGTAGCAATGTAGAAAATAGCTGTTATCAATACGTTTGAGGAGAAATGAGACCTGCTTTAGCTCCAGATTTCTCTACACTGCTGATCATAGCTGAGTGAATTGCACGAGGTAGCATTTTATTGAGTAAACGTTTATTTTATTTTGAAATTCAGAGTAACGGTTGTCGCGTAGGAAAGTGGTTCGGTTCTGTACCCAGGATGCCCAATTAGATAGATGAGTATTTATAGAATGCCATCTAGCGGGAGGTAATGATTGGGGAAATATTTGCCGAAACAGGGAAAGGTATGCGAAAATAACGAGTGCCTTAAGGTACTCGTTATTTTCGCGAACCTTTCCTTTTTGAGGCAAATATTTCCCCATATTAACCACAAGCTGATGAAATAAATTATAGATTATATTTCCTCTGATTATTTTGTCAAGGAATGCTACTTTTAAAACTGGTGATCTCAATTAGAACAGAAACGTAGACAGAAAAGAGGGAGAGAGAAGGGAAAACAAACAAACTAACACACAAACCAACAGATAGACAATACAGAGGGATAGAGAAGGGAAAACAAACAAACCAACAGACAGAGAGACAGACAGAAAGATAGAAAAGAGTGATAGAGAAGGGGAAACAAACCAATAATCAAACAAACAAACAAAACCCATCTAATTATTCTCTCTGTAGTCGAAGTATTTACGTTTCCAAAGTTTGAACCTACAGATCTGTATCTCCCCAATTCAAATTAGAAGACTTTCCATGCATTCAATTTTCAATCACGTGGCATAGTTTCGAGATTCGTGTTATTACTAAACCAGCCTTGAATTTTTTCTCTGGATGACAGATCTGTTTTCAGCATTTTCCTTTTTTCTTCTTGCTTTTGAACAAATAACAAAACATCAGAAATCACAGGAGCGACCAGCACTATCACTATAATAGCTATTGCAACGGACCCACTAACTTTTGACGATGTTCTTTCGTCCTTTAGACTGACATATTTCTGTTTATTCTTAAAAGTTGTGGACGAATCTATGGTAAGATTTTTAATGATTTCATTTACTACAGCCTCTAGCTCCTCCTCTGTGTAATTTTGAACCTCACATAAACAATGATTTTCCGGAACTGTTTCCAAAGTACAGGCCTGCACAGTATTGTTATCAGGAACTGGTTCAGTGGTACAGTCTGGTAAGACATAATCTTCTGGATTTAGAGTGGAATTAGTAACGGTGGTGCTATAATCCGCCATGGATGCTACTTTAGCGCCATGTGTCACGTTGTCTGTGCTTCGAATAATCCTGTAAGTGATCTCCCCGTAAAAGTCTGTCATTTCAAATAGAATACAGGTCAGACTTGTAAAGTTATACGTAAAAGAAACAGCCGGGCCTTTCTGTTTACATTCTGTAGCACAGTCTACAATTGATGTTATGTTCAAAACCTCCGAGCCGGTTAAGTTAGATGATAAAAATTTTATGTCAAAACCATTGTAAATGTTAAAAGACGCATTTCCAAACCACTTGTAACAGATGAAAGGATACAATGATGTACAGTTGTCCGCTGTATATACCGGATTTGAATATAGGTCAACAAACCGAACGGAAATGCACTGTTTATCTACAGCGTCATTGGCTAAAATGAGGTCATCTGTGACATCATTACAGGAAGAACCGCCTTTTCCCCTGTACCAAGATGTTGTGTTTAAATGTGGTCGAAAGATTCCAACCCAGAAGGTAAAGTTAAGAGGTATGTCATATTGTCTGAAGGTCTGTGCCACGTTACGCCATCTAATCCAGGTATGCAGCCCATCTTCAAGTCTCGAGTACCCCAGATCTGGACATTTTTCACGTGAATCAAACCACGAAGAATTATCATTGAACAACGTCACCAGACTATGATGTCCACCAACATGTCCCGTCACATCTACTTCCGTTTCCGCCTCCGAAATATTTTGTACCACAAGATAAAAACTGTCCACTCGGAAAGAAGTCACGACCAAGCCAAAGACAAACACAGATTCCATCGATGGTGTGCCTTTTTCTCAGGCTAAGTGGCTACTTTTGAGAATTATTTGGTGCCAAGACCTATAACAGGCATGTTACAATAAAACTAACAGATTGGAATCAATAATGTTTTCACTACTAATGGCATAACTCAAAACTTATTCACTATGCGGGTGGTTTTTTTTTTTAAATAATTCACCTCTTCACCTAGCCTTCGAGGTGTTGTGGAAATTTTATAGACAAAGAAAAATGTCCTGGCCACCGATTTTTTTCTTATTTTCCCAAAAAGTTTTCCAATTATTCAAAGACAAACCCTATTATATCACGGACGTCACATTTACTTTGTGGTCTGCGAATGCTTCAAATTTGGAGAGGTCTATTTTTTTACCCGCTAGAGTAAAGAGTCAATACAATACAATTTAACTCATTACCAAATGACAAAATTTTTTGGCTTGCCTAAATTGAAAGCATTTGCAGACAACAAAATAAAAGTGACTAAAAATTTGATATTTGTTTTGTGAAGAGTAGAACACATTGTGGGAATAGGAGAAAATGCTGGTTACCAGCATTTTCTCCTTTTCCCACAATGTTTTCTACAGGCTGCTTTCTCAGGGTCGTTAAAAGTAGGGATTGTGTGGTAATGGGTTAAGCAATCAATGGACCTAATCATTCTTTTGAATCAACTTAATGATTTGAAACTGTGTAAAATAAGATCACGAAGCACAAATGTTAAGTCTGATACCAACTTACTGATGTGAAATCAATGAGCACAACAAGATCAGACCGCAGAAATGTGAAATCTGATCTTGTTTAGCACCCTTTAATAAGGACCAATGTGGTCTCGATATGGATTTTACAGGTATGACCCTTTTTGTTCCAATAATTTAGATCAGACAGGGCTCCAGATACGAGGAAGTGATGTTATTTTAAATCCATTATTTCTCTTCAAAACCCTATGTTGTGGGTACTCATTAGAATCGTCTCAATGAGACGATTCTAATGAGTACCCACAATATAGGATTTAACTCATAATATAGGATTTAACTCTCTACCAAACGACAATGTTATAGCATACGGCAAAATAATTGTGACTGATAAATCCGAATTTGATTTGAGAAAAGTAGAAAGCGTGGAAAAAGGAGAAAATGCTGCTTCCCAGCATTTTTCTCCTTTTCCCACAATGTTTTTGAAAGGCCTCTACCTAAGGGTCGTCAAAAGTCGTCATTGTGAGGTAAAGGGTCAATGGAGAATTATTTATATTTTCAGCTTTTAAAGTCAAAATCACTCCCTCTAGCTCTGATAATTACTATTTCAAAGGTATTTTTGATAGAGAAAAATCTTCATATCCGACAGTGTAGATCTAAGATCAGACTCCAGGCTGTGAAAAGGGGGCTTCATGCATTTGCGAAAAATATCGACTCAGGTCAGCCTTCGCTGTTCGCGCAGGCTAATCTGGATCGAATCTTTTCGCCATTACTGTTTCTCAATTTACTGTTTGTCAAAGGATCAGTCTACCTCGTGATTAAGTCGGTTATTGAAAAAAAAAGTGAATTTTCATTTATCTATAATTATATGATGGTTTTGACTAGTATTGTGTATAACCGAGAAGCATTAAGCCCCCTTTTGTCAGAGCATGACTCAATTTTATGTGGACCAAATACATAGAGGATATTTGTTTTTTTCGGTGTAGGATCGAAATTTGTTTCATTGAGTGGACACCATCGGTAATATTTTCACGAGTGGCGCAGCCACGAGTGAAAATATTACCGCTGGTGTTCACGAGATGAAATAAATTTCGATCTTTCACCAAAAAAAAAAACCAACAAATATTCTATTTATTTTATGCTTTTAACCCTTTCTGGGAGGAGCTTTATCAAAATTCAGTACAATTATTTCCCCTCATTCCCCGTGGCGTACCCCTCCCGCATAGCAACGTTACGTCAAGCGCGAGAAATGTAAGGTATATGACGTCATATTTCCCATCTGGTTGTTAGGCACGCACAATTTACCTAGGCAACAAGAACATGAAAATTGGTATTTTCACTGGTGGTACCAGTGTAAGATCGAAAAATATTTTCACTGCTATTTCTCGATATCCCACCGGAAAGCATGAAATAGTGCGTGGTACCTTTTAAAATGATAACTAAAGAAAAAAAAGAAAACACTTACTGCGTTGTACTTTTCAAAATGATATCTAAAGAGCGAAAAAAAAAATATAGGAAAATAAGGAAATTGTGTTGATCAGTCCAGATTGATTTACTTACCGAAAAATATTCATCTTCGGAGATTTACTGCATTAGTCTCGAAAAATCAAGGGACGGTTTGATGCAGGGTTGAAAGATAAACAGGACGAATCAATTAAATTCTATTGGCGTTAATTAAATGGGTGGCAACCCTAAATCCTTTACCAAAACAATCTGGTGCTTAAACTCTTGGAAAAGTAGCGTTGATAATATTGTTAGAGGAGCAGGAAATATTAGAAAGCAGCATTTTCTCACACTCCAACATTTTTTCTTTCCTTTTAATTGACAAATCCCTCTATCTGAGTCACAACCATAAAATTCGTACATTTGCGTAAAGTGCCGTTCAGGATCAGCCACGCAGACTAATCCGAAACGACACTTTCTGTTTTTATGTAATTTTTCTGTTTTGGGTAAGTCTGCTGTAAGGCAAAATCTAATGTGAACGTACTGTGCCGTCTCGGATAGGCTGTGCGGACTGTGCAGGCTGATCCGACATTTTACCAAATGTCAGATTGACTCTTTGTCCGCAGACCATATCGTCGAATTACTTCAAAAACCTCGTAACTACAGCTTGTTTCCAGCTGAAGTTACGAGGTTTTTGAAGTAAACCGACGATATGTCGTTTTGCAACTGCTGTCGATCTGGACCAGTTTAAGATCTTGTCGCAATGGTTTCAAGGTTTATCTAAAATTTCATCTTTTGTCTGTCTTAAGAATGACACACGCTTTTTTGAAACGTTTTTTACAATACGGAATAGACTAAGATCAGACTGCGAATAAAATGCAATCAGATTTTGATGAGAACTACTCGCGAACAAGGCATCAAGGCATTTTTTAGGTGCTATTGCCTCGACTGTATGCTTTTTCTTCTGCCAATACTAGTTGCAAGTAAAATAGCCTTTTCGGACGGCAAAGATCAAAATCAGACTGCGTGCAGCCTGATCTTGGATCTACGCTGTCCGCTCCTGATACGATGAACTGTGATTTGAAACAATTTTCAACGTCAACGGAAATTTGCTTTCAGACTTTGTTTACAAATAATCGATTTTTTTTTTTCAAAAGGGGAAAAATTCTAAATTCCTATTGAATACTCGCAGAATCAATTATCATTGGTTAATGGTCCAGTCCCTTCACTCTTTAGGCGATACAATGCAATTTCTGTGTCGCCTTTAAATGAATCTGACCTTAGATTTTCATTGCCGCCATTTTCTGTAAGACTTTCAGATGATATAAAACCAAAGGTTCCGTATTCACCAACCATTTTCAGTCTTGTTCTTCAAGATATTCTGACTGTGAAAAGTAACAGAAATTCTGTTACTGTCACATTGACAAAATTCTAAAGAATACGACATAGCGGATATTTGTTTGTTTGTTTTTTTTTTCGGTGAAAGATTGAAATTTATTTCATCGAGTGAACATCATCGGTAATGTTTTTGCGAGTGGCGCATCTTTCACCGAAAAAAAAAATACTCTATTTATTTCATGCTTTTAACCCTTTCTTGGAGGAGCTTTATCAAAATCCAGTACAGTTCTTTTCAGTTGTTCCCCGTGGCGTACCCCTCCAGCATAGCAACACATTACAATATTACGTCAAGAGTGAGAAATGTAAGGTAAATGACGTCATATTTCCATCTGGTTTTGATTCACGGGCAATTTACCTGGGTGACTAGAATATAACAATCAGTTTTTCATCGGTCGTACCCATGGAATATCTGAAAATATTTTCACTGCTGATTCTCGATATCCTGCCGGAAATAATGAAATAATAAAATTGTTCTTAGGAATGGTTGGTCAATACAGACCCAGGTTCCGTAAAATTGTACTCAATAATCTGTATTTTATCGACCCAAAGATTTCCAAAAAAAAGAGATTCATTTGTAACATTTATTCTGCCAAATATAAACGGTTGACAATAACACAAATAAATTGCGTTAAGTTTATTAGCATTAGATACGAGTATATAAAGTTATCCGTAAATATTCGTAAAAGCAAGATGACAATCACTTCCGTAATTATACATAGTTATAACCAATCGCTAAATCTACTGATAGAAAAGCTTAGTGTAAAGTAAGATTAGACTGCAAATATGTGAAGGCTGATCTTCCCATACACTCTCCGCTAAATAGATTTATGTCGCAAACGGTAGAATAAGGGTGAATTATATCATGGGAAAAGTAGAACGGAATGCTATTATATCCATTTTATTTTTCATGTGTCTATTTTCAGAAATGTTATGGGTAAAGAAATCACGTAACTTAAACTGGGGGGGGGGGGGGGGGGGTTGGGGGGGGTGGTGGTATTTCCCCGTCACAGTGAATATTTTCCTCCTGCCCAAAATCGGGAACAAATTCTTTTGCTAAAAATTGACTTAATCGGTTATTTGACTTGAGGTCACTAGTTTTAAAAGTGGTATTCGTTGACAAAATAATCAAAGGAAATATATGATTTATTTCATCAGCTTGTGGTGAATATGGGGAAATATTTGCGGAAAAAGGGAAAGGTCCGCGAAAATAACTCGTGCCTTACTCGCATACCACAAGCTGATGAAATAAACTCTATTTTCTTCCCTTCCTTTGATGTCTTATACACTGCCAAAGAGGGATCCAATCACTGAGCCATTTTTGTCGTCTTCAAATTCTCTCAATATTGACTAGTCCAAACCTTGTCGTGGTGCCCTGCTTTGCTCAGGGTTCGAGCCTCAATGGATCCACTTAGCTTTTCGTAGGAGTGTCTTTGGGCAAGACACTTCAATGCCCTAGCATACTATAGTACTGGTGAAACCAAGGAAACATATGAATATGTTAAATTCGAAAGCAGTGTACAACACCATTTAATAACGTAATCGAACCAAACCTTTTTGTTTGGTAAAGAGTTAATCGAATTGAAAATAATGGAAAATCATCGTATGAAACTTTTGTGACCTGACGGGGCGAAAATGGATGTTTGTCTTTGAAATTAGCTGTTAACCTTTGTCCTACTGAATTGAGTGAAATAAAACTTTCCAGCAGATAGTGAAAAACAAAGTTTTATATACTTCAAAGATATTTTTGGGGGTAAAAAATCTCCTTATCGGGCAGTGTAGATTCAAGATCAGACTGCACGTTCTGTGCAGTCTGATCTTGATCTACACTGTCCGCAAAAAGGTGCTTTAGTCCCTCCTAGCAGTCTAAGGATTAATACTTTAACAAAGAATCCATAATTCTAACGTTCTAACGAACCTGAAGAAGAATGTTATCCAAAACATTCTGGGGGGGGGGTTTGGTGAACAGCATTTTTCTTTTTTTACCAACGATGTTCTCTATTCCTTCTAGGGATAAATCCACTCTTATTCTGCAACTTCTGATTTGTTCTCTGAAAGTAATTTCAATTTGGACAAGTCGTTTCGTTCATTGATAAAAAGTTATACTGGTCAATCGCTTTACCCGTTGTCATTAAAACTGGCCTAAGATCCACCTAAAAATAAAATGGAACTTAAACAAAAATACTACTTCATAAATATGAAAATTCCCTCTGATCATTTTTCTGGCGAAGCTCGGTAGCTCTGTAGGTAGCGTTCAGGGTTTGAAACCCATGGGTCGCTTATTCGACTCCCAGCTTGTGTGACTCGTTTCCGAGGACTGATGGTAATTAGCGCTATAAATTGTTCCCGTTCCGACAATGTTTTATATGAGAAAACAGTCACTGGTTTAGGAGGAAATGTGTACGCGGTATTAGTCAAAGAAACTCCAAGATAGCATGGACAGGGGTACGGTTAACGCAATGTAATTGAAGTAACGTTATAAACAGCGTAAACCCAAAACGAACGAACGAAAAAAAAAATGAGCTAACAAACGAAAAAAAAAAAACCAAAAATAAAGCAAGTGAATGTTTGCTGCTGATTCACATTTTTGGATCGCAGTTACAATATGACTGATAGTTTGTCCATTGAAAAGAGCCAAAAGAAAAAAAAAGTCAAGGATACCATACGTCTTTCCAACTTGGTATATTTTGACGTTAGGGTTTTAAAACAGCGATTACGTAATCGCTGTTTTAATAATATTGTTTTTTTTT
The DNA here is from genome assembly GCA_943736015.1 of Tridacna crocea. Taxonomy (NCBI): domain Eukaryota; kingdom Metazoa; phylum Mollusca; class Bivalvia; order Cardiida; family Cardiidae; genus Tridacna; species Tridacna crocea. Next base: position 24,600,520 of record OX031069.1, read on the forward strand.
TAATTGAATTTGTAAGTAACTGCTTCCGTCTCGTCTTGCGTTAATTCAGTTTTCACGTTATTTGATAACATATTACGAGTGATCCACTGAATAGCGATTGCGAATTTCCCGTACATATTTTAGAAAAACGTATGTCACAGTGTTTGCTTCCGTGTCTCCTTGCGGTGTATCAACCCTTTACCCCATTAGGCATTTCTATAGTATCTCTAATTGACCCTAAATAACAGCAAGGATGAAGCCGTTGTTTCTTATATGTGTAAATGGTGTAATTGACACCTTTTGATAGTATAGAAAACATTGTGACAAAAGGTGAAATTGCTCGTCACGAGCAATTTCACCTTTTGCCACAATGTTTTCCAAAGGCTCCCACAAGCACTGCGTAGAAATGAGTATCTATGGGGTAAGGGTTAAGATCCTCTGTATGTAAAAGATGAAAAAAACATACAAAAACGGACTATTAGAAAAACAATATATAGCAACCTTTCCAGATATTTTAGACGCTGTACCAAGAGGCCATTATCAGGAGAATGAATGAATAGCGTTTTAAGGCCCGTCGACAACTTAGGTCATATTGGGCGCACTTACTGTTAGTAAACAATAATGTGAGGTGAAAATAACATACATGTGCAACAACATAAGACAAACATAATAAATGAGGAATGGACGAAATACAAAATGATGCCCCTTTTGTCGCCTTTTACGACATGCATGCTGTCACTTTTGTTCTGCCATGCAGATGAAATGGCAGATGTGACGATCGCGGGACTGCAGTGGTTTATTCTTATATCCCCGATTAAACCACACGGGGCATCATCAAGAGAAGTTGGTTTAGTTAAAATATATTTATTTTACATTGATTGAGAAACAAGTTCTGACAACTTATACCAATCTCTCTCGATTCTGCTGGGAACTACACCAGTACTCGCGCCGAACTTTAAGGTCAATGAAAAATTCCAAAGTTGACACCCACTCCCTGGTATCGAACTCAGGACCTTATAGCTACAGGACCGACGATCTAACTCACAACCACGGACACCACACTTACAATCACGGACATAACACTCAGTCGAAGTTAGTCTTCGTCTTGCTTTCGAAGTCGATTTCCTTGGAATTTTAACATAGTCAATAATGCTCTACATGGTTCATATGTCACAATCACCACATTCACCAGTCTGGTTTGATCCGCCACAATTGTCTTGGCAGAATCACTCCGGGCTGAAAGTGAGGCTTCCATTCCCCACCTACTTTTGGAACCAGTATTGGCACAACAAACCAGGTAACATTTACGTCATAAAAAAACTGCCGTCAACACGCATGTTACCTCGAAATGTAGAGACGTTTACAGACTGTACTCCGCTTGAAACGTTTTGATCGATAGCAAAAACATGCGTTTGTGAACAGAGCTGATAGGCAAATGGTAAAGAAGATGAACATGCCGTGTTTTGGCAAAAAGGGGCTTGATTTATCTCCGTAGTACATTGTACCAAGCAAGACACCACACAGTTCATGTCTACTTTGTCTAACCACTGATTGAATCATGAGCTAGACTGGTCCTATGACATGCCGTCAAAATTTGGCCCATTACCATACGGCAAAATTTTAGTTTTTTCCAAATCGAAAGAATTTGCAGACGACAAAATAAAAGTGACTGATTATTTGAAATTTGTTTTGTGAAGGGTTGAAAACATTGTGGGAAAAGGAGAAAATGCTGGTTAGCAGCATTTTCTCCTTTTCCCACAATGTTTTCTAAAGGCTTTTCTCTCAGGGTCGTCAAAAGCAGGGATTGTGTGGTAATGGGTTAAGCTGGAGCAGAAAGTTCCGGCGCAGGACAGCCTGCGTAGATTGCACAGGCTGACCCGGGTCAGCCTGTGCAATCTACGCAGGCTGTCCTGATGCATTCAGTCTCTCATCTCCCTTTCATATAGTATGGTTTATATATATAAACTTTTATGAATGCCTTGGATCCACTCACTTCTGAACAACAATCAAGCGCTATTTTCACATAGTAGAATTTTACTCGTGCGCTGTATTTATATCACATACTAAATTGTATTCATGCTTAAGGTAAGACCTGTGTAATGGAAAACAGCTATTTCCACAAAAATATCATCCTGCAAAATTAGCTATAATTAAAAATGAGTATTATTGAAGTACTTTCACCTTTTCATTTTTTCAATTTTTTCATTCTTTGAATTATCATTTATAAATCTAAAACCACTATATTCTCAATTAAAAAAGAGACAATAATTACCTCCCTTTTTACAAAACAAACAAAAGTATCAAAAAATAGTTTCAAGATAGACATAAACAGAATTTCTGATCCGTTAGAAATGTGCAAAAATATTATTTCTGCATGAATCCTTATTTATCCTTATTTAACAACCAATTAGAATTTTTGCCAAATGTTCACCGGAAGTGCATTACACAGGTCTTACCTTAAGATTTATATGATTAAATTGTATTCATGCACAAAGTTTACATCATTATCTGTTATTCGTCTGCGGGTACCACTTTCATGGACTATGATAGCTTGCTGGTTTCACTTTGTTTCATTGCTGGTGATATGAATTTCAAATGTTCTAATGTCCTTTCACTGCACTAACTATTTCGAGAATTCTTGCTTCGTTTTTTTTTAACCTGACACCAACTTACTAAACTTGCTCTTGATTTATTTTTGTATCTTTGCTCATACAATGCAGGAAAAGATCGTTCAATAAGGAGAATACTGGTATGCCAAAATTTCCTGTAACGAACCATTATTCCTTTTAACGAAATGCTTCACTTATATAAGTTTACTAAACTTTTCTTTGTATGAATATCCGTATTATACAAAGCTGTCGTCAAAATGGTGTGCTGCAGTTTCATTTCATAATGTTTTGTTAGTCTAATCAATTAACATTTAAGACAATTCCTTAATATCGGCTTCTATGCATGCCTGTGCAGATTTAACTCTTGACCACACAAGTCCGAATCATAACGACCCTGAAAAAGAAGCCTTGTGAAAACAATGTGAGAAAAGGAGAAAATGCTGGTAACCAGCATTTTCTCCTTTCCCAACAATGTTTTCTACCCTGCTGGAAATAAATTCTTATTTTTGAGTGATGTTTATTTTGTCGTCTGCATGTGCTTTCAATTTGGACTTGTCTAAAATTTTGTTGTTTGGTAAAGGGTTAATGTTCCCAAGTAGTGTCAATGATTTCATATCTTATTTAGGACCAAATCTATACCTTTTCCTTTTTTTTAAAGAATACATGTATATGCTTTTAAACGAAACACTTTAAATGTTTTAAATTGTATTTACATGAATACAGATCGTTATTCGCATTTCATGTTAACGGAAACAGCTGTTTTTTACGATCAAAATAAAGGAAGCCAAATGTTTATTAACTTCCGGTCTTACCCTTGACTTGCGAAATAAGAGTAATGCAAACTTCTAAGCCAATATTAAAAACCTAAATTTTGCTGTTTCAAGGTTTTTTTTCTTCTTACATTTATGTCTTTATCGGACATAGTGGATTCAAGATCAGACTGCACGTTATGTGCAGTCTGAGCTTAGATCTACTCTGTCCGTATAAGTGGTCAAGCTTAGCAGCCCAAGTGTTAAAACTGTAGAAACTTAACCCTTAACCCCACAAGGCATTTCTATGGTATCTCTTATTGACCCTAAATAACAGCAAGGATGAAGCCGTTTCTTTTGTGTATATGGCACCTTTTGATAGTGTAGAAAACATTGTGGCAAAAGGTGTTGCTCGTCACGAGCAATTTCACCTTTTGCCAGAATGTTTTCCAAAGGCTCCTACAAGCAATGCGTAGAAATGAGTATCTTTGGAGTGAAGGAAAAAAAGAATCAATATAAAAATAATCGAACTGACTTGAATGGATTTGAAAATAGTACACATGTTTTTTTCTTCCGAAGAATACAAACGACATTAGCAAACAAACATGATTTAAATCGCTTAACCCATTACCACACGACAATATTTTAGACTGGTTCAAATTGAAAGCAATTGCAGACAACAAAATAAAGGTGACTGAAAAAGTGAAATTTGTTCTGGGAAGGGTAGAAAACACTGTGGGAAAAGGAGAAAATGCTGGTTACCAGCATTTTCTCCTTTTCCTACAGTGTTTTCAAAAGGCTTCTTTCTCAGGGGCGTCAAAAGTAGGGATTGTGTGGTAATGGGTTAAGCACAAAATAAATATGAGCCTTGCTCTATGAAATGGGGAGCTGAAGGAAACTACGAAAAGTATCGACTCAGATCAGCCTGCACAGTCCGCGCAGGCTGACCTGCACCGAAACTTTTTGCTACCAGTAAATTTTCTGTATGTTAAAGGACAAGTTTACCTCATGATTTGGTCTTCTTTTGAAAAGCCCGCCTGGGTGGCTCAGTGGTGAGCGTGTCGGACTCATGACCTGGTGGTTGTGAGTTCGATACCCGGTTAAGGCGAACTTTCTTTCCAGCGTATTTTCGCCTCTCACCTCTACTGAAGCATGTGAGAAAAGTAGTCGGTGGCTTTGGAAAGGAAGTTGTGTTAGCGTATGGTTTTAAAGGTGGGTATCTAGAATTTTCACATAACACCAAATCAAAATATATATATATCGCTAAAATTTATATAAAAAAAAATACAAATCATCAATAATTAAGAATCATGAAATTACAAAAAAAAATCTTTTTTGATGGTATTCCCTTAAAAGGATACGTAGCCTCTTAAGCTATTTTTAGATTTCGCGCCAAAAATTAAAAAAAAAAAAGCATTGTGGGACTGTTAAGTGACAGGCACGTGACTAATGACACTTAAATTCCATTACATAACAAACATGTAATTATTTTTCATAATATCTTCCTCAAACGTTATGTTTGAAGCTTCGTCTGTATATTTCCGGTATGTATATGAGCGAGTTGCTCATGTAAAAATAGAACGTGTTTCCCGTCGATGTCGACCTGGGTCGTAGTAAATCTCTAATTTCACTTGTTGTCGGATGGTTTTCGACTACTGGGGTTTTATGAATGACAATTATAAGGCTTTGGGAGTATAAGAATGGGGTTTTTTTTTATATAATTTGTAAAATTTTCGTCCCAAATTCTGAGGGGCCATCTTTAAATCGAACAGACAAATAACAAGTTTCCAGACACATCAAAATACGACAAAAGCAACATATAAAAAACAACAATCTCTTGACAACATAAATATACGAGTTCATGACATAAATGAGATATTTTATTCAATCTATGAGAAGAAATAGAACAGTTACATTTTTGCCTGTTTTTAACTACTAAGTATTGTTCAAATTCATGTCGTTCTTTAATTATTCTTTCGTATTGTCTACTTCCTTCAAAGGGACGTAATTACTACTCACCTTTGAAAAAAATAGTGGTTATTTTGCTTTAAATATCTTGTGTCTATAAATGAGCCGTGCTCTGTGAAAAGGGGGCTCAATGAAATACCTATTTGGATTCGTTTCCATTCATACTCTCTATTCATCAGAATATTTCGATACCTGAGCATTTAGCTAAGACAAAAAGTCCTCTAAACCTAGAATAAAGCATTTAATATACACTGGGCAAAACTTATAAACGGACACCTAATAATTTGCGTTTTTTTGTTAGTAAATTTCAAAACATTGCAAGTTCCTTTAATTCCATAGTAACATATGAAATTTCAAGCAATTTGGAAAAAAAATTTAACGAAGTAACAAGTCGGGTGAACACAGTATACCCCTCAACACAAGAGTATTACAGATATTGTCTGTTTACTTAAAAAAATCTCATAACTACAGCTTCTTTTAAGGTACGAGGTTTTTTAATTAAACCTACGATATGTGTTATTAGTAGGTCTGTTTAGTCAATAGCGTGTATGGCCCCTATTTGCTGCATTGACCGTCTGGCACCTGGACCTCATTGAATTGATGTAATATCCGATAGCATTTTAAACCAGACTATCACACACAGTATTTACATAACGAGTAAGCTCAGCGAGATTTTGCGGTTGCCGATGATCTCTTGTCTGTCTTTTCCTTATGTCCAAAACATCTTTCACTGGGCTAAAGATCCAGGCTTATAGGCCGGCCAAGACATGACTTGGAAATTGTGAGCGGTCAACTTTTTCTGGGTAGCTCTGGCGCTATGTGGGAAGAGAAATCGCCGGTAATGTCCTGAATATAGCTCGATCTTTTTCGGTTTGGATCCATAAGTTGAGTTGGGTTGTCATGCATACGAAGACATCAATTTCACTGATCTCTACTTCAAGTTTATCAATCATTCTGCAAATATCAAATGTTCGGTTATAAGTTCCGCCGAGCGTATATCTGATGTGCAATATCGTCGGTTTACTTAAAAAAACTCATAACTACAGCTTGTTTCAAGCTGCAGTTACGAGGTTTTCGAAGTAAACCGACGATATACCTTTACATGTGCACAGATCTTTACAAACGAAAAATAAATAACGTTACTACGCCTCAGGCTTTCCTTCTGTCCGTTTCTCTCTCAGTTTCTTTAATTGCTTTTTTCTCTTCTTATTTTCCTTATCATTTTCTCTTTTCATTCTGGCCTGAAAGCCTCGCGCATCTATAAACACAAGCAAACAAAACGGTGTTGCAATTATAACTGCAGATAAGACTCCCAGAATTATCGGGAAGATTCTGTTGTCTTCGGCACTAGTATATCTGCGCCTTGTACGGGACGTTGTTTCTTTCTGTATCTCAAAATTAGTGACGTCGTCGTTTCCATCGTCGGTAGAATTTCCTGTTTCGCAGTCAACACATGTAGATGGCTGATAATTATGGCAGAGTGTGTCATTTCCAGGCCAGCAATATCCTGGAGGCACGAAAGTAAAGTTGCAAATTGAGAACTTATACTGAGAGGGGTCAAGTGTATTATCTATAGCTGTGTTATTATACACATAATCGGAGCCATAAACTACCGCGTGGCTGATATTTGCTGCACGAGTTAAGGTGTAGGTGGCGTAACCATAGAATTTCTTGAAGTACACCGTTTCACATGTTTGATTTAAAACATTGTACTCGTAGGAGACACAATAAGAGAAAGTGTTACATTGCGCCATACAGTTTTCTTCCGAAGTAGTTTCATTAATGACTTGCTCGGTAAAGTTCGGAAAACTTTGAATCTTAAATCCTTTGTAAAGAAGGGACACGTCGAATTCGTACCTAGTGTAGCACATGAAGGGGTATTTATCTAAACAGTCACGTGCTTCCATCGAGGGGGTCGTGAAAAAGTCACTTATATAAGCCGTGAGACATTGTCCAGAGCCTTTCACAGTCTTTCCACCCGAAAGTAAGCCACATGTATTATTTCCGGTATACCACGTTGAATCATTGGTAACACGAAATGCCCCGAGCCATACGTTAAACGGGTATCTGTAATTCCTTTCTCTTAACATTTGGAAAATATTGTGCCAGCGCTGCCAGTTCTTCGACGCATGTTCCATCCTTCCAAAACCAGAAAGAGAACATTGGTAAGCCGCATCAAACCACGTGACGTTGACGTCATAAAACATGCCATCAAGGCGGGAGTTGCCACCATATGCGGTGACGTTCAGTGAACTGATGGATGATGACACATTCACTTCAATAACAATTGCAGCACTTGATACTTCACGTAGAACAAGCATTGTAATCGCACAGTGTATGAGCATTTTTGTTTTTATTCATTCGCAAATAACATTCCATTGGTTAACAAGATACAACATTTGCACATACCATAAACTGTAGTTCGGTTGGGTCTGTCTTCCGCACTAATTTGTTACATATAACAGTTGTTACAATATTCCATCTTACAAAGAAAAAACTGGAGAACATGTCCTCACAGAAACGGCCAAAGAGTTTGCCGAAGTCTAATTTGTCTCAGTTAAGTAATGAGGCCAGTTCTTTGTCTCTCTCCACAATTTGGAAATAAGACTAGGACTCATTATCAGGAAATTGAAAAAAAAAAAACGATCTAAGGTATTGTTTGATGTTGATATTGGTTGAACTGTACTATAAACGTTTTTAATCAAAAATAACTTTAACCCTTTACTCCATAGATACTCATTTTTACCCATTGCCTGTAGGAGTCTTTGCAAAACATTGTGGCAAAAGGTGAAATTGCTCGTGACGAGCAATTTCACCTTTTGTCACAATGTTTTCTATGCTACCAAAAGGTGTCATATACACATAAGAAACGGCTTCATCCTTGCTGTTATTCAGGATCAATTAGAGATACCATAGAAATGCCTTATGGGGTATGGGCTTAAACCACTGTTATATATCCAAACAGATTATAGATCCGGCAACCCACCACTCAGTACAGCCAAGCTAGGGTTCTTACGAATAGTATCATCTAGCAATTGCGCGTGAATTGCCCTTGAATTTCCAAGCCTTTTTTTTCAAATACATATATTTCTATATAATCACAGAAACGAAACCGTTTTTGTAGATTCCAACAAATTTACGCGTATGTGAAATGTCATGGTAGTTGAACTTCCATCACACATGGATTTTTTTTACCCATTTTTACAGTTTTTTTTAATTTTTTTTATTTTTTCAGAAATCTTAATCATTTGCAAATGACTCCAGGCATATGGGTATTTTGTATTTACCAAAATATTACATGAACACTTCCTGCAGATTTTATTTCTAATTTTGTGAAAGAGGCACTTGTAAGTATATGAATTACCAAATTAGGAAAATACATTTAACAAAACCTTTGGTTTACCTTTTTGAGCATCAGAGAAAAAACAAAAAACGGGCTTATGCCAACTGCATAAATCTAGATCAGACTGCAGAGTACCTGCTGTCTGATCTTGCAATCAAGGCGTCTGCTTTGTCTGTCAGGCCTACACGATTGAATCCTTTTGAGTTTTCGTTGATTATTTCATTAATCGTTCGAAAGAGGTAGCGTGAATATATTTTATTTTGTAAAAACTCACATCGTCGGTTTACTTCAAAAACCTCATTACTACAGCTTTTTTCAAGCTGTAGTTACGAGGTTTTGGAAGTACACCGACGATATGTAATTCTACATAAGCGGACGTAGTAGATTCAGATCAGACTTCGCACTACGATTCAACGATTCATTGTAAACCAATTTAATAGATTCCGGTCAAAATGATATATAAATGTACCCGAATTCGATAATCCAACATTGAATGATTTATCTTTTTTTTTCACAAAAGAGATCAGTAATGTACTCTTCATTAACTGGAGGTAGAAATCTATAATTTTCATGACCTTATTTACCCTATGATGGTCTGGCTACTCTTATTGCTTTTGCGGACAGCTTATATCAAGATCAGACTGCACCTCCTTTGCACTCTGATCTTGATCTAAACCTGTCGTCTTTTAGGATGTGTATTCATGATTTTTTTTTAAATTTTCTGATTAAGAACAGTCTTACAATTACCTATCTTAGTATTTTCAACTGTCAGAAAAAAAGTTCATCTATTTGAGTTTCAAGGGTTAACTGTCGATTTTATTATTATGAACGATTCTAAGAAGAGTTTCGTTGAAAAACATTGCGAGAAAAGGATAAAATGCTGGTAACCAGCATTTTTTTTTTTTTGTTCCATTATGTTTTTCTACCCTCCCTCTACGAAAAAGAAAAGAAGTTGATAAAACAGCTATTAACATTTTGTATGCAAGTACTTTCAGTTTGGACAGGCCTAAATTTTGTTGTGAGACAAAGCTCCTAAAAGAAGTGTAATGTAAAAAACAATGGATGGCGATTTACTATTGTCTAATGACCATGTTATTCATTTTGTATGAAAACGAAATATTGACCGGGTTATATACAACAAAAGGTATTAACCCTTTCCCAAACAACAAACTTTTGGACTAGACTAAATTGAAAGCATTTGCAGATAAAAATTCAACTCTTGCTGAAAAGATGATTTCTGTCTATGATAGGGTAGAAAACATTGGGGGAAAAGGAGAAAATGCTGGTTACCAGCATTTTCTCCTTTTCCCACAATGTTCTCAAAAGCCTACTATTCCAGACCCGTAATAACCAGGGATTGTTTGGGAAAGGGTTAGGTGAGTGGCTAATGGTTGTCCATTAATCTCTGTGAATCAGTGATGTATGGTGATGTCTCACCGCTAGCTTTCCGGTATAATTGAAAGTACCTGTAGACTGAAAGCTACTTTCTTAGACTTTCTACTCCTTTTGACGGACAAAAAGGATCTCTTATTGCTTTAGTTGTTTTTTATTTTTTTATTTTTTTACCATACTTTGTCAAAAAGGGCCGAATCCATTTGCATAAGGTATCGCCTGCTTAGCTTGCTCAGTCGGAACAGGCTGATCTGACTCAAAACTTTTTTTATCGGTCAATTTTCTGTGTGTTAAAGTAATGGTAAATAATTCTGAAAAGATTTTGTGGCATTTGTCGAAGACAATGCCACTATGGGTTCAATAATAAATGTTCAAAATTGAATTCTGAAGAACATGTATCGTGTTTTGTGCTAAACCGAAGGAAATAAACCCAATTAAACTCAATTTTTCTAGTCAAATGTTTTTTTTTTTTTCAAAAGTACTCAGATATATGATTGGAAATGGCATATAGAAATAAACAGCAAAAGGCCATCGATCGTTGAAATACTTTATTTTGATTGAAAATGGCTTCATCTCTTCATAGCCTTCCACTGGCATAATAATATGCACAAGATTTGTCTTCAATTCACTTTGCTTCCGGGGTTGTTCGTTCCAAAACCAGTTTGTCCCTGGGCTTATTCGTCCCATGATTGCACGCTACTCATTTGATTGTGCATTTTCAGGTAGAAAACTTAATTGTAATGTTGGGAATTAGACCCTGACGGCCAAAGACATCTCAAAATTATGTGGAGTCTCTATATGCCATACTTTATACTCAATTGACAGAACAATCGGTCACAAAATTGAATTACGCACGAGGAGTGAATTTCGCCTATTGACTCAGATAAGCGATCCAAGGTTATTATGGCCCTCTTGTTTTCAAATCATTAATTCCACACAGTGGCTATCTTGACAAATGCCACATCAGCGTTCCCAACGCTTTGATTTTATTGTGGCATTTTCGCCACTGTGAGTTCAATTATGAATGTTCAGTATTGAATTTTGAAGACCATGTAAAGTATTTTGTGCAAAACCGAAGTAAAATAAAACCCAATTAAGTCCAATTTTTCTCTGAGTTTTACGATAGCACTTAGAATATAATTGGAAATGGCGCATTGAAATAAATTGCATCAGGCCATCGTTCGTCGAAGTACGTCTGTTTGATTGAAAGTAGCTTCACACCCTCACAGCCCTCTATTGGCGCAAAGATATGTACAATGACACAGAATTTGTTTACCGACCGCTTTGGTTCCGGGCTTGTTTGTTCCAAACCTGAACATCCTTGGGCTTGTTCATCCCATGATTGCACAGTGGCTTCCTTGACAAATGACACATCAGCGATCTCAACGCGTTGATTCATAAAGTAATAGTTTTAGTTGTAGTTTTAATATTCATTGTTCTACCAGTAAATAGCCTAGAGTACTTCAACATATCGTCAGACCTATCGAAATCCCCAAACTTTTGATTGATATGAATGAAATGTATACATCTATATTCTATACACAGAAATGGTTTCATCTAGCCATCATTGGGCCTTTAATACTAGTTGAACAGGAAGTTGCAGATTTGTAACTCTCGACTTTAGCGAGCACAGTCTACTTTAACTACTCTGACATTTAAGATAACACTGTCGCAAGGAAGTTAGGCCGAAATAAAAAGACCTACGTAGATCGGTTTTATCGCATAAGAAGCGGGTTTTTTTTTTGCTGCTAAGGACCTTTTACGGGCTGTGTGGATGAAGATCACATTCTGAGGAAGAGGCGTTTTGAAAACGTTTCCTACAATGTTCCCTGTCCTATTAAAGACAATTTTCATTTCAGTCTCGCGAAAATTGTCGTTTGCAAACGCTTTGAATTTGGAAAAGTCTGCATGTTTGTCGTTTGGCAAAAAATTAATCAAAGAACTGGTCGAACGAGGTTTTTTGCTCTTCAACGGACTTGCCTAAGTTTTACCCCTTCTGAAGACAAAACATTGTCGAACGGAAACAGAAATTGCTTATAATGTCCCTCTGCGACAATATGTTATACCCTATTAAAAAGTGGCGTTTGTATCACTTCCAAATTTACGAGGTTTTCGAAGTAAACCGACGATACAACTTATGCAACTGAAATAAGAAGTATAAGGAAATAGCTTACTTAGTTTTGTGGTTTCATCAATTTTCAAGAAAACATGCCAGCAGGGGCTCGCAGAATAAACATGTGCACATTTTCCACCAATCACAAATTATTATTTATTCACTTATTATGAGTACCAAGAAGTAGATCAAAAGCTAGTGCGTTCAGCTACGCCGGAAAAAAGGGGGAATTAAAGCTATAACTGAAATAAGATATCTGGATTGTTGGCTCGTTTATTTCTCTTTCTTCGACGATGTGCATGGGGTGAGGTGAGATAATTCAGCTGTAGCAGAGTCCGAAAGCTAATACAGAAAATACCTGGCATCATTAACCTTTCATTTCTCTTCAACGATGTTACAGTTTTTTAACGATAATACAGCAGTCCGAAACCTTCTGAAGATCAAAGCGTTGAGGACGTCGAAGTAGTATTTGTAGAGGAAGCCATTGTAATGAATTAACAATATGAAAGAAAGAGAAATATTATTCAAATATTGGCTTGAAACGCAACCTACTAAGTGAATCGATACCTTCTTTGATTGAAGGTAGAGTGTTCATGACAAAGTTAGGACTGTTTGTGTATTGGCGGTCTTCCTTGGACCATATGGAGGATCAGGAGTAACGTCCCTTGGCAGTTGGATCCATGATGGATAGAGATAAAAACCATGTGAATATACTGAAATAGAATTAAACTGTACTTGAAAACTGATTTTCAAATATTCTTGGCCTCTAACATTCAGTTTCAAACGTTACAAAAACTATTTTTATCTAAAAATATTCATGCCCAGCAAAATGGAGTAGCGCGCAATCACTGGATTAACAAGCCATGAGACAAACTGTTTTTGGAACGAAAAAGCCCAGGACCAATCTATCAGTGGACAAATTTTGTGTCATTGCGCCAATTGAAGGCTATTAGCGAATGATGCTATTTCCAATCAGAAATTAGTGTTTCTACGATCGATGGTTTCATCCAGTGTATTTTAACATGCCATTTCCAATTACATATCTTAGAGCTACCGAAAAACTTATTTGTTTCAGAAAAAATGAATTAAATTGGGTTTATTTCCTTCGGCTTTGCACAAAATGTGACACATGGTCTTCAAAATTCAATATTGAACTTATAGCAGTATTGTCTTCGAAAAATACTACAAAAAGTATTGGTACTTGTTCTTATCAATCCTTTAAACTTATCACTATTGGAGCAAGTTTAAGTAATATACATGTACCTCTAATCAAATCCGCTAGCTAAGCAAAGAAAAGTGTGTAGTCTTTTTATTGTACCATCTAAAAGAAAAAAAATGAACCATTAGACCCACATTTGAATCACCCAGCAGTTTTTCCTTATTTACCCTCAAAGTTTCATCATTTCAGACAAATGTCATCATTTGCACCACTGTTGAATTGTCGTCTACAATTGCTTTCAATATGGATGGGTAAAAAAAAATTATCGTTCGGTTAGAGAGTTAACAACATAATTTGCAATTCGATATTGAAATAATATATGGTTGATAGTCAGTGCGGAGAAAACACGACCTTGATTTGTGTTAACTTTTCCTATCCTTTTCATCTCTTTAACGAACGACATAATTTTATGTGTTTTTTTTTTTTAAATTGAAAACATTTGCGGACGAAAAATTAAATGTAACTAAAAGCAAGAGGTTTATCTGTCGTGAGTTAGAAAACGTTGTGGGAAACGAAGAAAATTTCACCATTAAACATTCACACTTCCTTTGAATGAAGAAAATACAATCACCTGAAAGAGTTTTATTTTATAGCCTTGAATTAAAACGGGAAGGGAATAGATGCAAGATTATATTGCATGTTTTGTGTAGTCTAATCTTCATCTAGGCCGTGTTTCCATTTTTAGAATTGAAAAAAACTAACAGAAAAAATGATTTTCGTAAATGAATTACATCTTTACTGCTTGAAACGAAAAAAAAAACTTTTACAAACCAATGACGACTTTTGACGACCCTACGTAGAAGCCTTTTGAAAACAGAAAATGCTGGTAACCAGCATTTTCTCCTTTTCCCACAATGTTTTCTACTCTTCTCTAAACAAATTTCGATGTTTTAGTCACATTTATTTTGTCGTCTGCAAATGCTTTTTTTGAAACAGTCTATAAATTTGTCGTCTTGTAAAGAGTTAATACTTGAAAGTGTGTAGACTGGCTCAGATGTTTTAACACAGATAAAATACCAATGGTGTAAAGAGATAAAAAAAACACAAACGCCTTTGTCATTTAAAAACCGGAAGCGGCAGCAGCGATGGCTATGAAGGCCCCCAAAACATGGGGTGCCTTTTCTATCCGTCGTAAACTGCCAATCTTGTAGCCATCAGGGGACAATATTTGATTTGAAGATACAAAAATGATTCTAGTTTCATAAACTTTACAAGGATACAAAGGGTAAAAACTGCCTAAAAACGAGGAAAGATGTATCGTATAAGAAGAAACATGCAATTTGATATTGACATAATAGATGGCTGAAGGTTAAATGGCGGCAAGGAGTTGGGCGGGGAAAAGTGATCTGTTGGATACCAAGAGTTTTTGTTTCCTTTATACAAAGTCGCTTTGTCATTCAACGATCGAGTGTTTCGAATGCGGAAAGAATTTCTTGCGTGATAAATATATAAACTATGTTCTGATTAAAGGGGGGGGTGCTTAATGCATCTGCAAAAAGTATCGACTAATGTCAGCCTGCGCAGTCCGCGCAGGCTGACATTGGTCGACACTTTTTGCTATATGTAAATTTTCGTATAGTCAAAGGACCATTTCACTTCATGATGACTCGGCTAATCTTAAAACAAAACTAATGTAATGACTTGCTTGGGATAATGTATAACTAAGATACATCGAACTCCCTTCAGCTAGTATCGAAAAAAAAATAGAGCAACGTTATGCAACAAGTTGTTTAGTACAACGCATTACTTACTAAGTAGATGTATTAAACTCCCCCTTTCAAGGGACACAGCTCATTATGCAAAATATAGTGTATTAGTAGCATCATTCGGCTGTATCTGGCAGATTGATATGCACCAACGCGTTACATTTCATTACCGGAAGTACATCGATTTACCGTTCTGAAAAGTGTAAGACTCATAAAAAAGAGAACTTGAGTCTCAATGTTCTATCGAAATCTTTCTAATTATATTTCAGTTGGCAAACAGTTCGTAGAGTACATTTCATCACCGGAAATACGCCGATTTATCGTTCTGAAAATTGTAAGACTCCTCTAAAAGAAGAAATCTTGAGTCTCAATTTTCTATCGAAATCTTTCTAACTATATTTCAGTTGACAAGCAGTTCGTACATTCATTTTTTTAACGTGGTTTATCAATTTCGGTTGAAGATAGATAGATGTGAATAACTTTATTGAAGTTGTTTATGTCGCTTCTAAACGGCTTACATGGCACCGCTATGTATAACATCACGTGATTAGCAGTTCGAATGGAAACAACCGTTATACGGATAAGGTTACACGTAGATACGGAATCGGCCGAGTTGTCATGAACATTTGTTGCATAAGTGTATACTTACCATCGCGAAAAAAAAAAATGTCTACTACTGCTCACCAGACTACAAGATTTTGGACCCGTCCAAATTAAAAAGAAAATATGAAGACAAAAAATCAAATGCTGCTTCAATGATGAAATTTATGTTGTAAGAAACGGAGAAAATGCTGGTTAAAAAAGTTGTCCCTTTTTACACAATATTAACAGATTTCATGAGCTGTTTCGTCAGGGTAGGAAAAAGTCTGGGTTCTTCTGTGAAGGGTTAATGTATATACGTAAAGTTAACACTTTCTAAACTGAGTAAATAAATTACATCTTTTCAGTGGCTCCAATTACAATTTCGTTGTAAGATCAAAAGACAGTTTGGTCAAAATTTACATTATAGCAGTGGACAGTGTAGGTGATAGATCGCAGTCCGATTTTAATCTACAATGTCCACAAAAGCTTCTGGTGTCGTCTATGGTATGAAAAAAAAAAAAACATAAGTATATCAGTACCATAAGTGATGCTCTTAACGAACTAGTGCGTTACTTACCCATGCTGTTCAATTGGAAAAATTTAGGGGAGTTTTTCTGGTACTGCAATACCATTGATATTAACGATAACAAGGTATGATTTCCCCTTCTCCCTCTTTCCCACTGTGTGTCTGTGTGTCTGTCTGTCATTATCTTTCTCTCCGTCTCTTTTTACCTGTCTGTCTCTGTCTGTCTGTCTCTCTCTCTCTCTCTACTTCTCACATATTCTCTCTCCTTCTCACTATCTCTTTCTCTCTCTGCTTCTCCATATGTTCTTAACCTGTGAAAGAAATCTTTTGAAAAAAAAAAAAATATGGGAAAAGGAGGAAATGCCGGCAACCAGCATTTTTTTTCTCCTTTTCCCCACAATGTTTACTATGCTACAAACGACAAATTCAATCATTAGACTAACACTTCAAGTTACTGTTTTCTGCAAACGCTTTCAGACTTATGGCAAGTTTACATCTTTGTTGTGTGGTAAAGGATTAACCAGACAAAATAGTTAAACCCTTTCCCAAACAATCCCTGGTTTTTACGGGTCTGGGATAGTAGCCTTTTGAAAACATTGTGGGAAAAGGAGAAAATGCTGGTAACCAGCATTTTCTCCTCTTCCCAAAATGTTTTCTACCCTATCATAGGCAGAAATCATCTTTTCAGCAACAGTTGAAATTTCGTCTGCAAATGCTTTCAATTTGGTCCAGTCCAAAAATTTGTCGTTTGGGAAAGGGTTAAGGTAGTGGACCCGTAATACTTCTAGTGCAGCAGGGCAAAAATGTTCGTGACAGTTGATACAGACAGATTTATACAGATATAATACTTTTGCACATCTTTAACCCATTACCACACAATCCCTACTTTTGACGCCCCTGAGAAAGAAGCCTTTAGAAAACATTATGGGAAAAGGAGAAAATGCTGGTAACCAGCATTTTCTCCTTTTCCCACAATGTTTTCTACCCTTCACAAAACAAATTTCCAATTTTCAGTCACTTTTATTTTGTCGTCTGCAAATGCTTTCAATTTGGACCAGTCTATAATATTGTCGTTTGGTAACGGGTTAAGCGACCAGAAATTGCTTTGATGTCTATCTTCAAATTATTTGTTGATACTTTTTGTTTGTTTCCAGAAAAGGGAGGTAATTATCATATCTCTTTGTAATGAGAATATAGCGATTTTAGATTTATAAATGATAATTCCAGGAAGGACAAAAATGAAAAAGTGGCTCGGTGAAAGTAGTACAATAACACTTATTTTCAACTTTAGCAAATTTTGTAGGATAATAATATAGTGGAAATGGTTTGTTTTCTATTACGGGTCCACTACAGTAAGCCTTTCCCAAACAACCCCTGGTTTTCAAGACCCTGAGAAAAATGCCTTCTGAAAGCATTGTGGGAAAAGGAGAAAATGCTGTTAACCAGCATTTTCTCCTTTTCCCACAATGTTACTTTCCTTCCCAAAACAAACTTCAATTTTTGACTCACATTAATTTTGTCGTCTGGAATTCTTTTCCAATTTGGACTAGTCTAAAATCATGTCGTTTGGTAAAGAGTTAAGACCCGTACAAATAGAAAGTATGGCAGGTGACAAATTAACTGTGCCTCAAATGTTTAGGCTTTTTAAAAGGAGAAAGTTCTGATAACCAGCCTTTTTCCTTTTTTCCAGAATAAATGTTTTCTAGGATCATGAGCCTCTAGGTAAAAGAAACAAATGATGGGTTCCAGTCAACAATAAGAGCATCTGTGTCTGTTGAAATTGCATCACCAAGAACATGGTCTGTTTTTTACAATTTGACCCAATTACATGATTTTAACTGAGCGTTTTTGCCCTTCAGTTTTGCTGTTTTTCGATGATCGTTTATAAACACATGTAAATCACTTTAATTTAATCAACACAAAAGTGATTTATTACCTCCATTTGAATTAAATTAAAAAAAAAATACATTAGAATAATCTGATGAAACATATTTAACTCATTACCAAACGACAAAATTTTAAGCTTGTCCAAATTGAAAGCATTTGCAGACGACAAAATAAAAGTGACAGAAAATTTGAAATAAATTTGTTTTGTGAAGGGTAGAAAACATTGTGGGAAAAGGAGAAAATGCTGGTTACCAGCATTTTCTCCTTTTCCCACAATGTTTTCTAAAGGCTTCTTTCTCAGGGGCGTCAAAAGTAGGGATTGTGTGGTAATTGGTTAAACGAATTTTAATTGAAGGTAGGCACAACTTCATCGTTCTATTTCTGTCCAATCAAATTAATCCTCTACCAAACGACAAAATTTTGGACCAGTCCAAATTGAAAGCATTTAAGTATTGAAATTTGTTTCCAGAAGGGTAGAAACTTTGTGGGAAAAGGAGAAAATGCTGGTTACCAGCATTTTCTCCTTTTCCCACAATGTTTTCAAAAGGCTTCTCTCTCAGCGTCGTAAAACCAGGTAATGGGTTACACAAGCTTATTTCAGATTTCTCTTTTCTGTACATGAAATTGTTTTGTTGAATACTGATAAGCCGTACAAGACATGTATACTCTTCCCTTCCAATGCTGAGAATGGGACTGGCAGCAGGTGCAAAGTTGTCTTTCAAACTTGGCGCTGGTCGGTTTGCATTCGAAAACGTCGTCTGTATATTCGAGATCAACTATGACGTCATCGTACTTATTTGAATACGATCTCGCATAAAAGTTATTGATTAAGTAACATACCATCAAACATTTGTTCCTTTGTAACGAGCAATTTCTCATTTTCGCACAGTGTTTTCTACCCTTTTGGAGAACTTTCAGTCATTTTCATCAAGTTTAAAATTGTCGTCTGCAATCTCTTTCGGTTTGGAAGAGTCTAAAATTTGTCGTTTGGGAAAGAGTTAACGAGATCATGAATTTCGATCTTTGAACCCAGAGATAAATTTGTGTCTGACGAGTAGTAATCATCGGGTAGGAATATAATGCTGTAATGACGTCACACAATGTTCATTTGATGTCACAAAATCTTATCTCAAACTTGTGTGAGATAAAATTGTTGTATTTTACTGAAAAGGGGGAAGTTATATGACAGTATAAAAAGTCCGGTTAGCCCTCTTTATTGCATAAAACGTGCGCTTTTTGGACCTTTATAAGCATGTATTAATATAGGGTTCGCAGAGGCCCGAAAAATGCTTTAACGCCCGAGGAATCGGTAATTCGCTCGCTTGATGTAGATCGAACCCTCCGACGTCTTTCAGTTAAAAGAACTCATAACCACGCATTCATCCTAATTGCAATAGTTCAAACATGTGCGGGTTTATCCCACATAAGTCCACTTGGTATTAAAAGTCATTAGACATGAATTTACACCGAGAGAATCAAAACTGGCATACAGGACTAACGGCCCTTCATTGCTCGTAACAAAAACTTCTTCGCCCACTTCCGGTTTTGAATCATTTAGGTACAGTACATTTGAAGTTGGCTTATTAGCATTTCTGTGGAAATATTTTTGCTATCTTTGCAAATTATTGTTAAAATATCTTTACTTTAGGCAATAATAGCATTAGTTCACGGCTTTTTCGGTCGTTAACATTTGCAGAGGCCTTCAAAATACTTTAACACCCTCGTGCTTCGCAAAAGCATTTTTCAGGCCTCTGCGAATGTTAACGACCTCAAAAGCGTAAATTAACCTTATATTAATTAACTGCAGTCATTAACCTCGCCAAAAATAGTCTGATCCGAGATGCGCCGATTACGAGGAAGAATAATTTAACATGAGTTTGATATACGATGTAGACTATGTTTATAAGGCATATAGCCATACGATGTATATCAACAAATGAACAATTGTGTCAATCATTCTGGGATATAAATAAACCACAGGCACTTAGACGTATTACTTCAACTCCTTACCACTCAAGAAAAAATGTTCAGTTTGTCCAAATTGAAAGTAAATGCCGATGGACAACTTATAATTGTGTCTAAAATGATGAAATTTGTGTATAGTTAGAGCAGAAAACGTTCTGGGAAAAGGAGAACATGCTGGTACCCTTCATGTTCTTTATCCAGAAAGTATTCAACAATCTTTCCTCTTCTTAGTTGTTTAAGCACATGATTGTCCACAGTGGTGTAAAACATTGCACGAATCCAATGATGCGCCATCTATGAAGAACTTGTGTAGATCTTTTGTTTTTGGCTTCATGCACTACATTGGCTCGAACGACTGATCGGATATTTAACCTCGTACAACTTGGCATTGGTAATTTAACAAACCCTACAGGTTTTACCTATTTACACTGACACCTATGTTCAGTTTTATGGTGTTCCTAAACAGGGATTGCTGTAAATGTTGACTTTGGAATGCAGCAATAATTGAACTACTACGCTTGTGTATGACTGGATTTGATATAACTGTAAACACTGACGTCGTGATGTAAAAGGTTAGTCCTTAGTTAATATTCATCAAACGTTCTTAATAGCATTCTCAGTCGAATTTACGCGAATTTCTAAATGGCTCAGTCAATCAGAAATTGTGTTACTTTGAAATGAATATTCGATCAGTGCTCGTATATAAAGAGGTTTAAGGTAGTTGTTCCGTATTGCAAAACAGATATTTCACTGTGATAATGTCCTACAAGATTTGCTATGATTAAAAAAATCAGTATTATTGTACTACTATTACCGAGCCATTTTTTTCTTTTTGTTTTCCTCTCTAGAATTATGATTTATGAATCTAAAACCACTATATTTTCATTACAAACTTAAAAGACATAATAATTACCTTCCCTTTCTGGAAATTAACAAAAGTATCAATACATGATTTCAAGGTATACATCAAAGGAACTTCTAGTCGTGTATACATGTGCAAAAGTATTATATCTGTATAAATCAGCATTTATCAATTAGATCTATCGAGAAATTTTATTCTTCATGCCCATTATTATTTGATGTCTTGCCTGGTGCAATGCATAAAGGGGATGCATTAATCCAGTACCACACAATCCCTACTGTCTTCCATGTCCACCGGAAGTGCATTGCACAGGTCTTACCTTAAACTCTTTACCGCACAATCCCGACTTGTAACGACACTGAGAATGAAAGGGTGTGAAGAAATTTGAAAACAAGTGGAATGTCTTAGAATGGAATATGAAAAATGTCCGCTGAATCTCTGTTTACCCCGAATTATTTCCATTGCTCGATCCGATATTGCACGTTAAGACCATCTTTGACACTTTTTTAACTTTCTACTGTGCGCGCGCATCTCCCTACCTCCTATTCTATACTTGGCGTTGGCTATTTCACCACATGATCTCCGTAAACACGAAGTGTGCCTTATTAGTTTGCTATTACTAATTTTTTCGAGTTTTTTTTACTTTGACCATTCTTACCTACCAAGGGAGATTGAAAAGAATGAGGAGGGCACTTGGCTATAAGTGTATATTTTAAATTTATTTGTTCACCGCATTTACTGCACAGACCTCATACATCACTTCATTATCTGTCAACCGTACTTCATTAATTATCATAATTCACTTTCATTTCGTAAAACTCATTACTTCCTGAAACCAATTATTCGTTTATCACTTTGAAAACATTAATTTCAAATATGGATATTAAAAATCACTTATGATTTATTTAATGAAAATAAATAGGAAAAAAAAAAGCGAAAAAAACCCCAAAATGAACTGAAGCGCAATATCATCGTTTGTCATATCTTTTAACTTTTCGTTTTACTGTGGTCTGTGATACAACGCAGACGACAAATGCGTTGATTAATCCTTTATCATACAATCCAGACTTTTGAAGACACAGGGAAAGAAACTTTTTGAAAACATTATGGGAAATGGAGAAAATGCTGGTAACCAGCATTTTCTACTTTTCCCACAACGTTTTCTACCTTGCTGTAAACAGTTTTCTTTTTTTGACTCATGTTTAATTTGTCGTCTGCAAGTGCTTTCAATTTGGACCAGTCTAACATTATTTCGTTTGGTAAACCGTTAACTGATTAACAAAACAGGATATTGAGGTCGAATGTATGTAATAAAACATTTGTACAGATCTTGAAATAGTTGCCTTGGATTGCTGCGGTTTGCTTTGGCGGAGGTTGTTCGCGTCAAAACAAAATACGCCCTCTTTGGGGCATTTGATCGATGCGATTAATTTGATTTAAAGTCATATTCTAGAGGAACGGTTTCTTTCACGTACATTTTCCTAATATAGTTACAGAGATATAAGGGTTAAATACATTTGTATTTATACCTGTTAAACATTCGTGCAAACCATGAAATAGTTGCGGTTGTGGTAATTTATTGCGATGTGATTTGCCGGAAATTGTCTCAGTCAAAACATCTGCACCCCATAAGGAATATTCGGTTAATGCATTTGTTTTGAAATTGAAATTGTACCAAAGGACCAATGGGGAATAGTCTTCTTCCATGTTACTTTCCATAAATTATTTTTCGAAAATAGCTTACAAGGTCTAATATATAAAACATCGTCATTGTGAAGATCTTTAAATATTGGCGAATGGGACTGATTATTTCTACGTGATTTGCCGGAAGTTCCCTGGGTCAAAATAAGCAGCAATCTCTGGAGAGCATTTAGTCTTAAAGTTCACTTGACATACATGTATAACCTTTGCTTACTTGAACCATCTTTCCTGTTTAAAGGCACTGTATAGTCCGAAAATAAGTTATTTTCACCGTTTTTAACTCGGAAACATATCGGATAACTCATCGAAACACACATATATAAGATTCGAGATAACTCGAACTTATCAGTTATGAAATTGGTGGCTGTGATATACGGCGTTGTCTCCGCATGCCATACTCTTCGAAGATTCGACCTGTCTTAACCTTTTCCTAAACGACAAATTTTGGACCCTTCCAAACCGAAAGAGTTTGCAGACGACAATTTTAGATTTAGAGAAAATGGCAGAAAGTTTTCAAAAAGGGTAGAAAACACTGTGGGAAAAGGAGAAATTGCTCGTTACGAGCAATTTCTCCTTTTCCCACAGTGTTTTCAAAGACTGTTACTGCAGACACGTAAAAACCAGGGCTTGTTTGGGAAAGGGTTATATGACGCATCGCCCACCCCCCATTTTTTTCCGGGGGTAAGGGCGGGTTGGGGGGGCTATTGTAGTAATACGTGCTGATAAAGTAGCAATCGAGAAAATGGCTATATGGCTATTATCAATACGTTTGAGGAGAAATCAGGCCCGTTTTAGCTGCAGATTTCTCTAAACTACAATAATTTTACTGGCAAAATTTATTTGAAAAGAAAATAAGATCGATTAAGTACTACAAATATATTTGTATACTGGATCTAAAAATAGATCAACTCGGTACATCGAGTACATATGCATTACCCAAAGCCTGTTGGGCCTATTTTGATAAATGGTCGGTGCATAGGTTACAGGCTAGCTGATCATAACTGAATAAATCGCACCAGCTAGCGTTTTATTGAGTAAACGTTTGTTTTGGTTTGAAATTCAAATTAACGGTTCTTATTTTGAAAAGTTTCTCCGCTTCTGTACCCAGAATACCCAAATTAGATGGATGTGTATTTGCAGAATGCCATCTAGCGGGAGATAATGTGATATACAGGTGCGAAACGTTATCTCCCGCTAGATGGCATTCTATAAATACTCATCTATCTAATTTGGGCATCCTGGGTACAGAGCCGAACAACTTTCCTACGCGGCAACCGTTACTTTGAATTTCAAACTGAAATAAACGTTTACTCAGTAAAACGCTACCTCGTGCAATTCACTCAGCTATGATCAGCAGTTTAGAGAAATCTGGAGCTAAATCAGGCCTCATTTCTCCTCAAGCGTATTGATAAAAGCTATTTTCTACATTGCTACTTTTCAAAGCGTAATATTACAGTAAGCCCGCTTTCGGGGCTAGTGATGCGTCATATAAGACAGTCGAATCTTCGAAGAATTTGACATGCGCAGACAACGGGTGCGAAAATGCATGGAGTAGCCCGTCGGTTTCAGGGACGCCATTTATCGAGACAACCTTCGTTATCGTTCGTGTATATTCGAACTAGGTCTTCGAGATAGACACGTGATATCATTGTATCTCATTAGTGCTACACAGAACTATGTTTTACATTTCCAATAGTATCTCATCGGATTGCTCATTCTGAACCTTTTTTTTCTTATTTGGATGCTGTAAATTCTTTCTGTATAAATCATAAATGAAACAGCGATGGCCAGCCTTTTTTTTTTTTAAGAATAATAAAAATTAGAATAATTCCCTGGGCTATCCTAGGTAAGAATGACACAAAAAATGACCCAATGGGACTTTTAATTTCTGACCCAAAATAAAAAGGTATGTCAAACTGATTATATAATATTACAGTTTAAAATGCAAAGTCGTAATGCTAGACCGAAAATTAAGCCATCTGGGAAAAGTTTACCCAAGATCGTCTGGTGTTAAATTTTATGCACATTCAGCTTGAAAAACGTTAATGAATGACAGAATTGTCTTAGGTAAATTTATGGTGAGAAATTGATACCAAATTTCACAATGCTTCCTCCAAAACCAAACACTTATTTGATACCTTTGTTATTGGTTGTAGGGGGTTTAGTGAAGACTAGCAATCATAAACAACCGGACTGTCTTCGGAGAAAGTAATACGGTAGATAAGAGAGAAGCAAAGACAAGTAAGTGTATGAGATTATTTCTATATGACTTGCAATCCGCGAAAAGGCGCATTCGGACAATGGCTTAAATTGTCGTCTCGGATCAGCCTGCACAATCTTGTATGTAATTTTTGTTTTGCGCAAGTCTACTGAGTAATCGAATCAAATGTAGATGTAAAGTGCCGCTTCGGATTAGCCTGCGCGGACTCCGCAGGCTAATCCGAGACGACACTTTGCGCAAATGTCTGAATGACCCTTTTCGCGGGTTGCAAGCCAATTATAGGCATGATATAACACTCTCTTTCTGTGTTTGTCTGCCTGCCCCTGTCTCTTTGTCTTTATCTCTCCCTCCCTCCCTCTCTCTTTGTCTCTCTCTCCCATTTAGTAACACCACAGCAGCTAGGGCGACTACTTACACATTCCCGGTGTTCCGGTGTATCATCTGCTGTACGCATCTCAAGTTCCTGGCTGCTTTTCCACGAAAAAAGTTGTTATAGTGCTCATCGGTACACGAAAAAATATTCCAGTTACTTGTACTATTATTCAACCCCGATCTGGAACTCAGTCTGCATGAGTAACGACCATATTCGTGGCCGTAGAGAACTTGAAGTTACTGGGGTCGCTGATTCCAAACATCAGCTCAGCAAATTTCTTCAAGAAGACCAACGATAGTCATTGCGACAGGATTTATTCCTTTTACCGTATACATTAGGTTCGATTCCAGTTAGTACTGCTAGTATGTGGGAATGCAGCAAGTGGCTTGGAAGAACATTGTTCGAAGTACTGGTGAAAAAAAAAACACACACACACACACACACAAAAGCATAGATAGCCAAAAGTGCACTGATATAAACAAGAAGTTGATAAATAAACACCATAAACTCGTTAACAACCGACGAAATTTTTGCCTTGTCCAAATCGAAAGCATTTGTAGATGACAAAATAAAAGTGACTGAAAATTTGAAATTTGTTTTATGAAGGGTAGAAAATATTGTGGGAAAAGGAGAAAATGCTGGTCGCCAGCATTTTCTCCTTTTCCCACAATGTTTCCTAAAGACGTTTTTCTCAGGGCTGTCAAAAGTGGGGATTGTGTAGTAATGGGTTAACTCTTTTGCTAAGTAGCTTTGGCGGATAGTGCAGTCTGATCTTGGATCTACACTTTCCGCTTCCCGATGCTAGAATATGGCTCAATTCATCTTCAGTGTTGGTGGTAATCAATTTTCAGACTTAAAGAAAAGTTGTTTTTTTTTTTTGTTTTGTTGAAGTGTATGGTGTCATCTTTCTGCCAAGAGATACGGGAAAACCATCAGAATAATTTTAGAAAACTATCGCAATAAATCAAAGTTTTCTAGAAAAGTTATCTAGAAAGGGAACAGTTTCCTGAAAAAGATATTGCGATAACCTTTATTACCTAGAAAATTTAACATTGATCAATACGTATTTTTATGAAAAACATCTCAGTCGGGCTCGAAGCGGACATTCAAGATCGAATTATCGCTAAGGCATACCCTTTCTCCATCTATAAGTAGAAATTTCGCCATTTGGATGAACTCTATAGATTTTGACTTAGCAAGATGGAGGTAAATTAAAATTTGAATTTTTTGCAAACGAAGCCTAAATGGTAATCTTTGGCTACACGTGAACTAACTGAAGTCTATCAAACATAAAGACGACTTGAAATACCTTTTACAAACGATTTTAAAACCATTCAGTGAAAAGCAGAATTCATTGATAAAAACATTATAGGCTACGTCTATAAATTGCTTTTTCCGACGTTTTTCCAAAAAATCGTATATATTCATAGATACCGTAAATGTCAGCTGTGGGAAACACCACAATGAAAATCGTGATTAAAACGAGAATTATTGCAAAGTTTTTTATCCCATGATTTTTTTATTATCTAGATAATATTACTAGGAAAGTTAGTTTTATCGTGATAGTTTTCCAGTAATTATCTGGTATCTCGTGGCAGAAATATGCCTCCATAGTCGTGAAATAATAAAATACATGTACTATAAAACTTACATTGAGCCTCTTGACCGACTAAGCAAACCTGTCTCTGGACTTGGCAACAAAAGTAGCTAAGTACTTGAACAGCTCGCCCCCAAAACTTTGTTTCCTCTTTGTTAGAGTGAACCGTGTCGTACATTTCGTCCTCATATAGCCTGCAGCATGTGAAAAGGGGCATTCGGACATTTGCGTATGTTTCATCTTGGATCAGCCTGCGTAGTCCCCACAGGCTGATTCAAAACGACAATTTCCTTTTTTATGCAATTTTCTGTTTGGCCAAAGTCTACTGTAACACAAAATCC
Source organism: Tridacna crocea (assembly GCA_943736015.1). NCBI lineage: Eukaryota > Metazoa > Mollusca > Bivalvia > Cardiida > Cardiidae > Tridacna > Tridacna crocea. The sequence goes on from OX031069.1 coordinate 24,627,653, forward strand.
AACATACTCGTAAACTGTCGTCTCGGATTAGCCTGTGCCGTCTACGCAGGCTGATCCGAAAGGACATTTTACGCAAATGTCCGAATGCCAAATTTCGCGTATTAACCCATTACCACACAATCCCTACTTTTGACGCCCCTTAGAAAGAAGCCTTTTGAAAACACTGTAGGAAAAGGAGAAAATGCTGGTAACCAGCATTTTCTCCTTTTCCCACAGTGTTTTCTACCCTTCCCAGAACAAATTTCATAATTATTTTCAGTCACCTTTATTTTTTCGTCTGCAAATGCTTTCAACCTGAACCAGTCTAAAATTTTGTCGTGTGGTAATGAGTAAAAAGCCATAATATTTTTTCATGTGAATAGTGCTAATTTTGTACCTTTTACGGCTAGCATAGGTTAAGATGACATTAGAGAGACTAGCTCTACAAGTATTGCACTTGAACAACTTTCCACATGCTTTGTTTCAAGCTGGTAAGAGTCCATGATATGTACTGTATATACATTCCGTCTTCATAGACGGTGCGTATATTGTACCTATTGCGGCCAGTGTAGCTTGAGTTTAGGCGACTAAACAGATTATTATACTGCACAGAAATTTCTCGTGATCTGATTGGTTAACATGCCGGGAACATATATTCTGTACCCTTGCAAAAACCACCTAAAGCCAGTGCCCCTTAAACATCACTACACGTGCAACAAAACATCCAAAATGGCGGTGTCGATTGATCACCAGACTGCACGTTTATGCACCAAACTGCACGTTTTTGTGACGTCAGTTCCCAGTGACGTCAGCTTTCATTGAATTGGGCACTCAGAAGGGAATTTCTGTTTCGTCAACATACTCGATTCGTGAAATTATAATACAGGAAAATTTCGATTAACATGTTTTTAAAGGGTAAAACTTTGCAGTGTAATAAATTCGGCTCGGGGCGACATTATTAACCACAGCCCTTAACAAGTTTCCAATTCCCTGCCACCTGACCCTTCAACTAATAATGTACTGTTGAAGCAGTGTACGCGAAGAGCTTTCTATAGGCCTTGTTTCCTGCTGCCTTAAGTACATGTACTGTGTATGCATTCCGTTCTCATACGGACTTTAAACTAAAGAGTGCAAATCTTGTACCTTTTGCGGGCATCGTAAATCAAGATAAAAACTATTCAGAATGTGCTGCTGAAGCCGTACTCAAAACGCATACCGCAAGACGTCTTTCCTGCATGTTAAAGTACATGTTAAAGTACATGTACGTCGGGTGATCCAAAAGAACGTAGACCACCTCTTTATCTTGAAAACTACTTCACGTAGGTTTATGAAAAATTGCAGAGATGAGCATTGATTATCTAGCAATAGTTTTATGCTTTCAAATGTCGTTTCAATCAAGTAGGAAAAATGTGACGACATTTATATATAGGGAAAAGATATCTCGTTTTCGAATATTGTACATCAATGATTAGACAACATGTTCCGAGTAGTCTGATCTTGATCTGCATTGGCCGCAAAAGGTCTTTGAGTCGCTGTTCACATCCAAAGGGTTAAGTAAAGTATTTATTATTGCTCGAAGCAAAACTTAAAAAAATGCATAGTGTAGATCTAAGATCAGACTAAACAAAACGTCTGGTCCCGTATTCACCAACCATTCTTTGTGTTATTCCTCAAGATTTTCCGACAGTGAAAGTACCAGAACTTTTGATTGGCTAAACCATTATGGTTTAGCCAATCAGAAGTTCTGTTACTTTCACACCGACAAAATTCTAAAGAATAAGACTAAGAATGTTCTTGAGAATGGTTTGTGAATATGGGCCCTGATCTCGATCTTCATTGAGTATAAAAACACTTTATGTTTTCTACTACATGCCGAGGATTGATTGTAGAGTCTTATATCTGGTGTGAAGATGTCAAGTGGTTGGATTTCCTGATGTGTGACTGGTGTTCGCAGTGAAGGCCAAGGCAATTGCTATCTTGGTTTTAAGTCATATTTTTCATGTTCCAGCTTTCTCAAGAAGTTCAGAATAACCTTAAGACATAGAGGATATTTTTTTTTGGTGAAAGATCGAAATATATGTCATTGAGTGAGCATCATCGGTAATATACGAGTGGCGCAGCCCCGAATGAAAATATTACCAATGGTGTTCACGAGATGAAAGATCGAAATTTATTTCATCGAGTGAACATCGTCGGTAATATTTTCACGAGTGGCGCAGCCACGAGTGAAAATATTAACAATGGTGTTCACGAGATGAAATAAATTTCGATCTTTCACCGAAAAAAAAAAGTATTCTATTTATTTCATGCTTTTAACCCTTTCTGGGAGGAGCTTTATCAAAATCCAGCACGGTTCTTTTCCATTATTCCCCTTCCGCATAGCAACGCATTACAATATCACGTCAAGCGCGAGAAATGTAAGGTATATGACATCATATTTCCCATCTGGTTGTGAAGCACGCGCAATTTACCTAGGCAACAAGAACATGAAAATCGGTATTTTCACTGGTGGTACCAGTGTAAGATCGAAAAATATTGTCACTGCTATTTCTCGATAATTATCCTACCAGACAGCATGAAATAAATCACTGTATCAGCTTATAAACCCTGTAATGCTTTTTCGAAAAAATAACTTACTTTATTCTTGATGTATGAAAAACATCATGTCAAATTTAATTTTTCTTTGTAACTAGCACCTTCTTGTTTTACAAAAAACAACAACATTCTGTCGTTAAGTTACAAACCATGTTAAATGCTATTTTTTTTTTGTCCAACATTTAGATTTTTAGAACAAAATTTTCAGCTTGGAATTCTTATTGGTAAAAGCACTGATGATGTCTGATGATGTCTGCCTGATCGATTTTGAAGTTATAGTCTGTATCAGGAATAATGCAAGTATAGTTATGCGCAAAGTATGCATGGGGGAAAAATCTAGATTTTAATTCGATATTGTTTTGAGATAAAAGATAATATATTATTTCATGCTTTCCAGTAGGATTCGAAAAATAGCTTTAAAAATATTTTTCGATCTTACACAGGTACCACCAGTGAAAATACCGATTTTCACATTCTTGTTGTCTAGATTAATTGCGCGTGCCTAACAACCAGATGGGAAATATGACGTCATTTACCTTACATTTCTCGCGCTTGACGTAATATTGTGATGCGTTGCTATGCGGGAGGGGTACGCCACGGGGAATGACGGAAAAGAACTGTTCTGGATTTTGATAAAGCTCCTCCAAGAAAGGGTTAAAAGCATGAAATAAATAGAATCTTTGTGTTTTTTCGGTGAAAGATCGAAATTTATTTCATCTCATGAACAACATCGGTAATATTTACCGATGGTGTTCACTCGATGAAATAAATTTCGATCTTTCACCGTAAAAACATATATCCTCTATATATACTAGAAATATACAACAAAACGAACATTGTTTATATGACAAAAATGTTTCCATAATTAATATTCATACACATTATAGGCTATGTATATTCTAAAATATGCCTAAGTCTTACGATTGTTTTGGGATTCTACTTCCAATTTCAAACGGTCTTCAATCAAGTATTGAATAAGTAATAGATCGAAGTGGATATTTACAGTGGTAAAATACAAATAGAGGGGTGGGGTCGTGGGATGTGATTGCGCCATTGAACGAGAAATTAATCGTGGAAAAGGTCGATCCACAAGTCGGATTGAGCAACCAATTAGCAATTAAGCGGACATTATGGTTATGATATGATATGATATGATATTATAAAATATGGTCAGCTACACTCAAAAAGGGGCATTTGGACATTTGCTTAAAGTGTCGTCTGGGATCAGCCTGCGCAGTCCGCGCAGGCTAATCTGAGATGACACTTTCCATGCGCGGATCCAGATATCTTTCTCCGAGGGGGTCCCACCGAAAACGCACTCGTCTTATTATATGATACATTGATTTCTAGATTTTAGTGGATGTAAGCCGTTTACAAGAAAAGTCAACGTTTCCAGTTCTAATCATGGGGAGGTCTCCACATTTTGAACCCTTTTTAAATTTATGACTGTATTTTACATAAATGCTGTGCAATATCAAACCAGCCCCAATCACGAATCCGATAACCACTTTTTTGCCAAAATTCCAGGGGGGGTCCGGACCCCCGGTCCCCCCCCCATCTGGATCCGCCCTTGCTTTCCTTTTTTATGTAATTTTCTGTTTGAGCAAGCCTACTGAAGAACAAAATCTAATGTAGACGTCAAGTCTCGCAGACCACGCAGGCTAATCTGAGACACACTTTACGCAAATGCCCGAATGCCCCTTTTCACGTGTTGCAAGTCATATGATGTAACGTTATTTTTATTTGATGTGATACGATACGTTATTGTTATAATGGTGACACTAACCGAGAATAAAGTATTTGCTATGTCAGATAGTGCTTATTTGCATGTTTATCTTAAAGGTGGTTATTTAGATTTTTCACATCTCACCAAATTAAAAAAATATATACATGTACATCACATTCATATGAAAAAACAATACAAATTATCAATAATTAAGAATCATAAAAAAATGATGGTATTCCCTTATTATAAGGCTACGTAGTCTCTTAAGTTATTTATAGATTTTGCGCCAAAAATGAAAAAAAAAAAAGCATTGTTGGAATGTCAAGTGACTAGCACGTGACTAATGAAGCATAAATTCCACAATATAACAAACATGTAATTATTTTCCATAATGTTTTCTTTGATGTTATGTTTGAAGCTTCATCAGTGCTTTTCCGGTATGTAAATGAGCGAGTTGTTCATGTAAAAATAGACCGGGTTTCCCATCGTTGTCAACCTGGGCTGTAGTAAATGTCTAATTTCTCTTGTTGCCGGATGGTTTTCGATAACCAGGGTTTTATGAATGAAAATTAAAAGGATTTGGGAGTATTAGCATGATGTTTTTTTTTTTAATTTTTGTAAAATTTTCGTCCAAAAATCAAAAGGGCCACCTTTAAAGGTTCTTTGGTGTATCATTCATACAAAATCGCACGATAACCAAGTATAGGTGCACCAGGAAGAGATTAAAGAAACAGATTGTCTACAAAGTTCAAGTGTAGGGAAAATTATCGTGATTTACTGATCTAGGCGATAAGGTTTCTTACTAAAGAACCTTACAATTGCAACACGAGCTAGACCCACCACCTTAAAGTCCCTGTAAAGTCCAAATATTGGCAATTTTCACCGTTTATAAGTACCTCGAACATAATCCCGGATAACCCGTCACAACCCATATGTATAAGATCAAATATAACTCGAATGTGTCAGTTTCTGCATTGGTTGCCGTAAAATACGATTGCGAAAATGTACGGTGAAGCCCGTCGGTTTTAAGGACATCATTGATTGAGACAACCTTCGTTATCGTTCGTGTACTTTCGAGCTTGGCCTTCGGGAACGTCACGTGATACCATTGCATCTCATTAGTGCTACACTGTTTACGCTTTCACCAATCTAGTATGTCATCGGAGAGGAACGTTGCTTATTTTGAACCGTTTTCGTATTTAGATGTAGTAAACTCTTCCTGTATTGATGATATATAGGATCTGACATGAGTTGGCTTTTGAGATAAGATTTTATCAAACGAGTCAGGAAAATGTTTATAAGCGAGCCTTTGGCGATCTTAATAACATTTTCCATGACGAGTTCCTTGAGGAGTTTAATAAAATCTTATATCAAACGCCAACAAATGTCAGATTCTTTTTATCACATGACGATATTTCAGTAAATAAAGATCGGATTATGCAAAAACATTCATAAGTGCACCCGCGGTATTTTCCATGACACCCATTCACTTATACGAGGGTCAGTCAAAAATAAGTGAGCACTGCCTCATAACTTTTTTTATTTTTTTACGTAGGCTAACAAAACTTGGCACGATTGTTCATTAATGTCTCGTGCAAAACTTGCGCGGGCTGTTACATGACGTCACGTAAATATGACGTCATTACAAAACTGCCATGGCGGACGGTGCGTTCAGGCTGACGCGCGACGAACAAGTAACATATATTAAGATTGAGGCTAGGCGGGGTAAAAGCGCGATAGAAATTCAGAAAGCACTCGAGGAAGTAGGTTCAGAGTTCATACTTCCATATAGTTCTATCACCCGATGGGTAAGACAATTCAACAACGGGCGCAATACAGTTAGCAACAAGCACCTGTGAAAATGTGTAAAATGTTGCAAAACTGCTGAACGATGACAGAAGATATTCATGTGATGAAATTGCTCATGAGTTGGACATAAGTCACGGGTCAGTTCATCGAATTTTAACGGAACGTCTGCAAATGAGAAAGATCGCGGCCCGATGGGTGCCCCACATGCTGTCGGAAAGTGAAAAACACCAACGTGTAAACATTGCCCGTAAACTTCTAAAAAGATGGCGATGAAATGTTTCAACGAATCGTTGCAATCGATGAGACATGGATTCGGTCTTTTGAACCCGAATTAAAGCGCCAAAGCAGTGAATGGCATACAAACAACTCCCCAAGACCCGTAAAATTTCGTCGAAGTCAGAACTGTGCCAAAATGTTGATGATCTTTGCGTATGATTTTCGTGGAGTATTGACGGCACACAGGGTACCAACTGGTGAGACTGTGAATAAAGAGTACTATAAGATGTATATTAGAACAATACTTCGTCCAGCAATACGCCGAAAGCGCCAGGAGATGATTGACCGCACGCCGCTAATTTTACACGATAACGCGTCACCCCATAAAGCCAACGTTGTCAAGGAGCTGCTGGAGTCATACCAGTGGGAAGTTCTTGATCATCCCCCCTACTCCCCTGACTTGAGCCCCCCCTGACTTTGATTTGTTCCCAAAAATTAAGGAGCCCTTACGGGGAATACGCTAGAGTTTGGATGAACTTGAGTGTGCCGTGAACAGGGAGGTACGACGAATCAACTTTGGTAGCCTAGCAACCGGCATCCAAGCGTTGTCAAAGAGATGGAATTCTGTCATGCAGTCCAGGGGAGATTACTTTGAGGGATTATAAGCACTTCATTTGTTTACTATGCAGTTTTAGAAAGTTATTAGGCAGTGCTCATTCATTTTTGACCGACCTTCGTATGAAATGTGTACAAAATGACGTCAAAAATGACGTCCCACAAATGTGATATCAAACGTGTATAAGATGAGAAAACAAGGGAGGTTATGTGATAAAAATCAGTAATCGATGATCAGCCTGTGTCGTCTTTTTGTTTACAATGTCAAAAAACTTACATTTTTCAGCCTAGAATTGGACAAAACGATCTTGAAAGAAGATTTCAACGCCTTGAGTGATCACGTGGTGTTTACATCACTATTACGTCATTGCGAAGATTTACGACGCGAAATCGGCTAACCGTCGGCGATTATCCATGTAAACAAACAGAAAATGTAGCATAGTAGGAATTATTCTAGTTTCAAAATTCTTTTTCTGCCATTGACTGGAACTTTTACAAACTGCACATTTACGTATCGTGCAAATCATGATCGCCATATTCTTACATGGTAAAAATGAAAGATGTTTATTTTATAAACAGTTTTTAGTTGTTATTTTTTATACATTTGCACTTTACTGAGACTTTAAGGTCCGTACAAGCCAACCATTCTTTTCTAAACTCTTAATTCTATTCAAGAATAATACAGTAAGGACATTTCTGATTTGCCAGACTAAATTAGAAAATACGTTACTTCGCCATTGAGAAAATTATTTAGAAATGGACAAAGAATGAAATTGAGAGTTGTTAGTGAAAATGGACCCGTGTAACTATGGTAACACAGTCACATGATCCAATCTAAAAATGGACTCTAATAGTCTACTACGTTCTGGTATACCATCTAATTCCTGAACCCTTTCCCAAACAATTCTGGCGAAGATACGTGTATGTTTTAAAAACATTGTGGGAAAAGTAAAATTGTTAAGGTCGATCATATCATTAGAACTGATTTTGTGTTTAAATTTTAACCCAGTACCACACAATCCCTACTTGAGACGACCCAGAGAAAGAAGCCTTTAAAAACAATGTGGGAACAGGAGAAAATGCTGGTAACCAGCATGTCTCCTTTTTCCACATGTTTTCTACCCTTCAAAAAACAAATTTCAAAATTTTTAGTCACTTTTATTTTGTCGTCTGTAAATGCTTTCGATTTGGACAAGCCTTAAGTAGGCGACTGTCGTTTGGTAATTAGTTATAGGATTTGTTTTCAGTTTTAAACTGAAATTCATGATAACGATTAAATTGTAAATATCGGTCAAGGACTTCATCAGAACATTTCCAAATGCACGCTGCTTACGTCACAGGCCGTGTTGGGACCTACAAAAACTATTCCGAATTTCACAAAGAATTAAACATTCTAAAGAAGACGGAAATAATTATTTATTTGGCATACTGAGGAAAAATGTATGAAAAGGTGCAAGTTTTACCCGTTGCAAGCTTTACTCTTTTTTTCTCTTTACGTATAAACTGGTTTCAAGAAGATGGTAAGCATGCGTGAAAAGTCACGACTGAACAATAACTGGTAATATCAAGTTTAAATTCAAGGTCGGTTTCGTCACGGAAATTTTGAATTCGATCCGAGACATTAACTATATACGTATTTATATTGTTTAACTCTTTACCACACAATTCTGTGATTTTACGACCTTGATGGGTAAGGTTTTTGAAAACATGGGAAAAGTAGAAAGGGCTTGTAACGAGTACTTGGTCTTTTTCGCCCATGATGTTTTCTATCCTTTTCAAAGATAGAAATCATAATTTTAGTACGAAATACCGTTAGGGTCATCGCCTTTGAATGTGTTAATTTGAAACATGATACTCGATAGTACGATGACGACAACGAAAAACAACGAAACTACGATGGTGAAAACGCGATAGTACGATGACGATTACACGACACTAAGATGGTGAAACCACGACAATATCGCAGTATCATCGTCGTACTATCGTGGTTTCACCATCGCAGTATAGTTTTATCGTCATCGTAATATCGCACTGTCACCATCGTAGTTTCGTTGTTTCCCGTTATCGTCATCGTACTATCGAGTATCGTGTTTCAAATTAAATCATTCATGGGCAATGGCCCTAATGGTATTCCGTATTTTAGCCGCAGCTGATTCTTTCCTTAAGTAAATGCTTCCCATATAGTTGAGTTCAAAATTTTCGCGGGTAAGGAGTTTTCAATATGACCAAATTAACTCTTAGGTTGGTAAGCGCGATTCACCGACTTTTTGCAGACAGTGTAGATCAAGATCAGACTGCATCTGATCTGTGATCTACATTTTCCGATAGGGTTATATTTTCCTTCAAATATATAACCGTTGAAATGGCCAAATTGGGATTTTGTTATAGGCTTAAAAGGTTCATTTTATGTACCTGGCAGGAGAAGGGTAAATGCATAAATTAGTGAACCAGGAAAATTAGTGCATTTCTTTGCATGGCAACGCACCCATTGCACGTCAACACATTTAGAATTCAATATGTATCCGGGTATGCGTCCTCTGCCCTGTTATTGAAAGTCTGTTAAACGAAAGAGTTACTGAAGTTCTCAACATCAACTCCCAAAAAAGCGAATAGTGAACATTATAGATCCAAGATCAGAATGCACAGAATGCACTGACTTTCACTCTGATCTTTGCTATATATAGTTGAATACTTTTTTCTTTTTTTTTTTAACTTTTCCGGTCAAATTGAAACTTGCCATTCTATTTTCTTTTAGTCCGTTCTATATTTTTTGAAAAAGTTTCGGCCTGTAAACTTCGTTCAGGAAAGATAACTCGCCTATATGGGTCATTCTCTGAAGTCGAGACTGGGATTAATCGCATTTTAGTGGTTTTTGAAACTAACTACATTCTGACATGTAGTTAGTGTATTACATTGATTCATGTTTTTACAAAACTTTGCTGGTAATTTGCAAACATTGAGACATTTTGGTATTGTAGAAAATGACCTTGAACTTGACACCTGTGTAAGATTTGTCTTTACCATCACAATGAAGTCTAAAGCTAATTTTCTTAAATGTTTATAGAAATATTGCTTTTTTTAACGGTCATATTGTAGTATACATTGATTTTTTAACATATAAACATACGCAGGTAATTTTTTCGTCAGTATACATGTGTAAAGATACTACCATGTACCTGTGCAACAAAACTGTCGGAAAACGTTCAGGCTTTTTTTCATTTTCAAATTATCAGGAAACTTAAATTAGTATTTTGGGTACGTTACGGTTTGTTGAGGGTGGTATAGAGATATATAGATTTTAAACAATGGTGTAATTTTACCATGTATCTGGAAAATGATATAAAATGTCCCCGTTATGGAAGAGACATAGCGTTATGGAAAAGACGCATGAGTGACGGTAGAGACTTGACATGTTTCATTCCAAGAACTAGTTGTAAATGTTTGTAATCGATGATAATAACAACTAAATCAATCAAAACTTTTAATTCATAAATCTGATTAACACTAAAAGTCAATCCAATTTGAAAACAAGAGGACCATGATGGTCCTATATCGCTCACCTGAATACTAAGCAGTAAAGGTCAACAACTACCGAGTTCAATGCCAAATGATAATGAAACGAGCAGCAAATTGTCGCAAGATACGCCTGTCCCACAGCCAGGTGTCGAGGAGGTATAATAAATGCAAAGGGCAGGTAATGCAACAGCTATATTTACAAAGTCTCAAGGTGACAAAGTTCTGTTCTGGACAAGCAAGAAATACTGTATAAATGAAGATCAAAGTGAAATCGGCGTTGGGTAGAGTTATTGTTCTTGAGCGTAATATTGCAACAAATATGCATTCCAAGCTTGAAGTCGGTCTAACTTAAGATGACAAAGTTATATTCCTCACAAGCACTAAATGATGTAAAAATGAAGATCAAAGGGAAGTACCTCGAAGACAGTACACAGTGGAGTTACAAATCTTGCATACTGCACTTCCAAATATTGCAACAAATAAGCGTACCACATTTCAAGCCATTCCTACTAATGATGACAAAGTTTTGCTCCAGACAAGCAAGAAATGCTATAGAAATGAAGATCAAAGGGGAATAACTCAAAATTCGTGCTAGGAAGAGTTTTGGTTCTTTTGCACTGCACTCCTTATTATTGCAACAAACACAAATGCCAAGTTTTAAGTTTGGAGATGAAAAAATATGCTCCGAACAAAGAACTACATGTATTTTAAAGAATTTTCAACTTCAAGGGCAAATAACTCCTGTCATTCTAATCCGATTAGACCAATAACTGAACCCATCCGAGATCTTATCGCCATATATATTCTGACCAAGTTTGGTGCTGACTGGTTAATAATTGTAGATGCTAAAGTGTAAACAAGAAGAATTTTAAAAAATTCCTTCTCTATGTTAAATCATGGAACCAAAAACATAGGGCCAATTTCCATGCCAGGGTCATAGTTTGAAATATTTTGGTAGAGGGCCAGTAGATGATGCTACATGCTACATATGAAAGCTCTAGCCCTTACGGTTTTGGACAAACAGACTGTTAAAGATTTCCTTCTTTTTCTCTGAGTGAAATCCGAGAACCCACAACATGGATCACTTTCCACACTGGGGCTATAATTTGAAGTATTTTGGTAGAGGGCCACTAGATGATGCTACATACCATGCCTTACATGAGTGCTCTAGCCCTTAAGGTTTGGGACAAGATTTTTAAAAATTTCTTCTTTATCTCTATGTGAAATCTGAAAACTCACAACATAGGGCCAATTTCAACACCAGCGCCATAATTTGAAGTATTTTGGTAGAGGGCCACTAAAGTCTGTAGGGCCTCATCCAAGGAACATTCCTGCCAAGTTTTATCAAGATTGCCCATCTTGTTTTGGAGGAGAGGATTTTCAAAGAAATTGTTTACCGACGGACGGACAGATGGACGGACAAACAGACGACGGACGATGAACGATCACAATAACTCATACCCAGAGCACATAAAGGGTCACCAGATGATGCTACATGCAAAATATGAATGCTCTTGCCCTTATGGTTTGTTATAAGAAGATTTTAAAAGATTTCCTTCTATGATTTTATGTAAAATAGTGTGCGCCCGGGCAGAGCCCAAATATGATCCCATGGGGATAATTTTAACAATTTTTATAAAGGGTCACTAGATGATGCTACATGCAAAATATGAATGCTCTAGTCCGTATGGTTTGTCACAAGTATATTTCCTTCTTTGTTTCTATGTAAAATAGGGTGTGCCCGGGCAGAGCCTAAATATGACCGCAGAGGGATAATTTTAACAATTTTAGAAGAGGATCGTCAGATAATGCTACATGATATGAATGCTCTAGCCATTATGGTTTGTCAGAAGAGGATTTTTAAAGATTTCCTTCTTTGTTTCTATGTAAAATAGGCGCTCCCGGGCAAAGCCCAAATATGACCCCAGGGGAATAATTTTAACATTTTCGTAAGGGGTCACCCAATGATGCTTCAAACAAAATATGAATGTTCTCAGCCTTACGGTTTGTCACAAGAAGATTTAAAAAAAAAAATCCATTTTCAGCCATTTTGTTGCCATGGCAACCAGAGTTTTTGACGGAATTAAATTCTTGTAATACTTTTTGTAGAGCTTCATCCAAGGAACAATCCTGCCAGATTTTATCAGGATTGGCTGTCTGGTTTTGGAGGAGAAGATTTTTAAAGAAATTGTTAACGGACGGACGGACACATGGACGTGCAGTCTTAAAAGAGGACACTTGTGGGGTCGAATTGCTCTTTATTAAATGCAACCCCACAAGTCGATTTTTTAACCCCACTAATCCCTAACCCTAATACCTACCAGATGGACAGAATGCAACCCCATACAGACCCCACAACGTCCGTCTCGTAAGGGCGGACGGACGGACGACGGACGATGACCGATCACAATAGCTCGGTCGAGGTTAGATCTATTATCGTGAATGGATAGCAAACTCATGGATAATAAAATAAAAACCGTTTAGATTCGTGGGGAGCAAGGGCGGGGGTGGGGGGGGGGATCATGAATTTGTGAACTGTGGCCGTATGTACGTAAAACTATTGACAAAGGGCTTAAAACTCAAGAACAACAGCATCAATATTGAGAATATAAAATTTCCATGTTAGTTAAATGCGTCATAAATCAGTTAGTATAGGAATATGATAATATTTTGTCTCTATCGTTACGAGACGGTAGAGACACGGTCTTCACCATCACGGTGACTAGCGTAATGGAGGAGACTGTGACGGTAGTGACAAATTCATGAAAACATGTGATTCCCTGGCCGTATGACCTTTGACAATGACAAACAACAAATATATTGTAAATGTGACATCTGATTCATAAACAAACTGTGGAAGTTCGATTGTAATACAGTAAACTTTTATTTTGATGAGCGTTTGGTAAAGACTGCATAAAAAGTACGGTTTTAGCAAAGAAAACTTACCACTGTGTTTTCATGGGCCATCGTCAATGGTCAGGTTGGCGGAAAAAGAAGTGTGTTCCGAATCATTGTGACATCATACAGAGACGTAATTTGACAGGGTAATAAATCGTTATCTGTATTTTTTACACAACTTTAAGTCTGTGACGGTAAAGAAAAATATTCGTGGGACAGTTTGAGTAAAAATTTGAAGTTGAAAAAAATTGAAACAAAATGAAATTTTGGTAAAATTAGCGGACAAGTTAAAGACGTGCACCTCTTCACGATATAATGATACCATAACTGATTTGTAATAAGCTTGATGAATCCGTCTTTCATGTTATGATATATTGGCTACATAAAATGGGACAATATTGACATGAGCGTGACGGTAATTTTAGAGGTGATATTCAACTGTTTGTTTAAAGTTATGTTTAATACATTTTACTATAGATACACTTTCAATCATAATCATTTGGCCTTCAAGTCATTTAAAGAGTCTTTTAACCCTCAATCGTTTACCATTTTTGATAAATATAGAGTTGAAAAGTCTCTGCCGTCACGATATGTCTCACGTTGTGACGGTAATTTAACTGAATCATAACAGGCATTTTTATCACAATATCAACTGTATTTCACTACATGTCTAATTTGACAAAGTTTAAAAAGGGTATAAAATACTGTTGAAGGTGGATTTATGTGGAATACATCATTTTTAAAGAAACGCAACGACTGGGACAAAAAAGGTGTGTGAAATAATATGTTCTCAGAGAATGACCCATATATGCCTTGGCATTCACATCGCCAACATGTGGGCATTTATTCTTAAACGCTTCTGTATGTTCTGCAAGAGAACTGCAGCCATTCTGCGTGATCGGGATACACTCGGTCAACAATGCTGGACCGATCGGCATTTTTCTGTACTGGATCCACATACTTCGGTAAGATTTCGGCAACCTTTCGCATACTGTTCGGCGTATCACTGCCAAACGAGCCCCGTTTGCCAAGCTCCGCCCATTTTCATCTTGAAAGCTCCCCGAAATTAGCCATTTTTCATCTAGAACCCTTCGACAAGCAATCGGGGTTGTAGTGGAGGGCAGGCCTAAGAGAGAAACAACTCGACCGGACTTGCTGAATGAGTATATACCATCAAGTATATTTGAGCCATGCCCTCTAAAAGGAGGGCTGAATGCATCTCCACGACGTATGATACCACTCCAGATCATCACATAGTTATTGAACCATTACAGCCACTTTTTGAACAACCGACTTAATCATGAGGTAGACTGGTCCTTTGACTTACAGAATATTTACCAATATCGAAGAGTAGAGGCCCAGGTCAGCCTGCGCAGTCCGCGCAGGCTGACCTGGGCCGATACTCTTCGCAGATGCATTAAGCCCCCTATTCACAGAGTACGGCTCATTACAAGAAGTTCTCTGCAGTTCCAGGAGGTTGCGAGTCAAGTGTTTATCCATCTATTGTGTTACTGAAAGCAAGGGTAGACCACATAGTAAGCATAACCATGTGTTCTTTTGTGTCCTTAAATGGTTTGCTTGTGAAAAAAAGTACGTAAAAAAAAAAAAGAAAAAGGTGATTACTAACATTTTCTCCTGCGTCCACAATGTTTGTACCTTGTTATAATGCAGGAGTGTACAGGAAAATATTTAACGGCGTAAAGGGGAAAAAAAAGCCCGTCCGGGTAGTTCACTGGTTAGCATATCGAGCTCATGACCTCGTGATTGTGAGTTCGATACCCGGCTGAGGGCAAACTTTCTTTCTGGCCATTTTTCATCTCTCACCTCTGATGCATGTGAGAAAAAGAGTCAGGGATTTTGAACGAAAGTTATGCCAGCACTGGTGTGAGAAAGTCAGGAAACACGTGCGTAGGTGCACCGAGCGTCGTGATATGAGTTAAACCGTTAAAACAGCGTTAAACTAAATTAATCATTTAAAAGAATAAAACTGCTTATTGAGTAATATTTTGTCACATAATCTCCCTTGTTTTCACTGTAATATAGATCTACCCTTTACGAATTTTCTTATCTTATACACGTTTGATATCAAATTTACAAGTGTGACGTCATTTTTGACGTCATTTTGTACGTATGACATAGAAGTGATTGGGTGTTATGGATATTACCGCGGGTGCATTTGGCTTGCAACACGCGAAAAGGGGCATTCGGACATTTCCGTAAAGTGTCGTCTCGGATCAGCCTGGGCAATCCGCACAGGCTAATCCGATACGAAACCTTGCTTTTTTATGTAGCTTTCTATTTTGCCCATGTCTACTGTAGCACAAAATCAAATGTAGTCGTAAAGTGCCGTCTCGGATTAGCCTGCGCGGACTGCGCAGGCTAATCCGGGACGACACTTTACGCAAATGTCCGAATGTACCTTTTCGCGTGTTGCACTCCATTTATGAATGTTTTTGCAGCATCTGCTTTATATTTTATGAAATATTATGTGATAAAAATAAAACGACATGAGCGGCCGTTTGAGATATGATTTTATTAAATTCGTCAAGGAAAAATGTTATTAAGCTCGCCAAAGGCCCGCTTAATAACATTTCCCTTTACTCGTTTAACAAAATTTTATCTCAAAAGCCCACTCATGTCATATCCTATATATAGATCTATATCAAGTAACTTACCTACCATGACAGTACTGACTTATGACTGTGACTGTTTTTTATTTTTTTTTTCCTGTCTTGAACTTCTGTTTCTTGTTTCTTTTTCGTTACTTTTTGTAATATTTCTATTTCAATTCTTAGCTCTCTCTTACTGCGTTTCTTTTCTTTCTCAAACTTCGATGTTTTTGTATTTGAGCATAGCGCTGTTAGAACTTGATAATTTGTGCTGTAAAGGAAGGGCCAAATCAACCTGTGAGAACTTGTGGCCCAACCCATATTTCAACTTATCAGAAATAAAATATGTTCAAAATAACTCACCTACCATACCAGTTCTGCCTTATGACTGTGAGTCAGATATAATGAACTTTTTGCAATTGTTTTGTATGAATGAACGAGCAAATTGTTATGGGAGACCACACCTTCATGCATGGTTTTATCCCGGTTTAAATACAATACCTAACACTGCGCTAGGGAGA
This sequence comes from Tridacna crocea, assembly GCA_943736015.1. Taxonomy (NCBI): domain Eukaryota; kingdom Metazoa; phylum Mollusca; class Bivalvia; order Cardiida; family Cardiidae; genus Tridacna; species Tridacna crocea. The sequence goes on from OX031069.1 coordinate 24,644,137, forward strand.
ATTCCCTTTTCAAAAGCTCATTAGTTAAGGTGTTGGCTCTTCGTTCGGGCGTTCCATTTTAGAATCCTGCCCAGTCCCTGTATTTCTGCGATGTATTTCTTAATTTGTTCCTTTGTTACGGACTTTAATAATTGATCGTATTAGAAAACGAATTAATAAATAGGCAGGAAGACGAACGAATAAACAAACAAATGATGGAAAGTTGAAAGACGGACAGATGGACAAGTCAACGAACTAGCCTATGATCAAATAAATGAACGATCGAACGAAAAAACGAATGGATAAATGGACTAATGGACGATCGAACGATCGATTGAATGAGGGATTGAACGAATGAGCAACTGAAATTAAAAGAATGAATAGGAACGAACGAATGAACGAACGAAATGATACTCCACAAACTCATGAATGAATTTAGACTGAAAAGAAAAAAACTGACAATATAAGGTCAGTTGTGGCTTTTATCAGGACAAACATTACACTAGGAAGTTTTAAACAGGCCAGCCTTACAGCCTTAACCCTTACGCTTCGAAGTGCGATTCAAGGACCTTTAGCGGACAGTGTAGATCAAGATCAGACTGCACAGAACGTGCAGTCTGATCTTGAATCTACACTGTCCGATTAGATATTTTTCCCCATAAAGAATAAGTTTAAAACAGCAATATATGGGTTTCTTAAGGATCGGTTTGAAAGTTTCATGTCATTGATTTATTAGGTTAACATGGACATAAGTGTAATTATATTCTTTACTTAAACATGTACGAAATTAGGCAATTTTTATCCGCATTTGCTTCTAAAAATAAAGTGATAATAATACAAATGACCAATAGCGCTTTTTACTACACTGTTTTATAAATTGTTTGTATATTTTCATATTTTTCATATATTTCTAAAGGCTCTAACCCCTTTTCCGCAATGTTTTTGAAGTAGAATGTAGATTATTTCGAAATGTGTATGTGGGTCATTGTAGTAATGAATTGGATCTACATTTTGTTACGTGAGGGTTCCTTGATTTGAAAAGAGTTCGTGATATGTGTGGGTTTACTTGAAACGTCATTTTATACTTCTGTGTTATCTCAATATCTATTGCGAAATAAGGAAAATTAAAAAATAAAAATAAACACGTGTTAACTCGTTTTAACGCACAGTGGATTTACCATGAGAAGAAGACTGTAGAAGTCAGGTTTGACAATTTCGTATTAATTTATTATTAGTTATTATTTATGTTTTAAACCTTTTCACTTTTGATTTCATTTTTTGATATCTTAGAACGTTTTTTACTTTCGATATCTTAAGTATGTTTTCTGCTTAATCTTTTACTAAACAGTCCCTGGCTTATACGACCCTGAGATAGAAAACATTGTGGGAAAAGGAGAAAATGCTGGTAACCAGCATTTTCTCCTTTTCCTGCAATGTTTTCTACTCTTCTAAAGTCAAGTTTCATTTTTTTGAGTTATGTTATTTTATCGTCTGGAAATGCTTTGAATTTGGACAATTTTTGTCGTTTGGTAAAGAGTTAACCGATCCCATGATTTAACAACGTCAAATGTGATCAAAACTAAAGTAATGTTTGAACAGTGATATAAATCTTTCCCAATCGATAATTTTTTTATTCATTCGAATTCAAAACATCTGCAAACCAAGTTTTCAACACTGTTACAAATATATTCAAGTTATCTGATAGGATGGAAAACATTGTGGAGAAAGGAGAAAATGCTGGTTACCAGCATTTTCTCCTTTTTCAACAATGTTTTCAAAAACTATTTCCAACAGAGATGTTATTAAAACTCGGGATTGTTTGGTAAAAACTAAAAATTTCTAACACCGAACAGCCGAAAAACATACGAGATCATCGCCAAAAACGGGATCACCAGCATTTTAACCATTTTCTTCGATTTTTCCTAACCTGTTTAACACAAATTCTATCGTCTCAACCTAATTCACTTTGTGGTCTGCAAAAGTTTTCAATGTGGAGTTAAGATTATTTCAAAGAAAACCCAACTTTCAGTTTGAATTCTTAACAAAAAACCTTCCGTGTCTCATGACCCAGGGGAAAAGGTCTTTTTGAAAACAAAATAGTAACCAGTTTTTTTCCCACATGTTTACAAACATTTTTCAAAAGGGTTTCTTCCATAGGGTCATGAAACTATGGGATTATGTGGAAAAAAGTTTCAACAACCCAAACCCTTTATCGATAGTCTGCATGGGGGTCAAGAAGACGGATTGATTACGGAGGGCTGTCTTCTTGAAGAGTCAAGAAGACGGATTGATTACGGGGGGCTGTCTTCTTGAAGAGTCAAGAAGACGGATTGATTACGGGGGACTGTCTTCTTGAAGAGTCAAGAAGACGGATTGATTAGGGGGGCTGTTTTCTTGAAGAGTCAAGCAGATGGATCGATTACGGGGGCTGATTACGGGGGGCTGTCTTCTCGAAGATCAAACAAATGGATCGATTACAGGGGCTGTCTTCTCGAAGATCAAACAAATGGATCGATTACGGGGGCTGTCTTCTCGAAGATCAAACAAATGGATCGATTACGGGGGCTGTCTTCTCGAAGATCAAGCAAATGGATCGATTACGGGGGCTGTCTTCTCGAAGATCAAGCAAATGGATCGATTACAGGGGCTGTCTTCTTGAAGATCAAACAAATGAACCGATTAAGTGGACTGTCTTCTCGAATATCAAGCAAATGGATCGATTACGGGAGCTCTATTCTTGAAGATCAAGCAAATGGATCGATTACGGGAGCTGTCTTCTTGAAGATCAAGCAAATGGGTCGATTACGGGAGCTGTCTTCTTGAAAAGTTAAGCAAATGGATCGATTACGGGAGCTGTCTTCTTGAAGATCAAGCAAATGGATCAAGTATGAGGGACATCTTCTTGAAGAGTCAAGCAAGCATGCATCTTCGCGAGCCAAGGTCACGATCACTGCGTGGATCTTACCTTGCCGGATCGAGCCCGATTCCGAGATTCCCACGACACGCCCCCCTCCCCCCGGTGGATGCTGCTTATTATCTTCCTTTACATCACATTTCTTATAGCCAATGAAATATCGTTTTACAAACCGTTTACGAATACAATAATTCAACATAAAGCAATAACCACAACGTACTTCAACATTCCACGGTCAGGTGCTGGGATATAGCCTAAAACCTCTGATAATTGATTGGTCACATTGAGATTTTCTGTAAATATTGGCAGTGTTTTCGAAACTCAAGCGAATGGATCGATTACAAGAGATATATTTTTTTTTTCTACTAGTAAGCAAATGGATCGATAACATGAGGATGTCTTTTTTGACTAGCAAGCATACGGATCGGTAACTGGGCCGTCTTTTCGAAGGATAAGTAGAAGAATCAATAATGAGGGTCGTCTTTTCAAAATACAACTAGACAGGTCGAGTACGAGAATGTCTTTTTTAATGACTTGCAGGCGAATCGATAACGGGGACGTCTTCCTGAATGCCAAGTAGACGGATCGATTACCGTCTCAGTCATTTCAGCGCTTTGATTGTTGTTGATAGCTTGACATTAAATTCTTGTCAAAGGCGTAGCAAAACCGTTATCCGCTCTTTGCTAAAGAATTCTCCCTTTTAACAACCACCAGGAAAATTGCGTCAGAGAACAATATGGGGAAAAAGAAGAAAATGCGGGTAACGAGCATTTTCTCCTTTACATACAATGACTTGTAACCCTTTCAAGACAAATAGTTGAGTTTCATTATATATTTACTTACTATACCCCGTCGAAGGCAGAGGGATATAGCTTCAACGTTGCTCATCCGTCCATCTGTCCGTTCTTCCGTGTATCCGTACGGGACAATATCTCCAATAACATTGGACGGAATTTCATGAAACTTTATACGTGTGTACAATAACCTTTTCCACCGACATACCTTTTTTTCTGTTTCTTTTTTATTCGATGCAAAATGGCCGACTGGGAGCGATTTTGGGTTACGGAGTCGCTTAAATTTTTGAAAAGATCTTTTTCAGCGAGGAATATCATTTCAATGAAATTGCTTCTTCATGCATTTTTCTTCTGCAGATACTTTCAGCTTGGTCTAATCTTTTGTCGTTTGCTTAAAAGTCTATAATGAAAAGAAAGACTATGTGTGATTATTCATGCGGAATGATTTATGGGTAATGAATGAAAGTTATGTTTTCGATAATTAACCGAAAATATTAACACCTATGCGCTAAGAGCGATTCGGGAAGCTTTTCGGCGGACAACGTAGATTAAGATCAGACTGCACGAAATGTGCAGTCTGATCTTGGATCTATACACTGTCCGATAGTTTATTTTTTCTTGTTAACCGATTACCACACAATCCCTACTTTTGACGACCCTAAGAAAGAAGCCATTGAAAAAAATTTTGGGAAAAGAAGAAAATGCTGGTAACCAGCATTTTCTCCTTTTTCCACAAAGTTTTCTATCCTTCACAAAAAAAAATTTAAAAATTTCAGTCACTTTTTCCTTTTTACTTTGCTTTCGAGCTGTACAAACCTAAAATTTTGTTGTTTGGTAATGGGTTAAATTAGCCGAGTCCCTGTAGCTCAGTTGGTAGCGTGCAGGACCAGGACCATGAAGTCGCTGGTTCGATCCGTGGCTCGAGCAATTTCTTTCCGAGGATTGATGATCGTCTCTGCGACAGGATTCATTCCTCTCTGACCGCTGACCATTGATTCGACCATTGCTTTTGTAGTAAAGCAGCCAGTGGCTTGGAAAGAATATTATGTTGAGTGCTGGTCGAAGAAACTCCAGGTAAGCAAGGGTAGGTGCACTGGCCGTTGAGATATAACTGAAATAATGTTGGAAGTGGCGTTAAAAACCTTACAGCTAGCCAACCAGCTAACCTGTTAAGCTAGCAGTACTTAGATTTTTACTGTTGAGTAGAAACTTTCGTTTAACCCATTACCACACAATCCCTACTTTTGATGACCCTGAGAAAGAAGCCTTCGGAAAACATTGTGGGAAAAGGAGAAAATGCTGGTAACCAGCATTTTCTCCTCTTCCCACAATGTTTTCTACTCTTCACAAAACTTTTTTTTTTTTCAATTTTCAGTCGCTTTTATTTTATCGTCTGCAAATGTATTCGATTTAGACAAGCCTAAAATATTGTCGTTTGGTAATGAGTTAACCAATTAAGCAGTTGCAGTTGATTGCTTGATTGCTTGATTGATTGATTGATTGTATGGTGTTTAATGCCGTTTTCAACGTTATTTCAGTTATATCGCGGCAGCCAGTGCACCTATCCATGCTTTCCTGGAGTCTCTTTTACCTCTACTCCGCACAATTTTCTTTCAAAGCCACTGGCTACTTTCCCGCATAATCATCATCGAGACAATGGTCTGAGGTGGGAGAGGAATGAATCCTGTCGCGGTGACTATCATCAATCCAAGGAAAGAAATTGGCCGAGCCAGGGATCATTGCCAGGGCTCGAACCTTAGAACCCGTGTTCTCAAGTCATGCACGCTACCGACTGAGAAACCCGGGGCTCAGCTAGCATTGAAGTGTTAACTATAGATCTAACTGCAAGGGAGACATTATTAGTTGTACGGTTAGGTGGCATGGGACTTGGAAACTTGTTCACGGCTGTTGATATTCATGTCGCCCTGAGCCGAAGGCGAGGTGGCGACATGATTCACCATAGCCGTGAACAAGTTTCCAAGTCCCCTGCCACCTGACCGTACAACGAATTTATTATACTGCAAAGTTTTATCCTTTCAAAGCGTGTTAAGCGAAATTTTCCTGTTTTATAATTTCACGAATCGAGTATGCTGACGAAATAGAAATTCCCCTCTGTGTGCCCAAATTCAATGAAAACTGACGTCACTGGAAACTGACGTCACTAAACGTGCAGTTTGGTGCGTAACTGTGCAGTCTGGTGATGGATCGACGCCGCCATTTTGGATGATGTATTGCACGTGTAGTGATGTTTACGGGGCACTCAAAAGGGAAACTGGTTTTACATAGTTTTTGCCAGGGAACATGATATTATGTTCCCAGCATGTTAACCAATCAGATCACGAGAAATTTCTTTGCAGTATAATAAATATAACTTTTGCCAATGGCGTAGATAAAGATCAGACAGTACAGAACGACCAGTCTAATCTTGAAACAACACAGACCTCTACCTGGTGCAGCGAAAGTGTTAAAAAATGATGTAAATCTGATAAATGGTGGTTGGATGAGGGAATAAAAATGTATGCATATATTACTGAATTTTCTTTGCAAATATTTTTTAAACGATTAATCGAAATTTTGCCCATTTAATAACCATATTTTAATTTTGAATGAAAAAAAAGGCTCGCTTTTCTTATGATAGGCCTTGCGTTATATGTAGAGGATATTTGTTTTTTTACAGTGAAAGATAGAAATTTATTTATTATATCGAGTGAATATCATCGGTAATATTTTCACGAGTGGCTGTTCGCTCGATGAAATTTTTGATCTTGCACCGAAATATTTTTCTATATCATGTTTTTATGTTTTTAACCCTTTCGGGGTCGGGGTTCAATCAAAATCCAGGACAGTTCTTTTCGATCATTTCCCGTGGACTACCCCCTCCACAGAGCAACGTATTAGAGTTTTACGCCAAGCACATGAAATTAAAGGATAATTACGTCATTTTCCATCTGGTTGTGAGGCACGTACATTTTACCTAGGTAACTAATACACGGGAACAACTGTTTCCGCATTCGATTAGAGAGTTAATTATTAAAATCGGTATTTTCGCTGGTCATAACCATGAAATATCGAAAAATATTTCACCTATTTTTCTCGATAACCTACAGGAAAGCATGGAATGTCCCTTTACCCCATAAGGCATTTCTATGGTATCTTTAATAGACCTTAAATAACAGCAAGGATAAAGCTTTTTCTATTTTGTATATGACACCTTTTGATAGCATAGAAAATTGTGACAAAAAGTGAAATTGCTCGTCACGAGCAATTTCACCTTTTGCCACAATGTTTTCCGAAGGCTCCTACAATTAATGCGTTGAAATGAGTATCTATGGAGTAAAGGATTAACTTTTTTCATCACTTTTTTTTCTAAATTTCGAAAAGGTGTGGAATGACTTAAAGGTGGGTATTTAGAATTTTTACATCAGACCGAATTAAAACATATATGATTTATATTATTAAAATTTATATGAAAAAACACTACAAATCCACAATAATTAAGAGTCATAAAATTATCAAAAAAAAATTTTTTGATGGTATTCCCTTAAAAGGCTACGTAGCCTCTTAAGCTATTTTTAGATTTCGCGCCAAAAATCAATAAAGCATTGTGGGAATGTCGAGCGACTGGCACGTGACTAATAACGCTTAAATTCCATTACATAACAAACATGTAATAATAATTTTCCATAATGTCTTCTTCGGACGGATGTTTGAAACTTTGTCTGTGTTTTCCTGTATTTAAATGAGAATTGATAATCTAAAAATAGAACGTGTCTCCCGTTGGTGTCAACTTGGTGCGTAATAAATCTCTAATTTCTCGGTTATCGGATGGTTTTCGACTACTGGGGGTTTTATGTACGCAAATTAAAAGGCGTGGGAGTAAAAGGATGTTTTTTTTTTTCATTTTTGTAAAAGTTTCGTCCCAAAATCTGAAGGGCCACCTTTAAAGCCTTGAAGCTGTTAAGTGCATTTTAACGCCTTCCAGAGTGAAAATGGGACTTAACGCATGCGCAAAAAGTATCGACCCATGTCAGCCTGTGCAGTCCGCGCCGGCTGACATGGATCGATACTTTTTAATATTGGTTAAATTCTTGGTGTGTTAAAGAACCAGTCTACCTCCTGATTAGACAAAATTGTTTTTTGGGATCCATAATAATGGGATTACTTTCTGGTGATGATGCCTCATAGAGATGTGTTATACCTTTGTATTCCAGAGCACAGCTTACATATATTTGGCGCGAAAAGAATAACAGACTTGATAAATTGCCCTAATAAGATGAAAATCATGCATAATTTTTCTAAACCAGGTCATTAAGCTTTGGCATATTTAATGAATTAGACAATGAAAAAAAAGAAATCCTACGATATTAGCTGCATATATTATGTAATGAGTGTTGCCAGTTTAAATTCAACGACCTTGTTTTATATGTTATCTTAAAGTACGTCAATATTTCATTATTTTATACCGGCTAGATTCCATTCTACAAGGACACATCTATCTAATTTGGGCACTCTGGGTACAGAACCGGACTACTTTTCTACGCAACAATCACTAATTTGAATTGCAAACTAAAAGAACGTTTGCTCAATAAAACCGGCCTACCTGATGCGATGCATTCAGGTATGATCAACAGTTTAGAGAAATCTGGAGCTAAATCAAGCCTGATTTCTCCTCAAACGTATTGATAAAAACCACTGCTACTTTATAGCGCGTATTACTACAATCCCCCCAAACTTGGGGAGAGTGATGCGTCATATCAGACAGGTCGAATCTTCGAAGAATATGAAATACGCAGACAACGGTCAATATTCAGCATAACGACGGATTTTCGGTTTGTCGTAACGCATCGCAAACCACATAAGCTGAACAATGATGAAGGCCCCCTTGAAGGCCCCCTAAATTGGGGCACTTAATACAGATAAAAAGACTGAGGTTTCTGACTTTTCAGACTTCCTTCAACTTAATTTGAGAGGTCATCAGACCTCTCCAACAGTGGTGAGTTTAAAAGGCAGACTGCCACAGAATTTGCTGTCTAATTCTATTTCTTCAAACTCTTCAACAAACGATACAATTTCAGGCTGGTCGAAATTGAAAGACTTTTGCAGACGACAAACTAAATGTTGCACAATTAAGATTCTTTTTTTCTTTGTAAGGGTAGAAAAACATTGTTGGAAAAGGAAAAAAATACTGGCTACCACCATTTTTCATTTTTCATTTTTCCACAAGGTTTTTATTTCTTAAAGACCTTCAGAGGGCGAGGTCACCCAGGTCCGTATTCATCGACGATTCCTTAGAATATTCCTCGTCTTATTTTCCAAGATTTTCTAAATATGAAAGAAAAACATTTTCTGACATCTTCGGGGGCCAAGGTTACGATCACTAGGTGGATCTTACCATGACGGATTGAGCCCGATTTCGAGATTCCCGCAATACACCCCCTATTGAATGTTGGTTATTATCCCCCTTTACATCATATTTCTGGTAGCCAATGAAATGTCGTTTTACAAACCACTTACGATACAAAAAATTAACATGAATTAATAACCACAAATGCTTCGACATTACATCGTAAGGTGGTGGAATATAGCCTAAAACCTCTGATAATTGATTGATCACACTGAAACTTTTTGTAAATATTCTTTGTCTATGTTTATTTGGTAATAAACCATTACAGATACTGTGCACATCCACCGAGTTATCCATGTTTACCTTCTATTCTTATTCGAAAGGTCGCGATTTGATTCGTTCAGCTAGAGCACCCAATGAAAATGTGTATGGGGGATGTAAAAATCAAGCTCCATACCCTTAGTGGATCGTCACCCTTGGCGTGCGAAGATGACTTTCTGAATGCCTAAACCAAATTACTTAACCCATCTAAAGTTATGTTACTTTCAGTTATAGGAGATTCTGGAGAATAAAATAAAAAGAGACCAGCTCCCCATAGCTCAATGGGTAGAGCTTAGGACTCGAGAGAATGAAATGTTTCGAGTCCCTTGAGATGCGTTGGTTTGATCCCAACGGCTGGCCATCTAAAATTACTAACAGTCTTTCGGATGAGACGTTGAAACGAGGTCCCGTGTGACGGTGCTATACACCGAGCACGTCAAAGAAACGGGCGTGACTTAGTTTGGGTTTCGTCCTGTATCTGCGCCATCCCCCTAACAATACTATCAGCCCTCAGGGGGTAAAACCGGTGGCGACAATAAATAAACGCAAATTCAATCAAGATAAAAAAGGGACAAGTCTGCATAGCTCAATAGATAGAGCTTAGGACTCTAGAATGTAATGTTTCGAGTCCCTTGAGATGTGTTGGTTTTATCCCAACGGCTGGCCATCTGAAATTACCAACAGTCTTTCGGATGAGACTTTGAAACGAGGTCCCGTGTGACGGTGCTGTACACCGAGCAACTGGGAAAAAAACAGGCGTAACTTAACTCTTTACCACACGAAAAAATTTTAGACTGGTCCACATTGAAAGCATTTGCAGACGACAAAATGATGGGGACTGAAAAATTGAAATTTGTTCTGGGAAGGGTAGAAAACACTGTGGGAAAAGGAGAAAATGCTGGTTACCAGCATTTTCTCCTTTTCCCACAGTGTTTTCAAAAGGCTTTTTTTCTCAGGGGCGTCAAAAGTAGGGATCGTGTGGTAATGGGTTAAGGTGGGTTTCGTCCTGTATCTGCACTATCCCCCGTAACAACATCAACACCCTTTTGGGGGCGTTCATATGGGCAACTGGTGGCGACAATAAATAAACGCAAATTCAATTAAAAGATAAAAAAAAAACCTTTCTCATAAATGGTTGGCGAATACAGGCCCATACACTTCTATAATGGCACATTAGCCTCGGTTGATATATCCACAAAATCATCCCAATACTGTGCGCAGCCTATCTCATTTGCAATTGTTAAAAGGGAGGTAATTGTGCTTGCCACATAACCGACCATGTTACCTCTAAATATATTGTTATGGGAAAAAGCTTTATGAGTAGATTTTTTACAACGAATGTAAATTTTGATATAACGATTACTTAAGTATAAAAAAAGCCACAAACCTAGAAAAAAAGAGGAAGCACTTACGAACGTTTGTACCTACAAATCTTCAAGATATATTGTACTCGTAAAAAATGTGACCCGTCGCGCAAAAAGGGACCTCACGCAGTGCTAATATAGGTACATTTACTTCGTTCGCAAATGGAATTCACTTGCATACTTTGTGTTTATGATTTAAAGAAATGAAATATAGGTGATAATTTCATCTGATGACTCCCAAATTTGTATTTTGTGTAATAAAGGTCAGGTATTTCGGTATGTCAGGACTTGACTGGCGAGTATTTCGGTGATTGTTCTTCACGTGAATCAATGATAAATGTATACTAACGAAATTTTTCTGCAATCTTCTACATTAATCTTCCCTATAGTGATCATCACTTTAACTAATCGTGTTTTATGTGAAAAAGAGCCAAATCTTGCAGAGGTTTAATCCCTAAATCAACAAATATCTAAAGCGTCGAGCAGGGATTTTGGTGGACTTCGCCTGTCTCGGTGCATTGTTTACATCGGGCCCCAATGATATACATTGTTATTTTGTCATTATGATTTTAACTAACAGCCCTTCATCTCTATTGACATTATTTGGGTCAAATTCCACAAAAAAAGATAAATCTGTTGAACTTCAATAGCAATCATAACACAGTAATAAAAAATTAGGAGTATTTCGGTGGTATTTCGGTATTTCTGTGATTCGTCGGACCGCCTTCTGGGAACTGCATAAAGTGTCGGCCCTGGTCAGACTGCGCGAACGCGCAGGCTGCCCAGGGTGAACACTTTTCGCTTCTTATGATATTTTCTGTATGAAAAGTGGTCATTTCACCTTACTGTACAGTCATTTTTGAATTATCAACTTAGATTGACGTGTACTATCGTTGATCTGTTTGCATCTAATTGATGTACGGAAGTCCCATATAGTCCTTTTTCGTGTGACGGGTCACAAAAACATTAATGTTTCAACTTTTTTGTGCATCGTTGAGCGTTATTCATATAATCGATATTCAAGTTCTTTTTAACCCTTTACTTCATAAGGCATTTCTATGGTATCTCTAATTGACCCTAAATAACAGCAAGGATAAAGCCGTTTCTTAGACGTAATTATGACACCTTTTGATAGTGTAGAAAACATTATGGCAAAAGGTGAAATTGCTCGTCACGAGCAATTTCACCTTTTGCCACAATGTTTTCCAAAGGCTCCTACAAGCAAAGCGTAGAAATCAGTGCGTATCATATGGAGTAAAGGATTAAACCTTTAGTACCACTGGAAGTTTATTTGTGTTTATTTAACCAAGAATGTTGTCTAACTGTTAGAATATAATGTAGCACAAATACATATCTGATGAAGTATCTGAAAGGAGGAAGAGTATAATTTATGGCATTGTATTTTTTGTTTTCGTAGTGTATTGTATTGTGCTGAATGCATTGTATTGTAAAGCACATGTGAGTTTGTGCATTCGTAACAAGCGAAAACCGGTATGCTTCCAATATCCGGAAAGATCACGGAAATGTGAATGCATTATCGATATCCAATGGGAGCGAGCTGTTTCTTGGTTTTACCCTTAACCGAACAACATAAATTTTTAGTCTCGTCTATATTGAAAAACATTTCCAGACGATAAATCAAATATTGTTTAAATGATCGAATTTTTCTTCGAGGTTTTTTTTTTTTTTTTGAAAAGATAGAAAACAATGTGGGGAAAGGAGAAAATGCTGGATGCCCAGCATTTTCTCCTTTCCCCACAATGTTTTCAAAAGCTTTCCTTCGTCGCAGATAAACGCGGGATAGTCTCGTTAAAGGTTAGGTAAAGTCAGGCAGTCGGATTTTGTAATGAAAGCAGACAATTTCTTCCTGGTGTCGAACAACTGCAAGTAAGTGCAATTTAACTGCCTGTACGCTCCGATTGTGAATATTTCTTTTTTACGCAATCAAGTTCCGGTAGAATTGTTCTTTTCTTTATTTCTTCAGTGTTTAACATCATTTTCAACAGAGGTGTTGAAAATCATTTTTAACAAATGTGTTAAATGTTATGTTCAACAAATGCTTTAACTCTTTACCAAACACAAAACTTTAGACTGGTCCTAATTGAAAGCATTTGCAGACGACAAAATAAAAGTGACTGAAAATTTGAAACTTGTTTTGGGAAGAGAAGAAAACATTGTAGGAAAAGGAGAAAATGCTGGTTACTCTTTTCCCACAATGTTTTCCGAAGGCTTCTTTCTCAGGGTCGTTAAAAGTCGGGGTTGTGTGGTAAAGAGTTAAACGTCATTTTTTCTCAATAAATGTGTTAAACGTCATTTTCAACAAATGTGTTAAATGTCATTTTCAGTAAATGCTTTAAACGTCATTTTTTTTCAACAAATCTGTTGAACGTCATTTGCAATAAATGACTGTGTTGAATGTCATTTTCAACAAAAGTGTAAACGTCATTTGCAACAAATGTCTGTAACGTCATTTTCAAAATTGTTTTAGTTATATATAATGGCGGTATAAATTTGTACCAATCTTTGGATATATTTCGTAAGTTTCTGGGTGAGACAGGGTATGAATGCACGATATACATATAAATCTTTATTTGCATAGGAAAAAAGAATCACATTTTCGTATTTCTTTTCATTTTTTGTTTTTCAATTGTACTGGCGTGGGAAAATACGTGTGTGGTAATTCACTCTTTTCATGCTTTCTTTTCTGTCTGTCTGTCTTTCCGTCCGTCCATCCGTCCATCCGTCCGTCTATCTCTCTCTCTCTCTCTCTCTCTGCCTCTCTCTCAGTGAGCTATATATTAACTTGTATTAAATGTGATTTTAGTATGGTGAAAGGATTGAAACGCAAGACGTGCTATGCATTTTCACACGCACGACACTTCTATCCATCTTCAGTCTGTCCCTATACATATAAGCCTTGCTCTGGCAAAAAGGGGCTTATTGCATTTGCGAAAAGTAGCGACCCAGGCCAGCCTGCGCACTGCGCGCAGGCTGGCCTGGGTTGGAATTTTTCGTTATTGTTTCCTATTTCTGCATGTCAAAAGATCAGTTAAAGATAAACAAACAATACGATTGGTTACAATAACAGCCAATCAGATCGCCTGGTTCAAAATTCAGCATCATACATGTACTTTAGCCGGTATCGATGATCCGACACGTAACTTGCTCTGAATTTATTGATGAGAAAATTTTTTATTTCGTATTTTGCACTGTTTGCAACAAACAAGCCCTTTATATATTTCATCAGAATACATTAACTCTTTGACCACCAGTCTTTTTCAACCTACTAGATGAAGGGACATTTTGTTATTGTTAGAAAAATAAGGGACGGGGTGTCGATTCGGGATAAGGATGCAATGCACGTTATGAGCAGTCTGATCCTGATCACGCTTTTTGCAAAAAAAAAAAAAAAATCCTGCCATTGGCTTTCAAGTGCAAAAGTGAATTCTTTAACCCATTACCACACAATGCCTACTTTTGCTAACCTGATAAAGAAGCCTTTATAAAACATTGTTGGGAAAAGGAGAAAATGCTGGTAACCAGCATTTTCTCCGTTTCCCGCCATGTTTCTACCCTTCACAAAACCTATATCAAATTTTCAGTCACCTTTATTTTGTCGTGTGCAAATGCTTTCGGTTCAGACAAGCCTAAAATGTTGTCGTTTGGTAATGAGTTAAAGAAGTTAAAGGAAGCCATTTAACCCATTTCCACACAATCCCTACTTTTGACGACCCTGAGAAAGAAGCCTTTAGAAAACATTGCGGGAAAAGGAGAAAATGCTGTAACCAGCATTTTACCCTATTCCCACCATGTTTTCTACTGTTTACAAAACAAGTTTCAATATTTCAGTCACTTTTATTTTCTCGCCTGCAAATGCTTTCGATTTGGACAAACCTAAAATTTTGTCGTGTGGTAATGAGTTAAGCATGAAAGCGCTCGATAAACTCAACGGATATTTTCGGTCTAGAATACGACGTATCAAATGCAATTTTGTAGTTGCTTTTTTCCTGTAGTGTTTAGCAAAGCAGACAATGTACTTTTTGTGCAGTCTGACCTTTATTTTCACTGGCTATACAAAGCCAACTTAAGTAGTGGGATTGTTAAAATAGGTTTAATGAGAGATATATGACACATGTGGGCCTACTTTTTATCCCCCGCCGAAGGCGGAGGGATATAATTTTAGCGTTGGCCGACCATACTTTCGTCGGTCCATCTGTGTGTCTGTTCGAGAGAATACCTGCAGTGCCATTAGACGGAATTTCGTGAAACTTCATACATGTGTACAATAACCCATTCCGCCGATATGCTTTTTTTTTTTATTCGATGAAAAATAGGCGACTCGGAGCGATTTTAAGTTACGAAGTCAAGTAAATTTTTCGGCAGGGGTATCATTTCAACGAAAATGCTTTTATCACATAACTCTCCTTGTTTTCAATGTAATAGAGTCATTACGAATTTTCTTGTCTCACACATGTGTGAGATAAGAAACTAGTGCTCTATTTGGTCAACACTTTGTAATTATACGCTTCATGTCTTAAACAATGCTGACCTAAACGTTTCTGAAGGAAATTAACGGTCAAAGTTCTTATCGTGATGAAGTTGTTAATTTAATCACTGTAACATTTTGGACTATAATTCTTGTTGCAGTCCTGTGATAAATAGAATCTGACACTCGCTGGTTTTTAAGATAAATTTTTTTATTAAACTCGTCCACCAAAAAATGTTATTAAGCTCACCAAAGGCTCGCTTAATAACATTTTTGTAGACTCGTTTAATTAATTTTTATCTCAACAACCAACTCATGTCAAATTCTGTATGTATACTGTAAGTTTTCCTCTGTCTGTGAAATCTAAGCCGTTGTTATGTTTCAGTTCGCTTTTTTAGCTCACCTGAGCACAACGTGCTCAAGGGGAGCTTCTAGGGTCACTGGGTGTCCGTCGTCCGTCGTGCGTCGTGCGTCGTCCGTCGTCCGTCGTGCGTCGTCAACAATTCTTTAAAAATCAACTCCTCCTAAACCGCTGGGCCAATTTGGACCAAACTTAGCAGGAATGCTCCTTGGGAGGTCCTCTTCAAAACTTGTTCACAGAATTTGATTCCGTCAAAAACTCTGGTTGCCATGGCAACCAAATGGAATTTTTTAGCTAATTCTTTAAAAATATTGTCCTCTGTAACCGCTGGTCGGATTTTGAAATTATTTCACAGATATGTTCCTTGGGTGACCCTTTTAAAAACTGTTCGTGAAATTTTGATCCGTCAAAAATTGTGGCTCTGGTGAATGGGGGCTACTTGCACTATACAGAAATTAAGGAATTCTTTAAAAATCTTCTCCTCTGAAACCGCTGGTCGGATTTTGAAATAATTTCACTGATATGTTCCTTGTGTGACCCTTTTCAAGAATTGTTCGTGAAATTTTGATCCGTCAAAAAATGTGGCTCTGGTGAATGGGGGCTACTTGCACTATACAGAAATGAAGGAATTTTTAAAAATTCTTCTTCTCTAAAACCGCTGGTCAGATTTTGAAATAATTTCACAGAGTTGTTCCTTGGGTGCCCCTTTTCAAAAATTGTTTGCGAAATTTTGATTGGTCTAGAAACATGGCTCTGGTGAATGGGGGCTACTTGCACTATAGGGAAATGAGGAAATTCTTAAAAAAATTTGTTCTCTGAAACCGCTGATCAGATTTTGAAATAATTTCTTAGGGATGTTCCTTGGGTGACCCTTTTCAAAAACTGTTTGCGAAATTTTGATTGGTCAAGAAACATGGCTCTGGTGAATGGGGGCTACTTGCACTATAGGGAAATGAAGAAATTTTTAAAAATTCTTCTTCACTAAAACGGCTGGACAGATTTTGAAATGATTTCACAGAGATGATCCTTGGGTGACCCTTTTCAAAACTTGTTCACAAAATTTTGATTGGTCAAGGAATATGGCTCTTTTGAATGGGGGCTATTTCCATAAATATGGAAATGAAGAAATTCTTGAAAATTCTTCTTCTCTGAAACCCCTAGTCAGATTTTAAAATAAATGACAGAGATGTTCCTTGGGTGATCCTTGCTCTTGTGAATGGCGGCTACTTGCACTATATGGACATGATGAAATTCTTGAAAATTCTCTTTCTCTGAAACCCTTGGTCAGAGTTTATAAGAAATTTTCCGAAATGTTCCTTGGGTGACCCTTTTCAAAACTTGTTCGTAAATTTTGATCCATCAAGAAACATGGCTCTCGTGGATGGGGGATACTTGCTCTTGTACAGAAATGAAGAATTCTCAAAAATTCTTCTTTTTGAAACTGATGGTCAGATTTCGAAATTAATTTTACAGGTGACCTTTTGAAAATTGCTTAGCAAAATTATAAATTTGGTTCCAATGTTTCAATACCTTAAAAAAAATAGGCTATGGTCATCTCAAGGAAGTGTGGTTTGATCTTCGATCTTCGATCCAAACTGTGCGATTGTATCAAGGAAGTGTGGTCTGATCTTCGACCTAAACTTCGCAATTATATCTGTGTTGTCTATAATTATGGCCACAACTGTATTAGAATGCATCATTCGAGCACTTTGCACTGAATTGAAATAGTATTACTTGCACTTTACATTTAGTCTAAACATATTTTATTCAATTTATGAAAAAGGGTTGGACCAAAACTTCTAGCAACTTAGAAACAAGTTCTAGCATTTTAGAAATTACATTTTGTATGACCCGCTTTCTGAGAAAAAGGATTTTTACCCATCTGCAAAAAAGATTCGACTCATGCCAGCCTGCGCAGTCCGCGCAGGCTGGCATGAGCCGAAGCTTTTTGTAATTTGTAAATTGACTGCATGCTTAAGGACCATTCTTCCTTGTGACTCAATCGCTTATATGACAGATTCTATGTTTGTGGACTCATAATAGAGTAATGATTCGCTGGATTTAACCCTTTGCCACACAATGCCAACTTTTAACACCCCTGTGAAAGAAGCCGTTTTGAAAACATTGTGGGAAAAGGAGAAAATGCTTTACCACACAATTAAAACTTTTAACACCCCTGTAAAAGAGGCCTTTTCGAAAACATTGTGGAAATAGGAGAAAATGCTGTACCACACAATTACTGATTTTAATACCCCTGTGAAAGAAGCCTTTTGAAAATATAGTGGGAAAAGAAGAAAATGCTGGTAACCAGCATTTTCTTCTTTTCCCACAATGTTTTCCTCCCTTCCTAAAACAAATTTCAATTCTTGAGTCACAGCATTTTCTCCTTTTTCCACAATGTTTTCTTCCCTTCAAGAAACAAATTTCAAATTTTTAGTCACTTTTATTTTGTCGTCTGCAAATGCTTTCAATTTAGTTTAAACATAGTTTATTCATATAAGTTACAAAGACTAGATTGACATAAATTTAAATAAGAAAAGGATTAGAACGTAAGCTTATAGCTTATATAGTTCATCTCCAATGCTTTCAATTTGGACCAGTCTAAAATTTTGTGGTCTGGTAAAGAGTGCATTACGGTGATACATTAAACCCCCTTTTTTCCAGAGCATACCTCATACCACTGTTTCCGTCTTGCATATTATGTCGTCATGTTGTCATGAAAGGAAGCGATCTACAACCAATTCGTGACCACAAAACCCGCCTGTGGTTTACCCTTTATCAATCCACAAAGGTCTGGAATCGTCCAAATCAAAAGCATCAACAGACGATTGAATAATTGGCTTTCTGGTGTTTAACGCCGTTTTCACCATTATTTCAGGCATATCGCAGCGGCCAGTGTACCCATTCATGCTTTCTTGGAGTCTTTTTTTTTAACCAGTGCTTCACACAATTTTCTTTCCAAGCTTGGAAAGAAAATGGTGCGACATATTGCTTAAAAAAGACCCCAGGAAAGCATGCGTAGGGGCACTGGCCGCTGCTTTATGCCTGCTTTCCCATATAGCCATCCTTGTAACAATGGTCAGCACTGGGAGAAGAATTAATCCTGTGTTGCAGATTCAGGTATCGAACTTACGACCTCCTCCTCCCCCCGTTCTCAAGTCCTACCCGCTACCAACTGAGCTACCCGGGCTCGGCGCCAACAGTCGAAAAATTGAATAAGTATCAAATTATGGAATTAGAATCTAAGAGAGCTTGAAATATTGTGTAAAAAGGAGCAAGTGCTGGTTAACAGCATTTCATTCTTTTCAGACAATGGTTTGAAAAGGTTTGTCTATTAGAGTTATTGACCCTTTCGCAAACGACAAACTTTTGGACCAGACCAAATTGAAAGCATTTGCGGACGACAATTCAGCTCCTGCTGAAAAGATGATTTCTGTCTATGATAGGGTAGAAAACATTGTGGGAAAAGGAGAAAATGCTGGTTACCAGCATTTTCTCCTTTTCTGACAATGTTTTCAAAAGGCTACTATTCTAGACCCGTGAAAAACCAGGGATTGTTTGGGAAAGGGTTAAAGCACAGTGTTTTTTGATAAAGAGTACACCCTTGTTCTGTTAAATAAGTGAAATGAAAATTTTCAGACGATGGTAAGAACTAAAATTTTACTGTTTCAAAGGTAACTGTTTGAGGTACAATATGTCCTTACCAGACAGTGTAGATCAGAGATCAGACTGCACGTTCTGTGCAGTCTGATCTTGATCTACACTGTCCGCAAAAGGTCATTGAGTCGAGCTTTGTAGCCTAAAGGGTGGATTTGTTATCAGGTGATTCACCCTGGCGGCACCTTTCATATAGGAGTGTCCTTGGGTATGGTACTCCAAAGCCCCAGTCTACAGTCAGTTATCAGAGTCCACATACTCGTTGACTTTTATGGAGATCTACTTCCGGATTTTCTTTTCAATTTATTTTGGTACAAAAATGACGGTATAATAATGAAATTTATGTGAAAATAAAGCAAAATGATTCTTTTTTTTTTTCAATGAAATATATGCAATATATACTGTCAGACTAGATACAGTGTAATACGACATATAATTATATGATCTGACATGAGATGGCGTTTGAGCATCTTCGCAAGCCATGGCTGACGATTCACTACTCTAATCTACCCTTGACGGATCAAGCCTGATTTTCACATTCACCCGATACGCTTTTTCATTGGAAAATTTTCAGCTCTAACTGCAACGAATGAAATCGCTCGTAGCATTTCATCTTTGATAAAAATAAAACATGGTCGCTACCTTTCGAATAGAAGATAAACATGGAAACCCACGTGGATGTCTGCTTATCGCTTCATGTGTATTCGTAAGCGGTTTGTAAAACGATATTTCATTGGCTTTTAGAAATATGATGTAAAGGGGGGTAATAACCAGCATCCAATAGAGGGCGCATCGCAGGAATCTCGAAATCGGGCTCAATCAGCCAAGGTAAGATCCACGTAGTGATCGTAACCTTGGCTTGCGAAGATGGCGTTTGATATAAATTTTATTAAACGAGTCTAGGGGGAAACGTTATAAAGAGAGTTTTTTTTTTTTTGGTTCAAACACCGGCGGATGGCAGATTCTCTTTTTTATCACATAATGATATTTCACAAATAATAGATCAGAAGATGCAAAACCTACTTAAATCAGATGCAGTTGCGGTAATATTCATATGATCAAATGAAAAACGCGCAAAATGACATCAAAACTTACGCACAACAATTGTGATATCAAATTAGTAGATTTGTACGATAAGAAAGTCTTGGTTAACCCCATTACCAAACGACAATATTTTAGACTGGTCCAAATTGAAAGCATTTGCAGACAACAAAATAAAAGTGACTGAAAATTAGAAATTTGTTTTGTGAAGGGTAGAAAACATTGTGGGAAAAGGAGAAAATGCTGGTTACCAGCATTTTCTCCTTTTCCCACAATGTTTTCTAAAGGTTTCTTTCTCAGGTTCGTCAAAAGTAGAGATTGTGTGGTAATGGGTTGATATATTATACTGAAAACAATGATAATTATGTGATAAATATAGGATATGAAATGAGTTGGTGTTTGAAATAAAACTTTATTACACGAGTCTAGGAAAAAGGTTATTAGGTGAGCCTGTTGGTGAGTTTAATGACATTTTTTTCTTGTCGGGTTTACTAAAATTCTATCTCAATCGTTAAAGAATAACAGATTCCTTTTATCACAATAATAACGTAACGATAGTTCAGAAAATAAATTTCGGAGATCAAAAAACCATATATAGATGCACCCGCGGTAATAAAAAAAAACATTCATTAATGTGAAAAACGGTCAAAATGACGTCAGAACAGAATGATTCCACACATTTGTGATATCAAACGTGTATAGATAAGAAAATTCGTCATGGGTATATCACCCTGAAAACAAGGAAGTTTATGTGAAAAAGAAAACTGTACAGTGGCTTTTTCAAAGTAAGCAGTATACTCTTGACAAATGCTTTTGACATTGACGTCAATGGCGACGTTGTCAAAACTTATCGGGGGAGTTACAACCACTAGTTTTCAGAGAGCTACAAATTTCTTGTCAGGTGATGCACACTGATAGCATACAAGCATGTAAATAATGATAATAATATTCCTAATTATAATTAATTTTATTAGTTACTGACAGCAAAATCACGTAGATCGAAAGATTTCGCTCTCAGTCTATGTTTTGCACATTAACGACCCCGGTCTACTTTGTGATGTTTTTGGTTAGATGACATACTTTATGGATTTTTTTTCTTAGAACATGTATGATGTATGTCTACTTAATTTCCATGTGTGCCCATCTCACTCTTCCACCGGTATTTGGTTTACAGCCATATGGTTATTTATTGCAATAGTTTCTAATCTGTCCTACCGAGCACAGGGCATATTTCATGCGAGGAAATAACCCGTATTGTAAGAATCTAGCCATTACGAAGAAAAAGAAATTTTCCAAGCACACTTATGCTTTTCTATTGTGTTTAAACGGTCTTTGATTTTCAGTCGTTTGATTGGTTATCCTATCGGCCAATCAAAGAGCTTATTGTGAGGTACCCTTAAGGATGCACTTGTACAAGTGTTCCAGGTTAATATTCAAGTATACTAATCAGACTTGAAAAGAAAGACATGTAATACTTATATTCATTTACATAAATGTTCACTTCCCTTGATAGAGTTTAATGCAACATAGTATTACCTTCCTTTGTGCCTATGGAAATGATACTGACATGAAGAAATTCTGATATCGATTGCCTCCGGAGACATTGCCCATACAGGAGTTTCCTTTGGCAAGACACGAAAGAGGTCCAGCCAAGTACTGATGAAACCAATGAAAGACATGAATAAAGGAGAGCTATAGACATAATAATTATATGACTGGTAGATTGTCGCAAAGCACCATTGCGGCAAAAAAAGTAAAATAGATAAAAATTAAATAAACGGGCGAAATGTAAACAAATCCATGCAAATAAAAAAGAAAATGTCAAAGTTTAAAAATCAGACATTGTATAACAAAATTCAGTCCTCGGGTCTCGCGTTCCGTGTAAACTAATCCTGGTCTGCACTGTCTATAGAATCTCTACAAACTCATCCGTGTCTTGCTAACTCTTTACACCTATTTACAAACAACAAAATTTTAGACTGGTCCAAATTGAGTGCATTTGCATATGACAAAACAAATGTGACTTAAGAATTGAATTTTGCTTTAGGGAAGACAACATTGTGAGAAAAGGAGAAAATGCTGGTTAGCAGCATTTTCTCCTTTTCCCACAATGTTTTCAAAAGGCTTCTTTCTCAGCGTAGTCAAAAGTCGGGATTGTGTGGCAACAAAATTTTAGACTGGTCCAAATTGAGTGCATTTGCAGATGACGAAACAAATGTGACTTAAGAATTGAAATTAGGAAGGAAAGAAAACATTGTGGGAAAAGGAGAAAATGCTGGTTACCAGCATTTTCTCCTTTTCCTACAATGTTTTCAAACGGCTTCTATTAAAAGTCAGGATTCAGTGGTAAAGGGTTAAAGACAGTGCGGTCATGTTTCTAGGTCAATTTCTGGGAGATAAAAATGCTTTGCTTCCTGGTTTAGTGTCAACTGTGTTTATCTATTTTATTTTATTTGATGATACTAACCCTCTTGGTTGTATTTGGTTGTATTTGGTTGTATTTGGGTTTAACGCCACTTTAACAGCTAAGGCCATATCATGACGATCGGTGACGCACATATGTTTCCTGGCTTTCTCACACCGGTACTATAGCACAACTTTCTTTCCAAAGCCACCGACTACTTTTCTCACATGCATCAGCAGAGGTGAGAGGCGAAAATACGCCGGAAAGAAAGTTCGTCTCAACCGGGTATCGAACTCACAACCACCAGGTCATGAGTCCGACACGCTCTTCACTGAGCCACCCGGGCAGGCATATTAACCCTCTACCACATCGTCCTGTGCTGGAATGACTATGGGGAAAACATTGTGAGAAAAGGAGAAACTGCTGGTAACCAGCATTTTACCAGCCGATATAGCTCAGTAGGTAGAGCGTAGGACTTGTGAACACAATGTCCTACAGGTTGTGGGTTCGAATCCCCGGCTGGCCAACTAAAAATTACTAATAGTCCTTCGGATGAGACGTTAAACCGAGGACCTGTGTGACGGTGCTACACACCGAGCACGTTAAAGAACCAGGCGAAATTCTCAGTAGTTTCGTCCTGTATCCTTGCACTATCCCCCGTAACAACTAACCGTCTTCTTGGGGCGTCGCTCAGATGGGCAACCGGTAGCGACGATAAATAAACGAAAATAATAAAAAAAACCCCAGCATTTTCTCCTTTTCTCACAATGATTTCTATTCTATCAAGTTCCAGCATAAGCGTAACATACAATTTGTTGTCCCCAAAAAGTTTTCAAATTTGGGCTAGTCTTAAATTTTGTAGTCTGGTTAAGACTTAAAGGAGGATATTGAAATTTAATGTGTAAATGTATTTTTTCTCGTGTTCAATGTAATGGTGAGGCTTTAACCCTTTATCAATCAATAACTGGTTTTCACGACCCTTAGAAAAAATTCTTCTGGAAACATTGTGGGAAGAGGAGAAAATGCTGGTTACCAGCATTTTCTCCTTTTACCACAACGTTTTCTTCCCTTCCCCCCCGAAAAATTCAATTTTTGGGTCATTTTGATTTTGTCGTCTGCAAATGCTTCTAAATTGGACTAGTCTGAAATTGTGTTGTAAAAAAACCTTAAGCTCTTTGACCCGGAGGAGAGGGGGGGGGGTTCGATAAGGGCGCAAGTCTTAGTTGGGAGCCAAGGGTCATTCCTTGAGACTCGAACTCACGACCTTAAAAACGAAAACTCGATGACTCTGCCAGCTGATCTATCAGGACAACTGTTATTGAGCCGCCCTTGGTAACCTAAGGGTAAAAAAATAGGCAAAATATCAATATCCCCCTTTAAAGATAACGCCATTAAAACCGTATTCTTTAATAATCACCAATGCTCTCAATATCGGTCATTATCCAGAACTAGAGCTAGGACTCGGGGAATTTGGCACGGCCAAGGACACATTGACGTGGGCTTAACGGGGGTTTGAACTCTGACTGCTTGGGCGAAAAAGGTCAGCGCGTTAACTCTACGCTGTACACTGTGCAGGCGTGGTTTTTAATTGAAAACATATGTATGTTAGAAAGTATGGAAAGTAAACTTTTCAAGAGCCTGAATGAAAAAAAAATGAAAAGAAAAAAGCGAGGAAGTGAGACACAGAGAGATAGAGATAGAAGAAGTAGAAGAGAAAGAGAGGAGGAGAAGGGAGAAGATGATAAGAGACACATAGAGTTAAGACAAAACAGAGAGAGAGAGACATAGAGAGATAGAGAAAGAGACAGAGAGACAGAGTGAGACAGAAACAGAGAGAAAGAGAGAGAGAGAGAGAGAGAGAAAAAGATAGAGAGAGACAGAGAGAGAGAGAGACACACACACACAGAGACACAGAGACAGAGACAGAGAGACATAGAGAGAGAGAGAGAGAGAGAGAAAGAGAAAACGAGACAGAGACAGAGAAAACGAGACAGAGAGAGAGAGAGAGAGAGAGAGAGACGCATTTTGAATGAAGTATATCCGTCAATGATGAGAGAGAGAGAGAGAGAGAGAGAGAAGAAGAAGAAGAAGAAGAAGAAGAAGGAAGATAAAGGCGGAATTTGCAATGAAGTATATCTGTCAAGCAAGAAGAAGATTTGAGAAATGAATAGGGAGATAAGATTTAACGTATTTGATTAAATTTTCTGGGTCACGTCGGCAAATTTCGAGTCCACTTCCTTGTACCAAAGTTCATTTGATAACACCAGAATACTTTAGCAAACGACAGTTTTTAACCTGTCCAAATCCAAAACGTTTGCACACGACAATATATACATTTGTCTCAGTCGATAAGATTTGTCTTTGAAGGCATATAAAACATTGTGAGAAAAGGAGAAAATGCTGGTTACCAGCATTTTCTCCTTTTCTCACGATGTTTTCAAAAGGTTTTGTGTTGCAAAGGCTGAATAATATTTTGACGTCAATTTGATTACAGATAAATTTTAAAAGTGCACTGACAAAGTTTCCTTGTTGACAACTTGTGGGAATCCTCTGTTTAATCGGTCAGAGTGAACGAATGACTAAAACGATTTGATAATGATATAAATAAAATGATGATGTGTTGATGATGATGATGATGATGATGATTGAGAAGTTGATGATGATGATGATGATGATGACGATGATGATAATTCTACCACGACTACTACTACTACTACTACTACTAATAATAGATAAATAAATAAATACATAAAGAAAAATGAATAAACCAGGAATGAAATATTACTAACAATATTAGTAAATTAATAGCTTTGGATGAGGATTAAAAAAATCATTGGAATACATAGCGAATCTTTAATTTCTCTATGTATCACAATGTTTCCAAACGCCTGCATTCAACTGACATACACATCAAAGATGAACAATACTATGGTGCAACCTTGTACCAGATATTCTTATTGCGGCGCCGCATGAGTGGCGGCACTATATTTCTATTCGCTTTTGAAAGTACCTACGGAGGCAGCCATATTGTTTACTCGGCTTCCAGTCATTTCGTAATAAGATCATTTCATACCTAGGCCATTTCGTACATTTTGTTCATTTCGTACCCACCTATACTTTTTATTTCGGTCATTTCATATTCACTTTCATCATTTCGTACCGACTTTGGTCATTTCATACCCAGTTTTTAATATTAATTTGTTACTACTATTTTCTAGTGATGTTTTCTGAATGACAACTGCTTTTGTGTGTGCATAGCTCCAATTGAACTTATGTTAAGTTTCACCGACGAATACCTACGATTAATGCCTATCTCTTTTTTAAGTTATTAGTCGGATTTTAAAGATTGTTTGGTTTTTCTCAGTTTATTTCTCACTGATTTCTGCATAAATTTACTTTGGACAATTTGAATGCAATGCGCCTCATTTCAGATACAAATGATTTGCAGCGCCATTGATGCTATGCATCAAAATTTTCTTGTTGCTTATTTAAACTAATCGTCAGCCGCGACCTGAACAGTCCTTCTGCATATGTGGGTTGTTTCATTAGTTTATATTCATACTCCGTATCACGGGTTCGTAGCCATGGAGATTTGTTTTCGTTTATATTTGTGCATAAAGAGTGACTGTTAAAGCAAACAAAACTTTTACTTCTATTATAATCTCTTCAATAAATGGTCTAGCATTGATGACAGTTTTAAGATATGCTCTTTAAATTTGAACAGCAAAATGCCTCAGTGCGGATAATTTGAAACGTGTGATTTCATTGATCGAAATTCCGTAAAAGATCATTACGGAACCAATCAAATGTTTTGATCATTTATGTGTGTGAAGAGGATTTTGTCAGCGAAAAATCCCGTGGTTCTTAGATGAAGTGTAACGTTTGGAAAAAGAAATAGGTAACTAACGATGACTTAAAGTCTTTAACCAACAATCCCGGATTTTCACGATCCTGATAAAGAAGCCTTCTAAAAACATTGTTGGAAAAGGAGAAAATGCTGGAAAGCATTTCACAATTTTCAAACAATGTATTCTATACCCTATTAATCCTTTACCACACGACAAGAATTTAGACTTGTCCGAATCGAAAGCACTTCAATGTGACTCATATGGAATGATTTTTCTCCGATAGGATAGAAAACATTGTTGGAAAAGGAGAAAATGCTGGTTACCAGCATTTTCTCCTTTTCCCACAATGTTTTCAAAAGGCTTCTTACTAAGGTTCGTCAAAAGAAGTCATTGTGTGGTAAAGGGTTAAAGAAAAACTTGTCGTCTGCTAATGCTTTTAATTTGGACTAGTCTAAAATTATATCGTCTGGTACAGGGCTAACTCTTTCCCAGACAACAAAATTTCAGGCTTGTCCAATATTGAAAACATTTGCAGGTTGCAAATGTAATGTTGCTCAAATAACGAGGTCTATCTTTGAACGGGTGGAACACTTTGGTGGAAAAATGAGAAATGCTTTTCTTTTTTTTTCTTTTTCAAAAATTTCTCAATTTTCTTTTCTAAAAATGTTTGATTTTTTCCCCTCAGAATCATTGAAATGCGTTGTGATCAGTAAAAGGCCAACGCATTTTCCTATAGCCGATTCAGATCATAAGGCTTTAAATAGATATTAACCCTTTACTCCATAAATACTCATTTCCACGCATTGCTCGTAGGAGCCTTTTGAAAACATTGTGGCAAAAGGTGAAATTGGTCGTGACGAGCAATTTCACCTTTTGCCACAATGTTTTCTACGCTATCAAAAGGTGTCATATACACATAAGAAACGGCTTCATCCTTGCTGTTATTTAGGGTCGATTAGAGATACTGTAGAAATGCCTTATGGGGTAAAGAGTTGAAAAGAAAAACGAGATTTTATATCATGACAAGAAATACTGATGTCTCTGTTCAAGGTAGAACTTTAAAAAAAAATGCGTTTGACATTACGTCCTGGTACACTTATGCAAGTTGAGAATGTATATGTGACCCGTCACGCGAAAAGAGACCATCTTGGAATTCCGTACACCAGTTAGATGAAAACAAATCAATGATAGGGCAGGTCAATTTATCTAAGTTGATAGTTAAAAATGATTACAATGACCATTAGTAGAATGACCATTTTTCATACAGAAAATATCATAAAAGCGAAAAGGTTCAACCCTGTTTAACCTGTGCAATTCGCGCAGTCTGACCAGGGTTGACACTTTTCGTAGTTCCCAGATGGTCCCTTTTTTGCGTGACAGATCAAATTTGTATATTTACATTTCAATAACGAGTACAATGGATTCGCTTCTCAAAATCACGACAACTTCTTTTCGTGGAAAAAGAAAATGACATAGTTTCATGGAAAATAGATAAGAACTAGGTGAGTCGAGTCCTTGAAGCCCAATGCCATCTATGGCAAAAAAACAACAACAACAACAGGGTTGTGGGGTAGAGGGAGAAGTATCCCATTAAATAAGTAAGTAACCATTTCGGAAAAGATACAGAAACGTATTTAACTTCACTGAAGCTTTAACCCATCAAAAGACAACCAAATTTTAGAATCCTCTAAATGCAAAGGCTTTGCAGACAACAATTTAAATGTGCCTCAGATGGTGTAATTTTTCTTTGATGGGGCACAAAACATTGTGTGAAAAGGAGGAAATGCTGGTACCAGCATTTTCTCTTTTTCCGGCAATGTTTTCATAAGGCTTCTTTCTTGGGGTCGTCAGAAGTCGGGATTGTGTGGTAATGGGTTAACTGATATAATAATTATGGAAACTCCCTTTATATATATTTCAAGCCAATACATGAAATATGATAATGAGGTGAAAGGTAATTTGCATACAGCAGGAGTAACTTAAAAGGACGCATAGAAGAGGTATATTTACCTTGAGGTATTTGCTTGGTTGATGACTTGTTGTTAACAGCAGCTTTGATTCTTTGTTCTCTCCCTCCTTTGTGCGTGCATCTCTCCGCCACGTCTTCTATTTTTAGCGTGGTCTTTTTTTTCCCCGATGGAATAATTATTCTTGTAAACAATCAAAGCGTTGAGAACGCTGAAGTGGTATTTGTCAAGGAAACCCGTTGTGTGGAATTAATAGTTTGAAAGAAGAAGAGACATATTGTTCAAATGTTGGCTTAAAAGTCAACCCACTAAGCAAATGAATACATTTTCGGTTGAAGGGAGAGTGTTCATGTACCTTAAAACTATAATTTTGAAATATCTTCAGCCTTTTACATTTAATTTCCAACATTACAATCAATTACTTCGATCTATGAATATTCATGAGCAATCACATGGAGAAGCGCGCAATCATAGGACGCACAAGCCATGGCACGAATTGGTTTGGATCGAAAAAGCAGGCAAAATTGTATCATTGCGCCAATAAAAGGCAATGAGCGATAGAAGCTATTTTCAATAAAAAATAAGTACATGTATCTCATATAATGATATGCCATTTCAAATTACATATCTGAGTGCTACCGAAAAACTCATTTGCCTGAGAAAAAATGAGTTTATCTGAGTTTATTTTCTTCGGCTTTGCACAAAATAAGATACATGGTTATCAAAATTCAATCTTGAACTCATAGTGGTATTGTCTTCGACAAATATCACAAAAAACGAAAATCATATGACCAACATAAGTGCGCCTTATTAGTTAGTGCATTCTTTATGAAAATGGGGCAAAAGGGGGATGAGACAAAATTAAGACGGCGTTTAGCTGAAGGTTTGGGCATGCGTGAAGGAAAACAGCTTCATCTGTTATAGTGACATCAGCGAAAATTTGATATTGTCAAATTTTGAAACAGTTACATAAACTTGACCGACACGTACTCCTACGGTTGACTTTCTTTAAATTTTCGTTTTTAATTAAAATTTACCCTATGGGCGAGCTAGGTTTATAATTGATGAGTAATAGGCGGCCAACTATTGTGGAAAAGAGATCGAACTGGCCTGTTACTTACGGATGCGGTTTGGTGTTTGTTGCTAGGATGGGAGCGGAGATTGCAGTACAATTATTGTTGCAGTTTAGAGCTGGTGGTATTTTAAATCTACCTAGCCTTAGTCATACCGAGCTAACTGCAGAGTAACGGATAAAAAATTATTTCATCTGTTCGTGTCCGTTCGATTCCGTTTTATGTCTATTTCTTATCCAGTGAATCCGGTGATGTCCAGCGATGTTCGTTCCGTCAGGTATTCGTACGGTGATATCCGTTTACAAACCGTTTCCGTAACATGTGCAGTACTAGTGCGTTCATTTTGTGGCTTTCTTTGCTCCACACGCCGATCGCGTGAGCCTCGAGCGGCGGAGGAAATGAATTTTGTCATTGGATAATAAGTTTTTGCGTTTCTGAATACGTTTCTTTGGTTAAAAAAAGAAAAAAAAAAACGGGACAGGGCAATAAACTGTTATGTTCAAAACAAGTATATGTTGACTACCCATTTTTATTCGAAAGGGTATCACACTTTGATAATTATGCAAATAGATGTTATTCTATTTTGTTAAGACACGTCAATCTCGTCACGTGAACAAAGAAAAGGGGAGGGAGGTTTACGATCACCGACAACTTCCTTGTTACTATTGTATTTAATTTTGTACAGTCAGGGGACTCGAGGTTACATTGCATCTCAGAAAAGACTAGTAAGATTTCTATATCGAATAATAGTTTCCTGTATAATATCTTAGATAAAATATGTTATGCATGATTAAGATAATAATAGTAATTATAATAATAATAATAATAATAATAATAATAATATGTGGTAATAACAATTATGTTGATGATGATGATGATGATGATTATGATGTTGATAATGATGATGATATCTGTACACATAGTTTTGTGACTTTATTGAATTGAATAAGATTTTTTTTTAAAATAAATGTTAAATTAAACATGCATTCTTTGTAACATGAAGTATGTGCGTTTGGCAAATTCTTTAACTGTAAAAGTCTATGTTGATCAAGATAAGAACAAACCGTTTAATCTTGCATCTGTTTTGTCTGGGTAGTTTTATCTCAGCGCCACACTTTCAATACATAAACTTGTAATCGCTTGTTTAACTGCTAGTTAAGGAAATGAATGAAATAAGCATTTACTTGTAACCCTTTACCAAAAAATCACTGGTTCTTACGACCCTTAGATAGAAGCCTTTTGAAAACATTGTAGGAAAAGGAGAAAATGCTGGTTAACCAGCATTTTCTCCTTTTCCCACAATGTTTTCTATCCTGATGGAAACAAATTTTAATTTTTGAGTTACGTTTCTCTTTGTCGTCTGCAAGTGCTTTCGATTTGGGCAGGTCTAAAATTTTGTCATTTGTAAAGAGTTAACCCTTAGCTTGCTGCATCACTAAATAGAAAATTTTCAATTCGATAGTAACAACCCAAATATTGCTTTTTATTTCATGCTTTCTGGTAGGATATCGAGAAATAGCAGTGAAAATATTTTTCGATATTACACTGGTATCACCAGTGAAAATACCGATTTTCACGTTCTTGTTGCCTAGGTAAATTGCGCATGCCTAACAACCAGATGGGAAATATGACGTCATATACCTTACCTTTCTCGCGCTTGACGTAACGTTGCTATGCGGGAGGGGTACTCCACGGGGAATAAGGGAAAAGACCTGTACTGAATTTTGATAAAGCTTCTCCCAGAAAGGGTAAAACGCATGAAATAAATAGAATATTTGTTTTTTTTCGGTGAAAGATAGAAATTTATTTCATCTCGTGAACACCATCGGCAATATTTTCACTCGTAGCTACACCACTCGTGAAAATATAACCGATGGTGTCCACTCGATGAAATAAATTTCGATCTTTCACCGAAAAAAACAAATGTCCTCTATTTCAAGCGAACGTTTTTGGGAATAATATCTCTTTATAGGACAGTGTAGATTCAAGATCAGGACCCATATTCACCAACCAATCGGTTTAGCCAATCAGAAGTTCTGTTACTTTCACATTGACAAAATTCTGAAGAATAAGCCTAAGAACGTTCTTAAGAATGGTTGGTGAATACAGACCCAGACTGCACGTTCTGTGCAGCCTGATCTTAATCTATGCAGTCTGCAGATGGTAGATGGGTGGCATTTAGCAGCCAAGGCTTTAACAGAGTTAAACAAATGAGTACGGGTATTTCTAATACAAACCTTATCTTAATCGTAGAAGCTTAACTTGATTTTTATTGACAGGGTTGATGCATGATCGAACTACACCTTGTATGCAGTTTGATCTGATCTACACTAATCGTGGAAAATATCAGATTTTTATATTTTTGTCTATTTCGGTCTCTGTGAGTGTCCTCATCATGAGCAAGATTAATGGATTAATAGATTATCCTTTCGCTTATCTAATGTAATTGGAAGATTGGTTAGCGGGAAGAAAAATATAGACTATGTAGATCAAATGGATGGATGGATGGGTGGGTGGATGGGTGGGTGGATGGGTGGACGGACGGACGGACGGACGGACGGACGGACGGACGGACGGACGGACGGACGGACGGACGGACGGACGGACGGATGGATGGATGGATGGATGGATGGATGGGTGGGTGGGTAGATGGATGGATGGATACGTAGGTAAGCGGGCGGGCGAATGGATGGATGGATAGATGGACAAACGGACGGACTTATGGATGTATGGATGGATGAATGAATAGACTGAAAGACAGACACTGAGAGACAGAGACAGTGACAGCGTGCTAGAGAGAGAGACAGACAGACAGAGAGAGAGAGACAGAGAGAGACAGAGAGAGAGAGAGAGAGAGAGAGAGAGAGAGAGAGAGAGAATGACAGCGTGCTAGAGAGAGAGACAGACAGACAGAGAGACAGAGAGACAGAGACAGACAGAGAGGTGACAAAGACAGACAGTCATTTAGTCATTCATCCGGTCTTTCTTATAACAGTATTACGAAAAAAGTGTCAGACGATGAATCACAAAACAGTAGATTATCAAATTTGTCCAATCACAATAACTTTTCTTTTCCAGTGATTCATCCCCTTTGTGATATACCACATAGAAGGTTTAATCTTTTTTGCGGAGGACATAGATCATTATCAGATCATCTTGATCTTTGCCTTTCGTTCTTTTCCTCAAGCCTATAAGATAAAAGAAAAAAAGAACAAAAAAATCTGTCTGTACCATCGGACAAATAAGAGTTTTAGTGGACTACAAATTCATAGAAAGGGTTGGAGGTTATATATGACCTACGAAACGCGAAAGAGGGTATTCGGACGGTTGCGTA
The DNA here is from genome assembly GCA_943736015.1 of Tridacna crocea. Lineage (NCBI taxonomy): Eukaryota > Metazoa > Mollusca > Bivalvia > Cardiida > Cardiidae > Tridacna > Tridacna crocea. Next base: position 24,677,024 of record OX031069.1, read on the forward strand.
AAGTGTCGTCTTGGATCAGCCTGTGCAGTCAACACATGCTAATCCGAGACTACACTTTCGTTTTCTATGTAAGTTTCTGCTTTGCTAAAGTCTTTTGTAGCACAATATCTATTGTAGTCGTAAAGTGCCGTCTCGGATCAGCCTCCAAGGACTGCGCAGGCTGATCCGGGACGACGCTTTACGCAAATGTCCGAATGCCCCTTTTGCGTATAATAGGCCATAATAATTATATGGCTATCAAAAAGTTGGCAGTGAATTCATGGAAAATGTTATATTTGAAATATTTTTTATAGAAAAAAGGGGTTTAATGAATCCCCCGTAATGCATTGTACCAGGCCGGTTATCACATAATTGTTGACCTACCAAATCCATTTTAGTTATCGCATCACATAGTTGTGGACCTACCAAATCCATTTTGGTCATCACATAATTCTTGACCTACAAAATCCATTTTGGTCGTCATATAATTGTGGACCTACCAAATCCATTTTGGTCGTCACATAATTGTGGACCGACAAAATCCATTTTTGTCATGACATAATTGTGGACCTACCAAATTAATTTTTGTCATCACATAATTGTTGACCTACAAAATCCATTTTGGTCATTACATAATTGTGGACCTACCAAATCCATTTTGGTCGTCACATAATTGTGGACCGACAAAATCCATTCTGGTTATCACATAATTATGGACCTACCAAATCCATTTTGGTCATCACATAATTCTGGACCTACAAAATCCACTTTGGTCATCACATAATTGTGGCCCTACAAAATCCATGTTGTTTCACAACCGGCTTAAATCTGATGTAGAATGGTCCTTTGACATACGGAAATTTTACCAATAGCAAAAATGTTTCGAGTCAGGTCAGCCTGCGCGAACTGCGCAGGCTGACGTGAATCGAAAGTTTTTGCTGTTGCATTAAGCCCCCCCCCCCCTTTTCTTTAGAAAAAAAAAACATAGTTCATATTCTTGTATCACGCGCGGGAACTATTGTGGGTATAGGAAAATTGCATGTCACATTTCACCCCCCTTTTTTTTTAAAGTTGTCTATTTAAAGGGGTTTTGCCATTGCCAAATTCCTCAGTGATTCATTCCTCACTATCTTGCAGCATGATGTAAGCTCAACGACCTCTTAATTTCCTCGTTAATGTTTCATCTACTCCATTGGACTAAGTTACAGTTTTTGCCACAAAATGGACAATATCGTGATAAAAGGAATACTTACTTGTTTTCATTTTCCTTCTCTATTTTGTTTTAATTGTCAGCTATTGGGACACTCTTGATCATTTCATATTAATACGAAAGTCTACGCAAAGAAACAAGTAATGCAGGTGTGAAAAATACTTATGAGTTCAAATCGTGCCATTTAAAAGAATGGAAATTATTGTGACAAGATTACAATCTGTTACTGTCCGGGGAATTCCAGTTATTAGTCATTCACATGAAAAAAAAAATTAAAATTAGATTAAAAGTTGCCATATCATTCTGTCTTTTGAAATTAACACCCCATTGTTCAATATTTCGCCTATTGCCTATTTCGAGAGGTAAAAACATTTTATCTACTAAAAAATTTTAACATTTATCATTGTGGCCATATTTTTTTACATATCTACATTTGCATGTTTTAGTAAAACAATATGGCCGCAATCATACACGTTCTCGTGGATAAAATGTTTCTCTCCCTTGAAATATGTAATAGCCGAAATATTGAACATTAGAGTGTAAATTTGTCACAGTGTTTTAAGTATTCCCTTAGGAAGTTAAAGTGTCATTCTGTCTTTTGTTCACTTCATACTAGCAGCGTATTCCTTTCACCTGTTCTGGGTCAATTTTCTGAGTTCATGAATGCTGTTCTGGAATGTGCGAAAGGGATATTTCAGAACACATGCACTGTTCCGGAAGTATGTTCTGAATGGAACATTTATGAAACAGTGTTCTAAACCATGTCAAAATGAAAGTACATTGTCATGAAGACTGGTGCAAGAGCTATACTGTCATAGCTGTGTTAGTGGAGGATATCATTAGCTGTGGAGAGGGTAGAGAGGCGAGTCTACAATGCCCCTATTTATGGCATTCATAACGTAAAAAAAAAAGACAATTGCAAGTTTGGCCATGAAGAACTGTCCACCTTTCAGCCATTTTGTCTGGCCATGAAGAATTGCTCACCTTTCAGCCATCTTGTATCACCTAGCAACCGTTCAGCAGGTGTGCTGCACCTCGATTGTTTAAGAACAGTCAGAACATGTTCTGAAGAACACGGCACAGTGTTCCCAAATATTCTATTGACCTCCAAACATGTCCATGTTTGGAGTAGCGAAAAAAATACGCCCGAAGTTTTAATCTTCAGTTTGTTGCTAGTGGCTTACATTTTGGCAAACCGTTTAATCCTAGACTGTCATCCTCAAAATAATTTCCATACTTTTAAATGGTATTATTTAAATTCAAACGCATTTCGACAATATATTTTATTTTTACTGTTTGTCGCTTGCATGATTTTAGCAATTTCAACGAAATAAATTGAAAGACAAATGCGCCTTTTCCCTCCATTCTTTTTCTAAACTGTCAAAAATAAAATTAACGATGCTCTGTAAAAAGTATCGACTCAGGTCAGCCTGCGCAATACGCGCAGGCTGACCTGAGTTGAAACTTTTTGCTTTAAGGTAACTTTTCTGCATGTCCAAATACCATTCTACATCAGAATTTAGCCGTTCGTTAGACAAAGTCGATGATATAGATCAATAATTATTTGATGACCTGCTTGGTATACATGTAATACACCACGAAATTACATCAAACCCTCTTTTCCCATAGCATAACTAGAATTACTATTATTTCGTTTTAAGAATAAATTCTATTTTAATTTTTGATAATTCCAAAAATTGTTCTAAATTAATAAGTTAATGAGAAATCTACTTAGATTTACGTAAGTGCTGAAATCACTGATGTGCATTTCATTACTAACGTTACAAGGAAAATAATTATCGTCGGTTTATTTCGAAAACCTCGTAACTACAGCTTGTTTCAAGCTGTAGTTACGAGGTTTTTGAAGTAAACCATCGATATATGGGTTTTGTAAGTTTTCAAGTAATTCAGTTGCAAGCTGAATCACATGTAAAAGTACACATTACTTATCTTATCTAAGGTACACATATCTAATGACCTTGACAAAAAGTGCTTAAATTGAAATCTTTGTGGGAAAAAGGAGAAAATGCTGGTAACCAGCACCTTTTCCTTTTACCACAATGTTTTCTACACATTTACAATAAAAATCCTTGGTTTGGACTATATTTTGGTGAATACGGGCCCTGATTGCACGTTATAGTCTTATATTAGTTTAGATATATATGGCGTGAAACTCGCAAAAAGGGGCATTTGGACATTGCGTAAATTTTCGTCTCGGATCAGCCTGTGTAGTCCGCGTAGACTTATCCGTGACGGAACTTTACGACTACATTAGATCTTGTGCTATAGTAGAGTTGCGCAAGAAAGAAAATTACATAAACACGGAAAGTGTCGTTTCGGCTGATCCTAGACGACACTTTACGCAAATGTCCAAATGCCTCTTTTCGCATGTTGCAGACCAGTTATACCTCTCATCGAGATTAGAATATCAACTACTTTCGATGGTTCTTTATTGAAACATTAACCAGTACCCGCGCCATGATGTGAAGAGTTTCAAAATTTGATACGCTTATCACGGGAATTCAACCTTTGGCGTGAGTGGCCGACGCTCAAACCCTGTATCCCTGTCTCTCACGATCTGATCTTATCAATACAATAATTTCGACTTGCGTCGTGGTCATCACACATAGGATGAATAAGGTTGTTGTTTTTCATATATTCCAGGTAATGCCTTTAGGCTTTCATACGTAAGACGAACATGATAACTTATGCTGTACAAACCACAGAAATCGAGAATGGATTTGATAGAAGCAGCCAAAAATGGACACGTGGAAAAAGTTCTGACTCTCCTTGAATCCGGAGTTCCGGCAAACACACGTGACAAAGACAATGCTACCGCTTTGTACTGGAGCGCGTGCTACGGTCATGATGACGTCACTGAAATTCTCATTTCCGCCCAGTGTGACGTGAACGCAACAGTTCGATGGGGGTCATCTGCGCTTCACGCCGCCGCCGATAGAGGGCACTTGCAGAGCGTGCAAATCTTGATAAACAGGTAATATATATGTAACTACTTTGTGACAAAACCGAATTCTTGAAAGCACTGTGACCAAAGCCAGCAAGAAGTGGGATTTTACCATTAATATCCCAATGATATGATACTCTTTCTTCACGTGTAACATATGCATGTAACTGAATTCGTTTTATTAAAACTTACCTGCTTCCGAATCATATGAACAGCAAAAAAGTAAGTAAATACATGTATGTGAGCAAGGCTCCGCCAAAAAAGTGTCTTTGCATCTTTGTAACTTGTTACACCAAGCAAGTCATTGCCTAATATGGAATTATTCTGCCTATAAATCAGACCAAATCATGATATACCATGGTGCTTTGTTATGCACAAAATCTACAGACAGCAAAAAGTTTCGATACCTGTCAGACAGTGCTGACCAGGATTAGACCATAGGCCTCTGAAACTCCATTGGTCTATCAAGGGATAACAAAATTTTTTATAATCGGACAGTTACCATAAATAGAACACTAGGATTCCCTCTCTATTGTAAATAATAAGACCTTTTCAAAAGTTTTTAATTTGCATTAAAATACCTATGTTTCCAGGGACCGTATTCACCAACATTTCTTAAGAACGTTCTTTGTCTTATTCTTCTAGATTTTCTGATAGTTAAAGTAACAGAACTTCTGATTGGCTAAACCATATGGTTTAGCCAACCAGGAGTTCTGTTACTTTTACACTGACGAAAATCTGAAGAATAAGTCTAAAAATGTTCTTAGAATGGTTAGTGAATAGGGACCCAGATCATGACATACACATGGATTGTGATCTATAATGATAAAAACTCTTCTTGGCTTTGTCTTGTTTTATCTTACTCTTTGTTTCTGTTTGTCTGTGTCTCCATCTACTTATTTGTCATACCGTTTGCATGTCCCTCTTTGTTACAAAATGCATGGACAACCTTCTTATAACTGCTTTGGAAAGAAACATAGAGTTATCTTAAATGTCGAGGGTTAATTCATATATATCTCAAACATGCTACGTGAAGTTCAAAATATTTTATACCTGTCAGACAGTGCTGACCAGGATTAGACCATAGGCCTCTGAAGCTCCATCAAGGGATAACGAAATTTTCAAAATCGGACAGTTACTATAAATAGAACATTGGGATTTCCTCTGTATTGTATATAATGAGGCCTTGTCAAACCACACGTCACAATTCGGCCGATTTCGTGCCTACTTCAACCTCGTCCGTATCAAGGAGATTTCCATTTTGAAATGAGAATAAAATGATTCTATATATAGTGCGCCACTGACAGTTGTTTAGTGCTCAACGACTTAAACAGCCTCGATGATGTTGACATCTATCTATTTGTCGGTGAAAACTTCAATGGAATTGATAAACCCTGTTAAAAATAAATGTACGAACTGTTTGGCAACTGAAATATAGTTAGGAAAATTTTGATAGAAAATTGAAACTCAAGTTTTCCTTTGTAAGAGTCGTCTTACAATTTTCAAAACGGTAAACCGGCGTATTTCGGGGCCATGAATGTACCGATCTGACACATATTAATCCATAGGTTACAGCCGAGGGATATGATGGCTCCTATTCCCGAGGTATGCCGAATTCTTGTCATACTATACATGATATAGAGGGAGTCGCCGATATTTTATTTATGGAAACTTTGTTTATGAAAATTTGAATATATATTCCGTGATATACAGGCGATGCACCAATGTGCTATAAGTATTCGATGATCGACCAAATACATTGTTAGTGTTTCATGATAGACCAATAGAGCTTCCAAGGCCTGTGATTAGACCTAAAAGGACTGCAGAGTAACCGATGAATTTTGACTGTTTATTTGAAAGGGTTTTTCCCTCCTTTCAACAGCGTTTTAATCATATTTCGACAACCGTCTAGATTTATTCATGCCTACTTTGATTTTTACTCAAATAACAAAATACTCTCGGCAAGAGTACAGTTCGCATACTCCGAACCAACAATTATCATCTTTATCATTCTCTCTCCTCTAGTGGTGCAAACATAAACGGGACCAACAACCGAGGGGACACGCCCCTGCATATCGCCGCCTACCGGGGCTTTATGGAAATTACCAGGGTTCTTCTATTATCGGGTAGTAACGTTAACCTCAAAAACGAAAAAGGCAAGACGCCACAAGAGGAGGCACTTGAAGGTGGAAACACAGACATCGCCGAATGTATACGAGTATTTGTAACAGGTTGGTGCATTGAGTCTTTTGTCTGTGTCAATGTTTGTCCGAAATGTGAGCAGTTAGTCATCAAATCACCAGAATTACCTGGGTCTGTATTCACCAGCCATTCAAAAGAACATTCTTAGTCTTATTCTTCAGAATGTCTTATTGTTCAGAATCTGGTCTATGTGAAAGTAACAAAACTTCCGATTGGCTAAACCATTTGGTTTAGCCAATCAGAAGTTCTGTTACTCTCACAGTCAGAAAATCTTGAAGAACAAGACAAAGAATATTCTTAAGAATGGTTGGTGAATACAGTCTTTGATCACCATTTCTATATTTCAAAAATATCAACTTCAGTCTGATCTTGATTTACGCTGTCCGCAACCGGATGCTGAACAGTGACCTAAATCATTTTCGAATTCAGGGAAAATCTATTGTTAGACCTTAAAATATGTGCAACGTATTTATCTAGCAGTAAAAGAATTTATACGAGGGCATGTCTTCTTGTGATCCATTCGTGTATAGTCATTATTTTCACACTTTTTACATTTGTCCCATTAATGTCACTTCCTGGTGCTAATAATTATTTATCAAAGCCCGAAAAGTACCGAGAAAGCTTTTTCGGTGCAGGAGAAAAAGACATTAATATTGACATATAGTCACACTCTTTCAGCGAATGTTTTCCATCGTAAACACTCTTGAATGAAGCAATATTTTGCAGCATTGGAGAAACTAGAAAAAAATCCTAATTATCCCCTTCTAAGGTAAAAGAAACTGCAACATAGGTCCCTTTTTTTACCTCTTTCTTTCTTTGTTTTGTTCTTGCTTCATCAGAAATGTTGCGATTATTAGACTGCTCTTACTTTTTAGTTGGTGATTTATATGTACGTCCAGAATGGCTTATGCAAAATGAAGTTTTACATACTATTTCAATTGAAACGCATGCGGTAGATTGAAATAACCGTTTGATAAATTTCGATGTAGATGTTTATACCTGAACGTTCCTATTTATTACTCTTAGACGGTATCAATGTCTTACGGTCGGCTGACTTCATATTATCGGGGAAAAATGCACCATTTTCTACTGAAATGTCTGTTATACTGTATATGTAATGAAGCAATACATTTTACCTGTCTTATCTTATATATGTTTGTTTTGTTATACTATGTATGTCAACAAAGGCTTAAATTATCATCTGAGAATAATTGTACAAAACACGAGCTGCCAGGAGTTGATACTTTTTGTTATCGGTAAAATTTCTTCACTAATCGAGAAAATATTACCTATGATGTTCACTCGAAAAAAAAAAACAAATTTCGATTCTTCTCTAAAATAATAAATATCCTCTATGTCATGCATTGCCATCCCTCCCCCCCCCCCCAAAAAAAAACGGAGGTACCTGACAATCTTGATCTAAGAGCAGGCTGCCTGCGTTCTTTGCTGTCTGAACGTCTTTATACCGTCTGTTAAAAAGGACCTAAACGACGCAGATTTTCCAGTTGGTGTTAAAGGTTATACTATTTTTTTTCCGAATAGCTCAGTGGGCAAATTGCAGGGCCTGAAACAAAGGAGGGGTGTGGGTGAAGGGGGGTCCCAACCCGGACAAATTCTTTCCTAGAATTCATTATGGTGATTGGTGCAGGAGTTATTCTTCTCTCGCCGCTTCAAATTGTTTCTATAAGTTTTTGTTTTGTTTTGGAAATCAGCCAGTGGCTTGGATAGAATGATGTACCAAACACTTGTAAATGAGATAGTTTCACAGTCTCGGCCGCAATGTCACTTAAGCAATGTTGTAAACGGTTAAGTTCGTGCACACTATCAACGTAAGCCTTCAAGGGTACTTGTACTTATTTTCTTGGGTCGTTTATGCACATCTATCTTTTCAAGTGCGAGGTCATGTCATGTGACACGTCTGATGTTAAACCATTTATACAAATGACTGTCAACCCATTACTAAGCAATCCTATTTTTAACAACCCTGAAGAAAACAAGCTTTTAAAAACATTATGGACAAATGAGGAAATGATGACAAATGTCATATTTACTCCTCCCTCTATGATTTCTATCCAGTCAGAGAACTTAGACTTATCTATATCAGTTTCTAAATTGTCGTATGCAGATGCTTTCAATTTCGATGGGTCTTAAATGTGGTGCTCGTATAAGGGCCAGCATATCATCTGTTGAGATTGTTTATTTCATTTAAAATTCAAAGAAACGGTTTGTGCTTTGAAAAATTACTCCGGCTCTGTACGACTCTCTGTAAGTCAAAGAAGCAGTCTATTCCATGTTAAGTCAGCTGTGTAAACAAGTGGCTCTGATGTATCCACACTTATGTCATTATGTATCGCGGAGCTGCATTAAGCTCCCTTTTGCGGGAGCATGGCTCATTTTATAACATACGGACGCACTTGAAAGAATTATAGCAGCATTTTATTTCTTGTCTGCATTCTATGTCAGGATATTAACCTTTTTCACAAGGTCAGCGGCGATGGTCCGCTCTGGTCGAGCCATGACCGGACTAGATCTATAAATAAATGCGCCGCGCTCTGACAAAAAGGGCATAATGCATTCCCGTACTGCATTGTACCAAGCAAGATATCATGTAATGGATGGACGGATGGGTGTTTGGTGACTGAATAGGATGTGGTGTATCGTGGGGGAAGCGTTGGTGGATGGACGAACGATTAGATTTTGTGTTACGCAGCTCTCAACATTACTTCAGTCATATATGGGTGTTTAAGTGGGTAAGTGGATGGATAGATGGTTGGTTGGTTGGTGATTGAAAAAGGTGTGGGGAGCGTGGGAGAAGCATTGGTGGATAGACGATCGACTGTTTAAATTTTGTTTTACGCAGCTCTCAACATTATTTCAGTCATATTATCAAAAGTCCTTGCCAACATATTAGCCTTCTTTGTTGAACCCAATATATGCTTAGAAATTAGTTGGTTGCTTACCTTAGGTAGAGCTCTACTCAGACAGGATTTACTTTTTTCACAGAGGGACATTTCTCCTTATCAAACGGGCGGCATCAAAATACAACTTTCAGCAACATCAGATTTGGAAGCAACAGGTCAGGCAATAACACAATCATTTGTAATTCTCAAACTAGAGATAGATCTTTTGCAACATACGATGACAGGCAATTGGGGAGCGTTTCTTCAGAATGTAGTAGTGACATCACAGAGTCGACGACGTCATCCATCAACAATTCCGGTTCCGGTAAGTTTTCTTTTCGACATCTAAGAACCCAGCCTCGAGTAACTAGATGTTGCAAAGATGAAGATTTATTATATTTTTGACCAATCACAAATTTCTCTGTATGTTTTCGCTATCAGGACAAAACATTAGGTCAAAATCCAGCACATTCAGCTTGGCCGTAAAAAGAGACAAGATTCTGAGTGAGATGAATAGTGGTTCACATCTAAATCTGTATGTAGTACTAGTCTGAAACTCGTATTAAGCTAAACAGCCTAAATGATTTGCTGTTTTGGTATTTTCAGAGAAAATGGGCTTGTACACGAATGTATGATGTGAAAATTAAACGGCAGCGCCCAACGTATTTTGTTCGACGTATTCTGGGGCCATATTCACCAACCATTCTTAAGAACGTTCTTTGTATTGTTCTTCAAGATTTTCTTACTGAAAGTAACAGACCTTATGACTGGCTAAACCAGATGGTTTAGCCAGTCAGAAGTTCTGTTACTTTCACATTGACGAAACATGCTCGTAACAACTTACTTCTCACGGCTTAATATTTCGTTCATACTCGCCATGATTTGCCTTTTTCTGTATACTGTATCACTGATGGACATATATCGATACATTCCGTACTTAACTTTTTTACCAAACGACCAAATTTTAGGCTTGTGAATCGAAAGCATATGCAGACGACAAAATAGAAGTGAGTGAAAATTTGGACTTTTCCCACAATGTTTTCGAAAGGCTACTTTCCCAGGGTCGTCAAAAGCAGGGATTGTGTGGTAAAGGGTTAACCAACCTCCGTCGGCATGTTCTTTACAAATCATACTAAAGGCCATGATCTTCTTTGGAAAACGGCAAATGATGTCGACCGACACTCAAATTAAACTTACAGTTTATCAGTACACCCCAAATACCAGAAGTGCGATTAAAATTTTAACCGATTTCTAAAATATGTTATGCCCCAATTATTTTGATATTCATTGATTACCGCTTTAAAGTTTTTTTCTTCTCTATGAACAGGGTTTCCAGAAGATTTTGTAGATTCTGCAGCTCTGCCAGTAAAAAGCAAATCATATATCCAACTGAAAAGAAGCATAAGCTTTGGAGGAACTCATCATGGCCCCCAAACCACATTTAATCCCAATTTCTTTCCTAGCGCTATACAGAGAACTTCAGAATTAACTAGTCAAAGACATGATGAACTAAACGGTCACATGACGAATAATCATGACGTCACATTGTCTTATCCTGCTGATAATTATATTCCTTCAAATCGATTCTGTGTTTCGGAAGGCAATGTCTTCCAAAACGGATTTCAGGCAGTTAGAAAAGATCGGTATCCCGAAACAACGAATCATGTTCCGTTTACCTCACAGGGTCAGTGTAATGCCACAGAAAGTATTGACTACAGTGTAGAAGACCATTTAGAAAGTAGTGAAATGAATCCACAGTTGAGAAGACACTGTCTACACACAGAAAATGGAGTTAGACCTCAAAGATTTTCTGTGGGCTCGATGCGAGAAATAGTTCATCAGAACAAAGATCACGAAATCACGATATTACAAAACCAACTTGTTAACTCATATAAGTGTATAGAGACTCTTACAAAAGAAAACGAAAACTTAAAATTCAAATCTTCTACGCTGTTGGAACGTTTGAATGAAGCCGAGTCGCAATTGTCTGCAATGACTCTGAAATGTGAGACTTTGGCTGAGTTATTAGAAAGGGAGAAAAGACACATGTATCCAGCGCAGGAGGATCAGACAATGAAATCACACCAACAGTTAGAAACATCTAAAGAAGAACCATTGGGTGGCTTTAAAGAACTTGCCAAACGTTTTGTAAAGAACCCAAACGAGTTAGAGACACGATTACAGGTTCGTAGTATTACTCGTTGAACTGTTGCATCTCTTGAATAGTGTTCTTTACTTCGTTTGTCAAGGCAGTAATTTTGGACGGAAAATCGAAAAACAAAAGGAATATAGATGTAAAATGTCTTTCTGGTGAACATTTAAACCCTTTATGAATATAATGTAGATATTGAGGTCTGTACAGGGGTTCTTTTTTATCTTTATTTCATGTCGTAAGCTACATGTACGTGTTTTCCTTTATTTCATGTCGTTAGCTACATGTATCTGTTTTCATTCATTCCTACCCGTTTTCCTTTTTTCCATGTCGTTAGCTGCCCGTTTTCCCTTTTCCCATGTCGTTAGCTACCCGTTTTCCCTTTTCCCATGTCGTTAGCTACACATTTTCCTTTATTCTATGTTGTTAGCTACACATTTTCCTTTTTTCCATGTCGTTAGCTACACGTTTTCCTTTATTCCATGTTGTTAGCTACACGTTTTCCTTTTTTCCATGTCGTTAGCTACACGTTTTCCTTTATTCCATGTTGTTAGCTACATATTTTCCTTTTTTCCATGTCGTTAGCTATCTGTTTTCCTTCATTCCATGTTAGCTACATGTTTTCCTTTATTTCATGTTGTTAGCTACATTTTTTTTTTCATTTTCCATGTCCTTATTTACCTGTTTTCATTTATTTCTTGTCGTAAACTACCTGTTTTCCTTTATTCCATGTCGTTAGCTACATGTTTTCCTTTATTCCATGTCGTTAGCTCCCAGTTTTCCTTTATTCAATGTCGTCAGCTACATTTTTTCATTTATTCCATTTCGTTAGCTACATGTTTTTTTTTATTCCATGTCGTTAGCTTTCTGTTTTCAATTTTACATTTCGTTAGCTACATGTTTTCTTTTATTCCATGTCGTAAGCTACATGTACCTGTTTTCCTTTGTTCCATATCGTTAGCTACATGTTTTCCTTTTTTCCATGTCGCTAGCTACCCGTTGTCCTTTTTTCCATGTCGTTAGCGACATGTTTTCCTTTATTCCATGTTGTTAGCTACGTGTTTTCCTTTATTCCATGTCTTTAACTACATATTTCTTTTATTCCATGTCGTTAGCTACATGTTTTCTTTTATTCCATGTCGTTAGCTACATGTTTTCTTTTATTCCATGTAGTTAGCTACATGCTTTCCTTTATTCCATGTCGTTAGCTACATGTTTTCCTTTATTCAATGTCGTTAGCTACATGATCCTTTATTGCATGTCATAAGCTGATACTTGATTGTCTAAGTATTTTAAAAAATACTGAAATTAAACCGACTCTACGCAGACTGTACAAATGGTCATCTACATCGACCACCATTTACAGTATATGCATTGATTTTTTTTATCTGAGCGGAATGAGAAGTAAATGCTATCCCTTCCCGATCGGATTGGATAAATAAAAGGTCCCAGAGAATCTTGAATATGATTACTTGTACTTTTGTTGTAAATCATATATTGAAATCGATCTTATCTTTTGCCACTAGTATCGATTTTTGCAATTGGATTGGCAAGGTGGTATATCGTCGGTTTACTTAACAAAGACTCGTAACTACAGCTTGAAACAAGCTGTACTTACGAGGTTTTTGAAGTAAACTGATGATATGTTGGTCACATTTTAGAAGTATGACGTAGAAATACATTGTTTTGAGCTATAATGTCATTTGATACTCAGAACTGTGGCATCACATAATGCGTGTCTGACACTTGCTTGAGGTAAGAAGTTTCGCATTGGCTATATTGCGATTAAAGTAAAGACAATGGAAAGTCCTGTAAGAAAAACATAGCCATGACCTAATTTCTATTTCAGGAAACTCTCCAATCTATATCATCGCAAATGATTGAACATGAATCGCTGGTTGTGCAAAACAACGAATGGCTGCCCGGTGTAGATTACGTCATCCTCGGGGATCCACCAATTACCGCTCCTGTTGACAAACAGATACCAAAGTTTGTCTCATTCCTAGTGAAGCATGTTAAAACAAACAACTGCTTTATTTTGAAGGTTAGTAAATGCATTGATAACTCCATATGTGATCGTTTGATGCAGATTTTAATACTATTTCAGTCCTATCACAGCGCATGGCCAGTACACCCATGATTGTTATCTGAGATTTCAGTACATTCGTTTAGCACATACTTTTTCTTATCTAAACTGATAAAATGGACATTTCTAAAGTTATTGTCAATTGTTTTTCCAAAATAGATCTTTATTTCTCAGATTTTTTTGCATGAATTCATTGATTTAGACTCCATTTCACCTTGATTATCAGTGTCATACAATGACATTTAAAAACTCGTCTTTTACAAGTTTTGCTTTTGAGTTAACTATATTTAATCCTTTGCTTTAGATGGCGGTTGAACTTCAGAGGTCGGAATTCCTTCAAGTGCTTTCACAAGATACCAAGTCCAAACCAATCGAGCCCAAGAAGTACTGTTTAAAGCCTAACCTCATAAAAATTCTGCACAAGTTTGAAGCCCCGACGGACAGATTAAAGAAATTTGTGTATATACCTCCTTTTTATAACGCCAGTCTACCTCAAAGAGAGCTTGCGAGCAGAACTACGTTTTTAGTCACCCCATACATGTTGACTTTACGAAAACTTGTTGATATGTTCCATGATTCACAACTTGTGTCACCAAACAATGATTCAAACACGGTGTTCTGGATTCTGACACTATATCAACTTGTAAGTGTGATTCTGATATTGGAGGACCAGCATCGTAATTATGGGGACATGGACGAAGACAGTGTTGGGTTTGACGAAGATTTGCTTCCCTATTTAAAAAACATTGAAAATATTCTGGATATCTCTATGTGTTCAAAAGCATGTGTATCCGAAAAAGAGATTAAGGAAGTGGAAATGAAAACAAGGGGACCCTGTGTAAATGACGCTCAGGTAAATTTGTTTTGTTCCAAATTTTAACCGTAGTAGAGTGTATTCAAGGGAAATAACTCAACTCTAATATTAACTGTTTCATTTCCTCATCGCCCCTACAACAACGTTATAATTGGCCTGCAACACACGAAAAGGGTCATTCGAACATTTGCGTAAACTGTAATCTCAGATCAGCCACCGCACTTCGTGCAGGCTAACTCGAGACGACAATTTCCGTTCTAATGTGATTGCCTGTGTCAAGCAAGTTTTCTTTATCACAAAATCTTATTTAGTCGTATAGTGCCGTCTCGGATCAGTCTGCGCGGACTGTGACCCCAGACGCAAATGTCCGAATTCCCCTTTTCGCAGGTTGCAAGCCACATTGAATCTTGACATCATTTTCGCTGTTAAGTTGGGTATACCTCAGCTCTTCCTTCCTTCCTTCCTTCCTTCCTTCCTTCCTTCCTTCCTTCCCTGTTCTTTTAACTTTTTTTTTTCAATTTCAACGTTATTTCAAACTCACCAGGGCGGTCAGACCTAATCAAAGCATTCCTAGAGTTTCCTTAACCTGCACTTCGTACATAGACCATTGTATCGGCGAAATACTGACATATTTTTCTATGACATACTGTTTATGTCATTTGACACGTTAAACAGGATTCTAACTTAAAGTCTGTGTAGTTTACTTGGCAAATGAAGATTTGGCTCATTGTCTACTGAAAAGAACCATCAAGATTTTTTTCCCTTTTAAACATCCTTGTAAAGTTGGTATAATCCATGTTAGTTAAAGATGGATATATATAAGACCCATCAGGCACAAAGGGACTGTCTTGGAATTCTGTACATGATTTACATGAAAACAGATCAACGATATTACAGGTCAGTTTAAGATGATAAAACAATGTATAATGACCACTTTTCATACAGAAAATGTCATTAACCCTTTACCCTACAAGGCATGTCTATGGTATCTCCAATTGACCCTAAATAACAGCAAGGATGAAGCCATATCTTATGTGTATATGACAATTTTTCATGGCAAAGAAAACATAGAGGCAAAAGGTGAAATTGCTCGTGACGAGCAATTTCACCTTTTGCCACAATGTTTTCCAAAGACTCCTACGAGCAATGCGTAGAAATGAGTATCTATGGAGTAAAGGGTTAAAGCGAAATTCGCAATTCGCGCAGTCTTACCAGGACTGAACTTTTTGCAGTTCCCAGAGGGTCCTTTTTTGCGTGATGGGTCACATATGTATTTGTGAATGTTTTAAAAGTCGTCTCTGATAAAAATAAAAATCTGCATGTGGTTATCTGTCTTATTCGTTTGAAACATTATCGTCTCGGTCATAATAGTTCAATTTCATTGCAGTGTGCAATCCAAAAGACCAGTCCATACAACGACATTACGAGATTATCCAAACTGTTCAGCGACATCTTGTTCACTTCAAATACGGGTAAAAGAGCACTATTTCCTGCTCCTATGCAGAACGGACGTGCTTTCCACGAGTCAAACCACGTGACTTCACTGGTGGACGTTTTACGTCATATCCTCTCCGACGCAACAGAACCAACGTCGTGTTTGTTCGACGAAAGCAATACGGCTTGTAACGTATTAAAAAGGTATCATCTGTTTATATGTATTGAGTTTTCCACACAGTTAATTGTTTTTTAAACAAAAGCCGACGACAAAGTAGATGCCTACCACTTTTATGATCATCGGTAATTCCATGACGCCTTGAGAAAGCATCATGAAATGAGGATAATGTTTTGGGTATGGGTGGGTGTGAGGGGTCGACCCTTTCTCAACCCTTCTTGATAGAACTTGGAAAAAAAAACTTTTTAATGAAAGCAACAACTGCTCGATATGAGTGTCGCTCTAAGAACAATGGTTTGAATGCATTCTTGTGATGTAGAATACGGCGCAAGTCATCACATAATTTCGGATCCATACAACTTATATTGCCTAACAAATGATTCAGTCTTTGGACATTGGCCTGCAACACGCGAAAAGGGGCTTTCGGACATCTGCGTAAAGTATAGTTTCGGATCAGCCTGCGCGGTCTGCGCAGGCTGATCCGAAACTACACTTTCCGTTTTTTCATGTAATTTTCGGTTTTGCGCAAGTCTACTATAGCACAAAATCGAATGCAGTCGTAAAGTTTGCCTCGGATTATCCTGTGTGGACTGCGTAGACTGATCCGAGACGACACTTAACGCAATTGTCCGAATGCTCCTTTTCGCATGTTGCAAGCCATATTATAGAAAATTAACTATTACCAAAAAGTTTCCGCCTTGTTAAGCTTGTGCGGACTGCGCGGGCTGATATGAATCGATACTATCTTGTAGATGCATTAAATAGAGTTTATTACATCAGCCTGTGGTTAATATGGGGAAATGTTTACCGAAAAAGGGAAAGGTATGCCAAAATAACGAGTGCTGTAAGGCAGGAGTTATTTTTGTATACCTTTCCCTTTTGAGGCAAATATTTCCCCATATTAACCATGCACAAGCTGATGAAATAAATCATATCTTATATTTCCTCTGATTGTTTTGTCAACGAATGCCACTTTTAAAACTTGTGATCTCAAGTCAATTAACCAGATAACAGGTATTTTCGGCAGGATGAAAATATTCACTGTGACGGGGAAATAATTCCGCTAGCTTAAATTACGACATTTCTTTACCCATAACATTTCTGAAAATAGACACATGAAAAATAATAAAGCCCATTTTCACATAGAAGAGCGTGGCTCACGACGTCGTCTGTAGACGTACCCAGGACGATAGTGTCAATATCTGAAACAAGAGGGCCATTATGGCCCTAAAGCAGCTCACCTGAGTCTTTTGACCAAACACGATCAATTTTCGAACTTGTCTGAGATATCATCAAAGCAAACGTTCTGACCAATTTTTTTGGAGTTTTGAACTGACAATATGGCCTCTAAAGCATTCACAAGGTTTTAATAAGATTTTACCTGGTGACCTAAATTTTGCCTCGACATGACTTATTTTCAAACTGGTTCAAGATATCATCAAGACAAACATTCTGATCAATTTTCATGGGTATCGGACTGAAAATGTGGGCTATAGAGCGTACATAAGGTAAAAGTTGCCAACGCTCGACGCACGACGCATGACGGAAAAGCTCACCTTAAGCAGTTCATGCTCAGGTGAGCTAAAATTTTGTTCTTCAAGGAAACTGTCCCAAAACTATGCCCATCCATATATCTGAATCAGACATTCTTTATGGTTTACAGACTTGGGTTTCTAATATTCGGATCAGGTGCGAACACAGCAGCGAATGAGACTGATTGTTTTATAAATCTCCAAAGCAGAAGGTTTCAGCTCCTTTCAGAGATTTCTAAGCGGAAAAGGTATGACCTTTGAATATCTTGGGAATTTTCAGTGTGACAGTGAAATGATGATGGCGGTTGGTTAACCATTTACCTTACATCTGGAGTTTTGACGACCGCGAGGGAGAAGCCTTTTGAAAACCTTGTGGGAAAAGGAGAAAATGCTGGTGACCAGCATTTTCTCCTTTTCCCACAAGGTTTTATATCTTATTATAAAATTGACCATGCGATCAGCATCTAATCTGTCGACTGGAAATGATTTCAATTTGGACTGATTGTTGTGTGGTGATGAGTTAAAAGTTGAAACAACTCGTTGAAAGAAGTGTGTGTTAAATCATTGAGAGACGATGACGATGATTTTGGCGTTTCTTTTTGACCGAAATTAAGGACAAACCAAAACTTATAACGAATTTGAAAAAAAAATAACTAGAAATATATATTTAAAGGGAGTGGATATCGAAGAAAATCAACTGGTTGTGTATAATATTGAAAGTCTGTCACTCGATTTGTTGCGGTTAAAAAACTCGTCCTTCTGATTCGTATTTTCAACCGCATTACACCCCATTCTTGTGTCAGATGTTTTAGTATCATACACAACCAGTTAAGTATCGTCTATATCCTGTTGTAAAAAAAATTTTTTTTCAAATTCGATAATAGTTTTTTTTTAAATTTTCTGCTGAATCATTTAAATATTCCTAATTAATATATTCCTAATTTACCTATTTTCATTCTAACAATTATCAAGAATGGTACACTATAAGCAGTGTAGGGAAAAAAAGTAGTTCCGGCAAACATTCTAAAACTATATCGTCACTTGTGATGATACCATATTTATCAACAATTCTTTCCTTTTTTGTATATTGTAAATCACTTTAATTTCGTGAAGACTTTATTTAGCGATTTTGTCCCGAAATTCCAACTTTTATTTATTCGCCTGTATTTGAATTCGCGACCTGCCTAATGTCCCAAAATTTATCTCTTGTTGAATACAATTTTTGTATCAATTTTATTGCTTAATCTTAAACGGATTACTCAAAGTAAAAGTTTTTGTATAGTGTTTGATTTGAAGTCACACCTATTTGTATACCTGTGACATTTATGACGATCTGTTAAGTGTGAAAACAAACTACTGTAATTGGAGTGACAAGTAGCACTGATTTTAAAGCATCAATGAGAAAATTGAAATCAGTTATTTTCGAGCTTAATCTCACGCAATTCAAGTCTTATGTGAAGGCATGTTTCGAAGACTATTATGCTGATGAACTTACAAGCACGTAAAAGTCGTTGGTTAAGTCATTTCAATCGCTTGAGAATGACAAAAGAAATATTAAAAGCGGATGGACTCAAGCAGATACCACTAAAGATTGAGGCAAAGGGAAATAACTTTGAAGGAGTAAAAGAGTTCTTTTTCTTTAATACTTTGATACTGTTGCACGTCACATGTATGTAAGCCATGTTCTATTGATAGGGGGGCTTAATGCATCTCCGTGACGCCTTATATAAAGTAAGTGGTCACATAATTAGGGGGTCTATAAAATAGATTCATTTTGTCAAACAATCAACTGGATTTTGAGGTAGACTGGTCTTTGAACATGCAGAAAATTGACCAATAGCAAAAAGTTTCAGCCCATGTCGGTTTTTGCAGATCCATTGTGCCCCCTTTCCACAAAGCGTAGCTCGTAAATATATATATATATTTCTTATATTCATTTTCATATTCATTCTTTTTCTAGATCAAAGATTCATCCTGGTGTGTACGCCTCGGTAGAAGAAAGTATCCTTACAAACAGACTTCGAATCGAGCACCATTTTCTCAGTCACGTGACATCGAAAGAACTCTGGACTTTGTGCACTAAGTTTAGACAGAAAGGGATGAATGTAGCTAGGACTTATTTCTAGATAATGTCTAATGTATAATGAGGGCAATTCTTCAGTTACTTCCCTTGATTATTCTCTAGTACTGCACAGGTCCTGATAAGAGGATTACTTTGATTTTATCCTTGATTTCCTTGCACTGACTATCTATGTTTTTGAGATAATACTGCAAGATTGTGTTACAGATCAATGTATGCGTAGTTCTTAATGCTAAGAAATAAAATTTGAATTGAATTACATGCCGGTGTAATGCAGAGAAATGACCACCCCCTGCAAAATGACCCATGGGTCATTTCTCTACGTAGAGGAATGACCCAGGTCTTTATTCTACGTAGAGAAATAATCCTCGGGGGACATTTCTCTATGTAGAATACTGACCCTGGGGTTATTTCTCTGCGTAGAATAATGACCCTGGTCTTTCCTCTACGTAGAGAAAAGACCCATGGGTCATTTTGTAGGGGATGGTCATTTATCTGCATACACCGGCCGTATACAAACATGATAAATCATTGTTATATCTATCGCAACATCCCCAAGGGAACCAAGGATGAAAACAAAGGAATACAGGTAAAAGGACCAATCTGATATTTGGATACCCTTAGTGTTTATTTGGCAAGGGAGATAATTTAATCTCCAAGAATCGCTCCCATTTCAATTGCAAATGAAATGCTTGTTTGCTCAGGATGTCGCACAAAATATTTAATCTGTTAATGTAGATGAAGTCACAGCTCCAGATAAGGGGGGGAGGAGGGGAATGATGGCATTTAAATCCATTTTTTTCTCTTTTAAATCGTATGTTGTGGGTATTCATTCGAATCATTTCGTTGAGACGATTCTAATGAGTACCCGTAATATAGGGTTTGGTGGAGAATAATTCTCATATTTAGTTTCAAAATCAAAATTACACTCTGTATCTGGAGCTCTGTGAAGTACAGACCGCACCGTTGTCTGTACATGTCATATTCTTCGAAGATTCTACCGGTCTTATATGACGCATCACTCCCCTCAACGGTGGTGGGGATTGTAGTAATACGCGCTATAAAGTAGCAATGGAATAATGGCTTTTATCAGTACGTTTAAGGAAAAATCAGGCCTATTTCAGCTCCAGATTTCTCTAAACAGCCTATCATAGCTGAATGAATCCCAGAACGTAGCGTTTATTTTAGTGTGAAATTCAAAGTAAAAGTTGTCGCGTAGAAAAGTAGTGCGGTTTTCTGTACCCAGTATGTCCAAATTAGATATGTGTATTTGTAGAATGCCATCTAGCGGGAGATAATGCAGACTCCACTTTGGTTTTCATGAATATGTTTTGCAATATCAATTTAAAACGCTCACAACAAACCAGAGTTGAACCTTGAGCCATTGCCTGGAAAAGGGGGGTTTAATGCATTTATGTGATACATGGTACGAAGCCAGACATCACATCATCATGGATCCATAAAATCCATTTTGCCTGATACCCATCAACATGAGGTAGACTGATACTCTGACATGCAAAACATTTGGCAAATAGCAAAAAAATTGACAATTGACACAGAAAAGTCTTCGGAGACTGTGTAGGTTGACATGGATCGATAGTTTATTAACTTTGGCAGATGCATACAACTCGGGCTTCAAAGAGAATAGTTTTTATAACACCGCAAAACGAATGTTTTCGGGGGGTATACTGGAATCAGCCTGTCTGTCCGTGTGTCCGTCTGCGTACAAAATACTAGTGATTTTGGGTCGCAAACTCCTCCTACAGTTTTCCTTCAATTGTATTGAAACTTTGCACATATACTGATCATATATTGAAGATTTGCAAGACGCAATTTTCAAGTGTCAACTATTCCTTGTTGAGGAATTATCTCCCCTTGAACTTGACACTTTTTTTCTGTAAAGTGCTGGCGGGGGTATTAAGTCACATTCAGTGACAGCTCTAGTTTTAACAGTGTAGATATAGTACAGGCCACACTGTCTTTTATAGTTTTGTTGTTATCAACATGTTTTGCAATATCACCTTAACTTATTACAAAAGGACAAAATTCTAGGTTTGTCCAAATCGAAAGCATTTGTAGACGACAAAAGAAAAGTGACTGAAAATTTGAATTTCGTTTTCTGAAGGGTAGAAAACATTGTTGGAAAAGGAGAAAATGCTGGTAACCAGCATTTTCTCCTTTTCCCACAATGTTTTCTAGAGGCCTCTATCTCAGGATCGTCAAAAGTAGGGATTGTGTGGTAATTGGTTAAATAATATATACTGAGTACATTTAAAAACGCACACCTTGACTTTCAATTAATATCTTGGACAAGGATACCAACATGACAAAGAAAATTCACCGTGTCAAATGTTCATATATAATGGCTTAGTGCCCAAAATTTCATAAAATTCAAATGAGTAATTCATCACAAATCAAAAGCTTGTATTTTGTTGTCAAAAAATTAAATTCACAAAGTTAATAGAGTTACCACCGCAAAGATCAATTGAATATTGGCATCACAAATGCATAGACCACTCGTGGGCTGATATACACTTCTGTGGAATACCGTATTGTTCTACTCTTGAATCAGTGCCTAACGGGAGTTGGATCTCATTTTGAGGTTGTTGAAGTCGCATAAGATAACACACTTAAGTCTTACATCTTCGCGAGCCAAGTTTACGATCACTACGTGGATCTTTCTTTGGTTGATTGAGCCCGATTTCCAGATTCCTGCGATGCGCCCTCTATTGGATGTTGGTTATTATCCCCCTTTACATCATATTTCTAAAAGCAAATGAAATATCGTTTTACAAACCGCTTACGAATACACATGAAGCGATAAGCAGACATCCACGTGGGTTTCCATGTTTTACTTTCTATTCGAAAGGTAGAGACCTTGTTCTATTTTCATCAAAGATGAAATGTTACGAGCGATTTCATTCGCTGCAGCTAGAGCTGGTTGTATCCAATGAAAAAGCGTATCGGGTGAACATAAAAATGAAGCTCGATCCACCAAGGGTAGTGTAGCGTAGTGAATCGTCGCCCTTGGCTTGCGAAGATGAAGTCTTATGATGTTTGCAGTGTGAAGTTCAATTTTTGACCTCACAAGCTCAGGCTTTTGATTTGAGATGAATTATTCCTTTGATTTCTATGAAATTTCGGGAAGTGAGTCAGTAAATATTGGCATTTGACATGGTGCATTTTCATTTTCGCGAATTAATTTTTTTCTGAGATATTAATTAAGAATCAAGCTGTGCGTTTTTAAATGTACTCAGTAATAGATTCAGTTCGGACTGCACTGTTTTTAGCAGCTTGATTTTGGTCTGCAACTTTGCAATATCACATTAACCCTTTACTCCATAAGGCATTTCTAAGGTATCTCAAATTGATCCTAATTAATAGCAAGGATGAAGCCGTTTCTTATGTGTATAGGACATTTTTAGATAGCATAGAAAACATTGTGACAAAAGGTGAAATTGCTCGTCATGAGCAATTTCACCTTTTGCCACAATGTTTTCAAAAGGCTCCTTCAAGCAACGCATAGAAATAAGTATCTATGGAGTAAAGGGTTAAATTGCTCACAACAGATAAGATCTAAGAAAAATGAACACAGTTATGACTGAGACATTTAATGCCACTTACGTCATTTCGTTACTGAAATTTCTGAACTGTCAGACAAACTTTTTGTCCTTGCGGTAACACACTGACAGAAAAGTGTAGAAGATTTTAGGTTCAATATCCGAGAAATATCGACCGAAAGTTCTTTGTGATAGTCGTTTTTGTTTGTTTGTTTGTTTGTTTGTTTGTCTGATCACCTTAACGTTCAACAGTAAGTTACATATTCTATTTATACGAAAATGTAATTGAAAAATAAATTTCCTGTAGTATTTGCTCATTTGAGTTTCTCTTCTTTTTTTTTTAAAGTTGTTTAGTGGTTAGAGTATCTGACTCGTGACCTATAATATTGCGGTTTTAATACCGGGTTGCGGCCAACTCCCTTTCCGGTGTAATGCAGAGAAATGACCCTCCCCTAAAAAATGGTCCATGGGTCATTCTTATACGTAGAGAAATGACCTTTGGGTCATTTCAGTACGTAGAGGAATGACCCGGGTCATTATTTCTACGAAGAGAAAAAAGTCTCTGTGGTCATTTCTCTGGTTGAGACATACGGATTATTTTACTAAATTTCACACAGAAAATGATTATGTTGAGTCTCAACATGTCCATCCAAGCATCTGGTTGCCAGAATTTTGTCCTCTTCTCACAATACTTTCTACGTCAGTGAAAGACATGTTTCAGCATTTGAACGAACATAAGTTTAGGATCTACAGGCCACTTTCTATTTGAGCAACTAAAATTTTGTCAATTGCCAAAGAGTCAATGGTTGCCGTCTGGGAATCTTACCAGCATTTCCTCCTTTTCCTACAGTGTTTTGTTTTTCTAAGGTCGTTAGAGCATGTCCCACAAACGACATTGATAAATTGGCTTAAGCTAAACAAACTGTCTAATACTACTTTGGGTTAAGTTTAGACGTATATTTAGCTATAATTATGAATAATGAGTTGGTTTTTTTTTTATAGTCGCGAGTTCTTTAAATATTTACGACAACATAATTTATAACAAAAAGTGCTGTAATCATTCAAGTTAACTTCCAAACAGATTGAAATAGATCGTATTCATTAGGAAAGTGGTATCGATGGTGCAAGAAAATTACAACACGGATTCTTTTTTATTTTTAATCCAAAAAATATCGGCGTTTTATTTTTTACCAAACAATTCCGGCGTTTTAGCTTTAACCAAAAAATGCCGGCGTTTTATCTTTAACCAAAAATGCCGGTGCTTAATATTTAACCAAAAACGCCGGCGTTTTATCTTTAACCAAAAATGCCGGTGCTTAATATTTAACCAAAAATGCCGGCGTTTTATAGCTCTGAGATATAGAATTCAGATAATTCGGTGGGAAAAGTATCATTTTCTACTTTTTCCCCACAGTTTTAGGCCCTTATAGAGACATAACCTACTTCCAGCCACATCTAATTTGTTGTCTACAAGTCCTTTCAAAATAGACAGCTCTAAACTTTGTTGTATCAGGAAGATACGAACGTCTACCATCTCCTGGCATTTGGATAGCAAATGATAAATGTCTGAACAATGCATTTGGGCCATGTTCTGTAAAAAGGGAGCTTAACCCCTTCACAAACAATCCCTGGTTTTTACAGGATCTGGAATAGTAGCGTTTAGAAAACATTGTGGGAAAAGGAGAAAATGCTGGTAACCAGCATTTTCTCCTTTTCCCACAATGTTTTCTACCCTATCAAATAGAAAAATCATCTTTTTAGCAACTGTCAAGCTGTCATCTGTAGAATGCTTTCAGTTTGGTGTGGTCCAAAATTTGCCGTTTGGGAAAGGGTTAATGCGTCTGCAAAAAGTATTGACTTGGTCAGCCTTCGCTGGCCACGTAGGCTGGCCTGAATCAAAACTTTTTGCTATCTGTCATTTTTCCGCATGTTAAAGGACCAGTGCACCTCGTGATTCAGTCGGTTAGACCACCTGGGTTTTATGGATCTATATTACTTCAATGACGTGCTTGGCGTCGTGGATCACGGGAGATGCATCAATTCATTACCACACAATCCCTACTTTTGACGACCCTGAGAAAGAAACCTTTAGAAAACACTGTGGGAAAAGGAGAAAATGCTGGTAACCAGCATTTTCTCCTTTTCCCACAACGTTTTCTACCCTTCACAAAACAAATTTCAAATTTTTCAGTCACTTTTATTTTGTTGTCTGCAAATGCTTTCGATTTAGACGAGCCTAAAATATTGTCGTTTGGTAATGAGTTAAGCTCCCGTTTTATAGAGTATGGCTCAAATATCTGCTCTCTGACAGAGATGAAAGACATCGTGGAAAAAGGTTCAATTACCTTTTACGAATGAACGTTTCTATTGCACCCAACAGCAAATTGCTGGAGTGGGAGCACGAGACAACACTTGATATCAAAGAATATTAGTAGTTTGGCTTTATTACAAAGTTTGGTTCCCCATTTACGCAAATAAATTCGTCTTTTTACGTCAATGAAGGAAAAGTTCGTTGAAAGCACAGTGAGACAAAAGGAAATGAGCTGTGTTGGATCATATTTGTAACAAATCATATATGTAACACATTTGTTACGTACATGATCACATTCGTAACAGATAAAGTGTGTTACAAATGTGTTTGTCCGAAATGGGGGTTGACATGAGAAGTATATATGTGACAGGTTTAGTTGTCTATGTGTTACATATATGATCACAAATGTAACATGTGTTACATATATGATCACATATGTAACACATATATGATCACATATGTAACACATGTGTGTAATCACACACACACACACACACACACACACACAAACGCATGAACCTCAACGTGACAAAATGTACCTTCGGACATTCTGTCATCACTAGTAGAAAGCTGCAAAAAGAGGAAAAATCATGTAATATAAATGTTTTTAAAATATCACTGTAATTGTAATCTTTCAACTGAATGAGTTTTAAAACATATTTATTTCAATACTTGGAGTTATCTGCCCTTGTCTCAGCCCATTTTATATATTTTCCTATATCTATCGTTAAAAGGTAACCATAGCAACCACATCGCAATAAAATACACAAAATAATTTCAACATATTGCCGTAACAATACGGGGTTTGATCAGTGCTTAAACAGTTTTAAGCAAATGCATCGAGTTTTGTAGGTTCTACTAACACGCAGAAATGCATTACGCAACTTTGACTTCATTTTTCAGGTAAATGACGTTTGTAGGGTTCATATAGTAAATTGGTCATATCTCACAAAATAACCTGAATAATCTGTTCAAATAAAGACTAACATACTCCAGAAATATTATACATTCAAAATAACGTTGTTTATCAAATACTCACCAATTGTCCGAAGGTACATTTTCTCACGTTGTGGCCCATATATATATGTTTATATATATAAACAGAGAGCAGCCACGATACCGGACATTATATTCATGAATATCCTTTAAAGAGTTGAGGAAATATGGAGCGGACGCGAAAGAGTGACGTCGACGTCACCGCCGATGACGACGATGGACAAAGTGACACAACAAATCAGTATCAAGATATTGGCCCATCTGGTGAATAAAAACCTGCTACAAATGTGTTTCAGATGTAAATATGCATTCTTTTGTACTGTTTTTAAATCAAAAATGACCTGTGACATATGTGATTTCATGTCACATCAAAAACCGGCATCGATCATATTCGTCACAAAATATGTTACATTTATGCTTGATTTCCGAGTCATATATGTAACACATGTTACATATGTGATCATATATGTAACAGGTGTTACATATATGATTTGTTACAAATATGATCCAACAGAGCTGTAACTGTTATGTCCTCTATAAAAAGGGAAAGAAGACGGTAAGAAGGATCCTTTTTCCTCCACAGTCATTTATACTCTTTCAAACACAGAAACAACTTAACCCTTACTACACAGTGACGACTTTTGACGACCCTGAGGTACAAGCCTTTAGAAAACATTGTGGGAAAAGGAGAAAATGCTGGTAACCAGCATTTTCTCCTTTTCCCACAATGTTTTCTACCCTTCCCAAATCAAACTTCGATTCTTCCACTCACATTTATTTTGTCGTCTGCAAATGCTATCAATTTGGACCTGGCTATAAATTTGTCGTTTGGTAAAGAGTTAACTAGTTTATTACTTTCGTCTTCTACAAATGCTTTTTAATTTGGTCAAGTCAAAAAGTCTTGTCTTCTGTTAAAGACTTTATACTGCTTTACATCATAATGAAATATGCAAGAAACCGAGCTGTCTCAATCACCATGACATTATATCTTCAATTTAAGGAGAAAATAAAAAAAAAATAAATAAATAAATAAATAAATACATTTTCATAACCCTTTACTAAAAGACAAAATTTTAGAATGTTCCAAATTAAAAGCAAAATGCTATATAGCAGCATTTTCTCCTTTTCCCACAACGTTTTAAGAAGGCTTCTTCCTCTGGGTCGTAAAAACCGGGGATTGTTTGGTAAAGCGTTGAAATGAATATGTCTATAATTTAAGGATCAACTACGCCACTCGTCACGCGACCGGAAATGATATCCACAACAATTGCTGTTAATGATACACCAGGAGCCTCATTCTGAAAATCGCACTATTTTTAAACCCCAAGGCGTGGTGGTTAAGAAATGGTATCTGACCAGGGACGTTCGGCACAGTCCTTGCTGATTGCACTGGTTAACAGATTGTTGATGGTTTGGATTGAGAAAGTTTAAGTTAGAAGACCCATGACACTTCCAGTGCAGCATGGAATAAACTTTCTTGAAAGTTGATAAATACGGATTTATGCAGATATAATGTTTCTGCACAATTTTAACCAACCAGAAATTTCTTTGATGTCTATCTTGATTTTTTTTGTTTTTTTTTTTGTTAGTTTCCGAAAAAAGGGAGGTAATTATCATCTCTTTTTGTAATCAGAATATAGTGTTTTTAGATTTATAAATGATCATTCCACGAAGGAAAAAAGGAATAATGGCTCGGTTAAAGTAGTACGATAATGCCCATTTTTTTATCATAGCAAATTTTGAAGGACAATTTTATAGTGGAAGTAACTGTTTTCTATTGCGGGTCCACAACCTTAAATACCAAGGCGTAGAAGTTTTATACAGGCCAATAAACTTTACCAATCAAAGACATAAACCACTTATTCTGATTAACCTGTTTTTCATTTACAATTCATATATAATATTAAATTGAATACATGATCCTCGAAATAAACGCAGAACGGCATCTTTTTCATCATGAGAAAAAATAAGTACTACTTAGCCCTACTTAGCGTAGGCTTCTAGTACTTTGGTATTCTGTGCAGCTGCAACAATGACGTCATAGAAGATGATCTTGACTATGCTACTAACGTGACCCATATGGGAAAACTTTTGGTTAAGGAAGTATAATATTCTCTTTCTTTAGCTAACCTGAGCACTGTGAGCAGGAAGTGTTCAAGGTCAGCTTTTTTTTTATCGTGCTGTGTCCGGCGTCAAATGTCCGTCGGGCATCGTGCGTCGTCCGTTCTCAACTTTTATCTTGTGTACGCTCTAGAGTCCACATTTTCAATCAGTGATTCATGGTCAGAATGGTTAGAAACTTGGTCAGAATGTTTGCTTTGATGGATCCCTCACAATTTAGAAAATGGGTACTGTCGGGTCGAAAACTAGGTCACTAGGTTAAATCTCAGGAAAGCCTTGTGTACGTCCGTTTTTAGACTTTTGAAAGGTTATCAAAACGTATGTCTCGATGATATCTCGGACGAGTTTGTAAATAGGGCAAGTCGGGTGAAAACCTGGGTAATTAAGTCAAATTTTTGAAAAGCTTTATGTAAGCTCTAGAGGCCACATTTACGTCCGATACTCTTGAAAGTTGGTCAAAATATTTGTCTTCATAACATCTTAAACGAGTTTGAAAATGAAAAAAAGAAATAGATCACTATAGGTCAAATCTTAGAAAAACATTGTGTACACTCTGGAGGCCACAATGTAAGTTCAATTTTCATGAAACTTGGCCAAAATGTTTGTCTTGATGACATCTTAGATGAGTCTAGAGAAAGCTTGTTTACAAGTCAGATGCCAATTTTTCAGTCCAATAATTATGAAAGCTTGTTAGAATGTTTGTCAAAATATCTCATGAGATATTTGAAATGGATAATGTTTGGTCAAAAGGCTCAGGTGAGCGACTTCAGGGCCATCTTGTCTCTCTTGTTTAGTGTGAAAGTGCTGTTACATGTTGAAACTATTTGAGTAGCCCAAGTTTACAGATGCGCAGAGCTGATTAGCATGGAGGTGCTTTTATTCAAGGTACTTGAAAGTCTTGCCCAAAGCATAGATCCAGAAGAGCTAAATCCAAGGAAAATTATCAGTAAGTGAACTGTCGCCCTGCCACAACTGAAATAGATCTACGACTGAAAGTGGCGAAATTATACTCTAAAAATGCATATCTGGTAATCAAAGAAAAGTAGCCCTACAAGTACCAAATAGTAAATTAAACCTTTACCAAACAATCCTTGGTTTTTACGACCCTGAGACAGAAGCCTTTTGAAAACATTGTGGTAACCAGCATTTTCTCCTTTTCTCACAATGTTTTCTATCCTGCCGGAAATAAATTTCAATTTTTGAGTAACGTTTGTTTTGTCGTCTGCAAGTGCTTTCAATTTGGACCAGTGTAAAATTTTGTCGTTTGGTAAAGAGTTAAGAGTTCATCTATTATTCAGAGAGGGCAGCCATCACTTCTAAATCAAAGTTGACAGTGGCTCTGTCTGAGGAACACAATATCTACAAGTATAGCGCCAGCTACTTTAACCCATTACCACACAGTCCCCACTTTTGACGACCCTGAGAAAGAGGCTTTTAAAAAACATTGTGGGAAAAGGAGAAAATGCTGGTAACCAGCATTTTCTCCTTTTTCCACAATGTTTTCTCCCCTTCACAAAACAAATTTCAAATTTCCCGTCATTTTTATTTTGTCGTCTGCAAATGCTTTCGATTTGGTCAAAGCAAAAATTTTGTCGTTTGGTAAAGAGTTAAGACTATTTTCCTTTTTCAAATACAAGTATGTGTTAAGATGTGCTTGCACGATGGAGAAAAAGTCTGCCTGACAGCCGAGTACGGCAGCACAGTCGTGAAGTGCTGGCATCCCGAGGTTGTAAGTTTCAGTTATTTAGCTGAAAACACTTTAAAGGTGGCCCTTCAGATTTTGGGGCAAATAAGGTATTTTACAAAAATAAAAAAAATAATCTTTATACTCCAAAAGCCTTATAATTTTCATCTCTAAAACCCCAGTAGTCAAAAGCCATCCGACAACAAGAGAAATTAGAGATTTACTGCAGCCCCGGTCGACGCCGACGGCGGAAACACGGTCTATTTTTGTACGAGCAAGTTGCTCATTTACATACTGAAAAAACACAGATGAAGCTTCAAGTATAGCGTCCGAAGAAGATATTATTGAAAATAATTACATGTTTGTTATGTTACGTAATTTAAGTGTCATTAGTCACGTGCCAGTCACTTAACATTCCCACAATGCTTTTTTAATTTTGGGCGCGAAATCTGAAAATAGCTTTAAGGGCTACGTAGCCTTTTAAGGGAATACCATTCCCCCATTTCTTTTTAATATTATGAGTCTTAATTATTGATGATATGTATTCCTTTTTTTTTCATATAAATTTTAGTGATATATATTTTTTTGATTTGGGGTGATGCGAAAAAACTAAATACCCACTTTCATTGGAAGGTTTTTTGAAAAAAATATTTCAAAAATAAAAATGCTGGTCGCCAGAATTTTCCCAAGTATATCTACTGATATATTTCTCACACATTCCACGACACACCCAAACATTGGGACACGATTTTATTTGTCTGCAAACTGGACAAATCTAAAGTTTTGGTGTCTGGTAAAGAGTTAACTCTTTACCGAACGACAAAATTTTAGGTTTGTCCAAATCGAAAGCATTTGCAGACGACAACATAAAAGTGACTGAAAATTTGAACTTTGTGAAGGGTAGAAAACATTGTGGGAAAAGGAGAAAATGCTGGTTACCAGCATTTTCTCCATTTCCCACAATGTTTTCTAAAGGCTTCTTTCTCAGGGGCGTCAAAAGTAGGGATTGTGTGGTAATGGTTTAAATTGAAGGATCTTCTTTTGGCGGTTTCCAACTTCAGTGAATTCGCCGTAAAGTAAAATGTGAGATTACATTAAACGGGATAAGTCTAGTACAATAAACAAAAGACACTTTAGAATATTGTGAGGTAGAGCCTCGGCCTCGTAATCGTTAGGTCCCGTGTTCGATACCCGGGAGCAGGTGTCAACTAAATGGGGGAGGGGGGGGCATTGGCCCACACATTCGGTGACAATACAGGTGTAGATCCAAGGAAACAGAATAGAGTGAGATGTGAAATAAATATGTTTACACTAAACTATTCAATTTAAAGAAGGAAATTTACATGAAAAAAAAACTTAAAAATCCTCACAAAGCTTAGCCGAAAACTATTGAAAAATCACAGAGGCATTACGCGAACTACTTTTTTTCGGAGACAACTCACATCAAAATTCCTACGACATTTAATTCCATTTAAAGTCTTGAGCGTGGCATTATGGGAAATCGTTCTTTGTTTCGCGCTGTGTTCGCATACGGTTTACGTCGTGTGTTTTATTTCACTGGACTTTGTCGACTAACTATCATAGTGTAAAAGATATTTTTCGCACTTCATCTTGTGCGAATTCAGAAAAGAGAGGCCCTTTTCTCTTGTTTGGGTGTTTTTAATTCATACTGATTGTTTGGAAATGAAAGTTTTCGCCATCTTCTAGACCAAATCTTTAAAGTGTAAAAGTCAAATTGAATTTCAAGCCGTGGAACTTTCCTGTGTTTGAGTTAGAGGCTTTACGTGTCTGCGCTCTCGCTTAATTTTAAAGAGGACAGAGACGTCTTATATTCATAAAAGGAGAAATTATTTGTATACACCAATTTTCTTTTTTTTTTTCCATTTTTTTCTTCACTTTTATTTGAGACATGCTCTGGGGGGGGAGGGGGGGGCTTACTGCATCTTTACCTTTTACCAAACGACAAACTTTTGGACAAGATCAAATTGAAAGCATTTGTAGACGACAATTTAACTCTTGCAGGAAAGATGATTTCTGTCTATGATAGGGTAGAAAACATTGTGGGAAAAGGAGAAAATGCTGGTTACCAGCATTTTCTCCTTTTCCCACAATGTTTTCGACAGGCTACTATTCCAGACCCGTAAAAACCAGGGATTGTTTGGGAAAGGGTTAAAAAAGTATCGACCCAGGCCAGCCTGCGCAGTCCGCGCAGGCTGACCTGGGCCAAAACCTTTTGCTTATGGACAATTTTCTGCAACTGAAAGGACCAATTTATCTCATAATTCTGGCAGGTTTTATACAAAATTGGTTTCAAGGATCCATAACACAGTAATGGCTGGCTTTGTATCGTGTTTCACTGGGGTGCATTAAGTCCCCTTTTTCGTCAGGGCATGACTTATTATGTATAAAGTACTAGTTCGTGGTTTAAAGGGACCTTTGACCAGATTTTAAGTCATTTGTTGTTTTTATATATATATATTTTTCTTAGTGAAAATGTGTACGAAAAAAATTGTTAGAACCCGGCCGTTCACCTTTCGTCGAGAATAAACAAGGGGAAATAAAAGCTATAAAATGTTTCCCTTGTAGGACTCGAACTTATGACCTTCAAAACCGTGGTTGATGACTCTACCCTCTGTGCTTAAGTACCAATCGATTGACTTTCGCGTTTAATATTAGCCATACTCTAGTAAAATGGAGCTTAATGCATTTCCGTGATGTATTTATTTAGCAAGTCGTCTTTTGATTATTGATCGATAAAATCCATTATATGAAATGATTGAATTTTGAGGTAGACTAGTCCTTTGACATGGATAAAATGAACCAGTGGCAGAATCTTAGACTCACATCGAACTGCGCAGGATGATCTCGGTCGATACATTTTGCAGACGCGTTAAATTCTCTATTTACACAGCATGGATCAAATGTGTTTTTCTCATGTTATGCAAGAACAACTGTACCGTTAGTAACGGATTAGGACACTTTACAAATCTGGTTTCAGGTCCCTTTAAAAAGCTGATATCATTACAGTTTGAAGTCTGTTTCGAGCAACCAACTACATGTAACTATTTGGGAGACGAGAAAATTTTAAACTTGTTCAAATTGATAGCATTAGCAAACGATAAATTAGATGTGGCTCAAATCCTTTCATTTCCGTCTTTGAAAGGTTAGAAAACATTGAGGAAAAAGAAGAAAATGCTGGTCACCAGAATTTTCTCCTTTTTCCACAATGTTTTTTTAAGCTTTCTTTTTACTGGTCGCTTAAACTCCAAACTGTTCTGTTAAGGATTAGAAAAAAATGCTATATAAAAAGAGAGCAAGTTTGACAAAAAGAAATGGCATTGGTTTCTTTACTGAGAAATAATAGTAATTCATCCAATCGTCTGTGTAAAAAGGCAAAAGTTTCCCCGTTGGCATTTGAAAAATCTTACGAGGATTTGATTAAATGATAGTTCTAGGGTAAGATAATGGGGGGGAAAACTATCGATTTTTGAAGAATTGCGTTGAAAATTGATATGCAGTGCGTTCGCTTTAAAACGTCTTTATCAGACAATGCAATTTAACTCTACCACGTGACAAAGTTTTAGAAATTCGAAAGCGTTTAACCCATTACCACCCAATCCCTACTTTTGACTCCCCTGAGAAAGCCTTTGGAAAAATTGTGGGAAAAGGAGAAAATGCTGGTTACCAGCATTTTCTCCTTTTCCCACAAGGCTTTCTACCCTTCACAAAACAAATTTCAAATTTTCAGTCACTTTTATTTTGTCGTCTGCAAATGCTAAAATCGATTTCGACAAGCCTGAAATATTGTCGTTTGGTAATGAGTTAAGACGTGAAACTAAATTTGATCTGCAGCGCGTGAATTGAGGCATTCGGATATTTTCGTAAAGTTTCGTCTCGGATCAGCCTGCACAGTCCACGCAGGCTGATCCGAAACGACACTTTCCGTTTTTATGTAATTTTCTGTACCACGCAATTCTACAGTAGGACTAATTCTAATCTAGTCGTAAAGTACCGTCTCGGATCAATCTGCGCAGTGCGCGCAGGCTGATCCGAGACGACGCTTTACACAAATGTCCGAGTGCCTCCTTTTGCGTGTTGCAGACTATTTGGCTCAAAAGATGAAATTCGGAAATTCGTCTATGAAAGGATAGAAAACATTGAGGGAAAAGCAGAAAATGCTGATAACCAGCATTTTCTCTTTTACCAACAATGTTTTGATTAAAATGCGTTTAACATAAGTGTCGTTAAAACCGGCTTTTGATGAACTTGAGAAACAGGGCTTTTGAAAACATTGTAGAAAAAGGAGAAAATGCTGGTGACCAGGATTTTCTTCTTTTCCAACGATGTTTTCCACCCTTTTTTCTACAACTTCCACAATTTAAGCAACATTAAATTTTGCGTCTGCATGTGCTTTTCATTTGGACCAGTCTATAATTTGTAGTGTGATACAGGGTTAACTCTTTACCAAACCACAGATTTTAGACCGGTTAAAATTGAAAGCACTTGCAGACGACAAAATAAACATATCACAAAAATTGAAATCTGTTTCCAGCAGAGTAGAAAACATTGTGGGAAAAGGAGAAAATGCTGGGCCAGTATTTTCTCTTTTTCCCATAATTTTTTCGAAAGGCTTCTATCTCAGGGTCATAAAAACCAGAGACTGTTTGGTAAAGGGTCAAAAAACCCTTTTTTGCCAGAGCAAGGCTCTTTCCTGCAATCATTTTAGTACTGCAATCATCCTAATTCTGCAATCATTTTCTTTCCTCAGTCATTTCCATCTTGTAAACGTTTCCATCCTGCGAAAATTTCCATTCTGCGGTCGTTTACATTTTGCAATCGTTTCCATTCTGCGATCATTTACGTCCTGCGAATATTTCCATTCTGCAAACATTTCCATCCTGCGAATATTTTCATTCTGCGATAATTTCTATACTGCTACTATTTCCATTCTGCGATCATTTCAATTCTGCGATCACTTCCATTCTGCGATCACTTCCATTCAGCGAACATTTCCATTCTACGATCACTTCCATTCTGCGAACATTTCCATCCTGCGGACATTTCCATTCTGCGAACATTTCCATCCTGCGATCATTTCCAATCTGCGAACATTTCCATCGTGCGAACATTTCCATTCTGCGAACACTTCCATTCTGCGAACATTTCCATTTTGCTATCATTTCCATTATGCGGCCGTTTCCACTCTGCGAACATTTCCATTCTGGGGCCGTTTCGATTCTGCGAACATTTCCATTTTGCGATCTTTTCATTTTGCGATCATTTACATTCTGCAAGCACTTCCACACTGCGAACATTTCCATTCTGAGAACATTTCTATTCTGAGAACATTTCCTTTCTACAGTATAAAAGATAATTATTGGGACATAACTGGCAGATAGTGAAACCATTATACTGTTTTCAAAAGTTAACATAACTGTTGTTATATATGTGCTCGATCTGTATGTTTTAATCACGGAAACATAGAGAACAGATATGCTATAGGGGCAACGTGGTGAACATACGATTCTAGTGTTAAAACCGTGCAAATAATTCAAGTTTAAACCCCCATAGAAAAAAAAGACAACAGAAAATGGAGGGACAATCCGAAGAACAAGAAAAACTCAACACACACGTTTCCATAGAAACGCCTGGTGAAACGTACCCACGCGGTCCCCGGGGTTGGTGGATGAGGGCCAAGAATATAGACTGGAGAAACCTGGGTGACAACATGAAAGAAAATCTGTTACTTATACTCCTACTGGGCTCGGTTATCTTAGGTTGTTGTGTTGG
The DNA here is from genome assembly GCA_943736015.1 of Tridacna crocea. Taxonomy (NCBI): domain Eukaryota; kingdom Metazoa; phylum Mollusca; class Bivalvia; order Cardiida; family Cardiidae; genus Tridacna; species Tridacna crocea. The sequence continues at coordinate 24,713,018 of OX031069.1, forward strand.
GTTTGGAGTTCGAAGCGCTGCGGGACCGGACGGGATGAGCAAGCGACAGATCATGTATTTACAATTCCCGGGGGAGATCTTGATGAGAATGTTACAGATGCTGATTCTACCGCTCGTGGTTTCGAGCCTCATAGCTGGTATAGCCGGGCTCGATGCCGGTACCTGCGGAAAAATGGGTCTCCGCACCATAGCTTATTTTGCGACAACGACCCTCAGTGCTGTATTCCTGGGCATCATTATGACGTATATCATGCAGCCTGGGGCCAACTCGGACAAAACCGGGATACCTAGATATGGGAAAACGTCACAGGTGAACCCCGTCGATACCTTCATGGACCTTATCAGGTGAGAGTTATCGTTCTTTTCAAATGTACCTACTTCCTTACACTTAGGCCGCGTACCGCGACTCTCTGACCTTTTATGGACAGTGTAGATCCAAGATCAGACTGCACAGAACGTGCAGTCTGATCTTGGATCTACACTGTCCTGTGAATATATTTCTTTTTACCGAAAAGATATGTTTGAAGTAGCATTATTCGGAATTTTAGGGTCGGCTTGACAGTTTCATTTAAGTTATTTAGCAGGATAAGGCTAAATGCGCGTGCGTAACAACCAGATGTAAATATGACGTAATATTCCTTACATTTCTCGCGCTTGGCGTAATATTGCAATGCGTTGCACAATCTCCGAGCAGAGTTATCGTTCGTTACTCTCACCATACATCTCTGCAACGGGATAATTGACAGGAATCTTGTCAAACCGAGGAAAACATGTTTTGTTACTGTTTAACTGTTTCATGTGTAACATAAAAAAGTAGAAAAAGGAAATATGAATCCGGATACATTACAGGTGCATTCAAACTGATGAATTTACCTGTATACAATGGAACTATTTTTTCAAGTTTCTTTACTGATCAGAATCTTACGCCAATTGTTAAAAAAAATGGCTGCTCCCATGAATGATGACAACACTTTCGACACATCGATGGATCTAAGTTTGTAAGATGTGGTGTCCATGGCTGTGAGGTAGAGCGTCGGCCTCATAACCATAAGGTCCTAAGTTCGATACCCGGGATCGGGTGTCAACTTTGGGATTTTTCATTGGCCCACACATTCGGCGCAAGTACTTGTGTAGTTCCCAGGAAGCAGAATCGAGAGAGATTAGTATAAGTTGTTAGAACTTGTTTCTCAATCGATGTACAATAAATATGTTTAAACTAAACTATACTAAGTTTGTAAGATTAAAAAACAAGTTATCGTCCTTAAAAAAACATTTAAGCTTTTCTTTCGCATTTCGTACCACTAAGTCTAATTGGCCGTATGCTGTTTGAACAGCACACAAAGTTATCGATATTAGTCTTTCTTTCACCGGCGTTTGTGTCGCCATTTTGAGTTATGGTCATGTGACGAAAACATCACCTAATGACGGACTATTTTCTGAGCCAACTACAGAGGTGAATGGGAATGATCCGTAGTGCAAGAGAGTGCGCGTTGCCATGCGGAAGAAGGGGGGGAGGGGGGGCGGGGGGAAAGGCGCCTCGGGGAATAACCGAAAAGAACTGCACTGGATTTTGATTTTGTTGATTATGTTCCCGCCGCCCCTCCCCCGAAAGGGTAATTATTAACATAAAACAGAAATTATCCATTACGAGCATTTTTTCTTTTAACCGTCTACCGAAGATCTCCTGCTATAAACGACCTTGAGGAAAAACGCTTATTTAAAAAAAATGCGATAATAGGAGAACATGCTGGCAATAAGCAATTTTTCCTTTTCTCAGAATGTTTTCTTACCTTCAGAAAAAAAGTCACATTTTAAGTTGTTTTTTTCCCCCGTCTGAAATTGCTTTCAATTAAGAAAAGTCTATATTTTGCGGTCTGTTCTTGAGTTAAAAGCAAAGTTTTCAAAAATGACTTCCTGCAAGGCAAGAGGGATAAAATCTATTTAAACAAGAGGGCCATGATGGCCCTGAAATCGCTCACCTGAGTCTATTGACCAAACATAACATGAACCATTTTCAATCTAATTCGCCAGTGACCTACTTTTTTATCAGACATTACCCATTATCAAACACTTGAGATATCAATAAGACAAACATTCTGAACAAGTTTCATGAGTATTGGGCTGAAAATGTGGCCTCTGCAGAGTACAAAAGGTTTTTCTAAGATTAGACCAAGCGACCTAGTTTTGGACCCGACAATTACCCATTATCAAATTCTTTTGAGACATCACCAAAACAAACATTCTGACCAAATTTGAACAGTATGAGGCAGAAAATGTGGCCTCTAGAGTGTATACAAGGTTCTTCTAATATTTGACCCAGTGACCTACTTTTTGAATCCACATGACCCATTTTCAAACTCATTCAAGGTATCAACAAGACAAATATTATGAACAAGTTTCAGGAGTATCAGACTGAAAATGTGTCCTCCAGAGCATACACAATGTTTTTTATAACATTTGACCTATTGACCTAGTTTCTAACTCATCATGACCCATTTTCAAACTTATTCAAGATATTATCAAGGCAAACATTCTGATTAATTTTCAAGAGTGTTGGACTGAAAATGTGGCATCTAGAGCGTATACAAGGTTTTTTCTAAGATTTTACCTGGTAACCTAGTTTTTGACCAAACATGACCCATTTTCAAACTTGTCCGAGATATCATAAAGACAAACATTCTGGCCAACTTACAAGAGTTTTGGACTGAAAATATGGCCTCTAACGCGTACAAAAGGTTTTTCTAACATTTCACCTGGTGACCTAGTTTTTGGCCTGACATTACCCATTTTAAAACTCATCTAAGATGTCATCAAGACAAACATTCTGACCAACTTTGAAGAGTTTTGGACTGAAAATGTGGCCTCTAGAACGTACACAAGGTTTTTCTAAGATTTGACCTAGTGACCTAGTTTTTGACCCGACCTGACCATTTTCGAAGTCGTTTGAGATATCATTGAGGCAAACATTCTGACCAATTTTCATGAGTATCGGACTGAAAATGTGGCCTCTACAGCGTACAAAAGTTTTTCTAATATTTGACCTGATGACCTAGTTTTTGACTCCTCATGACCCATTTTCAAACTTATCCAAGATATCATCAAGACAAACATTCTAACCAACTTTCAAGAGTTTTGAACTGAAAATGTGGCCTCTAGAGCGTACACAAGGTTTTTCTAAGATTTGATCTAGTGACCTAGTTTTTGACCCGACATAAACCATTTTCGAACTAGTCCGAGATTTCATCAAGATAAACATTCTGACCAAGTTTCATGAGTATCAGACTGAAACTGTGACCTCTAGAGCGTACACAAGGTAAAAGTTGATGACGGACGACGGACGACGGACGATGGACGACTGCCGACGGGCGACGCACGACGGACGACGGACGCTGGACGCCGGACACAGCGCTATCACAATAGCTCACACTGAGCACTTCGTACTCAGGTGAGCTAAAAACACACACACACACACAGACTCAACTGTACTTATCGAAAGTCTTTTTCTTTGATGTACAGTAAAGAAGACAAAAAAAAAATGTCAAAGGTGGTTTTTCTCATAAAGCAATATGGCGGTCATTCTCCTGGGTGCCATCACAATTTTATTACCCAAAGGTGTGCTTTTGTCTCGACAGTTATGAGGACTACTTTTCGGCGTAACTGAGAAGACTAGCTTTTGACATTTTTCTTCCTTTTGATTTATTCGTGCTGGAGAGATTAATATTTATCACCAAACGTGAAAAAAGGGGCATTCGTACGTTTGCTTAAAGTGCAGTTCTTTAGTCTTTTCTACATATTTCCTTTTCGTATAATTTTCCGTTTTGTGCAAGTCTACCGCAGGACAAAGTTTAATGCAGTTGTAAAGTGTCGTTTCGGATGAGCCTGCGCGCATTGTAATTTGGTTTCTGCAAAAGGTTTCAGTTTGGACAAGCCGAAAAGTATGTTGTCGTGAAGAGTGAACTCAATTTCCTACAGTGCAATGAATTATCGTATAACTCGTCTCTTAGACTCCGTTTTTTTAATGTGTTTCAATGATCCAAATATGTGTGAATCGCGCCTCTAATTCAGTCCTAAATAATTACCGAAAACAAATTGGAAGATCTGATTTATCCTCAAAAATAATTAGAAATTTTAGCGTTTCACGAAGCCAGATTTACGAAATTAAATAATTCCAGGAAAAATATCGCATGCCCCCGGTTCTGCATGAGCTTGATGTCTTACTCTTTAGTTAGACAACAAAATTGATATCTGTCCACGTTGACAGACGGCAAAACAAATGTGGATGGGATCGTGAGATTTTTTTTTTGTATGTGGGAGACTTGAGAACGGTGTAGAAAAAGGAGAAAATGACAGTATCTTCCGCCAGGTGACATGTTTCAAATACAAATCTATCTGATTTGGGCATTCTGGGTACAGAACTAGACAATCGTTTCTTTGAACTTCAAAACAAAATGAACGTTTACTATATAAAAAGGTACCTCGTACGATTCATTTAGCTGTGATAAGCTAGCATGTACAAGCCATTTATAATCGAAGCGTTGAGAACGTTGAAGTGGTATTTGTCAAGGAAACCCATTGTGTGGAATTAATAGTTTGAAAGAATAAGAGGCATATTGTTCAAATATTGGCTTAAAAGTCAACCCACTAAGCAAATGAATACCTTTTCGGTTGAAGGGAGAGTGCTCATGTACCTTAAAACTATAATTTTGAAAATCTTTAGCCTTTTACATTTAATTTCCAACATTATAATCAATTACTTCGATCTTTAAATATTCATGAGCAATCACATGGAGAAGCGCGCAATCACAGGACGAACAAGCCATGGAACGAATTAGTTTGGCGAAAAAGCGGGCAAATTTGTATCATTACGCCATTTATGAGCGAGAGAAGCTATTTTCAATAAAAGATAATTATCTCAACGATCGATGGCCTCGCCCAATGTATTTTAATATGCCATTTCAAATTACATATCTGAGTGCTACCGAAAAACTCATTTGCCTGAAAAAAAATGAGTCTAACTGGGTTTATTTCCTTCGGCTTTGCACAAAATAAGATAGATGGTTATCAAAATTCAATCTTGAACTCATAGTGGTATTGTCTTCGACAATAACCATAAAACAGCTCTATAATAATAGCTTTGGTATAAGCCAAGACACTTCTTGTAGATATCGTGCTCGAATCCTGGTTTCCCTAAAGGTGGCCCTTCAGATTTTAGGACGAAAATTTTAAAAAGATACAAAAAATCATCATTACACTCCCAAATCCTTTTAGTTTTCATACAGAAAAACCCAGTAGTAGAAAACCATCCGACAACAAGAGAAATTGGAGATTTAGTCGACACCGATGGGAAACACTGTCTATTTTTACACGAGCAACTCGCTCATTTACATACCATATATACACAGACAAAGCTTCAAGCATAGCATTTTCTCCTTTTACTACAATGTTTTCTAAGGGCTTCTTTTTCAGGGTCGTCAAAAGTAGGGATTGTGTGGTAATGGGTTGAAGTGTATACTTCATGGGTAACCTGTATTAACTTTTCTCGTTTTATCATGGGCGTATTCCTTTCTCTACTCCGTACATGTTCTAGGTCAATGGAGTATTTCGGAACACTGTGCCCTGTTCTTCAGAACATGCTCTGACTATTCTCCTGCTGAACGGTTGCTAGGTGATACAAGATGGCTGAAAGACGGACAATTCGTCAGGGCAAAATTTGCAATTTTTCTTTTTTACGACATCAATACCATAAATAGGGGCATGGTTAGACTTGTATCTACTCTCTCTCTCTCTCTCTCTCTCTCTCTCTCTCTCTGTTGCAACAGCCATCATGCCAATGTACTTTCATTCTGATATGGTGTAGAACAATGTTCCGAACATGCTCCATTCAGGACTTCCGGAACAATGTATTGTGTTCTGAAATATTCCTTTCGCCCATTCCAGAACAGCATTTAAGAACAAAGAACATTGTGCCAGAACAGGCGAAAGGAGTACGTCCCATAACGCTTTGGAAAACATCTCCTTCATGGTCGTTAACCCTTTCCCAAACAGCAAATTTTGGACTAGACCAAATTGAAAGCATTTTGCAGATAACAAATTAACAGTTGCTAAAAAGATGATTTTTCTATATGGTAGGGTAGAAAACATTGTGGGAAAAGGAGAAAATGCTGGTTACCAGCATTTTCTCCTTTTCCCACAATGTTTTCAAAAGGCTTCTATTCCCGACCCGTAAAATCCAGGGATTGTTTGGGAAAGGGTTAAATAACTCTTAGGCTGCTAAGCGCGGCTCACTGACCTTACACGGGCAGTGTAGATTAATGGCAGACTGCACATTCTACTACAAAGAATGTGCAGTCTGATCTTGGATCTACACTGTCCATTAAGGAGATATATTTCCACCGAAAATATATTTCAAACAGTTATATTTGAATTTTCACTTTCGATTTGAAAATTTCATTTTTTTTTCCCCCATTTAGCAGGATTAGGGTCAATTGGATTGTTTGAAAATGAAAATCTAAGATCAAACAGCAAGTTTTTTGTAGTTTGATCTTGTTCTGCCCTGTCTTGAAAAGCCCAAGAAATGAAACAATTCTTTGCATAAAAGAGTATCTGGTAAAAAAAAAAAAAAAAATAGCGTATTCAGGTTAGTTTAAAAAAAAACTTCTTTGTTGAAATTTCACTGTTTCACTTCTATGCAAGAATATCTCATGTTACTTATGGCCCGCGGTGTAGATGAAAAATCGAAATGCACGCACTGTGCAGTTTGATTTTGATCTAAACCATCTACCAAAGGAAAGGCGTATTCCTTTTACCCCTTCTGGCACAAAGTTCTGTGTTCTGGAATGCTCTTCTGGAATGTGCGACAGGAATATATCAGAACACAATACACTGTTCCAGAAGTATGTTCTGAATGGAGCAGTTCGAAACATTGTTCTAAACCATATCGAAATGAAAGTACATTGGCATGATGGCTGTTGCAAGAGCTGACGATATAATAAGCAACGGAGAGGGAGTAGAGCCGAGTCTACAATGCCCCTATTTATGGCATTCATATCGTAAAAAAGACAATTCCAAATTTGGCCACGAAGAATTGTCTGTCTTTCAGCCATCTTGTATCACCTAGCAACCGTTCAGCAGGTGCGCTACACCTTGATTGGATTAGAACAGTCAGAACATGTTCTGAAGAACACGACACAGTGTTCCGGAATACTCATTGACTTAGAACATGTTCGGAGTTTTCGGAGTAGCGAAAGGAATACTCTTCTAGAGAAATATGATGAATTTATTCCAGCCAGTTAAAAAACAATTTAATACTCGTAGTTGCAGTTTCACTACTCTTCTTTGGGAAACATATCATTTAGACATCGGACGGTGTAGATCAAAGATCAGACTGCACAGAATGTGCAGTCTGATCTTGGATCTACGCCCGTCCGAAGTAGCAATTCAAGATTTTTCCTAAACATGTATAGGGTTAATTTTTGTTACATCGCTTTAAGTTTCTTTTCTGTAATTCGAAGACAATTCTAGGACAATTTCGTCTTTAATTTTCTAATCATTTTTGGCGCGCTTGAAAGAAAATCGATGTTTGGATGTAATTAGCGGACACCGTTTTCTTGAAAATTAGGGAAGAAATGAGAAAATCTTCTCGAATTTCGAGATTAGATTATTTGTGAAACGACTGTTTTTTGGTGTCGTTTTACATTTATGTGTGTGTGTTTTTTTTAAGTGTTGTAGACACTAAAGTAGAACGAGAAGAGAATAAACAAAATGACAGAGATACGAGGGCTGAATGCGAAAGTATTCTGTCTGCATTTTTGGAAAATTTTACAGGTGAGGGAAAAAACTTCTCATTTCTCTGAAAGATACACTGAAACGAACTTCTAAACGGCAGACTTTAACCCATTACCACACAATCCCTACTTTTGACGCCCCTGAGAAAGAAGCCTTTAGAAAACATTGTGGGAAAAGGAGAAAATGCTGGTAACCAGCATTTTCTCCTTTTCCCACAATGTTTTCTACCCTTCACAAAACAAATTTTAAATATTCAGTCACTTTTATTTTGTCGTCTGCAAGTGCTTTCGATTTGGACCAGTCTAAAATTTTGTCGTTTGGTGATGAATTAAGCTGCAATATTCCATAGGCCTTTGTTCGCGTCTGCTGTTTCAGAATAATTGACTGGTCTGAAAACATACCTGAGCCAAATTCTGAGGATATTCATTCAGTTTTTATCGCAGATGAAACTTATTTGTTGTTCCTTCACTCAACATTGTAACTTGAAATCTTAAGTTTTTGAAAACTTCATGCTTATTTCTTGGATCACATTTTTTTCACCTAAAATATTTTTATGTTTTTTTTTTCTGATTGCTTACAAAAGTTCAGTATTTTATGCTTTTTTTTATACTGTTTTGGCTGGTAGACACCTCATGCGCAAACAACTAGTTTTCCTCTTTTCTTTTTTTTGAAAAAGAGAGTCCTTTTATTTTTTGGAAAATTGAGAATCTTTTCATCACAATACCATGGTTAACGTCCAGAGATATGTCACAATTTGTTTTTAAAATTTCTTCACTTGCTCCAATTTATAGGAGAAACAAAAGTGGCCGTTTAAAAGTTCGTTTCAGTCTAGTGTTAGACCATCTTTTTTAGATCTGTTGTGTTGAATTCGTTTACCCAATCCAACACAACTTATCTTGAAAGGTAATCCAACAAATCGTTTCAGAGAAATGAGAAGTTTTTACCTCGCCTTTAAAATTTTCCAAAATGCAAATAGAATAATTTCGCATTCACCCCTCGGGCCATATTGAATCAGTTTTTCAAGCTCCAGAATGCAACGTGGCGTTATTCTTTTTTGGCAAACTTCATCAGAAGAATCAGAAAGTTATATCTTTTTTCGATTATAATATGTTGACCTGCTACCTAAATGTAAATGGGCATCCGCCCACCCATCTGAATGCCCTGTCTGCTTGCTTACCCGCCTACCCGCCTCCCTACATGTGCCTACATACGTACGAGGTTTTTTTTTCGTTATTGCAGTTACTAATTGTGTAGATATTCTTCTTGGAAGATACGTACGACTTTTATCAGTTCTTGCAATTTTTACTTTTTTTCTGGGGACATAACTCGCGAGAATTACCTAATCTCTCATGTGAAACCTTTTTCTATTGAAAACAGCGGAATAATACTGACGTAATTAAGTTTAAGGGTAATTTGCCGGAAACGGTACTCTGCACAATAGCCCGGCACCGTTTTACTGGAGTATCAGAAGTTCGGATATTTTTTAATATTATTTTCTGTTGCCCTGGTACCTAAATGTAGATGAGCATTCGAATGCCGTGCCCACCCGTTTGGTAGTTACCCGCCTGCGTGCATGACTACATGTACTTACATGTACCAACTCATGTACATGTACGATGATGTGTAGAATATTGCAAAATACTTACTGTATTGACATTTATTTGAAATACGTGTTAACTTTTAACAATTCTCGTGCTTTTCTTTGGCGTGGTGGGGGGGGGGGGGGGGGTGGTATTATCTATCGCATGGGAAACCTTTTTCTATTCAAAAGAGCGGAATAATCTTGAAGTTGTTGAGTTTAAGTGTAATTTGCAGGGAAACGGGACTTCGCAAAATAGCCCAGCACCGTTTGCGTGTCAACCAGCTCTACGATCCAGATGAGAAATTACGCGATGAATTTTATTTCTAGATAATTATCTTACGAATGAAATAGCGTCACGTGACTGTCCTCTAGAGGCTGACGATACTTTAGAGGTGTGAATTATAGCATGTAGATTTCCATTTCCTTTTGTTAGATGGAACAAGCGACCCGCAGGGTGAGAGTTTTAAAAAAAGAGCGAGTGAAACGACACCGTGATTTTACGTCTATTACGATCGAGGGCTGTTGTAAACATTGTAAAAAAAAAAGAGGAGAAAATGCTTACAACAAGCATCTTCTCCTTTTTCTACAATGTTGACTTAACCTTCTAAAAGACAAATTCGTTTATATGAATTGTCGTCTGCAAATACTGTCGATATGAAAGCGTATAAAATTGTCATCTCGGTAAGGGTTTAACAAGACTAAGAGTTACTCTAAGGAAATGAGATTTTTTGATAAATGTTTTGTACGTAATGGAATATTGTAGACCTTTTGTCTAAGTTTTTCCCTCAGTCTGTCTTTCGCAATAATTTTAACTCTTTACCAGACGACAAAATTTTTAGCCTTGTCCAAATTGAAAGAGTTTGCAGACGACAAAATAAAAGTAACTGAAAATATAAAACTCGTTTAGGGAAGGTAAGAAAACATTGTGGGGAAATGAGAAAATGCTAGAAACCATCATTTTTCTCCTTTTCCCACAATGTTTTCAGAAGGCTTATTTCTCAGGGTCGTTAAAATTCGGGACTGTATGGTAAAGAGCTAAATTCCTTATGAGAAAATAAGGTATGCTTTGTGAAAAGGGAACATATTGCATATGGCAAAACGTGTCGATTCAGGTCAGCCTGCGCAATACGCGCAGGCTGACCTGAATCGATACGTTTTGCCTTTGCCTAATTTTCTGCATGTCAAAGGACCAGTTAAGCCCATGATTCAGTCTTTTGTTATACAAGACGGGTATTATGAATCCTATAGATTGTGTGATGTGTTGCTTGGTATTACGGCGATGCATTAGGCCCCCTTTTCCAGAGCATGACCCAAATATAATTTTCAGATCTGACACTTGAGGACTCTGGGTCCAGGTTTCGATCCCTGGCTACGAGCCCTGGCTACAACCCATGTCTCGGCCAATTTCATTCCGAGGATTGATGATAGTCACTGCGACAGGATTCATTCCTGTCTGACCGCTGATCATTGGTTCGACGATGATTACGTGGGAAAGCAGCCAGTAGCTTGGAAAGAAAATTGTGCTAAAAGAAATTCCAGAAAGGCATGGATAGGTGCACTGGCCGCCGCAATATAATGAAATAATGTTGAAATTGGCGTTAAACACCATACAATCAATCATTCAGATCTGACACTATGTCTCTATGGCTCAGTTGGTAACGCAGATGGCTTGAAACAAGGGCGTCGCCGGTTCGAGCCTCTAGCTCGGCCAAAGTTCGTTCCGAGGATGGATGCTAGTCAGTGATATGAAGTTCATTCACCCCCACCCCTGATACTTGTTTCAGTAATATCAGAAAGAAGCCTGTAGCTTGGGAAGAATATAGTGCGAAGTACTGGTAACAGAAACTCCAGTAAAGGGCCAATTCCTGGTAGCGGGTCGGTACAGTACAGGACTCAAGAACAGGGGGGTCGCATGTTCGATTCCCGGCTTAGACGATTGTTTGGACGCAGATTATGTCAGAAAACAGCCAGTGGCTTAGAAAAAATATCGCGCGGAGTTCAGGGCCTGTATTTTACCGACCATTCTTAAGAACGTTCTTTGTCTTATTCTCCAGAATTTTTTTACATTTGTAAGTAACACAACTTCTGATTGGCTAAACCGTTCGGTTTAGCCAATCAGAGGTTGTGTTACTTACAAATTTTGAAAACCTTGGAGAGTAAGACTAAGAATATTCCCAAGAATGGTTGGTGAATACAGGCCCTGGTAATAGAAACTCCATGAAAGCAGATAAGTGCCATTGCCGCCGTGAAATAACTGAAATGATATTGAAAACAGCATTAAAAATCATGCAATTATTTAACCAACCTGGAAAAGGTTGGATTGGTGTTCTGGAAACAGCGATATTTCTGACATTATGTTGAAAACGGCGTTAAAAACCATATTCACATAATAATAAGCAACTTATTCGTATAAAAAGCTACTCAGACGAAAAATCAAATGTGCCTCAAATGACGGATAAAAAGATATAAAGGAAAAGGAGAAAACACTGCTGACTAGAGTTTTCTTTTTCTTTTTTTTTTTACCAAAAATTTGGTCGAAAGTATATAGTCCTTAAAACACAAGAAAACGCTAATAATGGGTCTATAAAAATCCTGATTGAATATGAATGTAAAACGTAATGGAAATCGTAAGTAGTACTTCAAATAAAGAATAGAGCAATTTGGTTGCACCAAGAGTGGATCCAGGCTAAAGAAATAGAGGATAATTATTTGTAATTTTTACGGTGAAAGATAGAAATTTATCGGTAAGCCAATATTACCGATAATGTTCACTCGATGAAACAAATTTCGATCTTTCGCCGAAAAACTGCGCCACTCGTGAAAATATTACCGATGATATTTACTCGATGAAACAAATTTCGATCTTTCGCCGAAAAGAAAAACAAATATTCAATGTTATTGTATGCTTTTAATCCTTTATCGGGGAACTTAATCAAAATCCAGTACAGTTCTTTTCGGTTATTCACCGTGGCATAGGCTACCCCCTGCGCATAGTAACGCATGATATTATATCAACCCAAGAAAGACGTATGAGGTAAATTACGTCATAGTTCCATCTAGTTGTGAGACACGCATATTTTATCTAGGTAACAAGTGCGCGGGGAACAGCTATTTCCGCCTTCAATTGATGAGTAAGAAATTTTAAAAAAAAATGGTATTTTCACTGGTCGTAACCATGAAATATCGAAAAATATTTTACCGACATTTCCTGATAACCTACCTACCTAAAACCATGAAATAAAACAACAAATTTCATTAACCAATTACCACACAATCCCTACTTTTGACGCCCCTGAGAAAGAAGACTATAGAAAACATTGTGGCAAAAGGAGAAAATGCTGGTAACCAGCATTTTCTCCTTTTCCCACAATGTCTTCTACCCTTCACAAAACAAACTTCGAATTTTTGTCGCTTTTATTTTGTCGTCTGAAATGCTTTCGATTTGGTCAAAAAACCTAAAATGTTGTTGTTCGGTAATGAGTTTAGAAAGATAAGCGGCGTAAATTTGCGAGAAAATCGGCAGGGCCCTCAGAATAAATATGTCATCATATTTGACCAATCATAAACTTCCATTTATTATCAGTGCCAAAAAGAAAGTCAAAGGCCTGTACATTCAGCTACGGCGAAAACAGTTCTAACGTAATACTAAAATTCAAATCGAAAGTAGCCTGAATTCACATATATTTTCTGTTTCGGTTTTCTTCTCTACAACTAAAGGCCCCGCTTTTTTTTTTAAACTTTATCTATAAAGTAGTATACATACGTCTTTTACAGTAAGTTTGGGAGATGATGCTTTAAATCAATCAATCAATCAATCAATCAATCAATCAAAAGATGCCTATATTTGCAACAAAATAATACTTCTACAACAGTGGAGAAATTAGTCATCTATAAAAAATTCATAATTTTGCAACCGATTATATGCCATACTGGACGTGTTGAACTCATTTTGAAGCACTGATGCCAGACCGAATAAACAGCATCTCCTCGACAGAGACAGGAAATGCTTTTAATGCATTCTGCATGTCCGATTGAATTTACACCTCGATATCTGATAGTACCATTAACCCTTCACTCCACAATCCCGACTTTTATCGCCCCTTGCAGAGAACCCTGTTGAACAGATTAAAAAAAAAAAAGAAATGCTGGTAAAACAGCATTTTCTCCTTATCAAACAATGTTTGTCTATACCAAAAGACAAATTTCGGGGCCTCTTTTAAGTTGTTGTGTGCAAATGTTTTCACTTTAGACAATTATTCTGAATTCGGTCTACTTCGTCGCTTTTAGCTTATCAAATTCGCCTTTTTGTCCCCTGGGGAAAAGTAAGAAGATTTTCGCTGCATTTAAAAATGCTCTTGGTCATGATTTAGTATCTGATGAAGAATAGTATTGACCCAGAACATGCTGCATGTTCTTTGCAGTTTGGTCATGGCTTACACCATCCACAAAACCCATAGAACTCGCCATTTGCGGGAACAGAGTATAATTGGTGACATGAAATTGTTCTTCCAATTGGCTTCCATATAGATGAAATAAAACCTGCAAGACAGTTAAAAAGGCGCCTATAGCAGCCCCTCTTTTTCCAAATTGATTTATGTTTGCTTGTTACCCATATGGGCAACGCATCCAAAAGCACGAGGGATAGTGCAAAACACTGGACGATACTCATGCTCTGATACGCCCATTACACGGGACCTAAGTTTACCACGAAAAATCGACTGCATTCGGTAAAAACTTACCTCTTTAACAATTGATTCTTTGTTTCATTGATCACAAATGTCGAGAGCTTCTTTTTTTTAACAATAAGGAAATAGAACTTTCTTGTTATCAGGGAAAATATTAAAAAAAGAGAAGTGCTGATTACCAATATTTTTTTTTCTTTTGTAACAATGGTTTTTCAATGATCTAAGAGAAAACCCAGGTTAATTTGGACAAAATTGCAAGCTTCCAATTTCGTCATTTTGGTCAAGAATAAGCCATTTTGTCTAATATCTCGCCAAATCCGGGAGGTAGAAGACTCCTTGAGCATTACATTTCACATAGCCTAACTGGCGTAAATGAATGTCTCGAAAGGGAAACAATAAAGTGACAGGTAAAACTTCTCTTGAAATGTTTGGAGGACACTGTTGGAGAGGAGCATTTAATTACAACCACAATTCTTGTTGACTACTACTTTTTATAAGGACATTTTTCAAAATAATCAGCAGCAAATTTGTTACTAAAGGTAATGGATAAATGCAATTTGATGTCTTTTAAAGGCACTGACAAAATATCCTGTTCTATTGAATAGTTTTATCCTTCCAATCATCTCGAAATTTTATATCATATGAAAACAGATATGACAAGAAACGTTAAAATCCGGTACCCGTCGGGAAATATAAAAAGACGTTCATTGCTATTTTGAGTATTTTCCAAAGGCACGTATTTTGTTTTTACGAACTGTTGCGAAACACATTGTTAAATGATTGGACATGGGGGTGGGCGGCGGAGAGAGGGGTAGGATGGGGTTGTGTGTGTGGGGTGGGGGGTAGGCTGTGTCCTGCAATTGGAAACTTAGTTGTAGATTAAAGAGGGGGCTCATTTAAACAATCAACATTATGCAACTTGAGACTTCTTTATGCCATCAACCATTGCAAAACTCCCTTGTCCTAACGACCCCGAAGAGGAAGGCTTGAAAAAAAAAAAAACAACACTTTTTCTAGCAAAGTTTACCGCTTCTCGGAGTCAAACAACATTCTTCTAATTCTTTCTTTGCTAATGCTTTGAAATTCAATTTGTTAGACATTTGACCATACAAAATATCTTTCACTCCCATGCAGAAAACAGGTACTTACCCTTTAGACACAATTTTAGACCCGTCCAAATTGAAAGCATTTGCAGACAACAAATGTGACTCAAAAAGTTAAATTTCTCGTCGGAAGTCTAGAAAACACAGTGGGAAAAGGAGAAAATGCTGGTGCTACCAGCATTTTCTCCTTTTCCAACAATATTTTCGAAAGCTTTTTCTTTCTGTGTCGTCAAAAGTTGAAATTGTATGATAGAGACTTAAATAGTCATAAATAAAGAAACAAATTGCTTATAACAATGTTTTCAAAATTTGATTAAAAGTGCATAATTTTTTCTCTATATATATTTCTCTCTATGTTTCTTGAACCCATTAACATTGTGTCTCAAGACTATCTACTTTGCACATGTTCCAGTTGTACTCATGCAGTTGGACGACACAAAAAGTCGTCTACTAAGTTTAATCATTAACTAAGTCAACTTACATGTACATATTATTTTTCCAGGACAAGCTACATGTAGTTACGTCTTCATATATTTCTCATCTCTCTAAGTAAATTGTTTTAGTTTTATTTCTAATTTGTCTTTGAATTTACATCAGAATCCCAGCTTGATATCAAAACTAAACCGTCACTATAGAAACTGGAAGGAACCGTATTTTAACAAGAAAAAGTTGAATCGTGGTCCACTAGACGCTAAAAAGTAATACCCATTGCGAAAGCAAATCGTTTGCTTGACGTGGTGTAAAACCGAACACCGCTCCAGAATACATCGGGAATATTTCCATCTCTTTTTATTTGAAGATCAATTACTTCTCACCGTTTTGACAGTAGTTTTCTCAAATAAAATTAAATGTGTTTCAATGGATAGTATACTGTCAGCTCTATTCCCTCTAGAAAAGTATGTATCGAGGAATATTGTTCCAAACAAAATAAAAACCTAAGAACCGGGTAAAAAGTAGAGGGAGTATCTTGTAATCCCCTTTTGCGCAACCATTTGGTAAAATGCAAGTATCAAGCATTTATCCGCTTTTCCTGCTGTGTTTAGCGTCTGCAATCGCTGTCAATATTGATCTCAAAGGACAATATGTTAGGCTTGTCAAAATAGAAAGTATATGCAGACGACAAAATAAAAGTGACTGAAAATTTGAAATCTGTTTTGTGAAGGGTAGAAAACATTGTGGGAAAAGAAGAAAATGCTGGTTACCAGCATTTTCTCCTTTTCCCACAATGTTTTCTAAAGGCTTCTTTCTCAGGGGCGTCAAAAGTAGGGATTGTGAGGTAATGGGTTAACCTCGTAGAGAAGTAAACCTATCCGGAACTCGGGCATCGAGGACACCTTCAATAGCTTTTTTTCTGTTTTTTTTTTTGTATCATAATTATTTCAAAGAACTATAGATCAACGGTGTATAGAAAAAAAAACGAAATAGAACATTTTAAGCAACTTTTCGATGGCATTTTTTTGCTCTTGGCTACCTGGTGAAATTTGATACTAGTATCATTTGCGACACCGAAGGTCGAGAAAGAGTACAAAAATTTCCTACGCAGTGAGAAGAGATACTGGCATCAGGAAAGTTAATAAAAACATGATATTCCTATAATTTGCAGTATAGCAAAATATAGTAATAACGACCAATTCCGTTCGATAATGGTGCAATATCCAAAACAAATGGACATTCATGGAGGGGGGGGGGGGGGGAAAGAAACATTTAATATCAATTCAATCTCTAGATGGGCACGACACAGACAATCTGAGAAATTTGTCAGACTTTTCATTATTTAATTACAGAAACATGTTCCCAGACAATTTGGTGGTTGCAGCTTACAATGGCGTAAGTATACTTTCATGATCTTTGTATGGAATCCCATCTTCGCCATATTAATTCAAGCCTTCTTCGAACACAGAAATTATGATAACCGTTTTGTCGCCTCTCCAGTGTTATGGCTCCAGTAACTACCTCCGTTTCATAAATGCAAAATAGATGGACGGAGTAAAGTATTGATGTGTCTTTAATTCGAGGCAGAAAATTATGAAGGTTTCTGCATTAAGTGTCCAAGGACGGCTCTTCTCTTATATTTGCATGCTTTTTCTCATTTATTCCATGTTTGAATACGGTCGTACCAATCGTGAGCTGCTCCGGGATCGGATTCTTTCTGTCCATTTTAATAAGTAAACTGTGCTATTGTATTTGAATATAACAAACGTGGTTTTTCTTTTTCCAATACGAAGCTTGGCCAATACTAGACATTCTGGCTCAATATCAAACAACACAAGGCCAATACAGCTTGATCAGTATAAAAACAAAAATACCAGAAAAATCTAGGCCGTTAATTAATTAATTTGTCAATAATTTTGTAATTTCGTTATTTCGTAATTTCGGCAGAGGTACAGGTACAGGGTCCCAGGATTAAAACCTCGGCTGAGACCGAAGGCTAGGACCTGTAACTTACGGAATTACTGAGATAAATAACCGTATAAAATTGTTGAAATAAGTGTATTTCGTCAAATGAATGCAATTTTCATGTAATATAAAAAATAGTTTCATGTTACCAAAACGATAGCTTCTATAAGGGCAGGAAATGTTGTGGCATGCATAATTACCTCCCTTAAATAATTGCAAATGAGATACGCTACGCAAAGCATCGAGATGGTTTGAAGATATATAAGCCAAAATTAAAGTATTTGAGTCATGCTCTGTCAGAAAGGGGCTAAATGCGAAGGTTGCGCACCCTGACACTAGTCAAAATTTTTGTCATCGGTCAATTTTCTGTATGTCCAAAAAACCATTATACCTCATGATTCAATCGGCCTTCGTTGTACCAAATGAACATTGTTGATCTTTAACCAAAAAATTACCTGGGGCTGTATTCACCAACTATTCTTAAGAACATTCTTAGTCTTATTCTTCAGAATTTTGTCATTATGAAAGTAACAGAACTTCTGATTGGTTAAACCAAATGGTTTAGCCAATCACAAGTTCTGTTATTTTCAGGAAATCTTGAAGAATAAAACCAAGAACGTTCTTAAGAATGGTTGGTGAATACGGACCGTGTTCTGTATGATTCATGAGATCATAGCTGAAATGTCGTGTGCCTCAGTCCATTTGCCTGCATCTTATACGGACCGTGTTCTGTATGATTCATGAGATCATAGCTGAAATGTCGTGTGCCTCAGTCCATTTGCCTGCATCAAGACACCTCCGTCTTAAGTTTCTGTTTTGTTAAAATCGCTGTATTTGTGACTGATTAGTCGTTACTCAAAACGTGTACCTCAAACGATAGGGTCTCTCTTTGAAAGGAAAACAAAACTTTCTCCGCTTTCAACAATGTTTTTGAAACACTTATTTCTCAGGTTAATCTCATCCTCTCGACGTAAAGGTGCAATGATTGTTTCAATATCGCATGGTTGTTTGTAATCTTTTCAAGGTTGTATCAGTAGGTTTCATGTGGAAGAGATTTAACATGGCTGGATTTACATACCTTATTTTGGCCTTTGGAATGCCAATTTTCCAAAAGTTTTATAGCGTCTGATTATTTATCTGTCTAATCTTTCCTTTCTTTCGGCGAATTTCCGATACAGTGTCTAAAACAATATGTCAGTAGTTGGTATAATATGCACTAATCTTGCTGAAGATCAGCTATTGTAGTAACTAGCCAAAACATTTACTGATCTAAACATATCATCCTTTTCTTTGCATTTCCGGTTCTTTTTTCACTCATGTGTGTCTCTTTTTGCTGTCTCTGTCTCTGTACCCTCTCTCTGTCTCTGTTTTTGCTTGCTCTCTCTCTCTCTGTCTCTCTCTGTCTCTCTCTCTGAAATACTCAAGTCTCGTACGATGATTTTTTTTCCACTTCAGTTCCGGTCACAAGAAGTTCGTGCCGAGTACAACATAACTGTGACAGTACCCTACAATGATACCGACAATTCAACCCTGTTTACCGCCAAGGAAGGCTCCGTATTTAACGTAACATTCATCAAAAATGACACACAGGTTGTAAAACGTAAGTTGAGGTTATATATAGCACTTAAACTTTTGCCTTTTATTGTTATAATATCAAACAATAAGCGCTCTGCAAATACTATGCTGTTATTGCTTTGCTCCACCGGAAAAATGCAACTCCATTCTTCACCTTTTCATACTTGGATTTAAATCAACACCTTCTTAAGTCATTTTGAAGCAGAGTATTTTGACAACAGTGAAAAATATGGATAACCATTATAAAATAAAACGTTTTATTTGTTTCTATTGGATGAAAAAGATGTGGATCTAATTAAAACTTTAATTGCTTGGAAGATTAAACATATTTATTGTCACTCAAATTAACATGGAAATGGGGTTGGGTCAAAAGTTATAACAACTTGGAAATCGACCCTCCCCCTACAATATAATAGATTTACAAGTGTTCACACAACTAATTAAAATACACAAGAAAGAGATAGAGAGAGAGGGAAAGGCAGACAGACAGACAGACAGACAGACAGTCAGAACGACAGACGGACAGACAGACAAAATTTTGTCCATTGCTCAGCATAGTAAAAATGAAAGATCAGAGCATACGAAAGTATGCTTATATCAAGTAAATCGGCCAGTATGTTGAATATACTCTTGGACTGATACAAATAATTCTGAATTTTCTCGATCTGTTAGAGATGGTTTGTCAAAAAGAAGATCATTTACATTCAATGGATTAAGGTGCTGAATAGAAGTAAAGAAGTGCAGTCTTTGAATAACAAAAATATTGCATCTGAAAAAATAATGTTTGGCGTCTTCAGGTTCCACCGAGCACGTGCAGAGCTGACTATTATTGAATATAGTTATGAAACATATCACAAGCGAGTTCGTTTGTTGCAGTTTTCTTTAATACAGTTGGACAAACTCTTCTGCAATGCATTAACGTTTTTCTCAGACAAATTTGTTGACACTGAAATTGCACTAGTTACCTTAAGTACCTTGATCATGCAACCGCAGGACCATTTAGGTAGTCAACCCTATATACTATACTACTACTGATAGCATACACACGCTCTATATATAAGTTCTCTAACTTGAGCATATAAATTTTACCATCATAAAGATATTTCTGTAACAATGTCTGGATTGTTCACAGATCTGCGGCATCACAAATTTTGATTTGGTGGGGTGTTTTCTGTGTTGATTGACTCTCAGGAAAAAGAATTATAAAGGAGTAGCGTTGAAAGTAGATATGGATAAGACATCGGGGAAGTGTACTGTATGTTGATATTTGTGCACTATCTCAGGTCGGTTACCCTATTATACAAGAGTCCAGGTACAGAAGTAGAATACACGTATCTCTTGAAAGAAATAAAAGATGGTAACCTTGGAGAGAAGAGCACGCTGTCATAATGCTGCATCCATAAATTCCCATTGGTTCATATGACTCATTACAACGACATCACGTGACCTATTCCTCGTATTTGCAAAAAGGAATTTCCAAAGTATGATTAACGAGTCACCATGTAATGATAAGCTTGTGATTTATTTATGAGATATGATGTCTAAAGATACTCCATCCATCAAAAATGTTATTTGATTGCGAGAATGCTATGAACTGGCTCCGAGGAATTGACAGATCATATCGACGGTGTGCTTCCAAATCCTCGTAACTACAGCTTGTTACAAGCTGTAGTTACGAGGTTTTGGAAGTACACCGAGGCATTATGCTCTCGCAAAAACTAATGAAAATTAATGGTTATTCGTGTGTTTCCAGAAATGAATCATGTTAACACCTTGACTTCCTTAAACGAGACTCTAAAATCTTCAGCTTAAAACCGCTAATTTTAGTCTTTTTACTTATATATTTCTATAGTAATCAACTGATTATAAAAGATGAAAATAAATTTCAGATAGTAAGGAAGCGACATTAATGCGATAAGTGCGCCAGATCTGACTAGCTATGTTAATGACGTTTGGTATAAATGTTCACGCGCATCCATACTGCGCATGTGTATTTCTCAGAGATAGTAAAACTATAAGCGCTATTGTGTATTTTTTGCGCAAATGGCAATAATAACAGCGGACCGACGGTGCACTTTTACAAGTAGAACATGCCATGGTATTCTATGGTCGAAATAAAAAGAGAAAGTTTTTATCAAAATGAACGCTAATTTGTCGTGGAAAATGTCAGCCATCCAACAGGGAAAATGATACAGCTTCTGAAGTTTTCCTGACACTGGCAGGCCAGTTGTCATGCTATCCTTTCAGGATGAAGGTGATAGCATCAAAACTGGCCTGCCAGTGTAAGGATGATATGACTGGTAAAGAACTAGCTGGAAAAAAAAAAAGTCCGGTCACACAGCAAACAATGAAACAGGCTGAAAATTGAAGCTGTTGAAGTATACCTATTTCTTGAAGTATAGCTATTTCCTTTTTGAAAAATACTGTGGGAAAAGGAGAAATTTATTCTCATGAAATATTTTTCCTTTTTCCAGTATGTCCGCCGAGCTTTTATCCCATTTTTTCCACAGACATTTCTTTTTATTGCATTTCTATGAGCCGTATGCCCAAAATCATGTATGCAAATTCATGAAAAAAAAACTACATGTAGATAAGGAAGGGTTTGATATGAATTTGAGGTATATAGGCTATGTTCATTTTTTGAAGGAGTATAGGATCCAAAATTAATGTAGGAAAAGAAGAAATGAGCATGAGAAATTTCTTCTTTCCCACTATGTCTGCTGACCTTCTATTATATAGTTTTCTTTGGAAAAATTAACTTTCAACGTGACCTTCCTGGGGAAAGAAGCACGGGTAGGTGCCATTTTTATCTTTTCGTAGTGTCAAGATTTATAAACATCATGATTGTGGAAATTTAGAAAAAAATCTGTCCGTTAGAAAGTATGTTTTTATTGAAGATTAATTAACCCATAATCCGGTCAAATTATCTCCCTTTTTAACAACATGGTCTATATATAAAATGCATATGGGTACATTTACCATGCTCAGAAATGATGTATATTTGTATATTTTTCTGGTAATTTTCCTGTTTAATTGACTATTAAATGACAATGTGTTAAGTCCAGTATATGCTGAATTTTGGAACTGTATATACTTCTTTCAAAAGTGAATTTCTCAGAAACGTGCACGGGGACCCCCTTTTGTTTTCATTCTAATCTGCAAGAGACATGATGAGCTTTGTATGTGCAAAGTTTAAGAAAAAATCTGTGCGTTGGAAGAATTTGTCATAAACGTCCTTAAGAAACAGAGGGATATATCATAATTTCAATGCTGCAAAACCACCAACTAATTGTTCACAGTACAGACGCAACTCCAGTCTTATCTGGGTCCAGGGATTGTTATGATTCGATAAAAGACAAAATAACACTGTTATCATATGGAGTGTAACACGCGAAAAGGTGCATTCGGACATCTGCGTAAAGTGTCGTCTCGGATTAGCCTGCGCAGTCCGCGCAGGCTAATCCGAGACGGCACTTTACGACTACATTAGATTTTGTGTTACAGTAGAGTTGCGTTAAACAGAAAATCACATAAAATCGGAAAATGTCGTTTCGGATTAGGCTGTGAAGACTGCACAAGCTGATCTGAGACGACACTTTACGCAAATGTCCGAATGACCTTTTTCGCGTGTTGCACTCCATATATCTCCATGCACATGGCTCCTATAAAGGGTGGCTCACCGCACTGAAATGCCTACGGGTCATAGCTGTCAAAAGTAGTTCCTCTATGTATTATAACGAAACAATACAGTAGTGAAAAATAAAACACCTTGGCCCCGTTCTATAAAGGTAGTTATGAACAAAATTTGCGTAAGTTTTATGTAACAATAGTATAGCGACATTAATTTGCCACGAAATACATTTTGATTTTAGCAGATTAATGCTACTATACTATAGTTATGTAAAACTTACGCAAATTTTGTACGTAACTACCTTTATAAAACAGGGCCCTGGAGTGTTTTGTGAAATCTGTGGAAAGGGAGTGCTATTTCTTAGGTAAATGTTTTTCGGTGACTGTGACAGCATTTGAATGAACAAAGTGTATTTATAATCAGTGGGGCCTTTTTTTTTAAAATTTGATTTTCCCACAGCAGTTTTGTTTGTTGTTGAAATGTAACATAGATTAAATAAGAAATATCAAGGTGTATGGGGTAAGGAAAGTCCGAGGATTTGTCCCTGATTTAAAACAGGAAACAATCACAGTGATGTTTTGAATATCCCCCAGAGAATGAAATGGATTTTCTTTCCGTCGTCACGATCTGTGCTGTAACGGGGCCCGTATTCACCCACTATTCTTAAGAACATTCTTTCTCTTATTCTCAAAAATTTCTACATTTGTAAGTAACACTTCTGATTGGCTAAACCATTCGGTTTAGCCAATCAGAAGTTGTATTACTTAAAAATTAAGAAAATCTTGGAAAATAAGACAAAGAATATTCTCAAGAATCCTTGGTGAATACTTGCCCGGAAGACTCTTTCATGTCCCGATTTAAATACAATACCTATTAGCTGGTGTTAGGGAGATGTCTCTGAAGCTCAGTGGTTTTAGTATTGGTCTTTTAAACCTCGAAAAAAGAACAGGATATTTGCCCGTCATGGGTTCACATCCCGGCAGAAGCGTTCTGTATTTCAGCTATGCATTGTTGCGAACTTTCATGTTCGTAAGATGGGAGCTCGCCCGGGATTGGCTATGGAGCCATTAATCCCATTTATTGTCCAGAAACGGACTTTCTGCCTAATAGGGCTTTGAGTCATCAATAAATGATGACTTTAGGAGGGGTGTGTGTTACGGAAGATCACTTTTTCATGCATGGCCTCGTCAATTCCTGACAACTGCGTTAAGAAGATATCTCTTTAGTTCAGTGGTTATGGTGTTGGTCTTTTAAACCTCCAAAAAACATGGATATTTGCCCGTCATGGGTTTGCATCCCGCAAATTCAGCTATGCTTTTTTTGCGAACTTGTAAGAATGCATCCTTGCAACCATCAGGGGTAACAATTGAAATGACAAATACAAGAATGATTACATACAATACAATACAATACAATACAATACAATACAATACAATACAATTTATTCAGTAATAAGGCCTCCGGCCTATGATACATGCATGTATATAAACAAACGTTTTACAAAATACGTTATAATATGGGTTGCAACACGCGAAAAGGGGCATTCGGACATTTGCGTAAAGTGTCGTCTCGGATCAGCCTGCGCACTACGCGCAGGCTGATCCGAGACGGCACTTTACGACTACATTAGATTTTGTAGTATAGCAGACATGCGCAAAACAGAAAATTATATAAAAACAGAAAGCGTCGTTTCGGATAAGCTTGCGCGGCTGATCCGAGACGAAACTTTACGCAAATGTTTGAATGCTCTTTTTCGCAGGCCATATAATAGTATAATATAATAGAAGAAAGATTTCGCTTGAATGGTGTTTTATGCCGCTTTCAACATTTTTTCAGTCATATCACGGCGACAATTCACATATTAATGTTTCCTGGGTTTCACCAGTACTAGGCTAAGCTCTGAAGTGTCTTGCCCAAGGACACTCCTGTGAAAAAAAACCAGTGGAACCAGCAAGGCTCGAACCCCGGGATCTCCGAGTCCCGCTCGCTACCACTAAGCCACACAGGATCCCAATAGAATAAAGATAAAATCGGTTATAAAAAAAAATGGATGAAAACGGGTAAAGATTTTTAAAATATCTTTGAAAGAATTTAAAAAGTTGACATTTGGAAAAAGGCTAAAACTTGAAATAGTTTTTGCAATAATTAAATCACTCAGGTGGCACTTGCAGAAATCTAGGGCTCTATATGACTCATAGAGTCTTGTTCAAAAGGAATCTTGCTGTTTTTAATTTCCCGTGAGACGGTGTTACGTGCTATTATAGAACCAATTATTTGCCACATCCTGCCTGTTTTGAGAGTTATTGACTCTTTCCCAAACAATCCAGAGTTTATAAATACGATTCTGAAGAATAAAACTTTTGAAAACATCGTGGGAAAAGGAGAAAATGCTGGTAAAACCAGCATTTTCTCCTTTTTCCACGATGTTTTCTATCATGTAAAAAATCCACTCAAGCTTTTAAAGCCCATTTGATTTTTGTCGTCTGCATTATTTTCGATTTGGACATCTATAAAAACGTCTTCTGGTAAAGACGGTTAAAGAAAGTAACCTACTTTTGTATGATTACATTTCTGAATTATTAACAAAGTTTCGGATTGTTTTGTCCTAATTTTTTAAGTCGAAATGATTTTTACTGCTATCATGTAATCAAATTACTAATACAATTTTTCTCGAAGTTGTTGTCTTCCTTTTCGTCGTTGTTGTTGTTTTTGTGGCTCTTATACATCTGCCAGGCAACCATTATCTCCTGCTAGATGGCATTCTATAAATACTCATCTATCTAGTTTGGGCATCCTGGGTACAGAACCGAACTACTTTCCTACGCGACAACCGTTACTTTGAATTTAAAACGAAAATAAAGGTTTAGTCAATAAAACGCTACCTCGTGCGATTCACTCAGCTATGATTAGCAATTTAGAGAAATCTGGAGCTAAAGCAGGTCTCATTTCTCCTCAAACGTATTGATAAAAGCTATTTTCAACATTGCTACTTTATAGAGCATAATATTACAGTCTACCCGCTTTAGTGATGCGTCATATAAGACAGTCGAATCTTCGAAGAATATGACATGCGCAGACAACGGCCAGACTACAAATTCTGCGAATGAAAAAAAAAAACGGTATAATGTTCGAAAACTTTCGTTTTCAACGATGAAAGATCGAAAATTTATTTCATAGAGTGAACATCATCGCAGCCACTCGTGAAAATATCACCGATGATGTTTACTGTGAAATAAATTTCGATCTTTCACCGAAAAAAATACAACAAATATTTTGTTTATTCCATGCCTTCAACCCTTTTTAGGGAGAACTTACATTAAAATCAGTACTGTTCTTTTCGGTTATTCTCCACGGAATACCCCACTCACCATACCAAACGTCATTCGGCATACCTCGGGTGATGGGAGCCATGGGAGTGATGGGAGATGTAGATACGGAATCGGCCGAGTTGTGACGAGTGACCAAACGCATTACAATATTGCGCGAGAAATAGAGTAAATTACGTCACAGTTCCATCTGGTTGAGAAGCACACGCATTTCTCCTAAGTAACTATTGCGCAGGAACTAATGTTTCCGCCTTCAGTAGAAGTGTTAGAAAATAAAATAGGTATTTTTCACTGGTCGTAAATATTGAAAATATCGAACTATATGCCACCGTTATTTCTCGATAAACTATCCTTTCCCAAACGTCAAATTTTGGACCAGACCAAATTCAAAGCATTTTGCAAATGACAAATTAACAGTTGCTAAAAAGATTATTTTTCTATAGGACAGAGTAGAAAACATTGTGGGAAAAGGAGAAAATGCTGGTTACCAGCATTTTCTCCTTTTCCCTCAATGTTTTCAAAAGGCTTCTATTCCTGACCCGTAAAAATCAGGGATTGTTTGGGAAAGGGTTAAATAAGACACTGTATACCGACATTCCTATTTCAGATATAACAGAAAAGATTTGGGAGCCTGGTACCTCCACCACTGGATCTACAAACATCCTGGGTATGGTGGTTTTCTCCGTACTAATGGGTATCATACTTAGTCGCATGGGACCAAAGGGAAAGCCGATTGTCGATTTTTGTGGATGTCTGGCCGAGGCTGCCATGAACATTTTTGTCATCTTTATCTGGTGAGTTGGAAGTTTGAATCTTTGCTAAACGACAATTTTTTAGACTTTTTGTTATCAACATCATTTACAGATCACAAATCAGATGTGGATAAAATCATCGACAATGAGATTTGTCTTATAACTGGCAGAGAACGTGGCGGGGAAAAAAAGGAGAAAATGCTGATAACCAGCAATTTTACTTTATCCCACCATGATACTCGTATTTGCTCTTTCAAATACAAATCCCATCCTTTGGGCTGGGTTTAATTTGTCGTGATCCCTAAATTAGTATTGTTTGGTCAACTAAATTGCATCATATTGATGTCTAAATGCAGTGACTGGGAAGAACTTTATTATCTTGTCATTGAATTCAGCTCATGGCGGTCAATCCGTTGTTAGGTGTAGTACTTAACGGATTCAAACGAGGTATCTAATTTGGGCACCCTGGGTACAGAACCGGACCATATTTATACGCGACAACCGTTACTTTGAATTTTAAACTAAAATAAACGTTTGCTCGATAAAACGCTGCCTGGTGCGATTCATTCAGCTATGATCAGTATTTTAGAGAAATCTGGAGCTAAAACAGGCCTGATTTCTCCTCAAACGTATTGATAAATATCATTTTCTCCATTGCTACTTTATGGCGCGTATTACTACAATGCCCCAAACTTTTGGGAGAGTGATGCGTCATAACAGACAGGTCGAATCTTCAAAGATTATGACATGCGCTGACAACGAGGAGTGACGAGTACTGTCTATATTGGTGTACTAGATGTGCGACGGCGATGATGACGCCAATTACATGAAAAGTATATGCCAACTCTTCGACGTTTTCTCCGAGCTAGAAGACTAGTTGCAGAAAGCAAAGGCGTAAAGAACAAACACATGAAGCATTTTACAATGCGTGATAAAAAAAGACATAAGATTTCTATCAAAGTGAATGGTTTTGAATCTTGCTGTTTAACTCATTACCAAACGACAATATTTTAGGCTTGTCCAAATCGAAAGCATTTGCAGACGACAAAAAAAAACTTAAAACTTGTTTTGTGAAGGGTAGAAAACATTGTGGGTAAAGGAGAAAATGCTGGTTACCAGCATTTTCTCCTTTTCTTACAATGTTTTCTAAAGGCTTCTTTCTGTGGGTCGTCAAACGTAGGGATTGTGTGGTAATGGGTGGAAAGAAAACACACTCAGATTTTTTCAGGCTGAATATAAATTCGCCCAGACTGTGTCACGCAACTTCATACAAATAACACAGTTTGAGTTGTTAAAATCAATTATTCCGAGAACCGTCCTGAGAAGTATTTTAAAAGCTTCCTTTTGTGAAAGCTTTTCGCAAAAAACTCTCCTTTTTTTACATCAGATTCCTTTAACAGTTTCCCAGACGTTAAAATAATAATGTTTTCCAAATTGAAAGCATCTGTAGGATTCGTATTTCAACGGGAAGAGAGGATGGTAAAAACATTGTGAATATGCTTGTTTTAGGGCATTGTTTTCAAATTTCCTTTTACCTAAGATTTGGTAAAGCACATGATTATTTAGTAATGGTTAAACACCAAACAATTCCGAGTTTTAACGTTTTTTATGAATGAGCCTTTTGAAAACAATGTGGGAAAAGGAGAAAATGGAAACCAGCATTTTCTCCTTTTCTCACAATGTTTTTCTTAACCCTTTCAGTGGCAAAATATTAGTATCTTAGTCAAATGTCAAATGCTTTAAGTCATTACCACAGAATCCATACCTTTGACGCCCCTGAGAAAGAAGCCTTTAGAAAACATTGTGGGAAAAGGAGAAAATGCTGGTTACCATAATTTTCTTCTTTCCCGACAATGTTTTCTACCCTTCACAAAACAAATTTCAATTTTTTCAGTCACTTTTATTTTGTCGTCTGCAAATGCTTTCGAATTGGACAAGTCTAAAATTTTGTCGTCTGGTAATGAGTTAACTTTGGAACAGTCTAGTATTTCTTGCTCGGTAAACATGGGTTTGTTCTGTATAAGGTCGATACTAATCAACTTGCAAGATAAGTTCGTTTGTTTTTTGGTGTTGCACGCTATTTCCAACATTATATCAGCGACAGCTTGTGCATCTATTCATGTATTACCTTGAGAGAGAGAGAGAGAGCAAGAGACGTGAAACATTCAGACGTTGTTCATAAAGTATTCTTTTTCCCACAGATTCCTCTTTAAATTTGACAACGTCTTTGGTCTTTTTTTTCTACTCTTGTTTTGAAAGAGGGGACGGGAGGGAGAGAGACAGAGACAGAGACAGACGTACGGACGAACGGACGGGCGGACGGGAGGACGGACGGATGGGCAGACAGACAGTTGGTTGGTTGGTTGTGTTGGGGTTTAACGCCACTTTAACAGCTAAGGTCATATCATGGCGGTCGGTGATGCACATGTTTTTCCTGGCTTTCTCATACCAGTACTAACACCACTTTCTTTCCAAAGCCACCGACTACTTTTCTCACATGCTTCAGCAGAGGTGAGAGGCCAAAATACGCCGGAAAGAAAGTTCGCCTCAACCGGGTATCGAACTCACAACCACCAGGCCATGAGTCCGACACGCTGACCACTGAGCCACCCGGGCGGGCCAGACAGACAGACAGAAAAAGAGACCCAAAGAGAGAGGGGTGGTAATGTGCAGAATTATGGCAAAATCTAGCATCTCCCCACACACGGTCAAAATAACTGATTTTTCATGCACTTTACGAACTTAACTTAGATTAGGAAGGACTCGCAAACTTTGAAATGCAGAGAGAAATTCGAACGTTTCACAATTTAATCGTCAATGTATTCTTGCAAATGACATTTTCAATTTTCGGGCGAGATAATAGCCGTGATATTGCGGTTTTACATGATTCACGTTTTAGAAAAAAAATCCATTTCATCTCCAGTTTGAAGCGAATGAATTTTGTCCTTATCTCTTAGGTTCTCGCAAACTAAAATTGCTTCTGTTTTTAAATTCGTTCATATCGAAAGAACTATATACTACTCACAATTTTGTAGGGATCATTTAAATATTTCAATACGGGTATTACTCAAACAAATTGACATAAAATGAATGACCTCGATTACCATACTCGTATATTACATGCTTGAATCATTGTCCAAACCTGGGCCCCCGCATTCACCAACCATTCTTGAGAATATCCTTAGTCTTATTCTCCAAGGTTTTCTACATTTGTAAGTAACACAACTTCTGATAGGTTATGCCGAATCGTTTAGCTAATCAGAAGTTCTGTTACTTACAAATGTAGAAAATTCTGGAGAATAAGACAAAGAACATAATTGAGAATTGTTGGTGAATACGTGTCCTACTGGCTTCGACCACTGTAAACTGCATATGGAAGTACGTGAAAGCAACTCTTTATGAGGCTTATTGATTCATCACGTCTTTAATGGATACTTAAAATTCTTGAAATAAAAACGAATTTTTCGGTTTAAATTGGTAATACCAATTTAAACCGACATATTCGTGTTTATTTCTTGATGCTGGTGTCTATTTTTTGTTGCGGGTGACTTAGATCTATAAGATGCAATATCTGTATAGTCTGGTCTTGACCTATGTCATCCCCCAAAGCTCTAATATTTTGACTGTGACACTGTAAGGGTCAAATCCGACATTAACCGTTAACAGAATTTCAATTCCTTGCCTTTGTTCACTTGTGCATTTTCGTTAACTTAAATTTCTTCAGACAGTAAAGCTTGTCTACTGTTATAGGGAAAATTAGGCAGGCCCCGTTTCAGTAAGAAGAGTTGCTGTCAGTAGCCGCAAGAGTGTGGGTTCGATTTCCACCAAAGTCGATTTCCACCGAGGGCACTTTGTAAACTTAAAGAAAACGGCCACTTGTTATGATTTTTCCTTAGATATATCAACAATGCGTCTTTAATCTGTAAAACTTTAAACATTTACTTGCAGGTACTCACCGGTTGGTATCACATTCTTGATAGCCGGCAAGATCGTAGAAATGAAGGATTTCGGCGTGATGATTGGGCAGGTGGGCCTCTACTTCATGACAGTTCTGGTGGGACTATTTATACACGGCTCCTGTGTCCTTCCGCTGATCTACTTCGCCCTGACTCGACGAAATCCCTACAAGTTTATATACGGCATTTCCCAGGCACTGGCAACAGCTTTTGGGACATCGTCAAGGTATGCTATAAAGATGACATAAAATGTATTTTAGATTTTCAATCTTGGTCCTCATTCAACAACCATTTCTGAGAACTTTCTTTATCCTATTCTCCAGTTTTTTTTAAATTTGAAAGTAATGCAATTTCTAATTGGCCAACCAAACCAAGATAGGGACATCGTTAAGGTATGGTACAAAGACGGTTTAGCCAACCAGAACTAGTGTTACTTTCATCGTAATGAAGTTTAACGCCTTTTTATCAGCTTTCGTCTTAACATGGCGGTCAGTGACGCATCTGTGTGTTTCCAGGTCACGAGTCAGATAGGCTAACCACAATGCTACTTTTTACTTTCTATTTTTAGACAGCGTTATTTTCTAAATCTAGAATAAGACAAAGAATATTTTGGAGAATGGTTGGTGAATTGGGGGCATGCACTTATGAAATGACCACTGTCTTTTCTCCATTCTGCTTTGACTTGAGGTCATCCCTACCAGTTTATGTGCGACATTTTCCATGCTTTGCCAACGGCTTTCGGGTCATCTTCATTGTGTGCTTTTATTAGTAAACAAGAGAAAAAGAAGACGCAAGGGCGTCAAGGTCGCCCGAAAATGATTTTTTTCCATTATTAAACTGAAAAATATGTAGACAACAGAATTGATCTGACTCAATTTTTCAGTTATTTTTCATTTGTGATAAAAATAGCTTGATCTATTGTTTTCCAATGAAATTGACATGGCAATAGTGACCTACAATGTCATAAATTTGCCATATGACTAACTGTCAAAATAAAGTATGGGCTTTCGCACTGCAAAACGTTCAAATGCCCGATTTACATTTTATTCTACTTTTATGCCAGTATTCAATTTCGCCATCTGAGAATAACTGCATAATTAAAAAAAATGCCACAAATACATTTTTTCAGCCATGTGTACAAAAATATTGTATTTCGTTTATAATTGGAGATACATGTATACCTTATAATTGGTCAATGATTACAAAATATACATGTGGTTACTAAATAGTATATTTTACAACTTACATTCAAGTTATATTTCCCTTGTGAAGTTTCTTTTTCCATTGCGCCGGTCCCGTGCAATGGTAATTTAGAAGAAGTTTAATGATCTGGGTACTCAATAGGTATGGGGAAAAAAGTTTCAGCTTATTTAACGTATAACTTATCAAGTAATATCATCTTTATTATATATATTATCAACCATAAACTCATTCTTTTTTTCAAAATGGTCAATGGTCTAGTTCCAAACTACCAATGCTCTCTTGTCCCGCCCACTATTGGAAATAACACGACATATAATCTTCGTAATTCTAATGACTTGGCAAACATAGTTTGTAGAACTAGCGTTTATATGAATTCCTCTCTGCAATCAGGTGTAAACGCATGGAACTCTTGGCCACAAGCTACAAGAGAAACTGACTCTCTCTCGTCGTTTAAACGTTTGCTGAACATAGACAAACCCACTCCTTGTAAACTGTATTTTTATGGGGAAAGAAAAATGCAAATTATTCATACTCGACTTAGAAATACATGTAAATGTAGCGATCTAAAACAACATCTCTTCTGGAAAAATATTCTAGCTTCTCCTCTTTGTCGATGCGGGGAAGTTGAATCTAATACACACTACTTCTTTGAATGCAGATTTTATCATTCGAACAACACTCGGACAACATATTAGTGCAAAATCTGCTTTTAATATTGATACAGTTCTTTTTGGAGACAATGAACTCTCCCTTGTCGAAAACAAACAGATCTTCAATGCAGTTCATGAATACATTGATAAAAGCAAGAGATTCTCTTAGTTTTAATCCAATACATTAAATGTCCTCTTTTTTGACAATGTAACACGTTACTGTCGAGAACATATAAATTATATACATGTACAAGTATAATTTTGTATCTTTTGTTGCCACTCTGCTCAATCACTCAATCACCAATCACCATTCCCTTTTTCTTTTTACTTTTTCAGATAATGAAGCCTTTTTGTTCTTTACATTCATTACTTTCTGTTTTTTTATGATAATCTTTTCTCTTCTTGATATTATTTGATAGTATTGGCGTATCATGTGATTTAGCTTGGGGAGGGGAACTATATAAGCAATATGCTTTCGTCCCGATCCTTTTCACATTTATTTCTTGTATTATCTATGTATAGCTAATACAAAATACAGTTTAACAAGATATGCGAGACATGAGAAAAGACAAAAATGCATGTATATCAGTACAATTTGGAAAAAATAAGTGTGTGTCGGCATTACATGAAATACTTCATGTTTTCCGAAGGATGAAAAAGATAATAACAAATTACGTTGTTTACGTTGAAAAACCAAAAACCGTTGACATACAAGAATTCAAACATCACCAAAACTATCTGCTGCTGAGCGCGCCTAAATATGGTATTGCAAATGTTGTGCATCAGGACCAGACACCACGCAGTGTGCATTCTGATCGCTAATCCACAAAGTCTGAAAATTAACGGTTTGAACAACTCAATCTTCAGCTTTTCTTTCCTGAAAAATTTTCAATTACATTCATAAATACGAAGAAAGTCTGATAACATTTCGAATATCTGAAATTAGAAAAAAAAGATTTCATGTACAATGTACATTTATACAAATAATCAACTGCGAATGATAAAATATATACATGTATACTGATAATTGCAACCAAATTCTGTAGGTGAAGTTTCTGAGGACAGTGTAGATTAAGATCAGTCTTACAAGAAATGCTCTCTGATCCTAGATCTACACAGTCCAATACACTGATCAACACGCTGAACTACGTACATGTATATGAATTCATATATAACCTGACAAAATAAGTAATAATTACGGATATTGCTAAACATGTAAGCTGGCATGTAAACTGATAAATGTAACCAAAGCCAGTCAGTGAAATATCTGAGGACGGTGTAGATCAAGATCAGACTTACCAAAATTACAATCTGATCCTAGATTCACGCAATCTAATGTATATAAGATGATACATGTAACCAAAGCCGATCAGTGAAATGTCTGAAGAGGGTGATTAGACTTACCAAAATTGAAGTCTGATCCTAGATTCACGCAGTCTAATGCATGTAAGCTGATATTTAAATCAAGTTATTATCCATTTTAAAATTCAATCTGAACTTTAAGACCTATGTTGGGTGCATTATATTGTATTTGTTCGAACTTGGTAATTTTTCCATTTCCCCTTCTGAGATTACCTGCTTAAAGACGGAAATATTGCTACAAATATATTTTTTTTAGCCGTAAAAACTTTATTTTCAATATTCCTGTCGATATACCCTAGGAAAGATATATGAGTACAAATACACACGTTTGAAATCATACATATTTACTTTATATAGTAACAAATGTATAATGTCTATTGATACTTTCTTTTCCATTGCACCAGTCCCACACAAAGGAAATTTAACCCTTTCCCAAATAATCCCTGGTTTTTACGGATCTAGAATAGTATCCTTTTGAAAACATTGTGGGAAAAGAAGAAAATGCTGGTAACCAGCATTTTCTGCTTTTCCCACATTGTTTTCTACCCTATCATAGACAGAAATCATCTTTTCAGCAAGAGTTGAAATTTCGTCTGCTAATGCTTTCAATTTGGTCTAGTCCAAAAGTTTGTCGTTTGGAAAGGGTTAAAAGGTTTTAACATTTGTACTTATAAGCATAAAGAAATTCTAATCATTTTCTTCAATTAACTACCCATAAGAAAATACATTAAAGACCTGTAACACTTTAGGTACAATATACTGTTGGTAAATTTTTCATTTCGCCATCTAGGAATACGTGCATAAAGGAAAAATATCACTACAAGTACATTTTTTTCAGCGGTACAAAAACATAATTTTTGGTTTTTACTTGTATATTACCTTTAATGGGTAGGAAAAAAAAAAACATGTTTCAAATCATTATTGTTATTCTATTTAATAAACAGGCGGCATAATATATTTCTATGCGTGTTTTCTTTTCCATTCCGTCTATTGCTCTAAAATATTTCCATTCCGCTCTTTAGGCATACCGGTAAAGAGTCATTTTCTCCCGCTAGATGGCATTCTATAAATACTCGAATCATCGAAGACAACTGTAAAGAGTAGGAGCAGTTCTGCATTTCCATTGGTTCCTAAGATCATGTGACTGGACGAGTTCATTTGCGTTAAAAATAGATGCATTCTGCACAAGAACATTAATTGTTTCACAAAATGTTGCGCAGCAGACCATTAATAATTCTTTCACGATTCTTTATCGGTTTAAAAACAAGTAAACAACATCAAAAAAGGTGAAGGAAACCCCACACAACAATTTCACAAACATTCACACCTATTTTACCAAATTAAACCTGGCGAATATGATGAAAGATTTCAACCGGAAGTACCTACACTCTCCATGAACATCTCTTCTGAACTATATTAAATACAAGTACAAAAGTTGCTGCAAAGATGCAGCAAAATGGGGAATAGCACGGCGAAAAAATAATTTCGCAGCTGCCATTTGTTTCAAGAAATCTTTCAGAATTCACGAAATTCGATATTGTATACCAAAGTAGATCTACATGTATACAGGCCATATAATGCAATCGTTATACTAATGACTATTCCAGTAGATCTATTGAACTAAAGAAGATAAAGATAAAATAAAGGATAACACAATTGATTGGAAAATATATATATATTTAAAAATATGTATGTATTAAATATATATATTAAAACTTATAAAACAAAAATTCCGTTAAAAATACGTGCATTCTAAAGGAACAGGAATTGCGATCCAAACCTTTAATAACTATGAAAGAGGTTTTTGAAAACTTTGCTGGACAATGAGAAAATACTGGTAAACAACCTTTGCTTCTTTTTCCCACAATATTCCTATAATATCAGAGAAAAAAAATCATCATTTAAGCAAATGTAGTTAGTCTTGTATGTACGCTCGTAAATGCTTTGAGTTTGGTTTAGTCCAAAATTCGGTCGTTTTGTAAAGAGTTACATCTAAAAATCAAATGCCATACTAGGTGGAAAGAACAGAAAATATGAAAGATAAAAAGTACAGACAATTGATTTTTTAGTTGCAGTAATTATCATTTACGTTTTCTCAGCACTTGG
The DNA here is from genome assembly GCA_943736015.1 of Tridacna crocea. NCBI lineage: Eukaryota > Metazoa > Mollusca > Bivalvia > Cardiida > Cardiidae > Tridacna > Tridacna crocea. Next base: position 24,749,131 of record OX031069.1, read on the forward strand.
CAATCATTAGTTTTGCTACAGTATTGATCGAGCGGTCAATTTACTTTTTCAGAGGCAAGTCTTTCGTCAGGTATATTAGTACTATTAAGTGTGACAAATTTGGTTTTACATCTAACCCTTTACACAGCCTGGGTTACAGTTCAGTTTATTTTATCCCCCCCCCCCTTTTTTTTTTAAATGACGCCCATTTTTGACAAAGTAATGTCACGATAAAAAAAAAGAAGAAAATGATCGGACTGAACACCAGGCTGCCCTTTAAACAATCCCATGTTTTACCGACAACGAAGAAAAGTTTTTTGACGCCATTGATTAAAGAAATAGGAAAAGCCGGTGACACACCATTTCGCCTTCCAGTATAGCGCTTTTGTAGACCACATATACATGTATCATTAGAGCTGTAGTAAAATGTCGTTTGTTGCTGCTTTGTTCAAGTCAAGATTTTATATGATGTAGGCTAAGGGTTAAGGCCCCTGTTGTCTCTTTATATACACGAATGTTTAATCGACACTCTAAAACGCCTATTGGACTGGCTAACACGCCTCCCAGTCTACAGCATTCTAACTGATATTCATGTGTAGAGTTTCCATTTAACCTTTATCCAAACAATCTGAAGTCTTAACGACAAAGAGAGAGAAACATTTCTTAATACCATTAAAAACAACAAATGCAAATAATCACCATTTCAGTCTTTTCAACAGTATTTAAAGTATTTTTTCCAGCTCGGAGCAGGTTTTCTTGGTGTTTTTTATAAAAAAAAATTTAACCACATTCGATTTTTCTATTGACTTTATTGTTACAAATCATAATTATTGTACTGTTTTCTTTCATGAAGAAATTGTTTACCATGATTAAAAAAGTTCAGAGCTAAGATTTGGATTGTCTTCATGGTAACCTGTAAAACGCAAACCAGTAACAACGGTTTACAGTCAAAACGTACCCAAGTCAAAACGTACCCAAGTGGTGTCAAAACGTGCCAAACTGAAGTCAAAACGTACCCAAGTGGAGTCAAAACTTACCCAATGTGAAGTCAAAATGTACCCATGATTTTTATAGTGTTTTTATCTTCCATCTTTGTACAAATTAATAGAAATAATGTTTTCACCAGCTTGATGATGATAATTTTATTTTTAATTCTGCTTATTTTCAAATTTGCCTGACATTATTAAAACAAATAGAAGCACACTATAGAACAGAGCTAAGTCCATCAAATGCTTCACGGTAAAATTGCAGACTGTGTGTATCTCTCTCTCTCTCTCTTTTTTTAGGTAAATACAATTGACATTAGGGAAAAAAGCATCAGATACCTTGATATCGTTATCCATCATGATTAATACATATGTTATCCATAAAAAGAGAATGAAAAAAAAAAAAAAAAACCTTCATACGAATTAACACTTTTAAAAAAAATGAGATAGATCTACACTAATTGCATTGTCTGAATAATAAAAAAGGTGCAATTTTCACACTGAAAAAGAATGTAACAAACTATAATTATGTGGTGAATAAATCAGTTATTCACAATGGTATTTAAACTGCTGTATATTACAAGATTATAATGGAATGCTTTGTAAAAATTCATGATTTGAGAGACAGTTTGCTTCAGATGAAAAACTGAGGGGTTGAGTCTTTTTAAATTCAGTAAATGCTCTTCTTGAAAATGTTCTCATAGTTTCCTTTTCTTCCCTTTGAAAGTTCTTGTTTATAACATTTTTATCATTCGAAAATTCCCTAAACATGGATAAGTAAAAGATTTTGTTGTCTATGAGCTGTGACTCAGTTATACCTTCTTATCATTACAAGTATAGATATTTAAGAATAGATATTTACACAATTTTAAAATTAATTAAAATATTAACATTTTTTTAGAGGGGGACGATTGCAAGATATATTCTGCACTTCATATATTGTTAACTTTACTCTTTAACAAACAATAAAATCATGGACTCCTCTTGATTGAAAACATTTGCGAACAACCATTATAAGATAAGGTTTGGAAGGGTATGAAAAACATTTTGAGAAACGGGAGAAAGTTGTTGCCAACATTTCCTCCTTTACCTATGTACAAATGTTTGTAAATAATCTTTTATGAAAATAAAACTGTTAAATGGTAACAAGCTTGTCACACCTGATTAGTCCTGACTTAAACACATCGCCCACAACTGAATGTAACTTAGGACTACAACCATGCATCATTTTTAAAGAATTAAAAGCATCTAAAGTGAGTTTGGAGTTAAAACATCCCTAAAAGGCAAGATACATGAAGTTTATAATTCATAACTAACAATTAAATTGGTTTAATGAAAATTTTACTTTGGGTACGTTTTGACTAAACTTTTGGGTACGTTTTAACTTATTTTTTGGGTACGTTTTGGTTTGGGTACGTTTTGACCGCATCCCGTAACAACTTGTTCATTACGGTCGGCAAACCAGGGTCCAAACATTTCCAGAAAAGGCATTCGTCCTGTAGGACAAGTGACCTTAAAAAACACTGGCCTTGCTTCGATCTACACTCATCCGACAAGAAAAACCCTTTCTAAATTGGACTCTGTCGGTTTGATATTTGGTTTTTTTTTTCAGACGAAACGGTAACGTTACAACGAACTATAAATACCAGGTCTTAAAAACCGGTATCCGTTATCCGGCTATGTTACAGAAATCAATAAAGCCAAAAGAACACAGTTTTTCGAAGTGGTATCGGGAAAGTATTTGCGTTAATCTTAATATCGTCCGTTTTAATAATTAGCAAAGTCGCTCATGTTGAATTAGGTCCACTCAAAGCATATTCCGAGAATTGTGTTTGGCATGAAAGGTCCCGGGTTATATCATTAGGCTGACTTGAAACCGGTCTTAATGTGGGGGTGGGAACCAGCACATTTTAAGTTCCGTTTCAAAATTTGATTTCCTAAATACCATTGATTTCCTTATTCAATAATTAAATGGCCGTTTTTGTCTTGTGTAAATTAAATATTCATCTGAAAAAATTCTTTTACTATCTCCTATTCACCACTCGTCCTACTGGACGAGTATGGCAGATATTTCACTCGTCCTCATCCATTTCTTACTCGTAAATTACGAGTGGGTTTTTTTTTGGGGGGGGGGGAGGACCCTGCAAACAAATTTTCATTTCCACTCGCAAAAAAAATGCTAGTGGTCGTAAAGTCTACTCGCAAAATTAATTTTCCACTCGTATTTTGCGAGTTTGCTAGTGTTTATTTCGACCCTGGATGTAACCAATTTGCAATGGAAATGGGGACGTTTTAACCAAAAGTAGTACGTTTTGACTGTGGGACGTTTTATCCGGATACCGTCTGCGCATGTGCAGGACGCGCTTAAACTTTTAACTGAAGGGATTCCTCATATCCGTAAACACATTCTTTATTTAATGAATACAACAATAATTATGAAGCAGGAATAAAGTATGATGACATACGTAGACAATATCAGGTATACAAAGAATCGGCAAATTCTATGTTTTTGTCAAATATCACCCGAGTAATGAAAATATTTCATAAATAACGCCGCAAAATTCGAAGGGAGATTTCTGTTCGGATTTAATCCATGGACAGAGAAAAAACCCATCGATATATGCACTGCGACTGATGTCGCCGTGCAATAAGGTCGCCGGCTTCTGCCGGGCGACCAATTATGTCATAAACCGTCTTTTAACCCTTAGGCTGCTAAGCACAAATCACTGACCTTCAACGGACATTGCAGATCAAGATCAGACTACACAGAATGTGCAGTCTGATATTGAATCTACACTGTCCGGTGAGGAGATATATCTTAACATTACTTTTTAATAATTCGATTTTACCTTTGGATTGAAAATTTCATTTAGTTTTTCAGCAGAATATGGGTTGAAAATTTAACTTGGGTCCGTATTCACCCACCAGTTTTAAGAATTTTCTTTGTCCTGTTCTCCAGAATTGTCTAAATTTGAAAGTAATATAACTTTTGATTGGCAAAACTATTTGGTTAAGTCAAACAGAAGTTGTATTACATTCAAATTAAGATAATCTGGGATAATAAGTCTTAGAACATTCTACATGTTCCAGTTTTTAGAATTTTCTTTGTCCTATTCTCCAGAATTTTCGAAATCTTAAGATAATACAACTTCGGTTTGGCTAAACCATTTAGTTTAGCCAAGAAGAAGTTGTATTACTTTCAATGGCTGTAAGACATGTTCACGGTCTGCAACGAGAATAAAGCTTGTTTCAACAAGTAGACAAAAAGCCTGCTGAAAATTTAGATTTCTAATTGACGCCATTTTCGTTATTCTACTGTGCTCTTACAAGCTGGAATCTTACCACATGATAAGAATTGAAATTTATAGCAAAAATATCTTTGAAAAGATAGACGGCGTAAATTTGCCAGGAAAAAGGCAGAAGCCCATAAAGTAAACATATTTACATTTTTGACCAATCACAAATTTCAATTAATTCATTTGTTATCAGTGCCAAAAACTGATCAAAAGTCAGCAGATCCAGCTAAGCAGAAAAATTGTTCAGACTTGGGGGAATCCCTTATAAGATTCTAAGACTCCTAACTCCTTATGATGGAAGGGAGACCATCAGTACACAAATAATCCTAACTTTGTCATACGTACTTTCTCTTCAGCCAAAAGTAAAAGGTATTCAATTGCTTTGTAGGTTGACTTCAAGCCAATATTTGAATTATATTTCTCTTTTTCTTTCAAATTATTAATTACTCACGATGGTTTCCTTGACAAATACCACTTCAGCGTTCTCAACGCTTTGAATTTGATAGAGTCATTATATCTCCTGTGTTTGATTACAGTTGCGGGGAAATCGCCAAAATCCGCAATATGATGGTTTCATCCTTGGTTGCTTTAAATATTAAATAGCATCCTTGCTTAATCTTCAGAATTATGTGTCCCAAGTGGAAATTTCAGCGAATTGTAAAGCGTCCTGACTCGAAGGAACCCCTTCAAATTTATTTATGGTACCTCCCGGTTTTGGTAACGGCTTTTGGGGGGCATTATCATGATGCAACACGGTGATTAACCCTTTCCAAAACAATCCCTGGTTTTCACGACCCTGAAAAAGAACCCTTTTGAAAACATTGTGGGAAAAGAAGAAAATGCTGGTCACCAGCATTTTCTCCTTTTCCCACAATGTTTTCTATACCCCCCCCCCAACAAATTTCAATCTTTCAATCACGTGATTCTTATCATCTGTAAATGCTTTCAAGTAAGACCAATCTAATATTTTGTCGTTTGGCAGAGAGTTAACCCTTATCCTGTTTAGTAACTAGGATGAAATGTTTATATTCGATAGTAAAAACCCAAATATTGCCATGTCAACGATTATCTCCTCGGAAAATGGCAGATCCAAGATCAGACTGCTCGTTCTGTGCAATCGGATCTTGATCTACATTGTCCGCAATAGGTCTGCAAGTCGCCCTTAGCAGTGTAAGGGTAAAAACAGCGCTAAAAAGTTTATCTTGTTAGATATTTCCAATGTTAAAATATCGGAGTACTAGATTAAGGTAGTGGACCCGTAATAGAAAACAGCTCAGTGATTTCCCCTATAATATTATCCCACAAAATTTGCTATGATTAAAAAGGAGCATTATTGTACTACTTTAACCAAGCCACTTTTTCCTTTTTTTTTTTTCCCTTTTTAGAATTATCATTTATAAATCTAAAATCACTATATTCTGATTACAAAGGGAGATAATAATTACCTCCCTTTTCTGGAAACTAACAAAAGTATCAACAAATAATTTCAAGATAGACATCAAAGGAATTTCTAGTCGGTTAAAAATGTGCAGAAGTATTACAACCAGTATATAGAGGATATTTGTTTTTTTCGGTGAAAGATCGAAATATATTTCATCTCGTGAACACCATCGGTAATATTTTCACTAGTGAAAATATTACCGATGGTGTTCACTCGATGAAATATATTTCGATCTTTCACCGAAAAAACAAATATTCTATTTATTTCATGCTTTTAACCCTTTCTGGGAGAAGCTTTATCAAAATCCAGTACAGTTCTTTTCCGTTATTCCCCGTGGCGTACCCCTCCCGCATAGCAACGCATTACAATATTACGTCAAGCCTGAGAAATCTAAGGTATATGACGTCATATTTCCCATCTGGTTGTGAGGCATGCGCAAGTTGCCTAGGCAACAAGAAGGTGAAAATCGGTATTTCCACTGGTGGTACCAGTGTAAGATCGAAAAATATTTTCACTGCTATTTCTCGATATCCTACCGGAAAGCATGAAATAAAAATCCGTATTTATCAACGTACAAGTCATCTTATTCCATATTGTACCAGAAGTGTTACGGGATTACTACCTAATGCCGTTTGAATTGATTTATTTTGAAGGAATCTCAACAACACACTCCCAGCTATTTTAAAATGAATTTAGGGACATTGCTAAGACAGGCAATCTATATACGATCTAATGGCTCTGTCGATATGCTTTACAACATCCTTTTAATGCGAGGCGACTTTTTTCATTTGTTAAACTTCTAAATAAACGCGATAGAAATTCCATTGATTCATTTTATCTCGACATGGAAATATTCCCGGTATCTCCCGGACATTTAGCAACTGCTTTTAACCCTTTACCTGCTAAATAAGTGAAATGAACCTGTCAGGCTGATAGTAAAACCAATAATTCTTTTGTAATTTTCAGATAATTTAAGGGGAAAATATCTCCTTATCGGACAGTGTAGATCCAAGATCAGACTGCACGTTTTGTGCAGTCTGATCTTGATCTGCACTGTCCGCAAAAGGGTCATGAGTCCCACACAGCACCCAAAGGGTTAATACTTCGTAAAAGTGTGCAAACTTACAAACATCAGGGCCCGTGTTCACCAACCATTCTTAAGAACATTCTTAGTCTTATTCTTCAAAGTTTTCCGTTCCAAAGTAAGAGAAACTTCTGAGTGGCTGAACCATTTTGATTTAGCCAATCAGAAGTTGGGTTACTTTTAAATGGTTGGTGAATACGGACTCTGACGTCTAAATACATGGTCCATAATCATAATGTGCAAAACCAAATTGGCCTCAAAGGCAGGGGCCAGGGTTTGATCTCCTTGTCGGGAAAATGTCATGCCCTGGTTCATTTTACAGAATACCTCTTTCCCGAACAATCGCGTGTTTTCATGACCCTAGGATATAGAAGGCTGTTGAAACAAGTGTGGGTAAAGGAGGAAATACTGGTAACCAACATTTTCTCTTTTTCTCACAATGCTGTCTGTCCTACCTTGGGGCTTAAGCTCTTTTTTTACCGATATTTGGACTTCGAAAGAATCTAAAATTTGTCCTTTGCGAAAGAGTAAAATGTGGCAGAAGCGTTAGGCTGTGTCTCCGTAACGGCAGAAGGCATTATAGTAAATGGAGAAAATGCAACAATTTCCCTCCTTTTCCTACGAAATATTTAACTCTTTACCAAACAATCCCTGGTTTTCACGTCTCTGTGCAAATAACTTTATGAAAACTCTTCCCAAAGCAAATTTTGAATTTTTGAGTCACATTAAATTTTTTGTCTGCTTGTGCTTCCAATTTGGAAGATTGGTCTAAAATTTTGTCGTTTGGTATAGAGTTGAAAGATCTCTACCTCGGAGTCGTTAAAAACGTAATTGTTTGGTACAGGATGTTAAACTATTTTCTGTGGTGTCCGTTGGTGTGAGGTAGAGCGTCGGCTTCGCAACCAAAAGGTGCTGAGTTCGATATAGGTGAGCGAGTGTCACCTTTGAGACTGTTTATTGGCTTGCGCATTCAGCGCGAGTACTGCTGTAGCAAGTTCCCATGAAGCAGAATCGAGAGAGATTAGTATAAGTTGCAGGAAATTGTCTCTCAAGCGGTGCATCGATTGATTGAATGGTGTTTTTCGCCGCTTTCAATATTATTTCATTCATAATACGGCGACAGCTCGTATATCCGTGTATTTCCTGGGTTATACCAGTATAGACTGGTGCTCTTAGATGCGTTGTTCAATGACACTGCCACAAGACTCAATCGATGCAAGCTTAATTTCTTTAAACTAAAGCTATTTCCCTGTCCATCTTTTCATTTTCAGTTCAGCCACCATGCCTGTAACTCTCCACTGTTTAGAGGTAAACAACCACGTTGACCCACGTGTCAGCACGTTCGTCATCCCGGTTGGTGCCACCATCAATATGGACGGTACGGCCCTGTATGAAGCGGTGGCTGCGTTGTTTATCGCAAACGTCAACAAAGTGACCATGTCGTTTGGAAACGTCATCACAATAAGGTAAATCTTCATTTTATCACAAAACCTCCCTTGTTTTCAGATTAATATACCCATTACGAATTTTCTTATCTTACACACGTTTGATATCACATTTGTGTGACGTCATTTTTGACGTCATTTTGTACGCATTTCATACCAGAGAATGGGTCTCATGGAAAATTCCGCGGGTATATTTATGAATGTTTTTGCATCATCTGATCTGCATTTTGTGAAATATCGTTATGTGATAAAAAGAATCTGACATTCGTGGACGTTTGAGATAGAATTTTATTAAACTCGTCTAGGCTCGCTTAATAACATTTCCCTAGACTCGTTTTATAAAATCTTATCTCAGAAGCCAACTTATGTCAGATCCTATATATCTCCCGCTAGATGGCATTCTACAAATACTCATCTATCTACTTTGGGCATCCTGGGTACAGAACGGGACCACATTTCTACGCGACAACCGTTACTTTGAATTCCAAACTAAAATAAACGGTTATTCAATAAAATGCTACTAGGTGCGATTTACTCAGCTATGATCAGCAGTTTAGAGAAATCTGGAACTAAAAGAGGCCTGTTTTCTTTTCTCAAACGTATCGATAAAAGCCATTTTCTCCATTGAAACTTTATAGTGCGTAATACTAGTCTCCCCGATATCGTGGAGAGTGATGCGTCATATGAGACAGGTCGAATTTTCGAAGAATATGACATGTGCAGACAACGGGTAAATCTTACTAAGGAAGGAATTAACCCATAACCACACAACCCCTACTTTTGTCGAGCCTGAGAAAGAAGCCTTTGGAAAAAAAATTGTGGGAAAAGGAGAAAATGCTGGTAACCAGCATTTTCTCCTTTTCCCACAATGTTGTCTACCCTTCACAAAACAAGTTTCAAATTTTCAGTCACTTTTATTTTGTCGTCTGCAAATGCTTTCAATTTGGACAAGCCTAAAATGTTTTCGTTTGGTAATAAGTTAAGAACCGTAATCTGCATACCCATGATGCATTGTACCGAGCAAGTAATCATGTGACCATATATCCATACTATCAATTTTGTATAACAATCGATGTCCCAGTTCAAGAGGTACACTGGTCCTTTGACACGCAAATATTTGACCAAAAGCGGACTGCGTAGGCTGATCCTGGGTTGATTCTTTTTGCATATGCATTAAGCCCCCTTTTCACAGAGCATGGCTCATTTATCTTGTTTGTGTTGTGTTAATCATCTTTTTCAACGGAATTTATGTTTGGCCCTATGGTCGTAAATTCTACAGTAGCCACTTGTAGTTTTACTTGAACCGGGCTTCAGGCATTTGGTTGAATTTAATATGGTACTTTTCAACATTTTTCTTCTTACTATAGTATGGCAGCAGCCAGTACACATATCCGTACTTTTATGTCGGCTACTTCTTTTTACCGATACCTCGTATAACATTCTTCTCAAACCACTGGCTGCTTTTAAACATAACCATATGTCGAAAGAAATCATCAAAAATGAGAGAAAAAACGAATGCTATAGCAATACTTATCGTCAGTCCTTGGGAAAAAAAAAAGCTGAGCTAGGGAATGGAACCTGTGTGTCCTTATTTTGAAGCCTTGTTTGTTATCAAGTTAACTACTACGCTTGTATTTTAGAATTTAACAGGGTTAATGGCCATATTATTTCCAAAAATATGTGCCTGTTCTTGTGTGAAGAAGATCTTTTCGTACCTCCTGTGGGGAGTCTCAGTGTTTCACTATCTATACTCACGTCACTAGGGAGGCATTGTTACTCTACACTTAATTACTCAAATATATAAATGTTTAACAAAGCTTTTTCGCAATCATTTCCTCTATCCGGCCACTGCTTTCTTGGTTAATAAAGAAACACATTTATCTCAGCAACGTAATATGTGCTAATTTACAGTAAACGTACAATCGCTGTAAGCAAAGGCTATAAATTTCTCAACGTCTGACTCCGATAATGACACTAATGATAAATGACAGGTCCCCTCGCGACAGCTTTGACGCATGCGCTGTCATCAAGGACAGATTTTATTTCTGTGGCGGTCTCACGGCCGTAGGTTTGTGATGGAAAATCGATAGCTAAACTACAGTTTTGAGGATTCCTACTCCCCTAAACCGTAATTTAAAAGAACATTGAATTTTAGAAGTCCCTATAAATGGTTTTCTGCCATAAATAGAAGAGAAGAAACCTGGAGGGGAGGAAACTTTAAGAATTGTGTGGAAACGTGATATTCAAAGCACACACAGGCCTCCTAATGAAACCTTATGCAGTCTTTATACTTGTTTTTTCATTGGCCCGTTTGTTCAACCCATATCGGTGTAGACAGTATTAATTTTCAGTTATAGCAGAGCCGCCAGTTCAAAGGTTCGTATCTTGTCTGATGACAAATCCGAGTTTAATTATCGATGCCACTGGTTGTCCATATGGGCGACAGCCGATGAAGGCTACATGTTAGTGTTGTTCTGGGGGATAATGCAGATACAGGACGAAACCTATTCTCATATCAGTTACGCCTTGTTTTTTACATGCTCGGTGTATCTATAGCACCGTCATATGGGACCTCGGTTTAGTGTCTCATTCAAAGGGCTATCAGTAATTCTAGATGGCCAGCCGTGGGGATCGAATCTATGCACAGACTGATTCGAAACATCACGAGTCCTCCGCTTAACCAGCTAAGCCGGATCACCATGCGACCTGATCAGCGTTCGTGTATCCATATATTTTCCTTTTTACTTTCCGCATGCATCCATGCATTGCTGGGGATTTTCCTAGTTTTAAGCCAGTAAGTAGGCCTAAATCTGTTACCCAGAAAACTTTCCTCTAGTTAGTTTTCCACAAGAGTATTTAAAGGGCGAATTAAGGAAAAAACAGGTTTTTTTTACAATTTAAGTTTTTACACTTTCCGATAGGGAGATTTTCCCCCAAAACACATTTGAAATAGCAAACTTTGTGATTTTACTATTGGCTTGAGGGTGTTTTTTTCTACTTGTAAATTGTTAACTATATGTTTCTTATTATTACAGCATCACAGCAACTGCGGCGTCCATTGGCGCTGCTGGCGTTCCCCAGGCTGGCCTGGTTACCATGGTGATTGTGTTGTCTGCACTTGGACTTCCGGTTGACGATATCACCCTCATTCTCGTCGTGGACTGGTTCTTGTAAGTTCTCTTACCTCTTGTCCATCCTTTATAATAAAATCCCTCGTTTAAAAGATCCCGCCGGCAGTATTTCAACACATGGTGAGTAAAGGCGAAAAATAATGCTGCCAACTTCTTTTCCAAAGATAAATTCCATAAATCTCATTGAACTATCTTTTATTTCAAAGTTTTTCGAACAAGACAAGTCTGAAACTTGATCAGTCGAGTAAACTCTAACCCCAATGTGACATTAGCACACTCTCGCTATGGTAGATCGTACTGGAAATGAATGCTTTAACATGTGTACGAAACGCAATAAGGCCTTTTAAAAGTCCTCGATGCAAAATTTCGTTTTACGGCCACCGGGTTCATCGCAGCATACTATGGATCTTTTCTGTGTAAAAAGTAAAAACTGACTAAATCACGAACCCGAGTTTTCTCATGGCATAACTCAAAATGTTTACATAGCAATTATTTTGTGCAGCTTTTCAACCTGGGGATATTGTGTCCCCAACCTGGAAGTAAAGGCGCGTCACAGCAAAGTAGATCTTAATATGTAATTAAAATGGCCTTTCTCAATGAATCTCCGAGAAACCTTATCCATACTAAAAATTTGTATTTGTGGATGAGAAAAAATATGAGCTTGCTTAAACTACTTCCTTCAATATATTTTAGAGATCGTTTTCGAACTCTGACGAATGTCATGGGCGATAGTTTAGGGGCGGGAATTGTGTATGCTCTGTCAAAACACGAGTTACCTCCCCTCCCCCATGAGGCAACGGAAATGGTCGAAGTGAACGTTGAAAGTCCCGGAAAGCGAAAAGAACCGAATGGTGCCGAGGAAGAAGCCGCAACAATCGAAAATGAGGCTGTTGAGAATGTGAAACTCGAAGCAGACGATCAAAAATTGTAGCCAATAAAAGATTAATACCCAAGTTATTACGGAAGATTTTTTGTATTTTTTCTTAAACTTTGAATTACATCAGATCGATTTCTAAATCGATTCTGATCATTAATATCAAGTATGCATCACAAAACCTACTATCACCTTTCTTCACAGGAAGCAGTTTTATAAAACAGCTTTAACTCTCCAGGCGACCAATAATATGTAGCTTTACTCATTATCAAGCGAAAATATTTTGGACTTGTCCAAATCAAAAGCATTTGCGGACGACACAATAAAAGTGACTGAAAATTTGAAATTTGTTTTGTGAAGGGTAGAAAACATTGTGGAAAAAGAAGAAAATGCTGGTTACTAGCATTTTCTCCTTTTCCCACAAAAGGCTTCTTTCTCAGGGTCGTCCGAAAAGTAGGGACTGTGTGGTAATGGGTTTGTAAATGAGATTTGACTGAATGGGTAGAAAACGTTTGGGAAAAGGAGTAAAAGGCTGGTAGCCAGTATTTCTCTCTTTTTCTCACAATATTTTCAAAAGTTCATTTCCTAAGTATATTTAACTCTTTACCAAAAGACAAAATTTTATATTTGTCCAAATTGAAAGCATTTGCAGATGACAAAATAAATGCGACTCAAAAATGGAAGCTTGACTTTAGAAGAGTAGAAAGGAGAAAATGCTGGTTACCAGCATTTTCTCCTCTTTCCACAATGTTTTCAGAAGGCTTTTCCCTCTGGGTTTAAAAAAAAAAACAGGGATTATTTTGCAACGGGTTAAAGCTTGGAATTGTTTGGTAAAGGGTTAAAGAATATAAAGTATTAAATGAAATGATGCTGTACCCCTGCATTGCTCAATGATAAAGAGTAATGAATCACAACATGGAGGCCCTGGTTTCCGGCCTCACGCGAAGCACCTAGTGTTTTTTTAGGGAGTATACTATACCTGTGCAAAGAGCTCCAGATAAGAGGGAGTGATGGCATTCTGAATCCCATTATTTCTCTTCCAAACCCTATGTTATGGTTGCTCGTTAGAATCGTCTAAAGGAGACAATTTTGAAACCTTTACTCCATAGATACTCATTTCTACGCATTGCTTGTAGGAGCCTTTGGAAAACATTGTGGCAAAAGGCGAAATTGCTCGTGACGAGCAATTTCACCTTTTGCCACAATGTTTTCGATGCTATCAAAAGGTGTCATATACACGTAAGAAACAGCTTCATGCTTGCTGTTATTTAAGGTCAATTAGAGATACCATAGAAATGCCTTATAGGGTAATGGGTTAATGAGTATCCATAACATAGGGTATACTGCAGAATAATTCATATTTTCAATTTCGAAATAAAAATCACCCCCATCTATCTGGGGCTCTGTGTTACTTCAGAGCGCTAGCCTTGTACTAGTGAAACCAACGACATAAATGAATATGTGAGCTGTTGCCATGTGACTGAAATAAAGTTAAACAGGCCTCAAATGCAATTCAGTGAATCACTTTCCTTTGCAAAAAAAAAAAATTATATCTACTCAAAATGGCATAGGTAAAGATTAGAAGCTCTGTGCCCTCCCATCTTGATATACGTTCTGCATTTTAAGCAACTAGAGGTGTGTATCTATTTAAGAATGCATACCAGTACTTTAGCTCCTTATCACACAATCCCTACTTTTAATGACCCTGAAAAAGAAGCCTATAGAAAACATTGTGGGAATAGGAGAAAATACTGGTAATCAACATTTCCTCCTTTTTTCACAATGTTATCTACTCTATTAAAGTCAAGTTTCAATTTTCGAGTCACATCTACATTGTCGTCTGCAAATGCTTTCAGTTTGGACAAGTCTGTTGTTATTTGGTAAAGAGTTAAGAAAAAATCACCAATAAAGCCCACAGTAACAAAATATTGTACAAAATGTATGTTAATCCATAAAATATGTATGTAAGCATTACTTTTTACTTTTTTCCTGTACTAAATGTAATTTTGTACCTTTAACGGTCAAAGAAAAAGCACAATACAGTTTTCACAATGTTCTCAAATGGGTAGTTCATAGGATAGAGCATGATTTAATGCATTTATATTTTGATGTAATTCACAAAGCAAGCATTTAGCCCTTTACAACACAACAATATTTTAGACCTGCGAATGCCAAAAGTGTGCGCAAATGCTAAATCAAAATCATTAAAATTGTGGAATTTGGTCTTTTATAGGGTAGAAAACATTGTTGGAAAAGGAGAAAATGCTGGTTACCAGCATTTTCTCCTCGTCCCTCAATGTTTTCAAAATTACTTTTTTCTCAAGGCTGTTACAAGTCAGCATTGTGGGGTAAAAGGTTAAATGTAATCAATTACACTGGAAACATAGATTTTCGTTAACTGTACTTTACATCTAGTTAGTGGACTTAATCATGTACATAGTTTTAAAGATATTATTTAAATGACTACTTGCATAGACCCTTTTTTTACTCAAAACAGACTTTTTTAACAAATACTGTGACAAAAGGAGATCATATTTCTGACATTTCCTTCAGTCACAATGTTTTTGTCTGAAGTCCTGTAGATTTTGTATGTGTTTTTCTTTTCTTACTCTTTTATCAAATGAAAAAAATCCAACTTCTCCACACTGAAAGTATTTGTAGATGACAAGTAAGAAGTAACCAAAGCGATAACTTTTATCTATAAACTGGCAGAAAACATGGCAGAAAAAGGTGAACATGCTTGTAACCAGCATTTCCACCTTTTCCCCGCCAATGTCTTCAAAAGTCCCTTTCTCCAAGGTTGGTAAAAGGTCAAGATCTTTCAGTAAAGGTGTAAAAGTTGTGTATTTTTATATCGTGATGTGTTTCATTTTTCCCTTAACTCTTTACCACACCATTCCGACTTAACGACCCTGAGAAAGAGAGCCTTTGAAAACATAGTGGGAAAAGGAGAAAATGCTGGTAACCAGCATTTTCTCCTTTTCCCACAATGTTTTCTATCATATCCAAAATCAAATTTAAAATTTTGATACGCATTTATTTTGTCGTCTGCAAATGCTTTCAATTTGGGCTAGTCCGAAATTTTGTCGTTTGGTAAAGAATTAAGTTGTGAGCAAGTACAGTTATACTGCAAAGAAGTTACTGAATCTGATATGCCCCTGTATATACAGTCATGTTCACTGGCTAAATTCACGTAAAAGCACCTTTCACCTTTCCTTACAGAAGCCCTGTATTCATGACTATACTTTTAACACAACATCCAAAACGGTGGCATGGAAGTTTCAGTGATGTCAGTTCCCAGAGTCATCAGTTTTCATTGAAGGGAAATTCTGTGTTGTTAGGGTATAGATGGTAAAGCTTTGTTGTATGATAAATTCATTGTACTATCAGGTGGCAAGGGTCTTGGAAACCTGTTCATGGCTGTAGCAAATCATGTGGCCCTGTGCCGAAACTTGTTCTCGGCTGTGGTAAATCATGCTGCCCCGAATTGAAACTTGTTCTTGGCTTTGGCCTATCATGTTGCCGCAAGCCAAAACTTGTTCACGGCTATGGGGAATCATGTCACACCCAGCTGAAACTTGATCATGGCTGTGGGGAATCATGTTGCCTTGCAACCTTCGGCTCAGGGCGACATGATTCGCCACACCTGTGAAAAAGTTTCAAAGTCCCCTGCCACCTGACCATATAACTAATACTATTATACTGCAAAGAAATTTCTCGTAATCTGATTGAATAATGTGCCCGGAACATATATATCATGTACGCTGGCAAAACCAATGTAAAAGCAGTTTCCGTCTCGGAAGCCCTGTATACATGACTACACTATCAACAAAACATCCAAAATGGCCGCATTGATCAAGATTTACATCAAGATTACTCGCCATTACAAGCATAATTGTGTTACCAAATTTCAGTGACATCCATTATCAGTGAGGTCAGTTTTCAATGAATTGGGGCACTCTAAAGGGAAATTCTACTTCATCAGCAAACACATTTAAAAAAAAACACGTAAAATTTGCTTAACCCTTTCCCAAACAACAAACTTTTGGACTATAAAATTCAACTCTTGCTGAAAAGATGATTTCTGTCTATGATAGGGTAGAAAACATTGTGGGAAAAGGAGAAAATGCTGGTTACCAGCATTTTCTCCTTTTCCCACAATGTTTTCAAAAGGCTACTATTCTAGACCCATAAAAACCAGGGATTGTTTGGGAAAGGGTTAAAAAATGTTTGAATGGTAAAACTTTGCAGTATAATAAACTCTTTGTACAGTCTGGTCGCTGGGGACTTGGAAACTGTGAACAAATTTCCAAGTCCCCTGCATCCTGACCCTACAACTAAACTTGTTCATATGCCAAACTTGCAGCCATACCTTAGGTAAAGTAATGTTGTACTTTCTACTATAGTCATGATAAATTGTCTTTGAATATCACTGCATTGTGTTTGGGTTCTTCTATCTACTAGCCAATATTCTTCACATTTTTTCCCTTCACACGGTTTTCTACTATTTCAAAGACGAATACCATCAATTAGGTCACATTTTCATTGCTTTCTGCAAATGCTTTCACTTTGGATTGGCCTCCATTTCTGTTGTTTGATATTATTCGGTAAAGATTAAATCCATTACCAAACATTCCCAACTTTGGATGACCTTGAGAAAGAAGCTTTTAGAAAACATTGTGGGAATTTGAAGGAGAAAATGCTGGTAACCAACATTTTCTTCTTTTCCCACAAGGTTTTTTACTCTTCACAAAATAAACTTCAAATTCTCAGTCATTGTCATTTTGTCATCTGCAAATGCTTTTGATTTGGACTAGCCTAAAATATTATCGTTTGGTAATGAGTTAAATGACAAAAGTTTTTTGTACCCATGCTGAAAGCATCTAGAGATGACAAATGTAGTTAAATTGATTTGTGATGTCTTTAAAAAAGTAGACAAAATTGCCGCAAAAAGAAAAAAATACTTTTTGATTACAATTCAACCCTTTATCACACCATCTAGAATGCTGACCCTTTCCAAAACCATTCCAAGTTTTAACACCCTTGAGAAGGAAGAGGTCTGAATACATTGTGGCACAAGGAGAAAATGCTGGTAACATAAAAAATGATTATAGACAAAATCATCAATCTTCAGACTGTTGAATTGATTAACTTTTCACTAGATGACAATATCTTAGACTTATCCAAATTGAAAGCATTTGCAGACATCATACTCAATGCAACACAATTATGTGGACTTGTCCCTGAAAGGATGAAAAACATTGCATGAAAAGGAGAAAATAATGTTCTCCAGCATTTTTTTCTTTTTTTAAAATTACTTTTTGAAAAGACAGTTTCTTCAGGTCAGTAAATGTGGTACATTCTTGTAACCTGTTGACTGAACTTTTCATCTGATGGTGAAAAACCAAAACATCGTAGTTTGAAAGTTGTGACCATCTGCACATCAATTAGATGGAAACAGGTCAACAATAGTAAAGGTCAGTTTAAGCTAATAGCTCAAAAATGATTGTAAAACAAGATAGAATAACCACCTTTTGTACAGAAAATACAGAAAATATCATAAAAGCGAAAAGTGTCAACTCTGGTCAGATTGCGCAATCGCGCAGTCTGACCAGGGTTGATATTTTTTGCAGTTCCCAGATGGTCCTTTTTCGTGTGACAGGTCACAATTTCTTTTGCATGAAAAATGCCACCATATCTGAAAGTGAAAATCCAAGATCAGACATACATTCTGTGCAGGGGCTTTGGGATAGGTATTCGACATTGCTGAGGACATTTGAGGGAAAAAGAAAAAGTGTTTTTTTGCAGAATGTTCCCTTTCTTTCTTCAATTTTTTCAAAGCCATGCTTCTTTTGATTAATAAAACACAAGACTTTGCTAGAAGGTTTACAAACAGAATGATTGATATAGTAGAATAGCAAAGATATTACATGTATAAAGAAGTCAATATCAAATTAACTCTTACCAAAGACAAAATTTGGGCTAGTCCAAATTGAAAACATTTGCAGACGACAAAATAAATGCGACTCAAAAATTGAAATTTGATCTTGGATCAAAGCTTTCTTGCACTGGGTTGTTAAAAGTCAGAATTGTGTGGTAAAGAGTTAACCCATTACTACACAATCCCTACTTTTGACTCCCCTGAGAAAGAAGCCTGTAGAAAACATTGTGGTAAAAGGAGAAAATGCTGGTAACCACAATGTTTTCTACCCTTCGTAAAACAAATTTAAAATTTTCTGTCACCTCAATTTTGTTGTCTGCGAATGCTTTCAATTTGGACCAGTCTAAAATATTGTCGTTTGGTGGTGAGTGAAATAACCAGTCAGTCTCATATGCAATTCAGTTCAACATTAATTTGAAGTTTCCAGGTAGCTCTGTACCACAAGTAGACCTCAACCGTGCAACTATTTCTCTGGGCTGTAAAGAAAAAAAGGGAGAAGAATTGAGAAATAAAATTCCTGTGCTTTTCTGTGCATGCATCTTCACGAGCCAAGGTTACGATCACTATGTGGATCTTACCTTTGCTGATCGAGCCCGATTTCGAGATTCCTGCGATGCGCCTTCTATTGGATGCTGGTTATTAAACCCCTTTACATCATATTTCTAAAAGCCAATGAAATATCATTTTACAAACCACTTACGAATACACATGAAGTGATGAGCAGACACCCATGTGGGTTTCCATGTTTACCTTCTATTTGAAAGGTATCGACCTTAATCTTATTCTATTTTTATCAAAGATGAAATGCTATGAGCAATTTCATTCATTGCACTTAGAGCTGGCTGCATTCAATGAAAAAGCTTATCGGGGGAATGTAAAAATCAAGCTCGATCCACCAAAGGTAGAGTAGTGTAGTGAATCTTCAGCCTTGGCTTGCAAAGATGCTGTGCATGTTACTCTTTACCAAGCAATATTTAAACTCATCCAAATTGAAAACATTTGCAGAAAACAATGTAAAATATGGCTGAAATAATAGATGCTGTCTTTCAAAATGTTATGAAATTTTAACCAAGTTGTATTTCCAAGTGACCTAAAAACTAAGGATCCTTTGGTTATGCCATGTTTGACAGCATTTCAATTGTCATGCTTTGAGTAAAATCCATCCTTGTTTCTCCAGAGACCTGACCAAGCCAAGTAGCCCAGGCATGACAAAACAGGGTTGCTGATGATGTCATAAAAATGGTGTTACTGGGTGCAAAACTCTAGCATCTATATTTTACTCTTTATCACACAATCCCGACCTTTAGTGACCCTGAGAAAAAAAAAAAAAAAAAACAGAAAACATTGTAGGAAAAGTAGAAAATGCTGGTGACCAGCATTTTCTCCTTTTCACACAAAGTTTTCTACCCTGCTGGAAACAAATTTCAATTTTTGAGTTACATTTATTTTGTTGTCTGCAAGTGCTTTCAATTTGGACCAGTCTAAAACTTTGTTGTTTGGTAAAGAGTTAACTCATTACCAAACAACAATATTTTAGGCTTTTCCTAATCGAAAGAATTTGCAGACGACAAAATAGAAGTGACTGAAAATTTTAAATTTGGTGTGTAAAGCTGGTTACCAGCATTTTCTCCTTTTTCAAAAATGTTTTCTAAATGCTTCTTTCTCAGGGTCGTCAAAAGTAGGGACTGTGTGTTAATGGGTCAAACACCAAAGTTACACTTTGTCACTTTGTGTACATAAAAATTTCTTTGAGCTTGCAGAAAATGAAATTTTGCAGCATTTAAAATATTTTTAGATAATTGCAAACAATCTAAATGGGCTCTTTTACAGATTATCTTTCAGCAATAATTTCCTAAAAAATATTAGACAATGACTTAATCTTGTCCCTTTACCAATCTGAATCAAGAAAACTTTGAGCCATGCCCTATGCAAAGGGCAAAACTCAAATATCAAAACTACTTTGGAAAAGTAGAAAACATTGTGGGAAAAGGAGACAAGAGGGCCATGATGGCCCTGAAATCGCTCACCTGAGTTTATTGACCAAACATGCACCATCTAGTTTCCCAGTGACCTAGTTTTTTATCAGACATTACCCATCATCAAACACTTTTGAGATATCAATAAGACAAACATTCTGGCCAAGTTTCATGAGTATTGAACTGAAAATGTGGCCTCTACAGTGTACAAAAGTTTTTTCTAAGATTTCATCAAGTGACCTAGTTTTGGACCCGACAAATACCCATTATCAAACTCTTTTGAGACATCACCAAAACAAACATTCTGACCAAGTCTGAAGAGTATCAGGCAGAAAATGTAGCCTCTGGAGTGTACACAAGGTTTTTCTAATATTTGACCCATTGACCTAGTTTTTGACTCCACATGACCCATTTTCAAACTCATTCAAGGTATCACCAGGACAAATATTATGAACAAGTTTTAGGAGTATCAGACTGAAAATGTGTCCTCCAGAGCATACAAAAGGTGTTTATAACATTTGACCTATTGACCCAGTTTTTGACCCAACATGACCCATTTTAAAACTCATCCAAGATATTATAAAGGCAAACATTCTGACTAATTTTCAAGAGTGTTGGACTGAAAATGTGGCACCAAGAGCATATACACGGTTTTTCTAAGATTTGACCTGGTGACCTAGTTTTTAACCCCCAATGACCCATTTTCAAACCTGTCTGAGATATCATCAAGACAAACATTCTGACCAACTTACAAAAGTTTCGGACTGAAAATGTGGCCTCTAGAGCCTACAAAAGGTTTTTCTAACATTTGACCTAGTGACCTAGTTTTTGACCCCACATAACCCATTTTCGTTCTTGTCCGAGATATCATCCAGGCAAACATCCTGATCAACTTTCATGAGTATCAAACTGAAAATGTGGCCTCTAGACCGTACAAAAGGATTTTCTAAGATTTGACCTAGTGACCTAGTTTTTGACCCCACGTGACCCATTTTCGAACTCGTCTGAGATATCAGCCAGACAAACATCCTGACCAACTTTCATGAGTATCCAACTGAAAATGTGGCCTCTAGAGTGTACAAAAGGTTTTTCTAAGATTTGACCAAGTGACCTAGTTTTTGACCCCACGTAACCCATTTTCAAACTCGTCCGAGGTATCATCCAGACAAACATCCTGATCAACTTTCATGAGTATCCGACTGAAATTGTGGCCTCTAGAGCGTACAGAAGGTTTTTCTAAGATTTGACCTGGTGACCTAGTTTTTGACCCCACGTGACCCACTTTCGAACTCATCCGAGATATCATCCAGACAAACATTCTGATCATTTTTCATGAGTATCCGACTGAAAATGTGGCCTCTAGAGCGTACACAAGGTTTTTCTAAGATTTGACCTGGTGACCTAGTTTTTGACCCCACGTAACCCACTTTCGAAATCGTCCGAGATATCATCCAGACAAACATCCTGACCAATTTTCATGAGTATCCGACTGAAAATGTGGCCTCTAGAGCGTACACAAGGTTTTTCTAAGATTTGACCTGGTGACCTAGTTTTTGACCCCACGTGACCCATTTTCGAACTCGTCCGAGATATCATCGAGACAAACATCCTGACCAACTTTCATGAGTATCCGACTGAAAATGCGGCCTCTAGAGCATACACAATGTTTTTCTAAGATTTGACCTGGTGACCTAGTTTTTGACCCCACGTGACCCATTTTCAAACTCGTCCGAGATATCATCGAGACAAATATCTTGACCAACTTTCATGAGTATCCGACTCAAAATGCGGCCTCTAGAGCATACACAAGGTTTTTCTAAGATTTGACCTAGTGACCTAGTTTTTAATCCCACGTGACCCATTTTCGAACTCGTCCGAGATATCATCGAGACAAACATCCTGACCAACTTTCATGAGTATCCAACTCAAAATGTGGCCTCTAGAGCGTACACAAGGTTTTTCTAAGATTTGACCTAGTGACCTAGTTTTTGACCCCACATGACCCATTTTCGAACTCGTCCGAGATTTCATCGAGACAAACATCCTGACCAACTTTCATGAGTATCCGACCAAAACTGTGGCCTCTAGAGCGTACACAAGGTAAAAAGTTGACGACGGACGACGCACGACGGACAACGGACGACGCACGACGGACACAGCACGATCACAATAGCTCACCATGAGCACTTCATGATCAGGTGAGCTAAAAATGCTGGTAACCACAGCATTTTCAGAAAGCTTCTCCCTCAAGGTTGTGAAAGCCAGGGATTGTTTGGTAAAGGGTTAATTTACCATCCGCTACTTCTTTCAACACAGATGAGTCTGTAATGTTGTTGCTTGGTAAAGTATCACCGAATGATTGATAGAATGGTGTTTTACCCCAATTTCAACATTATTTCAATCATATTACAACAACAATCGTATCAAAATAAACTCAACTTACCATCTTTATTTCCGATTTTTTGCACCATTTCTGCAAGGATTTCAGCATGACACTGTACTGAGCTTTGTGCTGGTTCAGAGTGATGATGAATGCATGAAGACACAACCTTTAAGATGAAAAGCCCTTTTTAATTTCTTTACGCAACATTTTTATGCATTACCTTTAGCCAGCGTTTTGTCTTGCTGTAGGTCATGTTTGAAAACAGGAGCTTCGCAGAGCGTTTCATATATGCCCAAAGGGGCTTGTCAGTGAAATGGTTTAACCCTTTCCCAAGCACAAAATTTTAGACTGAGTCCAAAATGAAAGCAGTTGCAAACGATATAATAAATGTAACTCAAAAATTGAAATTAGTTTCCAGCAGGGTAGAAAACATTGTGGGAAAAGGAGAAAATGCTGGTTACCAGCATTTTCTCCTTTTCCCACAATGTTTTTAAAAGGCTTCTATTTCAGGGCCGCAATAACCAGGGATTGTTTGGTAAAGGATTAATATCAAGTACACTTACAGAGATAAAAATTTTATGAGTCACATGCACAACTACACATCATAGAGATTCATTGTGGTAAGTTTCAACCTATTCCAATGAAAACTGTAGGAGGAGTTGCAAACGCTTAGAAATTGCTGGAGGACAGGCAGACGGTTAGATTGATGGACGGACAACCGGGGCCACATCTTTACAAGCCAATAGTTACAATCTACTACGCTACTTTACCCTTGGCGGATTGAGCTTGATTTTGACAACCATCCGATACGCATTTTCATTGGTTGCAGCTAGCTCTAACTGCATCAAATCAAATCGCTCATAGCATTTCATCTTTGATAAAAATAGAACAGGGTCGAGATAAAAATAGAAGGTAAACATGAATACCTCCGTAGATGTGTGCAGGATCTTTAATGATTTATTACCGAAGAAAACATAGACAAACAATATTTACATAAAGTTTCAATGTGACCAATCAGTTATCAGATGTTTTAGGCTTTATCCTAGCACCTGACCATGGAATGTCAAAGTATGTTCATGGTTATTGCTTCACGTTGAATTATTGTATTCGTAAGCGGCTTGTAAAATGACATTTCATTGGTTATAAGAAATATGATGTAAAGGGAGATAATAAGCAGCATCCAACAGGGGGCTTGTCGCAGGAATCTCGAAATCGGGCTCAACCAAGCAAGGTAAGATCCGTGTAGTGATCGTAACCTTGGGTCGCGAAGATGCCGGGGCCGTAACATAATACAACTATGAGGTAGAAAAAGAATTTGCACACTATGAATAACTTCTCTTTTTGTGTTAATGTTTTAAATGTATTAATGTATTAACCCTTTACCTCACAATCCCCTGTTTTAATAACATTT
The DNA here is from genome assembly GCA_943736015.1 of Tridacna crocea. Lineage (NCBI taxonomy): Eukaryota > Metazoa > Mollusca > Bivalvia > Cardiida > Cardiidae > Tridacna > Tridacna crocea. The sequence continues at coordinate 24,773,078 of OX031069.1, forward strand.
ATAAAATAGACTTTTGGAAACATTTTGGGAATAGGAGAACATGCTAGAAACCAGCATTTTCTTCATTTCCCATTTTATTTTCTACCTTGTTACAGACAAATCCTATTATCTGCTCCTATTTTGATTATGTTGACTGCAAATGCTTTTAATTCTTTTCCACACAATCCTGACTTTTAATGACCCTGAGAAAGAAGCCTTTTGAAAACACTGTGAGAAAAGGAGAAAATTCTGGTAACCAGCATTTTCTTCTTTTACCAAGATGTTTTCTACCCTTCCCCAACCAAGTTTCAATTTTTCAGTCACATTTATTTTGTTGTCTGCAAATGCTTTCAATTTGGACCGCTCTAAAATTAACTTGTGTGGTAATGAGTAAATTTTGCAATTTTCAAACATTTGTTGAGTGGTAAAGGAATAAACTATAATTCCTTATTTGACTATTCAAACCTAACCCCTTATCAAACAATATCTGGGTTTAATGACCCTGAGAAAGAAGGCTTCTGAAATCATTGTGGGAAAAGGACAAAAATGCTTGTAACAGCATTTTATCATTTTCACACAAAGGTTTCTACTTTTCCAAAATCAAGTTTCAAGTTCTGAGTCAAGTTTATTAAATTTTGTCATTGAAAATGTTTTTAATTTGGACAGGTCTAAAATTTCGTCATTTAGTAAGAGGTTGAAGAGATCCTACATGAGGCAATGGTAGTTCCAAAGGCTGACCAGCTCATAGAACAAAGAACCTATGCAGTGAAAGGCAAAGCAAGAACCTATGGTATGATACAAAAACCAAGAACCTATGGTGTGAGAGTCAAACCAAAAACCTATGGTCTGAGTGGCAAACCAAGAACCTATGGTATGAAAGGCAAACCAAGAACCTATGGTGTCAGAGGCAATCCAAGAACCTATGGTGTGAATGGCAAACCAAGAACCTATGGTGTGAGAGGCAAACCAAGAACCTATGGTATGAAAGGTAATCATAGAACCAAGCATGTGAGAGGCAATCCAAGAACCTATGGTGTGAGAGGTAAGCCAAGAACATATGGTGTGAGAGGTAATAAAAGAACCAAGGATGTGAGAGGTAATGCAAGAACCTACGGTGTGAGAGGCAAACCAAGAACCTATGTTGTGAGAGGTAATCAAAGAACCAAGGATGTGAGAGGCAATCCAAGAACCTATGGTGTGAGAGGCAGACCAAGAACCTATGGTATGAAAGGTTATCAAAGAACCAAGAGTGTGAGAGGCAAACCAAGAACATAATGGTGTGAGAGGCAGACCAAGAACCTATGGTATGAAAGGTAATCAAAGAACCAAGAATGTGAGAGGCAATCCAAGAACCTATGGTGTGAGGGGCAAACCAAGAACATATGGTGTGAGAGGTAATCAAAGAACCAAGGATGTGAGAGGCAATGCAAGAACCTATGGTGTGAGCGACAAACCAAGAACCAGTGGTGTGAGAGGCAAACCAAGATCATATAATGTGTGAGGCAAACAAGGAACATATTGTATGAGAGGTAAACCCAGAACATATGGTGTGTGAGGCAACCCAAGAACCTATGATGTGAGAGGCAAACTAAGATCATATAGTGTGTGAGGCAAACCAAGAACATTATGGTGTGAGAGGCAATCCAAGAACCTGTGGTGTGAGAGGCTATCCAAAAACCTATGGTGTGGAGGGCAAACCAAGAACCTATGGTGTGAGAGGCGTGTGAAAGGCAAACCAAGAACCTATGCTATGGGAGGCAAACACGCTACTGCTCTACATCCTATATTCCAAACCCTCTCGATGGCACAACAATAAAAATCCTCTGTTCAAAACTGTAGGAAAGGACATCAAAGATGACAAAGAATTGGGGTTGTGAAGAATAACTTCCAATGATACCTCCTCTTTCTACAATATTTTCTACTGCTATCTACTGCAGTAGGTATGAAAGTAGATAGTAGCAATGTAAAAACCACAGCAACATTTAACAACAAGAGAACACACATCCAGGTGCCAATACTCAGCTACAGTTTCTTGATTGTTCAGGAAAATTTTAAGTTAGAAAAGGGGCATGATTTTGTCAAAAATACTTTGGTGGTAGCCTGTCCTTATGGTATGGGTTCCTCTTTTGATAGTTCATAACTTGCCCAAATTTGATGTAAATGTCTTAAGTAGTATATTGTTATTGGATACAATACCTAACAACTGCGTTGGGGATATGTCCCTTTGGCTCAGTGTTTATGGTATTGGTCTTTTAACCCATTACCACTCAATCCCTACTTTTGACGCCTCTGTGAAAGAAGCCTTTTGAAAACACTGTGGGAAAAGGAGAAAATGCTGGTAACCAGCATTTTCTCCTTTTCCCACAGTGTTTTCTACTCTTTCCAGAACAAATTTCTATTTTTCAGTCACCTTTATTTTGTCGTCTGCAAATGCTTTCAATTTGGACCAGTCCAAAATTTTCTCGTTTGGTAATGAGTTAAACCTTGAAAAACAAGGATATTTGCCCCTCATGGGTTCTAATCTCATCAGAGGCAAATTGCATTTATTCATTTGTTTCTTTGTTACAGACTGTGTTCGTAAGATGGGGGCTTGTCTGGGATTGGCCATTGAACCATTAACCCATTACCAAACGACAATATTTTAGACTGGTTCAAATTGAAAACATTTGCAGACGACAAAATAAAAGTGACTGAAAATTTGAAATTTCTTTTGTGAAGGGTAGAAAACATTGTGGGAAAAGGAGAAAATGCTGGTTATCAGCATTTTCTCCTTTTCCCACAATGTTTTCTAAAGACTTCTTTCTCAGGGTCGTCAAAAGTAGGGATTGTGTGGTAATGGGTTAATCCACTTGTTGTCCAAAAAACAGACTTAATGCCTGATAAGGCTTTGAGTCATCAATAAATGAGGACTTTTAAGAATGGGTGTGTTATGAGAGACCACTCCTCCATACATGACTTCGTCCCAATTTAAATAAAATACCTAACAACTGCGATACGGAGATGTCTCTTTAGCTCAGTAGTTATGGTTTAACCCTCGAAAAACAAGGATATTTGCCTGTCATGGGGTTTGAATCCCGCCAAATGTGGCTTGTCTTTTCAGCCATGGACTTGTTAATTTGTTTCTTTGTTTCAGACTTTGGCCATTAGGACATCAATAGGGATGAATTAAATTGTCACAGTTTTTGCATGACGATACCGACGCACACAACGCCAGGGCTATGACAATTACTATGACTTTTCTTAGAAAACAGCTGGACTAACAATGTATCTGAATGAAACCTGTTCATTCTTGTAACTAAAACCGCACAGAGATTCTATCAAAATAAAAATTAAGGCAACATTTACAAATAAAGATAAAACAACTGACCATCTCACAGCCTGGTTGGTGTGGGAATGAAGACCAATAGTTTGCCACCTATCACTATGCTGCAAAAGGGAAAAAAATCCTTATAAAACATATAGAAATATACCTATATAGATTTAACACTTTACGAAACAATCCCTGGTTTTTACGACCCTGAGATACTGTAGAAGCCTTTTGAAAACATTTTGGGAAAAGAAGAAAATGCTGGTAACCAGCATTTTCTCCTTTTCCCCTAATGTTTTCTTCTCTGCTGGAAACAATTTTTAATTTTTGAGTTATGTTTATTTTGTTGTCTGCAAATGCTTTCAATTTGGGCCAGTCCAAATTTTGGTTGTTTGGTAGAGTTAACCCTTTACTACAAAATCCCGAGTTGAATGGACTGTAAGAAAAAAAGGTGTTGAAAATATTGTGAGAAAAGGAGAAGGTTCTGGTAACCATCATTTACTCTTTTCCCCACAATGTTTGCTAGCTTTTGATGACAATTTTCAATTTTTGAGTCACATTCAATTCTTTGTCTGCAAAAATATGTGCTTTCAATTCAGACAAGTCAATGCACTATATCCTTGCCAAACTTTTGTCATCTAACCCTTTACCAGACAACAAAATTTTAGCCTTATCTTAATTGAGAGCATTTGCAGATGACAATTTCAATGTGGCCCAAAAAGTGTGATTTTTCTATGATAGACTAGAAAACATTGTGGGAAAAGGAGAAAATGCTGGTTATCAGCATTTTCTTTTCCCACAATGCTTTCAAAAGGCTTCTCTTTCAGGAGTGTCAAAAGTTGACATAGTGTGGTAAAGGGTTAATAAAGAATAAACTAAAAAATTATTATACTAATGGCCGAGTTAGCTTACCTTGAAAGAGTTTAATTTGCTCATGGTGCTGCTACTTAATGAGCTTATAATATCTGAAAAAGACAAAAAAAAATCTAGGAAAACACTACTTGTACAGCTACATTGGCCATCACAGTACAATTAAAATAACACTGATAATAGCATCAAATGCCAAACAAACAATAGGGAGTATAATAATACCATTCCATATAAGTCAAAAATCTGAAACATTGGAAAACCTTACTAATTGTTTGTCTTACAACAGCAAATTTTGAGATTTCTACAAAATCAAGCAACATACATGACAAATTACAGCACAAATAATCTTAAAGAATGCTATTAATTGTGACACAACCAAAACAAATATTCTACTAGAACAGTCATAGCACAGAAAAGTGCCCTCATAAGTTTCCTTGTCACTGATTTTAGAAAAAATTCATATACAATACACCATTTTTTTAACCCCTTAGCAAACAACAACATTTTAGTCCTGTTCAAATTGAAAGAATTTGCAACAACAATTTCAATATACCTCAAATGGTGCAACTGTTTATTGACAGGGCAGAAAACTGTGGAAAAGGAGAAAGTGCTGGTTACCAGCATTTTCTCCTTTTTCCAAAATGTTTTTTAAAAGGCTTGATACATTTTCTCTGTTTGGATAAGTCTAGGATTCTGATGTTTGGTAAAAAGGTTATTAACCCTTTACCACAAAATTACAACTTTTGATGACCCTTGGAAATAAGCCTTTCGCAAATAATGTTTGGTAAGAAAGAAATTCTGGAAATCTTTAATATTTCAAATCATTTGCAAACAACAAATTAATTGTCAATGTGATTCAAAGGATTGGATTTGCTTCTTAAAGTGTAGAAAACATTGTGGAAAAAGGAGAAAATGCTGGTTACCAGCATTTTCTCCTTTTCCCACAATATTTTTGAAAGTCTTGCTTTTTCATGGGGCATCAAAACTCAGCAATGTGTGATAACTGTGTGCCTCAATTTGGACCAGTATAAATTTTTCATATGTGGTAAATATGCATAACCTACCTTCTAACAGAGTCAAAGTAACACCTTTAGCTCCCTTCGATGGCATCTTTTTCACAATGGCGTGGAGTTTTAAGGATGCAAACACAAACATGTGAAACAAGTTTGTTATAACTTGATCTTCAGAGTTAATTGCAGGATCTATATAGATTCTGTGGCACTTCTGTTGTACAGAACTGAAGTAGGGAAATGTGCATATTATATGAGAATGGTCTGATTGGGATTTCTGCCTTCCACCTAACTTTTTCTCAGTTTCCCATGATGTTTTCTACTCTTCTAAGTCAAGTTTCTATTTTTCAGTCACTTCTATTTTGTTGTCTGCAAATGTTTTCAATTTGGACAAGTTAAAAATTTTGTCATTTGGTACAGAGTTAAACACACTATAGTTGGAAGATTCAGAAAAAAAAAAGTTGAAAAGAAAACATATCAATACCCATTACAAAAGCATGCACCTAAAGACAACTGAAAATAGTGATTGATTCAGTTAAATTCTGCAAATTAGAGAAATCAAACTCAAAACATGGCTTGGTAAAGTTTATGATCTTTTTAAAAATCTTGATAACATCAAATTCTTGCAGGTATCATCAAAACAAACATTACTGTTCCCCTTCACCCAAGCTTTCCCTCAAATAGTGAGACCACCGTTACTTACTAAACAAGTTTCTCTTTCATTGCTCTTCCTGGGTTATGAGTAAGATCAAAAGTCATTGTGTCTGATACAGCTGGAAAATAGAAACATCAATCAATTAATCCCATGGGTTGATATAGGTAGGGCTGGGTGTCATGTGCATTTTTTTTTCTACAAATTTTATCTATAAAGTGCACTAAAGATATTCAACTGTGAGCAAAGTTCAAATAAGCTGTACTAAACTTTTTCAACTAGGAATTCACTAAGGATACTCACTAAGAATACAATTGAAACTTTGAACTATGAGTAAACCAAAAATCTGACTGCTAGTACTGAACAATCTGAAAACTTCTAATCTTGACTATTCAATTCAGCAATAAGGTAAGAACAAACAGATTCACTTTTTCTATCAGAAGAGAAACAAAAGGGCCATGATGGACCTGTATCGCTCCACTGGCTAATAAGTAAAAACACTACAAGCCAGACATTACAATACTTGCTCAACTTTAAATCTTGAAAACATACAAATTTTTTTCCATAAAATCCTACAAGAAAGTTATTTTTGACCACAAAGCTATAACTACTTGAATCCTGGTGGAGGTCCACACGATAGAGCCCAATACCCAGATTTTCAGAGTTTCTTCAATAAAAGGCCCTGTAAAACATGAGACCCATGAGACAGGGCTAGATTTAGTAGCGCTAGGCCTTATTATGGTTAGTAACAAGACAATTCGTGAAGTTTTCACCACAAAAGCCCATGTAAAACTTGTCACACTTGTTGTAGGAACAAAACTGACCAAAAGGCTATAAATTGGGCCCTCCTTGCAGAGGCCCAGAAGATAAAGCTTCATGCAAAATTTGTTAGTCCTAGGCCTTATGGCTATGTATGAATAGATTTTACAGTTTGGGCCCTAAAAACAGAAGATAATCTATGGCTAAAATGAAATTCTTTACATATTAAAAATGTTACTTGGTACTTAGCAGAAACATACATGAGTATTAAACAATAGTCAAAGAGAATTTATGGCTACAATGAAATTAAAAATTTGTTTCTTGAAACCTAGCTGAGACATTACATAAGAATTTAAAAACAGTCAAAGATGGAATATTTGAACATAGGTGCACTGGCTGCAGCAATACCACCAAAAAAGAAATTAACAAGAATTTGCTCTATGCAAATGAACAAATAGATTAGTGGTACTTACATGTGCCAGTGTATCTGTCATAGTCTACAGCAACCTCCAGTGTTTTAGTATTAAATAACATTCCGCACCATGGAAACCAATCTGAATAGAATGGATAGAATGAATAGTGTTTTTAAGGCCTGTTGAGGACTTCGGTCATATTGGGCACACTTACCTAGTAAACAATAATGCATGGGGAAAATAACTTACATGTGCAACGACATAAGACAAACATGATAAATGAGGAATGGACAAAACACGAAATGATGCCCCTTTTGTCGCCTTTTATGACATGCATGCTGTCACGTTTGTTCCGCCAGATGAAATGGCAGATGTGACGATCGTGCTGCAGTGGTTTATTCTTATACCCCCGATTATACCACACGGGGTCCCACAAGCCAATTGATTCTCATTCCAAACCCTATTCACATCGAGAAAAAAATACAGGATTTGGAAGGAAACCAATCTATTCAGATTTTAAATATAGAAAATTCATGACAGACAATGTCTAGAACTATCCCTGTAACAAAATAAACTATTGTTCTGCATCTTTCAATACAAACTAAATAAACTGGAACAGGCTTATGTACGATGATCATTTACTCCTACCTCTCTACCAGATGACAAAATTCAAGACAAGCCTAAATTCAGAGCAGTTGCAGACATATCGGTAATTCTAAATATGGCTTAGATCATTGGAATTATTTTCAATATCTTGGAAAACATTAGGGAACAAGAGCTTAGCAGCGCATATATGTCCGAAGGGTCTTGTCAGTGAAATGGGTAAAAATTCCAGAACGTCTAACAAGATCCAAATTTAAGGAGTCACATGCACAATTACACATCATAGCAATTCATTGTGGTACGTTTGGACTAATTCCGATGAAAACTGTAGGAGGAGTTGCGCACACAAAACAATTGCCAACGGACGGACAGACGGACTGACAGACGGACAACTGGGGCCATGACATAATACAACCCTCTGGGCATATAAAAAGATTCTGGTCACCAACATTTTCTCCTTTTCCCACATGGTTTTAAAGGCTTTGTCCAACTGGGTCATGAAAACAAGATTGCTTGCTAATCATTTAACTGTTTTCCTTTACATCTTAACCAAAGAACAAAATTTTAGATTTGTCCAAATTGGGAGCATTTGCAGGCAACAAAATTAATGTGACTAAAAAATTGAAATTTGCTTGAACTTTGTTTTGGGAAGGGTAGAGAACATTATGGGAAAAGGAGAAAACGCTGGTTACCAGCATTTTCTCCTTTTCCCACAATTTTTTTTTAGAGGGATTCTTTTTATCATAAAAGCCAGGAATTGTTTGGTTAAGGGTTAATTACAATAATTGCTTAGGCCATCTTGATCCACAATGAGGACCTATATTCACCAATTGTTCTAGCTTGCATTTTTGGCCTGTTTCTAGTATCTGAAACTAACACACTTTACTTAACCCTTTCCCAAACGCCCAATTTTAGACTCTTCCAAACTGAAAGAGTTTGCAGATGACAATTTCAAATTCATTGAAAATGGCAGAAAGTTCTTCTAATGGGGAGAAACCAATGTGGGAAAAGGAGAAATTGCTCTTTGTGAGCAATTTCTCCATTTCCCACAGTGTTCTAAAAAGATTTCTACTGCAGACACATATAAACCAGGGCTTGTTTAGGAAAGGGTTAAGCCAATCACAAATTGCAGTACTGTCAAAATTAGAAAATACATTGTAGTTGAGAATTAGACTAAGCACATTAACTCTTTACCAAATGACAAAATTTGGGACTGGTCCAAATTGAAAGAAGTTGCAGACCACAAAATAAATGTGACTCAAAAACTGAGTTTTGAATTGTAAAGGGTAGAAAACATTATGGGAAAAGGAGGAAATGCTATTACCAGCATTTTCTCCTTTTCCCACAATGTTTTCAAAGCCTTTCTTTGTCAGGGTCGTTAAGGTAAGACCTGTGTAATGCACTTTCGGTGAACATGGGACAAAAATTCTAATTGGTTGATAAATAAGGATAAACAAGGATTTATGCAGAAATAATATTTTTGCACATTTCTAACAGATCAGAAATTCCCCTTATGTCTGTCTTGAAATTATTTTTTTGATATTTTTGTTAGTTTTCTGAAAAGGGACGTAATTATTATCTTTTTGAATTGAGAATATAGTGGTTTTAGGTTTATAAATGATAATTCAAAGAAGGAAAAAATGAATCAGTGAAAGTGGTTCAATAATACTCATTTTTAATTATAGCTAATTTTGCAGGATGATATTTTAGTGGAAATGGCTGTTTTCCATTACACAGGTCTTACCTTAAAAGTCGGGATTGTGTGGTAAAGAGTTAACTAGAGGCGCTTGAGCGCCTGTATCGCTCCACAGGCCTGATTTTTCTGTACCGGTGAAGGGAAGTTTTTTACAATTACCATTCTTTCCTGCATTTTAGGTCACTAAAGAAAAAAAGCTATGAAAATCATTGTGAGAAAAGAAGAAAATAAAAGTTACCTGCATTTTCTTAGTTTGACACAATAATTTCTACCCTTTTTGATACAAGTTTTACTAATTTGAAGATTTATTATGTTGTCTGCAACATCTTTCAATTATGGCCAGTTATAAAAATTTTGTCTTCTAGTTTAGTTAACTCATTACCAAATCACAACATTCTATGGTTGTCCAAATGGAAAGCATTTGTAGATGAAAAAATAAAAGTGACTGAAAATTTGAAAGTTGTTTTGTGAAGGGTAGATAACATAGTGGGAAAAGGTTACCAGCATTTTCTCTTTTTCCCACAATGTTTTCTAAACTCTTCTTTGTCAGGGATCAGTTTGATTTGATAACAAAATGCCTATCACAACAGTAAAGCCCTGTCCCTCTTTCTACTAGGTCACCAGGAGGTCAACAAACCTTTACCAGAACTTATCAAAGTGCAGAGTTTCCCTTGCTTTATATGAAAAGGATTATAGATTATGTAAAGCAACCATCTTTAACTCTTTACCAAACGACAAAACTTGGGATGTGACCAAACTGAGAGCATTTGCAGACAACAAATTAAACATTGATGAAATGATGATTTCTCTCTTTCATAGAGTAGAAAACACTGAGGTAAAAGGAGAAAATGCTGATTACCAGCATTTTCTCCTTTTCCAAGAGTGTTTTCCAAAGACTTCTTCTTTAGGGTCCTTAAAAGTCAGGATTGTATGGTAAAGACTTACCACCATTGGAACTAACCTTCAATACAACAATGAAATCAAAACAAGTAGTTTGAGAGAAGAAATTTTTCAAAGATTTTACTTTATACCATAAAAGGAAAATGAGTCTCCCATAAAAGCCATGTTTTTTGACGGATCTTTTTTTTCTTAAGGAATTCTGTAGACCTATATCTAAGGAACATTCCTGCCAAAAAGTAATGCTATCCAATAAGCGGTTTGGGAGGAGAAGATTTTTAAAGGTTTTTTACTTTGGTTGCCATGGCAACCAGAATTATTCATGGAACACAATTATTTGAAGGAATTTGAAAGAGGACCACCTAAGGAACATTCCTGTGAAATTTGGTAAAAATCCAGTCAACAGTTTCTGAGGAGAAGTTTTTTAAAGAAAAAGTTTATGGACGCACGCACGGACGAACGGACGGACGGACGCACGACGGACACAACGCCATGACAATAGCCCGCTGGCCTTCGGCCAGTGGAGCTAAAAACAGTTGATGAGTACAGGCCCAGGCTATATGTTTCATTTTAAAATGTGTGATGTGTAACACAAAAAAGAGACCATCTTGGAACTGCAAAAAATGTCAACCCAGGTCAGACTGTGCACATAGCGCAGGCTGACCTGAGTTGACACTTGTCCCCATTATGACATTTTCTGTATAAAAAGTGGTCATTCTACCTTGTTATACAATCACTTTTGAGCTATCAACTTAAATTGACCTGCACTATTGTTGATCTGTTTTCATCTAATAGATGTACAGACTTCCCGATTGTCCCTTTTGGTTTGTTGGTTATTTCCTTTTATTTATCGTCGCTACCGGTTGCCCTTCTGAGCGACGTCCCCAGAAGACTGTTAGTTGTTACAGGGGATAGTGCAAGGATACAGGTCAAAACTACTGAGAGCTTTGCCCGGTTCTTTAACGTGCTCGGCGTATCACACCGTCACACGGGACCTTGCTTTTAATGTCTTATCCGAAAGACTATTAGTGATTTTAGTTGTCCAGCCGGGGATTCGAACCAACAACCTGTAGCGACGCGAAGTATTGTGTTTACGAGTCCTACGCTCTACCTACTGAGCTATATCAGCTGGTAATCCCTGTTGGTGTGACAGATCACATATTTAAAATATATTTCATTAGGATACATTTTGTTAAACCAACTTGTTAACTGCAAAATTTTTACTAGAGTTTGTAAGTTTATTCCAGCAATCAATCAACTGAACTATTTGGGGTTCAGAGAAAATCTATACCCACCATCCTCGTGCACTGACAGCTTCTCATCTACATCATGGTGGAAGTTTATCAGAACTTTCTCTGTGTTTGTGTGACAGTTATACTCAGGAATACCTGCAAGTTTTTTGCCGCTTAGTTAATTTGTTTTATCGGAAGTGCTTTTATATTGGAGATACAAGAGTATTTGCTGGTAACCAGCATTTTCTCCTTTTCCCACCATGTTTTCTGCCTGAACCAAAACAAAAATCATCAATCCAGTTACATTTAATTTATCATCTGCAAATCCTTTCAATTTGAACCAGTCTAAATTTTTGTCGTTTAGGAAAGAGTTAAACTCATGTGAATATATTTGGATGCATTTTTATAGAGAGAAATCATAATACAACCAAACCAGAGATCAATAATAAAATATTATCTTCCACTTGGCCCATTCCAATTTTTACTAATAACTAGAAATGAACCAAGCTTATGAAGAAATAGTTAAATATATATGCATACATCATTCACAAGTGGTTCTAAGAAGAAAAAAAATTCAAGGAAAGGAAAAAGGATCTTTTTTAAATGATTTGCAAAACATTTTGAAAAAATAAATGCTCAATACAAATCAGTGCTCTCAATAAGAGCCCATTTCAGGAATTTTTATAATTCCATGTTCAAATTCTAGGAATTTTTTTTAGAAAATCAGGAATTTTTTTTCCACTTCGGTCAATGTGGTCTAAGGCATAGATTTATTTTATTGCGTCGCGGAATGATCAACCCTTGTTTTGAACCCTATGTTGTGGTTACCATAAAGTTTTATCCAGGAAGATGTGTCCTTAGAATAACCATATAATAGGGTTGGCTGGCAATGATGGACCATGGTAACTTAAATTAAGATTATTGCATAAAACGTGCCTTTTCGGGCCGTTATAAGCATGTATTAACGGGTAAAAATCGGGCGGTTAACGGGAGAAAATGTGTATTAATCAGTAAATTCACGCACCGTTAACGCCCAGGTTTGTACTATCAATATCCTCGATTCGGGCCTACCTTGTAAACAACGTTTGTCCTTGTCAGATTTTTCCTAGACTCCAACCATCAAACTGTAGGAATTCGTACCATATTCGATCCTTTCCATGGCATGTCTTTGATGATATTAGTACACCACAAACAAACCTTTGCACAGAATCTCAATCTAATCGAGATCTGAACAAAAATTCACCCGTGAAATGTACTCTAAACCAGCTACATCCCACCCACATTTTAATGTGATCGGTCCGCCACGCTTGATGCATATCGAACCCTCTGTCGCCTTCAGTTACAGAAATTTATATCCACGCATTCATCCTAGTTGTAATCGTCCAAATGTGTGCAAGTTTATTCCACATAAGTCCAGTGTGTATTAAAAATCAATAAAAGTGTATTTACAGCGAGAGAATCAAAACTGGCATACAGGACTAACGGCCCTTTCCTAATCGTAACAAAAACTTCTTCGCCGACTTCCGGTTTTGACCCATTTGCGTACAGTACATTTGAAATTCGCTTATTTGCATTTTTATGGAAATATTTTTGCTCTCTGTGCAAATTATTGTTAGAATACCTTTACTTTATGCAATAATAGCGTTAATTCACGTTTTTTTCGGTCGTTAACATTTGCAGAGGCCCTCAAAATACTTAAACACCCTCGTGCTTCGCACTCGGGCGTTAAAGCATTTTTCGGGCCTCTGCGAATGTTAACGACCTCAAAAACGTGAATTAACCCTATAATAATGAGCAAATCACTGTTTCATGACTGTTACAATAACAAAATAACATTTTGCAAAACAGGCTGTTTCTTTCGTCATTTGTTTCAAACCAAGTGGACATGCAAAACCGTCATGTCGCTCAATGATTCTTTCAAGAAATCTGCCAAAGCATGCTGCATAATTCCCAAAGAAATGCGTATCGAAACTATAATCTGCCGATTTTTAAAGAGTTCAAGAACAAATAATTGATATTAGATCTACTCGATTAGAGTATTTGAATTTCTTTCATGTTGCAATTTTGAAAACAAACAACATTCCCAGATCTTCGATTGTGTGCCTTATTAACTGCAATTATCCATATCCGTTAATTTCTACCGCTGCAGTCAAATTAAAGACGATTGATTACTTAGCGATCATAATTGACCGACCAATTAAACACATACCACAATCCGGTCATAAATTGGATAAACAATCCCATATGTATCATCTGTACACAGTAATCTTGATCACCAAAACCCTTTTAAGTGATCATAGTCTCTATGTAAAGCGCCTTCCTTACGTTGAATGGACGATATCAATTTTTTTCAACACGCGTCAAACCCTTTGCTCATTTAAAAACAAACGTCTGGATCGAAATTCACGGACGTTTTTGTCATAATCTGGACGTTAAAAAAACGTCCGACATCCAAAATGCCGACGTTTTATCTAGAAATTTGGACCTAATACATGTCGATGTCCGCTTATTGAGAGCACTGGCAAATATTTACTCCTTTTTACACACATTGTGCAAGGTTGTCTAAAACAGGAGTATTAAAAGCTCTATTTGTACGGTAACAGATTAACGTACATGTATTAATTACAATGCCCTTACCATTCAACATGCAGTTCAGAAAATTGACAGTACTCTGTTGATCTGGCGTCACAAAAAGATAATCATCGACTATTCTGACCAGAAATTCAGAGTCCTTCTCTGTAAACAGCTTCCTTTCCATGTCAGCATAATAGAAATTACATAGCAATGTGGAAATCACTGATCCTTGACTAATACCCTCTGTATGTAAAAAGTACTTTGATCCATGCTACAGAAAGGACAATAAAGGGAGTTAACTCCGTACAAAACAGTTCTGTGTTTTTAACCCTTTACCAAACAATCACTTGTTTTCCCCACTCTGGGAAGGTAGGCTTTTGAAAACATGGTGGGGAAAAGGAGAAAATGCTGCACAACAATAACAATGTAGAAGAGGACAAGGTTATGACTAACATTTAAATTCTTCAAAAACAGCAAAGCCAAAAATTATACTTCACTACTGACAATATTTAATATCTATCCTTACCAAGCAATACTCAGTTTAATTCTTTACCAAACGACAAAATTTTAGACTGGTCCAAATTGAAGGCACTTGCAGACAACAAAATAAACTTAACTAAAAAATTGAAATTTGTGTCCAGCAAGATAGAAAACATTGTGGGAAAAGGAGAAAATGCTGGTTACCAGCATTTTCTCCTTTTCCAACAATGTTACCAAAAGGCTTCTATCTCGGGGTCGTAAAAACCAGAGATTGTTTTGTAAAGGGTTAAACAATCCTGTGGAAGAAGCCTTTTGAACACAGTTATTGTGGGAAAAGGAAGAAAATACTGATAACAAGCATTTTCCCTTATTCAATGTTTTTCTTTCCAATCAAAAAAAATTTCCATTATAATCAAATATTTTTAAGCACAGGAATTGCATTTTATTGTCTTTAAAGTATACATGCAGCCTAAATGACCAGAGCTCTCTCTCTCTCTCTCTCTCTCTCTCTCTCTCTCTATGAGAATTTCCACTCAATTTCATTCATTTTGAATATGTCATTTGCAGATGCTTTCTTTTGGGAGTCAAAAATCCATTCACCAGCAGCAATACTCATCTTCTTTTTCATGTATTTACAACAACTTCTTGGTTGGAAGTGCAGAATTTGGTAAAAATCCAGAAATGAATAACCTACCTTTATAATGTTCACAAAACAGTGACTGTTGAGCACGTTCAAAAGTCCTTTTCCTGTCTCAAAATGGTGACACATCTGAAATTGTATGGACACAGCCTATTTTTTTTTTTCTTGCAAAAGACAGTCTAAAAATCTACAAAATGTCAGCCGGCATCTTTGACAGAAATGTACTTACTAAATGACAAAATCTTAGATTTGTCCAAATTGACAGCATTTCCTACCGTGGATAAAAAAAATCGGACTTGCATTTGAAAGAGGCGAAAAACATTGTCCGAAAAGAAGCGAATACTGGTCCAAAACTCACAAAACCATTAAGTAACTACAAATGTCACATACCTGAAATCCAACAATGTTTTTAAAGTCATTCTTCCTTTTCTTCAGAGTCGTTAAACCAGGGTTTGTGTGGTAAGGGACTTAAATTCGAGTCAAATGGTTGAAAATTGTAGGCAAAGAAAAGGACATAAAAATTGTGTTTTAGAATGACTGGACAAACACACAACCTGATTTCAGCACAAATACACTAATTAAACTCTAATATATTCAAACAGAAATAAGTAATTTTTTTTGTCTTAAATGTTTGGAATTATCAATAAGAACTACAGGGGTTGGCCAAAACCATAGGTTTAAAATTGCTAGGAGAAAAAGTGTCTCAAAAATACATGTCACAGACTGTTGTAAGATCTATTTGAGATGAATGGGTGCAAACACAAGAGGGCCATGATGGCCCTGTATTGCACCACTGGCTTTTTAACCATTTATCACACAAATTGAAGTGTTCATAACCCTGAAAAAGAGGGCTTTTGAAAACAATGAACACTGTCAGGCAATAAAAGCAAGTTTATTTATTGGCATAAAAGGTAAAGTTCTTGGAAAAAAACCTGAATGACTGAAATCTTACTTTGAAATTAAAATTCCACTCATGTGTGCATAACTATTAACATCAAAATGAATCACTCTCTCTGAAAACAGAATATTTTCAATCAAAAAACTGAAATATCTGGCACAAATCATGTATCACTGCAGTTTGATAATCAAGGGAGATAAATAGTAACAAACTTTATTCTTTATAACTACAGTTACTTCCTTTGGTTAATGTTTCAATTGAAGTTACTACATTTGGAAGCCCATATTAAACTTGTGATCCCTGGAATGGAGCCAGTTTTGACCCTAGGGCTACAATATGAAGACACTTGTTAAAGATCCATTAAATAAAGCTACATACCAAATTCAGTAGCTCTTGGCCTTGTGGTTTCAGAGAAAAAGATTTTTAAAAATGTTATTTTTTTTTAGTTTTGATGCTATGGCAACCAGAGTTTTTGAAGGAATCAAATTCTTTCAAAACATTCTGAAGAGGACCATGGCAGGATTATTTCTGTTTAGTTTCATCAAATTTGGATGGCTAGTTTCAGAGAAGAAGATGTTTGAAAAAAAAGTTGATGCACACACACACACAATGGACACCGGGCCATGACATAAGCCCGCTGGCCTTTGGCCAGTGGGGCTAAAAATAAACCTGTCCTAACTTTAAAGATGTAGAAATAAATTGGCAAGTTACTGTAAATGACAACTGCATGACATACCTTGTCTACAAGAATAGTATGGGTATCATTACCAAGAAGATTTTTGGCATGCTTTTCAATATCAGGCTCAAAGTCACATAGAGAAAACACTTTTCTTCTAAATCGCCGTCGAACAATGCCTCCTTTGCATGATACAGTCACATATCGAGTTATCATTAATTCCTCATCTGCCAGTTCCTAAATATAAAAGAAAAGAAATCTTCATATTTGAGAAAGCCCCTCATTTCACAGATTCTAACCTGCCTTCCCCTCCCTCTCCCTCTCTCTCTTTCTCTCTCACAGGCACTTGATGTTTGACACACTTCATCTTCTATAACTTTATAAAAGACAAGGTACCAAAACACAGTATCTGCAAAACACAACCATAAGCACTTTTTACATACTTACTAATTTGGATGAAAAAATGTGTTACCTTTATCATTTTCTGTGGTAATTTATCTTCAATCTGATACATAGGGCATAATAAAATATCAATATTAACCCTTTACCACATGATACTGACCTCTGACAACCCTGGAAAAGAAGCCTTTTGAAAACATTGTGGGAAAATGAGGAGAAAATGCTGGTAACCAGCATTTTCTCCTTTTCCACAATTTTTTTCTACCCTATCATAGAAAATTTGCATCATTTGAGCCACACTGAAATTGCCATTTGCAAATGCTTTCAATTGAACTTTCTGTAAACGCGAGTTTGGCTGCGCTTTCATTGGCCAATAAGACAATGGAAAATCTATCAATTAAAATCGGCAGAAAAGTCAATTTGGACCAGTCCAAAATTTTGTCGTCCGTTAAAGAGTTAAGGAACTTATAATGGTTGAAATATTGGAGAGGTATTTTTCTATTCCCACCATGGAAAAGAAATGGTCATTATGTTGCATGAATCTAATAGGTCAATGTAAATTATAAGACATAATCATCTGCTTGGTGGCATTTTTCAAAAACATACCAATCCGATTTGGGAGCTGACTACTTTTCAAGATGTCTCGAATTTCAAAATCATGTTAAAACAATGCCAACTGGTATTTATTAGGCCATGGTTGTTAGCTAGCAAGTAACATATGCACCAGTCATTTATAAACGTTCTCTACAGGCTTTGTAAATAGCATTAGAAAAGCCCAGTATGGTGGAAACATGTTTTTTGTTTTAACTCTTTATCACATGAGACAATTTTAGACTAGTCCAAATTGAAGGCATTTGCAGATGACAAAACAAATCTGACTGAAAAATTGAAATTTGGTTTGGAAAGGACAAAACATGGTTGGAAATGGAGAAAATGCTGGTTACTAGCATTTTCTCCTTTTCCCACAATGTTTTCAAAAGGCTTCTTTCTTAAGGTCATTAAAAGTCCAGATTGTGTGGTAAAGAGTTAACAGAAATTTTCGAAAAATCTTGTGTATACAAAGATTTCCAATAAACAGTCTACAGATGAAATTAGTACAAATGACCATAAGCACTCTGATAGGGGAGAAAACATTGTAGAAATAGAAGAAAATGCTGTTTACCTTTTCCTACAATGTTTTCTACAGCCCTCTTCCAAAGGGATGTGAAAACCAGGGATTGGTTGGTAACAGGTTAAAGAACTTTGCACAACAACTTTTCTAACCCACAGAGTCAAAACAAACAAACAAAAATATCAAAGTCTTCACCTCTTCAAATATTTTCTCCATGATTTGGAACAACTTGGGTTGATGAATGGAATCATAACATCTGGCAATATCTGTTTTCACAAAATACAAATTTGGTTGTCCCTGACCCCTCCATTTTTGTTTGAACTGGTTCCATGCACAATATATTTCATCTGAGCCCAGTTTTCCATGGCCTACTAATGACTGGTTCCTATCTTTAAGGTAGGTCAATACCAGATGCAAATCAGTAAGCTGTTTGTTCACTGACAGTTTCTGCAATATATAAACTTATTTTGGGAAGACATTTTTTTTTTTTGTGCAATAATTGCCTGAATTTAGTCAAATTGTATTATCAGAAAAGGAAGTTGTGTGTAAATGACATGAGACAGTAACTTTTGTACAGTCATTGCCAGAACTTAGTTAACCCATACCACACAACCCCTACTTTTGACACCCCTTAGAAAGAAGCCTTTAGAAAACATTATGGGAAAAGGAGAAAATGCTGGTAACCAGCATTTTCTCCTTTTCCTGCAATGTTTTCTACCCTTCGCACAATAATTTTCAAATTTTCAGTCATTATTATAGTGTCTTCTGCAAATGGTTTTGATTTGGACAAGACTAAAATATTATCATTTGGTAATGAGTTAAGATGTTAAAGAAAAGTTGCTTTTTTTTTTTGCCTTTATGTAATGTCTTCATTTTTCATGTCCCCCTCCCCCACCTCTATACCTCTCTTTCTCAAACCAAAACCTAAAAATAAAAAAGTTTCAAGAAAATACTCATACTGAAACTGCTCTACTCTTCTGTTTTTGAAAACATGTGACCTGTCATGCAAAAAGAGACAATCTTGCAATTCCGTACATCGATCAGATGACAACAGACCAAAAATAGTGCAGGTCAATTTAAGTTGATAGTGCATAAATGATTGCATAGCAAGGTAGAATGACCACTTTTCACACAGAAAATATCATAAAAGTAAAAAGTGTCAGCCCTGGTCAGCCTGCGCTATTCGAGCACTCTGACCAGGGCTGACACTTTTAGCACATCCCAGTTGGTCTCTTTTTGCTTTATTGGTCACATTCTATAAAAACCCTTCAAGTGCTCATTAACTTTTTACCAAACAAAATTTTAGACCTGTCCAAATTGAAAGCATTTGCAGACGACAAAAAAAGTTAACTCAAAAACTGAAATTTGTTTCCAGTAAGGTCATTGTGGGGAAAGGAGAAAATGCTGGTTAGCAGCATTTTCTCCTTTTCCCACAAAGTTTACAAAAGGCTTCTATCTCAGGGTTGTAAAAACCAGGGATTGTTTGGAAAAGGGTTACAGAAATAATAAGGTATATTTACTCAAAGTTCAAAGCTGAATGTGTCAGAAGATCCCGCAATAGAGCAGACAGTGTAGACTTACGATCAGACTGAACATTCTCGAGCTACGCTGTCTGTATTTAGCAACTTAACCTTTTCCCAAACAAGCCCAGGTTTTTACGTGTCTGCAGTAAAAGTCCTTTGAATACACTGTGGAAAAAGGAGAAATTGCTTATAATGAGAATTTCTCCTTTTCCCACAGTGTTGTTTACCCTTTTTGAGAACTTTCTGCCATTTTCTCCAAATCTAAAAATTGTCATCTGCAAACTCTTTTGGTTTGGAAGAGTCCAAAATTTGTCGTTTGGGAAAGGGTTAATCCTGGTTTAGCGCTTAACTCTTTACCACACTATCCCGACTTTTACAACTGTGAGAAAGATTACCTTTGAAAGCACTGTGGCAAAACAAGAAAATGCTGATAACCAGCATTTTCTCCTTTTCCCACAATTTTTTCTACCCTACAAAAAATGAATTTCATTTTTTACATCACATTTATTTTGTCGTCTGCAGCTGCTATCAATCTGGACAAGTCCAAAATTTTGTTGTTTGGTAAAGAGTTATGTATATTGAAAAGGGACTGGATGGTCTTTTACATACCTTTAACGAAAATTGAGGGGAAGTCACCCCCATGTTGACAATAGGTCTGAGAGATTTCTGTTTGGGAAGAAATCTCAGTGTTGAGACACCAAGGCTTTCTTTACTCTGAATGAGTTCTTGAACTTTAGACTGGAAGAAAAAAATATATTTATTTATATATATGAGCCATGTTTCAGGGAAAGGGGGGGGGGGGGTTGGCCTTATATCCATCTCTGGATTATGGCCTGGATCCAGTAGATTATGTTTTTCTTTCCTGACCTTTATGCAAATTCATTTTGGGCAAATCTAAAATTTTACACTTTTGTAGTCTATAGAGTTAATCCTTAACCACTCAACCAAGCATTTCAAAGTTTAAACAACCCTGGAATGGCCATTAACCCTTTACCTAACAATCCCTGGTTTTAACTAACCTGAGAAAGAAGCCTTCTGAAAACATTGTGGAAAAGGAGAAAATGCTGGTAACCAGCATTTTCTCTTTTTCCATAATGTTTTCTACTCTTCCAAAGTTAAGATTCAATTTTTCGAGTTGCGTTTATTTTGTCACCTGCAAATGCTTACAATTTAACACATTACCAAACGACAATATTTTAGGCTTGTCCAAATCGAAAGCATTTGCAGATAACAAAATGAAAGTGACTGAAAATTTGAAATTTGTCTTGAGAAGGATGGAAAACATTGTGAGGAAAGGACAAATTGCTGGTTACCTGCATTTTCTCCTTTTCCCATAATGTTTTCTAATGGCTTCTTTCTCAGGGTCGTCAAATTTAGGAATTGTGTGCTGATGGATTAAAAAGTCTAAAATTTTGTCGTTTGGTAAAGAGTTAAAAGCAATGTTTAAAAGAAGGAAATGATGGGAACCAACATTTCCTCCTTTTTCCAACATGTTTTTTTAACCTTTCCGAAATCTCTGGTTGTTTTGTATCAATTGCATATTTGTTTTCTACAGGTTTTTTCAAATTTGGAAAAGTCTAAAATTTGTTTTTTGGGATAGACCTAAGCACATCCTGGACCACATCTCTCCACGAAACTTTCTACCATTTCAATGAGAAATGTATAATTTAAGCCATATTTGAAATATTGTCTGTCAATACTTAACTCTTTACCAAACAACACAATTTTGGACAGGTCCAAATTGAAAGCATTTACAGACGACATAATAAACTCGACTCAAAAATTAACTTTACTTTAGAAGAGTAGAAAACATAGTGGGAAAAGGAGAAAATGCTGGTTACCAGCATTTTCCCTCCTTTTCCCATAATGTTTTAAGAAGGCTTGGCTTCTTCATCTAGGTTGTAACAACCAGGGTCTGTTTGGTAAACGGTTGAACAGATCTAAAATATCGCCATCCGGTTAAGAATTTCTTGTGTTAACCCTTTACCAAACGACAAAATTTTAGAATGGTCCAAACTGAAAGCATTTGCAGACGTCAAAATTAATGTGACTGAAAAATTGAAATTTGTTTTTGGAAGGATAGAAAACATTGTGGGTAAAGGAGAAAATGCTGGTTACCAGCATTTTCTCCTTTTCCCACAATGTTTTCAAAAGGTTTCTTTTTCAGAACCATTAAAAGTCTGGATTGTGTGGTAATATTTTAATGGATAACCCACTCTATAAATTCATATCACATCTGTCTGAGAAAACATGTACATAGTTTATGTGACACATTTGATCCAAGCTATGTGACAAGGGGGTTAAGTATATCTGCAAACAGTTTCAACCCATGCCAGCATCCACATTCTATGGAGGCTGACCTAGGTCAACACTTTCTGCTATTGGTCAATTTTCTCCATATCAAAGGACCAGTCTACCTCATGATTCAGTCGATTATTAGACAAACTCAGTTTATATAAGGTCATAATTCTACAACGTGCTTGGTGTAAAGCACCAGAGATGCATTGACCTCCCTTTTGCCAGAGTGCTCCTTATTTACTCTTTAGTTGGTGTAAGAAAAATTTGTATACCTTCGCCATTGGCTTCAAAGTTTTTCTCTTCAGCAACCCTATAAATATAAGAAAGGTCAAGAATGTCTTTTCAGGTCCTCCACACATATCTTATTTAAAAAAAAAAAAAATTCCCAGCCTTTCTTGGGGTCTGGGTAGAAAATACTTTTCAGACCCTCCACACATATCTTATTTAAAAAAAAAAATTCTCAGCCCTTCTTTGGGTTGTCTGGGTAGACGATACTTTTCAGATCCTCCATACATATCTTATTTAAAAAGAAAAAGATTCTCAGCCCTTCTTGGGGTTGTATGGGTAGACAATCACATTTTCAATCAGTGAATACTGCAAATTCAAAAAAGAATAACACCAATAATGACTTTGAATAGGGTATCATCACTAGTGACTATATAGTTGTTGATGATTGCTGATACCACATTCTCCTATACTGCTAATATTGTAACGTTCTTAATAATTATAAGAATAACAAGCCTTCTGATAGCAATACTGAGTCCCCTACCGCCGGTATATATATTGCTTGCAGGTATAGTTTGTGAAACTCTGTGGAGGAGAAAGAACGTATTTGACCCACTTTCAGAACTACAATCATCATGTCTGTGTTTAAAAATAGATGTTGTATACAATACCGTTAAGAATAATTGTGTTGAAGTGTTTAGAGCTACAACATTGTTTCATGGCATTTTGATTTAACGAATAGGACAAATATATTTACTGTCACCAGATGACGTAGGTATTCTAAGTAAATTTTAGATACATATATCTTTTTAAAGTGATTAATCTGCATTTTATGCACAAAATGGTGGCTATTCCGTCACCTCTGCTATGACGTAGGTTGTCACCCTTGATTCTGTGCAGTCTGATCTTGATCTTCCCTACCCGCAAAAGTTCTTAAAGTCATGTTTAGCAGCCTATGAATTTGATACTACAGAAACGAACAGTTTACATAAAGAGTACTTACCATTGAGTCCTTGAACATTAATTCTATTCCACACAACCTGTCTATAATATAGCAGTTTATATCGCAGAAAAGTTGTGTCAGTTACGTAAAACACAGTTCGTAACAGAACAAAAATCACATTCACAAATAACCAGTAAACCAGCCTGGATAATAGGTACAGTCTGCAGCTATTGGATTTAATATCTTGTAACCAGTCTACATTCTTTGTCTGTAAAACAGCAAAAGAAGTTATTAACTCATTACCAAACGACAATATTATATACTTAACCAAATTGAAAGCATTTGCAGACGACAAAATAAAAATGACTGAAAATTTGAAATTTGATTTGTAAAGGTAGAAAACATTTTGGGAAAAGGAGAAAATGCTGGTTACCAGCATTTTCTCCTTTTCCCACAATGTTTTCTACAGGCTTCTTTCTCAGGGGCGTCAAAAGTAGGGATTGTGTAGTAATGGGTTAACTCATTACCAAATGACAAAATTCTTGGTATGTCCAAATACAAGCATTTATAGACGACAAAATAAAAGCGACTAAATTTGTTCAGTGAAGGGTAGAAAACATTGTGGGAAAAGGAGAAAATGCTGGTTACCAGCATTTTCTCCTTTTCCCACAATGTTTTCTATAGGCTTCTTTCTCAGGGTCGTCAAAAGTAGGGATTGTATGGTAATGGGTTAATGTTTCAATTTCAACTCTTTACCAGTTAACAAAATTTATGGCTTGTCCAAATTGAAAGCTTAAGCTGGCAACAAATAATGTTTTCGAAAAAGCCGTCTGATTCGGGGTCCTAAAAGGGCTTTGAAAACAATGAGGGAAAGGGAGAAAATGCTATGGCGCGCAATTTCTCCTTTTGTCACAATGTTTTTTTTACTCTGATAAAAGACAAATCCTATCATAAGAGCTATATTTGATTTGTCACCTGCGAATGCTCCCAAATTGGACAAATCTAAGATTTTGTCTACCAAAGTACAAAATCATCATACACTAGTCTGATTTAAAAGCATTTGCTGACAACAAACTTAATGCAGATCTCATGATAGGATTTGTCTGTTTAACTCATTACCAAATGACAATGTTTTAGGCTTGTCCAACTAGAAAGCATTTGCAGACGACAAAATAAAAGTGACTGAAAATTTGAAATTTGTTTTGTGAAGGGTAGTAAAAATTGTGGGAAAAGGAGCAAATGCTGGTTACCAGCATTACCCCTTTTCCCACAATGTTTTCTAAAGGCTTTTTTTCCAGGGGTGTCAAAAGTAGGGATTGTGTGGTAATGGGTTAACTCTTTACCACACAGCTAAATTTTGGACCTATCCAAATTGAAAGCATTTGTAGATGAAAATTTCAAAGTAGCTCAAATGGTGCAATTTTGCTTTAATAGGGTAGAAAACATTGTGGGAAAAGGAGAAAATGCTGGTTATCAGCATTTTCTCCATTTCCCACAAAGTTTTCAAAAGGCTTCTTCCTCAGGGATGTTAAAAGTCGTCACTGTGTGGTAAAGGGTTAACGGGAAAAAATATTAAGGGAAAGGAGAAAATGCTGGTAACAAGCATTTTCTCCTTTTCCCTCAATGTTTTCGAAAGCCTTTTTCATCAGGGTTGTTAAAACTCAGCAATGCACGATAGAAGATCAAACCATGGGATTTTTTGGTAAGCACTTTAGTATCGTTCTGCTGAAATTCCATTATATGGACATTCTCAAAGATGCAGATATTTCAACTTCAAGACTGCTTTTGTCATTAAATCTGACAAAGAAGTTGAAAGGGTAAGATCCAAGATCACATGGCACATTCTGTGCAGTCTAATCATAATCTGCATTGTCTGTCAAAGCAATTAAATCCAGATTCACTGCTACAAGGGCTGAATTCAGAACCATAGGTATGAATGGTTCTTCAAGTGGAGAGGAAGACATCAGTGACAATTGCAAACATTATAGACCAAGATCAGATTTTCACAGTTTGGATGAGTCTAAAATTTGTTGTATGGGAATGTTTCAAGTAACATTTAATGTTTTGTCAGCAAATGCTTTCAGTTTGGCCAAGGCTAAAAGTTTGTTGTCTATTCACTCTTTAGCACATGACAAAATTTTAGATTAGTCCAAACAGCATGCACTTACAGGGACAACAAAATAAACGTAACTCAAAAATTTCATTCCTGCAAGGAAGAAAACATTGTGGGAAAAGGAGAAAATGCTGGTTACCAGCATTTTCTCCTTTTCCTACAATGTTTTTAAAGCCTTCTCTTTCAGAGTCGTTCAAAGTTGAGTTAACTCCTTACCAGACAATCCCTGGTTTTCATGACTCTGTAAAAGAAGCCTTTTGAAAACATCCTGGAAAAAGAAGAAAATGAAGGTATCAAGCATTTTCTTCCTTTCCTACACTGTTTTCCACCCTTCACCAAACAAATTTTAGTGCTTTCAATTTAGACCAGTCTAAAATTTTATCTTTTGGTAAAGAGTTAAGACATCCCTGTGGATAACAAGTAAGTAATCACATAATCATGGATTCATAGCAAAAACTTTTGACCAATATCAGCCTGTTTGGACTGCAGAGGCTATTCTGGGTACACACTTTTCACAGATGCAATACCCCCCCCCCTTTTGATTGATTGAATTTGCGACGCCCTCTGATGGCTGTTAGTATTCTTATGGGGGACAATGCAGATACAGGTTAAAACCAAACCACTTTTCACAGATGCAATAAACCCCCCCCCCCCTTTTGATTGATTGAATTTGCGACGCCCTCTGATGGCTGTTAGTATTGTTACTGGGGACAGTGCAGATACAGGTGTTAAAACCAAACCAATCCTAAGTTTTGCCTGGTTCTTTATCATGCCCAGCATATAGCACTGTCACATGGGACTCTGGTTTCATGCCTCATCATTCGAAAGACTATTAGTACATGTACTTTTAGATGGCAGGTCGTGGGAATTGAGCCCATACTCTCATGGTCACAAGTCTTACACTCTACCAACTGGGCTATACA
This sequence comes from Tridacna crocea, assembly GCA_943736015.1. Lineage (NCBI taxonomy): Eukaryota > Metazoa > Mollusca > Bivalvia > Cardiida > Cardiidae > Tridacna > Tridacna crocea. Next base: position 24,799,299 of record OX031069.1, read on the forward strand.
GGCTGGTCAAACACACACACCCCCTTTTATTAGAGCATGAGTCTTTTATATTTTCATACTGATAATTCCTTTTTCAACTGAAAAGGTTTATTGATTCACTGAATGGTGTTTTAAGCTACTTTTAACATTATTTCATTTATACCATTGTGACAGCTCACATATTCATATTTTTCCTGTGTTTCACCAGTGCTAGGCTAGGGCTCTGAAGTGTCTTGCCCACCGCCACTATGAGAAAAACTCAGTGCATCCAGTGAAGCTTGAATCTGTGGCTTCCAACTTATGAGTCTTACACTTCAATACTGAGCCAAGCAGGACCTCTTTATTTTACATAAATATTTCAGAATGATTCTGTAATCACTGCTTTTGAGGAAAGAATTAGTAAACATAGTTCTGGAAAGGCTAAGTTCAATATGACAATATGCAAGGCAAGCAATGTCATCATTAAGACTTAGTAACAATGTCATACCTTTATTCCTGTCATCAGCTGACCCAGTGATACTTTGTCATACTTTCCCATGGACAAACATTCTGAAATTCCTGAAGACAAAAATAATGTGTTGGACCATTTCTAAATGATAGACTCTCCTTGTGTGTCTCGCTGTGTGTCTCTCTGCACCTCCCCTCTCTGCCTCTCTCTATCTCTTGTTTCCTTCTCTCTGTCCCTTTAGTTTAAACATATTTATTTTTACATCAATTGAGAAACAAGTTCTTACAACTTATACCAATCTCTCTCGATTCTGCTTCCTGAGAACAACACCAGAACTCACGCCCAACATGTGGGCCAATAAAAAATCCCAAACTTGACACCCGCTCACGGGTACCTTATGGTTACGAGGTCGACACTCTACCTCACAACCACAGTTACCACCCTTTGTCTGTTTCTGTATGTGCATCCCTCTGTCCCCCATCTCCTTATCCATTTTTCTCTCTTTCACTCTCTCACCCTTTCACTCTCTCATTTAATCCTTCTTATACTCTAAAAAAAATCTAAAGAACATGAAAACAGTGACTTACTTTTCAGTATAAGATTTCTGTTTCTGACAGAACCAATTAGTTGTACAGGTAAGATGCGCTGCACACAGGATCTCACAAACAAGTAAACCTAGAACAAAAATTTCAAAAAATGACTTGCACAAAAACATCCACAATGACCACACAAAATGGTGTTCAATAAAAGCAAAAATATCTATCAAATTTTGGAAGATATCCTGACATCATATCTTACAAACCCACAGCTTCTGGTAAATGATAACTGTTTAACTCTTTACCAAATGATAAAATTTTTAACAAGAAACAGAACACACAAAAATCGGTCGCCTCCACCAGGAATCGAACCTCCAACCTTCTGCTTGCCGGGCAGACGTGCTACCATTACACTACAGAGGATGTTCCAACATCGTGCATTCAAATTGCTCTTATAACCTTAATAGTAACTGACATTATAGGCGGTCCATTGGACTCTTAAACCTTTATGACTTAATATAATTTGCTAGGTTTGAAAGGTGCTATAAAAACCCAGATATATGTATGCACTTTGTGCAAGGAATGATGTAGATCATTAAATAACAAGAAACAGAACACACAACAATTTGCAAGTCAGTTATTATTAAGGTTATAAGTGCAATTTGAACGCACGATGTTGGAACATCCTCTGTAGTGTAACAGTAGCACATCTGTCTGGCAAGCAGAAGGTCTGAGGTTCCATTCCCGGTCGAGGCCATTTTTTTGTGTCGTGTTTCTTGTTATTTAATGATCTACATCATTCCTTGCACTTAGTGCATACATATGTCTGGATAAAATTTTAGACTGATCCAAATTGAAAGCATTTGCAGACAAACATTTTCAGAAGGCCTCTTTCTCAGGGTTGTTTTGCAGATTGAGCAGGCTGACTGGGTCAATACTTTTAGTAGATCCATTAAGCCCCTTTTTCACAGAGCAGGGCTCAAATATATCTAACAACAATTTCAACAATAAAAAATTATATAGATAGATGGAAATGTTAGACCAACATTTTCAGCCGATACATTGCAGTTTTCTGTTTCCCAAACAATCCCTGATTTTTACGACCCTGAGAAAGAAGCCTTTGGAAAACTTTGTGGGAAAAGGAGAAAATGCTCGTAACCAGCATTTTCTCACAATGTTTTCCTCCCTTCTCGAAACAAATTTCAATTTTTGAGGTATGTTTATTTTGTTGTCTGCAAGTGCTTTCAACTTGGACCAGTCTAAAATTTTGTCATTTAGTAAAAGCTTAACTCTAGCCAAAAGACTCTGGCAAAAACAAAATTGGCTGCAAAATCACAATGGGAAAAAAATTGACAATTTCAGTGTCCAGAAAGATTCTCCTTTGCTTAAAATATCTTCTACTCTTTAGATAGCAAATCCCTTCACCTATCCTGTTATCTGCAAATACTTTCAACTTGAACCAGTCTAAAATCTTGATGTCTGGTAAAAATTTCCATTTTTTTCCTACTAAGAATATCCTGGAAATCTCAGATACAGATGAAATAAAACAAACTGAATGATTTCCTTCCATACAGCTATTACATGGACAAAACTTGATATGCAAACTATTTACTTACCTGCCTTTTATGGACATGTTCATTTAAATGTCTGGAGACATCTTCCTTTTGAAGTTGTCTTTTGTAAAATCCTGAAGCCATAACAACAACAAAAATTTTTTATTATACTGCAAAGAAATTTCTCGTGATCTGATTGGTTAACATACCGGGAATATATATCATGTTCCCTTGCAAAAACCACGTAAAACCAGTTTCCCTTTTGAGTGCCCTTTAAGCATCACTACACATGCAACGCAACATCCAAAATGGCGGTGTTGATTGATCACCAGACTGCACATTTATGAACCAAACTGCACAATTTAGTGACTTCAGTTTCCAGTGACGTCAGTTTTCATTGAATTGGGGCACACAGAGGGGAATTTCTATTTCATCAGCAGACTCAATTCGTGAAATTATAAAACAGGAAAATTTCGCTTAACGCCCTTTGAAAGGGTAAAATTTTGCAGTATAATAAATTTGTTGTACGGTCAGGTGGCAGGGGACTTGGAAACTTGTTCATGGCTATGGTGAATCATGTCGCCACATTGCCTTCGGCCCGGGGCGACATGATTAACCACAGCCATGAACAAGTTTCCGAGGTGACAACATTATTCACCACAGCCGTGAACAAGTTTCCAAGTCCCCTGCCACCTGACTGTACAACTAATAGAGCCAATGCTCTGACAAAACTGGGCTTAATGCATCTCCCAGATGTCAAGCAAACTATCACATAACAGTTACTATGAGCCTGTAACAGCCTCTTTTTTCCTAAAACAGATTTAATCATGAGGTTGACTGGTCCTCCGACAAACGACAAATATTTTACACTGGTCAATATTGAAAGCACTTGCAGATGACAAAATAAATGTAACTCAACATTGAAATTTGATTTCAGCAGGGTAGAAAACAATGTGGGAAAAGGAGAAAATGCTGGTTACCAGCATTTTCTCCTTTTCCCGCAATGTTTTCAGAAGGCTTCTACCTCAGGATTGTAAAAACCAGGGATTGTTTGGTAAAGGGTTAAACACCCTTTTCACAAAGTATGGTTCAGCTGTATGAACATTACCTTACAACTTCTAGACCCCTTTGTGGCTATAATAGTACAGCAGAAAGTGCAGATATACGATCAGACTGCAAATTTTGTGTATTCCTATAATGCTTTCAAAAGGCTTTTTTCCACAATTTTGTTAACCCTTTACCTTATATGCCAATTTGAGGCTCTCCCATTTCAGCAGCAAATACAGATATGATGTCAAAAATATGGACAAATGAGGATACAAATATCTGATTGAGTAAAAAAACATGGTGGGATAAGGAGAAATTGCTTTTTAAGAGCAATTTCTCCTTTTCCCCACTATGTTTTCAAAAGCTGTGTGTTGTTTATATGTCAAAATGAGTATCTATGGAGTAAAGGGTTAACATACAGCATTATGAGATAAAGGGGTGAGACATAAGATACATGATAAACCTGTACAAAACATATATTAACTCTTTACCACATGAGAAAATTTTAGACTGGTCCAAATTGAAAGCATTTGCAGACGACAAAATAAAGGCAACTAAAAAATAGAAATTTGTTCTGGGAAGGGTAGAAAACACTGTGGGAAAAGGAGAAAATGCTGGTTACCAGCATTTTCTCCTTTTCCCATAGTGTTTTCAAAAGGCTTCTTTCTCAGGGGCGTCAAAAGTAGGGATTGTGTGGTAATAGGCTAAGATATATATGTATGTATACCCATGACAAAAATTTTGTGAATTACAGATTATGCACATTTTGTGTACCAGAATGTTAGCAAACTCAAGGATTTGTTATTTTATTGGCATACTTGTGGTAAGAACAGAAAAGTTTGTGAATTTTCCAGATCCAAGATCAAAATAAACATTGTGGGAAAAGAAGAAAATGCTGGTACCATCTGACAGTCAATATCCTTCTCCCGCAATGTTGTCTATCCTGCTGGAAACAAATTTCAATTTTTGAGTTAACCCATTACCAAACAACAATATTTTAGACTGGTCCAAATTGAAAGCATTTGCAGACGACAAAATAAAAGTGACTGAAAATTTGAAATTTGTGTTGTGAAAGGTAGAAAACATTGTGGGAAAAGGAGAAAATGCTGGTTACCAGCATTTTCTCCTTTTCCCACGATGTTTTCTAAAGGCATCTTTCTCAGGGACGTCAAAAGTAGTAGTGTGGTAATGGGTTAAGTTTGTTTTGTTGTCTGCAAGTGCTTTCAATTTGTACTAGTCTAAAATGTTGTTGTTTGGTAAAGACTTAAATACTGTTGTGTACATGCAATAAAAAGTCGGCCTACCTTTTCCATTGATCCTTGCTGTCTGTGGACGTTTTCTATGATCACATCTAGCACTCACTGGACAGTAATGGTTCAACAGAGTCTTGTACGGGCATTTTCTGGAAAAGAAAGAGCACCAGTATAGGCTTCAAAAGCTCATCTGCACCTGCATGTATCTCATTGGGATTCTTGAAGTTGTCAGGAATTCTTTATTCCATTTTTAAAGACTGTGTCCTAAATCTTGATCTTACACAAAAGCTCAAGTAACGTATACATGTACCATCTGCCTTGTGTAACCAGGCAAAGTTTCATGAAGATGACAGCAGAATGGCCTGCGAGAACAAATGAAACACAAACATAGGGTAAACTTATAGTGCCCTTAACTCATAGAGGTATAATCATCAAGCTTTACTTACAGTATTTTCCGGACATTAGGCCGCTGTTAAAAAAGCAGAAATTTTCATTGATGCTGCCTATAAGAAGCAGCTTATATTATACCGGTACATTAATAATTTTATTTTTCTAATTGATCTTTTTGTGTGGCATGTATAACAGAAAATTAAGAAAATTAGTCCATAAACCTGGGCACCATTTTGCTTTATGCCCCTCATGTATTTTTTTCGGACATCAATACCCTTGATTGGTAGAAAATCTAATATTCTTGCAAACTTACAAATGTGTTAAAACTCATGACCAGCCTTGATTTTCACACTTTCTAAATGAAATGTTGGTTGGTAGTGATCAGTGGTTAACTGCCAATCCAGTTAAAGGCATTGTTTTGCATGTATTGTATTGTATAGTATTGTGACCAGTCAATTATTTCATTGAAGTGACAGTTTGACAACTACGAAATTCCTGAACTCTTTACAAAATGACAAAATTTTAGAATGGTGCAAATTGAAAGCATTTGCAGAGGACAAAATAAATGTCACTGATAAATTCAAATTTGTTTTGGGAAGGAGAAAATATTGGTTACCAGCATTTTCTCCTTTTTCCAAAGTGTTTTCAGCAGGCTGTTTTCTCAGGGTCATTCAAAGTTGGGATTGCGTGGTAAAGAGTTAAAACATTAAAACAAGGAATGAATGAATGATAACAGTCTCAAGTACTCTGAGTGTTCTGACCAGCAGAAGGGGAAGTTATTTAATCGAAAACAAAAACAACAGATTATTTTTCTATTCATGTGTTTATTATAGTACATATACATGTACATTTATCTAGAGATGAATGCCACAGTACATTAACAAAGGGTATCAGCCACTGCCTATGTGCCGAAGTGACCTATCAGGGCGTATTCCTTTCGGTACTCCGAAAACTCCAAACATGTTCTAGGTCAATGGAGTATTTCGGAACACTGTGCCATGTTCTTCAGAACATGTTCTGACTGCTCTAATTCAATCGAGGAGTAGCGCACCTGCTGAACGACTGCAAGGTGATACAAGATGGCTGAAAGACAGACAATTCTTCATGGCAAAATTTGCAATTATCCTTTTTTACGATCTGAATTCCATAAATAGGGGTATAGTCTCTACTCTCTCTCTGCAGTTAATCATATCCTCAACTAACACGGTAAGACAGAAGCTCTTGCAACAGCCATCATGCCAATATACTTTCATTTCGATATGATTTAGAACAATGTTCCGAACATGCTCCATTCACAACACAGTTCCAGAACAGTGTATTGTGTTCTGAAAATTTCCTTTTTTCACATTCCAGAACAGCATTCCAGAACATAGAACATTGTGCCAGAACAGGTGAAAAGGAATACGCCCCAAGATAATTTTACTTTCTGAAATGGTTAAAATGAAAGGGTGCGGCCTATACATTGCAGTGGCTTATTATCCAGAAAATATAGTACATGTAAATGTATTTATTAGGTCCTTAATGGTAGTGATATTGCAGAGGGCAACCATGGATAAATCATCTGAAATTATCCTGAAAGTTGCATTAAACTATTCAATCTATCAATCTAATAATCAATCAATCTATCAATTTAATAATGTACTTACTGTAAATTTTTAAGAAACTGAGACAATACAGGCAGGATTCTTCGGTCAGATCCAACAGCAATACTGCAGTCAGGCACTACCTTCACAAAAATATTGAACTCTGTAGAGATGGCATTTTCATTCTCATTTCCAGTTCCCTCATCCAAATCCGAAGCTATTTTATCAAAAGTAGCTTCTACATCAGACAGGGGATGGGGAACTACTGCTACATTATTGTTGCTCACTTCTCTTGAATCAACAAAGATAGACTTATAGAGTGCCAAGAGACCATCTGGGCTGTATTTAAATCTTGAAACAAGAGCTGAAATTATAAATTAGTGGGTATTAAGCCTTGATCAAATAATTCCGTGAGTTTTAATGAATCTGAGGAAGAAAACTTTTCATAACATTGAGGTAAAAGAAAAAAATGCTGATAACCACTTAACCAGCAATGTCTCCTTTTCCCAATGTGTTTTCTACCATACTTTTGAATGTATGCTGATGATTACCAAACACTAATTGTATTGTTGTATGCAACTGCTTTTGGTATAGGTCGGTCTATAATATTTTCGGCTAGTAAAGAGTTCCACATTTCCCCAAAACAAAATTATTCCTTTACCAAACAATCTTTGGTTTTTACGATTCCGAGATGGAATCCTTTTGAAAACATTAAGGGAAAAGGAGAAAATGCTGGTAACCAGCATTTTCTCCTTTTCCCACAATGTTTTCTACCCTGCTGGAAACAAATTTCAGTTTTTTAATTATGTTTATTTTGTCGTCTGCGAGTGCTTTCAATTTGGACCAGTTTAAAATTTTGTCGTTTGGGAAAGGGTTAAAGAAGGCCTGTAAACATCTTCAGTAAAATATGGATTGTGAATTAGAATTCAGGTCAGCAGCATCTTCCTCCTTCTCAAAGTACATGTATGTTTTCAAAAGTCTTTCCCTTCAGGATCTTTTGACTCTTTTCCAAACAACAAAATTTCAGACTTGTCCAAATTGAAAGCATAGGCAGACGACAAAATAAACATGACTCAAAAATTGAAACTTGGCTTCAGAAGAGAAGAATATATAATTATGCCTTTTTAAAATATTGTGGAAAAGGAGAAAATGTTGGCGACCGGCATTTTCTTCTTTTCCCACAATGTTTTCTACCCTATCATGGACATATTTTATCTTCGGAGTTACCGGTACATTTGAATTGGCATCTGCGAATCCGTTCAATTTGGACAAGTCTGTATTATTTTGTGTGGTAAGAGTTAAAATTCCGAGAAGAAATCACTGAGAGTGATTGATGTGAGTTATGAGACCATATTTCACAACCCTTTTACCAAACAATCCCTTGTTTTCACAACCCTGATGGAGATGCCTTCTGAAAACATTGTGGGAAAAGGAGAAAATGGTAACCAGCATTTTCTCCTTTTCCCACAATGTTTTCAACCCTTCCCAAAAACAAACTTCAATTTTTGAGTCACATGATTTTTGTCATCTGCAAATGCGTTGAACTTGTACAAGTCTAAAATTTGTCATTTGGTACGAGTTAATTAAATTAATAGGTTTAAACTACAGAACCAAACAAAAATTGCACTTCCAAGGTTGCATTTGTCCAGAATGTTCCAGTAAAGCTGAAAGTATGGTTCAACAACAAGACTGCACATTTTGTGCATTCTGATCTTTAATCTACACTGGCTGAACTATATCCAAGTTTTGCAGGGTATTTCAAAGGTAAATAGTTTTACCTGACTTGGGAATTTTCTCTCTGATGTTTACATTGTACATGATCTTCTTTCTTGGCAAAATTACCATTGGACTGCAGGTAAAAATTAAAAGACAAAGTCTATACAATTACTCCTTCCAAAATGACAAAGTTTTGATCTACAAAATTCAAACTATCTGCAGATGACCATTGTGAAATTGATTCAAGTGAAAAGAAGTAACCTGACTGGGTAGAAAAAATGGTGGAAAAAGAAGAATGGTGGATATCAGCGTTTTTTTCTGATTGCAACATTATTTTTAAAAATCCTTTTCTTTTGATCATTAAAACTCTGCATTTAAATTTGCCTTAAGGTTACATCTATTGATTACTCATTACAAAACAACACAATTGTAGACTTTTCAAAAATGAAAGCATCAGTTGATGACATTTTAAATATGACTCAACTAATCCAGTTCATCTTGAAAGGGTAAAAAAAACATCGTAATAACAGGAAAAATACTGGCTACCAGCATTTCTCCTTTTCCCACCATGCCTTCAAAAGCCTTTTTCCTATATAGTCATTAGAACACTGAATTGTTCGGTAAAGGGTTAACCCTTTCCCAAATGACAAATTTTCGACTATTCCAAAATGAAAGAGTTTCCAAAGGACAATTCCAAGTTTGATGAAAATGGCAGAAAATTCTCCAAATAGGTTGAAAACACTGTGGGAAAAGGAGAAATCTCTCGTAACGAGCAATTTCTCCTTTTCCCACAGTGTTTTCAAAAGCCTTGTACTGCAGACACGTAAAAACCAGGGCTTGTTTGGGAAAGGGTTAAGCAATGGATACTCGAAAAGTCTAAGTCTGCTAGCGGTAAATGTAAAATTGCAGCAGCAAGTGCACCTATCCATGTTTTCCATGTGATGCTTTTACCAGCACTTTGCACAGAATTCTTCCTAAGCCTTTGGTTTTTTATTGTCTCACCAGCGGTGTGGAATTCCTATGCCTGACTTGCCTGACATGGGACTTTTTGCCTGCAGACAAGTGAATTTTTCCAGAGCACTTGTCCACTGGCAAGTGAATTTTTGAGCCAAACCAGATAAGGAAATGTCGTATTTACATCAATGATGATCCTCCAACGCTCTATTTATTCTAAGTTTTGCATAACCCATGTTAACACCTTCAAGGTACAAACTAAGTGTATTGACCCTGTGTGAGGCCTCTTGCTACATGCGGTTGCTGTGGGGGGGAAAGGGACAAGTAAACTTTAAATGTGGACAAGTAGGAAATTCAATCGAACTTGTCTGTGGGCAAGTGGGAAAATTCCAAAATTGCACACCCCTGCTCACTGTCTGATGTCTCACATAACCATAGTTAACCCTTTACCAAACAATCCCTGGTTTGTATGACCCTGAGATAGAAGCATTTTGAATACATTGTGGGAAAAGGAGAAAATGCTGGTAACCAGCATTTTCTTCTTTTCCCACAATGTTTCGTACCTTGCTGGAAACAAATTTCAAATTTTGAGTTACATTTATTTTGTTGTCTGCAAGTGCTTTCAATTTGGACTAATCTAAAATTTTCTCGTTTGGTAAAGGGTTAACCCATTACCACTCAATCCCTACTTTTGACGCCCCTGAGAAAGAAGCCTTTTGAAAACACTGTGGGAAAAGGAGAAAATGCTGGTAACCAGCATTTTCTCCTTTTCCCACAGTGTTTTCTACCCTTTCCAGAACAAATTTCTATTTTTCAGTCACCTTTATTTTGTCGTCTGCAAATGCTTTCAATTTGGACCGATCCAAAATTGTCTCGTGTGGTAATGAGTTAAAGCAATGGTCAGTTGTGTGAGAGAAATGAATCCTGTCATTATGACTATCATCATTCCATTGAAAGAAATTGGCCAAGTGGGGGGATTCGAACCTTTGCTCTTAAGATCCTTTTCAGACTGATTCAGGCAAATTTTTCATTAGGTTTTGACTTAGAAGGAGTCAGTAGTTCATCATTTTGATCTTTAATCCAATTCTTAACTCTTTACCAAACAATCCCGACTTCTAACAACCCTGAGAAAAAAAGCCTTTGAAAACAATGTGGCAAATGGAGAAAATGCTGGTAACCAGCATTTTCTCCTTCTCCCACAATGTTTTCTACCCTTTCCAAATCAAGTTTCTTTTTTTTTGATGCACATTTTTTTTGTCTTCTGCAAATGCTTTCAATTTGGATTGGTCCGAAATTTTGTCTTTTTGGGTAAAGAGTTAAAGAAATAGTGTATACATGCTTGGTCTCATCATCAACTGGTTACCAGTATTTCCTCCTTTTCACATACTATTTTCAACTCTTTCACCGACAGATCACATCATTTGAACAGGTAAACATTTCTCATCTGCTAAAACCTCCGATATGAACAAAAGAAAAAAATTTTGTAGTTTGGTAAAGAGTTAGACCTTTACCAAAGAATCCCAACTTTTTACAAACCTAAAAAATAAAGTTTTGGAAAATGTTGCGAGAAAAGGAGAAAATGCTGGTAGCCAGCATTTTCTCCTTTTCCCACAATATTTTCTACCCTTTCAGAGACAGATACATATGTGATTTGTCATCTGCAAATGCTTTCAATTTGGACCAGCATAAAATCTTGTCATCTTGCAAAATGTTTACAAATGAGCAGCAGAAGGCCTCACTTTTGTTAAGAAAAAAGAAGAGGAAGAATACTCACTTAAAAGGTTTGAAAGTATAATCGCTGGCTTTCACAGGTCTGTTATTGCTTGTCTGTGGAGGTGGAAGGTGCTCCAATCGATTTATCTTACGCAGTAAAACGCTGTTCCCTGAGGGTTGACTGTGTTCTACTTCAACTTTTCCTTCAGTGTTTTGAAGCCCTTGTTCTTTATCTTCCAATATTCTGAAATAAACTTTATCCTTTTGCAACTATTCTCCTGAGGAAGATAGTTTTTAAAAACTTCTTGGAAAATTGAGAAAATGCAAATAATAAACCATTTTTTCCATTTTCAATGTTGTTTTCTTCTCCTTAACTCTTTACCACACAATCCCGACTTTTAACGACCTTGAGAAAGAAGCGTTGTAAAAACATTGTGGGAAAAGGAGAAAATGCTGGTAACCAGCATTTTCTCCTTTTCCCACAATGTTTTCTACCCTTCCAAAAAAACAAGTTTCAATTTTTCAGTCATGTTTCATTTGTCCTCTACAAGTGCTTACAATTGGGATCAGTCTAAAATTTGGTAGCGAGTTAAACACAACCAAATCATTTCATCTTTTACCTAAAATTCCCATGCTATAGCAACACTGAGGGGGAAAGCTTTGTAAAACATTGTGGAAAAGGTAACCACCAGTTTTCTATTCAAACAAAAATTCAACCATTTGAGCCACATTTAACCCTTTCAGAAAAAAAATCCCGGGTTTTCAAGACCTTGAGAAAGAAGCCTTTTGAAAACTTTGTGGGAAAAGGAGAAAATGCTGGTTACCAGTATTATTTCCTTTTCTCACAATGTTTTGTACCCTTCCAAAAACACATTTCATTTTCTGAGTCTTACCTATTTTGTCGTCTGCAAGTGCTTTCAATTTGGACAAGTCTGAAATTTTGTGATTTGGTAAAGGATTAATCTGTTGTCTGCAAATGCTTTCATTTTCTACAAATCCAAAAATTTTGTGGTTGGGTAAGATTTAAACTACATTCATTTTGTAATTTCTCTCTAAATGAACATGTGTAAAACTTATTTTCTAGTAAAGAGTTGAGCTGCATGTGAATGAAACAAGACAGCTTTCAGTCTGGAAAAAAAAAAAAGGTCAGAAAAAAACATTGCTTAGTATATGCTGTTTTGTTGAGAAAATCTTAAACATTGCAGCTAAGAGATCACTCCCCCCCCCCCCCCCCCCCACACACATTTTTTTTAACTTATTACCAAACAACAATATTTTACACTTGTTCAAATCAAAAGCATTTGCAGATGACAAGATAAAAGTGAATGACAATTTGAAATTTGTTTTTGTGAAGGGTAGAAAACATTCTGGGAAAAGGAGAAAATGCTGGTTACCAGCATTTCCTCTTCTTCCCACACTGTTTTCTAAAGGCCCCTTTCTCAGAGTAGTTAAAAGTAGGGATTGTGACCTTTGGAAAACTTTACCGGAAAAGGAGAAAAAGCAAATTACCAGCAATTTCTCTTCCTCCCACCATGTTTTCTACTAATTTTATCATTTAAACTATATCTAATTTGTTGCCTACATGTGCTTGCAATTAGGACAAAATTTTGTTGTGTGGTAAAGGGTTAACTTGAACCCTTTATTACTAAAGTAAAGGATTAAAACTAAAAAAAGATAATCTAATGAAGTTCCACAACATAGGCCTTAGTGAAGATATACTGCCTTTGCTTATCAATAAAAAGTGCTAACCTTACACCACTTGGCAAAATCTTGCTTCCTTCAAGTGTACCAGTTTTATTTTTTGATGTTCCCTCAATCTCATTTGTAGAACATTTTCTTTTCTTACTTGCTGGCAAACCAAAATCTTCTAAAACCCTCTTTCTTTTACAAGAAGAAAATGTTCCATAAGTTTCTACAGATTTTCCACCAAGGTTTTCTGATTGCCTTTGAACCCCTTGCACTGAATCTGTTTCTAAAAGACCTATTTCTTCAATACCCCTATCTTTGGCTGCATTATCAATAAAGTTACAGACAGTTTCAGGTGATTCAGTCTCCATTCTCTCTGAGTCTTCTAAATGTTTTCTATCTAAATACAGACAAATATTTGGTTCTGCTTCAATATGCAAGTCTGTATTCAGGCACTGGTCAGTCCCTGTTTTATCAGCATCATCTGAATCAGCTTTCTGTTCATCAGTTAAATGGATATATTGTACTTTAGAATTAATCTTGGATGATTCATTTCTTTCCTTTCTTCCAAGTGTTTCAAGTGGACCAGTTTTCCATTCACTTACTATACTTTTGTCAGCAATAGTCAAAGATTTCTTAGCAATACACAAATCTTCATTTGTTGGTTCTTTATTCTGTAATTTTCCATTACTTGCTGCCACATCCAGAAAATTTCCATCACTTGCTGTCATATCTGTTAATTTTCCATAACTTGCTGCATTATCTTTCAATCTTCTATCACCTTCTGCCACGTCTAGTAGTTTTTCTTTGCTTGTTGCCATATAAGACAATGTTCCATCATCTTCCACCACATCCAGAGATATTCCATCAGTTCTCACAATATCTGCCACTTTTCCATCATTAGCTACCACATCCAGTACTTTGCCGTCTGTTAATGCCATGTTTTGTACTTTTCCATTTGTGATGTTTTTCAATGTAGCATAATTTTTACTTCTCTCTATCAAACTGTCATAACCTTTACCAACAACACATTGCGTTCTTATCATTTGTTTAAATGTTATTTTTTTGGTTGCTTGGAGTGAGATTCCTTCAGTGTTTTCCTTCTCTGTTCTACTAAGTTGTTTTTCATGACTTTTAGACTTCTTTTGTATCTGCTTCTTGCATTTTGGTTTAATTGTTTTCTCTAATTTTAATACAGATCCTTTCTCAAATGACCACAGTTCGTATACAGGAGTACCTGAAAGTTACCAAAATATACTGACATTTTCCTTGAAAATCAAAGCTTGCAAGAGCCACGCCAAACCCCATTAGGTTTCAACAAGGTTCAAATCTTTATGACAAAATCATGGACTATTCCAAATTCAAAGCATTTGCAGACAACAGTTTGAAAAACAATTTAAGCCTTTCCCAAACAAGCCCTGGTTTTTACGAGTCCAGTAATTTCTCCTTTTCCCACTGTGTTTTCTACCCTTTTTGAGAACTTTCTGCCATTTTCTCAAAATCTTAAATTGTCGTCTGCAAACTTTTTCAGTTTGGAAGAGTCCAAAATTTGTCATTTGGGAAAGGGTTAAATATTGTAATTCACATCTGATGGGGCAGAAAACAAAAGTGGGAAAAGGAGAAAATGCTGGTTACCAACATTTTCTCCTTTTCCAACTTTGTTTTCAAAAATCTTCTTCATTATGGCTGTTAAATGAGGGAATGTGTGATACAGGGTTAAGAAATGAAATACTGGTAATCTATGTCCCGCAAAGGAGATAACCTATAGGCTGAATCTGATTGGTGTGACAGACCATCTCAGGAAAATTTGCTGTTAGTTGTGAAATTTAGAGTTAGAAATGAATTTGAGAAGTGCTCTGAGAAAAAGGCGGTTTAACCCTTTACAAAACAATCCCTGGTTTTTATGACCCTGAGATAGAAGCCTTTTGAAAACATTTAGGGAAAAGGAGAAAATGCTGGTAACCAGCATTTTCTCCTTTTCCCTAAATGTTTTCTACCCTGCGAGAAACAACTTTTAAATTTTGAGTTACATTTATTTTGTCGTCTGCACATGCTTCCAATTTGGACCAGTCTAAAATTTTGTCGTTTGGTAAAGGTAAATGTGGTATACCAGGCAAGTTATCACATACTTATGGACTACGAAAGGAAAAAAAAAATTACTCAATCATGAGGCACAAGGGTCCTTGAACATGCAGAAAATTTACCGATAGCATAAAATTTTGACCCATTCCAATATCAGTCTACAGTACTTGTGCTCATGTGGATTCACATGTATACAGATGCATATAACTTCTTCTCCATGAGCATATTCCATAGACTATCTAAACACATAAATGATAATGGATTTGGTTGGTTTTATTAGAGTTTAACGCCACTTTAACAGCTAAGGTCATATCATGGCGGTCGGTGATGCACATGTGTTCCCTGGCTTTCTCACACCGGTACTAACACAACTTTATTTCCAAAGGCACCGACTACTTTTCTCACATGCTTCAGCAGAGGCAAGAGGCAAAAATACGCCAGAAAAAAATTTTGCCTCAACTGGGTATCAAACTCAAAACCACCAGGTTATGAGTCTGATAAGTGACAAGCTCATCACTGAGCCATACAGGCGGGCAAACACATATTGGACATAACAAATCCAGGGCTAGAGTGCATGTTAACTCTCTTGACTGATTGATTGAATTTGCGTTTATTTATCGTCGCCACCTGTTTCCCATATGCCCTGAAGGTTGTTAGTACTGGGGAAAGTGCAGATACAGGACATGAACCCATCCCAAGTTAGGCCTGGTCTTTAACTCTTACGCAATGACAAATTTTTGGACTGGACCAAATTCAAAGCAGACAAAAAAATACAATCTTGTTAATATGATGATATCTTACTTTTATAGTGTAGAAAATATTGTGGAAAAAGAAGAAAATGCTGGTTACCAGCATTTTCTCCTTTTCCCACAATGTTTTCTATAGGCTTCTTCCTCAGGGTCGTTAAAAGTTGGGATTGTGTGGTAAAGAGTCACATAGTCCTCAGTTTACTGACCAAAAGACTATTTGTATTTTTAGATGGCTAGCAGTGGGTGATTTTGAGTCTTACGCTCTACCAAAAAAGTTATTCTATAACTCTCTTCCAAACATTCACATGTTTTAACTATATGTGGGGGGTTGTGAACAGGTAAAGTTTCCAAAAAATTGTGGGCAAAGGAGAAAATGGTGGTTGCCAGTAGTTTCTTTCTCTTGAAAAATTTTCTATCCTTTCATTTTTTTCCTACAATGTTTTCTACCCTGTCACAGACAAATTTCACCATTTGAGTCACATTTAATTTGTCGTCTGCAAAAGCTTTGAATTTGGACAAGTCTAAAAATTTGTGGTTAACTCCTTACAAAGCACTTTGTAAGGAGTTTACCCAAAAACCATTAACTGCATAAGGTCATATTGCCTTTAACTCATCACCAGAAAATAAAATCTCAAGACCCTTAACCCTTCACCACACAATCCCAACTTTTAACACCCCTGTGAAAGACGCCTTCTGAAAACATTTTGGGAAAAGGAGAAAATGCTGGTAACCAGCATTTTCTCCTTTTCCCACAATGTTTTCTTCCTAAAACAAATTTTAATTCTTTAGTCACATTCATTTTGTCTTTGGACTAGTTCAAAATTTTGTCATTTGGTAAGGATTTAACAAAACAGTCCCAAGTTTCAAAAACACTGAAAGAATAAGACCTTTGAAAATAATTTGGAAAAAGGACAAAATGCTAGTAACCAGCATTTTCTCCATTCCCAAAGTTGTTTTCTAGCCCTCCGAAAACAAACTGAACTTTCAAATCTCATGTAGTGTGTCATCTGCAGTTGCTTCCAGATCAAATGGCCTTAACCCATTACCACACAATCCCTACTTTTGACGCCCCTGAGAAAGAAGCCTTTTTAAAACACTGTGGGAAAAGGAGAAAATGCTGGTAACCAGCATTTTCTCCTTTTTCCACAGTGTTTTCTACCCTACCCTGAACAAATTTCAATTTTTCAGTCACCTTTATTTTGTCGTCAGCAAATGCTTTCAATTTGGACCAGTCTAAAATTTTGTCATGTGGTAAAGGGTTAAATTTTGTTGTTAGGTAAAGAAATAACCCTTTATAAATGGCCTTGGGAATGAAGGCTTGTGAAAATATTTTGGAATAGGGAGAAAATAAACTAGCACATTTCCTTTTCCCACATTGCTTTCTACTCTTTCAAATACAAATGTCACTGTTCGTCAAACTTAAATCATTACCAAATGACAAAATTTTTGGCTTGTCCAAATCGAAAGCATTTGCAGACGACAAAATATAAGTGACTGAAAATTTGAAATTTGTTTTGTGAAGAATAGAAAACATTGTGAGAAAAAGGAGAAAATGCTGGTTACCAGCATTTTCTCCTTTTCCCACAATGTTTTCTACAGGCTTCTTTCACAGGGTTTTCAAAAGCAGGGATTGTGTGGTAATGGGTTAATTAGCCATGTACAATTACTTTCAATCTAGCCAATCTGCAATTTTTTTCATCTTGTATTGAGTACAAGGATTGAATTTTTATTTAATATAGTTTCAAAAATATATTTCATAAGAAATTGTGCAATCATTAACAATGCAAGCCATTAGCGCCGATCAAGCATTTTTGGCATTCTCACAGAGAGTTTTGCTCGAGATCAGACTACTCCTTACGAGTTGTCTGATCTTGAACAAAACAAAATGATGTATCATTACCAATACAGTCCTTTAACGCCAATCAATTAATTTGACATTCCTATAGGGAGTTTTGTTCGGGATCAGACTACTCTTGGGGAGTGGTCTGATCTAGAACAAACAAACAGATGTATTATGGAAAATCTTTAAAAATGGCGGTGTAAATTATTTCATACTTCTCAGATAATAACATTCTATTTATGTCTTTGTTTTCTGCGCATGTGGGTATAAATTTGTTTGATATGTTGTAAGCTATAAACATGCAAGTGCTGTTTTATGCTGAATAAAATGTTAATGATTTAATGATAATTGTTTTATTTCTAATTTCTTTATTACCAGTCAGCTGAACAAAACAGGTAGGTCTGACTTCCATAAAGATAGAAAGATGCTCCAACATGTACAGCATTGTCTCGTCACCAATCCTGAAAGAAAAAATGGAAAAAAGGGAGGCTAAACAACAGTAGCATTTGTTTGCTGGAACAGCTGGTGTTTGTTTAACTCTTTCCCAAACAAGCGCTGGTTTTTATGTGTCTGCTGGAAAAGTCTTTTGAAAACGCTATTGGAAAAGGAGAAATTGCTCGTAACGAGCAATTTCTCCTTTTCCCACAGTGTTTTCTACCCTTTTCAAGAACTTTTCGCCACTTTGTCCAAATCTAAAATTGTCCTCTGCAAACTCTTTCGGTTTGGAAGAGTCCAAAATCTGTCATTTGGGAAAGAGTTTAATAACTAGCTTTCAGCTTATTTCAGAATATAAACTAAGGTGACATTTATCTGCATAATTTCAAAGTTTTACCAGTGCTTGACGGGAGCAATACTGTGCAATGTTGAGGAACTCTGCATGTGACTAGGACTAACAGCAGAGTTTAAACCATGGTAATTGTATTAATGTCACAATTACGGAGCCACAGACGACTGATGACTGGACAGAAAAAAAGGTTGAAGCTCTGTGAAAAGGGAGTTAACTGCATCTACAAAAAGTAATGACCAGTGTCAGCCTGCACAAACCATGCATTTTCTCCTTTTCCCACAATTTTTTTACCCTTTACCAAACAATCCCTGATTTTTACAGCCTGAAAAAGAAGCTTTTTGAAAACACTGTGGGAAAAGGAGAAAATGCTGGTAACCAGCATTTTCTCCTTTTCCAACAGTGTTTTCTACCCTACTGGAAACAAATTTTAATTTTTGACTTTCATTTATTTTGTTATCCGCAACTGCTTTGACTTTGGACCAGTCTAAAATTTTGTTGTTTGGGAAAGGGTTAAACATCCTTCTATCTTAGGGTCATAAAAACCAGGGATTGTCTAGTAAAGGGTTACCGGTAATTAAAAGAAATTATCAAATATTGTACACAACCACTATGCATATAATAAGGCTCCAACAATACCTTGATGTTTCCTTTAAAAATAGTATCAAAGACTTTAGCTAAAAATTAGTAATGTATAGTTATCATACATACCATGTTAATAAAGCTTTCCATGAACTTGACTGTAAGACTTTGACGGATGTGTTTGGATATTTGCTTTCGATATTTTGCCATGTTGATGCATTTGGGTTGTCTGAAATCTGTGAAAGCAGAGGTACCAAATCAATTGTCCCAGATATCTGAATTGCAAATAGCACAGCGGAAACTTTCAAGCCTTTGCTTTAACATTAATCTTTGCAAGTTGGCCTTTTTAACTTCTTGCTCAACGATAAAATGGTAGACTGAAAGCATTTGCAGATTACAAAGTACAGGTGGCCCAAATTCTATTCTTGCTTTCCTGGGGTCTTCAAATTTCTTCTACCTGAACATTGCACTGTCTTCTTCAAATGCCAGTGGCTGCTTTCCCAGCTTAACTCATTACCAAACGACTGTATTCTAGGCTTGTTGAAATCAAAAGCATTTGCAAACAACAACAAAAGTGACTGAAAATTTGAAATTTGTTTTGTGAAGGGTAGAAAACATTGTGGGAAAAGGAGAAAATGCTGGTTTCCAGCATTTTTTTCGTTTTCCCACATTGTTTTTCTAAATGCCTCTTTCTGAGGGTCGTCAAAAGTAGGGATTGTGTGGTAAGGAATTAAACATCATGGAAAAATGAGTTTCAGAGGTGTGTGTGGAATGAATCCTGTCAAATGAAAATGACAACCATCAATCTTTAGTAAAAGATTATTGGCCTGACAAAGGAGTCAAACTAGAAATCTTATAACTGTGAAAGTATTAAAGAAATCTTTGTCAGAGAAGGAGAAAATGCTTGTTACCAGCATATTCTCCTTTTTCCTCAAGGTTTTCACAGGACTTTTTCCTCTGGGTTGTTAAAACTCAGAACTGTTTGGTAAATAATTAAGAAATCTGATTCAGTAGAAATCTTAAACAAAGACAATGTTTTACTTACTGTGGAAAACCCGAATGTCAGCACATTTTTGAAAACCTCTCTTTTCTTTAATATTTTCTACAATCAAAAAAAAGAAAATAAAAAAAGAAATTAAAATAAATCTCTTTCAAGTTCTTACATCTCAAACAAGGAAGAAAGAAAGCTTCTGAAAACAGTGCAAGAAAAGGAGAAATTCTGATAACCAGCATTTCCTTATTTTCCATACAGCTTTAGCCTATCGAAGGCAAATTCCATCATCTGAGCTATACTGTATCATATCATCAGCAAATGTTTTCAATACAGATAAGCCTAAAATTTTGTTGTATAGTTGTATCAAGATATACCTACATGTATATGGAATATTATGATGTAGTGGCTTTCCTAATGCTCATACTTACTTTAACCCTTTACTCCATAGATGCTCATTTCTATGCATTGCTTGTAGGAGCCTTTGGAAAACATTGTGGCAAAAGGTGAAATTGCTCCTGATGAGCAATTTCACCTTTTGTCACAATGTTTTCTGTGCTATCAAAAGGTGTCATATACACATAAGAAACTGCTTCATCCTTGCTGTTATTTAGCATCAATTAGAGATACCATAGAAATGCCTTATGGGATAAAGGGTTAACTTTTTACCATACAATCCCGACTTTTAAACAACCCTGAGAGAGAAAGCTTTGTTTTCTACCCTTCCTAAATCAAATTTAAATTTTGAGACACATTTATTTTGTCATGCTAATGCTTCCAATCTGGACCAGTCTAAAATTTTGTAGTTTGGTAAAGAGTTATTAAGCTGTCTGTGAAAATTTGATGTAGCAAGGGAAGAAAATATAAGACCAAGAAAGTTACTTACACAAAATCGTATTCCTTCAACTTATACAAATTTGAAAAAAAAAAAAAAAAAATACCAATCCTTGACAATTTTTGTTGGAAAAAGTAAGAAATTAAAACATATCTTGGTTTAGTGGGTAACTTCACATTTATGAATAGCAGAAAAATATTATTAATACTAGCTTTTTTATTTCAAGGATACCCTTTACCCCCTGATCTGTACAGGGGTGGGGGGTGGAGTTAAGATTTCATATTTGGAAGTATGACAATGATGAGGTTAAAGCAATTCACATTTGATCGTTTGCAGCAAAAAGTCTGTTACTAGTATATCAAGATATTTGTGGGACACTACTGCTTAACGTCATTAAAAAGCTGAAAAGATGGTCTGAAGTACATGTACTCTGATCGGACATTGTCAAAAGGAACATTTTGTTGTGAAATGGGTTTCTGCGTTTTTTGTACTAGTCGATTTTTCATGTGTGCTAATTTATGGATAGGTATTTCTGCATGATATAAAAAAAAAGTCATTAACTCTTTGCCATACAATCCCAACTTTTAACGACCCTGAAAAGGAAAGCTATTGAAAACATTGTGGGAAAAGGAGAAAATGCTGGTAACCAGCATTTTCTCCTTTTCCCACAATGTTTTCAACCCTTCCATAGTAAAACTTAAATGTATGATGCACATTTACTTTGTCGTCTGCAATGCTTTCAATTTGGACAAGTCCAAAATTTTGTAGTTTGGTAAAGAGTCAAGGGTAATAAGTGATTGTAGCACTATCACTTTACACATGACAAATGAATAATTACTGTTTTTTTTTAATCATTCTTCTTGTGTGAAGTCTCATGTGTTACCCAAATTTATTATGTGAATTTCAATATTCTATAATGTGAATTACCAACAACTTGCTTGAAAGGAAACACTGTATCATAGCTTATTTTTTTTTACCAATCAAGTTGCAGGGGCTATAATGGCATAAATATTGTGAGCATTGTTCAGGTTCCAACCGTTCCATCATCATTCACAATCATCAGAGCACAACATAAGGGGAAGTTATGGTATTTTAAATCCAATATCTATCTTTCAAACCCTATGTTGTTGGTAACGTACTCATTAGAATCTTCTTGATAAAGACGATTCTAA
Source organism: Tridacna crocea (assembly GCA_943736015.1). Lineage (NCBI taxonomy): Eukaryota > Metazoa > Mollusca > Bivalvia > Cardiida > Cardiidae > Tridacna > Tridacna crocea. The sequence goes on from OX031069.1 coordinate 24,821,192, forward strand.
AAAGTACCCATAATGTAGGGTATGGTGGAGAATGACTACTATTTCTAATTCTAAAATCAAAATCAATCCTTTTACCTGAAGCTCTGACCTGTATTTAATACTACATAGCTACCAATTGTTTGAAGAGGTACCTCAACAAAACCAAGATTTCATTATCGTTAGGGAAAAGTTGTATCAAATTACCTGTATGGTACGCAGGACGATTTCATACTGGTGAGAATGCTGGGAAAGCGACACCACTGTAAACTGCTTCCTGCTGCTTTGACATCCTACATAGATGTTGTCAAAATCTTTCAGGCTTAAATATTCAAAATGATACAAATTAAAGATGCAGAATGCATTTTTATAGTGGGAAACACGAAAACAAGCTTTCAACAATTTTTAAGTAATACATAAGGCCCTGATTGCTAAATCATATTCCCTGGCTTGCAAACCAGTCTATCAAATATATATCCTGCAAAACCAACAATTTCCTAAATCACTCACTAAACTCTGAATCAAACCACAACATTTTACACTGAACCTAATTTAACTCATAACCACACAATCCCTACTTTTGACGACCCTGAAAAAGAAGCCTTTAGAAAACATTGTGGGAAAAGGAGAAAATGCTGGTAACCAGCATTTTCTCCTTATCCTACAATGTTTTTTTTTTACCCTTCACAAAACAAATTTCAAATTTTCAGTCACTTTTATTTTGTTGTCTGCAAATGCTTTCGATTTGGACAAACCTAAAATTTTGTTGTTTGGTAATGAGTTAAAATTTTTGCATATGACAACTTAAATAGATTAAAATGATTCAATTTGTTTTTGAGAGGGTAGAAAACAATGTGGGAAAGGAAGAAAATGCTTCACTAGTTACCTGCACTTTCTCCTTTTCCAAAATTTTTTAAAGAAAGCTTTTTCCTTACGGTCATTAAAACCTTGGAAGTGGGTGGTAATGAATTAAAATGAAAATTTCAATAGTTAATGAATATTTACCTGGATATTAACGATTTTGCTTCTGACCCTACAGTACAAGGCACTCGTTTGAACCCAAAACGCAACACACTTTTTCAATCCAGACAAAAGACCTTAACTCTTTAAGCCCTGGAACCTACTTTACTTGTTTTTGTGGACAGTGTAGATCAAGATCAGACTGCACAGAACATGCAGTCTGATCTTAGATCTACACTGTCCACTATTTTGTTACATTTTCTGGCCAAAAAAACTTTGGTACAGCAATATTTCACATGTTTTTCCAATACCAAATTGTCTCTTGTTTTAATTCAGCACTTCAAGGGTTAATACCAGTATTACCAATATTGTTTTTGAGAGTAGAGCATTTTGAAAAGCAGACTATGTACATCAAAGACCACAGGCAACTACAGTCGAGAAAGGCTTTTCAATCCTATACCATATAATCCCTAGTTCTAATGATCCTCAGCAGGAAGGCTTTTGAAAACATTATGGGAAAAGGAGAAAATGCTGGTAACCAGCATTTTCTCCTCTTCCCATTTTGTTTTCTACCCTGTCATTAAACATAAGTGTATTTGTACTAATTTTTTACTTTGTTGTCTAAGGATGTTTCTACACTGAAGTGAAAAACATTTTTTGTACAGGAAAGGCTTGTAAAGGGTTTACTATTTTATCAAACAATAAGATACTAGCATTAAATTTACCAGAAGTGAATGCATTCTCAGAGTTCTGGATTTGATCATAGGAACTCATCTTTGAAAAACGACACTGTGAGAAAAGGAGAAAATGCTGGTATAAAACACTTTCCCCTTTTCCTGCAAGCTTTTCAAGTGTTCTCCCTGGACCCTCAGACTCGTAAAAACTTATGACTGTGTGGTAAGCAGTTAATCAACTCTTTCCCAAACAATCCCTAGTTTTTACGGCCCTGATAATAGAAGCCCCTTGAAAACATTGTGGGAAAAGGAGAAAATGCTGGTAGCCAGCATTTTCTCCTTTTCCCACAATGTTTTCTACCCTGCTGGAAACAAATTTCAATTTTCTGTTCACGTTTCCTTTGTCGCCTGCAAGTGTTTTCAATTTAGACCAGTCTAAAATTTTGTCATTTGGAAATGAGTTAAGGTCAAAATCCTCACCATTTTTCATACTGATCATTCTGAATGTAAAGCCCTGTGACATTCCTCAACCAGTCTTCTAGCTTCAACACCTCTCCAAATAATTTGTACAGAATGTCCATATTGTGTCCTCTGCTCATAAAGGTTCCAAGAAAGCATAAACCAAGAGATTTGATGACCCCGAGAGAGAAGGCTTCTGAAAGCATGGGAAATTAAAAAAATAGTCCACTGGTAACCAATGTCTTCTAACTTTTAACCCTTTACCACACAATGACAACTTTATACGACCCTGAGAGAGAAGACTTTAGAAAACATTTTAGGAAAAGGAGAAAATGCTGGTAACAAGCATTTTCTCCTTTTCCCGCAATGTTTTCTACCCTTCGGATCTATAGCAAATTTTAATTTTTCAGTCACATTTATTTTTTCGTCTGCAAATGCTCTCAATTTGGACCTGTCCAAAAATTTGTTGTTTGGTAAAGACTTAAAGGAAATTATTAACCCCACATTTAGATCTATTATACTGTCTGCAAATCCTTTTAATAATGGATCTGTCCCAAACTTTGCTACGCGACTGTGCTAGGCCTATATGCCAAATCATTAAAAGTAAAATTAAATTCAAGTAGTCTACTTGCAACAAACCAAAAAAAAGTCGTTTTAAGCAGCTGGACCAAGCTATCTACTGAATATGCGCGAGGCAGAGCTGTATTTCGCCTAACTTGAAATGTAGGGCGAATTTTCTTCGGACGAGTTTCACTCATGGCGAATATTGCCTCCGGACGATTTGTATTTGGCGCCAGATTGTCAGCAGGATTCAATATGTCAAGGAGTAGAAAGCATAATGACGGAGTTAGTTTAAAGATAAAATTTCAATCTAGAACGAATATAATAATGACAAACGCTTGAAATCCAAAGCTGTTTTCAGTTACTTTGGACAAATGTGTTCTTGTTCCATAACTTGCCTGCTGAGTTGTTGTTGTTGTAGATCTAGGCCCAAACCTACATGTACTTTGAAGTTTGATCGTGCAGACGACTGACGAAATATCAAACAGGTTTCTTCTTTTGCAGGTAGATCTATAACATATCATGGCATAATGATCTTTTGATTTAGAAATGCCTGTTGCTTTCCAGTAGATCTATATTGATCAATTAAGCGACTGACTCGATTATCAACTTTTATCTCTTGGCAAGATTTGGCAGGCGCGACTTGTAGTGTAAGGGAAGTAACTCTGATATGCATTTTTAATTGCAAATACGAGTTACCTATATTGAATGGCACAGCCAAAGTACTATGTTTGATATATCATTTATGGCGAGAAAATTGGGATAAAATTTTTAAAGAGGCCATGAATTGTGTAATGATATGCCCGTTTTTAGATAAATACAAGCCCCGCCCCCGGATTCGCAGTTTTATCCAATGTAGGTTGCAATTCTTAGAAACGCGTCAGATATTGTCTAAGGGAAGTAACTCATGGAATCGTATTTGATTCTGAATAGGAGTTACTTCGCTTCCATACGGAAAACGCCAGAGAAATCGTCATGAGAAAATTATTTTTCGAATATGTTATCATGACCATTTCAACCCCTAGTGTAAAATAACCGCTTTGGATACCAGATGGCACTGTTTAAGATGTTTCCGTGTTAAAGATATAAATTACCGCTGATAAAATCGATCTTACTTACAAGTATTTGACCAATCAGAAAACCTTCCCGAAACAGCAGACTGTACAGGGATGTTCATCTTTGCAAGCCAAGGCCGACGATTCACTACGTTACTCTACCCTTGGCGGATCGAGCTTGATTTTTACGTTCACCCGATAAGCTTTTTCATTGGATGCAGCCAGCTCTAGCTGCAATAAATGAAATCGCTTGTAGCTCATTTCATCTTTGATAAAAATAGAACAAGGTCTCTACCTTTCGAATAAAAGGTAAAATGGAAACCCACGTGGATGTCTGCTTATCGCTTCATGTGTATTCGTAAGCAGTTTGTAAAGCGATATTTCATTTGCTTTTAGAAACATGATGTAAAGGGGAGTAATAACCAGCATCCAATAGAGGGCGCATCGCAGGAATCTCGAAATCGGGCTCAATCAGCCGAGGTAAGATCCACGTAGTGATCGTAACCTTGGCTCGCGAAGATGAGGGATGTTATGGAAGCTGGAAGCTCATTCTGGTATGCTATTTGAAAATAACGAAGGTCGTTTGAATGAGAGACTGTTTAGGAAAGGGAGAACTTGTTTAGATCAAACATTCCATAACCTGAATATCTTTAATCCATTACCAAACAAACCCGTGTTTTAAGGAATCTGAAGAAGACAGATTTTGAAAACATAACTGGAAAGGGAGGACATGCCGATAACTAGCATTTTCTCATTTTCTCACAGTTTCTTTTTACCCACATAAAGAAAAATTACATTATTTGAGCCATATCTGAATTGTCGTCTACAAATCGTTTCAATTCGCAATTTTATTGCAAGAAACACTGTAAATGCTTGACCAGACTAGACCGTATAAGAACCCATTTATTCTGAACGTTGTTTGGTTCTTCTAATTTTCATCTTAAAACCCTTTGGCTGATAAGCCTTGATGACTCGAAGACCCTTTTATGGAACATGTAGATGAAGATCAGACTGCACAGAACCGAACAGTCTAATTTTGGGTCTACATTTCCCATTTAAGAGATATTTATTCTCCCAAAAAATACCATTGAAAGAGCAAAGACTGTACATAATTTAACTATTGACTTTAAGAACGTTGCATTTCATTTAATTAGCAGCACAGGCTAGGGCTTACCGTTCACAATACCGTTCTATGGAGGCCCTTGAAGAAAGAAACTGAGGAAAGAATATCACTCTCTTATTCCTGCCGAGCAGGGTAGCACGGTCGGTAACGTACAGGACATAAGACTAGGGGGTATTATAAGTTCGAACCTCGAAGTTGGACAATTTCTTTCATTTGATTGATTATATAGCTTTAAGTAAAGTTCATTCATTGCATCAGGATTCATTCCTGTCTCGGCGCTCACCATTTTGTGGGAAAACAGCAGCAGGTGGGTAGTAAGGTGCGAAATATATGTCCTGGTAAATTGATTGATTGTATGGCGTTTTATGCCGCTTTCAGCGTTTTATCAGTCATATCACGAAGACAGCTCAGCATTTTATATAAGTCCTGGGTTTCATTTGTAGACCTAGATCTATTAGACCAGGGATCAGAAGTGCCTTGCTCAAGAACAATGTTACAATGCCACAAATTTTAGATCTAGATCAAGTTTAGTTCAGTAGATATATCAATAAACTTTTCAGACCGATTCGAGAATGAGTCCACGATTCTACATCGTTGAAGTCCACTGGGTAAGAATAAAATGGTTAATGAAAAAATCAAGCGCAAACTTGTGTATTTTGATCTGGGCCTGTATTCACCAAGCATTCTTAAGAACGTTCTTTGTCTTATTCTCCAGAATTTTTTACATTTGTAAGTAACACAACTTCTGATTGGCTAAACCATTCGGTTTAGCCAATCAGAAGTTGTGTTACTTACAAATTTAGAGGACCTTGGAGAATAAGACTAAGAATATTCTCAAGAATGGTTGGTGAATACGGGCCCTGGCCACTCTCAACCCTTTCCCAAACAATCCCTGGTTTTTACGGGTCTGGAATAGAAACCTTTTGAAAACATTGTGGGAAAAGGAGAAAATGCTGGTAACCAGCATTTTCTCCTTTTCCCACAATGTTTTCTACCCTATCATAGACAGAAATCATCTTTTCAGCAAGAGTTGAATTGTCGTCTGCAAATGCTTTCAATTTGGTCTAGTCCAAAAGTTTGTCGTTTGGGAAAGGGTTAAGTACTAGAATGCTCTACACAATCCCAACTTTTAACGGCCTTGAGGTAGAAGCCTCGTGATTTCCAACATTATGGGTAACTTGTGGGGAGAAAATGCTGGTGACCAGCATTTTCTCCTTTTCTCACAACGTTTTATACCTGCCCAAAGACAATTTCCATCATTTGTGACAATATCCATCATATGAGCCACAATTCAATTGTCGTCTGTTACTGCTTTGGATTTGGACTAGTCCAAAATATTGTCGTTGGTTAAAGAGTTTCAGGTCTTCGTAACCACAGGGATTTTTAGCGTTTTTAATGTTTTACAGGTAAAACATAAAAAAACCCTAAAAATCCGGGTGTTCGTTAATAGATCTAGATCCTGTTACCAAATTCTAGCCCGTTTTTCCCCCCATGCATATCGAATTGATAATTCATCTTCGGGGGAAAAAGATGAAGACGAGAAAAGAAATAAAATATTCGATACTAAGTAGCCTTGCGTCGCAAGCTGTTGTCACTGTCAATGAATATTCCCAGTTTTATGTATGACACAGTGAATTGTTGTGTATTCTCCTATATGTGGAGTATATGACAGCATAGACAACGTGAAGCTGGGCTCTACACAAGCATCGGAAGGTAGAAATCCACACAGTGAGTTTACCGCGCGATGGTTTCATTACTCAGTATGTAATGATCAGGGCGTGTTCTTTTGATTATCGTGTTTGAAGTTGGTGTTAAATAGAGATCTTTACATTGTTTTTTTGTTGCAGAAAATGTAGAATTCATTCGGATATAAAACCAATTTCCAAACAGTATGTAGGTATGTTGTTTGTATTGTTTGTATACTTGTTGTAATATAGATCTACTCCTTAAAGGTGGGTATTTAGAATTTTCACATCACACCAAATTAAAAAATATAGATCTACACATCACTGAAATTTATATGGAAAAAAAAAATACAAATCATCAATAATTAAGAATCATAAAATTACAAAAAGAAATATTTTTTGGGTGGTATTCCCTTAAAAGACTACATAGCCTCTAACCTATATTTAGATTTCCCTCCAAAAATAAATAAAAAAAAAGAAGCATTGTGGGAATATTAAGTGACAATGACGCTGAAATTCCATGAAATTACAAACATGTAATTATTTTCCATAATGTCTTCTTCTGATGCTATGTTTGAAGCTTCGTCTGTATATTTCCTGTATGTAAATGAGCTACCTTCAGTCTGAAGGTGTCTGCTCCGATGCTATTTTTGTGACTGGTCTTTGCTGTTAGCGAAGACCAGTCACAAAAATAGCATCGGAGCAGACACCTTCAGACTGAAGGTAGTAAATGAGCGAGCTCCTTGTGTAAAAATAGACAGTGTTTCCCGTCGGTGTCAACCTGGGCTGTAGTAAATCTCCAATTTCTCTTGTTGTCGGATGGTTTTCGACTACTGAGGTTATAGGAATGAAAATTATAAGACTTTGGGAGTATAAGGATGGTTTTTTTTCCTTGTAAAATTTTCGTCCCAAAATCTGAAGGGCCACCTGTAAGGCACAGTAAATGTCCAAATATGAAAAAGATCACCGGGACGTCTTATTATTGAGACTAAACACCTGCCTACTAACACGTGTTGTTTCTGATGTTTATTATCAACATTGCAAAGATATGTTGCTAACTCGTAGCCTATGTTGCTAACTATAGTAGACTAGCCTAGATCTTGGTGAAAAGTGATATTTTAGGTTTTGTTACAATGTTTATTTCTTTTTGTACAGGTAGATCTAAATGTACAGAATACTTTGATTAATTCTGGAATGTAATAACGTTACAGAGCCCCAGATAAGAAGGGTGATGTTTTAAATCCATTACTGTTACGTGTATTTCTTTTCGAAACCCTACGTTGTGATTACTCATTAGAATCGTCACGATGAGACGATTCTAATGAGTACCCACAACATAGGGTTTCGAAGAGAATAAATGATACTCTTAGCCTGTTAAAAGATTTGGGCCTATATGGATTTTTTCAGTCTGTCGTAGATCTACATCTACCTAATGATCCGAATGTTGCTATTTCAACGTCGTAATTGTCGGAGAAAAATATAACGTTATCGGATAGTGTAGATCTATGATCAGACTGAACAATCTGTGCAGTCTGATCTTGATCGACAATGTCCGCTACAGATCCGTTCGTCGTTTATTAACAGCCTTAAGAAGAGTTAATGTTCGGATGAGTCGCGATTACAAAATAACCACCTTCGCCCAGATTGGAAACTTTCAAGTGCAAACAACAAATTAAACTTAATTCTAAAATTATGGCATTTTCATATGGTATATGGTAGAAAACATTACGAGAAAAGGAGAAAATACTAGTAATCACCTTTTTCTCATTTCCTTACATGGCTTTCATCAGCTTTGTTCCTCAAAGCATGTAAAACACTATTGCCTATAGTTAAAGTCAAAATTTAAAGAGGGGTAAATACCAGGGCGAATGCAATGTTTCAGAATCGGTGTTACCCTCTACCAGACAATGCCGACTTTTATGGACATTTGGAAAGAAGCTTTTGAGGAAAAAATTGTGGGAAAAGGAGAAAATGCTGGTAACCAGCATTTTCTCCTTTTCCCACAATGTTTTCTAGCCTATTAAAGAATAAAATGCACTTAGTAAAGGCCGAAATGTAAAGAGAAGTAAATAGCTGGGGCGTAACCAATGCTTCAGAATCGGTGTTAACCCTTGACCACAAAATGCCGACTTTTAAGGACATTTGAAAGGAAGCCTATGGGAAAAATTGTATACAGGAAAAGGAGAAAATGCTGGTAACCAGCATTTTCTCCTTTTCCCACAATTTTGTTCTAGCCTATCAAAGAAAATTGCACCATTTGAGCCGCAATGAAATTGTCGTCTACAACTCGGAATCGAGGGTGCCATTTCACCCCTAGGCTTATCTATGCATTACGCAGTACGCTATTGCGTAGACTACAAATTAAGATCAGACTGCACAGAAAAGAGGTTTTCCATCGGAAAGAAATATGGTTAAATCGCAATGTTAGGCGGTTCTTCTGATTGGAAAGAATGTTTCTTATGCCTGATCTTTTTTTTTTACTACACTATGTATTTGTAAGTTTACATATATATCTATGTATATGCAGTGCGTTATCCATAGACATTATGAATAAGAGATGCCTAAACTAAAATTAAAGGCCAAACGTACACAATGCAGGTGTTTAAATGCAATTTGAATTTATAATATATCATTTAAAAGTATGGAAATTACAGACTGTCATCTCCTCAATATTTTCCATACTTTTAAAATGGTACGATTTAAATTTAAATGTATAATTATGACATCTACTTTATAAAATTGGTCTTTACTGGGCCTTTAACTCTTTACCAAACGACATAACTTTAGACTAGTCCAAATTTGAAGCATTTGCAGACGACAAATTTAATGTGACTCAAAATTTCAAATTTGTTTTGGGAAGCCTTAGAAAATATTGTGGGAAAAGGAGAAAATGCTGGTTACCAGCATTTTCTCCTTTTTCCACAATGTTTTCAGAAAGCTTTTCCCTAAGGGTCGTGAAAAACAGGGATAGTTTGGTCAAGAGTTAAAGGCTTTGTAAGAACTTCATAAATCCAGTGGCTAAATGCCCCTTTTGTTTGCCCGAAAGTATGAAAGGTAAACTTTATGCCGTTATCTCATTCATAAACAGGATTTATACACAAAGGTAACTGATAAGCCATGCCAGAAACTCGGCACTGACCTCGAAACGACCTCGGAAGCTAATCGACTTAACCTTTTTCATGCTAAAAATCTAGTAAAAACCTTCAAGCTGATGGCAAATTAAGAAAAGTTTGCTATGTAAGAGGTATTTTTGAAGGAAAACATATCTTATATCGGACAGTGTGGATCCAAGATCAGACTGCACGCTCTGTGCAGTCTGATCTTGATCTACACTGTCCGCAAAAGGTTAGTGAGTCGTGCTTATCAGCCTAAAGAGTTAAATTCGATGGCATGGGGCATGGACATAACACAGCTAGTGTGTTAAAGACCCTGAAGAACAAAGCTTTTGAAAACATTGCGAGGAAATGGGAAAATACTCATTACCAGCATTTTCTCCATGGCCCACAATTCTTTTCTTCCTTTTCAAAGGCAATTTTCATGATTTGATTTAAAGGACAAAGCTATTGGCGTGTCCAAATCCAAAGTACTGGTATTTGTGGACAACAAACTCAGTTGTAGCTCAAATTCTAGGGTTGTTTCTGATTGACTTGTCAAACAAAAAAAAAACTTAGGAAAAGAACAAAATGCTGGTTTCCAGCGTTTTGTTCTTTTACCGCGCTGTTTTCAAAACATTTCTAAAAAAAAGTTATATTGGAGTTATACAGTAAAATTGTAGTTATAGAAAGCAGCAAAGAACTTGAGTCGTCAGTACTTTAAATATTTAATTGTCTAAATGAATATGTATCAAGTTTTGTATGAATGTATTTTAAGATTCATGCAAAAATACTTATTCATTTAGACAATTAAACCGATTTTAATGCTCTGATGCTTGAAATTGCTCTTCTGGAGCAGTATTCTCACTCACGCAAATTGTTGCATTAATCACGTTATAGATTAGAATTAAAATTCATGTACCAAAGTTTGGTTAGGCCTACACGCGAGACCTCGCGTAAGAAAAAAAAAGACATGCAAAAATCTCTATTTAAAAAAAAAATCTATGAAACGACAGCGTTCGAAGTTATTTGCTGCCATTATTCATAAATTATTTTCAAATCACGCGGAAAAAACCTATCCATGAAAAAATGCTCGATGCAAAAAACACGGAAACCCATGACACAACACAATGTTCCTTTTGACATTGTCCGATTAGAGTCACTTTAGACCGTCTTTCAGCTATTTAATGACTGTAAACAGTAAATTTCAACAGATTACTTAATATACATGTAACATACTTTTGTGGTGCAAAACATTATTAATTACTTCTAACTGGAACCATTATTGTCATACCCTATAATATGAAATCTTACCCCCAGATTTAAAGGGAGCAAGTGTACCCTTCAAATTAAAAAGCCAGTGGGAACACTGTTGAGGTCTGAGAGAGACAGAAGCGTGTGGGGGGGGGGGGGGGGGGGGGGGCGAGGGGAAGAGAGAGGCTGACAGAAAGATTTAAATGTTTCATGGACAATTAAAAGAATTTTAAACTTATGCAAACCTTGAAATAGCGGAAGTTGTCTGTGATAGCTTTGATAGGATAGAAAATATTGTGGAAAAAAAGGAGAGAATGTGATGCCGGACAAATTCTGTGGGAAACGGAGCTGGTTACTAGTATATCCCCATTTCTTACGATATTTTCAAAAGTCTTTCCCAGTCTAAGGTCGTTAAAAATCGGGACAGTGTGGTGATTACTTAATGATAAATTAGGAGTGAGCTCTTAACCAAACGACAAAAGTTTAGACTCGTTCAGATTGAAAACGTTTGCAGACGAAAATTTGAATGGGGCTCAAGTGATACAATTTGTCTTTGATAGGATAGAACACTTTGTTGGAAAAGGAGAAAATGCTGGTTACCAGCATTTTCTCCTTTTCCCACAATGTTTTCAAACGGCTTCTTCTTCAGGGTCTTTAAAACTCGTTATTTTGTTTTAAAGGTGGGTATTTAGAATTTTCACATCACACCAAATTAAAGAATATATATGTCACTGAAATTTATATGAAAAAACAATACAAATCATCAGTAATTAAGAATCATAAAACTACAAAAAAAAAAAAAAAAAATCGGTGGTATTCCCTTAAAAGGCTACGTAGCCTCTTAAGCTATTTTTAGATTTCCTGCCAAAATAAAAAAAAAGCACTGTGGGTATGTTAAGTGACTTGCACGTGATTAATGACTACTAAATTCCATAACATAGCAAACATGTAATTATTTTCCATAATGTCTAGAACTTCGGATGTTATGTTGGAAGCTTCGTCTGTATATTTTCCGGTATGTAAATGAGCGAGATGCTCATGTAAAAATAGACTGTGTTTCCCTTCAGTGTTGACCTGGGCTGTAGTAAATCTCTAATTTATCTGGTCGTTGGATGGTTGTCGACTACTGGGTTTTAATTAATGAAAATTATAAGGCTTTGGGAGTATAAGGATGATTTTTTTTTTGTATTTTCGTAAAATTTTCATCCCAAAATCTGAAGGGCCACCTTTAATGGGTGAAAACAAAACCTTGTACTTGCATTATTGCAAGCCTTGAAGGCATAACAGAAAATGCACAGATTGTATAGGTTGTCATGAAGATTGACTATGATAAATTGTAGTGACATCAGATCTTGGCTGATTACTTTATCAATACAGATCTATGTTTGTAGTTAGACAAAAAAGAAGAGTCCCTTTAACCCTTTACTACACAATGTCGACTTTTGACGCTTCGAGGAAGAGAAGTGTTTTGAAAACATCGTGGAAAAAGAAGAAAATGCTGATAACCAGCATTTTCTCCTTTTCCCACAATGTTCTCTACCCTTTTAAAGAAAAATTACCCCAATTGAGTCACAATGAAATTATCGTCTGCAAATGCTTTCAAATTGGACAAGGCTAAAATTTTGTCGTCTGGTAAAGGGTTAATTAAGAAATAATCTTCTTCCTATCGTGGTTTATCGTTTAATAAACCACAGTTGTGAGTTATGAGACACAATAAATAATCCACGAGGGCATACAAACACCAGATCAGCAAGCCCCAAGACATAACATAAAACTATACAGCTTGTCAAGAAAGTGTTGACAGTTGAAGGCCAAAGATTGATAGCAAGAACATTACATCTCAAGTTTATTACTTTATCAATACATTCTGTGTATATAGATCTGGAGCGATAAAAAATGCTTTGCACTATCCCCAACCTCGTTTCCTAGCAACTTCACTGTTGCAGAAGTGAAGAATTAAAGTGGCGAGCAGTCAAACTTCATTACCCTCTTTACCACACAAGAAAATTTTAGACTGGTCCAAATTCAAAGCATTTGCAGACCACAAAATAAAGGTGACTTAAAAATTAAAATTTGTTCTGGGAAGGGTAGAAAACACTGTGGGAAAAGGAGAAAATGCTGGTTACCAGCATTTTCTCCTTTTTCCACAATGTTTTCAAAAGGCTTCTTTCTCAGGGGCGTCAAAAGTAGGGATTGTGTGGTAATGGGACGAGAAGAGCTTAACAAAAACAACTGGTTACTAACTTAACTATTTTACTACATGTAGGTTAAATTTTTTCGCCCGCAAAATACTGGTTAATTTTTTTGCCAGCAAAAAAGGCTTTAACACCAAGATATGGACAGAAATAAGTGTAGACAAGTAAACATAATAAATGTTACATTATGTTTTTTTCTGTAAAATTTCTTATCTCGTTTGTCACGTGGTGGTCGTTGTCATGTTGCAAGGGATGAATACATTTTAGCCTTGTTCTGACAATAGGGGGCCTAATGTACTTCCGTGATCAAGCAAGGCATCACATGATCATGGATCCACGAAGTTTAATTTGTTTAACAACTGACTGAATCATAGGGTAAATCGGTCCTTGGACATGCAGAAAACTGACAAATGGCAAAAAGTTTCGACCCAGGTCAGCCTGTGCAGACTGCGAAGGCTGACCTGGGTCGATACTTTTAGCAGATGCATCCCCCTCTCATTTCACAGAATATGGTTCATTTTACACTTTACCAAACAATCCCTGTTTTTTTACGACCCTGAGATAGAAGCCTTTTGGAAACATGGGAAAAGGAGAAAATGCTGGTAACCAGCATTTTCTTCTGTTCCCGCAGCAATGTTTTCTATTCTGCTGGAAATAAATTTCAAGTTTTTGAGTCAAGTTTATTTAGTTGTCTGCCCGTGTTTATAATTTGGACTAGTCCAGAATTTTGTCGTTTGGTAAAGGGTAAAAGACGCTAGTATTAGATGCGGGGATAGCTTCGTCTGTTGGGTAGCTAACTATGAATGACTTAGTGGGCCGCAGGTTCGAAACCCAGGGGGAAGACGAATCAATCATGCTCTGTGAAACGGGGTTTAACTCATTACAAAACAACAATATTTTAGACTGGTCCAAATTGAAAGCACTTGCAGACGACAAAATAAAAGTGACGAAAAATTGGAAACTTGTTTTGTGAAGGGTAGAAAACATTGTGGGAAAAGGAGAAAATGCTGGTTACCAGCATTTTCTCCTTTTCCTACAGTGTTTTCTGAAGGCAACTTTCTCAGGGGCGTCAAAAGTAGGGATTGTGTGGTAATGGGTTAATGAATTTGCAAAACGTATCCATTCAGGTCAACCTGCGCATCCCACGCAGGTTGACCTTGATCGAACTACATGTCATTTCTCAATTACTGCATGTCAAAGAACCAGATTTTATCACATAACCTCCCTTGTTTTCAGTGTAATATACTCATTACGAATTTTCTTTTATGATATACCTAGCAGTGAAATCCTGGAATCTCCCAATCGGGTAAGACACAATATAGGGAACAGTAGTGTTGCACTTGGGGGTGAAAAATGAAGGTCCCTAAATTGACAAAAGAAGTAGTTTTTCATTTAGTACTATGCTTTAAGTTCAAGAAACCAAAATATCTTGTAGATTGCTGCGCACGAAATACATTTTTTGTTAGCAGACAAATTGACCTTCTAGAGCTTGTTACGGACACTACACAGGGGTATAACATCAATAAAATACTTGAAATTATGTTTTTCTTTTTTTTTTATGTCATACAGTTCAAATTTCCTCATATTTTTAACTGGTATAAAACAAAAAATACAACCCAAAATGATAATTACATCTCATAATCCTTACAAGAAATCTTCCAAAAAATATTGCTGAAAAATTGCCATGTTTCAACTCTGCTCAAAAATAAAGTTCTCATCTTTAGACACTATTGTTACACAAAACTTGAAGTTTAACTTATAATCAACATATAGAAATAAAAAAAGTTTTATCAGACTCTGTCTATATCAATTCAAATTTTGAAAACGAAAAAGCTGTAAATTTGGTTACGGACTCTACATGAATATGTCAAAGGCAAATCTGTCTATTATCTTGAAATTTGTATTGAACTGTGCTTATTTCAATACTTTATTATGTAATTTATGATTTAATTTAAAAAAATCCCTGTATATCAGTAATTTTTGCGAATACAAATATGAACAATGCAGAAAAAAGAAATGAACTCTTTGACAACTATCTGTTTTCGTATGAATGATATCATATTATGTTCTCATATACCTATTTCTGTAGGAATAAACATGAAAACTATTAGTAAAGGTTCTTTTTTTGGGCACATGATAGTTCTAATATAGATATAAATCTGTTCATGGTCTAGTTACGGACACTACGCTTTTTCCTTTAATGGAAATAAACATATTTATAGTCTTTCATCAACTTTTTGGAAATGTCTGTTATATCTTTGGGCTCAAAAACGAAGTGTAAAATGTTCAATTTCACCTCCCGCCTCTGTATCAAGTGGGAAAGTTGTCAGCGAATGGAAAGAAGGCTGTGTAAGTACTGGTGTAAGTAAGCCAGGAAAACATGGGATGCACTGACTGCCGTGATATAACATAGATGTTGAAAGGGGCATTAAACTCCAATCAACCAGCAAATGAAAACCAGACGAAGTAAGTAAAATAGAACATTTCGAGTGCAAAACTGTTGTAACTCAAAACCAATCTAAAACCCCATGTTTAGGGGCACAACTGACTCCTTTATAGGGGTTATAAGATGTTTTCTTCGGTAAACAATGTAAATTTAGGTGCCATTGCTCATCATGAGCAATGGCACCTAAATTTACATTGTTTACTAAGGAGTCAAATTTGCCTCTAAACTTGGGTGTTTAAGATGGGTTTTTAGTTACAATAGTTTTGCACTTAGCCCTCAATTTGTAGGCGTCTAAATTATGTTTGTGTTAAACAGTATATTGTAATTGATTTTGGCCTTAACTCATTACCACACAAGAAAATTTTAGACTGGTCCAAATTGAAAGCATTTGCAGACGAAAAAATAAAGGTGATTGAAAAGTAGAAATTTGTTCTCAAAAGGGTAGAAAACACTGTGGGAAAAGGAGCAGTTGCTGGTCACCAGCATTTTCTCCTTTTCCCACAGTGTTTTCAAAAGGCTTCTTTCTCAGGGGCGTCAAAATCAGGGATTGAGTGGTAATGGGTTGAAGTAAGTTTCAATGTCTGGCTTTTAAGTGTTATCAGAATCAATTAAAGAGGCAATAATACTCATTTTAAGCCAGTTTTAACTCATTTTTTTTTTTATCAAAATATAGTCATTCTTATATATCTATGCCAAATATTGCGCCTGACAGTTGCAAGGTTGCTTAGATTACGCCTGATAGAAAATGCATTTTGCGGACTTGTGGCCTTCAATGTAAACAGACTGGTCGTTTCCGGATTTTGAATCGAAGATTTTTGATATCCGTTATACACTTGGGTAGATTCGTATGATGATCATGCATTCTGCAACGCGACTATATTTGACCTTGGCCATGATGCGGTAAATAAAGGAAAATGGATGTTTCTCTGTTGCAGCCTCTATTTTTAGACGGAGATCGAGGCCTATATGTAAGTTACACCGTATCCGACTCTGGGCGGAAACCAACGATAAATTTCCGTGAGCCACCGCCATTGTTTACAGCTTCGATCGTCAGCCAGTTTTCTTCTGGCCAATTTTCGTTTTTTCACACAAACCCCCGTGTTTCTTTTTTCATTTACACGATATATGTCAGTAATTTATCCTTGTGTACACAAAGGACAGATTTCTGTACCAATCTATTTTTCTTTTCGAAATTAACAGCATTTCTGCTCACCGGCTGTAGATAGGCATCTTTAACAAAAGCTATGTTATTATTATTTCTGTGTAACTTAATGTCAAAATATTTGATATATACTATATTAAATCATGTAGTGTCCGTAACTTTCACACCATTCTTTATTATCATCTGTGTAAAGAACATGTTCTGGTATTTTATTTGGAATTGTATCCTGTCTGAATAATGGATATTTAAGCTTTGGAAATATGTCTGCCTTTAATTTACTGACGCTTATAAAATACTGCAATTATATCTCAATGAATGATATTAAGGGAGAAAACTACCATTTCAACAAAATGTATCTTGAAAATATAAATTGTGCCAATAAAGCTTTTTCAATTAGTAATGTTACCTACAGAGTATAAAAGACAGCTAAATTTTGTTTTTTTGTGCAGCAAAAGTATAATTTTAGTTTTATAATAATTTGGTTACGGACACTACACAATTACTGGTAAAGAAAGATGGGAAATAAACTTAACCTTTATTAACTTATTAGCTGGAAAACTTTGGTGTTTTCTAATGTTGGAACCATATTAAGCTGATAAAACAAACTGATTTATAATGAATCATTTGAATAGATTTTCTATGACTAAACTATTTACAGTGATGCCACAGTGGAAAAAATGGTGTTTATAGATATGATGCAATCAAGGAAATTTACTGTATTATATCACCAATCATGATCCTCAAAATAAACAAGGGATGCTATATTTGATGAAAATAATACATTAGAACATAATTTGTGATTTTAAGTGGGGCAAAAAAAATGAGGAAAACTGGGGTTTTTTTTAAGGTTACGGACACTACACATTTTTTGTAGAGTCCGTAACCATTAAAGTTGGTTAACCGCTTTGTCTTAGGGGAAAGATGTTGTCGAATGTATTTTCTGAAATCTGTGTAGGTCATGAGTGAATAATGAATTGCTGTGAAGTATCTTTAGAGACTTGTATCCACTGAATTTTACATGGTTACGGACTCTACTATTTTTCTGAAAAGGCATTTTGTACATTTGAAAAAATCATGAAAATTTTTTTTTGTTAATAACACTTCCAAATGCTTTTCCATGTTGATCAACCTCATCATAGTTGTAATTCTATAACAAAAAGTACTTAAAAAAGTTGTATTAAGAAGGTTTTTTCATCCTATAACAAACAAGAGATATTCAAGATTAAATTTGCATAACATGCTACTACATTTACAGTTTTCGTCATATTTTTCATGTTCTTTAACCAATTTTAACAAATCAAACATCAAATTAATCCTTGATAATTTTACTAACTGTTGAAAATACTGAATGAGCACTTACCAGAGTATTTAACAAGTAGTACAAATTGAAAAAAGAGTGAAATTCTAAGTGCAACAACATAACGCAAAAAAAGCACCATTTTGGGGGTATGTTTCATGTTATATCTCGGAGGCCTTTTGATCTTAGGTGCTCAAATTTTGGCTGAGACTTGAACATACACTAACAAATGATTACACATAGGTTTCACTGATGTAGGACTGGTGTAAATATAAAATAACTTGACATAACAACCAATTTTTTCAAATGATCCCTATATTGTGTCTTACCCGAATGTAAAAAGATTTTGATATCGTCACTAGTGACGATATCAACTTTCACTTTCACTTCCTGTCGTAATTTAGGAACTACTTTTGTTTCATTAAGCACTTACAGATAGTGTTAATTGTAAAATGACGACTTCTTCGGTTTTGTGAAGTCTCGTTTTGTTCTTTTAAATTATGTATTCATCCGCACTATGTCCCTGATTTCTTCTCTCTATCCAAAGTATTGATTTCGACTTTCAAACGAAAAATTAAAAATAATGATGTATATAATAAATAGAATAATCAACTGGTTATATTTGATATGAAAAATATCTCACTCGGATGCTTTGTAAGGCGTTAAAAAAACTCGTGCTGCGCACTCGTTTTTTCAACGCCTAACAACGCATCCACGTGAGATATTTTTCATATCACAAATAACCAGTTGATTATCCTCTATACCTTATACTCGTTTGATATCAGATTTGTGTGACGTCATTTTGTACGCATTTTATACAAGTGAATGAGTCTCATGGAAAAAAAGCGCGGACCTTGTGCATTTATGAATGTTTTTGCATCATCTGATCTATATTTTGTGAAATATCGTTATGTGATAAAAAGAATCTGACAATCGTTGGCGTTTGAGATAGATTTTTATTAAACTCGTCAAGGAAAATGTTATTAAGCTCGCCAAAGGCTCGCTTAATAACATTTCCCTAGACTCGTTCAATAAAATTTTATCTCAAATGCCAACTCATGTCAGATCCTATAGTCTATAATCTCATGATTGAGTCATTCGTTAGATAAAATGGACTTTACAGGCTCATGAGTAAGCGCTACATAATGACTTGTTTGGTATCGTACACCAGGAGATGCGTTAAACCTCCTTCTTTCACTTATCAGTTTACCAAACGTCAAAATTTTAGACTGGTTCAAATTGAAAGCATTTGCCGACGACAAAATTAATGTTACCCAAAAATTGAAAATTGTTTCCAGCTGGGTAGAAAACATTGTGGGAAAAGGAGAAAATGCTGGTTACCAGCATTTTCTCCTTTTCCCACAATGTTTTCAAAAGCTTTCCTTCTCAGGGTCGTTAAAAGTCGGGATTGTGTGGTAAAGAGTTTAATGAACGCACGCTTCAACAGACTTAACCCATTACCAAACAACAATATTTCAGACTAGTCCAAATTGAAAGCATTTGCAGACGACAAAATAAAAAGTGACTGAAATTTTGAAATTTGTTTTGTGAAGGGTAGAAAACATTGTGGGGAAAAGGAGAAAATGCTGGTTTCCAGCATTTTCTCCTTTTCCCACAATGATTTCAAAAGGCTTCTTTCTCAGGGTTGTTAAAAGCCGGGATTGTGTGGTACCTAAGGGGTTAACTCATTACCAAACAATATTTTAGGCTTGTCCAAATTGAAAGCATTTGCAGATGACAAAATAAAAGTGACTGAAAATTTGAAATTTGTTTTGTAAAGGGTAGAAAACATTGTGGGAAAAGGAGAAAATGCTGGTTACCAGCATTTTCTCCTTTTCCCACAATGTTTTCAAAAACTTTCCTTCTCGGTGTCGTTAAAAGTCGGGATTGTGTGGTAAAGAGTTAAATGAACGCACGCTTCAACAGACTTAACTCATTACCAAACAATATTTTAGGCTTGTCCAAATTGAAAGCATTTGCAGATGACAAAATAAAAGTGACTGAAAATTTGAAATTTGTTTTGTGAAGGGTAGAAAACATTGTGGGAAAAGGAGAAAATGCTGGTTACCAGCATTTTCTCCTTTTCCCACAATGTTTTCTAAAGGCTTCTTTCTTAGGGGTGTCAAAAGTAGGGATTGTGTGGTAATGGGTCAAGCCATAGTGGGCGAACTAAATTAAGGTTACCCTTTACCAGATAAAATTCACTATGTTTACGATCCTCAGAAGGAGGGTGTGGGAAAGAAAACATTGTGGAAAAAGGAGAAAATGCTGGTAACCAGCATTTTCTCCTGTTTCCACAATGTCTTCTGCCCCCTTTCTTTTTTAGCCAATTCCGCAATCATTTCAGCCACATCTGTCGTCTGCAAAAAAAACTTGAAACTTGAATTGAACAAGTGTAAAGTTTGGTCCTCTGATGAAGAAATAACTGCAAAACCGCAAAGCCCCGAAGACATAAAACAAAACGTCGATTGTCATGAATATGCGAAACATTTTTGAACCCCTTTATCAAACAAATCTTTGTTTTAACGACCCTGTCGAAAACATTTCTGGAAACGGTCAAAATTAATATTGGTAAATTTATTTTGCATTTTTTCTCCTTTTCCCTCTCTTTTGTCAACTCTTTCAAAGAAAAAGTACAGTCATTGTGGTGCATTTCAATTGTCGTCTGCTAATGCTATCAATTTGGACGCGTCCAAAATATTTTGGCGTCTGATAGAGTTTTAAATAGCAAGCGTTGATCAACGAACAAACATCTCGCAGCGCCTGTCACCGAGATAGCGAGTTGATTACTTTATCAATCAATCCATCGGTCTATGTCTCTTTAGACCCCAATACAAACGATAAAATATTAGCTTCGTCCAAATTCAAAGCCTTTGCAGACGACAAGTTAAAAGTGGCTTAGTTGATGGAATTAGACATAGATCTATGAGATTTCTCCTATTTCTGCAATGATAAGAAAAACCTTCTCCTTTTAGGTCTTTACAATACGGGGTTTGTATGATCAAATTTCAAATTTTTAAGATCGACTTAACCAAATTTTCTAGATACACTCGTCCATGCTGATTACAGACATGGAAAAAAAAGATTGGGATAAAATTTGCCTGTGAAAACGGTATGTAAAAAGTAGGAATATAGGCTACTCATAAAGTTCCACCGTCTCAGCCGTCTTTTCAACGAGGTTGTAAAATGCCTTCTTCAGCTCTTCAGCTACAGACGCCTTGAAATCGGAAAAGTTCAATATTTATGAATCACGCCGTCAAAAGTATGTGAAGGTGATGTCATTTCATGAGATAAGACGACGAGGCGGCAACAAGTCACGTTCTATTTATAGATAGCATCATTCACATAGAATACAAACGTGTAAAAACGTCCGACATGTATGTAGCATGTGTATACATTGCAGCGTTTAGTGTTCTGGAAAATATAGAGAAGAGCTAGATCTATCTTATAGTTAGTGCATTCGATCTCAATCTATCTAGCAGCCGAGAAAAATATTTTTATATGCATAGATATAGATCTAGTAGATTTGGATCCAGAATCTATTCTCTGGCGAACCGTAAGTAGATTAGCTCTTGTCACATTTTTTTCCGTTATAGAAATTCATTTTTTTTTTTTGTTTCTTGCCTTTCCGATAAAGATATAGATCTAGTCTCTGTTCCACTAAAACAGAGACATACAGTACACATGTCTCTGTTTAAAATTTCCATGATTTTGTGCAGGGGTCGTCAACGGGTTTATACGACCCTTATTAACGCGGAGGCTAAGATCAGATTGCGCGTGTGTAGTTCAGTTTTCAGAGGTATTAGGGGTCTGCGAAGACAAGTCACAATCAAAGCGTTGAGAACGCTGATGTGGCATTTGCCAAGGAAGCCACTGTGTGGAATTAATAATTTGAAAACATGATGGCCCTGGATCGCTCACCTGAGTCAATACGCAAAATTCACTCCTCATGCATAATTCAATTTCTGACCAATTGTCAGGTCAATTGAGCATAAAATATGGCCTCTAGCGCGTCCACAAGGAATTTCCTAAAGTTTACCTAATTTACCACCCGACAGAGCAAATTTAGAACTCATCAAAAATTGTCAAGACAAACATTCTGAACAGTTTTCAAGTTTATTGAGCAATGAATTTGGCCTCTAGAGTGGCCACAAGATATTTCTTAATTTCAACCAAGTGACCTAGTTCATGACCCTAGGTGACCCAATTCCACACTCACTCAACATGTTATCAAGACAAACATTCTGATCAATTTCCTAATTTCCTAAAGTAATCCAAATTTATCACCTTACTGACACAATTTAGAACTCATTAAAAATTATCAAGACAAACATTCTGAAAAGTTTTCAAATCAATTGAACAAGAAATGTAGCCTCTAGACTGCCCACAAGGAATTTCTTTAATTTGATCTAGTAACCTAGATTATGATCCCAGGTGACCCAATTTTGAACTCATCCTGGATTTTATCAAAGCAAACATTCTAATTAATTTCCATTTCAAGTGAGTAAAAAATGTGACCTCTAGACTGCCCACAAGGTATTACTT
Source organism: Tridacna crocea (assembly GCA_943736015.1). NCBI lineage: Eukaryota > Metazoa > Mollusca > Bivalvia > Cardiida > Cardiidae > Tridacna > Tridacna crocea. Next base: position 24,843,676 of record OX031069.1, read on the forward strand.
TAATTTTACCCTGAGACTTAGTGTATGACGCCAGGTGACCCAATTTTAAACTGAGTAAACATGTTGTGCTCAGATGGGCTAAAACAAGAATTTAACAGGTTCACTACATACCAAATAACAAAGCTTTTTGCTTTCTAGTTTTAGAAAAAAAGAACTTAGAGTTTTCCTTCTTTGTTCAAGTTTGTTATCCCTGAGGCGGGACCAGTTTTGATGCCAGTGACATCATTTGAAAGAACTTTTTTGGTAATTTTATTATTTTTAATTATTGATTTGTATTGTTTTTTTTTTTTTTTTTTTTCATGTAAATTTCAGTGATACATGTATATATATATATTTTTTTAATTTGGTGAGATGTGAAAAATCTAAGATAACTCTTTATCACACAATCCTGAGGTTTAGTTATCAAAGAAAAGGGATTTTTGAAAACATTCAGAGATAAGGAGAAAGGGCTTTTCTCCTTTACCCATTTGTTTTCTACCCTTGCAGAGAAAGTTTTCATATTTTATGCAGCATTTAGATTGTTTTGTGCCAACGCTTTCTATCTGGACCAGTATGAAAAATTGTCATTTGATAAGGAGTTGAGTATCTCTTTATCAAATAACAATTTTTTATAGATCTACTGGTCCAGATAGAACATGGCTCATTTACTTTCATTTGATTTAAATGTTTACTGCACAATCCAGATTTTCAAAAAGCCTGAAGAAGGAATTTAAGCATATGGAAAACTTTGCAGGAAAAGAAGAAAATGCTGGTAAACAGCATTTTCTTCTTTTCTCACAATATTTTGTATACTTCCAAAAACAAATTTCAATTCTTGAATCCCTTTTATTTTGTCCTCTGCACAATGACATGCTTTTTGAATAAATATGGGGAAAATTGTGTCGTTTGGTAAAGATTTAAATGAATAATTTTTCTTTTGTACACGACTTTCAGATAGACACTGCTGAATGCTTGGAACATGTTGGAATCTTAACCTTGAAACTTTGAACAACAACAACAACTAAAGGAACTAAAACCACTTTCTTGAGCTGCCAACATGCCAACAAACAATTCTGAATATAGCCTTTTTTGGAATGAAAAGATATGGTTCCCAGAAAAGCATGATTTTGGCTGGAAAGATCTGAAGAATGAGCCGGGAAGCTCTACATACTATCCACAGATAGAAGATTTGAACTGGACAATTTTGATTGGAGTTGGACTGATCTTTGTTCGATATTTTCTTGAAACGTAAGTTTACAGGAAATATCATCTGATGTTAGGAATCTTCATGTTACAGACCGTCATAATACAGGATTTCACTTAAGTGGTCGTTACATCTTGCATTTAATTGATAATTAGTTACTTTAACCCTTTACCTCGAAATTCCTACTTTTTACGAGTCGGAGAAAGAAAGAGATTTTTAAAAAAACATTGAAATAGAAGAAATTGCTGGTCAAAGCACTGTCACCTTTTTCCACAATAGTTTCATTTTTTCTCAGAACGTTTTTTTAAGTCACTGTGTTTGTTGTGTTTGAATGCTTTCAATTTAGACTAGCCTAACATTTTGTTGTTTGGTAAAGATTTAATTTCTTACTAATCAACAAAATCTTGGACTGTGCCATATTTAACCCATTACCACACAATCCCTAATTTTGATGACCCTGAGAAAAAAGCCTTCGAAAACATTGTGAGAAAAGGAGAAAATGCTGGTAACCAGCATTTTCTCCTTTTCGCACAATGTTTTCTACCCTTTCCAAACCATATTTTCATTTTTGATTCACATTTACTTTGTCGTCTGCAAATGCTTCCAATTTAGACAAGTTCAAAATTTTGTCATTTGGTAAAGAGTTAATTAACCCATTACCACACAATCCCTACTTTTGACGACCCTTGGAAAGAAGCCTATAGAAAACATTGTGGGAAAAGGAGAAAATGCTGGTAACCAGCATTTTCTCCTTTTCCCACAATGTTTTCTACCCTTTAAGAGACAAATTTCAAATTTTCAGTCCCTTTTGTTTTGTCGTCTGCAAATGCTTTCAATTTGGACAAGCCTTAAATTTTGCTGTTTGGTAATTAGTTAAACCATTTGCAGATGAAACAATAGAGGTAGCTCAACTGATGATACCGGTATCTATCTTTTAGAGGATAGAAAACATAATGGGGAAAGAAGAAAATACTGGTTACCAGTATTTTCTCCTTTTCCCACAATGTCAAAAGCTATCTAAATTAATGAAGCATTGTCCTTTTTTTATTTTTTCAAAATGATGAGTTATATGTTCAGATATAAAAAAAGATACGTGATGTTCTATTCATACCCTATCCAACTAAATTGCATATTTTGCTTGCAACAATGCATATAACATTTTTTTTTCATATTACTCTTTCTTTTTTTATAAGGAAAGATGGACACGACTCAGTGTGTGTTTTTTTTTTATATTACTCTTTCTTTTAGTGTGTATAGTTGGTCTTGGCAAAAACATGAAACCAAACTCCAATTGTCTGAATTTCTTGCATCTCAACACCTGTCAAAAAGCCTGAATTTTTTTTTAATTAGAAGATGGATTTTAAATAAAACAAAGGATTGAAAATTAAATTAATGTACCTACATCAAGGCTTAACTCTTTACCAAAAGACAAAATTTTAGTCTGGTCCAAATTGAAAGCATTTGCTGACGACAAAATAAAAGCGACTGAAAATTCGGAATTTGTTTTGTGAAGGGTAGAAAACTTTGTGGGAAAAGGAGAAAATGCTGGTTACCAGCATTTTCTCCTTTTCCCACAATGTTTTCGAAAGGCTTCTTTCACAGGGTTGTCAAAAGTAGGGATTGTTTGGTAATGGGTTAATCAGCAGTCAAAAATTGGCATCATGAACCATACAATAAAGCCTTTACCAAATGACAACACTTTAGACTAGTCCAGATAGAAAGCATTTACAGACAAAAAATTAAATGTGAATCAGATATTGAAATTTGATTTGGAAGGGTAGGAAATATATTGGGAAAAGCAGAAAACGCTGGTTACCAGCATTTTCTCCTTTTCCCACAATATTTTCAAAAGCTCTCTTTCTCCGGGTCGTTAAAAGTCGGCATTGTGTGATAAAGAGTTAACATCATATAAAACTTGACATTCTCTGACTGAAAAAAGTATTTAGGTCATTAGTCTAAAAAGCAGTGTTTTGTCAAGGATTGAGAGGGGGCGGTTGTTTACTAAACTTGCAGAAAAAGGGTTTATCTTCAAAGTAAGTGGGACAAATTATGTTTCTCTGATGAGCTTAACCCTTTTTCCAAACAGTCCCTGGTTTTTACGAACCTGAGAAAGAAGCCTTTTGAAAACATTTTGGGAGAAGGAGAAAATGGTGGTTACCAGCATTTTCTCCTTTTCCCACAATGTATTCAACCCTGCTAGAAACAAATTTCATTTTTTCAGGCACGTTTATTTTGTCATCTGCAAGCGCTTTCAAATTAGATCAATCTAAAATTTTGTCATTTTGTAAAAGTTAACCCTGTCCCAAACGACAAATTTTGGACACTTCCAAACCATAAGTGTTTGCAGACTACAATTTTAGACTTGGATAAAATAGCAGAAAGTTCTCAAAAAGGGTAGAAAAAACTGTGGGAAAAGGAGAAATTGCTTGTTATGAGCAATTTCTCCTTTTCCCACAGTGTTTTCAAAAGACTTCTACTGCGTAAAAACGTAAAAAACCAGGGCTTGTTTGGGAAAGGGTTAAAAGCGACAAAGTCCAAAATATATACAAAGTGATTATATTTTTTGTCCGTTTCAATGGAACATTGTCCTTGAAACCCTATGTTCCTTGGCAAAAGACTGAAGTATACATCTGAAAACATTATATGGCCTACAGCAAGTGAAAGGGGCATTCAGACTTTTGTGTAGATTGTTGTCTCGGATCAGCTTGTGCAGTATGGTAATGCAAGACAGCACTTTACGACTACTTTAGATTTTGTTCTGCAGTGGACTTGTGCAAAACAGAAAATTACATGAAAACGGAAAATATTGTTTTGGATTAGCCTGTGTCAAGTGTGCAGGTTGACCCGAGACAACACTTTACGCAAGAGCCTGAATGCCCCCTTTCGAGTGTTGTAGGTGATTATAAGTTATTGTCCTTTTTACCGAATACTTTCAGATTCCTTGTTGTTCCAATCGCCATCAGTCTTGGTGTTCCAGACAAAAAAAGGAAGAATGTATTGCCAAACAAACAGCTTGAAGCAGCATATATGCAACACAAAACATTGCAGCATACATTGATAAAGGTAACTATTTAACCCATATTGCACAGATAATTTTAGATATTATGTCCTAATTGAACATGTTTGTGGACAACTACCAACAACATATCCCCAAAATTTACCCCCACTAAAAAGGGGCAAGCAGAAAACATTGTTGGAAAAGGAGAAAATACTAGTTCATAGGCGTAGGACAGTTTATGATAATTAATTATGCAAAAGGAAAAAGACAAAAATACACCCCCCTCTCCTGTTCCTACGCCTATGTAGTTACAGGCATTTTCTCCTTTCATGATGTATGCAAGCAAAGAAGCAAAATGATGGCCAGTAGATCCATTCAAGGCCCTGAAGGGCCTCTAGTATTTTTGCTTTCAAAACAGACTGATCTACATGTAACTGATGTCGAACCAGATAGAAATCGAATTCAGAAAATTTGTTGTGTGTGTATGTCATATTCTTCGAAGATTTGACCTGTCTGCTATGACACACCACTGATCCCATGATATGCTAGGAAAAAGTAGGGCTTACACTGCAGCTATTACCCAAGCCAGTAGAGGCTGTTTCAATAAATTGCCAGAGCATAGGTTTCATGCTAGCTGATCATACCTAAATGAGTCACACCAGGTAGCGTTTTATTGAGTAAATGTCTGTTAAGTTTTAAATTCAAAGTAATGGTTGTCACTTAGAAAAGTAGTCCGGTTCTGTACCCAGAATGCCCAAATTAGAAATCTGCGTATTTGTAGAACGCCATCTAGTGGGAGATAATGCAGAAAATTAATAATTTCTGTTTGTATAAGTAATACGGGTATATAGAGCTATTCTCTTGCTTAAGAAAAAAAGGGGAATCAATATTTAGTTGTTAATTGCTGATATTATCACTCTTTACCCTATCAAAACAGATCTTCCTGAAAGAGAGAGAGAGATACATGTATATATATGGCCTGAAACACATGAAAAAGGGTATTTGGATGTTTGCATACAGTGTCAACTTAGATCAGCCTACTCACTCTGCACAGGATGACCCAAAAGGACACATTGGGGTTTAATGTTTCACACAGGTCTACTGTAGCACAAAATGTAATGAAATCATAAAGTGCCCCCTTGGATTAGCCTGCGTGGACTGTGCAGGTTGATCAGAGACAACATTTTACGCAAATGTCCCCTTTTCGAGTGTTGCAAGCCATATAGAGATATGGTTCACAAAGTTTAGGTTGTTCTGTATTACGATAAGCAATAGAGGGCCATCATGGTTCCCTTGTATAGATTGAATAATTCTTTCACATTTCTGAAAGCAATTTCTATCAATTTCTTATTTGTCTGTTTTTCACCCAGTCACTGTCAAAACAGACAGATCTAACAGAGAGACAGGTCGAGGTCTGGTTCAGAAAGAGAAAAAAAATGGATCAACCATTACCACTACAAAAATTCAGGGAGTGCAGGTCGGTTATTGTTTATCATTCATCTTCTGCTAATTTGTATTAATTTCTTATTCTTTATTTGCCAAAGTTTTATCTCTTTACCAAACAACAAAAATTTAGACTCGCCCAATTTGAAAGTATTTGCAGACAACAAAATTAACGCAACTCGAAATTTGAAGTTTATTTTGGGAAGGTCAGAAAACATTAGGAGAAAATGCTGATTACCAGCATTTTCTCCTTTTCTCACAATGTTTTCTAAAGGCTTCTCCTTCAGGGTCGTGAAAACCAGGGACTGTTTGGTAAAAGGTTAAATGGAATATTTATTTTATCACATAACTCTCCTTGTTTTCAATGTAACACTGCCGTTACAAATTTTCTTGTCTCACACACATGTGAGATAAGAAAATAGTGCTGTATTTGGTCAACACTCTGTAATTATACGGTTCACTTCTAAAACATTGCTGGGTCCTGTGTGGCTCAGTGGTAAAGTGCAGGACTCATGATCTGGAAGTTCCGGGTTCAAGCCTCACTAGCTCCACTGGGTTTTTTCACAGGAGTGTCCTTGGGCCTAGCCTAGTACTGTTGAAACCCCGGAAACATGAATATGTGAACTGTCGCCGTGATATGACTGAAATAACGTTGAAAGCGGCGTAAAACACCATTCTATGAATTCTAAAACATTGCTGACCTCGGTTTCTGAAGAAAATTAGCGGTTAAAGTTCTTGCCATGCTAAAGTTGTTAATTTAATCAATGTAAGACTCAAACAAAAATCAATATTATGCAAGTTTCTTCATAACTATTTTTCGTCTGTAATGAACCTGTCAAAGTAAGCGCACAGGCTTCATGTAAATTTCACTACACATGATACATGTATGCCTCTGTTTAACACCTTTTGGACTATAATTCTTGTAAATCAGTAATGTGATAAAAAGAATCTGACACTCGTTGGCTTTTGATGTTAAACAATTATTAAACTCGTCCACAAAAATGTTATTAAGCTCGCCAAAGGCTCGTTTAATAACATTTTTGTAGACTCATTTGATAAATATAGGATCTGACATGAGTGGGCTTTTGAGATAAGATTTTATTATACAAGTCTAGGGAAATGTTATTAAGCGAGCCTTTAGCAAGCTTAATAACATATTCCTTGACGAGTTTAATAAAGTCTTACCTCAAACGCACACAAATATCAGATTCTTTTTATCACATAACGATATTTCACAAAATACAGATCAGATGTTGCAAAAACATTCATAAATACATCCTTGGTATTCACCATGAGACCCATTCACTTGTATGAAATGCATACAAAATGACATAAAAAATGACGTCACACAAATGTGATATCAAACGTGTATAAGATAAGAAAGTTCGTAATGGGTAAATTACACTGGAAACAAGGGAGGTTATGTGATAAATTTTTATCTCAAAAACCAATTCATGTAAGATCCTATACATATATGCATGTGTGTCTTGTAAATATTGCTCAAATCTCATAAAAAGGGTATAAAAATAGTCCACATCCGCAGTATCACATGTCTTTACATAGACTTACATTATGCAGCATCTCTTCTTGCCTGTTACAAAACCATACTGGGTTTGAACAACCTCATGGAAGAAAATCGTTTCAAAGCATGGTGTAAAAAAAGAAGAAAATGGGCCTTTTTCTCACAATATTTTCCTGTAGAAATCAAAGTACATCAGCTATCATTTGAGCTACTCTTAGCTTGTCATCTATAAAGGACCTTAACCCTTTACTCCATAGATACTCATTTCTACGCATTGCTTGTAGGAGACTTTGGAAAACATCGTGAGAAAAAGTGAAATTGCTCATGGCGAGCAATTTCACCTTTGGCCAAAATGTTTTCTATGTTTACAAAAGGTTTCATATACACATAAGAAACTGCTTCATCCTTGCTGTTACTTAGGGTCAATTAGAGATACCATACAAATGCCTTATGGGGTAGAGGGTTTAACATAGACATTCTTTACATTTTTAAAATTGAAAATTTTGTCGTCTGGTAGTGCTGTAACACTTTACCAAACAATCCTGACTTTGGACATCCCTGGGAAAGAAAGCCTTTCAAAACATTGTGGGAAAAGGAGAAAATGCTGGTAACCAGCATTTTCTCTGTTTCCCACAATGTTTTCTACCCTTTCCAAATCAATTCTCAATTTTTGACTCGCCTCCATTTTGTTGTCTGCAAATGCTTTCAGTTTGGACTAGTAAAAAGTTTTGTCGTTAGGGAAAGAGTTAATATGGGCATTCTTACCATTTTTAAAATTGAAAATTTTGTCGTCTGGTAGTGCTTTAAACTATTACTACACAATCCCTACTTTTCACAAGCTGGAAAAGAAGCCTTTAGAAAACATTGTGGGAAAAGGAGAAAATGCTGGTTACCACCATTTTCTCCTTTCCCCAAAATGTTTTCTACTCTTTGCTAAACAAATTTCAAATTTACAGTCAGTTTTATTTTGTCGTCTGCAAATGCTTTCGATTTGGACAAGCCTTAAATATTGTCATTTGGTAATGAGTTAATTTGCATACATGTGTTTTTTTTTTTTCAGTTGGCATTTGATGTTTTATTCTACCTTCTTCATCTACGGGATGATAGTTTTATGGGATGTAAGTTCAATTATTTGCATTTTTCTAACCCATACCTGGTAAAGCCTTGTTGATCAGTAGGAAATTTGGTGGCAGGTATTTGTACTATAGGGACAAGATGATGAATTTCTTAATTCTTCTTCTTCTGTGGAATGGCTGGTCAGATTTTGAAATAATTTCACTTAAAATTCCTAGGCTGACCCCTTTCAAAAATTATTAAGGAAATTTTTATGTTTTGAAAAACAACAGCCAATTGTTGGCACCTGCATGTGGTGCTCTTGTTTGACTTATGTTTTTAGTTACTATATGTGCTTTTCTTCAAGAAATTGTCAATGGATGATATATCTGAAAATTTATTTTGCAAAATTCTGATTCATCAAAATCATTGCTTTGGTGATGATTGTAGGGGCGATGACAGATTTTAAAATGACTTTTACAGGTGACCTTTTCAAAATTGCAAGGCAAAATAATGATTTTATTTCTAAAGTTTCAATACCTCAAAAAAATTGGCAGTGGTCCTGTCAAAATTTCAGCCGAGCAACCCAAGGCCATCTTGACCCTCTTGTTTTTGAAAGCTATCAACTTGGAATTGTTCAGCCAACGGTTAACTCTTTACTAAAAAGTCCCTGGTGTTTAGGACCTAGAGGAAGAAGCCTTCTGAAAACATTGTTGAAAAGAGATAATGCTGGTTACCAGCAATTTTTTCCTTTTCCCACAATGTTTTCTACTCTTCTAAAGCCAAGTTACAATTTTTGAGTCACATTTATTTTGTCATCTGGAAATGCTTTCAGTTTGGACCAGTCTAAAATTTTGTTGTTTGGTAAAGAATTAACTCTTTACCAGAAATGAGATTTTAGCTGTAACCAAATTGAAAGTACCGGTAGTTATACACTACAATTTACCACACAATGATGACTTTTAAGGACCCTGTGGTAGAAGCCTTTTGAAAATATTGTGGGTAAAGGAGAAAATGCTGGTAACCAGCATTTTTTCCTTTTCCCACAATGTTTTCTACCCTTGCTGGAAGCAAATTTCAAATTTTGAGTTGAGTTTCTTTTGTCGTCTGCAAGTGCTTTCAATTTGGACCAGTCTAAAATTTTGTCATTTGGTAATGGGTTAAATAGGGCTAAAATGGTTGGATTTTTTCAAAAATGAACTCTCGTTTTTGTTACAAGAAAATACTCCATCATGCATGGCTTGGTCCCAATTTAACTCTTTACCAAGCAACAAAATTTTTGACCTGTCCAAATTGAAAGCATTTGCAGACAACTAAATCAATTTGACTAAAAAATTTGACCTCGATTTGGGAAGGGTAGAAAACATTGTGGGAAAAGGAGAAAATGCTGGTTTAATACAATGTTTTCAAAAGCTTTCTTTTTTGGGGTTGTTAAAAGTCGGGATTGTGTGGTAAAGAGTTAAATACAATACCTAACAACTGCTTCGGGGAGAATTCTCTTTAGCTCAGTGGTTATGGTGTTTGTCTCTTGAACCTTTCCCAAACGACAAATTTTGGACTCTTCCAAACCAAAAGAGTTTGCAGACGACAATTTTAGATTTGGAGAAAATGCCAGAAAGTTCTCAAAAAAGGTAGAAAACACTGTGGGAAAAGGAGAAATTGCTCATTATGAGAAATTTCTCCTTTTCCCACAGTGTTTTCAAAAGACTTTTACTGCAGACACGTAAAAACCAGGGCTTGTGTGGAAGGTTTAAACCTCAAAAAAAAAGGGATCTTATCTTGAATCCCGCCAGATGCAGTTTGTAGTTCAGCTCTGCATTTGTTGCAAACTTTCACATTTATAGGACTTCATTGAACAAGTTATTCCTCAAAAATGACTCACCATACCCCAGCAGTTGAGTAATTTCTGCAGCATTATAGGAAAATGTGTGGTTTGTTGTGATGGTTTCAAGTTCACCATTTTGAGTTTTTGAAATTAATACAGCTGACACTTCCAGGCAGCTTAACCTCTTTACCACACTATCCAGATTTTAACGACCCTGCAAGTGTCATTTGAAAACATTGTGGATAAAGAGAAAATGCCATTTACCAGCATTTTCTCCTTTTCCCACAATGTTTTCCAAGCCCTCATTTGAAAATCAGATCATTTGAATTATACATTTTTTTTTGTTATTACAACTGCTTTTATTTGCCCAAGTCCAAAATTTTGTCATTTGGTATTTTTAAGAGCGTAAAAAATAAATTAGTGCAATTATTGGATAGGGATACTATATTTAGACTTTGCAGAACTATTTCAAGACTGTCTGTATTTCCAAGAAAGAAATGCACTTTCTGTGTAGGCTGATCTTGATTTACCTAAATGTTTGCCAGAGCACCAGGCGCCTGATATCAAATGTGACAACAGCAGAGTCAAACTTATTCCTGATTTCTTTCGTCTTTCAGAAACCATATTTTTGGAAATCCATTAATTGCTGGGAAGGATGGCCAAGGCAGGTAAGAAATACGACTTACGAAATTGTGCCGTCCCATCAGGCCCTATGTGGCGTTTGGCCTTTTTTAACAATTTGGGGAAGAGGAACAAATTCTTGTATCCCTGAGGCTGCAAAGCACAACTCAAAGGCCTTTTTGTGGGCAACATAGATCAAGATCAGACAGCACAGAGCATGCAGTCTGATCTTTGATCTGCATTGCCTGATAAGGAGATGTTATGACCTAAAAATGCGTATGAAATAGCAATATTGGGGTTGTCATTATTAGTTTGAAAGTTTAATTTTACTTATTTAGTCAGTAAAGGGTTAACTCTTTACCAAACGACAAAATTTTAGACTGGTCCAAATTGAAAACATTTGCAGACGACACTTTAAATTTATCAGAAATGATTATTATAATTGTCTGTGAAAGAGTTAATCCATTACCACACAATCCCTACTTTTGACGACCCTGAGAAAGAAGCCTTTAGAAAACATTGTGGGAAATGGAGAAAATGCTGGTAACCAGCATTTTCTCCTTTTCCCACAGTGTTTTCAGAAGGCTACTTCGTGGGTTTAGTAAAAACCAGGTAGTGTTTGGTTAAAAACATCATGGGAAAATTAATGAGAAAATGCTGGTAACCAGCACTTTCACCATTGCTCACAATATTTTCTACTCTGTCAAATAAAAATTGCACCATTTGAGCCACATTGAAATTGTTGTCTGTAAATGCTTTCAATTTGGATAAGGTTAAGATTTTGTCCATTGGTTAAGGGTTTTTAGCTCACCTGAGCACGAAGTGCTCATGGTGAGCTATTGTGATCGCCCAATGTCCGTCGTGCGTCGTCTGTCATCTGTCGTCCACAGTTTCTTTAAAAATCTTCTCCTCCCAAACCACTAGGCCAATCTTGATGAAACTTGGCAGGGATGTTCCTTGGGTGAAGCTCTACCAAAGTTGTTCAAGAGATTGAATTCCAGCAATAACTCTGATTGCCATGGCAACCAAAAGGAAAAAAAATAGCAAAATCTTTGAAAATCTTCTTCTCTGAAACTAGAAGGCGTAGAGCTTTGATATTTGGTATGTAGCATCTCCTAGTGGACCTCTACCAAGATTGTACATATGATGCCCCTGGGGTCAAAACTGGCCCCTCCCCGGGGGTCACAAGTTTGAAACATAGGAACAAAGAAGGAAAACTTTAAAATTCTTCTTCTCTGAAACTAGAAGGTGCAGAGCTTTGATATTTGGTATGTAGTATCTCCTAGTGGACCTCTACCAAGATTCGTCATATGATGCCCTTGGGTCAAAACTGGTTTGACTAGGAACAAGGAAGGAAAACTTCAAAAATCTTCTTCTCTGAAACAAGAAGGAGTAGAGCTTTGATATTTGGTATGAAGCATCTGCTAGTTGACCTCTACCAAGTTTGTTCACATGATGTCCCTGGGGTCCAAACTGGCCCAGCCTCGGGGGTCACAAGTTCGAAACATAGGAACAAAGAAGGAAAACTTTAAAAATATTTTTCTCTGAAACTGTAAATCGCAGAGCTTTGATATTTCATTATGCAGCATCTTTTAGTGGACCTCTACCAAATACATGTACAATACGATGATCTTTTTGGAAAAGAAGAATTTTCATTGTAGACCTTTACTGCTTAGTACTCAGGTGAGCGATATAGGACCATCATGGTCCTTGTGTTTAAAATTGTCATCTGAGGAGTTAAGGAACATTTCAAATATTTTATTGATCATTAAATTTCTGCTATATTGTTTACATTTTACCAAACAATCACAGGTTTTAACCCTATACCATACTATCCCACCTTTTAACAACCCTGAGAAAGACGGCTTTTAAAAACATTGTGAGAAAAGGAGAAAATGCTGGTAACCAGCATTTTCTCCTTTTCCCACAGTGTTTCCTACCTACAGGTATTCAAGGACAAGTATCATTTTTGACAACAAATCAATTTTCCTTTGTGTATTTCCTCAATGTAGACAAATATGAAATTTTGCTGTGTGGTAAAGGGTTATTGACCCCTATGAATAAGAAGTGTTTTTGGAAGTCGATTACGTCAGTAATCGGTCTTCCTATGTGACCGCTCAGGCATTTGGGAAATCACCCAACAACACCAATATTCAACCAGCGAAAAAAAAGTTCTATGAAATTCAAGCATTTAAACATATAAAACGATTGAATTTCAGATAAAAAATGAAATAAGTCAAACTATTGCACTAAACAGATATTTTCTTTGAACTGTTATGACATTTCAATGAATAATTATCAAATCTTAATATTTGTTAATACACAGATCCTATATTTTTCTATATGAATGCGGACGAATCTAGCCATTCGGCATTACTCAGGTGATGAGAAGGTGTCGCACCACTGCTAGACTGCTTCCGGTTCGTAGTAGTCCCAAGTGAAAATTTGCAGTAGCACTTTTGTTGCACTGTTGTATGGGGCTAAGAGGGCTTGGTGGTATATAATTTAGATTTGCTTCAAATATAGGCATTGCGGGACCACTTAGATGTATTTTTATTGTATATTGATTGGACCATTTTGTGTCACTAGAGGATCAAAAAATTGGGGTCATGGCGGTGAACAGGTGTTTTTGACAGGGAAAATTCTAGGGTGCCCGTTGTTTATTCATGAGATTTAGCGAAAAACGCAATCGGTTGACATGTTGTTTTTTATGCATTTTTCGAAGGTCTATGGACGTACTTTAGACAGCAAGAGATGGGAAAGCAAAATTTTTGCCATTAAGCGATCTGTGAGGCTTCAAAGATGGCCAATTTCACTCTATTTTCAATATGGCCAAAAACCACAGGTGTGACACCAGAGCCATCAAATCGGCCGAGATGTTACGATTACCAATCGGGCACTATTTTATGAATGATATGTCACTCGGACCCATGTTCACATAAAAAATAGCTTTCGTTAAAAACGCATCATTAATATTCTTACCTAAAAAATTATTGGTTTGTTACACGTTTATTATTCAAGGCATTTACATTTTCAACAAATATTTGCTTGAATGTCTGAAGTGTTGAATAGCTAGTAACCTAATTTATTCATACGCGCAAGGTGACTTTCATCCACACCACAGCTTTGAAACGGCGGCGAGTGAAACGCAAGGAAGCAAGTCACAATTTGATCTGAACAAACCCAAGGCTGCAAAGGTAAAGTTCAATGTATTTTTTTCTTTTTTGAAATGTGTTTTTGTTTTAAACGTGAAGGACATTACGTCCTTCCTAAAGTATTGTTTAGAAACGAAGTAGGTCAGTGGTTGTTTATAAAGATTACAGTCGCTATTTTGATTGATTGTAAGCTCGTCAAAGCTTTACACCTGCGTTTTAGAAGGCTACATTAGTATATAAATATGAATGATTTGTATTCCATTTGCTGCCTTAACTAGTTGAATGTATTGCTCTTCGTCGAAGAAGAATATTTAACGAATCCCAAATGTCAACAGTCCTTACAGTGACTGGAAATTTCGACCGATAACAATTTCGTCCCATTATAATTTCGGCCCATTACAATTTCGGCCCATTCTCCTAACGTGAGTTTACATGGTTTGCATTTGTGTAATAAATCTTACACCTTTATAATCTTTTAAACTTATTTTTCAGCACTAGGATTTTGCAGCCCTAAGGTGAAAGTATATTGAAATCTTGGAAAAATATAAAATGGGTGATCTATTCTTCCCCTTTCATATAGTTAATTTTGACTTTAATGCTGTCAACCTGGATCTAACATATATATGCATTTAAATCTTCAAATTGGCTCAGTCAAAAGTATTCCAGTTTTTGTACTTTCAATTAAAGGTGGCCCTTCAGATTTTTGGATGAAATTTATACAAAAATATTAAAATTCATCCTGATACTCCCAGTACCTTTTAAATTTCATTCATAAAATCCCAGTATCCGACAACAAGAGAAATTAGAGATTTACTACGGCCCAGGTCAACACCGACGGGAACCATGGTCTATTTTTAGATGAGCAACTTCTCACTCACTTACTGGAAATACACAAATGATGCTTCAAACACAGCGACTGAAGAAGAAGTTTATGGAAAATAACATGTTTGTTATGTTATGGAATTTAAGAGTCATTAGTCACGTGCAAGTCACTTTACATTCCCACTATGCTTCTTTTGATTTTTGGTGCAAAATCTAAAAATACCTTAAGAGGCTACGTAGCTTTTTAAGGGAATACCATAAAAAATGTATACAAAAAGTGTCATTGTATTGAAGTTTTTGAAGTTAATTGACATAATATTTAGTAGATTCATTCAATTTAGCTGGCAAGTATCTTGCAAAATTGATACCTGCTTCTGTAGAGAAAAGGGTTAAACATTAATATTGAAAAAAAAAAACAACTAAATGAATGTGCATGCAAAACCGAACAAAAGAAAGCTTTTGAAAACATTGTGGGAAAAGGAGAAAATGCTGGTAACCAATGTTTTCTTCTTTTCCCACAATGTGTTCTTATCCTTTACTGACAAATCTTATTACTTGTGCCACATTTACTATATCTCTTGGAATTTCTTTCAATTTTGATCGGTCTGAATTGTGTTGTGTGGTAAAGAGTCAAATCTGATATAAAAGGTTTTTTGAAAATTGTGTTTGCATAGGTAAAAAGGCTGTACAGTATGTGTGCTTAACCCATTACCACAGGCACACAGTCCCTACTTTTGACGCCTCTGAGAAAGAAGCCTTTGACGCCTCTGAGAAAGAAGCCTTTTGAAAACACTGTAGGAAAAGGAAACCAGCGTTTTCTCCTTTTCCCACAGTGTTTTCTACCCTTCCAAGAACAAGTTTCAATTTTTCAGTCAACTTTATTTTGTCGTCTGCAAATGCTTTAGATTCGAACAAGTCTAAAGTTTTGTCATTTGGAAATGAGTTAACTCTTTCCCAAGCAACAAAATTTAAGAGTGGTCCAAATTGAAAGCCATGCTGATGACATAATAAATGTGGCTCAAAAATTGAAATTTGTTTAGGGAAGAATAGAAAACATTGTGAGAAAAGGAGATAATGATGGTTACCCACACTTTCTACTTTTCCTACAATATTTTCAAAAGGCTTCTGTCTCAGGATCGTTGAAAGTCGGGATTGTTTGGTAGTCTTAAGAGTTAAAGGTAACCAGTGGCACTGTTGAGTTGATGCAGAATGCAAACCATTTTAGATATGTCTGTTTGGACTACCTTAGCTTTTAACAATTGCCACAGTCAGGGAGATTTGTCTGAGATGATTATGATCCTTGATTGAACATTAAAACCAATATTTTATCATCTACAAAAGATGTGAAGCATTCTTTAACCTTTTACCACTCAGTGATGAGTTTTGACACCCCAAGGAAAGAAGCCTCCTTTTCCAACAATATTTTCTACTATGTCATAAGAACAATTGCAGCATTTGATTCAGATAATGAGATTGAAATTGTTGTCTGCAACTGCTTTCAATTTGGACAAGGCTAGAATGTTGTCAATTGGTAAAGGGGTTAGACCTGGTTTGTATGTATTAGCATGATGCTTTCAAGTGGGATAAAGCAGTTAAGCTAAAGAAATGCGGGCTGAGCTTAACGGGAAGCCATAAATCCTATCTTGCCTATTGCAACATTGGTCATATTTGCTAATAGTGTAGACCAATGATCAACCTGCATAGCCATTCAGTCTGATGTTGGTCTGCACTGTTTGCAAATTTTACAGTGACTGAAATTCGGAAGCAAATCTGGAATAGTCTTTTCTGGGAAATCAGCAGCATAAGAGGTAAAATTGACC
Source organism: Tridacna crocea (assembly GCA_943736015.1). Classification (NCBI taxonomy): domain Eukaryota; kingdom Metazoa; phylum Mollusca; class Bivalvia; order Cardiida; family Cardiidae; genus Tridacna; species Tridacna crocea. The sequence continues at coordinate 24,860,118 of OX031069.1, forward strand.
CTTGAAAAGATTTTTGAAAAACGTTTTTGTTAAAGAAAAAATTGCTCAACAGTAAGGTGGGTAATTTTAGACAATCAAGGCCCTCTTCAATTCTTTGGACAATAACTTGATGTTGCATCAGTCTACAATATGCATCTTTGATAAAAGAAGAATGTTAAGTTAAATACTGTTCAGATTTTTGTATGGCTATCAGTTGGTTATATTTCTTTGTATCTGTTTTAGGAAGAGAATGTGAAGATTGTGCAGGTCAGAGGGACAGACGTCCAGGTCAAGACAGTTAAGATCTCAAGATGGCACAGATGACTTAAAGATGTTACTCTGGAGGGAGTGGAGGGAGATGAGTTCAAAGAACCTAATGGGTCAATACATATAGCTAACAATTGTTGTTGTCAATACATACAGAGACGAGATGTTGACCAGTGTCAACCAAAACAAAGACTGAAATTAAGGTATTAAATCCACTCTAGTCTTCCCAGGTTATCCCTAGTGCTCATGGTGAACAGTTGTGATGGGTTGGTATTTTGACTATTGTGTGTCTGTTCACCATTAGCACAAGCACATTTACATGTTGCTCCTGAAGTTCTATTTGACAAAGCCCAGAAAAGCAATGTCACAAACTGGCTTTCAGTATCTTTAACAGAATCACTAAGATGTAAAAGGATAATTAAACTTTTGACAGTATTGTCCTCAAGTTAACCCATTACCACGCAATCCCTACTTTTGACGACCTTTGGAAACAAGCCTTTTGAAAACATTGTGGGAAAAGGAGAAAATGCTGGTAAGTCGCATTTTCTCCTTTTCCCACAATATTTTCTACCCCTCACAAAACAAGTTCAAATTTTCATTCACATTTATTTTTGGTCTGCAAATGCTTTCAATTTGGACAAGCCTAAAATATTGTCATTTGGGTAATGAGTTAATCTCTTTCAGACCTTGCATGGCCCAACGTAAGATCTGGAAAAAGATTGATCTTATGCTGTTTGTTTACTAACATGTTGGGACATTCTTATTGTTGTATCAGCATTGATGATAATTCAACATTCTTTTTCAGGAGACTGAAATAGGGCTATCTTGACTCACTTGTTTCCTCAGTCATTTGCTATTGAAAATAATAGAACCACTGTGATTCTCTAAAATTCTCAAAGTAACTGTGACTCAAATTATATATTTCCATTATCACCAGAAATTCTAATTTCTATGGGCATAGATCAAGAAAAGTGCAGAGATACTGCAGAAAATCCTTACATTGCTAATGCATATTGCAGCTGATTGTTAGGAAACATAGATAACCCATTACCACAGAATCCCTACTTTTGACGACCCTAAGAAAGAAGCTTTCAGAAAACAGTATGGGAAAAGGAGAAAATGCTGGTAACCAGCATTCTCACAATGTTTTCTACCCTCCACAAAACAAATTTCAAATTTTCAGTTACTTTTATTTTTTGGTCTGCAAATGCTTTTGATTTGGGCAAACCTAAAATATTGTTGTTTGGTAATGTTAACTGCTACTAACATAAAAAAATAGTGTGAAAAATAGCCCAGAATATTTTTTTTGTGTGGGAATTTCATACTAACTTGTTTGTTTGATTTTCAAAAGTAAATTCTTTTTTTTTTTAATTTCAATGGCTTTTTTTTTTTTTTTCAGACTTGCCAGGAGCCATCCTCCCAAGTAGAAGGGGAATTGCAGGCATACATTGCAGAAAACAAGTACACCATCATTAAGAGCCACTACGTAAAGCACTAAACTACAGTAGTGCAGACTCCGACTAATCTCTACAAAAGAAGATGTTTACGTGCGTGCGTCCGTAAACTTTTTCTTTAAAAAAACTTCTCCTCAGAAACTATGGACTGGATTCTACCAAATTTTACAGGAATGTTCTTTAGGTGGTCCTGTTTCAAATTCCTTCAAATAATTGTGTTCCATGAATAATTCTGGTTGCCATGGCAACCAAAGTAAAAAACCTTTAAAAATCTTCTCCTCCCAAACCGCTAATTGGATAGCATTATTTTTTTGCAGGAATGTTCCTTAGATAGAGGTCTACAGAATTCCTTAAAAAAAAAAAAGATCCGTCAAAAAACATGGCTTTTATGGGACACTCATTTTCCTTTTATGGTATAAAGTAAAATCTTTGAAAAATTTCTTCTCTCATACTATTCATTTTGATTTCATTGTTGTATTGGAGGTTAGTTCCTATGCTGGTAAGTCTTTACCATACAGTCCTGACTTTTAACGACCCTAAAGAAGAAGTCTTTAGAAAACACTCTTGGAAAAGGAGAAAATGCTGGTAATCAGCATTTCTCTTTTTCCCTCAGTGTTTTCTACTCTATCAAGGAGAGAAATCATCATTTCATCAATGTTTAATTTGTTGTCTGCAAATGATTTCAGTTTGGTCACATCCCAAATTTTGTCGTTTGGTAAAGAGTTAAAGATGGTTGCTTTACATAATCTATAATCCTTTTCATATAAAACAAGAGAACCTCTACACTTGATTAGTTCTGGTAAAGGTTTGTTGGCCTACTGGTGACCTAGTACAAAGAGGGACAGGGCTTCACTGTTGTGATAAGGCATTTTGATATCCAATCAAACTGATCCCTGACAAAGAAGACTTTAGAAAACATTGTGGGAAAAGGAGAAAATGCTGGTAACCTTTTCCCACAATGTTATCTACCCTTCACAAAACAACCTTTAAATTTTCAGTCACTTTTATTTTTTCATCTACAAAATGCTTTCCATTTTGACAACCCTAAAATGTTGTCATTTGGTAATGAGTTAACTATAACCAGAAGACAAAATTTTTATAACTGGCCATAATTGAAAGATGTTGCAGACGACATAATAAATCTTCAAATTAGTAAAACTTGTATCAAAAAGGGTAGAAATTATTGTGTAAAACTAAGAAAATGCAGGTTACTTTTATTTTCTTTTTTTCTCACGTTTTCATAGCTTTTTTACTTTTAAAGTGACCTAAAATGCAGGAATGAATGGTAATTGTTAAAAACTTCTCTTCACCGTTACAGAAAAATCAGGCCTGTGGAGCGATACAGGCGCTCAAGCGCCTCTAGTTTATAGACTTGAGGTAGAATGCTTTCGGAAACATTTTCGATATATGAGAAAGTGCTTGTAATGCATATTTACTCCATTGGTCACCATGTTTTCTTTCTTCAAAAGGCTACTGCACACTTTGAGCAAAAGTTCATTTCTTGTTTGCAAATCTTTTCAAGACTAAACTTTTTTTATGTAGATAGAGTGATAGATTGATATTTTACATGCACATCATCTGGCTAGTCAGGTTTTTGTGTATTTATTTTCACTTGATTACTGTTTGGTACATGTTCATTATATTTTTGCCGCTACCTTTATGTTTACATGCTGTATCTTACTATATTTGCCTGTTCTTTAACCAATTAACCCTTTACCAAATCATCCCTGGTTTTCACGACCCTGAGACAGAAGGCTTTTGAAAACATTGTTGGAAAAGGAGAAAATGCTGGTTACCAGTAATTTCTCCTTTTTCCACAGTGTTTTCCGCCTTGCCTGAAAGAAAACTTTAATTTTTGAGTTGCCTTTATTTTGTTGTCTGCAAGTGCTTTCAATTTAGACCAGTCTAAAATTTTGTTGTTTAATAAATAGTTACTAGCAGACAAAAATTAAATTGTCCCAGATTTCAGCAGACAATTTCAAAAAACGGCCAAAAAAGTGGAAAAGGTACTGAAAGGATAAATATAAACATTATTGGAAAGAGACACTATTTGGATTATATGAAGAAAGCATTGTGATGCAATGTACCAGTGTTTATCTGTAGATTCCTTTGACATAGTGTGCAAGTTGTTGGCTAAATACATGTACTCATGTTTTCTTTTTAAAAATCATCATCAAGTATAAGATTTTGAGCTTTTTTTACTTTCATTTATTTGCAACTCAAAGCATCAGCAGAGATGAGAATGCTTGTCACAAGCATTTTTACCTTTGGACACAGTGTTTTCAAAAATATACCGAACAACTTTAAAAATCGGGCTAGTTGGCTATGGGTTAAGTTTTGATTCAAGGGCCATTTATTTCTCTTTATACCAGTGGTATGGTCCCTAAATTTGTCTTAGAAGTATTCTCTGCATTAAACAAATTTAACAGTATGAGAATATACTCTAGCTGAAGTATTAAAATATACTTTCAATGTTCATCATACTACAAGGGCATACAATTAAAAAAAATATCAGAAAGATCTTTACAAGCTATTATTACTTATTTTGATGTTTCGAAAATATAAGAAAAATATGAGATTTTTGTTTTGGTCCCTTGAAATATTATGCAATAAAAGCCACATTTTCTTTTTTATGCAGTTCAAAGTTAAACTTCCTACTCTTTTTTGCGAGCCTTTTTGACAGGTCTTAATTGAGACAAAGCACTGGGATAAGAATGTAACACTTAGTATTCAATTGTTTTCTACTTTTGCCACAATATTTTCAAGCTGCTTCTCTCCAAGAGTAGTCAAAAGTCGTCACTGTGTGCGAAAGGGTATTGACATGTCCTGCTTGAGATGGAGGTGTTTATTCACAAATATACTGTTTACTTGTTTCAACTACCTTTACATAATATTCATTTTGTTGTGGTACTCGATTCATGTTACGAGAAGATGATACTTCTTTCAAATTAAAGTGAAAAAAAAAAGCTTTGTTTCTGTTCTTCTTTGTTTAACTGTTTCATCTTAAATAGTACTGAGTTTTGTTGACTATTTCACTCTGCACATGATGAGAAACTTTTGGTCACATCCAAATTGAACGCACCTTCAGACCAGGGGGAACGATTTCTTCATTTACTCAATCAAATTCTAAAATCGACTTCCATGAGTACTTTCAGTACTTTGATTAAAACATTGTAGGAGAAGAAGAAATATTTTAGTAACCAGCATTAACTCCATTTCCCACTAGGTTGTCTACCTTTCCAAATAGTAATTCAAGTTCTTTAATCCATTACCACACAATCCCTACTTTTGACTACCCTGAGAAAGAAGCCTTTTGACAACATGGTAGGAAAAGGAGAAAATGCTGGTAACCAGCATTTTCTCCTTTTCCCACAATGGCTGCTACTCTTCAAAAAAACAAATTTCAAATTTTCAGTCACTTTTTTTTTTGTCGGACAAGCCAAAAATATTGTCATTTGGTAATGAGTTAACTCTTTACCGCAGAATCTGGACTTTTAACTATGCTGAAAGCATTGCGGAAAAAGGAGAAAATGCTGGTGACCAGCATTTTTTATCCATTTCCCAATATATTTTCTACCCTATCATAGATAAAAGTAATCAGTTCAGTGACATTTAATTTGACGTCTGCAAATGCTTGTAATTTAATTTAGTCCCAAACTTTGTTATTTGGTAGAGTTAATTCAGCATTTAATTTGTCGTCTGCAAATGCTTTTGACAAGGACAAATATAGAATTTTATCGTTTTATCAAAAGGTTGAGTGCATTGAGACACAAACAACATTTAGATATTATTTGTAAGAGAATAATTTCTTTAGTTATTGAAAATCTTTAAGGTTGCTATGGCAACGGAAGTTGTTATAAATGACTGCATGGAGACACTATTTCAAGTGTTTCTAATTGCTCCCAATTTAACCTCATTTTATGGTATTGGATACATCTTCAAAGACTTGGCTTTATAACAGAAAAAATTGTAGACTCATCCAAATTGAAATCAACAAATTGAAGGTGACTCAGAAATATTGGATCTGAATGGGCTTTTGAGATAAGATTTTATTGAACAAATCTAGGGAAATGTTATTAACCCTTTACTCCATAGACACTCATTTCTACACTTAAGTCATTACCGAACAACAAAATTTTAGGTTTTTCCAAATCAAAAGCATTTGCAGACGACAAAGTAAAAGTGACTGAAAATTTGAAATTTATTTCGCGAAGAGTAGAAAACACTGTGGGAAAAGGAGAAAATGCTGGTTACCAGCATTTTCTCCTTTTCCCACAATGTTTTCTAAAGGCTTCATTCTCAGGGGCATCAAAAGTAGGGATTGTGTGGTAATGGGTTAAGCTAGTCTTTGGCAAGCTTAATAACATTTTCCTTGACAAGTTTAATAAAAGTTTATCTCAAAAGTCCACGAATTTCAGATTCTTTTTATCACATAACAATATTTCATAAATGTAGACCAGATGATGCAAAAATATAAAGTAATTCCAGTTCTTTAACTCTTTACCACAGAATCTAGACTTTTACCTACCCTGAATGAGAAAGTTTTAAGTTTTGAAAGCATTGCGGGAAAAGGAGAAAATGCTGGTGAGCATTTTTTTCTCCATTTGCCACAATGTTTTTTTCGAGCGTAATAACATTTTCCTTGACAAGTTTAATAAAAGTTTATCTCAAAAGTCCACGAATATCAGATTCTTTTTTTTTTTAACCCTTTACTCCACAGATACTCATTTCTACGCATTGCTTGTAGGAGCCTTTGGAAAACATTATGACAAAAGGTGAAATTGCTCGTAACGAGCAATTTCACCTTTTGACACAATGTTTTCTATGCTATCAAAAGGTGTCATATACACATAAGAAACAGCTTCATCCTTGCTGTTATTTAGGGTCAATTAGAGATACCATAGAAATGCCTTATTGGGTAAAGGGTTAAATCACATAACAATATTTCATAAATATATATCAGATGGTGCAAAAACATTCATAAATGCAGCCGTGGTATTATTCATAAGATCCATTCACTTGTATGAAGTACATACGAAATGATGCCAAAAATGATGTCACACAAGTGTGATATTTCACACAGAGATAAAAAAAGGAAATCTTATAAGATAAAAAAATTCGTAATGGGTATATGACACTGAAAACAAGGGAGGTAAGGTGATAAAATGAGATATGGTATTGATAAAAGTAGAAAACATTATGAATGGATGAAATTGTTAGTTACCAGTGGATAAACAGAATCTGATTCAAAATATACTACTCACACTTTGATAGGGATCACTTATATATTTCGGTATGGGTATATATGTTACAACAGTTTTGCGTTTACTCTTTACCACACAATAAAATTATAGATTTGTTAGAATTGAAGGTATTTGCTGACTAAAAACCGAATGCTACGTACAATATGCTGTCTATCATAGGGTAGAAAACATTGTTGGAAAAGGAGAAAATGCTGGTATCCAGCATTTTCTCCTTTTCCAACAATGTTTTTCTAAGGCTTCTTTCTCAGTGTCTTTAACACTTGACTTTGTTTGGTAAAGGGTGAAAATCAATTTCCTCTGGGGGTTTGATTGATCAGTGTGGCAATGTAACATATTGTAAAACTATACAGGATACATGTCACATATAGATCTAGGGTAAATCTTATAGGGTGATCTCTAGCAAATTTTGAGTAGTATAATTGGAGTTGTCTTTGAAAAGGTTGTTAACATTGTTAGAAATAGAGAAAATATGGTGTACTAGCATTTTCTCCTTTTCCCACAAAGTTGTCAAAAGCTTTTCAAAAAATTTTCAAAAGTTTAAGGGATGTTAAAACTTTTCTTTCCTTCCTTCCTCCCTCCCTTCCTCCCAACATTATTTAACTCTTTACTAAACAACAAATTTATAGACTGGTCCAAATTGAAAACATTTTCAGAGCATTAAAAATTTTAAAAAATGTGACTGAAAAGTTGAAATTTGGCTTGGGAATGATAGAAATTATTGTGGGAAAAGGAGAAAGTGCTAGTTACCATCATTTCCTCGTTTTCTCACAATGTTTTCAAAAGGCTTCTTTCTCTGGGTCGTTAAAAGTCGGGATTATTGCGTAGTAAAGAAATAATCCTTACCAAACAACAAAATTCTAGACTTATTCAAATGGAAAGCATTTGCAGACAACAGAATAAATATTACTCATAAACTGAAAGTTTTCTACTGAAGGGTTGAAATTATCCTGATGGGAAAAGTTTAAAAAAAAACACTTGTTTGACGAACCTGAATTTTTTCGTCTTGTAAGAATTTAACCCTTTAACACATGGTCCCAAGTTTTGCTAGCTTTTAGAAAAATAGCTTTCAAAGACATTGTGGCAAATAGAGAAGATGCAGTTAACCCTTTCACAAACAACCCTTGCTTTTTACGATGCTGGAAGAGAAGGCTTTTGAAAACACTGTAGGAAAAGGAGAAAATTCTGGTAACCAGCATTTTCTCCTTTTACCACAATGTTTTCAACCCTTCCATAGACAAAAACCATCATTTGCATTACATTTGATTTGTCGTTTGTGCAAACACTTTCAATTTGGTCTAGTCCAAAATTTTGTCATTAAGGAAAGGTTTAATTAACTCATTACCAAACAACAATATTTTAGACTTGTCCAAATGGAAAGCATTTGCAGACGACAAAATAAAAGTGACTGAAAATTTGAAATTTGTTTTATGAAGAGTAGAAAACATTCTGGGAAAAGGAGAAAACATTTTCTCCTTTTCCCACAATGCTTTCTAAAGGCTTCTTTCTCAGGGTCGTCAAAAGTAGGGATTGTGTGGTAATGGGTTTGGCAGCCTTTTCTCCTTTTCCTTCATTCTTTTTACTCTGTCTTAGACAAATACCATCATTTTTTGTTACATTGAGTTTGTTATCTGCATATGCTTTCAAAAGCATCATTTTCTAGCAAAGAGATAACACTTGATACGTTTTATTATCTATTTACAGCATGTTTCCAATGACATCTACTGGTATTATATGATGGAACTTGGATTTTACTGGAGTTTGGTGTTTACGCTTTGTACAGACCATAAGAGAAAGGTAAGGACCTGAAAAATGGTCTCAAATGGCATGCAAACAGCCTTTTGATTTTCTTCGGAAATCAAATTTTTAACCTTTTACTGAAACGTTGTTGAAAAAGGAGAAAAAGCTGGTTACCAGCACAGCGTTTTCTGTATTTTCTTCTATTTAACCTATTACCAAACCATCCTGGGTTTTCACAAGTTTCACCAAACAACAAAATTTTGGACTCAATCAAATTGAAAGCTGTTACAGACAACAAATTAAATATTACTCTAAGGATGAAGTAAGGTGTTGAAAGGATAGAAATCAGTGTAGGAAAAGGTAAGAATGTTGTTTTCCAGCATGTTCTCCTTTTCCAACAATATTTTGAAAAGTTTCCTGCCAAAGGATCATTAAACATCAGATTGATTGATATAGAATTAAATCAAAGCCCTGATATCAAGATTGGTCATAAATTTAACATGTGCTCATAGAGTGAAAAAAATGTTCTATCTTATAGGGTGAAAATTCTAAAAATCTTCTTGCTTTAACCCACAAATCCGAGGGCTACCAATTTTGCATCACTTAACCCTTTCCCAAACGACAAATTTTGTACACTTCTGAACTGAAAGAGTTTGCAGACGACAATTTTAACTTTCATAACAATGCCAGAAAATTATTCGAACAGGCGGAAAACACTGTGGGAAAAGGAGAAATTGCTCGTTACGAGCAATTTCTCTTTTTCCCACAGTGTTTTCAAAAGACTTATACATGTACTGCAGACATGTAAAAACAAGGGCTTGTTTGGGAAAGAGTTAAATATTTGTTCAAAACATAGCCCTGGGATCGAAATAAACCCTGCCTTATGGGGTCACATGTTTTACAGGGGCTTTACATTGAGGAAAATTTGAAAATCCTTTTGCTAATAACCATACTACCTATGACTGTATGATTTGGCAAGTTGCTTTTTATCTTGTGAGTCTCTACCAGCAAGTAGCCATAGCTATGTGGTCAGAAATGGCTCTGCCCTGGGATCAGGCTTTTCAGAAATGCTTTTTTAGAGAAAACTTTATAAGTCTTCTTCTTTGAAACTTTTACTTTTTAAACTATTCTGCCAAGAATAGTAATGTTTGGTATGTATGGAAAGTATTTATAAGCCATTGGAGCGATACAGGGCCATCATGGCCCTCTAGCTTTCAGAAGCCTTCTGCCTCAGAATCATTGAATCATAGTTTTTAAGTCCATGAGATAGCAGCCTATTGAAAACATGGTGGGAAAAAGAAGAAAATGCTGGTAACCAGCATTTTATCCTTTTCCCACAATGTTTTCTACCTTGCTGGAAACAAATTTCAATTTTTTAGTTATGTTTATTTTGTCATCTGCAAGTGCATTAAATTTGGGTCAGTTTAAAATTTTGTTGTTTGGTAAAGAGTTAATCCATTACCACACAATCCCTACTTTTGATGACCCTGAGAAAGAAACCTTTAGAAAACATTATGGGAAAAGGAGAAAAGGCTGGTGACCAGCATTTTCTCCTTTTCCCACAATGTTTTCTACCCTGCTGGAAACAAATTTCAGTTTTTGAGTTATATTTATTTTGTTGCTTGCTAGTGTATTGAATTTGGACAAGTCTAAAATTTTGCCATTTGATAAAGAGTTTAACCCATTACCTACACATTTCCGCCCCTGAGAAAGAAGCCTTTTGAAAACACTGTGGGAAAAGGAGAAAATGCTGGTAACCAGCATTTTCTCCTTTTCCCACAGTATTTTCCACCCTTCCCAGAACAAATTTCTATTTCTCAGCCACCTTTATTTTGTCATCTGCAAATGCTTTCAATTTGGACACGTCTAAAATTTTTTCGTGTGGTAAAGAGTTAACATGGGATTTTATTTGGTAAAGGGTTAATTGATGAGTTCAAACTAGAGCAATTTTATTCCTCTATATTGAACAGAAAACAGACCCCATCAAGAGCAATCTTGTTAATTAAAACTACTGCACAATTATTGTGTTTCCATGGTAACTAGTATTCCAGCTGTCACCATGTGAGTGGTAATGAAAATTTAAAAAAGAAAAAAACCCTTTCCAAATAAACCCATATTTGGATGATCCTTCAGACAGATGGTCTATGAAAACATTGTTGGGAAAGGAGAAAATTATGATAACCAGCATTTTCTCCCTTTCCCATAATGTTTTCAAAGGATATCATCAAGTATATGACAATGAAAACTAAACAAAACCCTTCACCAAAGAACCATGAGTTTGAATAATCCTAAAGACAGGTAGCTCTTGTAAAGATTGTGGGAAAAAGAGAAATGCTGGTAACCTGCACTTTGTCCCTTTTCCACAATATTTTCAACACTTTTTTCTTCATGGGATCGTTTGGTATATGTATTACCTCTTGCTCAAATAAAAGAAAATCCAAGCACACTAGAACTGATAAATTGAAATATCTATTTTTAACTCTTCAAACAATCCTTGTTTTTTACAACCCTGAGATAGAAGCCTTTTGAAAACATTGTGGGAAAAGGAGAAAATGCTGGTAACCAGCATTTTCTCCTTTTCCCACAATGTTTTCTACCCTGCTGGAAACAAATTTCAATTTTTGTGTTACATTTAATTTGTCATCTGCGAATGCTTTCAACTTGGACCAATCTTAAATTTTGTCTTTTGGTAAAGGATTAAAACAATCTTTTCAGGACTTCAAAGAGATGACCATTCATCATTTTGCCACCATTGTGCTTATGTACTTCTCCTGGGTGTTGAACTTTGTCCGTGTTGGAACCTTGGTACTGGTGGTGCATGACTCGGCAGACTCCTGGCTGGCAGTATGTTTGAGTCTCAAAAAAAAATTCTTTTATGTAGAAGTATTTCATATGTTTTACCCTTTCCCAAACGACAAATTTTGGATTCTTCCAAACCAAAAGAGTTTGCAGACGACAATTTCAGATTTGGAGAAAATGGCAGAAAGTTCTCAAAAAGGGTAGAAAACACTGTGGGAATAGGAGAAATTGCTCGTTACGAGCAATTTCTCCTTTTCCCACAGTGTTTTCAAAAGACTTCCACTGCAGACATGTAAAAACCAGGGCTTGTTTGGGAAAAGGTTAATGGATTATCTCATAATTGTGCTCTTTTCTGTTAAAATTGGTTCAATATATTTGCAAAAAGTAGTAAACCGAAATATTTCCACAATTTTGTTGACTTTAAAAACTAATGCTGCATTTCTTGGTTTTTCGAAATACGAAAATCAAAACCTTCCACAGATATATGTCTTAGAAATCATGTTGTCAGTTTTCCTCAAAACAGCATAGCCATACAACTTCAGGCAGTTTGGTTTCTTTTGCTTCATACACTTAAGACAGAAAATTGCTTCAAGAAATGAAACCCAAAAAATGCTAATATACTAGTAATATCAACAATTAATCATGCTGGTGAAGGTTGTCTGTGGTAAACTTTTCTTTAACTCTTTACCAAACGACAAAATTTTAGACAGATCCAAATTGAAGGCACTTAGACACAGCAAAATAAACATACTAGTAACTCGGAAATTAAATTTTGTTTCCAGCAGAGTAGAAAACATTGTAGGAAGAGGAGAAAATGCTGGTTACCCACAATGTTTTCTACGGCTTCCACCGCAGGGTAGTAAAAACCTGGGATTGTTTGGTAAAGGGTTAATATATGCAAACATTGATGACATAATGATTTTTATATTAATTTTGTAGAAAATTTAAGCATGTTTAGAATTTAGGATGCTAAGAAACTTGGACTAATCCGGGAACTTTCTGACTGCACCTGCTTTTCTTCTCTGTCCTTTATTTGAAAAAAAGTAATAGAACATTAAAAATTAAATGATTGTTTTTTTCAAAACCATCTTTCCTGTTCTGTTTTAGCTGGCCAAGATGTCCATTTACATCAAGAACAAAACTGCCACAGACATATTTTTTGGCATCTTTTTAGTGATTTGGGTGATTTCTAGATTGTTCATCTACCCATATGTGTAAGTAAATTTGCAATACCCTCTACCACCATCTTTGCAAGCCAAGGCTGACGATTCACTACGCTACTCTACCCTTGGCTGATCAAGCTTGATTTTTGCATTCCCCCAACACACTTTTTCATTGGATGCAGCCAGCTGTAACTGCAACGAATGAAATCGCTTGTAGCATTTCATCTTTGATGAAAATAGAATAAGGTCGCTACTTTTCAAATAGAAGGTTAACATGGAAACCCACATGGATATCTGCTTATCGCTTCATGTGTATTCATAAGCGGTTTGTAAAACGATATTTCATTGGCTTTTAGAAATATGATGTAAAGGGGGGTAATAACCAGCATCCAATAGAGGGCGCATCGCAGGAATCTCGAAATCGGGCTCAATCAGCCAAGGTAGGATCCACATAGTGATTGTAACCTTGGCTCGCGAAGATGTCTACCACACACTTCTGTGTTTTAACAACCCTGAGAAATAACGCTTTTGAAAACATCATAGAAAAAGGAGAAAATGCTGGTTAAACCAGCATTTTCTTCTTTTCACACAATGTTTTCCACCCTATTAAAGTGTTTTTTTTATCATTATAACTGCATTTAATTTCTTGCCTGCCGCCTCTTTCAATTTTGATGAGTTTAAAATTCTGTTGTTTTGTAAAGAGATATATTATGTAACTCATTACCTCACAGAACAAACTTGCAACAGACCTCTGTAGAAAAATCAGTCGAGAAAAGAGATGATCAATATGAATAATGTTTTTTTTTTACCTGCATATAAGCTGTCAATGCTCATTTTGAGCATTTTTTTCAAGTTTCTGCCTTCCCCACAATGTTTAGCGATATATTACAAGACACTTTGGGCCAGTTGCCTGGAAAAGAGCAAATTCTTAACTACATTAACCACACAACTCAGAGCTCTAATGGCCCTGACTGAAGGGCTTTTGAAAGCATTATGGGAAAAGGTGAAAATGCTGGTAACCAGCATTTTCACCTTCACCTACAATGTTTTCTACCATCATATTAGCTTTATTCAATTTTTCACCTGGAAATCCTTTACATTTAGACAAGTCCAATATTTTGTCCTTTGGTAAAGAATATGAAATTGAACAGTCCAGATTTTTTCATATACATGTATCACTAAGTGTCAACATTTCTCTTCTATTTGTATAGAGTTTTGTACTGTACCACAGTGGAGCCATACACAATCGGCCTGATGGACAAGACTTTCTGGGCTCATCAGTTCTTTAACTTTTTCCTGTATCTCCTCCAGATTTTGCATCTAATCTGGACCTATCTGATCTTTAGGATTGTCTATAGAAAGCTTAAAAAAGGAAGCGTAAGTAGCAGTAACATCTGTTTGTGGTTTTCTGAAAATATTCATGTCTTTAACTCATTACCAAACGACAAAATTTTAGGCTTGTCCAAATCGAAAGCATTTGCAGACGACAAAATAAAAGTGACTGAAAATTTGAAATTTGTTTTGTGAAGGGTAGAAAACATTGTGGGAAAAAGGAGAAAATGCTGGTTACCAGCATTTTCTCCTTTTCACACAATGTTTTCTAAAGGCTTCTTTTTTAGGGTTGGGATTGTTAGGTAATGGGTTAACCCTTTACCACAGAATCGAGACTTTTAATACCCCTGTGAAAGAAGCCCTTTGAAAACATTGTGGGAAAAGGAGAAAATGCTTTTCTTCCCTTCCTGAAACCAATCCATTTCTTTAGTCACATTTATTTTGTCGTCTGCAAATGCTTTCAGTTTGAACCAGTCTAAAATTTTGTCGCTAGGTAAAGGGTTAAGATCCTTAAGAAGAAAGCATTTGAAATCTAAATGGGAAAAGGAGGAAATGCAGCCTACCATTTCTTCTATTCAAATAATATTTTCTACTTTTCTACATACGAGGGCTGTTAGAAAAGTATCCGAAAAGGTTTCATAACTTTTTCATTTGTGCACTAATCGTGATGAAATTTTCAACACTGATACTTTCGGGAATTATGCTTATGGTCCTGCAGAAAAAAGTAAACTTTTTATACTTATGTGTTACCTACAGTCACTATGGCAATGTCAGGTGATGTCGAGCCGGGCAACGTCGTTAAATTGGTTAAACGATCACATATTTACCTGTTTCTAAAGGGATAAAAAATTGTATTTCCGACGTCAAAAATTGACCAAATTGCATGTGACGTTTTTGTGCACTTTTATCTTGACCAATGTAATGTCATTGGCTGTAATATGAAGTTATTTCCGTAAAAAAAACCAGAAGTTGAACACATCGCTCCACTGATATTGCAATGATGGCTCTAGAGAAGCGGTATTCAATAACATTGTGCGTGCTAATGGGAAAAACAAAATCAGAGACTATCTTTATGATAATGAATACCTACGGCAAAGGTTCCATGAAGAAATCAAGCATATATGAGTGGTACAACATATTTAACCCATTACCACACAATCCCTACTTTTGACGTCCCTAAAAAAGAAGCCTTTAGAAAACACTGTGGGAAAAGGAGAAAATACTGGTAACCAGCATTTTCTCCTTTTCCCACAATGTTTTCTACCCTTCACAAAACAAATTTAAAATTTTCAGTCACTTTTATTTTGTCGTCTGCAAATGTTTTCAATTTGGACAAACCTAAAATATTGTCGTTTGGTAATGAGTTAAGAATGATTCTACCCGTGATGTTGCAGAGCGCCAAAGATCTGGACACCCCAACATGACGTCGGTGACGTTTATGATTTCCCAATTGTTATTCGAAAAACGATTTGTAAAATTCCCCAAGATCAGTTCAAGTCCTGCTTTGACAAGTGGATTCATAGATGGGAGAAGTGTGTATAGTGTAGTGGAGATTATTTCGAAAGGGTGTGATTTTAAGATGTGCGGGAACGATTTTCCTGACGATGTATCCCATCCAGAAGTAAGTTGCCCCGCTCAAAGTAACCCTACGTTACCATAGATACTGTAGAATGAGCATTAATCCAAATGGTAATTTTTTTTCAACCGGATCATTAGCATAATTCACCGAAGTAACAGTGTTGAATATTTTATCTAGGTATGTTTGTAAATAAAAAAAAGTTATTAAACCTTTCTGGATACTTTTCTAAAAAAGCCCTCGTAGTTTATGGGGGCATACTGGAGTCACCTTGTATGTCTGTCTGTTTGTCTTTCTGCCTGCTGAAATCTTGCCTGGAGCATAACTTTCAAAGTTGACTTCAAACTTCATTTTGCAGATAGATCACAATAAGGACAAGTGCAGTGCACGTGATACATCAATCTGTCTTCATTATTCTTGGAGTTACTGCCCTTTGTTGTCGTACATTTTGTATTTTTCTCAGGTGCATTACTTCCAAAGTGTAAAAGTTATTGGTTTCAAGCTTCATATCAGATAGGTCACACTGAGGACTAATGCCGTGCAAAAAGTTACCAGCATTTTATCCTTTTCTCCCAATGTTTATAGAAGGCTTCTTCCTCTGTGTTGTAAAAATTAAGGATTGTTTGGTAAAGGGTTAATTTACCTCCAGAAACTTTGATGTTCAAAAAAGAGTTAATTGATACTTACCCAGCTTGTGAAAAGTGAAAAAAAAACAATGGTTTGAACCTATCTATCAAGGAATAAAAGGATAAAAAGTTCAAAAGTAAAAGCTTTGATCAAAACAAACCCACACATTAGTTGTAAAGAACATCAAAGAAAATAAATAATATATAACTGATTTAGTTTAATAAAATATTCACAGGATACTTAATTTTTATTTTAGGTGGAGGATGTGAGAAGCGACTCTGAAGATTCTGGTGCGGACTCTGACGATGAAAGCGAAGAATTGAACTATGACAAACCTGTTGAAAATGGACATACAGTGCCAGAAAATGATCAAAATTCTATATCTAAATTACCAGATGCCAAAATGAATGGAAATCAAAATTTGGTGCAGCAAAATGGGGCATCTACCAAAGTCAGTGAATCATAGATGCTTTAGACCAAGAACAGAATGCTAGCACCTGACTGAAATTGTCCATTTTTTGTTTTTGATCTGTATGTCTACCCTTCTGTCACACAGTCCTGAGTTTTAATGATTTTAACTCTTTACCACATAAGAAAATTTTAGACTGGTCCAAATTGAAAGCATTTGCAGATGACAAAATAAATGTGACTGAAAAATTAAAATTTGGTTTGGAAAGGGTAGGAAAGGGTAGAAAACATTGTGGGAAAAGGAGAAAATGCTGGTTACCAGCATTTTCTCCTTTTCCCACAAAGTTTTCAAAAGGCTTCTTTGTCAGGGTTGTTAAAAGTCGGGATTGTGTGGTAAAGAGTTAAGAAAGACGGCTATTGAAAATATTATTGAAAAAGGAGAAAATGCTGGCAATGAATATTTTTCCTTTTTCCCCATAACATTTTCTACCTTTTGTATCATGAAAGCCATGTCAGAATCTTTTATCAGCAAACGCTTGGAATTATGAAATGTCCAAAGTTTTGTTGTTTTCTGAACAGTTTCCTCTGCTCCTGTCAACAGAATCTTAGGCGTTCACAATTTGAAAGTATTTGCTGATGACATGTTAATTGTGCCTCAAAATTCTATTTAATGATAGAGAAATATTGTGGGGAAAAGATGAAACACTGGTAACTATCATTTTCTCATGTTCATATTATTTGTGCTGGAGCTATCTTCCCCAGCACTGTCAAAACTTTGGATTGTTTTGGTGAAGGGTTTGAATGTGTTTATACTCTCTACCAAATGACAAAATTTTAGCACCTGCAAACAACAAAATAAATGTAACTCAAAAATTGTAGGTTAGAAAACATTATGGGAAAAGGAGAAAATGCTGGTGACCAGCATTTTCTCCTTATCCCACAATGTTTTCTAAAGGCTTCTTTCTTAGGGTAGTCAAAAGTAGGGATTGTGTGGTAATTGGTTAACTGTGGCCCAAAATCTTTTAAAAGGTAGAAAATATTGTGGGAAAAAGAGAAAATGCTGGTAACTAGCATTTTCGCGTCTTCATATTTTTTTCTGAAAGCTATCCTCCCCAGGATTGTCAAAACTTTTGATTGTCTGGTAGAGGGTTTGTATGTGTTGTAATGTGGTTATGATAATCATGTTTAAAAAAATATATTTTACTACTTCAAATTTTTAATGATGAAATAAGAGTAAGAAGGAAAATGTCTCAGGCCTTAGCCGCTGATGTTGAAATATTTAAGTTCAAATTTGTAGCAAGGATGGAGGACTGCCAAATTACTCTGTAGCTCTCTCCACATTTCAGTGCAATGGTTGGTGGGCAAAAGCACAGGTGCCTGACATGTCTGGTATCATACCATCCCTCTATATAGATATAATTTATTATATCTATATAGAGGGATGGTATGATACCAGACATGTAGATTTATACTACAGGGCAAAGTTTTGCTGAAAAAAAAACAACAACAGCCAAAGTGCCTGTGCCTTTTGCCCACAGGTGCCTGACATGTCTGGTATATAGAGGGATGGTATGATACCAGACATGTCATATAATATATTATTATTATGTCTATATATTATATATGAGTATATTAATTTATTATATCTATATAGAGGGATGGTATGATACCAGACATGTCAGGCACCTGTGGGCAAAAGGCACAGGCACTTGGGCTGTTTTTTTTTTTTTTTTTTCAGCAAAACTTTGCCCTGTAGTAAAAAGATTTTACCACGCAAACAATCTTTTAGACTGTTCCTGACTCAAAACATGAACTTGTAGACAGTAGATTAACTCTTTACCATACGACAAAATTTTGGACTTGTCCAAATTGAAAGTATTTGCAGACAACAAAGTAAATGTGAATCAAAAATGAATTTTGACTTTGGAAGGGTTGAAAACATTGTGGGAAAGGGAGAAAATGCTGGTTACCAGCATTTTCTCCTTTTCCCACAATGTTTTCAAAAGGTTTCCTTCTCAGGGCCGTTAAAGGTCTGGATTGTGCAGTAAAGAGTTAAATATGGGTCAAGTGATTGGATGTGTGTCTCAAAGGTCAGAAAACATTGTGAGAATAGGAGAAAATATCCTATAATGTTTTTTAAAGCCATCTTTGACAAAGCTATTCAAAATTCTGATTTCTTTGGTGATGGGTTAAAGGAACAGTTATTTTGTATATTTTATTGTAGAAATATTTAGAAGAAATAGTAGAAACGGGATCAGTTTGGCATGAAACACAATCTGAGAACTATATATTGGGTTACTTACTGAGGTAGAAGTTTGTCAAAAAAACACAAAGTGCTGGTGGAAATAAGGACAGGTTTTATGATGACTAAATAGATGGTCGGATGAACCTTTATGTCCTTTTTCTCTTTTTTCCACAATATTTTTACACACTATTTGCATGCTGTTTTTCTGACAATATCTCAGTGTGATGGTTTGTGGAAAATAGAAACAGGTTTAATGATAACCACGAAAGCTGGTTGGAAGAACCTTTATGTTGCTTTCTAGCAATTTCTCATTTCACCACATCGTTTTTTCATGCTCTTCACGTATGAGAAAAAAAAAAGAAATAGGTTTGTCTTAATCAGTTAATTGAGAACATTTACTGACTAAAAAGTAAACATGGAACAAATAATGGGGTTTGTCTACCACGAAAGCTGGTTGGAAGAACCTTTATGTTGCTTTCTGGAAATTTCTCATTTCACCACAATGTTTTTTCACATTCTTCATATATGAAAAAAAAAAAAAAAAAAAATAGGTGGGTCTATATTAAGAGCATTTACTGACAAAAAAGGAAATATGGAACAAATGATGGGGTTTGTCTTGTAAAGAGTAGAAAAAATTATTGTAGAAAGAAGAGAAAATACTGGTTGGCATTTTCTCCTTTATCCACAATGCTTTTGAAGTCCTGCCTCCTCAAGGTCATTCAAACATGGAATTTTTTAGTAAAGGGTTAAGTCTTTACCAAACGATAAAATTATACACTGGTCCAAATTGAAAGCATTGGAAGCAGATGACAAAATAAAAGTGACTGAAAATTTGAAAGTTGTGTTGGGAAGGGAAAAAAACATTGTGGGTAAAGGAGAAAATGCTGGTTACCAGCATTTTCACCTTTTCTCCACAGAGCTTTCAGAAGGTTTCTTTCTCAGGGTCATTAAGAGTCAGGATTGTGTGGTAAACAGTTAACCCTTTACCAAACAACGGAATTTTAGACTGGTCCAAATTGAAAGCACCTGCAGACTACGAAATAAACATAACTCAAAAATTGCAATTTGTTTCCAGCAGGGTAGAAAACATTGTTGGAAAAGGAGAAAATGCTGGTTACCAGCATTTTCTCCTTTCCCCACAATGTTTTCAAAAGGCTTCTATCTCAGGGTCGTAAAAACCAGGGATTGTTTGGTAAAGGGTTAAACATTGGTTCATACTTATGATTCATGATTAACCCTTTACCAAAGAGCCCCTTGTTTTTATGACCCCGAGATAGAAGCCTTTTGAAAACATTGCGGGAAAAGGAGAAAATGCTGGTAACCAGCATTTTCTCCTTTTCTCACAATGGTTTCTACCTTGCTAAAAACAAACTTCAATTTTTTGAGTGTAGTACTGTATAAGTAAAAAATTTTTGCCAAGTGAAAATTCTTGCGATTTTGCAAATTTCGAAAATATGCAACATTTTCTCTTCGCATATTTTACCGCAAGTATACCAAAAAATAATGAATTCCTTTAGTTTGCAAACATTTAGATATCCATAATGTCCATAATCTGTAATACACAAATTTATTGTCATGTGTATATATCAACATATACAGTATTATGTAACCTGGTCTACCACAAGTGGGTACTTGTTCTGCCTTGCTTCAGAGCTAGCTTTTGTAGCCAACCTGTAGAGTGATTGTGGGTTTGATCTCTGCCTTGAGCAGGTTAATTATCATCCAATCACATTTGATGCCCATTAGTGATTTGCAGAAGATGCCAAATTAAGGGTCTTAGGGCTTGAGTGCTGCAAATGTTTGTTGGACTCGGAGAGGTTTTATGATGACCACAAGCTGGTCGGAAGAACCTGCATGTTAATAACAAGGCCTTGGACAATATGCTTTGAAGATGGCCTGTTATACTTTAACAGTTAACCTGCCTAACTATTTACCAATCAACAGAATTTTAGATTGGTCCAAATTGAAAGCATTTGCAGACAACAAAATAAGTGTGACAAAGGAATTTAAGTTTGTTTTAGGAAAGGAAGAAAAAATGTGGGAAAGGGAGAAAGTTACAGGCCAGAGGGTCTGATACCTGTGTTTGAATCTCTAGCAAAGAAAAATGAGTGTTGCAAATGTTTTGTGGGACTCAGCGACAGGTTTTATGATGACCACAAGCTGGTCGGAAGAACCTGTATGTTAATAACTAAGCCTTGGACCATACACTTTGAAAATGGTGTGTTGCTTTAACTGTTTACCACACAATGACAACTTTTGACAACCCTGTTACAGAAGCCTTTTGAAAACATTGTGGGAAAAGGAGAAAATGCTGGTTACAGGCATTTTCTCCTTTTCCGACAATGTTTTCTACCCTTCCCAAATCAAATTTCGATTTTTCAGTCACATTTATTTTGTCGTCTGTGAATGCTTTCAATTGGACCACTCTATGAATTTGTTGTTTGGTAAGGATTTGACTGTTAACTTGCTTAACAACTTAAATGAAACTTTTAGGCTGATACTTAAACCCATAATTTTGTTCTTTATTTGAAAAAAAATACTTTCTTGTCGGACGGTATAGATCCAAGATCAGACTGCACATTCTGTTCAGTCTGATCCTGATCTACACTGTCCACTAAAGGTCCATGAGTTGCACTTAAGAGCTTAGGCCTTAAAGTGACATCTCTACTGCCAGAGAGAAAACAAACACTGTTTACCCTTTACCCCATAAGGCATTTCTATGGTATCTCTAACTGACCCTAAATAACAGCTAGGATGAAGCTGTTTCTTACGGGTATATGACACCTATTGATAGTGTAGAAAACATTGTGGCAAAAGGTGTAATTGCTCATCACGATCAATTTCAACTTTTGCCACAATGTTTTCCAAAGGCTCCTACAAGCAATGCGTAGAAATGACTATCTATGGAGTAAAGGGTTAAGACTTGACAGTGTCACATTCTAGTGTCTAGCATCATAATTGTGTGTATGGGCTAAAGAAAGTGTAAAGATTTGTCCTAGATTTAATGCGGGAAACTGTGATTGTTATATATGTGGCTAGTCACAATAGAATGGAGTGCATTTTCTATCTGCCATAATCTGTGCAACCTTCCAACCATTTGGTATGAAGATGCAAGAGTTATTATAATTTCATAACATATGTCCTCTTCTTCAGAAATGTAACTTTTAATTATAATAATGTACACAAGCCTTCTTCTAGTGTCATCCTGTGACTGCTTTCGGCGGTACAATCACAGGATCACTTTAGAAGAAGGTGGTTGTACCGCTGAAAACTCATGTACATTATTATAAATAATTTCATAAAATATAGAAAATAACAGTTACAAAACTGGATGAAAAAGAGTGAAGATGTATGTTTAAATCCTCATTGCTGTTAGAATAGATCGTTTGGAAAAGGGCTAGTTTTTATCATCCTCGCTGACCCAGTTTCGATTTATACTGGCTGGCGTTTTCTCGTTCTCATGAATTATTCATGAAGCATTTTGATCGGTAATCTCAGTTTTTCTTTGAGAAAATTTAAACTATTTTTATCACAAATATGCCGTCATTTCTATTTTCAGTAACTGAAGAAATGAAATTGCCCTCACTACAAGAGAAAATGAATATTTTATTGATCTTTATGAATATTCATAGGAAACAAAGATTTGCCAGTCAATTTTCCCAGGAGTAATGCATGGAGAGTAACGTAATGCTAAAAACTGGGTTCCGAGGATGAGTTTTTATATGTAAAAAGTAGCTAATACTTTGTGTACTTTTGTTTTACAATAGTTAGTTCATGGGGATGGCCAAAGTTTTCTACGCATATTTTTTAAAGATGTTTTATGGTGCTAAATTTTCACTTTTATGTTGCAGATGCAATGTTTTCTAAATTGTTGTTAACTTTCTGTCTTTATTTTTGTCTCGCATTGAAATTTGAAGAACAACACAAAATAATGAGATTTTAACCCTTTACTCCATAAATACTCATTTCTACGCATTGCTTGTAGGGGCCTTTGGAAAACATTGTTGCAAAAGGTGAAATTGCTCGTGACGAGCAAGTTCACCTTTTGCCACAATGTTTTCTACGCTATCAAAAGGTGTCATATACACATAAGAAACAGCTTCATCCTTGCTGTTATTTAGGGTCAATTAGTGATGCCATAGAAATGCCTTATGGATTAAAGGGTTAACTCTATACTAAATAACCTCCTGTTTTTACTGCTCCGGAAGAAAAATGCATTTGAAATGATTGTGAGAAAAGGTGGAATTGCTTTCGGAAAAAAATCCAATCACTTAATCGAGTTTTTTCATGTTCAAATACGTGTCATGTCAATTTGAATGTGCCTGTGGTACACGGGTTTTATGAACTGTGTCTATTGGTAATTTTAGTGGTTATCTTGTTGGAAAAAAAAAATTAAACCCTAACCCATTACCACACGAGAAAATTTTAGACTGGTCCAAATTGAAAGCATTTGCAGACGACAAAATAAAGGTGACTGAAAAATTGAAATTTCCTCTGGGAAGGGTAGAAAACACTGTGGGAAAAGGAGAAAATGCTGGTTACCAGCATTTTCTCCTTTTCCCACAGTGTTTTCAAAAGGCTTCTTTCTCAGGGATGTCAAAAGTAGGGATTGTGTGGTAATGGGTTAAACTGCCAGAATGGTAAGTAAGATGAAAATTCCAAGCCTTTAGTAAATCAAAATTTTACCATTTTCCACATCATGTTTCAAGTAAAAGATTTTTTGTAATAGGCTGTAGAGTTTTGTACAGTTTGATGTTGATCAACACTGTATGCAAAGGTTTCATGCTTAGTAATTATGTTGGAACTCTTACAAAATATCTCTTTGCTTTAATTGGTTAACTCATTACCAAACGAAGAAATTTTAGGTTTGTTTAAATGGAAAGTATTTGCAGACGACAAAATGAAAGTTTCTGAAAATTTGAAACTTGTTTTGTGAAGGGTAGCATTTTCTCCTTTTCCCATTATGCTTTCTAAAGGGTTCTTTCTCAGGGTCCTCAAAAATAGGGATTATGTGGTAATGGGTTAATGCTTAACCAGAGAGCAATTTCTGGACTCCTTCAAATCGAAAGTATAAACAATGACAAATTCAAAAGTAACACAGATTAATCCAAGTTCTATGACAGCAAAGAAAACACTGTGGGAAAAAGTGAAAATTGCTGTTTTTACAATGTTTTCACAATCCTTCTCCTTCAGGTGGTTAGAGGTTGGAACTGAGAGGTAAATAGTTAATTATTTTTTGGGTATGATGTTGATTAAAATCAATTTTGATGACAGAACATACTATCTCATCCTTTATATCAATATTGTTCGGTACTTTTTGTGGTATACATGTACTTGCCATTTAGCATATGTTTTGTTTTGTGTATTTTGTTGTTGTTTTTGCTTGACAATTTTAACTTAACCCTTCCCCAAACAAGCCCTGGTTTTTACATGTCTGCAGTAAAAGTCTTTGAAAACACTGTAACGAGCAATTTCTCCTTTTCCCACAGTGTTTTTTACCCATTTTTAGACCTTTCTGCAATTTTCTACAACTTTAAAATTGCTGTCTGCAAACTCTTTTGGTTTGGAAGGGTCCAGAATTTATTGTTTGGGAAAGGGTTGAATCTTATGTATCAGTTACAGTTCTTGCAGTTCATATTGTGATATTGTCAAATACTTAGTATTGGGAGTTGGATAGAGTTATCCCTCTTTGAACACCGTAGTGCTTATGTGGCGTCAACAAGAGAAAAGAGGCATTTGGACATTTGCATAAAGTGTAGTCTTGGATCAGCCTGTGCAATCTGCGTAGGCTAATCCAAAACAACAGTTTCCGTTTTTATGTAATTTTCTGTTTTGCGCAAGTCTAGTGTAGCACATAATCTAATGTAGTCATCAAGTGCTGTCTCGGATTAGCCTGCGCGGACTGTGCAGGCTGATCCGAGACAACACTTTACGCAAATGTCCGAATGCCCCTTTTCGCACTTTGCAAGCCATATAAGAAAACAAACATGTCTTGCGAGATAATGGGACATTTGCAGAACTTGTGCAGTGCCTGTAACATACCCAAATTATTACAACGCCTGGAAAGAAGCATTTTGAAAACAATGTGGGAAACAAATTTCGATTTTTGAGTTACGTTTATTTTGTCGTCTGCAAATGCTTTCAATTTGGACCATTCTAAAATTCTGTCGTTTGGTAAAGGGTTGAGCAGACTCGTCAGCTGTTTTCATACAGAAATGTCCAATTGGGATAATGTAGAATTAATTAAACTCTTTATCAGACCACAAAATTTTAGAATGGTTCAAATTGAAAGCATTTGCAGACGACAAAGTAAAGGTAACTGAAAAAATGAAATTTGTTTTGGGAAGGGTAGAAAACACTGTGGGAAAAGGAGAAAATGCTGGTTACCAGCATTTTCTCCTTTTCCTACAGTGTTTTCAAAAGGCTTCTTTCTCAGGGGCTTCAAAAGTAGGGATTGAGTGGTAATGGGTTAAACTCTTTATCAGACCACAAAATTCTAGTCCGATCCCAGTTGAAAGCATTTGCAGACAACAAAAATAACATACCTCAAAAACTAAAATTTATATTGAGAAGGTAGAAAACAGCACTTTCTCCTTTTCCTATGATGTTTTCAAAAAGCCTCTTATTCAGGGTTGTGAAAACCAGGGATTGTTTGGGAAAGGGTTACATGAAGTGAATTAGTCAATTATCCAATACAATGCCTTTCTTGCCTCTATCAGAAGTGGGAGTTTTTTTGTCTGTTTGGAATATGCATTTGTCTCATTTGAATTTTTTATTCCTATTACTTACTAGTCCTAAATAGCAAACTTTTACTCTTATTCAATTTGAAAACATTTACCTACACTAAAATTTTGGTGCAAATAACAGAACCTGTGTTGGAATTATAGAGAGCATCATATGAAAAAGAAAGTACAGTTTATCAGTGTTTACTCATTTTCTCACGATGCCTTATGAATATATTTCTCCAGTCATAAAACAGGGTTTGTTTGGTCAAGCTTCAACATGATCCTGAGTTTTGAAAACCTTGTGGGAAAAGGAGAAAATGATATAAAGTAGAAAAAAGCCTTTTGAAAATCTTGTGGGAAAAGTAGAATATGCTGGTAACCAACATTTTCTACTTTTCTCACAAGCTTTACCTCATTTTTACAGAATATTTTCAGAAATTTGATAGATCGTCTGCAAATGGTATCAATTTGGGCAAGTTTAAAATTTTGTTGTTTGGTAAAGAATTAATTTGTTTGTCTTTTTTGCCTCTGGACTTACTGTCTTTGAATTTGTGGAATATTCTTGCCATGTAACATTTGTTTAGTTTTGTACGTTTTTTTTTTTCAGTGTCCGTTGGTTTTAATGTGAATAAAATGTAGTAGTTGAAGTTCTTGACAGTCAGTTAGTTTTAATGTGAACAAAATGTTTCAGTTAAAGTTCATTACAATTACATTCTAGTGGTAAAAGTTCTTTTAAATTTTAATTCATAAAAAAGTTCAAAAAAAGTTAAATGTACATGTATTTTGGTATACTCATGATTTTTATGCAATAAAGGGTTCCTTTAAGCTTTACAATTGTCTGTGTTTATTAACAGTAAGTTATGATACCTGTTCCCTAGCAGAGCTTTAACCTTTATTGTGCTAAATAACTAAAATGAGATTTTCAGTTTGATAATAAACACCCAAATTTTGCTATTTAACTCTGTACCAAACAACAAAATTTTAGACTTGTCAAAATTGAAAGCAGTTGCAGACGACAAATTAAAGATGACTCAAATTTTAAAGTTTGTTTTAGAAAAGATAGAAAATGCTGTAAACCCGCAGTTTGATAAAGGGTTGTTTAACCCTTTACTAAACAATCCCTGGTTTTTACGACCCTGAGATAGAAGCCTTTTGAAAACATTGAGGGAAAAGGAGAAAATGGTGGTAACCAGCATTTTCTCCTTTTCCCAAAATGTTTTCTACCCTGCTGGAAACAAATTTCAGTTTTTGACTTACACTTATTTTGTCGTCTGCGAGTGCTTTAAATTTGGACCAGTCTAGAGTTAAAGTCGGTATCGAGTGGTAAAGGGTTAAAAAATCTCTGCATCTGCAAGTGTAGATCTAAGATTAGACTGCACGTCCACAAAAGGTCATTTAGTTGCACTAAGCAGCCCAAGGGTTTATATTTAACTTTACCAAACAACATAATTGTAGACTTGTCCAAATTGGAAGCATTTGCAGAGGACAAAATTAATGTGACTCAAAAGCTGAAATTTGGTTGAGCAGGTGAGAAAACATTGTGAGAAAAGGAGAAAATGCTGGTTACCAGCATTTTCTCCTTTTCCCAACAATGTTTTCAGAAGGCTTCTTCCCCAGGGTCATAAAACACATAATTTTTTGGTAATGGGTTAAATGGTATTGCGCAGGAGTAAAAAAAATGCTGGGGTTGTATGTTGGTTAGTGCCCATCTCAGCTAAAAGGCCCGATTATAATCAGGATTCATCCCTGTCTCAGTGTTAAATCCTGGTTTGGAAAGCAGCCAGTGGTATGGAAAGAATGTTGTGTGAAGGAACTGTTGAAGGTAATTCTACGAAAGCATGGATAAATGCACTAGCCATTGCAACATAACTGATAAAGGAAAAATTGAAAGAAGTTTTACCATCAACAAAGAAAGACAGAAAAAAATCTTCATCCATCATCCCTGATTCCATTATCTCACGCTAGGTAGGATTCTTCAAATACACATTTATCTAATTTGGGTTTTCTTGATGCAGAAGCAGACTTACTTTTCAAAAGGACAACAGGTGCTGTTACTTTGCATTTCATTATAAAATGAAAGTTTACTCAATGAAACGGTACCCTGTGCAATATATTCAGCGATGTTCTGGTTACACCGTTTTAGCAACACTGAAATTGTCGTCTGCAAATGTGTTCAATTTGGACAAGGCTAAAATTTTGTCGTCTGGTAAAGGGTTAATTCAAAATCGTGTATGATATAAAGGTCTGTGTGTAGTGTGATAAGACAGCAAAATTTCATCTGACTTGCCAGACGTTTTGTCAGCAAAAGTATCAAACAATGAAGCCTTTAATCACACAATTCCGAGTTTTTTGCCTAGAGGCAAAGGCTTTCGAAAAAATTTTGGGAAAAGGAGAAAATGGAGGTAACCAGCATTTTCTCCTTCTCGCAGAATGATTTTACCCTTTTGATGACGATTTCTAACGTACGAACCAAATTTAATGTCGTCTGCAAATGCATACAACTTAGACAAGCCTAAACTTTGAATGTGTGGTAAAAAGTTAAAATCATTGCAGGAAACTGAGAACAATTTTGTCTTCTAGCAGGGATTCTATATAACGTTATGTATGATCCCTGCTTCTAGTAAAGGGTCAAAAGATTATCAGTGCCAGGACCTAGGCTGCCCTTCAACAAATATCAAAATTTTAGATTTGTCCAATTCAAAGCATTTACAGTTGACAAATTAAACCTTTACCAAACGACAAGATTCTAGCCTTTTCCAAACTGAGAGCAGTTGCAGACGACAATTTCAATCGAGATCAAATGCTGCAACTGTTCAATACAGAAGAAAAATATTGTGAAAAAAGGAGAAGTGCTGGTTACCAGAGTTGAATACACGAATGCAAGAAATATTGCCTCAGATTAATATTTGCTTGTTTCAAGCAATTTCTCCATTTGCAAAGTCTATGCTTTCAAAGAGATGATCTCCAACCAGACGAAAAAGTCGTCTGCATTTTTTATTTTTTAATCATCCTTTCCGGGTATTATACTGTGCCGATTCGGCAGACAAAAGCTTGATCAATGCAAGCGCTTTTTCCGTACGGAAGAACTTTAGTTTTCGTCTCCGGTTTTCGCGTCACTTCAAAACAAGATATAGAAATGTAAAAGCGATCAAACTGTATTTCCAAAACTTAAAAACAAATTAAGCCTAAATTACTGGGTTTTGAACGGTGCTTAAGATAAACGTAAGGGGTTCTTTGTTGTAGCAGCCGTCGATTTTCATGTGTTTTCGCGTGTAAATTGCGGAAGAATTTTCGTGGGCGTTATCATGTATTGCTGCCATGTTCATAACCTGCTGCACACACCGTTTTCGAGGGACTGAATTGACAATTTTAGCTTATGCTTATTCAAATGAAGAAATAATTATCAAAAACATATTGCAACCAAACAAATCAATTCTAAATGTCTCCTAGAATAAAACCTAGTACAGATATCTGCACCCTACCTTCAGTCTGAAGGTGTCTGCTCCGATGCTATTTTTGTGACTGGTCTTCGCTAACACCTTCATATCAGCCATTCATTGAACCCGTATGGAAAAAATACGATTTTACCCGCATCTTTTCGAACGGCTCTATGCGACAGAATTTCAAATGACAACTAATAAAATGGGCATGGATTGTGAGATAAATGATTAATCTTTACAAAAAAACTGATGTTAGTTAATATCCAACTCTTACCTTTGTGCAAATCTGTACTTTTCAACGTAAATAATCGTTGACCTACTTCACCAGAAATCAAAACATGGTGATCTTTTCAATGCGCATGTCTCGGCAGAAATCGCAGTATCTCTGACACGCTACAGGATGGTTTAGTTGCGAATTTTGCTGTAAACAAACGCACCTTGATCAAACTTGGCTGTATAGGGTTAGGGAACCAGACTGTACAAATTTCAAATTCCGTTGAGTGCGCATGCCTGACTAACGGAAGTCGCCGTGTTAGTTGTTTACAAATTATGCAGGATTTATTTACGTTGGGAAAAAG
The DNA here is from genome assembly GCA_943736015.1 of Tridacna crocea. Classification (NCBI taxonomy): domain Eukaryota; kingdom Metazoa; phylum Mollusca; class Bivalvia; order Cardiida; family Cardiidae; genus Tridacna; species Tridacna crocea. Next base: position 24,889,712 of record OX031069.1, read on the forward strand.
GTAAATTCCCATTGATTTAATTGGTATTTTGCAGCATATTTTGTGTGCTCTTAAAGATTAATCATTTATCTAACGATCCATACCTATTTTATTAGCTGTCATTGGAAGTTTTGTCGCATTGAGCCGTTCGAAAAGATGCGGGTAACATCGTATTTTTTGCAGAAGGGTTTAATGAATGGCTGGCCTGAAGGTGGTAGCGAAGACCAGTCACAAAAATAGCATCGGAGCAGACACCTTCAGACTGAAGGTAATCTGCACCCCAGATATCTGTTCCCAGAGGCGATGTTACTCTTTGATTGGTCGCCTCTGAGCACAGAGAAAATTCAGACAAAACCAGTGAAAATCTCCACTCAAATTTTGTGTCTAAGTTTGAATTCTCAGAAATTCAAAAATAAAGCACAAAACAAGGAGTTGAACATAACAGCTATTAGCTGTTACTTGCATATCTAGCTAACCTTTGTTTTAAAAACAAATATTTTCATTTTAACACCAATTATAAGAAAAATAGCTTATTTCATCTGGTACTCTAGTTGTTGATTTCCCCTAAAGAACGAAATGAGCACTATTCATGATGAATTCTGTCTGTATTTTTTATGAGAGTTACATATTTTGACCGACTTATATAAGCTGTTTATGTAATGAAAGGTTTCATGATTTATCTTTAGTCATGTTTGTTACTAGAAGTTAGTTGCATTTCACTGCAATACAGATTAAACTGAATAAACAGAAAGTCAGTATAGCACTCCATGTTTGCTACCAGAACATTTACAATGAATTTGATCAGGAGATGGTACAGTGCACAATAAATGTTGAAATATGAAAAACATCATGAGACAAGTCTATAACCATATAAATGATACTTCAGTTACCTACAGAACTTAGGAGGAGTTCAGGAGGAGTTCATAAATAGAGAACTGGAAAAAGAGAATGTACACTAAAACTCAACTAGCGTAAGAAAGTACATATACCATCTTAACTCTTTACCACACGACAAAATTTTAGACTGGTTCAAATTGAAAGCATTTGCAGCAACAAAATAAAGGTGACTGAAAAATTGAAATTTGTTCTGGGAAGGGTAGAAAACACTGTGGGAAAAGGAGAAAATGCTGGTTACCAGCATTTTCTCCTTGTACCAGTGTTTTCAAAAAGCTTCTTTCTCAGTAGGGATTGTGTGGTAATGGGTTAAATATATTATATTACATTTCTAGGTAATTTCTCTTCAGTTTTTGAAGTGGAATGACAGTGATGAATGAATTTCATGGCACCTAATAAAACTCTTTTGACAATGCAACCAGAATAAGCAGGATAAGCAGTCAGCAAAAATGGGGGCCTTTGGTACCACAATCAATTTGTATGCACTTATGATCTAGGACAGATTATGAATAGTTTTAACATCATTTTATTATAAAACAAAAACTAATAAGTGTCTGAACAAAAGCTTGGGAATGTTTACTCTCAGTGACAGTGAATGTTCTGGAAAAATTATTCCCATATATGCAACCGAACAAAATAGATCACAGAATTATCTTATCTCATCATAGATTGGAATTTGTCTCATAACTCCAATATGGTCACAACTTTTTAGCACCAAATCTCTGATCACATGTCAAGAGATTTTTAGGATTAAACTTATGAGAAAGTGAGGCTCAAGCAAAGGCTTGTTATGCACAGCTTTAAATTTCAGTACAATGTTTTTGGTTTTTGTCTGCCTAACACTTTACCAAATGACAAAATTTTGCAGACAACAAATTAAATGTAACCCAAGAATTGAAATTTGTTTCCAGAAGCAGAGTAGAAAACATTGTAGGAAAAGGAGAAGATGCTGGTTACCAGCATCTTTCTCCTTTTCCCATAATTTTTTCAAAAGCTTTCTTTAATTAAAGTTAGATAGTTAAAAGTCGGGATTGTGTGGTAAAGAGTTAAAGACAAAAAGAAGTCTTCTGCCAAAAATAAAAGTTCAATTGTATCAAAAGTGGACTAGACTGTGTGAGCTTTTTTTGTTTTGAATATACATATGCAAAACTTTGTAAGTCTGATAAGACATGGTTAACCTGACCTAGATTTTTAATCTTGCAACAAAGATATTTCAGTATGGAAATAACCCCTCCACCCACTAATAAAACTACAATTTGTAGGCTGATTTTTATCAGAATGCAGAACAATACACAAAATTTTGAAAAAAAATCAAAAGGAGACTGATCTTGATAAATGGTTTGCTCCTTGTTTTGCATTTTTCATAATGTCCTTAGAAATTGCCAACTGCTCAAGGAGAAAAACACCTGCAACCACAGATAAGTTGAATTTTTACAGCTGTGGATAGAGGTATTGTTAGATTTGGTAATATGTAAGGCTTTGCATGGTAAGATAACATGAATTGCTTTTGAACTCTCTACCAAACGACAATGTTTTAGACTTGCACAAATTGAATACACTCGCAGACGACAAAATAAATGTGACTCAAAAATTGAAACTTGACTTTAGAAGAGAAGAAAATACTGTTGGAAATGGAAAAATTGCTGGTTACCAGCATTTTCTCCTTTTCCCACTATGTTTTCAAAGGGCTCTTTCCTCTGGGTCATTAAAAAAACAGGGATTGTTTGGTTAAGGGTTAAGACTTTGTAGATCAAGAGTAGGACACACAGAACATGCAGTTTGATCATTGAACTAGAATATTATGCAGTTGATTTTGATATAGCATGGTATAAACAGCTTAAGGATTGAATGATGTTTAACTCATTACCAAACGACAATATTTTAGACTGGTCCAAATTGAAAGCATTTGCAGACAACAAAATAAAAGTGACTGAAAATTTGAATTTTTTTTTTTTTGTGAAGGGTAGAAAACATTGTGGGAAAAGGAGAAAATGCTGGTTACCAGCATTTTCTCCTTTTCCCACAATGTTTTCTAAAGCCTTCTTTCTCAGGGGCGTCAAAAGTAGGGATTGTGTGGTAATGGGTTAAATGATGTGTTATGTTACCTCCAGTATCTTATCCAGAACATCTCGCAAAATATAAGATAGTGTAGGCTCAAGATCAGACTGCATTTCTGATGGCTGGATACAGAGCACCAGATAAAGGGAGTGATTTTGATTTCAAAATTGAAAATATCAGTTATTCTGCACTAAACCCTATGTTATGGGCACCGAGACGATTCTATTGAGTACCCACAACATAGGGTTTGGAAGAGAAATAATGGATTTAGAATACCACAACTCCTTCTTATCTGGAGCTCTGTGATAATTTTATATTTCAGCTATCAGAAAACCTATCCTGCATGATGAAACTTGCCCGCCTCACCAGAGCTCAAAGACTGACCATGCGTGGATCGGTACAAAGTTTATTCTCACAGAACTCTTTTCTTGGATATTCTTTCAAAGGATATAGAAAATATGAGGGTAAACTACAGCTTCGTAGTGATAAATTGGTAAAGCATGCATGGATGTGGTGCATGTGCGATGGATATATTAAACAAATATCATCTCCCACGACACATATAACTTACCGAAGCTACAGTCATCAGTCACACAGAGAGGGAAAAAGTTCAAGGGTGTGGTTGGGTGTGGTTGGTGGTGTTATGATGGCAATTGGTGTTTTTTACAAGGTTGGTATCAGAGACAGAGGTAATTGACCCATTACATTGTGGATGCATTTGATCCTAAGTTAACTTTTTACCAAATGACACAAATTAAGACTGGTCCAAAATGAGAGCAATTGCAGGTGACATATTATATTTAGCTGAAATGATGGTCCTGGGCCCGTATTTACCAACCATTATTGAGAATATTCCTAGTCTTATTCTCCAAGGTTTTCTAAATTTGTAAGTAACACAACCTATGATTGGCTAAACCGGATCAGAAGTTTTGTTATTTACAAATGTAGAAAATTCTGGAGATTAAGACAAAGAACGTTCTTAAGATCTTAAGAATGGTTTGTGAATACGGGACCTGTTTGTGAAAGTGTAGATAACCCTGCAGGAACAGGAGAAAATGCTTGTTAGTAGCATTTTCTCCTTCTCCCACAAGGTTTTCAATGGGCAATTTTTTCAGGTTGTTAAAACAGGATTTGTATGATAAAGAATTCAGCAATCACCAAGGGGAGACACACATTACTTTCATCTGAAAACAACAGTTACTGGTAATTTAACTCTTTACCAAACGACAAATTTTGGGGCTGGACCAAATTGAAAGCAACTGTAGACAAAAAATTATATCTGGGTTATATGATGATTTTGGACTTTGATGGGAAAGAAAATATCGTGGAAAAAGGACAAAATGCTGGTTGCCAGCATTTTCTCCTTTTCCCACAATGTTTTCTATAGGCTTCTACCTCAGGTTATTAAAAGTTGGGAGTTCAAAAAGTTATCAAGCTCCTTTGAGATCAGTTGAGGTTTTTCACATGAATTGCAAGATCCACATCGGCAAAAATCTGCATAAAAAATGTTGGGGCGAAAATTGGTACATGCTCTTGTTTTAGCAATTTTTATTTTACCCTACTGTTTTCTGAAGTGATCTGTTGCATAAAAAACTGTTGTTTGCCAGTGGAAATGATTTATTGATACTTTTTCATAGGGTTGCAAGGGCTTCTCGGATTGCCCAATAGAATACAAATACCAACAGCATAGATACTGTTGGCTTTGTGAAAGCTGAAAAATCTGAGCAATTTTTTCTACTGAAACAATCTTTCATGTTTTGGACTGTGGTGGCCATGGTTGTGGGGTAGAGCATTGGCCTCATAGCCATAAGGTCCTGAGTTTGATACCAGGGGCCGGGACTGGGTGTCAACTTGGGGATTTTTCATTGACCCACACATTTGGCGTGACTACTGGTGTAGTTACCTGGAAGCAGAATCGAGAGAGATTAGTATAAGTTGTAAGAACTTGTTTCTCAAGTGATGTAAAATAAATATGTTTAATCCTTTACAGTCCCTGGTTTCAGGACCCTGGGAAACCAGTATTTTCTCCTTTTTCCACAATGTTTTCTACCCTGCTGGAAACAAGTTTCAATTTTTGAGTTATGTTTATTTTGTCGTCTGCAAGTGCTTTCAATTTGGACCATTCTAAAATTTCGTCATTTGGTAAAGAGTTAAACAGAGCAATCTTTCATGTTTCACGATAAAAAGAAAATATTTTTATAAACTTATGCTATTATGACATTTCTATGAGTAGGCTTCAAGAGATACACAGAAAGCTCAAGAGAAGACAAGTACCAACAACATAGATACTGACAGCTTTGTGAAGTCTCAAAATATCCTGAATGAAAATATCAACAGGAAAATCAGTCTGTCAGAGGCTATTGAAATCAGCAAAGATATTTTACAAAGGATAAAGGTATTTGTAGTATTGCTTAACCCATTACCACGCAATCCCTACTTTTGACACCCCTGAGAAAGAAGTCTTTAGAAAACATTTTGGGAAATGGAGAAAATGCTGGTAACCAGCATTTTCTCCTTTTCCCACAATGTTTTCTACCCTGCACAAAACAATTTTCAAATTTTCAGTCACTTTTATTTTGTCATCTGCAAGTGCTTTCAATTTGGACAATCCTAAAATATTGTCGTTTGGTAATGAGTTAAAACCTTAACTCTTTACCAAACAACAAAATTTTAGACTGGTCCAAATTGAAAGCATTTGCAAATTACAAAGTAAATGTGGCTGAAAAATTGAACCTGGACTTTGGAAGAGTAAAAAACATTGTGGGAAAAGGAGTAAATGCTGGGTACCACCGTTTTCTCCTATTTCCACAGTGTGTTCAGAAGGCTTCTTCTTTGGGGGTCGTTAAAACCAGGGAGTGTTTGGTAAAGGGTAAACTCCCTACCAAATGACAAAATTTTAGACTGGTCTAAATTGAGAGAATTTGCAGATGACTTTTGAGATTTATCTGAAATTATTACAATAACGACTGTGTCGAATCATTTCGCCACCTCGCTGGGGGCGACATGATTCACCACAGCCGTGAACAAGTTTCCAAGTCCCCTGCCACCTGGCCGCACAACTGATATTGTTCAGCATTGATTGAGGAATGAACCCCGTCACACTGACTTTAATCATTTTTTGTAAAGAAAATGTCTTAGCTCCGTAATTATTTCTAACCCAGCCTCCTCAAGAAAAACAAAGGTAACTTATACTACTGATGAGTGTTTATTGATTGATATGAGTGTGATGCAATGTGATCACATGATGGGCTTACCTGAAATAGTTTGTACTGTTCAACCCTTTACTCCATCATTTCTATGCATTGCTTGCAGGAACCTTTGGAAAACATTGTGGCAAAAGGTTAAATTGCTCGTGACGAGCAATTTCACCTTTTGTCACAATGTTTTCTATGCTATCAAAAGGTGTCATATACACATAAGAAAGGGCTTCACCCTTGCTGTTATTTAGGGTCAATTAGAAATATCATAGTTATTATCTTATGGGGTAAAGGGTTAAAATAGCAAAAGGAAGGTAAGTTTACTAAACTAGAGACTGATAAAGAGTTCATCAAAAGCAACAAACAAGGCAGAGGAGCATGCTCCTTTTCCCAAGTCTTTACTGTCTTTGTAAAATTTTCTGTTCAGCCCCTAATTTATACACATTGTTTATTTCCATGTAAAGGACGAGACAGGAAGTCCTGGAATGGTTATAGCTGTATCTGTAAATGGAAGCACAGTCTGGTCCCAGGGTATGTCCATCTGAATTCATTGATTATTCTTTATTAAGAAAAAATAAACCTTTGTTCTTTTCACATGTGTATCCTTTGTGTGCATTGTGCAAGTTACGGTTTTGTCCAAAAGAGCCTGTGCTTCTATCACCCCAACTCGACCAGTTCCATAACTACATTTAACTTGTTACCGACAAAAAATTGGACGACAAAATAAATGATAATCAAAGATTGAAATTTGATGTCGATAGGGTAGAAAACATTGTGGAAAAGGAGAAAATGCTGGTTACCAGCACTTTCTCCTTCTCCCACAATGTTTTCAAAAGGCTTCTTTCTCCGGGTCTTTAAAAGTCGGGATTGTGTGGTAAAGAGTTACCAGCATTTTATCCTTTTTCAACAATGTTTTCAAAAGGCTCCTTTCTCAGGGTCGTTAAAAGTCGGGATTTTGTGGTGAAGAGTTAACCTCGTCTGTATCCTGTAGGTTGTCATTTTGAAATACTGTCACCTCGTCTGTATCCTGTAGGTTGTCATTTTGAAATACTGTCACCTCGTCTGTATCCTGTAGGTTGTCATTTTGAAATACTGTCACCTCGTCTGTATCCTGTAGGTTGTCATTTTGAAATACTGTCAGTCACATGATTGTAGACATGGCGGCGTCCTTGAAAATTGATTATCAACTCTGGCAACCAAAGTGATTTATTTATGTGTTGATGAAGTCTGTGTATAGAATTGACAAATTTTTACAAAAAGAAAATGGCTTTTTATGGATCCATAAATGCTGTCCAGTGATGATTTGCTGGCTTTAACTCTTTAACAAACGACAGAATTTTAGACTTGTTCAAATTGAAAGCATTTGCAGACAACAAAATAAATGCAAATCAAAAATTGAAAATTGATTTGGAAAGGGAAGAAAACATTGTTGGAAAAGGAGAAAATGCTGAGTTGGTACCATCATTTTCTCCTTTTCCCACAATGTTTTCAAAAGGCTTCTTTCCCAAGGTTATAAAAACCAGGGATTGTTTGGGAAAGTGTTAAGGGATCACAGAGTTGTATTAAGCCTGCCTTTGCTAGAACATGGCTTTTGTGTTACAATTTCAGGTTTAGGCTACGCAGATGTTGAAAACCGACTTCCGATTACACCAGACTGTGTTTTGAGGATAGCTAGTATTAGTAAACCCATCACCATGGCAGCTGTTGCTAGGTTAATTGAGAATGGTGACCTTGACATCGACAAACCGGTACAATACTATGTGCCAAGTTTCCCTGAAAAAACATGGAAAGGTGAAAAGGTCAGAGACTTTTGAGTACACATTCATGTATTTCTTTGATAACCTTGTACCAGATGGCAAAAATTTTAGTTTATTCAACATGGAAAGCGTTCGCAAATGACAAACGAAATGGCTGAAATAATGAGATTAACTTTAACCATTTGCTAGACAACAAAATTTTAGCCTTGTCCGAATGGGGAACGGACAAAAGCCCACTGGGACAAAAGCTACTAGGACAAAGGCCCACTGGACAAAAACCCACTTGGACAAAAGCCCACTAGGACAAAAAGCCCACTGCTAATTTCGGCAGGGAGGACAAAAACCCACCGCTATTAAAAATGTGTTACAAAATCATTTTCATATCATTTTTGTTAAAAAGCATTTTCTGCTTTTCACATATTGTTTTCTACTTTTCTGAAGACAAGTCACTTCATACATGTATATACAATTTTTTAGCTCACCTGAGCACAACGTGCTCAAGGGGAGCTTTTAGGATCACCCGGTGTCCGTCATGCGTCAGTGTGTCGTCTGTCGTCAACAATTCTTTAAACATCAACTCCTCCTAAACCGCTGGGCGGATTTGGACCAAACTTGGCTGGAATGTTCCTTTGGAGGTCCTCTTTAAAAAGAGTTCACAGAATTTGATTCCATCAAAAACTCTGGTTGCCATGGCAACCAAATGGAATTTTCTAGGGAATTCTTTAAAAATCTTCTCCTCTGAAAACACTGGTCAGATTTTAAAATAATTTCACAGATATGTTTCTTGGGTGACCCTTTTCAAAACTTGTTCGTAAAATTTTGATCCGTCAAAAAATGTGGCTCTGGTGAATGGGGGCTTCTCGCACCATATAGAAATGAAGGAATTCTTAAAAATTCTTCTTCTCTGAAACCGCTGGTCAGATTTTGAAATAATTTCACAGGATTGTTCCTTGGGTGACCCTTTTCAAAAAGTGTTCGTAAAATTTTGATAGGTCAAAAAATGTGGCTGTGGTGAATGGGGGCTACTTGCACTATATGGAAATTCTTAAAAATTCTTCTTCTCTGAAATGGCTGGTCAGAATTTGAAATAATTTCAGAGGGATGCTCCTTGAATGACCCTTTCCAAAAATTGTTCGTGAAATTTTGATCCGTCAAGAAACACAGCTCTGGTGAATGGGGCCTACTTGCACTATATGGAAATGAAGAAATTCTTAAAAATTCTTCTTCTCTAAAACTTCTTGTTAGATTTTGAAATAATTTCACAGAAATGTTCCTTGGATGACCCTTTTTAAAAACTGTTTGTGAAATTTTGATCTATCAAGAAACATGGCTCTGGTGAATGGGGGCTTCTTGCACTATATGGCCATGAAGAAATTCTTTAAATTCTTCTTCTCTGAAACGGCTGATCAGATTTTGAAATAATCTCACAGAAATGTTCCTTTGGTAACCCTTTTCAAAAATTGTTCCCAAAACGCTGATTTGTCTAGAAACATGGCTCTGGTGAATGGGGGCTACTTGCACTATTTGGCCATGAAGAAATTCTTTTTCTTTGAAACGGCTGATCTCACAAATGTTTCTTAGCTAACCCTTTTCAAAAATTGCTCTAGAAATTTTGATCCATCAAGAAACATGGCTCTGATGACTGTGGGCTATTTACACTATATGATATGAAGAAATTCTTAAGAATTCTTCTTCTCTGAAAGGGCTGATTACATTTTGAAAGAAATGGCTGTGGATCTCTCAGAAATTCAGGTGAGCGATCCAGGGCCATCTTGGCCCTCTTGTTTAATTAAATACATGATTGTAACTAAAAGTGGGCTTTTGTCCAGTGGGCTTTTGTCCTAGTAGGCTTTTGTCCTAATGGGTTTTTGTCCTACACCTTGTCCAAATGGAAAGCATTTGCAAACAACAATTTCAGTATGCCTCATACGGTACAATTTTTCTTTGATAGAGTGAAAAAACAAGAAAATGCTGGTTTCCAGCATTTTCTCCTTTTCCCACAATGTTTTTAAAAGGCTTCTATCTCAGGGTCGTAAAAACCAGTGATTGTTTGGTAAAGGGTTAACCCTTTACCACACAATGATGCCTTTTGACGACCCTTGGAAACAAGCCATTCGAAAACATTGTGGCAAAAGGAGAAAATGCTAGTAACCAGCATTTTCTCCTTTTCCCACAATGTTTTCTATCCTATCAATAAACAATTGTACCATTTGTGCCACTCTGAAATTGTAATCTGCAAATGCTTTCAATTTGAAAAGAACTAAAATTTTGTCGCCTGGTAAAGGGTTAACCCTTTTGCATGTGATTCCCAAGCTTCTTGATCCAATAGAATATGCCCTTTGAAAATATTGTGAGAAAAAGAGAAAATGCTGCCCATCAGCATTTTCTCCTTTTCTCACACTATTTTCTATGCCATCAAGAACAAGTTTTACCATAAATTTTGATCTACATTAGAGTAATCATCTGCAAATGCTTTCATTTTGGACAGGTAAATGATTTACTTGTGTTGTGAAGTGTTTACCCACAAACAATCGTACTTTACATTTGTAATAGATCAAGTATACTTAACTTACAAGAGAAACATTTAACCCTTTACCACACAATCCCGACTTTTAACGACTCTGAGAAAGAAGCCTTCTGAAAACATTGTAGGAAAAGGAGAAAATGCTGGTAACCAGCATTTTCTCCTTTTCCCACAATGTTTTCTACCCTTCTTAAACCAAATTTCAGTTTTTCAGACACAATTGTTTTGTTGTCTGCAAATGCTTTCATTTTAGACTAGTCTAAAATTTTGCTGTTTGGTAAAGAATTAAAAGACAGGAAATGGTGGACTTTGATTACATTAGAAACAAAAGTCATCTTGGTAAACGGAGTAACATTTTCTTAGTATTAGATATCATATATGGGGAAAGAGATTAATCTCTAGTGGTAAGATTTTGCTTCTTTTCCACACTGTCGCCCAACAACATGAAGGTTGATTGATTGTATGGTGTTTAACGCCATTTTCAACTTTATTTCAGTTATGTCAGGGTGGCCAGTGCACCTTTCCATGCATTGTTGGAGTTTCTTTTACCAGTACTTCGCACAATTTCCTTTCCAAGCCACCAACTGCTTTCCCACATGATCATTGTGGAAACAATGGTCAGCGCTGGGAGAGGAATGAATCCTGTCACAGTGACTATCATCAATCCTCGGAAAGAATTTGGCCGATCCAGGGGTCGAACCCTGGACACCATGTTCTCAAGTCCTGCACGCTACAGACTGAGCTACCGGGGCTCAGCACGATGTGAAGGGGCATAAAGATTAACATTTGTGCACCTCTTGTACTAACAAACTTTTTAATATTTTAATCAGGTTACCATAACAACTAGACATCTGTTGAGTCATCTTAGTGGAATTCGTCATTATGATAAAACATACATGAAGAAACTAAATGATGATAGTAAACAGGTAAGGTTTTTGTTCTTTTGTTTTTATAGGGCTAAAAGCAATTTTCATTGCTTCTTGGTTCAGGGTTTAACTCTTAAACGATTACCATACGACAAAATTTAGACTTGTCGAAATTGAAGGCATTTGCAGACGACAAAATAAATGTGGCTCAAAAATTAAAATTTCTTTTGGGAAGGGTAGAAAACATTCTGGGAAAAGGAGAAAATGCTGGTTACCAGCATTTTCTCCTTTTCCCACAATATTTTCTAAAGGCTTCTTTCTCAGAGTCGTCAAAAGTAGGGATTGTGCGGTAATGGGTTAACCAAACAACAAAATTTTAGACGAGTCCAAATTGAAAGCATTAACATACAAAAAAGTAAATGTGACTGAAAAATTCAGATTGTTTTTTGGAAAAGTAGAAAACATTGTGGGAAAAGGAGAAAATCCTGGTTACTAGTATTTTCTCCTTTTCAATTTTTGAGTCACATTTATTTTTAAGGCTGCAAGTGCTGCAATATTCTAATTTGGTAAAGAGTTAACCCTTTACCAAACAGCAAAATTTGGAATGTGACCAAATTGAAAACATTTGCAGATGACAAATTAAACATTGATGAAATGATGATTTCTCTCTTTGATAGAGTAGAAAACACTGAAGGGAAAGGAGAAAATGCTGATTACCAGCCAGGGCTGAAAAATAGTGATAAAAATAGCTGGGTCCGAGACCTTTTGGCCCGTACAACATGAGGGTCCGAAGTGTACTTGGGCAAGTCTGTGTTTTTTTTCATTGTTGTGTGTGTGTTAGTCGGGAGTTGAACGGTTGCATAGTGGAACGAAACCCACGACCAACTTTCATTTCGATGTTCAAGGAACCAACCTGTTCTTTGTTCTCATACAAAATCTATCTACCTCTAATTATGAAAGCTCTGTTCTATTTTCTGCCGGTGTTTTCCATTTCAAATTTGATGAAAACCTAGGTTTGAATGTACATTTTTCCATAAACTTTCAGCGAAAAGCATCGACGATTTATTTGTAGATTTTAACTGGCTTCACCACATGTAACTGATGACAGGCATACTGGGAACCAGGGAAAACTGTAGATTTTACAATGACATAAATAAGTCTATGTGATAGCGTCCTCGGGCGGCTGGCGTACCGAAAAATCTCGAAGTGGTTCACTTTAACACGAAGATGGTCCTAAACAAACAGACCTGAATTTTCATTAGAATGACTATACTAAATTCAACGATTTAAGTCATTCTGAATTTATTTCCGGGCATCAGACTTTTTACTTTGAAGACTGAACAGGTCCAATCTCCATTTTGACAGGTCCGTCGGAACCTGGCCTTGTTCTTTTGCCTGGGTCCGATCTCCATTTCAGTAGGTCCTGGACCTCGGACCACCGCTATTTTTCAGCCCTGCCAGCATTTTCTCCTTTTCCCACAGTGTTTTCCAAAGACTTCTTCTTTAGGAGCATTGAAAGTCAAGATTGTGTGCTAAGGACTTAAATGGGTAAGATAGATGAGCTACATCTGTCTTTGAAAACAACTTGTTCATCATGTCACTATATCTAAAACCTCTACAAAACAATCCCTGATTATGTAAGACCCTTCTGAAAACATAGCATAAAAGTATGTTTAATGAAAGAGCAAACCCTGGTAACCAGAAATTTCTCTGTTTCCCATCAAAATTTTCTTCTTTTTCACAGAAAAAGTCTTGATGTTTTGAGCTACATTAAAGTTGTTGCCTGGACGAGTCTAAAATTTTCCAGTCTGGCAAAATGTTTGGAAATGAAAAAAAGTACAAATTGTGAAAAAAAGAAAAACAATGAAAAATGGAGAGCTAATGAACAATACACAATTTATTCATGATTTGTCACTTTTTCATGACATATTAAACATCACATTTCATTTAACCCTTTACCAAACAACAAAATTTTAGATGGGTCCAAATTGAAAGGATTTGCAGATGACATAGTAAAAGTGACTGAAAATTTGAAGTTTATAATGGGAAGGAGAGGAAACAATGTTGGAAAAGGAGAAAATGCTGGTTACCAGCATTTTCTCCTTTTCCCACAGTGTTTTATAAAGGCTTCTTTCTAAGGGTTGTTAAAAGTCGGGATTGTGTGATAATGGGTTAATATAGAAATCCAACCAGTTTTATAAATTGGCACTTGAACTGGCTTCTAACAGATTGTGCCTATTTTTTGTAGCGCTTGCATCTGTGGTTTTTGGCAAAATTGTTCTATAATATTGGGTAGACAGTAAATCAGAATTTATGATCTGTGTTTGTTCTTTATCTAAACCATAGTTGTTACTTTTGTTAGAGTTTGATAAGCTTTTATATCACTGACCTTCTCTAAAGACAGGAAAAGATGAGAGTTCAAAGTCCAGCCAATCAGAATCAAGCAATAACAAAAACATGCACAACCAGTCAACATCTGTCTCAAATACGAAAAAACCAACTAACCAGGTGGAATCTAACCAGTCTAGTCAAAAGGGATCTACAGTGGATGGGATGGAACTTGATGAATACTACATTCAGAAACATTTCAATACAGTGGAAGAAAGTCTGAATCTATTCAAGAATGATCCTTTAGTTCATAAACCAGGTACTGTTGTCTTGCTCTTCTCATGAATAGCATCTTTTTATCCCCCGCCGTAGGCGGAGGGATATAGTTTTAGCGTTGTCTGTCCGTGTGTCCGTCCCGGCAAATATCTCCAATACCATTGGACGGAATTTCGTGAAACTTTATACACATGTACAATGACCCATTCTCCCGAGACATTTTTTTCTTTTTTTGATTCGATGCAAAATGGCCGACTGAGAGCGATTTTAAGTTTCACTTAAGTAACACTTAAGTACACTTTTGATGTTTGGAGTCTTCTCTTCAAAACTATACAAAGTTTTTACATTGTTTTTACAAAGTTTTTACATTGAACTTGTCACATCTGTCAACCTCCATTAGGAAATGCAGGAAAAGAAGTTTACCTACGTTGACCGTGCAATACCACAGTTACTAGTATTTGCCCTTGTTTTTGTAATAAGGTGTCATGGAAAAAGGGGGTTTCATGTTATATTTCATTTCATTTCTTGTGAAGGGAACTCCTTCCACATTTGTTGAAGGAATTGAATGCAATTTTGACAGAATATTTTTTGTCATGTGACCTATTGCATATTTTCAACATTTTGCGATTTGTAGCTGCGTCATGAAAAAAGGGGGCTTCATGTTTTATTTCATTTTATTTCTTGTGAATGCAACTCGTCCTATATTTCTTGACAGAATTGAAAGGAATTTTCACAGATTGTTTCTCATCATTTGACCTATCGCATATTCTCAAGGTTTTACTATTTGTAGCTGCGTCATGAAAAAAGGGGGCTTCATGTTTTATATCATTTTATATCTTGTGAATGCAACTCGTCCCATATTTCTTGACAGAAATGAATAGAATTTTCACAGAATGTTTCTTATCATCTGACCTATCACATATTCTCAACGTTTTGCAGTTTGTGGCTGCGTCATGAAAAAAGGGGGCTTCATGTTTTATTTCATTCTATTTCTTGTGAAGGCAACTCCTCCCACATTTTGCAGATTTAAGTGGAATTTTTACATTATCATGTGACCTAACACAATGCCTCCCACATTTCTTGGCAGATTTGGATGGAATTTTCTCATGATCATGTGACATAGGGCATATTGTCAAGGTTTTTTGGATTTGTAGCAGCATCATGGAATAAGGGGGCTTCATGTTATAATTTAATTTTTCACCTGTATCTCTTTAATTACTGGACATATCTCAACAGATTTGGACGAGATTTTCACAGATCATGCAACCTAGCACATGTTGTCAGGGTTTTGAAATTTATCACAGTATCATGGAAAAAGGGGACTTCTTGTCAAATTTAATTTTTTATCAGTGTATCTCCAACTTTTGCACATTATTTTCATAGAACTTCATATTTTTATTGGTTGATCAAAGCCAGTGACCAGTGAGTCAATTGTGCATTCGTCTCTCCATGCATCTGTCTGTTCGTAAACCTTTTAGATCACAAGTAATACCATATATCCTTTCAGCTAGCCAGGCAGGTGCTACAAATTTCAACACTTTAGTCTCTAGCTACCTGCTTGAAATGGCAGCAATGTGGCGGCTTATATTGTGAGAGGGGTTTTTATGTATATTTCCTTTGTTTGTTTTCATTTTATGAAATGCCAAGTTCTGCAAAAAGGGTACTTAATGTATAATCCTGTAATGGACCTCTTTTATATTTTTTTTATGCAATGAAATCCTGTGCCATGGAACAAGGGAGCTTAATGTATAATTTCATCATGCACCAATAACAAAAAGGCCACATGTACATGCAAAACACAATACCTCTTATACGTTTGTATCAAAAAAGGTCTATTTCGGCGGGGGATGTCATTTCAACAAAATTGCTTGTTTCCCTTGTATATGACCAACAACTTCTTTTTGTTTGCAGATTTCTTTTGAAAACATTGTAGCAAAAGGCAAAACTGTTTATGAGGAGGTTATTAGTTGGTAAAGAATCTTTGGAAGAGACTGCCAGTAAATCTTGTGAAAAGTCTTTATGACTTCTCAGAAAAAAGAAATCTGTGGACAGCAGTATCTTGGTCACATTATTTTTTTAACCTGTTTAACCCTGGTAATCAGCATTTTCTCCTTTTTCTACAATGTTTTCTTTTGTATCACAGACAATTCCAATCATCACAGCCACATCTATTTTGTCTGTATGGATGATACTTAACCCTTTACCAATAAAAAAAATTTGAACGCGACCAAATTGAAAGCTATTGCAGTCTTTGCAGATGACAATTAAATGTATGTTAACCCATTACCACACAATTCCTACTTTTGAAGACCCTGAGAAAGAAGCCCTTAGAAAACATTGTGGGGAAAAGGAGAAAATGCTGGTTACCAGCATTTTCTCCTTTTCCCACAATGTTTTCTACTCTTCACAAAAATTTCACGACCCTGAAAAGGATTCCCTTTGGAAACAATGTGGGAAAAGGAGAAAATGCCGGAACCAGAAATTTCTCCTTTTCCCACAATGCTTTCCACCCAATCAAATGTTAAAACCACCATTAACTCATTACCAAATGACAATATTTTAGGTTTGTCCAAATCGAAAGCATTTGTAGATGACAAAATAAAAACGACTGAATTTTTTTTGAAGAGCAGAAAACATTGTGGGAAAAGGAGAAAACTCTGGTTACCAGCATTTTCTCCTTTTCCCATAATGTTTTTAAAAGGCTTCTTTCCTAGGGTCGTCGAAAATCATCATTGTGTGGTAAAGAGTTAATGTCTATCAAAAAGAGTAGACATAAACAGAAACTCTTGGCTAAGCTTTGTCATTACCACACAATCCCTACTTTTGACGACCCTGAGAAAGAAGCCTTTAGAAAACATTGTGGGAAAAGGAGAAAATGCTGATAACCAGCATTTTCTCCTTTTCCCACAATGTTTTCTACTCTTCACAAAACAAATTTCAAAATTTCAGTCACTTTCATATTTTCGTGTGCAAACAAGCCTAAAATAGTGTCGTTTGGTAATGAGTTAAATGTATTTCAGGTACAAAGTTTTTGTACACAACTCATGGCTACACCTTGTTGAGTGCCGTTGTTGAGGGTGTCACAAAGACTCCCTTTGACAAGCATCTGATATCCATGCTTAAAGATCTTGGAATGGACTCTACTTATTTGGATGAAAATGATCCCATCATTTACCATAGAGGGAGGCAAGTTTTATGGCCATGAAATATAATTGTGGTATTTTATTATCTTTTTCCACATAAATTTATCTTTTAAAACAAACAATCCCAGGTTGCAAGAAACCTTAGAAAGAGGGCCTTCGAAAAAACTATGAGTAAGGGGAAAATACTGGTAAACAGCATTTTGTCATAATGTTTTCTACCCTATGTAGCCACATTTTATGTCTTATTAGCTCACCTTTGCACAAAGTGCTATAGGTCAACAATTTCTTTAAATATCTTCTCCTCCTAAAACATTTGGCTAATCTTCATGAAATATGGCAGGAATGTTCCTTGGGTGAAGCTCTACCAAAATTGTTCAAAGAATTTAATTCCACCCATTATTCTGGTTGCCATGGCAACAAAACGAAAAAAAAAAAAATGAAATCTTTGAAAATCGTCTTCTCTGAAACTAGAAGGCTTAGAGCTTTGATATTTGGTATGTAGCATCTCCTAATGGACCTCTACCAAATTTGTTCAAATTATGCCCATAGGGTCAAAACTGGCCCCGCCCCGGGGGATAACGAGTTTAAGCATAGGAACAAAGAAGGAAAACTAAAAATCTTCTCCTCTGAACTTGAAGGCGTAGAGCTTTGATATTTGGTATGTAGCATCTCCTTGTGGACATCTACCAAGTTTGTTCAAATTATATCCCTGGGGTCAAAACTCACCCCACCCCAGGGGTCACAAATTTGAGCATAGGAACAAAGAAGGAAAACTTTAAAAATCTTCTCCTCTGAAACTTGAAGGCGTAGAGCTTTGATATTTAGTATGTGGCCTCTCCTAGTGGACCTCTACCAAGTTTGTTCAAATTCCCACAATGTTTTCTACCCTTCCCAAAAGAAATTACAATTTTTGAGCCACACTTAATGTTGTTGTCTACAACTGCTTTCAGTTTGGACAAGTCTACAATTTTGTTGTTTGGTAAAGAGTTAAAGCATTTGCAGGTGACAAATTCAATGTAGTTCAAAATGAAAATTTTCTGACATAGGGTAGAAAACACTGTGGGAAATGAAGAAAATGCTTGTTATCAGCATTATCCAAAGCCACCTTCAAATTTCCCAGCATCATTAAAACTCTGGATTGGGTGTCAAACTATCAATAGTTCCTTCTGATCTTAATCCACTCTGACCCTAAAAAAAACTTCTTGGGTTGCTGTCAACCTTCAAAGAGTTGAGTTTGAAGAAAAAGTCTGATGTTCCTTTTTTTTTTTTTATATGTAGGAACTACAAGAAGAATAAAAAAGGCCGATTAATCAACACTCCATATGCGGATTTATCCTACAAGTGGGCTGGAGGAGGTTTGCTTTCAACTGTACATGATGTTTTAAAATTTGGAAACATCATGCTGTACAGTTACCAGGCAACAAGTTACCATGATGACCAAGGTAAAAGGACAAATACTGATAGTAAACTAGGGTCAAGGTCAGTATTACCTGGATACCTGAAGCCAGAAACCATGAAGATGTTGTTTACTCCGGTCGAGCGCGCATACTTTGAAAATAGCACAACTGGTGAAAAGTATGGCATGGGCTGGAGTGTTTGGACAAAAAAGCAGAATTATGGTTGTTGCCGGGAGCAACGATTCATTGTGTCTCACACAGGTGGTGCCTTAGGTGCGAGTAGTGTTTTACTTATTTTACCTCATGAAGATGAAGAGCCTCCTATCAAGGGAAATAACACCACTGATATTCAAGCAAGGACAATTGGTGGATCCCCAAAAGGAATTGTTGTCGCTATTATATCGAATATGACCTCTGTTGGGCTCAACAAAACTGCTTTAGAAATTGCTCAAGTTTTTGAGAGGGTTGTCAAAGGATGACAATAGTTTTTATTTTAACTCTTATTTTTTTATTACAAATATTCTGGATTTATTTATATTAAAAGCTTTTGTATTCCAGTTTAAAATTGCTCAAACACTTACCTCTTTACCATACAATCCCCACTTTTAACGACCCTGAGAAAGAAAGCCCTTGAAAACATTGTGGGAAAGGGAGAAAACGCTGATAACAAGCAATTTTCGATCCATTTTTATTTTGTTGTCTTCAAATGCTTTCAGTTTGAGCTGGTCCAAACTTTTGTCGTTTGGTAAAGAGTTAAATGTGTCTTTAAAATTGTTAAGAGTTAACTCATCTGTTAGTCCTCTACAAACAACAAGATTCAAGACTCATCCAAATTGACAGCGTTTGTAGATGACAAAATATCAGTAAAAACAAAATTTGTCTTTCAAAGAGCAGAAAACATTGCTGGTCACCAGTATTTTCTCCTTCTTCCACAATGTTTTCAAAATCCTTTTTCCCTGGGCCCATTTAACCCTTTCCCAAACAATCCCTGGTTTTTATGGGTCTGGAATAGTAGCCTTTTGAAAACATTGTGGGAAAAGGAGAAAATGCTGGTAACCAGCATTTTCTCCTTTTCCCACAATGTTTTCTACCCTATCATAGACAGAAATCATCTTTTCAGCATGAGTTGAATTGTCGTCTGCAAATGCTTTCAATTTGGTCTAGACCAAAAGTTTGTCGTTTGGGGAAGGGTTAAACCCCAGATTGTTTGGTAAAGGGATAATCTACATGGATAGGGTATAATACACAAGTAAATGTTTGCTGAGCCCAGTAACGTACAGGATTTGAAACTAGGAGGCTTGCTGATTCTCATGTCCATAGATTAATGATAAGTCACTGCAACAGAATTTATTCCTCTCACTGCTGATTGTATCTCCCTTGATGGTTACGTGGGAAAGCAGCCTGTGGCTTGGGAAAAATGTGGGAAGTACTGATAAAAGACTCCAGGAAAGCATAGATACATGAAGGTACATGGGATATAGACAGATATTGTTGAAAAACAGCATTGAATACCATATAGACAAACAAACAAGTAAATGTGATACTGTTAATGTAACAAGAAATGAAGATCATTATGACTAACTTCTCCTTCTACCCTGATCTTTCTCAAATTGATCTGCTACAAAGCTGAAATTCATCCATTGTTGGTATTGTATTAAGTTTTTACCACAAAATGTTTGACTTGTCCAAATCTAAAGCATTTGCAAATGACATGTTTAACCCTTTACCACACAATCCCGACTTTTAACGACCCTGTGAAAGAAGCCTTTTGAAAAAATTGTAGGAAAAGGAGAAAATGCTGGTAACCAGCATTTTCTCCTTTTTCAACAATGTTTACTACCCTTCCCCCAAAAAAATTTCAGTTCTCCAGTATCTTTTGTTTTGTTTTCTGCAAATGTTTTCAATTTTGACCGGTCTGAAATTTCATCGTTTGGTAAAGAGTTAATGTTGTTGAAAATATGGATTTTATATTTGAAAGGGCTGAAAACTTTGTTCTCAAGGGAAAAAATGCTGGTTACCAGCATTTTCTTCTCCTTTAATTCTTTACAACACAATCCAGACTTTTAACGACCCTGAGAAAGAAAGCCTTTGATAAAATTGTGGGAAAAGGAGAAAATGTCGGTAACCAGCATTTTCTCCTTTTTCCACAATGTTTGCTACCCTTTCCAAATCAAGTTTCATTTTTTGATTCACATTTATTTTTTCATCTGCAAATGCTTTCAATTTGGCCTAGTCCAAAACTTTTGTTGTTTGGTAAAAAGTTAACTCTTTACCATACAATCCTGACTTTTTACAACCCTGAGAAAGAAGCCTTTTGAAAACATTGTAGGAAAACGAGATAATACTAGTAAGCACAATGTTTTCTACCCTTTCCCCAAAAAAATTAAAATTTTGAGCCACATTTCTTTTGTCATGTGCAATTGCTTAAATACTCTTTTATATGACCGAGCTCCAGATAAGATGGAGTGACAGTACTCTAAATCCATTATTTATCTTCAAAACCCTATGTTGTGGGTACTCATTAGAATCGTCTCAACGAGATGATTCAAATGAGTGCCCACAACATAGGGTTTAGTAGAGAATAATTAATATTTTTAAGTTTGAAATCAAAAATCACTCCCTCTATCTGGAGCTCTGATATAAGCCATGCTCTGACGAAAAGGGTGTTTCACTCTTTACCACAAAATCCTGACTTTTAACGACTCTGAACAATAAGGCTTTGGAAAACATCGTGGGAAAAGGAGAAAATGCTGGTAGCCAGCATTTTCTCCTTTTCCAACAATGTTTTCTACCCTATCAAAGGCAACAATCATACTTTTAGCAACATTTTTTTGGTTGGATGAGTCAAACATTTTGTTGTGTGGTAAAGAGTTAAGGCATCTTCTCGATGCATTATGTCTTGAAAGTTATCACATAATTGTGAATCCATAACACTCACTTTGCCTAAGAAAGTGCTGAATCGTGAAGCAGAATGCAGAAATTTAACATGAAGCACCAATTTTTTAACTCATTGCCAACCGAGAAAAGTTTAGGTTTGTCCAGATTGAAAGAATTTGCAGACATCATAATAAAAGTGATTGAAAATTTGAAATTTGTTGTGTAAAGGGTAGGGAACATTGTGGAAAAAGGAGAAAATGCTGGTTACCATCATTTTCTTCTTTTCCAACAATGTTTTCTAATAGCTTCTTTCTCAGTGTCGTCAAAAGTAGGGATTGTGTGGTAATGGGTTTAACTCATTAACCATACGACAAAATTTTAGGTTTCTTCAAATCGAAAACATTTGCAGACAACAAAATAAAAGTGACTGAAAATTTGAAATTTGTTTTGTGAAGGGTAGAAAACATTGTGGGAAAAGGCTTATTTCTTGGGGTCGTCAAAACTAGGGATTGTGTGGTAATGTGTTTAGCATGTTGGCCTGCTCAGGCTAACCTGGGTTGATGCTTTTTGCAAACGCAAGAAGCCTTCTTTTCACAGGGCATTGGCTTATGTATATTTAGAGTGAACCCTTTCTCAAACAATCCCTAGTTTTCATGACCGTGAAAGACAACTCTTTTGAAAAACATCTTGGGAAAAGGAGAAAATGCTGGTAACCAAATTGAAACTCATTCCATATGGTAGAAAGCATTGTTGGAAAGGGAAAAAAGTGCTCATAACCAAATTGAAATTTGTTCTGTAGGTTAGAAAACATTGTGGGAAAAGGAGAAAATGCTGGAAACCAGCATTTTCTCCTTTTCCCACAATGATTTCTACCCTACAGAACAAATTTCAATTTTTGAGTTGCATTTATTTTATCGTCTGCAAATCCTTTCAATTTGGACCAGTCTAAAGTTTTGTCTTTTGGTAAGAGTTTCAAGAAGAGTAACAACTTTTAACTACTAGGTTTCATTTGAATTTATTTATTTGACATGTACATTGATTATGAAATAAGGGACGTATTCCTGGTCTGTGTTCTCGAATGCTGTTCTGGAATGTGCGAAATGAATATTTTAGAACACAATACACTGTTCTGGAAGTATGTTCTGAATGGATCATGTTCGGAACATTGTTCTAAGCCATATCAAAATTGAAAGTACACTGGCATGATAGCTGTTCCAAGAGCTACCGTCATAGCTCTGTTAGTCAAGGAAATAATTAGCTGCAGAGAGAGAGTAGAGACAAGTATACTATGCCCATATTTATGGTATTCATGTTGCAAAAAAGAACAATTGCAAATTTTGCCATGACACTTGCCGTCTTTCAACCATCTTGTATCACATAGCAACCGTTCAGCAGGTGCACTACACCTCAACTGGAATAGAACCGTCAGAAAATGTTCTGAAGAACATGGTAAAGTGTTCCGAAATACTCCCTTGACCTAGAACATCTTAAGAGTGTTCGGAGTAGCGAAAGGAATACGCCCAAGATCTCACAACTTAGATCAACCACTCTCACTGATGAAACTCAACCAGAGCTTGCACCCTGACGAGGGCAGTTCCAAAAGTTGACCCTGCTCAACACAGAAATTGAACAGGAACTTCTGATGTGAGGGGCCCACACTCTATCTCCCTATCCACTAGGTCAAAGTTCGAACACTATGACGATCTAAAGCCCAGCTCTTCCCAAATACAATTTTTCACTGTCTCATTGTTCAATACAGCTTTTGAATTTCTAGGAAAAGGAGTAAATGTTTGTATACAGGGATTGTTGCTTTTCCAGACCTGATTTCCATCTTACTGAACAATAGCCTTTCCTATTCTCAAAATATTGGTCTTTTGTATTCTTCGTTACAGCTTTAGGCAAGTCAAAAAGTGAGCTGTGAAGTAATTGGTTAACCCATTACCACTCAATCCCTACTTTTGACGCCCCTGAGAAAGAAGCCTTTTGAAAACACTGTGGGAAAAGGAGAAAATGCTGGTAACCAGCATTTTCTCCTTTTCCCACAGTGTTTTCTACCCTTCCCAGAACAAATTTCTATTTTTCAATCACCTTTATTTTGTCGTCTGCAAATGCTTTCAATTTGGACCAGTCCCAAATTTTCTTGTGAAGTAATTGGTTAAACTCTCCTAATACTGTCCGGTTCAAACTGGTATATTAGCTTTACGTAGAGCAAGACATCCAGTCACAAGGTCGCTTGGCATCATTTTGATTCGAGAAAATTCTTCACTTGTTGTGTATCGCAGTTTTGTCTGTGGATCTGTGTACTTGGCCTTCAATATATGATAAAAAAGCATGATTTTTCAAAATTCAAAGTTTTAATGGGGATGGAAAGCTTTTAACAACACTGCTGGAAAATGAGAAATTGCTGGTAATCAGCATTTTCTCCTTTTTTCCACAATATATTCCTCCCTCTTGAAGATAAACCCTTTACCACTCAACAAAACTTTAGACCAGTCTAATAGAAAGCATTTGCAGATGACAGTTTTAATGTGGCTGATATGAAATGATTTTTAGCTCCACTGGCCGAAGGCCAGCGGGCTTATGTCATAGGCCTGGTGTCAATCTGTGTCCGTCCGTGCGTGTGTTTACTTTTATTTCAAACATCTTCTTCTCTGAAATTACCCATCCATATTTGATGAAAAATCAGAGAAATGATCCTGCCATGGTCCTCTTAAGAATTTCTTGAAAGAATTTGATTCCTTCAAAAACTCTGGTTGCCATGGCATTTTAACACAACACTGTCAAAAATCTTCTTCTTTGAAACCACAAGGCCCAGGGCTACAGAATTTGCATGTAGCTTTATCTAATGGTCCTTAAACAAGTTTCTTCATCTATAGGCCTGGGCTCAAAATTTACTCCATTCCAGGGATCACAAGTTTAACATGGGCTTCAAAATATAGTCACTTCAATATAAAAAACATTAATCAAGGGAAATAACTCTTTTTATAAAAGATAAAGTTTGTTACTATTTACCTCCCTTGATTATCAAACTACAGTGATAATGATTGGTGCTAGATATTAAAGGTGGCCCTTCAGAAAATTTTACAAAAATACAAAGAAATTATCTGTATACTCCCATAGCCTTATAATTTTCAGTCATAAAACCCCAGTCGTCGAAAACCATCCGACAACAAGAGAATTTAGAGATTTACTACAGCCCAGGTTTACACTGAAGGGAAACACCGTCTATTTTTACATCAGCTACTCGCTCATTTACATACCGGAAATATATAGACGAAGCTTCAAACGTAGCATTCATAGTTCTAGACATTTGGAAAGTAATTACATTTGTTATGTTAGGGAATTTTAGAGTGAGTAGTCACGTGCTACTCACTTAACCTTCCCACAATGCTGTTTTGATTTTTGGCGGGAAATCTAAAAATAGCTTAAGAGGCTACGTAGCCTTTTAAGGGAATACCACCCACAATTTTTTTTTTTTAAATTTTATGATTCTTGATTACTGATGAATTGTATTGTTTTTTCATATAAATTTCAGTGATGCATATATTTTTAAATTTGGTGTGATGTGAAAATTCTAAATACCCACCTTTAAGTTATTTGATAGAAAATATAGTGTTTTCAGGGAGAGTGATTTATTTGATGCTAATTGTTATGCTTATGCGAATGGAATAATAAATTTATACAAAGGTTTCTATCATTCAGAGTTTTTTTCCATAGAACTTTACCTTTCATGCCAATGAATTAACCTACGTGTATTTTAGGCCAAGGAGAAATTACTCATCACAGCTTTTTTTATGCTGGAAAATATCGAGGTGCTGAGTGCTGTGCAAGGTACATGTGCAGTTAAAGGAACCACAAGTCACATATGTATCGGCCAATCTAAATATGCAGTCTTAATGTTAATCAAAATTAGGACATCACAACAAGATCTGATTTGCTACATGAAATGTCTGACTGACTAAACCAAATTGTTTATAAATAAAGGTCTTGCTCTTAGCTCTTTACCAAATGACAAAATTTTAGACTATAGTCCAAATTGAAAGCATTTGCAGACGACAAAATAAATGTGAATCAAAAATTGAATTTGCTTTTGAAAGGGAAGAAAACATTGTGAGAAAAGGAGAAAATGCTGATTATCAGCATTTTCTCCTTTCCCCACAATATTTTCCAAAGCTTTCTTTCTCAGTGGCGTCAAAAGTAGGGATTGTGTGATAAAGGGTTAACTCTTTACCAAATGATAAAATTTTAGACTATAGTCCAAATTTAAAGCATTTGCAGACGACAAAATAAAAGTGACTGAAAATTCGAAATTTGTTTTGTGAAGGGTAGAAAGCGTTGTGAGAAAAGGAGAAAATGCTGGTTACCAGCATTTTCTCCTTTTCCCACAATGTTTTCTAAAGGCTTCTTGTTGTCTGCGCATGTCATATTCTTCAAAGATTCGACTGTCTTATATGACACATCACTAGCCCCGAAAGCAGGAAGACTGTAATATTACGCTCTATAAAGTAGTAATGTAGAAAATACCTTTTATCAATACGTTTGAGGAGAAATGAGACCTGCTTTAGCTCCAGATTTCTCTAGACTGCTAATCATAGCTGAGTGAATTGCACGAGATAGCATTTTATTGAGTAAACGTTTATTCTATTTTGAAATTCAAAGTAATGGTTGTCGCGTATGAAAGTGGTTCGGTTCTGTACCCAGGATGCCCAATTTAGATAGATGAGTATTTATAGAATGCCATCTAGCGGGAGATAATGAAAGGCTTCTTTCTCAGGGGCGTCAGAAGTAGGGATTGTGTGGTAATGGGTTAACTCTTTACCAAATGACAAAATTTTAGACTATAGTCCAAATTGAAAGCATTTGCAGACGACAAAATAAAAGTGAATCAAAAATTGAATTTGCTTTTGAAAGGGCAGAAAACATTGTGGGAAAAGGAGAAAATGCTGGTTACCAGCATTTTCTCCTTTTCCCACCATGTTTTCAATGGCTTTCTTTCTCAGAGTCGTCTAAAGTCGGGATTGTCTGGTAAAGAGTTAATCAAAATTAGGACATCATAAAAAGATCTGATTTGCTACATGAAGTGCCAAACTGACTAGACCAAATGGTTTAGCCAATTCAGGGAGGCTGGGGAATATTGTCCAAGAAATGGAAAATGCAATGACTTTGACTAAAATACTGTTAAAAATCATATCAAACATCATACAAACAAAATTCAACTAGAACTGTCACAAAAAACACACAAATACCCCCTTTCTCTCTTTTCCACTCCACCCCTGCTTTCATCTTTTAAGTGAACACCATAATCAAAGAACAGAAAAATGATTTTTAAAACAAAGATCACAAGTGACCTTCACCTTTGACCCAAAACAAATGCTACATGAGTCAAACAGCTATACAGTTAGAGCACAGGAATGATTTTCAAATCTAAGTTCACCTGTGATCTTGACCTTAAGACCCACATGACCCAAAAACAATAGGGTCATGAGAAATACTTGTAAAAAATTTCAGGGCCCTAGGTCAAATGGCTTTTTAGATAGAACTCAGAAATCAAAAATTCTACAGATTGACAGATTGATGGATGGATAGACAAGGTGAAACCAGTAGGCCTATACCACCTACTTCAAAGGTGGAGTTTGTGTGTGTGTATGGGGGGGGGGGGGGGGGGATTAAAATAAATTTTAACATGACACAAAGGATTCTGCTCTATAAACACAATGCAACAAAAGCATTGTAAAATCTGCATCATTCTATATAGAGTGATGTCATTCTGTGTAATGTAAGTAGGACATTTGTGTTTTCAATCTGTATATGTAAACTTGTTTTCCTTCCATTAGAGTTGGTCATTTTAGAATAAAAAATTATCTTCTTTCTATCATGGTTTATCGATCAATAAACCATGTGAGTAATCAATAAACTACTTGGGCTATTGCCCTGGTGGATTATTTATTGTGCCTCATAACATTGGTTTATTGAACCATAAACCATGATAGAAAGAAGATTATTTCTTAATTAGAGATGACTTACTGGCAGTCCGGATAAATCTGAATACTTCATGGCAGGTTTAAATGATGGCGGAGCATCCAACATGTTATCTGTAAGTAAATGACATTTGTTAACTCTTTATTAACCCATTACCACACAATCCCTACTTTTGATGACCCCAAGACAGAAGCCTTTAGAAAACATGGAGGGAAAAGGAGAAAATGCTGGTAACCAGCATTTTCTCCTTTTCCCACAGTGTTTTCTACCATTCACAAAACAAATTTCAGATTTTCAGTCACTTTTATTTTGTCATCTGCAAATATTTTCAATTTGGACAACCCCCAAATTTTGTCGTTTGTTAATGAGTTAAACAACAAAATTTTGGATTGGACCAAGTAGAAAGCATTTGGAGATAACAAATGTAGTTACTTTTGTACCAATCATTTTTGTTTTTAATAGGGTATGAAAATTGAGAGAGAGGGAGAGGCTTTGACAAATGCTTTGGAATACATGTATGTTGTATGCAATATTGACTATGTATACTTGTACCTCATTCTTTTGACGACTCTGAGAAAGAAACCATGCGGTTTAGCCAGTGTTCAGGTAAAATGGGTCTGTCTTATGCAACAAGTTAGAAGAACCTTACAAAGATGCATTTAACCCCTTATTCATAGAGGATGACTCCTTTGTTTTGCTGTGGTAAACAAACAAAGGCTTCTTTTCCAAAAACAAAAGAGAAATACAAAAAATTGTGTGAAATAAAAAACACTAACATGTTGTATCTTCTTGTTTCCAGGGTAATGCCTTTTCAGCAGCAACAATTTGTTTCAAGTTTTTCCAAGCTCTGGTCTTTTTATTTCCAGAGGATTCAAGCCTTGCATGCTGCAAAGATAAATTCGTAAGAAAAATAAGAAACAGGAATTGGGAAAGAAAAGAAAAATCAATAAAGTTCTATGCACAAAGAGGGCACATCAATCTTACTAAATATTTAACTCATTGGTGTACAAGTATGTGTATGGCAATTTGTCCCTCTCCTCTTCAACTGTTTTTTTTTTATACTGATGAAAAATGAAAATGACTTATAATGAACCTATCTTAACCCTTTCCCAAACAACAAGTTTTAGACTCTTCCAAACTGAAAGGGTTTGCAGACGACAATTTCAAACTTGATGAAAATGGTAGAAAGTTCTCCAAATGGGAGGAAAACACTGTGTGAAAAGGAGAAATTGCTCGTTACGAGCAATTTCTCCTTTTCCCACAGTGTTTTCAAAAGACTTGTACTGCAGACACGTAAAAAAACCAGGGTTTGTTTGGGAAAGGGTTAAGGAGCATAGAGCAATGGGTGTAATTTGTAACAGACAATACCAAGGTTTTCTCAAGTAATAAATGCCTCCCTCATTAGTGCACTGTCAGTACATATGACGTATAATGACTGGCATATCATCTTTATGTGATATTAATTTTGGCCTTTGACTCTAAAATCAATATGCATGTAGATAAAACTGTTAATGTAAGTATCTGTAGAAGTTCGATCATTTCACTGCCATAGGCTAACACAGGACCTTTTGTGGACAAGACAGGTCTAGATAATACGACATGGAACATGCAGTCTGATCTTGGATTTATACTGCCCACATTTTAGGTCAAGATCACAAGACAAAGATTTAAGTTTGATGGATAGCATTTTTAGCACCAAAAGAGTTAAAGAACTTGGGTCAAACCAGCTTCTTCTTATTTTTTGTGAACCTGCTTGTTAATCTTTACCAAACAACTACATTTTACACTTGTCCAAATTGAATGCATTAGCAGACGACAAAATAAACTTATTCAAAAATTGACTATGGAAGAGTAGAAAATATTGTGGGAAGAGGATAAAATGCTCGTTAGCAGCATTTTCTCTATTTCCAACAATGTTTTCAGATGCCTTCTTTCCAAGGGTAGTAAAAAACCAGGGATTGTTTGGTAAAGGGTTAACTAACATCAGCACCCATAAACAGTTTTTGTCCTTTTCTTCACTTGTAATTAAGCTAAACTCAGAAAAGTTTTACCACAAAACTTGGGTCTTTAAAAACTGGAAGCTTGTCAGCTATTACTGTCACAGGACTGTCGTTTGACTCTTCTGCTTCTATGGTTACATCTGAATCTCCATTGTCGGAGGTAGGTTCCACCTTCGAAAAAAAATTCAAAGCATTTTTGTTTCAAGAAGGCTAGGTGATTATTCCATAAATGTGAATGTCTCTTCTTAATCAAGAAAACATGTAAAAGCATGTTCAAAGATGTTTTTATAGAATATTAACAGAATAGTGGTAGCTAGATAGTACAGATGAAAGATCAGACTGCATTTTCTGTTAAGTTTAATCTTGATTGACAATGTCAGCAAAAGGCAGGAGGAAAATATTGTGGGAAAAGGAGAAAATGCTGGTTACCAGCATTTTCTCCTTTTCCCACATTGTTTTCAAAGGCCAGTGTATTCAGGGTCATTAAATCTTGTGACTGTGTTGAGGGTTGGTGCCATATTTAACATTTTAACTTCTAATACATGCATCATAAAGACAAGGGAACCTATTCATTTGTACCTGGAGCTTCTATTATCAAGCACTATGGATACCTATCTATGCAAGCTACTGGCTCCTTTTCCACACAAACAAAGTCAAGGCAATGCTTAGCTATGAAAAAGAGAGCTATTGATCCTGTAATGATCATTGATGACTATCATCACCATTAAAAGAATCTTGGTCAAGCCTTGAATCAAACTTATGACCTCAGGCTCTTGATTACTGGCCATATGCATTACCACCAAGCTACCTGGGCCTGGCTAAAGAATTTCAGCATTTCAGACTTTCTCCTTAAACATTCGCCACATACAAATCCAGAATTTTAAGAATCCTGAGATAAAGGGCTTTTGAAATTATTTTGGAAAAGGAGACAATGCTGGTTACCAGTATTTTCCCATTTTTGAACAATGTTTTAAAGCAAAGCCTTACATTTGAGCTACATTCAAATTGTACTGAACAATCCACGAACTCTTTAGCAAACGACAAAATTTCAGACTGGTCCAAATTGAAAGCATTTGCAGACGACATAATAAATGTGATTAAAGGTGGCCCTTCAGATTTTGAGATAAAAATTTTACAAAGATACAAAAAAAAAATCATCCTTGTACTCCCAAAGCCTTATAATTTTCATTCACTAAACCCCAGTAGTCGAAAACTATCCGACAACTAGATAAATTAGCGATTTACTACAGCCCAGGTTGACACTGAAGGGAAACACGATCTATTTTTACATGAGCAACTCGCTCACTTACATACTGGAAATATACAGATGAAGCTTCAAACACAGCATCCGAAATTCTAGACATTATGGAAAATAATCACATGTTTGTTATGTTATGGATTTTAATAGTCATTAGTCACATGCAAGTCACTTAACATTCCCACAGTGCTTTTTTGATTTTGGCAGGAAATCTAAAAATAGCTTAAGAGGCTACGTAGCCTTTAACCCTTTCCCAAGCAATCCCTGGTTTTTACGGGTCTGTAAGTGTTGCCTTTTAAAAACATTGTGGGAAAAGGAGAAAATGCTGGTAACCAGCATTTTCTCCTCTTCCCACAATGTTTTCTACACTGTCATAGACAGAAATCATCTTTTCAGCAAAAGTTTAATGTCGTCTGCAAATGCTTTCAATTTGGTCTAGTCCAATAGTTTGTAGTTTGGGAAAGTGTTAAGGGAATACCACCAAAAAAATTATTTTTTTGCAATTTTATGATTCTTAATTACTGATGATTTGTATTGTTTTTTCATATAAATTTCAGTGACATATACATGTATATTTTTTAATTTGGTGTGAAAATTTTTAATATCCACCTTTAAAGAATTAAAACTTGTTTTAGGAAGGGAAGAAAACACTGTGGGAAAAGGAGAAAATGCTGGTTACCAGCATTTTCTCCTTTTCCCACAATGTTTTCAAAAGGCTACTTTCACAGAGGTGTTAAAAGTAGGGATTGTGTGATAAAGGGTTAAGACTAAGTATTTGCTGTGCGGTTAAGTTGATACAGTAAATCCAGTAGGCCACCTGGATCATTTCACAGGAGACAAGTCTTGATAATAGGATAAAATGCTAATAATAAACAAATTTTCAAGTCTAACATAGTCAATTTCTTTGCCAATAAGTTTTCACATAAATTTTTTCAATGTTTCTAATTCTAAATTCATACAGGTTATCCATAATCAACAAAGCACTTTTTCCTAGACATCTAATCTATTTAAATTTTACTGTGGTAATGAGTTAAAAGAGGTTAAGATCAGATTGCACTATATATCATTATATGCAGTTTGATCTTTGCTATGTGTACTTCTTATAACTTTCTGAAATATTCCTTGAGAAACAGTCAACATCAAAAACTTATACAAGATAGGAAGTTTTAATTTGATTTACACATCAATCTACATAGAAATGCTTCACTCAAGAAACAGGATCTTATCTAGGAACAAGACAAGTTTTCGAGACAGTTTGGAGACAAATTTGGCGACAATACATTGACTTTTCTGTAGACAGTTTTCCAACAATTTTGTTCAATGTCAAGTGACAAAATAAATTTTATCATGGATAAAAATGTTTGATGAAGGATTATGGATGAATGATCATTTGCCAATGATTGAAGTATTTGTAAGTTCTGAGATTGGCTACCGTAATACTGTATTTTGGTCACCATGAAAACGCCCATAGATTGATGGAAAAATTAGACAGCTTTTCTTCCCAAACTATAAGGAAATATTGAAATACATTATATTCTCTCAGATGGTATAATTATAGACCTACAATGTACATGTATGTAAAAGGTATGTATGTACAATAGAGCGTGTGCATAAGGTAAACGGAAAAGGTATTTCACATAGGTAAACCCTCCCCCATCTCTCTCCTTCTCTTCTGTATTTCTTATTTTCTATAGAACATAAAAAAAAGAATTTCTTATATAATGTTTTATTATGTACTCCTGAACATGAATTTCTGCATAATGTTTTATTATGTATTCCTGAAGAAGGCAAATGTTGAAACATTAACATTTTAATACAAGTTCTTGTATTTATTTAACCCTTTATAAAACAAAGAATAGGAACACCTAAAATACAAATTACGAAGAACTTTATAAGTATCAAGTCCAAATAATCTTTAATCATATCCTTTCCCCCTTTCCCAAATAATTCCTGGTTTTTATGACCTTGAGATAAAAGCTTTTTGAAAACAATACAGGAAAAGGAGAAAATGCTGGTAACCAGCATTTTCTCCTTTTCCCACAATTTTTCTACCTTGCTGGAGACAAATTTCAATTGTTGATTTACCAGTATTTTGTCGTCTGCAAGTGCTTTCAATTCTGACCAATCTAAAATTTTGTCATTTGGTAAAGAGTTAAACAACTTTGATTCTGGCTAAAGAAAAGTCTTTTGAAATTCTCTAATTTTCATGACAATCTTGATTCAATGTGAAGTTATCCATGAAAAAATAACTACTCATTGTTCTACATAGAAATTTTCTTCAAAACATACAATAATTCGATCACAACATCACTTATCCACAAATATTTCTATTAATTTCTCATATTTAACAATCATTATTGACCTTTCTGCCAATTTTGATTGACAGGACTACCAACATCTTATCGGTCAGTGAAAACGCAGCATTGGGCGTCATGAAAACAAAAAAGTCCGACACAATTTTGGGTTAGCTTGACAACCAATATAGCGCGTTACTAAGGGGGGCATGCGAAACTCGTGTTTACAGAAAGGTAAATTGAAAACCGTGTAAAAGGTTATTGACATGAAACAAAAGTTTCGGGGAACTGTTTGCAAAAAAGGCGGTGACATGTCTTCAAATATGTAAGGGAACTGTCTCAAAGACGTGTGTCGGTGAAGTGTCTTGATTCCCATAACCTAGGTTAAGGGGTCGAATCATACATGGACCGAGAGACCCCCCTTCATTCGCGAAAACCCAACATTTTCACTGTGCAACACAAAACCAATTTCGTGTAAAGAATAAAACCCAACAGAAATCAAACTAGAAACAAAACTGTATATCTTTCAACTTACAATTTTCTTCTTCTTCGACAGTAATGGACTTGAGGTGGTCTGTCTCTTGGTTGATTTCCTACTTTTGTTCGGTGTAGCCATTTTGTTTATTTCTCGTCATCATCGTGTTCTCGCGAGATGTCGAGGTTTGTTGTGTTATGGCGGAGAAAACGAACTTTGGATGAATCAAACATGTCATTTTGCTTCAATTCCTCCGTGTAATGGACATAAAACACGATCAGCGAAAATTGAAGGAAGTACAATCATTTTTTAACGTCTCAGGTAAATAAAGGATAAAGGTTCGTGTAGAAGTTGTGCATTATTTTAAAAAGAATTCATCACCAGACAAGTTACTGCATGTGCCCTGCAAAAGTGTCCACGGTGTCGAAAAAAAGGCCGAATAGCAGATTGAAATGACTGCAGTATAAAATATCTTTATGATTTAATTTTTATGTTTCTTTTTTTTTTCCCCCACACAAATTGACACTAAATTAGATAACATTACAGGTAATACCTTTTGAGGTTTGGATGCTACTGCCTTCATTATTGAATTTGAATGTTTCTACTCTTCCAGAGTAGATGAAAAAGTAAATTAAGCAAAGCTCTCTGAAAAGAAAACTTTATGCATCTTGTCACAGGAGCAAGTATTAAATACTAGATATATCCTTTTCTCATACTGGTCGTATTTTCAAATACAAAACTGATATAATCTGATCATGTCCTCTGTACAAAATGAAGATAAAAGAGGACAATAACATGGGTGCTAATAACTTAGATTTTCTTAGGTATGCATATCATATCTTTCATTCTTTTTAAGACTTTTCAACTTTAAAGTGCTAAATTTAAGCCTCACTAGAGGATTTTGATGGCAATAAAATAGCTAAATCTTAGGAGCTTCCAGGGGCATCTGTAATGTCCATTTGCACAGACTGCACAGGCTGACCTGGGTCAGTAGTTTTTGCAGATGCATTATGCACCTTTCTCTTAGAGCATGGATTATATATTTTTTGCAGGGAACAGTCAAAATTATACAAGAAAAGTTGAAGCACCGAGACCTTATAGAACTATGGAAGATAGTATGTTGAAAGGTATTCCTAAGATGGATCTGATGAATTTTGAAGATCCCCAGTTTGAGGAAGGAAAGTATGTGCTTACCAGCCCAAGGTCATTGGAAGCTTGTTCAAGATTAGGTGTGAAGGTACGAATAGTAGCATAATACACATGCTATTCTTATAATGATGTAAAAGTTCTTACAAATACCCCTTTGAGGCAGGATTTGAACCATGGACCTTTAGATCCCTTGGCAAAAGCTGAGGCAGGATTTGAACCATGGACCTTTAGATCCCTTGGCAAAAGCTTTACAACATTTCTACAAAAGCTAGCTCTATAGCAAGACAGTATGGACGTATTCCTTTCGCTACTCCGAACATGCTCTAGGTCAAGGGAGTATTTCGAAAAACTGTGCCGTGTTCCTCAGAACATATTCTGACTGTTCTAATCCGATCAAGGTGTAGCGCACCTGCTGAACGGTTGCTAGGTGATACAAGATGGCTGAAAGACGGACAGTTCTTCTAGGCAAAATTTGCAATTGCCCTTTTTTATGATATGAATACCATAAATAAAGGCATAGTAGACTCGTCTCTACTCTCTCTCTGCAGCTAATCATACAGCCAAGCCAGTAGCTCTTGCAACAACCATCATACCAATAAGCTTTTATTTTGATATAATTTAGAATAATGTTCCGAACATGCTTCATTCAGAACATACTTCTGGAACAGTGTATTGTATTCTGAAATATTCCTTTGGCTCATTCCAGAACAGCATTCCAGAACACAGAACATTGTGCCAGAACAGGCAAAAGGAATACACCCTATATATTTCCCCTTATACAAACACATGGTATATATTTATAATCTGTGGGATAGACCTGTATACTATAATGAACTATCAGCAACCCTTTTTTACAGTTAACTCTTTACCAGACAACAAAATTTTAGCCTTGTTCAAATTGAAAGCATTTGCAGACGACAATTTTAATGGAGCAGATTTTCTTTGATAGAGTAGAAATCATTGTGGGAAAAGGAGAAAATGCTGGTTACCAACCAGCATTTTCTCCTTTGCCCACACTGTTTTCAAAAGGTGTCTTTGCCCCGGTCGTTAAAAGTTGGCTTTGTGTGGTAATGGGTTAACCATTTCATCACTAAATGAATAAATGAATTATATTTTCTGAAAGCTCACATACAGTTTTGCTGCAAGATCAAGAGAAACATCAGTCATAATCCAGACTGAAAAAGTGGGCAGTGTAGATAAGATATCATACTGCACATTCTCTACAGTCTAATGTTGATTTACTTACACTGTCCACAAAAGGCTTCTGATGTTGTCTAAGGGTATAGAAAGAGTTAATGATTGATGTTTTAACTCTTTACTAAACATTGAAATTTATTATTTGTCCAAATTGAAAGCATTTGCTGATGGCAAAATGAAATTAATGTGACTGAAAAAAAAAAAATTGGGGTGGGGGGAGGGGTGGGGGGGGTGAGGAGTTTATAGAAAACACTGAAGAAAAAGGAGAAAATTCTGGTTAGCATCATCTTCTCCTTTTTCAGCTATGTTTTTAAAAGGCTTCTTCACATTCAATAAAACTTTGGGTTATATGGTAAAGGGTGTTATGCCAGAGTTCCAAATGTAGACGTGGGGATGGGGATTTCAAAATTGAAAGTATTAATTATTCTCCTCCACTTTCCATGTTAACAGGCAGGCTGACATAGGTTAAACATTTTGGCTATTGGTGAATTTTATGCATGACCAAGGACCTTTCTACCCTATAGGCAGTCAATTGTCAGACTAAATGGATTTTTCAGATCTATACTTATGTAATGACTTTCCAGGTATAATGGATCACTGAGAAGCTTTAACTTTTTACCACACAATCCCAACTTTTAACGACCCTAAAAGAGAAAGCTTTTGAAAACATGGTTGGAAAAGGAGAAAATGCTGGTAACCAGAATTTTCTCCTTTTC
The DNA here is from genome assembly GCA_943736015.1 of Tridacna crocea. NCBI lineage: Eukaryota > Metazoa > Mollusca > Bivalvia > Cardiida > Cardiidae > Tridacna > Tridacna crocea. Next base: position 24,926,076 of record OX031069.1, read on the forward strand.
CAACCATGTTTTCTACCCTCTCAAAATCAAATTTCAATTTTTGATTCACATTTATTTTCTTGTCTGCAAATGCTTTCAATTTGGACCAGTCTAAAATTTTGTTGTTTGGTAAAGGGTTAAGCTTCCTTTTACCAGAGTGTGGCATGGATTTTACTCAGCTATTTTCCGGAAGGCTGTAGGTCTCACTGCCTATACATATGACTTTTTACATAACCCTTGACCCCAGGGAAATATTAACTTTACCAGACGAAAAACTGTTAGCCTTGTCCAAATTGAAAGCATTTGCAGACGTCAATTTAAAAGTGACTCAAATAATGGAATTTGATCTTGATACGGTACAAAACATAGTGGGAAATGGAGAAAATGCTGGTAACCAGCATTTTTTTTTTTCTTCTTTTTCCACAATGTTTTCAAGAGCCTTTTTTCCTGGTGTTGAAAGTCGTCATTGTGTGGTAAACTGTTAAGGGAGAAAGAGCGGTTTCTTGTAAAACAAAAGGTCTCCTTTTTTCACATAATAGATAACAGATCTACCAGCGGTGGAAAGGAGCAATCGCTTGTAGCAATGTCTTCTTTTCCCATATAATATGAAATAGATCTACCAGTATGTTCTGATGCTTCCAAAAATAACATTTAGTGTAACAGGCTAATGATCTGTTTTGTTTCCAGCCTGTAGACTTGCTATACAAACCATTAGCAGAGTTTCAAGAGGAACTGCTACCCCAAGATGTACCTCTACGAACCATATACAGCATTTATGATGAACATGAAAGGAATAGAGAAAGTAAGTGTCAACATTTTGAAAGGTATACATAGTCAAATTGCTGGAAAAAGATGTACATTATCTCATAAAATATGTCTAACCAAATACGAGAACATTTGCAATGCTAGAGAACTGAATTCAAAGAAGAGTGTTAGAAGAGTGTTAGTCAGGCATCTTATACGAAAGAAAATGCTATATCTCAATGCTAACCAACATCTGAATACAAATAACATCATACTGGGTTAATTTATTATATCCCCACAAAATGAATATTTTCAGGGGTATACTGGAATCGGTCTGTCTGTCTAAGGTGACTGAAAAATTGAAATTTGTTCTGGAAATGGTAGAAAACACTGGGGGAAAAGGAGAAAATGCTGGTTACCAGCATTTTCTCCTCTTCCTACAGTGTTTTCAAAAGGCTTCTTTCTCAGGGGCGTCAAAAGTAGGGATTGTGTGGTAATGGGTTAGAGCACTGGCAGGGGTATTTAGTCACATTCAGTGACATCTCTAGTTTATTTATAGGTCTTGCTTATAGTGAGGTGAGAATATATCCTGTAGGGTTTTCCCTTTGGTCTAGGTGGTGGTTTAGGGTATAGACTCTTCTTGGACAACCCACAGCAAAGACCTAACCCTAAGCTGGTGAAACTCACGCAAATAGTGAGCTTTTGACAGATGTATAACTAAAATACTTTTTGAAATTATAATCATTGTACTCCCTGTCAGTCTTTGTGTAATACTTCAGGCTTACCTTTGGTTTCTTCTTGTTTTGCTTATTCTGTTAACCTATTACTTTATTTTCTATGCTGTCTGATCTGTATCTGCAGTGTCCACAAAAGTGTTCATGAGATGAGCTTAGTAGCCTAGAGGTTAACCCTTTACCAAACAATCCCTGGTTTTCCCTACCCAGAGGATGAAGCCGTCCGTCTGAAAACATTGTGGGAAAAAGAGAAAATGCTGGTAACCAACATTTTCCTTCTTCTAAAGTCAAGTTTTAATGCACATGCTTTCAATTTGGACAATACTAAAATTTTGCTGTTTGGTAAAGAGTTAACTCTTTACCAAAAGACAAAATTTAAGACTGGTCCAAATTGAAAGCACTTGCAGACGTCAAAAAAAAAAATGTAACTGAAAAATTGAAATTTGTTTCCAGCAGGTTAGAAAACATTGTGGGAAAAGGAGAAAATGCTGGTTACCAGCATTTTCTCCTTTTCCCACAATGTTTTCAAACGCTTTCTTTTTCAAGGTCATGAAATGTCGGGATTGTGTGGTAAAAAGTTAACATGTCTATTTATAGGAAAGCTGGCACTCTGTAGAGAGGAGAGGATCAGGATAATGGATGAAGGTAAGGGTGGGGTACCCTTGCAACGAAAGCCAACGATAACGACGGGTAAATCCAAGAAAACAGACACCAGGCCTAGACCTCAAAAACCACAGGCAAGGAAGGCAAGATTAGCTGGCAAGAAAAATCTTTCAAAATCAGGTATTTGATGAATTGTCTTTTATTGTTAATTTTTAATTCTTTACCAGCTGTCAAAAATCTAAATTTGTCAAAATCAAAATTATTTGTGGACTGCAGAATAAAAGTGGTGTACATGATTATAGGAATTTTGTCTTTGAATCTTTAGACAACAATGTAGTAAAAGGAGAAAATGTTTGTTTACAAGTTATTTCTCCTTTTCACTCCATTTTTGTAAAAGCTTTCTTTCACACATTTGTAGAAAAATGGGATTGTTTAATTATTATACTCTGGGAAACTGAATGTTTTCGGGGGTATGCTGGAATCAGCTTGTCCGTTCGAGTGTCCATCTGTGTATAAGATCCAAGATCAGACTGCACATTTGATGGAAATGCATTTTTTAAACGCAAAATATCTCTTTTAAAAGTCAGTGTAGATCCAATATCAGACTGCACATTTTATTCTGTCTGATCTTGATCTAAACTGTCCATAAAAGGCTTGCGAGTTGTTACAGAGTTAATATTAGCTTGTTTATGATTTAATACTATGATATCTTTTCAGATCCACATTTAGATAAAGCTAGTTTGCAGAGAAAGAGGACAGCATGGGCAACATCTGTGGGGCATGAAAGAATTTCTAAGGATGAGATCAATCAAAGGTACAGTATTAATTATATATCATCCAGTAGCTCAGTGGTAATCCAATTTAAATTTTATCAGATGATACAATTTAAGACTAATCTATATTGAAAGCATTTGGGGTGGGGGGAGGAGTGGCATACAACTGAACAAGTGGGCATGTTTAAAGTACCAGTAAAAGGAAAAACTGCTTTTCACTGATATAATTGTAAAAGTATGTGAACTCTTTACCAAATACATGTAACAAAATTTTAGACTGGTTCAAATTGAAAGCACTTGCAGACAACTATGTAAATGTTACTCAAAAATTGAGATTGGTTTCCAGCAGGGTAAAAACATTGTGGGGAAAGGATAAAATGCTGGTTACCAGCATTTTCTCCTTTTCCCACAATTTTTTCAAAAGGCTTCTTTCTCGGGGTCATAAAAACCAGGGATTGTTTGGTAAAGGAATAACCTAATATTTTTCTCTTTTACAGAGTGAAAGAGCTGCATGATGAAAGTGTTAAGATGAGACAAGAATTGCTATCTAGAAGGGAAGCTAGAGCTTCTAAAAGGTACAGTATTATTTAGTGTTTTATAAGAATACTAATAGCTTTAGTTTATGTTGTATTGTTTTTGTTGTTTCTTTGCTTATTTGTAAAGTTTGAGGAATTCTCTATGCAGTAAAACTGTTATGATTTCAATAAAAGCGACCAGCAACTAGATATGGCTGTGGCAAGTTTAACAGAGCACTGCATAAACAAATGATATAGATGTCCTGATATCAGAGACCCTGACACTTTATAAAATTAACTCTTTACCTGTCAATCCCTACTTTTAATGACCTGGGTCAGTGCTTTTCACCGTTGGTCAATTTTGTGCATGCTCAAGGATCACTCTATCTCATGATTATGTTGGTTGTAAGAATATGTGAATATTATAGATCCATAAATATGTGATGGCTTGCTTGGATCATCATGGATCATGTAGATGCATGAAGCTCCCTTTTATCAGAGCCTGGCTCATATCTTTTTTTTTTAGCTCACCTGAGCACAACGTGCTCAAGGGGAGCTTTTAGGATCACCCGGTGTCCGTTGTGTGTCAGTGCGTCGTGCGTCGTCAACAATTCTTTAAACATCAACTCCTCCTAAACTGCTGGGCCAATTTGGACCAAACTTGGCTGGAATGTTCCTTGGGAGGTCTTCTTAAAAATGTGTTCACAGAATTTGATTCCGTCAAAAACTCTGGTTGCCATGGCAACGAAATGGAATTTTTTAGGAAATTCTTTAAAATTCTTCTTCTCTGAAACCGGTGGCCAGATTTTAAAATAATTTCTCACAGATGTTCCTTGGGTGACCCTTTTCGAAAATTGGTCGTGAAATTTTGATCCGTCAAGAAACATGGCTCTGGTGAATGGGGGCTTCTTGCACTATACAGCAATGAAGAAATTCTTAAAAATTCTTCTTCTCTGAAACCACTGGTCAGATTTTGAAATAATTTCACAGAGATGTTCCTTGGATGACCCTTTTCAAAATTTGTTCGTGAAATTTTGATCTGTCAAGAAACATGGCTCTGGTGAATGGGGGTTTCTTGCTCTATACAGAAATGAAGAAATTCTTAAAAATTCTTCTCCTCAGAAACCACTGGCCAGATTTTAAAATAATTTCACACAGATGTTCCTTGGGTGACCCTTTTTAAAAATTGTTCGCGAAATTTTGATCCGTCAAGAAACATGGCTCTGGGGAATGGGGGCTACTTGCACTATACAGAAATGAAGAAATTCTTAAAAATTCTTCTTCTCTGAAACCGCTGGTCAGATTTTGAAATAATTTCACACAGATGTTCCTTGGGTGACCCTTTTCAAAAAGTGTTCGTGAAATTTTGATAGGTCAAGAAACATGGCTCTGGTGAATTGAGGCTACTTGCGCTATAGGGAAATGAAGAAATTCTTAAAAATTTTTCTTCTCTTAAACGGCTGGTCAGATTTTGAAATAATTTCACAGAGATGATCCTTGGGTGACCCTTTTCAAAAACTGTTCGTGAAATTTTGATTCATCAAGAAACATGGCTCTGGTGAATGGGGGCTACTTGCACTATAGGGCAATGAAGAAATTCTAAAAAATTCTTCTTCTCTAAAACGGCTGGTCAGATTTTGGAAAATTTTCACAGAGATATTCCTTGAGTGACCCTTTTCAAAACTTGTTTGTGAAAGTTTGATTCGTCGAGAAACATTGCTCTGGTGAATGGGGGCTACTTGCACTCTACAGAAATTAAGAAACTCCTAAATATTCTTCTTTTTTGACACTGCTGGCCAGATTTTGAAAGGACTTTTACAGGTGACCTTTTAAAAATTGCTTGGCAAAATAATGATTTTTTTCCAGTGTTTCAATACCTTAAAAAAAAGGGTTATGGTCCTCTCAAAAATTCAGGTGAGCGATCCAGGGCCATCTTGGCCCTCTTGTTTTTAGCTCACCTGAGCACAACGTGCTCAAGGGGAGCTTTTAGGGTCACTGGATGTCCATTGTGTGTCGTCCGTTGTGCGTCATCAACAATTCTTTAAACATCAACTCCTCCTAAACCACTGGGCGGATTTGGACCAAAGTTGACTGGAATGTTCCTTGGGAGGTCCTCTTTAAAATTTGTTCACAGAATTTGATTCCGTCAAACAATCTGGTTGCCATGGCAACGAAATGGAATTTTCTAGGAAATTCTTTGAAAATCTTCTCTGATGAAACCACCGGTCAGATTTTAAAATAATTTCACAGAGATGTTCCTTCGGTGACCCTTTTCAAAAAGTGCTCGTGAAATTTTGATACATCAAGAAACATGGCTCTGGTGAATGGGGGCTTCTTGTACTATACAGAAATAAAGGAATTCTTAAAAATTCTTCTTCTCTGAAATGGCTGGTCAGAATTTGAAATAATTTCACAGAGATGTTCCTTGGATGACCCTTTTCAAAAATTGTTCGCGAAATTTTGATTTGCCAAAAAATGTGGCTCTGGTGAATGGGGGCTTCTTGTACTATACAGAAATAAAGGAATTCTTAAAAACTCTTCTTCTCTGAAACCGCTGGTCAGATTTTGAAATAATTTCACAGAGATGTTCCTTGGATGACCCTTTTCAAAAATTGTTCGCGAAATTTTGATTCGTCAAAAAATGTGGCTCTGGTGAATGGGGCTACTTGCACTATAGGGAAATGAAGAAATGCTTAAAAACTCTTCTTCTCTGAAACCGCTGGTCAGATTTTGAAATTATTTCACAGAGATGTTCCTTCGGTGACCCTTTTCAAAAATTGTCTGTGAAATTTTGATACATCAAGAAACATGGCTCTGGTGAATGGGGGCTTCTTGCACTATACAGAAATAAAGGAATTCCTAAAAATTCTTCTTCTCTGAAATGGCTGGTCAGATTTTGAAATAATTTCACAGAGATGTTCCTTGGATGACCCTTTTCAAAAAGTGTTCGAAATATTTTGATCCATCAAGAAACATGGCTCTGATGGCTGTGGGCTTTTTACACTATACAAACATGAAGAAATTCTTAAAAATTCTTCTTCTCCGAAATGGTTGTTTAGATTGTGAAAAAATTGGCAATGGTCCTCTCAAAAATTCAGGTGAGCGAACCAGGGCCATCTTGGCCCGCTTGTTTTTAAATGTGGTGGTTAATCCATCCTGTCATTGATGAATCTATTGTAGTGCAATAGTAAAAATGCCATACATGTATATTATTTATCCAGCATCTAGAAATATTGTGTATGAATGGTGGTTGGTCCAGAGGCCACATATTCAGTCCTGAAGATACTCATGAAAATCTTGGTAGAATGTTAGTCATTATCTCAAGTGGCAATGTTTTTACACATTGGTTTTGTTCCAGTGTGTTGAAAAAGAAGAAGATTGACAGAAGACCAGCCAGTGCTAGGGCTACAGTTTCACGAAGCTTTAGTGCATCTGATCTGAGTTTAGCAGGAACTTCTTTACTCAACAAAACCAATATATCAGATGCTAGACCTATATCCAGTCAGAGATTACAAAAAGCCTTGAGAAAATCTGGTGCTAAATCTTCCCCTATTACTCCAAGGGTAAGTGATGATTTATCCTTAGTGTTTTTTCAACACCTTTATGTACTTTTTGCTGACAGTATGGAATAAAAGCAGACAGCACAAGATGTGCAACATAGGCATGTGTGTATAAAATATGAACTCTTTCTTAACACATTACCTAATACACCATTTTGAGACCGTTCAAAATTCAAAGAAGCAGGAGACGACAACTGAAGTGTGGTTACTAGTGGGTTTTAAGATACAGATTGCATAGAAAACATTGTGAGGAAAGGTGAAATTGCTCATTTTGAGCAATTTCACCTGTTCTCACAGTGTTTTCCTAAAGCTTTTTTCTTCATTGTGTTAAAACGAGTATATATGGAGGAAAGGGTTAAAACAAATCTCATTAGTCCCTTAAACATGAAAAAAACCTAAGTCAAGGTAGTACCTCATGAATCAAGAAAAGGCATAAGTTTAAACATAATTATTTTAATATATTGATTGAAAAACAAGTTCTTGTTACTAAAACTAACCCGGTGTGATTCTGCTTCCTGGAAACCTTGTCAGAACTCACATTGAATGTGTGGGTCAACAGTGCAGAGGTTATCACTGGCTCCTGGGAGTCAAACTTATAGCCATATAGTTGAGTTAGAACATAAAAGTTGAAAAAGGAAAAGGAAAGAATTCTTAAATTCTTTTCAGTTCTTTTTAAAGGTGTCTTTAATTATATCATGATTCTAAATTACATTCTCAGCTGACTTGAGCTCAGAAAAGTTCTTGTAATCTCAATCCTGTACACTCAGGTTATAAGACTATTTTGTACCAAGACTGTTTGTTCCAGACAGTTTTTACCGTGGACAATTCTTACCCAAGACAATTTATATCTGGAATATTTTGTTCACGGACAATTGGGTTGTTGGACAAAATTCCATGCCTGGAACAACTGCTATCCCTTTACCAAACAGTCCCTTGTTTTATGGTCCTGGGAAAGAGGCCTTTTGAAAACATTGTGGGTAAAGGAGAAAATACTGGTAACCAGCATTTTCTCCTTTTCCCACAATGTTTTCCACCCTATCAAAGAAAAATTGCACCGTTTGAGCCACACTGAAATTGTCGTCTGCAAATGCTTTAATTTGGAAAAGGCTACCATTTATCGTCTTGTAAAGGGCTATATATGACAGTTCATACCAAGGACAGTTTGTACCTGAAGATATTCACACTTTCAACCATCTTTACTGATTTATTCTTATCTAGGCAAGAAAGATAATGTGATATCTAAATGCTTTTGGGCATTATTCAAATTGCAAATTGCAAGGTATCTTTAAATGTTAGGGTAAAAACATGATTTCATCAGAGATAAGTAGAACTTTTTATTTGCGAGATGGAAACTGTCTGCCATTTTTAGAATTGTTTGTCATTCAGGATGAGAAAATCCTTGCTCTGATGATGACCAAACATGAAGAGGAGAAATTAGAAGGAAGAGAAAAACAACTAAGGGAGATAATCTGGGAGAGACAGAAGAAGGAAGAGGAAGCTGTGCATTTGGCCGGTGAGATGCGGAGGCGGAGACTTTTAGCAGAAGAAAACAGAATTAAGAAAGATAAAAAGGTAAGACTGGCATGGAATGGAGGTCTGGCTGCAACGCTGAACAAATATTACAATGGTTTCATTGAAACCATTGTAATATTTGTTCAGCGTTGATTTTTATCCTTTGGAGTTTCATTAGCCTAATCCTGTAGATTAACTCTACCAAACGACAAAATTTGAAAGCATTTGCAGATGACAAAAGTAACTGAAAATTTGAACTTATTTTTAGGGAGGGAAGAAAACATTGTTAGGAAAGGAGAAAATGCTGGTTAGCAGCATTTTCTCCTTTTCCCACATTGTTTTCAGAAGGCTTCTTTCTCAGGGTCGTCAAAAGTCGGATCATGTGGTGAAGAGTTAATCCTATAGCAAACAGTGCTGAGTTTTGGTGATCCAGAGGAAATGCCTTTTGAAACATTTTGGTTAATCCATTACCACACAATCCCTACTTTGGACACCCCTGAGGAAGAAGCCTTTTGAAAACACTGTAGGAAAAGGAGAAAATGCTGGAAACCAGCATTTTCTCCTTTTCCCACGGTGTTTTCTACTCTTCCAAGAATAAATTTCAATTTTTCAGTCACCTTTATTTTGTCGTCTGCTAATGCTTTCTATTTGAACCAGTCTAAAATTTTGTTGTGTGGTAATGAGTTAAAAGAAAAAAGCTGGTAATCAGATTTTCACTTCTTCCGTCAATGTTTTCTAACCTTTCAAATGAATCATGAAACTTCATTAGAGTCAATTGCAGTTTTTCACCTGCAAAATTTTAAAGATTTCAAAAGGGCCAGGCTAAAATTTTGTTATCCACTAAACTTGTAATAGTAACAAACTTTCCAATTCCAGTTTTAAAATACGTGCAAAAAAAAAAAAGTGGCAAATGACTTGACTCGTGTTCCGGGTAGTACAATTGGACACTTTGACTTACATCATTAGGTCCTGAAGGACCAAAATTTCGTAAACCTTTTACCACACGATTCTGACTTTTAAAGACCTTGTGAAAGAAGGCTTTTAAAAATATTGTGAGAAAAGGAGAAAATGCTGGTAACCAGCATTTTCTCCTTTTCCCACAGTGTTTACTACCCTATCTAGGACTACTTTCATCCTTTGAGTCTCCTTTTAATTTGTCGTCTGCAAATACTTTCAATTTTGACTTGAGTTAAAAAAAACTTTTTGTTGAGTAGACGTAAAAGATAAGAATTTGTCTGTTGTTCGTATTTGTGACCCATCACAAAGGGACCTTTTGGGAACTGCAAAAATTATCGAACCTGGTCAGACTGCGCAATCAAGCAGTCTGACCAGAGTTGACATTTCTCGTTTTTATGATATTTTCTGAATGAAAAGTGGTCATTCTACCTAGATAAACAATCATTTTGAGCTATTGGCTTAAGTTGACCTTTACTATTGTTGATCTGTTTTCATCTAATTGATGTGCAGAATTCGCAGATAGTCTCTTTTCTCGTGACAGGTCACATTTATCTAGATTCTCTGTTTATTATCTACAGATGGATCAGACAATGAAGAAGAAAAATGAGGAGCAAAAACTTATGGAGGAACAGGAAAAACTATTAAACGAAAGTCGTAGAAAATGGGAAGAAAGGTTTAGCTCTATACAGAAGCATAAAACATTCAAGATTGCAGATAAGATGGAGAAGGAGCAACTTAAAAAAAGAATTCAGGTATTGATTGTTTGAAGAAAATTTTACTCCCTATCTCCTTATCAGATGACAAAAATTTTGGGCTTGTCCAAATTGAAAGCATTTACAGACGACACATTAAATGTGTCTGAATTTATGAGAAATTTCTTTGAATGGATAAAAAGCATTGTGGGAAAAAATGGGAAAAGCTAGTAACCAGCCTTTTCCCCTTTGCCTACAATGTTTTTAAAAGGTCTTCTTTCTCAAACTTATGAAAACACATGATGGTTTATTAATTAACCCTTTACTCCATAGATACTCATTTTGACACATCAACAACAGACAGCTTTTGAAAACATTGTGGGAAAAGGAGAAATTGCTTGTAACGAGCAATTTCTCCTTTTCCCACAATATTTTCCACTCAATCAGATATTTGTATCCTCATTTGTCCATATTTTTGACATTATATCTTCATTTGCTGCTGAAATGGAAGAGTCTCAAATTGGCATATTAGGTAAAGAGTTTTAAGGGGTTTAAATGTTGAAAATAAATTAAAAAAATACAAAACAAATGAGCAATCGAAAAACTTTTTGAATGTTAAGAGACTTGAGTATTGTTGAATGCTCCTGTCTTTCTTCCACAGGAGAATAATGTGAAAGCCCTTGAAAAAGAAGAGGCAGAAATGAAGGAGCTGGTTCGTCAGAAACAGGACTATCAGGTACTAACTGCGGCTCAGAAAAAAGAGGCCAGACTGTTGGAAGAATCAATGGTATGTATATCCACGTCTCATCCATGACAAAGCGACAGAATTGTAGACCTTTCAAAATTGAAAGTTTATGCAGACGACAAATTTCATAGATACGATTTGAAATATAGGACATGTCTTAGAAAGGGTTGAAAACATTGTTGGAAAGGAGAAAAACATTGGCTTACTTCAAAAACCTCGTAACTACAACTTGTTTCAAGCTGTAGTTACGAGGTTTTTGAAGTAAACTGACGAAATGCTGGCTGCCTTTGCAGCTAATGTAGACAAAATTAATGGACTTGGGTTGTTATGCATACTGATCTTTGATCTATACTGTCTGCTTTGCTTAGAGATTCTGAACAAAAGTAGCCTTGAAAATGCAATTTTTCGGACCCATTTAACTCTTTACCACACAACCCCGACTTTTAATGACCCTGAGAAAGAAGCCTATAGGAAACATTGTGGGAAAAGGAGAAAATGCTGGTAACCAGCATTTTCTCCTTTTCCTACAATATTTTCTGCCCTATCAATGTCAGGAATCCCCATATAGACAATGTTTAATTTGTTGTCTGCAAATGCTTTGAATTTGGTTCAGTCCAAAATTTTGTTGTTTGGTAAAGGGTTAAGACTGAAAATGTCTGAAAAGTTTCATTTGACACTCAGAGTAATTTGACTTTATATTTCATCTCCCTTACATTCACCCACAAGGCCGAGGATAATTAGGAAATGTAATAACTCATTACCAGACAACAGTATTTTAGGGTTGTTGAAATTGAAAGCATTTGCAGATGACAAAATATAAGTGACTGAAAATTTGAAATTTGTCTTGGGAAAGGTAGAAAACAATGTTGGAAAAGGAGAAAATGCTGGTTACCAGCATTTTGTCCTTTTCCCACAATGTTTTGTAAAGGCTTCTGTCTCAGGGTCATCAAAAGTAGGGATTGTGTGCTAATGGGTTAATTTGATATTTACGGTACCAATCAAAAACTTAACCCTTTCCCAAACAATCCCTGGTTTTTACGGGTCTGGAATAGTAGCCTTTTGAAAACATTGTGGGAAAAGGAGAAAATGCTGGTAACCAGCATTTTCTCCTTTTCCCACAATGTTTTCTACCCTATCAGAGACAGAAATCATCTTTTCAGCAAAAGTTGAATTGTCGTCTGCAAATGCTTTCAATTTGGTCTAGTCCAAAAGTTAGTCATTAGGGAAAGGGTTAAACATGAGTGGTTTTCTGGCAAAATGCATTTACCATGCAAGTTATCACAAAATTATGGATCCATGAAATTTACATTATTATGTCCGAAAACTGATGGAATCATGAGAATGGAAAATACAAATTACAAACAAGTCTTAACTCTTTACCAAACAACAAAATTTTAAATTTGGCCAAATCAAAAGCATTTGCAGACCACAAAATAAAAGTGACTGAAAATTTAAAATTTGTTTTATGTACGGTTGAAAATATTTTGGGAAAAAGAGAAAATGCTGGTTACCAGTATTTTCTCCTCTTTCCCACAATGTTTTCCAAAGGCTTCTTTCACAGGGTTGTCAAAAGTAGGGATTGTGTGGTAATGGGTTAACCCATGTTAGCCTTTGTCTGGTTTTCTTCGTTAGAGAGCCATGATGAAGAACAGAAATGAGAGGAGGCAGTTTGAAGATCGCTGGAACACCTTATTGAAAGACACACAGTAAGTTTTATAGATCTTTTTTACAAGCTTGCATCAGTGAAAGTATGTTTGCTGTGAATAGTATTGCTACATCTGAGTATTATTAAAGTGTATACTTTATTTAGAAGTGGTGTATTGCCCAAATTCTGTCAGTGCACTTATTTAACCCTTTACTAGATCACAAAATTTTAGCCTTATCCAAATTGAAAGGATTTGCAGACGGCAATTTCATTGTTGCTCAAATGGTCCAATTTTACTTTGATTAGGTAGAAAACATTGTGGGAAAAGGAGAAAATGCTGGTTACCAGCATTTTCTCCTTTTCCCACAGTGTTTTCAAAAGGCTTCTATCCTAGGGTTGTTAAAAGTGGGCATTGTTCAATTAAAGGTTAAAGAAAGTTGTAAAACCAGGATTCATTCTTTTCTAGTTCAGACCCTATGTTTAACCTTTTCCCAAACAATCCCTGGTTTTTACGGGTCTGGAATAGTAGCCTTTTGAAAACATTGTTGGAAAAGGAGAAAATGCTGGTAACCAGCATTTTCTCCTTTTCCCACAATGTTTTCTACCCTATCATAGACAGAAATCATCTTTTCAGCAAGACTTGAATTGTCGTCTGCAAATGCTTTCAATTTGGTCTAGTCCAAAAGTTTGTCTTTTGGGAAAGGGTTAAGGTGTTGGTATTGTAACAAAGAACTAAACACATATAGGATCTGATATTAGTTGGTGTTTGAGATGAAAATTACGTTTAAGTCTTGGGAAAATGTTATCAAGTAAGCCTTTGAGCTTTTTAACATTTTTTCTTGAAGAGTTTAGTAAGATTTACTCCCAGATACCAATGAATGTCAGATTCTTTTTAATTACAATACAACTTTTTGACAAGTTATAGGTTAGAAGATGCAGAATCTTCTATCTGTGCACCTGTGGTAATTTACATAAAGCCCTTCCACGTCTATGAAATACTTACAAAATGATGTCACAAATAATATCACACAATTGTGATATCAAAAATTTAAAAGATAAGAAAATTTGTAATGAGTGTGTTACAGTGAAAACAAGGAAGATTATGTGATAATAAATGATCCTTAATTTATCCTGCTGAAACACAGGAATTTTATTGATGAATAAGCTGTGGCTTTAATATAACTGATATATTGTTAAATCTTTACCAGACAACAAAATTTAAGATTGTTCCAAATTGGAAGCAGTAGCATACGACAAAATTAAAGTGACTCAAAAATTGAAATTTGTTTTGGGAAGAGTAGAAAATATTGTGGGAAAAAGAGAAAATGCTGCTTACCAGCATTTTCTCCTTTTCCCATAATGTTTTCAAAAGGCTTCTGTCACAAAGTCATAAAAACTAGAGATTGTTTGGTAAAGACTTAAAAGTGGCCTATAAAACCATTTAGATATTAGAACATACCAACAAACTTCTGTCAATTACAAAGAGAGTATTGATTCCCTTGTTCAATTTATAGTGGTCAAGGCCACATGATCTTTGAAAACTTTGGTACACATGAATAAGTGAGCTGTTGCAATGGTATTGCTGAAACTGTGTTGAAAGTTGTGTTGAATATCAGACTTGCTTAACCCATTACCACACAATTCCTACTTTTGACGCTCCTGAGAAAGAAGCCTTTTGAAAACACTGTAGGAAACGCAGAAAATGCTGGTAACTAGCATTTTCTCCTTTTCCCACAGTGTTTTCTACCCTTCCCAGAACAAATTTCAATTTTTCAGTCACCTTTATTTTGTCGTCTGCAAATGCTTTCGATTTGGACAAGCCTAAAATATTGTTGTTTGGTAATGAGTTAAACAGATCTTTGAAAATTGGTTACATATGAATAAGTTAGCTGTTGCCATGGTATTTCTGAAACTGCATTCAAAGTGGTGTTAAATGTTATACTTGCCTAAATCTGTCCATTGTTAAATTACAGAGAGAGCATTGATGCCCTTGCTCAGTCCATGGAGGTCAAGGACACTAAACACAAGATGACCTTTGACCAGATCCAGCAAAGGAGAGAAAATGAAATTACACTGAACAAGTAAGCGCATAAGCAGTCACTAGTATTGTGTGTTCTTCTCCCAACTAAATTAATCTTTAATCATCTTTTTTCACTCAGAGCATTATCCTTAACCTGAGTGTTAATGACCCTTCAAAAAAAGGCCTGAAAAAATTGTGGGAAAAGAAGAAAATGCTGGTAACCAGCATTTTCTCCTTTTCCCTCAATATTTTCTACCATTCCAAAACTTAATTTCTATTTTTGAGTCAGAATTATTTTTTCATCTTCAAAATTTAGGCAAGTCTTAAGTTTTGCCATGTGGTAAAGAGTTAAAGAATTCTTTGTCAATATTCATTCAATTACCTTTATAATTTATTTTACCTGATTTAAATGTTTCAGACTAGTTCAAATATTGAAGACGAATACCATAACCACAGAGCCAAAGAGAATTCTTTCTGACACAATTGTCAGGTATTGATTTTATACGGGAAATCTGTGCAGTAAGGAAGAAGTGTTCACCTGTAATACACCTCCTCTTAAAGTCATCATTTATTGATGACTCAAAGCCTTATTAGGCAGAAAGTCCGTTTTTGGACAACAAATAGGATTAATGGCTCAATGGCCAATCACGGACGAGCCCCCATCTTACAAACAAAGTCCGTAATTAAGAAACAGATAAATGCATAGCTCAAATACAAAGCGCATCTAGCGTGATTCAAAACCTTGAAGGGACAAAATAATAACCTCATTCTTTGATGATTAAAAGACCAATACCATAATCACTGAGCCAAAGAGAATTTTCTCTGATGCACTGTCAGGTATTGATTTTATACGGGAAAGCTATGCAGTAAGGAAGGAGTGATCTCCTGTAACAATAAGATCTTGGCCACATTGTGTGGTAAAGGTTGAAGATAGAAAACTTTTCAAACTAGAAGACTTGCTCCATGTGCAATGTGCCATTTTCAGACAAGCACACTTTTACATTTTGTTATAATGCCCCCTTTCGAAGAAGTGGGGGTATATTGCTTTGCACTTGTCGGTCGGCCCATCGGTCGGTCCGTAGACCACAATTTCGTCCGGAGCATAACTCAAAAAGTATTTCAGGTATCATCTTGAAACTACATAGGTGGATAGATCTCATTAAGGAGAAGTGCAGTGCACAAGAATCATAACTCTGCCCATCATATTTATGGAGTTATTGCCCTTTGTTGATTTTCCTACTTAATTTCTGTCAGGAGCTTAACTCTAAAAGTATTTTAGGTATCATCTTGAAACCTCATTGGTGGATTTATTTTATTAAGGAGAAGTGTAGTGCACAAGAACCATAACTCTGCCCATCATATTTTTGGAGTTATTGCCCTTTGTTGATTTTCATACTTAATTTTTGTCCAGAGCATAACTCAAAAGGGATTTCAGGTATCACCTTGAAACCTCTTAGGTGGATTAATCTTATTAAGGAGAAGTGCAGTGCACAAGAACCATAACTCTGCCCATCATATTTTGGAGTTATTGCCCTTTGTTGATTTTCATACTTAATTTTTGTCCGGAGCATAACTCTAAAGAGTTTTCAGGTATCATCTTGAAACTTTATATGTGGATAGATCTTATTCAGGAGAAGTGCATTGCACAAGAACCATAACTCTGCCCATTATATTTTTGCAGTTATTACCCTTTGTTGATTTTCATACTTAATTTTTGTCCAGAGCATAACTCTAAAGGTATGAGGTAAAATCATGAAACCTTATAAGTTGATAGTTCATATAAATGGGAAATGTAGTGCTCAAGAATTGTTAATTTATCATGAATAAGTTTTGAGTAATTACCCTTTGTTCGTTTTTACACTTTGAACTTAACAGTTTATAATCACATGTTATATTTAGAATTGGATGCCATTAGGGGGGCATACATGTTTTAAGAACATCTCTTTTTTCCTTGGATTGGATACAAGGTGGCCAGCTGGAGATCATTTTGAAATTACAATAATCAGGGCCATCTGATCCCAGCAACAGGTTTAAGGTCACAGTTTCTTGAAATAGGGCTTTCGGGGGGCATTGCTCTCATTCCGACAGCTCTTGTTGTGTGCAAATATGGTGATAGTAGAAATGAAAAAAAAAAAAAGAAAATTAAATACAGGCACACTTTATCTTCATCATTGAAATGATGGATAAGAAATCTGTGTTTTATTTATTTATTTATTTTTTTCATGCTTTGCTGCAGATTATCAAGAAATAACTGGAATATTGTATGATAATTCATGGTAACAACCAGTGAGAAATACTTACTTTATTTTATAACTCTTCATTTGAAGATGGAAACAGTAGTTCCAGCACAGTAGTTACCTACGTAAACAGCACATGCCTTGAAACCAAATTGAAATGTGACATAATTTACCCTACATTTCTCACGCTTTACATATTTTAATATGTTGTCATGCAGAGGGGGTACTTCTTGGAAAATTATTAGATTTTGATGGAATTCCCCCCCCCCCCAAAAAAAAAGGGGGGGGGGTCAAAAGCATGTAATAAACAGGTGAAAATATTATCAATAATGTTCAGTTGATCAAATGAATTTGAATCTTTCACTGGAAAAAAAAATAAATATGTCTGTTTCAGGTTAGACAGGGAGAAGAAGCTGTTACAAGCCAAACTAGCTCAACAACAGCAGGAGTCGGAGATGGAGGAATGGAGGGACAGTGTGCTAGCTTCTCGAGAAATTGTAAGATTTTAATGATACTGTTTCCACTTTGTTGTAACTAAGCCCTTACAAAGGAATTCCTTTATCCCTTTAGAACATTTTTTTAGCATGTATCATGCAACCAAATTGTTTTACTAATGATTTGGATAGATTTAGGTAGATAAGTAAAACAGTATGGTTAACAATATGATACACGCTAAAAAAATGTTTTAGGGGGATAAAATGTTTCTAACTCTTGAAAAAGGCCATAGCCGAAATAATGAACATTAGAGTTGTATTATTCATAGTGTTTTAACCTTTTACCCCATGAGGCGTTTCTATGATATCTCTAATTGACCCTAAATAACAGCAAGGATGAAGCTGTTTCTTATGTGTATATGACACCTTTTGATAGCATAGAAAACATTGTGACAAAAGGTGAAATTGCTCGTGATGAGCAATTTCACCTTTTGCCACAATGTTTTCCAAAGGCTTCTACAAGCGATGCGTAGAAATGAGTATCTATGGAGTAAAAGGTTAATTATTCCCTAAGGAATTCAAAGTGGCAAAAGTATAGATTCCGGTGTTATGTTTATTTTTCTTTTCATTTCTTCAAGGCCGATAGGCATGCCAGAGAAAGTCTTGCTCAGACAATCGAGAGGAAAGCTAGAAAGGCTCATGAAGATCGAATAAGAAAGGAGAAGGAACAGAAGAAAAATATTAAAAAGTATGTGGTACTAGTATAACACTTTAGTTTTTGGTAGCATATTCAGTTCTCTTCCCTCACTTAACTCTTTATCAAACAACATAATTTTAGACTTGTCCGAATTGAGAACTTTTGCAGATGACAAATGTCATTTTCTCCTTTTCCGTTAAAGTTTCCTGCCCTATCTAAGACCTAAAGTTAATTTGTGCCAATTCTGAATTTGTCGTCTGCAGATGTTTTGAGTTTGGAAGAGTCTAAAATTTCTTGTTTGGGAATGGGTTAAACAGATTTTTTCTGATGTGTTGGTAGGTGTGTATATTGTGTGTAGATTGCCATTGTAAAGATAGATGTGATATATTAAAAAATAATATTTTTAAGTTTTTTTTGGCAAATACATGTATATGTTTAGATATTCAAAAGATGAATTAATTTGATATCCTTACAAACAATATGTGTTATTTTAAGTATATTCTTCAATTAGAATATGATACCTGGAAAGATGTGATATGATTAATAAACAAATTTTATTTCATGCTTTCCGGTAGGATATCGAGAAATAACAGTGAAAATATTTTTTTATCTTACACTGGTACCACCAGTGAAAATACCAATTTTCACGTTCTTGTTGTCTAGGTAAATTGCGCGTGCCTAACAACCAGATGGGAAATATGACGTCATATACCTTACATTTCTCGCGCTTGACGTAACGTTGCTATGCGGGAGGGGTATGCCACGGGGAATAAGGGAAAAGAACTGTGCTGAATTTTGATAAAGCTACTCCTAGAAAGGGTTAAAAGCATGAAATAAATAGGATATTTGTTTTTTTCGGTGAAAGATCGAAATTTATTTCATCTCGTGAACACCATCGGTAATATTTTCACTCATGGCTACACCACTTCTGAAAATATTACCGATGGTGTCCACTCGATGAAATAAATTTCGATCTTTCACCGAAAAAAACAAATATCCTCTATGTGTTTTTTTATTGTAAAACAGGATTAAACAAGAGGTTGAAGAATACCAGAAACAGATGGAACATTTGATTGAAACCAAGGATAAGAAGAGTGAGCTGATACAGAAAGAGAAAGATTTCACGATACAACAGGTATAGGAAATATAGTTTAGCCATGCTATGTGAAACAGGGGTGTAGTGTATCTGCAGAAAGTTTAGACTTAGGTCAGCCTGCAAAGTCCCTGCAAACTGATCCTTTTAGAGACTTTTTGCTTTTGGTCAGTTTTCTGCATGTCAGAGGATCATTTTACCTCATGGTTTGGATGGTTTGTCAGATAAAGTTGATTTGCATTGATCCATAATTGTATGATCACTTGCATGGTATAAGAAATCCATTTTTACTTGTACATTGCTCAGTTATTTTCATTGTATGTATGTGGTTTCACATCTATTTCAGTCACATCTGGATGAAAGCTTACTGTTTTGTGTAAATTTTTGTGATTTATTCAAATAAATCACAAACTTTTCTATTCTTGTACTTTACCACTAGTATGCCAGCAGTTAACGAGTGTTGTGAATTTGCAAATATTTCCAAATGCAAATTTGTCTGTAATGGGTAGTTCACAAATTTTTTTCTTGCACATGTTTATCTTAGTATACAGTAAGTGAACCTTTAACTTTTCACATATGATTACATTACAGCATTAAATAATAGCTACTGAAAATATCTCAGGATTAAGCTATATTGCTTCTAGAAAATGTTTGTCATCTATGAAATTTTATTATAGGATTTTGCAAGTTAAAAAATACCATCTTCACATTATAATTTTTGTTGCTGTCTGTGCAGAACAAAAGGGTAAGATCAGATAGACTAATATTGTTAGCTAAATGCATGTTTAACCCTAACACAGTAATAAGAAAATGTTGTGGGAAAAGGAGAAAATGCTGGTTACTAGCATTTTGTCCTTTTCCAACAATGTTTTCAAAAGGCTTCTTATACAGGGGTGTTAAAGTCATCATTGTGGTAAAGAGTTGTGCCCATGCAGTAGACAGTCTTAACCTTTTCCCAAACAATCCCTGGTTTTTACGACCCCGAGATTGAAGCCTTTTGAAAACATTGTGGGAAAAGGAGAAAATGCTGGTAACCAGCATTTTCTCTTTTTCCCACAATGTTTTCTACCTTTCTGGAAACAAATTTCAATTTTTGAGTTGTGTTTATTTTGTCGTCTGTAAGTGCTTTCAATTTTGGATCAATCTTGAATGTTGTCGTTTGGTAAAGAGTTAAAAACATGGAGGGATAAGGAGAAATATGCATGATAAATTGATCATTCATTTTTCCTCGGTGTTTACCAAACTATAGTGTTCTTTTTTATTCAGTGTTTTTACTTCATCTGTGCTTTTTTTTTTATAGGTCAAAATTTAGACTGTATGATGATTTATCAACCCTTTCTCAGGTGATATAATTCAAGATTAGTCCAAATTGAAAGCATTTGCAGACGACAGATTTAATATTTAATAATTTCTGTGTTTGATTGGTTAAAAGACATTGTGGGAAAGATAGAAAATGCTGGTCACAAGCATTTTTACCTTTCTCCCCAATGTTTTCAAGTGCCTTCATTTTCAGGATTGTTAGAATTAAGGATCGTGTGGTAAAAAGTAAGCAACCTCTGAACATGTTAATAGTTCATGCTAAGAGAAAAAACAAATAAAGATTGAGCCAAGTTAAAAGTATGCTAACCAATGAAACACTAGATTCTAGATTAAGCATGATGAAAATGCATTACCCGTTATAAAACAAATATGTACTTTCAGAATTAACCCCTAAACAAAAAGTCTTCATAAAATGGTTTCCCCTAATGTTTTCAAAAGGCTTCTTTCTCAGGGTCGTAAAATCCAAGGATTGTTCGGTAAAGGGTTAATAGCCTATTTCAAAAATCTGAAGTGCTTTATCCTTTCTCCACAACAGATTTTAGACTCTTAAAAGTTGACAGCATCTGCAGATGACAAATTCGAAATTGTTAAAAAATGGACTGAAGTTTTCTGAACGGGTAGAAAATAATTATGGTGGGAAATAAAAAATATCTTGGAAATTAGCATTGTTTTCTTTTCCCTTTTAATCTTTACCACACGGCAAAATTTTAGACTGGTTCAAATTGAAAGCATTTGCAGACGACAAAATAAAGGTGACTGAAAAATTGAAATTTGTTCTGGGAAGGGTAGAAAACACTGTGGGAAAAGGAGAAAATGCTGGCTACCAGCATTTTCTCCTTTTCCCACAGTGTTTTCTAAAGGCTTCTTTCTCGGGGGGGCATCAGAAGTAGGGATTGTGTGGTAATAGGTTAAGTTTTCGCATGGCGTCTTTCTCAGTTCATTAAAACACTGCCTTGTTTGTTTAACATTTTTACAGAATTAAGCTGAGAATTAGTATCTTTTTTTTTTCATTGTAGGTATTAACCCTTTACCATAGAATTCCGAGTTTTAACAACTCGGATATAGAAGCTTTTTGAAAACGCTGTGTAAAAAGGAGAAAATGCTGGTAACCAGCAATTTCTTCGTTTTCCGACATTGTTTTCTAACCTTTAGGAAAAGAATTCTAATATTTGAGTTATGTTTATTTTGTCGTCTGCAATTGCTTTCAATTAGGACCAGTCTAAAATTTGTCGTTTGGTAAAGATTTAGAGTCAATGGATAAATGTAATTGTAGATTTATTTTTTGGGAGTTTGTCATAGCCAATTCAATTCTCTTTGTTGGAATGCTAAGCACAACTTAAGTTATTTTTGCAAATAGTGTGAAATTAAGATTGACTGTTTGTGTGTACGGTGTAGGTCAAGATTAGACTGCACAGATTATGCAGTCTTTTGTCGTTCTGTACTATATGCTAGTCTTTGTTTAGTATTTCGTCTAAAACCTTAAGTCACCCTCAATGTTGAAGCCTTGATTCATTTATCTGATGTAGAGAGTCCATTTAACTCTTTACCAGACCACAAAATTTTAGACTGTTCCAAATTGAAAGCATTAGTAGACGACAAGTTTAGAGTGACTCAAATCTTGAAATTTGCTTTAAAAAGGGCTGAAAACATTGTGGGAAAAGGATAAAATGCTGGTTACCAGCATTTTCTACTTTTCCCACAATGTTTTCAAAACTGAAAAGGCTTCTCTCACAGAGTTGTGAAAACCAGGGATTGTTTCGGAAAGAGTTAATTTGTTTGGGAACATTAGGCTTAGTCATTCCAGAAACAATAAATTAACCCTTTCCCAAACAATCCCTGGTTTTTACGACCCTGAGATGGAAGCCTTTTGAAAACAGTGTGGGAAAACAAGAAAATGCTGGTAACCAGCATTTTCTCCTTTTCCCACAAAGACTCTATTTAACAGACTGAAACCAGTCTAAGCCAGCCCCTGTAAAACTTTACTTAACCTTTCGAAAACGAGTACAATTTTTCATTTATAGTTTGCCCAAAGTACATTCAAATACATGTGCTTCGAAAATACTGCAGATGGCCATCTATGGGAAAGTTCTATTCGTCAATGATGTCTAAATCTAGAAAAGCGATCATAAACCTTTCTAAGTTCATATATTTCGCAAATAGATTTACAAGCAGTTCCTAGTTCAATGAAATGCTCTGATTTTACTTTCAGTGTTGTTATTTATTTAGCTTTATGCTGTTAAACGCTACCATATAAACGTGGGCAGTGCAGGTCAAAATTAGACTGTACAGAACATGCGGTCTGATTTTGAACTTGCACTGTCCAACAAGGAAACAAGAAAGAAGTCTGTTAAATATATATAGTACATATCTGGGATGATTGTAGTATGTCTGATGTTATTTTCAAACTAGATCTATCAACCTTTGTAAAATATGTCTGTTACATCATGTATGTTTTGTTATGGCTAGAAACACTGTAAGTGGTTAACCCTTTCCCAAATGGCAAACTTTTGGACTAGACCAAATTGAAAGCATTTGCAGACGACAATTCAACTCTTGCTGAAAAGATGATATCTATCTATGATAGGGTAGAAAACATTGTGGGAAAAGGAGAAAATGCTGGTTACCAGCATTTTCTCCTTTTTCCACAATGTTTTCAAAAGGCTACTATTCCAGACCTGTAAAAACCAGGGATTGTTTTGGAAAGGGTTAAAGCTTTAATAAAAAGTATGAGTAAAACTTTACTCCAGCCCTTTTTTAACTTTCTGTCTGTCTTGTGGGTAGAATATTGAGGAGGAACAGTTAACTCTTTACCTAGTGACAAAATTTTAGTTAGACTTGTCAATTCAGTTGTGGCTTACATTGCAGGATTTGTTCTTGATAGGGAAGATAACATTTTGGAAAAAGGAGAAAATGCTGGTTACCAGTATTTTCTTCTTTTCCCACAATGTTTCCCAAAGGTTTCCTCCTCAGGGTCGTTAGAACTCTGGATTGTGTGATAAAGGATTAACCATCAAGGCATCTTTCATGTTTATAGTTGCCTTTGTGATCATTGTGGACTAAGATCAGACTGCACGAAATGTGAAGTCTAATCTTAGATCTACCTTGTTCACTTTGCAATATCTTTATATACAAATGGAATCATGAATTAGAACTTATTTTGGTCTTATTATCTCACTGAAAATGTCTGCCTGGTTTACTTGGCACTCTATTGGTAAACCCTTTACCCCATAGGGCATTTCTATTGTATCTCTAATTGAACCTAAATAACAACAAGGATGAAGCCGTTTCTTATGTGTATATGACACCTTGTGATAGCATAGAAAACATTGTGACAAAAGGTGAAATTGCTCGTCACAAGCAATTTCACCTTTTGCAACAATGTTTTCCATAGGATCTTACAAGCAATGTGTAGAAATTAGTATCTATGGAGTAAAGGGTTAAGATAGACAGTAAATAGATACAGGATTATATGTAATTCAGCCATATCCTGGCAAAAGGGGGCTTACCTCTTTACCACACAATCCTGACTTTTAACAACCCTGGGAAAAAAGCCTTTTGAAAACATTGTAAGAAAAGGAGAAAATACTGGTAACCAGCATTTTCTCCTTTTCCCACAATGTTTTCTACCCTTCCCAAACCAAATTTTGATTTTTCACTCACTTTTAATTTACCGTCTGTAAATGCTTTCAATTTGGACCAGTCTATAATTTTGTCGTTTGGTAAAAAGTTAATGCATCTGGGATACATGATACCAGCCAAAGTCATCATATAATTATAGATCCATAAAAGCCATTTTTCTTCAACAATTGATTTAACCCATTACCACTCAATCCCTTCTTTTGACGCCCCTGAGAAAGAAGCCTTTTGAAAACACTGTGGGAAAAGGAGAAAATGCTGGTAACCAGCATTTTCTCCTATTCCCACAGTGTTTTCTACCCTTTCCAGAACAAATTTCTATTTTTCAGTCACCTTTATTTTGTCGTCTGCAAATGCTTTCAATTTGGACCAGTCCAAAATTTTCTCGTGTGGTAATGGGTTAACCCATTACCACACAATCCCTACTTTTGACGACTCTAAGGAAGAGGACCTTAGAAAACATTGTGGGAAAAGGAGATAATGCTGGTAATCAGCATTTTCTCTTTTCCCCACAGTGTTTTCTACCCTTCACAAAACCGATTTCAAATTTTTAGTCACTTTCATTTTGTCGTCTGCAAATGCTTTCAATTTGGACAGACCTAAAATTTTGATGGTTGATAATGAGTTAATTACGAGATGGACTGGTTCGTTGTCATGCAAAGTATTGACTGATAGCGTAGATTTTCGGCCAAGTTCAGCCTGTGTGGACAGCACAGACTGATCTTAGTCAAAACTCTTTGTATATACATCAAGCCCCCTTTTCACAGAGCATGGCTCAATTACTGTCATACTCTGTTACTTTTCAAAAACAAATTTGTTTTTTGATAAAATCTTTCCTGTTCTTTATTCCTTTCAGTCGCGACATCTGGCAGCAGCATCACAAAAGCTCCGCGACACATTGCGTAACAAATATGGTGGAGAATCTTTCGATCAGAAGGTGAAGAAGGCGGAGATGTACAACAAATTTGAAATGGGAACAACTTTCTTGTCGGCCCAGAAAAATACGTCTAGAGTTAATATACATTAGATTGTTAAAAGATGACAATTATTTGGTATTGAGCAATTTCTCCATTCACCATTACCATGAGACTTTCAAAAGTTTGAATTTTGTATGACTGTGAAATTGCATCCAATCAAGGGAAGTAATCTTTTCCCTGATGTTATGTTCTCTGGCTTTACTCCTGTCAATCTTTAGCTTATGCAAATGAGCTCTTCTTGTTCAGCGTGTTATAGTAAATAAACTTGTAAAACCTTGGGTTATTAGGCGAAGTTTTAACCCTTTACCACACAATCCGGAGTTTTAACGACCCTTGGAAACTAAACTTTTGTAAACATTATGGGAATAGGAGAAAATGCTGGCAAACTTTCAGAAACAAATACTAGTATATTAATTTGTTGCCTACAAATGCTTTGAATTTGTACCAGTCTAAGGTATTGCCATGTGGTAAAGAGTTAACCCATTACCACACAATCCCTACTTTTGACGCCCCTGAGAAAGAAGCCTATAGAAAACATTGTGGGAAAAGGAGATAATGCTGGTAACCAGCATTTTCTCCTTTTCCCACAGTGTTTTCTGCCCTTCACAAAACAGATTTGAAATTTTCAGTCACTTTTATTTTGTCGTCTGCAAATGCTTTCGATTTGGACAAAGTTAAAATTTCGTTGTTTGGTAAAGAGTAAAAATGAAAAACACATCAAGCTGTTGTCCCCATTCAGTGCTATTTTTAGGGGATGTTTTCATAAAAATAACCTCTTAGTTAAATTGTGATAATCTCTCAAAATATTTACTGCATAGTAGTTAATATGTAAGAGTAAAGCTATCCTTGGCATTTAGATTTAGTTTATTAATACATTTCCATGCTTAATCATTGTATAACTGTATTTGCATTAAATTCATTGCTCAGCCAGTGTACACAGAATGCACAGTCTAATCTTCGATCAACACTGCCTTCATCCTTGTCAGATATTCTGACCAAAATGTCCTCGAAATCGTAACTCCGAAACAAAATTACCCCATCAGGTAAAGAGTTAAAGGTTAAGTCTGCATTTCCAGACCTAACTTAGAATGTCCCCATAATTCATCTGGCAGTGCAAGGGTCAAAGACATAAAGAATGTAATAAATCTTTGGAGAGGATTGATTAAAGTTTTAACCATTAAGGGTTTACCACACACTGACAAGTTTTAATGACTCTAAGATAGAAGCCTTTTGAAAGCATTGTAGGAAAAGAAGAAAATGCTGGTAACCAGCATTTTCTCCTTTTCCCACAATGTTTTCTACTCTTATCAAAGAGAAATTCTATCTTTTGAGCATATGTTTAAATTGTTATCTGTAAATACTTTTAATTTGGACAACTTCAAGTCTGTTATTTTCTCATGTGGTAAGGAGTTAAAAAGTAGTAAACTTAACCCTTTACTCCATAGATACTCATTTCTACACATTGCTTGTAGGAGCCTTTGGAAAACATTGTGGCAAAAGGTGCAATTGCTAGTGATGAGCAATTTCACCTTTTGTCACAATGTTTTCTATGCTATCAAAAGCTGTCATTTACACATAAGAAACTGCTTCATCCTTGCTGTCATTTTGGGTCAATTAGAGATGCCATAGGAATGCCTTATGGGTTAAAAGTTACGAATTTATTAGAAATATTTGTAGCAGAACTTCTTCTTCATTATTTTTTTAAATGTATGCCCATAGCATACCATCTGATAATCTGTCTTAACAATCATGTGTTTTCATGGTGAAAAAAAAAAATGTTCCCATGACACAAGAAAAAAAAAGAAATAATCATTCCAGCAAGTGTACACATTTGTTTTAAAGATTCTGTGATAGTACCTGTACTTGTTAACTAAAATATTCATTGTGCATTGTGATATGTTAATCTTTTTTTATTATTATTTTATTATTGTATTGAGGGCTCTGCAGAATGCAAGTTTCCTCAGTCAGTGTTAGAAAGCTTTTGTTTTTTATCAGAATCCATGATTTATTTCCATTCTTAGTTCAAGGTAAGGATTGTGGCCTTTTCACAGTAATATTCATTCTTTATAATCATCTATAATTTGAAGCAAAATTAAGAATATACCATATAGACCAATATAGTTGAGCTTCTATCCATTCTGATGACATAAAAGAGTTGTTTACACAAGGGAAAATAATGTAGGTTTATATTCATGTACTTGAGCCATGCTTCATGATAAGGGGGCTTAATGCATCTGCGAAAAGAATTGACCCAGGTCAGTCTGCGCGGACTGTGCAGGCTGACCTGGGTCAATATTCTTTGCTATTGGTCAATTTTCTGTATACCCAGGACCCAGTCTACCTCATTATCATGTTGGTTTGCTAAAACTACAGCTATTATGGATCCATAAATGTGCGAATCCCTTGCTTGGTATCATGCATCATGGAGATGTATTAAGCCCCTTTTTGCCAGAGCAAGTTCCATAATGATGTTGAAACCATAATAGCATCAGAACTTAATTCCAGAACAGTATAATTATGTGTTCTGAAATATTCCATTTGCACATTCCAGAATAGCATTCCAGAACATGCAACATTGCGCCAAATGAATGCAATATGCCCATAGATACCAACATGAAGAGCTTTCTGATAGAGCTACAGTGTTGTAGAGTGAGCTTAGTGATTATACCTTTTTGATTTGATTATTTTCGTTTATTTATCGTCGCTACCGGTTGCCCATCTGAGCGACGCCCCCAGAAGATGGTTATTTGTTACGGGGGATAGTGCAAGGATACAGGACGAAACTACTGAGAATTCCGCCTGGTTCTTTAACGTGCTCGGTGTGTAGCACCGTCACACGGGACCTCGGTTTAACGTCTCATCCGA
Source organism: Tridacna crocea (assembly GCA_943736015.1). Classification (NCBI taxonomy): domain Eukaryota; kingdom Metazoa; phylum Mollusca; class Bivalvia; order Cardiida; family Cardiidae; genus Tridacna; species Tridacna crocea. The sequence continues at coordinate 24,953,814 of OX031069.1, forward strand.
AAGACTATTAGTAATTTTTAGTTGGCCAGCCGGGGATTCGAACCCACAACCTGTAGGACATTGTGTTCACAAGTCCTACGCTCTACCTACTGAGCTATATCGGCTGGTGATTATACCTGTTGACAAAATTTTCTTTTAACTCTTTACCATACAGCAACATTGTAGACTTGTCAAAATCAAAAGCTCTTGCAGCGAACAGATTTTATTTTGATTAAATTGTGGAATTTGCTTCTGAAATTGTACAAAATATTGCGGGAAAAGGAGAAAATGCTGGTTACCAGCATTTTCTCCATTTCCACAATGTTTTGTACAGGCTTCTTCCTCAAGGTTACTAAAAGTCGGGATTGTGTGGTAAAGGGTTGCAAGGTTAGAAAATAATGTAGGAAATGGAGAAAATGCTGGTTACCAGGATTTCTGCCCTTTTTTAGCTCACCTGAGCATGAAGTACTCATGGTGAGCTTTTGTGATCACCCAATGTCCTGCGTGCATCGTGCGTCGTCCACAATTTCTTCAAACATCTCCTCCTCCGAAACCACTGGGCCAATCTTGATGAAACTTGGAAGGATGTTCCTTGGTTGAAGCTCTACCAAACTTGTTCAAAGAGATTGAATTCCACCCCTAACTCTGGTTGCCATGGCAACAAAAAGGAAAAAAAATAGCAAAATCTTTGAAAATCTTCTTCTCTGAAACTAGAAGGCATAGAGCTTTGATATTTGGTATGTAGCATCTCCTAGTAGACCTCTACCAAGATTGTTCTTATGATGCCCCTGGGGTCAAAACTGGCCCCGCCCCGGGGGTCACAAGTTTGAAACATGGGAACAAAGAAGGAAAACTTTAAAATTCTTCTTCTCTGAAACTAGAAGGTATAGAGCTTTGATATTTGGTATGTAGCATCTCCTAATGGACTTCTACCAAGATTGTTCATATGATGTCCCTTGGGTCAAAACTGGCCTCGCCTCAGGGGTCAGAAGGTTAAAACATATAAAGAAGGAAAACTTTTAATTTCTTCTTCTCTGAAACTAGAAGATGTAGAGCTTTGATTTTTGGTAAGTAGGATTTCCTAGTGGACCTCTACCAAGATTGTTCATATGATGTCCCTGGGGTCGAAATTTGCCCTGCCCCATGGGTCACAAGTTCGAAACATAGGAACAAAGAAGGAAAACTTTAAAATTCTACTTCTCTGAAACAGAAGGCTTTGAGCTTTGACATTTGGGATGCAGCGTTCTCTTAGTGGACTTCTACAAAGTCTCTTCATACGATGCCCCTGGGGTCAAAACTTGCCCTGCCCCAGGGGTCACAAGTTTGAAACGTAGGAACAAAGAAGGAAGACTTTAAAATTCTACTTCTCTGAAACTAGAAGGTGTAGAGCTTTGCTATTTTGTAAGTAGCATCTCCAAGTGGACCTCTACCAATTTTTTTTTCTTAGGATGCCCCTGGTGTCAAAACTGGCCCTGCCCAGGGGTCACAAGTTTGATTTTACAGCTTAGTACTCAGGTGAGTGATATAGGACCATCATGGTCCTCTTGTTTTTAAGATGCCCCTGGGGTCAAAACTGGCTCTGCCCAGGGGTCACAAGTTTGATTTTACAGCTTAGTACTCAGGTGAGCGATATAGGACCATCATGGTCCTCTTGTTTTCTTTTTCCAGAATGTTTCTAAAAGCATTCTCCTATGGATTGGTAAAATACAGGATTATATGGGACTGGTTGGACCAAAGTGTAAATCATTTACATTTAACTGATTACCAAACGACAAAATTCTAGACTGGTCCAAACTGAAATCACTTGCAGAAGACAAAATATATGTTACTCAAAAGTTGAAGTTTGTATCCAAAAGGGTAGCAAACACATGGGAAAAGGAGAAAATGCTTCTTGTCAGCATTTTCTCCTTTTCTCACAATTTTTTTCAAAAGGCTTCTATCTCAGTGTTGTAAAAAACAAAGATTGTTTGGTAAACGGTTAATGTAGTTAATGAAATGCGGTACAGTAGGATTTGCCAAGGATATATATATATTGAGTATGTTTAGGTGTTATACAAACACATCAATGGTTTAATTCCTCCTCTGTTTATTAGTAGATTTAGATCTAGAATCTAGTTGTCTTCACCAAGTAAAAAAAATGCATTTTGTTTTAAATATTTTAAATGTTTTATGAAATTTTATTAATTTATATGCCACATGTGTCAAAGTCTTGATTTAGTGTGTTTTGTTTCAGATATTGCTAGATTTCTGTAATGGTCTTTATTTATTTGTATAAATTAAAACTAGACTTAATCTGATTTAAAATTATTATTTACTCCTTCAACTTTTGGAATATACGAGGGTCATTCATTTATTCCATTACCACACAATACCCGCTTTTGACGCCCCTGAGAAAGAAGCCTTTTGAAAACACTATGGGAAAAGGAGAAAATGCTGGTAACCAGCATTTTCTCCTTTTCCCACAATGTTTTTACCCTGCTGGAAACAAATTACAACTTTTCAGTCACCTTTATTTTGTCGTCTGCAAATGCTTTCAATTTGAACTAGTCTAAAATTTTGTCGTGTGGTAAAGAGTTAATTGTGTCACTGGGTGTCTGTGAGACGCATTGTATTTAATGCATATACCGTATTTCTCATAATAAAAGCGCACGAGCTATGCAAAATATAGACAGGTAGCCCTTATTTTGTACCCAATTCGTAAAGCAGAAAGTGTTTTCAATTTTGTATTTCTTTGTGTTTTAGTGATGATTATCGAAAAACAATAGCCAGTTGTTGGCACCTGCATGTGGTGCTCTTGTTCGACGTATGTTTTTAGTCACTGTCAAGTATTTACTCTTCTTCAAGAAATAATTGATCTCGGGTGGTCTATCCAAGGATTTATTTGCAGAATTCTGATTCATCAAAATAATTGCTGTGGTGATGATTGTAGGGGCGGTCACAGATTTCGAAATGACTTTTGTAGGTGACTTTTTCAAAATTGCTCGGCGAAATGATTTTAATACTGATTTTGTTTCCAAAGGTTCAATACCTAAAACAAATTGGCTATGGTCCTCTCAGAACTCAGGTGAGCGATCTAGGGCCATCTTGTTCTCTTTGCTATGATCGGCCTACCTTAGTCTTTTGCAGTCACTGATTATTATTGACGCGTTTCTGGGACTTAAAATAGTAAGCTGAGTCTTATACAGGATTATCCGTGTGTTGAATTCACACGCGCGACGGTATAGGTAAGCAATTCAATTTGTGCGTACCGTACGAAATATTTCCTTGATCATTCGGGACATATGCCGAAGGCTGTCCCGAACGATGCCATGGATAAAATTAAAATCTTAATTTATGTAAATGGTGTGAACCTGGGTTAGACTAAATGAAGTAGACAATAAACTATGATTCCCATAGGTGCTTCGAATTCATTTATTAGAAAGAGTCAATACTTAAAAATTTTCTCTGGTAAATGTACTAGTAATGAACGCGAAAACCAATGACAATATTAGTCACTCTTACATCATCCGATCAGTGACAATTCAAACTGTTCTGTTTAAGCACAAATATTGATGTCAAACATCGAACTCCACTAGACGCTGAATAGAATGGAAAGCGAAAGCTAATACCTTTGTTTTTAGTTCCACTGGCCGAAGGCTAGCGGGCTTATGTCATGGCCCGGTGTCCTTTTAACGGTTGTCTGTCCGTCCGTCCATGCGTTAACTTTTATTTCAAACATCTTCTATGAAACTACCAATTCAATTTTGATAAAACTTCACAGAAATAATCCTGTCGTGGTCCTCTTCATAATCTGTTTAAAGAATTTGAATCCTTCAAAAAATCTGGTTGCCATGGTAATAAAGTGAAAAATATTTAAAATCTTTGAAAATCTAATTGCTTGAAAGGGCTACCAAATTTGGCATGTTGCTTTATCTAGTGGACCTCTACCACGTTCATTCAAATGATAGCCCTGACGTAAAAATTGGTACCACCCCGGGGGTCGCAAGTTTTATATGGGTTTATATAGGGAAAACTTTAAAATCTTTCCGGTAAACTTGCATTATCTCCCGCTAGATGGCATTCTATAAATACTCATCTATCTAATTCGGGCATCCTTGGTACAGAACCGAATCACTTTCCTATGCGACAACCTTTACGTTGAATTAAAAACTAAAATAAACGTTTACTCTATAAAACGCTACCTTGTGCGATTCACTCAACTATGATCTGCCATTTAGAGAAATCTGGAGCTAAAGCTGGTCTCATTTCTCCTCAAACGTATTGTTAAAAGCTATTTTCAACATTGCTACTTTATAGAGCGTTATATTACAGTCAGCCCGCTTTCGGATGCGTCATATAAGACAGTCGAATCTTCGAAGAATATGACATGCGCAGACAACGGTAAACTTGTGATAAAGTTTTTCCTTAATTGTAAAACAATCCCAAGCACACGAAATAAGTTTTAATTAATTGAAGCTGTTTGTCGAAGGAAAGCGAGAAGAAAATCCATTAGCAAATTGTATTGTATTGACCCAGTGCCGAATAGATTATTCTCAGAAATACTGCAGTCGACCCTGAGATAGACGTCGTTGGAAAACATTTTGAAAAAGGAGAAAATCCTGGTAACCAGCACTTTCTCATTTTTCCAGTGTTTTCTATCCTGCTGGAAACAAGTTTCCATTTTCGAGTCCTGTTTATAATTATTGTCTCAGTATGGACCAGTATTAAATTTTGTCGTTTGGAAAAGAGTTAAAGTGACGTAGAAATAATGTAATAAACATTGTGGGGAAAAAGGACAATTTGCTTGTTACGAGCAATTGCTCTTCTTCTAACGATGTTTTAAGCTCACCTGAGCACAACGTGCTCAAGGGGAGCTTTTAGGATCACCCGGTGTCCGTCGTGCGTCAGTGCGTCGTGCGTCGTTAACAATTTTTTAAACATCAACTCCTCCTAAACCGCGGGGCCGATTTGGACCAAACTTGGCTGGAATGTTCCTTGGGAGGTCCTATTCAAAAAATATTCACAGAATTTGATTCCATGAAAAACTCTGGTTGCCATGGCAACCAAATGGAAATGGAAATTTTCTACGGAATTCTTTAAAATCTTCTCCGAAACCGCTTGTCAGATTTTGAAATAATTTCACAGGTATGTTCCTTGGTTGATCCTTTTCAAAAATTGTGGGTAAAATTTTATTCCGTCAAAAAATGTGGCTCTGGTGAATGGGGGCTTCTTGCACCATATGGAAATGAAGGAATTTTTAAAAAATTTTCTTCTCTGAAACCGCTGATCAGATTTTGTGATAATTCCACAGGCATGTTCCTTGGGTGACCCTTTTCAAAAAATGCGAAATTTTGATCCATCAAGAAACATGGCTCTGGTGAATGGGGGCTTCTTGCACTATATGGTCATGAAGAAATTCTTTAAAATTCTTCTTCTCTGAAACGGCTGATCAGATTTTGAAATAATTTGGGTCTGGTGAATGGGGGCTACTTGCACTATACGGAAATTAAGAAATTCTTAAAAAATTCTTCTTCTTTGAAACGTCAGGTCAGAATTTGAAATAATTTCACACAGATGTTCCTTTGATTACCCTTTCTAAACACTGTTCGCGAAATTTTGATCCGTCAAGAAACACGGCTCTGGTGAATGGGGGCTACTTGCACTATAAGGAAATGAAGAAATTCTTAAAAATTCTTCTTCCCTGATACCGCTGGTCAGATTTTGAAATAATTTCACAGAAATGTTCTTTGAATGACCCTTTTTTAAAAACTGTTTGTGAAATTTCGATCCATCTAGAAACATGGCTGTGGTGAATGGGGGCTTCTTGCACTATATGGCCATGAAGAAATTTAAAATTCTTCTTCTCTGAAACGGCTGATCAGATTTTGAAATAATCTCATAGAAATATTCCTTTGGTAACCCTTTTCAAAAATTGTCCGCAAAATGTCGATTTGTCTAGAAACATGGCTCTGCTGAATGGGGGCTACTTTTACTATTTGGCCATGAAGAAATTCTTTTTCTCCGAAACGGCTGATCAGATTTTGAAATAATTTCACAGAAATGTTTCTCAGCTAACCCTTTTTCAAAAAGTGCTCTGGAAATTTTGATCCATCAAGAAACATGGCTCTGATGAGTGTGAGCTATTTACACTTTACAGACATGAAGAAATTCTTAAAAATTCTTCTTCTCTGAAATGGCTGATTACATTTTGAAAGAAATGGCTATGGTTCTCTCAGAAATTCAGATGAGCGATCCAGGGCCATCTTGGCCCTCTTGTTTAAAGCTGTCGGGGTATAGGGGGTTGTCAGCGCATGTCACATTCTTCGAAGACTCGACCTGTCTGCTATGACGCATCACTCATTCCCCCGTATACCTGGGAAAAGTAGGGCTCATATCAAAGCTACCCAAGCATGTAGGGGCTGTTTTAATAAATAGTCCGTGCACAGGTTACATGCTAGCTGATCATAGCTGAATGAATGGTACCTGGTAGCGTTTTACTCAGTAAGCTTTTATTATCCCCCGCCGTAGGCGGAGGGATATAGTTTTAGCGTTGTCCGTCCGTCCGTCCGTCCCGACAAATATCTCCAATACCACTGGACGGAATTTCGTGAAACTTTATACACATGTACTATATCCTTCTTAGATACTTTTTTTTATTTTTTGATTCGATGCAAAATGGCCCACTGAGAGCTATTTTAAGTTTCACTTAAGTTACACTTAAGTACACTTTTGATGTTTGGAGTCTTGTTTCATTTTAAATTCAAAGTAACGGTTGTTGTGTTGAAAAATTACTCCGCTTCTTTACCCAGAATCCGCAAATTAGATTGCTGAGTATTTGTAGAATGCTATCGAGCAGGAGATAATGGATATAGGGGCGTGAAAGGTTGTTATTAGCCAGAAAGTCGATTAACCCTTAGGTTGCTAAGCGCGACTCGATGACCTGTTGCGGACAGCGTAGATTAAGAGCAGACTGCAGAGGACGAGCACTTTGATCTTCCTTCCATAATGTCCGATAAGAAAATATCTGACTCAAAAATACGTTTGAAATAAGAAATTTTCGGGTTTTACTATCGGCTTTGAAGTTTGTTTGTTTTTTTTTTGTAGGATAAGGGTTAATTAATGCTTCATTGATTACGTATAACGGCATTGAAAAGTGATATGCATATGTGTATAATTTGACGACGATATTTTGTCACTTTGTAGAAACAAAGGTTCGATATAAACGTATAAAATTGTGTAGCAGAGTTCAGGCTATTTGGATAGAAATAATTTGAAATGAAATATTTAGTTCATAGATGTGTTAGGCATAGTTTTTATATCTGCTGGATCTAAAGTCCAGATGGAAAAAAATCTTCATATGTGACACATTATCGTGGTTAAACTATATAAATTCGGACACGGTAACGAAAGAGAAATCGATACAAAACACCAATTGAAAATGTCTTCTTCAAACTTCTTAGATTGTAGAATATTTGAAACTTTATCTTAAACGGATCTTTAGAGATGTAGATGGATAAAATATCTTGATTTAAAGACTAGTAAGTTTTTTTTTTTTATTCATCTTTAATTTGTTTCAATAGGATTTGTCTCTTGTTTTCTATATATATATTAATTCATTAGCGACAAAATTTTGGTTTGCCCAAATCCAAAGCAATTGCAGACAGCAAAATAAAAGTGACTGAAAATTTGAAATTTGTTTTGGAAAGGGTAGAAAACCTTGTGGGAAAAGGAGAAAATGCTGGTTACCAGCATTTTCTCCTTTTCCCACAATGTTTTCTAAAGTTGTTTTTTTTTCCTCAGGGTGGTCAAAAGTAGGGATTGTGTGGTAATGGCTTAAGTAGTTCTCGTCTTATTTTATTATTTTTATCTTTTGTTTGTATTTTTTGTTTTATCTAGAAGCTTTTGAAAAAATTACGTTCTCGGTGATCAATACGATAAATGTTTGATGTTTGAATACACTGCGACACCATTGTTTCATAGAACAAATTGCCCGTTGTAGCTTTTTTTTTTTCTCTGCATTTTCACAATGTTTTCAAATGTAGTCAACAACAAGGAGTAAGCAAAGTAAATCTTCCGTTTACTTCAAAAACCTCGTAACTACAGATTGTTTCAAGCGGTAGTTACGAGGTTTTTGAAGTAGATTGACGAATTGTGCTTAGTGCAAACAGAACGACCATAGATTTCTTTCTATGCCAATTTTTTATTTTCTCATTCTTCTCCACTTATATTTGCTGTTTTCCTAATTTTAGCTTCTTCACTCCTCCTCTTTTTCCATTTTCCCCGTCTTTTCCCATTACCCGCCTACCTCTCGCCCCTTTTTTAGCCTCCCTCTTTCCTTCTTCTCAACATTGCTTTCTTGCTTCCTTCCTTGCTTGTTTCCTTGTCTGCTTCCTTCCTTGCTTATTTGGTTGCTTCCTTGCTTGTTTCCTTGTCTGCTTCATTCCTTGCTTATTCGGTTGCTTCCTTGCTTGTTTCCTTGTCTGCTTCCTTGCTTGCTTATTCGGTGGCTTCCTTGCTTGTTTCCTTGTCTGCTTCCTTGCTTGCTTATTCGGTGGCTTCCTTGCTTGTTTCCTTGTCTGCTTCCTTGCTTGCTTATTCGGTTGCTTCCTTGCTTGTTTCCTTGTCTGCTTCCTGCCTTGCTTATTCGGTTGTTTCCTTGCTTGTTTCCTTGTCTGCTTCCTTCTTTGCTTATTCGGTTGCTTCCTTGCTTGTTTCCTTGTCTGCTTCCTGCCTTGCTTATTCGGTTGCTTCCTTGCTGGCTTCCTTCTTTGCTTCCTTGCCTGGTTCCTTGCTTGCTGCCTTGCCTGGTTCCTTGCTTGCTTCCTTGCCTGGTTCCTTGATTCCTTCCTTGCCTGGTTCCTTGCTTCCTTCCTTGCCTGGTTCCTTGCTTCCTTGCCTGGTTCCTTGCTTGCTTCCTTGCCTGGTTCCTTGATTCCCTCCTTGCCTGGTTCCTTGCTTGCTTCCTTGCCTGGTTCCTTGCTTGCTTCCTTGCCTGGTTCCTTGCTTGCTTCTCTGCCTTCTTCCTTCCTTGCTTCTTTACTTGCTTCCTTGCTGGCTTGTTCTTTGCTTCCTTCCTTCTTTCTTTACTTGCTTCTTTGCTTCTTTCCTGCCTTCCTTCTCCTCATAATCACTCTTTTCTCTTTATCCCACCCTCGCTCCTTCGAACCCTCTTTCTTTTTCCTGGCAACCGAACGGTTTACATATTTTTTACTATGGAACACATAAATTACCAGATACAAAAGTCCATCGTATTTCAAGCTATAATTGGCCATAATTTTCTTTTATTTCTGAGTCATGCTCTAAAAAAAGGGACCTTAACCCTTTCCCAAACAATTCCTGGTTTTTACGGCCCTGTTATAGAAGCCTTTTGAAAACATTGTGGGGAAAAGAAGAAAATGCTGGTAACCAGCATTTTCTCCTTTTCCCTCAATGTTTTCTACCCTGCTGGAAACAAATTTCAATTTTTGAGTTACATTTATTTTGTCGTCTGCAAGTGCTTTCACTTTGGACCTGCCTAAAATTTTGTCGTTTGGTACAGAGTTAATTCAGACTGCGCAGGCTGACATGGTCGAAACGTTTCGCAAATGCATTAAGCCCCCTTTTTTACAGAGCATGACTTCTATTTACAAGTTTCGGATTACAGATTGCTGGCGTTATTGATACTTGACATCACACGCACGATGTATCACGAAACACGTTCGGTATATTCCGACATTCATTTGCCGGAGAAAAACAACTTGAACACACCCAGACCAATCACGGACAATGGTGTACGGAAAACGTTGAAAAAGCACGTGAAACTAAAAAAAGTAAAAATCCCACCCAAGGTAATTGTTACATTATGTTTTCGTGATCATAATCATGAGTTCGGGATCTAGGAGTGGCTTAGTATACTGGAAATATATAGAGTATTTGTTTTTTTATGGTGAAAGATCGAAAAGTTATATCCTCGAGGGAACATCATCGGTAATATTTTCACGAGATGCATAGCCACGAGTGAAAATATTACCGATGATGTTCACAAGATAAAATACATTTCGATCTTTCACCGAAAAAAAAACCCCAAACAGTTATTCCATTTCTTCCATTTTAACCAACCATTTCTCGGCCCCGGAACTTAATCAAAATCCAGTACTGTTCTTTTCGCTTATTCCCTATGGCGCACCCCCTTCTGCATAGCAACGCATTACAACATTACGTCAAGCGCGAGAAATGTAGGGTAAATGACATCATATTTTTATCTGGTTGTGAGGCACGTGCATTTTTACCAAGGTAACTAATGGGCGGGAACAACTGTTTCCGCCTTCAGTTTAAAACATAGAATATATATTGTTTTTTTTTTCGATGAAAGATTGAATTTTATTTCATCGAGTGAACACCATCGGTAATATTTTCACGAGCGGCGCCTCGATAAGTAGACTATATGATGTAATTTTAAAAAAAGAAAAACAAAAACAAAATGTATATGTACAAAATGTACATGTATGGATGGCTGGACTGACGGATTGACTGACGGATGGAAGGATGGATGGACGGACGGACGGACGGATGGATAGATTGATGGATGTGCGGACAAACTGGGAGTAATTCGAGATCTATTTCATACTATGATTGATTTATCTTTTTGCATTTACCTATCAATCGACATTTATTTCTCCAGGATGAAAAAATTCTTAAGTTAATGGTGAATAAAGGGACGTGGGAGAAGGATTACTGGAAGGGTCGTCTGGAAAGGGCCGTAGCCTGGGACAATGAACGACTGGAAAAGGACAACTTGAAACTGGAACAGTTTAAAAACCACAGAGTCAAGATGGAAATAAACAGAGAGGAAGATAGACAAAGAGTAATCATGGACAAGGTATACGTATACTTTGTGCCACTTACATGAGCATTTTAACCCTCTCCCGAACAATCCCTGGTTTTTTCACGACCCTGAATAGGAGGGCCTTTTGAAAACATTGTGGGTAAAGGAGAAAATGCTGGTAACCAGCATTTTCTCCTTTTTCCCACAATGTTTTCTACTCATCCCAAAACACATTTCAATTTTTGAGTCACATTACTTTTGTCGTCTGCAAATGCTTCCAATTTGGACCAGTCTAAAATTTTGTCGTTTGGGAAAGGGTTAATACTTTTATGACGACATTGCATCTGTTCATGTCTTTCCAAGGTTTCCCCTGTGCAAGACCGGAGCTTTGTTGCGCCTTGCCCGAGGACACTCAGATGTGACTAGCGCCGAATTTGGGTATCAAACCTTAGCACTCTGATCACCGAGTTTTGCATGAACTTTCGCAGGTAAACGCGACTCGGGGCGCTTTCGAGGATAGTGTAAATCGAGATCAGACTGCACAGAGCGTGCAGTCTGATCTAGGACCTACATTGTCCACTGCGGAGTTTGGTGCGTGTGGATCATCACTGAATTTTGGAACTATAAAATTCATCATCTGATGATTCTAACAGCCTACTGAGAAAAGTAAGGTAGAAAGGTCTCATGCAGAAAACTGTCCCATAGCATGATAGCAAAAAGTTTCGATTCAGGTCAGCCTGCGCGAACTGCGCAGGCTGACCTGGGTCGATACTTTTTGCTGATGAATTAAGTTTCCGTGTCAAAGAACGAGGCTCATATATATACTAGTATTTCTGTTTAACTTCTTTTATTTAAATCTCAAACACAGCTTGACAGACAGAAGAAACGTTTAGAGAGGAAAACTCAGCTTCTGCGTCAACTGGAGAAGGAATATGAAGAACACGATAAGAACTTGGAACAACAGTCCAAAATCAAAGTACGTTGGTATTGAACATTATCAGTTTTCTTTTGCATAAAGAAAGTCCTTATCCTCGGACTTAGGGAATTAAAATCTGACTGCTAACTGCACCTTCGTTCGGTTTTCTGGGCGGTGTAGAATAAAAACAGACTGCAGGGAAGATTAATTTGATCTTGAACCACAATATTTGTAATCCGTCACGCGAAAATGCACAATCCGGAAATCCCGTACACTAATTAGATTAAATATCAACCATATCAGGTGAATTTAGGCTGAAAGATGAAAAATGATTGTATAGCAAGGTAGAATGGCCACCTTTCACACAGAAAATATCATAAAAACGAAAAGTGTCGACCCTGGTCAGCAATTCGCGCAGTCTGATCAGGGTTGACACTTTTCGCTGTTCCCAGACAGTCCCTTTTTGCGTCACATTTGAAAAAGGAGTGATTCATAATCTTGCTAAACTTGTGCGAATCTTTGGCATTCCAATAAAGTAGGGGGACAATCTGTCAAAAATTATTTGTACAACTTAACAAAGTCAATCCACCGTTAATCGCTAATCTACTTCTAACGTTTTGTCTGCAGATCGCATCTTATTTTATAAATCATCTGTTTTATGGTTACTTAAATCTCTTGTCAGTTCGGTATTTGTCTTTACAGGAAGAAAGGTTGAAAAAACTTGTTGAAAAAGAGCAGGAACAGAAAACGCAACAGGTAAGGAATGTCCGATAATGTTTACAGGTACATTATTATATAGTTGTACGGTCAGGTGGCAGGGGACTTGGAAACTAAACTTGTTCAAAGCTGTGGGGAATTATGTGGTCCCGAGCCGAAGGCGAGGTGGTGATATGATCCGAAACAGCCGTGAACAAGTTTCCAAGTCCCCTGCCACCTGACAGTACGATAAATTTATTATACTGCAAAGTTTTACCCTTTCAAAGCGCATTTAGCGAATTTTCCCTGCTTTATAATCTCTCTAATCGAGTACGCTGACGAAACAGAAATTCCCTTCTGAGTGACCCAATTCAATGAAAACTGACGTCACAGGAAACTGACATCACTATAACTTGCAGTTTGGTGCATAAACGTGCAGCCTTTGTGATCGATCGACGCTGCCATTTTCGATGTTGTGTAGTGATGTTTACGGGGCACTCAAAAGGGTAACTGGCTTTACCTGGTTTTTGCCAGGGTACATGATAGATATATTCCCGACATGTTAACCAATCAGATCACGAGAAATTTCTTTGCAGTATAATAAGTAGTTACGTTACGGGGCCCATCCTAAGATGAGATGTCGAAAATTTTTCCTTTAGGGGACAAACACCAAGCCAGTGAGGTCTCCTTAATTACATGTACCTGTATATATGTACATGAGCATGCTCTGTGAAAAGGGGGTTTAATACATCATACAAAACAAATCATCACATAATTAGGGGTCCATGTAATAGATTAAGTCTAACAAACTGCTGCAACGTGAGATAGAATGATTCTTTTGTATGCGAAAATTTGCAAAGAGCAAAAAGTTTCGACCAATGTCAGCCTGCGCGAACTGCGCAGGCTGATATTGATCGATACTTTTTGCTGATGCATTTAACCCCGTTTTGAAAGAGCAGGGTTAATATACATGTATTTGATTCAGGAGAAAAACTGGTGGGAGGTGAACTCGAAAGAATACGAAAGGAAACTAAAGGAGAAGATAGTGCATGATAAGAAACGATTGAATGCGACAGAAAAACGTGAGGAACAGTTGAAAGATGAAATAGAGGTAGATTTCTTCTTCTTGATCTTCTTATTCTTGATCTTCTTCTTCTTGATCTTCTTCTTCTTCTTCTTCTTCTTCTTGATAACATTGATCTTCTTCTTCTCTCCTCCTCCTCCTCCCCTTCTTCCTCCTCCCCCCGCCCTCCACCACCCCCTGCCTCCATCACCTCCTGGCCTCCTCCTCGTCCTCCTCCCCCGCCTTCTCCTGTTTAATGCAACTCCGGGATGCATGATAGACCAAGCAAAGACATCACATAATTAAGGATCCATAAAACTCTTTACTACACAATCCCTGACTTTTAACGACCCTCAGAAAGAAGCTTTCTGAAAACACAGAGGGAAAAGGAGAAAATGCTGGTAACTAACATTTTCTCATTTTCCCACAGTGTTTTCTTTCCTTCCGGACTAGATTCAAATTTTCGGTCACTTTTATTTTGTTGTCTGCAAATGCTTTCAATTTGGACCAGTCTAAAATTTTGTCGTTTCGTATAGGGTTAAACCAAGTTTGTCCAACAATCGATTGACTCGTATGGTAAACCTGTCCTTAGATCAACAGAACATTGACCGAAAGCAAAAGCTTTTGGCCCAGGTGAACCTGCGCGGACAGAGCATTGCTTCTCTTATTTAGTTTTGATAAACTCTTGTACTTTTTATCTTGTTTCATGACAGAGAATTGTGAAAGAAAACGAAAAAGAACGTTTATATTACACAGAGAGATATGTCTGTTTGGAAAAGAAGCAACGGTAAGTATATAAACCTTTTTTCTACTGTCATAAATATATTGATTTTATAACTTTTTTTATGGCTATTGATTGAATTTGCATTTATTTCCAGTCGCCATCAGTTGCCCATATGGGCGACGCTTCCCAACCCCAAAGGGTTTTAGTATTGTTATGGGATAGTGGAAAATACTGGTCGAAATCCATCCTAAGTTACGCCTGGCTCCCTATTCACCAACCATTCTTAAGAACATTCGTAGTCTTATTCTTCAGAATTTCGTCAATGTTAAAGTAACAGAACCTCTTATTGTTTAACCGTTTGGTTTAGCCAATCAGAAATTCTGTTTCTTTCACAGTCAGGAAATCTTGATGAATAAGACCAAGAATGTTCTTAAAAATGGCTGGTGAATACAGACCCTGGTTCTTCAGCATGCTGAGTGTATAGCACCGTTACACAGGACCTCACTTTTACCAACATCTCATCGGAAAGACTATTTTAGAAAGCCAGCCGTTGGGCTCGAACCCACGCCATCAGTTGACCCAAAACTTGGCTCTTACATGTCTACGTCCTAGCACCTAGGTTCGTATTTACCATCCATACTTAAGAACATTTTTAGTGATATTCTCCATAAATTTCTAACTTTGAAAGTAACACAAATTCTGAATGGCTAAACCAAATGGTTTAGCCAATCAGAAATTGTGTTACTTTCAAGTTTGGAAAAACTTGGAGAATAAGACAGAGAATGTTCTCAAGAATGGTTGGCGAATACGGCCACTGAACTATGCAGACCAGTCTTCATATGCCTTATCGGCTTTCTTGACAATCTATATGAACCATGCACTGGTTGAACGGGAGTTTAATGATATCAATGTATGAGATCAAGCTACTTTTTACAAACTTAGGGATCCAAAACGTCGGTTTACTTGAAAAACATCGTAACTACAGCTGGAAAGCTCTAGTTAGGAGGTTTTTTGGAGTAAACCGACGATAAAATCCATTTTGCCTTCTAAGGAACACGAAAGTTCGCAACAAATGTATAGATGAAATACGAACCGTCTGTGGCGGAATTCGAACCCATGGCAAATATCCTCGTTTCCTGAGCTTTAAAAAAAACCAATTCCATAACCACTGAGCTAAAGAGACGTCTCCCCAACGCAGTTGATAAGTATTGTCTTTAAATCGGGACGAAACCATGCATGAAGGAGCGGTCTCGCGTAACATCCTCTTCCTCTTAAAGTCATCATTTATTGATGACTCAAAGCCTTATTAGGCAGGAAATCCGGTTTTTTTTTTTTTTCAACAAACGGGATTGATGGCTGAATGGCCAATCCCAGACGAGACCCTGACGAGACCCCATCTTACGAACACGAAGGTTCGAAAAAAATGCATAGCTGAAATACTAATCACGTGTGGCAGAATTCGAACCCATGACGGGCAAATATCCTCGTTTTTTGAGCTATAAAAAACAATTCCATAACCACTAAGCTAAAGAGACATCTCCCCAACGCAGTTGTTAGGTAATGTTTCTAAACCGGGATGAAACTATGCATGAAAGAATGGTGTCCAGTACCAGTCTGCAACCGGCTTCATCATAGTGCTAGAATAATACTTGGACATGAAGTGAAATGACAAATAGTAAAAGGTTTCGGCTCATGTCGGCCTGTGCTTTACGGAGATGACTTATTTCCTACCATGCCTTTGTAGAGATGCTCATAGCCCCCTTTAGACAGAGTATGGCCCTTTTTTGCAGCTTTGGAACGGAATGTGTTTAAAAACATTGTGACTAAAGACGAAATTGTTTGTAACGAGTTGGTTACGAATGAACTCTTTACCAAACGACAACATTTCTAACGTTGACATATTAAAGGCATTATCTGCGGAAGACCAATATAATTTGGCACAAACGGTTGGAATTGTCTTTGAAAAGGTAAGTATATATCGAGGGAAAATGAGATTATATCATTTATCAGCATTTGTGATTGGTGCAGTCAGTAGCCTACAGGACTAGAGAAAGGCCAGGCGGAGAAGGGGGGCGGGGGGGGGGGGGGGCTGTTGCTGGTTTCGACCCCTAGCTCTGCCAATTTCCCACAGAGAATTGATGATGGTCACAGCAGCAGGGATCATTCGTCTCATACTACCGCTTATCACTGCTTCGGCGATGCTAATATCGAAAAGCATCCAGATGTCAGAAAGCAGCCAGTGACTCGTGGGTTGAGAGTAATATTGTGCGAAATGCTAGTTACAGAAACACCAGAAAAGCATGGATAGGTGAAGGGTCAACTTTTTAGAAATACGAAAAATGCTGCTTACTGACATATTTTCCTTTCCACAGAATGATTTCCTTTTTCTATAACTTTTCCAGAAAGAGTCAAAAGTCCTTAACCGTGAAGATAGAGAGGAAGTTGAAGAAAGCTACAGATAATTTCGAAATCTTACAGAAAGAGAGAATTAAGGAGATCGAGAAAGATGCGTAAGGATACATTTTTTTTTTTTTTTTTGTTACTTGTAGACAAAGATGTCTTTTATTTGAAAATAGAGCGAATGTGACTGGTTGTGTTTGCGTATATACCTAAATTTGAAATGTAATATACACAGTGTTGTACTCGCTCATGTATACACTTAAATAACGCGATTTGTTCTTGCAAAGAAAATTAATATCATTGATGCGCTTCTGCATACAGGTAGACGTGAATTGTTTCACGGTAATGTGACATTTTGCCTTCGCATATTTAGCTAGTGTACGGGAACAACTGTTTCCGCTTTCAACTGAAGAGTTCGAATATAATTATCGGTATTTTCACTGGTCGTAACCATAAAATATCGAAAAATATTTCACCGATATTTCTCAAATAAATCTTTTCTTATAGTTTCTATGCAGTCTACTCTCCATCTGAATTGTCCAGAGAAACAACAAATAAAGCAATTCGTTTTTTACATTTACCTTTCGCAAATATATTCCATGTATTGTGATGGCGGTTTTTTTTCAATCTTGTATTTCACTTTCTGTTTCAACTAGGAAAATTGAAGAAGAAAAACTAGAAAAAGCTCTTCTCACACAACACAAACTAGAGAAAGAGCACCATGACAGAGCCCAGAAAATGGTGGAAAAAACACAAGATGTACGTGTATATATTCCGAAAAATAAATTTTGTTGCTGAATTGCTTTGTAGGTATCTTTTGCATTGATGTTGAAAGTGACCCTGGCATCATATACATTAACCATCGTTAGGTCTGAAAGTGACCCTGGCATCGTATACATTAACCATCGTTAGGTCTGAAAGTGACCCTGGCATCGTATACATTAACCATCGTTAGGTCTGAAAGTGACCCTGGCATCGTAAACATCACCATCCTAAGTTCTGATAGTGACCCTGGCATCATATACATAACCATCCTAAGCTCTGAAAGTGACCATGGCATCATATACATAACCATCCTAAGTTCCTAAGTTATGAAAGTGACCCAGGCATCATATATATTAACCATCCTAAGCTCTGAAAGTGACCCTGGCATCATATACATTAACCATCCTAAGTTCTGAAAGTGACCCTGGCATCATATACATAACCATCCTAAGTTCTGAAAGTAACCCCGGCATCATATACATAACCATCCTAAGTTCATAAGTTCTGAAAGTGACCCTGGCATCGTATCCATTAACCATCCTAAGTTCTGAAAGTGACCATGGCATCGAATACATTAACCATCCTAAGTTCTGAAAGTGACCCTGGCATCGTATACAGAACCATCCTAAGTTCTGAAAGTGACCCTGGCATCGTAAACATTAACCATCCTAAGTTCTGAAAGTGACAATGGCATCATATACATTAACCATTCTAAGTTCTGAAAGTGACCCTGGCATCGTATACAGAACCATCCTAAGTTCTGAAAAGGACCCTGGCATCGTTTACATTAAACATCCTAAGTTCTGAAAGTGACCCTGGCATCGTATACATTAACAATCCTAAGCTGACCCTGGCATCGTATACATTAACCATCCTAAGTTCTGAAAGTGACCATGGCATCGTATACAGAACCATCCTAAGTTCTGAAAGTGACCCTGGCATCGTATACATTAACCATCCTAAGTTCTGAAAGTGACCCTGGCATCGTATACATTAACAATCCTAAGCTCTGAAAGTGACCCTACCATCGTGTACATTAACCATCCTAAGTTCTGAAAGCGACCCTGGCATCATATACATAACCATCCTAAGTTCTGAAAGCGACCCTGGCATCATATACATAACCATCCTAAGTTCTGAAAGCGACCCTGGCATCGTATACATTAACCATCCTAAGCTCTGAAAGTGACCATGGCATCATATACATAACCATCCTAAGCTCTGAAAGCGACCCTGGCATCATATACATAACCATCCTAAGTTCCTTAGTTCTGAAAGCGACCCTGGCATCATATACATTAACCATCCTAAGCTCTGAAAGCGACCCTGGCATCATATGTATACATTGACCATCCTAAGCTCTGAAAGCGACCCTGGCATCGTATACATTAACCATCCTAAGTTCTGAAAGTGACCATGGCATCGTATACATTAACCATCCTAAGCTCTGAAAGTGACCATGGCATCGTATACATAACCATCCTAAGCTCTGAAATTGACCATGGCATCGTATACATTAACAATCCTAAGCTCTGAAAGTGACCATGGCATCGTATACATTAACCATCCTAAGTTCTGAAAGTGACCCTGGCATCGTATACATTAACGATCCTAAGTTCTGAAAGTGACACTGGCATCGTATACATTAACAATCCTAAGCTCTGAAAGTGACCCTACCATTGTTTACATTAACAATCCTAAGCTCCGAAAGTGACCCTGGCATCGTACACATTAACCATCCTTAGTTCTGAAAGCGACCCTGGCATCATATACATAACCATCCTAAGTTCATAAGTTCTGAAATCGACCCTGGCATCATATACATTAACCATCCTAAGCTCTGGAAGTGACCATGGCATCGTAAACATTAACCATCCTAAGCTCTGAAAGTGACCATAATGTCGTATACATTAACCATCCTAAGTTCTGAAAGTGACCCTGACATTATATATATTAACCATCCTAAGCTCTGAAAGTGACCATGCCATCGTATAAATTAACCATCCTAAGCTCTGAAAGGGACCATGGCATCGTATAAATTAACCATCCTAAGCTCTGAAAGTGACCCTGGCATCGTATACATTAACCATCCTAAGCTCTGAAAGTGACCATGGCATCGTATACATTAACCATCCTAAGTTCTGAAAGTGACCCTGGCATCGTATACATTAACCATCCTAAGTTCTGAAAGTGACCCTGGCATCGTATACATTAACAATCCTAAGCTCTGAAAGTGACCCTACCATCGTTTACATTAACCATCCTAAGCTCCGAAAGTGACCCTGGCATCGTACACATTAACCATCATTAGTTCTGAAAGCGACCCTGGCATCATATACATAACCATCCGAAGTTCCTAAGTTCTGAAAGCGACCCTGGCATCGTATACATTAACCATCCTAAGCTCTGAAAGCGACCCTGGCATCGTATACATTAACCATCCTAAGTTCTAAAAGTGACCATGGCATCGTATACATTAACCATGCTAAGCTCTGAAAGTGACCATGGCATCGTATACATAACCATCCTAAGCTCGGAAAGTGACCATAACGTCATATACATTAACCATCCTAAGCTCTGAAAGTGACCATAACGTCGTATACATTAACCATCCTAAGTTCTGAAAGTGACCATGGCATCGTATACATAACCATCCTAAGTTCTGAAAGTGACCCTTACATCATATATATTAACCATCCTAAGCTCTGAAAGTGACCATACCATCGTATACATTAACCATCCTAAGCTCTGAAAGGGACCATGGCATCGTATACATTAACCATCCTAAGCTCTGAAAGGGACCATGGCATCGTATACATTAACCATCCTAAGCTCTGAAAGTGACTCTGGCATCGTATACATAACCATCCTAAGCTCTGAAAGTGACCATGGCATCGTATACATAACCATTCTAAGTTCTGAAAGTGACCCTTACATCATATATATTAACCATCCTAAGCTCTGAAAGGGACCATGGCATCGTATACATTAACCATCCTAAGCTCTGAAAGGGACCATGGCATCGTATACATTAACCATCCTAAGCTCTGAAAGTGACTCTGGCATCATATACATAACCATCCTAAGCTCTGAAAGTGACCATGGCATCGTATACATTAACCATCCTAAGCTCTGAAAGTGACCCTGGCATCGTATACATTAACCATTCTAAGCTCTGAAAGTGACCCTGGCATCGTATACATTAACTATCTTAAGCTCTGAAATTGACCATGGCATCGTTTACATAACCAGCCTAAGCTCTGAAAGTGATCATGGCATCGTATACATTAACCATCCTAAGCTCTGAAAGTGACCGTGGCATCATATAAATAACCAGCCTAAGTTTGATTCATATTCTAAAATCAATGCCTGGCCTTCCAAAAGGCTGATTTGTCTGTCTTTCTGTCCGTCTTTCTGTATGCGTGTCTTAGTGTCTGTCTGTCTGTCTTTCAGTCCGTCCGTTCCTCCCCCCACCACCCACCCGCCCTTCTTGCTTGCTGGCTGGCTATCTGGTTGCCTAGATGTCTGGCTGGCTGCCTATCGATATACATGTACCTGACTGATTGCCTCTTCATAACTGTCTGCCTATCCGTCTGTCTGTTCTTCTGTCCGTCCGTCTCTCTATCTTCTGTATACTCTCATCAGACATTATTATTTTATATTCACGCAGGACATCGTAAAGGCAAACGCAGTTCTAGAGAAATCGATCCAAGATATGACGAAGGAAATTCGAGAAGAACGGGAAACAAAAGAGAAAGTAGTGAAGAAAAATATAAAGAAGTAAGTAGAACAGAAATCTCGCCAAGAAGTATAGTATGAGTTAGTAGATTAAATCTGGTTACAGGAAATTTACTCTATGAATAAGTGAAAGAAAGGAAGAAAGATAGAAAGAAAGAAAGGAAGAAATAAAGGAAGAAAGAAAGGAAGGAAGGAAGGAAGGAAGGAAGAAAGAAAGGAAGAAAGAAAGAAAGAAAGAAAGATGGGACGGATGGAGGGATTGGCACAAAGACAGAAAAATATTGTCATTGGTCGTAAAAGCATGAGTATATACGTAACTAAACTCCATAAATTTACCTTCGATTAACCGCTTTTCTTTGTATCTCATGTGTGATCGTTTGTTTGTTGGTTTAGAATTCGTAAAGAGATAGAAAAATGGAAGAAGAAAACTGCCAAGGAGATAAGGAAGGAAGAGAGAAAGATGCAGGAAAAACAAGAAGAAAGACAGAAAGTGTTACAAAGGGTAAGAAAGAAGTCGCTTTATAAACAATATACATTTCTTGCAGAAGTTTTTTTTTTTTTTTGGCGCCTAGCGGCATGCCGCTCTTGAAAAATTGTGGCAAAAGGACAAAGTGCTTATAACAGTATAGTCATTTGATCTAAATTTGACGATGAACATGCATACGTGTAGAAAACATTACAGGAAAATGGGAAAGATTTCCCTGTTTCCACAACGGTTTCAAATTTCTCATAATTCATGGTCGTTAATACATGAGATTTTTACATAAGATGATCCTTTTCACATTATTGTCGAAGTTAGGGGCTTTCACCGACGACACAGTCCCAGATCAGGCTGCACAGACCGTGACTCTCTACCACTCGCTTATTTTAATCAAGCCAATCAGAGTCCGTATTCACCAATCATTCTTGACAATGTTCTTTGTCTTATTATTCAAAGTTTCCCAAATTTGAAAGTAACGCATCTTCTGAAAGTGGTTTAGCCAATCAGAGAATGTGTTACTTTCAAACTTGGATTGGTCTAGCCAATCAGGTGTGTCTATTATTATCCAAAATTTTCCAAATTTGAAAGTAACACATTTTCTGATTGGCTAAACCATGGATTGGTTTAGCCAATCAGAAAGTGCGTTTCTTTCAATTTGGATATATCTGGAGAATAAGACTTAGAATGTTCTTAAAAATTGTTGGTGAATACGAGCCCAGAACATTTTTTAACCTTTCGGAGAGATTTTCATGACACAGTGGTAAAATGTAGGACTCGCATTATCTCCCGCTGGATAGCATTCTATAAATACTCATCTATCTAATTTGGGCATCCTGGGTACAGAACCGAACCACTTTCCTACGCGACAACCGTCACTTTGAATTTCAAACTAAAAAAAAATGTTTACTCAATAAAACGCTACCTCATGCAATTCACTCAGCTACGATCAGCAGATTAGTGAAATCTGGAGCCAACACTGGTCTCATTTCTCCTCAAAAGTATTGATAAAAGCTATTTTCTACATTGCTACTTTATAGAGCGTAATACTACAGTTTTCCGATATCAGGGATAGTGATGCGTCATATAAAACAGGTCGAATCTTCGAAGAATATGACATGCGCAGACAACGGTAGGACTCGAGTTCAAAGCACACTAGAAGCAGGATTTTTTTTCGTGTAAATATCCTTGAGCATGACATTTCAGAACCTTCGCATAGTGCTGATAAGACCAAGGGCAAACAGAAATATTGCCTCCAATACGCTTAAAGGGGCACTCACACCTAAGCGTAAAGTGTCGTTCCGGATCAGCTGGCGCAATCTGCGCAGGCTGATCCGAGACAACACTTCCTGATCATGTGTAATTGTCTGTTTAAGGAAAGTATACTGTAGCACAAAATTATTTTATTTGTCTGCAAATGTTTTGAATTTGGACAAGTCTAAAATTTTGTCGTTTGGTAAAGAGGTAAGCTCTATCTATGCAGAAGATTGCACATTTTCCCCCTTTTTTTGTTTCAGACACGAAGTGTTGCCCACTCGTCTAGGATCCTCAGAGACAAGGTCATGAACGCCTTTGGTGCGGAAAATTTTGATCGGAAAGTTTTCAGGGTGGAGCGGTTCCGGGATATGGGGTCACGTTCAACATTAAATGACCTACATACGTCATCAATTAATATGCTCCTAGTTTGATGACGTCATACATTTAGGATATTTCCTTTTGACTGGCGAAGACAAGAGTTATCCGATTTCTTCTGGCTACTTCATTCATAATTATTTTCATAGTTTAATGATATTATAAGTTAAACCCATTGCAACATAATCCCTACTTTTGACGACCCTGAGAAAGAAGCCTGTGTAAAACATTTTGGGAAAAGCAGAAAATGCTGGTAACCAGCATTTTCTCCTTGTCCCACAATGTTTTCTACCCTTCACAAACAAATTTTAAATTTTCAGTCACTTTCGTTTTGTTGTCCGCAAATGCTTTCGATTTGGACAAGTCTAAAATATTGTTGTTTGGTAATGAGTTAAGACATTTGAGGTATGCTTTTTAAAAAGGGGGGTTAATGCACCTCAGAGTTTTCCTTTGACTTTCTGGGAAAGGGTGGGGGTTAATTCGACCCCTTCAAATGAATTGAAGAAAGCACACATGAATTTTGGAGGTTATTTAGAGAAATAATAGGGTCCAAATTTAAAGAAACAGAAAACTCATCAGGTGAAAACTCATCTTCGCAAGCCAAGGGTGACGATCCACTACGCTATTCTACCCTTGGCGGATCGAGCTTGATTTTGACATTCCCCCGATACGCATTTTCATTGGTTGCAGCTAGCTCTAACTGCACGAATCAAATCGCTCGTATCATTTTATCTTTGATAAAAAATAGGACAAGGTAGCGATCTTTCGAATAAAACTAGAAGGTAAACATCGATACAGGTCTCCGTGGATGTGTGCAGGATCTGTAATGATTTATTACCGAAAAAAAAAAAACAAACACACAAACAATATTTACCGAAAGTTTCAGTGTGAACAATCAATTATCAGAGGTTTTAGGCTATATCCCGGCACCTGACCATGGAATGTCGAAATATGTTTGTGGTTATTGCTTCATGTTGAATGATTGTGTTCGTTAGCGGTTTGTAAAACGATACTTCATTGGCTATAAGAAATATGATTAAAGGGGGATAATAGCAAGCATCCGATAAGGGGCGTATCGCGGGAATCTCGAAATCGGGCTCAATCCACGTAGTGATCGTAACCTTGGCTCGCGAAGATGGTGAAAACTCTGCATCTGCAAAAAGTTTTGACTAATTTCAACCCTGTACAGCCAGCATAAGATAACCTGGAGAAACTGTTTGGGATTCACGGTCGAATCTCCTGTATGTCAAAAAAACATTCTAACACGGTTGTTAATGATATTAGGTCCGTCTGTCAAATAACAACATTTAAGCCTTGTCCAAATTGAAAGCGTTTGCAAACGACAAATTAAATGTTTGCAAATACATAAAATTAGTCCTCCGAAGGGAAAAAAACATAATTGGAATGGAAAAAATGCTGGTTACCAGCATTTTTTCTTGTTCAAATAATGTTTTCAGAAAAAAAAAAGTATTTTTCTCCGTCTCTTGTCTAACTTCACAAAACACGCTTATAATGATAATTTATTATTTATTTCGATTTAAACACACCTTCCAAAACCAAAAGCAAGTCAATCCAATTTATAGTCATAATTTTTTTTTTATTATTATTTGTGAATAAACATAACTCTGAAAAATATAAGTTTTGATTTACAAGTTAACAGACACACTGAAACATTCGAAATTTT
Source organism: Tridacna crocea (assembly GCA_943736015.1). NCBI lineage: Eukaryota > Metazoa > Mollusca > Bivalvia > Cardiida > Cardiidae > Tridacna > Tridacna crocea. Next base: position 24,978,672 of record OX031069.1, read on the forward strand.
CACTGTAAAGTGTGTGATATTTTAATTTTTGCTTAACTCATTACCAAAGGACAAAATTTTAGGTTTGTCCAAATTGAAAGCATTTGCAGACGACAAAATAAAAGTGACTGAAAATTTGAAATTTGTTTCGTGAAGGGTAGAAAACATTGTGGGAAAAGGAGAAAATGCTGGTTACCACAATCCCTACTTTTGACGCCCATGAGAAAGAAGTCTTTGTGGAAAACATTGTGGAAAAAGGAGAAAATGCTGGTTACCAGCATTTTCTCCTTTTCCTACAATGTTTTCCAAAGACTTCTTTCTCAGGGGCGTCAAAAGTAGGGATTGTGTGGTAACGGGTTAACCAATGAGAAGTGAATATTGTTGATGCAGGCCTATACAATATATTCAACAGAGCACAGTAAGTCCAATAATTGAGTATACTTGAAAACAATGCAAAGAAAAGACATTGCTTTAGAAGACCAATTTCTTTTTCTTAACCACAACGTTTTCACTTAAGACATAGTCTTCTTCCTATCGAGGTTTATCGTTCAATAAACCACAGTTGTGAGTTATGAGGCAAATGAATAACCCATGAGGGCGCTAGCAGCATTAGAGTCAAAGTTAACCCTTTACTCCATAGATACTCATTTTGACACATCAGCAACAGACAGCTTTTGAAAACATTATGGGAAAAGGAGAAATTGCTCGTGACGAGCAATTTCTCCTTTTCCCACAATGTTTTCCACTCAATCAGATATTTGTATCCTCATTTATCCACATTTTTGACATCATATCTTTATTTGCTGCTGAAATGGAAGAGCCTCAAATTGGCCAATCAGGTAAAGGGTTAAACATTAAACCTGTTTTAGTCACACATATTTTACAAAGATTTCATTCAAACTGGCCTACAACAACTTTTATTTCAAAAGGTATTAAGACATTAATACTGCGTCATCCTAACATAGTCGACCTGCATGGCTACATCATCGCCTTGCCAAGATGGCATCCAACTGTTGCGGGCGTTCCAGAAATCCGCGGCCTCGGTTGGGGAGTTGTTGTTCCAGGGTTTATGGGTGTTGTAAGACCAGTTATCCGGGAAGAAGCCATTCGTACCGCCGACGGCCACGTTCAGGATCAGATAAAACTGGAAGAGAGAATGTATTATTTCATGTTTTCCGGTAAGTTATCGAGAAATATCGGTGAAATATTTTTCGATATTTCCTAGTTACGACCAGTGAAAATACCGATGTTTTATATTCTAACTCTTCAATGGAAGGCGGAAACAGTTTTTCCCGCATTCTAGTTACCAAGGTAAATTGTGTGTGCCTCACAACCAGATGGAATTATGACGTAATTTACAAACGCCATCCCCGTTCCTTCCACTATCCAACATAGGCTATTATGCTTTGATTGACACAGAAAAGACAAAAAATTGAATCTGCAAAGAATCAGTACAGAATTATGCCTTTTTCTTTTTCAGAAATGGCTTTATTCGGTATCAAACAGAACTGGTAACCACCATTTTTTCGCATTTCTTGCAATGTTTTCTTCCGCTTGATTGTTCGATAAGGGTATGACGGAGATATTTTACTGGGTATTGCAAATGGAAGCTCGAACTTACAGCTCTGTCAAAAGGAGCACTCCTTTCACCGCTAGCCCAGATATTACCGCCTGGAAGATGGCCCCACTTGAAGTACCCCTCGGGCGGCGTTGGGCGCCGTAGAATATCTTGACCGTCAACTTGGATACTGTTAAATATGGAGATTTAGGCAATTAGAATGACAATCACTCTCAGAGTTTGCATCAATAACTCTTACAAAGTATGCAAAAGTCATACATTCACATGAAAGAAAACTTTTATATTATATTTCATGTGTTTATTTTTAGAAATGTTATGGGTCAAGAAATGACGTCATTCAATTAAGATGGGGGGATTATTTCCCCGTCACAGTGAACATTTTCCTCCTGCCGAGAATCTGGCATTGACATTGACTTTATCAGTTAATTGACATGAGATCACTGGTTTTAAAAGTGGCATTCGTTGACAAAATAATCAGAAGAAATATAATATACGTATAATTTATTTCATCAGCTTGTGGTTAATATGGGGAAATACTTGCCTCAAAAGGGAAAGGTCCGCGAAAATAACTCTTGCCTTACGGCACTCGTTATTTTCGCATACCTTTCCCTTTTTCGGCAAATATTTCCCCATATCAATCACAAGCTGATGATTCCAACTAACATACTGTCGGTTCTTTGTTCGTAAATCTCTCGACAGCTCTTATTTCGTTTTCGCTAAGATGACGTGAAGAGCTTAGATTAAGAAACAAATACACAAAGAAAACATAATAAATGTCCGCATTTTTCTCTAGATATTTTAGTAAATACTTCATCCTGTCCATCGCAGATTGGCCATCATAATTATAGCATAACAAGAGATTCCTATTTATCACATGTATAGTCTCCTTTTCTTTTATTGTAGCATATTCATTTCTAATTATCTTATCTTACATACACGTACATTTGAGATGAGCATTGTGTGACGTAATTTATGACGTCATTCTATATTTTTTTTTCGAAGAAGTGGATCCACGGTTTTTTCATTGTTGTCTATGAAAATTACCACATATCCATTACGAATTATCTTACCTTACATATGTACATTTGAGATAAGCATTATGTGATGTATTCCTGACGTCATTCTATATTTTTTTTTCAAAGAAGTGGATCATCGCTTTATACTTTGTAGTTGTTTAAGAAATTAACCACATGTGCAAAGACAGTTTTGAATAATTCTAACTTATGATTTGTGAAAAAATAGCATGTAATGAAAGAATATAAGATTAATTGTCTTTTAAGGTAAATTCTATATATAAGTCTTTATTTAAAAAATGGTACCAAGCCAACATGAAGCTTGCTAAGTAACATTTTTCAAGACTCGTTTACATATAATTTATCTGAAATGCAGACCTATGTATATCAGATCTTATATATCTTTACAAAACGGTAACACTTTGCTAAACCAAACATTTTAGACTTGTCCAAATTAAAAGCATTCGCAGAGATAAATTTACTGCGATATATGTTTTGTTAAATATTGGTTTTTTTTATGCATTTAAAACATCGTGGGAAATAGAAAGAAAATACTGGTTAGCAGCGTTTTCTCCTTTTTCCACAATATTTTCCCCATGGTCGTTAAAACTCGTGATTGTGTTATTAAATCTTTACCAAACGACAAAATTTGGAGTAGTCCAAATTGAAATCATTAGCAGACAACAAAATAAATGTGAATCAAATATTGAAATTTGGTTTGGGAAGGGTAGAAAACATTGTGGGAAAAGGAGAAAATGCTGGTTACCAGCATTTTCTCCTTTTCCCACAATGTTTTCGAAAGGCTTCTGTCTAAGGGTCGTTAAACCAGGGACTGTTTGGTAAAGGGTTAAGGGTTACACACGTTCAGACGTGTAGTCTGCACTATTTGCTTTTTAATGCTAAATTATGGATTAGTAACTACTCGAATTTTGCACAGGAAAACTCTATTTTTCTAAATCCATTTTTGAGCCAGTTTTGTCAGAAAAACAAGATTTGGTTGGCCATGATTTGATAGAAATAATATCGAAGTAACTTTTTTTTTTCATATAGATGGGGAATATTTAGGCTTGCGTAGGAATACATACATGATATGATCTACAGTCCAATCTAGAGTGTACGTGTGGAAGTCGTCACTCCATCTATTTCCGCTACTCCTACAAAAGAATCAAAGTACTGATAGTACTGAAGGCCAGGAAATTGAAGATACGAAACAACACATGAGGTCAATTTTAATTAATACAAACAGGTAGACGGACAGGGATATAAGCGGATTCCACTAAGCCCCTGGAATTCTTGGTTTTATCAAGAAATTTTGAACTGATACTAGAAAGCACCAGCCAGAAACTAATTAAGCCAGAGCTAGGCATGTGCTCACAGTTATGCGGTGCTTGATAATGGCTTAGAATAATTAGTAATTTGTCGTGCTTGTAAACAATCCCAAGTCAAAATTGAACCGTATTCAATCGGTGCAATACCGACTTTGGTTATCTAAATTTTCTGAGACATGTGATGTCTAGTAGTCCTGAATGACGCTATTTTTTACATTTATGACGCAAGAACATATTTATTTTCATAGATTTCAATGAAAATACTTGTAAGATAGATATCAAGGTAAAATGTAATGAATAATAAAGATTGGAGTGATACGGCAGTTGGTCATGTTGTCTCTATCTTCCACAAGTCGACGAAATTTCGAACTGGTCATATTTGAAGGAAGTTGTAGATGAAAATCCAAAGTAGTTCTTCGTGTATATTGAAAAGTAAGATTTTGGGGAAATTGGGACGAATTGCTTGTTACAAGCGAATTCTCTTTTAGCCAAAATATTTTCTCAATAAAATACTGTGAAAAGGTTGGATTGTTTTGGGAAAACGATTAGGCTCTGTTTACCTATTTTACTTTCCTATTTTACGGACAAGTGACTTGAGCTTCGATACTTATATCTACATAATATAAAAAGACGTTAATCCTAATTCATAATCGTTGTCCAAGGACAACTTGTGTCAAGCCCGCGAACACTTGACTCGCAAGCTTGACCTAGACCCTGGACCTGAATAAATGTTTCAAAGGAAACTTCTACTCATGATGGAGAACAATGCATTATGCTAATTTATATCGGAATCTATCCAAAAATGTAGGAGTTATGGTTCGGACGAAAAATTGGCCTTCAATGGGGCCTTGATCTTGAACCTACTTGAACAGATGTTTCAAATGGCACATCGAACCGTGATGGAGGTCAATTGTGCCAAATTATTTTGAAATCCATCCACAATTGTAGAAGTTATGGACCGGAAATATTCGGATGCACACAAGCCCTGGTGAACACTAGAAATATGTGTGTCAGAGACACTGATGCCCCTGCTAAATGGTATTGGTCACAGGTATGTCATATGACACTAGTAGAGAGAGAGAGAGAGAGAGATAAAAAAAATACATTAAATGACAAGCGAACGACTACAGAAAAAAAATATAAGCATTTATTTGGTTTCAAATCAAAGTCAATCAAAGACATTTTTACACAGGTGTAATCTATTTGTGACAGGTGTAAAAGGTGTGAAATACATCCTATCAGTGTGAAATAGGCAGTATAAACAATGACAAAATTACCAAATAACTGTTGGATAAAGGTAACTAATACACATAATGTACATACTAAAGACAACGAAATTTCAAAAATATTTTTATAGACAACTTGATTAACGATATGGATGAAATTTGATGTTGGGGTCGGTTTTTATAAAATTTTATTTGGGGACGATTTCACCAAAGAAATCGTCCCCAGGGGCCGATTTCTCCGGAGTGATAAACATAACAAGGGCCAAGCAGTTTGGGGACGATTTCTCCAGGGGCCGATTTCTCCAGCATTCCGCTGAAGCACCCTAGATTTAGTTGATAAGAAAAAGTGATAAACATAACACAGGCCAATATTCTTTATGTAATTTGCTTTATTTACAATCGCATTTTAGCTGAGACTTGTTTTGTGACACACATGTCAACACAACGTTATAGACAAACTCCGAGCAGAGTCGTCGTTCGTTAATCTCACCATACCTGAATGTGAATGATCCGGAGTGCAAGAGACAGCGTTATAGATATTAACCGTATACAGCGCGTAGGAATACACAACTGCCGGATAAAGCTAAGTTCATTAGGTTACGCCTTTATTAGGTCAGTGTTAATGACAAAAACGGGATAAAAAACACACACTCGTCAGTTACTAAAGGATTGTAATACCCTTGCAATTCCATGGCGTTGTGCAGATGAAAGCTTTGAGGAAAGGAAAGCTTTCACACCGTGTGATAAGCAATCTCTGTATATACTTGGGAAACTAGTTGTTTTGGCGGACTCAGCGATATAGAGTGGACACACCGTCCAACATTTTTGTCTGAATAGGCAGCTTACGATCCCTATAGGCAAGGGAATCCCTTGAGAGGGATTCCCTGGCCTAAAAACTTAACGATTCTTTCCCCGAAAAACAGTTCCAATAATCCCCAACCGGATAGCTCATGGTCTAAATATTGCACAAGATAAGCGTTTTGAAGCTTAATTTCTAACATAATATATTTTTCTCCTGTGTGAAAACGGTCACTGAAATGACTAAGTGACCAATTGAATTTAGAATGCAATTAGTTAATATTATCACGTAAACACAATGTTACAAATAGTTACTAAATGGGAGGGGGTGCAAAATGAACTAAAGCCTGTCATTATTTCAGTTCTGTTTACTCACTTCAATTCTCAAAGATCATCTGGATAAAAAAGGTCTGCTAAAAAAACTTTCCTAGAAAGTTCTTGACTACTTATTACAGCTGACATAAAGGTTCGAAGTTTTTAAGTCAGTAAAACGGTTTCATTGATTTTCGATTATTTATCGTCGCTACTGGTTGTCCACGTGGATGATGCCCCTAGAAGAATGGGGGATGGTAAACGATACAGTAGAAAACCCATCCAAAATTAGGTTTTTATTTTGACAAGCTCTGTGTATCTCACCGTCACACGCCACATAAGTATGACGCCTTATCCCAGAGATTGCTGGATAATTTTAGGTGATCTGCCGCGCTGTTAGAATCCATACCCTCAAACAGCCGAAGCTTTAACATCCACAAGTCACATGACCTACAACCAAGCTCTTGAGGGTTGTTAGTAATACGGTATGTACAAAACTAGTTCTATCTAAATCTGTACTTTGCTGTTTTAATAAATGTGACCCATCACGCAAAAAGGAACTTCCGGGAACTGCGAAAAATGTCAACCCTGGTCAGACTGCGCAAATTGCGCAGGCTGACCAGAGTTGACACTTTTCGCTTCAATGACATTTTCTGTATGAAAAGTGGTCATTGTACCTTGTTACACAATCATTTTTGCCTCATCAACTTAAACAGACCTGCACTGTCGTTCACCTGTTTTCATCTAATTGATGTACGTAATTCCCAGATAGTCCCCTTTTGCGTGATGGGTCACAAATAAATGAAATGACACTTTAATGCCGATAGTAAAAATCCAGATTTTGTCAATTCAAAGATATTTTTGGTCTATAGATATCTTCTTATCGGACAGTGTAGATCCAAGATCAGACTGCACGTTCTGTGCAGTCTGATCTTGATCTACACAGTCCGCAAAAGGTCTGTGAGTCGCGCTATGCAGTCTTAGAATAAGACCAACGCATATCCGGAAGGCAAGCGCCATACCTGTACCGCAACAGTAGACTTACTTGTCTCCATGCGTCATACCATATCTGTTTTGACCAGCATCAGTTCCCCAGTGGAGTGTGGAGGAGACCTCTCGTACACCATGATCAGCATTGTTGCCGTCACGAGCGTATTCGTTTCCTACATAATGAAGATAAATTTATCACATAACTCTCCTTGCTTTCAATGTAATACAGCCATTACGAATTGTCTTGTCTCACAAATGTTTGAGATAAGAAAATAGTGCTGTTTTTGGTCAACACTTTGTAATTATACGCTTCATTTCTAAAATATTGCTGAACTAGGTTCCTGAAGGAAATTAAAGGTCAAATTTCTTAATCATGATAAAGTTGTTAATTTAACCACATTTAAATTAAAAAAAATCAATATATGCAAGTTTTTTCGGAACTATTTTACGTTAGTAATATACCTTTCAAAGAAGCGCATAGGCTTCGTGTATATTTCACTACACGTTATACATGTATGCCTCTGTTTTAACAAATTATGATCGATAATTCTTGTTACAAAGTTATGTAAGGATCTGACATTCGTTGGCGTATGAGATCAAATTTTTATTCAACTCGTCTATCAAAAATGTTATTAAGCCCGCCACAAGCTCGCTTAATAACATTTTCCCTAGACTCGTTCAATAGAATTTTATCTCAACATCAACCCATGTCAAGTCCTATATATACAGTATGACTTTATTTATTTCTTCACCTCTTAATTCACCTGTCTGTTTCAGACTTTTTGAGAATCGGTTGAACGACATAAGGCGTCAGTTGTTGTAAAATTGGAATCTGACATGAATTTACAACGGTTGGTGAATACGCTTTCAGAAACGGACATGTTTTATTGCGATTTTTCTTTATATTCAATCGATAAACACTGACCTCTGCTTTCCATTAGATCAATTTCACCAGATCTTGGCCAACCTCCATAATCAGAGCTTCTTGGCAACATCCATATGGCTAGAGAAAAAAAGGTTAATGATGAAAGTAACATTAGCTCAATAAACTTTTAAACTTAGCAGCAGCTAATTGCTCTTTGAACATATCCTTGTCAAAAGGGTGTAATCAGTATGATTTTAATTTTTGTTAATAAAAACGTGAAATATTCTGGCAAAAATGATGGTAAACAACACTGACTGTACGTAATTCAATGGATTGGCGAAATATGGTCCAAAAATCGTCAAAGGCGAGGACACATGCAGAAAAAAAATGCATTAATTACATGTACATCAACATCTTGCTAATTGCCTATGGGCTAATCATATAAAAGATAAATACAAAACAACAGTTCCCTACCTGGCCATAGCCAATCACCTCTTGGTATTTTAGCCCTGACTTCAACTTTACCAAATCGAATCGTATTTTTGGATTTGATTTTACCAGACATAACTGGTGGAAGAAGTCCGTACTTTCCTTCCCTGCGACAACCGTAACGGTCGTTATTTGTGCACGAGCCAAACAGCTCTGGAAAAAATATAGCATGTAATATGATCTAGCTATAAAAATCTGCAATAGATTTTAAAAAAGGCTACATAATAATAAGTGATAATGAATTAATAAAAAAAGTTTGCCGTTACTTAACGGTACACACATGTGTTCAACAGTAGTTTGGCATTGCTGGAAGTTTTGCCAGAGTTGATAACTATTCAAGAGCAGCTTTTTAATATAATGTCTTAAATAGCTAATTTTAAAGAGCAATGAAAAGGCATTGTTAGCATTTCAACATGTTTCCAATATCTGAGACGGTACCAGTATTAGAAAAAAATAGTATTAACACAGACATGTATCCAAACATTTAGAAATATCTTTTGTACATGTTTTTCAACTGGTCTGAAACAGCCTTCGCATGTTTCCTGTTATTCTAAAGCGTCTTTCATTTATTTTTTCAACAGGTCTGACATGTGGTTTCTACATGCAAGTTTCATTACAACAACAAAAAAAAACGCTATCTGTACATGTTTCCTACACTTTTGCGATTTCACATGTACACATTTCCAGCACGTACGGAATAATATTTGTACATTTGTCCGACAACTTTAAAACTTCGTTTGCTTCCTACGTTTACGAATTATTATACTTATATGATTCCATCAGGTCTGAAATTTCTTTTGTAAATGTTTTCTAAAGTTGCAAAGTATCGTTTTCACATCTTTCACAAAAATCTTAAGATCTTTTGCGGATGATTCATTTAGCTCTGAAATATGATTTGAATAAATTTCCCCATATTACTGGTCTACTATTCAAGTTGCATGTTTTCAATTATTCTAAATTAGCATTCACACAGGTTTTCAACAATTCAGTACCTGTTATATATGTTTGGAAACATATTTTTTAATGCATCTGCATTTGATTACATGTGCTACCAAGTGCATATGGCATGTGCGTGTGTAAACACATGTTTTTGAACAGTTCAGAATTATCATGCACAGTGTGCTTAAAATTCAACAGTAGAAAAGTAGCATATCGAACAAATTTTCAAAGGTTCAGACATAATTTTAAAGTTTAGAGTACATATGTACATATGATTTCAGTGGTTGACAAATACTACCACTTTTATCAACATATATGCATACTATTCGATACCACAGAAATATAATTTGAAGTCTACATACATGTAAATGGATTTACATAATATATTATCAACAGGTTACAGAATACTTTTCGACGTTTTAACAGTTAACATATAGCATTAGTATAATTATGTCTCCAGGACATGTGAAACAAATTTTTCGAAAAGGTTCAAGCAATCTTTGACTCTATTATCTTAAAACTAAACCTGTTATTTATGCACAAAGTTTGAATTCTTGCCTAGCCAACGCTTGACAGAAATTAATTGTAAAACAAATTAAGAGAGTAAAGCTATAGAATGATGTTATGAAATACTTACGTTGCATGTCCATTACACCTGTGTTTAGGAAATTTCCACCAAATCTTGGGTCTTGATTGGTGATTGTCTATTATATAGGGAGAAATAAAGTCCATTTTTACCGCAGTTATACTTCATTAAATATACTGTAATATCTTATATCTATAGATATATGCTATACAATCTGTGGCTTTCTCTTTATATGTGACCCATCACGCAAAAAGGGACCATCTGGGAATTCAGTTAGATGAAAACAGATCAACGAGAGTGCAGGTCAGTTTCAGTTGATAATGTGACAACCCTGGGCCCCGTTTCAACAAGGTAGTAACGAACAGAATTTGCGTAAGTTTTACGTAACTATCGTACAGTGGCATTAATCTGCTTCGAGATACGACATAAATGTCATGATTGTTTGAGAAAACTATCGCGATAAATCAAAGTTTCCTCTGTTCATCTGTTTATTTTATCTAGATAACAATTCCAAGAAACTTTGATTTATCCCTAAAGTTTTCAAATAATACAGTTACCATGTATCTGGTGGCAGATTAATGCCACTATACTATAGTTACATAAAACTTACGCAACTTTTGTTCGTAACTATCTTAGTGAAACGGGGCCCAGGTCAGCCGGTGTAATGCAGAGAAATGACCCCCCATTACAAAATGACCCACGGTCATTTCTCGACGTAGAATAATGACCCGTTTTCTACGTCGATAAATGCCCCATGGGTCATTCCTCTACGTCGAAAAATGGCCCGGGGTCATTTTGTAATGGGGGTCATTTTTCTGCATTACACCGGCGCAATTCGTGCAGTCTGACCAGGGCTGACACTTTTCGAAGTTCCAAGGTCCCTTTTTGCGTGATGGTTCACATATATCAATGAAAACAATGCAATGGTTATGAAGTAATCTTGAAATTATATTGTTTTTGCAAACCGCATCATTTATAATAATAATTTCGTGCCAAACAGCAATTGTCATTTCAGGTCAATTGCAAAATTAAATTATTATATGCCATCTAAATCCTCAACGTAATTGTTTGAACAAATATTGAATGTTAACATTGTTTATTTTAATGATATTAAATTTGAGACAGAAAATATATAAAGGATAATCAACTGGTTATTTTTGATATGAAAAATATCTCACGATGATGCGTTGTTAGGCGTTGAAAAAACGAGTGCTGCTGCGCACTCGTTTTTTCAACGCCTAACAACGCATCCTTGTGAGATATTTTTCATATAAAAATAACCAGTTGATTATTCTATTTATTATATACCTTATTAACATCATTATTTGTAATTGTCGTTTGAAAGTCGAAAAAAAATTTAGTAAAAAAAAAAAGGTAGTGCCTAAATTAGGGCAGGAAGTGGAAGTGAAAGTTGATATCGTCACTAGTGATGATATCAAAATTTATTACACTGGGAAATTCCAGGATTTCACCGCTAGGTATATGATAAAATGTGTACTCGTATTATGACTTCTACTAAAAAGAAGGGTTAAGTCGGCTGTTTCATTTTTTCTGCAAATACTTTCATCTGTTATAAAGATCTGTCCAAAACTGGCAACAGTCCAATGTGTTTTTAAAAGTATACACAATGTTTTGAGCATCTACATTTCTATATAAAAATCGCAATAAGTGCTGAAAATAATTTGCCGTGAGAAAATTGGAACATTATAGGTTAAATTTGAAATATTGAACACATAAATAAAGAAATAGATGGAGTGAAATGCAATAGGAGAAACCCACTGGTTTCAGGTAGAGATGTCCATTCTTCGTAAAGACGTTCTGTTTATCATTGGTGTACACTTGAATCTCCCAGTTCTGAAAAAGAAAAGACAAAAGTCCATGGAAACTCAATTATTCAAATATGCAGTATTTCGAAAATCCTGTTTAGTTCACCGACACTTGCTCATGGCAAACTATGTACTTTATAATGTCACATGAATTTATAAAACGCCGAAATTTTTCAAAGTCGAGTGTCAATAGGGCAGTTCTAGGTGTAGAAGATTCGTTTGTTCGCGGGGTGTTTTACTCGATTTTCATCAGTTATTCAGTCAAAAATAAATGCTGGCTTTTGCATCTATTCATGCTCTCCTGGAGCTTTTTAACCAACTTTAATGTAACACTCTTTTTATTCCATTGCCTGCTTTCCAACATAAGTAAAGTTAGAAATAAAATTTAGAGGTGAGTGAGGAGAAATCCCTATTGCAGCCGATTTTGGTCGATCGTCGCACATTTAAGGCATCACAGACCAAAGCCGGGTCTCTGCGGCGGAAAAAAAAAAGAAAAGACCGCACAGAACAAGGAGACTCGTTTTGGGTATTTACCAGCCTCTTCTTTAACAAGCATATGGAATGAAAGAAATGTCGAAGTTAAATGAGAATGTATTTTCAGCGTTCAAAGAGAGAGAGGGAGTTCCCACATGAGGTGAAATAAATAGAAAGAGGTTGGCAAGAGCATGGAAAGAAAGAGGAGAGATCGAGGGGAAGGATACTGAGGTAGAAAAAATGGGAGAGGACGAGAAGGAGACTGTTAAGAAGAACGAGAAGGAGGACGACGAAGAGAGGGATGAGGTCCAGTGAATTAAGGAGAAGGTCATGAAGAATAAGAAAAACGCGGAATATGAGATCAAGGAAAACGAGGAGTAGGAAATAGAGGAGGCAAACTTGATGGAAGAGCAGGTCAAGGCGATTGATTATAACGCCGAGGAGAACAAGGAGGGCAATTGTAAAGGAGAGATCAATATGAACGAGGAGTAGGCGGTCACAAAGAATAAGAAAAAGGAGGAAGACAACAAGAAGAACGATGATGATAATGAGGAGGTCAAGAAGAACGAGGAAGTGTAGGAGAAAGAAATCAAGATGAACCAGGATAACAAGGAGAACAAGGAAGAGGTGGTAGACAAGAAATGTGTGGAGAACAAGGAGGAAGAAACCACGGAGAGCAAAGGTGGGGGGAGGTTAAGGAAATGGTGAGGGGGTGATGGAGAAACGGGAAGATCGAATAAGACAAGGAGAAGTAGGGAAGACGGAGGTAAAGAAGACAGAGGATAGGAGGGATAACAAATAGGAGGATGAGACCAAAGAGAAGTGGGAGGACGTTAGAGGAAAATAACTAGGAGGAGGAGGTCAAGGGGAATGAGCAGGAGGGTAACAAAAACAACGAGATAAAAATTGAGAAAGAGGCGGAGAAGCTCGAGCAGAGTGAATGGAAGGAGGTTGAAGATTACAAGAACAAGGAGGTCGTGGAGAAAGAAGGGGTTAAGGCGATGGCCAACGAGTGGGAGGTGTAATAAGAGGTCAAAAAGAACTAGTAGGAGGAAGGAGGTATGTCAGGGAGAACGAGAGGGAGGCAGAGGTCAAGGTAAAGGAGGCAGGGGTTCAGGTGGAAGATAAAATACAGGAGAATGAGAAGAAGGTCACGGAAGGAGAATGAGGAGGTCCTGGAGGAAGAGGATGTATTTTATCAAACGATAAAGACTTACATAACCTCCGTACATAGAGACTTCATAATCCCAACCATTGGGGTTGAAGGCACCATTAAAGTCATCTGAAAATACTAGTGTTCCACGACGGACTTGTCTAGGTGGGGCAATAGCTACTCCGGTGGTTTCTACAATAAAAACATACCTCTTGCAAGTGAAAAGTTTATAACTTCGATTCGGAAACATTTATATGAAAGAAAAGGAGACATGGATTATATTCAGAGACTTCTTTTGTCACATTGATTTAACTTGTATTCATTAATCATGTCTTTGTTCATATTGCTTATCATTTTTGTACAATAAAATTTTGTAAAATCATTTGTGGCTGATTCATTGAGAAGGTAACTAATAGTATGAACTCTTATTGTAAGAAAAGGTCCATTATGTTTACGTCAATCATCGTCAATCGTAGACCATTTTTAATACCCGCCATAATTTCCTTAGATGTTTATTTCGCTTTTTCTTTGAAGAGAACGTTGAGGGAGGCTGAGAGAGGTGGTAAAAAGACAGGCAGACAGACAGAGACAGACGGACGGACGGACAGAAAAGGCGAAGAGAAAGAGAGACTACCCAGGGAGTTTTTGGTGGCTTATAGTGTTAATCTAAAGGGCTGAGCAAGGATGATTTTGTAGTTTGTTCACTTCATTTAGAGATAGGTAGAAAGAGAAACGGGGAAAGGTAGACAGAAACAGACATAGTGAGCATTGAGCTTTCTTACCTAAACTGATGGCACCTGTTTTAGAAACTAATTTGCCAGATTTTTCTGCCACTAGTTGATATTTTATCGGTTTGACACGGTTGTGTGTAGTTACCTTGTTGTTTCTGTGATACCACTTCCCATCAACTGAAAGAAAACGTAATTTATTATTCTACGACTGATAGAAGCACAAGAATGGAGAGTGATGATTGTACGGTGGGTATATTCATATGAGCCATGTTCTGGCAAAAGAGGAATTAATGTATGGCCTTGATGAATTATACCAAGCAAGTCATCACGTGGTTATAGATCAATAAAATCAATATTGTCAAACAAACAACTCGTCCTTGGCAATTTAGAAAAATTACAAGTGACAAAAAGTTTCGATTCATGTCAGCCTGCCTAGTTGTTTCATATCATCAACGGCTTAAAATCTATTGATTTCGAAGAAAACCTGACAAATCTGGAAAAGTAGCCATTCAAAACTGAAAATCACCATTTCTAATATAGGCACTGAAGTGCGCATTTTTTATCCAATTCTTTTAAAACTTGCTAAGATTGTTTAGTTCATCAAGGGATTTGAACTCTTTAATTAGTGAAGAAAATCAAGAGATAATTTTTGGAAAAGCAGCCTTTGAAGACTTACTGTAAACCGGGAAACGCTCGCGACAAGAAATGTTCACGTTTCTTTCCTCATGGGCTTTTTCGCGAAATTTAACTTAGCGATCTCGAGGGCTCGCTAAATTAGCGAAACATTTCTCGCTTAGAACGAAATCATAAATACTGTACACTGATCTTTGAAGTCTGTTTTGAAGGGTTGATGAATAAGGATCTGAGCCCTTTTTTCTGAACAAAAATACCGATGTACATCTGAGCCATGCTCTGGCAAAAGAGGGCTTAATGCATCTCCGTGATACAATTATACCGGGCAAGTCTTCGCCTGAACCCTTTCCCAAACGACAAACTTTTGGTCTAGACCAAATTGAAAGCATTTACAGACGACAATTCAACTCTCGCTGAAAAGATGATTTCTATGATAGGGTAGAAAACATAGTGGGAAAAGGAGAAAATGCTGGTTACCAGCATTTTCTCCTTTTCCCACAATGTTTTCAAAAGGCTACTAGATCTATTCCAGACCCGTAAAAACCAGGGATTGTTTGGGAAAGGGTTAATATGTATTCATAAAATCCATTTTGTCAGAAATTCGACTGAATCATGGGGTAGAATTATCCTATGCCATGCAGAAAATTTAAGGATAGCGAAAAGTTTCGACCTTTGCTGCGCAGGCTGACATAGGTCGACACTTTTCGCAAATGCACTAAGCTCCCTTTTTACAGAGCATGGTTCAATTCTATATTTAGGCTAAGGGGGCAAAGAGAAAGATTTGTTACCTGACTTGAAAAGAGGTCCCATGTGTTTTCTCCCTCCATGGACGTATTTGATATCTTTGAAGAGCAACCCAGGCACATCTGCAACAGTAGGGTGATAGATTAATAATCTGTCAGACGACACTATCAGACGACAACATTATAGACCCTTTCATATTGAAAGGACTTGCAGACGACAAATTAAATATGGCACAAATGAAGATATTTGTCATCTGAAAGATATAAAACATTGTCGGAACAGTGGAAAATGCTGGTTACTAGCCGCAATCCCAGATGAATATCCACTCCATATAACTCCAACATTTAAGCCCGGTTGATCTCCATTATCTCCCGCTAGTTGGCATTCTACAAATACACATCTATTAATTTGGGCATTCTCATCTTCGCAAGCCAAGGCTGACGATTCACTACGTTACTCTACCCTTGGCGGACCATGCTTGATTTTTACATTCCCCCGATAAGCTTTTTCATTGGATGCAGCCAGCTCTAACTGCAACGAATGAAATCGCTCGTAGCATTTCATCTTTGATAAAAACAGAACAAGGTCGCTACCTTTCGAATAGAAGGTAAACATGGAAACCCACGTGGATGTCTGCTTATCGCTTCATGTGTATCCGTAAGCAGTTTGTAAAACGATATTTTATTGGCTTTTAGAAATATGATGTAAAGGGGTGTTAGAACCACTTTTGAAATAAAATCCAGTTTTGAAATAAAAATTTCGACCTCGCTGTAATCCTTTAATATTCATCCATCTACTTCAAAATGGATATCTAGGGGTGATTTTCATTCAAAACGTTACAGAAACATCATGAAAGATGGAAAATAAAGCATATGAATTTGTATTTAAAAAAAGGCCGTTACTCTACGTCGGCCTGTTAAGCTTGACTCTGGATATTTGAAATAAAATTTCGACCGAACTATAATTCTTTATTATTGATCCATCTATTTCAAAATCGATATATATGGGTGATTTTGATCCAAAACATTGCAGAAACAGTATCTAAGATGAAAAAAAAGCATTTAAATTTGCATTAAAGAAAGGCCGTTACTCTACGTCGGATTTTAAGCTTGACTCTAGTTCGGAATTGTAAAAGCGGGACTATTATGTCGGATTGTTAAGCTTGACTCTAGTTCATTTTTGAAATAAAACTGAAGAATGCGTATATTTGAAATAACATTTCAACTTCGTTATATTCTTTTAGTTTTCATCCCTCTTCTTCAAAATGGATATATATGGGCGACTTTGATCCAAAACTATAGAGAAACATCATGAAAGATGAAAAAAATCGCGTTTGAAACTTTACTTCAAAAAGCGAATTCGTGTGGAAATTTGAAGAAAAACTGAAGAAAAATGCGGATAATTGAAAGAAAATTTTCAACTTCGCTGTATTCTGTTAGAATCCACCCATCTGCTTCATAATGAATATATATTGATGATTTTGATCCAAAACTGTACAGAAACATCATCAAAGATGGACAAAAGTCGCCTTTGAAACTTCAGTTGGAAAGGCCGATGGTTAAGCTTGACTCTAGTCCAATTTTGAAATAAAACTGAAGAAGAATGCGTATATTTGAAATAAAATTTCAACTTCGTTATATTCCTTTAGTTTTCATTCCTCTTCTTCAAAATGGATATATATGGGCGATTTTGATCCAAAACTATAGAGAAACATCATGAAAGATGGAAAAAATCGCGTTTGAAACTTTACTTCAAAAAGCGAATTCGTGTGAAAATTTGAAGAAAAACTGAAGAAAAATGCGGATAATTATCGATGGTTATCCCGAGATTCGAAAGTTTGAAAAGTTTGGAGGCGAGACTGCCGCTGGGCCATTAGCCATTGCTGGGGCCGGCATCGGGCTCGCCGTAAGGCTCCCCGAGCCTTTTTTGGTCATAAATTAAGGTTCCTTCAATGGTTATCGCGAGCTACGAAAGAGGAGTATGGTTAGGCCTTACCCTACGTAATTTATCTGCTGCGGCCGAGAGATTTGCGCAGAAAATTGGGCCTATGCCAGTGATTTACTCCCGAAATTTACGGAAGTCAGGTGATGTCGCCGTAAAAATTAATATTCACTGTCCACAGATTTTGCTCCCCAGAATTGAACATTTTTATCATTAAATATTGTTACCGTCAATGTGCTCCTCAGACTTGAACACTTTTACCACTGATTTCTTTTACAGTCAAAGTGTGACTTAGTTATTTTTTGTGTTCAACTCTGGGGAGCAGAGATGGAAAAAAATCACAATTGAAAACTTCAATACAAAAGGCCGATTGTTAAGCTTGACTCTAGTTCATTTTTGAAAGAAAACTTAAGAAGAATGAGGATATTTGAAACAAAATTCAACTTCAGTATATTCCTTTAGTTTTCATCCCTCTTCTTCGAAATGGATATATATGGGCGATTTTGATCCAAAACTATACAGAAACATCATGAAAGGTTGAAAAAATCGCGTTTTAAACTTTACTTCAAATGGTCGATTCATGTGGAAATTTGAAGAAAAGTTGAAAAATTATGCGGATAATTGAAAGAAAATTTTCAACTTTGCTATATTCCCTTAGAATTCACCAATCTACTTAAAAATGGATATACATTGATGATTTTGATCCAAAACTTCACAGAAACGTCATGAAATTTGGAAAAAATAAGGTTTGAAACTTAACTTGAAAAGGCCGATTGTTAAGCTTGACTCTAGTTCATTTTTGTAAGAAAACTGAAGAAGAATGCGTATATTTGAAACAAAATTCCAACTTCGTTATATTCCTCTAGTTTTTACCCCTCTTCTTCAAAAATGGATATATATATATATGGACGATGTTGATCCAAAACTATACAGAAACATCATGAAAGATGGAAAAAATCGCATTTGAAAATTTGCCTCAAAAGGCCGATTCATGTGGAAATTTGAAGTGAAACTGAACAAGAATGCGAATGATTGAAGCAAAATTTGTCGGGAAAAGGGGGCTTAATGCATCAGCGTGATATATGATACTAGCCCAAGTTATCAGATAAGTATGGAGCCACAAGATCGACTATTTGCAATAACTGGCTTGATCATGAGGTAGACTGGTCCTTTGACAAACAGAAACTTGAGCAATAGCAAACAGTTTCGGTCTAGATCAGCCTTCAGGCCCTGTGCAGGCTGGCCTGCGTTGATTTTTGTTTTATTCTTTTATGGTGTATTGAGCCCCCATTTTACACAGCATGCTTTTCGTGTATTATTAAGCCCCCTTTTTTTACAGAGCATGGCATATATATATATTCAACAGTCTGTTATTGCAGTTTTTACGGAGGAAAGCAGGTCAAAAAATGCTGCTGTTGCCTATATCTTTTAACTTTCTATGTCTATCTCGAGCTACTGAATTTTGCAGACAGTACAAGAGGCTATTAGCCATTGCTCGTGGGCGGCATAGGTCTTGTAACCAGCCTTTATCCACGAGACAGTGGATATTTCATATGGCTCCCCAGAAAAAAACTCGAAAATAAAACTAAGTCCAACTTGCTCCCCAGAGTTGAACTCCGAAAAAAAAAACTAAGTCACACTTTGACGGTAAAAGAAATCAGTGGTAAAAGTGTTCAAGTCTGAGGAGCACATTGACGGTAACAATATTTAATGATAAAAATGTTCAATTCTGGGGAGCAAAATCTGCGGACGGTGAGTATTGGTTTTTACGGCGACATCACCTGACTTCCGTAAATTTCGGGAGTAAATCACTGGCATAGGCCCAATTTTCTGCGCAAATCTCTCGGCCGCAGCAGATAAATTACGTAGGCTAAGGCCTAACCATACTCCTCTTTCGTAGCTCGGGGTAACTATTGAAGGAACCTTAATTTATGACCAAAAAAGGCTCGGGGAGCCTTACGGCGAGCACGATGCCGGCCCCAGCAATGGCTAATGGCCCAGCGGCAGTCTCGCCTCCAAACTTTTCAAACTTTCGAATCTCGGGATAACCATCGATAATTATCCGCATTTTTCTTCAGTTTTTCTTCAAATTTTCACACGAATTCGCTTTTTGAAGTAAAGTTTCAAACGCGATTTTTTCCATCTTTCATGATGTTTCTCTATAGTTTTGGATCAAAATCGCCCATATATATCCATTTTGAAGAAGAGGAATGAAAACTAAAGGAATATAACGAAGTTGAAATTTTATTTCAAATATACGCATTCTTCTTCAGTTTTATTTCAAAATTGGACTAGAGTCAAGCTTAACAATCGGCCTTTCCAACTGAAGTTTCAAAGGCGACTTTTGTCCATCTTTGATGACGTTTCTGTACAGTTTTGGATCAAAATCATCAATATATATTCATTATGAAGCAGATGGGTGGATTCTAACAGAATACAGCGAAGTTGAAAATTTTCTTTCAATTATCCGCATTTTTCTTCAGTTTTTCTTCAAATTTCCACACGAATTCGCTTTTTGAAGTAAAGTTTCAAACGCGATTTTTTTCATCTTTCATGATGTTTCTCTATAGTTTTGGATCAAAATCGCCCATATATATCCATTTTGAAGAAGAGGAATGAAAACTAAAGGAATATAACGAAGTTGAAATTTTATTTCAAATATACGCATTCTTCTTCAGTTTTATTTCAAAATTGGACTAGAGTCAAGCTTAACCATCGGGCTTTCCAACTGAAGTTTCAAAGGCGACTTTTGTCCATCTTTGATGACGTTTCTGTACAGTTTTGGATCAAAATCATCAATATATATTCATTATGAAGCAGATGGGTGGATTCTAACAGAATACAGCGAAGTTGAAAATTTTCTTTCAATTATCCGCATTCTTGTTCAGTTTCGATTCAAATTTCCACACGAATTCGCTTTTTGAAGTAAAGTTTCAAACGCGATTCTTTTCATCTTTCATGATGTTTCTGTAAAGTTTTGGATCAACATCGCCCTAATACATCCATTTTGAAGAAGAGGGATGAAAACTAAAAGAATATAACGAAGTTGAAATGTTATTTCAAATATACGCATTCTTCAGTTTTATTTCAAAAATGAACTAGAGTCAAGCTTAACAATCCGACATATATAATAGTCCCGCCTTTACAATTCCGAACTAGAGTCAAGCTTAAAATCCGACGTAGAGTAACGGCCTTTTTTTAATGCAAATTTAAATGCTTTTTTTCATCTTTGATACTGTTTCTGCAATGTTTTGGATCAAAGTCACCTATATATAGCGATTTTGAAATAGATGGATCAATAATAAAGAATTATAGTTCGGTCGAAATTTTATTTCAAATATCCAGAGTCAAGCTTAACAGGCCGACGTAGAGTAACGGCCTTTTTTTAAATACAAATTCAAATGCTTTATTTTCCATCTTTCATGATGTTTCTGTAATGTTTTGAATGAAAATCACCCCTAGATATCCATTTTGAAGTAGATGGATGAATATTAAAGGATTACAGCGAGGTCGAAATTTTTATTTCAAAACTGGATTTTATTTCAAAAGTGGTTCTAACAAAGGGGGGTAATAACCAGCATCAAATAGAGGGTGCATCGAAGGAATCTCGAAATCGGGCTCAATCAGCCAAGGCAAGATCCACGTAGTGATCGTAATCTTGGCTCGCAAAGATGGGGCATTTTGTGTACAGAACCGGACGACTTGTCTACACGTCAACCGTTACCTTGAATTTCAAACTGAAATAAACGTTTGCTCACTTAAACGCTGGTTCGATTCATTCAGCTATGATCAGCAGTTTAGCTATTGCTACTTTATAGCGCGAAATACTACAATCCATCTACAGCTGCTACCACTGGGGGGAGTGATGCGTAATAGCAGACAGGTCGAATCTTCAAAGACTAGGGCATGCGCAGACAACAGTTAACTCTTTACCACACGAGGAAATTTTAGACTGGTCCAAATTGAAAGCATTTGCAGATGACAAAATAAAGGTGACTGAAAAATTGAAATTTGTTCTGGGAAGGGTAGAAAACACTGTGGGAAAAGGAGAAAATGCTGGTTACCAGCATTTTCTCCTTTTCCCACATTGTTTTCAAAAGGCTTCTTTCTCAGGGGCGTCAAAAGTAGGGATTGTGTGGTAATGGGTTAATCTCATCTGAACACCAGCTAGGCAGTAACAGGAGGTAAAGGTAGGGACCCTCCTTAGCGCTTTATTTGAAGTTTACCCCTTTACCAATCAATCCCATGATTTTACGCCCCTGATGAAGAAGGCTTTTGAAAACATCGCGGGAAAAGGAGAAAATGCTGGTAACCAGCATTTTCTCCATTTCCCATGATGTTTTCATCACATACAAAGACAAAGGCTACCATTTGAGTCACAAATAACTTGTCGTCTGAAACTGCCTTCAATTTTGATGAGTGTAACATTTTGCTGTCGTCTGGTGAAGAATGACTCAATGGCGTATCTTTCAAATTGTTTCCGTGTTCAAGTGTACACCTTATTGACCCACCAGAGCCGACAATTAATAATCAGTGCAAATTTAAACACACTACCTAGTAGAAGAATTAAATATTCTATGTATTATGAATGTACTGTGTGTCAATGCAGACTGTGAAAGTTCCAGCTTGCAGAAAATCAAATTGTAAAACTAGAAGTTAGGATACGGTACTGTAATTGGAGAGGTCATTATCAGACCTCTCCAACAGTGATGAGTTTAAAAGGCAGACTGCTACAGAATTTGCATTCTAAATCCTGTATTCTCGCGAAATTGTTCTGATACACAGTCTGTTTCGTCATGGTTTTGTAAATAAAGCGAAATAAAAAAAAAAAAACCGAGACAGGAAATAGACGTGGTTCATTTTTATATGAAGAATTACAGAAAAGATTTGTTATATCAATTTGCTACGATTGCAAAGAACCTCTCAAATAATTGTATTTTTTCATTAAGCAATTAAATCTAAGCAGAAGAAAAAAATAAGAAGAATTTCGTTAAAAAAAAAAGGAAAGAAGACCGCTGGACAAGATCACGCGACTTTAAAACGCAGCAAGTAGGTCAAATGACCGTCATGTAAAGCATATGAGGTTTCTACGCAGGGGCTATTTTAATTGTTTGTTTACATGTACCAAAACATATTGAAATTAGAAGCCAATAGGCTATTTGAAAACATTGATGCTGACATCTCCTGGCTTCTTTTGTAAAGAAGCCAGCTTGTGAGGAGATTCGTATAACATCGCTTTTCATCGCCAAAATCGTACATGTTCGGCTAAAACTCGGCTAATTCGTAATCGATGCGGTGAAGCAGCATCTATTGGCCGGTAAATTTTAGCCGAATGCATACGGTTTTTGTTGACGATGAAAGACGATGTTACACGAATTCCAATAGGGTCCCCCTGTCCTTAACCCTTTCCCAAACGACAAACTTTTGGACTAGACCAAATTGAAAGCATTTGCAGACGACAATTCAACTCTTGCTGAAAAGATGATTTCTGTCTATGATAAGGTAGAAAACATTATGGGAAAAGGAGAAAATGCTGGTTACCAGCATTTTCTCCTTTTCTCACAATGTTTTCAAAAGGCTACTATTCCAGACCCGTAAAAACTAGGGCTTGTTTAGGAAAGGGTTAAATTGATCAATTACATGTATGTGTCGTAGGCCAGATTGGAATCTAGGCAGATCTGCAATCTGCCCGTGAAGATCTGGAATCTTCCTAGACCAATTAGAATTATAATTCTATGTGGACCAAAATAGATTCTTTTCCATTTTTTTTAAAATCATATAAGTACACATGTGTTTACAAATAAGATGTAAAATTAAAGCAATTTATTTGTTTTTCCTACCATTGCTCAGTTTTCCTCGTTGCATTTTTCTTTTTTTAATGTGTAAAAGAATCAAAATTTAATCTTACTCAGAATTTTTGATTAAATATTCTTTTATGTTTGGGTGTAAGTTCAATTAGATGGTTTATATGTAGGTACACTATATTAAAGCAAAAAATTATTTCAACTTTGTCTAGGCAGATTGTGGAGCTGCCTAGGCAAACTGGAACCCTATTTTGTCGAGTCTAGGTAAAATTCCAGTTTGGTCTAGGCAGATTCCGGATATGCCTGGATTCAATTTTGGACTATGACATATATATATAACAGCTAGGGATGGCAACGGTTAGTAAATTTGCTAACCGGTTAACCGGTCAATCTTTCGATCGGTTAACCGGTTAACCGATCGACCATATAAAAATCATGTAAGGTGAAGGCACCTGCTCAATATGTCACCATTGACAACCGGTGCGTGAGGAATGCATTCCCGTGATGTTTACTATTTCTGTACTTTGGTGCTATTATTAATAGCCATATATAATTATCTTTTACGTTTTCAGATTTTTTCTTCTTTCAGCCATTAGACTTTTGACACTGTGTACTTTAATACATTGTCAGGCCCATAATAAGACTTACACATAATAATTATGAGGCATGTTTTGTGAAGAGGGGGCTTGATGTATCTGCGAAAAGTATCGACCCAGGTCAGCCTGCGCAGTTCGCGCAGGCTGACCTGGGTCGAAACTTTTCGCTATTGGACAATTTCATGTACGCCCGAGGATCAGTCTTTATTTCATGCTTTCCGGTAGGATATCGAGAAATAGCAGTGAAAATATTTTTCGATCTTACACTGGTATGACCAGTGAAAATACCGATTTTCACGTTCTTGTTGCCTTGGTTAATTGGGGCGTGCTAAACAACCAGAAGGGAAATATGACGTCATATACTGTACCTTACATTTCTCGCGCTTGACGTATATAATATTGCAATGCGTTGCTATGCGGGAGGGGTGCGCCACGGGGAATAACAGAAATGAACTGTACTGAATTTTGATAAAGCTCCTCCCAGAAAGGGTTAAAAGCATGAAATAAATTGAATATTTGGGGTTTTTTTAGGTGAAAGATCGAAATTTATTTCATCGAGTGAACACCATCGTGTTCAGAAGTTCGCGCAGGCTGTAAGGCTGCGCCACTCGTGAAAATATTACCGATGGTGTTCACTCGATGAAATAAGTTTCGATCTTTCACCGAAAAAAAACAAATATCCTCATGATAAAAATGGTTTTTGAAAAAAAAAATGGATATTATGAGTCAAAAAGTATGTGACATCTTGCTTTGGTACCATGGACGACGGAGATGCATTAAGCCCCGTTTGGTCAGAGCATGACTTAATTGTTAACAAGCATTAATTGAATTTGCCTGTAGTTTTGACCCCCGACTATTTTTTACCCCTGACTGTCGCTGATGGGCCTTTAATAGACCAAAAAAACCCGACAGAAAGGTCACCAGATACTGTTTTATAACCAGACAAATAATCAGAAATTCGGTGATACCGTCAGGCCAGGGACC
This sequence comes from Tridacna crocea, assembly GCA_943736015.1. Lineage (NCBI taxonomy): Eukaryota > Metazoa > Mollusca > Bivalvia > Cardiida > Cardiidae > Tridacna > Tridacna crocea. The sequence goes on from OX031069.1 coordinate 25,003,662, forward strand.
ACGTGTCATTCAGCACGTGACTGCCCCCAAATGTTTCGCTCTCAAACATCATTCGACTCGCTTATCTTTTTGTACCGACATTTACATAAAATTCAATATCAACTGAAAAATACTAATTATCCGAATTTCTTACGATTTAAAAACAAAAGTACAAAACACTAACTACCAATTGTTTTACTAACATTTTCCGGTCGGCATTACGCAATGTACCGAGCTATTAATAATTTATTATTTCTGTATTCTTAGACTTTTCCAACAGTGGTGAGTGTAAAAGTCAGACTGTATCAGAAATTGCGGTCTAAATCCATTATCTTTGCGAAATTGTTCTAGTACGCACTCTGTTTTGTCATGGTTTTAGCCCCTGTCACATCAAACTATTTTTAGTACCTCCTACCTCGTCCTGATACAATCGGAAAGCGGGTTGCAGTCGGGTTAATTCATTACCACACAATCCCTACTTTTGACGCCCCTGAGAAAGAAGCCTTTTGAAAACCCTGTGGGAAAAGGAGAAAATGCTGGTAACCAGCATTTTCTCCTTTTCCCACAGTGTTTTCTACCCTTCCCAGAACAAATTTCAATTTTTCAGTCACCTTTGTTTTGTCGTCTGCAAATGCTTTCAATTTGGGCCAGTCTAGAATTTTTTCGTGTGGTAAAGAGTTAAAACGTATAACTTTGGCCTGATAATGCCTGATACCCCCCCCCCCCCACACACACATTTTTTTTTTGGGGGGGGGGGAATAGTCCGAGGAGGGGCAATTGTCCGGGGGGCAATTGTCCTAGAATCAATTTCCGTCGGTAAATGCAAACGCACTGCAATATTAATGCCCCACTGCGCTGCGTCTTTAATGGGATCGAAGTACGGCAGTTCTGTTTGTAGTACGTACATCTCCTTTTCAGTACGTTGTAAATCCGTCTAACTATACAGAATGGGATGGACGGCAAAAAAATTTGAGCAGGTGTAATGCAGAGAAATGACCCTCCCCCAAAAAATTAACCATGTGTCATTTCACTAAGTAGAAGTCATTCCTGGGTCATTATTCTACGTAGAGAAATGACCCCAGAGGGTTATTTCTCTACGTAGAAGAATGAGCCGGGTCTTTCCTATACGTATTGAAATGACTCATGGATCATTTTCCTACATAGTGAAATGACCCATTGGTCATTTTGAAGGGGAGGGTAATTTCTCTGCGTTACACCGGCTCAGGCAAGTTCTTTGGGGCTAATGGTAGTTTTTGCGGTTTGGTATATTCCTTTCTATAACCGCTAAACATTATGTCCAACTTCGTGTAAGCATTCAGTGACTTGAAAAAAATGTTGCGTGTAGGAAAAGTTAAAGACATTACAGAAAAAAGTACGGGTAAGTACGCTGGCCTCGGCACTCAAAATGTCAAATTGCCGAGTACTTAGTCTGTAAGCCTTTACCAAGATAACAAAACTATAGCCTTGTTCTTTAGCTCATTACCAAACAACAGAATTTAGGTTTGTCCAAATCGAAAGCATTTGCAGACGACAAAAGGAAAGTGACTGAAAATTTGAAATTTGTTTTCTGAAGGGTAGAAAACATTGTGGGAAAAGGAGAAAATGCTGGTTACCAGCATTTTCTCCTTTTCCCACAATGTTTTCTACAGGCTTCTCTCTCAGGGTCGTCAAAAGTACGGAATCTGTTTTGAAGAATTTGTCTAACAAAGGCAAGAAATCATTTTAAGGTAGTAGACCTTAATACCTCTAGTGCTGCATTGCATAAAGTTTTCTTGATAGTTGATAAATAAGGATTTATATAGGTATAATACTTGTGCGCATTTTTAACCGACCAGAAATTTCTTTATGCCTATCTTGAAATTATTTGTACATACTTTTGTTAGTTTTTAGAAAAGGGAGGTAATTACTATTTCACTTTGTGACGAAAATATAGTGGTTTTAGATTTATAAATGATAATACTAGAAAAGACTAAAAGGGAAAAGTGGCTTGGTTAAAGCAGTACAATAACACTCTTTTTTTAATCATGGCAAATTTTGTAGGATTATATTATTGTGGAAATAGTTGTTTTCTACTAGGGGTCTACTACGTTAAGGCAAATGAGAACATTCTGATTAGTAGTCATGTCTCCTTTTTCCACAATTATTTTACTCTTTCAGCTTTAGATTTCTCGCAAGACATAGATCGAGATCAGGCTAGACAGATCGTGACGTCTGACCTCGATCTGTGCCTTGCAATGGTGTAGTTAATGTAACGAGACCAGAAAATTTCCCTGAGTTTCAGTATACTATATTATCAACCATCGACAGACTACGGGATTTCGGGGGGGGGGGGGGAGAGACGAGGGGTGGGGTTTCACTGGTTCATATCTCCAGGTCGTGGAACTTCTTTTTCAAGAATGACCAGGATTCATTCCTATTACACTGCTAACCTTATTTTACGAAGATGGTTATTTAGGAAAGTAGCAAGTGTCTTGGTACGAATAAAGTGCAGAGACCTTGAAAAAGGAACTGTAGGAAGGCATGAATATGTGCACCAGTTGACCGTTGTGATGTAACTCAAATAATGTTTAGACCCGTGTTTGAAACCATACTGAACAAGCTACGGCCCGATAGCCCAGTCGATAGCGTACAGGACTTGTTAACTCTTTACCAGACGACAAAAATTTAAACTGGTCCAAATCGGAAGCATTTGCAGACGACGAAATGAATGTGACTAAAGAATCGAAATTTGTTTTAAGAAGGGAAGAAAACATTTTGGGAAAAGGAGAAAATGCTGGTTACCAGCATTTTCTCCTTTTCCCATAATGTTTTAACACATATTCTTTCAAGGAGGTGTCAAAAGACGGGATTGTGTGGCAAAGGGTTAACAGGTACCGTAAGTTCGAACCCCGGCTCGGCCAATTTCATTCCGAGGATTGATGATATTCATGGCGACAGGATTCATTTCTCTCTCACCGCTGATCGTTCTTTGCACGATGGTTATGTGGGAAAGTAGCCAGTGGGTTGGAAAGAATAGTTGTGCGGAGTACCGGTAACTCCAGGAAGGCATGGGTAGTTGCACCAGTCGCTGCGATACAACTAAAGTAATGTTGAAAACGGCGTTAAACACCATACAATCTATACAATCGTACTAAACAAACAGATCTACACTGTTCAAGTTTAAAAATGGGCGCTAAATTAAAAAAAAAACACATTTTTCCTTCTCCCTCAACCTGACGAAAAATATTTAGTCTGATTCATATTAAAAGCATTTACAGATGACGCAATAAATGTCTGAAACGATGATTTCTACCTTTTTAAAGAGTGGAAAAGGTTGTGGGAAAAGGAGAAAATGCTGGTACCCAGCATTTTCTCCTTTTCCCACAACCTTTTTCAGAAACCATTTTCTTCAGGGTCGTTAAAACCTCTTGGTTGTTTCGGTAAAGGGTAATCAATCAATCAAGTCAAGCAAGCAAGGAATCAAGCAATGAAACAAACAAGCGAACAAACATACAAAGCAACAACAAAACTTTACCGTCAATAGAGATCTCTAGAGCGCCGTCAGAAAGGTGTTTGGCTTTTGGTGTCGGAAAATCGACAGCAAAGGCCGTTGTAAGAACTGCCGCACACACCACAGCAAACCACATTGTTTGTTTTCTCCTGACAGACCTACGGTGAGCTATGTACGACGTTCTGAGACTTGTGTCTGCTGTTTTATAGCGATACGTGTGACCTTAACTCTTTATCAAACAACAAAATTTTAGATTAGTCCAAATTAAAAGCATTTGCAGATGATAAAACAAAGGTGACTGAAAAGCTGAAACTTGTTTTGGGAAGGAAGAAAACATTGTAGGGCAAAAAGAGAATGCTAATTGATAGCATTTTCTTCTTTTCCCACAACGTTTTCAAAAGGCTTCCTTCTCTTCGTTAAAAGTAGGGATTGTGTTGAAAAGGGTTAAACTCGTGTCTGCTCTTTTTTTTCTTCCAGAGATAAGTGTGACCTAAAAAAGGGGGCGGGGCAATTCAATTTTTTCATAATCTCATCATACTTTAAAAAAAGGGTTCATCAAGGTCTACGGCCCTTAACTCCCACACTAAAAAACAAGAAAAAGTTGATGCAAAGCATCAAAGTCGCCGCAAAAAAAATTTGTTTAATGCTTCAAGAAAGCCAGGGCAAGTAAGTAAATGTCAGTTTTCATCAGCAGGTTTTTTAACACATTATGAAATTATGTGAATAATAACCTATATCAAAACTTGTCTTCTGTTACTGTATCTAATACCCTAGCACAGCGCTCTCTTAGCTCTTTTCCAAACGACAAATATCAGACTCTTCCAAATTCAAAGAGTTGGCAGATGACAATTTAAAAAGCTGCAAAAATGGTGGAAAATTCGCTAGTAGTGGGGAAAAAGTATTTAATAAAGAAGAATTCTCCTTATCCAACATGTTTTGACAAAAGAATTTGATAGCACACATGTGATAACCCGTGTTTGTTTGGGAAAGTGGTGAAAGCAGGGCTAAGTTACTAAAATGTTGCTGTCCTAGGAAAGTATGATTCAAGAGGACGTAAGTTTGCAAGGCATGCTTTCAATTTAAACAAGTCTAAGACTACAGTGTTTGGTGAACAGTGGTCATAAAGAATCATGGTTTTGCATCGCGTTTTATCATTATGAACAAGACAGCGAAAAAGTGGCCTCTCTCCAGATTTTTTCCACAAATTAAATTTATGCAGAGCTCGTTGAGAAATAAACAAAGGAGTTTTAAACTATCTTTGTTGTAAAAACTAAACTTAGAAATAAGTAACCAATAATGGTCAGATACAATCATAACCATCATACCCGTTCTTCGGCGGAATTTAGCACAATTTCAGCAATGCACAATTTTAGCAGTGGTCATTCAACAAAAAACACACAAATAGTAGGAAAAACTATCTACAAAATAATCAAAATGATTATTAAACCTGTGTACGAAGGTTGTACGAAACGACCAACTGGGTACGAAATGACCAAAATTGAAAGTATAAGTAGGTACGACCAAAATCGTACGAAATGACCTAGGTACGAAATTAACAAGGTACGAAATGACTGGAAACCTGTACAGCCTTGACCAATGGAAACAAGGCATTTATGTGGACGAGTCCATTTCTCACGAATAGCGACAATAAAAGAAATAATTAGGCGGTTTTTTGATGCTGTAAGTATTAATAGAACAAAAATAGTATCGTATTGCAATTTCGTAATTTAAGAATGAATTAAAAAGCCAGTTTAAGGCGAAGTAACGTTAGAAAGATCCCTTGTTAACCTAACACCCCTATAAAAACGAAATTCCCACTATCCATGTCCTAACTCGAAAAACTATTAAAAATATAGTCGCGCGCTTCTGCGCGGCGACTAACGAAAGTTGCCGAGATTGGCCGAAAAAGCCTTTAGGAAAGCGTCAATGTTACACGATATTTACCGATGAGTTAGTGAGTCTACTGCTACTATCTATCGAACTAAAAGACGGATACTGCCGAGATAGGTTGAAAAGCTATTACGAAAACGTCGATGTTACACGATTTTTACCGATGAGTAATGGGTCGTAAACCTTAATTTAAGCTATATCTGAAAATAAACTATGGATTTACACAGCAAATTTTGTGGCAGTCTGCCTTTTAAACTCCCCTATCTTGGAGAGGTCTGACCTCTCCAATAATCGTTGTCCGCGCATATCATATTCTTCGAAGATTCGATCTGTCTTATATGACGCATCACCCATTCCCCGATACTTGGGAAAAGTAGGGCTTATGCCGAAGCTAAACCCAAGCCTGTAGGGACTGTTTTAAATGGCCGGTGCATATAGGTTACCTGCTAGCTGTTCATAACTGAATGAATCGCACCAAGTAGCGTTTTCCGGAGAAAATGTTTATTTTATTTTAAAATTCAAAGTAATGGTTGTCGTTTTGAAAAATTAGTCCGCTTATGTACCCAGAATGCCCGTATTAGATAGATGTGTATTTGTAGAATGCCATCTAGCGGGAGATATTACTCCAATAATTTATAATTGGTTGAAAAAATGCACCTGTTTATTCGGCGGGTGCCTGCTGCCACATTTACTTTCGCATTTTTGAAAATGATGTGCATTCAGCTACAGCGAAAAATAGCATAGTGCTCACTTTGTCAAACGACTTGCTTCTTGCAGTGACGACTTTTGAGAAAAAATAATGTAGAAAAGAAGAGACATCTCGGAAAAATAAAGAAACAAAACTGTAAGACCCCCTCCTCCCTCCGGAACTTATGTACCAAACGACAAAATTTTAGACTGGCAGGCCCAAGTTGAAAGCATTTGCAGACAACAAAATAGATGTATAAAAAAACGGAAATTCGATTTGGGAAGGGTAGAAAACATTGTGAGAAAAGAAAAAAATGCTGGTTACCAGCATTTTTTCCTTTTCTCAAAATTTTTCTCACGGTCGTTAAAAAGTCGGGATTGTGAGGTCAAGAAGTAAAAAGAGTGTCAATGTGGCTTTGGTGACTTTTGACCCGATGATTTTTTCAGTGCTAAATGCATAACTCCACCTCATACTCCGGCCTGAAATACCAGCCGCGGAAAAAATAGTTTTTCTCTAATAGGTTTTGACTTAACAAGCGAACGACATCGATCAAAGATCAGACTGCACGTTCTGTGCTGTCTGATCTTGATCTATGCCGTCCACAATAGCTCTCGATTTTACTTATAGAGCAGGAAGGATTAATGTTGAAGAGAAATAATATTTCTGACCGGCATAACTCGTAGAAAGATAAGATTCAAAGCTCTAAAGGTCCTGTTACTGGCACAAAATGACGTAATCAGAGGTCTATGTAGAGGTTAAAAACAACTGTCGTGTCAATAAGGAGCTCATCCCTGAAACCATTTGTTTTGTGTTCTTAGGTTGAAAACGAAGGTCCGCTAAATAGGAAGGGGTTAAGGGGCGGTTTAGTAGTCTGGGACTCCTTCCCTAAAGGGATTGAGATTTTTTCTTTGGAAAAGTGTATGTGTGTGTGGGGGGGAGGGGGGAGAGAGATGGGGGGGGGGAAAGTTCCGCGGCGGAAATTTTCAATTCTACACTCAAAATTCGACTTTGACATTGGAAAATTCGACTTTGAGGACGGAAAATTCAACTTTGGCAATAGAAAATCGACTTTTACGTTAGAAATTTCGACTTTGACGTTGAAAAATGGACGTTGACATTGAATATTTTGACTTTGACATTGGAAAATCTGAGACGGCACTTTACGACTACAGTCGATTATGTTCCTTAGAAATTTGTGATAAATAGAAAATTACATAGAAACGGCAAAAGTGCGGGCTGCACAGGCTGATCCGAGATTATACTTTGGGCAGAAGTCCGGATGCCCCCTTTCGATTGTTGCAATCCGTTTTCAGTTGTCGACAGAAGATGATTTTGTATGTCTCGCATTGACTAAGTTAAAAATAGCAAATTTTCAACGATTTTGTTTTTGGATAAGGGTGTACGAGTATGTTTTACATGTCAGCCGCCCAGAAAAAAAAAGCTACATTTAGATTTACCATCTTTTATTTTATTGAATTACAAAAAATAGAATAACGTTCAGATACAATCTTGTAATATGTCTAGTTGTTTTATTGTTTAACCCTTTCCCAAACAATCCCTGGTTTTTACGGGTCTGGAATAGAAGCCTTTTGAAAACATTGTGGAAAAAGGAGAAAATGCTGGTAACCAGCATTTTCTCCTTTTCCTACAATGTTTTCTACCCTATTATATAGAAAAATCATCTTTTTAGCAACTGTTAAGTTGTCATCTGCAAAATATTTTGAATTTGGTCTGGTCCAAAATTTACCGTTTGGGAAAGGGTTAAATTGTCCAAAACAAGTAGTTCAGGCAAAATTCATATCGTCACCGTAAACGTGATATCGTCACTAGACACTCAGGCAAAATTTAAATTGTCAACGTTAAGGTGATATCATCACTAGAGACGATATGCAAAGTAGCACCTCTCAAGCCAAATTGGCAATTATTATTTGTAAATTAGCCATACTCTCTGAAAAGGAGGCTTAATGCATCTGCGAAAAGTAGCGACTCGGGTCAGCCTGCGCGGTCCGCGCAGGCTGACTTGAGCCGAATTTTCGCTATTGGTCGATTGTTTTTATACCTCCAAGGATTTCTCTCCCCCAAAAAATTAGTCAGTTGTTTAAAAATTTACTAAAATGGATGCGTAATTATGTGATGGCTTGATTAGTACCGTACCTTACGGAAATGCATTAAGCCCTCTTTTGGCAGAGTATTGCTTAAATCATTTAGATGTGTTTGATGAATAACATATTTATTCACTGTCTATAACTGGCACTCTGGGACAAAAGGGATTGAATGAATTTGCATAATGAATTATAGCAAGCAAGTTGTCTATCACGAAGTAGAATAAATGCTTCGACTCAAGTCAGCCAGCGCAGACTGCTCAGGCTGAACTGGGTCGATAAGTTCTGTAGGTGCTACTATCTTGTCAAAGAGCAGGGTCTGTATTCACCAACCATTCTTAAGAACATTCTTTCTCTTATTCTTCAGAATTTCATCAGTGTGGAAAGTAACAGAACTTCTGATTGGCTAAACCATATGGTTTAGCCAATCAGAAGTTCTGTTACTTTCACTATCAGAAAATCTACTTTCACTATCAGAAAATCTTGAAGAATAAGACAAAGAATTTCTTAAGCATGGTTGGTGAATAGGAACCCAGGACTTACCTAGTTATCCTGTCCTTATACGAAATTATGGTAAGGGTACAATGAAGTTAAATATATCCATTTACATACATACATACATACATACATACATACATACATACATACATACATACGTATACATACACACATACATACATACATACATATATCATTATGCTTATTGAACATATATGATGCTGGTAAAAAGTAACACGGACAAATGACATTGATCCGTACTCTGGCAAAAGGGGGGCTTTTTTAAAACTGTAATTTCCACATCTATCGGTATGTGAGGGTCGTGGCCATCCCCTAACATACCTTACATATCAATGTTAGTAAATATTTTGTTAGTAGTACATGTTTACAATATGTTTCATTGTATTAAAAATCTCAAAATGTTTAATAATTCTACAATTTCCCCATCCCACAGTTTCAAGTTAACTAGTTTGTAATTGATGTGCCAAAATAATGATCAAGTTGCGACAACAAAGCTTATAGTTTTTTTTTTATATGTGGTGAAAAAGTGTGCGGGTACGTGTGTGCATGGGTGGGTTGACAGGCCTGTTTACCCACTAGAATGGACCAAGAGGGGGACTTGATGCATCTCCAGTATACATGATGCTAGCTCTAGTCATCACATAATTATAGATCCACCGGAGCAACTTTTTTCAATAACCGACTTAATCATGAGGTAGATCGGTCCTTTGAAAAATAGAAAATTGACCAATAGCGAAAATTTTCGGCCCAGGTCAGCCTGTGCGGAGTGCGCAGGCTGACCTGGGTCGATACTTTTCGCAGATGCATTAAGCCCCCTTTTCACAGAGCATGGCTCAAACGTTAGCAGGCACTAGATTTGAAAACTTTCGAAAGATGATGAACAACTGTTAAGGTGTTAGATATGTTATCAAAAAGTCATGGTCCGAAGACGAAAACTTGGCTGCAATCGCATGAACATGCTGGTGGCATCATTGATAGTTGTCGGTGTATAATCACTTTGGTAAAAGCACAAGGGACAAAAAAAAACTGCACATATGTGGAAAATCGTTTAACAGAAATTCCATAATATGGCCTTCCACAGGCGAAAAAGGGGCATTGGGGCATTTGCGTAAAGTGTCGTCTCAGATTACCCGCGCAGTCCGCACAGGCTGATCTAAGACGGCAGTTCAGTACGACTGCATTAGATTTTGTCCTAAGGTTGGCTTGCGCAACACATACTAATGCATAAAAACGGAAAATGTCATTTCGGATTAGCCAGCACGCACTACGCAGGCTGATCCGGGACAACACTTTTCGTAAATGTCCGAATGCCCCTTTTCGCATATTGCAGGTCAGATTATCATTTCTTATTGTGTCATAAGAGGTGTTCGATCATTACAATTACATTTACGTTAATACAGCTGAAAGTATTTGTTGACAACAATTTAATTAACACTTAATCTTCTTACAATGCGACTTACAGACCTTTTGCGGACAAGGTAGATCAAGATCAGACTGCACAGAACGTGCAGTCTGATCTTGGATCTACCTTGTCCGATAAGGACATAATTATTTTTCTTCAAAAATAAGTTTGAAATAAGAATTATTCGGATTTGTATTATCGGCTTGAAAGTTCCATTATATTTGGGTAGCAGGATAAGGGTTAAATGTGGATAAAACGATAAAATTTGTCTTTCAGTTAGTCGAGAGCATTTTCTCTCTTTTTTTTTTTATCATGTTGCTTTTAAACACTTTCTTTCTTAGACTCGTTAAACACCGGATATGTATGTAATGTACAGGAATCCCTTGAAAAAGAAAAATATTTCACTCTTTCCCTTGGAAGACAGGCTATAACATCAAGCAAGAACGGCAAAAACTGAGTGCATCTTTTATGTATGCAGCAGCGATTGTAAAATATCTATCAGTTTCGTCAACCCAAATGCGATTGAATCGTCTGGGTCCTGGCACATTAGGTCGTTGTCATTCTTTTCACTCACGTGAGCGAAGTCGATCAGTCTCACGTCAAACTCTGTGCTATCACAAGCGATTCCTGGATTGCCCTTGTCAAATTCAACATTAGCATTTGGCATAGCATCAAGATAAGATTGTGTTTTATCACTGGCATGAGTGGTAGGCACTTGAACGGTATCTGTTTGTATAGCATAAACCTCGTTTATTACAGAGTCGACTTCGATTGCAGTGTGGCTTTTATCAGCAAAGTTTGTACTGTTTTCACTAATTTGAATGCTGAGTTTGTTTTCATTGTTGTTTGCACCACAAAATGATGTCCCGGTTTCACTTGTTTTAGGGCTTGTTTCGTCAACAATGTGATTTTCACTGAAAGAGCATTCACCGATTCTGTTACTTTTAGAATAAAGCTCTGTCACCTTCGTATCTGTTGTTTTCTGGTAATGTTCGATTTCAGCAAGATGCGACATTGTCCGTGACCCGTCACGTGGTATACTTCCATCATAAAGAAGCAATAAAGAACACGAGTACAGGTTCAGTTTTTGCTCTGTTAAAAGAAGTTTAAGGAGCTTTTTAAGCTTCTCTACAATTAGTTCTATCACATCTTTTCTTAGATGGATGCCATTATGGAAGAAAAATTTGATCTCCTTGGAGACTCCATCTGTGTCCAAGTATCGGCCATGATATTTATCATGTATGACGTAGTTGTGACTGTCATGGCGATATACCTGAAGAGAAACAAAATTTCAACAATAGCATCGCATGCGGGTGCCATAGTTTGGCTATAGTCACTTTTTCAGTGATAATTTAAAGGATAAATTGTTTCCTCACCAACTTCTGAGGTAGCAGACGACTGAGAAATTATCTTTGTAAAACGAGGCCACATAAAATTGCACACTGAGTGTTATAGCCTTTCATGGCGAATAAGTGAGTTCCACACCATAGGAAAAACTCGACACATAAGCATATTCGTCCGACACAGGAAGAACTTAAGCAATATCAAACAAACAAGGCTAATTTCAAACAAAACGAGATCAAAAGCAAAGAAAAAGAAGGCCAATTTTACTCTGTCAATATCAAATCCAAAATGGGTATCGAATCCCGGTCGAGAATCGATAAATTGTCATGAGTCCAGTAATTTTGCATTAGCCCAGATACTGCATGGTCCGAGGGCTCCGGAATAAGCTCTCGGGGTTGATACAACAAAGATCAACAAACTTCGATTCTGTGACTGGACCGACACAAAATTACTTGGTTTACCCTTTACCACACAATCCCGACATTTGACGATCATAAAGAAGACGCAGCTGCTCCTTTTCAGCAATACTTTTCAAAAATAGTCTTCTGCAAAACAAGAGGTTTCGTGTTCAAAGGCAATATTTTTGTATCCTTAAACTCTTGACAAACATTACCGGGAGGAAATGCTGGTCTCTGTCCTTTAATAACAAATATTGCCATTTAAGCCTAATGCCATTTGTCGTCAGCAAACAGTTCTAACTTGGAGAAGTCTAAATTTTGTTGCATGAAGAAGTTATATATATAAACATATTAACCTTTTCTTATCATTTAAATGCAAAAAAAAAAGTATTAAGAAAAATTAAAAGATATAAAACCTGTGTGCCGCATATTCGGAGACCAAGTGAACAGGAAGTTGACTTCGCGCATCTTTTTTCGAGCAACTTCCGCTTTTCTTCCGATGAGTCATCCCCATATTGCCGTTTGCCCAGTTTAAGATCCATCATACATGGATGGGTGTAACCCGAGACTAGATTGCCCAACATGATAAATTCTACATAATTGGTGAAGGAAGTAAAATGTTGAAAAAGTTTTCTTAAACAAATAATTTTTAGACCTGCGTCGCAAAAAGTATCAACCCACTTTGCGCACCTGCCCCTCTCAATAACATTCTCAGTCGAATTCTCAAGAATTTTACAAGCATCGAAGCAACGTAATTTGGCCTGCAGCACGTGAAAAGGGACATTCGGATATTTGCGTAAAGTGCCGTTTCGGATTAGCCTGCACAGTCCACGCAGGCTAATCTGAAACGGCACTCTCCGTTTTTAAGTGATTTATGTCATCGCGCATGTCCACTGAAGCGCGAAATCTATTGTAGTCATAAAGTGTCGTCTCGGATTAGCCTGCACGGAATGTGCAGGCTGATCCGAGACGACCATTAACGCAAATGTCCGAATGCTCCTTTTTGCGTGTTGCAGGCCATTTCTGATTAGCTTAACATTTTCGTCCTATAATGTATGATAAAGACAAAATTCAGTCAGCCATGACTATTTTAACCCTTCGGCTGCTAAGTGCGACTCAAGGACCTTTTGCGGACAGTGTAGATCAAGATCAGACTGCACAAGACGTGCCTTCTAATCTTTGATCTACACAGTCAGATTCGCCATTTTCTTCCGGTAAAATCAACGATGAAATTGCAATCTTTGGGGTTTTACTAGTGCGTGGAAACTTTCCTTTAACAGTTTAACCATTACCACACGTTCCCTACTTTTGACGACCCTGAGAAAGAAGCCTCTGGAAAACATTGTGGGAAAAGGCGAAAATGCTGGTGACCAGCATATTCTCCTTTTCACACAATATTTTCTACTCTTCACAAACGAAATTCAAATTTTCAGTCACTTATATTTTGTCGTCTGCAAATGCTTTGGATTTGGACAAGCCTAGAATATTGTCGTTTGATAATGAGTTAATCGTTGACATGGATGCAGAAACAGAAATGATGCTATGTCAAGTTTGAGATAACTGTAAGCAAACCACACTCGTTAAAATCTACGAATGGTTAGCGAGATCAACTATTCTTCGTGGCTGGATGATTTTGGTGACAGTTATGCGTTATGTACATGTACACGTACTTCCGGTTTTACATCAAACTAGACCAGCCTAAAGTTTGGCTAAAACAAGGGGCTTCTTTAAAAAAGAAACCAGGAGAGGTCGACAGCATTTTTTTTAAATACTTTTTTATGATTAAATATATCTTGGTACATGTCAAGAAACAAGCCAGGCAATAAACGGGTCGTTGGAATCTGTTCAGTCGTAAATACACATTCATCCGTCCTTTTAACTTACGTGAGTCACATGACTTTCTTCCCGCGTTTTTAAGGTCACGTGATTTTTTCGGCTGTGTGTTCGTTTTTATTCTTAACGAAATTCTTTTTTTCCTTTTCTTCTTTTTGTTTAGATTTAATTGTTTAATACAAAATTAAAATTGTTGGAAAAGTCATATGCAATTAAACCTTTACAAATTTGTTGAAATTTGCCATATATATAAAAAGAAAAAAACATGTTTAAGGCAGTCTGCCTTTTAAACTCACCACTGTTGGAAAGGTTTGATGACCTCTATCAGACCCTTCCAATAAGATTCATACATAATCAAGGATACTCTGAGGCTGGTTGTTGGCCCAAAATCCGTACCTCGTAATCTGTCTTTCCAAACATTTCATACTCCATTGATTTAGCATGGATTCCTTTTCCCTGAAAAGACAGCAAAGAATATTGTCATCGTTAAATTTTTCCCTGTGTCCTACTTCCCTAAACTGAATTATAACTAACTCTGAACTTAAAAAAGAAAAAGATATCTGATAAGTTGAGACGTTTTGTCGTAGCCAACTAGATATTTGATCTTGGCTTTTGAAGATGAAAGCGTACATTGGCCCGGCCTAAAGACATTCTAGTGAAAACTTTAAAGTTCAAATAAGGTTTTGCACCATGTTTTAATAGTTTCTCAACCCCATTGCCGGGACTGTTCTCTAATTCATCTGTACTGAAAGCTTTACTAGTTCTGGTCAGGATTCTGCAGTCCCTTGCCTAAGGAGGACCACACAAAATAAATGGACCATGTTCTGTGAAAAAGGGTGCTTAATGCAGTAAGTAAGTAAGTAAGTAAGTAAAGTAAAGTAAAGTAAAGTAAAGTAAAGTAAAGTAAAGTAAGGTTAGGTAAGGTTAGGTAAGGTAAGGTAAGTAAGTAAGTAAGTAAGTAAAGTAAAGTAAAGTAAAGTAAGGTAAAGTAAAAGAAGTAGGTAAGTAAGTAAATTGTTTATTATAGTGACATGTGTACGGAATAACATACAAAACAGTTGACAAAATTTATAACAAACATACACCCGGCTCCATGGGCCTATAAGTCACTATCAGTTTTAGAATGTTTACTAATATTAACTCACATGCCGGATAACTGGTCAAATTTATAAAGCAAAATTATAGACTTACAGATGTTAGCAATAGGTGGATTTTCTTCGCTTCTCAAATGCATTAACAATAAATTTTGCATTTGCGAAAACTATCGACCCAGGTCAGCCTGCGCAGTCCGCGCAGGCTGACCTGGGCCGAAACCTTTCGCTATTGGTCAGTTTTCTGCATGTCACAGAACCAGTGTATCTCATGATTCAGTGGGTTGTTAAACATGATGGATTTTAGGAGTGTATGATACTGTGATGATTTGCATGGCATCGTGCATCACGGAGATGCATTAAGCCCCCTTTTGCCACAGCACGGCTTAACCCAATACCACACAATCCCTGCTTTTGACGCCCCTGAGAAAGAAGCCTTTTGAAAACACTGTGGGAAAAGGAGAAAATGCTGGTAACCAGCATTTTCTCCTTCTCCCACAGTGTTTTCTACCCTTCCCAGAATAAATTTCAATTTTTTAGTGACCTTTATTTTGTAGTCTGCGAATGCTTTCAATTTGGACCAGTCTAAAATTTTCTCGTCTGGTAAAGAGTTAAGTAAATGCTAGTAATAAAAATAACGTGCTGGTAGGAGGACGGCAATAATGGCGACAATGTCGATGACGACCTTCCGTCTATATAATGACAAAAAAACACACACTAATGCTGTTCTTGCGAACATTAAACGCAATCCAAAAAGTTAGTCATTATTAAAAGCTGAAATATATAGCAAAAGTTTCTTACGGATTCGAACTGTCAGTTTCGTTTTGCTGATTGGTTATTTCAAGAAACTCATGACTCCGCTTTCTGCCTCGTTTTGAACTTTGTTTCACTCTGACGTCACCTCTTGACATACTGGTACCCAACAGCTCGTGGTCTTTCATCAACCCTGTTGGAATACAGGCAACCAGCTGCCTATTTCCCCTGATGACATCATATTTGACATCAATAGTGCCTGTTTGTATTAAAAAAATCAATTTGGCTTATTTCATTTTATCACATAACCTCCCTTGTTTTCAGTGTAATACCCATTGCGAATTAACTTATCTTATGCACGTTTGATATCACATCTGAGAAACGTCATTTTGTACGTATTTCAGAGAAGTAAATGGGTCTTATGTATAGTACCGCGGGTGCATTTATGAATGTTTTTGCATCATCTGATCTATATATTTTGTGAAATATCGTAATGCTTTAGAAAGAATCTGATATTCGTAGTCTTTCGAGATAAAATTTTATTAAACTCGTCAAGGAAAATGTTATTAAGCTCGCCAAAGGCTCGCTTAATAACATTTCCCTAGACTCGTTTGATAAAATCTTATCTCAAAAGCCAACTCATGTCAGATCCTATATATCTTGAATAACTTGTGTCACATCTAAATATTTCCGTAACTGTTACGTACCTTTTCCTGGGAAGCAAAATAAATAGAGCCGTGCTCTGGCAAAAGAGTGTTTAATGCATCACATTGATGTATTGTACCGAGGAATTCATCACATAATTATCTAAATCATTCTAACACGACACGTGAATTCGGCACTATATAAACACAGTGCAATGAAAGCGTGGTAAAATTAAGAAATAATCTTCTTTCTATCGTGGTATATCGTTCAATAAACCACAGTTGTGAGTTATGAGGCGCAATAAATAATCCACGAGGTCGATAGCCCGAGTGGGTTATTCATTGCGCCTCATAACTCACAACGTGGTTTATTGAACGATATACCACGATAGAAAGAAGATTATTTCGATTCTAACTTGACTAATTCTTAATGAAAGGAAAACAAGTTCAAACTCAGAGTAAAAACGCGGATGAAGATTATGTTCCATTGAATAACTCACTCATTGAATGACGTCACTCGATACAGAATGACGTCACTCTTCATAGATTGTCGCAGATTTTACCACGCTTTCCTTGCACTGTGTTTATAGAGCCAAATTCGCGTGTCATGTTAGAATCTACGTTATTCTATATAGAGTGACGTCGTTCTATACACTGTGACGTCATTCTGTGTAAAGTAAGTAAGTAAATCATTCAATGGAATATAATCTCCATTCGCGTTTATACCGTAAGTATGAACTTGTTTTCCTTTCATCTAGGGTTTTGTTAGAATCAAAACAATCATCTTTCATTGTAGTTTATCGTTCAATAAACCACGTTGAGAGCTATGATGGGCGATGAATAAACCACTCGGGCTATCACCCTTGTGGATTATTCATTGTGCCTCATAACTCACAACTTTGGCTTATTGAACGATAAACAACCGTAGAAAGAAGATTACACGATAATGGATCCATACGAAACTTTTTTTTTAATATCCAGATTAATCATAAGGTAGACCGTTCCTTTAACAAACAGAAAGTTGACCGCAAATTCGCTTGCAGGGCCAGCAGAATAAACATGTCCCTGGTTTATGGCCATTAGAAAATCGCTTTTCATTTATTCTATCACATTGATATAAAAGAAGTAAACCGAAAGCCATGCAGTATAGTAAGCATCTTCGCAAGCCAAGGGTTACGATCCACTACGCTACTCTACCCTTGGCGGATCGAGTCTGATTTTGACAATCACCCGATGAGCATTTCCCTTGGTTGCAGCTAGCTCTAACTGCATCAAATCAAATCGCTCGTAGCATTTCATCTTTGATTAAAAAAAAGAACAGGGTCGCGATAAAAATAGAAGGTAAACATGAATACCTCCGTGGATGTATGCAGGATCTGTAATGATTTATTACAGAAGAAAACATAGACAAACAATATTTACATAGTTTCGATGTGACCAATCAATTATCAGATGTTTTAGGCTATATCCCAGCACCTGACCATAGAATGTCGAAATACGTTTGTGGTTAATTGCTTCGTGTTGAATTACATGTATTGTATTCGTAAGCGGTTTGTAAAACGACATTTCATTGGCTATAAGAAATATGATGTAAAGGGAGATAATAAGCTGCATCCAATAGGGGAGGGGGGGGGGGGGCGTGTCGCAGGAATCTCGAAATCGGGCTCGATCCGCTAAGGTAAGATCCACGTAGTGATTGTAACTTTGGCTCGCGAAGATGTATAGTAAGCTGTGTTGGATCATATTTGTAACAAATCATATATGTAACACATTTGTTACGTACATGATCACATTCGTAACAGATAAAGTGTGTTACAAATGTGTTTGTCCGAAATGGGGGTTGACATGAGAAGCATATATGTAACAGGTTTAGTTGTCTATTTGTATTCAAACAATTAACAGCAATAGCAACATCATTATATTCTTTACACTATTGATCATGTAATATAAATGTTTTAAAAATATCACTGTAATTGTAATCTTTCAACTGAATGAGTTTTAAAACATATTTATTTCAATACTTGGAGTTATCTGCCCTTGTCTCAGCCCATTTTATATATTTTCCTATATCTATCGTTAAAAGGTAACCATAGCAACCACATCGCAATAAAATACACAAAATAATTTCAACATATTGCCGTAACAATACCGGGTTTGATCAGTGCTTAAACAGTTTTAAGCAAATGCATCGAGTTTTGTAGGTTCTACTAACACGCAGAAATGCATTACGCAACTTTGACTTCATTTTTCAGGTAAATGACGTTTGTAGGGTTCATATAGTAAATTGGTCATAACTCACAAAATAACCTGAATAATCTGTTCAAATAAAGACTAACATACTCCAGAAATATTATACATTCAAAATAACGTTGTTTATCAAATACTCACCAATTGTCCGAAGGTACATTTTCTCACGTTGTGGCCCATATATATATGTTTATATATATAAACAGAGAGCAGCCACGATACCGGACATTATATTCATGAATATCCTTTAAAGAGTTGAGGAAATATGGAGCGGACGCGAAAGAGTGACGTCGACGTCACCGCCGATGACGACGATGGACAAAGTGACACAACAAATCAGTATCAAGATATTGGCCCATCTGGTGAATAAAAACCTGCTACAAATGTGTTTCAGATGTAAATATGCATTCTTTTGTACTGTTTTTAAATCAAAATTGACCTGTGACATATGTGATTTCATGTCACATCAAAAACCGGCATCGATCATATTCGTCACAAAATATGTTACATTTATGCTTGATTTCCGAGTCATATATGAACACATGTTACATATGTGATCATATATGTAACAGGTGTTACATATATGATTTGTTACAAATATGATCCAACAAAGCTGCGCCGAAAAAAATCCTGCCACAGGGCTAAATTTATTTTCGGTGTAATATGCACCATCACGATTTTTCTTGTTTTGCGCACGTTTCGTATCACAATTTTGTGACGTCATTTTGCACACGTATTTCATAGAAGTGAATGGGTTTTATGGATATTATCTCGGGTGCATGTAGCCTATAGATGGTTTTGCATCTTGTGATCTCTATAAAAAAAATGTAAAAATCGTTATGTGATTTAACGAATATGATATTCGTTGGTTTTTGAGAAAAAAGTTCATCAAACTCGTTTAACAATTTACTTAACGGTTAAGGAAATTGTTATTAAGCTCGCCAACACCATCGTCGCGAACCAAGGTTACGATCACTACGTCGAGATTCCTGCGATGCGCCCTCTATTGGATGCTGGTTATTACCCCCCTTTACATCATATTTCTAAAAGCCAATGTAATATCGTTTTACAAACCGCGTACGAATACATATGAAGCGATAAGTAGACATCAACGTTGGTTTCCATGTTTTACCTTCTATTCGAAAGGTTGCGACATTGTTAAATTTTATCAAAGATGAACTGCTACGAGCGATTTCATTCGTTGCAGTTGGAGCTGGCTGCATTCAATGAAAAAGCGTATCGAGGGAATGTAAAAATCAAGCTCGATCCGCCAAGGGTAGAGTAGCGTAGTGAATCGTCAGCCTTGGTTGGCGAAGATGGCCAAACACCCACCCAATAAAAATTTTCCCTAGACTCGTTCATAAAAAGATTATCTCAAACGCCAATCAATGTCGGAACCAATATACCCCTACATCTCAAACGTAAATCCATGTTGGATCCCATATATCTGTAACGCCAATACGTTCAGATCCTATATGTCTGTGAGGTGGCAACATGTTGATAGAAAACTTGCAAAAAACTATTTTAAGAAACTAACTGCAAGTCGAGTAATTACTGTCTGCAAAGTATATAATAATGTATTCTGATGAGAAAAACAGAAAATGACGGGAGGCGGGGGAAGAGCTGGAAACATGGGGCTTAATGCTTCTACGAAATACATAATACAAAGCAGGTTGTCTCAAAGGCTAATTATTGATTTAACTGATTCATTTCATCTTAAACAGGCTGAGTCATGAGCTAGAACGGTCCTTTGAAACACAGAAAATATCATAAATAAGACTGTGCAGTTTGTGCAGGCTGAAATGGTTCTATATGTTTTGCAGATGCCTTAAACTATCTGTTCATAGAGCGAGTCTCATCTATAGGCACGAATTCCATTCCCTCACATGCAAATATCTTTCTCGTGCATCGCCTTTTTAATGCTGACTTGGTTTATTTGAGCCATGCTCTGGCAAAAGGGGGCTTAATGCATCTGCGAAAAGCTTCGACCCTAGTCAGCCTGACCTATTAGCTAAAACTGACATCCACTGTCTAAGATCTGTTTTCATGTATACTACTCAACATTTGCTAGGGTTCAATTCGATACATCAATACAGGAATATCTTACATAAATACAGTTTTGCTTATGAAATATTCATTTCCTTAGATAGTCCATATCCCCAGTGTGGCAATGTTACATACTGTGAAACCATACCAAATGCATGCCGCGCATACATATCGGCTCAATATAAGATGGTGATCCCTATATAGCAAATGTTGAGTAGTATAGTTGATTGTCCCTTTTTGCGTGATGGGTCACATATCACTTTAGTACTTCGTGATTGAGATTTTAGTTACATATAATTTATTTTACGAATTCGTAATATCCATCACGAAGAAGCATTAATTAAATCCCTTTTGCGAGATCATGGTTTATATACGGCCTGTAACACGCGAAGAGGGGCATTCGGACATTTGCGTAAAGTGTCGTTTCGAATCAGCCTGCGCACTCTGCGCAGGCTAATCCAAAACGGCACTTTCCGTTTTTATGTAATTTTCTGTTTTGCGCGAGTCTGCTGTAGCGCAAAATCTAATGTAGTCGTAAAGTGCCGTCTCGGATTAGCCTGCGCTGGCTGCGCAGGTTTATCTGAACCGACACTTTACGCAAATGTCCGATATTCCACGGTTACGACCAGTGGAAATACCGATTTTTATATTCTACCTTTTATATATACTTAGGTAAATGACCTTGACTTAATAACCGGATGGAAATATGACGTCATTTACCTTGCATTTCTCGCGCTTGACATTTCTCGTGGATAAACTGCGCCACTCGTGAAAATATTACCGATGATGTTCACTCGGTGAAATAAATTTCGATCTTTCACCGAAAAAAACAACAAATATCCTCTATATCTTATTCCATTTCAAAATCATCTGAACTTCTGTTGAAAATTTAAATTTTTTAACATACCATAATATTGTGGAATAAATTCCTTCATCTCACTCGGTGCATTTTCATAAAACCAGACTTCCCTCTGCACGTAAGGCTTGCATATCGTCCGACCGTCGACCTCCAGTACGCACGTGTGACCTCCGACCTGATGTACGAATGGTTTCAACTCCACAAGGACATGCGAATCGGCGTCTGCTTCCACGACGTCATTATGGTCCGTATTGACTTCCATACGACAATCGAATATTTCTCAGGTAACGTTGGATAAAAATATTATTGTTTTTTACTACCTGTGTATTGCAAAGCGTTTTTTTTTAAAAACGCCCAAACAATTTTGATAATTTTCCTTGTTAAAAAATGTTCTTTTTCCTTATTTAATCCTTTCTTCTTTTGACTTGTATCACCTTGCGAATAAAACTGTTTCACTGATTTAAACACCACAATGTCTGAACAAACGATCAATAGCTTAGAGTCGCCTATTTTCATTGGTATAGAATGACATGCAATACGCAAAAAGGATCATTCGGACATTTGCGTAAAGTCTCATCCCGGATCAACCTGCGCAGTCCGCACAAGCTAATCCGAGACGACACCTTCCAATCTAATGTATTTTTCTCTTTCACGCAAGACTACTGTAGTACAAAATCGAATGTAGTCGTAAAGTGTCGTCTCGGATCAGTCTGCGCGGACCGCGCAGACTGATCCGAGACAACACTTTACGCAAATGTCCGAATGCCACTTTTCGCGTGTTGCAGGCAAGTATAGTTTTACATCCACAGAATGTTAGTCCAGCTTGTCCACAAAGAGCTCTTATTTTCCGCAAAGCCTTACCGCAAACGTCCCGTATGATTGAAATAATTCACATCACTCTCCACTTCGCTCTTTCCCTGAAAAGAAATTTTAAAAAAAGTCATATTAGATCTACTATTTTTATAACGGATTAAGAGTTTTAAGAAGTGGAGCGTGTAGATTCGAGAAGATCAGGCTGCACGTTCTGTGCAGTCTGATCTTGATTTACACCGTCTCTAAAAGCTATGAACATTGTCAATGTTTATTGAAATAGCCTAATGCGAGTTCCTGTGATGCGGTTTCAAAACGCAGTCCCTCGAAATACTACAAACATTAACGTAAGCTCATACAGTTATAATTAAAAGGGGCATTCGGACATTTGCGTAAAGTGTCGTATCGGATCAGCCTGCGCAGGCCGCGCAGGCTAATCCGAGACGGCACTTAACGACTACATTAGATTTTGTGCTACAGCAGACTTGCGCGAAACAGAAAATTAAATTAAAACGGAAAGTGGCGTCTCGGATTAGCCTGCGCGGACTGCGCAGGCTAATCCGAGACGACACTTTACGCAAATGTCTGAATGCCATTTTTCGCGTATTGCGGCCCTATAGGATCTGACATTCTTTAGCGTTTAGGTAAAATTTTATTAAACCAGTCTACAGAAAATGTCATTAAGCGAGCCTTTAGCGAGCTTAATAAAAAATCTTCTAGACGAGTTTGACAAAAAAAAAAATTCTCATACGCCAACGAATGTCAGATTCTTTTTATCACATAACGATTTTTTACATATAATAGATCAGATGATGCCAAACCATCTATAGATGCACACGCGGAAATATCCATAAACCCAGTAACTTCTATGAAAAACGTACAAAATGACGCAAAAAATGACGTCACACAATCGTGATATAACAGTAAACGTGTGTAAGATAAGAAAATTTGTAATGGGTACATTACACTGAAATCAAGGGTGAGTTATGTGATAAATCACTTTCTCATTAACCTCAATCAAGTATCTCAGAAGAAAAACCAAAGCTTAGACAGCATTTTCTGTGTGATGTAATCTGCTGGATCTTCAACTTTCTTTCGTTATTTTTTAATCGCCGAGGATAAACTGCATCAAACCCCGTAGGAAGTTAGCCCTTTACCGAACAATCTCGTGTTTTAGCAATTCGAGGGAGGTCATCTTCGCGAGCCAAGTTTACGATCACTACGTGGATCTTACCTTGGCTGATTGAGCCCGATTACGAGATTCCTGCGATGCGCCCTCTGTTGGATGCTGGTTATTACCCCCACCCCTCTTTACATCATATTTTCTGAAAGCAAATGAAATATCGTTTAACAAACCGCTTACGAATACATATGAAGTGATAAGCAGACATCCACGTGGGTTTCCATGTTTACCTTCCATTGGAAAGGTAGCGACCTTGTTCTATTTTTATCAAAGATGAAATGCTTCGAGCGATTTCATTCGTTGCAGCTAGACCTGGCTGCATCCAATGAAAAAACGTATTGGGTGAATATAAAAATCAAGCTCAATCCGCCAAGGGTAGAGTAACGGTTGTGAATCGTCAGTCTTGGCTTGCGAAGATGGAGGGAGGCAGACTTTGAAAAATTGTGGGAAAAGGAGAAAATGCTAGCTAGTAACAATGTTTTCCATCCTGTCAAAAACCGAATGTCATGATCTGAACCAGAGTCAATTTGTCATGTGCAAATGCCATCTATCAAGACACCTTAAAAAATTATGTCGTTCAGAAATCAGCTAGGGCCGTGTTCAAACTCTAAGATCAACCCTTGTTTGCAAGCTCTTATTTTTATCACAAAGTTAATCGGGTTGTGCATTTCGCAATGATAGGAAAAAGCAACTTGAGTCTAGTAGATCGTTCTGCTCTGTTGTACGTGACAAAAATATAAATTACTTTTAATATGTTCAAGATAATTATACTATAAACGTTTCGATAACTACGGAATCCCATTTACGTCACTTTCGTTTATTTTTGTTTGTTTGGTTGTTTGGTTGCTTTCTTGGCTGAATTAAATGTCCGCCAACGGTCAAATATGCACCTGTGTAAAAATACAGGTAATTTTCATTCATCTCGATTTATGCCATTTAAAAATATGGCGACTATCGTTATAAGTCTGTTGATCTTTTAAAGATACATCTGTACTCATTTTCAGCCACATTTAACTCATTTCATCTTTAATTATGGCCAATCACGCAAAAAGGAACCTTCTGGGGACTGCAAAAAGTGTCAACCCTGGTCAGACTGCGCGAATTGCGCAGGCTGACCAGGGTTGACACTTTTCGTTTTTAAGATATTTTCTATATGAAAAGTAGTTCTTGTACCTTGTTATACACTCATTTTTTAACTATCAACTTAAACTGGCCTGCACATTCGTTGATCTGTTTTCAACTAACTGATGTAGATCTACAGAATTCCAAAATGGTCCCTTTTTGCGTGATGGGTTACATTTATTAAATTATAATCATTCTTGTATCTTCAAGCCAAATGTTGCTCCTGAAGGTTGTAAAGTTACATAGATTACAACCGATAGAAAATGCCTATCCTTTCCGGAGAAACCATCAAAGAATTCATGAGGGGATGTCGTTTCCGGTTTTAAGACGAAGATTTCCGGTATATGTCCGTGACACTTGAGGGATACCATAGGAAGAATATAGTCTATATTCTATCATGTGATTGATTATTTTTTACCCTCCCCAAGTGTGTAACAAGGTAAACAAAGACAGTGGATACTAAAAGTCGTGGAAGAACGAGATCGTTTGCTAATTACATAACACAGAATTCATACTCTGTTCCATAATTAAGTGTGCACTTAATTTTCTTTTATTTCTCGTTGCGTGATTTAATGAAGACCAACAAATTTGATATCATACTCTGGTTCAGAGTCTGTAGAAATTGCCAGGCTAATCCGATCCTGACTAACAGAAAGTTTAAGTTAGTTTTTTGCAGTTTAAATGAAGTCGGTGCCAAAATCAAAGTTGCAAAAGTACTAAAAAACTAAGGTAACATTAGTTTTTTCTTGAAGTTCTTGGGTTTTTTTTTTTCAATTAATATCTGGTATGGCCACCTCTATTGTCCATACCGGCAATTACTCGACGTCGCATAAATCTTACATAACGTAAATTATTGCATTGGACAAGTATTCCATTCCTGAACGACAGGTAAAATTTCACATGGCTGGTTCAAGACTCCGTAGATGTGATTTTTGTATAAGTGTACAGAGACACAAGGGAATGTATCTATCAATTATTCTAAACACGTTTTAAATATTGTTTCGACCAACCAGACGTTTGTTTAATGGAATTTAGAATATCCACAGTATATCTTTTTATTGTAGCACAAACTCAACACACTTTTAATGGCCTCTAGTAAACAGGCGTTTGAAAACACTATTGGAAAAGAAGAAATTACTGGTAACCAGCATTTCTTTCTCTTCCCACAATGTTTTCTTCCTTTCCAAAGGCAATTTCGGTTTCTGAGCTCCGGATAATTTTTCACTTACAAAATTAATGTTTTCAATTCAAAATTTTATCTTAAAATTTCACGCGTCGTTTAGTGAGGAGTTAAGACGGAACTTTGACGTGATCAGATAAACCTTTTATGAAACGACACAGGGAAATAATTCTACCTAACATTCGAAATTGAACATGTATGACTCAGCTTAAGAAAAACAAACAGAAGTGTTTAACATTAAGATAATTACGCAATGCTTGTCATACCGGAAGAAGTCCTTGTAAAGACGACCCTTTTCAAAATGGCCATCTGATTTCTCACTGCATTGAGAGAGAGGCTTTTGAAAAAAGAAATGGGAGAAAAGTGGAAAAAATACTCGGTTAAAATCGTTTTTCTACCATTCCAAAGACAAGTCTCATTACCCGAACCATGCTTTTATTTATTTGTCGTCTGCAAATACATGTCATTGTGGAACAGTGGAAAATTTTGACGTCCGGTAGGCCATTAGTAAACAGGTTGTTGTTGCGGTTTTACTTTACAGCTTGACGGCGATAGCTTGTTACTTGGCAAGGTTTAAAGATTTTAAAAATCCTTACCACACAATGACGACTTTTAACGCCCATGGGAAAGAAGCCTTTTGAAAACATCGTGGAAAAAGGAGGAAATGCTGGTAACGGTGCTGGTGATTTTAATGTTGTCCTTCTTTATTTCTATGTTTCAAACTTGTGACCCCCTGGGCGGGGCCAGTTTTGACCCCAGGGGCATCACATGAACAATCTTGGAAGAGGTCCAGTAGGAGATGCTACACACCAAATATCAAAGCTCTACACCACCTAGTTTCAGACAAGAAGAATTTGAAAGTTTTCCTTCTTTGTTCCTATAATACAAACTTGTGACCCCCGGGGCGGGGCCAGTTTTGATCCCAGGGGCATCATATTAAATATCTTGGTAGAGGTCCACTAGGAGATACTACATACCAAATATCAAAGCTCAGCGCCAATGAGTTGCAGAGAAGAAGATTTTTGAAGTTTTCCTTCTTTGTTCCTATGTTTCAAACTTGTGACCCCCGAGGCGGGGCCAGTTTTGACCCCAGGGACATCATATGAACAATCTTGGTAGAGTTCCACTAGGAGATGCTACATACCATAAGAAGATTTTCAAAGATTTTGCTATTTTTTCCTTTTGGTTGCCATGGCAACCAGAATTGTGGCTGGAATTCAATCTCTTGAACAACTTTGGTAGAGCTTTGCCCAAGGAACATCCCTGCCAAGTTTCATTAAGATTGACCAAGTGGTTTAGGAGGAGAAGATGTTCAGTACAGAAATTGTGGACGACGCACGACGGACGACGGACGACGGACATTGGGCGATCACAAAAGTTCACCATGAGCACTTCGTGCTCAGGTGAGCTAAAAACGAAAGTGTCGTTTTGGATTAGCCTGCGCGGACTGCAAATGCTGATCCGAGACGCGACTTCACGAAAATGTCCGAATGCCCCTTTTTAGCGTGTTGCAGGCCATATTATGGGATTTGTCTTTAAAAACATTGTGGGAAAAGGAAGAATGTTGTTTACCTTGAAAAGAACTTTTTCTCGAAAGTTGTTTGGTGAAGGTTTTAAAAATGTATACAAATCTGTTTATAGGTAAGTTTTTGGTTGAATAGAAAACATTGAGAGAAAAGGAGAAAATGCCCGAGAAACTACTGGGAAATCTAATGCAAATTCTCTTCGTATGTTTTACAAAGAAGAAAAAGAACTATTTCACTTTCAAGTTTAAAAAAAAAAATCATTTTTCTTTTTCAGGTCTAAAATTAGATTTTTATACAGCTGCTGAAGATCAATTTGGCCATTTTTTGAACAACATTCGGTTACGTAAGGTGTAGATCCAAGATCAGACAGCATCTTGTATGCAGTCTGATCCAAGATCGTCGGCGTAAGCAAAAGTTAGTTGCCACAATGTTTACGGTCAGAAAACAATCATCTGTATCCTATGACTTAAAAGTTAGTCAATAAATAAAACAGCCAAATATTCAATCGATACAAATAATTCACATCAATACACTTACCAAACTCCTGCGCTAGATTTTGTTAAAGTAAGACCTGTGTAATGGAAAACAGCTATTTCCACTAAAATCATCCTGCAAAATTCGCTATAATTAAAAATGAGTATTATTGAACTACTTTCACCAGTTCATTTTTTCCATTTATTCCTTCTTTGAATTATCATTTATACATCTAAAACTACTATATTCTCAGTTCAAAATGAGATAATAATTACCTTCCTTTTCAGAAAACTAACAAAAGTATAAAAAAAATAATCTCAAGATAGACATAAACGGAATTCCTGATCCGTTAGAAATGTGCAAAAATATCATTTCTGCATAAATCCTTATTTATCTACATTTATCAACCAATTAGAATTTTCACCGGAAGTGCATTACACAGGTCTTACCTTAAAGCTATCTTTCATGTCATCGGACACTCACGGTAGATCCGAGATCAAATATCACGTGCTATATAAACTTTGACCTTGACCTATATCAATACTACAACCGGAGAAAAGCAGCATTATTCATGCTTTTCACTTTATTTCCCAAAAACTGTATTCACATACAATGTAACAAATGAGGCCTGCTAAAGCAACATGATCCGTGATTAGCACTCCAATTTCATTCACGTACAATGTAGCTAGTACAATAATTGATAAAGCAATGAACTGATAGGCCAATCGGACCAGATATCATTATTAATTCTTTACCAAACAATCCCGACTTTGAACGACGTTGCAAAAGAGAGCCTTTGAAAATATTGTGGGAAAAGGAGAAAATGCTGGTTACCAGCATTTTCTCCTTTTCCCACAATGTTTTCTACTCTTTCCAAATCAAATTTCATTTTTTGATTAACATTTTATTTTGTCGTCTGCAAATGCTTGCAATTTGGACTTGTCCAAAATTTTGTCGTTTGGTTAAGAGTTAACCCTTATACTGCCAGGTAAGTTAAATGAAATCGTCCAATCGATAGAAAAAAACCACGAATACTCCTAATTCAAACTTTTTTTTTTTTTGTAATATATATCTCCTAATCAGACAGTGTAGATCCAAGATCAGACTGCACGTTCTGTGCAGTCTAATCTTGATCTACGATGTCTGCAAGAGGTCAGTGAGTCGCCCGTTGCAGTCTAAGGGTAAATCTTAACTGTGATAATAAGCCAGGGCGAATTTACAATTAGCTATACAGATATGTCGGTCATTTTACACCCACCAGTAAATGACCCTCGCTCTGTCTGTCTTTCTGTCTCTCTCTCTCTCGCTCTGTCTCTCTCTGTCGCTCTTTTCTCTCTCATTCTCTCTATCCCAGTCTGTCTGTCCATCTGTCTGTATCTCACTCACTCTCTCTGTCTCTCTCCCTCCCTATGTCTGTCTCTGCCTCTCTCTGCCTCTGTCTCTGTCTTCCTCCCTCTCCTCTCTCTCTCTCTCTCTCTCTCTCTCCCTCTCTCTCTCTCTCTCTCTCTCTCTCTCTCTCCCTCTCTTTCTCCCCTCTCTCTGTCTGCCTCTCTCTCTCTCTCGCTCCCTCCCTCTGTCTGTCTCTGCCCTCTCTCTCTCTCTCTCTCTCTCTCTCTCTCTCTCTGTCCTCTCAAAATTGTTGTTACAAGCCATCTTTTTTTTCGATGATAAAAGTCAAAGCAATGTCGATGGCGTTTAATGTATCTACAAAAAGTATCAACCAACGTAGTCTTAACAGGCTGATCGGTGTCGACAATTTTAGCTTTTGGTAAATGTCCTGCATGCCTAAGGCCCATTCTACCTCAGACTTTACCTGGTTGATAGACAAAATAGATTTTTAAGATCCAGAGTTATGTGATAGTTTGTTTGTAAGGTTATAATGGACCAAAGTGATGCTTTAAAACTCTTTGCCGCAAAATCTCGAACTTTTACGACCCTGAAATAGATGCCTTTAGAAAACATTGTGGGAAAAGGAGAAAATGCTGATAACCAGCATTTTCTCCTTTTCCCACAACATTTTCTACCTTTTCCCGAATAATCTGCAAACTTAGAGTCACATTAAATTTTGTCTTCTGCAAAAAGTTTCAATTTTGACTAGTCCTAAATTTTGTCATTTGGTAAAGAGTTAACTCTTTACCACACAATCCCGATTTTTGGCGACCCTGAGAAAGAAGCCTATAGAAAACATTGTGGGAAAAGGAGAAAATGCTGGTAACCAGCATTTCCTCCTTTTCCCACAATATTTTCTACCCTATCAAAGTCAGAAATCATCATATAACCAAGATTAATTTTGTTGTCTGCAGATGCATTGAATTTGGTCAAGTACAAAAAAATTGTCGCTCGGCAAAGAGTTAAATACCCTTACAAAAAAAAAATTGTCGTTTGGCAAAGAGTTAACCCTTTACCAGATGACAAAATTTCAGCCCTGTCCAAATTGAAAGCATTTGCAGACGGCAATTTCAATCTGGCTCAAATGGAGCAATTGTTTATTGATAGGGCAGAAAACATTGTGGGAAAAGGAGAAAATGCTGGTTACCAGCATTTTCTCCTTTTGCCTCAATGTTTTCAAAAGGCTTCTTTCCAAGGGTAGTCAAAAGTCGTCAATGCCTGGGAAAGGGTTAAACACCCTTATACCAGAACATAGTTCATTGATTGTGGCGCCGCATGAGCGGCGGCACTATATTTTTATTCAGTTTTGCAAAGCACCTATGGAAGCAGCCATATTGTTTACTCGGCTTCAAGTTATTTCGTAACTAGGTCGTTTCCGTTGTCTGCGCATGTCATATTCTTCGAAGATTCGACTGTCTTATATGACGCATCACTACTATATAGCCCCGAAAGCGGGCTGACTGTAATATTACGCTATATAAAGTAGCAATGTTGAAAATAGCTTTTACGTATCAATACGTTTGAGGAGAAATGAGACCTGCTTTAGCAAACAGATTTCTCTAAACTGGTGATCATAGTTGAGTGAATTGCACGAGGTAGCGTTTTATTGGGTAAACCTTTTTTTGTTTTAAATTCAAAGTAACGGTTGTCGCGTAGGAAAGTGGTTCGGTTCTGTACCCAGGATGCCCATATCAGATAGATGAGTATTTACAGAATGCCATCTAGCGGGAGATAATGAGGTTATTTCGTACAATTTTGGTAATCTCGTACAAACCAATCTTTTTTTTTTCCTTATTATTTTGGTCATTTCGTGCTCACTTCGATCATTTCTTACCCACGTTTGGTCATTTCATACCCAGTATTCAATATCAAATTGGTAATTTGGTGTTGCTGAGAAAATGAAAACTGCCGTTGTACATAATTCCAATTGAAATTATGTTGATTTTGGCCGAAGAATGGTTATGGTTGTATCTTACCATTCATTATTGGTTCTTTTTTTTTATCATTTTAAGTTGCATTCTAAGGGTTGTTTAGGACTTCTCAGTACATTTCTCACCCAGTTCTGCAAAATTTTCTTCGATCAGTTTGAAATGCTGTACATAATGTGCCTTATTTTAGAAACAACTGATTGCGGCGCCATTGATGTCATGCATCAATAGTTTCTTGTATCATATTTGAATGTAACATCAGATATAATAGTGTAACAAACAAAATCAACAAATCTGGCCTGTCGTTTGTTAGACATCTATGATTTTTTTTTAAAGTCCAAAATCCGGTTTGTATGTTTTAACTATTTCACCCTTTACGCTGATAAGCGCGACATAATGACCTTTTTCGAACAGTGTAGATCCAAGATCAGACTGCACAGAACGTGCAGTCTGATCTTGGCTATACACTGTCCGATGGGGAGATATTTTACCTGTAAAAAAAAACTTTGAAATAGCCAAAAATTCAGATTTTTACTATCAGTTTGAAAGTTTCTTTTGAGTCATATAGTAGGATAAGGTGTGACCCTCGCTCAGCCTGCTACATAACTGAAATAAAATTTTTGAGGCGATATAAAAAAAAAAACCCTAATTTTGGCTATTTCAAATGTATTTTTGGGTGGATAATAAAGCTGTATCGGACAGTGTAGATTAACGATCAGACTGCACGTTCTGTGCAGTCTGATCTTGATCTACACTGTCCGCAAAAAAAGGTCAGTGAATCGCGTATAGGAGCCTACGACTTAACTTGGTCTTTTGTAACACATCTGCTTCGAGCGGAAATGGATTCAAAATATTCTTACATATAATTCAAACCAAACATAATCATGAAACAGTGCAGATCTAGGATCAGACGTCAGTTTCTGTGCAATCTGATCTTGATCTTAACTGTCAAAATAAGCCACTAAAGTTACACAAAACTGGGCAGGGGGGTTAACTCTTTATCAAACGACAAAATTTTGGACTAGCCCAAACTGAAAGCATTTGCAGACGACAAAATAAATGTGAATCAAAAATTGAAATTTGATATGAAAAGGCTGGAAAACAATGTGGGAAAAGGAGTATGCTGGAGTATGCTGGTTACCAGCATTTTCTCCTTTTTTTCCCACATTGTTTTCAAAAAGCTTTCTTTCTCAAAAGTCGGGATTATGGGGTAAAATTTTAAAACCGGTCAAGTCCTATTGATATTTTAATTTGATTCATGCAGAATTAAATTCATTAATAATGAATATCAACTACGTGCTTTCGTTTCTCATGGCTTTTTTTTTTAACCGTTATATTGATCGATCTAGTGCATGAACTACTGAACTAATTCTAAGCGGAAATATTTAATCAACGCTTTCACTAAATAATGGCAAAATAACTATAGGTTTCACGGAGATTGGGTATCAAGATCAGACTGGATAAAGCGTGTTGTCTGATCTTGGACCTACGCCATCCGCTTCTAGATTTTAAAATATGATTGAATGATAATATGTGACCCGTGACGTAAAAAAGGGACCTACTGCATGGGAACTGCGAAAAGTGTCAACCCTGGTCAGACTGCGCGAATTGCGCAGTCTGACCAAGGTTGACACTTTTCGCTTTAATGACATTTTCTGTAAGAAAAGTGGTCATTGTACCTTGTTATACAATCATTTTTGAATTATAAACTTACATTGACCTGCACTGTCGTTGATCTGTTTTTATCTATTTGATGTACAGAATTCCCAGATGGTCTCTTTTTGCGTGATGTGTCACATTTTTTTTTCCTCTTCATAAAAAAAGGTTATGTTTGGATTTATGTAGAGTCGACATTATCTGTTTAACAGGAAAATATTTCACTCTTTCCTAAACGACAGAATAAAAGACTTGTTCAAATTGAAAGCATTTGCAAACGACAAAATAAAAGTAACTAAAAAATTGAAATTTGTTCTTGGAAGGATTGAAAGCATTGTGGAAAAAGGAGAAAATGCTGGTTACCAGCATTTTCTCCTTTTTTCCACAATGTTTTCAAAGGTCTTCTTCCTCAGAAACGTTAAACGTCGGAATTGTTTGTTAAAAGGTTTAAAACGAAAATAAAAGTAAACTAGTCAAACATGATTCATCTGAAAACTTTTTTTATTGCCAATGGTGAATTGAACAGCTTTGCAGACGGTTAAGATCAAGATTAGTCTGCACATAATATGCAGTCTAATCTTGTATCTATACTGTCCATGTCGTAAATTTTTATTTCAACAAAATAGCTTCTTAATTTTTCAAGTAATTTGTAATATTGCCCTGTTTGGTCCCTCAAAGGATCGAGTTTATTTCCATGGTAACGAACGATTCTAATATTTAAACAGTGATGAATATGTAAACGCCATTTGTCTTCATTTTTTTAACTTTATCATTGTCGCAGTTTCTGTGGTGCCACTTAGATCGAGATACGACTGCACAAAGCGTGCGGTCTGACTTTGTTTCCACACTATTCGCTTTCTGAAGCTGAACCAAATGTTTGGCCAAATCTCAATCCCTCATTTATAAATGCAGGCATTTTTAGCTCGTATAATTGTCTCCTGTCTCCTATCTATCTGTCTGTTCGTCTGTCTGTCTGTGTGTCTGTCTGTCTCACACACTCTCTTTCTCTCTGCCTCTGTCTGTCCCTCTCTGTGTCCTTAATGTTTTTTTTTTGTTTCTGCCTCTCTTCCTGTCTCTGTGTCTTTTTCTGTCTGTCTGTCTGTCTGTCTGTTCCTGTCTCTTTCTTTTCTTTTCTTTCCTTTCCTTTTCTTTTCTTTCTTTCTTTCTGTCTTTCTGTCTTTCTGTCTTTCTTTCTTTCTGTCTTTCTGTCTGTCTTTCTTTCTTTCTTTTTTTCTTTCTTTCTTTCTTTCTTTCTTTCTGTCTTTCTTTCTTTCTTTCTGTCATTCTGTCATTCTTTCTTTCTTTCTTTCTTTTTTTCTTTCTTTCTGACTTTCTGACTTTCTGTCTTTCTTTCTTTCTTTCTTTCTTTCTTCTTTCTTTCTCTCTTTCTCTCTTTCTCCCCCTCTTTCTCTCTCATTCTCTCTCTCCCGACATTTCAAACAAAAAGTGTAAAGGTGTAAAGTGTGTCAAACAGCCGCGCATTCGTCATACAAGTTATTATCGTCATTTGATTACACTTGACATTTTAAAACTCATTTACCAAACGACAAAATTTCCATCTAGTCCAAATTGGAAGAGTTTGCAGACGACAAATTAACCACGGTTCAAATGCAGGGATAGGTCTTTGAAAGGATATAAAACATTGTGGGAAAAGGAGAAAATGCTGGTTACCAGCATTTTCTCCTTTTCCCACAATGTTTTCAAACTCTTAAACTCTCTGGGTCGTTAAAACGCGTGATCGAAGGATAAAAGGTTTAGAAGATAACGGATTTCCGTAACAGCGTGTTTGAAGTGCATTCCCCTCTATTGTACTGTGTATGATAAATCTATATATGGGCAATGATCACACAAAAGAGGGTTTAACTCTTTTCCAAACGACAAAATTTTAGGTTTGTCCAAATCGAAAAGCTTTTGCAGACGACAAAATAAAAGTAACTGAACATTTGAAATTTGTTTTGTGAAGGGTATAGAAGACAATGTAGGACAAGGAGAAAATGGTGGTTTTTAACTCATTACCAAACGACAAAATTTTAGGTTTGTCCAAATCGAAAAGCTTTTGCAGACGACAAAATAAAAGTAACTGACAATTTGAAATTTGTTTTGTGAAGGGTATAGAAGACAATGTGGGAAAAGGAGAAAATGGTCGCTTTAACTCATTACAAAACGACAAAATTTTAGGTTTGTTCAAATAGAAAGCATTTGCAGACGACAAAATAAAAGTAACTGAAAATTTTAAATTTGTTTTGTGGAGGGTAGAAGACAATATGGGCTAAGCAGAAAATGCTGGTTACCAGCATTAATTTTTCTCCTTTTCCCACAATGTATTCTAAGGGCTTCTTTCTCAGGGTCGTCAAAAGCAGGGAATGTGTGGCAAAGGATTAATGCATCTACGTAAGACTTGATTGATAATGTTGATTAACGCCGTTTTCAACATTATTTCAGTTATATCGCGGCGGCCAGTGCACCTATCCATGCATTCCTGGAGTTCCTTTTACAAGTGCTTCGAACAATTTTCTTTCCAAGCTACTGGCTGCTTTCCCACGTGATCTTCGTCGAAACAATGGCCAGCGTTCTTCATAAAGCACTGCATCATGCGGGCCATCAAATAGTTAATGATCCATAATAGCTACTTTTCTTAATAAATGATCTAATTAT
The DNA here is from genome assembly GCA_943736015.1 of Tridacna crocea. Classification (NCBI taxonomy): domain Eukaryota; kingdom Metazoa; phylum Mollusca; class Bivalvia; order Cardiida; family Cardiidae; genus Tridacna; species Tridacna crocea. The sequence continues at coordinate 25,038,870 of OX031069.1, forward strand.
GAGATAGACCGGTCCTTGTACATACAGGATATTGACCAAGAGCGAAAAGTATCGACCCAGGTCAGCCTGCGCGGATCGCGCAGGCTGACCTGGGTCGATACTTTTCGCAGATGCTTTAAGCTCCCTTTCTATTGATCTACAATAGCAGCTTCTCTTAACAACTGATTTAATCAAAAGATAGTCTGGTCCTTGGACATACAGAAAATTGATCAGTAGCGAAAAGTTCTGGCTCAGGTCAGCGGATTGCGCAGGCTGACCTGGTCGATACTTTTCGCAGGTAGATCTACATTATGTCCCCCACTTCCCACCCTCCACCCCACCCCACCCCCATCTCTACAGAGCTCAGCTGATGCAACTATGTTATGCGTTATATCCCTAACATAACTATAGATCTATAAATCAATTTTGTCCAACAATCGACCGAATCATGTGGTAGAATGGTCATTTAACATGCAGAAATGTTGACTAACAGCAAAAAACTTAGATTCAGGTCTATCTGCGTGGACTGCACGAAGTGGATGCATTAAACCCCTTTTTATCTGAACATGGTTCATGTATGGCTTGCACAATACGAAAAGGGGCATTCGGACATTTGCGTAAAATGTCGTCTCGGATCAGCCTGCGCAGTCCGCGCAGGCTGATCCGAGACGGCACTTTACGACTACATTAGATTTTGTGATACAGTAGACTTGCGCAAAACAGAAAATTACATCAAAACGGAAAGTGTCCTGTCGGATTAGCCTGCGCGGAGTGGGAATACAGGACCGAGACGAGATCTTACGCAAATGTTCGAATGTCCCTTTTCGCGTGTTGAAGGCCATATATGGTTTGCACTGCGCCAAAAGTGTTGTCTCGGATCAGCTTAAGTATACATTATTATTTCATGTTCTTCGGTAGGATATCGAGAAATAGCGGTGAAAATATATTTCGATATTACACGGGTACGACCAGTGAAAATACCGATTTTCACATTCTTGTTGCCTAGGTAAATTGCGTGTGCCTCACAACTAGATGGGAAATATGACGTCATTTACCTTCCATTTCTCGCGCTTGACATAGGCCTACTATCGTTGTACGTTGCTATGCGGGGTACGCCACGGGGAATAATGGAAAAGAACTGTACCGGACTCTGATAAAGCTCCTCCAAGAAAGAGTTATTTAAACGCATGAAATAAATAGAATATCCTCTACGGTGGCATGGGACTGGGAAACTTGTTCACGGCTGTGGTGAATCATACTGCAAACTTTTACCATTCAAACATTTGTTAATGGAATTTTACCTGTTTTTTGGTTTAAAAAATTGAGTGCATTGACGAAGTAGAATTTCACCTCTGAGTTCTCCAATATCCAATGAAAACTGACGTCACTATAGGGTTGAGTGCATATTTTTGTGTTTTCATCGAGATATAAAATGCAATTGCCTTATTACATGGCAAATAACGCCGCCATCTTCTGATGTTGCGTTGACAGTGTAGTCATGTATACAGGGCTCCCGAGGGGAAAACTGCTTTTGCGTTGGTTTTGCCAGTGTACAATCATGATATACATATCTTCGAAGCATATTATCTAATCAGATCACGATTATTTTTTTTTTGCATTTTTTGTGCGAGACAGAAAAATGCATAAAAACGTAAAGTGTCTTTTCAGATTAGCGTAACCAGACTGCAGGGGCTGATGCTAGAAAACGCAAATGCCCAATTTTGCTTGTTGCAGGCAATTTATGAGTCAAGTTTCATTTTAACCAATTACCAAACGACAATATTTTAGACCAGTCCAAACTGAAAGCATTTGTAGACGATAAAGAAAAGTGACTGAAAATTTGAAAATTGTTTTGTGAAGGGTAGAAAACATTGTGGGAAAAGGAGAAAATGCTGGTTACCAGCATTTTCCCCTTTTCCCACTATGTTTTCTCAGTGCTTCTTTCTAAGGGGCGTCAAAAGTATGGATTGTGTGGTAATGGATTAAGGATTTCTTTTATGCATAGCAAAAAAATATCGACCGATGACAGCTTGTGCAGACGCCGCAGGCCGACCTGAGTAGAAGTTTCTTTTTGCAATTAGCAAAGTTTTTGCATGCCGCATAGACCATTCTACTCTTAAGTCATGATTCGGAGCGGGGCTGTTATTACACAAAATGGATTATTGATATAAGACAAATTAATTGCTTATACTACATAACTAAAATGAATTAAACCTCATTAACACTAAGCACTGCTCTTCCATCAATTTAGTCGACTTGAAAGTTTCATTTCAATTATTTGGCAGGATAAGAGGTTTCTGTTTAATTTCATTTTCTTATTATTAATTTTTAATATATTTTTATAAAACAAAATATAAGCCTCGTCAATACCTAACCCATTACCACACAATTTCTACTTTTGATCCAAAGGATCATTAAAAACATGATGGTTTGGTATAGATCTAAAGGGTTAAAAAAATAAAATAATGAATGGCTTTGTTTGCTTGCATGAATAAATTTTTTGTTACTCAACATCTATGACATTTGAGATGAGAGAGAGAGACAGACAGAAAGAGAGAGAAAGAGACTGAGAGACAGACAGACAGGGGAGGGAGGGAGAGATTTGTTGACCTGCTCAAAAATCAAAATATTGTAGTTGAAAGACTTTTTCCTATATATCATGAAGAGAATGAAGAGTTATACATACCTTGTAAAAGTAGCCTAAACACGCTCCATGTAGTACATCCGACACTAATCTGTATTTTTACACACTCATAACATTATATAGTATGGTTTAGTTGAACCGGGACTTGTCTTTCGGTACACACTTCGTGCTTTTCCGTAAGAACTCGTTCCAAGCGGATCTACGGGGCTAAGATAACATCTGTAGAGACAGTTGTATAACAAATGAAAATATTTGACAGAACAGAGTTGTTAAATCTGAACGAAGTTTTTTGTTCGGATTTTCTCTATGGACACAAAGAAAAGCTTTCGTTATTTATGTACTGTGACTCATGTCGCCGTGCACCTGGTTAGTTCGGAACACGAGCTTTACCGAAGTGTAGTTCACGGAATATGAAGATGTTTCGGTTAAACCTTTATCACACTGTCCCGAGTATCAAGACCTTGAGAACGAAATCCTGTTGAAATCATTGTGGAAAAAGGAGAAAACGCTGGTAACCAGCATTTCCTCCTATTCTCACAATGTTTCAACCATATCAACGACCTATTCCGTGATTTGAGCCACATGTAAACTGTCGTCTGCGTATGCTTTCAATTTGGAAAAGTCTACGTTTTTGTCGTTTGGTCATGCGTTAAATCATGTCAAGCGACACGACCTAAACGTTAACTATATTGGTATTTGAAATGGGGTCACGCACTTCACTTGCAAACTGAATACATGAACTTCTAACTTCACACAACAGTGATTTCCACTTAACTCTTTACATAAAATTTAAGACTGGTCCAAATTGGAAGCATTTGCAGACGACAAAATTAATTTGAATCCAAAATTGAAATTCGTTATGGGAAGGGTAGAAAACATTGTAGGAAAATGAGAAAATGCTGGTTACCAGCATTGTCTCCTTTTCCCACTATGTTTTCAGAAGGCCTCTTCATCTGGGTGGTGAAAAACAGGGAGAAGAGCTTAATGATTCACAGTTTGTGACAACATCTATTTAAGTTACTTATGCGACGCTTTTTTCTTCTTTGGCAAAACACAGTGTTCTTTTCTTTTGGTCAGATTTTTTTGTGCGTAAATCAAAATTCCTTCTTAAAAATATGAAATATAGGTTTATTTTGTCGGCGTAGGCATAAGGAAACTGGGCGGTTGCAGTCAGTATAAGGGTGCAGCCTGAAGGGCTTTAAACGACGGTATGGTCGTTCTGCAATCGGGACTATTTTTTTTTTTACGCGTTGCCTCTCTGCGCATGTCATGATTCTTCCCAGATTGACCTGTCTGGTGTCACACCGGTAACTTTTTCGCTCATTGAAAATAGAGTAAAAACCACTGTCTTTGACTGGCTGCTGCTGAATCCCTGACAAAGCGGGAGCTTTGCAGTTTTTTTTCCTTCAAATATATGTTCAATGCCCTCCACAAAAAGCAGCAGAAAATGGCACGATGAGCGATGAACTTTTTTGCTATTCCTCTTCAAACACATGGACCCTCGGAAAATTGCTGTTGGTCTAGGCCCTAACTGGTGATAGACCATGTCTCTTTGCCTGGTCACATATCAAAAAATAGTCCTAAAAGAAATACATAAAATGCATTCATTCTCTGGGGAATTAATCAAATTAACTTCAAAAACACATTTTAGACCTGTCCTCTCATACTTCATGATAAAACAGTGTGGCAGAGGGCTTTGTATCAAATTTTCAAGTGGGACTACTTTTGACTACTACGACCCGGAAGCATTTCGTTCTGGTGTTACACCGTCTGCCATGCTTCATTACTATCCTATGCGCCGGAAATGCATAACTCGGCACTATGCCGCTAAAAAAGTAGTGCGTGGGAAATTGTCATAAGCACAGGCATTTGAATCTCTATTGTTCTGTCAAGGAATACAAAAAAAGTGTCCTTAATCGATCATGGAATACTTGTGGCACATCGGAGCATCTACTGTAAATCAAGAAATATTTATTCAAATTTTCGAAAACAATGTTTCTATAAATAGCACATTGTCGACTCCCTCTATATCGTTTTGTAAGTCTTATTAAATACAATATAGAGGGAATCCCCTTGTGCTATTGATAGTAACATTGTCCGATAATGAAAATTTCGTTGTCTCTTGATAGACCAATGGAGTATCAGACGCCTGTGCTATATAAATAACACCTTTCTACAGAAATCAAGTATGTTTTTACTCCATCGAAAATTTTACATTCATTTCAAATAGGAAAAACGATTTGAAAAATAAACACCATTGTTTCCTGTAAATCTCTCACGGTATAAAGTTTATAAATACAGATTCAGGAAACCTTCTCTCAATGTTTTCTTATCTTTAAGGGACAAACCAAAAATGTTGACTACATTTAATTTGTCCTCCATTATCTCCCACTAGATGGCATTCTATAAATACTCATCTATCTAATTTGGGCATCCTGGGTACAGGGCCGAACCACTTTCCTACGCGACAACCCTTACTTTGAATTTCAAACTAAAATAAACGTTTACTCAATAAAATGCTACCTCGTGCAATTCCCTCAGCTATGATCAGCAGTTTAGAGAAATCTGAAGCTAAAGCAGGTCACATTTCTCCTCAAACGTATTGATAAAACCTATTTTCTACATTGCTACTTTAAAGAGCGTAATATTACAGTCAGCCCGCTTTCGGGGCTAATGATGCGTCATATAAGACAGTAGAATCTTCGAAGAATATGACATGCGCAGACAACGATTTGTCCTCTGCAATTTTCTTTCAAACTGGCAAAGTCTAAAATTTTGTCTACTGGTAATGGACATTAACCCTTTGACCATTCAATGTCGAGTTTTTACGATCCATGGGAAAGAAGCTTTCAACACCATTGTGGCAGAGGAACAAGCCAGCATTGTCTTCTCTTCCCTCACTGTTTTGATCGTTTCATTATTTCATCCATATTATCGGTTTACTTCAAATACCTCGTAACTACAGCTTGGAACAAGCTGTAGTTACGAGGTTTTTGAAGTAAACCGACGACATGCCCAATTAAATGTCGTCTTCACTCTAAAGTGCTTTGCATATGGATGCACCCAAACTTAATTAGTCGTTTGGAAATAGATACGTTCGGCAAACCTTGACCGACCCATTGATCAAGTTACGGAATCAGCCGAGTTGACACGAATGGTAAAGGGATATTTAACATAAAGGACGGTTATATAAACTTCAGTAATATGAAACAGATAAAACAAAACAAAAAAAACACCTTCATATGATGTTTAAAAAACAAAACAAAAGGGCATTCTTCCGAAACTCGGTCAAATTGCCACAGATAAACTCTTTATCAAGGTACCTATCCACATATCATTCTTTAGAACATTTTAAGTCCTTTATCTTCTAAATCTGAAAGTAACACGACAAATGGACTCAAGGACACGGGGTAGCTGGTTCGATCCCCGCTAGGCTCGGCCGATTTCTCTCCCAGGATTGAGGATATATAGCCAATGCGACAGGATTCATTCCTCTCTCCTCTCTGATCGTTATTTCGACCATGGTTATGTGGGAAAGCAGCCAGTGGCTTGGAAAGATTATAGTGCAGAGAACTAGTGAAAAGAAACTCTTGGAAGGCATGGACAGGTGCACTGGTCGCCTTGATATAACTGAAATAATGTTGAAAATGGCGTTAAGACACCATAAAATCAATCAGTTAATCGATCAATCGATCCATAATTTTGCTGAGTTGAGTTTGGAACTGTGTTAATACAGGGCTTTGAGTACAAAAAGGGTTGTAAACATTGTGGGGGGAAAACGAGAAAACGCTGGTTACCAGGATTTTCTCCTTTTAACACAATGTATTCAAAATCATTTTTCTCAATATTGTTAAAAGTAGGTATTGTGTGGTAAAGGGTTAAACCTCTAGATTAGGTTGTTGTTTCATTTTTTTTTTTCTCATATAGACGGATGCTCAACGATTGACAGACAGACGAAAAGACGGTCGTGCAGAATAGCAGGGCGTATCTAATTATAAATCAGAATGGAAAAGGAAGTACATTCTTTCTTTACCAAACGATAAAATTTCAAACTCGTTCAAATTGAAGGCATGTTCAGACGACAACATTACGTACTTCAAATAGTGATTTCCGACTCCTATTCGGTTAAAAAAGAAAAACATTGTGGAAAAAGGAGAAAATGCTGGTTACCAGCATTTTCTCCTATTTCCACAATGTTTTCAAAAGCATTCTTTCTTCAGCGTCGTTTAAAATCTGGATTGAGAAACTACGGAAAATAATAAACAGACGGAAATGAAATTTTAAAACCTTCAACCATTAACTCCTTACCAAACAATCCCTGGTTTTGACGACCCTGAGATAGAAGCCTTTTGAAAAAATTGTGGGAAAAGGAGAAAATGCTGGTAACCAGCATTTTCTCCTTTTCCCACAATGTTTTCTATCCTGCTGGAAACAAATTTCAATTTTTGAGTAACGTTTATTTTGTCGTCTGCAGGTGCTCTCAATTTGGACGTGTCTAAGATTTTATCGTTTGGTAAAGGCTTAAACACTATATAAACCCATAACCTGCTATTTAACTCATTACCAAACGACAAGATTTTAGGTTTGTCCAAATTGAAAGTATTTGCAGACGACAAAATTAAAGTGACTAAAAATTTGAAATTTGTTTTGTGAAGGGTAAAATACATTGTGGGAAAAGGAGAAAATGCTGGTAACCAGCATTTTCTCCTTTTCCCACAATGTTTTCTAAAGACTTTTTTCTCAGGGGTGTCAAAAGTAGGGATCGTGTGATTATGGGTTAACTTAAATGAAACTTTTCCGCTGATAGTTATAACCCAGATCTGGCTATAACAAAGTAATTTGTTGGGAGACAAATGTCACCTTATCGGACAGTGAACATCCAGGATCAGACTGCACGTTCAATGCAGTCTGATCTTGATCCGTAAAAGATCCCTGAGTCGCACTGAGCAACCTAAGGGGTAATGAAATTGGCCTTGTCCATTCGAAAAAATAATGATAGAAATATTGCAATTGTCAAAATTTTTAACAAAGTAGCAGAAAGTGTAGATCAAGATCAGACTGGACGTTCTGTGCAGTCTGATCTTGATTTACACTGTCCGAAACACAAGGGATCCCTGAGTTGCACTATAAGTATAACCTGAGTGTTAATGAAATCGGTCTTCTCCATTCGAAAGAAAAAAAAAATGACAAAAATATTTCAATGATAAGATTATATTTTACCAAAATTTGTTACAGCGTAGCAGAAAGTGTAGATCCAAGATCACACTGTACGTTCTGTGCAGTTTGATCGTGATCCACAATGTTCGCAAGGGGATCCTAGAGTCGCGCTGTAAGGGTTTATAAAAATCGACCATTCCCATTCGAAAACAAACACAGACAGAATTATTTCAGTGTCAAGATTGTATTTGGCCAAAATTTGCGAAAAGTGAAGATCCGGGATCAGGCTGCACGTTCTGTGCAGTCTGATCTTGATCTACACTGTCTGCAAAAGATCCTAGAGTTGCACAAGGTAGCCTACGTATAACTGGAATCGGCCTTTTCCATTCGGAGGGGAAAAAAGCAGAAGTATCCGAATGTTAAGATTGTATTTGGCCGAAATTTGTTACAAAGTAGCGGAAAGTGTAAATCCCAGACTAGAATGCACGCTTTATGCAGTCTGATCGTGAATCTACAAGGTCCGCACATGATTTTGCAACACAAACTGTAAACGAGACTCTAATTTAAACTTTCCTAGAAACTTCAGTGATAGCGATCTGAGACGGAAGTGTTCTAACGAAATCGGAGATCCGTCCAAGATCTTGTGCAGTTAAGCGCTGTAGCCATTGCTATTTTCATTATTTTTCCGGAATCTCTATATTGTAGGTACTCACTCAGGATTGTGTCATTAAATGAATACCCACAGCATAGGTTTATGCAGCGGTATACAATAAACATTACTCTTTCTCAATGGCAAAACATTCTTCTAATTCTTGCTTGCATATTCAACCTTTTACCATACAATCCAGATTTATAACTATCCTGAAAAACAAGGCTTATGAAAACATTGTGGGAAAAGGTGAAAATGCTGGCAACCAGCATTTTCTCCTTTTCCCACAATGTTTTCTAGTTTTTACAAAACAAATTTCAAATTTTCAGTCACATTTGTTTTGTCGTCTGCAAATGCTTTCAATGTGGACAAGCCAAACATTTTGTTGTTTGGTAATGAGTTAAGGTTGTGGACCCGTAATAGAAAACAGCTATTTCCACTAGAGTACAACCGGGTAATATCGGACACTTTCGGCATCTAGGGCTTGTTGTACATGTTCATTGGCTCGCCAAGGTTGTTTATTCTGCGGTCACCAACTGGGTGAACCCCTGAACAGCGTTATTGGCACAGTATTATTCGAAAAAGTTAGGATTATAATCGAAAAATAAACGATTTTGTTCATACTGTATAGGTAGTTTTGAATCGGACACATTGCGTCTTGTATCGGACACTCGGTTCGGGGAACATCGGACGGCAAATTGGATGGGAAAAATGTTTAATTCAGGAGTTAACTGAGACTGAGCAGCTCTAGATAGCGATGGCTTCTTTCCCCCTTAATATTTTGGCGATCTACATTTATCATTTTATTGTCAATCAGTTCCCCTATGGGCCTACAAGTGTAGTAGCTGGAATGCAGACTCAAGAGAGAGATTGGTGCACGTTGTTGGAGCTTGTTTTTCCTTGATGTAAAATAGATATGTTAACATTCAAAACGCTACGATTTCCCCACAAACGATAATTTAATCCATAGCTTCAGTGCAAAATTTATTTATGAAATTAAAAAGCCGTAACACAGTTGTGGAAAGCTGTAATAAACCGCATTTCAAATCCACCAACACTGTGTCCGATACAAAACTTGCTCCTCTCTGTTTGTTTGTCACGTGTAGGGTTTCATCGGACATTGAATTGTTTTCGATTTTTGGAACAAAATGCTTTATTTATCACAATAAAACATTATTAGACACCGAGAATGTACATCTATTCTATGAGTACTTTAAAACCATTTTGTATTTGTAAATAGTTTGAAATACTATATCAAATACCTATACCAGGCCCTTCAACTTGCATTTAGAATGTTTCCACTTTTGATACTTTCCTATGGAGGAAAATGAAAAATATACATATTCATAAGATCGATGCATAATCTGATTGAATTAACCCTTACATTGCTCTGATTACGTCATCATGACATATGCTTTGTGTTTTTATGGGATTTATGTGAAGCCATGATCGATTTTTCCAGTCTTTATCTTTATTCTGTTTACTGTATACAACGTCGAACAAAGTGTCCGAAGTTACCCGGGTGTCCGATATTACCCGGACCTACATCCTTGAAAATTTACTATAATGAAACCACTCTCTTGCACTCCGGATCATTACATTTACCTCTGTAGTGGGCTCAGAAAGTAGACCGTCATTACGTCATATTTTTGTCACATGACCATAACTCAAAATAGCTACACAAACGCCGATGAAAGAAAGACCAATATCGATTGTTTCGTGTGATGTTTAAGCAGCATGGGACCAATCAGACTTAAACGATAGTAAACGAACAAAAGAGGGATTTTCTGAAAAGCCCAAATATCTTTAAAGGACGATAACTTGATTTTGAATCGTACAAACTTGGATCCAGCGGTGTGTCAAATCAGTTGTCATCATTGATGGGCGCAGCTATTTTTGTTACAATCGGCGTAAGATTCTTAAAAGTGAAGAGGCTAAAAAAAAAAAGTTCCATTTAATACAGGTAAATTCATCAGTTTGAACGCACCTATAATGTATCCAGAATCATATTTCCTTTGTCTAACTTACAATTTTTCATATGAAACAGTTAAACAGTAACAAAACATCTTTTCCTCGGTTTGACAAGATTCTTGTCATTTAGCCCATCGCAGAGATGTATGTGAGGTAACGAACGACAACTCTGCTCGGAGATTGTAATGAAACATGAGTAGTATATACTACTCAACATTTGCTAGGGATCACCATCTTATATTGAGCCGCTAAGTATGCGCAGCGTGCATTTGGTATGGTTTTTCAGTGTACGTAACATCGCCACACTGATGATATAAACTATCTAAGGAAATGAATATTTCTGAAGCAAAACTGTATTTATGTAACCTATTCCTGTATTGAAGTATCGAATTGATCCCTAGCAAATGTTGAGTAGTATAGTACTATTTTTACTGAGCCACTTTTTCTTTGTTAGAAGAATTATCATTTATAAATCTAAAACCACAATTTTCTCATCACAAAAAGGAGATAATAATTACCTCCCTTTGTCTGGAAAAAATAACAAAAGTGTCAACAAATAATTTAAAGACAGACATCAAAGGAATTTCTGGTTAGTTAAAAACATGCAAAAGTATTTTATCTGTATTATCGGTATTTATCAACTATCTTGAAATGTTATTCTCTGTTGCTCTAGAAGTGCTCCGGGTCTACTATACCTTAACCCTAATCCTGGTAGAGAAAAAAACTAAAATGAAATTTTCATTCCGATAGTAAAACCCAAAATACTGCCATTTCAAAGTTATGATTTTGGGATTAATATCTCCTTATCGGACAGTGTAGATCAAAGATCAGACTGCACGTTCCGTGCAGTCTGATCTTGATCTACACTGTCCGCAAAAGGTCAGCGAGTCGCGCTTAGCAGCCTTAAGGGTTAAAACCCGAATGCGGCGTAAAACGACGTGTAATCCGATATATTCAAAACGGGGCAGTGAAATGCGATACCTGTAACGTACACCTCTGAATTACCTCCCTTTTTTATTTACGACAAAAATCGCTGCATAACTTGAGAGAATTATTGTCTAATGCGGAGTAAAACATCCAATCTGAATCAATGTAGTAGGCTGCAGTAGGCCTAAATACAAGAAACCTGTAGATATCAAGTTTCGTTCTATTTCAAGTTATCTTCCGTTACTTTCTTTACGATATTTATCGAGGAAGTATCATTGTCGCAAGCCAAGGTGATGATAACGACGTAAGTACGTACTTTGGCTTGCCAAGATATAGAGGATATTTGGGTTTTTTTTCAGTGAAAGATCAAAATTTATTTCATCGAGTGAATACCATCGGTAATATTTTCACGAGTGGCGCCACTCGTGAAAATATTACCGATGGTGTTCACTCGATGAAATAAATCAATCTTTCACCGAAAAAAGCAAATGTTCTTTTATTTCATGCTTTTAACCCTTTCTCTTGGAGGTGGTTTATCAAAATTCAGTACAGTTCTTTTCCGTTATTCCCCGTGGCGTACCCTTCCGCTTAGCAACGCATTACAAAATAACGTCAAGCGCGAGAAATGTAAGGTGTATGACGTCATATTTCCCATCTGGTTGTCAGGCACGCGCAATTTACCTAGGCAACAAGAACGTGAAAATTGGTACTTTCACTGGTGGTACCAGTGTAAGATCGAAAAATATTTTCAGTGCTATTTCTCGATATCCTACCGGAAAGCATGAAATAAGGGGAAGTATTAATTTTCACGCAAACAAAAATGCGATTGTGCACATATCGGAAAATAAATGAGTGGAGCAAAGCTAAACATCCAATATATCCCGTGCGGTATGCAAAAAATAAATCTTTCGGATCAGTCACGGAACATTTTCTGCATTTTTAAACAGTTCTGAAGAAGACATTGTACCAAACTTCACCCGGGATCCCCTCAAGCATCCGTCCCACCCTTTTGTGGAGGTTTGGCCCTGGGATATTGCATACGACAATGACGGCCATTTCTCAGTTATTTCCCTTGATTCTTCTCCATTACTAAATTGGCCCTGATAAGCGGATTACTTGAATTTTATCCTTGAATTTCTTGCACTGAACAGCTTTGTTCTAGAGATAGTATCGCATGTCAATCTTGTTAGATTGCTTTACAATTCAACAAATCAATGTACATGTAGTTCCTGATGATTAAGAAGAGAACTTGAACTGAATTACATGCTAGACCTACACAAACATAATACTAGTAAATCATTGTCATGTCTATCGCAACATCCCAAGGGAACCAATGATAAATACAAAGGAATACAGGTAAACGGACCAATCTATTTTTGGATACATTTAGTGTTTATCTGCTAAGGGAGATAATCCAATTTCCAATAATGGCCACCATTCTTTGTGTACATTTTATATCATTGTCAGGTGTTCAATCCTGTTTTCAAAATCCCTTTACCACACAATCCTGACTGGAAGAAAGAAATCAATCAAATTTAGATTGTCGTCTGCAAATGCTAACAATTAGGACAAGTCTATATTATTCATGTTGTAAGGGGTTAAGCAGCTGTTTAAAACTCTTTACCAAACGACAATATTTTAGACTGGTCCAAATTGAAAGCATTTGCAGACGACAAAATAAAAGTGGCTAAAAATTTGAAATTTGCTTTGTGAAGGGTAGAAAACACTGTGGGAAAAGGAGAAAATGCTGGTTACCACCATTTTCTCCTTTTCCCTCAATGTTTTCTAAAGGCTTCTTTCTTAGGGGTGTCAAAAGTAGGGATTGTGTGGTAATGGGTTAACATCTCTGTGTTTATATCGCAGCGGCAAGTCCACATATCTATGCTTTCCTGCCCTCGTTTTCCCGAAAAAAAAGCTTCGGTCTCTTATTTTCCTTAATTAGCTAACAGATTCATTTCCGACGACTTGGGTATTGTTCCATAACACTTCAAGTGCAGAGATTGAATAAAATTCCTTGATAGTTGATAAATACGGATTTATACAGATACCGGTATAATACTCTTGAACAATTTTAATCGTCCAGAAATTCCTCTGATCTCTGTTTTGAAATTATTTGCTCATACTTTCGTTAGTTTTCAGAAAAGGGAGGTAATTATTATCTCCCTTTGAAATGAGAATGTATGTCTCTGCTTTAACCAATGCTTGATCGAGACTATCGATAAATACGGATTTATACAGATATAATAATTTTGAACAATTTTAATCGTCCAGAAATTCCTCTGATGTCTGTTTTGAAATTATTTGTTCATACTTTCGTTAGTTTCCAGAAAAGGGAGGTAATTATTATCTCCTTTTGAAATGAGAATGTATGTCTCTGCTTTAACAAATGCTTGATCGAGACTCAGTACGGTCATTATCTCCCGCTAGATATCATTCTAAAATTAATCATCTATCAAATTGGGCATCCTGGGTACAGAAGCGGACTACTTTTCTACGCGAAAACCATTATTTTGAATTTCAAACTAAAATAAACGTTTACTCAGTAAAACGCTACACGGTGCGATTCATTCACCTATGATCTGAAGTTTAGCGAAATCTGGAGCTAGAACAGACCTGATTTCTCCTTAAACGTATTGATAAAAGGCGTTTCTCCATTGATACTTTATAAAGCGTATTACTACAACCCTCCTACCCCCAATATTGGAGCTAAAACAGGCCTGATTTCTCCTCAAACGTATTAATAAAGGCGTTCTCTCATTGCTACTTTACAACGCGTATTACTACAACCCCTTCTCTCAAATAATGGGGGGAGTGATGCGTCATAGTAGACAGGTCGAATCTTCGAAGAATACGATATGTGTAGATAACCATGATAACGGTGACTGTAATTCTGTTGAAAGAAACCAATCAAATTCATAACGATCAACAATATGTAAGTTTACCCAAATGAACTCGAAAACACTATTGCAACTATATGCTCTACTTTATGGTTGAGTACTTTGACAGCCGGTAAACTCATCACCGCATGAAATTGGCGATAGTATAGAAGTTACATCTTCAACAGAATAACCAAGTTTAACCCATTACCACACAATCCCTACTTTTGACGCCCCTGAGAAGGAAGCCTTTAGAAAACATTATAGGAAAAGGAGAAAATGCTGGTAACCAGCATTTTCTCTTTTTCCCACAATGTTTTCTACCTTTCACAAAACAAATTTCAATTCTTCAGTCACTTTTATTTTGTCGTCTGCAAATTCCTTCGATTTGGACCAGTCTAAAATTTTGTCGTCAGGTAATGAGTTAAAAGAGGCATAGAACCAGAACCTTTTGGCAAAGTTTTATCTTTGGTTACATTTGGTTTTGGAACTGAGATACAGACAGAGCATCTTCGCAAGCCAAGGGTGACGATCCACTACACTACACTACCCTTGGCGGATCGAGCTTGGTTTCGACATTCCCCACGGATATACATTTTCATTGGTTGCAGCTAGCTATAACTGCACGAATCAAATCGTTCTCTAAAATCGTTCGTAATATTTCATCTTTCATAGAAATAGAACAAGGTCGCGAATACCGCCATGGATGTGTGCAGGATCTGTAATGATTTATTACCCAAACTGAAAACATTTGTAGACGACCAATTAATTGCTGTTAAAATAGTAATATCTGCATTGACAGGGTATAAAACATTGTAGGAAAAGGAGAAAATTCTGGTTATGTTGTCCTTTTCCCACAATGTTTTCAAAAATCTTATTTCCCATTGTAGTTAACACCTGAGATTGTATAAAGGACGTAAGAACTCCTAATTGCTTGTAATAAAGGAATAATTCACGACGTGCATCACAAATGTTTGTGCGCATCCTACAGCGCATGTGTTTTTTCATGGATAGTGAATCAAAATTGCACCTTATGTATTTTTCTCACTTATGATAATACTATTGGCGCACTGAAACAGGTAACACTTTCTTCGGATAGTTTTAGTAAAGGGGAAAATGGATCTATAGAATGTCACAGCCAAATATACTACTCAAAATTTGCTAGGGATCACCCTAAAAGATTCATCCTAAATATATATGTGGCATGCATCATGCATTGTTTTACAAAACGTTACATTGCCATACTGATCAATAAAATGACCAGTGGAAATGGATCTTCAAACCTTTACCTCACAATGCCGACTGTTAAAGACACTGAGAAAGAAGCCTTTGAAAAAACACTGTTGGAAAAGGAGAAAATGCTGGATACCAGCATTTTCTCCTTTTCAAACGATGTTTTCTACCCTATAACAGACAGCATAGTGCACCTTGCATATAGTTTTTGGTCAGCAAATGTTTTCAACTTCGACAAATCTAGAGTTTTACAGTATGGTAAAGAGTTTATGCAAAACTGTTGTAACATATAAACCCATACAGAAATATGTGCGTGATCCCTATCAAAGTTTGAGTAGTATGATGAAAATAGGCCTATTTTTGACAAGGTGTGGCACACCAAGCAAACAAATTCTGAAAATTTAAGCTGTGGAAGTACAGCTATTTCCACTTTGAAACTTACATATATTTTGCGAAATGGAGTAATCGCTCCTAATGAGCAATTTCTCCTTTTCCCACAATCTCTGCTGTGCATTTATCCTATTTTTTTCATTGAGAAAATTAACTTCCATGGTGAATTTCATCCCTGTTTTCTGTCGAACCAGGGATTCTATGTTATGTATGAACCCTGGTCGAAATGAGCGTGGACAGTTTTTACTTTTTCTTAATGTTTAGAATCAAGCATACTCTAAGTGTGGAAGTTCTAGGAAAAATCTGTACGTTAAAAAAATGTGTAATTATTTAATATTCACCCTTAATCCGGTCAAATTGCCTCCCGTTTTTCCTCAATTGTCTATGTATAACGTGCATATTTGTAAATTTACCATGCTTAAAACCAGGCTTTTATATATTCTCAATGAAAACAAATGAATGTTCATTTGAAATGGTGTATATTTGTATATTCTTACGGTAATTTTCACATTTAATTGACTATCAAAGAAAAAGGCGTGTTAAATCCAAGATAAGCTAAATTTTGGAACTGTATACACCTTTTTCAGTGACAAATTTCTCAGAAACGAGCACGTAGACCCATATCTTTTGCACTATAGTCTCACAGAAACATGATGCGCTTCATATATGCAAGGTTTAAAAAAAATCTGTCTTTTAGAAAAAAATGTGATATACGTCTTTAAAAGAAAAGATAACTTATAAAAATAGCACTCACGTAGATTTCAGCTTCCTGCTTCCCTGCGCACGACACAATCTATAAACTGTACAAAGTAACTTTTCATCTTTATGCAATAAACTTGCAGCAGACGACGTTTAATTTAACGCCTGCTTTAATATGATAATCAATGCAAATGATTAATATACTTATCTATACATGAGTATGTCTTAAAACATTGCCGTGAAAAGATAAATATTCATTACGAGCAATAAATTTAACTTTTCCACGCTGTTTTTACACAGTCGCCTGCCAAAAGGTAGAAAAAAAATCTCTTAACCCTTTACCCCACAATCCATACGTTTGACGGCCCTAAGAAAGAAGCCTTTGGAAAACATTGTGGGAAAACGAGAAAATGCTGATTACCAGCATTTTCACCTTTTTCCACAATGTTTTCTACCCTTCACAAAACAAATTTTAAATTTTTAGTAAATTTTTATTTTGTCGTCTGCAACTGCTTTCGATTTGGATAAGCCTAAAATATCGTAGTTTGGTAATGAGCTAACCCTTTCCCAAACGACAATTTTTTGGACTAGACCAAAATGACAGCATTCGCAGACGACAATTGAACTCTTGCTGAAAAGATGATTTCTGTCTATGATAGGTAGAAAACATTTTGGAAAAGGGAGAAAATGCTGGTTACCAGCATTTTCTCCTTTCCCCACAATGTTTTCAAAAGGCTACTATTCCAGACCCGTAAAAAACAGGGATTGTTTGGGAAAATGTTAAGGGAAATTATTAGATCCTTTACAAAATAATCCTGTCAGATGACGACAATGAACAAGTTGGCTTTTGTAAACATTACTGACAACCCGCTGTTTGTCCTTTATCCACAATATTTTAACTCTACACTGACATAATTCCTATCACTTAGAGGCATGTCCAGTTTCTGGCTACAAATACTATCAATTTTGTCGTCTGCTACCTCTTTACAAGACGCCAAACTGGAAGCATCTGCAGACGACAGGTTAATGATAATTCACTTAAAAGGGCTTGACTCTGAAAAGGTGGAAAACATTGTGGAAAAAGGAGAAAATGCTGATTATCAACATTTTCTCCTTTTATCACGATGTTTGAATTACTATCTGCCTCCGGTTATTAAAAGTAGCCCTGGTTATATAGTAAAAACCTTTCAAGCATCACAGGTAAAAATATTTCCAGTTAACTTGCTATAGTATCTATAGATTTCCGCGTCCGTGCTCGCGACAATGTGAATCAATAATATATCAGCATTTACTAACGACAGATGTATTTATACATCGACACAAGTACTCATTCGGCAACCTTCGGGTGAACCGTTGTCCACGTTCGTGGCTAAATGCAGCTGACGGAATCGAGCGGAATCGATCGAGGACTTTGTACGCTCGTATGCACCTCACGCGCAGTAATAAACAGGAAATAGGTTGAGCATCTGAAATCACCACAGGAAGTGGTTAATACTACAGGCACTTGGTTTTTCTCCGTCTTTGCCCTCTGCAACATAATATTTGGTAAAAAGGGTGAAGTTTGAAAAAAAAAAAAGAGAAAGGAAAGAGTTACCTGTGGTTTATAGATTAATACTGGAAAGTATAGTGGCAAAGAACTGACACCATTTATCAGACTGACCTTTTTTGCAATAATTAAATGGAGGTTTTCGCCTTATTTTGAAACAAAACAGAACACTAAAATTTTATTGTATGACTTTTACAAAGTACATCACCATTACAAAAATATATATAGGTATTATATACAACAATAGCCTTATTGCTAACGTAAATATTCGTTCCCGTTTTTAATAGACTTCTATGAAAAAAAACAACTTTAAATAAAATTATACAGAAATTAATAAGTATTGATTCTTGTTGTTGTATATAATACCTATGTATTTATATTTTTGTAATGATAATGTACTTTGTACAAGTCAGACAATAAATGTTCTGTTCCTTATTTTGAAGATATCTGTTCTGTTCTATTTCTTATTTTGAAAAAAAAATCTCGATACTTTTCATTTTATCATAATTATTACTAGATTAAATACTAAAAGGTTTAGATGAATTATCTACTGGAGTTTTATGAATGAAAATAAAAAGGCTTTGGGAGTATTAAGATGATTTTTTGGTATTTTTGTAAAGTTTTCGTCCCAAAATCTGAAGGACCACCTTTAACCCTTTACCCCATTGGGCATTTCGATGGTATCTCTAATTAACCCTAAATAACAGCAAGGATGAAGCTATTTTTTTATGTGTATAGGACACCTTTTGATAGCATAGAAAACGTTGTGACAAAAGGTGAAATTGCTCGTCACGAGCAATTTCACCTTTTGCCACAATGTTTTCCAAAGGCTCCTACAAGCAATGCGTAGAAACGAGTATCTGTGGAGTAAAGGGTTAAATCGCCAGCAACATAATAAAAGCTCAAAATAAGGTAAAAAGTAAACAAAAGATAGAGTGATGTGGCGACTTTTGATCTAGTTTTAGATGTCATTACATTTTTCTGCCAGTGACTAACATATATATGCACCGATCGTTTGATAACAGACTGTCATCTTTACAATAATTTACATATCTTTAAACGGAATGATTTTAAATTTGAATGCATTTTGAAGGTTGCCCTTCAGAATTTGGGACGAAACTTTTACAAAAATACAAAGTAATCATCTTTATTCACCCAAAGCTTTTTTAATTTTCCGATTCACAAAACCCCAGTAGTCGAAAACCATCCGACAACAAGAAAAAGTAGAGATTTACTACGGCCCAGGTCGACAACGACGGAAAACACTGTCTATTTTTTACATGAGCAACTTGTTCATTTAAATACCGGAATTACACAGACGAAGCTTCGAACATAGCGTCCGAACAAGACATCATGGAAAAATACTTACAAGTTTATGTTATGGAATGTAAGCGTCATTTGTCACTTGTCAGTCACTTGACATTCCCATAATGCTTTTTTTTTTTATTTCTGGCGCTAAATCTAAAAAAACCTTAAGAGGCTACGTAGCTTTTTAAGGGAACACCATCATTTTTTTTTTTTTTTTTTTTTCTTTGTAAATTAATTATGATTCTTATCTATTGATGATTTATGTTGGTTTTTCATATAAATTTCAGTGATATATATATATATTTTATTTTTTAATTTGCAGTGATGTAAAAAATCTAAATACCCACCTCTAAACACTGGCATTGTTTACTTATGGCATCTATTGGGCATTTAAACTCGAGATTGCTTGGTAAAGGGTTCATAGGAGAAATGAGAAAATTTGTTCACACCTACACTTAATTTAAATCAATTGTTTGTACTCGTCCGTTATTTTAGGGATGATAAAAAGTAAATAATATACCGGGGATATATGGCCTGCAACAGGCGAAAAGGGGCATTGGGGCATTTGCATAAATTGTCGTCTCAGATCAGCCTGCGCAGTCCGCGCAGGCTGATCCGAGACGGCACTTTACGACTACTTTAGATATTCTGCGACAGTAGACTTGCGCAAAACAGAAAATTACTTAAAAACGGAAAGTGTCGTCTCGGATTAGCCTGCGCGGACTGCGCAGGCTGATCCGAGACGACACTTTACGCAAATGTCCCAATGCCCCTTTTCGCATGTTGCGGGCCAATAATATAAAAACCGACCGGTTCTGGACGATGGAATTTCTTGAAATAGATCTGTTTAGGTAATAACCCAATCAAGTAACGAGCACAAACACAACTGGAAGAATTCAACCGAATCCCCGGTCGATGTTTTTTTTTTTTAATTTTTTTACGATATGCGTCATGTTCTGTGAAAAGGGGGTTTAATATATCTGGGAAAAAAATATCGATTCATACCTGCCGGCGTATTCCATGCAGGTTGACCTTAATCTAAAGCTGTTTCAGTTTTAAGGGGGGTATTTAGGTTTTTAACATCTCACTAAATTAAAAAAATATATATCTATATATAGATTCTATATCACTGAAATATAGACGGTCTATATGAAAAAATAATACAAATCGTCAATAATTAAGACTCATAAAATGATGGTATTCCCTTAAAAGGCTACGTATCCTCTTGAGGTATTTTCAGGTTTTGCGCCAATAATCAAAAAAGCATTGTGGGAATGTCAAATAACTTGCTCGTGACTAATAACGCTTAAATTTCATTACATAACAAACATGTAATGATTATTTTCCATAATGTCTTCTTGGACCCTATGTTTCAAAGCGCAGTAGACTTGTGCAAAGCAGAAAATCACACAAAAACGGGACATGTCGTTTCGGTATAGCCTGCGCGGATTGGGAAGGCTTATCCGAGACGACATTTTATGCAAATGTCCGAATGCCCCATTTCGTGTGTTGCAAGCCAATTATACAAAGATACATTCTAACGTGAAATCAGCACTATAAATACAGTGCAACGGAAGCATAGTAGAATTAAGAATTCTAACATGACACGCAAATTTGGCTCTATAAACACAGTGCAAGGAAAGCGTGGTAAAATCTCCGACAATCTATGCAGAGTGACGTCATTCTATATCGAGTGATGTCATTCAATGAGTGGGTTATTCAATGGAACATAATCTTCATCCGCGTGTTTACGAGTTCCAATTTTGAAGTTGTTTTCCTTTCATTAAGAATTGGCCATGTTAGAATCGAAATAATCTTCTTTCTATCGTGGTTTATCGTTCAATAAACCACGTTGTGAGTTATGAGGCATAATAAATTACCCACTCGGGCTTTCGCCCTCTTGGATTATCTATTGTGCCCCATAACTCAAATTATTGAACGATAAACCACGATAGACAGAAGTTTATTTCTTAAATAAACCCCCTTTTCCACAGAGCATTTCTCATATGAATGTCGTTCAGCGTAACCGATTTCGCTTACTAAAAAATAAAGGGATATGATCATATTCATTTCGTTTAATTTTGATTAGGCCTACCAATAGATACAGGTAAACCCAAAACCGAAAATAACTGAGTATCATCAAACTTCATTGTACATTTATTTCAAGTGTCGAAACTTTTATTCCCTAGGCATAATAATAATAATAATAATAATAATAATAATATACTAGTAATCATCATCATCATCATCATCATTATCATTATCAACAACAACAACAACAACATTATGAACAAAATTGAAGTCAATTTCGAAAAGTTAGTAGATCTATAATTTTTCGATGCAGCATTTAAATTTCTGGATTATTATTGTAATCACCACTGAAAGCAGGTAGAACCTGTTTATACGTGCATGTTTATTTACAACTTATCTTTAGAGTATTCATTCAATTCATGCGGAGAAAATACAAATCACATTAAATTATTCAGCGTGTATTTTTTGCGTTATTTTTTTTTTGTCATATTTTCTTACTTGACTTGTTTTTAAACAAATTAAACCAACAACAAAGATTTTGCGATTATTCAACCATTCCACACTCCTAAACATAAACTTTTGTTAAATGCAAAGTACAGTACATCGTATTGCTTGAGAAACTCAAACGCCCTAAAGACGGTGATCAAGTGAATATAAATAGAGGATATTTGTTTTTTTTTTCGGTGTAAGATCGAAATTTATTTCATCGAGTGGACATCATCGGATATATTTTCACGAGTGGCGCAGCTACGAGTGAAAATATTACCGGTGGTGTTCACGAGATGAAATAAATTTCGATCTTTCACCGAAATAAACAAATATTCTATTTATTTTATGTTTTTAACCCTTTCTGGGAGGAGCTTTATCAAATTCAGTACAGTTCTTTTCCCTTATTCCCCCTGGCGTACCCCTCCCGCATAGCAACGTTACGTCAAGCGCGAGAAATGTAAGGTATTAATGACGTCATATTTCCCATCTGGTTGTTAGGCACGCCCAATTTACCTAGGCAACAAGAACGTGAAAATTGGTATTTTCACTGGTGGTACCAGTGGAAGATCGATGAATATTTTCACTGCCATTTCTCGATATCCTACCGGAAAGCATGAAATAAAGCAAGTTATGCAGTCTGATGATAACTTTTAACTGTAAAATAAAAAGCTTGCCTTTTACACGAGTCTTTTCCCCCATGACGATATTTATCAGTTTCGTTTTCCCCCGAACGATCTCTTTATTAGAGGGGGGAAAATGATGTCTTTGTTTTAAAAACAATGAAAAACAGATTCTCATAAAAAGTTCAGATATATTTATGGATCCATGTTCGTCAACCTGGTTTGATTGCACTCAGAAATGGATATTTATAGCAGATTTCGTAAATTAACAAACGTAAAAAGCATTAATGCATTATAATAACTATGTATAAAGAAATTCCGTAATTTTTCGATTCTAAACTCTAAACCTGCTAGAAAACTAAGTAATATTTTCAATTCCATAGAAGCCTACTAAATCAAATATTGCTTTTTCAAAATTACATTTTTGGGAATAATATCTCCTTATCAATCTACAGTGTAGATCTAAGTTCAGACTGCACGTTCTGTACAGTCTGATCTTGTATGTACACTGTCCGAAAATGGTCAGTGAATCGCGCTTAGCAGCCTCGGGGTTATTAAGAGGCGACTTAACTCATTACCAAACGACAGTATTTTAGGCTTGTCCAAATCGAAAGCATTTGCAGACGACATAATAAAAGTGACTGAAAATTTGAAAATTGTTTTTTGAAGGATAGAAAACATTGTGGGAAAAGGAGAAAATGCTGGCTACCAGCATTTTCTCCTTTTCCAACAATGTTTTCTAAAGGCTTCTTTCTCAGGGTCGTCAAAAAGTAGGGATTGTGTGGTAATGGGTTAAAGCTGTTATGAGGTACGGAGAAAGTGTTGGTGACCAGCCTTCTATAGATTTTAAAGTCAAGTATGAAATTATAAAATGTTAAAAAACAGGGGTTAAGTCATAATATGTAGGTAGTATATTGGTCTATCCCACCGAGTCCATCTACGCGAGCCAAGGTTACGATTACTACATGGATCTTACCTTGGCTGATTGAGCCCGATTTCGAGATTCCTGCGATGCGCCCTCTATCGGATGCTGGTTATTACCCTCTTTACATCATATTTCTAAAAGCCAATGAAATATCGTTTTACAAACAGTTACGAATACACATGAAGCGATAAGCAGACATCCACGTGGGTTTCCATGTTTACCTTCTATTCAAAAGGTAGCGACCTTGTTCTATTTTTATCAAAGATGAAATGCTAAGAGCGATTTCATTCGTTGCAGTTAGAGCTGGCTGCATCCAATAAAAAAGCGTATCGGGGGAATGTAAAAATCAAGCTCGATCCGCCAAGGCTAGAGTAGCGTAGTGAATCGTCAGCCTTGGCTTGCAAAGTCTCACTAAGGAATAAGTCGGTTGTTGGGGAAAATGGATTATATAAAATGGCTTGCGACACGCGAAAAGAGACATTCGGACAATTACGTAAAACATTGTTTCGGATCAGCCTGCGCAGTTTACGTAGGCTAATCCGAAACGGCACTATACGTTTTTTACGTAATTTTCTGTTTTGCCAAGTCTATAGTAGCACAAAATTTTATTTGTAGTCGTGAATTGCATTCTTGGATATTACCCTGCACGGACTGCTGATCAGAGACGACACGACACTTTACCTAAATTTCGGAATTTCCCTTTTCGCGTGTTGCAAGCCATAGCTTTATAATGTCCTTAACCCTTTACTCCATAGAAACTAATTTCTACGCATTGCTTGGAAAACGATGTGGCAAAAAGTAAAATTGCTCGTGACGAGCAATTTCACCTTTTGCCACAATGTTTTCTACACTATTTAAAGGTGTCGTGTAAACATAAGAAACTGCTTCATCCTTGCTGTTATTTAGGGTCAATTAGAGATACCATAGAAATGCCTTATTGGGTAAAGGGTTAATTATGTGATGACTAGATTGATATAGACAAGCCTGGGTTGCATTCCAATTATTCCCCCCCCCCCCCGCCTTTTCATGTTCGGACGTTGCTTTTTCAAACGATCATCAGTCCAATGCTATAGATATACATAAACCGTGAAAGGACACCGCGATTCATTTATTTATTTATTTAGAAATCGAGACAGATTCAATTGTTGAGGCATGTTCATTTTGTCGTCTGCAAATGCTTTGAATTTGGAAAAGGCTATAATTTTGTCGTTTTGTTAAGGTTTAACAGCGGTCATTTAACTGATTTTTAGGACAAAGGATAAAAGCTGAATGTAAATGAGTAAGTGTATCTAGAACAACATGGATTTTTTTTTTTAATCTTTCTTTGCCATAAAAAAACGCCACAGTCCAAAAATATAATTTAAAGATTTGGTTTTAGAATAAAGAAGATTAAATCTAGATATATACAAGTTATTTTGCATATCAAAATTTTCACAGTTTGCGCTGGATCTAGCTATACAGATACATGTAGATCTAATTTTGAAAAGGGAATTATATTGGAATGAAAGGAGATGAAATAACGTTTGCTCTTTGTTTGACAGATCTATGTTCAATATTTTAACAGCAACAAAGCCAGAAAAAAAAAAGTTTAAAAGCCTTGATATGAACTCAAAATAAACTAGAAGTTTGTCGAGTCAAAATGCATAGTAAGAAATATTCGACGGGAAAAGAAAGGAAATTAGACCAGACCGTCCCCGTAGCAACGTAATATTTTTAACGAAATTATAAAACAGAAAATATCAATAATATGTTTTTAAAGTCTGATATATTATTCAGACATTATAAACAATAATAGAGAAAAATATAAAAAAGGAAATTCAAAAAGTATTTAATTATCTTATTTACATTTTTACTTTGAAGTTTTCGTTCCCTACGAAAGTCTAATCTAATTGGCTGATTGATTTGTGTCAATTAGAGACGGGGTTGTCAATAAATCTGCAAGACTCTTTTTGAAAAAAAAAAGAAAAAGAAAACATGCCTCTAAAAGGTGGAAAAAGTTACGGTACAAAAAGACAAGAAATGGCGAAAAACGCTGAGAGATTGGGTAAAATGAAAAACTGTCATTGTAAGTTTTTATTTTTTTCGTCAATTGTAAACTAAACGTTTTAATTGTGAAAAAGTGGCATAAATATCGGATAGATATCTAGAATGGATATTTAATACTGACTCCATTTATATCTTTTCTGTCATTGAATAAATATGTTGCACTTTACTTCCAATAAAAATTAAGATGAGAAAAAATATATATTTTTCAACTTTCTCGATTTTGAAGTCAGAAGGCACATAGGTATATACAATTATCTACCTGTTTCTTGAAATCTTCTATAGGCGATTGCCTCTTGGATTCATTTCTTTCAGTTTGTCCATAATGCCCGCTTCCAGTCTTCAACACAGAGGACGAAACATCACAGGATTGTTTCTCCACTCTTTGTTTAAAATACTTTTAAAACTATTTACATTTTTGGCATTCACTAGCTCCCCAGGCAGATTATTCCAGTGTGTAATGACTGGTATTGTTTACAAGTGATGGAATATAACTTTGATAGGGAAAACAGTAAAACTAGAATCAGTCAGTGACTGTTAATTTGCCGGTGCTGCAAGCATTATCAGACTGATAATAATATCTGTACTTTCAAATGATCTGAATGAAATTGGAATTCTATTTAAGCTTCCATAGTGTTTACTTCTGGCAGCTGGTTGGCCTTTAAACAAATATAATTATACTGACTGAGTTCTTAAAAATAACACACATGTTGAAAGATACTTGTATTAATCAAGCACCTGCCTTAAACCTTTACCAAACAAATCAGAGTTTTAATGAGGATGAGAAAGAAAACTTTTGAAAACATTGTAGAAAATGCTACTTACAGGCATTTCCTCCTTTTCCCACAATGTTTTTCTACCCTTTCAGTGTATTCTTTTTTTTTTTAGTCACACTTTTATTGTTGTCTGCAGAGGCATTTAATTTGGATAAAGTTAAAATTTCTTCACTTGATAATGAGCTAGTCAATCACCTGTCTTAAGCAAGCACTTTTAAAGTGTCCTTTGGGTGCATGCTGAATACTGATTGGTCGATATTTAAATGATCCCACATTCACAACTTACAGAGTATTTCTTTTCATCGCTCATTGGCTCAGTCTGTCATGCTTATTGCAGGACACCATTGCCTGGCCGCTTTGAATCTCATTTCTCACTAACCACTGATCTTTGTTTCAGTGATGGTAAGGTGGGAAAGCAGTCAGCAGTCTCAGAAGAACATCCTTCAAAGTACTGGTAATAAAAACTCTGGAAAAATATTGATAGGTGTACTGGTTGCTGTGAAATAACCTAAATAATGTTGAAAGCAATATTGAATACCATGCGAACAAACTAAACATTGTTTTTTCTATTCCGTTTCAGACTCTAAACATGAGGTTGAGAGACTGATACAGCTTTTCAGAAAATTCACAAAAGGTCTGCCTACAAACAAAAGGGGTAATATTGGACTAGACAGGATCAAATTCACAGACATCTTACACGAGTATTTTGGCATGACAGAACAAGTGATGAATGAAAAAGGTAATTAAAACATGCAGTGCTCATGATACAAGATTGTGTCAGTACTTCCTTTTTCCATTTTAACCCTCTACAGCACAATGCCGACTTTTCATGTTCCTTGAAAACATTGTGGGAAAGGAAGAAAATGCTGGTAACCAGCATTTTCTCCTTTTTCCACAATGTTTACTACCCTATCAATAAACAATTGTACCATTTGAGCCACATTGAAATTTTTGTCTACAAACACTTTCTATTTGGACAAGGCTAAAATTTTGTTGTCTGGTAAAGGGTTAAAACTCTTCAAAATATGAATCTATGTAGTTAGATCACTGGTCTGAAGCTGCACTGGTCTATCTCAAAACAGCTAAATAAGCAATCCCTGAAAGTACTCATGACCATTGCGTGACAATATGGTGAAAATGCTGGTAGCCAGCATTTTCTCCTTTTCCCACATTGTTTTCTGCCTGATAATTTTCAGTTTTCAACGTATTTAACATGGACAGAGATAGAGTGACTTTTGGACTTAATTTTGGGCTGTTTTTAATGCTCCAGTCAAGTGTGACAATTTTCCTCGTGAGGGAGAAGCGCTGAATTCCTACAATGTGGCTTCCCAGTTGCAATACTGAATATCTATTTCATGTTGTTTTTTTTTTTTCTTATATTTTTCAGTCTTTAAAGCATTTGACATTGACAATGACGGTGTGATCAACGAAGATGAGTGGGTGCTAGGAATGTCTGTGTTTTTGAGGGGAACAGTGCCAGAACAGGCTGGTTGTATGTATCAAAATATCTGTGTTCATTCATTTATGGGCTTCTTAGTTTTCAAAAAAATATCTTCTTTTTCTGTTAACTCATTACCAAACAACAATATTATAGACTTGTCCAAATTGCAAGCATTTGCAGACGACAAGATAGAATTGATTGAAAATTTGAAATTGGTTTTGTAAGGGTAGAAAACATTGTGGGAAAAGGAGAAAATACTGGTTACCAGCATTTTCTCCTTTTCCCACAATGTTTTCTAAAGGCTTCTTTCTCAGGGGCGTCAAAAGTAGGGATTGTGTGGTAATGGGTTAAGTTTTCGGGTTTAGGAAGAACAAATTCCGTCAGTTATGCCACCTCTGCAAATGCTTTTAGTTTTGATGAATCTGGGATTTATTGTTTGGTTGAAGAGTTGAATGCACTTTCTAAATCAGGAATATTTCCAAAAAAGATATACTTGACAGTGTAGATCTTCAATCAGACTGCATGTTCTTGTCATCTGATTTTGATTTACATTATGCCTTACATGCAGTCTGATCTTTATCAAAATTGTATGCTAAATAAAATTAGTTTTCATTCATGCTATAAAATTTTACAAGTTGAAGGGTTTTTGTCACCTGGTTAACCTTTTACCACACAATTATGAGTTTTAACAACCCTGAAGAAGAAGGATTTTGAAAACATTGTAGAAAAAGAAGAAAGTGCTGGTGACCAGCATTTTTTCCATTTTCCACTGTTTTCCTCTCCTCCCACAACAAATCCCAAATTTTGAGTCATGTTTATTTTGTTGTCTGCAACTGCTTTCAGTTTGGACTTGTCTAAAAATTATTGTTGTTGAGTAAAGGGTTAAGATTTGATATTTTTCCACACAGTCATGTGTTTAAACAATCCTGGAAGATAGCTTAGAAAATATAGTTTGAAAATGCAGGTTACCAGCATTTCTCCTTTTCCCACACCAGCATTTTCTTCTTTTCCCTTGATGTTTTCTACTCAGTTAAAGACAGGGTCAGTCATTCGAGCCACTTTGATTAGTTGTAAGCCAGTGCTTCAAATTTTGACTAGTCTAAATTTTCTGTCATATTCGAAAGATTTTAAGGCATGCATTTCATTTCAGTTTCTTTTAGGGTTTATGCAAGCAGGAAAGATGGTCAATATATTTCCAGAGAAGACATGCTGCTATTGCTCAAGAATACAGTTGTACAAGTAAGTAATTATTGACTAACTGTCATCCCCCTTTCTGTGGATATCATTCTTCTGTCAAATTTCCGAACAGTCTGTGCATCTTTTGCATACTTTTGAAACGTTTCCTGTACAATATATACAGCCTTCAGCAAAGGATACCACTGGTCTACATGTGCTGACATCCTTTAACTCTTTACCAAAAGACAAAATTATACACTGGTCCAAACTGAAAGCATTTGCAGATGACAAAATAAACGTGACTAAAAAACTGGAATTTGGTTTGGGAAGGGTAGAAAACATTGTGGGAAACGGAGAAAATGCTGGTAACCAGCATTTTCTCCTTTTCCCACAATGTTTTCAAACGGCTTCTTTCTCAGAGTCGTTAAAAGTTGGGATTGTGTGGTATAGAGTTAAACCCCCTTGTCAAAGAGTAAGGCTCATTTATAAGTTTGGCTGTATTCAAAGAAAATGTCAAGGTGTTGCTGTATCTATATCCTTGATTGGGTCTTTGCTGAGGAAAAAGTATTTGAAGATATTGTGGGAAGAGGTAACCAGCATTTTTGTCTTTTTCCTACAATGTTTTCTACCCTATCACAGACAATTTCCATACCTTGAGTCACATTTAATTTCATTTTGGACAAGTCTAAAGATTTGTCCCTTGGTAAAGAGTTACATTGTGTGTTATTTAACAGCAATCCCATGAAGAAGATGCAGATGATGGGCCAAAGGAGCTAGTGGAGATGACTCTGAAAAAGATGGTAAGTACAGGGTGTTTCATAATAAGCCATACACTTTTAAACCTTTGTCCCTTTTTTTTGTTTGGACAGCTATTACATAAAGGATGGTATCACATTAAAGGTGGCCCTTCAGATTTTGGGACAAAAATTATACAAAAATACACAAAAATACCGGTAATCTTTATACTCCCAAAGCCTTATTATTTTCATTCATAAAATCCCAGTAGTGGAAAATCATCCAACAACAAGAGAAATTAGAGATTTACTACAGCCCAGGTCAACACCGACAGGAAACGCAGTCTAGTTTACATGAGTAACTTGCTCAATTACATACTGGAAATACACAGACAAAGTTTCAAACATAGCGTGCAAAGGAGACATTATGGAAAATAATTATATATTTGTAATTTTATGGAAGTCAAGCGTCATTAGTCCCATGCCAGTCACTTAACATTCCCACAATGTCTGTTTTGATTTTTGGTGCGAAATCTAAAAATAGCTTAAGGGGCTATGCAGCCTTTTAAGGGAATACGACCAAAAAAATTTTTATTGTAACATTATGATTCTTAGCCCATTACCACACAATCCCTACTTTTGACACCCCTGAGAAAGAAGCCTTTTGAAAACACTATGGGAAAAGGAGAAAATGCTGGTAAACAGCATTTTCTCCTTTTCCCATAGTGTTTTCTATCCTTCCCAGAACAAATTTCTATTTTTTAGTCACCTTTATTTTGTCGTCTGCAAATGCTTTCAATTTGGACCAGTCTAAAATTTTCTCGTGTGGTAAAGAGTTAATTATTGATGATTTGTATTGTTTTTTCATATAAATTTCAGTGATATATATATATTTTTAATTTGGTGTGATGTGAAAAACATAAATACCCACCTTTAACCCATTACCACACAATCCCTACTTTTGACGACCTTGAAAAAGAAGCCTTTAGAAAACATTATGGGAAAAGAAGAAAATGCTGGTAACCAGCATTTTCTCCTTTTCCCACAATGTTTTCTAATCTTCACAAAACAAATTTCAGATTGTCAGTCACATTTATTTTGTCGTCTGCAAATGCTTTCGATTTGTACAAGCCTAAAAAATTGTTGTTAAGTAATGAGTTAAAGGTAAATGTTTGGAGTTTTACATGTACAAAGTATAACCATGTGAAATACACTGAAATCAAAGTAATCACCCTTAGAAAATAGTGCCTAATTACCGCATATACTCAAAATAATGTCCATTTTGACATCACAGTCGCTGTACTTGTTTAACAAAGTGGCAAATTTTACATGTGATCTTTCTTGTTTCTTGCCATATTGACAGATTGAATTCTTCTGTTGATATCTATTGCCTTTTTTAGAATCACCATTTGGGAAATACAAAATTACCTGACTGATAATATTATATCACTACCAAAAGATGGTTCAGCTCAGGTGTTTTCTCAAACATCTTGGGCCATTGCAATAGCTCTCTTGTCCCTTGTTAACTCTTTACCAAACCACAGAATTTTAGGCTGGTCCGATTTCAAAGCATTTGCAGACAACATAAGTGATTGAAAATTCGAAATTTCTTTTGGGAAGGGAAGAAAACATTGTCGGAAAAGGAGAAAATGCTGGTGGTACTTCTTTCTGTGAGGTATTGCCAGGTGCATGTGGTACTTTCTTTCTGTGAGGTATTGCCAGCTGAATGTGGCACTTTCTTTCTGTAGGGTATTGCCAGCTGAATGTGGTACTTTCTTTCTTCTCCAGGATTTGGACCATGATGGGCGATTATCAGAGGAAGATTATGTCAAAGCAGTTCAGCTAGAGGAACTACTGATTGAAGCCTTAGGGCCATGCCTGCCAAATAAAAAGGTTGGTATATCCTCTCCTTAAAGTTTGCTTTTTAATATACTCCCAACAACAAAGTAGGGCATAGGGATACTATAGACTATGCACACTTGTCTCTTAAGTAAACAGTACATGCCATTTAACTCTTTACAACACAATGCTGATATTTGGCGACCCTTAAAGAGGAAGAAGCCTTTTGAAAACACTGTGGGAAAAGGAGAAAATGCTGATAATGTTTTCTACCTTACTAGAACCGAATTCCAATTTTTGAGTTATGACCATCTTGGGACTGCAAAAAGTGTCAACCCTGGTCAGACAGTAAGGATTGCGCAGGCTGACCAGGGTTGACACTTTTCGCTTTTATAATATTTTCTGTATGAAAAATGGCCATACTACCTTACTACACAATCATTCTTGAATTATCAACATAAATTGACCTGCACTATCTTTGATCTGTTTTCATCTAATTGATGTATGGAAATCCCAGGTTGTCCCTTTTTGTGTGATGGGTCACATATCAAGTTCTTCATTTTATCTTTTCAGTGCAAAGATTTTTTTCTGGAGCTTGTTGCTGATGAAAAACCCAAGTCTAGATTGAGTGGGAAGAATTAAAGTGCTTCGTTCACACAGGAGGACATTATTGTATCAGGGAACACATGACTTGTGAAGAATTATGTTTGAACATTGTATGTCGGTGAAAACCTGTCTTATGGGGAATTGTGTTTCAACTTACAGATCATGGTTCATCTCTTTTAACCCTTTACCAAATGACAGAATTTTAGTATGGTCCAAATTGAAAGCACTTGTAGATGACAAAATAAATGTAACTCAAAATTGAAATATGTTTCCAGGAGGGTAGAAAACATTGTGGGAAAAGGAGAAAATGCTGTTTACCAGCATTTTCTCCTTTTCCCACAATGTTTTCAAAAGGCTTCTATCTCAGGGTCCTAAAAACCAAGGATTGTTTGGTAAAGGGAAAATGCCCCACCCACCCATCATTATTCATTGCTAACATTCTACCTATCAAAATTCATTCAAATATCCCCACCCACCACTGCAGGTTTGTTTGTATCGTCTGTTCATCTTTTTTTTCTCCCCACTTTTTAACCCTACACCCCCACAACTCTGCATTTACATTTTCTTCTTCTTCTTCTTCTTCGACCTCTTCCTCTTTTCCTTCTTCTAAATACATGTCTTACTGAAGAAAGCATGTCCATCAATTGCGTTTAATCATGACCAAGATAGTCTTCCAAATCTCCTCCCAACCATCTGGATTAATTTCTTACACTCTCCCTATCACAGTTCCTTCAAACACACCCACCCACCCCTCCACTACCGTATTTTGGTCTTTTTCTTTTTTTTTTTCCCATTCATCCCCAAACTCTGCATTTATATTTCTTCTTCTTTTTTTTCATCTTCTTCTTATCCTCCCTCTCCTCTTCTTTGTAACAATCCTAAGTTTTCATGTTCGTGAGACAGCGCTTTGCAAATATACTGGTACAAATTAAAGAAACTGTTGGATGCTCACTTTCTTACGTCCGGGATTTAGCTTAAAAAGAGTAGAAAACATTGTGGATTTAGAAGAACATGTTGGAAGAAAAATGAAAATTTTTTTTTCCATGTTGTTTTAAAAAGACTTTTTAACCCTTTACCAAACGACAATATTTTAGACTGGTCCAAATTGAAAGCATTTGCAGACGATAAAATTAAAGTCACTGAAAATTTGAAATTTGTTTTGTGAGGGTTGAAAACATTGTGGAAAAGGAGAAAATGCTGGTTACCAGCATTTTCTCCTTTTCCCACAATGTTTTCTAAAGGCTTCTTTCTCAGGGGCGTCAAAAGTAGGGATTGTGTGGTAATGGGTTAATCAGGATCATGGAGACTGGGGATTGTTGGGGAGAAGGTAAAAGTATGTTATGCAAACAGTGTATTGATCATAAAATTTATTAATCATAAAGTTTATTAATCATAAAGTTTAGCTCTTTACCAAAGGACAAAATTTTTTACTAGTTTAAATTGAAAGCATTTGCAGACGACAAAATAAATATGAATTATGAAATTGAAATTTTTATTAAGAAAGGGTAGAGATCATTGTGGGAAAAGGAGAAAAATGCTTGTTACCAGCATTTTCTCCTTTTCTCACGTTTTCAAAGACTTTGTTTTTCAGGGGCATTTAAAGTCGGGATTGTTTGGTAAAGAGTTAAACACTACTATTACGAGGCATATTTATTTTGACTTTTTATGTTCCGAGACAGAATTTAGACAGGGCCTGTGGTTACTGTGTTGTCAGTTGCTCCATCATTCTGTCTATGTGTCCATGACTTTGATATTCATGGGGTATTGACTTGTGATTTATTGATTATAATTGTACATATGGTGTTTGACCCTTTACCAGACGACAACATTAGACTTGTCGAATTTGAAATCATTAGCTGATGACAAAATAAAAGTGATTAAAATTTAAAATTTTGTTTTGTGAATGGTAGAAAACATTGTGGGATAAGGAGAAAATGCTGGTATCCAGCATTTTCTCCTTTTCCCACAGTATTTTCAAATGGCTCCTTCTCAGGGTTGTTAAAAATCAGGACTGTGTGATACAGGGTTAACGGTGTGTTCAATATTTAGTTCTATTGTAGCAGCAAGTGCACTTATCCTACCTTTCGTTGAGTTTTAATTTTTATACCAGTACTTTACTCAATATTCTTTCCAAGCCAGTGGCTGCTTTCCCAAATAACCAACGTCAAAACAATGATCAGTGGTAAGAGAGGAAAGAATCCTGTAGCAAAGGCCATCATCAATTTTGAAAGAAATCTACTGAGCTTTGAATTCGAACAACTAAATCCCTTTTCTCAAGTCTTGTAGGAGAACATGGGGTCCAGGGTTCGATCCCTGGTCACGACCCCTGGCCCAGTCAATTTCTTTCTGAGGATTGATGATAGTCACTGCGACAGGACTCATTCTTCTCCCTTGTTTTGACTATGGTTATGTGGGAAAGCAGCCAGTGGCGTGGAGAAAAAATTGTGTAAAGTACTGGTAAAAGAGACTCGAGGAACTCATGGAAAGGTGCACTGCCTGCCTGCCCTGATATATAAATGAAATAACGTTGAAAATGGCATTAAACACCATACAATCGATCAATCTCTCAAGTTCTGTAAGCCATAGATCAGGAAGAATTTATTGTTTGACCAATATTCTTGTTTGTGATCATTGACCACTATTCTTATTTGTGATCATTGACCAATATTCTTGTTTGTGATCATGAGAAAAAAGATTGCTCAATTTCATAGTTATCCAAAGTAAAATATAGCTGTAGATCTATTTATTTTTGTATCTTGTGCACAATTTTGTAAAAAAAAAGATGAAAAAAATAAATCATGTAAGCTTTTAAGTTCTTGCCAGAATAAAACATCAGCACATTCCTTATCCAATATCCTTGTTTTATGACATTTTTGGAAGTCTGTCACATGCAACTTTAATCTTTTACCATACAATCCCAACCAATAACAACCCTGAGAAAGAACCATTTTGAAAATGTTGTAGGAAAATGAGAAAATGCTGGTTAAAAACATTTTCAGCTTTTCCCACAATGTTTTTTACCCTTCTCAAAACATATTCTTATTTTTGATTCACTCGTATTTTGTCGTCTGCAAATGCTTTCAATTTGGACTAGTTTAAAATTTTGTCGTTTGGTAGAGCTGTATCTTTCCTAAAATTTCAGACTGACCCAAATTGAAAGCATTTGCTCATGATATGTTATCCTTTTCCACACAACAAATTTTACATTTGTCTCGAGTCTTTACCACACAAAAAAAATTCAGACAATTTAAATGTGGCTTGACCACTTACTTCACATTCCCTACTTTTGACGCCCGAGAAAAAAGCCTTTGGAAAACATTGTGGGAAAAGGAGAAAATGCTGGTAACCAGCATTTTCTCCTTTTCCCACAATGTTTTCTACCCTTCACAAAACAAATTTTAGATTTTCAGTCACTTTTATTTTGTCATCTGCAGAAGCTTTCGATTTGGACAAGCCCAAAATTTTGTCGTTTAGTAATGAGTTAAAGAAAGAATTTGCCTTTCAATAGGTAGGAAACATTGTGGAAAAAGGAGAAAATGCTGGTTGCTAGCATTTTCTTCTTTTCCTAAAATGTCTGTAAATGGTTTCTTCCTCAAAGTCTTTTAAACTCTGAATTGTTTGGTGATGGGTTAAGAGCATTTGCAGACAGTATGTGTAATACGTCTCGGACGAAAAAGATTGCCTTTGAAGTGTACAAAATTGCAAGACAAGGAGCAAATACTGGTAAACAGAAATTCCCCCTTTCTCCACAATGCCTTCAAAAACCTTTTTCCTCAGGGTCATTGAAACAAAAGTTTGTTTTGTACTGGGTTAAATGTGGCGTAACCCTTTACACTACAATGACGACTTTTAACACCCCTGAGGAAGAAGGCTTTTGAAAACATTGTGGGAAAAGGAGAAAATGCTGGTAACCAGCATTTTCTCCTTTTTCTACAAAGTTTTCTATCCTATCAAAGCAAAATTGCACCATTTGAGCCACTATGATATAGTTGTCTGCAAATGCTTTCAATTTGGATAGGTCTAATGAATAAATGAATAAATAGCGTTTTACAGCCTGTCGATAACTTTGGTCATATTGGGCGCACTTATTTGGTATGGATAGGTCAAAAGTCGGGATTGTGCAGTAAAGAGTTAACCCTTTACCCCATAAGGCATTTCTATGGTATCTCTAATTGACCCTAAATAAGAACAAGGATGAAGTAGTTTTATATGTGTACATGACACCTTTTGATAGCACAGAAAACATTGTGACAAAAGGCAAAATTGCTCGTGACGAGTAAGTTCACCTCTTGCCACAATGTTTTCCAAAGGCTCCAACAAGCAATGCGTAGAAATGAGTATCTATGGAGTAAAGGATTAAGACCCCTTTTGTCTTTACCAGGCTTATATTAGTTTCACCAAGGACATTTTACATGTGACCATGGCTGGTCAAACCAGAGTTCCCTGGGGAAATTAACGATAGCCTTTACCTATGAGCTATAGAGGATCCATCTTGGCAAGCCAAGGCTGACAATTCACGATGCTACTCTACCCTTGGCGGATCGAGCTTGATTTTTACATTCCGCCGATACGCTTTTTCATTGGATGCAGCCAGCTCTAACCGCAGCGAATGAAATCTTTGATAAAAATAGAACAAGGTCGCTACCCTTCGTATAGAAGGTAAACATGGAAACCCACATGGATGTCTGCTTACAGCTTCATGTGTATTCGTAAGCGGTTTTTAAAATGATATTTCATTTGCTTTTAGAAATATGATGTAAAGGGGAGTAATAACCAGCATCCAATAGGGGTTGCATCGCAGGAATCTCGAAATCGGGCTCAATCAGCCAAGGTAAGATCCACGTAGTGATCGTAACCTTGGCTCGCGAAGATGTAGAGAGGACCCTTTTCCTACACAGGTATAGTAATAGGTTAGCTAGCTCTTTACCAAACGACAAATTTACAAAACTGGTCCAAAATGAATGCTTTTGTAGACAACAATATAAATGTGAAAAATTTAAACTGAAATTTGGTTTGTGAATGGTAGAAAACATTGCGGTCAAAGGACAAATTTCTGGCATTATCTCCTTTCACCACAATGTTCTCAAAAGGCTTCTTTTTCAAGGTCGTTAAAGCCCTGATTGTGTGGTAAAGAACTAATCCACTTTGAAACACAAACTCATAAACAACAAACGCCTGTTTACTTCTGTACACTTTTATATACATTAACAAAGATGGTATTCACATTATCATAGTAGTAATGGAAAACTCACAAATGCAGTTAGCTCTGATGCTATTTTCATGATTTTCCCTCACTACAGACAAGAACAAGTTAAAAAAAAATATCTTCGAAACAATCTGGCAATAGTGCACAAGATATGAAGTGACTATGTGAAAGAATGAAAAAAAAAAAAACATATTAACATCAACTCTAAATAAAATACCCCTCTGATTGAAATACAATGTAATGCAAGAATTATACATGAACTAATTATACCATAATGGCACACCAACCTCAATGCTTTACAAAACAATGATGAGTTTTAACAACCCTAAGAAAGAGGCCTCTTGAAAACATTGTGGGAAAAGGAGAAAATGCTGGTAACCAGCATTTTCTCCATTTCCCACAATGTTTTCTGTTCTTATTATAGACAAATTCCATTTTTTTAGCTATGTTTAAACTGAGCTCTGTAAATGCTTTGAAACTGGACAAGTCTATTATTTGCTTGTGTGGTACAGAGCTTACACATTCCAAAATGACTCCATCCTGGACCTGTCCATTTTGAAAGCATTTTGAAATTGGCTTTAACTCTTTATTATCTGACAAACCTTTGACTATTTCCAATTGAAAGCATCTTTTCCAACTATGTTCTCTACCCTTCTAGAAACAAATTACAGTTTTTGAGTCACCTTTATTTTATTGTCTGCAAATGCTTTCAATTTTGCCAAGGCTATAAGCTCGTTGTTTGGTAAGGAGTTCACTCTTCCCCAAACAAAAAAATTGGGGCATGTCCAAATCCATATGCAATGCTGATGACAAATTCAATGTAGTTCAAGTTGTGGGATCTGCCTTTTAATGAGCAAGAAAACATAGTGACAAAATGATTTTAGAAGCCGTCTCAGGGTTGTTAAAACTTGAGGTTGCCTGATAAAGGGCAACTGAACATATGTCTTCCCAGCTTAATAAAGCAGATATACATAGATTTTTCAACAGACACTTTAAGTATTTGAACACCATTCAAGTTGCTAACATGACATGTGAATTTGGCTCTATAACTCCTTACCACACATTCCTGACTTTTAACGACCCTATGGTAGAGGCCTTCTGAAAACATTGTGGGAAAAGGAGAAAATGCTGGGTAACCAGCATTTTCTCCTTTTCTCACAATGTTTTCTACACTATCTAATACAAATTTCCTGATTTGAGTTGCTTTTAAATTGCCATCTGTAACTGCTCTAAATTTGCACAAGTCTACACTTTCCTTGTGTGGTAAAGTGACAAACACAGTGCAATGAAAGCGTGGTAAAGTCAACATTATTCAATATAGAGTGACGTCATTCTGTATAGAGTGATGTCATTCTGTATAAAGTGATGTCATTCTGTATAGAGTGATGTCATTCTGTATAGAGTGACGTCATTCTGTATAGAGTGATGTCATTCTGTATAAAGTAAGTGAGTTATTCAATGAATCAACATCTGCATCTGCATTTTTACTGTAAGTATGAGCTTGTTTTCCTTTCTTTACAGTTGGTCATGTTAGAACTGAAATAATCTTCTTTCTATCATGGTTTATCATTCCATAAACCAGGTAGTGAGTTATGATGTGCTATAAATAACCCACTCAGGCTGTTGCCCTCGTGGATTATTTATTGTGCTTCATAACTCAGAACTCTGCTTTGTTGAACGATAAACCATGATGGAAAGAAGATTATTTTTTAAAATACAGATAATCTGTTTATAAAAATTTACAAAATTCATAATTAAATAATAACATACAAAAAAATAGGGGTGATTGGCTTAGAGGCTCCTAAATTTAACCCTTTACAAGAAAATCCTTAGCTTTAATGACCTTGAAAAAGAAGTCTTGTAAAAATACTGGAGAAAGATGAAAAAAATGGAGTTTTTTGTCTGCAAATGATTTCAAAATGGACCAGTCTAAAATTTTTTTACTTGGAAAAGGACTGAAAAATCTTTACTATTCACCAAATGGCAAATTTAGGACTCACCCGAATTGAAAGCATATGCAGACAACAAATAGGATGAAGCCCAGATTATGATTCCTATCTTAAAACCCTATACCAAACAATCCCTGGTTTTTTCGACCCTGAGATAGAAACCTTTAGAAAATATAGTGGAAAAAGGAGAAAATGCTGGTCACCAGCATTTTCTCCTTTTCCCACAATGTTTTCTACCCTACTGAGAACAAATTGCCATTTTTGAATTACGTTTATTTTGTCGTCTGCAAGTTCTTTCAATTTTTGAGTTACGTTTATTTTTTCGTCTGCAAGTACTTTCAATTTGAACCAGTCTAAAATTTGTCGTTTGGTAAAGGGCTAACCTGGTAGAAAACACTGCAGAATAACAAAGGTTTGTTATACCTCTTTTTCAAGGTTAATAACCCATGGGATGGTATTTTGAATTACACATAATTACCAGACAACAAAATTTTAGCCTTGTCCAAATTGAAAGCATTTGCAGACAACAATTTCAGTATGGCTTAAATGGTGTAATTTTTCTTTGATATCATAGAAAACATTATGGGAAAAGGAGAAAATGCTAGTTATCAGCATTTTCTTTTTTTCCCCACAATGTTTTCAAAGGACTTTTTTTTTCCAAGAGCGACAAAAGCATTGTGCTGTAAAGAATTAAACATAACTCTAGTAGAAGAGCAGCAAACGTGTGAAGTGCCTATGAATGTAAAAAGCAGATAATGCACCTAAAAATACACAAGAAAAATACTCTAGACTAGAATGCTTCAGAAAACATTGTGGAAAAAGGCGAAAATGCTGGTAACTAGCATTTTTTTTATTTTCCTGTAATGTTTTCTATCCTTCAAATGACAAATTTTGTTTCTGAATCACATCTATTTCATCATCTGCAACTGTTTTCAAACTGCCCAAAGATTTTATTTTTGGTGTAGACTTAACTCTCTTCCAGTTGGCCAAATTAACCCATCACCACACAATCCCTACTTTTGATGACCCTGAGAAAGAAGCCTTTACAAAACACTGTGGGAAAAGGAGAAAATTCTGGTAACCAGCATTTTCTCCTTTTCCCACAATGTTTAGTACCCTTCGCAAATCTCAAATTTCAAATCTTAAGTCACTTTTATTTTGTCATCTGCTAATGCTTTCAATTTGGACAAACCTAAAATTTTGTTGTTTGGTAATGAGTTAACTCTTTACCAAATGACAAAATGTAGGATCTGAACTAAAAGCATTTGCAGACAACAAATCCAATGTAGCTCAAATAATGATTTCTGTCTATGATAAGATAGAAAACATTCTGGGAATAGGAGAAAATGCTGGTGACCAGCATTTTCTTCTTTTCCCTCAATGTTTTCTTCAAAGCCTCCTTCTTCAGGGTCGTTAAAAGTAGGAAATTGTGTGGTAAAGAGTTTAAGAGGAATTTGCTTTGTTGAGGTAAAATTAAAATAGTATTATCTGATATGGTCGTATCTATGGCATAATGTTTTTCACATACTACAAAACATTTTATTTTGGAAATAGAGAACAAAATGATATTTACCTATGCCTTTCAATAGCTGAAAATACAGCCTAGTGAAATTCAGAGAAAATCTTATGCAATACTAAATAAACCACCGGAACAGATCCAAGACAAGACAACACACTCTGTGTACTCTGATCTTGATCTATGCAATTGGCACACTCCCATTTCACCAGTTGGGCTGAAAATATTAATGCTTTGGCTGCTAACCCCCACTCAATGACCTTTAACTCTTTCCGAAATGACAAGATTTTGGACTAGTCCAAATTGAAAGTATTTGCAGACAACACAAAAAAATGTGAATCAAAAATTGAAATTTGGTTTGGAAAGGGAAGAAAACATTGTAGGAAAAGGAGAAAATGCTGGTTACCAGCATTTTATCCTTTTCCCACAATTTTTTCAAAAAGGCTTCTATCTCAGGGGTTTTAAAGGTCAGCATTGTAAGGTAAAGGGTTAAAGGACTATGTAGATCTAGATCAGACTGCAAAGCAAATGCAATCTGATCTATGATCTACACTGTCTAATAAGGAGATATCAGTATTCCTGAAACTACCTTTGAATGAACAAAATTTGGTTTTTACTATATACAATGAAAAATTACACTATAATGTTCAATATTTTGGCTATTGCCTTTCAGTGTGTGTCATTGCAGCCATATTATTTTACTAATAAACAGTTAAACCCTTTACCAAAAGACAAAATTTTAGACTGGTCCAAATTGAAAGCACTTGCAGACGACAATATAAACGTAACTCAAAATTTAAACTTTGTTTCCAGCAGGGTAGAAAACATTGTGGAAAAAGGAGAAAATGTTGGTTCCCAGCATTTTCTCCTTTTCCCACAATGTTTTCAAAAGGCTTCTATCTCAAGGTCATAAAAACCAGGAATTGTTTGCTAATGGGCTAAATAATATGACTGCAATGGTACTCGTTAAAAAAAAAACGTAGTAGTAGATAAAGTGTTTCTAACTCTTGAAAAAGGCAATAGCTGAATTATTGAACATTAGTGTGTTATTTTTCATAATCTTTTTAATTATGTAATTATTCCACAAGGAATTCAAAGTGTCACTGTGTTGTTTTACTATATGCTTGAAAATCACATTTCACTTTTGCAGCAGGAAGAGGGTTAAAGAGAAGAAAAATATCCCCCATTACACATACAAGGGCAGTAACTATTATCTGACTAGCACTCTTTCTTCATAACTGAAGTAAACCCTTTCCCTAATGCAAGCATTTATTTGGGGCAATTGCGCAACAAATAGATATGACAAAAAGCACTAGATGATATGCTCCTGCTGATAGTTTCTCTATTTAAAATAGAATTTTATTAACCACATGACAGATTTCAAACTAGTTTATATTGTATACATTTAACTCATTACTAAACGACAAAATTTTAGGTTTGTCCAAACTGATAGCA
Organism: Tridacna crocea; assembly: GCA_943736015.1. Classification (NCBI taxonomy): domain Eukaryota; kingdom Metazoa; phylum Mollusca; class Bivalvia; order Cardiida; family Cardiidae; genus Tridacna; species Tridacna crocea. The sequence goes on from OX031069.1 coordinate 25,081,055, forward strand.
TTTGCAGACGACAGAATAAGAGCAACTGAAAATTTGAAATTTGTTTTGTAGAGGGTAGAAAACATTGTGGGAAATGGAGAAAATGCTGGTTCCCAGCATTTTCTCCTTTTCCCACAATGTTTTCTAATGCCTTCTTTCTCAGGGTCGTCAAAAATAGAGATTGTGTGGTAATGGATTAAATGTGCCTCAATTGATTTGGAGTTGAAAAGGGTAGAAAGCATTGTCGGAAAATGAGAAAATGCTGGTTACCAGTATTTTCTCCTGTTCCCAAAATATTTTGAAAAGCCTGTTTGATACAGGATTAAGTCTCGACTGCTTTCTTCTTTTCAATACATCTTTTTACCTATGCTTTCTTCTTTTTTTATACACCTTTTTACCTACACAAATCTTATCTTTTCTGTACCAGCCTTTCAACCTATCACCTACAAATGCGGTGAGACCAAGAAAGTGTAATTTCAAAGCCCTTTTAGCCAGATCCTCTCATAAGAAAAATTAAAACAATGCAGACAAAAGCTCACACTTATTGATTTGTGTGGTATGACCTTTATCTACACAATCTGCACATGTACCAATTATCAAGGGTAAAAAACCCAATGAGGGCTTATATTCAAGCATGGCAACAAAATGCATTGCATATAGGGAAAATGGTTTTATGAACACAATATGATATGTATGACAGGCTTAACCCATTACCACACAATCCCTACTTTTGACGACCCTGAGAAAGAGGCCTTTAGAAAACATTGTGGGAAAAGGAGAAAATGCTGGTAACCAGCATTTTCTCCTTTTCCCACAATGTTTTCTACCCTTCACAAAACAAATTTCAAATTTTCAGTCTATTTCATTTTGTTGTCTGCAAATGCTTTCGATTTGGACAAGCATAAAATATTGTCGTTTGGTAATGAGTTAATAACCCTATGAGGCGAAGGCTATTTCTTTAAGTACCATAAAACAGTTACACATTACATATATTTGAGGGAAACAAAAACACTCTTTTTCAACAATTAGGAAATGTTTGTGGGAAAAAAAAAGGAAATTGTTTATTATAAGCAGATGTTCAAATTTTGATAAGTTTTCCCAACTGCCTCATTAAAGTGGTAAGTTGTACTTTCCAATAATTATAAAAGGAAAACACATCTATATAAAAAAAAATTTGACGATCTATAAAACAGTTTTTGTCCCAAAACCAAATATTTAAGATTCAAATTACAGAAATAAAGTGACACAAAAACTAACAATAACAACTGACAATGATTATGCTTAACCCTTTATCAGACAACGTAATTTTAGACTTGTCCAAATTGGAAACATCTGTAGACGAAAAGTTTGTAAATTGTTTTGGGAAGGGAACAAAACATTGTGGGAAAAGGAGAAAATCCTGGTAACCAGCATTTTCTCCTTTTCCCACAATGTTTTCAAAAGGCTTCTTTCCCAGGGTCGTTAAAAGTCGGGATTGTCTGGTAAAGAGTTAAGGAAAAGGTTTGATTTTTGTTTTACATTTCACAAATTCCGATTTCCAACAAGTTTATGAAAAACATTCTTAAACTCTGCAGTTGTTTTGAACGTTTCATTCTAACATACCATATGTACAGAGACATAGCTATCAATATGCAAACACACAGCTGCATATTGAAAATTTCCAGGGAACAGATTTTTTTTCCAATTATCACACACAAAAAGAAAACTAAAACCTTATTTCTTTGACAGATTCTTTATGGAACTGGGGCCTAGGACAGGACCCTCCACATCCCATTTCTGCACACAGCTCAAAAAGGGCTAGCTATGCTGCTGATATGCAGGTGATTTTACCTTTATGTCAAGCCCACAGGCTACTTCCAGAAAAAACAACATGGTAAATGGAGATATATCATTTTACCAAATGATTCTCTATGTGTTTAACCCTTTACTCCATAGATACTCATTTCTACACATAGCTTGTAGGAGTCTTTGGAAAACATTGTGGCAATAGGTGAAATTGCTCGTGATGAGCAATTTCACCTTTTGCCACAATGTTTTCTACACTATCAAAAGGTGCCATATACACATAAGAAATGGCTGTTATCCTTGCTGTTATTTAGGGTCAGTTAGAGACACCATAGAAATGCCTAATGGGGTAAAGGGTTAAACAATACACCATCAACCATACTGATCAGCCATATTCAAAGTTGATATTGCCGTCAAGTTGTCCACATTAAATTGGATTTTTTTTGTGGAAGTGAACTAATTTGAGAGTTTTGCTGAAGCCTAATGCATTTCATAGAGACAGTAATATGTAAATACAAATTTCAAGCATAATCTCTTAACAAAACAACAACGTTTTGGAATAGTTCATATTCAAAGCACAGATGAAAAAACAATGGGTGGAATGACTTGATACTCCTATGAAAGAATAGAAAACATTACAGGAAAAGAAAAACATGCTGGTTTCCGGCATTTTCCTCTTTTCCTATAATATTTTCAAAGACCTTTAATGGTCAGGGTTGTGAATTCAGTGGCTTAATGCAAATTACCAGCCCTTTTTTCCCCCATAATATTTTCAATTATCCTCCTCTTTCGGATCACGAAAACATGGGAACCATTTTATGGAAGGTCCATATAATAAATTTCACCTTTAAATTAAAAGCATCAATTCTAACATTTATCATCACAACATAAAAATACCTATTCAAAATCTGAAACTTTATGAAATATGAAAATACAGTATTAACCACACCTGTAAAAAGACATCATAAAAAAGCAACTAATTGGAAATTTATATAAACCTAGAAAAAACCTAAATTGTGTATTTATACAATGACTTCTCTATTTTGTGATATGAGCACAAATATACATTTTCTTCTAATGATGTAGGAGAAATAGTTCATTTTCTCCTAGGAAATGTAACAGTTGGACAAAATATGCTTGTTTTTCTGTGATGAAACAATGAATATGTGTTCTCTCCTATGTGATGTGAGAGCAAAAATACAAGTTCTCCTATGTGATAAAAGAGTAAGTATGCATTTTCACCTTTGTTCGCGGAAAAATACACATTTCTCTCTAATGTGATGAAAAAGTATGTATAAATTTTCTCAAACTAATTTACTCATTACCACACAATCCCCACTTTTGACGACCCTGAGAAAGATGCCTTTAGAAAACATTCTGGGAAAAGGAGAAAATGCTGGTAACACCAGCATTTTCTCCTTTTCAAACCATGTTTTCTACCCTTCACAAAAAAAATTCAAATTTTCAGTCACTTTTATCTTGTCATTTGCAAATGTTTATGATCTGGACAAGCATAAAATATTGTCATGTGGTAATGAGTTAAGAGCAAATATAGATTTTACCAATGTGTGTGAGAGCAAATATGTATGTTTTCCCCTGTTCTGCATAAGTAAATAAGCATCTCCCCCTGTGAAAAAAATGAACCTAATATATGCATTTATTTCCTTCTATGCAATTAAAAGTAAAAATGTAGTTTGTCTTATGTTACAGAAACGTGTTTTCTCTAAATTCCATAACAAGCAACAAATTTTTGACAAGTAAAAATAAAAAGCATTTGCAGGTGATATATAAAATGTACCTCAGGCTAAAATATCTATCTTTGATAGGGTTGAAACACTGTGGAACAAGGAGAAAATGCTGGTTACCAGCATTACCACACAACAATTTTGTAAGACCGGCTCAAATTAAAAGCATTCAGACAACAAGTATAATATGGCTCAAATGGTGCAATTGTTCTTCGATGGTCACCAGCATTTCCTTCTTTTCCCACCATGTTTTCTACCCTGCTGGAAATAAATTTCAATTTTAAGTAACATTTATTTTGTTGTCTTGTTTCTAAAGTCCTTTTTCCTTGGGGTCGTTAAAAGGCATCATTGTATGGTAAAGAGTTGATACAAATTATACAAATTAATTATAGAGTTTATTTCATCAGCTTGTGGTTAATATGGGGAAATATTTGCCGAACAAGGGAAAGGTCTGTGAAAATAACGAGTGCCATAAGGCATAACTTATTTTCGCAGACCTTCTTCTTTAGAGGCAAATATGTCCCCATATTAATCACAAGCTGATGACATAAATTATATATTACATTTCCTCTGATTATTTTGTCAACGAATGCTACTTTTAAAACTAGTGATCTGAAGTTAATTAACCAGATTTTCGGCAGGAGGAAAATATTTACTGTGATAGGGAAACAATTCCCCCCAGATTAATTAAACAAGAGGGCCACTGGCTAATTCGTAAAAACACTACAAGCCAAACATTACATTATTTGGCCAACTGGTTTCAAACTTGAGGGCATACAATTTTTTTCCATAAAAACCAACAAAAAAGTTGTGAGCCCTGGGCAAATCCAGTTTTGACCACAAAGCTATAATTACTTGAATCCTGGTGGAGGTCTACAAGATAAAGCCCCATACCAAATAATACAGGTCTAGAATGTGTGGTTATAAACAAGAAGATTTTCGAAGTTTTCTCAATAAAAGGCCCTGTAAAACATAAAATCCATGAGACAGGGCTAAATTTAGTGGTCCCAGTCTTTATTATGGTTAGTAACAAGATGACTTAGAAAGTCATCACAAAAGCCCATGTAAAACTTGTGACCCCTGGTGTGGGGACAAACTTGACCCTAAGGCTATAATTTGGGCCCTCCTGGTAGAGGCCCACTAGATAAAGCTAGATGCAAAATTTGGTAGCCCTAGGCCTTATAGCTAGGTACAAGTAGATTTTTAAAAAATTCCCAATATGAGCCCATGTAAAACTTGTGACCCCCAGGACAGGGCCAAATTTGACGCAAGGGCTACAATTTGGGCACCTTTGGTAAACAACCACTTGATAAAGCTAGATGCAAAATTGAGTAGCCCTAGGCCTTATGGCTTGGTACGAAAAGATTTTTAAAGTTTTCACTATATAAGCCCATATAAAACTTGTGACCCCCGGGGCCGGGCCAAATTTGACCTCTGGGCTATCATTTGGGCACTTTGGGTAGAGGTCTACTAGATAAAGCTACATGCCAAATTTGGTAGCCCTAGGCCCTATGGCTAGGTACCCGAAGGATTTTAAAGTTTTCCCTATATAAGCCTAAGGCTATAATTTTAGCCATATAAAACTTGTGACCCCCGGGGTGGGGCCAATTTTGACCCCAGGGCTAATATTTGAAGGAACTTGGTAGAGGTCCACTAGATAGAGCTACATGCCAAATTTGGTAGCCCTAGGGCTTATGGTTTCAGAGAAGAAGATTTTTAAAAATTTTCAATATTTTTCAGTTTTGTTGCCATGGCAACCAGAGTTTTTGAAGGAATAAAATTCTTTCAAGGAATTCTTAAGAGAACCATGTCAGGATCATTTCTGTGAAGTTTCATCAAAATTGGATGGGTAGTTTCAGAGAAGAAGATGTTTGAAATAAAAGTTAACGCACGCACAGATGGACGGACAGACGCACGCACGCACAGACGGATGGACAGACGCACGCACGCACAGACGGATGGACAGACGCACGACGGACATGACATAAGCCCGCTGGCCTTCGGCCAGTGGAGCTAATGATGTCATTTCTTTACCCATAACATTTCTAAAAATAGACACATGAAATATAATATACTTTCTTCATCCACTGCTTTTATAAAATTTTACAAAGTTATCACAACTTTTTGCATTTAGTCATTTAGAGTACACTTCTCAAACTGAACTACAAGCTTGTGCTTGGTTCTTTCCCACTATTTTTGCATACTCTTATTCTTGTTGATTGATTATGCCTACACAAAAACACATTCACTTGATTGTTATTGTTGAATACTTTAGAATTTGCAATAATTGTTGATACATAAATAGGTGTGGCCGATGATTGATTAACCCATTACTACATAATCCCTACTTTTGATGACCCCAAGAAAGAAGCCTTTTGAAAACATAGTTGGAAAAGGAGAAAATGCTGGTAACCGGCATTTTCTCCTTTTCCCACAATGTTTTCTATCATTCACAAAACAAATTTCAAATTTTCATTCACTTTTATACTGTCATCTGCAAATGCTTTCGATTTGTTTTCTACCCTGCTGGAAATAAATTTCAATTTTAAGTAACATTTATTTTGTCCTCTGCAAGTGCTTTCAATTTAGACCAGTCTAAAATTTTGTCCTTAGGTAAAGAGTTAAGGGTCATTAAAATTTGTGATTGTGTGGCTATAGGTAATAGACAATTTGTTGTGTATACAGCTTGAGGGCTGTTTCAAGAGCTTAGGTTATATCGCTGTTAACAGTGCACCCACACATGAGTTTCCTGGCTTTCTCACACCAGCGCTGACAAAACTTCTCTTTCAAAGTTATGGACTATTTTCCTACTGCAAATTTACAGTAATGATCTGTTTATCTACATGGTATGACAACATCAGTTCAGTGTCACCATACTCGGTGCACCTGTTCATGCTTTCAGTGTGATCATGAATTTACAGAGATAAAAAATATACATCTGTATCAAGTAGAAAAAAAAAAAATCTCCTCTTAACCATTTACTCCATAGATACTCATTTCTACACATTGCTTGTAGGAGGCTTTGGAAAACACTGTGGCAAAAGGTGAAATGCTCATGACGAGCAATTTCACCTTTTGTCACAATGTTTTCTATGCTATCAACAGGTGTCATATACACATAAGAAATGGCTTCATCCTTGCTGTTATTTAGGGTCAATTAGAAATGCCATAGAAATGCCTTATGGGGTAAAGGGTTAATTGACCCCTGATCTTGAGACAGAAACTTTGACCTTGACCCGAATCTGTCGTCACCTTAACCTTTCTATCTTTTCCGCCGGCAGACTCTTTTATGTTCTTTGTGCCAGTGTTCCTGCTGACATTTAACGCTGCAGTAGGATGTATTCCAACAACAATGGTACATGGCTTCCTCTTCACAATTGAAACACTGAAATTGAACGTACAACTGTTTATATATTCTGTGTTCAACACTTTCCTTTCAATAGTCTGTCAGTTTTGTCGGAGTGACCTGTACATCTGTATGTGTTGTACTGATTGCTTATTGTCTATTTCAACTCTAATGCATGATATGGAGTTTGTTTCATCAGCTTGTGGTTAATATAGGGAAATATTTGCTGAAAAAGGGAAAGGTATGCAAAAATAACAAGTGAGGTAAGGCACGAGTTATTTTCGCGGACCTTTCCCTTTTTAGGCAAATATTTCCCTATATTAACCACAAGCTGATGAAATATAACTCTTAACCACAAGACATAAATTTAAATTTGTCAATAACAAAAGCCTTCAATTCACGAATATTTCCGCACTCAAAAAAATCCTTATTTGGTTAGGAATTTTTTTCCACACGCCTATATCTCGATATTTACAGTATACACTCTGAAAGTAATCAAGGCAACTGCTTACCCACTGTTTTTTCTTGGTAGCTGAGATAGACTCTTTGTGTTTCTGTGCCAATTTTTTCATCTCGTCTTTATACTGTTCCTTGCATTTATCTTCTGTCTGTCGTCTTACTCGATCCAACTCTGTCTGTAACTTACCCATGGCCCTAGATACTGCTGCCTGTTTGTCTTCTTCAAAATCTTTCTTTAGCTGTGAAATGACAAGATTTGTCTTTAACCCTTTACTCCATGGATACTCACTTTGACGTATCAACAACAGACAGCTTTTGAAAACATTGTGGGAAAAGGAGAAATTACTCCTTACGAGTGTGGTTTCCCACAATGTTTGCGACTCAATCAGTTATTTGTATCCTCATTTGTCCATATTTTTGACATCATATCTTTATTTGCTGCTGAAATGGAAGAGCAGATGACGTATAAAATGTGATTGAAACTAGAGCTGTCACTGCATGTGACTAAGTACACCTGCCAGCACTTGCAATTGCTAGAATTTTGCACACAGACGGACACACAGGTGGACACACAGGCTGATTCCAGTATAACCCCCCCCCCCAAAAAAAAAACAAAAAAAAAAAAAACTTGTTTTGCGGGGGATATAATAACAGGTTGTCTTTGATAAAGAAGAAAATACTCTGAGAAATGTATTTATGAGTCTAGTTTCTATTGGGTCATAAAACTATAAAACTTTTACCACACAATCCCTAGTTTTAACAAACCTGGGAAAAGTACCTTTTGAAAACACAGGAAAAGGAGAAAATGCTGGTCATCATTTTTATCTTTTCTTACCACGTTTTCTGGCCAGTCTAAGGCAAATGATATCATTCTTGAAATGCTATGGTTTGTTGTCTGCCATTGCTTCTAATTTGGACAAGTGTAAAATTTTCTTGTTTGGAAGAGAACCATAGGTTTGCTTGGTAAAGGGTTAATTTGTCTGGTAAATGTTTTAACTCTTTACCACACAATTCTGACTTTTATCAACCCTTTGAAAGAAAGCTTTTGAAAACATTTTTGGAAAAAGGAGAAAATGCTGGTAACCACCATTTTCTGTTTTTTCCAGGATGTTTTCCACCCTTCCCAAATCAATTTTAAATTCCATTATTTTCTCCTGTGCAAATGCTTTCAATTTCAATTTTGACTAGCATAAAATTTTATTGTTTGGTAAAGATTTAAATGTGTAACAAAATGTTCCAGAAGACAAAATTTGGAAATGCTGAAACTGAAAGCATATGCAGAGAACAAATTAACTGTGACTTAAATCATAGGATTTGTCACTGAAAGGGTAGAAAATATTGTAGGGAAAGGAGAAAATGCTGGTTACCAGTATTTTCTCCTTTTTCCACAATATTTCCAAAAGGGTTCTCCCTATCTGCCATTAAAGTAAAGGGTTGAAGTTTTCATTACACATGAAAGCATAATATAAACAGAGCTCCAGATAGAGGGAATGATCTTGCTTTCATAATTGAAAATATTAACCCATTACCACACAATCCCTACTTTTGACGCTCCTGGAAAAGAAGCCTTTTGAAAATATTATAGGAAAAGAAGAAAATGCTGGTTACCAGCATTTTCTCCTTTTCCCACAATGTTTTCTACTCTATCAAAGAAAAATTTCACCTTCTGAGAAACACTGAAATTGTCGTCTGAAAATGCTTTCAATTTGGTCAAGGCTAAAATATCGTCATCTGGTAATGGGTTAATAAATCTCCACTAATCCCAATGTTGTTGGCACTCATTTGAATCGTCTCATCAAGACGATTCTAATGAGTACCCACAACATAGGATTTGGAGGAGAAGTAATGGAATTAGAATGCCATCACTCCCTCTTATCTGGAGCTCTGATATCAAGTATATCATACCCTCTCCGATAACTCGTCAAGTGCTTTCTGTTTATTTTCCTTGTGTTCCTTTTCTGCTTTTTCCATTTTTTCCTTCAATTCACTAACAATTTTACTGTGTTTTGCATCACAGTTACATTGGCGTGGAATACTCGTAGTACTTGGATCCAACACTGGAGGTGGCTCCTCTATTTTAGAGAGTTCTTCTTCCTTTTCTTTTGGTGTTTCTTCAACTTCCTTGTCTGTTTGAGATGATGTGTTGTAAGTGAGCTGTAACACAATGCATAGAATATTAACCCTTTACCATACAGTGACGACTTTTAATGCCCCTGTGGAAGAAGCCTTTTGAAAACTTTGTGAAAAAGGAGAAAATGCTGGTATCAAGCATTTTCTCCTTTTCCAACAAAGTTTTCTACCCTATCAAAGCAAAATTGCACCATTTGAGCCACTCTGAAATTGTCGTCTGCAAATGCTTTCAATTTGGATAGGTCAAAAATTTTGCTGTGTAGTAACAGGTTAAGTTGCTACTTTCCAGAAGCTCATGTTTGTATTGAGCTGAGTGGGAAATTAGGTTGTATTGGTTGTATTGGGGTTTAATGCCACTTAAATAGCTAAGGTCATATCATGGTGGTCGGTAACTTGTGTTTCCTGGCTTCCTCACACCAGTACTAATACAACTTTCTTTCCAAAGCCACCAACTTCTTTTCATTTTTCATTGGCCCACCCATTCGGCGCGAGTACTGGTGTAGTTCCCAGGAAGCAGAATCGAGAGAGATTAGTATAAGTTGTAAGAACTTGTTTCTCAATCGATGTAAAATAAATATGTTTAAACTAAACTTCTTTTCTCACATGCTTCAGTAGAGGTGAGACGCGAAAATACCCCAGAAAGAAAGTTCACCTAGACCAGGCATCAAACTCACAACCACCAGGTCATGGGTCCGACACGCTCACCACTGAGCCATCGGGGCAGGCCCTGAGTGGGAAAATTTGATATCTTGTATAACAAAAGAATCGAGCAAGATGTACAGCCTCAAGCAATTACAAGCCATAGCAAAGTCACGACAACATAACATACCTTTGATTACAAAAAAACAAGCGGCCAAAATGGCCCTGGAATGCTCACCAGAATATTTGAGTAGATCATAGCCAGTTTTCATTTTGTAATTCCAAAACGTTTTCTTCAATAACTTCAATTAAAAAAACAAGAGCACCGCATGCAGGTGCCAATAGTTGGCTGTTGGGTGCCGGATATCAAGTTAAAATTGTAATTCAAAAAAGGGGCATAATTTGGCACCAAAGCATCATTTCTGTGAAATTATTTTAAAAATCTGACTAGTGGTTCCATAAAGGAAGAAATTCTAAGAATTTCTTTATGTCTGTATAATGCAAAAGCCCCCCCCCCCCACCATCACAGCCTTGTTTCTTGATGGAAAGTGACGTCTGGGATCATCCTGCGCAGACTGGACAAACACACAAACAGGCTGATTCTAGCATACCTCCAAAAACATTCGTTTTAAGGGGATAATGATAAATAAATATGTTTAAACTAAACCAAGGGGGTAAAACAATTTGACAAAGGTTAGCATGTGTGGACCAAGGTCAACACTTTTTGCAGAGGCATTAACCACTTAATACAGGGCATAGCTTAACTGTCATTATATGTTGTCCTACTCCGTAAGACAGAGTAAGTCTCACTGCTTTTATTCCAGTTAGCAAAAATGTTGCCAGTTTACCTTTTTATTGGTCTGTGACGCTGTTGAAGATACCGACAGTTTTGCCCGTTTAGCAGGAGGATGATATTCTTCTGTAGATGTCACCATGTTGGCATCTTCTTGAAGTGATATCTGAATCAAACAAAGATCTTGTCAATATATTTCTATGTCTATGGAAGTCAAACTTATTTCAACCCTCTGCTGGGCAACTCTGTATTTCACAGCCATTGAGGAAAAAGGCTTTGTGGGAAAACAAGAGTGCTGGTTGCCACTCCTCAGCTCCTTTTCCAAAATGTATTCCAGACCATCAAACCCTTTCCCAAACAATCCCTGTTTTTTACAAAGCCGAGAGAGGTTTTTGAAAACACTGAAGGAAAAGCAAAAAATGCTGGTGACCAGCATTTTCTCCTTTTTCCACAATGTTTTGTACCTTTTCAATTACACAAAAAACATCATTTGTATAATAATTTACTTTCATCTGAAAAAGCCATCAATTTCGTCTAGTCTAAAATTTTGTCATTTGGGAATGGGTTAACAAACAATTATGCATTTTAATAATCTTTGGGAAGACTTGAAAATATTGTGAGAAAATAAGAAAATGTTAGTAAACTGCTTTTCTCGAAATAATTTAGAGGACAAATTCTATCATGCTCTATTTCCAATACTGTTTCTCCCCTTTCAATGACAAATTCAAACATTTAACCCTTCACCACAGAATGACGACTTTTGATGACTCTGAGGTAGAAGCCTTTTGGAAACATTGTGGGAAAAGGAGAAAATGCCGGTAACCAGAATTTTCTCCTTTTCCCACAATGTTTTCTACCCTTCCAACAGTAAATTTAATTTTTCAGGCACTTTTATTTCGTCATCTGCAAATGCTTTTAATTTGGACTAGTCTATATATTTATCGTTTGGTAAAGAGTTAAGCTATTAATTAGTTGGTTGTCTGCAAAATACCACTAAACTTTAGCTCTTAAAATGGGAAAGTAGATCATTCTGTCATCTGATAAAGGGCAGTAGTGGATTTAGACATCTATTTAGACAGGTAGAATTCATGGAATTTATATTTGAAAACTGTAGAAAACATTGTGAAAAAAGGAAAATTGCTGATCACCAACATTTTCTCCTCCCACATTGTTTTCAAGACCTATTTCTCTCAGGATTGTTAAAACTTTGAACAGAACAGTAATTGTAACCGAATTTCATTTACCTTCTTACTTTTGGAACGTTTTGGTGTAGTACTACTAGATGTAACAGTATCTGACGTGTCCATTGACTCTTCTCTCATTCTTTCTTTCTTTTCCTTCTTCTCTTTCTTCGGTTTAGGCTCTTCTGGTTCGGAACCTTCCATTCTTTTACTCTTTGACTTATCCAGATCAGAGTCTTCCAATTTCTTAGTCTTTGACCTTTCTGGGTCAGAGTCTATCATTTTCTTCGACCTGGGCTCTTCTCTTACAGACTGTTCCACAATCTCCTCCTCTTCTTCATCATCTTCTTCCTCTTCAGCTTCTTTCTTTTCTTTCAGAAGTTTCAGATGAATATCAAGTTCATTTAATGACTTCACCAAACCTAAAAAATTTAGTGTGAAAAGTGTAACTGAGATACACAGACAAATCTTTTTAAGAGATCACCCAAAGGAACCTGTCTCTTACAACATGTGACATTGAACTACAACCTGAACACACCTAATCTCAGACCCATGGTCCGTATTCACCGACCATTCTTCAGAATATTCTTTGTCTTATTCTTCAAAATTATCTTATTGTGAAAGTTACAGAGCTTCTGATTGGCTAAATCAAATGATTTAGCCATTTGATTTAGCCAATCAGAAGTTCTGTTACTTTCACAATAACGAAATTCAGCCTATATGTCCTCACAGGCATATCTGAGATGGCACTTTACACCTAAATTAGATTTTGTGTTACAGTAGACTTGTGCAAACAGAAAATTAGATGAAAATGGAAAGTGTTGTTTTGGATTAGCCTGCGTGTACTGCACTTTATGCAAATGCCTCAATGCCCCTTTTCGTGTGTTGAAGAGTGTAAATGAAAATCATTAGCCTACTTGAACAATTTTCACTGACCTTGTGTCTTTTTGATACTCAGACTTTTTAATTCTGTTTCAATTGGTTTAATCTGTTCTTTCGGTAGAAAAGCTCGTTGGTGAAGACTGCCGAAGAACCGAACATCATATCTGTTGTTGTCTAAGTATCGAATCACCTTTGCTGGCCAATAGCTGTAACCCTTGATTTTTGCATATACAAGCTCATGAGGGGGATCCTGCATAATTATAAATAAAGCACAAAAAGTCATTTGACTCTAAACTAGCTAAATTTTAAAGTATGGTGTCCATAGTGGTTAGGTGGAGTGTCAGCCTCAAAGCTAAATGGTCCTGAGTTTGATATCTAGAAAACAGGAGCTCTACAAAAAACTTCAAAAAAAAAAAAAATCAAAATCTGTGATCATAAGATACTGGAAACTGCCAGGGTATTGCTGATTGAAAAATCTAACCTGCATCTGTCTTCAAGCCGTATATGAACAGTGGAAAATATGAGCTCATTAACTCATTACCAAACGACAAAATTTTAGGTTTGTCCAAATCGAAAGCATTTGCAGACGACAAAATATAAGTGACTGAAAATTTGAAATTTGTTTTGTGAGGGGTAGAAAACATTGTGGGAAAAAGAGAAAATGCTGGTTACCAGCATTTTCTCCTTTTCCCACAATGTTTTCTTACATCTTCTCTCTCAGGGTCGTCAAAAGTAGGGATTGTCATAAGGGGTTCAAGTTTTAATGAAAAATTCAAACTCTATGACCTGGACCTTAGGATCATTAGCATGGGCTGCGGGTATTGTTTTATTTTGAGAGAAAAAAAAAAGTGTTATACTATTTATGGGCAAATTCCATTGTATGGTTTGAAAAATGTGAGCTCAGAAAAAAAAGAAATTTAACATAAATGTGGATGCCATTTCCACTGCCAAAGCTAATGCTAATGCCAGTGCTGGGAGTAGTGCAATAGCTCCTTCAGGACTTTATCCAGGTAAGCTAAAAATATCTCAATAAAATTAATACTCACACAGGGTTGGGCAAACCAGTGCCTGGGTTTTGCATTTGACATATAGTAACAGTTCTGACACTGGGACATCTCATCTATCTGCAAACACAAGAAAATATATATATATTTTTTTTAACAGAAATCATATTCATTAAAATAAGTATCTACCTACATGTAAAAAAAACTCTTAAACTAAACACCATGTTGAACTATGCACATGACTAGGCTATGACATACTTAACTTTTGATGTAAAATTTCAGGAATGCTATACCATAAAATCTGTTTTAATGATCCTGAAAACTAAAGATTTTAAAAACATTTCAAAAACATTTGAAATTTCTTAACAATTACATTTTCTTTTCATTTAAGGATAAACCCTACTCTGAGAATCATAATGTACCTTTTCTACAGATCCTTTTAATTCTGGCAGTCTCAATTTACATTAAACAAGTACAAAGCTTCTGAAATCACTGTTAGAAAAGGAAAAAATGTTGGTAACCAACATTTTCTCCTTTTCCCAGGATGTTTAATATCCTTTTACGAGTAAACCCCACAATTTGAACTGTAACATACCTCATCTGCAAATTCTTTCAATATGGGCAAGCCTCAATTTGTGTTATTTGGAACAGAGTTGGATGGGTCTCGATTTTTCTGTTTGTATGGCAATGCCATTTTCAAACAAAGACATCTCATATAATAGAATAAGTGACAAATTGGGGGGTTTTTTTTGGCACAGCCCAAGGTTGCCTTCTCAAAGTCAACAAGCTGGCCTATCATACACAACATTAGGACTGCAAAGATATTTTATGAGACCCAACTGCAAAGAGTGTGCAATCATATTTTATATGATATATTCTGTGCATTCTGGTCTTGACCTAGAGAAGTTTAGAAGCCACAAGATGCAAGGTGTAAAATAAACAAGTACTCACATCATATTTACAATCTCTTATCATAATTCTTGCTAACTCTGTCATACCATCCTTTTCATCTATAATAAAAGATACATACATTTGTAAGTAAAAATAAAGATATAAATATGAACTATGATACACACATTTACCACTTAAATAGGCATTCAACTGTGGGCTGCAGCTGCATTACAGCAAAAGTTTCAAGTATAAGAGGGCCAATAACTTTGTCAAAAACAGTCCATACTCATTTGTTTTCTTCAATATGTCCTCTTTTGTTTAGAAAAATGACTGACACTGGTCTATGACGTAAGCCCGCTGGCCTTTGGCCAGTGGAGCTAGACATCCTTAAACGTGCCCTAAAAACCTTGAACCAATAACACTTACCTCCATAAATAAGAACCATGTTGTGAAGAACATTGTGGGCATCTGCAAGGAATTCCTCCAAACATTTATACTTATGAGCCATGACTTTCTGTTCCATCTTATTTAAGTCCATAGGTTTATATACAAACAAAGGCATGTGTTTCTTCTCTTCCTCCCTGTGACCTATTCTGTGTAATTCTCTAGTCTGTAATTAAGATAAAATTGATTAGCTCTATGAAAAGACAACATTTTGGAATGATGCAATTCCAAACCATTTGCAAACAACATGTTAAACTTCACTCAAAGAATAGATGTTGTCTTTAAAATTGTTAAAAACATTGTGGAGAGGCGGAATGCTGATAACCAGCATTTTCTGCTTTTCACACAGTATTTCAAAAGCTTTCTTTATGATGCTTCTTAGACCTCAGGGTTGTGTCATAGTGTTAGAGTAACAAAGAGGCAAAAAGTTTTTAGAAATATACATTTATCCCTTTTCCAAACAAGCCCTGGTTTTTAGGTGTCTGCAGAAAAAGTCTTTTGAAAACACTGTGGGAAAAGGAGAAATTGCTCATAACGAGCAATTCTCCTTTTCCCACAGTGTTTTCTACCCTTTTTTGATAACTTTTTTTAAGTTTCTCAGACCTCAGGATTGTGTCATAGTGTTAGAACAACAAAGAGGTAAAAAGTTTTTAGAAATATACATTTATCCCTTTCCCAAACAAGCCCTGGTTTTTACGTGTCTGCAGTAAACGTCTTTTGAAAACACTGTGGGAAAAGGAAAAATTGCTCATAACGAGCAATTTCTCCTTTTCCAACAGTGTTTTCTACCCTTTTTTGATAACTTTCTGCCATTTCCTCCAAATCTAAAATTGTCGTCTGCAAACTCTTTCCGTTTGGAAGGGTCCAAAATTTGTCATTTGGGAAAGGGTTAAGCAGAGCTCCAAACCGAGGGAGTGATTTTGATTTCAAAATTGAAAATTTCAATTATGCTCCATCAAACCTTTTCGATCGCCAAATACTGGCAAATGTACCCACCTTTTCTTTTAATCTGACAATGGTATAACTCAGTAATGTATTCAGCAACTTTCTTTTTGTTTTCTTCTTTTTTCTGGCAGCCTGTTAAAGAAACAACACAAAATAATGAAATTTACTTCTTACATATAAACCCCAAGTTTTAATAACCAAGAGACAGGAACTTTAGAAAATATATTATGGGGTAGGAGGAAACCCTGATAATCAACATTCTCTCCCAGTCACAAACTTTTTTCCTGCACTTTCAAAGATAAATACAATCAGTTTAGCAACAATCAATTTGTCTTCTGCAACTGCTTTCATTTTGGAATTTTTTCACATTTTGTCCTCTGATACAGACTTTAGAAGTCCTAATAATTAACCAAAACAACTACAATTTTCATTAACGCATTACCACACGAGAAAACTTTAGACCGGTCCAAATTGAAAGCATTTGCAGACGACAAAATAAAGGTGACTGAAAAATTAAAATCTGGTTTGGGAAGGGTGGAAAACACTGCGGGAAAAGGAGAAAATGCTGGTTACCAGCATTTTCTCCTTTTCCCACAGTGTTTTCAAAAGGCTTCTTTCTCAGGGTCGTTAAAAGTCAGGATTGTGTGGTAATGGGTTAAACTTTTGATATTTTCAGTCGCTAAACCAAGAGATACACAAATGTAAATCTTGATACATACATTGACACTCTTTTCAACAAGCAAGCTCCCTTTCTCACAATGTTTTCATTATAAATTTACCCTTTACCCACATGACTTTCAGAAGGAAGGCTTTTGAAAAAATTGTCGGAAAAGGAGAAAATGATGATAACCAGCAATTTCTCCTTTTCCCAACATGTTTTCTACCCTTTCTCAGAAAAATTACAAAATTTGGGCCACATTTAAATTCTTTGACTGTAAATGCTTTCAATTTGAAAAAGGCACAACATTAGTTGTTCAGTACAGAATATATACATGAACTATCATTTTAATTTCCTTTCCAGAAATTTGAACGAGGCGCAACATTAGTTGTTTGGTAAATATTTATACATGAACTATCATTTAATTTCCTTACCAGTATATCTAGATGTACCTTGTACCTCTTGTACAAGTTTGAAATGTTCAGAAAAACATATGTGCATATAATTGTTAACTTGCCTCCACACAACAAATTTTTTAACTCACTAAATTGGAAGCATGTACGGACGACAAAAAGATGTGACTCATTATGATTATTTCTGTCTCTAATAGGGTAGACGGCATTGTGGGAAAAGAAGAAAAATGCCGTTACCAGCACTTTCTCCTTTTCCAATAAAGTTTTCAAAATTGTCTTTCTTCACGGTCATTAACCTTTTACCACACAATCTCAACTTTTAAAACCCCATGTGAAAGAAGTCTGGTAACCAGCATTTTCTCCATTTCCCACAATGTTTTTTTCCCCTTTCTGAAACAAATTTAAATTCTTTAGTCACATTCATTTTGTCATCTGCCATTGCTTTCAATTTGGACCAGTCTAAAATTTTGTTGTTTGGGAAAGAGTTAAATCACAGAATTTCGTGGTAGACAGTTGAATTATCTCTATACATCCCTATCCAGACAGCAAAATTTTAGACTAGTGTTATAACATATGGAATGTGGTTCATACAATTGGGTTTGCCTGTGAAAGGGTAAAAAATAATACGGAAAAAGGACAAAATGCTGGTTACAAGCATTTTCTTTTCTTTTTCTTTTCTTAAAATGCTTTCAAAGGCCATTTACATGCATTTGGCTTTCTTACTAAAAGCTTTTGCAGATGAAAAAATGCAGTTTGGCTAGTACTGTGTGATTTGTAATCAAAGTACCGAAAATGAAATTTTTTTAGCCCTATTCACTATTCTGTCTGTTAAAGGTGGTATTTAGAATTTTTACATCTCACCAAATTAAAAAAGATATATATCACTGAAATTCATATGAAAAAATAATACAAATCATCAATAATTAAGATTCATGAAATTACAAAAAAAAATTTTTTTTGATGGTGTTCCCTTAAAAGGCTACGTAGCCTCTTGAAGTATTTTTAGATTTCGCGCCAAAAACAAAAAAGCATTTTGGGAATGCCAAGTGACTGGCACGTGACTAATAACGCTTAAATTCCATTACATAACAAACATGTAATAATTATTTTCCATAATGTCTTCTTCGGACCCTATGTTTGAAACTTAATATGTGTATTCCTGTATATAGATGAGTGAATTGATCATCTAAAAATAGAACGTATCTCCCGTCCGTGTCGATCTGGGCTGTAGTAAATCTCTTATTTCTTGTGTTTTCGGACGGTGTTCGACTACTGGCGTTTTACGAATGAAAATTAAAAGGCTTTGGGAGTATAAGGATGACTTTTTTGCACTTTTGTAAAATTTTCGTCCCAAAATCTGAAGGGCCACCTTTAATACACATACTTAAAATATGAAAAAGTCTCAAAATAAAACTCTATTAGCCCTTAACTCTTTACCACATAATCCCAAGTTTTAACAACCCTGAGAGAGAAGCCTATTGAAAACATTGTGGGAAAAGGAGAAAATGCTAGTTACAGCATTTTCTCCTTTTCCCACAATTTTTTCCAGCCTTCCCAAAACTCCAATTTTTCATTCATATTCGGGTTTTTACCATCAGCTTGAAAGTTTCAGTTAATTTTTTTAAGTGGGATAAGGGATAAGCAATAAATAAAAATCCTGGCTCTTTCATATTGAAAGCATTTGCAGATGACAAATCAAGTGTGGTTAAAATGACATGATTTCTCTCAGAAAAGGATGAGAACATAACAGGAAAAGATGAACAGCTGGTCACCAGCACTTTCTCCTTTTCCTTCACAATTTCATAAATCTTATTCCATAGGAATTTTCAAAGCCTTGTGTGGTACAGGAAAATTTCAGATGGGCCCAAATTGAAAGCAATTGCAGGCGACAAAATATACATGTCAAAAATTGAAATTTGTTTCTAACAAGCTAGAAAACACCATGGTTACCAGCATTTTCTCCTATTCCCTCAATGTTTTCAAAAGGCTTCTATCTCTGGGTCATAAAAACCAGGGACTGTTTAGTAAAAGGTTAAGACACAGAGAAAAGATTAAACAAGATAAAGAAAAATCCTGCAGTTTAGACAGAGGTCAATCAGAAAAACATTAACAAAAAGTTAAAAAATAATTCTTTCAGAGCTCCAGATAAGAGGGAGTGACAGTATTCTAAATCCATTATTTCTCTTCCAATCTTCTCGATGAGACGATTCTAATGAGTACCCATAACATAGGCTTTAGAAGAGAATTATTTATATTTTCAATTTTGAAACCAAAATCACTCCCTCTATTTTGAGCTCTGAATTCTTTGGGGAAATTCATCATAGTTCTCCAAAGTTCTTAGTAAGCTATAATTGGACACACTTCTGCTGATTTGCAAATGGTGTAGATCAAGATCAGACTGCAAAGGACAATTAATTTGATTTTGATCTACAGCCTGCAATTCTTTAACCCATTATCACACAATCCCTACTTTTGATGACACCGAGAAAGAAGCCTTTAGAAAACACTGTGGGAAAAGGAGAGATGCTGGTAACCAGCATTTTCTCCTTTTCCCACTATGTTTTCTCCCCTTCACAAAACAAATTTCAAATTTTCAATCACTTTTAATCTGGTCTTTTGCAAATGCTTTTAATTTGGACAAAGTTAACCTAAAATTTTGTAGTTTACTAACCTATCAAAAAAAAGTTGCATTGTTTCAGCTTTAATAAAATTGTCATCTGCTTATGCTTCCAATTTTGACAGGTCTGAAAAAATGTCGTTGGTTAAAGGGTTAAGTAATCAGAACATCTTGAAAATTTAAATTACATTTAGTCAACTGTTTGTAATTCAACAATAACACAATACAAGATGGGGGCATGCATGTTATATAGAAAGGTTTACAAATGATAAAGATCTTTTTCGAAGCTGAATCAAAATAATTAGTACAAAAAGACTTTAAAAGAGATATCAGCATTCACACATGCAGAAAATACATGCAAGTACTGTATAAGTGGACATTTTTGCGACTTGGAAATTTTTGTGATTTCGCAAATTCGAAAAATTTGCTCACTTTCCTATTCATGTCTTGTACTACAGGTATACCAACAAATGACGAGTGTCTTAAATTCACAAACATTTCCTTACGCAAAATGTCTGTAATTGGTAATTTCTAATTTTTTCGACACATGTGTATATCCACGTATACAGTATTCCATAACTTTGAAAGCTTGCTTCAGATGAACCATGAAAATAACTCTTTCCCAGATAAGCCCTGGTGCTTGATAAGCCTGGGTCTGAGGCTGAAGGCATTTGAAAACACTGTGGAAAAAGGAGAAAATGCTCATAACGCGCATTTTCTCCATTTTCCACAGTGTTTTCTTCCCTAATAGATAAAAATCCACTTTTCTAGCCACGCTAAATATGTCGTCTGCAAATTCTTTCGATCTCATCAGACAAAAATTACCTAATCTAGTAAAGAGTGAAGTATAATTAATCCTTTACCGCACAACTCTGGATTTTGACCTATCCCAGGAAGAGGCCTTTTTGAAAACATTGTGGGAAAAGGAGAAAATTTTGGTAAGCAGCATTCTCTCCTTTTCCAACAATGTTCTGTTTCACTTTCAAAGCCTGCAATCATCATTTGAGATGCATTTTGAATTGTTCTGTGCAAATCACATTCAGTTTTAGCGAGTCCATTTTTTTTGTTGTTTGGTAAAGGGTAACATAATAGAGGAAAACTACATGGAAAGGATAGTACCTTCTAATGAAAATTGCACACAGTGTGGGAAAATGAGTGCTTGCTTCCAACAAGCAACTGCTTTTCCCACAGTATTTGTCAAAGCTTTCTGCCAGAAGTGGGCACAAAAACTCATTACTTGCACATTAACTCTTTACCACACCATTTCTGAGTTTTAATGACCCTGAGAAAGCTGCCTTTCGAAAACATTGTGATTAAAGGAGAAAATGCTGGTAACCAGCATTTTCTCTTGTTACCAATGTTTTCTACCATTCCCAAACAAAATTTCAATTGTTCAGTCATGTTCATTTTTGTCTGCATATGCTTTCAATTCGGACAAGTCTTTAACCCTTTACCCTATAGCGCATTTTTATGGTATCTCTAATTGACCCTAAATAACAGCAAGGATGAAGCCGTTTTTTTATGTGTATAGGACACCTTTTGATAGCATAGAAAACATTGTGACAAAAGGTGAAATTGCTTGTCACAAGCAATTTCACCTTTTGCCACAATGTTTTCCAAAGCCTCCTACAAGCAATGTGTAGAAACGAGTGTCTATGGAGTAAAGGGTTAATACTGTCACATGGTAAAGAGTTAAAAGAATAAAAGAAAACGCATGAAAGCTCAGAGAAAAAGTACATGAAGCATAAAACAAAAACACAGACAAAGCAACATCATCTTTTAACTCTTCATATGCTAAATGAAAAATACGGAGCCTGTAAAAAAAGAAAAATGCAATCTGATCTAGGATCCATATTTTTCAATGTTAAGTTTGTATCTGCCAAATTTTTTTTAGCAACTCTAGACAATGAAGTCTTCGGTTAATTACATTTGGACTCTTCCTACATACTAAACAAGGGTCCTTTTATCTATTCATTTAGCAGACAGAGAGTTAACTCTTTACCAAACACAAAAACTTTTATCAGACATGTCAACTGAAAATACTGGCAGATGACGGGTCAACTGTGGCTCAAGCGATGAGATATGTCTTTCAAAGGGTAGAAAACATTGTGGTTGAGACGGGTAAACATTGTGGGTAAAGGAGAAAATGCTGGTTCCCAGCATTTTCTCCTTTTCCCACAATGTTTTCAAAAGCAGGCTTCCTCTGGGTAGATAATAAGCATGGAATTGTTTGGTAAAGAGTGAGGCAAGGGGTTGAGGCTTATTAATGATGAACTGCTATAAAAAAAGGCTTTACCTTCACTCCCTAGCATAAACAAATGATGGGGGGGAAAAAATGAAATAATAAAATCAAATAAGTAATGTTCCGCCTCCTTGGTTGATATATCTGTGTGTGTGTGTGTGTGTTTAACCCTTTACCACACAATGATGACCTTTAATGCCCCTGAGGGAGAAGCCTTTTGAAAACATTGTGGGAAAAGGAGAAAATGCTGATAACCAGCATTTTCTCCTTTTCCAACAAAGTTTTCTATTCTATCAAAGCAAAATTGCACCATTTGAGCCACTTTGAAACTGTCACCTGCAAATGCTTTCAATTTGGATAGGTCTAAAATTTTGCTCTGTGGTGACAGGTTAATGCCATTTTCAACATTCTTTCAGTAAAATTGCAGACCATTGTTTTACCTGTCCTTCCAAAATATTTTTCCAAAGCCTCTCAGAAGTGAGGGTCAGAGAGAGAAATGTATCTGGTTGCAGTGACGATCATTAAGTTCATTAAGAAATCTCCCAAGCTGGGGTTTCAAACAATGATCCCTTGATTCATCAAACAACTAATTAGGTCCTTATCCCTTGATGCATCTTTCATAATTATAACTGGTATTTCAGCCAGTGTGGATCAAAGATCAGACTGCACAAAAGGTGCAGTCAGATCTTTCATCTTCATTGTCCTCTTTTCTGAAACATTCTGAACAAAAGCAGTCTTGAATTTCCAATTATCTTGGCCTTGTTTCTAAAATTGCTAACAGGTCTATTATAGCACTCTGTGTACTATAACAACTTCTGTTGTTTAACAGGTGAAAATCAGACATCACAGAACACACAGTCTGATCATAGATGTACATGGTCTAATTGCTCACTAAGAATCTCAAGACTAAAGTCATTCTTGCTTGTGCCGTGTAACTGTAAATAATAAGGTAACGAAAGAGCTGTACAGACAGTTACACCTCTGCAAACTAAAACAAAAACAGGTAGAACAAGAAACATTCTGTCAGAATTTATGGCACAGCTCTTACAATTAAAAGTGTTAATGACTAAATAACATTTTAATTGCATATTTGGATATAATGGAAATCCTACATGCAGTTAGTATATAAACCTCACTATAACAGAGTTCTAGATAGAGGGAGTGATTTTGATTTCAAAATTTAAAATTCTGATTTTTCCTCACCCTACATTGTGGGTACTCATTGGAATCGTCTCATTGACACGATTCTAATGAGCACCCACAAAATAGGGTTTTGTAGAGAAATAATGGATTTAGAATGTCATCACTCCGTCTAATTTGAAGCTCTGCTACACTGAAATATCCCATATGTGTATGCATTTGTTTGTCTACTATCTAAAATACCTATCAAATGTGCATTTTCATTTCAATCCTTTCAAAGCCATATTGAAATCACTTTTGATTTATTTGCAGATACGTCAGAATCTTATCAACAACTTCAGATTAGGCAACAATTCTAAACTTGGCACAGTATCTTTGGCACAGCATCTTATATACTAGTATTCTTCTAACAACCTATGTAGTGAATACCTACTCATCAGAATTGTCTAATTAAGAAATAATCTTCTTCCTACTGTGGTTTATTGTTCAATAAACCACAGTTGTGAGTTATGAGCCACAATAAATAATCCACAAGGGTGATAGTCTGAGTGGTTTTGGTTTATTTATTCCACCTCATAACTCACAACATGATTTATTGAACGATAAACCATGATACAAAGAACATTATTTTGATTCTAATGTGGCCAATTCTTAATGAAAGGAAAACAAGTTCAAACTTGGAGTAAACACGCGGATGAAGACCATGTTCCATTGAATAACCCACTCATTCAATGACGTCACTCAATATAGAATGACGTCACTCTGCATGGATTGTCGCAGATTTTACCATGCTTTTCTTACACTGTCTTTATAGAGCCGAATTCGTGTGTCATGCTAGAACTGAAAACACTATATCAACACCACTGGGTTATAGAAATGCCACCATTTACTACTTAAGAACTTGATTACTCTATGATATCTAAGTAATATCAGCCTTTAAAACCCAGAACAATTTCTGAATGCAGCATATAGTTTTAAACATATTTATTTTACATCGACTGAGAAACAAG
Organism: Tridacna crocea; assembly: GCA_943736015.1. Classification (NCBI taxonomy): domain Eukaryota; kingdom Metazoa; phylum Mollusca; class Bivalvia; order Cardiida; family Cardiidae; genus Tridacna; species Tridacna crocea. The sequence goes on from OX031069.1 coordinate 25,105,358, forward strand.
TTCTTACAACTTATACTAATCTCTCTTGATTCTGCTTCCTGGAAACTACACAAGTACTGGCGCAGATTGTGTGGACCTATGAACACTCCCGAAATTACACCCTCTCCCGGGTATCAAATTACTCTACGATGTTTCCTACCCTTCCCAAAAGAAATTTCAGTCACATTCATTTTGTCGTTTTTAAATCACCAGATTCTTTAGGAAATGGATTAACAAAAAACTAGAGATAGATTCTGCCCTCCAAACAGTGGATACGTATCAAGCAGCACACACCAAGTTTTTATCAAAACATTATAATGTCATACTTACACTACACACAGCACATGTGTATGTGACTTCGTCTGTATCCTCATCCTGACACTCTGCATGGAACACACGCCAGCAATCGGAACATGCAAACATTTCACCGGGTCCGTGGCACTCAAAACAATACCAGTCATGACCATCATCATCCTTAAGAGAAATGAAATGCATACTTTCATTTTTTTAAATAATGTTTAACCCATTACCACACAATCCCTACTTTTGATGACTCTGAGAAAGAAGCCTTTTGAAAACACTGTAGGAAAAGGAGAAAATGCTGGTAACCTGCATTTTCTCCTTTTCCCACAGTGTTTTCTACCCTTCCCAGAACAAATTTCAATTTTACAGTCACTTTTATTTTGTCGTCTGCAAATGCTTTCAATTTGGACCAGTCTAATTTTTTCTCGTATGGTAAAGAGTTAGGTAACTTAGCCATATCATGGCAACATGGTTTGTACTGTAGTTTAACCCTTTCCCAAATGACAAATTTTAGACTGTCCAAAACTCAAAGTGTTTGCAGATGACAATTTTGAATTTGATGAGAATGGCAGAAAGTTTTCCGATAGGCTAGAAAACACTGTGGGAAAAGGAGAAATTGCTCATTACGAGCAATTTCTCCTTTTCCCACAGTATTTTCTAAAGACTTGTACTGCAGGAACATAAAAACCAGGGCTTGTTTGGGAAAGAGTTAACACTGGACATATCAAACTGTTTTGATCACATCACTGCAGTCGTTGCACCTGAACTTGTGTTTCCTGGCTTACTCACACCAGCACTGAAACAAACTTTCCTTTTCAATTCACTGACTACTTTTCTCTCAAGCATCCAAGGTAAGAGGAAACCACTGCATCATGAGTCAGATAATGCTAACAACTGCGCTACCCAGCCAGGCTCATGGCAACAACTCACCTACTCATGCATTTCTAGGTTTCTCGCCGCCCAGGTGGCTCAGTGGTGAGCGTGTCAGACTCATGATCTGGTGGCTGTTAGTTAGATACCCGGATGAGGCGAACTTTCTTTCTCAGCATATTTCATCCTTTCACCTCTACCGAAGCATGTGAGAAAAGTAGTTGGTGGTTTTGGAAAGAAAGTTGTGTTCATACTGGTATGAGAAAGCCAGGAAACACATGTGCGTCACCGACCGCCATGATATGACCTTAGCTATTAAAGTGGCATTAAACCCCAACACAACCAACCAAAATCCTAGGTTTCACCAGTCCCAGACTAGGGTTCTGAAGAGTTGTCCCAAAGGACACTTGGATAAAAACTAAGTGCTTTGAGTGAGAATAGCCTCTAGGGCTCCATTTGCTAATCCTACACTTCCACCAATGAGCCATGCAGAACCCCACAGAGAATGGTCATCAAAATAACAGCAAAACAGAGCTCCAGATAAGAGGGAGTGATGGTATTCTAAATCCATTATTTCTCTTTCAAACCCAATGTTTTGGGTACTCATTAGAATCGTCTCGATGAGACGATTCTTATGAGTACCCATAACTGGGATTTAGTAGAGGGTGACTAATATTTTCAATCATGAAATCAAAATCAGTCCCTTCTATCTAGAGCTCTGTAAAATACAAATTCATTATATATACTTTTAAGTATTTCAAGATAATTCATTTTCAAAGACAAATAGGATCATTAAATTTTGAGCCACATCACTTTATTTCTAATTTGCAAGCAAAAGCTTTCAACAGGGGTGAGTCTTGTTTCCTGGAAACGAGTAAAAAGATGCACAAACTTTTATTTTGTGGAACAGATCTTGTGATTGTATTCTTGACTATTTCCTGATGGTGTCCTGTTGCTTGACACCAATGGGTGAATGATTTAATTCCCACTACAACAAAATTCCTTTTCCTTAATGCTGATATTCATTGTACAGGATTTACTCTTCTCACAACTCATCAGTTTTGGCAATGCTTATAAAGGAAAGCTGTGAGAGATTTGGAAAAAATGTTGTACAAAGCACTGGTAAAAAAAAAATAATAAAAATCATGGACAGGTATGCTGGCTTCAGCAATCATTTTGGAAAGTGATTATGTTGTGGTCTTACATCAAAAAGACATAGGTGCATTACTCACGATCACCTAACAGATCAGAGTTCCAGTTTACCCTGAAAATAATTTTTGGTTGCAGGGGTATCAGTTATTCAGATCATGGTCGTAGCTAGGAATGTGGTCACATTATCATAACTTACAATTTCCACTTCTCCTGCATCTGGAATTCTGAATCCTTCATATTCAATCCCTGTTTTGGATCCCTTGAATCCCACTCCAGTGTATGACAAAATTAAATTGTCCAGAACTGATAAGTGTAGTTGCTTTTCGACTTCAGACTTTTTCACATTGTGTTCTCTTTCCATGTATCTGAAACCAAATGATACAATCTGACTGACACAAATCATTTAAAATATAAATAGCCAATATGATTTATTGTGGGTCTACAGTTAAGAACTTAGGATAAGATTGTAGCCGAGTGCTCTTTTATTCATTTAGACACAATACCATTTATTCCTTTCATACATTTGAATTCCATTTTACCAATTTAGTGGTGTCATACAATACTTTCAAACTTTACGTCATATTCACGTTCCCCTTGTGCAGTCCGAGTTTGAAGTTTCAGCAAGACAGTCGTCTTCTTTCTGTCAGAAAGAATTAATAGTTTTTGGTTACAAGTGCTGACGTTGAATTATTTGTTTGTCCGTGTAGGTGAGGCTTTCTTTATGTTAGGCTAAAAGTTGCAATGTGCTGACTTCCTGAATTTATGTTTTTTTTGGTTTATTATTCGTGTTATTGTCTGTTTCGCGCGGCATTTGAAATGGCGGCATATGTCATTAACAAAGAGTTTTTTTATGTTTTTCACTACTGTGGCTTTCGTGTTCCTTAATTCATCACACTTTTTATTACAGCTTAACAGTTCTAACAGGCACAGAGTGTGTAATGTGTGTGCGTGCAGATTTCCAGACCATTTCAAGAGTTCTGTTCTGTTACAATTCCACAAATTGGTAAGTTTCTGTAACGTTTGTTTATGTATACAATATGTTCTATGTGTATATTGTAATAGGTAGTTGTCACAAGCCTGTCAGTCTGGTTGCCAGTACATTCACACAGGGCCAGAACTGAGTCATAATTATTGTAGCCTGTGCAAGTAAAATTGATATTTTTTGTATAACATTATCTTTGTATTTGTATGTCAGAAATGTAAGTTCTATTTCAGGTACCCAGCTTTTTATATGGTTTTTAGCATATTCTCAAAAGTATTTTGTATTATTGTTTTCCATATACATGTTCTCTCATGCTCTGGTTCTGGAACTGTACATTTGGATTCCTGAAGATAAAGATATTGATAGACTCGACAACTTGTTCCTGTTTTTTTTCTACTCAAGTCTAGTGCCACATAGAGAATTCAGAGAACTAGTATATTTATAAGTAGAGCAGGCAACAAGATTATTCACAAATAGGCAAGTGCTTACTAGTATAATAAATCCTTCTTTCCCAAAAATATTTTCCATAATTTTTTGAAAATACATATTAGTCTAAATACAGACTGTACAGTAATGGATTGACCCTTTCCAAAAAAAATTCTCATGTTTAAATCACACATCAGAGGAAATTGTTTATAGACATGCCGTGACAAAGAGAAAATAGTGGAAACATATTCAGCTGCATTGTCTTCTTTTTCCTCAATCTTTTCTTTATGTTCAATTCCTAATTTAGTTTGTCATTTGCATATGGTTTTGATTTGGACATATCTTACATTCTGTCGCCAGGTAGAAGGTTAAACAATGTGGAAAACCATTGTGTGACAACAATATTTATGAACAGAAAGCAAAGATGAAAAAAACTTACCTAGCCAGTCTCTCAATATTAGGAATCTGTTTCTGGTTTCTGATATATATGATCCCTGCAAGCAGCTGCTGGACAAAGCGTACCTCAGCCTCCCTTCGTTTTACTGGATGCACCATTCTACAATGTTTCAGTAATTCAATATGAAACATGAACTACAAATCAAACAAATATCAAGGCCTGACTTAAGTCTATCCAATAAAGACTTTTGGAGACATTTGTGGATACAAGAGTGTTGCCCAAATCTTCACACGTCTCTGAATTCTAATTTTGTCATCTTTACAAAGTACTCTATGATCTATACTGCCTGGCTTCCTCATATACATGGCATTTGTTAAACAGAGTGTATTCGATGCAAATCTGCATTTTTTTCAGTACTTCATGTGTCGTAACTTGTATGCCAGAAAATTTGTTTAACCTTCCATCAACATATTCATCTTTTGCATCTACAGTATATTGATAATAGAATAAATTCTTATAACTCTTTTCCAACAGGCAAAATCTTAGACTGGTCCGAATTGAAAGCATATATTTGCAAACAAAATAAAAATGACTCAAAATTGAAACCTGCCTTTGGAAGAGTAGAAAACTTTGTGAGAAAAGGAGAAAATGCTGGTTACTAGCATTTTCTCCATTTCCCACTATGTTTTTTAAAGGCTACAAGAATACAGGTGGTTTAAACTCATGACTGTGTGGTAAAGGTTAAGCAGGTTAATGATTTGCGAAGATAGTGTGCAACTTCAGCCATCAGGTAAAATTTCTAACTCTCCAAATATGACAAACAGATATGAACACTAAAGTAACAGAAAGTAGATAGCTTCTTTGAAAAATTAAACATATCGTGGAATACTTCTGATAGAACACCAATATATGCATATATCAAAATCGTCTTTTTTTTTTTTTTTTTTTAATAAAACATCCCGAGTACGAAATAGAAAGGGGACGCATTATGTTAATCATCCCATTTCTGTCAGACACATGACAACCAGATCATAATGCAAAGCCAGTGGTAGAACATAAAACAGCGTCACTTTGGCGTTGCATTCGCTTCGAAAATGTGGAAATGTGTTTAAATTTTGCAAAGCGTTACTTTTGCTATCGGGAAGTGACGTGCAAGGCAAAAAATCGATAAAAAATCAAACATTACTGACACATCTCGTCTATTTTCGACAAAATATAGAGATGTTTTCTTATTATTTCATAGGATCATCATTTATAGGTAGCTAAATAACCTAAGTTACCTGTAAATTTGGTGAAAACCTGTAAAACTAGCAGAATTATAGGTCTACGAAGATGGTGACCTGTGTAAAACGTTTTTCACATATTTTGTATACGTCACTAAAAGTCGCTAAGGAAAGACAGCAAAGCTTTGATACGTAGTACACACCGGTTTTGACATGTGTCCGATTTCCTAACCTGTGGGAATCAACCAGCTGCAAAAGTTTATCGTTTTCTGGGACAGTTAGATCATTTTGGATTGATAGCTCTGTCTGGTGGAACTACAGTTGTCAACAGAAATGCCTAGAATTGTTGAATGCGTTCCTAATTTTTCTGTGGGAAGGAATAAAGAGGTAAGATCTTGGCTTAATTGTATCTAATCAGTGATTGTCATCGCGAACTTTGATGTTTATGATACCTGTATGCTATCTCATTGTGTGCAACGATGCATAAACCAACCAAATAGCTGCAGACTCGCCTTACACCTCTCATATTTTTAGGTTAGCTATTGTTAAGTTGTCCACTATTCTTCACAGTGTTGGTATTGTACAAACGTTTTATCACAATTGAACCATGATTAATTAATTAACTCAGTATTAAAAATAACATGAAGATCAATTTACAAAAAAAAAAAAAAATGTTGGACATTGTACCCTCAAGTCAACCCTTAATCCCAGGAGTAACATGACTTTTTTAAACAACAAAACTATTGACAGATCAAAATCTGGTTACCAGTATTTGTTGTTTTTCCAACAATGATTTCATAAGTTGGTTAGCTGGTTGGATTGGGGTTTAATGCCATTTTAACAGCTAATATATCATGGCGGTCAGTTACGCACATGTGTCTCCTGGCTTTTCAGGCCAGTACTAACACAACTTTCTTTCCAAATCCACTGACTACTTTTCTCACATGCTTCAGCAGAGGTGAGAGGCGAAAATATGGCGGAAAGAAAGTTTGCCTCAACCAGGTATCGAACTCACAACCACCAGGTCATGAGTCTGACACGCTCACCACTGAGCCACTGGGGCGGGCTGATTTCATAAGACTTTTTGCCCAGGGTTGTTAAAAGTCAAGATTGTGAGGTAAAGGGGTAAACAAATAACTTTCACACATATTTTCTCCTTTTTCCATGATGTTTTCTGGCTTATCAAAGACATTTTCTACCTTTTGAGCCAGATTTAGCTTGTTGTCTGAAAAGGAGTTTTTGTTTGGACAGTATAGAATTCATCCATGTGATAAAGGGTAGAACAGGGTCCGTATTCACTAACCAATCCTAAGAATTCTCAAGTCTTGTTCTCCAGAATGTTCAAGATTTGAAAGTAACACAATTTCTGATTAGCTCAACTATTTTGTTTATCTAATCAGGAGTTGTGCTACTCATGAGACAAAGAATGTTATTTAAATTCTTAGTTTAACTCTTTCCACAAAATCCAACTTATAACGCCCCTGGGAAAGAAGCCTTATGAAAACATTGTGGGAAAAGGAGAAAATGCTGGTAACCAGCAGTTTCTCCCTTTCCCACAATGTTTTATCCCCTGTCAAAGAAAAACTGTACTATTTGATCCACACTGAAATTGACATCTGCAAATGCTTTCAATATGGACAAGGTTAAAATTTTGTCGTCTGGTAAAGAGTTAAACATAATTGTTTTTTATTAAATTGATTGAGAATCAAGTCTTACAACTTATATATATTAATATCTCATGATTCTGGTTCTGGTGAACTACAACAGTATGAATGTGTGGGCCAATGAAAATTGCTAAAGTTGACACACAGTCCCGAGTATCAAACTTGGGAGCGCATGGTTACGTGGCCGGCGCTCAACCTCACAACTGTTGGCACCAGAAGAATGCTCATAAGAATGGTTGGTGAATACTGACCCTGATTCTGGCTATGACAGGTTTGGCTTCACATGTGTATGCACTTGCCTCTCCCTCTGCAACATTGTTTAAGTCCACATAAGAGCATTTGAAGAAAATAATATGAGGTTATTTAACATGCTTGGGTACAATACTGAATTCTATTGGATGAGTACACTGCAGAACCAGTCTATATTTTTGACGAGGCGACAGACGAGTCCAAAATATAGACTGGTTCTGCAGTGTACGAACCCAAATGAATGTAGTATTGTACCCAAGCATGTCTGAAATGACCTCTTTAATTTTTACATTTCAGTATTGACATTAAAGTAAATGACAAGTATAGGGTCATTTCAATTTGAATAATTGAAAAAAAAAGAAATCAAAACATATCATAAGAGGAGTTTTAAGTTGCTTTTTTTAACAACAGACTTCGGTAGACTACTCTTCAGGTCCATTATTGATATTCGGGACTCAAGCCTCTTTTTGAAAAAAATCCGTATTGGACTATAGCCTCGTTTTGAAAAATTCGTATTGGACTCTTGCCTCTTTCTGAAAAATCTGTATTGGATTCTACAGCATCTAATATAGGCTAAGATATTCTGTACTCACATGGTATTATTAAAGCTATTTCATTGGACGTTAAAATTGTAGGTGTGAAATAAAATCAAATATAATCAGAAGGATGGGATTTGTCATTAAAAAGCTAGAAACATCAAGGGAAAATGAGAAAATATTTGTCACCAGCAATTTCTCTTTTTCCATCAATGGTTCTGAAAGGCTTCCTCCTAGAGATCATCCGAAAATTGGATTGTTTGGAAAAGGATTAATTATGAACATGCCCAAACTGATAGCTTTAGCTACATTGGACAGTTTAAACCCATTACCACACAATCCCTACTTTTGACGACCCTGAGAAAGAAGCCTTTAGAAAATATTGTGGAAAAAGGAGAAAATGCTGGTAACCAGCATTTTGTCCTTTCTCCACAATGTTTTCTATCCTTTACAAAACAAATTTCAAATTTTTAGTCACTTTTATTTTGTCCTCTGCAAAGTCTTTAGATTTGGACAAAATATTGTTGTTTGGTAATGAGTTAAGACTAATTGTTCCCATTACAAGACCAAGATGTAAACAACATTAATTTATCATGGTTCAAATATAGAGATTTCACTGAAAGGGTAAAAATCATCCTGGCAAAGGAACAAAAGTTGTTTACAGACATTTTCTCCTTTAATTGTGATATTTTATGAAGTCCAATAAAGCTATGTGGTCACAAAGCATTGGGCCATTCGAAAAAGGTGTAAACGGGGAAGGCCAACCGTCAAATATTTGTATTACGGATCAGCCATTATATTTCATGTGTTTAATGCAATATTGAAGTATTTAAAATGTCATCTATAGACAGGTCTTGCACAACTAATTTCAGAACATGCCATTTGAAATGGGATTTACACTGTGTGGAGTTTTGTGAAATAATCTGGCCTGTTATTTGACTGCTCTGAGAAAGTCAGATTTTGAAAACTCTGTGACCAGTTAAGCTGAAACAAATAACTAGCAACTTTCTCATTTTTTTTTTCACAGTGTTTTCAATTCTTTCAACAAAAAATCTCATCACTTGAGCAAAATATGGTCTGCAACATGCAAAAAGAGGCCTTCGGACATTTGCTTAAAGGTGGCCCTTCAGAATTTTGGACGAAATTTTTACAAAAATACAAAAATATCATCCTTATACTCCCAAAGCCTTATAGTCGTCATTCATAAAATCCCAGTAGTCGAAAACCACCCGACAACATGAGAAATTAGAGATTTACTATGTCCAAGGTTAACATCGAAGGGAAACACATTCTATTTTTACACGAAAAACTCGCTCATTCACATACCGGAAATACACAGATGAAGCCTCAAACATAGAAGATAATATGGAAAATAATTACATGTTTGTTATGTAATGGAATTTAAGCGTCATTGGTCACGTGCATGCTGGCTGCATGATCCCAGACAGCACTTTACATCAACATTAGATTGTGTTCTACAATAGACATGCATGAAACAGAAAATTTGCGTTGGCTCGAATCAGACTGCGCAGACCAATCCGAGCAGACGCTTTATGCAAATATCCGAATGCCCTTTTCACGTCTACCAAGCCCTACGTTATCTGCCAGTAAGTTTAATTTGGACTCAGAGTCATAGTAAATATCATGTGTTTTTTCAGAAACCAAAATCTTTTCATTAACCCATATTTTTTTGACCAAACAACACGTATTTTACATAGTCATGCAATTTTTAAATACATGTATAGTGTACCTAATGTTAATTCCATACGACAAATTGTTATAATTTCTAAATAAGGAAACTGTCCTTGATTTCATCCTTTTCCTACAGTTTTTTAAAGGGCTTCTTTCTCAGGGAAAGCAATTATTGTGGAAAAATTAGCAATTATAATTGTCTATTACCAGAAAGTGTTCCTTTTCCCACAATGTTTCCAAAGATAAGGACTACATTATTAACCCTTATACTACACAACTTCAAGCTTAAATGACACTGAAAAAAGAAGACCTTTGAAAACACTGTGGAAACAGAGAAAATGCACAATTATATTTTTGCTTTTCCCCTAATGTTTTCTTGCCTACCAAATACAGAAATCATCATTTTGAGCTACCTTTATTTCGTAGTCTGGACATGCTTTCATTTTGGCCGAGTCCAAAATTTAGTTGTTTGATACTAGTAATTAGAAAAATTTTATGTTATATTTGCAGTGATGCTTTACTCTTCACACAATCCCGACTTTTAACGACCCTGAGAAAGAAAGCCTTTGAAAACATTGTGGGAAAAGGAGAAAATGCCGGTAACCAGCATTTTCTCCTTTTCCAACAATGTTTTCTACGCTGTCCATATCAAATTTTAATTTTTGGTTCACATTTATTTTCTCGCCTGCAAATGCTTTCAATTTGGACTAATCCAAAATTTTGTCGTTTGGTAAAGAGTTAAAGGATCTCATGTCTTTGCCAGTCTCTGAGGATGGTAGCTTTTGAAAACATTGTGGAGAAAGGAGAACATGCTGGTATCCAGCATTTTCTTCTTTCTCCACTGTGTTTCTACGCTGTCACAGACAAATCCGTTCATTTCAGCCATTTGTGATTTGTCGTCTGCAAATGCAATCACTTTCATTTTGTACAAGAGTAAAATTTCATTGAAACAAGTGAAAGATATAACGCTTGTACTGCTAAATAGATGAAAAAAAACATTTTAAATTTCTACTAAAGCCCCGGTCACATATTCACGGAAGACCGCCACGGAAAAGCTACGGTCTAATAGTTCACGGATGACTACGGAAATGTCAAATTCCGTAGTCCGCTACGGTTGCAATACGGATACACAACGGTGTGAGTACGGAGTTTGACGAATCTACAGCCAAAATATAGGTCAGAGTTCCAGGAGAGATACGGACTGTTACAGTTGGACACGGTTTAATACGGTGCGACACGGATCAGGACGACTGTATTACGGATACACTACGATTTGCTACGGTACAAGTACGGATTAGTACGAATAAGAACGATCCGATACGTAGTAGTACGAATCGCCACGGATCGATACGGACCTACCATGATTTAGCTTTCCTTCCAAATCCTCTAGCCTGCTCACTTTCAAAATGCAACAAGTTCGGCCATGAGAGCCTCATACTGGCCATGGACGGGTCTTTGTAAAAGTCAATCTCTAGTCCACATATTCTCTGTCTTTTATTACCTGATTATTATAATCAATAACCCATAACAAGTGCCAAAATTTGGCCTCCACGAAATTGAAAGCATCTGTAGACAGCAACTGTAAATTTGGTACAAATGAGCTTCAGTTCTACAATACATTTTGAGCATTTTTTTCGATTTCCTAGAATCAGAATGTTTTCTTGACTTGTCTGTTGCAGACCCAGGAAAAAAAAGGGATTGAATGGCAAAGGGTTCAATGAAAATATCGATCAATAACGTTTCTTTTATGTTCATAAAATCTGCTGTTTATTTCACAATTACACTGATTATCGTGAATTTTTATGCTTTAAAAGTAAAGTGCTTGTTTATTATAGTTAGTATCACCAATTTCGAAAGGGCCAACCTCCAGGGTTTATGAGACACCTCATTCTCTGAGCGTCTTTACTCATGATTCCTGTCCTAAATACCTGGCACCAGGCAGGCAACCAGTAACCATACATTTAACTATGGCGGTTCACCAAGCAGCCATATCAGAACAAGCTCCTGGCGGGTCTCGAACCTTTGACCTCCCGTTTCGTTGGCGGTTGCCTGAACCAACAGAAAAAACGGTGACAGTTTTATGTACTCGTACTATTTGATCGATTTACTTGAATGTTTAGCATCGTTGTTTAGATAGAATGTCACATTATTTTACTGGTACTTATTCATTTTCGTACAATGTTTTGTAAAGTATTGTAACCTTAAATTAAAGGTATTACTAGTAGTACGATAAAAATGTAATTAGTACATCTGTGTATGTCATCAAGCTACTGGACCAGTGCCTTGACATTTTGTGCCATACCAATATCCAGTTGCAGCCAATTTATTGCAAACATCAATTGTTGACGGTTCATGATTGTGAACTTAACAACAAAGCGCAAATGCGTTGTATTCTACAAAGACAGAGTAAAGATACCCTTGTTAAAGTACCTGATTCTGAATTTATCCTACCAAACAATAGTGGTCCTTACCATTCCATACTGTGTCGTGTTGCAACGCAGTAAACCGTAAAAGACCGTACGAATCCCTGCCTCTCCGTAGTACAACGTATTAAGATCGTGACTTTCCGTGACAAATCCGTATCATAACCTTAACTAAAACGTTGTGTAACCGTGCTAATATGTAGTTCTCCGTATCAAATCCTGAAAAGACTTTGGGCCTACGGATAAGTACGGACTGATACGGTTTTAATACGGACCAGAACGTATCAGTACGGTCTAATACGGACTAGTAAGGATACGCTACGGTCGTTTTATCCGTAACAGATTTTTGTGCATGCTCAAAAATTGTCAAGGACCGCTACGGATATACAAGGACTACTACGAATGACTATGGTTACAATACGGAGAGCTACTGACTAGTACGAGTTGTCACGGACGATGCCGGAACGAATCCGTAGCTCTTCCGTGGCAGCCTTCCGTGAATGTGTGACCGGGGTATTAAGATGCAAATATTTCTATTTCAAAGCTGTTTTTGACAAAACTACCTGCAAACAGTGAAGAGATACATGATAAGACTGCAAAATATATGCAGTCTGATCTTGGACTCAACTGTCTGCATAAACAGTTAGGTTAAGGACTACAAGAGTTAACTCTTTTACCACACAATTCCCACTTTCAACTAGCATTTTCTCCTTTTCCCACAATATTTCCTACCCTACCAAAGTCAGAAATTATCATATTACCAAGATTTAATTTGTTGTCTGCAGATGCTTTGAATTTGGTTCAGTCGAAAAATTTGTTGTCTAGAAAAGAGTTAGTCTTTACCAAACAACAAAACAAATTTTGCACTGAAAAAAATTCAAAGAGTTTGCAGACGACAATTTAAATGTGGCGCTAGAGTTTGCTTTTGACAAGGTAGAAAACATGACGGGAAAAGGAGAAAATGCTGGTTTACCAGCATTTTCTCCTTTTCCCACTATGTTTTCAAAAGCCCTCTCAATTAGGGGCTATAAAACTTGATGGTGTGGTAAAGGTTTAAAGGTGGGTATATGTATTTAGAATTTTTACATCTCCCCAAATTAAAGAATATATATATCACTGAAATTTATATGAAAAAACAATACAAATCATCAATAATTAAGAATCATAAAATTACAAAAAAAAAATTTTTTGATGGTATTTCCTTAAAAGGCTACGTATCCTCTTAAGGTATTTTTAGATTTCGCGCCAAAATCAATAAAGCATTGTGGGAATGTCTAGTGACTGGCACGTGACTAATAACGCTTGAATTCCATTGCATAAAAAACATGTGATAATTATTTTCCATAATGTCTTCTTCGGGCGCTATGTTTGAAACTTCGTCTTTGTATTCCTATATGTAAATGAGCGAACTGATCATCTAAAAATAGAACGTGTCTCCCAGTGGTGTCAACCTGGGCAGTAGTAAATCTCTAATTTCTTGTGTTGTCGGATGGTTTTCGACTACTGGCGTTTTATGAACACGATTAAAAAGCTTTTGGAGTATGAGGATGATTCTTTTGCATTTTTGTAAAGTCTTCGTCCCAAAATCTGAAGGGCCACCTTTAAGAGCTATTGATGTATACCTTTTCTGGAGATTTGCAGGTGATCAATTTATCTCGGGGATTATTCTACCAATAGAACTTGTATTATTACCTGTGGGGTGAGCTCCAATAAATCAATGAGCCTACCTCATTAAAAATTTATCAAACATATCGGAAAGTGACAAGAAAGGACATGAAAAGATTATGTCATTGAAAAAGGGGGTCTGTTTGCAGTTCTGTTCATCATGTTATATAGATAAGACACAGCTTCTTTTTTCCTTGTGAAGGTGGTCTTTGAATTTTGTAAACATCTGCCATACATAAATATGCTGTCTTTACCAATGATGTTTCCATTTACCCCATTGTTATTTTATCTGACTGTGTTCTTCTGGTATTAAACCTTATTTTTTCATTTTATTGATACACAAGTTTGAAATCCATTTGCTTTCAGTTTATTTTTTGTAGTCTGATCTTGATTTATGCTGCCTGCACAAGAAACTAAATCTGTGTTCAAGATCTAATCCTATACCACAGAATCTAGAGGTTTATTTACCCTGAGGGTGAAGGGTTTGGAAACGTGGGTAAACAAGGAAATTATTATAACTCATTATCTCCAGCTAGATGGCATTCTACAAATACAAAACTATCCAATTTGGGCATGCTGGGTGTAGAAGCTTTGAATTTCAAAATGAAATAACGTTTACCCGATAAAATGCTACTTGGTGCAATTCATTCAGCTATAATCGGCTAGCTTGTAGCCGATGCATCGACCATTTATTAAAACAGCTTCCACATGCTTGGGTAATAGGCTAATAGCTTTGGTATAGGCCCTACTTTTCCCAGGTATTTGGGAGATGGAGGATACATCATAGCAGAAAGGGCGAAACTTTGAAGAATATGACATGAGCAGGCAACACATTATAATTATCAATTCATTTTCTTGTTTTCTCTCTTGAAAAAGGAGAACTTAAAGCGCATTTCGATGGTTGAGTGCAACACTATTCTAAGTGCCTGTACAATGCACAGGCACTTAGAATAGTGTTGCAGTCACCTATCGATTTGTTCCACTTTCAGGTTTATCATCTCCATATTCTTTTATTTTGGAAGTCCAAAATTTGTTGTTTGGGAGAGGTTTAAAATAGAGGATAGTTATACCCCTGCAAACCGAATCAGCTGTCTGTCTGTGTGTCCGTCTGTGTGAAAAAATACTAGTAATTTTGTGTCTCGAACTCCTACAGTTTTCCTTCAGTTGTATTGAAACTTTGCACATAATTATATTGATCATATATTGAAGATTTGCAAGACACAATTTTCAAGTGTCAACTCTCCCTGGTTGAGGAATTATCACCCCTTTTTTCTCATTTTATGATACTTTTTTCCGTCAAAGTGCTGGAAGGGGTATTAAGTCACATATAGTGACGGCTCTAGTTTGATTATGTGTTAAACTTTTCCCCATATTCCACAATGTTTTCTACCTTATCAAGCACAAATTTCATTATTCAAGCCACCTTTAACTTCTTACCACACAATCCCGACTTTTAACAACCCTGAGAGAGAAAGCCTTTGAAAACATCGTGGGAAAAGGAGAAAATGCTGGTAACCAGCATTTTCTCCTTTTCCCACAATGTTTTCTACCCTTTCTAAATAAATTTTCAATTTTTGATTCACATTTATTTTGTCGTCTGCAAATGCTTTCAATTTTGACTGGTCCAAAATTTTGTTGTGTGGTAGAGAGTTAATTTGTTGTCTGCAATGCTTTCAGTTAACCCATTACCACACAATCCCTACTTTTGACGCCCCTGAGAAAGAAGCCTTTAGAAAACATTGTGGGAAAAGGAGAAAATGCTGGTAACCAGCATTTTCTCCTTTTCCCACAATTTTTTCTACCCTTCCCAAAACAAATTTCAAATTTTCAGTCACTTTTATTTTGTCGTCTGCAAATGCTTTCAATTTGGACCAGTCTAAAATATTGTCGTTTGGTAATGGGTTATGGATGAGCCTACAGTTAAATTTTGTTTTTGGTAAAGAATTAATATGGCGAGCAAAGGAAAAGCTTCCTTTAGGTTGTATCAATCTCTTCTTTCAACATTTACTTCGACAGATTGACTTGACTCTTTTACCAAACGAGAAAATTTTAGACTTGAACTAAATTTTGGAGACAAAATTTTAGACTTAGATGTAATTTTGCAGACATTTCAAATGTGACTCTGGTGAATCAGATGTTCAGTGGAAAAGGGTTGAAAAGTAAGGGGAAAAGGAGAAAAGGCAGGTTTTGTCATTTTCTCCTCTTCTCTTATTTTGTGTACATCAAAAATTTTGTTCTTCCTCAAGGTATGTCATAGAGCAGACTTTTGAATAAAATGTCCAGTCTATGTCTATTATTATTAGGGATTGCAAGCAGAAATTCATTACCACACAATCCCTACTTTTGACGACCCTGAGAAAGAAACCTTTAGAAAGCATTGTGGGAAAAGGAGAAAATGCTGGTAACCAGCATTTTCTCCTTTTTCCATAATCTTTTCTATCCTTCACAAAACAAATTTCAAATTTTCAGTCACTTATTTTGTCATCTGCAAAATGCTTTCGATTTGGACAAGCCTAAAAATTATTGTCTTTGGTAATGAGTTAACCCATTACCAAACAATAATATTTTAGACTGGTCCAAAATGAGAGCATTTGCAGACGACATAATAAAAGTGACTGAAAATTTAGAATTTGTGTTGTTAAGGGTAGAAAACATTGTGGGAAAAGGAGAAAATGCTGGATACCAGCATTTTCTCCTTTTCTCACAATGTTTTCTAAAGGCTTCTTTCTCAGGGGCGTCAAAAGTAGGGATTGTGTGGTAATGGGTTAAAGAAATCCTGGGTACATAATTGACAGGCTATTCTTGAGAATGTTCTTTATCTTATTGTGCAGAATTTTCTGCATTTAACCCATTACCACACAATCCCTACTTTTGACGCCCCTGAGAAAGAAGCCTTTTGAAAACACTGTAGGAAAAGGAGAAAATGCTGGTAACCAGCATTTTCTCCTTTTCCCACAGTGTTTTCTACCCTTCCCAGAACAAATTTCTATTTTTTAGTCACCTTTATTTTGTCGTCTGCAAATGCTTTCAATTTGAACCAGTCTAAAATTTTGTCGTGTGGTAAAGAGTTAAAAGAAAAGCAATTCCTGATTTGCTTAACAATTCGATTTAGCCAATCAGGAGTTGTGTTACTGTCAATTTTAGAAACTTAGCCTTGGAGAAAAAGACTAAGAATATTCTAAAAATGGTTGGTAAATGCAGACCCAGGAGGTAGGGTTTTCAATTCTTAACCCCTTAACAAACCCTGGTTTTTATGACTGTGATAAAAGCCTTTTGAAAACATTGTGGGAAAAGCAGAAAATGCTGGTAAGTAGCATTTTCTCCTTTTCCCACAATGTTTTTTATACTGCTGGAAACAAATTTCATTAGTTGAGTTACCCATATTTTGTCGTCTGCAAGTGCTTTGAATTTGGACCAGTCTAACATTTTGTTGTTTGGTAAAGAGAACAAAAAGAAAAGTGGCTCAGATGATGGGTTTTTACTATAAAATGGTACAAAAAATTGTGGGTGAAGGAGAAAATGCTGGTTGCCATCATTTTCTCCTTTTTCCCACAATGATTTGAAAGCCTTTTCTCACAAGGTCATTGTTTAATGGGTTAATTAATTTTTCACTCAGAGATTCCTTTGATAAGATGCTTCAGTGTCTCAGCCTTGTGCTTGTGAAATTCATTCAAATAAACTTTTATTCTTCCAGAACTTTTTTTTTTTCGACTTAAACTCTGTGGATGCTTGTAAATAGAAAGTGCCGAAACTCATCAGATTCTACATGTTAGCTTAGATCCAAGATCAGACAGTACATTCTGTGCAGCCTGAGCATGATTTATGCCAGGTACATCCACAAAAACCTGTGGCGCTGAAACGACTGACAAGACAAGCAATTGTTTCTTTTCCGCTCAATTGCATACCGACTGTGTCAACTGCAGGGTTGAAAAAAGTTGCATAGTTCACATATACAATATATAACAGATAACTGTCCTCAAAGGCGTACAGTAGTGGTTTGGCCCTTTCACAAATTTCAGGCTCATGAATTTGAAACATCGGCAGCCTACATAACAATTCAGAATTGTTCCCAATGAGAGTATATTGCATGATAGGGTAGAAAACATTTTGGGAAAAGGATAAAATTCTGGTTACTAGCATTTTCTCCTTTTTCCCACAATGTTTTCAAAAGCCTTCCTGCTCAGGGTTATTAAAACGCAGAAGCTTGTGGTAAAGAGTTAACCCTTTACCAAAAAATCCTGAGTTTTTTACAACCCTGTAGAAGAGGCCTTTTAAAAATACTGTGGGAAAAGGAGAAAATACTAGTAAACCAACAATTTATCCTTTTTTCAAATTTTCTACCCTACCCTAAAGGAAGATTGCACCGTTTGAACCACATTGAAGTTGTTGTCTGCAGATGCTTTGAATTTCGAAAGGCTGAGTCATTTTGTCATCTGGAAAAGGCTTAAGCCTATTTTCTGATGAACTAGGCAAATCCAGCCATAAAATCGGTGTATTATCTACTATTACATAAACTATTTTAAGTAGATTTGATTGTTATGTCGAGATAAAAGGTCACTTTCCTATGACCTTTCACTTGTTTACATGCATGTATATTAATGATATCGTCAGTGTACTTCCAAAACCTCGTAACTACAGCTTATAACAAGCTGTAGTTACGAGGTTTTGGAAGTACACCGACGATATGAAGTATTTAACTCTTTACCACACGAGAAAATTTTAGACTGGTCCAAATTGATAGCATTTGCAGACGACAGAATAGAGGTGACTGAAAAATTGAAATTTGTTCTGGGAAGGGTAGAAAACACTGTGGGAAAAGGAGAAAATGCTGGTTATCAGCATTTTCTCCTTTTCCCACAGTGTTTTCAAAAGGCTTCTTTCTCAGGGGCGTAAAAAGTAGGGATTGTGTGGTAATGGGTTAACTCTTTACCACTCAACAAACTTTGAGACCTGTCCAAAACGAAAAGATTTGCAGATGACAAATTAGTTGTGGGTCAACTTATGGGATTGTTTTTGATAGGGGAGAAAACATTGTAGGAAAAGGAGAAAATGCTGGTGACCAGCATTTTCTCCTTTTCCCACAATGTTTTCTAAAGCCTTCTTCTTTAGCATCGTTAAAGCTCTGAATTGTGTAATAATTTAATAAAGGGTTAACTATGTAAGAAAGAGTTCAATGTTTTAACCTCTTCGCACCATTCTGAATTTTAGCTCTTTACTAGATGAGATAATTTTGGTCTGCTGAAATTGAAACAATTTGCAGACGACAAATTTTGATTGGCCAAAAAGGTCGTATTTTTATCTGTAAGGGAAGAAAAACACTGTGAAAAATGGAGGAAATGCTCATAAGAAACATATTCTCCTCTTTCTACAGTGTTTTCAGATGCCTTCAACCTTAGAGATGTAAAAACTAGGGCTTATCTAGGAAAGGGTTAAGAACCTTGAGGGGTCCTGCGTAGCTCAGTGGCAAAGTTTAGGACTCGTAACCTAAAGGCCTCAGGTTCGAGCTGCACTGAACCACTGGATTTTTAACTCATTACCATACAATCTTGACTATTAATGACCAAGAGAATAAAGTCTATTGAAAACATTGTGGGAAAAGGAAAAAAAAGCTGGTAACCAGCATTTTCTCCTCTTCTCACAATGTTTTCTACCCTTACCAAATCAAATTTCGATTTTTGATTCACATTTATTTTGTCGCCTGCAAATTAATGCTTTCAATTTGGACCTGTCTAAAAATTTGTCGTTTGGTTATGAGTTATTAGGAGTGTTCTTGGGCAAGATACCTCAAAGCCCTAACCTAGTACTGGTGAAAACCAGGAAACACATGAGGATATTTGGGGTTTTTTTGGTGAAAGATCGAAATTTATTCCACTGAGTGAACACCATCAGTACAAAAATATTACCAATGGTGTTCACCAGATGAAATACATTTCGATCTTTCCCCGAAAAAAAAAACATGTATTCTATTTATTTGCTTTTAACCCTTTCTGGTAGGAGCTTTATCAAAATCCAGTACAGTTCTTTTCCGTTATTCCCCATGGCATACCCCTCCTTCATAGCAACGCCTTACAGTATTACATCAAGCGCGAGAATGTAAGGTATATGACGTCATATTTCCCATCTGGTTGTGAGGCACGCGCAATTTACATAGGCAACAAGAACTTGAAAATCGGTATTTTCAGTGGTGGTACCTGTGTAAGATCGAAAAATATTTTCACAGCTATTTCTCGGTATCCTACCGGAAAGCATGAAATAACTGAACATAATTATGAGCTGTTGCAGTGATATGAGTAAAATAATGTTAAAAGGGGCGTAAAACACCATACAATCAGTCATTCAGCTCATAACCAGTTGACAATATTTTAGGCTCGTCCAAACCGAAAGCATTAATTTTGCAGCCAATAAAATAAAAATGACTGAAATTTTGAAATTTGTTTTGTAAAGGGTAGAACACATTTGGGAAAAGGAGAAAATGCTGGTTACCAGCATCAGAGCTCCAGATAAGAGGGAGTGATGGTACTCTAAATCCATTATTTCTCTTCCAAACCCTGTGTTGTGGGTACTCATTAGAATCGTCTTGATGAGACGATTCTAATGAGTACCCATAACATAGGGTTTGGTGTAGAATGATTAATATTTTCAGTTTTGAAATCAAACTCACTCCCTCTATCTGGAGCTCTGCAGCATTTTCTCCTTTTCTCACAATGTTTTCTGAAGGCTTCTTTCTCAGAATCGTCAAAAATAGGGATTGTGTGGTAATGGTATAAGGACCCCGAGGAAGAAAAACTCTTTTTCTGAAAATGTTTTCTACCCTTTCAATCATTTCATCTGAATTTTACATGTCATCTGGAAAATTAATGCTTTCAATTTTGGTTAGTGAAGTATCTTTTTTGAGTGTTTATTTATTATCATTTTTTTTTCAAATGAGTTGACAAAATATACCTGTCACACATTCGCTTTCGTCAATGTCTCATGAATTTTGTGAGGTTATTTGATTGTAAAAACCCAATACATGTATTTATGAAATTATATGATAAAAGGTTGGGTATGACCCCCGCAAAATTAACTAACTAGTATATGTGTTGACAAAAATAAAGGAGTGATAAGGCAATTTTGTTGAACAAAACAGATTTCTTTTTTATTTTCACACTTAAAATATTTCAAAACATTGTGTCAACAGGAGAAATTGCTCAAAACAAGCGATTTCTTCTTTCACCAAAGTGTTATTGTCATATTCATGGATATAATGCCCTAACTTCTCACCAGACAACAATATTTTAGTCTTCAATATGTTCTGAAGAATACAGCACAGTGTTCCAAAATACTCCATTGACATAGTACATGTTTGGATTGTTCGGAGTAGCGAAAGGAATATGCCCCTAAAACCGAAACAAAGCTATGCATGAAGGAGTGGTCTCTCGTAACACACCCCCCTTGAAGTCATCATTTATTGATGACTCAAAGCCTTATTAGGCAGAAAGTCCGATTTTGGACAACAAACGGGATTAATAGCTCAATAGCCAATCCAGGACTAGCCCCTATCGTACTACAGGAAATTGACATTCTATAACCAAAATAAATGGTCAAATATGAGAAAAAAAAAATCTCCCCTATATAGGGGAGATTTTTTTTTTCATATTCGATCATTTATTTTGGTAATAGAATGTCAAATTCCTGTGATCCTATGAACAAAGTCTGTAACAAAGAAACAAATGAACAAATTCATAGCTGAAATACAAATCACATTTGGCGGGATTTGAACCAATGAAGATAAATATCCTTGTTGTACAAGGTTTGAAAGACCAATACCATAACCACTGAGCTAAAGAGACATCTCCCATATGCAGTTGAATATTCAAATCTGAAAGAAGCCATGCACAATGGAGTGGTCTCCCGTAACAGTTGTGTAATGTGTTTACAAAGTTATAAAGCCATGAAATTTTCTTACAGGTAATAGAGGCTATTGCTAATGCCATAGCGGCTTCAGAGGGTTGCAATTTACTAGATGTCGATCCAGGGGTTTCTACAAACAGAACTGTCTACACATTCGTGGGTACACCTGATGCTGTCATAGAGGGTGCTCTAAATGCAGCCAGAGTGGCTTATCAGACCATTGATATGAGGCTTCATCAAGGTGAGAGGAAATTTATTTTTAATGATGTTGTTTAGAAAAGCAAGGTTTATCTGTCATCACTTCACTGTCATTCTGGATCTGTAAGAGTGTCCTTTTGCAAGATACTGCCAAGCCAAAGCCTAGTAACTTCACAAGTCAGGAAGTTTGGTGAATAGTAAAAATAGTGTTGAAAGTGTCATGAAAAACTATTTAACTCTTTACCAAAACAACATAATTTTGGACTGGTGCAAAATGAAAGCATTTGCAGAAGACAAATTTAACATTGATCAGATTGTAAAATTTGCCTGTGATAGAATAGAAAATAATGTGGGAAAAGGAGAAATTGCTGGCTGCCAGCATTTTCCTCCTTTTCCAACAGTGTTTTCAGAAGGCTTCTTTCTCAGGGTTGTGAAAACCTGGGATTGTTTGGTGAAGGAATAAACAAACAAAAACTTAAGAGGGAAAGCTGAATAACATTCAATCCTCACCAAATGACAGAATTTTGGACTTATCCAAATTGAAAGCATTTTGAAACTGCAAAATTAAATTTGGACATTGAATTCATTTTGGAAGTGTAGAAAACATTTTCAGAAAATGAGAAAGTGCTGGTTTCCAGCATACTACTCCAATTCCCACAATGTTTTCAAAAGCTATATTCTTCAGGATTGCTTAAAGCTGAAATTATACAGTATGCAGATAGTTCCGTGCAAAGTTGTCATTGTGAATCATTTGACAGACTTGTAGCCTTAAACGATACTTTCAGGTCAATAGTAAGAAAGCTGAATGCAGGCATTTGTTAGGATTATTTTAAGAGGGAAAAATATCTCCTTGTCAGACAGTGTAAATCCAAGATCACACTATAATTATGTTCTGTGCTGTCTGATCTTGATCTACACTGTCTGAAAAAGGTCCTGGATTTGTGCATCGCAACCTAAGGGTTAACCCTTGACCAAACAATCCCTGGTTTTTAAGACCCTGGAAAAGATGACTTTTGAAAACATTGTGGGAAAAGGAGAAAATGCTGGTAAACAGTATGTTTTCTGCCTTATCAGAAGGCTATAGCTCATTTGCAACATTTCTAAATGTCTCTTTGGAAAATAGTCTTGTTCTGTACCCAGAATCCTCTAACCAGATAGGTCTGTTTTTTAAAAAAGCTCCCTAATTGAAGATAGTGTTAAGTATAGGATAGAAAACAAGTGCTATTGTACCAAAAATAAATACATGCTAAGTCTGTTTATAGTTTCCATACAGTAGAGCTTATCTTTTGTACATTTCATCATAAGCTGGCATGGAATGAGGTTTTCTCTTCCACAGATACCACATGATTATAATCTATACAAAAAGGTCAAATTGCCATTATGAATGCTTGACTTTTTACATTTCTGATACTATTGCAGGTGAACATCCTCGTATGGGTGCCCTAGATGTCTGTCCGTTCATCCCAGTACAGAATGTTACAATGGAGGATTGCATAGAATGTGCAAAGGAATTTGCTGATAAGCTTAGCACAGAACTAGGTGTTCCAGGTATGGTTAACCCTTTACCACACCACCCTGAGTAAGACAGCTTTTGAAAACATTGTGGGAAAAGGAGAAAATGCTGATAACCAGCATTTTCTCCTTTTCTCACAATGTTTTCTACCCTATTGAAGACGGAATTCACCCTTTGAGCTACATTTGTCATGTGCAAATGCTTTCAATTTGGACAAGTCTAAAATTCTGTCATATGGTAACAACTTAAGTCTTGCACTATTTAGTATTTTGTTTTTTGGAGAGGTTCAGACAACTTTAGATACTTTTATAGATATTGAAGAGCAAGATCAGGCTGTATGATATTTGCAGTCTTATCTTAGACCAACAGTATTTGGTTTGGTATTGAGATATTCTCACTTACTTGATGTTTAAATTTCAACAGTTGTGTTCTTCTGCTAGTTTTAATATCCATTTGATTTTACCAGCTGTATAAGGATTAACTTTTTACCACACAATCCTGAATTTCAATAACCCTGAAAAAAGAAAGCCTTCTTAAAATATTGTGGGAAAAGGAGAATATGCTGGTAACCAGTATTTTCTCCTTTTCACAATATATTTTTTCACCCTTCCCAAAAACAGATAAATTTTCAGCCAAATTTATCTTGTCGTCTTCAAAATTAATGCTTTCAGTATGGACTAGTCTGAAATTTTAAAGAATTAACCCACTACCACACAATTCCTACTTTTGACGACCCTGAGAAAGAAGCTTTTTGAAAATATTTTTGGAAAAGGAGAAAATGCTGGTAACCAGCATTTTCTCCTTTTCCCACAATGTTTTCTACTCCTTCCGAACCAATTTTGAATTTTTCAGTCACATTTATTTTTCCGTCTGCAAATGCTTTCAATTTGGACCAGTCTAAAATTTTCTTGTGTGGTAAAGAGTTCAGTACATGACTTGATTTTATGCCTTTGCTACCCTGGTACATGGTAAGAATTTCTCTTGTTTTTCTCTATGTCTCACAAAATTAATGTTTCTATACCTTTTTGGAGTGAAATCCTATTGTTTGTGCCACATTTAATAATTATGTCATCTGTAAATTCTTTCATTAAGGAAGAGTCCTAAATTTTGTCAACTGGGAAAAGCAAACAGTGATGTTGAGTTAGAGCCAGCTTTTTGTTTTTCTTGCTTTCAGTTTATTTGTATGGGGAAGCCTCCACAGTAGAACACAGAAAAACTTTACCACAAATCAGAGCTGGGGAGTTTGAGGGCCTGCCAGAAAAGGTATGCAATGTTTTCCCAAAATGCTGGATAGGAAGTAATTCACTTGATAAATAAAAATACTTGAATAGGATGCAAGTTATTTTGGGTAATTCCTCATATATTTAACCCTTTATCACAGAATCCTGAGTTTCTAAGGCCCATGTAAGCATGGCTTTGAAAACAGGGAAATGAAGAAAATGCTGGTAACCACCATTTTCTCCATTTTCACAAAGTTTTCTACTCTTTCAAAAAACTAATTCAATCACCTAAACCACATTTGATCTGTGGTGTGCCAATGCATTCATTTTGGACCTATCCAAAATGTTGTTGTCTGGTGAAGACTTAGAGAAATGTCAGAGCACATTTTGTTGAATTGGTGAGGTCACAAAAGTTCCTCCTTTTGATAACGTTTAGACTAATTGACAAGAAAGTAAGTAAGGTTTAAACGTATGGAAACCATGCCAAAAGTGACTTTAACTCATTACCAAGGGTAGAAAACGCTGTGGGAAAAGGAGAAAATGCTGGTTACCAGCATTTTCTCCTTGTCCCACAATGTTTTCTAAAGGCTTCTTTCTCAGGGGCGTCAAAAGTAGGGATTGTGTGGTAATGGGTTAAGGCAGAGAACATTCAGTCTGACCTTAGATATATGCTGTTAATTTCGTTATGAGATGCTCTGAACTTGTAATTGAAGGCAGTTTTGTTCTTTTTTTGTGAAAATGTCAAACTTTTTTCTCAGACATTTTAAAGATTATATGATCTACAGATCAAAAACTGTTTCATTGTTCTTTTGAAATTTAGATCATCAAGGATGAATGGAAGCCAGATTACGGACCAGCAGAGTTTATTCCATCCTGGGGTGCCACAGCAGTCGGAGCTAGAAAGTTTTTGATAGCCTATAACATCAATTTGTTGGGTACAAAGGAACAGGCTCATCGTATAGCCCTGAATATACGAGAGCAAGGACGTGGAAAAGGGGATGTAAGGGACTTTCATTTCTGTATTTTCTATAATGTTTTTGAGTATGCTATCAGATGACACTTGTGAAACTGAATAAATATGTTTTTCACTCACTACCAAACAACAAAATTTTAGACTGGTCCAGATTGAGAGCATTTGCAGATTGCAAATTAAATGATGCTAAAATGGTGACAT
The DNA here is from genome assembly GCA_943736015.1 of Tridacna crocea. NCBI lineage: Eukaryota > Metazoa > Mollusca > Bivalvia > Cardiida > Cardiidae > Tridacna > Tridacna crocea. Next base: position 25,130,917 of record OX031069.1, read on the forward strand.
TTTTCTTTGATAGGATATAAACATTGTAGAAAAAGGAGAAAATGCTGCTTACCAGCATTTTCTCCTTTCCTAACAAAGTTTTCTAAGAGTTGTTAAAACTTGACATCATGTGTTACAAGGTTAAATTTGATTTCTTGTTAGATTCAATGCATATTACGTCACATGACGAGAAAATAAGTAAAGTATTTATGTGTACTCGTATTTGTTGAGATGTGGTCTTACAAAACAACATGTCATTTTTCCAGTCAATGTTTTTGAAAATTGTAGTCTTTAAATGAAGCCAAATGATTCGTTTTTGTTTATGCTGAGATGGGCATTAATGTTCTGTATTGACTTTATAGCCTGGTCGATTAAAGAGTGTACAAGCAATAGGCTGGTATCTAGAAGAAGCCAACATGGCACAAGTATCAGTCAACATTACAGATTATGAAGAGACGTCTATACATAGTGTGTACCAGGCAGTCTGTCAAGATGCAGAGGTAACTACCATATTTAACACTATAGATGAAATCAGTCGTTTTGTTCAAGATTTTGGCTATATCCTTTATCAGAAGTTTTTAATTTTGTGGCAGAAGTTATAATTGGATTTAGTGTTACAAAACTTTTGAAAAGGCAATACTCGAAAAATTCAACAAAAGATTGATTTATCACATAGAGGTTTAGTCTTTCCCCAAGGAATTTACAGTTGTTGTGCAACATTAAATTATGGTCTTTTTATTTTATTTGATTTTGTAGAACATGAGGTTATCAGATCAGTAGTTTCAGTATTAGTAAATGATTTAAGACTAACCCTTTATCACACATTTCCGACTGTCAACAACCTTGAGAAAGAGGTCTTTTGAAAACATAGTAGGAAAAAGAAAAAATGCAGGAATTAGAGTGGCATTTTCTTCTTTTCGTGCAGTGTTGCAAACAGACAACTCCCAGAATTTGAGCCCATACTATTTTGTCTGGAAATGCTCATCTAGAAAGTGCGGGCCCGTATTCACCAACCATTCTTGAGAATATTCTTAGTCTTATTCTCCAAGGTTTTTCTAAATTTCTAAGTAACACAACTTTGATTGGCTAAACCAACTGGTTTAGCCAATCAGAAGTTGTGTTACTTACAAATGTAGAAAATTCTGGAGGATAAGACAAAGAACGTTCTTAAGTATGGTTGATGAATATGGGCCCAGGTTTTGTTTTGTAGAAGAGAATTAAGTTAGTTAAAACCTATTTTTTTTTTTACTACAGTTTTGAAACAAGTTCTTACAACTTACATATCAATCACTTCCCGTGATTCTTTTCTGGAAAGCTTAACCATAGGTGAACTGTTATGTGGCCATTGATATTGAAGGTGATATAGCTTTTCTCACCACTTTGTCTGGCCAGAAATGGAGTCTGGTCGTTATTTCAAAAACTGATGATGTTTTTAAAGAACTGAAAAAAATTGTCTGAATAATACTCCCAAGAGAAAGTGGAAACTATCAGGTGCAAAAAATCACATGCTTTATCACTCTTCCTGCAGGAGTTAAATTTAGCAGTGGTTGGTTCCCAAATTGTTGGAGTGGTTCCCCTTGAAGCTATAATGGACACAGCAGATTATCTCATCAAAAAACACAAACTGTTCATACTTGAAGAGGATCAGAAACTGCGACTGGTAAGTTTTATGAAACCTCTTACCTGGATTTTTTTTTTTTTTTTAAATCAATTAAGAACTTGTATGGCAGTTTCCTGTTTGTCTTTTAATTTTTTCATAATGGTATGTGTTATACTAGAACCATTATGGTTAAAGTTAGTGACACATAGATCTTCAACTTTGAGGACCTTGGGAATGAAGACTACTGATACAGCTAGCATCATTTGAACTACATTGAATTTTGCCATGCATTTTGTGAATGCTTTCAATATGCGAAAGGGTCACTAAAAGATGAAGCCAAGTCTTACTAAGTGTTTTACTGAAAAGTGTATCCATATAGGACTTAACCCATTACCACACAATCCCTACTTTTGACGACCCTGAGAAAAAAGCCTTTAGAAAACATTGTGGGAAAAGGAGAAAATGCTGGTAACCAGCATTTTCTCCTTTTCCCACAATGTTTTCTACTCTTCACAAAGCAAATTTCAAATTTTCAGTCACTTTTATTTTGTCGTCTGCAAATGCTTTCGATGTGGACAAGCCTAAAGTTTTGTCGTTTGCTAATGGGTTAATGTTATCCTGTACCACACAATCAAGAGTTTTTATGACCATTGGGAAGATGCCTTGAGAAAATATTGTGGGGAAAAGAGAAAATGCTGGTAACCAGCATTTTCTCATTTTCCCACAATGCTTTCTCCTAACCCAAACAGGATTCATCTTAACTCTTTACCAAACAACAAGATTTTAGACTGGTCCAAATTGAAAGCATTTGCAGACAAAAAAATATGACAAAGAATTTAAAGTTTGTTTTTTGGAACAGTAGAAAACATTGTTGGAAAAAGGAGAAAATGCTGGTTACCAGCATTTTCTCCTTTTTGGAATGTTTTCAAAAGCCTTCTTATTCAGGGTTGTTAAAAGTCGGGATTGTGTGGTTAAGGGTTAAACGATACACTCAATTTGTCACCTGCAGATGCTTTCAGTTTGGTGAGGTCTAAAATTCTTTTGTTGGTACATATAATTTACCAGCAATTTCTCCTTTTCCCATGTTTTCAAAAGCCTTCTTATTCAGGGTTGTTAAAAGTCGGGATTGTGTGGTTAAGGGTTAAACGATACACTCAATTTGTCACCTGCAGATGCTTTCAGTTTAGTGAAGTCTAAAATTCTTTTGTTGGTAAAGGGTCTTCATTTTGAATTTTCATTTCAGGTCATTAATAAGCTTGGTTTGAACTCTTTAGGAGCTTTTAGTCCAAAAGAAAGAATTATTGAGTGAGTATCAACACTTCAATTTTTAAATCTTTCTTGGCCCTCTTTAGATCTAGTTTTGACTGGAGGATGTTGTACCATAAGCAGGGACAAAGCCTACTTCAAGGTTTGTTCTGGTGCTATTTTTGTTACTGGTCTCGATTTGGACACCTTCAAAGCAACCTTCATCAAACACGGCTAGAATTAATATGATTTTACCAGCATCTTTTCAAACAGCTCTATGCGACAAAATTTCCAATGACAGCTATCACAGTATCTCTGACACGCTTCAGGACAGTTCATTTGGGAATTCCCATGTTGACAAAGGCACCTTGTACAAAAAGGGTTGTTACAGTTAGAGAACCAGACTGTACAAAATTGAAATTCCGTTGAGTGCCCATGTCTCTTTAACAGTAGTTGCCATGTAAGTTGTTTACAAATTACATTGGATTTATTTACCTTGTGAAAAAAGGTAAATTTCCATTGATTTAATTGGTATTTTGCAACACAGTTTGTGTGATGTTAAAGATTGATAATTTATCTAACGATCCAAACCCATTTTAATAGCTATAATTGGAAATTTTGTCGCATGGAGCCCTTTGAAAAGATGCTGGTAAAATTGCATTGATTCCAAATACTTTCGATTAATGTGGCTTTGATGGGAAGTGGAGACTAGTAACAAATATACATCGGAGCAGACCTTCAGACTGAAGGTAGGACGAAGCCTAACCAGAGACCTACAAAAGACATAGCAAAAAAGGAAAACATCCAAAGGAAAGATTGACATAGATTTTCCACAGTAAAGAAGACATTATTGGAAATGGAGATATTTCTTATTACAAGTTGCCTCTTTTTCCCCACTGTTTTCCAGAGCTATTAATTATTTAGTTTGAAATATTGTATATGTACAGTTCTCAATTAACTTCTTACCAAACAACAAATTTTTGGATTGGACCAAATTCAAAACATCTGCAGACAACAAATTAAACCTTGGTTATATAATGATTTCTGGCTTTGGCCAGCATTTTCTCCTTTTCCAAAAATGTTTTCTCTCTCAATTGGTTATTAAAAGTCGGGATTGTGTGGTAAATAGTTAAGTACCTTTCCTTTTCGGTTGTATGATTCAAGTAGTTGCCCTTTTTCCCCCATTGTTTTCCAAAGCTATGAACTGTGTAGTTTGAAATATTGTATATATACATTTATCAGTGAATTACCTTTCCTTTTCAGATATATGATCCAGGATGAGAGAGAAGGACCTTTGTGTAGCATGGACCTGAAGGACTTTATTCTAACTGTTGGATCAAGATCTCCCACACCTGGGGGCGGGTCAGTGTCAGCAGTGGCAGCCTCACTGGTAAGTTATAAATTTGAAATGGTTAGAGAATTAAGGGGTAATCTTCTTTCTAGCATGGTTTATCGTTCAATAAACCACAGTTCTGAGTCATGAGGCACAATAAATAATCCACAAGGGCCATTGCTTGAATGGTTTATTCATTGTGTCTTATAACTCACAATGTGGTTTATTGAACAATAAACCACCACAGAAAGAAGATTATTTTGTTTCTAACATGACCAACTCTTAATTGAAGGAAGACAAGGTCATCCTTAGAGTGAAAGCGCGGATCAGATTATATTTCATTGAATAACCTACTTACTTATTTTACACAGAATGATGCCACTCTACATAGAATAATGCAGATTTTACCATGCTTTCACTGCTCTGTTTTTATAGAGCTGAATTCACATGTCAATTTAGAATGTTGGTTTTTATCTTTCACGTTTCCTCGGCACATTTTTAGGCTGGCTGTTTTCGAAGAAAATACTGAGTTATTGTAACAGCTCTGTCTTTATTAACGTCATTTTTCAAACCTTTTGCATTTTTCATTACTCTGTTACTGCTAAAGATATTGACTTCAATAGCAATCAAGAATGGTTTTTGTGCAGTAACCCATTTACAAACAATCGGTGTTTTCTTTTGACGCTGAGATAAGTTCCCAGGGTCCTGAAAGCCTTTGAAAACATTGTAGGAAGAGGAGAAAATGCTGGTAACCAGCATTTTCTCCTTTTCCACAAACTTTTCTATCCTGCTGGAAACAAATTTAAATTGTTGAGCTACCTTTATTTTGTCGTCTGCACATGCTTTCTATTTGGACCAGTCTAAAGTTTTGTGGTTTGGTAAAGAGGTAACATTAGCTAGATACCCAGGGCTCCAACACCTATCTCAGGAATTCGCTAATTTAATAGTGCAAGAAAAAACACACCTAACATTAACCAAACAACAAAATTTTTGACCAGTCCCAAGTTGAAAGTATTTGTAGGTGACAAAATAAATGTGAGGGTAAAATTGAACTTGGTTTTTGGAAGGGTAGAAAACTTTGAAAAATGAAAAAATATAGGTTACTAAGATTTCCTCCTTTTCCCAAATTGTTTTTTTCTGAAGGCTGTTAAAAGTCTGGATTTTGTGGTAAAGGTTTAATCCCTAAAATTCTATACAGATCTTTTTTTAAAAGTTATTTGCTCCAAATTTGTTTCAAAACATGATGAATTATTTTATTAAGATGAAAAAATGGAGAATTGATCTTGCAGGGAGCTGCCCTGGGTGCCATGGTTGGGTTTCTGACGTACGGAAACAAAAAGTTTCACGAGCTAGATGAACAGATCCGAGAACTAATTCCACCTTTCTACAATGCAATGAAAAATCTGACTCAGTTTATTGACGCTGACGCTGCTGCCTTCAGTGAATACATGGTAACAGATTTTATTCCTTTCGTTCTTTGTTTAGGTAAATTTTAACCTTTTTCAAAAGTAGTCACAGATCAGACAAAAGTAATCATATGTAAGTAAACCTTTATAGGGAAGGAAAAATGGTAACAAAAAAATTGTTAAAAAGGAGTATTTTGTTTTGTTTTTTAAAAGATACAGTCGAATCTGAGGTAGCGGTCATACGTGCGTAGCGGCCAATCTGTGATTAACGGTCAGTTCAGGCCCGCCCGTGCAAATTAACTCTTAAGTCCTTTAATTAACGGTAAACTGTGATATGTGGTCAGCGGTCACATTTGAAGATCTGAATTGTTCTTAAAGCATATCCCATAAAGTGGTCACGCGACTCGACTAATTGCTAGCAGGTGGTGTGAAAAATTAATTAACACGTCTGGCTCCGTGTGCATACACCGCGACGCTATACCAATCAAAATGTGTGATAAACAGTTGAACTTCATAGTGTAGGTGTACACTTTGCATAAATGATGTTATAGCGGGCTATTCTTTGCTGATCGGCAGATAGACGCTGCTTCCCCGCAATGCTTTACATTACTATTGAAAACGAGCTTACCAATTTCCAAAATGGCGTCAATTACCGTAATTTGCGTAAATTTTGGGACAGTAAAAAATAATTATTCTTTTTTGTTTCCAAATACTTTGGCCTACAAGAAAAAATATGATCAAACAAGGCAATCTGTCATACTGAAAGTCACTGGCTAACCCGTCAAATATTGCCGACGTTGAACGTCAGTGATGTCAGATTTGCAGGTTGTCTATTTTTAGATTGATTGGAATTCCACCGATCAGTTTGAGCACAAGAGTTTAAAACTTGGCTTTTTCTCGTCGTTTTCGTTGACTATTAACTTTTCGCTCAATATTGTCCGCATCATGGGATCACGATGAATATGTTATTTTGCGTTTGTAGATAAAATTCACAACATAATTTACCTGCTTACATGTACGTGAGGTGAACGACGTTAATTCCACTCTGACAAGTAGCCTACCTGCTCGGACCGTTTTCAAATCGATCGATTGACCTTGGGTAAAACTGTGTACCTTTATTTCTATTTATAAACAATGAACTCGATTGACCTAAAATACACGCACACGCGTGTCAACTCTAGATGTCAATTTCGGATGTACACACGTTATACACGTTATGGGTCTTGGATAACGAAGGAAATCTACTGATTACAGTAAAAATGTATAGCAGAGAAAGACTGGAAGAGGTGAAAGTGCTCATGAGGAATGATTTCTATTTTCATTCCACAATGTTTTCAACAGTTATCATCGGCAGTGGAATTAAAAAAAAATGGACTTGTCCAAATTGAAAGCTTTTGCAGACAACAATGTAAATCATAAATGTGATTGAAAATTTTAAATTTGTTGTGAAAGAATGGAAAATAGTTTTGCTAATCTGATCTGTGTTAAGCAGCCAACTGTCGTATGCAGCCACTTTTGGCTTGTCCCTTGGTTGGCTGCTTAAGACAGTTTCGACTGTATGTAGTACACACATTTCAAATGTTGCATCCATATTGTTAGAGTGGGTTAATCAGTTTTCGTACTGGAGCATACTTTGTGACCTTGGAAGTCAATAATTTTCAAAGACACTTCATAAAATTGCCTTCTTGAGCCTTTACCTTTGCCACATAACCAACATCTACCCAATTATAAGCTTTTGTAGACAGCAAATTAATGCCCATTATGGCAATGGCAACCAAATGCCATGGCAACCAAATGGAATTTTCTAGCAAATTCTTTAAAAATCTTCTCCTCTGAAACCGCTGGTCGGATTTTGAAATAATTTCACAGAAATGTTCCTTCGATGACCCTTTTCAAAATTGTTTGTGAAATTTTGAACCATCAAGAAACGTGGCTCTGGTGAACGGGGGCTTCTTGCACTATATGGCTCTGAAGAAATTCTTTAAGATTCTTCTTCTCTGAAACGGCTGATCAGATTTTGAAATAATCTCACAGAAATATTCCTTTGGTAACCCTTTTCAAAAATTGTTTGCAAAATGCTGATTTGTCTATAAAACTTGGATCTGGTGAATGTGGGCTATTTGCACTCTTTTTCTCTGAACAAAAATTGCTCAAGAAATTTTGTACCATTAAGAAACATGGCTCTGATGGCTGTGGGCTATTTACACTATACGGACATGAAGAAATTTTTAAAAATTTGCCTTGTCTAAAATGGCTGATTAGATTTCGAAAAAAAATGGCTATGCTTCTCTCAGAAATTCTGGTGAGCAATCCAGGGCCATCTTGGCCCTCTTGTTCTCTGTATGTGCAAATGAGTTTTTAAACTTTTTAAATTAAATGTTGTTTTCATCACGTAATTTTAAAACTCAAAATGCATTTATAATGTCCTATTGCAGAATCATCCAGAGCTGTTGTTATGCCAGGAATTCTTTTTTTCATGAATTTGGCTTTTTCAAGTTATACTAGGCTTTAATGAGAGTGACGATGCCTCTCTAGTCTGACAGATTAGATTATAACACAGACAATGTAAATCTTTCAACATGTTATGTGATCTTGATTTAAATTTTTCAGTACATTGTGAGATATACGAAGTAACTAATGTCCAAGTTTTTTTTAACACTTAACTATTAACTACAGAGTTCTAAGTTTAAATGATCATGAGAAGGAGGACTTTTGAAATCATTGTAGGAGAAGGCAAAAATGCTGGTAACCAGCATTTTCTCCTTCTCTCACAATGTTTTCTAATGTTTCAAAGATAAGTCGCGGCATGTGAGTAACATTTGCTTTGTTGTCTGCAAATACAATGTACTTTCCATTTTGCAAGTTCAAATTTTTTTTCAAAATTTATTTAGGGCTATGGCTTGATTGTGACTGTTGATTTCATTAGTAAAGTGCAATATTTCTTCTTAATCAATATCAGGTCTTTTTTCTTACAGCTAGCACTAAAGCTTCCAGGGGAGTCAGAGGATGAGATAGCAATGTAAGTTTTTGTTGTTGTTTGTTATCCATGTTTTTAGTGTTATTGAAAAAACTGATGCAAATATATTTGAGTCTTGCTCAAAAAGGGGATTTAACCCATTACCACACAATCCCTACTTTCGACACTCTTGGAAAAGAAGCCTTCTGAAAACACTGTGGGAAAAGGAGAAAATGCTGGTAACCAGCATTTTCTCCTTTTCTCACAATGTTTTCAGAAGGCTTCTTTTTCAGGGCCGCAAAAACCAGGGATTGTTTGGTAAAGGATTAATTAATAAAATTTTCATTAATCAAGTGACTTCGTATTGGCCCAGTTACAGGTCCTCGGTCAGCAGTATCGGCTGAAAATGCTGGTTAGGATTATAGTATAGTTTACAGTTCACCAGCCATTGATGTCAGAATGACTCTGGGCCCCGATTAGTTTCAAATCTTCAACCTGCATTCATGTAGCAATAACAACAACAACAACAAAATTACCATTTATTCACGTAGTAGTATATATAACAAACATGGGGATATGACAAAGATATATAGTAGTTTGGCGAAGCATCAATTCAGTATAGGTGAATAGAACAATTCAGTTAGAAGCAAAGCATTGAGTAAGGAAAAGCTTGACTCTGTTACTGTAACTACCAGATAATGGAGACATATTGTAAAACTAGTTACAGCATTCCAAACATCTAGCTCTTTCATTCTGTATTTTTTATCACAGTCGGGAAGCAGCCATGCAGGATGGTTTGTGTACAGCTATACAAGTTCCACTGACTGTTGGCCGAATTAGTAACTCACTGTGGGAACCTTTAAAAAAATTGGCGGAGATTGGCAATATCAACTGTAAATCAGATTTACAGGTAAAATTATTGATAATAGATAATGTCCGGTGAATATTCATTTTAGCAACGCTGACCAGATATAAGTTCATTGTTAACTCATCTGGATTGGTATCTCAATGGTTAGCGTATGTGACTCATGATCTGGTTGTTTCTGATTTGAGATCCAGTTGAGGCAGATTTTCTTTCTGGCAATTTTTTTCCTCTTTGCTTTGATGCATGTGATAAAATTAGTCTGTGGCTTGAAAGACAGTTTTATCAGTACTGGTGTGGTGGCTGGCTGGCTAGCTCAGTGGTTAGCATATCTGACTTGTGACCTGGAGGTTACGGGTTCAGTACCAGTTGCAGCTAACTTTCTTTACTGCAATTTTTTGTCCCTCACCACTAATGCATGTGAGAAAAGTAGTCAGTGGCGTTGGAAAGGAAGTTTTGTCAGTACTGGTTTGAGAAAGCCAAGAAACACATGGGTGTGTTACTGACTGACTTGATATGGCTTAAGCTGGTAAAATTTACGAAATGACAAAATTTTAGACTGGTCCAAATTGAAGGCATTTGCAGACAATTAAATAAAAATGTGACTGAAAAGTTGAAATTTGGTTTGGGAAGGAAAGAAAACATTGAAACATTGTGAAAAAAGGAGAAAATGCTGGTTACCAGCATTTTCTCCTTTTCCCACAATGTTTTCAGAAGGCTTCTCTCTCAGGGTCGTTAAAAGTTGGGATTGTGTGGTAAAGAGTTAAACTCCAATACAAACCAAACCAGACAAACCACAAGACACATGTATAGAAGTATTGACTGTCTTGATGTGACGTAAACTGTTAAAATGGTGTCAACTTTCAAAAACAAAAATATTTTTGGAAACTCAGTTTTTCTGGACAGAAAATGCTACCAATGCATAATAAACATGAATGAAGGTTTAAGTTGTAGTATTGGCTGAGGTTATCTCGTGTCGGCCAAGTTTATCTGGTATTGACCAAGTTTCTCATACAATCACCAATCTTCGCAAGCCAAGGCTGACAATTCACAACGTTACTCTACCCTTGGCGGATCAAGCTTGATTTTTACATTCCCCCAATATGCTTTTTCATTGGATGCAGCCAGCTGTAACTGCAACGAATGAAATCTCTTGTAGCATTTCATCTTTGATAAAAATAGAACAAGGTTGCAACCTTTCGAATGAAGGTAAACATGGAAACCCACATGGGTGTCTGCTTATCGCTTCATGTGTATTCGTAAGTGGTTGTAAAACGGTATTTCATTGGCTTTTAGAAATATTATGCAAAGGGGGGTAATAACCAGCATCCAATAGAGGGCGCATCGAAGGAATCTCGAAATCGGGCTCAATCAGCCAAGGTAAGATCCACGTAGTGATCGTAAACTTGGCTAGCAAAGATGGCAATCACCATATGAGTCCTTTGGTATTGAAGAGATAATTTTCATCATCATCATGTTACTTCACCCTTTACCAGATGACAAAATGTTGACCTTGTCCAAACTGAAAGCATTTACAGACAACAATTTCAGTGTGTGGTTCAAATAGTGTAATCTTGCGTTGATAGGGTAGAAAACATTGTGGAAAAAGGAGAAAGTGCTGGTTACCAGCACTTTCTCCTTTTCCCACAATGTTTTCAGAAGGCCTCTTCTACAGTGTCATGAAAACCCCGGATTTTTTGGTAAAGGGTTAATAATTTTTAGTATTTACTTGAAGTAAGGCATTGTACTGATCAAGAAAAACTTGAAGCAGCAAAATCGAATGAAAAAGGTTAGCTGTCTGATACGGATCAGCCTCTGCTATACTGTATATGATTCCATGGATTCGCTGATAACCTATTTTAACTTTCAGGTGGGTGTAAGAATGCTGGAGACGTCAGTTTGGGGATCCTACTATAATGTTAAGATTAACTTAGATGATGTTAAAGATGAAGAGTTCAAGAAAAAGGTAATATTTTTTTCTACATATCAGTCTAGCCAGATAGCTCATTGGTTAGTGTTTATGTCTTACAACAAGGTAGATGCAGGTTTGATACCTTGTTGCATCACTTTTGTTCAAGCAATTTTTCACCTCTCCCCTGTGATGCCTTGGCGAAAATGGTCAGTAACTTGGTACTGATGTGAGAAAGCCAGGAAACACCTGACAATATGACCATAGCTGTTAAAACGTTGTTAAAGTCCAATGTAAATATAATTTGACCTAAAGGGTTATCCCTTGGCTACATGTCAGAATTTTAGACTTGTCATGGCGGTCAGTGATGCACCCATGTGTTTCCTGGCTTTCCCACACCAGTACTGACACAACTTTCTTTCCAAAGCCACTGACATCTTTTTTCGCGTGTATCAGAGATGAGGGGCAAGAAATCGCCTGAAAGAAAGTGTGAAACAACCTGGTATCGAATCCATGGCCTCCAGGTTGCGTGTCAGAAACACTTAACCACTGAGCTACCCAGCCAAGCTGGTTCAAATTACAGCGGGCAGTGCACCCTTGCATGTGCTTCCTGACTTTATTCACACCAGTATTGACACAACTTCCTTTTCAAGCTAGTGACTTCTTTTCTCACATGCATCAGAAGTGATAGGCAAAAAATCCTTGGAAAGAAAATTTGCTCCAGCCGTTTCTCAAACCTGAAACCACCATATGCTAACAATAGAGCTACCCTGCCAGCCTCTGCAGTTGATTAGGTGCTTTTTAACTCTTTACAAAAACTAAAAAATTTTACCCATTACCACACAATCCCTAATTTTTACAACCCTGAGAAAAGAAGCCTTCAGAAAACATTGCAGGAAAAGGAGAAAATGCTGTTAACCAGCATTTTCTCCTTTTCCCACAGTGTTTTCTACCTTTCACAAAACAAATTTCAGATTTTCAGTCACTTCTATTTTGTGGTCTGCAAATGCTTTTAATTTGGACAAACCTAACATTTTGTCGTTTGTTAACGAGTTAAGATGAGTCCAAGTTGAAAGCATTTTTGGATGACAAAATACCGGTACATGCTGATAAAATAAATTTAATAATGGAAGTTGCTTTTGAAAATTGAGAAAACATAATGGGAAGAGTAGGAAATGCTGGGACACCTGTATGCAACTTTGGTTATTACATTTATCTCTGTCTCTCAATTTCTTTGTCTCTCTGTTTCTGTCTCTCTCACTCTCTGTCTCTCTCAATCTCTCTGTCTCCCTCTCTCTCTCTACACTAACTACATGTTGCTTGTGTTATTTAATAGGTGTATTACTGTTTTTGCAGGTATTAGAAGAAGTGAACGAGTCTGTAAAACTTGCAAAGGATAGTTGCGAAGCAGTATTAAAGATTTTGGAAGACAGAAAGAAATAATTCTAGTCATTTGTTGTTTTTAAACCAGCTCCACACAGAATAATTATGTTTAGACTGTCATGAAAGTGACAAAAAGGACGACTAATGAAAGAAAAGCATACAATATATTTTACGTTTTACCAGGCATAAACATTTTACACTTCCATATTTTGGGAGTATGAGCAGACTTGAAATTAAATATTTATCAGATGATGGTACTTTGTATTTGTCTAGAGAAGAGTAGTAAGCATTGTGGGTAAAATGCTGGTTACCAGCATTTAAATTTTTTTTCCCTACAGTTTGTCTGTCGTCCAAAGAGTTTTCAAATCACATAATTGTCTGATTGTCAGGCAAATAGTTTTTCGACTGTTGAATGAAAAGGACAAAAAGATAGTATTGCCAGACTCCTAGTTTTCTTAACTCTTTACCAAACAATAAAATTGTAGACCAGTCCATATTGAAAGCATTTGCAGACAACAACCTAATTATGGCTACAAAATTTAGATTTGTCTTGGGAAGGGTAGAAAATAGTGGGAAAAGGAGAAAATGCTGGTTACCAGCATTTTCTCCAATTCTTACTATGTTTTCTAAAGACTTCTTACTTGGGGTCGTTAAAAGTCGGGATGGTTTGGTATAGAGTTAAAGAACTACCTAACCTTTTACTAAAGAATTTCGCTGTTTTTACAACCTTGGGAAAGTCATTTTTGATAGCATTAAGCTAACCAGCATTTTTCTCCTTTTCCTACAATGTTCTTTCTACCCTACCACAGATAAATATCATCATTTGAGCAACTTTTGATTTGTGGTCTGCAATTGCTTTCAATTTGGTTGGTCCTAACGCTAAAACCATGTAAGTTGTATTGGGTTATATTCCCTTTTAGTTTTTAATCCATTAAATGAGAAATCCTTACTTTGACCAAATGGTTCAGTGTTTTTTATGTCCTCGAAGAAGATAATATTTGAAAACGTTGTAGGAAAAAGGGAGAAATGCTGGTTTCCAGCATTTCCTCCTTTTCCCACAGTGTGTTCAAGTCTACCAAAGACAAATATGGTCATATGAGAAATTTGAGCAACACTCGATATTTCATCTGCAATGCTTTAGATATAAGATTGGTCAAAACTGGTATTTTTTATTTGCAGTGAGGTGAAATGAAAAATAATTTTGTTGAGGTTATACTACAGAGTTCAGTAAAACTGACTCTGAAAATTAAAACCATGCCATTCCTTTCCGTACAAAACTCAAAATTCATGCATAATACTAAATGGTAGGATAGTTTATTTGTGTGTATGACTTTAAATATTGAATTTTAAGTATTGCTTTTTATAGCTTTTTATTTGTGTAGAACTTCCCTGTTTCCTCAATACAGGACAATTACTGTTAATTTAGGCTTACCCTACACTTCAACAAATAAGTTAAAGTTTTAAAGGAAAAAAAAAAAAGAAAATATTTTTGAAGAGTATTGAAAGAATTCAGGGAAATAGGGGGATACATTGATTCACTTGTTGCAACCAGCTGCTCTATTTCCCTGTAATATTTTTCAAAACTTCAGACAAAAGAAGGCAAATTTTGCAGCAATGGTGTGTATGAGAAAAAACCATTTTAACCCTTTACTACACAATCATGAGTTTTAATGACCCTTAGAAATGGGAAGCTTTTGAAAACATTGTGGAAAAAGAAGAAAATGCTGGTTACCAGCATTTTCTCCTTTTCCCACAATGTTTTCTATCTATTCAAAAACAAATACTATCATTTAATTCATATTTGAATCGTTGTCTTCAACATTCAATTTTCTTCAATATGGATAAAACTACCACATTGCTATGTGGTAAAGAGTTGATTGCACAGGCACACAAAGAGAAATTTAACAGTAATTAAATATGGGGAAAAAAGAATAGTGCTTTAGAAATACGGAATTTTTTTTTTTTTTAACTTCAGAATTATGATTTTTCCAAAGTTTTATTCCATTTTTTTATACCTCCCACAACATAGTGGAGGGAGGTACACTGGAATCAAAATGGCTGTTTGTCCATCTGTCAGTACATAGACACAAATTGTCTGGAGCAATACCCCTATAGTTTTTCTTGTTCTGGACTCAAATTTATACACAGGGTTCCTATACATATGAAGTTGTGTGTGTACGATTTTCATGACCCTGCTGCGATTTTTTAAGAAATTCTCTCCCCTTGAACTTTTTTCAACTCTTGTACTTACGGTAACCATTCTGCATTCTGATACAAAAACCTGCTTTTGTTACAAGGAGCTGGTGGGGGTATAATCACATTTAGTGATAGCTCTAGTTTTTTTTTATGTTTAGAGGTTACAGGTGTAACAGTTTTCAACCTAGATGTAAATCTTTTCTTTTATTATTTCATAGATGTGTTCAAGAGGCTTGCATTTTAGATTAAGAGGCTATAGAGTGTTTTATGTGTTTTAAGCTTTACTGTTGTGCAGGCTGATCTTGCTATAAGCTCTCTGCAAAATTCATCCACATGCAAATGGCAAGATATGGGTAAAATATTGATGGAAAAGGCAGAAATGCTCCTTGTCCCATAATTTTTTTTGGGGCCTTCTGCATCAAAGTTGTGAAAACCTGGGACCTTGAGGTAAAGGATTAAAGAAATTGAGGAAGAAGCATTCTTTGTAAACATTGTAGGAAAATGAAAACAAAATTGCTGGTTACCTCAGGTAAAGTATGAATATGCACATTCAGTATTATCAAATATATCTTCATTAAAAATCCAGCACTAACACATGCAATATTGTAACTGACATTTCCATAGTTATAGTGAAACTTGTATAAAGAAACCACTAAGGGGAAATATGAAAAGTGGACTCTACAGCAAGAGGTCTTTAAATACAAGTGAAGCGAAGTATATTTACCCCTTCCTGACAACACCAGCCCAAAAACGACTGGCATATTGTAAATTATTTTTGTAAAGGGTAGAAGCATTGTTGGAAAAGTAGAAAATACTAGTAACTAACATTTTCTCCTTTTCCCAAAATTCTTTTCAAGAGCTCTCTCTCTCTGGGTTGTCAGGACTTTATGGTAAAGGGTAAAGGTGCAAAATGGAATCTGATTAATGTCTTTTTGAAGCAGTTGGTTGCTAAGCACAAGCAGTTTCTATGACTGTTCAGCTGTATAACTTTTCATCTGTATTACATTCCAGCAAAAACCTGTCTTGATGTTGTTTTTGTGGATAAATGCATGAAAAATAAATAGGAGAGAAATAATATAAAATCTGTTATCCTTGAAAACGTGATGCCTGTTAGAGAAATTTCTGTACGAAAAATTTCTCCATTTGTCACTGTTTTCCCAGTTTTTATGTGACATGTAATGTTTGTTCATGTAGATATAATTTTCTTTGTTATATAATCATGGCAAATATCTTGACTATACTGTACCCTTTAACTCTTTCCCAAACAACAAAATTTTAGATCTGTCCAGGCACCTGTGAAGAATGACAAAATGTTGGACTTGTCCGAATTGAAAGTAAAAGCAAAGAGCAAATTGAATATGCTCAAAACGATTTGGTTTGTTTTTTTAAATGGAAAGTAAACATTGCAGGAAAGATACCAGCTTTTTCTTCTCTTCCGACAATGTTTTTTTTACGGACAGTTGTTTGGTAGAGGGTTAATTTTATTGATTTTTATATATACTAATTACACGAAGAATATGCCGTCCAATATGTGAATGTATGCAATCACTGTAACCCTGTAAGTTTTGTACACCAGAAGTATTCTTTTTACTTCGTTACTATGACTCCAAGATAAAAAGCTTTTGTTAACAATGTGGGAAAAGGGGAAAATCTCCTTTTACCGCATTGTTAACAAAAGCTTTCAAAGACAAGAGCTACATTTGTCATCTGCAAGTGCTTTTAATTTGGAAATGTTAGAAATGTTGTGATTTGGTATAGTTACTGTAACTGTCTAGCAATATTGATTTGTAAGATTCTCAACTTCTGCCCGGAGGGAGTCTTTCTTGCTATAGTCTTCTTTGATAGAGTTTTTATGCATGTTTGAACTTATACTTTATATGTGGTGATATAATTGTAAATGGCTACATTAGTGAAAAGCAGTTTTTCCTATTACTTAAAACATTCCCACTTGTTCAGTTGTACCTCCCTCCCACACCCTTCTCCCCCTTCCCACCAAAAGGCCATGGCAACTGGGATTGGTGGGGGGGGATAATTTAATTGGAATATTGGAATGTCCAAGACATTTCTAGCTGTTACAGAACAAAAATGTCTAATCCCCTGTGCCATATAGGCTTTTTGAAAGCATTTTTGGCGAAAAGCATTTAAAGATGCCTGTCTACACGCGGTGAGCAGAAACGCTGTTAAATTTCAACAAGAAATGTAGAATGGTACAGAAATCTGTCCTTTTTGTACACAAGGATAAATTACTGACATATATCATGTAAATGAAAAAAAAAACAGGGGGGTTTGTGTGAAAAACCGAAAATTGGCCTGAAGAAAACTGGCTGACGATCGAAGCTATACTTATCGTTGGTTTCCGCCTAGAGTTGGATACGGTGTAACTTACATGTAGGCCTCGATCTCCGTCTAAAAATAGAGGCCGCAACAGAGAAGCATCCATTTTCTTTTATTTACCACATCAAGGCCAAGGTCAAATATAGTCACGTTACAGAATGCATGATCATCATACGAATCTACCTGAGTGTATAACGGATATCGAAAATCTTCGATTCAAAATCCAGAAACGACCAGTCTGTTTACATTGAAGGCCGCAAGTCCGCAAAATGCATTTTCTATCGGGCGTAATCTAAGCAACCTTGCAACCGTCAGGCGCAATATTTGGCATAGATATATAAGAATGACTATATTTTGATAAAATAAAAACAAAATGAGTTAAAACTGGCTTAAAATGAGTATTATTGCCTCTTTAATTTTCTGAAACTTTTATGAAAAAACGACCATGTGACAGAATTTAGAAACTTCTATAGTGTGTGTGTCTTCTGAATTGGCAACAATGATTTTTTAACTCTTTACCAGACAACAAAATCTTAAGACTTGTGCTAAATGAAAGCATTTGCAGATTACAATTCAACTCTGTACTAAAGGACAAAATTTTAGACTTGTCCAAAATGAAAGTATTTGCAGACGACAAAATAAATGTGACTCAAAGATTGACACTTGATTTCAGAAGAGTACAAACTATTGTGGGAAAAGAAGAAAATGCTGGTGACCAGCATTTTCTTCTTTTCCCACAATGTTTTGAGAAGGCTTCTTCCTCTGGGTCGTAAAAACCAGGGGTTGTTTGGTAAAGAGTTTAACATGGCTCAAATGAATATAAATTTGGAATTTGTTTTTGAATGGGTAGGAAACATTGGGAGAAAAGGAGATAATGCTGCTTACCAGCATTTTCTTCTTTTCACACAATGATTTTAAAAGGCTTTTCCCTCAGAAAAACCTCAGGATTGTGTTAAAGGATAAATAGTGAATTTTTTTAAGTTTAGGTTAAATAAATAATAGCATGTTTTCATCTTCTTTGGACCTTATTCAAAATAGACACAAATTTCTGCCCTTTTTTGCAGAGGATTGGATCGGGGAGTGTTTGATAAACATGAGCACAAACAATCATTTTCATCGAACAGATAGTTATTTTGATAGACATATTTTGCTGCTGCTATTTTTGTACTTTGTGTATTAATTTGACACAAATCTTTTCTTGTGTATTAATCCATTTTAGTGTAAAAGATAACTTTGCCCTTTACCAAATAAAACTGAGTTTTAGGGACCCTTAGAAAGAAGCCTAGTGAAAACATTGTGGTAAAATGGGATAATGCTGGTAACCAGCATTTTCTCCTTTTCCTATAAATTTTTGAAAACCTTTTGTCTCAGGGTCATAAATAAAATCGGTAAAAAGGTTCAAACCTTTTCTAGTCCATGATCTTATCACAATTTCTATCAACATTTCCTAAATTTCTCTACACATGTTTTCATGTTTAACCCATTACCACACAATCCCTACTTTTGACAATCCTGAGAAAGAAGCCTTTAGAAAACATTGTGGAAAAAGGAGAAAATGCTGGTTACCAGCATTTTCTCCCTTTCCCACAATATTTTCTACCCTTCACAAAACAAATTTCAAAATTTGAGTCACTTATATTTTGTCGTCTGCAAATGCTTTTGATTTGGACAAGCTTAAAATATTGTCATTTGGCAAAGAGTTAAAAGTTGCAAATTAGGTCAAATGGCCACAATAACCATAAGTTTTTACTGTTAAACTCTTTACCACACAAGAAAATTTTAGACTGGTCCAAATTGAAAGCATTTGCAGACAACAAAATAAAGGTGACTAAAAAAATTGAAATTTGTTTTGGGAAGGGTAGAAAACGCTGTGGGAAAAGGAGAAAATGCAGGTTACCAGCATTTTCTCCTTTTCCCACTTTGTTTTCAAAAGGCTTCTTTGTTTTCAAAAGGCTTCTTTCTCAGGGGCGTCAAAAGTAGGAATTGTGTGGTAATAGGTTAACTTAACCCTTTCCCAAACAATCCCTGGTTTTTACGGGTCTGGAATAGTAGCCTTTTGAAAACATTGTGGGAAAAGGAGAAAATGCTGGTAACCAGCATTTTCTCCTTTTCCCACAATGTTTTCTACCCCATCATAGACAGAAATCATCTTTTCAGCAAGAGTTGAATTGTTGTCTGCAAATGCTTTCAGTTTGGTCTAGTCCAAAAATTTGTCGTTTGGGAAAGGGTTAAATTTCATCCTTAACCGGTTATATTCAGCAACTTTCTGTGCAGTCTGATCTTGTTCTATGTCTGCAAAGGGTCTTCGAGTTGTGCTTTACAGCCAATGTGTTAACCCTTTACCACACAATCCCGACTTTTAACCCATTACCACTCAATCCCTACTTTTGACGCCCCTGAGAAAGAAGCCTTTTGAAAACACTGTGGGAAAAGGAGAAAATGCTGGTAACCAGCATTTTCTCCTTTTCCCACAGTGTTTTCTACCCTTTCCAGGACAAATTTCTATTTTTCAGTTACCTTTATTTTGTCGTCTGCAAATGTTTTCAATTTGGACTAGTCCAAAATTTTCTCGTGTGGTAATGAGTTAACTCATTACCAAACGACAATATTTTAGACTGGTTCAAATTGAATGCATTTTCAGACGACAAAAGAAAAGTGACTGAAAATTTGAAATTTGTTTTGTGAAGGGTAGAAAACGTTGTGGGAAAAGGAGAAAATGCTGGTTACCAGCATTTTCTCCTTTTCCCACAATGTTTTCTAAAGGCTTCTTTCTCCGAGGCGTCAAAAGTAGGGATTGTGTGGTAATGGGTTAACGATCCTCTGAGAGAAGCCTTCGGTAAAGATTGTGGGGAAAGGGGATAATGCTGGTAACCAGCATTTTCCCCTCTTTCCACAAAGTTTTCTTCCCTTCCCAAAAGAAATTTCAAATTCTTAGTCACTTTTGTCATCTGCAAATGTTTTCAATTTGGACCAGTCTAAAATTTTGCCGTTTGGTAAAGAGTTAATATTCCTACAAAAAACGAACATTTTCATACACTAGAAAAAGACACAAGAAAATTATTTAGATTTAAAGGGTTTTTTTTTTGTTTGTTTGTTTTTCACAAATATCTCTCGATCTAGATTCGAGGTAAGGATGCACATCTGATCTTGATCTGCACTGCCTTGAAAAAGCAAGTTCGGTTATACGTAGCAATCCTAAAGGTATTTACAGTTCTTGATCATGTTTTCCAGGCTAAAGAAATCATCCTGTTCATCCTTTGTTAGCAAATACTAAATGTTAAATTAATAGAACAGAAACAGAAAAATAGATTGAATGCATTGTGTAATCTGATCTTTATCTTTACTTCCTTTCAAAGCAAGTAGAGATGTAAAAATTGCTTTAACCCTTTACCACCCAATCCCTACTTTTGATGACCCTGAAAAAGAAGCCTTTAGAAAACATTGTGGGAAAAGGAGAATGTTTTCTACCCTTCACAAAACAATTTTCAAATTTTCAGTCACTTTCATTTGTCGTCTGCAAATGCTTTCAGTTTGGACGAGCCTAAAATATTGTTGTTTGGTAATGAGTAAGGATTCATTTTTCAACCTGCTGAATACAAGCTCCTATATTAACCCTTTACTCCATAAATACTCATTTCTATGCATTGCTTGTAGGAGCCTTTGGAAAACATTGTGGCAAAACTGAAAGGTGAAATTGCTCGTGACGAGCAATTTCACCTTTTGCCACAATGTTTTCTATGCTATCAGAAGGTATCATATACACATAAAAAACAGCTTCATCCTTGCTGTTATTTAGGGTCAATTAGAGATACCATAGAAATGCCTTATGGGGTAAAGGGTTAAATGGAACTTTTAAGCCAAAACAAAAAATCCAAAATTTGCTATTTCAAAGATACTCCTTTTCGGACGGTGTAGACTGAAGATCAGACTGCATGTTCTGTGCAGTCTGATCTTGATCTACATTGGCTGTAAAAGGTATTGAGTTACTCTTAACAGCCTCATGGTTCACCCTTTCCCAACAAACAGAGTTTAGATTCTTCAGAATTGATAGCATCTGCAGACAATAAATTTGAAATTAGATCTAGTACAGATTAATTTAACTCTTTAACACACGAGAAAATTTTAGACTGATCCATTTTAAAAGCTTTTGCAGACAAAAAATTAATGTGACTGAAAAATAGGAATTTTATTTTGGAAGGGTAGAAAACATTGTGGGAAAAGCAGAAAATGCTGGTTACCAGCATTTCCTCCTTTTTCCACAATGTTTTCAAAAGGCTTCTTTCTCGGGGTCATTAAAAGTAGGGATTGTGTGGTAAAGACTTAAGCTTTTTGACAAGGGAGAAAACATTGTTGGAAACGGAGAAAATGCTGGTTGCCAGGATTTTCTCCTTTTTCCACAATGTTTTCAAAGGCCTCCTCTTAAGGGCTTGTTTTGTAAATGGTCAATAAAAGTTACTTATCATGTTTTCCAGATGAAAGAAATTCCATACATGTTTGTGATTTTTCTACACTGATAGTGTGTTTTTGCCTTGCTAAATAATGTTTTAACATTGTTTGTCATTATGTGATATAGTTAATAAATTATTATGTAATTCCACAGTTATTGAATTATTTCATCATTCATAAAGGGGCCTTATTAGATTTTTAGCTCCGCAGCATTCAAAGAAAACATGGAGATATTGCCATAGACATCTTGTCGTCTCTGTGGTGTGCATCTCCTCCACATCTACCTTTTCATACAAAGATAATTTTGAACATCACTGAAGATATTACCGGTACTTCATAAAGGCACTAGTTGTTTTATTGTGCTGCAAAGAAATTTCTCGTGATCTGATTGGTTAACATGCCGAGAACATATATATTATCATGTTCCCTGGCAAAAACTACATAAAGCCAGTTTCCCTTTTGAGTGCCCCGTAAACATCACTACACATGCAACACGACATCCAAAATGGTGGCGTCGGTCCATCACCAGACTGCACATTTATGCACCAAACTGCACATTTTAGCGACATCAGTTTCAAGTGACGTCAGTTTTCATTGAATTGGGGCACTCAGAAGGGAATTTCTATTTCGTCGGCATACTTGATTTGTGAAGATTATAATACAGGAAAACTTCGCTTACCATGGTTTAAAAAGGTAAAACTTTGCAGTTTAATAAATTCATTGTGCGGTAAAGTGGCAGGGGACTTGGAAACTTGTTCATGTCAGTGTCAAATCATGTCGTCACCTCGCCTTGGGCTCAGGGCGACATGAATCATCACAGCCGTGAACAAGTTTCCAAGTCCCCTGCCACCTGACCGTACAACTAATAAAGTATTAAAACGGAAACCAATTCAATAAGAGCAGGTAACCATCAGAGAGTTTTTGACACAGTTATGCTCCTTTTCTGACCTAGATAAATCAAACAAGTGTGTCCTAGCATTGGTACCTGGATGTGGTGGTCTTGTTAACTTAACTCTTTTCCAAGTAGTCCAAATTGAAAGCATTTGCAGACGACAAAATAAATGTGAATCAAAAATTGAATTTTGATTTGGGAAGGGTTACCCAGCATTTTCTCCTTTTCCCTCAATGTTTTCAAAAGGCTTCTTTCCCAGGGTCATTAAATGTCGGGATTGTGTGGTAAAGGGTTAACAGTGATAAAGACAACAAAATATAATGACCAACAAAACATGTTGAATTACTTGCAGTAAAAGGGTGCAAATATGGCATTCAAATAACAGGTTGGTTGCTTTGCTGGCAATAACTCCCTCTGTTTCTTAAGAGATCAAAAATTACTTATTTGAATACCACCCCACATGTGACCCATGTGACATTTCCCACAAACCTGTGTGTGTAATTGACATTTCTGCCGACTTTGATTGACAGGTCTTCCCAGTGCTTATCAGCCAATCTAAACGAAGCATTGGCCGTCATGTAAACAATAAAGTCGGGCCCAATATGTTATAGGAATCAGATAATTTAACCCATTACCACACAATCCCTACTTTTGACGACCCTGAGAAAGAAGCCTTTAGAAAACATTGTGGGAAAAGGAGAAAATGCTGGTAACCAGCATTTTCTCCTTTTCCCACGTTTTCTACCCTTTCCAAAGCAAATTTTACTTTTTCAATCACATTTATCTTGTCGTCTGCAAATGCTTTCAATTTGGACCAGTCTAAAATTTTAATGTGTGGTAAAGAGTTAATCGTATCAATTTAATCATGTAGACATCAATTTTCAATTGGTCAAAAAAAATCTGTGAAATGGAGAAAAAGTGTGATCGTGTGACACTGATAAAGGTTATCCAGATAGAATGCAGCGGGAGAGTTAAATTTGTCCCATTTCCAAAGGTGAAAACACATCTCGAAAATATATTTGTTGGATAAAACTATGTGGTAGACCTTGTGAACAGCTTCATCCATCGTGGTCATATTGTATGCCCAAAGGCATGTATGAGTGTCATTTTAGAAAGTAGTTCCGAATTGATAGCATTTGCAGACAACAATTCAAATCTCAGTCATATAATGGAAATTGTCTTGAATAGGGTAGAAAACATTGTTGAAAAAGGAGAAAATCCAAATTGTACAAATGTCATTCCCACAATAAAGGCAGAGAAGTAAAGATGAAATGACTGAAGACTGTTTTGATCTCTAAACAATCTGTTTACTTTTATTCAAATAGATAAAACATTTTTCAAACAAACTCACTACCATTCAATCAGTTTTTTGTAGTCTTGAACACACCTTGGGTCGCATCCTGAAAAACATGAACTCAAGTATGAGGAGTCTTTCAGTATACCTGTAACTATTTAACAAACAGCAAAATGTTAGACCGGTCCAAACTTAAGCATTTGCAGATAACAGATTATTATTTTTATGCTTTCCAGTAGGATATCGAGAAATAGCAGTGAAAATAGTTTTTGATATTACACAGGTACGACCAGTGAAAATACCAATTTTCATGTTCTTGTTGCCTAGGCAAATTGCGCATGCTTCACGACCAGATGGAAATATGACATCATTTACCTTACATTTCTCACATTCAAAGTAATATTGTAATGCGGTGCTATGTGGGAGGGGTACGCCATGGGGAATAATAGAAAAGAACTGTACTGAATTTTGATAAAGCTCCTCCCAGAAAGGGTTAAAGGTGGCCCTTCAGATTTTGGGACGAAAATTGTACAAAAAATCATCCTTATACTCCCAAAGCCTTTTAATGTTCATTCATAAAACCCCAGTAGTCGAACACCGTCAAACAACACGAGAAATTAGAGATTTACTACAGCCCAGGTCGACACCAACGGGAGACACATTCTGTTTTTAGATGATCAATTCGCTCATTTACATAAAAGAATACACAGACAAAGTTTCAAACATAGCGTCCGAAGAAGACATTATGGAAAATAATTATCACTTTTTGTTATGTAATGGAATTTAAGCATTATGAGTCACATGCCAGTCACTAGGCATTCCCGAAATGCTTTATTGATTTTTGGCGCGAAATCTAAAAATACCTTAAGAGGCTACGTAGCCTTTTAAGGGAATACCATCAAAAAAAATTTTTTGTTGTAATTTTATGAATCTTAATTATTGATGGTTTGTATTACTTTTTCATATGAATTTCAGTGTTATATATATTTTTTAATTTGGTGAGATGTAAAAATTCTAAATACCCACCTTTAAAGGTGGCCCTTCTGATTTTCAAAAGAAAATTTTACAAAAATACAAAAAAAATCATCCTTGGACTCCAAAAGCCTTAAAAGTTTCACCCATAAAACACCAGTAGTTGAAAACCATCGAACAAGAGAAATTAGAGATTTACTACAGCCCAGGTTGACACCGACGGGAGACACAGTCTATTTTTACATGAGCAACTCGCTCATTTACAGACAGGAACTATACAGACGAAGCTTCAAATATAGCGTACGAAGACATTTTGGAAAATAATTACATGTTTGCTATGTTATGGAATTTCAGTGTCATTAGTTACACGCCAGTCACTTAACATTCCCACAATGTTTTTTTTTTTTATTTTTGGCGGGAAATCTAAAAATAGCTTAAGAGGCTACGTAGCCTTTTAAAGGAATACCATCAAAAAAAATTTTTTTGTAAATTTATGATTCTTAATTATTGATGATTTGTATTGCTTTTTCATATAGATTTCAGTGATATATATATTTTTCAATTTCCTAGGATATGAAAATTCTAGATACCCACCTTTAAAAGCATGAAATAAATAGAATACATGTATTTGTTTTTTTTTTTCTTTGAAAAATCAAAATTTATTTCATTGAGTGAACACCATCTATAATATTTTCACTCATGGCTGCACCACTTGTGCAAATATTACCGATGATGTTCACTCAATGGAATAAATTTCAATCTATTACCAAAAAAAAACCAAATATCCACTAAAACATAGCTCAAATGAAAGAATTTGTGCCCAAAAAAGGAGAAAATATTATGGTAGAAGGAGAATATGCTGGTTACCAGCATTTTCTTCTTTTCCCACAATGTTTTCTAAAGGGTTCTCTCTCAGGGTCATCAAAAGTTGGGATTGTGTAGTAATGGGATAACACTTTATCAAACAATCCAATGTTTGCAACTCTGAAAAAGAAGTAGACTTTTAGAAGTGTAATGGAAAGAAATAAGGACGATTTCTCATGACATCTTCTCCCTGTAACTCTTTCCTACATAATCCCAATTTTTAATGACCCTAGGTAAGCAGGCTTTTGAAACCATTCTAGGAAAAGAAGAAAATGTTGGTAACCAGCAATGGCTGAGGTCATTGGCTTCAGAGCTACAATGACCCTAGGTAAGCAGGCTTTTGAAACCATTGTAGGAAAAGGAGAAAATGTTGGTAACCAGCAATGGCTGAAGTAATTGGTTTTACAGCTACATTTACTTAACTCTTTACCAAATGACAAAATTTCAGTCTGGTCCAAATTGAAAGCACTTGCAAACGAGAAATTTATCATGACTGAAAAATTAAAATTTGTTTTGGGAATGGTAGAAAACATTGTGGGGAAAGGAGAAAATGCTGGTTACCAGCATTTTTTCCTTTTCACATAAGCTTTTCAGGGTTGTTAAAAGTCGGGATTGTATGGTAATGGGTTAATTGTCTGCAACAGCTTTCAGTTTGGTTGAGTCTTAAATTTTTGCAGTGTGGTAAGGACCTGAAAGGCAGACTCCATAACGTAAGTGCTTTTTAGTTTGTTGGCTATGAATACTTTTTATACGAAAAAGTACAAGAGTATGTTAACATTTACCATCCGGTTACAAATGAGTTCAATTAAAAGTGACCTATTTGATTTACCAGTTTGTTAATAATGTGGAAGAAGCCACATGGAAAATGCTAGTATCAAGCAATATTTCCTACCCTATGAAAGGCAAGGTCCATCATTTGAGCTAAATGTAATAATATTATGTCATCTGCAAATGCTCACAATTTGATCCAGTGCATATTCCTTTCACGATTCCGAACACTCCGAATATGTTCTGGATCAATGGAGTATTTTGGAAAACTGTGCGATGTTCTTCAAAACATGTTTAGACTGTTCTAATCCAATAGAGGTGCAGCGCACCTGCTGAATAGTTGCTAGGTGATACAAGATGGATAAAAGGCGGACAATTCTTCATGGCAAAATTTGCAATTGTTCTTTTTCTTCAATATGAATGCCCTAAATAGGGGCATAGTAGACTCGTCTCTACTCTCTCTGTGCAACTAATCATGTCCTCAACACAGCTAAGACAGTAGCTCTTGCAACAGCCATCATGCCAATGTACTTTCAATTCGATATGGTTTAGAATAATGTTCCGAACATACTCCATTTAGAACAAACTTCCAGAACAGTGTATTGCGTTCTGAAATATTCCTTTCACACATTTCAGAAGAGCATTCAAGAACACAGAACATTTTGCCAGGATAGATGAAAGGAATACGCTCTTGGTCCAATATTTTGTCATCTGGCATAGAATTGAGTGATACAATTATCTTCAAAAGATTCTACCATGGGTTTGTAAAAAGAATGAATCATTTGATAAAGATTTAAGGCAAAAATAACTCTAAAAATTAAGCACAAAGAAGTACTCTCAATGCTATTTTCATATCTCAGGTATGAGTGCATTTTCATGACTACCAATGCTAACTAGAGCTGTCACTGAATGTGACTTAATACCCTCGCAAGCACTTTGACAGCAAAAAGTGTCAAGTTCAAGGGGAGATAATTCCTCAACCAGGAAGAGTTGACATTTGAAAATTGCGTCTTGCAAATCTTCAATATATAATCAGTATAATTATGTGCAAAGTTTCAATACAGTTGAAGGAAAACTGTACAAAGAGTTTGCGACACAAAATTACTAGTATTTTGTACACAGATGGACATGGACAAGCAGACACACAGACGGACAGACAGACACACAGACAGATAGGCCGATTCCAGTATACCCCAGAAAACATTCGTTTTGTGGGGGTATAATGACAGAAGCAAAGCACTCTAAGTATCAATACTTACCAGAGTCTGGGCAGGACACTGGAAAGCTTGGTTTAGATGCCACTCTGTTTGTTTTGCACCAACCGGTTCAAGCTGAAGTAAACAAATTATATCAGCTGCACTCTAGCAAAAGGGTATTTGATGTATCTCCTTGATGGATAATAGCTAGCAAGTCATCACAAAACAAGAGCGGCAAATTGTCGCAAGATACGCCCGTCTTACCCCAAGTTGTAAAGCTGGGGCATGCACCGGACAAAATTCAAGTATGAAAAACAACAAAGGGCAATAACTCAAAAATTAAGCAAGCAAGAGTTGTGATTCCTGTGCACCGCACTCCCCCTCAATGAGATCTATCCACCCATGAAATTTCATAACCCTAGCTAGTATAGTTTTGGAGATATGCTCTGGACAAAAATCAAGTATGAAAAACGACAAAGGGCAATAACTAAAAAATTAAGCAAGCAAGAGTTATGATTCCTGTGCACTGCACTCCCCCTCGGTGAGATCCATCCAGCCATGAAATTTCATAACCCTAGCTAGTATAGTTCTGGAGATATTCAGCAGACAAATTGCAATATAAAAAACAGCAAAGGGCAATAACTCAAAAATTAAGCGAGCAAGAGTTATGATTCTTGTGCACTGCACTCTCCCTCGATGAGATCTATCCACCCATAAAATTTCATAACCCTAGCTAGTATAGTTTTGGAGATATGCTCCAGACAAAATTCAAGTATGAAAAACAACAAAGGGCAATAACTCAAAAATTAAGCAAGCAAGAGTTATGATTCCTGTGCACTGCACTCCCCCTCAATGAGATCTATCCACCCATGAAATTTCATAACCCTAGGCAGTATAGTTTTGGAGATATTCAGCGGACAAAATTCAAGTATGAAAAACAACAAAGGGCAATAACTCAAAAATTAAGCAAGCAAGAGTTATGATTCTTGTGCACTGCACTCCCCCTCGATAAGATCTATCCACCCATGAAATTTCATAACCCTAGGTAGTATAGTTTTGGAGATATGCTCCGGACAAAATTCAAGTATGAAAAACAACAAAGGGCAATAACTCAAAAGTTAAGCAAGCAAGAGTTATGATTCCTGTGCACTGCACTCCCCCTTGATGAGATCTATCCACCCATGAAATTTCATAAGCCTAGCTTGTATAGTTATGGAGATATGCTCCGGACAAAGAACTGGACGCCGCCCGCCCGCCCGCCCGCCTGGCACGGGTGATCCCATAATACGCCCCGTCTTCGACGGGCGTATAAAAATTAAGGATATATAAAATCCACTTTGTCGAAAAACGACTGAATCATGAGATAGAATGGTCCTTGGACATGCAGTAAATATACCAAAAGCAGTAAGTTTTGTTCCATGTCAGCCTGCACAGATTGTTTGTAAATGCTTTCAATTTGGACAAGTCTACATATTTTACTGTGGTGTGCAGAGTTCAAAACGTAGAAAACTTTGTGGTTAAAAGAGAAAATGTTGGTGACTATCATATTCTCCTTCCCTATGATTTTTTAACCTCTTTTTGTACAGATCCAGAATAAATAGAGGATATTTGTTTTTTTTGGTGAAAGATCGAAATTTATTTCATCAAGTGGATACCATCGGTAATATTTTCACAAGTGGCACAGCCACGAGTGAAAATATTACCGATGGTGCTCACGAGATGAAATAAAATTCGATCTTTCACTGAAAAAACCAAATATCCTCTATTCATTTCATGCTTTTGACCCTTTCTGGGAGGAGCTTTATCAAAATCCAGTACAGTTCTTTTCTGTTATTCCCCGTGGCGTACCCCTCATAGCAACGCATTACAATATTACGTCAAGCACAAGAAATGTAAGGTAAATGACATCATATTTCCATCTGGTTGTGAGGCACGGGCAATTAATCTAGGTAACAAGAACATGAAGATCTGTATTTTCACTGGTGGTACCAGTGTAAGATCGAAAAATATTTTCACTGCTATTTCTCTATATCCTACCGGAAAGCATGAAATATAGTAATGATAGTTTCTTCACCAAACAATAATACTAGAATGATACTGATTTTTTTTTTATTTTAGGGAAATATTTTGTTGAATTTTTTGCAGTCTTACCATATTATTCCAGAGTGATTTACCAGCCGCATTGGAGCCAAGGTCACTAAAATGGAAACAGTCTGGGGCAAAATATGCCAAATCATGCTTTCCATCCTGTAAAATTAAACAATTAAACATCAAAGTATTGTCTTCAGCAGACTACCATTCTTTCCTTGCAGCAGACAATGTTTCATCAATGTTTATCAAGGACTTTATAAGATATCAGTCCAGGTGGACGGATTGGCAAACAGACTGTTATTATGAAATTATACATTTAGCCATCTTTTTCCATAAATTGGTATTTCATAAAATGAAAAAAAGTAACTATTGTCTGTGGCTTGTGATAAACAATATAAATATGAAGTTTTATAATATTTAAAAGTATTGCCTAAAATGGGAAAATACACAATTTCCCATTTTCTATGACACAACATTTAATCAAAAAGCTGAAATAACAATATTTTCAGACTATCATAGGAACACACATAATTATGAAGTTTCATAAATTTTCGTAAAGGATTTTGAGTTAGCCCTTTACCAAACAATCCCTGGTTTTTATGACCCAGAGGAAGAAGCCTTTTGAAAACATTGTGGGAAAAGGAGAAAATGCTGGTAACCAGCATTTTCTCCTTTTCCCATAATGTTTTCTCCTCTTCTAAAGTCAAGTTTCAATTTTTGAGTCACGTTTATTTTGTCATCTGCAATTGTTTTCAATTTGGACCAGTCTAGAATTGTGTCGTTTGGTAAAGGGTGAAACAGATATTGATCCCCAACTGAAATACCTTCTTCTTTAACAATGTATTACATATAAAAAAGCAAAACATATAGATATAAGCCGACATCATAAGGAATATGTGCATGAATTTGTATCAGTTTTTTAATTTCAGAAGATATCTGTCCAGAAAGACCCACAAACATAGTTACAGTCATTGGTTCATGACGAAATTTAACATTAAGTCCCCTTTTTTCATGACATGCCATTTCATGAAATAAAAACAAATAACTATTGCCTGTGGCTTGTCATATAGGAGATGAAGATGAAGTTTCACTACATTTTGGCCTGTACTTGAACAAATATTGGTCCATAATGAAGTAATGTTGAAAGAAGCATTTTCCATGCTATGACATTTACTGAAAAAAGGTAAAAATAATGATGTTGGCAGACTATCATAAGGATCACACTTACAAAGTTTCATCAATTTTTGTCAAGGATTTAGAGTTAAAGAAATATTGACCTTTAACTGAAATAATATTCAATTAATATTCCTTTTTCAATGACACCATACTGAATACCAAAAAAGCAAAAACAAAATTTAATATCACCAGGACCATGTGTATGAATTTCCTTTAGTTTTTATCAAGAATTTTAGAATGTATGAATTTGTATTAGTAAAGAAGAAATTGCTGATAACCAGCATTTTCTCCTTTTCCCACAACTGCTTTCAAAACATTTCTGAACAAAAATTTCATTTGTTGAATCACATTTATTTTGTCATCTGCAAGTACTTTGAATTTGGAAAAGTCTAAAATTTTATTGTTTGGTAAAAAGTCAAAGTATGATTCACTCACGCTATTCCTAACAGGTTCTGTGTCTTGGAAGAAAGGCTGAAGAACAACAGTGAAATCGTCTCTAGTGTCATAACGCCCAGTCGCAACAAGTTTTCTGATTTCTTCCTGATACAATTTTGAGGTCAAGGACAAATCTTCATGATTCTGCACATTCTTGGCACAGTCACACACCATGCTGGGAAAATAGAATGACAGTGAAATGAACATACATGCACATGTAACAAGAAACAGGTTGTATCTAGACCTAACAGAATAGTATCAATCACGAAACAAGTTAAGGAACATGTGGCGCACCCCTCC
Source organism: Tridacna crocea (assembly GCA_943736015.1). Lineage (NCBI taxonomy): Eukaryota > Metazoa > Mollusca > Bivalvia > Cardiida > Cardiidae > Tridacna > Tridacna crocea. The sequence continues at coordinate 25,162,554 of OX031069.1, forward strand.
CGCATAGCAACACATTACAATATTATGTCAAGTGCGAGAAATGTAATATATTTTCACCTGGTTGTGAGGCACAAGCAATTTACCAAGGCAACAAGAACACGAAAATTGGTATTTTCACTGGTCATACCAGTGTAATACCAAGAAGTATTTTCACTGCTATTTCTAGATATCCTACTGGAAAGCATGAAATAATATCTGTATTTATCATTCTCGATGAATGCTTCCTGGAAGCCATAATCCCTTACCAGGTGACAAAAATTTAGTCTTGTCCAAATTGAAAGGGTGAAAAACATTGTGGGAATAGGGGATAATGCTGGTTTTCAGTATTTTCTTGTTTTCCAACAATGTTTTGCAGAGGGTTTCTTTCCAAGGGTTGTTTAAACCTTTCCCAAACAATCCCTGGTTTTTATGGGTCTGGAATAGTAGCCTTTTGAAAACATTGTGGGAAAAGAAGAAAATGCTGGTAACCAGCATTTTCTCCTTTTCCCACAATGTTTTCTACCCTATCATAGACAGAAATCATCTTTTCAGCAAGCGTTGAATTGTCGTCTGCAAATGCTTTCAATTTGGTCTAGTCCAAAAGTTTGTCGTTTGGGAAAGGGTTAATGTTGGCATAGTGTGGTAAAGGATTAAACAGCACTCACACAATGATATGTATGCCTCCAAAGGTTCATCCTGCTTACCATAAGACTCAAACTCAGAACCTATGATGGTTACAAGCATTGTCTCCTTTTTCCACAATGTTTTCTACCTTGTCAAAAAACTTTAGTAAATATCTAAAACTTTAAAAGTTGTTGTCTGCACATGCTTTCAATTTGGATGGGTCTAAAATTTGTTGTTTGGGAAAGGGTTAATAAGATATCTGTTAACCCTTTCCCAAACAAGAAATTTTGGACCCTTCTCAAGAGAAAGAGTTTGCAGACGACAATTTTAGCTCTAGACAAAATTGCAAAATAGTTTCATGATTGATACAAATCTTTTAGGTCTAGATACGTTACGAGCAATATCTCCTTTTCCCACAGTGTTTTCAAAAACTTTTACTGCAGACACGTAAAATCCAGGGCTTGTTTGGGAAAGGGTTAAATTCAAGGACAAAATAAATACAAAATATTCCCTCAAAATAGACTCTTGAAGTGTAGGATAGGGATGTTTGCAATCCTACAGATGCTCATACCAACTTACTTTGTTACAAAGTTGCAGAAAAATCCTTGTGAAACTTCGGCCAGAGGTGTGATGTCAAATATTTGTACGAGGTTGACAAATGCTCGTGGGACTTCCGCGTGTAGAAGGTCAAGTGCCTCCTGGACTTTACTGATGTAACTGCTTGGGCTGTATAAGTGCTGAAAGAGAGTTATCTCCCCCCTCAGGATCAGGTTAAAACTTGGGATTGTGTGATAAAGGGTTAAAGGTTAGAATCCATTGTAAAAGAATAGGAAAATGTTATTACTGCTTGAACTGTAAAAGTGCTGTGACTGCAGCCAAAATGTTGCATTTTATATCCTCTCCACAGAGGTTTTCTTTTTTTCAAACCTTTACCAAATCATCTTGTTGTCCACTGATCTAGAGGAAGAAGGCTTTTTAAAACATTGTGGAAAAAGAAGAAAATGTGAGAAACCAGCTATTTTCTGAATGATGGATCATGTTGTTAATGCGAAAAGTTGTTGTTTGAAAATTTAATTGTTATTTGATAAAAAGACAGATTAATTGATTTATGATTAAATTTATGTGTTGTCTGGTATACAGGTACTTACTGTATATTTAACACTTTAACATGCATGCAATGCAGACTTTCAATGACCCTGAAAAAGAAGCCTCTTCAAAACATAGTGGAAAAAAGAGAAAATGCTGGTTACCAGCATTTTCTCCTTTTCCCACTATGTTTTTCTACCCTTTTCTCCTTTTCGCCTCTGTTTTCTACCCATCCTAAAAAAAAAAAAAATGCAAAATTTGAGACACACTGATTGTCGTCTGCAAATGCTAAAATTTTGTCGTCTGGTAAAGATTTAAATAGAGATAGTGTTCATAATAATCTTACTTATCTCACCAGCCGATATAGCTCATTAGGTAGAGCTTAGGACTCGTGAACATAATGTTTCGGTTCACTACTGGTTGTGGGTTCGAATCCCCAGCTGGCCAACAAAAATTACGAGAATAGTCTCTTGGATGAGACATTAAACCGAGGTCCTGTGTGACAGTGCGATACGCCAAGCATGTTAAAGAACCAGGCAAAGCTCTCAGTAGTTTTGACCTGTATCCTTGCACTATCCCCCGTAACAATTTACCGTCTTCTGAGCGACGATAGATAAACGGAAATAACCAACCAATATCTTACCGAATTATGGCAGTAGTCACACAGGTCATTTCCACCAATGAAGACCGTAATCAGTTTCCATTCCTTGTTAAAATCTACACCAAAATTTGGATTCTTCATACGGTCAACAAGATTTCGTGCTTGACGAGGCAACTCTCTAAAACATCAAAACAAAAGAAAGATTTTGCCAAAATTTTTTAAGCTTGTATTGCCATTTGTTTTGGATTTTCGATAGTCATCGAGATTTCTGCCCAAACAATTTCAGTGTAGGTAAAAAAATCTGGCAATTATCTTGGATTTTAGCGTTTTACCTATCAATCCAATGTTTTACTGTCCCAAACGAAAAAGGTCTTTGAAAACACTGTGGGATAAAAATAAAATTCTAGTAACAAGTATTTTCTGCTTTTCCCACACTGTTTCCTATGCTTTTAACCACTATTCACTTCATTTGTCCCAGATTTAATTTGCAAAGTGCAAATATTTTCAATATAAACAAATATTTTGAGTATGGGAAGGGGGTGCATGTAGAGCAATCTTTCTTTGATAGTATAGAAAACATGGTGGGAAAAGGAGAAAATGCTGGTTACCAGCATTTTCTCCTTTTCCCACAATGTTTTCAAAAGGCTTCTTTCAAAAACCTTTCCCAGGGTTGATAAAAGTCAAAATTGTACAGTAAAGGGTTAAATACATGAGTGATGCTCTGGCAAAAGACGGTTTAATCCATCTCTGTGATGCATTTTATTGAGTCATGAGGTAGACTGGTCATTTACTCAACAGCAAAGTTTAGTCTGCTTAACTCTTTACCAAACAACAAAATGTCAGACTAGTCCAAATTGAAAGCATTTGCAGACGACATAAAAAATGTGAGTTGAATTTTACTTTAGGAAGGGTAGAAAACATTGTGGGAAAAGGCGAAATTGCTGGTTACCAGCATTTTCTCCTTTTCCCTTAACTCTTTACCAAACAAAAAAATTTTAGACTGGTCCAAATTGAAAGCGGTTGCAGATGACAAATTCTTCTTAACTCAAAAAAAGAAATTTGTTTCCAGCAGTGTTGAAAACACTGTGGAAATTTTAGACTGGTCCAAATTGAAAGCAGTTGCAAACGACAAATTCAGCGTAACTCAAAAAAAAGAAATTTGTTTCCAGCAGTGTAGAAAACATTGTGGGAAAAGGAGAAAATGCTGGTTAACAGGCTACTTTTTCAGGGTCGTCAAAAGTCAAAAGGGATTGTGTGGTAATGGGTTAACCAAGGTTAGTCTGCTTGGCCTGTGCAGGCTGACATGAGTCAATATTTTTTGCAAATACCCGCACCACCAGATTAGGCAACCTGTATCCTCACCACTGAGCCCAACCTGTATGGTAAAAGCATCACTCATGATTTCATAAGTGACAAAATTAAGATTCCATCATCTTCGAAAGCCAAGGCTGACGATTCACTACACTACTCTACCCTTGGCGGATCGAACTTGATTTTTACATTCCCCAAATATGCTTTTTCATTGGATGCAGTCAGCTCTAGCTGCAACGAATGAAATCGCTCGAAGCATTTCATCTTTGATAAAAATAGAATAAGGTCGCTACCTTTCGAATAGAAGGTGAACATGGAATCCCACATGGATGTCTGCTTATCGCTTCATGTATATTCGTAAGCGGTTTGTAAAACAATATTTCATTGGCTTTTAGAAATATGATGTAAAGGGGGATAATAACCAGCATCCAATAGAGGGCGCATCGCAGGAATCTCGAAATCGGGCTCAATAAGCCAAGGTAAGATCCACGTAGTGATCGTAACTTTGGCTCACGAAGATGAGATTCCATATTCCTGATAATCTTTCCTTATTCCACTCCTTACTTGGCAATAACAATTTTGGTCTTACACATTTTAAAAGGTGTGGCAAATAATAAATAAAAGATTGCAGAAATGAAAACATATGCCTTTAATTGGATACAAAATATTGTGGGAAAAGGAAAAAAAATTCTGGTGACCTGCAATTTTTCCTTTTTCTAAAAGTTTTTCAATAGTCCCCCTACACAGGCCTTTTACTCTTTATCAGATGACAAAATTTTAGCCCTGTTGAAATTTAGAGCATTAATTTTGCAGACCACAATTTCAATGTGGCACAAATGTTGCAATTGTTTATTGATAGGATAGAAGACATTGTGGGAAAAGGAGAAAATGCTCATTGCCAGCATTTTCTCCTTTTCCAACAATGTTTTCAAAAGGCTTCTTTCTCAGGGTCGTCAAAAGTGGTCATTGTGTGGTAAAGGGTTAACTCTTTACCAGACAACAAAGTTTAGACAGGTGCAAATTGAAAGCATTTTCCTGATGACAAAATAATGTGATTCAAAAATTGGAAAACGATTTTAGAAAGGGTAGAAAACAATATGGGAAAAGGAGAAAATGCTAGTTACCAGCATTTTTTCCTTTCTCCTCAGTGTTATCAAATGGCTTATTAAAGAGTCATTTGAATGATTCAGAATTGTTTGGTAAAGGGTTAAAGTATGGGATTGTGTGGCAAAAAGGTTAGCATGAAATTATCAAATTTGTCCTACATTTGAAACATATTGCAGTCAATTCTCTGTAAATGTTCCTAAATTATGAAATTTTTCTCTAAAAGTATAGTCATACTTATAATACTGCAAAGAAATTTCTTGTGATCCGATTGATTAACATGCTGGGAACATATATATCATGTTCCCTGGTAAAACTAGTTTCCCTTTTGAGTGCCCCTTAAACATCACTACACCTGCAACACAACATCCAAAATGGTGGCGTCGATCGATCACCTTACTGCATATCTATGCACCAAACTGAACATTTTAGCGATGTCAATTTCCAGTGATGTCAGTTTTTATTGAATTGGGGCACTCAGAAGGGAATTTCTATTTCATCAGCATACTCGATTCGTGAAATTAAAATACAGGAAAATTTCGATTAATGCGCTTTCAAATGGCAAACTTTGCAGTATAATAAATTTGTTTGTACGGTCAGGTGTCAGGGGACTTGGAAACTTGTTCACGGCTGTGATGAATCATGTCGCCACCTCGCCTACTACTCGGGGCGACATGATTCACCACAGCCGTGAACAAGTTTCCAAGTCCCCTGCCACCTGACCGTACAACTAATAATGGAAAGGCATCAGAATTTTTTAAAAGTAGTTGCCGGCAGTTTGAGTGGCATGATAGACTAATAGGACACACATTATAAATGAGTCATACTTTGTGAAGAGGTGGCTTAATGTATCTGTGAAAAGTATTGACCTTTGTCAGCCTGTGCAATCCGCACAGGCTGACCTGGGTCAAAACTTTTCCCTATTGGCTAATGGCCAATTTTCTGAATGTCCAAGGATCAGTCTACCTCACGGTTAATTTGTTTGTTATAAAAATGGCTGTCATAGATCCAACAGTATGCGATAGCTTGCTCTGGATCACAGAGATGCATTAACTCTTTACCAAACGACAAAATTTTAGACTGGTTCAAATTGAAAGCATTTGCAGACGACAAAATAAAAGTGACCGAAATTTTGAAATTTCTTTGGGGAAGGGAAGAAAACATTGTGGGAAAAGGAGAAAATGCTGTTACCAGCATTTTTTCCTTTTCCCACAATTTTTTCAGAAGGCTTCTTTCTCAGGATCGTTAAAATTCAGGATTGTGTGGTAAAGGGTTTAGCTCCCTTTTGACAGGGCATAGCTGAAGTGTTTTTAATGATTTAGAAATTGTTTGTTTGCTATTTAACACTTTTTTCAACAATATTACAGTTTTATTGCAGCCACCAGTGGCTTTCCTTTTATGTGTAACATGCAATGACCTGGTCACCCATCCAGGCCCTACCCTAATGCATGTTGCTTAACCTTCATGGAGAGAAATACACCAAACCACATTGCTGTAAAATCTAGCTCATCAGCAAGACAGGTTTGAAGTGCTTATATGTATATCTAACGTCTCTTTGTGGCATATGTTTTCCTTGTGATTCTTTCAGCAATACCTCACACCATATTATAAAGACAAGATATAAGAGTCATCCAAAGTTAAAGCATTTGCATGAGGGATTTGCCTTTAAAAGCATCGAAAACACATCTAGATCTTGTATTTTCTTCTTTTTCCACAATGCTTTACAAAAGCTTTTTTGCTCAGGGCTACTGAAATTCAAAGTTTTGTTGTAGCAGTTTCAAATGTATTTGGTGAAATTCACTCACTGAGATGTTTCCCCAGCAACTGCCACATTTAACTGTGAACATCCAAGGTTACTAGTGTCACATTTGCCAATCGAGTAGCCCTTCAGATATGGATTGAATTTTCTTAGCATATCTGAAATTGGGAAAAATATATCTTTTTTTTAAATTGTCATAACCTTTTTCCAAAAATGATAAAATGTTCAACAGGCCAACTATTCTTGTAAATATTTTAAATTCATTCATTTACGAAAAAAAATAAGGTAACGATGAGATAAAAATTTATTTCATGCTTTCCAGTAGGATATCAAGAAATAGTGGTGAAAATATTTTTCAATATTCCACTGGTACTACCAGTGAAAATACCAATTTTTATATCCTAGTTACCTAGGTAAAATCCGTGTGACTTCACAAAAAGATGCAATATGGCATCATTTACCTTGCATTTCTCGCGCTTGACGTAATATTGTAATGCATTGCCATGTGGAGGGAGTATGCCACGGAGAAAAACTAAAAAGAACTATACTGGATTTTGATCAAGTTCCTCAGTGAAAGGGTTAAAAGCATGAAATTAATAGAATATTTGGGGATTTTTTGGTGAAAGACTGAAATTTATTTCATCTTGTGAACACCATCAATAATATTTTCACATGTGGCTGCTACTTGTGAAAATATTACCAATAATGTTCACTTGATGAAATACGATATTTTCATTAGTGATGATACCGACTCTTGTGTCAATTGACCCTGTAAGATTTGTAAAATTAATTAAGCCTTTACCTTAATTTAAACCTTCATCTGCTGCTATAACAACCCCGAGGAAGAAGGTTTTTGAAAAGAATATTTTTGAAAAACATCATGGAAAAGGAGAAAATGCTGGTAACCAGCAGTTTCTCCTTTTCCATAATGTATATACCCTATCAAAGTCAAATCCCTTTGTTCAAGCATCATTTGATATGCTGTTTGCCCAAGTTGTAAAGTAAGCTAAAGTTTTATGACTACAATAAAAGTGGTTACAGTACTTACTTGGCAAAGTTTCAACACCTTGTTCAAAGTTCAAATCCCCACCAATACTGTGACAAAAACAAAGATAAATTTGTGAGCATACATGTGATTTTTTTTTCATCATAAACATTTTCTAAAATTTCATTTTTTCCTCTACATTTTGAATTAAAATAGAAGAATTATAAATGTATATATCTGACTTTCTACTTTATATTTCTTTACCAAAAGACAAAGTTTTAGATATAAAATAGAAAAAATATACCACTAGCAAATGACTCAGCTTTGGAAATAGAAAAACATTGTTTGAAAAGGAGAAAATGCTGGTTAACAGCATTTTCTACTTTTCTCATAATGTTTTGAAAGGCCTATTTCTTAGGGTAAGTAAAACTCAGGGTGGTATGTTAAAGGGTTAAATGCAAGTGTTGTCATTAGAGCCAAACTGAAGCTCTCATTTGATGTGTTTTCAGCATGGACAGTCAACATTTTTGTTATGGAGTAAAGATTTGGACAAGTCGATTTCTTTGTCATGTGGTAAACACTTGGTGAAGTCAATATTTTTGTTATGTGGTAAAGACTTGGTCAAGTCAATATTTTTGTCATAAAGTAAAGACTAGAAAAGGTCAATATTTTTTTCATGTAGCAAAGTTGACACATACAAGTCAATATTTTTGTCATGCGGTAAAGACTTGAACAAGTCAGTATTTTTGTCATGTTGTGGAGACTGACATGGGCTGGTCAATATTTTTTGTCATGTGGTAAAGAAAAGGACAAGTCAATATTTCAATATTTTTGTCATGTGGTCAAGACTTGACAAGGCAATATTTTTGTCATGTTGTACAGATTGACTTGGACAGGCCAATATCTTTGTCATGTGGTATTGACTAGGCCAGGTCAATATTTATGTCATGTGGTCAAAAGACTTTGAAAAGTAAATATTTTTGTCATGTGGTCAAGACTTGGACAGGTCAATATTTTGGTCAAGTGGTAACGACAAGGGCAGGTCAGTATTTTTCATTATGTGGTAAAGATTGGCTTGGACAGTTCAATTTTTATTTTGTCATGTGCTAGAGACTTGGACAAGTCAATATTTTTGTCATGTGGTGAAGACTTGCTTAAGTCAATATTTTTGTCGTGTATGTGGTAAAGACTTGGACAAGTCAATATTTTTGTCATGTTGTAAAGACTTTGTCAATATACTTGTCATGTGGTTTAGTCCTGGACAAATTAGTATTTCTGTCATGTTGTGGAGACTGACTTGGACAGCTAGGTCAATCATAAATTTTATTGTGTTGTAAAGACTGACTTGGATAAGTCAATGTTTTTGTCATGTGGTAAAGACTTAAAAGTATCCCCAGCTTGAACTGGTTTGTTTTTTTTATTTTTGTAACAATATCTTCAGAACCCTTTTTCAAGAGTTGCAAAAACTAATGATCATTCAGAAGAGAAGCAATCCTATAACCAAATGGTCCTGTGTCTTGAAGATTCTGAAAATAATGGCTTTTATATGCATCATCAGAACATGACAAATTGTTTGTAACAAGCTATTTCTCCTTCTTCCAGAGTGTTTTCAACCTTATCAGAGGATGTTAGCCTGTTTGTAAAATTTGGTAGAACTTGTTTTGGAAATATTTAATAAACACATACCTCCAGGAACGCCCTCTATATTCTGTTAAACAGTCAAGAATATTACTTCCCAGAATCCCATTTCCTGCCTGTAAAAAGAGATACTGATAGAACTTCAGAGTTTGACAGTTGTTTAAGTAAGACTCAAATATTTCGACAATTAATAACTATAAAATCAAAAAACAAGGACTAATACACATATTCATTTTTATAGCAAACACTCTGAAGCCCTGTTCTGCATATTTTATACCACAAAATTAATGCTAAACCTCAGGTACGGTTTTCCTTACAAAATTCTGGTGTCCTGCAGGTTGTGGAACAGTGTTGTCATCAATTCCAAATATGATTAATAAGAACTTTGTAAGTACCGGTAAGTTGAGCCATTCAAGAACCATTAAACAAAATTTAAATTTTAACCCTTAGGCTGTTAAGTGTGACTCAATCCACCTTTGGAGCCAGTGCAGCTCAAGATCAGACTGCAGAGAACATGCAGTGTGATCTTGAATATACACTGTCAGATAAAGGGATATTTACTAGCATTTTTTATTTCATGCTTTCCGGTAGGATATCGAGATATAGCAGTGAAAACATTTTTCGATCTTACACTGGTACCACCAGTGAAAATACCAATTTTAATGTTCTTGTTGCCTAGGTTAATTGCTCGTGCCTGGCAACCAGATGAAAATATGACATCATTTACATTGGATTTCTCGCGCTTGACGTAATGTTGTAATGTGTTGCTATGTGGGAGGGGTACGCTACAGGGAATAAGGGAAAGGAACTGTGCTGGATTTTGATAAAGCTCCTCCAAGAAAGGATTAAAAGCATGAAATAAATAGAATATTTGTTTTTTTCTGGTGAAAGATCGGAATTTATTTCATCTTGTGAACACCATTTGTAATACCGGTATTTTCACGAGTGGCACAGCCACGAGTGAAAATATTTCCAATGGTGTCCACCCGATGAAAAAATTTACTATCTTTCGCTGAAAAAAACAAATATCCTCTATCTCCTTTTCCAACAATGTTTTCTACTTTTCATAAAACAAATTTCAAATTTTCTGTCACGTTCGTTTTGTGCAAATGCTTTCGATTTGGACAAGCCTAAAATATTGTCGTTTGGAAATGAGTTCAGTTATTTAGCCGGTTAAGATTAGAATGATGAGAAAATAATACACAAAAATACAGTTTCAAGGTTGACTTTGCACAGAATGTCTCACCATAGCAAATCCAAAATCAGACTACTAATTTGTGCAGTACTCTGTCTGAAAAAGCAATGGTACTGGTGACAGGAAATTTTTACTATTTGATTGATACATGACTTTGTGTTTTCCTTTTATTTGCATATAAGGTAGGCTACATGCAGTACAGGACAGAGGGGAGAAGAAAGTGTAGACCAAGATCAGACTGCATGGACTCTCTATCACACCATCTTCAGTTTTAATGACACTGAAACATTCATATATTCAAGATGGTTGATTTGTCAGACTGGGATACATAAAGCAATCAATTACCGTAAGGGAGTCTCCCATTGCAGCAATGACAGATATATGTTCTGGTCGCAGTCTATGCACTGAAAAACATTTACATTATATTTCATAATTATGTCTATTTTTAGAAATGGTTTGGGTAAAGAAATGTCATAATTTAAGCTGGGAAGAATTATTTCCCTATCACAATGAATATTTTCCTCCTGCTGAAAATCTGGAACTACTTTTTTTGTTCTACTTGAGATCACTTGTTTTAAAAGTGGCATTCATTGATAAAATAATCAGAGGAAATACAATATATAAATTATTTCATCAGCTTGTGGTTAATATGGGCAAATATTTGCCTCAAAAGGGAAAAGGTCCCCAAAAATTACTTGTGCTTTACGGCACTCGTTATTTTCGCATACCTTTCCCTTTTTCAAGTTGATGAAAAAAACTCTATGTATTACATGTATTTTTAAGTACCACAGTACACAGACATATGTATGGGCCACAGTACACAGACATATGTATGGGCAACATTTTCAGAAAACTCTGTACAAGAAATTATCAAGAAGACTTCTGAGACACTGTGACGCTCTACGTCCAAGAATTTTCAAAGTTAGAACCACCAAATTATATGTTTGCCACAAGTTTCTCTCCATTTGAGGGTGAATTTTCATTTGTCACAGAAAAGTACAGTCCAATCATCTATGGGTGCCACATACATGTATTGTAATACAGGTTCCCAAGCTGCTACTTGTCTTCAATAGTCAAAACTCTTAACCACATAATCCTGGGTTTTAAGACCCTAAAAGTTAATTGAATTGGAGTTTAACACTGCTTTAACTCTTTACCACACAATCCTGACTTTTCACCACCCTGAGAAAGAAATCTTTTGAAAACATTGTGGGAAAAGGAGAAAATACTGGTAACCAGCATTTTCTCCTTTACCCACAATATTTTCTACCCTCTCAAAACAAATTTCAAATTTTCAGTCACTTTTAATTTTTCATCTGCAAATGCTTTCCATTTGGACCAGTCTAAAATATTGTTGTTCGGTAAAGAGTTAAAGGCTTAGGTCACATCATGGCAAACAGTGGACCTATGCATGTGTTTTCTAGCTTTCTCACACCAGTACAGACATGACTTTCTCCAAGTAACTGACTACATTCTCACATGCATCACAGGTGGGGGATAAAAAGTGCCACAGAGGGTCCCTAGAGAATAAGCCCTTTAACTCATTACCATACGACATAATTTTAGACTGGTTCAAATTGAAAGCATTTGCAGACGACAAAATAAAGGTGACCGCAAAATTGAAATTTGTTCTGGGAAGGGTAGAAAACATTGTGGGAAAAGGAGAAAATGCTGGTTACCAGCATTTTCTCCTTTTCCTACAGTGTTTTCAAAAGGCTTCCTTTTCAGGGGTGTCAAAAGTAGGGATTGTGTGGTAATGGGTTAAACATTGTGGGGGAAAAAGGAAAAATGCTGTTAATTAGCAATCTGTCCTTTTCCCGCAATTGTTTCTACCACATCAAGGACAAGGTTTATCATTTTGAACTACATTACAGTTGTTGCCTGCAATTCCTTTCCATTTGGACAGGTCTATGAGTTACTCGTGTGGTAAACAATTCACTCGATACCAAATGACAACACTGTAGACTTGTCTAAATTGAAAGCATTTGCAGACAACAAAATGAATGTAATTAAAAAATTGAAATTTGTTTTTGGAAAGGTAGAAAACATTGTAAGAGACCAGCATTTTCTCCTTTTCTCACAATGTTTTCTATCCAAACTCAAGTTTCAACCTTTTGAGTCAAAGTGATTTTGTTGTCTGCAAATGTTTTTAATCTGGATAAGTCTAAAATTTTGTTGTGTTGGAAAGAGCAAAAGTGTGTCACTAAAAATGTCTCATTGGTTACCAGCATTTTCTTCTTTTCCCACATAGTTTTTGAAAAGCTTCTCTCTCATGGTCCTTAAAAGTTGGATTGTGTGGTAAAGGGTTAAACTTTAGAGCCTTGAATAACATTAACCAGACATTTTTGGTCTAGGAATAAGACAAAAATAATTGCAGAATTAAAGAAAGTCTTGTCAACAATATCTCAGCAAAAACAGATAATGTAGATCAAAGATCATACTGCATGATCTGTGCAGTCTGATCTTGATCTACAATGACAGCAAAAGAAGTTGAGGTTGTGTGAGGCACTTTCGCTCTTTCCAACACAACAAAATTTTAGACCTACCCAGATTAAAAGCATTTGCAGACAACAAATCACTGTGACTCAAAAAGTTAAAACTTGTGTTTGGAAAGTAGAAAACATTATGAGAAAAGAAGAAAATGCTGGTTTCTCACAATCTTTTCAGAAACCTCTTCTGTAAGGATCCTTAAAACTCACATTTTGTGCAGTAGAGGATTGGAGTTTACATATTATTTCATGCTTTCCGGTAGGATAGATCGAGAAATAGCATTGAAAATATTTTTCGATCTTACACTTGAACACTGAAATGCCTCACAACCAGATTGAAAAAAATGACATTATTTACCTTAAATTTCTAGTGCTGGACATAATATTGTAAAGAATTGCTATGCCGGAGGGGTATGCCACGAGGAAATAACGGAAAAGAACAGAACTGAATTTTGATCAAACTCCTCCCAGAAAGGGTTAAAAGCATGAAATAAATAGGGTTTCTTGGTGAAAGATTGAAATTTATTTCATCTCATGAACACCATTGGTAATATTTTCATGAGTGGCACAGCCACTCATGAAAATATTACCAATGGTGTCCACTCGATGAAATAAAATTCGATCTTTCACCAAAAAAAAAACAAATATCCTCTATTACATATAACACTAAAATTGTAAGATATGACCCAGCAATGCTAAAATATGGCATAAAATGACAAAAATACAATCCCCATCAAAAAGGACTGACAAAGCTTTCATAAACGTCAAATACCTGATGTTTCTTGAAAAGTTGACGGCACATATCCTGTGTTACACTGGAATGGGTGTAGAGCGCGTGTGTGACGTGTTTTGTTCAAATACCATTCCTGCGAGTGAAATAAGAATGAAAGAAGTTCAACATAGAAATCTGGGTTCATATTCAACCACCAGTCTTGATTCAATTCTTAGTCTAATTCTAAATCTAGAAAGCAGCGCATCTCATGACTGGCTGGACCATATGGTTTAGCCAATCAGAAGTTACGTTACTTTAAAATGTAGAAAATTCTCTGAGTGTAAGATGGAGAATGTTCTTGAGAATGATGCGTGGGTAATTATAGCCTCTAATCTTGGACGTATGAAATCCAGTATTTCTTTTTCCATCATTCCATTACGAAAAATCCTAAGATAGCAAAAGCTGAATGTTTTGTACTGATTGGGAATGTGCTATTCATTTATTATCCCATTACCATACAATCCCTACTTTTGATGACCCTGAGAAAGAAACCTTCAGAAAACATTGTGGGAAAAGGAGAAAATGCTGATAACCAGCATTTTCCCCTTTTTCCCTACAATGTTTTCTACCCTTCACAAAACAAATTTCAAATTTTCAGTCACTTTCATTTTGTCATCTGCAAATGCTTTCAATTTGGACAAACCTAAAATTTTGTAATGAGTTAAGCAGTACTAGGGTATAAACATAATGGAGATATGTTTCCAAAGAAAAGACTTTTGTTACAGGAGACCACTCCTTCCTGCATGGCAGTGTCAGAGAGATATCTCTTTGGCTCTCAGTGGTTAAGGTATTGGCCTTTCGTCCGGAATTCTGGGGTACGAATCCCAACCGGTCCCTTATTTCTGCCATGCATTTATTCATTTGTTTCTTTATTATGGACTTTGTTCGTAAGACATTTGAAACTGATCATTCTGAAAAAGACAAAGGCTCACCCTAGCAAGAATGTGCTCCCGTTCGTGATCTTTGAACAACTTCAGCAATGTGTCATTGTGTCGTATGTAGTCAAACACTTCCTTTAGTCGTTCATACTTGTTGAATTTGGCCACTAAAAAAATATAACAGATATTCATCCCTTAATAAGACAGTGTAATTTCTGACATCCAAAATCAAAGGATTTAATTAGCAGACTGCAACAGAAATGTGACCCATCTGGCAAAAAGGGACCATCTGAGACTTCTGAACATCAATTAACCCTTTACCAAGCAATCCCTAGTTTTTACGACTCTGAGAAAGAAGCCTTTTGAAAACATTGTGGGAAAAGGAGAAAATGCTGGTAATTTCAATTTTTGAGTTACGTTTATTTTTTCGTCTGCACATGCTTCCAATTTGAATCAATCTAAACATTTGTCGTTTGAGAAAGGGTTAAATGAAAACAGATCAACGACAGTGCAGGTGAGTTGAAGCTGATAATTAAAAAATTATTGTATAACAAGGCACAATTACATGTACCACTTTCCCATACACAAAATGTCATGAAAGCGAACAGTGTCAGTTCTGGTCAGCCTGCACAATTCGCGCTGTTTGTTTATTTGTTTGTTTATTTATTTGTTCGTTTATGGTGTTTAATGCCTCTTTCAACATTAATTTATAAAACTGGATAGTGCACCTATCCATGCTTTCCATAGGTCAAGATCGAATCGCCTAGATGCATTATCTCCCGCTAGATGGCATTCTATAAATACTCATCTATCTGATATGGGCACCCTGGGTACAGAACCGAACCACTTTCCTACGCGACAACCGTTACTTTGAATTTAAAACAAAAAAAGGTTTACCCAATAAAACGCTACCTCGTGCAATTGACTCAACTATGATCACCAGTTTAGAGAAATCTGGAGCTAAAGCAGGTCTCATTTCTCCTCAAACGTATTGATACGTAAAAGCTATTTTCAACATTGCTACTTTATAGAGCGTAATATTACAGTCAGCCCGCTTTCGGGGCTAGTAGTGATGCGTCATATAAGACAGTCGAATCTTCAAAGAATATGACATGCGCAGACAACGCGCCTAGATGTGAAACCCTGGGATACAACATTGCATTTTATCAATGATTTCGGCTACACAAGTACCCAAGCATACCTGTGACATTCAACCATGCAACAAAATTTCAGTCTTGTATTTATGAAAGCTTTAGCATGCAACGAATCATATGTGTACTGATAAAAGAATTTATCTGACAGAGGATATAAACATTGTGAGAAAAGGAGAAAAAGCTGGTTACCACATCGCCCCCTGATCATTGTCTCCACACCGTCTGTGTGGGAAAGCATTTTAGTGGCTATGAAAGAACATTGTAAGAAATGTTGGTGAAAAGAAACTCAAGTGAAACATGGATAGATGCACTAGCATCTGTGATAAAATTGAAATAAATAAAAATAGTGTCAAATGCCACATAAACAAACCTTTTCTAAAATTATTTTTCAGAAGCATTCCTCCTTACAAACATTCATACTTGGAATTGGTTCGCATATGGTTAGCCCTTAACTCTTTACCCAACGACAGTATCTTAGGTTTGTCCAAATCGAAAGCTTTTACAGACGACAAAATAAAAGTGAATGAAAATTTGAAATATGTTTTGTGAAGGGTAGAAAACATTGTGGGAAAAGGAGAAAATGCTGGTTACCAGCATTTTCTCCTTTTCCTACAATGTTTTCTGAAAGCTTCTTTTTCAGGATCGTCAAAATTAGGGAATGTGTGGTAATGGGTTAACTCTTTACTAAAAAGCAAAATTTTAGACTGGTCCATTTTAAAGCATTTGCAGAGGACAGAATAAATATGACTGAATAATTGAAATTTGTTCGAAGAAGGGAAGAAAACATTGTAGGAAAAGGAGAAAATGCTGGTTACCAGCAGTTTCTCCTTTTCCCACATTGTTTTCAAAAGGCTTATTTCACAGGGGTGTTAAAAGTCAGGATTGTGTGGTAAAGGGTTAAGCAAACAGTCACAACTTTAAAAAACCCTGAGGAAAATGGGTTTTGAAATCTCTGCGGGAAAAAGAGAAAATGCTGGTAATCATAATTTTTCTCCTGTTCTTACTTTGTTTTCTTCCCTATGGTAGACAAATTCAACATTTCGAGTTATATTTAACTCTCTACCAAACAATCCTTGGCTTTTAAGACACAGAGGAATATTGTGAGAGAAGGAGAAAATGCTGGTAATTTTTCCGAAAATATTTTCTACACTTCTAAAGTCAAGTTTTAATTTCTGAGTCACCTTTTTATTTTTTCGTCTGCAAATGCTGTCAATTTGGACAAGTCCAAAATTTTGTTGTTTGGTAAAGAGTTAAATCTTCAGCAAATTTTTCAATATCGGCAAGTCTAGAATTTTGTCACATGATGAAAGGTTCACAGCATGATTTTGTAAAATTCTGTGCAACATATCTTGCAAGACAGTCATAAAATGAGGACAATCATGAATGACTGATAAGGCAGTTTAAACCTTAGAGTGCCAAATATAAATACAACATATTTACAGTCAAGGAACAAGGCTCAAATAACTACAATTTCAACGATGCTTTTGAAATGTTTCAGCAAAGACGATACAGTAGATGCAAGGTCAGACCACATGTTCTGTAAAATCTGATCTTGGTCTACACTCGCTGTAAAGGCAAATTAAGCTTAGAAAGGTGTTATAAGGGTTGCAGTATAGCAAAGGCATTGAACTGACCGAATTAAACAAAATATCAAAATATTTCAAGATTGTTTTGGCTAGAAAAAGCTATGTTATGAGGGGTCAGGGTGGATCAAAGATCAGACAGTACAACTGTCCTGCCTCATCTTGATCTGTATTGCCCAAAAAGTGGCATAAGTTGTGCTTTGCACTCTAAGCCGTTAAAATGTATCAGAGACATTGAAGTGACCGAATTTTAAGGTTTGACATAATAGTTTTCCATGAACTTATAACCTTCCTTCTATAAGAGTTTACCTCAACTCTTTACCACACAGTCCCGAGTTTTAATGACCCTTAGAAAAGAGCCATTTGTAAACATTGTGGGAAAAGGAGAAAATGCTTGTAACCGAACCAGTCAACTCTACTATAGTCTTGGACATCTGAAAATATTTGCTCAGTGGTCTGTGTATCTAACTCGTGCCAGGTGGTTGCGAGTTTGATATGCTGTGGAGTCAAACTTTACCTCTGGGATTTTCTTACCTCTCAACTCTGATGCACGTGAGAAAAGTAGTCAATGACTTGGAAAGAAAGTTGTGTCAGTACTGGTGTGAGAAAGCCAGGAAACACATGCATAGGTGCACTGGCCGTCTTGATATGACCTAGGCTGTTAACTCTCCACCAAATGACAAGATTTTGGACTAGTCCAAATTGAAAGCATTTGCAGATGACAATTCAACTCTTGCTGAAAAGATGATTTCTGTCTATGATAGGGTAGAAAACATTGTGGGAAAAAGGAGAAAATGCTGGTTACCAGCATTTTCTCCTTTTCCCACAATGTTTTCAAAAGGCCACTATTCCAGACCTGTAAAAACCAGGGATCGTTTGGGAAGGGTTAACCGTTTACTCCACAGATACTCATTTCTACACATTGCTTGTAGGAGCCTTTGGAAAACATTGTGACAAAAGGTGAAATTGCTCCTCACGAGCAATTTCAGCTTTTGCCACAATGTTTTCTTTGCTATCAAAAGGTATCATTTACACGTAAGAAACGGCTACATCTTTGCTGTTAGTTAGGGTCAATTAGAGATGCCATAGAAATGCCTTATGAGGTAAAGGGTTAACTCTTTACCAAACAACAAATTATTGGACTGGACCAAATTCAAAGTATCTGCGGCCAACAAATAAAATCTTGGTAATATGATGATTTCTGACTTTGATAGGTCTAGGATGAAAATATTGTGAGAAAAGGAGAAAATGCTGATTGCCAGCATTTTCTCCTTTTTCCACAATCTTTTCTATAAGCTTCTTTCTCAGGGTTGTTAAAAGTTGGATTGTATTGTGAAGAGTTAAAGTGGCATTAAACTTCAGTGCAAGCAAGTAATAAACTTTTGGTTTAACTTGCAGACAACTAGATCAAGATCTGGCTGTATTTGAAGACAACATAGAACAAGATTAAACTGCCCAGAAGCTGTACGTAGTCTGATCTATCACAAATCCTGAGTATAACAAAGAATTTGATTGGTGATTTCAACAAGCACCCGACTCAACTCTCTACAAGATCACAAAATTTTAGTTAATTAAATTTTGCCAAAAAAATGGAGAAAAAAATGGAATTGGACATTAAAAGGGATGATAAACATTGTGGGAAAAGGGTTTTTGAAAAAATTGTGGTAAAAGGAGAAAATGCTGGTTACCAGCATTTTCTCCTTTCGCCACAATTTTTTCCTCAGTGTCTTTAAAACATAAAACTATTTGGTAATGGTTTAGAACCAATCAATTTTCACCTTTACAACCTCAACTTGTCTTTCCATAAAAATCTTTGAATAAAAATCATCCAACAGTTATAGATGAAATGCAAAATTGAACACTTTTGGTACACAATGTTTTTAAAATGCCTTAGAAAAAGTTTAGTCGAGAGGGAAATGGAAAGGGCAAAGTTAGATTCTTGCTCAAGACAGCAAAGCCCAGTGTTTTAGTCAGTAATGGGGGACAGGTCTTGAAACCCAGACATCCCCGATTTTATCACTAGCTTGACTAAAAACACCATCTAAGGATTTGCGATATCACTGCAACAGGATTCTTTCCTCTACCTCAGCTGCATGTTGTTTTGACACTATTTATGAAGTAAAGCACCCCATTCCATAGACTGGAAAAGATGTTGCACAAAGTACTGGTGGGCGAAAGCTCAACAACAACGAAAGCATGGACAGATGCACTAGCCACGATGATATAACTGAAATAATAATGTTGAAAATGGCAATAAGTACCGAACAAACTTGCCTGAAAGAGCCAAAATAGACAACACAACAATTCCAATCTTCCACACCATGCCTGGAACCAAGATTTCTATCTGTGCTGAACTCTACAAGGTCTTCCATATTTATACACCAGCGGTTGTTGGTCATGATAAAATGGGCCTTGTCACATTTATGTCTGTCCTTGAGTCCTTAACCCTTTACCACATAATGCTGACTTTTAACAACCCTAGAAAAGAAGCCTTTTGAAAATATTGTGGGAAGAAGAGAAAATGCTGGTAACCACAATGTTTACTACCCTATCAAAGAAAAAATGGCAAATTGTTAATGTCAAATGCTTTCAAAATGCTCCATTTTAAAACATTTGCAGACAACAAAACAAATATGACTAAATAATTGAAATTTGTTCTAAGAAGGGAAGAAAACATTGAGGGAAAAGGAGAAAATGCTGGTTACCAGCATTTTCTCCTTTTCCCACAATGTTTTCAAAAGGCTTATTTCACAGGGGTGTTAAAGGTAGGGATTGTGTGGTAAAGGGTTAAGCAAACAGTTACAACTTTAAACAAACTTGAGGAAAATGGCTTTTGAAATCTGGTAATCAGCATTTTCTCCTTTCCTCGCATTGTTTTCTACCCTAGACAAATTTAACATTTTGAGTGGCATTTAACTCTCTACCAAACAATCCTTTGCTTTTAAGACCCAGAGGAAGAAGCCATCCGAAAATATTGTCTTATAGGCTTAAATTTTGTCATCTGGTTAAGGGTTTAGTACATATTCCTTTGTAAGACAACATTTTAGTTTATGGGCTCCTGAAAACTAGCCCACCCAGGTGGCTCAGTGTCCGGACTCATGACTTGGTGTTTGTGAGTTCGATACCCGGATGAGGCAAACTTTCTTTCCGGCGTATTTTCGCCTCTCAACTCTACTGAAGTATATGAGAAAAGTAGTCCGAGGCTTTGGAAAGAAAGTTGTGTTAGTACTGGTGAGAGAAAGCCTGGAAACACATGTGCGTCACCGACTGCCATGATATGACCTTACCTGTTAAAGTGGCGTTAAACTGCAATACAACCAACAACCAAATCCTGAAAACTGGAAGCATTGGCAGAAGTTAACCCTCAGGTTGCTTAGCTCAAATAATAGCCCTTTTGTGGACAGTGTAGATTAAAATCAGACTACACAGAATGTGCAGTCTGATCTTGGATCTACACTATACATTTTGAAAATAGAAAATAAGGTCCTGAGTCCGATACCAGGGAGTGTGTGTCAGCTTGGGGATTTTTCATAGGCCCACACATTCGGCGCAAGTACTGGTGTAGTTCCCAGGAAGCAGAATCGAGAGAGAATAGTATAAGTTGTTAGAACTTGTTTCTTAATTGGTGTAAAATAAATATTTTTAAGCTAAATAGAAAATAGGCTTGAAGTTGAATTAGTTGGGGTTTTAAGAAGCCATTTTTCAAGTTTTTACTAGAGCCCACTGAAAAGGATACAATTCTGAATATTTTAAAGATGTTTGACTACTTTTGTACAGTGTTTTTATGAAACTGATAAAGCAAATAAACAGTTCCTTCTCAATTGAATTAATGAGATAGGAGAAGAATGGTCTTGAGGGGTGCAGGAGAGAGAGAGAGAGCTTACTTTAACCCATTACCACACATTCCCTACTTTTGATGACTCTGAGAAAAATGCTTTTAGAAAACATTGTGGGAAAAGAAGAAAATGCTGGTAACCAGCATTTTCTTCTTTTCCCACAATGTTTTCTTCCCTTCACAAAACCAATTACAAATTTACAGTCACCTTTATTTTGTCGTCTGCAAATGCTTTCGATTTGGACAAACCTAAAATTTTGTCGTTTGGTAATGAGTAAACATGCTAAGGATTACATAACTATTCAAATAATGAGATTTTGTCTTTAAAATGGATGGTTATAGGACAATGTTTTCATAATCCTCTTACTCAGGACTGTCAAAGGTTGAGATTACTAAAGTAATGGTTTAACTCTTTACCACACGATAAAATTTTAGACTGGTCCAAATTGAAAGCATTTGCAGACGACAAAATAAAGGTGACTAAAAAATGGAAATTTGTTCTGGGAAGAGTAGAAAACATTGTGGGAAAAGGAGAAAATGCTGGTTACCAGCATTTTCTCCTTTTCCCAAAGTGTTTTCAAAAGGCTTCTTTCTCAGGAGTGTCAAAAGTAGGGATTGTGTGGAACTTGGAATAAGAAATTCCACTTCCAATCTGACCAGAGACCTTCAGTTCATCTACACTAATTCTAACCCTTTATTCCATAGATACTCACTTCTACGCATTCCTTGTAGGAACCTGTGGAAAACATTGTAGCAAAAGGTGAAATTGCTTGTGACAAGCAATTTCACCTTTTGTCACGATGTTTTCTATGCTATCAAAAGGTGTCATATACACAGAATAAATGTCTTCTTCCTTGCTGTTATTTAGAATCAATTAGAGATACCACAGAAATGCCTTATGGGGTGAAAGGTTAAACATACAATGTATAATTATTTGTTTGACAAAATTTTTTATTGATTTAAATAAACTATGCTGTAGTCTACATAATTATGTGCAAATATGATTTTCCTTGATTCATATATGACGAAAAAAATAGATAAATAGCCATTTTTCTCAATTAGATACAATTTAGTTACAATGTCAAATTATATATTTTATCAATCAACCCAATAAATGGTGCCCATAGACTCGTACTGCAAAACTATCGCAGCTGGGATTTTTTTTTTAAAAAAATATGGTCTAGGGGAGAAAACTCGTACTGTCTAAGAGTAAGAGTAAAGCAAGAGTAGTCTCCCTTATAATGATCCGCCCTTCATCATTTCTCCTAGACGCTTGACGGATCAAAGTACTAAACACAACACTAGGAAAAAGGTGACGTGCATGTACATAACGTTTTTAATCTGTTTTTGATGAAGATTTCAATTAATTTTAACAAAAGAGTGTCATTGATATTGATTTTAATACAAAACACTAGAATCTAAGATTTAAATAAGATTATTTCCTGCTTTTTCTACTTGAAATCCGAATGGAATCACCGAGAAAGGTTTTAATCTTTGAAAATCGCCATTTGCAAAGATATGAGGTTTGCGGACGGCATAGTTTAAAATGACCCTTCACAGAATGTACGGTCTGATTCCGAGTCTACACAGTTTACTTGTTTCGTAAACCTTTCAGTGCAAAATAAATAGATTCAAATTCCAGCGGAGGGCTCTAAACACATTCTATTGAAACTAACAAAGATTTTGTTTGTATAGGTTTGACTACACCAGCGGATGACATAGATCAAACTGCAGTCTGATATTGATTTATGCCGTCCGCAAAAGTCTCTGCTTTCGCCTATGGCGCCGAAAGGGTTAAGCCTATTTGGATAGAGTTAAAATCTTTATCAGATATATATAGTTCCGGTACACTGTTCAACAAATCGTCGACAGAGGTTCGATGTCTTAAGGCGCATAAAAACGAAAACTTCAAAGTGCCATATACAGTAAAAGTTGCCTTTACAGTCTGTGTAGATCATGATCAGACTGCACAGAACGTGCAGTCTGACCTTTGATCTACACTGTCCACTTTCCTCGGACTTTCTGTACAATTTTATGCAAGTTTTTTTTTAGACTGAAGTTATCTCTTGTTTATTTGCCGCTCTATGGGTTTGTAACGGGAATGGTTTGATATTCATTGGGATTTATTTTAACTAGACATCATCTTCCTACATTAAGCCAATTTATGTTTTGAAGCTTTAGCTATAAAATGACCTTCCATATTTAGCGATATATGTCGATATCGTCATTGAATGAAATTATAGTTTTGTTTGTAAGTTCGTGTTAAGTTATCGTAGTGGTTATCAGAACTCATTAATTTCATGTACTGAACATCTATTACCTCAATGATATCTGTTACAAAATATTATATTTTTTATTGTAGCGCGATCTTACAATGAATTCCAAATTCAAATATTGGCGGTTATAATTAACATGAAATAAACGGGAGACTACCTGCCGCCTGTTAAGAAAAATAATAAGTTTGACCGATTTTTTTTTTTGGTGGCATGTCGTTTCTAGAACGGTTAAAATTTACAAGTTGACCACATGAACTGGTTGATATCCGTTACACCTAGATGAAAATTTATCGTTCGTCCAACGGATCGTCTCTACAGACGTTACCGTGTTTATTCGACCCCGGTTTTATGCTTGCTCTTGGCTGGCATTTTTTGTAAGGTGCACAGGCATATAAGGACCAGAGACAGGAAGAGGAGGTTCTATGTCCCGCCTACTGCACGTACTATGCACATACTACAGCCGCAGTAATTTAGCACCTCCGGAAGTAGCCAAAGCGAGGTTTTGGGCGGAGTCTTTGTTTTGTAGGCGTACCATTCAATGGTATGCACGTACTCACAACGCGAAGCAGTCAGAAATAAGCTTTTTCCTCTCCAATAAGGGAGGCAACTGTAGCATTACTAATTCCAAAATTTTGTACGAGTTGTTTCCCTTTGACCATTAGTCGTTCATCATTCTCTTGCAAACCCATATATTTTGAATGAATAAAAAGCAAAGCAAAAGCGCAGATAAAATGGACGAAAATAAGCGATAGTAGCAATAAATTAAACAAACTGAAGAGAAAAAGCAATGTAAATTGGTGTTACAAACAAAAATTGATGCGAAAGGAACAAACCGGAAATAGCAAATAAGCTTGGTAGAGAAGATATATATATATGACACTATTCCGTGATTTCTTTACCATTCTACGGGTGCCGATGGTTGTTAGTCGCATGTTTTTTTAAAGTAAACACGTGTATATCTTTGCATATGAACCATATCAAACGCAAAGGCAATAAAACTGTAAACATGAACGAGATTCATCTATTCAGTATCCGGATTGTGGATATATTCGGATAAAAGTTTGAATTGTGAGAAAAATTTGAAATTTATTCTATGCAACACTTTACACTAGTTGAAAACAAAATAAAGAAAACAGCATGATTAATTGAGAGAGGTTAGTATAAATACAGTTGTAAAAACTTGTTTCTATCGAATGGCAGTCATTTGAACACCCGGTAATTTCGACACCCAGTCCTTTCGACACATTTTGGTCATTTCAATCCCCGGTGGAAAAATGTTTGCAAACTTTGGTCATATCGACTTCTTATTTTTTAGAGCACTTTTTAAACTCTAAACTCGACTTTTTATTATGGTAAACTGGTCAACTCGTACCTAAGTCAACACGTACCTAAGTCAACTCGTAGCTATTTTGGTCAACACGTACCCGAGTCAACTCGTACCTAAGTCAACTCGTACCTGAATATTTATTGTATTTCTTTTGAAGATGTCATATCAGTGTAATTTTGTGTTGGTGTGTGACCAAAACATGTTTTTAAATAACTTTATTCAAGGGGAATTACTCCAAATATGGGTATATTTGTACAATTTTATGTATTCTACTCAGCCTCCTTAATAAAGAGATTAATATGCAGTATAACATTTATCACACCTTCACCTGTCTTTAACTGTGTTTGACTTCACATTTTTATCGATCAGAATAAATCATAATTAATGAAAAACCTACAAAATATAGCAAATGCCCAGACTAGACCACCTAAAAAAGATTAAGAAAACATATATCCTTCACATATTCAAGATAAAAATGTATCTACATACAGTACATCCATTTTACCGAATCTGTAATTTACAGAAACCCTTTTACATCCAGCACAGCGGAGTTTTTTGTCATGCAGTGAGGTAACCTTTAAAAGCATTGTGTCAGTGAGAGTTTTTGATAAGAGCGAACCGCAATGCAGACTTTTTGAGCCATTTGGATTACATGGCAAATGATAAGTTAAGGAATGTTTGATTTATAATTGAGTTCTTCTTAAACCCTTTACCACACAATCCCAACTTTTAACAACCCTGAAAAAGAAGCATTTTGAAAATTTTTGGGAAAAGGAGAAAATGCTGGTAACTACAAACTCCTTCTATATAAACTACCAAAAAAATGAGAAATTTTTGTACCCCCCACAAAATGAATGTTTTCGGGGTTGTACTTGAATCATCCGCTTTGTCTGTGTATCTGTCTGTGTGCCTGTCCATCTGTGTACAAATTACCATTAATTTTGTGTCCCAAACTAATCCTACAGTTTTCCTTCAACTGTATTGAAACTTTGCACATATAGTAATCATAATTATATCGAAGATTTGCAAGATGCACTTTTCAAGTGTCAACTCTTCCTAGTTGGAGAATTATCTCCCCTTGAATTTGACACTTTTTTCTGTCAAAGGGCTGGCAGGGGTATTAAGTCACATTAAGTCACAGCTCTAGTTCAACTTGCTGAAATAAAAAGGAATTGCAGACAACAAATAAAATGAAGTTCAAGCAATGAGATTTGTCTCTGAAAGAGTTGAAAACATATTGGGAATGTAGTTCAAAAACAGGTTAAGTGTTTGATAGAAAAAATTATTTGTTTGAAAAGGAGAAAATGCTAGTTCCCAATATTTTCTCATTTCCACATTATTTTCAAAATACATTTTCCTGGAGGTAATCAAGGGTTAATGAACTTTTCTTTCCATCTTTGTAGTGTAAATATGGAAGGGAGGTGCAAAACGCAGAAACTAGTTTACCTCGTTGGAGAAGAGAGAAATCAAACACCATAATATTTTTCAGGAAGAAGTTGTGAAGCATTTAACGAAAAAGTAGGGCAAGAGTGTTCCAGCATCCACAATCAGTGTTGTTTTTTTTTAAAAAACAAAGAGAAATGGTTTGGAAGATTACAGGGTTCAGACTAGCACACCAAAACACATGAACCTGGATGAGAGAATTTACCGTTGGTACTCAGACTTAACTCATTACCACACGACAATATTTTAGATTGGTCCAAATTGAAAGCTTTTGCAGACGACATAATAAAAGTGACTGAAAATTTGAAATTTGTTTTGTGAAGGGTAGAAAACATTGTGGGAAAAGGAGAAAATGCTGGTTACCAGCATTTTCTCCTTTTCCCACAATGTTTTCTAAAGGCTTCTTTCTCAGGGGCGTCAAAAGTAGGGATTGAGTGGTAATGGGTTAAGTTCAAGAAATATTGTTGTAAGTGGTAATATGCTTGTCAAAAAGGCAAAGAAACTTGGCTGTGAGCTGGGGATTCAGGATTTATCTTATTCCAATGGATGGCTGGCCAGATTTAAGAAATGCCATAGTACATGTATTAGAGCATGCAAACCTAAATGAATGTTTTTCAAGTCCAACCCAAGTTTTTACTGGTTTTAATTCTTTATCTCGACCAAATTCCTGTTGCCTTTTTTTTCACCAGCAATTTCTCCTTTTCTCACACTGTTTTGTACTCTTTACAAAACAAATTTCAAATTCTTAGTCACCTTTATTTTGTCATCTGCAAATACTTTTGATTTCGACAAACCTAAAATATTGTCATTTGGTAATGAGTTAACTCTTTATTTCAACCAAAATGCTGTTGATTTTTTACAAGATGAAAACCTTTTAGACTCAAACCAAAAGCATTTACAGACAAAGGTGGAAAAAACATAGCAGGAGAAGGAGAAATGTTGTATACATATTTGCATTTTCTCCTTTTTTCAGTCTTTTTTGTAGTTCTGTTTTTCTTGGGGATTAGCTTACCTGGGCAGCTCAGTGGTCAGCAAACTTGTGACCTGCCTGTGGCGAGTTTGATACCTGCTTGAGTCAAACTTTCTTTCCTGCCTCTTACGGCTGATGCATGTGAGAATGTATCGAGTGATCCTGAAAGAAAGTTATGTCAGTACAGGTGTGAGAAAGCCAGGAAATACATGCATAGGAGCACTGACTGCTATGATATGACCTCAGTTGTTAAAATGACAATTAAATCCAATTCAATCAATCAATCAATCAATCAATCAGTCATGAGAATTGGAGGTATAAAGCTTTTGAAAAGATTATGGGAAAAGAGGAAAATGTAGATGACCTACATGTTGTTTTTCCCCCAGGTTTTTTTTTTTAACAACTCAAAACAGTAACCATCCCTTGACCTATATTTGTCAGTTGCAAATGCTTTCAGTATTGTTTGTTAAAGTATTAGTTTCAGGTACAGGAAAAAGTGAGAAGTGAGAATGTAAACACTGTTTTATATTTTTAAATCTTCACCAAACTACATAATTTTATACTTGTCCAAGTTGAAAGCTTTTGCAGACAAGAAAATAAATGTAACTCAAAATTGAAATTTGTTTTCAGCAGGGTAGCAAACATTGTGGGAAAAAGAGAAAATGCTGTTATCAGCATTTTCTTCTTTTCCCATAATGTTTTCAAACTGCTCCTTTCATAGGGTTGTTAAAAGTTGGGATTTTGTGGTAAAGGTTTAAACAGGAATATGAGTTTACTGACTTCACTTTGTTTTAATGATAATTCTTAACCCTTTACCTTACAATCCCTGGTTTTTATGACTCTGAGGGAGAAGCCTTTTGAAAACATTGTTGGAAAAGGAGGAAATGCTGATAACCAGCATTTTCTCGTTTTCCCATGATGTTTTCTACCCTGCTGGAAACAGATTTTAAATTTCTAGTTACGGTTATATTGTCGTCTGCAAGTGCTTTCAATTTGGACCAGTCTAAAAATTTTGTCGATGGTACAGAGTTAAGCAATTACACTCAAAATATTTTTGTAAAATACATGCATATAAATATTTATGCACAGAACTGCATTGTGAAATAAATAAGGTTTATTTGATGAATTTCTATCTTTTTATCTTGTCATCCCTTTTACCCCATTCCACACAATCCTGAGTTTTAACAACCCAAAATAGAGAAGGCTTTTGAAAACACTGTAGGCTTTCTAAAACATTGTAGGAAAAGAAAAAAATGTTGGTAACTAGACGGGATGTCTTTGAAAAAAAAGAAGGCTTTTTAACCCTTTACGACCCAATAATGACTTTTAACACGCTTGAGGAAGAAGCCTTTTGACAGCACTGTGGGAAAAGGAGAAAATATTGGTAACCAGTATTTTCTCTTTTTCCCCCTGTGTTTTCTACCCTATCAGGATCAAATTTCATTATTTGAGTCACATTTGAATTGTTGTCTGCAAATACTTTCAAGTTGGGCAAGGTCAAAACTTTGCCGTCCGGTAAAGAGTTGAAATATTGGAGGTTTTTGGAAATATTGTGGGAAAAGAAGAAAATGCTGGTGACCAGAAGAGAAGTCTTTCAGAGAAAGAGATGGCTTTTGAAAACATTGTTGGAAAAGAAGAAAATGCTTGTGACCAGAAAAGGAGAAGTCTTCTGAGAAAAAGACAGCTTTTGAAAACATTGTGGGAAAAGATGGAAATGCTCTGTAGCTCAGCTGGTAACAACATTTGAGTGAGCATGTGGCTGGTACAAAATTCCAGCTTGCCAATTTCTCTCAGAGAATTTATGATAGTCATTGCAACAGGATACATTCCTATTTTGCTTCTGAATAACCTGTGTATGATGCCCCAGATGGTTATGTGGGAAAGCAGCCAATGACTTAGAAACACCATAGTGAGAAGTGCTGGGAAAAAAAAGCTGGGAGAAAATGTATAGGTGAAGTGGTTGCAGCTGTGATATCATTGAAAATATTTGAATAGTATCAACTCTTAGGCTGTTAAGTACAACTCAAGGACCTTTTGCAGACAGTGTTGATCAAGATCAGATTGCACAGAACATGTAGTCTGATCTTTAATCTACACTGTCCAATAAGAGCATGTCTAACCTGAAAAAAATAACTTTGAAATAGCCAAATTTTGGGTTTTACTATCAGTTTGAATTTTTCATCTCAGTTACTTAGTAGGA
The DNA here is from genome assembly GCA_943736015.1 of Tridacna crocea. Taxonomy (NCBI): domain Eukaryota; kingdom Metazoa; phylum Mollusca; class Bivalvia; order Cardiida; family Cardiidae; genus Tridacna; species Tridacna crocea. The sequence continues at coordinate 25,191,763 of OX031069.1, forward strand.
TAAGGGTTGAATTTTAAACGAAAAAATCGACTAGAACTATAAAAGTTCTGTACTATTTAGTATTAATAACATTTACAGATAGTGTTTGATCAAAAGTCTCACAAAAGAAGGACTTTGTGAAGGATATGAAATTATTGTGACAAAAGGAAAGTAGCATGTAACCAGCAGTTTTCCTCAAGATTCTCATCATGTTTTCCAAAAGCCTAAAGAGTGTCCCTAAGTATCGGGACTGTCTTGTAAAGGGTTAAATTGCATGAGAATTATTTGATTAAAATGTATAAGAAAGAGTCATATACAAGCATACTGTTTGATAAATTTTTTCATTGATTTAAATAAGCCACTGTGTAGCCTGCATAATTATATGCAGATATGATTTTCCTTGATTCATATATCGCAAAAAAAAAAAAATAGATAAATAGCCATTTTTCTCAATTAGATACAGTTTAATTACAATATCGAATTGTATCTTTTATCAATCAACCCAATAAATGATGCCCATAGACTCGTACTGCAAAACTATCGCAGCTGGGATTTTAAAAAAAAAAAATATGGTCCAGGGGAGAAAACTCGTACTGCCTGAGAGTAAGAGTAAAACAAGAGTAGTCTCCCTTCTAATGATCCGCCCTTCATCATTTCTCCTAGACGCTTGACGGATCAAAGTACTAAACACAACACTGAGAAAAAGGTGACATGCATGTAACGTTTTTAATCTGTTTTTGATGAAGATTTCAATTAATTTTAACAAAAGAGTGTCATTGATATTGATTTAATACAAAACACTAGAATCTAACTTTTAAATAAGATTATTTCCTGCTTTTTCTACTTGAAAGTCGATTGGGATCACCGAGAAAGGTTTTAATCTTTGAAAATCGCCATTTGCAAAGGGATAAGGTTTGCGGACGGCATAGTTTAAAATGACCCTTCACAGAATGTACGGTCTGATTCCGAGTCTACACAGTTTACTTGTTTCGTAAACCTTTCAGTGCAAAATAAATAGATTCAAATTCCAGCGGAGGGCTCTAAACACATTCTATTGAAACTCACAAAGATTTTGTTTGTATAGGTTTGACTACACCAGCGGATGACATAGATCAAACTGCACGTTCTGTGCAGTCTGATATTGATTTATGCCGTCCGCAAAAGTCTCTGCTTTCGCCTATGGCGCCGAAAGGGTTAAGCCTATTTGGATAGAGTTAAAATCTTTATCAGATATATATAGTTCCGGTACACTGTTCAAATCGTCGACAGAGGTTCGATGTCTTAAGGCGCGTAAAAACGAAAACTTCAAAGTGCCATATATAATAAAAAGTGCCATATATAATAAAAGTTGCCTTTACAGTCTGTGTAGATCATGATCAGACTGCACAGAACGTGCAGTTTGATCTTTGATCTACACCGTCCACTTTCCTCAGACTTTCTGTACAATTTTATGCGACTTTAAAACCTTAACTTATATTTATTTGTTTGGATAGCCTTTTTTAGACTGAAGTTATCTCTTGTTTATTTGGCGCTCTATGGGTTTGTAACGGGAGCGGTTTGATATCCATTGGGATTAATTTTACTAGCTAAACATTATCTTCCTACCGTGATAAGCCAACTTATGTTTTGAATTTGAGCTATAAAATGACCTTCCATATTTAGCGATATATGTCGATATCGTCATTGAATGAAAACATATTTTCGTTTGTAAGTTTGCGATAAGTTGTCGTAGTGGTTATCAGAACTCATTAATTTCATGTACTGAAAATCTATTACCTCAATGATATCTGTTACCAAATGTTGCATTTTTATTGTAGCGCGATCTTACATTGAATTCCAAATTCAAATATTGGCGGTTATATTTAACATGAAATAAACGGGAGACTACCTGCCGCCTGTTAAGAAAAATAATAAGTTTGACCTTTTTTTTTTTTGTGGCATCGTTTTTGGAACGGTTAAAATTAACAATTTGACCTTATGAGCTGATTGCAATTCGTTACACCTAAATGAAAAATTATTGTTCGTCAAACGGATCGACTCTACAGACGTAACCGTGTTTATTCGTCCTCGGTTTTATGCTTGCTCTTGGCTGGCATTTTTTGTAAGGTGCACAGGCATATAAGGACCAGAGACAGGAAGAGGAGGTTCCATGTCCCGCCTTCTGCACATACTATGCGAATACTACAGCCGCAGTAATTTAGCACCTCCGGAAGTAGCCAAAGCGAGGTTTTGGGCGGAGTCTTTGTTTTGTAGGCGTACCATTCAATGGTATGCACGTACTCACGACGTGAAGCAGTTTGAAATAAGCCCTTTCCTCTTCAATAAGGGAGGCAACTGTAGCATTACTAATTCCAAAATTTTGTACGAGTTGTTTCCCTTCGACCATTAGTCGTTTATAATTCTCTTGCAAGACCCTTGTATTTCAAATGAATATCAGCCCGGAACAAAAAGCCAAGCACAATTGCTGATAAAATTGACGAAAATAAGCTATAGTAGCAACAAATTAAACAAATTGAGGAGAAAAAGCAATGTAAAATGGTGTTACAAACAAAAATTGATGCGAAAGGAACAAACCGGAAATAGCAAATAATTATTATAATCTTAGTAGAGAAGAGATGACACTATTTCCTTGATTTCTTCTACGTGTGCTAAGGGTTGTAAGTCGCATGTTTCCTTTTTTCAAGTAAACACGTATATATCTTTGCATATGAACCATATCAAAGACAATAAAACAGTAAACATGAACGGGAATTATCTGTACAGTATCCGGATTGTACATATATTCGGATAAAAGTTTGAATTGTGAGAAATATTTGAAATTTTTTCAATACAACACTTTACGTTAGTTGGAACGAAAATAAAGAAATAGCATAATTGAGAGAGGTTGGTATAAATACAGTTGTAAAAACTTGTTTCTATCGAATGGCAGTCATTTGAACACCCGCCCCGGTAATTTCGACACCCTGGCATTTCGACACATTTTGGTTATTTCGATCCCGGGTGGAAAAATGTTTGCAAACTTTGGTCATATCGACACCTTATTGTTTAGAGCACTTTTTAAACTCGACCTTTTATTATCAAGTTACTTTAATTTCTTTTAAAGATGTCATATCATTATAATTTTTTGTGGGTGTGTGATCAAAACAGGTTTTTAACCCTTTCCCAAGCGACAAACTTTTGGACTAGACCAAATTGAAAGCATTTGCAGACGACAATTCAACTCTTGCTGAAAAGATGATTTCTGTCTACAAAAGGGTAGAAAACATTGTGGGAAAAGCAGAAAATGCTGGTTACCACCATTTTCTCCTTTTCCCACAATGTTTTCAAAAGGCTACCATTCCAGACTGGAAGATAGTTGCTGGTTACCAGCATTTTCTCCTTTTCCAACAATGCTTTCAAAAGGCTACCATTCCAGACCAGAAGAACCAGCACTTTCTCCTTTTCCCACAATGTTTTCAAAAGACTACTATGCCAGACCCGTAAAAGCCAGGGAGTTTTGGGAAAGGGTTAAATAACTTTATTCAAGGGGAATTACTCAGAGTATGGGTATATCTGTACAATTTTCTGTATTCTACTCAGCCTTCTTAATAAAGAGATTAATATGCAGGTGCGTATTTTCGTATTACTTATTACTACATGTATTATTTTTTTCGTTTTTAAGATACTTATGGACATCACATGATACTTAAGATTTTTCTAGAATCTTTAGTATCATTTGATGTCCATAAATATTTTAAAAACGAAAAAAATAATAGTAATGAGTAATACGAAAATACACTTCCTTGCACTTCTTGTGACATCAGTGAATGGCTACCCGGATAAATCTAAATGTCCTGAGAGAGCTGTAAAACATGACGGATATCTCTGGTTGAAAGGTGTCTACTGAGGTATCGCCGGATGTCGCAGGTACATTATTGTCTTGTCTATCGCTAGGCTAAATGAGATTATGATCAATGTTTGTTTTGTGGGTGATTTTGGTTGGGAAGGGCTGTCGGGCGCAAGCGCCAGCAATCGAGACGTTGCATTCCTTGTGTTTATATTATATAGGGGAGATTTTTTTTTCATGTTTTATCATTTATTTTAGTTATAGAATGTCAAATTCCTGTGTATAAATTTACGAGTAAGAAATGGATGAGGACGAGTGAAATATCTGTCATACTAGTCCGGTAGGACGAGTGGTGAATAGGAGATAGTAAAAGAAGTTAAGTTTTTCAGACGAATATTTAACTTACACAAGACAAAACGGCCATTCAGTTATTGAATAAGCAAGTCAAGGGTATTTAGGAAATCAAATTTTGAAACAGAACATAAACCCCCCCTCCCCCCCCCCCCCCCATAAAGACTGGTTTCAAATCAGCCTAATGATATAACCCGGGACCTTTATCCTTTATTTTACCTTTATCTTCTTTAGTTCAATAGATCTACTGGACTACTCATTAGTAATACGATTGCATTATGGCCTATCCAATTCCGTGAATTCTGAAAGATTTCTTGAAACAAATGACAGCTGCGAAATTATTTTTTTGCCTTGCTTTTACCCATTTTGCTGCATCTTTGCAGCAACTTTTGTACTTGTATTCTTTAGATCTTTGTTATTGTGGAGAACCTTCTGACCATGTGTCTATTGACCAGCTGGAAGGAAACCACAATTCTTTTCTTACAAGAGATCGGTCCTAGCAAGCTTGCATAAAGGGAAGAGGAGAAAGTGTCAGATGCTTCCATTCAGAAGAACCTCAAATTTGCCTGAGAGTGTAAACCTGTATTCATGTAGTCATTAGCTGCTTTTATACACATAATTCATTTTTTGTAATGACACTTTTCATCCCACTAATAAAACCAGTGGACATTTTCAGTCCACAGGGACATAATCCAGTAATTTTTGGGGCTTTATTTACTTACAAGATACCAAAAAACTTACTAGATCGAGTCCCTGTGTTTCAGTCCAGAAATTAGACTAGGATAGATCTAGTTTCAACTAAAAGGTTACTCTTTTTTCATGTTCCATCAAAGCGGACAGTGGAGATCAAAGATCAGACTGTAAAAGAGAAATTAATTTTAAAACTAGGCTAACATCTGCAAGAAAGAGGTGTCTTTTGTGTCAGTTTTGCCCGACTTTATTCTTTTTTTCTGCCAGTGACTAGATCTAATACATGGCATGACCACAAATAACAGACGGTCATCTTCACTCTATTTTAACCCTTTCCCAAACAATCCCTGGTTTTTACGGGTCTGGAATAGTAGCCTTTTGAAAACATTGTGGGAAAAGGAGAAAATGCTGGTAACCAGCATTTTCTCCTTTTCCCACAATGTTTTCTAACCTATCATAGACAGAAATCATCTTTTCAGCAAGAGTTGAATTGTCGTCTGCAAATGCTTTCAATTTGGTATAGTCCAAAAGTTTTTTGTTTGGGAGAGGGTTAATGGTAGCTTTTTAAATGGTATTGTTAGATTTAAATGTCGGCACCTGTTTTCGATATTTTGGCATTTAGATCTACCCGGCTTTAACCCTTTACCCAACAATCACTGGTTTTACGACCAGAAGCCTTTTTAAAACATTGTGGGGAAAATGCAATGCTGGCAACCAGCATTTTCTCCTTTCCCCACAGTGTTTTCTATCCTATTGAAAACAAATTTCAGTTTTTGAGTTCATATTATTTTGTTATCTGCAAGCGTTTTCAATTGCGACCAGTCTAAAATTTTGTCCTTTGGTTAAGTTTTAAGTAAAGTAAAGCAAGCCCAAAAAGTAAATAAAGCGGGTGTTTTTCAATTGAATTTAGATCTAGTCTATATCATACCATTTAAAAGTAGGCTATGGAGTTGCAAAGGCAAAGATTTTTTTTTTTTAAATTCTCTTTGTAAGACTGACGACGACTAAAATGAATAGATCTATTTAAGATATCAGCGTGATATGAGCGTGTCAAACAAGCATGCATGATGATGATAACATCTGATCTTAATTGTTCGCTTCGTTGCATTAGATTTTCTACAAAGAATTAGACATAACCCTCTAAAATTCAAAATTTCGCGCCAAAGTAAGTCACGTGATGCTTTGGTTTCAGTCACATGACAATAAATATGGCGCCTGTACCGTACAAGTGGTTCTTCGCGGCATTATTGGTCGCTTTAAACGGCATCGTTTGCAAAGGATTCTTCATGGGACCTCTACATGCTAGTTGTAAAGCAGATTGGTAAGACTGTCTTATCTTTAATAATCGTTGTAATAGTTTTTAAGGAGTAGAGTACAGAACTGCTGTATCGTCATACATGTGGCCTTCGCAAATACAAGTTATGTAAGAAGGACAAAAAATGAAAAATAACGAAAGCAATATAGATCATCAGGGATCGATTTACCAGATACCTGTGTAGATATAGGCACTTCGAACATAGATCTTGCATGAGGATATGCACATAAACGTCAAGGGTTAGGGGTTTTCTTTGTGCAGAGACTGAACGAATTACAGTTTATTCGTCGTTAGCAAGTATCGTAAATTAGAACACCGTTAAGTAATGTTAGTCCTTGTTCAGTGTTGTAGCTGGAAGAACAATACATCAAAGCAGTGATGGCTAGGGGCAAGTGGAAAGTGCATATATATGTAAAGCAAATGGATACTCATCATACAAGTTTTATCAATCCACAGGAATTTGACATTCTATAGCCAAAATAAATGATCAAATATGGAAAAAAAATCTCCCCTATAAAATATAAACACAAGGAATGCAACGTCTCGATTGCCGGCACTAGCACAAGACAGCCTGTCCCACCCAAAATCACCTACGAAACAAACACTGATCCAGAGTTTTCTCTCGGCTTTGAAGATTGGGGGTCATTGTGACCCCCTTCCTCATTAGTTGAGGGTCATTTCATTAATTTTAGGGGTCAAAAATATGGATTTCCTCGTCATAAACTTCAAGCACAATTTCTAATGCATTTTACCTTTAAACGCCAACTTCCAAGATTGAAAAGTCGGTCGATCATTTCTGACGGAAAGGCCGATGTCACTTTTTGACAGACCAAACATTTTCGTCTGAATTGCTGCTTGACGTGGCTTGATCGGCAGTTGTAGGAAGCAGACGATAGAAGAATGCTACAGTTTTCTTCATCATGACATTAGTTTACCGCTAACAGCACAAACCGGTAATGTGTACATTTATATACCGGAAGTTGTGTAAAATATGCTATGAAATACAGAGAACCCAACTGTGACTTTGACTGGGTCCATATTTATGACACGTGTCCAATATACATTTCGGCAATAATGGGTAAACCAGTCTTATTCTATAAATAAATTGCCAGAAAACCACTTTTATCTAAATTAAACCCTGTAGTTAAAAAAAGAACGGTGTTCGTCTGACATTGAAGCAAGAATAGACTTGGAATTATGGCGCTTCATTCAACTTCGTACATTATTTAGATTTTGGAAAGTTGCGTCACCGATGACGCACTGTCATTTATTTTGGGGGTCATTTGAATTAAAATTGCGTCAATGACGCAGGATTTGTGCATCATGGAAAAAACCCTGCTGATCATAATTTCCTTTAGCCTAGCGATAGATAACAGAAAAATGTACCTGTGACATTCGGCGATTCCTTAGTAAACACCTTTTAACCGCAGATATCTGTCATGTTTTACAATTTTTTGAAAATTTCTATTCATCGAGGAGGCCATTCGCTGACATCACGGGAAGAGCCAGGAAGCATATTTTCGGATTACATATTCTATTTTTTTTTTTCGTTTTTAGATATATTTATGGACATCACATGATACTTTTTTCTGGAAGTAACTAACAAAAGTATTTGACTGTATTCTCTTTTAACCCATTACCACACAATCCCTACTTTTGATGCCCCTAAGAAAGAAGCCTTTTGAAAACACTGTGGGAAAAGAAGAAAAAGCTGGTGACCAGCATTTTCTCCTTTTCCCACAGTGTTTGCTACCCTTCCAAGAACAAATTTCAACTTTTCAGTCACCCTTTTTTTGTCGTCTGCAAATGCTTTCAATTTAAACAAGTCTACAATTTTCTCATGTGGTAAAGAGTTAAAGAAAAGATATTTGTCTCTATACGTAATCCGAAAATATGCTTCCTGGCTCTTCAAAAGTAGGGATTGTGTGGTGAAGAGTTAAGGTGTCAAAAACGAAACCTAAAGACCCTATTAGGAACTTATATAGGGTTTTGGAAAACTGGCAAAAGCCAGCTGATAAGTAGCCTTGGCAGGGACAAAACATTCTTTCCACTTAAGTCAACTCTCATGTTGGTTAACTCAACTCAAATAGGGAAAAAAACCTACAATAAAGATGCACTAAATAGCACCACTATCCACTTAAAATGCATCTGACCAGTAAAATTTCCAAATGACTACTACAAATATCCAATCGACCAGTATTGACCACTTTGGGAGTATTGACTGGGGCAGTTTTAAACGGTTAAAACCACTGGTTAAAATCACCCCTGGTTTCGACCACCCAACCTTGGTTGCAGTTCCAGCAAATCAGAAACAGCAAATAGTACACATTTATACATGATGTGGGGAATGGTTGCAGCATTCATGCAAAAGTCTGAAACGTGGTTAATAAGGCTAGGTGTTGTTGGCCCCAAGCCAAAAAGAAAACAGAAAGAGTGTACCTTTTCATACAATGGATTTACGGAAATCACAAATGTCATGATCTGCATATAAATTCTATGTTAGTGCCTATGTGGAAACTCTATAAAGGATTAACATCAAGTTGTTCCCTGGATTTTCTGTGGGACGGGTCCCTTTCAAATGAGTAAAAGAAGGCACATAGTTTGGGGGTCACATAGAATATTAAGGGGTCCAGTTTCTCTAGAAACAGGAGGTCAGGGAAACCCTGATTGACCCTGCACCATAGAAGGCCACCATTTAAAGTCCCTTGGAAACAAGCCTTTAACCCTTTACCCCATAAGGCATTTCTATGGTATCTCTAATTGACCCTAAATAACAGCAAGGATGAAGCTGTTTCTTATGTGTATATGACACCTTTTGATAACATAGAAAACATTGTGACAAAAGGTGAAATTGCTTGTTTCAAGCAATTTCACCTTTTGCCACAATGTTTTCCGAAGGCTCCTACAAGCAGTGCATAGAAATGAGTATCTATGGAGTAAAGGGTTAAAAAACATTGTGGGAGGAGAAAATGCTGATAACCAGCATTTTCTCCTTTACCCACAATGTTTTCTACCCTGTCAACGAAAACTTGTACCATTTGAGCCCCACTGAAATAGTTGTCTGTGAATGCATTCATTCGGACAAAGCTAAAATTTTGTTCTCTGATAAATGGTTGAAATATTCTAGTTTTTGGAGAGATTCTGCCACGTCATTCATAGGCATAACCAGGAAAAGGTAAATTATACGCACACGGAAGTTGGCCATTTTTGAGGCAGGTGAAGAGAGCAATTTGGAATCAGCCGAATGGAATCGGAGCGGTAAAATCAAGACATTTCTGATTTTGGCTGTTTTAGAAAACGCCCAAACGGAAAAATACGCAAAAAGAGGCAACCTATGACCTATTCTCGATTTTTTTACATTACGTATGTGCCTGGTGTGCGTAATAGAAGTTACGCCTATGTCATTGATACACCAGTACTATTGGTACATGTATACTCATGTAAAGTATTTATATCTTGGTGAGATTAGTAAGTTCACTGGTCTCTTTTTTTGGGGGGAAATACTTTTATCAAAGTACATCTACTTTATAATTTATTCTTGACTTCCCAGGACATTCTTATGGACTGGAAACCTAATGAAGAATTACTCGTAGATTCCAAAATGTTAATGATCTGTTATCGTTTTCTGAAAATACTTCAAACAAAATACTCTAACCCATTGCCACACAATCCCTACTTTCGACGACCCTGAGAAATAAGCCGTTTGAAAACATTGTGGGAAAAGGAGAAAATGCTGGTAACCAGCATTTTCTCCTTTTCCCACAATGTTTTCTACCCTTCCCAACACGAATTTCAAAAATAAAAGTCACTTTTATTTTGTCGTCAGCAAGTGCTTTCAATTTGGACTAGTCTAACATTTTGTTGTTTGGTAAAGAGTTAATCTTACACCTTACAGGACATTTTCATATGACTGCAAAACTGTAGAGGAAAAACTTGTACACATGATCCAGCAATGGCAAGGACCTGACAACTGTAAGAGTGGTGGAGAGAAATGCCTTTATTCTGTAAGTAAATGTTTTTTTCATCCAGGACAATTACATGACAACTGTTTTGTGTCAGAAATTCATCTCTTTCCAAATACCTTTTCATGAAACTACATGTATACAGGATGCCTTGAATTTTCTAATTGCACATGAATCAACTGATTAAACACCAAGTGCCAGTTGCATAACAGCAGTTTTATAATTGAATCTAGGTTAAGCCATGATGACCCCAGGCTTAACTCGGGTTTAACATTAAACTACTATTAATATCTACGGAGTAAAGGGTTAATTCTTTACCAAATGACATTATTTTAGACTGGTCCATATTAAAAGCATTTGCAGATGTCAAAATAAAAGTGACTGAAAATTTTAAATTTGGATCGAAGGGAAGAGAAAACCTTACGGGAAAAGGAGAAAATGCTGGTTACCAGCATTTTCTCCTTTTCCCACAATATTTTGAAAAGCTTCTTTTTCAGGATCTTCATAAGTTAGCATTGTGTGGTAAAGGGTAAAATAACAGAGTTCATCTTAAAAATGGTTGAAAATACTCTTGGAAAAAGAGAAACTGCTATTTTGTCTTTTTCAGGGTTGTTAAAATAATATGAAAGGGTAACTAAGAATGAGGCAATTTTATTTCACAGCTGAAGTCCATGTCTGACACAGCAATACAAGCTGTCCATGAAACTCCTGTAAAACACTACAAGGATGATTTGACCTTCTCTTTTGATACAAGCGCAAGTAATGGATGCCATGTTCACGTAAGAAGTCATATTTGTTTAGCTTAACCTTTTACCGCACAATCCCGACTTATAAAACCTCTGTGAAAGAAGCCTTTTGAAAACTTTGTGGGAAAAGAAGAAAATGCTGGTAACCAGCATTTTATTCTTTTTCCACAATGTTTTCTTCCCTTCCTAAAACGAATTTCAGTACTTTAGATACGTTAGTTGACGAGCAAACAAATTTTTTACCCTGGATAATTTGTTTGCTCGTCAATAACTTTTTTATCAGGTGTTGTTTAAAAAATCTAACACATCAAGCAAATCCCCAGTGTCCTTCCGCCTTCTCTGCTTCAAACCAAATTCCAATCGGTCACGTATTAACGGAATTATTGAAGATTTTCTTACCCGGAGTTGGGGAATTTTTTCAAATAACGGTCATTGTTGTTGTTGTTGTGTCACGTGATTCCCCGCCGTGAATACAACTCCCTTTCACGTAATGAACTCTAATTTACACACAGAGTTCCTATATATATAAAGTTGTGCATGTGCAATTTTCATTATCCTGCTGCAATTTATGGAATTATCTCCCCTTGAATGTTTTTTAACTCATATTTTTGTACCAAACCATTCTACATTCTGTGACAAAGACCCGTTTTTGTTACAAAGAGCTGGTGGGGGGTATAATGAAGTTTAGTGATAGCTTTAGTTTAACTCTACCAAACGACAAAATTTTAGACTTGTCCAAATTGAAAGCATTTGCAAACAACAAAATAAAGATAACTCAAAAAAATGAAGTTTGTTTTGGGAAGGGTAGAAAACAATGTGGAAAAAGGAGAAAATGTTGGTTACCAGCATCTTCTCCTTTTCCTACAATGTTTTCAAAAGGCTTCTATCTCAGGGTCGTAAAAACCAGGGATTGTTTGGTAAAGGGTTAATTTTACCATTACTGTTAACTGTGCACTAAAGGTTTACATATATCAATCTACATAATAGACTTGACATAACTATTACAGGGCTTTTCAACGTCGGAGACCTGGTATGCTCATCTAGATTATTCCACAAACTATTGCAACATGAGAAACTTGATAAATGGTAAGAACTTTGTCTGGGTGTGTGTGTGCTTAAAGAAACCCATATGTAGTAATGTGACAACTTAAGTGTTACCTTTATGGACAAGTGTAGACCAAGATCAGACAGCAAAGTAACTATGTTTTATATGGTCATTGATCTATTTGTCCAGTTTAAATGTAGTATGATTGATTTTATGGTGTGTAATGCGGTTTTCAACATTGTTATTCTCGGTGGTCAGTGCACTTTTCTATGCTTTCCTAGAGTCTCTTTTACCAGTTTTCTGCAAAATTTTCTAGCCAAGCCATTGGTTCCTTTCCCATATAACAATCATTAAAATGATTGTCAGTGTTGAGAGAGGAATGAACCCTGTTGCAATGACTATCAACAATTCTCGGAAAGAAATTGGCTGAGCCAGGGATCAAACCCACGCCCCCCTGAAATGTGCTATGAAATGTCTGACCAAACAGCCTTAAAATAGCTTTACCTGTATTCGCAATTATTCTTTACAAGAAGACATAATTATATTAAGACTGGTTCATGGTGAAAATAATTAAATATGGCACTTATGTTTGTCCTTGTACCTGAAATGGAACAGCACTGGTTACCAGCATTTTCCTCTTTCTCCACAGACTTCTTCAACTCTTTCAAAAACAAAGCCTATGTTTATACCCCCGCAAAACGAATGTTTTTGGGGGTACACTGGAATCAGCGTGTCTGTCTGTGTATCACTGTCCGTGTGTCTCTGTCCGCATGTCCGTCTGTATACAAAATACTTACTAGTAATTTTGTATCGCGAACTCCTCCTACAGTTTTCCTTCAATTGTATTGAAACTTTGCACACATACTGATCATATATTAAAGATTTGCAACACACATTTTTCAAGTGTCAACTCTTCCTGGTTGAGGAATTATTCCCCCTTGAACTTGACACTTTTTTCTGTCTAAGTGCTGGCAGGAGTATTAACTCATTACCAAACGACAAAATTTTAGATTTGCCCAAATTGAAAGCATTTGCAGATGACAGAATAAATATGACTGAAAATTTGAAATTTATTTTGTGAAGGGTAGAAAACATTGTGGGAAAAGGAGAAAATGCTGGTTACCACCATTTTCTCCTTTTCCCACAATGCAATGTTTCCTAAGACTTCTTTCTTTGGGGTCGTCAAAAGCAGAGATTGTGTGGTAGTGGGTCGAGTCAGATTCAGTGACAGCTGTAGTTTTAGCCCATTTTATCTCCACAAACATTTTCATCTCTTTCAAAAACAAAGCCTATGTTTTTAGCCCATTTTATTTCAAGTCTTTGAATAGTTTCAATTGGAACAAGTCTAGAATACTGTGGTCTTACCAAAAATTATGTCCAAATAAACTCTACATGCATATTAAGTTAGTCTAGAAATAAATCCCAAATACTTACCATTTTAAAATTGCTGTCTAGATTTTGAATATACATAGTATATCATAGATGAGACAGCACTTTGTGCAGACTGATCTTGATCTTATCGGGGAACAAAGGCAAAGTTTTATAGTTGCAAAAAGGGCTTTAACTCATTACCATATCAAAAGCTTTTGCAGAAGACAAAATAAAAGTGACTGTAAATTTGAAATTTGTTTTGTGAAGGGTAGAAAACATTGTGGGAAAAGGAGAAAATGCTGGTTACCAGCATTTTCTCCTTTTCCCATAATGTTTTCTACAGGCTTTTTTCTCAGGGGTGTCAAAAGTAGGGATTTGTGTGGTAATGGGTTAAGAGTTAAGAAACTGGTCACATATATAATTTATGGTGTGGACAAAATAGTCTAGAAACTGATCATATAATTATTTTTGCAGGAGCTGGCTTGGACCAGGACCCATCATTTAAAGAAAGCACAGATGATTCCAAGTGTACTCAGTACTCCTCTGCTAACTGTGATAAATACTAATGTGTTAATTAGATATGTTCCGTAGTATAATCCATATTACTTCATGCTTTCCAGTAGGTTATCTAGAAATGTCGGTGATATATTTTTTGTTATTTCATAGTTATGCCCAATGAAAATACCAATTTTTATATTTTAACTCTGCGGTTGAAGGCAGGAACAGTGGTTCCCGTACACTAGTTACTAAGTAAATGGACATGCCTCTAAACCAGATGGAAATATGATGTAATGATTTACCTTACATTTGATGTAATGTTGTAATACATTGCTTTGGTTAGGGGGTATGCTACGGGGAGTAATTGAAAAGAACTGTACTGGATTTTGATTAAGGCCTCCACCTTTGTAAGGGTTAAGAGCATGAAATTAATCGACTTTTTTTTTTTTATGAAAGATCAAAATTTATTTCATCTCGAGAACATCATCTGTTATATTTTCACTTGTGGCTGTGGCACTTGTGAAAATATTACCAATTATTTTCACATGATGAAATAAATTTCAATCTATCAGCGTAAAAAACAAAAACCGGTGTCCTCTTTTTGTACCCCACCCAACAAGGAAGTTCAATCTTTACCACATGACAAAAATGTAGACTTGTCCAAATTGAAAGCTTTTGTGGAAACAATTTAAATGTGACTCATCTGATGGATTTTGTGTTTGATAGATTTGAATACATTTTAGGCAAAGGAGAAAATGCTGGTTACCAGCATTTCCTCCTTTTCCCAAAATGTTTTCATCAGGTTTCCACCTCAGGGTTGTCTAAACTCTGGATTGTGTGGTAAAGGGTTAAGAGGAGTACACTGGAATCAAGTTATCAGTCTGTCTGTCAGTGGATGTTATTTTGTGTCCTTTTCTTCTCGTACTGTTTTCAGCTTTGCTGAAATTTTCATGGAAGCCATTCTACTTTGGAATGGAAACTTCAGTGCCTACCATTGTGGTTTTGATTGGTTGAATGTTACAAGAGTTATGGCGCTCTGACTTTTCTTGAAACAATGACACAACAAATCTTAGGGGGTATTGGCTGGCCAACAACAGTTCACTTGTAGTTAATAGTGTGTGGCCATTAGTTGCAGAATACACCATTTAGTGAAAAAAAAATGTAAATTATATAATTGATTGATCCAAGATCTAGCTGTCTGTGCAGTCTGATCTTAAACTAAGCACTGTCTGAGACAGGCAGTCATATCTTGATCTACATTGTCTACAAAAACATGTGAGATTGTGGCGAGTTCTCCAAGGCTTTATTGGCTGTAATGGGACTAGATTATGAAGAAACTCAAAAATTTTGAATCTCAAAAAGGGGGGGAGAGGAATATTAAAGTGCAGGAAATGATGAGGTCAAATGTGTACCAAACAATCCTGGGAACAACACCGAGGAAAAAACTTCTGAAAAAATTGTGGGAAATGGAGAAAATTGGGTCCACTAGCATTTTCTCTTTTACCAACAAATGTTTTTCTACCCTATCACAGACAAATTCTGAATTTAAAGGGTTTTTTTGGTCTGCATTTGCTTTCAATTTGCAATAGGAAAGAGAGAAAACTTTACAGAATTTGAGCTAAATTAGACGAAGCATATACTTTTAGTTGTCATTTCTGCTACATGTACTTGTACTTATGTGGCTGACATCATTTTGTTCATTTTTTTGGAAGTAAAACACTAACATAGATATTTTATTTTTATTAACTTTCATTAGAATAAATCACAACAATACTTGCTCTTTCAATTACATTAACAAGTAACAAGCAGCCTTCCCACTTTTTCAACAAAGTTTGAAAAATCCTTTATCCCCAGGGTCTTTAAAACAATGGATTGTTTGGTTAACCCTTTACTCCATAGATACTCATTTCTACACATTGCTTATTAGAGCCTTTGGAAAACATTGTGGCAAAAGGCGAAATTGATCGTGACGAGCAATTTCACCTTTTTCCACAATGTTTTCTATGCTATCAAAAGGTGTCATATACACATAAGAAACAGCTTCATCCTTGCTGTTATTTAGGGTCAACTAGAGATGCCATAGAAATGCCTTATGGGGTAAAGGGTTAAGAAATAAAATGTGTCATGCACCAGGTACCTCCTTGTGCATATAAAAAATTCATGTAAAAGCACTTTCTTTTTTTTTTGTTGTTGTAATCAAGTTGATTCTACCTCATTATATGAAAAGTATGTTTTTGTTAGGATTTGCTGAATAAGCTATTCTACTGACAGAAAATACATCATATTGTCTATTTTCATATAATAAAACAAACATAAATCCACCTGTGTTGCTGTTTCAAATCAAATCATTGACTAACCCTATTCCATATAAGAATGTCCTTTGACCTTGGTGACAACTTCAGCCCTGGAACAAACTAACAATTTCTCTAAGCAGTATGTCAAACCAAGTTTCGTTCATATATCTATATCCAAGATTTCCCACTCGGACCCCTACAATAGATAATTTGTGACAAGAGAATCGAAACTAGGAGATTGCTTATGCAAACATTGCAGCAGCTAGAAAGAGGACACTTTCAGTTTTCTGCTACAAATTTGCTTCAGGGATCAATGACTTACTCTTTACCAAACAACAAAACTTTTGACAAGTAAAAACCTATTTGCAGACAACGAATGAAACATAACTGAAAAATGGAAAACATGGTGAGAAAAGGTGAAAATGCTGGTAACTGCCATTGGTTACTTGCATTTTTCTCCTTTTTCTGCAAGTTTTTCAAGAAGTCAATCTTTTCAGAATCAATTAATGATTATAAGGATTGTGCTTTAACTCATTACCACACGACAAAATTTTAGACTTGTCTGAATTGAAAGCATTTGCAGACGACAAAATAAAAGTGACTGAAAATTTGAAATTTGTTTTGTGAAGGGTAGAAAATGTTGTGGGAAAAGGAGAAAATGCTGGTTACCAGAATTTTCTCCTTTTCCCACAACGTTTTCCAAAGGCTTCTTTCTCAGGGGCATCAAAAGTAGGGATTGTGTGGTAATGGGTTAAAGGGTCAACAATTAGCCCAGTATGACTAGATTATTGGAATTTAACCCATTACCAAACAACAAAATTTTAGACCATTCCAACTTGAGAGCATTTGGAGACTACAATGTCACTGTGGTTCAAAGGATGCAAATTTTCTTTGATAGGGCAGAAAATATTGCAGGAAAATGAGAAAATGCTGGTTTCCAGCATTTTCCCCTTTTTCCACAACCTTTTCAAAACTCTCCTTCTTCAGAGTTGTTAAAAGTAGGGATTGTGTGGTAAGGAGTTAAGTCTGAACCCTGACGCTTTTTATTACTTCACTTTTGTTTGTCACCAGTGCAGATAGATCT
Organism: Tridacna crocea; assembly: GCA_943736015.1. Taxonomy (NCBI): domain Eukaryota; kingdom Metazoa; phylum Mollusca; class Bivalvia; order Cardiida; family Cardiidae; genus Tridacna; species Tridacna crocea. Next base: position 25,208,924 of record OX031069.1, read on the forward strand.
AATTGCACAATATGCATTTGAGTCTGATCTTTACTGGTGACATTGCCGAGACTATCTGCACAAAAGCAATAATGACATTGCTCTTATTAGGCTCATATTTCTTCCATATAAGTATCTAATAAGTTTATTGCACATTCTAAGGGTTAACTCTTTCACTCTGCGATGATAGTAGATTTTAACACAGCTCTTCAGAAGCTTGATCTGGAAAGGTAACAGGCTCTGTATAGCCAACATAATTATGGCTCGACCTTAGTTGACTGTTTTCGATGACCAGAGAACCAGTCCATCATTCTGAAACACAAGATGTCAGTCCAGTCTGGTTCAGGTATATTCACAAATGTGACCACATCCTGTTGGACATTCTACATTTCTAGCGAACCAGTCTTTCACATGTTGTATGTGGCCCCCATGGGAACAACCTTGACACCACAGAAAAATTCCTTTCACTGGCAAATGACTGTGGGGAGAAAAAGAATGAAAGCAAAATTACCTTGTGACCAATCATGTTTTTCAGGTACCTAAAGAAGACATCTTTAGAAAATAAGAGAGACATGATGGCCCTGTATATATAGCTAAAAAGTAAAAACCCTACATGCCAAACATTACAATTTGAACTAGATGACATAAAAACATTTTCTTGTTAAAAGCCTTGGAGAAACTGAGGAACTTAGGGCAAAGCCCTTTTTTGACCAAAGCTGTATTTACTAAATCCTGGCAGATGTGCACAACATAAAGCCTAATACCAAATATTACAGGTCCAGAATTTATGATTACGTATAAACAAGAAGACTTTCAAATACAATTCAAGGATGTATAGATATAAACAAGAAGACTATTATATAGTTTCCAAAATGAAAAGCACCATAAAACTCTCGAGACAGAGCTAATTTCCAAAATGTCCCACCAGATCAAAATCCTAAATGCCACACTAAACTAGCCTGCCCTTTGAAGTGATTTTCTGCATGCTTTATGAAAATTTGTTTGTATATACGTATGCTTATACCCTTGTTAACCCTTTACCACACAATGACGACTTTTAACATCATTAAGGAAAAAGCCTTTTGAAAATATTGTGGGAAAAAGAGAAAATGCTGGTAACCAGCATTTTCTCCTTTTCCCAAAATGTTTTCAGACCAGTCAAGATCAAATTCCATTATTTGAGTCACACTTAAACTGTTGTCTGCCAATGCTTTCAATTTGGACGAGGCTAAAATTTTATCTTCTAGTAAAATAGTTCTAAGTGTAAGAGGTTCATACCTACCAAATACAACACCTATTTGTGATAGTTTTACACCTGTCACACAGCCACCCTGCCTTCTTGAGGGGCTTCGTGCAAGTACTACAGGTCACATGTATTGTGGTGGATTGCTGGTTCAACATTGCCACCCCAGGAATGTTGCTTAGTTTTATCACATCATTAGCTATAGACCAAAGTTTGAATCTCCCAAGAAGATCTAAAATTAAGAAATAAGCTACAGTACTTGCTGTTCACAAACAAATTCATAAACTTTATCATACAACCTTGCTTTTTCTGAACCCAGAAGAAAACATTGTGGGGAAAGAAGTGTTGCTAGTTACCAGAGTTTTCTCCTTTTCCAACATTTTTTTGTACTCTTTCAAAGATGATTTCCATCATATAGCCATACTGCGTAAGTATTTTTTGCGACATGGAAAATTTTGAGATTTCGAAAAACTTCGCAATTTTTCCTGTTTTTATATTTTACCACAAGTATAGCAACAAATAAAGAGTGTCTTGATTTTGCAAACATTTTCGTACACAAAATACCTTCATTCAGTAATTCGCAGATTTTTTGACACACATATTTATCAACATATAAAGTATCTGATTTGATTTCTGCAAATGCTATAGATTCAGACAAGTCTAAATGTTTGATAAAAAGTAAAGGACTAGGAAAGAGCAAAATGAGCAATATCCACCCTTTACCACACAATCCTTAGTTTTAACGACCTTGAGAAAAAGACCTTTTGAAAACAATGTTTTCTACCCTTCCCAAATCAAATTTTAAATTTTCAGTCACTTTTATTTTGTCGTCTGCAAATGCTTTTGATTTGGACATGCCTAAAATATTGTCGTTTGATAATGAGTAAACCCTTCACTCCATAGATACTCATTTCTACACATTACTTGAGGAGCCTTTGGAAAACATTGTGGCAAAAGGTGAAATTGCTCATAACGAGCAATTTCACCTTTTGTCACAATGTTTTCTATGCTATCAAAAAGTATCATACACACATAAGAAACAGCTTCATCCTTGCTGTTATTTAAGGTCAATTAGAGATACCATAGAAATGCCTTATGGGGTAAAGGGTTAAAGGGCAGGTAATTCTTATATGCTTTCCAGAAAGCTGAAGTGAATGTTGGCAATACAGATTAAACCAATGTCTACAGACAGATGGACATGAAGAAAGACAAACAAGATTTTTTAAATAGAACTTAATTTTTTATAATACTATTATTTGTTATGGTTTAGTAACTAATTGGAGCAGCTTTACCAATGTAGGTAAAAAACCCCGTTTTCCTGGAGATCTACATCTAAACAAGAGCTTCACAAAGCAGGGCATATACACCCAAATGGGCTTGTTGGTGAAACTGGTGAAAATCTAGAATGTCTGCAGACATCCAAATTTTAAGTCTTGCACGACTACACATCACAGAGATTCATTGTGGTAAGTTTGAACTTATCCCAATAACAACTTTAGGGGGACATGCGCACAAAAGAAATTGCTAGCAGACAGATGGACGGACTGACAGACAGACAGACCACCACTGTCATAACATAATATGACCCTCTGGGCGTATAATATCATAACTTGTCTTTGAGAACAGTTTTTTATTTTTTTACTATTTTTTGTTGTGGTTTAGTAACTAGTGTGAGCAGCTTTACCAATGTAGGTCAAAAACCAATCTTCCTGAAGATCTACATCTAAATAATGTCGTATCTTGTCTTTGAGAACAATCACCATACACACAGGGGTTTGCACATCTCCCTACAGAAATGTAAAACAAACACACGAAAATAGGATAACAATCAAGGAATACACCTAGAAATATCTTTAAAGATCGTTATAGAAATGTCAAACAACAAATATGAGTACATCTCCCAACAGATGTGTCAATCAAGATAAAAGATTGAGTTAGGCAATCATGGAATATTCCCTGCATGTCATATAAAACATATTGGGATAAAAAATAAAGGGGTGATAATATCAAAACAAATTGTCATGGGTAAATAACTTGTAACTAAATTGGTGAAATGTTGTACAAAATGTAAGCATTTGTAGACAAAAAATTGTGACTGAAATGATTTAGTTGTATGTGATTGGATAGAAAACAAAGTGTGAAAAGGAGAAAATGCTGGTTACTATTCAAGAAATGTTTTGAAACAGCATTGTACTCAGGATTGTTGAAAATTGGGATTGTGAAGTAAAGGGTTTATGAAGATGACCCTAACCCATTACCACACGATCCCAACTTAACAACCCTGAGAAAAAAGCCTTTTGAAAACATTGTAGGAAAAGGTAACCAGCATTCTCTCTGTTGCCCACAATGTTTTCTTCCCTTCCATGAACAAATTTCAAAATTTTTACTCACATTTATTAAGTCATCATCTCAACAATGATATTGTATGAAAGCTGCCTGTTGCTTGTGAAGAACTTGTGTGACGCACTGGTAAAACAAACTTGAAGAAAGCATGGACAATTGCACTGGCAAGTGATACAATTGAAATAGTGTTGAATACGGCCTTAACCATCATACAAAAACCATACAAACCAGACACCAATTTCCAATGAAAAGATGCCAGTGCTGAAAAAATAAACAAACATGTCTAATAATTGGCAGTTTTAAATGCTTAGCAACTAGTTGGTTATGCCAATAATCACAATTCACATCATTGCACTCACCTGTTCAGCAAACCACTTTAGCATATCTACAACAAGTAAGGAGCAATCCCACTCTGATTTTTTCATGTGACTTAAGTCTGTTGTAATTATTATACTACTGGACATTTTGGCTTCTTTTCCATTTGATTTTACCACTGCTTCCTCATTCTCTATCTCGTGGGGTGTGTCAGGCCCATTAGGGAGTGCAACAACAGGGGCTTCCCTTTCATGTATTTCATGTTGAGGCTGAAAAGCTTCTCTGGGAAGAATCCAAGCTTCCTGAAATGATGACCATATTCATAAACATTTTATTTAATCAACAAATCTACGATCTTACCAGCCCTGTTCAAAAAGCTTTTTGAAAACACTGTAGAATCAAGAGAGCTGAAATGAACCTGAATTGCTTGAATGTGTATTTGTAACTTTCAAGAAAGTAATATTTAGTTAAATAATATAAAATTTTAGGGTTAGAAATTTACACTTGAAAAACTACCTGAAAAAAAGAACTTTCTTAATCAAGACAACAGATCAATGCATCACGATTCTAAATGTGTTTTTGCTTTTTTTGTTAAAAACTGACTGTACATTGAGATCTGAATGCATATTCTGTGTGATCTCCTCTTGCTCTGAACTATCCCCATAGGTCTTGATCTAATTTATTTTACTGTACTTGCCCCTCTAAGAGCTAGCACAAAAGGAAGGTGTTGGTATAGATTAACCCTTTTCCAAGAGAAAAACTTTCATACTTGTCCAAATTGAAAGCATTTTGCTGACTAAACCTCAAATATGACTCAAAATCTGAAATTTGTCTCTGGAAGTGCAGAAAACATTGTGGGAAAAGGAGAAAATGTGCTGGTTACCAGCATTTTTTTCCTTTTCCCCACAATGTTCTCAAAAGCCTCCTTTTACAGGGTCATTATAATTCAGGATATGTTGTAAATGATTAATAAATTAAGGTTGTTACAGATTGTTTTGGTATAGAGTTTAAATATGAAACTTCATAATTTCAAAAATTCTCAGACAAGCAACATGCCATGGCATTACAAGGATGTATGAAGGAGATTACATAGACACCATTCCTTGTTCAATGCCATTTGCCACATTATTTCAGTTATATCTCAGTGCAAAGAGTATCTATTAATGCTTTCACGGAGTTTCTTTAAACAGTCCTACACACAATATTATTCCAAAGCCACTGGCTGTTTCCCACATAACTATCATCCAAACATTTTTCAGCAGTGAAAGAGAAACTTGAATCCCGTTGCAACTAGAGCTATCACTAAACATGATTATACCCCCCACCAGCTCCTTGTTCTAAAAACAGGTCTTTGTCAGAGAATGCACAATGGTTTAGTACAAAAGTAAAGAGTTGAAAAAAGTTCAAGGAGAGATAATGCCGCAAGAAATCGCAGCAAGGTCACGAAAATTGCACATGCACAACTTCATATATATAGGAACCCTGTGTGTAAATTCATTTACAGTATGTGAAAAGCTGTTGGAGTATTACTCTGGACAAAATTGTGTCAACAGACAGACTGACAGACAGATAGCCATGGCTATTCCAGTATACCCACTCTCCACTTTGTTGTAGGGGGTATAATGACAATCATCCTTGGAAATAGTTGGCTGAGCTGGGAATTTGAACAAGAGACTCCATAGTTTCAAGCCCTTATGTTACTCTTTGAGTTACATGACTCACCACTTACCTGTTTATGTCCCAAGTCCATTCCTATGTCATAAGATCCTGGATCCCCATCACTAAAGAGTATATCCCAGTCTGGGTTCTCCTGCTGTCCCCTTGCTATATTGGACAGCTTTTCAAACTCTTTATCATCAGTTTCCTCATCTGAGTTTCCTGAAAATGACAACTAGAACTGTTGCAGTGAATGATTTTTACCCTTTACCTGATGTGGTAATTTCAGGCTTGTTGATTTTGAAGCAATTTTCAGACAGCAAATTCAGTGTCTCAGGTGATGGAGTTTATCCATGACCAGGTAACAAACATTTTTAAACCTTTACCAAACAATCCCTGGTTTTTATGACCCAGAGGAAGAAGCGTTCTGAAAACATTGTTCGGAAAAGGAGAAAATTCTGGTTACCAGCATTTTCTTCTTTTCCCACAATGTTTTCTACTCTTCGGAAGTCGAGTTTCAATTTTTGAGTCATGTTTATTTTGTAGTCTGCAAAAAATATAAAATTTTCTCGTTCAGTAAAGAGTTTAGTCCTTACCCAACAAATGAATTTCAAACCAGTCCAAATTGAAAGTATTTGCAGACCATAAGTGCTTGCAAAACTCTGGCTCAAAATGTGAAAGTTCTTTGAGAGACTATGTATGCATTTGGGAAACACCATTCAAAAATAGTTTTCTTCCATTTGTTCTCCTCTTTCACTGACAATTATTTGCAAGTGATTGCCTTACTGGATTCAAAGATAAGTCATTTCTAAATTTGAGCAACATTATGAAAATATAAATAGCTCCCTTTGACTCTTTTGGTGCCAAATAAATGTACTCAATCTCTTTCAGCTGCTCTAAATACAACTGGCTGATACTCAGACAGTTTAACTCTTTACCACAGGAGAAAATTCTAGACTGGTCCAAATTGAAAGCATTTCCAGACGACAAAATAAAGGCGACTGAAAAATTGAAATTTGTTCTGGGAAGGGTAGAAAACACTGTGGGAAAAGGAGAAAATGCTGGTTACCAGCATTTTCTCCTTTTCCCACAGTGTTTTTAAAAGGCCTCTTTCTCAGGGGCGTCAAAAGTAGGGATTGTGTGGTAATAGGTTAAATTGTATAGGCTCAATTAAACAAGCTGATGGTGAATAGATCAAAGATCAGACTGCATGTATTATGCAGTCTGATCTTGGTCTATAACATCTACAAAAGTACCAATTTTTGCCTTTGGCACTAAGAGTTAAGAATAAGCAAGAGTTAACCCTTTCCCAAACAACAAAATTTTAGACTGATTAAAAGCACTTGCAAACAACAAAATAAACGTAACTCAAAAATTTCAATTTGTTTCCAGGAGGGTAGAAATGATTGTGGGAAAAGGAGAAAATGCTGGTTACCAGCCTTTTCTCCTTTTCCAACAATGTTTTCAAAAGGCATCTATCTCAGGGTCGTAAAAACCTTAATGCTTGGTAAAGGGTTAAGAATAGGCAAGGCAATATAAAAGGAAGTACATACCTGAGGTGCCTTCGACACCTTTTTCATCTATATCTGTATCAAACATTGTGTCTTGTTTCACTGAAATTATGTTGAATGATTATTTTGTTAAATATCCTTATAATCAATTATTAAAAATTCTCATTTTTGAAATATGTGCCTTAAATTATCCCATGTATCTGATTATCAGTGAAACTTAGTAACTGGCTTTTGAAATAATGGTATGATATTAAAGTAGCATTGACCATTCAAATTACTTCAATACATTCACTGTGGTATTGAAATATTCAAAGAAAAGAGGAAAATTAAGATCAAAGATCAGCCTTTCAATTTGTGCAGTCTGATTTTGATCTACACTGGCTGCAACAACAACATGAATAGTAAAAGAGCCTCTCATGGTTCATCTTATCAATGCAATACATGTACCAAAGTAATTCTAACCTTTTTTTGAGGATTTATGTTCCATATTTGAGCTGTGTCCAGTCACTGGTTTTTGGAAATGTGTGACAGCTGATGCTGTATGAGACATGTAGAGAGTAAGAAGTATCAGCCAACACTGGGAAACCTATAAAATAAAACACCTAGACTAACAAACATACTGGCATACCAACTACATGCCTAGACTGACAAAAATACGGAAATACAAACTACATGCCTGGACTAACAAACATACTGGCATACAAACTACATGCCTATACAAACAAACATACTGACATACATACTACATGCCTAGACTAACAAACCTACAGACAAACTATATGCTTAGAAAAACAAACATACTGACATACAAACTACATGTCTAGACTAACAGTGACATACAAACTACATGCCTAGACAAACATACATACAAACATTACAAACATACTGACATACAAACTACGTGCTTAGACTAACAAACATACCGACATACACACTACATGCCTAAGCTAACAAAAATACTGATATACAAACTACATGCCTAGAGTAACATACAGGTATGTAAACTATACCTTTAGACTAAGAAAAAATAATGACATACATACTACAATTCCACAACAAATTGCAGCAGGGTCATGGAAATTGCACATGCACAATTTCATATATATAGAAACACTATGTGTAAATATGAGTTCAGTACCTTTCAAGTTTAAATATAAAATATTGTCCTTTGGCAAAGAGCACATGACATTATGTGAGGATTACTGGCCTAACATGGATTTAAACTCACAACTCAATTATAAAAAGCCCTTTGTGTTTCTAAATGAGAGAAACAGCAATCAGTAAAGAAGTGCAAATTCACATCTGTGGCCAAAGTCTGCGTTTTTTTTGTGAAAGATCATTATCATTTCATCAAGTGAGCATCATCAGTAATATTTTCAAGAGTGGCACATCCACGAGTGAAACTATTATTACAACGATGTTCATTAGATGAAATAGTTTTCGATTTTTCACTGAAAAAAAAAAAAAAAAAAAAACGCTTCTAACTCCTTCTTGGTTGGGACTTTTCATCAAAATCCAGCAGTTTTTTTTTTTTTAAGTAATCAATGTCTATTCTAGGAAATGTAATTGTTGGATTTACCTGGTGCCTACCGAGTTCCTGGGCTACTTGAGCATTATGACGACAGGTATCTTCAAAAGAATGTCCAGCCAACTTGTATCTTTTTGCTGATTCTATTAGCCATGTGAGAGACAATTTCTGAAAAATTTGATTGGGAAAACATCTTAATTCTATCTAACATATAACTTCACACACAAGAAAAGAGATGAAGAAAACTAGTTACGATTGAAATATGACAGAAAACAAAAAGCAAGTTGAAATTATCTGCTTAAGTCTTTACCAAATGACAAAATTTCGTACTGTTCCAAATTGAAAGCATTTACAGACGATAAAATAATTGTGACTCCAATACTGAAATTTGTTTTGGGAAGTATAGAAAACATCGTGGGAAAGGGAGAAAATGCTAGTAACCAGCATTTTCTCTTTTCCCACAATGTTTTTGAAAGACCTTTTTCTAAGGGTCATTCAAAGTGGGGATTGTGTGGTAAAGAGTTAACAAAATTTTACAGAGCTAAAAGGTCTGTCAAAAACATAAATACTTGTATTGTACAAAATTCTTTGCCTTTATGCAAACAACATTGTGTTCTAGTACCACAGCTTGGAAGTGATTGCTTTCTCTTGGAAAATTTTGAGAAGAAAACATGGCGTAACTGTATCAAAAGCATTCCGAAGGTTACTGTATATGTGGATATATATATTATGTGTAACAAATATTTTGCAAATTACAGATTCTGGACTTATTGCATACTGAAATATTTGCAAGTTCAACAGATTCATTATTTGTTAGTATGTACTTGTGGTAAAATAGGAGAACAGAAAAGTTTGTGAATTCTCTAAATTTGCAAAAAATTTTCAATTTGCATAAATTTCCATTTATACAGTATCTGCCTGCCTTGAAAATAGATATCTTCTGCACTATAGAGAAACTGGAATGCAAAACTACTTGCATATCGACACAGGCATGAAAAGGCTTTGACACTACAATGTTTCCTATGAAAATAGCAAAGCTAAAACTGCTGCAGCAGTTCCTAATGATCACAAACTGAAGGTTGTGTAATACTTTTTCATTTCAGTCATGCTTTGAGAAAAAGGGGCTTAACTCTTTACCAAACAACAAAATTTTAGACTGGTCCAAACTGAAAGCACTTGCAGATGACAAAATAAATGTACCTAAAGAATTTGTTTCCAACAGGGTAGAAACATGATGGGAAAAGGAGAAAATGCTAGTTACCAGCATTTTCTCCTTTTCCCACAATGTTTTCAAAAGGCTGCTACCTCAGGAATGTAAAAAACAGAGATTGTTTGTAAAAGGGTCAATACATTTGCAAAAAAGTATTGACCCATGTCAGCCTGGGCAGATAGGTAAAACTTTTGCTTTAATGTCAATTCTTTGCATGAAAAAGAACCAGTCTATTTTATGATTCACGGTGAAACAGACTCCATAGATCTATAACTATTTAATGACTTGCTTGGTGTCGTGTATTAATGAGGTGGATTAAACCCCGTTTTTTCATAGCATCCCCCATTTATTCTATACTTTAACCCTTTACCCCATAGATACTCATTTCTAAGCATTGCTTGTAGAAGCCTTTGGAAAACATTGTGGCAAAAGGTGAAATTGCTTGTCATGAGCAATTTCACCTTTTGTCACAATGTTTTCTATGCTATCGAAAGGTGACATATACATATAAGAAACGGCTTCATCCTTCCTGTTATTTAGGGTCAATTAGACATACCATAGGAGTGCTTCATGGGGTAAAGAGTTAAGTGTTCAAACTAACATTTTCTTCATTCCTAAAAACTTGCAAATAAGCAGCAACATCAACAAAACTTTCATTCTTTTCCACTGGCTTTTTCCCTCCAGGTAGATAGCCTGTTAACTTACTCCCCCCAGTGTCAGCTGGGTCCATCTTGCCTGAAAAAAGAAAACTACATGCCAGTGCTGATGCTTAACTACTGTTGCCTTTTCTTTACACAAGTTCTCTTTTTTAATATGTAAAAACCATCCCAAATTTGAAATCAGTATCTCTGACCAAAATGGCTGAGATACAAGAATTTTTAACTCTTTTCAAAACGAAAAAATTTTAAACTTGTTCAAATTGAAAGCATTTGCAGACGACAAAATAAACATGACTCAAAAATTCAAACTTGACATTAAAAAAAAAGAAAATATATTGTGGGAAAAGGAGAAAATGCTAGTAACCAGCATTTTCCCACAATGTTTTCAAAAAGCCTGTTACTCTGGGTCGTAAAAACTAGAGATTGTATAGTAAAGGGTTAAAGAACTAGTTCAAGCTTCAAGTCGGTTATCTTCAGTCTTGACAGGGATATTACAAAATGTCAGTGTTTGAAAAGTTTGTCAAAAAAAAGTGCATAAATGTGTCAAAAATCTTTTGATAGTGCCTGCCTTTGTTGTATAGGTTCCTATTTTGATACTTAATAATTTGTGCAAGGTTGAAGTAACTATCTTAGTTATAACAGAGATTTTATACAATACAATGTATCAGCGTTTTTGCCCGACAGCAAGTACATGGACCACAACACAATGGTCGTGACAGCACCTTTTTTTTTACTCCGTAAACAGATGAGTGAAAAATTACTAGAAATAAGCTGTTTTTCCCTTTCAACGATATTTTTACATATTTTCATGTATGAAATATTCAGTCTTAACAATGATATTGATTATTTTTGTTTGCAGATTTTTCTCCTTGTCCTGGAAGTTTTAAAAAGCCTTTTAACCCTTTCTCAAACAATCCCTGGTTTTTACGGGTCAGGAATAAAAGCCTTTTGAAAATATTGTGGAAAAAGGAGAAAATGCTGGTAACCAGCATTTTCTCCTTTTCCCACAATGTTTTCTACCCTATCATATAGAAAAATCATCCTTTTAGCAACTGTTAATTTGTCATCTGCAAAATGCTTTCAATTTGGTCTGGTCCAAATTTTGCCATTTTGGAAAGGGTTAAAAGGTTATGACATAGGATCATTTGGTCTGGTAAAGGGTTTACAGATAATATCCCACAATACCTTGCCTATCACTATTGGCATGGCCAACAGTTCCAAACAGATTTACGTCCAGACCAGCTGGTACAAGATCCTCCCCGGGTCTCTTGGCATCTCTAAACACATGCTGACACAGTGTATTGTCCTTGCTGCCACTGAGTAATACATGGGGATCCTTGCTCTTAAAGGCAAGACCTATAAATAACAGAATACAAAACTCTAAATACATGCAGTACCTTCTCCCAACTTCATTCACAAACCAATAGTTTAACTTTTTATATAGCAACAAAACTTTATGTTAGTCCATGTTGAAAGGATTTGCAGGTGACATTTGTGGCGTCCTTGGTTGTAAGGTACAGTGTCGGTCTTGTAAAGTAAAAATCCCGAGTTGGGTGTCAACTTCGGGATTTTTTATTGGCCCAAAAGTTCAGCATGAATATTTTTGTAGTTCCCACGAAGCAGAATCAAGATAGATTGGTAAAAGTTGCATGAACTTGTTTCTCAATCTATGAAAATAAATATGTTAAAACTTAAACTACTTGCCAGTGACAAATGAAATGTGGCTCAAATGATGAAGGTTAAAAGCATTGCGGAAAAAGATGAAAATGATGGTCACCAATATTTTCTCCTTTTCTCACAATTCTTTAGGCATGAGTCTCTTCATCAAGGTTGTTAAAATACAGGATTGTTTGGCTAAGGTCAGACATGAGAATGATGCAGAGCCCCTAAGACTGCTTTTAGTAACATCTTCAAAAATTTGACATCAAAATTGTAAACAAACACATTAACTTTACTCTTTACCAAACAACATTTTGAGTTGTTCAAATTAACCTTTTACCAAACAATCCATGGTTTTACCACCCTGAGAAAGAAGCAGTCTGAAAACATGGTGGGAAAAGGAGAAAATACTTGTAACCAACATTTTCTCATTTTCCCACAATGTTTTCTACCTTCCGAGAAACTAATTCTAGTTTTGAGTCACATAAATTATGTCTTCTGCTACTGCTTCCAATATGGACTTGTCTAAAATTATGTTGTTTGGTAAAGAGGTAAAAGCAGCTGCAAACAACGAATTAAATGTGGCTCGAATAATGAAATTTGTCGTAAAGTGAGAAGAAAACATATTGGAAAAAAACTTAATTACGAGTTACCACATTAATGGGGAACTGTTATGTCTGTCATATTGAATGCAACAACATTATCATAAATTTAACTCTTTATCAAACAACAAAATATTAGGCTTGTCTAAATCGAAAATATTTGCCGATGACAAAATGAATGTTAACTCAGACATTGAAATTTGCTTCCATCAGAGTAGAAAACATTGCGGGAAAAGAGGAAAATGCTGGTTTCCAGCATTTTCTCCTTTTCCCACAATGTTCTCAAAACGCTGCTACCTCAGAGTCACTCCTTTTCCCAAAATGTTTTCAAAACACTGCTACCTCAGGGTCATTAAAAGTCTGGATTGTGTGGTAATTGATTAAACAATTACATAATTTTAAACAAGCCACAACAATCCTGTTGTTCCTGAAGAAAAAACTTATGAAAATATTGTGCCAAAAGAAGAGAATGTTGGGAAATAGCACTGTCTCCCCAATCCACAATTTTTCCTACCAGTTCAAAGACAAAAGTCATTATTTGAGTAAACTGAATTTGTTGACTGCAAATTCTATCAATTCTTTCTTTCAACTTTGTGTAGACTACAATTATGTTCTTTAATACAGAGTTAAATCTTTACCAAACGACAAATTTTAGGACTGGACCAAATTCAAAGCATCTGCAGACAACAAATTAAATCTTGTTTATATAACAATATCTGACTTTGGTATGGTGGAAAATATCGTGGGAAAAGGAGAAAATGTTGGTTACCTGCATTTTCTCCTTTTCCCACAATGTTTTCCATAGGCTTCTTTCTCAGGGTCCTTAAAAACCGGGATTTGTGGTGAACAGGTGAATTATTGTTTTACCTCTTTACCAAACAACAAAATTTTAGACTTGTCAAAATTTAAAGTATTTGTAGACGACAAAATAAACAAACAACTAAAAAAATGAAACTTGACTTTAGAAGAGTAGATAACACTGTAGGAAAAGGAGAATATGCTGGTTAACAGCATTTTCTCCTTTTCTCACAATGTTTTTCAAAAGTCGAGATTGTTTGGTAAAGAGTTAAGTTAAATAATCACTCAGTTTTCTGTACTAAGTACAAAGAAAAAACATCCCTTTGCTGGAAACTTTACAAAAGCATATTAGAATTGATAGTTTAAGTAACAATAACTGCCATGCATAAACACATCAGGTGTTCAAATGCGTTTAAATTTAAATCATACCAGTTAAAAGTACGAAAATTAATGTGAAGATGACAATCTGTTATTTTACGGCCCAAACAGCTGTTAGTCACTGGCAGTGAACTTGAGTTCAAAACTAGGTAAAACCTACCAGGTCACTCTGTCTTTCCTTTTGCCTGGTTTTAAATTTTAGTTTTCTACCATGGAATAACACTTGGACCTACCACACAATAACACATTGTCCTCTTCACAATGTTTACCATACTTTTAAATTCAACAGTCTTAAATGCATTTTAACACCTGCACTGATTTTTTTGCCTGCTATTAATGAGCCCCAAATCTTTCCCAAATTACAAAATTCAGACTGGTCCTGATTCAAAGCATTTGAGGACCAAGTAAATGTTGCACACAATTAGAAAGTACCACCAGTTTCCCCTTTTCCTACCATGCTTTCAAATGCCTTATTTCTTAGGGTTGTTTAACCCATTACCACACAATCCCTACTTTTGACGCCCCTGAGAAAGAAGCCTTTTGAAAACACTGTGGGAAAAGGAGAAAATGCTAGTAACCAGCATTTTCTCCTTTTCCCACAGTGTTTTCTACCCTTCCCAGAACAAATTTCAATTTTTTAGTCACCATTATTTTGTCGTCTGCAAATGCTTTCAATTTGAACCAGTCTAAAATTTTCTCAAGTGGTAAAGAGTTAACCCATTACCACACATTGACACTTTTGACACCCCTGAGGAAGAAGCCTTTTGAAAACATTGTGGGAAAAGGAGAAAATGCTGGTAACCAGCATTTTCTCCTTTTTCCACAATGTTTTCTACCCTATGAAAGCAAAATTGCATCATTTAAGCCACACTGAAATTGTCGTCTGCAGAAGCTCTCAATTTGGTTAGGTCTAAAATTTTGCAGTGTGGTAAAGGGTTAAACTATGGACTGTGAAGTTAAGGAATACAGGTAACATACTTGTGGTCACATCTTTATGTGTATCAAACATGGCAAATGGTACATAAGGTCTTCTGATATCCCAGATATTAATACTGCAGTCCACCACTAGAGCACATGACGCTAGGTGGAACTTTCTGTGAGGTCGCCACCGTATCCTTGCCACAGATGCTATACTGTATATGGTGAAAATATTTTTGGCTTTGGCAAGATCCCATACCTGTTAATACACACATGTGACAAAGTTTAAAATTACAAAATTTGAAAGCACTTGTAGAGTGGGTTGTTGTATTGGGGTTTAACGCCACTTTAACAGCTAAGGTCATATCATGGCGGTCGGTGACGCACATATGTTTCTTGGCTTTTTCATACCAGTACTAACATAACTCTCTTTCCAAAGCCACCGACTTCTTTTCTCACATGCTTCAGCAGAGGTGAAAGGCCAAAATATGCCGGAAAGAAAGTTTGTCTCAACAGGGTATTGAACTCACAACCACCAGGTCACGAGTCAACATGCTTACCACTGAGCCACTCGAGCGGGCCACTTATAGAGGACACATAAGATACTGCTCAAGTGCTCAATTATCACAGATTTAAAAGTATGACAGGAAAATTAGAAAAAATATGAAAGATATACAACGATGGACAGAATAGGAGGTAAAGGAAAACAAGTAAATTCTTGTAAAAAGGAGGTGAAAATACATCTACAATTATACAGAAAGGGTTCTATGGTAATGCTTAACCCTTTACCCCATAAGGCATTTCTATGGTATCTCTAATTGACCCTGAATAATAGCAAGGATGAAGCTGTTTCTTATGTGTATATGACACCTTTTGATAGCATAGAAAACATTGTGGCAAAAGGTGAAATTGCTCATCACGAACAATTTCACTTTTTGCCACAATCTTTTCCAAAGGCAACTACAAGCAAATGCGTAGAAATTAGTATCTATGGAGTAAAGGGTTAAATATATACGATAACCAATTTAAGGAAGCCCGGCATAGTAGCTCAGTGATTAGCATATCCAACACCATGACCTGGTGGTTGCAAGTTCGATACCTAATTGAGGTAAAATTTCTTTACAGCGGTTTTTCACCTCTCATCCCTGATGCATGTGAGAAAAAGTGGTCTGTGGTATGAAAGAAACCTGTGTCAGCACTTGTGTGAGACAGCAAGGAAACATACGCATAGGTTCACTGATTGCTGTGATATGACCTAAGCTATTAACCCTTTACCAAACAATCCCTGGTTTTTACGACCCTGAGATAGAAGCCTTTTGAAAACATTGTGGGAAAAGGAGAAAATGCTGGTAACCAGCATTTTCTCTTTTTCCCACAATGCTCTCTACCCTGCTTGAAACAAATTTCAATTTTTGAGTTACAATTATTTTGTTGTCTGCAAGTGTTTTCAATTTGGATAAGTCTAAAATTTTGTCGGTTGGTAAAGAGTCAAATTGGTGTTAACCCATTACCACACAATCCCTACTTTTGACGACCTTGGGAAAGTAGCCTTCAGAAAACATTGTTGGAAAAGGAGAAAATGCTGGTATCCAGCATTTTCTCCTTTTTCCACAATGTTTTCTACCCTTTACAAAACAAATTTCAAATTTTCAGTCACTTTTATTTTGTCGTCTGCTAATACTTTCGATTTGGGCAAACCTAAAATTTTGTCGTTTGGTAATGAGTTAAATTCCAACACAGACAAGAAAATGATTATCCCTTATAAAACTCATTCGCTATGTTGTGAATAAGCACCTGGATTATCCCGCAAGGGTCTGAAGGGTCCAGAGAATAAACATGCCCGCATTTTTTACCTATCACAAGTTAATATTATTTAATAAAGTAAATGTGTACAAAGAAATAGGTCAAAATACAACTTTTGCAATGCCACAAAAAGGCTGATATCATTATTTTCTCCTTTTCCTGCAGTATCATAGAATGCCTTCTTCAACAAAAATTCAGACAACATTACTCCAGAATAGCAAATTTTAAATATGTTTATACTGACTACCAGCATTTTCTCAGCTATAACCAGCATTTCCCTTTTTTCTACAATATTTGAAACGACAATATTTTAGACTGGTCCACAATGAAAGCATTTGCAGACGACAAAATAAAAGTGACTAAAAATTTGAAATTTCTTTTGTGAAGGGTAGAAAACATTGTGGGAAAAGGAGAAAATGCTGGTTACCAGCATTTTCTCATTTTCCCACAATGTTTTTCTGCATGCTTCTTTTTCAAGGGTGTCAAAAGTAGGAATTGTGTGGTAATGGGTTAAGGTTTAAAAGACAACAAAATTTGAAATCTAGAGACTAGTAACTGCATTGGGTGCTATTTTGCTACGATAATTTTACACAGTAGCAGACACCGCAGATCAAGATAATTCTTTGTGGTCAAATTTTGATTTACATTGTCTGCAAAAGTAAGAACATTGTACATGGAGTGTAGTGAGAGTTAACACCAGTTTACCAAAAAAATCCCACGTTTTGAAGACTAAGAAGAAAACTTGAAAACATGGTAGGCAAAGGAATGCTTGTTACCAGCAATTTTCCTTGTCCCCACAATGTTTTCTACCCTTCAAAAAACAACTTTCAGTTTTTTAATCAAATTTATTTTGCTGTCTGCAAATGCTTGGCATTTGGAAAGTATAAAAGTTTACTTTGTAAAGAGTTCAGGGTTAAATGCAAAGACCTTGATCATTTTGTCCCTCCCTGCTGTGGCAAACCAATTCCTCTCCTCTGGATGCCAGTCTATACTAAACACAGGGCCACCATGTGCTGTGAACTGTTTCTCTACTTTATCAGGTCTCCGATAGTCCCAAAACTGAAAAACAGAGTTAAAAACTGATAAATATCAAGAGCATTAGTATTGCTTGCGCCTTCAGGAATGGTTAAATCATTGAAATCTTTTAAAACTGTTACTTCCCATTTGATCAAAAACCAATCATATAGCTTTATTTTGGACTTTTCTTTGTTAAAAGCAATTGCAGAAGATATATGGCTTGCAACATGGAAAAAGGGACATTCAGACATTTGTGTAAAGTGTCGTCTCAGATCAGCCTGCACAGTCGACGGCACCTTACGATTATATTAGATTTTGTGCTACAGTACACTTATACAAAACAGAAACTTGCATAAGAACAGAAAGTGTCGTTTCGGATCAGTCTGTGCGGATTGCGCAGACCGTCCAGGCTGATCTGAAACGACACTTTCCGCAAATGTCCGAATGCCCCTTTTCATGTGTTGCTCGCCTTATTTAATATAGCTAAAATGATGAGATTTGTTTTTGAAAGGGTAGAAAACATTGTGTCAAAAGGTTACCAGCATTTTTTTTCTTTTTCCACATGATGTTTGAACAAGAGGACCATGATGGTCCTATATCGCTCACCTGAATACCAAGCAGCACAGGTCTAAAATAAAGATATATACCAATAAAAAGGTTCAAGGCCAAATGATAATGAAACAGGAGCAGCAAATTGTTGCAATCTAACTTTAGACTTTGAAGTTCCATTCCATACAAGCAAGAAATATTGTAAAAATGAAGATCAAAGTGGAATTACTCGAGTTATTGTTCTTGTGCACTGTACTCCGTAATATTGCAAAAAACATGAATACCAAGTTTGAAGTCGTTCTGACTTAAGATGACAGTTATATTCAGGGCAGGCACTAAATGCTATAAAAATAACATTCAAAGGAAAATAACTTAAAGACAGCACAAGGTACAGTTACAATTCTTAGGCACTGCACTTCCAAATACTGCAACAAATAAGCATACCAAATTTCAAGTCATTCCTCCATAAGGTGACAAAGTTTTGCTCCTGACAAAGCAAGAAATGCCATAAAAATGAAGAGGGAATAACTCAAAATTTGTGCTAGGAAGTTATGGTTCTTGTGCAATGCACTCCATAATTTTTCAACAATCATACATATCAAATTTGACGATGCTCAGGCTGTAGATGACAAAGTTATATTCCAGACAAGCAGAAAATGCTGTAAAAATTTCAATCAAAGGGAATTAACTTATAGACAGTATGAAGTAGAGTTATGGCTCTTTCACACTGCACTCTGTTTTATTGCAATAAACACAAATGCCAAGTTTCAAGTAAATTGGACTGGAAATGACAAAGTTATGCTCCAGACTAAGAACTATTCTAAAAAAAAACTTTCTAATTCAAGGGCAAATAACTCCCATTGTTCTGGTCACCCATAATTGAACTCATCTGAGATCTTAGAGTCATATATATTTTGACCAAGTTTGGAACTAATTGGTTGATATTTGTAGATGCTAGAGTGTAAACAAAGTGAAATACAGCAATTTTTCGAATTCAAGGGCAAATAACTCCAGTTGTTCTGGTCTGAATACACCCATATGCAAACTCATCCGAGATCTTATAGTCATATATATTTTGTCCAAGTTTGGTGTCGATTGATTAATAACTGTAGATGCTAGAGTGAAAACAAAGTCAAATATAGCGATTTTTCTAATTCAAGGGCGAATAACTCCGGTTGTTCTAGTCCGATGAGACCCATAATCAAACTCATCCGAGATCTTATGATCATATATATTTTGACCAAGTTTGGTGCTGGTTGGTTGATATTTGTAGATGCTAGAGTGTAAACAAAAATAAAACATAGCAATTTTTCTTAATTCAAGGGCAAATAACTCCAGTTGTTCTGGTCCAATTACACCCATAATCTAACTTATCAGAGATCTTATGGTCATGTATATTTTATCCAAGTTTGGTGTCGATTGGTTAAAAATTGTAGATGCTAGAGTGAAAACAAAGTCAAATATAGCAATTTTTCTAATTCAAGGGCAAATAACTCCGATCATTCTGGTCCGATGAGACCCATAATCGAACTCATCCGAGATCTTATGGTCATATATATTTTGACAAAGTTTGGTGCTGATTGGTTGATATTTGTAGATGCTAGAGTGTAAACAAAGTGAAATATAGCAATTTTCTTAATTCAAGGGCAAATAACTCCAGATGTTCTGGTCCGATTTGACCTATAATCAAACTCATCCGAGATTTTATGGTCATACACACTTTGACCAAGTTTGGTCCTGATTGGTTGACATTTGTAGATGCTAGAGTGTAAACAAGAAAATGTGAACGGACGACGGACGCCGACGGACGGTGAGTGATCACAATAGCTCACTCTGAGCACTTTGTGCTCAGGTGAGCTAAAAACATTTGTCTCACAACAAACCCTAGATTGTGTAAGAGGGGGTGAGTTGATTAATTGAATGGTACTTTGTTTCAACTTATCTCAGTAATAGCAGATTAATTCTTTACCACACAATCCTAACTTTTAACAACCCTGAGAAACAAAAGCCTTTGAAAATATTGTGAGAACCTGCATTTTCTCCTTTTCCCATAATATTTTCTACCCTTTCCAAATCAAATTTCAATTTCTGATTCACATTCATTTAGCCGTCTGCAAATGCTTTCAATGTGGACTGGTCAAAAATTTTGTTGTTTGGTAAAGAGTTAACCAGCTGATTTATTCCAATCTTTCTTTGATTTCATCATTACTATGCCAATAAAATGAGACCAAATCATACAGCTGTTCAAAAAGTGCAAAGCAGGGTTCTAATTGGCTGACAAAAAGGTGACAAAAATATGCAGGACTCCTAATGAATCAAAACTATTCAAACTTCAAAGAACCTGTTAAACTCTTTACCTCACAATCCTGACTTTTAATGACCAAGAGAAAGAAGCCTTTGAAAACATTGTTCAAGCTTATT
Organism: Tridacna crocea; assembly: GCA_943736015.1. NCBI lineage: Eukaryota > Metazoa > Mollusca > Bivalvia > Cardiida > Cardiidae > Tridacna > Tridacna crocea. The sequence continues at coordinate 25,229,513 of OX031069.1, forward strand.
CAAAGGAATTTGACTTTGATAGGGTATAGACATTATGGAAAAGGAGAAAATGCTGGAAACCAGCATCTCCTCCTTTTCCCACAATGTTTTCTACCTGTCACAAAACAAATTTCTACTTTTCAGTCACTTTCATTTTGTCGTTTTCAAATGCTTTCGATTTGGACAAACCTAAAGTTTTGTCATTTAGTAATGAGTTAATTACTAACATGAATATTTCCTCCATCATCAGCTGATGCAAAAGCAAAGTAGCTCAAACTGTATGGACTAAACTGTACATCCTTCACACTGGTACTGCCAGAGGAAAAAGTCAGACTTTGTCCATCTTTCTTGCGCACATCCTGTAATGATTGTTAATCATAGATATTCAGATTTTATTCAAAAGCATAAATTACATTATTCCATTCTTGTTTCTATTCCTTTTCATAAATCCCACATGATAAAAGCTAACATTCACCATTTTCTCTGAAAATAGTTATACCTGTACGCTTTGAATTTTAGAAATATACAATCTGTGCTCTGGCAAAAGGCAGTCAACCCTTTACCTAATATGCCAATTTCAGGCTCTTCCATTTCAGTAGCAAATATAGATATGATATCAAAAATATGGACAAGTGAGGATGCAAATATCTGATTGAGTGGAAAACATTGTGGGAAAAGGAGAAATTGCTCGTTAAGAGCAATTTCTCCTTTTCCAACAATGTTTTCAAAAGCTGTCTGTTGTTAACACGTCAAAACAAGTATCTGTGGAGTAAAGGGTTATTAATGCATATCCTTGATGCATGCTATCAAGCAAGTTATAACATGAGCATGAAACCATAAAATCTACTGTAACAGCCAAATGAATCAAAAGGTAGTCTGGTCCTTTTACATGCAAAAAAAACTGACAGATTGCAAAAAGCTTCAGCCCCAGTCAGCCTGCACTGGCTGCACAGAGTGACTTTTTGTAGATGCATTAAACCTCCTTTCCATAGAGCATGACTTCTACATATATGTAACTGTGCACCACTATGTAGCCTCCCAACATTTCCCTATAAAAATCAAATAAAGGTTTGCACAGCACAGCAAAATAAAAGAAGAAAAGTTGGTAAGCTCATACTTATTTTTATACACTGTTCAGCTAATTTCACTGTGGTCTAAACACAGATCAGAAGCTAAGAAAGTACACACACACAAAATATTTATAAATTTTGACATTAAAAAAAAGTTGCATCTCTTTAGTAAACAGGAGAGATTAGTATAAGTTGTAAGAACTTGTTTCTCAATCAATGCAAAATAAATATGCTTAACTCTTTACCACACAAGAAAATTTCAGACTTGTCCAATTTGAAAGCATTTGCAGACGACAAAATAAAGCTGACCGAAAAATTAATATTTGGTTTGGGAAGGGTAGAAAACACTGTCGGAAAAGGAGAAAATGCTGGTTACCAGTGTTTTCTCCTTTTCCCACAGTGTTTTCAAAAGGCTTCTTTCTCAGGGTAGTTAAAAGTCGGGATTGTGTTGTAAAGAGTTAAACTAAACCTTTTGGTAGCATTTGATACTAAGAGTGAATGACCTTGAAATAATCATGGGAAACTGTTACCAGCATTTTCTCCTTTCCCCACACTGTTATCTACTCTATCAAATACAAATTCTATCATTTAAGCCTCAAGGAATGTGTCATTTATAGATGCTATCAATACCGACGCGTCTAAATTCTGTTGTTTGGTAAATATTAAACTTTTTACAAAACGATAAAATTTTAGACTGGTCCCAATTGAAAGCATTTGCAGACCACAAAATAAACATAACTCAAAAATTAAAATTTGTTTCCAGCAGGGTAGAAAACATTGTGGGAAAAGGAGAAAATGCTGGTTACCAGCATTTTCTCTTTTTCCCACAATGTTTTCAAAAGGCTTCTTTCTTAGGGTCGTAAAAACCAGGGATTGTTTGGGAAAGGGTTAAAGGTGACTTATGTTACGGGAGACCACTCCTTCATGCATGGCTTTGTCCCAATTTAACTACAATACGTAACAACTGCGTTTGACAGATACCTCTTTAGCTCAATGGGCATGGTATTGGTCTTTTAACCCTTTCCCAAACAAGCCCTGGTTTTTACGTGTCTGCAGTATAAGTCTTTTGAAAACACTGTGGGAAAAGAAGAAATTGCTCGTAACGAGCAATTTCTCCTTTTCCCACAGTGTTTTCTACCCTTTTAGAGAACTTCCTGCCATTTTCTCAAAATATAAAATTGTCGTCTGCAAAGTCTTTCAGTTTGGGAGAGTCCAAAATTTGTCGTTTGGGAAGGGGTTAAACCTCAAAAAACAAGGATGTTTTACGGACATGGGTTCGAATCCCGCCAGAGGCGGTTTGTATTTCAGCTATGCATTTGTTGCAAATTTTCATGTTCGTAAGACTTACAAAGAGTTTCACGGACCCGTCTTGGGATGCAGTCAGCAGAAGACGATGTTCATTTTCATGAAAACATACCCTATGTACTGTCCTTTTATGTTCGTGGAAAACAGTTTCTATAAACAGAAATGTATACGTGTTTAATATGCAAAATTCTAGCAAAAATGAAATGTAAAACAAGAGGGCCAAAATGGCCCTGGATCGCTCACCTGGATTTTGAAGAGGACCATAGCCATTTTTTTTTTCAAACTTAGGAAAGGAAATCATTATTTTGCCAATCAATTTTGAAAAGGTCACCTGTAAAAGTCATTTCAAAATCTGTCACCATCAATACAATCATCACCACAGCAATGATTTTGATGAATCAGAATTCTGAAAATAAATTTTTGGATAGATCATCCAAGGACAATTTCTTGAAGAAGAACACAAGCTTGCTAGTGACTAATAATAAAAGTCGAACAAGAGCAGCACATGTAGGTGCCAACAATTGGCTGTTGTTTTTCAACAGAAAAGATTTCTCTAACAAGGAACATTGCAGTGAAATTATTTCAAAATCTGACTAGTAGTTCCAGAGAAGAGACATTCTGAACAAGGGCATTCTTGAATCTGCACTTACTCATATATGGGTCTTATTTCAAGACTTTTCATAGCATAGCTTCCCTTCTTTTCAATGCAAGATAGCAATTATGAATTTTCTTATCATACACATGCATGGGATAAGAAAATAGTGCAGTACTTAGTCAACGCACTGCAGGTATATGCCCCATGTTTAAAAGATAGTCAACCATGATTCCTGGGTGAAATTGGCGATCAAACTGATGATCACAACAAAGCTGCAAATTTTAGTATCTCTTGATATAACACAAAACTATTATAGGCACTTCTGTTTTCTGTCTATGATGTACAAACCTGTCACAGAAACAAATTTAAGTTTTATGTTAATTTCAATACAAATGCACATGTAGGCCTATATTTTAAAATGTCATGATCTATGATTCACGAGATACATTTATGTGATGAAAGGAATCTGACATTTGTTTGCTCTTAGGATAAAATTTCATTTAACTATTCCACAAAAATGTTATTAAGCTTGTCCGCTAAAGGCTTGCTTAAGTAAGAACATTTTTATGGATTTTTTTCAATAATAATTTTATCTCAAACAACAACTCCTGCCAGATCCTATAGACCTCACCTTGCTTGCTTTTTGAATGTCTGTTTATGTCCCAGATTACAACAGCCCCATTTGTGGCCCCTGTTGCAATGATATTATCTGAAAAAATATAGCAAAGGCTACATGTATGTTTGACCCTTTACCACTCAAGAAAGAGCTAAACACCTTGGAGAAAACAGATTTTGAAAATATTGTGGAAAATGGAGACAATGGACGTAATTGTATGCATTGTCTGATGTACTGCTAAACTTTCAATTTGGTCTAGATTAGCAATGCAAATATTTTCAGATATAAACTGAAACTACCCTTCAAAAACTGTGCCATAGTAATAATAAAATCATCTCAGCCAGTGAGAGATCGGACAGTTGAAATCTTGTTTTCATCAAATCATGGTTAAAAAGAAACAGTTCCAACAATTTAAACCAGCATTTTAGACAAGTCCTCTTAAACAAATGAAATCAAACCACAACATCAACAAGGGGTTTAAGAACAAAAAAAATTGATAATGATTACACTATTAAACAATTCCTAGACTATAGAAATATCCAAATAATTTGAACATTGTCAATTCAATTGTCAAGTTACATACACTATAGCAACAATGAAATACAGGTGCTTCATGTAGTATGCATGTGAAAAACCATTTTTCTGTCACATATCCCATGGAATAAAAATGAATATTACTGCAATAAAAGTAAGGCAGGGAACAGACTAAACTACAAGGCTTGACTGTACCTTCAGTATGATTCCAAGCAATGTCTCTAACACAGTAATTCAAGTTGATATTTTTTCCCACTCTCAGATTGTGTTTCTCTTCAAACCCATCTTCATCAATGGTATAAATCTTGAAAACTGGAAAGAGAGCAAATCAAGACAATTCAACATGAGATCTTCCAAGTCACTGTCCTGTTTGCATGAAAATATTCAAGCCATACTCTGACTCTAGTCATAAAAATTATTGCAGCAAATACTGACAGACGGAGAGGAATATGCAAAAACATTGTGGCAAATAAATGATTTTGAGAAATTTCTCCATGTTCACAGTGTCCTTGAAAGCTGTCTTACCATTTATAATGTATCCAATAAAATATATCAGTTGAACGTTATGGCAAGAAGCACAACTTAGGTATTTCTTTTGACAATGTAGGTAACAGAGATCTCAATCATCTGCAATCCATCTGTGAAAATGCTGGCAAAAACACCTGTCAAATTGCAATGCAATGGTCTTTTTTTCTGGTTTAATCTTCAAAGCAGTAGAGTTCTTCTGTTTACACACTGCATATTAATATTTGTTCTGCAAAGCATACTTATGCATCATAGCAGGCAGGTCTTATCTTCAATGAATATGACATGCACAGGCAAATTGCTTTAATTGCTATGTATGGTTAAAATGCAACTGAGTCAGCTGAGTCTTTCTAATTTAGAAATTTTCTTGTATGGTAAAGAGTTAAAGGTTAGTAGTTCATCATATTTTTTTATTATCAGAAAACTAAAATAATGCATTTCATTACCTGCTCGCCCGCCAACAACTGCTTGAGAACCGTCTCTGTTCACAGCAATGGCACTGATTGGACCTTCACAGTCTACACTCATACTCCTGGGAGAACTCATGGAGACTGAAACATCAATATGATATAAATACTCAACCAAATATTCCCAGGTTTAACTAGAGCTGTCACTGAATGCGACTTAATACCCCCGCCAGCACTTTGACAGAAAAAAAGTGTCACATTCAAGGGAAGATAAATCCTTAACCAGGAAGAATTGACACTTGAAATTTGCATCTTGCAAATCTTCAATATACGATCAGCATATGAGCGAAGTTTCAATGCAATTGAAGGAAAACTGTTCATGACACAAAATTACTAGTATTTTGTACACAGACAGACACACAGAAAAACGGACACACAGACCGACGCACGGACAGACACACAGAGCAACAGGCTGATTCCAATATACCCCTGAAAACATTCGTTTTGCGGGGTTATAAAAGCGTAGTAAGTAAAGCTTTTGTAAAGATAGTTGGAAAGGGAAAAAATGCTGACAACACACATGAATTTCACTTCCTTTATCACAATGTTTTCTAACCTATCAGAGACCAGCCCCCGTAGCTCAGTCAGTAACATGCAGGCCTTAAGAGCAGGGGATCAAGGGTTCAATCCCTGGCTTGGCCGATTTCTTTCCAAGGATTAATGTTAATTATTGAGGCAGAAATCATTCCTGTCCCACCACTCACTGTTGTCACGACTGTTTATGTGGGAAAGCAGCTGGTGGCTTGGAAAGAAAATTGTGCGGAGTACTGGTGAATGAGACACCCGGAAAGCATGGATAGGTGCACTGGCTGCAGGGATAAAACTAAAATAATGTTGAAAACTGTGTTGAATACCATACAATCAATCTGTATATCCTAACAGCGACAGATCTTTTCATTCTGATCAGATTTAACTCTTTACCACAGAAGAACTTTTTTTAGACTTGCTGCAAATTGAAAGCATTTGCAGGCAACAATATACGGTAAATGTGAATGGAAATTGAAATTTGGTTCAGGAAGGTTAGAAAACATTGTGAGAAAAGAAGAAAATGCTGGTTACCAGCATTTTCTCCTTTTCCCACAATGTTTCAAAAAGCTTCTTTCTCAGGGTCGTTAAAAGTTGGAATTGTGTGGTAAAGAGATAAACCCTTAACCTCTGGCCACTTGATCCTCAGTCTTAACCAACCCTGATTAAGAGACTTTGCAACAAGACTTGTCCCTCACCTATCTCTGATCGTTTTTTTTTTGTCATTTATTACGTCGAAATGCAGCCCGTGGCTTGGGAAGAATATTGTACAACATACTCGTAAAAGGATTATCAAGACGGCCTCAAAAGGTGCACTAGCTACCACAATCTTAGTTAAATAATGTTGAAATTGGCATAAAACATCCCACCAATAAACAGCAGATCATCAGAAATCTCTTGAGAAAATAAAACTTTGGATTGCACAAGTAATACATAGAATGAACACCTTACTGATCCTTAACCCTTTACTGCATGGCAAAAATTTTAGACCTATCCAAATTGAAAGCATTTGCAGATAACAATTTCATATTGGCTAACATGATGCAAATTTCCTTTGATTACCAGCATTTTCTCCTTTTCCCACAATTTTTTCCCACAATGTTTTCAAAGGCTTCTTCCTCATAGTCGTTAAAAGTTGTCATTGTGTGGTAAAGGTTTAACCCTTTACTCCATAGATACTCATTAAATTTTCTACGCACTGCTTGTAGGATCCTTTGGAAAACATTGTGACAAAAGGTGACATTGCTCGTGACAAGCAATTTCACCTTTTATCACAATATTTTCTATGCTTTCAAAAGGTGTCATACGCACAGTAGAAACAGCTTCCTCCTTGCTGTTATTTTGGGTCAATTAGAGATACCATAGAAATGTCTTATGGGGTAAAGGGTTAACCAGGCAGTCTTGAGTTTTTATAACTTCCAAGGATAAACACTTTTGAAAAGTTTGGGCTAAATGGAGAAAATTCTGGTAACCAGCATTTTCTCCTTTTCCTACAATGTTTCCTACCCTTTCACAGACATATATCCCATCACCTGAACAATCTTTATTTTATTGTATAAAAATGCTTTCAATCTTGACTGACCTTGAATTTTTTCATCTGGGAAAGAATAAAATTCTTCCCACTGACTGAAATTTTTCAGTGAGAGAGATTTCTAAAACTATTGCTAAAAGACAAGAGATTTCTCCGTTTGCAACACTGTTTTAATATTCCAACCTTAATTTATTTTGATTATTAATCTATCGCATATCTTTTCAAAATCCTTCACATTTCTCTAAGAGGGTAATATTTAACCCTTTACCAAACAACAAAATTTTAGACTGGTCCAAATTGAAAGCATTTGCAGAAGACAAAGTGAAAGTGACTGAAAATTTAAAGTTTGTTTTTGGAAGGGAAGAAAACATTGTGGGAAAAGGAGAAAATGCTGGTTTCCAGCATTTTCTCCTTTTCCCACAGTGTTTTCAGAAGGCTTCTTTCTCAGGGTTGTTAAAAGTCAAAATTGTGTGGTAAAGGGTTAACCCTGAAGCAAATCCTTAACTCTTAAAACCTTGAAGGAAAAACATTTTGTAAAAATTGTAGAGAGAAGAGAAAATACTTGGAACCAACATTTTCTCCTTTTGCTACAATATATGCATCTTTGCAAGCCAAGGCCGACGATTCACTACACTACCCTACCCTTGGCCGATCGAGCTTGATTTTTACGTTCACTCGATACAAAGTTTCATCGGATGCAGCCAGTTCTAGCTGCAATGAATGAAATCACTCGTAGCATTTCATCTTTGATAAAAATAGAACAAGGTCTCTACCTTTCAAATAGAAGGTAAAACATGGAAACCCACGTGGATGTCTGCTTATCGCTTCATGTGTATTCGTAAGTGGTTTGTAAAACGATATTTCATTTGCTTTTAGAAATATGATGTAAAGGGGGTTAATGACCAGCATCCAATAGAGGGCGCATCACAGGAATCTCAAAATCGGGCTCAATCAGCCAAGGTAAGATCCACGTAGTGATTGTAAACTTGGCTCGTGAAGATGCTATATTTGGTACATTTTTGAGACAAATTCTATGACAATAGTTATACTTCTCTGTCATACCCCATATTGTGGAAAAGGAGGTAATGTCTGTAACCGGCAATTTCTCTTACTTTGACAATGTTTTCTATCCCACTGAAGCCAATCCAGCCATTTGGGAAACAATAAATTGGTACTCTGCAAGTGCTTTTAAAATGGACAAATCTACATTTAATCTTCTTTTAAAGAATAAACTCCTAAATCTTTTAACAATTAAATCTGTACCTTTGTCATGGACCATTCGACCCACAACATGCATATCTTTCAGTGATATAAATCTACTTTAAACAGGAGTCATCCCAAGCTCATAGTGATATCTGAAAGAGAAATTAAAAATAGGTCAATCATCTAATTGTCCTATGGTTTCCAAAAAATCAGTCAGACAAAAATCTAATCTACAAAACTGGTGCAACAATCAAACATGATCATAGGTATGAAATTGCCAGATAGTAGCAGGTAGGATGATTTAGTGAAATTGCTGCAATTATTGGATCACCAAATTAACTCTTTACCAAACGAAAAAATTTTAGACATGTCCAAATTGAAATCACTTGCACTTGACAAAATAAAGGTAATCCATAAATTGAAATTTGTTTCCAGCGGGGTAGAAAACATTTCTGGAAGATGAGAAATCACGGTTACCAGCATTTTCTCCTTTTCCCACAATGTTTTCAAAAGTCTTCTATCTCTGGGTCATAAAAACCAGGGATTGTTTGATATAGGGTTAATTACAGAAACCTTATTCGGTTGAAGTTTAAAAACTTCAGTAGGATAGTCCTGGATGATACCGCAGTACTTAATTTTGCTAAACATTTACCACAAGAGAATGAACTTGCATGTATTATTTCTAAACAGTGACATTAACTGTTTCATTAAAGTTAATCTAGCAAAGTGCATTAAATTCACTCAACATTATAGCAATGATTAACCCTTTACCTCACTATCCCAACTTTTAACAATCCTGGAAAAGATGCCTTCTGAAAACATTATGGGAAAAGGAGACAATGCTGGTTACCAGCATTGTCTCCTTTTCCCACAATGTTTTCTTCCCTTCACAAAACAAATTTCAAATTTTCAGTCACTTTTAGTCTTATTATGGTCAGTAATAAGAGAATATATAAAGTTTTCACCACAAAAGCCTGTGTAAGACTTGTGACCCCTGGTGTAGGGACAAAGTTGATCCCAAGGCTATAATTTGGGCTCTCTTGATAGAGGCCCACTAGATAAAGATTTTCAATATTTTTCAGTTTTGTTGCCATGGCAACAAGAGTTTTCGAAGGAATCAAATTCTTTCAAGACACTCTGAAGAGGACCATGGCAGGATCATTTCAGTGAGGTTTCATCATAAATGGATGGGTAGTTTCAGAAAAAAAGATGTTTGAAATACACACCAACAGAGAAGCATGCACAGACGCATGCACAGAGGCACGATGGACACCGGGCCATGACATAAGCCCGCTGGCCTTTGGTCAGTGGAGCTAAAAAATAGGGGACAAAATTGAGTGAGCGTAGAAATGGTTTAAAACTAAGAAATTGAACTTAGCTCCCCATATTCACACTCTTATTAATTGCTATGTTCTCTTCTACTAGCTAATGTATGGATTAAAATGCAACTGAGTCAGACGAGTTTTTCTAATTTAGAATTTCAAACAGTTTTCTTAAAGTCCCCTTGTTAGACTCAACCTCTGATAAATGTTCTCTGCATGTTCTATATGTAAGAATTGTAGGTCTGAAGTTTGATTTTATTGCTAAAATGCATTCTTTCTGCTGTGTCTTTTTTATCATAGTCAATAATAATAAAGTTGCCGTCATAATTATATTACTCATACCTGGCTTTTTTGCAATGGTGACAAAATCTTTTACCAACAAAGAATGAAGAATACACTAAATCATGACAGTATTGTAATCCTTTGCTTATGTTTTCAGTCTGCATCCAATCAAATTTTATTTTGCACATACGCACCTTTAGAGCCAGTGAAAACATTGAATTGTATAAAGTTACTTGGCTGATTCTGCGGTTTTTGATAGAAATCGCTTTTTACAAATTTCCTCTGCAACATATTGAATTTCATAGCGATAAAATCGCAAATATGCAGCCTTGACAGAACACTGAAAAGGGCCCACTTTACCAAATGTTATGTGTACCAAAACGGCCCACTATTGAACTTTAGATTACTGTTTCATTTCCACCAATTTGACAGAGTTAATTTTATGACTTCCTTCATTCTTATCTAATTTCAAATCATGAATTTTATTTATGAAGCATGGGCCTTGATTCTCGATACTTGTGTGGGTTGTATTCTATATGTTGTTTTAATACAAGTTCATTTGTACCGCCCCCATTATTTTCTCATGATTATAGCTGGAATTCTACTGAAAAATGCATATATTATGGTTTGCTTTCCTACGGTCTCTTTACCTCAGTTATGACACAAAAAAGTGGGCCATATTAGTACCAAGCCGTTTTGGCACCGAGTCATTTCGGTAGAAGAGGGCCTTTTTGACCCAAATCCAATTCTTACAAGTTACTGAGCCACAAACTAAAATTCGGTTGTAGGGTCAATCCGGGTAAATACGGACAGAGGTATAATTACGGACATGTACCATATTTTCGGAAAATACCCGAGCCTATTTCAACTCCCAATATCCATGCCACAATCTATATATATAGCACTCCCATCTTATTTCTGTGTCAGTGCGCTATTTTTGATGACGATTAAGTTTATGTGATGATACAAGCACATTTAGTGTCAAACTTAATTCACCCTTTCTCAACTATGCTTGCATTTAAAGATTTGTGCTACAACTCTGACAGGTACTTGAACGCTTTCACAAGTTAAAGATTTTTTTTCACTAAGCCGTAATGGTGTTAAACTATGAAAAATGATTGAAGAAAAGTAATAAATCATCAAAATAATGGCAAAATACACATTAGCAGAAATAAAGAAGAAAAAGACAACTGTCCGTATTAAACCAGTCGTTTGAACACACTGTAAAATTACGGACACTTACAAAAAGTATCTACAGAATTCATGTTTATCAAATATTTGAAAAGGACGATATCTAGAAGTTAATTTATAGCTTGAGCCTCACAAGAAGAAGCCAATACTTTTCCGAAATGAGACACATTGAGCCACCGATGTATGGGCTACTAGGGGTGAAACAACACGGTAAAAAGCGTATTGCAATATATTGCAATACGGCTGACCCGTACTGCAATACGTATTGCAATATGCTGTATATTCTGACATTTAGCATACCATTATCTGACCACTTGTAGTCACTGTTAGGGTAGCATATGCTAAAAAGATTGACTAGTCTTTAACACAGACTAGACTGAAATGACAAAGAAATTAAGAATTGTCCATAGAAACAAGTAAATGACTCAGTGACTGTCAAGTCATGTTCTTTTCCAAAAATATTAGCATGTCAACCTTGTCATCACCCAGAGAAGCCCTCTGTGCTGAAAAAATGTCACCAGCAGTACTGAACACTTGTTCAGAGGGTGCACTTGTTTATGTAGAAACCAGTCCTACTATACCAGCCTTTGGGAGCTCAATAGAGAAGACAGTGCAATGTACTACCTTACTCTGTTGCTCAACTAACACGAAACACTTTCCCGCTTATCTACCGAAAAAAAAAAACCGCAAAATAAGTGTGAGCAAAGTTATAGGAAATGAATAACAAACTATGTTAGTCCAAAATCAGTAATACGGTCGACGGTTATTTGGAGTTCGTGTCGCGAATTTGAGGCGGTCATAATTTTACCTAACACCGGTGACACCGCCTGTGAAAAAAATAAACAACTTTCACTTTCGTAAATCTTTTAGTGAGTTGAAAAACCACCGATTTCTGACAGAATTTTTGGGAAAACCGGACTTTCTAATGCAATTAAGAGAAGTTGACATATTGCAGAAATACCGATACGGTAAAATTCGAACCGGTTTCGGTTTTTTCTTTGAACAGACCGCGGTTAATCGGTATATCGGTAAACCGTTTCACCACTATCAGCTACAGGAATGATCTTTCATTTCACTGGATTTTGTAACTGTTGTTCTACCTAATGTGCAGGTTGTCCTAGATCTATTGCTATTATTGTCTGTTTAGGCCACAAACAATCCATTGTTTTATTAGGTTTTGGCAGTATTATTCTTTTGAAAACATAATAGGGAAAGAAGAAATCTCTTGTGCCGAGCAATACCGTATTTAACCCATTTAAAGTAAGGTGTCCGTAATTTTCCAGTCTGTGTCCGTACTTCACCCCACATGTCCGTATTTACCTGGATTCGACTAAGTAACTTCTACTGCATTTTCGCAATATCTTGGGCGGAGGAAACTATACAGTATAGCTAAAATATCAAAGGGCAAAGTCTTGAAATGTTAACTCATAGGTTATAGGGGTCATGGCTTTCACATTGTAACAGTAGTTGACTGGCGAAGTGAGCTGTGTAAAAATCGTCCGTATTTACCCGGATTGACCCTAATGAAAGAAACTCTTAACAAATTACAATCGTAAAAGATGATTTTTCTCTAAAAAAGTAACGAGAAATCGGCCCCTGGAGAAATCGGCCCTTGGAGAAATCGGCCCCAAAACGCTTGGGGCCGATTTCTCCGGAGAAATCGGCCCCTGGGGACGATTTCTCTGGATAAATCGGCCCCGTAGAAATTTTGGAGAAATCGTCCCCAATGCCAAATTTTATATATATAGATATTGCTTTTTCAGAAAATGTAATTTTCATTTAGGTTTTATTCAACACATACACTGTGTAAGCCATGTCTTGTTTCAAGTTTTTTTATTACACCTTCTGTGTTGTTTTTATGGCAATTTTCATAGTTTTTTACACTGATTGTTCTTATTTTCACACCTTCACACAGGCAGCCTACACCTGAAAGATTGTTGAATGTTTGTGTTTGTTTGAAATTGATATTGAACGAATTATGAAATATAAATGCCCACGATGCATACATGTGTATTTGTTATATCATTAAAACCTATTTTTTTTTTTGCACCTTTCTCTCTCGATCTCTGCCCCTTTCTGCATGTTCGGCATAGGTAATTGTTATCAATTTCATATTGTTGTTCTTCGTCGGATCGGATCTCTCTCTCTCTCTCTCTCTCTCTGTTAATGAATATTGTTCATGGTACAGAATGGTTTTTAGAACCATCAGATGTCTTTCTCCAACCTTTTGACATTTACTCCTTTTCCCACTATGTTTTCAAAAGCCGTCTCCTACAGGTTTTTTAAAACTCGGGATTGTGTGGTAATGGGTTAAGTTAATCGATCATTGGTTCGATCAATGAAAGAGTTCTCCAACGAGAGTATGAATCATTGTTACGCTGTATATAAAAGAGTGATATGACTGATAATTATTGTGGACTATTTTATTTCATCAAAAAAAAGGATGCACTTTTAAAAAACCTGTAAGAGAGGACTTTTAAAAACATAGTGGGAAAAGGAGTAAATGTCAGCACTATTGCACTTTCTCCTTTTTCCCACACAAAAACAAAAACTATTTTTCCAGTTATATTTAATTTGTTGTCTGCAAATCCTTTGAATTTTGACCCGTCTAAATTTTTGCCGTTCGGTAAAGAATTAATTACACAAAATAACTGGGTCACTAGTAGTACAATGAAAAATGATAGAAAGAGAGCGTCAGAAAATGCAGCGGAAGTATACAGTGTGAGAGAGCGAGTATAATACCCGATCTAGATAGAGAGAGACAGAGACAGAGTGAGTGACAGAGAGGAGACAGACATAAAAAGACACAAAAGGTTGGAGAAAGACATCTGATGGTTCTAAAAACCATTCTGTGACATGAACAATATTCATAAACAGAGAGAGAGAGAGAGAGATCTGATCCGACTGAATATGAAATGTTACAGGTGTAGGCTACCTGTGTGAAGGTGTGAAAAGAGAACTATCAGTGTGAAAAACTGTGAAAATTGCCATAAAAACAGCAAAGACGGTGTAATCAAATACAACTTGAAACAAGACATGGCTTATGCAGTGTATGTGTTAAATAAAACCTAAATGAAAATTACATTTTCTGAAAAAGCAACATCTTTGTATAAAAAAAATTGACATTGGAGACGATGTCTCCAAAATTTCTATTGGGGCCGATTTCTCTGGAGAAATCGTCCCCAGGGGCCGATTTCTCCGGAGAAATCGGCCCCAAGCGTTTTGGGGCCGATTTCTCCAAGGGCCGATTTCTCCAGGGGCCGATTTCTCCAGCATTCTTTTCAAAGAATACTTTTCAAAAACATATTGTAGTTTCATGCAAAAATGTATAACTATAAGGAAAGCATTTGTCATTTTGGGGCGGGACCCATTTGGGGTGAAATACAGTCTGTAAGAGGTGAAATTCGGTCAAAGGTGAAACTCGGTTTTTCCATGGACCCGAGAATTTCCTAGCCAAACGTCATTGCAATCAATTCAAGAAAAGAACTCAAAAAATGTTGGCACCTGTAATTCACATGTATCAAATACCGATACTTACCCTACATGAAATATCTGAAAGAAATTAACATTTCATCTAGCAAACTAAGTTTCGTCCGCGAAATTTGCAGTCAGTTAATGTTGTCTTCTGCTTGCAAGTTTCCCCGGCTTATATTGCGGTGCTCTTACATTGAATTGAAGTCGGGAACCAGCTCCAAAAAAGGAAATCCCGTCAGAGATTAACTAACAACATCCGGTCTAAAAGAGGTATGCATGAGAAAAACAATTGAAGGTTGGGTTTATCGTATTTCTGCTCGTTTTTAATTTAGAATTCAGTGCTTTTGTAAGCAAAGTAATAACAATGGATTTTATACCGTTTAGTACACCGGTAAAAGAAACGCAGCTGTCAAACGGAAAGCAAAATTCTTTGAAAAAAGTAAACACCGACTTGGTCCAAAAGAAGCCTGCGTTTGGCAGTCCAGCTATTGCATTTGGGAGCCCAGCCATCGGGTTCGGCGCTCCCGCTCGAGGATACGGCAGTCCTGCTCAAGGTTACAACTCTTCGTTACAGTCAAACGGAAATCAGACTCAAAGATACAGTACTCCAGTACTAACACAGGGAAAACATGTTCAAAGACACAGGACTCCAGAGCAGGAAAACAGCTCCCCAACACCAGGGCAGGCATATGGTTCTCAGGCTCAAGGATATACATCCCCATATAACCAACCTTGCCAAAGCCCTGTTTCAAACACTTCATACACATCAAGCCCTGTACATAACCAAAGAAACATGAACCGAAACACACCACGAGGCTATAATCAAAGTTCTGGAGGCCATTATCCATCAAAAAGCCCCCAACATCAAACGTCATATAACTACTCTCTTACACCCTCACCCTTGACAGGCAGGAGTAATTCTGTTGGTAGTGACAATTTTAAAACTCCTCATCAGTTTTCTCCAGGTAGAGGTCGCGGCAGTGTGAGAAAATCATTTTCAGCAGGACAGTTTTCACAGGTAATTGACCTCTTTACCAGCACTAACCCTTATCCTGCTAAATAAGTTCTATAGGAAAGACCCAAATATTGTTATTTATCACATAAAACCTCCTCCAGCAGTGTATTAAACCCATGACTTATTTTTGATAATAAACTAGTGTATTATCGTTTTTCGTATCCTGGTTCTGATCAATTTTCAGTCACGAGCGCATGAAGCCAGAGAAACCAACCACAGTTTGTGCAGGAATTTGTACTGTTACGCCCTTTCGGGGGAAAAATGATGTCACTGTTGCTAAGACGTATACACGTGGAAAGTTTTTGATTTTCGTGTATTATAAAAACCAAGAAATGCAGCAAAAGTCTCTTAATATCAATCTTGTTGCAGAAATAGCTAAACTTAACCTACCTATAAACTATTTCACTCTTTTTCGGTGCAAATGTCAAAGAACTATCTGTTTGTGTATATACACATTTGAAACCAAACTACAACTGTAAACATGGGCTGGTGAACGGTATAGAGATTGAAGGTGATGGTGCGGGATATTTTACCGTCTTTCATTCGTTTTATGTGATAAATAGAATCTCACATTCGTGTTCATGTGTTATCATTTTTATCGAACTCGCCGACTAAAATGTATTTGACGCTCGCTAAGGCTCGCGTCATACAATTTTAGTCAACTCGTTTGATAACAACGATAATACATGAACACTCATGTAAGATCCTCTGTTTCAAACTTACCATTTGGAGAAAAATAACCCCCAACTGGAAAAGTTAACCCTTTATCAAACAATTCCTGGTTCTAATGACCCTGAGGAAGAAAGCTTTTGAAAACATTGTGGGTAAAGGGGAAAATGCTAGTAACAAGCACTTTTTCCTATTCCCACAATGTTTTCTACCCTACTAGAAACAAATTTCAGTGTTTAGTTTTTGTTTGCAAGTGCTTTCAATTTTGACCAGTCTAAAATTTTGTCATATGGTAAAGAGTAAAAGATCTCTAATTCCAAACATCTGCGTACATACAAATTGAAAAGTAATGCAGATGAGCTTACATTCCCTGATAGAATGAAAAGAGAAACATTGTTAGAAGACTAAAAAGTGTTGATTATCAGTATTTCCACCCTTACCCACAAATGTTGTTGAAAGGCTTCTTCCATTTAGTTTTTAGCTCTACTGGCTTTCAGCGAAAGAGCTTATGTCATGGTGTCGTTTCTGTCGTCCGTCTGTATGTCCGTCCGTCCGTCTGTCTGTCTGTTAGTCTTTTTCTTGTTTACGGGATAAAGTCTGCATTTGTTGCCCGATTTTCGTGAAACTTGCACAGTTTGTGTATCTTACCAATAGCTTTAACCCTATTGATTTTGAGAAAAATCCAACAAACAGTATGGGAAAAGTAGCCATTTCAAGTTGAAAATTTCAAATTCTTGTTTACGCGATAAAGTCTGCATTTGTTGCCTGATTTTCCTGAAACTTGCACAGTTTGTTTATCTCATCAATAGCTTCAACCCTATTGATTTTGAAAAAAATCCAACAAACAGTATGGGAAAAGTAGCCATTTCAAGTTGAAAATTTCAAATTCTTGTTTACGCGATAAAGTCTGCATTTGTTGCCTGATTTTCGTGAAACTTGCACAGTTTGTTTATCTCATCAATAGCTTCACACCTACTGATTTTGAAAAAAAATCCAACAAACAGTTTGGGAAAAGTAGCTATTTCAAGTTGAAAATTTCAAATTCTTGTTTACGCGATAAAGTCTACATCATTTCAAGTTGAAAATTTCTAATTCTTGTTTATGCAATAAAGTCTGCATTTGTTGCCAGATTTTCATGAAAATCACACAGTTTGTTTATCTTATCAGTAGCTTCAACCCTATTGATTTTGAGAAAAATCCAACAAACAGTATGGAAAAAGTAGCCATTTCAAGTTGAAAATTTCAAATTGTTTACGGGATAAAATGTGCATTTGTAATTAGATTTTTGTGAAACTTGCACAGTTTGTTCATCTCACCAATAGCTTCAACCCTATCTATTTTGAAATAAATCCAACAAACAGTATGGGAAAAGAAACGATTTCAAGTTGAAAATTACCTTGTTTTTGTGAGAAAGTATGCATTTCTTGTCAGATTTTCATGAAAAAGCAAAATTGAATTCTCTGCCAGTCGAGCATATTCAGGCCCTTCAGGGCCTTCTCGTTAAAACTCGCAATTTTGTGGCAAAGGATTAAAAGCAGCTTTATATGTCGGTAAGTAAGTCAGCAACATTTATGTTAATGCTTTACCAAACAATCCCTGGCTTTTATGAGATAGAAGCCTTTTGAAAACATTGTTGGAAAAGGAGAAAATGCTAGTAACAAGCATTTTCTCCTTTTCCCACAATATTTTATACCCTGCTGGAAACAAATTTCAGTTTTTGAGTTATGTTCGTTTTGTTGTCTGCAAGTGCTTAGAAATTGGACCTGTCTAAATTTTAGTCGTTTGGTAAAGGGTTGAATAAAAAACTTGGATTTGATCTCTTATTATGTGTGTCAAACATTTTTATGAGCTTTAATTGGTTGTAATAATGCAAAAAATTGCAAAATAACATGATTTAGCAAATTGATAATGAAGTATACTGTCTCTCATTAACCCTTTACCTGATATGCCAATTTGAGGCTCTTCCATATCAGCAGCAAATAAAGATATGATGTCAAAAATATGAACAAATGAGGATACAAATATCTGATTGGGTGGAAAACATTGTGGGAAAAGGAGAAATTGCTCGTTACGAGCAATTTCTCCTTTTCCCACAAAGTTTTCAAAAGCTGTCTGCTGTTGATGCGTCAAAATGAGTATCTATGGAGTAAAGGGTTAAACGTACATGTGTATTATTTCTTTTACAGCAAACAGGAAGAAATGATCCTAACTTAAATATTGGAGGAAGCTCAGCAGTAGAAGACTATTACAACCCTGGAATGGTTCAGGATCCCTGGAGATATTTAAAACCAGTCATAGCTAAAACTTGACAGTTGTAACCATGTCAGCTTTCTTTTTAATTTCTTTATAATTGTAAGTTCTTAATACACTAGCAAGTAGATTATCAGCTTTATGAGGAGCTGAGAGCCTTAAACAAGGACATTTAAAATGTCTATCATCCATAATCGCTTGAAAATTATTTTTTATTATGCAAATGTCATTTTTGATATGAAACTTTTGGGTTATCGTGTCAGGAAAGATGAAATTTTAATCTTGGAGTCTCAACACTAATATGTCTGCTGTTATGAAGAAGATTTCTTCATAATTCTGACACTTTATAATGAAGTACTCCAGTGGCCATTGAAGTTTCAAAAATGAAACTGGAGTCGGTGCAGCCTGATCTGCATGTACATTGTCCTTTAGAAGGTCTACAGTTGTACAATTGTAAAAGATTCATTAGTAAGAAAAAAATTTTGTTTGTTTTTAACTCTTTGCTTACCTTTCATATAGATTTTTTTTACAAAAATGGACTAAAGACGGTGTACTGGAGATTTCTATGATTACATATTTGAGGCAGCTGTAGTATAAAATGGCAGGGTGTTCAAAATTACTGTTGAATTTGTGTAAAACTTTCTGTAAAGTTAAGTATATGTATATATTTCTTTTCTAATACCCAAGTAAATTTGATTTCCAAGTAAAATTCGTACCAGAGATGTCTTATGATTTTCAAGTAAATTTCTTATCCATGTTGTTTTACAAATCCTTTAACCCTTTACCAAACATTCTCTGGTTTTTACGACCCTGAGGAAAAAGCCTTCTAAAAACACTGTGGAAAAAGGAGAAAATGCTGTTAACCAGCATTTTCTCGTTTTCCCACAAAGATTTATACCCTTTCCAAATAAAATTTCAATTTCTGAATCACATTTATTTTGTCGACTGCAAATGCTTTCAATTTTGACAAGTCTTAAATTTTGTCATTTGGTAAAGAGTTAATTATCGTCTAAAGAGTTAATTATCGTCAGACTTTATCAGATGGCAAAGTTTTAATGCTTTCAATGAATGCAAGTCAATAACTTTTCAATCCAGTAAACAGTTTGAATGGAAAGACAAAGAATGAAATTTAATACAATCATGGTGGGGATTGTAGTAAATTGAAATGGATCAGGTGTAGAGACAAGATTGAAAATACTGAGGCAAATGCAGCCAGAAGCTGCTTGTTTCCTCTTGTTTGTGCCACAATGTTTTAGTGTCCTACAAAGGATGCTGGTAAAACATGTACATCAAAAGTTTGAAAACAAATGATGATTTTATTGTATTGTCTGTAATTCTTTGGTATTTGTATGAATTGTACTATTATTGGATGAAATTGTAATTTGTTTTAGAATTTAGATTGTTATAATTTCTTTGTGAAAGGTTTTGTATGTACTTAAATGTTTTTATGTGTACAGAGCTCCACACAGAGGGAGTGATTTTGATTTCAAAATTAGAAATATTAATTCTTCTCCACTTAACTCTTTACCACACAGTCCCGACTTTTAACGACCATGAGAAGGAAAGCTTTTGAAAACATGGTGGGAAAAGGAGAAAATGCTGGTAACCAGCATTTTCTCCTTTTCCCACCATGTTTTCTACTCTTCCAAAATCAAAATTCAATGTTTGATTCACATTTAATTTGTTGTCTGCAAGTGCTTTCAATTTGGACGAGTCTAAACTTTTGTCGTGTGGTAAAGAGTTAACTTTATGTCATAGGTACACATTAGAATTGTCTTATTGAGACAATTCTAATGGGTACCCACAACATAGGGTTTCAAAGAGAAATAATTACTTTAGAATACCATTACTGTCTCTTATCCGGAGCTCTGGCTGTAGATTAGATAATTTGAAAATACACGTATGTAGAGATGAGCTTCTGCAATGAAAAGTTTATCTGGCAAGAATTGCCTTTTTTGGGTTTTAAACAAAAAACCTGTCCAGAAATTTTTTAATGTTTTTCAAGCCATATAATAAAGAAACTATAGCTCCTTTTTTGAACCACTTCCAATCTGTAAAGAATTTTGTGCAGGTATAAATGCCTAGTAATTGAACATGTTTGGTCTTAGTGCTCAGCTGAAAAAGCCAGTTTCTTTATCTAGCGCTTCAAATGACTATACAGAAACAATATATTCCTGTATATGCTTTTAACCCATTACCACACAATCCCTACTTTTGACGCCCCTGAGAAAGAACCCTTTAGAAAACATTGTGGGAAAATGAGAAAATGCTGGTAACCAGCATTTTCTCCTTTTCCCACAATGCTTTCTACCCTTCGCAAAACAAATTTCAAATTTTCAGTCACTTTTATTCTGTCATCTGCAAATGCTTTCAATTTGGACAAGCCTGAAATATTGTTGTTTGGTAATAAGTTAAAAGGATTTATAAATTATTTGTCGAGGAAATTAAGCTGTACTCTTCATAAATTGAAGCCAAACTTGTCTAGAGCAGCTATCCAAAGCAAATGAAAAAGACCTTGTAAAGTGCCCAATAGAGGCCAAAACAGTTTCAGTCAAATTGCTGACATATTATACCTTTTAACCCTTTACCCCATAAGGCATTTCTATGGTATTTCTAATTGACCCTTAATAACAGCAAGGACGAAGCTGTCTATATGATACCTTTTGATAGCATAGAAAACATTGTGACAAAAGGTGAAATTGCTCGAGACGAGCAATTTCACCTTTTGCCACAATGTTT
This sequence comes from Tridacna crocea, assembly GCA_943736015.1. Taxonomy (NCBI): domain Eukaryota; kingdom Metazoa; phylum Mollusca; class Bivalvia; order Cardiida; family Cardiidae; genus Tridacna; species Tridacna crocea. Next base: position 25,250,805 of record OX031069.1, read on the forward strand.
TCCAAAGGCTAGTACAAGCAATGCATAGAAATGAGTATCTATGGAGTAAAGGGTTAAAGGCATGGTTTTTAACTCTTATCCTACTAAATAACTAAACCAAAACTTTTATTTCAATACTAAAAACCCAACTATTGTTATTTCAAAGTTATGTCTGAGGGAATATTACCTCATGGGACATTGTAAATCCAGTATCAGCCTGAATTTTCTGAGCAATCTGATCTTGATCTACAAATGTCCACATAAGCTCACTGAGTTTCACTTTAACCCTTTACCACACAATGACGACTTTTGACAGCCCTGGGGAAGAAGCCTTTTGAAAACATTGTGGGACAAGGAGAAAATGCTGGTAACCAGCTGGTAAATGCTTTCGAATTGGACCAACCTAAAATTTTGTTGTTTGGTAATGAGTTTATTTGTTATCCGCAAATACCATTAATAAAGATGATTAAAAAATTATTTCTTCTGGTAAAGGGTTGATTACATTTGTAAAAGACGAAAATTATAGCTCTGAAGACTAGGGTAAAATAAAATGGAAAAAGGTGTGAGAACAACAAGGGGGGGGGGCTGTATTCAACCATTCTTAACCCATTACCACACGAGAAAAAATTAGACTGGTCCAAATTGAAAGCATTTGCAGACAATAAATGGGACTGAAATTTTGAAATTTGTTGTGGGAAGGGTAGAAAACACTGTGGGAAAAGGAGAAAATGCTGGTTACCAGCATTTTCTCCTTTTCCCACAGGGTTTTCAAAAGGCTTCTTTCTCAGGGGCGTCAAAAGTAGGGATTGTGTGGTAATGGGTTAAGAAAAATTCCTTGCCATTATATCTGAATGTAACGCAACTTTTGATTGGTTAAACCATTTGGTTGTTCTTAAGAATGGTTGGTGAATACAATGCTGGTCTCTACTGTGTTCTCCATTTTCCAAATTTTTGTGGGTTTTTCAACTGCAGAATTGTATGCTAGAAGGATGAGGTTTGTTGAGGGTAAGGACCCAATTCAATGTTGATGAATATATTAATAAAAGAAACAGTAACTTATAACAGTACTTGTTTGTATTTTATTCAGACTTTAGATCTAAATGACTCACTGTGGAATATTTCTAGATTTCGACATGCTTTGGATTAAAAAGTATTCTGCAGACTACAAATTCAATGTGGCTTAAATGGTGCAAATTTTCTTTGATAGAGTAGCAAAAATTGTGGGAAAAGGAGGCAGCATTTTCTCCTTTTCTCAATTTTTCCAAAAGGCTTCTTTCCCAGGATTGTTAAAGGTTGGCATTGTATGGTATTGTGTTAAAGAAAAGGTTGTTCTGTCCTGGATTAATAGACGTTTTTCTGTGTGCAGCTGTTTGAATCTGTTTAACTCTTTAACACAATCTGACTTTTAACAACCCTGAGCAAAAAACCTATAGAGTCACAATTTTTCCAAAAGGCTTCTTTCCCAGGATTGTTAAAAGTTGGCATTGTATGGTATTGTGTTAAAGAAAAGGTTGTTCTGTCCTGAATTAATAGACGTTTTTCTGTGTGCAGCTGTTTGAATCTGTTTAACTCTTTTAACACAATCTGACTTTTAAAACCCTGAGCAAAAAACCTATAGAGAAAACACTGTGGGTAAAAAAGAGAAAATGCAGGTAACTAGCATTTTCTCCTTTTCCCACAATATTTTCTACCCTATCAGATTCGGAAATCATCATATTACTAAGATTTAATTTGTTGTCTGCAGATGCTTTGAATTTGGTCCAGTCTAAAATTTTCCCGTTTGGTACAGAGTTAAATATTATTTTCAGTCATAATATTTTGTGCTTGAGAATGGGGGCCTTAAAACTTTACCTTTCATACAACAAGCGTGTCAATGGACAAGCAGATGTTTGAATAGGTTCTTTGCTGTCCTTGGTATCTTAACCAAGCAAATGTCGACCATAGGGACTTGTGAAAACACTGTGAGAACAGGACATGCTATCAGTTTGGAAAAGTCCAAGTGGAATCACATGCCTATTATTGTGTCTAGTATGCTTGGTATTAACCTATTACCACACAATCCCTACTTTTGACGACCCTGAGAAAGTAGCCTTGAGAAAACAATGTGGGAAAAGGAGAAAATGCTGGTAACCAGCATTTTCTCCTTTTCCCACATTGTTTTCTACCCTTCACAAAACAAATTTCAAATTTTAAATCACTTTTATTTTGTCGTCTGCAAATGCTTTTGATTTGGACAAGCCTAAAATATTGTCGTTTGGTAATGTGTTAAGAGACAAGAGAGCCATGATGTCCCTCCATTGGTTTAACTTGTTACCACGCGACAATATTTTAGGCTTGAATCTCCAGTATACTGAACAGCAAAGAGGCATCTATAGGTTTGTCTAAATAGTAAGCATTTGCAGACAACAGAATGAAAGTGACTGAAAATTTGAAATTTGTTTTGTGAAGGGTTCAAAAAAATTGTGGGAAAAGGAGAAAATGCTGGTTACCAGCATTTTCTCCTTTTTCCACAATGTTTTCTATAGGCTTATTTCTCAGGGTCATCAAAAGTCGTTATTGTGTGGTAAAGGGTTAAAGATAAATGACACATACATGGAATAGACAAATCCATCAAACTGTAGAAGGCCAAAGAATACATGAAGAAAATAAGCCTATATGCTAGAATTAATAAATACTAAAATGAACAAAATCACCGAAGAAAGGAACTGAAATATTTAATAAGACAAATTTACAAAGAATTCTCATACAGATACGAATAGACTAGAGCTTAAATACACACATTTTTCCAAAAGTTCCTTTGAAAACATGAATAGATCCTTAAACCTTTTGCAGACAACAAATTCCAGAACTGTCCAAAATGGAAGCATTTAATGATGAATATTTAGTCAGTCAGGAATTATGAGAATTGGCCTCTAAAATGTAGTAAACCCTGTGGGAAAAGGAGAAAATACTGATTACCAGCATTTTCTCATTTCTCCACAATGTTTTCAAAAGCCTTCTACAGTAAAACTTGGAATTATTTGGTAAAGAGATGATACTTTGGTAGATAACCAAAACAAATTGATACATAGAGACCCAATGCACATGACTGACATTTTCAGACTCGAAATAATACCAAAATGTGTATTATAACAAAAATTAATGCTTTTATTCAAATTGTCTCATTAAAGTGGACAGCAAGAACCAAAGATTGGACTGCAAATTTTGAATGATCTGATTTTGATGTAATTAAACTGGCTGTGAAGGCAACGGCACATGTGAAAGTCTCTCTAAGAACTAACTCTTTATCACACAATCCCAACTTTTAATGCCCCTGAGAAAGAAGTCCTTTGAAAACACTGTAAGAAAAGGAGAAAATGCTGCTAACCAGCATTTTCTCCTTTTCCAACAGTGTTTTCTACCCTTCCCAGACCGAATTTCAATTTTTGAGTCACATTTATTTTGTCGTCTACAAACGCTTTCAATTTGAAACAGTCTAAAATTTTTTCGTGTGGTACAGATTTAAGGCTTAATACATATAGCAGCAATGAGGCAAAATCATTAATTGATTGTTCCAAGCAATTATTCCTTTTACCACACTATCATCAGAGTAATCATCAGGGCATTCTGATCTTGATTGTTATTGTGATATTTTAAGTATTTTAATCCTGGCTACATCCATGAATTTGTTTATTGTTTTCAGCCGTTCTCAGCATTGTTTCACTAACATAGCAGTAGGCAGTCCACAGGTTAGACTGGTATCAGTCCGTTAAATAGAGTATTTTTAGTAAAAAAAAAAAACCATCAAATAAAACTGAACTACAAATACTTTAACACTTTGGTCTGACTGTCTGATTTAACGTATTTCAGAAGAAGGGCAAGTAACAACTCCTATTTCTGTGAGTTTATGTGATTGTGTACCTTGTTTATGAGAATGATTCAAATGCAGTGCCTGATTGCCAGGCTATCCACAGGTCAATGCTTTCCTGGATGTTCGTTTACCAGCACTGCACAGAAATCCTTCCCCAGTCACTGGGTGCTTTCTCAAGTTAGCAATGTAGAAACCGAATAAAAGGGATAAAGTCTTGAAAGTAAATGACTGAAAATACAATGTAAGTCAAAAACAAAAATTAAAAACACAGAAATAAAAAGAACATTGATACTATAAATACACTATACAAATGCAAGCCCCAGTTTCCTACAATGGACAATCATTTTCAACCAATACATTGTATACCATCAGAAACCGTCAAAGTTCAGGAATAAGAGGGCCATGATGGCCCTGTATTGCTCCACTGGCTAATAAGTAAAAACACTACAAGCAAACATTACAATATTGGACTAACTGGTTTCAAACTTTAATTTTTCTATCTAATCCTACGAGAAAGTTGTGACCCCTGGGCAAAGCCAATTTTGACCGCAAAGTTATAATTATTTGAATCCTGGTGAAGGTCCGAAAGATAAAGCCCCATACCAAATAATACAGTTCTAAAGTGTGTGGTTATAAACAAGAAGATTTTCAAATTTTTCTCAATAAAAGGCCCTGTTAAACATGAAACCCATGAGATAGGGCTAAAATCAGTAGCATTTTAGCAGTAGCCCTAGTCTTTATTATGGTTAGTAACATGATGACTTAAAAAGTTTTCACCACAAAAACCCATGTAAAACTTGTGAACTCTGATGTGGGGAAAAACTTGACCCCAAGGCTATAATTTGGGCCCTCCTGGTAGAGGCCCACTAGATAAAGCTGCATGCAAAATTTGGTAGCCCTAGGCCTTATGGCTAGGTACAAGTAGATTTTTAAAAACATTTCCAATACGAGCCCAAGTAAAACTTGTGACCCAGGACGGGGCTAAATTTAACCCAAGGGCTTTAATTTGGGTACCTTTAGTAGACAACCACTTGATAAAGATAGGTGCAAAATTGAGTAGCCCTAGGCCTAATGGCTAGGTACCAGAAGGATTTTAAAGGTTTCCATATATAAGCCCATATAACACTTGTGACCCCCGGGGTGGGGCCAAATTTGACCCCTGGGCTATCATTTGGGTAGACAACCACTTGATAAAACTACATGCCAAATTTGGTAGCCCTAGGCCCTATGGCTAGGTACCACAAGAATTTTAAAGTTTTCCCTGTATAAGCCCATATAAAACTTCTGACCCCAGGGCTATTATTTGAAGGAACTTGGTGGAGATACAGCTACATGCCAAATATGGTAGCCCTTGGCCTTACAGTTTCGGAGAAGAAGATTTTTGAAAATTTTCAATATTTTTCAGTTTTGTTGCCATGGCAATCAGAGTTTTTAAAGGATAAAATTCTTTCAAGGAATTCTAAAGAGGACCATGGCAGGATCATTTCTGTGAAGTTTCATCAAAATTGGATAAGTAGTTTCAGAGAAGATGTTTGAAATAAAAGTTAACGCACTAACACACAGACAGACAGACGCACAACAGGCCATGACATATGCCCACTTGCCTTTGGCCAGTGGAGCTAAAAATACTGTCAAATGTATAGTAAAATCAAATACTTAAAAGTAAAAACAGATCAATGTCAATAATATCAATACAAGACATGGACTAACAGAATCCCACCATCTAGAGAAAGCCCAAATTCTGGAAAAATGGAAATTAATAGACTAATGTCCCAATTTTTGCTTAAAAAAGAAGGCTGCAGGGCACTTGCTCTATAAGTCAGTGTTCACCTACCCATATCTGCCTATGTCCACTCTTTAGCATACAACAAAACTTTACAGACTCTTTCATATCAAAAGCATTTGATCTGTATTGAAAGCAATGAACACAACGAATGTGACCCTATAAAAAATTTCTGAAGAAAAGAAAAGTATTTTCTCACTGTGCAATATGTAAATAACCCATTACCACACAATCCTTACTTTTGACGCCCCTGAGAAAGAAGCCTTTAGAAAACATTGTGGGAAAAGGAGAAAATGCTGGTAACCAGCATTTTCTCCTTTTCCCACAATGTTTTTCTACCCTATCAAAGCATAATTCCCCCATTTGAGCCACTTTGATACTGTCGTCTGCAAATGCTTTCAATTTGGATGGGTCTAAAATTTTGCCATGTGGTAATGGGTTATTTCAGATTTTCAGTTGCTTTTATTTTGTTGTCTGCAAATGCTTTAGAGTTGGACAACTTCAACTTACACACTCAAAAAAATCATATTTGCATTTGTGACTAGATCATACTAAGAAAATGGCTTTTGAATGTATAGTTGTGTAACTAGATTATAAAACAAAAATGACCTCTTCAATCTATTCTATCTATTCTAACAGTCATCTTGGCTACATAGCAACATTTGTATGCATCCATCATTATCATATTAAGAAATTTTCACATCCAACAACTTGTGTACTAACAATTTTATCTAAAATATCTAAAATTTTATATAATAATTCTTCCACAATGACATTTTGAGCATGTATAAATTCTACTAACATCTATCACAACTTTATTTTGGCCAGATTTAAAAAAAAAAAGGTCTCTTGCCGCCAAAATTTTTACAAAACTGACACTCACACTTCCAATGAGGCTTGCAACATGGGAAAATGAGCATTTGGACACTTGTATAGAGTGTCATCTTGGACCAGCCTGCGCGGCATTCCATGCTGGCTAATCTGAGTCGATAATTTATGACTACATTATAGTTTGTCCCAAAGCAGACTTGTGCAAAACAAAAAAATCACATTAGAACAGAAAGTGCCCTCTCGGATAAGCCTGACCTACATTTCAAAAATTAGTGAGACAAACACACTCATGACTAGTCCTGTGGGCAATATGACCTGAAATTTCTGCATTTCGGTGGGAAGATAGACCATGGTCTCAAATTCCAAGACACTACTGTCAAATTACAAACATTCAGTCACATGTAACACATCATTCAGTCATATGTAACACATCATCAAATTACAAACATTCAGTCACATGTAACACAACATTCAGTCATGTGTAACACATCATCAAATTACAAACATTCAGTCACATGTAACACAACATTCAGTCATGTGTAACACATCATCAAATTACAAACATTCAGTCACATGTAACACAACATTCAGTCATGTGTAACACATCATCAAATTACAAACATTCAGTCACATGTAACACAACATTCAGTCATGTGTAACACATCATCAAATTACAAACATTCAGTCATATGTAACACATCATTCTCAGATTAAAAGAAAAAAAAAACATCATAATAAATAAATAATGACATTCTTCCCCAAGACCAACATTCTCTCACATTCAGAAATCATCCTCTCAAGTTTCAGAGTATCCTTCTCTTCATATTTCAAACATCATTCGCTCGTATGTCACACAGTCATGGTTCTCACTTTCCAAATAATCATGCTTTCTGATATCACACAGCATTCAATCACATTTCAAACATCATTATCTCACATGTCACATATGAATCTAACACTTCAAATAAGTATTCTTTCTCTTGTCATACAGCATTCGCTCTTATTATAATTATTGCACCCAAGGAGTTTTTCAAAGCACTGACAGTACTTTTGAAGAGCTGAATGTTTGCATTTCGCAAGATGAAATCACTAAAGTAATTAAAAATTTAAAGTTAGGGAAGGCTCCAGGTAGTGATGAATTACTGAATTCGTATTTTACAGAAACTTTTGATATCATTTTACCATATTTGTGTGATTTGTTTAACGCTATTCTCGATTCAGGATCCTACCCTAGTACGTGGGCAGAAGGAATTGTAATCCCAATTTTTAAGAAGGGAGATCCCAACATTGTTTCAAATTATAGAGGTATCACACTACTCAGTAACTTTAGTAAAATTTTCACCGCAGTATTGCAAAACAGAATAAGTAAATGGAGAATAACATAATATCTGATGCTCAGTTTGGATTCAGGGAAAAAATGTCTACTGTCGACGCTACCTTTGTTCTAAATTCAGTTATTCATAAATTCATAAGTGATAAGAAAAGATTATATTGCACATTTATTGACTTTAAAAGAGCGTTTGACAGTATCAATAGAAATCTTTTATGGTTTAAGTTGAATAAACCCAAGTTTAATGGCAAAATCCTACATATCATTCAAGACATGTATATGAAAATAAAAGCAAAAGTTCGTAAAGATAATCTATGCTCTGATTTCTTTGACAACAATGTGGGACTCTTGCAAGGAGAAAAAATGTCGCCAATTTTATTTTCACTTTTCCTTGAAGATCTAGAATTATATTTACAGGGGGCTGAGGGTGATGGTATTGAAATATTTGATATGATTATAACCGTTTTACTCTTCGCTTATGATATAGTTATTTTGGCAAAATCACCCCCTGAATTACAAAATAAACTGAGTAAGTTGAAAGATTATTGTGAATTATACGATTTACAGGTTAACTGTGAAAAAACAAAAATAGTTGTGTTTAGAAAACGAGGGAAGATGAAAGAAAATGAAAAGTGGTGGTATGGCGGGAAATCCATAGAAATCGTTGACAAGTTTAATTATTTGGGTACTGTCTTTTACTGTACAGGTAATTTTAGCAATAATTTTGAATTTATTCAAGGTAAAGCTTAAAGGGCACTAAATGTATTTATGTTTAAGATAAAGGATTATGGGCTTTCTCCTGATATCACGATAGAGTTATTTGATTCCTTCGTTGGTTCAATTTTAAACTATGGCAGTGAAGTTTGGGGGTTTTCCAAAGCAAATCAGTTAGAACGTGTTCATTTAAAATTTCTTAAGAGGTTACTATATGTTAAACGAAGTACCTCAAATCAAGCAGTTTACGGCGAAACAGGAAGAATGCCATTTTACTTGACCCGTTATAAACGTCTATTTAAATATTGGTTTAAGCTTGTAAATAACAACATAAATGAAAAAAATATTATCCTTTCAAATGTTTACACAATGCTAAGAGCAGACGCCGAATCTGGAAAATTAAATTGGTTTTCTAATATAAAAGATTTAGGGACGCTATGGATTCGCAGATGTTTGGCTTAACCCTTATAGTGTTCATTCAGATAGTTTCATTCGTACTTTTGAACAACATATTTTAGACTGTTTCAAACAAACTTGGCATGAAAATATGGAGAAAACTGAATCGTTATACTCATATAAGCATTTTAAAATAGAATTTGGCATTGAAAAATATTTAAAAAATTTACCTAAACAATTAAGAATTTGTCTGTCAAAATTACGTATGTCATCTCATAATGTAAGAATAGAAGCAGGACGATATGGGAGGGTTAAAACTATAAGAAGTGAAAGGTACTGTTTAAAATGTAATACCCATGATATTGAGGATGAGTATCATTTTATTTTAATCTGCCCGCTGTACACTGAATTAAGGAATACATACATAAAGAAATACTATAGAAATGAACCAAGTTTTATAAAATTTTGTACCTTAATGTCATCAGAAAATCTCAATGAAATAAAAAAGTTAGCAATATATGTTAAAAAGGCCTTATCAATAAGAAATCTGTAGTAGGTCCTACCGTATCATATGTAAGTTCATTCTAAAAAGAAGCATTTATATCAATAACAATAGTATTATTGTAATATCTTCCGTTTGAGTATTATTTCAGCACTATTCAGTATTATTCTTTGACATGTTTGATGTTTCTATGTACACATGTTGTTTATCTTATTAATATGTAATGACACTTCGTTAGCACGTCGTTAGTACGGTATGTTGTATAACATCCCATGTTCTTGTCTTTTGCAAATATGTCTTACAATATTTACAAATCAACCCATGTTAAATCGTGACTATTATTGTATGTCATTGTTGTATTGCCATGATGAGGTACTGTATGTACAAATCGAAAATAAATCTATGTCTATGTCTATGTCTTATTTCAGACATCATTCTCTCACATTTCAAACATTCTCTCACATTTCAAACATCATTCTCACACATTTCAAACATCATTATCTCACATGTCACATATGAATCTAACACTTCAAATAAGTATTCTTTCTCTTGTCATACAGCATTCGCTCTCATTTCAGACACAATTCTCTCACATTTTAAACATCATTCTCTCACATTTCAAACATCGTTCTCACACATTTTAAAATGGCAGTGTCAAATGGTAGAATTTGTCTCTCTGAGGGCAGAAAACTATGTGGAAAAAGGAGAAATGCTTGTTACAAGCATTTGCTCCTTTTCCCACAGTATTTAAATAACCAGCTTTCTCAGGGTCATTGTTAAAACTCAGTAACGTTTGGTAAACCATAAACTCACATTTCATGATTGTATCATTCACCGTGATCAACATTTTTCACGACCCTGAAATAGAAGCCTTTTGAAAACATTGTAAGAAAACAGCATTTTCTCCTTTTCCCACAATGTTTTCTACTCTTCACAAAACAAGTTTCAAATTTTCAGTCACTTTTATTTTGTCGTCTGCAAATGCTTCCAATTTGGACAAGCCTGAAATATTGTCGTTTGGTAATGAGTTAACCCTTTTCCATTCAATTCTGAGTTTAACGACCCGGTGATAAAAAAAAATCTTTTGACAACATTATTACTCTTTTTAGCACCATGTTTTCTATTCTTTCAAGAACAAATTCTATCTTTTGATCCATATATATGTACAGCTTATCATTTTATGAGTACTCTCAGTTTGGACAAATCTGACCTTCAGGGAAAGAATTACCTAAATTTTATATTTTGGTGTCTGCAAAATTCTTTTGGGATACTCTTTGGCAAGATTCACGGAAGATGTCATTGCATGATGACAAGATTAAAACTCTTTGTCATCCATGATTGGCACATTCTTATATAATACTAAAACAAGAGGGCAATGGGCCCTACAGCGCTCACCTGAGTAAAATAGTCTAGGGTTGAAATAGCTGCAGAATTCCTGATTGTGATGATATAAAACATGTGAGATTACGTGACTTACCTTTGACCAGACATGACCCAATCATAAACTTTCAATTCTCTCGATTCAGAATCAAGAGAGATTAGTACAAGTTGTTAGAACTTGTTTCTCAAATGATGTAAAATAAATTAATTTTAACTAATTATAAACTTCAAGGGATATCAACAAGACAAACATTCCGACTGAGTTTCAAAAGTATAAGGTTGAAAAAGGCACCTCTAGATTGGACACAAGCTTTTTCTAGGTGACCTATTTTTTACTCAAATTGTCCAAAACTCAAACATCCACGAGATATCATCAAGACAAACACTCTGACCTAGTTTCATGAGAATCAGGCTGAAAATGTAGCCCATAAAGTGCACACAAGGTTTTTCTAAGATTCTGCCAAGTGACCTACTTTTTGACCCTACACATCCCAATCTCATTCTTATCTGAAATATCGACAAGATAAATATTCTGATCAAGATACCACATATCAGGCTTTAAGATTTGTCCAAGTGACCCACTTTTCAAATTGATTTGACCCAATTTCAAACATGTCTGAGATATTCTGACCCGGTTACATGAATATCGAGCGTAACTCAATACCAAACGTCAAAATTTTGGACTTGTACAAATTGAGAGCAAATGCAGACAACAAATTAAAGGTGGAAAAAATGACAAGTTTTCCATGAGAGAGCAAAAAAAAAAAACACTGGGGGAAAAGGAGACCTACTTTTAGACCCAAGGAGACCAAGTTTAGATGTTCTCTGAGAAATTCTTCAGGACAAATACCACTTTCAGAAGTATGTGTATTGGGCTTTGAGAAATCATCAAGCCAAATACTCTGATACACTTTCATAAGTACTGGGCTTAAAATGTGTAATATGCACACAAGTTTTTCTCAGATTTGGCCTTGTGACCTACATTTACACCAGAAGTGACCCAATTTCATACTTCTTTGTGTAATCATCAAGCCAAACTGTCTGACCTACTTACGTAAGTATCAAGCTGAAAATGCTGCTGCTAGAGTGTTTGCACATTGATTTTCTTTTTTTAATTTAAACTGTCTAGGGACCTATTTTTTGACCCAACTCGACTCTATTTCCAACTTGTCTGAGATATCATCAAGACAAACTGTTTGACCTAGTCACATGAGTACCACGCTGAAAATGTACATTTTCTTTTTTTTTTTTAAATGGTTTTTGCTCACTACTTGACAAATTGTCCAACTTGTCTGTGATGTGATCAAGACAAACACTTGGACCTAGTTCCATGGGTATTTGGCTGAAAATGTGGTCTGTACAGTGCACATAAGGTTGTTCAAAGATTTGACCCAGTGATCTACTTTTTGACAACACATGACCTAATTTTGAACATGTCCAAGATATGGTCAAGATAAATATTCTGACTAAATTTCAAGAGTATTAGGGTGAAAATATGGCATCTAGAGTGCACACAAGGGGTTTTTTTTTTTTTAGATTTGGCCTCCTGACCTACTTTTTGAGCCAACATGAACTAATCCCCAACTTGTCCAAAATATTATTAAGACAAACATTCTGACTAAGCTTCATAAGTATCCACTGAATTTGTGGCTTCTAGAGTGTACAAAAAGGTAAATGTTGAGCACACGAAGGATGCCTGACACCGCATGATCACAAAAGCTCACCTTGAGCACTTTCTACCGTGGTGAGCTAAAAATACATAATTTAAAAAAGTAATTGGCAATCAAAAGTAAATGGAAATTAATCAATGTTTCCAATTCATCTTTGGAATATGAATCCTTTTCAAAAAAATTAGTAAATAAAAAATGCTGAAATAGAAGGATCTAGAAAACTAATTGAGAAAAGGAAAAAATGCTGATGACCAGCCAGTTGGCACATAATTACATAATACTACAATAATAAATAGAAAGTATGAAAGGATAATTGGCAATTATGTTCACAATTTGTAAGTATACAAAAAAATTATTATATCTTACCTAACTTCTATTGGTAAATAATATGAATGGAAATACAAATATGAATTTTATACAACATATACAACCGGTACTCTTTTTTTATTGATTAATTATTCAGAGGCCTTTGTGAAGAAAGAAAAATATGTTTTGTCTAAACTATTGATCAACATCGTAAGCCATTTTGTTCATAATGTCTACAACTCAGACATATGTTTCTTTCTTAATAAAGGCCAAAGGGCAAATTGTTTTTTCAACAGATTTACATCATAAGCCAGTTTCATACCTACAGAGTGCCTATACATCAGAATTATGTTCTTTTCTTTCTTGATAAAAGTCACTGGATGACATTTTGGCTACACAACCAAAGATCTACATCATAAGCCCATTTTGAACATACCATCCACAGATTCATTTTTCTTTCTTTCTAATGGCAATACAAGGGAATATTTGGGAAGTAATTACACGTGATAATGTCATACAACTGATTTTGATTTTTTTTTGCTTCGGCACCCAAAATCTTAGCTCTTTACCATACAACAAAATTTTAGACTGGTTCAAATTGAGATCACTTGCAGACAACAAATTAAATGTAACTCAAAACTTTAAATTTGTTTCCAGCAGGATAAAAATATGTGAAAAGGAGAAAAAACTGGTTACCAGCATTTTCTCCTTTTCCCACAAGGTTTTCAAAAGCCTTCTAAGGGACTATTTGGTAAAGGGTTTATTCCTTATCAAACAAGAGGGCCAAGATGGCCCTGGTTCGCTCACCTGAATTTTTGAGATGACCATAGCCTATTTTTTTTTGAGGTATTGAAACATTGGAACCAAATTTATAATTTTGCTAAGCAATTTTCAAAAGGTCACCTGTGAAATTCATTTCGAATTCTGACTATCAGTTTCAAAAAGAAGAATTTTTAAGAATTCTTCATTTCTGTATAAGAGCAAGTATCCCCCATCCACGAGAGCCATGTTTCTTGATGGATCAAAATTTACGAACAAGTTTTGAAAAGGGTCACCCAAGGAACATTTCAGAAAATTTCTTTTAAAATCTGACCAGGGGTTTCAGAGAAAGAGAATTTTCAAGAATTTCATTATGTCCATATAGTGCAGGTAGCCCCCATTCACAAGAGCAAGGATCACCAAAGGAACATCTCTGTCAAATTATTTCAAAATCTGACTAGGGGTTTCAGAGAAGAAGAATTTTCAAGAATTTCTTCATTTCCATATAGTGCAAGTAGCCCCCATTCACCAGAGCCATGTTTCTTGACCAATCAAAATTTTGTGAACACTTTTTGAAAAGGGTCACCCAAGGATCATCTCTGTGAAATCATTTCAAAATCTGTCCAGCCGTTTCAGAGAAGAAGAATTTTTAAGAATTTCTTCATTTCCCTTTAGTCCAAGTAGCCCCCATTCACCAGAGCCATGTTTCTTGACCAATCAAAATTTCACAAACAATTTTTGAAAAGGGTCACCCAAGAAACATCCCTGAGCAATTATTTCAAAATCTGTCCAGCCGTTTCAGAGAAGGAAATTTTTTAAGAATTTCCTCATTTCCCTATAGTGCAAGTAGCCCCCATTCACCATAGCCATGTTTCTAAACCTATCAAAATTTCGCAAACACTTTTAGAAAAGGGTCACCCAAGAAACAACTCTGTGAAATTATTTCAAAATCTGACCAGCGGTTTCAGAGAAAAAGATTTTTAAAGAATTCCTTCATTTCTGTATAGCGCAAGTAGCCCCCATTCACCAGAGCCACATTTTTTGACGGATCAAAATTTCATGAACAATTTTTGAAAAGGGTCACCCAAGGAACATACCTGTGAAATTATTTCAAAATCCCACCAGCAGTTTCAGAGGAGAAGATTTTTAAAGAATTCCTTAATTTCTGTATAGTGCAAGTAGCCCCCATTCACCAGAGCCACAATTTTTGACGGATCAAAATTTCATGAACAATTTTTGAAAAGGTTCACTCAAGGAACATATCTGTGAAATTATTTCAAAATCTGACCAGCGGTTTCAGAGAAGAAGATTTTTTAAGAATTACTTCATTTCTGTATAGTGCAAGTAGCCCCCATTCACCAGAGCCACATTTTTTGACGGATCAAAATTTCACGAACAATTTTTGAAAAGGGTCACTCAAGGAACATACCTGTGAAATTATTTCAAAATCCAACCAGCGGTTTCAGAGAAGAAGATTTTTTAAGAATTCCTTCATTGCTGTATAATGCAAGTAGCCCCCATTCACCAGAGCCACAATTTTTGACGGATCAAAATTTCATGAACAAGTTTTGAAAAGGGTCACTCAAGGAACATATCTGTGAAATTATTTCAAAATCCGACCAGCGGTTTCAGAGGAGAAGATTTTTAAAGAATTTGCTAAAAAATTCCATTTTGTTGCCATGGCAACCAGAGTTTTTGACGGAATCAAATTCTGTGAACAAAGAGGACCTCCCAAGGAACATTCCTGCCAAGTTTGGTCCAAATTGGCCCAGCGGTTTAGGAGGAGTTGATGTTTAAAGAATTGTTGACGACGCACTACGGACAACGGACGACGGACACCCAGTGACCCTAAAAGCTCCCCTTGAGCACGTTGTGCTCAGGTGAGCTAATAAAAAAAGTTGGGGGTTTAATCAAACTGAAAGCCTTGGTAGATAACAAATGTTGTTCAAGTTGTGAGATCCGTCTCCAAAAGGGTAAGAAAGATTGTAAGTAAAGGAGAAACTCTGCTAACCAGCAGTTCCGTCTTTTTCTACAATATATCAGAAAGCTTTGTTCTTCAAGGTCGTAACAACCTAAACTTGTTTGGTAAAGGATTTGACAAAAAATATTGAAACAATTTGGCTGGCTGTGTAAATTCAGCCAGACACTACATGAATGTCACCACACATCTTACATCATTGTAATTTAACCCTTTACCAAACAATCCCTGGTTTTTACGACTCTGAGGTTGAAGCCTTTTGAAAACATTGAGGGAAAAGGAGAAAATGCTGATAGCCAGCATTTTCTCCTTTTCCCACATTGTTTTCTCCCCTGCGAGAACAAATTCAAATTTTTGACAGACATTTATTTTATCGTCTGCACGTGCCTTCAACTTGGACCAGTCTACAATTTTCTCATTTGGTAAAGGGTTAAAATACTATGGCATTACGTGTAAAAAGTACTGTCAAAAATGAACTAACCTATTATAATACATGCTATCACCATCCATGCCTTTTTTAAAACAACCACTATCGAGTTCACTCAAATTGCACGACATCATTTTTCATGCCAGATTTCTTGTGCTTTATGGCAATTATTTGATACAAAGAGTTGCATCCCTGTTTACAAAGTTACCTATGAGTACGATTTCTGAACTTGATGTATAAAAGAAAATTTGCGTAGTTATGAAAATTTTGAATAACAGATGAAAGCATAAATTGTAAAATCTTATATTAACGTTTACGCTGTATGCTTTTTTTTTATTTCTGAACTTGATGTGTAACACAAAATTTGCGTAGGTTGAAGATGAAAACACAAATTGTAAAACCTTATATCAATGTTTTACATCTAATTTGTGGTTCTTTTTTTTTTTTCTAAAACCTTTCCCTGGAGCACCTTGCAAATACACTGTACAATAACATAAACACTGCTTGTACAACTCAAACCTTCAACTACCACAAAATCCCAAGTTTAACTAACCTGAGCAGGAAATGTTTTTTTATGTTGATTGTATGGTGTTTAACACCATTTTTAACATTATTCCAGTTATATCGCAGCTGCCAGTACACCTATCCATACATTCCTGGAGTCTCTTTAACAGTACTTCGCACAAGTTTCCTTCCAAGCCACTGGCTGCTTTTCCACATAATCATTGTTAAAACAATGGTCAGTGGTGGGAGAGGAATGAGTCCTGTCGCAGTCACCATCATCAATCCTTGGAACGAAATTGGCCGTGTCAGGGGTCCTGACCAGGAATCGAACCCTGGACCCTGTGTTCTCAAGTCCTGCACTGTACCGACTGAGCTACCGGGGCTCTGCAGGTGAGTTTATGACATGACAAAATTTTAGACCTGTCCAAATTGAATGTATACACAGATGATGTATTGCTCAAATTAGGATGAAAATCTTCAAAAGGGAAGGAAACATAGTTGAAAAAGTAAAAAATGCTGGTTACTAGGGTCTTCAAAACATGGGAGTGTTGGGTAAAGAGTTAACCCATTACCACACAATCCCTACTTTTGACGACCCTGAGAAAGAAGCCTCTAGAAAACATTGTGGGAACAGGAGAAAATGCTGGTAACCAGCATTTTCTCCTTTTACCACAATATTTTCTACCCTTCGCACAACAAATTTCAGATTTTGAGTCACTTTTACTTTGTTGTCTGCAAATGCTTTCGATTTGGACAAGCCCAAAAGTTTGTCTTTTGGTAATGAGTTGAGACTCTTTATTACAATGTTGTTGTCATCTACAAGAGGAGCCAAAAACAGAAAATACAGACATGTTTATCAGAAGATGATGGCCTATGGAGTAATGGGTGAATCCCTTACAATATTTTAATAAACCTGAAGAAGGCTTTCTGAAAACCATATGGGGCAAAGGATACAATGCTAGTAACCAGCATTGTCTTGTTTCCCCAAAGCTTTTTATATCCTTAGATAAATTCCATTGTTCGAGCAATACTCTATTTGTCATCTGCTTTCCACTTTCAATGAAAAGAAAGTTTAAAATGCCGCCATTTGGTATAATGTTTTGGAAACCGTACAAAATAACAGTTTCCTGATTAGATAAAAAACATTGTGGGCAAAGGGGAAAATGCTGGTAACCAGCATTTTCTCCTTTTGCCACAATGTTTTCAATAGAAGTCATCCTCAGGGTTGCAACATGGGATTTTGTGATAAAAGGTTTAACTGAAACTATAATGAAACTAGTGACTAAGGCCTTTCTTTCTAAATATTATATCATTTACGCCGCCATCCCACCTTGACACTTGTAGCATGGAATCGTATCCTTTTTGCTCTACATACTGCTTAAGTTGACTCGAACCCCCATGTTCGTGAGCATACTCTACCGTCATCATTTTGATGTTAACTTTTTCGAATGGAATTGTCTTTAATACCTTTAGTTCGTCTCCCTCTACATCGAGACTGAAGAAATCTACTGTGAGCTGATTCAATGCTAACAGAATAGAATACAGAGGGAAACACTGTACTTGGACCTCGTCTTTTGGAATTTTCTGTTTTTTCACCCATTCTCTTGCTTCACTGTCCAATACTCTTCCTCTGTTGAAGGCCTTATTAAAAGTCATCTAGTTAAGAAAATAGAAACAAAGGAAAAATATTACCATACATGGAGAAAACAACATTTCTTGGGAAGGAATATAGCTCATGAACTATAAACAAGAAGACCATGATGGTCCTATATCACTTACCAGAGTACTAGAGATGTACAAGCCGACACCGAGTAAGGAATAAAAGCACGGAGTACGGATATTTTGCGCGGGGGTCATCTCAGAAGCTAGGAGAGTATCGATAAATGTAATCTGCTAATTACTCTATCCGCATCTACCGTTTTTTTTGTCATACCTGTATGGTTTTTACTCGCCCAGGATTTCAGTCTGATAATTTTTCCCATCTTTACATTTGGACGTAAATTTATCAAATAATGACACTGTATTATTGACAGAGTAAAGTCCGAATATAAAAGAGAAAACAAAAATGACCGGGCTGGAACACAGGCTAGGTTTTTTTTTACAATTAAATCTTTACTAAATTGCCTTTCTTTTTACCAGACCAAATAAAAGCAATTGCAGACGACTAATTAAATGTAGCTTAAGTGGAGGTTTCTGTCTTTGATTAGGTACATGTAGAAAACATTGTGGGAAAAGGTGAAAAATGTTTGTCACTAGCATTTAGTCCTTTTCCCGCAATGTTTTCAAAAGCCATTCATGATCTATGCCTTCGAGCATCCGAGGGATAAGTATCGACCAATACGTATTATCTTTTTTGGACTGCAGAGTGTAACCTGAGTTGAAACTTTAAGCCTGTCGTAGGCTTTCTGAGTGCTAAAATGCCATCTAATCATTGTAAAACCATTGGCATGTATCTCACTGCTCAGGCGTCGACGACTCGTGTGATGGGTAAATAAGATTTTATATCGTTAAATTTCGCATAAATTGAAAAAGAATAGTTTAGGAGACTTTCGTCAATTTTCCCTCTGGCTTTTGATTTACTTCTTGGCATTAATATTGGTATAAATAAAGAGTGATTTACGAGTGCTCCAAAATGTGG
Source organism: Tridacna crocea (assembly GCA_943736015.1). Taxonomy (NCBI): domain Eukaryota; kingdom Metazoa; phylum Mollusca; class Bivalvia; order Cardiida; family Cardiidae; genus Tridacna; species Tridacna crocea. Next base: position 25,269,852 of record OX031069.1, read on the forward strand.
CCATGTTCATGCGGCGGCTCCCTGAAAGCCGTTTTCCTGGCACATTTGTGACAAGAGTGAGCAAGCTCCTGCATATGAAACCAAATTATCATTTAGGGATGTTCTGGCAAAAGGGGGCTTAGTGCATCTGCGAAAAGCATCAGGCTGACCTTAGCAGAAAATTTTGGCTATTGATCAGTTTTGTATGTCAAAGGACCAGTCAACCTCATTATTAAGTAGGCTGTTAAAAAAGGTAGATGTCATGTACCCATAACTATATGATGACTTATTTGGTACCATGGATAACGGAAATGGATTAAACCCCCCCTTTTTTTGCAGAAAATTGCGGGTTGGATACTTAGATGAAGCAAACCTTTCTCCGGCTTTTTTCACCGCTCTGGTGCATGTGAGAAAAGTAGTCAGTTACATGTAACGATATATGCAAAGAGAGTTGTGTGAGAAAGCCAGGAAAACATGAGTACCTTTAATTTGTTTCCGTGGAATATATGAAAGGGATCTACTCGCATTTGCGAAAAACAAAAAAGTCAACATCAAACGATTTCATGTGCGCTGGCCAACCTCTAGAAATTAGTCATTTTAACATGTTTATTTTACAGTCGTTCAACAAATATTTATTTTGCTCGCAAATTAATGTAGATGTCAAATTTCATATTTATGTCAAAAAAATATAACAAACCCATGGTAAAGTGAATACCGATTTTTATGGTATATGTGGTTTGGGGCCAAAAAATCATGAATTTAAATCATGAAGTAGCGAGATCCTCTGAGAGACTTTAATGACTTTAATCAAAGTAGCATGTACAATTGACATGATAAAAAACGAGAGCAATTGAAAACACAGCATCATTTAAAACCTTACCACACCACAAAATTTTGGACTGGACCAAATCGAAAGCACTTGAATACAGCAAATTAAGTGTTGCTAAATTTATGTTTCCTGCCTTTGATTGGAAAGAAAATATTATGTGGAAGGGATAAAAAGCTGGTTGCAACATTTTCTCTTTTTCCTCCACTTTGTCGATGTATAGGCCTATACAATGGTCCTCTATTGCAGAAAGGAAAATTAGCTTGAAATACTTTCAAGAAATTATCACTGCCTTCATACTCAAATTATCGTTGACAATGAAGGTATGATTAGATATATTGAGCCTGGTTTTCTTGGCCATCAGAATGATGCACCAACTTAAAGAATTATGCATCAATAGATGCTCAAGATCTACCTTTTCCTGTCGATTGTGTTTTTCTTGCGGGCCAAATTTACCCAAATGGATACCCAATCATAACGCTGTATAGCACATCTCCGCAGAATACAGGGTCAAGAAAGGGTAATGTGTCAGAGGTACAACAGATCATACAGGAGGTATAGAGTGTCTGTTGAACATGCAATCGCTCAGGTAAAGGGGTACAAAAGCTTGAGTTCAATTTGGCATCATCCCGACAGTTTCTCGGTGTGACTGTAAGAGTATGCTCTGCTTTGGTATGCCGAAAAAGAGGCATCAGTCTCATAATGTAAAAAGGGGGAAGTTTAAACCGTTTTAAGTGAAGACTCAATATACAAGAATTCTATGACTTATTGAGAAATGCATTATTGGATTATAACTAGTTTTCTTTGAGTTTTTTGCTATTGATGCCTCTTTTGCTTATACCGCCATATGAATACCAGTTTTAGGGGTGTTTTATTACCCTAAAAATGGGGTGTGCGATGCACAATCGTTTTTTTTTTGTTTATGTAAATACTTATTTAGCTAAGATCTGTTGAGAGAATGTTAAGATCAGGACAGAATGCTGCGGTACCATCATACTGAAGTGATTAGATCTAGAATGGAGGAACAATTGACTTAACCTTTTCCCAAACGACAAATTTTTGGACTAGTCCAAATTGAAATCATTTGCAGACAACAATTCAACTCTTGCTGAAAAGATGATTTCTGTCTATGATAGGGTAGAAAACATTGTGGGAAAAGGAGAAAATATTGGTTACCAGTATTTTCTCCTTTTCCCACAATGTTTTCAAAATGCTACTATTTCAGACCCGTAAAAACCAGGGATTGTTTGGGAAAGGGTTAAGAAACCGTGAAGGGTTTTACCAAAGGAACTGGTTCATGTTTTTAGTTAATGTTTGGGTGGTTTGGGTAGTTTACTTGTATTGCAATAGACCAAAGAGTAGTAAACTAAAATCCACAATATGATCCAAAGAAGAGTTACGGCCAAACGCAACTCAGTGTGTTACATATGTTAAAATTCCTCATAGAAATATTACAGACATCGTTTTTATTCTCTGAGAAGTGAAATTTTAGCGTGGTCTATTTAAAAGTACCTTGCAAAAGCAGACGATCGACAGAGAGCGTCTCTTAAATAGCGAATTACCTTTATCGATAGTCTCGTAGATTTTGAGACAAACCCCTTGTCTAAACTACGTATATCTTGTCAAATGTCCGTATTCGATGTCGGCTTGTACATCTCTACTAGGCAGTAAAGATCTACAATGAAGACAAATACCAAATATTGAGGTTCAAGGTAGAGGTCCACTAGGAGATGCTACATACCAAATATCAAAGCTCCACACATTCTAGTTTCAGAGAAAAATTTTTTCAAAGACTCTGCTATTTTTTTTTCTTTTTGGTTTCCATGGCAACCAGAGTTATGTGTGGAATTCAATCTCTTGAACAACTTTTGTAGAGTTTCACCCAAGGAACATCCCTGCCAAGTTTTATCAAAATTGGCCTATGTTTAAAGAAATCATGGTCGACGGACAACAGACGACCCATGACGGACATTAAGCGATCACAAAAGCTCACCTTTGAGCACTTTGGATGTTTGCAGGATCTGTGATGATTTATTACAAACAAGAGGACCATGATAGTCCTATATTGCTCACCTGAGTACTAAGCAGCAAAGGTGTACAACTAAGATTATAATAACCAAATATTGAGGTTCAAGGGCTAATGATAATGAAACAAGAGCGGCAAATTGTCGCAAGATATGCAATCCCACCGCCAGTTGTAAAGGAGGTATAATAGTTGCAAAGGGCAGGTAATGCAACAAACAATTTGACTTGAGACTTCAAAATTCCACTCTGGACAAGCAAACAATACTATTAAAATAAAGATCAAAGTGGATTTACTCAAAATCCATGCTAGGTAGAGTTATTGTTCTTGATTGGTATTCGGTAATATCGCAACAAACATGCATACCAATTTTGAATTCGTCCTGACTTGAGATGACAAAGTTATATTCCGAACAAACATTAAATGCAGACTCATGTGAGATTTTATTGAGACAGACATTCTAACCAATTTTCAATTCAGCTTAGCAAGAAATGTGGTCTCAAGAGTGCTCACAAGAAGACTTTTAAAGATATTCCTCTTTATCTCTATGTGAAATCTGAGACCAACAACATAGGGCTAACTTTCACACCAGGACCATAATTTGAAGTATTTTGGTAGAGGGCCACGAGATGATGCTGCATGCCAAATATGAAAGCTCAAGCCCTTATGGTTTGAGACAAGAAAATTTTCTAAAATTTCCTTCTTTATCTCTTTGTGAAATCCGAGACCCCACAACATAGGGCCAGTTTCTGCACTAGGGCGATAATTTGAAGTGTTTTAGTAGAGGGCCACTAGGTGATGCTACATGCCAAATATGAGAGCTCTAGCCCTTTCGGTTTGGGACAAGAAGATTTTCTAAGATTTCCTTCTTTATCTCTATGTGAAAATACAAGAACCCAGAACATAGGGCCACTTTCATCACTAGAGCCATGATTTGAAGAATTTGGTAGAGGGCCACTAGATGATGCCACATGCCAAAAATCAAAGCTCTAGCCCTTACAGTTTTGGACGAGAAGATTTTCAAAGTTTTTTCACTTGGTTGCCATGGCAACCAGAGTTCTTCATGGCATTCAAATCTTTGAAGTATTTTGAAAGTGCATCACCTAAGGATCATTTCTGTGAAGTTTGATTGAAATCTGATTGTTAGTTTAGGAGCAGAAGATCTTTTTGTAATTCTGAATGGACAGGTGGACAGACTGACAGACGACAGACATTGATCGATCACAATAGCTCACCCTGAGCACTTTGTGCTAAGGTGAGCTAAAAAAAAACACATACACGAACAATATTCACAGAAAGTTTCAGTGTGACCAATCAATTATCAGAGGTTTTAGGCTACATCCCAGCATCTGACCATAGAATGTCGATTGTGATCATTGCTTCATGTTGAATTATTGTATTCGTAAGCGGTTTGTAAAATGAAATCTCAAAGGCTATAAAAAATATGATGTAAATGGTGATAATAAGAAGCATCCAATAAGGGGCATATCACGGAAATCTCAAAATCGGACTTGATCCGCCAAGGTAAGATCCACTTAGTGATCATAACCTTAGCTCGCAAAGATGAACAATAATCAGCATAGGGAGAAAAATGAATCCTGTCACAATGACTATCATCATCCTCAGAAAGAAATTGGCCGAGCCAGGAAACGAACCCACAACCGCCTGTTCTCACGTCCTGCACACTACTGACTGGCTATCAGGGCTTGGCATAGTGTCGATAATAAAATGGACTCAAATGGGCTTGTAAAAAAAAAAATTAAATACCATGGCAGGATACGGTTGTGTATTCAAGCATGCATTCATTACAAAAGCTTTCCTGTTCTTCTTCAGAAGGTTGGCAAAGTTAGAAGGGTCCGCTTCAATCAACAAACCATTCCATTTTCGAACTTTTTCAAAAAACAAAGTGTTGGAGCCTTTCTCTCCATTCAATGCTCCACATTCAATGTAAAAACCTCCTTCCTGAAATAAAATAAGATGGGTGAAAGCAAAGTGTAACAAAACACAGCCTTTGACCTTTACAAGATGACAAAATTTTAGTCTTGTCCAAACTGACAGCATTTGCAAATGATAGTGATAGGGTGTGTGGAGTTAATGGGGTTTATGAAAAATTGTAATTTGATTTGGGAAGAAAAGAAAACATTGTGCGAAAAGGAGAAAATGCCGGTTACCAGCATTTTCTCCTTTTCCCACAATGTTTTCATAAGGGTGTTTTATTAGCATCATTAAAAGTTGGGATTGTGTGGCAAAGGGCTAACTCCTTACCACATGAGAAAATTTTAGACTGGTCCAGATTGAAAGCATTTGCAGACAACAAAATAATAGTGACTGAAAAATTGAAATTTGTTTTGGGAAGGGTAGAAAACAGTGTGGGAAAAGGAGATAATGCTGGTTACCAGCATTTTCTCCTTTTCCCACAGTGTTTTCAAAAGGCTTCTTTCTCAGGGGCGTCAGAAGTAGGAAATGTGAGGTAATGGGTTAAAAGGCTACATACACTCTTAAGCTATTTTTAGATTTCGCGCCAAAAATCAATAAAGCATTATGGGAATGTCAAGTGACTGGCACATGACTAATAACGCTTAAATTCCATTACACAACAAACATGTAATAATCGTTTTCCATAATGTCTTCTTTGGACAGATGTTTGAAACTTTGTTTATGTTTTCCTGTATTTAAATGAGAGAATTGATCATCTAAAAATAGAATGTGGCTCCTGTTGGTGTCAACCTGGTCCGTAATAAATCTCTAATTTCTCGTGTTATCGGATGGTTCTCGACTACTGGTGTTTTATGAATGCAAATTAAAAGGCTTTGGGAGTATAAGGATGATTTTTTTGCATTTTCGTCCCAAAATCTGAAGGGCCACGTCAAAGTGCAGAAAGATAAATTTTAAAACATTGTCTGACTCAAAAATAATGATCTGTTGATGGAAGGTACATTGATGGACATGGACAAAATGCTGGTAACTATCATTTTCCCACAATGTTTCCTATCCTATCAAAGACAAAAATAATCATTTGAGCTAGATTTAATTTGTTGTCTGCAAATGCTTTCAATTTGATCTTTTGGCAAAGACTTTAAAACTCTTCCAAAGAACAACCTTGTAGTCTGGTCCAAAATGAAAACAGATTCAGACGAAATAAGCAGATTCAGACAAAATAATTAATGTGACTGAAAAATTTAAATTTGGTTTTGGAAGAGTAAAAAACATTGTGGAAAGGAGAAAATGCTTGTTACCAGCATTTTCTCCTTTTCCCCCAGTGTTTGAAAGGTTTCTTTCGCAAAGATGTTAAAAGTCAGGATTGTGTAGTAAAGAGTTAAAGAGTTACCACACAATCCCGACTTTTAACGACCCTGAGAAAGAATACTAAGCTCCATTCATGGTGTAGTTTGCAAATAATTTCAATTTACCGGTAGTCTTCTGCAAAATTTTAACGTTTCGTAATTTTGTTGGAATCTGTAGTGGAGCTTAACTGAAAAATTGAAATTTGGTCTGGAAACTGGAAAGGGTAGAAAACACTGTGGGAAAAGGAGAAAATGCTGGTAACCAGGTTACCAGCCTTTTCTCCTTTTCCCACAACGTTTTCAAAAGGCCTCTTTCTCAGGGTCATTAAAAATCGGGATTGTGTAGTGCAAAGTTAACTATTGTGTAGTACAGAGTTAACTCTTAACTAGATGACAAAATTTTAGACAATTTGACAGCCTTTGACAGCTTTGAAAAATTAAATATGACTTAAATTGTTCATTATTACATAAGCAGAATACAGAACATTGTGTAGTAAGGAGAAAATGCTGTTTAACCCTTAACCACAGTTCCAATTCGTAACACCTCAAGGGACAAAGGTTTGAAGAACATTTTGAAATAAGCAGAAAATGATGATAACAAGCATTTCTCCCTATTTCCACCATATTTTCTACCCTTCTATAACTAAAATTTCAATTTTGGAGTCACATTTAACTCTTTACCAGACGACAAAATTTTAGGTTTGTCTAAATTAAAAGCATATGCAGATGACAAAATAAAAGTGACCGAAAATTTGAAATTTGTTTTGTGAAAGGTAGAAAACATTGTGGAAAAAGGAGAAAATGCTGGTTACCAGCATTTTCTCCTTTTCCGACAATGTTTTCTAAAGGTCTCTTTCTCAGGGGCGTCAAAAGTAGGGATTGTGTGGCAATGGGTTAATTTGTTGTCTGTAAAATGGATTCATTTTGGACAAATCTAAAAATCTTTTTGTGTGGTACACTGTTAATCACATTTTCCCACAATGTTTTCAAAAGCTTTTTTCCAAAGGGGCATTAACTCTTTACCAAACGACAATATTTAACCCTTTACCCCATAAGGCATTTCTATGGTATCTCTAATTGACCATAAATAACAAGAAGGATGAAGCCATTTCTTACGTGTATATGACACCTTTTGATAGCATAGAAAACATTGTGACATAAGGTGAAATTGCTCGTCACGAGCAATTTCACCTTTTGCCACAATGTTTTCGAAAGGCTCCTACAAGCAATACGTAGAAATGAGTATCTGTGGAGTAATGGGTTAAGACTGGTCCAAATTGAAGGCACTTGCAGGCGGCAAAACAAACATAACTCAAAAATTGAAATTTGTTTCCAGCAGGGTAGAAAACATTGTGGGAAAAGGAGAAAGTGCTGGAAATCAGCATTTTCTCCTTTTCCCACAATGTTTTCAAAAGGCCTCTATCTCAGGGTCGTAAAAACCAGGGATTGTTTGGTAAAGGGTTAATACACAGATTTCTATAGTGTAAGGTAAACAGATAAAACTATGGAGAAAAATTAAACAAACCATGTAATTAAGTCTGCTATCAATAAAAGGTGTCTGTCCATTTGAATATTCCAATCTCTCCGGATTATCCAAATTGTACGCTTGCTTCGATGGAGGAACGATGTAATAATCTCGAATCAACTTAATAAGCCTGGGATCATCTGCCTCCACTTTCGCATCGTTCAGTTTCTGCATTGCAGCCTTGTAGTCAAATGAAACATTACCCTCATTAGGAATGACCATCGGTTGAAAGCCCTGTTCGTAAACCACTCCACGTCTTTCTTCAGAAAACAAACCTTTCAGCCCTCCAGCCCGATTGCCTGACCCAGGGGGTTGAAGATAAACATCTTCTGCTGTGATGTGTTTATTTTGTTGTTTATACAAAAGGTACATCAAACTTAATAATACAAATGTGCCCAGTAAATATCCTGCAGTTGAAACTCGCATTTTGGCTAAATTAGTTCTGTCACATAAACTAAGCATAGAGGTCCCACTAAAAACTCATTGAAAATTACAATGTATTTAGTTGTTTTCGTTGATCTCTATTTAAATTTCTGTAGTTGCTCTGTTATATGATATCTGCTAAACCTGTAAAAGATAATGATTTTTTTGTCACACGAAGTAAAACAGTGATTCATGAAGAAGACTTGACCCCTTTCCTCATAATTAACCCTTTCCCAAACGACAAATTTTAGACTCTTCTGAACTCAAAGAGTTTGCAGACAACAATTTCAAATTTGATGAAAATGGCAGAAAGTTCTCCAAATGGGTTGAAAACACTGTGGGAAAAGGAGAAATTGCTGGTTACAAGCAATTTCTTCTTTTCCCACAGTGTTTTCAAAAGACTTGTACTGCAGATACGTAAAAACAAGGGCTTGTTTGGGAAAGGGTTAATTGAAATGAAATTTTCATGTCAATAGTAAAAACCAGAAAGTTGCAATTTCAATGTTATCTTTTGGGGAATGATATCTCCTTATCAGACAGTGTAAATCCAAGATCAGACTGCGTGTTCTGTTCTGCACAAGTCTAAGTTAGATTCTAAATGAAAAAATTCATTAGTTCCCCATTCAGATCACAACTGAGAAATGAAGAAATATGTGTTAGTTTGCTTAATGATTTCAAAATCATATGTAGAGAGCTGTCACGACATCACATTGTAAGTAAACTTCAGTTTGATATTAACTGAATCTTTTAAGTATGTCGAGGCAAAATGCACGGTTATGTGCTTCAAGCTAGTAAGCTTGCCATCCGAACACTTGGATATGTCGGAGATCCTTCCAATAATACACAGCCACCACAAACGGCCTCCAGACGCCAGGGATAAAAAAAAATATATCAACACGTTGAATATGACTAATATTCAATTTTACAAAATGTAAAACGAAAAGCATCCGCATTGTATACTTGCCCCTTTGGTTGAATAAAATGCAAAACTCAATTTTACTTTACCTGCAGGCACAAGCCGTCCAATATATTTTGGAGTACTTTGTTTCCGTCAATGCAAATATTGACATTCTCCATGTTGCATTAAATTTGGTTGAACAAATTTTCGTACTCCTGTTGAATTGAACTGGGAAAAATTGCAAAATTATCTATCCTTTTTCTGCGAATTAAGTATTGATGAATGGAATTTTGTCCCTTCGTATCACAAATGCACTGTATTCCCTACATTGTAGGACTCTGGGCTGTACTTTATTGCCATTCTAATTTGTTCGTTTAAAATTTCTGATCTAAGAAACAAGCAATCCAAGGAGAGTGCATTCGTCACCAAAACTAATCAGTCCCAGGAGTTTTTGTACAAAGAGATCCATACACCAAAGTTTCTGTAATTGAGTATTTCACTCCCTCAATTTTTGACTATAATGGTTCGAGTTAAAAACAATCCAAGGTGGCTGGCTAGTTTCGCAAACCCTATCTATAGAAGAGGCGTATTTGCTGGATTCTTAGGGTCTGCTATTACAGTTCTGTATGCCAAGGCGATTAGAGAGTTCATAGAGAGGAGAAAGAAATCCTCAACTGAAGGTATTTTTAATTTGTATGAATCTTACAGGTATAAATGTGCCTTTTTTTTTTTTTTTTTTTTTGAAATCAGGGATTGTTTGGGAAAAGGTTAACTTGAGGTTGAAGATCCGAGTCCGGTTTTTATGAAAACCACCTGTCGTACAAAAGATCCTATTGGATGGTTGTGGAGAGGATGGACTAGTGATCATCTGTCAAATAGGCACTTTTATGTATTATGTAGAAACTTAAACCTGCATCTAAATACAGAAAAAAATGTAACTGTTTTAATCTGCAACAATCTATTTACTATTTTCATTCTTTCATTCTTTATTTTCTGCAAGATGCACCGAAAAATTACGTGAAAAGAGGAACCGAAATTTTGAAGTATGGAGCCCCTAAGATTGGACAGCAAGTGCGTTACTATAGCAACCATGCCTTGGTTTATGATCAGCAAAAGAAGATACCAGTTTGGGTTGCAGAACATCTGACAGAGGAAAGGCTGAAGGGTTTGTACCAATTTCTAGCCCTTTGGATCTTAACTCTTTACCAAACAACAAAATTTTAGACTGAACAAAAATGAAAGCATTTGCGACAACACATGTTGTTTAACCCATTACCACACGATCCCTACTCTTGATGACCCTGAGATAGAAGCCTTCAGAAGACATTGTGAGAAAAGGAGAAAATGCTGTTAACCAGCATTTTCTCCTTTTCCCATAGTGTTTTCTACCCTTCACAAAACAAATTTCAAATTTTCAGTCACTTTTATTTTGTTGACTGCAAATGCTTTCAATTTGGACCAGTCTAAAATTTTGTTGTTTGGTAAATTTACGACAAAGTCTCGGCTTTAGATGAGTCGGAGATGGAACCTGTTAGTAAACATTGTAGGAAAAGGAGAAAATTCTGGCAACCAGCATTTCCTTCTTTTCCACCATGTTTTTTATCCTTTCAAACGCAAAGTTCATTTCATGAGCCACTGTCATCTGCAAATACATGTACTTTCAATTGGAATAAGGCTGAAATTTTGTCCTTCTGAAATAATTAAATGGTGATTTGTGTATTTGATAGATCAGAAAACATTGTGAGAAAAGGAGAAAACTCTGGTTACCAGCATTTTCTCCTTTTCCCACAATCTTTTCTAAAGCCTTTTCTTTCAGGGTGTTTAGGACTCGGGATCTTGTGATGGGGAATCAACCCATGGACTCTCAACCATGGAAAACAAATTGGAAGCAGAACACTTTGAAATAAATCTTTTAACTCATTACCAAACAATTAAGGTTTTACGGACAATCAGGCAAAAAGGCTTTAAATCCTTTACCAAAAGGGTAAAAGGGTAAAAGCCTTTTGAAAATGTTGTTGGAAAAGGTGAAAATGCTGGTAACCAGCATTTTCTCCTTTTCCCACAATGTTTTCTTCCCTACTGGAAACGAATTTCAATTTTTGATTTATGTTTAGTTAGTTGTCTGCAAGTGCTTTCAGTTTGGACCTGTCTAAAGTTTTGTCATTTGGTAAAGAGTTAAAAACATCGCAGGAGAAAGAGAGACAAATTCCAACAAGTGAGCGACATGAGATTTGTAAAAAAAAAAAGCTATGTGTACTAACTGCAATTCAAACTTGACTTTCAGGGACAGCATCTAGAAAGAATATCAGGTTCAAACCTGACCCTAGCATTGAAGAAGCCTTTAGTGCTGACAACAATGATTATAGAGGGAGTGGATGGTCAAGGGGTCACTTGAACCCAGCAGGGGACAACAAACATTCTGAGGTAAACAGTTTAACTCTTAACCAAACAACAAAATTTTAGACTGGTCAAAATTGAAAGCATTTGCCGACAACAAAATAAACTTAACTCAAAAATTGAAATTTGTTTCCAGCAGGGAAGAAAACATTATGGGAAAAAGAGAAAATGCTGGTTACCAGCATTGTCTCTTTTTCCCACAATGTTTTCAGAGGGTGTAGGACAAAAGCCCACTGGACAAAAGGCCACTAGGACAAAAGCCCACTGGGACAGAAGCCCACTCTTAGTTGTAATCATGTATTCAAATTAAAAAAAATTGTATACTAGTATATGATGTGACTAGTCTTTAGAAGAGTTGAAAACATTGTGTGAAAAGCAGAAAATGCTTTCTTACTAAAATGATAAAAAAAGAAAAAAGATTTTCTAAGATTTTTTATTAGCAGTTGGCTTTTGTCCTCCCTGCCAAAATTAGCAGTGGGCTTTTGTCCTAGTGGGCTTTTGCCCCAGTGGGCTTTTGTCCATTCCATGCTTTCAAAAGGCTTCTATCTCAGGGTTTTAAAAACCAGGTATTATTTGGTAAAGGGTAAGTATGAAAACTAGTAAAGATGACAACATGTTGTATGTTCAGACCAGGTGTTAATCACTGGCAAGGAAATGAATGTTAAATCTATGTCAAAAGTTGCCAGGTCACTCGATCATTTGTTTACTTTTTAATTCATGTTTCTGCCAGACACTGACACCTGGACCAACCATTAACCCATTACCACACAATCCCTGCTTTTGACGACCGTGAGATAGAAGCCTCTGGAAAACATGGTGGGAAAAGAAAAAAATCTGGTAACCAGCATTTTCTCCTTTTCCCACAATGTTTTCTACCCTTTACAAAACAAAGTTTAAATTTTCAATAACTTTTGTCGTCTGTGTATGCTTTCGATTTGAACAAGCATAAAATTTTGTAATTTGGTAATGAGTCAACCCCTTTACCAAACAATCCTTAGTTTTTATGACCCCGAGGAAGAAACCTTTTGAAAACATAGTTGGAAAGGGAGAAAATGCTGGTAACCAGCATTTTCTTTTTTTTTCCACAATGTTTTCTATTCTTCTAAAGCCAAGTTGCAATTTTTGAGTTACATTTATTTAGTAGAGGGTTAAAAGATAGATTTTTATCTTTATATCAAATTTTTTTGGTATGATTTTTTAAATGCATTTTATCAGCTTTGTTTCCTTTTGGCTTCGACTTGCCCAATACCTGCAGCCTGATTTAAAAATAGTACCAATATATCTATGATCAACCTTTATAGAAAAGAAGCAGATAGTTTGGGATAAATGTTATGGAATAAGCAAAATACTAATCTCTAGCAGATAATTGTCAAGAAAGCATAGATAGGCACAGTTATGACTGCAATATAAAGATAAAATGTTACCAAACGACAAAATTTTGGACTAGTCCCAATTGAAAGCATTAGCAGACGACAACATAGATGTGACTAAAAAATTGAAAACTGATTTGGGACGGGTAGAAAACACTTTGGGAATAGAAAATGCTGATTACCAGAATTTTCTCCTTTTACCACAATGTTTCTAAAAACTTGCTTTCTCAGGGGTCATTGAAAGTAGGGATTCTGTGGGAAAGAGTAAGAAAACCAAACAAACAAGGCAACCTTTCAATGATCTTCTTTTCGTCTACAGGAAGCAATGACAGAGTCATTTTACCTGAGCAATATAATTCCTCAAAACTATGAAAATAATGCAGGGTTCTGGAACAGACTGGAGATGTATTGTCGAGACCTGACGAAAAAGTATGCCAATGTGTATATCATCAGTGGACCACTCATGATACCAGAGAAAGAGGAAAATGGGAAAAAAATTGTAAAATATGAGGTAGGTGTATGAAGAACATTTATTAAGGAATGAAGAGAATTTTTTTGTTATCATGGAGGTATGAAAAAAAAAAAACTAATCACACTGTATGAAACCGCAAAGCGGTTTCATAGAAAAGTGTGATTAGGTTTTTTTACTCATACCTCCATGAAAACAACAAAAAAAAAAATATCTTCATTCCTCATAATTCAATATCACAGACAACAAATATACACTTGAAAATTACTAACTGCTTTTTTCATTGAAAATCTAACATTGCGTATTTATATAATGTCCATTTCATTCATAATTCACAGTGAAAATAAGATTGTTGGAGCCCAGCAAAGTGACAATGAGTTTTCAGCTCTCTCTTTGAATTTGCTGTTGGATATCTTTATCAATATTTAGAGAAAATAAATGCAGCAAGCAAGTTGAACTTCGAACTCAATAAAGATCAGAGAGAAGACCATTATGAAATCTCGTATACTATACATGTCTGTTTACATTACTTTGCAAAAGTAGTCCCGGCACTGCTGAAATTTTTTTTTCATGGAGCTATGAAAAAAATTTTTCAGCCAATCAGAACTCGCCATTGTCCATGAAAACAACTAATATTGAATTATAAGGAAATGAATGCGCTCTACATCTGTGTATGTTGGTTGATTATTTCCGTTTATTTATCGTCGCTACCGGTTGCCCATCTGAGTGACGCCTCCAGAAGACGGTTAGTTGTTACAGGGGATAGTGCAAGGATACAGGTCCAAACTACTGAGAGCTTCGCCTGGTTCTTTAACGCACTTGGCGTATAGCACCATCACACGGGACCTCGGTTTATCCGAAGGATTATTACAAATTTTAGTTGGCAAGTCGGGGATTCAAACCCACATCCTGTAGTGACTCAAAACATTGTGTTCACGAGTCCTACACTCTACCTACTGAGCTATATAGACTGGCTATCTGTGTATCTATAGGTGTATGGTAATTTACAAACCTTTTTCGCAGGTGAAAAATTTTAGACTTGTCTTAATAGACACTATTTTCAGATAGTATGTCAAAAGTAATTCAAATAATAGGACATACATAATATTTGAAAGAATACCAGTAGATATTATTGTAGGTATATTAAATGTTCAAATTTTAGGATTCATATCTGAAAGAGTAGAAAACATTGTAGGAAAAATAGAGCCGGTTCACAGCATTTTTTCCTTTCACATAGCCTTTTCAACATGTATCTTTCTCAGGTTACTTAAATCTTTACCAAACAACATTTTAGACTGGTCAATGTTGAGTGCATTAATTTTACAGATGACAAAATAAACATGCTTAAAAATCTGAAACTGTGATAGGAAGAGAAGAAAACATTGTGGGAAAAGGAGAAAATGCTGGATACCAGCATTTTCTCCTTTTCCCGCAATCTTTTCAAAAGGCTTCTTATACAAGGTCATCAAAAGTCGGATTTATGTGATTAAGGGTCAATGGATAATTTTTCACTGTATTGTCAGGTGATTGGACAAAATGAAGTTGCTGTGCCGACTCACTTATATAAAGTTATCATCGTCGAAGATAAAAACCTAAAGCCAATAGCATATGCTGCATTTGTGATACCAAACAAACCTCTAGGGTACAACTACAAACTTACAGACTTTCAAGTCGACCTTAGAGATCTAGAGAAAATGGCTGGGATAAGACTTGCACCAGATCTAGATGTACAGCCTGTTGAGAATCTGTGCAAACATGATGGGTGCCAGTTGATTGGACGAACTGAGTTTGAACTGTATTTTATTGGAAGGAAGCTTGATAGTGCAACAACTTTAACGAGACTGCAGAAAGTCTGGGGAGAATTAGCACAGAAGAAATTACAGCCAGATCAATATCTCTTAGACTTGTACGAGAAAAAGAAAGATGAACTGAAAAATAAGGAATCTGATGATCAATCTTGATAGCCCTTATAGTATGAACACTACAATTATGCCGTTTGCCTTCAACATGTTTTTAAAAAAAAAACATTGTGGGGAAAAAGAGCCATTTCTTGTTACAAGCAATCCCTCCTTTTTCCACGATGTTTTTCCAGCAGTTCACAGGTTGCATTCCTGTAACTATAACATGTTTTATCTTTGTGTGACCAGTACATTTACTAGTCTCTAGCTGTTCTGAGGTTAATCTGAATAATAAAAGAACATTCAAGTTAGCCTGCACTGATATTGAGAAATCATCATTTAACCCTTTCCCAAACGACAAACTTTTGGACTAGACCAAATTGAAAGCATTTGCAGACGACAATTCAACTCTTGCTGAAAAGATGATTTCTGTCTATGATAGGGTGGAAAACATTGTGGGAAAAGGAGAAAATGCTGTTTACCAGCATTTTCTCCTTTTCCCATAATGTTTTCAAAAGGCTACCATTCCAGACCCATAAAAACCAGGGATTGTTTGGGAAAGGGTTTATTTCTCATTCAATGTGTATTTTCTATATTAACCTTTTAACAAACAAATACCGGGTTTTCAAGACCCTGAGAAAGAAGCCTTCTGAAAACATTGATGGAAAAGGAGAAAATCCTGGTAACCAGCATTTTCTTCTTTTCCCCCAATGTTTTCTACCCTTTCCAAAACAGATTTCAGTTTTGGAATCACATAAATTTTGTAGTCTGCAAATGCTTCGAATTTGGACTAGTCTTAAGATTTTTCATTTGGTAAAGAGTTACCTTGCATTGTGGATGATACTATATACCTCAAAAATGATGATGAAAGAGTAAAAGCCTAGCTTTTGGAGAAGGAAAAGGTTTATATTGTGTGTTTGCTTAAAGATACCAGTCTACAGCCGGTGAGCAAAAACACTGTGAAATTTCAAATAATTTAGAATGGTACAGAAATCAATCCTTTGTGTCAACATGGATAAATTACTGACACCTAAGGTGCAATTGAAACAAGAGGGCCAAGATGGCCCTGGATCGCTCACCTGAAATTTTGAGAGGACCATAGACTTTTTTTTTTTTTGAAGAATTGAAACATTGGAAACAAAATCATTATTTTGCCCAGCAATTTTCAAAAGGTCACCTGTAAAAGTAATTTCAAAGTCTGACCATCAGTTTCAGGAAAGAGGAATTTTTAAGAATTTCTTAATTTCCACATAGTGCAAGTAGCCCCCATTAACCAGAGCCACGTTTCTTGACAGATCAAAATTTCGCAAAGAAATTTTGAAAAGGGTCATTCAAGGAACATTGCTGTGAAATTATTTTAAAATCTGAAAGAGAAGAAGAATTTTCAAGAATTTCTTCATGTCCATATAGTGCAAGTAGACCCCATTCACCAGAGCCATGTTTCTTGACAAACTGAAATTTTGCGAACAATTTTTGGAAAGGTTCAACCGGGGAACATTCATGTTAAATTATCTTAAAATCTGGCCAGCGGTTTCAGAGAAGATTTCTAAAGAATTTCTTAGAAAATTCCATTTGGTTGCCATGGCAACCAGAGTTTTTGACGGAATCAAATTCTTTGAACAGTTTTTAAAGGGGACCTCCCAAGGGACATTCCACCCAAGTTTGGTCCAAATTGGCCCAGTGGTTTAGGAGGAGTCAAGTTTAAAGAATTGTTGACCACGCACGACGGACAACACATGACAGACAATGCACGACGGACACCGGGTGATCCTAAAAGCTCCCCTTGAGCATGTTGTGCTCAGGTGAGCTAAAAATGAAACTTGGAGATTTGTATTAGAAACTGAACGTTGGAAAGAAGAAAACCAGTCACGATGAGTCTGTTTAAGTGGAAGGCCGCAACTAAGTGAAATGCATTTTCTATCGACTGTGATCTGAACCTTGCAACCGTCAGGCGCAATATTTGGCATAAAGATGTAACAATATAAGAATGACTATAGTTTGATGAGACAAAGACAAAATGAGTTCAAAGTGGCTGAAAATGAGTATAAGGGCCTCTTTAACACTATTTTCCAAAGGATATCTGTCATACACCTGTGCATCTATTCATGTTTGTCTGTATATGTGTATTCATGAGGTGGAGTTATACGTATTCTACTCCTGTTTTTTGAAAGTAAGAGGAAAAAGACAAAACATTGTAACAAGTAGAAAAAAATACTGCATAAATTAATGCTGATATACAATAAAGTGTTATCAACAATTTTTAACCCTTTATTATCAGATGACAAATTTTATCCTTTTCCAAATTGAGAGGCAACATGTTTGAAAGGGGACAAAATTTAATGATGTCGAGTTTTTCTGATAGGGTAGAAAGTATTGTTGGAAAAGGAGAAAATGCTGGTCACCAGCATTTTCTCCGTTTTCCACAATGTTTTGAAACAGTCTCTTCCTCAGGGTCACGCAAACACAGGATTGTTTGGTAAAGGTTACACGAACTATTTCATAAATCACTGCAGTAACACAATACACTGATAATCCTACATTTATGAAACAATGAAATCAACAAAATAGATCATCTTTAACGTAATTTATTAAGTGAAATATATACAACACTATCTTTTCAAACATTTAACTCAAATGAAAGGAATGAAACATTACCATATTTCCACCAAATAGATCAAAACCTATCTATTATGGGCAAGGTTTGATATAAAATACCTGTCCAAACATTATGGCAAATGGAGAAATTACTCTCGATGAACATTTTCTCCTTTTACGGCAGTGCTTTCTAAGGTAGGCTGCTGCTGCTGGAAGCAAATAGTTAACTGCATTATTTTTTCAAGTAACCATTGTAGATCAAGATCAATACTTTTTGTGGACAATGAAGATCAAGATCAGACTGCACAAAATGTGCAGTCTGATCTTGAATCTTCATTGCCGACTTAGTTGTTAAAAAAATATATGCTGAAAAAAAGACTTGAAATTATAGTATTCCCCTGACTGAGAAAGTCTCTTTATCTTTCTGTTGCTTTTGCAGGTAGGTTACCCTATTGTAAACCATCAGTGGAATTTCCACATCCAATCTGGGGCCTTGTTGAACAACCTTTCTAGATTGCTTTCCGTTTCTCAAGAGTTTTCTAAAGCTATCTTAATTGGCTGAATTATTTGGTTTAGCCAATTAGAGAGTGTTACGTTCTAAATATAGAATTATACCAAGAATATTGTTTAGAATGGTTGGTGAATTATGCCACCTGAACTCATTACAGAAGCAGAGAAAAAACATGAAAAGAGCTGTTTACATAGTCATGTATTCTCCTGTAGAAAAAAGGCTGATAAGTAAATTTTCAAAGTACCAAAATGGTTTGTTGATTAAAATGTGTCAATTCTTTAAACATGTATCAAATAATCCCAGGCATTTACGACCCTCAGATTATGAGAGATGATTGGACTTGGATATAACTAGCAAATAAACCAACAAAACATTTCTGACAATGCTTTTAAATTATTTGTTAAAACATTAATATCACCTGCCCCACCTTCTAAAATATTCCTCCTAAACTCTTTATCAAACGATATCAAATTTTAATGACCATGAAGAACAAGCCTTCTGAAAACATTGTGGAAAAAGGAGAAAATGCTGGTGACCAGCATTTTCTCCTTTTCCCACAATGTTTCCTCCAACTTCAAAGACAAATCTTATCATCTGTAACCCACTGAATCCATCCTCTGCCTATGTTTACAATTTAAACAAGTTTTAAATTTTGTTTATTTCCTTAATGGGTTAAGGTCGGATTTTTCTCATGTCTTTCAAAAGGGTATGATTTATGGGCGCATTTGTGAATATACTGCCAATGTAGGAATGAGTGCCCCATCGTTTGTGGACAATTACTTTACAGCATCCGAGATCATCTATCTGGAACCCGAATTTCTTGTAGCGTTCATCTGTCTCAAATAAACATTCGCTGGTATATGCCCCTCGATACTGAAAAAAAAAAAAGCTTGCAATTTAATAATCTGTAAGAGTCACGCCCCACTTTCACGCCCTACTTTGTATCACATAATGATGCATACCATATTTCTCCTAATAAGAGCCCCCTCCCTACCATTCCCACCCCCCCCAAGTTGGCCCCAACCCCTTAAATCATGATATCTTGACCCATTACTACACAATCCCTACTGGTAACCAGCATTTTATCCTTTTTCCACAATGTTTTCTTTTCTACACGGCTGGAAACAAAGTTCAATTTTTGTGTTGTCTGTAAGTGCTTTCAATTTAGTCAAGTCTAAAATTTTGTTCCTTGGTAAAGAGTTAAGACACTAATCCCCTCATTAAAAAGTCCTGATGGTGATCAAAAATATGCAAAGTATGGAAATTGTTGTCAAGCTGACAATCTGTTATTGTTTTGTTGGTCCAAGAGTTAGTAACTGGAAGAAAAATGAATCATTTAAAGAAGGTCGAAAGTTGCAAGATTGCTCTATCTTTTGATTACTTTTTACCTGACTTTAAACCCATTATCAAGCAACAAAATTGTAGACTGGGCGAAATTGAAAGCATTTGCAGACAACAAAATTCTAGACTGGGCGAAATTGAAAGCATTTGCAGACAACAAAATTAATGTGACTCAAAAATAGAATTTTGATCTAGGAGGGTCAAAAACATGGTAGGAAAAGGAGAAAATGCTGGTTACCATCATTTTCTTCTTTTCCCACAATGTTTTCCAAAGACTTCTTTTTCAGGGTCGTGAAAACCAGGGATTGTTTGGGAAAGGGTAAAAAACCATTCAATAACAGATTATCATTATCACATTAACTTTCATACTTTTTAAACATCATTTACATTCAGATGTGTCTGAACAATTGCTTTGATCATGTGAACAACAGCTTTGATTACTTTTGGCCGCGAATGAGTCTTTAACTTAACTACACAAAAACTTTAGACCCCTCAAAATACAAATCAGAGAAAAGACTACCGGTTACAGATATCATGATATTTGCCTGAGAAAATATCGGAAAAGCAGAAAATTTTGGATACCAGCATAGTTTCTTTGCCCCATGATGCTTTCAAAAGCCTCTCTCTCAAGGTCAATCATGTGACAAAGGATTACTTTTTTGTCTTCAAATGGAAGTCTAAAATTTCATCCTCTGGTTACCAATTAATTCTTTACCAAACAACAAAATTTTAGGCTTGTCCAAATTGAAAGCATATGCAGGCGACAAAATAAATGTGACTCATAGATTTAAACTTAGTTTAAACATATTCTACATCGATTGAAAAACAAGTTCTTATAACTTATACTAATCACTCTCCACTCTGCTTCCTTGGAACTATGTTCACCAGTATTCATGCCAAACATGTGGGCCAATGAAAAATCCTAAAGTTGACACCCGCTCTCACATATCAAACTCAGAACCTTACGGTTAAAAGGCCACACTCTAACTCACAACCATGAACACCAAATTGAAATTTGATTTTGCAAAAGTAGAAAACATTGTGGGAAAAGAAAAAAATGCTGGTTACCAGCATTTTCTTCTTTTCCAACAGTGTTTTTAGCAGGCTTCTTCCTCAGGGTCATTGAAACCAAGGATTGAATGGTAAAGAGCTCAAGTGAATAATTTCAAAACAAAAGTGAAATATCAAATGAATATCAAAGAAGTTTGTAAGGTTTTATTACATCCCCATGCTTTTATAAAATATGTATTACACTTACTGGTTTTCCTGATGAAGGGTCCACAAAGTCTGCCCAAAAACCTGCTGTTTCTAATGTATCACATATTTCTGTGGCACCATCGATAAACTGAAAATACAAAATTCTGATTTTGAGGTTTGACGACCCTCATGGGGAAGATTTTTGAAAACATGTAGTGAGAAGCAGAAAATGCTGATAACCAGCATTTTCTCCTTTTTTCATAAAGCAAATGCCATCAATTTTACAATTCTATGGTTCTCTGAGCATTTCAATCGTTTGATTTTTAGCGTTCTAGAATGAGGATGGCACATCTGGTGTGTTATTAATGTGTGCCTAACGTATGACTAGCGACTATCTAATGAACGAGAAGTGTGTAACAGCAACCAAGTAAGATACCTCTGATACCCCCATATGCATGGACGTTCAGGAAATGCTTGAATCACAATCAATGGACGCCAAAAGGACTTTTGTTTCACTTTAGTTGCACGCTGCGTGTGCTAGGAGACCGTTCAGTGGTCATTGACAGGTCACCAGTGAGTCGTTCACTGCAAAGCAAATGATTAGTAACAACCAAGTAACACTAGCGTAACGACTGACTAGCGATAGCCGAATGTGTGCAATGCTCGGTGAACATTAGTAAAACGTTCCACAAATGTTCTTAAAACCCTTTCCCAAACAACAGAATATTATTCTGGTCCAAATTAAAAGCACTTGCAGATGACAAAATAAACATTACTCAAAAATTGAAATTTGTTTCAAGCAGTGTAGAAAACATTGTGGGAAAAGGAGAAAATGCTTGTAACCAGCAACAACGTTTTCAAAAGGTTTCTATCTCGGGGTCATAAAAACCAGGGATTATTTGGTAAAGGGTTAACAATCTTCAGCGTTTAAAATTAAACGTTGAAGAAAATTGGTGTCAGTGAGAACTTTTAGGCATGTTCAAAACTTTTTTTCCAGACTAGCGTTCTCCGCCCATTCACACAACGCTCTTCTGGCGCTATCCCAGCGACCATGGGCGACTAACAACATTTTCTCAAACGTCGGAAAACGTAGACCAGAACATCAAGGTGTGACAGCTCCTTAAAAGGTAAATATGTGGTAAAAATTCTCTCACTATGTTTCAACAAGAGTATCACACAGTGGTGCCAAAGCTTAGTTGTACATGTAGTTGATCTTTTAGTGAAAATTCAAGTCAAGAAAAAGCGTCAAAAAACATTTAGAGGTTTACCTGCCATTGTTGTATGGGCTGCCCCTTTTTATTATTAAAACCTAGCCCAAGTTTGAGGTATATTTTCTTCAATAACAAGAGGGCCATGATGGCCCTGAAATCGCTCACCTGAGTCTATTGACCAAACATGAACCATCTAGTTTCCCAGTGACCTAGTTTTTTATCAGACATTACCCATCATCAAACACTTTTGAGATATCAATAAGACAAACATTCTGACCAAGTTTCATGATTATTGGACTGAAAATGTGGCCTCTACAGCATACAAAAGGTTTTTCTGAGAATTCACCAAGTGACCTAGTTTTGGACTCGACAATTACCCATTATCAAACTCTTTTGAGACATCACCAAAACAAACATTCTGACCAAGTCTGAAGAGTATCAGGCAGAAAATGTAGCCTCCAGAGTGTACACAAGGTTTTTCTGTTTGACCCATTGACCTAGTTTTTGACTCCACATGACCCATTTTCAAACTCATTCAAGGTATCACCAGGACAATTATTATGAACAAGTTTTAGGAGTATCAGACTGAAAATGTGTCCTCCAGAGCATACAAAAGGTGTTTATAACATTTGACCTATTGACCCGATTTTGACCAAACATGACCCATTTTCAAACTCATCCAAGATATTATAAAGGCAAACATTCTGACTAATTTTCAAAGAGCGTTGGACGGAAAATGTGGCATCCAGAGCATATACAAGGTTTTTCTAAGATTTGACCTGGTGACCTAGTTTTCAACCCCCAATGACCCATTTTCAAACTCGTCTAATATATCATCAAGGCAAACATTCTGACCAACTTACAAGAGTTTTGGACTGAAAATGTGGCCTCTAGAGCCTACAAAAGGTTTTTTCTAACATTTGACCTGGTGACCTAGTTTTTGACTCCATATGACCCATTTTCAAAATCGTCCAAGATATCATAAAGGCAAATATTCTGACCAACTTTCAAGAGTTTTGGACTGAAAATGTGGCCTTTAGAGCTTACACAAGGTTTTTCTAAGATTTGACCTAGTGACCTAGTTTTTGACCTGTCATGACCCATTTTCAAGCACATCCTAGATTTCATTGAGGCAAACATCCTGACCAACTTTCATGAGTATCGGACTGAAAATGTGGCCTCTAGAGCGTACACAAGGTTTTTCTAAGATTTGACCTAATGATCTAGTTCTTGACCCGACATGAACCACTTTCGAACTTGTCTGAGATATCATCAAGACAAACGTTCTGACCAACTTTCAAGACTTTTGGACTGATAATGTGGCCTCTAGAGCGTACACAAGGTTTTTCTAAGATTTGACCTGGTGACCTAGTTTTTGACCCGACATGACCCATTTTCAAACTCGTTCAAGATATCATCCAGGCAAACATCCTGACCAACTTTCATGAGTGTCCAACTGAAAATGTGGCCTCTAGAGCATACACAAGGTTTTTTTTTTAAATTTGACCTATGACCTAGTTTTTGACCCCTTATGACCCATTTTCGAACTTGTCCGAGATATCATCCAGACAAACATCCTGACCAACTTTCATGAGTATCCAACTGAAAATGTGGCCTCTAGAGCGTACACAAGGTCTTTCGAAGATTTAACCTAGTGACCTAGTTTTTGACCCGACATGACCCATTTTAAAACTCCTCCAAGATTTCATCAAGGCAAACATCCTGACCAATTTTCATGAGTATCGGACCAAAAATGTGGCCTCTAGTGCGTACACAAGGTAAAAAGGTGACGACGGACGACGGACACAGCACGATCACATAGCTCACCATGAGCACTTCATGCTCAGGTGAGCTAAAAACAGATACAAGAAAATGTCTAAGTTTTTACATTATAATGTAATTGACAACATATTTATGACAATTCCTTTAGATTTCTTTAAAAAACTTCCTTGCTAAAAATAAATATAGGCATACACCACCCCACCCCTCCAACTCGGAGCTTTGGTCACTAAAGTTCACTAACCATGACCTCTTGACATCAAAGTCAATGGAGATTATCTACACTTCAAATTGTATAACTGTCTATTTATAGACAAAACAAAGCTTTCATTAACCATGGACAATTTCTTAGATTTGAACTACACTTGTCATCTATATACGCATTCATCTAGGACAAGATTAAAATTTTGTAGTGTGCTGAAGATTTCAGTCTTCAATTCTGAGTTTTAACGACCCTGATATTAAACTCTTATGAAAACGTGTGAAAAGGAGAAAATGCTGGTTACCAGCATTTTCTCCTTTTCTAACAATATTATCTACCGTTCAAGAGAAAATGTACCTGTTTTGTGTGACATTTTATATATAGTCTACACATGTTTGGAATTTAACCCTTTACTCCATAGATACTCATTTCTACGCATTGCTCGTAGGAGCCTTTGGAAAACATTGTGGCAAAAGGTGAAATTGCTCATGATGAGCAATTTCACCTTTTGCCACAATTTTTTCTATGCTATCAAAAGGTGTTCTATACACATAAGAAACGGCTTCACCCTTACTGTTATTTAGGGTCAATTAGAGATACCATAGAAATGCCTTATGGGGTAAAGGATTAAACAAGTTTTTACTGTGTGGTGAAATATTAGGAAAGTCTTGTGTAGAAAAAGGACATTGCAAACCAAACATACACTTTTTAACAAGCCTTCCCGTTCTTGTTCAACAGCAGGCGTCCATCCAGTCATATCTTCTTGTGATTTCTGGCTAATTGTGATAATAGTTAATGGCCCTTTCTTCAGATCCACTTCGGGGAACAAGTTAATAAAATCTGTAATACACAAGAATGAACTTTAGAGATTGGGTTTTACACTTTATCAGGCACGTAGGAAGCATTTCAAGATTGGGGGGGCTAACTTCGGAATACTGAGATTTTTTGCGGTGGTTGTTACATTGCACTAATGACTCATATTTTAGTTACTATGATTTTAAAAATTATTGGGGGGGGGGGGGGGGGGGGGGGCTGAGCCCCCCCCCCTAGCCCCCCCTGTTCCTACGGGTCTGTTTATAAAACAATCTCTTGTTTTCACAACCCAAAGAAGAAGCCTTTTGAAAACATAGGGGCAAGGGTAAAATACTGTTACGGTAATCAGTATTTTTACCTTTTCCCACAATGCTTTCCTACCTTTCAGCAAAATACCCATAGGAACAACATTGAATCGTAGGCCTTTAACTCTTTACCAAACAACAAAATTTTAGACGATTCCACATTGAAAGCATAAGCAGACGACAAAATTAAAGTGACTCAAAAGTTGAAATTTGTTTTGGAAAGGGTAGAAAACATTGTGGGAAAAAGGAGAAAACGCTGGTTACCAGCATTTTCTCCTTTTCCCACAATGTTTTCAAAGGGCCTAAGATTGTGTGGTAAAGAGTTAACTCTTTACCAAACGACAGAATTATAGACAGAAATGTGACTGAAGAATTGAAATTTGGTATGAAAAGGGTAGAAAACATTGTTTTCAAAAGGTTTCTTTCTCAGCGTCATTAAAAGTCAGGATTGTGTGGTAAAGACTTAAACCACAGAACAGAACTATTCTTGCTTTTGTAGTCAGAGTAGATCAAAATCAGTCTGCACAAACCATAGTCTGATCTTTGAACTTAACCATTTGCTAGGCAAATGTATTCTTGTCCAGCTTAGCCTTAACGCATCTTCTTTCTAACATCTTGTAAGCCAGCGAAAGATCACCCTATTTTGAAGATACCATAAAAAACAAAAGCACTGCATGCGAAAATATTCAGTCAATCAAGAGCTTTGCATTGGGGCATACATACGATCGAAGGAGCTTGTGAAATGAATTAAAATGAAGGATGTACTGTAAAAGAACAAGACAATGGACAGTTAAGAGATTACATATGAGACCATGCAGTTATTTTGGATAATATTCATTGTGGTAAAATTCAAGCTATTCTGATAGAAACTATAAGAGAAAATAACCACAAGAGAAATTAATTATTTCATAGTTCAAGAGAAGATAACTCTAGAACCATAAAGAGATCAATATGTTAAAGAGTCACATGCACAACCACACATCACAGAGATTCATTGTTGTAAGTTTCAAGTTATTCTAATGGAAATTGTAGGATGAGTTTCGTTCACGAGATATTGCCAACAGCCTGATGGCTGGCCATTACCTAATGATTCCGGGTATAAGAAAGGGCATAACTGTGTCCCTTTTAGATAATCTAAGTCAAGGCCCAGTATTTTCTATTGATATCTACACCAAAAACAAAGATATATAGGATTTTACATGAGTTGGCGTTTGAGATAAAATTTCATAACATTATTCTAAGAACTAGGTTATTAAACGAGCCTGTGGCCAGCTACATAACATTTTTTTCTTGACAAGTTTAATAAAACTTTACCTCAAAAACAAACAATTGTCAGGTTCTTATCACATAACAATATCTCACAAAATTTGGTTAACTAGTGAATTAACTTTTTACCAAACTACAAAGTTTTAGTCTAGTCCAAATTGAAAGCATTTGCAGACAACAAAATAATTGTTAAAAAAAATTGAATTTTATTTTGGGGAGGGTAGAAAACATTGTTGGAAAAGGAGGAAACGCTGGTTCTCCTTTTCCTAAAATGTTTTGAAAACTTTCCTTTCTCAGGGTCTTTTAAAGTTGAGATAGTGTTGAAAAGGTTGAAATAACTTAACCTTTCTTCATTCTATCAGGACAGTCATACGCTACACACTCTAATAGATCATCAGGCCCTGGAGTATCTGCATAGCTGCAATCAAAGGTGGCCCCATACTGAAAAAATACAGAAATAGAGTACTGGTAAAACATCAAATTCTGGCATACAGTAGAAACATGACAGTAACATCTAAATGCACACAACCCAGGCTCTGTGAAAAGAGGGTTTAAACCTTTACCGTACAATGACGACTTTTGACGACCCTAAAAGAGAAGGCTTGTGAAAACATTGTGGGACAAGGAGAAAATGCTGGTTATCAGCATTTTCTCCTTGTCTCACAATGTTTTCTACCAGTTCAAAGAAAAATCATTTCAAAATAGGCCACATTGAAACTGTCTTCTCCAACTGATTTCAATTCATACAGGTCTAAAATGTTGTCATGTGGTAAAGAGTTAATGCAGCTGCAAATCAGATCAAGCCTGATCCTTCTGCACAATCCACACAGGCTGACCTGGGCCAATATTTTTGGTTATCATTCAATTTACAGCATGTCAAAGGACCAAAATGTGGAATGTGCACTGAAAGGATTTGTTATTTTGGGGAGGAGTATTGTCTCCTTTTCCAACATTGTTTTCAAAAGCCTTCTTTCTGAGGGTTTCTAAAACATGAAATGGTCTTGTAAACCAGACTTTTATTTGGCAATTTCTAAATTTCTTTTACAAGCCTGATCTTTTTAATATAATATAATTTTTAGACTGAAAAAGCATGTTGGATTTTTACAGCTATTAACTCTTTACCACACAATCCTGAGTTTTGACGCCCCTGAAGAAAAAGCCTTTTGAAAACATTGTGGGAAAAGGAGAAAATGCTGGTAACCAACATTTTCTCCTTTTTCAGCTATGTTTTCTACCTTTTCCAAAACAAATTTCTTTTTTTTTAACAATATTTATTTTATTCCCTGCAAATGCTTTGAATTTGGGCCAGCCTGAAATTTCGCCATTTGGTAAAGAGTTAAAGGGCAATAATCATATTATTGGAAGTTCCATAAATTCCATAGGAGAGAAACTAGCATACAATTCCAAAAGACAAAGATCTCTTACATCATCTTCCAAAGTTTCCTCAACCTGTCTCAGTGTTGACTCGTATCTTTCTTCAGGTAAATTCTCCATCAGTTTCTGTGTTTTTTCCAAAGTTTCTATTTCTTCTAAATCTATTTTTATAATTGGGGCTGGAGGGGTCTGACTAAGACGTGTGAACCCAGGTAAGGGATAATTCTTGTCATGTGGGCTGAAATTGCCAAGCTTCGTGTCTGGCCATTCGTGCCTAGCATCTGAAATATAAGACTTGTTAGTTTTTCACTTCCTCAGCACCAAATGTATAACCTTGACTATTTGCAATTGCTAAAAATACAATTAACTGATTACTCATTACCATATAATCCCTACTTTTGATGACCCTGTGATAGAGACCTTTAGAAAACATTGTGGGTAAAGGAGAAAATGCTGGTAACCAGCATTTTCTCCTTTTCCCACAATATTTCCTACCCTTCACAAAACAAATTTCAAATTTTCAGTCACTTTTATTTTGTTGTCTGCAAATGCTTTCAATTTGGACACTCCTTCAGCACCCAATACATAACCTTGACCTTTGCAATTGCTAAAAATACAATTCCAACATGACAGTCACACATGAAATACTTTGTGAGTTATGAGGCGCAATAAAATAAACCACTCAGGCTATCGCCATCGTGGATTATTCATTGTGCCTCATGACTCACAACTGTGGTTTATTGAATGATAAACCACGATAGGAAGAAGATTATTTCTTAATTAACTAACTCTTTACCTACAGACAATTTCTTAGATCGGCCGAAATTGAAAAAGTATTTGGAGACGACAAAGTACCGGTAAATGTGGGTCAAATGATTGGATCTGTTTCAGAAAGGTTATAAAATACGGGAAAAAGAGAAACTTCTCCCAATCAGCATTTCCCCTTTTCCCCACAATTTTAGAGTCAAATTTATTTTGTAATCTGCAAATGCTTTCAATCTGACCTATCCCAAAATTTTGTCACATAGTAAAGAGTTAACTAGCTTAAATTTAAAGCACAATTCTTCTGGATGCATATGTACCAACCATTTTTGAGAATATTCTTTGTCTAATTCAGAATTCTCAAGAATTTTCTAGATCTTTTTTTACCCATTACCACACAATCCCTACTTTTGATGCTCCTGAGAAAAAAGCCTTTTGGAAACACTGTAGGAAAAGGAGAAATGCTGGTAACCAGCATTTTCTCCTTTTCCTGCAGTGTTTTCTACCCTTACGCGAACAAATTTCAATTTTTCAGTCACCTTTATTTTGTCTTCTGCAAATGCTTTTAATTTGAACCAGTCTAAAATTTTGTTGTGTGGTAAAGAGTTAAGAAACACAACTTCTGATTGGCTAAACTAAATGGTTTAGCTAATCAGAAGTTGTGTTACTTTCAAATCTAGAAAATTTTTCTATATAAGACTAAAAATATTCTTGAGACTGGTTGAATATGGTCCATGTTATAACAGTGATATGAACAAATGTCAAAGCTTCTGCAAAGGGACTGAACAGACACTGATGACACGACTGTTATCTAAATAGCTCAAAAGTCTTTTTCCATTAGTTTGTAATGCAATTTCACTCTGATCATTTAGTTACAACCTAACCCTTAACCCTTTCCCAAACCCTTTCCCCTGGTTTTTACGTGTCTGCAGTAAAAGTCTGTTGAAAACACTGTGGGAAAAGGAGAAATTGCTCATAACGAGCAATTTCTCCTTTTCCCACAGTGTTTTCTACCCTTTTTGAGAACTTTCTGGCTTTTTCTCCAAATCCAAAATTGTTGTCTGCAAACTCTTTTGGTTTGGAAGAGTCCAAAATTTGTCGTTTGGGAAAGGGTTAAGACGGCAGAATGAACCCAACAAACACTTTGAAGAAAGAAGACTCAAATAAAAGCAATTTCTACGTAGATTTTCTAAAGAATATCTACGCTACAATGGATAGTATAAATCAAAGATCAGACTGCACATTTTATGAAAAGCACTTAGACGCTCTACCACAAAATCCTGAACTACCCTTAGAACAAAGCATATTGAAACATTGTGGGAAAAGAAGGAAATGCTGGTAACCAGCATTTCCTTCTTTTCCCACAATGTTTTCTATCCTTCCTGATACAAGTTCTTTCATGTGAAGCACTTTCAATTCTGTTGTAGACGGTCTACACTAGACCTGCAATTGCTTTGAATTTGGACCAGTCAAAAATTTTGTAGTTTGGTGAAGAGTTCTGGGTGTAACAAAAGAAAATTTACCTTGAACACCTTTCCCAACGACCTTGTAACTGTCACATGAAAATGCACGGAAATGTTGAACAACAGCTCTAAAGTTTTTCTTATACATGGTGTGTCTTCTCAATATCTGAAATAAAACAGCAATGATCGTAAAATGGCGATGATCGTGATACCACTGGAATACATTAGTATTTCACAATACCTTGGAAACATTTTATATTAGAGAACGCCACAAATAAGAAAGGTCTAAAAGTACATACATGTCACAGGTAGATCATAAACATGTTACTACACAATCCCCAGTTTTTAACAACCTTTACAATGATGACCTTTGAAAATTTTGTGGAAAAAGGTGAAAAAGCTGGTAACCAGCATCTTCTCTTTTTTCCAAAATATTTTTACCCTTCCAAAAACAAATTTTAATTTTTGAGTCACATTTATTTTTATTTTTCTACTTAGAGTGGTACCGTAACTGTAATTCGCATTCACATGCAAAGGTGACTCTAAAAGAGAACTATTGATAACAAGCGTGTCACTTGGAAGTGACTGATACCTCCTGTGATTTGTGAACATGAACATTGACTATGCCATGACACAGCTCTAGCAAACATTTCTGACCTTTTCTAATCTTTGACTTATAGACAAATTTCTTGCTCATGACATGTCATCTTCATGAATTGAGGTTGACAATTCTGCAGAGTTACACCAAATTTCCGAGCTAATTTAAAAAAAAAAGTTATCAGAGGTACACCACATGGTGTTTTTCTATTATTAAAAAGTTTCATCTACAAGTCAGGTCCACAACTTAAACTTACACTTACAGTTGTTGCCATGCCTCACAACAGGTGAATGGTTTCAAACTGTGATCCCTTCAAAATCCTACAAAAGAAATCAAATTTTTTTCAACTCTTTACCGAATGACAAAAGTCCTAGACTTGTCCAAATTGGAAGCATTTGCAGACAACAAAATAAACACGACTCAAAAACTGGAACTTAGCTTTAGAAGAGTAGAAAACATTGTGGTAAAAAGGAGAAAATACTAGTTGCAAGCATTTTCCAATTTTCCCAAAATGTTGTCAGATGGCTTCTTCCTCTGGGTTGTAAAAACCAGGGAGTATCCAGTATAGTCTAGTGTTCTCTTTTTATGCCCAACTTGCTTTAAAAGAAAATCAATGAATTGATGTCAAAAATTTTGATTTCTAGCAAGGAAATGTCTAGGGGTACAGATCCATGCCTCTAGCCTCTGAGACTTAACTCTTTACCACACGACAAAACTTTAGACTGGTCCAAATTGAAAGCATTTGCAGACGACAAAATAAAGGTGACTGGAAAATTGGAATTTGTTCTGGGAAGGGTAGAAAAAACTGTGGGACAAGGAGAAAATGCTGGTTACCAGCATTTTCTGCTTTTCCAAGTGTTTTCAAAAGGCTTCTTTCTCAGGGGCGTCAAAAGTAGGGATTGTGTGGTAATGGTAATGTAAAGATACATATCTGTATCCCTAGCTTGGCAGGCTAGGGGTATGGGTCTGTTATCTAGTCATAAGGGATATGGTGGTAGAATGTAACCCTTTACGGTTTACATGCTTAAATCTGTTAAATATGACAAAAATCACAATTGATGATATCTCATGCACTGTAGACAGGAACACTTATAGATGCCAGAAAACACCATGCATTGATGGTAAATCTACTTCTAGTGATCTTGTCCACGAAAAACACCTGGAAGCCGAATCATCCACCAGAATCAGAGTAACTTTTTTATGGCGATATACTACTGATATTTCAAATTGTACTGTATTACCTAAACTTGTCCAACTGAACTGCTGAAGGCACCTAAGTGTGTCGGAAAAGACTGTAAAAGGCAAACTGTTGTAGATTGATTTGGGTTTAATCATTGTAACCGCCCCTTCTCACCACCAAGATAATAATCAAATATTTGTTATGCAGTTTTTGAGTGTTTTTCGTAGAACTGTTATTAGGTGTTTTTTCAGTCTTTCTAGAGACCCAGTCTTTCTAGAGACCCAATCTGATCTTATTTTTGTGATTTTTATATCTGTTGTAAAAGGTTCTAAAATGTAGAATCCAATTTTTCTGAAACTATCTCAGTTTTATGTTCAGAAATTAAAGAGTTAAGTTTTAAGCGTTAAACCTGGCAGTGTTCATGAATTTCTTTTCAAAAGTAAATTCTATATTAAACCTGAGATTCGATAAAACCTTCACAGTACTGACTATCTGTAGCCTGACCTAATCAGAAATGCTACAGTTACGGATCTGTACCCCTAGTGTGTGAGGCTAGAGATACGCAGCATCTGTATCACTACTGTAGACTGAAAGACTACTATAAAGGAACGGATCCGTACCCCTTCCTTCTAGCGAAGTATATTAATACTTAAATTGCACGGAGATTACAATTATATTTTGTTAAACTATAAAAGGCTGTGCAGGGTTTTCCATGATGCGCAAATCCTGCATCATAGATGCAATTCTAATTCAAATAACCCCCAAAATAACTGACAGTGCATCATCAGTGACGCAACTTTCCAAAATCTAAATAATGTACGAAGTTGAATAAAGCGTCATAAATCCAAGTCTTTTGTTGCATCAATGTCAGACGAACACCGTTCTTTTTTCAACTACAGGGTTTATTTTAGATAAAATTGGTTTTACTGTAATTTATCTATAGAATAGGACCCGTTTACACATTATTGATGAAAAGTATAATGGACACGTGAAATAAATATAGGCCCAGTCGAAGTTGTGGTTGGGTTCTCTGTATTTCATCCCATATTTTACACGACTTCTGGTATATAAAAGTACACATTACCGGTCTGTGCTGTTAGCAGAAAAATAATGTCATGAGGTAGAAAACTGTAGCATTCTTCTATCGTCTGCTTCCTACAACTGCTGATTGAGGCACGTCTAGCAGCGATTCACACGAAAATGCTTGGTCTGTCAAAAAGTGACATCCGTCAGAAATGATCGACCGACTTTTCGATCATGGAAGTTGGCGTTTAACCCATTACCACACAATCCCTACTTTTGACGCCCCTGAGAAAGAAGCCTTCAGAAAAAATTGTGGGAAAAGGAGAAAATGCTGGTAACCAGCATTTTCTCCTTTTCCCACAATGTTTCCTACCCTTCAGAAAACAAATTTCAAATTTTCAGTCACTTTTACTTTGTCGTCTGCAAATGCTTTCAATTTGGACCAGTCTAAAATATTGTCGTGTGGTAATGGGTTAAAGGTAAAATGCATTGTAAATCGTGCTTGAAGTTGATGACGAGGATATCTATTTTTTTTTTGGACCCCTTGAATTAACGAAATGACCCTCAACTAAAGAGGAAGGTGGTCGCAATGACCCCCCCCCCCCCAATTTTCTAAGCCGAGGGAAAACCCTGCTGTGTATGGCGTGTTGCAGAGACATAATCATAAAAATAACATCGAAGCTATTCAACTTAAACTTAAAGCGCCTGTGCCTGGATCAGATATTGTTTGCTGCTGAAGATTTATCATTTTACTTAAATAAAATTTCTTTTGGTGAAAAAGTACAAACTGAACATCTAAGATGTAACCATAAGTAGAACTAATGCTTAACCGTTGACGACTCACTTGAAGCGTAAAGTATTTTCAGATTTTGTGGGTTTATATCACAATAATATTTCAACCTTGGCACTATCGTCAAGACGTTTGTCTAATTTCATGCGTCTAATGAGATAGATGGTAAACATAAAAACGCCAAGGTCGGGTTCTCATCGTCATTTTTTTAAAAAACATTTTCCTTTATGAAGTCTTAATCTGTTTGTTTGTTTGTGTTCTTTCTTCTTTCTTTCTTTCTTTCTTTCTTTCTTTCTTTCTAATAAAAAATTTCTGATATTTTTCATGTTTCTGTCTTCTCAGTTCTATGCGAGTAACCACTGTACACAGAACTAAATTTTGTGCACATTCGCCGACCCTTTTTTACAGGAAAAAATTACTTTCGGAAAGACGAGACGGACAGACAGCCCTCAGTGTGCCAAATCAATGTGAACAACGTCTCACTCCGACTGCAGATTTGTTTCAGGGGCAGCGAGTTTAACCCTTCATCTGATCACCTCGTGCTTTTAAAGTAAGACCCTATATAAGAATATCTGAAAACATTATCTAGCTTATTAACCCTTTCCCAAATGACAAATTTTAGACTCTTCCAAACTGAAAGACTTTGCAGACGACAGTGTCAACTTTGGTGTTCTCCAAACAGGAATAAAAACATTGTGGAAAAAGGTGAAAGTGCTCGTTACGAGCAATTTCTCCTTTTTCCACAGTGTTTTCAAAAGACTTAAATACTGCAAATACGTAAAAGCAAGGGCCTGTTTGGGAAAGGGTTAAACGTACGCCGGATGTTTCTAAAAAGCTCAGAAGTTCTGACAGCGTTAAAAGATACTGGACAATGAACATTGGAGATCTTTTAGAGAACTAGGTCCAACATGAAAAAAGAAATAGATGTATTGATAATTTAATCCTTTACCAGACGACAAAATTTTAGCCTTGTCCAAGTTGAAAGCATTTGCAGACGACAATTTCAGTGTGGGTCAAATGATGTAATTTTTATTTGGTAGAAAACATTGTGGGAAAAGGAGAAAATGCTGGTTACCAGCATTTTTTCTTCTTCCCACACTGCTTTCAAAAGGCTTCTTTTCAGGAGCGTCAAAAGTCGTCATTGTATGGTAAAGGGTTAAGAAATAACTCTCTCTCTCTCTCTCTCTCTCTCTCTCTCTCTCTCTCTCTCTCTCTCTCTAACTATTGAAAAGTGAAATCTTCGATCAGACACTCATTCGAGATCAGATGCTGAATACCGTTGGTAAAAGAGTAGAAGCTGCTTCACTCATTACCAAACGACAAAATTCTAGGTTTGTCCAAATCAAAGGCATTTGCAGATGACACGATAAAAGTGACCGAAAATTTAAAATTCGTTTTGTGAAGGGAAGAAAACATTGTGGGAAAAGGAGCATTTTCTCCGTTTCCCACCGTGCAATGTTTTTTAAAAGCTTCTTTCTCAGGGTCGTCAAAATTAGGGATTATGTTGTACTATGGGTTTAGTCAACCATGATTCGAGACTAGTGCCAAGAAGTAGGTCAGAAGCCAGGTTATTGTCCATATATTTTCAAGTGGGAAGGAACATGCGATAAAGCGATAAACATCTTTCGAAAATATGAAAATTTAATGTAGCTTTGTAAATAAAACAATAGATACGAAACATTGACAGCAACCATTAGACCTATGTACCCGACGATAAAAATTTGGATTGGTCCCCTTTGAAATAACTAGCAGACGATAAAAATTTGGACTGGTCCTCATTGAAATAATATAGCAGACGATAAAATCTGGACTGGTCCTCATTGAAATAATATAGCAGACGATAAAATGTGGATTGGTCCTCTTTGAAATAATATAGCAGACGATAAAACTTTGGACAGGTCCTCGTTGAAATAATATAGCAGACGATAAAATGTGGATTGGTCCTCTTTTAAAGAATATAGCAGACGATAAAAATTTGGACAGGTCCTCATTGAAATAATATAGCAGACGATAAAATTTGGATTGATCCTCATTGAAATAATATAGCAGACGATAAAATATGGACTGGTCCTCATTTAAATAATATAGCAGACGTTAAAAATTTGGATTGGTCCTCATTTAAATAATATAGCAGACGATAAAATTTGGATTGGTCCTCATTGAAATAATATAGCAGACGATAAAATTTGGACTGGTCCTCATTGAAATAATATAGCAGACGATAAAATTTGGGATTGGTCCTCATTGAAATAATATAGCAGACGATAAAATTTGGACTGGTCCTCATTGAAATAATGTAGCAGACGATAAAATTTGGGATTGGTCCTCATTGAAATAATATAGCAGACGATAAAATCTGGACTGGTCCTCATTGAAATAATATAGCAGACGATAAAATTTGGGATTGGTCCTTATATTGAAAGACTGGTTTGCAGAAGAAAAAAAAACTGAATAAGCCATGCTCCGTGAAAAGGGGGTTTAACGCACATACCATGTAGGCTGACCTGGGCCGAAACTTAATATTATAGGTAAATTTTCTGCAGTTCCAAGGACCATTTTAGCTCATGATCCTGTCGCTTGTTAGAAAAAATAGTTCCATAATCATGCAGTAATTTGCTAGGCATCATGCACCCGCATTTAGCCCCTTTTACCAAAACATGGCTCAACAGTTACTTTAAAATTGGACTTCCTTTAAAATTGTAGACACCATTTTGGGAAAAGTAGAAAAGGCCGGTTACCAGTCCAAATGAAACCCAGAATATACAAGAATAAGTGAGTTACCGCCATGATATAGCTGAAATAATGTTGAGAGTGGCGTAAAACACCATTTAACTCTTTCCCACACGACGAAATTTTGGACTAGTCGAAATTCAAAGCAATTGCAGACAACACTTGAATTAATTAAATGTGACTCAAGAATTGAAATTTGATTTTGGAAGGGTAAAAAACATTGTGGGAAAAGGAGAAAATGCTGGTTTCCAGCATTTTCTCCTGTTCCTACAATGTTTTCAAAAGCTTTCTTTCTTAGGGTCGTTAAAAAGCAGTATTATGTGGCACAGGGTCAATCAATCAATACTTCTTTTCCATAATGCTTATGCATAGCTTTTTTCTGCTGCAGGTTTATTAAAACAGAGGCCGCTGTTGAGATAAATCATCTCAAATGAACGTAGTAAAGGTGAATGACTGATAAATAAACTCTTTTGTGAATTATAAATGACTATAAGTTTTACTGTTTGAAAATCAATAATCTATAACAATACTAATATTTTTCATCCTTTACTCAATACTTCCTACAGACGATTTTTCTCGACTTGAAGTCGACTATTGTTGTAAAAAAAAGAGTGGCAAAAGATAGGAATTTACTCATCACAGAAAATTGCTCATTTTGCCACATTACAATGTACAGATTGTTGAATATATTGTGTATATATTAACCTACGCTAAGCATTGGAGGGAGACAGTATGTCCTTACTGGACAGAGTAGATCTAAAATCAATTTTTACATGCTGTTCAGTCTAATCTTCATCCAAGATCAGTTGGTACATTCTGTGCAGTCTGATCTACATCCAAGATCGGTTAGGACATTCTGTGCAGTCTGATCTAGATCTACATCCAAGATCAGTTGGGACATTCTGTGCAGTCTGATCTTCATCCAAGATCAATTGGGACATTCTGTGCACTCTGATCTAGATCTACATCCAAGATCAGTTAGGACATTCTGTGCACTCTGATCTAGATCTACATCCAAGATCAGTTGAGACATTCTTTGCAGTCTGATCTTCATCTACAATGCCCACAATAAAAGCCTTGATTGGTTGCGTTTAGCAGCAGCCTTAGGGGTTGAAATCTGGTGTTGTACATTTCGAGGAACTGATTGAAGGCGCTGAGTACTTGTCTGGTGTATGGATCGAGATCTGAGCAGCCTGATATTGATTCTACAATGTGCGACATTTTGTTAGAACTTCTCGGCAAACAGCCCTGCGGTGTACGTTTGTAATATCTGATCACCGATGCTTATCTGAAATGTTTATTTTATTTCAGTTATTGTTGAAAGGGTCTAAGCCCGGACATCTATTCCTGGATAACCATGCACAAGTTTGATTTCTGAAGAATAGATCTTGTTATGATCAATATCGCGAAAATGCTTAACCCACTACCATACAATCCCTACTTTTGACAATCTTGAGAAAGAAGCCTTTAGAAAACATTGTGGAAAAAGGAGAAAATGCTGGTAACCAGCATTTTCTACTTTTCCCACAATGTTTTCTACCCTTGACAAAACGAATTTCAAAGTTTCAGTCACTTTTATTTTGTCGTCTGCAAATGCTTTCGATTTTGGACAAGCCTAAAATATTGTCGTTTGGTAATGACTTAAGTTTCAAAGACGATCTTTAGACAATCGAATTGGCATTGTGAAAAATAAAAAAAAAAATCCTTCGTATTAGCTTTAATCGGCCCTCTTTATCGCTGGATGTTTGTGGTAATACTATGCTCATATGTCCTCATAAGGGAAAGTGTCGACCATTTGCCGCATGACAAAAGTTTAATCGCCTCCAAACACAAAGTATCAGCAGATCGGACAATTTCAAAACTGCTGGTATATAAATAACTGAAACTCTCCAATGAAACATATAAAAAGAAAAAAAAAACAATGTGGGAAAATGATAAAATGTTGGTTTCAGCATGTTGTCATTTTCCTACAATGTTTTCAATGGACTTCCTACGTACGTTTAGTCGTTAAAACTATGGTTTTTTGTCTGTAAAGGGTTAAATTAATTGTTGCGCTTGCTGCCTAGTGCTCGGTTCTATTTATAGCAACAATATCGTAGAACGGCTTATAAATACGAAACTTTACAGTTTATACATGACCGATAAAAATCTATACCCGGGTTTGAAAAGACAAGTGCTGTCGAACTGTGTGGATATTGAAGGGTAGGTACGTTTAGATTTCGTTTTTCATGTTTAACCTGTATAAAGAGTAAGTCGGGTCTATTTATTTGGCGACAGAAAAGCTAAGTTTTTGTTGAGGCTTACTTCAACATGTCCCATACGACGACAAAGTTTTAGATCTACACTTGTGCGGGTTAAAGTAGATCTATTTGCAGACGATAATTTACACAATGCACAATTTTGTCTCTAAAAAGAGGAAATTGTTGGGAAATGGCAAACACTGGATTAAAGCATGACAGCTGGAGATCAAACCGAGGACTTCCGGATTACAAAATCATCAAAACCCTATGTGTAGGCCATCTTCGCAAGCCAAGGATACTAAGGTAGTACATAACGAACAAAGTGGAGTTAGTATCCTTGGCTTGCGAAGATGCGTGTAGGCCTACACAACCCCAAATTGTCGTAAAGCAGAACGAGATTTGTTTACAGGAATTTTGGCGGATATGTCAATTCCCCTCCATGGATATGTAACCCTCTCTGAGAATCGTCGTGGCCTCTTGGGATGCTATGCCCATCGATTGTGTTTTACCACAGAAATTTGACATTCAATAACCAAAATAAATGATAACATATGAAAAAAATCTCCCCTATATATAATATAAACGCAAGGAATGCAACGTCTCGATTGCTGGCGCTGGCACCCGACAGCCTTTCCCAACCAAAATCACCCACGAAACACATATTGATCATAATCTCCTTTAGCCTAGCGATAGACAACAAATTAAAGTACCTGCGACATCCAGCGATACCTCAGTAGACACCTTTCAACCGGAGATATCTGTCATGATTTACAACTTCATCTGAAAATTTTGATTTGTCTGAGACTCCATTCGCTGACGTCACGTGATTCACGTGAACGGTCCAATATGGCTTAAGTTTATAGAGTTTCCTCGCTTGATGAGGGATTTCCCTATTCACAAAAGTCAAATATCTTTTCTTTAAAAAGGAATGCGC
This sequence comes from Tridacna crocea, assembly GCA_943736015.1. NCBI lineage: Eukaryota > Metazoa > Mollusca > Bivalvia > Cardiida > Cardiidae > Tridacna > Tridacna crocea. The sequence goes on from OX031069.1 coordinate 25,309,258, forward strand.
TCAAATACTTTTGTCCGTTACTTCTAGAAAAAATCTTTAGTATCATGTGATGTCCATAAATATCTTAAAAACGAAAAAATAATAGTAATAAGTAATACGAAAATAAGCTTCCTGGCTCTTCTTGTGACGTCAGCGAATGGAGTCTCAGATAAATAAAAAAATTCTGATAATGTTGTAAAACATGACGGATATCTTCGGTTGAAAGGTGTCTACCGAGGTATCGCCGATTGTCGCAGGTACGTTATTGTGTTGTCTATCGCTAGGCTAAAGGAGATTATGATCAATGTTTGTTTCATGGGTGATTTTGGTTGGGAAAGGCTGTCGGGTGCTTGCGCCAGCAATCGAGACGTTGCATTCCTTGTGTTTATATTATATAGGGGAGATTTTTTTTCTCATATTTTATCATCTATTTTGGTTATAGAATGTCAAATTCCTGTGGTTTTACGAATTGAATTCCGTTGATCTTAAGGTTGGTACAGAATCCGGTATTTACTAGTATAAAACGCACAGGGCGTAGGGCGAAACCCACCGTAGTTCAGTGTATAGAATCGTCACACGGGACCTCTGTTGAACGTCTCACTCGAAAGACTGGAAAATGTTAAATGTCCAGCCGGGGCTCGAATCCACACCTTCAAGTGCCTCCAGATTTGACGTCTAAAAGCCCAACGCTAGAAATTTAAGCTATTTTGGGTGGTGAAGAATTTTTTATCGCCATGGCTAAATGAATTTAATAGATCTAGTTTTACCTAAACGCTACATTTCTTCGCCGGAAATACGTCGATTTACCGTTCTGAAAATTGTAAGGCGTCCCTTAAAAAGAAAACTTGAGTCTAAACTTTCTATCGAAATCATTTCTAACCAATATTTCAGTTGACAAACAGTTCATACATACTGTATTCGTACTGTATTTAGAGCCGTCGAAAGAGGCCAAGGTTATTTCTTTGGCACTGAAAGAGTTAGTGGATCTACTGTTTTCTCTTACTTTTGACTCTTTGCCGGAAGATGAAATTCAAAAGTCGTCCGTCTTGAAAGTAGATCTATAAACAGACGACAAACTAGCCATCAAATACTGATGGATCCTTAATATTTACTTTTTTTTAATAACTAACTTAGCCTAATCATGAAATAGACTGGTACTTGGGAATACAGAAAATTGATAAATGGATAAAAATTTCGGCCCATGTCAGCCTGCGCAGGCTGACCTGAATCGATACTTTGCGCAGATGCATTAAGCCCGCTTTTCACAGAGTATGGCACATTAATGTTTAATGGTTCAAAGGAAACAAGTGCACAGTTTTTGTTCTTCGCACATGTTTCAGATGGGGCTCGGAGAAGGCCGCAGGAGAGCGAGAAGAAGGCGGGCTTTTGGGCGTAGAAGGCGCAGAGTCGGCCCACGGCGATACGGGCGTTACAGACGCAGGGGTGGAAATGGCCTTGGTATTCTGATCCGTCACCTCTGCTTGTGCTGTATTTCTGGAGGTAACAAAACCCTGCCCCGTATTCATAAACTATTCTTAACCCTTTACCACACAAGGCCGGCTTTTGACGCCCCTGGAAAAGAAGCTGTTTGTAAACATTGTGAGAAAAGTAGAAAATGCTGGTAACTAGCGATTTCTCCTTTTCCCGAAGTGTTTTCTTCCATTCCTTAAATAAATTTCAATTCTTTAATCACATTTATTTTGTCGACTGCAAATGCTTTCATTTTTGACAAGGCTAAAGACTTTTTGTGTGATAAAAGGTTAATTTCAATCATTAGTCTAATTCTAGATTTGGAGAGAACATGTATAACAAACGCAAACTTCTGATTGGCTAATTAAGCCAAATATAAACAATGCTTTACTTTAAAGGTTAGAAAAATATGAAGAATAAAACAAAGAATGTCATTAAGAATGGTTTTTTTCTACCAGTGTAACCAAGCATGTTCTGGCCATCATTGGCGGGTGCGATTGATGAGGAGACCAGTTTCAAACTTAAATGCCGGTCAAAAGTTTCATTTTTACTGACCGAAAGTATGAGCACAAATACTAAAACGCAACGGAAAACTCTTGACGGCTATTTAAGTCTGACCCTGTATATAATTACTGTGCCGGTATGTCAACTAACAGAACGACATGGCTGGAAGATTCATACAAAATTGATCTGGTTATCTGATCATCTGACATACAGGATCTTTCTGCTTAATATACAGCATCATTTTTTCTGAATGTGTTATTCTTTCGTATACTCAGCGTCAATGAAAAGTCACCAGGTACTAAAGCTGAATAATTTTTTACATTGCCACAAGAGAGAAATTTTCAATTATGTTGAATGTTATTATACTCATTTCCCGACCCGTATCTGACAAATTTCTCTTGCTTGCACATTTGAGTAGTCCATCTTTATTTGCACTTACAAAAACAAATTTTAATGAATTTTCTGAAGGCAAACTATCCAAGGTTCATTTTCTTTTCGTCTCTTACCTGGCGACGCCTTTCATTGACGCTCAAGTATATTTTACGCTCGAAGCTCGAACTAAAGATTTCTTTATGAAAGTTTCAGCATATCGCATTACTTCATTAATCCATTTCACACAATGTAATATCAGATACTAGATACAGATAGGCCAACCTCTGTTCTATGTACAGTTACCAAAAAACGATCAATTTATCAACCCGTCTGATCAGTGCTTTGATTTTTCTTGCAGCAACTCGAGGTATTGAGAGTATCAGAAAGAGTATCGACGGTATGAAGAAAGAACAAGACGACATTCTGAAAGAGAAGGCAGACAGACAAGCACAAAACACACAAGACGCCGAGGCTGAAGCCGAGGAGGAAGCACGTGTAAAAGAACTGCAGGAGGCACAGGAGGAGATGCTGAAAGATTTACTGAAGAGACAAGCAGAGGAGAAAGACCCCGATAGATTACAAAAATTGTTCGATCAACAAAATGAATTGGTGAATCAAATGCAGCAATTGCAACAACAAGGATATCATTACCAAAGTCAGATACCGCCACCAAGGGAAGTGCCACAGGCGGCCACTTATGACTCAAGTTTACAAATGCAGCAGCAAGAACAACAACAACAAATGCCACACCAGCAGCAGGTGCAGCCACAAGCAACTTATTGATGAATATTGAATGTACATTACATAGGCTATGTCCTATGTCTATATACGTGTTGTGGCAGAAACTATTTTTGTCTTTACCCGTAAACAAAGCTTAGGCCTACGCTGTTTCACGGACCAAGCTAAAGAAGGTTTTAGGTGGCATTGTAAGAAAAGGAGAAAATGCTGCTATCAGGCACCATGATCCTTCATTTCCTGCATTGAACTTGTTTCAAAAGCTTTCCTAGTAGGTTCGCAAGAGACTGTATTGTTTTATATAGGCTATCCCTTTACCACAGAAGTCTGCGTCTTAAAGACCCCGAGGAAAAGGCTTTTCAAAAACGTTGCGGGTATCCTTGTTGGAAAAATTGCTGGAAATCAGAATTTTCTACGAATTCCACAGTGCTTTCTACCCCATAAAAGACAAATGCTATTAAGTTAGCGAACTATGATTTGTTGTCTGCAAATGATTTCAATTTGGGCAAGTCTAAAAATTGTGCCGCCTTTAAAAGGGTTAGGAAACCGTTGGTCCGTATTCGCAGGCCATTATTAAGACTATTCTTTTGGAAAGCAACACACCTTCTGATTGGCTAAACCAGATTGGCTGAACCATTCGGTTTAGCCAATCAGAAGTTTTGTTACTTTCCAATTTAGAAATTTCTATTCTAAAGAATGGTTAAGGAATACGGACCATTGTGAGGTTTCGAGTTTCGATTATTTTTTTCACTCTTTTGAACACACGGATAATTCGAATTAACTTTTTGGTCCACTTTGATTCGAATTATCATAACTTTAATGGCACCTGTATAATTCTACCTCATCTGATACTTTTTGATACTTTTGTGTGTAAAAAAAAAAAAAGTTTAAAACCAAAGTATCACCATGGTTTATTTTCTTATGTGTGCAATAAATGCTACAAATACACAGTAGTCAAAGACTTTGGTCTTACGAGCAACGGACCACTTTTGGCCGAGTATGCTATTGTCCATATGGTATATTTTGTTTTCCTTTTCAGATGATTTTTCTCTTATTCTTACCCGTGGTTTTATTGAATTGCATCATCAGCAGTGCCTATTTATCATTATCTCCCGCTAGTTGGCATTCTACAAATACAGATCTCATTATCTCCCGCTAGATGGCATTCTATAAATACTCATCTATCTGATATGGGCATCCTGGGTACAGAACCGAACCACTTTCCTACGCGACAACCGTTACTTTGAATTTAAAACAAAAAAAAAAGGTTTACCCAATAAAACGCTACCTCGTGCAATTCACTCAACTATGGTCACCAGTTTAGAGAAATCTGTTGCTAAAGCATGTCTCATTTCTCCTCAAACGTATTGATACGTAAAAGCTATTTTCAACATTGCTACTTTATAGAGCGTAATATTACAGTCAGCCCGCTTTCGGGGCTAGTAGTGATACGTCATATAAGACCGTCGTATCTTCGAAGAATATGACATGCGCAGACAACGATACAGATCTATCTATATCTGGGCATCCTGGGTAAAGAAGCAGCTAGACTACTTATCTACGCGACAACTACAATAAACGTGTACTCAATAGAACGCTACCTGATGCGATTCATTCAGCTATGATCAGCAGTTTGGAGATATCTGGAGCTAGAACAGGCCTGATTTCTTCTCAAACGTATTGATAAAAGCCATTGTGTTCATTGCTGCTTTATAGCGCGTATTACTACAATCCCTCTCAATATTGGGGGAAGTGCTGCGTCCTATAAGACAGGTCAAATCCTCGAAGAATATGACATGCACAGACAACGGCAAATTTATTGATGAAAGTACCAATAACCCAAGCCCGACCAAACTATTTCCGAAGATTACTGATAGTCAATGCGAAAAGATTCACTCACCTCTCTTACCGCTGGTCAATATTTCAGCGATAGTCATATTGGAGAGCAGTCAATGGCTTTGGTAGATTATTACGCGAGGTACATATACTGGTATTGAAAACTATATGAAGCATGTAGAGGGTGCACTGGCCTCCTCGATATAATTTTAACAATGTTGAAAACGGCGATTGATACCTTCAAACAGTCATACAAACAAATCACTGTATAACCTGTCGAAAACGACCGGAGCCAATCATGTAGTGTATTGATACTTATAGAACTGCATTTGCATTTTGAAGCAACAACATACTTTATTTACGCCAAGGTACAAAGATAAATCAAAGCGTTGAGAACGCTGAAGTGGTATTTGTTAAGGAAGCCGTTGTGTGGAATTAATATTTTGAAAGAAATAGAGAAATATAATTCAAAATATTACAGACTTGAAAGTCAACCAACTAAGAAAGTGAATACTTTTTTGCTTGAAAAGAGAGTACTCATGACATACGTAGGATTATTTGTGTATTGGTAGTCTCCCTTTGGTCATTAGGAGGAGTCAGGAGTAACGTACCTTAACAGTACGATGCATGATGAATAAACAGAGAAACCATGTGAATATATAGAATAGAATTAAGTTTGTACCTGAAGACTATGGTTTTGAAATATATTTGGTTAACATTTAATTTCAAACATTTTAATCAATTATTTCGATCTATAAATATTTATGCCCAATTAAATGGAGCAGCGAACAATCAGGGGATGAAAAAGCCATGGGGCGAACTGGTTTTAGAAAGAAAAAGCTCAGGGCCAAGCGATTTTGTATCATTGCGCCAATAAAGAAGGCTAAGAGTGAGTGAAGCTATTTCCAATCAAAAATTAGTATTTCCACGATCGATGGCCTCACACGGTGTAATTTAAGATGCCATTTCCAATTACATATTTAAGTGATACCAAAAAACTCATTTTCCTGAGGAAAAAAACTAGTTTAACTGGATTTATTTTCTTCGGCTTTGCACAAAATACAATACATGGTCTTCAAAATTCAATATTGAACTCATAGTGGTATTGTCTTCGACAAATACCACAAAAATTAGGAAATATAAACATGCTAAATTGACTATACATAAAAGTCATGGTTGATATAGGAAGAAATGGAGAGAAAGGAAGTAGAGTGTGTATGCTGAATATGGAATACCTTAGGGCCATAGCTTATGATTTTTTTTTTTTTTATTTTGAACGCGATGCGCGATAAGTACGATTGTGATAACGAGATAGTGCGATGGTGATAACGAGATACATGTAGTACGATGGTGATGACGAGACAGTACAATGGTGATAACGAGATAGTACGATGGTGATGACGAGATAATACGATGGTGATAACGAGATAGTATGATGGTGATAATGGCTTTGTACAATAAACAACCAGCTTTGAATATGGGCACTGAAACCTTCAGATTTTACAATTACAATTGTAAAAAACTAAAAATTATCGGTGGTTGGCCCTGGGTCTGAGTTTCAGAAATATTGGTTACTAGATTAACCTTTACGTATACTGTTAAGCCCGACCCACTGACCTTTTGCGGACAGTGTAGATCAAGATGAGACTGCACGTTTTGTGCAGTCTGATTTTTAATCTACACCGTCCGATAAGGAGATACTGTACCACTGAAATAGTTATTGAAGTCTTTGAAATAGCTATATTTCGGTTTTTAATGTCAAATTGTAAATTTAATTTTAGTTATTTTGCAAGGTAAAAAATAAAAGCATCAAAGATAACAAGTGAGCACTGCCCTGGTAAAAAGGGGCTTATTTCATCCTCGTGATGAATATCGTCAGGTTATACCAAACAGGTAAATTGCACAATTCTAGATTCATAAAGTCAAGTTTGTCTTACAACCAACATAATTATGAGATAGACGAGTCCTTGGACATGCAGAAATTTACAACTTACTTTTGACTTAGGCATACGTTGACAGGATTGATGGTAAGCCATTGGTTGATACATCTATTCTTCTTATAGACTGGTTGCATAACTAGGTGCATTGCACAGCGAGATGTTTGTAATAGGGTGGACTTTCCAATATTTTTTTAGATTACTTTTGAAGGAGTTAACGGTAAGTGAGACCACAGAAATTTGACATACTATAACCAAAATAAATGATCAAATATGAAAAAAAAATCTCCCCTATAATATAAACACAAGGAATCCAACGTCTCGATTGCCGGCGCTAGCACAAGACAGCCTTTCCCACCCAAAGTCACCCACGAAACAAATATTGATCATAATTTCCTTAATAGCCTAGCGATAGACAACACAAAAATGTACCTGCGACATTCGGCGATTCCTCAGTAGATACCTTTTAACTGCAGATATCTGTCATGTTTCACAATTTTTTTTAAAAAAAAATTCTATTAATCGAGGAGGCCATTCGCTGACGTCACGGAAAGTGCCAGGAAGCGTATTTTCGGATTACGTATTCTATTATTTTTTTTTCGTTTGTAGATATATTTATGGACATCACATGATACTTAAGATTTTTCTAGAAGTAATTAACAAAAGTATTTGACCGTATCTCTTTTAAAGAAAAGATATTTGACTCTGTACGTAATCCGAAAATACACTTCCTGGCCCTTCCTGGGAATCCCGTGACGTCAGCGAATGGCCTCCTCGATGGATAGAAATTGTCAAAAGAAATGTAAAACATGACGGATATCTCCGCTTAAAAGGGGTCTACTGAGGAATCGCCGAATGTCGCAGGTACATTTTTCTGTTGTCTATCGCTAGGCTATTTAAAGGAAATTATGATCGAGGTTTGTTTCGTGGGTGATTCTGGGTGGGAAAGTCTGTCTTGTACTGGCGCAGGCAATCGAGACGTTGCATTCCTTGTGTTTATATTATATAGAGGAGATTTTTTTTTTTCATATTTGATCATTTATTTTGGTTATAGTATGTCAAATTCCTGTGGTGAGATGATGTTATGAATAGGCAGGGAATTCCAATAGCTAACCACTCGAATACTATTAGAGGTATTCTTACGTACATGTAGTTTCTTTGAATAATCAAAGGTCGCACAAGCAATAATAAAGTTGTGAAAGTCAGTGATGATCTGCAGATGAGACGAGCCCTTATCGCTGGCATAAGAACTTAATTAATATATAGAAATAGAAAGATTGTCAAAGATAACTGGATCATTATTCTGTATTCATGGTCCGTTCTACATGTGAAACATTTGCTTAACATTAACCATATACCACTTTTTTTCGTGGGGAGGGGTGGGGAAGGGGTCCGAAACATGCGGATCTATCTTTTGCGCTTGCTGTTTGGGAAACCTGTTTTGAGTACTAACAGTGCTTTGAAATAATCCTGGCGAGAAATTGACCAATGAAAATCTTTGTAACATCAGACACGGAAATGTAAAGTAGCTTTACTTCCGGTCGGCAAAACTCCCATCTCAAAGCGACAGAACATAATAGTTCATTTATACGAGAAAACGCTGCGGAAACACGATGATTTTATTGGAAATCAAAAACAGAATCGTCGAGGAAACGCTAACGGCAAAAATAAAAAATGCACAAGAAGGGTATGGCTGGATTCCTTTATCGAACAATAACTCACTTCCGTGTTCAGAGCTGCTGAACGAAGTTGGCGAAGAAAACGTTTTTTTTTTCTTCTTTACCTCGCTAAATTGAATAAGTTGTCGAACCAACCTTTTCAGAGCCTTTGGCATAACCCCGAGAACTCGCCCTTTAAAGGTGGCCCTTCAGATTTTGGGACGAAAATTTTACAAAAACGCAAAAAAATCATCCTTATACTCCCAAAGCCTTTTAATTTGAATTCATAAAACCCCAGTAGTCCAAAACCATCCAACAACACGAGAAATTAGAGATTTACTACAGCCCAGATTGACACCAACGGGAGACACGTTCTATTTTAAGATGATCAATTCTCTCATTTACATACAGGAATACACATACGAAGTTTAAACATAGCGTCGGAAGAAGACATTATGGAAAATAATTATTACATGTTTGTTTTGTAATGGAATTTAAGTGTTATTAGTCACGTGCAAGTAACTTGACATTCCCACAATGCTATTTTGATTTTTGGCGCAGAATCTAAAAATAGCTTAAGAGGCTATGTAGCCTTTTAAGGGAATACCGTCAATTTTTTTTTTTTTGTAATATTATGATTCTTAATTATTGATGATTTGTATTATTTTTTCATATGAATTTCAGTGATATATATATATATATATATATTTTAATTTGGTGAGATGTAACAATCCTAAATACCCACCTTTAAGCAGGGCTCCCGCTGTCGATCGCCAGTGGCGCCAAATGCGAAAATTTAGAGAAAATGGCACCAAAAATGAAGCACTGGCGAATGTATTGGCGACAAGTAAATGTCTATAAACTATCCTCTGACATACACAGTACGTATCAAGTGTAAAGGAAGCCCGCATAACTGTTTATCACACCTTATCAGGCTGGCATTCATTAACGGTCTTGTCTAAATTCCACACCATACAAGTTTGCATACACACCACTGCTAAACAATCAAATATCAATACTTCGTCACGCCCCTTTGAGCACCCGTATCAAACCAATCAGTTATCAGATACAAGATTTAGTCGCCGCCCATAATTTCTAAAGCAACGCCTTCAGTATGCCTTACCTGGTTACCTGGTCTACATCCTTTAGCAGGGTAGAAATTTGTCGTGTGTATTTATCGATGTTGTTTATGAAAAACATGGTAATGGGATAGATCTGCTTATCTAGCGTAAAAATGACAGATTTTGGAGTTAGTTGCTACATATACCGAAAATTTTATGCATAATAATGCCGAAAACAATTTCTGAAAATTAACTGATATGAAAAAATGGATCGTCGAAAAAGCGTGAAAACCCATGACAAAACAACATGTCAGTTTGACGTTGTCCGATCAAAAGCATTTCAGACTGTCTTTAGCTTCGATGATGACTTTAAACAGTAAGTTTACACAAATAAATGTATAAAACTCTAAAGTAGGTGCTAAAATATGTCTTCTAATGAGGAAAAACACGGATGATTTTATGATGTGAAAATACTGAATGAATGGGGGGGGGGGGGGTGTTACACTTTGTAGGCCACTTTGTCTTAGTGATAGTACAGGAACAAGTAACTATATAGGACACTCATACTGAGAGAAAAGACCAGAATAAAAGGACCTTTTAAAAAAATAAACTTAAGTATTTTTTAGCATAAAGGAAATGATGTTGTAACCCTTCACCACACAATCCCAAATTTCTTCCTGAAATTCTTAAAAACTGACAGAATTCTAACAGATTGGCAGCCATAGAATTAAGGAGCTGTATTACTTTTAAAATACAAATTCTATGTCCCTGCAGCTCAAAACCTTGAAAGCATTGGGGAAAAAGAAACAGTAAGCTTGTACAGCACTACTGAGCAATGTATTTAGAAGCTTTAGCATTGGCCAATAAACTGAAGTATCTAAAGCACTATGTGGCTACCTCTGTTGGCTCCTACTGGCCCCAATTTTTATGAAGTGGCGAATTTGATGGCGCAAAAATTAAAACTTGCAGGGGAAGCCCTGCTTTAAGGATAAATTCCAAAAAGAAAATGGACATGAATCAATAAATAAGTGATTAAAATTCATTTTTGAACTAAGTTCAGTTAAAGTTCTCATTGATTTTTTGTAATTTGCCTTTTACTTGACACTGCAAGATCTGAAGAATTTGTAAACAAACACTCAGTACTAATGTGAAACCATTAATATTTGTTGAGTACTAATTTTCATTGATTTCGTGGGTAGGTAAGTCCACGAATTCAAGTTCCCGACGAAAGATAGGTCCTTGGCCCACTTTAACTAAGTTGGGTTCGGCTTCATTGATAACGAACATGACGACGCCAAAGTTAAAATGTACACACTATTGAATAGAAAGTTATTTACACCTTAGATTATTAATTTTTTGTTCCTATAAAGATGTCGTTGAGACTTAACAATTACCGAGTAAAAATAGTGATTTTTTTCATTGCCTTAACTTCATTTCGTTTTCTATTATCCCGGCGACGATGACGTTATAAACACTATTGGAAAATTACCTATACGCATCGAGTCAAGTAATCCATGTTTATTTTTTACTGTTGCATTTCGGCTGCGAGGACTATTTTTTTGCAAACAGCCAAACCAATTTTCTGCTGACTACACAAAACATGTGACACGACTGCCCAGGTGTTCTTGAAACAGCCCTTTCTAAATGCAATGTGACCATAGATTTCGTGGGGTAAAACAGTTATAAATTAGTACAACAAACGTTTGTTTTACAACCCTCGTGCTCGAATGACCTAAACATTACGTCATAGATCTACCCCAAATCAAAGTTTTACTGCAAACGTGTGTGTACCTTCGACAGGCATAAAATCATGTTGACGGATGGCTTTTTTTTGTTTTATATTTCGGTCGTTCTAATATTGAATCTGGTGATGACAAGATGGCGGATTTCAACATGTTGTTGGACGGTGTCAGATTAAACAGAACTTAAAGTCTGATCGTCGATCTATCCCATCCAGTTGAACAATGGCTTAGCTCGTATTAGAAAGCAACTTTTGGAAGTCGTACAAGATTAAGTGGAAGCCGAAACTTAGATCTCCTACAATTTTGACCCTTCATGATTGTTCTAAATATAGATCTAGATGCAAATTTGTCGGAGTTTACACTTATTATTTCGGACACACTTTTGGACAACAAAGTAAAATGTTTCATTTCAGTAATGATAAACGACTGGAGATCTAAACAAAAGATCTCTTTCCTTCTGTCACAATATATCGGCGAATATGCGGTAAGCAGTCTTGTTTTCCTAAGTGACCCAGACATTTGGAAAGGGTAGCTTTGGAAGTCAGCAGTTTCAAAGCAGACAAGTCTGAAAACGTCGTATCTTTTACGGCTTAAAATTTGACTGTAAACTGTGACTACAGGATTAAATAATAACGGTGTAAATTGTAAATAATTACGCATGTCTTAATTGATGGACTCGAGACCGGCGATCAGATTATCAGATAAAGTGTCATAAGCTTTACACCCTTTACACTCGATACGATAACTGTATACTTGTCATCGATCGAGTCCCGTCTTATGTTATCTTTTTTTTTTTTCTTTGAAAAACTTTATTAATGGACAGTTTAGTTTTTTCTTTTACTAGAAAAGAATGGTTTTGGAAATGGAAAATCAACGAATTTACGGTCCAACGAAAATGCCGAATTTGAAAAATCCATGAAATTTCATACCACCAAAATTATATGAATCCACAGTATATGATATGTAGTAAAAGAGGCAGGGATAATTTCTATCACGAATAGTTGTTACTTTGTACCTGTTTGTTGTTAAACATTAATCAATGTACCTACATGTATTTGTAGATCAAAGCCAGACACTGTTGACATTACAGTTGCAGATTTTGACGGCGTTTTATTTCACATTTCAAACCCAGGGGGTGATAAAACCAAAATAACAGTAAGTGATTACAAGTTAGCAGCTGTTAGCTGTTTCCAGTATGGATCATTTTTTCAGCAATCCCAAGTTTTAATGGCCTAGACAGGGAAGGCATTTTGAAAACATCATAGATAAAGGAGAAAATACTGGCAGCTGATATTTTTTCTTATTCCCTCAATTTTTGTGTGACATTAAAGACAATCTCATAAAATTATGAGCAACACAGAACATGAATTTAGCATTTTCCAATGCTTTTGCTACATGGAATGTCTGTAATTGTTAATTGCTTAATGGTTACATCAAGAAAATTTTGGACAGCATAGGCAAAAGTTGGGATGGCAGATTCTATGGAGCTGTAATTGATCTGTTTTGTCAGGTATAATTATGAAAAAGTCGGCATTTTTCAGTTAACCCTTTACCAAACAATCCCTGGTTTTTACGACCCTGACAAAGAAGACTTTTGAAAACATTGTGGGAAAAGGAGAAAATGCTGGTCATCAGCATTTTCTCCATTTCCCACAATGTTTTCTACCCTGTTGGAAACAAATCTAAATTTGTGAGTTAAGTTTATTTTGTCCTCTGTAATTGCTTTTAATTTAGCCAAGTCTAAAATTTTGTCGTGTGGTAAAGTGTTAAAAAAGTGCTATTACACTACATCCATTATGATTGAGATCCTACTAGGCTCAGAGTTGGAGTGCAGTACATATATTTGAAACTTGGGAGAGTGGGTTCAATCCTCAATGAAGGTGCTGGATTTTTCATGTGATTGTCCTCGATAAAACATTTCAGAGCCCCTGCCTAGTGTGAATAAAACCCATGACATATACAGATATGAGAGCTGTTGCAGTGATGAAAGTGAAATTATGTCGAAAACTGAGTAAATCATTAAGTCATGTTGAATTGTTGTTTTTTTTCCTGTCATATTCAAGTCTAGACTTTTCAGTTATCTCCATCTGTTTTGTACTTGCAGGTCAGCATTTCATTGAAATTTTACGAAGATTTGCAAGAGCATGGAGCTGATGAGGTAGGTGACATGAGAATATAGAAAAATAGAGAATCTTTTATTCTGGCAATGCAGATTTTATGAAGTAGAAAACCAGTGAGCTTAAACCTTCAACTCTACCAAACAGTCCCTGGTTTTTACAACCCTGAGATAGAAGTTATCTGCAAACATTGCTGGAAAAGGAGAAAATGCTGGTAACCAGCATTTTCTCCTTTTACCACAATGTTTTCTGTCTTGCTGGGAACAAATTTCAATTTTTGAGTGAGGTTTATTTTGTCGTCTGCAAAGTGCTTTCAATTTGGACCAGTCTAAAGTTTTTCTGCTTGGTAAAGAGTGAACTGATCACCAGATGAAATGTTTTTGTAGAAGACAACCTGATAAAATATGGATTATGCAAATGAATTGAGGTTTACTACCGAAAATACTTAATAACGGTTAAAATTTTGTTGTCCGATGCAGAATTTAGGTTAGCGAAAAAACTTCTCCCTTGCTCCGCAAAACTTCTCCCTGAATTCTCAGGAGGGAGAAGTCACTTCTCCCTAAATTTCTGGGCTAGCTTGATCCCTGATAACCCTATTGCACACTATCTTTAGTTTTGATAACCCCAGAGAAGAATGCCATTGAAAACATCAAAAAGGTTACCAGCATTTTCACCTTCTCCCACAGTGTTTTCAATCTCTCCATAATCAACTTTCAGTGCTTGACTCACAATCATTTGTTTTTTACAAGTGCATTGAATTTGGACACGAAAAAAATCTTATTGTCCAGATGTTTACCACATCACAAGATTTAAGACAAGTCCAGATTCAAAGGATGAGAAAAGAAGTTTTCTCCAATTTCCACAATATTTTCCACTTTTTTTTCAGTGAGAAGATCTATCATTTAAGGCTTTACCACACAACCCTGTCTTTTAATGACTAAGAAAGAAGCCTATAGAAAATATTGTGGGAAAAGGAGAAAATGCTGGTAACCAGCATTTTCGCCTTTTCCCACAATATTTTCTACCCCACCAAAGAAATCATTATAATAACAAGATTTGATTTGTCATCTGCAGATGCTTTGACTTTGGTCCAGTCAAGAAATGTGTCATTTGGTAAAGGGTGTAACTACAGTTTATCTGATATCTGCAAATGAGTTGAAAATATTTTGTACCTTGTATCCAGTAAAGAAAACCCCGACTGAAAAAAAAGTAATAAAAAGTTTCAATCCAAGTCAGCTGGTTGGGACTGTGCAGGCCGATGTGGCAGATGCATAAAACCCCCTTTTCAAACAGCATGAGTGATATAGATATGTGGATAGACTCAGAGCTAAGAGGGAGTGATGGCATTCTTAATCCATTGTTTCTCTCCAAAACCCTATGTTGTGAGTACTCATTAGAATCGTCTTGATGAGATGACTTGTTTCTTAAATTGTTAAAACCAAGGATAATTTGAGACCAAGTAGAAACCTATAGAAAAACAGTGTAAAGTTGTGTTTGTGTTATAATGACTTAAATATATTTTCAGTTAATTAAAAGAGAATATGAGGGACTTCTCACAGCCACAGAGAAAGGTAATTTTATACTGCACTGAGCGGAATTTTGTACATGCTTATTGTTGTTAAATGAATTGTGAACAATCAATGGACTTAAGCTTCAAGTTTGCTATCTTTAGTTCAAAGATGATCATAGAGTAAAACTCTAATATTGCGAATTTAAGGGGACTGCCAGATTTACCAGCATACTAATTAAATAAGAATAGCTTACAGACTTTGAAAATGACAAAACATGTAATTTAAAGTGCTCTGTTAAACATTAACCCATTACAAGATAACAAGACTTTAGCCTTGTCCAAATAGAAAGCATTTGCAGATGGCAATTGCAGTGTGGCTCAAATGGTGCAGTCTTACTTTGTTGGGTAGAAAACATTGCAGGAAAAGGAGAAAATGCAGGTTTCCAGGATTTCCTCCTTTTCCCAAAATGTTTTCAAACCCAGGATTGTTTGATAAAGGGTGAATTAGAATTGAAAAAATGGCTAGTGATTACTTTGGCTACCGAAGGAATTGTGGGAAATTTTACTTTGATGGGCAGTGTGTCACAAAGCTTTCATGCACAAAATTCAAGAAGGTTTGAACATTTGGTTTATTTCAATTTTGACATTCTGGGAATTCTTTGACTATACCTTGTACATTGATGTTCACAGGGTACAATGTGACCTTGCTGTTTGACCTTGAAAACATTCCACCAAATCATGAGGAGCTGGTAACAAAAGCTGGACTTTTGAAGAGGAACTGCTTTGCGTCAGTATTTGAGAAATACTTCGCCTTCCAGCAAAAGGGAGAAGCTGGCAAAAAACAAGCTGTAATTCACTATAGGGACGATGAAACTATGTGAGTATGAATTAGAATACATTTGTCAGGTCCCTAGCCTCAGCTCAAATAGGAGATTTTTCTCTATCAGAAAGTAGTGCGGTCTACATGGCCCTGTGATGAAGATGTAGGATTATAACCTCTAAGCCCCTAATCTCAGTACAAGTAGGGAAATTTTTTTCTACCAGAAAGTATTGGGGTCTATATTAACCTGTGATGAAGATGTAGGATTATAACCTCTAAGCCCCTTATCTCAGTACAAGTAGGGAATTTTTTTTCTACCAGAAAGTATTGGTGTCTATATTGCCCTGTGATGAAGATGTAGAATTATAACCTCTAATTCTCCAATCTCAGTACAAGTAGGGAATTTTTCTCTACCAGAGAGTAGTGGGGTCTATATGGCCCTGTGATGGAGATGTAGGATTATAACCTCTAATTCCCCAAACTCAGTACAAGTAGGAAATTTTTCTCTACCAGAAAGTATTGATGTCTTTATTGCCTGTGATGAAGATGTAGGATTATAACCTCTAATTCCCCAATCTCTGTACAAGTAGGGAATTTTTCTGTCAGAAAATAGTTGGGTCTGTATTGCTCTGTGATGAAGATGTAGAATTATAACCTTTGATCCCCCAATCTCATTACAAGTAGGAAATTTTTCTCTACCAGAAAGTACTGGTGTCTATATTGCCCTGTGATGAAGATATAGGATTATAACCTCTAATTCCCCAATCTCAGTACAAGTAGGGAATTTTCTCTGTCGGAAAATAGTGGGGTCTACATTGCCCTGTGATGAAGATGTAGGGTTGTAGCCTCAAAACTCCCAGCACAAGTGTCAGCACTGGTAGGAATTTTTTCTGCCAGAAAATAGTGGAGTCCACATGGTCCTTTGATGAAGATGTAGGATTGTGGACTCGAGACTGCCATTCTCAGCACAAGTAGGAAATTTTTGTCTGTCAGAAAATAGTTGGGTCCACATTGCCCCGTGATGAAGATGTAGGGTTGTAACCTCTAGGCCATTGGTTTCAAGTCTCTTTTGAGGCACTGGGGATTTTGTGGGAGTGTTCTTTGGTTTCACACTTCAGAGCCCCAGCCAAGTATCATGACATACATAAGGAAGCTATTGTAATTATAATGTTGGAAATGATGTTGAAAGTGGTGTGAAAGATTCAGTCATTCTGTGGGAAAATGTTTCTGCAGCTATTATGGCTGTATGTACAGAATAGTCTGTCTATTTACTTTTTACCAAACTACATAATTTTAGACTTGTCCAAATTGAAAGTATTTGCAGACGACAAAATATGCGTTACTCAAAAATTGAAACTTGGCTTCAGAAGAGTAGATATCATTGTAGGAAAACAAGAAAAAGCTGGTAACCAGCATTTTCTCCTTTTCTGACGATGTTTTCGGAAGGTTTCTTACCCTGCGTCGTAAAAACTAGGGATTTTTGGGTAAATGGTTAACTCTTAACCACACGAGAAAAATTTAGACTTGTCCAAATTAGAAGCATATGCAGACAACAATTCAATTATGTCTCAGATTATGGTGTTTTTGCTTTGATAGGCATTTTCTCCTTTTCCCACAATGTTTTCAAGAGTCTTTCATCCCAGAGTTGTTAAAACTAGGGATTGTTTTGGTAAAAGGTTAAGGCACTCGAGCATTAAAGGCTGGGCTCATTTGTAACTTGACTGTTTTTGAAAAATGTGTTAAGGTATTGTAATCAGACTTGTGACTTCTATATCATGTGAAAATTTGTTCTCATTTTACTGTCATTTAGTTTAAACATAGTTTATTCATATAATTTACATAGACTAGTTTAACATAAATTTAAACAAGAAAAGTATCAGAATGTAGTCATTTCCGAAGGTACTTCAAGCATGGCTATTAAGTTTTGAAGGGAAAAGGGGGGGGTGGCAATACATGTAGGGAAGATAATTCACAAAATCATTTTTGACATAATTTACAATGCTGAGATAGAAGCCTTTTGAAAATATTGTGGGAAAAGGAGAAAATGCTGGTAACCAGCATTTTCTCCTTTTCCTACAATGTTTTCTACTCTGCTGGAAACAAATTTCAATTTTTGAGTTACATCTACTTTTGCATCTGCACTTGCTTTCAATTTGGACCAGTCTAAAATTTTGTTGTTTGGAAAAGAGTTAAACTTTTTGAATTATGCATAACCAATATTTTTTCTAGAAGCAACTGCAGCCCAGTATTGGCCCCTTCTACAACATTCCTATATAGTATGGAAAATGGACATACTTATAGATTTGATGCTTTCATTCACAAGAAAATATGGTGGTGAAAGGAGAAAATGCTTGTGTCACACAAAATAAGAAGATATATTAACACTCAGGCTGCTAAGCGAGACTCACTGACCTTTTGCCAACAGTATAGATCAAGATCAGACTGCTCAGACTGTGCAGTCTGATCTTTGATCTACACTGTCTGATAACAAGATAGTTTTCCCTAAAACATAACATTGACAAAGCAATGCTTTGGTTTTTACTATCAAATCGAATATTTTATTTTGGTTATTTAGCAGAATAAGGGTTAAATCAGTTTATTACAGAAATTTCTGCATCAACAATAATACAATCATTGACAAATTTTCTATTGTATGTTTATAGGTATGTCCAGGCTAGCAAAGATAGGGTGACTGTTATATTTAGTACCATTTTCAAAGATGATGATGATGTTGTTATAGGAAAAGTTTTCATGCAGGTGAGTTTTAGACTGTTCCTCATTTGAAATATGCAAAGCAGGGATATCTCATAATTATGAATGATAATTGAATAATTCATTAATTCTTTTATGCTTTACTGTAGTTTATGGAAATGTAACAGTGAATTATAGTCTTATAATTCAGCAGTGAATGCTATAATTCACAGGTGAATGTTATGAATGTTATGAACATTACCATGGATACTTACAGAACATGATTGAGTTTCAACTCTTTACCAAACAGTCCCGACTTTTAATGACCCATGAAGAAAAGGACTTTGAAAACATTGTGGGAAAAGGAGAAAATGCTGGTAACCAGCATTTTCTCCTTTTCCCACAATGTTTTCTGTCCTTCCTCAGACAAATTTCAAATTTTAAGTCATGTTCATTTTGTTGTTTGCAAATGCTTTGAATTTGGGCAAGTCTAAAATTTGATTGTTTGGTAAAGAGTTAAGTGGGGGAACATCAGGTTATATACCATAGATTTTTCAGACATGATTTTTCTAAATCTGCCAATAGATTTCATATACAAGACTAGGAAAAAAGCAAAAACTTTGAATATGAATGACTTGATTTGGATCTACATTTCTTCCAGAGAGTTTTCAAAAAATGAAGTGCGCCGTAACAGCTGTGTTGTTAAACAACCATGCCATAAGATCAAAGATATATGAAAACCAATTCATTAAAAAAGATGGCTGTTTCTGTCCTAACTCTTTACAAAATGACAAAATTCAATGTTAACCAAAAATTGAAATTAGTTTTGGAAGGATAGAAAACATTATGGGAAAAGGAGAAAATGCTGGTTACCGGCATTTTCTTCTTTTCCCATGTTTGAAAAAGGTTTCTCTCTTAGGGATGGTAAAAGTCAGGATTGTGTGGTAACGAGTTAAGTAACCGATGGTTATTCCAATGCGCTTTATTGGAGACAGATGTTCTAGTGATTATTCTAGACCAGGCAAAAGGGCAGGGAGGCAGGAAAAAGGGGCAGGGAGGCAGGAAAAAGGAGCAGGGAGGAACATTGCCTTGTTGAATGACTCCTCATATTAGATTAAGGCAAATCAGTATCCTTCACTCTTTTCGAAACAAGTTCTAACTATAACTTTGGATATGAATTGCATATTAAAGAAAAGAATAAGGAAAGATTCTTATCAACTCATAGACTCAAAGCAACACAATCTGACTATACAGGTTTTGATTGCCATGTAATTTATGATTCCATGATGCACTGTCAGACTTAGCTTTAATGTAGTAGACCCGTAACACTTCTGATGTAGCATGGAATAAAAGTTCTTGATAGTTGATAAATACAGATTTATACAGATAAAATACTTATGCATATTTTAGACCGACTAGAAATGCCTTTGATGTCTCTTAAAAACAATTGTTGATACTTTTGTTAGTTTTCAGAAAAGGGAGGTAATTATTAATTTGCTTTGTAATGAGAATACAATGGTTTTGGATTTATAAATAATAATTTTAGGAAGGAAAAAAAGGAAAAATTGGCTCAGTTAATGTAGTACAATAATACTCATTTTAGCAAATTTTGTAGGATAATAATATTGTGGAAATAGCTGTTTTCTATTACAGGTCAACTACCTAACTTCTCGTCAGATAACAAAAAATGTCCAGAATAATTATAAAAAAAAAACCCTTCTTCTCAGCTGTTTTACGAAATGACAATAATTTTGATTAAAAAAAATAAAAAAAACTTAATTATTACATAGAAAGAATTAAAAAATGTGTAGGCAGGCCTACTGATGGAGTAGTGTACTACTTCATAGCCATTCTATAAATAGACTGCTAAAAATAGAACACTGCAATGCAGATTTTACTTTAAAAAAAAATTGCCGATGCTCACGGCGGGGAATCACGTGACACAACAACAACAACAATGACCGTTATTTGAAAAAATTCCCCAACTTCAGGTAAGAAAATCTTCGATAATTCCGTTAATACGTGACCGATTGGAATTTGGTTTGAAGCAGAGAAGGCGGAAGGACCACGGGGATTTGCTTGATGCGTTAGATTTTTTAAACAACACCTGATAAAAGAGTTATTGACGAGCAAACAAATTATCCAGGGTAAACAATTTGTTTGCTCGTCAATAACTTTTTTATCAGGTGTTATTTAAAAAATCTAACGCATCAAGCAAATCCATGGAGACCTTCCGCCTTCTCTGCTTCAAACCAAATTCCAATCGGTCATGTATTAACGGAATTATTGAAGATTTTCTTACCTGAAGTTGGGGAAATTTTTCAAATAACGGTCATTGTTGTTGTTGTTTTGTCACGTGATTCCCCGCCGTGGATGCTTGAATAGCAAACATCGAGTAATTTCAAGATAGTTGGCAACTTGGTTTACCATCCATACTTGTAATTTATGCAAAAAATATACGGAATGATAATCTCCAGCTGTAATAAGAGTTAATTCAGCTTTATTTTAAAACCATTCAAGTATTGATAAATTTCACTGATTGTGTGACGTCATTTAAAGAAATTAGCAGACGTTAAAGTACCTGTGGGGGAAAAAAGTCAGGGTTTCGAGGGATAAAGGGATGGTTTAGCAAGTTAATGACAGAGAAGGATTATAACACCCTGCTGTCCTGTCTTAACTGACGAAGTTGATAAAGGATAATTAGTGTCACCCTTAGTCTTAGATTGGCTGTATTTCATGAACATGGTCAGGTCGGAAGAAATTTATGGCGACTTTTTGTGACTGTGCAAGCTTGACGAGACAGAGCCGAGACACTGAAGATGAGTTTTTTGCCCATGTAGCCCGGTGGTTTCTTCTGAAGCCAGAACAATACACAAACAAGTATTTGATAAGGGCAACAGGGCGGGTATTCACAGATTCGAGGGCAGAAGGGCGGAGTGAAAAAGGGGCAGGGCGGCGCGCCCTGCTATTCCGCTCTAGAATAAACACTAATGTTCAGAGTATCAGACTTCACAACTCAAATTACCCTATTGTAAAAAGACCCCTAATTGCACTGTACGGACTACGTTGCAGTAGAGAAATTATTTGAAGAAACAGCGCTCAACAAAGGCTTGTTTTATCCGAGACGTTTTCTGCAGATTTGGAATTATTTTATGCTGCTGAATAATAATTGTGCCATCTTATATTTAGGCATATATGGATGCTTAGATTTGCATCCTGTAAAATACTGCTGTAGTGTTCAGGGTTAATGTGATTAACCCTTTCCCAAACGAAAAACTTTTGGACTAGACCAAATTCAAAGCATTTGCAGACAACAATTCAACTCTTGCTGAAAAGATAATTTCTGTCTATGATAGGGTGGAAAACATTGTGGGAAATGGAGAAAATGCTGGTTACCAGCATTTTCTCCTTTTCTCACAATGTTTTCAAAAGGCTACTATTCCAGACCCGTAAAAACCGGGTATTGTTTGGGAAAGGGTTAACCCATTACCACACAATCCCTACTTTTGACGCCCCTGAGAAAGAAACCTTTTGAAAACACTGTAGGAAAAGGAGAAAATGCTGGTAACCAGCATTTTCTCCTTTTCCCACAGTGTTTTCTACCCTTCCCAGAACAATTTTCAATTTTTCAGTCACCTTTGTTTTGTCGTCTGCAAATGCTTTCAATTTGAACCAGTCTAAAATTTTGTCGTGTGGTAAAGAGTTAAGGATAAAGGATTAACCCTTTACCACATAATCCCGACTTGTGAAAAAAGGAGTTTGAAAACATTGTAGGAAAAGGAAAATGATTACCAGCATTTTTTCCTTTTCCCACAATGTTTTCTACCCTTCCCAAATCTAATTTCGATTTTTCAGTCACATTTATTTTGTCGTCTGCAAATGTGTTCTATTTGTACCACTCTATAAGATTTGTGGCTTGCTAAAGAGTTAAGGTGTGTGTCCACTGTTTTTGCAGGAATTCAAGGAAGGCAGAAGAAACTTTCAGCAAGCCCCACAGGTGCTCTTTAGTCATAAAGACCCTCCAACAGAATTACAAGGAACGGATGCCAGGACAGGAGAAAACATTGGCTACATTACCTTTGGTATTGACTTTGGCGTTGAGACTTATCAAATGGTTATACCCCCTCAAAAGGAATGTTTTTGAGGGGTATACTGGAATCAGCCTGTCTATCCATTTGTCGGTCCATGTGTCTCTCCGTGTGTCCCTCTGTGTACAAAATACTGTCAAAGCGCTGGCAGGGGTATATAGTCACGTTCAGTGACAGCTTTAGTTTAGTTTTACAATTTTGTTTGTTTGGTATTAGATATGGCTTACTGCTTTTTTAGTCAAATCATCGTGGCTAGTGTATGTATTTTTCTATACCAAAGCTATAGCTACTTTCCCACATAAACATTGTTAAAAGCATGCCGATTTGTGAGACAGAAATGATGCTTATTGCATAGGCTATCAGTATTATCCATCATATTTTTGTTGGTTGGGGGGAAGGGAGACCTATAAGGACAGCATAAACTAAGCTATCATACATTAATCCTTTGCCAGACAATGAATTATAGATTTAACCAAATTGAAAGATGAACTGCTGGTGGCCAGCATTTTCTCCTTTTCTCACAATATTTTCAAAAACTATTGACTCCTTTTAACCCTTTCCTAAAGGATAAGTTTTGGACCCATCCAAATTGAAAGAGTTTGCAGATGACAATTTTAGATTTGGAGAAAACGGCAGAAAGTTCTCAAAAAGGGTAGAAAACACTGTGGGTAAAGGGAGAAATTGCTTGTTACAAGCAAATTTTCCTTTTTTCACAGTGTTTTCAAAAGACTTTTACTGCAGACACGTAAAAAGTAGGGCTCATTTGGGAAAGGGTTAAAACACAAGATTGTTTGTAAAGGGTTTAATGCATATATGTGGATTGAAAGGGAATAGCTTGTTACTAGCAATTTTTCCTTTCCCCTCAATGTTTATAAAACAGGATTTGTTGTAAGATGTAAGAAGTGGTCTCTGTGTTGTAACAAGTAGACTTTATTTGGCTTGCAAGACGCGAAGAGGGGCATTCAGACATTTGCGTAAAGTGTTTTCTGGGATCAGCCTGTGTAGTCAGCGCAGGCTGATCAGAGAAGGCACTTTACGTCTCAAGTAGATTTTGTGCTACAATAGACTTGCGCACATAAAATTACATAAAAACGGAAAATGTCGTTTCAGATTAACATGTGCAGGCAATACTTTATGCAAATGTCTAAATTGCCCTTTTTGCATGTTGCAAGCCATTTCTACTCTCTTTCAGTGTTATTTCCACGACACATAGACGCTAAAAGCAAAGACAACACTATTGACCTTATTCACACCCTTAGAGATTATCTTCACTACCATATCAAATGTTCAAAGGTAAATATAACTGAGCTATGCTCTGTGAGTAGCGGGCTTGTCCCGTTACCACACAACAAAATTTTAGACTAGTCCAACCAGAAAGCATTTGGAGACTACAATTTCAGTGTGGCTCAAATGATGCAATATGTCTTTGATAGGGTAGAAAACATTGTGGGAAAAGGAGAAAATGCTGGTTTCCAGCATTTTCTCCTTTTCCCACTATGTTTTCAATACTCATCTTCTTCAGAGTCATTAAAAGAAGGGATTGTGTGGTAAAGAGTTAATCCTTCACAAAAAGTGCCAACCTGGGTCAGACTGCTTAGCCCAGGCTGACCTGTGCTGAAATATTTTGCTGTCAATTTTCAAAATGGCTGGCAACAGGCGAAAGGGGGCATTTGGACATTTGCGTAAAGTCTAGTCTTGGATCAGCTTGTGTAGTCTGCTCAGGCTAATCTGAGACAGCACTTTATAACTACAGTAGATTTTTTTTTCCTTCAATAGACATGAGCAAAACAAAAAACTATGTGAAAGCGGAATGTGTTGTTTTGGCTGGTCTTAGACGACACTTTACACATATGTCTGAATGTCCCATTTCGCCTGTTGCAGGCCATATATGAAAGAACTTATGTATCACAAGATCCAGGCAGTTGTCCAACGACATGGATTTTTATGGACTCGTAATTATGTGGTGACTTGCTTAACCTTTTCCCGAACGGCAAATTTTGGACCAGACCAAATTGAAAGCATTTTGCAGATGACAAATTAACAGTTGCTAAAAAGATGATTTTTCGATATGATAGGGTTGAAAACATTGTGGGAAAAGGAGAAAATGCTGGTTACCAGCATTTTCTCCTTTTCCCACGATGTTTTCAAAAAGCTTCTATTCCTGACCCGTATAAACCAGGGATTGTTTGGGAAAGGATTAATATAAAGCACCACAGAGATGCATTAAATCTTTATCACATGAGCAAATGATAGACTTGTCCAAATTGAAAGCATTTGCAGAAGACAATTTAAACATTGCACAAAAGATGGATTTTGTCTTTGATAGAGTAGAAAACATTGTGGGAAAAGGAGGAAATGCTGGTAGAAAACATTGTTGGAAATGGAGAAAATGCTGGTTGCCAGCATTTTCTCCTTTTCCCACAATTTTTTCAAAAGGCTTCTTTCTAAGGGTCATTAAAAGTTGGGATTGTGGTGTAATAAGTTAAGCTCCTTTTTGCCGAACATCCCTCAGTACTGATTTTCTCCTTGTAAACAAAACATGCTCACTTCTTGGGCCTGTCCATCAACAATTAGGAATTGCATTGTATTTTTCTCATTTTCAAGAATGGTATACACTTTGAAGGCGTATAATTTCTTATTGGCTAAACAATATAGGTATCAGCATATTCTCTTTCTTTGGGGGTTTTACAAGCCTTTTTTTGTCTGTGAAGGTCATCAAAACATGAGATTGTTTGGAAAAGGTTCAATGAATATTATCATTTTTTGGGGACAGTTGTGGGAATTCATCACAGAATTTTTGCCCCGATAGTTACTCTGACGAGTTCGAAAATTGATGTCAGGTCAAAAACTAGGTCACCTGGTCAAAATTTTCGGTCAAATACACAGGAGGTTTAAAACTGCTCATACTGAGTTAAACATCTTGGTTGCCATGTTAAAATCATAGAAAAACCTTGTCCACACTGTAGAGGCCACATAATCTGTCCAATACTCACAAAAGGTTGTCCGAACCTTTGTTTGGATATCTACATTGGGAAAATGGGCTGTGTTAGGGTCGACAGGAGGTCACTGAAAGAAATTCAAGGAAAAACTTGTGTACAAGGCAGAGGTAAATTTTCAGTCCAATAATTGTGAAAACTTGTTAGAATGTTTGTCATACTACATGTATCTTGAAAGTGATTGAAAAATGAGTCATGTTTGGTCAAAGGGCTCAGGTGACTTCAGGTTCATCATGGCCCTCTTGTTTTAAAATCTGATATCATTTACATGTAAAGAAAATTATTTTGTTATTGCAGGCTTACATTCATTCAAGAATGAGAGCAAAGACTTCAGATTTCCTTAAAGTCTTGAACCGGGCCAGACCTGAACAGGAGAAGGAAAAGAAGACAATTACGTAAGAAA
The DNA here is from genome assembly GCA_943736015.1 of Tridacna crocea. Classification (NCBI taxonomy): domain Eukaryota; kingdom Metazoa; phylum Mollusca; class Bivalvia; order Cardiida; family Cardiidae; genus Tridacna; species Tridacna crocea. The sequence continues at coordinate 25,335,177 of OX031069.1, forward strand.
TGTTTTGCTATGAAGTTATTTACTCTTGTATGTAATATTTCTGTTATGAATTATTGTATGATGGCTCAGTGGTAATGGCATTTGATTTGTTAAGAAATCTTGAGATTTACATCTGATGGTTAAAGGAGAGTGACCTTTGGTGAGGCACTGCAGAATCAAAGCCTGGTATTTGCGAATACAGGGAAAGACATATTAAGTGAGTCTGCTTTCACCATTAATGACAAGCACAGATTTAATCTTTACCAAAAACATTCCCATGTTTTAAAGAAACTGCTAAAGACAACATTTGAAAACATTGAGGGAAAAGGAGAAAATGCAGGTTACAAGCATTTCCTCACAATATTTCCTCTTCTGCGAGGTACAAATCACATTTAACTCTTTACCAAACAACAAAATTTTAGACTTGTCCAAATTGAAGGCATTTGCAGACAACAATAGTAATCGGACTTGAATATTGAAGTTCTTCCTAGGAACTGTAGAAAATATTGTGGGAAAAGGAGAAAATGCTGGTTACCAGCATTTTCTCCTTTTCCCACAATGTTTTCTTAAGTCTCCTTCCTCAGGGTTGTGAAAACTAGGGATTTTTTTCGTAAAGGGTGAATTGAGCCATATATGACAATTTGTCTGCATATGCTTTAAATTTGGACAAGTCCAAAATTTTGTTGTCCAGTGAAGAGACAAAATTGTTTACAGTACCATTCTTTGATATTGTTGAAGTAATAAATATTTTTAAGTGTAGACTGGATTTGGTACAATTTTCTGTGTGCATAAGTTTTATGAAAAGTGGACTGCTTCAAGACGAAGAGATGACTGTCTGTGGAAAGTTAAGCTTCAAACATTGTTTGCTCACCTGAGCACTTCGTGCTCAGAGTGAGCTATTGTGATCACTCACCATCATCGGTCCGTCTGTTCACATTTCTTTGTTTACACTCTAGCATCTACAAATATCAACCAATCAGCACCAAACTTGGTCAAAATATATATGACCATAAGATCTCGGATGAGTGCGATTATGGGTCTAATCGGATTAGAACATCTGGAGTTATTTGCCCTTGAATTAGAAAAATTGCTATATTTCCTTTTGTTTACACTCTAGCATCTACAAATATCAACCAATCAGCACCAAACTTGGTCAAAGTATATATGATCATAAGATCTCGGATGAGTTCGATTATGGGTCTAATCAGACCAGAACATCTGGAGTTATTTGCCCTTGAATTAGAAAAATTGCTGTATTTCCTTTGTTTACACTCTAGCATCTACAAATATCAACCAATCAGCACCAAACTTGGTCAAAGTATATAATTATGACCATAAGATCTTGAATGAGTTCAATTATGGGTCTAATGGGACCAGAACATCTGGTGTTATTTGCCCTTGAATTAGAAAAATTGCTATATTTGACTTTGTTTACACTCTAGCGTCTCAATGATGGTGATATGGGAAAGCAGCCAGTAGCGTGGAAAGAAAATTGTGCTAAGTACTGGTAATAAGAGACACCAGGAAAGCATGGATTGATGCACTAGCTGCTGCAATATAACTGAAATAACATTTAAAATGGCGTTAAACACCATACAAAAAAATCAAACAGTAATAATCTGTTTTTATTTCAGGGGAAGAACATTCAGGCAAAACTAAGAAGCAGCAGGACCATACAGTATATTGTGACTTCTCTATGACTCTCCATAATGCTTTCATCGTATTTACATCTCTCATATTTTATGGCGGGCCTTTTGTATGTGAACAGTTATGGTATTGCTGATATGAGACCGTGTTATATGGAAGTGCTTCAAATTTGGAAATGTTAAGAACTTCGTTATGTGGTTAAAGAGTGAATTAAATTAGGGTACAGATATATGCATGAAACAAAGATGACCATTTTTAACTCCTTCCATATTATAGACAAAACCAAGAGTTTTTGTGGACAGTATAGATCAAGATCAGACTGCAAAGAATGTGCAGTCTGATCTTTGATCCACACTGTCCACAGCTTTATTCTAGACTATGACCAATCTTTCTCTTGGGAATTAGTAACTTTTTAAGAAAGTGCTGTTTGTTTATTCAGTGATGACAGAGTTGAGGGAGCACAACAGTTTTTGAATTTAAAGATCAGCACCCTATTAACCCATTACCACACGAAAAAATTTTAGACTGGTCCAAATTGAAAGCATTTGCAGACGACAAAATAAAGGTGAATAAAAAATAGAAATTCGTGCTGGGAAGGTTAGAAAACACTGGGGGAAAAGGAGAAAATGCTGGTTACCAGCATTTTCTCCTTTTCCCATAGTGTTTTCAAAAGGCTTTTTTCTTAGGGCGTCAAAAGTAAGGATTGTACACAATCCCGACTTTTAACGACCCTGAGATAGAAGCCTTTTGAAAACATTGTGGGAAAGGGAGAAAATGCTGGTAACCAGCATTTGCCTCCTTTTCCCACAATGGTTTCTAACCTGCTGAAAACAAATTTCAATTTATTGAGTTACGTTTGTCGCCTGCAAATGCTTTCAATTATGGCCTGTCTAAAATTTTGTCATTTGGTAAAGAGTTACCAAAGGACAAAATTTTAGTTTTATCAAAACCGAAAGCTTTTGCAGACGACAAAATAAAAGTGACTGAACAATTGAAATTTGATTTGTGAAGGGTAGAAAACATTGTTGGAAAAGGAGAAAATGCTGGTTACCAGCATTTTCTCCTTTTTCCCACAATGTTTTCAAAAGGCTTCTTTCTCAGGGTTGTCAAAAGTAGGGATTGTGTGGAAATGGGTCAATTTTAAGTTCCGCTCATTTATAGTGTGATAAAAAATGGATTGAGCCATGCTTTGTGTAAAGGGGGCTTTATGCATTTGCTGAAAGTTTCGACCAGGTCAGCCTGCCTAATCGCTCCATCCAGGCTGACCTGGACTAAAACTTTCTGCTATGGTCAATTTTCTGCATTTCCAGGGACCAGTCTATGTCATGATTAAGTCTGTTGTGAAAGGGATCCGAACGTATTACTAGGTACCGTAGATAACAGGGAAGCATTAAGCCCCCCTTTTGCCAGAGGCTGGCTCAAATATTTTTTTTTTAGCAACTTTCTAAGGATCTAGGCAGTTTTGCTGCGACAATAGAAGCAACTGCACATGACTTTGAGAAGTAAAGTAATTTTACTTTATGTATTTTACACATGTATGGATCCTTCGGCTTGTTTTTTCATGTGCCACAACATTTTTTTCTTCAGTGGATTGCTGTTGAAGGTGGAAAGTTGCCCGCAGGCTGTGGCTACTGATGCTGACAAGATTCTGTATCTAAGAACTTAGTAGTTATACACCCGCAAAATGATTGTTTTCCGGGGTATACTGGAATCAGCCTGTCTGTCTGTGTGTCCATCCGTCGGTCTGTGTACGAAATACTAGCAGTTTTGTGTCGCGAACTCCTCATACAGTTTTCCTTCAATTGTATTGAAACTTTGCACATATACTGATCATATATTGAAGATTTGCAAGATGCAATTTTCAAGTGTCAACTCCTCCTGTTTGAAGAATTATCTCCCTTTGAACTTGACACTGTTTTCTGTCAAAGTGCTGGCAGGGGTATTAAGTCACATTCAGTGACAGCTCTAGTTTGGTCTGGTGAATACATGTAGTGATATTTTTCTGCTGTCAGGTAGTTTTAGAAGTAGCATGGTGTAAGGTTTTATTTTAACCCCTGGAGTTTGAGATCAAATTGCTTTTTTGCAGATAGTGCTGATTCAGATTAGACTGCTTAGGATGTACAATCTTATCTTGGACATGTACTGCCTTTAAAATTAAGGAATAATCTTGCAGAAACATTCTTGAAATTGCAACACTTTGTTTTTCTCCTTAACACCTTACCAAACCACACAATTTTAGACTGGTCCAAATTGAAAGCACTTGCAGACAATGAAAAAAACCTAATGTAACTCAAAAATTGAAATTTGTTTTCAGCCGGGTAGAAAAACATTGTGGGAAAAGGAGAAAATGCTGGTTACCAGTATTTTCTCCTTTTCCCACAATGTTTTCAAAAGGCTTCTATCTCAGGGTCACGAAAACCAGGGGTTGTTTGATAAAAGGTTAACTCTATCACCCAGTCCTCATGATAACAACCCAAAGGTAAAACCTTATGAAAGCATGGTGGGAAAAGGAGGCAATGCTGGCAAGCCATTGTTATTTTCTCCTTTTTCTTCAGTGTTTTCTAACCTTTCAAATACAAATCACATATAATTGATCATTTTGAAATGCTTCAATTTGGAATGAGAATAAAATTTTGTGATGTAGTGAAGGGTAAAGAATAGGTTATTAACCCTTTTCAAACAATCCCTAGTTTTTATGATCCCGAGATAAAAAGCCTTTTGATAACATTATGGGAAACGGAGAAAATGCTGGTAACCAGCATTTTCTCCTTTTCCCACAATGTTTTCTCCCCCACAAACAAATTCCAATTTTTGAGTTACATTTTATTTTGTCATCTGCAAGCGCTTTCAATTTAGACCGGTCTAAAATTTTGTCGTTTGGTAAAGAAATAATAGCCTATAGTTTCAAATAAACATAGCGGACATTTACAGTGTTGTAAAAACTAAGTAATAATATTTATGGAGTGTGACAAAGGTCCCAATACTTTGTGTATAGTTTATACAAATCTCTCAAAATACCAGGCTGTAGATTCAAGATCAGAGTTGAGTCTGTCCATTCCGATCTTGATCTGTAGAAGCCACAATAGCTACAGCTGTCATCTATGGCTCCGAAAGGGCTAAAATACTTTGTATAACATTGTTAAACGTTTATTCTCTTAATAAATTGTCTATAAAATCATAAACTTTGACCTGTTCTATTAACTTTACCATTTTCTCTCTTCTTTGTTGTAAATGGTTTCTAGGTCATTTTAGTTGTATTTTGGCCAGTTCACCCCTCCGTTCTTTGCCGGGGTTTCTATACCTAGTAGATCTACTTCCAACATTTTTTTTTTTTGAAGTCACTGGCTGCTTTCCCACATTAACCCTTTACCAATTTGAGGCCCTTCCATTTCAGCAGCAAATAAAGATATGATGTAAAAAATATGGACAAATGAGGATACAAATATTTGATTGAGTGGAAAACATTGTGGGAAAAGGAGAAATTGCTCGTTATGAGCAATTTCTCTTTTTCCCACAATGTTTTCAAAAGCTGTCTGTTGTTGATACCTCAAGATTGGTATCTATTACATAGGCGTAACCAGGAAAAAGTAAATTATACGCACGCCAAAGTTGGCCATTTTTGTAGGGCAGGTGACGAGAGTTATTTGGAATCAGCCAAATGGAATCAGAGCCGTGAAAATCAAGATATTTCTAATTTTGGCTGTTTTAGAAAACGTCCAAACTGAAAAATACACGAAAAGAGGCAACCTACGTCCTATTCTCGATTTTTTAACATCACGCACATGTGTGATGTGCGTAATAGAAGTTATGCCTATATATGAAGTAAAGGGTTAAAAAACGAGACTTTGACAGTATCCAGGTATCATAGAAGATTGAATCCTGTAGTACTGACTTGGCAAGAGTTTACCCTTGATAGGTTCTTAACTGATGCTTTTTGGAACTTTAACCTTTTACCATCCAATGCTGATACTTATACATACTGTAACAGCAATAGACACCTTTTGAAAACACTGTGGGAAAAAAAGAAAATGCTGGTAGCCAGCATTTTCTCCCTTTCCTGCAATGTTTTCTATCCTATCAAAGAACAATTGCACCATTTCAGTCGCATTGAAATTGTCGTCTACAAATGCTCTCAATTTGGACAAGCCTAGAATTTTGTCATCTGCTAAATGATTAACCCATTACCACACATTGCCGACTTTTGACGCCCCTGAGAAAGAAGCCTTTAGAAAACATTGTGGGAAAACCAGAAAATGCTGGTAACCAGCATTTTCTCCTTTTCCCACAATGTTTTCTACCCTTCACAAAACAAATTTCAAATTTTCAGTCATTTTTATTTGTCGTCTGCAAATGCTTTCGATTTGGACAAGCCAAAAAAATTGTCGTTTGGTAATGAGTTAAACCAATGAATTGGTATGTTGCAAATCGCTTCTAGTATGGAACAGTTTTCTCAGTCTGTATTAAGCTATAAAATCAAAAAATATGTTTTCATGGCTGACTTACTGATTAAATAGTGTTTTTCACTGCTTTTCAACATATCGGTCTGTCATGGCAAAATATCACATGGCAATATGCCACTTATTCACATGTCTTTCCTATCATCAATACAGGACCTATGGTTTAAAGTTACAATGCCCTTGGAAATTCCCATAACAAAAGCTTTGCAAAGCGGTGCATATACACCAGAAAGGGCTTGTAAGTGAAATGGGTTAAAAATCAAGAAAGCAGAGAGAGATCCAAATTTTAAGAGTCACAGGCACAACTACACATCATAGAGATTCATTATGGTAAGTTTGAACTTATTCCGATGGAAACTAGATGTTGCACATGTAAGAAATTGCTAATGGATGGACTGACATACAGATGGATGTAGTACAAATCTGGGTGTATAAAAAGACCAGCACCTCAATTATGGATCATCAATTCAGTTGTGTTTTGCACTGCTTTCAATTATATTTTAGTAATATCATGACAACAGCTCACATATTCATGTTTTTTTGCTGGATTTCACAAGTACTAGGGTAGGGTTCAGAAGTGTCTTGCCCTAAGACACACCCATGAAAAAACCCAGCGAGGTGCAAACCTTGGGCCTCTAGGTACACACCTATACCTTGCCACTAAGCCACGCAGGAACTCTCAAGTATGGTTCTAACCCAAGGCCTCCAGGTTTCAAATCTAACGCCTTCACCTGCAGAACCTGTCTCAAAGAGTTTTAACCCTTTACTGCATCACAGAATGTTAGACCTGTCTGAATTGAAAGCATTTGCAGATGACAGTTTCCATGTGGCCCATATGCAATGATTTTTCTTTGATAGAGTAGAAAACGTTGCGGGACAAGGAGAAAATGCTGGTAAGCAGCATTTTCTCCTTTTCCCACAATGTTTTCAAAAAGCCTTCTCTTTCAGGGGCGTTAAAAGTTGTCATTGTGTGATAAAGGGTTAACTTGTATTAAGTTGCTCATCTGTATGATGGATATAAAAGAAAACGAAAAATTTGGGCAATCCAATCTGTCATGGCTGGGTAGAAGGACATAAGGAGACCCAATATAGCCTGCAAACATGTGAAAAGGCATATATGGACATATGCATAAAGTGTCGATCCCGGATCAGCTTGTGCACTCTGTGCAGACTTATCTGAAACGACATGGTCCAGTTTTATGTAAATTCTTGTTTGCGACTGTAGCACAAAATCTGATGTAGTCAGTCGTAAGGTGCCCTCTCGGATTAGCCTCAACAGATTGCACATGCCGATCCAAATTGACACTTTAACCCTTTCCCAAACGACAAATTTTAGACTCTTCCAAACTGAAAGAGTTTGCAGACAATAATTTTAAATGTGATGAAAATGGTAGAAAGTTCTCCTAAAGGGTAGAAAACACTGAGGGAAAAGGAGAAATTGCTCGTTACGAGCAATTTCTCCTTTTGTCACAGTGTTTTCAAAAGACTCGTACTGTAGACACGTTAAAACCAGGGTTTGTTTGGGAAAGGGTTAAGTAAATGTCCAAATGCCTCTTTTTGCATATTGCCGGCCCTATGGGAGCCGCCGAGGAGAAGACAAGCAAAAAGACAAACACAAGGACTAAGACAAATCTATAACTTTATTATGAAAAAGAAAAGGGGGGAATAAAAAAGGATTGGATCGGTTTATTAACTGCCTACCTCCTTTTAACGACTTTTAACCTTTTGCATCAGACCACATATTGAAAATACTGAGGCAAAATAAATTGTTATTTCTCTTTTGGCTACAATGTTGTCATTTGTATTACTCGAATTCTTGACCTGAATTTGACCTTTATGCAAAGAATAATTAAAGAGTGATTATTTAAACAATCAGGCATTATCTGACGGCATGGAAATTCTGTTGTCAGTAAATGTCGGGTTTGACCCTTACCGTGCCATAACCAAAACAGAAAGCATCTGAACCACATATGACCAATTCAAACAAACAAACTCATGTTTATTTCAAGTAATCATTAAAGACATGTTAAATTTAAAAATCATATAAAGAGAAAAACAATCACATAATTCTGCATTCAAACGATAATAGCCAAAGCCAGGTTCGGACAATAATCAAGGCATGTAATACCTGGTAATAGAGGTCACTAATTTCATGTCCATTTTTCGAGTAATACTTGCGCGAGGAATCTTAACTCTTTACTTAACAAATCCAAGTTTTATCCCTTTCTCAAAGCATATACCATCAACAAATATGATCATGATAGAAATGAACAGAAGTTCTTTTTATGGTAGAAAACATTGTGGGAAACAGAAACTGCTGATCACCACAGCATTTTGCAAAAAGGCCTCCTTCTCAGGATTGTGAGATTGTCATTTTAACTTTTTACCACACAATCCCGACTTTTCATGACCCTGTTACATAGGCCTTTAAAAACATTGTGGGTAAAGGAGAAAATGCTGGTTACTAGCATTTTCTCCTTTTCCCACAATGTTTTCAGAAGGCTTCTTTATAAGGGTTACGAAAATCAGGGATTGTTTTGGAAAGGTTTAAGCCAACTTTGTCTTCTGCAAATGCTATTCAAAAAGACAAAATGTCATAATGGTACAGGCTTTATTCAAATCTATCCTCATTTTCTAAGCCAACAATTTCAAAGATAAAACTTCGTTTCTGGGAGGCAAGGAGTTAATCATACACAGTTCAAAATGTTTACGAACAGCTACAGAGCACAAACATTTAACTACGCTACGTCCCTGATGTTCAAGGTTCTTGCGAAACTAAAAAAGAACGACAAAAATGAAGAACTATCAACAAACAATTATCTTTCTCTCTAATAAATCTGGGGTACTTTTTTAAAATTTTTCTTGGAACATCATAGAACCTGCATACTTCAGCATATTTGTTTGTCACTGAACCTTTACCACACAATCCTTATTTATTTACAACCTTGGAGAAGAAGGCTTTTGAAAACATTGTAGAAAAAGGAGAAAATTCATAGTAATGATTGTTTTCTCCTTTTCCTACGATGTTTTCTACCCTTTCAAAGATAAATTTGACTATTTGACCAACATTTGATATATGCAAATGCTAAATGTCTCCAAAACTTAACTCGTTACCAGACAACAAAAATAAAAACTTGTCCAAACTGAAAGCAATTGCAGACAACTTACAAATGGCTCATTTAACCCTTTCCCAAACAATCCCTGCTTTTTACGGGTCATGAATAGAAGCCTTTTGAAAACTTTGTGGAAAAAGGAGAAAATGCTGGTAACCAGCATTTTCTCCTTTTCCCACAATGTTTTCTACCCTATCATACAGAAAAATCATCTTTTCAGCAACTGTTAATTTGTCATCTGCAGAATGCTTTCAATTTGGTTGGTACAAAATTTGCCATTTGGGAAAGGGTAAACTGAATGTCTTTTCAGGTTTAAAAATATTCTGGGAAAAGGAGAAATTGCTGGCAAAGAGCATTTCCTCCTATCCAGCAATATTTTCTAAAGGCTTCTTCCTTGGATCATAAAAACTTGACACTGTGTCGTGAAATGTTGTGCGGTAAAACCCTCGTATAAGAATGACAGAGCTATTTAGCTTGTTGACTTGAAACTATACAAGTGCACTGGTGCAGTCTTATTTGCGGGTATAGAGCCAAGATAAGTGTTCATTCCTAGTTAACCCTTTCCCAAACGACAAACTTTTGGACTGGACCGAATTGAAAGCATTTGCAGGCGACAATTCAACTCTTGCTGAAAAGATGATTTCTGTCTATGATAAGGTAGAAAACATTGTGGGAAAAGGAGAAAATGCTGGTTACCAGCATTTTCTCCTTTTCCCACAATGTTTTCAAAAGACTACTTTTCCAGACCCATAAAAACCAGGGATTGTTTGGGAAAGGGTTAAATCTAGAATTATTAATAATTTTTTCAGCAAAACTCATGTCAAGATTTTCATTGGGGAAAAAATGTATATTTCTTTAGGGTGCTTTACCTAAATCTCAACCAACCAGCTCTCAAGACAGAGTCCCATTCAAGTTCTTTTCCCTTGTTTACAAGAGATGTTTTTGCAATTCAAACTGCATGCACAACAAATTCTAATGTCATCCCCCCTTTAACCATATGTGCCCACACTGTGATACCTGTAAAATGATAACATAAAGAAGACGTATGTAAATTAAGCTATGCGTAAGTTTACATCAGTGAAAAAGAAGCAAATATATACAAATGACAACTGTTACAAACTTTGAATACCTCTTTCACTTTGTTTACAGTCTGACATCTTGACTCCTTCAGCCCAAACATATGACCTTGACCCCTTTCTGTGGCAGTAAAAGGCCATCCACTGACACTCAAAGATTTCTGTCTAATAGGTTCAACTAAATAAGCTAATAGTATAGCTTAAAATCCGACTTCATTGTGTGTAGTCTGATCTTGATCAAAGCATATTTTAAGAAGTCCTTGTTTTTGCATGTGGTGCTGAAACTGTGAACTCTTTACCACACAATCTCGACTTTTATCAACCCTGAGAAAGAAGCCTATAGAAAACTTTGTGGGAAAATGAGAAAATGCTGGTAACCAGCATTTTCTCCTTTTCCCACAATGTTTTCTACACTTTCCAATGCAAAATTCTATTTGATTCACATTAATTTAGGCGTCTGCAAATGCTTTCAATTTGAACTGGTCCAAAATTTTGTTGTTTTGTATAGAATTAGTATGTAAAAAGTACTGTGTTTAATTGCAAATTTACCCCAGTATTTCATCGAGACCTACCGTATAACAGGTTTTACTTTTGCTACCGGTAATGTATCAGTAGATACTAGATCAGAGTTCAATGGAAAACTTAACATGGGCAGGATATAATTTAAATTTTAAGCAAAACCCACCTTTACACAAATCTTATAAAGCATGAATTTGAATTTAAAAACATTATGCTAAAATGAGACAATGCTGGTTACCAGCATTGTCTCATTTTTACCAAAATGTTTTCCACTTTTTTCTAAGATTACTTCCATTATTTCAGCTGCATTTAATGTGCTGTCTGAAGAATATTTTCAAATATATGCAAGTCCAAAATGATGACAACTCGTAAAGCATTACTCAACAATGCAGACATTTAATCCTCTACCACTTTGAATGACCCTTAAAACATTGCGGTAAAATGAGAAAACGCTGGTGATCAGCATCTGTCATTTTCCTGCAATGTTTTCTACACTTTGATTACATTTATTTTGCAGTCTTCAACATTGTACAACAAATTGATCATGAAATTCGGTATTGAAACTGACAAAATATACATATGATGAAAAGCCAATTACAATATGTACATGTACTTATCTTTACCTTACGATATACTAGTCAGTATCAGAGATGAAGATATTGCAGCTTAACCCTTACCAAACAATCCCTGGTTTTTACGACCCAGAGGAAGAAGCCTTCTGAAAACATTGTGGGAAAAGGAGAAAATGCTGGTAACTAGCATTTTCTGCATTTCCCACTATGTTTTCCTATCTTCTAAAGTCAAGTTTCAATTTCTGAGTTTAGATTTTTTTGTGGTCTGCAAAATAAATTGCTTTCAATCTGGGCTAGTCTAAAGTCTTGTCGTTTGGTAAAGAGTTATATATCTGGGAAAGAAGTGGACAGAGTAAATCCAAGATCAGACTGCATATTCTTTGCAGTCTGATTCTGACCTACACTGTTTGTACAAGCAATAAGATTGGAGTTCTATACTTCAAGGCTTAACCCTTTACCAAACAACATAATTTCAGACTAGTCCAAACTGGAAGAGTTTTCAGACGACATGCAAATTGATTTGGGAAAAGAAGAAAACATTGTGGGAAAAGGAGAAAATGGTGGTTACCAGCATTTTCTCCTTTTCCCACAATATTTTCAGAAGGCTTCCTTCTGAGGGTCTTTAAAATCTTACATGAATTTCAGTCAAATTACATTTTATCCTGGAATGGCTAAAGTTAAGTCAGTGAAAACGGTCTGATAGCAAGTTTTTACAAAAAATAAACCTCACTCACACTTCTAGAAGAGCAATACATAATATTTGCATATAATTATCTAAACTAGAACTGTCACAAGGTGACAAATACCCCACTCCAATCGCATCTACACTGAATCAGGGATTGAAAAACAAAACATTCAAAGGGCCATAACTGAAAACAAAATGTCAACAATCATAATGAAAATTGCAAGTACAAAAGATTTCTTGGGTAAGGTTTCAATACACATTTCAGATGAAATAGTTTAAACATATTTATTTTAAATCAATTGAGAAAGAAGTTCTTCTAATTTATACTAATCTCTCTCGATTCTGCTTCCTGGGAACCACACCAGTACTCCTGCCGAATGTGTGGGCCAATGAGAAATCCCATAGTTGACACCCGCTCCCGGGTATCAAACTCAGGACCTTTAAGTTATGAGGCCGACGCTCTACCTCACAGTGACAGACACGGGTGAAATAGGTTGAAAACAATAGGAGAACAGGACACAAAATAGTATCTGACAGACAACTTGGTTCCAGTGTAACACCCCTCCCATCTATAACCTTAATTGTTGGTGCTGGGAGAAGGAAGGGGAGGGAAGAAAAAAAGAAGCTGGACTATACAAAATGACAATAAATGTATGGAATTATATTGAGAATAACATTACTGATGAATTTAAAAACAAACAATGAAGTGCAAGAGAGCTGTAACAGCTTATTACATGTGACACAGTTACATGTTTCTCACACCAATGTGACGATGAATAATAAAAAGACGACAAAATGACTGGATTACATTGAATATTATGACTGAGATGATCTCCCATCTCTTTTACAGTCTCGTCATGCTTACGTAAGATTAACTCTTTACCACGCAATTCAACGTTTAAATCTTTACCAAAAGATCCCGACTTTTAACAACCTTGAGAAAGAAAGCTTTTGAAAACATTGTAGGAAAAGGAAAAAAATGCTGGTAACCAGCATTTTCTGGTTTTCCCACAATGTTTTCTACCCTTCCAAAATCAAATTTCAATTTTTGCGTCATATTTATTTTGCTGTCTGCAAAAGCTTTCAATTTGGACCAGTCCAAAATTTTGTCATTTGGTAAAGAGTTAAATGACCCTCAGGGGTATGAAAACATCATGGGAAAAGGTAACAATGGTGATAACCAGCATTTTTTTCCTTTTACAACAATGTTTCCAATGCCTTCAAATATAAATCCAATCCGTTAAGCCTGGTCTTTTTTGTCATCTGCAAATGTTTTCAATTTGGAAAAGTCTAGACTTTGTTGCCTGGTCAAGAATTAACCTTGAACTGACCTTCACATGACATTGGCCAAGGTCAGTTTAACTATATACATGGCATTTCTGTGCAGATCTTTATTTCTATCATTTCAAACAGAACATGTATGCTGGATGTACACAAAACAAATCTGATGACATAAAATCTCATTGACTTTGGCTTGTTTTTTTTTTTTCACAGTCAACTATATTCCCACTCTACACAATTAAGCCTTAAATCTTCAAGCAATAATTTTATAAACTCAGAAGATCCAGTGAAATAAATTAATTACAATTTTTAAGTAATACACATTGGCTAAAAAAAAGAGCATATCAGCCAATCGGAAGGCTCGATTCAAAAAACTTTTGTTACATGATAAACTGGTACCTACTCTATCTCCTGTAACTGTCTGATAGGCAACAGGCAACACCTGATTTACTGATGGCAGCTACTGGTTGTAATATTCATCTTTCAGACATCATGTAACAGACAGCCTGTGATTCTGCTCTCAGTTAACAGAGGAATTCTGTTATTGGCCAAAATTTTTAAAATAATCAAAGATTACAATGAATGACAAGGCTCAATATCAAACTTGTTAGTTAGGGAGTTTCACCTTTAGAGACAAGGTCTGTTTTTGGGAATTAATTTGACCATGATTTAAATATCCTTGTTTCACTTTATCTTGTACAGTCTTGTACTGGACAGAATTCTTCCATGTCGAATTTAAGCATTACCACTACAAGGAAGACAGATACCAGGCTGCAAGTTTAATATTACAGGTAAGAAGGTAAATGAGTTTCCTGAATCATGTTCCAACTGAGACAATACAAATAATTCAACCACATCCTTGCCCATAAAACTACCCAATCCTAGCAATTGTCTAGGATTTCTTTAATCTAGTAAAGAGTTAATCCTATGAAAAACAACCCTTAACTCCAGTAACTGTATGGAAGAGCTTAAGTAAACATAGTGGGAAAAGGAGAAAATGCTGGTTAAAAGCATTTTCTCCTTTTTCCACAATGTTGTCTGCCCTTCCAACTTTTGAGTCACATTAAGTCTGTCATCTGCAAATGCTTTCAACTTGGGCTGGATTAACCCTTTACCACTCAATCCCAACTTTTAACGACCCTGAGAAAATGGTCTTTTGAAAACATTGTGGGAAAAGGAGAAAATGCTGGTAACCTGCATTTTCTCATTTTCCCAGTTTTCTATCCTGATGGAAACAAATTTCAGTTTTTGAGTAGCATTTATTTTGTTGTCTGCAAATGCTTTCAATTTGGATGAGTCTAAAATTTTCTTGTGTGGTAAAGAGTTAACCCTTTACCACACAAGGAAAATTTAGACTGGTCCAAAGTGAAAGCATTTGCAGATGATAAAATATAAGTGACTGAAAATTTGAAATTTGTTTTGTGAAGGGTGGAAAACATTGTGGGAAAAGGAGAAAATGCTGGTAACCAGCATTTTCTCCTTTTCCCACAATGTTTTCTAAAGGCTTCTTTCTCAGGGGCGTCAAAAGTAGGGATTGTGTGGTAATGGGTTAAAGTATTGTCATTTAGTGAAGACTGAACATTGGAACAACAGTACTACCTGTGAGCAAATGCACGGCTGCCATTGCCTGATTTACTGTAAAAGATTTTCTTAAAATAAGTGGTATAACTGTATAGTACTTTGATGATTATCTACCCTAGTTGTATGGGCTTTTCTTTTGATATTAAGCAATTTGTGCCAGTTTGAATTAACAGGCAATATGTTTTTGATGTTTTCTTGGAAAACAGTCGAGATAGGAAAGATACTACAATTTCTCTGGATCTCTGGTTGCAACTGTTTTGACGTTTTATCTAACAATACGATGATCTACTTAATTGATTAATGACAATCTAAAACATATAAATGTTACAAGTTTTTGGCTATGTGTCTACCGAATATGGCGGCCATCAGGGAGATGAGCAAGGTCACTGGGGTGATCACGCTGGCACCAGATGTCTCTGAAAACAGGGGAAACAATATTCAATTAAACAGGGTTTTAAGCTATTGTCCATACTTCAATCATATGGCAGTAGGTTGTTAATGCTGATAAAGCTGAAGAGATCCTAGTTTTAATGATGTAAAACACATGCATGTAAGTGACCTACTTGTATGACAACTTGACCTAATTTTGAAGTTGTCAGATATATCATCTGGAGAAACATTCAGACAATGTTTCAAGAGTATCAGACTGAACCTGTGGTCTCTAGAATGCTCATATCTTTTCTTTTTAAGATTTTGCCCTGTGTCTTATCTTTTTATCTGCTTTGAGTCAATTTCAAACTTGTATGAAATTTCATAAAGTGAACCTTTCAAGAGTATCAGACTGAAACTGTGGCCTCTAGACTGCTCACATTTTTTCTTTTTAAGATTTTACCCTGTGTCCTACCTTTTTTATTGCTTCAAGCCAATTTCAAACTTCTATTAAATTTCATACAGAGAACCTTTCTAATCTAGTTTCATTAGTATCTTAGTATGAAATGTGTACAAAATGACATAAAAAATGGCGTCACATAAAAAATATTTAATGTGGTATAAGATAAGAAAATTTGTAATGGGTATATCACAATAAAAACAAGGGAGGTTATGTGATAAAATCTCAATCTTGTCCGAGATATCAAGGCAAACATTCCAACCAAGCTTCATGAGTAACTGACTGAATATATAGCCTCTAGATTGCACACAAGGTAAATATTGACACCTCCACAACCAACTTAGCACAATCACAAAAGCTCACCTTAAGCACTTTGCGCTTAGATGAATTAAAAGGCAGTGCTTTGAATTAAGATCAATCATTAGGCTTCCCGATTATGAATCATCATACAAATCTACCATTAACCCATTATCAAACAATCCCTGGTTTTTACGACCCAGAGGAGAAGCCTTCTAAAAACATTGTGGGAAAAGGAGAAAATGCTGGTAACCAGCATTTTCTCCTTTTCCCACAAAGTTTTCTACTCTTCTTAAGTAAATTTTCAATGTCTGAGTCACGTTTTTTTTCGTCGTCTACAAAATGGTTTCAATTCGGACATGTCTAAAATTTTGTCGCTTGGTAAAGAGTTAAGCAACACGGGACCTTGTAAACAAAAAAGAATAATAATACTTTTCAAATCAAAATCCAAGGTGGAAAAAGTTTCAAAAAATTAAATCTTGAGCAGTGTGCGGGCAAATTGGTGTTAAGTACATGCCCATGATGCATTCACATGCAAAAAAATTGACCAATAACAGCATGTTTCGAGCCAGGTGAGCCTGCAAGGACTGTACAGGGCTTATGTGGTAAACTCGGGCTTGTGTGGTAGAGACTTAACCCATTAGCAAACGACAATATTTTAGACTGCTTGGAATTGAAAGCATTTGCAGACGACAAAATGAAAGTGACTGAAAATTTGAAATTTGTTTTGTGAAGGGTAGAAAACATTGTGGGAAAAGGAGAAAATGCTGGTTACCAGCATTTTCTCCTTTTCCCACAATGTTTTCTAAAGGCTTCTTTCTCAGGGGTGTCAAAAGTAGGGACTGTGTGTTAATGGGTTAATAACTTAATTTGTGAAGTAACAAGGACCATGTTAATATTATAACTTTATTTCTGCAGTTTCTTTTAAGCTGACTGACAAATTGGCTGTCGGGCAAGTCCATTACAATTATCCATCACAGGAGAAGGCATCAAATAGGAAAATCTCAAGTTATTACAATAGTTTTGCCTATATTCGTGGACAATTCTCAGTCTGACTGTCCTAAATCTTATTATCCAGAATTTTCTAGATTTGAATGAAACATAACTTTTGATTGGCTGAACCATTTGGTTTAGCCAACCAGAAGTTGTGTTACTTTCAAATATAGAACATCTTGACGAAAAAGACTAAGATTGTTCTTAGTGTAAACATATTTATTTTACATCAATTCAGAAACAAGTTCTTACAACTTCTACTAATCTATCTAGATTCTGCTTCCTGGAAACTACACCAGTACTCGCACCTAATGTGTGGGCCAATGAAAAATCCCTAGATTGACATGCGCTCCCAGGTATCAAACTCAGGTCGAAGCTCTACCTCACAGGCACCGACACCACACAAGATTGCTCTTCAGACCAGTTGGTGAATATCGACCATGGATGATCAGCAACATACCCTTCAAATATATCTGGACTGGGTATGCCTCCGAGTCACTCCCGACCCCATACACAATATAAAATGTTGTCTTCATGTGGATTGGCTGCACCGTGTAGAATGTCAAGGTTACCTGGAGCCCATTCACAATTGGCTATGGAAATTAAAATAACAAGAAAACTTATCCCTGCTCTGTGAAAATAGGGCTTTACCCTTTCCCAACCAAGCCCTGGTTTTAGGTGTCTGCAGTAAAACTCTTTTGAAAACATTGTGGGAAAACGAAAAATTGCTCATAATGAGCAATTTCTCCTTTTCCCACAGTGTTTTCTATCCTTTTTGAGAACTTTCTGCCATTTTCTCAAAATCAAAAATTGTCATCTGCAAACTCTTTCGGTTTGGGAGAGTCCAAAATTTGTAGTTTGGGAAAGGGTTAATACATCTGCAAAGAGTATCAATTCAGGTCAGCCTGCACAGTTTATCCAGGCTTCCTTATGTCAAAAGACCTGCCTATATCATGATTTAGTTGGCTGTTCCACAATATGGATTAATTACCTCATTATCAAATAGATTTTTTTTTTTTTGCTGAAAGGTCGAAATTAGTGTAATATCGTGAACACAATTGGTATTACTGATAATGTACACTGGATGAAATAAACTTTAATCTTTAATTGTAAACAAGAGGACCATGATGGTCCTATATCGCTCACCTGAGTACTAAGCAGTAAAGGTCTACAATGAAGATAAATACCAAATATCAAAGTTCAAGGTCAAATTATTCTGACAGGGTATGTAACTGTGCAAAATGCATCTTCTATTTTTTGGAGAAGAAGATTTTTAAAGTTTTCCTTCATTGTTCCTATGTTTCAAACTTGTGACCCCCGGGGCAGGGCTAGTTTTGACCCCAGGGGCATCATATGAACATTCTTAGTAGAGATCCACTAAGAGATGCTACCTACAAAATATCAAAACTCTGCATCTTCTAGTTTCAGAGAAGAAGCTTTTTGAAGTATTCCTTCTTTATTCCTATGTTTCAAACTTTTGTGACCCCCCCCCCCCCCCCCCCCCCCCCGGGCAGGGCCAGTTTTGACCCCAGGGGCATCATATGAACAATCTTGGTAGAGATCTACAAAGAGATGCTACATACAAAATCTCAAAACTCTGCATCTTCTAGTTTCAGAGAAGAAGATTTTTAAAGTTTTCTTTCTTTGTTCCTATGTTTCAAACTTGTGACCCCAGGGACAGGGCCAGTTTTTATCCTAGGGGCGTCATTATGAACAATCTCGGTAAAGGTCCACTAAGAAATGCTACATACCAAATATCAAAGCTCTGCACCTTCTAGTTTCAGAGAAGAAGGTTTTTAAAATTTTCCTTCTTTGTTCCTATGTTTCAAACTTGTGACCTCGGGGGCAGGGCCAGTTTTGACCCCATGGGCATCATATGAACAATCTTGGTAGAGGTCCACTAGGAGATGCTACAAGTCAAATATCAAAGCTCTGCAACTTCTAGTTTCAGAGAAGAAGATTTTAAAAGTTTTCCTTTTTTGTTTCTATGTTTTAAACTTGTGACCTCCAGGGCGGGGCCAGTTTTGACCCCAGGGGCATCATGTGAACAATCTTGGTAGAGATCCACTAGGAAATGGTACATACCAAATATCAAAGCTCTGCACCTTCTAGTTTCAGAGAAGAAGGTTTTTTCAAGTTTTCCTTCTTTGTTGCTAGTTTCAAACTTGTGACCACCCAGACAGGGCCAGTTTTGACCCCAAGGACACAATATGAACAATCTTGGTAGAGATCCACTAAGAGATGCTTCATACCAAATATCAAAGCTTTGCACCTTCTAGTTTCAGAGAAGAAGATTTTAAAAGTTTTCCTTCTTTGTTCCTATGTTTCAATCTTGTGACCTCCCAGACAAGGCCAGTTTTAACCCCACATGCATCATATGAACAATCTCAGTAGAGGTCCACTAGGAGATGCTACATACCAAATATCAAAGCTCTGCACCTTCTAGTTTCAGAGAAGCAGATTTTTAAAGTTTTCCTTCATTGTTCCAATGTGACCTCAGGGACGGGGCCAGTTTTGACCCCAGGGGCATCATATGAATAATCTTGGTACAGGTCCACTAGGAGATGCTACATACCAAAATCAAAGCTCTGCACCTTCTAGTTTCAGAGAAGAAGATTTTTAAAGTTTTCCTTCTTTGTTGCTCGTTTCAAACTTGTGACCCCAGGGACAGGGCAGTTTTGACCCCAGGGGCATCATATGAACAATATTGGTACAGGTCCACTAGGTGATGCTACATACCAAATATCAAAGCTCTGCACCTTCTAGTTTCAGAGAAGAAGATTTTTAGAGTTTTCCTTCTTTGTTCCTATGTTTCAAACTTGTGACCCCCGTGGCAGGGTCAGTTTTGACCCCATGGGCATCATATGAACAATCTTGGTAGAGGTCCATTAGGAGATGCTACATACAAAATATCAAAGCTCTACACCTGCTAGTTTGAGAGAAGAAGATTTTTAAAGATTTTGCCTTTTTTTTTTCCTTTTGGTTGCCATGGCAACCAGAGTATCTGCTGGAATTCAATCTCTTGAACAGTTTTGGTAGAGCTTCACCCAAGGAACATCCCTGCCAAGTTTCATCAAGATCGGCCCAGTGGCTTAGGAGGAGACGATGTTTAAAGAAATTGTGGACGACAGACAACGCACAATGGATGATGGACATTGGGCGACCACAAAAGCTCACCATGAGCACTTCATGCTCAGGTGAGCTTAAAAACCAAATATCCTCCTTTTACTCAAGCTTATAAAATTCATCTCGATACTTTGAGGTAAGGCCATTTTCAGTAACAGAAAGTGTTTAACCCTTTACCAAACAATTCCTGGTTTTTAACACCATCAGATAAAGGCCAAATTTGAAAAAAATTGTGGGAAAAGGAGAAAAGAGTCTTTTCAAGCATTTTTGCCTTTTCGTGCAAAATTTTCAATTCTTTTAAAATCAAGTTTCAATTTTTGAGCCATCTTTATTCTGAGATCTGCAAATGCATTCAATTTGGATAAGTCTAAAATTTTGTCATTTGGAAAACAGTTAACCCTTTGATACTCATTTCTACGCATTGGTTGTAGAAGCCTTTGGAAAACATTGTGGCCAAAGGTGAAATTGCTTGTGGCTAGCAATTTTATCTTTTGTCACAATGTTTTCTATGCTATCAAAAGATGTCATATACTCATAAGAAACTGCTTCATCCTTGCTGTTATTTAGGGTCAATTAGAGATACCATAGAAATGCCTTATGGGGTAAAGAATTAAAGGAGTGCTGATCAGAAGGGGATGTCAAATAAGAATATCTTAATAGAATATTTACCACACAGTCTGATTCCATTATATGGTACTCTTTCTCAGGGTCTGTGAATTTCTCTACAGATCTAACTTCTATCATCTTGCCGCTATCCCCAAATCTCCAGAACGCATTACGACAAACTGGGGCTTGCTGACCAGGCTTTGTGAGTAGCTCACATTCAAGTTTCTGGTATTTATCTCCAGGCTTTGTTGTAAGATTGGAACACATGAACTCGGGTTTGTCTGAAACAGGTGTTAAAATTATCAGCAATACCAATTTTTTGTTAAACCCATTACCACACAATCCCTACGTTTGACAACCCTGAGAAAGAAGCCTTTAAAAAACATTGTAGGAAAAGGAGAAAATGCTGGTAACCAGCATTTTCTCCTTTTCCCACAATGTTTTTCTACTCTTCAAAAAATAAATTTCAAATTTTTAGTCACTTTTATTTTGTTGTCTGCAAATGCTTGGGATTTGGACAAACCTAAAAATTTAATATTGTCCTTTAGTAATGATTTAATTTGACCCCTTACCCTATTAAATAACTGAAGTAAAATTTTCAAGCTATTAGAAAAACTCAGAACATTGCTATTTCAAAATTCTGTCTTTGAGAACAATATCTCCTTATCGGACAGTGTAGATCATGGATCAGACTGCACATTCTGTGCAGTCTGATCTTGATCTACACTGTCCACAAAAGGTCAGTGGGTTGTGATTAGCAGCCTAAGGGTTAATCCCCTTACAGCAGTCCCAAATTTCGACAAACAAGGGGGAGGAAACTGTCTGAACACATTGCAGGACGAGAAGAAGAAGCAGTCTGAAAATAGTGGTTTCTCAAAACTCAAATTGTTTGTACCACATTGCTGTGTCTTGACAACACCTATGAGAAAAGGCTTTTGAAAACATTGTGGAAACAGGATAAAATTCTGTGTAACCAGCTTTTTTTCTTTTTTCCAACAATGTTTTCTCCCCTATCAAATACAGTCTAACATTCTCTCATTTGGTTAACTCATTACCACATTATCCACACTTTTAAGAAAGAAGCCATTTGAAAACATTGTGGGAAAAGGAGAAAATGCTGGTAACCAGCATTTTCTCCTTTTTCCACAATGTTTTCCACCCTACCCAAAACAGATTTAACCCTTTACCAAACAATCCCTGGTTTTTATGACCCAGAAGAAGAAGCCCTCTGAAAACATTGTGGGAAAAGGAGAAATTACTGGTAACCAGCATTTTCTCTTTTTCCCACAATGTTTTCTACTCTTCTAAAGTCAAGTTTCAATTTTTGAGTTACATTTATTTTGCCATCTGCAAGTGCTATCAATTTGGCCCAGTCTAAAGTTTTGTTGTTTGGGGAAGGGTTAAATTTTTGAAACACATTTATTGTCTGCAAATGCTTTCAGCTCTGACTAGTCTACGATTTTGTTGTTAGGTAAAGAGTTTAGAGTAAAAGGTCAAGGAAAGAGAGCGGTGACAATTACCAATTTTGACTGTTAATTTAATTCCAGCCTTTTTTTGTTGATAGTAATCCCCTGCAATATTTGCTTCACACAGGACCAGTTGTTCTGTGGACTTGGACATGAGATTCAATTCTCCAACGTGGAGATGCCCAGTGTAAGTTGGGCCCTCGCCGCTTGTGACTCTTTCATTGGTCTGATTTACGATTAAATTTTCCTGGTTGTAGTAGAGCGACATCATGGGCTCTGGGTTACTGCCCTCTGCTTGACAATGTATCTGTTAATTTTCAAATAGAAACATGTAAATTTAGATGAAAAATAAAACTATCTCTTTTAAGTCTAAGAAATAATCTTTCTACCAATGTTGATTGTTCAATAAGCCACAGTTGTGATTTATGTGTCACAAGAAATAAATGATGTATATAACTGTCTGTCTCTATAATTTATCAGAGCTCCAGATAGAGGGAGTGATTTTGATTTCAAAATTGAAAACATGAATTATTCTCCACTAAACCCTATGATGTAGGAACTCATTAGAATCGACTCATCGAGACAATTCTAATGAGTACTCACAACATGGGGTTTGGAACAGAAATAAAGGATTTAGAATACCATCACTCCCTCTTATCTGGAACTCTGATTTACGTAGTTTGTTGATTAATTTGTGACAAATGATTTGACAACATGTGTAAATGTAAACCGACTCATAATAAAGATCCATAGTCCAGTATTGCTCCACTGGCTAATAAGTCAAAACACTACAAGCAAAATAGTACAATACTTGGCCAATTGGTTTCAAACTAGAAGGTGTACTAAAATTGTTTCTGTAACAAGAAGGCCATGATGGCCCTGAAATCGCTCACCTGAGTCTATTGACCAAACATAAACCATTTTCAATCTAGTTTCCCAGTGAACTAGTTTTGACCTGACATGACCCATTTTCAAACTCGTCCGAGATATCATCGAGGCAAAACACCCTGACCAACTTTCATGAGTATCAGACTGAAAATGTGGCCTCTACAGCATACAAAAGGTTTTTAGGTTTTTCTAAGATTTGACCAAGTGAGCTAGTTATGGACCCTACAATTACCCATTATCAATCTCTTTTGAGACACCACCAAAACAAAAATTCTGACCAAGTTTGAAGATTATCAGGCAGAAAATGTGGCCTCTAGAGTGTACACAAGGTTTTTCTAATATTTGATACAGTGACCTAGTTTTTGACTCCACATGACCCATTTTCAAACTCATTCAGGGTATCCCCTCCAAGACAAATATTATGAACAAGTTTCAGGAGTATCAGACTGAAAATGTGTCCTCCAGAGCATACACAAGGTTTTTATAGCATTTAACCTATTGACCTAGTTTTTGACCCAACATGACCCAATTTCAAAGTCATCCACGATATTATCAAGGCACATATTCTGACCAATTTTCAAAAGTTTTGGGCTGAAAATGTGGCATCCAGAGCGTATACAAAGTTTTTCTAAGATATGACCTGGTAACCTAGTTTTTGACCCAACATGACCCATTTTCAGTCTTGCCCGAGATATTATGAAGACAAACATTCTAACCATTTTACAAGAGTTTTGGACTGAAAATGTGGCCTCTAGAGCGTACAAAAGGTTTTTCTAACATTTGAACTTGTGACTTAGTTTTTGTACTGACATGTCCCATTTTTTAACTCGTCCAAGATATCATCAAGACAAATATTGTGACTAACTTTCAAGAGTTTTGGACTGAAAATGTGGCCTCTAGAGCATACACAAGGTTTTTCTAAGATTTGACCAACTGACCTATTTTTGACCTGACATGACCCATTTTCGAACTCCTCCTAGATTTTATCAAGGCAAATATTCTGACCAAATTTCATGAGTATTTGACTGAAAATATGGTCTCTAGAGCGTACACAAGGTTTTTCTAAGATTTGACCTAGTGACCTAGTTTTTGACAGACATGACCCATTTTTTATCTCATCCGAGATATCAACGAGGCAAACATCCTGAACAACTTTCATGAGTATCGGACTGAAAATATCGCCTCTAGAGGGTACACAATGTTTTTATAAGATTTGACCTAGTGACCTAGTTTTTGACCCGACATGACCCATTTTTGAACTCGTCCGAGATTTTATCGAAGCAAACATTCTGACCAACTTTCATGAGTATCGGACTGAAAATATCGCTTCCAGAGCGTACACAAGGTTTTTCTAAGATTTGACCTGGTGACCTAGTTTTTGACCCGACATGACCCAGTTTTTTCCTCGTCTGAGATTTTATAGAGGCAAACATTCTGACCAACCTTCACGAGTGTCAGACTGAAAATGTGGCCTCTAGAGCGTATACAAAGTAAGTGATGACGCACGACAGACACTGCACTATCACAATAGCTCACTCTGAGCACTTCGTCCTTAGGTGAGCTAAAAATGTACGAGAATGTTATGACCACAAGGTAAAGCTATTTGACCACAAATCTAGAACTACTTGAAGCTTAGTGGAGGGCCACAAGATAAAGCTACAAACCAAGCAATACAGGTCTGAAATGTGTGGTTATAAACAAGATTTTCCAAGTTTCCACATTAAAAGGCCCTGTAAAACATGAGACCCTGAGACGGGGATAAATTTAGTAGCTCTAGATCTTTTGGTTAGTAACAAGATGATTTATTCAGTTTTCACTATAAAAGCCCATGTAAAACTTATGACTTCAAGGATGGGACTCAATGACTAGGTACAAAATGATTTTTACAATTTTCCCTATATAAGCCAATGTAAAATTTGTGACCCCAGGGCTATAATTTGGGCACCCTTGGTAGATACCCACTGCATAAAGCTACATGCCAAATTTGATAGCCCTAGGCCTAATGGCCAGGTACATAAAAAACAATTAAGTTTTCCCTTTAAAGTAAGCCCACATAAAACTTGTGACCACCGGGGTATGGCCAAATTTGACCCTAGGATTATAATTTGAAGAAACTTTGTAAAACATTACGTACAACTACATGCCAAAATTGGTAGCCCTAGGCCTTATGGTTTCAGACAAGAAGATTTTTAAAGACTTTCAATATTTTTCAGTTTTGTTGCCATGGTATATAATTTTTCAGGAAATTCTGAAGAGGACCATGGCAGGATCATTAAATTTTCTGCAAAGTTTTATCAAAATTGGATGGTTACCGTATATGCTCGACTATAAGACGCCTTCGCTTATAAGACGCTCCCCCAACTTTGTGATTCAAAATCAGGGATTTCGTTGATGACCTCCTATAAGACGCATGTAGACTTCACTGGAACCATAACAGTCCTTAAATTGTGATTATTCAGCTGGATATACACCAAGCAGATATTACGATCTATCGTCGGGTGTCAAAGTTGCATCATTCCAAAAATGAATAGCCTGTATCTTAGCCGATCATACATTGATTCAAATCTAATTTCTTTTTAAAATGGGAAAAAGAAAAGGGTAAGGCATAGACCAAATCACTCACATTTTTTGTTAAAATAATCTTTTCGGGGAAATTAGGCCTTCGACGGTTTGCTCTAACTGTTAATTATCAATGGGTGCACAGACTACTTATCTCGCCGACAGGAAGAGTTAAATCAAAGAACTAAAGTATTCAAGAGTGTATTACGCTCAGTAGGTTGTAATTTAAATCTCTACCAAAAGAAAGAAATTTGGACCGGTCCAAATCCAAAGGATTTGAATATTATAAAAGTACCAGACTCAAAAACAGGATTTTGTTTCATCAGCATTTCCAGTTTTCCAACACATCGTGTTGTATCAGTCTTTTTCTTTCTTCCAGGTTGTAAATACCACGAATTTTTGGTAAGGGATTGAATATCTGTATGGCGAAGATACTTTCTAGCCATAAATGATGAGTTATCACAAAAGAGACTAATGCTTGCTACTTCAAACCTAAATTATATAATCGGCAAACCTGTACGGTAACTTAAGGCTATGTTAACTCTTTACCAAACAATCTGAAGTTTTCAGGGCTGTGAGAAAAAAGCCTCCTGAAATCATTGTGGAAAAAGGAGAAATGATGGTCACCAGCATTTCCCCTTTTCCTACAATGTTTTCTATCCACCAAGAGCAAGTTTTAATCTTTGAACCGCATTAAGTTTTCTTTTTTTGTCTGCAAATCCTTCAGTTTGGACCAGTCCAAGATTATGTCGTTCGGTAAAGAGTTAACCAAAGTGATGTAAACTGCACTAATTTATTGATGGATGGCCTGGGTAGTGTAACCTATAAGATTTTGACATCAGTGTGTAAAACTTCTAAAAATAGGTGTGTACTTTCTTGTAAACCACAGAGTCTGACTGCAGTCAAAACCCTTTACCTCCTTACCTCCACGATCAACTAATAAATGCTTCATAATTTTTATTTAGATCTGAATTGCACCTTAAAAATATTTACCCCAGTTAGGTTACTTATTACATCATTCTGATTCGTCACAATGCCAAAACTTATCAATTAGAACGCATTTGATTTTGAAAAAATAATGATTCATCTTTGAATTTTACAATCGTGGAAAGGGTCAATCAGTACTTTTATCTGTACTACAGTGAACTAGCGGGCCATAAATGAACTGGCTGAAACTGACACAGTTAGAGGAATAACTGCTCAGTCGAGTAATTTTTAAACTAAACCAACTAGTAAAACGTGATAACTGTGTTTTAAACTTTTATTTCTTCTCACAATGGGTGATAAAAACAACTATTACTTAGTCACTTATAGCTTTAGATCAGCGTAACTCGTTTGTGAGGTGTTTTTTCCTTCGCGCTGATCAGCAGGCAAGTACGTTCTTCAGATGAAATTTTGTAAAGTCCTTTGATAATGCGCTTATAAGACGCTCCCCCAACTTCAAGCTAAAAATTCCAGGGAAAAAAATGCGTCTTATAGTCGAGCATATACCATTGATTCTACGCAGTAGGGGAAACTTTTCAAGGCATAAATGTTGAAAAATGAACGATGGTGAATCAACATTTATATGGGATTATATAATAGTTTGATACCAACTTGACATGTAAATAAACAAGGGCGCCTTTCCTAACATGTCAGTTTTGCACATTTTGCGTTCGAAAAGGACATGTACATTTTGAGAAAACCAGATACGTTACCATACACATACCCTTTTAACACTATATCAGTATGGTAATACAATGTTTTTATCGCAAATGCTATACGCGAACCTGACAGTGAGATACTGTAGTGCCATTTAGGACAATTTGATAATGGCAAAGCAGAACAGACCCGTCATACAAAGATGGGAACTAAATCACTGCAATTGACATCTAGAAAAATCTATTATAACCAAAAGTATTTTTCTAAATTGTGTCAAGGAAAGCCATGATGTGCGGCACCTTTGTTCCTTTCGTGACAACATTTACTTATCCTTTCCACAAAAATGAAGTGTTTTATCAAAATATACATGTACAACACTATTAAATTGACATGTAAATTGACTGAGTAACGTATCTGGTCAGGAAATCATGGATCAGATATCATGTACATGTAAGTATTGCATGTATGAGCTATCTACTATCATACATATGCATGTACTTTTACTATAATGTAAAGCATATCAAAAACAGTAAAATATGGAGTAACTGAGATGGTTGCTTTATTGAAAATTTAAAAAAAAAACAGTAAATTAAAACAGTTTGAACTGGATTTTATGGCCAGACCCCCCTTTTCCTGTGTTATTTTAACTATGCAAGGCTGGTAAACTTTAAAACATTTCATAACAGTCTTTATATGTGTAACTACAACGAATACCATTTTCGAACTAACACAGTGGGCCTTTTGAATTTCCGACCTTGTTTTTCCCATTCCCTGCAAACATCATGGAAGCGTGTTTGTCAAATGAATTAAACATTATACAATATGCATTTGTAGAAGTGTTATACATGTAGTATGCTTAACCATTAGGCATGAAAGCTAATCACATGCTTGGTGCAATGCAGTTGTAACTAGATCTGTATATAATATGGGGATCTCGTCACAAATGTATTGCATGAACCTTGCCGAATTACTGCAGCATACATGTACATTTAGACATGCATGCTGTGTAATTACCAATCATACACCACAATACTACTTCATGCCGATGTAATATAAAGTGTGCTTGACAAACGTGTGAAAGGGTCCATGGAGCAGGTTAGCACTGTGGTTTACACTGTTTGCATACACCTTTTGGAAAAATGAGATTATACAACGGGATCAGATACGTTACCATTCGTGACCAGATACGTTACCATTCTTTCTACAGGAAAGTACACTGACTGATATGTGAAAAATATTACTGAATCTGTATTTTCTGACAAGCTAAATATAATCATTTACTAAAGTCAACAGAAAACTTGACTAAATGCGTCAATGATTGGTAAAACGGACAAAATTACAGCATCCCTTTTATGTAAAGGTTGATTACACTCGATTATACTTGATTACATGACCAAAAAGAATGGCGAGAACATTGGATTCATTTCCAAGAGAGAAAACGAGGCATATGACGTAGTTTGAGTACAATGAAGTTAATAAAAGAGTGCAAAAAGCGGTCCTAACATCAGAGTTAAAATGTCACAGTAACGTATCTGGTTGGGTCACGTATCTGGTTCCAAAAACGGTTTTCAGTGCATATTTTCTTAATATTGAACATCAGTCAACCCAATTGCAATTAAAAGTTACACTTTTCAGGCTAAGTTATAAGGCATACGATTAAGTTGTTACACTGATTTCATATCGTCCGAAATAAAAACTAATGTTGGTAACGTATCTGTTTATTTTTAGCGTAACATGTCAGCACAGAGGATTCATGACCATGGGGAATTTTTGTTATAGATCCAGCTTATCCAGATTTTATATGTTGATACAAGCATATATAATTGTTTAAAATTACTGACATATTACTTCCCTATTCCATCCGTATCGATCTTTTTTCCTTGCACCTTTTGGCTGTAACGTATCTGGTCCGATTTCAGCGACATCCACTTTGTGAAAATGGCCAAGGCATTCGACCACTGTCGGTGTAATTTTATTCTTCTTATGTTTATATAATGTTTGTAGAAACGAAACAATGTGTAAATTGTGTTGCCATATGTGAAAATAAAATAATGTGCATACTCGATACAGCAATGGTGCGCTGGCGACAGGTAAAATCACCAGTGATAGGGGTATATTAGGTGATACAGCTTGGGTATTATGTTGTTTCCAATAATTTTTAAGGTTTTATGTGATGACTTGAATGTTGTCTTATTTGGAAAATATGTTTAAACATGAGTTTACCCTACCACCTTTATGCATTTGGCTGGCGACATCGTATTTGTAAATATTGCCCCTACTGCATAGAATCAATGATACGGTAGTTTTAGGAAAGAAAGACAGACATACATACGCACGACAGACACTGGGCCATGACATAAGCTGGCTGGCATTTGGCCAGTGTAGCTAAAAACTCAGAAAATAGTTTTTTTGTAGGCCTAGTGTAAAAAGTATGGCTCAGATTCATAAAATCAAATGGAATCATCAGTTTAGCAATCAACATCATGTCACTCTGAGCTTACCCACCCATTCAACCAAACATTTGGCAAGTTAGGGATTATACAGGTGCGTAACACACAAGAATATACATGTACACATGCAGTTATTTTTGTTAGACAACGAGATCTGGGTCCGTATTCACCAACCATTCTTAAGAACGTTCTTTGTCTTGTTCTTCAAGACTTTCCAACTGTGAAAGTAACAGAACTTCTGGTTGGCTAAACCAAATGGTTTAGCCAACCAGACGCTCTGTTACTTTCACATTGACAAAATTCTGAAGAATAAGACTAAGAATATTCTCAAGAATGGTTGGTGAATACAGGCCCTGGAGTTTTCATCAAAACTCATGTTTATAGTAAGTTTATTTTGGATTTCAGGTCAAAGGTGTACAATTGCCAACAGCAAGTACTGTTTCAGGGTACTTTATGCACTTGAGCGGTAAATCTACTGAGATGAAGCTTTAAACCGATTTATTTTAAATAGACAAATTTTACAAAATTCTAAATTAATCAAATGATCAGAATCCAAATGCAAAGAAATCATCTGCATTTGTTATCCGACTTTCGGTCTGAGGCATCAGTTAATCAGCACGAATTCTATATCACAAGAATTTCTTTCACAAATATGACTTGTGAATGAGCAGAATCCACTGTACATCCCTTCCCCACCTCATTGTTTGAAAGGGGTATGGGGAGGGTGGGGCAGGTGGGGGGATGGGGGTGTAAGATTTTGGGGGAGGGGGTGTTAAATTTTCAAACAAGAGGACCATGATGGTCCTATATCGCTCACCTGAGTACTAAGCTGTAAAATCAAACTTGTGACCCCTGGGCAGGGCCAATTTTGACCCCAAGGGCATCCTAAGAAAAAAAACTTGCTAGAGGTACACTAGGAGATGCAATTTAAAAAATATCAAAGCTCTACACCTTCTAGTTTCAGAGAAGTAGAATTTTAAAGTTTTCCTTCTTTGTTCATATGTTTCGAACTTGTGACCCCTGGGCAGGGCAAGTTAAGACCCCAGGGGCATCGTATGAAGAAACTTTGTAGAAGTCCACTAAAAGAATGCTACATACCAAATATCAAAGCTCTACGCCTTCTAGTTTCAGAGAAGAATAATATTGACATTTTCCTTCTTTGTTCCTATGTTTCGAACTTGTGACCCATGGGGCAGGGCAAGTTTTGATCCCAGGGGCATCATATGAACAAACATTGTAGAAGTCCACTAGGAGATCCTATTTACCAAATATAAAAGCTCTACATATTCTAGTTTCAGACTAGAAAAATTTTCAATTTTTCCTTATTTCTATGTATTAAACTTGTGACCCCCGGGGTGGGGACAGTTTTGACCCCAGGGACATCATATGAACAATCTTGGTAGAGGTCCACTAGGAGATGCTACATACCAAATATCAAAGCCCTGAACCTTCTAGTTTCAGAGAAGAAGAATTTCAAAGTTTTCCTTCTTTGTTCCTATGTTTCGAAATTGTGACCCCCGGGGCAGGGCCAGTTTTGATCCCAGGGACATCATATGAACAATCTTGGTAGATGTCCACTAGGAGATGCTACATACCAAATATCAAAGCTCTGCACCATCTAGTTTCAGAGAAGAAGAATTTTAAAGTTTTCCTTCTTTGTTCCTATGTTTCAAACTTGTGACCCCCGGGGCGGGGCCAGTTTTCACCCCAGGGACATCATATGAACAATCTTGGTAGAGGTCCACTAGGAGATGCTACATACCAAATATCAAAGCTCTACATATTCTAGTTTCAGAGAAGAAGATTTTCAAAGTTTTTCTTCTTTGTTCCTATGTTTCAGAATTTTGACCCCCGGGGCGGGGCCAGTTTTGACCCCAGGGACATCATATTAACAATCTTGGTACAGGTCCACTAGGAAATGTTACATACCAAATATCAAAGCTCTGCACCTTCTAGTTTCAGAGAAGAAGAATTTTAAAGTTTTCCTTCTTTGTTCCTATGTTTCAAATTTGTGACCCCCGGGGCAGGGCCAGTTTTGACCCCAGGGACATCATATGAACAATCTTGGTAGAGATCCACTAGGAGATGCTACATACCAAATATCAAAGCCCTGCACCTTCTTGTTTTAGAGAAGAAGAATTTTAAAGTTTTCCTTCTTTGTTCCTATGTTCCAAACTTGTGACCCCTGGGGCAGGGTCAGTTTTGACCCCAGGGACATCATATGAACAATCTTGGTAGAGGTCCACTAGGAAATGTTATATACCAAATATCAAAGCTCTGCACCTTCTAGTTTCAGAGAAGAAGAATTTTAAAGTTTTCCTTCTTTGTTCCTATGTTTCAAACTTGTGACCCCGGGGCGGGGCCAGGGACATCATATGAACAATCTTGGTAGAGGTCCACTAGGAGATGCTACATACCAAATATCAAAGCCCTGCACCTTCTAGTTTCAGAGAAGAAGAAATTTTAAAGTTTTCCTTCTTTGTTCCTATGTTCCAAACTTGTGACCCCTGGGGCGGGGCCAGTTTTGACCCCAGGGACATCATATGAACACTCTTGGTAGAGGTCCACTAGGAGATGCTACATACCAAATATCAAAGCTCTACGCCTTCTAGTTTCGCAGAAGATTTTCAAAGATTTTGCTATTTTTTTCCTTTCGGTTGCCATGGCAACCAGAATTATGGGTGGAATTCAATCTCTTGAACACCTTTGGTAGAGCTTCACCCAAGGAACATCCCTGCCAAGTTTCATCAAGATTGGCCCAGTGGTTTAGGAGGAGAAGATGTTTAAAGAACTTGTAGACCGACATTGGGCGATCACAAAAGCTCACCATGAGCACTTCGTGCTCAGGTGGAGCACTTCGTGCTCAGGTGAGCTAAAAATTAACAAATGCACTGGTTTGGGTGAAATAATTATGATGCAATTATGATGCAAGAAATTTGGCAAAAATTTTCAGAATATGACAAGTCTACCCTCTTTTCCCGGCTTCTTACCATATACATTCCCGGAGCCAGGTCAACAGGTGAGTCTCCTTGAGTGAAGCTCTGCTGAGCCGCAAGTATACCATTTTTGTCATGCAACTCCAATATCAGCTTTTGTACTGGAGCTGCAATGCATAAAAAACATTTGTCATAATTTTTTCCTCCATAAATCCATTGTTATGGGTTTAATCCTGTAAACAAACAGTAAATAATCTTTTGTACACATTGAAGGAAAAGGAGACCATCATTTTCCCCTTTTTCCACAATATTTCCAATACTTACAAATACATACTGTACCATCTTTGCAGACACAAATGCATTTTGAATTTTCCATAACTCCTTCCCAAACGACCAGTCTGGTCCAAATTGAATGCATTTACAGACGATGAAATAAATGCAACCAAGATATTGAAATTTATTTTCAGCATGGTAGAAAACATTGTGGGAAAAGGAGAAAATGCTGGTTACCAATCTGCAAAAGCTCTTTCTTAACCCTTTCCCAAACAAGCCCTGGTTTTTACGTGTCTGCAGTAAAAGTCTTTTGAAAACACAGTGGGAAAAGCAGAAATTGCTCGTAACGAGCAATTTCTCCTTTTCCCACAGTGTTTTGTAACCTTTTTGAGAACTTTCTGCAATTTTCTCCAAATCTAAAATTGTCATCTGCAAACTCTTTCGGTTTGGAAGAGTCCAAAATTTGTCGTTTAACTCTTTATCACACAATCCCGACTTTTAACGACCCTGAGAAAGAAGCCTTTTGAAAACATTGTGGGAAAAGGAGAAAATGCTGGTTACCAGCATTTTCTCCTTTTCCCACAATGTTTTCTACCCTTCCCAAACCAAATTCCAATTTTTAGTCACATTTATTTTGTCGTCTGCAAATGCTTTCAGTTTGGACCAGTGTATAATTTTGTCGTTTGGTAAAGAGTTAAGAAAGGGTTAAAATATAATCAGCAAAGGTTGGAGAGACTCTGACCAAATTTTAGCCACGGCCATATTTTTGTGTTCTTTTTAGATTTACCAAAACCTGCTTATCTGCATCAAACTTCGAAGTTTTCAATTTATATACAGACATCAACTTTGCTTAAATTCTGCTTTTGGACATTTTTTTTCTAATAGTATTTCAGTTATTTCCAAGCAATCAGTGTACCTATCCATGCTTTTCAAGATTTTCTCCTACCATTGTTCTTTATAGGCCAGTGTCCCAATAATACTATCTAAGAGAATAAGAAATTTCATCTAAAGCTCCACTGTTTTGGGTCAAAATCTGGTTCTGAATCTTTATCCCATTACCACACAATCCCTACTTTTGACGCCCCTGAGAAAAAAGCCTTTTGAAAACATTGTGGGAAAACTAGAAAATGCTGGTAACCAGCATTTTCTCCTTTTCCCACAATGTTTTCTACCCTTTACAAAACAAATTTCAAATTTTCAGTTACTTTTATTTTGTTGTCTGCAAAATGCTTTCAATTCGGGCAAACCTAAAATATTGTTGTTTGGTAATGAGTTAAAGCACCTATTACACTTTTCAGGCATTTACCAGTTAAGAACTAATACCTAAATATTTGCAAACAATGGTTGTTTTTGTCGATACGATTATTAACCTAAGGTGGACAGTGTAGACCAAAGATCAGACTGCATGTTTCATGCAGTCTGATCTTTGGTCTGCCTCAAAGGCAACTGTAGTTGTGAAAGGAGTTATAAGGGCTAATTACTTTCACTTTGTACATAGTGGAAACATTTTTCGACTGATGCATCTTCAAGGCTTTTAGAGATGACAATCTAAATACATGTAACTGCTCAAAGTGATGACAATACCTTGGATCGAATAAAATATATTTAAGGAAAAGAAGCCTTCCATTTTGGCTCCATAAAATCATGAGATTATAATGGTAAGGGATGAAACTAACGAAACAAGCTTACCCACAACGGTCAGTTTCATACTTTTGCTGTCAATTACATTGTTTCCTTCATCGTACAAAGTACAGGTGTAAGTCCCATCATCAGATAACTTGATGTCTATATAAAAGTAATATGAAATTATAGAAATAATCATCTTTGAACCATATACAAGGAAAATGAATTCAAATTTAAGTCATAAATTATTGCACATTTAAAAACATCAAGTGACTTGGATTACATTTAAAAACAGTTTTGATTCTTAAAGCACTTTTTTCATCTTTTGTTGATTTAGTGGCCAGTGCAGACTGAGATCAGATGGCACAAGAGGTGTTGTCTGCTCTTTGATCTACACTGTTAATTTTGCTGGGACATTGTGGGCAGGGGCAAACTTGAAATTGCTCTTATTAAACCTTTACTCCATAGAATACTCATTTCTACATATTGCTTGTAGGAGCTTTTGGAAAACATTGTGGCAAAAGGTGAAATTGCTCGTGACGAGCAATCCCTTTTGCCACAATGTTTTCTACACTATCAAAAGGTGTCATATACACATAAGAAACGGCTTCATCCTTGCTGTTATTTAGGGTCAATTAGAGATATCATAGAAATGTGTTATGGAGTAAAGGGTTAAAGCTGCATCTTTTATCTTTTATTCATACTTGAATCCAAAAACTGATGTATGAATATTTAAGCTACTATTTTAAGATTTACTTTACATAAAAAACCTGACAAAGAAAAGTGATGTATGGAGATTTAATAATTTTACAAGACCTAACGAAAATCATTAATACCAGTTGATAAAAAATATATTGTTGACTTTGCCAACTTGAATGTGTTTAACTTTAATAATAAAATTTGGCTAAAATGCATTCCAGTAAAGATATAAAAGATTCTTTTCAGCAAAGTAGACATTTAATTGAAGAAAAAACAATAAAATGAAAATCAAAACAAACTTCCATTTTAGAAGCTATACAAATAACTTTAAAAAAAAAATCTCTCAATCTACAATTCAAGCAATGCAATGAAATGGGAAAGCCTTGCAGCAACATGGGGGAAAAAAGGGCAGAGCTCAGCGTAACGTAATGAGGAATGATTCTTAAATAATAAATAACAGGAAGTGTAGATCCTAGAACTTGCAGTTTGATTTTGATCCACAAAGTCAGCCAAAGTTACACAAGTTGTGCTTTAACTCATTGCCAAACGTCAAAATTTTAGGTTTGTCCAAATCGAAAGCATTTGCAGACGACAAAATAAAAGTGACAGAAAATTTGAATTTGTTTTGTGAAGGGTAGAAAACAATGTGGGAAAAGGAGAAAATGCTGGTAACCAGCATTTTCTCCTTTTTCCACAATGTTTTCAAAAGGCTTCTTTCTCAGGGGCGTAAAAACCAGGGATTGTTTGGTAAAGGGTTAAATAATAGGAAGTGTAGATCCTAGAACTTGCAGTTTGATTCTGACCTACACTGTCAGCCAAAGTACGTTGTGCTTTAATTCTCTAGGGGATAAAGTCTACTAATATTCTATGTATCATAGATCTGTGCAAACCAACTTTATCTGCACCAGCAATCTTACAGTTTGCTTAAATTGTAAATTCGAATACTAGGCACATGATTGGCAATTAAAGTGTTCCTTAGCCAATCACATAGCTTGTCCACTGAAATCCAATATAGCAAATTGACCCATTGGCTCCAAACCCAACAATCCCATTTTTAGCAACCATTAACCCTTTACCATACAATCCCTACTTTGGTTGACCCATAGAAAGAAGCATTTTAGAAAACATTGTGGGAAAAGCAGAAAATGCTGGTAAACCAGCATTTTCTCCTTTTCCCACAATGTTTTCTACCCTTCACAAAACAGATTTCAAACTTTTCAGTCACTTTCATTTTGTCGTCTGCAAATGCTTTTGATTTGGACAAGACAAGCCCAAAATTTTGTTGTTTGGTAATGAGTTAAGAAGAATGCTTTTGAAAACATTGTAGGAAAACAAGAAAATGCTAATTTCAAGCATTTTCTCCTTTTCCCCTGATGTTTTCAACCATTTTGCCGACAAAATCATTTGAGCTGCCTACAATATGTAGTCTGCACCAGCTTTCACTTTGCACAAGTTTAAATTTCGTTGCTGGCTGGTTATAATGGCTCCTAATTCTGTCTTACCCAATGAAATGGCAAGTCTTTTGATATTTGAAAATGGGAGATCAATTAGAACGACTGGTCAATTCCGTCCCTAAATTTTCAAAATGTGGGAACCTTTCAAGGTTGAAATCCAAGACTAGATCTAGTAAAACATATTAGACACAACATAGGTAACCCCGAACACCATGTACTCCAACAATACGACTATACAGAGACATTCCAGAAAATATACAAAGTGCAAGCTCAGGTTTCAACTAAGCATCTGCTAGATTCTAAATAAAACAGAAAGATAAAATTTAGGAAAGGGGGAAGGGAGAAGAGAGAAAACATATTGGGGTACTTTACAACATCCAATACTATAGCAACCAAACTGCCTTCACAACAAGATTTTATCATGCTATGGCTCTCAAGAACCAATGGACAATACATGCATTTTTCGTAATAGTCATGTGCTCTCTAGTAATACATGTATTATTGTCTATGGGTACTTAACCCTTTACCATACAATGACGACTTGTGGCGCCAATTAGAAAGAAGCCTTTTGAAAACATTGTGGGAAAAGGAGAGAATGCTGGTAGCC
This sequence comes from Tridacna crocea, assembly GCA_943736015.1. NCBI lineage: Eukaryota > Metazoa > Mollusca > Bivalvia > Cardiida > Cardiidae > Tridacna > Tridacna crocea. The sequence continues at coordinate 25,372,534 of OX031069.1, forward strand.
AGCATTTTCTCCTTTTCTCACAATGTTTTCTACCCTATCACTAAACAATTGCACCGTTTGAGGCACATTGAAATTGTCGCCTGCAAATGCTTTCATTTTGGACAGGGCTAAAGTTTTGTCATGTGGTAAAGAGTTAATAATAACATTCTATCATTATGTGCATCTGCATTGTCTTTAGTTATTTATAACATTTCATACTCAATTAGCGCTCACTGATTGTCCTTAGTTACGTACAGCAAAAATAAATCTCTTGAGCACTAAAGGAACAGAAAGGAAACTTGCAGTCTAAAGATTAGGACAGTGTACTTCAAAGATGAAGCTACACAGTTCATGCAGTCTGATCTTGATCTATACTGACCTTAAAGATACCTTGAGTTTTGAAAGGGGCTTTAGTGTTTATATTATGGTCAGTACATGCATAATGAATAAACATTTTAATAGGGAAAGGCTCAAACATTGTAATATTTATGACCAAAGACTTTTTTTAATCACAATATCTCTCAAAAATCTGAGACTGTAGATCAATGATGATCTGACTGTATGTCCTTTAGTCTGATCTTTATCTATGAATTTAGCAAACTCAAATCTTTTTTGGCAATTGCCTTTGCTACAAGCGTAGATCAAGAATGAATAGTTACTGTTGACCATGTTTCAACATTATTTCAGTAACATCACAACAATGGCTCATATACTCATGATTATCCTGTGTTTCAACAGTACTAAGCAAGGGTTCTAAAGTGTCTTGCCAAAGGAAATGAATGAATGAATGATCAAATAAATGAATGAATCATGACATAGATCAAGATCGTACTAAACAAAATGTCCAGTCTGATCTCAAATCTGAGATTGTCCATTTTGCTGCAACAATATGAGCAAAAATAACCTTGACATTACTCATACTTGGTCCTTCACTTTTTGGTGAAAATAACCATGAGATTTATCTGGGGCTCTACTGGTATCAAAGAAATAGACAGACTGATGTTTGCTTTGGATAACTCTTCATTACACGACAAAACTGTCAGCTTGTTCCGAAGTCCAGACAGACGGACTGATTTCGATTTCATAATTGAAAATATTAGTCATTATCCACTAAACCCTGTGTTATGGGTACTCATTAGAATTGTCTCATCGAGACGATTCTAATGAGTACCCACAACATAGGGTTTCGAAGAAAAACAACAGATTTAGAATGCAATCACTCCCTCTTATCTGGAGCTCTGTTGTTCTAATTGACAGCATTTGCAGATGACAATTAATGATGAATTTGTCTTAGATGGATAAAACATTGTAGAGAAAGGAGAAAACAATGCTTAACATCTTTTTCTCCTTTTCTCGCAATGCTTACAAAGGTTCTTTTCCCTCAGAGCATTAATGTACAAGATAGTTTAACCCTTTACTATACAATCCTTAGTTTTAATGAACCCGAGGGAGAGGCCTTTTGAAACATTATGGGAAACATACCAGCCACATTAATTTCGTCATTTAAAATGAATTTTGGCCAGTCTACAATTTTCAACTTGGGTAAAGGTTAAATTCATGCTTAAAATCCTTACTTTAAATAAAGTTTTTGAAGTTGTCTGCTGAAAAATGTTCTAAGAGGAAAAAAATTCAGATAAAATGAAAACAACAACAACAACTATAACTGCTCCCCCAGGTTAGTTTTTTGCATTCACTAGTAGACAAATTTAGTATCGGCTTATCCACAATTCCTTTTTTTCTCAACTTCCATAATTATTCCGTAGACAACAATTTACTTGTCTATGATAAAAACTGTAGACAATGAGGCTTGTAACATTTTTTCCTTTTCCAAAAATATTTTAGCCCTTAATACCACACGACAAAATTTTAGACTTTTCCAAATTGAAAAGATTTGCAAATGACAACTTCAACGTGGGTCAATAATGCGATATAAATTTTGTTTCATAAAACAAGTGAAGAAAACATTGGAGGAAAAGGAGAAAATGCTGGTTACTAGCATTTACTTGCATTTTCTCCTTTTCCCTCGATGTTTTAGAGGGAATCACTGAAAGTCCGCACTGTGTGGTAAAATGTTAGACGATTTCTAAAAAAGGGTTGTCAAAACTCTATATTGTGTGGTAATAGGTCACTTGATGGGTACACCCAAGGGAGAGTCCGGAGTGTGCATTTGTCAAAATGTATAAAAGTTGTTGAGCCAACAATTTAAGACTGTAGAATCCTGCGTTTCAAGGAGGTGGTAGCATCTGAACAATTAACCCTTTACCTCATAATTCCTACTTTTAACAACCCTGAGGAAACTAGGCCTTTTGAAAACATTGTGGAAAAAGGAGCAAATGCTTGGTATTTTGGTTAAAGGTTAAAATATCTCACAATAATTATGCATATCACAGAATGTTCTGCATTCAGGGTCCTTATTCACCAACCGTTCATAAGACCATTCTTTGTCTTGTTCTTCTAGGTTTTCTAACTGTGAAAGTAACAGAAATTTTGATTGGCTAAACCATTTGGTTTAGCCAATCAGAAGTTCTGTTACTTTCACACTGACAAAATCCTGATGAATAAGACTAAGACTAAGAATGTTCTTAAAAATGGTTGTTCAATACAGACCCTGATCTTGCATACACACATTCTGTAAAATCTTTCTCTTTCGACAGCCTGCAAGTTCAACTGAATGAACGTTTTCTTTAGGTAGAGGACCCTAATACTTCTAAGGCAGTACGGCATAAAATTTCTTGATAAAGACAAAGATATACAGATATAATACTTTTGCACAGTTCTTTTGATGTCTATCTTGAAAATATTTTTGTTAATACTTTTGTCAATTGCCCAAAATGGGAGGTAATTATCATATGCCTTTGTAATGAGAATATAGTGGTCTTAGATTTACAAATGATAATTCATTCTAGGAAAGACAAAAAGGAAAAAGTGGCTCGGTGAAAGCACTACAATAACACTCATTATTTTCCGTAAAGCCTCCAGCTTCACATGTATAGACAGCATATCGTCCCGAACATTAATCGACTATCGCGCTTTAAAGACAAATCGAGTACTACCTGTGATGTCATAACTGGAAGCAACAACCACATGTTCTCATAATCGTCCTGGCGTTCGACTAGTGAAGAGGTCTCCTTATTTTCTCTCGCGCTTCGCCATTGTTAGATACAGGTGAGTTAAAGAGGTCTCCGAGGACGTAGTCCCAGATTATCTTAACTATTTAATATATAGCTTCATCGCTATAATGGCCTCTAATTCTCAGGACGATGTCCTGAGTGTGGAAGACTCGGGCGAGTCTTACAGTTTCTCGGGCTTCAGTACTGTGGATTCTGACGACCAGGTTGCTTCCAAGAAGCCTAAAACCAAAAAGACTACTAAGTCTGGGACTTCTAAAAAAGGAAAAGACACTCCGCAGGAGAAAGTCGATAAAACTGGCAAGAATAAGGCCAAAACAAAAACTAAAAGTGTCACGTCGGCGACGCCGTCTTGTTCGACTTTGAACTCAAACAATTTTGATCTGACAAAGTTGTCACAAAGTGATATTGTTAATTTAAGAAGTTTATTGGGGATTGAGACTGTCCAGAATAAGGAAAATGACGGTTTGGAGCATTCTGGAGTGCAAGAACTCTTTGGAAACCCCTTGCATAAATTGCCCACTGTGAGGGTTGAAATTGACTCTGCAGATATTTCAGAGGGTGAATCCCCTTTGCATGAAATACCTTCTAATATTACAGCTCATAATGATATGACATCTGCTTTATTTGAAGAAGGTGAACTTGTTGATGAGAATGAGTGGGATTTACCACGTCTTAAAGCTCCATTAAAAGGGACTGCTGTGCCTCAGTCTTTGGCAAATATGATTAATTTAGCCTGTACTTCGCTTTGTGAAACTGACCCTATAGTGTCCAAGTATAAAATTCCAGTCAATTGTGACAAGGCTTGTGCTCCTCTTGTGAACAGTGAGATTTGGAAGGTAATGGATAAACGTACACAGACACAGGATAGGAGTATGGCAGAAATTCAGAACTTAGTGGCTACTGGTATGACTGCACTAGTTCAATTAGCAGACATTTTGAAAACTCAGTTTTCTGGCAATTCTCAAGCTAAATCCTTGTTAGGTGATGCATTGACTATTATGGGACAAGTCCAATACCATATGTCTGTTCGCAGGAGATACATGATCAGACCTACTCTTAAGAAAAAGTATCACTCGCTTTGTAATATCTCCATGCCTATTTCCACTAATCTCTTTGGAGATGACATTGCCAAAGAAATTAAGTCTTGTGACTCACTAGTGTCCTTGGGTAAAGAACCCTATTATAGAGGTTCCTCTGGTCGTGGTAGAGGTAATGCACGCTTTCAAAGGAGAGGTGGTTATTCCTATAATAATCCAAACTCTTACAGCTCTGGGGGCCAAAGATATCAACCCTACAATGCTTACAATAGAGGTCAGGGCCAAAGAGGGAACAGAGGTTTCCGAGGTTCTAAAAAACCAGCAACTGCTACTGTTACTTCCCCAAACGAATAGCTTCTCCACAGGTAAAGTACCTGTTTACCCAAGGTTGGAAAATTAAAATATCATAAAGCTGAATGGCAGTCCATAACTAATAATGCCTGGGTTTTAGAAGCAATTTCTGGTTACAAGATCCATTTTAACAGTATACCAGTACAAAGTAGAATACCCAATGAAATACCTTTTGAAGGGGAACAATGGAGTACTGTTGATAATGAAGTTTCTGAATTGTTGATGAAAGGAGCCATTGTTCACACCAAGTCTGAGCCTGGTGAATATATATCTACACTTTTCATTGTTCCTAAGAAAAATGGCAAGTTTCGGCCAGTTATCAACTTGCGTTTTCTCAATCATTTCGTTCATTATAATCACTTCAAGCAGGAAACTTTTAAGGTTGTTGTTGATCTTATTCAGGAGAATGATTTCTTTACATCTATAGATCTAAGTGATGCTTACTTCTCAGTGCCTATTGCTGCTGAATTCCAAAAATACTTGAAGTTTTCATGGAAAGGTCAACTGTTCAAATTTGTTGTTCTTCCTTTTGGTTTGAAATCTGCTCCATATGTCTTCACGAAAATATTGAAACCGGTTTATGCTTGGTTCAGATTACAGAACATCCGTTGCAGCTATTATATAGATGATTCCATTAACATGAACTCTTCTAGTACTTTGGCTCAAGGAAATACTAATATCATGGTTGATACATTGCAACGTCTTGGATATGATATTACTTTTAAAAAATCTGTTCTGGTTCCTACTCAAAGGATTGCATTTTTTGGGTTTATCATAGATTCCGTTGAGTTCATGATATATCTGCCGGAAGAGAAACTGGTGAAAATTGCCGCTAAAGCTGAAACATTGCTCAGAGCTGGAAGGGTAGTTGTTCGTGACCTTGCTTCTTTTATAGGACTCATTGTTAGTGCTTTTTATGCTATTCTGGAGGCTCCATTGCACTACAGGGCTTTAGAAAGGAATAAAATTCTAGGCCTCGGTCCAGAATGCAATTTTGATAACAAAGTGTCCCTTTCAAACAATAGTATCCTTGAACTTGTATGGTGGAAAGAGAATGTTAGACTTAGAAATGGCAAACGTATAAGGTTTCAAGATGTTGATGTACAGTGCAGGACAGATGCAAGTTTTTTAGGCTGGGGTGCTATAGATCTCGAGACTGGTAATGTTGCTCAAGGTAGATGGACTTCTGTGGATAAAGGAGGAAATATAAATTTCTTAGAGCTTTTAGCGATTCTTCATGCTCTGCAAGCTTTTTATAGTTACAGAGTGGGTATTCACATTGAAGTTCAGTCAGATAATGTGGCTGCTGTCACTTATATTAATGACATGGGTGGTATGTGCTCATTACCTCTTGATTGTCTTGCAAAAGATATCTGGAACTGGTGTCTGGAAAGAAACATTGTTTTAACTGCAGTTCATATTGCAGGGGTATCCAATACAGCAGATTTCTATTCAAGGAATTTCTCAGATTCTACTGAGTGGATGTTAAAAAAGGAAATTTTCAGTAGAATTTGTGGCCATTTCTTTGTTCCACAGATAGATTTGTTTGCATCAAGTTTAAATGCACAGGTTGATAATTACGTTTCATGGTTCCCTGAGCCAGGTGTATCACAGCATAATGCTTTTACCTTCTCATGGCAACATCTGAAGCCATATGTTTTCCCTCCTTTTAACTTGATTGGGAAAGTTATGAATAAGATTCTCAAAGACCGAGTTGAGAATGCTATTTTAATTCTCCCATTCTGGAAAGCCCAATCTTGGTTCCCACTTGTACTAGAGAACATTTCCTCTTTTCCTGTCAGATTACCACGACACAAGGATTTACTTACCCTTCCCCACGACAGTACCATTCATCCATTACACAAGTCGATTCAGATGATAGCTGTTACCGTATCAGGGAAGAGTTGTGTAAAAACGGACTTCAAGATGAAATTTCAAGAATCATTACAGCTTCGTGGAGCCAAGGAACGAGAAAACAATATAACAGTGCTTGGAGAAAATGGTGTATTTGGAATCTATTGTGGGGAGGAGATCCAATTCGGGCGACTGAAACTCAGGTTTTAAAGTTCATGTTTTTCCTCTTTAAGACGGGAAAGTCTTACTCCTGTATTAATATACATAAAGCTATGCTTTTGCAGACCCTGCCCCTTTTAGGTAATAAGTGGTGCAGTGATTGTGATCTTATTAATAGATTTATGAAAGGTTTATCTTTACAGAAACCTACTCTTCCAAGATACCATTTCACATGGGATGTGTCAATAGTTCTGAAATTTCTCTCTGGACTCTTCCCTGTGCAACAGTTAACTTTGAAACTACTTACATTTAAGCTTGTAGCCTTGATTGCATTGTCGTCTGCACCTAGAACCCAAGTTCTAGCAAATTTACATTTAGACTACATGTATAAGGAGAAGTCTGTGGTAACTTTTACTTTTCCTCAACTGCTTAAAACTTCTAGACATGGTCATACTTACGTTTTGAAAATAGAAAAATACAGTGATCAGTCCTTGTGCCCATTGTATACTTTGAAGCGTTACATAGAACGGACCAGTGCTTTGAGACAGTCAAGACTTTTATTGATTTCTTACCAGACCTACAAAGCTGTTACTACTAGTACTATTGCTAGATGGCTTAGAACTGTTCTGGAGTTGTCTGGGATAGATGTATCTATCTTTAAGGCTCATTCCTACCGTGGTGCAGCAGCTTCGGCTGCTTTCAATAAGGGATGCTCTTTGAGTCGTATTTCGTCAACAGTGGATTGGTCCACAGACAAGAATTTTGTAAAATTCTATCGTAGACAACCTTTGAGTAACAAGCAGTTGACTTTTGCTTGAGCAGTTCTTAAATAGCCTGGGTCATGTATTTCGTTTTTTCATGTTCATTTACTGTTTTCCTTTGCTGTTTTCAGTTCATTTATGTTCTTGTTCAGTTAGTTAAGTTAGTTCAGTTTGTTTAGTTGCTCTTTAAAAATGCTGTCTATACATGTGAAGCTGGAGGCTTTACGGAAAATAATGACCCCTCATCCAAGCTTTAGTGCAGGATGAGGAGCATTATTAGAGTAAAGCCGGAGGCTGAGCATGTATAGACCCGACCCAGCATAATCCTTGAAAAGGTGTTAATAGTACGTCATGTAGGTACTCCTTTGCATCCCTCCCTTGTTTGTTGTATTCAGCAACAAAACAAACTGTCTCATCTTTAAATTATGAGAACATGTGGTTGTTGCTTCCGGTTATGACATCACAGGTAGTACTCGATTTGTCTTTAAAGCGCGATAGTCGATTAATGTTCGGGACGATATGCTGTCTATACATGCTCAGCCTCCGGCTTTACTCTAATAATGCTCCTCATCCTGCACTAAAGCTTGGATGAGGGGTCATTTTCCATCATAACAAATTCAGTAGGATAATATCAAAGTGGAAATAAGTGTTTTGTATTACGGGTCCACTACGTTAAGGCACATCGACAGCTCCTACAAGTAGTCCTCTTCTACTACAATTTTACGAAAATGTTAGTAAAGAGTTAATGTTCTACAAAATTAATATACATGAACTGCCATGCTGACAATTAAAAAAGTTATTTCACATTGACAATTTTTTTCCCACTATAGCTCAGAACTTGTTGAGGTTGAACAAAAACTATCAAAGGACTATGGAGGGACCTTAGGCGGACTTTCAGAATACTGAGTAAGATTCGTTAAAATAGGGTTTAGATTATTATCTCACACTGGAAACTTTTTTTTTTAATCTTTCCTGACAGACTATGTTTAATATCATTATGGCATATGGAGAAATTGTTAATTACTAGCCATTTCTCCAATAGCAATGTTTAACTCTTTCCCAAACGACAAATTTCAGATTCTTCCAAACTGAAAGAGATTGCAGAGGACAATTCTAAACTGGATGAAAATGACTGAAAGTTCTCCAAAAGAGTAGAAAACACTGTGGGAAAAGGAGAAATTGCTCGTGACGAGCAATTTCTCCTTTTCCCACAGTGTTTTCAAAAGACTTATATCGCAGACACACAAAAACCAGGGCTTGTTAGGGAAAGGGTTAAAAAAGATTGGTCTTCTTAAATTGGTCTTCTTAGAGAAAAACATAGTCATATGCCAATGATTAATCTATCAGCAGATCCATTGTTGTATATCTCTCTTTATTTCATGCTTTCCGGTAGGTTATCTAGAAATATTGGTAAAATATTTTTCGATATTTTCATGCTTACGACCAGTGAAAATACTGACTTTTACTTTCCATCTCTTCAATAAAAGGTGGAAACATAACATTACAATGCATTTCTATGCGGAAGGGGTACACCAAAGGGAATAACCAAAACATACTGTATTGGATTTTGATCAAGTTCCTCCCCAGAAAAAGCCAAAAGCATGAAATAAATAGTATATTTGGGATTTTTTTGGTGAAAGATCTAAATTTATTTCACCTTGTGAACATCATCAGTAATATTTTCACTGTATCAAAATATTCTCTGTATCGCACAACAAAATTTTGAGTCCCCAAAATTATAGATATGTCCAATCTGATTTTGGCATTGCAGATAACAAATGAATTACGACTCAAACTTTTTTTTGGAAATGATGGAAACCAAAGTAGGTAAAAGGCTGTTTACAGGGTGCAAACTCTGGGAAGTATTTCAAAATCTGTGGGACATAGGAGGTTTAGAATTTGGATTTTACCTTGGCATCATGTAGTGACTCGTAACAGCCTGCACGACCTGAGACTGACATGGATCGAAACTTTTAGCTTTCGGTAAATTTTCCGGAGGTCAAAAACTGAAAGGTCCTAAAGATTCAGTGTGTGCCTAGAAAGAATGAATTCAATGGATCCATCATAATGTGATAATTTGCTTGGTATAATGTGCCATCGAGATGCATTTAACTCTTTACCTCACAATCCTGACTTTTAATGACCCTGAGAAAGAAACCTTTTGAAAACATTGTGGGAAAAGGAGAAAATGCTGGTAACCAGCATTTTCTCCTTTTCCCACAATGTTTTCTATGCTACCTAATAATCAAATTTCAATTTTTGAGTCGCATTTATTAATGCTTTCAATTTGGACCAGTCTAAAATTTTGTCATTTGGTAAAGAGTTAACCATCTTTTACCAGTGCATGACACAATTAAAGAAATAATATGGAGGAATGTCAGCCACAGTAGCACACTACAAGCTGAAAAATTTTGGGAAACAAATCTTACGCAGGTTTCTGAAAGTCAGCTGAAGGAAAATGGGCAGAAACTGGGTCGGGTTTTCCACCTTTGATGGTAACGTTAAAATGTTGTCCATTCAATCCTTTGCCATATTTAAAGTCATACATGGCATTATCGCCTTCAAAATAAGGTCTACTGGTTCGGTCTGTGTAGAAGCCATCTGTGAGCTTTCGAACTGTTCCATTAAAATATCTAACTTCCCAGTTCACCCTGTTGAGCAAAAGGTACAAGAAAAAGCACAATAACTATCAAGATTTATACACAGAAAAAAATCTCTTCCTTTGTATACAGTCAAGCCGCATTTATCCAGACACTCCTGTTTTCTACAAATGTTTCCGGATAAGCCATTTTTCCGGAACTACAGAACTGGGATCACCACTATATGTACATGTACTTCCATACTGATAATGGACACCGTGCTTCGTAAGAACTACCATAGTGTATGATTTACATGGACACTTGCCTGTATTGTTCCTGTGATCATTCAGATAATATTAAAGAACAAACTGTCATAATTTACATTTTGCCTTTTTGTTGTTTATGTGGTTTTGACCATGCTTTTCCCATTTTATCTTATTACAAGCACATGTACACCTTTTGTACAAACGGGTGGGAGCTTGTAAAGTTTACCACATTATGACCTTTGAACGCACCACGAAAAAAGGAGGGGCTGAAACACAGCTACGTATTTCTGCCTTATAGTAAGTATAGCTTGCTTTTTTTTATTTCTTGAGACACAGATTTCACAGTGTTTTGGTTGTCTTCTTTGTCAAGACAAATATATCTTTTTTCACATAAATTGACACTTCAACCCGTTGTTATCTGTTGACTTCAGATTATTCAAAGCGTAAAATGACGAAGTTGTTAAGAGTACAGATTGACAATCAAATCGAAAGGAAGGACGTGCATATCGATCCTTATTCCATTTCATGATCTGTTAGGGATAAAATAATTATGGAAATAAAAGTAAAGAAATTCTTTTTTTCTTCTGGATCTCGAGATTTCCTGAAAAATGGAGCCTAGATTAACGTGGTTCGACTGTATTTTGATCCATCTTTAGGCTGTTATTCGCCAACCCTTCTGAGTATTGTTAAAATTCCATATTCAAGGACCAGCCATTTGATTGCTTACAATGTTCTGTCTTAGTCAATAAGACTGCTGGTTTTTCTGTTGAAACAATGATTAAAAGGGTTTTAATAAAAATGTCTAAAATTCAGTTAATGCTTGTAGCAATTTCTTCTTTCGCATCATTATTTCTTAGCAAACTCATGTAGCATGTCTGTACCACAAGACAAATATTTGACCGATGAAAATTTAAAGCATTCAGCAGACAAGGTAAATAATTTATATGTAATTCTCTTCTACTGGGTAGAAAACAATGTGGAAAATGGAGAAAATGCTGATAACCAGCAAGTTCTTTTCCATCAGTATTTGTTTATAAGGCTGCCTTCCCAGGATTGCTAAAGCATGTCATGTCTGGTTAACCCTTTACCCCATAAGGCATTTCTACAGTATCTGTAATTGACCCTTAATAACAGCAAGGATGAAACTGTTTCTTCTGTGTATATGAGACCTTTTGATAGCATAGAAAACATTGTGGCAAAAGGTGAAATTGCTCGTCACGAGCAATTTCACCTTTTGCCACAATGTTTTCCAAAGGCTCCTACAAGCAAAGCGTAGAAATGAGTATCTATGGAGCAAAGGGTTAAGGGTGGGTGTATCTTGCACCGATATTTGTAATAAGGCATGCAACAGGTTGTTGCCAGAAAGTTGGGAGTTTAGAACCATAGATGGATCAACATTTCTTAACAAAGGAAATCATACCCCAGAGTGCCTTATAACTACAACAGGCTTTCCAGTCTACAACTTTGCTTTTTTCCAACAGTTCTAAGCAAAGCAGACAGTGCTGATCAAAGATGAGACTGCATCTTCTGATCTAGAATAACAGGCTGCCAAAGTTATAAAAGGCACTTGACCCTTTACCAGACAACAAAGTTTTGGACTGGACCAAACTGAAAGCGTATGTAAACAACAAATATTTTGGAATGCAAATGATGATTTCTGTCTATGAAAGGGTAGGAAACATTGTGGGAAAAGGAGAAAATGCTAGTCACCAACATTTTCTCCTTTTCCAGCAGTGTTTTCAAAAGCTTCTTTCCCAGCATTGTAAAAACCAGGAATTCTTTGGGAAAGGGTTAAATAGTTAATTATATTGGCACATTTAATACAATTAGCATTGTACATGAATAGAAATGAAAAGCAAATTGTAATAATTATCCATCTTGTAGAACCAGGTACAACTTTCAGTAACACTATGATCTTTGAAGATCAAGATCAGACTGCACAGACTGAGAAGTTTGATTTTAGCTCTACATTATTCTAAGTATATTTTGTGAGATAATTGATCATGCTGTTCGAAAAGCCACTGTTCTTGCCTATGCTGCGGCTAACAGGTCCTACAGGGCTTTCCTCCCAACATCTTAACAGAATCCCTTCAAACAGTTAATATAGCTTTGAAAGGACATTCCCAAAGGACAATCCTCTAAACAGTTCTTATAGGGCATTCCTTTTACTGTAGGCCATTTTTCCAAATACTTCCTGAAAGATATTCCTTCCATTACTTCCTTTGATCTGTCAAACAGTTCATAAAAGTCATTCACATCAGTTCCTACAGTACATTTCTCCCAAGAGTTCTTATAGGACATTCTAGTTCCAAAAGGATATTCCTCCCAACAGTTCCCACAGGCATTCCTCTCCATAGTTTCTACAGAAAATTCCTCCTAACAGTTCCTAGTGGACATTCTAATTCCAAAAGAAAATTCCTCCAAACAGTTCCTAAAGGACATTCTTTCCAACAGTTCCTACAGGACAATCCTCCTAACAGTTCCTGTAGGACATTTCTCCCAACAGTTCCCAAACGACATTCCTCCCAACAGTTTCCAAAAGACATTCCTCCTAACAGTTCCCAAACGACATTCCTCCCAACAGTTCCCAAACGACATTCCTCCCAACAGTTTCCAAAAGACATTCCTCCCAACAGTTCTTAAACGACATTCCTCCCAACAGTTTCCAAATGACATTCCCCCTCCCCCCCCAACAGTCCCAAATGATGTTCCTCCCAACAGTTTCCATATGACATTCCTTCCAACAGTTCCCAAAGGACATTCCTTCCAACCGTTCTTAAAGGACATTCCTCCTACCAGTACTTTGAGGAAATTCCTCTGAACAGTTCATTAAGGACACTTCTCCCAACATATTCCTCACAACAGTTTCCTAAAACATCCCCCCAACCCCAAAGTTCCAAAAAACATTCTGCCAAATATTTCCTACCAACATTTCCAAAATGATATTCCTATCAATGTTGCATAAAGGTCTAACAATAGTACCCATTGCATGTGCTGGTCCTCAACTGCTGTTGCTTTTAGAAAAGGATTGATTTTCAGTAAAAAGTCAGGTAAAAAGGGGCATATTTTGGTAGTTACCTACTCCTAAGTATTGGCTCCCCTCCAGATAGTTAACAACTAGTCCAAGTTTAAAGTGAATATCATCAATAATGACAATAAAATGTCAAAGCTATTGCAACACTGATAAAGAGCCATGACCTCGAAACAGCCAAGCCAAAAATTTAGTTTTTTGCAGCATGTATTTTTGAAAGCAAACAGGAGACTGGTAAAAAATTGTTTTAATTTTCATTGCTTTTCATTTCTATCAAGCTGAAGAAAACACTTATATTCAGACAACTTTATTCATCTTACAGCATACCATTTTTTCAAACATTGTGGAAAAATGCTAAACTGCTCACAACATCACGGTCATGTTAAATATTTCATGAGAATATTTTACAGCTTTCTAGTGTAAATTTTATCAAGGAGGTAGATCTTATGAGTTTTAGCCATTAACCCATTACCACTCAATCCCTACTTTTGACGCCCCTGAGAAATAAGCCTTTTGAAAACACTGTGGGAAAAGGAGAAAATGCTGGTAACCAGCATTTTCTCCTTTTCCCACAGTGTTTTCTACCCTTTCCAGAACAAATTTCTATTTTTCAATCACCTTTATTTTGTCGTCTGCAAATGCTTTCAAATTGGACCAGTCCAAAATTTTCTCGTGTGGTAATGAGTTAAACATAAAGCATGACAGTCAAACCTGTGTATGGAGACCACCCTGAAGAAGTAAGAAAAGTGAACTCTTACTACAGGTAGTCTTTTAACAGCTGATCAAATGAACAAAAATCAACTGTGCAAGTTTAAGCCATTTGCAAGCGAGAAACTCCAAGACTTAAATCTCAAAATACAAGAAGTAGTCTCGGTACAGGTTTGACTGTAATTTCCATGAAAGCTGAAGGTTATCAACTTCATCTCATGACAGAATCCTGATAGGCAATCACCAAGTCAATTAGACTAAAATGTATGAACAGAATTTCTGAAATTTCCGTACCTGATTCTGTAGTAAAAACAGTTCAAATTCACTCTCTTTTTTCAATAAATGCATGAACCAAATGGATCAAAACAGAAATGATAGAAAGCATCGGGAGAAAAGGTGAAAATGCTGGTTTCCAGCATTTTCTCCTTTTCCCCCGGAACCTCCATTGTTAGGGTCTTTAAAAGGTGGGTATTTAGAATTTTCACATCTCACCAAATTAAAAACTATATAAGTCACTGAAATTTATATGAAAAAATAATACAAATCATCAAAAAATGAGACCTACAGAGTTACAAAAAAAATTTTTTTTGATGGTGTTCCCTTAAAAGGCTACGTAGCCTCTTAAGCTATTTTAGATTTCGCGCCAAAAATCAATAAAGCATTGTGGGAATGTCAAGTGACTGGCACGTGACTAATAACGCTTAAATTCCATTACATAACAAACATGTAATAATTATTTTCCATAATGTCTTCTTGGGACGGATGTTTGAAACTTTGTCTGTGTTTTCTAGTATTTAAACGAGAGAATTAATAATCTAAAAATAGAACGTGTCTCCCGTTGGTGTCAACCTGGTCCGTAATAAATCTTTAATTTCTAGTGTTATCGGATGGTTTTCGACTACTGGGGTTTTATGAACGCAAATTAAAAGGCTATGGGAGTATAAGGATGATTTTTTTGCATTTTTGTAAAATTTTCATCCCAAAATCTGAAGGGCCACCTTTAAAAATTGGGACGATTCAGATGAGAGATAAAGGTTGTTTTATTTAGAATCAAAACCTAAATGGTGTAATTTTAAGGGTTCTTTGGTCCAAAAAATAATGGCAAAGGAGAGCAATATTGGATTATGTTACAGATTGATCAAATTGTTGCAACTGCGTGTTACAAGCATCTGCTTTTCCCTCATTATTTTCATGCATTGTCTTTTGAAGAAGTATATGTAGTCTTTTTCCAATTATGTGCTGCAAAGAGCAAGTTAAAAGACTTGACATACCCACAGGAGATGAATTAAGTTACAATGAATTACTTAATGTTGCAGAAACAGTCTAATATCATCTAAAATTACAAAAAATATCATTCTACATTGGTCATATATTATACAGCACCACATATATTTGCCTTTTAATGGCTTCTGTAAGGGAGATTACCACCTGTAAGAGCATCCTAGGTGACTATAAGGGACAAAACAACATATTGATCTGTAACCCCCTTCAGCAGCAAAAGCAAATATTTGAGGTTTTGTGTAGAGAATGGATCAAGATCAGAATGCATAGATCATGAAGTCTTATCTTCTCTTATCATCTGCCAAAAGAATCTTTCTGAGTTCCTGTATTTGACAATGTATTTTATTTCTAACAGTCTAAAGCAGCTGATTTTCTATGGTTGGTGCTGAAGGATTTAATTACATAAAAACATGCTCTTTCTTTTTGTACTTCAGTACTTTCAGAACTTTGATTTTTATATTTTCTTGACAATAACGATTGAGGTAATACAGTAAACAGATATCTTCAACCCTTTACCAAAGCGTGCTCCTGAGGAAAAAGGTATTTAAAGCTCTTGAAAAAAGAAGAAAATGCTTTTAACTCTTTCCCAAACAACAAAATTTGGACCAGACAAAATGGAAAGCACTTTGCAGATGACAAATTAACAGTTGCTAAAAGGATGATTTTTCTATATGATAGGGTAGTAAACATTGTGGGAAAAGGAGAAAATGCTGATTACCAGCATTTTCTCCTTTTCCCACAATGTTTTCAAAAGGCTTCTATTCCTGACCCGTAAAAACCAGGGATTGTTTGGGAAAGGGTTAACCAACATTTCTCCTTTGTCCAACTGGCAAGTTTTCTACAAAATTTAATCTCTTCATTCAGGCCAGATTTCACTTGTGGTCTGCAAATGCTGTTTCATATAGACAAGTCTACATTTTTTTTCATTTGCTTTTCGAAAACATTGCGGGAAAGGGAGAAAATGCTGCTTACCAGCATTTTCTCCTTTTCTCACAATGTTTTCGAAACGCTTCTATCTCAGGGTCGTAAAAACCAGGGATTGCTTGGTAAAGGGTTAAAGCAGCAAAATGTTAAATCACCAAGATGCCCATTTAGGATTTTGGATAGATCAACATGTCTAACCAGTGTTAACCCTTCAAGTGCTGGAAGCAGCCTAACTTTCTTTTAGCTGACAGTCCTGATCAAGATCAAAATGCAAGGACTGCAGTCTGATCTTGGATCTACACTGTCCACTGTTTTGAAAGTTATTCTGGCCTAAACAACCTTGAAATAGCAACAATTAAGCTATTCTTTCCTCATTATGACAGTCAGTTCACTGATTTGACGCTCTGAGGGTTACAACAATGATATAAGAGCAAAATTTATATAGTGTTTTACTTTGCAGCACCATCTTCGCAAGCCAAGGCCGACGATTCACTACGCTACTCTACCCTAGGTGGATCGAGCTTGATTTTTATGTTCACCCGATACGCTTTTTCATTGGATGCAGCCAGCTCTAGCAGCAACGAATGAAATTGCTCGTAGCATTTCGTTTTTGATAAAAATAGAACAAGGTCTCTACCTTTCGAATAGAAGGTAAAACATGGAAACCCATGTGGATGTCTGCTTATCGCTTCATGTGTATTCGTAAGCAGAAATATGATGTAAAGGGGGGTAATAACCAGCATCCGATAGAGGGCGCATTGCAGGAATCTCAAAATCGGGCTCAATCAGCCAAGGTAAGATCCACATAGTGATCGTAAACTTGGCTCGCTAAGATGTTGCAGCTCTTGCATATCAACACAATATAGACTGGTTATATCTTACTAAATAATATTTGAGTTACAAACACTAGCAAACATGAGGGTTACCCATGCCACATTTATTTTTAAATTTCATTTTCTGCAACAAGATTTTTATTTTCATATAATCTTCCACAGATTTTGAAAAAAAAAAACAAATAGAAAAACAGAAATAAAAAGGTAAAGAACAGAACAAAATGATTCAATGGCTTACATATACACAAACTTATTCATCTCCATATTTTACAGTTAATTTCACTCTCTTCCACATGATCCCTACTTTTAACGACCCTGAGAAAGAAAGCTTTTGAAAATATTGTGGGAAAAGGAGAAAATGCTGGTTACCAGCATTTTCTCCTTTTTCCACAATGTTTTCTACCCTTTCTAAATCAAATTTCAATTTCTGACTGACATATGCAAATGCTTTCAATTTGGACTAGTCCAGAATTTTGTCATTTGGCAAAGGGTTAAAACACAAACCCATACAGCTAACAGTGCAGATTAAAGATCAGACTGCACCTGCTGTACAATTTGAATCTCATGTACACTGGTTGTAAAGCCAAGGCAACAAATGCAGTGAAAGGCACTTTACAGATTACCAATAAAGAAATCAAAGTGTAGCATAAAACCAGACTCCAAAACAGGTTTTGTTTGATTTCAAATTTATTTCAGTTATGCAATTCACAGCTCAAAAGTGTCTTTACTGTTCAACAACAGTCATAAGGCAGGCCTTGCAGTGTACAGTCTGCGCAGGCTGACATAGTGACTGTTGCAAGCAAATGTGACCCATCACACAAAAAGGGACCATCTGGGAATTCTGTACATTAATTACATGAAAACAGATCAACGATAGTGCAGGTCAGTTTAAGCTGATAGTCCAAAAATGAATGTATTACAAAGTACAGCGACCACTTTTCATACAGAAAATATCATAAAAGCAAAAAGTATCAACCCTGGTCAGTCTGCGCATATTGCGCAGCCTGACCAGTGTTGACACTTTTCGCAGTTCCCAGAAGGCCTCTTTTGCCTGATGGGTCTCATATATCAATCAAAGAACCCCTAAATTTCAAGATTACAAATCCAATACCCTAAGCACCAGTAGAGAATATGTAACAGAACTTTTGAGTGATATTAGTCCGGGGGGGGGGGGGGGGCCTTAACCCTTTACTCCGTACTCATTTCTAAGCATTGTTTGTAGGAGCCCTTTGAAAACATTGAGGCAAAAGGTGAAATTGCTCGTCACAAGCAATTTCACCTTTTGCCACAATGTTTTCTATGCTATCAAAAGGTGTCATATGCACATAAAAAAGGCTTCATCCTTGGTGTTATTTAGGGTCAATTAGAGATACCATAGAAATGCCTTACGGGGCAGTGAAAGTATCAACCAGGGTCAGCCTGTACAGTCTGAGCAGGCTGGCCTGGCTGAAACTTTCCACTATTGGTCAATGTTCTGTTTTTTAAATGACAAGTCTACCTCATGATTATGTCTTTTATTTAAAGAAGTGGCACTTATAAATCCGTAATTAGGTGATGACTTGGGCTGGTACCCTGTATCACGGAGATACATTAACCCTTTACGAAACGACAAAATCTTAGACTGGTCCAAATTGAAAGCATTTGCAGACAATAAAATGAACGGGACTAAAGAATTGAAATTTGTTTTAGGAAGGGAAAAAACATGGGAAAAGAAGAAAGTGTTGGTTACCAGCATTTTCTCCTTTTCCCACGATGTTTTCAAAAGGCTTCTTTCACAGGGGTGTTAAAAGTCGGAATTGTGTGGAAAAGGGTTCAGCCCCATTTGCCAGAGAATGGCTTAATATATCCATGCAATATAGAGAATGGGGGCGTCATATACCTGCAAAAAGTACCGATCGATGTCGGAATGCATAGTACATGCAGGCTGACCTTAGTCAAAACATATTGCTACTGGTAAATTTTTAATGTCAAAGGACCAGTTTATCCCATGATTCAGTGATCAGCAAAATTAACTTTATGAATCCAATTTTGTGATGATTTGCGTGGTAAAATGCATCAAGGAAATGCCTTAGGCCCCTTTTTACCAGAGTATGCATCAAATATAGGATCCAAAATGTGTTTCAAACTTGTCCAAAACTTCATGCAATGCATCGGCAGAAAAGAAAAAAAGAAATAATACAAAATATATAGCTTACAGTATGGTCACAAATCAGTAAATGCCACCTGCCGGCGTGGTAACTGCCAGTTTTCACTCAAATTCGGCCGGTGGCAGCTCGGCGGCAGGCACAATCGGCAGGCGGCATTTTGGACGCCGCCAGGACGCCGCTGAAGTTTTAAGAAAAAGTTAAAATTCTGTCTGCCACCGGCCGATTTTTTCCAATTGTGCCTGTCGTCAGGGCGCCGGGCAGGCGCATTTCGTAGTCACACAGTGGTTGTCAAGCGGCAGACGGGCTGCAGCGCGATTTTTACTCGGTCGTCTCAGGGTTCGAGGGCCTTCAATCTTCGGCCGGCGATCGGTAGCGACTAACTGCCACTCTCCAGCATCCGGCCTGCTACCTTCATGCTACCAATAGGCCACCGTGCGATTTCAAAATATCTGCCAGCGGCAGGGCGGAGATTGAAAAGCAGATGGAAGGCAACTGGCGGTGTTGGTAGGTGGCAGGATGGCGATCTGCCGAGTGCAGACTCCTGGGCCCCTGAATATAAATCCGAGGCTATTCACAATAAAAAGTTGTCGTCATGGCGATTCTAACAGCACCATAGCCACTCAGAGACTTGCATATTGCTGGGTTGGGCTCTGGTCTCTTGCGCTTCTGTGCTGGCGCTTTGTCCTGTCCCTTGCCTTTAGGGGGCAACTTGTTGGAAGGAAAACATTTCTTAAGAATTATATCTATTTATCTTGTGGTTGATAATAATAATGAACACTTTGTAGTGATACGAGAGCAATCTAGCTTTATATATCCCCCGTAAACGTGCCTGCCGCCACCAGATTATCGGGCGGGCGCCTGGCAGTGGCAGTTCGAACGCCCCATCGCCGGCCGGTGTCAGGTGTAAATGGTCGGTGTCCGCCAGGTCGTCGGGCGGTGGCAGGTAAAATTTGATGGCTGCCGGGCTGTCGCCTAAATGCCACCGGCCGACACCCTGATGGCGCCCCACACCCCTCGAACTTAAGAAACTGCCTGCAGCCGCCCGGAACCCGCCAGGCGGCCTTTAACTAGCAGTTATATATGACCACTCTCACCGATATGTAAAAAATCGGCCAGCGGCATGTAATTTTAAGAATCTACCGATGTCTAAAAATCGGCAGGCGGCAGTTTCACATTGTGACCATAGTGTTAATAGTATTGTTTCTTGGAAAGGGAAGAGAACATTGTGAAAAAAGGAGAAAATGCTGTTTATCAACATTTTCTCCTTTTCCCACAATGTTTTCAAAGGCAGTTATGTTCTGGGTTGTTTGAAAGAATGGATTATTTTAGTCAACCTCTTCATGTCAAGAGTAATTTTCTACTTTGTCTTTAACTCAATACCAAAATGACAAAAACTAGACTTGCCCAAATCGAAAGGATTTCCAGACAGAAAATTAAACACAATTCAAACTGCAGAATTTGTCATCGAATGATAAAAAACATTGTGGGGAAAAAGAAAAAGTGTTACCAGCATTTTCTTCCTTTCCACAGTATTTTCAAAACCCTTTTCATCAGTCATGACAACTCCGGATGGAGATATATAGGGTAAAAAACATGACATTGCTATTACTTCACAAAGGTTTAATGGAAGACCTTTTTCTATTCCTGCGAAGTAACAGCTTGTTAGTGTTGTTGTTGTTGTTTTCAGCAATGAAAATAATGTAAGGGCAGTAATCAAAATAATGATGATGATGATGATGATGATGATGATGGCAAAGATGATAATGATGTACAGGGAAGTTTGTTATAACATTTTCAGAGCTCCAGATAAGAGGGAGTGATGGCCGTCTAAATTAATCATTTTTCATAGAAACCCTATGTTGTGGGTACTCATTAGAATCATCTTGATGAGACAATTCCACTGAGTACCTACAACATAGGGTTTAATGGCGAATAAATATTTTCAATCATGAAATCAAATTCACTCCCTCTATCTGGAGCTCTGCATTAATAATGATGCAATTATGACAACACGGAGACAGAACGCAACCAAAGACGTTAAAACAATTATCGCAGACAATCACACAAGTACTAAGGTGCATGTACATATTGTTACAGTAATACGGAAAAACAGGCAAATATGATGATAAAAGGCCAATTTGTTTGCATAGAGAGACCTCTCCCATTGCAAAAATTTTCACTGTAGTCACCTGTTACAAGATAAAAAAAATGTGCATGGGAAATAATTTGTATTAAATGAAGCTAGAAAGCAAACTAAATGTTGAAGTAATATCCACAAGTAACTGTTTTTAACCTATATTTAGGGCTCACTTGCTTAATACAATAATTCTTATTACTTAGAGCTGTTAATAGAGTGATAGACAATGTAGATCCAAGAACAGAACTGCATGTTTGGAAATACTATAGTGAAATTAATCAATTCTGTTCAAAATAGTAAAGTCTTTTACATTATCTCCCGCTAGATGGCATTCTATAAATACTCATCTATCGAATTTGGGCATCCTGGGTACAGAGCCAAACCACTTTCCTACGTGACAACCGTTACTTTGAATTTCAAATTAAAATAAACGTTTACTCAATAAAACACTACCTCATGTAAATCACTCAGCTATGATCAGCAGTTTTAGAGAAATCTGGAGCTAAAGCAGGTCTCATTTCTCCTCAAATGTTTTGATAAAAGCTATTTTCTACATTGCTACTTTATAGAGCGTAATATTACAGTCAGCCCACTTTCGGGGCTAGTGATGTGTCATATAAGACAGTCGAATCTTCGAAGAATATGACATGCGCAGACAACGAAGTCTTTTATCACATGACCCAAAGTTCTAATGTCCCTGTACGAAAAGGCTCTAAAACAAGATGGCCATGATGGCACTGCATTGCTTCACTGGCTAATATGTAAAAACCATATAAGCTGGAAGTTTTTCAATAAAAAGGTCAGATAAACCATGAGACCCTGAGACAGACCTAATTTTAATCCAAGGCTAAATATTCAAAAAATTCCGGAGTGAACCACAACATGTTGTTATATTCCAAATTTGGTAGACCAAGGATTTATATTATTGGTTTGGAGGATGTGAATGTATCTGTAAGTATAATTAAGAGAGATTACATATCTTTAAAAAAAAAAAGATCTCCATTCAATATTTCAATACAAGAATACCTGCAAGACCAATGAATGCAACCCAATGTGAGATAAATCATGCTCACATGGACAGATGCAAAGACAGATGCACCACTGGTCAGCACATTAGTCCTATCTTTTATGCAGACATCTTTTGGGGAACATAAACAGTACAAATAAGCCCAATTAGAATAGGTTAAAATCAGTTAGGAATGTGGTATCAGTTAAGTTGAAAAAGGAGGTCTGCATTCACCTTCAGATACTACACAAGGGGAAAAAATGAGCAATGCTCTGTCAAAAAAGGGTTTAATGCATTGCCATGACACCATATACCAATCAAGTCCTTACATAATTAACCCATTACCACACAATCCCTACTTTTGACGCCCCTGAGAAAGAAGCCTTTTGAAAACATTGTGGGAAAAGGAGAAAATGCTGGTATCCAGCATTTTCTCCTTTGCCCACAATGTTTTCTACCCTTCACAAAACAAATTTCAAATTTTCAGTTACTTTTATTTTGTCGTCCGCAAATGCTTTCAATTTGGACCAGTCTAAAATTTTCACGTGTGGTAATGAGTTAAGAACCAATAAATTACATGTTGTCTAACAACCTACATGTTCATGAGGACTGGTCCCCTAGCAAGCAAAAATTTTCTAAATAGCAAACTGTTCTGGCCAATGTCAGTCCGTGTTGTAGTACAGGCTGACAAGGTTGAATACTTTTTTCAGACACAATAAAGCCTCTTTTATCAGACTATGGCTCAAATAAATTATCAAATTAATATTCTATGCAAGAAAAGAAAACTATTATTAAATTCATATAATATGCAAGGGAAAAACATAGATTATTAACAAAAACTTTTCTACAAAAATAAATAGGTCTAGTAATACAGGTAACAAAGATCAAGGTCAAGACTGCATATTCCTTACAATCTGATGTTGCTTTTCACCTTTGATTCTTTAATAAAAATTTACTGAACACTTCCATATCGTTTTTTCACAGACCCATTACTGTACAAGCTGTGTTTAGAACACAATGTTAATGTACACTAAAACAAAATTTAGACTACAGAAAATTAACGGCATTTGCAGATAAAAAGCATAGCAAATGAAAAATTGATTGATTGAACATATAGTTTTTAATATCCTTTTCAACTGCACCTATCCATGTTTTTTTTTCCTTAAATTTCTCTTACACCCTTTGATTGATTTCTTGAAGTTTTACAATAACGTTCTTGATTTTTACCTTATTATCTAAAGTAATATCTAAAACTAATACAGTGTATACTATAAATTTACATTTTTATTTTGTTATAATAGCTTTCATAAAAATATATTATTTATTATTTGAAAATATAGAAGATTGTCACGCATTCAGTTTTTGATGGCAATTTATTTCTTTCGTTACATAATATGAGAATTGTTCAACAGTAATTTTGAAATCTAATATACTATAATTATATAAACGAAAAAGGTAATTTTCTTAGGATTTCAGCTGTTTCTAATCATGAACTAGCTTCATAAAAAACACCACATTTAAAGTAACAGACATTTTTCAACAAGAAAAAATGCTTCAAGTGAATTGATATATAAGTTAAAGATGGAATCAATACTTTTGTTTCTTGATGACAATCATGTCTTTTTCTCAGACAGACAGTCAAACTTTGATAATTTCAGTACCAGTATCCTAAAGCACTTTCAACTTTCTATACCATAATTTGCACCATCTTCTTGCAAATGAGTAAAGGCCATCAATTGTGATATTTGTACAGTAATGGGTCATGACTCAAGGGAGAAAACTTTGAGATGAGCCCAATCAAGACATCCTGAAAGGTTATCAATGCTGAAATGAATTATCAAGCAAAACAGAACATACTCTCTAACCCTTCACCAAACAATCCTTAGTTTCAATGACCCTCACACAGAGAGTTTTTGAAAACATTGGAAAAGGAGAAAATGCTGGAAATCTGCATTTTCTTGTTTTCCCATCATGTTTTTTTCTGTCCTCAAAGCCAAACCCAACAATTTGAGACAACTTGTTGTCTACAAGTAACATGCATGGACAAATCTATGATTTTGCCCTTTGGTAAAGAGTTAGAGTAAAATACCTTCAACTAAACTTGGATGAGGGGCCACAACATGGATTGTGAAAAACATTATGCCTTGTGGGCAGTGAAAATGCATAATAAAGACATCCTTCCAGGTAACAAGTTACACATTTCTAATGCCACAAAATACAAAAGTGACTGCATGCTGATGCCAATACTTCGCTCTAAATGCTTTTAACAAAAATTCTAAGTAAACAAGAGGACTATGATGGCCCTGAAGTCACTCACCTGTGCCTTTTGACCAAACATGAACCATATCCAATCTCTTCCAAGATTACAATGCCACATATTATGACAAACTTTCATTGGTACTGTACAGAAAATGTGGCCTCTAGTGCTTGGTCCCTCTGACCTAGCTTCTGACCTGATGTGACCCATTTCCAAGCTACATCAAGATATTATCAAGACAAACATTCTGACCAGCTTTCAAGAGCATAGTATTGGACTGAAAATGTGGACTCGAGAGTGTACACAAGGTTTTTGTAAGATTTGAACAAGTATCTTATTTTTCCCCTGACAGGATTAATTTTCATACTCATCTGACATTATGAAGACAAACATTCTAACCAATTTTCATGAGTATTGTACTGAAAATGTGACCTATAGAGAGTACAAAAGATAAAAGTCAATGATGCACAACAAACAGAGAATGATCACAAAAGCTCACCTTGAGCACTTCATGCTCAGGTGAGCTAAAAACATGTGGTCCTGGTTGCATACTTTTGAGAATTAGGTCTGGTGGGTAGGAAAATTATAATCCCCCAAAAACCCTGAATGGATGTCTAAGCAAAAATAATACAAAATGCAAACTTAAGACAATGATGAATAACATCGAAATGAACCTGTAATGCTTAATTCAAATACAGTGCCAATGACTATATTACTAGCGTTCTTCACATGTTTGTAAGAGATGTTATAATGAGAAATTTCAAAATCTGCATTGATCTGTTCAGCTACGTCTGTTAAATAAAACGATCTGGTCAACGAAGTCTCCACGCCATCCTTATTTTTGAATGTCCAATTTGGTCTGTAAAAAAATCATCAGTATTTATATAAACAATTACTAGATAAAACTAAATAATCCAGTGTAGGCAAAGTTGTTTCATCCATATTCATCATCTGTCTGTCTAAAACTGAAACAAAACTGAAATAAAAAATGAGGCTATTTAAATCAGAGACTGAAAACTTGAATTCTCTGAAAATGAACAAGAGCAACATATGGGAGAGGGCACACTAACATTAAAGGGACACAACTCTGCCATACTTGAACAATAACGATGAAAATTTCAGGTGACAAAATGATATTAGAAGGGTTCCAATGAAATTTCAGCCAAATAGGTTGAAAACTTAGAAGACCAATAAAAAATCTGTGTCCATGTATGGAGAGACTAGCAGACATCTTGTTTCCTGTACACCCCTCCTAACTTTGACTGTCAGGGGTGGGAGTGTGTTTGAGGCAGTACCATCTTTACGCTTCTAATGCAACATGGGACAACATTTCTTATTGGTCGACAAATATGGATTTATACAGATATATTTTTGCACATTTTTAACAGACCAGAAATCAATTTGTTATCTATCTTGAAATTATATGATGATATCTTTGTTAGTTTTCTGAAAAGGGTGGTAATTATTATCTCCTTTTGTATAGAGAATAGAGTGGCTTTAGATTTATAAATGATAATTCTAAGGAGGAGAAAAAAAAATGGAAAAAGTGGCTCTGTCAAAGCATTACAATAATACTCAATTTCAACCATAGCAAATTTTTTAGGATAATAACTGTTTTTTATTAGAATGGTACTACCTTAATAAAATAAAATAGTGATGAATGAATGCATAAATGTTGTTTTGTGGCAACAGCTTTGGTAATAGAAATCCACTTGGAATTTGGTCTAGATCTAAACTGCAATGATTGCTTTTTATCAAAATACCTATTCTACAGAACAGTTAATATGTGATCTTGAGAACTGCATAAAGGCCAGAGTTCCTATAGCCTTGTAACTACAAATCCGAATTCTACAGCAAAGGAAAGTTTTCTATGTTTGAAAGTTTGATATTTTCTGATTGGATATACCATGTGGCTTATCAAGTAATTGCTATAATTTCTACACAAATATGAAGTAAGACTAAGAAAGCAGTCTAGAATGGTTGATGAGTGTGGCCCACCCACTTTATATTTAAAGCCACTCAGAACTCCAGATAGAGCAGGTGATTTTGATTTCAAACATGACAATACAAATTATTCTCCACCAAATCCTATATTATGGGTAATCATTAGCATGGTCCCATTGAGATGATTCTCATGAATACCTACAAGATAGGGTTTGGCAGAGAAATAATGGATTTAGAATGCCATCACTCCCTCTTATCTGAAGCTCTGACAACTATTCTACAATCCATACAGTCTGAAGTAAAATCCTATGTCCTGCCCTCAAGTTTTACTCATTTACCCAGTTAACAAAAACTTATCATTCATCAAAATTTAATCCTTCACAAAACAATCAAAACTTTTTAAGACCCTGACAAAGAAGGCTTTTGGAAATCTTGTCAGAAAAGGAGAAAATGCTGGTAACCAGTATTTTCTCCTTTTCCCACAATGATTTCTTCTCTAATACATATATCTGAAAGACAGAAATTGTCATATAAGCTAGATTCAATTTGCTGTCTGCAAATAGTTTCAACTTAGTCAGGTGGAAAGTTTTGTCATTTGATATAGGGTTAAAGCATTTGCAACCGATACAATAAATCTGGCTCAAATGACCGGATTTGTTTCTGCAAGGGTAGGAAAAACATTCTGGAAAATGTTGATTACCACCATTTCCTCCTTTTTTTTGACAAAGTTCTGAAAAGCCTTCCTCCTGCAGGGGGATTTTTTGTTCATGAAAACAGATCTTGTTACCCAATGGCTCCATGTAATTTTGGTTTTTTCCCCCCACCCTTCCAGCACCACAGGCTTACACAGACGCTTTAACTTTTTACCAAATGACAAAATTTTAAATTAGTCCAAATTGAATGCACTGGCATACTACAAAATAAATGTGACACAAAATATAAAACTGTTATGCTTTGACCCTCAAAATCTTGTTCACTCTTTACTGAACGACAAAATTTTTTTGACTGGTCCAAATTGAAAGCAATTGCAGACAACAAAATAAACTTAACTAAAAAATTAAAATAGATTTTCAGCAGGATAGAAAACATTGTGGGAAAAACAGAAAATGCTGGTTAACAGCATTTTTCCCATAATGTTTTCAAAAGGCTTCTATCCCTGGAGGTCGTAAAAACAGGGATTGTTTGGAAAGAGATAACAGACAGTATAGATCAAGATCTGACAGTACGAAGCATGCCATGGAATTTTGGCTCTTTACAATATCTGCTTATTTAGGTAACTCTATTTGAAAATTGCTTTTAGTTTTAAGTGGATTGTATTTTTAGCCGACAAAAGAAGTCAAGCTCATGTATGTGGCACTTCCGCACTTTATACAGAGGCATAAAAGGGAGCCTTACAACACAGTTTGGCAAATCAGGTATTTTCAGGTAATAGGACTCTTACTGGTTAAGATAATCTGGTTATAACATTACTCATAAAACATGATTTATAAAGTCTTTGCTCCAACTTTCCACCAGACATCGAATTTTAGATATGTAAAAAGTGGAAGTAATGGCAGACTACAAAATTTAATCAAATGTGGCCTGAACAATGGGAGCTGTCCTTGCATCGTTGAAAAGGTAGGAGGAAAAGGAGGAAATACTGGTGAACAGCCTTTTTTCCTGTTTTCTGAAATCTGTACTGGAACTTGGGTGAACTTTTTTCTTTACATAGCTGAATACACATGGGAACACTGGAACATGCTTAAGTGGGGTAGGGTATATCACGAAACTTGAGCACAGGCTTAGGTGAGGGGTCCATTAAAATAGACTTGAGGGGCAGAACTTCTGAGTATTTTCTAGTTAAGCATAAAATGATTATAGAATCTATCAAATATTTATATGGAAACTAAACTTGTACAGCAGGGGAAAGTTATAAAGGAATTATTGTGAAATAAAACTATAATTTTAATAAGGTCCAGTTTGAAATTCAGAATCTGACAACTATTAGTTTATCAAATTGTTTAGAAATGAGTAAAAGATTTTCTAAAAATCACTGTGAAAAAACAGTGACTGCTACATTTTTAGAAGGCTAGTTTTTAGCACCAGTATTTAATATCCTTTGACCTATATTTCTACAGATATTAGGAAAGTCTTGGGTATTAGAAATAAGTGGAATGAATACACTCTGCACTATTTTTCTACAAATGTTAGCAAGATTTAACAGTGAACAGCCCGCAGATATCAACCCTAAGAACAAAAAAAAAAAACCACAAAAGGACTGAAAAGAGACCCAATAATAGTAAGTTTACTCTTGTCGAGAAAGTCTCAGGCAGACAGTGAAGATCAAAGGTCATACTTCAAGTGTTGTGCAGTCTGATCTTAATCTACACTAGCTCCATGGACTACTTTAAAGTTTTTTTGTGAAAAGACGCTTGATGGATTAAGGAAAGGAAGAAAAGGAGCACCTGCTAGAGTAAGCACACATGGAAACCAATGAAATCCAGGTTTCAACCCAACTTGACATGGTCATAGCAAATATGCACCCAGAAACCAAACATTAAATAACCTTTTGGAGAGTGCTCTTCACCATGTTTTTAGTTATGCATCATCACATTAACTTTACCAGAATTTTCTTTACGTGTATCTATGCATTATCATCTAAACATTGCCAGAATTTTCTTTATGAGTATCTATGCTGTATCACATTAACTTTACCAGAATTTTCTTTACGTGTATCTATGCATTATCATCTAAACATTGCCAGAATTTTCTTTATGTGTATCTATGCTTTATCACTTACACTTTGCCAAAATTTTGTTTACATGTATCTATGCATTATCATACTTTGCCAAAAATTTCTTTACGTGTACCTATGCATCATCAATTACACTCTGCCAGAATTATCTTTAAGTGTATCTATGCATTATCACTTACACTTTGCCAGAATTTTCTTTACATGTATCGATGAATTATCACATTAACTTTGCCAGAATTTTCTTTAATCTTTGCAATATCACATACCATTTGCCAGAATTTTCTTTACATGTATCTATGCATTATTACATGAACATTGCCAGAATTTTCTTTACATCTATCTATGTATTATAACATAAACTTTGCCAGAATTTTCTTTATGTGTATCAATGCATTATTACATAAACTTTGCCAGAATTTTCTTTTCAAATATCTATGCATTATCACGTTAAGTTTGCCGGAATTGTCTTTACTTGTATCTATGCAATATCATTTACACATTGCCAGATTTTTCTTTATGTGTATTTATGCATTATCACTTACACTTTGCCAGAATTTTCCTTACTTGCATCTATGCAGTATCACTTAAACTTTGCCTCAATTTTCTTAACGTGTATCCATGCATTATCCCATAAAAAATTGCAAGAATTTTCTTTACGCCTATCTATGAAATATCACCTAAACTATGCCACAATTTTCTTTAGGCATATTTATGCATGATCACCTAAACTTAGCCAGAATTTTCTTTACGCCTATCAATGCATTATCATCTAAAGTTTGCCTGAATTTTCTTTATGTGTATCTCATATTATCATTTAAACTTTGCTAGAATTTTCTTTGCACATATTTACACATTATCATTTAAACTTTGCCAGAATTTCCTTTGGGCGTATTTACCCATTATCACTTAAACTTTGCCAGAATTTTCTTTGGGCATATTTACCCATTATCACTTAAACTTTGCCAGAATTTCTTTACGTGTATCTTTGCATTATCACTTAAACTTTGCGAGAATTTTCTTTACATGTATCTACACATTAGCACTTACATTTTGCCAGAATTTTCATTGTGTGTATCTACGCATTATCACTTAAACTTTGCCAGAATTTTCTTTGCGTGTATTTATGCAATATCACTTAAACTTTGTCATAATTTTCTTTGCGTGTATTTATGCAATATCACTTGAACTTTGCCAGAATTTCTTTACGTGTATCTTTGCGTTATCACTTAAACTTTGCAAGAATTTTCTTTACATGTATCTACGCATTATCACTTAAACTTTGCCAGAATTTTCTTTGCGTGTATTTATGCAATATCACTTAGACTTTGCCAGAATTTTCTTTGTGTGTATTTTTATGCAATATCACTTAAACTTTGCCAGAATTTTCTTTATGCATATCTATGCATTATCACTTACCATTTGCCAGAATATTCTTTGCTTACATCTATGCAATCTCACTCATATTTTGCCAGAATTTTCTTTACGTGTATCTATGCATTCTCAACTAAACTTTGCCAGAATTTTCTTTGCGTGTATCTATGCATTATCACTTACACTTGGCCAGAATTTTCTTTACGCGTATCAATGCATTATCACTTTAACTTTGCCAGAATTTTCTTTGAGCGTATCTATGCATTATCACTTACACTTTGCCAGATTTTTCTTTACATGTATCAATGCATTATCACTTACACTTTGCCAGAATGTTCTGTACACGTATCTATGCATTCTATGTATTACACTTTGCCAGATTTTCTTTATGTGTACCTATGCATTATCACTATGGTAAGTATTATATTATTCTCCTCAATGACAAAAATTAACCTTAAGAATGTATTCCTATTTCTGGTAAATTCTACTTTGATAAAAATTCCATTTGAATTCAATTCCTGATCACTACTAGTGTAACTTGTGCCTTCAAAATTTACAGACGTTAGTAAAAGTTATTTCACCCCATAAAACATTAACTCCTCTATTTTCCACAAAATCACATTTAAGGAAAGACAGATTCCAGCACAAAGAGGGGGTAAAAAGCAGGATTATCGTCAAATTCAGAATTTCAAACCCTAGAAAGAACATACTGCTTATTGCAAGTTTAAAGACTTGGGCCTCCTCCTCTCCCCTATCACCTATCATAGCCTGAAAATCTAACGAGTACTTCTTGTTCAGCCCAAACTTGGCCTCCATAGCTCCTACAGGGTAGAAACCTTCAGTCAGTGCAACAGGCTTCTGTTTGTTGCTTCTGTGAAAGGACCATGATACCCTAGGGCATGGAGAAGACATGAGAATTATCATAATATGGCCTGTAACATGTGAAATGGGGCTTTAACCCATTACCACACAATCCCTACTTTTGACGCCCCTGTGAAAGAAGCCTTTAGAAAACATTGTGGGAAAAGGAGAAAATGCTGGTAACCAGCATTTTCTCCTTTTCCCACAATGTTTTCTACCCTTCACAAAACAAATTTCAAATTTTCAGTCACTTTAATTTTGTCATCTGCAAATGCTTTCAATTTGGACCAGTCTAAAACATTGTCGTTTGGCAATAAGCTAAGACATTTGCGTAAAGTCACACAGTCAAAATCCATATCAGCTTGTGCTTCTGTGCAGACTAATCTGAGATGACAGTTTATAATGTTATTTCCTGTTTTGTAGAAGTCTACTGTAGGACAAGATCTGATAAAATCGTAATGTGCCATCTCAGATTGGTCTGCACGGACTGCAGGCTGATCTAAGATTACACTCTACGCAAATGTCCAAATGCCCCTTTTCGCATGTTGAAGGCCATAAAGCCCTTTAGAACTATGGTTGTCTCTTTCAGGGCTTAATGCATATGCAAAAAGTATCAAAGCATCTCAGCCTACACAGTCCGCCCAGGCTTGACAACATACTAAACTTTATGCCACTGGAAAGTTTTCTGCCTGCTAAATGACCATACTACCTCCAGACACAGTTGGTTGGTAGACTAAATGGGTATTATGGATACCATTGCTTTGTATCATACACCACAGTGATGCATTAAGCCCCCTGTTGTCAGAGCATGGTTCATATGAAGTGGGCCTCTTTCAAAGGCTGAATGTACAATCCACTGAAACTACAAAAGATTTCAATCTTATATGCTTGACTACATAAATAGAGGGTTACTTGTTCCAAGATAAGATTCAATTTTTTCCGTGCAATCTGATTTTGATCTTTGCAGAACTCAAAAGACCGTCTTTGCCTGTGGCACTGAAAGAGTTAACTATTCTGAAGCTTCTCTGTAAAGTATAAAAAAAAAAATCTGGCTATTATACAAGATGACCAATCTGATCTTTCATTTATGCTAATATTATTTTGTTCAGACCAAAAATGCCATGAAAATGTCCACAGGGTTTTTGATCAGGATTCATTATTCTTCATGTATTCTTCATGTAGTTAACATGTAGACTGTGGCCAATAAATCCAACAAACACAGACAACTTCAATTTCAATACAGATTTATAAAATTATTTCTTTATCTAGCGGTACTTGCCCTGTAATTGAGTGGGTATAAGAAGTTACCGGCTTTTCAGAATTTCTAACCTTTGTCGTTTTTTTCTGAGAAATATTTGTCTGCTGTAATTAAGGGTCAATTTAGGTGAATAATATCATGTTGTAATTGAAAGTCATTTACATGTAATTTTGAACAAAAATAAATTTCAAGAAATGTGTATTGCATTGATCTACCGGTTCATTATCATGCCAAGACATAAATACATTCTGTTAACTTGTACTGATTGTATTTTATTATAGATCTAAATCTGTCGAAAAAATGAATATCAATATGGTGAGGATCTCTTTTTTTTTTTCATTATGCAGACAGTTTCATATGAAATGGTAAGTGCTACAAGTGAAAAGGAGCATTCAAACATTTGCATAAAGTGTCGTTTCAGATCAGCGTACGCAGGCTAATCCGAGACGGCACTTTATGGCTACAATCAATTTTGTCCTATAGTAGACATGTGCAAAACAGAAAATAACATAAGAGTGGAAAGTGTTCACTCTGATTAACCTGTGCAGACTGTGCAGTTTGATTCAAGACAACACTTTACACAAATGTCCGAAAGTCCCTTTTCACATGTTGCAGACCAAATACAACACAGCAACTTTTGTATTCTGTGTTAAAGCCATAATGGCACTTAGTACAAATCTAAATGACTTGCAGAAATAATCTCAAAAGCCTACTGACTGATTTTAGATAAATACACTGTCCAATATATTATGTACAAATTTGAAGTTTTTAAGTAAAAGTAGGGTACTGTAAAAAGCATGCTCTGGACTTGTTAAGTTTCAATTTTGGTTTTGACAAAAAATATCCCAAATGAAGTTTGCATTTCTTGTCAAATACAATTATATATAATCATCATGAATATCATAAGAGTAAAATTTTTCCAAATCAAAATTTCTAAAATAAGCAAAAAAACTTGTGTGCCACATGCTTATCTATTACCATGAAGTGCAGGAGACTTAAGCCTAAACATAAATTGAAAAGTTCTTCTACCTAAACATTAAATGGCATGAAAGGTTGAAAATATTTTAACCTAGTTAAAAACCAAACCAATCAAAGCCTCACTTTCAAAGTCAAAGGTGTGAAAAAGAAACTACAAACCAAACCAGATCAGTTTCTAGCATGTCAGGTCAAAAAATCCCCAAAATCCACCCATGGACTAACCTTGTACTATAAGGACAAAGTCAATACCCCCGCTGTCCTTTTTGCTGTGAAATTCTAGGCTATATTTGAACTTATCAAAGAGGGGTCTGGCTTCTTTTTCAGGTTCATAACTGTTTGTCAAGTAAATATTCACCCCATCTTTGTTCTTCAAAGACCATTTAATTCTATAAGAAATGTACAAAGCAATCAGTTACTTCTTATAAAATACTTTGGAATGAGCTGTTTAAAGTTCTTAGCTTTCAATAAGCCCTTAATGAGCTCCTGATTTTTATTCTCCTAACAGTTCCTGGCTTTGCACTGACAATTTTTTCTTGGGTTTTATTTGGGTAAAAAATTCTTACAAGCACTGTGACACACCAAGTCTTGACAATTAAAACAAGAGCGGCAAATTGTCGCAAGATACGCCCGTCTTACCCCAAGTTGTAAAGCTGGGGCATGCACCAAACAAAATTCAAGTATGAAAAACAACAAAGGGCAATAACTGAAAAATTAAGCAAGCAAGAGTTGTGATTTCTGTGCACTGCACTCCCCTTGATGAGATCTATCCACCCATGAAATTTCATAACCCTAGCTAGTATAGTTTTAGAGATATGCTTCGGACAAAAATCAAGTATGAAAAACGACAAAGGGCAATAACTCAAAAATTAACCAAGCAAGAGTTATGATTCCTGTGCACTGCACTCCGCCTTGGTGAGATCTATCCACCCATGAAATTTCATAACTCTAGCTAGTATAATTTTGGAGATATTCACCGGACAAAATTCAAGTATAAAAAACAACAAAGGGCAATAACTCAAAAATTAAGCAAGCAAGAGTTATGATTCTTGTGCACTGCACTCCCCCTCAGTGAGATCTATCTACCCATGAAATTTCATAACCCTAGCTACTATAGTTCTGAAGATATGCTCCGGACAAAATTCAAGTATGAAAAACAACAAAGGGCAATAACTCAAAAATTAAGCAAGCAAGAGTTATGATTCTTGTGCACTGCACTCCCCCTCAGTGAGATCTATCCACCCATGAAATTTCATAACCCTAGCTAGTATAGTATTGGAGATATGCTCCGGACAAAAATCAAGTATGAAAAACGACAAAGGGCAATAACTCAAAAATTAAGCAAGCAAGAGTTATGATTCCTGTGCACTGCACTCTGCCTCGGTGAGATCTATCCACCCATGAAATTTCATAACCCTAGCTAGTATAGTTTTGGAGATATTCACTGGACAAAATTCAAGTATAAAAAACAACAAAGGGCAATAACTCAAAAATTAAGCAAGCAAGAGTTATGATTCTTGTGCACTGCACTCCCCCTCAGTGAGATCTATCCACCCATGAAATTTCATAACCCTAGCTACTATAGTTCTGAAGATATGCTCCGGACAAAATTCAAGTATGAAAAACAACAAAGGGCAATAACTCAAAAATTAAGCAAGCAAGAGTTATGATTCTTGTGCACTGCACTCTCCCTCGATGAGATCTATCCACCCATAAAATTTCATAACCCTAGCTAGTATAGTTTTGGAGATATGCTCCGGACAAAATTCAAGTATGAAAAACAACAAAGGGCAATAACTCAAAAATTAAGCAAGCAAGAGTTATGATTCTTGTGCACTGCACTCCCCCTGAATGAGATCTATCCACCCATGGAATTTCATAACCCTAGCTAGTATAGTTTTGGAGATATGCTCCGGACAAAATTCAAGTATGAAAAACAACAAAGGGCAATAACTCAAAAATTAAGCAAGCAAGAGTTATGATTCTTGTGCACTGCACTCCCCATCGATGAGATCTATCTACCCATGAAATTTCATAACCCTAGCTAATATAGTTTTGGAGATATGCTCCGGACAAAATTTAAGTATGAAAAACAACAAAGGGCAATAACTCAAAAATTAAGCAAGCAAGAGTTATGATTCCTGTGCACTGCACTCCACCTCGATGAGATCTATCCACCCATGAAATTTCATAACCCTAGCTTGTATAGTTTTGGAGATATGCTCCGGACAAAGAACTGGACGCCGCCCGCCCGCCCACCATGGGTGATCCCATAATACGTCCCGTCTTCGACGGGCGTATAAAAGTCTTTTTAACCTATATGTATAGCACTATGGGAAAAGGGGGCTTAATGCTTTACAATCCCAACTTTGAACGACCCTGAGAAAGTATTGTTGGAAAAGGAGAAAATGCTGGTAACCAGCACTTTCTCCTTTTCCCACAATGTTTTCTACCCTTCCCAAAACAAATTTCAATTTTTGATCCATTTATTTTGTCGTCTGCAAATGCTTACAATTTTTCACCAGTCTACAATTTTTCTTGTTTGGTAAAAAGTTAATGCATGTCAGTGATGTGTTCTACCAAGTAAGACAACTTGATCATGAAACCATAAAATCCCTTTTGTCAATCAACAAACTGAATCTGG
The DNA here is from genome assembly GCA_943736015.1 of Tridacna crocea. Classification (NCBI taxonomy): domain Eukaryota; kingdom Metazoa; phylum Mollusca; class Bivalvia; order Cardiida; family Cardiidae; genus Tridacna; species Tridacna crocea. The sequence goes on from OX031069.1 coordinate 25,408,762, forward strand.
AGGTAGAATCATCCTTTGACATGCATAAAATTTGAAGATCGCAAAAAGTTTTGGCTCATGTCGGCCTGTGCAGACTGTGCAAGCAGACATAAGCTGATATTTTTTTCAAATGCATTGAGCCCCCTTTTTACAGTGCATAGCTCATATGTATATAAACTAAATGTGTATTAATATTTGTATTTTGTTTTTTCTCTCCTGAAGTCATGATTTTTAAGTCACCACCTACATTTTGGGGGAAAAAAATGTCCGTGACATATTAACCTAAATTCGAAACCTAAACCATTGACTTTCTTCTAAAAAAACCTGTTCCAAGTCTGTAAAAGGCAATTAATCTTTTTTTGTAGGCAATGCCACCTCTAAATAGTCTGCATCAATGAAAGGATCCACACATAATGACAACAGATAAAACGAAAGTGCAAAGTTTTAGGGTTTTGTTTTCAATGCTCCAACAAAATCTCTTGTAACATTATCTCTTTACCAAACAGTCCCTTGTCTTTACAACCCTGAGATAGTAGCCTTAATTTTGAAAATATTGTAGGAAACGGAGAAAGTGCTGGTAACCAGCATCTTCTCCTTTCCCAACAATGTTTTCTAACAAATTTCAGCTTTTTAGTTAAGTTTATTATGTCATCTGCAAGTGCTTTCAATTTGGACCAGTTTAAAATTTTGTCATTTGGTAAAGGGTTAACTCTTTACCTCACGAGAAAATTTTAGACTTGTCCAATCGAAAGCATTTGTGGACAACAAAATAAAGGCGACTGAAAAATTTGAAATTTGGTCTGGAAAGGGGAGAAAACACTGTGGGAAAAGGAGAAAATGCTTGTTTCCAGCATTTTCTCCTTTTGCCACAATGTTTTCAAAAGGCTTCTCTTCAAGGGTTGTCAAACATAGTCATAGTGTGGGAGAGGGTTAACTAAATATCCTAGATACCACAGGACTGAATAACACTGAAAATATGAAAACAGACACAAAATTAGCGTTCAGAATATACAAACAAGTATTACTGTATCAACCTAACAGCATCTTCGCCAGCCAAGTTTACGATCACTACGTGGATCTTACCTTGGCTGATTGACCCCCAATTTCGAGATTCCTGGGATGCTCCCTCTCTTGGATGCTGGTTTCTAAAAGCAAATGAAATATTGTTTTACAAACCACTTATGAATACACATGAAGCGATAAGCAGACATCCACGTGGGTTTCCATGTTTTACCTTTTATTCTATTTTTATCAAATATGAAATGCTACAAGCGATTTCATTCATTGCAGTTAGAGCTGCCTGCATCCATTGAAAAAGCGTATCGGATGAATGTAAAAATCAGCTAGATCCGCCAAGAGTAGAGTAGCGTAGTGAATCATCAGCCTTGGCTAGCGAAGATGCCTAGCAGTGGCTGAAAAAAAAGTAAACATCCATTATAGCATGACAAAAAGTTTTCAATATAAAAAATCCTAATACAACTAAATAACAGAACTGAAGAGAAAATGGTTCGAGCTTTTAACGCATTGCAACATAATCACAAGCCAGTGAAATACTAACTCTAGTTCCGTGTCTTAACTCTTTACAAACAATCCCTAGTTTCTATGACCCAGATGAAGAAGCCCTCTGTAAACATTGTCAGAAAAGGAGAAAATGCTGGTAACCAGCATTTTCTCTTTTTCCAACAATGTTTTCTACCTTTCCCAAAACAAATTCTAATTTTTGAGTCGCTTTCATTTTTGTTGTATGCAAATGCTTCCAATTTGGACTAATCTGAAATTGTATCATTTAGGAAAGAGTTAAATACTAACTGAAAATTATACAAAATATATTTATTCTTTCCTGACCATACACAATATAAAAAGCTTTTTAGGACAGTGTGGATAAAGATCATACTGCAAAGAACATGTAGTCTGATCTCTGATCCATGCTGTCCAATCCTTCATTCTAGATTATGACTGCAATGCCTCTTATTTCATGGATAAACTATAACCGTAGCTGCTGATATAATGTTATACATTTATTTGGTATTAAAAGACTCAAGACAAAAAATATTACACAACAAACACATAATCAACATGAAATGCACTGCTGCTATGATAACAGGTTACTATGACAATGCTTCTTGTTAGAAATGACACATTTTATAATGAATGTCAAAAATTCAACACATAATTGTTCTATCTACAAACTCCATAATCATGGTCCCTTGCAAATATTTTTTTCTAGCTGTACAACATCAGATACCATTCTTTGCTTTTGCTTAATTATGAAAAGACCACAACTAGATTGTACTGTACATCGAAGAAAACAAAGCCAAAGAGAAAAGGGGAGACCATAGCATAAAAAAGATACCATGACCATACAAGAAAGATTACACCCCTGGAAAATGGGGTCTCCTAATACATTGAGATTTCATCATAAGTTACAGAGACCTAGGGACAAAGATTACACCAGAGGGGGAGGGGCCAAGGTTCAGGTTTACATCTAAAGGAGAGAAGGCAGTAAGAGCAGTAAGTCTTTACCAAACAACAAAACTTGTCCTAGCCGAAAACATTTCCATGTGAAGATTAACCCTTAACATATTTTAGGCTATATAAAACTGACAGCATCCACAGACAACAAAATTAGAATCGGAACAAATGAGCTTTTGGTCTCTGAAAGGAACAAAAACATTGTGGGAAAAGGAGAAAATGCTGGTTACCAGCATTTTCTCCTTTTCCCTCAATATTTTCAAAGGCCTTCTTTCCCAGGGTCGTGAAACTCAAGGATTGATTGGTGAAGGGTTAAATTGTCTAAAATCATGGAATTCGCCTTTGAAAAGGCAGAAAATATAGTGGAAAAGGGAGAAAATGATGGTTATCAATCGACAACTTGTCATATGCAATTTCTTTCTACCACATTATTTCCATATATACACATGGATTCAACTTTCAATCTTGGCAATAATCATACATTACAAGCAGGTTTTCAAAATGGGTCTTCTGAAAATTCCATAAAATAGAGATGACCTCTAAGCAATCAACTGGAGCACTGAGGGTTTTGGCAGCTACAGAAATCTCGTTACTGCTACTGCAGGAGGCTTTCCCAAATCAAAGCATTACTTTCCTACAGACTCATCAACAATGACAGATTCTAAATTAGATCTAGTCTACCCAGTTCCAACCCTAAAATCTGCATTATGGTTTTTGATGGCATGTTAATATTCAGATCTCTGAATAAATGGCATGGAACAGACAAATTCGATAAAATACAAAAAATATAGCTTCTTCTTAACTGTTTTTGCTAAAAGGTGTAATAAAGAAGCAGACAGAATAGTCTGATCTTTTTCTCTGTCCACAAAAAAAGCAAAATGAGCTGGGAGGTTAAACACATTGTTTACCTCTTCTCACTGTTTAAACCATTACCACTCAATACCTTCTTTTGATGCCCCTGAGAAAAAAGCCTTTACAAAACATTGTGGGAAAAGGAGAAAATGCTGGTAACCAGCATTTTCTCCTTTTCCCACAATTTTTTCTACCCTTCACAGAACAAATTTCAAATTTTCAGTCACTTTTGTTTTGTCTTCTGCAAATGCTTTCAATTTGGACCAGTCTAAAATATTATCGTTTGGTAATGGGTTAACACTATTCACCAGTAATTCAAGTTATTTTGTTACCACACTGGTATGAACGATTCTTTGTGAAAAGATTTAATGTCCGCAAAAAGTATCAATTAAGGTCAGCCTGAGCAGTTTGTGCAGGCTGACCTGGAAAAAAAACACTCTTTGCTGTATTTCAACTTTTTGCTTGTCAAAGGACCAGCTGACTGCATTATTAGGCTGGTTGTTCAACAAAATGCATTTTATGGATCTGTCATTATATATTATGACTTGCTTGGATAGTTATGTTTCACAGAGATGCATTAACCTTTTTCACATGATCCATCCTTTAACATCCCGGAGCAAGAAACCTTTTAAAAGCATTGTGGGAAATGCAGAACATGCATGTAACCAGCACTTTCTCCTTTTCCCAAAATGTTAAATCCTTCTCTGAATGAATTTCAATTTTTGAGTCATATAGAAAGTGTGGTCTGCAAATACTTTCCATGTCAACTAGTCTGAATTTTTTGTCATTTGGTAAAGTTAACCATATACTGGACAACAAAATTTTCACCTAATCCAAATTGAAAGCATTTGCAGACAGCAATTTAAATGTGCCTCAATTTGTACAATTTTTCTTAGGGTAGAAAACATTGTGGAATGTTTTCAAAAGGCTTCTTTCCCAGGGTCGTTAAAAGTCAGCATTGTGTGGTAATGAGTCAAATCCCTTTTTGCAGTAACACTGTGCATATATAATATTATAAGCTAGCTTGATGCCGTGTTTTGTCTAGCAATTTAAAGCATGTGATACCCACAACCCCATTACTGTCAAAAGCTCCAAAGCTCTACAGCCAACAAGCGGAGTCAATCGGTCTCCTGTGTGTGACCAAAATCACAGATTTGCATCGTTATGTTGGCACGGTTATACAGTGCCTTTAAACCTCTTTCTACACTGGCTATTTTCTGTTAAACCATTTACACATACCCATGCATGTCCAACACTCAAGAGTCCTTGCGTCTTGACGATACCGAGCATTTCAGATGGACACTCGGATTTAACATTTTATAGGGTAAGGTGTCTAAAACTTTGCTATAGTGTAGTAGAGGCAATAAAATTTGACTTGACTAAATTAGTGCCAGAGGTAAAAACTTGACCTCTATCAGAGGACTGAAATTAAAATACAGGCTTTAACAAGCAGATGTTAGAGATCCAAGATCAGGCTGCAAGTTCTGTGCTATCTGATCTTGAATCTATGCTATCCACAAGATCATCTGTTTTTACCTTTGGATCTCAACAGGGTCAACAGCGCAATTTCTGTTTCCAAAAAAAATGTTAACAGAGAGTGTTGAATGCATGGGTGTAAAAAAAAATGTATGATAAAGTCTTTAAAAAAAAAGTGAAAATCAACAAACCGCCCAAAGTAATAGAAAATTTATAAGCAGCATTCTCTGGGATTGCTAAATATTCATAAGTCAGCCTGTTTTCCTCCTTAAGTTTTGCCGTATAGGGATCACTTGAATCATCATAAAAGCCGTACGATAAACGGTGAGTTGTACCATCTTTGTCTGTGAAATCCCAAGCTACTCTGTCATTTTAATGAAAGAAAAATTGTTAGATTATCATGAAAAAGAAGTTTTGTTACTTTAAAAATATAAAAAAAATTTGTCTAACTCCAATGATGATAATACTATTGAATCCAGAGCTCCAGATAGAGGGAGAAATTTTGATTTCAAAAATGAAAATATTAATAATTCTCCACTAAACCCTATGTTATGGGTACTTATTAGAATCGTCTCATCGAGACCCCACAATGAATACTCACAAAATCGGGTTTGAAAGAGAAACAATGGTTTTACAAAACCATCACCCCCTCTTATCTGGAGCTCTGAATTTGAATCAAAGCAATGTAAATTCTGTATATCTCCGACAAATCTAAACTCAGACGCTTCAGCCACACTGTGATAACAATGTGACAGCCATATTACATGAGTAATTATCACTAACATGCAGTTTATGGTTCTTTCCAAGTTCTTGGTGAAGGCTCTGGAAAACATTGTGACAAATAGGAATATTGCTCTAAACCAGCGATGTCTTCATAATTACATCACAATGTTTCCATGCTTAAATCTAGTCCTTACCAACTTTTTCAGTCTGATCTGCTTTTATTGACCCTTTACTAAATGACAAAATTGTAGACTCGCCCAAATTGAAAGCATTTGCAGTCAACAAAATAAATGCGACTCAAAAGTTGAAATTTGCTATGGGAAGGCTGGTTACCAGCATTTTCTTCTTTCCCCACAGTGTTTTCAAAAGGCTTCTCTCTCAGGGTCATTAAAAGTCAGGACTCTGTGGTAAAGAGTTACAAAGCAAACATTTTGAAAATGAAAGAATAAAATCACACACTTTGAGGCCTTGGTCAGAGTGTTGAATCAATGGACAGTATAATTTCAGTCAGAAGAGTCCTTGAAATTTCGAGGCTGTTTTTGCCAGAATATACACAGAAGCAGACAGTATGGATCCACGGTCAGACTGTACATTCTGTGCAGTCTGATCTTGATCTATTCTGTCAAAAAATACATCTGAAGCTCAGCTCAGAGCTGTAAGAGTCACAAAGCTATGAAAATGTGTCTATGTAAATGATCAAAAAGTCAAAGCTAAGTTAACTAAGTGAAGAATTCACAAATCCATTTACATGTATACTCGAGTTAAAAGAAAAAATTCAATAAATTTCTAAATCTTTTTTCAATAGTACAAAAGTAAAAACCTGAAAGAGAGTACATGATCAGCGCATCAAATTAATAGATTTAACTCGACTCTGCAAAAATTCTTTGATCTTCTTTATTACATAGCAAATAGGGAAGAATGATGATCAGATTGCAAAATCTGTTTGTTTTGATACTGATCATAGCATTCTTGAAACATTACTTGTTTCCTCAGCCTTAACTCTATACCAAACGACGAAATTCTAGGTTTGTCCAAACTGAAAGCATCTGCAGACAACAATTTCAATGTGGCTCAAATCATGTGACGATTCTTTGATAGGGTGGAAAACATTGTGGGAAAAGGAGAAAATGCTGGTAACCAGCAATTCTCCTTTTCCCACAATGTTTTCAAATGGCTTCTTGCACTGGGTCTTTGAAAATCAGGACTGTGTGGTAAACAGTTCAAGAAACCACCATGTCTCGTATCATAATATTGTGAGATAAAAATTTTGCTTTTCTATGGGACATAACTGTCTTCTGATTTTATTTTTTTTCCCCAGGAGTTACTTGCCTTGTAACTGTAGTGTACCTGAAAAAGACACTGATCAGTTATCTAATAATTATTTCTAAGTCTCATTCATATTGAAAATTGTATATCGTGCAGAAAAGAAATCAAATATGGATCTAAATTCTGAGAGTTGTCTTTGATAGCGTAAAACAGATGGTGATAAACGGAAATATCCTGATTACCAGCATTTAACCCTAAGGCTGCTGAGCGCGACGCACTGATCTTTTGCGGACAGTGTAGATCAAGATCAGACTGCACATGCAGTCTGATCTTTGATCTACAATGTCCGAGAAAGAGATGTTATTCCCCAAAACATGACTTTGAAATTGCACTGTTTGGGTTTTTATTATCAATTCAAACATTTTATTTTAGTTCATCAACAGGATTAGCGTTAATATTTTTCACCACTATGCTTTCAAAAGCCTTTTCTTTTGGGTTCACAAAAATCAACATGTCATCCATTAACAGGCAAACATTTACAGTAAAAATCCTGAGGAAGGACCATGAAAACATTATGGGAAATAGAGAAAATACTAGTACTTAGCATTTCTCCTTTTCACTAACTGTTTTCTATCCTTTCAGAGACATATCGTCGGTTTGCTTCTTAAAACCTCGTAACTGCAGCTTGTAACAAGCTGTAGTTACGAGGTTTTGGAAGCAAAGCGACGATATCTCATTATTACAGCCACATTCAATTTCAATTTAACAAACAACAAATTTATAGGCTGGTCCAAATTGAAAGCATTTGCAGACGACAAAATTAACGTGGCTAAAAAATTAAAATTCGTTTTGGGAAGGGTAGACAACATTGTAGGAAAAGGAGAAAATGCTGGTTACCAGTATTTTCCCCTTTTCCTACAATTGTTTTCTAAAGGCTTCTTTCTCAGGGTCATTAAAAGTCGGGATTGCGTGGTAAAGAGTTAACTCTTTACCAAACAACAAAATTTTAAACTTGTCCATATTGGAAATATTTGCTGACGAAAAAATAAATGCAACTCAAAAATTAAAAGTTGACTTTAGAAGAACAGAAAACGTGGGAAAGGAAGAAAATGCTGGTTACCAGGATTTTCTCCTTTTCCCACAATGTTTTCAGACAGCTTCTTCCTCCAAGTTATAAGAAGCTGAGATTGTTTGGTAAAGGGTAAAAGTGTGGAAAAGTAAAAAATCTTTCTGTATGGGAAAAAAGTTTTTCAACTGACACAAGGCAACCAAGAGCCTACCTGTTTCTTATATAGTATGCAATTTCCCCTTCGCTTCCAATGCAGTTGAGAACCTCTGTTTTCTTTCCGGGTTTTACCATCCTGTCATCTCCGACAGAAACAGTCGCTTTCTGCAGATCAACCAGTCCTACAATAGAAAAAAAATATATTTGAAAGTTATATTAGATCATATTCCGATGGTATATCATCTTCGCAAGCCAAGGGTGACGATCCACGATGCTACTCTACCCTTGACAGATTGAGCTTGAATTTTACATTCTCGCGATAAGCATTTTCATTGGTTACATCAAGCTCTAAGTGCATGAATCAAATCACCCGTAGCATTTCATCTTTGATAAAAATAGAACAAGGTCACAACCTTTTGAATAAATATAGAAGGTAAACATGGGTACCTCCGTGGATGTGTGCACGATATGTAACAATTCATTACCGAAAAAACATAAGACGAACAATATTTACAGAAAGTTTCAGTATAGCCAATCAATTATAAGGTTTTAAGAGGTTTTAGGCTATATCCCAGCACCTGATGATGGAATGTTGAAGTATGTTTGTGGCTATTGCTTTATGTTGAATTATTGTAAGTGGTTTGTGAAATGATATTATTTTGGCTATCAAAATTGAGATGTAAAGGGGGATAATAACAAGCATCCAATAGGGGGCGTATTCCGGGAATATCCAAATCGGGCTCGATCTGCCAAGGTAAGATCCATATAGTGATTGTAACCTTGGCTTGCGAAGATGATGTTACATTAGACATATCATGCATTGTCTGGGTTTCTCACGTACACTACATCAGCCGAACGATGCTCTATGCAAATTGGGTTTAACCCTTTACCCCATAAGGCATTTTTATGGTATCTCTAATTGACCCTAAATAACAGCAAGGATGATTCCGTTCTTTTTTTGTGTGTATAGGACACCTTTTGATAGCATAGAAAACATTGTGGCAAAAGGTGAAAATGCTCATCACGAGCAGTTTCACCTTTTGCCACTATGTTTTCCAAAAGCTCCTACAAGCAATGTGTAGAAATGAGTATCTATGAAGTAAAGGGTTAAGTGTACGTAACAAACAATATAGTGACAAATTTTGGTATTTCTGTATAATGCCTGATAACAAATTAAATGTAGAGATAAAATTTATCATTATTTTTGATATGGTAGAAAACATTGTGGGAAAAGAAGAAAATGCTGGTTACCTGCATCTTCTCCTTTTCCAACAATGTTTTCGAAGGCTTTCTTTTGAGGATTATTCAAAGTCAGAATTGTGGGTAACGAGTTAATGCAAGACTATAAATTTCATGAAGCTCCACTGATGAGATCTGTCTATTAACCCTTTACCACACAATGACAACTTTTGACAACCCTGAGGAAGAGGCCTTTTGAAAACATTGTAGGAAAAGGAGGAAATGCTGGTAACCAGCATTTTCTTTTTTTTTCCCCCCACAAATTTTTCTACCTTATAAAAATAAAATTGCCACTCAGAAATCGTTGTCTACAAATGCTTTCAAAATAGTATGACTAAATTTTTGCTGAGTGGTAAAGGTTTAAATGGTAAAAAAATTGCAGGAAAAGAAGAAAATGCTGGTTACCCTCATTTTCTCCTTTTCCCAATAATATTTGAAAGGGTGTCTTCCTTTGGGTCATTAAAACAAAGGATTGTGTGTTAAGGATTAAGGCAAATTTGTCACAAGCTCTCATAACTAAATTTGTCATCGTCAGAAAGGTTTGGTGCAAATCCCCACTAGATGGATGACGAAACTAGTTGCATTTACAGCAGTTTTGAAAGAAAGACCACCTTGATAGCTTGATGCATAAAAATTTATGAGCTTGGGTCTTTTTCTAGATGTACTCAATATTTATTGTACATTCTGATAATGTACATTTTACAACTACCTGAAGTCATTAACCCGTTACCAAACAATCCCTGGTTTTTACGACCCTGAGATAGAAGCCTTTTGAAAACATTGTGAAAAAAGGAGAAAATGCTGGTAACCAGCATTTTTCTCCTTTTTCCACAATGTTTTCTTCCCTGCTGGAAACAGATTTCTATGTTTGAGTTATGTTTATTTTGTCATCTGCAGGGGCTTTGAATTTGGACCAGTCTAAAATTTTGTCGTTTGGGAAAGGGTTAACCCTTTACCACACAATTCCAACTTTTGATGCTCCTAGAAAAGAGGCCTTTTGAAATCATTTTGGGAAAAGAAGAAAATGCTGGTAACCAGCATTTTCTCCTTTCCCCAGAATGTTTTCTATTCTATCAAAGAAAAATTACACCTATTGAGCCACACTTAAGTTTTTGTCTGCAAATGCTTTTAATTTGGACAAGGATAAAATTTTATAGTCTGCTAAAGCGTTAAGTTAACCTCTAGGCCGCTACGCCTAGTTGCGGGGACCTTTTGTAGCCAGTGTTAATCAAGATCAGGCTGCACAGATAGAGCAGTCTGATCTTTGATCTATACAGCACAATAACATATTATTTTTCTCTCAATAATAGCTTTGAAATAGTAATATTTCCGTCCTTAAGCTCATCTTGAAAATTTATTTCAGTTGCAGAGCAGGATAAAGGTTAGCCCTAGATAATGAAAAGGCACATTCTCACTTCTCAGTGTCTGTCAAAGATGCTAATATTGCAATTTCAAGGTCTTTTTTCTTGGCAGCAGATGTAGCATAGAGGTGGTCGGTAAGGATCCAAGATCAGACTCCACATTCTGCGCTGTCTGGTCTTGGTCTTCACTGTCTGCATGACAAATCTGATTGGGGGTCCAAGCATGTATAGGGTAAACAGCTTTCTTTTTTTATTTGAAATGAAATATTGGGTGTTTTACTTCTAATCAATAAACTATCGATACATGAGCAGATTTAGTGCTTTACCCGATGACAAATTTTTAGACTTGTCCCAATCGAAATCATTTGAGCCCTGCTCTATGAAAAGGGTGTTTAAAGCACCACACAATTTCAAATTTTAATGGTCCTGAAAGGTTGGCCTTTGGAAAACATTGTGGGAAAAGGAGAAAATGCTGGTAACCAGCATTTTCTCCTTTTCCCACATTGTTTTTGAGACTATCCGATACAAAATACTGCCGTCTGGGTAAGTGAAAGAGTTAATGCACCTGCAAAATGCATCAATCCTGGGCCTGGGCTAAAACCATTTTATTTTCGTAAATTTTCTAGATGCCCAAGGACCAGTGTACCAATGAATTACAGAAATAGGTTTATTAACCCTTTCCCAAACAATCCCTGGTTTTCACGACCCTGAATAAGAAGCCTTTTGAAAACATTGTGGGAAAAGGAGAAAATGCTGGTGACCAGCATTTTCTCCTTTTCCCACATGTTTTCTACCCATCCCCAAGCAAATTTCAATAATTGAGTCACATTACTTTTGTCGTCTGCAAATGCTTCAAATTTGGACTAGTCTAAAATTTTGTCGTTTGGTAAACAGTTAAGACAGTCCATAATCACATGATGATGTATTTACTACAATAAATCACAGAGATGCAGTAAGCCACCTTTTTGACAGAACTTTGTAGAAGACTAGTTAGAGCCAAACAGGTGATTGATTCCATCTGGTTGAAAGAAAAAGGGCTAATTAATGGTTTTTGAACATTTTATTCCTGGGGTTGGAACCCTTTTCTACCCTTCTGAAGAAAAATCCAATCTCTCATTTAACTTTTAAGTAAACCAACTGATTTTAGACTAGTCCAAATTGAAAACAATTGCAGATGACAAAATAGATGTTAACTCAAAAATTTGTCTTTGTTTCCAGCAGGGTATAAAACATTGTGGTTACCAGCATTTTCTCCTTTTTCACACAATGTTTTGAAAAGGCTTCTATATCGCTGGGGCGTACAAACCAAGGATTGTTTGATAAATGTGTCAAATTTAATTTCTTGTCTGCAAATACTTTCAAAATGGAGAGGTCTTAGAATTTGTTGTTCAGTATAAGGTCAATTTTTTTTAATCAACAGTACTAAAGAAGGTAACCTTGGAGTAAATGAGGACAGCTGCGCTAAAAGTAAGAAAAGGATTAATGAAAAAAAAACATGGATTGAGACAATATCAGACAAAATTAAACGATTTGTGCTTCTGGTTCATTGAGTTTTATAGGGAAAATTAGCATAACAGATGTTGTCAAGAAGATTATTGGAATATCAATGTCTGACCACTGACTGACCACTACTTGACCACAACTGTCACAGCTTGTTACAAATGGCCTGTCCTGGTCCTTCATAAAACAAGAGCATGCACTGCCAATAATGGGCTACAGTTGCGATTTAGAGGAAAATTTAAAAGGGTGCGCAGAATAAAGAGAAAACATCCTTTGCAGCATAAAATGAAGACAATATTAATCGATGACTAATAAGTCCATGTTCTAATGAACTTCTATCTTTTGTTCACTTACTAGATTTCTAACTGGTTTTAAAATTCATATTTCTGTCAGTGACCAACACTTGAACCAGGCTTACAATAACAAAATGTCACCTACACAACAGTTTCCAGACTTTTAATTTGTATCATTTAGCTCTTTACCAGACTGGTCCAAATTGAAGGCACTAGCAGATGATAAAATAAACATACTTCAAAAATTGAAACTTGTCCTGTGAAGGTAGAAAACATTGTGGGAGAAGGAAAAAATGCTGGTTACCAGCATTTTCTTCTTTTCCCACAATGTTTAAAAAAAAAAACCCTCTTTCAGGGTTGTAAAAACTAGGGTCTGTGTGAGTAAAGGGATATGCTGTGATGTTGGGAATATACTAGAATCCCAGGTGTATATATTAATCTGTAGTACATTTCCATGCACCAGAGTCCTTGTATAATTGGCCTGCAACATGGGAAAAGAAGCATAATATATATCTTCTGAAGCAAGAAACCTTGTGTCAGAAGACTTGCACAAAACAGAAAATTACCAAAAAGTAACGGAAAGTGTTGTTTTGGATCAGCCTGCGCGGACTGCGCAGGCCGATCCGAAATGACACTTAACGCAAATGTCCAAATGTCCCTTTTCCCATGTTTTAGGCTTTAACATATTTCATACATTACCATTGTGTTGAACCCAGACTTGTAACATTAAACCCATAAAATTTAGGGTATGTATGTCAGCATCATAAAATAAAGATATCTTGATAAAGACAGTGTCTCCATACAGACCCGCCAAAATTATGACACATTTTCACAACCCTTCACATAACCTTTGCTTTTGCAGCATTATAGATCAAGATCAGATTGCACAGAAAATGTAGAACTTTGATGTAAACCCTTTACTCCATAGATACTCATTTCTACGCATTGCTTGTAGGAGCCTTTGGAAAACATTGTGGCAAAAGGTCAAATTGCTCGTGACGAGCAATTTCACCTTGTGCCACAATATTTTCTATGCTATCAAAAGGTGTCATATACACATAAGAAACGGCTTCATCCTTCCTGTTATTAAGGGTCAATTAGAGATACTACAGAAATGCCTTATGGGGTAAAGGGTGAAATACCATTTCCAAAATCTTGCGGTCATATCAAGGCAGCTAGCAGGCCTGTCAATGCTTTCCCAAGTACCTTACAGACCTGCACCTTGCACAATATCCTCGCCAAGCTATTTGCTACTTTCCTGCTGGACACATTACGCTCAGCAGTGAGAGTGGTGAGAGAAAAAAACATCTCATCACAAAGACTATCATCAATTCTTGAACCAGGAACCCCTTGATTTACAAATGATGATTTCTAACTTTGATGGGATAGAAAATATTGTGGGAAAAGGCTTCTTTCTTAGGGTCGTTAAAAGTAGGGATTGTGTGGTAAGGACTTAAAGCCCAGTCATGGAGGGAGGGAGATTTTAGTCCAGCATCGTCATAGTAACAATGTTATGTACATTGTTTCCCTACCTGCATTTTCTCCTTTTCCCACAGTGTTTTCTATAGGCTTCTTTCTCAGGGTCGTTAAAAGTAGGGTGGTAAGGACTTAAAGCCCAGTCATGGAGGGAGGGAGATTTTGGTCCACCATCATCATCGTAACAATGTTACGTACATTGTTTCCCTACCTGCATTTTCTCCTTTTCCCACAGTGTTTTCTATAGGCTTCTTTCTCAGGGTCGTTAAAAGTAGGGATTGTGTCGTAAAAGAGTTAAAGCCCAGTCATGGAGGGAGGGAGATTTTAGTCCACCATCATCATAGTAATAATGTTGTATAAATTGTTTCCCTACCAGCATTTTCTCCTTTTCCTGCAGTGTTTTCTATAGGCATCTTTCTTAGGGTCATTTAAAGTAGGGATTGTGCGGTAAGGACTTAAAGCCCAGTCATGGAGGGAGGGAGATTTTAGTCCAGCATCGTCATAGTAACAATGTTATGTACATTGTTTCCCTACCTGCATTTTCTCCTTTTCCCACAGTGTTTTCTATAGGCTTCTTTCTCAGGGTCATTAAAAGTAGGGTGGTAAGGACTTAAAGCCAAGTACTGGAAGGATGGAGATTTTGGTCCACCATCATCATAGTAACAATGTTATGTACATTGTTTCCCTGTCAATCAATTGTAAACCCCCCCCCCCCCCCCTCTCATACAGAGACAGGCAAACACAAAGCTTATCAAATCTGCAGATATACTCAGTATTGCAAGATATCAATCATACATAGTATCATCATGCTTCACAAAAACCTGTTGTGGTATTCATAGGAAACAAGAACAACATGTAAGTAACAGTAACAGGTATTTATTTCATCAGGAGTTCATACTTTTAAAATATGGAATGTCCCTCTTCTTATCTTGGCTATAATGAGTCCACTTAACCCATTACCACACAATCCCTACTTTTGACACGAATCCCTACTTTTGACACCCCTGTGAAAGAAGCCTTTTGAAAACACTGTGGGAAAAGGAGAAAATGCTGGAAACCAGCATTTTCTCCTTTTCCCACAGTGTTTTCTACCCTTCCCAGAACAAATTTCAATTTTTAACTCACCTTTATTTTCTTGTCTGCAAATACCTTCAATTTGGACCAGTATAAAATTTTCTTGTGTGGTAAAGAGTTAATCATTACTATCAATAATTCCATCTGTTACTAACCAGAAATAGGTCATCTACCTTTGATTCACTTAGCACCGAGGCAAGCAAGGATCCTTCACCACACAACAAAATTTCTAGACTCGTCCTCATTGTCAGCCTTCTTAGACATCATTATCATGGAGAGTTGCCTTATGAGGACAAAAACACGGCGGGGAATCACGTGACACAACAACAACAACAATGACCGTTATTTGAAAAAAATCCCCGACTTCAGGTAAGAAAATCTTCAATAATTCCGTTAATACATGACCGATTGGAATTTGGTTTAAAGCAGAGAAGGCGGAAGGACTCCGGGGATTTGCTTGATGTGTTAGATTTTTTAAACAACACCTGATAAAAAAGTTATTTACGAGCAAACAAATTTTTTACCCTGGATAATTTGTTTGCTCGTAAATAACTTTTTTATCAGGTGTTGTTTAGAAAATCTAACACATCCAGTAAATCCCCGGAGTCCTTCCGCCTTCTCTGCTTCAAACCAAATTCCAATCGGTCATGTATTAACGGAATGATTGAAGATTTTCTTACCTGAAGTCAGGGATTTTTTTCAAATATCAGTCATTGTTGTTGTGTCACGTGATTCCCCACCGTGAAAAAGCTAACTCTTTCATTATGGAATAAATGTGACTCATCACACAAAAAGGGACCTTCTGGAAACTGCGAAAAGTGTTGTCAACCCTGGTTAGACTGTGCTTATTGCAGAGTCTGACCAGGGTGACCACTTTCCTTTTTAATGACATCTTCTGTATGAAAAGTGATCCTTGTGCCTTGTTAAATGCTCATTTTTGAATTATCAACTTAAATTGATCTGCATTATCATTGATCTGTCTTCATCAAACTGATGTACAGAATTTTCAGATGGTCCCTTTTTGGTTGATGGATCACAAACATATCACATTTCCTAAAATGGTACAAATACACTTCTGCTGCAAGTTCAAGATACTGAGTTCTGCCATAATCTTGCATACAACAGTGGACAGTGTAGATCAGAGATCAGACTATGTTTTATGCAGTCTGATCTTGATCTCCACTGTCTACAAAAGCTTCTGGTGTTGTATTTGATATGGAAAGGATTAATGAGGCTTTCCAGAAATACCAAGTCCATTTCTGGAAAGATTTTTTTTGCTTATCTATATTGGGAAACAATTTGACAGCAGAACCCGTGAATAACAAAAAGCCAAGGTCATAATGCACGTATTTGCAGGAGATCATTATTTAAGTTACCATTTAAAGGGTTTCAAACACCGAGAAAAAAAGAAATAGTTTGGATATCAACATGATTTTCTAAGGGTCATTAAATCATGGAATTATAATTATAGTGATCTCGAATTTTAATGTCCTTGAGAAAGAAGCCTTTCGAAAACATTGTAGGAAAAAAAGAAAATGCTGGTCACCAGCATTTTCTCCTTTTCCTACAATATCTTTTACCTTTCCCAAAATAATTTACAATTTCTGAGCCATATTTATTTTGTCGTCTACAAATGCTTTCAAACTGGACTAGTCTTCAGTTTTGCCGTTTGGTAAAGAGTTAAGCTTGTAGCGTAAAGCAAGATCAGACAATAAGGTACATGCGGCATAACCTTTGATATACATGATCAGATTTTCACAGGCCATAATATCATTATGTTTATTTTCTCCTTTTGCCCCAGTGTTTTAGATGTAGACTGCTGCAAAACATGACTGTAATAATCATCTGGCCACTATGGTATGTGTTAAACTGACATTATTTAACTCCCTGCCAAATGACTAAATTTTTGTACTTGTCAAAATTCAGAATATTAATTGCAGACAACAAGGTAAAGATGGCAGAAATGACACAGTTTGTCCCTGATTGCGGAGAAAACTTTTTGGGAGAAGGAGAAAATGCTGGTTACCAGCATTTTCTCCTTTTCCCACAATGTTTTCAAAAGGCTTCTTCCTCAGGGATGTTATAAGTCAGGACTGTGTGGTAAAGAGTCAATCATTTAGAAGGAAGTGTTTTGAAAACATTGTGGGGAAAAAAAAGAAGAAACTGCTGAAAATCACTTTTGGATGAAATTGAAATACAAATAAGCATTCCCAGTGACAGGGATTATCTTTGAAAGGGTAGAAAATATTATGGAAAGACTAAATATGGCCACTTATCTGGAGCTCTCAAGTGACAGTGATAATTTACACAAAGACATGGCATACAGGAAAGTCAAGTCAATCCTCCTTTTGTTACTGACAGATCACATGACAGATTGTTTCCTAATACAGACAAAATGCTGGATTGGACTTCAACAAGAGCTCTCCTGTATCCAATACATCCACATTCACAAGTCCATTATTATGTTAACTCATTACCAAACAATATTATAGTAGGCTTGTCCGAATCGAAAGCATTTGAAGACGACAAAATAGAAGTGACCATAAATTTAAAATTTGTTTTGTAAAAGGTAGAAAACATTGTGGGAAAAGGAGAAAATGCTGGTTACCAGCATTTTCTCCTTTTCCCACAATGTTTTCTAAATGCTTCTCTCTCAGGATTGTTAAAAGTAGGTATTGTGTGGTAATGGGTTTAAGCAGAAAAATTGGGTTTTACAAATGTTTCCTTCATTTCAACGATACCAAGCTGGTTTCTAAAGTGCCTTGCCTAGTGATGTTCCCACGAAATACCAAGGGACTTCTGTGAGAATTAAAACCATATTGCTAGTCCTATCCCTAAGAGCAGTGAACCAATAAGAATCAACAAATTCCAAGATCAAACTGCAATTTCCTTGCAATCTGCTTGTGAATCTCTCTCTAGTCAAGAAACAGAACTGACTGACTGTTGTAACAGCAAATTGTCGGTTTACTTCAAAATTCTCGAAACTACAACTTGAAACGAATTCTTTCACGATGCGATATTCTTTCATAATAACTTCTTTAAGGTTGATTTACATATCGACATATATACAGTTTTTGATGATTAATTAAGAACAGAATTGGATTTGAATTACATGTGAACCTTAAACATACATCGTAAATCATTGTTACGATGATTGCAACATTCCAAAGGAAACCAAAGATAAAAACAAAAGGAATACAGATGAAAGGACCACTCTGTTATTTAGTAAGGGAGATAATTTAATTGGCAGGAATGGCCTCCATTGGCTAAGAAGATAAAGAACATTCTTACGAATGCTTGATGTAGACAGACGCAGACTCCACATTCTGTAAAGTCTGTGAAAGGGTACTTAGTCACAGCTATTACTAAGTCTAAGGCAGTTTAGCAGTGTCAAAGACCATGACTTAGTCCTCCCTGCATGATTACAAAATCATGACCTTATATAAATCAGATTGTTTATAAAACAGATCAAGTGAAAACTGTTGAAGTGTCAAATGTATTTTGAAATATCCCCATTCCATTCCTTCCATGTTTTGACACAATCTTACAACACATTATCTGATATGGCAGAGTGCTAAATTTCCTATCCAAAATCAGTTAACTCTTTACCATTATCTCCCACTAGATGGCATTCTATAAATACTCATCTATCTGATATGGGCATCCTGGGTACAGAACCGAACCACTTTCCTACGCGACAACCGTTACTTTGAATTTAAAACAAAAACAAGGTTTACCCAATAAACTATGATCACCTATTTAGAGAAATCTGTTGCTATTGCAGGTCTCATTTCTGCTCAAACGTATTGATACATAAAAGCTATATTCAACATTGCTACTTTATAGAGCGTACAGTCAGCCCGCTTTCGGGGCTAGTAGTGATGCGTCATATAAGACAGTCGAATCTTCGAAGAATATGACATGCGCAGACAACGGACTCTTTATCACACAAGAAAATTTTAGTCTGGTCCAAATTGAAAGCATTTGCAGACGACAAAATAAAGGTAGCTGAAAAATTAAAATTTGGTTTGGGAAGGGTAGAAAACACTGTGGGAAAAGGAGAAAATGCTGGTAACCAGCATTTTCTCCTTTTCCCACAGTGTTTTCAAAAGTCTTCTCTCTCAGGGTCGTTAAAACTCGGGATTGTGTGGTAAAGAGTTAACTCTTAACTGAATGAAAAATTTTAGACATGTCTGCACTGAAAACAACCCCAGAAGACACATGTAAATTTTGTCTACAAGGAAAACTAAAGTCACTACTGTAGCAAAGAATTGTGGAAAAAGGAGAAAATTATGGTTAACAGTTTAACTCTTTTCCACACAATCCTCACTTTTAACGACCCTGAAAAAGAAGCCTTTTGAAAACATTGTGGGAAAAGGACAAAATGCAGGTAAGCAGCATTTTCTCCTTTTCCACAAAGTTTTCCGCCCTATCAAATAAAAATTGTGTCACTTTAGCCACTATTATAATTGTTGTCTGCAAATGCTTTCAATTTGGATAGGTTGGTAATTTTGCCATATGGTTATGGGTTTATAACTGGTGTAGGACTAAGCTATTGACAAAACATGATCTTTGTCTAGACTATATTGAAGGTCAGATTTGTCAACTAAAAATACTTCAAATGCAAATATTGTTTAATCAATTAGAAAATTCCTTTTTACCCCCCTTCAAGCAATTTTCACATTCTTGAGTAGGTGAACTGTGGCCAATGAAGATTAAGATCAGCCTGCACAGAACTTTCAGTAAGAGTTTTATTTACCTTCAGAATGAAGGCCTCGAAAACACTGTGAGGAAAGTAGAAAATGCTGGTAACCAGCATTTATTCCTTGTCCTGTGTTTCCTACCCTTCAAAAGGCTTATTTCGATTTCCAAGTCAAATTAAATATGTTGCTTGCAAATGCCTTCAATTTGGATCAGTCTAAAATTTCATCATTTGATACTGGGTTAATACCTTTTCAACATTATTTCAGTCATATTGCAGAGGCCAACGCACCTTTCCATGCTTTCCTGGAGTTTTTTTAATCATTATTTCATGTGCTTCGTCCAAAGCCATCGGCTGCTTTTCCACGCAGAAATCATCAAATCGATGTTGATCAATAATTGCAAACCAACTGCATAATCTGTACAGCCCCATCTTAACTCTTTATCACACAATCCCGACTTTTAACAAGCCTGAGAAAGAAGCCTTTTGAAAACAATGTGGGAAAAGGAGAAAATGCTGGTAACAGTGTTTTCTACCCTTCCCAAATCTAATTTCATTTTTTGAATTGCATTAAAATTTTATTTTATCGTATGCAGGGGCCTTTTTGACCAGTCTAAAATTTTCTTGTGTGGGAATGGGTTAAACAATTACCTTTCACACCTTTGCAGCCGGTGCAGATTCAGATCAGACTGCACAACCATGCAAGACAAGAAATTTACTCTTAACCCGTTACCACACAATCCCTAATTCTGACAACCCTGAGAAAGAAGCCTTTAGAAAACATTGTGGGAAAAGGAAAAAATGCTGGTAACAAGCATTTTCTCCTTTTCCCACAATGTTTTCTACCCAGCTGGAAACAAATTTCAATTTTTGAGGTGCGTTCATTTTGTCGTCTGCAAATTATGCTTTCAGTTTGGACCAGTCTAAAATTTTGTCGTTTTGTAAAGAGTTAACCCATTACCACACAATCCCTACTTTTGATGACCCTGAGAATGAAGCCTTTAGAAAACATTGTAGGAAAAGGACAGAATGCTGGTAACCAACATTTTCTCCTTTTTGTACAATTTTCTCCTTTTCGCACAATGTTTTCTACCCTTCACAAAACGAATGTTAAATTTTCTGACACTTTTGTTGTCAGCAAATGCTTTCGATTTGGACAAACCTAACATCTTTTTGTTTGGTAAATGAGTTATGAAAACAGAAACACCTTAATATGTTCACCCAAACCATGCAGACTGTCAATGGTAAAATACAGTGGAATGCAAAGCAAAATTTCTTGCATGGTTGAGAAATATTTTCCCCCAGCAATACTTCATTTTGAATCATCATCAATTATTTTCATCCATAAAAAAACTCACATCTTTGCCTTCTGTACTAGTCTATATCCTTTTAACCCTTTACCAAAGAATCCCATTTTTAAAGATTCACAGAGAGAGGGCTTTCAAAAATATTGTGGGAAAGGATGAAGATGCCATTTTTCATCATTCTCTCCTTTTCCAACATTCTTTTGCAATTCTTAAGAAAAAAACATCTCTGAATTTGAATTAAATTTAATACGCTTCCAAATGCTTTCAATTTGTACAAGTCTGATTTTTTTTTCCCAATAGTAAAGAGTTCATTCATCAAACACTTTTTTGACTCAAACAGATCCGAAGTATTTTTGAACGACAAAAAAGTTTAACCCATTACCATACAACAGAATTTTTACCTTGTCTAAGACTGAGAGCAGTTGAAGACGACAGATTCAACAAGGCTCAAATGGTGTATTGTTTCATATGGTAGAAAATATTGTGGGAAAAGGAGAAAATGCTGGATACCAGCATTTTCTCCTTTTCCCACAATGTTTTTAAAAGGCCTCTTCCTCAGGGGCGTTAGAAGACATCATTATGTGGTAAAGGGTTAAAGTGACAGGGTTTGTTATTTGAAGGACAGAAAAAAAATTCTAACCAGCATATTCCTCTTTTTCCAACAATACTTCTATCAGATTTTAAACACTGGCATTAAGTATAAATATAAACTCTTAGTGTTCTGATCTTCATCTACGAAGGCAACAAAATCAACTGTTACTAAAAATATCTAAGCGACTTTATGGTTTAACAGTACTTCAAGAGATTTCTTTGCATTTAGTTTACGTTTATTTGGGTCTTTTTTTAACCTTTTCTTATTTTTTTCAAAAGATTTATATCAATCTAAGATAATGATGCAATAGCTCAATAATCTGATGTAAGATTAAATGCTGCTCATTATTTTTAGCTCTTTACCAAACAAAAAAAGTTTAGACTCCTCCAAATTGGAAGCATTTGCAGAAAAACAAAATATATGTGAACAAAAATTGAAACTTGACTCCAGAAGGGTACAAAACACTGTGGGAAGAGGTTACCAGCATTTCTCCTTTTCTAACAATGTTCTCAGAAGGCTTCTTCCACTACATCATAAAAATCAGGGATTGTTTGATAAAGGATTAAGGTTGGATTTTTCTCTGAAATAGTAGAAAACAATGTGGGAATAGGAGAAAATGCCTTTTTCTAAAATTTTCCTCCTTATCCAAAGATGCCCAAAGTCTGTATCACCACTGTGTAATTAACCCTTAACCCTTTACCACAAAATCCCGACTTTTGATGACCCTGAAAATTAGACCTTTCGAAAACATTGTGGGAAAAGGAGAAAATGCTGGTATTACCAGCATTTTCTCCTTTTCCCACAATGCTTTCCCCCCTTCACAAATTAAATTTCAATTTGTTAGTCACATTTATTTTGTCATCTGTAACTGCTTTCAATTTGGACAAGCCTAAAACATTGTCATTTGGTAATGAGTTAAAGTGCTGAATTAAAACAAGAAACACATCCGAAATATTGCTGTACCAAAGGGGTTTTTTTTGGCCAGAATATGTATCAAATTAGTAACAAAATAGAAGACAATGTAGATCCAAGATCAGACTGCACATTCTGTGCAGTCTGATCTTGTTCTACAATGTCCACAAAAACAAGTTAAGTTGGTTCCAGCGGTCTCAGGGTTAAATACAAACTAAAACGCTGATGACAGCCTTTCATCATTATGTTGACAGTAACCATGATGATAATCATTGGTTTACTTCCAAAATCTCCTAACTACAGCTTGTTACAAGCTGTAGTTACAAGGTTCTGGAAGTAAACAAATGATATATATATATTATGAACAATGTTGCAAGAACCTGCAGTGTGATGTATTCAGAGCGGTGTTCACATCAATCAAACTTGTATTTTTTTTTATCCCCATTCCTCCCATGTTACATCAGTATCTGTATTGCCTAATCATTCTATATAGCATGTTCTACAATGGAACCAAAAAAATTTTTTTTCCAAGCAATACTTCTGTTTTTTTCCACATTGTTTATCAAAAGTAAACCACTGATCGATCAAATGAAGTTTTATGTCACTTTCAACATTATTTTGGCCATATCACTGAAAGCTCACTGTCATCTTGCTTTCACAGGGACATTTCCACGAAAAACCCTGCGGTTTGTATGAGGACTGAACAAGGGTCGTCCTGCCTTTGCAGGAAACACCCACTCACCTCTACCAAAAAGACAAAGCAGTTTTGACCCTCTCAAAAGGGAATCATTGGCTCATCACCAAACGAAAGCATTCGTAGATGACAAAATAAGTGACTGAAAATTTGAAATTTGTTTTGTGAAGGGTAGAAAACATTGTGGGAATAGGAGAAAATGCTGGTTACCAGCATTTTCTCCTTTTCCCACAATGTTTTCTATTGGCTTCTTTCTCAGGGTTGTCAAAAGTAGGGACTGTGCGGTAATGGGAGCCATTTCAAACACAGTAAATGAGATGAATATCTAAAGTCTTTTGGTTAATGGTGGAATTTGTTTGAAAGAGTGCCAGCATTTTATCCTTTTCTCACAGTATTACAGAAACCTTTCTTAGGGTCATCAAAACTTTGTATGATAAAGGGATAAAAATTTTGAAGTTCCAAAATTCAAAGAGGGTCAGGGAAAGCCCCAACATGAAATAAGCCTCTCCCTGTCACAATGTTTGAGAGGAAATGGGGTGTAATTCTACCTGTCATCATTCAAGAAAGTTACTCAGGTATCAAGAATAAGTCACATCATTTGCATAATTCTCAAGTTTATAACTAAGATTAATATCACCTGATGCAAAAATGTCCTATCTCTGTATGAGGATGAATGTCAGCTACATCTTTGTCACGTAACACTGATCTCTATCATACTCCAACAGCGCCATGTTCATTTTGCTGATGTTTCAAAACAGCAGTAAATATACTACTCAAAATTTTCTAGGGATCACCATATTAATACCATACACATGTATGTTATGTTGCATCTAACAGGTTTGTTTTTTTCAATCTGTCACAGAGCTCCAGATAAGGGGGGCAATAGTTTTTCTGAATTCATTATTTCTCTTTGCAATCCTATGTTGTTGGCACTCATTAGAATCATCTCAATGAGACCATTCTAATAAACACCCACAACATAGGGTTTAGTAGAGACTTATTTATATTTTCAATTTTGAGATCAAAATCACTCTGTCTATCTGGAGCTCTGTGTCACATTGCCATTTTGATGAAAAAATTCACCTGCAGAAATCAATGTTTTTCACTCATTACCAAACCACAAAATTTCAGGTTTGTCCATATCAAAAGCATTAGCAGGCGACAAAATAAAAGTCAATGAAAATTTGAAACTTGTTTTGTGAAGGATAGAAAACGTTGTGGGAAATGGAGAAAGTGCTGGTTACCAGCATTTTCTCCTTTTCCCACAATATTTTCTAAAGGCTTCTTTTTCAGGGTTGTCAAGAGTGTGGTAATGGGTTAACCCTTTCCCAAACAATGACGATTTTTGGACCCTTGGCTAACAGTCCTTTTGAAAACATTGTGGGAAAAGGAGAAAATGCTGGTAACCAGCATTTTATCCTTTTCCAACAATGTTTTCTACCCTATCAATAAACAATTGCACCATTTTAGACACATTCAAATTTTCCTCTGCAAATCCATTTAATTTGGACAGGGCTAAAATTTTGTCATCTGGTAAAGGGTTAATGCACAACTGTACTGTTCAGAGGTATACCATTACGGAAATATCTTACTGGTCCCTATCAAAGTTTGAATAGTATAATATCTATCTCCTTCTTTCTAAAAGATGCATCTCAACATCATTATTCTACAGTATACAAAACATTATGGCAAAAGGAAAAATTGATTAACTCCTATCCAAACGACGAAATTTCAGACCTGTCTGAATTGAAAACATTTGCTGATGACAGTGTCAATGTGGCTCATATTATAATTTTTCTTTGGAAGGGAAGAAAACAATGTGGGAAAAGGAGAAAATGTTGGTAACCAACATTTTCTCCTTTTCCCACAATGTTTTCAAAAGCCTTCTTTCATGAGTGTTAAAAATTGTCATTGTATGATATAGGGTTAAAATAGGTTGAACTCCACAAAATCACAAGATTTAACACTCAACCAGTTTGAAAGCTTTTCAACACAACAAAATTTTATCATTTATGACTAAAATGCTCTGGTTACTGAGGGCTTAACCCTTTACTCCATAGATACTCATTTCTACACATTGCTTGTAGGAGCCTTTGGAAAACATTGTGGCAAAAGGTGAAATTGCTCGTGACGAGCAATTTCATCTTTTGTAACAATGTTTTCTACGCTATCTAAAGGTGTCATTTACAAATAAGAAGCGGCTTCATCCTTGCTGTTATTTGGGGTAATCAGAGATGCCATAGAAATGCTTTATGGGATAAAGGGTTAATATATCTCAGTGAGGCAGTCATCCCACAATTATGGGTCCATGATAGCTACTTTTTTTGAACAAATGATTTAATCATTAAGCAAACTGGTCCCTAGACATACAGAAAATTAACCAATGGTAAAATGTTTCAGCCCAGGTCAGCCTGCACATTGTTCATACCGTTTTCAGAAGCCTTGTCTGTCAGATAACTAACATGGGAGACCTTGTAATTGTACAGACTTTATACATTATTGATTTCCATGGAAATGGGTTTGCTCCTTTTTATGCCAGTTTGGCTTGGCACCCCATTTACAGTTTTCTTCAAAAGCTGATTCATTTTAACCCTTTACCACACTATCCCTACTTTTGACGCCCCTGAGAAAGAAGCATTTAGAAAACATTGTGGGAAAAGGATAAAATGCTGGTAACCAGCATTTTCTCCTTTTCCCACAATTTTTTCTACCCTTTCCAAATCTATTTTCAATTTTTGATTTACATTAGTTTTGTTGTCTGCAAATGCTTTCAAATTGGACAAGTCCAAAATTTTGTCAAATGGTAAAGAGTAAACCCTTTACCAAATAATCCATTCTTTTACAATCCTTAGACAGGATGCAGAAAAAGGAGAAAAGAATGAAGATCAGACTTTTCTCTCTTTTACACAGAGAATTTATTTGTTTTCGATCCAAAAGAAGGATATCATAAATTGATCTGTATAAAAATTGTTGTAAGCAAATCGACTGTTTTCTATTAGGACAAGACAGGAAAGTGCACAGAATAAAATCAAGACAAAAACATTTTCAGTGAATAACAAAGAAAAAACGTTGCAAAGCCACAGCTGCATTTGAGAAAAATATTTTATACAATACTGGATGGCAATCATATCTAGTGCTATCCAGACTCAAACAAATCATTTCTTAACTCTTTACCGAACGACAATCTTTTATACTGGTCCAAATTGAAAAGCATTTGCAGAAGACAAGTTAAATGTGAATGAAGAATCGAAATTTGATTTGGGAAGGGTAGAAAACATTGCGGTAAAAGGAGAAAATACTGGTAACCAGCATTTTCTCCTTTTCCCACAATGTTTTCAAAAGGCTGCTACCTCAGGTTCGTCAAAGTCATTATTGTGTGGTAAGGGGTTAACTCTTTAACAAGCAACAAAATTTTTTAGTTGTCCACATTCATAGCATTTTGCAGACAGCAAAATAAATATGACTGAAAAATTGAAATTTTCCGGAAGGGTAAAAAACATTGTGGGAAAGGGAGAAAATGCTGGTAGCCAGTATTTTCTCCATTAACTCTTTACCAAACGACAAAATCTTAGACTGGTTCAAATTGAAAGCATTTGCAGACAACAAAATAAAGGTGACTGAAAAATTGAAATTTGTTCTGGGAAGGGTAGAAAACACTGGGAAAAGGAGAAAATGCTGGTTACCAGCATTTTCTCCTTTTCCTACAATGTTTTCTACAGGCTTCTTTCTCAGGGGTGTCAAAAGTAGGGATTGTGTGGTAATGGGTTAACCTTAATTAATGTTTTCAAATGTCCTATGATTCTGGGTCGATACAAATCTGGATTGTGTGGTAAAGCGTTATATCTGAGATGACTAATTTTGGACTAGTAAAGTGATAGCAACTGCAGATGACATTTAATTTAGTGAAGATGGATCAAGAACTGAAATTTCTTCTTTGAAATGCAAAAAACATTGTGAAATTGCAGAAAATGCTCCCTATCAACATTTTCTCCTTTACCGACTTTGTTTTCATAAACCCTTTTCCTGAAGATAGTTGACCCTTTCCCAAACAATCCCTGGTTTTTACGACCCTGAGACAGGAGCCTTTAGAAAACATCATTAGAAAAGGAGAAAATGCTGGTAACTGAGCATTTCCCCCACTTCCCACAATGTTTTCTGCCCAGCTGGAAACAAATTTCAATATCTGAGTTACTTTGTCATCTGCAAGTGCTTTCAATTTGGACCAATTTAAAATTTGGTCATTTGGTAAAGAGTTAAAGGGCTAAATGTACATCAGGTTAATCAATTGCCATTGTCAATAAAACACTAATGTATCTTAAAAGGTTATGGACATATAAAAGTTAATGCAGTATTTTTTTTTTCCTTCAATTAGCCTTCTAACTTTTAACTGGCTATAGTCCTAACTTGAAGATGCAAATATACTTGTTTTCATCAAGATTTGTAACCAATTTAATATTTATTTTATAAAATAAAATTCACTCTTGTTCCTTCATGCCAAATGTTGCCCCTGACAGTTGCAAGGTTGCACCGATTATGATGGATAGAAAATGTATTTCGTTCTGTTGTGGATAGCCATAGGTACATCTTCACAAGCCAAGGTTACGATCACTACGTGGATATTACCTTGGCTGATTGAGCCCAATTTCCAGATTCCTGCCATGCGCCCTCTATTAGATGCTGATTACTACCCCCCATTTACGTCATATTTCTAAAAGCCAATGAAATATCGTTTTACAAACCGCTTACGACACACATGAAGCGAAAAGCAGACATCCACGTGGGTTTCCATGTTTACCTTCTATTCGAAAGGTAGCGACCTTGTTCTATTTTTATCAAAGATGAAATGCTATGAGCGATTTCATTTGTTGCAGTCAGAGCTGGCTGCATCCAATGAAAAAGCATGTGGGGGAATGTAAAAATCAAGCTCGATCCGCCAAGGTTAGAGTCGCTAAGTGAATCGTCAGTCTTGGCTTGCCAAGATGGCCATAGGTATTACAACCACTGATGCCAGTTTAAATCAAAGACAAATCCCTTGGCCTGTTTTACTAAAGTAGTTACGAACAAAATTTGTGCAAGTTTTACAAAGCTATTATACAGTGGCATTGATCTGCCACGAGATACCTGATAACCATCATGGTTATTTCAGCAGATTAATGCCACTATACTATAGTTATGTAAAACAAGGAAATTTTGTTCTTGACTACCTTAACCAAACAGTTGATTTTTATCTGCCTTTACACAGCTACCTAGATTCTACTCACTGTTAAGCTTTAACAGGGTTTGTTCACTCTCTGGCTATGAGAGTGCATCTTTAATAGTATTGCTTTGCAGGTAGTGTTCATCAGGATTGTAGGGACAACCTTCAAGTTCTCTGCCAATCTTTTTTGGACAGCTTTGATTATAATTCTTTGACATTGCAACTATTTGCTTCATTAGCACTTAGTCATCATTATGTTTATTCTGTTTATTAGTCCTTTACCATACAATGAAATTTTAGCCTAGTCAAAACTGTAAGCATAATTTTAAGCCAAAGCAAATGTAGCTCAAATGATGGTTTCTGAAAAAGGGTAGAAAACAATTTGGATGAAGGAAAAAAAGGCAGGTCACCAGCATTTTCTCTTCTTCCAGTAATGTTTTCAAATGCTTTCTTTCTCAGGGTCAATAAACTTTTTCTTCAACACTGACAAGTTGCATTAACCCTTTCCGAAATGATAAATTTTGGACCCTTCCAAACTCAAAGAGTTTGCAGACGATAATTTTAGATTTGGAAAAAATGGCAGAAAGTTCTCAATAAGGGTAGAAAACACCGTGGAAAAGGGAGAGATTACTCGTTATGAGCAATTTCTCCTTTTCCCACAGTGTTTTCAAAAGACTATTACTGCAGACACGTAAAAACCAGGGCTTTTTTGGGAAAGGGTTAACCCATTACCACACAATCCCTACTTTTGACGCCCCTGAGAAAGAAGCCTTTTGAAAACACTGTAGGAAAAGGAGAAAATGCTGGTAACCAGCATTTTCTCCTTTTCCCACAGTGTTTTCTACCCTTCCAAGAACCAATTTCAATTTTTCAGTCACCTTTATATTGTCGTCTGCAAATGCTTTCATTTTGAACCAGTCTAAAATGTTGTCATGTGGTAAAGGGTTAAGCATTCTGTCACATACTTACTCAGGCAACATCAATATAGGATCAGACAGGGTGTACCAGTGTGCAGTCTAATCAAGGCTTATAACTATAGCCTATACAGTATAGATACTCTGTGCTTCACTTCTCTCTCTCTCCTCCGCCCCCCTCTTCTTTGCTATTAAATGGGATATGATAATTCAGGAAAACCTATCAATTTAAGAGCTCTCTTTTCCCGTAAACTTTACCATGTAATATTCATGAATATTCCTCCAAAATTAGGAGGAAAAATAATTTCTCTAATATTTTTACTGCAGCAAATGCATTGAATATTCAGGAAAAGACAGAATTTCTGTTATAGGATCTTATGGGATACTAGGCCTTCTAAAAGAATTCTAGCAATCTTTAGCTCATTACAATTCGAGAAAGTTTTTAGACCTGTCCATACCGGAAGCATTTGAAGAATGCAAATTTGGTTTGAATGTCTGAAAATTACAAAATGTTTTGGGAAAAGGAAACAAGAGTACCCTATGCAGGTGCCAATGTATGCCTGTAGTGGCTTGATTTTCAGTGAACATTCCAAGTTGAAAAGAGCTTAACTCTGTCAAAAGTATTTGTTATACAGGTTCCTCTTTTAACTCTTTACCAAATGACAAAATTATAGACTTGTCCAAATTGAAAGCATTTGCAGACAACAAGGTAAGTGTGGCAAAAAAAATGAAATTTAATATGGGAAGGATAGAAAAGGTTGTGGGAAAAGGAGAAAATGCTGGTTACCAGCCTTTTCTCCTTTTCCCGCAACATTTCCAAATAAAGGCTTCTTTCTTAGGTTCTTTAAAAGCCGGGATTGTGGTAAAGAGTTAAATCATTACCACACAATCCCTACATTTGACACCCCTGGAAAAGAAGCCTTTTGAAAACATTGTGGGAAAAGGAGAAATGCTGGTAACCAGCATTTTCTCCTTTTCCCACAATGTTTTCTACCCTTCACAAACAAATTTCAAATTTTCACTCACTTTTACTTTGTCGTCTGCAAATGCTTTCAATTTGGACCAGTCTAAAATATTGTCGTTTGGTAATGGGTTAATAGTGAACAATTTGTCTAAGTTTTGACATAAAATACTTTAGATCAAGATAAAATTTTTGTAACAAGCGATCATTATTGCTCTCTTTTGAACAAATTTTTCCCAAAATGTCTTCAGCATTCATATCCATTTTGTGTGGAAATGGAAAATTTTGGATGTTGTTTACCACACAAAAGCTAAGTTACAGAAATTTCTGAATGCCATCTTGACAAGCAGACTGACACATTAATCTGCATTAATTCGGAGCTTCCTAAAATGGTAAATCTGGGCTTTGGAACGGAGTGGCTGTCTGTCCATCTCAAATTCATGTCGGTGGATTTTGATACATTTAAAATGAATTGACTTTTCACGCTTAATATAGCAAAAAGCAAATTTCTTTAGTTAACCCATTACCACACAATCCCTACTTTTGACACCCCTGAGAAAGAAGCCTTTAGAAAACATTGTGGGAAAAGGAGAAAATGCTGGTAACTGGCATTTTCTCCGTTTCCCACAATGTTTCCTACCCTTCACAAAACAAATTTCCAATTTTCAGTCACTTTTATTATGTCGTCTGCAAATGCTTTCAATTTTGACCAGTCTAAAATATTGTTGTTTGGTAATGGGTTAACTAATTAACACATGGCAAAAATTAAGACTTGTCCAGATTGAAAACATTTGTTGAAGAGAAACTAGACATGTTTCAAATGATGAAAATGGTTCTGAAAGGATAGAACATTTTGGGAATAGTGCTGTCTTGGATTAGCTTGGGCAGACTGCCTGGGTTGATCAGAGACAACATTTAACACAAATGTCAGAATGACCCATTTCTCCTGTTGCAAGCCACATTACAAATATTGGAAATAAGTTGTATACTACTCATAATTAACCTATTCTATTACACTGCATAGAAATGTGACAAAAATTTGAAACATGTTAACTAGGTTGAAAAACTGCCAAATTACACAATTACTTGACAACAATGATATTATTATGTGTATTGAACAGGTTATGTCTTGCAAAGTATTTTTTGTCATCTCAGATCTTTTTAAAAACATCCTGGAAATAGAGAACTAGAAAGTAATGAGCAATTCTTTTCTCTTGCATTCAAATATTGAACATCTATTGATTGCCATGCTTATGGTCCTTTGTTCATTTTTCATTATCCATACTTATACCTTCGACATTTTCAGTCTACTGTTAAATTGTTATTAGTTTCCATTTCATTTGTTTCAGCCCGCCTGGGTGGCTCAGTGGTGAGCGTGTCAGACTCATGACCTGGTGGTTGTGAGTTAGATACCTGGTTGAGGCCAACTTTCTTTCCAGTGTATTTTCGCCTCTCGCCTCTGCTGAAGCATGTGACAAAAGTAGTCAGTAGCTTTGGAAAGAAAGCTGTGTTAGTGCTGGTATAAGAAAGCCAGGAAACACATGTGCGTCATCATGATATGACCTTAGCTGTTGAAGTGGCGTTAAACCCTAATACAACCAACCAACCATCATTTGTTTATGTATAATATCATTCTTCAACATTGTTTCGGTTATACTGCAGTTACAGGCTAGTGCAACTACCCATGTTTTCCATGTTTTTAACATACAAGCACTTTGCATAACTTTCTTCCCAAACCCTGCTTTCCCACATACAACTTTTGAAATAATTTTCAGCTGTATGAGAAATTAATTCTCAAAATGAGCTAGGAATTCAAATCCTGTGCATAATATAGTGTGTCCTTGGCCAATGGCCTTGGAGTGTAATGACAAAATTTACCTCCCTTGAAAGGATGCCAATAAAATAGGAAAAGTCAGTCTTAGGGGGGTACTTGATGGAACATAAAAGATGAGGAGGAAAACCAAACAATAAAACTTTGGACTGGTCCAAATTGAGTGCACTTGCAGGTGACAAAATAAACGTAACTCAATAATTGAAATTTGTTTCTAGCAGGATAGAAAACATTGTGGGAAAAGGAGAAAATGCTGGTTACCAGCATTTTCTCCTTTTCCCACAATGTTTTCAAAAGGCCTATATCTCAGGATTTAAGTCGGGATTGTGTTGTGAAGGCTTTAAAATAGAACTGAACCAATTCCCACAACTGGTCATCTAAAATTACTAAAAGTAGATAAAGTTTTCCACAACCAGTCATTTGATCTAGGTCCTGTTTGAGGGTACCATACACAGAGCACATTAGCCCCTTACAACAATACAAACTCTGGTTTTTACGACTCAGTGGAAGAAGCCTCCTGAAAACATGGTGGGAAAAGGAGAAAATGCTGGTAACCAGCATTTTCTCCTTTTCCCACAATGTTTTCGACTCTTCTACAGTCAAGTTTCGATTTTTGAGTCACTTTTATTTTGTTGTCTTTCAAGTGCTTTCAATCTGGACAAGTCTAAAATTTTATCATCTCGTAAAGAGTTAAAAACCTACGTGTAACTTAGGATGGGTTTCACCCTGTATCTAGCACCATCGCCCACATCACATTCCCACTACACAGTGTCCGGGTCTTCTGTTGGGGTATCATGTACAACTGAGCAACCAAAGGCATCAATCATTAAATAAAGATCAATCAATTAAGTTCCATTACAGTAGAAGCCTTAGGTTTTTGCCTCCATATTGTGTGTCGGAACATGCAAAACTTGTCTGTTTGTGTCTCATTTGCTCTAATGTTACGACTGCCAAATTCTAAGAGTATAATGTATACAGATAGCTGATTACTCATACAGTTTGGTTGCATGTTTCATGTTACTCTTCCTTTTACAGGCAATCTCATGCAATATTTAGTCTGTTGCACTTAACATTTCTACAGCTTAATTTACCCTTCACTAGATAATAAAATTGTACACATGCCCATATTAGGTTAAGAGCATCAAATTTTTCATAAAACATAAATTACAATTTTTTCAAAAAACATAGATTACACCTGGATCTAAAGATGAGGTTTCATAATTTGGAAAGTTAGAAAGCATTATTGGGAAATGGAGATATTTTCTTTCTCTGTCTGTGTCCTTGAACTCTTCACCACACAAAAAAGTTTTAGACTTGTCAAAAACAAAAGCATCTTCAAAAAATGACTTTAATATGCATCAAATAAAAGTTTGTCTGTAACATAGTAAAAAACTTGGTGGGAAAAAGAGAAAATTCTATTTACCAGCATGTTCTCCTGTCCCACATGATGTTTCCAAAAGCTTTTTTTTTAGGGTCAATAAAACTTGGGATTGAGTAGTAAAGGGTTAAAGAAGGGACCTTTTGATCCCAGGATCAGGCAACATCGGGCTTCAGTGCTGGATAGTTAACATAGCAACACAAATGAATAATTCAAACTGGAAATTCTCACAGTTGCTATGTCTTTGCCATTCTAAAGGTTAACTCTTTACCAAACTACAAAATTTTAGACTAGTCCAAACTCAAAGCATTTGCAGACAACAAAATAAATGTGAATCAAAAAATTTAAATTTAACTTGGAAAGGGGAAAAACATTGTTGGAAAAGGAGAAAATGCTGGTAACCAGCATTTTCTCCTTTTCCCACAATGTTTTAGATAGGCTTCTTTTCCAGAAGCATCAAAAGTCTGCCTTGAGTGGTACAGGGTTATGCCTTTACCATACAATTCCAATCTTTATTGACCATTGGAAAACAGGCTTTTGAAAACATTGAAAGAAAAAGAGAAAATGCTGGTATACAGAATTTTCTCCTTTTCCCATGATGTCTTCTTTCCTTCTCTAAACAAGTTTCAACTTTTGAGTCACATTTTGTATAACTCTTTACCAAACAACTAAATTTTGGATTAGTCCAAATCAAAGGCATTTGAAGACAACAAATTAAATCTGAATCAAGAATTGAAATTTAATTTGGGAAGGTTAGAAAACATTGTAGGAAAAGAAAATGCTGGTTACCACAATGTTTTCAAAAGGCCTCTTTCTCAGGGTGGTTAAAAAGTCAGGATTGTGTGGTAAAGAGTTAATGTCTGCCAATCTGTTTAATTCGGGCTGGTATAAATTTTTGTCATTTGGAAAAGTGTTAACCAGTGATTCACACAATGCTCCGAGCATCATTTTTTTTTTTTAAGGAATCTTCCTTTGATGCGTCAAAAACTTCCCAAACAAGTGAGAAAGAAAACGGAATCAATGAGCAACCAATGCCTAATCCTCATTTGATCATCTCCTTCCAGGAACACGAAATTTTAGACTTGGTCCAAATTGACTGCAACCAAAAAAAGTACATCAAATGACTGGCTCAAAAGAGGAGATTCATCCTTAAAATGGTTTAAAACATTGTGGAAAAAGTTTAACAGCACTTGGTTTTTGTCCCACAGTTTTTTCCTAAGTCTCTTCCACCAGAGTCTTCACTGGATGTTTTGTACAGGGTTAATAACACTTTATGAGACAAAAACTTTTAAGACTTGATGAAATTACTAAATGAAAATTGAATTCATACTAAATGACGTGTCTTGGAAAGGATGGAAAACATGGTGGAAAAAGGAGAAAATGCTGGTAACCAGCATTTTCTCCTTTTTCCACAATGTTTCTAATGCCATTATGCCTAAGGCTCGTTACAACTTGGAATTGTGTGCTTCTATCTTTACCAAACAATCCTGAATTTGTGTGACCCAAAAGAAGGGAGCTTCTGAAAACAGTGTGTGAAAAGGAGAAAATGCAGATAACCAATACTTTCTACCTCCCAAATCGGAAGTTTCAACTTTTGAATCGAATTTATGTTTATCGTCTGCAAAGTTTTAAAGGTGGGTATTTAGAATTTTTACATCACACCAAATTAAAAAATATATATATCATTGAAATTTATATGAAAAAACAATACAAATCATCAATAATTAAGAATCATAAAATTACAAAAAAAAAATATTTTGATGGTATTCCCTTAAAAGGCTACGTAGCCTCTTAAGCTATTTTTAGATTTCGCGCCAAAAATCAATAAGGCATTCTGGGAATTTCACGTGACTGGCACGTGACTAATGACGCTTAAATTCCATTACATAATAAACATATGATAATTATTTTCCATAATGTCTTCTTCGGACGGATGTTTGAAACTTCGTCTGTGTTTTCCTGTATTTAAATGAGAGAACTGATAATCTTAAAATAGAACGTGTCTCCCGTTGGTGTCAACCTGGTCCGTAAAAAATCTCTAATTTCTCGTGTTATCGGATGGTTTTCGACTACTGGGGTTTTATGAACACAAATTAAAAGGCTTTCGGAGTATAAGGATGACTTTTTTTGCACTTTTATAAAATTTTCATCCCAAATTCTGAAGGGCCACCTTTAAGGCTGCTCATGCTTTTAATTAATTTGGAATCCAAAATTAAGTCACCTGGTAAAGAAGTAACCCATTACCACACAATTCCTACTTATGACAACCCTGAGAAAGAAACCTTTAGAAAACACAATGGGAAAAGCAGAAAATGCTGGTAACCAACATTTTCCTCTTTTCCCACAATGTTTTCTACTCTTCACAAAAACAAATTTCAAATTTTCAGTCACTTTTATTTAATCATCTGCAGATGCTTTCGATTTGGACAAGCCTGAAATATTGTAATTTGGTAATGAGTTAAGGATTATAACAGAGGGGTAAAAGGCAAAAAGACTGTAATACTCGGTTACAAAGTTGCTGCACAGATCGATAGGAAATGGATAATACACTAAAGTTAGTCATTATATATCTTGTTACGAAACCATATTAATTACGTTAAGACTAATGTAACCAAAAGTATCCTGACATCAATTTGAATCCTTTTCTAATGCAAAAAAAAGAAAGCATTCACCCTAGTCCTCTCTGGAGTCCCTTCCTGCATCATACAGAAACTGCATGGTGAACATTTCTAAATTGCTATGGCCTTTCCTATCACAATCAATTAAGATCAGACTGTACAAAACACAGTCTGATCTTGGATCTAGTTGGACAAGGTATTTCCTGGATCTATTCCCCAGATTTGCCACTTCTTTTCAAGGACTAATGATAGAGGATTCATTTTCCTCTCTCATGGCTATAATCATTGTTTTGACAATGTTTACAGAACTCCAGATAGAGGAAGTGATTTTGATTTCAAAATTGAAAATATGATTTATTCTCTACTAAACCCTATGTTAAGGGTACTCATTAGAATCGTCTCGTTGAGACAATTCTAATGAGTACCCACAACATAGGGTTTGGAAAAGAAATAATGAAATTAGTATACCATCAATCCCTCTTATCTAAAGCCCTGGGCCCGTATTCACCAACCATTCTTGAGAATATTCTTTGTCTTATTCTCTAAGGTTTTCTAACTTTGTAAGTAACACAACTTCTGATTGGCTAAACCGAATGGTTTAGCCAATCAGAAGTTGTGTTACTTACAAATGTAGAAAATTCTGGAGAATAAGACAAAGAACGTTCTTAAGAATGGTTGGTGAATACAGGCCCTGGCTAATACAAGGAAAAGCACCCAGAGTCTTGGGAAGAAAACACATTGTGCAAAGGGCGAGTAATAGGAACTCTAGTGGTTCATTCAAACTCAGGATTGTGCAGTGAAGTGTTAATGTGCTAAAATGAGTTTTTTTATTAAGTGTGAACAAACTAATCCACGTCTGAATGGTTTTCAAAAAGAATATATTTTGAAAAACCTGAGAAAAAAGATATCCTGAATTGTCTTCTTTTTCCAACAATGTATTCTAGACTTTAAATACAAAATGAAACCATTTAACTCACATTCTATTTGTCATCTGCAGTACTTTTGATATCAAAAAGTCTTAAACTGTGGTTATGAGTTATGTCCCTTGATGCTCTATTTAACTCAATATTTCAGGCTTGTCCAAATCTGACATTTGACCCACTGGGAAAAAAACTTTCTCTTTCTAACATTGTTTTCCTTATCCCACAATCTTTTCTACTTAATTAACAGGAAACTCATCATCTGAGCTAGTCAAAAATTGATTTGTCGTCTGCAAATGCCTGAAGTTCAGACTGGTATAAAATTTTGGGGACTGAGTTTAAGATTTATTATGTTCTAAATTTTGTTCTCTAGATGATGATACTAGATAATTTCTCTTCTTTGTAGAAACTTGTGATTGAGCCCAGAATATTTTAGCCACACCCAAAATATACATAATCAATCTATTAAGTGTACAGGGCTTGGCACAATTTGTGGTGGGTGGGTGCGTGCCAATTCAAATTTATACCTCGGCCAATTTCCTCTTATGTCAAGCCAGTGTACTTCGCCATTAGCAAGCTACAACAAAAACTAGAATTTTACTGAACCTGAGAAAGAAGCCTTTGGAAAACATTGGTAACCAACATTTTTTCCTTTTCTAAAAATTTTTTTTGTAATCGATCATGGAGAAATCCCCCCATGTATCTCCTTACCACGCAACAAAATTATAGACCAGTCCAAATTGAAAGCATTTGCTGACGACAAAATAAATATGGCTCAAAATTGAAAACTATTTTGAAAAGGGTAGAAAACATTGTGGGAAAAGGAGAAAATCCTGGTTACCAGCATTTTTCTCCTTTTCCTACAATGTTTTCAAAAGGCTTCTTTCTCAGGGTCGTTAAAAGTCGGGATAAATTTGTGGTAAAGAGTTAAGTCACCTTTAATTTGAAATCTACAAAATAATGCTGTCTACTTCAGACAAGTCTAAAATTTTGCCAATTGGTAAAATGCTAATATTTCCAACTGGTTAATTCACAACTTTCAAGGACTTCAAGGGGGCTACCCTAGGAGCTATGAATCCATATCAATAGGACCAAAACTTTCCCTCGGACACGATATATATTTGGAGGCCAAATGATTACTCCCATAATGATAAAATCCGAAATTTCTACAGCATCCATTCCAGGATGGAATTTCTCCTTTTTATTGTTGTAACACATACAGGTCAATCATAATTGATAGAAGGGCTCTCTGGAGACTCTGCCTTTGCTTTTCCATCCCACACTTTACTCAAGCTGCCATATACC
Source organism: Tridacna crocea (assembly GCA_943736015.1). Taxonomy (NCBI): domain Eukaryota; kingdom Metazoa; phylum Mollusca; class Bivalvia; order Cardiida; family Cardiidae; genus Tridacna; species Tridacna crocea. The sequence goes on from OX031069.1 coordinate 25,447,029, forward strand.
ACTTATTCGGATCATATTCTGCAGAGGGTAAAAAGCATGATCAGCCTGTACATCAATCTTGTCTGTCAATCCGATCTCTGCCTATACACATGGGTTCATTACTAAAATGTTTCAGTTTATATCTATTTCTGTAAAGTCAACCATTTGATTTTAAAGCGATATCGTATAGACAAACATGAGTGCCATCTGTTTTATTTCCGACAATGGATATCAATGGACAATATAGCTTTCTGATCCATTATCACTACACTAATAATATAACCCTTGGCCCTTTAACTATTCACTGGATTAAAAAAAAGTTCAGACTGGTCCAATTGAAAGCATTTACAGACAAAAAAATCAAATATTACAAAAATGTTTGTAATTTCCTTTGAAAAGTTAGTAAACATTGTGGGGGAATAAGATAAAAGCAATTTTCCTTTTTCCCTCACAATGTTTTAAAGTTGTTTTTTTTCTCTGGGTTGTTAGAACTATGGAGTGTATAGTACAGGGTTCAGTGGCTTTTGAGAATGGTACAGATCAAGATCAGACAGCCTGATCTTGGATATAATACTGTCAAAATCCTTAGTCTAGCCTGTAACATTATAAAGCTTCAAGTGCGAGTGCATTGTATTTCCTGCCATCAAAAGAGCCCCAGTTTATTTATTTGAAGTAAAAGGTGACAAATTGTCTTTTGCATGCAGTGTAGATTCGGATCAGACTTACATGGGCATATTATTAATTCTTATGATGACAGGGTTTTCCTTGACGCACGATTTTGTGCGTTTTGACGCACTTTTAAGGAAAATGACCCGCATTTTTTTTCAGTAATGCGTCATGGTGGACGCACAAATACAATACGAGGTAATAATGATCGTATATACTTCTGACACTGTTACATCGTGTGCAGATGAAAAATCTGGAGTACGAAGGGAAAATGGGACAAAACACTGGACTGTGTATGACGATTTTACTAAAATACCGTCAGTCTTTAAACGGGTCTAATCTAAACCAGTCGATCTCAAATGAAAACTAGAGCTATCACTTAACGTGATCATACCCCCCACCAGCTCCTTGCCACCAAACAGGTCTTTGTCTCAGAATGCAGAATTGTTGAGTACAAAAGTAAGAGTTGAACATGAGCGGCAAATTGTCGCAAGATACGCCCGTCTTACCCCAAGTTGTTAAGCTGGGGCATGCAACGGACCAAATTCAAGTATGAAAAACGACAAAGGGCAATAACTCAAAAATTAAGCGAGCAAGAGTTATGCTTCCTGTGCACTGCACTCCCCCTTGATGAGATCTATCCATCCATGAAATTTCATAACCCGAGCTAGTATAGTTTTGGGGATACGCTCCGGACAAAATTCAAGTATGAAAAACAACAAAGGGCAATAACTCAAAAATTAAGCGAGCAAGAGTTATGATTCCTGTGCACTGCACTCCCCCTTGATGAGGTCTATCCATCCATGAAATTTCATAACCCTAGCTCGTATAATTTGTAGGGCTCCGTATCGGTCAGTTTGATCGATACGATATTTGTATCGATACAAAATGATCGATATTCGATATATCATATGATACTTCAATTTTCAAGAAAAGAAAGAAAAAAATGTGAAAATTGTGTTTGTTCTTTTTTCAGCATACCTGCAAAACAAAATACCGCAAATTTAACACTTCTAGATTGTATTGAAATTTCATAATTATGTAGGCCTAAATTAATATGAATTCTAACTAGATCTGCATTTACTACTCATTAAAAAGCTGAAAAGACAGTCTAAGAGGACTCTGATCGGACAATATCAACGAGACATTTTGTTGTGTCATGGGTTTCCGTGTTTTTTTTTTTTTTCACCGAACAATTTTTCATGCATGTTAATTTCTGGATAGGTATGTTCGCATGATTCGACATAGATTTCTCAATAAGGATTAGAACTAGCATCGAAACCTGTTACTTTACTCACAATAAACAGATAATGGCCTTTTTTGTCCATGTTTTTTCTTTCGTGAAGTCTCGCGTGTGATTAACATTTGTTATGCAAATTTCAAGTCTATAATATGATTTACACAATAATTTACGCAAGTCGGAACACTGATTTCAGATAATCTAATGGAAAAAGAGATTTGATTTTCGAGCCACATTTTTCGGCAATATTAAAAGATCAACCAAATAAAATCTTAGGAAGGTTGAAAGGTCACGGCTTCAATAATTTCCATCGCTACCTCTTGATCACATCACGAGATGTTCATTACCTTTCTTTTATCAACTATATTGACCAATTATCAGCGTAAATTTGTCTGCAATCTGCTGATTGATGCCTAATTTGCAGATTTCAACAACATAACGGGGGAACAAGAATAGGGGTATTAGCTAATTGTCATCCATTGTGTAACGGGTACAGGGCGAGTAATAAAGAATGACGCATTTCGATTGGTTGTAAGTTTCCCAGGTAGCCACACCTACCTCTACGACTACTCGACTTTAGAGATTACCTAAAGTAAACTCGTAATGAATTTCGCCATTAAAAACAACTAAACTGGGTATTTATAAGCTTTATTTTTATTTTCTTTTAATGATCGATATTTTGTTCGATACAGAAACGTTCGATCCGATATATCTATCGAACGTAAAATACCGGTTTTCGATATATATCGAGTACCGGTACGGAGCCCTAATAATTTGGGGATACGCTCCGGACAAAATTCAAGTATGAAAAACGACAAAGGACAATAACTCAAAAATTGAGCAAGCAAAAGTTATGATTCCTAAGCACTTCACTCCCCCTTGATGAGATCTATCCACCCATGAAATTTCATAACCCTAGCTAGTATAGTTTTGGAGATACGCTCCTGACCAAATTCAAGTATTAAAAATGACAAAGGGCAATAACTCAAAAATTAAGGAAGCAGGAGTTATAATTCCTGTGCACTGCACTCCCCCTTGATGAGATCTATCCACCCATGAAATTTCATAATGCTAGCTAGTACAGTTTTGGAGATACGCTCCGGACAAAATTCAAGTATAAAAAACCAACAAAGGGCAATAACTCAAAAATTAAGCTAGCAAGAGTTATGATTCCTGCGCACTGCACTCCCGCTCGATGAGATCTATCCACCCATGAAATTTCATAAGCCTAGCTAGTATAGTTTTGGAGATATGCTCCAGACAAAATTCAAGTATGAAAAAGAAATTTGTCCAGAATCATCAAAGGGCCATAACTCCATGAAACCTAAATAAACCATAACCAAAATAGGATATGCACATCTCTGCTTTATACTGAGTCTAGTTGTGTAGTTTGAACCAAATATGTCCAATAGTTGATGAGAAAAAGAGCGGACAAGAAATTTCACGAAAGGGCCATAACTAAGTGAAAAATCAATGAACCATAACCAACATTTTATATGCACATCTCTGCTTGATACTGAGTTTACCTGTGAAGTTTGAATAAAATTCTTCCAGTAGTTTATGAGAAAAAGAGCGGACAAAAAGCTACAGACCGACCGACGGACGGACCGACCGACCGACCGACCGACAAGCTGACTCCTATATACCCCCCAAACAGAGTTTTGGGGGGTATAACAATACAGCTCGGTCAAAATGGACATCATTCTTGCTGTCTGCAAGGAAGAAGAGCCCTTAAACAAAGAACAAAATTTCAAGGGTTTACTGTAAATTACTCGCTAGAGATCAATTTTTTATTCGTTGAAAACAGCAGCATGAATGCGACCCGCGTGTCAAAACACAAGAATCGGTAATTTATCTAATTGGTGAAAATAGTTTATTTTCGCCCAAAACGGATAATCTTTATCAAGAAAAATAACAGAGACTTCCTACTCTGGCCGACAACAAGCTTTCTCCACCAACGAAATGATCGATTCCTGTGATAAAAACAAAATAACCCTTAACCATAGCGAGAGGATACACATAAAAAAAATACATACTTTCACAAATAGTAGCTTTTGTTTAAGCGATTTAGCGAATTACATTTTGTTGTGACCCCCACAAATTCCAAAAGGACCCCCATTATTTTTGACTAGGGGGTCACAATGACCCCCTATTTTTTTGGCCGAGGGAAAACCCTGTGATTAGTATCCATGGCTCATTTAAATGGGCAGAAAAAAGTTGTTAGACGAAGAGAATACTAATTACCAGCATTTTCTCCTTTTCCAATGCTTTCAAAAGCCGTCTTTTTCTGGTTTGTTAGATTTCAGAATTATGTGTTAAGGTGGCACTTCAGATTCCGGGACAAAAATTTTACACAAATGCAAAAAAATCATCTTTATACTCCCAAAGCCTTTTAGTTTTCATTCATAAAACCCCAGTAGTCCAAAACCATCCGACAAAACAAGCAATTAAAGATTTACTATGGCCCCATCTTTGCGAGCCAAGGTTATGATCACTACGTGGATCTTATCTTGGCTGATTGTGCCGGATTTCGAGATTCCTGTGATGCACCCTCTATTAGATGCTGGTTATTCCCCCCCCCCCCCCCCCCCCCTTAACATTATATTTCTAAAAGCCAATGAAATATTGTTTTACAAACCGCTTACGAATACACATGAAGTGATAAGCAGACATCTATGTGGGTTTCCATGTTTACCTTCTATTCGAAAGGCAGCGACCTTATTTTATTTTTATTAAAGATGAATTGCTATGAGCAGTTAGAGCTGGTTGCATCCAATGAAAAAGCGCATCGGGTAAATGTAAAAATCAAGCTTGATCCGCCAAGGGTAGAGTAGTGTAGTGAATCGTCAATTGGCCCAGGTTTACACCAACAGGAGACACATTCTATTTTTAGATGATTAATTTGCTCATCTACATACAGCAATACACAGACGAAGTTTCAAACATAGCGTCCAAAGAAGACACGGAAAATAATTATTACATGTTTGTTATGTAATTTAAGCGTTATGAGTCATGTGCCAGTCACTTGACATTCCCACAAAGCTTTAGTGATTTTTGGCACGAAACCTAAAAATACCTTAAGAGGCTACGTAGCCTTTTAAGGGAACACCATCAAATAATTTTTTTTTTTCGCAATTTTATTAATCTTAATTATTGATGATTTGTATCATTTTTTCATATGAATTTCAGTGATATATATTTATTTTTTTCATTTAAATTGGTAAGATGTAAAAATTCTAAGTACCCACCTTTAAAGGGTTACAAATAGCCTGTTGTTGCTAGTGCAGGTTCATGATCAGACTGCAAAAACTATGCAGTCTAATCTTGAATCTAATCTGTTTCATGTGTTGACATGATCTGGCCGAACAACCTTGAATTACAATATTCAAGTTCATCTTTCCTAACTTTACCATAAATGCCCCTTTCACAGCAGCTGCAGTAGTGTCATGTGCAACCACAGAACATGAAGCAAGATCAGTTTTCACAAAACATGTCCCATCTTTAACCTATACTGCCCATTTTCATGGGACACTCTAAACAAGAGTAAATTTATATTTTTATTATTTTTCATGTTTTAGGAATTTTTATAGCTTCATTTTACACAATGTTTATAAAAGTTGTAAAATATGTAAGGAATTTCAACTTGCACACAATGAATTCATTTGCTGATGACAAAATAAATCTGGATCAAATGTTGTAATTGCCATAAAAAGAGAAGAGAGCACCTTGCGAATAATAGAAAATGCTGGTAACCAGATATTTCTCTTTTTCCACAATGTTTTTAAATGTTTTTTTTCCTCAGGGTTGTTAAAATATGGATTTGTTTAGTAATGGCCTAAGCGTGCACTAAATGAACCCAATGCATCTTTTCAGTCTAGAATTAAAACTTTTTTTTATGTACAGTACAATGAAGGTTGCCGCACCATAGCAGACAGTATGGATCAGAGATCAGAATGCCTATTTTATGCAGTCTTATCTTGATCTAGGCAAGCTTCTAAGGCACCTTAACCTATGGAAGACTCTTTAGGGTGACTAAAATGCTAATGAAGCCAAGTAATCAATAATTAACAAGTCTGATAATGATCTCTGGCTCTGTCAATTAGGGAATCCTCTAATTAGTAGAATGTAATATGTAAGTTTACAGATCTATTTGCACTAATCTTATAATGGACTGTCAGCTGAACTTACATTTGCAGACAAACTTAGATCAAGATCAAAATTCCTATGTAATGCTGTCTGATCTTAGATCTCTGTTACATTTCCTGGTGAGAGCAACTTCATTACAAGCAATTCCTACTTTGTTAACAACATTTTCTCTTTTAGTCTCAAATGTTTTGTGCACCGTCAGAACTTTGGTGTATGTGTATCACTTTCAAATTTGGTGTCTGCTGACTGGTGCTTTCAATTCATTTGTACAGGAGTAATAACCTACGTCATAGCATACGTCATCGGAGACATTCTAAATCCACCATTTTCGTTTTAAAAGATAAGTTTTTCAGCTTGTACATTATTGTTATTGAAGATCTGTCCAAACAAAGCAGTGCATATAGTACCTGACAACTTTCTTCGTTAGTATACATTGATATTTTGTTCATTAGTTTTGTTGATTTTGCAATTACCTCTGCACAATTTTCGAAGCCGGTGACACATGTGCGATTTAAAAATAGATGTCATATACAATGCCGTAAAGAATAATTGTGTTGAAGTGTTTAGAGCTTTATCATTGTTTCATGGCATTTTGATTTCACAAATAGGACAAATATATTTACCGTCACCAGATGAAGTAGGTATTTTAAGTAAATTTTAGATACATTTATCTTTTTAAAGTACCGTAATTAATCTGCACTTTGCGCACAGAATGGCGGCTATTCCAACACCTCTAATATGACGTAGGTTGTCACCTTTGTTGTAGTCCATTCAGAAACTCCCTGTATTTTCTTTAGGTTCTATTAACCCTTCACCCCATAAGGCATTTCTATGGTATCCCTAATTGGCCCTAAATAACAGCAAGGATGAAGCCGTTTCTTATGACACCTTTTGATAGCATAGAAAACATTGTGACAAAAGGTGAAATTGCTTATCAAGAGCAATTTCATCTTTTACCTCAATGTTTTCCAAAGACTCCTACAAGCAGTGCATAGAAAAGAGTATCTATGGAGTAAAGGGTTAACTCTTTACAAATCAATACCTGTTCTAAATAACTACAGGAGAAAGTTTCTTGAAAATATTTATGGAAAAGGAATAAAATCTAGAGTTCATAAACAGTTGTCTTCAGTCATTTTATTTCTGCGACCCATGACCAGAGGGCAAAATTTTGGGAACATATGCAGTGTTCTAGGTACTACGCGCAAAAAAACTTAGTTGGAAAATAACAAATGCTGGTTTCAGCATTTCCTGCTGTAAGCAAGTTTTTGAGAATCCTTTTACTGAGGTAGCTGGTTTCTAGCATGTACTTCTTTTCCAAACAAGTTCTCAAGAATACTTTTTCCAAAAAGTGCTGGTTACCAGCATTTCCTTCCTTTCCAACCAAGTTTTCGAGAATCCTTTTCCTGATCGAGGTAGCTGGTTTCCAACATTGTCTTCTTTTCTAAACAAATTTTCGAGAATACTCTTTCCAAAAAGTGCTGGCTACCAGCATCTCCTTCTTTTCCAACCAAGTTTTCAAGAATCCATTACTAATGGAGGCTGGTTACCAGCATTTCCTTCTCGTGAAAACAAATTTTGGAGAATCCTTTTTCTACGGGTAGTACATTTAACTCTTTACCACACTGCAAAATTTTAGGTCTGTCCAAACCGAAAGCATATGCCAACGCCAAATCAAATGTGGCTAGATTTGAGCAAGCTGTTTTTAATAAGGATGAAAACATTGGTTTCCAGCATTTTCTCCTTTCCCCACAATGTTTTCTTGAGTCTTTATTCCCAAGGTCGTTAAGAATCAGCATTGTGTGGTAAACGGTTTTCTTTGTTGAAAGCATTTACAGATGACTAATCTTATATTCACTCAAATGGTCGAAATTGTCTTTTAACCCATTACCACACAATCCCTACTTTCGAAGACCCTAAGATAGAAGCCTCTAGAAAACATTGTGGGAAAAGGAGAAAATGCTGGTAACCAGCATTTTCTCCTTTTCCCACAATGTTTTCTGCCATTTCGAAATCAAATTTCAATATATGATTCACGTTTATTTTGTAGACTGCAAATGCTTTCAATTTGGACTTGTCTAAAATTTTGTCGTTTGGTAAAGAGTTTAAGGATAGATATGCCAGTTACAACTACTTTCTTATAATATTTTTTAAAATATTTTCTTCCACAGACTAAATGAGAAAGAAACCTTTTGAAAACATTATGGGAAAAAGAGAAAATGCTGGTAACCAGTACTTTATCGATCCTTTTCCCAATATGTTTTCTATCCTTTCCAAAAAAACAAATTTCAGTTTTTGAGTCATATTTATTTGTCCTCCGCATACGCTTTAAATGTGGGCTAGTCTAGTTTTGCTGTTTGGTACGGAGTTAAACCGTTACCACACAGCAAAATTGTAGACCTACCCAAAATGAAAGCACTTACAGACGAAATTTCAAAGTGGCTGAAATGATGCAATCTTGCTTTGACAGGGTAGAAAACTTTGTGGAAAAAGGAGAAAATGCTGGTGACCAGCATTTTCTCCTTTTCCAACAATGTTTTCCAAAGGTTTCTTCCTCAGGGGCTTTTAAAGTCGTCATTTTGTGGTAAAGGGCTAAAGGACAAAGACCAGAGAAAAATCCCACAGGAACCAAAGATTCTGAAGATTCACAGTCATTTGTGACATCCTGTCTACCTGGTGACCAAGCTAACAATATTTTTGCCCATTTAAGATGGAACATGTCAAAGGTCAATCATCTGACACCTGACCTGGTTGTCCTCACACCAAAGGATGTAACATAAACCTTATCAAGGCTATCATCTAATGGCTGTACATTACCATTATTTTCCATGAAGCCTTTGGCCTCTCATGTACATACACTAGCGTATCGTTCCAATCATGTTCTACTTCCCGCCCTTGACAGAAAACCAAGTGCGCCCCTTCCATCATTACCACGCCCCTTACGTCATTACCGGAAGTTGAAAGCACAATTGTCTCATAATTTAAAGGTGCGAATGTTTTGTTGCCACAAAGGCTTGAGTATGTGGGTGGCGATAGCAGCAAGAAAAACTCACTGAGGGAGGGGGTATACAATAATCATGCTCAGCCTCAGGCTTTACTCCGATAGTGCTCCTCATCCTTCACTAAAGCTTGGAAGAGGGGTCATTTTACCACACAAATTCAGCATCCTTGAAGAAGGCGGCTTAGGAAAGCTTTAGGCTTTTTCAACATACTTTGCTACCCTTTCAAAGAGAATTTCTTGAATTCGAGCCAATCTCAGGGTCATAAAAACCAAGGATTGTATGGAAAACGGTAAATAAATGGACCTAATGCATTCTGCAAAAGTACTGACCAAGGCAACACGCAGTTTGCACTGCATGACATGAGTAGAAAATATTTGCAACTCGTGAATTTTCTGGATGTCAAAGGTCCAGTGTACCCATTTGATTCAGTGGATTCTTTAACCCATAAAGCATTGGAATCAAGTTGAGTTGTTTTTACAGACTTTGCAGATCAAGATCAGACTACACAGGTGTAGTTTAATCTTGGATCTACTGTCCGCTACTTTCTTACATATTCTAGCCATAACAACAATGAAAATTTGGTACTGTGGATTCTTTTCATAATTAACCCGTTACTACACAATCCCGACTTCAGACAACCCTGAGAAAGAAGCCTTATGAAAACATTGTGGAAAAAGGAGAAAATGCTGGTAACCAGCATTTTCTACTTTTCCCACAATGTTTTCAAAAGGTTTCTATTCCTGACCCGTAAAAATCAGGCTTTGTTTCACAAAACAAATTTCAAATTTGCATTAATGCATGAGCTAAAGACATTTAAACAGATTATCCACAAAATGGAGACATCAAGTACCTTTATTGGGTATGGGTTATAGTTGACATTAGCTGTCCTCTCCAATTGTTAAAGTAATAAACTTTAGTGTCAACTAACAATGTAAATAGAGTAAAATCAAGTTTTACATGGTCAAATATCGGCCATATCTGTTGTTGGCCTCTTGTTGTACAGGCTAGTTCTAAAGCTAACAAAAAATATTTTACTCCTTTATCGTACGCTACAGAGTTTTAACCCATTACCACACAATCCAGGTACTTTTGACGACCCTGAGAAACAAGCCTTTAGAAAACATTGTGGGAAAAGGAGAAAATGCTGTTTACCATTTTCTCCTTTTCCCACAATGCTTTCTACCCTTCACAAGACAAATTTAAAATTTTCAGTCACTTTTACTTTGTCGTCTGCAAATGCTTTCAGTTTGGACAAGCCTAAAATTTTGTCGTTTGGTAATGAGTTAACCACCCTGGGAAAGAGGCCTTTTGAAAACAATGTGGGTTCTCCTTTCCAACAATATTTCTTACCACCCTACCAAAGGCAAAAATACATTTAACCCTTTATCAAAGAATCCAAACTTTAATGATTCAGAAGAAAGGTTTCAACAAAGCGGGGGAAAAAGAGAAACCAATGCCTTCCCTTATCCTTTTCCAAAAATCGTCTTTTTAGCAACTGTAAATTTGTCAAAAAATTTTCTGCTGCTGAAAAATGCTTTCAATTTGGACTAGTCTAAAATTTTGTTGTTTGGTAAAGAGTTAAATTGAGTGGGTTATACAATGAACAGATAAATGTTCGTTCCTAGCAGGAATAAACGTTTGAGCAATGATTTCTCCCAATACATTCATTTTTCAATATCATCCAAGAACTATTTGTTCCAAAATCCTGTTTGCCTTCATTTGATGACAGATAAATGGTAATTTAGCCTTCTTGCAGACCTAAAATGTCAAAAACTTGGTGCAGCCTGATGTATAGAGCAAATCATGCTGGTATTAACGCAGTGGACCCGTAATAGAAAACAGCTATTTCCACTATAATAGTATCTTGGAAAATTTGCTCAGACTAAAAATGAGTATTATTGCACTACTTTCACCGGGCCACTTTTTCCTTTTTGTCCTTTCTAGAATTATCATTTATAAATCTAAAACCACTATATTTTCATTACAAATGGATATGATAATTACCTCCCTTTTTTGGAAATTAACAAAAGTATCAACAAATAATTTCAAGATAGACATCAAAGGAATTTCTGGTCGGTTAAAAATGTGCAAAAGTATTATATCTGTACAAATCTGTCTTTATCAACTGTCAAGGAATTTTATGCCATGCTGCACTAGGCCTGTTACGGGTCCACTACCTTAATACTAAGTAATAGTTGCTTTTCCAACCAGCATTATCTCCTTTACCCTCAATGTTTTCTGTCCTTTCAAAAACAAACCCGAACATTTCAACAACATACATCATCTGCATATTTTTGTCATGTAATAGAACATTAAATCCAAAATGACTGGCACATCCAAAGAATCTCAGTAACTAGCTTTTTGAAATTTCAAAACTACCATCAATCCATCATGTCAGTGGCTTTTGAACTTCTTTTCTTTGCAGTAAAAAAGGATTATTTTAACAGATATTCAACACAAAATAACTTGTTGGCTTCAGAGCGTGACCACAAACCATTTTATTTCAATAAAGGCTATCAAATTAAGCCAGACTGATACTCTTAAAAGGCTGACCACAAAAGTCACACCTACGCCAAGAATGACAAAACCTAAATGACAGTGTTCCTATGGCTGTATACAATAACATTCTCTGATACTATTTTAACCCTTTCCCAAATGACAAATTTAAGACTGTCTCAAACTCAAAAAGTTTGCAGATTTGATGAGAATGGCAGAGTTTTCTAATAGGCTTGAAAACACTGTGGGTAAAGGAGAAATTGCTCAATGATGTCAAATTTGTCAATTGTGACTTTTCCCGAGTCAAACGATTCAAACTTAGGATTTCTGCAATAATGTTGTTTGTTTTTACTTCATCCAAATGAAGGTAAATTAATGTCCTAAGAAAACTAAATTCTAATCCTTAATTTCAGAACAAGCTGTCTGACTGGTAGACTGGTGTCAGTCCGTTATATAGAGACTTTTCATTGAAACAAAATCATCAAGTGAAACTACAAAATGGAAACTTGGTGTTCTCAATGCTCTAAATGTCTGATTTAACTGTATTTCAGAAGAAGGGCAAGTAACAACACATATTTCTGTGACTTTGCTGTAGTTGTGTACCTTGTTTATTAGAATGACTTAAATGCAGGGCCTGAATGCCAGGCTATCTGACTGGCTGAGACATTAACAGATTGCTATGAGCTTGTAAATATGCATTTATAAGAGGTTAGATTAAAGAACAGTTGGTGAGACAACCTCCCCCTTTCAACCGGATTGATTTATAGATTGATTCTCCATGTTAACCATTGCATGGTTTTGTGGCGCAGTTTAGATCAAGATCATACTTCAAACTATACAGTCTGATCTTACATCTATAATGTCTAATGAAGTATTCGCTGTTCTGCTGAAACATCCTAGAAATGAACACTTTTGGTTTTATTTTTCCTGTGTACTTAAAGTGCACAATCTTTTAACCAATCAAGAATATTTAAAGTTGTTGCTTTCACAGTGCAGCTTTTTTTTTTTACTTTAATTTTTTTAGTATTCGCCATAATGTATGCATTACAAACTAGAAGACATTCTTCTTTATCATTTGCTACAGGGTGTAAAACCACTATAAAACCTCATAAAATTATCGTATATATGCAACTAAAACTGAAAATGAGAAAAATCATCACCATGACACCATTAATTTAAAACCCTTAACTCATTACCAAACAACAAAATTTTAGGCTTCTCCAAATTGAAAGCATTTGCAGACGACATAATAAAAAGTGACTGAAAGTTTGAACTTTGTTTTGTGAAGGGTAGAAAACATTGTGGAAAAAAGAGAAAATGGTGGTTACCAGCATTTTCTCCTTTTCCCACAATATTTTCTAAAGGCTTCTTTCTCAGGGTCGTCAAAAGTATGGATTGTGTGGTAATGGGTTGACTTTCCTACACCTGACAGTATTTCATAGAACTGGTACAATGCTGTAGCTGATGTAACTTGTCATCAAATATATAATTTGACTGGGCAAGCACAAGAACACACTACCTTGCCGAAGAACACTAACAAAGTGAAACTGTCATATTACAAGCTAATAAATCCGAAATCCATTTAACCTTTTACCACACAATGCCTACTTTTAACGACCTTGGAAAAGATCCCTTTTGAAAACATTGCGGAAAAGGAGAAAATGCTGGTTCCCAGCAATTCCTTCTTTTCCCACAGTGTTTTCTACTCTATCAAAGGAAAATTGCATCATATGAGCGACAATGATATTGCCATTTGCAAATGCTTTCAATTTGGACAAGAGCACTTTTTTCTCATACGGTAAAGAGTTAATCGTTTGGCTTATAAGCGTGACTCATAAACTGTTGTGGACAGTGTAGATCAAGATCAGAATGCATGGAATGTGCAGTCTGATATTGGATCTGCACTGTCCAATAAAAAGATACCTTTCACAAAAAATAATTTTGAAACAGCAATAATCAGGCTTTTACTATCAGCTTGAAAGTACCATTTCACACATTCAATAGGATACAGCTGTTACACTCTACCAAACAAAAAAATTTTAGACTGGCCCAAATTGGAAGCATTTGCAGATCACAAAATAAAGATGACTCAAAAACTGGACCTTGACTTTGGAAGAGTAAAAAACATTGTGAGAAACCAGCATTTTCTCCTTTTCTCACACTGTTTCAAGAAAGCTTCTTCCTTTGAGTCGTTAAAAACCAAGGATTGTTTGGTCTTGGGAAGCTTAGAAAACATTGTGTTGGTTACCAGCATTTTCTGTTTCCCACAATGTTTCCAAACAGCTTCTTTCTTAGAGTCATAAAAAAACAGGGATTGATTGAGAAAGGGTTAAAAAGCTTAACTCTTCACCAAACAACAAAATTATAGACTGGCCCAAATTGAAAGCGTTTGCAGATGACAAAAAAAAAAATGAATAAAAAAATGAAATTAGATTTGGGAAGGGTAGAAAACATTGTGGGAAAAGGAGAAAATGCTGGTTACTTAAAGGCTTCTTTCTCAGGGGCATCAAACGTAGGGATTGTATGGTAATGGGTTAAAGAGCTTACAGAGACAACACAAAATTGAGTATAGATCAAGATCAGACTGCACAGAACATATTTTTTGCCACATAAACTACACATTTGAAGTACAGTACATCATTCTGTAATACATTGCAGTAGATGAGTTATGGCTATAGATGAACTAACACCTTGTCACTTGCTACAATTCACACTGAAGTAAGCAAGAATGTTGCTATAATTTGCACACACAAAAGGTAAAATAATATATACAACTCTTAAGAAAGCTAACAAGTTGACCAGCCCACATTGCTCAACCACAGAAAGTAGGACTTGTTAGCATCCAGTTTTGAGTCACTTCAGGGTGTGGATTTAAGCCCCATGTTTTGCCATCTAAAATTACAAAATGAAATGTTAAACCGAGATCCAGTTTGAAGGTGCTATACACTAAGCACATGGGTTGGGTTCAAGCCTCATGTTTTGCTATCTAAAATTACAAATGAGATATTAACCTTTCACCAAACAATCCCTGGTTTTTGCGACCCTGAGATAGAAGCCTTTTGAAAACATTGTGGGAAAAGGAGAAAATGCTGGTAACCAGCATTTTCTCCTTTTCCCACAATGTTTTCTACCCTGCACAAAACAGATTTTAAATTTTCAGTCATTTCTATTCCATCGTCTGCAAATAAGGTCCTCTTTAAAAGTTGTTCACAGAATTGGATTCCGTCAAAAACTCTGGTTGCCATGGAATTTTCTAAGAAATTCTTTAAAATCCTTCTTCTCTGAAACTGCTGGCCAGATTTTAAAATGAATTCACAGAGATGTTCTTTTCAAAAACTGGTCGCGAAATTTTGATCTGTGAAGAAACATGAAGCATGTCAGATTTTGAAATAATTTCACAGACATGTTCCTTTGGTGACCCTTTTAAAAATTTGTTCGTGAAATTTTTATTTGTCATGAAACATGGCTCTGGTGAATGGGGGCTACTTGCACTATAAGGAAATGAAGAAATTCTTAAAAATTCTTTTTCTCTTAAACAGCTGGTCAGATTTTGAAATAATTTCAGAGATGTTCCTTGGGTGACCCTGTTCAAAACTTGTTTGTGAAATTTTGATTCTTCAAAAAAACATGGCTCTGGTGAATGGGAGCTACTTGTATTATAAAGAAATGAAAAAATTCTTAAAAATTCTTCTTCTCTGAAATGGCTGGTCAGATTTTGAAATAATTTCACAGAGATGTTCCTTGGGTGACCCTTTTAAAAACCTGTTCATGAAATTTTGATTTGTCAAGAGACATGGCTCTGGTGAATGGGGGCTACTTGCACTATAAGGACATGAAGAAATTCTTCATCTCTGAAACCACAGGTCAGATTTTAAAATAATTTCACAGAAATGTTCCTTGGGTGACCCTTTTCAAAAATTGTTCGCTAAATTTTGATAGGTCAAGAAACATGGCTCTTGTGAATGGGGGAAGGGGGTGGGGGTGGGGGGGCACAAAGTCTGTACTGAAATTAAATAACTCCTAAAAATTCTTTTCTGAAACTGCTGGTCAGATTTTGAGAGGACTTTTACAGGTCACCTTTTGAAAATTGCTTGGCAAAATAATGATTTTGTTTCCAGTGTTTCAATACCTCAAAAAAAAATGGCTATGGTCCTCTCAAAAATTCAGGTGAGCGATCCAGGGCCATCTTGGCCCTCCTGTATAAAATTTATGCCTTGTATACAATTGTCTCACACTTTTGGAAAAAAATATCTTATTATAAAAGATATTCCACAAGCTTGTCCTATTTGCAGAACACTGAAATGTAGTAGGTACTGTAGAAAGTAGCACAGAACAATAAGAATAGAGAAGAAAAACTGCCAGTAGTATACATACACTGAAATAAAGAAATCCCATAAACCTTCATACAGTAGTTCAAGCTTGTTTCCTGAGTGTGTAGATCAAGATCAGACTGCACAAAATGTGTATTCTGATCTTGAAGCTTTACCATTCATTTTGCTGTGACATTTTGGACCAGAGGAACCTTGATGAAGTTGAACTTTTATTTCGTAGGTGAAAATGCCCACTGGAGAGTAAATTGGTTGATTAGACAATCCTGCCATATGATGTCAACTTGTAAGCACTTGAACAATTTGTTTACATTTAGAGATAAATTCTTGATAATTTCTATCGGCCTTTGATAATCTAAGCTGAAAGTTGACTTTCAACACTTTGCAATCTGCCTTTCTGATTGAAGATTTAATTAGTCATGTCTATGGTTCATATAAATCATTCACAGGTTACCTGCATTTTTTCCTTTTCCAATAAATGGTTTTTGGAGCCATTTTTTCAGGTTAAACACAGGAATGTGTCATAGGAGGATTAACTCTTTACCAATCACGACTTTTAACGACCCTGAGGTAGAAGCCTTTTCCCTCTATGTTTTCTGCCCTTCCCAATGAAGAAATTTCTGAACAGAAGTACCTTTGAAATAGCCACATTTGGACTTTTTGATATCAGCTTAAAAGTTTCTATTTTACTTTTTTAGCAAAGTAAGTGTAAAGGATGACATATAATTTGTGACTGGTGTTCTCAGGGTAGGCATGGGGGCAGTTGGGGGCAGTTTTAATCCATTACCACACAGTTTCCCTACTTTTAACGACCCTGAGAAAGAAGCCTTTTGAAAACACTGTGGGGAAAGGAGAAAATGCTGGTAACCACATTTTCTCCTTTACCCACAGTGTTTTCTAACCTTCCAAATCCAAATTTTAATTTTTCAATCACCTTTATTTTGTTGTCTGCAAATGCTTTCAATTTGGAACAATCTAAAATTTTCTCGTTTGGTAATGAGTTAAAAGTGCTGATAAAGAGACTCTTCCAACACATAAACAGGTGCAATGTCTGTCATGATATAACTGTAACAGCAACAAAATCGTCATTGTAAGTCAACCATCAACTTATACAACAAGCATCATTTTCTGACTATAAAAATGTCAGAATAGCAAAAGAAATTTCATACCATTTTTCATAATTATGCAACAGATTATTTATATGACTCATTACCTCACCTTTGATATAAGTATATTAACTTGCCAAAACAATATGGACTGCAACATGTGAAAACGGGCATTCCAACACATGCGTAAAATGTCATCCCAGATCAGCCTGCGCAATCCGCGCAGACTGATCTGAGACAAGTCTTTCTAATCATGTGAGATTTTCTGTTTCATGCAAGTCTACTTTAGGACAAAATCTAGTGTAGTTTTGTAAACTGCTGTCTCAGATTAGCAGGCGCAGACTGCGTTGGCTGATCTGGGACAACACTTTACCCAAATGTCAGAATACCTCTTTTCACATAATGCAAGCCGTCTCATGTGCTTTAGGTGTCCCTGGGAATAAATCTTTTTAAAGTAAGTATTATGGGACAAGAAAAAACTGTAGCCTGCTATAGTTTCATTTGTGGACAGTATAGATCAAGATACGACTACACTGGATGTGCTGTCTAACCTTGAGCCTACACTGCCTACTACCCTGACTTCTATTTTTGGCCCAAACAACCTTGACTCCTTGAATATCCGGTGTTTTTTTTTTTAATACTGAACTGGTCCATGACACATTACCAAACAATCCTGTCTCTAAACACACCAGTCTGGTAAAGATGGGTCTTAAAAGCATTTGTGGGAAAGGAGAAAATGCATGTTACCAAATTCTCCTATCTACACAATAATTCCTACCTTTTAACAAAAAACTCAGTATTTTAGTAACATTCAAATTATGTTGCTTGCATACGCATAGACTCTCGCATAGACTCTCGTAATTCTTTTCTGTTCTGGATAGAGTTAATCCTTTACCACAAAAAAGAAAAAAAATATACTTGTCCAACTTGAAAGCATTTGCAGCCGATATATTACATTGGGCTTATATTATGGAAATTTGTCTTTGACAGAAAAAAAAAAAACATTGTGGGAAAAGGAGAAAATGCTGGTTACCAGCATTTCCTCCTTTTCCCACAATGTTTTCAAAGAGCTTCTTATCTAGAGCCGTTAAAAGTCCGGATTGTGTGGTAAAGGGTTAACCCTTTACTCCATAGATACTCATTTCTACGCATTGCTTGTAGGAACCTTTGGAAAACATTGTGGCAAAAGGTGAAATTGCTCTTGACAAGCAATTTCACCTTTTGTCAATGTTTTCTATGCTATCAAAAGGTATCATATACACATAAGAAATGGTTTCATCCTTGCTGTTATTAAGGGTCAATTAGACAATACCATAGAAATGCCTCATGGGGTAAAGGGTTAAGGTAGATTATGACAGAAGTAGGTAACAACAGGTAAAAAATACCTCTTGCTAAACCAACCTTTTAAAAAGTTGTTGCATAAATAATATACATCATCCTTACCTCTTTAATACCTTAAAGCGCTGGAACCAACTTAACTTGTGTTTGTAGAAAGTGTAGATCAAGATCAGACTGCACAGAACATGCAGTCCAATCTTGGATCTACACTGTCCACTTATCTGTTACATATTCTGGCCAAAAAAAATCTTGGTGCAGCAATATTTCCGATGTTTTTCTTATTTAAAAATGTCTCTTATATTAATTCAGCACTTTAACCCTTTACTCCATAGATACTTTTTTCGACGCATTACTTGTATGAGCCTTTGGAAAACATTGTGACAAAACGTGAAATTGCTCGTGACGAGCAATTTCACCTTTTGTCACAATGTTTTCTATGCTATCAAAAGTTGTCATATACACATAATAAACGACTTCATCCTTGCTGTTATTTAGGGTCTATTAGAGATACCATAGAAATGCCTTATGGGGTAAAGGGTTAAGGGTTAATTAATACCCCAAAAATAGAAGCACTATGACAGCATTGCTATTCCCTTAAATCAACAGAAACATGGAAAACAGAAATATGGAAAATTTGGCTTGTTATGACAGCATTCTTCCCTTAACTCTTTACCACACGATCCCGACTTTTAAAGACCCTGAAAGAGAAGGTTTTAGAAAACATTGTGGGAAAAAGAAAAAATGCTGGTAACCAGCATTTTCTCCTTTTTCCACAATGTTTTCTATTCTTCTAAAGTAAAGTTTTAATTTTTGAGTCATATTTATTTTGTCATCTGAATATGCGTTCGATTTGGACTATTCCAAAATTTTGTCGTCTGGTAAAGAATTAGATTATCAGAAATGTGGAAAAACTGTGCTGTATTCTCCCAACTCTGCAACTTCTCACCTAATCACATCTTCACAAGCCAAGGTTACGATCACTACATGGATCTTATCTTGGCAGATCGAGCCCTATTTCGAGATTCCTGCAATACGCCCCCATTTGATGCTGTTTATTATCCCCCTTTAAATCAAATTTGTTAAAGCCAATAAAATATTGTTTTACAAACCGCTTACAAATACAATAATTCAACATGAAGCAATAACCAAACCTACTTTGACATTCCAAGGTCAGGTACTGGGATATAGCCTAAAACCTCTGATAATTGATTGGTCACACTGAAACTTTCTGTAAATATTGTTCATCTATGTTTTTTTCAGTAATAAATTATTACAGATCCTGCACACATCAATGAAGGTATTCATGTTTACCTTCTATTTTTATCCGAAAGGTCGCGACCTTGTTCTATTTTTATCAAAGATGAAATGCCACGAGCGATTGGATTCTTGCAGTTAGAGTTAACTGCAACCAACGAAAATGCGTATCGGGGGTATTTATCACATAATTTCCCTTGTTTTCAGTGTGATGTACCCATTACGAATTTTCGTATCTTATACACGCTTGATATCACAATTTTGTGACATCATTTTTGACATCATCTTGTGCATAATTCATGGATTAGTGAATGGGATTTTATGGATATTACTGCTGGTTCATCTGTAGAAGGTTTTACATCCTCTGATCAATGATTTCTGAAATACTGTTATGTGATAAAAAGAATCTGACATTCTCTAGCATTTGAGATAAATTTTATTAAACTCATCAAGAAAAATGTTATTATACTCTCCAAAGGCTCACTTTATAAAAGCTTGTATAGACTCATCTAATAAAATTTTGTCACCATCTCATGTCACATCCTATATTTCTCTATCAAACAGAAGGGTTAAGCAATATCATATAATGCATACTCATGCAACAAAATTTTTATATATGCTTAAATTTGAGCATCTATAAAATGGCTTGCATGCCAAAAGGGGCTTTGGAACATTTGTGTAAAATGTTGTCTCAGATCAGCCTACACAGGGTGATCTGAGATGGCACTTTATGACCACGTTAAATCTGTGCTACAGTAGTCTTGTGCAAAACAGAAAATTACATAAAAACACAAAGTGTCCTTTCAGATCAGTCTGCCTGGACTATGCAGGCTGATCTGAGACAATAATTTACCCAAATGTCCAAAAGCCCCTTTCTATGTGTTACAGGCCCTATGATAAGTTGGATGTTTTCTCTACCTCTATAATTCATCCTTTCTGCTTAAATCATTACCTCTGCTTGTAAAAGTTTATATAAGATAGATAGGCTGACTGAGTCACAAGTCTCATGAATAAATTTTCACCAGCGAGCTCAAGTTATTTAATGGTTACATGACTCAAACTCATACTACTAGCCAATAGAGCTCAATAGGTAGAGCGTAGGACTTGTGAACACAATATTTCAGGTCACTACAAGTTGTGGGTTTGAATCCCTGGTGGCCAACTAAAATTACCAATGGTTTTGGATAAGACATTAAACCGAGGTTCTGTGTGACAGTGCTATACGCCAATTAAAGAACCAGTTAAAGAACCAGGCGAAGCTCTCAGTAGTTTCAACCTGTGTCTTTGCACTATCCCCCGTAATAACTAACCGTCTTCTGGGGGCGTCGGTCATATAGGCAACCAGTAGTGCCGGTAATTAAACAAAAATAACCAACCAACCAATTCATACTTTGGACTCTCCTATACTGAAAACTTTTGAACATAGTTTATAGGACACTGTTGGAAAAGGAGCAAAACCTGCTCACTAGCATTTTCTCCTTACCAACAATGTTTTGAATGACTTCAACCATTACCACACAATCCCTACTTTTGACGACCCTGAGAAGGAAACCTTTCGGAAAACATTGCTGGAAAAGGAGAAAATGCTGGTATCCAGCATTTTTCTCCTTTTCCCTTAACGTTTTCTTCCCTTCACAAAACAAATTTCCAATTTTACGTCATTTTTATTTTGTCGTCTGCAGATGCTTTCAATTTGGACAAGCCTAAAAATTTGTTGTTTGGTAATGAGTTAAAGCTTTTGATTTGTGAGAACATGATGACATTTCAATAATGGACCAGAGATTCCAATATTTATGTCAACACTTTCCACTCCATAGACAACAGCAAAAGCTTTTGTGAACAATATAGATCAAGTTCTGACTGCACAGAATGTGCAGTCTGATCTCTGATCTGCACCGTCCACTGCTTTATTCCAGATAATGACCAAATCATCTCTTGATCTTCCACAGGAAATGTATGTGTAGCCTTTGAGAAAATGCATTTTATTTATTCCATAGTGCAAGAATTAAAACTTAACTTCTTGCTCATACCAAAAGTTTATCAAGATGAACTAGCAAAGTTTTCATGTTATCTGGTACGTCTGTTTACAACTTCGCACTAAAAGTTTAATGGCCTAAAATTTGACAGTAAAATTGGAGGCTAATGATACAAGCACCATGCTCTGAGAAAAGGGGGCTTAACCCATTACCACACAATCCCTACTTTTGACGCCCCTGAGAAAAAAGCCTTTTGAAAACACTATGGGAAAAGGAGAAAATGCTGGTAACCAGCATTTTCTCCTTTTCCCATAGTGTTTTCTATCCTTTCCAGAACAACTTTCTATTTTTTAGTCACATTTATTTTGTCGTCTGCAATTGCTTTCAATTTGGACCAGTCTAAAATTTTCTCGTGTGGTAAAGGGTTAATGGCCTAAAATTTGACAGTAAAATTGGAGGCTAATGATACAAGCGCCATGCTCCGAGAAAAGGGGGCTTAATCCATCTGCGAAAAGTATCGGTCCAGGTCAGCCTGTGCAGACTCGCAGGCTGACCTTTGCCGAAACTTTTCGCTATGAGTCAATTCTTCCTAAGTCCAAGGCCCAGTCTACCTCATGATTAACCCTTTCCCAAACAAACCCTGATTTTTACAGGTCAGGAATAGAAGCCTTTTGAAAACATTGTGGGAAAGGGAGAAAATGCTGGTAACCAGCTTTTTCTCCTTTTCCCACAATGTTTTCTACCCTACCATATAGATAAATAATCTTTTTAGCAACTGTTAATTTGTCATTTGCAAAATGCTTTCAATTTGATCTGGTCCAAAATTTGCTGTTTGGGAAAGACTTAAGGTTGAAAAAATGTGGTTATTATGGATCAATTAAGAAATTACCTTTTGCTTGGTATCATGGATCACAGAGATGCACCAAGCCCCATTTTGCCAGAGTATATTCAAATTGCTGATGCACCTCACAAAAGAATAATTACAGAGATAGGTTGAAATTTAATTTGCATATCATACACTTGGTTATAAAATCAACATTTCAGAAAGCCTTAAATATGATGCAATTTAAATTCTTTGGGGAGAAATCAATATTTCATAGGTATTGTTATGAAACAATTATGTTCTTCACTTAGTATATCCTTTTTTCTGAATTCTGTAAGAATTTTATCTTTCAGGGGACACTTTAAGATTTTTTGCAGCAAACTGAAATATGTTTTTCAACACTAATAAATATAACAAAATATTCCTTCCAAACTTAATGAAACTATGGACAGTTACATGTAGTAAATAAGACAGCAATGATGGCCCTTTAGTCATTTACCCGAGTCTTTTGACCCATTTCCAATCTCTTTCGATTATGACAAACATTCTACAAAGTTTTCATACTTATTGGACTGAAAATTTGGCCTTATAGCTGATATACAAGCTTTATCTATAATGTCTCTCTGTTAGTCTAAGGCCTGGCCAGCTAGATTCAATTTTTTTTCAATCCATCTGGTAGAAAAATTTCATTGGTACCAGGTGATAGTACAGCTATATAGAAGTCAAATTAGGGTGGATGCCAGAAACAAAAGTGGTGCAGATTTTTTTCAGACGACATTTTGTTACCCCACCCACTGAAAATGCATTAATTAAGCTTATGTGTACAAACCACAAAATTTCAATATCTGCGAGAGTATATTGATTGCAAATAGTTCTAATTGGCAGTGAAGCGCATAAGTAATGGTAAAATTAAGCTACAGGAGGAGAAAATATAGATTGGGCGCCTTGGTGTTACCCCACCCACCAAATTTGCATACATTTACTGAAAATCATGAGCAACTTAATATATTTAAGACCTTTGGGTTTCAGCTTCTTGTAGAAGGGTTTGATGAGAACTAAATGCTTACTATTGTACTAAATTGCTGCATTGTATTTATGTTTTGGTCTTGCTTATCCTTTACCCCACCCACTATGAGCTAATATATAGTTATGGCAGATTGTAGGAGACATGATTTTTGAAAATGAAGTTGGATTTTTTTTTGTTTGATAAGGTTTCTTATATGTACAAATAGAATGTACTGCACACTGAAAAATGCATATTCCACACTTGAATATTGTGTATGGTAATGCAATGCCAGTCATAACACATTGACACGTCCTTCATGTAACGAAATTGTAAAGTAAAAGAAATCCCATTCTAATTAAGAAAATTAGATATTTTTTAGGTCAGATTGCACTTCGAACCATCTGTATAACGCATATTTGTTTTATTTGAATTGAGTATTTTGGAACAAAATTTTGGCACATTATATGTCGGAGAAAATCAGTTTTTTGCAACTATTTTAATTCCTTGAAAAAGTTATATAGATTTAGTAAATAGCTGTTTGTAATGAAAATGTAACTGTATTTTCCGTTTTGTTTCCAGAATGTTCTTTATTAAATTAAATGGCGTGGCGTCATTTTATGAGCAGTTTTTATCATTGTTATATAATAAACGACACATGTGTTACAGCAATGACACAAAATGTTACAGTGCAGACACATAAAAGTGTTAAAAAAAGGTTTTGTACTTAGTGCCTTTATTTGAGAAAAAATAAACTAAACAATTATTGAATAGTTATACATGAAATGAAGAAAAGTCATTTGCACCAAAATACTGTCTTGTTGACTAGTTAAGATTTGTTATGTAGGAAAAAAATCTGTTACATCATGACATTTCAAAATAAAACAGAAAAACACCCACATCCACACCCCACACACACAAATATATATACACACACAAAGCAGCTGTACTGTCAATGCAGCACACAAAGAAGCTGATGATTGATCACACGTCACAATTACGCTCAATGAACTGCGCGTTTGTTTACTTTAAGTCATCAAGAGGTATTTAGCTCCACTGGTTGAAGGCAAGGGCGCTTATGTCATAGCCCGGTGTCCGTTGTGCATCTGTCCATGCGTTCATTAACTTATATTTCAAACATCTCTGACACTACCCATCCAGTTTTGATGAAACGTTTTAGAAATGATCCTGCTGTGGCCTTCTTCAGAATTTCATGAAAGAATTTGATTCCTTTAAAAACTCTGGTTGCCATGGCAACAAAACTGAAAAATATTGAAAACCTTCGAAAATCTTCTTATCCGAAACCATAAGGCCCAGGGCTACCAAACTTGGCATGTAGTTTTATGTAGCGAACCTCTACAGTGTTCCTTCAAATAATAGCCATGGAGTCAAAATTGACCACTCTCCGGGGGGTTCACAAGTTTTATATGGGGTTATATAGGTAAAATTTTAAAATCCTTCTGATCCCTAGCCATAGGGTCTTGGTTGGTTGGTTGATTGGTAGGTTGCATTGGGGTTTAACACTACTTCAACAGCTAAGGTCATATCATGGGGGTCGGTGACGCACATGTGTTTCCTGGTTTTCTCACACCAGTACTAAGCTTTCTTTCCATAGCCACCGACTACTTTTCTCACATGCTTCAGCAGACGTGAGAGGGGAAAATACGTCGGAAAGAAAGTTCACCTCAACCGGGTATCGAACTCACAACCATCAGGTTATGAGTCCGACACGATCACCACTGAGCCACCAGGGCGGGCCATAGGGCCTTGGGCCACCAAATTTGGCATGTATATTTATCAAATGGGCGTGTACCAAGAGTACCCAACTTATAGCCCTGGGGTCAAATTTGGCACGGCCCTGGGGGTCACAATTTTTATATTGGCTTATATTGGGAAAACCTCTACTTGTACATAACCACAAAGCCTTGGACTACCAAATGTTGCATTAGCTTTATATAGTGGGCCTCAGCCTTAAGGTTAAGTTTGTCCCCACACCAGGGGTCACAAATTTTACCTGGACTTTTGTGGTGAAAACTTTTTTAATGATCTTTTTACGAACCATAGTAAGGCCTAGGGCTACCAAATTTAGCCCTGTTTCATGGGTCTCATGTTTTACATGTCATTTATTTTAGGAAACTTTGAAAACCTTCTGGTGTACCACACATCCTATATTATGTAATAGGTTTGTGGTAAGAAATGGCTTTGCCCAGGGGTCAAGGGGTCATAACATTCTGGTATAACTTCATAGAAAAAAAAATGTATGCCTTCAAGTTTAAAACCAGTTGGCCAGAGTTGTAATGTTTGGCTTGTAGCGTTTTCACTTATTAGCCAGTGGAGCGATACAGGGCCATCATGGCCTTCTTGTTTTAAGTTAGATCGCCTATTGCATCAGTGAACTAAAGTAACAGATGGATGAAAAAAAAATAGGGCCTTTTTTGACCTGGGCCTTACCCTATTGTATGTCTTCAAGTTTGAAAGTTGTTGGCCGGATTTGTAATGTTTGGCTTGTTGTGTTTTCACTCATTAGCCACTGGAGCGATACAGGGCCATCATGGCCCTCTTGTTTCAAGTCATATCCCCTATTGAATCAGTGAAATAGAGTAACAGAAAAGAAGAGTAAAAATAACAAAGGAAATAAAGAAACTTAAGTAATGATCCAAATCTTAGTATTGGCATACTTATTGTTGGACATGAATATATGATGAAATAACGAAATCAAAGGTTAGTGTGCAACAATAAATTATACTGTAGCACTCATAAATGGATCATTTTTGAGGTACTAAATGCTATAACTCAGGAAGTTTTCTTGATTTTTATCCTGTTTGTCTGTCCTAGTAGGTCTAGTCAAAATTGTGAATAAATCTAGCCAGAAATATAAATAGATTCAATGTGAAGACTGAAAATTCAGAGATTGGTTCCAATTAATTCTGCAAGGAACATTTATTAGGTGAATTATGGTATGTGAAATTAGTCAGACTTGATTTAATATACATTGTAAGTCTTACATAAATGTGGACTTTTATGAGCACCTTAGATTAAAAAGATTTGTGAAAAAGATTGCATTGTATCATTGTCTGCTTCATTTTTGTGAACATGGTAAAAGTCTAATTTACGTTATAGGCAAATTTTGGGTAGGCCCGTTTATTAGCATATAAAAAAAATCTGCACCACTTTCAGATCTGGCATCCATGCTTAAAGTGACTCTAATAGGCTATCCTAATTCACCAGATGGATTGAAAAAAAAATTAGAAATAGGGCTCTTTTTTGATCTGGGCTTTAGCCTATAATGTTTGGCTTGTAGTTTTTTCACTTATTAGCCAGTGGAGCGATACAGGGCCATCATGACCCTATTGCTTCAAGTCATATCCCCTATTGTATCAGTGAAATAGATTAACAGAGTAGGAGACTAAGAATAACAAAGGAAATAAAGCAGCTTAATTAATGAAAATAGCCAAATCTTAGTGTTGGCATACTTATGGTTACAGCTGTGAATATATAATGAAATAACGAAATCAAAGGTTAGTGTGCAACAACAAATTATACTGTTGCACTCATAAATAGATCATTTTTGAGGTGCTAAATGCTAAAACTCCATAACTGTTCTTAATTCTGGTCCTCTATGTCTGTCCTAGTAGCTCTAGCCAAAACCGTGAAAAAATCTAGCCAGAAATATTAACACATTCAATGTGAAGACTGAAATTCTGCGATTGTTTTCAATTCATTTCTGCTACGAACATTTATTAGGTGTTTTACGGTATGTGAAATTGGTCAAACTTGATTTAATAAAAGTCTTACATACAGGTGAATGTGGATTTTTATCAGCATCTTAAATTCAAAAGATTTGTCAAAAAGATTGCATTGTTTCATTGTTTTTTCCATTATTGTGAACAGAGGTAAAGTTTAATTTTTGTTATAGGCAAATTTGGGGTAGGCGCGTTTATTAGCATATAAAAAAAATCTGCACCACTTTCAGATCTGGCATCCATGCTTAAAGTGACCCTAATAGGCTATCCTAACTCACTGTACCATTTGAATTTTTCTACCAGATGGATTGAAAAAAAATTAAAAATAGAGCCCTTTTTGGATCTGGGCCTTAGCCTATGTGATCCATTTCTATGTCAAACGTAGCCCTTTTTCCCCCATAGTAGATATTATCAAAACAAAGATTCTGACCACCTTTTGTAAGAATTGGACAGAAAATATGGACTCTAGAGTGTATGCAAGGTTTTTTCAAGATTTGACAGGGCAACCTAGTTTTTCACCCCCATTTTCGATTTCATCATATTGATCATCAAGACAAAGAATCTGACTATGTTTCATAAGTATTGGACAGAAAATGATGACTAGAGCTGCACAAGCTATTTTAAAAATTTGCCCTGGTGACCCTGCGACAGAAGCCTTTTGGATACATAAATTGTGGGAAATAGAGAAATGATGGTAACCAGCATTTTCTTGTTTCCTCAAAATGTTTACTACCATATCAAAGAAAAATTGCACCATTTCAGCCATAATGAAAATGTCAGCTACGCAATGCTCTCAATTTGGACAAAGCTAAAATTTTGTCATCTAATAAAAGAGTTAAAAAGATGGAATACTAAGCTAAGAGCACTTGAGTTCAAGTCAATCTGTATGTAACTTTTTACAGTATTTTTACAGCTATTTGTTTGTTGAATGTCAACAGTCTGTTGTTTCCAAACAAATCAATCAAATCTTTTACCAAATCCATGACTCTAGATAAGTTATTTCTAGGTTCAGAGTAGTAACTCTTCACTGAAACAACATACTTTTTAGTCATTTTACACACTACAGAATCTGCAGATGAGATAATAACATTTTGTATTACCCTTTACCACACGACAATATTTTAGGCTTGTCCAAATCGAAAGCATTTGCAGACAACAAAATAAATGCGACTCAAAATTTGAAATTGTCAAGGAAAGTGTAGAAAACTTTGTGGGAAAAGGAGAAAATGCTGGTTACCAGCATTTTCTCCTTTTCCCACAATGTTTTTTCTCCTTTTCCCACAATGTTTTCTATAAGCTTCTATCTCAGGATCGTCAAAAGTAGGGATTGTGTGGTAATGGGTTAAAACATTAAATTTGTCATCAACAGGACAAAAACATGGTGGGCAAATAAGAAAATGTTGTTTCCAATATTTCATGCTTTTACCACTGTTTACAAAGGTCATAGAAGGCCATCAGGGAGCTTAAAACTCAGGATTGCTGGCCAAAAGTGAACACTGCACGATTCCAATATTGTTACAAGCTTGCAATGAGAAAAGAAAAATATACATCAAATTACAAACAGCAGTTCATTTTTATCTCCAAATCTATATGAAAAAATTTAATGTGCAGAAATTTGTATTAAAATAATATCTTTATGAACAACCTTCTTAATACTTTGGATCTGATCTAGACTGTAATAGTAATGTTCACAAGAAAAAGAAAGAGCGTGCTTAAGCTGATAAAGCCAGAATATAATGGTGTGTATCTAGTACCAAACTTTATCAATTGTATAATGACTACAATAAATTAATTTTTACCTCTGATTGAAATTTGATAAATATCAGGACTGTGTTTCATGTGTAAATGACGTCTAGTTGAAAAGCTGAAGTCAGATATTTCACATAATTGATTGTATTCTATAAAACAAGTGGGCAATTATGGCCCTGAAATTGCTCACCTGAGTCTATTGACCGAACATGAACCATTTTCAATCTAGTTTCCCAGTGACCTAGTTTTTTATCAGACATTATCCATCATCAAACACTATTGAGATATCAATAAGACAAACATTCAGACCAAGTTTCATGAGTATTGGACTGAAAATGTGGCCTCTACAGCATACAAAAGGTCTTTCTAGGATTTGACCAAGTGACCTAGTTTTGGACCTGACAATTACCCATTATCAAAATCTTTTGAGACATCACCAAAACAAACATTCTGACCAAGTTTGAAGAGTATCAGGCAGAAAATGTGGCCTCTAGAGTGTACACAAGGTTTTTCTAAATTTGACTCATTAACCTAGTTTTTTACTCCACATGACCCATTTTCAAACTCATTCAAGGTATCACCACGAAAAATATAATGAACATGTTTTAGGAGTATCAGACTGAAAATGTGTCCTCCTGAGCATACACGAGGTTTTTATAACATTTGACAAATTGACCCAGTTTTTGACCAAACATGACACATTTTCAAACTCATCCAAGATATAATCAAGGCAGACATTCTGACCAATTTTCAAGAGAGTTGGACTGAAAATGTGGCATCCAGAGCATATACAAGGTTTTTATAAGATTTGACCTGGTGACCTAGTTTTTGACCAGACATGAACTATTTTCAAACACACCTGAGATATTATCAAGACAAACATTCTGAACAACTTACTAGAGTTTTGGACTGAAAATGTGGCCTCTAAAGCATACAAAAGGTTTTTCTAACATTTGATCTGGTGACCTAGTTTTTGACCCAACATGACTCATTTTCAAGAGAGTTTGACTGAAAATGTGGCATCCAGAGCATATACAAGGTTTTTGTAAGATATGACCTAGTGACCTAGTTTTTGACCAGACATGACCCATTTTCAAACTCTTGCGAGGTATCATCAAGACAAACATTCTGACCAACTTTCAAGAGTTTTGGACTGAAAATGTGGCCTCTATAGTGTACACAAGGTTTTTCTAAGATTTGACCTAGTGACCTAGTTTTTGACCAGACATGACCCATTTTCAAACTCTTCCGAGATATCATCAATGCAAACATTCTAACCAACTTTCAAGAGTTTTTGACTGAAAATGTGGCCTCTATAGCGTACACAAGGTTTTTCTAGGATTTGACCTAGTGACCTAGTTTTTTACCAGACATACCCATTTTCAAACTCTTCCGAGATATCATCAAGGCAAATATTCTGACCAAATTTTATGAGTATCAGACTGAAAATGTGGTGTCTAGATCATACACAAGGTCTTTCTTAGATTTGACCTAGTCACCTAGTTTTTGACTCCACATGACCCATTTTCACACTCGTCCGAGATATCATCAACACAAACATTCTGAACAACTTTCAAGAGTTTTGGACTGAAAATGTGGCCTTCAGAGCATACAAAAGGTTTTTCTAAGATTTGACCTAGTGACCTAGTTTTTGACCCGACATAGCCCATTTTCGAATTTTTCAGAGATATCATCGAGGCAAACATTCTGACCAACTTTCATGAGTATCCAATTGAAAATGTGGCGACTAGCAAGTACACAAGTTTTTTCTAAGATTTGACCTAGTGACCTAGTTTTTGACCCATCATGCATGACCCATTTTCGACCTTGTCCAAGATTTCATCATGGCAAACATTCTGACCAACTTTCATGAGTATCGGACTGAAAATGTGGCCTCCAGAGCATACACAAGGCAAAAGCTGATGACAGACGACGCACAACGGACACCAGACACAGCACTATCACAATAGCTCGCCTGAGCACTTTGTGCTCAGGTGAGCTAAAAACTCATTAAATATCAATTGTCTACTTTTTTTGGCAAATTTTCGTCACAAACACAACAACTTTCATTTTTGATGGACGCCGCCATTATTGTTTTCTTTTTTGCGAAAGATTTCTTGTTACGGATGGTTTGATTGGACGCAATGGGTTTTGATCGCATCCAATGAAATGGCGCAGTGGGAACTTCGATTTTTAAAGAGGCGAGCAGCCAAGGGTTACTATCTTAGTATCTTTGGCTTGTGAAGATGCCACCCAACCTAATGGCTGGCTTACTCAGTTGACAAGAATCCCAACTATTAAAGGGTTTGGTTGCATTTTTTCCTTTTCCCACGTTTTCTTTTCTACATTAAATTTTACTTCTATTCCAAAAATCTTTCTAATTATCTAAGGCAAATTTAGTCTTTTCAGCCACCTCCTATTTGGCACCCTCAAAATTAATGCTTTCAACTTTCACCATACAGTAGTTGACCAATTTTGTTATTTGGTAAAGAGTTAACCCTTTTTTTGGCCCATAGAAGATACTGGTACAGCCGATTTATTTGGGATATACCTGAATAAACCATTTTTCTTGACAACAACCCTGTGTGACCAGGACAGCCACTGAAGATGTATGTCTAATTGCCCCAACAAAAGACATGTCCTGGTCAGATGGACAATGACCACTGCTGACCACCCCTGACCAACATTTAGCCAGTCATACCTTTCATACTTATTTAACCCTTTATCACAAAATCCAGGATTTTAATGACCTTCATTTAGAAAGAAGCCTTTTGAAAAGATTGTGGGAAAAGGAGACAATGCTGGTAACCAGCATTTTCTCCTTTTCCCACAATATTTTCTATCCTTCCAAGCAAAATTTTGTTTTTTAAAATCACAATTATTTCAAAAGCTTCCAATTTGGCCCAAAATTTGATAATTTTTTTTTTAGGGTTGATCATAAACAAAGTAATACCACATTTTTACAACTCTTTGAGTATCTTAGTAGACCTTTAGAGCTGATGCTGAAAACAAGTCAGAAGAAGCTGATGACAACCAAATAAATGGCTCTGCTTTGAAAACTCAAAAAACTCTGCACATTATTTCAGCCACGTCTTGCCACGGCTCCAGTCTGTATCTCTCCTGTGATTCACCATTGGTGAGGCTGGGACTCTGCCGCAATATGCCAAATGAAAAACTCAGCACTTCGGTGAGGATTTAACCTGGGCTCTCCAGGTGACAAAACCTATATGTCTTTAACCCTGAACCCTGTCAGAACCTTACTCTATGGATTACAAAGGGTTAAAGGTTAAATTCATGTAAATAAGCCCTTAACCAGATGACAACATCTATTAGAGATTGGAAGCAATTTTTAATCTTTTACTCCATAGATACTCGTTTCTACGCATTGCCTGTTGAAGCCTTTGGAAAACATTGTGGCAAAAGGTGTAATTGTTCGTGATGAGCAATTTTACCTTTTGTCACAATGTTTTCTATGCTATCAAAAGGTGTCATATTCACATAAGAAACAGCTTCATCCTTGCTGTTATTTAGAGTCAAATAGAGATACTATAGAAATGCCTTATGAGGTAAAGAATTAAGAAGCTTAATGCACAGTTTTGTTATAGAATGGGTTGAAATGTTGTCCAAAAAGAAATAGTTCGTAGCCAGCATTTCTCATTTTTCCACAATATGTAATGGATATAATGGATTCTTCCTCAATGTTGTAAAAACATGGGAATCTACAGTGAATATGTAAGAAGGACTAACTTTAAACCAGAGATCCAAAACTTTTAATCAGAGATCCAAACAGACCTCACAGAGTTCTTTTGTCTAGAAGACATACACTTCATAGTTGATCCCAGCCACAGTCTCAGCAAAGAAGAATGTGTAGAATGAAGATCAAAGTTCACATTTCGTGCAGTCTGATCTTGATCAACACTTTCTGCAAAGGCAAATGAAGTTGAGAAAGGTAGTTTAACTCTATTCCAAACAACCAACTTTTGGTCTAAACCAAATCAAAAATATTAGTCTGACAAATTAAATGATGCTACAATGATAATTATTGTCTTTGAAAGGGTAGAAAACATTATGGGAAAGGAGAAAATGCTGGTAACCAGCATTTTCTCCTTTAGCTACAATGTTTTTGAAAAGCCTTTTTATCAAGGTTGTTTAAAGTCATGACTGTATGGTAAAGAGTTAAGGGTTGCCTTTCCAAATATGATAAAAATGTCAATTAGCTTCAAATAGTAGTATTGCTCTACAATCCCATATAGCCCATACAGGTAAACGAGATCTACCTGCTGATTTAACGAGACACTCTTTACCATATGAAAAAAGTTTAGACTTGTAAACAACTGCAAATATCTGCAGATAGCAAGTTAACATAAAATGTTCCTCAGGGTATGATATTTGTCTTTGATAAACATTATGGGAAAAAAAAGGAAATACTTGTTACCAGGAAGTTCTACTTTTCCCACTATTTTTTCACAAGCTTTCTTTCTCAAGGTCATTAGAACTTAGGATTACAAGGTGAAGCCGAAATCCATACCCAGGTGATTTCCGTTTAACTCTTTCAAAGACAACAATACTTAAGCCCTGTCCAAATTGAAAGCATTTGCACACCAAAATTTCAATGTGGCTCAAATGCGCAATTATATATTGATAGGGTGGAAAACATTGTGGGAAAAGGAGATAATGCTGGTTACCAGCATTTTCTCGTTTTCCCTCAATGTTTTCAAAATGTTTTTGCTCAGGGTCATTAAAAGCCGTCATTGTGTGGTAAAGGCTTGAAACATTGTTAAGAAAGAACTAAAAATTGGACAACATTATGGAAAAATAAGTATTTTCTCATACTGCATTATTATTTTTTGTAGTTTCATCCTAGTTGTCCACCAAAAAAGTAAATGTTGCATTCGCCTTTCAAAGGTTTAAACTCTTTACTCCGAAACAAAACTGGTTCAAATAAAAAGCATTTGCAGACAATAATTTAACAATTTAATAATTCAACCACACTTTAGATTTAGGGATTTGTCTTTCATAGAATATAAGGCATGACTGAGGGGAGAAAATGGAGGTTAAAGCAATGTGTTCTCTTTTTCCCAGGATGTTTTCAAAAATCATCTTCTTTAGGGTTGTTAAACCTTGGGAGGTGTGGGGGAGGGGTATGAATAAAGGGTAAATAATGTATTCTATGTATCTTTCAACTGGTAAATCCAGCTTCAAAAGAAAAATGGCCAAAACCATGAATGGTATCAGTTTCTCGCCTCAGTCAAGTACCTTAGGGTTATTGATACAGTCTGGTTTTCACTTACAAGAAACATCAATCCTCTAAACACTATTGTACAAACGTATATAGGTGTAAAATGTAATGTAGAACACCTTATATGTACATTAGTATAGTTGTAACAATGTTAAAAGATTGTTACTAGTCTACATCAGGCTTCAAAACTTAACTCTGCAAAAAAACTGGATTTTATACTCATCCTAATTAAAAGCAATTGCTTTTCAGTCACATCTATTTAGTCATTTGCAGATGGTTTCAATATGGACTAGTCTATAATTTTGTCGATTGGTAAAAAGTTAAACCTGACATTATTTATAGGAACCCTTCCTTAAGGACAAGATTGTGAACAAAATGTTGATTTGACAGATTCTTTCACACAGTATCAGGCAGTATGGAACAAAGATCTGTTGTCTGAGCATGTCATATTCTCCACAGATTCAACCTGTCTGATATGAAGCATCATTCCCCCCAATATTGGGGGGGATTGTAGTAATATGCACTATAAAGTAGCAATGGAGAAAATCATTATCTCCCGCTAGATGGCAGTCTATAAATACTCATCTATCTGATATGGGCATCCTGGGTACAGAGCCAAACCACTTTCCTACGCGACAACCGTTACTTTTGAATTTCAAACTGAAATAAAGGTTTACCCAATAAAACGCTACCTCGTGCAATTCACTCAACTATGATCACCAGTTTAGATAAATCTGTTGTTAAAGAAGGTCTTATTTCACCTCAAACTTATTGATACGTAAAACCTATTTTCAACATTGCTACTTTATAGAGCGTAATATTACAGTCAGCCCGCTTTTGGGGCTAGTAGTGATGCGTCATATAAGACAGTCGAATCTTCGAAGAATATGACATGCGCAGACAACGTGGAGAAAATGGCTTTTATCAACATGTTTGAGGACAAATCAGGCCTGTCTTAGCTGCAGATTTCTCTAAACTGCTGATCATAGCTGAATGAAGCACACCAGGTAGCGTTTTATTGAGTAAACATTTATTTTAGTTCCAAATTCAAAGTAAAACTGTTACCATGTAGATACAGTCCGCGTCACGCAATTGAACCAATTTTCGCGGTCCGTGATGACGGCCGTTAGCGAGGACAGCTGAAAGCATCGTCACGGCCAGCGAGGACGGCCATTTACCGTGACGATATTTCGCGACGCCGCGCGACGAAATCTCATCACGACACGCGACGAAGAACAAATTGGATTTTTTATTAGCTGTAGGGATTTTTCTGGCAGTACCTTCTTATCCGTGACGAACCGTCGCGACCATTTTATCGTCAAGGAGTCTTGACAGATGTAAGTAGCGAATGGGTTAAACCAATGAATAGTGTACCGAAAAAGTTTTCTTCATCTTTTTCTTCATCAGTTCATTGAAAAATGTCCCTAGATCTATAAGTTTATATCATTAATTGCATTATTTTTAATGTCGAATAAATTTACTTTTCAGATTGGCTTGTAAGAAGAATATTCCGCGAGGCCACATGTACATCGTAGTTGTCACACTTACTAATAACAAATATTTTAAACAAAGTGACTATTTACCTGACAGTTGTGTACGCACTCAAGAAAATTCGTACTGCAAGGCCGACTGTCGTGTATTCAATGAAGAAAAACTTGTTGGGTGCCCCACGGCCGTGCCCGGACTTATGAAATATCGCCTTGGGGACACGACTTACATGCGAGCTCTTTCCGATTTCTTCATTCAGTACACGACGCGGTCGTGCCCGCACTGAAGAATCGAACTCTTACGTACACTGATCGATCCCCGGCTCGGCCAATATTCTTTCCGAGTTTTGATGATACTCATTGCAACAGGATTCATTCCTCTCGCACTGCTATCTGTTGTTTCGACAATGGTTATGTGGGAAAGCATCCAGTAGCTTGGAATGAATATGGTGCGGAGTACTGGTTTAAAAACCTCTAGGAACGGATGGATAGGTGCACTGGCCGCAGCGATATTACTGAAATACTGTTGAAACGGCGTTAAACAAAATACTATCAATAAACCCATGACCAACCATTTCCCAACAGCCTTCACTTTCCTTTAATGAAAACATTGAGGGAAAAGGAGAAATTGCTCGTAACAAGCAATATCTCCCTTAGCCACAGTCCTTTTGGAGAAAGTTCCGCCATTTTCCGTCTTTTGAAAACACTCCAGGGAAAAGGAGAATTTGCTCGTTGTGCTGACCATGATTCTTAATATCGATCGAATAAGGTTACTTAATCTTGTTAGATGATAGTTGAATTAGGATAAGGAGAAAGTAGGACTATTCTACCAGCATGAATAGCCTTTCATTAGAAGATAGAGAGACGATGAAAGAGAGAGATACATGTAAATACATGGAGCGAGAGAAATTAACCCCTTTTTGAACAAGCCCTTTTGAGAGAAATTACCCATTTCCCTGAGAGTCCCTTGTTTTATAGAAGTTGATATGGATAGAAATGGAAATAGAGAAATAAACCCTTTTCCGAACAAACCCTGTTTTTTTTACGTGTCTGTATTACAAGACATTTGAAAACACTGGGTGAAAAAGGAGAAATTGCTAGTGACGAGTAATTTCTGCTTTTTCCGCAGCATGTATGGCCTTTAATTAGTAGACAGACAGATGAACAGACAGACGGTAAAGGAGCAAGATACATGGATATAAATGGGAAAAAAGAGAAATTTACCCTTTTCCAAACAAACCCTTATTTTCAGGTGTCAGTGCATTACAAGACATTTGAAAGGATTGCGTGGAAATTGCTCGTGACGAGTACTTTGCTCTTTCCGTAGCATGTACATGTATGGCCTTTAATTAGTAGACAGACAGACGAACAGACGGACGGAAATCATACAAAGTAAAGTGGGGTAGAGCAAAGGAGATCGCCACAGCTAATGTTCTTGATTCGGGTACAGAAGGTGAGATGAAGGAAAAAAAATCAATCTGTCAGGCAGCATCAGTATCAAGTCATCGTCAACTCTCGAAAGGACACAACCACAACAGGTAAGAAAATTTCCCATTCATGAATGTTTCTCACAAAAGGCTTAAAATCTCTGCTTTACTTCTTATTACTTCATTTGTCTCTATTTCCATATCAAAGTAGTGGATGCTTTTTCCAGCGGACCTTTCACAAAATAGTCTATTAGGCACGTACCGTCCGTTTTGTTTGTGTGGGTCATTTATTCCAAATTATAAACTGTTAACGTCATACACAGATTGAGTACATGTACATTATGGAAAAGTGCAGTGCACAAAAGCAATAACTCTGCTACACCTAGTATTTAAAATTTTTCACTCACATTCCCACTTTGAATTTTTGTCTGGGCCATTATGGCTCATTATCGTACACTGCACAATTCATGTCATGATTAACATGTGAGTGTTGGCCTTTCACCAAATCACAGCGACATGTAGGATTTTAATGTTGGAAGCATGGTATAGGATGTATCACATTGCAGATAGGGTATACATACCGTTGTGATTTTGTAAGGCAAACACTTTCAGTTTTCTTAGTTCATATGTTTGAAACGAAAAAAAATCATACTTTCAGAAGGCTGGTACCAAAAAAGCCAAAGTCATCCGGGTAGTGTCTCCAAAACAATCCGTTACTAGAGCAGAAGGACAAAAACAACCCTCTAACTTTTCTTCAGCACCTGTTGAAGAATGCAATAGAACTGATGCAGATGCCCTGACATTAAGTCATTCGCTAGTTAGCCAGAGTCCGCCTCACAGCACATCTGTATCATTATGTTAATAATGACACCCCACTAACTTCAAAATCAAGGACACAACTGCCAACTAAATCCACAGCGTGTTCACCGATCGTCTCTAGCGTCCAACATCATTCTGCGCTTGTACAACTTGAAGAAGGTTTTGCTCCAAACCAACTCCCTCATTTGCGCTGAATCCTTGTTGATAGTCTGACTGGATAAAAAAAGGGGCATTATCACTTTCCCATACAAACCGTGGTTTTTACGTGTTCACAGTACAGCTCTTTTGAAAGAATGCGGAAAAAGGAGAAATTGCTCATAACAACCGTTTGGAGAACTTTCTGTCATTTTCGTCAAATTTACAATTGTCGTCTGCGAACTCTTTCTTCTTGGAAGAGTCTAAAATTTGTTGCTTGGGACAGGGTTAATTTGTGTGTGTGTGTGTGTGTGTGTTTTTATTCATTCCTCATTTATCATGTTTGTCTAATGTTGTTGAACATGTTCATGTATGTTGTTTGCACTTTGCATAATTGTTTCTCTTTAACTGCGCGCTTAAAGACCAAGGCTGTCGATGCGACATAATCCCGACTTTTAACAGCCCGTTTTACGAAGCCTTTTGAAAACACTGTTATAAAAGGAATCACTGGTAAACAACATTTTCTCCTTTTCCCACAATAGTTTCAACCCTTCCAAAAACAAATTTCTATTTTTCATTCACACTTAATGTGTCGTCTGCAAATGCTTTCAATTTAGACCAGTCTGAGTATTTGTCGTTTGGTAATGAGATAATTTTAGCAGATTGAACTCCCTTCATAAAAATACCAGAGTTACACTTGACTCCAAACTGTAATATTTCTCATCAGATTGCAAATAATGTCCAGACTGGTAAGGAAAAGGTATAGAGTATTCTAAAAATAGAACACTACACAACAGATTTTGCTTGACCTGCATGGTGAGGAAGGCAATTGATTGTCCTCAAGATTTTTCTAATCCTTCAGTTTACCATCTAATCATCCATCATTGTAAATAAAATTTTATTTAAAAAATAAATATGTAAGCTGTAAGAAGTGGTAATTCAAGTTTATTTTTATGATTTCGTGTTTTGAGAATCAGTACCGATCGATCGGCTGACGTAATTTAAACCAATATGCTTTACCCGTGGGAAAAAGAAATTCTTGGGATAAAGAGGTGGATTTAGTAAATTAGTGACAGGTAAGGATCATAACAATCTGGTGTCTTGCGCAAATTGATAAAGTTAATAAGGGATAACTTGTCATCCTTTGTCTTAGATTGCCAAAATTTCATGAGAATAAGCAAGGTCGGGACTGTCCTTAAGGCGAAGTTTTTTCGCCGTGTGAGCTTGAGGCAAAGTTGAGCCATTCAAGATAACCTTTTCGCCCTGTACCATCTTTGCTGTTTCAGTATTTCTCCACTTATCACGTGAGTTGAGACAAAAAAACTGAAGAAATTGCCAATAAATAATCCTTTTGCCACTTATTTTCGCTAGTCAAAGGAAAACTGCTTTTGGCAAAAGAGGCGATCGACAGCGTGAGCCCCGCTTCTGCATGTTATTGATGTTTGTATCGGATGGTTACATGAGGCAAAAAAGGTACCAGTTAAAAAGTTTGAGTGAATATTGGCTTTAAATACATTTTTCTGACGAAACAAATAATGATCAGAGTCGGCGAAAAAACTTATTTTTTTTTATAGAACCTTCTTATATTTTTTTTCCGTTTTTCGGAAAATTGCAGTCGGCGGGTTTGTAAATCAACTAATTAAAAAATTCTGGCCTTAGTGTGTACTTTGTAACCATGGGTAAATCTCATTTAGCAGTAAAGTTGTGTAAACAACCTATTTCCTTCAGACGATTTTTTTTTTTTTACTCAGAACAAATTCCTACCTGCACTGTACTTGCAAAACTGTAAGGAAATTGTCGCGCGACGCCGCGGCAAATATGATTTATAAGCGATCCCACCTTAATCCCAGATCCTGATTTACCTCTGTCGTGACGGCACGCGACGAAATTCCGTGACGAATCGCGACGAAATTTCCCCGTGTGTCTTCACGGAAACAATGCTGTCACGACGAAGCTTTTCGAACTGCCGTGACGAGATTTCGCGATTGCGTAACACGTTCCGTCACGGACGCGAGAAATTTGGTTCAATTGCGTGACGCGGACTGTAAGTAGTCCAGTTCTGTACCAAGAATGCCCAAATTACATGAATTAGATAAGATAGATGTGTATTTATAGAATGCCATCTAGTGGCATATAATGGCAAATACTAGTATCAGTCATACTTTGATGAGTGCCGCCGTTATTGCCAAGGTACAGAGTCTTGGATGCCGTACCTTACTTTACCACACAGCACAATTTTAGACTTGTCCAAATTTAAAGAATTCAGACAACCAAACAAAATTCTTATGTGCCTAAATTTTTTTTTTAGATATAAAAAACATGGGAAATGGACAAAATACTGGTTATTATTTATTTATAATATTCTCTAAAGCCCTCTCCTGCAGGATCATTAACCCTTTACCACATGTAACAGGTGGTGAAAAATATATCGCGGCTCGACCGGGATTCGAACCCAGGGCCTCAGGAATACCGTTCCTGCACTCTAACCAACTGAGCTACCGAACCACATGTCGATATGGCCGCACGATATATCACCACATACCTGTACCCGACTTCATTATACCTTTATATCTATCTGTGGGATAGACCAGTATACTACATACTTCCCCACCACATGAAGATTCGTCCACGAATCTCTCAATCACTACTACCCTATCTCTCTTAATAAGTGGGTTATTTACGTTGGGCGCCAAATGTAACAGGTGGTGAAAAATATATCGCGGCTCGACCGGGATTCGAACCCAGGGCCTCAGGAATACCGTTCCTGCACTCTAACCAACTGAGCTACCGAACCACATGTCGATATGGCCGCACGATATATCACCACATACCTGTACCCGACTTCATTATACCTTTATATCTATCTGTGGGATAGACCAGTATACTACACACACAATGCCGACTTTTGACATCCATGGAAAAGAAGCCTTTTGAAAACATTGTGGGAAAAGGAGAAAATGTTGGTAACCAGCATTTTCTCCTTTTTCCAACAATGTTTTCTACTCTATCAAAGAAAATTTGCACCATTTGAGCCACATTAAAATTGTCGTCTGCAAATTCTTTCAATTTGAGCAAGGCTAAAATTTTGTCATCTGGTAAAGGGTTAAACTTGGTGTTGTGTCACAAAGAATTGATAAGAAAAATGCCCATGAAATGCATACATGAGCAATTTTCTCCCTCTCCAATTTATCTCAAACCTAATCTTTAGTGCAATGATTGTCCCACTTATTCTGAAATTATCTCCTATTTCTGTTACTTCATGGGACAAGTGTCCCTTCTCTGAACAGTCCATGGTAGAGCACAGGATTTGTTATTTTAGGGCTCCATGATGATTAAGTACTTTTTTGATCCAGTGCATATTAAGATCAAACTGTTTAGAATGTGCTGGATAATCTTAACTCATCACCAGACGACAATATTTTAGACTGGTTCAAATTGAAAGCATTTGCAGACGACAAAATAAAAGTGACTGAAAATTTGAAATTTGTTTTGTGAAGGGTAGAAAACATTGTGAGAAAAGGAGAAAATGCTGGTTACCAGCATTTCCTCCTTTTCCCACAATGTTTTCTAAAGGCTTTTTTCCCAGGGGCGTCAAAAGTAGGGGTTGTGTGGTAATGGGTTAACAAGAGGGCCTGGATTGCTCTCTTGAATGTTTGAGAGAACCATTATTAGCCTTTTATTTTGAGGAATTGAAACATTGGCAAAAAAATCATTATTTTGCAAAGCAATTTTCAAAAGGTCACCTGTAAAGCCATTTCAATATCTGACCATCAGTTTCAGAAAAGAAGAATTTTTAAGAATTTCTTCATGTCGGTATAGTGCAAGTAGCCCCCAATCACCAAAGCCATGTTTCTCGACTGATCAAAATTTCGCGAACACCTTTTGAAAAGGGTCACCCAAAGAACATCCCTGAGAAATTATTTCGAAATATGATTATTTTAAGTGGTTTCAGAGAAGAAGAATTTTTAAGAATTTCTTAATTTCCATATAGTGCAAGTAGCTCCCATTCACCAGAGCCATGTTTCTTAACAGATCAAAATTTTGCGTACACCTAATGGAAAGGGTCACCCATGGAACATTGCTGTGAAATTATTTTAAAATCTGACCAGGGGTTTCAGAGAAGAATTTTCAAGAATTTCTTCATGTTCGTATAGTGCAAGAAGCCCCATTCACTAGAGCCAAGTTTCTTGACTGATCAAAATTTCGCAAACACTTTTTGGAAAGGGTCAACCAAGGTATATCTCTGTGAAATTTATAATTTTAAAACCTGACCAGTGGTTTCAGAGAAGAAGAATTTTCAAGAATTTCTTCAATTATCCGTATAGTGCAAGTTGCCCCCAATCACCAGAGCCATGTTTCTTGACGGATCAAAATTTCGCAAACAACTTTTGAAAAGGATCACCCAAAGGACCTCCCTGAGAAATTATTTCAAAAAATGACCTGTGGTTTCAGAGAAGAAGAATTTTTAAGAATTTCTTCTCTGCCATATAGTGCAAGTAGCCTCCATTCACCAGAGCTGTGTTTCTTGACAGATCAAAATTTTGCGAACAATTATTGAAAAGGGTCACCCATGGAACATTGCTGTGAAATTATTTCAAAATCTGACCAGGGGTGTCAAATTTGAAATTTGTTTTGAGAAGGGTAGAAAACATTGTGGGAAAAGGAGAAAATGCTGTTTACCAGCATAATTCTCCTTTTCCAACAATGTGTCAAAGGCTTTTTTTCTCAGGGTTGTTAAAAGTCAGCATTGTGTGGTAAAGAGTCAAACACCATATGGAGCGCAACACGCGAAAAGGTGCATTCGGACATTTGCGTAAAGTGTTGTCTCGGATTAGCCTGCGCAGTCCGCACAGGCTAATCCGAGACGACACTTTACGACTACATTAGATTTTGTGTTACAGTAGACTTGCGTAAAACAGAAAATCACATAAAATCGGAAAGTGTCGTTTCGGATTAGCCTGTGCGGACTGAACACGCTGATCAGAGACGACACTTTACGCAAGCGTCCAAATGACGCTTTTCGCGTGTTGCACTCCATATAATCAATCTTAATTGATATAAAATAAATTACTGAAACCAAGACCTTCCATTTGAACTTGAATTTCTTAAATTGTTGACTACAAATAGTTTGAAATTTCTTTAAGCAGAGAGTAAGGTTTGGCAGTAGAGATCGTATTATGGTATATCTAAATTTGGCTATCATTTTCAGTAGATCCCTCTTGAGAGTGTAGGTGTGTGTTTGCATATAACTCTTCACTAAATGACAAAATGTTGGGTTAGTCCAAATTAAAAGCATCTGCAGATGACAAAATAAATGTTACTCAAAAATTGAAATATGTTTCCAGCAGGGTAGAAAACGTGGGAACAGGGGAAAATTCTGGTTACCTGCATTTTCTCCTTTACCTACAATGATTTCAACAGGCTTCTATCTTAGGGTCATAAGAAACAGGCCTTGTTTAGTAAAGAGTAATACCCATGGTGAAATATAGGCAGGAAGGCAAGTGAGTGACTCAAAGCCGTCCTCCCTCCCTATAATCCCCCACAATCAAAAAATATGAAATCTTACAAACCGAATGTTACATGAAAAAAGAAAATACAAATGACAAATATCAAATATTTTCAAAAGCTGTTTTGCTCTTTTTAAAAGCAAACATGCCAGAATATGAGTAAATTATGGATGGATGTTTTAACCCATAAGGTATTTCTAAGACATCTAAACTTGACCCTGAATAACAGCAAGGATGAAGCCATGTCTTACATGTATATGACACCTTTTGATAGCATAGAAAACATTGTGACAAAAGGTGAAATTGCTCGTCACGAGCAATTTCATCTTTTGCCACAATGTTTTCAAATGCTCCTACAAGCAATGCGTAGAAATGGGTATCTATGGAGTAAAGGGTTAACTCTTTCCTAGAGAACCAAGTGTTCAACTTGCTGATTTTCTTTTAACAGCTCTGCTTCAAATTATCAAAATTATGCAGTTCTGATGGAAAGGTTTTTCCTTGAAAAGGACAGAAATACACCATGGGTAAAGTAGACAAGGTTACTTATGTATCAGCAGTCTCTTCTTTTATCCTTGATGATTTCAACAATTTTCTTTCTCAATATTGTAAAAATTTGGAAGTGCTTGGTAAAGGATCAACAAATGCATGTGCATGAAATTCCATGCAGGCGCATGTATACATCCACTTTCAAATGCAAAATGCTGGAGTGTCATCTACTGATAAACAGAAAGAAAACTTTGAAGAATGTAAATGAATTTACTGCCATGCATATTCATCAATGATCCCCAGGGCCAGAAATAAAATATGAAGCTGTTCACTATCACATCATAAAATCGAAGACCCGGTCTCTTTTTCTTAAATAAAAGGCTGAAAATCACTGTTGGAAAAGGAGAAAACCTTAATTACAAGCATTTTATCCTTGTTCAAAGATTTCCTGAAAAGGCCTCTACCTTAAGAGCATAAAAACATTATGTTATTACCTTTCACCAAACAAACCAGTGTTTTAACGGAAGCTTTGCCTATACTGTGTCCTCAAAAAGGTTAGAGTGTTGCACCTAGCAGTTTAAGGGTTGAAAAGAAATAAACCATGCCATATTTCCTGTAAATTAAACCTAGTCATCTTGGGCTCAAGTTTTACTCCAGGGTATTGTATTTTGCTATATCTAACCCTTTACTAAACAATCCCACATTTTTACGACCCTGGGTAGAAGGCCTTTGTATAAACATTGTGGGGAAAATTTAAAGGAGAAAATGCTGGTAACAGCATTTTCTCTTTTTCCCACAATGTTTTCTACCCTGCTGGAAGCAAATTTCAATTTTTGAGTTACGTCAATTTTTATCG
Source organism: Tridacna crocea (assembly GCA_943736015.1). Taxonomy (NCBI): domain Eukaryota; kingdom Metazoa; phylum Mollusca; class Bivalvia; order Cardiida; family Cardiidae; genus Tridacna; species Tridacna crocea. The sequence goes on from OX031069.1 coordinate 25,491,831, forward strand.
TCTGCAAGTGCTTTCAATTTGGACCAGTCTAAAATTTTGTCATTTGGAAAAGGGTTAACACAGTTGCACCAGAGCTCCTGATTAGAAAATAAAACAATTGCAAGTATCCAGCATCTTTCTTACCCTTCCAAAAACTAATGCATTATTTCAGCAAAATTTAATTTGTTGTTTGCGAAAGCTTTTGAAAGTTACAAAATATAAAATTTTGCAGTAATAGGAACATTATGCAGAACTGTGATAATCAGTCCATACAATTGGCCACAGACAAGGAGCCACAAGCCACATGGAGTTCACATTCCTCTCTGCATGGAGAACCTCTTGAACTAATTTTAATAATTTAATCCTTTACTAAACATCAATTTTGACTTATACCACATGAAAGCATTTGCAGACGACAAATTCTTTACCTAACAACAAAATTTTACACCCATCCCAATTCAAAGCTCTTGCAGATGACAAGTCAAGTTTGGCTCGATTGATGAAAAATGATGCTTAATGGGTAGAAAACATTGTGGCAAAAGGAGTTAATGCTCTAGTTACAATCATTTTCTCTTTTTCCCACAATGTTTTCAATAAGCTTCTTCCGCAAGGTCAACAAAACTCAGAACTGTGTGGTTAAAATCACTTTGGCTTAACTCATTACCAAACAACAAAGTTTCAGGCTTGTCCACATGGAGAGCTGCAGACGTCAAAATAAAAGTGACTGAAAATTTGAAATTTGTTTTGTGAAGGGTAGAAAACATTGTGGGAAAAGGAGTAAATGCCGCTTACCAGCATTTTCTCTTTTTCCCACAATGTTTTCTTCCCTTCCCAAAACAAATTTCAATTTTTTAGTCACATTTTGTCATCTGCAAATGCTTCCAATTTTGACTAGTCTAAAATTATGTCATTTGGTAAAGAGTTAATGATCAGAGTAAGGCGTTCTGTTCAGTCTGATCTTTATCAACACTGCCTGTATAAGTCTTTTTGATAAAGCTAAGTAAGGAAAAGGTAAACCACAAATTTATCCTGTCTAAACCTTGGATTAGAGTGGATTTGCAGTGCCTAAACAGCAAGTTTAAATAAATGTTAGCTGAACAATTAACAGATTAGGGTAAGTACAACAAACAGATAGGATATGAAAATTATTATAAACGTATTGGACCCCTAATACAAAACAGCTATTTCCACAATAATACTATCCTTCAAAATTTGCTATGATAAAAAGAAAGAGTGTTATTGTACTGCTTTCCCACTTTTCCCTTTTTTGTCTTTTCTAGAATTATTTATAAATCTAAAACCACTATGTTTTCATTGCAAAGAGAGATGGTAATTACCTCCCTTTTCTGGAAACTGAAGAAAGTATCTACAAATAATTTCAAGATGGGCATAAAGAAATTTCTGGTCCGTTAAAAATGTGCAAAAGTATTATTCCTGTATAAATCTATATTTATCAACTATCAAGAAAACTTTATGCAATGCAGCACTAGAGGTGTTTACTACCTTAACCCATTACCACACAATCCCTACTTTTGACGCCCCTGAGAAAGAAGCCTTTAGAAAACATTGTGGGAAAAGGAGAAAATGCTGGTAACCAGCATTTTCTCCTTTTCCCACAATGTTTTCTACCCTTCACAAAAGAAATTTCAAATTTTCTGTCACTTTTATTTTGTCGTCTGCAAATGCTTCCAATTTGGACAAGTCTAAAATATTGTCGTTTGTTAATGGGTTAAGGTAATGACTAAAAATAGGACTATTTCTTTAAAACATGATAACCCTTTACCCAACCAAAGTTTTAAAAGACCTATCCAAATTCAAACGCTTTTCATTTGGACAAAACCTAAAATTTTGTTGTTTGGAAATGAGTTAAGCCACTTTGAAATTGCTTTCAATTTCGATAGGTCTAGAATTATGGCCTGTGATAACAGGTTAACCAGGTTGGCCAACTTTTAGCAGATGAATTAAACCCCTTTTCACAGAGTATGGCTCACATGTTATCATTTTGTTTGTAGTCTGAACGGGCTCTGAATTTTGTAGTGTTCTGTTTGTTTCGTACAGAGTTAAAAAGATGATAAAAAAAAAAAAGACGACCCTCATCCTTCAACAAGGCTTTCAAATGGTCATCAAACTTGGTGAACCAAGCTGCAGTTTTATGAGTGATTTACGAGGAGCAAATTTGAACCCACCACTAAAAGTCAAGAGATGGTGACTTTTTAGAGCTTATTTGTAAAGCTTCAGTGATCATCTTTCTTACATTTTATGAGCCAAGTTCACTGCTTTCTACCCCTTCAAAGAGCAATCCCATCCAGGTTCAACAGAAGGTTTTCTCCTTTTTTCCCAAATCTTTTCTTCTCTTTCAAAGGACAATGATCATCATTTTAACAGTGATAAGCAGGTAAAACCCCGTCACACTAGGGTGGCGATCCCACGGCAGTCCAAAAATTTCCAGAACTCTGTGAGGACATTGTGATATCGCCATGATCGCCGCAGGAGGGCAGCGAGAGCGCCCTGCAGTCGCGTAGAGCGGCGATGGACGACACACACTTTGAGCATGCACAAAACAATCGACAAGGGAGCACAGTGTGATAAGAGCCCAGTAGGAATGTCATGAGGTCTCTTAGCTGCGCCATGAGGTTTCCTACAAAGCCGCAGGAGCTCCACGGCAGCTGGGTGTGAGCGCAGTGAATAATGTCATGGCAGGCAATGGCGCTTACACCACGTTCTATGCGTATCTGCTGCGTCTCTACTGTGCTCCTACGACATTCCTACTGCAATGTCCGGAATTAGCGTGACAAACAAAAAATGTTTATATCTATGAGTTGTAAAAAAAATCGTTCATTTCAATATGAAAGCCGGATTATTGCTGGCTTTAATGCAAGTGCAACTGCTCCAGGCTGATGCTGATATAATACAAGTAATTCTCAGATGGTGGCCGAGAAGGACACCAAGGCATAGGAAGATCTGGGTTCGAGCATGGCTGGACAAGGCCAGGCAATTACAGCATGGGCATTACAATAAATTATGCCAGAGATGCGAAACGAAGATCCCGCTAGCTACTTTAACTATCTTAGAGTACCACCCCAGCTGCTTGATGAGCTAGACAGGCTACGTCCTGCACTTACCAAGAAGGACACGCGGTACAGATAGGCACTGGACCGGATCAGTTACAGTTTTGGCCTTCTTTTGCGGCTGGGTAGGGCTGTGAGATACTGAATTTGATGGAGTGCTAGCATGGGAAACTGGCGGCAGAGGAGATCCTGCTTCACCCCGTGGCGATGGCGGTGATGCTGGGGGCGGCAGAACCTCTTCTTGCACAGGCTTGTGTTTGGACTTCTTGCCTTTTCTTCCTTTTGCTGGCATGCTTACTATATTACAGCAAACAAAGAACTGATGAAAAGGTATGAATGTACTTTAACAGTGTTTCAAGGGCGCCGGCAGCGCAGTGCAATCAACGGGAGAGCGCAGTGCACGCGCCATGACATCTCCATGAGCGCAGTAGAAGTGCCGTAGGAACGTGATACATCGCCAAAGGAGCGCCGTAGGAGAGCTGTAGCATCGCCATGAGCACCATGTATCTCTATTTTACCGAAAATTATTTATGTTTTCCGGCGATCCCATAGTGCTCTCAAAAAATGCTAGAGCGCCGTGCAAGCGCGGTGCAATCGCCATGTAGTGTGACAGGACTTATCAAGTTCTCAAGCAATATGAAGATGTATTTTAATGGCTGAGGTACAATGATATTGAAAATGTAGTGGGAAAAAGAAATAAGCACTTGTCAATAGTATTTTCTCTCTTACCCACACAGTGTCAGGGTCCAAAAAATCCACTCATTCGCTTGTCCTTACTGGCAAAAATTTGGTGAGGGCAAGCCAGGATTACCCTTCTTTGTCTAACTGTAGGACGAGTGCAAAATGGCAGAAGCACAAGTAAGACCTCTGGAACTGTTTGGACCCTGCGTTTTCCTAACCTCTCAAATCTCAAAATAGTCTCTCAAAGACAAGTGAAGTGCTGTGAATCGCAATAAGTCTGTTGTCTGCAAATTTTTTCAGTTTGGTTATCATAAATTTCATGTTGGTAAAAAATTCTGGAAATCAAAGAATTACAAAAATTGCCTCTGGCACAGACTATTTTCAAACCAAAGTAGGCAGAAATTTCATTATAATCTGTCTCCATGCTATGGATGAAACATGTTCTGAAATGCCTGCAGCAAATTTGTGACATGGGGCATTAACCATTTACTCCAATGATACTCATTTCTACACCTGGCTTGTAGGAGCCTTTTGAAAACATTGTGGCAAAAGGTGAAATTGCTCGTGACGAGCAATTTCACCTTTTGCCACAATGTTTTCTATGCTATCAAAAGGTGTCATATACATATATTCTTTTCCTGTTCATGCCCCCCAAAAATTGAAGTGAAAAGGCAATTACTATCTTAGAGATAGCCAATACAAACTTGTAGAGGACAATAAGCCCAGTAAGCCCCCTTCCTTTAACTCATTACCACACGAGACAATTTTGGACTGGTCCAAATTGACAGCATTTGCAGACGACAAAATAAAGGTGACTGAAAAATAGAAATTTGTTCTGGAAAGGGTAGAAAACACTGTGGGAAAAGGAGAAAATGCTGGTTATCATCATTTTCTCCTTTTCCCACAGTGTTTTCAAAAGGCTTCTTTCTCAGGGGCGTCAAAAGTAGGGATTGAATGGTAATGGGTTAAGCCCCCTTTTCCAGTGAGAAAATATTGCATCACTGAAATAAATACAACAGGTGTGTGATTTGTGGCATTTTTTAATAATAATTAAAAAATCGAAATTTCATAAAATTTTGAGCAGTCATATAGTAAATCTTACATAAAAACGATTTTTTACATGAAGCCCCCTTTTTCCATGACACAGCCTGAAATTGAGAAACCGGAAGAGAGATACCTGGGCAACATTCCAAGTAGTTCAGATTTGAAATTTCACAAAGCTTTGAGCACTGATGTAGGAGATACTAGTGAAAAACAATCTTTTCCATGAAATCCCCATTTTCCGTGATGCAGCCTTAAATTGAGAAACCAGGAAAGAGGTATTTGTGCATTAATAAATCATAAATTGAAAATAACAAGGACAAAACATCAAGTTAAAAAACGCCTAGATTAGAAATAGCAAGGGCACATGCTGAAACTTTCTATAAACAATATAACCATGTAGTTTCATATTTTGACAAAATCTGAATGAGATATTAGTAAAAAATGGAATTTTGCATTAAGCCCCCTTTTTCCATGACATGGGGTCAAATTGAAAAACCTGGAAAGATGCATCGGCACTTTACCCTAAGGAGTTCGACAGTTCGTATTGTAAAGTTTTATCCAATTTGGTCCAGGGGGTTGTGGAGAAATGGTTTAGGACGGACAGACAGACGGACGGAAGGACAGACGAAGCAGCGACTATATGCTCGCCCTTAGGGGAGCATAAAAACTTTGTCTCTGAACATGGTACAATACAATGTGGAATGTAGACAATGCTGGACACATGCAATTTTTTGCTTTTCCTACACAGTTTTCAAAAGTCACTTTCCTCAGGGACAGGAGGGTTGTTCAGAAGATGTTTTCAACAAATTGGAAGAGAAATATGGAAAGAGCCCCTGGCACATGCTATTTTCAAATGACGGTAGGCAGAAAGTTCATTATAGTACATTCTTCATTATTACCCATAGGGACCTGCTGCGCTTTTGTCATTGAGGAGGTTAACTCTTTACCACACAATCCCGACTTTTAACGACCCTGAGAGGGAAGCCTTTTGAAAACATTATGGGAAAAGAAGAAAATGCTGGTAACCAGCATTTTCTTCTTTTCCCATAATGTTTTCTACCCCTCTAGAAACTAATTTCAAATTTTTATTATCATTTGATTTGTCGTCTGCAAATCCTTTCAGATTGGACCAGTCTAAAATATTGTCGTTTGGTAAAGAGTTAACTTTCTATCTGTATTAAATCCTTTACAAAACAATCACATGCTTTTATGATCCTAAGAATGACAGATCTTGAAAACATGAAGAGAAAAGGAATGAATGCAGGATAACCAGCATTTTTCTTCCTTTCCAGCCATATTGTTTTCTATTCTTTACCAAAGGCAAATCATCTATTGGCCTGTTTAATTCATAGCATACTAAAGCTTTAAATACAAACAGTTACAAGTGCCGTTTTGTGCTCCGTTTACAAAGGGTTCAATCAATAGGGCTTTAGGAATTTAGAACAATAATTGGGAGATTGGAACATGCAGTGTGACATAACTAATCTCAAGAGTCTGTCAACGAATTGATTGCTGAAATTAATTCTGGTCAACTTGACATTTCAAAAGGGGGCCCCTTGTTAAATCCCTTTTACCTTTAAAGCACTGGAACCAACTTAAGACGCCTTTGCAGAAAGTGTAAATCATGATCATACTACACTATACATGCAGTCTAATCTTGGATCTACATTGTCTGCGAGGGAAGCAACCTTGTAAAAGCAATATTTCTGCATGCTCTGAGGAGGCATACTCTGGCAAAAGGGGCCTTATTACAACTCCGTGGCCCGTAATACGAAGGAGGTCATCACATAACCATGGATCTGAACAAACAACTAAACTGGCTTGCAACACATGAAAAGGGGCTTTCGGATATCTGTGTAAAGTGTCGTCTCGAATCAACCTGCGCACTCCGGCGAGGCTAATCCAAGATGACATTTTCCGTTTTTATGTCATTTTCTGTTTTACGCATGTTTACTGTAGCACATAATCTAATGTAGCTGTAAAGTATCCTGTCAGATTACCCTGCACGGACTGCACAGACTGATCCAAGATGACACCATACGCAAATGTCCGAATGTCCCATTAAGTGTGTTGCAAGCCGAAATGTGAGGTACAGTAGTCATTCGACACATAGAAAATTGACTGTGCAGGCTGACCTTGGTCGATACTTTTTGCAGATGCATTAAGCCCCCTTTTCAAATAGCATGCCAAATTCATTCAATGCTTGGAGGCTAAAATCTGCATTTTCTTTTCTCAAATTTTTTTCAACTCTTCAGAGACAAGCAAATCATGTGTCTGGAGAGCTCCAGATGAGAAGGAGTGATGGCATTCTAACACCATTATTTCTCTTCCAAACCCTATGTTGTGAGTACTCATTAGAATTGCCTCCATGAGGCAATTCTAATGAGTATTCGTAACATAGGGTTTGGTGGAGAATAACTAATATTTTCAATTATGAAATCAAAATCACTCCCTCCATCTGGAGCTCTGTGTCTGTAAATGCATTTTCAGTAGGACAAGTCTAAAAGTTTGTTATCTGATAAAGAATGACCTCTTCACAGCTGTCAAAATAGAAAGCAATTGCAGACGACAGGTTAATATGGCTTGAATAATAGGATGTTTACATGAAAAAAAGGGTAAAAGACTTTGTGGAATTTGGAGAAAATGCTGGTTACCAGCATTTTCTCCTCTTCCCACAATGTTTTGAAAAGCATTCTATCTTAGTCATCCAAGCTGGTTTCCATGGTAAAAGACTCGTCACTCTTGATAGAGGGTATAGTTCTGAGTTCAAAATTAAAAAAATTGTTCTCCAATAAACCCTATGTTATGGGTACTCAATAGCATCGTCTCATCGAGACGATTCTAATGAGTACCCACAACATAGGGTTTGAAAGAGAAATAATGGATTTAGAATATCATCAATCCCACTTATCTGGAGCTCTGCAAATAGGTTAAGAAGTACAAGGCTCTATCAAGCTAGTTAGTACAGACATTTATGACATAGTTTGGCTCTGTTGCTTGACAAGTACTTAGTTTCTTACAAATTTACCTACCTTAGCACTTGTTACAAAACATCATAATGTAACATCTCTCTGCAACTTGATGGGGAGAAAGAGAATGAACTTGGCAAAGTGCTAATAGAATGCTTTACAAAAATCATTAGCTGCTAATATGCACGTACATGTCTAGTTAATCCTTTAGCTCAGTCTTCTGTATTTATGACCCTGGAGAAAAAGGCTTTTACAATGAGTGCAAGAAAAGCTGAAAGTTTGATACTGATCCTTAGAGTATTCAAATCGGCCAAATCTGCTTTAACCCTTTACCACACAATCCCGACTTTTAACGAACCTGCTAAAGAAAGCTTTTGAAAACATTGTGGGAAAAGTAGAAAATGCTGGTAACCAGCATTTTCTCCTTTTCCCACAATGTTTTCTACCCTGCTGGAAACAAATTTCAGATTTTGAGTTTCGTTTCCTTCATCATCTGCAAAAGTTTTCTATTTGGACCAGTCTAAAATCTTGTAATTTGGTAAAGAGTTAAGCAATGTTTAAAGTAAAATCAACCACGGAAAGTAATTAAAAATGGCAACAATATATACAATAAATGAACAGATATTTCAGAACCTGTTTACACTGGCTGCAAGACCTCTTTCCTGTATTTCATCATGTGAAAGGTCTGTTTGCCAAACTGATCTCAGATCTGCACTATGCATAAGTATTAAGGTACCTATAGATGCCATAAGAAAGGCAAAATATTTACAAGTTTAACAATCAACAAACAAACTTTGCAAGTAATTGACAAGAGCAACAACGCATCAAAGCCACAAGGGTATCACGTCTTCTTTTAAAATTTAATCATTCAGAATACTTGTCTGTCTAAAATCTGATCTACACTGTTAGAAAAAGTGTTAATAAGTGTAACAATCAACAACTGACCTTGGAAGGTGATTAATTATCACCACGATGACAGCAGAAAAGCATCAAAACCAGCAGGTAACAAGCAGGTAACCATATTTTCATGTATTACATCATACCTCTAGGAGGAAGATGAAAACATTCGGAAATCAAGTCTGATTTGGACACTACAGTACTTTACTCCTTTATCAAACAATTCAGCTTTCAAAAAACATGGAAAAAGGAGAAAATGTAGCTGGCAACTAGCAGTTAAACTCTTTATCAAACAACAAAATTTTAGACTTGTCCAGATTGAAAGCATTTGCAGAAGACAAAATAAACACAACTCAAAAACCTTAACTTGCTTCCAGCATGGTAGAAAACAGTGGGAAAAGGAGAAAATGCTGGTTACCAGCATTTTTTCCTTTGTCAACAGTGTTTTCAAAAGGCTTCTATCTTGGGGTCGTAAAAAGCAGGAACTTTTGGTAAAGGGTTAGATATGTCAAGTCTGTAATTTTATTGTCCCATGAAGGATTAAAAAATAAGAGGGGAGGGGGCGGAGGCGAAGGGTGTCAGTCTGCAAAGTTAGACCATGCTCTATGTACATTCTGTGTAATCCAATAATTGGACCTAAACCGATACTCGATCTATGCGGTTTTTGCGAAAGGAACCAAGGTAACCTGACAAATAAAGAAAAGAAGGCAAACATTGAAATTTTGGGGGTCATTGAAAATTTGGATTGGTTGGTTGTATTGGGGTTTAATGCCACTTTAACAGCCAAGGTCATATCATGGCGGTCGATGACGCACATGTGTTTCCTGGCTTTCTTACACCAGGACTAACGCAACTTTCTTTCCAAAGCCACCGACTACTTTTCTCACATGCTTCAGCAGAGTTGACAAGCGAAAATACGCCAAAAAGAAAGTTCGCCTCAACCTGGTATCGAACTGACAACCACCAGGTCACGAGTCCGACACGCTCACCACTGAGCCACCCGGGCGGGCAGAAAATTTGGAGGTCAAAATACAAAGAAATAGAGGGGGTCATAGAAAACCCTGCTTCAATATGGACAACGCAAATATTTTACCGTGTGGTAAAGGGTTAAATACTTTTACTGTCGCTTAAATCCACTAATACCCCCTTTATCTATAGCGCTGAGAACAACAAATTAGTTATCTGGTAAATGGCCTAACATGGAATCAATGATCAAAGTCAATTTCCTGTGAAATGATATCATCAGGGAAACAGGCAATGATCAGGGCTGATCAATAAGTCTTTAAAGAACACCTCACGCCCGATTTAACTCCAGTCTGATACAGATGATTCATACTTATAATTACAAAATTTGGGTCTGGACCAAATTGAAAGCATTTGGAGACAACAATTTGATTAATTGACTTTTGGTGTCAAACACCATTTTCAACAGGATTTCATTTATATTGTAGCATTCAGTCTCTAGCACCTATCCATGCTTTCATACATATACCATAAAACGCTGTGTATACCACGCAGGCATGTATAACACACAGGCCTTTTTCAGCATCAGATCCAAGGAAAAAAGGTTGTTCAGATGTACAACACGCATCAAAAATAGACCAAAATATCGTAACATGTGAAGATTAGGTCGCCGTCTTGAAAAATTGTAAATGGCGATACTTTATCAAAGGGAAATAACCATTTTTAATCAAAGTGGAAATGGTAATGATTCGATGTGTACTCAGGTGATTATAAAAACATGCCAGCTTATGACATGTTGCAAATTCACACATTGAACTGACGACCATATCGTAGTTAATCTCCTATTTTCTCACCTCGGTCGACAGATGTGAAATAAACATAGATCTATATGATGTAAATCACGGTTTTTGTAAAAAGTAGCGATAAATATAAATTAAATTTTTAAATCATTCATTTCTTTGAATCATTATTTTACTCTTTTATAATTGTTCAATTTTAGCTATTAACAAAGAATGAAAAAAATATGAGACGAATCAGACGATAACAGTAAATCAATATTTATCATTCCGGGGTATGTTCGCCATTGCCAAAATGGCTGATAGAATCGGGAAATTACGAATCCTAATCCACAAATTAAGAATGTACAAGTACATTTTAACAAAATTAAACCATGTTTTTTTTTGTAATCGGTAAAAGTTGAAATGGGATGATGATGAAAGTTAAGGCTGTGGCGAGAGAATTGTGCCGTTTTGTACCTACGCCCCATCCCCCCACCCACTTTGAACAGATATACGACCGACTTTCAGGGAGGAGAAAAACATGGTTTTGCCTATTGTAGTGTATAACACGCAGTCCCCACTTTGAAATTATTCAGAGCTGAAAAAAGGTGCGTGTTATACACACCAAAACACGGTACTCAGATATCTACTCAAATTTTAGTTTATTGCTGGTGTAAAAACGGCTTCCAAGAGCTCATTTTTCACCTCTATATTGCCTTATTTTCGTTTTCGTCATGGGGGGACTTTGCCCCCATGGTTCCCCCATAAGGAGCTCTGCCACCTTAGCACACCCCCACCCCCCCCCACATAAGGGAGGACCCCCAAACCACCCTTCCAATGTGCATACTGTCATTTAGGCTCCAGCTACGCCACTGATCCTGAACCAACATGTCATGGCTATACCTGGTAAAAAGGTAAAACCGGAAACACTGATCAATGGAATCAAAACTGGACAGTGACAAATAGCTAGGTACCAAACAGGTTACCTTATCTGGCAGTACGGGAAATAATGTTTACATTCTGTGTTACTTTATCACTGCTGCTAAATAAGATGAAGTGAATTATGATAATAGAGAGACAGACAATCAAAGAGAAATTTATTACAAACCCATATCTGTACAGTATCTTTGATATACCTTTCATATGCGGATAACCAGCAATGTCTCTATTTCCCACAATACTTTTTAACCCTTCTCAAATTAATCATTAATTTTGTCATCTTCAGACACTTTCAATTTTTAAAAATCTAAAAATAATAATGAAACAGGAGCAGCAAATTGTTGCAATCTAACTTGAGACTTTGAAGTTCCATTCCATACAAGCAAGAAATACTGTAAAAATGAAGATCAAAGTGGAATTACTCAAAATTCCTGCTACGTAGAGTTATTGTTCTTGTGCACTGTACTCTGTAATATTGCAAAAAACATGAATACCAAGTTTGAAGTGGTTCTGACTTAAGATGACAGTTATATTCAGGGCAGGCACTAAATGCTGTAAAAATGACATTCAAAGGGAAATAACTTAAAGACAGCACAAGGTACAGTTACAATTCTTAGGCACTGCACTTCCAAATACTGCAACAAATAAGCATACCAAATTTCAAGTCATTCCTCCTTAAGATGACAAAGTTCTGCTCCTGACAAAGCAAGAAATGCTATAAAAATGAAGGGGAAATAACTCAAAATTTGTGCTAGGAAGTTATGGTTCTTGTGCAATGCACTCCGTAATTTTTCAACAATCATGCATATCAAATTTGAAGATGTTCAGGCTGTAGATGACAAAGTTATATTCCAGACAAGCAGAAAATGCTGTAAAAATTCCAATCAAAGGGAATTAACTTATAGACAGTATGAAGTAGAGTTATGGTTCTTTCACACTGCACTCTGTTTTATTGCAATAAACACAAATGCCAAGTTTCAAGTAAATTGGACTGGAAATGACAAAGTTATGCTCCAGACTAAGAACTATTCTAAAAAAACTTTCTAATTCAAGGGCAAATAACTCCCGTTGTTCTGGTCACCCATAATCGGACTCATCTGAGATCTTAGAGTCATATATGTTTTGACCAAGTTTGGAACTAATTGGTTGATATTTGTAGATGCTAGAGTGTAAACAAAGTGAAACAAAGCAATTTTTCAAATTCAAGGGCAAATAACTCCACTTGTTCTGGTCTGAATACACCCATAATCAAACTCATCCGAGATCTTATGGTCATGTATATTTTGTCCAAGTTTGGTGTCGATTGGTTAATAATTGTAGATGCTAGAGTGAAAACAAAGTCAAATATAGCGATTTTTCTAATTCAAGGGCAAATAACTCCAGTTGTTCTGGTCCGATGAGACCCATAATCGGACTCATCTGAGATCTTATGATCATATATATTTTGACCAAGTTTGGTGCTGATTGGTTGAAATTTGTAGATGCTAGAGTGTAAACAAAAATAAAATATAGCAATTTTTTTAATTCAAGGGCAAATAACTCCAGTTGTTCTGGTCCGATTACACCCATAATCAAACTCATCCGAGATCTTATGGTCATGTATATTTTGTCCAAGTTTGGTGTCAATTGGTTAAAAATTGTAGATGCTAGAGTGAAAAAAAAGTCAAATATAGCAATTTTCTTAACTCAAGGGCAAATAACTCCGGTCGTTCTGGTCCGATGAGACCCATAATCGATCTCATCCGAGATCTTATAGTCATATATATTTTGACCAAGTTTGGTGCTGATTGGTTGATATTTGTAGATGCTAGAGTGTAAACAAAGTGAAATACAGCAATTTTTCGAATTCAAGGGCAAATAACTCCAGATGTTCTGGTCCGATTTGACCCATCATCAAACTCATCCAAGATCTTATGGTCATGTATATTTTGTCCAAGTTTAGTGTCGATTGGTTAAAAATTGTAGATTCTAGAGTGAAAACAAAGTCAAATATAGCAATTTTCTTAATTCAAGGGCAAATAACTCCGGTCGTTCTGGTCCGATGAGACCCATAATCAAACTCATCCGAGATCTTATGGTCATATATATTTTGACAAAGTTTGGTGCTAATTGGTTGATATTTGTAGATGCTAGAGTGTAAACAAAGTGAAATATAGCAATTTTCTTAATTCAAGGGCAAATAACTCCAGATGTTCTGGTCCGATTTGACCCATAATCGAACTCATCCAAGATCTTATGGTCACACACGCTTTTACCAAGTTTGGTGCTGATTGGTTGATATTTGTAGATGCTAGAGTGTAAACAAGAAAATGTGAACGGACGACGGACGGACGGACGGACGACGGACGGACGACGGACGCCGACGGACGGTGAGTGATCACAATAGCTCACTCTGAGCACTTTGTGCTCAGGTGAGCTAAAAACCGCCTAATTATTTCTTTTATTGTCGCTATTCATGAGAAATGGACTCGTCCACATAAATTTGAATTTGGAAGAGTCTGATATTTGTCGTTTGGAAAAGAGCTAAGAGAGCGCTGTGCTAGGGTATTAGATACTGTAACAGAAGACAAATTTTGATATAGGTTACTATTCACATAATTTCATGGTGTGTTAAAAAATCTGCTGATGAAAACTGACATTTACTTACTTGCCCTGGCTTTCTTGAAGCATTAAAAAATTTTTTGCGGCGACTTTAATGCTTTGCATCAACTTTTTCTTGTTTTATTTTCAAGAATTTTTTTAAAAGGACCATGTACCAAATCATACCCGACAGGCTTTTTATTTTTAACCCTTTACTCCATAGATACTCATTTTGACATAGCAACAGACAGCTTTTGAAAACATTGTGGGAAAAGGAGAAATTGCCCATAATGTTTTCCACTCAATCAGATATTTGTATCCTCATTTATCCTATTTTTTGATATCATATCTTTATTTGCTGCTGAAATGGAAGAGCCTCAAATTGGCATATCAGGTAAAGGGTTAATCATAATATTAAATGTTATAGGGTTGGTAGCATTTTCCAGTAAGAGCCAGAAAACTCTAGCAGATACTTTTATAATAGGCCTACAAGAAGTCAATAATGTTCCTGTACAAAAAAGACTGGACAAGAGATCAGTTGGTCAGGTGAGACAAACCTGAAGAACAAATCCACAAGAGAGGCCAGCAGATGGTCCTGTCTGTTCAATGTTTATCTTACTGATTTATTTACAAAAGGTCAACATCCTAATTAACTCTGCTTGTCACTATGTGATAAGACAAAATGTAAACGATCCCTCGTCTAGCTGAAAATGACAGACCTTCACATTGGGAAGAGATAAATAAAGACTCAAGTCCCTTGTTCCCTATCAAATATCTTCAAATAAATCATTCCCATACTTGAAAATCAAGGCAAACTGTTGAAAATTTGGTTTGGATGATTGAAAATTCAGCTCAGTACCAAAATTTGCAAAAAAGAGTCAATTTAAATGCCCTGATAGATCAAGTTGATGCTACTTTCTAAGCTAACAATTATGCCATATACCGGTAATTATATTTTTTTAACACTTTACCAAAAGATTAAAATTTGGACTGGTCCAATTTGAAAGCATTTGCAGATGATAATACATAGTATTACATGGCTCAAAAATTGAAATTTGTTTTGAGAAGGGTAGAAAACATTGTGGGAAAAGAAGAAAGTGCGTGTAATCAACATTTTCTCCTTTTCCCATGATGTTTTCAACCCTATCAAAGACAGAAATCATAATTTAAGCTACATTTATCATGTTTGTTGTCTGCAGATACCTTCAATTTTGGTCGAGTCTGAAGTTTTGTCAGGTGGAAAAAACTCTAAAAGCCAAATTTCAAATAACTGTTTAATCATGACATCTACAAGGCCTGTTACCCTTTGACAGTTCAAGGCTATGAACAAGCCACTAAAAGATTTGAACAATGTGTAGAATATTCAGTCAAATTTCACTGTTTGTCCTTTTCAGGGTCAACTCTCCCACAACCCTCTTATTAATTGCCTGCAAATCCATTGTATTGGACCAACACCCTCTATTTTAACTCTTTACCACACACACACAAAAAATTGACTAGTCGCAAATGAAAGCATTTGCAGACGACAATTACGATGTAGTTGAAATGATGGCATTTTTCTTTCAAAAGGCGTTTTCCTCAAGGTCATTAAAACTCTGGACTGTGTGATAAAAGAGTTAATCCTTGGTATTCAACAAAAGAAATTCTGCTAATTAAGTCTGTTACTTGGTAACCAACTACCGACAGCAAGGCGAGCTTAACTTTCAAGTTGGAAACAAAGGTAAAATTTTGGTTTAGTCATACCACAGAATGTGTGTTTGGTTTTTTCAACTCTGATTATAATATAATTACATTGTAGCAGCCAGTACAGCTATTCATGCATTCCTGGAGTTTTTTGTCAGTGCTTTCCACAACTTTCTTTCTAAGCCACCTACTACTACTTCCAAGCTTGAAACATCATTAAAACAATCTTAAGGGCTAGGCATAACAAAAAAATATCTGTATTTAGGCTTTTTTGTTTAGGGTTTCGGTCCGAGATTCTGTAGATACAGTAGTTAGGGATATTTTTTCCAAAACCTTGGGATATTTTTTCCAAAATCTTTTAACATAGACTATGTACCAAAATCAAACCCAACAGATTTTTCTTGCCAATTGCAGCATAAAAAGTTTGGGATCAGCAGCGTGTTCTAGTTAGGGTAGATTTTTTTTGTTGTACTTATTAAGGAATAAATCTTGTAGCAATGACTATCATAGATACCTGATAAGAATTTGGCCAAGCTTGGCTAAAATCAGCAGCCCCTGGGCTTTTAACCCCTGTACATTAATGTTACTGAGCCAGCAGCAAGGCCAGACCACAGATCATTAAGACAATATATTTAGTAATACAAGGTGTAGAGGTCAACCACAAAATCCCAACTTTCAACAATACTGAGAAAGAAGCCTTTTGAAAATATAAGAAGAAAAGGAGGAAATGCTGGTAACCAGCATTTTCTCCTTCTCCCACATTACTCTCTACCCTATCAAGGACAAGGTTTATCTTTTGAGCCCAATCTAAATTGTCTGCAAATGCTTCGAATTTGGACAAGTGGAAGCGCTGTGAATTCATAAAATGGATATGTTTAATGTGGCAAAAGTAAGTACTGCATTTTGAAGGAACTTTTTTTTTTGGGGGGGTGGGGGGGGGGAATGATACAATGTGACAAAAAGCACTAAATAATCTGCATGCACAGAATGTGTAGTCTGAACTTGATCTATATCAACTTTATGATAAAAAAGATGTACTAAGCTGCCTAAAGCTTAAACTACAGCTGTCATTGAATGTGACTTTATACCCCCCCGCCAGCACTTTGACAGTACTTTGTACACAGACGGACATACCGACCAACACACGAACGGATGGACAGACACACAGACAGGCCGATTCTGGTATACCCCCGAAAACATTCGTTTTGCGGGGGTATAGTTATGGAAAGGGACCACTTACCTCCTACCTATCTACCCACTGTCAGTCTTTCAAACAAAAAATAAGCAAATGATTCTATAGCTCCATATAAGAGAGAGTGATGGTATTCTAAATCCTTTATTTCTCTTCCAAACCCCATGTTGCGAGTACTCATTAGAATTGTCTCGATGAGACGATTCTAACGAGTACCCACAACACAAGGTTTAGTGGTGAATAATTAATATTTTCAATTTTGAAATCAAAATCACTCCCTCTGTTTGGAGTTCTGGATACAAAGAAAATCTAAAGCCCAAAGCAGTCAGTAAGGATAGGTGTCAACACAATTTTCAGTTTCATGTACCAGAACCGTCCATATTTAGAGAACAAACAAAGGTCAGATCTGTAGGGACACTTCACCTAAAACCATTCTCACACCCTCAGGCCTTTCATTGCATGAGAAAATCAGTCTTTGTTGTATGCTGCCATCGTGAAAACTTTTTGTTCAAAATAATGTGCAGGGCTCAGAGGAAGGATGTAGAGCTCAACACCTGTAGATTCTGTGTTTGATCCTTCCTGTTTGTTTTTTTTTCATGGGCGTGTACTGGATCCAGGGAATGAATAAGTATAGCTGTTGAAGTGAATTGACTAAATTATGCTGAATGTGGTATTAAAAGATGATCGTTTGATGGAGGCTTAAAATCCTGGATTTAGTAATTATCTCTTTACAATACGACAAAATTTTAGCCTAGTCCAAGACGAAAGCATTTAAGACAACAATTTCAATGTGGCTCAAATGCTGCGACCTTCCTTTAACCCTTTACCCTACAGATACTCATTTCTACGCATTGCTTGTAGGAGCCTTTTGTCACAATGTTTTCTATGCTATCAAAAGATGTCATATACACATAAGAAGTAGCTTCATCCTTGCTGTTATTTAAGGTCAATTAGAGATACCTTAGAAATGCCTTATGGGATAAACAGGATAGAAAATATTGTGGGAAGAGAAATAAGTGTTGGAGGCCTGCAATTCTCTCCTTGTCCTACAATGTCTTCAAAAGGCTTCCTTCCCAGAAGGGTCAATAGAACACTTCCACCTGTCATTTTGTCAGCAGGGAAATTTTGTTGTTTCCCCATTACTTGTCAATGCATTAGTCAGTACTTGTGAACACATTTTCACAGGTTCTGTTCTATTCCAGTATATTAGTTGGATCAATAGAGATACAAATGTACTTGCTACTTCCAGCTTTGTAATACCTTTTACCTATATATAACTTTAACCCTTTACCACACAATACCGACTTTTAATGACCCTTTGAAAACACTGTGGGAAAAGAAGAAAATGCTGGTAACCAGCATTTTCTTCTTTTCTCACAATGTTTTCTACCCTTCCCACAGCAAGTTTTAATTTTTCAGTCCCATTTATTTTGTCGTCTGCAAATGCTTTCATTTTAAACTAGCCTTAAATTTTGTTGTTTGGTAGAGTTAACCCTGTCCCACACAATCAAAAGATTCACCCAATTCATTGAATGGTTTTATATACTGCTTTTAACATTATTTCAGCCTGAATCATATCATGGCAACAACTCACATACTATTCAAAAGATGTCCTAGGTTTTACCAATATTAGGCTAGGCCAAGGTTCTGAAGTGTCTTATCCAAGGAAATCCTCTCAATACCCTGAGTGCTTCAAGTGTACTATTGTTGAGGAAAGGATCCAGTATTTGCCAGACAAGATGATAGACTTATTCATATTGGAAGTAATTAACCCTTTACCACACAATCAAGAGTTCTAATAACCCTGAGGTAATGCTTTCTGAGGTAAAGCATTATGGGAAAGGGAGAATATGCTGGTAAACATCATTTTATCCCTTTTACCACAATGTTTTCTATCCTACCAAAGACGTATCCCATTACTTTGATCCACATTCTCTTTGTTACCTGTAAATACATTACCCTGTGACAAATCTCAAGTTTGGTTGTGTGGTAAAGAACTTCAGATTACAGCTACAACACGGATGTTTCATAATGAAGGATCTTTGAAAAGACAGAAAACAATGTGAAAATAGAAGAAGAAAATGCTGGTTGCCAGCACATTCTCAATGTTTCAGGTAATCATTCAAAAGGCTGTCTTTCTGAAGAACATGAGCTTTTTGGCCACAAAATCCCTTGTTCTGAGGACATGTCTCAAATTGCCAGGCAGAGTTGCACAAGAAAATTGTTTGGTAATGACTGCCTGCCAAATGAAAAATATTTTAGTAATGTGATATGCCAGCATTTCTTACAACTGTATATAGTTTGGCAAAAACGATCAAGGTCACATGCCCCCTCCCCCCTTTCATTTGGATACAACTTTCGGTTTTGACTTTTGCATTTTAGCAGCAGGTCAATACTTGCAGTAACCCCTTTCTTCCCTTTAGAACAATCATTCTTTTTCCTAGTCTTTTTAAATAGGAACCTTTTATAACATTGTGAGAAATGAAGAAAATGCTGGAACCAGCATTTTCTCCTTTTGTCACAAGGTTTGTTTATCCTTTCGAAGCTAAATCATATCATATACATGTGCGTGATTGAATTGTCGTCTGCACATTACTAAAATTTGGAAAAGACCAAAACTCTCTTGGGTGGTAAAGAATGAGGAAGCTCTAGGTGAAGGTGTATGCAGTTATGTTCTATTGTCGTATTATGCAAACAGAGAAACTCTTGCCCACGCGTTTATACATGTATACAAAGTTACCGGATTACCTGAATCTTGCTATTTGAGCAAAGGTGCCGGTCTAGTTTAACAAGTTAAATGTTCATAAGAATTTCAAAATAAATTCTAGTGTATATTTTAATTATTTTAATTTTTCTATCGGTTCTCCTCGTAGCGAATCGCCTAAAAATTACTTATGAATAATTGATAAAATGTCAAAATCCCGGGTTATTCGAACTGGGGTAAAGTTTCAAAATGGCCTCCAAAAAATTTACCGGTAAAATACCTGTAGCGTGCTCAGGTGTTATAAAAGTTTGACAATCGATCGAAATACACAATAACACTCTTTAAAAGTTATCAAAATGGTCAACTTACCGACACAAAATAGCAAAATTATTCCAAGAAACACTCCAAATTTCTCCATTTTGTTGAAATTTATTCTTTAACCAGACGAACTATCCCCGATGTCGCTCAGCGAAGTTGAGAGAAGTAAATCACGTGACCAAGCGTCCTCTAGCGGTATGCGCATAAAAATTCATTGATCATTTGAGTAATCTTGTCAGTCGATAAACAATCGGTAAATTTGGGCGGGAGGCGGGAAATAGTTGTACCTATCGATGGCAGTTTTTCATATTTGTTCGAATTCCTCCAACTTTGACCGAAAAAAATTTCTTTAACTATTAAAATTCACAAAACGATCCGGTGTATCGAGCCTGAAGAAAACGGCTGTTGAAAGTATTGCGGGAAAAGCTAACCAGCGTAAGGGATGTGTTCATACGATCGCTTCCAGCAGTATTTACTTCTGATAACACTATATTTTCTGCTGTATACCAAACGACAAAATGATAGACTAGTCCAAATTTAAAGCATTCGCAGACGACAAAATAAATGTGATTCAAAAATTTAAATTTTATTAGGAAAGGGGAGGAAAAATTGTGGGAAAAGGAGAAAATGCTGGTTACCAGCATTTTCTCCTTCTCCCACAAAGTTTTCTAACGGCTTCTTTCCGAGGGATGTTTAGAGTCGGGATTTTCCGAGGGGTGTTTAGAGTCGGGATCGTGTCGTAAAGGGTTAATCTCATTGTACATATCATTTATTTTTGGTCTACAAACGCTTTCTGTTTCGAAGAGCTTAGAATTTTGTTGTCTGGTAAAGCAGGGACGATTTCCTGGGTAAAGTTTACACTGTTACCTCTCTACCAAACCATAAAATTTTAGACTGGTCCAAGTTGGAAGCATTTGCAGATGACAAAATAAAGGTGACTGAAAATTTGAAATTTGTTCTGAGAAGTGTAGAAAACACTGTGGGAAAAAGGAGAAAATGCTGGTTACCAGCATTTTCTCCTTTTCCCACAGTGTTTTCAAAAGGCTTCTTTCTCAGGGGCGTCAAAAGTAGGGATTGTGTGGTAATGGGTTAAACAAATTCAGTCTAACACAATAGGTGCAATTTCATAGTTAATATGGGCTGTAATATTTCAGCGAAGTTGAGAATGTAGATCAAGTATAAGACATTTTTTTTTTGTAATCTTATCTCGATGTAAACTACAACAACAAATGCAACCATAGTAATGAAAGGGTTTTTACTCTTTACCAAACGACAAAATTCTAGACCGTTCCAAATTGAAAGCACTTGCAGACGACAAAATAAACGTAACCCAAACATTGAAATTTGTTTCCATCAGGGTGGAAAAAAGTTGTTTGTGGGAAAAGAAGAAAATGTTGGTTACCAACAATTTCTCCTTTTCCCATAATGTCTTCAGAAGGCATCTGTCTATGGGTCGTAAAAAACATAGGGGTCCGTAGTTTGAATCCTGTTACCTAGAGACTATGATATGGCTAGCAACATGCCGGAAGTGACATTCTGACATTTGCGTAAAGTGTCGTCTCGGATCAACCGTCGCAAGCTGATCCGAGACGGCACTCCACGACTACATTAGATTTTGTGCTACAATAAACTCTCGCAAAACAGAAAATTAGATCAAAATGGAAAGTGTTGTCTCGGATCAGCCTGGGCGGAGTGCTCAGGCTGATCCGAAACGACACTTTAAGCAGATGTCCGACTGACCCTTATCGCGTGTTGCAAGCCATATAATTATATCTATGTCAGAATGAAGCTACGGAACTCTATGGCAAAATCCAGGTATTGTTTGATTAAGGGTTAAATGTGGTGTCACACTGTGCTTGAAAGTTGACATATACCGTCCCTGACTGCAAAGGTAGTCTACATTCCGATCGCTGTCTACATCGTTGGAGCTTTTTCAACTCCGAGGCTGCATGCTAACAAACATACGATCCCTGTCTACACTGAATGGTGTCCATTTATATCAGAGCTCGATGTGTCTACAAACTCTACATGGTTCGAACTTTTACAATCTCGAAGCTTTTAACGAAAATGTAGATCAAGATCAGACTTTACAAATTGCGAACTTGTCACACTGCTGTTTTGTCTGTCTTTTTTTCTTTTGCCGATCCCCAATGGCTCAGTCGGTAGCGTGCAAGACTTGAGGACAGGGGGTCGTGGATTCGATCCCCGGCTCGACCAATTTCTTTCCGAGGACTGATGATAGTCACTGCGAAAAGATTCATTTCTCTCCCAATCGTCGACAGTTGTTTCGACGATGGTTACGTGAGAAAATTGTGCGGAGTATTTATAAAAGAAACCCCTAGAGAGCATGGATAGGTGGACTGGAACAGTTGGCAAACGCTTCTGTTAATGTGTAATTATCTGTTTTTTAACCCAATACCACACAATCCCTACTTTTGACGCCAAAGAAGCCTTCTGAAAACACTCCAGGAAAAGGAGAAAATGCTGGTAACCAGCATTTTCTCCTTTTCCCACAGTGTTTTCTACGCTTCACAAAACAAATTTCAAAGTTCCAATCACATCCATTTTGTCGTCTGCAAATGCTTTCAATTTGAACAAGTCTATAATATTGTCGTTTGGTAATGAGTTAAACTGCACAGAACATGCAGTACGATCTTGGATCTACACTGTCCAATGACAAGATATTTTTTTTCGAGTTTGAAATATCGACATTAAGTTTTCGCCATCGGCTTGTAAGTTTCGTCGAATTTATTTAGCAGGGCAAAAATTAAGATATCTGGAAGCGGTAAAAGTTGGAACAAGGGAGATAACACTGTCAAATATTTTCTGGAAATACCTTTCTTATCTCCCCTGAGTCGTTATGTTATCACTGAAACATCTGTTTAATTATAAAATGAACACAAACTTTCGGCGGTACAACCGCCTTCTTCAAGTGTGATCCTGTGATCACAGGATCACACTTGAAGAAGGCGGTTGTACCGCCGAAAGCTTGTGTTCATTTTATAATTAAATGTTACATATCTCAGGAAGAGGATATATCATGGAAGCGTCTGTTGATAAATATATGCGTAGCGTTTAATACGAGCGAAAGAAAATAAAAGAAATAATGAAATTAAGATAGTTCTTATAATTAAATGCATGCTAAAATAGATTTGTGTGTAAGTACACTGTATAAATAAATAAATAAATAAATAAATAAATAAATAAAAAATTTTCCGTTAATGAAAATTAAGTTTGGAAAAAAATAAAAGTAGTTCAATGTCCGATATCCGCATTATGAAAAAAATGTTTTTCTATCTCTCTCACACAGGCCTATTTTTAGTTGTCAACCTCTTGCATTTCAAGTGTTTACAAATTCGTCAATTTATTTCGCAAATTTATTCTAACCCTTTACCTCGCCTGGAAATTATTTTTTAACAACAATATCGAGGAAAGATTTTCAAAACAAGTGAGAAAGCAGGAGAAATGCTGGTAATCGGCATTTTCTCCGTTCCCTAAGTCAAATCGTATCAATTGAACCATATTTTTTTTGTGTCGTCTGCGAATGATTTAACCCTTTCCCAAACAAGCCCTTGTTTTTACGTGTCTGCAGTAAAAGTCTTTTGAAAATACTGTGGGAAAGGAGAAATTGCTCGTAACGAGCAATTTCTCCTTTTCCCACAGTGTTTTTAACCCATTTGGAGAACTTTCTGCCATTTTTATCAAATTTGAAATTATCGTCTGCAAATTCTTTGAGTTTGGAAGAGTCTAAAATTTGTCGTTTGGGAAAGGGTTAAATCAGAATAAATGCTTTATTTTATTTTTAGTCGTTTACAATCAAATTTGTATGAAAAAGGCTAAATATGGAAAGATTTGATACTAAATATGGACACTATTTTTGATAATCTTATCTGACCCTGATAAAAGGTCAACACCCGTGGTTAAAAATGTATCTGCTACCCGCCTTACAGCACCCATAGCCGAAAATAGGGGCTTTTACGGACGGCACAGACCAAAGATCAGGCTGTATAGAACGTGCAGTCTAATCTTGGATCTATACCGTTCCCTAGTTCACCCTGTCACAGATAAGCCTTGAGTTTTACGGCTCTGAAGTTGAAGGCATTTGAAAACAGCATTTTCTTTCTTTAACAGTTCCCTCAAAGCTTTCCACCCATTATCTCCCGCTAAATGGCATTCTATAAATACTCAGCTATCTAATTTGGGCATCCTGGATACAGAGCCGAACCACTGTCCTACGCGACAACAGTTACTTTGAATTTCAAACTAAAATAAAGGTTTACTCAAGAAAACGCTACCTAGGCGTGCGATTCACTCAGCTGTGATCAGCAGTTTAGAGAAATCAGGGGCTAAAACAGGCCTGTTTTTTCCTTAAACGTATTGATAAAAACCATTTTCTCCACTGTGATCGTGACCGGCAAAAAAGTGGTTCAATTTCTTACCATTATCTCCCGCTAGATGGCATTTTACAAATACTCATCCATGTAATTTGGGCATCCTGAGTACAGAAGCGGACTACTTTTCTACGCGACAATAGTTACTTTGAATTTCAAACTAAAATAAACATGTTCTCAATAAAACGCTACCTGGCGTGATTCATTCATCTATGATTAGCAGTTTAGAGAAATCTGGAACCAAAACAGGCCTGATTTTTCCTCAAACGTATTGCTAAAATCCATTTTTTCCATTGCTACTTTGTAGCGCGTATTACCCCCAATCTCCCCAATATCGGGGAGTGATGCGTCATATAAGACAGGTCGAATCTTCGAAGAATATGACATGCGCAGACTACTATTTCTTACTCAAGCCAATACATTACCGCAACATCTGTCACCAAAAAGCTGTTGCAGGGGACAGTTCGTAATAATCCGAGTTAATATTCTTTTATCGAAAGAAATGTTTAATCAACTCTAGTGCTTAGTAGAATATAAATCGCAAAATCTACTAAAAAAAAAAAACGAGATCATATTATGTGAAGAATAATTGAAATAGAAAGAGTTAACCAAGATTGAAATAAAGAGTGACGAAACGGAATTTCACAATCTAACGGATTGCAACTTTTATCATTGATCACTTGCGGGTGCCAAAAGACGTTATAAATATACTTTACAACAATATGCAAGCTTTCTGGCATGGAAAACGACGTGAGCAATAATACTCTTTATGGAGAATAAAAGGTATATTTACGCGGGCAGGAACATTACAACAAATATGAGGAAGGTACCCGCGATACCAGTAAATATGGATATAAAGACAAAGTTGGCCGTTGTGATATTATTTAGTGCTGTGATAAGTTTGTGTCTTATCGTTGTTGTTCATAGACAGAAGAGAAACGAGGCTTTACAGTCTGAAGCTGTTTTAAATTCTGTAAAAGATGGAAAAAATGTTAAAGAAATGCTTATCAGCAAAGATAAGAATGTATTTAAACTGGAACAGTTTGAAAAAGGTGGAGAAAGGAAGGAGATAATGGATCAAGAAAATGATCCACATGTGGAGCGAAAAGGGGGAGAAGAAAACGGCAATGTTAGAAAAGAAATGATTGACGATGATAAATATGAAGAAAATGAAGATGGAAAAATAAACGACGAAAAGGACGATAATGCAGAGCTAGGAAAGGAAGGGGACGAAGGTGGAGAAGAACCGAGGGAGGATCGTAGCAATAGAAAAGATATTGACAATGAAGTGAAAGTTGAAGAAGAAAATAAATTTGATGATAATGAAGAAGAAGTAAAAGACAACGGTGAAGAAAAAGAGGAAGAAGAAGACGGTCAGTTTGCAGATTTTCATGACGCCGAGAAGTATTTTAAATACGCAAACTTACAGGTGGTTGAGGAAGAGGAGGATGACGGTGAGCCGGACGAAGATGACCCAGAAGATGGCGAGGAGCATGAAGCATTCGGAGAGGAAAATGTGGATGATGATGACGGGGAACCAAATGCTCCGAATGAATTGTTTGATGACGGTGAGGATGAGGAATATAAACCCATTGACGTTAAAACAGGGAAGGAAAACATCGAAGATTTTAAAAGGGATGAAATAAATGTAGTCGAAAAAGATGAAAATGGGCGTGCTCATGAACTCGGAGTAGACGATGAAGATATTAAAAATGTTGATGACGATATAAATAACGATATTGATGTTGATGACGATGGTAATAAAGGTGATCCAATTGGAAGAAAAAAATCTGATAATGATGATAATACGGATGATGGAAATGATGGAGATGGGAATGCCGGTGATGTCGATGACAGAGATGATGATGAAAATGATGACGAGGATGATAATGATGATGACGACGGGATTGTAGAAGAAGAAACGGATACAGAACATAAAATTGTTCACGACGAGACTTGATGAAAACATACAGTAGAGAAAAACAGTTATTCCAGCTGTCATGTTTCATGGTGCTTTATCTATACGACTTAAGTTTTACTCAATTGTTAAAAGCTACTTTCGGTTACGGGCGACCCTTTATTACATAATCTCAGGTTTTAATTATCCAGATGGGAGGGAGACTTTTGAAAACATCACGGGACAAAGAGAAAATGCTGTGTACTTTCGTAGACAGCCAAAATTTAAGAAGACTGTCAAGTTCTTGTCCTAGATCTTCACAGCCTGAAAGTCGCCCACTCTTTACCTACAACAAAAAATAGCCATGTCCAAATCGAAAGCATTTGCAGATGGCAAAGCAAATGTGATTCAAATTTAAGGGTATATCTTTTTGAAACCGTCTTACCAAACAATCCCGACTTTTAACGACCCTGGAGAAGAAGCCTTTTGAACAATTTTGGGAAAAGGAGAAAATGCTGGTAATCAGCGTTTTCTCCTTTTTAAAAACAAAAAAAAAAAAATCCCAATTATAAACAAAATCAGTTTGATTTTTTTGTGTCATGTTTATTTCATCGTCTGCTAATACCTTTTAATTGGATAAATCTATATTTTTGCGTTTGGTAGAGAGTTTGAAAGGGGGCTGACAAGTTTTTATTCTGTATAGGCAATTTTCTTGTAAAACACCAATACAAACAACTAGATTTACATGTATTTTTGTTTTCAGTTGTGCAGAACTTACATTTAGCAAAAAAAAAGGTTCAAATTCTGCTGGTCGCCTTGCAATCAGTAATTGCGTCTATTCAGTCTACAAAATCGGATATGACGTCATCATACTGATTTAAATATGAATCCACATAGCCTAATCAACACACGTTATTTATCTTGTGACATTCCCATATATCTTTGCGAACGTCTTGTTAGAAAATGTAATGTACCTGAAGAAGATACGTAGCCATTTAAGAAAATATCAAAAACAAATAGTTATGGGGTTTTTTTTTTTTTCATCATTACTGACGATTTGCCAGCTATCGCCTTATTTCATGCAGTGATACATAGTTTTCTCCCTTTTTTTTTAAAGACTGCAGAGATTATGAAAGTATGCATAGGTCACTTTCATGGGGTACAAATAAATTGTAGAATAATGTTTTTTGAAAGCCTCATTGGTCAGAGTCGATAAAACACGGGTACGTTTGTTAAAGTGGCAACTCTTAGGGCGCCAAATCGGCTACGTAAACTCGAACGCTTGTGAAAGTCGAAAAGTACATTTCACTGAAGCTAAGAAAGTTTTCTTTTTGTCCTAGACGCTGATCTAAATTATGGGAAGGCATTGATACAAGATTATACTGCAGGTTTTGTGCAGTCTGATCTTGAACTATTATGTCCACAAATGTCTATGCCTAAAATATCAAAAGGATTAACTCTTTACCAAACGACAATGTCGCTCAGATGTTTCCAAATTGAAAACCTACGCAGACGACAAGATACTTGTAGATGTGATTAACTTTTTACCACACAATCCCGACTTATAAAACCCCTGGGAAAGAAGCCTTCTGAAAACATTGTAGGAAAAGGAGAAAATGCTGGTAACCAGCATTTTCTCCTTTCCCCACTATGTTTTCTACTCTGTCAAAGGAAAATTGCACCATTTGAGCCACACTGAAATTGTCGTCTGCAAATGCTTTCAATATGGGCGGGGCTAAAATTTGGCGTCTGGTAAAGAGTTAAAGTGATGGCACTTGTTCCTGACAGTGTGGAAAACATCATGGAAAAAGGAAATCCCAGTATTTTATTTTCTCCTTAGTCCACAATGTTGTAAAAAGCCTGTTATTCAGGGTCACTTAAAACTCTTGAGTTGTTTTGAGATGATTTAAATGAAGATCTTTATCCTTGGCTAATAGGTCATGAAATTACAACAATTACCGGTTTCCTCTGCGATTGGTACATACTAGTTAGTAATTACGCTGAACTGTTAGATATTTGATTAAAGGTGGCCCTTCAGAATTCGGGACAAAAACTTTACAAAAAATACAAAAATATCATCCTTATACTCCCAAAGCCTTATAATTGTAATTCATAAAACCCCAGTCGTCGTAAACCATCCGAAAACAAGAGAATTCAGAGATTTACTACGGCCCAGGTCGACATCGACGGGAAACACATTCTATTTTTACATGAGCAACTCGCTCATTTACATACCGGAAATACACAGACGAAGCTTTAAACATGGCGTCCGAAAAAGATATTTTGAAAAATAATTACATGTTTGTTATGTAATGGAATTTAAGCATCATTAGTCACGTGCCAGTCACTTAACTTTCCAACAATGCTTTTTTTTTTTTATTTTTGGTGCGAAATCTAAAAATAGCTTAAGAGGCCACGTAACCTTTTAAGGGAATACCATAATTTTTTTTTTTGTAATTTTATGAATCTTAATTATTGATGATTTGTATTGTTTTTTCATATAGTTTTTGATTTGGTGTGATGTGAAAATTCTAAATACCCACCTTTAAAGCCGTTTTCGATATTGTTTCGGATAGGCCTAGATCTATATGTTTCCATGCTATTTTCCTAGAGTTTCTTTTACCAGTAGTACTTTGGGCAATATTCTTCCCAAGCCACAGGCTATTTTCCCACATAACCTCAGTCGAAACGATGGTTAGCGATTAGAGAGGGATGGATCCTGTTGCTGACTATCATCAATCCTCGGAAATAAATTCGCCGAGCAGGGGACTCAGACCACCGACCCCATGACCTCAAGTCCTGTATGATGACAACTACACTACCGGGGCATGGCCATTGAAATCGGTGTCGATGGAAAGCATGGAAGTGAATGTAACCGTTATCTGCGCATGTCATATTCTTCAAAGATTAGAAATGTCTGATAAGACGCATCACTCCCCCAATTTTTAGGCCAGGGAATCCCTCTCAAGGGATTCCCTGGCCTATAGGGATCGTAAGCTGCCTATTCGGACAAAAATGTTGGACGGTGTGTCCACTCTATATCGCTGAGTCCGCCAAAACAACTAGTTTCCCAAGTATATACAGAGATTGTTTATCACACGGTTTGAATGCTTTCCTTTCCTCAAAGCTTTTATCTACAAAACGCCATGGAATTGCAAGGATTACAATCCTTTAATAACAGACGAGTGTGTGATTTTTATCCCGCTTTTGTCATTAACACTGACCTAATAAAGGCGTAACCTAATGAACTTAGCTTTATCCGGCAGTTGTGTATTCCTACGCGCTATGTACGGTTAATATCTATAACGCTCTCTCTTGCACTCCGGATCATTCACATTCAGGTACGGTGAGATTAATGAACGACGAATCTGCTCGGAGTTTGTCTATAACGTTGTGTTGACATTTGAACATGTGTGTCACAAAACGCGTCTTCGCTAAAATACATATAGAATATTGGCCCGTGTTATGTTTATCACTTTTTCTTATGTATATCGACTAAATCTAGGGTACTTCAGCGGAATGCTCGAGAAATCGTCTCGAAACTGCTTGGCCCGTGTTATGTTTATCACTCCGGAGAAATCGTCCCCTGGAGACGATTTCTTTGGTGAAATCGTCCCCAAATAAAATTTTAGAAAAATCGACCCCAACATCAAATTTCATCCATATCGTTAATCAAGTTTTCTATAAGAATATTTTTGAAATTTCGTTGTCTTTAGTATGTACATTATGTGTATTAGTTACCTTTATCCAAGAGTTATTTGGTAGTTTTGTCATTGTTTATACTGCCTATTTCACACTGATAGGACGTATTTCGCACCTTTTACACCTGTCACAAATAGATAACACCTGTGTGATTCTTAAAAATGTCTTTGATTGACTTTGATTTGAAACCAAATAAATGCTTATAATTTTTTTCTGTAGTAGTTCGCTTGTCATTTAATGTATTTTTTTTTTTATCCCTCTCTCTCTCTACTAGTGTCATATGACATACCTGTGACCAATACCATTTAGCAGGGGCATCAGTGTCTCTGTCACACATATTTCTAGTGTTCACTAGGGCTTGTGTGCATCCGAATATTTCCGGTCCATAACTTCTACAATTGTGGATGGATTGGATGGATTTCAAAATAATTTGGCACAATTGACCTCCATCACGGTTAGATGTGTCATTTGAAACATCTGTTCAAGTAGGCTCAAGATCAAGGCCACATTGAAGGCCAATTTTTCGTCCGAACTAGAACTTCTACATTTTTGGATAGATTCCGATATAAATTAGCATAATGCATTGTTCTCCATCATGAGTAGAAGTTCCCTTTGAAACATTTATTCAGGTCCAATGTCTAGGTCAAGCTTGAGAGTCAAGTGTTCGCGGGCTTGACACAAGTTGTCCTTGGACAACGATTATGAATTAGGATTAACGTCTTTTTATATTATGTAGATATAAGTATCGAAGCTCAAGTCACTGTGACTTGTCCGTAAAATAGGCAAGTAAAATAGGAAAACCGAGCCAAATCGTTTTCCCAAAACAATACAACCTTTTCACAGTATTTTATTGAGAAAATATTTTGGCTAAAAGAGAATTCGCTTGTAACAAGCAATTCCTCCCGATTTCCCCAAAATCTTACTTTTCAATATACATGAAAAACTACTTTGGATTTTCATCTACAACTTCCTTCAAATATGACCACTTCAAAATTTCGTCGACTTGTGGAAGGTAGAGACAACATGACCAACTGCCGTATCACTCCAATCTTTATAATTCATTACATTTTACCTTGATAACTATCTTACATGTATTTTCATTGAAATCAATAAAAATAAATATGTTCTTGCGTCATAAATGTAAAAAATAGCGTCATTCAGGACTACAAGACATCACATGTCTCAGAAAGTTTAGAAAACCAAAGTTGGTATTGCACCGATTGAATAGTTCAATTTTGACTTGGGACTGTTTACAAGCACGACAAATTACTAAGTATTCTAAGCCATTATCAAGCACCCCATAACTGTAAGCACATGCCTAGCTCTGGCTTAATTAGTTTCTGACCGGTGCTTTCTAGTATCACTTCAAAATTTCCTGATAAAACCAAGAATTCCAGGGGCTTAGTGGAATCCACTTGTATCCCTGTCCGTCTACCTGTTTGTATTAATTAAAATTGACCTCATGTGTTGTTTCGTATCCTCAATTTCCTGGCCTCCAGTACTATCAGTACTTTGATTTTTTGTAGTAATACGCGCTAATAAAGTAGCAATGGAGAAAATGGCTATTATCAATACGTTTGAGAGGAAATTATGGCTGTTTTCGCTCCAGATTTCTCTAAACTATAATACTTTAGCTGATCATACTTCAAGGAGTCGCACCAGGTAGCGTTTTAATTGAGTAAACGTTTGTTTTAGTTTGAAATTCAAAGTAATAGTTGTCGCGTAGAAAAGTAGCCCAGGTCTGTACCTATAATGCCCAAATTAGATAGATGTGTATTTGTAGAGTGCCATTTGGCGGGAGGTAATGGATTATAATGAACAACTACTACTTTTCACACACTATTTTCGAAAAGCACGGACGTGCAAAAAGAAAATTGTCGTAATATTGCACATGATAGATCAATTATTTACTAGACAACAGCAAAGATAAAGGCCTAATATTGAATAAATGGCAGACGATTGCAACTGGCTCTGGGAGGACAATATTAGTTGTACGGTCAAGGCGAGGTGGCGACATGATTCAGCACAGCCGTCCCCTGCCATCTGACTGTACAACGAATTTATTATACTGCAAAGTTTCACCCTTTCAATTCGCGTTAAGCGAAATTTTCTTTGTTTTACAATCTCACGAATCGAGTATACTGACGATATGGAAATTCCCTTCCGAGTGTCCAAATTCAATGAAAACTGACGTCGCTGGAAACTGACGTCAGTAAAACGTGCAGCTCGGTGGTCTTATCTATAAATGCTCCAGAATTTTTTAAATCTGAATGTACCACAACTTCTGATTGGCTGAACCATTTGGTTCAGCCAATCAGAAGTTGTGTTACGTTCAGATCCAGAAAATCTTGGAGAATAAGATGAAGAATGCTCTCAAGAATTGTTGGTGAATATGGACCCAGGTTACAAGTGAAGCGCAATGTTTACTTCTAGCCTTGCTGTTTGTTGGTTCATGGTCCGATCTAGAAAAAGTCATGAATTTGAACGGAGTACAGAATTAATCACCTAATTAGTCGCCGCGCAGAAGCGCGCGAGTATATTTTTCATAGTTTTTCGAGTTAGGACATGGATAGTGGGAATTTCGTTTTTATAGGGGTATTAGGTTAACAAGGAATCTTTCTAACGTTACTTCGCCTTAAACTGGCTTTTTAATTCATTCTTAAACTACGAAATTGCAATACGATACTATTTTTGTTCTATTAATACTTACAACATCAAAAAACCGCCTAATTATTTCTTTTATTGTCGCTATTCGTGAGAAATGGACTCGTCCACATAAATGTCTTGTTTCCATTGGTCAAGGCTGTACGGGTTTCCAGTCATTTCGTACCTTGTTAATTTCGTACCTAGGTCATTTCGTACGATTCTGGTTACTTACTTACTTATACTTTCAATTTTGGTCATTTCGTACCCAGTTGGTCGTTTCGTACAACCTTCGTACACAGGTTTAATTATCATTTTGATTATTTTGTAGATAGTTTTTCCTACTATTTGTGTGTTTTTTGTTGAATGACCACTGCTAAAATTGTGCATTGCTGAAATTGTGCTAAATTCCGCCGAAGAACGGGTATGATGATTATGATTGTATCTGACCATTATTGGTTACTTATCTCTAAGTTTAGTTTTTTCAACAAAGATAGTTTAGAACTCCTTTGTTTATTTCTCAACGAGCTCTGCATAAATTTAATTTGTGGAAAAAATCTGGAGAGAGGCCACTTTTTCGCTGTGTTGTTCATAATGATAAAGCGCGATGCAAAACCATGATTCTTTATGAACACTGTTCACCAAACACTATAGTCTTACTTTTTCCACACTACTAGCGAATTTTCCACCATTTTTGCAGCTTTTTAAATTGTCATCTGCCACCTCTTTGAATTTGGAAGAGTCTGATATTTGTCGTTTGGAAAAGAGCTAAGAGAGCGCTGTGCTAGGGTATTAGATACTGTAACAGAAGACAAGTTTTGATATAGGTTACTATTCACATAATTTCATAATGTGTTAAAAAAATCTGCTGATGAAAACTGACATTTACTTACTTGCCCCGGCTTTCTTGAAGCATTAAACAATTTTTTTTGCGGCGACTTTGATGCTTTGCATCAACTTTTTCTTGTTATTCTCTAATTTCATCTTTATCTTAGTGCCATAGAAAATATCATGTGGTTTAACCCAGTCATGTGAAAGAAAATCCACCTTGACCTTCACCGCTTTGTTTAAGTATTTAATTCATTTGACTTCGATGGTTTTCCTATACTGATAAAAAACACTATAACTCGATATATTTAGCGCCAATTTGAAGTCACATGATTTGAAAATATTGCCACCTGGCATAACAGAATAACTAAATACATGTACATCATCATCCATGTTTTTTAAAGTGAAACTGCGTCTAATGAGGGATTTTAGGGGGTGGGGCAAATGGTGTCAAGCATGTTACAAGTGCCGATGACATGTTTTTCACTTCCGGTACATTTTTCTTCCATTCCATTCTTCTATTGTTTTCAATTTTGGAAACCGAAGTCGACTAAGGAATAGACGTGTTCGGGTCAAGGTATTTAAACTCGAATTAAACACCAGACTAGCCGCTAGAGGGCGCCTTTTTTGTTGTGACGGAAAAATACTGAATGCCTCGAAGCAATATGTACCGTGATATCGTAGCTATACTTCCATTTCAAAGTAAAATCCTTCTATATAAGTAGCATATGCTTTAAAAATGTACGGGTCTACAATGTTGTTTACTAAGGATTTAACCCTCAATTATACAATTCAATCTTTCTTTTAGTGACTCCCAGGAAGAAACTTTTTCCGATATGTTTTTCACCCTTTCAAGAATAAAACACATCATTTAACTTATATTCACTTGTTTTTGTTCGTGCAAATTCTTTCGATTTAGGCGATTTTTTGTCGATTGGTACAAACGATTTACCACTTGTTTTGTTACTACGTACATGCTTGTAGCAATTAATTTAAGGGCGATAAAAAAGATAAGCCAGAGCGTAATGGATGAATAAAAAGCGTAAAATATAAAATTTATTGTGCTCTTCATGATGCAAGTTTTATTGGTTTATGAAAAATTTAGATTTTCAATTGGTGAATTTGAAAAGTTTAAATACAAAAAAAATCTGCAGGCATTAAGAATGACAATTTTCACTCTTGACTCATTACCACACATTCCCGACTTTTAGCGACCCAGAGAAAGATAGCCTTTGATAACATTGTGGGAAAAGGAGAAAAATGCTGGTAACCAGCATTTTCTCCTTTTCCCACAATGTCTTCTACCATTTCCAAGACATATTTCAATTTTAGATTCACATTTATTTTGTCGTCTGCAAATGCTTTCAATTTGGACTGTTCAAGACGACAAAATTCAAGGCTGGTCCAAACTCAAAGCATTTGCAGACGACAAAATCAACCTGACTCAAAAATTGAAATTTACTTTCGGGAAAGGCTGAAAATGTTGTCCCACATTGTTTTCAAAAGCTATCTTTCTCAGGGTTTTGAAAATTCGGGATTGTGTGCTAAAAGGTTGAACCGCTATTTTAACTCATTACCAAACGATAAAATTTTAGACTGGTCCAGATCGAAAGCATTGGCAGACGACAAAATAAATGTGACTAAAGAATTGAATTTGAACGGAAAAAGCATTGTATATCTAGGAAAAGGAGAAAATGCTGGTTACCAGCATTTTCTCCTTTTTCCACAATGTTTTCAAATGCTACTTTCACAGGGGTGTGAAAAGTCCGGATTTTGTGGTAAAGGGTTAAATGGATGGGGGTACCCTGTAATGTCGATTCGTGTAGCATCGTCTTTCACCGCCGAAAAACGTACAGATTCGGCCAGGACTCGGGTGATTTGTAGACGAATTGCCGTTAAATGCTGGTTCCCCGCATCGATTACGGATTAGTCCATTATCTCCCGCTAGATGGCATTCTATAAATGCTCATCTATCTAATTTGGGCATCCTGGGTACAGAACCGAACCACTTTCCTAAGCGACAACAGTTGCTTTGAATTTCAAACTTAAAATAAACGTTTACTCAATTAAACGCTACCTCGTGCGATACACTCAGCTATGATCAGCAGTTTAGACAAATCAGGATATAAAACAGGCCTCATTTCTCCTCAAACCTATTGATAAAAGCTAGTTTCTCCATTGCTACTTTATAGCGCGTAATACTACAGTTTCCCGATTTTGGGGAGAGTGATGCGTCATGTAATACAGGTCTAATCTTGGAAGAATATGACATGCGCAGACAACGCAGATTAACCGAGTCTTGGCCGAATCCGTGCGATGAAAGCCGATGTGACACGAAGCCCATTATATTCTAGTGTGTCCTTACCTTGAATGAAAGAAAATCTGTAGTCAATAGTATAAAACCACAAAGTTTGATATTTCTAAGTTTTCTTTGCCAATGAACGCCGCTTCTGCATTCTTTGTAGCCTCCACTGCATGGAGTGGTCAGGTAATGTAGACCCAGATCAGACAACACGTTCTGTACCGTCTGCTGATTTAGAGCGTTCCGTCTGATCTTGGATCTACACTTTTCACAATTTACTTGATTCCTTATGTAGACTTGCAATAGGCGACTTTTGACAATAAACTTACCCCATTACCACACAATCCCTACTTTTGACGACCCTGAGAAAGAAGCCCTTAGAAAACATTGTGGGAAAAGGACAAAATGCTGGTAACCAGCATTTTCTCCTCTTCCCACAACGTTATCTTCCCATCACAAAAGAAATGTCAGATTTTCACTACCTTTTATTTTGTAGTCTGCAAATGCTTTCAATTTGGAACACTATGATTTTGTCTTTTGGGAAAGAGTTAACACGTAAGTCATGGAGTATGCAACATTAAATACCGTTTTAATTAATTGCACACAAGTTAAACTATCTTGACTAAAAGGAGAAATCGATAGTCACCATCAGTCTTTCTAAAGCCACAATCTTTTTCCCAAAAGGTCGCCTGTAACGTTATACAAGATATTAAAAAAATAGTGAATCAAGGGGTGGGCGTAAAGGAATTAAACTCTTTACCAAATAATAAAACTTTGAATTTTTTTTTGCAAATCAAAAGCACTGGCAGATGACAAATTTAATATTGTTGAAATACTTGGGTTTATAATTGAAAAATCATTGTGGGAAAAGGAGAAAATGCTGGTTACCAGCATTTTCTCCTTTTCCCACAATGTTTAAAAAAAAAAAATCATAAAAAAATCTGGATTAATTATTCATAGGATAAGTTATTCGGCGCACGGCAAAACTGTTACTATGGATACACAAGGTTTCTCAAAATGGCGCTGAGGGCCACTTTATCCTGATCGTAGGCAGAGTCACCTGCCACATTGTAATTCTCCCTTGGGTCGGTACGATGGTCATACAGCTCTACGTCATCTGTGCCAACGGTTGTCCAGTTGGGATAGCCGTTGTTAAACAAGGCCCACTCGGTATACCGGAAATCCGGTGTCCTGATGGTATATCCCATGTATTCATCCGCGCCTTTATTTTTCCTCCTCGTGTTTTGGGAAATGGCTCCATCTTTCAATATTGCCGACGAGTTTGTCACCAAGGGCATTAGGCTAACTCCTTCGGTACAAGTGCGAACGTTACTGGAATCATCTGGGCATGCAGTGATAGTCGGTAGACCGGCAGCCTCGACCAATGTCGGGAAAATATCCACAAACTCCACTATGGACGAAGAGACGATGCCGCTATCTGTGATGCCTGGGATGTGAAACATTAATGGCGTCCACAGGGATTCCTCAAAATTGGTCTGTTTACACCAGAGATTGTGCTCACCGAGATGCCAGCCATGGTCTCCCATTAAAGCAATAATAGTGTCGTTTTCGAGCCCAAGGTCTGTTAATTTCTGTACAACTTGACCTACTAACGAGTCCACCCACATGATGGCGCCAAAATAGGCCTTCCGGAGTTCTTCCGCTTTTGAATCCGACAACGAGGTGTTAAAATGTCCCGTGGCATTGTCGGCTTTTATGTCGTCATATTTCCGTAATTCGGCATACCCATTCCATGCCAGATTTGGCATATCGTCGGGGACATAGGGATTATCGGCTAATCCCACTGCGCCACTTATCTCGTAATCTTCCATGAAATAAATCGGTAAATGTGGCTTATGAAAACCCACAGCAAGGAAAAAACTGTCGTTCTCGTACGTTCCGCCAGCAACAAATTCCTCCAGGGTACTTTCCGCTATTCCAGCGATGGACGTGTCTTCCAGAGGCCGATTGTTAAGTTTGGTGTCGTTGTTTAAGACAACCTTCGAGCTAAGCGAAGTGTCCTCCCGATATTTTTTTGATGGATTGTAGAACGAGGTCCAAGATGGCGGATCGTCGGCTGTCCCAGATCCGCCATTGTGGAAAATCTTGCCTGTTCCTATTGAAATATAGCCATTGTCCTTGAAATATTCCGGAATCGTTGAAAAGTTACCACCAGCAGTCCGGAAGTACGTGTCAGTGTCGTATGTTTTCGTGGTGTCTGGTCTCCGGCCTGTAAGTAATGATGCTCTACTGGGCCCACAAACCGCTTGTTGCACGTAGGCCCGCTTTAGTACCAAACTTCTTGCCGCTAAGGCGTCCATATTTGGTGTACTGATACCCGAGTACATGTTATCCCTCTCTCCACTTAGGAAGGAGAGTTCCGGTCTCATGTCATCCACCATAATGAAGAGAACATTTTTTGTAGTCGAAGAAGTTACACCATCAACTGACATTAAGACAGACACCGCCAAGAAAAGTAGACTTCCGGTTTGACTCGCGAAATGCATCACTGCTCTGTTGCTTTCTGTTTTGTATGACAGTCTTTTTATTTTTCAGTGTATGTGTGAAACTCAGAAATAAAATCTGTGTTTACTATTTTCTCCGGCCTTTCTGATGGGTGTGTGGCTACTCATGAAGTGTGGGCAGTATATATACTGTCTAGTTTGACGTAAAAAAATCATCGGCGTGACCAACATGTTGTTTTTTTTTTCATCCTTCGTTAAACCCATTACCATACAATCCCTACTTTTGACGCCCCTGAGAAAGAAGCCTTTAGAAAACAATGTGGGAAAAGGAGAAAATGCTGGTAACCAGCATTTTCTCCTTTTCCCACAATGTTTTCTACCATTCACAAAACAAATTTCAAATTTTCAGTCACCTTTTTTATTGAAAAATTGAAATTAATTTCCAGCATGGTAGAAAACACCGTGAGAAAAGGAGAAAAATGCTGGCTACCAGGAGTCCGCGCAGGCTGACCTGGGCATAAATTTTTCACCATTGGTCAATTTTCTGTATGTCCACGGTTCATTTTACCTAATGATTAAATTGTTAAAAAATGGCTATTACAATACAATACAATACAATACAATACTCTTATTGTAAATAAAGGCCACCGGCCCAAAATACATCATTACTGAAAATATGCATAACCATAGCATGGTATACGTCCCCTTACTTAATGATACAGGGTGTCCGGAAAGTAAGGCAACATTTTCGTACTTTTATATTTTGGCTTAAAATATAAAATAAAGAGATGAAAAATATATATACATGTAAATGAAACGTGTAAGTTTTTTTGTGTGATAATTTAATTGAATTTTCATAACAATTTGCGCTTTTATACAGATTTCACTTCAAAAGTCCTTTTGCGGTCATTGGCGTCATTTTAGTATAATTAATGATGTTTTCACGTCAATGTGACGACCTTTTACACTCTTTCCTTTCCGAAAACACACAATGAAATTTTCACTCACTCTGAAATGCATTCAAATACCAATCATACTGTTTTTACTAGAAGGATTTTTTTAACGACGGGTCTGGGTTGTTTAGGTTGGGATCCTAAACCTTTGACTTCAACACACTGCAAAGGAGGAAGTCATGCAGTTTAAGGTTGAGTTTTGGACTGTGTGCAGGCCACGATATTCGACCATGTCTTACCTCCGGATATCGTTTCGACATTACCCTATATCACCGAACATATTATAAACAAAGGTCTGCCACAGATTTAGATGTGTGTGGCGTAACACTTTCCTGCATAAACCAATTGCTTTGCAATGAGGAATGAGGGCGACTTTATTCTGATTTCAACATGAGCGACTTCTTGCTGTTAGTTTAAAAGGTCAAAGGTTGACAGCCTCAACCAAGACAGCACAGCCATATTGTTAAAGACCACTAACAGTGAAATAAAGAAGATTGATATTGAAATGTGTGCTGAAGTGATTCACAATATCATCGGGCATGATCGGCATGGAAAGAGCATAATCTGCCGTCTCGCTGAAAACGTCATTAATTGTGAAATGACGCCAATGACAGAAAAAAAGGACTTTTGAATTGAAATCTGCATAAAAAACAAAGTGTAAAGAAAATTGAATTAAATTATCACATAAAAAACTTACACGTTTTGTTTACATGTATATATATTTTTCATCTCGTTATCTTGTATTTTAAGCCAAAATAAAAATGTACGAAAGTGTTACCTTACTTTCCGGACACCCTGTATATACATACAACTATTTCACCCATTTGTTAACATAAACTAGAATTTAACGACCATATGACAGAAAAACAGTGTGGGAGGAGGACAAAATACTTATATGGAAAGTTTTCTCCCTTCCACAAAATTAAGACAAATTCTTGAGAATTTTGTAAGTATAGTACCGAAATGAATATAACATTGTCTAGCCGACTTAAAAGCACTATTCTTTTTGTTGTCAATGGTTTTATCCCGGATGAGTCTAAATGTCTTATTCCCTAACCAAGCATTGAACAATGTGTCCCCCTTTATAAACCGCACAAATTTAAAATCCATACCAGAGTTTTTCATTCTTGTGAAAAATGATACAATATTTTCCTTGCACTAAAAAGCTGGAAATCTATTTTAGGAAAAAAATCTAAAAGGAATATGGCCTAATAATATGATTCCTTTATCACAGTAAAGCCGAAATAATATGAATATCTACCTGTTAATCAAACAGAGATCAGGCTGCAAAAATACAGTCTAATCCCAGATCTATACCACTACCAAGATATTTACAGAGCGATTTAGCTCAAATGTCAAGACAAGACAAAACCATCTTCGCAAGCCAAGGCTGACGATTCACGACGCTACTCTACCCTTGGCGGATCGAGCTTGATTTTTTACATTCACCCGATACGCTTTTTCATTGGATGCAGCTAGGTCTAGCTGCAACGAATGAAATCGCTTGTAGTATTTCATCTTTGATAAAAATAGAACAAGGTCGCTACCTTTCGAAGAGACGGCAAACATGGAAACCCACGTGGATGTCTGCTTATCGCTTCATGTGTATTCGTAAGCGGCTTGTAAAACGATATTTCATTGGCTTTTAGAAATATGATGTAAAGGAGGGTGATAACCACCATCCAATAGAGAGTGCATCGGAGGAATCTCGAAATCGGGCTCAATCAGCAAAGGTAAGATCTACGTAGTGATCGTAAACTTGGCTCGCGAAGATGAGACAAAACTTAAATATCGCCATTATAGATATAAAGATGTGACGGCTCGCTTGGCACCTTGGGTCACGAGGATGCATTAGGACCCCTGTTCACAGAGCATGGCTCAAACAAAATTGACATCGGTAGTAAACAAGTCGGAATATAATTTTGCTTAACAAAAATTATGAAGGGCTTTGGCAAGGTTGACAACCTACGTCATAGCAGAGGTGTTGGAATAGCCGCCATTTTGTGCGCAAAGTGCAGATTAATTACTTTAAAAAGATATATGTATCTAAAATTTACTTAGAATACCTACTTCATTTGGTGACGGCAAATATATTTGTCCTATTCGTGAAATCGAAATGCCTTGAAACAATGTTGTAGTTCTAAACATTTCAACACAATTATTCTTAACGGCATTGTAAACGAATCTATTGTACAGTTGCACATGTGTCATCGGTTTCAAAAATTGTGCGGAGGTAACTGCAAAATCAACCAAACTAATGTACAAAATATTAATGTATACTAACGAAGAAAGTTGTCAGGTACCATATGCACTGCTTTGTTTGGACAGATCATCAATAACAATATTGTACAAGCTGAAAAACTTACGTTTTAAAACGAAAATGGCGGATTTAAAATGTCTCCGATGACGTTTGCTATGACGCAGGTTGTTACCCCTGTTTGGGGAAAAAGAAAACTCACATATTTGTCCTGCATTAGTAGGCCAAGTTCAACGCATTAAGTACTTAGCAAAATACATTAATCACTACACCCGTATTAGTATCCCATTTAAAATCTTTAAAATAAAAACCTATCTTGAGTACACAGGCA
Organism: Tridacna crocea; assembly: GCA_943736015.1. Lineage (NCBI taxonomy): Eukaryota > Metazoa > Mollusca > Bivalvia > Cardiida > Cardiidae > Tridacna > Tridacna crocea. The sequence goes on from OX031069.1 coordinate 25,533,396, forward strand.
CTTGCTTGACGAATCAGCCATTTACCAACAATGCCTTTTTCAGTTTCCGCTGAACCAGATGAGGAATAAAAGGCTCCTGAAATACCGTGGAAAAAAAAAAAGAGAGAAACAGCTGGTTACCAGCATTTTCTCATTTTTCAACAAATTTTAAAACCATTCTGAAAGAAAAATCTTTTAAACAACTGGGCCGATTCTATTTTGTTGTTGTTGTTGTCTTAATATTTTAGCTCACCTGAGCACAATGTGCTCAAAGGAACTTTTAGAATCACGCTCTGTTCGTCATGAGTCGTCCGTCGTCAACAATTTCTTTAAACATCTTCTCCACCTACGCCACTGGGCCGATTTGGACCAAACTTGGCTGGAATGTTCCTTGGTATGTCCTCTTTAAAAATTTGTTCACAGAATTTGATTCCATCAAAAACTCTGGTTGCCATGGCAACCAAATGGAATTAAAAAAAAAAATCTGGTCAAATTTTGGAATAATTTCCGAGCATTGGGTCACTCTCAAAAAAGTTGGGAACATTTTTATCCGCCGAAAAACATAGCCAATTGTTGGCACCTGCATGTGGTGCTCTTTTTTGACTTATGTTTTTAGTCGCTATAGAGCATGTGCTCCTTTCAAGAAATTATCCTCGGGTGATCTATCCAAAAATTTATTTGCAGAATTCTGATTCATCAAAATCATTGCTGTGGTGATGATTGTAGGGGTCGTGAGAGATTTTGAAATGACTTTTACATGTGACTTTTTCAAATTTGCTTGGCAAAATAATGATTTCGTTTCCAGGTCTTCAATACCTCTGAAAAAATTGGCTATGGCCCTCTCAAAATTTCAGGTGAGCGATCCAGGGCCATCTTGACCCTCTTGTTTCAGTTTGTACAACTCTAAAGTTCGTACCACAAGAGAATTTAGGATATATAATTTTTGAATTTTGTTCAAGACAGAAAAAAAAAAATCTATGCAGGCCCTGTTAGTACCATCCTTTTATGAACACTGATATGATTTTATCACATCATAATCTTGAAAAGTTGATAGACGCTAATCTGGCGAAGTTAGAAACATTTAAAAGCTTTTATTTATTTCTAACAAATTAACTACATGTACTTGATCACGCGATCACTTATTTTGTTGCAGTAGACGACTCTTAAAAATATTGTGAAGTAGACGATGACGACGACAACGACGAAGAAGAAAAAGAAGAAGAAGAAGAAGAAGAAGAAGAAGAAGAAGAAGAAAGGAAAGAGAGAGAAGGGATGAGGAATAGGAGGATGTAGAGGACGGAGGAGGAGGAAGAAGAGGAGGAGGAGGATTTCTCTATTTCTCCGCAATTCTTCGCATTAATTCGCGTTTTAAAAAGTATATCGTTGGTTTACTTCAAAAACCTCCGGTAACTACAGCTTGTTTCAAGCTGTAGTTACGACGTTTTTTGAAGTAAAGCTACTATATGTGTACATAGCCATATTCTGGCGAAAGAGGGGGTTACACGTATCATATCACCGTGATGCTCAGTGCGATGCAAGTCATCACACAGTAACTGTCATGGAACTATAAAATCTTTCTTTTCTAACAACCGATTAGATCTGGGGGTAGAATGGCCCTTTGACCTGCAGAAGAATGGCCAATGACAAAAAGTTTCGTCCCATGTCAGCCTGCGCAGTCCGTGCAGGCTGACATGGGTCGATACATTTTGCAAATGCATTAATTTCCCCCCTTTTCACAGAGAATGACTCATACCTTAACTCTTTACCAAACGACAAAATTTTTGACTCCTCCAAATTGAAAGCGTTTGCACACGACAAAATAAAATTGACTGAAAATTTTGAAATTTTTTTTTTTTTGTGAAGGTTAAAAATCATTTTTAGAAAAACGAGAAAATGCTGACTATACCAGACTTTTCCCCCCTTTTCCCACAATGTTTCATAAAGTTTTTACGTCAGGGTCGTGAAATCCAGGGATTGTTTGGTAAAGGTTTAATTCCAAGTTGTAAAATCCGTAATTTACAAAGGCATTCAAAAAGCTGTCTGCTGCAAAATCGTTTCAGAGAGTACTAACCTTAGGCTGCTAAGCGTGACCCGTTGACCTTTTTCGGACAGTGTAGATCAAGATCAGACTGCACAAAACGCATAGTCTGATCTTGGATCTACCCTGCATAAATATGTAGCCAGAGCAAAATGGCCCTACATAAAATATATAACCAGGACAAGATGACTCGAGATCTGCTGAAATATGTAGCCAGGAAAAAATGATCCTGCCGAAACTTGTAGTCTTGACAAAATGACTCTGCTGAAATATGTAGCCAGGACAAAATGACCCTACCGAACGTGGGACATATAACCAGGGCAAAATGACTGCTGAAATATGTATCTAGGACAAAATGACCCAGCCGAAAAAGGTAGGCGTAGTCAAGGCAAACGGGCCTGCAACCATTTTAGAATATGACCGTTCCTTCGGTAAGATATCTGTGCCTCGGAGGCAGGACCTTGATTATGATACCGGTTTCAAGCCAGGGACCTCTGGTGTAAAAGTTTGATTCTCTATCACTCAGGTGAGATCAAGTCATGACCTTTAGGGAGACATCACGATGAACTAATTTAGCATTTCACACTCATGTCTGTCTGTGACCCTTAACTCTTTACCACACACTGACGACTTTTGACGACTCTGAGGTAGAAGCCTTTTGAAAACATTGTGGGAAAAGGAGAAAATGCTGGACACCAGCATTTTCTCCTTTTCCCACAATTTTTCTACCCTTTCCGAATCAAATTTCGATTTTTCAGTCACATTTATTCAGTTGTCTCCAAATGCTGTCAATTTGGGCCAGTCTATAAATTTGTCGTTTGGTAAAAAGTTAATCGGACAATCCAGTGTTTAATCCTTTACCACACAATTCCGACCTTCAATGATCCTTGGACAGAAGACGTTTGAGAACATTGTGGGAAAAGGAAAAACTGATGGTTACAAGCATTTTTCCTTTCTCCACAATGTTTTTCAACCTTTCGAATATAAAATTCAACTTTTGAGGCCATTCCGCATGTTTTGTCATCTGGAAAAACGTTTAGAGCGAAGAAGACTTAAAACTTTGTCGTTTGGTATTTAAAACGCATGTTTTGTCATCTGGAAAAAACATATCCAGCGAAGAAGTCTTAAACTTTGTCGTTTGGTTTTTAAAAAGGGTTAAACATCCACTAAGAAAAAAGAAAATAGAATTATATTACCTGCAACACGCGAAAAAGGGCATTCGGACATTAGCGTTACCCTTCGTCTCGGATCAGCCTGCACAGTTTGAGAGGGCTAATCCGGAACGCCAGATTCCGTTTTTGGAAGGCGAGATTTTCATTCTCGCCTTCATATGTCAACGCTCGGCAGTTTGCTGAAAATGCCTCTGAACAGCAATATCAAAACGCCTTTCAAATAGTTCGATACTTCTCGAGTACATTAGGACAAAATAATGTCGAGACCATTGTAAATTTAATCAGAACAGCAAGAAGAAACTTCAGGTTTCTAGAAGGAATGAAATCGAATTCGTAAAAAGCATCGTTTTTGACAAATGCAAAATACTTTGGATCAGTTCATTGATATAATCACGTTGCTACAGCAACAAATAAACCATAGCTATTATAAGTCAATCGAAAGCTACTTACATGACGTCATTCGGACCTACTTCCACTTCACAACGCATAAACAACTAACCAGTGGGATCGTACATGTAAATTTACTATCCTAGAACTAACCAATCGGATAGCTCCTTTGAATGACATATCGCTGATAGACCCCTTTCCTCTGTTAGCAACCTTATTCTGTCTTTGTGAGAAGTAAAATTCAATGAAATAAATTCTTTTGAATCATCAAGTGTTTAAACAAAATTTTCTCTTTCAAAGAAATATTTTTCGTTTATCAAAGTTGTGCTTGACTTTATGATTAATGACTAGGTTATTGTTACGCATCGGCGTGGCCGAGTTTTGATTCCAGAGACCCGTGAAAAGAAAAAGGTAAATCAGTTGAAATCACAATAGATGTGTCATTTCGAAGTAGTTCTGGTCAGTATGATGTACCGATGTATATAGCCTGGGTTACAGGCTGATAGCCTTTTTTCCTTATATACGAGTATGATCGGATTTTACTACGTCAAAAATGACAATGACATGATCTGTAACCGTTTTAACATGCAAAGAATTTTAACTTCTTCTTTTGGTCGTCACGTTGCTTAACGTTCAGCAATTATTCATAAATATTTAACCCTTTACCGCTCACTTGAAACGACTCTGAAAATCAAGCTTTTAAAAACATCGAGAGGAGAGGGGAAATTACAATCGGAAACCGGCATTTTTTTTTTTCATTTTACCACAATGTTTCTACCCTATCAAGAACAAATTTCTTCGCTAATTTGGGCCACCCTGATTTTGTCATCTGTATGAATCAGTGCTTTCAATTTCAACTAAGTCTGAAATTTCTTTGTCAGGTAAAGAATAAACGCTTATTGCAATGAATTGTTATCATAATCACTTACCTCCGTCATTATTAGAACTGAAATCTTCATCTTATATATTCCCATTTATTTTCCTCGAAAGAATTTCCTTCAACTATACACTTTTTTCCAAAACTGAATAACACAATGATAAAACTAACTTGACAGGGAGAATCCCGCTGTCCTAGAGTGCATCGGACGTATTCATGATTTTCTAAGAACACGGACCAAGGGCCTGTATCTGTGTAACTGTGCACGATATATTTTTGTCGAACAAAGGAAAAGGGTGTATCTCAATATTGACGAGTTGGCAATCATTTTGCTTTCATGTTTGCCGACAAGCTGAACGTACATTCCGGTTACGCGGGATTAATGAAAGACAAGCTTTAATGTCAATGAACCCTTAAATCGTTTATTACGCCTGTCTCTTTTGAAGACAAGGCAGACGATTCTATAGTCTGCACAGAATATGCAATCTCATGTCGGATTAGCTATATTGTAATAACCCGACCAAAACAGCCCAGGGTGAGGTTGCAATAATTAAGCATTTTTCCCGAGATGTAATATGCCATTTTCATCAATCCAACGCTCTAGTTTAAGGGTTAACAGAGTCATAGATTACAAGATTCGTATAAACTAAGAACACCTTCGGACCTTCCTTATAGGACCTAAGAAGTCAACCGTCAATTGATGTTGGTTGGTTATCCTTAATAGGATGGTAAACATTGCCCAAAACGGAGAAAATATTCGTTGCCAGTATTTTCTCATGTTCCTGCATGCTTTCAAAATACCCTTGCCTTTCTAAAAAGCCCCATTCTTCAAGGTCATTAAAATCCAGCACATGTATTGTAATCTAAATGTTAAATCTCCGTTTAGAACATTGAAAGTCGTTTGTTTTGAAAGTCTTTTTCAGTCTTGATAAAGTATATTTCAAATAAAATGGTAAACATAAAAAAAAAAACTTTTAACTGAACGACACTGAAATTTTGACAACCTCAAGGGAAAAAAAGTTTCAAAATACTTTTGGAAAAGGATAAAACGCTAGTCACCAGTATTTTCTCTTTTTACCACTATGTTTTGTACTTTTTCCCAGCAAAACGGCACATTTTCAGCTGCTCTTAACTTATTATCTGCTAATTGCTTTAATGTAGATGGCCCTAATTTTTTGTTATTTTCTGAAGGGTTTTGTAAAGGGTTACTAAGATGGAAAACATTGTAGGAAAGTCAAACAAAAGGTTGATTATCATTATTTGCTACTTTTCCTACAATGCTTTGAAAAGCCTCTTCTTCAACATTGTTGAAAGTCAGTATTGTGATCTAAAAGGCTGAATCTCAGTTTCTATACTCTAAAATGTACCTTTCTAAAAACTCTTTGCTCTCTCAATAAAATTATCCATGGAATAGAATGGTAAAGACTTTCAAGAAATTAACCATCACATTACAGAGTTACAGTTTTAGATCTATCAAAATTGATTGCATTTTCAAGCAAAAACTATTCTTTAATCCTTTATCATACCCTATCAAGTACAGTTTTAACAACACTGAGAAAGAGGCCATTTAAAAACTTAATTCTGAAAAGGAGAAACTTTCTTGACTCTTTATACGAAGAAAAAAAATTCAGACTTTCCAAAGTTGAATGCATTTTCAGGAAGCAACTTTTTGATCTGGCACCATTGATGGAACCTGTATGAAATAGGATGGAAGACATTTTAGGAAAAGGAAAAAATGTCAATTAGCACCGTATTCTCCTTTTCAGACCAAAAGTTCTCAAGCCTTCTTCCTAACCTTTTAAACTCATTATTGGAGTAATAGAGGGTTAGATCTAAGTTTCTATACAACGTAAAAACATATACGGGTAACAGCAAATTAAAACTCTTTGCTATCACATAAAACTTTTCCTTCAAATGAAATGGAAAGGAGTTTCAGAAAAGCCCACTCGTTTAAATTTTTTTCAACATATTTTCACAAGCCTTCTTCAAAAGTCTGTTAAAACTCAGGATGGTAAACTGGTCTTCATTGCACAGGAATATTGCACAACTCTGTAGACTTTGCTGTATCAGGAGAGGCGATTTAAGTACAGGAAAATGTATTTCAATATGTTATGCCTATATTCTAAACTCGCCTTCCAACAGTACTTTCAGTACTTTGATTTATGTAATTTTCTGTTTTGTCAAAGTCTACTGTTGCACAAAATCTAATGTGGTTAAAGCGCCTTCTCGATTTAGCCTGCACTGACTGCGCAGGCTGATCCGAGACGACAGTTTAAAACGCAAATGCTACTCTTTGCCTATTGTAAGCCGTATTAAAATATTAATTTATTTTTCAATCCCTGTTTCCGCACGATTTGTTGTACCGTTCCAAATAGAAATTCTACAATTAAGCCAAATTTCATTTTCATTTTATCTTTTTAACTTATTACCAAACGACAAAATTTTAGGTTTGTCCAAATTGAAACTATTTGCAGACGACAAAATAAAAGAAACTGAAAATTTCAAATTTGTTTTGTGAAGGATGGAAAACATTGTGGGAAAAGGAGAAAATGCTGGTTATCAGCATTTTCTCCTTTTCCCACAATATTTTCTAAAAGCTTTTTTCTAACTGGGTATCTTTTTTTTTCCATCTTGCAAGCTCATCCAGCAAAAATATATATTGTTTTGTAGGGGAGAGTAATGTGGAAAAAAGAAAATATTCTTTACACGTGTTACCTCCCTTAGATTACCTTTAAAACTTCAGGGTGTGTGTCCCACAAACACGGAAATGAGTTTTATTATTAGTTTTAGAACAAACAAGCAAGAATTGCACAAGGTTTCTACGGATGCAAAATATAGTTCAAACGTACTGTAGCAATTTTAAAATACATAACACTAGTTGTTTCTGGAGAGCGAAATACTTCATTAGGGGTCCCCAACAATTAAATGTGTTCCCGTGTTAAATGCATGAATTCATACGGTTGGCACGGATAAGCAAAAGTCTCCATGAGTCATTCATTTATCGTACCATTTTCCGTAGGCGTTAAATCGAACGTTTCTGCTTAATAAAATCAGTGATAGCTAGTAAGCTAATCTTACAGTTATTCTTACATGTCATCAAGTATAATAATTAGTTCAGGTGTTTTAATATTACGGCAGGTAATGATTGCAAGTTGAACTCTTCCGGGGTCAGTTGGTGTCACGCTTGATTAGTAACTAATATGACGGAGTAAATCATGGCGGGTAGTGTTCATGAAGGGCCGGAATTCGGGGTGGGAGATTTCGTTCTCCTGCGAGATCTGTCTATGGATGGATTTATGGAAAACTTGAAATTAAGGTAATATGTTATTTTCAGGATATTCTCAAAAGCTTATTTTGTTATGCGAAGGAAACACCCAGATAACACCTCACTCGTGTGACCGGTTCGGTCCACTTTTGTAAATTTTGCAAAATGGAGGGGTGTTCTCAAAATGATTAAGGGTCTGTCAACAGGTGTGTATTTCGCGATTCTATTCATTTCCAAGTTAACTCTTTACCGCACAAGAAAATTTTAGATTGGTCCAAATTGAAAGCATTTGCAGACGACATAATAAAGGTGAATGGAAAATTGAATTTTGGTTTTGGAAAGGTAGAAAACACTGTGAGAAAAGGAGAAAATGCTGGTAACCAGCATTTTCTCCTTTTCCCACTATGTTTTCAAAAGACTTCGGCATAATACCGTAAAACGCCCCGCCATAAATCGCGAAAACCCATGAAAATCAAAATTATGTGTCAAAAAATTGCAACTGGTTTATGGATTCATTTCGTATACATAAAATACAATATTTTTCAACTGAATGAAGCTGAAAATTTCATTAAATTTCTTCTTTAAACTAAAAAAAAACGATGCCATATGTAAGCATTGACTGTATAGCAGAGGGGCGTTTTACGGTATTATGCCAAGACTTCTTTCTCAGGGGCGTCAAAAGTAGGGATTGTTTGTAGTACAGATAACTGTCCCCAAAGGCGATGTTACTTTTTGACTGGTCGCCTCTGGGTACAGAGACAATCTGGACTAAATCAGTTGGAAGTTCTGCACAGATTTTGTGCGCAAGTTTGAACTCTTATAATTTTGCAAATAGACCACAAAACTAGGATTTAAACATACCTGTTCCTTCTGTATTCAATATTCCTTCGTTTGAAATACTTTAAATTTGAACGTTGAACGTGAGAAAAAAATTTGTATTTCATCAGTTACTCGAGTTGTTTACGTTCCTGAAAACATACAAAATGGCCGCCACGCACTACAAATTTCGTCATTGATTTTTCAGAGATAAACATGTTATAAACGACTTCAACAAGCTTTTTTACAATTTACTTTTGGTCATGTTTATTACTGGAAGTTAATTGCATTTCGCTGCAATACGGATAAAACTGACTAAACAGAAAGTCAGTATAGCGCTCTATATTTGCTACCGGAAGATTTACGACGGACTTGCGACGGTATGTGCGCAGTAAATGTCCAAATATGAAAAAGATCACTGGGTTGTCTCATTATTGAGACTAGGATTGTTAAACTTTGGTAAGACAAATATTTTTACCAAAACACAAAATTGTTGTCCTGCAATTGCAGACTATGATAGAAGGTGTGATTTGTCTGTGAAAGGGCAGAAAACATTGTTGGAAAAGGAGAAAAAAAAACAGGGAACCAATATATTCTCTTAGTCCCACAAATGTCTCCTATTCTGTAAGATTTGTTTAGCCACATTTGCATGAACATATAATTGGTAATCTTGCCATTTGCTGAAATGTTTTTACCTGTATTTCATTTGTCAAATTCCTGTGATTGAAGCTGCCAGTGCACTTAGTCTCAATTATGCTACAGTGATTTTTTTCATATTTGACATTTATTGTGCACCTTACCATCTCAAGTCCATGGAAAAATTTCCGGTAGCAAAGGCAGAGCACTATACTGCCTTTCTGTTTCATCAGTTTAATCTGTATTGCAGTGAAATGCAACTAAATTTATGTAACTAACATGACCAAAGACAAATTACTAAACCTTTCATCACCTTAAAAGATTGTAGAAGTGGTTTATGTCATGTAAATCTTGGAAAAAACACTGACAAAATTAATTATGCATGGTGGCCATTTTGAGTGTTTTCGGGAATGTGAACAACACAAATTAGATCTACAGATGCATTATTTTCTCTTATGTTCAGTATTTCAATTGAAAATATTTTTACTTCAAACGAAGGATTATTAAAAACACAAGCGACAGGTATGTTAAATCCTAGTTTTGTGCTCTATCTGCGCATTATGAGAGCTTAAACTTGCGCACAAAATCTGTGTGGAACTTTCTACTGGTTTTGTCCTGATCGTCTCTGTACCCAGAGGCGACCAGTCAAAAAGTAACATTGCCTTTGGGGACAGTTTATATCTGTACTACCAGTCCATTCATTCATGCACTTACCCATGCTTAACCTCTTACTGCATAGCAAAATCATAGACCTATCCAAATTGAAAGCATTTGCAGAGAATAATTTCAAAGTGGCACAAATGGTGCAATTTTTATTTGATAGGGTAAATGCATTCATGGGAAAAGGAGAAAATGCTGGCTACCAGCATTTTCTGCTTTTCCCACAATGTTTTCCAAAGGCTTCTTCCTCAGGGTTGTTAAAAATGGTCATTGTGTAGTAAAGGGTTAAACCTTTCCTTGGAGCTTTTTAGCTCACGTGAGCACATCATGCTCAAGGGGAGCTTTTAGGATCACCTGGTGTCCGATGTCTGTCGTCCGTGACTGTCGTTTTACAGGTGACCTTTTGAAAATTGCTTGGCAAAATAAGGATTTTGTGTCCAGTGTTTCAATACCTCAAAAAAAAAAATTTGGCTATGGTCCTCTAAAAAATTCAGGTGAGTGATCCAGGGCCATCTTGGCCCTCTTGTTTGTTACTAGCACTTCCTTCTCTTGAAGCCACTTGCTGTTTACATACATGAAAACCAGTTAGGATCCAGTGGTGTGTGGAGACAATGAGAGGTGGGAATGCTGTAGGAACGACTGTCACCAGTCATCAGTCCCAGAGCTCCAGATAGAAGCAGTGATTTTAATTTCAAAATTGAAAATATGTATTATTGTCCACTAAACCCTAGGTTGTGGGTACTCATTAGAATCGTCTCATCGAGACGATTCTAATGATTACCCACAACATAGGATTTCAAGGAGAAAAATTGGATTTTGAATATCATCACTGCCTCATAGCTGGAGTTCGAGTCCTCTAAAAAAGTTTGGGATCAAACTTGTGACCTCATGATTTTCTTGTGTGTTAGTGTATTACTCAAACAAATTGATATGAAATAAATGACCCCTGTTACCATATATTACATGCTTGAATAATTGTCCAAACTTAGCTCTGGCTAATGTCTTCTGCATGCAGAACTATGTGCACGTTTTTCTACTCTTTATGCATCTAATAGATTTATAGTGCCTTCAAAGAATACTTAAGATACCTGAAATAACGATGATCTTGATGGTTTAAATTGGTAATACATGGGGGATGACCCTACATCTAAGATGCACTTTCTGTGCAGCCTGATCTTGATCTATACCATCTGCACAAGTAAGGGTCAAAGCCGATATTTACTGTTCACAGAATTTGCGTACAGTCCGATTATATACCCAATGATATAAAAAAATTACACTCTTTAATTATTCTTTGCACAGAGGTCAATTTCATGTCAATTTATTCCAGTAATACCAAATTGAGCTACATAATTCTGTGCATCTTTGCGAGCCAAGGTTACGATCACTACATGGATCTTACCTTGGCTGATTGAGCCCGATTTTGAGATTCCTGCGATGTGCCCTCTATTGGATGCTGGTTATTACCCCCCTTTACATCATATTTCTAAAAGCAAATGAAATATCGTTTTACAAACCACTTCCGAATACACATGAACTGATAAGCAGATATCCATGTTTACCTTCTATTCGAATGGTAGCAACCTTGTTCGATTTTTATCAAACATGAAATGCTACAAGCGATCTCATTCGTTGCAGTTAGAGCTGGCTGCATCCAATGAAAAAAAGTATCTGGGGAATGTAAAAATCAAGCTCGATCCGCCAAGGGTAGAGTAGCGTAGTGAATCCTCAGCCTTGGCTTGCAAAGATGAATTCTGTGAATCATGTGAATAGTACAATTAGTCATGACAGGGACTTATTCATCAGGTCAGATAAACAATAAAAAATTGACATGTTGTGATACTTGTCTCTATACTTATAACCTATGTAAACAAACATGTTAGATATATTCTTTGAAGACAGTAATAACCATTTAGGTATCAGAGAATTCCCAGCATTTTCTACATTTCCCACAGTGTTTTCTACCCATTTAAAGACAAACTGTGTTATTTGAGATACATTTGAATTGTTGTCTGCAAATCTTTCAATTTTTGGATAAACCTAAATTTTTTGTTGTTTGGTATATAAGTTAACTCTTTACCACACATTCCTGACTTAGAACGACCCTGAGATTGAATTTGAAAGCTATTGAAAACATCGTGGGAAAAGGAGAAAATGCTAATGACCAGCATTTTTTTCTCCCTTTTCCAACAATGTTTTATACCCTGCTGGAAACAAGTTTCAATTTTTGAGTTACATATATTTTGTCGTCTGCAAGTGCTTTCAATTTGGACCTGTCTAAAATTTTGTCATTTGGTAAAGACTTAACCCTTTCCCAAACAGTCCCTGGTTTTAACGACCCCAAGATAAAAGCTTTTTGAAAACATTGTTGGAAAAGGAGAAAATGCTGGTGACCAGCATTTTCTCCTTTTCTCACATTGTTTTCTACCCTGCTAGAAACAAATTTCAATTTTGGAGTTACATTTACTTTGTCATCTGCAAGTGCTTTCAATTTGGACCAGTCTAAAATTTTGTCATGTGGTAAAGGGTTAAATTGTCAACTGCAAAATTAATGCTTTCAATTTGGACAAATCTAAAATTTTGTTGTCTGATAAATAGTTAAAAATATTATGACATATGTAAGAAGAAAGAAGCTACTTGGAAGCATTTTTCCCTTTTGAGATAATTAATGCACTATGTTTTTCCTACTATTGAAAATTAAGAAAAAATGCTCTACATGTGGTATTTTTTTAGAAGCATTGATGAAACAAAGGCTGGTTTCTAAGTGGGCAAGGCCTTTAGAATAAACATTGTTATCAGGTTTTGCCCCTTTACCATACAATCTCAAATTTTAAAGGCCTTTAGAAACAAGCCTTTTACAAACACTTCGGGAGAAAGAAGAAAAGGCTCATAAACAGCATTTTATCGCTTTCCCACCATGTTTTCAATAACTATCTTTCTCTAGATTTAAATTTAATTTTTCAATCAGCGAATGGAACTTTGACCAAGAGCGTCATCGTCATATTAATTTACATACTTTGATATGGTGTAATACGAATTTATTGCTTTCTAACATCTCCCACTGTTTACATTTGGACGCTATAGCTACTTTAACCCATTACCACACGACAAAATTTTAGACAGGTCCAAATTGAAAGCATTTGCAGATGACAAAATAAAGGTGACTGAAAAATTGAAATTTGTTCTGTGAAGGGTAGAAAACACTGTGGGAAAAGGAGAAAATGCTGGTTACCAGCATTTTCTCCTTTTCCCACAATGTTTTCAAAAGGCTTCTTCCTCAGGGGCGTAAAAAGTAGGGATTGTGTGGTAATGGGTTAACCCTTTACCACAGAATCCAACTTTAACCACCCTGAGAAAGAAAGCTTTTGAAAAAATTGTTGGAACAGGAATAAATGCTGGAAACTACTATTTTTCTCCATTTTCTTACAATGTGTACTAGCCTTTCCAAATCAAATTTCAATGTTGAGTATAAATGTATGTCTGTTTTCTATTGTGCAAATGCTTCGACTTAGGACTACCGTTGTCTGAAACTTTGTTGCAAAGTAAAGAGTTAAAGCACTGATTGTTTGGTGAAGGGTTAAAATGTTACCCTCTTTATGGCACACCTCCAAGTTTTGTAGACTTTGTTAGGTATACCTTATAAAAGAAAACATGGGAAAAGGAATAAAAAATGGTTTCAAACATTTCCCCTGTTTCCAACAAAAAAAATCCCCAAATTTTATCATTTAACTCATTACCAAACAACAAAATTTTAGACTGGTCCAAATTGAAAGCATTTACAGACGACAAAATAAAAGTGACTGAAAATTTGAAATTTGATTTGTGAAGGGTAGGAAAACATTGTGGGAAAAGGAGAAAATGCTGGTTACCCGCATTTTCTCCATTTCCCACAGTGTTTTCTAAAGGCCTCTTTCTCAGGGGCATCAAAAGTAGGGATTGTGTGGTAATGGGTTAAGGAGCATTATACTGGCAATTCGCAAATGCAACTTGATAGGTGAGTGCGACACTATTCTAAGTGCCTGTACAATGTACAGGCATTTAGAATAGTGTTGCACTCACCTATTGAACTGCTGTGATTAACCCTTTACCAAACAACAAAATTTTAGACTGGTCCAAATTGAAAGCACTTGCAGACGACAAAATAAAGGTAACTCAAAAATTGAAATTTGTTTCCAGCAGGGCAGAATACCAGCATTTTTTCCTTTTCCCACAATGTTTTCAAGACTTCTTTCTCGGGTTCATAAAAACCAGGGATTGTTTGGTAAAGGGTTAAATTAGACTAGTCTAACATTTTATTTGAAGATGAACCTTTTACTACACAATGACTTATTTTGACGACCCTGAAAGATAAGGCCTTAGAAAACATTGTGGGGAGTAGGAGAAAGTGCTGGTAAGCAGCATTTTCTCCTTTCCCACAATGTTTTCTACCCTTCCCATAGCATATTCTAACTATTCAGTCACTTTTTTTTTTTAACCCTTTACCAAACGATGAAATTTAACCCATTACCACACAATTCCTACTTTTGACCCCCCTGAGAAAGAAGCCTTTTGAGATTTTCTGGTTAACCAGCATTTTCTCCTTTTCCCACAGTGTTTTCTACCCTTCCCAGAACAAATTTCAATTTTTCAGTCACCTTTATTTTGTCGTCTGCAAATACTTTGAACCAGTCTAAAATTTTGTCGCTTGGTAAACTGAGTTTAAGAGTCGCAAGTCCAAATTGAAAGCATCTGAAGACTACAAACTAAACGTGAATCAGAAATTGAAATTCAATTTGGGAAAGGTAGAAAACATTGTGGGAAAAGGAGAAAATGCTGGTTACCAGCATTTTCTCCTTTTCCCACAATGTTTTCAAAAGCTTTGTTTCTCAGGGTCGTGAAAAGTCGGGATTGTGTGGTAAGGAGTTAAAGCAGACTGGTTATCTTGATTCTGCATTCCTAGGCTGTTGGATACATGCATTTGTTAACTGATGCATTTTACCTCACTTTATCAGATCACAAAAGTTTAAAACTTTACGAAACGATAAAATTTTGGACTCGTCCAAATTGAAAGCATTTGCAGACGACAACATAAATGTTAAAAAAAAAGACTGAAATTTGATTTGGGAAGGGTAGACAACTGGGGGTAAACAAGAAAATGCTAGTTACTGGCAGTTTCTCCTTTTGCCACATTGTTTTTAAAAGCTTTCTTTCCCAGGGTCATTAAAAGTCAGGATAGTGTGGTGAAGTGTTAAACTGGTTCATACCAAAAGCAAGTAGAGATTATTACAAGGAATTATTAACCTGTTACTAAACATTATAACTTCAGACTTATCCAAATTGAAAGCAGTAGCACACCACAAACTGATACTCGTTGTGGCTCAGATGAAACAAGTTTTCCTTGATAAAGTAGAAAACATGGACAATTTCAAAAGGAGAAAATGCTGGTTACAAGCATTTTCTCCATTTTTATGGTCCCCGAAGGGCGAGCATATAGTCGCCGCTTCGTCTGTCCGACCGTCTGTCTGTCCGTCTGTCCGTCCTTCCGAAGCGATTTCTCCACAACCCCTGGACCAAATTGGATAAAACTTCATATATGAACTTTTTGAAGTAAGGCGCCGACGTGTCTTTCCCAGATTTTCAATTTTATGTCATGGAAAAAAGGGGCTTAATGCAAAATTGCAATTTTTGCCAATATCTCAGTTTCTGTCAGAATATCATGAAACTTCATGGTTATATTGTTTATGGAAAGTTTTAGCATGTGCCCTTGCTATTTTTAATCTGGGTGTTTTTTAAGTTGACATTCTGTCATGGAAAAAGGGGGTTTCTTGCAAAATTCCAATTTTTACTAATATTTCATTCAGTTTTGCTCAAAATTTCATTAAACTTCATGGTAATATTGTTTTTTCAAAGTTTCACCTTGTGCTCTTGTTTCTTTATCTATGTGTTTTTCAATTTGACCCTCTGTCATGGAAAAAGGGGGTTTCTTGTAAAATGACATGGAAAAAGGGGCCCTAATGCAAAATTTCAATTTTTACTAATATCTTGTTCAGTTTTTGTCAAAATTTCATGAAATTTCATGGTTACCGGTATATCTTGTTTTACAAGTTTCAACATGTGCCCTTTGTTTTTTTTTCAATCTATGAATTACAAATGCGCAATTTATACGTCTTTCCTGGTTTCTCAAATTAAGTTTGCATCACGGAAAAAGGCGACTTTATGGAAAAAATTGTTTTTCACTTGTATCTCCTTTATTGGTGCTCAAAACTTTGTGAAATTTCAAATCTGAACTTGTTGGAATGTTGCCCAGGTATCTCTCTTCCTGTTTCTCAATTTCAGGCTGCGTCTTGGAAAAAGGGGGCTTCATGTAAAAAATTGTTTAATGTAATATTTACTGCATGACTGCTCAAAATTTTATGAAATTTCGAATTTTGAAGTATTATTCAAAAATGCCACAAACCACACACCCGTTGTATTTATTTCAATGATGCAATATTGTCTGATGGGAAAAAGGAGCTTAAAGGGGGCTTATTGGGCTTATTGTCCTCTACAAGTTTGTGTTGGCTATCTCTAGGATAGTAATTGCCTTTTCACTTCAAATTTTTGGGGGCATGAACTGGTTCTTTTAGGATAAAAGAAGTGAATTTATATCAATTTCATATATTTTATGACAAGCACTTGTTCGGGGAGCATAACACGTCTCTGACGGCTCGTGTCCACAATGCTTTCAAAGCCATCTCCAGTCAGAGTTGTTAAAATTTGGGATTGTGTGGGAAAGGGTTAAAGCCTTCAAGGTGGCCCTTCAGATATTGGGATGAATATTTTACAAAAATACAAAAAAATCATCCTTATACTCCCAAAGCCTTATAATCTCAATTCATTAAACCCCAGTAGTCGAAAACCATCCGATAAGTAGATAAATTAGAGATTTACTACGGCCCAGGTTGACGCTGAAGGGAAACACGGTCTATTTTTACATGAGCAACTCTTTCATTTACATACTGGAAATATACAGATGAAGCTTCAAACATAGCGTCCGAAGTTCTAGACATTATGGAAAATGTAGTCACGAGCGAGTCACTTGACATTCCCACAATGATTTTTTGTTTTTGGCGGGAAATCTAAAAATAGCTTAAGAGGCTATGTAGCCTTTTAGGGGAATACCACCAAAATTTTTTTTTGTTGTAATTTTATGATTCTTAATTACTGATGATTTGTATAATTTTTTAATATAAATTTCATTGACATTTATATTTCTTAATTTGGTGTGATGTGAAAATTCTAAATACCCACCTTTAAAGCAAGTTAAATCTTTGAAGGGGTAGAAGGGGTAGAAATCACACTGCAGATTAACATTGTTGACTCCTTTTTCCACAATATTTTCTCCCCTCTCAAGGTCCATCCAAAATTGATTTGTGGACTTCAGAAACTACTGGAAGAATCTAATTTTTTTTTTTGTTTAGTCCAGATTTAACTCTTTACCACACAAGAAAATGTTAGACTGGTCCAAATTGAAATCATTTGCAGACGACAAAATAAAGCTGACTGAAAAATAAAGATTTGTTCTGGGAAGGGAGAAGAAAACACTGTGGGAAAAGGAGAAAACGCTGGTTACCAGCATTTTCTCCTTTTCCCATAGTGTTTTCAAAAGGCTTCTTTCTCGGGGGCGTCAAAAGTAGGGATTGTGTAATGGGTTAAATACATGTACTCCTATCACAAAACAAACAGGCAAGTTTATAACTGGTGCTGTGTAAACAGAATCAGGCACACCAAGTTCATTTGAATTTATAAACATTGATAGACAGTTTTTAGCTCCACTGGCAAAAGTCATGCATAATTCAGTGGCTGGGAGTTTAGAATACAGAGCTTCAGATATTAAGACATCTTCGCAAGCCAAGGCCGACAATTCACTACGCTACTCTACCCTTGGCGGATCGAGCTTGATTTTACGTTCACCCGATACACTTTTTCGTTGGATGCAGCCAGCTCTAGCTGCAACGAATGAAATCGCTGGTAGCATTTCATCTTTGATAAGAATAGAACAATGTCGCTACCTTTCGAATAGAAGGTAAACATTGAAACCCACGTGGATGTCTGCTTATAGCTTCATGTGTATTCGTAAGAGGTTTGTAAAACGATATCACATTGGTTTCAGGCCTCTGCCAACTCTCAGAAATTGGGGAGAAGTGACTTCTCCCTAGTCTGAAAATTGGGAGAAGTTTTTCAAAATGGGGAGAAGTGGTAAGACTTTGGAGAAGTTTGGACGGACATCAAAAAATAGATGTTGGCCGAAATATAGAGGGAATTCACAACACCTTAACAATATAACAAATTAATAAAATAGAAAATCATGTGAATCTACATGGAATAAAATTATTTTATGCTTTTTATCTTTTTCATGATCAGTATACTCTTATTCCTTTTGGAAACTACTCAAAACATATTTATTCATAGTTTGCCTTGCTAATTTCACAAACAGTACCAGGGATCTTATATACAAGATATATATAAGATCCCTGCATGTACCTTTAGGATTAAAACATTATGGAAAGAAATGATAATGGAAAGAGAAACTTAGTGCTAGTTTCAGTATTAAATGGTTTCTCCTAGCAGTTAATTCCATAATGGAACTGACAGAATAACTGCAAAATGCAAATGCAAAATGTCTGTAATTGGAAATGGTCAAACTTTTCGACACTCATATAATAATTATATCCATGTATTCTGTAAGAAAGATTGGTTTCTGGAGCTAGGTTAGTTTGTCCCCACTTGTAGCTGGCTGACATGATATACAGTGACTGAAATAATAACGAAAATAGTTCAAAACCCCTTACATGTACAATCAATCAGGCTCAAATGGCTGCTTAACTCATTACCAAACAACAATATTTTAGGCTTGTCCAAAACGAAAGCATTAAGATGACTTAAAATTAAGATGACTTGATTAATTAAGATTAATTAAGATGACTTCAAATTCGAAATTCCTTTTGTGCAGGGTAGAAAACATTGTGGGAAAAGGAGAAAATGCTGGTAACCAGCATTTTCTCCTTTTCCCACAATGTTTACTAAAGGCTTCTTTCTCAGGGTTGTCAAAAGTAGGGATTGTGTGGTAATAGGTTAAGACAAGCTGAACTGTTTTTAACACATTTCAGACATACCTTGATTGGCTTTGTTATGCACAATGTGTTCAAATGTCAATCTTTTCATTTTTTTCCTACAATGATTTCAAAGCCTTCTTTCCAAGGATTGTTAGAGGATGGAATGGTGTGATGAGATCTACAAGAGTGCTACTTGATCCTATTCTGTTTTCAGATATGAAAAAGGAAAGATTTACACATACATTGGTGAAGTGATCGTGTCGGTGAACCCATACAGAAACCTAGATATCTACAACCAGAGCTATGTGGATGACTACAAAGGGAGAGAAATCTATGAGCGTCCCCCACATATCTTTGCACTCGCTGACAGTGCATACAAGACGATGAAGCGAAAAAGCAGGGATACATGCATCGTCATATCAGGTAATTCAAAAATGTTGGCAGTCCCGCGATCGTCACATCTGCCATTTCATCTGGCGGAACAAAAGTGACAGCATGCATGTCGTAAAAGGCGACAAAAGGGGCATCATTTTGTGTTTCATCCATTCCTCATTTATCATGTTTGTCTTATGTTGTTGCACATGTATGTTATTTTCACCTCACATTATTGTTTACTAAGTAAGTGCGCCCAATATGACCTAAGTTGTCGACAGGCCATAAAACACTATTCATTCATTCATTCAAAAATGTTGATAAATGTAGTTCTGAATGAAGAACATAATCATTTTCATTCCATAATGTTTGTTATAATGAAATAAAAGCCCCATCACTGCACCATTTTATGTACACACAAGTTGGCCTTCAGGACTATCAGCCCTTTGATTTCATTTCCTCATTATTTTATAGATGTTATATATACAAGAGAATTACAGCACTGACCCCAGATTTGTCTTCCCAAGATGATACTGTAGATCAAGATCGGATTGAACAGGATGTGCACTGTCATCTTGGTTTTACACTGTTTGCTTCTTTGTCATGCACTCCCAACAAAAAACAGTATTGAAACCAGGATTGAATAAAAGTCATTCTGGAAAAGGTTGTTAACCCTTTACCTGATATGCCAATTTTAGGCTCTTCCATTTCAGCAACAAAATTTAAGATATGATGTCAAAAATATGGACAAATGAGGATACAAATATCAGTCTGATTGAGTGGAAAACAATGTGGGAAAAGGAGAAATTGCTCTTTATGAGCAATTTCTCCTTTTCCCACAATGTTTTCAAAAGCTGTCTGTTGTTGATGCGTCAAAATGAGTATCTATGGAGTGAAGTTTACCATTTCTCTTTAAAGGTTGTTGAAAGGCGTCATTGTGTGGTAAAGGGTGAAACACTGTACCAAACTGACAAAATTTTAGACTGGACCAAATTGAAAGTTTTTGTAGATAACAATCAGAGCCCCAGATATTTTAAATCCTTTATTTCTCTTCCAAACCCTATGTTTTGAGTACCCTTTAGAATCAATGAGATGTTTCTAATGATTATCTATAACATAGGCTTTAATGGAGGATAACCAATATTTTCAATTTTGAAATCAAAATCACTCGCTCTATCTGAAGCCCTGGCCCAAATGACAAAACTTTACCAATCTATCCCAAATTTAAACAACCCTTGGAAAGAAGTCAATTGAAACATTGTGAAAAAAGGAAAAAATGCTGGTAACCAGCATTTTCTCCTGAATTTTATAAGGTAGAAAAATTAGGTGGCTGGCTTCCAGGATATCTCGGCAAAATGAACACTGTGGATAAGAGATCAGGCTGCACATTTCCTGCAGTCTAATTTAGATCAGCACTGGGGCCAAAGACAACTACAGTAGTGATAGGCTAACTCTAAGGGAGAACTTTGAATTTATGTTTGTCTCACATTTTAATGCAGATTTCTACAGGGCCCGTATTCACCATCCATTCTTAAGAATGTTCTTTGTCTTATTCTCCAGAATTTTTTCTACATTTGTAAGTAACACAACTTATGATTGGTCGAACCAATTGGTTTAGCCAATCAGAGTGTAAATGTAGAAAACCTTGGAGAATTTTATAACACTAAGAATATTCTCAAGAATGGTTGGTGAATATGGGCCCAGATCGGAAACAAGCTGTGACCCAAGATTATTGACTAGTGTTTAGTTTGAATGCTAATTTCATTGTTAACTCACCCTATCTACAGTCATAGAATTTTAGACGAGCTTAGAATCAAAGTATTTGTAGTTAATATATTAAACGTGGCTCAAATGATGGGATTTGTTTTTTTGAAAAAGGAGAAATCATTGTGGGAAATGGAGAAAATGCTGGTTTTTGGCATCTTCCTGATGATGTTTTAAGGTCTCTTTCTCAAGGTCATTAAACCTCTGGAATGTGCAGTAAAGGGTTAATAGGTTACCACTCACACACAACTTCATATACATTTCTAAAGTGGACAACTTTTGAAAATATTTTTTGAAAAGGAGTAATTTTCATTGCAATCCTGCAAATATAATATTATTATGTCCTGTATGCAATCCTTTTGATGCTTGGCTTGGTAGCTCAGTGGTTACATGACTCGTTACCTGGAGGTTGCATTAGTTCAATACTATAATGTTATTAATCAAAGGCCCTGGGCCAATACGGCTGACATCGGACCTGTAACTGGGCCAATACGAAATCACGTAATCAATGACATTTTTATTAATTAACTGTTGGCTCAACTTCACACAACATATTTTCAGTTTCTTTGGCCAACGAGTTCATGGCGCTCAATAAGGTCAGCTAAGAATTCCAGCATATCTTCCCCATTTCGGGCATTTTTATTGGACATTCTCTTTTCCACAGACATTTTATTTCTTCAGACATAAGAAACGAAAGCTTGTAGCATAATGTCCACCCTTATTGTTTACCCAAAATAAGCACAGATGCTAAGACACACGACTGAACTTTGATCAATCACGTTCAAGAATTTATGTGTTGGTTGTGGGTCATCAATATTGATACGAAATCAACTGTATTAAGCCGGGGTCATGACCTGTATCAAGTCAAGTCGTATTAAGCTGGGGTCACGACTTAATAAGTAAGGAATGTGACTAGTATCGCATGGACCGGTTTCCATGACATTGTATAAGTTCTATATTTCTAATAGTTAATCTATGAACGGTTTTAACAATCACTAGAAGAAACCTTTTGAAGAAACCTTTAATTTGAAAGATATTATGGGAAAAGGAGAAAATACCGCTAACCAGCATTTTTTCCCTTTTCCAAATTGTATACTACCTTTCTCGAAACAAATTTTATTTTAGGTCACATTTTTAGAAGGCGAGATTTTCATTCTCGCCTTCATATGTCAACGCTCAGCAGCTTGCTGAAAATGCCTCTGAGCAGAATTATCAAAACGCCTTTCAAATAGTTCGATACTTCTCGAGTACATTAGAACGAAATAATGTCGAGACCATTGTAAATCTAATCAGAACAGCAAGAAGAAACTTCAAGTTTCTTGAAGAAATGAAATGGAATTCGTAAAAAGCATCATTTTTGACAAATGCAAAATACTTTGGATCAGTTCATTGATACAATCATGTTGCTACAGCAACAAATAAACCCTAGCTATATGATAAGCCAATCGAAAGCCACTGACATGACATCATTCGGACCTACTTCAACTTCACAATGCATAATAACTAAACAGTGGGATCGTACATGTAAATTTACGATCCCAGAACTAACAAATCGGATAGCTTCTTTGAATGACGTATCGCTGTTAGACCCCTTTCCTCTATTGGCAACCTAATTCTGTCTTTGTGAGAAGTAAAATTTCAATGAAATAAATTCCTTTGAATCATCAAGTGTTTAAACAAAATTTTCTCTTTCAAGGAAATATCATTTTTCTTTTATCAAAGTTGTGCTCGACTTTATTATTAATGACAAGGTTGTTGTAACACGTCGTCGTGGCCGAGTTTTGATTCCGGAGACCCATGAAAAGAAAAAGGTAAATCGGTTGAAATCACAATATGTGTCATTTCGAAGTAGTTCTGGTCAGTATAATGTATCGAAGTATATCCTGGGTTCCAGTCTGATCGCTTCTTTCCTTATATACGAGTATGATCGGATTTTACTGCGTCAAAAATGACAATCACATGATCTGTAACCGTTTTAACAACCAAACAGTTTTAACTTCTTCTTTTGATCGTCACGTTGCTCAACGTTCAGCAAGTATTCATAAATATTTAACCCTTTACTACTCATTTGAAACGACTCTGAAAATCAAGCTTTAAACACATTGAGAGGAGAGGGGAAATTGGAACCGGAAACCGGCATTTTTTTTTCATTTTACCACAATGTTTCTATCCTATCAAGAACAAATTTCGTCACTAATTTGGGCCACCCTGAATTTGTCATCTGCATGAATCAGTACTTTCAATTTCAACTTAGTCTGAAATTTCTTTGTCAGGTAAAGAATAAACGCTTATCGCCATGAATTATCATAATCATTTACCTCAGTCATTATTAGAACTGAAATCTTTACGTAATATAACCCATTTATTTTCCTCGAAAGAATTTCCTTCAACTATCCACTTTTTTTTCCAAAACTGAATAACACAATGATAAAATTATCTTGACATGAAGAATCCCACTGTCCCAGCGTGCATCGGACAAGTTCATGATTTTCTAAGAACACAGACCGAGGGCCTGTATTTGTGTAACTGCACGAAATATATTTTTTTGAACAAAGGAATAGGGTGTATCTCAATATTGATGAGTTGGCAATCATTTTGCTTTCATGTTTGCCGACAAGCTGAACGTACACTCCGGTTACGCGGAATTAATGAAAGACAAGCGTTATGTCAATGAACACTTTAATCGCTTATTACGCCTATCTCTTTTGAAGACAAGGCAGATGATTCTATAGTCTGCACAGAATATGCAATCTTATGTCGGATTAGCTATATAGTAATAACCCGACCAAAACAGACCTGGGTGGAGTTGCAGTAATTAAGCATTTTCCCCGAGATGCAAAATGCCATTTTCATCAATCCAGCACTCTAGTATAAGGGTTGACAGAGCCATAGATTACAAGAATCGTATAAACGAAGAACACCTTCCGGCGTTTCTTATAGGACCTAAGAAGTCAACCGTCAAATGATATTGGTTGGTTATCCTTAATAGGATGGTAAACATTGCGCAAAACGGAGAAAATGTTCGTTGCCTGTATTTTCTCATGTTCCTGCATGCTTTCAAAATACCCTTCCCTTTCTAAAAAGCCCCATTCTTTAAGGTCATTAAAACTCAGCACATGTATTTTAATCTTAAAGTTAAATCTCCATTTTGAACATTGAAAGTTGTTTGTTTTGAAACTCTTTTTCAGTCTTGATAAAGTATATTTCAAATAAAATGGTAAACAAATAAAAAAAAACCCCTTTTGACTGAACTACAAAATTTTGACAACCTCAAGGGACAAAAAGTTTCAAAATACTGTTGGAAAAGGAGAAAACGCTAGTCACCAGTATTTTCTCTTTTTACCACTATGTTTTGTACTTTTTCCTAGCCGAACGGCACATTTTCAGCTGCTCTTAACTTATTATTTGCTAATTGCAATGTAAAGTAGACAGTCCTATTTTTTTTGTTATTTTCTGATTGGTTTTGTAAAGGGTTACTTAGATGGAAAACATTGTGGGAAAGTCAAACAAAAGGTTGATTATCATTATTTGCTACTTTTCCTACAATGCTTTGAAAAGTCTCTTCTTCAGCATTGTTGAAAGTCAGTATTGTGATCTAAAAGGTTGACTCGCAGTTTCTATACTATAAAATGTACCTTTTTAGAAACTCTTTGCTCTCTCAATAAAATTGTCCATAGAATAAAATGGTAAAGACTCAAGAAATTAATCATCTGCTTACAGAGTTACAGTTTTAGACCAATCAAAATTGGTTGCATTTTCAAGCAAAAACTATTCTTTAATCCGTTACCATACCCCATAAAGTACAGTTTTAACAACCCTGAAAAGAGGACATTTAAAAACTTAATTTTGAAAAAGAAAAACTTTCTTGACTCTTTACACGAAGACAAAAGTTCAGACTTTCCAAAATTGAATGCATTTTCAGGTAGCAAATTTTGATTTGGCACAATTGATGGTACCTGTATAAAATAGGATGGAAGACATTTTAGGAAAAGGAAAAAATGTCAAATAGCACCGTATTCTCCTTTTCAGACCAAAAGTTATCAAGGCTTCTTCCTAGATTTTTAAACTCATTATTAGGGTAATAGAGGGTTAGATCTAAGTTTCTATACAACATAAAAACATATACAGGTAACGGTAAATCAAAACTCTCTGCTGTCGCATAAAACTTTTCCTTCAAATGAAATGGAAAGGAGTTTCAGAAAAAGTCAACTCGTTTTAATTTTTTTCAACATGTTTTCACAAGCCTTCTTCAAGTTTGTTAAAACTCAGGATGGTAAACTGGTCTTCATTGCACAGGAACATTGCACAACTCTGTAGACTTTGCTGTATCAGGAGAGGCGATTTAAGTACAGGAAAATGTATTGCAATATGTTATGCTTATATTCTAAACTCGCCTTCTAACAGTACTTTCAGTACTTTGATTTTTTATTGTCGGCTGTATATACTTTCGGCTTCAACAGTATTAGTCTAACAATTTGTAACTTTGTAAATTAGTTTAAAACTGTTTACCAAACAATCTTTTAACAACCCTTAGAGAGAAGCCTTTTGAAAATATTGTAGAAAAAAGAGAAAATGCTGGTAGCCAGCATTTTCTCCTTTTCCCACAATGTTTTCTACCCTTTCAGAGACAAAAACTAGCATTTGAGCTACATTTACTGTATTTTGTTGTCTGCAAAATTAATGCTTTCAATTTTGACTGGCTTGAATTTACCTTGTGTAGTTAAGAGGTGAAGATTATGATAATTAGATTTTGTGATGTAGTAATAATTATTGTAAGAAACTGCGCTTTCAGGGGAAAGTGGATCTGGGAAGACAGAAGCATCCAAAATAGTGATGCGATACATAGCTGCCGTCACAAATGTTAGTGGTCGTCAAGAAGTGGAGAGGTAAGTTTGATTTGGATAGCAATAGCTTGTCCTTTTCCTGCTATATTTTTGGGGGCTTTTTGCCCCTTAAGAGATGCCATGGCTCTTGATTATTTTGTAATGGGTTAACCCTTTACCACTCAATGCCGACTTCTAACGACTGTTATATAGAAAGAAGCCTTTTTCAAAACATAGTGGGAAAAGGAGAAAATGCTGGTAACCAGCATTTTCTCCTTTTCCCAAAATATTTTCCAGCATGCAAGCTAAATTTCAATTGACGTCTGCAAATGATTTCTATTTTGGACAAGTCTACATTTTTGCCATGTGGAAGCAATCCCTGGTTTTTACGCCCTTGAGATAGAAGGCTATTGAAAACATTGTGGGAAAAGGAGAAAATGCTGGTAACCAGCATTTTCTCCTTTTCCCACAATATTTTCTACGCTTGCCAAAATAAATTTCAATTTTTGAGTCACATTAATTTAATCGTCTGCAAATGCTTCCAATTTGGACAAGTCTAAGATTTTGTCGTATGGTAAAGAGTTAATGTATTAATTTGTGACAGATAGTATTCATGAATACTGAAGATATATTCATTTACAAGAGGTTTGCTATAAATGTCATTGTTTTTATGTCATAAAGGTTTATCCCTTTACTGTACAGTCCCTCTGCTAAAGCTGAGCCCCAATAGCTTAGTCGCTAGTGCACAGGACTTGAGAACATGGGGTCATGGGTTTGATCCCAGGCTCTGCTGATTTCCTTCCCAGAATTGATGATAGTCATTGCAACAGGATTCATTCCTCTCTCACCGCTGACTGTTTTTTCAACGATGGTTATGTGGGAAAGCAGCCAGTGGCTTGGAAAGAATATTGTGTGCAGTACTGGCAAAAGAAACTCCAGGAAAGCATGAATAGGTGCACTGGCTGCCATGATATAACTGAAGTAATTTCGAAAATGGCATTATACACCATACAGTCAATTAAAAGCCTTTACCAAGTAGCAAAGTTTTGGGCTTGTCTCAATAAATAGCACGTGCAAAGAACAAAATAAATGGGTCGAAAAATGATGAGAGTTACCTGTGAAAGGATAGACATCATTTAGAAAACTGTGTTGGAAAAGGAGTAAATATCAATTCACGGGTAAGCAGCATTTCTCCGTTTCCAGGGATATTTTCTGTACTTTCTGGCTTTGATAACTTTGCAGCACATGACGAAAATATGGACTTGCCCTGAATGATATCCTTTGTAGGCATAGATTTCAATTGTGACTCAAATATGATGGAACTTGTCTTTGGTAAGGAAGAAAACATTGTGGAAAAAAGAGAAAATGCAGGTTACCAGCATTTTCTCCTTTTCCCGCAATGTTTTCGAAAGGCTGCTTTCTCTGGATTGTATAGAAAAGGGTTAACTCTTTATCAAACGACTTAATTTTTGACTTGTCTGAATTGAAAGCAACTGCTGATGACGAAATAAATGTGACTCAAAAAAATGAACTCTTTACCAAATGACAAAATTTTGGACTAGTCCATATTGAAAGCATTAATTTTGCAGACGACAAAATAGATGTGGATCAAAAATCTAAATTTTATTTGGAAAGGGTAGGAAACATTTTGGGGAAAAGGAGAAAATGCTGGTTACCAGCATTTTCTCCTTTTTCCCACAATGTTTTTGGAATTGAGTGGTAAAGAGTTAAGCTTGACTTTCAAAGAGTAGAAAACATCGTGGGAAAAGAATAAAATTTCAAAAGGCTGCTTTCACGGGGTCGTTAAAACGTGGGATTGTATAGTAAAGGGTTAACTTTGGCATTTTGACGGGTAACCTTTCCCACTTTGTTTTTGTGATGCTTCAAGCTGAATACGCTTATCAGCAGTAATCCTCAATTTCTCTTCCCTGGACAACCTAGCAACATAGACAGTCTGTCAGTTTAAATTGAGATGTACTTGAATTTTCCCACCCTCTCATTGCATACCACATTATAGATAACCAGAAGAACTGAAATACATTTGTTAGCGAACAGGTACTGGTCTTTCCTGTGTGAGAAAAATATAGATGCATCCAAATTGAAAGCATACAAAGATAACAAATTAAATGTAGCTCAAAAGATGATTTCTTTTTTGTCATGGTTGAAAATATTTTTCTCGTTTTCCCCCAATGTTTTTGACCCTTTACCTGATATGCCAATTTGAGGCTCTTCCATTTCAGCAGCAAATAAAGATATGATGTCAGAAATATGGACAAATGAGGATACAAATATCTGATTGAGTGGAAAACATTCTGGGAAAAGGAGAAATTGCTTGTTACGAGCAATTTCTCCTTTTCCCACAGTGTTTTCAAAAGCTGTCTGTTGTTGATACGTCAAAATGAGTATCTATGGAGTAAAGGGTTAAATATCTATACCTTCGGATTGTTGAAAATTGGGATTGTTTGGTAAAGGGTCGATTCTAGGACCTGAAAAGCTTAGTCAGTTGTTCCAGCCAGTTTGGCTGGTAAGAATAAGATAAACTGTGGCCTGTAAAAAAAGGCTTAACCCATTACCACACTGCAAAATTTTAGGCTTATCCAAATTGAAAGCATTTGCAGACGATAATTTCAAAGTGACTCAAATGGTGCAGTTTTGCAATATTTTCTAGCCTATCACGGTTAGAAATCATTATATTATCAGGATTTAATTTGTTGTCTGCAATAATGAGACGCTACAGTGATCTTTTTCATATTCGGACATTTATTGTGCATCGTACCACGAGGCAACAAGTCAAAAAGTAACACCGTTATCTATACTACTGTCTGTAGATGCTTTGAATTTGGTTCAGTCCAAAAATTTGTTGTTTTGGAAAGATTTAATGCATCTCTGAACCAATAGGATACATTATTTCAAGCTTTCCGGTAGGATATTGAGATGTAGCAGTGAATATGCCTCAAAACCAGATTGGGAAATAAGACGTCATATACCTTACATTTCTCGCGCTTGACGTAATGCGTTGCTATGCGGGAGGGGTGCGCCACGGGGAATAACAGAAAAGAACTGTACTGGATTTTTGATAAAGCTCCTCCCAGAAAGGGTTAAAAGCATGAAAAAAATAGAATATTTGTTTTTTTTTCGGTGAAAGATCGAAATTTATGTCATCTTGTGAACACCATCGGTAATATTTTCACGAGTGGCACAGCCAGTTGTGAAAATATTACCGATGGTGTTCACTCGATGAAATAAATTTCGATCTCTCACAGAAAAAAACCTAACACATATCCTCTATAATTATATGCCACACATCATCACACAATTATGGATCCCTGAATTCAGTATATCTATCACCCACTGATTATTGAGCTAGAATGGTCCTTGGACATGCAAAAAAATTGACAAATTGTAAAAAGTTTTGGCCCAGGTCAGCTTACACAGACTATGCAGGCCAACATGGATGGATTCTGTTGCAATCACAATGAAAACCTGTTTTCAGAGAGCATCAGTTAACTCTTTACCAAACGACAATATTTTAGGCATGTCCAAATCGAAAGCATTTGCAGACAACAAAATAAAAGTGACTGAAAATTTGAAATTGGATTTGTGAAGGGTAGAAAACATTGTGGGAAAAGGAGAAAATGCTGCTTACCAGCATTTTCTCCTTTTCCCACAATGTTTTCAAAAGGCTTCTTCCTCAGTGTTGTTAAAAGTCGAGACTGTGTTGGAAACAGTTACATGTGCTTTGTCTGTAGCTTGGGAAATCAAATTTTGTAAACCTATACCGAACGATTCTGAGTTTTAAGGACCCTTAGAAAAAAAAGGCTTTTGAAAATATTGGGGAAAGGGAAAAAATGCTGGAAAACAGCATTTTCTCCTTTTTCCCACAACATTTTTTCACAAATTCCCCAAAACTCCCCATCATTTGAGCTTTGATTACTCTTTACAAAAGACAACATTTTAGACTAGTCCGAATTGAAAGCACTTGCAGACGACAAAATAAACGTTAACTCAAAAATTGAAATAATTGTTTCCAGCAGGGCAGAAAAACTCAAAAATTGAAATAATTATGTTTCCAGCAGGGTAGAAAACATTGTGGGAAAAGGAGAAAATGCTGGATACCAGCATTTCTTCCTTTTTCCACAATGTTTTCAAAAGGCTTCTTCCTCAGGGTCATGAAAACCAGGGATTGTTTGGGAAAGGGTTAAATTTGCAAACAGCAAGCTTGCTCAAGAAAAAAAATGAAATTTTGTTGTTTGGTAACTGGCTTTTGTCTCCCGTTTAATGCTTTCAAGATGTCTTAGAATAATTTCTTGTAAAGAGTTTGTCTGTAGGATAAATTATAAAGGACAACTTGGTGGGGTTTTCCCCGATCTGCCAGGGCCTGTATTCACCAACCATTCTTGAAAATATCTTTAGTCTTATTGTCCAAGGTTTTCTAAATTTGTAAGTAACACAACTTCTGATTGGCTAAACCATTCGATTTAGCCAATCAGAAGTTGTGTTACTTACATAATGTAGAAAATTTTGGAGAATGAGACAAAGAGTGTTCTTAAGAATGGCTGGTGAATAGAAGCTCTGTACTTGGTATTATGAGGAGAGAGTTCTGGAAAAGCAATTAGATAGGGGATTGGTGGGTATATCAAGTCAAAGTTTTCCTCAGACTCTAGCTGTCTTAATTATGAGAATCACTTGACCTCATTCAAATGGGAAAAAAAAATGAGCGCTACTCTGTAAAAAAGGGGCTTAACTCTTTACCAAAACAAGCTCGAGTTTTCACGACTCGGAGAAAGAAGCCTTCTTAAAACATTGTGGGAAAAGGAGGAAATGCTGATTGACTTGAAACTTGGCATTTGTGTTGGTTGCAATACATGACTTTGATTGTAGTACAGAGTGCAGTGCGAAAGAACTGTAACTCTACCATGTGCTGTCTTTGAGTTATTTCCCTTTGATCATCATTTTTACAGCTTTTTTTGCTTGTCTGGAGCATAACTTTGTCATCTCTGATCTGATTGACTTGAAACTTGGCATTTGTGTTTGTTGCAGTAATACAGAGTGCAGTGCAAAAGAACAGAAACTCTACCTCATGCTGTCTTTGACTTATTTCCCTTTGATCATCATTTTCGTAGCACTTTTTACTTTTCTGGAATGAAACTTTGTCATTTTCAGTCTAAACATCCTCAAATTTCGTATGGAGTGCACTGCATGAGATTCATAATCTGCTGCACTGCTATTTTCCTCTACCAGTGCCCTATACGATTAGTATTCCCCCTTGACAGCTGGCAGTGTGACAGGCGTACCTTGCCACAATTTGCCGCTCTTGTTTTCAAATGTAGCCTCCAATCCATAGACCCATGAGACTTCCAACTGATTTTGAGGCATTGCCCATATAAATGGCTATCATGAGAGAAAAAGAGGAACATGTAATTCATTTGATACCCTCTCAGGCAGTGTGTGGAGTCCTAGCATAATTCATATTTCATTGTATACTGTCACTTCCTAAACAGTGATGTAATTTTATACCATAGTGTAATGGTGATACTCAGTATGTCATGTGGTTACCAGCATTTTCTCCTTTTCCCACAATGTTTACTACCCTTCACAAAACAAATTTCAAATTTTCATTCACTTTTATTTTGTTGTTATACGCCCGAAGGGTCGTATTATGTTATACCCCCGGTCGTCCGTCCGTCCGTCCGTCCGTCCGTCCGTTAGCAATTTCTTGTGTGCGCAACTCCTCCTACAGTTTTCATCAGAATTATTTGAAACTTGCCACAATGAATTTCCATGATGTCTAGTTGTGCACCTGGGTCTTAGAATTTTGATCCCTGTTTCCGTTCCAAAATTATATGCCCTTGATTTCTGAAATAACCAACTTTTCACTTTGAATTTTTGTTCAGGCCATAACTTCCATACCATAAAAGGTATTAAATTGAAACTACATACACTGATAGAACACATTATGGAGAAGTGCAGTGCACAAGAACCATAACTCTGCCACTTTTATTTTTTGAGTTACAGCCCTTTATTAATTTTCAGTTGGAATTTTTGTCCAGGCCATAACTTCTAAACTATAAAAGCTATTAACTTTGAACTTCATACACTGATAGATAACATTGTGGAGAAGTTCATCGCACATGAACCATAACTCTGCCACTTTTATTTTTTGAGTTATTGCCCTTTGTTAATTTTCAGTTTGAATTTTTGTCCAGGCCATAACTTCCAAACTATAAAAGCTAATAACTTGCAACCTCATACAGTGATTGAACACTTTATGGAGAAATGCATTGCACATGAACCATAACTCTGCGACCTTTATTTTTTTACTTATTGCCCTTTGTTAATTTTCAGTTTGAATTTTTGTCCAGGCCATAACTTCCAAACTATAAAAGCATATAACTTGCAACTTCATACACCGATAGAACACATTATGGAGAAGTGCAGTGCACATGAACCATAACTCTGCGACTTTTATTTTTTTAGTTATTGCCCTTTGTTAATTTTTTAGTTTGAATTTTTGTCCAGGCAATAACTCCCAAACTTTAAAACCTATCATCTTGAAACTTCAAAGACTTATAGAACACATTATAAAGAAGTGCACTGCATAAGAACCATAACTCTGCCATCCTTCTTTTTTTAGTTATTGCCCTTTGTTAGTTTTCTCTTTGAATTTTCGTCTGGGCCATAATTTCTAAAATATAAAAGCTATGATCTTGAACCTTTCAAAACTGATAGAACACCTTGTGGAGAACAGTAATTTACAAAATTTGTAACTGTGCCACCCTTTCTTTTTTTAGTTATTGCCCTTTAATATTTTTGACATATCATGGAGATTAACTACTCTTCATTCATGGCCCTTCCGTCATTTCAACTCATTTCACTGACAAACCACTTCGGGCGTATACGCGCCGCTTTGCGAAGCTCTTGTCTGAAAATGCTTTCAATTTGGACCGGTCTAAAATATTGTCGTTTGGTAATGAGTTAAGCATTAGTGTAAAATAATAATGGGCTTATAATAGATTTAGTCACATGAAAATAAAATGCTTTCACTTTTTTGCCTTCTAAGGAGTTTCAATCATTCTTTGATTGCGTATTTCCTGTCTGCTTCAGAACAATGGGAACGAAAATAAGTCAGAAAATGTCAGATTTGTTTCTTGACATTACGCTTCTCTTCTTCTAAGTGATTCTGTTTAAAGCATGGCAGTTCTGGAAACAAGAAATACATGTATCTTGAAACACGAAAATCTTTTATTAAATAAAGAAATAGGCATGTCAGGGTGTACAAGATACTGGAATATAAATATTGAAACTCTGAAGTATACTGGAATCAGCCTGTCTGTAGTAATTGCCTGTTTCTGTCAAAGAGTTGGTTGGGTTTTAAGTCACTTTAATTTACAGCTCTACTAAGTTCATTTTGTTGAAAAGTAGTATTTGGTTATTGGGTATTCCTTAAGAAAATATTAAATTTTGAAATAGCTCACAAAAAAACCAGAATCATTGCCTATTACATTAGTTTGATATGTAATGAATCAAGGCCCCATGGTATTGATTAGCGGTAGCAGCACATGTGAATGGTAGTTTCACAGAACTAATGTTTAAGCCAATATGGCAGCAGTGGCCTGCAAAACTTATCATGAGCACATTTGAATTTTTCTTCTGGTAAACAGACTAAAACCTTGATCAAACATTCCCAGATATATTGACCTTCACAGAAAAATTGTTTGAAAAACATTGTTGGAAATGGAGAAAATGCTGGTAACCAGCATTTTCTCCTTTTACATCATTGTTTTTTTTCCCCATCAAACGCAAATTCCCCATATTTGATTGACATTGAATTTTCCTCTACTAACACATCAAACTTGGGAAAGTCTAAAATTCTGATGTTTTGGAAAGTGAAAGACCCACAAGAAAAAAGCTAAAAAAGTTAAAAAAAAAAGTTTCACTCCACATTCTCTACCTTTTGAAAGAAAAGTCCACATATTAACCCTTTACCCCATAAGGCATTTCTATGGTATCTCTAATTGACCCTAAATAACAGCAAGGATGAAGCTGTTTCTTATGTGTATATGACACCTTTTGGTAGCATAGAAAACATTGTGGCAAAAGGTGAAATTGCTCATCACGAGCAATTTCACCTTTTACCACAATGTTTTCCAAAGGCTCCTACAAGAAATGAGTACCTATGGAGTAAAGGGTTAAAGCCAAATTCAGGTTGTGGGCAGCCATTGTCTTGAATTTTGTCTTCACTGAGTACCGGTAGCGCTCAGTCTGGTAGCGTGCAGGACTATAGGGGGACAACAGGGGGTAGGGTGTTTGATCCCTGACTCAGCCAATTTCTTTCTGAAGATTGATGATAGTAATTCTGGCAGGATTCAATCCTCTCCCACTGCTGACCATTGTTTCGATGATGATTAGCCGATATAATTTGTCATCTGCAACTGCTATCAATATGACAAGTCTAAAATCTTGTTGTTTGGTTAACCCTTTGCCGAACAATGCCAGCATTTAATGACCATGGAGACTCACTGGAGCCTTTTGAAAACATCGGTGGTAAAAGGAGAAAATGATGGTAACAAAAGTTTTCTGCCCTATCAAAGAAAACTTGCATCATTTTTATCACATTGAAAATTTGTAGCCTGCATAATGATTTCAACTTCAACTTTTAGCTAAAATTGCGTACTCTGGGATTAACACTACGAAACGACAAAATTTTGGACTAGTCCAAATTGAAAGCATTTTCAGATGACACAATAAATGTGAATCAAAAATTGAATTTTGAATTGGAAAGGGTTGAAAACATTGTGGGAAAAGGAGAAAATGTTGGTTACCAGCATTTTCTCCTTTTTCCACAATTTTTTTGAAGGCTTTCTTTCTCAGGGTCGTTAAAAGTCGGGATTGTGTGGGAAAGAGTTAAGTGTTAACCCCTTGAGCATTGAATCAACCTGAAAGATACTTTAAGTCTCCGAATGAATAAGACTCAGAATTACCATAGTTTTAATTCTTTACCACACAATCCTGACTTTTAACAACCCTGAAGAATGAGGCCTTTAAAAACATTGTGGGAAAAGGAAAAAAAATGCTGGTAAACAGCATTTTCTGCATTTCCCATTTTTTCTACAATTCCAAAATTAAATTTAAAATGTCATCTGCAAATGCTTTCAATTAGGACAGGTCTAAAATTTTGTCGTTTGGTAAAGGGTTGAGGTTGCTCTTGTTTAACCCTTTCCCAAACAATCCCAGGTTTTTACGTGTCTGGAATAGAAGCCTTTTGAAAACATTGTGGGAAAAGGAGAAAATGCTGATAACCAGCATTTTCTCCTTTTCCCACAATGTTTTCTACCCTATCATATAGAAAAAATCATCTTTTTAGCAACTGTTAATTTGTCATTTGCAAAATGCTTTGAATTTTGTCTGGTCCAAAATTTGCCGTTTGGGAAAGGGTTAACCCTTTACCAAACAATCCCTGGTTTTTATGACCCTGAGATAGAAGCCTTTTGAAAACATTGTGGGAAATGAAGAAACTGCTGGTTACCAGCATTTTCTTCTTTTCCCATGATGTTTTCTTTCCTTCCTAAAGCAAAGTTCAATGTTTTTAGTCACTTCTATTTTGTCGTATCAAACAATCCCTGGTTTTTATGACCCTGAGATAGAAGCCTTTTGAAAACATTGTGGGAAATGAAGAAACTGCTGGTTACCAGCATTTTCTTCTTTTCCCATGATGTTTTCTTTCCTTCCTAAAACAAAGTTCAATTTTTTAGTCACTTCTATATTGTCGTCTGCAAATGCTTTTGATTTGGACAAGCCTGAAATATTGTCGTTTGGTAACGAGTTAACTCTAAGTCTATAAGTACAGTGGATAGTATAGATTGAGAATCAGGCTGCATGTTTTGTGCATCCTGATCTTGCTCTACACCTGCTGTAAAGGCAACCGAAGTTTGGA
Organism: Tridacna crocea; assembly: GCA_943736015.1. Lineage (NCBI taxonomy): Eukaryota > Metazoa > Mollusca > Bivalvia > Cardiida > Cardiidae > Tridacna > Tridacna crocea. Next base: position 25,569,193 of record OX031069.1, read on the forward strand.
AAAGTGTTTTGGGGGTAAACACTTTACCAAATAATCCCTGGTTTTTGCGACCTTAAGATAGAAACCTTTCGAAAACATTGTGGGAAAAGGAGAAAATGCTGATAATCAGCATTTTCTCCTTTTCCCACAATGTTTTCTATCCTGCTGGAAACAAATTTCAGTTTTTGAGCTATGCTTATTTTGTAATCTGCAAGTGCTTTCAATTTGGACCAGTCCAAAATGTTGCTGTTTGGTAAAGAGTTAATAGAGCTTAAGTCCTGTATTGGAAAATGGGGGTCAAGTTCCTTACCCTTGACATGTTTACAGAGGAAGTTGGGACCCTCATGTATGTAGTATAGACCAAGATAATGCTGTACAGATCATGCAAACTGATCTTTGATCCACACTGTTTGTAATTATGCTTGATACACATAATTATATACTATACAAAACAGCTTTGAAAAAGCAGTAGTATATACATGTAGGTCTGCTCTCCCATAGATGGTAATGTTGATTTTTCTCTAATATCAATCAAAACCCTTCGAGAACAATCTTTTTTTTGAGAACATTATTGGTATATAAGAACCAAAGTGCAGGTTAACACTACTTTTCCCAAAATGTTTTTTTTTTAACCTTCCAAAGGCAAATTCCATTGTTTGAGTCCTGTTTGATTTGTCATTTGCAAATATTTCCAATTTGGATTGGTCTATAGAATTTATTTGTTAGGAATTAATATCAGGAAAGCATCTGTTTAACCCTTTATCACATAATGCCGAGTTTTAACCCCAGGAAAGAAGCCTTTTGAAAACTGCATTTTCTCCTTTTCCCGCAATGTTTTCTACCCTTTCCAAATCATATTTCAATTTTTGATTCACATCTATTTTGTCGTCTGGAAATGCTTTCAGTGTGGACCAGCCTAAAATTTTGCGGTTGGTAAAGAGTTAAAATCAAGTGATCCACTTACTGCATCCTTCATTATACAGATGACTTGTAAATCTACTCTAATTCATGAAAGAAAAATCTCAGAAATTGCTAAAAATGTACTTGTAAGTTCTATAATTAAAGTCATGATCAGTGTTTATCAAGAATAAGAGATTAACTCTTTACCACATGGGAAAACTTAAGACTGGTCCAAATTGAAAGCATTTGCAGACAACAAAATAATTGTAACTGAAAAAATCGAAGTTTGGTTTGGGAAGGGTAGAAAACATTGTGGGAAAAGGAGAAAATGCTGGTTACCAGCATTTTCTCCTTTTCCCACAATGTTTTCAAAAGGCTTTTTTCTCAGGGTCGTCAAAAGTCGGGATTGTGTAGTAAAGAGTTAAGAGTGTACCTTTACTGAAGGACGAAATTTTAGACTGGTCCATGTTTAGAGCAATTGCAGATAACAATTCTAATTTGGCTCGAATGATGGAAAATATTTTCAGTTGGGTAGAAAATATTGTGGGAAAAGGAGACAATGCTGGTTACCTGCATTTTCTCCTTTCTCCCCCTCCCCCCCCAATCTTTTCAAAGGGGTTCTTTCTCAGGCTCATTAAAACTCTGGATTGTGTGGTAAGGAGTTTGACCTTTTACCAAACAACAAAATTTAAGTTTAGTCCATATTGAAAGGATTTGCAGACGACAAAATAAATATGACTCAAAATTTCAAAAATTGTTTTGGGAAGGGTAGAAAACATTGTGGGAAAACGAGAAAATGCTGGTTACCAGCATTTTCTCCTTCTCCCACAATGTTTTCAAAAGGCTTCTATCTCAGGGTCGTTTAAACTTTGGGATGGTGTGGTGAAGGGTTTAACCCTTTACCCCATAATGTATTTCTATGAGATCTCTAATTGACCCTAAATAACAGCAAGAATGAAGCAGTTTCTCATGTGTATATGACACCTTTTGATACCATAGAAAACATTGTGACAAAAGGTGAAATTGCTCGTCACGAGCAATTTCACCTTTTGTCACAATGTTTTCCAAAGGCTCCTACAAGCAATGTGTAGAAATGAGTATCTGTGGAGTAAAGGGTTTAAGAGCTGCTACATCCGCTTCTTGTTTGCTGGATGAATCATCTTCAGGAAATTCATAGTCCCTTTACTAAAGGATTCGGAGTTTGAATCTTTAGGCTGCTATTAGCACAACTCCATGACCTTTTAGAGACATTGTAGATCAAGATCAGACTGCACATTCTGTGCAGTCTGATCTTGGATCTACATTGTCCGATGAGGAGATTTTTTTCCCACAAAAATTACCTTTGAAAGAGCAAAAATGTGGTTTTTGATTGTTGGAATGAAAATTTCATTTGACTGAATTAGGTGTTGAAACCTTTAACACACAATCCAGAGTTTTATGACCTTGAGAAAGAAAGCTTTTAATGGTAGGCAGCGTTTCCTCTTTTCCCTCACTGTTTTATTATCTTTTACAGACAAATCACATACTTGTGGCACATTTACTATGTCCTTTGGAAATGCTTCCAATTTGGAGTTGTCTAAAATTTTGTCATTTGGTACAGTGTTTCCAGTTAAACAACTCTTGTTAAAACATTATAGAAGGAGGAGAAAATGCTTCCTTTCCCCCTTTTTCAAGACAATCACAGGTTTTGAGAACTGTTAACACTTTACCAAATGACAAAAGTTTTAGACTGGTCCAAATTGAAAGCATTTAAATTCAACAATTAAGTCGCACGTTTGTCAAAACGTTCGACTTTTTGCGATGAGCTCGAGGAGCTCAGGGTGGGTTGGGGGTGTCTATAGTGGGTTGAAGAATCATGCAAAAAATTGGATCAAAAACGTCGTATATACTTCATAAACGAGGTGCAGTTACTCTGCTTTTAACCCAATCGCTGTAGAACTACTTTTTCTTTGGTATGTCTGGAATTTGTTCTTTATGATGGGACTGGACCCGGTAACTCATATAACTCATATACCTACGCTAGAAAAAGGAGAACGTGACTCAAATTTTAAATTAAAAAAAATGCGGTTATTTTGTATATCATGTGAAAATTTAACATCTATCTTTGTTTAGATGGGTAAATAAAACACAATTCAGCTAAGATATCCCCCCATCAGTGCTTAATGTGAGTTTAAAAGGGATCGCGGATTAATATGGCTTATCGAGAGCACCTTACTGTAAATATTCATGTATTATCGAGACCGATAGAGCTTTGCTTATAAGTGGAATTTCGGACTCGAGTGATGTCATTTGAAATCAACTCTTTTAAACCATGCAAACCATGAATTCAGGGTTAAATATCGTAAAACTCGCTCTAGATTTGAAAATTTGTTTCGTTCCGGAGCTTTGACCTAGTTTGTAACGTACGTCTCGGATGAAACACCCCAAACCACTCGAAAAATACCCCAAAACAGAGCACTCAAAAACTATTCCATTACACATCAAAAAACTTTTGTAACATATAAAACTGCATGCGAAACGCTTACATACACGATTTTATGGAAATCAGACATGAACTTTTGCTATCAATTCTAGTATTTTAGGTCTTTGATCAGCTTAAGTTTGAAGTACAAAATTGTACTTTGATTAAGAAAATGCAAATGGCGGACGGGATAGAAAACAAACGCACATGGCGATTAACACCAGTAAAGTTAAAATGTTGATTACTGCTTTTGTTCGGACCCCAAAAGAGTGGCGACAAGGATATTTCATCCCCACTGTATACAGTAAATACAACATGAAATATGAAACGCAAGGTAAAATACAGCAATTACGACCGTATATTGACAGTTGCGCTGTTTAGGGGTTTACAGTCAAAACGTACTCAAACCGAAACGTACCCAAGTCAAAACGTACCCGAGTGGAGTCAAAACATACCCGAATGGAGTCAAACTTACCCAAATGAAGTTTAGACCTACCCAAGTGGAGTCAAAACGTACCCAATGTGTAGTCAAAATGAACACATGATTTTTATAGTATTTCTAACTTCAATTTGTGTAAAGATTAATAGAAATTATGTATTCGTCATCATGACCATTTATAACTCTTGCTTTATTTTGAATTTGCCTTACATGATTAAAACCAATGATGAAACTTAGTTAACAATAAATATAGCGAAGTCAATCAAATGCTTAGTGATAAAATACGTTTTTCTTTCTATTTTTTTTTTTTAAGGAAGATAAAGTTACTATTAATGAAAAAAAAAAAAGCATATTGGATACTTGAAAAACATTTATCCATCATTATAAAAATATGTTTTATATATGAAAAAAAAAACCCATAAGCATCAGCACATTTAAAGAAATGATATAACAGAGAAATGTGATACATTAATTACATTGTTTGGATAGCAAAGATACAATTTCAACACTCAAAAAGAGTGTAACAAATTTAATGTGGTGATTAACCTATTACCACACAATCCCTACTTTCGACTACCCTGAGAAAGAAGCCTTTAGAACACATTGTTGGAAAAGGAAAAAAATGCATTTTCTCCTTTTCCCACAATTTTTTTCTAACCTTCACAAAACAAATTTCAAATTTTCTGTCACTTTTATTTTGTCGTCTGCAAATGCTTTCAATTTGGACAAGCCTAAAATTGGGCTGGTCTAGTAATGAGTTAAACTAATTATTCACAATGGTCTTTAACCTGTTGCAGATTGCATGGTTATTAATTACTTTGCAAATATTTTTTATAATTTGAGAGTCAGTTTGGTTGAGATGAAAAACCTTAGGACTGTTTTTTCAGCTAACCTGAGCACAACATGCTCAAGGGAAGCTTTTAGGATCACCTGGTGTCTGTCATCCGTCATGTGTCATCAACAATTCTTTAACTCTTTACCACACGACAAAATTTTAGACTGGTCCAAATTGAAAGCATTTGCAGATGACAAAATAAAAGTGACTGAAAATTTGAAAATTGTTTTGTGAAGGGTAGAAAACATTGTGGGAAAAGGAGAAAATATTGGTTACCGGCATTTTCTCCTTTTCCCATAGTGTTTTCAAAAGGGTTCTTTCTCAGGGGTGTCAAAAGTAGGGAGTGTGTGGTAATGGGTTAAACATCAACTTCTCCAAAACCGCTGGACCAATATGGACCAAACTTGGCTGGAATGTTCCTTGGGAGGTCCTCTTTGAAAATTGTTCACAGAATTTGATTACGTCAAAAGTTTTGGTTGCAATGGCAACCAAACAGTTTTCTAAGAAATTCTTTAAAAATCTTCTTCTCTGAAACAGCTGGCCAGATTTTAAAATAATTTCACAGAGATGTTCCTTAACGTAGTGGACCCGTAATAGAAAACAGCTATTTCCACTATAATATTACCCTAGAAAATTTGCTAAGATTAAAAATGAGCACTATTGTACTACTTTCAACGAGCCACTTTTTCTTTTTTGTCCTTCCTTGAATTATCATTTATAAATCTATAACTACTATAATTTCATTACAAATGGATATGATAATTACCTCCCTTTTCTGGAAACTAACAAAATTATCAACAAATAATTTCAAGACGGACCTCGAAGGTATTTCTGTTCGGTTAAAAATGTGCAATAGTATCATATCTGTACAAAATATGTCTTATCAACTGTCCAGAAATTTTATGCCATGCTGCACTATGCCTAATATTACAGGACCACTACCTTAAGTGACCCTTTCCAAAACTTTTTCGTGAAATTTTGATCAGTCAAGAAACATGACTCTGGTGAATGGGGGCTATTTGCACTATACAGGAATGAAGAAATTATAAAAAATTATTCTTCTCAGAAACCGCTGGTCAGATTTTGAAATAATTTCTCGGGGATGTTCTATGGGTGACCCTTTTCAAAAATTGTTTGCGAAATTTCAATCTGTCAAGAAACATGGCTCTGGTGAATGGGGGCTACTTGTACTTATATGGACATGCAGAAATTCTTGAAAATTTTTACTTCTTTGAAACGGCTGATCAGATATTGAAAAAAGTTGACAGAGATGTTCCTTGGGTGACCCTTTTAAAAACCTGTTTGCGAAATTTTGATTTGCCAAGAAATATGGCTCAGGTGAATTGGGGCTACTTGCACTATATGGAAATGAAGAATTTCTTGAAAATTCACCTTCTCCGAAACCCATGATCAGATTTTAAAATAATTTCAAAGCAATGTTCCTTGGGTGACCATTTTCAAAAATGTTTGCGAAATTCTGATCCATCAAGAAACATGGCTCTGGTAAATGGGGTCCACTTGCACTATTCGGACATGAAGAAATTCTTGAAAATTCTTCTTCACTGAAATGGTTGGTCAGATTTTGAAATGATTTCACAGAGATGTCCCTTATGTGTCCCTTTTCAAAAATTGTCAAGTGCTAGCATCGGTGTGCAGTGGCACTGTTTCAGTAAGTTCCAAGTAATAGAGGTGACCAATGACATACATTTAATATTGTTTTGGGTATATTATGTCTGGCTATATGCCATCATGGATATATTAAAGAAAAAGAAAAATGAAAAGATGTGACTTGGTGGGAAGCTGCCTATTACAAGTAACTGCATTTGCTCAACTAAATTGCAGACTAGTCAAAATCGAAGAATTGCTGAAAACTAATCAAATTTGACTTACAGTAAACCATTAAATTTGAGTCTAATTGGAAGAAAACCTTGAGTAATAAAAAATGAGTTTTTCTTTCTTTCAGCTCTGTTTTCCAAAGCTGTTTGAATTAGGTAAAAGCAAGATTGCCCTGTAAAAGGGTGATGACCATCTATCAGTCCCAAAATATCAAGGTTTCACCATTAGTGCGACTTTCAGGACCTTCAGTCCTTTGATTTGAAATTTGTTTTGTGAAGAGTAGAAAACATTGTGGGAAAAGGAGAAAATGCTGGTTACCAGTATTTTCTCCTTTTCCCTCAATGTTTTCTAAAGGCGTCTTTCTCAGGGTTGTCAAAAATAAGGATTGAGAGGTAATGGGTTAAGAAAACATTATGGGAATAGGAGACAACTTATCTTTTCCAACAATGCTTTCCTTCCCATTGTAAAAGAATTTCAGCTCAGTTTGTAGTATGTCCTCTGCAGATGCATTCAGATTCAAAGTGTCTTTTTTCTGCTATTCATCTTCGTAAGGCAAGGGTGACAAGCCACTATGCCACTCTACCCTTGGCAGATCTTGACTGGATCAATACTTTTGACAGATACATTCAGCTCCCTTTTTACAGAGTATGGCTCATTTGTCAATGGTATTTAAAGCTTTTATGTTTGTTTATTGCAGCAGATCACATTTAAAGGTGGCCCTTCAGATTTTCGGACGAAAATTTTACAAAAGTACACAAAAATCGTCCTTATACTCCCAAAGCCTTTTAATTTTCATTCATTAAAACCCAGTAATCGAAAACCGTCCGATAACACGAGAAATTAGAGATTTACTACGGCCCAGGTTGACACCAGCGGGAGACACATTCTATTTTCAGATGATCAGTTGGCTCATTTACTTACAGGAATACACAGAGGAAGCTTCAACCATAGCGTCCGAAGTAGACATTATGGAAAATAATTATTACATGTTTGTTATGATAGGGAATTTAAGCGTTATGGGTCACGTGCCAGTCACTTGACATTCCCACAATGCTTTATTGATTTTTGGCGCGAAATCTAAAAATAGCTTAAGAGGCTACGTAGCCTTTTAAGGGAATACCATCAAAAATTTTTTTTTTGTAATTTTATGAATCTTAATTATTGATGATTTGTATTATTTTTTCAAATGAATTTCAGTGATATATATTTTTTTTAATTTGATGAGATGTAAAAATTCTAAATACCCACCTTTAAATCACTTTAGCACAGGGAGAAATTTTACATTTTGTGATAAATTGTCATTTCAGGGTGAAAGATGTTCTGATCAAATCCAACGTGATTCTGGAAGCTTTCGGAAATGCCAAAACCAATAGGAACGACAATTCCAGTCGGTTTGGAAAATACATGGACATCAACTTTGACTTTAAAGGGGACCCTATTGGTGGACACATCAATAATTATCTGCTGGAAAAGGTAAGCTGGAGAGTCTATAGGAGGGAGGGAAGGTGGAAGAGGGTCGGCTGAATGAGTAGGAGGAGAGAGGGAGGGAGAGAGAGAAAGAGAGAGACGGAGAGAGAGACATAAGAGAGAGAGGTGTTTACATACACAAGGAGATAATGACACAGAAAGGAGAGGGACATATAGAGCTTGAAAAACAGAAAGAAATGTATGTACATGGACCATAACTTTTAGCATTATTGCAAAGGGTCCCTGTGTTAGCTTATCATAAGTCCAATTTTTAATAAGTAAAATAAAACTGTAGAAGACATATTAACCCATTACCACACACTCCCTACTTTTGACGACCCTGAGAAAGAAGCCTTGGGAAAACATTGTGGGAAAAGGAGAAAATGCTGGTAATCAGCATTTTCTTTTTTTCCCAAAATGTTTTCTACTGTTCATGAAACAAAATTCAAATTTTCACTAATTTTTCTTTTGTCGTCTGCAAATGCTTTGGATTTGGACACGCCTAAAATATTGTTCTTTGGTAATGAGGTTTAACCCATTACCACACAATCCCTACTTTTGACGACCCTGAGAAAGAAGCCTTGGGAAAACATTGTGGGAAAAGGAGAAAATGCTGGTAACCAGCATTTTCTCCTTTTCCCACAATGTTTTCTACCCTTCATGAAACAATATTTCAAATTTTCAGTCATTTTTCTTTTGTCGTCTGCAAATGCTTTGGATTTGGACACGCCTAAAATATTGTTGTTTGGTAATGAGTTAATCAAAACTCTACTGATTGAATGGAGTGTGTCTTTGATAGGTTAGAAAAAGGAAGTTAGGCAAGAAGAAAATACTTTAACCCATTACCACACAATTACCACACAATCCCTACTTTTGACGCCCCTGAGAAAGAAGCTTTAGAAAACATTGTTGAGAAAGAAAGAAATGCTGAGAAAGAAGCTTTAGAAAACATTGTTGGAAAAGGAGAAAATGCTGGTAAACAGCATTTTCTCCTTTTTCCAACACTTTTTCTACCCTTCACAAGACAAATTTCAAATTTTCAGTCACTTTTATTTTGTTGTCTGCAAATGCTTTCAATTTGGAAAATCCTAAAATTTTTTCGGTAATGAGTTAACTCTTTACTACACAAGAAAATTTTAGACTGGTCCAAATTGAAAGCATTTGCAGACGACAAAATCAAGGTGACTGAAAAATTGAAATTTGTTCTGGGAAGGGTAGAAAGCACTGTGAGAAAAGGAGAAAATGCTGGTTACCAGCATTTTCTCCTTTTCCCACAGTGTTTTCAAAAGGCTTCTTTCTCAGGGGCATCAAAAGTAGGGATTGTGTGGTAATGGGTTAAAAGATACTTTCATGTAAAAATCGAAGACATTATTATTGATATGTGTAAAATTTTGTTTTCTGGTTAAGTTCCTATTAATTCTTCCCATCCTGTGAGAGTATCTTGACAGATAAATGTATGTTTTGTTTCAGTCCCGAGTGGTATTTCAACAGAAAGGGGAACGCAACTTCCATTCATTCTACCAGCTCATCATGGGGGCTACAGATCAGAAGTTGGCAGAAATGCAACTGAAAAGGGATCCAGATGCCTATCATTACATACGACAAGGAGGGGAAGTGAAGGTAAACTGAGCTTTTGATTGGCTTAAAACTGTTAAGTCCTGTTTGTGATTTAACTTTGTTAGAGATTTGCTGCATTACTTAGACCTATAACCTGTAGGCCAAAAGTTCAAGCCTCAGTGGAAGTCTTGTTTGAGTGTCCAAAATGTTTGAGTGTCCATGGGCAAGACACTTCAAAGACTAGCCTTGAACTGGTGAAACCCCATCTTCGCAAGCCAAGGGTGACGATCCACTATGCTACTCTACCCTTGGAGGATCAAGCCTGATTTGGACATTCCCCCGATATGCATTTTCATTGGTTGCAGCTAGATCTAACTGTAGGAATCAAATCGCTCGTAGCATTTCATCTTTGATTAAAATAGAACAAGGTCGCGACCTTTCGGATTAAAGATAGAATTTAAACATGAATACCTGCGTGGATGTGTGCAGGATCTGTAATGATTTATTACTGAAAAAAACATAGACGAACAATATTTACAGAAAGTTTCAGTGTGACCAATCAATTATCAGAGGTTTTAGGCTATATCCCAGCACCTGACCATGGAATGTCGAAGTATGTTTGTGGTTATTGCTTCATGTTGAATTATTGTATTCTTAAGCGGTTTGTGTAAGGCTATTTCATTGGCTATAAGAAATATGATGTAAAGGGGGATAATAACCAGTATCCAATTGGGGCGTATCACGGAATCTTGAAATTGGGCTCAATCCACCAAGGTAAGATCCATATAGTGATCGTAACTCTGGCTCGCGAAGAATTGTTCATCAGGATCGTTGAAACACAGATTGTATGGTAAATGGTCAACTGTATGGAAAACCTCGTGAGAAAGTGCTTGGGAGTAGTAATTGCTTCTTTATCACCAATATTTCTCATCAATGTTAACTATCTGAAAACTGGTTGAATTTTTGTGATAAATAGTTAATCCTCTACCACACAATCCTTGCTTTAAATGACCTGAGAAAGATGGCCTTTGAAAACAGGATGGGAAAAGGAGAAAATGCTGATAACCAGCATTTTCTCCATTTCCCATCATGTTTTCTACCTACCAGAAAGCAAGTTTTAATTTTTCAGTCAAATTTGAATGTTATCTGCAAATGCTTTGAATTTGGACAAGTTTAAATCTTTGCCATCTGATAAAGAAGTAAGAATGCCGTTTTGAAAGACACATTGATAGTGCCTATTGGTGCTTTTGATTTAGACTGCATCGAAGAGAGACTAAAAATTGTGGAGAAAGGAGAAAATACTGGTTACTCGAATTTTCTCCTTTTTCCAAAATGCTTGCCACCATATCAAAGATAGAGAGACAGAAATAATCTTATCAGATAAACATAATTAAATTTGTTTTTGAAGTGCTGTCCATTTGTACCAGTCTCAAATTCTGTCCCATGTTTAAGAGTTAGACAGCCAAGACACAGAAATGTTGGTTACTATGGTTATTCTGCAATCTGTTACCATGTTCTGTTGCATTATGTCAGACACCATTTGCAATTAACTCTTTACCAAACAACAAAATGGTAGCTTTTGCAGATGACAAAATAAATGTGGCTCAAAAATTGAAATTTGTTTTGGCAAGGGCAGAAAACATTATGGGAAAAGGGGAAAATGCTGGTTACCAGCATTTTCCCCTTTTCTCACAATGTTTTCAAAAGGCTTCTATCCAAAGGTTGTCTAAAGTCATCATTATGTGGTAAAGGGTTAATGCAAATTGTGTGGCATATTATGAGTAATGTAAATGTAATGGGCATAATCACTGGTCATAAAAATGTCTTGTTTTGCAGCACAAAACAAAGGGAAAAAAAAACGTTTTCTTCTCAATTTGCTACATTGTTTTCTTTACGCTGTATCTGTGTATCCTTTTACATAATGTTGTTTTATTAGATGTCCCTTTACCCTTTGCCAAACAATCCCTGGTTTTTATGACCCTGAGATAGAAGCCTTTTGAAAACATAGTGGGAAAAGGAGAAAATACTGATAACCATCATTTTCTACTTTTCCCACAATGTTTTCTACCCTGAAACCAATTTCAAATTTTGAGGTCTGTTTTCTTTGTTGTCTGCTGTGCTTACAACTTGGACCAGTCTGAAATTTTGTTGTTTTGTAAAGATTTAACTTTTTACCAGATGACAAAAGTGTGGACTTCTCCAAACTGAAAACCTTTGCAGACGACAAAATTGATGTGACTCAAAAATCAAAATTTATTCTTGGAAAGGTAGAAAACATTGTGGGTATAGGATAAAATGCTGGTAACTAACATTTTCTCCTTGTCCCACATTGTTTTCAAAAGGCCTCCTTATCAAGGCAGTAAGAGCCTGGTATTCTTTGATAAAGGGTTAACTCTTTACCACAGTAATCCGCTGAGTTTTAGCAAACCCTGAAAAAGACAGATTTTGAACTCATTGTTGGAAAATGGAAAAATGCAGGTGACCAGCATTTTCTCTTTTTCCCACAATGTTTTCTACACTGTCAAAGATGGAAATCATTATTTCAGCCACATTTAATTTACTGCAATTAAATGATTTCAATATGTTCGTGTCCAAAATATTGTTGTTTGGTAAGGGTTTAAGCATTTAATTAACTCATTACCAAACAACAATATTTTAGGCTTGTTCAAATCGAAAGCATTAAATTTTGCAGATGACGAAATAAAAGTGACTGAAAATTTGAAATGTTTGTGAAGGGTAGCAGTTTCTCCTTTTCCCACAATGTTTTCTAAAGGCTTCTTTCTCAGGGGCATCAAAAGTAGGGATTGTGCGGAAATGGGTTAAGCAATTAGCACAACGACATGTCCTTTTTACAGATGTTGTCGATCAAGATTAGACTGCTTTGAACTTACATTCTGATCTTGATACATATGATAAGATATGGTTACTGATTGTGGTATTCTGTCCAAAATTATTTTTAAAAGGATAATTTGCGCACTTTTTCTTGTCTGGAAAAAAGAAATGAACATGTCTGCTTTCTTTGTCTAGCCATGGAACTTTTTAACCCTTTACCACACAATCCCTGCTTTTAACACACCTGTGAAAGAAGCTTTATGAAAATATTGTGGGAAAAGAAGAAAATGCTGGTAACCAGCATTTTATCCCTTTTCCAACAATGTTTTTCTACTGTCCTAAAATGTATTTCAATTCTTTAGTCACATTCATTTCCTTGTCCGCAAAATAATGCTTTGAATTTGGACCAGTCTAAATTTTTGATGTATTGGAAACAGTTAACCCATTACCACACAATCCCTACTTTTGACGCCCTAGAGAAAGACGCCTTTAGAAAACATTGTGGGAACAGGAGAAAATGCTGGTAACCAGCATTTTCTCCTTTTCCCACAATGTTTTCTACCCTTCACAAGACAAATTTCAATTTTTCTGTCACTTATATTTTGCCGTCTGCAAATGCTTCGATTTGGACAATCCTAAAATGTTGTCGTTTGGTAATGAGTTAAGCGGTATTATTGAACTCTGTTTCAAATTGAAAGCAATTGGGGGCTTGAAATCACATGTAGGTCAAAAGGAGACTTCTGTCTTTAGAATGGTTGAAAAATTGTGGGAAAAGGAGAAAATGCTGGTTACCAGCATTTTCTCCTTTTCTCACAATATTTTCAAGAGAATTCTTCCTAGGGGTCATCGAAAGACTGAATTACGCAGTACAGGATTTAACCCGAGAGCCTCAAATGAAAAAAAAAAAGATCAATCCTTAGATCATTGAATAAGCCCTATATAGACATTTTCTTGCAAGAAATAAACACAATTACAATGTAAACGCAACTTTCTGTTGTCTTTTACTCTTCAAAGTAGACTCTTGTTTTACCCTTCTGAGCAATGGATAGTGTAGATCAGAAATCAGACTGGATGTTTTGTGAAGTCTGATCTTGATTTGCACTAGCTGCCAAGGCATCTGCACTTGTGAAGGTAATGGAAGTGGTAAAAAACGGCTATTTACAGAAAATTTGAGCAGACTATTTCACAAAGAGAGTAGAAGTAAAAAATCCAAGGTCAGACTACAAGTACTTTGCAGTCTGATGCACATGTTGCATGTACTTTGATCTTCATCTATGCAACGACATGTACATTCTAAAGGCATTAAATTTTGAAATTCACTTTTGAACAGAGTAGAATATAGGCTATATGAAGGCAGTGGGTAAATACAGAATTTTTGCTTTGTGTCATTTCAGTGTGCAACTATTAACGACCAATCAGACTACAGAAATGTGATGAATGCCATGAAAACACTGGGATTTGCGTTCAAGCATGCGGAAACATTATGGAAAGTAGTGGCAGCTGTGATTCTTCTGGTTTGTACACTAAAGTTTTCTCTAAAATCACCCTCTACATTATCTGTATTTCTGTATTTGCCATAGAATGGGACAAAGCCTAGTCACAGATCCTTTGATCAGGACCCATATTCAACCTACCATTCAGAAGGACATTCTCAGTCTAATTCTCCAAGTTTGTCCAAACTTGAAAGTAATACAACTTCTGATTGGCTAAACCATTTGGTTTAGCCAATCAGAAGTTGTGTTACTTTCAAGTTTGGACAAACTTGAAGATTAAGACTGAAAATTGATTGGCTAAACCAAATAGTTTAGCCAATCAGAAGTTGTGTTACTTTCAAGTTTGGACAAACTTGAAGATTAAGACTGAGAATGTTCTTAAAAATGGTTGGTGAATATGACCCCCCCTGGCAGATCATTTTGTTAAAACTTCCTCCACTCTCCCTGCCTAAGAACATTAATGTACTTGGAGGTTTAATCAGGCTGTCTGCCTGTGGACATCCAAATAGGTCTATTTTACTTTTAGAATCAGCTTCCAGTAGACCAAGATAACTTTTTTTGGCCCACTGGAAGCTCATAACAAGTTGGTAATGGCTGTCATTGTATCAAAACTTAGTGCAAATGTAGGTCAAACATGTCTAGGACAAGGAGATGATAGGGAACATTTGTAGATTGCTAGGTTTATTGGTAGAAAAGTCTTTATACCCCTGCAAAACGAATTTTTCGGGGGTATACTGGAATCAGCCTGTCTGTCCGTGTGTCCATCTTTGTGTCCGTCCGTCGGTCTGTGTGTCCGTCTGTGTACGAAATACTAGTAATTTTGTGTCGCGAACTCCTCCTATAGTTTTCCTTCAATTGTATTGAAACTTTGCACATATACTGATCGTATATTTGAAGATTTGCAAGACGTAATGTTCAAGTGTCAACTATTTGTGGTTGAGGAATTATCTCCCATTGAACTTAACACTTTTTTCTGTCAAAGTGCTGGCGGGGGTATAAAGTCACATTCAGTGATAGCTTTAGTTAACATGTCGATTTCGACACACCTAGAATTTTGTCGTTAGGTAATGAGTTAACTCGTTACCAAACGACAACATTTTAGACTGGTCAAAATCGAAGGCATTTGCAGACATCAAAATAAAAGTGACTGAAAAACTGAAATTTGTTTTGTGAAGGGTAGAAAACATTGTGGGAAAAGGAGAAAATGCTGGTTACCAGCATTTTCTCCTTTTCCCACAATGTTTTCTAAAGACTACTCTCTCAGGGGCATCAAAAGTAGGGATTGTGTGGTAATGGGTTAATACGTACTGTATGTAGCAGAGTCAAAAGTAATAATATATTGTTTTGTATTCCTTTATAGAATGATCATGCCACTAATGAAAAAACATTTTCTAATTTTCTAGGGTAATGTGGAATTTCAAGCCCAGGATGATGTACATGACCTTGCCGAGGTCAAGGACAAAAAGATGATGAAGGGTATTGGTGGTTTGTTGGGGGTCACGGGAGAGGATTTGGAAAAAGCCTTGACACATAGAGTGATTGCTGCGGGTGGAAATGTTGTGGAGAAAGGACTTACAGTCTCAGAGGCTGTTTATGCCAGGGATGCCTTTGCAAAGGTTATTTTGGTTTTTGGCTTGGCTATGTTGTTCTTTGAAGAAAAAAAAAAATCAAGATACAGTCAACTCTCATTATGTCAAAATCGCTTATCTCAAAACTCCTGTTATGTCAAAGTGGAATCAATGTCCAAACTTTGAACCTCTTTATTTCATATTGATTTTAGTTTTTATCTCGAACCCATTGCATCCCAAAACCTGTTATGTCGAAGTAATTTGGAGAGCAATTTCGTACTTAGGATCATATTTTCATCCATATATCCGCTATTGTTTGTACATAATAAGGTGCCAAATTCACACGATGCTTCATTGTCTTAATTGATTCAATAGATATCAGATTATAAAAGGTACAAATAAGTTTGTAGCAGTGGTTCATGTAAAATTTACATATCGTGAAAAATACACTGACTGGTGAGGCTTGTAAGTTTGTCTCTCTTGGTAATCCCTCGTATTTTAAGTCGGTCTTTCCTGTTTTAAGTCGGTCTGCATAAATGCGGCCTATTTATTATGTGAATGTGCATAAATGTCATCAGAGATGCAACTTAATTTTCTTTTGATATGTTCTAATAAACCAGGGACAGAACTTTAAATTTCCGGGGGATAAAAGGTACGATACACAAACTCGACGTGAAGCCATTGTAAGAAAAAAAAAGAAAACATTTCAGAGGTTGTTCCACAATTCCACAATGGTATTTTATCCCCATTCTTGTTTTATGTCCCCAGAGATTCGAGATATCGAGAGTTGACTGTACTATCATTGCCCTGTGGTTGTCAGAGATATCTGCATCTGTGTTCTTGAGCAAAATTTTTCTCATATCAGTATAGTTACTGAAGATATTTACTCTAACTCTTTACCAAACAACAAATTTATAGAGTGGTCCAAATTGAAAGCATTTGCAGACGGCAAAATGAATGTGACTAAAGAATTGAAATTTGTTTTAGGAAGGTAGGAAAACATTATGGGAAAAGAAGAAAATGTTTTCTCCTTTTTCAACAATGTTTTCTACCCTCTACAAAACAAATTTCAAATTTCCAGTCACTTTTATTTTGACGTCTGCAAATGTTTTCGATTTGGACAGACCTAAAATTTTGTTGTTTGGTAATGAGTTAACACTCGTAATTGTGTGGTCAAGGGTAAAACCTGAATTATTCTTCATAAACAACCATGTGTTTTTTATATGCATTTTTCAGGCTATTTATGACAGAATGTTTACCTGGATTGTAGCCCGTATCAACGAAGCCATCGACCCCAAGTCGTCAGGGGTGGGGTTTGTTGGGAAGAACACTGTGATTGGTGTATTGGACATTTATGGGTTTGAGATCTTTGATAACAACAGGTAAAAACTGGATCATGTAACATATTCCAGTACAGTAATTGTTCTGCTTCCTTTCATATGTTGTGCATTTGCAAGTGGAATAGACTCAGTAACCAGGACCTACCTGTTTTCTCATGCTGTTTTATCCCTTTTCCAAATAATCCCTGGTTGTCACCACCCTGAGAAAGAAGCCTTTAGAAAATATTGTGGGAAAGGGAGAAATGCTGCAAATCAGGATTTTCATCTTTTCCAACAATGTTTTAACTCTATCAAGGACAAATTCCACCATTTGAGCTATCTTTAATTTGTGGTCTGCAAATGCTTTCAATTTGGAAAAGTCTAGAATTTTGTTGTTTGGTAAAGAGTTTAGTTTTATTGAATTCCCAAAGAATATAATATAATTCAAAGGAGTACAGTTCCTAATTTACTTAATCGTTTAACACACAATGATGCCTTTTATCAACCCTGGGGAAGAGGCCTTTTTGAAAACATTGTGAGAAAATGGGAAAAGGAGTAAAATGCTGGTAACCAGCATTTTCTCTTTTTCCCACAAAAATTTCTATGTGAAATTGTCGTCTGCAAATGCTTTCAGTTTTGATAGGTCTAAAATTTTGCCATGTGATATTGAGTTAACCCATTACCACACGAGAAAAATTTAGACTGGTCCAAATTGAAAGCATTTGCAGATGACAAAATAAAGGTGACACAAAAATTGAAATTTGTTCTGGGAAGGGTAGAAAACACTGTGGGAAAAGGAGAAAATGCTGGTTACCAGCATTTTCTCCTTTTCCCACAGTGTTTTCAAAAGGCTTCTTTCTCAGGGGCGTCAAAAGTAGGGATTGTGTGGTAATGGGTTAACTGATTTGTTCAGCCAATATGACATTGTACTATTTACCAAAGTTAGCGTTAGAGAGAGAACGTCTAGTATTACTATAATATGAAATGGTTCCTTTATCCAAAACGTTGCTTTTTTTCCCAGTTTTGAGCAGTTCTGCATCAACTACTGCAATGAGAAGTTACAACAGCTATTTATAGAACTTGTCCTGAAACAGGAACAGGAAGAGTACATGCGTGAAGGTATCGAATGGCAGCATGTGGACTATTTCAACAACAAGGTTATCTGCGATCTTGTAGAACAACCACACAAGGGCATTCTGGCCATTTTGGACGAGGCTTGTCTGAGTGTCGGGAAAGTTACAGATGAGGTAAAGTTACAGATGAGCTGTTATTGTACCCCTGCAAAATGAATGTTAGGGTATACTGGGGGAATCAGCCTGTGTGTCTGTCTGTCTGTGTCCATCTAGGTACAAAATACCAGTAATTGCCTGTTTCTGTCAAAGTGCTGGTGGGGATATAAAGTCACATTCAGTGACAGCTCTAGTTAGCTCTTTACACACAAGAAAATTTTGGACTGTGACAAATTGAAAGCATTTGCAGATGAAAAAATAAATGTGACTCAAATACTGAAATTTGTTTTGGGAAGTATAGAAAACATTGTGGAAAAAGGACAAAGTGCTTGTTACCAGCATTTTCTTCTTTTCCCACAATGTTTTTAGAAGGCTTCTTTCTCGGAGTTAGTAAAAGTCTGGATTGTGTGGTAAAGAGTTAATCAACAGTCCATTGTTTGAAGACTTGTATAAAGAAGCCTTTGGAAACATGTAAACAGGAGAAAATTGTGATAGCTAGTATTTTCTTTGATTCAAAAAATGCAACTGGCATTTCTCCTTTTTCCTCAATGTTTACTATTTAGCCTCAGGCTAAAAAGGGGTTTAACTTATTCGCAAATGATAGAATTTTTGACCAAGTGGAAATTGAAAGCATTAGCAGATGACAAAATAGAAATGACTTAAAAAATTGAAATTTGTCTAAGAAAGGGTAAAAAAACATTTTGGGAAAGGGAGAAAATGCTGGTTACAAAAATGTTCTCCTTTTCCCACAATGTTTTTAAAAGGCTTATTCCTCAGGGTTGATCAAAGTTAGGATTGTGTGGTAAAGGATTAATGCATCCCTTAACCCATTACCACACAATCCCTACTTTTGACGACCGTGAGAAAGAAGCCAGCATTTTCTACGTTTCTAACAATATTTTCTGCTCTTCACAAATCTAATTTCAAATTTTCATTCGATTTTATTTCGACGTCTTCAAATGCTTTTGATTTGGACAAACCTTAAATTTTGTTGTTTGGTAATGAGTTAACCGTTTACCACACAATGACACCTTTTAACGACCTTAATAAAAAGAGAAGCCTTTTGAAAACATTGTGGGAAAAGGAGAAAATGCTGGTAACCAGCATTTTCTCCTTTCCCACAAAGTTTTCTACTCTATCAAGGAAAAATTACATCATTTGAGCCACTATGAAATTGTCATCTGCAAATGCTTTCAATTTGAATAGGTCTAAAATTCTGCCTTATGGGGTAAAGGGTTAATGCATCTACCAAATTTGTCATCATAATTGTGAATCCATAAAAGTCAACTGTCAAAGTTATGGCTGAATGATGGTGTAGAATGGTCCTTTAACATGCAGAAAATTGACCAAGGGCAATAAGTTCAGACCTAGGTCAATCATGTGTCTTGACATGGGTCAAAACTACTTGCAGATATATGAAACCCCTTTTTCAGAGGGCATAAAGCAGTAGTTTGAGCGAGATGAGTTCTATCACCCTCATTTCACTCTTCCATGTTTTCCTTGTTGAATCATCATGTACCAACATTGTCTTTTCCAGATGTTTCTAACAGCCATGAGTCAAAAGCTGAGCAAAAATGATAGATTTACCTGTAGAAAGGTAAGAGAGACTTTGGTATTTTTACAACTTTTGGTATGTTCTTCTTTACAGAAATTTGCCATCTGTTTTAAAGGATAGTTTGGGAATGGCTAAAGACAAGGAAAAATTGCAGAAATATGACAAAAATCAAACAAACTTGTATGGAAAGCGGATTTGTTTAACTCTTTATCACATGGTCCCAACTTTTAATGACTGTAGATTGAATCCTTTTGAAAACATTGTGGGCAAAGGAGAAAATGCTGGTAACTAGCATTTTCTCATTTTCCCACAATGTTCTACTCTAACAAAGACATTGTTCATCATTTGAGCTATGTTTAAATTGTCGTATGCAAATGCTTTGATTTTGGACAAGTCTATTATTTGCTTATGTGGTTAAAGTCCAAGTTGTAGCCAATAATAAAAAATTGGGATGTTGAAATGCATTTAATTTTTTATTATACCATTTAAAAGTATAAACAATATTTACAATACCTTATAAAAAGTAAACAAAAGAAAGAAAGATTTGGCAACTTTCTACCTAGCTTTCAAATTCATTTTTCTGCCAGTGACAGTATTTTAACTCTTTACCAAACAATCCTTGGTTTTTACAACCTTGAGAAAGAAGTCTTTTGGAATTATTGAGGGAAAAGGAGAAAATGCTAAAATTTGTCGTTTGCTAAAGGGTTAACTCTTTACCAAACAAAATTTTAAACCGTTCCAAATTGAAAGCACTTGCAGATGACAAAATAAACATAACTAAAAAAATTGAAAACGTTTCCAGCTGGATAAAAAGCACCATGGGAAAAGGAGAAAATGTTGGTTACCAGGATTTTCTCTTTATCCCATAATGTTTTCAGAAGGCTGCTTTGTCACGGTTGTGAAAACCATAGATTGTTTGGGAAAGGGCATTATCTCCCACTAGATGGCATTCTATAAATACTCATCTATCTGATATGGGCATCCTGGGTACAGAGCCGAACCACTTTCCTACGCGACAACCGTTACTATTAGGGATGGCAACGAGTATCGATTTTAATACTCGAGTACTCGGTCATTCTTCCGATCGAGTACTCGGTTACTCGGACGATTTTTACTACATTTTATTCTAAAATTTCAGAGCAAGATCGGTATTTTTTTTTGTCCCAAAGAGTTGGAAACAGTGAAAATCTATTCAACAAAAAATCTTGATCCGTTTGACGCCCTTTGTTTACAAGCATTTATCTCGCGTTCTACACACATAACGTCATAAGCATGCTTCCCAACCCACCACGATTTCAAAAGGAGTTTCCCGATTCAAGACCTAAAAATCCAATCACCTGACAGACTGTTTAAACCCCAATTAAAAAAAATTCGGATGTAAGTGTAAAAAGGGTGTGATAAAGCTTGTATCCCAAGATACGCATACATATACATCCGAGGTTGCCATGGAGTTGACAAGCATGTATTTCACGGTCAATCAGGTTCGTTCTTTATAAACAGAAATCAACATTCAGTAATCTAACCGAGTTTTATCGATTGAAGATCATTGAACCAATCAAATTTGAGAACGAGTCGAGCAGGTCCTTGTCAGTGGAATTTACGTCATTCACCCCACATAAGCAGGTAAATTATAGAATGATTTTACCAAAAAACGCAAAATAACAATCTTCATCGTTGGCCCAGGATATAGACAATAATCAGTTACAAGTTAATCATCAACGAAAACAATGGGAAAAAGCCAAGTTTTGGACTGTTTAGTGCACAAAATGACCGCTGGAATTCCAATCTGTCTAAAAATAGACCAACCTGCATATGAACATAGGTTTATGAAATCAATGGCGTAGCTTTTTAATGACGGCATTGTTCAACTTGTTAGGGGTAAATGACCTAGAGTTCGCGAGCGTATCTTCTCTGATCATAAGTTTTGGGACTGCTTATAAAATAATTATTTTTTAAAGACCTTAGTATTGGAACACGAAAAAAAAAATTTTACTATCCCAAAAATTAAAGCAAAATACGGTAGGTATACAACGGCACGTAGGCGATCGCAAGGTACGCACGATCCCTAAATAAGTTTCACAGTCAAACTGTGAAGATTAAGGATAATTATTTTCTCCTCCCTAATTAGATCATATTAGCCTATTAGCTGGCCTCTGATTTACTGAAATTACGAAAACTTTAATGATTAGCGATTAACTAGATCGGCTTAACGTTATAATTGACACAGTTGTTGGTTATTAACACGTGTCAAATTGTGAATTGTTTGGCCATCTTCCGGTAACTTTCGCACTTTCGCAACGATGTTTTGATTACATTTAATCGGCTGCAGTGTTTTTTTTGCAAAGAAAGTTTTCCTCGGGAAGCAAAATGGTACATTTTTGAAAAAAATACCGAGTACTTGAATATCAAATTGAGTAATTGATACTCGGACGTTCGATCGAGTACTCGGTTAACCTGTTACTCGTTGCCATCCCTAGTTACTATTGAATTTCAAACTGAAATAAAGATTTACCCAATAAAACGCTACCTCGTGCAATTCACTCAACTATGATCACCAGTTTAGAGAAATCTGTTGCTAAAGAAGGTCTCATTTCACCTCAAACGTATTGATATGTAAAAACTATTTTCAACATTGCTACTTTATAGAGTGTAATATTACAGTCAGCCCGCTTTTGGGGCTAGTAGTGATGCGTCATATAAGACAGTTGAATCTTCGAAGAATATGACATGCGCAGACAACGGGGAAAGGGTTAAGACTAGACGTAATTATGTTCAAATAAGTTCAGTATAAGTGGGAGATTCCATGTTACCCAACACCTGACCACCAAATTTTCAACTTATCAAATGTGTAAATTCACAGTAGATGAAAATCTAGATATGCCCCAAATGATGGGATTTGTCTTGAACAAGGTAGAAACCATTATAGAATGGAGAAAATGCAGGTTATCAGCATTTTCTCCTCCCGCAATTTTTATCAAAAGCTTCCTTTTTAGCTCACCTGAGCACGTTCACAACGTGCTCAAGGGGAGCTTTTAGGGTCACTGGGTGTCTGTCGTCCGTCGTGCATCATCCGTCCTACGTCAACCGTCGTGCATCTTCAACAATTCTTTAAACATCAACTCCTCCTAAACCGCTGGGCCAATTTAGACCAAGCTTGGCAGGAATGTTCCTTGGGAGGTCCTCTTTAAAATTTGTTCACAGAATTTGATTCCGTCAAAAACTCTAGTTGCCATGGCAACGAAATGGAATTTTTTAGCAAATTCTTTAAAAATCTTCTCCTCTGAAACCGCTGGATGGATTTTGAAATATCTTCACAGATATGTTCCTCGGGTGACCCTTTTCAAAAACTGTTCGTGAAATTTTGATCCGTCAAAAATTGTAGCTCTGGTGAATGGGGGCTACTTGCACTATACAGAAATCAAGGAATTCTTTAAAAATCTTCTCCTCTGAAACCGCTGGTCGGATTTTGAAATAATTTCACAGATATGTTCCTTTGGTGACCCTTTTCAAAGATTGTTCGCGAAATTTTGATCCGTCAAAAAATGTGGCTCTGGTGAATGGGGGCTACTTGCACTATACAGAAATGAAGGAATTCTTAAAAAATCTTCTTCTCTGAAACCGCTGGTCAGATTTTGAAATAATTTCTCAGGGATGTTCCTTGGGTGACCCTTTTCAAAAAGTGTTTGTGAAATTTTGATTGGTCAAGAAACATGGCTCTGGTGAATGGGGGCTACTTGCACTATAGGGAAATGAAGAAATTCTTGAAAATTCTTCTTCTCTGAAACCCCTAGTCAGATTTTGAAATAATTTGACAGAGATGTTCCTTTGGTGATCCTTGCTCTTGTTAATGGGGGCTACTTGCACTATATGGACATGATGAAATTATTGAAAATTCTCTTTCTCTGAAACCCCTGGTCAGATTTTAAAAGAAATTTTCCGAAATGTTCCTTGGGTGACCCTTTTAAAAACTTGTTCGTAAATTCTGATCCATCAAGAAACATGGCTCTCGTGGATGGGGGATACTTGCTCTTATACAGAAATGAAGAATTCTTAAAAATTCTTCTTTTTGAAACTGATGGTCAGATTTCGAAATTAATTTTACAGGTGACCTTTTGAAAATTGCTTAGCAAAATTATAAATTTGGTTCCAATGTTTCAATACCTCTAAAAAAATAGGCTATGGTCATCTCAAAAATTCAGGTGAGCGATCCAGGGCCATCTTGGCCCTCTTGTTATGGGTCACTAGAACCCAGCATTGTGTTGTAAAAAGTTAAAGTTGAGATATAAGGGGATACGAAAACAAGATACGAACAGGAAACTTGTTTTACTTTTCCTTCGTATATTTCAGTTAAACCCATCTGACAAAACCCTGGAACATGATCGAGATTTTCGAGTCAAACATTACGCTGGTGATGTTACCTACACAGTGATTGGGTTCATAGATAAAAACAAAGACACACTGTTTCAGGACTTTAAACGATTACTTTACAATGGGTAAGTAAGGCAGTGTATTGATTTCAGTGTTTTGTGCTTTTTTAAACCCTTTACCAGACGTCAAAATTTTAGCCCTGTCCAAATTCAAAAGCATTTGCAGACGACAATTTCAATGTGGTTGAAATGATGCAATTGTTTATTAACCCATTACCACACAATCCCTACTTTTGACGCCCCTGAGAAAGAAGCCTTTTGAAAACACTGTGGGAAAAGGAGAAAATGCTGGTAACCAGCATTTTCTCCTTTTCCCACAGTGTTTTCTACCCTTCCCAGTACAAATTTCAATTTTTCAGTCACCTTTATTTTGTTGTCTGAAAATGCTTTCAATTTGGACCAGTATGAAATTTTCTCGTATAGTAAAGAGTTAATAGGGTAGAAAACATTGAGGGAAAAGGAGAAAATGCTGGTTACCAGCATTTTCTCCTTTTGCCAAAATGTTTTCAAAAGGCTTCTTTCCATGGGTCGTCAAAAGTCGTCATTGTGTCAGAAAGGGTTAACGAAACAATCCAGTGCTTTGACGACCGCGAAAAAGAAGGCTTTTGAAAACCTTGTTGGAAAAGGAAGAAAAAATGAGTAATGAGCATCTTCTCCTTTTCCTACAATGTTTTGTTCATAAATGAATCCTATCATTTAACCCATTACCACACAATCAGATTATCCCTACCTTTGACTATCCTAACAAGGGAGCCTTTAGAAAGCATTGTGGGAAAAGGAGAAAATGGTTGTAACCAGCATTTTCTCCTATTCCCACAATGCTTTTTACCTTTCACAAATTTCAAATTTTCAGTCACTTTTATTTTGTCGTCTGCAAATCCTTTCGATTTGGACAAGCCAAAAGTATTGTCCTTTGGTAATGAGTTCAGTAACATATTGTTT
Source organism: Tridacna crocea (assembly GCA_943736015.1). Classification (NCBI taxonomy): domain Eukaryota; kingdom Metazoa; phylum Mollusca; class Bivalvia; order Cardiida; family Cardiidae; genus Tridacna; species Tridacna crocea. The sequence continues at coordinate 25,594,032 of OX031069.1, forward strand.
CTTATCTGCAAATGCTTAGTTGGTAGCATGCAGGACTTCAGAACACGGGATCTAGGGTTCTATTCCTGACTACGATCCCTGACTGGGCCAATGTCTTTTCGAGGATTGATGATAGTTACTGCGACAGGATTCATTCCTCTCCTACCGTTGACCATTATTTCGACGAAACGTGAGAAAGCAACCAGTGGCTTGGAAACAAAATTGTGCAAAGTACTGGTAAAAGAAACTCCAGGAATGCATGGATAGTTGCACTGGCCAGGGATATAACTGAAATAATGTTGAAACACTACAATAAATCAATCAATTCAATTTGGAGAGCTCTAAAATTTTGTTGTTTGGTAAGGAATTAACTCTAAAGTAATTTTTTGGTTACAGAGAAGATGAGTTGGTAAGAATGATGTGGCCAGAGGGAAAACTCTCCATTACTGAGGTATTGTTTGTATTTCTGTTACTTGTTTACAACATTGTATTGTTCTGATTGGTCAAATATTGATTTGCATGTATAATGAATTGAATATATATGTAGCATTTTAGATGAACAAAAGAAAACATTGTAGGAAAAGAAGAAAATGCTTCTCACCAACATTTTCTCCTTTTCTCATAATTTTTTCTAAAGCCTTCTTTCCCAATGTGGTGAAAACCAGGGATTGTTTGGTATAAGGTTAACCAAGCAATCCCTGGTTTTTATGACCCTTGAAGAGATGCCTCTTGAAAACATTGTTGGAAAAGGAGAAAATGCTGGTAACCAGCATTTTCTCCTTTTCCCACAAGGTTTTCTATTCTGTCAAGGACAAATTCAGCCATTTCAGTCATCTCTAATTTATCCTGTGCAACTTCTTTCAATTTGGACTAGTCCAACGCTTTGTTGTTTGGTAAAGACTCAAAAATATCCACTCAATAATAAAAATGTATGTATTGCAGTTTCAAAGTTCATTTCACAGGAACTAAAATACTGTATCAGATAGTTTAGATCAAAGATCAGACAGCATGTTTTTACAGTCTGATCTTGATCTACACTCCGCAAAAACACCTTGTGTATTGCTTAGGGTCAAACATGTGATTTTAGCACTATTAATACAGTGCAACGAAAGTAAAGTCTATGATATTCTGTGTAGAGTGACATCACTCATATAGAGTGATATCATTCTGTGTATAAAGCAAGTAAGTTATTCAATGGAACATAATCTGCATCCGTGTTTTGACTCTTAAGTATGAGCTGGTTTTCCTTTGATTAAGGATTGGTCATTAGAGAATTTAAATAATTGTCTATCATGGTTTATCATTCAATAAACCATGTCGTGAGTTATGAGGTGCAATGAATCACCCACTTGGGCTATCATCCTCATGGATTAGTTATTGTGCCTTGTAACTCACAACTGCAGTTTACTGAATGATAAACCACAGTATAAAGAAGATTATTTCTTATATGTATCACCATTTCAGACTACCAAAAGACCACCAACAGCTGGTTTCAATTTCAAGAACTCCATCATTTCCCTTGTGGAACGTTTAGCTACAAAGGTAACTCAGATTTTAAATCTTTTAAAATTAGTAGCATATTTTAACAAGCCTAAGAAAATCCAGAATTAATTGCATAGCGAGAAAAGAAAAAAAAAAAAATCAACCAGCTTTATTTTATTTTCACCCATTGTTTCCAACCTCTAACTCTTTACCAAACAACAAAATTTTGGATCAGTCAAAATTGAAAGTATTTGCAGACGACAAAATAAACTTGAATAAAAAATTAATATTTGATTTGAAAAGGGTTTAAAACATTGTGGGAAAAGGAGAAAATGCTGGTTACCAGCATTTTCTCCTTTTCCCATAATGTTTTCAAAGGCTTTCTTTCTCAGGGTCATTAAAAGTCGGGATTGTGTGGTAAAGAGTTAAGGACAAGTCATATCTTGTATGCCAAATGTGATTCACCATCATCAAATTTCTTTTCTTTAGCAATTAGAACTAGTGTGAAGTTTTGTTGTCTGGTAAAGAGTTAAATCTTTTAATACTGTGGTTCATGGCAACTCTTTTACTGTTTATAGTACAATCCCAAGCTTTGATGTGCCTGAAGAAGAAAGCTTTGAAATCATTGTGGAAAAAGGAGAAAATGCTGGTTACCAGCATTTTCTCCTTTTCCCATAATGTTTTCAAAGGCTTTCTTTCTCAGGGTCATTAAAAGTCGGGATTGTGTGGTAAAGAGTTAAGGACAAGTCATATCTTGTATGCCAAATGTGATTCACCATCATCAAATTTCTTTTCTTTAGCAATTAGAACTAGTGTGAAGTTTTGTTGTCTGGTAAAGAGTTAAATCTTTTAATACTGTGGTTCAAGGCAACTCTTTTACTGTTTATAGTACAATCCCAAGCTTTGATGCGCCTGAAGAAGAAAGCTTTGAAATCATTGTGGAAAAAGGAGAAAACGCTGGTTACCACCATTTTCTCCTTTTTATACGCCCGTCGAAGACGGGACGTATTATGGGATCACCTGTGGCGGGCGGGCGTCCGGGCGGGCGGGCGGGCGGCGTCCAGTTCTTTGTCCAGAGCATATCTCCAAAACTATACTAGCTAGGGTAATGAAATTTCATGGGTGGATACATCTCATCGAGGGGGAGTGCAGTGCACAGGAATCATAACTCTTGCTTGCTTAATTTTTGAGTTATTGCCCTTTGTCGTTTTTCATACTTGATTTTTGTCTGGAGCATATCTCCAAAACTATACTAGCTAGGGTTATGAAATTTCATGGGTGGATAGATCTCAGCGATGGGGAGTGCAGTGCACAGGAATCACAACTGTTGCTTGCTTAATTTTTCAGTTATTGCCCTTTGTTGTTTTTCATACTTGAATTTTGTCCGGTGCATGCCCCAGCTTTACAACTTGGGGTAAGACGGGCGTATCTTGCGACAATTTGCCACGCTTGTTCCACAATGCTCTCTATCCCTTTCATGCTAATCCCAACATTTGACCTACAAAACTATTGTCGTCAGTTAATACTTTCAATTTTCTCCAAATGAGCAATTTCAGTCATACAATGACTATTCACGGGTTTAATTATTGTCTCTGTGTTTGTAATACTTCATAATGTACTGCCATGTTTTGAAAGGTGACATATTTCAAAGGGACATTGTAGTTGATTTCTAACATGGAGAAGGTGTGATAATAGTTCTTTCTGTTACATTCTGTCCTAAGGCAGTAAAATGTTTTCTTTCAATTTTTTTTTTCAAAGATATTGGTATTTTTGCCGCAATTTTCGAGGTTATCTTCATAGCCCTGATGTTGCTGTCAGTGTAGTCATCTTGGTGCATTAACCCATTACCAAATGACAAAATTTTAGGTTTGTCCAAATCGATAGCATTTGCAGACAACAAAATAAAAGTGACTGAAAATTTGAAATTTGTTTGGTGAGGGGTAGGGAACATTGTGGGAAAAGGAGAAAATGCTGGTTCCCAGCATTTTCTCCTTTTCCCACAATGTTTTCTAAATGCTTCTTCCTCAGGTTTGTCTGGGAGTGTGTGGTGATGGGTTAACTGGCATTTTGTAATACCTTCTTTATTACTGAAGACATTGACTTCAATCTTAGACAGGTTGGTCATGATCAAAAGAAAGTTCTATACAACAAGAGTAACCATCAAAATATTTGACACAAGTTACGCCCCTTTTTATGCTCCATGAAACATTTCGAGGGGGCATATAGTCGCCATGCTGTGCTTATGTCTGTTTGTCCGTGCGACCGTTCGTGCGTCCGAAGCCATTTCTCCACAACCCCTGGACGAAATTTCATGAAACTTCATATCTGAGCTCCTTGGAACAATGAGCAAATACCTCCATCCCAGTTTCTCAATTTGAGGCTGCATCACAGAAAAAGGGGGCTTCATGTAAAAAATTGTTTTTCACTAATATCTCCTACGTCAGTGCTCTAACCTTTGTGAAATTTCAAATCTGAACTCGTTGGAACATTGCCCAGATACCTCTTTCCTGGTTTCTCAATTACAGGCTGTGTCGCAGAAAAAGGGGGCTTCATGTAAAAAAGGTGTTTTTCTCTAATATATCCAACATCAGTGCTCAAAAGTTCATGAAATTTCAAATCTGAACCCGGAACATTTCATACATTTTATGACAAGCACTTGTTCGGGGATCATAGCCCGTCGCTGACGGCTCATGTTTTTACTTTGAATTTTCACTGAAAATCAAGTACTTACAGCCAAGCACTGGCACCCAGATGTGATGCTCATGTTTAACCCATTACTACATGACACTGACAAACAAAGAAGCCATTATAAAACATTGTCGGAAAAGGAGAAAATGCTGGTAACCAGCATTTTCTCCTTTTTCCAACAATGTTTTCTACCTTTCACAAAACAAATTTCAAATTTTCATTCACTTTTATTTCGTCGTCTACAAATGCTTTCGATTTGGACAAACCTGAAATTTTGTTGTTTGGTAATGAGTTAAAGGCTAGAACAGTGTAAATGTTCTCTTACTGACTTCAGTCTCGTACTTATATATTGATCCATGAAATTGGTTTATTGTGCAGGATGGTGTTGGTCAGGTATACTATCGGACTTCTTCTGTGAAATTCAATCAACAGTAGTTCTTTACTGAAAAGCTATATTGTCTTCACTTGAATATCTAAAAAATGCTCCAAAGAATAATTCTGTTTACACCACTTTTCAAATTTTTGATGATTGTATGGAACTTATAAAATGACCTTTATCAGCATGGTCTTTCACTCTTTCACTAATGAATAAATAAATAGAGTTTATTCCATCAGCTTGTGGTTAATATGGGGAAATATTTGCTGAAAAGGGAAAGGTATGTGAAAATAAAGAGTGCCGTAAGGCATAAGTTATTTTTGTGGACCTTTCCTTTTTGAGGCAAATATTTCCCCATATTAACCACAAGCTGATGAAATAATTTATATAAATGTATTATATTTCCTCTGATCATTTTGTCATTGAATGCCACTTTTAGCACTTTTAACAGTAGAACAAAAAAAAGTAGTTCCAGATTTTTAGCAGGAGGAAAATATTCACTGTGATGGGGAAATAATTCCTCCCAGCTTAATTTATGGCATTTCTTTACCCGTAACATGTCTAAAAATAGACACATGAAATATGATATATTGCATTTTTTCACTGGGTACAAGTAAAAAAACATTATTTATTGTATATCACTGATACTGTCGTTCACTTCTTTATCTGCCCTACAGAACTTGAACAGGCTTGAGTTGCTTTTGCGGACAGTGTAGATCAAGATCAGATTGCACAGTATCTGCATTGTAGGCTTCTTTTAGATCTTCAACTTCCACAACTTTGATACTTATTGTAACAAAAAGAAGCTTTTGATAATAAAACTTTTTCAGTATTTTGCATTGGTAAAAGTCCATTTGATTACAATAAGCACTCTAAAGTTGTATGTATTTGTTCTTCTATACAAAAAGTCTTCATTTTGTTCCTCTAAATGATTGTGGATGCTGATGTGATATGTTACTTGTTTTTTTTTTTCATTTCACTATTTCTATGCATGTAAGCTGTTGTCAAGTCTTTACATATGTTTGCCTGTTGGGATTGATGGCTGGCAGATAGCTAATAGGTCTTTCTGTCTGTCTGCCTCCTCATCAGGTTTTCTATCAGTCCTTTCAAAGCTCTGTCTATTGGTATCTTGTCTCTGTAACTACTGAGACTGTTAAATTAATGAAAATTCTACATGAGAACATTGTAGGAATAGGAGAAAATGTTGATTAACAGCATTTTCTTCTTTTCATACAGTGTTTTCTGTCCTTTCACTCACAACTTCTCTGATTACAGCAACATTCAATTTGTCATCTGCAATTGCTTTCAAATTGGATGAATGCAAAAGTGTTTTTTTTGTTTTTCAAAACATTTATTGGTTATTCATGAATAAAGGGGAATAATTCCCTACATTGATAATTATTTCCCAAGCAAACCCGGGTTTTAATGACCCTTGGAGAGAAGCCTTTTGAAAACATAGTGGGAAAAGGCGAAAATGCTGGAAACCAGCATTTTCTCCTTTTCCCATAATGTTTTCTACTATTGCAAAGTCAAGTTTCAATTTTTGTGTCACATTGATTACGTCATCTACAAATTCTTTGAATTTGGACTAGTATAACATTTGTGTTGTCCAATAAAGAGTTAAAAAGCGGTTTTTACATTTTGTTCTGCAATAGTTTTGTCCTTTGATTATCTGTTCTCTCGCAGGATGTGATGTGGCATTTGTGTGGCTTACAGATTGATAAAAATATAGAAATTTATCAAACAAGTCGCTTAGAAAGCAGTCTGTGTTGCAAGATAAACAGAATACTTTAGTGTCAATGAATATAAATGTTACCTAATTCAACAGGGAAATATATAGGATCTGATATGAATTGATGTTTAGATAAAATTTTAGTCAACATGTCTAGGGAAAATGTTACTAAGGGAGCCCTTGGCAAGCTCAATAACATTTTTCTTTTCCTGACAAGTTTAAAAAAATTTTATCTCATACACCAAAGAATGTCAGATTCTGTTTATCACATAGCGTAATTTTACAAATCATAGATCATCAGAAGATTCAAAACCATCTATAGATGCACACTCGGTAATATACATCATAAATCCATTCACTTCTTTAATTTATTATATACTTTGATATTGTTCCCATGTATTTGCACTGGATGAAAGTATGCAATATTTTTCCATACTTTTGATTCTCAGCATTTTCTCCTTTTCCCACCATGTTTTGGAAAGCCTTCTTTTTCAGGGTCATTAAAAGTCTGGATTGTATGGTAAAGGGTTAAGACACAAAGATAAATACTGTTCTCTTTTCCGCTGTTTGCACTGTCAATTAACCCTTTACCAAACAATCCCTGGTTTTTTGGAAACATTTTGGGAAAAGGATACAATGCTGGTAACCAGCATTTTCTCCTTTTCCCACAATGTTTTATACCCTTAATAAAACAAGTTTCAAATTTTCTGTCACTTTTATTTTGTCGTCTGCCAATGCTTTCATCTGTAAGTGCTTTCAATTTGGAACTGTCTAAAATTTTGTCGTTGGGTAAAGAGTGAAAACGTAAATACTGTTGTTGTTTTACCTGGACAGGAACCTCACTATGTAAGATGTATAAAGCCTAATGAGAGAAAGTCATCAAGTTTGTTTGACAACACAAGATGTCGACACCAGGTCATGTACCTCGGATTGATGGAGAATGTTCGGGTACGACGTGCAGGATTCGCGTTTAGATCACACTACGAACGATTCTTGATGAGGTTAGTACTGTATATTGTTTTTGAATGGTTATAGGTCATGACCTTTGGTGATTTTGTACAAAGGTATTGTTGACAACTGAAACTCTACTCTATTACAAAATTTTGGACTTGTCCAGCTCTATTTGTGCAGCCAAAAAATTACCCCCTACCACACAGCAGAATTTAAGACCTATCCAAATTGAAAGCATTTGTAGGTGATGATTTTACAGTGGTTCAAATGATGCAATTTTTTTTTTTTTTTTGGGGGGGGGGGGGTAGAGTAGAAGACTTTTTGGGAAAAGGAGAAAATGCTGGTTACCAGCATTTTCTCCTTTTCCCAAAAAGTTTTCTCTTACTCAGGGTCATTGAAAGTGGTCATTGTGTGGTAAAGGGCTAATCCTTTTCCACATATTCCCAAGTCTACATGACCCTGAAAAAAAAAAGGATCTTATGAAACCATTGTAAGGAAAGTATAAAATAGTCTTAACCAGCTTTCCTACTTTTCAAACAATGTTTTCTACCCTTTCAAATACAGTTTTCATCTACAGAGCCACACTTCATAAGTTGTCTTCAAATGGTTTCAGTACAGATGAGTAAAGAATTTTGTCAACTGGCAGAGGTTAACACATTACCACACAATCCCTACTTTCCATGACCCTGAGAAAGAAGCCTCTAGAAAACATTGTGGGAAAAGGAGAAAATGCTGGTAACCACCATTTTTCGTCTTTTCCCACAAAGTTTTATACCCTTCACAAAACAAATTTCAAATTTTCAGTCACTTTTATTTTGTTGTCTGCAAATGCTTTTGATTTGGATCCCCGTGGGGTCCCGGGGGTTTTTTACTTTATAGAATAGGACCTCGGCCTTTCTCTATGGCATGTCGTAGAAGGCGACTAAAATTAGAGACGAACGGCTGCTTTCCTCGTAATTTGTAGGATTGCAGCAGGCTGGGTAGTTCTTATTCCAAATCCTATATTTTTTTTTTTTTTTTTTTTTTTTTTTTTTTTTTTTCTTGATGTAAATAGGGTTTGGGATGGGAATCAGTTGGCCTGTGGGACCCCGTGTGGTTTAATCGGGGGTATAAGAATAAACCACTGCAGTCCCGCGATCGTCACATCTGCCATTTCATCTGGCGGAACAAAAGTGACAGCATGCATGTCGTAAAAGGCGACAAAAGGGGCATCATTTTGTGTTTCATTCATTCCTCATTTATCATGTTTGTCTTATGTTGTTGCACATGTATGTTATTTTCACCTCGCATTATTGTTTACTAAGTAAGTGCGCCCAATATGACCTAAGTTGTCGACGGGCCATAAAACACTATTCATTCATTATTCATTCATTTGATTTGGACAAGCCTAAAATATTGTTGTTTGGTAAAGCTTGTAATAAGTCTCTATCTGTAAATGACTTTTTCCATCAGGCCACTTAACTAAACATTACCGCAAAAAGAAATTTGATTATATTGTCTGGCAATAACTTTGTTGGCCTAAATTACATTCATTCATCAAACATAGTACTTTGTTGGCCTAAATTACATTCATTCATCAAACATAGATTTGTGTTTATAATTCATATTTCATTTGGATATTTTAACTCATTACCAAACGACAAAATCTTAGCTTTATCCAGATGTGAAGGGTAGAAAACATTGTGGAAAAAAGAGAAAATGCTGGTTACCAGCATTTTCTCCTTTTTCCACAATGTTTTCTAAAGGCTTGTCTCTCAGGTTCGTCAAAAGTAGGGATTGTGTGATAATGGGTTTTATAAAAGCTTTCTGATAAAAGTTACCACTTAATCCTATATTTAACCCTTTATCACACAATCCCAAGTTCAAACAACCCTGTAGAAAGAGGCCTTTGGAAAATATTGTGATAAAAGACGTAAATGTTCGTTATCAGCATTTTCTCCTTTTCCTATGATGATTTCCAATGGTGAATTCCCATTTTTGAGTCACAATCATTTTGTGCACTGCAAAACCTTCCAATGTTGACGATTCCAAAATTTTGTGGTTTGGGAAAGGGTTGAAGAGACCTGAGAGAAAAGAAAAATGTAAACAGTGTGGAAGAAGGAGAAAATGCTAAAAAAACCCTGCATTTTCTTTGATCCCCACAATATTTTGGAATCTTTCAAAGGTAAACTGATTCAAACGTCATTTTGTTGTCCGCAAATTTAAAGCTCTCAAATTTGACTAGTTACTCTTTACCACACAATCCCGACTATTAACGACCCTGGGAAAGAGGCATTTTGAAAACATTATGGGAAACGGAGAAAATGCTGGTAACCAACATTTTCTCCTTTTCCACACAATGTTTTCTATCCATTGAAAAAAAAAAAAAATCAGCATTTTAACAACATTTAATTTGTCATCTGCATATGCTTTCAATTTGGACCAGTCTAAAGTTTTGTCATTTGGTAAAGAGTTAAAATTTTGTCCTCTTGTTAAGAGCTAAGCCTGAGCTTTATCCTCTGTCTATAATTTTGACCCTGAGAAAACAGGTTGCTGAAAATATGGGAAAAGGAAGATATACTTGATACCAGCATTTATATCTCTTCCCTACAATGTTTCTCATTCAGCATCAGGAAACTGCAGCTGATTTATAAAACTTTTGAATTCTGTTGTCTGCAGCAGATGTTTTCAGTTAACGCTTTACCACATGACAAAAATGTAGACTTGTACAAGTTCAAAGCATTTGCAGACAACAAATATATATATAGCTCAAAAGATGAAATTTTTATTTGATAGGGTAGACAACATTGTGGGAAAAGGAGAAAATGCTGGTTTCCAGCATTTTCTGCTTTTCCTACAATGTTGTCACAAGGCTCTTTTGTTAGGGTCATTAAAATCAGGATTGTCTGGTAAAGAGTTAAGAAATCTTTACCACTTCCGATTCATCAAATATTTTATGGAATCATATTACATTTACTTGCATTCATAGATATGACGATAGAAAAGTGTGCCTGTATAAAGGTAAAACTAGATATCGTATAGTAGCAGACGGCTTATCTCTACCAGACGACAAAATTTTAGACTTTTCTTTTTTGAAGTACATGCAGATGACAAATTTCGTAAAAAAAAATAAAGCTGAAGTTACTCATATTTATCTTTAAAAAGGTTGAAGATATTGTGAAGAAAGGGAGAAGAAAGGAGAAAATGGTATTTTACTTAAACTTTCTCCAGTTTCCACAGTGTTTTCCAAGCCTTGTCTTGAAGGGCTTTCAAACACAATATCTTTTACTGATGGGGCAATGCTATAACCCTTTATCCTGCTGAATAACTAAAATGAAAATTTCAATTTAATAGTAAAATCCCAAATATTACAATTTTAAAGTTATGTTACGGGTAATGATTAATCCTTATCGGAAAGTGTAGATCAGTGATCAGACTGCATGTTCTCTGCAGTCTGATCATGATCTACACTATCCGCAAAAGGTCAGTGAGTCACAATCCACAGCCTAAAGGTTAAAAACATAGAAAGACACAATCATGTAGTGTTTACTTAGATATTTACCAAATACTGTTATTTTTTAACAAGTCTCAGGTACAAGGCATTTGGAAACATTTTCCGAAAAGGAGAAAATGCTGTTAATCAGCATTTTCTTCATTTTCCATATTGTTTTCTCTGCTTCCAAGGATAGATTCCAGCATTCACGACTTTCATTTGTCATTCCTAAATGTTTTCATCTAGGTCAGTTCTAAAAGAAATATCATTTTGAAAGAATATTATCAAAATGGTTACAGAAAAGCAGCTCAAGTAACTAACAATAACACATGTTCAGCAACATTAGTGACCTAGTTAATGATCATAGTTATACATGTATTATTACTGTGTTTAGTTATATTTCTTTTTTATTTTGCTTTTTTCTTTTTTTTTTCTATTTCAAACTTTACTTTAAACTGAAGCTTCTTGTTAAGCCCTTACCACACAATCCTGAGTTGCAATGACACTGCAGAAGAAAGATTTGGAAAACATTGTGGTAAAAGAAAAAATTCTGGTAACTGGTAGTTTCTCCTTTTCCCAAAACGTTTTCTATCCTTTAACCCTTTCCCACACAATGACGAATCTTGGAAAGAAGCCTTTTGAAAACATTGTGGAAAAAGGAGAAAATGCTGGTAAGCAGCATTTTCTCCTTTTCCCACAATGTTTTCTACACTATCAATAAACAATTGCACCATTTGAGCTTGAATGAGTCTAAAATTTATTGTTTGGTAAGGGGTTTATTGCCATAAGGGTAGACCATACAAGGAAGGGGCAGGTAACCCTGAAAACTCTTTTTGCCCTGTTTTCAGTAGATGAAATAGATAGAATAGTTTTTTTTTTTGTGAAAGAGTGAAATGTATTTCATTTTATGAACATCATTGGTAATATTTTCACCTGTGGCACAGCCAATGGTGAAAATACATGTATTTCCAATTAATGTTCACTAGATGAATTAAATTAAATCTTTTAACATAAAAAAACCCAAAATATCCTCTATATATACCTGAAAATATGCGGCTAAATTGTTTCTGTTGCACATGGATAAATTATCACGGACAACAGAAACAAAAAATAAATATCTACAGTGTCGCAAACAGTTCGAAATATGGTATGACATATCTCACAGACTGTGTATTTATGTATTGAATTTTGATTTGATTGGTCAAAGTATTATGCAATAATATTTATCTGCCATTCATGGAAAAGAAGCTACTATCCACTACACAATTTTTTTTTCTGTTTTTGTGTACCATTATTGAATGAAAGTCCAATAATTGCTAAATTTTACCATAGAAAGTGGTTGGGAAACCAACAACTTTCTATGATAAAATTTAGCAATTATTGGTTACCAGCATTTTCTTCTTTTCCCACAATGTTTTCAAAAGGCTTCTTTTCATGGAGCATCAAAAGTTGGCATTGTGTGGTAAAGAGGTAACCCAATTTTCAGTCACTTTTATTTTGTTGTCTGCAAATGCTTCCCATTTGGACAAACCTAAAATATTGTCGTTTGGTAACGATTTAAATAGAAGTATCAGGAAAGTTACTGCAGCATGATATTCCATGACTGGCCATGTTTATCCTTTGTTTTACCATATTTCATTGGTGTTCATGCTCCTAGTTTATAAAATTTACTTTATTATATACCAGTAAATTTTTCTTGAATCAAATGCATGCGTTGAATTGGATTGAAAAACACACAATTGTCATGACAGAAATAAAATCTGTATCTACTACACACAGTGAAATACGATCCCAAATATGGTATGATGACGTACATGTATTTCACACACAGACTAAGCATGCATGGAGTTGCGATTTGATTGGTCAAAATATTATGCTGTAATATTAATCTGCCATTTATAAGAGCACAGTTACACTATCACCCTTCCTATTAACCCATCACCACATAATCCTTTCTTTTGACACCCTTGATAAAGGAGGCTCTAGAAAACATTGTGGGAAAAGGAGAAAATCCTGGTAACCAGCATTTTCTCCTTTCTCCACAATTATTTTCTCCCCTTCACAAAACAAATTTCAAATTTTCAGTCACTTTTATTTTGTCGTCTGCAAAATTTTAATGCTTTCGATTTGAACAAACCTAAAATTTTGTCATTTGGTAATGAGTTAATTGTCTCGTTTTGTTTGCCGTTTTCGAATAAAACGTCAACAAGTGCAAAATACTGTCGTTAAAAGTTGTAGGTATGTAATAAAAGGAATATTATGTTGTAGTAATTTTTCTGGTGCTTGTATTTACTTATCAGTATGCAAAGAATTTTGTCATCTTGCGAGACCTAAGGTTTCGCGCGATATCAAATTTTCTCATGCTGCTCAAAGTAAAAAGAAGCACCATGAAAGTTACTACAGGATAATATTCAGGATATAAAACATCCTCATCATCCATCCATGGGATTGTCAAATCAGGATTCCTCGTTGACATTTAATCCTTTACAGCCAGGGATGACTTGTAATGACCCTGGAAAAGAAGCCTTCTGAAGAAATTGTGGAAAAAGGAGAAATGCTGTTACCAGCATTTTGTCCTTTTCCGACAAGGCTTTCTACTTTGTTAGTGAAAACTTGCACCATTTGACTCAAGTTAAAATTGTTGTCAGCAAATGCTTCAATTTGGGCAGTGCTAAAATTTTGTCATCTTGTAAAGGGTTAATGATGGGAAAAACAGGTGAATATTGAGTACCATTAGTGTAAAATGATTGGGATGTAGAAAATAAAATATTCTATTGCAAATGGAGCATTTGCTCTTTCAGGGCATTTTGATCTTCACTATGATCTTTCAGGGCATTTTGATCTTCACTATGATCTTTCAGGGCATTTTGATCTTCACTATGATCTTTTCAGAAGCCACAGTTTGTTTATATACTTGTGATAATTTTTCTTTGTGTTAAAGGTACAAGATGATCACCAAATACACTTGGCCAAATTTCAAAGGGAGTGCATATGATGGTACAAAGACTATCATCGAGCAGATGGAATTCCAACTGGATGTCAAGTATGGGAAGTCCAAGATCTTTATACGGTCCCCACAGACGCTGTTTGCCCTGGAGGAGGAGCGAGACAAATACATTCCTCATATCATCTTGTACATGCAGAAGGTTGGTGATTTTTATAGTCTGCCTTGTAACATATTAGACTTGTAGCCAAGTAATTGCATCATTGTGATTGAACCACAACTTGGTGAAAGTTGTTTCTGATGGAATGTGAATTTATTACCACATAACAAAATTTAAGGCTTGTTCAAATTGAAAACAGAGCCCCCGTAGCTCAGTCGGTAGCACTCAAGACTTGAGAACAGGGGGTAGTGAGTTGAACCCCTGGCTCGGCCAATTTCTTTCCCAGAATTGATGATAGTCATTGCGACTGGATTCGTTCCTCCTTTACCCCTGATTGTTGTTTTGACAATGGTTATGTGGGAAAGCAGCCAGTGGCTTGTAAAGAATATTGTGCAGAGTACTGGTAACAGAAACTCCAGGAAAGCTTGGATAGGTGCACTGATTGTAGCAATATAACTGATATAATGTTGAACACCAAACAATCAATCAACCAAATTAATGTGATTCAAATACAATACAGGATATGTCTCTCATTGAGTAGAAAATATCAAGAGAAGAGGAGAAAATGCTGGCCTTTAGAAAGATTTTTTTTCCTTTTCCCTCATTCTTTCCAAAAAAACTTTCTTTCTCGGGGTCTTAAAATAACTCTTTATTAAACAACAAAATTTTAGACCTGGCAAAATTGAAAGCAATTTGCAGACGACATAATAAATGTGATTCGAAAATTGAATTTGTATTGTGAAGAGTAGAAAACATTATGGGAAAAAGAGAGAATGCTGGTTACCAGAATTTTCTCTTTTTCCTACAATGTTTTCAAAGGCTTATTTTCTTAGGGTCGTCAAAAATCATGATTGTGTGGTAAAGAGTTAAATTGCTGTAGAGTAATGGGCTCTGTGATCTGGGAATAAGTAATCTCTGAACAGCCCATTAACCCTTTGGCTGCTTATCGCGACTCGCTGACCTTTAGCGGACAGCGTAGATCAAGATCAGACTGCACAGAACGTGCAGTCTGATCTTGTATCTACGCTGTCCGATCTGGAGATATTTTTCCCCGAAACATACCTTTGAAATAACAATTTTGGGGTATTTACTATCGAATTGAACATTTACTTTTAGTTCCGTAAAGGCAAATAATTATTCATTACTTTGCATAGCAGCTGCTGCTGTTTCTGAAAAGAAACATATTTATTACTTATATTTCAGATGTGGCGAGGAGGAAACGCCAGAAGAAGAGTGAAGAAGATGAGAGCAATCTACTTGATTATGTCCCGGTTTCGACGTTACAAACTACGTTCTTATATCAAACAGATTGTCGTTCTTTTCAAGTGAGTTCTGTGACACGTATAGGCCCTCTTCTTGGTTATATTTACCATCTTTTCAGAATGTTTTGAACTTTTCTGTGTTAACTTTACCACACAATTCCAGGTTTTATTACTTGGAATAGCTTTTTGAAAACCTTTTGGGAAAAGGAGAAAATGCTGGTTACCAGCATTTTCACCTTTTCTCATCAGGTTTTTAATCCATTACCACACAATCATTACTTTTGACGCCCCTGAGAAAGAAGCATTTATAAAATATTGTGGGAAAAGGAGAAATGCTGCTAACCAGCATTTTCTCCTTTTCCCACAGTGTTTTCTACTCTTCCCAAAACAGATTTCAATTTTTTAGTCATGTTAATTTTGTCGTCTGCAAATGCTTTCAATTTGGAAAGGTCTACAATTTTGTGGTTTGGTAATGAGTTAAGACTTTCACAGACAATTACTTCAATATGTAATTCAGTTCAACTATTTATGTCATCTGCAAATGCTTTCAGTGTATACCAGTCTAAGATTTTGTCATTTGTTCAACCCTTTACCACACAATGATGACTTTTGATGACCCTGAGGAAGAACCCTTTTGAAAGCATAGTGGGAAAAGGAGAATTTGCTGGTAACCAGCATTTTCTCCTTTTCCCACAATGTTTTCTATCCCATCATAGACAGAAATCATTGTTTCAGCTACATTGGATTTGTCATATGCAAATACTTGTCAAGTTCTAAATTTTGTTGTTTGGTAAAGAGTTAACCCATTACCACACAATCCCTACTTTTGACACCCCTGAGAAAGAAACTTTGTGGGAAAAGGAGAAAATGCTGGTAACCAGCATTTTCTCCTTCTCCCACAAATTTTTCTACCCTTCACAAAACAAATTTTAAATTTTCAGTCACTTTTATTTTGTCGTCTGCAAATGCTTTCAATTTGGACCAGTCTAAAACATTGTCCTTTGGTAATAGGTTAAGAGGTAATAAAATTTAATGCTTCTTGACCATGACTTATGGGCTTGGAGAACATTAATGTTAAAGGTCTTAATCTTTTTCCATGTTATGATTATGTTCATAGGGGTGTTAACCCTTTACTCCATAGATACTCATTTTGACGCATCAACAACAGACAGCATTTGAAAAACATTGTGGGAAAAGGAGAAATTGCTCGTAACGAGCAATTTCTCCTTTTCCCACAATGTTTTTCACTCAATCAGATAATTGTGTCCCCATTTGTCTATGTTTTTGACATCATATGTTTATTTGCTGCTAAATCGGAAGAGCCTAAAATTGGCATATGAAGTAAAGGGTTAAAGTCAGGGTTGTGTGGTAAAAGGTTAACAAGTATTTCCCATTTCAAAACTGTCATATTCCGACTATCTAACAAGATTAGATAAAAAGGATCCAAGATCAGACTGCCCATTCTTTACTGTCTTAACTTGACTCACAGTATGCAGTAAAGCGGCTAGCATCTTGTGATTTGTCTAAAAGTTTTCTGACATACGGCTGTGTAAATTTTTATTCAGAAATGTACGGAATATGAGGGATTATGGGAAACATATCCAGTGGCCCACACCTCCAGCAGTACTGACTGGATGGGTCGATGAACTGAAGAAATCACATAACAGGTAATACTGCTACGCATCATTTTTGCATCAACATTTTTGTTACACTATATCTTAGGTAGATGATCTGAAGAAATCACATAACAGACAATACTGGTACACATCATTTTTGCATCAACAGTTTTGTTACACTATATCTAAAGTTGATGAACTGAAGAAATCACATAATAGATATTACCCATTTATTTGATCTTATACCCACATTCCACGAGGCAGCAATATACGGCGCTCTGTGCTTCAAACAGAGTGCCGTAGATTGCCTCAGATCGCTGCTGGGTTGGTGAATATGAGGACACTCCTGCTTAGATAACAACCAGATGACGCTCCGCTGGTGATCAAGTAACAACCATTGAGATCTGATAGCATGGATCGCAGCCTAGTGGAATGGGGGTATTACATGATATTACACATGATCTTTATGTCAACACTTTCCTTCCCTAATGTCTCAGTTAATCAAACTGCGTAGTAGATGATTCTATTTCAATCTTTATATTTCGAAACAATTTATCCATTTGAGCAAGATAGCTCAGTATGTTAGGTAAAGGGTTGAAACCATTTTGGTATTTTGGAGGCTTGATGATGGCCATTATTGCACCAGGGTCTGTATTCACCAAGCACTCTGAAGAACATTCTTCTTATCGTCTAATCCTCAAGAATTGTCTAAATTTGAAAGTTACACAACGTCTGATTGCTAAACAATTCTTGGCTAAACTGAATCGCTTAATTCGGTTCAGCCAATCAGAAGTTGGGCCACTTTCTAAATCTAGAATAAGACCAAGGACATTCGTAGGAATGGTTGGTGAATACAGACCCAGGATTTGTTCCGATTTTGCTCCTGAACATTGTTTCCACTATGCTTATGTGGGAAAACAGCCATGGCTTGGAAAGAATGGTGTGCATAGGGCTTGTAAAAGAATCACCAGGAATTCATGGATAGGTATACTGGTCTCTGCAATCAATCTGAAACAATGTGGAAAATGGTACCAAAAAGCCATTCAACCAGACAAAATCTATTTTCATGGCATGGTTACATTGCCAGGTGGAGAGCAAATATGATATTACGCAACATTCCTCGAGAAGAATGGCCAATGTTACAGCTGAAGTGTACAGCACACGAGGCTCTGAAGGGGCAAAGACAAGACTGGGGAAAGGATAGAAAATGGGAAGGAAACTATCTTGCCATCGTAAGATGATTTTTCCCTTTAATCCTTTACCACACAATCCCGACTTTAACGACCCTGAGAAAGAAGCCTTTTGAATACATTGTGGGAAAAGGAGAAAATGCTGGTAACCAGCATTTTCTCCTTTTCCCACGTTTTCTACCCTTTCTAACACAAATTTTGATTTTTCATTGACATTAATTTTTTTGTCTACAAATGTTTTCAATTTGGACCAGTCTTAAATTTTGTAGTTTGGTAAAGAGTTTACCCTTTTCTATACAATCCTGAGCTATAACAACTGAAAAAGAGAAGCCTTTCGAAAACATTGTGGAAAAAGGAGAAAATGCTAGTATCCAGCATTTTCTCTTTGTTCCACTATGTTTTCCACCCTATCAAAGACAAATTCCATGATTGGAGCCACAAATGAATTTCTGTCGGCAGAATGCTTTCAATTTGGAAGAGCCTACTTTTTCTTTATTTAGTAAAGGGTCATTGATTGATCTACCTGATTTCAACACAGTTTTGACTTGGGGGGATTGATTATCATTTTAGTAATTGGTTTTTGCATCACCCTTTCAAAAAAAGTTACAGAGTATTAAGGAAAGTATATAGAAGTAATGTAAAAATATTTAATCCTTTCTAAATGATCCTGAGTTTTAGAAAACCTGAGGAAAAAAGGCTTTTGAAAACATTTTTGAAAAAAGAGAAAAATGCTGCTAACCAACATTTTCTCAATTTCCCATAATGTTTTTTACTCTTCCAAGGGCAAAATTTATCACTAAAGCCACATTTAAGACTTAGTCTTGTCCTGCAATTGCTTTTAATTCGGACAAATGTAAAAAAAAATTCATTTGGTAAAGAGTTTAACTTTTACACAGTAAATTTACGACCCTGAGATAGAAGACTTTTGAAAACATTGTGGGAAAAGGAGAAAATGCTGGTAACCAGCATTTTCTCGTTTTCCCACAATGTTTTCTACCCTGCTGGAAACAAATTCCAAGTTACCTGTTACACCTCTTCCGACATTTATTAAGCCGGCCTCTCTGAAATGGGGGCTTTATGCCTCTGCAATATGTGCAGGCTTACCTGGGCTGTAACTGTTCATTATTTGTCAATTTCTGTTTGTCAAAGGACCAAACTACCTCTTGATTAGGTCGGTAATTGAAAGGAAATCGTGTATAACGGAGATGCAGTAAGCACCCTTTTGCCAGAGCATGGCTCATTTATATTTGTTTTGTTGCAGACAAAGGACAATCCCAGCACACTGGACTTTGTGACCAAAGTCAATGCATTGAAGAGTCAAGATGGTTTCTCAAAGATATACTTCTCTTCTTATTGCAAAAAGGTAGGTTTTCATTTGTCTTAAGTAAGAGGGTGGGGGGGGGGATATTTGATCATAGAACCCTGTTTATTTCTATGAACTATGAAACCTATGTTGTAGTCGGAATGAATACTGGAAAAAACTTGGTTCAGGGAATGAACAAAAGGTGATATAACTAGATACTCTGAAGTCATTACCAAATGACGAAATGCTGGACTGGTCCAAATTGAAAGCATTTGCAGATGACATAGTAAATGTGAATCAAAACTGAAATTTCTGTTTGAAGTGTTGAAAATATTGTGGGAAAAGGAGAAAATGCTGGTTACCAGCATTTTCTCCTTTTCTCACAATGATTTCAACAGCTTTCTTTCTTATGGTGGTTAAGGGTTAACAGTGGCCAATATGATTTACAAATAATTGTTTAAAGTAAGATAGCCATAAATGATATTGATGAGAAATGTATGATTAGGCTCTTAGCTTTGAAAAAGAAATAGAGGATATTCGGTGTAAGATTGAAATATATTTCATCGAGTGGACACCACCGGTAATATTTTCATGAGTGGCACAGCCACGAGTGAAAATATTACCGATGGTGTTCACGAGATGAAATAAATTTCGATCTTTCACCGAAAAAAACAAATATTCTATTTATTTTATGCTTTTAACCCTTTCTGGGAGGAGCTTTATCAAAATTCAGTACAATTCTTTTCCCTCATTCCCTGTGGCGTACCCCTTCCGCATAGCAACGTGACGTACCCCTTCCGCATAGCAAGTGTGAGAAATGTAAGGTATATGACGTCATATTTCCCATCTAGTTGTTAGGCACGCGCAATTTACCTAGGCAACAAGAACGTGAAAATCGGTATTTTCACTGGTGGTACCAGTGTAAGACCGAAAAATATTTTCACTGCTATTTCTCGATATCCCACCGGAAAGCATGAAATAAATAGAGGATATTTGTTCTTTTCGGTGAAAGATCGAAATATATTTCATCAAGTGAACACCATCGGCTGTTGTTACATGTAATTTGTTGATTTCCAATTCTTTTAATTCGGACAATTTAAAAATTTTGCAAAGATTTTACTGACAATATGTGTACTTTCAGGTGAACAAACATAACCAGTGTGCGGACAGGGCTGTAGTTGTATGTGACAAGGGAATCTACAAACTGGACCCGAAAAAGAAATATAAACCAATGAGACCTATCATACCATTCCAACAGGTAAGAGAGAGATACATTGCAGGAGGCAGATAATTTTGGTAGCATATAACTGAGAAGCTAACCGTGAGAATTGAAAAAGATGTTTGTGGTATATTCTACATAAAGTAAGTTGTATGTGGCTTTTTCATACCACAGCCCTCAGATATTTCATCAATGAAAGTCACCGTGTAGATCTAAGATCAGACTGCACATTCTGTACAGTCTGATCTTGATCTACAATGTCTGCAAAACGTCAGCTAGACGCGATAAGCAGCCAAAGGGTTAATTCTAAAGTGACGTCATTCTTCGTAGAGTGACGGCATTCTGTATAAAGTAAGTAAATTATCCAATGGAATATAATTCGCATCCATGTTTTTACTTTAACCCTTTAATCCATAAGGCATTTCTATGGTATCTCTAATTGACCCTAAATAACAGCAAGGATGAAGCCATTTCTTATATGTATATGACACCTTTTGATAGTGTAGAAAACATTGTGACAAAAGGTGAAATTGCTCGTCACGAGCAATTTCACCTTTTGCCACAATGTTTTCCAAAGGCCCCTACACGCAATGTGTTGAAATGAGTATGTATGGAGTAAAGGGTTAAGTATGAACTTGTTTTCCTTTCATTAAGACTTAGTCATGTTAGAATTGAAATAATCTTCTTTCTGTTGTGGGTTATTGCTCAATAAACCAAGTTGTGAGTTATGAGGCACAATAAATAAACCACTCTGGCTATTGCCCTGCTTGATTATTTGTTGTGCCTCATAACTCACAACTGTGGTTTATTTAGCAAAAAACCATGATGGAAAGAAGATTATTTATCAAATAAACCATGATTATGTTTGCCATTGCCCTGGTGGTTTATTGATTGTGCAGCATAACTCGCAACCATGGTTTATTGAACAATAAACCACGATGAAAAGGTTATTTTTTTATTATATTGAGTTCCTAGAGAAGGTAAATATGTCAAAATATATCTGTACCATTCAAACATCTGCCTTAATCCATTACCACACAATCCCTACTTTTGATGCCCCTGAGAAAGAAGTCTTTAGAAAACATTGTGGGTAAAGGAGAAAATGCTGGTAACCGGCATTTTCTCCTTTTCCCACCATGATTTCTACCCTTCACAAAACAAATTTCAAATTTTCACTTTTAGTTTGTCGTCTGCAAATGCTTTCAACTTGGAACAATCTAAAATATTGTCATTTGGTAATATTGGTTAAGCAAACACATTTTGAGTGTCCCTTGTCCCAAAGTTGTTCACCAAATGGCTAAAATTTGGTTCAAAGCATTTACAGACAACAAAATGCTAGTTACCAGCATTTTCTACTTTTCACACAATGTTTTTAGAAGCCTTCTTTCTTAAGGTTGTTTGAACATGGGTTTGTTTGGTAAAGGTTTATTACTGGTAAAGAACTTTATATCTCACAAGTTTATGTTCTGGAATTTCAACTCCAGTTAAGTGGCCTGAGTGTGAGCCCAGAAAGTGACCAGTTAGTGGTGTTCCATTTGACCGATGGCAATGACCTTGTCCTGTGTCTGACAAGCCCAACCAGAGAGGAGAGAGTCGGGGAGCTTGTTGGGACCCTTTGTGGGTTCTTTAACAGGTAAGGTTGGTAAAAGTATTAAAATGGGCCTTGATTCTAGATTTTGACCAGATAACTATGATTTAACCCTTTACCCCATAAGGCATTTCTATGGTCTCTCTAATTGACCCTAAATAACAGCAAGGATGAAGCCATTTCTTATGTGTATATGACACCTTTTGATAGTGTAGAAAACATTGTGGCAGAAGGTGAAATTGCTCGTGACGAGCAATATCACCTTTTGCCACAATGTTTTCCAAAGGCTCCTACAAGCAATGCGTAGAAATGAGTATCTATGGAGTAAAGGGTTAAGCTGGTCCAGATTGAAAGCATTTGCAGATGTTGAAAGTTTTCTCTGTGAAAGTAAGAATTATTGTGGGATGAGGAGAAAAATCGGTAGCTGGCACTTTCTGCTTTTTAGCTCACCTGAGCACGAAGTGCTCATGGTGAGCTTTTGTGATCGCCCAATGTCCGGCGTCCGTCGTGCGTCGTCCACAATTTCTTTAAACATCTTCTCCTCCTAAACCACTGGGCCAATCTTGATGAAACTTGGCAGGGATGTTTCTTGGGAGAAGCTCTACCAAAGTTGTTCAAGAGATTGAATTCCAGCCATAATTCTGGTTGCCATGGCAACCGAAAGGAAAAAAATAGCAAAATCTTTGAAAATCTTCTTCTCTGAAACTAGAAGGCATAGACCTTTGATATTTGGTACGTAGCATCTCCTAGTGGACCTCTACCAAGATTGTTCATATGATGTCCCTGGGGTCAAAACTGGCCCAGCCCCGGGGGTCACAAGTTTGGAACATAGGAGCAAAGAAGGAAAACTTTGAAATTCTTCTTCTCTGAAAGTAGAAGGTGCAGAGCTTTGATATTTGGTATGTAGCATCTCCTAGTGGACCTCTACCAAGATTGTTAATATGATGTCCCTGGGGTCAAAACTGGCCCCGCCCCGGGGGTCACAAGTTTGAAACATAGGAACAAAGAAGGAAAACTTAAAAATTCTTCTTCTCTGAATTAGAAGGTGCAGAGCTTTGATATTTGGTATGTAGCATTTCCTAGTGGACCTCTACCAAGATTGTTCATATGATGTCCCTGGGGTCAAAACTGGCCCCGCCCCGGGGGTCACAAGTTTGAAACATAGGAACAAAGAAGGAAAACTTTAAAAATCTTCTTCTCTGAAACTAGAAGGTGCAGGGCTTTTATATTTGGTATGTAGCATCTCCTAGTGGACTTCTACCAAGATTGTTCATATGATGTCCCTGGGGTCTAAACTGGCCCTGCCCTGGGGGGTCACAATTTTGAAACATAGGAACACAGAAGGAAAACTTTGAATTTCTTCTTCTCTGAAACTAGAATATGTATAGCTTTAATATTTGGTATGTAGCATCTCCTAGTGGACCTCTACCAAGATTATTCATATGATGTCCCTGGGGTCAAAACTAGCCCTGCACAGGGGGTCACAATTTTGAAACATAGGAACAAAGAAGGAAAACGTTAAAATTCTTCTTCTCTGAAACTAGATGGTGCAGAGCTTTGATATTTGGTATGTAGCATCTCCTAGTGGACTTGTACCAAGATTGTTCATATGATGTCCCTGGGGTGAAAACTGGCCCTGCCCTGGGGGTCACAATTTTGAAACATAGGAACAAAGAAGGAAAACTTTAAAATTATACTTCTCTGAAACTAGAAAGTGCAGGACTTTGATATTTGGTATGTAGCATCTCCTAGTGGACCTCTACCAAGAGTGTTCATATGATGTCCCTGGGGTCAAAACTGGCCCCACGCCTGGGGTCACAAGTTTAATACATAGAAATAAAGAAGGAAAAATTGAAAATTTTTCTTCTCTGAAACTAGAATATGTAGAGCTTTTATATTTGGTAAGTAGGATCTCCTAGTGGACTTCTACAATGTTTGTTCATATGATGTCCCTGGGGTCAAAACTTGCCCTGCTCCATGGGTCACAAGTTCGAAACATAGGAAGAAAGAAGGAAAATGTCAATATTATTCTTCTCTGAAACTGGAAGGCGTAGAGCTTTGATATTTGGTATGTAGCATCTTTTAGTGGACTTCTACAAAGTTTCTTCATACGATGCCCCTGGGGTCTAAACTTGCCCTGCCCAGGGGTCACAAGTTCGAAACATATGAACAAAGAAGGAAAACTTTGAAATTCTACTTCTCTGAAACTAGAAGGTATAGAGCTTTGATATTTTGTAAGTAGCATCTGCTAGTGTACCTCTAGCAAGTTGTTTTTTTAGGATGCCCCTCGGGTCTAAATTGGCCCTGCCCAGGGGTCACAAGTTTGATTTTACAGCTTAGTACTCAGGTGAGCGATATAGGACCATCATGGTCCTCTTGTTTCACTTGCTTTTCAATGCCCTCTTTCTCAGGGTCATACCAATACTAGGTTGTTTGGTAAACGTAGAACAGACACTAAAATGGGGGCTGTTGCACTGATAATAATGTTTAACTCTTTACCAATGGACCAAATTTTGGATTAGTCCAAATTGAAAGCATTTGCAGACGACAAAGTAAATGTGAAACAAAAATTGAATTTTGATTTGGGAAGGTTACAAAACAATGTGAAAAAAGGAGAAAATGCTGATTTTTACGACCCTGAGGTAAGAGCCTTTTGCAAACATTGTGAGAAAAGGAGAAAATGCTGGTAACCAGCATTTTCTCATTTTCCCACAATGTTTTCTTCTTTGCTGGATACAAATTCCAATTTTTGAGTTATGTTTATTTTGTCGTCTGCAAGAGTGCTTTAAATATGGACCTGTCTAAAATTAGGTCGTTTGGTAAAAGGTTAAAGTGGCATTAAACACCGCATAAAACACTAATTGGTAAACTAAGAGCAACTTTTATAGGGAACTGTCCAAAAATATTTGAACCTATTACTGTTCAAGTTTTTATGTATCTAGTAAAAAAAAAAAAATCTTACAGATTACGGTAAGGACATTAATTTAACCCATTACCACACAATCCCGATTTTTGACGCCCCTGAGAAAGAAGCCTTTTGAAAACACTGCAGGAAAAGGAGAAAATGCTGGTAACCAGCATTTTCTCCTTTTCCCACAGTGTTTTCTACCCTTCCCAGAACAAATTTCAAATTTTCAGTCACCTTTATTTTGTCTTCTGCAAATGCTTTCAATTTGGACCAGTCTAGAATTTTGTCGTGTGGTAAAGAGTTAACCCCTTCGTACACAATCTCATCTTTTAACATACTTTGGATAAGAGGCTTCGGAAAACATTATGGGAAAAGGAAAAATGTTGGTGTCCAGCATTTTTGCCCTTTTCCAGTGTTTTATATCTTGCCAAAGCCAAATCCTGTCATTTTAGTCACATTTAGTTTTGTCCTCTGGAGTTGCTTTCGGTTTTGAAATGAGTGAAATTTTGTTGTCTGGCAAAGTATTAACCCATTACCAAATGACAAAATTTTAGGTTTGTCCAAATCGAAAGCATTTGCAGATGACAAAATAAAAGTGACTGAAATTTTGAAACTTGTGTTTGGAAGGGTAAAAAACATTGTGGGAAAAGGAGAAAATGCTGGTAACCAGCATTTTCTCCTTTTCCCACAATGTTTTCTGAAGACTTCTTTCTCAGGGTCGTCAAAAGTAGGAATTGTGTGGTAATGGGTAAAGGATAGGATGTATCAATTTTCTTTCATGATGAAAACATTGTGAAAAAGATAAGTTATGGCCTGTTCTGGTAATTTGGTCCAATTCCCACAGTCTTTTATAAAGCTGCTAGGAGCAGAGTGCAGAGGTTTTAACTCCTTACTATACAAAAAAAATTTAGACTGGTCCAAATTGAAAGCAATTGCAGACGACAAAATAAACTTAACTCATAAATTGAAATTTGTTTCCAGCAGGGTAGAAAACATTGTGGGAAAAGGAGAAAATGCTGGTTACCAGCATTTTCTCATTTTCCCACAATGTTTTCAAAAGGCTTCTATCTCAAGGTTGTAAAAAACAGGGGTTGTTTGTTAAAGGGCTAAAAGCCAAGTTTGAATTGTACAGTACAGAATATTAATGTTTATATTTAACAATAATATTTCAGAAACAAGAGAAACTTAACAGTCAGTGTTGCTAAGAAACTAAAGTGTAACCTTGGCAACAAGTCAAGAGAACTGGCTATCAGACCCACTGTAGCCAATGGTGGTCCAGTGTTCAAGAAAGATGGTCCCCAGCTAGTGCTTATATGGCCAACAGCTCAAGGATGAAGCACCGGTAACCAGTGTTGGATCACATGACAAGAAGACAACCAATCATATGCAAGCTCAACCATGTCATGCTTTCATATGGTTTCATTCTTAGTGATGCTTTCAATATTGTATACATGTATAATATTTTAACCCTTGTCAGAGAATGCGGTGTTCAAAATGCTATAAAGAAGACAACTTCTGAAAGTTTATCAACTGTTTAAGTGGACAGTTTTGCAACACGGAAATTTCTGCAATTCAACAAATTTGAAAAATTGAAAAACTTTTCTGTTCGGGTATTTTATCTCAATATAGCAACAATTTACGAGTGTCTTGGATTAAGACATATTTTCATCCGAAAAATGTCTGTAATCACTAATCCACAAATTTTCGACATACATATATATCCATGTATACAGTATATTAGATGACAAAATTTTAATCCTGTCAAAATTAAAGGGAGAGAGTAGACAAAAGAATAGCTTGGTAATAATTTAACACATTTGTCTCTGACAAGTTTGAAAATATCATAGAAAAGGGAGAAAAAATGCTATATGTCAACGGTCTTTTTCTCCTGGGGTATTGCAACAGGATTATTTGGTAAAAAGTTAACTGGTATGCAAACATCATTAATTTAGATTTATTCTATTTGAAAGCATCAGCAGATGGAGGCTTGAATGTGTTTTAACCCTTTCCCAAACGACAAATTTTGGACTCTTCCAAACTGAAAGAGTTTGCAGATGACAATTTTAAATTTTAAGAATATGGCAGAAAGTTCTCAAAAAGGGAAGAAAACAATGGGGGAAAAGGAGAAATTGCTCGTTACAAGCAATTTCTCCTTTTCCCACAGTGTTTTCAAAAGACTTTTACTGCAGACACGTAGAAACCAGGGCTTGTTTGGGAAAGGGTTAAAATGATATGATTGAAAGGCCAGAAAACAATGTGGTAAAAGGACAAAATGCGGCTAACAGCATGTTCTCCTTTTTCTCATGTTTCAAAGTCTTGCCAACTGGTCAATAAGCCTTTGCCACATAATCCAAACTTTTAACCATCCTGAGAAAAAGGCTTTTGAAAACATTGTGGGGAAAAGGAGAAAATGCTGGTAACTAGCATTTTCCCCTTTTCCCACAATGTTTACAACCCTTCCCAAAAGAATTTTCAGTTTTTTAGTCACTTTTGTGTTTCGTTGGCTTCAAATGGTTCTATTGGGAAAGTCGAAAAATTTGTTGTTTGGTAAAGAGTTCAAGCACAGGATTATCTGTTAAGGAGTTAGCCTAATATTAATTGTATATTTGTAAGAGGCCAGTTCAGTGTATGCCAACACCAAATTGAAGCAAGTAAAAGATGCTGTGACCAAAACTACATGTAGTTGAAACTGCAATTTCTTTGTTCTTGAATTAACATGAAAATGTATTTTTTTTATTCATGGGTTTAAACCATAACCAAACGACAAAATTTTCGGTGCATCCAAATTGAAAGCATTTGCAGATGTCAAAATAAAACTGACTGAATATTTGAAATTTGTTTTGTGAAGGGTAGAAAACATTGTGGGAAAAGGAGAAAATGCTGGTTACCAGCATTTTCTCCTTTTCCCACAATGTTTTCTAAAGGCTCCTTTTTCAGGGGTGTGAAAAGTAGGGATTATGTGGTAATGGGTTAACACACTCCTATAAAGTGCAGGGGTTGGTTTCTGTCTTGTGGTTATTGAAATCCGAACACGTAACTGGCAATCTTACATCTACCTCTACATTGATTGTCATACAAATATGGCTTTTTTTTTATCCATTGTGAAAAACTTTCAGATTGCGAAATGGAAAAAGAAGAAGTCATCATATCCTTTACTCTTTACCAAATGACAAGATTTTAAAATGATTGAAATTGAAAGCACTTGCAGACAACAAAATAAATGTAGCTCAAAAATTGGAATCTGTCTCAAGCAGGGTAGAAAACATTGTGAGAAAATGCTGGTCACTAGCATTTTCTCCTTTTGCCACAATGTTTTCAAAAGGTTTCTATCTCAGGGTGGTAAAAACCAGGGATTATTTGGGAAAGGGTTAACCAGACAATGAAAATTTAGACATGTCCAAAGAAGTTTATGTTGCAGGCGACAAAGTGACCCTTTACCAAACAATACCTGGTTTTTGCAACCTTGAGATAGAAGCCTTTTGAAAACATTGCTGGAAAAGGAGAAAATGCTTACCAGCATTTTCTCCTTTTCCCACAATATCTGCTACCCTGCTGGAGAAAAAAAATTTTTTTTTGATATGCGTTTATTTTGTCGTCTGCAAGTGCTTTCAGTTTGGACCAGTCTAAAATTTTGTTGTTTGGTAAAGAGTTAAGTGTTGCTTAAAAGAATTTTCTCTGAAAGTTTACAAAAATATTATGGTAAAAAACGTGCCAATGCTGCTTATTAGCATTTTCTCCTTTCCTTACAATGTTTTTTTTTTAATTTCCTTTTGCCAAATCTGGTTATTACTAACCATTTTCTAGATACTCAGGAGAGTTAATGATCCTGAGAAAGAAAGTTTTTCAAAACATCGTAATCTTTGGTCTCCTGTATATACATGATTTCTAATCTTTGTGATGTTTGCCTTCTTCTTGGCAGGTAATTGTACGACAACAGTCGAATCTAAGTAGCAGTAAGTCTTTACCAAACAACACAGGTTAGACATGTCCAAAATGAAAACATTTGCTGACAAGTTAAATGTGTCTCAAATGATGGAATTGGGTTTGATACATTAAATGACATAGTGGGAAAGGGAGAAAATGATACTAGCCAGCATTTTCTCCTTTTCCACAATTGTTTTCAAAAGTTTTCTTCATCAGGGCTGGTAAAACCTGTGATTTTGTTGTAAAGGGTTGAAAGACAGTTTCAGTTGGGGAATATTATCAACAGCTTCCAGAACTGTTCCTTAGTAGAGAACAGGGAAGAGGTTCATAAATAATTGTAATTATGTAGTATAAATGAATGTGTACAAATTACTACGTGCCTTTTTATGTTAAATATACATATCAAGTTTCTATGCATGTATTATTATGTAGTCATATATTTATGTAGAGGGTATTTGGTACATTTACTGTGATTTTCATGGGAACAGATTTTTATTGGAAATATTCATGTTTTTGAACTTGCTGGAATCTGTTGTAACCTTTGAAAAGATATTACATTATTAGCTAGCTAGTAATTCATGGTCATAAGTTTTCCATAAAATCCATCGTTAGCTTGGCAGTTTTCAGAGAAAACAATAAATTATTATCATAGTCCTAGTGTCGTCATCTTCGCGAGCCAAGGTTACGATCACCATGTAAATCTTACCTTGGCTGATTGAGCCTGATTTCGAGATTCCTGCGATGCGCCCTCTATTGGATGCTGGTTATTACCTACCTTTACATCATATTTCTAAAAGCCATTGTAATATCGTTTTACAAACCGCTTAAGAATACACATGAAGCGATAAGCAGACATCCATGTGGGTTTCCATGTTTACCTTCTATTCGACCTTGTTCTATTTTTATCAAAGATGAAATGCTACCAGCTGTTTCATTCGTTGCAGTTAGAGCTGGCTGCATCCGATGAAAAAGGGTATCAAGGGAATGTAAAAATCAAGCTTGATCCGCCAAGGGTAGAGTAATGTAGTGAATCGTCAGCCTTGGCTTGCAAAGATGTTGTGTGGTCTGCATCATCTTCGTTGTCATGGTGCAAAAATTTGACATTTTGCAATATTTGCTATAACAGAGAATTTTTTGCTTTAATCATTTCCCAAACAAGCCCTTGTTTTTATGTGTCTGCAGCACAAGTCTTTTGAAAACACTGTGGGAAAAGGAGAAATTGCTCGTGACGAGCAATTTCTCCTTTTCCCACAATATTTTCTACCCATTTGGAGAACTTTCTGCCATTTTCATCAAATTTGAAATTGTCATCTGCAAACTCTCAGTTTCAAAGAGTCTAAGATTTGTCGTTTGGGAAAGGGTTAAACTTGGACAAGCTGTTAACTATCAAAATAGGCACCTATACAATAAGGACAGGTAACTATCACAGAGTTCCAGATAGAGTGAGTTATTACGGTTTCAAAATTGAAAATATTAATAAATGACAACTAAACCCTATTTTGTGGGTACTCATTAGAATCGTCTTGTCGAGACGATTCTAATGAGTACCCACAACATAGGGTTTGGAAGTGAAATAATGGATTTAGAATACCATCACTCCTTGTTATGTGGAGCTTTGTATCAAAGTAGTTTCCTCGCAGTTATCCCCCTTCTTTTACTTGAAATTTTCTCTGAAAATCAAGTATGTGCAGCCTAGCATTAGCATCCACATGCAATGTTCTTTTCCTTATCAATGTCTGCTACTAAAAAAGATTGTCTGCCAGATTTTTACTGGCATAATTGTTCTATTTTTGTTTTGGTTTTTTCTTCTACATTGCGTGTATTTGTTTCTTAACAGGGTTATGATTACAGTCTTTTTATACTGATTAAATCCGTCTTGCTCACTTATTTGTTTGTAGCTTGACCCTGTTTAAAATGATCCCTTTTTCCTGAGCCTTTCGATATAAACTTTTTAAAAGATTGCAGGAAATGGAGAAAATGCTGGTGACTATCATTTTCTCTTTTTCTGCAAACTCCTGGAAAATAGGGTCAAAAAGTTAAACTACCTTAACCCTTCACTACACAATTCCACAATTTTCAAGACCCTGTGAAAGAAGCCTTTGAAAACATTGTGGAAAAAGGAGAAAGTCCTGGTAGCCAGCATTTTCTCCTTTTCCAACAATCTTTTCTACCCTTCCCAAAATAAATTTCAATTCTTCCATTTACTTTTGTTTTGTCGTCTGCAAATGCTTTGAATTTGGACCAGTCTAAAATTTTGTTGTTTAGTGGAGAGATAACCACTAAAGCACCTTGCACAAGTATGGCTACCACTGTGGCTAATGTAGATCAAGATTGACTGGGTCTTATACAAGACTGAAAATGTCAATTCAGTTAACCCTTTCCCAAATGATAAATTTTAGACTGTCCCAAACTCAAAGTGTTTGCAGATGACAATTTTGAATTTGATGAGAATGGCAAAAAGTTTTCAGATAGGCAACAAAACACTATGGGAAAAGAAGAAATTGCTTGTTGTGAGCAATTTCTCCTTTTTTGACAGTGTTTTCTAAAGACTTGTACTGCAGACACGTAAAAAACTGGGCTTGTTTGGGAAAGAATTAATTTGATGATTTAATTCTTTACCAGATAATAACAAGTGTTAACGACCCTGAGGAGGAGGCCTTTTGAAAACATTGTGGGAAAAGGTGAAAATGCTGGTAACCAGCATTTTCTCCTTTTCCCACAATGTTTTCAACCCAATCATAGACAGATATCATCATCTTGGCTATATTGAATGTGTCGTCTGCTAATGCTTTGAATTTGGTCTAGCCCAAAATCTTGTTTGGTAAAGAGTTATGAGGTAACACACAGTTAAGGAAAAGTGCAAAAATATTGTGGAATAAGGAGCAGATGTTTTTCTTTTCAGGCAGTTGCACCTTTTCCGAAAAATTTCAGTTGAGTAACTTTTTAGGTATATCTTGAAATTACCTGCATTGGAAAGGGTTTAACTATATACCAAACAACAATTTTTTGGACTGGGCCAGATTTAAAGCATCTGCAGACAACAAATTAAATCTTGTTAATATGATGATTTCTGACTTTGATTGGATAGAAAAAAAAAATGTGGGAAAAGGAGAAAATGCTGGTTACCAGCATTTGTCTACTTTTATTACTAGGGATGGCAACGAGTAACCGGTTAACCGAGTACTCGATCGAACGTCCGAGTATCGATTACGGAATTTGATATTCGAGTACTCGGTATTTTTTTTTCAAAAATGTACCATTTTGCTTCCCGAGGAAAAATTTCTTTGCAAAACAAACACTGCAGCCAATTAAATGTAATCAAAACATCGTTGCAAAAGTGCGAAAGTTACCGACAGATAGCCAAACAATTCACAATTTGACACGTGCCTGTAATAAACAACAACTGTGTTAATTATAACGTTAAGCCGTTCACGTTAATCGCTAATCATTATAGTTTTCGTAAATTCAGTAAATCGGAGGCCGGCTGATATGATCTAATTAGGGAGGAGAAAATAACTATCCTTATCTTCAGAGTCTGACTGTGAAACTTACCTAGGTATCGTGCATACCTTGTGATTGCCAACGTGCCGTTGTATACCTACCGTATTTTGCTTTAATTTTTGGGATAGTTAAAATGTGTATGTTTTTCGTGTTCCAACACTAAGATCTATAAAAAATAATTATTTTATAAGCGGTCCTAA
Source organism: Tridacna crocea (assembly GCA_943736015.1). Taxonomy (NCBI): domain Eukaryota; kingdom Metazoa; phylum Mollusca; class Bivalvia; order Cardiida; family Cardiidae; genus Tridacna; species Tridacna crocea. Next base: position 25,626,527 of record OX031069.1, read on the forward strand.
AACTGATGATCAGACAAAACACGCTCGAGAACTCTAGGTCACTGACCGCAAACAAGTCGAACAATGCCGACATTAAAAAGCTACGCCATTGATTTCAATAAAAACCTACGTTCATATGCAGGTTGGTCTATTTTTAGATGGAATGGAATTCCAGCGGTCAATTTGTGGACTAAACAGTCCAAACTTTGGCTTTTTCCCATTGGTTTCGTTGATGATTAACTTGTAACTCATTATTGCCTATATCCTTAAACAACGCTGAAGATTGTTATTTTGCGTTTTTTGGTAAAATCATAATATAATTTACCTGCTTACTTGGTCTGAATGACGTAAATTCCACTGACAAGGACCTGCGCGACTCGTTCTCAAATTTGATTGGTTCGTCGATCTTCGATGGATAAAACTGTTAGATTACTGGATGTTGATTTCTATTTATAAATAACGAACCCGATTAACCGTGAAATACTTGCTTGTCAACTCCATGGCAACCTCGGATGTATATGTATGTGTATCTTGGGATACAAGCTTTATCACACCCTTTATACACTTACATCCGAAATTTTTTGAATTGGGGTTTAAATAGACTGTCAGGTGATTGGATTTTTAGTTCTTGAATCGGGAAACTCCCTTTGAAATCGTGGTGGGTTGGGAAGCATGCTTATGACGTTATGTGTGTAGAACGTGAAATGAATGCTTGTAAACAAAGGGTGTCAAACGGATCAAGACTTTTTGTTGAATAGATTTTCACTGTTTCCGATTCTTTGGGACAAAAATGTACCGATCTTGCTCTGAAACTTTAGTATAAAATGTAGTAAAAATCGTCCGAGTAACCGAGTACTCGATCGGAAGAATGACCGAGTACTCGAGTATTAAAATCGATACTCGTTGCCATCCCTATTTATTACGGTGTTTTTCTATGGGCTTTTTTTTCTCGGGGTCTTTAAAAGTCGGGATTGTGTGGTAAATAGTTAAGATGTCTATGTGACATATATATGGTCAGTTTTTCATATGTCTGTATTTGTTGTATTTAATTTAAAATCCAACAGTGCTGAGTTTTTTTATACTGAGTACATTTTTAACCCTTTACCACACAATCCTGACTTTTAATGACCCTGAGGAAGAAGCTTTTTGAAAACCTTGAGAGAAAAGGAGAAAATGCTGATATTTTCCCTTTATACCTACATGTTTTCAAATCTCTCCCTTCATTTGGGCTTTAAAATCCTTGGGTCATCTGTTAAAGGGTAATGTATGCTATTTTGCCTTAAAATTGCTTTTTTTTTTTCTATGTAGATTTCTTTGATTTAACCCTTAGCCAAACAATTTCTGGTTTTTACGACCCAGAGGAAGAAACCTGATGAAAACATAGGGGGAAAAAGGAGAAAATGCTGGTAACCAGCATGTTCTCCTGTTCCCACAATGTTTTGTACTCTTCTAAAGTCAAGTTTCAATATTTCAGTCACATTTAATTTGTCGTCTGCAAATGCTCTCGATTCGGACAAGTCTATGCATTAGGTTTTTAGCAATAGTTTAACTCTTTACTACACAACAAAATTTTAGACAGGTTCAAATTGAAAGCATTTGCAAACGACAAAATAAAGGTGACTGAAATATTAAATTTTTTTCTGGGAAGGGTAGAAAACACAGTGGGAAAAGGAGAAAATGCTGGTTTCCAGCATTTTCTCCTTTTCCCACTATGTTTTCAAAAGGCTTCTTCCTCAGGGGCGTCAAAAGTAGGGATTGTGTGATAATGGGTTAAAGAATGGTCTTTCAGGTAGATAATGAGCTGGAAGAAATGATGTTGTTAAGGTAAACCAGTAATTTGTTATGCAGATTTTCTTTACTTTGAAATTCACTTTTTGTTTGAACTCTTTTCCATTCGGTTCCAAGTTTTTACGACTCTATGGAAAAAGGCTTTTGACACATTATGTAATTCCAGCCAAATGTTTATAAATCGACGTCTGCATATTTCTTGAATTTTGGCAGAAGTCTAAAATTTGGCATTTTTTAAGGTTAACTCTTTGCCAAATGACAAAGTTTTATACTTGTCTGAATTCAAACCTGTTGCAGAAGACATATTGAATCTGGCTGAACTCTTTACAAAACGACAAAATCATAGACTGGTTCAAATTGAAAACATTTGCAGATGACAAAATAAATGTGACTCAAAAAAGGAAATTTGATTTTGGAATGGTAGAAGCCTAGTTGTTTCGTTGATAGGTACAATACAAACGAAAATAGTTCCAAAGAAACTTGCATATATTGATTTTGTTATGAATTTGTAAGTGAATAACTTAACAACTTTATCGTGATTATGAATATTGACTGTTAATTTCAGTCAGCATATTAGGTCAGTAATGTTTTAGAAATGAGATGTATGTTTATGGAATGTTTACCAAATACAGCACTATTTTCTTTTCTCACATATGTGAGACAAGGAAATTTGTAATGGCTGTATTACATTTAAAACCAGGGGAGTTATGTGATAAATGTCCATTTCTACCAACTTTTACTACATGTGTAACTCAATCTCACAGAAGTAACCTTTTGTCAAACAATCTCCTGTGTTAATGACCTTGATGAAGAATACTGTAGAAAACATTGTGAGAAAAGAAGAAAATGCTGGTTACCAGCATTTTCTTTTTTTCTCACAATGTTTTCTGTCATTTCCAAGACAAAAACCTATCATTTTAGTTGCATTTTATAGGTCACCTTTGAATGCTTTTACTGTCATCTGGACTTTGTTGCAAATTTTGTATACTGGTAAAGGCTTTCTTTCAGGAACAAGCAAGTACATGTATCTTTCATTTCATGAGCAGCTTATTTAGGATTTTTTCCTATTGATAAATTTACATTTTCTCATAGATAGCATAATATCTTATGATCAAAATTCTGTTATCCTAGAGCACAGAATGCACTGTCTGATACTGGATCTAGAGTTTCTGATATGCCTTTGATAGGGCAGAAAACTTTGTAGGAAAAGTTTTTTTTTAAATAAATTGTATACTTGTGGTTATTCAAACAATGGAATTGTTATGTGTTTATTTAAATTTTGCAATATTTCTGTCTAAAAATTGGAAAAATCCATTATATTAGGGGTCCTGGAATTAGTTTTGTGATGAAGGTTTAGGATCAATGCCCCTGTTTGCCCCAAGTTTAGTCTTAACCCTTTACCACACAATCCCGACTTTGGACAACCCTGCCGAAAGAAAGCTTATGAAAACATTGTGGGAAAAGGAGAAAATGCTGGTAACCAGCATTTTCTCCTGTTCCCACAATGTTTTCTATCCTTCCCTAATCAGATTTTAATTTTTCAGTCACTTTTATTTTGTCTTCTGCAAATGCTTTCAATTTGGACCAGTCTAAAATTTTCTCGTATGGTAAAGAGTTAATACAAGTTGCTGATTTTTTTGCTGGCCAAAAATGCTTCTTTTTTACTGTGATAGCAAATTACTAGTATTTATAAACAGTGTGGAAAACGGAGCAATTACTTGTAACCACTTATAGCTCCTTTTTCCCACAATATCTTCAAAACCTGGCTTTCACAAGAAAGTCGCATGGAATTTTTTGTATCAGTGTATGAAAAGGTACAATGTTTTCCTTACTCTGAAAAAAAAAAAAAACTTATGATAGAGTTCTATGGAACTTGTATACAAGCAATTCTCATTTATATATGAGCCATACTCTGGCAAAAGGGGGCTTAAATCTTTACCACACAATCCCGACTTAATGACTGTGAGGAAGAGGCCTTTTGAAAACATTGAGGGAAAAGGAGAAAATGCTGGTAAGGAGAAAATGCTGGTAACCAGCGTTTTCTCCTTTTCCCACAATGTTTTCTACCCTTCCCGAATCAAATTTCGATTATTCGGTCACATGTATTTTTTTGTCTGCAAATGCTTTCACTTTGGACCAGTCTGTAAATTTGGTAAAAAGTTAATGCATCGCCATGACACATGATACCAAGTCATCACCTAATTATCAATCCATGAGAGCTACTTTTTCAGATAACTGACTTAATCATGAGGTAGACTTACCATTTGACAAACAGAGAATTGACCATTAGCAAAAAGTTGCGGCCCAGGTCGAGCTGGCTCAATACTTTTCGCAGCTGCATTAAGCCCCCTTTTCACAGAGCATGGCCCATATATAAGTACCCAAAATATTAACATCTGTTTAGATATGAAGGCTTGCAACATGTGAAAAAGGGGCATTCGGACATTTGCGTAAAGTGCCCTTTCGGATCGGCGTGCGCAGTGCACGTAGTTGAATCCGAGACAGTACTTTACATCTTTATTAGATTTTGTGCTACAGTATACTTGCGTGAAACAGGAAATTACGTAAAAAGGGAAAGTGCTCTTTCGGATTAGCCTGCACGGACAGCAGATAACTGACAGTAGCGAAAACTTTTGGCCCTGGTCATCCTACACAGACTGTTCAGACTGACCCAGGTAGATGCTTTGCCCCTTTGGATCATTGTTATTTATTAAACCCTTTACCACACAATGACGACTTTCAATGATCCTGAAAAAGAGGCCTTATGAAAACTTTGTGGGAAAAGGAGAAAATGCTGGTAACCAGCATTTTCTCCTTTTCCCATAAAGTTTTCTACTCTATCAAAGAAAGATTGCATCATTTTGGCCACTACGAAATAATTGTCTGCAAATGTTTAAATAGATGTAAAATTCTGCCATGTGGTAAAGGTTTCACTTTTACAGTTCCGTTTACAACTATATTAGCTGTTGAAACCAAAACATGCCATCTGATGTATGATCTACAGTGTGGGCTTATCTGTAACATTCTGGTCAAATTGCAATGATATAGGTGCTTTTTCTACACTGAATATGACACTTTTTTTGTATCTGTGGCTTCCACTCTGTACCACACAACGCCTTGCTTTAATGACCCTAAGGAAGATGTTTTTCAAAATCGATCCTGGAAAATAAAAAAATCCAACAGCTAGCATTTTCTGCTGTTTCCACATGTTTTTCTATACAATCTGAAACATATATGTATCTTCATCTTTCCAGTCACATTTGATTTCTTGTTTGCACTTGGTTTCAGTTTGGACCAGTAAGGTAGTGGGTTTACCTTTCTTCATCTTTATTATACCTCCCACAACAAAGTGGAGGAGAGTATACTGGAATCGCCATGGCTGTCTGTCCATATGTCTGTCCTTCTGTCCATCCGTCTGTCCGTAGACACAAATTTGTCTGGAGCAATACTCCAGCAGTTTTTCATGTACTCAACTCGAATTTACACACAAGATTCCTACATATATGAAAGTTATGCATGTGCAATTTTCATGACCTTGCAGCAGTTTGTTGTGGAATTATCTCCCCTTAAAGTTTTTTCAACTCTTACTTTTGTACTAAACCATTCTGTATTCTGTGACAAGGACCTGTTTTTTTGACAAGCAGCTGGTGAAAGGGGGTATAATTAGGTTTAGTGATGGCTCTATAGTTTTTACTGCATATATAAATAATTCATACTCTGGCAAAGGGAGGTTTAATGCATCTTAGTCTGACAAGAGACTGATTTGTGGGGTAGAATGGTCCTTAAACAAGCAGAAAATTTTACAAAGCAAAAAAAAAAATTCAGCCGTGATCATTTAGAGCAATCTCAGTAGATTGACCTGCATTGAAACTTTTTAACCTTTTACCACACAATGCGGATTTTTGATGCTCCTGGAAAAGAAGCCTTTTGAAAACATGGGAAAAGGAGAAAGTGCTGGTAACCAGCATTTTCTCCTTTTCCCACATCGTTTTCTCTACCCTATCAAAGAAAATTTGTACCATTTGAGCAAAATTGAAATTGTTGTCGGCAAGTTTCATTTCAAGTTCCAAGTTGGACAAGACTAAAATTTTGTCGTCTTGAAAAGAAATAAAATGCCTTAAACCCCCTTTTGACAGAGCATTGCTGAAATATTTTACATGATTGTAAAGTTTGCAATCTGTTCTGACATTTTTTACATGACATTGTATTAGGCAGTATATTGAATTAAATTTATTATTATTATAATTATTTTGTGTTTTATATCCACGTGTTAACGATGGGATTACTCCATCATTGCTGAGCCTTCTTAATCCTTCATCAACCGATCCCGGGTTTTCACAATCCTGAGATAGAAGCCTTTTGAAAACATTGTGGGAAAAGGAGCCATCATTGCCCTACAATCTTAACCCTTCATCAAATAATCCTGGGTTTTAACGGTCCTCAGATAGAAGCCTTTTCGAAACATTGTGGAAAAAGGAGCCATCATTACTGCACCATTCTAAGCCTTTATCAAACAAAGTCGGGTTTTCACGATCCTGAGATAGAAGCCTTTTGGAAACATTGTGGGAAAAGGAGCCATCATTGCTGTACCATCTTAACTCTTTATCAAACAATCCTGGGTTTTTCACAATTTGGAGATAAAAACGTTTTGAAAACAATGTAGGAAAAGGAGAAAATGCTTGTTACCAGCATTTTCTCCTCTTCCGACAATGTTTTCTACCATGCTGGAAACAAATTTCAACTTTCGAGTTATTAAAGTGATAAGTTAACCCTTTACATCCCAACTTTTAACGACCCTGAGAAAGAACTCTTTTAAAAGCATTGTGGGAAAAGGAGAAAATGCTGGTAACCAGCATTTTCTCCATTTTCCCACAATGCTTTCTAATTTTTCAGAGACAGAAATTTCATTTCGGCTACATGTAAACTGTCGTCTGCAACTGCTTTCAATTTCTACTCGTCTGAAATTTTGTCGTTTGGTAAAGAGGTAAACCAATGTAACCACCAAATAATGCAGTGATTAATGGATTGTATGATGTCAACCGCCGTTTCAACGTTATTTCAGTTATATCACGGCGGCCAGTTCACTTATCCATGCATTCCTAAAGTCTCTGTTACCGGTACTCCGCACAATATTCTTTCCAAGCCGCTGGTTGCTTCCCCACATAACCATCGTTGATACAAAGGTCAGCAGTGAGACAGGAATGAATCCTGTCGCAATGACTATCATCAATCCTCGGAAAGAAATTGGCCGAGCCGGCGATCGAACACATGACCCCCTGTTCTCAAGTCCTGTACTCTACCAACTGAGCTACCGGGGGCTCGGCTGCTTTAACCCTTTTACCTGGTTTTTACAATACAATACAATACAATAGTTTAATAGAGTATTTAGGCCTCCGGCCCATGTACATAAACGTGGTGAAACATCCATATAAAGAAGAGGGGAATACTAAAAGTTATTAATGTGCAACGTGACAGCATGCATGTCGTAAAAGGCGACAAAAGGGGCATCATTTTGTGTTTTATCCATTCCTCATTTATCATGTTTGTCTTATGTTGCTGCACACGTATGTTATTTTCACCTCGCATTATTGTTTACTAAATAAGTGCGCCCAATATGACCTAAATTGTGGACGGGCCTTAAAACGCTGTTCATTCATTCATTCATTATTAATGTGCAACAATTATATGGAGATAAATATAAGAGAAGGTTTTCGTTGAGCATGCATTACATAGCATCTAAACCATAAGAGCGCTGAGAATAGTTTAGTTGTCATTAACCCTTTCCCAAACAAGCCTTGGTTTTTACATGTCTGCAGTAAAAGTCCGTTGAAAACACTGTGGGAAAAGGAGAAATTGCTCGTAACGAGCAATTTCTCCTTTTCCCACAGTGTTTTCTACCCTTTTTGACAACTTTCTGTCATTTCTCCAAATCAAAACTTGTCGTCTGCAAAGTCTTTCGGTTTGGAAGGATAAAAAATTCATCGTTTGGGAAAGGGTTAATCAACGTAGATCAAGATCAGACCATCCTTTTGGACTAATAGAATATCGCAGGTCAAGATCAGAGCTCGGCAAAATAGCGTGCGGTATAATTTGAGGACTACGACCCTGTTAAAAAGGCCTTTTGAAAAACATTGTGGGAAAAGGAGAAAATGCTCGTAATCATCATCTTTTCCTTTTCCCACAATGTTTTCTACCCTGCTGAAAACAAACTTCATTTTTTCAGATTCGTTTATTTTGTCGTCTGTAAGTACTTCCAAACTGGACCAGTTTAAAATTTTGTCGTTTGGTAAAGAGTTAAATTCGAACAAGTCTAGTATTTTGTCGTTCGGTAAAGATCAAACCCTTTACCACGCAATCCTGACTTTTAATGATCCTAAGAAAGAGGGCTTTTGAAAACATTGTGGGAAAAGGAGAAAATGCTGGTAACCAGCATTTTCTCCTTTTCCCACAATGTTTTCCATTCTATCCTATCAAGGACACATTTCGTCATTATGGGTACCTTTAATTTGTCGTCTGCAAGTGCCTTAAGTTTGGACCAGTATAAATTTTTGTCGTTTGGTTAAGAGTTTTAACCTTTAACCAAACAATCCCTGGTTTTTACGACCCACTGGAAGAAGCATTCTGAAAACATTATGGTCATCAGCATTTTCTCCTTTTCCCACAATATTTTGTGATATTCTAAAGTCAAGTTTCAATTTTGAGTCACATTTATTTTGTCATCTGCAAATGCTTTCACTTTGGACTAGTCTAAAAGTTTGTCCTAAAACCCTTTACCAAACAATCCCTGGTTTTTACGGCCCTGAAAAAGAAGCCTTTTGAAAACATTGTGGGAAAAGGAGAAAAATACTGGTGATCAGCATTTTTCTCCTTTTCCAACAGTGTTTTCTACCCTACTGGAAACAAATTTTAATTTTTGACTTGCGTTTATTTTGTCGTCTGCATTTGCTTTCAATTCGGACCAGTCTAACATTTTGTTGTTTTGGAAAGTGTTAATAAAGAGTTCTAAACGATAATTTTCCCTATAAGCCAACCAAAGGTACAAAATCTGAAAAGTGAAGCGGTGATCCCTTGACCTTTATCTACCAGACCCTTGTCTTTTAAAGAGGGGCAGATGCTGACCACAATGTTATAGATAAGCCCCTTTATGTTCATCCACCACAAAAGTTTTAATCCTTTGTGTTTCAGATGACCCTCAGCCAGGTCATACTTTTTTGTGTGGGGTCATACCCTTCCCTTTTTTGAACGGACATAAAATAAGACTGGAATTTTGTCATCAGACCTCTCCAATCGGGCTGAGTTTAAAAGGCAGGCTGCCAGAGAATTTGCTGTCTAAATCCATTTTCCTTGCGGAATTCTCATACATTGTCCGTTTCGTCATGGTTTTGTAAATAAAGCGACATAAATAAAACGAAACAGGAAATAGACGTGGTTTATTTTTAAAATGATTATGGCGAATTTCAGAAAAGATTTGTTAAATTAAATTTCCATGGTTGCAAATGACCTCTCAAATAATTGTAAATTTTTTCATTAAGCAAATAAATCTAAGCAGAAGAAAAAACAAAAATAGTTTCGTTAAAAAAGAGAAAGAAGACCGCTGGACTCGATCGTGTGACTTGAAAACGCGGGAAGAAGGTCAAATGATCGTCATGTAAAAGCATTAAGAGGTTTTTAATCGGCGGCTTTTCAGTCGATTGTTTAGATGTACCAAAATATAATGAAATTAATGCCCAATAGCTATTTTAAAGCACTGATGCTGACCTTTCCTAGCTTCTTTTGTAAAGAGGCCAACTTGTTTTTGAAATGGTTTGCCGAGCTCCGGTAGCTCAGCCGGTAGCCTACGGATAATTGGTTGGTTGCTGGTCCGATCCCCGGCTCGCCCAATTTCTTTTCTGACCATTGTTTCGGCGATTTTGTAGTGTGGTAAAGGGCCAAAATACAGCTTTGTATATACTTGTCGCGTGTATTTCGTCTTTCCTTTTGTGGTTTGCTGATAAAAGTTGGATGCAAATCCGCTATACACATTAATTTATGACACTGAGTATTATCGAATCTACTCTATTTATGTAGACATGTGCTAAATTAATTTACGGTACGTGAAAAACTCGGCTTCCATAAACTCGAAGATCGCATCAAAACTAGCAGTTTTGGACACGCGCATAAGGTTACATTGTCGTTTTACATCCGGCGAATGTTTGGTCAATTCATATAGGCTAAAGCTCTTGCTAAGTCGTTTCTTTGTCGGATCTGTATAATGTTGACATATTACGTTGGGATTTTTATATCAAATATAAGCCTGTTTGACTCTGTTTAATTAAACTGTTATCTTTATAAACACTTCTCCAGTTTTGTGAAGGAAAAGGCCTTCAAAAACATTGACGCAAAAGAATAATGTGACGGTCACCACTATTTTTGAATTACCCTCCCTCCACAAAGTTTTTTATCCGAACAAAGAAAGGTTCGATTGAACCACAATATTAATTTGTCGTCTGTTAATGCTTACAATATGGACAAGCTTATTTTTCATGTGTGCCAAAGAGTTAAACTGGAGCTACAAGATACGGCCTTTTGAAAACGGGACCAGCTCGCCCCAGGGTCATAAATTCACAAAGTCAATTTTTATGTATTGTAACAAATTATTAAATAAATACAAATATTTACCCAAAAAACAGCTACTTAAGGACTGGTTTTCGAGTTATTTAACAGCATCTTGTGAAGGTATTTATTAAAGAATTGAAAAGAAATTTGCCGATGTTTGTTTAAGTTGACACATGTATTTGCAGAGCTCGGAGTCACCCGCTGGTTTAGTCCCTCCCGTTTCTTTTCCTTTACGGTCTTATTTTTTTTTTCGGCGGATCCGAATATGCTGGCTTTTGGCCTCATTTTTGGCATTGGTAACAAATGAATAAATTAAATATTGTGATTGGTTGAAATTGTAGACACTTTTATTTTCAGAGCCCCTACCTACTTGCAGGCAAATTTTACGCCGTCCATGTTTTTTTAAACTCTTTATCAAACGAAAAATGTTTGAACTGGTCTAAATTGAAACTATTTGCAGACAACAAATTAAAAGTTGCAAAAAAGGTTGTTTCTCTTTTTGAAGAGGGTATAAAACATTGTGGGAAAAGGAGAAAATGCTGGTTACCAGCATTTTCTCCTTTTCCTACAATGTTTTCCAAAATATTTTTCCCCGTGTAAAAGCCCGGGATTATTTCGTAAAGGGTTGAACTATTTCTTGTTTTTATTAATATGGATTTGGTAAACAGTATAATTAATTCTTCAACAGACAGCAAAATTTTAGAATAGTCCATATCGAAAGCATGTTTGAAGATGACAGATTAATGAAACTGCTAAGACTTTTTAATAAATGATCGGCGAAAACTAGGCAAAAGGAGAAAATGCTAGTTACCAGCATTTTCTTCTTCACCAAGAATGTCTGCTACCCTGCCAAAGAGAAACTAAATCATTTGAGATACTTCTGATTTGTCGTCTGCAAACAGCTCCAAAATGGAGGAGTCCAGAATTTTGTCGTCTGGTAAAGATTTAAGAATTATAGAGAACTGAAATGATTATCTCCGACTCGAAGATGAAATAACCTCTACGCAGCTTATGAAACTACAATGGCCATTTTATAGAAATAACCTTCTTTTCTTCTTCTTCTTCCTCTTTCAAGATTTCCAGAAATTATTATTTTTACTTATGTAATCCACAGCTACATTTATGTTTCATGGTTTCTTTAAAATGACCTTGATATTGTATTATATATGACATGTGAAGTTTGTGACTATGTACATTGTACTTGTCAATAAAGAATCTATCTATCTATCTTATCGCCACTCAAGGACCACTTGCGGAGGGCAGTGCAGATCAAGATCAGATTTCACAGAACATGCAGTCTGATCTTAGATATATACTGTCTGGTAAAGGAGATGTTTTTCTTCCACAATATATCCATGAATTTTTTTTTTTTCGAAATTTTGCTTCACTCTTTTAGCAGGTTTAAGTTTAACTCATTGCCAAACGACGATACATGTAATTTAGGCTTCCAAATCGAAGCATTTGCAGACTACAAAATAAATGTGACTGAAAATTTGAAATTTGTCATGTGAAGGGTAGAAAACATTGTGGGAAAAGGAGAAAATGCTGGTTACCAGCATTTTCTCCTTTTCCCATAATGTTTTCTAAAGGCTTCTATCTCAGGTTCGTCAAAAGTACGGCATTTGTGAGGTAATGGGTTAAGAACCGTTACACGTTATCTCGTTGTTGGATCATTTCTTATCTTTCTGATCCTTTACAGTAATTCTCATGTCAAAGTGTTTAGTACGATGAGGACCGATCATGTTCAATTCAACATTTTAGCATTTATTTTCCTGGTTTTTTTCTAGACATGTATTGCACGAAGCATCCGTCCGAGTCTACCTTTTGCTCTTTTTCTCCTCAATATTTGATTGAAAAAATAAGATAAAAAAAACCCCGAAAAACATCTTCAAAACTTAGATCATAACACCGAAATAACCAACTCCCCCAACCACTCCCTCCCCAATACAGACACTATGTGCCCAATTTTTGGAAAGAAGCCATTGCTAATTATAATCAATCACTTCTTTTCCCTCAGTATTTTCCAAGGCTGTCTTCCAATCCATTGGTTTTTAAAAAAAGTTACAGTGTAATAGTACCGAATGGATAAACCCCTAGATCTAATCATTCAACTGGATAAGGGTTTAAAAGATGGGCTTTTCGTCAAAGTTTGTTTTTCAGACATGTATTTATCCCTTTAAATTGCTTTTCCCATGAAAAATATTTTAAAAGTCTATCCAAATGCAGATAAATCCAAAAAGATAGAGAGCTCGTTAAACGTGCTTCACACCCGTGTTCGTGACGTCACTAACTTCAGTTTTAGGCGTGCTCAGCAGCAGATAGTTTTGGTGTTGTCTGAATTCTTGTAGATCTATGTCAATTGTTTTTGGTTTTTCAACGTAAACAACGTAATTTGTATTTATCTTTTTCGTCGGAAAACAGGAAGTATTTCATGTAATGCGCACACACACTTATTTTTTTTTCTAAATTATACTGATATACATGCATATTTTGTCTTTTCTCATCTCGTGCATGTCGTGTTAAACTGTATTTTGTATTGGCTATAAATATGTTGTATTTTATGCCTAATAAAGATTATATTATGTTATGTTATGTTATGTTATGTTATAAGCCATTGGGTCTCAAGTCAAGGTGTCAGTCTGTCAACCAGTATCTAGACTGATACACGTCTTGTAATCGCTTTAACCCTGTAACAAATAATCCCTGGTTTTCACGAGCCTGAGAAGGGAAAGCGTTTGAAAACCTTGTGGGAAAAGGAGAAAATGCTGGTAACCAGCATTTTCTCCTTTTCCCACAAGGATTTTTTACCCTTAAGAGACAAATTTCATAAATTAAGACCGTTTTAATTTTTCAATAAATGCCTTGAACATGGACCAGTCCACATTTTTCTTGTATGGTAAAAGACATAAATATATTATATATGTAAACTTAATAATTTCGACCTGTTTTGTGGTCTAATAGTAGATTTTTACTGCAAATCTAGACGATATTGACAAAAGGTATAGTATAAGTATAGATCTGTACAGTCTGGTCTTGATCTAGGTAGACCGTTCCGCAAAAATTAAGACAAAAAACAACCACTCGAGTTGCCATTGGCAGTTTTTCTAACAATCATTATCGCTAATCATAAAACTCTTCCTATTCTTTCTCTGAAAGCGTGCTTTAACTCAAGAGGCCATATGCAATTCAAGCAATCTCTCAAGGTCATTCAACCAGCCGGCAGCCAATCGATCAACCGATCGATCAATCAATCAATCTGCCAATCGATCAATTACTCGATTAATCAATCAATCAATCAATCAATCAATCAAATAGAATGGCCAGTTATACAGAGACAAAATCTACAGGTACATGTATGAGGCCCATCCGACACGACCATCAAGTAATTCTGTGCAATTTTAATTGGACCACTCCCCCATTTTTATTTCCTGAAGTGAAATGTAAACAACTTCTCAAGTTATTAATTAATGAAAAAGAGGGAGAAAAAAAAAGTCTGCATGAAACGTATTGATCCAAGTCTCTCAAAAAAATGATAAAGTAATTAACACATTACCACACAATCCCTACTTTTGACGACCCTGAGAAAGAAGCCTTTAGAAAACATTGTGGGAAAAGGAGAAAATACTGGTAACCAGCATTTTCTCCTTTTCCCACAATGTTTTCTACCCTTCACAATACAACTTTTAAATTTTCAGTCACTTTTATTCGGTCGTCTGCTTATGCTTTCGACTTGGACAAACTAAAATTTTATCGTTTGGTAATGGGGTTTAAAAAAGACCGGGCACTGTTGAGGGAAAGTCTATGGTCCCGGACCCATGCTGTAGCAATGATAATTATTTGACGAAGACATAATACATGCTTTGCGACATTTTGAGGAATAGTAGGAACAAGTCAATAGCCGTATTCGCCATGTTATTCTGAATAACATTTATAGACTATTCCAGATTTAGAAAATAACGCAATTTCTGATTGGCTAAATCAATGGTTAAACCATGGCTTTTAGCCAATCAGACATTGTGTTACTGTAGGATTTGGAAAATTCTCGAGAATTAGACAAATAAAAACATTTAGAAATGGTAGATGACTGAGGACCTTGTATGCTGTTGCGATCGACTGATTCATTTTATTGGTGTTTAACGCCGTTTTCAATATTATTTCAGTTGTATCGCGGCCGCCAGTGCTCCTATTTATGCTTTCCTGGAGTCCCCTTTACCAAATTGAAACACAATCTTATTTCCAAGCCATTGGCTGCTTTCCCACATAACCATCTTTGGAAAAATGGTCACCGGTCGGTTGTTCAAGAAGTTGCTGTTATGGATCCATATTTATGTGAAGACTTGGGGCGGTATCATTTATCACGGGGATGCATTAAGCCCCCTTTTTCCAGAGCATGGGATATATATTTGTGACCCACCACGCAAAAAGGGACCATCTGGGAAATCTGTATATCAGTTAGATGAAAACAGATCAACGACAGTGCACGTCAGTTTAAGTTTTTAATTCAAAAATGATTGTATAACAAGGTACAATGACCACTTTTCATACAGAAAATGTTATAAAAGCAAAAAAGTGTCAACCCAGGTCAGCCTGCGCCATTCGCGCAGTCTGACCAGGGTTGACAGTTATTGCAGTTCCCAGAAGGTCCCTTTGTGCGTGATTGGCCACATTTATAGATACTTATATTTCATGCTTTCCGGTAGGATATCGAGAAATAGCAGTGAAAATGTTTTTCGATCTTACACTGGTGCCACCAGTGTAAATACCGATTTTATGTTCTTGTTGCCTAGGTTAATTGCACGTGCCTCACAACCAGATGGGAGATATGACGTCATTTAACTTACATTTCTCGCGCTTGACGTAATATTGTAATGCGTTGCTATGCGGGAGGGGTACGCCACGGGGAATAACGGGAAAGTGCTGTTCTGGATTTTGATAAAGCTCCTCCCAGAAAGGGTTAAAAGCATGAAATAAATAGAATATTTTTTTTTTGTGAAAGATCGAAATTTATTTCATCGACTGGACACCATCGGTAATATTTTCACGAGTGGTGCGCCACTCGTGAAAATATTACCGGTGGTGTCTACTCGATAAAATAAATTTCGATCTTTCACCGAAAAAAAAATATCCTCTATATATTTGGCGCAGAGATAATAAAAGATTATCAAAATACGTCTGGCTGATGAAAAGTGTTTTACATCTTTTGATTATATCTTATACTCCTTATAAACACATCTTCCAGTATCATTATAATTTCACGTGAATCGAGCCGTAACTTCAAAGGTGACAGTATCCACCTTCTGTTCAAAAATTGCAGTTCAAATGATAATAAATATGTTTGATATATTAAGCAGAGTTTTTGATATCAGTTTTACCGTTGTATGTTTGTTTGTTTGTAATTTTTATCATCGTGAACTGAGATCCGTGACGATTATTTTTACCTCATTATATCCCGCTAGATGGCATTCTAGAAATACACATCTATCTAATTTGGGCATTCCGAGTTCAGAACCGGACTATTTTTCTACGCGGCAACCATTACTTTGAATTTCAAACTAAAAAGTTTTCTCAATAAAGACTACCTTGTGCCATTTATTCAGCTATGATTGGCTTGCATGTAACCTATGCACCGACCATTTATTAAAACAGCCCCTACATGCTTGTGTAATAGGCTGATAGCTTCGATATAAGCACTACTTTTCCCAGATATACGGGGGATGGGTGATGCGACATAGCAGCAGATCGAATCTTTGAAGAATATGATGGGCCTATGGGCAGAAAACGATTTTAACCCCTTATAACCTTTAGTATGTCATCAAGAAATTGATTTTAATTTCGACATATCTAGTGTACAGTTTAGTGATCCGGCAAGGAGACGAGTCTTTGTTTGCTTAGCATACCTGAAACTGCCGATACCAATAGTATAACATTAAGCTGCTGATACTAATAGTATAGATCAAGATCAGGCTGTCAAGGAAGTTCAGTCTGGTCTGAGTCCACAATGTCGAATGTTGGATGGGGCAGAAAATGTTTATTACTAGGATTTTCTTCTAGTTTTATACTTATATTTCAGATAATTTAGGCTAAAACATACTCCGAAAGACATCGGCTCCTATCAGAGGATGCCATCAGACGTGAACGGCAATAGACCGGCTGAGTGTTTTGTAGTAGAAACCCGAAATACGTAGGATATCAAATGTGTGAGGTGCGGTCTTAAAATACGGTTGAAAAAAGCTTATGGTGTAACACTAGAACGAAATGCTTCCGGGTCGTAGAAATGCTTCCAGGTCGTAGTAGTCAAAAGTAGTCCCACTTGAAAATTTGATACCAAGCCCCTCTGCCACACTGTTTTATCATGAAGTATGAGAGGAGAGGTCTAAAATGTGTTTCTTAAGTTAATTTGATTATTTCCTCAGAGAGTGAATGCGTTTTATGTATCTCTTTTAGGACTATTTTTTGATATGTAACCAGGCAAAGAGGTATGGTCTATCACCAGTTAGGGCCTAGACCGACAGCAATTTTCCGAGGGTCCATGTGTTTGGAGAGGAATAGCAAAAAAGTTCATCGCTCATGATGCCATTTTCTGCTGCTTTTTGTGGAGGGCATTGCACATATATTTGAAGGAAAAAACTGCAAAGCTCACGCTTCGTCAAGGATTCAGCAGCAGCAAGTCAAAGACAGTGGTTTTTACTCGATTTTCAATGAGCGAAAAAGTTACCGGTGTGACACCTATACACTATTTGAACGTACTAAGTCATCATTTTTTCAACAAAGATAGATGCGAAAATATGACAATACTCCTATTTGATGCCTTTAGACTGATGCTCACTTTAAGCACAAATTCTACTGACGGACACTTCAAAAATCGGGAACCAGACCAGATGTGGTTACGTGCGTGAGACAGCGACACCTGGCGGAATTTTTATGTTCTGTACTTTATTTATTAATAAGACTTGAATAACGGACTGTATGATTTCTTAAACCCATTACCACACAATCTCTAGTTTTGACGCCCCTGAGAAAGAAGCCTTTAGAAAACATTGTGGGGAAAAAGGAGAAAATGCTGGTCACCAGCATTTTCTCCTTTTTTCCCATAATGTTTTTTTTTTATCCTTCACAAATCAAATTTTAAATTTTCAATCGCTTTTATTTTGTCGTCTGCAAATGCTTTCAATTTGGACCAGTCTAAAATATTGTTGTTTAAACCCATTACCACACAATCCCTACTTTTGACGCCCCTGAGAAAGAAGCTTTTCGAAAACATTGTGGGAAAAGAAGAAAATGCTGGTAACCAGCATTTTCTCCTTTTCCCCACAATGTTTTCTATCGTTCACAAATCAAATTTTAAATTTTCAATCACTTTTATTTTGTCGTCAGCAAATGTTTTCAATTTGGACAAGCCTAAAATTTTGTTGCTTAATAAAGAGTTAACTCTTTATCAGACGACAAACTTTTACACTTGTCCTGACGAAAATTCAAATGTGGTTTAAATGATGGAATTCGTTTTTGGTTAGGTTTTACAAAATGAGGGAAAAGGAGGAGATGCTGTTTACCAACATTTTCTCCTTTTCCCACAATGTTTTCAAAAAGCTTGCTTCCTCCGGGTCTATTAAGTCGGAATTGTATTGAAAAGGGTTAAAGCGGACACGCTTTTAAAAATTTCAGAAACTCTTTCCGGTTTATCTTTTGTATCAACCGATAAAATTTTAGACAAGGCCATATTGAAAACATAGGCAGACGACGAAGCAATATATTGGCCAACACATTCAAATATGTCTTTAAAAGTGTGAAAACACTAGTATATAAATAGTTTTGTGTTATATAATCCTGAGTTTTAACGACTCTGATGGAAATGGCTGTGGAAAACATTGTGGGAAAAAGAGAAAAATGCCTATAACCAACATAACTATTCTCCTTTTCCCATAATGTTTTCTTCTGAACGAAAATTCTTGTTTCGAATGGCACTTGATATGTCGTCTGCAAATGCTTTAAATATAGTCATAGCTGATATACTGTCGTGTGATAAAAAGTCCTTTCATTTGTCATCTCCAAGTGCTTTTAGGCCTTATCCTGCTGAAAAACTAAAATGAAATTTTCAATTCGATGGAAAAAAAAAACAATAGATATTCCAATGTCAAAATTATGCTTTGGAGAATGATATCTCTTTATCGGAAAGTGTAGATCAAAGATCATACTGCACGTTCTGTGCAGTCTGATGTTGACCTACAATGTCCGGAAAAGGTCAGTGAGTCGCATCCTAGGGATTAAAATAGATTGGTCTAATGTTTTATCGTCTGCTGCATGAAGAGCTCAGGTCTAACTCAAAGCCTCTTGAAACAAGCTCGTAAAATACTTTGATAGAAGAAGAAGAAGAAGAAGAAGAAGAAGGAGAAGAAGACGAAGAAGAAGAACAAGAAGAAGAACAAGAGGAAGAAGAAGAAAACGAGTGAAAAAGAGGGAAAAGGAAGAATGAGGAGAAACGAGAGGAGGAGGAGGAGGAGGAGGAGGAGGAGGAGGAGGAGGAGGAGGAGGAGGAAACACACGGATACAAATGAAAATAGTTTTTCTGATTTAATATTATATACTGTTTAAAATAATCAATTTTTCTTTTTGTCATCTCCCCAAAAGCTGCCAAATAAGATGTCGCCTGCCACTTTAATGGGACAAATTAGATACCAACTAACAAATATCGAGAGAGAGGGAGAAGTGTTTAAGATAATATAATCGCGCAACAATAACTTTAATGATAACATTAGTATTAATCCACTTTTATTTGTGTTGTAAAGTAACCCGATCATTTACAAATAAGCCATGCACTGGCAAAAGGGGGCTTAATGCATCTACGTGTTTGTCACGTGATCATGGAATCATACAATCTTGGTTGGTTAGTTGGTTGGTTGTATTAGGGTTTAACACCACTTTAACAGCTAAGGTCATGTCATGGCAGTCGGTAACTCACAGTGTTTCTCACACCAGTACTAACACAACTTTCTTTCCAAAGCCACCGACTACTTTTCTCACATGCTTCAGCAGAACTGAAAGGCAAAAATATGCTGGAAAGAGGGTTAACCTCAACCGGGTATCGAGCTCACAAACACCAGGTCACGAGTCCGACACGCTCACCACTGAGCCACCCAGGCGGGGCCCATAAAATCTTTATCGTCTAACGACCGAATGCATCATGGGATACAATATGCACTGGTCTTTTGACGTGCAGGAAACGGACCGATAGCAAAAAGTTTTGATTCATGTCAGCCTGCGCGGACTGCGCAGGCTGACGTCGATCAATACTTTTTGGAAATCGTGAAATGTATTAAGCCCCCTTTTTCACAGAGCATATCTCAAATGCTGATTGAACTTTTCAAGCATATTTCTCTTTACTAGACGTAAAAAAAAGATTTCTAACTTGTCGAAATTCCAAGCATTTGCAGTCGACATACTAGTATTAACTGTAGCTCATTTGAGAGGATTTGTCATTGTTGGGTTGGCAAAACAAAGTGGGAAAGGTAACAAATGCTGGTGACTAGCATTTTCTTCTTTTCCAACACTGTTTTCACATTTTTTATTATCAGAGTCGTAACTAAAGCTCATCAGTATTTTGAAAAGAGTCCTTGCGATGACATTATAACATGCAAAAAACTTAAAATCGAAATTTCTTTATTTTTTTAGGGAAAAAAGTGCGTGTGTTTTTTTTCCCCAGTTAATACTTTCTCAAACAATCTCTGGTTTTTATGACCCTGAGATAGAAGCCTTTTAAAATCATTGTGGAAAAAATGAGACAATGCTGGTAACGCGCATTTTCTCCTTTTCCTACAATGTTTTCTACCCTTCTGAAACAAATTTCAATTTTTGAGATGTGTTTTTTTTTTGTCGTCTACAAGTGCTTCCAATTTGGACCAATCTATAATTTTTGTCGTTTGGTAAAGAGTTTAAAAAAAGACAAAAAGTAAAAAGTAGTCCAAAATTAACTGTTTTTCTTGCATTATTTCTTTAGTACTTATAAGATTTTACATATGGATTGAAGATCATCTGCAAAGAGAAAATTCAGGGAGGGTTTAAATATTCATAAAACGATATCGGAATCGTGGTGGCGCGTGCCGCACACGACCAGATCAAAGGAGGATTTTTATTGGCTATTGAAGTGACGAAGGCGGGTCACGTGCCGATTGCGGTTTTATTGACAGGTCGAATGGAAGAACAAATTTATTCGATTTTAATCGTGGTTTTTAGGCGCTTCTTATGATATTAAAGTGTCAAACTGGCTTCAATCTTTAAACTGTTACAGGAATAAACTAGATTTTGTGTGATAGCATCGTAAGATTCCCTACTTAAAGATGAGGTGATGCGATTATCCGCAACATAAATGGACTGGTTAAGAGGAAATTACATTCCTAATATTTTCATAATCGTAAATTTATATAAATCTGCTGCTCTTTAAAAACTAAATAGAAGCAACAGTAAACTTTTAGGATCTGTGTATTCATGACTTAAACTATCAAAAGATAAGAAAACTTTTTGTGATAAAGCCTTGGCAAGCCATATAAACAAGGAATATAAAGTTTGTGCCACAGCAGCGACCATGGATCATTTCTTATATACTTTAGAGGACGATATTTTCGACATCGATTATTATGACAGTCCGATCGATTACAGTGACGATCTCGCCTCGAATGGCTCGAACGAAAGTGACATCGAAAATAACCCTTTTACACCGTGCAGTTACATGAAAACAAAGTGTAGGGGTAACGGTAAGAAGGTTTTACAGCGAAAAGCGGCCAATTTACGTGAACGGCGCCGTATGAAGTCTATTAATGAAGCCTTTGACACTTTGCGGACATGTATACCGACACAAGACAATGTTGATAGAAAACTGTCGAAAGTGGATACATTGAAATTGGCAATGAACTATATTGAATATTTGTCGGACTTGATTAAAAGTACGGAAGATTTTTCAACAACGTCTCAAAATTCGGTGGCAGACAAGCGACCAGAAAAAGTGATTTTAAGGTGTAAAAGAATAGGTAAAAATTGGGTTTTAGTTTTTTAATTCCTAATTGGTGAGGATCAGAGATCAAAATTAAAAGGTGTTTTTGTCTGGTTTTAACCCATTACTACACAATCCCTACTTTTGACGCCCCTGTGAGAAAACCCTTTTGAAAACGTTGTGGGAAAAGGAGAAAATGCTGGTAACCAGCATTTTCTCCTTTTCCCACAATGTTTTCTACCCTTCACAAGACAAATTTCAAATTTTCTGTCACTTTTATTTTGTCGTCTGCTAATGCTTTCAATTCGGACCAGTCTAAAATATTTTCGTCTGGTAATGAGTTAATTTGCGCAAAAGCAAGTAAAGCTCCCTTGGAATTTTGCCATCCTCCTAAACCTGTTCAACTTCCATGCCAAACTGTCAACTGTTTCCCATCCGTCTAAATGTACCCATACAGTTAAAGAAAAAAATTAAACGACCATGAAAGAGAATGCTTTTGAAAACACTGTGGCAAAAGAAGAAAATGTAGTAGTAAAAGTAGTAAAATATAGTAGTATCCAGCATTTTTTCCTTTTCCCGCTGTATTTTTTACCATATCTAATTAAAAAAATCAAAGCTCCATTGGAATTTTGCCACCCTCCTAGCCTGTTCAACTTCCATATCAAACTGTCAACTGTTTCGCACAGTGGTAAAAGAAGGAAATATAGTCGTAAAAGGAGAAAATGGGTAGAAAACATTGTGGGAAAAGGAGAAAATACTGGTAACCAGCATTTTCTCCTTTTCCCACCATATTTTCTGTCATATCTAATTTAAAAAAAAATCAAATTTCCATTTAAGCTACATCCATTTTTTTCATCTGCAAATGCTTTTAATTTGTTTTAGTCCCAAAAAATTTTGTCATATGGTTAAGTATTAAATCAGATTGAATACTCGTCTGAAAGGCTTCCAAATTTGGTCATTTTTTAAAAATTTTGTCCTTTGGTAAACGACTTATTCAATCATCCCAAGGGAAAAGGTTAAACCTCAAAGAATTGGTCTACAAATGAGCCCTGCCCTGCTTAAAGGGGGCTTAACTCATTATATACCAAACGACAATATTTTAGGTTTGTCCAAATCAAAAGCATTTGCAGACGACAAAATAAAAGTGACCCAAAACTTTAAATTTGTTTTGTGAAAGGTATTAAAGATAATGTGGAAAAAGAAGAAAATGCTGGTAACCAGCATTTTCTCCTTTTTCCATAATGCTTCCTAAAGGCTTCTTTCTCAGGGTCGTCAAAAGTAGGGATTGTGTGGACGACTTTTGACGACCCTGAGGTAGATGCCTTTATAAAACACCATGGAAAAAAGGAGAAAATGCTGGTAACCAGCATTTTCTGCTGTGCCCAAAGTGTTTTCTACCCTTGCAAATCAAATTTCGATTCTTCAGTCGCATTTATTTTGTCGTCTGCAAATGCTTTCAGTTTGGACCAGTCTATAAATTTTGTCGTCTGGTCAAGAGTTGATGCATCTCCGCGATCCACAGTACAACGCAAGGCATCACGTACTCATGGATCTATAACAGCCACCTCTTTCATTTTTTACAAACGACTTGATTATTAGGTAGCCTGGTCCTTGGACATGCACGAAACTGACAGATAGCGAAAAGATTCTGCCCTAGTCAGCTTGCGCGGATTGCGCAGGCTGACCTGGGTCGATACTTTTCGCAGAGGCATTAAGCCCCCTTTTCACAGAACATATATATACCTCAAAATTATTAACATAAATATCACTTATCATAATTGTTGCAATATTGACACACGAAATCCTCTCAATATGAGCCATAGAAACGAGAAGCGAACTAATGTTTGTTTTATTTATAACGGGGGTCCTATCTTGAATGACTTTTCAAAATAATCATTTCCGGTAAAATTTAACCCTTTACCAAACGTATTCCCTTCTTTTCACAACCCTGATGAACCAATTCTTTTGGATGATTGTCAGTGTTTTTCCCTCTCCAGTGTTTTTCTACCTTTTCAAACATATATGCCATCAATTAAGCCACATTTAGTTTGTCGTCTGAAAATGCTTTGAATTTTGACAGGTCTAAATTTACGTCGAGTGATAAACAGCATTATCTCCTGCTAGATGGATTTTTACAAATACATGTACACATCTATCTTATTTGGGCATCCTGGGTAAAGAACCTGACTACTTTTCTACGCGAAAAGCGTGAATTTGAAGAATTTCAAACCAAAACAAACGTTTACTCAATAAAAGCTACTTGATGCGATTCATTCAGCTATAATCAGCAGTTTAGAGAAATCTGCAGCTAAAATAGACCTGATTTCTCCCCAAACGTATTGATAAAAGGCATTTTCTCCATTGCTACTTTGTAGCGCGTATTACTACAACCCCCCCCCCCCCAATAATATAATGCTATATATATATATATTTTAATTTGGTGACATGTGCAAAATTTAGATACCTACCTTTAAAGTCTTAAAGTTTCGAATAACGAATTAATATATATTATGTCGATGTCCAAACTGGAATCTAGGCAGATCCGGAATCTGCCTAGAACAAAATAGGGTTCCAGTTCGCCTAAGCAGCTCCGCAATCTGCCTAGACAAACTTGGAATATTTTCTCCTTTAATATAGTGCAACTACATATAAACCGTCTTATTGAACTTGAACCCCAACTTAATCTATTGCCACACACTCCCTACTTTTGACGACCCTGAGAGAGACGCCTTTGGAAAACTTTCTGGAAAAAGGAGAAAATGCTGGTAACCAGCATTTTCTCCTTTTCCCACAATGTTTTCTACCCTTCACAAAAAAAAAAAAAAAAAAAAAATCAAATTTTCAGTCACTTTTATTTTGTCGTCTGCAAATGCTTTCGATTTGGACAAGCCCAAAATATTGTCATTTGGTAAAGAGTTAAAAGAAGTATTAATCTGAAATTCTCAGTAAGATTAAATTTTGAAAATTT
Organism: Tridacna crocea; assembly: GCA_943736015.1. Taxonomy (NCBI): domain Eukaryota; kingdom Metazoa; phylum Mollusca; class Bivalvia; order Cardiida; family Cardiidae; genus Tridacna; species Tridacna crocea. The sequence goes on from OX031069.1 coordinate 25,650,838, forward strand.
TGTACTTTAGAAAAAAAATGCAAAGTGGAAAACGGGGCAGCTGTGGGAAAAACAAATCAATTGCTTTCATTAAAAATACATCTCATTTGTGAACACATGCCGATTAAATGATTAAAAAAAATGAAAGAGAATCTATTTTGGTCTACACAAAATTATAATTCTAATTTGGTCTAGGAAGATTTCAGATCTGCCTGTTCAGATTCCAGATCTGCCTAGATTCCGATCTGGCCTACGACATACTAGTAATAATCATAATTATAAATAACTTATTTTTACTGTCTCTTTTCAGAAAACGACCTTGACCTCGGTGAAGGTCATCTACTACTCGGACATTCCCTGACCTGGTCCAACGACAGAGATAATGTTCCACATCACGTGAAAGACAATAAACTGTGTGCGAAAATTTGGTATCCAAGTTTTGCAGACGATGCGGACATGATAAACTTGTCTAGCTATTCTAGTGATTTTAGTAATATCTCATGAGAGAGAGAGGAGAGAGAGAGAGAGAGGGGGGGGGGGGAGAAGGAGCGGTGCAGAGAAAGAGAGAGCAGTCTGGGCCAAGAAGGAAGCTGAATGATCTACCAACGAACAGAGATAGGAACCTGTTGACAAACAGTCAATCAACGGACAGACAGTCAGTCGGACGGACAGGCAGACTGTTAAGAGTCAGTCGGGGCATAAAAACAATGGGCTGCTGAAAACGCTTAAACATTATTTGTGTTCAGTGTGTGCTATGCTATATTATTTGACACTTTTTACAATAATTTTGTTTCAAGTAAAGCATTAAATATTTCTTAAATGATTTATATGTACTTCATTGCATTATTTCCGTAGAATAGAGCTTTTGAAATTCTCTATCTCTATCTGATTAGCTTGCTCGCTCGTAAGTGCATGGGCGAACTTATTATACCGCCCCAGCACAGTTCAGTTTGTTAAAGCGGCCCACTTCCGATTAAATAGCGCTGTAAAATGACATTTGGAATGCAACTCGCAACACGGGGCATTGCATAAATAATCGTCTCGGTTCAGCCTGCGTAGGCTGATCCGAGACCGCACTTTACGACTACGGTAGATTTTTGCTACATTATACTTTCGCAAAACAGGAAATTACATTAAAACGGAAAGTGTCGACTCGGATCAGCCTGCGCTGACAGCGCAGGCTGATCCGAGTCGACACTTTAAGCAAATGTCCGAATGCCCCTTTTTGCTACATTATATATACTTTCGCAAAACAGGAAATTACATTAAAACGGAAAGTGTGGTTTCGGATTAGCCTGCGCGGACAGCGCAGGCTGATCCGAGTCGACACTTTACGCAAATGTCTAAATGCCCCTTTTGGCATGTTGCTTGTCATTTAATGAGGTCTAAACGTGGTTAAAAGCAGTCGTATTCCATCTTGAAAACTTTGTACATGATATTGCAGAATAAAACTTCGTCACAGTGAAAAAAAAAAAGTACTGTTTGGTTAAATAACGCCTCAGACCTTATTAAATCGAACTATTGTATTGATTCGAGGCTGGTGTTAAGATCGGAATTCGGAATTCATTGAACACTTTAAACTAGTATTTAACATTTGAATAAAAACAAATATTACACTTCAGCATACCAAATATTTATCTACGCCGCGTGCCCCGTGTTTTGTCAAAGTGTAAACAACTTCCGGCAGTGCTCAATAAGAAAAGCCTATACGCCAGTGTAAATAGTCCGCTGCAGGCTTGCTTCTGTCTAGGTGTACGATTTTTAGTTTTCACCGCTTTTCGCTCTTGATTGTATTGATTCAATTATTCATTTATTTAACGAACACTTTACTTCCTAAAGCTGATGTTTTTTATGTCCTATGGTCGGTTTCCTTTTTGAAGAAAAAAAAAAATGATAAAAGAGAAATGGCTCGTTACGAACAATTGTGTGTTGAAAGGATCACTGTGCGCAATAGTAGAAAAAATGCTGGTTTCCTGCATATTCTAATTTTCCTACAATGTTTTCAAAATGTTGCTTCCTCAGGGGTCATGAAAACTTGTGATTTTTAGGTAAAAGGTAAAGACCCGTATGAACGAAGTATAACCGTCACAATATTTGTACTGGTAACGTTTAAGTTGTAATTAGACCTTCATCCGGGTAATCAGCCACTGAATGTAACAGAACAGAATAGAACAGAATCATCATTTTTATGACCAGAACGTCACTGTTCATTTTCAATCAAAGTGATATCGTGACAAAAACCGGTAACATACTGGGCTGGAGTCACTTAGAGTCTTTTTTTAACTTAAGTGTAATGCACTTTCGGTGAACATGGGGCAAAAATTATCATTGGTTGATAAATAAGGATATAAGGGTTTATGCAGAAACAATATTTTTGCACATTTCTAACGGATCAGAAATTCGGTTTACGTCTACCTTGAAATTATTTTTTGATACTTTTGTTAGTTTTCTGAAAAGGGAGGCGATTATTATCTCTTTTTGAATTGAAAATATAGTGTTTAGATTTATAAATGATAATTCAAAGAAGGAAAAAACGGAAAAAAATGAAAAGGTGAAAGTAGTTCAGTAATACTCAGTTTTAATTATCGCTAATTTTGCAGGATGATATTTTAGTGGAAATAGCTGTTTTCCATTACACGGGTCTTACCTTAATGCATATACGTAACAATGATTATTTTAATGAATCAATATATGATAAAAATTTTATTCGTGTGATATTAATAATTCCATTTCCAATTTAATCCAAGAATTTAAGAAAAGCTTGCCCATTTTCCATTAAAATTACCAAATAGCGGGACGTTCGGACATTTGCGAAAAGTATCATATCGGGTCAGCCTGTGCAGTCCCCGCTGGCTAATCCGAGACCACACTCTCCGTTTTTTGTGTAATTTTCTATTTTGCGCAAGCCTTATTTAGCACAAAATATAGTGTGGTCGTAATATGCCGTCTCGGATTAGCCTGCGCGGACTGCGCAGGCTGATCCGAGACGGCATTTTACGCAAATGTCCGAATGCCCCTTTTCCCGTGTTGCAAACCATGTAGTTCTATTTCTTAACCCATTACCACACAATCCCTACTTTTGACGCCCCTGAGAAAGAAGCCTTTTGAAAACACTGTAGGAAAAGGAGAAAATGCTGGTAATCAGCATTTTCTCCTTGTCCCACAGTGTTTTCTACCCTTTCCAGAACAAATTTCAATTTTTCAGTCACCTTTATTTTGTCGTCATCAAATGCTTTCAATTTGGACCAGTCTAAAATGTTGTCATGTGGTAAAGGGTTAAGCAATTGGAGACCGTGTTCGAAAACAACATGCGGAAATGAGAAAATTATAGATCACTTTCTAGTTTTCCCAAGATGTTTTAGGCTTTTTAAAAAGAGAAGTTACACTCCCATTGGCTTAAAAAAAACTGTAGGCCCACAGCACAGTTTATAATCTCGTTGACGCCAAACAGACATGAATAAATTCTTTAATTTCGTACTTTCCGGTAGGTTAACGAGGAATATCAATGATTCAAAACATAATTCGATATTTCATGGTTACGACCAGTGAAAATACCGATATTTATGTTTGGTTACCAAGGTTAAATGGGCGTGACTCACAGCCAGATGGAAATATGACGTCATTTACCTTACATTTCCAGCACTTGACGTAATATTGTAACGCGTTGCTATGCGGAGGGGTACGCCACGGGAAATAACTGACAAGAACTATAGGCCTACCGGATTTTGATAAAGTTCCTCCCAGAAAGGGTTAAAAACATGAAATACATAGAATATATATTTTATTTCGGTAAAAGATCATAATTTATTTCATCTCGCGAACACCATCGCTAATATTGTCATTCGTGGCTGCGCCAATCGTGAAAATATTACCGACGATGATATAAATTTCGATCTTTAACTGCATGAAGATAAAAATATCCTCTATATATTGCCGTAATATAGCTGAAAAACTCCAGTAAATGGCGCTAACACGAAATAAACAAGAAAGAAACAATGCCAACAAGAAATACAGCAGTAATTCTCTATTTTGACCATATCGACTCCACAAAACTTTCTTTATTCGCTGCAAAATTGTCGTTTGCATCAATGGAACATACTTTAAAGGCCGATAATTGATTTAAATTTGAGGATGAAACGTTTAATGGCGGCTGCTCTTTTGTGCCGGATTGTGATTTTTATTGGCTATAGCCGAAAAGATAGCCCAATAAGAACTATTAAAATCCCATTAAAAATAATTATGATCCAATAATACCTGCACATTGACAGTCATAAAATATGAAATATCTTTTATTGTTTACGATTCAAGTATTTTACTACGCCACTTTTTCATGCTAATTTCAGACTTCAAAACTTGTAAAAAAAGAAATAAACTAGTATATGACTGAAGCTCAATCCTTCGTGGTTTCCAGCGGCATGGTCACCGATTCGAATCTCCAGCTCGGACATATAGGATCTGACATAAGTTGGGTTTTGAGATAAAATTCACTAAACGAGTCTACAAAAAATATTGTTAAGCGAGCCTTTTTACCTCAAAAGCCAACGAGTGTCAGATTATTTTTATCACATAACTGTATAACAGGAATTGTATAGTCAATAATGTGTTATAAGAAAGGCAAACATGTATAATGTGTAACAAAATTTACATGAAGCCTATTTGCTTCTTTGACAGATATATTACGAACGAAGAATAGATCTAGTTCCGAATTTTGTTTTTAATCTAAAAGTGATTAATAAAATCAACAACTTTATCATGATTAAGAATTTTGACGGTTAATTTCCTTGAGGAACCTAGGTCAGCAATATTTTAGAAATGAAGCGTGTAATTACAGAGTGTTGACCAAATACAGCACTATTTTCTTTTATCACATAATCTCCCTAGTTTTCCATTACGAATTTTCTTATCTCACACATGTTTGTTATCACATTTGTGTGACGTCATTTTTGACGTCATTTTGTACTCATTTTATACAAGTGAATGGGTCTCATGGAAAATACCGCGGGTGCATTTATGAATGTTCTTGCATCATCTGATCTATATTTTGTGAAATATCGTTATGTGATAAAAAGAATCTGACATTTGTGGGCTTTTGAGATAAGATTTTATTAGTTGGTAGAGCATAGGACTCGTGACCATGAGTGTGTGGGTTCGATCCCCACGGCTGGCCTTCTAATAGTCTTTCGGATGGGACCTGAAACCGAGGTCCCGTGTGACGGTGCTATTCACCAAGCACGTTAAAGAACCAGGCAAACTTAGGATGGTTTAGTCCTGTATCTGCACTATCCCCCGTAACAATACTAACAGCATTTTGGGGGCGTCGCCCATATGGGAAACCGGTGGCGACGATAAATAAACGCAAACCCAGTCAATCAATATTTGTCAAATAACTGGACAGTGTGAACCCAAGATTAGGTTGCAAACCAGTATTTTCTCATTTTCCCACAATGTTTTCTTCCCTTCCTAAAACAAATTTGAATTCTTTTATCACCGTGATTCATTTTGTCGTCTGCAATGGCTTTCAATTTTGACTAGTCTAAAATTTTGTCGTTCGGTAAAGAGTTAATTAATGTTTCAGCAAGCAGCATGTTGTTGTTATGACCCACTGGACAAAGGTGTTGAAAACATTGCGGGAAAACATATTCCATCATTTGAGCCATATTTGATTTGTCGTCTGCAAATACTATTGATATGTGCATATCTAAAATAATGTCGTCTGGGAAAAAATTCATGCACAAAATACTCCATCCCCACAAAAATCACCCACGTCCCGTCTTCGACCTCAAATTTCTCGGGTTAACTATTTTCTCGTATTGTACCAATTAAAGATGGTGGAAATTATGAGTTAATTGCCCCGATTAAAGATCCGCCATGTAAATGACCAGGGGACCCTTGACCTTTCACCCAGGGGATATTTGACCTTGCGTTCGTCTTCCAATACCGGCTGCAGCCCGCTGATGTTCAGTTTTATAAATGGCTTACCCATATCAACGTTCCTTCTCTTTCGATAGGTGAGTGCAACACTATTCTAAGTGCCTGTACAATGTACAGGCACTTAGAATAGTGTTGCACTCACCTATCGTTATATGGTCAGTAAATTCTCAAGCAACGAAATATATAAAGAAAAAGATGCCAGTTACATGGGGGGCACAGTTTTCCTTCTTTCTTCATTCTTAAAATCTTTCTAAAATTTGTTTTATCCAAATTTTAAAGCGTTTTGTTTCATTCTCTCAATTTAATCCTTAAGGACATTTATTTCTTTTTTTCGAATTTTCCAGCCTCTATCTACGATAGAAAACTGCACTAGCTGACAAATGAGTGGTCCAAAATGGAGCTTGTATATCACTTCCGGGCACAATACGCTTTTATTTGGAATGACTCTGTCTTTATTGTTGACAGTAATTAATACGTCTGTCTGGTCTTTGAAATGTTTTAATCGAATAGTTGAACGTATGCAACTTGACATGCAGTGAACCCGTCAATAATGGAGGATCATGTCCGCCTGATTTATTAAATATTCAAATTCAATAAACCAGTCTAGAACCAGCAAAATTTGATTTAATTGACACCGATGCCATAGTTGTCCGAATGATTTCATTTTTTTGTTCGGTCAAATCTTTGAGTTAAAAAAAAATGCCATATTTTCCACGTTTTAAATATCATTTACTGCAAAGGAGAGTTCTTAGACTGTGCCCCTTATTCACTAGTCATTCTATACATTCTCGGTCGAAATCTCCCGACTTTTCAAAATTGATAAGTAACCCAATAAAGGATAAATTGACCAGAAGTTAAATAAACTCTTCTACCTCAGCCCGGGTCCAGGCAGTATCGGCAATATTTTATAATATTCTATCTTTTTTTTTTTGTACATTTCTGGTGGCAAAAAACCGTTAATCGTTTCCTTAACCTTTTACCAAATAATCCCTGGTTTTCACGTTCCTGTGAGAGAAGCCTTCTGAAAACATTGTGGGAAAAGGAGAAAATGCTGGTAAACAGCATTTTCTCCTTTTCCCACAATGTTTCCTACCCTTCTCAAAACAATTTCTATTTTTCAGTCACATTTCTTTTTGCCATCTGCAATTGGTTTCAATTTGGACCAGTCTAAAATTTTGTCGTTTGGTAGTTAGTCATAACCGGCATTTGACAAAGTAACGTCCGAATATAGAATTGAGTCATGCAGGATACGGGTTAATTCTTTACCAAACGACAACATGTTAGACTGGTCCAAATTGACAGCATTTGCAGACGACTAATTGAAACTGTCTTAATGTATGAAATTTCACGGTCTCTGAAAGGATAGGCCCAGTGGTGAGCGTGTCGGACTCATGACTTGGGGGTTGTGAGTTCAATACCTGGTTGAGGCGAACTTTCTTTCCGGCGTATTTTCGCCTCTCACCACTGCTGAAGCATGTGAGAAAAGTGGTCGGTGGCTTTGGAAAGAAAGTAGTGTTAGTACCGGTGTGAGAAAGCCAGGAAACACATGTGCGTCACCGACCGCCATGATATGACCTTAGCTGTTAAAGTGGCGTTAAACCCCAACACAACCAACCAACCAACCAACTGAAAGGATAGAAAACCTTCTGGGAAAAGGAAAAAAAATTCTAGTGAGCAGTATTTTTCTCCTTTTTCCACGAGATTTCAAAAGCTTTTCTTCCCAGGGTCCCACAGCTTGTTTGGTAAATAGCTATATTATAACAAGGATGTTTTCAAAGACGCCTTCTACCTTTTTCACCTGGCAGATAATTAGTTAACCCCTTACCACACAATAAAGACTTTTCACGACCCTGAGGTAGAAGCCTTTTGAAAACATTGTGGGAAAAGGAGAAAATGCTGGTAACCAGCATTTTCTCCTTTTCCCACAAAGTTTTCTACCCTACTGGAAACAAATTTCAATTTTTGTGTTACATTTGATTTGTCGTCTGCAAGTATTTTCAAGTTGAACCAGTCTAAAATTTTGTCGTTTGGAGAGAGTTATGTGATGAAATAAGACAAAGGAGAAAGAAGAGGTAAAACCTCAGTGTTTTATCTATATGACCAAGCCTTTGTTTCAGAATGATTTCGACAGATGATTTGCGGTATATAACAGATAAGGACGACTGAAAGTTTTCTTCAAGTATATCAGTGAAAATTACAATATTTTTAAATTTCACGTGAACCGTATAGTATTTACCTCTTTATCCTAAGATTACACGAATTTTTGATGAGAGTGTATTTGAAAATACCGTGGAAAAAAGTAGAAAAATACAGGTAGTTGGCATTTTCTCCTCTTTCAGCAATGATTTATACTGATTTAAAAAATAACTTAAATCCGTTTTATTTGGTTTTACTTAACTTGTCGTCTGCTACTGCTTTCAGTATAAAATTTTGTCGTTTGAAAAAAATTGTAAATTTCAAAGAAAAGGTGTAAATAATCTCGAGTGCCTTTAGATAAATTTCTGATAGGAGCATTTTATCCTTTTCTACAATGTTTTCTATCATTACGAAAAAAAAAACCTCATTTTAGCCAAAATTAGTTTGTCGTCTGCAAATACTCTCAATATGAACGAGCCTAAAATTTTGTCGTCTGCAAGAGCTGACCCTTAGACTTCTAATATAAACGATGAACATTTCCAGCTAATAGTTAACCCTTTCCCAAACGAGCCCTGGTTTTTAACGTGTCTGCAGTTAAAGTCTTTTGAAAACACTGTGGGAAAAGAAGAAATTGCTCGTAACGAGCAATTTCTTCTTTTCCCACAGTGTTTTCTACCTTTTTTGAGAACTTTCTGCCATTGTCTAAAAAACTAAAATTGTCGTCTGCAAACTCTTTCAGTTTGGAAGAGTCCAAAATTTGTCGTTTGGGAAAGGGTTAAACCTTAATATATCGCGACTTCTAATTTCAATTCACCGAAGAAAATACCACAGCATCGGAAAGTGTAGATCCAAGATCAGACTGCACATTCTGTGCAGTCTGATCTTGGTCTACACTGTCCGCAAACGTTTGCAGAGTCACGATAAAGACTTTAAAATCCCATGGGAACGGTATCAGTTGTGCCGCGTGCCTGCAGACATATTTCTGATAGCAGCGCCATCATGTGTTTAGTTTCCGAAGATTTCCCAAATCATTATCGTGTTTTGTCTGTTTTAGTGTGATCCGGGGTCAGCGAGGGTACCGGTAAATTTGGGGCTAAATTTGAAGAACAGTAGAAGATTGTCACTTTGTGATAGTTTGTTGATAGAACTAGAGCCGCTCTTTCATAATTTTAGCTCTTCCCCCATACGACAAGAAATGCACGCTTGATCATCAAATTGAAAGCACTTGCAGACGACAAATAACAGTTGGTTCAAGTGATGAATTTTCTCATTGAAAAATATGAAAATACACTGTGAGAAAAGGAAAAAAGTTGGTTACTATCATTTCCTTCTTTTATCACAATATTTTCCAAAGCCTTCTCTTTGGGGGCGTCTTCTCAAATCAAACGTTCTGGTTTCGAATCACGTGACCGGAGCAAGATTAACTGAGTACTACGCAACGGTATTTTAGACTTGTCCAAATTGAAAGCATATGCAGATGACAATTCAATGTCTTTGGAATAAAGGATTTTTTTATTCTATAAAAGAATGCTGGTTATCAACATTTTTCTTCTTTTCCCAAAATGTTTTCAAAAGCTTTTTCCCTCATGGTCGTTTCCATTACCACACAATCCCTACTTTTGACGACCCTGAGAAAGAAATCTTTTGAAAAAATTGTAGGAAAAGGAGTAAATGCTGGTGACCAGCATTTTGTCGTTTTCCCACAATGTTTTCTACTCTTTGTATAGCAAGTTTCGAATTTTCAATCACTTTTATGTTGTCGTCTTAAAATGCTTCCGATTTGGACAAACCTAAAATATTGTCGTTTGGTAATGAGTTAAAAACGTGACTGTAGATAGTGTGATAAAAAGTTGAACTTGAGGGTGTAAGTTCAATTTCCACGACTGGCCATTTAGAATTACCATGGTGTGGTGTCCGTAACTGTGAGGTAGAGCGTCGGCCTCGTAAGCATAAGGACCAGGGTTCGATATCCGGGAGGGGTGTCAACTTTGGGATTTTTCATAGGCCCACACATTCGGCTCGAGTACTGGTGTAGTTCCCACAAAGCAGAATTGAGAGAGATTAGTAGAAGTTGTAAGTACTTGTTTCTCAGTGTAAAATAAATATGTTTAAAATAATTATCAAAAATAGTCTTTCGCCATCTTCGCGAGCCAGGTTACGATCACTACGTGGATCTTACCTTGGCGGATTGAGCCCGGTTTCGAGATTCCCGCGACACACCCCCTATTGGATGCTGCTTATTGTCTCCCTTTACATCATATTTCTTATAGCCAATGAAATGTCGTTTTACAAACCGCTTACGAATACAATAATTCAACATGAAGCAATAACCATAAACGTACTTTGACATTCCATGGTCAGGTGCTGGGATATAGCCTAAAACATCTGATAATTAATTGGTCACATTGAAACTTTCAGTAAATATTGTTCGTTTATGTTTTCTTCGGTAATAAATCATTGCAGATCCTGCACACATCCACGGAGGTATTCATATTTACCTTCTATTTTTATCGCGACCCTGTTCTATTTTTATCAAAGATGAAATCCTACGAGCGATTTGATTTGATGCAATTAGAGCGAGCAACCAATGAAAATGCGTCTCGGGTGATTGGCGGAATCAAGCTCAATCCGCCAAGGGTAGAGTAGCGTAGTGGATCGTAACCCTTGGCTTGCGAAGATGGTCTTTCGGATGAGATGTTAAACCGAGGTCCTGTGTGACAGTGCTATAAACCGAGCACGTGAAAGACGTTGTCTGTGCATATCATATTCTTCGAAGATTCGACCTGTCTTATATGACGCATCACTAGCCCTGAAAGCGGGCAGACTAAAATATTACGCTCTATAAAGTAGCAATGTAGAAAATAGCTTTTACCAATACGTTTGAGAAGAAATGAGACCTGCTTTAGCTCCAGATTTCTCTGAACTGCTGAATTGCACGAGGTAGCGTTTTATTTCAGTAAACGTTTATTTCAGTTTAAAATTCAAAGTAACGGTAGTCGCGTAGGAAAGTAGTTCGGTTCTGTACCCAGGATGCCCACATTAGATAGATGAGTATTCATAGAATGCCATCTAGCGGGAGATATTGCGTGAAAGAACCAGACATAACTTAAGATGGGTTTCGTCCTGTATTTGTAACATCCCCCGTAACAATACTAACAGCCTTCAAGGGGAGTCGCTCATATGGACAACCGGTGGCGACGATAAATGAACTCATACTCAATCAATCGTCCGAATCATGGACCGGACTATGCAGGCTGACATCAATCGACACCTTTTGTGGAGGCATTAGAGCCCCTTTTCACAAACCATGACTCAATTATATGAAAAAATTATAACCAAAACGGAAATCTTCAACTAACGTGAACAGTTACAGAAGTCGCCTCGTATTCTTTTTCACTTATTACCTTCTTAAACAAATTTCGTTGCAATCAACTTTGACGATATTTTTTCTATTGGGATAAACAACATAAAAATTAGGCTCAACTAGAAAACATCGTGACTAAAGGAGAAATTGCTCGTTACGAGCAATTTCTCCTTTCGCCACGATGTTTTCAAAAGTCGTCTGCTGCAAGATTACAAAAAAGAGAAATCCGTCTGCATAGGGTGCACCTCTTCATTTAATATTTATGATGAAATTAGCACACACTCAAGAGCGCTGTTTTGATATCGCGTTGTCACGTTCAAAACGAGAATAAATCGCAACGACACGCGCCATTGTATTATTTATAGCCATTTATGTATTTAATACGGAGCCCGGTAGGTGTCATGCTCGACATATTTTTTTTTTTATTTCGAAATAACGAACCCCTAAATCGTTCAAACGAAATACTATTTCGAGGAAACGAAATACTAAATAGTTAAAACGAAATGCTATTTCGAGAAAACGAAATGGGTAAGTTCGGAACACTTGGTTGTCATGGTATACAAGCTATTTAGTCACTCATCTCACATGGCCATGACGGACGATGACAACCAAGTGTTCCGAACATACATATTTCGAATAAGTATTTCGTTTTCTCGAAATAGTATTTTGTTTTCTCTAAGTTAAACACCATAAAATTTATACCTTTCAATTTAACTAGAAGATAGTCATGTAATGAAATTGTAATTGCTCATGCAGGAACATAATTTTCCCCCCACACACCCCCTACCCCCTTCTTCCACACACGCGCTTATTTACCGCATTGTAAATTTTAACTTTCTTAAGAACATCAAGAAGAAAAAGTTCGGGTACTGGATGTGCCTTATAAATTATAAATGACACGCGATGTCCGTAAATTTCAGATGCCAAGAGCTATAAAATTTACTGACTTAATTGTGACTCCTCCAGTGTCCCTTATTTGTAACCAATGAGACAGTGAGCTTTAGTAGGTCTTGGGTGAAGTTATTGTGATAAAATAAAAACTTTACTCGCCCAATAACTACAATAAATTTATGGAACAGTAAGGATGTCTCATCGGAAACTTTTTTTTTTTGAGAGAGAGGGGGGGGGGGGGGGGTTAAACATTGAAAATAAGGTGAAAATCACTTCTTTTTTTAACCTCTGCTGTGCTACTTTTTTTACCGGCAAGATTGTTTTGTTACTGTTCACGTCTCTGAAATGTCTCTGAAACGGGTGTCCAATAACCTCTCAACACGATAGGGAAAGCATCGACATAAACAATGAATTTGACCAAAGCTCTATGAAAAAGATGTTTAATGTCTCTGCAAAAAGTATCTATTCATCTCATCCTTTTTTTTAACTTTATTGTCCACGTCAAAACGTTGCATGAGGGTCGTGGTCATCCCTCAATGCATCTTACAATTTGGTACTAGTAATCTATGTTAGTAAACTAATAACATTAAACAAAATTGTAGATACAGATTCTAAATTTTTACACCTATTATTGTGCTCCTATTATTGATATGTTTACAAAGACATAAACAGATGTGAAGAGACTATATCACACTTATTTTACGAATGTCAAAATATTAAACCTATTTGGGAGCGCATTTCAAAACTTGTTAATGATTTAGATCAGTTGATGTCAGTAAACAAACAAAATGCACTTTTGGGTTCAAATGAAACAAATTTGAAGCTAGACAGATTACTTCTTGAAACAAAAAATATTTATACAAATGTAGAATATAAACCATCCTTATTAGGCCCGAAAAAAAGTTTCTTGTATAGTCTTGGCATTATTAGAAGCTCTAAAAATTGTGAAAATGAACGAAGGCTTACGACAATTGTAGAAAACATTAGTTGGAGACTCCCATAACCAAAAGCATTTCTTTTTTACATGCACAAGAACAGTGATGCAGTGCTGAAGCCTTAAAAGAATACTACATGTACTTTATGTTACGTTTCCATTTGGCTTTTGACGCTTCGGCACTGTTCATTGAACCAAGATCAAAAGTTACACTTGATCAACACAGACACTTGCACACTTACAATTCTCACACAATATTTTTTTCTGTTTTTCACAATTATATACAAAAGTATGCCTTTTTTGTCCACATAATCGAGAAAAAAATACCAATTAAGAAAAAGTAAACCTTTATTAGTTTAGTACCAATGTTAAAATTCATGTCATCCTACCCTGTCCGGACCGGCTCACGTTAGTCGAAATATTTTCTACTCACAAGTTGTATTTTTACGAACATGAAAGTTCGCAACAAATACATTGCTGAAATACAAATCGCACCTGGTGGGATTCGAACCCGTGCAGAAACAATCCTAGTTTTTGATGTATAACAGACCAACACCCTAGCTACGTATATTACATTTTTTTTTTTTATCAGTTTTTTTTTTTTATCTTTGCACATAAATTATATGAAGCTCCGCTCATCATGTCTCTAAGAGATTACGGTAAAAAAAAAGATGTGGGCAACCGTTCTCATTTCTGAGAACTTAGCCTTTGAAAAAGGCACAAAATTCCAAAATTTAGTTTACACTGGATTTAACCCTTTCTCAAATGACAATTTTGGACCAGACCAAGTTTAAAGCGTTTGCAGACCACAAATCAAATGCAATGTAAATGATGATTTTTGTCTATGAAAGAGTAGGAAACATTGTATGAAAAGGAGAAAATGCTGGTTACCAGCATTTTCTCCTTTTCATACAATGTTTTCAAAAGCCTTCTTTACCAGCATCGTAAAAACCAGGGATTGTTTGGGGAAGCATTAAAGCGCCTTTCTTTCACAGTCCGTTATAAAGGAAAATTAGAGGAAAATATACAAATATACATAATTTTAATGAAAATTCATATATTTTTGCACAAAGAATATATAATAGCCTGGTTTTGAGCATGGTAAATGTACAAATATGCATGTTATATATGGGTCATTGAGTTACAAAGGGAGATAATTTGGCCGAATTAATGGTTAATCCTAAATAAATACATACTTTCTAACCGACATATTTTTCTTAGAATTTTTACATTTAAAATTATAGTCTATATAATTCTAAACAAAAATAAAAAATAAAAATGGCATCTATCTGACAGTGACAAACATTTCGTCACAAAGCAAGGTTGAATGTCATTAAGAAAGTTATTGTTTTTCCGAGGAAAAAAATAGGATAAAAGCTCAGCAGACTTAGAGGGAGAAGGAAACAATGCTTAATATGAGCGATTTATCCTTTTCCAATAATAATTTAAAAAGTGCAGAAAGCTATACTTCCACAGCTTTAAATTTCCTGCCTTTGTTTTCTTGTTTGGTGTGTAACGCAGTGTCAGCAGCATTTTAATTATTTCACGGTGACAGTTCAACATTCCATTTTTTTTCTCTTCTTCAATGCTACCCGAAGAAAGTGCTTGTTGATTCAATGCACCAATAGTATTACCATTATGTGCAAATAAAACTTAGGTGCATTTTTCTGTGGCATCCACGACAAAAATACATGCGCAGTAGGATGCGCACGAACATTTGTCATATACTTCATTAAAATCTCAGCTCAAGAAATTTCTGTTTAGCTCAGTGATGAAAGTGCTGGTCTTTTGACCTTCGAAAGAAAACGAGGATTTCCTTTATGTGACCCTTCACGCAAACACGTACATTCTGGGAACTGCGGAAAGTGTCAACCCTGGTCAGACTGCGCGAATTGCGCAGTCTGACCAGGATTGACACTTTTCGCTTTCATGATATTTTCTGTATGAAAAGTGGTCATTCTACTTTGTTATACGATTATTTTGGAACCATCAACTTAAATTGACCTGCACTATCGTTGATCTGTTTTCATCTAATTGATGTACTGAATTCCCAGATGGTCCCTTTTTGCGTGACGAGTCACATATGGTAAAGAAATGTTTTGGATTTGGACAGGTCTAGCACTTTGTCGTCTGGTAAAGAGCTAACATGACGTCTGCTGCTGCTACTTTCAATTTTTATTTAACTTATATTCTCTCATTATGCTCTGAAAATACAGCGGGACTTCATCATAACCAATAACAACAACACTGCACTTGAACAAACATTATATTATCGTCGGTTTACTGAAAAAACTTCGTAAAGTGTTCAACAGCTTGTTTCAAGCTGTAGTTACGAGGCTTTTTGACAGTGGTAACAACCTACGTGATAGCATACGTCATCGAGTACATTTTAATTCCGCCATTTTCGTTTTAAAAAGGTAAGTTTTTCAGCTTGTACATTATTTTTATAGAAAATATGTCCAACAAAGCAGTGCATATGGTACCTGACAACTTTCTTCGTTAGTATACATTAATATTTTGTTCATTAGTTTCGTTGATTTTGCAATTACCTCCGCACAATTTTCGAAGCCGGTGACACATGTGCGATTTAGAAATAGATGTCGTATACATGGCCGTGAAGAACAATTGTCTTGAATTGTTTAGAGCTACAAAATTGTTTCATGGCATTTCAATTTCACGAATAGGACAAATATATTTACCGTCACCAGATGAAGTAGGTATTCTAAGTAACTTTTAGATAAATATATCTTTTGAAAGTAATTAATCTGCACTTTGCGCACAAAATGGCGGCTATTCCGACACCTCTGCTATGACGTAGGTTGTCACCCTTGTTGAAGTAAACCGAGGATATAAAATAAAACCAAAGATTGGAAGGCTCGGATTGAGGTCGATTGCTTTTTTTCTGGTGGTGACATTTCCGTTTAGAAGTCAATGGACCATCGTTATTATACAGGTCTGTAGCTTCGTCTTCCTACTATGAAACATGCACCATCCTGAAATAAGTTCAAATATTTGTTTATGCACAAACACACGTAAATGCACGCACACACGCACGCACAAACTCACTGCGCGGCGGAGAGAGAGAAAGAGAGAGAGAGAGAGAGAGAGAGAGTTTTTTTTGTGAGGGGGTGGAGTTTCACACTTTCCCAAACAAGCCCTGGTTTTTACGTGTCTGTTGTACAAGTCTTTAGAAAACACTGTTGGAAAAGGAGAAATTGCTCGCAACGAGCAATTTCTCCTTTTCCCACAATGTTTTCTAGCCTATAGAAAAACTTTCTGTTATTCTCATCAAATTCAAAATTGTCATCTGCAAACACTTTGAGTTTGGGACAGTCTAAAATTTGTCATTTGCGAAAGGGTGAAATACCGCCACCTTAACAGCTTATGTCATTACAGCGGTCAGTGTACCTACGCATGTGTTGCCTGACTTTCTCATACCTGTACTGACACAAGCTTCTTTCCATGCCACTGAATACTTTTCTCGCATATATCAGAGGTCAGAGGTATAAATTTTCCCGAAAGAAAGTTTGCCTCAAAGGGGTAATGATATTGCCATCACTTAGTCATGAGTCATAGATGTTAACCACTTAGAGAGATAGCTAGCGAGCGAGCGAGCGAGAGAGAGAGAGTCAAACAGACAGACAGTCGGGTGAGCCGGCTTGCAGACAGACGGATCGACGCACGGACGGACTGGGACTGAAGAACGGAAGGAAGGACGGGGTGGACGGACGAACGGACGGACAGGCAGGCAGGCAGGCAGATGCAAATAGACACACATGAAGAAGGTAGAGTCTGTGGTCACGAAATAGGGTCAAAAGTAAGGCAGATACGGAGAGACAGAACAAGCATAATCGAGTCATGCTCTGACAAAAGGGGGCTTAATGCATGATCCATGATACCATTCAAGTTATCATATACATATGGACCCTTAATAACCACTCATTTTAAAGAACCAAATTAATCATGAGATAGACTGGTCCCTGGACATACAGAAAATTGTCCAATAGCGAAAAGTTTCGGCCCAGGTCAGCCTGCGCGGACTGCGCAGGCTGACCTGGGTCTATACTTTTCGCAGATGTATTAAGGCCCCTTTTCACAAAGCATGGCTCAACTGGTTTTAATTTCTAGAATCATTTACCCTCACTAATCCTGGACAGCTAAACCACAAATCAGAGTTTGGTAAAAGGTCTCGTCCGGTAGCTTTTTTAATAAACTTTTTATAAAGAAGCCCAAATATCAAATAGGCGGCGACGACAGAGAAAAATCTGAAAAAAAAAAACAAATTAACAAATAAAAAACAGTAAGATGAGTGGTTGGGCAGGCAGGCAAGTAGACAGGCAAGTAGACAGGCAGTCAGGCAGGCAGGCAGGCATTGTATCGTGTTTTACGCCGTTTTCAACGTTATTTCAATTATGTAGCGGCGGCCATTACATGCTTTCCTGGAGTTTCATTTACCAGTACTCCGCACAATATTCTTTCATAGCCAATGGCTGCTTTCCCACATAAGTATCGTCGAAACAATGATCAGCAGCATGCGCGGATCCAGATATCTTTCTCATGGGGGAGGGGGTGATCCCACCGAAAACGCACTCGTCTTATTATATGATGCTTTGATTTCCGGATTTCAGTTCTAAACATGAGGAGGTCTCCAGATTTAGAACCTTTTTTTTTTTCAAATTTATGACTGTATTTTACATAAATGGTGTGCAATAATCAAACCAGTACCATTTCACGAATGCGATAGCCACATTTTTTGCCATAATTCCAAGGGGCGGGGGGGGGCGGGGTCCGGACCCCCGGTCCCCCAATCTGGATCCGCCTATGAGCAATCAGAGAGGAATGAATCCTGTTCCAATGACTATTATCAATCCTCGGAAAGAAATTGGCCGAGCCGAGTTCGAACCATCAACCCTCTGCTCTTGAGTCCTGCACGATATCGACTGCGCTACAAATACAAAATTGTTTAACACTTTACCAAACAACAAAAATTTAGACTTGTCTAGGTTGAAAGCTCTTGCAGACGACAAAATAAATGTAACTCACAAATTGAAATTTTGGTCCCCAAGGGTAGAAAACATTGTGGAAAAAGGAGAAAATGCTGGTTACCAGCATTTTCCCCATTTTCCACGATGTTTTCAAAAGGTTTCTTCCTCTGGGTCGTAAAAACCTGGGATTGTTTGGTAGGGGGTTAAGTTATCCAAATAAAGATATCTTAGGCAACTTATGTTATGTTATGTAAGTATGCAACTGCTATACAAACGCGCTTTTACTTCTTCCCTAATTTCTAGCCTAATAGAGGTTTGTGAATAATAAAGACAGAAGAAGAAGACGAAGAAGAAGAAGAAGAACGAGAAGAAGAAGGAGGAGGAGGAGGAGAAGAAGAAGAGGAAGAGGAAAAGAAGGAGGAGGAGAAGAAGAAGAAGAAGATTATGATGATTATGATGTTAATATGTTAATGATGATGATGATGAAGAAAAAGACGATGATGATGATGATTATGGTAATGATGATGATGATGATGATGATGGTGATGATGATTATGGTAATGATGATGATGATGATGAAAAAGAAGCTTACACTATGATCATGATCGTCCCAGCACTTAGTCCCACAGGTATGTAGCAAGCGTAAGGAGATACTATTATAAACCTCTAAAATAAAGAGAAATCACCATGTAAGCGACTGTTTATCAATTCACACCGTTTTCAGCTGCATACTTGTCATACCCCGGCGGCCATTGTAGCTATCCATAACTCACAAACCCAAATACCGAACAAGTTTAGCCAACAGAATACTATACACCAGCGTATCATCAAAAAAAAGTCATAATAAAGCTGAATTTTATTCCATAAATTGAAAAAAAAAAACAGCATAATAAGAAAAAGAAAGAAAGAAAAAAAAACGGTTGTGATAGTTTATCTTAAACTTCTTACGTGCAAAATAATTTACTCACATATGTCGGAGTGCCAGGCTGTGGCAATTCACCTATGACCGCCATTTCTGTCTGATCGTCCTGATCGTTACAAACATACATAACTTCTGATTGGCTAAAAAGAGAGTGTCTAATTACAATAGTTTTATTTCATCAAAAGGTTTAAAAATTAGAATCACGCTATAAAACTAATATTTCTGAAATTCTGAAGCCGACGGAAATAAACCCAGTTAAACTCAAAGTTTCTCAGACAAATGAGTTTTTCTGTCGCACTCAGATACATAATTGGAAACGCATGTTAAAATACACTGGGTCGTGGCAATACTGATTTTTGATTGAAAATAGCTTCACTTGCCCATAGATTTCTATTGGCGCAATAATACAATATTTTGTCTTCTGATCATTAGGTCCTGGGCTTTTTTGTTCCAAAACCAGTTCGTCCCATGGCTTGTTAATCCTATGATTGCACGCTACTTGATTTGGCATGCATATTTATAGATTGAAATAATTGATCGTAATGTTGGGAACTACATGTTAACGACCAAGGATATTTCAAAAGCACAGTTTTCAGGTAAAAACTTAATTTTATTCCATGTAATCACATGGTTTCTCTCTATCCATCATGCATTCTTCTGTCAAGGGAAGTGACTCCTGGCTCGTTATGATCAAAGGGAGACCATGAATACACAAATAACCCTAACTTTGTCATTAGTTCTCTACCTTCAGCCTAAAAAAAGTATCCATTTGCATAGTAGGTTGACCTTCAAGCCAATATTTGAATAATATTTTTTTTTCCAAATTATCATTTCCACACAATGGCTTCTTCCACAAATACCACTTCAGCGTTCTCAATGCTTTGATTTATTACCGACTTCGGTCTGCGGCTTTATACTGTGCAACAAGCACTTCGCCATCGTCCTGGATCCCGACATCAGCTGCCACCCTGGTTTCAAATGAAGCTGAGTCCTGGGTACCAATATCATAGAACTGATAGATGCCGGACTGCTCGATTACCTGACAAGCCTGAAAAGTTAAAATACAAGAAATTATTGATGCATAACATCAAAGGCGCCGCAAATCAGTTGTTGCTGAAAAAGGGTACATTGCAGAGGGTTAAGTTTTTAGGCCAAGGGCATCTCTTGAACAAACTTCGTGGTGATACAACATGACAAATGTTTCAACTCTGGGCCATCTGGGTTTAGACAAGAAGATTTTTACCGTTTGCACCATTTAAGGCATTGTGTTAATCCCGAGTATTAACAACATTGCGGAAGAACCATTTTGAAAACAATGAGAAAGAAGGAGAAAATAGTAACCGCATTCGAACTATCGTCTGCAAATTCTCTCAAGAGTCTAAAATAATGTTGTTTGGAAAAGAGTTAAAGTATAAGAAAGAGTCATGGGTTTGCAACGCGAATTAGTTTCAGTTCAGTTTCAGTTTTTAAAGAACACAACGAAAACGTGGCCTCCATCCAGAAAAAAAAAAATCATCGCATTTTAAATTGACCTGTGTAAATTTACGAAGAAATCGTTGAGAAATGAACTGCAAAGTCCTACACAATCTTTAGAGGGGAAATTAAAACTTAAAAAAGACAGAACAGGTAATGGTAAAACACAATCATAGATTTTCTTCGGCGAAATTAAACATAATTTCAGCTGGAGCTATGTACAAAAGCAGCTGTCATTCGGCAAACAGCACAACCCACCATGACAGTTTGTGGACAAACTGTTAAAATGTAGTACCAGGTTTGGTTAATCCAATCAGAAGTTCGGTTACTTTCAAATTTAGAAAACTTTGGAGATTTATGCAATGAGAATGTTCTTGAGAATGGTTTGTGATTGCAGACTCTGTCCCTTTAAGAAATACCACACAAGTAGCAATGTGTAGCCTGGTACAGGTATTTGTTGATATATTGTGCGGCCATATCGACATGTGGTTCAGTAGCTCAGTTGGTCAGAGTGCAGGAACGGTATTCCTGAGGCCCTGGGTTCGAATCCCGGTCTAGACGCGATATTTCACCAAATATCTGTTGCCGGCTACATCCACCTGTTACATTTGGCGCCCACCGTAAATAACCCTCGATGTGGATGGCTATTGCTTAGGCACCTCGAGAACGTTTCACAATTTTTCTTTGCCTAAAGAATTTGGGACAAATTCTTAATTTGGAAGGGGTATGTGTAGTCGGGTACAGGTATTTGGTGATATATCGTGCGGCCATATCGACATGTGGTTCGGTAGCTCAGTTGGTCAGAGTGCAGGAATGATATTCCTGAGGCCCTTGGTTCGAATCCCGGTCGAGCCGCAATATTTCACCAAATATCTGTTGCCGGCTACATCCAAGTCATCTTCGCGAGCCAAGTTTACGATCACTACGTGGATCTTACCTAGGTTTATTGAGCCCGATTTCGAGATTCCTGCGATGCGCCCTCTATTGGATGCTGGTCATTACCCCCCTTTACATCATATTTCTAAAAGCCAATGAAATATCGTTTTACAAACCGCTTACGAATACAAATGAAGCGATAAGCAGACATCCACGTAGGTTTCCATGTTTACCTTCTATTCGAAAGGTAGCGACCTTGTTCTATTTTTATCAAAGATGAAATGCTACGAGCGATTTCATTCGTTGCAGCTAGAGCTGGCTGCATCCAATGAAAAAGCGTATGGGGGAATGTAAAAATCAAGCTCTATCCGCCAAGGGTAGAGTAGCGTAGTGAATAGTCAGCCTTGGCTTGCGAAGATGCATCCAGGTAAGCTAATTCAAGGGATTTGATCAATAGTATTACATAACAGATGCCTAATACTCGGATTGTGCATTCCTTAGTTCTCTTTGCAAAATTCTAGAGAAAAAAGAAAGGCGAGAAGAATATTTATGTCTACATGTATACACTGCAAGGGAAACGCCGTATAGGCAAAATAATTACAAACCGCAACGTTTTGGCAGTGGTTTTCGATGGCAGAGGGATCAGTTTCGGTGAAACCTTTGCACGGATTGTAGGAATACATATACCCATCTTGAGCTTGTAGATCTTTGTATCTAAGAAAGAGAGAAATATAGGACCTGACATGAGTTGGCTTTTTGAGATAAGATATTATTAAACGAGTCTAGGGAAATGTTATTAAGCGAGCCTTTGGCGAGCTTAATAACATTTTCCTTGACGAGTTGAATAAAATTTTATCTCAAACGCCCACGAATGTCAGATTCTTTATATCACAAAACGATATTCCACAAAATATAGATCAGATGATGCAAAAAGCATTCATAAATGCACCCACGGCATTTTACATGAGACCCATTAACTTGTATGAAATGCGTACAAAATGATATCAAAAAATGATGTCACACAAATATGATATCAAACGTGTATAAGATAAGAAAATTCGTAATGGGTATATTACACTGAAAACAAGGGAGATTACGTGATAAAAACCATTGTAGCTTTTAAATCAGAATTTGCTAACAAATCTTTGATGATTTAACTGTTTAAAAGAAATTTGCAGGAGACGACCTTAAGTCTAAAGCAAACGACACGTTTTCTGGCCCTGATCGTACGTTACGTATATAGCATTTACAGATTAGAAAATTAGCTTGCAACACGCGAAAAGGGACATTCGCGTAAAGTGTCGTCTCGGATTAGCTAATCCGAAACAAAACTTTCCGTTTTTATCTCATTTCCTGTTTTGCGCGAATCTACTGTGCGACAAAATATAATGTACATTAATTTTGCAGCTGTAAAGTGCCGTCTAGGATTAGCCTGTGCGGACTGCGCTGGCTGATCCGAGACGACGCTTTACGCAAATGTCCCAATGCCTCTTTTCGCGTGTTACAAGCCATTTTTTACGTAAAAAGTGGCTCTAGACTCTCGCGTTTGGACGTTTCTTTCAAAGGGTAGATAACATTGTGGAAAAAGGAAATTTCCTTTACCTGCATTTGTCTCCCTTTTCCAACGATGAATGCAACCAACCATAAGTATTTCTTCCTCTTTCCACTAATTTTTCGAAGTTTTTTTTTTATCTGTCTCTGTCTGTCTGTCTGTTTCTCTTTCTATTTGTCTCTCTCCCCCCCCTTCTCTCTCTCTCTCTCTCTCTCTCAGAATGGTTACTGTTAGGTAAAACGTTCAGATTGTGAAGTGTAAAATTTAAGTGTGATGAAAGTAAACGAGTAAGATGTATAAATAGAGACTAGGCAGATAGCCAACCCATTGGAAATGCCCTTGGAAGATTCGAAAACTTTATGGGTAAAGCAGAAAATGCTGGTAACCAGCATTTTTTGCTCTTCCCACAAAGTTTTCAGATCTTCAGAATCCTTTTCTACCCTTCTCACGCAAGTTATTATTCGACAAAGTACTCGAACTGTGTGGTTTGTGGCATTTTTTAATAATAATTCAAATTCGAAATTTCAAGATATTTTGAGCAGTAATGTAGTAGATAACTAGATCAAGATACACTGTACATGTATGGTGAAGAGGTATATATAAGTGGGTAGATAGCCAAGTCACTCACCTCGGCTCGCCATTTCTACCAGCCAGCGGTTCAAGTTCGATGATACCATCCGGACACTCGCACGAACACGAGGAGCGCCTCGTACATTGAGCACTTTCTGTAAAGTCAGGCATAGTTAAAAATAAAAGCGAAATAAACTCTAATATGATCCGCAAGCTTGCCATTTTTAAACATTTATCTATTTGTTAGATACCTAACTCTCTATCTACAAGTATCATTCGTTTCTAGTATTAGTTCAAAAAGGACTTAATCTATTATCATCTTTTGGTTGATATACGTTGTTTCTACTCTGAATGTATACATTACTTCGTTTTCATTCAATCTCGTGATACGGCGCTTTCATTTTATCAGGGGTCGGTCATAGCTCAGACTGATCTGCAATCAGACAACCCTGGTTTGATCCCTGCTAGCGGCTGCCGGTACATGGGAGTGTCCTTTAGCAGGGTATTGCATAGTTTCGGTCTAACACTCAGTTGAAACCCTCGATATTTCACTTCATAATGTATCTCTTGGATTTAACCCTTTGCCACACAATCTCTACTTTTGACAACCATGAGAAAGATGCCTTTAGAAAACATGGGAAAAGGAGAAAATGCTGCTAACCAGCATTTTCTCCATTTCGCACAATGTTTTCTACCCATCACAAAACAAATTTTAGACTTTCAATTACTTTTATTCTGTCGTCTGCAAATGCTTCGATTTGGACAAACCTAAAATATTGTCGTTTGGTAATGAGTTAAATAAAATCCTGAATAGTTCACTTCGTCATGTATCTCTTAACCCTTTGCCACACGACAAGATTTCAGACCTGACAGTTTCAATGTGACTCATATGAAATGATTTTTCTTTGAAAGGAAAAAAAAAACATAGTGGGAGAAGTAGAAAATGCTGGTAACCAGCATTTTCTCCTTTTCCCACAATCTTTTCAAAAGCCTTCTCTTTCAGGGGTGTTAAAAGTCGTCATTTTGTGGTAAAAAGGTTAAACAGTACTCGGCAAGGATTTTCAAGTTTCTTCTCCCCTAGAAAGCGCTTTTCCTCTACAATGGATCGAACCGTCAGCCTCCGGGATGTAGAGCTTTCGCCACCACACCGCCGAGCCACGATGGACCCAGTTGCTCATTAACTCATTACCACACGGCAAAGTTTTAGGTTTGTCCAAATCGAAAGCCTTTCCAGACGACAAAATACAGGTGACTAAAAATTTTAAATTTGTTGTTTTGAATTGTAGAAAACATTGTGGGAAAAGGAGAAAATGCTGGTTACCAGCATTTTCTCCTTTTCCCACAATGTTTTCTAAAGGCTTCTTTCTCAGGGCGGTCAAAAGTAGGGATTGTGTGGTAATGGTTTAAACTGATCCCCGTTGTACTATAATACATGTACTATACTTTGCTATATAAAGTCAGGTAACCAATCTACCAAACCCATTAAAATCAAAGCGTTGAGAACGCTGAAGTGGTATTTGTCAAGGAAACCCACTGTGTGGAATTAGTAGTTTGAAAGAAACAGAGACATATTGTTCAAATATTGGCTTAAAAGTCAACCCACTAAGCAAATGAATACCTTTTCGGTTGAAGGGAGAGTACTCATGACAAAGGTTGGTTTATTATTGTATAAGTGGTCTCCCTTTGAGGAAAAGCAGGAGTAACGCCCCTTGACAGTAGGATGCATAACGAATAGAGAGAAAAATCCTATTTATATGTCGAACAAAATCAAGTTTGTTCCTGAAAACTATAATTTTGAAATATCTCTAGCCTTTTACATTTAATTTCCAACATTACAATCAATTACCTCGATTTATAAATATCCATGAGCAATCAAATGAATAGTGTGCAATCATAGAACGAACAAGCCATGGAACGCATTGGTTTTGGAACGAAAAAGTCCAGGGTCAGTAGGCAAATTTGTATCCTTGCCCCAATAAAAGGCCATGAGCGAGAGAGACTATTTTCAATAAAAAATAAGTATCTCAACGATCGATGGCCTCGCCCAATGTATTTTAATATGCCATTTCAAATTACATATCTGAGTGCCAACGTAAAACACATTTGCCTGAGAAAAAATGAGTTTATTTCCTTTGGCTTTGCACAAAATAAGATACATGGTTATCAAAATTCAATCTTGGACTCATAGTGGTACTGTCTTCGACAAATACCACAAAAACTACAAAAATTTAGATTTCAATATTGAAAGCATTTTTAGATGACAATTTTAATGTGTCTCAAAAGATAGGATTTGACAATGAAAGTGTCGAACACCTTGTGGGAAAAGGAGAAATGCCATTTGTTAAAGTCCTTTTTCTACGATATTTAAGGATTGTGTGGTAAAGGGTTACGACAGGTGCTTTTAAGAGCCTTTAAACACATGTTACTTCGATTGAGAAACAAGTTCCAACAACTTATACTAATCTCTCGCAATTCTGCTTCCTGGGAACAATACCAGTACTCACACCGAATGTGTGGGCCAATGAAAAATCTCCAAGTTGATACCCACTCCCAGGCTTCGAACTCAGGACCTTAAGGTTATGAGGCCGACGCTCTACGTCACGACCACGGACACCACAAGACAAGACAAGACAAGACAAGACAGGTGCTTGTTTGGAACAGGCACATTTTAAAATATTTGCCTTCACTTAAAATTCTGTGAATTATCTTTGCTGTCCACTGTTTCGATGATGGTTATGTGGGAGAGCAGCCAGTGGCTTGGAATGAAATATTGTGCGGAGTGCTGGAATAAGAAACTCCAGGATAGTTGCACTTAAAGCCGCAATACGACTGAAATAATATTGAAAACGGCGTTAAACACCATGAAAACAGTTGCTAATCAGTCTGTGAATTAAACTAATTTTAGATACACGTATTACTACCGTAACGCTTCTAGTGCAACATGGAATAAAATTTCTTATTAGTTGATAAATAAGGATTTATACTGATATACTAGTAATATATTTGCACATTTCTAACCGACCAGAAATTCCTTTAATGTCTATCTTGAAATTATTTGTTGATGTTAATTTTTATTAGTTTCCTTAAAAGGGAGGTAATTATTATCTTCCTTTGTAATAAGAATATAGAGGTTTTAGATTTATAAAACGATAATTCTAAGAAGGAAAAAATGACTCGGTTAAAGCAGCACTAGATCTATAATACCCATTTTTAATCATAGCATATTTTGTAGGATAATATTATGGTGGAAATAGCTGTTTTCCATTAAGACGCTTGATAAATATAGAGGAGGTCGCAAAAAAGGGTTTAACTTTTGGGTCTACACACTCATTCCGGAGTTTTAATGGCCATGGTCCACAGGGCTTTGAAATATTGTGAGACAAGGAGAAAGTGCTGGTTTCCAAGAACAATTCCACCATTAAAGTCACATACAATTTGTCGTCTGCCAATGCTTTCATTTTCGATGAGCCTACCGTGCAATTTTGTCGCCTGGTCAAGAGAAATTCCTGCTTGATTGATTGACCCTTAGCTTGTAAGAGCGACTCGTTGACCTTATGCGGACAGTGTAGATCAAGATCAGACTGCACAGAACGTGCAGTCTGATCTTTGATCTACACAGTCCGATAAGGATATGTTGTCCCCGAAGAAAATACCTATGAAATTGCAACTCGATGACCTTTTGCGGACAGTGCAGATTAAGATCAGACTGCACAGAACGTTGTCCCCGAAGAAAATACCTTTGAATGGCGAAATTTGGATTTTTAACTATTGGCTGAAAAAAAAAATCAATTCACTTGCTTAGCATGATGAAGGTTGAGATAATCTTTCCATCTTTCACACCTATTTTTAGATCTCTAATGGTTAATGGAAAACTTTAACAATCAATATGAAAGCGTTGAAGAGTGTAGACGAGGAGCGGACTGAACGGGCATGCAGTTTAATCCCTGTCCAAGCTCTTTTCAATTGTTCATCAAAATATGACAATATGCGAGCTACAGATTTCTGGGTCAAGATGATAGTTTATCAAATTTTGACTATAATCAACACATCTCTTCTTATGATTATTTTTGTCATCAGACACTTTTGAGACATTCTGACGAAATACACCACACGATCGTCATGAGCAATTCCTCCTTTTGTCACAACGGATCGCGAAAATCCGTCATACGTTCACTATAAACAGTTAAAAGCGGCATTCAGAAAGGTGAAACGAATAGAATCCCGAAATTATACGGACAAATTACTGCATAGCCTCGACGAAACCGCCGGAGTAGATATCAAACTGTTTTGGAAATTAATGAGAATTTAACAAAAAACAAAATGATAACATTAACAATATAACCGTTGACGGACAGAGCTTCAAAAATGGCGAGGTACTAGAAGGGTTTGCAAAATATTATAAGACGGTTTTCGACTTCGATTATCGGGAGCCTTGTTCATCTTTCGATAGAAATATCAGAGAAAAAATTACAAATGCTCTAAAAACGTGCAACGGGAAAAACAATCTTAGAGAAATCTCCGAAGATGAGATTTTAATAGCACGGAAAGAACTAAAACGAAGAAAAGCACCTGGCCCGGACGAGATCACGAATGAACATATTATACACGGAGGAAAACCCATAATCATGGCTATTAAACTGCTTTTTAATCGAGTAATTGAACAAGAAAAATGCCCCGACGCGTGGAAACATAGCTTTATCGTTCCAATTTTTAAAGGCAGCGGAAAGATTAAAAGCGATCCTAACAGCTATAGACCCGTGTCTCTACTGTCCGTTTTCTGCAAACTGTTTGAATGTGTTATTGCGAACAGGTTTTCTAAATTGACCTTTACATCATTTCCAAACAAGCAGCAACAAGGCTTCCAAAAGGCACTTAGTTGTATTACGGCCGGCTTTAACTTGCAAGAAACTATATACCACAACTTAGAGCAAAACACCAATGTTTACGTTGCTCAATTAGATATAAACATAATAAAGGGCGCTTTTGACTCGGTATGGCATGACGCTCTTTTCGTAAAACTAAAAGATCTCGGTATAGATATGAAACTTTGGCGGACACTTCGCGATAGCTACCAAAATCTTATAACATTTGTAAAAACATCGCACGGAACGTCGGCTGCCATAGACGTAAAATGTAGTGTTCGGCAAGGGGGAGTACTATCGGGTTTTTATTACACATTATATATTAATGCGCTCCTGGATGAACTTGAAAAATCAGGACATGGAGCAATGGTCGGGAGCATTCCTTCGGGCAACCCTACCCTTGCAGACGACATTAGCATTGTTACAACAAGCCCCATGGCATTACAGGCACAACTTAACATAGTGCAAAGTTACGCCAAAAAATATAAATTTGAAGTAAACGTTGATAAATCATATACGATTGCATTCTCCTATCGTCGTATTGACTTACCATTAAGAGTTACCTATAACGGTACTGAAATAAGAAAGGTAGACTCAACGACCCATTTAGGTATGGTAATAAACTCCGATTTCTGCAGGAATAGCTCCTCGAAAATTGTAGATCGTTGCAAAAAAGGTAAAAACGCGTATCATGCTATGCTAGGTTATGGATTGCAGCCTAAGAGTCTACATCCTTTGACATTGTGCAGCATATATAACAAAGTTATAAAACCAACCATATTGTACGGGAGTGAGCTCTGGAATGATTTAAAATCCTCAGATATAGATCAGATGAATCGAACGCAACATTATATCGTAAAATCTATTCAAGACTTTCCGAAACTAACTCGATCCGATATGTGCGAATCGATGCTTGGATTAAATCGTTTATCTAGCCAAGTTGATGACAGAAACATGCGCTTCGTACATAAAATTTCCACTTTACCGCAAAGCTCCATTACCCGGCAAATTTTCACTCGGCGGCTACTTTGTCACATTAGAGGCTTATATCCGATGAAAGGCTTTATTAGTCGCCGCGCAGAAGCGCGCGACTATATTTTTAATAGTTTTTCGAGTTAGGACATGGATAGTGGGAATTTCGTTTTTATAGGGGTGTTAGGTTAAAAAGGAATCTTTCTAACGTTACTTCGCCTTAAACTGGCTTTTTAATTCATTCTTAAACTACGAAATTTCAATACGATACTATTTTTTTCTATTAATACTTACAACATCAAAAAACAGCCTAATTATTTCTTTTATTGTCGCTATTCGTGAGAAATGGACTCGTCCACATAAATGCCTTGTTTCCATTGGTCAAGGCTGTACAGGTTTCCAGTCATTTCGTACCTTGTTAATTTCGTACCTAGGTCATTTCGTACGATTTTGGTCATTTCGTACCTACTTATACTTTCAATTTTGGTCATTTCGTACCCAGTTGGTCGTTTCGTACAACCTTCGTACACAGGTTTAATAATCATTTTGATTATTTTGTAGATAGTTTTTCCTACTATTTGTGTGTTTTTTGTTGAATGACCACTGCTAAAATTGTGCATTGCTGAAATTGTGCTAAATTCCGCCGAAGAACGGGTATGATGGTTATGATTGTATCTAGCCATTATTGGTTACTTATTTCTAAGTTTAGTTTTTACAACAAAGATAGTTTAGAACTCCTTTGTTTATTTCTCAACGAGCTCTGCATAAATTTAATTTGTGGAAAAAATCTGGAGAGAGGCCACTTTTTCGCTGTGTTGTTCATAATGATAAAGCGCGATGCAAAACCATGATTCTTTATGAACACTGTTCACCAA
The DNA here is from genome assembly GCA_943736015.1 of Tridacna crocea. Classification (NCBI taxonomy): domain Eukaryota; kingdom Metazoa; phylum Mollusca; class Bivalvia; order Cardiida; family Cardiidae; genus Tridacna; species Tridacna crocea. The sequence continues at coordinate 25,681,160 of OX031069.1, forward strand.
ACACTATAGTCTTAGACTTGTTTAAATTGAAAGCATGCCTTGCAAACTTACGTCCTCTTGAATCATACTTTCCTAGGACAGCAACATTTTAGTAACTTAGCCCTGCTTTCACCACTTTCCCAAACAAACACGGGTTATCACATGTGTGCTATCAAATTCTTTTGTCAAAACATGTTGGATAAGGAGAAATTGCTCGTTATAAGCAATTTCTTCTTTATTAAATACTTTTTCCCCCACTACTAGCGAATTTTCCACCATTTTTGCAGCTTTTTAAATTGTCATCTGCCAACTCTTTGAATTTGGAAGAGTCTGATATTTGTCGTTTGGAAAAGAGCTAAGAGAGCGCTGTGCTAGGGTATTAGATACTGTAACAGAAGACAAGTTTTGATATAGGTTACTATTCACATAATTTCATAATGTGTTAAAAAATCTGCTGATGAAAACTGACATTTACTTACTTGCCCTGGCTTTCTTGAAGCATTAAACAAATTTTTTTGCGGCGACTTTGATGCTTTGCATCAACTTTTTCTTGTACCTGATATTTATACAATCCTCGGACGTTATCATATGGCAGATATTTTAAACGTTTTTATGGATAACACAGAGTCACCTCCGAAATGTGACTGGAAACGTCACCTATGTAGTACAATAATCAATCGTGAGCAAAATCTCTGGATTCAAAGAATTCACAAAGATATTGATTTTACCTTGTTCCGAAAAATACATACATCAGTTAGTCCGGCGGTTGTCTGGTCATTTTCTACGCTTTCGCAAGATCAAAAGCTATCCAGATTTGTCTCAAAAATATGGGTTGAAAAAGCGGTTCGAGTTCGGTCTGTGTGTAAGCTGTGCGAAAACGAGTACGAGAACAAATATGTTCATATTCTATCAGAATGCATGTATTTAAGACATTTCAAATGTAGACTTTTTGATGAAACCCTTCATAAGTTTGAATATGAAGTGGCAGCAACATTGGAAGGATTTGGACATGAACAGTTCAGCTTTGTAGCTTTAGGGGCAAGCTGTGACGATCTATCTCGTGTGCATGTCAGCGAGTTTTACAGATGCTTATTTAGCTTTGTAAAACAAACTGTTACAGCATACGAGAGACTTTTATTGTCACATTTATTTACATATACATGATAGACAAATGAAATAAGGGACTCTTGGTGCGATTTCAGCCACGCAGTAACCTACTACAGGGATGTAACGGACCTAAAGTCTGTAATTTTGACCCAATTGTGGGTGCGAGTGGATGTGTGGGTGTGTGGGTGTTTTTTTTTTCTTCTTCATATTGATATACATGTACATGAATGTAGTTTAATCTCCCATGAGGAGGATAAATAAATAAATAAAAAAATAAAGAACCCCCTGCTTTTTTAAACAACCCCCTGGTTAAAAAAAAACCTGCTTTTTTTAAACAACCCCATGTTTTTTTCTTAAACAACCCCCAGCTGTTTTCTTAAACAAACCCCTTGTTTTTTAAACAACCCCCTGCCTTTTTAAACAACCCCCTGTTTTTTAAACAACCCCCTGTTTTTTAAACGCCCACTGCTTTTTAAACAACCCCCTGTGGTTTTTTGAAACAACCCCCCTATTTTTTTCCCGACCATGAGCAAGAGGACCTAATGTAACATTACGGATAAAGGAAAAAAGGGCTAGAAGCCAGCATTGTCTCCTTTCCCACAAGGTCTCCTATCCTATCAGGCAGACATCCAATAATTTTAGTCATGTTTAATTTGTCGTCTGCAAATGCTTCCAATTTGAACGAGTCTGAAAGATTTTCGTCGTAAAGATGAAATCCGACAAGGTCATAGACGTCTTTATTTAGGCTGTACAAGTGTTGTAAATCCTTAGTTAACTTTTTACTAAACAATCCCTGGTTTTCACGACCCTGAGAAAGAATCCTTTTGGAAACATAGTGGGAACAGGAGAAAATGCAGGTAACCAGCATTTTCTCCTTTACTCACAATGTTTTCTACCCTGCTAGAAATAAATTTTAATTTTTGATTTACATTTATTTTGTCTTGTGCAAGTGCTTTCAATTTGGACCAGTCTAAAATTTTGTTGTTTGGTATAGAGTTAACCATCTACAACCGTAAGGAAGAAGCCTGTTGAAAACATTGTGGGAAAAGGAGAAAATGCTGGGAACCAGCATTTTCTCCTTTTCCCACAATGTTTTCTATTCTTTCAATGACAAAGTCATTGTCCTTCCATGGAGCAAAACTCAGTTTGTCATCTGCCAACGCTCTCAGTTTGGGCAAGTTAAAAACTTTAGCGACTAATAATGAGCTATAAATGATAACGGGATTAGATTATCTGATAATACCTGTATAGACCCATAGTAAGGATTTCGATAATCATTTGGATGAATTTATGTGTGCAGAAAAATATGGGAAATATACTCATTTCCATAATTAAGTGTGTACTTTTGCAACTTTGATTTTAGTACAACCTTCATTTAAACTGCAAAAAAACTAACTTAAACTTTCTGTTAGTCAAAATCTGATTATCCTGGCATTTTCTACAGACTCTGAACTAAACTATGATACCAAATTTGTTGGTCTTCAGTAAAACATGGGACGAGAAATAAAAGAAAATTAAGTGCACACTTATTTATGGAACTGAGTATATTACCAAGTCTTTCAACTATGAAAAATTCAAGGTGATATTCTCAAATATAGGAAATAAGAATTCTGATGAGTGAAGTTTTGAGTTAGGATACTGTTGGATTATACTTGTGAATCTTGTAACTTAGAATTATAAATTAAACTGGCTAGTAGAAACTTAAAAACAATACCTATGGCTACGTACGCTTCAAACATTTTATGTCAGTCAAATAAGTAAATGGATAAATAAATAAGTAAATAAATAGATAACTAACTAACAATAATGCATTACTTTCTGTTGAACGTGCTCGTCATATGTGCACTGTGTCCGTGTGTTGCAAGTTCGAGTATCAGACTCTCAAAAAATCCAGGGTTGTGCCAGCAGGTGTCAGATTGTAGCTGTCAAATGGATAATGGGGGTATCATAGACATCAGTAGTTTAGGGAAAAGGGACGGCACTCCGCTGTGAGTTACGGGTTTTATTTTTTTATTATTTTCTTTTGTGTAAATTTGAGAGAGAGAGAGATTTTAAGCATGTTTTATTGCCACTGACATGTACATGTTAACAAAAGCAATACATAAACACAACTTCCAGGACATGGAATGACACGTTAACATTGGCAAAGGGGTCTCGCCACAAGTTCTCACAACTTGGATTCGGTCATTCCCTTAAACAGACAGAGAGAGAGAGAGAGACAGACAGATAGACAGACAGACAGACAGACAGAGAGGATAATGTCCTGTACACAAATTCATTTTAATCCTTGTCTTGCTAAAGAACTTAATCCTTTATTAAACGTCAAAATTTTAGACATGTCGAAATTGAAAGCACTTGCAGAAGACAAAATAAACGTATATCACAAATTGAAATTTGTTCCTAGCAGGGTAGTAAACATTGTGGAAAAAGGAGAAAATGCTGGTTACCAGCATTTTCTTCTTTTCCCACAATGTTTTCAACAGGTTTCTATCTCAGGGTCGTAAAAAATAGGGATTGTTCAGTAAAGGAAACTGATATCGATAGTAAAGATCCGAATAATGTCTACTTCAAACTTATTTTTTGGAAATAATATCTCATTATCGGACAGTGTAGATAAAAGATCAGACTGCACGATCTTGATCTACATTGTCCGCAAATGGGGAGTCGCACTTAGGAGTCTAATGGTTCTAAGGTCAGTTTTGTATAAATGATTCTTTGTCAAATCATCCCGTACTGAAAGTTTTAAAATATTGTAGGAATGTGACCATGTTTGGTTCCTTTTTCAACGACGTTTCAAAGTTTACCCCTTCAGAGATATATTCTATCATTTCTGTCACATACTGTAGGCCCTACATGTGGGTAGTCGGTGCAAACTCTTTCTATTTGGACGAGTGTAAATATTCTCTTTTGGTAATCCCGTATTGAAACGATTCTGATACAGTAAGAGAAAGGAAATGTGAAAAAAGGTCACCAGCATATTCTCCTTTTCCCCCGAAAGTTTTAAAGAAAAATCTAATCACCTATTTGATCTACAGTTAATGACGTTTGGTATAAATGTTCACGCGCATCCATACTGCGCATGTGTATTTCTCACAGATAGTAAAACTATCAGCGCTATTGCATATTTTTCACTCAAATGGCAACAGTAACAGCGGACCGACGGTGCACTTTTACAAGTAGAACATTCTACGGATGGTACTACTACGGTTGCACCAGCCATGGTATTCTATGGTCGAAATAAAATGGGGAAGTTTTCATCAAAACGAACGCTTATTTGTCGTGGAAAAAGGAAATTGTCAGCCATCCAACGGGGAAAACGATATAGCTTCTGACGTTTTCCTGACAATGGTAGGCCAGTTGTCATGCTATCCTTTCAGGAATAAGGTGATAGCATCAAAACTGGCCTGCCGGTGTAAGGATGATATGACTGGTAAAGAACGAGCTGGAAAAAAAAGTCCAGTTACACAATGAAACAGGCTGAAAGTTGAAGCTGTTGAAGTATACCTATTTCTTGAAGTATAGCTATTTCCTTTTGAAAAATACTGTGAGAAAAGGAGAAAATTCTTCTAATTGTTCCTTTTTCCATCATGTCTGCCGAGCTTTTATCTCATTTTTACCACAGACATTTCTTTTTTTTTTTTGTATTTCTATGAGCCGTATGGCCATAATCATGTATGCAAATTTATAAAAAAAGAACTACATGTAGACAATGAAGAGTTTGATACGAATTTGAGGTATACATGTTAATTTTTTGAAGGAGTATAGGATCCAAAATTAATGTGGGAAAAGGAGAAATCACTTTTAATGAGCATGAGCAATTTCTTCTTTCCTTCTATGTCTGCTGAGCTTCTATTATATAGTTTTCCTTGGAAAAAATTAACTTCCAACGTGACCTTCATCCCTGTTTCCTGGGGAAAGAAGCACGGGTTGGTGCCATTTTTATTTTTTCTTATTGTCAAGATTTATAAGTACTATGATTGTGGAAATTTAAAAAAAAATCTGTCCGTTAGAAAGTATGTTTTTATTGAAGATTAACCCTTAACCCGGTCAAATTATCTCCCTTTTTAACTCAATGGTCTATATATAAAATGCATATTGGTACATTTACCATGCTCAGAACCAGGTTTTTTCTTGTTTTTTGTGCAAAACTGAATTGTTTTTCTTTAAAGTGATGTATATTTGTATATTCTTCTGGTAATTTTCCTGTTTAATTGACTGTTAAAGTTAAATCCAATATATGCTGAATTTTGGAACTGTATATACCTTTTTCAAAAGTGAATTTCTCGGAAACGAGCACGGGAACCCCCGTTTTTTTTTCATTGTAATCTACAAGAGACATGATGAGCTTTGTATGTGCAAAGTTTTAAAAAAATCTGTCCGTTGGAAGAATTTGTCATAAACGTCCTTAATTTTTCGCCTGCATAAGCTTTCAATTTCGAAATTTGTCTGGGTATAGAGTTTAGGATGCGGGTCATGAACGCCATATCGACTTAGCCTTAACCTTCTAGATAGCTCAAATAAAGTCTTCAATTTGATAGTAAATATCGAAATTTATATTGATGTTTCAAAGTTATATTTCGACTAATAATATCTCCTTATCGGACAATGTAGATCCAAGATCAGATTGTACGTTCTGTGCAATCTGATTTTAATCTTACTTGTCCGAAAAAAGGTCAGTGAGTTGCGCTTAGCAGCCTATGAATTGAATAACAGGTCAAGGCTCTATCTCATGCAGTTTTGCCTGGGAGATAAATATTGACTATACGAATTTATTGCCTCGGTTTATGTTATCAATATACGCAGTCGTTAGGACAGTCTTTGTTATATTTTATTTAAAAGAAAAGATATAGAAAATCCCGCTTTATAAAAAAAAAAGATATGATTTCTTGGCACTTTCTCAAACTTGAACATCAAAAATCATACCACATGTTTATCATATACTTACATGTTTTTCTCTAAAACTGAAACTTTCATGAGATTAACCCTTAATCCGTTAAACGCGACTCCGACCTTTTGCGGACAGAGTACAAGTATATATCAAGATCAGACTGCTTAGTATGTGCAGTCCCATCTTGATTTAAACTGTTCGATAAGAAGATATTATTCCCCAAAACATTACTTTGAAATAGCAGTACTTAGGTTTTTTTTTTTTGCTATTGAAATCAAAATTCAATTTCAGTTATTTAGCGAAATAAGTTTTTAAATAGTGTAACCCTAAATAATAACAATTTGTTGGCGTTGCTCATCGGTATTGTTGTAATTCTTAAAAGTGATAGTTTTACCCAGTGTATTTATGATGTGGGGGAGAGTGAAAATTTTCAGTTTGATACTCGGAATTTGAACCTTTACAAGATATTCCCTAGTGAAAAGGTAGTTTTACAATAGAAAAATAATGGATACCAGTAATCATCATGTTCTCCTTTTACAACAGTGTTTTAAACTTTTTTAACATATTCATTTCGTGCCATAGATTTAATCGCATTTAATTTGTTATCCACAAATAGTGATGCTTTAGCAAAAGGGGGTTTAATGAATCTAACAAGTGGTCACGTACACTCGTAATTATGGATCTATAAAAGTTGTGTACACTCGTAACTATGGATCTATAAAATCTGTTTCGTCGGGGCAACAAGGCATTTGCGGGGCTGCCATGCGAATCTATACATTGTTCGTACGTTCCGCAGTAGTATTGATAGCTGCATGACTAGAAATCTTTAATTTGGTAAAGATTTATGTACATGTATCTTTGTCCTTCTCAAATTAATTTCCAGGTTCCACGATGTTCAGTCAACAGATGGATATGTGTACTCGTATAACCCTTGTGGAGGATTTTCAGAAGGAGTTTGTAGTAATGCGGCGGTAAGTAAAAAAAAAATAAGCCAAATGTAGATTGAAGGGTATTGCGATCAAACTTTTTATTGTAAAAGTCCATGAAACACTCAAATCTCTTTGTTATATGGGCTAGCACATTTATTTGATACTAATACTTTTTATTCCAAGTAGACGATAAAATTAATGCAGTATACTTAAAATAAATCAATGCTTAAATTGTATAAATGGCTTCAGGTCTGAAGAATGAACGAAAACCTCATTTTCGCATGAAACCCTCAAAATGAACCTTTCTGAGCACTGGGCCCGTTTTGAGTATCGCGTAAAGACGAGCAATTTCACCTTTTGCCACAATGTTTTCTGTACTATCAAAAGGTGTCATATACACATAAGAAACAGCTTCATCCTTGCTGTTATTTAGGGTCAATTAGAGATACCATAGAAATGCCTTATGGGGTAAAGGGTTAAGAGGGTACGTAGCTTTTAAGGGAATACCACCAAAAATTTTTTTTTTGTAATTTAATGATTCCTAATTATTGGTGATTTGTATTGTTTTTTCATATAAATTTCAACACTATATATATTTTTTTTATTTGGTGTGATGTGAAAATTCTAAATACCCACCTTTAACCAACTAGTGTAGCAAAGGTAGCACTTTATTTGGACAAATTGTTGAACTGTTGCTTTTAATTGGTATATTTTGAGTACAATATTTCCATGTTGGACTGTATAGACCTAAGATCAGACTGCAAATTCTGTGCAGTCTGATCTTGGTCTACATGGTCCGCAAAAGGTCTTTGAGTCATGCCTAGCAGCCTAAGGGTTAAGGTAAAAATAAATGAGCATTCTTAACTTATTGTTTTAAACAGGTATGTAAAAAAGATCAGTTATCCGGAGAATCACTGATGATAGGAAGAGCTGTTGGAACAGAGTTCTCCTATGATGAACAAACAGATCAGATAGTTGTTGTTTACACTGCCGGCCAACTTGGAGAACTGTAAGGCATGCGTCTCATTTAGAGTTTCCATTGAATTCAAACTAACAATAAGAATCAATAGTTCAATACTGAAAAGATGATGTTTTGTTTTAACGACAGTGACGATCTAAATAGATCAGGGTCAGGCTGCTAGATCTGATACTTGCTTATGACAATAGTCAAATTCAAAAGCAGTAAATATGTACTTTTACAAACAGAATAAGAAGGGAATTTCTAGAGTTGGTAGTGATTTAACCCTTTACCAAACTATCCTTGGTTGTTAAGCCCCTAAGATAGAAGCCTTTTGGAAACATTGTGGGAAAAGGAGAAAATGCTGGTAACCAGCATTATTTTCTCCTTTTCCCATAAAGTTTTCTAACCTGCTGGATCAAATTTCAATTTTTGAGTTACATTTATTTTGTAATCTGCAAATGGTTTCTATCTGGGCCAGTTTAAAATTTTGTTGTTTGTTAAAGGGTTAACTCTTTCCCAAACAAGCCCTGGTTTTTACGTGTCTGCAGTACAAGTATTTTGAAAACACTGTGGGAAAAGGAGAAATTGCTCTTGACGAGCAATTTCTCCTTTTCCCACAGTGTTTTCTACCCTTTTTGAGAACCTCCTGCCATTTTCTCAAAATCTAAAATTGTCGTCAATAAACTCTTTCAATTTGGAAGGGTCCAAAATTTGTCGTTTGGGAAAGGGTTAAAGAGTTAATTGTTTAGATTGGAAAGTATATTTCATTTTTACAGTCATCTTTATATGCATGGAATTGAAAGCATGGGACTTGTGTTGATGTTCATAACCATTCTTGATATCATTCTAGGTCCGATTCTAGATTCAAGAAAGTAACACAACTTCTAATTGGCAAAAACATTTAGTTTAGCCATTCAGAAGTTGTGTTAAATTGTGTTTAAAACCTATCAACGAAAAAGAGGCAGATACTTCAAGGCTTTAGTAGATGGTGTCCTTATACGTTTAGTTGGTTTGCTTGGCCAATGTAATTGCTATGACAATAGGTTTGTCTGAAAATTATGCCTTTATTAAGTTTAATGTAACTTCTTTATTTTTCACTCAGTTAAGACTTCCTTCAAATCAAAGTAGCCAAAGTATGCAAGATTTTCTTTAACCCATTACCACACAATCCCTACTTTTGACAACCCTGAGAAAGAGCCCTATAGAAAACATTGTGGGAAAAGGAGAAAATGCTGGTTTTCCCACAATGTTTTTTTACCCTTCACAAAACAATTTCAAATTTTTAGTCACTTTTACTTTGATGTCTGCAAATGCTTTCAATTTGGAGATGCCAAAAATTTTGTCATTTGGTAGCGTTAAATGCAGTTTTGTATTTCAGACACACAATTGCTTATTTACTGTGTGAACAGTCCTCCAGACCTGGACCTCCACAATTTTTTCCAAATGGAACAATGGACACTAATTTATTTGTAAGTGATTCACGCTAGTAATATGTACTTCCTGATAAGGACAATTTTTGTTTTCTGACAAATCACTTTTGCTAATACGTCATGCATTTTCAAGAATATGACTAAAATTATGGAGTTTTTCCTCTCATCATTATGTTTTCTAATGGATTCCGTAATTGTTGAATCTTAATCCTATAAAACACAATTACCTTTTTTCATGATCTGAAAGAAGCTTTTGGAAAATATTGTGAGGAAAGGAGAAAATGCTAGTCACAATAATTTTCTTAACTCTTTACCAAATGACATAATTTCAGACTGGTCCAAATTGAAAGCATTTGCTGATGACAAAATGAAAAGTACTGAAAATTTAAAATTTGTTTTGGAAGAGGTAGAAAACATTGTGGGAAAAGGAGAAAATGCTGGTTACCAGCATTTTCTCGTTTTCCCATGATGTTTTCAAAAGGCTTCTTTCTCCGGGTCATTAAAAGTAGGGATTGTGTTGTAAAGGGATAATTTCCCACATTATTTTCTACCATTTTAAAAGGCATCCTATCATTTAGATCACATTGGTCTTGTGACTGTAGATGCTTTTATTTTCGACAGGTCTAATGTTTCTTTTCTCTCTGTTAACCCTTAACCAACCAGTCCCAAGTTTTAGTGACCCTCAAGGAGGAAGGACTTTGAGAACAATGAGGGAAAAGAAGAAAATGCTGGTAACCAACATTTACCCATTTCCTCACAATATTTTTCCCTTTCAAAGATAAAACTTATCATAAGCGACACACAATGTTGCCAGCAAATAATTTCCATTGGGACTTTTCTAAAATTTGGTAATTTAGTAAAGGGTTAACTCTTCACCACACAATCCCGACTTAACGATCCTAAGAAAGAAACCTTTTGAAAACATTGTAGGAAAAGGAGAAAATGCTGGTAATCGACATTTTCTCTTTTTCTCACAATGTTTTCAACCCTCCTGGAAACAAAATTCAAATTTTGAGTTACGTTCATTTGTCTGCAGCAAAATTAATACTTTCAATTTGGATCAGTCTCAAATTCTGTCATTTAGTACAAGGTTAAGACATATGGATGTAGCCAGTGCCTTCAGCACTTTCATTCATTGTTATTTTCTCTAAAAGGTATACTTGTAGAATTGATGTTGAAGCCCATGCTTCCAAATGTCTGCCTGGAATTATCCCCAAGTATCCCTTTTTTTCATTACAGCTAATCACATTGTACAGTGTGTGTGCTTGTCCTGGTGGCTGCGATGCAAACGGTGTAATAGGGAGAAAATCTTTGCTGATTGGTTTTGGCTGGATTGTTTGCATATGGTATGTATAAACACATTTCTTTAAATGTATCTATTTTACATCAATTGAGAAACAAGTGCTTACAACTTATACTAATCTGTCTCTATCATGCTTCCTGGGAACTACATCGTTACTCACGCCTAATGTGTGGACCAATGAAAACCCCTAAAGTTGACAACCACTCCCAAGTATCGAACACAGGACCTTATGGTTAAGAGGCCGACGCTCTATTCCATAAACACGGACACCACGCATAAACACATTTAATATTGCAGTCCATTCTCAAAACCCAGCAAAAGTAAGGTTTTTGGGATTATCTATTATTCTTGAATCAAAATGTCCATCTCTTCACATGTATGTGGATCCCAGCCAGGATTTTGCTTGACCCTCACTTTTTTCGTAATTGGACCTGCAAATTCTCTGAATGTACCCCAATTTTTAACTCTCAACGGTACAATCCAGAGTTTCAAGGACTGAGAAACCTTTGGAAAATGTTGTGAGAAAAAGAGAAAATGTTGGTAATAAGAAAAAAGACAATATTTTAGGCTTGTCCATATTGAAAGCATTTGCAGACGACGAAATGAAAATGACTGAAAATTTGAAATTTGTTTTTTTGTGAAGGGTAGAAAACATTGTGGGAAAAGGAGAAAATGCTGGTTACCAGTCTTTCCTTGTCCCACAATGTTTTCTGAAGGCTTCATTCTCAGGGTCCTCAAAAGTAGGGATTGTGTGGTAATGAGTTATCAGATTTTTTTTTCTTTTTCCAGCCATGTTTTCTCCCATTCCAAAGGCAAATTTTAATTTTTGAGTCCCATTTATTTTCTTGTCTGCAAATACTTTGGATTTGGATGAATCTGAAATTTTGTTGAGTGGTTGAGATTTTACTCCATGTTTATTTCCTGCAAGCTCATCTATGTTATGGCCCTCTACACCCTAGAGCTTTCCATTTTGAGGTAAAATACTAGATAGGGCATTGTTTAGGTTATCATACAAAATGCCAAAAGAACTTCTGAACCAAGTTTTGGACTTGTCCAAATTCAAATTTAGTGCAGATGATATTAAATGCCCCTTACATGATGGAAATTTTAAATTAAAGGGCAGAAAACTTTGCTGGAAAAGGAGGAAATACTGGTTATAGCATTTTATCTTTTTCCTACAATGTTTTCCAAAGCCTCCTCCTTAACCAAACAATCCCTTGTTTTTAAGACCCTGGGAAAGATGGCTTTTGAAAACTTTATGGGAAAGGATAACATTCTGATAACCAGCATTTTCTTCTTTCCCCACAATGTTTTCTACCCTATAAGAGAGCTCAAGTTCATTACACCCCCAAAAACAAATAATTTTGGGTGTATACTGAAATCAGCCTGTCCGTGTATGTCCCTCTGCGTACAAAATACTAAAAATTTTGTGTCACAAACTTCTCCTACAGTTTTCCTTCAATTGATTGAAACTTTGCACATTTATTGATCATATATTGAAGATTTGCAAGACGGAGTTTTCATGTGTCAACTCTTTCCTCGTTGCAGAACTATCACCCCTTGAACTTGACACTTTTTTCTGTCAAAAGGCTGGTGGGGGTATTAAGTCACATTCAGTGACAGCTCTAGTTTGCAAAGTTTTTAATCTCTGCTCTGCAGACATTTCTGAAATACAAAAGAGTCATAAATTCAATGTAAGGGAAAGGGTTAAGGGTCATTAACACTGGGATTGTGTGCTAGTTGATATATATAGTATATGCTTATTTGTTGCAGTGTTGGGGGCTTGTTTGTCCTGTACTTTCTGGTTGGAACTTTATTCATGAAGTTTGTAAAGAAGGCCTCGGGGACGGATGTGATACCCAACAAGTCATTTTGGGTCAACCTGCCACACAATGTTAAAGTAAGTCGCATATTTTATTCTACACATTATGTCATTGCTTGTTATCTGTGATGTGTAGGTCCATCTGTTTATGTGCAAAATTTTCTTCCAAACAACTTTGCCTTTGAAACAACTGAACTAGTTTTAACACCTTAACTCTTTACCACACAATCCCGACTTTTACGACCCTGAGAAAGAAAGCTTTTGAAAACATCGTAGGAAAAGGAGAAAATGCTGGTTACCAGCATTTTCTCCATTTCCCACAATGTTTTCTATCCTTCCCAAATCAAATTTCAATTTTTGATTCACATTCATTTTGTCTTCTGCAAAATGCTTTCAATTTGGATTAGTCCAAAATTTGTTGTTTAGTAAAGAGTTAACGCAATCACTCTTCCATGCCCCCTCTCAAAATTTCTAACTGCTAACTTTTTAATACATTACAAAAGATTTAGACTCCCTCAACTTGGAAGTATTAACAGATAAAAAAATCAAATGTGGATTGAATCATTTTCAAAGGTAATTTGTTTTTTTTTTAAATGGTAAAACATATTGTGGGAAAAAGTAAATGCTGGAAACCTGCATACATTCTTACAATATTTTTAAAAGCCTCTATTCAAGGTCATCAACACTTTAGTCTCATTCAAATTCAAAGCATTAGCACACAACAAAAATGATATACTGATGGTTTTTGTTCCTGGTATTGTAAGTTTTTGTAGACTTAATTGAGTATCATGTATGGCTTATATAATAAAAGTTGTCTTTGAAAAAAAGAGTACCGGTACATACAATTGTGGGACAATAGCTTGGCAAAGCCACTCATATATGCCCGAAGGCCTCAGTCATAGAAATGGGCTAAAATCTAGAACCTCTGCAGATATCCAAATTTTAAAAGTCACATGCACAACTACACATCATAAAGATTCATTCTGGCAAGTTTGAACTTATTCTAATGAAAACTGTAGGAGGAGTTTTTAGCACAAGAAATTGCTAATGGACAGACAGATGACCGGTGCCGTAACATAATACAACCTTTCGAATATATAAAAAAGGAAAATGTTGATGTTTCCAGTATTATCTCCTTATTCCACAGTGTATTCTTGCTTAGGGCCACCAAACTCAGGATCAAGAAATGAAGGTTTAATGTTTCTTTTTTCAGACTGGGTCAGTGTTCCTGTTTTACAAGTGCACATGCAAGAAGGAGAATTATTCTGATATGAAATGACAAAGCGGTCAGCAAACAGATGAAGGGAGCAAGATGTGACAATGAAGACAAAAAATAGTTCTTTCTCCTTTACTGAAGGACAAATACCAGTATTTAGACTACCTGAACTGATACCATTTGCAGACGAAAACACTCTATTTGTCTCTAATACTAGAATATGTCTTAGAAAGTAAAGAACATATATTGGGAAAAGGACAAAATGCTGGTACCAGCATTTTCTCCTTTTCCCAAAATGTTTTCAACTGCCTTCTTTTCTACTGCCATAAAAACATGGGACGGTGTGATGAAGGGTTAATTTTTTATACGCCCGTCGAAGACGGGACGTATTATGGGATCACCCGTGGCGGGCGGGCGGGCGTCCGGGCGGCGTCCAGTTCTTTGTCCGGAGCATATCTCCAAAACTATACAAGCTAGGGTTATGAAATTTCATGGGTGGATAGATCTCATCGAGGGGGAGTGCAGTGCACAAGAATCATAACTCTTGCTTGCTTAATTTTTGAGTTATTGCCCTTTGTTGTTTTTCATACTTGAATTTTGTCCGGAGCATATCTCCAAAACTATACTAGCTAGGGTTATGAAATTTCATGGGTGGATAGATCTCATTCAGGGGGAGTGCAGTGCACAAGAATCATAACTCTTGCTTGCTTAATTTTTGAGTTATTGCCCTTTGTTGTTTTTCATACTTGAATTTTGTCCGGAGCATATCTCCAAAACTATACTAGCTAGGGTTATGAAATTTCATGGGTGGATAGATCTCACTGAGGGGGAGTGCAGTGCACAAGAATCATAACTCTTGCTTGCTTAATTTTTGAGTTATTGCCCTTTGTTGTTTTTCATACTTGAATTTTGTCCGGAGCATATCTCCAAAACTATACTAGCTAGGGTTATGAAATTTCATGGGTGGATAGATCTCATTCAGGGGGAGTGCAGTGCACAAGAATCATAACTCTTGCTTGCTTAATTTTTGAGTTATTGCCCTTTGTTGTTTTTCATACTTGAATTTTGTCCGGAGCATATCTCCAAAACTATAGTAGCTAGGGTTATGAAATTTCATGGGTGGATAGATCTCACTGAGGGGGAGTGCAGTGCACAAGAATCATAACTCTTGCTTGCTTAATTTTTGAGTTATTGCCCTTTGTCATTTTTTATACTTGATTTTTGTCCGGTGAATATCTCCAAAACTATACTAGCTAGGGTTATGAAATTTCATGGGTGGATAGATCTCACCGAGGCAGAGTGCAGTGCACAGGAATCATAACTCTTGCTTGCTTAATTTTTGAGTTATTGCCCTTTGTCGTTTTTCATACTTGATTTTTGTCCGAAGCATATCTCCAATACTATACTACCTAGGGTTATGAAATTTCATGGGTGGATAGATCTCATCGAGGGGGAGTGCAGTGCACAGAAATCACAACTCTTGCTTGCTTAATTTTTGAGTTATTGCCCTTTGTTGTTTTTCATACTTGAATTTTGTCCAGAGCATATCTTCAGAACTATAGTAGCTAGGGTTATGAAATTTCATGGGTGGATAGATCTCACTGAGGGGGAGTGCAGTGCACAAGAATCATAACTCTTGCTTTCTTAATTTTTGAGTTATTGCCCTTTGTCATTTTTTATACTCGAATTTTGTCCGGTGAATATCTCCAAAACTATACTAGCTAGGGTTATGAAAGTTCATGGGTGGATAGATCTCACCGAGGCGGAGTGCAGTGCACAGGAATCATAACTCTTGCTTGCTTAATTTTTGAGTTATTGCCCTTTGTCGTTTTTCATACTTGATTTTTGTCCGAAGCATATCTCTAAAACTATACTAGCTAGGGTTATGAAATTTCATGGGTGGATAGATCTCATCAAGGGGGAGTGCAGTGCACAGAAATCACAACTCTTGCTTGCTTAATTTTTGAGTTATTGCCCTTTGTTGTTTTTCATACTTGAATTTTGTCCGGTGCATGCCCCAGCTTTACAACTTGGGGTAAGACGGGCGTATCTTGCGACAATTTGCCGCTCTTGTTATCTGTTATGTACATACAGACGAATTTTCCAGCCAAAGTACATGCATCTTACACAGATAAAGTAAGAAATCATGGGTAAAAAATCTGTACATGATTATCTTTTAAATATTTCATGTTTTCCGGTAGGATATCGAGAAATAGCAGTGAAAATATTTTTCAATCTTACACTGGTACCACCAGTGAACATACCAATTTTCATGTTCTTGTTGCCTAGGTAAATTGCGCGTGCCTAACAACCAGATGGGAAATATGATGTCATATACCTTACATTTCTCGCGTTTGACATAACATTGCTATGCGGGAGGGGTACGCCACGGGGAATAAGGGAAAAGAACTGTACTGAATTTTGATAAAGCTCCTCCCAGAGAGGGTAAAAATAATGAAATAAATAGAATATTTGTTTTTTTCGGTAAAAGATCAATGATGTATGGGTCTCATTACCAGTATATCACAACATTTCTTTAACCCTTTACCACACAATCCCGACTTTTAACCACCCTGCGAAAGATGCCTCTTGAAAACATTGTAGGAAAAGGACAAAATGCTGGTAACCAGCATTTTCTCCTTTTTCTAAAATGTATTCTACCTTTCCCAAAACAAATTTCAATTTTTGCGTAATGTTTAATTACTCATTTGCAAACGCTGTCAATTTGGACAAGTCTGAAATTTTGTCATTTGGTAAAGAGGTAAACATCTATGTGCTAATCAACCCTACATTTTGCTTTCTTACTGTTTTTCAATAAATCTGGGAAAATTTGCAATAATTTTTCGTCAAAACTTGTAGTAATATACATGTATTAAAAAAATATTATGTTGTAGTAGCTTTCCCCTGTGCTTGTATTTGCCTCTATTGAGAGTTTTGACATCTTGTTGGGCCTTTGGCCCTTTAGTTGTGAGAGATATAAATTTTACCCTTGCAGCTTAACCCATTGCCACACAATCCCTACTTTTGATGCCCCCGAGAAAGAAGCCTTTAGAAAACATTGTGGGAAAAGGAGAAAACTCCTTTTCCCACAATATTTTCTATCCTTTACAAAACAAATTACAAATTTTCAATCACTTTTCTTTTATTGTCTGCAAATGCTTTCGATTTGGACAAGCCTAAAATTTTCTCGTTTGGGAATGAGTTAAAGCAAATAAAAGCCCTAGGAGAGTAATTTTTCACAAGGTATTCCATATCGTCGGTTTACTGCAAAAACCTTGTAACCAGAACTTGTTACAAGCTGTAGTTACAAGGTTTTTGAAATAAACCAATGATATGCATTTTCCGACAGAAGAAGTAGTTTAACCCTTTACCAGATGACAAGATTCTAGCCTTGTCCAAATTGAAAGCAGTTGCAGACGACCAATTCAATTTGGATCAAATGCTGAAATTGATCTTTTACAATCAAGAGTAGAAAATATTGTGGGAAAAGGAGAAAATGCTGGTTACCAGCATTTTATCCTTTTCTCACAATATTTTCATACGGCTACTTTCCTTGGGGGCATCAAAACTTGTCACTGTGTGGTAAAGGGTTCATAGGTGGACTATATACCGTAGATTCTCTATGCAGTCCTCAAGAGCTCTTGTTTTCACTTGGCACAGAATAATTTAATCAAAGCAGATGGATCTTTTTTGTTTCATGTATTTATTTTGCATTGAAAAAAAAAAATACTCAACCTGTTTTATACCATAAAGAAATAAATTATTACAACAGTAGCACTAAAGATTATATTGTATTTCCTTTAATACATAACTGATGATACATTTTTTTTTCAATTTTGGGGCAGACTTCTTTTGGAAAACTCGAGGAGATCCTGGGTCCGTATTCACCAACCATTCTTAAGAACATTCTTAGTCCTATTCTTCAGAACTTTGTCAGTGTGAAAGTAACAGGACTTCTGATTGGCTAAATCAAATGGTTTAGCCAATCAAAAGTCCTGTTACTTTCACAGTCAGGAAATCTTGAAGAATAAGACCAAGAATCTTCTTAAGAACAGTTGGTGAATACAGACCCTGGATTTCAAGCCCAGTATTTTACCAGCAGGGCTACTACAATGCTCTTTTTCTACACTGATTACAATACATTATGTACGAAAAAGCCATTCTACACTTTGAAATCATTTGTTTAAAAAGTATTAACTTGCATATATTTCAAAAATCAAACTCTAATGTTGACCCAACAAATACTGTGAGAAATAGCCAACTATATCTTTTGAAATATCTAGCAGAGTATTTCCTAGGTTCTTCTTATCCCTTTACCACACAATCTTGACTTTTAACAACCCTGAGAAGGCCTTTTGAAAACATTTAAGGAAAAGGAGAAAATGCTGGTCACCAGCATTTTCTCCTTTTCCTAGTGTGTTTTCTACCCTTCCCAAAACAAATTTTAGTTTTTTGAGTCACATTTAACATGTCGTCTGCAAATGCTTTCAATTTGGACCAGTCTCAAAATTTGTCGTTTGGTAAAGAGGTAAGCACTGATAAGAAAAGGCTGTCAGCCTTTTCATGTCAAAGCCATGCTTTACTCCATAGATACTCATTTCAACGCATTGCTTGAGGGAGCCTTTGGAAATCATTGTGGCAAAAGGTGAAATTGCTCGTGATGAGCAATTTCACCTTTTGCCACAATGTTTTCTACACTATCAAAAGGTGTCGTATACACATAAGGAACGGCTTCATCCTTGCTGTTATTTAAGGTCAATTAGAGATACCATAGAAATGAAATATGGGGTAAAGGGTTTATACATCTGCAAAAATTTCAACCCATCTTGGCCTGCACAGACAGCAAAGGCTAACATGGGTCTCTACATGTAGATGGATCCATAACTACAAGATGTCTTGGTTGCTATAATACATTTCTGACATGCATTCAAGCTTCACCACTCAATCCCAACTTTTAACGACCCCGAGGAAAAAGCCTTTTGAAAACATTTAAGGAAAAGGAGAAAATGCTGGTAACCAGCATTTTCTCCTTTTCCCTAAATGCATTCTAGCTCCCATACCAAATCTCAATTTTTGAGTTACATTTATATTGTCATCTGCAAATGCTTTTGATTTAGACTACTCTAAGATTTTGTCGTTTGGTAAAGAGTTAAAACCCTTTTGCCAGCCTATCTCTCCAATACTGACAGACAGAAAGACTTATCAGCTCATTCAAAATCTTCTCCCCTTCATCAATTCACATTTTTGGAAAAAAAGAAATCAGTGAGAAATATGACTGTCCACAAAATTTGCTGTTCATCTATTTACACAGACACATGAGGACAACATCATGGAATCTCCTACTTGTAAGCATTTGCCTTGTGTTTGGGAAGAAAAATAAAACCTTCTGGGACTGGACCAAGCAGCATCTCACTGGAAGTAGAAGTTGTGACAGTATATTTGTTGGATGTTGTAACACTACTTTTAACCCATTACCACACAAACCCTACTTTTGACGACCCTGAGAACGAAGCCTTTAGAAAACATTGTGGGAAAAGGAGAAAATGCTGGTAAGGAAAGGGTTAAACCTTTTATCAAATAATCATAAGTTTTAACTAGAGCTGTCACTGAATGTGACTTAATAACACCCCCCCAGCACTTTGACAGAAAAAAGTGTCAAATTCAAGGGCAGATAATTCCTCAACCAGAAAGAGTTGACACTAGAAAATTGCGTCTTGCAAATCTTCAATATATGATCAATGTATGTGCAAAGTTTCAATACAATTGAAGGAAAACTTTAGGAAGAATTCGCGACACAAAATTACTTGTATTTTGTTGGCGGACGGACACATAGACAGACAGGCTGATTCCAGTATACCTCCGAAAACATTTGTTTTAAAGGGGTATACCAAGCCTGATATAGAAGGGTTTTTTTATATATTGTAAGAAAAGAGAACACGATGGTTCACACATATTTTTTTCTGCTCCGTTTCCCTAAATGTTTTCATTGATGTTTTACTCCCTTTCACAGATAAAACCCCATCATTTGCACTGTATTAAATTTGTCGTCTGCAAGTAACATAAACCTGGTAACGTCAATAATGTAGTTTTCTAATGTCTAGTAAAGAATTACAGATGTGTGTTTTAGGCTCCCTATGTTCTAATTACAAGCACAGGAAAAATTCAGTATATTTTTGGGAAAAAAACCTACCTCATTTTGATCCAGTCCCCACAGTTAGGACTTGCCATCAAAGTTTCCATGTCATCTCTACCTTTGTAGTATGCTGGTCTCTCATTGATCTTCTGAGGCACTCTTTCCAAAATCCCAACTGGTATATATCTGTGAAAAAAAATCTTTGAAAGTAGACAAATATTCAGTCATTTAACACTTTACCACACACAACAATTTTGGGCTAGCTAAACTTCAAAGCATTTGTAGAGAACACACCAAATGTAGCTCACAGAATGGAATGTCAAAAAAAAAAAAAAAGGGCAGAAAACATTGTGGGAAAAGAACAAAATGCTGGCCGACGGCATTTTCTCCTTTTACCATAATGTTTCCAAAAGTCCCCTTTCTCAAAGGGTTGTTAAAACTTGGGATGAAGTCGTTCAGTGTCAATCAGCGTGACAAGTTTCTGACACATTAACCCTTTACCCCCTAAGGCATTTCTATGGTATCTCTAATTGACCCTGTATAACAGCAAGGATGAAGTCGTTTCTTATGTGTATATGACACCTTTTGATAGCATAGAAAACATTGTGACAAAAGGTGAAATTGCTTGTTACAAGCAATTTTAACTTTTGCCATAATGTTTTCCAAAGGCCCCTACAAGCAATGCGTAGAAATGAGTATCTATGGAGTCAAGGATTAAACTACCCACAAAACAGTTCACACTGCAAAACAATAGTAGAATTCAAATATCACTATTAACCAATTACCTCTTGGAATAAACCCACAGCAAAGCAAAGCAAATTCAAAATACCCTGCAACAAAAGCACCACATGCAGGTACCAACACTTGGCTGCAGTTGTTTGATTTTCAGAAAAAACCCTCAATTGAAAACGGTACATGACTGTGTCAAAAATACTTTGAAGGTTACAAGTCCTTGTTGTATGGGACCCGCTTTTGATAGTATAACAACTTATCCAAGCTTGAAGTAGATATCTTCCGTTATAACAGAGATATTACAAAAAGTATCTTCGGCAATAATAGAGATGGATGTATTACAAAATGTCAAAGTTTTAGCATGATTAATTACAGACAATGACACCTGGGTCTGTATTCACCAACCATTCTTGAGAACATTCTTAGTCTTATTCTCCTTGATTTTCTATATTTGTAAGTAACAGAACTTCTGATTGGCTAAACCAAATGGTTTAGCCAATCAGAAGTTTTGTTATTTTCAAATATAGAAAATTCTGGAGAATAAGACAAAGAATGTTCTTAACTCATTACCAAACGAGAAAATGGTGGTAACCAGTATTTTCTTTTTTTCCAACAATGTTCTCTACTTTTGCTTGTAAAAATACAAGCATCTCTGCCATATTTTCTTCGTCATCTGTAAAGACATTCTGTTCGACTAGTCTTAGATTTTGTCCAGTGTTAACCCTTTACCAGACAATCCCTGGTTTTTACGACACTGAGATAGAAGCCTTTTGAAAAATTGTGGGTAAAGGAGAAAATGCTGGTTACCAGCATTTTCTCCTCTTCCCACAATGTTTTCAAATGGCTTCTTTTTCAGGGTCGTCAAAAGTAGGGATTGTGTGGTAATGGGTTAAGAATGATTGGTGAATACGAGCCCTGAGCTGTGACAATACCTTGAAAATTTCTTCGAAAACAGCAGAGCTTTAATATAGATATTCACAAAAATTATTGTCTACTACAGGAACTTATGAGAAAGCATTCTCCTAAAGCCAGAAATTATCCTTCTACCATGATGTTTTTGAAATTCTTCTAAACTAGACCTATAGCAGACCAACAAAATACATCCTAGGTGAAGTAAGCGCTCTGTTTGGTTTTATGCGGACACAAAATTTTGTCTATGGACACAGACAGATTGAAGAGGATAAAACCTGGTTCCAGTATACCCCTCTATGGAGTTGTCAGTATTGTCCATATTCACCAACCATTCCCAGGAACAGTTATATCTTGTTCTCCAGAACTTGCTGAATTTAAAAGAAACATAAATTTGATTGGCTTAACCAAATGATTTAGCCAATCAAAAGTTGTGTTACTTTCAAATTGTCCTATTTAATTTGAAATACAGTACCTTATGGTTGGTGAATGTGAATCAATATTAACCTCATCATCATCTTACCTGTACAAGAAGGACAACCATTCAAGTAAAAATCGACGAGTGTTTTCCACACCCTGGTGGTCGGAACCCCAGTGATCTAGTCCGTAATTGGTGAACTTTTTCAACATTTCAAATCTCTCATGAGATGAGATGTCCCAATGTTTCTGATCCTTGATTTCTGAGAAAATCCACGGCTTTATCAAAGCTCCTCTACAAAAAAAAAAATCAATCATAGTTCATTGAAAGTAACACATGGGTGACAGGTCAAAATCAGACTTTTTAAAAAGTCCTGATATTCTACGAATTCATAAATTTCAGGAAACATGATGAGAACAGAGCGACTGGCTTTTTGCTGGCTTAACTCTTTCCCACACAATGAGGACTTTTAAAGAGCCTAGGAAAGAAGCCTTCTGAAAACATTGTGGGAAAAGGAGAAAATGCTGGTAACCAGCATTTTCTCCTTGTTCCCCACAATGTTTTCTACCCTATCAAAGAAACATTGCAACATTTGAGCCACACTGAAATTGTCGTCTGCAAATGCTTTCAATTTGGACAAGGCTAAAAAAATTTTGTCTGGTAAAGGGATATACATTTCTGAAATAGGAATAAATTTAAAACCTTTTATGTTAGAGTGAAAAAAGGTAACAATCTGAGTATAACCATCATGTGCCATCCCTTTTGACTAGGCCTACCAATACCCTATATGATGGTTTGGTAATACTTTGAGTTTGGTTTATAGGGTGTTTAACACTGTTTTAACTCTTTACCACACAATCCCTACTTTTGACACCCCTGAGAAAGAAGACTTTTGAAAACACTGTGGGATAAGGAGAAAATTCTGGTAACCAGCATTTTCTCCTTTTCTCACAGTGTTTTCTACCTTTACCAGAACAAATTTCTATTTTTCGGTCACCTTTTTTTTGTCGTCTGCAAATACTTTCAATTTGGACCAGTCTAAAATTTTCTCTTGTGGTAAAGAGTTAAATTCAAGTGCACCGATCTATGTGTCACTGGCTGGCCAGTTCAATAATTTGGCAGAAGGGTAAAAAACAATAACAACAAAATTAGTTCTTGGCTATATCTATGTAATAAGAGGGTTTTTTTCTGTAAATAAATATAAACAATCATAAAAACCCATACAAAACCCTAAATACTTACATATTTCTTATAATTCTTACAAAAACGAGTACTTAAAGACACGATACATGTGACCTGTATTTATATTGATGTACAAATATTACGACTTGAAAATAAATAACTTGCCATGCACAAACAAAAAATGGCCTTTGACGTGACAGGTGCAATCAATTATGATAACTACATGGTTAGTTTTAGTAAACACAGAGAGTAAATCAAACAGTAGAACGGTCCTAAAGGAGTAGCTTTGCCAAAAGTAGTAACGTAAACATTGTAATAAACAGGTTTGGGAACAGAAGATAACAACACTGGGAAATTTTAGGGCTAGTTTAACCCATTACCACACAATCCCTACTTTTGACGCCCCTGAGAAAGAAGCCTTTTGAAAACACTGTGGGAAAAGGAGAAAATGCTACCCTTACCAGAACAAATTTCTATTTTTGAGTCACTTTTATTTGCTGTCTGCAAATGCTTTCAATTTGGACCAGTCTAAAACTTTCTCGTGTGGTAATGAGTTAATATATCTATACTTTCACTCTATGGAATATGCTTGTTCTGAGTTTGACCAGAACTTAAATATTTATATACATAACGTATAACGTTTTTTTTTTTTTTTTACTGCTTTAAAAGTTTACGGATTTGAGCTAAAAACATGCGATTTGAATTTTTAAGATTTTATTTTTTACTAATTCTAAACATGGGTAAAAAAATTACAACATTAAAAATATCAGTGCATTGTTCACTCTTTCATTTAAGATTATAAGTGTATTGTTTGTTTTAAATACAGGTTGAAAGAAAAGTGTCACTCTTTGTTTGGCGTGCGAATAGCGGTAATTGTTTTGACGTGCGAATAACTGTTTTAACAGATACCTGTATGGTCTTAATTTATAACTAACTGTGGAGGCACATTGTCATCTGTCATTACTTTTTCACTCTGTTTAGAAAGTCCTCCTTTAACTCATTGAAATTTTTAACCTCGGGTTTTGCAGTTGTACAGCCACGTCTTTTCACAAGTCCCATTTGTGACATTATTGAAACGGCCCAACGCCGAGTCAAATTCTCATCACTGCCATAATCAATGTGTCGAATTTCATGAAGGTGCCTGGTTTACATGGTGTCAAAGCATTTTTAACCTGAATATTCAATTCACGTATAGTATGGGTTGGAATTCTCTGTTCGTTTTCCGTTTGGGCACGGAAGCCGGGGCTTAAAATATCCAATAGAGATAAGTGCTTGAGAGAAGTCATATCACACGTAATCAGAGCACCAGTGAATAAATTCTTATATTGAGTGTATTTAGTGTACAGGTATTACATACTGATAACCCTTTATTTCATATCGATACAACACTACGGTTTTACGCTGTAATTATTTACGTGTCCAGTTTTTACAAATCTTTTTGAAGAGTAAAAATTGGCAGCACTTAAAAAAACAACGCTATACAGTATATATTAAACTTTCATCATTTATTCAACAATTTCAAGGTTAGATAATTTCAAACCTTACATACCTTGCAATCATTACCCCACTGACCCCAGTCTGCTCCCTTCTCTGGTTAGCATCTTCATAGGATAATATGTCACCATTACCTGAAAAACAAAAAGGGGACCAATGTTTGCCTTGATTGCTCATTGTAGTGTTTTTACATTATCTTTCAGAAAAAAAAAAGACAAGGTCATTTAAGCCTTTACCAAATGACAAAATCTTAGATTAGCCCAAATTGAAAACACTCCCAGATGACAAAATAAATGTAATTCAAAAACTGAAATTTGTTTCCAACAGGGTAGACTAGAGCTATCAGTAAACATGACACAGCACTCGTTATTTTCGCATACCTTTCCCTTTTTCGGCAAACATTTCCCCATATTAATCACAAGCTGATGTCTATTTACTACATTCTTATTAGTGAATTACTGGTATTTCACAGTGAATATCACCACTAGTAATGATAATCATGATACCATCAGTAGTGATGATATAGCTTTAGAATGTTTGCCAGAACTACTTTTTTCCTACATTGCTCAAGTTGTGCCATTGTTGAAAATTATAAGGGTGAATTAGAAATTTATAAAAATAGGATAACCAACTGGTTGTGTGTGATATCAAAAAACGGTCAGTCAAATTGGGTTTGTAGTTAACCCATTACCACATAATCCCTACTTTTGACGCCCCTGAGAAAAAAGCCTTTAGAAAACATTGCGGGAAAAGGAGAAAATGCTGGTTACCAGCATTTTCTCCTTTTCCCACAATGTTTTCTACCCTTCACAAAACAAATTTCAAATTTTCAGTCACCTTTATTTTGTCGTCTGCAATTGCTTTCAATTTGAACCAGTCTAAAATATTGTCGTATGGTAATGAGTTTAAAAAAACTTGTCCTTTGGACTCATTTTTTCAACCGCATCATACCCCATTCTAGAGACAGATTTTTAATATTAAACACAACTAGTTAAATATCCTGTAGATCTTTGCAATTGGAAAATATATCACATCATACTTACCAGACACAAGCATTGCCATTGAAACTTTGGCACATTCATTAATGTATTCCCAATATGGATGCTCTGCAGTGCCTTGCCAAAGGACAGCTATAGGACAGTACTTTCACCTCATACTCACCAAACATAGGCATTGGACTGGCAGCTTTGGCACATTCACTGATGTAGTCCCAGTCTGCTAGTTTTGTGTAACGCTGTACCCTGGAACGGCCATGTATCTGAAACAAAGGTACATGTATTAGATTCACCTTTAACCTTTTACCAAACAATCCATGGTTTTAACAACCCTGAAGAAGAAGCGCTCTGAAAACATTGTGGAAAAAGGAGAAAATGCTGGTAACCAGCATTTTCTCCTTTTTCCACAATGTTTTCTACTCTTCCAAAGTCAGGATTTAATTTTGAAGTCATTTATTTTAATGTCTGCGAATGCTTTCAATTTGGACTAGTCTAAAATTTTATCGTTTAATGACCAGTTCACCTGTAGAGTGCCAAATATACCCAGCAGAGATATTCATTCTCAAAATACAACCCTAATAAGAACAACATTGTGCTTGCTGTTGTCCAGACTGTCTAAGAAAAGCCAAGAGTAGATCGAACACCAGATTGAACATTTTGTTCAGTACAAACTTGCTGCATACAAGTTCCGGTTCAAACAATAGAAACTGTCTTCAATGGGGCTCTAGAATATTGTGGAGGAAAAGAAGAAAATACTGTTTACTCCTTTTCCTGACATGTTTTAAAAGAAGGTTTTTATCTTTTGGGTGCCGTGGTTAAATGGTGTTTTATGCTGCTTTCCACATTATTTCAGTCATATCATGGCGACAGCTCACACATTCATGTTTCCGCGGTTTCACTAGTACTAGGCTAGGCTCTGAAGTGTCTTGCCTAAGGACACTCCTGTGGAAAAACCAAGTGAAGCCAGTGAGGCTCAAACCTTGAACTTCCAGGTCATGAGTCCTACACTTTAACACTGAGCCACACAGGACCCAGGGTGATTGAAACACAGGATTTTTAAGTGAAAGTTTATTAACAGCAAACAACCAACTCACCGTGGTCAGAGCACATCCCCAGTCTCGGAGTTGGGGCACAAGGGTGTGAGCTGTGTTTTTGTCCGAGTAAATACCTGTCCGTATCTTGGCTGTCAGGGGCACATCTATCACTGCCTTCATACCTTTCACAATTTGCTCAAACTTGCTCAATCTACCCATCAATGCACTTCCCTCACCCTGCAAACAAATCGTAAAACAGTCAAATTTGCTCTAGAGAAACCAACTGCTTTAATCCTTTACCAAACAAAAGTTCAACCTTGTCTAAAATGAAAGCATTTGTGGACGACAATTTCCATGTGGCTCATATGGTGCAACTTTTCTTTTATAGAGTAAAAAAAAAACATTGTGGGAAAATGAGAAAATGCTGGTTACCAGCATTTTCTAATGCTGGTTACCAGCATTTTCTCTTTTTTTCACAATTTTTTTCAAAAGGCTTCATTCTCAAGGGTGTTAAAAGTTGTCATTGTGTGGTAAAGGGTTAACTCTTTACCAAACAACTATGTGTTTTAATGACACATTGAGTGTCCAAATGGCTACTTTGTGGGAAAAGGACAAAGTGGTGGACACCAGCATTTTCTTATCTTCCTTAATTTTGTCTAACCATTAACTCATTCCAAACGACAAAATTTTAGGTTTGTATGAATTGAAAGCATTTGCAGACGACAAAATAAAAGTGACAGAGAATTTGAAATTTGTTTTGTGAAGGGTAGAAAACATTGTGGGAAAAGGAGAAAATGCTGGTAACGAAAATGCTGGTGACCAGCATTTTCTCCTTTTCCCACAATGTTTTCTAAAGGCTTCTTTCACAGGGGCGTCAAAAGTAGGGATTGTGTGGTAATGGGTTGAACCATTACCATACAATCCCAAGCTTTAATGACATTGAAGAAAAACCTTTTAAAAACATTGTGGAAAAAGGAAAAAAATGCTGGTTGTAGTGACCATCGCCATCTCCCAAAACAATTTTGGCTGGACTTGGGAATCAAACTAGTAACCCCTTGACTCAGAGATGTCTTTTTCAGAATCCAGATACAGGGAGTGAATTTGATTTCATTATTGATAACATTAATTGTTCTCCACTAAATCTTACGTTGTGGGTACTCATTGGAATCGTCTCATCAAGACGATTCTAATGAGTACCCACAACATAGGATTTGGTAGAGATACAATGAATTTAAAATACCATTACTCCCTCTTGCCTGGAGCTCTGCTCACTTATTCATGTTTGTCCTTGGTTTAATCAGTACAAGGCTTGGGCTCTGAGGCGTCTTGCAAACGAACATTCCATCACAGATTTATTATGGCATATATAACATGACCTTATACTACCTTATTAAAGATGAGATCAATTGGACAACCGCAGTTGATGTCGATAAAATCTACATCCATTGTCTCTGTGATCAGCTGTGCACAACGGGTCATGGAGTCTGGATAGGCACCACAAATCTGGAGGGATTATGTTGAAGTGTTTACCCTCTATCACACAGTTTCAAGTTTTAAAGACCATAAGAAGGTAGGCTTTGAAAACATTGTGGGAAAAAGAGAAAATAGTGGTAACCAGTACATTCTCCTTTTTCCAAACTACAAATCAAGTCCTTTGCGCCACATTTATCACCTATAAATGCTCAAAAATGGACAAGTCAAAACTTTCTCATATGGTGAACAGTTTAACACTTTAATACACATAACCTTTAAAATAGAACTTTTGAAAACACTGTGGGAAAAGGAGAAAATGCTGGTAACCAGCATTTTCTCCTTTTCCCACAATGTTTTCTACCTTGTCAAAGAACTTTGGTTCATCTTATTACTATAAAATTTGATGTCTGAAGATGCTTTGAATTTGGAAGAGTCTAACATTTGTCATTTGGAAAAGGGTTAAGGGTGACGGATGATTCAATTTTGTCCAGTAACTTTCTGTTACAGAAAATGTTACTTTTGACAAAAAATATGTTAACTTGATTTATGTTAACCCCTTACGAAACAATTCCTTCTTTTTATGACCCAGAAAATGAAGCCTTCTGAAAATATTGTGGAAAAAGAAGGAAATGCCTTTCTCCTTTTCACACAATGTTTTCCTCTCTTCTAAAGTCAAATTTCAAATTTTTGAGTCACATCTGATTTTTCTTTGCAAATGCTTTCAATTCCGACAAGTCTAACATTTTTTCATTTAGTAAAGTGTTACGCGAGATAAGACTTAGAAATAAAAGTCTACAAAAATTTTATGGAGTTAGCCTCGAAAATAAGGCAATTTAATACTGTTTCGACAGATTGTTTTATAAAACACCTTTGATGTTACAGGATACTTATCTCAAAAGAGACTAAAATTATATCAAACGATAAAAATCTTCATTGTTTTACACCTTGAAAACATGAATATCAGAACCTTCAGTTGTTATCTATGTGACACAAGACAGTATCTTTGAGTAGTATTTTTGGAAGAGGGGGAGCAGAACATACCACAAAAAAAAAAGCCAACACAGGGGCTCAAATATTCAACCTCAGAGATATGAAATAATACCTTCATGGTCAAAGCCACCAATGTAATACATTTATGGGGTAATCCAGTGTTTTTGCATTTTTTTTTTTAAACTTTTCATGCAATTGAGGTTACTTATGGGGTGAGAATTAACTCTTTACTAAACGACAAAATTTTAAATTGGTCCAAATTGAAAGCACTTGCAGAAGACAAAATAAACATAACTCAAAAATTGAAATTTGTTTCCAGAAGGGTAGAAAACATTGTGGGAAAAGGAGAAAATGCTGGTTACCAGCATTTTCTCCTTTTCCCACAATGTTTTCAAAAGGATTCTATCTCAGGGTCGTAAAACTCAGGGATTGTTTGGGAAAGGGTTATGGGATTTCACAGAAAATGAAAAATTAGGGATATATGACAGAATTTGGCATGTCTTATGTTAGCTGTGGGTCTCAAAGTATCAATACAAAAAATTGCTCAAACAAAATGTATGTACACTATAAATATAATACCTGTACACCAAATATGTCCTCTGACTCATGTCGTTTAAGGAGAGCCCATTCTGACTGCTGCCCCTGTAGTAGATTTGTACTGACTGCCATTTCTCCACAAGTGATATCTGCCCCATATTCCTTACAGATCCTTCGAAAGGGTAGGTTTCCAACCTATCAAATATACAAATAAGTCATGATCATATGACAGCTTCTAAAATCATCCATAAAAATATGAAAGATTGTCCTAAAAGCTATGGCTACTTTTGTGACTAGTGTAGATCAATCTCCAAGTAAGTATGAAATAGGTGCACTGGTCATTATGATATAACTGAAATAATCTTGAAAGACACACTTAATCCATTACCACACAATCCCTACTTTTGAAGATCCTGAGAAAGAAGCCTTTTGAAAACATTGTGTGAAAAGGAGAAAATGCTGGTAACCAGCTTTTTCTCCTTTTCACAAAATGTTTTCTACCCTTCACAGAACAAATTTCAAATTTTCAGTCACTTTTATTTTTGTCGACTGCAAAATTAATGCTTTCGATTTGGACAAACCTAAAATTTTGTTGTTTGGTAATGAGTTAAACAAACATCTTTAAAAAATCCAAATGGAATAAAGTTTTAGATAATCTCAGCCTACACAAAAAAAAGTACCAGTGATTGAATTTCAAGCAAAGGGCCATAGGCCTTCAAGCGCTCCCCTGAGTAGAGTCATCTATGGCTGGTAAAGCCAAAAAGATCCAGATTTTAATGGGGTAAAACAGATGAGTGTGATGTACATTTTGACCACAAGTGACCCAATTTCAAACTTGTCAGAGATATCAACATGACAAACATTTGACCAAATTTCAAGAGTATCAGGTTGAAAATGTGGCCTCTAGATTACACACAAGTTTTTTTCAAAGATCTGGTCAAGAGACCTACTTTCCTATCAGACATGACCCAATTTCAACTTGCCTGAGATATCACCGAGATAAACTTTCTGACCAGGTTTCATGGGTATCAGGCTGACAATGTGGCCTCCATGGTGAACACGATGCTTTTTCAAGATTTGGCCCAGTGATCTACTTTTTGACCCCCAAATGACCTAATTCAAACATATTTGAAATACCATCAAGCAACTACATGTGCTCTGACATAGTTTCATGAATATCTGATGGAAATGCGGCTTCCACAGTGCACAAAAGGTCTTCCTATGATTTGGCCCAGTGACTTACTTTTTGGCCTGCCATGACCCAATTTCAAAAATGTCAGAGAAATCAACAAGACAAACATTCTGACCAAGTTTCAAGAGTATCTCACTGAAAATATAGCCTCCCTCTAGAGCATATCAAGGTTTTTCTAAAATTTCGTCCAGTGACTTACATGTGATTTTTATCCCCATATGACTCAATTTCAAAACTTAGAGAGATATAATCAATATGAACATTATGACTAAGTTTCACGAGTATTAGGCTGAAAATGTGGTCACTAGATTATGGACAGGTTTATCTTAGATTTGGCACAGTGACCTACTTCTTGACACAAAGTGACACAATTTCAATCTTGTCCAAAATATCATCTAGGACAACATTCTAACCATGTATTATGACTATCACATGAAAATGTAGCCTCTAGAGTGCAAACTATGCTTTTCTAAGATTTGACACAGTGACCCACTTTTCGACCCCACGTAACCAAATCTTCATCTTGTCCAAGATGTTATCAAGACAAAAAATTCTGACCAAGTTCTAAGAGTATCAGGCTGAGATTGTTATCTCTGATGTGCACGCAAGCATTTTCTAAAGTTTGCCCCAGTGACCTATTTTTAGCCCACACGAACTTATTTCAGATATTTCATCAAAACAAACATTCTTACCAAGTTTCATGAGTATCTGACTGAAAATGTTGCCTCTACATTGAACACAAGGTAAATCTTGTTGACCCCATGACACAAGAAGGACGATGCATGGTGCAAGCCAAACACAGCATGATCACGTAACTATGCTCACCCTAAGCACTTAGTGCTCAGGGGAGCTAAAAATTAGATAGCTTTACTGTTCACAGCATTAAAAATCCACAATTCCTCAAAGCTCAATACAATTTTGCTCAAATCTTTATAGAAGAAATTGCCAACCTCAGGAATTCTCGCTAATGTGTCCATATTGACTTTCACACAGTTGCGTAGTATGTCATCCAATAATGCTATAGCCAAATTACTATACAATCTGCAAACTACATGTACATCCAAAAGCCATCCAAGATGGTGATTGGTTCTCAGTCATGGGCTGATGATTTAACTCTTTACCACAGATTTTAACCCTTTACCTCATAAGGCATTTCTATGGTATCTCTAATTGACCCTCGTCATGAGCAATTTCACCTTTAGCCACAATGTTTCCACAGGCTCCTACAAGCAATGCGTAGAAATGAGTATCTATGGAGTAAAGGTTTAACTCATTACCAAACGACAAAATTTTGGGTTTGTCCAAATCGAAAGCATTTGCAGACGACAAAATAAAAGTGACTGGAAATTTGAAATTTGTTTTACGAAGGGTAGAAAACATTGTCAGAAAAGAAGAAAATGCTGGTTACCATTATTTTCTCCTTTTCCCACAATGTTTTCTAAAGGCTTCTGTCTCAGAGACGTCAAAAGTAGGTATTGTGTGGTAATGGGTTAAACAGATGCAAAATGGATTCATTTCCAAAGGACATGGTAAATGTGGCACAAATATTGTAATTAGTCTGTATGAAATTGAAACAAGAGGGCCAAGATGGCCCTGGTTCGCTCACCTGAATTTTTGAGAGGACCATAGCCAATTTTTTCACAATCTAAACAACCATTTCAGAGAAGAAGAATTTTTAAGAATATCTTCATGTCTGTATAGTGTAAATAGCCCACAGTCATCAGAGCCATGTTTCTTGATGGATCAAAATATTTCGAGCAATTTTTGAAAAGGGTCAACTAAGATACATTTCTGTGAAATTATTTCAGAACCTGAACAGCAGTTTCAGAGAAGAATTTTAAAAAATTTCTTCATGGCCATATAGTGCAATTAGCCCCCATTCACCAGAGCAATGTTTCTTGATGAATCAAAATTCACGAACACCTTTTGAAAAGGGTCACCCAAGGAACATCTCTGTGAAATAATTTCAAAATCTGACCAGTGGTTTCAGAGAAGAAGAGTTTTTAAGAATTTCTTCATTTCCCTATAGTGCAAGTAGCCCCCATTCACCAGAGCCACATTTTTTGACGAATCAAAATTTCGCGAACACTTTTTGAAAGGGTCATCCAAGGAACATCTCTGTGAAATTATTTCAAAGACTGACCAGCCGTTTCAGAGAAGAAGAATTTATAAGAATTCCTTTATTTCTGTATAGTGCAAGAAGCCCCCATTCACCAGAGCCATGTTTCTTGACGTATCAAAATTTCACGAACACTTTTTGAAAAGGATCAACCAAGGAACATCTCTGTGAAATTATTTTAAAATCTGACCAGCGGTCAGAGGAGAAGATTTTCAAAGAATTTCCTAGAAAATTCCATTTCGTTGCCATGGCAACCAGAGTTTTTGACGGAATCAAATTCTGTGAACATTTTTTAAAGAGGACCTCCCAAGGAACATTCCAGCCAAGTTTGGTCCAAATTGGCCCCAGCCAAGTTTGGTCCAAATTGGCCCAGTGGTTTAGGAGGAGTTGATGTTTAAGGAATTGTTGACGACGGACGACGGACACCCAGTGACCCTAAAAGCTCCCCTTGAGCACATTGTGCTCAGGTGAGCTAAAAACATTGTGGGAAACGGTGAAAATGCTGGTTACCAGCATTTCTCCTTTTCCCATGATGTTTCCAAATGCTTTCTTTTAAGGGTCATTAAAATTTCGTATTGTGTGATAAAGGGTTAGATTTTTACCAAACAATATGAAACTTTAACTCTTCACCACATGGTAAAATTGTCAACTGATCCAAATTAACCCATTACCACACAATCCCTACTTTTGACGCCCCCGAGAAAGAAGCCTTTAGAAAACACTGTGGGAAAAGGAGAAAATGCTGGTAAGCAGCATTTTCTCCTTTTCCCGCAATGTTTTCTACCCTTCACAAAACAAATTTCAAATTTTCAGTCACTTTTATTTTGTCGTCTGCACACAATCCCTACTTTTGACGCCCCTGAGAAAGAAGCCTTTAGAAAACATTGTGGGAAAAGGAGAAAATGCTGGTAACCAGCATTTTCTCCTTTTCCAACAATGTTTTCTACCCTTCACAAAACAAATTCCAAATTTTCAGCCAATTTTATTTTGTCATGTGCAAATGCTTTCAATTTGGACCAGTCTAAAATATTGTCATTTGGTAATGAGTTAATTATTTTCCTACAGTGTTTTCAATGGCCTTCTTCCTTTGGGCTGTTAAAACTTGGGATTGTGTGGTCAAAGGCTAATGACCCTGAACTTGAAAGCTATTGAAAATATTGTGGGAAAAGGAGAAAATGCTGGTAACAAGGATTTTCTCCTTTTTCCCATAGCAATTTTAACCCTAATGAAGAGAGATACAATAACTCGACCCAAACTTAATTTGTTGTCTGCAAATGGTTTTAGTTTGGATGTGTCCACAAACATTTACTTTGCTAAACAGTAAACTAAACTGTTCAAAAAAATTAAAGGAACCCATGCTCTAGACCAACATCACAAGGCTCTTTTTCATTACAGGACAATGCAAAATATTTTCTGCTTCTTTCTTTAGACTTGACCAAAATATGAACAATAGATTGGCAAAAAATGAACTGTCTGGCAAAAGAACAAGGGAAACAGGTTTTTTGGTTTTCTTCTTAATACAGCTTATCAGCATTTAAAATGAAATAGATAAGAAAACTATTGAGCCAGTTTGTCTATTAAGAATGCAAGTAAGTAGTTTTCAGAGCACAATGACTAAGTGTTTAGCAAAGTGAAAGATTTGAATTTTGGTATTTTGTGTGATCCTTTATTTCTTTTGAGTAGTGTAGTTACCTCCATAAATGACTTAACCCATTAACACACAATCCCTACTTTTGACATCTCTGAGACAGAAGCCTTTAGAAAACATTGTGGGAAAAGGAGAAAATACTGGTAACCAGCATTTTCTTCTTTTCCGACAATGTTTTCTACCCTTCATAAAACAAATTTCAAATTTTCAATCACTTTTATTTTGTTGTCTGCAAATGCTTTCGATTTGGACCAGTCTAAAATATTGTCGTTTGGTAATGGGTTAAGAGCAAAGGACTCTAATTTACCTTCTTGTTGAGTGTTTAATTCCAATTTTAAAATTTTAAGTTATACCATGATAGGTAACAAGTATTTTCTCATTTTCCCACAATATTTTTGAAATTCTAACTTACAAGGGTTGTTAAAACTCTGGATTATGTGGCAACAGGTTCACAAAATTTCAGACTCATCCATATGGAAGGAATGTACAGACAACAATATAAATGTTTTTCAAATGCTGCGGGTTTGACTTTGAATAGGAAGAAAACAATGTGGGTAAAGGAGCAAATGCTGGTTACCAACATTTTCTACTTTACACACAGTGTTTTCATAAGGCTTCTTTCTAAGGGTTGTTAAATTTGGGAATGTGTGAGTTAAATCTATCCTTGTAAACCTTGGTTATCCACACAAATCATGGCCAAAAACATTAGAACATGGGTAAATATGGCAGCAAAAGCAGAATTTTTTCATTATGAATATTTTTGCCTTTCAAAACATTTTTGACAAAAAGCCGTGTGGTGCAAGATAAAAAGAATTTTCGAAAGGGGTAAAGGGCTTAAGTGCTGTGCATGGTAAAGGACCAAGACGAATACATGGATAGGTGCCCTGGTTGCTGTAATGACAAGAAAGAATTCCCAACTTGTCCATATTAAAAGTATTTTGTAGATGACAAAAATTGTTTGAATGGTCCAACTGTTTCTTGACAGGTCAAAAAACATTGTGGAAAAGGGAAAAAATGCTGGTAACCAGCATTTTCTCCTTTTCTTACAACTTTTTCAAAAGCCTACCTCTTCATGGTCACTAACTCTTTATCACACAATCCGACTTTTAGCGACCCTGAGAGAAGAAGCCTCTTGAAAACATTGTGGGAAAAGGAGAAAAGGCTGGTAACCAGCGTTTTCTCCTTTTCCCAAAATGTTTTCTACCCATCCCAAACCAAATTTCAATTTTTCACTCACATTTATTTTTATCATCTACAACTGCATTTTAATTTGGACAAGGCTGAAAATTTGTCGCGTGGTAAAGAGTTAACCCATTACCACACAATCCCTACTTTTGACGCCCCTGAGAAAGAAGCCTTTTGAAAACACTGTGGGAAAAGGAGAAAATGCTGGTAACCAGCATTTTCTCCTTTTCCCACAGTGTTTTCTACCCTTCCCAGAACAAATTTCTATCTTTTAGTCACCTTTGTTTTGTCGTCTGCAAATGCTTTCAATTTGGACCAGTCTAAAATTTTCTCGTGTGGTAAAGAGTTAAATATGTGGAATGCTTGGTAAAGGGTTAAACAAAAAGTATTAAGTATAAAAACTTTGACAGAAATTTTTGGAACATGCAGTTACATGTATATCAATCCAAAAAGGTACACATACTTACTGTGGTCAAAGGTGCCAAATACAACTTATTGGCAAAGTCAATCTGAAACAAAATGTAAGCACTCATTTAATTTTACAACTTTTCTGGAAAGATTAATACATTTCTACTGTCAAATAAAACTAGAAATTTCCTTTCCAGTGGTAACTGTTTTTCTTTGATTAAATGACAAAATATTTGACAGTTGAAATTGAAACGCTGATACCAGGGCCCGTATTCATCAACCATTCTTAAGAATGTTCTTTGTCTTATTCTCCAGAATTTTCTAGATTTGAAAGTAACCCAACTTCTGATTGGCTAAACCCATTTGGTTTAGCCAATCACAAGTTGTGTTACTTTCAATCTTTGGATATCTTGGAGAATAAGACTAAGTGTAATCTCAAGAAAGGTTGGTGAATATGCGCCCAAGCAGTCAAATATAGCGGAAAGGACTTAGGAAAGGGGAAGCCCTGATTCAAATCGCCAGCTCTGCCAATTTCGTACAGCGGATTGATGATAGTCATTGCAACAGGAACCATTCCTCTCTCATCAATGATCATTGTTTAAGCCATTACCACACAATGCCTATTTTTGATGACCCAGGGAAAGAAGCATTTAGAAAACATTGTGGGAAAAGGAGAAAATGCTGGTAACCAGCATTTTCTCCTTTTCCCACAATGTTTTCTACCCTTCACATAACAAATTTCAAATTCTCAGTCACTCTTACTTTGTCGTCTGCAAATGCTTTCAATGTGGACCAGTCTAAAATACTGTCGTTTGGTAATGAGTTAAATGATGGTTATGTGGGAAAGCAGTTGCCTGAAAAATGAATTTAAAACAGGTAAAAAATGGGTAAAAGATGGAATGACTTAGCAACTTCTGACTTACTATATTGGTTACTTTTGGCCATTACTGGCCTTTAAGTTAGTAAGTAGTTTTATTGTATGATACTTCTACTCAACGAGGAGAACAAAAGTGCCGAATCCTTTTTGAAATATGTCCATATATGTGTGAGTTATTGTGTAGAGTCCAAGTCAATCTTAATTTTTGGTGGCTTCACAATTTGATATTGTAAAGAATTGACCTGCAAGTGTGAACATGAACTTTAGCCTGTCTGAACAAATGTTTAAACATATCTATATATCAAGGATGGAAAATGCCCAAACTAATTTTCAAATCCATTCATTAATGAAAAGGTTATAGTCAGGACAAATCTTGGGATAATGCATCCATGAAAATACTGCGCACAGTTTACATCCATTTCTTCCCAAATTGTATCAAGTATACTTGTTTACAGCTTCCTAACTCTTTACCAAACAACAAAACTTTCAACATGTCCAAGTTAAACAAGAGCTTCGCACAGCCACACATATACCCCTGAAGGGGCTTGTCGGTGAAATGGGTTAAAATGTAGAATGGCTGCAGATATCCAAATTTCAAAAGTCGCATGCACAACTATACATCATATCATAGAGATGCATTGTGGTACTGTAAGTTGGAACTTATTCCAGTGAAAACTGCAGGAGGTGTTGCACACACCAGAAATTCCTAATGGATGGACAGACGAGTGGACGGACGACCTAGGCCATAACATAATACAACCTTTCAGGCATATAAAGAGGTGCAGACTACCAAACTGAGGGATTCACAAATTGATTTTTTTATGTGCAAGGTAGAAACATTGTGTGAAAAAGAAAAAATGCTGATAACCAGCATTTTCTTTTTCCATATTGTTTTCAAAGGCTGGCTTTTTCAAGGTCACTTAAAGTCAGCACTATGTTGTAAAGTGTTAACGTAACAATAGGTGCCAAAAGTTGATGCTAAAATGGATTAGAATTTGAATTATTCCATTAATAAAGTATGAAAATGATCACTGAGATGATCATCTGTTATTCTACAGGTAGTCCCAGTGTTAGTTGTTGACAGAGAAATTAATTTCAAATCAAGGTTAAAACCTGCCAGGTCCCCCTACCTTTTGTTTATTTTTGCCTGATTTTGAAATTGATTTTTCTGCCAGCAACTATCACTTGAACTGACCAAAAAATAACAGGCCTCCATACTCACAATGCCATCCATATATTAAAATGGTATGATTTAAATTTAAATGCATTTTAAGAACTGTATTCATTTTTTTAGTCACTATTAGGCCTTTAACCTTTTACCAAATAATCCTGATTCTGACAAAGACACCTTCTGATGACATTATGGGAAAAGAAGAAAATGCTGGTGGCCAGCATTTTCTCCTTTTCCCACAATGTTTTCTATAATTCTTAAATCAAGTTTCAATTTATGAGTCATGTTTATTTTTCTACTGCAAATGCTTTCAATCTGGACAAGTCTAAAATTTTGTTGTTTGGTAAAGAGTTAATGTAACCCTTCCAATGCTTGATACACCAGTTCCCAAACATCATTTTACTCACTATCTTCTTCTCTTGTGGCCTTAGTCTAATTACATCTCTATCTTCAACCTTCAGGCTAATAGGTTCCTTTTTAGCTGTTTCTGCTACTCCACCATCAAATTTTACATTCACTGCTTCCTTCAAAACCCCATTACCGTTTATCACAGACTCAGATTTAATAGTATCTGCGCCATTAGTTTTCGCAATTTCTGTTGGATGATTATCAGCCTCTACTTGATTACATGAGTTCAATCCATTATTTTCATTCTCACCATTTATTGTTTTGTCTTCAGTTTTTACATGGATATCGTTTATATCTGACTGGTTATCTGATTTTGTGTTATTTCTAATATTAGACTGATTCTCTTCCTTTGTCTGATTTCTCCTAATTTCAGCACTTTTGTCTTTACCTTTGAGGAACTTGTTTGCTTCAGGGCAGATTTCATCCAATACCTTGTTTGACCTTGAAAAGTCATATTTCCTCTTCCATAGAGAAACTTGTAAATCTTTCTTGAGGACATTTTTTATTGTCACTGCTCTAGGTTTATCACTGGTAAAACTTTCCTTCTTTAGGTTGTCAAATTTTTCCGACAGATGACTTCTGGCAAATCGGCATGTAATTCCAAAATCACATTTTCCGTAAGTATCAAAGAGATAGCAATGGTCGGCAATGTCTGCTGGTTTGTTAGCCATAAACAAGGCTTTATCATGACTAAATTTACACTTATCCCCATAACTGCAATCACGCTCATGCACTATTGCTGGACATAGCTTTTCAGAGGCATTTACTTTCTTTCCTTTTGGCCTATTCTTGTTCCTCCCCTTTAGTTTAATTTTCTTTGCTGGGGGTTCATTATTGTCCTTGTCATCAGTTTTATCTACTTCCAACTGATCCTTCACAGCCTTTGTAACATACTCTGTATCAACTGTGGGTTTATGATCCAAAAGTAAAAACCTGAAATAAACAAGCAATTTCATTAAAATGATATTCCCTGCTGAAAGAGACCTCCAGTCAGCCATTTTACATCTGATCAAAAAACTAAAACAAGAGGACCATGATGGTCCTATATCGCTCACCTGAGTACCAAGCAGCAAAGGTCTAAAATAAAGATAAATACCAAATATCAAGGTTAACCTTACCCATTACCAAACGACAATATTTTTGGCTTGTCCAAACGAACGCATTTGCAGATAACAAAATAAAAGTGACTGAAAATTTGAAATTTGTTTTGTGAAGAGTAGAAAACATTAAGGGAAAAGGAGAAAATGCTGGTTACCAGCATTTTCTCCTTTTCCCTCTATGTTTTCAAAAGACTTCTTTCTTAGAGTCATTAAAAGTCGGGATTGTGTGGTAAAGAGGTAATACCCCCGCCAGTGCTTTGACAGAAAAAAGTGTCCAGTTCAAGGGGAGATAACTCCTCAACCAGGAAGAGCTGACACTTGAAAATTGCGTTTTGCAAATCTTCAAAATATGATCCATATATCTGCAAAGTTTCAATACAACTGAAGGAAAACTGTAGGAGTTAGCGACACAAAATTACTAGTATTTTGTTCGTAGACAATCACACAGTGTGACGGACACACGGACAGACAGGCTGATTCCAGTATACCCCCAAAAACATTCGTTTTGCTGGGGTATAATAATGATTACTAATAGTATGATCATACATATCAAAAGTTCTTAAAGCTGTACCACACAAACCAAAATTTTAACCTCCTTTAGTTAGGAGGTGTTGAAAACATAGTAGAAAAAGAGAAAATGCTGGTGACAGCATTTTCTCCTTTTCAACAAATGTTTTCTACCCTTTCCAAAACTATTTATACCTTGTGAGCCACATTTGAGAGAATG
This sequence comes from Tridacna crocea, assembly GCA_943736015.1. NCBI lineage: Eukaryota > Metazoa > Mollusca > Bivalvia > Cardiida > Cardiidae > Tridacna > Tridacna crocea. Next base: position 25,721,527 of record OX031069.1, read on the forward strand.
TTAGAGCTGAGAATATTTATAGATGACAAAATAAATATGACTCAAACAAAGAAAGACCTATGATATTTACCCTACTGTTGTGTACACACTAAAGAAAATTCATACTGTGAGGCTAACTGTTGTGTACTCAATGAAGGAAAACTTGTTGGGAGCCCGACGGTCATGCCAGAAATATCGTCTTTGAGGCACTATTTCCAGTTTCTTCATTCAGTACATGATGCGGTCGTGTCTGCACTAAAGAATCAGACTCTTACATACACTGTGTAAATGGGTTGGGCCAAAATGCTGAATGACATGTGAACCAGCACAGCACAGACGGTCTCAGTGGAGCACAGGCAATAGTCATTTATACAGGGTGTCACAGACCAAATGCAAAGGCGTAGCTGGACTCCTATTTATACGCCCAAAGGGTCGTATTATGTTATACACCCGGTCATCCATCCTTTAGCAATTTGTGTTCGCAACTCCTAATGCTTGCGTATAAAAGTGTCGCTTAAATCTGTGCATACATGACGGTTGGGTAAATAGTCACTTTGAAAAAGAAATGTGTTTTGGGAAAAGTAAAAATGCGGGTAAGGAGAAAATGCTGGTTACCAGCAAAAGCGTTGTTCTTCAAGGTCATTGAAATTGTATGGTAAATAGATTGTCAAGTAAGGCAATAAAGTGGTCTAGACTTACTCTGGTTTTATGTGGGCCATTCCTGGCTCTCCATTGTGGGTTGCCATTGTTCTATTCAAATCAATCTTCTCACTTTGTTATAAAAAGATTCTTCAATACTTTATACAACCTGGAAAAAAAAAGAGAACATTTTTGCTTGTGACCAAATGATCCTAAGTTTTAACAACCTTAACTCATTACCACACAACAATATTTTAGGCTTGTCCAAATCGAAAGCATTTGCAGATGACAAAATTAAAGTGAAAGAAAATTTGAAATTTGTTTTGTGAAGGGTAGAAAACATTGTGGGAAAAGGAGAAAATGCTGGTAACCAGCATTTTCTCCTTTTCCTACAATGTTTTCTAAAGGATTCTTCCTCAGGGGCATCAAAGTAGGGATTGTATGGTAATGGGTTCAAAAAGAAGGTTTTTGAAACTGTTGCAGGAAAAGCAGAAAATGTGATCTTATGATCCTGATTTTTAACAACCCTGAAAAAGCAGGTTTTTGAAACTGTTGTGGGAAAGGGAGAATGATAGAGGCCTTTTGAAAACACGGTAGGAAATGGAGAAAACACCTTTTGGCACAATGTTTTCTACTCTGCTGGAAACAAATTTCAATATTTGAGTAACTTATGTTTAATTTGTCATCTGCAAGAGCTTTTAGATTGGGCTTGTCTAAAATTTTGTCCTTTGGTAAAGGGTTAAGCGATCGGTGCCAGATTCGAATCCCGAACCGGCCACTTTTTTGACGGTCCTTTTTTGCTCCAAGGATTTACTTCACATGCTTTTTAACTACTATGTTCAGGAGGCTGTTTTCAGTTGCCTGCAGTAAACATGCTTTTTAGGGAAAAACTGTAGATCTACCAAATAACTGACTTACATAATTACCTCTAAATACGGATGTAAATAAATGGCCAACATTCAATCATCAATGTTAACCCACATGTCACTTGCACGAGTTCGATAAATCTAAGAGTATGGCGAGCTGACCTATCATTTTCTGGTGATTAAACTATACTATGACATTAATTGAAAGTTAGGACATACCTCTACGTCAGCCTCAACCTTCAGGAAGTTTAAACATTGACAAAAATCTTGCACAAAATGAGCATGTCTTGCAACAGCCTCGCAATCTCGTGTACTACCCAAAACACTGCGATTTAGCATGTTTGATAAAGGGAGGCCACCCTGTCCGTAAACTAATATCAAGGGACATTACCGTCTGATACGTTTAGCTGCTGTTGAAAATCGGTAGCGTTTCGACAAGCTCACGTGCCTTTTGCACAAATCTAACTAGTATTTCATTTGCCCCCTAAGTGCTACTTACTTTATCTATTACTAGTATTAGGGTGCTAAGCGTGACTCACTGACCTTTTACAGACAGCGTAGATCAAGATCAGAACGTGAAGTATGATCTGACATAGGCGGATCCAGAGGGGGGGACCGGGGGTCCGGACCCCCCCTGGAATTTTGGCAAAAATGTGGTTATCGGATTCGTGAAATGGTACTGGTTTGATATTGCACAGCATTTATGTAAAATACAGTCATAAATTTAAAAATAAAATGCTCTAAATGTGGAGACCTCCTCATGGTTAGAACTGGTAACTTTGACTTTTCTTGTAAACGGCTTACATCCACTGAAATCCGGAAACCAAAGTATCATATAATAAGACCAGTGCGTTTTCGGTGAGACCCCCCCCCCCCCCCCCCCCGAGAAAGATATCTGGATCTGCCCATGTGATCTAATCTACACTGTCCGACAAGAAGATATTAGTCCTAAGTAGATTCTACCTTTCAAACAGCAACATTTGGGCTTTTACTATCGGCTTTAGTGTTTCATATCTTTTATTTAGCAGGATAAGGTTTTAACTCTTTACCACACGAGAAAATTTTAGACTGGTCCAAACTGAAAGTCTTTGCAGACGACAAATTAAAGGTGACTGAAAAATTAAAAATTTGTTCTGGGAAGGGTAGAAAACAATGTGGGGAAAGGAGAAAATGCTGGTTACCAGCATTTTCTCCTTTTCCCACAATGTTTTCTAAAGGCTTCTTTCTCAGGGACGTCAAAAGTTGGGATTATGTGGTAATGCGCTAAACAAAAAAAAAAGAGAGTCAAGACAGCACGGTACTGCTCTACTAACAAAGAACGTAAATCTACCATAATTTACATGAACCGTGACATTTAAGTCAGAAGTCTTTATTAATTGTCCATTTTTTTTTTCTCTGCACCCAGATGGTAATCGTGCAAAAACTTAAGCATTTTCTTATATTTCTTTGATTATTAAATACAATTGTAAACTATTGAAACGGCTGAAGTAAATCAAGGGAGAAATGTGTGCCCGACGCGGGACTCGAACCCACGACCCCCGGAACACTAGTACCGCAGCTCTACCAACTGAGCTAGCCAGCCTAGCCGGGCATCTGGTCGTAAGTCACCCAACGTCATATATCACAACACTCCTCCCCCTCCTGAATTTTTCGGAGTAACCAACTCCCCCTTCAGTCCCCATGGACCGCTGGTGCCGCATCCCGCGTTCACCAATTTACCTCGTCGCCAATGAAGTAAATCAAGAGAGAAAAGTGTGCCTGATGCGGAACTTGAACCCATGACCCTTTGAACACTAGTACCGCAGCTCTACCAACTGAGCTAGCCGGGCATCTGGTCGTGGGTCACCCAACATCATATATCACAACACGGTGAACCACTATCAGAAGAGCTCACAGGATTATTTTTCAGAATCATGCTGCTTTCTCCTCTAAACATTTTCAGTCAGAAGTAACTACTGCCTAACACTTTGCATCCACAAGCAGAGCTCTTGTTGGTTATTCCATTACCACACAATCCCTACTTTTGACGCCCCTCAGAATGAAGCCTTTAGAAAACATTGTGGGAAAAGGAGAAAATGCTTTTACCACAATGTTTTCTACCCTTCACAAAACTAATTTCAAATTTTCAGTCACTTTTATTTTGTCGTCTGCAAGTGCTTTCAATTTGGACCAGTCTAAAATTTTGTTGTTTGGTAATAGGTTATTGCACATAAAAAGAAAATGCCATTCCAGTGGGTCAGCATTCACCAACCATAATTAAGAAAATTCTTTGTCTTATTCTTCAGGATTTTCCGACTGTGAAAGTAACAGAACTTCTGATTGGCTAAACCAAATGGTTTAGCCAATCAGAAGTTCTGTTATTTCACATGGACAAAATTCTGAAGAATTAGACTAAGGATGTTCGTAAGAATGGTTTGTGAATGCTGACCCAGGACAGGCTGATCCTGAAAAGATGGCACTTGTTTTTGAGATGGTATGGAATAATTTGTGAAAAGGGAAAATGCCTGTTACCACCGTTCTATTCTATAAATATCCTAAGAGTCTACTTCTTCAGGCTCTTTAAAATATGTGATTGTTGGATCGAGGAATATACAGCAATTAAACCTTTACCAAACAATCCTAGCTCTTTACAACCCTGAGAAAGAAGCCTTTTGAAAACATTGTGGGTAAAGGAGAAAATGCTGGTGACCAGCATTTTCTCCTTTTCCCCAATGTTTTCTACCCTGCTGGAAATAAATTTCAATTTTTGAGGGTCATTTATTTTGTCGTCTGCAAGTGCTTTCAATTTGGACCAGTCTAAAATTTTGTCGTTTGGTATAGAGCTAAGCAACTCCAACAACAACCACATTTCTCAACATCATGATGTAAATTATGGAGTAAAAGGGTTATCCATGAAAGATTCAAGTATGATCTGTACCATGGAATACTAATGACAAAGAAAAAATTTCAAATTTTTCAAATTTTATACTTTTCCTTTGCCTATCATACATGGCAAGGCACCAACAAAAACCAACAGCAACATAAAAATACAAAGGATAGGTCATGTATAATTTAACAAATAAACCATTACCACACCGCAAAACTTTACTACCTATCCAAATTGAAAACATTTGCAGATGATAATTTCATAGTGGCTCAAATTATGCAATTTTTCTTTGACCTATTATCATACAATCCCTACTTTTGAAGAACTTGAGAAAGAAACCTTTAGAAGACATTGTGGGAAAAAGATAAAATGCTGGCTACCAGCATTTTCTGTCTTTTCCAACAATGTTTTTAGAAGCCTTTTTCCTCAGTATTGTTACAAGTTTGGAATTTTTTTTGTAAAGGGTTAAAACAGTGTGATATTTGAGTAAATTCTCCTTTTACTGCCAAGTTCGCATTGGAAAAACACAGTATACTGAGTTTAGCCACAAACTTTACAGCTACCACATTCTTCTGCAAGTCCTGTATCACCCCTCATCTTTCATGATTCTTTAATCTTCTTTCTTTTGGAAGGGATTTCTGAAATACTTCTGTCTGAAAACTGAAAAGAAAAAAGTCCCCTAAAGTTCAGAATAAACCTTGGCACATATTTACCAACCATTCTTGAGAATATTCTTAGTCTTTCCCAAGGTGTCCTAAATTTGTAAGTAACACAACTTCTGCTTGGCTAAACCGAATGGTTTAGCCAATCAGAAGTTGTGTTACTTACAAAATGTAGAAATTTCTGGAGAATAAGACAAAGAACGTTCTTATGAATGGTTGGTGAATACGGGCCCTGGGTCTTTATTTACCAACCATTCTTGAGAATGTTCAGTGTCTTGTTCTCCTAAGATTTTGTCATCTACAAATGCTTTCAATTTGGACAAGTCTAAAATTTTATTGTTTGGTAAAGAGTTAATCTGTAAGGTGATAAATAAACCCAACATACATTTTCATTCTAAAAATAAGACCCTAACAAGAGCAATATTATGGTTGCTGTTGTTCACACTGTCTAAGCAAAGCCAAAAGAGTTAATCGAACATCAGATTCACTGGTCTAAACCATGAAATATCAAACAATATTTCAATGTTATTTCTCATTCTAACATGACACACAAATTCGGCTCTATAAACACAGTGTAAGTAAAGCATGGAAAAATCTGCAACAATCCATGTAGAGTGAAGTCATTCTATATCGAGTGACGTCATTCAATGAGTGAGTTGTTCAATGGAACATAATCTTCATCTGTGTTTTTACTTTAAGTTTGAACTTGTTTTCCCTTCTTTAAGAATTGGCCATGTTGTAATCGAAATAATCTTCTTTCTATTGTGGTTTATCATTCAATAAACCAGATTATGAGTTATGAGGTGCAATGAATAAACAAGTCAGGTTATCACCCTCATGGATTATTTATTGTTCCTCATAACTCACAACTGTGGTTTATTGAATGATAAACCACAATAGAAAGAAGATCATTTCCTAAATAAACCACTAAAAATCAGGAAATACTAATCTGTATTTGCAGAATTCATTATGGCCTTTTATTAGTCAAATTTACTGTTTCCCGATTGCCACACAATCCCTACTTTTCATGACCCTATGAAAGAACCATTTTGAGTTTGAAAACATTGTGGGAAAAGGAGAAAATGCTGGTAAATTGCAGTGAATGCTGGTAACCAGCATTTTCTCCTTTTAACACAAAAATTTATACTGTACCCTTCGAAAGACGAATTTCAATTCTTCAGTCCCTTCTGTTTTGTAATCTGCCAATACTTTCAATTTCAACTTGGTCTAAAATTTGTTGTTTGGTAAAGAGTCAGTGGATATGCTCATCTATAGGAAAACATTTCTAGCCAATAAGTTTGAATTTTACACTACCTGAGAGACATGTTTCCGAATTTCCTTGACAGACTTTGCTACGGACGCAATCTGAAGTTCAGGTTCTTTCCTCTTAGCTTCTACTACATCTTCAGGTCCCTGAATTTCTCTTAATGTAAAAGCATTTCTTCTTAACTCCTTACTCATTTCATCATTATCATTTATGCTAGATTGTTGTGTTTTTGTGTCTTGTAATTTTTCTGCTGATTTTAGTTTACTCTGCATTTGTCTTGGTATAAATTTTGGCACTGGCCCTTTCTTAGAAAAATTCTTAATTACAACACTATCTGTTCTCAGTGGTGACATTTCATTGCTCTTCTCCTGTACACCTTTTACATTTTCACCTGGTTTCCTTACAGAAATCTCCAAGGCTTCAGAACCATCACTTTCATTTACTTGTACAGATTCTGGTAATTTTTCATGTCCAAGATTATTCTCAAGAGAATATTCATCCACTGGCTTACTCAGCCTGGCATCAAAGTTAGGTGGAAATGTAGAGTGAGCAGATGGAACTCTTGCAAATCTGTTATTTCCATGATTATTTATCTGTGTGTTGATTTTCATGCTTAAATGCCTAGGGGGAGGTGGTAGCTGTAACTGGGTCAAGCCTATATCAGACACAGTGGACGTAGTCTGTGTTCGAAGGTTAGAGCAATCAGAGATACCATCATGCCAACTAGGCTTTGGATTTAACTGACCAAGTGAGTTGTTGGTTACTTCATTAACTCTACCTAAGGAACTTTGATCCTGTTGATGAACCGTAGCTAACAAACTATTTTCGCTCTGATGAACTTGGCTAAACGTGGTGCTTTCATGCTGATGAATATGTGATGAGTTTAAATCCAACACTGAAGTATCATACGATGTTATATGTCTTTGAGCGTGATTTTGCATTACTGTCACATGACCAGTTCTATCATTTGGCCCTGTATCTTGTGAAGGCGTAAACTGGTTATCTGTTGTAATAGTAGCTGTGGATGCCGAAGCTTGAGGCCTTATTTGTCCCATGATTTTACTGTATGTACCATCTCTGTCTGAAAATGGTAAGAGAAATGGCAATGGTTAACCCTTTACCAAACAATACCTAGTTTTTACGACACAGAGTTAGAAGCGATTTGAAAACATTGTGGGAAAAGGAGAAAATGCTGGTAACCAGCATTTTCTCCTTTTCCCACAATGTTTTCTACCCTGCTGGAAATAAATTTTAGTTTTGACTTATGTTAATTTTGTTGTCTACAAATGCTTTCATTTGAAAAAGTGTAAAATTTTGTCATTTGGTAAAGGGTTAAATCGTTTAGTATAAGGCCAAGGTAAGCACTGAATGCAAATAAAAGTGAATGTAGCATAAGATATTTCTATAAAAGAAGTACTGAACCATTTTTCAAAATAACACATTGATTATCCCATTGCCACTCAATCCCTACTTTTGATGACCTGGAGAAAGAAGCCTTTAGAAAACAGTGCGGGAAAAGGAGAAAATGCTTGTAACCAGCATTTTCTCCTTTCCCCAAAATCGTTTCTACCCTTCACAAAACAAATTTCAAATTTTCAGTTACTTTTATTTTGTCGTCTGCAAAATTAATGCTTTCGATTTGGACAAGCCTGAAATATTGTTGTTTGGTAATGAGTTAAGCAAACTTGAGGAAAAAGACTAACTGAAAAAACATCATGGGAAAAGGGGAAAAAATGTATATTCACTGCTTACTATGTTGTCTGATTTTTGCTGCAACTGCTCTTCGTCTTTCTTGCAGCTTCTCTCGTGTTTCCTGCACTGTTTCATACTCAGGGGCATAACAAACATGTAACACCCCGCCGTAGAAAGACCAGTCATTTAGACGCTTCTTCGCGAACCTGTAATGTAACTGACACCTAAATAAATTTCCTTAGCCCTTTACCACACAATCCAAAGTTTTAACAACCCTGGTGAAAAAGGCTTTTGAAAACTTTGTGGAAAAGGAGAAAATGCTGTAAGCAGTGTTTTCTCCTTTTCCCACAATGTTTTCTGAGCGCTTTTTTCTCAGGGTCGTCAAAAGTAGGGACTGTGTGTTAATGGGTTAAAAGACGAAATATGATTTTGGCAAAATAGAAGAAATTGGAAGAAATGGGGAAAATACTAATTTATACCATCCTTGTCGATCAAGTTTCGATTCGTTCTGTTATGCAGGGAGAGTAACGTAATGCGTAAACCTGGGTTCCGAGGATGGGTTTACATCAGTATTTTCTTCTTTTCCCACAACGTTTTCAATAGGCTTCTTTTCTTACAGTTGTAACAACTCAGGATTTGAGTGATAAACAGTTAATAACTGAAAACAACCATTTAATTCATTCACATAGTAAAGGTTAACTCTTTGACCTTATACAATAGTGTTTTGAAAGTATTTGCAGGTAACAAATTCATTTTCCTTGGAACGGCTGGAAAACATTGTGGGAAATGGAGAAAATGTTGGTTAGCAACATTTTTTTCCTTTTCCAAAATCTTTTTGTTGAGAAGCTTCCTATATCAGGATCATACAATCACAGGATCACCTTGCACTTGATTGTATAAACTTTAATCCTTTAACTCTTTCACAAACAACAAAATTTTAGACTAGTCCAAATTGAAAGCATTTGCAGACGACAAAATAAATATGAATCAAAAATTGAATTTTGATTTTGGAAGGGTAGAAAACATTGTGGAAAAAGGAGAAAATGCTGGTTGCCAGCATTTTCTCCTTTTCCCTCAGTGTTTTCAAAAGGCTTCTTTCCCAGGGTTGTCAAAAGTCGGGATTGTGTGGTAATGGGCAAATACTTTACCAAACAATCTTGACTTTTAACAACCCTGAGGAAAAATTAACCTTGAAATATTGTGAGTAAAAGAGAGAATGTTGGTAACCAGTATTTTCTCCTTTTCCCACAGTGCTTTCTACCATTCCGTTGACAAAGTTCGTAATTTCAGCCACCCTGAATTTGTCGTCTGCAAATGCTTCCAATTTGGACAATTCTACATCTGTTTTTGGTAAAGAGTTAAAGGTGGGTATTTAGAATTTTTACATCTCACCAAATTATAAAATATATATATCACTGAAATTCATATGAGAAAATAATACAAATCATCAATAATTAAGAATCATAAAATGACAAAAAAAATTTTTTTTGATGGTAGTCCCTTAAAAGGCTATGTAGCCTCTTAAGCTATTTTTAGATTTCACGCCAAAAATCAATCAAGCATTTCGGGAATGTCAGTGACTGGCACGTGACTGATAACGCTTAAATTCCATTACATAACAAATATGTAATAATTATTTTCCATAATGTCTTCTTCGGACGCTGTTTGAAACTTCATCTGTGTATTCCTGTATGTAAATGAGCGAAATGATCATCTAAAAATAGAACGTGTCTCCCGTTGGTGTCAAGCTGGGCCATAGTAAATCTCTGACTTCTCGTGTTGTCGGATGGTTTTCGACTACTGGGGTTTTATGGATGAAAATCAAAAGGTTTGGGAGTATAAGGATGATTTTTTTGTTTTTTTATAAAATTTTCGTCCCAAAATCTGAAGGGCCACCTTTAATGCAAAATGCTGACTTTAAACAACTCTGGGAAATAAGCCATTTGAAACTTTGTGGTAAAAGGCAAAAATGCTGGTAAACTGCACTTTCTCCTTCACCAGCAATGTTTTCTACCCTATCAAAGAACAAGAGGGCCATGATGGCCTTGTATCGTTCCACTGACTTTTTAACCCTTTACCATACAAACTTAAGTGTTCATGACCCTGAAAAAATGGGCTTTCGAAAACAAAAAAAACCTGGATGTTAGAAACCCTTCTTTGAATTTAATATTCCATTCGTGTGAGCATAAATATGAGCATCAAAATAAATCACTATCTCAAAACAGAATATTTTCTATCAGAAAACTTGAATATCTAGCACCAATCATGTATCACTGCAGTTTACTAATCAAGGGAGGTAAATAGTAACAAACTTTATCCTTTATAACAAGAGTTATTTTCCTTGATTTATCTTTTAACACTTTCCCAAAACGACAAAATATTAGACTGGTCCAAATTGAAAGCACTTGCAGACAACAAAATACATGTTATTCAAAAATTGAAAATTGTTCCTAGCAGGGTAGAAAACACTGTGGGAAAAGGAGAAAATGCTGGTTACCAGCATTTTCTCCTTTTCCCACAATGTTCTCAAAAGGCTTCTATCTCAGTCGTAAAAACCAGGGATTGTTTGGTAAAGGGTTAACCCATTACCACCCAATCCCTGCTTTTGATGACCCTGTGAAAGAAGCCCTTGCAAAATTTTGTGGGAAAAGGAGGAAATGCTGGTAACCAGCATTTTCTCTTTTTTCCGCAATGTTTCTACCCTTTACAAAACAAATTTCAAAATTTTCAGCCTCCTTTTTGTCGTCTGCAAATGCTTTTGATTTCGACAAACCTAAAATTTTGTTGTTTGGTAATGAGTTAACTTGAAGTTACTACATTATGAAGGAATCAAATTCTTTTAAGAAATTCTGAAAAGCACCACGGCAGGTTAATTTCTGTCAAATTTCATTGAATTTGGATAGGTAGTTTCACAGAAGATGTTTGAAATAAGAGTCAACGCATATACCGACCTTCGGATGCACCGACAAAGGATGCACATGGACACCGGGCCATGACATAAACCCTCTGGCTTTCGACCAGTGGAACTATAAACTGCACCATGTGATCCATAATGATATTTTCATCTGCAAATGCTTGCAGTTTGAACAAGGCTAAAAAGTTGGTAAAAGATTCAATACCTTGCTGACTGAATCTTCTTGAAGTTGATCAAATACACTTCATTAAACTTGTCAGAAGGATAATCATCCAATGTCCTCACTTCTTCTAGGTCACCATGACTACTAAACAGTTTAACCAACTCATCTTTTGCCCCAACTGTAGGCACTCCTTGAACTAATAGATATTTGGACTCTTGATTCACTGTATAAACCTAAAATGTAACCATATTTATACTTGGTTGACTCTAACTCTTTACCAAATGAAAAATTGTGGATCAGTCCAAATTGAAAGCATCTGCAGACATTTTAAATTTAGCAGAAATGATCGTATTTATCTGTGAGAATGAAGAAAACCTTGTGGGAAAAGGAGAAATGCTTGTCACCAGCATTTTCTCTTTTTCCAACAAGGTTTTCCAAAGGCTATTTCCTCAGGGTTCTCAAAACTCAGGATTGTGTGGTAAAGGGTCAACTAGACTTGACCAAACTGAAAGCATTTTACAGATGACAAATTAGATATTCCTAAAATGATAGGATATGTCACCGAAAGGATAGATAACATTATGGGCAAAGGAGAAAATTACAGTATCATACATGTAGATGAAGCGGTACCAGGGATAACGACTTTACATGAATAATGGATAATACCTAATCCTATTCTTGTACCTGTTGTATTATACTTCTCCCTGAAAAAAAAATGGCAGAATTCCAAATTAACAATCACGACTTAGAGTGCCTTTTAACTACTGTTGTTGCCTATGTGCCCAAGAAAGACGAAGATCAGAATACATGAAACACAGTCTAATAATTAATCTACCCTGTCCACTTTTTTAAGACATTATGAACAAGTATAACATTTAAATTGATTATATGTTTTATTTCTTGATTAAAAATGGCTGTTTGGTTTATTATTGTTTTTGGGAATTTTTATGGGCTATTTTGAGAAAAATGATACTGTAGCATTTTCGAATTTGGAATGGGTCCGATTTACGGACACGTTCAAAGAAGGAGAAAAAACGCTGAACATCTAATTGATTTACTCTACAAGTTATACGGCCAATTCAATAAACTTGTCTGCTACTGAAACACATCATTCATCCCTTTTCTTTTATTCAGAGTGTTACATAAGTGGATCCAGAGGGGGGGGACCGGGGACCGGACCCCCCTGGAATTTTGGCAAAAATGTGGTTACCGGATTTGTGAAATGGTACTGGTTTGATATTGTACAGCATTTATGTAAAATACAGTAATAAATTTAAAAAAAAAAAAAAGGGTTCTAAATGTGGAGACTTCCTCATGGCTAGAACTGGAAACGTTGACTTTTCTTGTAATCGGCTTACATCCATTGAAATCCGGGAACCAAAGTATCAAATAATAAGACGAGTACGTTTTCGGTGGGACCCCCCCCCCCCCGAGAAGGATATCTGGATCCGCGCTTGGTGTTACGAAAGTTTGGTCCGTGCAAAGGGGAATTGTACAAAGTATCAAATAGGTTCGAATTATTTTGAGGACGAATACAGCAGAAGAGTTTCTTATATTTTTGGAACTGCGGTATTTAAACAGTTTACCTTGACAGAAGTAGGCTTCCTGCCTTCTCTATATGGTGCTCTTGTCAAGCACAGTTCTCTACGCACATGGTGATCTGGTTTGCTCATGTTTTTTTTTACTTTTGAAGTACGGCTCACGATATTTATTTGAATAAAGTTATTACGCCATGTGCAAATTTAACGCTTTCACCGTCTCTTTTTTTTTTTTAAACTGGCTATGAATACGGCCTTTTGTAAGTGGGCTGACAACAAGTTTAAATGAACTACATAGTTTTACGTTTTAATTAGAATTTGGATAAAATTGCGTCACTTCATATGTTTGATTAGAGATCCTACATGTCTTTATTCAGACTTCCAATGAACGGCTTGAATTTACGAAGTTTGTTTGAAATGAACCTAACATCCGCATGACTAGCCTTACGTTCTACTTTCAGTTTGTTGACATGACCTAGTTGGTAGATTTTCACTTTTTTTTCACCACCTGAGTACACCCGGAAACATGTTTCTTGTTGGTTTAACGGGTGGTATCGCTTCTGGAAAAAGTACTGTTTCGCGCGTATTCAAAGATCTTGGATGTCCAATCGTTGACGCGGATTTGATTGCACGTGAAGGTAACGAGCCTCAACTGTTTACACCTACATTGGATCTTCTACCCCTTTAATCGTTCGCCCTTTATGTCATTCGTAATAGGTTTCAGCACTTAAAAAGAAAACTTCCTTATACTGGGGTGGGATGGCAACTTTTTACTGAACAAGACAAAGTTTCAACTACAATTATGACGGCTTTTGAAAACATTGCACCTTTTCACAGGATTTAATCTTGCAGTTAAACTATTTATTTAGGTCTTATAAGAAGTTTTGATTTATTCAAATTATTGGGGGGGAAAAAACCTGAATAGACCTCTCTTTATTTCTTTAACACTTTACCACACAATCCGGACTTTTAACAACCCTGAGAAAGAAAGCCTTTGAAAACATTGTGGGAAAAGAAATTGCTGGTAACCAGCATTTTCTCCTTTTCCTACAATGTTTTCTACCCTTTTCAAAGCAAATTTCAGTTTTTGATTCATGTTTATTTTGTCGTCTGCAAATGCTTTCAATTTGAACCAGTCTAATTTTTTGTCGTTTGGTAAAGAGTTAAACAACCCTGTGGAAGAAGCCTTTGGTAAACATGGTGGGGTAAGGAGAGCATTTTCTCCTTTTCCTACAATGTTTTTTTTTTTTATATCATTCCCAAACTAGATTTCAACTCTCCATTCAGAATTATATTGTTGTCTGCAAATGCTTACCATTAGATCATTCTATAATTTATTTGTGTGGTAAAGAGTTAAAATATGATATTGTGGTTGGTAAAGGATTTAAGATTTTTTGGTCATTTGACACGATCATACAGCCTGTTTACCATGAATTTTGTTGTAGATAACCTGTAAACTGAAAGTGACCGTACGAAAAATTTGGTTTAATTTTGTAATAGAAAACATAACAACTTGTACTAATCTCTCTCGATTCTGCTTCCTGGGAACTACTACACCAGTACTCACCAAAGCTATGGGCCAATGAAAAATCTAAAAGTTGACACCTGCTCCCGGATATCGAAAACGGGACCTTATGGTTATGAGACTGATGCTCTACCTCACAACCACGGACACCTAACATCTTTCTTCAGTATAGATATTATTAAACATAAAATAGGGTACAGTATATTGAAATACGTGTACTTGCATGGGAAAATGATGTGGCAACAGCACATATTAATTGTAACACAATAGTCTTCCTTTTGCCACAATGTTTTCTCCTGCACAATGAAAAATACACCAGCAAATGAACTCATTAACAGGTAGCAAGATTAAGCCTTTACTCCAAAGATACCCATTTCTACGCATTACTTGTAGGAGCTTTTGGAAAACATTATGGCAAAAGGTAAAATTGCTCGTGACGAGCAATTTCATCTTTTGTCACAATGTTTTCTATGCTATGAAAAGGTATCATAAACACATAAGAAACTGCTTCATCCTTCCTGTTATTTAGGGTAAATTAGAAAGACCATAGAAATGCGTTATGGGGTAAAGGGTTAACACTTCTCCATATTTTAAAACTTTGAACATGACAAAAATGCCTCTAATGATAGAATTGTCCTTGGAAAGGTAGAAATTATTGTGGGAGCAGGAGAAAATGTTGAACACCTGTCCAGTATTTTCTCCTTTTCAACAGTGTTTTCAAACGCCTTCCATCTCAGCATAGTGAAAAACTTGAGATTGTTTGGGAAAGTGTTAAAAATTTATTATGGAGAGTAGACGTTCCATTATATTCAGTTGTAGAACCTGGGACAAATGGTTGGAAAAAAATCAAAGCCGAGTTCGGAGACGAAGTTTTTCAGGAAGATGGGACACTCGACAGAGACAAACTTGGAAAGATTATTTTTGCAGACTCGGAGAAAAGAAAATTGTTGAACTCAATAACCCATCCAGAGATTTATAAGGCCATGATTTGGCAGATAATTGGATTATTTCTCAGAGGTAGACATTATAAGTATCTTTGTTGGTGTGATTGCTTGTTACCAACATTTTTCATTTCCCCACAATGTTTTATGACTCAATTGGCTGTTTAACCCTTTCCCAAACAATCCCTGATTTTTACGGGTCTGGAATAGTAGCCTTTTGAAAACATTGTGGGAAAAGGAGAAAATGCTGGTAACCAGCATTTTCTCCTTTTCCCACAATGTTTTCTACCCGATCATGGACAGAAATCATCTTTTCAGCAAGAGTTTAATTTTCGTCTGCAAATGCTTTCAATTTGGTCTAGTCCAAAAGTTTGTGGTTTGGGAAAGGGTTAGAGACAAATCCCTCCAATTTAGTAATTTTAACCCTTTACTTTGTGATCCTGACTTTTGAAGACCCAGAGGAAAAGGCCCTTTGAAAACAATATTGGAAATGGAGAAAATACTGGTAAGTGGCATTTTCTCCTCTTTCAAAACTGTTTCCTGGCCATTCAAGTGCTTTCAATTAGGACCAGTCTTAGACTCTAAGATTTTGTCATCTGGTAAAGGCCCGTAATTTTTGAAAGATACATCCTACTGCTAGAGAGAAAAAAATGCTGACAAAATTTTAACATTGTCCAAATTGAAGGCATTAACATTGTCCGAATTGAAGGCATTTGCAGATGAAAAACAAATGTTAACAAAAACCAGTTAAAACATTGTGAGAATATGAGAAAATACTTGGTACCAGGATTTTCTCACTTTCCCATGTTTTCAAAAGCCTTTCCCCTCAGGGTACATGTATTTCGATTTAAAGATTGATTGTATCAGAGTTTAAAGCTAAGAAAAAAAGGAAAAAAAAGATGGCTAATTTTTTATGTACATGTATATATTTTAAAAAGCACAAATGGAAAGCATTTTGAAATAAGGAGCAGTTACTTGTTTTTCAGCCAACATTTTCAAGAGCTTCAAATTGAGGAGACAGAAAAATTCAAAATTGTTAAGTTATGGAATAACTCTATTTTTCAGGCCATTCGTTTGCTATCTTAGATCTCCCACTGCTGTTTGAAAGTGGAAAGATGGTATCACTAATTACTTACACAGTTGTTGTATCTTGGTAAGAATTATCTCCCTTCATTACATTTCTTCCCCGTTTTGTCTCTTGTAGCTCTTAAATTGGACTTCATGCCATTTTAAAATGGTTTTATTGGTCATATTGTGGCAGCAGTGCAATAATCTAAGCTTCCAGAGGTATTTACATTACCAAAACTATTTGTGTACAAGTATCTTTGTAAGAGTTATCTCCCTTTATTCATTTATTAATTGCTTGTATACCAGTAAGTTGTATATTACACATTATTTAAGAAATGTTTTTAAAAGTATTTCTGTGATATCGTGAGAATAGCAAACTTTTTGAGAAAAGGAGAAAAGAGGGTTATCCTCTTAACCCTTTCCCAAATGACAAATTTTAGACTTCTAAATTGAAAGCATCTGCAGACGACAAGTCTAACAGTGGTACAAATGAAGTGAAGTTCTTTGACAGGGTAGACAAGATTTGTTGGAAAAGTAGGAAATGCTGGTTACTAGCATTTCCTACTTTCCCACGTTTTCAGAAGGCATTTAATATCTAAGGCTTGTTAAAACTCGGACCTGTGTTGTAAGGAGTTGAAGCCATGTCCCATTGTTTAAGACTCATTCTAACATGACACGCGACTTTGGCTCTATAAACACAGTGCAAGGAAAACGTGGTAAAATCTGCGACAATCCCTGTAGGGTGACGTCATTCAATGAGTGAGTTATTCAATGGAACATAATCTTCATCCGCGTTCTTACTCTAAGTTTGAACTTGATTTCGTTTCACTAAGAATTGGCCATGTTAGAATCGAAATAATCTTCTTTCTATCGTGGTATATCGTTCAATAAACCACGTTGTGAGTTATGCGGCGCAATGAATAACCCACTCGGGCTATCGCCCTCGTGGATTATTTATTGTGCCTCATAACTCACAACTGTGGTTTATTGAACGATATACCACGATAGAAAGAAGATTATTTCTTAATTTAACTCATTACCAAACAACAATATTTTAGGTTTGTCCAAATTGAAAGCATTTGCAGACGACAAAATAAAAGTGACTAAAAATTTGAAATTTGTTTTGTGAAGGGTAGAAAATATTGTTGGAAAGGAAGAAAATGCTGGTTACCAGCATTTTCTCCTTTTCCCACAATGTTTTCTAAAGGCTTCTTTCTAAGTCGTCAGAAGTAGGGATTGTGTGGTAATGGGTTAATGTGTGGTCTGCAAATGTTTTGAAGTTAATGAAGCCTGAAGTTTTGCTGTGTGGTAAAAGGTTAAAGGGCCAACATGGTCAAAAAACGAAAATTGATTTATAACAAAATACAATATAATTGTTAAATAATTGGTAAAAGCAAATATTTAGAGTAAATGTTTACTGAAGGGTTTAAAACTTTCAGTATTATATTACCAATACATCTAACACTACACATCCTTTTTTAACCTTTAAAAACACAATGATGACTTGACAACCTGTGGAATGAAGCCTTTTGAAAACATTGTGGGAAAAGGAGGAAATGCTGTTAACCAGTATTTTCTCCTTTTCCCACAAAGTTTTTAACAATCCTGAGCAGGAAGGCTTTTGAAAACCTTGTGGGAAAAGGAGAAAATGCTGGTTACCAGCATTTTCTCCTTTTCCCACAATGCTTTCTCTTCTACCATAGAACTTCCATCCATTTGTACCCGTTTTTAGTTCGCCTATCAACATGCAATTGCACCCTATTAGCCATATTGAAATTGTCATCTGCAAATGCTTTCAATTTGGATGGGGCTAAAATTTTGTCGCCTGGTAAAGGTTTAAGCCTCTTTAGAGAATGACTTTTATAACTAATCACTGTCAAAGCAATACTCTTTATTCCCCTTATTCAACAGAATTAGAAAACATTCTGGGAAAAAAGTAGATGCTTACATAGTAAGCAATTAATAGTGCTTCTTTTTTTTCACTATGCCTTCCTTTCTCTTGAGAACCTTCTTTTTTCCTTTCCTTCGAAAAATTTTGCCTGTGTGTAATTTTTAGCAGTTTGAAACAGCTTGTACACTTGTGCAGTTTGCACCAATATTTTAGATATATTGCGACAGCCAGTACACCTATGCAATACTTTCCAGGAGTACTTTTCCAAGGACTTTTACCAGTATATAATTCCCTACAAAACAACAAAATTTTAGGTTTGTCCAGATCGAAAGTATTTGTAGACGACAAAATAAAAGTGATGGAAAATTTGAAATTTGTTTCGTGAAGAGTAGAAAACATTGTGGGAAAAGGAGAAAATGCAGGTTACCATCATTTTCTCCTTTTTCCACAATGTTTTTCTAAAGGCTTCTTTCTCAGGGTCGTCAGAAGTAGGGCTGGTGTGGTAATGGGTTAAGCAGTTCTTTGTACAATATTCAAAGTCACAGGCTCCTTTTTCACATAAGCATCTTTGTAACTCTTTACCAAATAAGAAAATTTCAGACTTGTCAAAATTAAAAACATTTGCAGACAAATTAATATCAAGTTTAACGAAAAAAGTTACAATGTCAGTGAAAGTGTAAAAAACCTTGTTGGAAAAGGAGAAAACGCTGGTTACCAGCATTTTCTCCTTTCCCACAAGGTTTTCAAAAGGCTATTACCCCTAGGGTTGTTGAAACTAGGTATATTGTGGCAAAGGGTTAAAGGATTGAGAGAAAAATGAGTACTGTCTTAACCCTTTCCCAAACAATCCCTGCTTTTTACAACCCTGAGATAGAGGCCTTTTGAAAACATTGTGGGAAAAGGAGAAAATGCTGGTAACCAGCATTTTCTCCTTTTCCCACAATGTTTTCTACTCTGCTGGAAACAAATTTCAAATTATGAGTTATATTTATTTTGTTGTCTGCAAGTGCTTTCAATTTGGACCAGTCTAAAATTTTGTTTGGTGAAGGGTTAATGATTATGCTGTAGACCTTAGAAAGACTCAAATGGTATAGCTTGGAATTGAATCTGTCTTCGGAGTTTTGAGCCCTGTATGCTATCAAATGAGCTGCTGTGTGTCCAGACAGGTTTAACCGTTTTTAGTATCTGTCACAGACCTGCTGCAACACAGATGAGAATGCCTAATCAAAAAGAACCTTGCCTGTCAAGAAAGGACAAACAAGTTTTGTGATAAAGGGTGAAAACGTTTTCAAATCACATGTTAAAGCCTTATCACACAGTCCTATATTTTAGCCGTCACTTAGGGTATTTGAAAACATTGCAGGAAATCTAGAAAATGCTAATAAATGGCATTTTCTTCTTTTCCAACAAAGTTTTCTGCATTTTTCAGACAATTTATATTTTTGAGCCACTTTCCATGTCTCCCCTGCTAGTGCTTTTATTTTAGACTCGTTCAAAACTGTTTTCTGGTAAAGATTTTGAGAAAATATTTCTATTCCAATGAATTATTTCTTGCAGCATACCTCAACAACAATTGAGACGTCTCATGGACAGAAACAAGTACACAAAGGAAGAAGCACAGAAGAGAATTGATGCCCAGATGCCATTGGAAGAAAAATGTAATCGTGCAACTTTTATCATTGACAATTCCCATGATGTTGAAAATACGAGAGATCAGGTTTTGGACGTTTACAGGACTTTGAAAAATAGCAGAGCTCACTGGAAACTAAGAGGAGCTGTGCTAACTTTGTTTTTATCTATCTGTTGGTTGCTTCGTGTATTATTTTTAAGTTAGTGATATTCCCAATGAAAGCAAGGTTCAAGATGGCATTTAAAATCAATGCTATTGTTTGCTTCATGTATCATTTTTAACCCATTACCACACAATCCCTACTTTTGACACCCCTGAGGAAGAAGCCTTTTCTCCTTTTCCCACAGTGTTTTCTACCCTTCCCAGAACAAATTTCATTTTTTCAGTCACCTTTATTTTGTCGTCTGCAAATGCTTTCAATTTGGACCAGTCTAAAATTTTCTCGTGTGGTAAAGAGTTAAGTTAGTGATATTCCTATTGGAAGCAAGGTTCAAGGTGGCATTTAAAATCAATGTTAGTTTACACCCATTACCAGATTTCAAAAATTTTTACAGTTTTTCATTTTGAAGCAATTTTAGGGGACATTAAATGTGGCTCAGTTGACATTAGTTGTCTTCAAAAGAGTAGAAAACACCATTGGAAAAGGAGAAAATTCTCGTAACAAGCATTTTCCCCTTTTCCCACAATGTTTTCACAAACCTTCTTTCTGTGGGTCGTTTACACTCAGGATTGTTTGTTGAAGAGCTACTGGTAACTCTTTGCAAGATAAGTTAGAAAAAAATAAGATTCAGTTTAACCCTTTCCCAAACAGCAAATTTTGGACCAGACCAAACTGAAAGCATTTTGTAAATGACAAATTAACAGTTGCTAAAAAAATGATTTTTCTATATGGTAGGGTAGAAAACATTGTGGTAAAAGGAGAAAATACTGGTTACCAGCATTTTCTCCTTTTCCCACAATGTTTTCAAAAGGCTTCTATTCCTTTTCCAACAATGTTTTCAAAAGGCTTCTATTCCTGACCCATAAAAACCAGGGATTGTTTGGGAAAGGGTTAAGTACCACATAACACAGCTTGAGATTCAAAGTTGAAAACATTTCCAAATGACAAATTAAGCACAGATGAAATGATGGGGTAGAAATTTGTCTGTAAAAGAGTTTAACTCTTTACCACACAATCCCTACTTTTACCGACCCTTAGAAAAAAGCCTTTTGAAAACACTGAGGGAAAAGGAGAAAATACTGGTAACCAGCATTTTCTTCTTTTCCCACAGTGTTTTCCATCTTTCCCAAACCAAATTTCAGTTTTTCAGTCACCTTTATTTTGTTGTCTGCAAATGCTTTGAATTTGGACCAGTCTAAAATGTTCTCGTGTGGTAGAGTTAAAACATGATGGACATAGGAGAAAATGCTGATTACCAGCACAAAACATCTACTCTGATCTTTGGATCTGCCGTGTCAGACAAGGTGAGTTTCATATGGAGGAAATAGCTTTGAAATTACAGTTTTTATTCTTCACTTGAAATGTGATATTTTTCAAAGCAATCCTGGGTTTTTAACAAGTCTTGGAAGAAGTTATTGGAGAAAAAACTGCTGGTACCTAGCTTTTTCTTACTCTTGCCTCAATTTTTTCTATCCCATCCAACACCAAGCCTATGTAAAATTGTCATCTGCATATTAATGGTTCTATTCTGACCTGTCTTAAAATTTGTTGTTTGGGAAAGAGTCGGTTAATTCAGCAGTTTAGGATTTGGATGAATATGTATACCCCCCACAAAAGGAATGTTTTCGGGCATATACTTGAATCAGCTTGTCTTTCCGTCCGTGTGTCCATGTATCCGTCTGTGTACAAAATACCAGTAATTGCCTGTTTCTGTCAAAGCGCTGGTGGGCGTATTCAGGCACATTCAGTGACAGCTCTACTGGAATCAGCCTGTGTGTCCTTGCTTCTGTCCGTCTGTGTGTCCGTCTGTGAGTCCGTCTGTGTACAAAATACTATCAAAGCGGTGGTGGGGATATAAAGTCACATTCAGTGACAGCTCTAGTTAATTCTGTACTAGATGAGATAAATACTTTTCCACATTGAAAGCATTTGCAGACAATAAAGTAAATGTAGTCCAAATGATTAGATTTACATCTAAAAGTATAGAAAACATTGTGAAAAAAAGGAGGAGAAAATGCTGGTTATGGGCATTTTCTCCTTTTTTCACAATATTTTCAAAAGCTCTTTTCTCCAAGATCTTTAAAACTCAGAATTTTTTCGGTAAAGGCTCAATATGCAAAAAGTAGATGGTTCATACCTCAGTAATAAATCAAAAGTAGTTTAGTTCACACAGCTTCTTTCTTATATATCTATATGTATTTATTTAATTCTGTGATGACATTTCACTGTGCACAACCTGTGGTACATGGTGCTTTCTTTCCTACAAGATACATAGAGGATATTTGGGTTTTTATTGGTTAAAGATTGAAATTTATTTCATCGACTTATTTCTGTCGATGAAATAAATTTCGATTTTTACCCCTTTTCTAAACAAGCCCTGGTTTTTACGTGTCTGCAGTACAATTCTTTAGAAAACACTGTGGGAAAAGGAGAAATTGCTGGTAATGAGCAATTTCTCCTTTTCCCACAGTGTTTTCTAGCCTGTCGGAAAACTTTTCTGCCATTCTCATCAATTGCAAAATTGTCATCTGCAAACACTGAGTCTTGGACAGTCTAAATTTGTCATTTGGGAAAGGGTTAAAGATCAAAATTTATTTCATCAAGTGAAATCACTCGATGAAATAAATTTCGAAATTTCGATCTTTAACCAACCCCCCCGCTCCAATTTTCTATTTATTTCATGCTTCCAACCCTTTTTGGATGGAACTTTATCAAAATCCAGTAAAGTTCTTTTCAATTATTCCCTGTGGTGTAACCACCTCCGCTTAGCAACGCATAATAATATTACGTCAGGCCATAGAATTGTAAGGTAAATGACATCATATTTCTATTTAGGTGTATGGCTTCAATTGAATAGATGGAATATAAATATCGGCATTTTCACTGTTTGTAACCATGAAATACCGAAAAATATTTCACAGACATTTTTCCATAACCTACTAGAAAGCATTAAATAAATCACAAGTAGTTTAGTTTACACTCACAGCCTCCTGCTTATATATTGACATGTATATGTTTCATTCCGTGATGGGATTTCACAGTGCACAACCTTTAGTACCTCTATAGTGCTTTCTATCCTACAAGATACAATCATGTAGAATAGGTTTGTGCATGTTATATAACTTGTGCATTCATTAATCTCTAGGCTTCTAAGCACAACGCACTGACCTTTTGCAGACAGTGTAGATTAATATCAGACTGCACAGAAAGTGCAGTCTGATCTTGGATCTACACTGTCCAATATGGGGATATTGTCCTTAAAAAAATGAAAAGGTATCAATCAAGTTATCAGTATCGTATGAACAGTTTCATTTATTTAGTAGGAAAGAGGTTGAATGTTTTATGTGCTGCAGGTGACTTTATACATCCACCCATGAAGTAGAGTGGTGAAGGATGTTTAATGGAATCAGGTTGAGTCTGTATTCACTAACCATTGCTAGATTTAAGAAAGTAACACAATTTTCAATCAGAAAGTTGTGTTACTTTCAAATTAACCCATTACCTAACAACAATATTTAAGACTGGTCCAAATTGAAAGCATTTGCAGACAACAAAATAAAAGTGACTGAAAACTTGAAATTTGTTTTGTGAAGGGTAGAAAACATTGTGGGAAAAGGAGAAAATGCTGGTTATCAGCATTTTCTCCTTTTCCCACATTGTTTTCTAAAGGCTTCTTTCTGAAAAGCAGGGCTTCAAAAGCAGGGATTGTGTGGTAATGGGTTAAGAGAATTCTTGTGAACAAGACAGAATTATTTACCTCTTTCCCAAACGACAAAATTTTGGACTAGTCCAAACTAAAAGCATTTGCAGACGACAAAGTAAGTGTGAATCAAAAATTGAAATTTGATTTGGGAAGGGTAGAAAACATTGTGGGAAAAGGAGAAAATGCTGGTTACCAGCATTTTCTCCTTTTCCCACAATGGTTTCTAAAGGCTTCGTTCTTGGCGGCGTCAAAAGCAAGGATTGTGTGGTAATGGGTTACAGAATGGTAAGTGAATATTGACTCCGGTTGTTGGTCTGCAGATACAAATTTTTCCTTGTCTTTCTGTAGTTTTCAGACATTTTGGTCTTTAACCCATTACCACACAATCCCTACTTTTGACGCCCCCGAGAAAGAAGACTTTAGAAAACATTGTGGGAAAGGGAGAAAATGCTGGTTACCAGCATATAATTCTTTTCCCACAATGTTTTCTACCTTTCACAAAACAAATTTCAAATTTTCAGTCACTTTTATTTTTTCGTCTGCAAATGCTTTCAATTGGGACAAGTCTAAAATATTGTTGTCTGGTAATGAGTTAAATTCAAATGAAAACCTGTCTACAAAATAATGGAAAGTGTGGATATTTGGAATGAAAATGCTTTCAAGTTGGATCAGGGTTAAATTTGGTTTAAATTTGTTTGATACTAAATCAAGCCCATAAATTTATTTTTATTATCCTTGAAATGGTAGAAAACTTTGTTGGAAGAGGAGAAAATATTAGTTTCCTGTCCTTTCCCCGCAATGGTCAATAAAAATTGGAAAAGGTTTAACCCTTGTTAAAATTTAACCCTTTACCACACAATCCTGACTTTTAACGACCCCCAAGAAAGAAGCCTTTTGAAAACATGGTGGGAAAAGGAGAAAATGCTGGTAACCAGCATTTTCTTCTTTTCTCACCATGTTTTCTACCCAACCCAAAACAAATTTCAAATTTTCAGTCACTTTTATTTTTTCGTCTGCAAGTGCTTTCAGTTTGGAACAGTCGAACATTTTGTCGTTTGGTAAAGAGTTAAATGAACTTTACCCTGGTCCAACTTGAATGCATTTGCAGACCATAAATTAATAGTGTCTCAAATTATGAAAGTTAGGGTAGAAAACATAGTGAGAAAAGGAGAAAATACTCTTCACAAACATTTTCTCCTTTTCCTGTAATATTTTCAGTAGCATTCTTCATCAGGGTCATTAGAGGTCAGGATTGTTTGGTAAATGGTTGTAACTCCTGGGAAGAATACTTTTTGATCCTTGACCTCATAAGGCATTTCTATGGTATCTCTAATTGACCCTAAATAACAGCAATGTGAAGCTGTTTCTTATGTGTATATAACACCTTTTGATAGCATAGAAAACACTGTGGCAAAAGGTGAAATTGCTCGTCACGAGCAATTTAAACTTTTGCCACAATGGTTTCCAAAAGGCTCCTACAAACAATGCGTAGAAATGAGTATCTATGGAGTAAAGGGTTAAAATATTGAGGGTAAAGTTGCAGTTGTTCGTTACTAGCAGCTGCTCCTTTTGTTTTAATGTTTTCCTACTGGTTAAAAAAAATCACTTTTTTTTTCTTTTCAAAACTATCACTTGTCACATGATTTTTCTATTCTTCTAAAATATGCATTTGTAGCAGTAGGGTTTATAGAACATTTCCTTTGTTTGTTGCTTGTTGAGCTTTTAAAATTACCGGTATGTATTTTACATTTTATTGCAATATTGTTCTCTTTCTGTCTTCAGTTCTTCTTTTCAAAGCTTTTCATATATTCATATATTTATATAGTAATATAGTTATCTAAAATGAATTCTAAATTCATCAGTATTTGTCTTGTTGTTTTATTTCTTTTCCTTTTGTTGAGATGTTGTTCGTAAGATTAACTCATTACCAAACGATAAAATTTTAGGTTCGTCAAAATAGAAAGCATTTGCAGACGACAAAATAAAAGTGACCGAAAATTTGAAATTTGTTTTGGGAAGGGTAGAAAACATTGTGGGAAAAGGAGAAAATGCTGGTTACCAGCATTTTCTCCTTTTCCCACAATGTTTTCTAAAGGCTTCTTTCTCAGGGGCGTCAAAAGTAGGGATTGTGTGGTAATGGGTTAATTGTATGATATCCGTGGTTGTATGGTAGAGCATCAGCCTCATAGCCATAAGGTCCTGAGTTTGATACCAAGACGGGTTTAATTTTGGAACTGTACATTGACCCACACATTAGGCATGAGTACTGTTGTAGTTTTCAAGAGCACAATCTCGAGAGATTAGTATAAGTTATAAGAACTTATTTCTCAATCGATGGAAATCATGTGTTTCTTTCTTATGGACTTTGTAAGAATATGTTTAAATCTTTACCACATAACAAAATTTTAGATTTGTCCATATGGGAAGCATATGCAGATGACAAAATAAAAGTTTATCAAAAACTGAAAATTTTCATAAGGGTAGAAAATTTTTTTGGGAAAAGGAGAAAACGCTGGTTATTAGCATTTTCTCCAGTTCCCAAAATGTTTTAAAAAGCCATTTTCATGTAGGTCCTTAAAAGTTGGAATTGTTTTGGAGAGAGTTAAACTAAATTCATAAGATTTCAAATGCTTGACCAGACAAGCCTTGTTTTTATGACTCTACTGATGAAAATGAAGGCTTTATGAAAAACATTGTGAGGAAGGGAGAAAATGAAGGTCAAGAGTTAACCCCAGTCTGTAAGTTTAAACCTACCAAAACTTGTTGGAATTAATTGTAATTAACTGTGTTTTATGCTTCTTTGAATATTTCAGTCACATAACAATGAATGCTAAATTATCTATGTATTTCCTAAGTTCTGCAAGGACTTGGCCTTGAAGCACCTTGCCCAAGGACACCCCAAAAGAAAAACTCAAAGCTTAGGATGAGGATCCAAGTACCCTTTGATTGCTAATCATACACCATTACCACTGAACTTTGGTTGTTACAAGCAACTCCTTTTTCCTCTCATCCTTCCGGAAAATCAAATATGTGGCGGCATAAAAAGTCCTATTCCAAGGACCAATGGGTTAACTCTGTACCAAACAATACCTAGCCTTTTAATCCTTAACTCTTTACCACACAATCCAGACTTTTAACGACCCTGAAAAAGAAAGCCTTTGAAAACATTGTGGGAAAAGGAGAATATGCTGGTAACCAGCATTTTCTCCTTTTCCAACAATGTTTTCTACGCTTTTTAAATAAAGTTTCATATTTTTTATTCACATTTATTTTGTCGTCTGCAAATACTTTCAATTTGGACTAGTCCACAATTTTGTCATTTGGTAAAGAGTTAAATGGCTTGCAACTGGTGAAAAGGGGCATTTGGACACTTGCATAAAGTGTTGTTTTGGGTCAGCCTGTATACTTCTCACTGGCTGATCCAAGACGGTACTTTATGACTACATTAGATTTTGTGTTACAGTAAACTTGTGCAAGACAAAAATTTGCATCAAAATGGAAAGTATCATGTCGGATTAGCCTGCCTGGATTGCGCAGGCTGATCCAAAAATCTCACTTTACGCAAATGTCCGAATGTTCGATTTCGTGTGTTGCAAGCCATATACAGGCCTTTGAAAATAGCAAGAAAAAGAGAGAATGTTGGATTTAACCCATTACCACACAATCCCTACTTATGACGCCCCTGATAAAGAAGCCTTTTGAAAACACCGTGGGAAAAGGAGAAAATGCTGGTAACCAGCATTTTCTCCTTTTCCCACAGTGTTTTCTACCCTTCCCAGAACGAATTTCTATTTTTCAGTCATGTTCATTTTGTCGTCTGCAAATGCGTTCAATTTGGACTAGTCCAAAATTTTCTCGTGTGGTAAAGAGTTAAAGTGCTGGCATTTTTTACACAATAGTATCTAAACTTTGAAAGACAAATGACATGATCTTCTAATATGGACACCTCCTGATGACAGCTCAGCAGACTTAACCCTTTACCAGACAATCCCAAGTTTTAACAACCATTAGGAAAGGGACTTTTGAAAGGACTGTAACCAAAGGAGAAAAAGCTGGTAACTAAGATTTTCTCCTTTCCCCAGGTTTTCTATTCTCTTTATGTCCCTATATAAAAGAATTCAGGGGTAAAAAAGATTTTGTTCGAGTCATCCATCTTTATGACAAGGCCATGACTACTTTTTCTAATACTTAATTTCAAAATATTTTAACTTCGTATCAATATAAACCACATCAAGACAATTCCTGCAAACAGCTCTGAATTTATTGACTTACCATGGTTTTGACCTGCGGATATGGCTCTTGCTAGGGAACCACTGTCTTTTCGTGGTTTATAATCCTGCATAGTTACAATTCCTAACTAAAATGGTTACAGCCCAGACAAAAACATAGCTGCCCTCATCTATTTCTATACATATTTGACCTTTCCAGGACCATTGACCTATTGATATGGTTCATGACATGGTTGGCAATTCTGCAAAGTCAGTGTGCAAATTCTTTCATGATTACACTACTGAGTTACAGGGGCTCCAAAGTTAAAATGTCTGCAAATGCTTTTGATATGCACCAGAGATATTGGGCAGTATTGATCCATGATTCAACTAAAATTTTGCAGTCTGGTCTTGATCGATACTGCTGGCAAGCTGCATTAAAAATGATCATTAATCAAACTGTCAAACAAAGGATTCTGGACAATAAAATAATTTATTATTCTTTTTTACATCCACAAAATTAAAACAGCACATCTATATGCATAATACACTGGTGTAATGATTTAAAAACAGTTTCAACTAAAAATGTAAACTAAAATACCAAATCGCTTCATGAAATATTCCCCACCCATCCACATCTCCTTTATGTTAACCCTTTACCATACAATCCCAAGTTTTAACAATCCTGAGCAGGAAGGCTTTTGAAAACCTTGTGGGAAAAGGAGAAAATGCTGGTTACCAGCATTTTCTCCTTTTCCCACAATGCTTTCTACCCTACTATAGAACTTCCATCCATTTGTCCCCATCTTGAATTTGCCCTCTGGTAAGGTTTAAAGTTAGAAAGAGTATAAACATTGTTGATTGGGAAAGGGTTAACCTTTTAACAAGTGATCCCGTTTTTATGTCACTGAAGAAGATGGCTTCTGAATATATTGTAGGAAAAAGAGAAAATACTTGAAACCAGCCTGGGTTCGTATTT
Source organism: Tridacna crocea (assembly GCA_943736015.1). Classification (NCBI taxonomy): domain Eukaryota; kingdom Metazoa; phylum Mollusca; class Bivalvia; order Cardiida; family Cardiidae; genus Tridacna; species Tridacna crocea. The sequence continues at coordinate 25,750,218 of OX031069.1, forward strand.
ACCAACATTCTTAAGAACATTCTTAGTCTTATTCTTCAGAATTTTATCAATGTGAAAGAAACAGAACTTCTGACTGGCTAAACCATTTGCTTTAGCCCATCAGAAGTTCTGGTTCTTTCACAGTCAGAAAATCTTAAAGAGCAAGACAAGGAATGTTCTTAACTCTTTACCACACAATCCCAACTTTAAACGACCCTGAGAAAGGAGCCTTTGGAAAAAATTGTGGGAAAAGGAGAAAATGCTGGTAACCAGCATTTTCTCCTTTTCCCACAATGTTTTCTACCCTTCCCAAACCAGATTTCAGTTTTTCAGTCACATTTGTCATATGCAAATGCTTTCAATTTGAATCAGTCTAAAATTTTTTTGTGTGGTAAAGAGTTAAGAATGGTTGGTGAATACAGACCCAAAATTTTCTTCTTTACCCTTAGCCAAGAAAAAGAAAAAAAAAAAGAAAAAAGATTTTAACAATTCCAAGCAAAATCTTACCAATTGAGCAATTTATCATCTGCAAGTCCTTAAAAATAGATCAGTCATACCCTTTATCGTACAATCTCGACTTTAAACAACACTGAAAAAGTGAGTTTTAGAAAACGCAGTAGGAAAAGGAGAAAATGATGGTTACCAGTATTTCCACCTTTTCAAACAACGTATTCTACCTTCCAAAAACAATTTTTTATTGAGTCATATTTAATTTGTTGTCTGCAAGTGCTTTGGATTTCAAAAAGTCTAAAATTTTATTGTATTTTACCAAACAAAAAAATTCTAAGACTGGTCCAAATTGAAAGCATTTGCAGAAGACAAAATAAAGATGACTGAAAAAGTAAAATTTGGTTTTGTAAGGATAGAAAACACTGTGGGAAAAGGAGAAAATGCTGGTTACCAGCATTTTCTCCTTTTCCCACAGTGTTTTCAAAATGCTTCTTTCTCAGGGTCGTCAAAAGTCAGGATTGTGTGGTAAAGAGTTAAGATTATGGCATATTTATTCCAAGTAACACAACAGGTTTAACTGGCCATACAATTTTCAATTCTCAGACTTTATTCTACATTTATAAAGAAACAACTTCATTCAGCTTCTATCAAACACTCCCAATGTCCGCTTCCCCAAAACATAACCTGTACTCATACCATGATCTACTGGTATACTGTTTCAAATGGCTGACCTCAGTCAAAACAGGAATCAAACCTTAAGCTTCTAATTTGAAAGGCAAACAATCTAGCCTTCACTCATTACCAAACGACAAAATTTTAGGTTTGTCCAAATCTAAAGCACTGCGGACGAAAAAATAAAAGTGAATGAAAATTTGAAATTTCCTTTGGGAAGGGAAGAAAACATTGTAGGAAAAGGAGAAAATGCTGCTTACCAGCATTTTCTCCTTTTCCCACAATGCTTTCAAAAGGCTTTTTTCTTAGGTTCGTAAAAAGTAGGGATTGTGTGGTAGTGGGTTAAACCACAGTCTTCCACTGTAAGTCATTAAAGAATATTTAAGGAAGAAAGCAAATGCTTTTATAAAGCAAATTCTCCTTTCTCTTACATGTATTCCATTTCATGCAAGGAACGTTCCCTTAGCGTTTCCTCATTTGTGTTCCTTGAGAAAATATTTCTTTTAGTCTACAGTTAGTTTGTATAGTTACAGCTTGAAATTACGATATATTGGAAAGAATGAGAACCGATACAGTATTAAATAGTTATCACATATAAATACCCTTATTTCTAAAATTTAAAAAAAAAGCCATTTTTGTAGCCATTACAAATTTTCTTATCTTACATATGTGACCCGTCACACAAAAAAATGACAATCTGGGAATTCGGTACATCAGATGGATGAAAACAGATCAAAGATAGTGCAGGTCAACAGCTGTTAATTAAAAAATGATTGTATAATTACACAGAAAAATATTATGAAAGCAAAAAGTGTCAATACTAGTCAGCCTGCACAATCTGCGCAGTCTGACCAGGGTTGACATTTTTTGCAGTTCCCATATGGTCCCTTTTTGTGTGATGGGTCACAAATGCTTATTGAAAGTATTTTCCTCTTTTTTTCGTCAAAAAGGTTATTCCTAAGTGACATGAAAACACTGGATTAAAGGTAAAGGCTTAACATAAAGTCATCAGTCAATTGCCTGTATTCCTACTCCTGATCATCTTCGCAAGCCAAGGCTGACGATTCACTACGCTACTCTACCTTTGGCGGATCCAGCTTGATTTTTACATTCCCCTGGAATGCTTTTTCATTGGATGCAGCCAGCTCTAACAGCAACGAATGAAATCGCTTGTATCATTTCAACAAGGTCGCTACCTTTCGAATAGAAGGTAAACATGGAAACCCATGTGGATGTATGCTTATCACTTCATGTGTATTCGTAAGTGGCTTGTAAAACAATCTTTCATTGGCTTTTAGAAATATGATGTAAAGGGGCTAATTACCAGCATCAAATAGAGGGCCCATTGCAGGAATCTCGAAATCGGGCTCAATCAGCCAAGGTAAGATCCATGTAGTGATCGTAACTTGGCTCGCGAAGATGACTCCTGATTTAAAGGCAAGGTTGAATGACTGTTTTTCTGTCAATTAACTCATTACCCAATGACAAAATTTTAGACATGTCAAAATTGAAAGCATTTGCAGACAACAAAATAAAAGTGACTGAAAATAAGATTTTTTTTATGAAGGGTAGAAAATATTGTGGGAAAAGGAGAAAATGCTGGTCACCAGCATTTTCTCCTTTTCCCACAATGTTTTCTAAAGGCTTCTTTCTCAGGGTCATCAAAAGTAGTGATAATGTGGTAATTGGTTAAACTGTTAAAACTGATGACAGTTGCAAAGCTGAGGTTTACAGTTAAATTTAAGACCAAGGCTTTATTTGAATCCGATGCACTCTTTACCACATGAAAACCCACAGCTTAATATTTTGCATACTTTTAAATCTGGCTTAAAATTGCAAAAGCTTTCTTTGTAAGATTAGAAAACATTGTGGGAAAAGGACAGAATGCTGGTAACCAGCATTTTCTCCTTTTCCCACAATGCTTTCGAAAGCTTTCATTCTCAGGGTGCTTTAAACTTGGGACTGTATAGTAAAGAGTTAAAGGAACTATCCTTTTACCACACAATCCCAACTATTGACGACCCTGAGAAAGAAGCCTATAGAAAAACATTGTGGGAAAAGGAGAAATGCTGGTAACCAGCATTTTCTCCTTTTCCAACAATGTTTTCTATCCTTCCCAAAACAAATTTCAGTGTTTCAGTCTCACATATTTTGTCGTCTGCAAATGCCCTCAATTTGGACAAGTCTAAAATTTTGTCATTTGGTAAAAAGCTATAGTTTATCACTAATGTGCTTTCATGTCACAGAAATTGGTTGGTCTGATTCACAGAAATTACACTCATACCTGAAGGTCTGTGTTTCCAAATATTCTTGCCAATAATACATGTAAATACATACAGTTATATGGTTGAAAGAAACTGTCACTTTCTTGCCTTTTGAAATAAAATTTTATCAAATTCACATAAAGTTAATGTTTTAAACCTTTACCACACAACAAAACAAGCAGATTTGCTTAACTTGAAAGCATCAGCAGATGACAATTCAAACATGGCTCAAAAGATGTAGTTTGTCTTTGATAGGGGAGAAAACATTGTGGGAAAAGGAGAAAATGCTGGTTTGCCAGCATTTTCTCTTTTTTGCCAACACTTTTGTCAAAAGGCATTTTTCTCAGGGGTGTAAAAAGTCAGGATTGTATGGTAAATGGTTAAGCTTTCATATAAGTCTGGCATAATAACAATTTGCAAGACTTGTTTAACCCATTACCGCACAATCCCTACTTTAAACGCCCCTGCGAAAGAAACCTTTAGAAAACATTGTGGGAAAAGGAGAAAATGCTGGTAACCAGCATTTTTTCCTTTTCCCACAATGTTTTCTACCCTTCACAAATCAAATTTCCAATTTTCGGTTACTTTAATTTTGTCGTCTGCAAATGCTTTCGATTTGGACAAGCCTAAAATTTTGTTGTTTGGTAATGAGTTAAAGCTTTACTAAATGAACAAATTTTAGACTGAAAGCATTTGCAGATGACAAAATAAAAGTACTTGAAAATTTGAAATTTATTTTGGGAATGGAAGAAAGCGTTGTGAGAAAAGGAAAAAATGCTGGTTACCAGGATTTTCTCCTTTACCTACAATGTTTTCAAAAGGCTTCTTGCATAGTGTCATTAAAAGTCGGGATTGTGTGGTAAAGGGTTGATAAGATTTTAACTGAACAGTTGAACAGTTCGCAACCTATCTTTCCGTGCATTAAAAACATGTTCAAAGCATTTAAATTAAGAGTACCAAATGTAGTGCCAATGCTCAGCTACAGTTGCCTTTTCAGTGAAAATTCAAAGTCAAAAAATGGGCAAAAATATTTTGGGGTACTCTTCTCCTCTTATGTGGGTTTCCCATTTCATAGTCAAAAACAAGTCCAAGTTTGAATTAAATTTCTTAACTCTTTACCACACGAGAAAATTTTAGACTGGTTCAAATCGAGAGCGTTTGAAGCCGACAAAATAAAGGTGACAGAAAAATTAAAATTTGGTATAGGAAGGGTAGAAAACACTGTGGGAAAAGGAGAAAATGCTGGTTACCAGCATTTTCTCCTTTTCCCACAGTGTTTTCAAAAGGCTTCTTTCTGAGGGTTGTTAAAAGTCGGGATTGTGTAGTAAAGAGTTAAGCAATTATACAGATATGTGAAAATCTCACATTTGTCTAACAAAAAGGACAAAAAAGTTTACACATATTTATGTTACATCAATTGAGAAAAACTTTCTTAGAATTTATACTAATCCCTCTTGATTCTGCTTCCTGGAAAATACACCACTACCCGCACCACATAATATTATGTGAGCCAATGAAAAGTCCCAAAAGTTGACGATGACTCCTGGGTATTGAACTTGGGTCTTATAGTTACGAGGCCGACCTTTTAACTCACAACCACGGACACACCAACCACTTCAGGGCTATGACGATGTATCAGTATTTTCTTAGAAAACAGCCATAGAATTTGAGAACTAGTGGTGATAACAGATAAAACAACATGCAGTATATACACTATATACACATAGTATAATTATATACATGTACAACAAAAGCTAAACTAAAATGACACCTGAAGATTATCACAATTTTGAAAGACTAATATATTGAACAAAAAACTAAAACACTAACTTTTGAACATAATGATACTTACAACTTAGCATTTTTTCTTCCGAACTCACTGCTCCACATTCCTGTCTTTTAACCCTTTCCCAAACGACAAATTTTGGACTTTTCCAAACTGAAAGAGTTTGCAGACGACAATTTTAGATTTTGAGAAAATTGCAGAAAGTTCTCAAAAAGGGTAGAAAACACTGTGGGAAAAGGAGAAATTGCTCGTTATGAGCAATTTCTCCTTTTCCCACAGTGTTTTCAAAAAACTTTTACTGCAGACACGTAAAAACCAGGGCTTGTTTGGGAAAGGGTTAATGAACAACTGGTAAAACAGATTCGAAATTAATGCTAGTAACCAGCATATTATTCCTTTCAACCCTATTTACTCTAACCCAAACGACAAAATTTTACACTTGTCCAAATTGAAAGCATTTGCAGAAAAAAAATTAAACATAACTAAAAAATTAGAATTTGTTTTGGGAAGGATAGAAAACTGTAGGAAAAGGAGAAAATGCTGCTTACCAGTGTTTTCTCCTTTTCCCACAATGTTATCAAAGGCTTCCTTTTTCAGGGTCATTAAAAGTCGGGATTGTGTGGTAAAGAGTTAACTCGCTACTCTACAATCCTGTCTTTTAATGACCACATGATAAAACCCCATTAAAAACAATGCTGGTAACCAGCATTTCCGTCCTTTTCCACGATGTTTTATCCCCCATCAAACACAATTCCAAGAATTTGACCCATTCTTTTTGTTGTCTGCTAATCCTTTCAATTTTGATAGATGACTATAAAGTTTTGGGGTTTTTGTATTTGAGAGTTAAAGCTTCTACAGTTTAAAAATGTAAGCCATGGGTAATGGAAGCATTTGTAGATGACAAAGTAAATGTAGCTCAAAAGCTGAAATCTGTCTTTCACAGGGTAGAATACATGTTGGGAAAGACTGACATGGTAGTTACAGCAGCCTGTGTTTTCTTATCCCCCATATTTTCAAATTCTGTCTGTTTTAGAGTTTAAATACTCAGGATAATTTGTTAAAAAGTTAAACCCTTTACCAAACAATTCCTAGTTTTTACGACCCTGAGATAGAAGCCTTTTGAAAACATTGTGGGAAAAAGGAGAAAATGCTGGTAACCAGCATTTTCTTCTTTTCCCACAATGTTTTCTTCCCTGCCGGGAACAATTTCAATTTTTGAGCTGTGTTTATTCTGTCATCTGCAAGTGCTTTAAATTTAGACCTGTGTAAAATTTTGTCGTTTGGCAAAGAGCTTACCATTTTATTGCAGTAACATCTTTTTCATATCAAGAAACATGCAAATACTAATTAATTAACCTTTTTTACTCTCTTCTTCAATCCTTTCAATCTATACAAGGGTTTTCTTGCCTCTTCATCGACTCTTGAACAAACAGTTTGATCTTAAATAACCCTGAGGGAGAAAGATTTTGAAAACATTGTTAGAACAGGAGAAATCATGCTAAACCAGCATTTCTCCATTTCCCACTATGTTTTTTAACCATTCAAAGACAGAATTAGTTGAGGCATTGTTTGCAAATACTTTCAGTTCAGAGAAGTTTAATCCTTTACCAAACAATCCCTTGTTTTTATGACCCTGGATATGGAGGCTTTGAAAACAGTGTGGGAAAAGGAGAAAATGCTAATAACAAGTGTTTTGTGCAAATCATCATTTAAGCCACTTTTAATTTGTCGTCTGCAAATGCTTTCAATTTGGTTTAGTCCAAAATTTGGTTGTTTGGTGAAGGGTTAACCAGCATTTTTCCCCTTTTCAAATTTTTTTTTCTCTCTTGTAATTTGAGCAACATTTAATTAACTCTTTACCAAACAACAAATTTAATTTATAAAGTAGTCCAAATTGAAAGCATTTGCAAATGACAAAATAAACGTGACGGAAAATTCGAAACTTGATTTCGGAAGAGTAGAAAACATGGTGGGAAAAGGAGAAAATGCTGGTTACCAGCATTTTCTCCTTTTCCCACAATGTTTTCAAAAGGCTTCTACCACAGGGTCGTTAAAAGTCAGGAGTGTGTGGTAAAGAGTTAAAAGTCAGCAAGTACTTTCAATTCTGAAAAAAGTCTAAGTTCTGTTATCTGGCAAGGGATTAAATGAGCACAATATCAAAATCCAAATTTCAAAAGACACAAAGCTGTTGGCACTTTACTCAAATCCATCTATCTACTTCCCAGTATCTTGTTTACCGTCATTAAAATCTTCCTCTTCTATATTCGGCATAGTGGGTGTGCCCCCGGGGGAGGGCGTAACTTGGGGTGTATCATGGCGTTGCCACAAAGCTCTCGCTCTAATATCATCTAAAGTTTCATAGCCAAAGCCCCTTGCTCTTCGTGTCCGTAAATCATGCATGTATAGTGCACTGATGCTCATTTCTGCTGACAGCATTTCAATCTGACCCTCGTCATAGTGAGTTTGTGACACAGACCCTGGGTGACTTATCAGAGAGGTTGGGGGTTGGATGCCAGATTGTGACTGTGCTGATAGACCAGGAAGGCTCATCAGATGCCCCTGGGTGCTTGTCATCGGGCTTCCTACGCCTGGGATTATAGAACCCCCAGATCCAGATAAGGGTCCTTCACAATGAGAAACTGCTCCTCGAAGTTTAGGGGCTGCAAAATAGTTTAATCATACATTAATCCTTCATCAAACAAAACTTTCAAAGTTCTCACAGGGCACAGCATTCAAAATTATTGCAGATAAAGGAGAAATTACTCACAATGATCAATTAGTCATTTTTCCACAATGGTTAAGATATCATCTACAGCAGATGTTTTCCTTCCTGAGATATTTCTAGATTTTGGCGTTTAGTTTAAACATATTTATTTTACATCGATTGAGAAACAAGTTCTGACAACTTATACTAATCTCTCTCAATTCTGCTACCTGGGAACAACACCAGTACTCGCGCTGGAAGTGTGGGCCAATGAAAAATCCCAAAGTTGACATCAGCTCCCAGAAATCGAACTCCGGACCTTTTGGTTATGAGGCCCACGCTCTACCTCACGACCACAGACTCCGTATCAATTAACTCTCCACCACGTAATCCTACTTTCACTTTGTACAGAGCCTATGAAAGGAAGCTTTAAAAAAACTCTTTAGAAATGTAGAAAATGTTGGTAACCAGCATTTTGTTCATTCTTTAGTGTTTTCTTCCGTATCAGAGAACTCTTGTATATCTGTATCCATTTCAAATTTGTCACCAGCAGATGCTTACAATTTAGAAGAGTCCAAAATTTGTCCTTTTAGACAAGATTGAAAAACCTCAAAAAAGTGTGCACAGTAATGATTATATTCTTACTGAGTGGGGAAAAAAACCAGCACTGCATCTAGGTGCCAATGCTTGGCTGAAAGTTTTATAGGCTTCTCTTTTAAAAGTTAACCCATTACCACACAATCCCTACTTTTGATGACCCTGAGAAAGAAGCCTGTAGAAAACATTGTGGGAAAAGGAGAAAATGCTGGTAACCAGCATTTTCTCCTTTTTCCACAAACTTTTCTACCCTTCCCAACACAAATTTCAAATTTTGAGTCACATTTAATTAATCATCTGTAAATTACTTTCGATTTGGACAAGCCTAAAGTATTGTCGTTCGGTAATGAGTTAAAAACTTGTTTAAGTTTGAAGTGAACATCTTCCTTAATAACAGAGATATTACAAAATACCAGAGTTTTTGCATACTGACATCAATGACGACAATTCCGCTACCAGGGTCATGACAATAACTCGTTGGTTTAAAAAAAAAAAGCCAAGCTCAAAATGAAACGGATGTTCCCAGTTTTCTTTATACTCATCTCAAAATCTTACTTTTATCTCTGAGAATGAAAGCTTTTGGAAACATTGTAGGAAAAGGAGAAAATGCTGGTAACCAGCATTTTTTTCTTTTCCCACAATGATTTCTACCCTTCCCAAATTGAATTTCAAATTTTTATCCTCATTTATTTTGTTGTCTGCAACTGCTTTCAATTTGGACCAGTCTAAAATTTTGTCGTTTGGTAAAGAGTTAAATAAATTGTCTGACTCATTTCTCAAAAACTGATGTGTACTTGGACCTAGTAAAAATTGGAAGAGAAATTTTCTCACCTTGCCCATATGGGGCACCAGATATATTCACAGAAGGTGAGAGCATAGCACTCTGTCCTGTAATGCTGGAAACCATACTGTTGTACTGAAAGAAATATGTTAACAAAACATGATGGAACGCAACTGTGTCCTGTGAGAAATATGTTTTGAACAAAACATAAAATCAGCATGTTAGTTTACTCTGCAAAATATACTACTCAAACTTTGCTAGGGATCACCCTAAAAGATTCACCTTAAATATATATTTGGCATGTATCTTGTATGCGACATTGCCACACTGATCAATAAAATGACCAGTGAAAATGGATCTTTAAGTCTTTACCTCATGATGCCGACTGTTAATGACACTGAGAAAGAAGCCTTTGGAAAACATTGTTGGGAAATGGATACCAGCATTTTCTCCTTTTCCAACAATGTTTTCTACCCTATGACAGACAGCATGGTGCATGTAGCATATAGTTTTTGGTCAGCAAATGCTTTCAACTTGGACAAATCTAGAATTCTACAATATTAAAGAGTTTATGCAAAACTGTTGTAACATATAAACCAATACAGAAATAGGTAAGTGATCCCTATCAATGTTTGAGAAATATATTATAAATAACATGATACTTAATGACTTTGAAACATTACTGAAATGCAGGAAATATCATATATAATACATGATATCAACACATTAGTGTAATGTACAAAATAGAATGAAAATAACACAATACCTCAAAATTTCAAGTTCTAATAACCCTGACCAAACAGACTTTCTAAAACATTGTGGAGAAAGGAGAAGATGCTTCATTCTCTTGTTTTTCCACATTGTCTTCTTCCCTTTAACTCATTAGCAAATGACAATATTTAAAGCTTGTCCAATTCGAAAGCATTAGCAGAAGACAAAATAAAAGTGGCTGAAAATTTCAAATTCGTTTTGTGAAGGGTAGAAAACATTGTGGCAAAAAGGAGTAAAAGCTGGTTTCCAGCATTTTCTCCTTTCCCCACAATGTTTTCTAAAGGCTTCTTTCTTAGGGTTGTCAAAAGCAGGGATTGTGTGGTAATGGGGTTAAAACACACATTTCACCATTTGAGTCACTTTCATTGTATTGTCTGCAAATCCTTCCAAGTTGAACAAAACCAGATTTACAAATCTGGCAAAGCGTTCATAAATGACTGTACTGTAAGAATTATCATAACCAAAACATAACATCAACACATTCTTAGCAGCAGATCACATTTCGCCGCAAGCCAGGTTTAATCCATTACCACACAGCCAAATTTTAGACCTATTCAAATTGAAAGCATTTGCAGACGACAATTTCAGAGTGGCTCAAATGGTGCAGTTTTACTTTGATAGTGCAGAAAACCTTGTGGGAAAAGGAGAAAATGCTGGTTACCAGCATTTTCTCCTTTTCCCACAAAGTTTTCAAAGGGCTCTTTCCTCAGGGGTGTTAAAAGTCGTCATTGTGTGGTTAAGGATTAAAACCCTGTCCCAGTGACTGTCATAAATCCTGAGAGAGAATTATATCAGGGGACTAACTGAGTTAAATACAGTTTTAACAGTTTAGGTCATATCATAGCGGTCAGTGCACCTACCCATGCATTTCCTGGTCTTCTCATAACAGTACTGACACAACTTTTCTTTCCAAGACAATTTCCCAATTTCTTTACTGAACTATCTTGGAAAGCTAGATCATAGAAATTGAAACCCGTGATCTCTATATTAGATGCCATATAGGTCGTAAGCTAAGGTATTGCCATACTTGGTGCATATTCAGCCTCAGTGTTACCTTGACTATATCCTCAAAGAGTAATTCAAGGTAATGGTGAGTCGCATGATCGACCAATTTAGCCCATTATTACGTTATGCCAAGATTTAATGATCATGAAAAGGACCTTTAAGAAAAAAAATGTGGAAACAGAGAAAATGCGTGGAACCAGCATTCTCTTCTTTTTCACAATGTTTTCTATCCTATCAAAGTAAGAAATCATCCATTAACCCTTTACCATACAATGACAACTATTGACGACCCTGAGGTAGAAGCCTTTTGAAAACATTGTGGGAGAAGAAGAAAATGCTGGTAACCAGCATTTTCTCCTTTTCCCACAATGTTTTCTACCCTTCACAAATCAAATTTCGATTCTTCAGTGACATTTATTTTGTCATCTGCAAATGCTTTCAATTTGAGACCGTCTATAAATTTGATGTTTGGTAAAAGAGTTAAGCAACAACGTTCAATATGTTGTCTACACATGCTTTCAATTTGATCAAGGCCGAAATTTATCATATGGTGAAAAGCTATGGCAGTTTACATTTCAGGAAAAAAAGTCCACCCTTTTCTCACTCACAATGTCCTAATACAGCAAAATATAAACTTTATTTACCCCGAGTCCAGTGGCTGCGCTGGGCAACATACTGTGAAATCCAATCTGGGAATGGAAAGCACTCATCGAGGACATGTCTTTTTGAACTACAACAGATAGCAACAAGACAAAAGTTTTAAAAATGTAACGATAAAAAATGCCTCCTTTCTAATATTCCTTTGGAATGAAACAAACGTCATGGGGTAGTTATACTCTTTACCAAACTACAAATTTTTGGACTGGACCAAATGCAAAGCATCTGCAAATTAAATCTTGTTAATATGATGATTTCAGACTTTTGATAGGGTAGAAAATATTGCGGGAAAAGGAGAAAATGCTGGTTACCAGCATTTTCTCCTTTTCCCTCAATGTTTCTATAGGCTTCTTTCTCAGGGTCTTTAAAAGTCGAGATTGTGTGGTAGAGTTAAAAGAGTAGAAATCAAAACATCATAATGAAGAATGTGCAGTTTTTCATGTCATCAATATGCAATTTTCCACAAACAGTCCATCCTAAACTTAACAAGAACAATGCATGCGGGTGCCATCGCCCAAGCTGCAAGCCCTTGATTTTCAGTCAAAATTTTAAGTTGAAAAAGAATAACTTTGTCAAAATATTTTGGTGGCTGTCTGCTCTTAATGCATGAGTTCCAAAATGATAGTTGACCCATTACCACACAATCCCTACTTTTGACGCCCCTGAGAAAGAAGCCTTTAGAAAACACTGTGGGAAAAGGAGAAAATGCTGGTAACCAGCATTTTCTCTTTTTCCCACAATGTTTTCTACCCTTCACAAAACAAATATCAAATTTTCAGTCACTTTTATTTTGTCATCTGCAAATGCTTTTGATTTGGACAAACCTAAAATATTGTCGTTTGGTAATGAGTTAACGACTTGTCCAAGTTTCTTAGTGAATATCTTCAGTAATAATAAAGATATTCCAAAATGTCACAGTTTTGTACCAGAGGAAGAAGCAATGGCTCCGTCAATAACTTGTTTTCTTTGAAAAACACCCAGCTAAAAATCACCTAAAAGACAATCAAAATGTGCTTGTCTAAGACATTTTTTACCTTGTCATTTCAGCATACAATCCTGACCCTGGGCCTGACCTGACGTCATATGGAAACATTGTGGGAGAGATGAGAAAAAGCTGTTAACCAGCAGTTTTTTTCTTTACCCAAAATGTTTGTTGAAAGTCTGGATTGTGTTCTATAGGGCTTAGCAAGTACACTCTTTACCAACAGTAAAGTTGTATACTGACAAATTTTGGACTCAACCAAATTGAAAGCATCTGCAGACAAATTAACCCTTTACCAAACAATCCCTGGTTTTTACGACCCTGAGATAGAAGCCTTTTGAAAACATTGTGGGAAAAGGAGAAAATGCTGGTAACCAGCATTTTCTCCTTTTCCCACAATGTTTTCTACCCTGTTTGAAACAAATTCCAATTTTTGAGTTTAGTTGATTTTGTCGTCTGCATGTGCTTTAAATTTGGACCAGTCTTAAATTTGGTCATTTGGTAAAGGGTTAAAAAAGTTAAAATGATGATTTCCAGCTTTGATAAAGCAGGAAATATTGCATGAACAGAAGGAAATACTGATTTTTACACAGCCTTTTGTTAAGGGTTGTTAAACTCAGGATGGTAATGTAAAAGGTTAGGAAATTTTTTTCAAAAAAAGAATATACTACCTTGTTCTTTAATTTCATTCAGGAAGAGACTGCAATTTTCTGGAGGCTTCCATTCTGGATTTGTCAACTGTGAAATGAAATACAAAAAAAAAATATTTAACTCTCTCCAAGATGACATTAGATACAAAGATGTCGCTTTACCAATGGGACTGGTCTGAGAAATGTTGGAGAATTTTTAAGGAGAATGGGATTAATGGTATCTGTGTCAGTAGAGGTTTCTTGCTAAGGGTTGTAACTACAACAGATTGTTTAAAAGAGGTCTAAGTATAGTTCAGATGGAAAGCAAAATCCACAAAAATAATTCTACATAGTTCAAAAGAAATGAAAAAGCCAAAATGCAATCAATCTAACAAGAGGGCTATGATGGCCCTGTATCGCTCTATTGGCAATAAGTAAAAACACTACGAGCCAAACATTACAATATCTGGCCAATTGGTTCAAACTTGAGGAGATACAATTTTTTTTTATTTTACATAAGATCCTACCAGAAAGTTATGACCCCTGGGCAAAGCCTATTTTTAACGCAAAATGCGCAAAGCTATAATTACTTGAATCCTGGTGGAGGTTCACAAGATAAAGCCTCATACCAAATAATACAGGTCCAGAATGTTTGGTTATAAACAAGAAGATTTTCAAAGTTTTCTCAATAAAAGGCCCTGTAAAATATGGGACCCATGAGACAGGGCTAAATTTAGTAGCCCTAGTCTTTATTGTGATTAGTAACAAGATGATTTATAAAGTTTTCACCACAAAAGCCCATGTAAAACTTGTGACCACTGGTATTGGGACAAACTTGACCTCAAGGCTATGATTTGGACCCTCCTGGCAGAGGCCCACTAGATAAAGCTACACACAAAATTTGGTAGTCCTAGGCCTTATGGCTAGGCACAAGTAGATTTTTAAAACATTCCCAATATGAGCCTATATAAACTTGTGACCCCCGGGGCTGGGCCAAATTTGACCCCAGGGCTATAATTTGGGCACTCTTGGTAGACAACCACTTGATAAAAATGCATGCCAAATTTGGTAGCCCTAGGCTCTATGGCTTGGTACGAGAAGATTTTCTAAAGTTTTCCCAATATAAGCCCATGTAAAACTTGTGACCCACGAGGCCATGCCAAATTTAACCCAAGGCCTATAATTCGGGCACTCTTAGTAGACAACCACTTGATAAAGATGCATGCCAAATTTGGCAGCCCGAGGCCCTATAGCTAGGTACCAGAAGGATTTTAAAGTTTTCCCTATATAAGCCCATATAAAACTTGTGACCCCCAGGGCCTGGCCAAATTTGACCCTAAGGCTATAATTTGGGCACCCTTGGTAGACAACCACTTGTTAAAGATACATGCCAAATTTGGTAGCCCTAGGCCTTACAGCTAGGTACTGGAAGGATTTTAAAGTTTTCCCTATATAAGCCCATATAAAACTTGTGACCCACGGGGCGGGTGCCAATTTTGATCCCAGGGCTATTATTTGAAGGAACTTGGTAGAAGTCCACTAGATAAAGCTACAAACCAAATTTGGTAGCACTACGCCTTATGGTTTCAGAGAAGAAGATTTCTAAAAATTTTCAATAATTTTTAGTTTTGTTGCCATGGCAACCAGAGTTTTTGAAGGAATAAAATTATTTTAAAGAATTCTGAAGAGGACCATGGCATGATCATTTCTGTAAAGTTTCATCAAAATTGGATGGGTAGTTTCAGAGAAGAAGATGTTTGAAGTAAAAGTTAACGCACACACGCACGGACGTACACACGACGGACACCAGGCCATGACATAAGCCCACTGGCCTTTGGCCAGTGGAGCTAATATTCAATGCCTAAACATTTCTATTCTGACAGTAAAAGCTGGTCTAATAATTACAAAATAAAAACAAAGTCATGCTCTCCTGAACAGCGATTTTTTTTCCACGTAATAAATTTTTAGACTTGCCCAAATTCATAGAATCGCAAAAAAAAAAATTCTAAAAGTGTCTCAAAATTTAAATTTGTTAAATGAAGATAATTCTGTCATGCCCGAAAGTAAATATCCTGTGATTGCTTCTGGCACAGATATAGTTTCTGGTTGATAGTTGTACAAAGTTTCAACACAATAACCACAAAACCAAAGGAGGAGTTTGCAAGTCCAAAGAGAGATGGATGAACAGAAAGGCAAGTACCCGGTACTGGCAAAGCCTCAAGAACATTACATTTGCAGGGCTACGGTAAAAATACCAGTTCATATTCTTAATCCTTTACCCAATAATGCATTTCTATGGTATCACTAATTGACCCTAAATTATAGCAAGGATGAAGCTGTTTCTTAAGTGTATATGACACCTTTTGATAGCATAGAAAACATTGTTGCAAAAGGTGAAATTTCTCGTCACAAGCAATTTCATCTTTTGCCACAATGTTTTCCAAACGCTCCTACAAGCAATGCATAGAAATGAGTATCTATGGAGTAAAGGGTTAATTACACAAATATTAAAAGGTTTGTTTGAGGTGACTTTTTGTCGAACACCACCCAGATTTTGTTGCAAAAAAAAACTCTCTCCGAACTTTATAATACAATTTTACATGTATAATGTTTGAATCTCATTAATGAGAAACTAGTTTTATGTTTTCAGAAAGAAAAGATATTCTACATTAATGATCCAAATGCAGCAAAAAAATCTATGTTAGGCCTTGAAATGCATTAAAACTTAAATCCTACCATTTAACCCATTACCACACAATCCCTACTTTTGATGCCTCTGAGAAAGAAACCTTTAGAAAACATTGTGGGAAAAGGAGAAAATGCTGGTAACCAGCATTTTCTCCTTTTCCCACAATGTTTTCTAACCTTCAGTGACTTTAATTTTGTCATCTGCAAATGCTTTCCATTTGGACAAGCCTAAAATATTGTCGTTTGGTAATGAGTTAAAGATATGGTAAATATTACAAAGATTATAACCAAGTGTTAGTTGCTGATATAAAATGAATTTTAAAATCAGACAAAAAGAAAACAAAAGACAGAATGACCAGCAAATATTAACTTTTGTTTTGAATTTAATTTCTCAGACACCCACTAACTCTTCGACTTACCCTACAATAACAGATTATCATCTTCACAATAACTGCCACACCCTTAAATCATATGATTTAATCTAAATGAATTAAATGCCTACATTGTTCACTTTTTGCAATTTGAGAAAACTAGAGCTGTCACTAATGTGACTTCATAACCCCGCCAGCCAGACAGAAACAGGCAATTACTAGTATTTTATACACAGACGAACACACGGACGTACAGAAACACAGACAGACACACACACGGACAGACAGGCTGATTCAAGTATACCCCTGAAAACATTTGTTTTGCGGGGGTATAATTAAAAAAAAAAAAACTTACGTGGAAATGCATTAGAGACATTTCAACTTTACCATCCTCTCCTTGTTCTGCCATGCTTGCTTTTGTGGATTCTTCTTTGGTCCACTGGAATAGTAATATTTTTGGGTAAATAATGGCGTGGATCATGATACTCAACAAAGATTATCTGGGCAATACCACTGACAATCCCATATACAACTCTGCCTGAGCACTTCCCCCATACAAAACTTACCCTGGGATAATTCTCCTGAAAAGCTTCTCTGTATTCTACCATATTTGCCTTGGTGGTCTCCTTTAACTTATTACCAAAAGACAATTTTTTAGGCTTGTCCAAATTGAAAGCATTTGCAGACGACAAAATAAAAGTGACTGAAAATATGAAATTTGTTTTGTGAAGGACAGAAAACATTGTGGGAAAAAGAGAAAATGCTGGTTACCAGCATTTTCTCCTTTTCCCACAATGTTTTCTATAGGCTTCTTTCTCAGAGTCGTCAAATTCAATGCATCTGCTTATTGCAGTTTTGAAACTGAGTACAAATGAACTTAAGTTCTCTCAAAGGGTGGAAAACATCGTGAGAATAAGAGAAAATGCTAGTTACTTCTTTTTTAGGATTCAAACTTGTGACAGTGAAGTAAACTGTCAACAGAAATACAACTGTATGGTTTCATGTAACCTCTTTCTTGAGATCCTGAAACTTAGGAATGAGTGGTAAAGGGCTATGGAAAAAGAACAAAATGACAGTCACTGGCATTATCTCATTTTTCAAACCCATTTTTCTGAAGGTTTGAATGATCATTGAGACAATGAATTGTTTGGAAAAGGATTAACATACTTGTGGATTTCCATGTTTTTTAACATCCATCTCCGCAAAAGAGCAGACATCCCCAACCCCTACAACATCTACCGTAAAGTTGTGGAAGAAATCAACGATATCACTGGCTTTGTGTCGAAATTTGAAAATCAACATCAGTGGTGTAATTATAGGACTAAGTAACTCTTCGACAAGATACACCTGAAAAATAGTAAAAACAGTATTAAGAAACTATTTGTTCTCATATACAACTTCAATAATATGTTTTCTGCATCATCAGCATGGATTCAATTCAATTGTACATTTGTTAAAATCAACACCATGAAATTGAATACATTGTGGACTTTTTTTTTTAATAGCTGTATAGATTTTTAATTCAACTGTACAATTACTTCAAATAACAAGCAGCATAACTCCAATCCAATTGTATACATGTTTTTTTCCAACTCAAAAGCACATATTTCCATCTAACTGCATATTGCTCTTTCTCTTACTTTCTAATTAACAGCATCTAAATTCAAACAAAGTATAACAAGTTCCATATACTGTAGCAGATTACTACCTACAAACCATTATTTTTTGTCTTTCAGCCTTTATTTTTGAAAACATCATAGCAAAAGGACACAACCCTAACTGTTTGGTTAGTTATCAAGTTGTAACCATTTTCCTCATAGTCATGTTTCTTATCTTTTTTCAAGTTGATTAACACTTTACAACACAATCCCCACTTTTTACGACCCTATGAAAGAAGTGTTTTGAAAACATTGTGGGAAAAGGAGAAAATGCTGGTTACCAGCATTTTTCTCCTTTTCCTACAATGTTTTCTACCCTTCAACAAACAAATTTTAATTTTTCAACCATATCCATCTTCATCATTTGCAAATGCTTTCAATATATACTTGTCTAAATCTTTGTCACTCTGTTTTACAAGGCTACTTTCAGAGTGGTTTGTTGTCAATTTTAACAAGGAGGCATTGGTTGTAGACCATTATGGGAAAACATAAAGTAAACATTTGTTATTTTCAAACTTTCACCAACCAGCAAAATTTTAGACTAGTCCAGAGTGAAAGCATTTGTAAACAACAAAATACATTTAACTCAAAAACTGATCAAAAGCTGATTTTGCTTTTGGAAGGGTAGTAAACATTGTTAGAAAAGGAGGAAATGCTGGTTACCAGCATTTTCTGCTTTTCACACAATGTTTTCAGAAGCTGTCTGGTAAACAGCATTTTCTCCTTTTTAACACAATGTTTTCAAAAGCTATCTTCCTCAGTTGGGATTGTGTGGTAAAAAGGCTAAATCAATTCATTGAAATAACTCCTTTTACAATATTTTCTAACCCTTTCTCTCAGGATCTCTGCATCTGAGTCACGTTTGATTTCTGGCCAGTAAACACTCTGACTTTTGACAAGGTAAAAATAGTTGATAGGACACGACATTTAAGCTAACTGGTTGTCCAACAAAGAGTTAGCAGAGATAGAAAAATAAACTAATTGAACACTTACGGCTTTATATTGAAATAACAACCCAAACTCGTCCCTCACTTTTGATGTGTGGGCATTTCCAACCCAATGATCTGGCATATAGTGTATTTGAGAAAGTATATTCCGCATTAGCACCTCCGGGCAGTAAACAGCATGCTGCAAAATATCAATTCAATTCCTGATCAAATGATGACTTGGTTCGTATCTTTGTTACTTATCAAAATAAGTTTAGATTAATCTGTTTAGATTGATCCAGATTGAAAGCATTTGCAGATGACAAAATAAAAGTGGCTCAAATATTGAAACTTATCTTAGGAAGGGTAGAAAACATTGTGGGAAACGGAGAAAATGCTGGTTACCAGCTTTTTCTCCTTTTCCCACAATGTTTTCGGAAAGCTTCTTTCTCAGGGGCGTTAAAAGTTGGGATTGTGTGGTAAAGGGTTAAGATATCGGATACCCCTCCCCATGTTTTGCAGCCGATGTTTGTTTCTTGGTTTGTTTTCAATGGTTAAACACTTTTTTCAACATTTGTTGTAGTTACATCCCTTTTGTTGGCACACCTTTCTTTGAGATTTGCACAACACTCCTGCTATGCCATTGGCTGCTTTCCCACATAAGCATGACTGTTTAACCAACGTTCATTATTAACCCTTACCCTGCTGTGTAAATTAACCCTTTACCAAACTGGATTTTACAACGCTGATATAGAAGGCCTTTGAAAACATTGTGGGAAAAGGAGGAAATGCTGATAACCAGCATATCCTTTTCCCACAATGTTTTCTACCCTGCTGGACTTGCCTTTATTCTGTCTGTATGTGCTTTTAATTTGGACCAATCTAAAATTTTGTCATTTGCTACAGAGGAAAATGATATCTTAAGTGGATAGTAAAAAACCAAAAACTTGATACAATGTTATTTTTGGGAGGAGAAGTATTTCCTTATGGACAGTGTAGATTAAAGGTCTGACTGCATGTTCTGTGCAGTCTGATCTTGGTATACATCATCTGCAAAAGGTCAGTGAGTCCAGATCAGCGGCCTAAGGCGGAGTTCGAGTTCAAATTAAACCTTTACCAAACAACAGAATTTTAGTTTCGTACCAGTAGAAAGCATTTGAAGGCGACAAATACTAGAGCTATCACTAAACATGATTATACCCCCAACCAGCTCCTTGTCCCAAAAACAGGTCTTTGTCACAGAAAAGAAAAGCAAATGTTGAAAAAAGTTCAAGGGTAGATTAATTCTGCAACAGATCGCAGCACAATCATAAAAATTGCACATGCACAACTTCATCTACATGTACATAGGAACAGTATGTGTAAATTTCAGTTCAGTATCTTAAAAAGTATTGGAGTATTTTGCCGTACAAACTTGTGTCTATGGACAGATGGAGAGATGGACAGACAGCCATGGTGATTGCAATATACCCCCCTCCACTTCATGGGAGGGCATATAAAAAAACTAAGTCAAAAGTTGAAACACCTTCCTTTTTTCTTCATATTACATCAAAGCTTCTGTTTGATTCAGTGTCTTATGTCTTCATTTTATTTGAGAGGTTGTATAGTAAACACAGTTGTATGCCGGAACAGAGGCCTAAAAGCTCAATAAACTAGTTAGTCAGATTACAGGTCTTTGTCTCTCCTTTTCTCACTCCATGAGTAATTCTTACCTCATCTGGTATTAAAACTTTACAACAAGTAACAACCACTCCTGAAAAACAAAATATACCATGATTTTTTTTAAAAACTCTTTACCAAACAACAAAATGTTGAGACTGGTCCAAACTGAAAGCACTTGCAGACGACAAAATTGATGCGACTCAAAAATTGAAATTTGTCCTGGAAGGATTGATAAAATTGTGGGAAAAGGAGAAAATGCTGGTTACCAGCATTTTCTCCTTTTTCCACAATGCTTTCAAAAGGCTTCTTTTTCATGAGATTGTTTGGGAAAGGGTTAAAATGCAATACAATAATGCAAGGAAACTGTTTTTTCAATCTGCTTTGCCAGACTGTATGTTTGTATATCTGAATGATATTTTCATCCCTTTTAACAGTATTTCAGTAATATCATTACACAGCTCATTTATCCATACATTTTCTGGGTTAACCAAGGGGCTGTGCTCAACAAACATTCCAACTTGCCTTTGAATTCTCAAGAGTTTTATAAATTCCAAAAGGACGCAATTTCCGATTGAGAAAAGGAAAATTAAATGGTTTAGCCTATCAGAAATAGGATTACTTTATTAACCCTTTACCCCATAAGGCATTTCTATGGTATCTCTAATTGACCCTAAATAACAGCAAGGATGAAGCCATTTCTTATGTGTATGTGACACCTTTTGATAGCACAGAAAACATTTGGACAAAAGGTGAAATTGCTCCTCATGAGCAATTTCACCTTTTGCCACAATGTTTTCCAAAGCAATGCGTATAAATGAGTATCTATGGAGTAAAGGGTTTAGTCTTCACCAAACTACAAAACATTAGATTGGTCCAAATTAAAAGCACTTGCAGGTAACAAAAAAAACATTGATTTTAAATAAGCAGATATCGCTTTCGCTCAGTGGTTATGATCTAAAATGCCTACAAAAGCCTCAAAAGTTGTGCTTGATCTATACTGTTGACAAAAACAATAAAACATGGACTGATCTGTTATACAGAATTAAAGTAAATTTTAATTTTCATACCTTCCATTTAAGTCTTTACCAAGCAGCAAAATTTCAGACTAGTCAAAATTGAAAGTATTAGTAGACAACAAAATAGAAGTGACTGTAAAACAGATTTTTTGGTGGAAAGCATAGAAAACTGATTTTTGGGGGGAAAGGGTTGAAAACATTGTGGGAAAAGGAGAAAATGCTGGTTACCAGCATTTTCTCCTTTTCCCACAATGTTTTCAAAAGGCTTCTTTCTCAGGTCTGTTAAAAGTAGGGATTGTGTGGTAAAGGGTTAAAACAAATAATAAAAGTCTACATATCAGACCTACCTGCAACTGTCATTATTGTTAACACATGTTCAACATTAATCACATCTTCATCTCGGACAGTTAACACAACTAGAACTGCTAGAATGGAACCAGCAAAAAAAGCTATATTCCTGGAATAAAAGGATTAAAAGTATGTTTGTCGTTTCCTCATTTCATTGTATGGTTAGTTTTTACAACCCGCGGGAAAAAGCTTTTTGAAAACATGTGGAACAAGAGCCGTTAGAGACGGGTTATGCTCCTCAAAGAAGTGCTTGTCATAAAATATATGAAATTGATATAAATTCACTTCTTTTATCCTAAAAGGACCTGTTCATGCCCCGAAAAATTGAAGAGAAAAGGCAATTACTATCTTAGAGATAGCCAACACAAACTTGTAGAGGACAATAAGCCCACTAAGCCCCCTTTAAGCCCCCTTTTCCCATAAGACAATATTGCATCATTGAAATAACTACAAGGGGTGTGTGGTTTGTGGCATTTTTTAATAATAATTCAAAATTCGAAATTTCATAAAATTTTGAGCATTCATGCAGTAAATATTACATAAAACGATTTTTTACATGAAGCCACCTTTTTCCATGACGCAGCCTGAAATTCATAAACCGGAAGAGAGGTACCTGGTTCCAACAAGTTCAGATTTGAAATTTCACAAAGTTTTGAGCACTGATGTAGGAGATGCTAGTGAAAAACAATTTTTTCCATGAAGTCCCCTTTTTCTGTGATGCAGCCTCAAATTGAGAAACCAGGATAGAGGTATTTGCGCATTAATAATTCATAGATTGAAAATGACAAGGGCACATGCTGAAACTTGTAAAACAAGATATAACCATGACGCTTCATTAAAGTTTGACAAAAACTGAACGAGACATTATTAAAAATGGCAATTTTGCATTAGAGCCCCTTTTTTCTTGGCATTTTACTAGAAACCCCTCTTTTCCATGACAGATGGTCAAATTGAAAAACACATAGATAAAGAAACAAGAGCACATGGTGAAACTTTGAAAAACAATATAACCATGAAGTTTAATGAAATTCTGACCAAAACTGAATGAGATATTAGTAAAAATTGGAATTTTGCAAGAAACCCCCTTTTTCCATGACAGAACGTCAACTTAAAAAATGCCTAGATTAAAAATAGCAAGGGCACATGCTGAAACTTTCCATAAACAATATAACCATGAAGTTTCATGATATTTTGACAAAAACTGAATGAGATATTAGTAAAAATTGCAATTTTGCATTAAGCCCCTTTTTTACATAACACAGGGTCAAATTTGAACTAGAAGGCCCTGAAGGGCCTGAATACGCTCTACTGGCAGAGAGTTTGCTTTTAAATAAAGCATACATAGGAATTCATTACGCAAAAAGACAAAAAAGTTGACATTTTCAACTCAAAATGGCTACTTTTCCATTACTGTTTGTTGAATTTTTTCAAACTCAAAAGGGTTAAAAAGCTATTGATGGGATAAACAAGCTGAAAAATTCATAAAAATCTGATCACAAATAAATACTTTATCATGCAAACAGGCAATAAAATTGTTCAATTTGAAATGGCTACTTTTCCCATACTGTTTGTCGGATTTTTTTCAAAATCGATAGGCTTAAAGCTATTGATGAGATAAACAAACTGTGTAAGTTTCACAGAAATCCAACCAAAAATGAAGACTTTATCGCATAAACAAGAAATGAAATTTTTTTACTTGAAATGGCTACTTTTCCCATACTGTTTGTTGGATTTTTTTCAAAATCAATAGGGTTGAAGCTATTGATAAGATAAACAAACTCTGCAAGTTTCATGGAAATCTGACCAAAAATACAGACTTAATCGCGTAAACAAGAAATGGAAATTTTAAACTTGAAATGGCTACTTTTCCCATACTGTTTGTTGGATTTTTTTCAAAATCGATAGGGTTAAAGCTATCGATGAGATAAACAAACTGTGTAAGTTTCACAGAAATCTGACCAAAAATGAAGACTTTATCGCGTAAACAAGAAATGAAAGTTTTCAACTTGAAATGGCTACTTTTCCCATACTGTTTGTTAGATTTTTTTCAAAATCAATAGGGTTGAAGCTATTGATAAGATAAACAAACTCTGCAAGTTTCATGGAAATCTGACCAAAAATACAGACTTAATCGCGTAAACAAGAAATGGAAATTTTAAACTTGAAATGGCTACTTTTCCCATACTGTTTGTCAGATTTTTTTCAAAATCAATAGGGTTAAAGCTATCGATGAGATAAACAAACTGTGTAAGTTTCACGAAAATCTGACCAGAAATGAAGACTTTATCGCGTATACAAGAAAAAGACTAACGGACGGACAGACGGACGGACGGACGGACGACGGAAACCACGCCATGACATAAGCTCTGCTGGCTGAAAGCCAGTAGAGCTAAAAACCGAGAAAGATACGTCGGCACTTTACCCTAAGGAGTTCATATATGAAGTTTTATCTAATTTGGTCCAAGGGTTCTGGAGAAATGGCTTCGGACGGCCGGACGGACGGATGGATGGTCGGACGGACGTACGCACACACGACGGACACAATGCCATGACAACAGCTCGCTGGCCTCCGGCCAGTGGAGCTAAAAACAAGAGCTGTCACTGAATGCGACTTAAGAGTTAATACCCCTGCCAGCGCTTTGACAGAAACAGGCAGTTACTAGTATTTTGTACACAGACAGACATATAACAGACACATGGACAGATGCACAGATGTCGCAAGGACTGACACACAGACAGATACACGGACAGACAGGCTGATTCCAGTATAGCCCCCAAAAACATTCGTATCGCGGGGTTTATAATTATCAGCCATGGGAGAGAAACCCTGTCTGAATGACTATTATCCACCACTGACCAAGTTGGGATTCAAACCAGCAACCTGTTGGCTTCAAGCCCCATGCTATATACATGGGTGAATCCACATTTCGAAATTATGGAAATTTTGTGTTTGGGAATGTTTGCGAATTAAAGTTACTCATTACTTGTTGATATAATTGTCAGCCCTTTCCCACACAATGCAGACTTTTGACGACCTTGAGAAACGGGGACTTTTGAAAACACTATCGGAAAAGAAGAAAATGTTGGGAAAATGCTTAAGAAACAGGACTTATGAAAACATCGTGGGAAAAGGAGAAAATGCTGGGAACCAGCATTTTCTCCTTTTTCCCCACAATGTTTTCTACCTAATTTTCTACACCTTCCACATTTTTAGCAAATGTTACATTTTGCATCTACATATACTTTGGATATGAACAGGTCTAAAATTTTGTAATGTGGTAAAGGATTGAATATGTGAACAGAAAAGTTTGCCAATGTTTCAAATTCATGAAAACGCAATAATTTCCATGTCAAAATAATTTCCTCTTACACATTACTTCACAAACTGAGCTAATGCCTCTGTGTTATCACAAGATAGGATTATTCATTCAAATACCGTTAGTTCTTTGACATGATAAGTCTCACTTTTTTTTTCATTTAAATATTTGATTCCAGAAAGATGAAAATAGTTTTATAAAGAACATACTTGGCTATAATGGCTAGTAAAGGTGACATGAAAATCTTCAAATATGCATCAGCAGCTTTGTAACCCCGGTTCAACCTGCAAGAAGAAGAGAAACTAAATGTGTAACAAAATTGTTTTTCCTAAGTTTTCCCAAAAGATCTAATCTAATCAAACAATTTTAACTCTTAAACCTATACCACACAATGATGACTTTAGTGCCCCTGAGGAGCAAGCATATAGAAAACATTGTGGGAAAAGAAGAAAATGTTAAAACCAGCATTTTCTCATTTTTCCACAATATTTTCTACCATGTCACAGTCAGAAATTAAAATATTACAAGATTTGATTTGTTGTCTGCAGATGCTTTCAATTTGGTCCAGTCCAAAAAAGTGTTGTTTGGTAAAGAGTTAAATCTTTAGTTACCAAACAACAGAATTTTGTATTTGACCAATCTGAAAGTATTTGCAGACAACATTAGGAATGCAACTCAAATAATGATAGCTGTCTGTCATAGGATACAAAACATTGAGGAAAAGGAATAAAATGCTGGTTACTAGCAAGTTCTCTTTTTTCTGCGATGATTTCAAAAGCCTTTTCCTTCAGTGTCGTTAAGACTTTACCACACAATCCCAACTTTTTAACGACCTTGAGAATTGAGCCTATAGAAAACACCACGGGAAAAGGAGAAAATGCTGGAAACCACCTTTTTTTTCCTTTTCCCACAATGTTTTCTACCCTATCAAGGAACAAGAGGGCCATGATGGCCCTGAAATCGCTCACCTGAGTTTATTGACCAAACATGCACCATCTAGTTTCCCAGTGACCTAGTTTTTTATCAGACATTACCCATCATCAAACACTTTTGAGATATCAATAAGACAAACATTCTGGCCAAGTTTCATGAGTATTGGACTGAAAATGTGGCCTCTACAGTGTACAAAAGGTTTTTCTAAGATTTCATCAAGTGACCTAGTTTTGGACCCGACAAATACCCATTATCAAACTCTTTTGAGACATCACCAAAACAAACATTCTGACCAAGTCTGAAGAGTATCAGGCAGAAAATGTAGCCTCTTGAGTGTACACAAGGTTTTTCTAATATTTGACCCATTGACCTAGTTTTTGACTCCACATGACCCATTTTCAAACTCATTCAAGGTATCACCAGGACAAATATTATGACCAAGTTTTAGGAGTATCAGACTGAAAATGTGTCCTCCAGAGCATACAAAAGGTGTTTATAACATTTGACCTATTGACCCAGTTTTTGACCCAACATGACCCATTTTCAAACTCATCCAAGATATTATAAAGGCAAACATTCTGACTAATTTTCAAGAGTGTTGGACTGAAAATGTGGCATCCAGAGCATATACAAGGTTTTTCTAAGATTTGACCTGGTGACCTAGTTTTTAACCCCCAATGACCCATTTTCAAACCTGTCTGAGATGTCATCAAGACAAACATTCTGACCAACTTACAAGAGTTTCGGACTAAAAAATGTGGCCTCTAGAGCCTACAAAAGGTTTTTCTAACATTTGACCTAGTGACCTAGTTTTTGACCCCACATGACCCATTTTCGTTCTTGTCCGAGATATCATCCAGGCAAACATCCTGACCAACTTTCATGAGTATCCAACTGAAAATGTGGCCACTAGAGCGTACAAAAGGTTTTTCTAAGATTTGACCTAGTGACCTAGTTTTTGACCCCACGTGACCCATTTTCAAACTCATCCGAGATATCATCCAGACAAACATCCTGACCAACTTTCATGAGTATCCGATTAAAAATGTGGCCTCTAGAGCGTACACAAGGTTTTTCTAAGATTTGACCTGGTGACCTAGTTTTTGACTCCACGTGACCCATTTTCTAACTCGTCCGAGATATCATCGAGACAAACATCCTGACCAACTTTCATGAGTATCTGACTGAAAATGTGGCCTCTACAGCGTACAAAAGGTTTTTCTAAGATTTGACCTGGTGACCTAGTTTTTGACCCCACGTGACCCACTTTCAAACTCGTCCGAGATATCATCCAGACAAACATTCTGACCATTTTTCATGAGTATCCGACTGAAAATGTGGCCTCTAGAGAGTACAAAAGGTTTTTCTAATATTTGACCTAGTGACATAGTTTTTGACCCCACGTGACCCACTTTCAAACTCGTCCGAGATATCATCCAGACAAACATCCTGACCAACTTACATGAGTATCCGACTGAAAATGTGGCCTCTAGAGCGTACACAAGGTTTTTCTAAGATTTGACCTGGTGACCTAGTTTTTGACCCCACGTGACCCATTTTCGAACTCGTCCGAGATATCATCCAGACAAACATCATGACCAACTTTCATGAGTATCCGACTCAAAATGCGGCCTCTAGAGCGTACACAAGGTTTTTCTAAGATTTGACCTGGTGACCTAGTTTTTGACCCCACGTGACCCATTTTCGAACTCGTCCGAGATATCATCCAGACAAACATCCTGACCAACTTTCATGAGTATCCGACTGAAAATGCGGCCTCTAGAGCGTACACAAGGTTTTTCTAAGATTTGACCTGGTGACCTAGTTTTTGACCCCACGTGACCCATTTTCCAACTCGTCCAAGATATCATCCAGACAAACATCCTGACCAACTTTCATGAGTATCCGACTGAAAATGCGGCCTCTAGAGCGTACACAAGGTTTTTCTAAGATTTGACCTGGTGACCTAGTTTTTGACCCCACGTGACCCATTTTCGAACTTGTCCGAGATATCATCGAGACAAACATCCTGACCAACTTTCATGAGTATCTGACTGAAAATGCGGCCTCTAGAGCGTACACAAGGTTTTTCTAAGATTTGACCTGGTGACCTAGTTTTTGACCCCACGTGACCCATTTTCGAACTCGTCCGAGATATCATCCAGACAAAGATCCTGACAAAATTTCATGAGTATCGGAGTCAAAATGCGGCCTCTAGAGCGTACACAAGGTTTTTCTAAGATTTGACCTAGTGACCTAGTTTTTGACCCCACATGACCCATTTTCGAACTCGTCCGAGATTTCATCGAGACAAACATCCTGACCAACTTTCATGAGTATCCGACCAAAACTGTGGCCTGTAGAGCGTACACAAGGTAAAAAGTTGACGACGGACGACGCACGACGGACGCCGGACGCCGGACACAGCACGATCACAATAGCTCACCATGAGCACTTCGTGCTCAGGTGAGCTAAAAATCATTAGATAATAGCCACACTGAACTGTAATCTGCAAATGCTTTCAGTTCAGATAGGTCTGAAATTTTGTTGTGTGGTAAAGGGTTAAAGCATCAAAATAAAACAAACAGACATTTTCAGTTTAATCTTAGAAATTTAAAAATATTAATCTACAATTCCTGCCATTCTTAACATTCAAAATCTGAATTTCTATGTGAAAATGGAATACTCTTTGGCCCAATGGTTCAGACATTGAGTTGAAAATCTTGAAGTCCTAGTTTGATCTTCCCTGGCATTGCTGGTCACAAGGAAATACATGTATTCATTAGCCAGCCTTGTACTATTGTAAGGCATGAATAGAACTGAATGTGTGTGCAGTTGTCATGATAAAGCTGAAATACAGTTGAACTCTTTCCCAAAAGGCCAAAATTTAGACTACAAATTGAAAGGATTTGCAGGCAACAAATTAATTGTAACTGGATTGATGAATTCTGTTTTGGATTGGGTAGAAAATATGGGAAAAGGAGAAAATGCTGGTTACCAGCATTTTCTCCTTTTCCCACAATGCTTTCAAAAGCCTTCTTTTACAGGGTCGATTAAACTTTGGATTATGTGGTAATGGGTTAAACGGGTGCATAACCTAGTTCAACAATCTATGTGTTATGTGAAATTGTTCACAAATAATGTGGATCCTAGATGCAATTTGACTACTGAATTTTACTAAAACATTGCTAGCTAGGCGCATTAGTTTCAAACTTCGTCAACTTTTACAGTCATGTGATAAGTAATAACCTGAAACAAAACTTTGAAAGGTAAGTACATCAAAATCTCAAAAATCATGTTTGTTCTTACCTTGCATCAAATTCGTGGTCTAATTCATTAAAATGTCTTAAATACAGCCTTCCATAGTTAGACCTGTTGAAAAGAGAAGATAAATCTGCAACTTTAACCTGAAAGATAATCAATTTTCTTGCCAAAAACAAGATGATAGTACAAAAATAGCCAATTTCAAACAGTTTAAGTCTTGTTTTTTTTGTTTGTTTTTTTCCTTTTTTTATAACTCATTACCAAACAACAGTATTTTTAGGCTTGTCAAAATCAAAAGTATTTGCATACGACAAGAGAAAAGTGACTGAAAATTTGAAATTTGCTTTGTGAGTAGTAGAAAACATTGTGGGAAAAGGAGAAAATGCTGGATACCAGCATTTTCTCCTTTCCCCACAATGTTTTCTAAAGGCTTCTTTCTCAGCGCATCAAAAGTATGGACTGTGTGGTAATGGGTTAAATGATTAATCATTCTAGTTCTTAATTGTTTAGCACACAATCCAGAGTTTCAAAGACCGTGAACAAGGGAACTTTTGAAAACATCGTAGGTAAAAGAGAAAATGCTGGTAATCAGCACTTAACTCTTTTCCCCACCATGTTTTCTAACATATCAATGACAGAATTCATTATTTGAGTTTGATTTCATTAGTTGTCTGGAAAATGCTTTCATTTAGGTTTAATCCAAAATTTCTTTGTGTGATACAGAGTTAATCCAAAGAGTAGACACCTGTTGGCCAAATCATTCTAGTTACCAACATTTTCTCCTTTACCCACAATGTTTTCAAAAGTCTTTTTCCTCAGGGTAAGTAAAACTCTGGATTGTTTGATAAGGTTTTTTTTTTCTCTACAAGTTTGGGTAATCCGAAAAATGAATATGGGGTAAAGGGATAAAGAGATTAAAAAGTCATATCAAGAGTAACAACAAGATAAAGCTTACCATCTTCTGGAGCCCAGAAAGGCAGGCTGTCTTTTCACTAACTGCAATGACAAAAATTTATTCTTCAGTTTCAACTGCCTTTTAATTAACCCATTACCACACAATCCCTACTTTAGACGCCCCTGAGAAAGAAGCCTTTAGAAAACATTGTGGGAAGAGGAGAAAATGCTGGTAACCAGCATTTTGTCCTTTTCTAACAATGTTTTCTACCCTTCAAAAATCAAATTTTAAAATTTCATTCACTTTTATTTTGTCATCTGCAAATGCTTTTGATTTGGACAAGTCTAACAAAATGTTGTCTGGTAATGAGTTAATAACAAGTTTTTACACTGTACTGAAACAAACTGGCCCCACATATGCCACTGTGCAGATATGTTTTGACAGTCTATGGCATACGCTTAAATCTGTAAGTTCATTGTTCTAAGTTCATTAAAATGTAGTGCAGCAGTTTGCAGATGACAAAATTGATACGAGTCAAAAACTAAAACTTGTTTTGGGAAGACGAGAAAAAAATTGTGGGAAAAGGAGAAAATGCTGGTAACCAGCATTTTCTCCTTTTTCCACAATTTTTCAGCAGGCTCTTTCTTCAGGATTGTTAAAACCCGAGATTGTTTGGTAAAGGGTTAAATCACTGAGTTAATGATTTGAACCTTGATCAGGAAAAGAGCCCATTAATACTGCTATTTCAAGATTGTTTCTGTAAGAATATTATTCTTTGTAACATAAAGTACATCTAAGATCAGACTGCACTTTCTAAGCAGTCTGATCTTAACCTACACTGTCTGCAAAAACAACTTCAATCAGTTCCAGGGTTTTAAGGATTAATATTAAAAAGTGATACTTACCTCTGCATATCTGAAGAAAGAATATAGAATCTGCCATAGAAAAATCAGAGGAAAGAGAACTAAATTTGCCAATCCTAGCCATAAAATCTGTCGTGACAATCTGTAATGAAAACAAAAAGATAGATTATATACGACTAATACTCTGTGAAAATGTGGTTTAACCCTTTACCACACAACCCCGACTTTTAACGCCTCTGAAAGAAGCCTTTTGAAAACACTGTGGGAAAAGGAGAAAATGCTGGTAACCAGCATTTTCTCCTTTTCCCACAATGTTTTCTTCCCTTCCTAAAACAAATTTCAATTACTTAGTCACATTTATTTTGTTGTCTGCAAATTCTTTCAATTTGGACCAGTCTGAAATTTTGTCGTTTGGTAAAGAGTTAATGCATCTAAAAAGTATTGAATTTCAAGGTTCTGAACCTTTTGCTTTCAATAAATTTTCTCCATGTCAAAGGACAATCTATATCGTGATTTAGACAAAGTGGAATGGACCTGGAGGTATGTGATAACTTGTTGGGAATAACACATCACAGAGATGTATTAACTCTTTACCTCTTTACCACACAATCCCGACTTTTAACAACCCTTAGAAAGACAGCTTTTGAAAACATTGCAGGAAAAGGAGAAAATGCTGGTAACCAGCATTTTCTCCTTTTCCCAGACTGTTATCTACCCATCCCAAATCAAATTTCATAATTTGATTCACATTTATTTTGTTGTCTGCAAATGCTTTGAATTTGGATGAGTCCAAAATTTTGTTGTTTGGTAAAGAATTAACCCTTCACCCCGTAAGGCATTTCTATTGTATCTCTAATTGACCCTAAATAACAGCAAGGATGATGCCGTTTCTTACATGTATATGACACCTTTTGATAGCATAGAAAACATTGTGACAAAAGGTGGAATTGCTCGTCACCAGCAATTTCACCTTTTGCCACAATGTTTTCCAAAGCCTACTACAAGCAATGCATAGCAATGAGTATCTATGGAGTAAAGGGTTAAGCGGCCTTCTCCAAGAACATTGGTCATACCAAATTTACCAAGCCTGACTAAAAATCTGTCAAAAGGGTCTTTTATAGCTAGAGCTATTACTAAATGTGATAAACCCCACTAGCTCCTTGTCACAAAACAGGTCTTTGTCACAGAATGCAGAATGGTTTAGTACAACAGTAAGAGTTGAACTGAATTGAATTAATGGTGTTTTATGGCACATCAACAGCTAAGGTCATTTAGCACGCAATAAAGAAGTAATGAAAGAAAAGGATAGGATGTAAGAATATGTGTGTCATATGTATAATTTTGATGAAAGATGTGAAAAAAGTTGAAAGGGAGATAATTCCTCAACAAATCGCAGCAGGTTCATGAAAATTGCAACTTCATATATATAGGAACCCTGTGTGTAAATTTGAGCTCTGTGCCAGAAAAACTGTCAGAGTATTTCAGCAAACAGATTTGTGTCTATGGACAGACTGACACACAGAGAGACAGCCATGGCGATTCAAGTATACTTCCACCCCCGCCCCCCCAACCTCTGCTTCATTGTGGGGAAAGTACAAAAAGGATGAGGGATACCGTTTTATATCACCATGCTGTCAAAAAAATGAATACAAACTTTCTTGAATTTAAAACTACAACAAGAACAGAGAACCAGATCTTGGGGTAAGAATAAAGTAACATCAAACAGATCTACCAAAATCTTGATGTAATGTAACTTTTCATTGGCTATAAATAAAGCTCCACTGCAAGATGAAGAGACAAAAAGGCCTTAATCTAAAATAAAGTTGTGACCATTGTAGATCATAGATCAGACTTCACATTCTATGCAATCTGATCTTGATCTATACTTTCCACAAATGCCTCTAGCGTCATCTAAAATAAGGAAGAAGTTGAAAACTACACATATAAAAAGTTGACAACTACATGCATAAAAATTGACAACTACATGTATAAAAAGTTGACAACTACATGTATAAGAAGTCGACACCACAAAATTCTACTTGCAAGTTATGTAAGTTATAATATAAATTCATGGTACATTTACTTAAATATGTCAAAGCTGACATCATGAAGTTCTACTTACTTTTCTGAGAGTTGCTTCCTTCTATGATAGCTTTTATCTTTATACTCATCTTTCAACCTCCATTTGTTTTCAAAAGCTGACCAAGGACCCCCTGTAATGATACCATAATATTCTAAATAATTCACGTTTTACAAAGCAATCCCTGGATTTTACAACCCTGAGATAGAAGCCTTTTGAAAACATTGTGGAAAAAGGGGAAAATGCTGGTAACCAGCATTTTCCCCTTTTCCCACAATGTTTTTTACCCTGCTGGAAACTTCAATTTTTGATTAACATTTAATTTGTCGTCTGCAAGTGCTTTTAATTTGGACCAGTCTAAAATTTTGACGTCTGGTAAAGACTTAATATACAACAGATATTAACCCTTTATGGAATCATAAATTTTAGTCATGGCTTTATTGGAAGCATTTTCATAGTAACAGATTCAATGTTACTCAAATAATGGCATATGCCACTAAATGGGTAATAAAAATTGTGGAAAAAAGTAAACGCTGATCACTTTTGACGCCTCTGAGACAGAAGCCTTTAGAAAACATTGTGGGAAATGAAGAAAAGGCTGGTAACCAGCATTTTCTCCTTTTCCCACAATGTTTTCTACCATTCACAATTTCGATTTGGACAAGCCAAAAATATTGTCGTTTGGTACGGAGATAAATGACCCTGAGGATGAAGCCTTTTGAAAACATTTTGGAAAAAAAAGAAAATGCTGGTAACCAGCATTTTCTCCTTTTCCCACAATGTTTCTACCCTATAAAAAAAAAATCATTTAATATGAGCCACAATGAAGCTGTTATTTGCAAATGCTTTCAATTCAGACTGGTCCAAGATTTTGTTGTGTGGTAAAAGGTTAAGGGAGTTTCTTTAACAAGTACAAGCTGGTTACTAGCAAATACATCTTTCCAATCATGTTTTCTGTCTCTAGTAATGACAGGGATATGATGAAATGTCAGTTTTTTCTACTACAACAAGGAAACACATAAATGGCCATGTTGATAACTCAGTTGTTTTTTTTTTCCTTTCAAAAACAGACATACTAAAAATTTAAACTTACAGTATAGTAAAAAGTCCATGTTGTATTTCAAACCTGTTGTAAGGAATACACTGAAAACAAAATTTCAAAAAATAATTGTGCTAATTTCTTCCTATATAAATGGGTAAGTGCAAGACTATTGTAAGTGCATATACATTGTATATGCACTTACAATAGTCTTGCACTTACACATTGATATGTTGGCCTCTAAAATAAATGCAAATATAATACAGCATAAAACCCCAGCAAATACTTAACTCTTTACCACATTAATCCCAACTTTTAATGATCGTAAGAAAGAAAACTATCCAATAATCAGCATTTTCTTATTTTTCCCACAATGTTTTCTAACCTTCTCTCTTCAAATTTTAATTTTGATTCACATTTAATTTGTCGTCTGCAAGTGCTTTCATTTTGGACTAATCCAAAATTTTGTTGTTTGGTACGGAGTTAAAAAAATGCTCTACACTGTCCCCTTTCTTTGCAGGAACAGGGTTGCTCGTCTAAAAATTACATAAACCTTGTGTGAACGAGTAAAAATACCCTCATCATGGAAAGCAATCATCAAGACTAATTCAACTCCTCACCACACAATCAGGACTTTAACAATGTTGGGAAAGAAAGCATTTGAAATTATTGTGAGTATAGGAGAAAATGCTTACTACCAGCCTGTTTTTTCTCCTTTTCCCACAATCTTTTTCATCCTTCCCAAAACTTATTTCAAGGTTTAGGTCAAATTTATTTTGTTGTCTGCAAATGCTTTCAATTTTGACAAGTCTAAAATTTTGTTGTTTGGTAAAGAGATCAGTTCCTTGAAGTCCCAATAGCTACCAAAACTAAACAGTGCAGGACCTACATGGTCCATGTGTTAGTTGATCAAAAGTTGTCAGGTTACTCTATCTTTTTGTTAACTTGTTATCTAGTTCTAAAGTTTATTTTCCTACCAACAAATAATACTTGGACCGACTGTATAATAACAGATTGTCTATAACTCTAGAGATCTCCAAGTCTCATAACAGAACCCCAATAATTACAAATTCAAGATTTATTTTTCTACAGAAAAAAGTGAACAATGTAGATAAAGGATCAGACTACATATCTAAAGTCTGATCTTGCTCTGAAAAGCAACTATAGTTGTGGAGGGCACTAACGTGTTACATTACTATCAATGTCAAATCAAAAAGGTGTTACCAATACAACAGAGGAAGAAAATTTTACAAAAAAATGTGACTTACTATTCACCAAGAAATGGCAGATTAAGCCTAAGTGGCAGTACAGACTTATTCACCATAGCAACTGTGTAATTTTTAAATCTCACAATACGATGATAAATATCTGAAAAAAAAAAAAAAAAAGGAATAAAACAATCTATCATCTCTAGATCTATCTATAAAACACCTATATTAACAAAAAGTTGCTCATACAATCTGCAGCCTCAAAGTCACTGCCACTTATCTATTCATATAAACATACTAAATTGCTTATCGATGTAAGAGCTTCTCAATCATCATAAACACAAATATTACATAATCTACCTTGTTTTCAGTGTAATATATCTATTATGAATGTTTTTATTTCAATTGCTTTTAAGATAATCACTGTGCCACATCAGTTGTGACATTGTTCCTTACTTCTTACAGGAAAGTGTCTGTGGTTTTATTCACAGAAAATACTAGTATCTTATGTGCAAAGACGGTTTTGCATATTATGTATTATCTACAGCTTGTGAAATACTCTTATGTAATAAAAATAATTCAGCATTTCTTGGCTTTGAGATAAAATTTTTGTCTACAAAACATGTTATGAGTTTAGTTTAAGATTTGTCCAGATTGAAAGCTTTAATAGCAAAAATCAAATAAAGCGTAAATCAAAGACAGAGTGTTGTCTGTGAAAGTGTAGAAAAACTTGTTGGAAAACGACAAAATGCTGGTTACCAGCATTTTCTCCTTTTCCATCAATGTTTTTAAAGGACTTTTTCCTCAAGGCTATTTGGATTGTGTGGTAAAATGTACCAGTAAATATGATTCCTACCTAATTGGGTTAGGTCTTTTTTATGTATACACATTTGTTGCTCTTTTTGAACTTCTAGAAGTTTTGCTTGAACTTCGTGCCATGTCATGTTAGGAAGATCCGTCTAGAAGAAAAATTCATGTATATCATTATCAGTTTCAGTGCCTAATTAATCTCCTATTATACAATCCAAAGTAACATACCTACGGGGGGAGGGCTTTTGAAAACAATGTAGAAAAAGAAAAATTGCTGATTAACTGCATTTTCTCCTGTTTCTACAATATTTTCTAATGTCATACTAAATATTTTTTCTTTATTGTAGCAACATTTAATGTTTATCATAATATGGTAAAAAAGTTAACCCTTTTCCACAAAATAAAACTAAAAGTGGCTGAATCAATCACAATTGCCTTTGAGTAGAAAACATTGTGGGAAAAGGAGAAAATGCTGGTAATCAGCATTTCCTCCTTTTCCAAAAATATTTTCAAAAGCTTTTCTTCTCAGGGTTGTAAACACTTGGGGTTGCGTGGTAAAGAGTTAACTCATTAACTCCTGCAGATGTGTTTCTGACAAAGTTCTACACACTGAGACAAAAAAAAAAAAAAAGAAAATACTCACATAAAGCACTTCTCCTTTTGCCACAATGTTGTAATTTTTTTCATGATATGAAAAATAGTTCATGTGAGTTTTTTTTTTTAAAAGAGTTCTTTTGAAAGTCTTCTGGTAAATTGGCACGCTTCACTAGAATTTCGAAAAAATGAAAAATCAACAAAAGTGTCATAAGTACTGTTTGTACTGCTGGTCTACGACAAATACCAATGAATCTAACTAACAAGTCATTTTCCAAATGATAGAAATGACACTTTACTGTGAAAAATACTTACCGCAGTGATCTTAAGAGCAGTAACGTAAAAGGATCTAATTTCATAGTATTGAAAGATGTTGTAGATAACTTTCATCAAGCGTAACACCCAGAATGCTGATGCTATGGTTAGACATAAGATTATCCAAAAACCAAACCTGAAAAAAAGAAAATCCAAACAGAAAAAATTTAAATGATTGTACAAAAAGAAAACAGAGAAACAGAGAAAACTTCACATATTTATAGTTTCTCAATGAGAGCAATAGTGGAAGCAGTAGTGGCAGGAGTAGCAGTAGTATGAGAACCTTGGTGAATACATGATTGTTTTAACCCTTTCCCAAACAACAAAATTGGGACTAAACCAAATTGAGAAGGTCTGCAGAACAGAAATTAAATGTACCACTCATGATGATTTCTGTTTTGGATAGGGTAGAAAACATGGTGGAAAAAGGAGAAAATGCTGGTTACCAGCATTTTCTCCTTTTCCCACCATGTTTTCAAAAGGACTTTTCTCCAAGGTCGTAAAAACCAGGGATTGTTTGGGAAAGGGTTAAAAAAGTCCAATTGTGCCCAATTCTACTATGACTACATGTATTTCCCAACTCCTTACCAAACAACAAAATTTTAGACAGAAGCAAACTGAAAGCATTTGCAGACGATAAAATTATCCTTTGCTAAAATGATGATATCTGTCTTAACTCATTACCAAACAACAATATTTTAGGTTTGTCTAAACCGAAAGCATTTGCAGACGACAAAATAAAAGTGACTGAAAATTTGACATTTGTTTTGTGAGGGGTAGAAAGCATTGTGGGAAAAGGAGAAAATGCAAATTTACCAGCATTTTCTCCTTTTTCCACAATGTTTTCTAAAGGTTTCTTTCTCAGGGTCGTCAAATGTAGGGATTGTGTGGTAGTGGGTTAAATCTTTACCAAACAACAAAATTTTAGACTGGTCTAAACTGAAATCATTTGAAGACGACAAAACATACCCAACTCAAAAATTGAAATTGTTTCTAGCAGGGCAGAAAACATTGTTGGAAAATGAGAAGAGCATTTTGTCCTTTTCCAACCATGTTTTCAAAAGGCTTCTATCTCAGGGTGGTAAAAACCAGGGATTGTTTGGTAAAGGGTTAAGTAGGATAGAAAACAATTTGGTAAAAGAAGAAAATACTGGTTACCAGCATTTTTGTTCTTTTCCCAATATGTTTTTGAAAGGCTTCTCTATCAGTGTAGTTAAAAGTCAGGATTATGTGGTATTGGGTAAAGTTTCAATTTCTGGGAAAAAATGCAGATTTTTCTTTCTATAAAATTTATGAATTCATGGTAACTCATTAGTTGTTTTACTGTCAATCAGAATTTTACTTTGAAGCACCTGAGTATACCAAGAATGCATTGATAAGTGCACTGGATGCCTTGAGGCAAATGAAATGCTGTTGAAAATGATGTTAAATACTAAAGTAATTACAAAATCCTTGAAAATGGACAGCAATGTTCAAAGGCTATGAAAATGTCCCTTAAGATTGAGTGGAAAAGAAGCAACTGCATGAAAAAGATAATTTCTACTTTGTCCATGATGCTTTCCAAAAATGTTGCCAGTAAGGTATAAATAGGTACACTCTTGACCAAACAACGCAATTATAGACTTGACTAAATTGAAAGCTGTTGTAGGCAACACATAACATGTGGCTAAAAACATTACTTCTATCCTAGATTGGGTATAAAACATGGCAGGAAAAGGAGATAATACCAGTTAACAGCATTTTCTCTCAATGATTTCACAGCCTTCAGGATCTTTCAATTTTGAGACTGTATGGTAAAGGGTTTTAAAATAAAACAAGAAAACAAATTACTTACGATTGTAAACACTGTCCCGATGGTATAATAGCATCATGTAAGGACACTTTGTGAGAAGTTTCATTCAAGGTCACAGTTAACGTCTTATTGTCCACAGTTCCCGTGGATGTGTGTTTCACATTATCAAATAAAATATCGTAGTTCACACATTTAGACAAGAACGTTGAAAATACTATCACAAACACAAATTGTCTGAAAAAAAAAAGAGAAAAACACACAGATGAATATTTTTGCATCTAAATTTATCTTTAGTTATCTTGTGAGGGAAGTTTATCCTACCTTATTGTACAATAGACTTTTAGATGTCTAAATTGAAAAAGACTTTGTAAGCAAAAATTTAACCCTTTACCAAACAATCCCTGGTTTTTACAACCCTAAGATAGAAGCCTTTCCAAAACATTGTAGGAAAAGGAGAAAATGCTGGTAACCAGCATTTTCTCCTTTTCCCACTATGTTTTCTACCCTGCTGGAAACAAATTTCAATTTTTGAGAAACATTTATTTTTGTCTTCTGACATCTGCAAGTGCTTTCAATTTGGACCAGTATAAAATTTTGTCGTTTATGGTTACTTACCCAAGCTGTAGCACATCCTCTAACACCATGCACACAAAACCCTGTCTCTGATGATACTGGTACACTCTCGTAAAAAACTCATCTAGGTTCTCGACGTGATTCCACCTTGCTGCAAACAAAGAAAAACAAATGTATTCCAGAGCTCCAGTTAGAGGAAGTGATTTTGATTTCAAAATTAAAAATATCAGTTATTCTCAGCTAAACCCTATGTTATGGGTACTCATTAGAATCGTCTCATTGAGACGATTCTAATGAGTACCCAAAACATTGGGTTTGCAAGAGAAATAATGAATTTAGAATACCATAACTCCCTCTTATCTGGAGCTCTGGTATTCATTCAGTTTGGCTTCCTCCTGTAGATGACATCTTCGTGTCACAAAGCAGACTCTTTTTTGAAAATATTGTTGCAGAAAGAGAAAATACTTATCATATGAAATTTCTCTCTCCTCTATTGCAACAAAGTTGTTGTTTTATCACTTTAATTTAAAGGTGGCCCTTTAGATTTTGGGGCGAAAATTTTACAAAAATGCAAAAAAATCATCCTTATACTCTCAAAGCCTTTTAATTTTCATTCATAAAACCCCAGTCATCGAAAACCATCCGACAACACGAAAATTAGAGCTTTACTACGGCCCAGGCTGACACCAAAGGGAGACACGTTCTATTTTTAGATGATCAATTCTCTCATTTACATACATGAATACGCAGATGAAATTCCAAACATAGCATCCGAAGAAGACATTATGGAAAATAATTGTTACATGTTTGTTATGTAATGGAATTTGAGCGGTATGGGTCACGTGCCAGTCACTTGATTGACATTCCCAAAATGCTTTATTGATTTTTGGCGCGAAATCTAAAAATACTTTAAGAGGCTACGTAGCCTTTTAAGGGAACACCATCAAAAAATCTTTTTTGTAATTCTATGAATCTTAATTATTGATGATTTGTATCATTTTTTCATATCAATTTCTGTGATATATATATTTTTTTAATTTGGTGAGATGTAAAAATTCTAAATACCCACCTTTAAAGTTAATTTAGACTGATTTAAAATAATTATATTTAGAA
Organism: Tridacna crocea; assembly: GCA_943736015.1. Classification (NCBI taxonomy): domain Eukaryota; kingdom Metazoa; phylum Mollusca; class Bivalvia; order Cardiida; family Cardiidae; genus Tridacna; species Tridacna crocea. Next base: position 25,790,960 of record OX031069.1, read on the forward strand.
TTTTTCTTTGAAAATTCATTTTAACAATAACAGGCAACTTGTTAACCCATTACCACAGTGACAGGATTCCTACTTTTGACAACCCTGAGAAAGAACCCTCTAGAAAACATGGTGGGAAAAGGAGAAAAGATGGTAATCAGCATTTTCTCCTTTTCCCACAATGTTTTCTACCCTTCACAAAACAAATGTCAAATTTTCTGTCACTTTTGTTTTGTTGTCTGCAAATGCTTTTAATTTTGGACAAGCCTAAAATATTGTCATTTGTTAATGAGTTGACCCTCTATCACACAATCACAAGATTTAATCAGCTCAGGAATAGACTCTCTGAAAACATCATGAAAAAGTAAAAAATACTGGTCACTAGCATTTTCTCCTTATCCCATAACGTTTTCAAACCTTTCATACAAAAACCTATTCATTTTGCAATGTTTACTTTGTCCTTTGCCAAAGCTTTCCATCTGGACAAGTTTAGGATGCTGTTCAGTGGACAATTTCATTTCTTGTTGTATAGATCATGGTTAAGGTCCATTTATACAGAACGCGAAAGGAACATGGTTTTTCGTCCTGGAATATTTTAGTCATTTGTAGAGGAACTATTCAAATAGAGTGCGAACGCGAACAAATATTTGTTTGTGCGAACGACCGCTTTCATTGCCTCCACAGCGAATTTTCTGAGAAGGTCGTGCGGCTTTTTTGCTATCAACCAATCAGCAGGTACTTCCCTTGCATCATTTCCACAAATAGAAACTTGTAAATTAATTGCAAAATGTAGTCAAATTGCTCCTCAGTCATTCGAAAGTATTACTGGAATTTTGCAGGATGAAAATGTACTTCTTGTACGAGGTGGTGGTACTCTCCAAATTCACTTCTTCTCTGTGAAATTTTGAGCACTGACACACCTCTTTCTCTTCCTCCGTTGTTTTGCATACAAATACAGTACTATGATCTCCTCCTTGTCTGACTCTACCTGTGCCATGATTCAAAATGACCAAATTTTATCTCTCACAGCAAGAAAAAGATGAACCGCTTCGAAAGCCGTCGAAAGTTTTCCGTGTTTGGGTTCCTGCTCTATTTGAATGGCAAAACTGCTAAAAAATCGTGTTTGCGTTGGTCACATTCAGGTTTGCACCCTGTATAGACGGACCTTTAAAGTGCTTAAATATTCTGAGCCACCTGATCTTGGATATACACATTTCAAGCTTTTAGTAAGATTATATCCTAGCTTAATCAGTCTTAACATTGCCCAGTTTGCATTACCAAACAACAATATTTTAGGCTTGTTTAAATCGAAAGCATTTGCTGACGACAAATAAAGGTGACTGAAAACTTTAAATTTGTTTTGTGAAGGGTAGAAAACATTGTGGGAAAAGGAGAAAATGCTGGTTACCAGTATTTTCTCCTTTTCCCACAATGTTTTCTAAAGACTTCTTTCTCTGGGTCGTCAAAAGTAGGGATTGTGTGGTAATGGGTTAAAATGATTAAAAATTATTAAAAAGGCTTTTGAAGTTTAACCCTTTCCCAAACAACAAAGTTTGGTCTCTTCCAAACCGATAGAGTTTGCACACGACAATTTTAGATTTTGAGAAAATTGCAGAGAGTTCTCAAAAAGGGTAGAAAACACTGTGGGAAAAGGAGAAATTGCTCGTTACGAGCAATTTCTCCTATTCCCACAGTGTTTTCAAAAGACTTTTACTGCAGACACGTAAAAACCAGGGCTTGTTTGGGAAAGGGTTAAACATATCTATTTTACATTGACTGAGAAACAAGTTCTTCTTACAACTTACACTTATCTCTCTTGATTCTGCCATTTGAAGACAATGTAGGAGAATAGAAAACATTGTAGCAAGCACTGTATTAAAACAGAGAAAATGCTGCTAACCAGCATTTTCTCCTTTTTTAACAATGGTTGCTGCCCTTGTTTTGAGGCACACTTTACATGTCCTCTCCTCCTCTGTAGGCACTTTGAATATATTCTAAAATTTTGTCTTCTGAGAAAACGGTGAAAAACAATCTAACCTTTTCCTCCCTCAGGCACCACATGTATCATAAGATCAGCTTCAGTATGATTATCAGTATCTTCTCCATCGTCGTCATCATCATCATCATCATATACTGATAATTGCTGATACTGTGTCTCATACTCTGCCATCTTTAAGTCATATAGCTTGGTATGAATTCAAAGAAGAATCTGGTTTCATGACCTGAAGCGAAAATTAATCCTGTTCCGAAGAAAAACCAGCATTAGAAAACATTGTGGTCAGTTTTCCAGATGAATAATGTTTACCTCAATACCACACAATCCCGACTTTTAACGACCCTGAAAAAGGATACCTTTTGAAAACATTGTCGGAAAAGAAGAAAATGCTGGTAACCAGCATTTTCTCCTTTTCCCACAATGTTTTCTACCCTATCAAATACAAATTCCATTATTTTAGTCAAATTTAAGTTGTCATTTGGAAATGCTTTCAGTTCTGACAAGTCTACATTTGTGACGTTTGGTAAAGAGTTAACTCAATACCACACAATCCTGACTTTCAATGACCCTGAGAAAGAAGCCTTTTGAAAACATTGTGGGAGAAGGAGAAAATGCTGGTAACCAGTGTTTTCTCCATTTCCCACAATGTTTTCTATACTATGAAAGACAAAATCCTTCTTTTAAGCTATGTTTAAATTGTTGTCTGTCAATACTTTCAAGTTGGACAAGTCTATTATTTACTCTTGTGGTAAAAAGTTAAAAAAATGTTCATCAGTGAGAGAGGAATGAACTCTGTTGCAATGACTATCATTAATCATTGCATAGAGATTAGTTGAGCAAGGGAAAAGAACTTACCAGTTACCACCACCTAGTTTTATACTCTGTATGTTGACAACTGAGCAAATAATTTCAAAATCAATGTACAGTTAGTAGGTTAAACCCTTTACTCAACAATCTCACGATTTAGCCCTTTACCGTACAACAAAATTTCAGCCTCCTCCAAATTGAAAGCTTTTGCAGACGACAATTTCGTTGTGGCTCAAATGGTGCTATCTTTTGTAGATTGGGTAGAAAACATTGTGGGGAAAGGGGAAAATGCTGGTAATCACCATTTTCCCCTTTTCCCATAATGTTTTCAAGAGGCTTCTTTCACGGGGTCGTTAAAAGTCGGGACTGTGTGGTAAAGGGTTTACTCATTACCAAGCGAAGAAATTGTAGGTTTATCCAAATCAACAGCATTTGCAGACAACAAAATAAAAGTGGCTGAAAATTTTTTAATTTGCTTTGAGAAGGGCAGAAAACAATGTAGGAAAAGGAGAAAATGCTAGTTACCATCATCTTCTCCTTTTCCCACAATGTTTTCTAAAGACTTCTTTCTCAGGGTCATCAAAAGTAGAGACTGTGCGGTAATGGGTTAAAGTTTGTGTGATCAAAAGCTTTTGATACCATGTGGGAAAAGACAAAATGCTGGCAACAGGCATTTTCTCCACAATGTTTTTACTTTTTTCACAAATTCCATCATTTGATCTGGGCTCCTTTGTCAACTGCATTTACTTTAGATTTGAACGCATTAAACAATTGCTCTGCTGATAAATGATAAAAATGACTGTGATCAGTTCACTAAAGAATGACAATCAGATCAACCAGACTTGTACCTTCAGTCTGAAGGTGTCTGCTCCGATGCTATTTTTGTGACTGGTCTTCGCAAAGTATGCGAAGACCAGTCACAGAAATAGCATTGGAGCAGACACCTTCAGACTGAAGGTACCAGACTTCATGTTGTAAAGTAAAAGAACTTTACACCACAAAAAGAGCTTTTATAAAGTCTTTAATATACGAAAGACAAATAATATCCCTAGCTTTTTCCTCTGACTGGATGATCTAATCCGCAGAAATAAAGAAATGGCTCTGACATCTATAAAGAATGTCAAATATCACATCCCCCACCCACATAATGAGGCATATCTCCAATCAAAGGACCAACAAGTTTCTGTTTCCCACACGATTGCACTATGAATACAGACTTTACCAAGGCGAATGGTAAAGATGCTTACCAGACTCATTCACTGGTAGTCTACTGATGATCAGATTTCAATCCTTTTACGCATTTGAAGTTTGAACCATCATAGAATGAGTATCATAACTAACTGATAATGTCCGAAGTCATCCGAAGTAAGCAACCAAAACAAATATGGGACAGCAAAACACACATTTACGATACAACATGTAGCCCAAGTTTCCATCAAATTGCATCAGAAAATATTTCAGGGGTACACCAAATTCATAACATCCAACTGTCACCCTCTGTTCAACAAATATGTAAGTTACCTCATCTATGTGATGTTTTCATCAAGTATTTTCAAATTCGGACAAAACCAGTAGACGGGCAAGGGAAAATAAAAAAAAAAAACTGATATAGGCAGGACAATATGTGACCAGTTTTCGAAACTTTTGACTTGAATTGTGGTGAAAATAAGATTGTCCATAAATTACGTAACTTTTCTTATAATTTTAGCTGCTGTCAAAGGTGGTAGCAACAGCTATTTGATATGCAAAACTATCAGGCTCGTTCAAGTTTTCACCAAATTAAAAACAAAATTTTCAACTTGTCTAAACTTAGAGCATTTGAGGACTAAAAAAATTACCGTGACTTTAAAAATTGAAAGTTGCTTTTGGACGGGCAGAACTTATTGTATGCCATATACCCTTTGCTACACAAGCCCCAGGTATACCACCATGAAAAACAGGCCTGCAGAAAGTATTGTAAGAAAAGACAAAAACACTGGTATTAAACCAGCGTTTTCTTCTTTTCCCACAATGTTTCCTTTCCTTTGAAAGACAACTTTTATGTTTTGAGTGACATTAATTATGTCCTCTGCAAATGCTTTAATTTGCACCAGTCTGAAATTTTGTCAAGTGGTAAAGAGTTAAGTACTTTGTGATAGATACATTTTAAAACCAATAGCTATCATAAATAAGTTGGATGTTGCCCATTTTCTATTTGACTGTTCACTCTACCAAATGACCAAATTTTGGACAAGTCCAAATTGAAAGCATTTGCAGACGACAAAATAAACATGAATCAAAAATTGAAATTTTACTTTGGAAAGGGTAGAAAACATTGTGGGAAAAGGAGAAAATGCTGGTTACCAGCATTTTCTCCTTTTCCCACAATGTTTTCAAAAGCTTTCTTTCTCAGGGTCGTTAAAAGTTGCAATTGTTTGGTAAAGAGTTAAGCATAATATACATCTGGTACTCTTTTGTTAGATGGTTTATAGTTTGCAATGCAGACACGAGTAAATTGTGCCTTGTTGCTTAGAAAGTAGACACCCATGTTCACGTAAGGTATGGATAATTACCCAACTATGAAGCACCTATCATTTCTGTAGTTGCCTTGAAATTGTGGCCAGTGAAGACTTAAGATCAGGCTGCTCATATGTGCTGAGACATTTTGGATGGTAGAACAATTGACATTGCAAGTATCCAGATCACATTTCATTGCCTGAAAATGAACGTTTGTTATATTCAGTTATTTTTAGCGGTTAAGGATTTTTTTCAACATATTACACACTTTGCTTGACACAAGTAATTTTTCCTTTTTTGTCACAATATTTTGATTTATATATATGATTCAAAAGTGTCTTTCCTGGAGAAAATGTATGATATATATAGATATACTTTAAAATTAATTTTTCATTCAGGGGTCATGAAAGGAAAGACAGAAGTGGATGACTGCACAATGCCTCAAATTCTTACATTATGATGACTTTGAAAAAAAAAAATGTAGGGAAAATGTATTCACCTAAACTCACAAGACATTCACATTAATCAAAATGTTTCATAACTGTGAACCTGCACAAAGAGATGATGACCAAAATGGACAGAAATTCACATGTTCTATCTGTAACATGACATTTGGAACCATTTGTCAGCTGCATGACCACTTCGATAAATGTTCACAAGATGATTCTTATATTTATTATAACAAACACAAAGTTGTTTTTCCACTCAGTGCACTTTGGACATTCATTGAAACAAGGAATTTTTCAAGAGTCAAGGAATTACATTTTAACTCTTCTATAGAACCTAATGGTATCTCGGGAAATCATCAAGCAACCCTCAAGGAACTTTTAACAGAGTTATGGTTTAGTTATAGAAGCACTATAGGGTTTTCTCATGAAAAACAATATAGTAAGGAATCCAGAAACACTTCCACGGATACTAATGATCTTGAGCTGCTGGTTGCACAAGGAGATACAAATTTAACGTGCTCAGTAAGGTTAACATTACAAAAGCCGATAACCAGGAAAAAGGAAAGGAAACAGAGAGGTCCAAAAAGTGTTAGAAAATGTGAAAATGTATTGTTAGAACCCAATAGAAAAAAACAAAGAAAGGGAAATAAACTGGTTGTAAGAACAGGAATTGAGACAAGATATAGTGTAAGAAAGTGTTTAAACAAAGTAGATAAATGTAATGATAAAGATCAGTATGCAGAAGAATTCAGTGAAAGCAAAGATCATCATGAAGGGTTCATTATTAAAGATGATAAGCAGGTTGTCAATGATGACAGATCCAAGAAGGGAAAAGCCAAACAAATGACTGGAAAACTTCCACAGGAAACAGAACATGCAAATGTACCAGTGGTTGCTGAAACAGAGGTAGAATGCTCAGGTGTAATTTCTAACAAAATTCCATTAAATGAGCAAAATAGTCAAAGTTGTGAAGGGACAAACCCAGAAGTAAAACTTGAATCAGTTCAAGTTCTTGGAAACAGTCTTTCATCAGAAAGAAATGAGAAAACAGACACAGTCATGTCTAATTTAAAGACCAAGAAACCAGGACGAAAGAAAGGCTTTTCAAAATTGAAACAATCTCAGAACCCCCAGATTTCTCACAATAGATTTAAATCAAAGTCCACTAATTCTAATAAAAATGAAAAGCAACTAACTGAAACCAGTCTAATAAAGAAAAAAGGTGGCAGGAAAAAACAGGATTTAGACATTTGTGTGATTTGTGGGAAAAAGGTGAAGAGAAGTAAAATGAAGGTTCATGAGATTAGTCACAGCGATATCCGTCCTTACAAGTGTGAACATTGTCCGAAGACTTATAAATATCCGGAACATTTAGCGGTTCACGTCAAGTCCCACTTGGATGTGCTGCCATATTATTGTGAAGTGTGCGGTCAGGGGTTTATTGATGCAAATAGGTATTTTGTTCTTTCTCTAACCCTTTATCACACAATCCAAAGTTTGAAGGACCCTAAACAAGAATGAATTTGGAAACCACTGATGGAGAAAATGTTAGAAATGGGGAAGAAGGAAGAAATGCATCTGAAAACATTGTGGAAGAAGCAGAAAATGGAATGCTGGTAAACCAGCACTTTCTTCTTTTACCACAGTGTTTTCTACCTTCCAAAGACAGGTTTCAACCTTTTACTGATACTTTATTCTGTGTCAGCAAAATGCTTTCAAATGTAGACAAGTGCAAAATTTTGTTGTTTTATTAACTCATTACCAAACGACAAAATTTTAAGTTTGTCCAAATCGAAAGCATTTGCAGGTGACAAAATAAAAGTGACTGAAAATTTGAAATTTGCTTTGTGAAGAGTAGAAAACATTGTGGGAAAAGGAGAAAATGCTGGTTACCAGCATTTTCTCCTTTTCCCGCAATGTTTTCTAAAGGCTTCTTTGTCAGGGTCGTGAAAAGTAGGGATTGTATGGTAATGGGTTAAGAGTCAACTCCATAGTACACCACACAATTATTGTGGACTCATCCAAATCCAAAGCATTTGCAGACAACATATCAAATATTGTTCAAATTTTGGAATTTATCTACAGGTCAAAAACATTATGGGAAAAGGAGAAAATGCTGATTGCTGTTAATTTTGCCTTTTCCAACAATGTCTTAGAGGCCTTTGTCCTCAACGTCATTTAAACTCAGGATTGTTTGATAACAGACTACCTAACTCTTTTGCAGTCAACAGCTTTAGATGCCTCCATATTGATAGCTTTAAAGGTGGCCCTTCAGATTTTGGGACGAAAATTTTACAAAAATGCAAAAAAATCATCCTTATACCCACATAGCCTTTTAATTTGCGTTCATAAAACCCCGGTAGTCGAAAACCATCCGATAACAGGAGAAATTAGAGATTTAATACGGACTAGGTTGACACCAACGGGGGGATACATTCTATTTTTAGATTATCATTTCTCTCATTTACATACAAGTAAACACAGACGAAGTTTCAAACATCTGTCCCAAGAAGACATTATGGAAAATAATTTTTACATGTTTGTTATGTAATGGAATTTAAGCGTTATTAGTCACGTGCCAGTCACTTGACATTCCCACAGTGCTTTATTGATTTTTGGTGCGAAATCTAAAAATAGCTTAAGAGGCTACATAGCTTTTTAAGGGAATACCATCAAAAAAAGTTGTTTTTTTGTAATTTTATGATTCTTAATTATTGATGATTTGTATTGTTTTTTCATATAAATTTCAATGATATATATATTTTTTAATTTGGTGCGATGTGAAAATTCTAAATACCCACCTTTAACCCCTTACCAAACAACAAAACTTTAGACTGTTCTAAATTGAAAGCACTTGCAGACGACAAAATAAACGTACTTCAAAAATTGAAATTTGTTTCCAGCAAAGTAGAAAACATTGTGGGAAAAGGAGAAAATGCTGGTTACCAGTATTTTCTCCCTTTCCCGCAATGTTTTCAAAAGGCTTCTATCTCAGGGTCATAAAAACCAGGGATTGTTTGGGAAAGGGTTATCAGACAACAAACAATACATGACCATTATGACATCATGTGTTTTTTGAAGGATAGAGTACATAATAGGAGAAGGAGAAAAGGCTTGTTTCCAGCCTCCTTTTCACTCAGTGTTTTCTGAGGCAGACTTTCTTGTTAGTGAAAACAAGTGATCTTGTAGTAGCTTCCTTTTTTTCTTGCAGCCAAACATACAGATAAGATTGTTTCAAACAGGGCAAGTCCCCCAACATGAGTAATTTCTTCCTCTGCCATAATGTTTTTCACATGCATATAATGTACATAAAGCTATTAAATCTCTGTTAATGTTGTTTGTAAATGTTTTATATAGTAACTTTTTGCATATGCATTAAGCCCCTTTTTCACCGAGTCTTGCTCACATGTATTGTCTTGCTCTGGTTATATCTTATTAACCCTTTTCTCCATAGATACTCATTTCTACGCATTGCTTGTCGGAGCCTTTTGAAAAAATTGTGGCAAAAGATGAAATTGCTCGTCTATGCTATCAAAAGGTGTCATATACATATAAGAAATGGCTTCATCCTTGCTGTTATTTAGGGTCAATTTGAGATACCTTATGGGGTAAAGGGTTAATAATTACATGCATATTGGTAGGTTAAAGAGACATTCCATGATGCATACAGATTACCGACCATACCGATGCGAGGTATGTAATGCAGGATTTGTGACAAAGTATAAGTTGGACAGACATATGAGTGTCCATACAGGTATTTACATCTTTTTGTAATTTTTACCTTTTTTCTTTTTAACAGCCTGCCTGCCATTAAACCCATGAACTAACAATGCTGTGTTTTAACCCATTACCACACAATCCCTACTTTTGACACCCCTGAGAAAGGAGCCTTTAGAAAACACTGTGGGAACAGGAGAAAATGCTGGTAACCAGCATTTTCTCCTTTTCCCACAATGTTTTCTACCTTTCACAAGACAAATTTCAAATTTTCGGTCACTTTTATTTTATCGCCGGAATTCCTTTCAATTTTGACCAATCTAGTCGTTTGGTAATGGGTTAATGACCCTGTGAAAAATGTCTTTTGAAAACATTGTGGGAAATGGGGAAAATGCTGGTTACCAGCATTTTCTCTTTTTCCCACAGTGTTTTCTACCCTATCAAAGTCAATTTTTTGAGCAACATTTAAATTGTCATAGCAGATACCTTCTCTTTGAACAACACTAGAGTTTTTGCCATGGGGTAAACAATTAGAATAGATCTGTCATTTCAGTCATATCTAATTTGTTCTGTGCTAAGACTTTGATATGAGATGAGCCCTGGTAGTAGTTAGTTGTGTGCAGGACTCGAAAACCGGTTTCGATCCCCAGTTTGGCCAACTCTTACTGAGGAAAAGCATTGTGACATTCATTCTTTTCTAACTGCTGACTATTGTTTCGACAGTAGTTCTGTGGGAAAGCTTTGCTTGGAAAGAATGTAGTGCAGAGAAATGCAGGGTCCCAAAAATCCACTTGTCTGGTCGTCCTAACTGGTAAAAATGGTAAAGTGGGGGCAAGTCTTTGTGTTACTGTAGGACAAGTGTGAGGAAATTAGAGGAAACATTCATCATATTCATTAAATATTGTCATTTTAACCCATTACCACACAATCCCTTCTTTTGACGACCCTGAGAAAGAAGCATTTTGAAAACAATGTAGGAAAAGGAGAAAATGCTGGTAACCAGCATTTTCTCCTTTTCCCACAGTGTTTTCTACCCTTCCCAGAACAAATTTCAATTTTTCAGTCACCTTTATTTTGTCATCTGCAAATGCTTTCAATTTGGACCAGTCCAAAATTTTCTCATGTGGTAAAGAGTTAACTAACTCTCTACTAATCAGCAAAATTTTGGACCAGTCCAGATTGAAAGCTATTACAGATGACAAAATAAATGTGACCCAAAAATTGAAATTTAATTTGGGAAAGGGTAGAAAGCATTGTGGGAAAAGGAGAAAATTCTGGTTACCAGCATTTTCTCCTTTTCCTACAATGTTTTCAAAAGGTTTCTTCTCAGGGTTGTCAAAAGTCAGGATTGTGTGTAAAGGGCTAATGTACATTAGCTTTTCATGATTTCACCTTTTATCACACAATCCCGAGTTTTAACGATTCTGAGGGAAAAAGCTCTGGAAAACATTGAGTTACATTTGATTTGTCTGTAGATGCTTTTATTTTGGTCTACTCCAAATTTTGTTGTGTGGTATAGAGTTAAGGGGTTTTCTTGGGAAGGGGGGGGGGGGGGTGCTACTATTAGAGAGGGCACTTATATTAGAACAAATATGGTATGTGATAATTTCTTGGTATAATGCATTATAGAAATATATGCCCTTTTCTTAGAAAATGCTTATTATACTGGTAATTTTATTCTCTAGGAGTGAAAAAGCTGCAGTGTGACCTCTGTGGAATGAGGTTCGCCCACAAGGAGACCTTGACCCAGCACATATCATGTATCCACAAAAAGGAACGAAGGTTTTCCTGCCAGGATTGTAACGAAACTTTCTTCACGAATTATCAACTCAAGTGCCATGCTATGAGACATTCAGGTAGGCGTAGATGTATTGATAGATTATACAATGTTTCATGCTGTTTTCAACAATACTTCAGTTATATTACTGTAGCCAGTGTATCTATCAGTGCTTTCCTAGAGTTTTTTTTACCTACATGTATATATATCACACATTCCTTCTATGCCTCTGGCTGCTTTCCCACACAACCATCGTTAGAGGAATAAAACATGATGACTCTTCACAAATCTCAGAGAAAAATTAGCCTTGCTATGGGATTCGAACAAGGTATCTTCAGATTTCAACTACAATATTTTACAGTACTGCTAGGCTTTGTACACATAAAGGGGTTTTTAAGTCTTTACCACTCAATCCTGATTTTTAACGACCCAGAGAAAAAAGCCTTTTGAAAACATTGTGGGAAAAGAAGAAAATGCTGGTAACCAGCATTTTCTCCTTTTTCCACACGGTTTTCTACCCTTCCCAGATCTGATTTAAATTTTTTCAATCACATTCATTTTGTTGTCTTCAAATGCTTTCAATTTGGACCAGTCTATAAATTTGTTGTTCAGTAAAGAGTTAACTCTACCAAATTACACAATTTTAGACTGGTCCAAATCAAAAGCATTTGCAGACGACAAAATAAACATAACTCGAAAATTGAAATTTGTTACCAGCAGGGTAGAAAAGGTAAGAAAAGAAGAAAATGCTCGAAACTAGCATTTTCTTGTTTTCCCACGTTTTCAAAAGGCTTCTGTCAAGGAATCATAAAAACCAGGGATTGTTTGGTAAAAGGGTTGATTGCTGTCTTTCGGATCACTATTGTACACATCGAGGGCTGAATGCAACACAGGCATTACTTGATATTTTTCCAAAAATGATTTTTTTTTCATTTTCTAATTTAAATCTACTTTGCTCCAAAGAGTTGGTTAACCCTTTACCTGATATGCCAATTTCGGGCTCTTCCATTTCAGCAGCAAATAAAGATATAATGTCAAAAATATGGACAAATTAGGATACAAATATCTGATTGAGTGGAAAACGCTTTGGTTTTCCTACAATGTTTTCAAAAGCTATCTGTTGTTGATATATCAAAATGAGTATCTATGGAGTAAAGGTTTAAAGGGGCCAAAAGGGTCAGTAGGCATTTTGGCCTATCTCAGTTTAGATATTTACTGACAGCAACATAGACCTATCTAGAGATAGAGCTATGTTGCAAAAAGTCAACTCAGTAAAACTACATAGCTCTAACTTGAGTTAGATCTATGTTGCATTTTTATAAATGAAGAAATAATCAATATTGTTTATTCAACTGATTGTGAAAATTTTTGGTCAATACTTTTCGCACATGCTTTAAACCCCCATTTCAAAGAGCTTGGCTCATATTTATACAGAGACAATGAAAGACTCTTACTTATGAAAGACAAAACATTAAGTGCTTCTTGACTGTTTTTTGCATTGTGTATTTATTTTCCTCTTCAGGGTTACGACCTTACAAGTGTCCTATGTGCAAATCAGACTACATTGAGAGGAAAGAACTTCGACGACACATGAGAAAACAACATAATATGATGCTTGATGGTAAATCTGCTTCAGGTAAGCAGAGGTCCCAATAACATGACATATTCTTGTCGGAAAATTGAAAGATACATTGCAGAGGTCTGGTTAACCCATTACCACACAATCCCTACTTTTGACGCCCCTGAGAAAGAAGCCTTTAGAAAAAATTGTGGGAAAAGGAGAAAATGCTGGTAACCAGCATCTTCTCCTTTTCCAACAATGTTTTCTACCCTTCACAAAACAAATTTAAAATTTTCAGTCACTTTTATTTTGTTGTCTGCAGATGCTTTCGATTTGGACAAGCTTAAAATATTGTCATGTGTTAATGAGTTAACTGGATGTAATTATGCCTCCTTTCAACGAAGTGGGGTATAATTATTGCTTTGCTAATTTTGGTCTATCCATCCGTCGGTCTGTCAATAGACCTTACCTTGTCCGAATGATGACTAGACACAGAATTAAGCTAGATTTGCCAAATTTGGCACAGACATGCGTCTCGGAGTGTAGATGATCCCCTATATGATTTTGAGGTCAATTGGTCAAAGTTCAAGGTCACAATGACCATCAACATGTTGATATATAGACCAGACCTTATCCGGATGATAACTAGACACAGAATTGACTTAGGTTCATCAAATTTGGCGCAGACATGTGTCTCAAAGTGTAGATTATCCCTATTGATTTTGAGATTAATACATCAAAGGTCAAGGACACAGTGACCTTCAACTTAATGATATATAGTTTGTGAAAGGTCAAGGTCACAGTGACAACCGGATGATTCAGGGCCCAGCTGTCGTTTACCAGTTGAGCCATTTGCTAAACAAATTTAAAGTGTCTCAAAAATCATCATATGTAGCTCAACTTGTGGCTCCAACATTTAATTTGCATATTATCGGGGATGGTGTAAGCATCGAAGTTGACTTAGAAAAATCAGAAGTTGAATGCATGTTTTGATATCAGTTTATGAACTGTGCCACTTCCTGTATCAGTGTGGCAGTAGGGGGGCATGACTGTTTTACAGACAGACATCTTGTTAAATTCAAAATTTTAAGTTCTTTACCAATGCCTTTTTGTGAGTGATCAATGAGGTGGTTTGAACTCTTTACCAAATGACAAAATTTTAGACTGGTCCAAAATGAAAGCACTTGCAGACGATAAAATAAATGTAACTCAAAAACTGAAATTTGTTTCCAGCAGGGGGAAAACATTGTGAGAAAAGGAGAAATTATCCTTTAACCACAATGTTTTCAAAAGGCTTTCTATCTCAGGGTCGTAAAAAGTTGGAATTGTTTGATAAAAACGATTAACTCTTTACCAAAAGACAGAAACTTTGACTCTCTGAGATGTAAGACCTTGCAGGAAACAAAGCGGACTAAAAAATTTTGATTTTGGGAAGGGTAGAAAACATTGTGGGAAAGAGGGGAAAACGCTGGCAACCAGCATTTTCTCCTTTTCCCACAATTTTTCTACAGCTTATTTTCACAGGGTCTGGGGATGTTCAGTAAAGGGTTAATAAGTTCATACAAGACAGATTCTTAACCCTTTACCACATGATTCTGATTTATAATAACCTTGAGAAAGAAGCCTTCTGAAAACATTGTGGAAAAAAGTAGAAAATGCTGGTAACCAGCATTTCCTCCTTTTCCCACAATGTTTTTTAACCTTCTCATAATAAATTTCAATTTTTCAGTCACATTGATTTTGTCCTCTGCAAATGCTTTTAATTTGGACAAGTCTAAAAATTTGTTATTTGTTAAAGGTTTAAATAAAGATATCTGTTCCTGAACCCAAGAAAACTTCCTTTTCTAAACAACCTCTGTTGTGGCTCTATTGCCACAGATTTCATTGCTTTCTGACTGCTGATCATTGTTTCGACGACTGTCATGTTGGAAAGCAGCCAGTGGCTTGGAAAGAGTTTTATGCCAGGTACGTGTGAAAGAGACTCCAAGATATGTGATATGTGAGCTGGCTGTTGTGATATGACTGGAGTATAGTTGAAAATGACACTAGACACCGTGCAAGCATACACACTATGCAGTGCTGTACTTAGCTAAGCCTTTATCACACATGTCTTGAGTCTTAATGACCCTGGGAAATTATACATTTGAAAACATTGTTTGAAAAGGAGAAAAATGCTGGTTACCAGCATTTTCTTTTTACCCACATTGTTTTCTTACCTTTAAGAATCAAAATCAATCATTTAAATCACAATTAATTTGCCGTCTGTAAATACTTTCAATTTTGACAAGTCTGAAATTTTGCCTTCTAGAAAAGATTTAACCAATTACCACACAACCCCTACTTTTGAAAACCCTGAGTCAGAAGCTGTTAGAAAACATTGTGGGAAAAGGAGAAAATGCTTGCAGCATTTTCTCCTTTTCCCACAATGTTTTCTACCCTTCACAAAACAAATTTCAAATTTTCAGTCACTTTTATCTTGTCATCTGCAAACGCTTTCAATTTGGACAAGCCCAAAATATTGTCGTTTGATAATGAGCTAACTCTTTACCAAATGACAAAATTTTAGACTGGTTTGAATTGAAAGCACTTCCAGATAACAAAAGATATATATTCGACTCAAAAATTGAAATTTGTGTCCAGCAGGGTAGGAAACACTGTGGGACAAGGAGAAAATTATGGTTACCAGCATTTTCTCCTTTTCCCACAAAAGGGTTCTATGTCAGGGTCCTAAAAGCCAGTGATTGTTTGGTAAAGAGTTATAAAGGTGGGTATTAAGATTTTTCGCATCACACCAAATTAAAATATATATATACATGTATATCACTGAAATTTATATGAAAGAACAATACAAATCATCAACTATTAAAAACCCTAAAATTACCCCCAAATATTTTTTGATAGTTTTCCCGTAAAAGGCTATACATGTAGCTTCTTAAGGTATTTTTAGATTTCATGCCAAAAATAAAAAAAAGCATGGGAATGTCAAGTGACTGGTACAAGACTAATGATGCTTAAATTCCATAACATAACAAATGTGTACCGGTAATTATTTTCCATGTCTTCTTCGGATGCTATGCTCAAAGTTTCATCTGTTTTTTTCCAATATGTTAATGAGCAAATTGCTCATGTAAAAATAGACCTTGTTTCCAGTCGGTGTCGACTTTGGCCGTAGTAAATCTCTCATTTCTCTTGTTATTGGATAGTTTTTGACTACTGGGGTTTTATAAATGAAAACTAAAAGGCTTTGGGAGTACATGTATAAGGATGATTTCTTTTGTATTTTTGTAAAAGTTTCATCCAAAAATCTGAAGGTCCACCTTTAAGCAGAAGCTGAACCTTGTTGTATTATCATATTATCTTGCAGGTGCTTCAGACCAGACGGAGATTGATAAATCAGTGGACAATGAAAGTGCTAAAAATTGTCCGACACAGGCTGTCACACTGCAATCATCGGCCAATAGTGAACCTTTATCTACAAATTTACCCGAAGTGATTGATTTAAATGAAAAAGTAAAAGAACACAGAGCTAATGAATTAACTGAATTGACACTGTACAGAGCTACAGAAGTGAACAAGATGGTTGATCAGGAGAAATACACGTATGAGAATGCAGAGATACATGAAATAAGGCTAGATGGAAGTGAAGTAAATAATATCACATCAGCTGAGTCAAATTGTACGAACAATCTTAATTATAGTCATGACAACAACTCGCTTTTATCACCTTCACTCAATAGGTATTACCATCCAACCTTCCCAGACAACAGCAGGTATAGCTCTTTGTGCAGTTCAACACATATAGGTGCCAGACTTTCTATTGAAGTTGCGCAATCTGACCATATAGTTCACTCTTCAAACAGTACCGGCATTGATGATGAAAATTTAAGCACACAAAATGAAGTGTACAGTGCTGGTAAATCTTCCAATGCTTTCAGTCCTGATCATGGAAAAAACTTTTTATCATTATAGGTTTTCAACGTAGATATAAGATATACAGGATCTGAGATAAAATGGTATTGAAATATATAGAAAAATGTTGTTAAGCATGGTATTTTTTATGGACATGTTAGATGAAATTTTTTTATCTCAAAAATCCAATAAATGTCAGATTCTCTTTATCATCTTATATTTATCAAATTTTTTGTTGGACACCGCACAACCGTGCACTCATATGTGGTAACTTCCATGAATAAAACCTTATTCACTTTCCGAAAGAAGTATGAAATGTCACCACATATTGATGCAAAATGCAAAGGGGCATTCGGATATTTGCGTAAGACGCCTTGCTGGATCAGCCTGCCCAGCCCATCAATGGTAATCCCATACAACACTATCCAATCGTGTGTAACTTTCTGTTTCATGCAAATATTCTGGGACAAAATCTACTGCTGACATAAAGTGCTATCTTGGATTAGCCTGCATGAACTGTACAGGCAGATTTGGGACAACACTTTAACCCATTACCACACAATTCCTACATTTGACGCCCCTGAGAAAGAAGCCTTTAACCCATTACCACAAAATCCCTACTTTTGACGCCCCTGAGAAAGAAGCCTTTAGAAAACATTGTGGGAAAAGGAGAAAATGCTGGTAACCAGCATTTTCTTCTTTTCCCACAATGTTTTCTACCCTTCACAAAACAAATTTCAATTTTTCAGTCACTTTTATTTTGTCGTCTGCAAATGCTTTCGATTTTGACAAGTCTAAAATTTTGTCATTAGGTAATGAATTAAAAAACAATGTTGGAAAAGGAGAAAATGCTGGTAACCAGCATTTTCTCCTTTTCCCACAATGTTTTCTAACCTTCACAAAACAAATTTCAAATATTCAGTCACTTTTATTTTGTCGTCTGCAAATGCTTTCAATTTGGGTGAGCCTAAAATATTGTCGTTTGGTAATGAGTTAACCCTTTCCCAAACAACAAACTTTCAGACTAAACCAAATTGAAAGTATTTGCTGATGACAATTCAGCTCATGCTGAAAATATGATTTCAGTCTTTGATAGGGTAGAAAACTGTGGGAAAAGGAGAAAATGCTGGTTACCAGCATTTTTTCCTTTTCTCATAATGTTTTCAAAAGGCTACTATTCCAGACCCGTAAAAACCAGGGATTGTTTGGTAAAGGGTTAAGCAAATGTCCAAATGCCTCTTTTCGCATATTACAAGCCATTATGATATCAGACAATGCTTATCTCATATGCGTGTATGATAAGAAAACATGTGATGGTAGAGATCTGCTTTGAGTAACATTTGTCTACAACAGATGCCATCAGTTTGGAAGAGTCTAAAGTTTTGATATATTGTGAAGAGTTTACTCTTTACCACACCACAAAATGTTAGACCCATCAAAGTTCAGCGCATTAATTTTGCAGACAAGAATTTCAGTTTGGCTCAAGTCATGAAACTGTCCTTTTACAGAGTAGAAATCATTGCGGGAAAAGGAGAAAATGCTGGCTACCAGCATTTTCACCTTTTCTCACAATGTTTTCTGAAGGTTTTTTTCAAAGGGTCATTAAAAGTCAGCATTTTGTGGTAAAGAGTTAATTAAAATGGTCTTAGTAAGAATACAGCATCACAGCTGTTACAGGTGCACTAAACACTACTTTGACATTAAAGGTTTTGGTTTTTATGGGAAAACAAGCAATTTCATTGAAATGATATCCCCCGCCGAAAAAGACCTTTTTTGATACAAACGTATAAGAGGTATTGTGTTTTGCATGTACATGTGGCCTTTTTGTCATTGTTCCATGATGAAATTATACATTAAGCTCCCTTGTTCCATGGCACAGGATTTCATTACATAAAAAAAATATAAAAGAGTCCATAACAGGATTATACATTAAGTACCCTTTATGCAGAACTCGGCATTTCATAAAATGAAAACAAATAAAGGAAATATACATAAAACCCCCTTTTTCCATGACATGTAATATCATATATGTGGGGGAAAAAATGTATCAAAGGACTATCCAATGGAAAACATACATGAAGTTTCATCAATTTTTGTCAAGGACTTTAGAAGATATCCCTCTCACAATATAAGCCGCCACACTGCTGCCATTTTAAGCAGATAGCTAGAGACTAAAGTGTTGAAATTTGTAGCACCTGCCTGGGTAGCTGAATGGATATATGGTATTACTTGTGATCTAAAAGGTTTATGAACAGACTGATGCATGGAGAGACGAATGCACAATTGACTCAATGGTCACTGGCTTTGATCAAGCAATAAAAATATGAAGTTCTATGAAAATATGTGCAAAAGTTGGAGATACACTGATAAAAAATTAAATTTGACATGAAGTCCCCTTTTCCCATGATACAGTGATAAATTGCAAAACCCTGACAACATGTGCTTGGTTGCATGATCTGTGAAAATCTCATCCAAATCTGTTGAGATATGTCCAGTAATTGAAGAAATTCTGGTGAAAGAAAAAATTATAACATGAAGCCCCCTTATTCCATGATGCAGCTACAAATCCCAAAACCTTGACAATATGCCATAGGTCACATGATCATGTCAAAATTCCATTCAAATCTGCCATGAAATGTGGGAGGCATTGTGTTAGGTCACATGATAATGTGAAAATTCCATTCAAATCTGCCAAGAGGAGTTGCCTTCACAAGAAATAGAATGAAATAAAACATGAAGCCCCTTTTTTCATGACGCAGCTACAAATCGCAAAACCTTGAGAATATGCGATAGGTCAGATGATGAGAAACATTCTGTGAAATTTTTTTCGATTCTGTCAAGAGATATGGGACGAATTGCATTCACAAGAAATAAAATGAAATAAAATATGAAGCCCCCTTTTTTCATGATGCAGCTACAAATCACGAAATGTTGACAATATGCAATAGGTCACATGACAAGAAATATTCTGTCAAAATTCTATTCAATTCCGTCAAGAAATGTGGAAGGAGTTGCCTTCACAAGAAATGGAATGAAATATAACATGAAACCCCCTTTTTCCATGACACCTTATTACAAAAACAAGGGCAAATAACTGTGGTGTTGCACAGTCAATGTAGGTGAAACTTTTTTTCCTGCTTTTCCTAATGGAGATTGACAGATGTGACAAGTTCAATGTAAAAACTTTGTATAGTTTTAAAGACAAGGCTTAAAATCGCTCTCAGTCGGCCATTTTGCATCGAATTAAAAAAACCGGAAAAAGTGTCTCGGGAGAATGGGTCATTGTACATGTGTATAAAGTTTCACGAAACTCCGTCCAATGGTATTGGAGATATTTGCCGGGATGGACGCACGGATGGACAGACGGAAGGACGGACAGACAACGCTAAAACTATATCCCTCTGCCTATGGCGGGGAATAATAAAAGGTTAATTTGTTTGTTGAGTGTTTAATGTTGTTTTCAACATTGTATCAGTTATAATGCTACAGCCAGTGCACCTGTCTATGCTTTTCAAAGTCGCCCAAGATACAATGCTATTTAACTCATTACCAATAACAATATTATAGACTTGTCCAAATTGAAAGCATTTGCAGATGAGGAAACAAAAGTGACTGAAAGTTTGAATTTGCTTTGTGAAGGGTAGAAAACATTGTGGGAAAAGGAGAAAATGCTGGTTACCAGCATTTTCTCCTTTTCCCACAATGTTTTCTAAGGGCTTCTTTCTTGGGGCAATGTGTGGTAATGGGTTAAAGCCAATGCACCTATCCATGCTTTTCAAAGTCATCCAATATATAATGCTATCAATGCTCTTCAAACTTGCCCATGATATTACCACAAAGTGACAATACTTTGAAAAAGTTTCAGAATCACTGGCCTGAAAATATGACCCCTGAGGTAACAATGTAACCCATGCAGTGCTGATGAAACAAGAGCACAGTGTGTGTGTGGAGGGAGGGGGGAGGCGGGAGTGTCACCTCTTGGCTGCTGTTGCTTTTAGTGAAAATTCTCTGTTCAGAGGGGCATGGCTATGGTTTGGCTTTTTTGTACTAGAGTGCAACACTTTTAACTCTTTACCAAAAGACAATTTTTTTGGACTGGACCAAATTCAAAGCATCTGCAAACAACAAATTAAATCTTGGTAATATGATGATTTCCGACCTTGATAGGGTAAAAAATATTATGGGAAAAGGAGAAAATGCTTTCCTGGGCATGCATCAGTCTCATATGCATCAGGCAAAAAAATCACTTGAAAGAAAAATTGAATATGATATCAAACCCTCCACCACTATATCACATTTTCAGAAACACAAACTGAGCTACCCAGGCTGGGATTTATAACTTCGTTAACTAGAGCCGTCACTGAATGTGACTTTATAACCCCACCAGCGCTTTGAAAGAAATATGCAATTCAACAGAAACTTGCACTACCTCAGTATACAATCAATGTGTTGACAAACTTTCAATACATTAGTGGGAGTTAGCGACACAAAATTACTTGTATTTTGTACACACACGGACATTGTACATACATGGAAAGAAACACAGGCTGATTCCACATAACTTGAAAAACAGTCGTTTTGCAGGGGTATAAAAACAACTTTGAATTGCTTGGTAATGGGTTGCTTGGTAATGGGTTAACCCTCCACCAGGCGTTAAAATTGTAGACCAGCCTAAATTCAAAGCACTTGCAGACGACAGCATAAATGGGTCTAAAAAATTTAAATGTGTTATTGGAAGAGTAGAAAACATTGTGGGAAAAGGAGAAAATGCTGGTTTCCAGCATTTTCTCCTTTTCCCACAAGGTTTTCCAAAGCTATCTTTCTTTCCCATGATCATTAAAAGTCTGGATTGTGTGGTAATGGGTTAAAATATCAACTGAAGAAACAGAACAAACTTATACTCATACCTAAATGGTTTACCATGGGCTTATTCCTTTCGATACTCCGAACACTCCAAACATGTTCTAGGTCAATGGAGTATTTCGGAACACTGTGCCGTGTTCTTCAGAAGATGTTCTGTTCTAATCCAATCGAGGTGTAGCACACCTGCTGAATGGTTGCTAGGTGATACAAGATGGCTGAACGACGGACAAAGTCGTCATGGCAAAATTTGCAATTGTTCTTTTTTACGACATGAATACCATAAATAGGGGCAAAGTAGACTCGTCTCAGACCATAAATAGGGGCATAATAGACTCTTCTCAGAGCTACTCTTTCTCTGCAGCTAATCATTTCCTTAACTAACACAGCTATGAGATTAGCTCTTGCAACAGCCATCATGCCAATGTACTTTCATTTCGATATGGTTTAGAACAGTGTTCCGAACATGCTCCATTCAGAACACATTTCCGGAACAGTGTATTGTGTTCTGTAATATTCCTTTCACACATTTCAGAGCAGAATTCCAGAACACAGAACAATACGCCCTATATGTATCTTGCAGTGGGTTTGTGGAAGGTTAAAACAAACAGAGCTCAGACAATGACCCAGATGATGAAGCAGACAACACTAGGGCTATGACAAAACCATATATGCAGATATTTTTGCGACATGGAAATTTTGGCGAATTTAAAAAATCCTCAAACTATTATGTTCCTGTATTTATTACATGTATGCTAACAATAAGTGTCTTGAATTTGCACATATTTCCACTTGCAAAATGTCTGTAAGCAGTAATTCTCCAACTTTTGGACATTTGTATGTATCCACATATACATTGGCTTGACATTTTCTTCAAAAACTGCTGTTAAAAATAGACAACAACAGAAAGGATAGCTTGATGACTTTAATTATTATATTATAGATTTTTCTTTTAACATCATGACCAATTAACATGTGACTCTATCATGTTATGATATATGTAATGTGTTAATGTATAACTTCAACCCTTTCCCAAACAAGCCCTGGTTTTTACGTGTCTGCAGTAAAAGTCTTTTGAAAACCTGTGGGAAAAGGATAAATTGCTCCTAACAAGCAATTTCTCCTTTTCCCATAGTGTTTTCTACCCTTTTTGAGAACTTTCTGCTATTTTCTCCAAATCTAAAATTGTCATCTGCAAACCCTTTTCTCTTCATGTTTTCCATTATTCGTGAAAATAATTATTTCAATTTCAATCACTTTTAATTTTGTTGACTGCAAATGCATTGATTTTCGACATGATTGTCTCCGATTTTCTTGTCAGGTATAAGAAAGAGAGTTAACTCTTTACCAGACAGCAAAATTTTAGACTGTTCAAAATTGAAAGCACTTGCAGATGACAAAATGAATGTGACACAAAACTGAAATTTGTTTCAGGAAGGGTAGAAAACAATGTGGGAAAATGAGAAAATGCTGGTTACCAGCATTTTCTCCTTTTCCATAAAAGTTTTTAAAAGGCTTCTTTCTCAGGGTCGTGAAAACCCGGGACTGTTTGGTAGAGGGTTAATGTTGCCCCATACTTCAATTTCCGAAGTTATGGTCTGGGCCCATATAACATATGTTCTGATTGGCTAAACCATTTCTTTTAGCCAATCAGAGAATGGTTTAGCCAATCAGAACTTGTGTTACAAATTTAGAAAACTTTGGAGAGTAAGACTAAGACTATTCTCAAGAATGGTTGGTGAATACGGGCCCTGGATTTTCACTTTCATCTTATTCTGTTTGACTTGGTCTATAAAAAAAAGTTTTTGTCAAACAACTGGCTAAATCCTGAGGTAGAATACTCTTTGTTCATGCAGAAAACTTATCAGAAGCTATGAGTATTGACCCAAGTCAGTCTGCACTGACTGCAAGCTTACCTGGTCAATACTTTTCACAGATGTATTATCTCTTTACCATCCAATCCCGACTTTTGACAACCCTGGGGAAGAGGCCTTTTGAAAACATTGTGAGAAAAGGAGAAAATGCTGGTAACCAGCATTTTCTCCTTTTCCCACATTGTTTTCTATCTTTCCCAAACCAAAATTTCAATTTTTCAATCACATTTAATTTGTCATCACATTTATTTTGTCAACTGCAAATGCTTTCAATTTGGACCAGTCTATAATTTTGTCATTTGGTAAAGTGTTAAATCCCCTTTTCACAGAGAACAGCTCATTATATTTCTCTTGTTCAACCATCTTGCTTACTTCTGTTGCCCCCCAAGGTGTAAGTTTGGTCACTTCATATACTTTGTGTTTCATCTACTTCTTCATTTAACCCACAAGGACTGGGTAAACTTGTAGATGCAGATTCATTGTTGACTCCTGACTGTGTGAAAATCTCTGCTGGATGACTTTCAGCACTGTTCTCATTCACTGATTGGTCAGTTTCCATCTGGTCTAGGGTACCTGCAAGATAATCATTAAGATGATGAACAAATTAAGTCTTTATCACACAATCCCGACTTTTAACGACCCTAAGAAAGAAGCCCTTTTGAAAACACTGTGGAAAAAGAAGAAAATGCTGGTAACCAGCATTTTCTTCTTTTCCCACAATGTTTTCTACCCTTCCCACAGCAAGTTTCAATTTCTCAGTTCCATTTACTTTGTCATTTGCAAATGCTTTCATTTTAGACTAGCATAAAATTTTACGTTTGGTAAAGAGTTAAGTCACATAAATTTGAAGATTCATTGTGTGTAGTGTAACTGCTTTAACCCTCTACCACACAATGCCAACTTTTAACAACCCTAAGGAAGAAGCCTAATAAAAACACTGTGGGAAAAGGAGAAAATGCTGGTAAATGCTGCTTTTTCTTCATTTTCTGGAGCCCGCCCGGGTGGCTCAGTGGTGAGCATGTTGGACTCATGACCTAGTGGTTGTGAGTTCGATACCTGGTTGAGGCGAACTTTCTTTCCCGCATATTTTCGCCTCTTACCTCTGCTGAAGCATGTGAGAAAAGTAGTTGGTGGCTTTGGAAAGAAAGGTGTGTTAGTACTGGTGTTCGAAAGCCAGGAAACACATGTGCGTCACCAACCACCATGATATGACCTTAGCTGTTAAAGTGGCGTTAAACCCCAATACAACCAACCAACAACATCCTTATTTCCCACCATGTCTTTTACTGTTTACAAACAAAAAATGCATCATTTGGGCCACAATGAAATTGTCATCTGCATATACTATGAATTTGGTTGAGTCAAAATTTTGCCGTGTGGTATAGGGTTAACTCTTTACCACACAACAAAATTTTAGACTGGTTCAAATTGAGAGCATTTGCAGATGACAAAATAAAGGTGACTGAAAAATTGAGATTTGTTCTGGGAAGGGTAGAAAACACTGTGGGAAAAGGAGAAAATGCTGGTTACCAGCATTTTCTCCTTTTCCTACAGTGTTTTCAAAAGGCTTCTTTCTCAGGGGCGTCAAAAGTAGGGATTGTGTGGTAATGAGTTAAATCAGTGGGTTGAAATATTCAGCCAGGCCAATTTTTTCCCAAGGATTGATGATAGCCATTGCTACATGGTTAATTCTTTTCTCACTGCTGATAACTGCTCAAGCAATGGCTGGGTGGGAAAGCAGCCAGAGGCTCAGGAAGAAAATTGTGCAAACTATGGGTAAAAGAAGCTCAAGGAAAGCATGACATGACTGATACAATGTTGTAAACAATATTAACTCTTTACCACACAAGCAAATAATAGACTTGTCCAAACTGAAAACATTTACAGATGACAATCTAAACATAGCTCAAAAGATGGATTTTGTCTAAAGTGATGTAAAAAAATATTGTGGGAAATAGAGAAAATGAAGGTTACCAGCATTTTCTCCTTTCTCCACAATGTTTTCAAAAGGCTTCTTTTAGGGGGTCGTTAAAAGTAGGGATTGTGTGGTAAAGGGTTAAACACCATACAAACAGAAGAATCAAGCAATACACATGAAATATGTATACTGACAAGCACAAACACATATGAGCCATGCTCTATGAAAAGGGGATTAATACATCTGCCGCTGCAACGATCCTTTAACCCTTTACCAAACAGCAAAATTTTATACTGGCCCAAATTGAAAGCACTTGCAGACGGCAAAATAAAGGTAACTCAAAAATTGAAATTTGTTTCCAGCAGGGTAAAAAACATTGTGGTAAAAGGAGAAAATGCTGGCAACTAGCATTTTCTCCTTTTCCCGCAATGTTTACAATGGCTTTTTGTGAGTGATCAATGAGGTGGTTTGAACTATTTACCAAACGACAAAATTTCAGACTGGCCCAAATTGAAAGCACTTGCAGATGACAAAATAAAGGTAACTCAAAAACTGAAATTTGTTTCCAGCAGGGTAAAAAACATTGTGGGAAAAGGAGAAGATGCTGGTAACCAGCATTTTCTCCTTTTCCAGCAATATTTACAAAGGGCTTTTATCTCCGGTTCGTAAAAACCAGGGACTGTTTGGTAAAGAGTTAACATGCAGAAAATTGACTAAAGGCAAAGAGTACTAAGCCATGTCGGCCTGCACAGGCTGACATGGTTCCATACTATTGGCTTTTGGTCAATTTTCTGCATGTAAAAGGGCCATTCTACCTCACAATTCAATAGGTAATTAAGCAAAATAGACTTTATTGATGCACGAGAATATGACGACTGGAATACATAATGCATCTTCTGTGATGCATTAATTTACTCCTTACCACACAATCCCGACTTTTAGCGACCCTTTGACAGAAACCTAGTGGCAAATTGGACAAAATGCTGGCAAGCAGCATTGTCTCATTTTACCACAATGTTTTCTTTCCTTCCAAAAACATATTTTGATTCTTTAACAACATTTATTTTGTCGTCTGCACATGCTTTCAATTTGGACAAGTTTGAAATTTTGTCATCTGGCAGAATTAAACCCCCTAGCCCCCTTTTCCAAGAGAATGGCACTGAACAATTATAGATGCCAATGATACTGTAAGAAAGAAGGTTGTTACAGTTACAATTCATATAAGTAGCCACAAAATAGGTTCTGATGAAAGGTTTTGATGAATAGATAATGCAAGTATCTTTTACACGGGTAGGAAACTTCATATTCAGAGCCAATGGCTCCGACGAGAAAATGTTGTGTTGGTCTTCCGTTTCTGAAGATGTCGGCTGAAAAACAACTGCTAAACAGGTAGGCATGTCAGTATTTGTAATTATGTGTTCTTATGTCTTTGAAATTCAACAAAAGGAGAATGTCATTCGATCCTCTGGTCTTTCAACATATTTTCTGCACTACGGAAAGTTGGAACAGGTGTACGATGTTGTCTGAATCATGTGTGGCGTGGATTGGCTGTAGCCAAAATAATACATCTCGGAGATAAATGCAGGCTCTTTCTGCCCTTTGAAGAAGCAGAGTAAAGAAATTTTCCTGTCCTACAGGCTTAGATAATTGTCTTTGACGTTTCCATTTGCTCAATGCAAGAATCGACAGAAAACTACCCAAAACGGGCGTAATTTAAGAAAGGCTCCAATTGTGTGGGTCGGTCATGAAAATATCGGTTGGTTCCGATGGAAGAGGAATTTCGTTTATTCGTTTTTTTCTCTAATTTTCGGGTATACAAACTGAAGGTGCGTAGAGTTAAGTTTGAAGCAACAAGTTCATTTTAAACTAATTTTCTCGTTGTGTTTTATATATAGAAATAGCAAAGAGAAGTATTTTACCAATTTGACATATTGTCAAATTGGCATTTTGCTTATATGAATATACAATCAGAAAACGTAAAACATGACATTCATTTCATTTTTAGCAACGTGCTCAAGGGCAGCTTTTAGATCAAGATGTGTCCGTCGTGCGTCGTCTATCGTGTGTCATCTGTCATGCGTCGTCCATCGTGCATCGTCAATCGTCACCTATTTTTTTAAACATCTTCACTTCCTTTACCACCGGGCCGAGTTGGACCAAACTTGGCTGGAATGCTCCTTGGAGGTCCTCTTTAAAAACCGTTCACAGAATTTCATTCAATCAAAAACCCTAGTTGCCATGGCAACCAAATGGAATTTCTAAGAAATTCTTTAAAAAACTTCTCTCAAATCGCTCGTCAAAAAAATCTTCTCCTCTGAAATGGCTCGTCAAATTTAAAAATAATTTCACAGGGATGTTCCTTGGGTGACCATTTTTAAAAGTTGTTTGAAAAATTTTGATCCTCAATAAACATGGCTATGGTGAATGGGGGCTACTTGCACTGTACGGACTGAATAAAGAAATTCATAAACATTATTCTTCTCTGAATCGGCAGGTCAGAGTATAAAATAATTTTCATACCTAGATGTTCCTTGGATAACCATTTTCAAAACTTATTCGCAAAAGTTTGATCCATCAATAAACATGGCTCTGGTGAATAGGGGGTACTGGCACTATACGGAAATGAAAAAAAATCTTAAAAATTCTTCTTCTCTGAAACTGCAGGTCAGATTTTGAAATAATTTCACAGAGATGTTCCTTGGATGACCCTTTTCAAAAAGTGTTTGCGAAATTTTGATCCGTCAATAAATATGGCTCTGGTGAATGGGGGCTGCTTGCGCTACTATGGAAATGAAGAAATTCTCATACATTATTCTTCTCTGAAACAGCTGATCAGAGTTTAAAATAATTTCACAAAGAAGTTCCTTGGATAACCATTTTTAAAATTTGTTCGCAAAATTTTGATCCATCAATAAACATGGCTCTGGTGAATGGGGGCTACACACACTATACAGAAATGAAGAAATTCTTAAAAATTCTTCTTCCCTGAAATGGCTGGTCAGAGTTTGAAATAATTTCACAAAAATATTCCTTAGGTGACCCTTTTCACAAAGTGTCCGAGAAATTTTGATCAATCAAGAAACATGGTTCTGATGGCTGCGGACTATTAACACTATATGGTCATGAAGAAATTCTAAAACAATCTTCTTCTCTGAAACGGCTGGTCAGATTTTGAAATAATTTCATAGATATTTTCCGAGGGTGACCCTGAATCTCTAGTTCGACATATGGTTTTAGTCACTTTCGAGCATTTGCTCTTCTGCAAGAAATTGTTTTAGGGTGAACTATCCAAAAATTTATTTGCAGAATTCTGATTCATCAAAATCATTGCTGTGGTGATGATTGTAGGGGTGGTGACAGATTTTGAAATGACTTTTACAGGTGACCTTTTTAAAATTGCTTGGCAACATAGCGATTTTGTTTCCACATGTTCAATCATGTATTAAAAGTAATATCGATGACTGAATAATGATTCATAAACTGCATACTGCAAATTCATGCATCTAGACCATTTAAACATGCGTTCCGTTTATCATTCTCGTAGTTCTAAAAGAAAATATTTTTTATCGTTATTTGTGCTTATGTGTGGGCTGCACTTACGACAAAATCACTAAAAATTTTATATATGGACTATTCGGTCCAATCAAAAGCTATGCAGAAGTATTTTCAAAATTTAGATAGACTAATGTTAAGCAGCATTTTTCTAAAGTGACATTACTAGTCCTTTGTATTTTCATAAATGCGGTCATGTTCCATCCAACAAATGAACTTACTTCCTTACTAATTATTTACAGAAAACTAAATTTTTGAAAGGGAGCCCCATGAATCGGTGCCGACTAACATAGCCAGAGCCGGCCAACATAATCGGAGCCCTTCTTTATTTTTTATCAGTTCTTGTGCTTTCCTTTTCAATTTTGACCGGTAGTGAATGTAACATTTCAAGACATTATTTCAAGTTTTTGGGACAGCAAAATGGCAATAACAGACTGAAATAAGGTCCTTGACGTATTATTTTGGCAACGGTCAACCCACGCCACAAATGATTCTGACAACATCGTACACCTGTTCCAACTTTCCGTAGAGCAGAAAACAAGTTGAAAGACCAGAGGATCGAATGACATTCTCCCCTTTTTGAATTTCAAAGACATAAGAACACATAATTACAAATACTGGCATGCCTATCTGTTTTGGGATTGTTTTTCAGCCGACATCTTCAGAAACGGAAGACCAACACAACATTTTCTCGTCGCTCGTCGGAGCCATTGGCTCTGAATATGAAGTTTCCTACCCGTGTTTTAGGGTAACTTTTAATGACACTAGGGAATAGGGCATTTGACAAAATTTCTGAAAGGAGAAAACGCTGGTAAACAGCATTTTCTCCTATCCCCCCATTTTTTCAATAATTTCTGAGACAGAAATCATTGTTTTTGCATAATCTAATTACATGTAATCATCTACAAATGCTGTCTGTTTGTTAAAGCCAAAAATTTTGTTACTTGGAAGAGTTAACTATAATGTAATGTTGATACAATTTGAAATTTTGTATTTTAGGACTATCAGTGTGTAAGAAGTTGATGGCAATAGCTTATATGTTGTTTGTAGAACCTATGTTGTCGGTAACCAAATAAAACAATCCCTCTAATTGGGGGCATACTGCTTACTGAATGCAGATTTGTTGTCCAGCAACATGTTATGTTGTTTTTTCATGTGTCGTCGAAGTTCTTTTCTTTCGATGTAGTCAGATTTACACAACTGGCACTTGTAAGGTCGTAACCCTGTAAAGAAAAATTAACTGGCATGGTAGCCCAAAAGCAATGAACTCTTTATCCAAACAAAACTTTGGACCTGCCCAACTCCAAAGCATTCCAAACAACAAAATTTCAGACTTCAGCTGTTGAACATGACACATTTTTACAGTTCATTTCACGGAACCTGACATTAAACATACAGAAAATATTGGGGGAAAAGGAGAAAATGCTGGTACTAGCATTTCCTCCTTTTCCCATAATGTTTTCAAAAGGCCTCTTCCCCAGGTACATCAGAACTTAGGATTGTGAGATAAAAGCTTAAGAGTTAAAAAGAAACAGTTAATCTTTAACCTAGCAGTGTTCTGAAAATCCTTGAAGAAGAGGGTTTTTAAAAAAGATATCACTTGAAAAGAAAGAAATGCTGGTTACCAGCATTTTCTCCTTTTTCTACAATGTTTTCAATAGCCTTCCTCTTCACGGTCTTGTATCATGTATTGTGTGGTTTTACAGGATAAATTCTCTGTAAGACAACAACGGTAACACCAAACAAAATTGAAAGCATTTGCACATGACAAATTCGATGGAGCTTGGAGGATGATTCCTGATTGAAAACACAGTGGGAAAAGGAGCAAATGCTGATTACCAGCTGACGTAATGTGCTGATAATAACTGACTGAAATATGCCAGATTCTTAATACAACATAGCAAAGGCTAAAATTTCTGGAGAGTGAGTTCCAAGTTTATCTAGCCGGGCAATGACTGTATTTTGCAGGCTGGGTTTCAATAATAAGCTAAATCCAATGATATCAACTGATACAGGTATAGACCAGTATACTACATACTCCCCCGCCACAAGAAGATTCGCCCACAATTCCTTCAATTACTGTTACTTTATCTCTCTAATAAGTGGGTTTTTATGTTGGACGCCAATGTAACAGTTCTAACAAACAGCCATCTCAGGCAGGGTTTGAACCCTGGACCTCCAAGTCTCAAGGCAAACACTCTACCACATCGCTACAAAAGCTAGCTCTATAGCAAGGCAGTATAAGTGTCCCCTTATATCAACACAAGCTATACCTTTACATCTATCTGTGGGATAGACCAGTATACTACATATAGTACAAACTTTATCCTTTGTAACAAGAGTTATTTCCCTTTATTAACGTTTAAATTGAAGTGAATATTTTTGTAAGCCCATGTTAAACTTGTGACCCCTGGAATGGAGCCAACTTTGACAAAAGGCCTATAATATAAAGAAACTTGTTGAAGGTCCATTAGATAAAGCTACATGCCAAATTCAGTACCCCTGGGCCTTGTGGTTTCAGAGAAGAAGATTGTCAAAAATGGTTGGGTTTTTTTTTTTTCAGTTTTTTTTTTGCCATGGCAACCAGAATTTTTGAAGGAATCAAATTCTTTTGATAAATTCTGAAGAGGACCATGGCAGGATAATTTCTGTGAAATTTCATCAAATCTAAATGAGTAGTTTCAGAGAAGATGTTTGAAATAAAAGTTAACACACAAATGGACCCATGGACAGACAGATGCATGACGGATACCAGGCCATGACAAGCCCACTGGCCTTTGGCCAGTGGAGCTTAACCAGGAACTTGTCAACATGGGTTTGAATCCTACCAGATGCAGCTTGTATTTCAGCTATGCATTTGTTGTGAACCTTCATGTGCAATAAATGGGGGCTCGTCTAGGCTTGGCCATTGAGCCATTTATCCCATTTGAATGATTTGTTGTCCAAAAATGACTTTCTGCCTAATAAGGCTGGTAACCAGCATTTCCTCCTTTTCTCACATTTTCTACATTGCAAAGAAATTTATGTTCATTTGTACCTCTGTCAAAAATGCTTTCTGCAGATGCTCTCAATTCGGACTGGTCTAAAATTTCATTGTATGGTAAAGGCTTTAAACACTCAATAACAATTATCTTACCAGAATGTTTCATAGCATGACACTTGAGCTGATAATTCGTGATGAAAGTCTTGCCGCAATCCTCGCAGGAAAACCTACGCTCCTTTTTGTGAACACTGGATATATGTACAGTCAGGTAATCTCTGCGAGAGAAACTCATTCCACACAGGTGACACTGCATCTTTTTAACTCCTGTAAAAATTGTATTATGTGAGTAAAATTTAATATACAGTTACCTGGAAGAAGATTGCTTTTGAGAACATTGTGGTAAAAGAAGAAAATGCAGGTAAACAGCATTTTCTCCTTTTATTACGCCTGCAGGATCATAATATGTTGTGGCCCCGAGTGTCCATCTGTCTGTTCGTTCATCTGTCCCTTAGCAATTTCTTGAGTGCACAACTCCTCCTACATTCTAATAAATTCAAACTTGCCACAATGAATATCTATGATGTGTAGTTGTGCATGTGACTTTCAAAATTTGGATATCTGCAGCCGTTCTAGATTTTAACCCATTTCACTGACAAGTCCCTTCGGGCATATATGAGCCACTTTGCAAAGCTCTTGTTCCACAATGTATTCCACTTGTTATATGAAAAATCCCCTCACCTAGAAACTGTCTTTTGCTAATACTTTAACAATAATGAGTCTAAAATTCTGCAATTTAACTCTTTACCACATGACAAATTTTTAGACTGGGCCAAATTCAAAGCATCTGCAGACAACAAATGGAATCTTATTAATATGGTGATTTCTGACTGATAGGGTAGAAAATATTGAGGGAAAAGGAGGAAATGCTGGTCACCAGCATTTTCTCCTTTTCCCAAAATGTTTTCTTCTTTCTCAGGGCCTTTAAAAGTCAGGATTCTGTGGTAAAGAGTTCATTGAAACATTTGAATCAAGGTCTTGGAAAAAGGGATTTAACCCTTTCCCAAACGACAATTTTTGGACTAGACCAAATTGAAAGCATTTGCAGACGACAATTCAACTCCTGCTGAAAAGATGATTTCTATCTATGATAGGGTAGAAAACATTGTAGGAAAAGGAGAAAATGCTGGTTACCAGCATTTTCTCCTTTTCCCACAATGTTTTCAAAAGGCTACTATTCCAGACCCATAAAAACCAGGGATTGTTTGGGAAAGAGTTAATATATTTCCCAGGATGCACTTCTCCAAGCCTAGTCATCACACATTATCTCCGCTAGATGGCAATCTATAAATACTCATCTATCCAATTTGGGCATCCTGGGTACAGAACCAAACCATTTTCCTATGCGACAACCGTTACTTTGAATTTCAAACTAAAATAAACATTTACTCAATAAAACGCTACCTCATGTGATTCACTCAGCTATGATTAGCAGTTTACAGAAATCTGGGGCTAAAACAGGCCTGATATTTCCTCAAACGCATTGATAAAAACCGTTTTCTCCATTGCTACTTTATAGCGCATAATATTACAGTCTGCCCGCTTTTGGCGCAAGTGATGCGTCATATAAGACAGGTCGAATCTTCGAAGAATATGACATGGGCAGGCAATGAGTCATCACATTTAGATGGATCAATAAAACTCATTTTGTCTACCAATCAACCAAATCATGAGATAGAATGGTCCTTGGATGTGCAGAAAATCACCACAGATCTATATATACATACCTGTATGTACGAGCATATGTCTCTTTAACATGGTCCGAGTAACGAATCCCGAATCGCACACCTCACATTTGTGTGGACGGTAATCGGTGTGCGTAAAGGAATGCATTCTTAATCTGAAAAATACAAATTTTCCTTAACCTGTTCCTTTACCACATAATCCCAAGTTTTAACAACCTCAAGGAAAAGGACTTTTGAAATCACTGCGAGAAAAGGAGAAAATGCTGATAACAAGCATTTTTTTTCCTTTTTTCACAATGTTTTCTGTCCTATCAAAGAAAACATTCCTACCCGTAATTTGTACATCATTTATTTTGTTGTCTGTAAGTGCTTTCAATTTGGACCAGTCAAAAATTTTGTTGTTTGGAAACGAGTTACTGAAAACAGAATATTAGTCTGGTACAAATTGAAATCCTTTGAAATACCAAAATTTTAATCGAATGTGACTTAATAATTGTTTACCTCACTATCACGACTTTAACGACCCTGAGAAAGAAAGCTTTTGAAAACAATGTAGGAAAAGTACAAAATGCTGGTAACTACCATTTTCTACTTTTCCCATAATGTCTTCTACCCTGCTGTAAACAAATTGCAGTATTTGAGGTCTGTTTATGTTGTTGTCAGAAAGTGCTTTCAGTTCTAAACTTACCAGATACAGAACAACTCTATTTGGCCCATAGGTATACTCAAAAAGGCTCCTTTTCTATCAGGAAAGGAACAGTAGCAGTTCTATAGCATAGATACATAAGTTGCTGCACTGTACATGTATTTTAGCCATGCTCTGTGAAAAGGGGGCTTAATGCATCTGGGAAAAGCATCGACCAGGTCAGTCTGTGCAGGCTGTCCTGGGCCCACATTCACCAACCATTCTCAAAAACATTCCTAGTCTTATCCTCCCAGAATTTCTAAATTTGAAAGAAACGCAACTTCTGATTGGCTAAATCAAAATGGTTTAGCCAATCAGAAGTTGTGTTACTTTCAAATTTGGAACAATCTGGAGACTATGAGACCATGAACGTTCTTAAGAATGGTTGGTGAATACAGGCCCTGGGCTGAAACTTTTCAATATTGGCCAATTTTTCGTATGTCCAGGGCCCAGTCTACCTCATGATTAAGCCGGTTGTTGGAAAATGTGTCTACTATCGATCCATGATTGTGTGATCGCTTGCTTGGTATCATATATCACTGAAATGCATTAAGCTTCCTTTTGCCAGAGCATGGGTAACTTTCAAGGCAACTAATTATCCATTACCCCCCCACCCCCATGCAACAATTCCCAACAAGCACCTGTGGTCAACTACCACAAAAAAGAAATTTGCTTGTACTAAATAGAAGCCTGTCCTGTAACCATCAATCCGTTACCACACAATCCAAAATTTTAACCCATTACCACACAGCAAAATTTTAGACCTATCCAAATTGTAAGCATTTGCAGACGACAATTTCAAAGTGGCTCAAATCATGCAATTTTGCATTGATAGGGTAGAAAACTTCGTGGGAAAAGGAGAAAATGCTGGTTACCAGCATTTTCTCCTTTTTCCCACAATGTTTTCAAAAGGCTTCTTCCTCAGGGGCATTAAAAGTCCTCATTGTGTGGTAAAGTTTTAATGACTCTGGGGAAGAAGGGTGTTGAAAACATTGTGGGGAAAAGGAGAAAATGCTTGTAACCAACAATGTCTTCTACTCTTTCAAAGTCAAATTCCATTGTTTGAGCAATTTTCAATTTGTCATCGGCCAAGATCTTAACTCTTTACCACACAATCACTACTTTTAACAACCCTGAGAAAGAAGCCTTTTAAAATCACTGTGGGAAAACGAGAAATGCTGGTAACAAGCATTTTCTCCTTTTCCTACAAGATTTTCTACCCTTCCCAAAAAATTTACAATTATCAAGTCACATTTATCGTCTAAAAATGCTTTCAATTTCGACCAGCCTAAAATTTTCACTGGAGGTAGAGAGTTTAGAAAATTAAAAAAATTCTGGTTAAAATTTTCTGAAATAACATTTTACTCTAGATTTTGCAGATTTTTCTTAATTGCAAAACTGTGTTACTTTCTAAATTTGAGATTAGAATGCAGGTAAAGAGTGGTTGGTGAATACAGACTAAGCTCAATAAAAGGAGGAAATAGATACCTGCTGGATTCAATAAATCCCTGACCGCAAATCTCGCAATAATATGGCAAAACATCGGAGTGGGATTTCATATGGGTGGCTAGATGAAATGGATATTTATAGGCTTTCGGACAAACTTCGCACTTGTATGGATGGCTATCGCTGTGACTCACCATATGGTATTCCATATTCCTCACTTTTCTACCGCATATCAAACACTCTATCCTAGTTGGGCCGCATTTCTTCTTTTTTTCGGATTTGATAGATTGTTGCTTTTTGGTTAGAATGCTGTCACTTGACTTCTTTCTGTGGTTTTTGCTAGGATTAAGGGTTCTTTGAGACCTCTGCAATTTTAATGTGCCTTTTGATGTGCCTTTTTTTCTTCTAGGTGCCTTTTTCTTCAATGAGACAGTGTCTGATATTTCTGTGCCTTTTTCTATAGTATCAGTTAATATTTCCTTACCTTTTTCTGTAGTATCAGTTAATATTTCCTTACTTTTTTCTGTAGTATCAGTTAATATTTCCTTGTCTTTTTCTATGAGATCAATTTCAGAATCTGAAGCTAATTCTAGTTTAACTTCTGGGATTGTTACTTCGCAACTTTCATCATTCTCTATCTTTAACGGAATGTTATTGTTGATAAGTGTGACCGACCCCTCTACATCTGTCTCAGTGAGTATTAAACTCACAGGTTGACTTTTTATTGACACTTCTCCATTCATATAATTGTCCTGTGCCTTCTGGAGTCCATTATCACTGGCATAATGCTCATCTTTTTCTGAAAATGAATCTTCACATTCATTTTTAACACTGCTGAAATTTCCAACTTGCAGATTTTCATCATTGCCAACACCTTCTGATACTGGATTTAAACACATTCCAAGACTGTACTGTGTTAATATTCCTGTATTTACAACTAGTTTATTGTGAAGTTTTTGCTTTATCATGCGTAGCTTTGCAGAGTCTTTTCCAACCTTTTTATAAATTGGTCTCCTCTTCCCTTCTTTTCTATTAACTGTAGGTTTTTCTGCTGTTATCCCTTCTGAGCAATCTATAAGTTTATTTCTTTCTCTGCCCGCTGGTTCAAGATCATTTGTGTTTGAGGGAACATTTTTGCAATCCTTCCTGTCTTGTTTTTCATGAGAAAGCTCTCTAGGACTACTACATCTATGATATAACTCTGACAATAGCTCAATGAGAGATGCTTGATGATTTCCTAGGATACCATTAGGTCCCACAGAAGGTTTCAAAATTAATCCTATGACCCTTGAAAAATTGCTTGTTTCAGTTAATGCCCACAGTGAACTGAGTGGAAACACAACTTTGTGTTTGTTATAAAAAATGTAGGAATCATCTTGTGAACATTTATCAAAGTGATCGTGCAGCTGACAAATGGTTCTAAATGTCATGTTACATATAGAACATGTGAATTTCTGTCCATTTTGTTCTTCATCTCTTTGTGTAAATTCACAGGCATGAAACATTTTGACTGATGTGAATGTCTTGTGAGTTTAGGTCAATAAACTTTCAAAATTGGAAAAATCTGTCATGCTAAGTCAATACATTCTTAGCACACACTAACACTTAGCATACAGTTGTCTTGTTCTGCATTGTCCCTTTGTGACATCTTACAAAAAGTTCAACCTGAAAAGATATATTATCTATGTACAAGACATGTATACATCAGCTCTGGCAAAAAGTGCTTGATACATCTCGTTGATGCATGATACCAACCATGGCCATCAGAGTATTATGGATCCATCACTGGTTTATACGACCCAGAGAAAGAAGCCTTCTGAAAACATTATGGGAAAAGGAGAAAATGCTGGTAACCAGCATTTTCTCCTTTTCCCACAAGGTTTTCTACTCTTCTAAAATCAACTTTCAATTTTTGAGTCACCTTTATTTTATCATCTGCAATTACTTTCATTTTGGACAAGCCTAAAATTTTGTTGTACAATAAAGATTGAAAGCAAGTAATAATGCTTATAATTGAGCATCAAGGAAAACCCTGCATAAGGTGTGCCAATGCCTATGTCAAATCTGTAGCATTATACAGGACTTCCATGGACCTCATATACAATGCAGGTTTTTCCACAATATGGACCTATTTCATGCAACAATCAACTGAGTCATGAGTTACAGTGATCCTTTGACATGCAGGAAATTTCAAAGTGGTAAAAAAAATTTTTCATCCATGATCCCTTTTTTTGCAGATGTTGCCCGGCTAGCTCAGTTGGAAGAGCTGCCAGAAAATCAAGATGGGGAGAAGTATTGTATTGGATGTTGGGTGGATTCAAGACCAGGCTCCGTAACCAACCATTCTTGAAAATATTCTCAGTCTTATTCTCCAAGATATATTATAAGAATTAATTAATTAGCTCAGTATATCAACACTACTATAGTATTGTAGATTGTGAGTTCGCCTCCTTCATGTGCATTCTGTTCAGACAGTAGACAACTCATTAATTTTGTTGTTGTTTTTTTAAAGATTGTTTATTATTCTTTATGCTGCATGTGGTTTCCCTGATTTTCATGGGTTTTCGCGATTTATGAAGGGGATTTTCCAGGTATTATGCCATTATTTTCTCATTCCTATTCCAGAATTGCCAGTTTATCTTTTGAAAGAGTTTCTTGCCTTATTACGTCTTGGTCGTCTACTGGATATGTCCGAAAATGGCGTTACTTTACAAAATCATCGTGTTTGTCGAATAAATGGCTAATCTCACATTGATTTCCCGCATTTAAGCAACAGAACTAGAAAAATATAGCTTACGCAATGAAATACCTCTACAAAAAAGATTATCCGGTGCTTACATTGTCTCGAATATTTTGCTTGGGCTGAGGGTTCCTTAGCCTCTGTTGTTGTTGTTGATTTGCAACGACGATTATGTACAGATAATTTCTGTATTTTAGTCTTGACTCCCTGTTAAATCGTTTTTAAGATTGATAATAAGGTGTATTTTATTGTTTTTATTCGGTATTACTACCACCGTAACGCTCTCGGTTACCTGGTTTCGGTTTGTCTACCATCAACTGAAGATGGCATCATTTCATGGTCTAAGGGAGAAAACTCATACAGCCGAAATTTCTAATTACGCAGAGTAACCTCCCTTACATGATACTCACCGCCCTTCCCGCTTCTCAGCACAACCCCTCCATCACCCTTTCCCTCCGTTATGTAAAATGTCAAGACACCTTACAGTACCTTTGAATCTTTGAATGAACTATCAACACTGTAGAAAAGAGAGCTATTTTTCACTTACAGCATAAAGATCTATTGTAATTATGTGAAATCTTAAAAGATTTCCAAAGTGAGATGCCTAGATCTAGATCTATATCAAGTTATGTTAATAAATATATTGAATTGAAGTGAATTCTCCTTTGACTTACGCTCACAATCGGATTTCAAAATTATATTTCGGTTAAATATAGATCTAGCTGAGAAAGGTTTAACCTTTAACCACACATTGCCGACTTTTAACAACCCTTGGAAAGAAGCCATTTGAAAACATTGTAGGAAAAGGAGAAATACTGGTTACCAGCATTTCCTCCTTTTCCCACTATGTTTTGTACCCTATCAAAAAAACATTGCATCATTTCAGCTCCACTGAAAAAGTCGTCTGCAAATCCCTTCAGATTGGATACGGCTAAAATTTAGTCGTCTGGTAAAGGCTTATAAAACTGTGGTTAATCTCCTACATTATCCTGTTTGGTGGATGAAATCGACACTATGTTGTTCTAAGTTTAGGCTTTGTGATCCAAGGAATTGCTGAAAAATATGTATTGATTAATATCTTAACCTGTTACCACACAGTAAAATTTTAGACCTATCCAAATTGAAAGCACTTGCAGACCACAATTTCAAAGTGGCTAGGATGGTGCAATTTTTCTTTGATAGGGTAGAAAACTTGAACAAGTGGGCCAAGATGGCCCTGGATCGCTCACCTGAATTTTTGAGAGGACCATAGCCTTTTTTTTTTGAAGGTATTGAAACACTGGAAACAAAATCATTATTTTGCCAAGCAATTTTTAAAAGGTCACCTGTAAAAGTCCTCTCAAAATCTGACCAGCAGTTTCAAAAAAGAAGAATTTTTAGGAGTTTCTTAATTTCCGTACAGTGCAAGTAGCCCCCATTCACTAGAGCCATGTTTCTTGACCTATCAAAATTTCACGAACACATTTTGAAAAAGGCCATTCAAGGAATATTTCCGTGAAACAATTTTCAAATCTGACCAGCTGTTTCAGAGAAGAAGAATTTTCAAGAATTTCTTCATTTCCATATTGTGCAAGTAGCCCCCATTCACCAGAGCAATGTTTCTCGACGAATCAAACTTACATGAACAAATTTCGAAAAGGGTCAACCAAGGAATATCTCTGTGAAAATTTTCCAAAATCTGACCAGCCATTTCAGAGAAGAAGAATTTTAAAGAATTTCTTCATTGCCCTATAGTGCAAGTAGCCCCCATTCACCAGAACCATGTTTCATGATGAATCAAAATTTCGCGAACAAGTTTCGAAAAGGGTCACCTAAGGAACATCTCTGTGAAATTATTTTAAAATCTGACCAGCTGTTCGAGAGAAGAAGAATTTTTAAGAATTTCTTCATTTCCCTATAGCGCAAGTAGCCCCCATTCACCAGAGCCATGTTTCTTGACGAATCAAAATTTCGCGAACACTTTTTGAAAAGGGTCATCTTAGGAACATTTCTGTGAAATTATTTTAAAATCTGGCCTGCGGTTTCTGAGAAGAAGAATTTTTAAGAATTTCTTCATTTCTGTATAGTGCAAGAAACCCCCATTCACCAGAGCCATGTATCTTGACAGATCAAAATTTCGCGAACACTTTTTGAAAAGGGTCGTCCAAGGAACATTTCTGTGAAATTATTCTAAAATCTGACCAGCAGTTACAGAGAAGAAGAATTTTTAAGAATTTCTTCATTTCTGTATAGTGCAAGAAGCCCCCATTCACCAGAGCCATGTTTCTTGACGGATCAAAATTTCACTAACAATTTTTGAAAAGGGTCACCCAAGGAACATCTGTGTGAAATTATTTTAAAATCTGGCCAGCGGTTTCAGAGAAGAAGAATTTTCAAGAATTTCTTCATTTCTGTATAGTGCAAGAAGCCCCCATTCACCAGAGCCATGTTTCTTGACGAATCAAAATTTCGCAAACAATTTTTGAAAAGGATCACCCAAGGAACATCTGTGTGAAATTGTTTTAAAATCTGGCCAGTGGTTTCAGAGAAGAAGAATTTTTAAGAATTTCTTCATTTCTGTATAGTGCAAGAAGCCCCCATTCACCAGAGCCATGTTTCTTGACGGATCAAAATTTCACGAACAATTTTTGAAGAGGGTCACCCAAGGAACATATCTGTGAAATTATTTCAAAATCTGACCAGCGGTTTCAGAGGAGAAGATTTTTAAAGAATTCCTTGATTTCTGTATAGTGCAACTAGTTTAGGAGGAGTTGATGTTTAAAGAATTGTTGACGACGCACGACGCACTGATGCACGACGGACGACGGACACCGGGTGACCCTAAAAGCTCCCCTTGAGCACGATGTGCTCAGGTGAGCTAAAAAGGAGAAAATGCTGGTAACCAGCATTTTCTCTTTTCCCCACAATGTTTTCAAAAGGCTTCTTCCTCGGGGTTGTCAAAAGTCGTCATTGTGTGGTATTGGGTTAACAAATTTATAGCAAAGTCTCAGGTGTCTATATCATAAATGACAGCTGCATTGTTACACAACCTTTTACCAAGAAATCCCTGGTTTTAACAACCCTGTGGAAGAGGAAACTTAGGGAAATGGAGAAAATACTAGTAACCAGCATTTTCTCCTTTCCCCACTTTGTTTTTTTACTCTACCAAACTCAAGTTTCAATTTTTAAGTCACATTAATTTTGTAGTCTGCCAATGTTTTCAATTTGGACGAGTCTAAGATTTTGTCATTTGGTAAAGAGTTAACACAACAAGAGGGCCAAGATGGCCCTGGATCGCTCACCTGAATTTTTGAGATGACCATAGCCTATTTTTTTTTGAGGTATTGAAACATTGGAACCAAATTTATAATTTTGCTAAGCAATTTTCAAAAGGTCACCTGTAAAATTCATTTCGAAATCTGACCATCAGTTTCAAAAAGAAGAATTTTTAAGAATTCTTCATTTCTGTATAAGAGCAAGTATCCCCCATCCACGAGAGCCATGTTTCTTGATGGATCAAAATTTACGAACAAGTTTTGAAAAGGGTCACCCAAGGAACATTTCGGAAAATTTCTTTTAAAATCTGACCAGGGGTTTCAGAGAAAGTGAATTTTCAAGAATTTCATCATGTCCATATAGTGCAAGTAGCTCCCATTCACAAGAGCAAGGATCACCCAAGGAAAATCTCAGTCAAATTATTTTAAAATCTGACTAGGGGTTTTAGAGAAAAAGAATTTTCAAGAATTTCTTCATTTCCATATAGTGCAAGTAGCCCCCATTCACCAGAGCCATGTTTCTTGACGGATCAAAATTTTGTGAACAGTTTTTGAAAAGGGTCACCCAAGGAATATCTCTGTGAAATCATTTCAAAATCTGTCCAGCCATTTCAGAGAAGAAGAACTTTTAAGAATTTCTTCATTTCCCTATAGTGCAAGTAGCCCCCATTCACCAGAGCCATGTTTCTTGATGGATCAAAATTTTGTGAACAATTTTTGAAAAGGTTCACCTAAGGAACATCCCTGAGAAATTATTTCAAAATCTGACTAGCGGTTTCAGAGAAGAAGATTTTTTAAGAATTTCCTCATTTCCCTATAGTGCAAGTAGCCCCCATTCACCAGAGGCATGTTTCTTGACCAATCAAAATTTAGCTGAACTTTTTGAAAAGGGTCACCCAAGGAACAATTCTGTGAAATTATTTCAAAATCTGACCAGTGGTTTCAGAGAAGAAGATTTTTTAAGAATTCCTTGATTTCTGTATAGTGCAACTAGCCCCCATTCACCAGAGCCACAATTTTTGACGGATCAAAATTTCACGAACAATTTTTGAAAAGGGTCACCCAAGGAACATATCTGTGAAATTATTTCAAAATCCGACGAGCGGTTTCAGAGGAGAAGATTTTTAAAGAATTTGCTAAAAAATTCCATTTCGTTGCCATGGCAACTAAAGTTTTTGACAGAATCAAATTCTGTGAACAATTTTTAAAGAGGACCTCCCAAGGAACATTCCTGCCAAGTTTGGTCCAAATTGGCCCAGCGGTTTAGGAGGAGTTGATGTTTAAAGAATTGTTGACGACGCACGAAGGACGACGGACACCCAGTGACCCTAAAAGCTCCCCTTGAGCACGTTGTGCTCAGGTGAGCTAAAAATGGGTGGTGCTAAATTAATGCTTATGTGTATAGAAATACAAGAAAACAACACTGAAATCAAAACTTTATTTGGTCACACTCTCTTGAAAAGTATAACATCATTTAAATTTACAACTAAGCTGTATATGAAGATGAAATTTTTTGCAATGTGAGAACTTCTGTGATAAATTCACAAACATTTTCTGTTCACATATTTCTTAACAAATACATGTATAGCAACACGTAATGAGTATCTTGACTTCGTAAACGTTTTTGGTACACAAAATGTCCGTAATCTGTAATTCTTAACCCTTTACCAAACAATCCCTGGTTTTTACGACCCTGAAAAAGAAGGCTTTTGAAAACATTGTGGGAAAAGGAGAAAATGCTGGTAACCAGCATTTTCTCCTTTTCCTACAATGTTTTCTACCCTGCTGGCAACAAACTTCAATTTTTTACTTGCATTTATTTTGTCATCCGCAAGCGCTTTCAAATTGGACCAGTGTAAAGTTTTGTTGTTTGGGAAAGGGTTAGATTTTTTTATATGTGTGTGTATATAAATGTATACAGTATCTCTCTGTAACTCATACATACTCTTATAAACTCTTTGCAATTGACACGATGACAGCAATCGAAGCAACAAAATAAAAATTGAAATTTTTCTGGGAAGGATAGAAAACTGCGGGGAAAAAAAAGAAAAAGCTGTTTACCAGCATTTCCTCTTTTTCTCTCAATGTCTTCAAGAGTCCTTTTCCTTGTGGTTCTTGAAACCCAGGATTGTGTGATAAAAGATTAAAGGAGCCTTTTAAGAACCTTTTACCCCAGAAATTGATTTTGTCAAACTCTGACAAAATATTACAAAACACACTTTTCATGCTTTTCCCAACAAACTTAACCCTTTACCACACAATCCTAAGTTTTTATGACCCTGAGAAAGAAGGCTTTTAAAAACATTGTTGGAAAAGGAGAAAATGCTGGAAACCATCATTTTCTCCTTTTCCCACAATGTTTTGTACCCTATCAGAGAGCTCAAATTCATAATCAGTTTTGAATCTACAGATGTTCCTGAAATGTAAAGGGCCCAAAATTCGACATGTGGGAAAGGGTTAAAGAAACTGGATCTCTTTAATTAGCATAAGTGACAAAGTAGTTTTTCAGACTCAATAGGAACCATAATA
The DNA here is from genome assembly GCA_943736015.1 of Tridacna crocea. NCBI lineage: Eukaryota > Metazoa > Mollusca > Bivalvia > Cardiida > Cardiidae > Tridacna > Tridacna crocea. Next base: position 25,835,234 of record OX031069.1, read on the forward strand.
TCCATGCATATGTTAATCTGCATTTTAATTTCTTACCATTTAAAAGTATGAAAAAAACTGTCTCAGTGAAAATGACACTATGTAATTGTGTAGTCATTCCAAATGTTAGTTGCCAACAGAAAAATGAATTTTAAATAGAGTGACCCAGTGGTTTTAGCCTAGTTTTGAAAACAATTTCTCTACCAGTGACTAACATGGGGTCAGATTATACAACAACAGATTTTCAACATCACATGATTTCCATGTCTTTAAATGGTATGATTTAAATTTAAATGCATTTTAGCATCCACCTTGTCTACTTTTGTCAGCTAGTCTTACTTTAACACCAACTTCTGAAGTATGATGTTTATTAGCTCCACTGGCTGAAGGCCAGCAAGCTTTTGTAATGGCTGAGTGTCTGTCATACTTCCGTCCATGCGGTCGTCCGTCCATGCGTTATCTTTTTTTTGTGTTGCTGAAAACATTGTAAAACATGTTAAGAGACATTTTTCCCTTTGTCACAACATTTACAGAGACACGTTCAATGATACAAGAAAGAGCTTGTTGTAAAGTGTTATTCAGTTGCCATGGAGACAGAAAGACTTTTCTGCAAAATTACAAAATATTTTCATTTTTTTCAAGATAGCTGTTCTGTATAAAGTTCATTCTGTAAATGCTGGCTTAGATTTACACCCTGCTGATGGAATTTATGGTATTCCACTGTTTCCGAGGCAACAAACTGCAAGGGAATGTAACCAACCCTCCCACTGGACCATATCTACAACAGAAATCAAACTTTTCACAATCTGTACAAGATGACAAAATTTTAGACCTGCATTTTGAAGACAACAAATGAAATCTTACCGAAAAAATGGAATTATTCTCTGAAAGAGTCGAAAATATTACTCCCAACTCCTCTTTCCTTGTTTTCAAGCGGCTCTGCATGGAGTACTAATTAACTCTTTACAAAATGACAAAATTTTAGATGACAAACATGACTCAAAAATTAAAATTTACTTTGGGAAGGGAGAAAACAGTGTAGGAAAAAGAGAAAATGCTGGTTAGCAGTCCGGATTAAAGTCTGGATAGTGTAATAAAGGGTTAACCCTTTACCTGATATGCCAATTTGAGGCTCTTCCATTTCAGCAGCAAATAAAGATATGATATCAAAAATATGGACAAATGAGGATACAAGTATCTGACTGATTGGAAAACATTGTGAGAAAAGGAGAAATTGCTCGTTACGAGCAATTTCTCCTTTTCTCACAATGTTTTCAAAAGCTGTCTGTTGTTGATAAGTCAAAATGAGTATCTATAGAGTAAAGGGTTAAGAGTACAGTTCTGAACCCTGAAGGACCAGGTTTCAAGCCTCTAAGACCAGGTTCTATGCCTAACTGGAGACCTTTAGATTTTATGTAGGAGTGTCCTTGGGCAAGAAAAAACCACAGCCCTGGTAATTTAGTGGGAAAACCAAGGAAAAATCCCAGTATGTGATCTGTTGCCCAGATATGACCTAGATAATATTCAGAAATCAACCCATGTGATCAGGAGCCTTTTTTTTCAAAGGGTCACTAAGAAACCCTGTAAACTCTTCACACCTGACAAAGTTTTATTCTTGTCCAAATGGGCAGAAATTCATTAACCCATTACCACACAATCCCTACTTTTGATGACTCTGAGGAAGAAGCCATTAGACAACATTTTGGAAAGAGGAGAAAATGCTGGTAACCAGCATTTTCTCCTTTTCCCACAATGTTATCTACCCTTCACAAAACAAATTTCAAATTTCAGTCACTTGTATCTTGTCGTCTGCAAATGTTTTCAATTTGGACCAGTCTAAAATATTGTTGTTTGGTAATGGGTTAAATAAAAACATGAAACTAGTCTCTGACAGGGTAGAAAATGCTCTTGGGAAAAATGAAAAAATTAGTTACCAGCTTTCTCTCCTTCTCCTACAATGTTTTCAAAAGGCATTTTTCTCAATGTTGTTAAAAGACGGGATAGTTAGGTAAAGAGTTAACAAAACTGTTCATCCCATCAGAACTTGTGTTGCATTCAAACCGATGAAATTCTCACTAATCTGACAGAAAACATTATCAAAAATGGAAGGTTGATCAGACTACACAAACTAGTCAAACATGCGTTGAAAGATTGAATCAGGTTTGAAAAAATTAACACATAAGCATGTACACTTTTGCATATTTTGAAGATACTGTTACCAAATGAAAAGAATCTGACAGTTGTTAGTGTCTGTAAAAAAGTTTAAAATCAATCTCATCTACAAAAAATAAGTAGCCAAAGGCTCCTTCAATAACTTTTTTCTAGACTGATGAAATTCTATTCCTAACACTATGTCTGATCCTACATATTATCTCATTAAACTCAATTGGGCTCAACATAGAACCCTAACTTACAACAGTCAGAAGTGCACCTGTCTCACATCTGGGTTGAAACTGTATGCAATGTGGTGTCTCCCCATCTTTACCCTTCACAAACCCACTGTAAGAAAGAAACTTTGTAATTATAGCCTGTGCCAGTGTATCCAATATATACAATATATAAAATCAAATATTATACATAGGCGTAACTTCTATTACGCACACCACGCACGTGCGTAATATAAAAAAATCGAGACTAGGTCGTAGGTTGCCTCTTTTCGCGTATTTTTCAGTTTGGACGTTTTCTAAAACAGCTAATATCAGAAATATCTTGATTTTACGGCTCCGATTCCATTCTGTTGATTCCAAATTGCTCTCGTCAACTGCCTCAAAAATGGCCAACTTCGGCGTGTGTATAATTCATTTTTTCCTGGTTACACCTATGTTATACATTTTTTTTCTATACCTTTGGTGAGATTATTCATCATGGCCCTATTTCAAGGACCGAGACAACAGAGTGAGATTATTTATCATGGCTTGATATCATGATCAGAGATAACACAGTGAGATTCTTTACCATGGCCTGATTTCATGAAAAGAGATAACAGTGAGATTATTTACTATGGCGTGATTTCAAGGTCAGTGATAACACAGTGAGATTATCTACCATGGCCTGATTTCATGAATAGAGATAACAGTGAGATTATTTACTATGGCCTGATTTCAAGGTCAGTGATAACACAGTGTGATAAATTATCATGGTCTGATTTCATGAACATAGATAACACAGTGAAATTAATTACCATGGCCTGATTTCATGAACAGATATAACACAGTGAGATTATTTACCATGGTCTGATTTCATGTACAGATATAACACAGTGAGATTATTTGATTATTTACCATGGCCTGATTTTATGAAGAGAGATAACAGTGAGATTATTTACTATGGCCTGATTTCAAAATCAGTGATAACACAGTGAGATTATTTACCATGGTCTGATTTCATGATCAGAGATAACAGGCCAGATTTCATGAACAGATAACACAGTGAGTTTACTTACCATGGCTTGATTTCATGAACAGAGAAAACACAGATTATAAAATTTGTCAGCCTGATTTCAAGGTCAGAGATATTTACCATGACACAGATTGGGATCAGTGAGATCAATGTGATTTTAACGCTTTACCACACAAGAAAATTTTACACTGGTCCAAATTGAAAGCATGTGCAGATGACAAAAAGGCTTCTTTCTTCGGGCCATTAAAAGTCGGCATTGTGTAGTAGAGTTAAGGGCAGGTAATGAAGTGAGATTACTTACCATGGAGTGATTTCAAGCAGAGGTGAAACTTTGGTCCTGAATAATGCCACAAAATTCTGGTTATCTGAAACAAACATGGTCAACAACAAACCTTTTAAAATGTCTACTTCGTTAAAAAACTAACATCATCTCCTTTTCCAAACATTTTTTCAGCTCTGTGAAACACAAATACCATCATGTGAACCACATCAAATTTGTCGTCTACAAATGCTTTCAATATGGAGGAGGGTAAAGTGTCAACTAGTGAAGATTTAACCCATAAAGCGCCTTTCAAAACCATAGTTGCCTTTGTGCCAGTGTGGAGCAAAACCAGACTGCACAAAATGTGCAATCTGACCTTTGACCTACACTGTCCACATAACTGATACCTTTCGGAAGAAATAATTGAAGTCATTATGGTTTTATTTCTGGACTCTAAAAGACTGTTGGATACATTAAGTGCTCTAAGGGTTAAAAGCTTGATAACAAGCGCACTGTTTCAAAAGCTTTTGATTAACCCTTTACCAAACAATACCCTGTAATAATGACGCCAAAGGAAGAAGCCTTCTGAAAAAACTGTGGGAAAAGGAGAAAATGCTGGTAGCCAGCATTTTCTCCTTTTCCCACAATGTTTTCTACTCTTCCAAAGTCAAGTTTAAATATTTGACTCGCATGTATTTTGTTGTCTGCAAATTGAAATGCTTTCAATTTAGACCAGACTAGGATTTTGTCGTTTGGTAATTAACTCTTTACCACACAATAATATTTTGACTTGTCCAAATTGAAACCATCCGCAGACAGCATTATGAATGCGAGTTAAAAATCAAAATTTGTTTTGAGAAGTGTAGAAAACACTGTGGGTGACCAGCATTTTCTCCTTCTCCCACAGTGGTTTCAAAAGGCTATATTCCCTGGGTCCTTAAAAGTGGGGATTGTGTGGTAAAGAGTAAAACAGGATCCCTTACAAGTATAAACCTAAATTGATGATGATGGTTAGTTTTTGTGGCGCTTAACCCTTTACTCCATAGATACTCATTTCCACACATTGCTTATAGGAGCATTTGGAAAACATTGTGGCAAAAGGTGAAATTGCTCGTCACGAGCAATTTCACCTTTTGTCACATTGTTTTCTATGCTATCAAAAGGTGTCGTATACACATAAGAAACAGCATCATCCTTGCTGTTATTTAGGGTCAATTAGAGATATGATAGAAATGCCTTATGGGGTAAAGGGTTAACATCATTTTTAATGTTTTTATTTATTTCATTTTTATCACAAAGGCCAGCTCACCTACTTGCTTTCCTGGAGTTCTTTTTATGAGTACTTTCTACAATATTCTTCCCAAGCAATTGGCTGCCTTGCCACATAGCAATTGTCTAAAAATAATCAGGAGTGAGAGAGCAATGAATTCTGTCACAAAGGCAATCATCAGTCTTGGAAAGAAATTTGCCTAGCTTGGGATTTGAACCAGCGGCGCCATTCAGCGAGAACAAAACATCCATACATACACACACAGTGTTGTGCCTAGGCCACGGGATTGCGGGATTCCCGCAATTATTTTAACAATGTCCCTTAAAATTTAAGCCATTGCGGGACATCGGGCAAAACAATATGGTGAAATGCCAGATGCGGTTGACCGATTTTATGTCGGGAAATGTTTAAAATAGAAAAGTTGCAGACGAAACTGAATAACCCCAAATCGATCGCGTCATCTGATCCTGACGGTGACCAGTGAACATCTACCAGCGCAGATACCGAACCATCGGCTTCTTTGACCTCCGGTACAAGTAAGAAAATGGACAGAAAATTTCAGAAAAATTGGCTCATAAAATTTCCCTGCTTACAAGAGTCAGGTGGAAGTATGAAATGTGTCCCCTAGATTTTTATAGTGTCCCCTTAAAATTAAGGTAGGGGGCACCTGTGTCGCCCCAAAATTTTGGCCTAGGCACAACACTGCACACAAAAGCACATAAAAACCCATGAAAACACTTCAACTTGAACAGACTTGCACAATTCGGTTAGAGTGTTATATCAATTAATTGACTGATTAATTAACTCTTTACCAAACAACAAAATTTTAGCCCTGTTCAAATTGAAAGCATCTGCAGATGACAAAATAAATGTGCCTTAAAAATTGAAATTTGGTTTGGGAATTCTAGAAAACATTGTGGGAAAAGGAGAAAATGCTGGTTACCAGCATTTCCTCTTTTTTCCACAATGTTTTCTAAAGGCTTCTTCCTCCGGGGCATTTAAAGTCTTCATTGTGTGGGAAAGGTTTAATTGCACCATACTGCTGCTTTCAGAATCATTTCAATTAAACTGACAGTAAATAAATTCCATTATATCTGCAATACTCTAAGATAATCACATATCAAAACCATACCTTTGAACATGACAGCCAGCCTCTCTCCTGTTTCGTCCCAAACCATGGACTGTACTAAGCCACCAACTCTGAAAAATGTTAAGAAGTTGCTTACCTCTTTACCAAACAACAAAATTTTAGACTGGTCCAAATTGAAAGAGCTTGCAGATGACAAAATAAACGTAACTAAAAAACTGAAATTTTTCTCTAGCTTGGTAGAAAACATTGTGAGAAAAGGACAAAATGCTGGCTACCAGCATTTTCTCCTTTTCCTACAATGTTTTCGTAAGGCTTCCATCCCAGGGTCGTAAAAACCAGGGATTGTTTGGTAAAGGGTAAACTCTTTACCGTGCAATCCCAACTTTTAATGACCCCCCCCCCCCTCCCCCAAGGAAGAAGCCCTTTAAAGCTTTAACCAATCACCACACAGCCTGGTAGCGCGGTCGATAGTGCACAAAACTTGTAACCAGACAGGCAAATGTCTCATTAACCCTTTACCAAACAATCCCAGATTTTAAGACCGAAAGAAGCCTTTTGAAAACATTATGGGAAAAGAAGAAAATGCTGGTAACCGGCATTTTCTCCTTTTCCCACAATGTTTTCTACCTTGCCAGAAACAAATTCCAATTTTTGAGTTATGTATATTTTGTCATCTACTAGTGCTTTTAATTTGGACGAGTTCAAAATTTTGTCCTTTGGTAAAGAGTTAAGCATTGATGACAGTCATTGCGACAAAATTCATTTCCCTCTTACCACTACTTATTGTTTGTTGATGCCAGAAAGCAGCCAGCAACTTGGGAAGAATACAGCATTGTGGGAAGTATATTATGAAGCACTGGTAAACAAAAGGAAAGCAAGAACAGGTGAACTAGCCACCACAAAATAAATGAAATCTGCTGTAAACGCTATACAAACAAACCTTAAACCTTTACCAAATAATCCCTGGTTTTTACGGCTCTGAAAAAGAAGCCTTTTAAAAACATCAGGAGAAAAGGAGAAGATGCTGGTAATGAGCATTCTCTCCTTTTCCCACAGTGTTGTTCATGCTACAAGAATAAATTTCAAGTTTTGAGTTATGTTAATTTTGTCGTCTGCAAAATGCTTTCAACTTGGGCAGTCGAAAATTTTGACATTTTGGAAAAAGTTAACCCTGTACCAAACAAACCCTGCTTTTAACAATCCTGACAATATGGATTTTGAGAATATCGTTGTAAAAGGTAAAACGATTGGAACTTTTCCAGCAATGTTTTCTAAACTTTCAAAGACCATTCGAACCATATAAGTCATAGTAATTTATCGTCTGCAGATGCTTTCAATATGCACAAGTCTAACATTTAGTCATCTGGTCAGAGTTAACACCAATGAAAGTAACAAGGAATAGAATGATTGAATGAATGGATGAAGACATACTGACCAAAATTTTGTGATCATTGGACTGACAGTGTGGCCTCTTGAGGGCACATTAATTTTATCTTCAATGTGACCTATCGACCTAGTTGACTAACATTAAACTTAAAACAAATGTAAACTAGTTTATACAAAATGCATGTTACCATGGCATCACACTTACTTTACTGTGTTGTCTTCATCCACTTGTAGCTCAACCTCTGAAAGGTCAGCACAAGCAACAGCAATTTGTGATCCACCAATCACAGGCACCTTTTCATCAATATCATCAGCAAAAGTAAGGGAGTATATGATTGGCTCATTTTCTGTGGTGAATAGCACAGTGTTACCATGCGGATCCCAACATGCAGCCTGCAAATCAGAATACTGTGTACATTAACTCTTTGGGAAGATAAGAAAGCATTGTGAGAAAAGAAGAAAATGCTGTAAAAATATGGGATTGTCTCGTAAATAGTAAATCCTTTACAAAACAATCTCAAACTCGAAGACACCGAGCAAGAATTCTGAAAAAAAATTGTGGGAAATGAGAAAATGCTTGCAACTAGCATTTTCTCCCTTTGCAACAATGTCTTCCACCTTTTAAAGACAATTCAATTGCCAACATTTGAGCTAGATTTTATATTGTCATCTGCGATTGCTTTCAATTTTCCTAAATTCTCTGATTTGGTCACAAGTTGAAATAGCGCATTTTAACCCTTTTCCAAACAATCACTTCTTTTTTTTTGCTGCAGAGGAAGAAGCCTCCTGAAAACATTATGGGACAAGGAGAAAATGCTGGTAACCAGCATTTTTCTCCTTTTCCCACAGTATTTTCTACTCTTCCAAGTCAAGTTTCAATTTTTTACTCAAGTTTATTATGTCGTCTGCAACTCCTTTCAGTTGGGACAAGTCTGAAGTCGTTTGGTAAAGTGTTGACTCTTCAGTTAGATTTACCAAACAGTAAAATCTTAGACTGGTCCAAATTGAAAGCATTTCCAGGTGAGAACTGAAATGAACTATTCCATCATCTGAACCACACAAACATTGTCGTCTGTAAGTGCTTTCGATTTGGTCAAGTCTAAAACTTTGTAGTCTGGTAAATATTTGCTGCAGGTTTTACTGTACATCTGGCCAGAAATTGACAAAACATTACTCAACCTTGACCCTGCCTGTTTTAGACGTCCACATCTCTCCATGCCATGACCTAGTTTCCCATACCCTGTTAATAATTGTAAATTGTATGGTATTAATACTTAGCTTGCTAAGCGCCACTTTGTCAGCTTCTGTGGACAGTGTAGATCTAAGATCAAAAGGCATACAATGTGCAGTCTGTTCTTAGATCTGTGCTGTCTGTGATATGGTGAGATTTCTCCAACATCATAGTTTTTAAAACAAAACTATAAGTTTTGAAAGTCTTCACTTAAATCTATTTACAAGCTTAACTATTTGCCAAACAACAAATTTGAACTCAACCAAATTGAAGCATTTACAGACGACAAAATAAATGTAGCTCAAATGATGATTTTTGTCTTTGATAGGGTAGAAAACATTGTGGGGAAAGGAGAAAATGCTGGTTACCAGCATTTTCTCATGTTCCCACACTGTTTTTAAAAGGCCTCTTCCTAATGGTCACAGATTTTATCCAATTTCATCCTTTTTCATGAAATCATAATCATTCTTGTATCGCCATGCCAATTGTTGCCCCCGACGGACAGGAAATGCATTTCACGCTCTGGAGGACTTCCAAGCAATTGCTATTACTGTTTCTGGTTTGAACTCTTTACCAAACAACAAAATTTTAGACTGGTTCAAATTGAAAGAATTTGCAGACAACGCTTTAAATTTGGCTAAAATCATTGTAATTGTCTGTGAGAGTAGAAAACCTTGTGGGAAAAGAAGAAAATGCTTGTTACCAGCATTTTCTCCTGTTCCAACACTGTTTTCAAAAGGCCTCTCCCCTTATGGTCACAGATTTTATCCAATTTCATCCTTTATTCATAATCATTTTTGTATCGCCATGCCAATTGTTGCCCCTGACGAACAGGAAATGCATTTCACACTCTGGAGGACTTCCAAGCAATTGCTATTACTGTTTCTGGTTTGAACTCTTTACCAAACGACAAAATTTTAGACTGGTCCAAATTGAAAGAATCTGCAGACAACACTTTAAATTTGGCTAAAATCATTGTAATTGTCTGTGAGAGTAGAAAACCTTGTGGGAAAAGGAGAAAATGCTGGTTACCAGCATTTTCTTCTTTTCCCATAAAGTTTTCCAAAGGCTTTTTCCTCGGGGGTCTAAAAATACTCAGGATTGTGTGGTAGAGTTAATTGAGGACAAATCCCTTGTGTTTTTCTATCTCTTACACATTTTACATTGGTAATATATTTGTGTTTACTAAGCTGAGTGATTCTACACACTTTCAAGCTTTTTTTTCTCTCTAGCTATAAGGTTTTTAATTCATGGTGCGCATAAGTGAAACTCTGTTGCAAAAAGTAGCAAAATGGATAAAATCTGTGGAGAAATCTAGCATGCTTTTCACTCCAAATTTCTTAACTCATTACCAAACGACAATATTTTAGGCTTGTCCAAATTTAAAGCATTTGCAGACAACAAAACAAAAGTGTCTGACAATTTGAAATTTGTTTTGTTAAGGGTAGAAAACACTGTGGGAAAAGGAGAAAATGCTGGTCACCAGCATTTTCTCCTTTTCTCACAACGTTTTCTAAAAGCTTCATTCTCAGGGTCATCAAAAGTAGGGATTGTGTGGTGATGGGTTTATGAGAAGAATAATATAAAAAACTACCATTACATACTTAATTACTACACTGTTTACAGCTAATCTTTGAATGCAATTTCTACATATAGATTCAACTTAAACCTGAATTTGTGCCCATTTTATTCAGACTTTAAACAACCAAAAAGGTGTCCTTACCATGCTGGGCTTATATTAGGGATATTTCCCAATGCTAAAAAGGGCAGTGTTTATAAATGACCGATACATAGGTTATATGCTAGCAGCCAAAAAGATGTCCTTACCACACTGGGCTTACACTACGGACATTTCCTAGCGCTAAAAAGGGCTGTGTTTATAAATGACTGATGCATAGTTTATATGCTAGCGAAACCATGGCTGGATGAATCATATCACTTTAAAGTGTTCTGAATAATTGTGTAATTCATTTTGGATGTCTGTGGGTCTAATACTTCCTTGAAAAGTAGTCTGGTTCTGCACCAAGAATATCTAATTCAGATAGGTACAAACTTCAAGAATGCTACCTAGCAGAAGGTAATATCAGAAAGACAAACTTACCTGAAAAGATTTGATGGGGTGGCAGTGAACAGTTTCCCTCCATCTGGTGACCAGGACAATAAAGAAACTCCACCACCTCCAAACCTTCGGATCGGAGTACTTGTTTCCATGGCAACATCCCATACCAACATAGCCGTGTCGATAGGGGAGGCAGATACCAGTAAGCGCCCATCTGGGCTCCAGGTCACTGAGGTCACTGGACAGTGATTGTTTTGTTGCAAAATCTGGACAGCAGATGATGAAGGCCTTGTTTGAAAAAAAAATATGAATCAAAATTACCTGTTTCATTTTGAATACGGAAAGGTGTAAAACTTGTCTCAGAGGCTCTTCCTAAATCTTCAAAAAACAAAATTTCAAGGTATGTCAATATTTAAAGTGTTTGCAGAAAACAATGAAATATGTTGGAAAAAATTATTTTCTTTTGTATGTGAATGTTGTGCTTGTTTGAATCAATTACATGTATTCATCAGGTCATTAAATATAATGAGAAAAATGGAGAAATGCTACTAGTACCACGCAAGTTTGTCTCTAAGATACCTAGGAGGATGGAGCAATAGGGATATATATAGAGGGGGAAGAGGCAGACTGGCAAAAAAAGACAGAGGAGAGAGGGATGGAGAGAGCGAGAGAGATGTGGATACACACCTTGTAGACAGAGAAAAAGAGATGGACACTGCACAGAATGAGTAAAATAAATGTGGATGCATACCTTGTTGCTAAGGATGTCGGTTCAATATGCCATACAAGGATACAGGATTGACAAGCTACAGCCAGCACTGAGGATGAGTTTGGTCTATGAGAAAAATAATCAACTAGAGGCGCTTGAGCGCCTGTATCGCTCCACAGGCCTGATTTTTCTGTAACGGCGAAGAGAAGTTTTTAACTATTACCATTCATTCCTGCATTTTTGGTCACAAAAGAAAAAAAAGCTATGAAAATCATTGTGAGAAAAGAAGAAAATAAAAGTTACCTGCATTTTCTTAGTTTTACACAATAATTTCTACCCTTTTTGATACAAGTTTTACTAATTTGAAGATTTATTATGTCGTCTGTAATATCTTTCAATTATGGCCAGTTATAAAAATTTTGTCTTCTGGTTATAGTTAACTCATTACCAAATGACAACATTTTAGGGTTGTCCAAATGGAAAGCATTTGTAGATGAAAAAATAAAAGTTACTGAAAATTTGAAAGTTGTTTTGTGAAGGGTAGATAACATTGTGGGAAAAGGCTACCAGCATTTTCTCTTTTTCCCACAATGTTTTCTAAAGTCTTCTTTGTCAGGGATCAGTTTGATTTGATAACAAAATGCCTATCACAACAGTAAAGCCCTGTCCCTCTCTGTACCAGGTCACCAGTAGGTCAACAAACCTTTACCAGAACTTATCAAAGTGCAGAGTTTCCCTTGTTTTATATGAAAAGGATTATAGATTATGTAAAGCAACCATCTTTAACTCTTTACCAAACGACAAAATTTGGGATGTGACCAAACTGAAAGCATTTGCAGATAACAAATTAAACATTGATGAAATGATTTCTCTCTTTGATAGAGTAGAAAACACTGAGGGAAAAGGAGAAAATGCTGATTACCAGCATTTTCTCCTTTTCCAAGAGTGTTTTCCAAAGACTTCTTCTTTAGGGTCCTTAAAAGTCAGGATTGTATGGTAAAGACTTACCACCATTGGAACTTACCTTCAATACAACAATGAAATCAAAACAAGTAGTTTGAGAGAAGGAATTTTTCAAAAATTTTACTTTATACCATAAAAGGAAAATGAGTCTCCCATAAAAGCCATGTTTTTTGACGGATCTTTTTTTTTTTTAAGGAATTCTGTAGACCTCTACCTAAGGAACATTCCTGCAAAAAAATAATGCTATCCAATTAGCGGTTTGGGAGGAGAAGATTTTTAAAGGTTTTTTACTTTGGTTGCCATGGCAACCAGAATTATTCATGAAACAGAATTATTTGAAGGAATTTGAAAGAGGACCACCTAAGGAACATTCCTGTGAAATTTGGTAAAAATCCAGTCAATAGTTTCTGAGGAGAAGTTTTTTAAAGAAAAAGTTTAAGGACGCACGCACGGACAAACGGACGGACGCACGACGGACACAAAGCCATGACAATAGCTCGCTGGCCTTCGGCCAGTGGAGCTAATGATACAATAATTGAAATGTGGATTATAAAAACTCTACAAATTTCAACCTTTTATGAGACAAAGGCTAGATAAATTTATCTACCTTGAAAGCCTTTGAAGATCATGGGTAAAATCTGGGTAAAATGAGATCTGGCCTGAAAACTGGAAGAAAACATTGAGTAACAAGACCTTTGCAAAGCAGTGCATATACGCCTGTAGGGGCTTGTCAGTGAATTGATTTAAAATCTAGAACCTCTGCAGATATCCAAATTTTTAAGGTCACATGCACAACTACACATCACAGAGATTCATTGTGGAAAGTTTCTAGTTATTCCCATGGAAACTTTAGGAGGCGTTGCATGCACAAGAAATTGCTAATGGATGGATGGACGGACAGACAGACAGACATCAGGGGCCATAAAATAATACAACCCTTTGGGCATATTAAAAGAAGAAAATGCTGGTTTGTTGTCTGGTAGAGTTAAAATTCTGTGTTTTTTGTTAAAAACTTCAATGGTCAATCAATCCAGATATGTTACAATGGAAACAACCAAATAGAAATACTTATTATACTATAAAGAAATATCTCATGATCTGATTGGTTAACATGCCGAGAACATAATCATGTTCCCTGGAAAAAACCACATATAGCCAGTTTCCCTTTTCAGTACCCCGTAAACATCACTACATTTGCAAAACAACATCCAAAATGGCGGCATTGTTCGATCACCAGACTGCATGTTTAAGCACCAAACTGCACGATTTAGTGACATCAGTTTCCAGTGACGTCAGTTTTCATTGAATTGGGGCACTCAGAAGGGAATTTCTATTTCGTAAGCATACTCGATTCTTGAGATCATATGATAGGAAAATTCCACTTAAAATGCGCTTTGAAAGGGTAAAACTTTGCAGTATAATAAATTTGTTGTACAGTCAGGTGGTAGGGGCCTTGGAAACTTGTTCACAGCTATGGTGAATCATGTCGCACGGAGCCAAAGGCAAGGTGACGACATGTTTAGACACAGCCGTGAACAAGTTTCCAAGTCCCTTGCCAGCTGACTGTACAACTAATATTATTATACTGCAAAGAAATTTCTCGTGATCTGATTGGTCAACATGCCAGGAACATATATCATCTTCACTGGCAAAAACCATGTAAAACCAGTTTCCCTTTTGAATGCCCCGTAAACATCACTACACGCACCACATAACATCCAAAATTGCGGAGTTGATCGATCACCAGACTGCACATTTATACTCCAAACTGCAGGTTTAGTGACGTCAGTTTGCAATGATGTCATTTTTCACTGAATTGGGGCACACAGAAGGGAATTTCTATTTCGTCAGCATACTCGATTCGTGAAATTATAAAACAGGAAAATTTCACTTAACACACTTTGAAAGGGTAAAACTTTGAAGTATAATAAATTTGTTGTACGGTCAGGTGGCAGAGGACTTGGAAACTTGTTCACGGCTGTGGTTAATCATGTCGCCCCGACGCCTCGCCTTCCGCTCGGGGCGACATGATTAACCACAGCCGTGAACAAGTTTCCAAGTCCCCTGCCACCTGACCGTACAACTAATAATGTACTAGGGATGAGATCAAGGTACAGTGTAAGTACTGGTAATCAAGTTAAAAGTCAAATTTATCATCTAGTGCCCAAGTTCTTGAATAGAAAGATGTCAAATGTTTTCAACTGCTTCTCGGGGTCTTTAGGTCAGGATTGCCTATTAAATAGTAATGACTTTTGAAAACTGGCCACCTGTGTTATGGGAAGAGAAGAAAATAATTAACTTTTTAGGATGAGGAGAACATGTGGATAACCAGCATATACTTCTTTTACCACAATGTTTTTCAAAAGCACTAATCACTTCCCTACCACATTCTGTTGTTAAAAACTTGAGATGATTTGTCACAGAGTTCAAGAACTTTACTTACTGCCATGCTAAATCAGCAATGTTTTTCTGGAGTTTATGTTTCAGAATAGGGACCAAATCTGTTACATGAGAGTGTATTCTGACAGTGTCGTCTTGTAAGGCGTAGGAAAACTTGATTGTGTGAGGATGCCAAGCAAATGCCCTAACCGGACCTGAACCCCTACAAATAATTACACCTGTCTTAACCCCTTACCAAACAATCCCATGTCTTATCACTTTCTCAAACAACATACAGGTATACTAAGCTGCTCAGGTTGGAAAGCATCTCCAGTCAAAAATTATTTTTTAAATTGATACAAATGAGCTCAAGTTCTTTGACAAGGTAGAAAACATTGCGTAAAAATGCAGGAAAAAATCTGGTTACCAGCATTTTTTCCCTTTTCACACAATTTTTCCTTACAACAAGACAGAGACATCAGCACCCAATTATTGTTTTACACAGATATTTGTATACATTTACTGCTACAGGTCATGAGATGGTCTAGAGTGCCTCTGAAAGGACAGTATCAAACTGACACTTTGATTCCTCATGGAATTTTGCAATTTTTTGCAGTGATCTATTTTTCAAGTCAGACAATTTTTCAATGGATATTTCCACATGAATTTACTTAATTTTGTTAATAAGAGTATTAGCAGCTAACTTAACAAGAGGGCTAAGATGGCCCTGAATTGCTCACCTGAATTTTTTAGGGGACCATAGTCTTTTTTTTTTTTTTTTTTGAGGTATTGAAACATTGGAAACATAATCATTATTTTTCCAAGCAATTTTCAAAAGGTCACCTGTAGAAGTCATTTCAAAATCTGACCATCAGTTTCAGAAAAGAAGAATTTTTAAGAATTCACCAGAGCCATGTTTCTTGATGGATCAAAATTTCGCACAGAACTTTTTAACAGGGTCATTAAAGGAACATTTCTGTGAAATTTTTTCAAAATCTGACCAGCCATTTGATAGAAAAAGAATTTTCAAGAATTTCTTCATGTCCATAGAGTGCAAGTAGACCCCATTCATCGGAGTCATTTTTCCTGACGGATCAAAATTTTGCGAACAAATTTTTAAAAAGGTCACCCAAGAAACATTGCTGTTAAATTATTTTAAAATCTGACCAGCAGTTTCAGAGAAGAAGAATTTTCAAGAATTTCATCATTTCTATATAATGCAAGTAGTCCCCATTCACCAGAGCCATGTTTCTTGACCTATCAAAACTTTGCGAACAATTTTTGAAAAGGTTCATATTAGGAACATCTCTGTGAAGTTATTTCACAAACTGACCAGCCGTTTCAGAGAGGAAAAGAATTTTCAAGAATTTTTTCATGTCCGTATAGTGCAAGTAGACCCCATTTACCAGAGCCATGTTTCTCGACGGATCAAAATTTCACAAACACCTTTCGAAAAGGGTCACCCAAGGAACATTGCTGTGAAATTATTCTAAAATCTGACCAGGGGTTTCAGAGAAGAATTTTCAAGAATTTCTTCATTTCCATATAGTGCAAGTAGCCCCCAACAATTTTTGAAAAGGGTCACTTAAGGAACATCTCAGTAAAATTGTTTCAAAATCTGACCAGCCGTTTCAAAGAAAAAGAATTTTTAAGAATTTCTTCATGTCCGTATATATGTGTAAAAAGCCCCCATTCACCAGAGCCATGTTTCTTGACAAATCAAAATTTCACGAACAATTTCTGAAAAGGGTCACCCAAGGAACATCTCTGTGAAATTATTTTAAAATCTGGCCACCAGTTTCAGAGGAGAAGATTTTTATAGAATTTCTTAGAAAATTCCATTTGGTTGCCATGGCAACCAGAGTTTTAGACGGAATCAAATTCTGTGAAGAGTTTTTAAAGCGGACCTCCCAAGGAACATTCCAGCCAAGTTTGATCCAAACTGGCCCAGCAGTTTAGGAGGAGTTGATGTTTAAAGAATTGTTGACGACGCACGACGGACACTGGGTGATCCCAAAAAATACCCTTGGGCTTGTTGTGCTCAGGTGAGCTAAAAATGCTTTAACTCTTTACCAAACTACAAATTCTAGACTTGTTCAAATTCAAAGCATTTGCAGACGACAATTTAAAAATGGCTTAAACGGAAAAATTTGTATCTGATAGGGTAGAAAACATTGTGGGAAAAGGAGAAAATGCTGGTTACCAGCATTTTCTCCTTTTCCCACAGTGTTTTCAAAAGGCTTCTTTCTCAAAGTCGTTAAAACTTGGGATTGTATGGCAAAGGCTTAAATATAGAAGTCTCAAATTTTGCTGGTGATGGGTTAATCAACCGTTACTCCTACAAAGGGCGTGAAATTAATCGAAACTTACCAATCTGCAAGTCTTGTGAAGTTTGCAACAATATCCTCATTTGAGAGCTAGAATTAAAATATACAGAATTAATTTTTCTACAGCTAATAAAAGCATCTGCAAACAATCCCCAGTATTTATGCTCCTAAATAAGTTTGTTTTTATGGCATTGATGGCATTTTCCATGTTATTTCACTTATAGTGCAGAAGCCAATGCCCTTATCCATGCTTTCTCAGAGTTTCTTTAACATCAAATTTTGGACCCTTCCAAACCGAAAGAGTTTGCAGACAACAATTTTAGTTTTGGAGAAAATTGCAGAAAGTGCTCAAAAAGGGCAGAAAACACTGTTGGAAAAGGAAAAATGGCTGACAAATAAGTCCCAACAAAAAATATCAGTGTTTAGGGTTTCGGTCCAAGATGCTGTAAGCAGAGTAGGTAGGGAAATCCTTTTTCTTTCAGATCTTTTTTTACATAGACCATGTATTGAAATCCCGCCTGAATTTTTTTCTTTCAACTGTAAGGCAAAAAGTCTAGGATCAGCAGCATTTTCTAGGTAGGGTAGGGAACCCCTAAACACAGATATTTCTTTTTTTAGGCCTAATATGGATGAGGCAAAGAACCATCCATATAAATTCTACATACCGCCAAGTGTGGAAAGAAGGAGCCATGCAGAGATTTTGTCCATCTTGTTAAGAGTAATAGTTTCTGAGCTGTCAAGGCCAACCAATTTGGAGCTGAAATTCACACAAAAAAATTCAATTCAAATAAGCTGTGCTCTGACAAAAGAAGGTTTAATGCACCTTCATGATGCACTTTCTCTTTACCATACAACAAAATTTGTGTGGTGTCCAACTGTCTGTGGTTGTGAGGTAGAGCATTGAGCTTGTAACCATAAGGTCCCAAGTTTGATAGCCAGAGCGGGTGTCATCTTTGGGATTTTTCATTGGCCCACATGTTTGGTGTGAGTACTGGTGTAGCTCCTAGGAAGCAGAATCAAGAGAGATTAGTATAAGTTGTAAGAACTAGTTTCTCAATTGATGTAAAAAATAAATAGGTTTAAACTAAACATAAATTTCAGACTTATCAAAATAGAAAACATTTGCAGAAAGAAAAACTGGATGCCACTCAAATCATGCCTCTGCCTGTGAAAGGATACAAAACGCTGTGGGAAAAGGAGAAAATGCTGGTTACCAGCATTTTCTCCTTTTCCCACAATGTTCTCAAAAGGCTTCTATCTCAGGATTGTTAAAACCAGGGACTGTTTGGTAAAGGGTTAAAAGGGTAGAAAACATTGTAGGAATAGGAGAGAATGCATGTTACAAACATTTTCTCCTTTTCCAAAACAGTTTATCTTGATGATATTTCCGACAAGGTTCACTTCTAAATGTACAGTCAAAAAATAGCTCACATGGTCTTGAAGCTACATTTTCAGAATAATACACAAGGAAGAGGGTCAGTATGTTTGTCCTGATGAGATCTGAGACAAATCAGTGTTACAATGTATGGTGTTTTATGGCCCATGAACATCTACCGTCATGTAGTGGGCAAAAACAAAAATGAGAGGGAAGAAAATACAAATCTCGGATGACTTTGAAATTGGGTCATATCAGGTTGTCAAGTACTGTAGGTCACTGGACAATATTTTAGAAAAACCTTGTGTGGCTTCTAGAGGCCACATTTTCAATCTGATACTGATGACGTGGTCAAAATGTTTACCTTATTGATATCTCAGGCAACTCTGAAATGTGGCCATGTCAGGTGAAAGCTGAGCAAATTCTTAACTCTTTACTAAATGACAGAATTTTGGACTTGTCCAAATTGAAAGCATTTGCAGATGACAAGATAAACATAAATCAAAAATTGGAAATTAATTTGAGAAGGGTAGAAAACATTGCAGGAAAAGGAGAAAATGCTGGTTACCAGCATTTTCTCATTTTCCCACAATGTTTTCAAAGGCTTTCTTTCTCAGGGTCGTTAAAAGTCCGGACTGTGTGGTAAAATGTTAAATAATCTTTTTCACAGTTTAAGAGGCCACATTTTCAGAATGATACTCATGAAACATGGTAGGATTATTTGTCTTGATGACATCTTGGACAATTTTGAAATTGGTTATAATGGATCAAATAGCAAGTGACTAGGTCACTGGAAAAAAATCGTGGAAAAACCTTGAGTGTACTGTAGAGACTGTATTTTTTCAGCGCAGTACTAATAAAACTTGATCAGAGTCTTTGTCTTGATGATATCTCAGACAGGCATGAAATCAGGTCACTTCAGGTCAAAAAGAAGTCACTGAACCAAGTCTTAGAATAACCTTTTGTGCAGTCTAGAGGCCACATTTTCGGCCCGATACAAAATATGGTCAGAATGTACAAGTAAGTCTTAACCCATTACCAAACAATCCCTACTTTTGACAACCCAGAGAAAGAAGCCTTTTGAAAACATTGTGGGAAAAGGAAAAAATCCAGGGATCAAGCATTTTCTCCTTTTCCAACAATGTTTTCTACTCTGCTGGAAACAAATTTCAATTTCTGAGGTACGATTAATTTGTCGTCTGCTAGTGCTTTCAATTTGGACCAGTCTAAAATTCCGTCGTGTGGTAAAGAGTTTAGGATATATCTGCTAAAAAGTAGGTCATTAAGACTCATGCTGTTCTCATCCTCACAAGAAGGATCTCATGAGCTTTATCAAGCCTAGATGTCTACTCAGGTAAGTGACTTGAAGGCAATACCTAACTCTTTAGTTTAACCCTTTCCCAAACAATCCCTGGATTTTACGGGTCTGGAATAGTAGCCTTTCGAAAACATTGTGGGAAAAAGAGAAAATGCTGGTAACCAGCATTTTCTCCTTTTCCCACAATGTTTTCTACCCTATCATAGACAGAAATCATCTTTTCTGCAAGAGTTGAATTGTCGTCTGCAAATGCTATCAATTTGGTCTAGTCCAAAAGTTTGTCGTTTGGGAAAGGGTTAAACATATTTAGCCTAACTCTTTACCACACAACAAAATTTTTTACTTTTCCAAATTAAGAGCATTTGCAGACGACAAATTCAGTGTTGCTCAGGTGATTGACTTGAGCTCTGGAAGAATAGAAAACCTTATGGGAAAAAGAGAAAATGCTGGTTACCAGCATTTCTCCTTTTCCCATGATGTATTCACAAGACCTGTCTGTCAGGGTAGTCAAAACTCGGGCTTTACCCATTAACACACAATCTCTACTCTTGACAACCCTGAGGAGGAAGCCTTTAGAAAATATTGTGGGAAAAGGAGAAAATGGTGGTAACCAGCATTTTCTCCTTTTCCCACAATGTTTTCTACCCTTTCCAAATCAAACTTCAAATTTTCAGTCACTCTTATTTTATCGTCTGCAAATGCTTTCGATTTGGACAAGCCTAAAATATTGTCGTTTGGTTATGAATTAAGAGAATGCTTGTAACTAATGTTGTTGATTGTGCTTCGGACTTGGACCAAAATGTTGTCATTCTGTAAAGAGTTAACCCTTTACTGCATAGATACTCATTTCTACGCATTGCTTGTAGGAGCCTTTGGAAAACATTGTGGCAAAAGGTGAAATTGCTTTCTATGCTATCAAAAGGTGTCATATACGCATAAGAAACAGCTTTATCCTTGCTGTTATTTAGGGTCAATGACAGATACCATAGAAATGCCTTATGGGGTAAAGGGTTAATAGAATACTTACTATCAGCTGTGCTGTTTACTATCTCCTCCAGTGCTCCAGATAGGCCCATATCTAACCATGCATGATATACTCTCTTTGATACGGTTTCATTCAGTGGTAGGAAAGCTGATTTGGCATTCTCACCCTGAGTAAGGCTCCTTGTCGAGTCTTTCGTTATGTTAACAGCTGGGTAACCTTTCACCTGAAAAATGTTTATCAAAAGGACTTCTTCTAGGTCAAAGCATAAGCCTTTGAAGCACCATTGGTCTATCTGGGAACTACGAAATGTTCAAATGTCGATCATCGTCCACTATTACTTAAATTAGTACAAGGGTGCATTACCGTTATATCATGTTCCTATATCTTATCATTTTCCTACATATATGTATAAACCCTTTACCCCATAAGACATTTCTATGATATCTCTAACTGACCCTAAATAACAGCAAGGATGAAGCCGTTTCTTATGTGTATATGACACCTTTTGACAGCATAGAAAACATTGTGACAAAAGGTGAAATTGCTCGTCACAAGCAATTTCACCATTTGCCACAATGTTTTCCAAAGACTCCTACAAGAAATGCGTAGAAATGAGTATCTCTGGAGTAAAGGGTTAACTGTTGTGTCGGTTCTCTTTATACTGTATATATTATAGAGGTCATGGGCAAATATACTATTTTTCCTAACACAGTCCAAAGACCTAAAATTGAAAATTTCAGAAACGGCTATACAATTATTGAGTAGGCTGGTAAAGAGTATTCGGAGAATCAGAAACTGAAACAGGACATAAAAAGTGCTGGTCCATGCTCCATAGAAAGACTGGTTTCAAGTCAGTCCAATGATATGACAAGGGACCTTTCATTCCAAATGAGAATGTTTGAATATGTTTCAGGAAGATCTAATGCTAAATATTTTTCGAGCCATTTTGCTAATATTAAAAAGAATGATATTAACATATGCATTCATTTCCTGAAACTAGTTTGAAAAACTGTGCTTTTTTGCCTTTACTAAGTTCTTTAACTTCGCCAGATAAATGGTACCGTAAACACGGCATTTAAGGTTTGCTGCTTAGGGAGACAATTTGGTTAACCTTTTCTGTTTTGTCTAGAAAAAATGTCAGAATCCAATATCAGAAGGGTTTTCCTCGTCGGACGAGTGTGGATCAAGGCAGGGATAGTGTTATTTTTAAATGTCCTTTAGGACAAGTCACAAGTGCCTTTTCTGAAAAATATTTGGACACTTAATTGGTTAAAATGTAAGGAAAAGAACCTCAAGTTTCGCCTGCTCCTGGTTCAGAGATGTCAGCTCACCATACCTTTCACAAACAGTGACTTTTCCTGGTGCAGGTAAGTCCGGAAAGCTACTGAAAACACTCGAGGTCATAGTCTGAAAAACTGCAAATAGAAAAACGAAAACCAATGACTAATTAAAATAAATTTGCAACCAATTCCTCTTTTCCCCATTTTAAGTAATTTCTTGAAACTTCTAGTTTTAACTGTAATATATTTTATAGTTTTGACACTTGATAGATACTTGCAAGCATAAAATTAGGTATTCGCTTTCTGCTCATTCACTAGCTTTTGAAAAATACCGCAATTCTCCTCCGTGAAGAGTATTCGCTTGGTTTAGGAAAGTTTTTGGACAAAGATGACGTTATCGTCTATATAATTTTAGGACAGTATTCATTTGAAGCGTTTGTAAACAAGTAGACGATCTAGCTCATATCTTTATACAAAAGTCGTCCTAGAACAGGTGGCGAACAATGTTGGGAAAAAAATGAAATACTGCGGTTAGCTGTGTTTTCTCGTGTACGATAATGCACAGGAATTTGACATTCAATAACCAAAATAAATGATAAAATATGAAAAAAAAATCTCCCCTATATAATATAAACGCAAGGAATGCAACATCTCAATTGTCGACGCCAGCACAAGACATACTTTCCCACCTACAATCACCCACGAAACAACCTCGATCATATCCGTCATGTTTTACATTTTTTTTTACAATTTCGATTCATCGAGGAAGCCATTCGCTGACCTCACGGGATTCCCTGGAAGTGTATTTTCGGATTACGTATTAGAGTCAAACATCTTTTCTTTAAAAGAGAATACAGTCAATTACTTCTGTTAGTTACCTCTAGAAAAATCTTAAACTTTGTATCATGTGATGTCCATAAATATATCTTAAAAACGAAAAAAATAATAGTTATGTAATACGAAAATACACTTCCTAGGAATCCCGTGAGGTCAGCGAATGGCTTCCTCGATGAATCGAAATGGGGGCCATTCTTGGAAATTAAATTATCTCCCTTGCCAGATAAACACTAAATGTATCCAAATAACAGATTGGTCCTTTTACCTGTATTCCATTGTTTTTATCCTTAGTTCCCATGGAGATGTTGCGATAAATACAACAATGATTTATCATGTTTGTTTTAGGTCGGCATGTAATTCAATTCAAATTCTGTTCTTAATCATCAGGAACTACGCATACATTAATTTGTAAAACAATCTAATTAGATTTACTTGCAATATTATCTCAAGAACATAGTTGTTAAGTGCAAGAAAATCAGGGATAAAATCCAAGTAATCCTCATATCAGGACCAATGTAGTACTGGAGAAGAATCAAGGGAAATAACTGATGAATGGTCCTCATTGTCAAAAAAAAAAAATGTAAAACATGACGGATTTTTCCATATTTTATCAGTTATTTTAGTTATAGAATCTCAAATTCCAGTGGATAATGATTTCGGAAGTATGAAAGAGCTTGACCAGGACTTCAGAGCCTTTACGCGCCCTAGATTGGTTGGTTATTTCCGTTTTTTTTAATCGTCGCTGCCGGTTGCCCATCTGAGCGACGCCCCCAGCAGACGGTTAGTTGTTACGGGGGATAGTGCAAGGATACAGGTCGAAACTACTGAGAACTTTGCCTGGTTTTTTAACGTACTCGGCGTATAGCATCGTCACACGGGACCTCGGTTTAATGTCTCATCCGGAAGACTATTACAAATTTTAGTTGGCCAGCCAGGAATTCGAACCCACAACCTGCAGTGACCCGAAACATTGTGTTCACGAGTCCTACGCTCTACCTACTGAGCTATATCGGCTGTAACGCGCCCCGGAACGAGACACGTGCTGTTTTATCTTGATCTACATTGTATGCTGTCTGACCTAGACTCAATAATGAGACGCTACGGTGATTTTTTTTTTCATATTTGGGCATTTATTGTGCACCGTACCAGAGGCGACCAGTCAAAAGGTAACATCGCCTTTAGGACTAGGTACCTGTACTAGTTACTGTCTGACCCTGATCTTCCGTATGACGACCGAAAAACTCGTCCCCCTCTACCACTTCCGATCCTCTGAAAAAGTTTAAACTGCATGTACATAGGCGTTTACGAAAGTATGAACAGAAATTACAAGGTCTTTGGTGCGATTGGCACAACAAAAAATTAATGTTTTTTTTTTCAACAAAATTTCTTATCATCTGTGTTGATATGGGCGCTTCCTTTTCCTTTTATTCATATAGATCTGTTCAGTACCAAACAACATTGCATCTATCCATAGACCTAGCTAGACTCTATAAGAATATGGTGACCATTTATTTCCATAGACGTCGGTGGTTGTGCTACGGAACATTGGGAATCTATAGTACATCAAAGGACCATTAATTCACAAGACAGACCTATCTCCCCCAGAACCGAACAGAAATTCAAGGCTTGTCTAAATGAATCCCATATCTGAACTGTTTAAACATTGCTACAATTGTAGAGTCTACTGTTTAAAAAGATAGAATCAAGAGGTTGCTGCACTCCTGTCTTGAACGAAACATTTTATTCTTCTTTCCTTATCGAGAAAAAGCCATTGGTTAGTCCATTGGTAGGTACGCTTCAAAAATTGGCACAATGTTCACCGAAATCCGCGCTTTTAATTTAACCCATTACAACACAATCCCTACTTTTGACACCCCTGAGAAAGAAGCCTTTCGAAAGCATTGTGGGAAAAGGAGAAAATGCTGGTAACCAGCATTTTCTCCTTTTCCCACAATGTTTTCTACCCTTCACAAAACAATTTTCAAATTTTAAGTCACTAATATTTTGACGTCTGCAAATGCTTTCATTTTGGGCTGGTCCAAAATTTTGTCGTTTGGTAATGAGTTCACTGTAGCCACGATGCCACGATATGATACCATGCTTGTGATTTTTAGCCATTTGAAGCATTTAAAAATTAAAACCCCTGTCACGGGATGATTTTCGAGCTTTGATATAAATATACACCAAAATACATGTACAGAGTTATGTTCTGGCTATTCCAATTAACCCTTAACCTGAAAAATACTGGTAAGAGTTAAATGAACTTTGGATGCCGATGGTAATGTCCCCAACATCTTCGCGAGCCAAGTTTACGATCACTACGTGGATCTTACCTTGGCTGAATGAGCCCGATTTCGAGATTCCTGCGATGCGCCCTCTATTGGATGCTGGTTATTACCCCCCTTTACATCATATTTCTTATAGCCATTGGAATGTCGTTTTACAAACCGCTTACGAATATACATAAAGCGATAAGCGGACATCCACGTGGGTTTCCATATTTTACCTTCTATTCGAAAGGTAGTGACCTTGTTCTATTTTTATCAAAGATGAAATGCTACGAGCGATTTCATTCGTTGCAGCTAGAGCTGGCTGCATCCAATGAAAAAGCGTATCGGGTGAAACGTAAAAATCAAGCTCGATCCGCCAAGGGTAGAGTAACGTAGTGAATCGTCGGCCTTGGCTTGCGAAGATGTGTCCCCAATTTCTTACCATTTCTTACCATCCTAGACATCTATTGTAGATATCAACGACTGCCTTTGTTGATGCTTTATGATAGGGTTCTCTTCTTCGTTTACGTATTTACCTGGAACAATGTTGCTACTTCAAAGTTATTTTTGGAAAGTTATCTTTTTCTCGAACATCGTGTATCCAAGATCAGGCTGTACCTTCTGTGAAGTCAAATCTTGATCTACACTGACCGCATAAGGTCCTCCATTCAAGTTTAGCTTCCATTCTTATTCTTATGCGAAGCAGCACGATATATCCATCTTGCAACGACATGGCTATCGTATTTTAAAATACAGATTTGGCACGCATCAACTATTTCAAACAAAGTATTTTAACATACAGTCCCGTGTTTTGACGACAGAAGAAAGGATGGATCTGAAAAAAAAAGTTGTGGAAATAGGCTGTTCCTTTTCCCGCCATGTTTTCCATACATTTTTACAGACACACTTTAGCTATAATTATTATTCAACCGTCGTCTGCATAATATTATGCTTTCAATATGAAACCTAAAATTTAGTCGTTAAATGCATATTTCAGACCAGTTCATATCGAAAGCATTTGCAGACTGCAGACGAAATATTCGATCTGACTGAAATGTTTGAATTTGTATCTTTTGTCTGGTAGACAATGTATTGTAAGGTTAATCTGACCAGTATGAAGTAACGTAGGTCATTGCGAACTCTCCATGCAAACAATCATCGACAGAAACTATTCACTGCCACCCTACACTCGATTGGTCTTTCTGCATGACTGATTCACCCTACAACTGTCGCTCGCAAGTCTCCACGATTTTCGATTATATGAAATTGGCATAGGGCCAACACTCACTTAGCATAGACTCTCTGTGTTGAAACAAGGACGTTTAGTTAAATTGAAGTGTTACAGTGAATATCGTTACATTTACTTATTTCAAAACATATCTTTGGTGAAAATGATGAAGTTAAGCACGGAAGAATTATCAAAACCTAGGCAGGAGTTAGTGGAGATGGCCAAAATAGCTGAACAGGCCGAGCGTTATGACGAAATGGCGCAATACATGCGAGCAGTTGTTGAGGCTGAGAACTGTGAAAGCCTGCAATCCGATGAAAGGAATTTGCTGTCTGTTGCTTACAAAAATGTTGTTGGTACCCGCAGGTCCTCATGGAGGGTTGTCTCACAAATGCTTCTTAAGGCAGAAGAGTCGAAAGTGAAAAATGAAGCGGAAGAGTTGAAAGTGAAAAATGTCGCGGAGTACCAGCGTAAAATCGAAAAGGAGTTAGAAGAGATATGTGGAGAGGTTATAGATCTATTGGACAAACATTTAATTAGAAAAGACGTGCGAGATGAAAGCACGGTGTTTTACTATAAAATGATGGGGGATTATCACCGATATCTAGCCGAGGTACACTTGGGCGACGGAACCAAGGGGAAAAAACAAGATAAAGATGAGGAAGATGAAGATGTAAAGAAATCAAGAGAAGCGTACGAGCAGGCGATGGAAGTGGCAAAAGAAGGATTGTCTTGCACCCATCCGATCCGGCTAGGCCTTGTTCTCAACTTCTCTGTGTTTTACTATGAAATCCAGAACAAGCCAGAGAAGGCCTGCCAGCTGGCCAAGGCGGCATTCGATGACGCTATTTCCGAGTTGGACAACGTGACCGACGCGACATACAAGGACAGCACGTTGATCATGCAGCTTCTCCGAGACAACCTGACCCTCTGGACAAGTGACACTAATCAAGAAAATGCTGACGATAATCAGTAGCGAAACTAATAAATAAAGGTTCGAAACCCACCGTGAGCGGGGCAAAACTCGAGGGAAGCGAGCATTTTAGAGTCTCCAGTTGTAAAGATAATGGTCAGGGGAAGGGATATTTTTGGTATTAAATTACCTGGTTATAAGAGAAATACAGTTGTTCGCTAAAGCCCATGTTGTTGGTACCCATCACACTATACTTTTTAGACAGTTCCATTGGGTACCCACAACACAGGTTTTAGCAAAGAAAGCCAGGGCACCAGATAATAGGGTGTGATGGTATTCTAAATCCATTATCTCTCTTCCAAACCCTATGTTGTGGGTACTCATTTGAATCGTCTCATCGAGACGATTCTAATGAGTACCCATAACATAGGATTTTTCTAATTTTGAAATCAAAATCACCCCCCCCCCCATCTGGAGCACTGGAAAGAAAGATTTTATTTTAAGCATTTGAATTCTCCCCCGCCACTTATCTGGACCACTGCTAGACAATGGCGATTGAGGATAGATCTAATTATTTATGTATCTATTATTATAGTAAGATATCTTATAGTGTGTCCGTTTACATTGTACGCGTTTTTTGTACGTTTTACCTCGATTGCAATAACGTGCATTGGTTTATTGTAATGCTACTTTTGCACTGGAGATTTTTTCATATTTCTTGAATCTTTTTGAACATGTTAAAACTCATCAAAATGGAGGAAATCGGGATTATTTCAAGTGGTTGACTGATGTAAACAGCAGTACGTTAGAAACAAAGTGACAGGAAATACGCTTAATTCTTTTTTATAAGTGTACATGACTTTCTTATAAAGTAAGTGTTTTTTTTTTAAAATTGTTTGTTGGTATATTTGTAGACAAGCCCAATTCTTTTTCATTACCCGAGGGATAGATAGAATAAAGGGTGTGTTTAAATTTAACATCTAGTATAGGTAGATCTACTAGCCATTATATTTTTCAGATATAATGTAGTAATGGAGAGTTTCGTTGAAAATGAGTCACTCAAGAGGAATGCGCATAGTTATGAGGGATAGTCGACTTTAACTACAGAGATCTACACTCAATATTTTTAGGATGGTTAATATACTTACTTTCCTTTCAAACAGTTATGTCAGTTTGTTGTCGTATACTTCCCCCTGTTTTAACATGGTTTCAGCGGAAACAAATATGGAGTATCATTCTATATAGATATTTTTTCATGTTCGTTAACTCTTTACACCAAAGAATCCCCGAATTTCACGTGTGAAAGAAGCCTATTGAAAACTTTGTGAGAAAAGGAGAAAATGCTGGTAGCCAGCATTTTCTCCTTTTCCCACAATGTTTTCTATCTCTCCCAAAACAAATTTCAATTTTTGAGCCTCTTTATTTTGTCGTCTGCTAGAACTACTGCTTTCAATTTGGAACACTCTAAAATTTTGTCGTTTGGTAAAGAGTTGATCATAAATGTGTCGACTGAAAAATATTGTGTTTGCTATTAAACATTGGTACCAAAAACCTGTTGTTATTAGTTTCCAAGTAATATGCACCATGCTCTGTGAGAAGCGGCCTTAATGCATCTGTGATAAATTATAGCGAGGAATCCGTCACATTATTGTGGATCTATAACAGCCAGTTTCTTTTAACCCTTTACCCCATAAGGCATTTCTATGGTATCTCTAATTGACCCTAAATAACAGCAAGGATGAAACCGTTTCTTATGTGTATATGACACCTTTTGATAGCATACAAAACATTGTGACAAAAGGTGAAATTGCTCGTCACGAGCAATTTCACCCTGTGCCACAATGTTTTCCCAAGACTCCTACAAGCAATACGTAAAAAAAGTATCTATGGAGTAAAGGGTTAACAACCCGATTTAACCATTACCACACAATCCTTACTTTTGACACCCCTGAGAAAGAAGCCTTTAGAAAATATTGTGGGGAAAAGGAGAACATGCTGGTAACCAGCATTTTCTCCTTTTCCAACAATGTTTTCTACCATTCACAAAACAAATTTCAAATTTTCAATCACTTTTATTTTGTCGTCTGCAAATGCTTTCGTATTGGATAAATCTAAAATATTGTCATTTGGTAATGAGTTAATCATGAGGTAGCATGGCTCTATTACATACAGACGATTTTCCGACAACGAAAAGTTTCGGCATGTGACAGCCTGCGCGGACTGCGCAGGCTGACGTGGGTCGATACTTTTCGCAGACGCATGATTAAGCCCGCCTTTCACAATCCCCATAAATGTCCGAACCTAAGATAAACGAATTGTTAGAAACAATTTTCCGCCTCTCTCTTTAACCCTTTATCACAAACCCAACTAGACGGCCGTTATTGAGAAGTTCTTCTAAATCATTGTGGAAAAAGGAGAAAATTCTGGTTACCTCGATTTTCTCCGTTTCCCACCAAGTTGTCTTCTCTGTTAGAGAAAAAAATCCATTGATCTCAGCCGCATATTAATTGTCGTCTGCAAATATCTTTCAATGTGGACAGTTCAAAAGGTTTTGAGGTGTGGTGAAGAGTTGACCCCTTGCCGGTTAATTAACCCATTACCACACAATCCCTCCTTTTGACGACCCTGAGAAAGGAGCCTTAAGAAAACATTGTGGAAAAAGGAGAAAATGCTGGTAACCAGCATTTTCTCCTTTTCCCACAATGTTTTCTACTCTTTATATAACATTTTTTTTTTATTTTCAGTCACTTTTATTTTGTCATCTGCAAATGCTTTCTTTTTGGATGAGTCCAAAATTTTGACGACCCTGAGAAAGGAGCCTTAAGAAAACATTGTGGAAAAAGGAGAAAATGCTGGTAACCAGCATTTTCTCCTTTTCCCACAATGTTTTCTACTCTTCACAAAACATTTTTTTTTTTAATTTTCAGTCACTTTTATTTTGTCGTCTGCAAATGCTGTCGATTTGGACTAGTCTAAAATTTTGTCATTTGGTAATAGCAGAGTAGGAGTTGTAAGCATTTGCAGACGACAAAATAAAAGTGACTAAACATTTGAAATTTGTTTTGTGGAGGGTAGAAAACGTTTTCGGAAAAAGGAGAAAATGCTGGTTACCAACATTTTCTCCTTCTCCCACAGTGTTTACCAAAGGCTTCTTTCTCAGGGGCGCTAAAAGGGATTCTGTGGTAATGGGTTAACCCATTACCACACAATCCCTACTTTTGACGCCCCTGAGAAAGAAGCCTTTTGAAAACACTGTAGGAAAAGGAGAAAATGCTGGTAACCAGCATTTTCTCCTTTTCCCACAGTGTTTTCTACCCTTCTCAGAACAAATTTCAATTTTTCATTCACCTTTATTTTGTCGATTGCAAATGCTTTCAATTTGAACCAGTCTAAAATTTTGTCATGTGGTAATGAGTTAAGCGGAATGTAAAAACCGATATTTTAGCCCTGTCAAGTATATATTTTTTTATGGGGAGGAGGTGACTTCCTTTTTGGACCATGTGGATCCAAGATCAGACTGCACATTGTGTGCAGTCTGATCTTCATTTACATTGTTAGCTAAAGGTCAATAAGTCTAGCTTGGAAGCCAAAGCGTTCACCCGTCGCCACGCAAAGCCGAGTTTTAACGACCCTGAGGTTGGTTGGTTGTATTATGGTTTAAACCATTGCCACACAATCCCTACTTTTGACGCCCCTGAGAAAGAAGCCTTTCGAAAATATTGTGGGAAAAGGAGAAAATGCTGGTAACCAGCATTTTCTCCTTTTCCCACAATGTTTTCTACCCTTCACAAAACAAATTTCAAATTTTCAGTCACTTTTATTTTGTCGTCTGCAAATTCTTTCGATTTGGACAAGCCTAAAATATTGTCGTTTGGTAATGAGTTAACGCCACTTTAACAGCTAAGGTCATATCACATGGGGTACCATCACATGTGGCGGTCGGTGACGCACATGTGTTTCCTGGCTTTCTCACACCGATACTAGCACAACTTTCTTTCCAAAGCCACCGCCTACTTTTCTCACATGTTTCAGCAGAGATGAGAGGCGAAAATACGCCGAAAAGAAAGTTCGCCTCAACAGGGTATCGAACTCACAACCACCAGGTCATGAGTCCGACACGCTCACCACTGAGCCACCCGGGCGGGCAACGACCCTGAGGAAGAAGGTCCTTGAAAACATGGTAATAAAAGGAGAAAATGCTGGTATCCAGCGTTTTCTCCTTTTGCCACAATGTTTTCTACCCGCTCTGATACAGTTCCATTCATTTGGTATCATTTTATTTGTCGTCTGCCGACGCTTTCAATCTGGAAAAGCGAAAACTGTTCCCTTTCGCCCCCGATCAGCCTGCACATATCGCGCACACCGATCCGAGTCGATATTTCTTGTAGATGCAATAAACACGCTATTCACGAAGTAAGGCGCGAACGCTTTTAACAAACAGTTTTTCACGCTTTTCCCACATTTTTTCCTACCCTTATTCCTTTACCACGCGACAAAATTTTTGCCTTTATCTGATCGCAAGCATTTACAGACGACAATTTCGATACAGCTCAAATAGTGCATCTGTTTATTGATAGGAAAGAAAATAATGTGTGAAAAGGAGAAAATGCTGGTTACCAGCATTTTCTCCTTTTCCCACAATTTTTTTCCAAAGGCTTGTTTCCAAGGGTGGTCAAAAGTCGTCATTACGTGGTAAAGGGTTAAGGATACATCGCATGATTTTCGGCACTTTTAACCCTTTCCCAAACAAGCCCTTGTTTTTACGTGTCTGCAGTACAAGTCTTTTGAAAACACTGTGGGAAAAGGAGAAATTGCTTGTAAGCAGCAATTTCTCCTTTTCCCACAGTGTTTTCTACCCATTTGGAGAACTTTCTGCCATTTTTATCAAATTTGAAATTGTCGTCTGCAAACTCTTTGAGTTTGGAAGAGTCTAAAATTTGTCGTTTGGGAAACGGTTAATATAGCTTGCAAGTCGCGAAAAGGGTCCTTCAGACATATGCGTAAAGTGTCGTCTCGAATCAGCCTGCGCTGTCCGCAAAGGCTGATCTGGAATGGAACTTTACGACTACAGTAGATTTTGTCCCACAGTAAACTTTTGCGAACCAGAAAATCACGTTTGAACGAAAAGTGTTGTCTCGGATTAGCCTGCGCAAACTGCGCAGGCTAATCCGATACGACACTTTACGCTAATTTTCGAATGTCCCCTTTTCGCTTGTTGCAAGCTGTAAAACGCTTTTAAACGTTTTCAATGTAGACAAGTCTAAAATTTCTTCGTCTGGTGAACTGCCGAAGCGTCGTCTGATGTCAAGAAGCAACGGGTTGAGTGTACAGTTTTCCATTTTCAGCCCGTCTAGAAATTCAATAAACAACTTTTCAGCGGATTGTCTTGGCAGCGGAAAAAAACTGTGACTTAAATGGTGATAACTGTAAAATTTTGTGACCTTTTGAATTGATATGAGTACTTGGGCTGCCAAGCGCAACCAAATTTGATCTACTGTGTAGATTCAGATCAGGCTGTACAGAACCTGTAGTCTGATCTTGGAGGCCAAGTCCCAGTAGCTCGGTCGTTTAGCGCACAGGACTTTAGAACAGGGAGTCGTAGGCTCGATCCCTGGCTCGGACAATTTCTGTCCGAGGATTGATGATAGTCATTGCGATAGGATGCTTTCCTTTGTCGCAAATGATCATTTATTCGACGATTGTTGTGTGGAAAAAGCAGCCATTGGCTTGGAAAGAAAATTGTGCGGAGTACTGGTACAAGAAACTCCATGGATAGGTAGACTGGGCGCCGCGATATAACTGAAATAATGTTGAAAACGGCGTTAAACACCAAACAACCAATTAATCAATTGATCTCAGATCATCTTCGCGAGCCAAGGTTACGATCACTACATAGTAGCGCAGTGGATCGTCACCCTTGGCTTGCGAAGATGATCTTAGATCTGCGCTGTTCGATACGATGAGATTCCTGTCTAGCGAAAAGTTTTTTAAATGACAACAATTGGGTTCAAGCTACTGGCTGAATCTATATATATAACCCTTTACAGCACATTTTGCACAAAAAGGCTTTGGAAGACACGGTGGGAAAGGGAGTAAATGCTGGCATCCAGCATTTTCTCCCTTTTCCACAACGTTTTTCTGCGCTATCAAAGACGGAAAGCATCATTTGAGTTAGAAATTATGCAGTCGTCTGCAAATGAGAAGGCTTTGGAAAACATTGTGGGAAAGGGAGAAAGTGCTGGCAACCAGCATTTTCTCCCTTTTCCACAACGTTTTTTTCTGCGGTATCAAAGACAGAAAGCATTATATGAGTTAAAAATTATGTCGTCTGCAGATGCATTCAATTTGGTCGAAACAAACCGAGCTTTAACAACCCGAATGATGATAGGTTTTGTATGGGAAAAAGAAGATAATGCTGCGCACTACAGTTTTCTCCTTTTCTGACAACGTTTTCAACCTTTTCAACAATACAACTTTTTCATCATATGGGTGAAATTTCATGTTGTCGTCTGCAAATGCTTCCAATATTGGCAGTTATGAAACGTTGTCTGCACATGTTTATATTCGTCGAAGATTCGACCTGTCTGACATGACGCATCACTCTCCCCAAAGTCGAGGGGATTATAGTAATACGTACGCGCTATAAAGTAGCAATGGAGAAAATGGCTTTTAACAATACGTCTCAGGAGAAATTGGGCCTATTTTAGCTCCAGATTTCTCTAAACTGCTGATCCCCCAATATCGGGGACAGTATATATACGTCACATAAGATCGAATCTTCGAAGAATATGACATGCGCAGACAACGGCGCAGGCTAATCCAAAACGACCCTTTCCGGGTTTTCTTTAATGCAATTTTCTATTTTGTGCATGTCTACGGATGGACAAAATCTGATGTTGTCCTATTGGACAATTTTTCCATTTGCCAAACTGTTTTCTAATGTTTTTAGAGTATTAATATTAATTCTCAAGTGCATTTCATAAGGTGCTTTTCATACCACATAACTCTACTGGTGTGTATCTATGAAATCGATTAGTAGCTATACCGGGATACCCGGATATAGACTACGGATTGTTACATTTGCTTGGTATATCCTTTTACCACACAATGTCGCTTTTTGACGGCCCTGAAAAAGACGCCTTTTGAAAACATTGTGGGGAAAAGGAGAAAATGCTGGTAACCAGCATTTTCTCCTTTTCCCACAAAGTTTTCTATCCTATCACAGAAACATTGCATCATTTGAGCCACTGTGAAATTATCGCCTGCAAATGCTTTCGAGTTGGATAGGTCTAAAATTTTGCTGTGTGTAAAGGGTTAAACATGCTGTCAGCAGTTTTATCCAAATAACGCAATTTTAACGCGGTTGTACCCGTATGTTTTACTCTGTACCAAACGACAAAATTTTAGACTGGTCCAAATTGAAAGCATTTGCAGACGACAATTTGAATATGACTCAAATAATGCAATTTGATCATGATAGGGTTGGAAAAACATTGTGGGAAAAGGAGAAAATGCTGATTACCAGCATTTTCTCATTTTCCCACAATGTTTTCCAATGGCCTCTTCCTCCATGGTGTTAACAGCCGTGATTGTATGGTAAAGGGTTAAGGAATCTGCACAGGTCTTGTTAGGCAAAATACTAGATCTATTTCGAGCACGATCCCTAACCAAGCTCTTCACCACATAATCCCGACTTTTAACGACCCAGAGAAAGAAGCCTTTTGAAAACATAGTGGGAAAAGGAGAAAATGCTGGTAACCAGCATTTTCTCCTTTTCCCACAATGTTTTCTACCCTTCCCAAAACAAAATTTAATTTTTGAGCCACATGTATTTTGTCGTCTGCTAATGCTTTCAATTTGGACAAGTCGACAATTTTGTTGTTTGGTAAAGATGTAAGTATAAGATTAATTTGTTTGTTAAAACGTCGGCGCCCTCCAGTATTTCATTGAACGTTATCGAAAGCTGCGTAGTTAATCGATTGTGCAGGCTTGGTCACGTCGCCTCATATTGTTTATATCTATTGGATTTTTTATTAGCAAGGAAGCATCCCGAATAGAAGGTATCAAAATCGAATCGATTTCCAACCAGACGATTTCTGTCCATTTCATTACCATGTCAAGCAGACGGCTCTTTTACAGTAGCAGTGAATAGTTCTTGCCTCATGTCCATTGTAAAATTGCTTACTATGTAGAATTTTATTCTCCCGATTCTATCACTTTAATCCTGTGCCAGACGACAAAATTCAAGGTCTGTTCAAATTGAGAACATTTGCACTCGACAAATTGCAGTTTAAGCACGTCAGGACATTGTCTGTAACAGGGAAAAAATAACGTGAGAAAGGGAAAATACGCTGGTTACCAGCACTCTCTCCTTTTTCCCAATGGTTTTTAAAAGCCCTGCCCTTCAAGGTAGATGTAGTCAGAACGCGGGATTGTGTGATTAAGGGTTAAGTCTATAATTTTATCACATAACCTTCCTTGTTTTCAGTGAAATATACCCATTACGAATTTTCTTATCTTATACACGTTTGATATCACATTTGTATGACGTCATGTTTGACGTCAATTTGTACGCATTTCATACAAGTGACTGGGTCTTATGTAAAATACTGCGGGTGCATTTATGAGTGTTTTTGCAACATCTGATCTATATTTTGTGAGATATCGTTATGCGATAAAAAGAATCTGACATTTGTGGGCGTTTGAGATAAGATTTTATTAAACTCGCCAAGGAAAATGTTATTAAGCTCGCCAAAGGCTCACTTAACCCCTTACTCCATAGATACTCATTTTGACGTATCAACAACAGTCAGCTTTTGAAAACATTACGGGAAAAGGAGAAATTGCTCGTAACGAGCAATTTCTCCTTTTCCCACAATATTTTCCACTCAATCAGATATTTCTGTCCTCATTTGTCCATATTTTTGACATCATATCTATATTTGTTGCTGAAATGTAAGAGTCTCAAATTGGCACATCAGGTAAAGGGTTAATAACATTTCCCTAGACTCATTTAATACAATCTTATCTCAAAAGCCCACTCATGTTAGATCCTATATAATTTATATGTATACTGATCTAAATGCGACCTCTACCACATTAGTATTGATTTATAAAGTTTTTGTCAGAAGGAGAGAATCCTGCCACGGCCCCAAATTCTTATCCAGTATCACCTGATGAAAGTCATTGGGATAGAATGAAGTTCCCTCGTCATGGCTTGAGGCTCAAGGCATTCGATTTGCCGCCAGGAAATACCAGTTTGATGCCTGCCTGCCGTACTCGTGACGTGAGAATGCCTGTGGACAAAGCACTGCAGAAACACCAGGGCTGTTGTATTACATTGACTTTTCTTCGGAAATAACCTTGCTATAAACATAAATCCCCTTCCTTATAAACAGATCCATGTTTTTCAGTCATTTTTGTTAAACATTTTGTCAAATTGTATTCAGTACAATTCGTGATATTATTTTATGCTTTCCGGGAGGATATCGAGAAATAGCAGTGAAAATAGTTTTCGATATTCCACGGGCACAACTAGACTAGTGAAATATCGATTTCTTATGTTCTAGTTACCCAGGTAAATTGCGCGAGACTCACAATTAGATGGAAATATGACGTCATTTAGCTTTCATTTCTCGCGCTTGACGTAATATTGTAATTCGTTGCTGTGCAGGAGGGTTACGGCACGGGGAATAACAGAAAAGAACTGTACTGGATTTTGATAATGCTCCTCCAAGAAAGGGTTAAAAGAATAAAATAAATGGAATATTTGGTTTTTTTTTTTATACAAGATCGAAATTTATTTAATCGAGTGAACACCATCGGTAACATTTCACGAGTGGCACAGCCACTCGTGAAAATATTACCGATGGTGTTCACTCGAAATAAATTTCGATTTTCACCGAAAAAAACAAATACATGTATCCTCTATAATATTATATTCTACGCTTGGAAGAACAAACTAGATTTGTACCGTATCTTTATAGATTTAACTGCAATCGGATATTTACAAAAGAAAGATAAAACGAGCATATACATGTATAAATACATCTTTTATACTTATCCAATCAACACCATAGTTTAAACGGCCTTGAGGAGGGGGCTTTTGTTGTTGTTGTTGTTGTTTTTAACGTTGTGGGAAAAGGAGAAAATGTTGGTAAAACCACATCATGCCAAACAAAAACGTACAGGAATGCTAGTAAGAGAGATTGTTACCGTAGATTGCAGTCCATGGATTTGTCAGCGGGTTATGTCACATGACCCCTACGAACTATATGAAAGTGACAGCATGTCATGTGCAAATGACGTGTGAGGTATGCAGTTAACTCTTAACCCTTTCCCAAACAATCCCTGGTTTCTACGGGTCTGGAATAGTAACCTTTTGAAAACACTGTGGGAAAAAGAGAAAATGCTGGTAACCAGCATTTTCTCCTTTTCCCACAATGTTTTCTACCCTTTCATAGACAGCAATCATCTTTTCAGCAAGAGTTGAATTGTCGTCTGCAAATGCTTTCAATTTGGTCTAGTCCAAAAGTTTGTCGTTTGGGAAAGGACAACATTTTAGACTTGTCTAAGTTGAAAGCAGACGACAAAATAAACTTGGCTAAGAAATTAACAATTGACTTCAGATGAGGAGAAAACATTGTGGGAAAAAGAGAAAATGACAGTTACAAGCATTTTCTCTTTTTCCCACAATGTTTTCAGAAGGCCCCTTCCTGTGGGCTGTAAAAAGCAGGGATTGTTTGGTAAAGTATAAATCAATATAACTCGATAACACACGGAACAACATTGTGGGAAAATTGTGCAAAAAAATTAATGCTTTCAGTTTGGACTAATCTAATATTATGTTGTTTGGTAAGGGTTAACTCTTTACCAAGCGACAAATTTTGGGACTGCACCAAATTGAAAGCTTCTGCAGACAAGAAATTAAATCTTATATGATGACTTAAATTATGACTGATGGTGTAGAAAATATTGTGGGATATGAAGAAAATGCTTGTCACCAGCATTTTCACCTTTTCCTACAATGTTTTTATTCTATGTAGAGTGACATCATTCCATATAGAGTGACGTCATTCTGGAGGAAATAAGTAAGTAGGTTATTCAATGGAATATACAGAGTTTATCATCAGCTTGTTGTTTAATATTGGGAAATATTTGCCGAAAAAAGGGAAAGGTACGCGAAAATAACGAGTGCCTTAAGGCATGAGTTATTTTCGCGGACCTTTCCCTTTTGAGACAAATATTTCCCCATATTAACCACAAGCTAATGAAATAAATTATTTATTATATATCATCTGATTATTTTGTCAACGAATGCCAGATTTAAAACTAGTGATCTCAAGTCAATAAAGTAGATTTTCGGTAGGAGGAAATTATTCACTGTGACGGGGAAATAATTTCCCCCAAGCTTAAATATTACGTCATTTCTTTACCCATAACATTTCTAAAAATAGACACATGAAATATCATATTGAATCTTCATCCGCTATTTCACTCTATGTATGAGCCTGTCTTCCTGTTAGAATCAAAATAATTTTCTTGCTATCGTGGTTTATCGTTCAATTAACCTCGTTGTGAGTTGTAAGGCGCAATGAATAACCCACTCGGACTATCGCGCCCGTGGATTATTTATTGTTCCTCGTAACTCACAACTTTGGTTTATTGAACGATAAACCAAGATAAATGTATATTTCTCAAATTGAAAGTAAGGTCTATAACGCAATGGATTTGAAAGCAGGGACTTGCTGGTTCGAATCCTCCGAATAACCTGTTTCTTGCCGGTATTCTAGTGTAATATTTAAGAAATAATCTTCTTTCTATCGTGGTATATCGTTCAATAAACCACAGTTGTGAGTTATGAGGCACAATAAATAATCCACGAGGGCGATAGCCCGAGTGGGTTATTCATTGCGCCTCATAACTCACAACGTGGTTTATTGAACGATATACCACGATAGAAAGAAGATTATTTCGATTCTAACATGGCAAATTCTTAATGAAAGGAAAACAAGTTCAAACTAAGAGTAAACACGCGGATGAAGATTATGTTCCATTGAATAACTCACTCATTGAATGACGTCACTCGATATCTAGACGTCACTCTACATGGATTGTCGCATATTTTACCACGTTTTCCTTGCACTATGTTTATGGACCCGAATTCGCGTGTCATGTTAGAATAATCATTTTAACCCATCACCACACAATCCCTATTTTTGACGACCTTTAGAAAGAGGCCTTTAGAAAACATTCTGGGAAAAGAAGAAAATGCTTTCTACCGTGTTTTCTATACCCTCCTGGAAACAAAATTCAGTTTTTGAGTTACGTTTATTTTGTCGTCTGCAATTGCTTCCAATTTGGACCAGTCTAAAATCAGTTTGTCGTTTGGTAAAGAGTTAAATATATTTACATGTATGTCGTCCGAAAATGCTTTGAGGTTGGACGAATCCAATTTTATCGTTTGGTTAACCCTTTACCCCATAAGGCATTTCCATGGTATCTCTAAATGACCTCAAATAACAGCAAGGATGAACCTGTTTCTTATGTGTATTTGACACCTTTTGATAGCATAGAAAACATTGTGACAAAAGGTGAAATTGCTCGTCACGAGCAATTTCACCTTTTGACACAATGTTTTCCAAAGGCTCCTACAAGCAGTGCGTAGAAATGAGTATCTATGGAGTAAAGGATTTAAGAGTTAAAATCTCATAGCCTTGTAAGGTACCTTCTTATGACCCATGGCTCTGTGCAAACTCTTTATCGCAAATACTAAGATTTGTGCCCGGCCGGGTGGCTCAGTGGTGAGCGTGTCGGACTCGTGACCTGGTGGTTGTGAATTCGATACTCGGTTAAGGCGAACTTTCTTTTCGGCGTATTTTCGCCTCTCACCTCTGCTGAAGCATATGGAAAGAAAGTTGTGTTAGTACTGGTGTGAGAAAGCCAGGAAACATGTGCGTCACCGACCGCCATGATATGACCTTAGCTGTTAAACCCCAATACAACTAACCAACCAACTAAAATTTGTCGACTCAATCCACGCAGGATGAACTGGGCCGAACTCGCTATTGGTCAATTTACTACAAAGAAGCAGTGTACCTCGCGATTTTGTCAGCTTTTCGACAAAATGGAATTATAGATGAGCCATGGTCAATGAAATGTACCGCGAAAAGTATCGGCCAAGGTCGGCCTGCGCAGTCCGCGCAGGCTGACCTGGGCCGAAACTTTTCGCTATCGGTCAATTTCCTGTGCGTCCAAGAACCACTTTTCTTCAATATTCAGTCATTCACTAGACTAGGTGGATTTTATGCATCCCTTACTATGTGACGACTGCCTTGGTACCATAGATTATGGACAGGCATTTAGCCCCGTTTTCGTAGAGCACGGCTCTGATAAATGTGACCCGTCCGGCAAAAATGGACCATCTGGGAATTCTGTACATCAGTTAGATGAAAACAGATCAATGATAGTGCAGGTCAATTTAAGCTGACAGTTCAAAAATGATTGTATAACAAGGTACAATGACCACTTTTCAAACAGAATATGTCATTAAAGCGAAAAGTATCAACCCTGGTCAGTCTGCGCATTTTGCGCACCCTGACCAGGTTTGATACTTTTCGCAGTTCCCAGAAGGTCCCTTTTTGCGTAATGGGTCACATATTGTTATACTACAAGAAAATATTGCTACATAACATCAATGGCGCCGCAAATCAGTTGTTTCTGAAATAGAGCACATTAAAGCATTTCAAATTGATCAGAACTCGATGAGAAATGTACAGAGAAGTCCTAAAAAATTCTTAAAATGCAAATTAAGGCTTGAAAAAAGAACAAATAATGGTAAGACACAATCATAGCCATTCTTTGGCGAAAATGAACATAAATAATAAATAAACACACATACACACAAAAAAAATTAAACTAGGTTCCAAATTACCAAATTGATATTAAAACTGGGTACGAAATGATCGAATTGAGTACGAAATGACAAAAAAATGGCACGAGATAGCCTAGGTACGAAATGACCTAGGTGCGAGATGATTTGAAGCAAAGTAAACAATATGGCTGCCTCCATAGGTACTTTTCAAAGCAGAATATAAAATATAGTGCTGCCGCTCATGCGGCGTCACAATAATGGACTTGTTAGGCATCATGAATCAGTTGGATGCATTTAACCCCTTTTTGACAGACCATGGCTCAAATACAGGGTATATTCAACAATTCAATAGAGAAAAGAAAATCTGGGAAGGGCAGGCTTTAACTCTATGTCCTGAAACGGACAAGTCGTGGCCTAAACAAATTTGAAAATGCCGCTGAAAAGTATGAATACACTGTAAATAAAACATTAATAAAAAAAAATAGCCCGTTGGAAAAGGGAGAGAAGTCGGCCAAGCCCCAAGTTTTTTGTTGGGGGTTACCTCCCTTGTTCAACCGGGGTATATTACATGTACTTTCTTTTCTAATTTTCTTCTACACCAACAGTACCCTTCTCCGGACTTATCCCTTTACCTAACAGTCCCCGGTTTTAATAATACTTGGAAAGAAGCCCTTTGAAATCGGCATGGAAAAAGGAGAAAATGCTGCTAACCAGCATTTTCTTCTTTTCCAAAAATGTTTTCAACTCTATGAAGGACAAATTCCACCATTTAAGTCTTCTCTAATTTGTCGTCTGCTTATGCTTTCAATCTGAACAGTCCTAAGATTTTATCGCTTGGTGCAGAGCTATAGGAAATATTATTTTTTCTTTTTTTTAAATAACCCCCTCCCCCCCTCCTAAATGCAAACCTTATACCACAGAGCATATTAATTGAGGTGAAACATTGTGGGAAAAGGCTATTGCTCCTTTTGCCACAATATTTTCACATAAATGAAGTCTGTGGTAAGGGATAAAATGTTCTCTACCGAAAGAATCGCATTTTAGAATTATATCATAAAACTAATCACAAACACCAAACCACTTCCACTGGTAATCGTGACTAAAGTTAATTTTTTTGGCTGTTTAGCGCGACTCACTGACTTCTTGCAGACAATGTAGATTAAAATCAGACTGCACAGAACGTGCAGTCTGATCTTGGATCCACACTGTCTGATAGGCAGATACTTTTTTCTCAAAAAGAAAAAGTTTAAGATAATAGTTTTCTTTTTTTTTTACTAAAAGCTTTAAAGTGTTAATTCACTTATTTAGCATGGTAAATGGTAAGGGTTAATAGAAAATGCAATTAACCTTCTACCAGATGACAAAAATTTGGCCATGTCCAAACTGAAAGCGTTTGTAGACGACAATTTCAGTGGTGCTCCAATGGTGTAATTTTTTCTTTGACAGACTAAGAAAACATTGTGGGAAAAGGAGAAAATGCTGGTAACCAGCATTTTCTTCTTTTACCACAATGTTTTCCCAAGGTTTCTTTTCTATGAGCGTCAAAAGTCGGCACTGTGTGGTAAAGGGCAAAGAAGCAAGATACATTCAATTGACCATCATATGCATATACGGCCCGTTGTCTGCGCATGTAATATTCTTCGAAGATTCGACTGTCTTATATGACGCATCACTGCTAGCCCCGAAAGCGGGCTGACTGCAATATTACGCTCTATAAAGTAGCAATGTTAAAAGTAGCTTTTACGTATCAATGCGTTTGAGGAGAAATTAGACCTGCTTTAGCAACAAATTTCTCTAAACTGGTGATCATAGTTGAGTGAATTG
The DNA here is from genome assembly GCA_943736015.1 of Tridacna crocea. NCBI lineage: Eukaryota > Metazoa > Mollusca > Bivalvia > Cardiida > Cardiidae > Tridacna > Tridacna crocea. The sequence goes on from OX031069.1 coordinate 25,878,191, forward strand.
CACGAGGTAGCGTTTTATTGGGTAAACCTTTTTTTTTGTTTTGAATTCAAAGTAACGGTTGTCGCGTAGGAATGTGGTTCAGTTCTGTACCCAGGATGCCCATATCAGATAGATGAGTATTTATAGAATGCCATCTAGCGGGAGATAATGATATACGGCCACATGAATCATAATTTATGGGGTAGGGATGCACGTGATCATTTACATCATTCAATAAACATGTAAATGACGTCAACCTTATTTTTATCACTCCTTGCTTACACGGTTGGTAAACGGGGAAACTAGCTCCAAAAAGAGTCAATAGTATTTTCACGGCGGGGAATCACGTGACACAACAACAAAAAGAATGACCGACATTTAAAGAAATTCCTCCACTTCAGGTAAGAAAATCTTCAATAATTCAGTTAATACGTGACCGATTGGAATTTGGTTTGAAGCAGAGAAGGCGGAAGGACTCCGGGGATTTGCTTGATATGTTAGATTTTTTAAACAACACCTGATAAAAAAATTATTGACGAGCAAACAAATTATCCAGGGTAAAAAATTTGTTTGCTCGTCAATAACTTTTTTATCGGGTGTTGTTTAAAAAATTTAACACATCAAGCAAATCCCTGGAGTCCTTCCGCCTTCTCTGCTTCAAACCAAATTCCAATCGGTCATGTATTAACAGAATTATTGAAGATTTTCTTACCTCAAGTTGGGGAATTTTTTCAAATGTCAGGTCATTTTTGTTGTTGTTGTGTCACGTGATTTCCCGCCGTGATTTTGTTGCCTAGTAACATACGGGTATTTGCGTGCTAGTTGCATAGATAGAAAATTTGTCAACAAAGGTAGGTGTCGAATACTTTAACTCTTTACCACACGAGAAAATTTTAGACTGGTCCAAATTGAAAGCATTTGCAGACGACAAAATAAAGGTGACTAAAAAATAGAAATTTGTTCTGGGAAGGGTAGAAAACACTGTGGGAAAAGGAGAAAATGCTGGTTACCAGCATTTTCTCCTTTTCCCACAGTGTTTTCAAAAGGCTTCTTTCTTAGGGGCGTCAAAAGTAGGGATTGTGTGGTAATGGGTTAATTTCTATTTATTTCCTTAGCGGAGACCTTTTGAAAAATCCGGCAATGCAACCTGCGATATAGAAATGACTAAACTTTATTCACCGCTAGCATGTCATATAAGTGTGCAGCGCTTAGATAAAATCTTCGCCAAACTTTCGAATATCGAGCGGTAAAACTGTAAATCGGAGATATGAAACCACGGATTTTCTCATTGAACGTCCAATACATAGCCACTACAATACCTAATGCACGTTCCCTATTAATTTTAAGCCCAGGGAATACGAAATAACAAAAATTTAAAATTTTAGAAGTCGTGTATGCAGAATATTAGCGAATTTGTGTGCGGGCTAGTTGCCTAGCTCGGGGGGTAGTTGAATAGATAAGGAGGTAGTTAACCTATTTGTCCCAAATCAGCACTGTACAGGGTAATTCAACAAGTAATTTTACATATCTAGGATTCTGAACATATTTTGAAACTCATGATTTATATATTCTTTTCATTCCAGAATTTTGAGTAAAATTTGTAATATGCAAGTGCTTTTCACACTGTCTAAAATTTGGCATTTGTAATTGGATGCATATGCTATACTTGAAATAGGAATAGCGGCTAACTCTTGACCTGAAAGGTGTCGAGGGTCGCGGGTTCGAGTCCCGGCCGCGCCGCTGGTCACGTGGGTATGTCTATGGAGAAGGCATTCAGGGTCCAAGCGTAGTACTGTTTATACCCAGGAAGCACACGAGTTAGTGAACTTCGCCGTGATATAACTAAAAGATTCTTTGAAACGGTATGAAACCCCATGGTGGACGAAGCTTTTTCCGCAGCTTTCACATGTTAACTTCTTAGCGCTGTGATGCTGCCTCATGTGATCTGAAACTCTTTTTCTCGTGGCTACTTGCTTTCCACAGCAGTAGCATGCGCATTCATATTTGCGAACAGCCGAACACCCAAATGTGCAGAATCCACATGAGTTTTTAATATTGTTTTCGTGCTGAAATGTCTTTGGCATATATTAGATACTGTCGATGATGGATCCTGGTGAGCATTTTTCGAGTGTTCTTTTAGTCTTGATTTGGCTGAGTAGCTCTTTGGACACCCTGAACATGTGTACCGTGAAGAATTTGGATTTTTTGACATCTTGGCTAGTTTCTGAAAAGATGTCAAATTTCACAAGTTAAAGTACTTTAAGGGGATGTATCAGTTACATGCATGATCAGGATGCCGCCCATCCCCTGCAGTTTTTCATTAGAACAACAGGCACTCGGTTTCCGATCTTTTAACAAATTGCCAATTCTTAGGACTGTATATAAAGTAGCCTACAGACGTTTTAGCAGCTGCTTTTTTTTTCAGTTTACACTGTCGTCATGTTTGGGCTGTGCCAATTTCTAATAAGGGTACCAAAGATGTCAGAAACCTTAATAGAAATGAACGCAGCCCAAACGTGATGTCAGTATAAAATTCCTTTGCTAGAAAAAATGGCAGCTGCGGAACCTTGTGTATTTTGTTGATCTCAGTATTTTGTTGTCTCGACCACTTGAAAATATTATATAAAGTATTATTTAGTTATCCGATGACCGAATGACAAATTTAGACAGAGTCGAAAATATAAGCACTGGCAGACGACAAATATTACTAAGCTCAACCTGAATAAAAAGCTGGCTCCTTGTCTATTCAACTACCCCCCGAGCTAGGCAACTAGCCTGCACACAAATTCAGCTAATATTCTACATACACGACTTCTAAAATTTTAAATTTTTGTTATTTCGTATTCCCTGGGCTTAAAATTAATAGGGAACGTGCATTAGGTATTGTAGTGGCTATGTATTGGACGTTCAATGAGGAAATCCATGGTTTCATATCTCCAATTTACAGTTTTACAGCTCGATGTTCGAAAGTTTGGCCAAGATATTATCTAAGCGCTGCACACTTATATGACATATGCTGGCGGTGAATAAAGTTTAGTCATTTCTATATTGCACTGCATTGCCGGATTTTTCAAAAGGTCTCCGCTAAGGAAATAAATAGAAATTAAAGTATTCGACACCTACCTTTGTTGACAAATTTTCTATCTATGCAACTAGCACGCAAATACCCGTATGTTACGAGGCAACAAAATACTATTGACTCTTTTTGGAGCTAATTTCCCCGTTTACCACCCGTGTGTTTATGACCAGTCGTTGTCTGCGCATGTCATATTCTTCGAAGATTCGACCACTCTCTTGCACTCCGGATCATTCACATGAATCACCTCTGTAGTGGGCTCAGAGAGTAGTCCGTTATTTCCAGATACTTTCGTAACAAGACCATAACTCAAAATGGCGAAACAAACGCCGGTGAAAGAAAGACCAATATCGATTACTTTGTGTGCTGTTCAAACAGCATACGGCCAATCAGACTAAGTGGTAGGAAATGTGAAAAAGAGGGATTTTCTGAAGAGCTTAAATGTCTTTTAAAGGACCATAACTTATTTTTTAATCTTATTAACTAAGATCCATCAGTGTGTCAAAACTGTTGTCATCATTCATGGGCACAGCCATTTTTATTAAAACTGGCGTAAGATTCTGATCAGTGAAGAAGCTCGGAAAAAAATAGTTCCATTGTTTTCAGGTAAATTCATCAGTTTGAATGCACCTATAATGTATCCAGAATCATATTTCCTTTGTCTACTTTATAATCTTACAAATGAAACAGTTAAACGGTGACAAAACATCTTTTCCTCGGTTTGACAAGATTCTTGTCATTTAGCTAATGGCAGAGATGTATGGTGAGAATAACGAATGACAACTCTGCTCGGAGATTGAGATTCGACCTGTCTTATATGACGCATCACTCTCCCCGATATCGGGGAGACTGTAATTATGCGCGCTATAGAGTAGAAATTGAGAAAATGGCTTTTATCAATACGGTTGAGGAAAAATCAGGCCTGTTTTAGCTCCAGATTTCTCTAAACTGCTGATCATAGCTGAGTGAATCGCACCAGGTAGCGTTTTATTGAGTAAACGTTTATTCTAGTTTGAAATTCAAAGTAACGGTTGTCGTGTAGAAATGTGGTCCGGTTTTATACCCAAATTAGATAGATGAGTATTTGCAGAATGCCATCTAGCGGGAGATAATGATGACAAGTACGTCTAATTGTTAAATCTGTATTCTTTCCCTTCGCTTCTACATTCATCTAGGAAAACGATTCTTTGCTAGCTGTTTCTCTAAAGTATCAGGTGCTGTGTTGAAACAAACAATTTCGTTGAAATGATATCCCCCGCCGAAAAAGATCTCCCAGTCTGCCATTTTGCAAAACAAGAAAAAAAGGTGTCTCGGCACAATGAGTTATTGTAGTATAAAGTTTCACGAAATTCCGACCGATGGTATTGGAGATATTAAACCGGACGGACGTACGAATGGACGGACAACGCTAAACCTATTTCCCTCTGCCTTAGGCGGGGGATAATAAAAACATGTAAATAAATGGGTTATTCGTATTGAAGATGGCTAACAAAGGTCACAATAGACCTAGATAGTGGCTGATTTTGATATGTTCTTTTCAGCTGTGGACAACAAAATAATTATTTTACATTATTGCGAAGAAATATATGGGCATAGCTCACTTATGGAATGTTTACTATGTATTACTCATTATCTCCCGATAGATGGCAATCTATAACATAGGTTTTGATGGCTGAATAACTATTTATTTTCTTTTCATGCGAGAAATTAAATAGTACATATAATACATATGAGCCATGCTCTGGCAAAATGGGGCTTAATGCAGCTGCGAAAAGTATAGAATCAGATCAGCACGAGCAGTCCGCGCAGGCTGAGCTAGGCCAAAACTTTTTGCCAGAGCATGGCTCATGTATCAGATTACTCGTACAGATCTACGTACAGTTTAATCTAGACTTCTTTCTGCGCATACGGAATCACAATAAGTAAACTTTAGATGACATATGATTATCTAGGGGAAATAACTCTGACTCGACCACAATTTTACTTGTGGACCCAACGTTATATTTTTCTACCAATTTTATTGCTTGAATGCAGGTCGAACGGTTTTAATGATATAATCCAGATCAATTCCAGCACATGCCAGTACGTCGGAACCAAGCTGTCCGTAATCATAAGCGAAAAAGTTCAGGTCATTGTAGAAGAAATCTATGACAAGATCAGATCCGAGGTTGTACGCACAGCCTGCCACTTCGGATACTTCCCCAGCAACGCACTTAGCAACGTGTAAGGCGCACTTCGAGTATGGCGACGATCGGTCAAAGAAGCAGTAGATTTCTGATAAACAATTTATCACCCAAGAAGGAAGAACGCTTCTGACAAGTTGGGAAATGTAGGAAGCAGCTATTTCGAGTAGCTTTTTCAGTGTTTCCCACATACCGGTACCAGTATCTTGGCGTTTTATAGGCCTAACCTGAAATGGAGACGTAGTAAGAATCTAGATATATCAGTCGTTTTCGAGGGAGGTTGCGGTTAAACAACCATTTGAGAGAAACAGACAGACAGGATTTCGAAGGCTTTGTCGTGTGCCACTTTGAGAGACATCTCTCTCTCTCTCTCTCTCTCGTGGAAGAAATGAATTATATTCAACATTTATACATTTACATGTCGATCTTGTTTACTAGTGTTTAATAAGTTTCTACGGGGTAAAAATACTAAAACTTAAGATTATGATCATATATCGCCAATGAGGAAAGGAAGGAAGTGAGGGACGGGGGAAGGGGGAAGAGACAAAGAAACTGAGTATTCGAGGAAAAGAAAAGAGAATTACATGTACATGTACATGATTAAAGCAAATTCGAAGAAATGGGCCATTGTTTCAAATAACTTAATGTGATGAAATATGCTCACGTCGATGGCAAATCTCTCTCCGGCCACAACGCTGAAACCACAGACCATCAACAGTAGAACCAATGCTATTGATATAAAAGTATACACATGTATTTATTTACAATTGATAGTGTTTTGTAACATGACATCTTATCGACAATATTTCAGTCTTATCGGCGCCACATTAAACAGACTACTCCTCAGTAGTCTGGGATAACTGTACTATGTCGGAAAAGGATCGTTTGGAAAAAATTCAAATTGAGGCCGCAAGAATAGTAACCGGTATTACAAGATCAGCTTCTACTCTTGACTTATACAAAGAAATCGGTTGGTTAACGTTAGATAATAGGCGTAAATATCAGAAACTTGTACTTATTTATAAAATAGTCAACGGTCAGACTCCGCAATACTTAAACGATATCTTTCCTTTAAATGTTAACGCAAGAACAAATTATTTACTCCGCAATGCTAACGATATCGATTTAGTTGCTTGTCGAACCGAATTGATGACGAAGTCATTTATTCCATCTGCAGTTACTCTATGGAACGAACTCTCCGACGATATTAAATCCTTGCAATCTTTGTCGCAATTTAAATCTCGTATCCTACAGACCTTTCATGTTTCTGATGTTCCTAAACACTTTTTCGTCGGTAAACGCCATCTCTCTGTTGTACATACAAGAATTCGTAACAGGTGCAGCAATTTGAACTATGACCTTTTCTCGAATTATATATCTCAAAATGCAAGCTGTACGTGCGGTTACGATCAAGAAGATGCTGAACATTATTTCTTCAGATGTACGCAATACGCAATACAGAGAAATAATCTCTTTCAAACTTTACGTCGATTTCATCCATTAAATATCAACATTCTATTGTATGGATCTGATAATCTCAGTTTCGAAGACAACTCATTGATATTTAGGACTGTACAAACTTATATAAAAGATACAGGACGATTCAAGTAATCCTGAAGCAGCAATCGATAATTTATTTGACCAATTCGCCCGGATCCTGGGACCCCACTGACTTACGATTAATCTACAGTAATCATTTAGTTAAAATCTAAAATCTGAGTGTTTTTTTTTTTCTTCATTTTCTTTTATTTAAAAATGTCCTATTTTCTTTTCCAATTCGATTTATCAATTTATCAATTGCCATTATGATGTTAGTGCGTAACTGGAACAAAATTGTCGTCAAAAATCAAATGAAAACTTAATGCATATTAACAAGCCAAAAGTAAAAATGGGCGACTCTAAAAAAATGTAATTTGATAAAGGGAATGACCGAATCTAAGTTGAGAGAACTTGTGGTCAGACCCTTTTGCCTTGTCCTTTGATTGTGTATATTGTTCTATGTTGTAAATTATATTCTTGTAAAATAGTTGGCAATAAAATATGTTTAAACTACATTAAACATTACTGCAGGACGAATATGGAAACATTAAATTTGTTATTTAATGAAAATACAATTTTGATAATTAACGAAGAAAAAATAATGCGATTTGATGAAGAAACAATTTTGTGATTTAATGGAGAGAGATAATAGAAAGTGACCATGCAAGTAGTCATCTTTGTTGTGGCGCCGCATGAGCGGCGGCACAATATTTTTATTCGGTGTTGATAAGTACCTATGGAGACGGCCATATTGTTTACTCGGCTTCAACTTATTTCGTAACTAGGCCATGTCGTTCCTAGGCCATTTTGCACAATTTTGGTCACTTCGTACCGGCCATTTCCTCTTTTTATTTGGTCATTAGGCCTACATACCTATCTTGACCGATTCGTATCCAGTTTTTAATATCAATCTGGTAATTTGGAACCTAGTTTTAATCCTATTTTCTTGTGTTGTTTCTCGAATGACAACTGCTTTTGTACATAGCTCCAACTAAGTTATATTAAATTTCGTTGAAGAATGATTATGATTGTGTTCGTTTTTTTCTAGTTTTAAGTTGCATTCTAAGGTTTGTTTAGGACTTCTAAGTTCATTTCTTACCGAGTTTACTTTGGTCAGTGTAAAATGCTGTAATGTGTCTCTTTTATTAATGTTATGCATCAATATTTTCTTGTTTCTAATTATTTTTCATTTTGTTGAAAAGTGATTTTTTTCACTTGGATATATTTTCAAGATTTTATGTTTATCCAACTCATCGCTAGATAAGAAGCAGTTTTTACTAGTAAGGTGAGTCTGAACATAATGGACTGCAACATAATGGCCAACAGAATTACGCATAAAAATATTTATTTAATACCAGTCAGTACTTGTAGAAGAAAAGAGTTATTCCCTATGATATCCACTTGATAAGCTATGAATTCGCTCGCGGGAAATGAGTTAATGGTCACAACCCTAGGAAAATTGTTATTATAAATAGGCCTGGAAATAGGCCCGCTGAAAAGATTTATCAACAGTATATAAATCGCAAATTACTTGTTAATCACTCGAGGTGAATACCAAGAAGTAAATCAAAAACCAGCCAACAAAGTTACGTCGAAAAAAAGTTACTTGAGAATTTGCGAGTAGTAGCGTGCAATATTTCAGTCCCATCATAGTGACATCAAACATTACAATGATTTCCAAATATGCAACGTCTATACTGCATTCTACGCAAGGACATATTATTTGAAATCAAAGTACTGTCAGCACTGTGATCGATCAATATTGAATGAACACACTATTTTGAAATTAAAACAATCAAATTATAGTTGGTTGAATTATGTGTGAGATAAAAAGAAAACCTACTCTTTACAACTGAACAACGTAGAACGTTCTTTTCAACTGTTTTTACGAATTAGAAATTTAACGGAATCGCTAAAATATGTTTGTCAGTGAGCGTAAACAACCCCCCCCCCCCCCACACACACACACACGTTGAAAGTCAAAAGGGATAAAACTTTTGTAATTCTGTCAAAAGTCTTTTGAAAACATCGTTTGAACACAAGCAATTATTTGTCATTTGATAGAGTTATATGTAAAATAGTGTTTAAGTGATACATAAAGTTAATCTCTGCAGAGAAAAGAATCAGCAAGGTAGTTGTTAAAATCCGCTGCCTTCAGTGCGTCAGCGCTTTGATTACACTTTGCAATGACAGCAATGTTCCTCTTCCATCTAACCGATTAGCAACGACCTTAACAACTAAGGTGAAGTTAATCACATCTATCAAATTGTCGACTGAAAATGACAATGGAATAGAACATGTTGCATAAATTAAATGCATAGACTGTCAATGGAAATGTATATAGAAATATTCCGATAGAAATTGCGACTTGTGTTTCGTTTTTTTTTTTTAAATAAGAGTTCGAGTTTGTATTTGGATATTTACATAAGATGTCGGTTCCGATCGATCAGCCTGGACTTGCTAATCCGAAACAACAATCTCCGTTTTTATGTAATCTTCTGTTTTGCGCAAGCCCACTGTACACAGCACAAGATCTAATGTAGTCGTAAAGTCCTGCATCGGATTAGTCTGCGCCGATTGCGCAGGCTGATCCGAGACGACATCTTACACAAATGTCTGAACGCCCCTTTTCGCGTGTTGCAAGCGAATTATTTAGTATTGACCGAGTTAACAAATTGAAAGTAGTGATTTTGGAATCAATTACGTATAAATTTATCCGGACCTTCTTTATTTTTTGTTCGAATTGATATAGCAGCCAGTGGCTGTATATAATATTTATGAATATCCCTATATACAACACGCACCGGCTTGCTGCGAACGACTGAATGTAAAATTAGGCTTCATTCCAAAATTAATCAACGCGTCAGTTGGATAAATATGAAATAATAGAACAGAAGAAGAAGAAGAAGAAGACAGAAGAAGAAGAAGAAGAAGAATAAGAAGATGATGATGATGATGAAGAAGAAGAAGTGAAGACTCACTAAATTTCTTTGACTGTTCCAAATACTCCATGTTTCTACACCAGAAATAAATCGGCATTTAACAAAAACCTACGTAGATAAGGTCGTTTCCTTGACTATGTGTACAAGGAAGAAGCGGGCATATGCATGTTTACTTTATTATATACCTAGCAGTGAAATCCTGGAATTTCCCAGTGTAATAAATTTTGATATCATCACTAGTGACGTTATCAACTTTCACTTTCACTTCCTGCCGTAATTTGGGAACTACTTTTTTTTCGACTACATTTTTTTGACTTTCAAACGCAGAATTACAAATAATGATGTTAATAAGGTATATAATAAATAGAATAATTAACTGGTTATTTTTGATATGAAAAATATCTCACTCGGACGCGTCGTTAGGCGTTAAAAAAACTCGTGCTGCGCACTCGTTTTTTTCAAAGCCTAACAACGCATCCTCGTGAGATATTTTTCATATCAAAAATAACCAGTTGATTATCCTCTATTTAATGAGCTGCGCTCCTGCAAAATGGGGTTTAACTCATTACCAAACGACAAAATTGTAGGTTTGTCCAAACTGAAAGCATTTGCAGACGACAAAATAAAAGAGACTGAAAATTTGATTTTTTTTTAAAGGGTAGAAAACATTGTAGGAAAAGGAGAAAATGCTGGTTACCAGCATTTTCTCCTTTTCCCACAATGTTTTTTACAGGCTTCTTTCTCAGGGTGGTCAAAAGTAGGGATTGTGTGGTAAAAGGTTAACGAATCTACGGGATCCACTACATAAAGCAAGCCCTCACATAAATTATGGATCCGTATAAAGGCTCTTTTGTCAGTCTAACAAACGGCTAAGTCTATAGTGCCTGTGACATACAAAATAATCTGCAAAAAAAAAGGTTTCAACTCTGGTCAGCTTGCACGGTTTACGCAGGCTGACCTTAGTCGATACTTTTTGCATACACATGTATATTAACCTCTTACCACACAATCCTTACTTTTGACGATCCTGTGAAAGAATCCTTTTAGAAAACATTGTAGGAAAAGGAGAAAATGCTGGCAACAGCATTTTCTCCTTTTCCCACAATCTTTTCTATTGTTCAAAAAACAAATTTCAAATTTTCAGTCACTTTTATATTGTCGTTTGCAAATGCTTTCCATTGGGACAAGCCTAAAATTTTGTCGTTTGGTAATGACTTAAGACCCCTTTTCATAGAGCAAGGTTTTTTTGTTAATTATTCAAGACATTTAGGAACATTCCTTTTCATAAATCGAATTGACAGACGATGATTTAAATGTGAGTCAGATATTTTGTTTCGTCTTCGAAAGGGTATATTTAAAAAAGAAATTTGAGAAGAGGAATAAGGTGCCGGTTACAAGTATCTTCTTGCTTTCCTGCGCTGTTTGCGATAGTATTCTTTCTCATGGTTGTGAAAAAAAAATTAGCGGTTGTTCGGTAAAGGGCCAAAACGAAACTAAAATAGTTCATGGAAAATAATTATGATCAAACCGGTTTAGAAGCCTAGCGCTCTTAAAATACAAGGCTTGCAACACGCGAAAATGGGAATACGGACATTTGCGTAAAGTGTCTTCTCGGATCAGCCTGCGCGGACGGATCAGCCTGCGCAGTCCGCACAGGCTAATCCAACACTACACTTTCCGTTTACATTTAATTTTCTGTTTTGCGCAAGTGGTGTCACACCACTGGTTTTGGGCCATATTCAAAATAGAGTGAAATTGGCTATCTTTGAAGCCTAACAGTTCGCTTAATGGCAAAACTTTTGCTTTTCCGTCTCTTGCTGACTAAAGTATGCCCATAATACTTTAAAAATGCATTAAAAACAACATGTCAACCGACTGCGTTTTTCGCTAAATCTCAAAAATAACGAGCACCCTCGAATTTCCCCCCTCAAAAACACCTGTTCACCCCATGACCCCAAGTTTTTGTTCCTTAAGTGACACAAAATAGTCCACTCAATATACAATAAAAAACACATTTAAATTTCCCCCAAAGCCTATATTTGAAGCAAATCTAGATTATATATCACCAAGCCCTCTTAGCACCATACAACAGTGCAACAAAAGTGCTAAGTACTGCAAATTTTCACACGGACTACCATTACTGTCCGGCAGTTGTGCGACACCAAGTGTTCTGTAGCACAAAACCTAAGGTAGTCGTAAAGTGCCGTCTCGGATTAGCCTGCGCGGAATGCGCAGGCTGATCCGACACGTCACTTTACGCAAATGTCCGAATGCTCCTTTTTAGCATGTTACAGGCCATACTGTCATACGAATGAATTGATCAAATGATTGTACATATGGTGTTAAACCTTTTTCCACAAAATTACAAGTTTTGACTGCACCAAAAAGAAACATTTTGAAAACATTGTGACAAAAGAAGGAAATGCCGGCATTTTTCCCCGAAAAGGTTTTAGGCCCTATCAAAGACAAATTTTGTCATTTTTATCCCTTTACCAATCAATCCCTGGTTTTTACGAACCAGAAGAAAAAGCTTTCTGAATACATTGTGGTTAAAGGAGGAAATGCCGGCATATTTTCCAACAAAGGTTTTAGACCCCTTTCAAAGACAAATTTTGTCATTTTAACCCTTTACTAAACAATCCCTAGTTTTTACGAACCAGATGAAAAAACCTTCTGAAAATATTGTGGGAATAGGAGAAAATGCTGGTAACTTTCATTTTATCATTTTCCAACAATGTTTTCTATTCGTTCAGATACTTATTCCGTCACTTTAGAACATGTGTGACCCGTCAGGCAAAAAGGGACCATCTGGGAATTCTGTACATCAATTGGATGAAAACAGATCAACGATAGTACAGGTCAGTTTAACCCTTTACTCCATAAATACTCATTTCTACGCATTGCTTGTAGGAGCCTTTGGAAAACACTGTGGCAAACGGTGAAATTGCTCGTGACGAGCAATTTCACCTTTTGCCACAATGTTTTCTATGCCATCAAAACGTGTCATATACACATAAGAAACAGCTTCATCCTTGCTGTTATTTAGGGTCAATTAGAAATACCATAGAAATGCCTTATGGAGTAAAGGGTTAAGTTGATAATTAAAAAATGTTTCCATGACAAGGTACAATGATCACTTTTCATACAGAAAATGTCATTAAAGCGAAAAGCGTCAACCCTGGTCAGCCTGCACAATTCCCACAGTCTGACCAGGGCTGACACTTTTCGCGGTTCCCAGAATGTCCTTTTTTGCGTGATGGGTCACATCAAATTTGTCGGCAATTGCTTTCGATTTGGTAAAGTGTAACATTTTATCTTTTAGTAGAGTTCAATAGATTCTACCTTCAAATAAATTAATTTTCAATTTTTAAGCCTAGTAAACTCAAGTCAAAGTCCATGACAAACATTGGTTTCGTCCCCTGGCAATTGGTTGTAAATGTGTTATTTTTGTCCCCAAAGCTACACTAACAGATATCATTATGTATACCAGCATATCGATCCATTGCACAAAAGGAACGTTTAAAACTGAATAATGTGAAAGTATAGACACAAGAAAACAAAACAAGAGGGCCAAAATGGCACTAGATCGCTCACCTGAATTTTTGAGAGGATCATAGCCTATTTTTTTTTTAGGTATTAAAACATTGGAAACAAAATTACTATTTTGCCAATTAATTTTCAAAAGGTCACCTGTAAAAGTCATTTCTAAAACTGACCATCAGTTTCAGAAAAGAAGACTTTTTAAGAATTTCTTCATTTCACTATAGTGCAAGTAGCCCCCATTCACTAGTCCCATGTTTCTTCACGGATCACAATTTAGCGAACAGTTTTTGAAAAGGGTCATTCAAGTTACATCCCCGTGAAATTATTTAACTAGAGGCGCTTGAGCGCCTGTATCGCTCCACAGGCCTGATTTTTCTGTAACGGTGAAGAGAAGTTTTTAACAATTACCATCCATTCCTGCATTTTAGGTCACTAAAGAAAAAAAGCTATGAAAAACATTGTGAGAAAAGAAGAAAATACAATTAACCTGCATTTTCTTAGTTTTACACAATAATATCTACCCTTTTTGATACAAGTTTTACTAATTTGAAGATTTATTATGTTGTCTGCAACATCTTTCAATTATGGCCAGTTATAAAAATTTTGTTTTCTTGTTATACTTATTACCAAATGACAACATTTTAGGGTTGTCCAAATGGAAAGCATTTGTAGATGAAAAAATAAAAGTGACTGAAATTTTGGAAGTTGTTTTGTGAAGGGTAGATAACATTGTGGGAAAAGGTTACCAGCATTTTCTCCTTTTCCCACAATGTTTTCTAAAGTCTTCTTTGTCAGGGATCAGTTTGATTGGATAACAAAATGCCTTATCATAACAGTAAAGCCCTGTCCCTCTTTGTACCAGGTCACCAGTAGGTCAACAAACCTATACCAGAACTAATCAAAGTGCAGAGGTTCTCTTGTTTTATATGAAAAGGATTATAGATTATGTAAAGCAACCATCTTTAACTCTTTACCAAACGACAAAATTTGGGATGTGACCAAACTGAAAGCATTTGCAGACAACAAATTAAACATTTATGAAATGATGATTTCTCTCTTTGATAGAGTAGAAAACACTGAGGGAAAAGGAGAAAATGCTGATTACCAGCATTTTCTCCTTTTCCAAGAGTGTTTTCCAAACACTTCTTCTTTAGGGTATTTAAAAGTCAGGATTGTACGGTAAAGACTTACCACCATAGGAACTAACCTGCAATACAACAATGAAATCAAAACAAGTAGTTTGAGAGAAGAAATTTTTCAAAGATTTTACTTTATACCATAAAAGGAAAATGAGTCTCCCATAAAAGCCATGTTTTTTGACGGATCTTTTTTTTTTTTAAGGAATTCTGTAGACCTCTATCTAAGGAACATTCCTGCAAAATAATAATGCTATCCAATAAGCGGTTTGGGAGGAGAAGATTTTTAAAGGTTTTTTACTTTGGTTGCCATGGCAACCAGAATTATTAATGGAACACAATTATTTGAAGGTAAAAATCCAGTCAATAGTTTCTAAGAGAAGTTTTTTAAAGAAAAAATTTACGGACTCACGCACGGACGAACGGACGAACGAACGAACGGACGGACGCACGACGGACACAACGCCATGACAATAGCTCGCTGGCCTTTGGCCAGTGGAGCTAAAAATGTGGCCAGCGGTTTCAGAGAAGAAAAATCTTCAATAATTTCTTCATGTCTATATAGTGCGAGTAGCCCCCATTCACCAGAGCCATGTTTCTTGACAGATCAAAGTTTCGTGAAAATTTTTTGAAAAGGGTCACCCAAGGAACATTGCTGTGAAATTATTCTAAAATCTGATCAGCGGTTTCAGAGAAGAAGAATTTTCAAGAATTTCTTCATTTCCATATAGCGCGAGTAGCCCCCATTCACCAGCGCCATCTTTCTTAACGGATCAGAATTTCACGAAACGTTTTTGGAAAGGGTCACCCAAGGAATATCTCTGTGAATATTTTTTTTAATCTGACCAGCCGTTTCAGAGAAGAAGAATTTTCAAGAATTTCTTCATTTCTGTACAGTGCAAGTAGCCCCCATTCACCAGAGCCATGTTTCTTAACATATCAAAATTTCGCGAACAATTTTTGAAAAGGGTCACCAAAAGAATATCCCTGAGAAATTATTTCAAAATCTGACCAGCAGTTTCAGAGAAGAACTTTAAGGAATTTCTTCATTTCTGTATAGTGCGAGTACCCCCCATTCACCAAAGCCATGTTTCTTGACAAATCAAAATTTCGCGAACAATTTTTGAAAAGGGTCACCCAAGGAACATCCCTCTGAAATCATTTTAAAATCTGGCCAGCGGTTTCATAGAAGAAGATTTTTAAAGAATATCTTTGAAAATTACATTTGGTTGCCATGGCAACCAGAGTTTTCGACGAAATCAAATTCTGTGAACATTTTTTTAAGAGGACCTCCCAAGGAACAATCCAGCCAAGTTTGGTCCAAATTGGCCCAGCGGTTTAGGAGGTGTTGATGTTTAAAGAATTGTTGACCACGCACGACGGACGACGGGTGATCCTAAAAGCTCCCCTTGAGCGCGTTGTGCTCAGGTGAGCTAAAAAGTGCAGCCATGGGAATTTTATATACGACCCATGCTCTGGGAGCATCTGCGAAAGGTATTTACCAAGGCCAGCCAGCGCAGGCTGACCTGAGTCGAAACTTTTCGCTAATGGTCAATATTCTGTATGTCTAAGGACCACTCTATGTCATGACTGAGTCAGTTGTTAAAGGTGACTGTTATGGATCCATAAATAATTGATGGCTTGCTTGGTACCATGCCAGAACACGGCTTATACTCAAGGGCATAGCCACAGTTTTAAAATCATTGCACACCAGGGGACGCTAATATTCTACACCATCTGTCCTTTTACATTTGACTTTAGCCAAGCACGAATAATGTTTTAAATTCCCCAGCTTGGCAATAGCCAGTTTTAGAATCATTGGCAAATTTCTTTCCAAGGATTGGTGAAGCATCTTGCCGGCGATCAATCTTCTCTCGCTTCCCATTGTTTCGACAGTGATAACATTGCAAACCTGCCAGAGGTATGAAAGAAAAATAATACAAAAAGTACTGCTCAAAGAAAGTCCGAAAAGGTAGGGATACTTGCTCTGGACGCCGCGATATAACTGATAAAATTTTACGAAGAGGGTCAAGATAGCCCCGTATCGCTCCACTGGCTAATAAGTAACTAAAACTCTTTTTTAAAAAAAAAAAAGATGTATCCCCCTTTTTGGCGTCAGAACGATTGATAAACATGTGACCAAGGAATTTTTTAACTAAAATAATAGTTATTTTTTTCTGTTTTTGAGTCATACAGCGAACACAAAGTCGTACCTAAAATGACTATCAAACCATTTTGCATTATAATTAATTTTTATCGTGTGAAACTGGGCCCCAGAATCTGAAAATATTCCATAACTCTTTACCAAACGACACCATTTTAGACGAATCCAAATTGAAAGCATTTGCAGACGACAAAATATAAGTAACTAAAAATTTGAAATTTTTTTCATGAAGGGTAGAAAACATTGTGGGAAAAGGAGAAAATGCTGGTTACCAGCATTTTCTCCTTTTCCCACAATGTTTTCTAAAGGCTTCTTTCTCAGGGGCTTCAAAAGTAGTCATTGTGTGGTAATGGGATGAAGATTACTCGCTTGCTTATTGCGTGTCATGTGCATTATGTGCAAGTTTTGTATTCGGATGTAAAAATTAACATCCTTATCTATTTTACGACAAGAGGGCCATGATTGCACTGTATCGCTCCACTTGCTTTTTAACGCTTTACCACGAAAATCGAAGTGTTAAGGACCCTGAAAGAGAAGGATTTCAAAAAACATCGAGAGAGAAAGACAACATCCATGTAGTGTCCGTGACCGTGAGGTAGATCGCCGGCCTCATAACCGTAACATTCCGAGATCGATACCCGGGAGCGAGTGTCCACTTTGGGATTTTTCATTGGATCACATCTGGCGCGAGTACTGGTTTAGTTCCCAGGAACAGTCAATCTTGACCCCAGGGCTATTATATGAAGGAATTTGATAGAGATCCGTAAGATAAAGCTACATACCAAATTTGGTAGCCCTGAGCCTTATGATTTCAGACAAGAAGATTTTCAAAGATGTTGAATACTTTCAATTTTTGATGTCATGGCCACCAGACTTATTGTTAAAGGAATCAAATTCTTTCAAGAAATTCTAAAGAGGACCATGGCAGGATAATTTCTGTGGAGTTTCATCAAATTTGGATCGGTAGTTTCAGAGAAACTTGAAAAACAAGAGGGCCAAGATGGCCCTGCATCGCTCACCTGAATTTTTGAGGGGATCATATTTTTTTTTCAAAATCTTATCAGCTGTTTCAGAGAAGAAATTTTAAGATTTCTTCATGGCCATATAGTGCAAGTAGGTCCCATTCACCAGAGCCATGTTCTTTGACAAATAAGCATTCTGTAAACAGTTTTTGAAAAGGGTCAACAAAGAAATATTTCTATAAAATTATTTCAATTCTGATCAGCCGTTTCAGAGAAAAAGAATTTTAAGAATTTCTT
Organism: Tridacna crocea; assembly: GCA_943736015.1. Classification (NCBI taxonomy): domain Eukaryota; kingdom Metazoa; phylum Mollusca; class Bivalvia; order Cardiida; family Cardiidae; genus Tridacna; species Tridacna crocea. The sequence goes on from OX031069.1 coordinate 25,896,012, forward strand.
CATTTCCCTATGGTGCAAGTAGCCCCCATTCACCAGAGCCATGTTTCTAGACAGATCAAAATTTCGCGAACACTTTTTGGAAAGTGTCATCCAAAGAACATCTCTGTGAAATTATTTCAAAATCTAACCAACCATTTCAGAGAATAAGAATTTTAAGAATTTCTTCATTTATGTATAGTGCAAATAGCCTTCATTCACCAGAGCAATGTTTATTGACGGATCAAAATCTCATAAAGTTTTTGAAATAGGTCATCCAAACAGCATCTCTGTGAAATTATTTCAAAATCTGAGCATTGGTTTCAAAAAAGAATATTTTTTAAAAATTTCTTCATTTCCATATAGTGCCAGTAATCCCTTTCACCAAAGCCATGTTTCTTCACGGATAAAAATTTTGCCAACAATTTTTGAAAAGTGTCATCCATGGAATATCTCTGTTAAATTATTTCAAAATCTGACCAGCGGTTTTAGAGAGTAATTTTAAGGAATTTCTTCATTCCTGAATAGTGCAAGTGGCCCCCATTCACCAGAGCCAAGTTTCTAGATGGACCAAAATTTCACAAATAATTTTTGAAAAGGATCACCCAAGGAACATCTCTCTGAAATTATTTTAAAATCTGAACAGTGGTTTCAGAGGAGGAGATTTTCAAAGAATTTCCTAGAATATTCCATTTGGTTGCCATGGCAACTACAGTTTTTGATGGAATCAAATTTTGTGAACACTTTTTAAAGACGACCTCCCAAGGAACATTCCAGCCAGGTTTGGTCCAAATTGGCCCAGCAGTTTACGAGGAGTTGATGTTGACGACACACGACAGACACCGGGAGATCGTAAAAGCTCTCCTTGAGCATATTGTGCTCAGGTGAGCTAAAAAGTTAATGGACGGCCGCACAACTGACACTGGGCCATGACATAAACCTGCTGCTGGCCTTTTGCCAGTAGAGCTAATAAGGAATATATATATACCGAGCCATGTAAGTAAGTCCACAAAGTATATCTGCATGTTTTATATGTAGATAGGCAGATAGGTTACTGGTCGGTGGTAAAGGATTTAAATACAAGAACAAGAAACATGCCAGTTTAGGGGCATTTTGTTTAATTTCTGTATAATGTACACTTTAAAATCGCAACTTCTGGAAAAACCATTTGTTTTTGCCTGTCTTGTATCTGAAAGTAGAAATAATAAAACGCATCAAGTTTTGAACAAAATTGCATACAACTTTTCAAGTTGAAAGCGATAACTAATATGTAGTATTGTTCTTTACATACTGAAATCTGAACTCTTTACGAAACAATCCCCATTTTATATAAACCATGGAAGCAATGAAACCTTTAACCCTTTCCCAAACAAGCCCTGGTTTTTACGTGTCTGCAGTAAAAGTCTTTTGAAAACACAGTGGGAAAAGGAGAAATTGCTCGTAACTAGCAATTTCTCCTTTTCCCACAGTGTTTTCTACCGTTTTTGAGAACTTTCTGCTATTTTTTTCTGATTCTAAAATTCTTGTTTGCAAACTCTTTCGTTTGGAAATGTCCAAAATTAATCATTTGGGAAAGGGTTAATACTGCAGGGAAAAACAAAATGCTAGCAACTAGCATATTCTCCCTTTCCCTCAGCCTTTGTGTTTTTTTTTGCAAGAACTTTGGTTATTTGAGCCACATTTGTCGTCAGCAACTGTCATGAACTTTGGTGAGTATATTAGCTCATGAACTTTGGCGAGTATATGAGTTAACAAGAAGAAATTCCTTGTAAAGATAAGTATGCTCTGTCAGAGCTCTGAATAAGAGGGACTGATGGTATTCTAAACCCTATGTTGTTGGTACTCATTAAAATCATCTCAGGCAAGTAGCAAAAAAAAAAGGGTTTAGTGGAGAATAATTATTATTTTCAGTTTTGGAAATGAATCAATTTCCTCTAAAGTTTGGCGCTGTACTTTCTGCATCGAGTGGACCGAACTCTATGCCTTGTGGTCAAGTCATAGGGATTCTAAAATATTTCCCATGCAATAAAAGGTCAAAGGTCAGCCTAAAAAAAAAATCCTTTTATTCTTTCAAGCTGATAAAAAAATCTGAATAATCATTAAGGCGCAGTAGGGGTCAAACCCAACATTGACCGTTAACAAAGTTCTCGTACTATCCGATTATACCCGATGATCTATATATTCATGTTTTAATTATTTTTTGCATAAAGGTCAATCAGGTCATTTTATCCCAGTTATACTTTGCAGTTGAAAACAAATATTAAATGTTAATCAAAACATGAAAAGTCCCTTTCATGTGGCATTCATGTGGTAGAAACATTTTTGGAAAAAAATGATTGCAACCTGCATTTTCTCCTTTTCCTACAATGTTTTGTAATGGTTTCTTCTTGGATGTGTTTAAGCGATATTGTATGGTAGAGGGTCAAACACAACACTGTTCAATGAGATTAACCCATTTCTGAGAAAATTTTGTGCATTGATGAACTTCAGAAGATGATGTTTTAAAATGGACAAGTCTAATATTTGTCATTCGGTACAGGGTTAGAATACTGTTGCCTTCAGCTTACCTTTCCTCAAATTTAGCTTTTACTTCTCTTTTCGCCTTTCGTTTCTTTGATGGATCTTTGAAAACTTCCTTGTTTACTGCACCTTTGTCCAAGTTGACATCAACTGAATATCTGAAGTGGCAAATTTCAATTTCTGACAAATAGCTTCATAATAACAATTAACAATCTAATGATTTGAATAACACTGTGGAAAAGGGCTGTTGAAAGCACTTGTGGGGGAAAAAAGGTAATGCTGGTAATCACTACACTTATTTTCTTCTATTCTCACAATTCAAAACACAAATCATCTTGGTCTATCCAAATGCTTTCATTTTGTCAAGTCTAACATTACACTTAAGCCTTTACCACACAATCCCAAGTTTGCACAACCTAATAAAGGATTCTTTTGAGGTTTTGAAACAAATAGGAAAAAGGAGGATATGGTGGTAACAAGCAATTTATTCTTTTCCCCACAATGCCTGTTATCCCTCTTTATCCCTCCATGTTTCCTTTCTTGAGAACAATTTATGCTTTGAATTTGGGCAATTCCATACTTTTGTCTTTTGGTAAGGACTTAATCTCGTCTAATGCTACAGTCACATACAGCTGGGTCACGAACCAGATTGATCCTGGTCAACATGAGCCGGATTAGTCCCGGAATGGAGACAAATTTATACTTACAGGGTAGAAATGGCTAGATGCGTTTTTCTTTACATGGATTTAAAAGTTGGCCATGGAGATGTGAAAAGGGCAAGTATGTGTTGGTGGGGATCGACGATGTTTTTATGCTGTGGGTTGAAGTGGGTCAATGCGGTCTGAACCTGGTCAATATGGATATCAATATGGAATTGAAATCCTTGCAAAAATTTTTAACATGACCAAAAATTTTATCAGAAATTGATATGTGTTACGATGGAGGTCTGTATGGGTGGAACCAAGTCAAACAGTTTTAAATCTTTATGGATCAAGTTCAAAATCTGGCCGTATGTGACTGTTCCATTAGCCCTTTACCAAACAACAAAATTTTAGACTGGTCCAAACTGAAAGAATTTGCAGACAACAAAATGAATGTGACTAAAGAATTAAAATTTGTTTAAGGAAGGGAAAATAATTTGGGAAATGTTTTCAAAAGGCTTCTTTCCCATGGGTGCTTTCAGTCAGGATTGTGTGATAAAGGGTAAAACACTGGATCAGTTGTGTTCCAGTAGCCTGTGGACCTATCCACCTTTTTGTGGGCTTTAACCAGTACTTTGCAAAACATTCTTCCAAAGCCAATGGCAGATTTCTAACATCAACATTGCAGAAACAACGTTCCAGGGTTTTCCATGACCACCTATCTTTTGAATTCTGACCTCCAAATTTTCTTAATCAATTCGAAATTCTTTTCTTCATTTGAATGGGGTCATTATATTTGGGTAAAATGACCCCTATATTGGAGGGTTAAGGGATAAGAATGAATCTTGAGATGAGCAACTGTAACGGATCACAGGAAAAAGCTTTTCCAAGGTAGCAACACCAAACCGTGCAGGTGCTAGATGACAAGTTCAATATGGTCTACAATGCGTTAAAAGGGGCATTCGGACATTTGCGTAAAGTGTCGTCTTGGATCAGCCTACGCAGTCCCCAAGGTAAATCCGAGACGGCACAGTCCATCTTTCTGTAATTTCTTGTTTTGTGCGATTCTACTGTATCACAAAATCTGATGTAGTTGTAAAGTGCTGTCTTGGATTAGCCTTCCCATGCTGATACAACACGGCACTTTATGCCTGTGTCCGAAAGTTCCTTTTTGCATGTTACAAGCCATGCGTAAATGGCCGACTGGGCTTCATTCCTCTATTTTCTGCTCTTTGAGGTTGGTCTTTAGACTCTACAAATAACTTGCTCATATCACAATTGGATACTGCTATCCAACTACATCAACAGTAAGGTTAAGCTGATGCAAATATCTAACCCTCTCCCTTTTCTTTTTGCAGAGTACCACATAAACATCAGTTTTCTTGACAAAATATCTCACAAAATATTCCATGGTGAAGACATAAACTCTTACCACAGATTTGCAGACAACAAAATAAAAGTGACTGAAAATTTAAAATTTGTTTTGTGAAGGGTAGAAAACATTGTGGGAAAAGGAGAAAATGCTGGTTACCAGCATTTTCTCCTTTTCCCACAATGTTTTCTAAAGGCTTTCTTTCTCAGCGGCGTCAAAAGTAGGGATTGTGTGATAATGGGTTAACTCATTACAAAACAACAAAATTTTAGCTTTGTCCAAATCGAAAGCATTTGCAGACGACAAAATAAAAGGGACTGAAATTTTAAAATTTGTTTCGTGAAGGGTAGAAAACATTGAGGGAAAAGGAGAAAATGCTGGTTACTAGCTTTTTCTCCTTTTCCCACAATGTTTTCTAAAGGCTTCTTTCTCAGGGGTGTCAAAAGTAGGGATTGTATGGTAATGGGTTAAACAACCTTGAGGGAGTCTTTTGGATTCTTAGTGGGAAAAGGAGAAAAATGCATGTAACCAGCAATGCCTCCTTTTCCCACAAAGATTTCTAACATTTAACCCTTCACCACACAATGACGACTTTTGACTACCCTTGGAAACATGCCTTTTGAAAACACTGTGTGACAAGGAGAAAATGCTGGTAACCAGCATTTTCTCTTTTTCCCACAATATTTTCTATCCTATCAATGAACAGTTGCACCATTTGAGCCTTATTAAAATTGTCGTCTGCAAATGCTTTCAATTTGAAAAGGGCTAAAATTTTGTCATGTGGTAAAGGGTTAAAGGACAGAAAACATTTGATGAGTCCACTGCAAGTGCTTGTAACATTGTGGTGTAAAGCCTTCAGATACAACAGCATTCAGTGCAGTCTGATCACCATTTACAGGCTGCTAGAGCAAGTGTATTTATGATTGGCATTTAACCCTTTACCACACAAACCGGACTTTTAACGACCCTGACAAAGAAAGCTTTTGAAAACATTGTGGGAAAAGGAGAAAATGCTGGTAACCAGCATTTTCTCCTTTTCCAATAATGTTTTCTACCATTCCCAGCACAAATTTCAATTTTTGAGTCAAATTTATTTTGTCGTCTGCATACGCTTTCAATTTGGACCAGTCTAAGATTTTGTCGTTTGATAATGAGTTAATAAAATATACCTTGTTGGCATCAAATGGTTGAAGTTGTATACTCTTACAAAAGGCTTTATCTTTGATCTGTCCTTGATCTTTTTCTTGCCCATTTTTCTGATGACCCGTCTTGGATAGCGGTCAATACCAGCTACTAGTGCATGACCAAATGGTTTCTCAGAAGTGCCATCATCATAATTCTAGAATCAAAAAGGCAGAGCTCCAGATAAGAAGTACTGAAGGAATGCTTAACCCATTACCACACAATCCCTACTTTTGACGCCCCTGAGAAAGAAGCCTTTTGAAAACAATATAGGAAAGAGAGAAAATGCTGGTAACCAGCATTTTCTCCTTTTCCCCCAGTGTTTTCTACCCTTCCCAGAACAAATTTCTATTTTTTAATCACCTTTTTTTTGTCGTCTGCAAATGCTTTCAATTTGGACCAGTCTAAAATTTTCTCGTGTGGTAAAGAGTTAATCCATATAAATTTCTTTTCAAATCCCTGTGGTACTCATTAGAATCGTCCAACGAGGCAATTCTAATGAAAGCCCAAAACATTGGGGTTTTGCAAAGAAAAAAATATTATTTTATATTTTGAAATCAAAATCACTCCTCTGTCAGGAGCTCTTCAGAGCTCCACATACTGATAATAATGCTCTACCCCAGTTGCTTTTCAGCGATAAAAGTTCAACTCAACAAGAGCAGTGCATTCAAATGTCAATGCCCGGCTGCAGAGCTTCATTTTCAATGAAACTTCTACATAAGTGGCATAAATGGGTAAAAAATACTTCAATGGTTACCTGCTCTTAGGCGTTATATTGGTTTTCTTTTGATAGTAAACAATTCGCCCAAGTTTGAATTAACCCATTACCACACAATCCCTACTTTTGACGACTCTTGAGGAAGAAGTCTTTAGAAAACATTGTGGGAAAAGGAGAAAATGCTGGTGACCACTGACCAGCATTTTCTCCTTTTCCCACAATGTTTTCTACCTTTCACAAAACAAATTTCAAGTATCACTTTTATTTTGTCGCCTGCAAATGCAAATTTGGACAAGCCTTAAATACTGTAGTGCGGTAAAGGGTTCAAAATCCTTGAAAGTGTATAACACAGATTTTACAAAATGCCAGTTTTTCAGAGCTCCAGATAGTTAGTGATTTTGATTTCAAAATTGAAAATATTATTTTTTCTCCTCTAAACTCTACATAAACTCTATGTTGTGGGTACTCATTTGCACGGTCTTACTGAGACGATTCTAACAAGTACCCAGAAAATAGGTTTTCAAAGAGAAATAATGACATCAGAATATCATCACTCCGAGGCTACGACAGTAACTCGTCATTATTTTTTTTGAAAACAGTCAAGGTAAAAACCCTTGCTTCTTGCCCTTCTGGTACTAGTATGTGTTTTCGTTTTGGAGTTCACATGGGTAGGGGTGAGAATCTAATCAAAGACCTTTCACTTCCAATTTGTAATTAACCTTTTCCAAAACGACAAATTTTAGACTCTTCCAAACTGAAAGAGTTCGCAGACGACAATTTTAACTTTCATAACAATGGCAGAAAATTATCCGAAGGGGCTGAAAACATTGCGGGAAAAGGAGAAATTGCTTGTTACGAGCAATTTCTCCTTTTCCCACAGTGTTTTCAAAAGACTTGTACTGCAGACACGTAAAAACAAGGGCTTGTTTGGGAAAGGGTTAAACACCTTATTTGCTTAACCACAAAACACAAGAATCTACTAATAATCTAACTGTTAACCAAACAAAAAACAAAATTTAGACTAGTTCAAATTGTAACCATTTTCAGGCAGCAAATCAAATGCCGATTCAATTTCATTTGCTTTTGAAAACAAAGAAAACATCAAGGGAAAAGCAGATCATGCTAGTTACCAGAGTTTTCTACCTTTCCAAAATGGTTTCGAAATGCCACCTCATAAGGTTTTCAAAATGGGATTGTGTGGTGAAGGGTCAACACTTTTACTTCTTTACCACACATTCCCTAGTTTTAATGACCCCGAGAAACAGAACCTTTTGAAAACATTGTGGGAAAAGAAGAAAGTGCTGGTAACTAGAATTCTCTCTTCTTCCCACAATGGTTTCTACCCTATCAGGAACATATTTCTTCCTTTAACCCTTTCCCAAACAACAAATTTTTGGGCTAGACCAAATTGAAAGCATTTGCAGAGATGACAATTATACTCTTGCTGAAAAGATGATTTCTGTCTATGATAGGGTAGAAAACATTGTGGGAAAAGGAGAAAATGCTGGTTACCAGCATTTTCTCCTTTTCCCACGATGTTTTCAAAAGGCTATTTTTCTAGACCCGTAAAAACCAGGTATTGTTTGGGAAAGAGTTAAGTAACTGAAAATTCTCGTTTGCAAACGCTTCGAATTTTCATGAGTCTAAAATTTTGTTATTTTGTAAAGAGTTAACAAATACTTGTGTTCTTACGACCTTATGGAAGCAAGCTTCTAGAAATAATGTGGGAATACAAGAAAACGCCAGTGAATCCTTTCCCCTGTAACTTTTGGAGTCCTACATTTTACCACTTAGGAATACTGGACTCCACTGACCTACAACCTACATAATTATTTCCACAGCAGACACTTTTTGCCAAATGAGAAACCAGGCTAAACTAAAACAAATGTATCTACAGCGCCAGATTTTGTGCAAATGAAAAATGTTTTGATAAAAAGAGTCCTTGTTACCTTGACTATAACTGCTTTACGACCAGCAAATCTGCCCCCAAGTACCAGCACAACCTTCCCAGGCTTCAAAAACTTGCCCATGGCTGCAAAAGTAAAAACAGTTCATTAACCCTTTCCCACATAGTCCTGACTTCAAACAACCCTCTGACAGAAAGAAATATTTTGAAAACAATACGGAAAAAGAAGAAAATGCTGGTAACCAGCATGTTCTCCTTTTTCCACAGCGTACACCACATTTGTCATATATACAGTCGCTTTCAGTTTGGATGTGTCGAATATGTCGTTTGGTAAAAAGTTCATCCATAAATTACTCCCTCTCATCTGGAGCTTGGAGTATTGTAGGCTAACCCATCTTTCATCAGACACTTGAGTCAGATTCCATGTGATTGACTTCCTCCAAAATGGTGACCCCTATTCTCTCTGTCAATGAATGTGAAGAAAATGTACCCATTCTGGGGCTTTTACAAGCTTGGATCCTAGTCCAATACTTTCTCCATGAACACTATTGTCAAGACAATGGAACAAGAGAAGCAGGCCATATACATGTATTTATCACATAGAGAAAATGGCAAGAATTCTATGAAATTTTACTAAAAAGAAAGGAAAGGAAGAAAACAGTTTTCCTGACAGACCTGTTGTCAAGGGTCACTTTAAATACATGTACGTGTATTTTTTTCTGGTCCTAACAGTATGCATAGAATGCAATACACATTGATAGGTAAATAAACTTCATCAAATGTTTAACCCTTTATCAAACAATCCCTGATACAAAAACCTTTTGTATATCATCTTCAGTTGAGAAAAATGGTTGGCAATTATGTGCAGCTAACACCTTTTCCAAATCAAAGTCAGTGAATTATCAACGATTAACATCTTTGATTTGGAGATACAAAAGTTGGGACTAACAATCCCGGACCAATGAGGAATCAGTTGGGATGAACAAGCCCATGGACAAAAATGCCTGTTACGATTTTCAAAAGGGATCCTTTAATATATTTTCTCAATGAATATGACAATGTACACACCTAGCTACCTTCAGTCTGAAGGTCTGCTCTGATGCAATTTTTGTTGCTGGTCTTTACAGATATTCAGAGCAACCTTCATTCAAAGTATCTGGAATTAATAAGATTTTTCCTGCATCTTTTCAACCCCCTCTATGCGACAAAATTTCCAATGACAGCTAATAAAATGGGCATGGCTCGTTAAATAAATGATTAATCTTTAACATCACATAAACTGTGCTGCAAATTACCAATTCACCCTTAACCAAACAATACATGGTTTTTACGATCCTTAGATAGAAGATAGAAGCCTTGAAAAAACATTGTGGGAAAAGGAGAAATGTGAGTAACCAGCATTTTCTCATTTTCCCACAATATTTTCTACCCTACTGGAAACAAATTTTAGTTTTCAGTTTCATGTATATTGTCGTTTGCAAGCCCTTCAATTTGGACCAGTCTGTAATTTTTTCGTTTGGTAAAGAGTTAAATCAATGGAAATTTCTCTTTTTTCCCCCCAATGTAAATATATCCAGTGTAATTTGTAAACAACTGTAGCCGGGTACCAGGTATTTAGTGATATATCATGCGACCATATCGGCATCTAGTTCGGTAGCTCAGTTGATTCGAGTGGTTCAAATCCCGGTTGAACCGCAAAATTTCTCACCACCTATTACAGTTGGCACCCACCGTATATAACCCACGATGTGGATGGCACCTTCAGAACGTTTCATAATGTTTCTCTGTCTCTAGAATTTTGGACAAATTGTAACCAGGCATGCACCCTCAATCGAATTTGAATTTTGTGCAGTCTGTTCTTCTAATCCGAACAACCATTTGCCCATAAGTTGCCTCTGTCCACAGTGAAATTCGCAACTAAATCGTCCTGTAGCGTGTCAGAGTTACTGCGATTTCTGTCGAGATATGGCGCATTGATGGTATTACCATGTTTTGATTTCTGGTGAAGAAGGTCAACGGCTATTTATGTTGAAAAGTACAGATTTGAATAAAGGTGAGATTTAGATATTAACATCGGTTTTTTTTTTTTTGTAACGATTAAATCATTTATCAAATGATCCATGCCCACTTAATTAGCCTTCATTGGAAATTTTGTAGGATAAAGCCGTAAATGATTAATCTTTAACAGCACACAAAATGTGCTGCAAAATACCAATTAAATCAATGGAAATTTGCCTTTTTTGCCGAGACACGTGCATCGATAATATCACCATGTTTTGATTTCTGGTGAAGTACATGTAGGTCAATAGTTATTTAAGTTGAAAAGTACAGATTTGCACGAAGGTAAGATTTAGGTATTAACTAACATCAGTTTTTCTGTAAAGATTAATCATTTATCTAACGATCCATGCCCATTTTATTAGTTATAGTTGGAATTTTGGTCGCACTGAGGCGTTTAAAAAGATGCGGGTAAAATCATATTAGTTTCAGATACTTTTAACTCTTTCCCACACAATCCCGACTTTTAACGACTCAAAGAAAGAAGCCTTTTGAAAACATTGTAGGAAAAGGAGAAAATGCTGGTAACCAGCATTTTCTCCTTTTCCCACAATGTTTTCTACCCTTCCCAAACCAAATTTCAATTTTTCAGTCACATTTATTTTGTCGTCTGCAAATTCTTTCAATTTGGACAGGTCCAAAATTTTGTCGTTTGAGTTAATGAGGGCTGATATGAAGGTGTGTGGGTCAGTGCAAAGAACAGTAACAAAAATAGCATCGGAGCAGACATCTTCAGACTGAAGGTAGGAAATACCAAAAGTTCAACTAATACTGAAAGAGAATGAAAAAAAGTCTGCTCCATTAATTTTAGATTTTTTCAATATTCTGCTTGACTTTGCACCTAGTATAAATCATAATCCGACAACACAAAATATGCAGGCTGATCTTTGATCTACAGTCCACTGCAATCGAAACACAGCAGTCGGAAAGCAACCACAAAATTGCATCTATTAGGTCTTATTCTAGACTGAAAATTTACTTTGTTTTTTTTTCTGACTAAAAGTAAGCCTAAGTATCTGCATGCTGAATGTGTGAAGCCCTTTTAAACTGTCACAGGAAAATAAGGTAACTTTCAGTTCTGATCAAACCAAGAGGGAATTACTTGATAATCTCCCTGAAGTACGTTGGTTAAGCAAGAAATGATTACAAGTATTGAATTTGGATAAGACTCAATGAATAGACTGATTCGATCAAATTGAATAAGCATATGAAGCCCGCTGTTCGCGGATTTTTCTAATGGTTACTCAAACCATTGCGATGTAGTACCTGCAACTAAACGGAAAAGGAAGTTGAAAAGTAATCGGCATACTCGACTGTTGTCAATCTAATGGTTGCTGATTCCTTGCTCAAGGGTAATTTTATGCCGGCATTGGGAACCAGCACTTCAACTTCGAACCTAGCGTCAGTCTCATCAAAATGGAAGTGTGGGAGCGGTCTCGCTCGCTGTTTTGGAATGAATGGTTTTGGCTACCAGAAAATGTTACATGGAGTGACTTGGCAAATAAACCGGGATCTGGAACTTACTTTCCACAGTTAAACGATCTTTTAGTGTCAATTCTCGTGGCTGGAGTTTTGTACTGCATCAGAAAGCTCTACGAAAAGTAGGTCATTATGAATCACGCGTTTTATTTTGTCAGACCATACCCACTAACCTTTGTTACGCGTCAGTTGTTAAGCTCTTCTACATTACATCTAGCATAACATAGTACTTACCCAGCTGTCTTGCCGTCAGAAGAAAGACGTTTTTGCAAGCAATTAACGAAGACGGAAATGAGAAATCGTGGCATTTAATTATTCCATGGTACCCCGTCATACGGATTGTCTTACTCATTTGCTCTAATTAACATTGAGACATTTTGCTTGCTGCAGATGTTCTACTAAAAGAGAATGGTAAAGGGAGAAAATGCTTATGTCACACCATGCACTTTCCCTGTTTGGCATAATACTTTCATGTATGATGTTCTTCGCAATGTAAGAATGGGGACAATTCCGGAATTGTCCTGCGCAAAGTAGGAATTCCTACTTTGTCCCCCGATTCAGGAATTGTATCGGACAATTCTAGAAATGCGCAAGGGAGATATATCGTATCGTGGTCAGATATGGTCTGTGTGCAAAGTAGGAATAGGCGTGGACAAAGGAAGAATTCAAAGGGTAGAGCAAAGTGAGAATGGTCTAGATATGTTGCAAAGGTTTCAGATTCTGGTAATCATGATTCTCTTTTCGTTGTTTCTTACCGGGTTTCTTTCATCTTAAAACCGATGCCTATACTTTACAAAGATTTTTTTGATAACTATGTTTATTCGATATCCAATGGGCAGAGGTTGTCACGATAGGCAATAAAACACATGGTATCTTATTTGTTATATCCTGTCGGCCAAAATTTATTGACTGATTATACGGTGTTTAACGCCCTTCGTAACATCACTTCAGTTATATCATGGCAGCCAGTGCACCTATCCATACTTTTCTGGGGTATCTTTACCATTACACTGCACAATATTATGTCCAAATCATAGGCTGCTTTCCTACATAACCATCGTTCATACAATGATCAGCAGTAAGAAAGGAATGAATCCTGTCGCAATGACTATCACCAGCCCTCGGAAAGTGATTGGCCGAGCAGGGAATAGAACCATATGATCAATTCCCTATTCTCAAGTCCAGTATGCTACCCACTGAGCTTTTGTGTTTGGCACCAAAATTGAAAAATATGATGCTAGGCACATGGTTTATTATTATTTAATGTAGCTATTCCAGCTTTTGCATATTATGGTGCCTTTCAAGGGTATTTCAGTTACAACTTACTTCAAAATACCATTAATATTAAACCCTGTCAACCAACACTCTCTCTGTTCTAATGGACAAACATCAATATTACTGGTCGGAAAATGATGAAAAATGAAAAAAAAAAATCCTAACTTTTTCTGCTATTCCTACGTCAGGCTGGGAAACAACAGATTCTCACTTTGTCCCGGTTCCTACTTTGCGCAGGGACAGTTCCGGAATTGAACCGTGCCAGGTAGGAATTCTTACTTGTCAGACAAAGTGAGAATTCCTTCTTTGCGTAGAACATAGACATAACCCTTTCCTCAATGGAAAAAAACTACAGTAGACATCCCAATGTAAAAGCTGCTCCAGATGGCAAAACTTAAATCAGTTTAACTCTTTACCAGATGACAAAATTTTAGACTGGGGGTAGAAAACATTGTGGGAAAAGTAGACAATGCTGGTTACCAGTAACTGTCTTTTTCTTGTTTTCCAACACTGTTTCCAGAAGCGTTCTTTCTCAGGGTTTTAAGTCATGATTGTGTAGTCAGGGGCTAAACAAACAGTTAAATTTTATTAGCCTTTTGTGACACAATAGAGGGCATAGTTCAGAGATCCCGATAAAAGGGAGTGATTTTGATTTCAAATTTTAAAATAATGATTATTCTTCACCAAACCCTATATTATGGGCACTCATTAGAATCATCTCATCGAGATGATTCTAATGATTACCCACAACATAGGGTTCTTAAAAGTATGATGGAGTGATTTGATTTCATATTTCAGAATAATGAGTATTTTTCACCAAACCTATATAATGAATACTCATTAATGATTAGAATCATCTCATCGAGATGATTCTAATGAGTACCCACAACATAGGGTTTTGAAGAAAAATAATTACTTAAGAATACCATCTTTCTTATTTGGAGCCTTGGTCTTATTTGTTGTTTTTCATCGTGAAATGACATTTTTTGAAATCATTTGCTTTGCAGGTTTGTCGTGGCACCTTTTGGTATTTTTTGCGGACTTAAGGAAGACCGACCAAGGAAAGCACCTCACAATGAATTCCTTGAGAGAGAATATAGGAAGCATAAGAACCCAAATGACAAAACAATACAGGTAAGATAGTCTTGTGTAATTCCAAAGTAGCAGGGAGTTGTATAATGCTAGGGAACTAATGAAAAGAAGGCTTCTGAAAATATTATGGGAAAAAGAGAAAATGCTGGTTACCAGCATTTTCTCCATTTATCACAATATTTTTTATTCTATCCAGGGAAAAAAATCATCATTTGAACTTCTTTTTTGCCTGCAAATGCTTTAAATTTGGTTGATTTAAAGATTTTGACATTAGCTCATTACCCAACAACGAAAATTCTAAACTCTTTGGACATTGGTAATAACTGAAAGTATAATTATGCAGATAACATACTACAAGTAGCACAAATAATTAGATTTGAACAGAAGAGACAGAAAACAGTGCTAGAAATGGAGAAAATTCTTGTTACAGGGATTGTCATCTTTTTTTGTGCATTGTTTTCAAAAGCCTTTTTGGGGGGGGAGTCATTAAAACACAGGTTTGTTTTGTAAAAGATTAAGAAACTTTCAGTGTTAAAGCATAAATTGGAGATGACATATTAACCCTTTTCCACACAACAAAATTCTTGAGATGTTCAACTTGAAAGGGCTTGCAGACTGCAAATAAGATGCTGCCCAAGTTATGATTTCTACCTTTGATAGGGTAGAAAACATTGAGGGAAAAGGAGAAAATGCTGGTTACCAGCATTTTCTCCTTTTCCCACAAGGTTTTCCAAAGCCTTCTCTTTCAGAGTCATTAACAGTCGGGATTGTGTGGTAAAGGTGAGATTTGGATCAGAAAGGATGGAAAAAAACTTAGAGGAAAAGGAAGAAAATTATGGTAACCAGCATTTTCTCCTTTTCCCACAATGTTTTCAAAAGCCTCTTTTGTTCATATTGTCAAGAAATGGAATTGTTTGGTATAGGGTGTAACGTTAGAGATTACACCCAAAGCTTATTATCAAATAGATCCTAAAGGGGCAAAGTCCCACCTTTATGCATGATGATTAGACATTTTTCCTGTTTGATGGGAGAATCTCTTCCTGTGGAGAACTCTGAGAGACATACCGGTAGTTAACCCATTACCACATAATCCCTACTTTTGACGCCCCTGAGAAAGAAGCCTGTAGAAATCATTGTAGGAAAAGGAGAAAATGCTGGTAACCAGCATTTTCTCCTTTTCCGACAGTGTTTTCTACCCTTCACAAAACGAATTTAAAATTTTCAGTTACTTTTATTTCATCGTCTGCAAATGCTTTCAATTTGGACCAGTCCAAAATATTGTCTTTTGGTAATGGGTTAACCCTTTACCACTCAATGACGACTTTTAACACCCCAGAAAGAAAACTCTTTTAAAAACATTGTGGGAAAAGGAGAAAATGCTGGTAACCAGCATTTTTATACGCCCGAAGGGTCGTATTATGTTATACCCGCGGTCGTCCGTCCGTCCGTCCGTCCGTCTGTCTGTCTGTCCGTCCGTCCTTTAGCAATTTCTTGTGTGTGCAACTCCTCCTACAGTTTTCATCGGAATTATTTGAAACTTGCCACAATGAATCTCCATGATGTCTAGTTGTGCACCTGGGTCTTAGAATTTTAATCGCTCTTTGCGTTCCAAAATTATCTGCCCTTGATTTCTGAAATAACCAACTTTTCACTTTCAATTTTTATTCAAGCCATAACTTCCATACCATAAAAGGTATCAAATTGAAACTACATACACTGATAGAACACATTATGGAGGAGTGCAGTACACATGAAACATAACTCTGCCACTTTTATTTTTTGAGTTATTGCCCTTTCTTAATTTTCAGTTTGAATTTTTGTCCAGGCCATAACTTCCAAACTATAAAAGCTAATAACTTGCAACTTCATAAACTGATAGAACGCATTATGGAGAAGTGCAGTGCACATGAACCATAACTCTGCCACTGTTATTTTTTTAGTTACAGCCCTTTGTTAATTTTCAGTTTGAATTTTTGTCCAGGCCATAACTTCTAAACTATAAAAGCTATTAACTTGGAACTTCATACACTGATAGAACACAATGTGGAGAAGTGCATCGCACATGAACCATAACTCTGCCACTTGTATTTTTTGAGTTATTGCCCTTTGTTAATTTTCAGTTTGAATTTTTGTCCAGGCCATAACTTCCAAACTATAAAAGCTAATAACTTGCAACTTCATACACTGATAGAACCCATTATGGAGAAGTGCAGTGCACATGAACCATAACTCTGCAACCTTTATTTTTTTAGTTATTGCCCATTGTTAATTTTCAGTTTGAATTTTTGTCCAGGCAATAACTCCCAAACTTTAAAACCTATCATCTTGAAACTTCAAAGACTAATAGAACACATTATGAAGAAGTGCACTGCACAAGAACCATAACTCTGCCATCTTTATTTTTTAGTTATTGCCCTTTGTTAGTTTTCTCTTTGAATTTTTGTTTGGGCCATAATTTCTAAAATATAAAAGCTATGATCTTGAACCCTTCAAGACTGATAGAACACCTTGTGGAGAACAGCAATTCACAAAATTTGTAACTGTGCCACCCTTCTTTTTTTAGCTATTGCCCTTTAATATTTTTCACATATCATGGAGATTAACTACTCTTCATTCATGGCCCTTCCCTCATTTCACTGACAAGCCCCTTCGGGTGTATATGCGCCGCTTTGCGAAGCTCTTGTCTCTTTTACCACAGAGCTACACAGGAACCCACTTCACCAGTTCTTGTGAAACCAATGACATAAATATCAGAGCTATCAAAATGATACGAAAACGGAAAAAAAATGTTGAAAGCAGGGAAATTCACCACTGAACTTTTCAATCGATGATTAACTCTTTACCAAACGACAAAATGTTAGATTGGTCCGAATTGAAAGCATTTGCAGATGACAAAATTAATGTGACTTAAGAATTGAAATTTGTACATGTAGGGTAGAAAACATTGTGGGAAAAGGAGAAAATGCTG
Source organism: Tridacna crocea (assembly GCA_943736015.1). NCBI lineage: Eukaryota > Metazoa > Mollusca > Bivalvia > Cardiida > Cardiidae > Tridacna > Tridacna crocea. Next base: position 25,913,199 of record OX031069.1, read on the forward strand.
GTTTCCAGCATTTTCTTCTTTTCCCACGATGTTTCAAAAGGCTTCTTCTTCAGGGTCATTAAAACCAGGGATTGTCTGGGAAGGGGTTTATCCCATTACCACACAATCTCGACTTTTGACAACCCTGAGAAAGAAGCCTTTAGAAAACATTGTGGGAAAAGGAGAAAATGCTGGTAACCAGGATTGTCTGCTTTTCCCACAATGTTTTCTACCCTTCACAAACAAATTTCAAATTTTTGGTCTCTTTTATTTTGTTGTCTGCAAATTGCTTTCAATTTGGACTCAGGGCTGAAAAATAGTGATAAAAATAGCTGGGTCCGGGACCTTTGGCCCTTACAACATGAGGGTCTGAAGTATACTTGGGCAAGTCCGTGGTTTTTTTTCATTGTTGTGTGTGTGTTAGTGGGGAGTTGAACGGTTGCATCGTGGAACGAAACCCACGACCAACTTTCATTTCGATGTTCATGGAACCAACCCATTCTTTGTTCTCATACTTTCTATTTACCTCTAATTATGAAAGCTCTGTTCTATTTTCTGCATGTGTTTTCTGTTTCATATTTGATCAAAACCTAGGTGTGAATGTACATTTTTCCGTAAACTTTAAGTGAAAAGCGTTGACGATATATTCGTAGATTTTAACCGGCTTCACTGCATGTAACTATTACTGATGACAGGCAAACCGAGAACCAGGGAAAACTGTTGACGTTACCGTGACTTAAATAAGTCTATTTGATAGCGTCCTCAATCGTCCGGCGTACCGAAAAATCTCGAAGTGGTTCACTTACACACGAAGATGGACCTAAACAAACAGACCTGAATTTTCATTAGAATGACTATTCAAAATTGGACGATTTAAGTCATTCTGAGTTTATTTCCGACCATCAGACTTTTTACTTTGAAGACTGAACAGGTCCGACCTACATTTTGACAGGTCTGTCGGACTCTCGCCTTGTTCTTTTCCCCGGGTCCGATCTCCGTTTCAGTAGGTCCCGGGCCTCGGACCAGCGCTATTTTTCAGCTCTGAGACTAGTCCAGAAATTTGTCGTTTGGTAAAGAGTTAATTTCTGTTTGTAGGTCAGACAAATACTGACCAAGTTTTTTCCTGTTGAACCTTGATTGTTTGAAGCTGAAAGATCTTAGTATGAAGTCAATGACCTCTTGACTTCACTCATGAGGTCCTTACCAAAACATCATTTTAGACTTGTCCAAATTGGAATCATTTACAGAATGACAAAGCCAGTGTATAGCTTAGAATATGATTTCTGTCTAAACCCATTACCACACAATCCCTACTTTTGACGCCCCTGAGAAAGAAGCCTTTTGAAAACACTGTAGGAAAAGGAGAAAATGCTGGTTACCAGCATTTTCTCCTTTTCCCACAGTATTTTCTACCCTTCCCAGAACAAATTTCAAATTTTCAGTCACCTTTATCTTGTGGTCTGCAAATGCATTCAATTTGAACCAGTCTAAAATTTTGTCATGTGGTAAAGAGTTAAAAATAATGGAAAAAATTGTGGGAAAAGGAGAAAATACTGGCTACCAGGGTTACAGATCTCCTCTCAGGATCAGAATTCTTTTTCTTACTTTTTCTGCAGAGCATAAAGCTGCTTATGGAGTAATCATTAGCTTGCTTGCAAGTATTAACCTTGAACTTTGATTGGTTTATCTAAATACATTCTTCATATTAACACTTTTCCATTTTGTCCTTTCTTTTAACACATTGCCACTCAATTCAGAGTTTGTAAAGGAAAGCTATGGAAAACATTGTGAAAAGGAGAAAATGCTGATTGCCAGCATTTTTTTTCTTTTCTCACAAAGTTGGAATCTAAGGTAATTTTAATCATTTATGCCACTTCTAATTTTGTTGCAAACAAAATGCTTCGAATTTGACAAGTGTACATGCTTGTTGTTTGATAAAGAGTTTATGACCCTGTCAAAGGAAAGGGGCTTTTTAAAACATTATAGTGAAAAGAGAAATGCATTTTCTAACCCGCTAAGCTTTTCTTAATACTACTTGTGTTGTCACGGCTGTGAGGTAGAGTGTCGGCCTCTTAACCATAAGGTCCTGAGTTCGATACTTGGGAGTGGGTGTCAACTTTGGGATTTTCATTGGCCCACACATTTGGCGAGAGTACTGGTGTAGTTCCCAGGAAGCGGAATCGAGAGAGATTAGTATAAGTTGTTAGAACTTGTTTCTCAATCGATGTAAAAAAATAAGTTTAAACTCCAGGGAACTTCATTTCACGTGCACAAATTTCATTTTGTTTTTTTCCATACTTAGATTTTTTCAGTCGTAAGAAGTCCGAACTTTGACCTTTAATCTCAAGTTGAATTCATTTAAGACAGCAATATTTTAGGCTTGTCAAAGCGTAAAACATTTGCAGGAGACAAATTGAATGTAGAATTAGTTTCAGCAATCAAATTTGTCTTTAACCCTTTACGGGTAAGACACAATATAGGGATCATTTGAAAAAATTGGTTGTTATGTCAAGTTATTTTATATTTACACCAGTCCTACATCAGTGAAACCTATGTGTAATCATTTGTTAGTGTATGTTCAAGTCTCAGCCAAAATTTGAGCACTTAAGATCAAAAGGCCTCCGAGATATAACATGAAACATACCCCCAAAATGGTACTTTTTTTGCGTTATGTTGTTGCACTTAGAATTTCACTCTTTTTTCAATTTGCACTACTTGTTAAATATTCTGGTAAGTGCTCAGTAGGTATATTCAACAGATAGTAAAATTATCAAGGATTAATTTGATGTTTGATTTGTTAAAATTGGTTAAAGAATATGAAAAATACGACAAAAACTGTAAATGTAGTAGCATGTTATGCAAATTTAATCTAGAATATCTCTTGTTTGTTATAGGATGAAAAAACCTTCTTAATACAACTTTTTTCAGTACTTTTTGTTATAGAATTACAACTATGACAAGGTTGATCAACATGGAAAAGCATTTGGAAGTGTTATTAACAAAAAAAAATTTTCATGATTTTTTCAAATGTACAAAATGCCTTTTCAGAAAAATAGTAGAGTCCGTAACCATGTAAAATTCAGTGGATATAAGTCTCTAAAGATACTTCACAGCAATTCATTATTCACTCATGATCTACACAGATTTCAGAAAATACATTCGACAACATCTTTCCCCTAAGACAAAGCGGTTAACCAACTTTAATGGTTACGGACTCTACAAAAAATGTGTAGTGTCCGTAACCTTAAAAAAAGCCCCAGTTTTCCTCATTTTTTTTGCCCCACTTAAAATCACAAATTATGTTTTAATGTTTTTTTTTCATCAAATATAGCATCCCTTGTTTATTTTGAGGATCATGATTGGTGATGTAATACAGTAAATCTCCTTGATTGTATCATATCTATAAACACCATTTTTTCCACTGTGGCATCACTGTAAATAGTTTAGTCATAGAAAATCTATTCAAATGATTCATTATAAATCAGTTTGTTTTATCAGTTTAATATGGTTCCAACATTAGAAAACACCAAAGTTTTCCAGCTAATAAGTTAATAAAGTTAAGTTTATTTCCCATCTTTCTTTACCAATAATTGTGTAGTGTCCGTAACCAAATTATTATAAAACTAAAATTATACTTTTGCTGCACAAAAAAACAAAATTTAGCTGTCTTTTACATTCTGTAGGTAACATTACTAATTGAGAAAGCTTTATTGGCACAATTTATATTTTCAAGATACATTTTGTTGAAATGGTAGTTTTCTCCTTTAATATCATTCATTGAGAATAATTGCAGTATTTTATAAGCGTCAGTAACTATATATCCATTATTCAGACAGGATACAATTCCAAATAAAATACCAGAACATGTTCTTTACACAGATGATAATAAAGAATGGTGTGAAAGTTACGGACACTACATGATTTAATATATAGTATATATGTATCAAATATTTTGACATTAAGTTACACAGAAATAATAATAACATAGCTTTTGTTAATTGATTTTGATAACACTTACAAGCCAGACGTTGAAACTTACTTTAAGGCCAAAATCAATTACAATATACTGTTTAACATGAACATAATTTAGATGCCTACAAATTGAGGGCTAAGTGCAAAACTATTGTAACTAAAAACCCATCTTAAACGCCCAAGTTTAGAGGCAAATTTGACTCCTTAGTAAACAATGTAAATTTAGGTGCCATTGCTCATGATGAGCAATGGTGTGCCATTGCTCATGATGAGCAATGGCACCTAAATTTACATTGTTTACCGAAGAAAACATCTTATAACCTCCTATAAAGGAGTCAGTTGTGCCCCTAAACTTGGGTTTTTAGATTGGTTTTGAGTTACAACAGTTTTGGACTCAAAATGTTCTTTTTACTTACTTTGTCTGGTGTTCATTTGCTGGTTGATTGGAGTTTAATGCCCCTTTCAACATCTATGTTATATCACAGCATCCCATGTTTTCCTGGCTTACTCACACCAGTACTTACACAACCTTCTTTCCATGTCGCTGACAACTTTCCCACTTGATACAGAGGCGGGAGGTGAAATTGAACATTTTACACTTTGTTTTTGAGCCCAAAGAAATAACAGACATTTCCAAAAGTTGATGAAAGACTATAAATATGTTTATTTTCATTAAAGATGGCCCTTCAGATTTTGGGACGAAAATTTTACAAAAATGCAAAAAAATCATCCTTATACTCCCAAGGCCTTTTAATTTTCATTCATAGTAGTTGAAAACCGTCCAACAACACGAGAAATTAGAGATTTACTAAGGCCCAGGTTGACACCAACGGGAGACACATTCTATTTTTAGCTGATCAGTTCGCTCATTTACTTACAGGAATACACAGAAGAAGCTTCAAACATAGCGTCCGAAGAAGACATTATGTTTGTTATGATAGGGAATTTAAGCGTTATGAGTCACGTGCCAGTCACTTGACATTCCCACAATGCTTTATTGATTTTTGGCGCGAATTCTAAAAATAGCTTAAGAGGCTACGTAGCCTTTTAAGGGAATATTATCAAAAGAAAAAAAAAATGTAATTCTATGAATCTTAATCATTGATGGTTTGTATTATTTTTTCATATGAATGTGAGTGATATATATATTTTTTAATTTAGTGAGATGTAAAAATTCTAAATGCCCACCTTTAAAGGAAAATGCGTAGTGTCATGAACAGATTTATCTGTATTAGAACTATCATGTGCCCAAAAAAAGAACCTTTACTAATAGTTTTCATGTTTATTCCCACAGAAATAGGTATATGAGAACATAATATGATATCATTCATACGAAAAACAGATAGTTGTCAAAGAGTTCATTTCTTTTTTCTGCATTGTTCATATTTATATTTGCAAAAATTACTGATATACAGGGATTTTTTTTTAATTATATCATAAATTACATAATAAAGTATTGAAACAAGCACAGTTCAATACAAATTTCAAGATAATAGACAGATTTGCCTTTGTCATATATTCATGTAGAGTCCGTAACCAAACTTACACCTTTTTCGTTTTCAAAATTTGAATCGATATAAACAGAGTCTGATAAAACTTATTTTATTTCTGTATGTTGATTATACGTTAAGCTTCAAGTTTTGTGTAATAACAGTGTCTAAAGATGAGAACTGTATTTTTGAGCAGAGTTGAAACATGGCAATTTTTCAGCAATATTTTTTGCAAGATTTCTTGTAAGGATTATGAGATGTAATTATCATTTTGGGTTGTATTTTTTGTTTCATACAAGTTAAAAATATGAGGAAATTTGAACTGTATGACATAGAAAAAAAGAAAAACATAATTTCAAGTATTTTATTGATGTTATATCCCTGTGTAGTGTCCGTAACAAGCTCTAGAAGGTCAATTTGTCTGCTAAAAAAAAATGTATTTCGTGCACAGCAATCTACAAGATATTTTGGTTTCTTGAACTTAAAGCATAGTACTAATTGAAAAACTACTTCTTTTGTCAATTAAGGGACCTTCATTTTTCACCCCCAAGTGCAACACTACTGTTCCCTATATTGTGTCTTACCCGTTACCATACAATGCCGACTTTTAACGACCCTGATAAAGAAGCTTTTTGAAAACATTGTGGGAAAAGGAGAAAATGCTGGTAACCAGCATTTTCTTCTTTTCTCACAATGTTTTCTAACCTATCAAAGAAAAATTGCACCATTTTCGGTACAATGAAATTGTTGTCTGCAAAGGCTTTCAATTTAAACAAGCCTCAAATTTTGTTGTCTGGTTAACATTGTGTAAAATAGAAAAAATACTAGTTGTCTGCATTTCCTCCTATTCACATGGTGTTTTTGAACTCTCCTTTTTCCATGGGGTTGTTAATCCTTAGAATGCAGAATAAATGACATGGACCTTTTCTGTTAGACAAAGCAGCCAAAATATTGGAATTTCATGGGTGTTTTGGTCACAGTATCAAGCAAGGCAGTGGACAGTCTGAGAGAGGATCCAATATCAGACTGCGTGTTCTGTGCAGTCTGATCTTGATCTACACTGGCCACAAAAACAATTTAAGTTGGTTCTAGGACTTGAAGGGCTAAGGAATGTGATTGATTGTAAAGGGTTCAACAACCTAAGAAAGAGATTAATATAGGAATCTATTTGTAAAGGAAGGAAAAACAAATAAAATGAACATTATTTATCTTAGAATCTTTGACTGAATGAGAGGATTAGTGCATAACAAATTGATCAGTAGCCCTTGAGAGCTGAAGTAAATGTTTGTGTAATAGGGTTACAATTTTGTTTGTTGAAGTGGCCAGTGGTTTTATTACTCTAAATCAGAGCCCAAGACAGAGGGAGTGATTTTGAGTTCAAACTTGAAAACATTAATAATTTCTCCCTTAGCCCCAAGACCCTATGTTGTGGGTTCTCATTGAAATTGTCTCATTGAGATGATTCAAATGAGTACCAACAACATAGGTTTTCAAAGAGAAATAATGGATTTAGAATACCATCACTCCCTCTTATCAGGAGCTCTGCTAAACTCCATTACCAATCCCATGTTTTAACTCTGTACCACACAGCAGTATTTTAGAATTGGTTAACTCCGTACCAAACAATCCTAGGCTTTTATGACTTTGTAAAAGAAGCCCTTTGAAAACATTGTGGGAAAAGGAGAAAATGCTGATAGCCAGCATTTTCTCCTTTTCCCACAATGTTTTTCACCCTTCCCAAACAAATGCATAATTTTTGAGTCACTTTAAATTTGTTGTCTGCTAATGTCTTCAATTTGGAACACTTTAAAATTTTGTCGTCTGGTAAAGAACGCAAAAAGAAGGCATAAGAAATTAAATGGGACTAAAATGAATGGGCTTCGTTTTCCCTCAGTGTTTTCAAAAGTCTTCTTCCTTTTGGTTGTTTCTTCCTTAGGGCTGTTTACACTTTTGCTTGTACGGTAAAGGGTTAAAGAAATTAAGCAATGCCCGTAGCCTCTAGGTTGACTGTCTTTCTATCTTTGGGTCTGTGCATCCACAATTTGGTTACACATTGTAGAGGCAGCCATTACAGGTATTCTTGCTTTGACTCACATTGCTGCAGCAGATTATGATTAGAAATAAATCTATTGTTGGAAAAGGAGCAATTCCAAGCAAAGATGTTGTGTGCTACATGTACATAGGCATTATAACAATAAAAGATCTGTCACCTGTAAGGTAATAGGTTTAACTTTAATGTATCACAACAATACATTTTGAGATATTTTGAAGCAGAGATAAAGAATATGACAAAAGAAAAACGGATTATTATGTATATATTGTGTGTTCATCCATCACAATTTTTTGCCAACGTTCACATACCATATATCTCCTTATATAAGCACCTTCCCTTATAGTAGGCACCTTCCCTTATAGTAGCTCCCTTACCAGAAAAACACCTATAATTATCATGAAAAGAAAAAGTACATTAATTGATTAAGAAATGACAATATTTGAAGAATTTGATTGAGTATTTCCTCTAATCTCATTAATATTTCCTCCTAACAATTATTAAAACACAAAGAAATACAAAACTGGACGGACTTAGTGCTTTCCAAATTGGGAACGATATTGTAGGCTCCCTATCTCTGTTTTGCATTACAAGCCCTCTATAGCTTTTATCATGGGAAATAAAGTACAGTGTACTTCCCTCTTCTTTCATTCCTGAATTATGAACGTTGTGGTGATCATTAACCCATTACGGTTTACCACACAATCCCTACTTTTGACGACCCTGAGAAAGAAGCCTATAGAAAACAGTGGAAAAAGGAGAAAATGCTGGTACCCAGCATTTTCTCCTTTTCCCACTGTGTTTTCTACCCTTCACAAAACAAATTTCAAAATTTAGTTTTCAGTCACTTTTGTTTTGTCTGCAAATGCTGTCGAATTTGACATGCCTAAAATATTGTCGATTGATAATAAGTTAAACAGGTACATGAAACAAAATTGTAGACTTGTCCTTAATTTAAAACATTTGCAAAACTTCAAAATAGATTTGGCTTAGTTGATGATATTATTTGTGGGTAATGGGATCTAGAAATTATTAAGGGGAATAAAGAAATTGCTGTATACCAGCTTTTTCTCCTTAAAAAATTCTTCCATTGGCTCAGTAAAACATGGGATGGTAGAGGCTTCCAATAGCTGGACGATAAAATACTGGTCAGTCATTGCACTTTAGCTGTCCTTAAGCAAGACCTATTTTTGCAACTGGTTGCTGGTTGCTCAGTCCCAAGGACTGAAGAACGATCTTTTAAAACTTCAACCCTTTCCCACGACCTTGAAAAACGAGCCTCTTCAGGCCTCTGCCAACTATCAGAAATTGGGGAGAAGTGACTTCTCCTTAGTCTGAGAATTGGGAGAAGTTTTTCAAAATGGGGAGAAGTGGTCAGACTTTGGGGAGAAGTTCGGACGGACATCAAAAAATTGATTGGCCGAAATAGAGGGAATTCACAACACCTTAACAATATAACAAATTAATAAAATTACAAATCATGTGAATCTAAATGGAATGAAATTATTTTATGCTTTTTATCTTTTTTCATGATCAGTGTACTTAATCAAAACATACTTACTCATAGTTTGCCATGCCAAATTCATGTATATTTACCTTTAGGATTAAATAAAATATCATGGAAAGAAATGATAATGGAAAGAGAAAGTAGTGCTAGTTGAGTATTAAATAGTTTCTCCTTGCACATTTTTCTTTTCAAAATTTTTTGAACACTAGACTATTTGTTTCCAGTCCTGAAAATAGTTTTTTGCTAAAAATCATTCTCATTCCCAAATTTAATATACATTGTAATACAAATGTAACATGTATACCTATCAAATTGACAGCATTTGCAGCTGGCAAATACCGGTAGATAACCGCTCAAAGGCTGTAACTAATGTTTGATATAGTCTGTCAAATGTAGAAAGCTAGCTTACTTCCAACATATTCTCATATTGCCACGATGTTTTTAACTTTCTCTTGGTAAGTTAGACCCAGTTTCAGCGTGCGAGAGACATCAAAAATATAGCTGTCTGATTACCGTTTGTAAATTGTAAATAAAACCATCGTTCAACAACTAACACCCAATTTACTTTCAAAGCCTTGTAGATCGGTGGTTCGCGGCCCAATCAAGGAAATATTATAAAATCAACGGAATACCTAGATGTATCTAGAATAACATTTTTTTTTAGGTAGCATCATAGAATATGTTCGATTTTATCTAAATGCTGTTGCAGTGACGAGCTACCATTTTGAAGTTGAATCATGTGACTTAGCTAAAATTCTCCGAAAGCCTTATAACGTGATACTATATTGGCGCCAAATTATAGTCACATGATTTGAAAATATTGCCACATGATGTAGGAGATGTCCTAAATACGTTATCATATTTGTTCGTTTGGAAAACTGCGAGTAATAACAAATTTTAATGGATGGAGTAAATGGTGATAAGCAAGTAGGTACCGATTCCATCGTTTTCAAAACTGGAATATTTCAATCCATTTAAAACTTTGGGAATAAAAGTTGACGAAGAAAGACCAATATCCGGGGTAGGACTTTCACAGTCATATCGTTACTAAATTTAGAAAAGCATGTTTCAAAAATAGAGGTCCGACAAACACCGGTAGGCGGCACTGATATTTGTCAATAATAGGGGATTATCCCATGGTGTCGTAAAGTTAATTAACAATGACTTGTCAATCAGACTCTCGGTATGTTGTAAACTAATTAAACTTGCTGATTGGGCACTAATTGTTAATCGGGTATGGCACATGCTAACTTGGTAGATTAGACACAGGGAGCTTTGTCAATATACGCGAGGCGACTTCCCGATTTTTTCAGGTGACTTGGACTTCGCTTTTCTTGGCGAAATGAGCAAAGTTTTTTTAAATCGGGCGACTTCTTTGCCCAAGTCGCCCACTCGGCAGAGGCCTGCTCTTAAAAGCATTGTAGGAAAAGGAGGGAATGCTGGTGACCAGTATTTTCTCCTTTTCCCACAATATTTTCTACATAATCAGTCAGAAATCATCATATTAACAAGGTTTGATTTTTTGTCTGCAGATATTTTGAATTTGGTTCAGTCCAAAAATTTGTTGCCTGCCCGGGTGGCTCAGTGGTGAGCGTGTCGTGTCAGACTCATGACCTGGAGGTTGTGAGTTCGATACCCTGTTGAGGCGAACTTTCTTTGTGGCGTATTTTTGCCTCTCATCTCTGCTGAAGCATGTGAGAAAAGTAGTGGCTTTGGAAAGAAAGTTGTGATAGTACTGGTACATGTATGAGAAACACCTGTGCATCATCGATCGCCATGATATGACCTTAGCTGTTAAAGTGGTGTTAGACCCCAATACAACCAACCAACCAACCAACCAAAGATTTATTGTTAACTCTTTACCAAACAACAATTCTAGACTAGTCCAAACTGGAAGTAATACTTGCAGACGACAAAACTAATGTGACTCAAAAACTGAAAATTGTTTAGGGAAGGAAGAAAAACGTTGTGGGAAAAGGAGAAAATGCTGGTAAACTGCATTTTGTCCTCTTCTCACAATGTTTTCTACCCTTCCCAAACCAAATTTCAATTTTTCAGTCACATGTATAATGTATTTGGTCGTCTGCAAATGCTTTCAAATTGGACTGGTCTAAAATTTCTTGGTGGTAAAGAGTTAAAGCCTGAAGTGGATCTCTTGCCTTTTGTACTTGCATAAAAAGTGTGAGAAACAAAAGTAATAAGCTCGTTACCATGTGACCAAATTTTAGACTCAGCCAAAGTTGAAAGACTGCACACAGTGATGAGGTGAATCATCGTTTAGATGATGGGATTTATTTTTGAAGAATAAAAATCATTGTTGGAACATGAGAAAATGCTGGTAATTAAATTATCAAGATGATTCCTTTTCCCAAAATATTTACAAAAGTCCTTTTTTCCTTGGCTGTATAGCTGCAGGATTATCAGAGGGTTAACTTTTGCCAAACATTAAAGTTTTAGGTCGGTAGACCTTGCCTTGTCTGGATGATAATTAGACACAGAATTGGCCTATGTGTGTCAAATTTAACACAAACATTCCTCTTGAAGTGTAGATGATCTCTATTGATTTTGAGGTCAATCAGTCAAAGGTCAAGGTCACAGTGACCGTCAACATGTTGATATAAAAACCAAACCTTGTCCAGATTATATCTAGACACAGAATTGAATTAGGTTCGTCAAATTTGGCACAGACGTGTGTCTTGGAGTGTAGATGATCCCTATCGAATTTCAGGTCAATCGGTCAAATGTCAAGGTCACAGTGATTGTCAATATATTAGGGATGGCAATGAGTATTGATTTTATTACTGGAGTACTGGGTCATTCTTCTGATCGAGTACTCGGTTACTCGGACGATTTTTACTACATTTTTATACTAAAATTTCAGAGCAAGATCAGTATTTTTTGTGTCCCAAAGAATTGGAAACAGTGAAAATCTATTCAACAAAAAATCTTGATCCGTTTGACACCCTTTGTTTACAAGCATTTATTTCACGTTCTACACACATAACATCATAAGCATGCTTCCCAACCCACCACGATTTCAAAGGGAGTTTCCTGATTCAAGACCTAAAAATCTAATCACCTGACAGACTATTTAAACCCCAATTCAAAAAAATTTCTGATATAAGTGTATAAAGGGTGTGATAAAGCTTGTATCTCAAATACATCTGAGGTTGCCATGGAGTTGACAAGCATGTATTTCATGGTCAATCGGGTTCATTCTTTATAAATAGAAATCAACATTCAGTAATCTAACCGAGTTTTATCGATCGAAGATCGACGAACCAATCAAATTTGAGAACGAGTCGAGCAGGTCCTTGTCAGTGGAATTTACATCATTCACCCCACGTAAGCAGGTAAATTATATTATGATTTTACCAAAAAACGCAAAATAACAATCTTCATCGTTGTCCCAGGATATAGACAATAATGAGTTACAAGTTAATCATCAATGAAAACAATGGAAAAAAGCCAAGTTTGGGACTGTTTAATGCACAAATTGACCACTGGAATTCCAATCCGTCTAAAAATAGACCAACCTGCATATGAACGTATGTTTTATGAAATCAATGGCATGCTTTTTAATGTCGGCATTGTTTGACTTGTTAGCGGTCAGTGACCTAGAGTTCGCGAGTGTGTCTTGTCTGATCATAAGTTTTGGGACTGCTTATAAAATAATTATTTTTTATAGACCTTAGTATTGGAATGCGAAAAAAAAAATATACAGTATATATTTTACTATCCCAAAAATTAAAGCAAAATAAGGTAGGTATACAACAGCACGTTGGCGATCACAAGGTACGCACGATCCCTAAATAAGTTTCACAGTCAAACTGTGAAGATTAAGGATAATTACTTTCTCCTCCCTAATTAGACCATAGTAGCCGGCCTCTGATTTACTGAAATTACGAAAACTTTAATGATTAGCGATTAACGTGAACGGTTTATCGTTATAATTGACACGTTTGTTGTTTATTACAAACACATGTCAAATTGAGAATTGTTTGACTATCTTTTGGTAACTTTCGCACTTATGCAACGATGTTTTGATTATGTTTAATCGGCTGCAGTGTTTGTTTTGCAAAGAAATTTTTCCTCGGGATGCAAAATGGTACATTTTTAGCTCCACTGGCCGAAGGCCAGCGGGCTTATGTCATGGCCCGTTGTCCGTCGTGCGTGCGTGCGTGCGTCCATCCGTCCGTCCGTCCGTGCGTTAACTTTTTCTTTAAACATCTTCTTCTCTGAAACTACCCATCCAATTTTGATGAAACTTCACAGAAATGATCCTGCCATGGTCCTCTTCAGAATTTCTTGAAAGAATTTAATTCCTTCAAAAACTCTGGTTGCCATGGCAACAAAACTGAAAAATTTTGAAAATCTTTGAAAATCTTCTTGTCTGAAACCGTAAGGCCTAGAGCTACCAAATTTGGCATGTAGCTTTATCTAGTGGCCCTCTACCAAGTTTCTTCAAATTATAGCCCTGGGGTCAAAATTGGCCCCGCCCCGGGGGTCACAAGTTTTACATGGGCTTATTTAGGGAGAACTTTTAAAAGTCCTCTTCTACCTAGGTATAAGGCCTAGGGCTATCATATTTTGGATGTTGTTTTATTTAGTGAACCTCTACCAAGAGTGTTTAAATTATAGCCCTAGGGTCAAAATTGGCCCTGCCCCGGGGGTCACAAGTTTTACATGGGCTTACATAGGGAGAACTTCAGAATTCTTCTTCCATCTAGGCATAGGGCCTAGGGCTACCAAATTTGGCATGTAGCTTTATCTAGTGGACCTTTACCAACAGTTTCCAACTTATAGCCCAGGGGTCAAATTTGGCCCCGCCCCGGGGGTAACAAATTTTACATGGGCTTACATAGGGAAAAACTTTCAAAATCTTGTCGCATCTAGCTATAAGGACTAGGGCTGTCAAATTTTGCATGTAGCTTTATCTAGGGGGTCTCTACCAAGGGTGCCCAAAAGTATAGCCCTGGGGTCAAATTTAGCCCCCGTCACAGGGGATCACAAGTTTTGCATTGGCTTATATAGGGAAACTTTAATAATCTACTTGTACATAGCCATAAGGCCTAGGGCTACCAAATTTTGCATGTAGCTTTATCTAATGGGTTTCTATCAAGAGGGCCATAATTTTAACTTTGGGGGTCAAGTTTGACCCCATCCCAGGGGTCACAAGTTGTACATTGGCTTTATAAACCTGTCTCATGGGTCACATATATTTACAGGGCCTTTTATTGAGCAAACTTGTTGTACAGGGCTTTTTATTGGGCAAGATTCAAAAATCTCTGTGTTTATAACCACACATTCTAGTTTCATATTGTAGGTCTGGGGTCAAAATTGGCTCCATCCAGGGATCACAAGTTTAACATGGGCCTCAAGATATAGTCACTTTAATTTATACATTAATCAAGGGAAATAACTCTTTTTATGAAAGATAAAGTTTGGTACTATTTACCTCCCTTGATTATCAAACTGCATTGATACATGATTGGTGCTAGACATTAAGTTTTTTGATAGAAAATATTCTGTTTTCAAGTGTTATTCATTTTTTTGATGCTAATATTTATGCTTACATGAGGTGAATAATAAATTCAGAGTAAGGTTTCTATCATTCAGCTTATTTTTCCAAGGATTTTACCTTTCATGCTAATGAATTAACCTGCTTGTACTGCCTGACAGCGTTCATTGTTTTTGAAAGCCCTCTTTTTCATGGTCATGAACACTTCAATTTGTGTGGTAAAGGGTTAAAAAGCCAGTGGAGCGATACAGGGCCATCATGGCCCTCTTGTTGTAAAAAATACCGAGTACTTGATTATCAAATCCCGTAATCGATACTCGGACGTTCGATCGAGTACCCGGTTAACCGGTTACTTGTTGCCATCCCTACAATATATTGATATGTATAGACCAAACCTTGTCCAGATGACAACTAGACACAGAAAAGACCTAGGTTCTTCGAATTTGGCACAGACATTTGTCTCTGATTATAGATTGGAGTGTGGATGATCCCTATTGATTTTTGGGTCGATCAGTCAAAGGTCAAGGTCATAGTGGCCTTCAACAAATAACGAAGGTTTGTCAAATTTGGCACAAACATTTTTCTCGGAGTATAGATGATACCTATCAATTTTGAGGTCAATCAGTCAAAGATCAAGGTCACTGTTAAGTGGACTTCAACATGTTGATATATAGACCAAACCTTGTCTGGATGATAACTAGACACAGAAATGACTTATTTATATTCTGTACAGATATTCATCTCAGAGTGTAAATGATCCCAATTGATTTTGAGACTAATACATGTAAGGTAAAGGTCACAGTGGCCTTTAACTTAATGATATATAGACTAAACCTTGTCCAGATGATAACTTGACACAGAGTTGACCTAGGTCTGTCAGATGTGGCACAGACATTCGTTTTGGAGTGTAGATGAACCTTATTGATTTGAGGTCAATTGGTCAAAGGTCAAGGTCACAGTGACTGTCAGCATTTTAATACCGTATAAGTACTTTTTTCTGCGGGGTCCAAAATCTACGGATTTTCAAAAAAACAAGGGGTTTAAAATTCTGCGTACCTTTTTTCTGCGGTAATGAACCTGATTAAAAAAAGGATTAAATTATTGCGCTTTATTTTGATGAAGTACCGGTACCAGCGTCCATTTTGGACAGGTATAGATCTACTCCATAAAATGTATTTCGGTTGTTATCGTCTTCAATGAAAAGGATGATATTCATGTATATGTATAACACACACACATTTTTTTTTTAATATGAATTAATAACTATTTCATTCATTGCAATGCCATATCTATTTCTGTATCAGATCCAGAGAACACGTTCTTCTATTGCTTCCAAGATCCGTGCCGATCTGAATCCGTTGGAGTTTAACCCATTTTAATTCGACACTTCTTGGTGCATTTTGACCCCCCATTTTGAGACAAGCTCTTTCAAAATAGTTATGGATAAGTGAACTGGGTCAATTGGTACCTCATCGGACCCATTTTCCCTAATCTGGGCCACAATCTTTTCCGAATATCAATTATCAAAGGAAGATTTCAGCTTGGCTTTAACTGTCTCAAAATAATATTGGGGGAAAGGGTATAAATGGTTGGATGTGTGAAACTAACAATAGTATAACCTTTGTTTTCTACCCGTAGGCGATGTCATAACGCCATGCATATACCGTAAAGCGCGAATAATAGATCGCACCTACCAAACTGTAAATTAACTGTACAGTTATCATTAAGACTGGTTTAAAATGTATGCAGGAG
Source organism: Tridacna crocea (assembly GCA_943736015.1). Lineage (NCBI taxonomy): Eukaryota > Metazoa > Mollusca > Bivalvia > Cardiida > Cardiidae > Tridacna > Tridacna crocea. Next base: position 25,929,470 of record OX031069.1, read on the forward strand.
AGCTCTAGTATTTTGAAAACAGTGTGGGAAGGCAGAAAATTTATTGCGATAATCATATTGTTTTAATACAGTATACAGGTAGTCAAAGCCATTAAATATAGAGAGTAGGAAACAGTAAAAAGACGAGTTTGATAATACACATGTAATTTACACATGTCCCAACAAAACAACAACAACAAGTAAAAGAACGACGACGACGATGGAATCCTTCTTTTTATTTGGACTAAATTTTTGCGTCTTTTAAATCTGCGCTCCTGCATGGTCCCGCAGATAAAGCAGAAATAAAGTCACCGCAGAAAAAAGTGCTTATACGGTATATAGACCAAACCTTGTTCTGATGATAACTAGACACAGAATAGACCTAGGTTCTTCAAATTTAGCACAGACATTTGTGCGGATGATAACTAGACCCAGAATTGACTTAGGATCTTCAAATTCTGTACAGATATTCATCTCAGGTGTGTAAATGATCCCTCTTGATTTTGAGACTAATCCATTTAAGGTCAAGGTCACATTGGCCTTCAACTTAATGATATATAGGCCAAACCTTGTCCAGATGACAACTAGACACAGACTTGAGCTAGGTCTGTCAGATTTGGCAGACTTTATGTTGGAATGTATATGATCCTTTATTGATTTTGAGGTCAATTGGTCAAAGGTCAAGGTCACAGTGACAGTCAATATGTTGATATATAGACTAAACCTTGTTCTGATGATAACTAGACACAGAATTGACCTAGGTTCTTCAAATTTAGTACAGACATTTGTCTCGTAGTGTAGATTATCCCTATCGATTTTGAGATTAATCCATCAAAGGTCAAGGTCACAGTAGCCTTCAACTTAATGATAAAGCTTGCCTAGATAACTACATGTGCACACAGAATTGACATGGGTCCTTCAAATTCTGTACATAAGTATACTTCTTGGAGTGTATGTGATCCCTATCGATTTTAAGGTTAATACGGAAGGTCAAGTTCAGAGTGACCACCAGATGATTCAGGGCCCACCCTGCTGTTTGTCACTTGAGCCATTTGCTGAAAAAAAAATAAAGTGTATCAAAAATTACCATATGTCGCTCAACTTGTGGCTCCAATTATTTACTCGGGTATTATCGGGACGTAGTAAGCATTGAAGTCGACATCGAACACATGTTTTGATATCAGTTAATGAACTGTGCCACTTCCTTTATTAATGTAGTAGTAAGGTGGGGGGGGGGGGGGGGAGACATGACTGTTTTACAAACAGACATCTTATTTTTATTTAAAGGGTAGTAAAGGTTGCAGAAAAGGAGAAAATGCTTGTAACCAGCATTTTCTCCTTATCCCCTACAATATTTTAAAAAGCCTGCCTCCCAAAGGTTGGTAAACAGTGCTCTCAATAAGGGACCATTTCAGGAATTTTTGTAATTCCATGTTCAAATTTCAGGAATTTTTTTTTAAAAATCAGGAAATTTTTTTCCACCTCGGTCAATGTGGTCTTGAGCTTAGATTTATTTAGATTGTGTTGCGGAATGGCCAACCTTATGTTGTGGTTACTGTAAATTTTTATCCAGGAAGACATGTCTTAGAATAACCATACAATGGGGGTTAAAAAAAAAAAAGGAAATCAGAATTACCTCCCTTTTCTGAAAAAAGAACAAAATATCAACAAATATCTTCAAGATGGACATCAAATAAATTTCTGGTTGATCAGAAATGTGCAAAAATATTATACCAGTATAAATCCTTATTTATCAATTAATAAGAAATTCCATTCCATTTTGCGCTAGAAGTGTTAGGATGGTAATAATTGAAGAATTATAACCATATCCATGTTTCATAATTGTTAAAATGACGTGTTGCACAACAGCCTGTTTCTTTCGTCATTTGTTTCAAACCAAGTGAACATGCGAAACCATCCATCTTGCATTTTGATGTGTATGAATTTCTTTCAGTTTCCTAGTGGATTATGGAAGACGCGTATTTCAGACAGACGTGAATTCCTTCGTAACGACGATCAAGTCGCACAATGATTCTTTCAAAAAAAAAAAAAACTCCTTTAGTACGCTGCATAATTCCCGAAAGAAATGCGTAACGAAACTACAAGCTGCTGATTTTTTAAAGAGTCGGACAAATAATTAGTAGATCTATTAGATCTACTCGATTATTTGAATTTCTTTCATGTTGCATTTTTGCAAACAAACAACATTCCCCGATCTTCGATTGCATGCCTCTATTAATTGCATTTGTCCATTAATTTCTATCGCTGCAGTCAAATTAAAGACGATTGATTACTAAGCGATCTTAAATTGATGGACCAATTAAACATGTACCATAATCCGGTCATAAATTGGATAAACAATCGCATATGTGTATTTGTCATCTGTACACCGTAATCTGGATCACCAAAACGCTTTAACATGGCTATAGAGGCTCTTTGTAAAGCGCCTTCCTTACATTGAATGGACGTTATCGAAGTTTTCCACACGCGTCAAACCCTTTGTGCATTACAAAACAAAACGTCCGGGTTGAAATTCTCGGACTTTTTTGTCATAATATGTACGTTAAAAAAACGTCCGACTTTGAAAATGCCGACGTTTTTTCTAAAAATTTGGACGTAATGTACGTCGACGTCCGCTTATTGAGAGCACTGGTAAAACTGGGGATTATATGGTTAACCCTTTCCCAAACAAATTCCTGGTTTTTACGGGTCAGGAATAGAAGCCTTTTGAAAACATTGTGGGAAAAGGAGAAAATGCTGGTAACCAGCATTTTCTCCTTTTACCACAATGTTTTCTACTCTACCATATAGAAAAATCATCTTTTTAGCAACTGTTAATTTCTCATTTGCAAAATGTTTTCAATTTGGTCTTGTCCAAAATTTGCTGTTTGGGAAAGGGTTAATGGCTGTACCCAATGAAAAGACTGTATAATGATGAACAATCTGTCATATAAAACCAAGAGGTGGGGTCCATGTCAAAAACCACAATAATTTTGTTATTTTCTTTGTCATTATTTTTGACAAATTAACCCATTACCACACAATCTCTACTTTTGACGCCCCTGAGAAAGAAGCCTTTTGAAAACACTGTGGGAAAAGGAGAAAATGCTGGTAACCAGCATTTTCTCCTTTTCCCACAGTGTTTTCTACCCTTCCCAGAACAAATTTCAATTTTTCAGTCACCATTATTTTGTCGTCTGCAAATGCTTTCAATTTGGACCAGTCTAAAATTTTCTCATGTGGTAAAGAGTTTAAGTCTACCTCAGTAGTACTGTGTGAGATACACAGGATTCTTTATTATTCGTTACTGGCTGTATAATCACTCATTATCGCCCGAGAGAAATTTGCAGGAAAGGAAATTGGAAAAATATTGCTGAAGAGAACATTCAAATAAAATATAGATGGAAAAGAAATATGAACCAACACTATAATAGGCAACAAATACCAAACTGAATGGATGTAAATGATCAGTAAAACCTGACATAGTGGAGACTTTTTTTACCTCTTAAGTCTTTACCACACAATCCCGATTTTAACGACCCTGAGAAAGAAGCCTATCGCAAACATTGTACCCACCATTTTCTCCTTTTCCCACATCATTTTCTAAGGGGATCATCAATGAAATCCCTGATTTTGAATCACAAAGTTGGGGGAGCGTCTTATAAGCAAAAGAGTCCTATAGTCGAGCATAATACGGTAATTGATTGACCCATCACCACAGAGTTGCCAGTTTTGCTGAGGAAGAAATTTCATGAAATTAATGTGGATGAAAGGGAAAAGGCTGGTAAACAACATTTTCTCCTCTTCCCACAATGATTTTTACTAGGGATGGCAACGGTTAGTAAATTTGCTAACCAGTTAACCGTTCAATCTTTCGATCGGTTAACAGGTTAACCGAACAACCATATAAAATCATGCAAGATGAAGGTACCTGGTCAATATGTCAACATTGACAACCGGTGCGTGAGTAATGCATTCCTGTGATTTTTACTATTTCTGTACTTTGGTGCAAAAGACGGCCAATCTATCGACGATCTCTCTCCCTCTCAGCAATGAAATCAATTTTCCACAATGTTTTCCATAGAGGACGAGAAATCTTCAGGCCATTTCAGTGTTTCCACTATGCAAATTATTGCGTAAATCACCTTATAGAACTGAAATCCAGGTAAAAAAGTTTGGTTTCACGTGACACCTCACGTTAGAAAGAACAAAAAAAAAACATTATCTGCTTAACTTGTGTAAAATACCAGGATTTGAAGTTACTTGCTACCCCTTTTGATAAGTTATTGTCAAATCAGGCGGAAATACCTATCCATAAATTAAAACACATAAAAAAATGCTCGATGCAAAAAACACGGAAACCCATGCCAGAACAAAATGTTCTTTTCGACATTGTCCGATCAGAGTCACTTCAGATTGTCTTTTCAGCTTTTTAATGATTGAAAGCAGTTAATTCCCATAGATATATTAATAACAGACTTTTGTGCTGCTTCGAAAGAAAAAAACTAGTGGGATCATTGCTATTTACAAGTTCACAAAATCTACAAACTGAATCATACAGATGATGGTATGGCTATTGATCGTCAAATGAAGCGGCCTTCCTTAAGTGATCGCGTGTTTAAGCCATTGCCCAAACGACAGGTTTCAATCTTAGACTCTCCCAAATTCAAGCCTCTTCACTATACTATGATTTTCGAAGATACTTATCGAAGTGATAATGAACGAACGAAAAGAAATCGCTGTGCCTGCTCGAACACAGATTGATTGACTTATAAATTTCAATCCTTCTTACGCTGATTGGTCAATCCATGCATATATTTGATTGGGGGGGCGGGTACTTAATGAAATAATCCAAGCAAATCAATTAGATAAGCCAGTGCCTTTGATGTGAAGACGACACGTGTTTGATTGTTTATTATCGGAGACTGGGGACTAATTAGTGAATTAACAATGTTCAATATTGCACAGACATGTCAAACTGTATCACACCTTCGCCGCGTCTCGGCGACATTGGATGTGCGTATGATGCAGTTTTTGTTTTCAGAACCGGCAAAGTTAACTTTGTATTTTTTTTTTTTATAATAATGATTATTTTGGTAAACTTTTAACAATATAGGCCTATATTTGTTTCTGGTTAACCGGTTTCCAATTTCCTAAATGGTTAATCGGTCATTCAATCGGTTAACCGGTTAACCGATGCCATACCTAATTTTTACCCAATAAAAGACTAGTTCCATCATTTGAGCCTGATTTAAATGTCATCTGCAAATGCCTCCAATTCTGAAAAGTCTACATGTATGTGGTGTGCTTAAGAGTTAACCCATGACCACAACAAGTGGACTTTTAACGACCCTAGGCAAGCAGCCTTCTGCAAACATTGTGGGAAAAGGGGAGGATGCTGGTAACTAGCATTTTCTCCTTTTCTCACAATATTTTCTACCCTATCATAGAAAATTTGCACTATTTGAGCTACACTAATATTGTCATCTGCAAATTATTTTAATTTGGACAAGGCTAAAATTTTGTCGTCTGGTAAAGGCCTAACAAATATTTTGAAACATTTGATTGGTCAATGATATGGGTCAAAAGTTTGGAATGACACCATGGAAAAATGTCCATATTTATCACAGTGAAAGCTGGGTCATCCATTGTTTGACCTCAAGTGACGGCCACTATCTCTCTACCAGGTGACAAAATTTTGGCTTTTCACAAGTTGAAAGAATGTGCAGAGGACAAAATCAATCTAAATCCTTTGCAGATGACATAGATCAAGATCAGACTGCACAGAATTTGCAGTCTGATCTTTGATCTATACCTTCTGTTGGTGTATACAATCAAAGCCTATACTATCAATATCCTAGTAAGTTTCAGCGGATTAACCCTTTCCCAAACAATCTCTGGTTTTTTTTCGGGTCCAGAATAGTAGCCTTTTGAAAACATTGTGGGAAAAGGAGAAAATGCTGGTAACCAGCATTTTCTTCTTTTCCCACAATGTTTTCTACCCTATCATAGACAGAAATCATCTTTCCAGCAAGGGTTGAATTGTCGTCTGCAAATGCTTTTAATTTGGTCTAGTCCAAAAGTTTGTCATTTGGGAAAGGGTTAAAGCCATGGATAGAGATCAACTTTATTTGTTCGGTAAAGGGTTAAAAGTTTATTGAATTTGTTCTTTTCCCTAAAATCTATTTTGTAGCTACTGATTGGAATTGCCATTTAAAAAGTTCTCATAATTACTCAGATAAGGTTGTAAACAGGGTGGTTTTCTTTGGAATTACTTATTTGGTAGTGTTTCTAGATTTTCACCCCATAGATACAAAGGAAAAAAAGCAAGCATTTAGATTTTAGTGTAACATTGAAAAGGTTCAGGGATACAGATTCATTAAGGAATGAGTCAGGAAAAACCCTATTTGAAGGAGGTATTTGTAAGAAATACCCTCAATATTGGTCTTGGTTATGAAAAATATTTCTATTCTCGTGTTCCAGATTGCATTTAATGCTTCCGAATCTGGTGATTTTATTTTAGATGAGGATGACAAGTTGTATTAACTCTTTACCAAACAACAAAATTGTAGAATAGTCCAAATTGAAAGCCCTTGCTGTCTACAAAATAAACAAAACTCAAAAATGGGAATTTGTTTCTAGCAGGGTAAAAAACATTGTGGAAAAAGAAGAAAATGCTGGTTACAAGCATTTTCTCCTTTTCCAACAATGCTTTCAAAAGGCTTCTAGCTCAGGGCAGTAAAATTCAGGGATTGTTTGATAAATGGTTAAGTGGTACATAAATTAGTAAACAATCTATGTGTTTAACATAATACCACAGGTAAAACCTTTTTAAAGACTATGTGAGAACAAGAGAAAACAATTTTCTAAAATTTAAATGTTTGACTTGCTTTCTTGATAATTATGAACCAAGTATGAGGAAGTCTGGGAAAACCCCATGATGGTATCAGGCCTTATTTACCAACCAGTTTTAGTCTGTTCTTAAAATTGTTTTGTTTGTCAAAATAAAACTGCCTTTGATTGGCTAAACAACTTTGAATAGCAGAACTTTTTTTGTTGTAGCCAATCAGAGAGAATTACATTTTGAATGCAGAATTAGACCAAAATGCAATGTAGAATGGTTGGCAATATCTGAATCGATAAGGGTCTAAATATTTTATATGAGGTAGAAAATACTGATTTTAGAGAGAGTACATGATTGTACGTACGGTACATGTACTCGCGAAAATAAATGACATGTCATGACTGTTGTATCTATATCTTTTCAGTGGCAGGCCTATACGGTAACAATCAAATAACAAGATTCCTTGTTATATCTCTTCTGCTCATAACCAAATCCTTTGCAATGATGCATCATCCATCCTTAACCCATTAAGTACTGTGACCAATTTAAGTTGCTTTTGCGGACATGACGCTGTCTGATCTTGGATCTACACTGTCTGCAACTGTGTTACATATTCTCGCCATAAGAACAATGAAAATTTGGTGTTTCGGCTGCTTTTCATGATTGAAATGGTCCATCATATTAAGGTACTACCATCGTAATACTTTTAGTGCAAAATGGAATGAAATTTCTTATTAGTTGATAAATAAGGATTTATACTGATATAACATTTTTGCACATTTTAAAAATTCCTTTGATGTCCAGCTTGAAATTATTTAGTTGCTATTTTTGTTTTAGTTTTCAGAAAAGGGAGATAATCATTATCTTCCTTTGTAATGAGAATAGAGTGGCCCTAGATTTATAATTGATATGAAGGACAAAAAGGAAAAGGTGGCTGGTCAAAGTAATACAGCAATAGTCATTTTCAATCATTGCAACTTATTTAGGACAATGTTATAGTGGAAATAGCTGTTTTCCATTAGAATGCTACCAGGGAATAGTAGCCTTTTGAAAACATTATGGGAAGAGGAGAAAATGCTGGTACCAGCATTTTCTCCTTTTCCCACAATGTTTTCTATCCTATCATAGACAGAAATCATCTTTTCAGCAAGAGGTGAATTGTCGTCTGCAAATGCTTTCAATTTGGTCTAGTCCAGAAGTTTGTCGTCTGGGAAAGGGTTAATTCAGCTCTGAAATACTACTCTGGGCCTTTTATAATTAAGAAAACAGTTGTAATATTGCTATTTCAAGGTCATTTTGGCCAGTGTATGTAATAAAGAAATGGACTGTCTCTCTACAATCCACTAGAATGTTTTGCCCAGAATAAGTAACAAGATTGTAGACAGTGTAGATTAAGATCAGGGAGCATGCTCTTTGTAGTCTGAAGGACTGTCAGCAGAAGCATCTTAAATTGGCTCAAGTGCTTTAAGGGTGAATATAATGCAATGCACTTTATATCCTTTCAGCTTGTAACAATTTGATTTGGCTTATCCTACAATTTTTTTTCAAAATTCTTTTTTCTTCAGGGTCATTTAAAAACATGGGTTGTCTAGTAAAGGGTTAAATATCTGTAAATTGTAACAACATCATATGGCTTGCAACATGGGAAAAAGAACATTCGGACATTTGCGTAAAGTGTTGTCTTGGATTAGCCTGTGCAGGCTAATCTGAGATGGAACTTTAAGACTACATAAGATTACATAAGACGAGTTTATGCATAATTATGTCTAAATGCCCCTCTTTATTTGTTGCAAGTCTTTTGTATGGCATTGGTTAAAAATGGAAAACTTAAATCTGTGTTAACTCTTTACCATTCAAAATTTGTGCAACATGCAAAGGTATGGCATTTGCAGATTACAGCTAACTAAATATTACTCAGAAATGAAATTTGTCTTTCAGGGCAGAAAATATTATATGTCAAGGAAGAAATGCTAAGGACCAGCATTTCCTCCTTTTCCTGCAACATTTTCAGAAGACTTTTTCACCAGGATTGTTGAAACTGTGGATTATTTGGGAAGGAGTTAACTCAATTATGCTAAGGCCTTTACTTACTAACACATTGATTAACCCTTTACCAAACAATCCCTGGTTTTTATGACCCTGAGATAGAACCCTTTTGAAAGCATTGTAGGAAAAAGAGAAAATGCTAGAAACCAGCATTTTCCCCTTTTTTATACGCCCGAAGGGTCGTATTATGTTATACCCCCGGCCGTCCGTCCGTCCGTTAGCAATTTCTTGTGTGCGCAACTCCTCCTACAGTTTTCATCGGAATTATTTGAAACTTGCCACAATGAATCTCCATGATGTCTAGTTGTGCACCTGGGTCTTAGAATTTTGATCGCTGTTTGCGTTCCAAAATTATCTGCCCTTGATTTCTGAAAAAAAAAACTTTTCACTTCGAATTTTTTGTTCCAGCTATAACTTCCATACTATGAAAGTTATCAACTTGAAACTACACACAGTGATAGGACACATTATGGAGAAGTGCAGTGCTTATGAACCATAACTCTGCCAACGTTATTTTTTGAGTTACTGCCCTTTGTTAATTTTCAGTTTGAATTTCTATAACTTCTAAACTATAAAAGGTATTAACTTGGAACTTCATACACTGATAGAACCCATTATGGAGAAGTGCACTGCTTATGAACCATAACTCTGTCAACTTTATTATTTGAGTTATTGCCCTTTGTTAATTTTCATTTTGAATTTTTGTCCAGGCCATAACTTCCAAACTATGAAAGATATCAACTTGAAACTACATACACTGATAGAACATGTTATGGAAAAGTACAGTGCACATGAACCATGACTCTGCCAAAGTTATTTTTAGCTCACCTGAGCACAACGTGCTCAAGGGGAGCTTTTAGGATCACCCGGTGTCTGTCGTCCGTCGTGCGTCGTCCGTCGTGCGTCAGTGCGTCGTGCGTCGTCAACAATTCTTTAAACATCAACTCCTCCTAAACCGCTGGGCGGATTTGGACCAAACTTGGCTGGAATGTTCCTTGGGAGGTCCTCTTTAAAAATTGTTCACAGAATTTGATTCCGTCAAAAACTCTGGTTGCCATGGCAACGAAATGGAATTTTTTAGCAAATTCTTTAAAAATCTTCTTCTCTGAAACCGCTGGCCAGATTTTAAAATAATTTCACACAGATGTTCCTTAGGTGACCCTTTTCAAAAATTGTTCGTGAAATTTTGATCCGTCAAGAAACATGGCTCTGGTGAATGGGGGCTTCTTGCACTGTACAGAAATGAAGAAAATCTTAAAAATTCTTCTTCTCTGTAACTGCTGGTCAGATTTTAAAATAATTTCACAGAGATGTTCCTTGGATGACCCTTTTCAAAAATTGTTCGCGAAATTTTGATCTGTCGAGAAACATGGCTCTGGTGAATGGGGGCTTCTTGCACTATACAGAAATGAAGAAATTCTTAAAAATTCTTCTTCTCAGAAACCGCTGGTTAGATTTTGAAATAATTTCACAGACTTGTTCCTTGGGTTACCCTTTTCAAAAATTGTTCGCGAAATTTTGATTGGTCAAGAAACATGGCTCTGGTGAATGGGGGCTACTTGCACTATATAGAAATGAAGAAATTCTTGAAAATTCTTCTTCTCTGAAATGGCTGGACAGATTTTGAAATAATTTCACAGAGATGTTCCTTGGGTGACCCTTTTCTAAAATTGTTCACAAAATTTTGATTGGCCAAGAAACATGGCTCTAGTGAATGGGGGCTACTTGCACTATATGGAAATGAAGAAATTCTTGAAAATTCTTCTTCTCTGAAACCTGTGGTCAGATTTTAAAATAATCTGACAGAGATGTTCCTTGGGGGACCCTTTCCAAAAGCTGTACATATAATTTTGATCCATCAAGAAACATGGCTCTTGTGAATGGGGGCTACTTGCACTATATGGACATGATGAAATTCTTTAAAATTCTCTTTCTCTGAAACCCCTGGTCAGATTCTGAAATTATTTCAGAGAGATGTTCCTTGGGTGACCCTTTTCAAAACTTGTTCGTAAATTTTGATCCATCAAGAAACATGGCTCTCATGGATGGGGGCTACTTGCTCCTATACAGAAATGAAGAATTCTTAAAAATTCTTCTTTTTGAAACTGATGGTCAGATTTCGAAATGACTTTTACAGGTGACCTTTTGAAAATTGCTTGGCAAAATTATAAATTTGGTTCCAATGTTTCAATACCTAAAAAAAAAAAAAATAGACTATGGTCATCTCAAAAATTCAGGTGAGCGATCCAGGGCCATCTTGGCCCTCTTGTTTGAGTTACTGCCCTTTGTTAATTTTCAGTTTGAACTTTTGTCCAGGCCATAACTTCTAAACTATAAAAGCTATTATCTTGAAACTTCAAAGACTAATAGAACACATTATGGAGAAGTGCATTGCACATGAAACATAACTCTGCCACTTTTATTTTTTGAGTTATTGCCCTTTGTTAATTTTCAGTTTGAATTTTTGTCCCGGCCATAACTTCCAAATTATAAAAGCTATTAATTTGGAACTTCATACACTGATAGAACCCATTATGAAGAAGGGCATTGCACAAGAACCATAACTCTGCCCTCCCTCCTTCTGAGTTATTTCCCTTTTCACTTTGAATTTTTGTCTGGACCATAATTTCTAAAATATAAAAGGTATGATCTGGGACCTTCAAAGACTGATCGAACACCTTGTGGATAAAAGCAATTCACAAAATTTGTAACTTTGCCACCCTTATTTTTTTAGTTATTGCCCTTTAATATTTTTCATATATCATGGAGAATAACTACTCTTCATTCATGGCCCATCCGTCAATGCAAGTCATTTCACTGACAAGCCCCTTCGGGCGTATATGCGCCGCTCTGCGAAGCTCTTGTCCACAATGTTTTACACTCTTCTGAACTCAAGGTCCTATTTTTGGGCCATATTTATTTTGTCGTCTGCAGATGCTTTCAAATTGGACAACATTAAAATTTTGTTGTTTGGTTAAGGAGTTAACCAAGGCTGCAGGTAAAGCAATGTAATGGGAGCCTGTATTCACTAATCGTTCTAATTATAGATTTTAAATTGATACAATTTCCTGATAGGCTTGTCCATTTGGTTGGTTAAACCAATCAGGAATTGTGTTTCTTTCAAATTAAGAATTGTGTTTCTTTCAAATTAAGATCATTTTTGAGAATTAGACTCGTAGTGTTGTTTAGAAAGATGGGTGAATACAGGCTGTGGGTCCGTATTAACTAAACATTCTAAAGAATGTTCTTTGTCCAATGTTGCAAGATTTTCTTCATTTGAAAGTAATACAACTTCTGATTGGCTAAAATATTTCTGATTGGCTATACCATTCTGATTGGCTAATCATTTATCAGGAATTGTTTTACTTCCAGATTTTGAAAATTATGGAGAATATAGACCAGGAATGTTCATGGGAATGACAAATACAAACCCAGGTCGATCAGATAAAGGGGATCTGGGCCCGTATTCACCAACCATTCTTAAAAACGGTCTATGTTTTATTCTCCAGAATTTTCTACTTTTGTAAGTAACACAACTTCTGATGGCTAAACCATTTGGTTTAGCCAATCAGAGGTTGTGTTACTTATAAATTTAGAAAACTTTGAAAAAAAAGACTAAGAATATTCTCAGGAATGGTTGGTGAATACAGGCCCTGTTGTAATAACTTATTAATAACTCTGTACCAAACAATCTCATGCCTTCACCAATCTGAAGAAAAAAGGCCTTTGAAAAAAATTGTGGGGAAAAAAGAGGAAACATTTGGTCTGCTATGCAAGCATGTTCTCTTTCTGACATATTTTCTCTTGCAGTGACAACCTCCTACATTTTTTGCCACATTTTACTTTTCTTTTACAGATGCTTTCATTTCCGAAAAGTCTAAAAAATTTTGTTCTTAAAAAGAGATCCATCTAATCAGAAAACAAAGGACTCACTAACACAGTCATGTTTAAGCAAGGCTGCAGATATTATACAACTTAACTTTTTGCCACACAACTCAGAGTTTGAACGACCCTGAGGAAATAGGCTTTGGAAAACCTTGCCTGAAAAGGAGAAAATGCTGGTCACCAGCTTTTTCCCGCAAGATTTGCTACACTTTCAAAGACAAATGCAATCATGTCAGCTTAATCTTATGTGTCATCTGCAAATGCTTTGAATTTGGCCCAGTCTAAAATTTTGCTGTTTGGTAAAGAGTTAACAAAAAAAGTTAACCCTTTTACACATAATCCTGCCATATGAAAATATTTTTGGGAAAGGAGAAAATGCTGGTCACCAGCATTTTCTCCTTTCCGTAAAAGGTTTTCTTACCTTTGAATGACAAATATCAGGCTTTAAATAACAATTACTTTGTCGTCTGGAAATGCTTTGATTTTGGAGTAGGCTAAAATTTTGTGGTTTAATAAAGGATTTAGCCATTTAGGAAAAAATCTTACTGTGAGAGGCTTTTTTCAAGCTTAGTAAATTAATTTTTGATGAGCTATTTAAATTCTATCTAAAATGACTGGGAATGCAAGATTCCTTATCACTGAAATGTATCTGAAGGATTAATTGAAAAAATCATGAGATCTTTATCAAAAACCTATGTATTTATAAATGGGATAAAAATGGTGCTGAAACATAATTACCTGGTATACAACTTTAAAGTTGTGAATAGTTATTCGATAGTTCCAAGAAAGCTGACCAATTAATAATAATGGATCCTAGATCTGAAAATGATTTTCGAAGTCATCAGTTCCACAGTTAAATGAACAGGTAATGTGTTTTTGGACATTGGTTTTTAGTTCAGATGACCGAGGGCTAGCAAGCTTATGTTATGACCCAGTGTCAGTTATGCTTCTGTCAGTGCGTACCTGTGTGTATGTGCTATTACTTCAATTGTGATATTTTTTCTCAAAAACAACTTGCCCAATTTTCACACGTCTTTGCAGATATGTACCTTGGATGGCTGTCCTCAACATTTCAAAATAGCTATATTACGCTGGTAACAAGGGAGGTTTGTGTGATAGAAGGCAATGAAAAAAGGTCAAATAGATAAATAGAGTAATTAGGTGTTTATAATTAGAGAACCATATTTACCAGTAGACTTAAGATTTTTGTAAAAGGTACTGACATTATCAAATTATTATGTTGCTCAAATGATGGAATTTGGTTTTGAAAGGATAGAAAACATTGTGTACTTTGCATTTTGTTTTCTTGTCCATAATTATCATGATAATGCAATTTGATAGCTTTTGCTATTCTCTAATCCTTTTAGGGCAGAATCGCTGAGTAACTGAGAGCATGAATGGGGATTTATGCCTGCTTTTACACTACTCTTTACCGAATGACAGAATTTCAGGCAAGCATTTTCCAATCACTTGTGCACTTGTCTCTGAAGGTCTAAAACATGGTGGGAAAAGGAGTAAGTGATGGTTACCAGCATTTTCTCCTTTTCCCATAGTCTTTTCGAAAGCTTTTTCCTTGGATTAAAACTAGGGAGATGTGGGGTTAATGATTTGGTCAAGAATGTCAGTGTGGTAGCTCTTTTATTTAGAGTAATAGGCTAGGGCTCTAAAGTGCCTCACCTCTTGCATCCTCAGATCCCAGGTTTAAGCATTACGCTACTCTCCATGCATTACCCCTGGGAAAATTGACCGGCAAATCTTTGTTTCCTATGAATTCATATAGTCACAAAGTACCCTAATGGCCAATCGAAAGATCGATAACATATTCATTCTCTCTTGTAGGGAGGACAATTTCATTGCGTCGGTTACTAAAAATAGAAATGATGGCATATTTGTGATAAGAATAGTTTAAATTTTCTAAAAAAAAAAATTGAGATTAGCAATCAAAATGCTTCATAAATAATTCATGGGAACAACGAAATTCCAGCCAAATAACCCAGGGTCCACTACAGCATTACCTGGTAATCGAAACTGGGTCAACAAGGATGCACCTCTGGAGGCTTTCATAGAGAAATAATCAAGTGCTTCAGGTGACAGTGAAATGAGGGTCTCCTCAGGTCTGGTTTTAAAGTCGCAGTCAAGCCCAACCAAACCAAATACATGTATAACATAAACCTGTATATAAATTAAGAGTAAACTTCATTTTTATACGCCCGTCGAAGGCGGGACGTATTATGGGATCACCCGTGGCGTCCGGGCGGGCTGGCGGGCGGGCGGGCGGCGTCCAGTTCTTTGTCCGGAGCATATCTCCAAAACTATTCTAGCTAGGGTTATGAAATTTCATGGGTGGATAGATCTCATCAAGGGGGAGTGCAGTGTGCAGGAATCATAACTCTTGCTTGCTTAATTTTTGAGTTATTGCCCTTTGTTGTTTTTCATACTTAAATTTTGTCCGGAGCATATCTCCAAAACTATACTAGCTAGGGTTATGAAATTTCATGGGTGGATAGATCTCATCAAGGGGGAGTGCAGTGCGCAGGAATCATAACTCTTGCTTGCTTAATTTTTGAGTTATTGCCCTTTGTTGTTTTTCATACTTGAATTTTGTCCGGAGCATATCTCCACAACTATACAAGCTAGGGTTATGAAATTTCATGGGTGGATAGATCTCATCAAGGGGGAGTGCAGTGTGCAGGAATCATAACTCTTGCTTGCTTAATTTTTGAGTTATTGCCCTTTGTCGTTTTTCATACTTGAATTTTGTCTGGAGGTATCTCCAAAACTATACTAGCTAGGCTTATGAAATTTCATGGGTGGATAGATCACATCAAGGGGGAGTGCAGTGCACAGGAATCATAACTCTTGTTTGCTTAATTTTTGAGTTATTGCCCTTTGTTGTTTTTCATACTTGAATTTTGTCCGGAGCGTATCTCCAAAACTATACTAGCTAGGGTTATGAAATTTCATGGCTGGATAGATCTCATCAAGGGGGAGTGCAGTGCGCAGGAATCATAACTCTTGCTTGCTTAATTTTTGAGTTATTGCCCTTTGTTTTTTTTCATACTTGATTTTTGTCCAGGGCATATCTCCAAATTTATACTACCTAGGGTTATGAAATTTCATGGATGGATAGATCTCATCAAGCGGGAGTGGAGTGCTCAGGAACCATAACTCTTGCTTTCTTAATTTTTGAGTTATTGCCCTTTGTTTTTTTCATACTTGAACTTTGTCTGGAGCATATCTCCAAAACTATACTAGCTAGGGTTATGAAATTTCATGGGTGGATGAATCTCACTGAGGGGCAGTGCAGTGCACAGGAATCATAACTCTTGCTTGCCTTATTTTTCAGTTAGTGTTCTTTGTTGTTTTTCATACTTTAATTTTGTCCAGTGAATATCTCCAAAACTATTCTAGCTAGGCTTATGAAATTTCATGGGTGGATAGATCTCATCAAGGGGGAGTGCAGTGCACAGGAATCATAACTCTTGTTTGCTTAATTTTTGAGTTAGTGCCCTTTGTCGTTTTTCATACTTGAATTTTGTCCGGAGCATATCTCCAAAACTATACTAGTTAGGGTTATGAAATTTCATGGGTGGATAGATCTCATTAAGGGGGAGTGCAGTGCCCAGGAATCATAACTCTTGCTCGCTTAATTTTTCAGTTTTTGCCCTTTGTTTTTTTTTTATACTTGAATTTTGTCTGGTGCATGCCCCAGCTTTACAACTTGGGGTAAGACGGGCGTATCTTGCGACAATTTGCCGCTCTTGTTACCATTTAGAGATATGGTGATTAATATGACTTGCATGATAATATTATGTAAAGGTGCAGGTTGTAAAAGTTCCTGTCAATTGCAGAAAAAAGAATTTTGAAACTAGAACAATTCCTACCATGCAATTTTATCTGTTTGTTTACATTGATGATCGCTGATGGTTTGCGGATTTTTTGTCATAACTCTCTGCACTGATGTGATAGTGGCTGACTTAAACACCACGTGATTAGTCAAGTTGTTGAAACAAAATTTTCGTTCACTTGATTGTTTTGTCCCCATTCTAGGTTTGAAAACCTTAGTTTTCAATATTGTAAACAAAACAAAGACAAAGGCTGATAATTGCTTATTTATTTATCATCAATACAGGAAGAGTTTAGATCATCTGTATCTAAATAAGAAAACATGTTTTGGCTGATTACATACTATTGGAAGTGTAAACAGTCCTGTGTAAGCACTAATGAGATCCAGTGGTAACAGGAGACCTTCTTGAAGGCCATATAGGTAGCTCGTGTTCAGAAAGTTGGACAGTTTAGGTCAAAGATCACATTTTTATGCAGTTTCATCTTGATTCACAAAAGCCACTTAGGCAACTTAACATGTATAAGGTGTGTTATGGGTTTTCACATGCAGACTACCTTTTTTGTCTTGCAGTAAACTTGTTAACTGAAAAAAAATATGGAAAGATGATGATGTGAGTTTGTACATAACCAGGGATTTAGGAATGAGATATGGGACATTGCCTCGCATTAGAACATGAGGTACAAACTGATATACACAAGGTCTAAAATATTTTTGCTAAAAGGATTTACACTTTGTATTTCCCTAAACTTTTAGTGGTCACTTTACACCTCCCACATTTCAAATGAATGATGGAAGGCAGAGGCATATAAATTTTGGGGGACAGTGTTAAAAGCGAGGGGGTCCTAGTTCAAAGAAACGTGGGCATATCATACAAATCACTTCATTGGTCACTAGTTAGTTTGAACTAAAACTTGCTGCTTCTTCTGCACAACTTGTTCAGTGAAGGCAGGCAAGCAACAAGTTCATCTTGGTTTTGCTGTTTTGAAAGAAGACTTAAGCTGGTAAGTTATTGTCATAATTATACACTTGCCATTGCCTATTTCTTTGTGGTCATACAAAAACTGAAACATTTTCTCATGTATTTGTTATACTGAATATATTTCAAATTTGTGGGTTAATTTCACCTATCTAGGGAACCTGATCAACAACTGCAGATATTAATCGCAGGTATAGTTTTGACACAGTTTTATCCTTAACTCTTTACCAAACGACAAAATTTCAGACTGGTCCAAATTGAAAGCACTTGCAGACGACAAAATGAAAGTAACTCAAAAACTGAAATTTGTTTCCAGCAGGATAGAAAACATATTGGGAAAAGGAGAAAATGCTGATTATCAGCATTTTTTCCTTTTCCCACAATGTTTTCCAAAGGCTCCTATCTCAGGGTCATTAAAACCAGGGATTGCTTGGAAAAGGGTTAAACTGAAGGTTTTCGGTAAAAAAGGCAGCCATGAAAGTGAGAGTGGCACCTGCATGTATTGGTCTAAAGACATGTTTATGCAGTTACTCCTTTCAGCTCTATAGCCCTGACATGCACATTGCTTGATTCTTCCTCTCTAATATCATTGTGGTCATATATATATGAATTCCTTTCCCATGTAATAATGCATTTAATTCCTGATATGATTTAGGTATGTACGGAATTTGCTGAAGTTTTAACACCTGTGTGCAGTCCTGTATGTTTATGGATGAGCAAGCAAGCCAACAACTGAGCTGATGAGTTTCAAATTTTTACCTACTGTTTTTAACTCATTACAACGACAAAATTTTGGACCAGTCCATATTGAAAGCATTTGCAGGTCTACGACAAAATAATGTGTTCTATTTGGAAATTACAGTTCTGATCAGGTAATAGTATTAGTAAATGTAAAAAACTATGTTATTCTCATTATTGGACAGGACTCTCGATTTGCACCCGGGTAATAGTTCAAAATCCATGATGGTTGGATTTAGTTTGGATGAGAACAAAAAGAAGTTCAACGAAGTAGGTTAAGATTGAACCAGTTACTATTTTTAACCCTTTTCCAAATAATCCCTTGTTTTAATGACCCTGAGATAGAAGCCTTTTGAAAACACTGTGGGAAAAGGAGAAAATGTTGGTAATCAGTCTCTTCTCCTTTTCCTACAATGTTTTCTACCCTTGGGTTATATGCAAGTGGTTTCTATTTGGACGAGTCAAAAATTTTGTCGTTTAATAAAGAGTTCAGATTGAAGTAGTTACTACTTTGAAGCATTACGTAGCATGTTATGCAATTTACAGAACAAGTTGCACTTTCTGCCTAGCTTTTATTTTGCATCGTTTCACAGAGAGAACGACACACATTTTAGATCAAACAACAAAAATTTAGACTATGTCCAGATTGAAAGCATACATGTAATTATATGACAAAACTTTAATGAGGCTCATATGGTGGGATTTGTCGTGAAAAAGAAAAAAAAAAACATAGAAGGAAAAGGATGGATAGCTGTAAACTAGCACTTTGTCCTTGTCCTACAATGTGCTCTCAAAAGCCTATTTTCTGAACATTGTTAAAACTGGTTTAAAGATGTGCAGAACTATGACAGAGCATGTTTTCACTACATTTTGTTATGTATTGTTTCACATGGCGGAAAATATGTAATAGCTAGAAAGCTATGTGAAATGATATTTTTATAAATTGTTCATACTCTAATTTCTAAACTATGAATTTAACTCTTATTATCTGTAAATGATTACCTAGAATGCAGAGCTCAAGATAGAGGGAGTGATTCTGAATTAAAAATTGAAAATATTGATACCGGTTATTCTCCACTAAACCCTATGTTATGGGTACTCATTAGAATCGTCTCAATGAAACGATTCTAATAAGTACCCACAACATAGGGTTTGGAAGAAAAATAATGGATTTAGAATATCATCACTCCCTCTTATCTGGAGCTGCGAGAATGTATCCCAAAATGCTTGTAAATTAAGGATGATCAGTAGGATTTATTGCTTGATACATGAAACGGTATAAAATTGCTGTGTTGAGCTACTTCTTCTTTTTTCAGCAATGTTTTTTATGCAACAAGTTTGCTGCAAGATGAAAACATTTTGTCTGCATTCTGAGAGTATTTTAGCTATTGATAGTTGTTTTACATGGTGTACTTTGATTTCTTTGTTCTGAACTTTGAAAATGTCACAATGGTCATGGGAAAAGTAATATAACCCTTTACCAGACAATCCCAGGTTTAAATGTCGCATTATGGTTGCCGGTTTTGGAAAGTAGTAAAGCCTCTGATGTTTCTGGAGAGGGGACAGGATGGGTCCAGGGCAAGTTGGTCCCTCGTCATGTGGCAAGTTTGGACTTCTCAGATTAAATTGCACAATTCAAGATGTCTCTAGAAGTGATCCTAATACACTTTGAAACCATCTTTTGTTTTCAAGACTAGCTGGAAGATAAATATCCCTGGACGGACAAGACAACGAAGAACTCCAGTACATGTTACGGTGAAACCTTGGACAAACATGAATGTGTGAGCTGTTACTGTAATAGGACTGAAGTAAAGTTAAAAGTGGCCTCAGCCCTTTACCAGACAATCCCTGGTTTTTACGACCCAGAGATAGAAGCCTTTTGAAAACATTGTGGGAAAAGGAGAAAATGCTGGTAACCAGCATTTTCTCCTTTTCCCACAATGTTTTCTACCCTGCTGGAAACAAATTTTAATTTTTGAGTAATGTTTATTCTGTAGTCAGCAAATGCTTTCAATTTGGACAGATCTACAATTTTGTCGTTTCGTAAAAAGTTAAGCACCATCCAGTTGTTATCGAAGGATTTATCCTTCATCAATGCTGAACATTGTATGAATAATAGTTGATGTTTATGAAGGAAAGTATTGCACCCTGGCAGAAGCCATAACACTGCACTAAATGAAAAAAATTTAGACTTGTCCAACTGGACAGGTTTGAAGACAAAATTTGTGACTCAAATGAAAGCACTTGATTGTAATAGTGTAGAAAACACTGTAGAATCAAAGTGTTGAGAACACTGAAGTGGTATTTGTCAAGGAAACCCATTGTGTGGAATTAATAGTTTGAAAGAAACAGACATATTGTTCAAATATTGGCTTAAAAGTCAACCTACTAAGCAGATGAATACCTTTCGATTGAAGGGAGAGTACTCATGACAAAGTTTTGTTTATTTTTGTATAAGTGGTCTCCTGTTGATCATTAGGGGGAAGCAGGAGTAACGCCCCTTGACAGTAGGATGCATGACGAATAGAGAGAAAAATGCTGCTGATTTATCAAACAAAATTGAGTTTGTTCTTAAAAACTATAATTTTAAAATATCTCTAGCCTTTTACAATTTCCAACATTACAATCAATTACCTGGATTTATAAATATTCCTGAGCAATTAAATGGAGTAGCGCCCAATCATAGGACGAACAAGCCATGGAACAATTGGTTTTGGAACGAAGAAGCCCAGGGTCAGTTGGCAAATTTGTATCATTGCGCCAATAAAAGGCTATGAGTGAGAGAAGCTATTTTCAATAAAAAAAAAAGTATCTCAGTGATCGATGGCCTCACCCAATGTATTTTAATTTACCATTTCAAATTACATATCTGAGTGCCATGGTAGAACTCATTTGCCTTAGGAAAAATGAGTTTAACTGGGTTTATTATCCCCTGCCAAAAAGGCGAAGGGAGATAGGGTAATAGTCTCCGTCCGTCCCTCCGTCATTCCGTCCATCTGTCCTTCCGTCCCACTTTTTTGTCTGGAGCATATCTCCAAAAGTATTTGAGATATCAACTTCAAACTTCACAAGTGGATAGATCTCATTAAGGAGGTGTGCAGCGTACAAGAACCATTACTCTATCTTCAGTAATTTTGGAGTTATTGCCCTTTGTACATTTTTTTTCTGGAATTTTTGTCCGGAGCATATCTCCAAAAGTATTAAAGCTAGGAACTTGAAACTTCACACACATATAGAACTCATTGAGGAGGCATGCAGTGCATAAGATCCATTACTCTGTCTTAAGTATTTTTGGAGTTATTGCCCTTCGTACATTTTTACTTTGAATTTTTGTCCAGAGCATATCTCCAAAAGTATAAAACCTAGGATCTTGAAACTTCACACATATATAGAACTCATTGAGGAGAAGTGCAATGCATAATAACCATAACTCTGTCCTCAGTATTTTTGGAGTTATTGCCCTTTGTACATTTTTACTTTTAATTTTTGTCCGGGGCATATCTCCAAAAGTATAAAAGCTAGGATCTTGAAACTTCACACGCATATAGAACTAATTAAGGAGAAGTGCAATGCTAAAGAATCATAACTCTATCTTCAGTAATTGTTGAGTTATTGCTCTTTGTAAATTCTCACTTTGGAATTTTGTCCGGAGCATATCTCCAAAAGTACAAAGGCTAGGAACTTCAAACTGTATACGCTTATGGAATTCATTAAGGAGAAGTGCAGTTCACAAAAACAAAAACTTTGTCTTCAGTAATTTTTGAGTTATTGCCCTTTGTTAATTTTTTTTACTTTGGATTTCTGTCTGGCGTATATCTCCAAAAGTATAAAAGCTAGGAACTGGAAACTTCACATACATATAGAACTAATTGAGGAGAGGTGCAGTGCACAAGAACCATAACTCTAATCTTCAGTATTTTTGGAGTTATTACCCTTTGTAAATTTTTACTTTGGATTTTTGTTCGCACATTTCCATGATTACCCTTTAATGAATTTATCCTGTTCTTTGCCCTTGTTTTTGTAATAAGGTGTCATGGAAAAAGGGGGTTTCATGTTATATTTCATTCCATTTCTTGTGAAGGCAACTCCTTCCACATTTCTTGACAGAATTGAATAGAATTTTGACAGAATATTTCTTGTCATGTGACCTATTGCATATTGTCAACATTTTGCAATTTGTAGCTGCATCATGAAAAAAGGGGCGTCATGTTTTATTTCATTTTATTTCTTGTTAATGCAACTTGTCCCATATTTCTTGACAGATTTGAATGGAATTTTCACATTTTCATGTTTTGCCCTTGTTTTTGTAATAAGGTGTCATGGAAAAAGGGGGTTTCATGTTATAATTCATTCCATTTCTTGTGAAGGCAACTCCTTCCACATTTCTTGACAGAATTGAATAGAATTTTGACAGAATATTTCTTGTCATGTGACCTATTGCATATTATCAACATTTCGCGATTTGTAGCTGCATCATGAAAAAAGGGGGCTTCATGTTTTATTTCATTTTATTTCTTGTGAATGCAACTTGTCCCATATTTCTTGACAGATTTGAATGGAATTTTCACATTATCATGTGACCTAACACAATGCCTCCCACATATCTTGGCAGATTTGGATGGAATTTTCACATGATCATGTGACCTAACACAATGCCTCCCACATATCTTGGCAGATTTGGATGGAATTTTCACATGATCATGTGACCTACGGCTTATTGTCAAGGTTTTGGGATTTGTAGCTGCATCATGGAATAAGGGGGCTTCATGTTATAATTTCATTTTTCACCAGAATCTCTTCAATTACTGGACATATCTCAATAGATTTGGATGAGATTTTCAAAGATCATGCGACCTAGTACATGTTGTCAGGGTTTTACAATTCATTACTGTATCATGGAAAAGGGGGATTTCATGTCAAATTTAATTTTTTATCAGTGTATCTCCAACTTTTGCACATATTTTCATAGAACTTCATATTTTTATTGCTTGATCAAATCCAGTGACCAATGAGTCAATTATTGTGCATTTGTCTCGCCATGCATCAGTCTGTTCCTAAACTTTATAGATCACAAGTAATACAATATATCCATTCAGCTACCCAGGCAGGTGCTACAAATTTCAACACTTTAGTCTCTGGCTACCTGCTTGAAATGGCAGCAGTGTGAAAGCTTATATTGTGAAAGGGATATCTTCTAAAGTCCTTGACAAAAATTGATGAAACTTCATGCATGTTTTCCATTGGATAGTCCCTAGATACATATTTTTTTTCACCACATATATGAAATCCTGAAATGGGTACTTAATATACAATTCTGTTATGGACCTCTTTTATATTTTTTTATGTAATGAAATCCTGTGCCATGGAACAAGGGAGCTTAATGTATAATTTCATCATAGACCAGTAACAAAAAGGCCACATGTACATGCAAAACACAATACCTCTTTTACGTTTGTATCAAAAAAGGTCTTTTTCGGGGGCGGGGGGGGGGAGATATCATTTCAACGAAATTGCATGTTTCCTTAGCCTTTGCACAAAATAAGATACATGGTTATCAAAATTCAATCTTGAACTCAAAAGTGGTATTGTCTTCGACAAATACCAAAAAAAGGAGAAGATGCTTGTTGCCAGCAGGCATTATTTTTTATGTATGACTCATCTGACTGCATTTATCTGTATTTTGCAGATAGAAATTGTGGAAAACGAATATAGTGCTCTTTGCTCCACAGCGTTTTCAAATGGCCCTATTTTTACGGTCATGAAAGCAAAGAATTATTGTGTTGTGAAGGCTTAAAATTTAAACCTTTTGTATTTATAAACAAGTGCAGACTACTAATTGGAAATGTGTACATAAATGAGTCTGTATTCTCGGCTGCTAATATTGAAAATATTGCGATGAAAGGAGAAAATCTCTCGATTGTTTTGGTAAAGACTTTAAAGGAAAGCCAACAAACTAATTACTGCCCTTAACCCTTTCCCAAATGACAAACTTTTGGACTAGACCAAATTCAAAGCATTTGCAGACGACAATTCAACTGTTGCTAAAAAGATGATTTCTGTCTATGATAGGTTAGAAAACATTGTGGTAAAGGAGAAAATGCTGGTAACCAGCATTTCCTCCTTTCCCCACAATGTTTTCAAAAGGCTTCTTTTCCTGACCAGTAAAAGCCAGGAATTGTTTGGGAAAGGGTTAACTCTTTACCAAGTGATAAAATTTTAGACTTTGCAAAATTGAAAGCATTTGCAGACAACAAAATAGAATTTGATTAAGTACTTGAAATTATTTTTTGAAGGGTAGAAAACATTGGGGGAAAAGTAGAAAATGCTGATTACTAGCATTTTCTCCAATCCTCCTGATGTTCAAACACCTTCTTCTTCAGGGTTGTTTGAAATCTGGATTGCATGGTAAAGGGTTAAATGATTAGGACAGGTGAGCACAAGTAAATAATATTTGGGGTCCAGACTTGGGGAAATAAAGGATGATTGAGGGAATACCCTTCACTATGATTAAAAAGATTAACCCATTACCACACAATCCCTACTTTTGACGCCCCGGAGAAAGAAGCCTTTACCTTTTCTACCCTTTACAAAACAAAATTTTCACTTACTTTTATTTTGTCGTCTGCAAATGCTTTTGATTTGGACAAACCTAAAATTTTGTCGTTTGGTAATGAGTTAAGTATTTCCCCATTTATTATATGAGCTGAGTCAATACAAAGGTTATTCATTATAGCAAAAAACTATTTTTGGAATTGTACCTCTCTTATGTCAGCCAGCAAGCCATGAAGCTGTTGAATGCCCTGAGCAGCTGTACCCAATATATTGATTATTTGATTTACCAAAGTTTTCCTATTAACTCCCACTCCACCTCCTATTTATGCTCTTGGTTTTTTTTTCCAGCTGAAAATGGGCCGAACCCTGATAGCTCAGTCAGCAGCATGCAGGAATTGAGAATATGAGGTCCAGGGTTCGATCCCTGACTTGGCCGATTTCTGTCCGAGGATTAGTAATAGTCACTACAACAGAATTCATTCCTCTCCTACTGCTGACCATCATTTCGATGATGATCATATGGGAAAGCAGCCAGTGGCTTGGAAAGAAAATTGTGTGAAGTACTGGTCAAAGAAACTCCAGGAATGTATGGATGGGTGCACTGGCTGCCACGACATCATTGAAATAATGTTGAAAATGGCGTTTAACACCACCATACAATCATTAAATCAATCAACCCACTAAAAATGGGCTTACTCCACCTTAAAGTAAAGGAGCCTGAATAGAGCAATAACACTATTGAACATATTTACATAATATATTTCATAAATTGATGTTTTTATCATAATTATGTTACTTTTTGAAGATGCTTTCACGATACATAGCATAAAACTCATGGACCAGTTAATTAGATTAATCTCGAATACCATTTTATGCCCCAAAAAAATAATGATCACAGGTTAAATTGATGAAATTGCTATATATTTATATAATACATTTGGTTTCACTTGGAGATCTCTTTGCTGTTGGTATTCATAAAATCTTGAGTAATGTTGCAGATGTCCTTTGACAGTTCTGTGTTGTTTTTCCCTTTTCTGTACCCCACTTTGTTTATGTAACACCCAAGGGGTATTGAACAGAGGAGATTAAAAGCGTATTCCTTTTGCTACTCCAAACACTCTGAACATGTTTTATGTCAATGGAGTATTTTGGAACACTGTGCTGTGTTCTTGAGAACATGTTCTGACTTCTAATTCAATTGAGGTGCAGCACACCTGCTGAATGGTTGCTAGGTAATACAAGATGGCTGAAAGACAGACAATCCTTCATTGCCAAATTTGCAATTGTCCTTTTTACAATATGAATGCCATAAATAGGGCCATTGTAGACTGGGCGGCTACTCCCTCTGGCTACTCCCTCTCTGCAGTAAATTTTATCTTCAACTAACACAGCTAAGACAGTAGCTCTTGCAACAACCATCGTGGCAATGTACTTTCATTTCGATATGGTTTAGAAAATGTTCCGAGCATGTTCCATTCAGAACATACATGTACTTCCAGAACAGTGTATTGTGTTTGGGTATATTTCTTTCGCATATTCCAGAACAGCATTGCAGAACTTAAACATTGTGCCAGAGTAGGTGAAAGGAATATGCCCAAAGTATGTGGGATACAATGACATGGAGACCATAGAGCCTCTACTCTACCTTGCACATCAGAGGTTCTCAGTTTGAGTCCTAGCTGTGATGAAAGGGGTCAACTTTTGGGATTATTGATATCAAAATCTGTCTCTCATAGGGGTGTTGTACACTTAACACTTTTTAAACTCTGTACCACACAATCCCGAGTTTTAAGTTTCTTCTTTGCCCACAATGTTTTTTACTCTATCACATACAGAAATCATCATTTTACCAACATTCAATAAGCCGTCTGCTAATGCTTTGAATTTGGTCTTGTTCAGAATCTTGTCGTTTGGTATTTAGACTAGTTCAAGTTGAAAGCATTTGCAGATGCCAAAATAAAGGTGACTGAAAAATTGAAATCTGTTCTGGGAAGGGTAGAAAACAATGTTGGAAAAGGAGAAAATGCTGGTTACCAGCATTTTCTCTTTTTCCCACATTGTTTTCAAAAGGCTTCTTTCTCAGGGGCATCAAAAGTAGGGATTGTGTAGTAATGGGTTAATTAGTACTAAGGGTTAAAATCTAAATGAAATGTTTTTTTTGTCCTGTTGCTATTCTGCATATGAAATGAGCTGTAGTTACAAGTCATTACTCCTGAAATTACAGAAACAAATTAGATCTAATACCATTATGACAATCTGAGCTCTTGGCAATTTTCTGTTTTACTATTGTGTCACACTGGATAATTGGTGTTTTATTACTAATCAAATTCCAAATGAAACAACCATAGTGCCTCTGATAAAAATAGTCCATGCTAGATAACTGAAAACATGGAGGCTTGGAAGCTTAGTCAGCAGAGGGCAGGGGTTGTGGTTGTGTGGTAGTCTGGGTTGAATGCTTGCTTGAACAGAATAATTATTACCTCTTTACCAAACTACAAATTTACAGTCTGGTGCAAATTGAAAACATTTGCAAATGACAAAGTAAATGTGACTGCAGAATTGAAATTTGATTTGGGGAGGGTGGAAAGCATAGTTGGTAAGGGAGAAAATGCTGGTTACCACAGTGTTGCATCCAGGCCACACGATTGCGGGATTCACGGTTTATTTTTTGCCATCACGTAATTCTGTGAATGTGATGGGGGAGCAATTGCGCAATATCGGTGTGACCTGCACAAAAAGAACACACAGCTGCGTGCATAAAAGAGAAATTAAAAAAGTCGGGTCCGGTTTCAAAACATTTCAATAAAATAATCGGAAGTCTGACCATGCTTCATTACATGTAGATTGTTCCAGGTGGTTTCCGATTTCGTAGTGAAGTTTCTATTGAAGCGGGGAAATAATATATCTATGCATGCGCATTGAATGTTTACTTTCATAATGCTGACGAAGAACCCGGCGATTTTAAACTTGCGATTTGTCATGTATTCTGCGGAAAGGAAACATGTCAAAGACTTTCATTGGTTCTGTTCCCAACGCAGATGGTTCATATGATGATATTATGGAAAGAACTGAGTGAAAACAGCGAGGAATAAACTTAAGTTTGTTCGGCCCCAGATTCTGACTTACTAAAAAGGATGTATCGTAATCATGAACAAAAATTGATGTGTACATCTATAGATGCACATTATCAATCAAGAATGAGAATCTATAATGTTTTGTGTTAGAATAAGGTAAGATTAACCCAGTGGGCATTGATCAGCCCTCCCCTGTTGGCCGTGAAAATATAGATCTAGCAAATATCCGATCAGCCCTTGAAAGACAGTATTCATTTCCATTCAAAAAAGGAAATTGACCAGATAAATACATATTTTGTGTATACTTATTTTTTTTTCACCCACCCCTGAAACTTTTTACTCCCCCACCACCATTCTAAAAATTCCATGGGGGATCTTCCCCTCTTGGCAGAATTCCTGGATGCAACACTGTTACCAGCATTTTCTCCTATTCCCACAATGTTTTCTAAAGGTGTCTTTTTCAGGACGTTAAATTCTAGGAATTGTGTTGTAATGGGTTACACAAATGGGCAGCACTCTGAAAAACGGAGGGGTCTGATACATAGAGGATATTTTGTTTTTTTTCGGTGAAAGATCGAAATTTAATTCATTGAGTGGACACCATCGGTAATATTTTCATGAGTGGCTGCACCACTCATGAAAAAATTTCCGAGGGTCTTCACGAGATGAAATAAATTTCGATCTTTCACCAAAAAACCCCCAAATATTCTATTTATATATTAACCCTTTCTGGGAGGAGCTTTATCAAAATCCAGTACAGTTCTTTCCATCATTCCCCGTGGTGTACCCCTCCTGCATAGCAACACATTACGATTTTATGTCGAGTGTGAGAAATGTAAGGTAAATGACATCATATTTCCGTCTGGTTGTGAGGCACGGGCATTTAACCTAGGTAACATTTGAACATGAAAATCGGTATTTATTTTCACTGGTTGTACCAGTGTAAGATTGGAAAATATTTTCACTGCTATTTCTTATGTCCTACCAGAAAGGATGAAATAAATCTCTGTGATGCAATTATTTTACCAAGCCATGGATCAGTAAGTTTTGCTGACGCATTGAACCCATTTTACATGGAACGTGATTTAAAGTTTGTAACATATTACTTGAGAATCAATGCATGAATGGTTTGACCCTTTACCACACAATCCCGATTTTTAACAACCCTGAGAAAGAAAACTTTTAAAAACATTGTTGGAAAAGGAGAAAATGCTGGTAACCAGCATTTTCTCCTTTTCCCACGATGTTTTCTACCCTTTCCAAATCAAGTTTCAATTTTTGATTCATATTTATTTTGTCGTCTGCAATTGCTTTCAATTTGGGCTAGTCCAAAAGTTTGTCGTTTGGGAAAGGGTTAACTCTCTACCAAACAACAAAATTTTAGACTGGTCCAAATTTTAAAAGCATTTGCAGATGACAATTGACTTGACTAAAGAATTGAAATTTGTTTTAGGAAGAGGAGAAAACATTGTGGGAAAAGGAGAAAATGCTGGTTACCAGCATTTTCTCCTTTTCCCACAGTGTTTTCAAAAGGCCTCTTTCACAGGGGTGTTAAAAGTCAGGATTGTGTGGTAAAGGGTTAAATTTTGTAATTTGTCTGTTCTTGAAAAGTATCATAGCCTCTGTTACTGTCCACAAATAGAACTTTCTTCGAACTTGAGATGAAGTTCAATAGGGTAAATATCTTCTGGAAACAATACCACTTTCCTGTTAAAAGTTTACATGCATTATCTCCCGCTAGATGGCATTCTATAAATACTCATCTGTCTGATATGGGCATCTTGGGTACAGAGCCGAATCACTTTCTTACGCGACAACTGTTACTTTGAATTTAAAACTAAAATAAAGGTTTACTCAATAAAACGCTACCTCGTGCAATTCACTCAGCTATGATCAGCAGTTCAGAGAAATCTGGAGCTAAAGCAGGTCTCATTTCTTCTCAAACGAATTGATAAAAGCTACTTTCAGCATTGCTATTTTATAGAGCGTAATATTGCAGTCAGCCCGCTTTCCGGGCTAGTGATGTGTCATATAAGACAGTCGAATCTTCGAAGAATATGACATGCGCAGACAACGAGTTTACAGGGAATTTTCCTCCGTCCCAGGACTGGGCTCTAATGTATTTTACATGTTTTGTGGAGTCTTTTTGACCACCAAAGATCAATATAGCTTCAGTGTATTCTTTTGAAATTCCACATAGTCCATTTTATGCTCTTGATTTTCTTCAACTCTTTACCAAGTGTCCAAAGTTTACACCAAGTCCTGTCCCACTTCCGTAGAAAGAAATGGGATTGCTAATGGTAAAGGGTTAATAGGATGAAATTGGATGAAAGGTGTAATAAAAAAAATATTGGGTGTCCTTGGAATAGATATTGATCTCTGCAATGTTTATACCTGATGTAATCCAAAAGGAATCCTCTTTCCATTGATTTAGTTATTTTTAGCTCGGCTCTGTTAGAAGAAAACCCAAAGTACTGTCATAATTATCCTTATTGTCATCTGTATCTTGTGTTTTTGCAGTTGTAGAGGAAAAACTGTACAATTTCTTATTTCTCTGTCATTACTAGAAAATCTAAATTATTAGTCTTTACCAAAATGACAATTTTAGACTTGTCCAAATCGAAAACATTGTAGTCAACAAGTTTTATGTTACTCAAGACATGAATTTTGTCTTTCAAAGGATTGAAAAAAGCGTGGGGAAAGGAGAGATTTATTTCGCTCAGGGTCGTTAGAACAACTCTGCGAAAGAAGTCTTTCTGAAAACATTCTAGGGGGAAAAAAAGAAAATGTTGGTAATCAGCATTTTCTCCCTCTTCCCACTATGTTTCCTATCCTATTAATTTGTCTGCAAAATTAATGCTTTCAATTTGGACTTTTTCGAAATTTTGTTGTTTGCTGAACGGTTGGTATTACCATTTAGGCCAAAATCTTTCTGAGTTTTTAGCTCACCTCAGCACGAAGTGCTCATGGTGAGCTTTTGTGATCCCCAATGTCCGTGGTCCGTCGTCCACAATTTCTTTAAACATCCTCTCCTTGTAAACCACTGGGCCAATCTTGATGAAACTTGGCAGGGATGTTCCTTGGGTGAAGCTCTACCAGAGTTGTTCAAAAGATTAGCATCTTCTAGTGGACCTCTACCAAGAGTGTT
Organism: Tridacna crocea; assembly: GCA_943736015.1. Lineage (NCBI taxonomy): Eukaryota > Metazoa > Mollusca > Bivalvia > Cardiida > Cardiidae > Tridacna > Tridacna crocea. The sequence goes on from OX031069.1 coordinate 25,960,559, forward strand.
CATAAAATGTCCTTTGGGTCAAAACTGGCCCCGCCCTGGGAGTCACAAGTTTAAAACATAGAAATAAAAAGGAAAACTTTAAAATTCTTCTTCTCTGAAATTAGAAGGTGCAGAGCTTTGATATTTAATACATAGCATCTCCTAATAAACCTCTACTAAGATTGTTCATATGATACCCCTGGGGTCAAAACTGGTCTCGCCCTGGGAGTCACAAGTTTGAAACATAGGAACAAAGAAGGAAAACTTTAAAATTCTTCTTCTCTGAAACTAGAGGGTGTAGAGCTTTGATATTTGGTATGTAGCATCGCCTAGTGGACCTTTACCAAGATTGCTCATTTAATGCCCCTGGGGTCAAAACTGGCCCAGCCCCGGGGGTCACAAGTTTGAAACATAGGAACAAAGAAGGAAAACTTTAAAATTCTTCTCTGAAACTAGGTGATGCAGAGTTTTTGATATTTGGTATGTAGCATCTCTTAGTGGATCTCTACTAAGAATGTTCATATGATACCCCTGGGGTCAAAACTGGCCCGGCCCCTGGGGTCACAAGTTTGAAACATAGGAACAAAGAATGAAAACTTTAAAAATCTTCTTCTCTAAAAGTAGAAGATGCATTTTGCACAGTCACCCTGTCAGAATTATTTGACCTTGAACTTTGATATTTGGTATTTATCTTCATTGTAGACCCTTTACTGCTTAGTACTCAGGTGAGCGATATAGGACCATCATGGTCCTCTTGTTTCACAATGTTTTCTATGCTTTCAAAAGATGTCATATACACATAAGAAATGGCTTCATCCATGCTATTATTTAGGGTCAATTAGAGATACCATGGAAATGCCTTATGAGGTAAAGGGTTAAAGACATACAATTTTTATTTTGTTTCAGATCATGGCTAAACAAACAGATATGGAAGTGCGACAGATAGAGCGATGGTTCAGATTACGTAGAAATCAGGACAGAGCAACACTAATGAAAAAATTCACAGAAACAGGGTGAGCCTAAAGTATTCTTCCTCTTATAATTGACCAAAACATCTAAGGTAAAAGTGGATGTTTTTTCGGGTATAGAATTTCACAAATTACCAAGTACTGATCTTACACAATGCTTTAATTTCCAGCATTTTCTCCTTTTCCCACAATGTTTTCTTCCCTTCACAAAACAAATTTCCAATTTTCAGTCACTTTATTTTGTCGTCTGCAAATGTTATTCAGTTTGGACAAACCTAAAATTTTGTTGTCTGGTAAAGAGTTAAGAGGTATTTTTCCATTAGCTACTATATTTCAAAGAGATCTGTAGGAGGAAAAATGTCGTCTGCAGTTGGTATTGTTTTTAAGCCTACCAAATGACAAAGTTTAGACTAGTCCAAATGGAAAGCATTTACAGACAACATAAGAAATGTCGCTCAAAAACTAAAATTTGATATGGCATGGTTAGAAAATATTGTGGGAAAAGGAGAAAATGCTGGTTACTAGCATTATCTCCTTTTCCCACAATGTTTTCAAAAGGATTTTGCTCAGGATCGTTAAAAGTCGGGATTGTATGGTAAAGATTTAACCCTTTACCACACAGCAAAATTCTAGACCGTTACAAATCGAAAGTATTTGCAGACGACAATTTATAAGTCAGGCTCAAATGGTGTAATTTTGCTTTGATAGGGTAGAAAACTTGGTGGGAAAAGGAGAAAATGCTGGTAACCAGCATTTTCTCCTTTTCCCACAATGTTTTCAAAAGGCTTCTTCCACAGGGTCGTTAAAAGTCGTCATTGTGTGGTAAAGGGTTTAAGGATACTTATAAGTTTTTTCCCTGAGTAAGATTACGTTACTATATTTAGATGTCAGATTTTGTTTTTCCTTGAAAGGCCATCAGGATGTTACAGGGCATATTCTATTCTATACCACACAATCTCTAGCTTTTTTTAACCCATTACCACACAATCCCTACTTTTGACGCCCCTGAGAAAGAAGCCATTAGAAAACATTGTGGGAAAAGGAGAAAATGCTGGTAACCAGCATTTTCTCCTTTTCCCACTATGTTTTCTACCTTTCACAAAACAAATTTTAAATTTTCAACCACTTTTATTTTGTCGTCTGCAAATGCTTTCGATTTGGACAAGCCTAAAATATTGTCGTTTGGTTATGGGTTAAACCTTTTTAGAAGAGGAAGATTTTAGAAAACGTAGTGGGAATTAGTGACAAAATGCTCGTGACTAGCATTTTCTCCTTTTCGCACCGAGTTTTCAAGCAATCCAGTCACAAGTTTTGAACAATATTTGAGTTCCAGTTAATCTTCTTGTTTACGTCTACAAATGCTTGCGGTTTTGTCATGTCTTAAATTTTGTCGGTATGGTAAAGAGTTAACTCTTTACAAGTTGATATTTTATGGTAAACTGAAAGCACAAACAGGTGACTTATCAATTTCGGTTCAAGTGATTGAATTAGTTTTTTAACAGGAGAGAAAATATTGTTGGAAAGGGGGGAAATGCTGGTGAACAGCATTTTCTGCATTTCAAGCAATGGTTTCAAGTGGTCTATTTTAGGGTAGTTAAAACCCTACATAGTTTGTTAGCCCTATACTTAACCATCCCTTGTTTTAATGACCCCAGGGAAGAGAGCTTTTGAAAACATGGTTGGAAAAGGAGAAAACGCTGGTAACCAGCATTTTCTCCCTTTCCCACAATGTTTTATACCTTTTCAAAGAAATACAATTATGTTTTACCACTTTTGGATTTATCATCAGTAGATTCTGTCAATTTGGAAGACTCTAAAATTTGCAGTTTTGGAAAGGGTTAGAGGTTACAAACTGTAGTAGATTTTAAAAATGATGTTTCAAATGAGGCTATTTTATTTGTTATTATACAATTCATACGGAAATGACCAGTAATACTAATCCGCCCAAACAACGTCATCATCTGTTCATCTCTCCCGCCAACATCTCGTCGTTCCCGCCAAAGTCATGCTCGCTGTTCCTGCCGACGTCCGCACGACACAACCATTCTGGATGACATACTCTCCAGCAAGTACATTTTAAAAGCATTTTGGGACAAATCATAGAACTTGTTTTTGGAATGGTAGGAAACTTACAGAAAAAATTAGGAAGTGTTTGTTAATTGGAAAAAACAGAGTTTGCTCGGTACCAACATTTTCTCAGTTGCAGGTCCTTGTGTGTTTTAAAAAGCCCACTTTGCCTGGGACACGAAATCATCACTTGTAAAGAATCAACTCTTTACCACACAATCCTGACTTTTAACGACCCTGAGAAAAAAGCCTTTTGAAAATATAGTGGGAAAAGGAGAAAATGCTGGTAACCGGCATTTTCTCCTTTTCCCACAATGTTTTCTACCCTTCCCAAAACAAATTTCAATGATTCAGTCAGATCTTGTCATCTGCAAAGGCATTCAATTTTGATCAGTCTATAATCTTGTCGTTTGGTAAGGAGTTTTAAACTGTAGATTTTGATTTTTTTTCCCATTGAAAGGATTTGCATATATTAACCTCATCTCTGGGAAAGACAAACTAAATCCTCCCCTTTCACAAGATATTCAGTGCAAACTAATGAAAAATACAGTTTAGGTCTGTCACCTCCTGTCAATTTAGGGCTCCCCTTACAAAACTCTATACCAGATGGAAAAATAAAAAAAAAACAAGTCATCATGAAACTACTGTATCTAGTTTTAACCTACCAGATTGAGGAAGCTTTGAAAACTTTGTGGGAAAAGGAGAAAATCCTTGTAACTAAACCCTTTCCCAAACAATCCCTGGTTTTTACGACCCTGAGATAGAAGCCTTTTGAAAACATTGTAACATTGTAGGAAGAGGAGAAAATGCTGGTAACCAGCATTTTCTCTTTTTCCCACATTCTACCCTTCTCGAAACAAATTTCAATTTTTTAGTTGTGTTTATTTTGTTGTGTGCAAGTGCTTTCAATTTTAGACCAATCTAAAATTTTGTTGTTTGGTAAAGAGTTAACCATTTTCCATTTTCCTCTCTGTGTTTTCTTGTTGCAATGAAAAGCACATGCAGACCACGAATTAAGTGTTGCTTAATCATGGAATTTGTCTCTGATATGGTAGAAATCATTGTGGGGAAAGAAGAAAGTGTTGGTTTCCAGCGTTTTCCCCTTTTCACAGCATCTTTTCAAAAGGCCCTTTTTTACTCTTTAGCAGGCAATCCTGACTTTTAACAACCCTCACAGAGAAGGCTTGCAAAAATATTGTGGGAAAAGGGAAAAATGCTGGTAACCAGCATTTTCTCTTTTCCTACAGTGTTTTGTACCATATCAAGGACAGATATTGTAAGTTTAGTTACATTTATCTTTTTTGGCTTCAGATTCCTACAACTTTATCTAGTCCAAAATTTTGTCATTAGGTCAAGAGGTTTAATAACTCTGAAGAAGAAGGCTTTGAAAACATTATGAGAAAAGGAGAAAATGCTGATTAAACCAGTATAGATGAAAAGGGTCGGTTTAGGAAGATATTTTAACCCATTACCACACAATCCCTACTTTTGATACCTCTGAGAAAGAAACCATTAGAAAACATTGTGGGAAAAGGAGAAAATGCTGGTAACCAGCATTTTCTCCTTTTCCCACAATGTTTTCTACCCTGCTAGAAACTAACTTCAATTTTTGAGTTACGCTTATTTTTGTTGTCTGCAAGTGCTTTCAATTTGGACCAGTCTCAAATTGGACGTTTGGTAAAGGGTTAACAAAATGAGATATAGGAGGGGGGATGTGTATGTAAAAGCCCAGTCTTTTTTGTGCTAATGAGATGGACCATTAGTGCGTAGACTATTTTTGAAGTAATTAAAATACCCTCAAGATGTTCTTCTTTTACGTGAACAAATATTTGCACTAAATAGAAATGTTAGGTGAAAAGGAGCAGTTGCTTGTTGCAATTTTTCATTGCTTTCGAGCATAGCCTGCTTTGAGCAGTTGAACTTTGAGCATAGTTGACACAGTGAAGCTTTAGTGTAATGTGTATGTGTGTCCGTCTGTCCAAACTAGAACTTCTTCATCTATGGATGGCTTTTATTTCCTTACCAATTGACAGAATTTTTATTTCTTTATCAAATGACAGACTTGTTCAAATTGAAAACATTTGCAGATGACAAAATAAATATGAATCAAAAGTTGCAATTTGATTTGGAAAGGGTTGAAACCATTATGGGAAAAGAAAATGCTGGTTACCAGCATTTTCTCCATTTCCCACAATGTTTCCAAAAGGCTTTCTTTTTCAGGGTGGTTGAAAGTTGGTACTGTGTGGTAGAGTTAAAACAATTTTGACAGGTTGTTCTCCTTTTATGAGAAGAGGTTCTATTTGAAAAAATTGTTAAGTTAGGTCCAAGGTCAAGGTCACACTTTAAGGTCAGTTGATAAAAGTGTCATAAATAGGGCTTGTCTGAGCTACAGCTTGTATACTTATCAGAGGTCAGGTAGGTCAAGGTCATACTTACAGGTCAAATGATAATGTTGTCTTAACCTGTTACCACATGGCAAAAATTTAAGAGTTATCCAAATTTAAAGCATTTGCAGACGGCAAATAGTGCAAATTTGCTTTGATTGGGAAGAAAACTTTGTGGGAAAAGGAGAAAATGCTGGTAACCAGCATTTTCTCCTTTTCCCACAATGTTTTCAAAAGACTCCCTCCTCAGGGTCTTTAAAAGTTGTTATATTATTTGGTAAAGGGTTAGATAGTGCTTGTCCAGCAACAGATTCTGCATTCTATTGTTGGATTTAAAATTGATTTTACACAAGTGTTCTCCTAATCCATAAACCTAAACCAGTAGAAGTGCCATGAAATTGTGAATTGGCTGTAAATTTGATAAAATCAGTAGAGCATACAAGAGCCATAAATTCCTCATTTTGGATAGATTTCAATTTAGTTTGGTACAATTATGTGATCCCCGTGGGGTCCCGGGGGTTTTTTACTTTATAGAATAGGACCTCGGCCTTTCTCTATGGCATGTCGTAGAAGGCGACTAAAATTAGAGACAAACGGCTGCTTTCCTCGTAATTCGTAGGATTGCAGCAGGCTGGGTAGTTCTTATTCCAAATCCTAAATTTTTTTTCTTGATGTAAATAGGGTTTGGAATGGGAATCAGTTGGCCTGTGGGACCCCGTGTGGTTTAATCGGGGGTATAAGAATAAACCACTGCAGTCCCGCGATCGTCACATCTGCCATTTCATCTGGCGGAACAAAAGTGACAGCATGCATGTCGTAAAAGGCGACAAAAAGGGCATCATTTTGTGTTTCATCCATTCCTCATTTATCATGTTTGTCTTATGTTGTTGCACATGTGTGTTATTTTCACCTCGCATTATTGTTTACTAAGTAAGTGCGCCCAATATGACCTAAGTTGTCGACGGGCCATAAAACACTATTCATTCATTCATTACAATTATGTGAATTCTTGCATGAATATATCTGCCATTTAACTCTGTACCAAAGGACAAAATTTTAGACTCGTCCAAATTGAAGGCGACAAGATAAACATAACTCAAAAATTGAAATTTGTTCCAAGCAGGGTAGAAAGCATTGTAGGAAAAGGAGAAAATACTGGTAACCAGCATTTTCTCCTTTTCCCACAATGTTTTCAAAAGGGTCGTTAAAAGGTGGGATTGTGTATGGTAATGGGTTAAATTCCCCTCTTTGTAATCTTCTAGTTGTCCTAAGCTGGTATCACCAGATAGTCTATTAAATGTTGAATTTGTACCAAAATACTGGTAGATTGTTGCAAAACTATAATTGTTCTGAGCTTTATGTACTCCTCAAAGTTAACTTTTTACCAAATGACAAAAAATTGCCTGGTTCTGTTTCAAAGAATTTGAATATGACAAATTCATTGTGGCTTAGAAAATATTTAGCTTTTAGCTTTTATCTGGTTACCAGCATTTTCTTCTTTTTCTACGTTGTTTTCAAAACCCCTTTTTAACATTGTAAAAGCTTGGAATTTTGTTGTAAAGTGTTAAATTCATCTCAGGGTTGCTAAACATGGCCTGATTGTGCAATTGGTAGAGCATGGGCACAGGTGGTGAGGGATTAAAGATTAGAGTCCTATTTGAGCGACTAACGGTTATCAGTGTCTCTATCTTTACCCACATTATTTTCAAAAGCTTTCTTTTACTGGGTCTTTGAAACTATGAATTTTGGTAAAATGCTGAAAAGTGATTCTTGTCTGCCTTTATGATAACTTTTGTATATGTACTTTTCCTTCTTTCTTCAGATGGAGGTTCACCTATTACCTTGGGATATTCATATATGGCCTTACTATACTTTGGAATGTAAGTATTATAGTCTTTATTTAAAGCCCCAGTAACAGACAAAAGTACACAGTCCAGGTTTTAAAATGCACAGTTGGGTCACTTTTTAGCGGATTTGTATAGCAAATCGGCTTACTGTGATAGTTTTTACCGGAACCAAATACATCAAGTGTAACAACGCATGCGTGCTCACTCCGCACTTTGTTATCAGTTTGACCTGAAGCAAATATATACTGTCATAATTATATGCTTATATCTATTCTACTTAAAGCTTTATCTAAAAGACACCTCAGCCTTGATTTTATCAATATATTGTAGCATATAATAATTATGGTCCCACACATGAATACATTATAGTCCAAATCTTATATCAGCAAAAACTGACTGATTGAAAGATCAAATCACCACTTTTTAAAGGTGGCCGATTTTGGGATGAAAATTTTACAAAAATACAAAAAGTACATGCCTAAAAAAAAGAAAATAAGAATTACTGTGGGGCTCACATAGAACAATGATTTTCCTTGCCCTCACTAACTTCATTAATGATTATATTTATAAACACATGTTTTGCATTTGATGTTATTTTTTGTTTTAAAATCCATTGCACCTTTATGGTACTCCACAAATCTGCTTTCCGGGACTTTCAGTCCTTTGATTTCATCTCAAGTTACATTTGGCGTCAGTTTCAATGACCTGTGATGATTCAGGCTTAGCTTGTATTGAAAAGTCAGTGACATATTAGGGGACAATTCATCTTGAAGTAAAGTACAAAAGTTTCAGGTTGTAATTTATAAGACAAAAATCAACTCATTACCAAACAACAACATTTTAAGTTTGTCCAAATCGAAAGCATTTGCAGACGATAAAATTGATTGAAAATTTGAAATTTGTTTTGTGAAGGGTAGAAAGCATTTTTGGAAAAGGACAAAATGCTAGTTATTTGCATTTTCTCCTTTTATCACAGTGTTTTCTAAAGGCTTCTTTTTCAGGGTCGTCAAAAGTAGGGACTGTGTATTAATGGGTTAACTCTTTTCCACACTGTCCCGACTTTTTACGACCCTGATGTAGAAAGCTTTTGAAAACATTGTGGGAAAAGGAGAAAATGCTGGTAACAGGCATTTTCTCCTTTTCCTACAGTGTTTTCTACCCTGTCACAGACAAATTTCAGCATTTGAGTCACATTTAATTTGTAGTCTGCAAAAACTTTCAATTTGGACAAGTGTAAAATTTTGTTGTTTGGTAGGGAGTTAACGCTTAGATCGCCAAATAAAAAACCCCTCATACATTTACGTCCTAGTATGTGAACCAAATAACTTTGATTCCATTGTTGCTTTGGTCTTCAGCATTTCAGCAAACCGAGCAGTGTACATTTAAGATCAGGCTGCATATTTTGTGCAGCCTGATCTTTATCTACACTGGCTTCAAAGGCAACTATAGTTGTGGAAGGTGCTCTGATTGATAAAATGGGCATGTCCAGGATAGGGAAAAACAGCCTTATAATTCTGTATGAAGGTTTTGCCTAGAATAATTTAACCCATTACCGCACAATCCCTACTTTTGACAACCCTGAGAAAGAAGCCTTTTGAAAACATTGTGGGGGAAAAGGAGAAAATGCTGGTAACCAGCATTTTCTCCTTTTTCCGCAGAATGTTTTCTAGCCTTCACATAACAAATTTCAAATTTTCAGTCACTTTTATTTTGTCATCTGCAAATGCTTCCGATTTGGACAAAATTAAAATTTTGTCATTTGGTAATGAGTTAACATTGAGGTTGAAAACTGTAGACCATAGATCAGATAAAATGTTCTGTGCTGTCGGATCTTGGTTTATATTGTTTGCAAAAGCACCTGAAGCTTGGCTCAGGGTGGTGAGGATTAAAATGTACAGTGACAGGAAGTGGTTTGAGGTGGCTGTTTTCCTTAGAGATATATTTTAATAACTTTATTTTTCTTTGTATCAAGTTACCAATGTAATATTATATTGTGTCAATGTATTCAGAGTTATAACTTTGTTTCAACCCATGAACTGTTTTTGGTATCTTTAGCTTTTTTTACTGGGCAGCATAGATAGAGATCACACCTCACAAACTGTGCATTCTTATCTTGAATACTCTTGTCTTGCATGTACAGAAAATTGAATCATTCTTACCACCATCAGTCTTCAATTTAGCTTTGCTTTTAACGAAAAACATTTGGCCGACAGATAGAAGATACGGGGCTATTTTGGAAAACTGGGGGCCACATTTAAAAGATCATAGTTTATTACTGAATTATTTATTTGTGAACATTATTATTTAACTCATTACCAAACGACAATATATTAGGCTTGTCCAAATTGAAAGCATTTGCAGATGACAAAATAAAAGTGACTAAAAATTTGAAATATGTTTTGTGAATAGTAAAAAAACATTGTGGGAAAAGGAGAAAATGCTGGTTACCAGCATTTTCTCCTTTTCCCACAATATTTTCTACAGGCCTCTTTTTCATGGTTGAAAAAAAGTAGGGATTGTGTGGTAATGGGATAACAAGTGTTGCCTTTTCATTTAATAAGTATTTTGTCCTTCATGTATCAATGAAAACTATGCTTATAAAGCTGCAACACTGTAGAAATTATCATTGTTATTGACGCAACCTATTTTTCATCATTAATTAAACCTAAATGAAAAATAAAAATAAGACGAAATATGTCTCTCAGTGGTAAACTTTCGAAAATTCTGATAGCCCATCACAGAGGGATTTAACTTTACCATCAATCATCTGAAAAGGGGTTTTGAACGATCGAGTGCAACAGATGGGCCTCAGGTTGGTTTAGAATTGCAGCATCCTGGACTTTAGGGCGCAGAAGGAGCAATTGAACACTACCATACTTTCCAAGTCTTAGTCTATTTATATCTTAGTCTATCAAATGGGGTTTAGAGTTTTGTCGTTCGGTTAAGGATTAAAGCACGAGATTGTTTAGATGACTCCCTATCAAACAACAATGTTCTAGACTTGATCAAATTGAAAGCACTTGCAGACTACGATAGAAATGAGTTAACCCTTTCCCAAAAGACAAATTTATAGGCTGGTCTAAATTGAAACCATTTTGAGATGACAAAATAAATGTGACGGTAGAATCGAAATTTGACTTGGGAAAGGTAGAAAAGATTGTGGAAAAAGGAAAAAATGCTTGTTACCATCATTTTCTCCTTTTACCACAATGTTTTCATAAGGCTTCTACATCAGGGTCGTCAAAAGTCGTCATTGTGTGGTAAAGGGTTAAAAAGTGATACTTGATTTTTGAAGGGAAGAAACTTGGTGGGAAAAGGAGAAAATGTTACCAGCATTTTCTCCTTTTCCACAATGTTTTCAGAAGGCTACTTCCTCTGGGTAGTTAAAATTAGGGATTGTTTAGGAAAGGGTTTGGGGTTGAGGATACTCTTGAAGTTTGACATTTGTTTTTGTTTCTCAACAATACATTGTCATAATTTATTATAACCTATCATTTAGGTTATTTTTAGACCAGCCTATACCACTTGCATTTTTTTTTCCACTTGAAATGGGCTGGTTTCAAAAAAACATTGTAGGAAAAGGAGAAATTGCTCATATTTACAGAGCTTGCTTTTGCTATCATATTTTAACCCTTTCCCAAACAATCCCTGGTTTTTACGATGCTAGGAAAGACTGCTTTTGAAAACACTGTAGGAAAAGGAGATAATGCTGGTAACGGGCATTTTCTTCTTCTCCCACGGTGTTTTCTGCCCCTTCGTAAACAAAAGTCATCATTGGCATTGCATTTGATTTATCGTATACAAACTCTTTCAATTTGGTCTGGTCCAAAATTTGTTTGGGAAAGGGTTAACCCTTTACCAAACAATCCCTGCTTTTTACGACCCAGAGGAAGAAGCCTTCTGAAGACATTGTGGGAAAAGGATGAAAGCTGGTAATCAGCATTTTCTCCTTTTCCCACAATGTTTTCTACTCTTCTAAGTTCAAGTTCTAATTTTTGAGCCATGTTTATTTTGTCGTCTGCAAATGCTTTCAATTTGGAAGGGTTGAAAATCTTGTTGTTTGGTAAAAGGTTAACTCTTTACCACACTATTCCGACTTTTAACAACCCTGAGAAAACAGTCTTTTGAATACTTTGTGGGAAAAGGAGAAAATGCTGGTTACCAGCATTTTCTCCTTTTCCCACAATGTTTTCTACCCTCCCCCAAACCGAATTTCAATTTTTTAGTCACATTTATTTTTGTCGTCTGCAAATGCTTTCAATTTGGACTGGTCTAAAATTTTTCTATGTGGTAATGAGTTTAAGTATGCTAAAAGTACTTGGCAGTCCCTATTGTAAACCATAAGGTGCTAGATAAACTAAATGAAAACTTTTAGTTTGCTCTTGTCTTGTTGACAGCAGGGTTGCTGTGTGGTTGGCATATTAGTACAGATGACTGTCCCTAAAGGCGATGTTACTTTTCGACTGGTCGCCTCTGGGTACAGAGACAATCTGGACAAAATCAGTTGAAAGTTCCGCACAGATTTTGTGCGCAAGTTTGAACTCTTATTATTTAAATAGTGCACAAAACTAGGATTTAAACATATCTGTGGCTTGCGTATTCAATATTCTTTCATTTGAAATACAAATATTTTCAATTCAAACGCTGATCGTGGGAAAATACCGTGCATTTCATCAGTGACCCAAGCTGTTTACGTTCCCAAAAACATTCAAAACGTCCGTGATTTTTCCGAGATAAACATGTTGTAAACGACAATTTGTTTTTGGTCATGATTAGTACTAAAATTTATTTGCACTTCACTGTAATACAGATAAAACTGATGAAACCGAAAGTAGGTATAGTGCTCTATATTTGCTACTGGAAAATTTACGATGGACTTGAGACGGTACGGTGTACAGTAAATATCCAAATATGAAAAAGATCACCGGGGCGTCTCATTATTGAGACTAGTTGGCATATCTGACTCGTCATCTGGTGGGTGCAGCTTTGATACTTAGTTGTTGCAAAACTTTCTTTTGGTCAGTTTTCTCTTCCCCTCTGACACATGTAAGACAGTAGTCTGTGTCTCAGGTGCTTTGGCTGCAGTGATATGACCTTAACCATTAGAAGGGCATTGAATTCCTATACAAACAAACAAAGTCTTGTACTCTGAAATATGGATCTCATTGTGAAAGGAGCTCTAAGGAAATTGGAAAATGTATTCTGAAACAGTTCTTGAGGAGGGAGAAAGACAAGTCACAAGACAGATCTTTTATACAGCCACTTATAGGCACAACAGTAACAAAACAGTGAAGGAAGTATGTTGTCTTTGCATGGAATGGAAAACATTGTTTGAAAAGAAGCTGTTGCTTGTAAGTGGCGATTGCTGCTTCTGATGTTTTCAAGCTCTCTTCTTGTGTTACTTGCATGGTCGTTATTTCTAGTTGCATAATTATGGGAGTTTATTAATTAACTATTAGATATATAGAAGTTATACATGTAAACCGGTCCACACGATACAAGTCACATTTCTTACTTCGTATAGTATCGTGACACCGGCTGAATAGGACTTGACCTCTGATCAATACAGTTGACCTCGTATCAATATTGATGACTCGCGACCAATACAGAAATCCTTGAACGTGATTGGACAAAAGTTCAGTCACATGAGCATCTGCGCTTAGTATACGGGGTCACAATCTTTATACTATAAAGTAAGAAATGTGACTAGTAAACCCTATTTTCACTTCTCTTAGGTTGTCATATTGATTCTGGGCCAACAGTTAATTAATATTGATTCTGGGCCAACAGTTAATTAATAAAAATTTCATTGATCAAGTGGAATTGGTCCAGTTGCAAGTCCTCAGTCAGCCGTATTGGACCTCGGCCATCGGCCTTGGGGCAATTTGGCTGACCTCGGACCTGTATCTCGGCCAATATGAAATCACTTGATTAATAGCATTATATTCCGTAGGCAAGATAGTGCAGAGCACCACCCTAATACTGGTAAAATTCCAGAATCACACAAAGAAGAGAGCTATAATTGCTGTGATTATTTTAGCTAAATATCGTTCAGAGTTTTGTAAACACCATTTCAGCAAATCTTAGTGATTTATCAAATTTTATTAATATTTCTTAATCTTTCAGAAACCATGGTTGTGGAACTCCAGATACTGTTGGATCAATTTTCCTCGTCATGTAAGTACAGATTTTTTCTTGACCCTATGTCATTGTATAGTAAAGGTTTAATTGAGTAATGTAAGAGTTTAACAATTTTAGATACGATGTATATAAGGATCTTGCTAATTTGCACATCGGTGTTATGCAGGAATGTGATATGGCTGTACCTTAGGGTTTTTCCAACATCTTTTGTTTCTACTCTTTACTGGTAAACAAAAATTTAAGATCTGCTCATGTTTAAAGCATGTTCAGAAAACCCTTTACCATACAGTCATGAGTTTTAACAACTGTGACTAAAACAGCTCGTGAAAACAGTGTGGGAAAAGGAGAAAATGCTGGTAACCAGCATTTTCTCCTTTTCCCACAATGTTTTCTATCCTCTCACAGACGAATTCCATCATTTGAGGTACACCAATTTTGTCGTCTCAAATGCTTTGAATTTTGAGCAAAGTCTAAAGTTTTGTCGTTGGGTAAAGAGATAACGGCAGTAAATTTGGTTCAGTCGATAAGATTTGTCTTCAGAAAGATTAAAAGAAAAAATGTTTGAATAAGAGAAAATGCAGGTGACTAGTTTTTTCACCATTTCCCAGCATATTTGAAAAAAAGAAAGGATTGTTTTAGGAACGTTTTACTTTGTACAAAACAATCCTGTGTTTAAATCTTTAACTAGACTGGTCCAAATTGAAAGCATTTTGCATCAAAATATAATTGACCGAAAATTCGAAATTTGTATCGAAGAGGAGAGAAAAAATTGTGGGAAAAGGAGAAAATGCTTTTTCTCCTTTTCCCACAATGTTTTCAAAATGCTTCTTTCTCAGGGTCGTCAAAAGTCGGCATTGTGTGGTGAAGGCTTAACACATTACCAGACAATCCGTACTTTTGACGACCCTGACAAAGAAGCCGATAGAAAATATTGGGGGAAAAGGAGAAAATTCTGGTAACCGGCATTTTCTCCTTTTCCCCCAAGGTTTTCTACCCTTCACAAAACAAATTATAAATTTTCAGTCTCTTTCATTTTGTCGTCTGCAAATGCTTTCTTTCGATTTGGACAGGCCTAAAATATTGTTTTTGGAAAGAGTTAAGGGTTGAATTATGATTTTCTTGTCTAGCTTTTTTTAAACTATGATATTTTTTTCTCTTTATTTTTCAGCATTTAGAAGATACTATGTATTGGTATTACATGATTGAGCTAGGCTTCTATTTATCCTTAATGTTTTCCCAGTTCTTAGATGTGAAAAGAAAGGTAAGCTTCTATTCCTGAAGTACTGAATCCTAAGTTTTAACGACCTTGGAGAAAAAGACCTTTTCCCGCAATGTTTTCTAACCATCCCAAAATGAATTTTAATTCTTCTTTCACAGTTATTGTGTTGTCTGCAGATGCTTTTAGTTTGAACAAGTTTTGACAACATTTGAATTGCGTCATTTGATGTAAAGTTATTGTACCGAATGGGAAAATTTAACTCTTTACCACATGCACAATCCCTACTTTTAACGACCCTGACAAAGAAGCCTTTAGAAAACATTTGGTAACCAGCATTTTCTCCTTTTCCCACAATGTTTTCTACTCTTCACAAAACATATTTCAAATTTTCAGTCACTTTTATTTGTCGTCTGCAATAGCTTTCAATTTGGAGAAACCTAAAATTTTGTTGTTTGGTAATGAGTTGAGACATGACCGAACTGAAAGCGTAAGTTTGCAGCCAACAGAATAGATTTTATTTACCATATACTGTACAATGCCAAATTTTAACACCCCTTGGTAACAAGCCTCTTGAATGTATTGTTGAAGAAGGAGAAGATGCTGGTAAGCAGCATTTTCTCCTTTTCTCACAATATTTTCTACCCGTCACAAAACAAATTTGAAATTTTCAGTCACTTTTTTTTTTGGTCATCTACAAATGTTTTTAATTTGGACAAGCCAAAAATTAGTTCTTTTGTCGTTTGATAAGGAGTTAATTAAACTTTTCATTTTCAGTCTCTAGGTTTGAACAAAGGGTCTAGGTACTGTTATCTTAATGTCATTGTTGTGGAAATAATATTGAATTTGATGACCATGTGGGCTGTATTCAAGATCCATTCTTTATTAAATTCTTATTCTAATCCCCAAAGAAGTTCTTAATCTCAAAGTAATGTGACATTCTGATAGACTAAACTAGTTGGTTGGGTAAACAAAATTCTTTTTGGCTAGACCATTTGGTTAAAGCTAATTGTGTGTTGCAGTTTCAAAGCTGGTTTGTGTAGAACACCTCACGTAGTTGCAAACAGTATAGATATTAGTTCAGACTGTACAGAGTACATTTTTCAGTGTAGTTAGAACAGTGAAAGTCATTAAAAGTCCTCAAAAGCAGTCAGTTAGATCTCAATTTAATCTAGTGGACCCATAATACAAAACAGCTATTTCCACCATAATGTTATTCTACAAAATTTGCAAAGATTAACGATGAGTATTATTGTATTTCTTTCACCGAGCCACTTTATCTAAAACCACTATATTCTCATTACAAAGGGATATGATAATTACCTCCCTTTTCTGAAAACTAACAAAAGTATCAGCAAATAATTTCAAGATAGACATCAAAGAAATTTCTGGTTGGTTGAAAATGTGCAAAAGTACTATTTCTGTATAAATCTGTGTTCATCAACTGTCTAAAAATTTATGCCATGTTGCACTAGAAGTACATGTATTGCGGGTCTACTACCGTAAGACAGTATTTTAACTCTTCCCAAACGACAAACTTTTGGACTAGATCAAATTGAAAGGATTTTACAGAAGACCATTCAACTCTTGCTTAAAGATGATTTCTGTCTATGATAGGGTAGAAAACATTGCGGGAAATGGAGAAAATGCTGGTTACCAGCATTTTCTCCTTTTCCAACAATGTTTTCAAAAGGCTTCTATTCCAGACCTGTAAAAACCAGGGACTGTTTGGGAAAGGATTAAAAGTTAACTCCCAGTGAGTCTTCAAGATGAGCGTGCATATATTAATCTTTGGTTACCCAATATCTCATAACAGACAACAATATTGTGTGATTCTAATAGCAGAATTCCCCTTGTGAAGGCTGCAAAACATTTTAAGAAAAGGAGAAAATACTGGTTACCAGCTGCTATTCACTTTTACTCAGAATGTTTTCAGAAGCCTTCCTCCATATGGTTGTCAAAATTTGTAATTGTGTGGTGAAGATATTACAGAATAGAAAACTTTGTTGGAAAAGGAGAAAATGCTGGTTACCAATGTTTTCTCCTTTGCCCACAATGTTTTCAAAAGCTTTAGCTGTAGGGGTCAATAAAAGATGGAATTGTTTGGTTGAACCTTAACCCTTTACCCCATAATGCATTTCTATGGTATCTCTAATTGACCCTAAATAACAGCAAGGATGAAGCCGTTTCTTATTGTGTATATGACACCTTTTGATAGCATAGAAAACATTGTGGTGAAAGGTGAAATTGCTCGTCACTAGCAATTTCACCTTTTGCCACAATGTTTTCCAAAGGCTCCTACAAGCAATGCGTAGAAATGAGTATCTATGGAGTTAAGGGTTAAAGTAAAAGGCTCTTGCAGGGGGATGAGTGGTTTTGTATTGATGTTTGCATTTTCTTCCCTTTTCTGTCAATATTGGTTACATAGAATACCTATATATCAACCCGAAACTCTTCCTGTTCGTCAATGCTGTCATCACATCATCCGTAATAGTGAAAAATAGGACAGGAAATGAGCATTGTTTTACTGTGTAAGATTGCAAAAGTTGCAAATGTTTGCTCCCCCCCTCTCTGCCAGTGTAGTTATTAATGACCTGCTTTCCCTTTCTATCCATTCTCGCTCAGCTGCCGAGCCCTGGTAGCTCAGTCTGTAGCTTGCAGGACTTAAAAACAGGGGTCGTGGGTTAGATCCCAGGCTACAAGCCCTGGCCTGACAAATTTCTCTCCGAGGATTGATGATATTCACTGCGCCAGAATTCATTCCACTCCCACCACTGACCATTTTTTTGGACAATGATTAATGATCATGTGGGAAAGCAGCCAGTGGCTTGAACAGAAGATTAGTTAGAGTACTGGTAAAAGAGATTCCAGGAAAGTATGGATAGGTGCAATAGTCGCTGAAATAAGGTTGAAAGACCATGTAACCAATCTAACTTGGCTGTTTTCAAAGATTGTCATAGCACCTTTGTTGTTGTAACTGTGTTGTCAAGGTGTAAAATTTTTTATATTTTGTGCCTCCCCGTGTGACTCAGTGGTGAGCGTGTTGGACTAATGACCAGGTCGTTGTAAGTTCAATACCTGGTTGTGGCGAACTTTCTTTCAGGCGTATTTTTGCCTCTCACCTCTGAAACATGTGAGAAAAGTAGTCGGTGGGTTTGGAAAGATAGTTGTGTTGGTACTGGTGTGAGAAAGCCAGGAAATACATGTGGGTCACCATCCACCATGATATGACCTAAGCTGTTAAAGTGGCATTAAACCCCAAATACAACCAACCAACTTTGATATTTTGTAGTACTTCTGTCATAATTACTGAAGATATTTTACTTTATACTTGGACTATTCAGTACAAATCAAATGGGGAAGCAATACAACAGGAGCAGGTAACAACAATAATATTTTTGACACAGTTATGCCCCATTTTTGACTTAAAATTTTAACTGAAAATCAAACTATCCCTAAAAGTGACCGAATCCAAGCCATGGCATCAGTATGTGGTGGTCATGTTAACCCATTACCACACAATCCCTACTTTTGATGCCCCTGAGAAAGAAGCCTTTAGAAAACAATAGAAAACATTGTGGGAAAAGGAGAAAATCCTGGTAACCAGCATTTTCTCCTTTTCCCACAATGTTTTCTACCCTTCACAAAACGAATTTCAAATTTTTAGTCACTTTTATTTTGTCATCTGCAAATGCTTTCGATTTGGACAACCCTAAAATATTGTCGTTTGGTAATGGGTTAACATACATCCAAAACCTGTCAGGCACAAAGGGACCATCTGGAAATTCTGCTCATCAATTAAATGAAAACCACTCAAAGATTGTACGGGTCAGTTTAAGTTGATAGTTCAAAAATTATTGTATAGGTAAAATGATCACTTTTCATACAGAAAATATCATAAAAGCAAAAAAGTGTCAACCCTGGTCAGCCTGCGCACTATGCGCAGTCTGACCAGGGTTGACACTTTTTGGAGTTCCGAGAGGGATAGGTGCAATAGCAGCCAAGATACATCTGAAACACTATTAGAAATGGCATAACAAACAAACAAACAAACAAACAATAGGTTTTTGTGAGAATTCAACAAATGTCATCAATATCAATTTGCTTCTCAAGTGTCAGGTAAAGATAGGTTTGAACTGAAAATGCTATTTTTGGAATCCGTCTAACATTGCCAGTAGTGAAAGTTTTATGACTTCAACACCTATGTAGAACATGCAATTTCTTTTCCCTGACATCTTTTCAAAAAAACAGGAGACTTCATTCATAGATATTCTCTGAATCCTATTTATCAACCCTTTACCAAGCAATACCTGGTTTTCAGGACTTTTGGAAGAATGGCTTTCGAAAACATAATGGGAAAAGGAGGAAATGCCGGTAACCAGCATTTTCTCCATTAGGGGATTAGTAAAATATTAATTGGAATGTGAATTTTGACTCTCAAAAGGGGAAAAGCAGAAAATCATGGTAACCAGTATTTCCTGCTTTTCAATCATTCTGATGGAAAATCCCCTTATTTGAATTATGAATTGTCTGTAATGAGATAATTGATCATCTTGGATTCATTTGTGCTGACTTAACTGTAGGCTATTTTCAACCTGTTACCATACAGTTCGGAGTTTATACAACCCAGAGGAAGAATCCTTTCGAAAGTTCTGTGGGAAAATGAAGAAAATACAAATGTATTGGGAATCACCATTTTCTCTTGTACCATGATATTTGCTGCCTATTAACTCTTTATCACACGAAAATTTTTTAGGCTGGTCCAAATTCAAAGCATTTGCAGACAACAAAATGAATGTGCCTGAAAAATTGAAATTTGGTTTGTGAAGGGTAGAAAACATTGTGGGAAAAGGAGAAAATGCTGGTTACCATCATTTATCCTTTTCCTTCAATGTTTTCTAAAGGCCTCTTTCTCAGGTTTGTCAAAAGTAGGGATTGTGTGGTAATGTGTTAAAGCTCATTATTTAGACCAACCAGAAATTACATGTATTTCACTTTCTAAATTTAGAATGGAATTTAGAATTCTATTCGGAATAGTTTGTGATCACATATCCTAACCTAATATTTGTTTCCATTCTTTATTATTTTCAGGATTTCATTGAGATGTTCATTCACCATATCGCTACTATTTCCTTGTTAAGTTTTTCATATGTCGCCAATTTCACCCGAGTGGGAACTTTAGTCCTCTGCATACATGACTGTGCTGATATCTGGGTTGAGGTGAGTATTTTTGTTGTTTCTCATTGTATCCTAGATGTAATCAAATTTGTTTAACCCTTTGCAAAACGATTCCATGTTTCAAGGACCTTTCAAAGAGGCCTGTTGAAAACATTGCAGAAAAAAGGAGAAAATGCTTGTAACCAGCATTTTCTCCTTTTCCTACAATGTTTTCTACCCTTTACATAACAAATTTCAAATTTTCATTCACTGTTATTTTGTCGTTGGCAAATGCTTTCAATTTGGACAAACCTAAAATTGTGTCGTTTGGTAATGATT
Organism: Tridacna crocea; assembly: GCA_943736015.1. NCBI lineage: Eukaryota > Metazoa > Mollusca > Bivalvia > Cardiida > Cardiidae > Tridacna > Tridacna crocea. The sequence continues at coordinate 25,980,657 of OX031069.1, forward strand.
TAGGTGAAAATAGGTAGAAAACAGCAACAAATACTATAAAAAGATCAATTAATCCAACCAATTAATCCAACCAACCAACCAACCACCCAACCAACCAACCAACCAACCAATTTTTTTTTCTGTTTTCAGGGAGCAAAAATAGCAAAATATCTAAAGTGGGACAGACTCTGTGATGTATTGTTTGCAATATTTGGTATTAGTTGGTTGGTAACCAGATTGATCTGTTATCCAGCTAAGTAAGTATATGTCTTTGTTTTAACACTTCACCACACTGCCCTGTGTATTTCACCCTTTACCACACAACAAAATTTCAGACATGCAAGAATTGAAAGTGTTTACAGATGACAGTTCTCATTGTGGCTCATATCAAATGATTTTTCTTTGATAGGGTAGAAAAAATTATTGGAAAAGGCGATGCTGGTAACCAGCATTTTCTCCTTTTCCCACAATGTCTTCAAAAGCTTTCTCTTTCAGGGTCGTTAAAAGTCATCATTGTGTGGTAAAGGGTTAAAATCCTTAGAAAGAAAGTTTATGAAAACTTGAAAAATGGAGAAAATGTTGGTCACCAACCTTGTCTCTTTTTCCATAAATGCTTTCTAGTTTCTACCCTTCCAATCACAAAACACATTATTGGAATAAAATTGTCTTCAATTAAGAAAATCCAGACTTTTAGCAATCTTGAGTCAAATGTAGCCTTTACAAAACATTCTGTGTAAAGGAGAAAATGCTGATAAACAGCATTTTCTCATTCTCCTTCAATGATTTCTAACCTTTCACAGACAGATCCCATCATTCAGGTCACATTAGAAATGATGTCTCTGCAAATATGTTCAATTTAGACAGGTCTAAGTACAACTGTAATTAAGTACCACTGTCAGAAAGTATCATTGTTTGAAAATTATTTGTTGCATATCTGTTTCCTATAATTTATGATCCATGATACAGTAAGACAAACCTTTACCACACATCAAAATTTTAGACCAGTCCGAATTGAAAGCATTTGCAAGTGACAGTTTCAATGTCGTTCATTGTGGCTCATATTAAATGGTTTTTCTTTGATAGGGTTAAAAACATTGTGGGAAAAGGAGAAAATGCTGGTAACCAGCATTTTCTCCATTTCCCAAAATGTTTTCAAAAGCTTTCACTTTCATGGGCCTTAAAAGTCGTCATTGTGTGGTAAAGGGTTAATGCATCTCAATTATGCTTATAAAAAGCAACACATCACATAATTATGGAACCATAAAGTTCATTATACCCCCGCAAAATGAATCTTTTTGGCGGTTTCCTGGAATCAGCCTATCTGTGCGTCTGTCCATCCATGCGTCCATCTGTGTGTCCGTCCATGTGTCTGTCTGTGAACAAAATACTAGTAATTTTGTGTCGTGAACTTCTCCTACTGTTTTTGTGGTATTTGTCGAAGACAATACCACTATGAGTTCAAGATTGAATTTTGATAACCATGTATCTTATTTTGTGCAAAGCCGAAGGAAATAAACCCAGTTAAACTCATTCTTTCTCAGACAAATGAGTTTTTTGGTGGCACACAGATATGTAATTTGAAATGGCATTTTAAAATACATTGGGCAAGGCCATTGATCGTTGTTATATTTATTCATGAATGAAACTAGCTTCTCTCGCTCATACCGTTTTATTGGCGCAATGATACAAATTTGCCTATTGACCCTGGGCTTTTTCGTTCCAAAACCAATTCGATCCATGGCTTGTTCGTCCTATGATTTCGCATTACTCCATTTGATTGCTCATGAATATTTATAGATCGAAGTAATTGATTGTGATGTTGGAAATTAAATGTAAAAGGATAAAGATATTTCAAAATTATAGTTTTAAGGTACATGAGTACTCTCCCTTCAACTGAAAAGGTATTCACTAAGCCAATATATGAACAATATGTCTCTTTTTCTTTCAAACTATTGATTCCATGCAATGGGTTTCCTTGGCAAATACCACTTCCGCGTTCTCAACACTTTGATTCGTCAATTGTATTGAACCTTTACACATATACTGAGTATATATTAAAGATTTGCAAGACGCAATTTTCAAGTATCAACTCTTCCTGGTTGAGGAATTGCCTCTCCTTGAACTTGACACTTTTTTCTGCCGAAGCGCAGGTTTTAAGTCTCATTCAATGACAGCTTAGTTTTGTCAAACAAGTGAATGAGTCATGAGGTAGAATGGGTCCTTTTATGAAAAATGGACCATCTGCAAAAAGTTTTGACCGAGGTCAGCATGCCCAGATTGCATAGACTGACGCGAGTCAATACTTTTTGCGGAGGCATTACACCCCCTTTCACAGATCATGGGTTATTTATGTTATATATTTTTCAGAATATTGTATACCACATGGTATGAAAGCAGTGAGATTATTGGCTACTTTCCTTCCCTGTATTTCTTTAATGGATGGCTATGTTTACTTCTTGTTCTCCACGTCTATTGGTTTTCACTGATCGTCCGTGTTGCATATGGAGCCCTTACCAAATCGTCAGAGGTGAGTGAATGTTCTCTGGTTTATCATATGTGTTGGACTGAATCAAAATATTGATACTTAACTGCTTACGAAAACAAACCCATGTCTTCGTGACCTTTAACACAGACATGAGGGCTGATTGACCGAAGTTGTCGATGTGCTATAAAACAGCATTCATTAATTCCCCATGACCAAAATGGAAAAATGCTGTTGAAAACAGTGATGCGAAGGAAATAAATGCTGTTTAACCCTTTACCACATGACAAATTTCTAGACTCTACCAACTTTGAACCAACTTCAAAGAATCGCAGACTACAGTTTCATTTGGCATAAATGATGGTTTTTTTCCTTTGACGGTAGAAAAAAATGTGGTAACCAGCATTTTCTCCTTTTCCCACAATGTTTTCAAAAGTCTTCTTCCTCAGAGTTGTTCAAAGTCAGCATTGTGTGGTAAAGGGTTAACCAATATCAGGACTGTGATTTTTCTTGCTTTCAGAGGATTTCAGGCCTCTGAAGCCAGAGTTTGAAATAGTTCTAGCCCAAAAGGAGTTGCTCCAGAATGCTGTATTTGCTGATGTTTGTTGTGTGGGTGGTTGACATTGCAAAGATTTGCAGGATAACCTTTACAAATTTGTTTGTTACATGATATTAACCAACAGGTTAGAGGTCATAAATCTGAATTTGGATAGGCCTAAAATTTTGTCACTTGTTCAGGGCTAATCCAAGGTGGCCCAACTTCAGTAACTTTTTGTCATCGTTGCTGTTAAGGATCAGACTCTATGGATCAACAACATCTTCTGAAATGTGAATTTTCTTGCTCAGGCAGCCCAAAAATTGAAACTTTTTGCAGCTTTTACCTTACACACAGGATATAGAAGGCTTTTGAAAACATTGTGGGAAACTGAATATGTTGTTGATAATTATTGCTTCCAAAATGAAAGAGTTACAAATTTTGTTCTCAGGTAAGTAATTACGCCAGGCTGGGTAGCTCGGTGGTAAGGGTATTTGACTTATGATCTAGAAGTTGTGTGTTCAATATTGGGTTCTGGTGAACTTTCTTTTGGGTGATTTTTCGCCTCTTGTCTTTGATGCACGTGAAGAAGTTAATGGTTTTGGAAAAGAAAGTTGTGTCGGTACTGGTATGAGAAACCCAGGAAACATGGGTGTGTCAACGACCGCCATGATATAACCTAAGCTGTTAAAATGGCTTTGAACTCCAATACAAACCAATTCAAGTCATTTGGCTGAAAACTGCTATGTCATATATTCATTATATGTCAGAAAATTGGTGTTTCAGCTCTTCAACAGATGGCAAGATTATAGACCAGACCAAATTGAAAACATTTGCAGACTACATATTATATTCAGCTCAAATAATGGCATTTGTCTTTTATAGGATAGGAAATATTGTGACAATAGGAGAAAATGCTGGTTACCAGAATTTCTTATTTTTCAACTTCTATGTTTCAAAAAAAAAAAAATCCTCAGGTTCATTATAAACCTTTATTGCTTGGTAAAGATTGAAAAACTGTTGAAAAGACTTTTGAATCAAGAACCTAAAAATAAACCCTGAAAATGAACAGAGATAAATTTGTAAAGTAATTAAATAGAGTTTATTTCATCAGCTTGTGGTTAATACGATGAAATATTTGCTGAAAAAGGGAAAGGTATGTGAAAATAACGAGTGTTGTAAGGCACAAGTTATTTTTGCGGACCTTCCCTTTTGCCTTCTGCTTTACTTTTCCATCTGCCCTTTTGCCTTCTGCCCTTTTCCCTTCTGATTATTTTGTCAACGAATGCCACTTTTAAGACTAGTAATCTCAAGTCAATAAACCAGATTTTCGGTAGGAGGAAATTATTCACTGTGACGGGGAAATAATTCCCCCCCCCCCCCTCCCAGCTTAAATTATGTCATTTCTTTACCCATAAAATTTCTAAAAATAGACACATGAAATATAATTATTATTAATATTTCATTACCCAGAAAGTATCCTCAGAAACTAAACAGGTGAGTAGGTACACGCGTGTAAACTTAGAGAAAGTAACAATGCATTTGTATCTATTAATTTCACTGTAAAAATCTTTTATGTGTGGATAGTAAACTAGCTTGTGAAACCAAAGCTTTGTAGGTTTAACTCATTACCACACAATCCCTACTTTTGATGCCCCTGAGAAAGACGCCTTTAGAAAACATTGTGGGAAAAGGAGAAAATGCTGGTAACCAGAAAATGCTGGTTACCAGCATTTTCTCCTTTTCCCACAATGTTTTCTACCCTTCACAAAACAATTTTCAAATTTTCAGTCTTTTTAGCTCACCTGAGCACAACGTGCTCAAGGGGAGCTTTAAGGGTCACTGGGTGTCCGTCGTGCGTCGTCCGTCGTGCGTCGTGCGTCGTCAACAATTCTTTAAACATTATCTCCTCCTAAACCGCTGGGCCAATTTGGACCAAACTTGGCAGGAATGTTCCTTGGGAGGCCCTCTTTAAAAATTGTTCACAGAATTTGATTCCGTCAAAAACTCTGGTTGCCATGGCAACGAAATGGAATTTTTTAGCAAATTCTTTAAAAATCTTCTCCTCTGAAACCGCTGGTCGGATTTTGAAATAATTTCACAGATATGTTCCTTGGGTGACCCTTTTCAAAAATTGTTCGTGAAATTTTGATCCGTCAAAAATTGTGGCTCTGGTGAATGGGGGCTACTTGCACTATACAGAAATGAAGGAATTCTTAAAAAATCTTCTCCTCTGAAACCGCTGGTTGGATTTTGAAATAATTTCACAGATATGTTCCTTGGGTGACCCTTTTCAAAAATTGTTCGTGAAATTTTGATCCGTCAAAAAATGTGGCTCTGGTGAACGGGGGCTACTTGCACTATATAGAAATGAAGGAATTCTTAAAAAATCTTCTTCTCCGAAACAGCTGGTCAGATTTTGAAATAATTTCACAGAGATGTTCCTTGGGTGACCCTTTTCAAAAATTGTTCGCGAAATTTTGATCCGTCAAGAAACATGGCTCTGGTGAATGGGGGCTTCTAGCACTATTGGGAAATGAGGAAATTCTTAAAATTTTTTCTTCTCTGAAACCACTGGTCAGATTTTGAAATAATTTCTCTGGGATATTCCTTGGGTGACCCTTTTCAAAAAGTGTTCACAAAATTTTAATCCGTCAAGAAACATGGCTCTGGTGAATGGGGGCTACTTGCACTATAGGGAAATAAAGAAATTTTTAAAAATTCTTCTTCTCTGAAACGGCTGGACAGATTTTAAAATGATTTCACAGTGATGATCCTTGGGTGACCCTTTTCAAAAACTGTTCACAAAATTTTGATCCATGAAGAAACATGGCTCTAGTGAATGGGGGCTACTTGCACTATATGGAAATGAAGAAATTCTTGAAAATTCTTTTTCTCTGAAACCCCTAGTCAGATTTTAAGATAATTTGACAGAGATGTTCCTTGGGTGATCCTTGCTCTTGTGAATGGGAGTTACTTGCACTATATGGACATGATGATATTCTTGAAAATTCTCTTTCTCTGAAACCCCTGGTCAGATTTTAAAAGAAATTTTCCGAAATGTTCCTTGGGTGACCCTTTTCAAAACTTGTTCGTAAATTTTGATCCATCAAGAAACATGGCTCTCGTGGATGGGGGATACTTGCTCTTATAAAGAAATGAAGAATTCTTAAAAATTCTTCTTTTTGAAACTGATGGTCAGATTTCGAAATGAATTTTACAGGTGACCTTTTGAAAATTGCTTAGCAAAATTATAAATTTGGTTCCAATGTTTCAATACCTCAAAAAAAAAAATATAGGCTATGGTCATCTCAAAACTCAGGTGAGCGATCCAGGGCCATCTTGGCCCTCTTGTTTATTTTGTCGTCTGTAAATGCTTTCAATTTGGACCAGTCTAAAATATTGTCGTTTGGTAATGGGTTAACTCTTTGCCAACTGACAAAATTTTAGACTGGTCCAAATTGAAAGCATTAGCAGATGACAAAATAAATGCGATTGAAAATATCGAATTTGTTTCAGGAAGGGTAGAAAACAGTGTGGGAAGAGGAGAAAATACTAATTACCAGCATTTTCTCCTTTTCCCACAATATTTTCGAAAGGCTTCTTTCACAGGGGTGTTAAAAGTCGGGATTGTGTGGTAAATGGTTAACTCTTGCCCATGCAACAAAATTTTAGGCATGTGCAAATTATAAGCACTCACAGATGACAAAATGAGTCTCACTCAAAAATTGAAATTTGTTTCCAGCAAGGTAGAAAACACTGAGAAAAGAAGAAAATGTTAGTTACAAGAATTGTCTCCTTTTCCAACAGTGTTTTCAAAAGGCTTCTTTCTAACGGTCGTAAAACGAGAGATTGTTTCGGAAAGGGCTATATCCCAAGATTGGCCAATACAATTAATACTGCTAAAATTAAAAGCATGGATAGGTGCACTGGCCACAGTGATAAAATTGAATTAGTATTGAATATGGACTTGAGAAGTAAAACCCCCCCCTTCCACCCCCTTCCCCCTGAATGCTTTGGGGATATACAGGAATCAGCCTGTCTGTCTGTCCGTCCGTGTGTCCATCTGTATAAAATAGTAGTACAGTCCGCTCCACATATTACAAGATCGGTTTCAACGAGATACCGCTTATAATGTAAATCTTGCTAAGTCCCTGCAGAATCCCTTCTTTTTTTCTTTTATTTTATACTGCGTAGAACGAGATCGGTTACAGCGAGATATCGGCTATAACGTAAAAATAGTCCAGGCCCCCAACATAAATTTCCCACCTTACAACGAGGTCCATCGATAAAATACGTCATCTGCATTAGTTTGTCACCATGTAAGGCAATTATCGAATAATTATCGGATTAACTGTCTAACATTAAACTATTGTCGCGTTTTGGATATGTTTGCGCTACGGGCTAAATTGGTCCGTAGGTGGTTAAATGTTTTCACACATTTTTTTAGCAGTTTATACATGTAGCTTATTACTGACCATTTCTGATGGATGAATTGAAAACTTAAAGCCAGTTCTTTGAGTGCGAGTCGGACATTGATCAGAGCACATTTTCAAACTTAGCGAGTATTGAACAATTACTGGAGAATAAAGTCAAAAACAAAAAAGGCAATCTAAAATAATAGCATTCTTCAAAAAGGTGTATATTTAATTTTTAAAATGCTAACATTCATGTAAATATCTCGTGAATACATATAATACACTGTACAGTAAATCGATAGAGTTATCTGTCTTTGTATGCTCTTTAAAAAGAAGGTAATTAGCTACTTCCGGTGTAAACGAAACTAAACAGTATGAAAGTCTGTATCCTTATGTATCCTTACGATGTTTAATTTCTTATTTGGTTATAACGAAACTCGGTTACAACTAGGTAATACATCTTGTCCCCGCGATCTCGCTGTATCCAGAGTGCACCGTAATTGCCTGTTTCTATCAAAGCTCTGGTGGGAGTATTAAGTCGCAATTAGTGACTGCTTTAGTTTATATTGTTTACTATTCTACCACATACCTTTTGATATTGAGGAAAGTCAGGGTTTTACACCCTTATACTGGTTACAGTTTCTTTCAGTTATTCTCTACCACCTGCCATGACTCTAGACTTGTCCAGATTGAATGCATGAAAAAAATAATGTTAATCAAACAATAGGACCTGCCCTTGTGGTAGATAGCATTGTGAGTGAAGGAGAAGGCGAATATTAAATATTTTCTCCTTTTTATACGCCCGAAGGGTTGTATTATGTTATACCCCCGGTCGTCCATCCGTCCGTTAGCAATTTCTTGTGTGCGCAACTCCTCCTACAGTTTCCATTGGAATTATTTGAAACTTGCCACAATGAATCTTCATGATGTCTAGTTGTGCACCTGAGTCTTAGAATTTGCGTTCTAAAATTATCTGACCCTGATTTCTGAAATAACCAACTTTTCACTTTGAATTTTTGTCCAGGCCATAACTTCCATACTATAAAAGGTATCAACTTGAAACTAAATACACTGATAGAACACATTATGGAGAAGTGCAGTGCACATGAACCATAACTCTGCCACCGTTATTTTTAGCTCACCTGAGCACAACGTGCTCAAGGGGAGCTTTTAGGGTCACTGGCTGTCCGTCGTCCGTCGTCAACAATTCTTTAAACATCAACTCCTCCTAAACCGCTGGGCCAATTTGGACCAAACTTGGCAGGAATGTTCCTTGGGAGGTCCTCTTTAAAAATTGTTCACAGAATTTGATTCCGTCAAAAACTCTGGTTGCCATGGCAACCAAATGGAATTTTTTAGCAAATTCTTTAAAAATCTTCTCCTCTGAAACCACTGGTCGAATTTTAAAATTATTTCACAGATATGTTCCTTGGGTAACCCTTTTCAAAAATGGTTCGTGAAATTTGATCCGTCAAAAATTATGGCTCTGGTGAATGGGGGCTACTTGCGCTATACAGAAATCAAGGAATTCTTTAAAAATCTTCTCCTCTGAAACCGCTGGTCGAATTTTGAAATAATTTTACAGATATGTTCCTTTGGTGACCCTTTTCAAAAATTTTTCGTGAAATTTTGATCCGTCAAAAATTGTGGCTCTGGTGAATGGGGGCTACTTGCACTATACAGAAATCAAGGAATTCTTTAAAAATCTTCTCCTCAGAAACCGCTGGTCGGATTTTGAAATAATTTCACAGATATGTTCCTTGGGTGAAAGTTTTCAAAATTTGTTTGTGAAATTTTGATCCGTCAAAAAATGTGGCTCTGGTGAATGGGGGCTACTTGCACTATACAGAAATCAAGGAATTCTTAAAAAATCTTCTTCTCTGAAACCGCTGGTCAGATTTTAAAATAATTTCACAGAGTTGTTCCTTGGGTGTCCCTTTTCAAAAATTGTTCGCGAAATTTTGATTGGTCAAGAAACATGGCTCTGGTGAATGGGGGCTACTTGCACTATAGGGAGATGAGGAAATTCTTAAAAATTCTTCTTCTCTGAAACCGCTGGTCAGATTTTGAAATAATTTCTCAGGGATGTTTCTTGGGTGACCCTTTTCAAAAAGTGTTTGTGAAATTTTGATTGGTCAAGAAACATGGCTTTGGTGAATGGGGGCTACTTGCACTATAGGGAAATGAAGAAATTTTTAAAAATTCTTCTTCTCTGAAACGGCTGGACAGATTTTGAAATGATTTCACAGAGATGATCCTTGGGTGACCCTTTTCAAAAATTGTTTACAAAATTTTGATCCGTCAAGAAACACGGCTCTGGTGAATGGGGGCCACTTGCACTATATGGAAATGAAGAAATTCTTGAAAATTCTTTTTCTCTGAATTCCCTAGTCAGATTTTAAAATAATTTGACAGAGCTGTCCCTTGGATGATCATTGCTCTTGTGAATGGGGGCTACTTGCACTATATGGACATGATGAAATTCTTGAAAATTCTCTTTCTCTGAAACCCCTGGTTAGATTTTAAAAGAAATTTTCTGAAATGTTCCTTGGGTGACCCATTTCAAAACTTGTTCGTAAATTTTGATCCATCAAGAAACATGGCTCTCGTGGATGAGGGATACATGCTCTTATACAGAAATGAAGAATTCTTAAAAATTCTTCTTTTTAAAACTGATGTCAAATTTAGAAATTAATTTTACAGGTGACCTTTTGAAAATTGCTTAGCAAATTTATAGATTTGGTTCCAATGTTTCAATACCTCAAAAAAAAATAGGCTATGGTCATCTCAAAAATTCAGGTGAGCGATCCAGGGCCATCTTGACCCTCTTGTAGTAAAAGTTTGATGAGGGCAAGTGGGTTATCCTTCTTTGTCTGCCTTTTCCCACAACATTTTATATGAGCTTCTTTCTGAGGGTCGTCAAAAGTAGAGATTGTCTAAGGATCGTGATGCAACTACATTATGCAGTTTGTCTTGATCCAAAGCCAGCTTTAAAGTAAACCCATTACCACACAATCCCTACTTTGGCGACCCTGAGAAAAACCTTTATAAAATATTGTGGGAAAAGGAGAAAATGCTGGTAACCAGCATTTTCGCCTTTGCCCACAATGTTTTCTACCCTTCACAAAACAAATTTCAAATTTTCAGGCACTTTTATTTTGTCGTCTGCAAATGTTTTCGATTTGAACAAGCCTAAAATATTGTCGTTTGGTAATGAGTTAAATCTTTACCACATGAGAAAATTTTAGACTGGTCCAAATTGAAAGTATTTGCAGACGACAAAATAAAGGTGACTGAAAAATTAAAATTTGGTTTGGGACGGGTAAAATATACTATGGGAAAAGGAGAAAATGCCGGTTACCAGCATTTTCTCCTTTTTCCCACAGTGTTTTCCAAAGGCTTCTTTCTCGGGCTGTCAAAGTAGGGATTGTGTGGTAATGTGTGAAAGGATTAAGCATAAACAAAGTGTTCCTCTTATCAAATATCCTCACTGTGATGCAATAATAATGACTTTTATGATTCCGTTGTCATGGCGCTATTCTCCTCTTTGATTCATTATGGCCAGAAAATGAATTCTTGTAAAACAGTAAAAAACAAAAATGAGGTAGATTTACCCAAGTGTGTGTTAATCCTTTGCTAACACATCCACATGCTAGCTCGCATTTTCTTCTTTTCAGAAGCAAGTCAGTTTATTTATTTGCCGGAAGGGTCGTATTATTTTATGGACCCAGTTGTCCATCTGTCTGTCTGTTCGTCCATCTGTATGTCTGTCTGTCCCTCTGTTCTTCCATCCATTAGTAATTTCTTGTGCACATGACAGTTACTACTCCTACAGTTTTCATTGGAATAAGTTCAAACTTGCCACAATGAATCTCTATGATGTGTAGTTGTGCATGTGACTTTAAAAAATTTGAATATCTGCAAGTATTCTAGATTTCAACACGTTTCACTGACGAGGCCTTCAGGCGTATACATGTGACTCTTAGAATTTGGATTGCTTTAGGTGTTCTAGATTTTAACCCGTTTCACTGACAGGCCACTTTGGGCAAATATGTGGTACTACTGTCTTCTGCTAAGTACCTATACTCTTTGAAACGGGGGCTCAATGCATCTGCCAAAAGTATTTACTAAGGTCAGGCAGCAGGCTGTGCAAGCTGACCTGGGCCGCTATCATTATATTGTCTGCCTGTTAAAGGACCAGTCTACATTACAATTTAGTCGGTTAACCCTTTACCACACAATCCGCAGTTTTAATGACCCTGAGGAAGAAGCCTTTTCAAACATTGTGAGAAAAGGAGAAAATGTTGGTAACCAACATTTTCTCCTTTTCCAACAATATTTGCTAACCATTCTAAGAAAAAATTCCTAATTTTTGCAACTTTGGATTTTTAGTCTGCAAATTCTTTCAATTTGCACCAGTCTAAAAAGTTTTGTCATTTGGTAAAGAGTCAAAAGACAAAATGGATGTCCTGGATCCATAGATTTATGGAAAAATGGAAAATTTTGTCATCTAAAAAGAGATAATTGTTTACCAAACAATCCCTGGCTTTTACAGATAAAAGCATTTTGAAAACTTTGTGGGAAAAAGAGAAAATTCTCCATTTCCCACAGTGTTTTCTACCCTGCTGGAAACAAATTTAAGTTTTTGACTAAAACACCTAATTTGTTGTCTGCAAGTGCTTCAATTTGGCTAGTCTAAATTTTTGTTGTTTGGTATTGGGTTAAACTTGGACAATGATCACTTCTTTGTCACCTTACAGGTCGATGACTTGAGAAGTTCAGAGGAGGAGCCCGTCACAGACGAACCTGAGCTCAATAATCATGTCGGTAACAATGTATCCAACCACAACCATATCAAATCTGGATGACCTTGACCTTGGGGGTGACACAGCATGGGTTTTTAGAGTTACTGTTATGATTTGTTGTCCCTGCCAGGGCCTCTGAACAGCGCCTTATGTTGTGAGATTTTCTATACAGACAGGTTTGCCAAACAGATGAAGAGAAGAAAAAAAGAAAAGAAAAAAAAAAGAGGATAGATATGAAAGAATAATATACATAATTATAGTAAAATTTTGATTAAGAAATATTTTAAGATGCACAAAAATGATTTTACTGTTTGAGCACCAAATTAATAAGATAGACATTGTCAATTTAAGAATACACAACCTAAATAAATAAGCCCTGCTCTATGAAAATGGGGCTTAATGCATCTGCAAAAAATATTAACTCATGTCAGTCAGCGCAGGCGAACAAGGGTCGATACTTTCTTGCTGTTTCTAAATCTTCTGCATGTCACAGGACTGTTCTACCTCCAGATCCAGTTGCCTGTTAGACTAAGAGGTTTTTATGGTTTCCAAAATTCTGTGATGACTTACCACAATGCATCATGGCGGTACATTAAGTCCCCCGTTTGCCACAGCACGGGTCAAGTGCAATTTCTCGTCTACAATGTCTCAGCAAAACAGCCGATAGTTTAGACCAAATATCAGACTGCATGTTTTGTGCAGTCTGACCTTTGATTTACGTCGGCTTCTAGGGTAAATAAAAGTTACCGGATGTTGAAAAGTTGACTCTTCACCAAACAACTAGATTTTAGACTTGTCCAAACTGAAAGCAGTAGAAGAAACATAATTGACCTTTTACCAAAACAATCCCTGGTTTTTATAACTCCAGATAGAAGCCTTTTGAAAACATTGTAGGAAAAGGAGAAAATGCTGGTAACCAGCATTTTCTCCTTTAACCACAATGTTTTCTTCCCTGCTGGAAACAAATTTCAATTTTTGAGTCGTGTTTATTCTGTTGTCTGCGAGGGCTTTCAATTTGGACCAGTCTGAAATTTTGTCATTTGGTAATGGGTTAAGCCCCCTTTTGCCAGAGCACGGGTCAAATGTTTTGGCAAAGCAGGCAGTTGAGATCAAAGATCAGACTGCATGTCTTGTGCAGTCTGATCTTTGATCTACATTGGCTTCTAGGGTAAATAGAAGCTACGGGATGCTGAAAGCTTAACTCTTACCAAACAACTAAATTTTAGACTTGTCTAATTTGAAAGCAGTAGTAGTAACATAGTTAACCCTTTACCCCATAGGGCATTTCTATGGTATCTCTAATTGACCCTAAGTAACAGTAAGGAGGAAAGGTTTTTCTTATGTGTCTGACGCCTATGATATGATAGCATAGAAAACATTGTGACAAAAAGTGAAATTGCTCGTCACGAGCAATTTCACCTTTTGCCACAATCTTTTCCAAAGGCTCTTACAAGCAATGTGTAGAAATGAGTATCTATGGAGTAAAGGGTTAAATGTGACATAAATGATGAGATTTGTATCCGATAAGTTAAAAGCATGGGGCGAGGGGAAGGAGAAAATGCTGGTCACCAGCATTTTCTCCTTTTCCCTCAATGTTTTCAATAGCCTTCATCCTGAGGGTCATTAAAACCAGAGGTAGTTTTGCTTTAGGGTTATGGACAAGTTTCAGAGTGCACAGTGAAACTGGATACTTTATATTTGGGGAAATGTATATATTTCGAATTTAGAGCTTTATTTGCCAGAATATTTTTGAAGAAGTAAAAGTATTATTTTTAGAAAAAGTATCTTTCATGCTGTAGATACAAGATCAAACTGCATTTTTTTGCAGTCTGATCCTTATCTATGCTGTACACAAAATTAACAAAATTAATCCTAAGTGCTTTAACTTTTTACCAAGCGAGTGGAAATTTGGACTCTTTCATGAAGAAGGCGTTTGCAGAGGACAAATTAAATTTTGCTTAATTGTTGGGACTTGTCTTTCAAAGAGCAGGAAACATTGTGGAAAAATGAGAAACTGCTGTTTTTCTAGCAATTTCTTCTTTTTCTTACATCTTTTTTAACCCTTTACCAAACGACATAATAATTAGACTAGTCCAAATTGGAAGCATTTGCAGACACCAAAATTAATGTGACTCAACAATTAAAATTTGTCTTGGGTAGGGAAGAAAACATTGTGAGAAAAAGGAGAAAATGCTGGTTACCAGCATTTTCTCCTTTGCCCACAATGTTTTCTGAAGGCTTCTTAATCAAGGTCGTGAAAACCAGGGATTGTTTGGTAAAGAGTTGTAGGCTCTGTTTCCCAGGATCATCTAAACACATACTGTTTGGTAAAGAGTCTGCGGTTACAACACATGATAAATATCATGGAAGTCAGAAAAAAAATTGCTAGAACATGGTCATTTATTTAAAGTACTGTATATTAAATACATGTATTTATCTGGGTACTAATTACTTGACAATCCAGCAGAAGTTTTATTTAAAATCATTGCAGCAGCTGCTCTGATTACTCAAACGGACAATCAGAATTGCTGCTTCTTTGTTTTCCTTCGTTTTCATGAAGAGGTTAATCTAAAATTTAATAGTGCAAATATTTCAAATGAACTGACACATTAAATGTATTTTAAGTTTAAACCTTTTACCAGGTGACAAAGTTTCAGCCTTGTCTAAAATGAAAGCATTTGCAGAAGACACTTTCAGTCAGGCTCAAAAGGTGCAACTTTCCTTTTATAGACTGTGGGAAAAGAAGAAAATGCTGGTTACCAGCATTTTCTCCTTTTCTCACTATGTTTTCAAAAGGCTTAATTCTCAGTGTGTTAAAAGTCATCATTGTGTGGTAAAGGATTAATTGATCTTTTCCTCCTTTTACAAATTTGTAGAAAATAACTGAAATTATTTTCGTGAAATGATCCGGAGAAAGAAGCCTTTTGAAAACTTTGCGTGAAAAGGAGAGCATTTTTCTCCTGTTTTCCACATTGTCTTCTTCCCTTCCCAAAACAAACTGCAGATTTTTTGTGATTTATTTTGTCATCTGCGAATTCTTTGAATTAGGACCAGTCAAAAATTTTATCACTCGGTAAAGAGGAATGGAATGGACAATGGAATTTGTCTGCCAAAGAGTAGAAAAATGGCAAGGGGAATCTTGGTTGGTACCAGACAAAAATGTGTTTGCTATATTCAATTTGTCGTCTGCTAATGGTTTCAAATTTATCAAGCTAAAATTTGACATCTTGTTATAGGTGATGTAGGCTAGAAGTGATATTTGCCCTAGTTAGCATGATACTATTTTGCTCAACCAGGGTAAACTTTTTATAGAAGCTTTCATGTGAAGATATACTATTTTTAGCCAAAGTTCAACAAAAGTGAAGGTTACGGTAATCAGAAAGAAAGTATCAGGAAAAAAAGTATCGGGGAAAAAAAGTTTCAGTTTTTGCTAGGAAAGAAAGTATCAGGAAAAATTGAATGAGTTTCTGTTAAAGTTGTGATACTTTATCAATATTTATTTTGAATCACATTTTCATGATTCTGATACTTTATAAAATTAGTTTATGACATTTTAGCACAATAAAAATGCTACTGTTCTCTTATACCTACAATGTATTCACAGGTTTTTTAAATATGTGCACCATAATATTTTCTGAACAGTTCGGCATAACCAGTGACTTCATCAAAGTGAGAATTAGACCTTAGAATTATACAAGTGGCAAATTATAAGAGTAAATAAATTACACAAATGAATTTGCGCAAGTCAGAAACATTTTAATCCTTTACCACACAATCCCTACTTTTGACGCCCCTGAGAAAGAAGCCCTTTGAAAACACTGTGAGAAAAAGAGAAAATGCTGGTAACCAGCATTTTCTCCTTTTCCCACAGTGTTTGCTACCCTTACCAAAACAAATTTCTATTTTTGAGTCACCTTTATTTTGTTGTCTGCAAATGCTTTGAATTTGGTTTAGTCCAAAAGTTTCTCGTGTGGTAAAGAGTTAATGACTTCTATTATTCCCCAGTCCTTTGTAGGTATCAACAAACAAACATGAGTGCTTGCATGTTTCTTCCCAATCTAAGGCCAGAAAAAGTGAAAAACAAATGTACAAATATTACATTTTTCTTTACAAAGTCAACCTCTCAACCAAATATTTACAACAAATAACATTTTAACTTAGTCTATTTTCTAGGAACTGACCCTCTTTTTTTCTGATGCTTTTTATCCTGATTCTTGTTTTCTTGATACTTTCTTACCTACAATCGAAGCCTACAGACCTATTTTATGCAGAAAGTACAAATTGCAATATCTGACATTGAAGTTACCATGGCAAAATTAGAGTTTCAGTTCATCATTGCAGATTGGACAGCTTGAGTGTTTTGAAGCAAACTATGACATGAATTGAAACACTACCTCATGAGCAAAATTTTCAAATGTTCAGAAAGTATTTCCTATATATTGTTCTTTTATACTTTTTCAACAACTGAAAGTACATTAATTTTCAATCATTCACTACTCCATACCCACTATATGGCTTCACCAGATTCTATACTTTTTAGAAATGACTACGGCTTATTTTTGCGCTTACTTTTTCTAAACAAACTTTGGTAGAGAATAACTTCTCTACTCTTTCAATAGAAATTTCATCATTAGAGCTACAATTAATCTGTTATCGTATGTCTATAGGTAATTTGAATTCTAACAAGTCCAAAGTTTAGTCATCTAGTAGTTATACATATATACCAGTACATGTTTTAGATTGAAATAAAAGTGCTTAGTTATGTTTTTTTAAATCAAAGATTTACAACTTTTCACTAAAACTTGCCTACTGATACCTGTAAATTTTTACTGTTTATTTTTGTGGATAAAAGGGCATAAACTTCTAGCTATCTAATAGAAAATTAGTGTGTTCATTGCATTCATTGAAATTAGAAAGATTTTTCATCGGGCTATTTTCGAAGAAAATGTCCAGTTATTGGCAGAGTTCTGTTGTCATAATTCGTCATGAGAAAATTTTACATTTTCGTAAACTCCAACCATTGCTTAAAGGTAATATTACAGAACTTCAGACAGATGCCTGTATTCACCAACGATTCTACATTTAGAAAGTACCACAGCTTCTGATTGGCTAAACCATATCTAAACCATATGGTTTAGCCAATCAGTAGCTGTGTTACTTTCAAATTAAGAAAATCTTGGAGAATAAAACTTGGAATGTTCTTAAGAATGGTTGTTGAAGAAGGATGTAGGACTTGTTATTTACTATCAAGAGAGGTACCCCCAACTGAAAAGAAGGTGTTTCCTCAACATGTTCTTGGCATAGTGTTCCCGACCCATTTTTTGTACGCTTTGAATTAAAGAAAGAAAAAGAAACTGCAGCTTAGCTCTGCCACCTACATACAGTGCCCGTTCTGTAGCTCCATGGGCCGAAGGCCAGTGGGCTTATGTCATGGCCTGGTGTCCGTCGTGTGCCCGCCCGTCCGTTTGTGTGTTAAATTTTATTTCAAACATCTTCTCTAAAACTTCCAATTCAAATTTGATAAAACTTCACAGAAATGATCCTGCCATGGTCCTCTTCAGAATTTCTTGAAATAATTTGAATCCTTCAAAATTCTGGTTTCCATGGCATCAAAACTGAAAAAAAAAATTCAAAAATCTTTTTCTCTGAAACTACAACCCTCAGGGCTACTGAGTTTGGCATGTAGCTTTATCTGATGGACCTTTAACAAGTGTCTTCATATTATAGGCCTTGGGTCAAAGTTGGCTCCATTCCAGGGATTACAAGTTTAACATGGGCTTAAAAATATAGTCACTTCAATTTAAACATTAATCAAGGGAAATAACTTTTTAAAACAGAAATTTTGTTACTGTTTACCTCCCTTGATTATCAAAACTGCAGTGATGCATAATTTTTGCAAGATATTAAGTATTTTGATAGATAATATTCTGTTTTCAGGGAGAGTGCTTCATTTTGATGCTAATAGTTATGCTCACATACATGAAATGATTAATTCATAGTAAGGTTTCTATCATTTTTTTTTTTTTCCTAGAGCTTTACCTTTCATGCCAATGAATTACCCTGCTTGTATTGCCTGACAGTGTTCATTTGTTTTCGAAGGCCTTCTTTTTGAGGGTCGTTAACACGTCAATTTGTGTGGTAAAGGGTTAAAAAGCCAGTGGAGCTATACAGGGCCATCATGGCCCTCTTGTTGTTGTTATGATGAGTATATATAAAGTGCAAGTTTTTTATATCTGTGTGTGTGTGGCAAAGATAGATAATAACGTTGCATGGTAGAAAATGCAGATGTTTAGTATTAACTTGTGTGATAAATATTGTTGTAGCTCCGTTATCATTGTAATATTTATTTTCTGGAAGGTTTAACCAAAGAAAGATTTAACTCTTAACTCATTACCACCACACAACAAAATTTTAGGTTTGTCCAAATTGAAAGCATTTGCAGACGACAATATAATAGTGACTGAAAATTTGAAATTTGTGTAGTGAAGGGTAGAAAACATGTTGGGAAAAGGAGAAAATGCTGGTTACCAGCATTTTCTCCTTTTCCCAACATGTTTTCTAAAGGCTTCTTTCTCAGAGGCGTCAAAAGTAGGGATTGTGTGGTAATGGGTTAACCAATTTCTGGAAGGTTTTACCAAACAAAGATTTAACTCTTAACTCATTACCACCACACAACAAAATTTTAGGTTTGTCCAAATTGAAAGCATTTGCAGACGACAATATAATAGTGACTGAAAATTTGAAATTTGTGTAGTGAAGGGTAGAAAACATGTTGGGAAAAGGAGAAAATGCTGGTTACCAGCATTTTCTCCTTTTCCCAACATGTTTTCTAAAGGCTTCTTTCTCAGAGGCATCAAAAGTAGGGATTGTGTGGTAATGGGTTAACCAATTTCTGGAAGGTTTTACCAAACAAAGATTTAACTCTTAACTCATTACCACCACACAACAAAATTTTAGGTTTGTCCAAATTGAAAGCATTTGCAGACGACAATATAATAGTGACTGAAAATTTGAAATTTGTGTAGTGAAGGGTAGAAAACATGTTGGGAAAAGGAGAAAATGCTGGTAACCAGCATGTTTTCTAAAGGCTTCTTTCTCAGAGGCGTCAAAAGTAGGGATTGTGTGGTAACGGGTTAACCAATTTCTGGAAGGTTTTACCAAACAAAGATTTAACTCTTATACAAAATACAAATTTATAGACTGGTCCAAATTGAAAGCATTTGCAGAAGACAAAATTTTTGTGCCTAAAAAATTAAAATTTGATTTGGTTAGGGTAGATAGCATTGTGGGAAAAGGAGAAAATGCTGGTTACCAGCATTTTGTCCTTTTCCTACAATGTTTTCAATGGCTTTGTCGGGATTGTGTGGTAAAGAGTTAATCCTGTATCAAACAATAATTAACTTGTTTATCCTGTGTTTATACAGACTTTGATGAATGAGGCATTTGAAAACATTGTGAGATAAAGAGAAAGTACTGGTTACAAGCATTTTCTTCCCTTATCAAACTTTTTCCCCCTCCCCTTTCAATTCTCAGACCTATTACCTCTCTTTTCTAAGACAGATGACATCATTTAGTCATTTGCAAGTGCTTTCAATACAACAGAAATAAAAGGTGTAAAATTCTGTCATTTGTTAACAAGTACACCTGTTTACTTCATTATGGACAGGAATACTTTCACTTAATTTGGTGAAATGTAAAAATTCGAAATACCCACCTTTAACCCTTTACCAAACAATCCCTGGTTTTTACAACCCTGAGATAGAAGACTTTTGAAAACATTCTGGGAAAGGAGAAAATGCTGGTAACCAGCATTTTCTCTTTTTCCCACAATGTTTTCAAAAGTTTGTTGTTTGCTGGAAACAAATTTCAATTTTTGAGTTACATTTATTATGTCATCTGCAAGTGCTTTCAATTTGGACCAATCTAAAATTTTGTTGTTTGGTAAAGGGTTAAGTTTGAAATACAGATCTAGTTGTACCGCACAGTTTAAGCATAGCTTTTTTTTATATGGAAAATGTCAAGGTTTTTTTGGTGCATTGTCACAATTTGTGTCTTTTTAGCTCACCTGAGCACGAAGTGCTCATGGTGAGCTATTGTGATCGTGCTGTGTCTGTCGTCTGTCGTCAACTTTTTACCTTGTGTATGCTCTAGAGGCCACATTTTCAGTCCGATACTCATGAAAGTTGGTAAGGATGTTTGCCTTGATGAAATCTCGGAAGAGTTCGAAAATGGGTAATGTCAGGTCAAAAACTAGGTCACTAGGTCAAATTTTAGAAAAACCTTGTGTACGCTCTAGAGGCCACATTTTCAGTCGGATACTCATGAAAGTTGGTCAGGATGTTTGTCTGGATGGTATCTTGGACGAGTTTGAAAATGGGTCATGTGGGATCAAAAACTAGGTTAATAGGTCAAATTTTAGAAAAACCTTGTGTATGCTCTAGAGGCCACATTTTCGGTGGGATACTCATGAAAGTTGATCAGGATGTTTGTCTGGATGATATCTCAGATGAGATTGAAAATGGGTCATGTCGGATCAAAAACTAGGTCACTAAGTCAAATCTTAGAAAAACCTTGTGTATGCTCTAGAGGCCACATTTTCAGTCCAAAACTCTTGAAAGTTGGTCAGAATGTTTGTCTTGATGATATCTTGGTCAAGTTCGAAAATGGTTTATCTCGGGTCAAAAAAGAGGTCACTAAGACAAATCTTAGAAAAACCTTGTGTACGCTCCAGAGGCCACATTTTCAGTCCGATACTCATGAAAGTTGGTCAGGATGTTTGTCTCAATGAAATCTAGGATGAGTTTGAAAATGGGTCATGCCAGGTCAAAAACTAGGTCACTGGTCAGATCTTAGAAAAACCTTGTGTAAGCTCTGAAGGCCACATTTTTAGTCGCATAATCATGAAAATTGGTCAGGATTATAGCCCGGATGATGACAAGATCAAAAATGGGTCATGTGGGGGTCAAAAACTAGGTCAATAGGTCAAATTTTAGAAAAACCTTGTGTACGCTCTAGAGGCCACATTTTCAGTCCAAAACTCTTGAAAGTTGGTCAGGGTGTTTGTCTTGATGATATTTCGGACAATTTCGAAAATGGGTCATGTGGGGTCAAAAACTATGTCACTAGGTCAAATTTTAAAAAAGCCTTGTATACGCTCTAGAGGCCACATTTTCAGTCCAAAACTCTTGAAAGTTGGTCAGAATATTTGTCTTTATGATATCTTGGACGAGTTTGAAAATGGGTCATGTTGAGTCAAAAACAAGGTCACCAGGTCAAATGTTTGAAAAACCTTTTGTAGGCTCTAGAGGCCACAATTTCAGTCCAAAACTCTTGTAAGTTGGTCAGAATGTTTGCCTTGATGATATATTAGACAAGTTTGAAAATGGGTCATTGGGGGTTAAAAAGTAGGTCACCAGGTCAAATCTTAGAAAAACCTTGTGTATGCTCTGGATGCCACATTTTCAGTCCAACACTCTTGAAAATTAGTCAGAATGTTTGCCTTTATAATATCTTGAATGAGTTTGAAAATGGGTCATGTTGGGTCAAATACTGGGTCAATAGATCAAATGTTATAAACACCTTTTGTATGCTCTGGAGGACACATTTTCAGTCTGATACTCCTAAAACTTGTTCATAATGTTTGTTCTGGTGATACCTTGAATGAGTTTGAAAATGGGTCATGTGGAGACAAAAACTAGGTCAATGGGTCAAATATTAGAAAAACTCTAGAGGCTACATTTCATGCCTGATACTCTTCAGATTTGGTCAAAATGTTTGTTTTGGTGATGTCTCAAAAGAGTTTGATAATGGACAATTGTCGGGTCCAAAACTAGGTCACTTGGTGAAATCTTAGAAAAACCTTTTGTACACTGTAGAGGCCACATTTTCAGTCAAATACTCATGAAACTTGGTCAGAATGTTTGTCTTATTGATATCTCAAAAGTGTTTGATGATGGGTAATGTCTGATAAAAAACTAGGTCACTTGGAAACTAGATGGTTCATGTTTGGTCAATAAACTCAGGTGAGCGATTTCAGGGCCATCATGGCCCTCTTGTTTATAATGCAAAGTGTTAGCATCTACTAATACCTGTGTAATTTCTGAAGATATTTCTTGATAGCTCTGTAGCACACAGGACTTGAGAACATGCCATGGGGTGGCTGGTTCAATCCCCATTTTGGCCAATTTCTTTCCAAGGAATGATGATTGTCATTTTGATAGGATTAATCCCTCTTTCACCCCTGGCCATTGCATCGGCAATGGTCATATGGGAAGGCAGCAAGTGAAAAAAAGAATATTGTAAGGATTACTGGTAAAAGAAGCTCCAGGAAAGCATGGATAGGTGCACTGGCTGCTGCGATTTATCTGAAATAATGTTGAAAAAGGCGTTAAACACAATAAAAACAATAGATTGAAGATTGAACTTCGTTTTACCCATTACCACACAATCCTGACTTTTAACGACCACGGGATAGACGCCTTTTGAAAACATTTAGGGAAAAGGAGAAAATGCTGGTAACCATTTCTGTGTCGTGAAAATACGGGATTGCATGGTAAGGGATTATTTTCTTGTTCTTTAAACTTTTTCATTGGCTTAACAAATTCCTTATTCTTTTCTTCAGTGATTTTTATATGCCCGAAGGATCATAATTATGTTATGGCTCCAGTCGTCCGTCCGTCTGTTTAGCAATTTTTTGTGTGCACTACTCCTCTTACAGTTTTCATTGGAATAGGTTCCAACTTACTACAATGAATCTCTATGATTTTTAGATGCGCATGTGACTTTTTGAAATTTGGATATCTTAAGGTCTTTCAGATTTCACGACATTTCACCAACAAGGCCCTTCAGTGTTATATGCACTGCTTTGCAAAGCTCCAGGTCATTTACTGGTATTTTAAGTTATTTTCCCTTCTTTGATTGGCCCAGTTAAAAGTATTTGTTATTTCAGCGTGAGTAAGTTTCAATTCTGTCATCAGGTAAAGAGGTCTGGAATGATGGTGGTTTTGTAACATTTAACCCATTACCACACAATCCCTACTTTTGACAACCCTGAGAAAGAAGCCTTTAGAAAACATTGTGGGAAAAGGAGAAAATGCTGGTAACCAGCATTTTCTCCTTTTCTCACAATGTTTTCTACCCTTCACAAAACAAATTTCAAATTTCCAGTCACTTATATTTTGTTGTCTGCGAATGCTTTCAGTTTGGACAAGCCAAAAAATTTGTCATTTGGTAATGAGTTAAGCGTCACAATTCTGAGCCCTCTCCACCATGTTCACGTACCACAATATTTTCGCAAGTTGTAGGCTGTAGGTGTGTTAAGTTACCATTATTGTTATCATTAATATATATATATATATACTAGTCCTGAAATTGCACTTGTTTTAAATTTTCTACTCCATAACATTCTGTATTAACATTTTACCACATGATTCCTACTTTTAATGACCTTGTGAAAGAAGCCTTTTGAAAACATTATGGGAAAAGGAGAAAATGCTTATAAACAGCATTTTCTCCTTTTCCCACAATTTTTTCTACTTTTTCCAAACAAAATTTCAATTTTTCAATCACATTTATTTTGTTGTATGCAAATGCTTTTCATTTGGACCGGTCTAAAATTTTCTCATGTGGTAAAGAGTTAAAAACTGTTTATCTGTTATGACAATATTATTAGCCCTCAAAGCAAAAAAAAACAACATTTATCATACTTGTGTAGATGGCGTAAATTACAGGAAAGAAAACTGGAAAGAAGTATGAAATCATAATTACATGTATCAGCATTTTCTTCTGTTTTTACATTGTTTCCAAAGGACATAATTACATCCTAAAGGTTGGTAATATTTGGGATTGTTTAGCACAAGGTGAAACAAACTCCAATAACACAAAATTGCCTGCAACGCATGAAAAGAGACATTTTGACATTTGTGTAGCTTCGGATCATCCTGCATAGTCTAATCTGAAACAATATTTTCCATTTTTTATGTCATTTCCTGTTTTGCGCAACTCTACTGTAGCACAAAATCTTAGCTGTCATAAAGTGCTGTCTTGGATTAGCCTACACCGACTGTGCCGGCGATCTCGGAGGACAATTTACGCAAATGAAAAATGCCCCTTTTTGCGTGTAACAAGCCATATAATAGTGGATACATGGAGCAGATCAATTTCTTATAGTTATTTATGTATCAAATTAATTAAATTCAGATACAGTGTATAGGTGTACATATACATTATAATTGTACAAAATACTCAAGTTTGCTTACTCCTATATTTGTACAGAACTGTTTAGATGTTTTATTGTCTTGCATCATTGTCTTTAGTTTTAACATTAAAATGATATGTAAGCAATACTCTGTGTTTTATATTTCATGTCATAACTTTCCTTGTTGTCAGTAAAATGCTAATTCACTGTGTTTATAGCAATACACTGTGTTTATAGTATTTTATCTCAGTCTCCCTTATTTTCAGTAAAACATTGCAGTTATCTAGCTCCTCTTTTTATAAACCCAAAGGGTCATATTATTTCATGGCCCCATCGTCTGTTCCTCCGTCTGTTAACAATTTCTTGTGTGCATGACTCCTCATACAGTTTTCATTCGAATAAGTTCAAACTTACCACAATGAATCTCTATGGTGTGTAGTTGTACATGTTACTTAAAATTTGGATATCTGCAGGGGTTCTAGATTTTAACCTATCTCACTGACAAGCCATTTTGGGTGTATATGACATATATTTAACGAGGGGTGAATGCGAAACTGTTCCATCTGCATTTTGGAAAATTTTACAGGTGAGGGAAAAAACTTCTCATTTCTCTGGAAATCATTGGAAGATCATCATTCTTAGATATGTAATGTTGAACTCATTTATTCAGTTTTACACAACATATCTAAAAAATGTAATCTAACAATGCTTTCATGAGAAATGAATTTTTTTTTTCGTCACCTGTAAAATTTACCAAAATGCAGATGGAATAGTTTCGCCTTCATCCCCTCTATGTGCTACTTTGTGAAGCTTTTGTTTGATTTAACTCTTTACCAAACCACGAAATTTCAGACTTGTCCACATTGAAAACACTTGCAGAAGACAAAATAAATATAACTTAAATATTACTTTTGTTTCCAGCAGGATAGGAAACATTGTGGGAAAAGGAGAAAATGCTGGTTACCAGTATTTTTTCCTTTTCCCACAATGTTTTCAATAGGCTTCTGTCTCAGAATTGTAAGAACCAGGGATTGTTTGGTAAAGGGTGAAATTGGCCCCTCTGCCCCCTAGCCCTGTAACTATATTACCAGCAATGGTATCAGGCTTCAGTCTATTGTTTAGATACAGAGCCTGAAACTAGGGGGTCAAATGTCACAGCCCCAAGACTGGCCAATTTCTTTCGAAGGATTGATGACAGTCATCAGAAACATGGTTTGTTACTTTCTCATCATTAATCAGAGACCCAACCCTTGCCAATTTCTTTCGAAGAATTGATGACGGTCATCACAACATGGTCCCTTATTTCTCACCGCTGATCATCTGTGGAAGGAGCCTTTTGAAAGCAATGTGGAAATAGAAATTACTGCTGCTAAATAACATTTCCTACATTTTCAACCACATCTGTTGCCATTTCAAACACAACTCCCATCGTTGAACCATGTTTAGCTTTTTCTCATATATTCGCAAATTTCAACAACCCCTAAGAAGAAGCCACCTAAAACATTTGTGGGAAAATGAGAAAATGCTGTCTTTTTCTACCAAGTTTCTTTGTTTTTCAAGGTAAAATTCAATTTTTTTAGGCCTTGTTGATTTTGTCATCTGCTACTGCTTTTAACATAGTGGACCCGTAATAGAAAACAGCTATTTCCACTATAAAATTATCCTAGAAAATTTCCTAAGATTAGAAATTAGTATTATTTTACTACTTTCACCAAAACACTTTTTCCTTTTTGTCCTTCCTAGAATTATCATTTATAAATCTAAAACCACTATATTTTCATTACAAATCAATATGATAATTACCTCCCTTTTCTGGAAACTAACAAAAGTACATGTATCAACAAATAATTTTAAGACAGATATCAAAGGAATTTCTGATCGGTTAAAAATGTGCAAAAGTATTATTTCTGTATAAATATGTCTTTATCAACTGTCAAGAAATTTTATGCCATGCTGCACTAGGCCTATTGCACGTCTACTACCTTAATTTGGCCAAGTCTAATATTTCACTGTGGTAAAGAGTTGAATCTATACCAAACAACAAAGTTCTAGACTGGTCCAAGTTGACTGTATTTGTAAAATAAAAGTGACTGAAAATTTGAATCAGTTTAGGGAAGGGAAGAAAACATGGGAAAAGGAGAAAATGCTGGGTAGAAAACATTGTGGGAAAAGCATTTTCTCCTTTTCCCATAATGTTTTCTAAGGCTTATTTCCCAGGGTCGTTAAAAGTAGGGATTGTGGTAATGGGTTAACTCTTTACCAAATAACAAAATTATACACTGGTCCAAATTCAAAGTATTTGGAGATATCAAATTATAAGTAACTGAAATAATGAAATTTGGTTTGGGAAGGATAGAAAACATTGTGACAAAAGGAGAAAATGCTGGTCATCAGCATTTTCTCCTTTTTTCACAATGTTTTCATAAGGCTTCCTTCTCAGGGTCATTTAAAGTCGGGATTTGTGATAAACACTTACACACACATAAAATTTTAATAAAAATCTCTGCTAACAGATATTTGAGAGTAATACGCCTCTTTAAAAATATAAATAACCAGTTTTTGAACACTGACAATTCGTAGATGCTACCACCACTTCTCATAATGTATTTTAGTTTCAGAAACTCCCTGTTCTAATAATAGCTTTTCCATATCTGTCAGCATGGGTGAAGGTCCACAGAGGTATGCCGACACATGATCTCTTCTTAACCAATCAAAACATCGAGAAATGTCATTCACTCCAATTCTTTGACCTGAAAAGCAAATTTCGAAAGATTACCTTTTTCATCTTTGCAGACAAAAATTTAACCCTTTACGCCATAAGGCATTTCTATGGCATCTCTAATTGACCCTAAATAACAGCAAGGATGAAGCCGTTTATGTGTAAATGACACCTTTTGATAGCATAGAAAACATTGTGACAAAAGGGTAAATTGCTCGTCATGAGCAATTTCACCTTTTGCCACAATGTTTTCAAAAGGCCCTTACAAGCAATGTCTTGAAATGAGTATCTATGGAGTAAAGAGTTAAGAAACACTGAAAAAAATTAGTGTTCGCTCATTAACATACAACTCCTACTTTTGCCACATTGTTTCATGCTCTTACCGTTTTCTGCTTTATACCCCTCTCCGATTGAAAAAGGAAATAGTGTTTGCATTGTGCCTGTCCAGCTTTTTGTCTGACTAGACAGATATCTTATGAAATGGGTGAAATTATAAATATGTGTTCTTTTTAATAGTCTGCGGATATGCTTTCTTTTATAAGGTTAAATCACCTTTCTGAGGTTGTCAAAATTCACAGAGGCCCGAAAAATGCTTTTACGCCCATGTGCAAAGCATGAGGGGGTTAAAGTATTCTGAGGGTCTCTGCGACTGGAAAAAAGGTGAACTAATGCTAATGTTGCATAAAATAAAGGTATTTTAGCAATAATTTGTAAAAATAGCAAAAATATTTCCATAGAAATACAAAAAAACAAACATCAAATGTTCTGTACCTAAATGGGTCAAACCCGAAAGTCGGCGATGAAGTCTTTGTTACAAGCAGTAAAGGGCCGTTAGTCCTGTATGCCAGTTTTGAGTCTCTCAGTGTAAATTCACTTCTAACAACTTTTAATACAGAATTGGCTTATACTAGATATTTGCACAATTTTGGATGATTACAACAAAGATGAATGAGTGGATATGAAATTCTGTAAATGAAAGACGTCAGAGGATTCATTCTACATCAAGCGAGCGAATTACCAATCATGTTAAAGAGTGGGTGGGATGTAGCTGGTTTAGAGTACATTTCCCAGGTGATTTTTTGCTCAGATCTTAATTGAGCCAAGATCCTGTGCAAAATTTTGTTTGAGGTGTACTAATATCATCAAAGGCAAGCCATGAAAAGGATCTAAAATGGTTGAAGTTCCTACAGTTTGATGGTCAGAGTCTAGGGAAAATCTGAAAAGAACAAACGTTGTTTACAAGATAGGCCCGAATGAGGGATATTGATAGTACAAAGCCGGGTGTTAACATCACATGAAATTACTGACTAATACACGTTTTCTCCTGTTAACGTCCAGTTTTTACCCATTAATAGTTGCTTATCCCATTAACACACAATCCCTATTGACGACATTGAGAAAGAAGCCTTTGGAAAACATTGTGGGAAAAGGAGAAAATGCTGGTAACCAGCATTTTCTCTTTTTCCCACAATGTTTTCTACCCTGCCGGAAATAAATTTCAATATATGTATGATTCTGGAAAACAGGAGTTACTTCCCTTATCAGCTTAATTCTATTAACTCCTTTTCACCAATGATTAAGTTAGCCCAAAAGCAGCATTATCATCTGCTGGTTGGAAATCTTAACTAGAAATCTGAAAGATGTCAACATAATGATCATTTGAGACAATTTCTAAAGAGATTACCTGTATTGGAAAGTTATTCAATATTAGTTAGGTTATGAAAAAATTTATTAGAGCCAAGGTAGGATCATTTCAGTAAAGTGTTACACTTTTTACAAGTTGGATGGGCTGTGCTAGAGATGGTATTTTCAACTACTGAGTGGGGCAAACATGAACTCACACAGACGAGGACACAGGCCCATTATATGCTTGCTGACCTTTAGCCAATGGAGAAAAAAATTGCCCATAAAGAGCTTTTTTCCCTCTATTTGCTACAGTAATGTTTTGGTCTAACTATATGACACTGACATTATAAATACTAACCTGCAACCGGATTGGTTGATTTTTGACCAATGTTATCCCTCGTTACAAAATATTGGCACTGTACTTGTCTGTCCTTTGACTGTATGGAATCCAGCTGGGTCTGCAAATATAGTGCAAGTAGGCATCATTTCTAGTAGCTAGTTTAGCTAACTGCTTACTGTACCAAACACATTAGATACTGACTGATATTTTCAACGTTTCACTCTTTACCAGTACACAAAATTTTTGCCTAGTTCAAACTGAAAGCATTTGCAGACGACTAATTAAATGTGACTCAAAAATTGAATATTTTTCCCGAAAAAGAAAAAAAATTGTGGGAAAAGAAGAAAATGCTGGATACCAGCATTTTCTTCTTTTCCCACAATGTTTTCAAATGCCTTCCTTTCTCATGTCATGATTGTATGGTAAAGGATATTTTTGTTATTCCTCACAAAAGTATTCTCAACAAACTATCAAAAACTGTGAGCATATAATTCTGCTACCCAACTTGACATTTTGATTGAAAGACAAGAAATCATTAAAAGGAAAATTGCTGCAAAAAAAATGGTCAGACATCAGAAATTATATTTATAGACATTTTAGAGTCGTGTGACCGTATTAAGACAACAAGAGCTTTGCTAAGTGGTGTATACATGTATACGCCTGAGAGAGCTTGTCATTGGAATGGGTTGAAATCTACAATGCCTGCATATATCCAAATTCTAAAAGTCAAATGCACAACTACACATCATGGAGATTCATTGTGGTATTGTGGTAAGCTTTTACTTACTCCAATATAAACTGTAGGAGTTGCACACACAAGAAATTGCTAATGGACAGATGGAAGGACAACCAGGGCCATAACATAAAATTACCTTTCAGGCGTATAAAAATGACATATAGGATTTGACATGAGTTGGTGTTTGAGAAAACATTTATTAACCCTTTCCCAAACAATCCCTGGTTTTTTCAGGTCTGGAATAGTAGCCTTTTGAAAACATCGTGGGAAAAGGAGAAAATGCTGGTAACCAGCATTTTCTCCTTTTCCCACAATGTTTTCTACTCTATCATAGACAGAAATCGTCTTTTCAGCAAGAGTTGAATTGTCATCTGCAAATGCTTTCAATTTGGTCTAGTCCAAAAGTTTGTCGTTTGGGCAAGGGTTAAACATGTCTACAGAAGATGTTTTTATGCAAGCCTCTAGCAAATTAAATAAAAAGATTTTTTGACAAGTTCATATTTTTTTTTTCTTAAACGTCATTGATGGTCAGATCCTTTTTATCACACTGTAATATTTAACAAATCATAGATCAGAGGATGCAAAACCTTCTATAGATGCATCCGTGTTAATATCCATAAATCTCATTCACATCTATGAATTACTTACAAAATGATATCGAAAATGATGTATCATAATTCTGATGTCCATCAAACATGTATAAGAAAATTTTGTAATTGGTGTATTACACATAAAACAAGGGAGGTTATAAGATAAAATGACAGCACTGAAATCTCTTAACTCTTTACCAAATGATAAAATTTTAGACTGGTCCAAATTGAAAACACATGCAGACGACAAAATAAACATAACTGAGAAATTGTAATTTGTTTCCAGCAGGGTAGAAAACATTGTGGGAAAAGGAGAAAATGCTGGTAACCAGCATTTTCTCCTTTTCCCACAATGTTTTCAAAAAGCTTCTATCTCAGGGTTGTAAAAACTAGGGGTTGTTCTGCAAAGATTTAAATGTGTATTACATGAATTTTATTGTCGTACCTTGAAAATCAATTCTTCTTCTGTTTTGGCACTATAAAGTAACATAACTCTTTGTAGACTTGTACTGCCTATTGAGTCATCAGAGTTACCTCCCTTTATATTCATTTCTGTCACATGATTAATGATGCTATATAAAGGGTTTATTCCAACTCCACCTGCTATTAAGAGAAGATCTTGGTCCCCTTGTGTCGTTGGGTCATAAAAAAAGTCTCCACCCACCCTTAATGCCACTTCGGAACCTTCCTTGCACTGAAATTATACACAGAATCTAAGACTAGAGAATGATTCAGTATCCCACTCAAATGTGACCAATCACACAAAAAGGGACCTTCTGGGATCAGCAAAAAGTGTCAGCTCAGGTCAGACTGCACAAATTTTGCAGGCTGACCAGGGTGGATACTTTTAGCTTTAATGATATTTTCTGTATGGAAAGTGGTCATTGTACCTTGTTATACAATAATTTCTTAATTATCAACTTAAACTGACCTGCACTATTGTTGATCTATTTTCATCTAATAATTGTTGTACAGAATTCCCAGATAGTCCTTTTCTGCCTGATGGGTTCCTCAGAACACAATCTATCTTATAACAGATCATGGGGAAAAAACTATTGAAAACACTGCAGAAAAAAGTGGAAAATTCCAGTAACTGGCATTTTCCCCTTTTCCGCAAATGCTTTCTACCTTTTCAGAGACATATATTGCATTTAAAGTACATTTAGTTTGTAGTCTTCAAATGCCTTGATTTACACAATCATATTTTTTCTTTTCTGTTTTTTTGATCTGGCGATTAAACATAAGAAAACATTAAGACACATTTGATTTATTGTCAGCAAATACTCTTCAATTAGTCTTATTTTTTCTGTTTGGTACAGAGTTAAGAGAAAAACCTGACAGATGAGGCAAGAGGCACAACACTTTATACCCTGGTGAAGCAAAAATGGCAGTTGTATGCAGCATTTTCTCCTTTACCCATAATATTTTCTACCCTTCACTCAACATATTTCAAATTCCAGTCACTTTTAATTTGGCGCCTGCGAATGCTTTCAATTCGGACAAACTTAAAATTTTGCAGTTTGGTAATGAGTTAAAACAATTCTTTCTTCTTGAAACTTGATGCTTTTACATTTATTATTTTTTCCAAACAAACAATGAAATAACCTCTGTGTGTATCCAGTATGCAGGGGGATGTTTACTATATTTGACAGCCAGTTCAAGTAATTGTGTTTCCTGAAGTCTTAATGGAGAGCTGCACATAGAGAAACCACCCACTGTCTCAACTCCTGGTATAAACATGTCAATCCTGAAAAAATTGGAGCAAGTGGTCCTAGTAATTTTACTTTCTTCACAAATATTATTTATCTAATGACATTAAATTCTGTGATAACTTTATACACTTTTAACAGCACTAAACCCATTATCAAACATTCAAAATTTGACCTCTTTACGAAATGACCAAATATTAAAATGACAATGAGACTCAAATGTCAATAATTTGAAATGTTTTTAAAGGGGCAGAAAACACTGTCTTGTAAATAAGAAAAGGCTGGTTAATGTTTGAAAATTTAATTATTTTCAATATTAAAAATTAATCTATTCTATTTGCTCTTATGACAGAATTAGACTCAGAAATAATACAGAACTGTCTTTTTAAGAAGAATTCAAACCTTTTTTTTAACCTGTGACAAACAGGATAAGATCATACTGAAAAAAAAACTCACTCCTGACTTTAACACAATACATACTACAGCTTCAGCTTAAGGATGAAAAGGGCTTTTTGATCAAACACAAAAAACAGCATTCTATGTCTGGTTCTAACTGAGTTTATCTTTTGTCAAAACATAATCTTTTTTATGAAAATCCAGAGCATAGCAAAGCAAGAAATTCACTATAAATCTAATCTTATGCTGCTTTAACCCTTTCCCAAACAATCTCTGGTTTTTACGACCCAGAGGAAGAAACCTTCTGAAAACATTGTAGGAAAAGGAGAAAATGCTGGTAACCAGCATTTTCTCCTTTTCCCACAATGTTTTCTACTCTTCTAGGGAAAAGTTTCAATATTTGAGTACCGTTTATTTTGTTGTTTACAAATGCTTTCAATTTGGTCTAGTCCAAAATTTTGTCATTTGAGAAAGGGTTAAGGTCATGTGAAATGTTAATGGAGAGAACTTACCACTGTCCTGCTTTAAATGTGACTTGTTTGTTGTGTACTTTAAGCCAGAGAGATTTCACAGTCTCAGATTCTTGTCTCAATTCCACAACAGTTGCTGTCGATGTTGTCTGTAAAATTGTTTGATGAATACAATTATGTACGAGACAAACCAATTCTGATACACATTCATTTTGAGAATTAAAAAATGTGCCGCCTGATCTATGATCCACATTGAACTCTTTACTAAACAATCCCTGGTTTTTACGACCCAGAGAAAGAAGCCTTCTGAAAACATTGGGAAAAGGACAAATTGCTGGTAACCAGCATTTTCTCCTTTTCCCACCATGTTTTTTATTCTTCTGAAGTCAAGTTTCAATTTATGACTCAATGACTCATGTTTGTCGTCTGCCAATTCTTAAAATTTGGACAAGTCTAAAGTCTTGTCGTTTGATAAAGAGTTAATGGTATTTTGTGAAATACTCTGGCAAAAACACCATAGTTCAAATTGAAATTTGAAAATAGATCAATTTTGTATGTTTTCCTTATTGAGAAAGTGTTTTTCATGAAAAAAAAAGATCTTTATTTTGTTGAATGAATGAAATATATTTGGTTGAGGTAAACACCATCGGTAATATTTTGACAAGTAGGTGTGCCACTTCTGAAATTACCGTTGACGTACACGATATTCTGTAAATTCAACTCTCACTGAAAAAAAGAATTACGCTTCTAATCCCTTTTTGTTGCTATTTTCATCAAAATCCAGTACAGCCAGTTTTGGAATTCCACATGGCTTACCCCCTAACATAACAGCACATTACAATATTACATAAAGCGTGAGAAATGTAGGGGAAATTACATCATATATATTTCCCTATGATTGAATTTACTACTTAGCTACATAACTGTTGTTTAGGAACAACTGTTTTGGCTTTTAACCCTTTACTCCATAGATACTCATTTCTACGCATTGCTTGTAGGATCCTTCGGAAAACATTGCGGCAAAAGGTGAAATTGCTCGTGACGAGCAATTTCACCATTTGCCACAATGTTTTCTACACTATCAAAAGGTGTCATAAACACATAAGAAACGGCTTCATCCTTGCTGTTAATTAGGGTCAATTAGAGATACCATAGAAATGCCTTATGGGGTAAAGGGTTAAATGATAAATAAGAAATCATAATTTTTCATTGCTTGTAATTATGAAATATCAAACCATGTTCTGCCACTGTTTCTTGATAAATTACCTAACAGGCATGAAATAGAATGATTTATTTGGCAAACAGAGAAAAGTTGCAAATTTTACCTCATTTCTTGTATTCTCTGCTGTTCTCTGTAGATGACTGTGATTTGTTTTATCTAGACTTGACATGTTTCTGTGTGGAAAAAAAGTATAACTTTATGAACTACTTAACCTATTACAACACACCTTACAGAGAAAGAAAGCCTTTGAAAACATTGTGGGAAAAGGACAAAATGCTGGTAACCAGCATTTTCTCCTTTTCCCACAATATTTTCTTTTCCATTACTGACAAATCCCTTTACTATGCCACATTCACTTTTTTTGTTCTTGTACATTATGGTTGATTTATTTGTTATACTTTAAGTTAATAGATTCATTGTTGTGTTTATAACTTATTCAACATCATTTCAGTTTTATCATGGTTATGCACCTATTTAATACATAATGTAGAAAACATTATGGGGAAAGCATAATATGTTTTCTACATTATGTAACAAAATTGAAGGCATACATAGCAGAAATACTGGAACCAGTCAGAATTCGAAAAAGAAAGTTTGCAACAAATGCATGGTTGAAACACAAACTGCATCTGGCGGGCTTCAAACCCATGCAGACAAATATCTTCATTTTTCAAGGTTCTACCACACAGCAAAATTTTAGACCTATCCAAGTTGAAAGCATTTGCAGACGACAATTTCAAAGTGGCTAAAATGGTGCAATTTTGCTTTGATAGGATAGAAAACTTTGTGGGAAAAGGAGAAAATGCTGGTTACCAGCATTTTCTCCTTTTCCCACAATGTTTTCAAAAGGCTTCTTCCTCAGGGGGCGTCAAAAGTCGTCATCGTGCAGTAAAAGGTTAAAGGACCAATATCATAACCACTGAGCTAATGAGATATCTCCCTAATGCAGTTGTTAGGTACTGTATTTTAATTAGGTTGAAGCCATGCATGAAGGGGTGTTTTCCCATAACAAAATCTTGAGTGATGTAATATGCATTGCTTATGAACATAGTCAACAGTCCTTGGACTTTTTTCAGTAATTGTACTTTTTGCATTTTTGTGATGTCTATGGTTGTGAGATTGAGCGTCATCCTTATAACCAAAAAGGACCTGAGTTTGGGACCTGTGATCGGGTGTCAACTTTGAGATTTTTCATTGGCTCACACATTCCACATGAGTACTGATGTAGTTTCAAGAAAGCAGAATCCAGATATATTAGTATACGTTGTAAAACTATGTTTCTCAATCAATACAGAATGAATATGTTTCAAGTAAATATAAATTTTGTTGATTGAGTGGATCACTAGCACAGATAACTGTTCTGGAGGCTTAACAAAAAAAAAAAACCTGTGCTTAGGGTTTCCGCCCCAGATGCTGCAGGTAGGGTAGATATGGAATTATCTTTTTTGAGGCAAAAACTTTTTACATGGACCAAGTATCAGATCTGACAGATCTTTTTGTTTCAATTGTAGCATCAGCAGCATTTTTTGGGTAGGATAGGGAAAACCTAAACACAGATATTTTTTAAAGGCCTGAACGAAAATGCTTTTTTGACAGGTTATATTCTGGAGCAGACACAATCACCATAGACATTGGATAAATCTTTACACAGATTTTGAGCACATATTAAACCTCTCATATTTTCACTTGACAACAACTATGGAATTTGAAACAAGAGGGCCATGATGGCCCTGTATCGCTCCACTGGCTAATAAGTAATAATACCACAAGCCATACATTACAATGCTTGGCGAATTTGTTCAAAACTTGAAGACATACTAATTTTTTCTATATAAAATCCTGCAACAAAGTTATGATCCCCTGGCAAACCATTTTTGACTGCAAAGCTATAATTGCTTTTATCCTGGTGGAGGTCCACAAGATAAAGCCCACAATCAAATAATACAGGTCTAGAATGTGTGATTATAAACAAGAAGATTTTCAAAGTTTCCTCAATAAAACATGTAAAACATGAGACCCATGAGACAGAACTTAATTTAGTGCCCTAGGTCTTATTATGGTTAGTAACAAGGGGATTTATAAAGTTTTCACCACAAAAGCCCATTAAAATCTTGTGACCCTTGGTGTGGGGACAAACTTGACCCAATCACTATCATCTGGGGCATCTTGGTAGAAGCCCACTAGATAAAGCTAAATGCAAAATTTGGTAGTCCTAAGCCTTATGGCTAGGTACTAAGAGATTTTTTAAGGTTTTTCCAAAATAAGCCCATGTAAAACTTGTGAACCCTGGGGCCAGGCCCAGGGCTATAATTTGGGCATTCTTGGTAGACACCCACTTGATAAAAATACATGCAAAATTTGGTAGCCCTAGTCCCTATGGCTGCATACCTGAGGGATTAAAAGTTTTCCCTATACAAGCACATAATTATAAAACTTATAAAACTAGGGTAGCCGTAAGCCTTTTTGTTTCAGACAAGAAGATTTTCAAAAGATTTTTAATATTTTTCAGTTTTGATGCCATGGCAACCAGAGATTTTGAAGGAATAAAATTCTTTCAAGGAATTCTAAAGAGGAACATGGTAGGATCATTTCTGTGAAGTTTCATCAAAATTGGATGGGTAGTTTCGGAGAAGATGTTTGAAAAAAAAGTTAACACATGCACGACATACACCTGACCATGATATAAGCCCGCTGGCCTTCTGCCAGTGGAGCTAAAAATGGACTTTAACCCATTACCACACAATCCCTACTTTTGACGACCCTAAGAAAGAAGCCTTTGGAAAACATTGTGGGAAAAGGAGAAAATACTGGTAACCAGCATTTTCTCCTTTTCCAACAATGTTTTCTAGCATTCGCAAAACAAATTTCAAATTTTTAGATACTTTTAT
Source organism: Tridacna crocea (assembly GCA_943736015.1). Lineage (NCBI taxonomy): Eukaryota > Metazoa > Mollusca > Bivalvia > Cardiida > Cardiidae > Tridacna > Tridacna crocea. The sequence continues at coordinate 26,017,768 of OX031069.1, forward strand.
TTTGTTGTCTGCAAATGCTTTCGATTTGGATAAACCTAAAATATTGTCATTTGGTAATGAGTTAAAGGACATGGTGCACAATAAATATCCTAATTATGAAAAGAAGCATGAGAAATTGGATTCCATACAACTTCATTGCAGGACATTGATGAACGAATAAGGCCTATGCAATCTTCAGTCTGAAGGTTTGCTCTGATGCTATTTTTGTTACTCTTCCCCACAAACCTTCCAAGCAACCTTCATTAAACATGTCTGGAATCAGTATGATTTTACCTGCATCTTTTCAAATAGCTCTAAGCTACAAAATTTCCAATGATGGCTAATAAGTGGGCATGGATTGTTAGATAAATGATTAATCTTTAACATCATATAAACTGTGCTGCAAATTACCAATTAGATCAATGGAGATGTACTTAACAAGGCGACTTCCATTAAGCAGACATTTACACTCAGTATTATTTGAATTAAGTACAGTCTGCTTCTCTAACCCTAACAACCATTTTCGCCCAAAGTGCCTCTGTTAACAGTGCAATCCGCAACTTTACCATCCTGTAGTGTGTCAGAGATACTGTGATTTCTGCTGAGACATAAACATTGATAGGTCAATGGACCTATGAAAAGTGCAGATTTGCATGAAAGTAAGATTTAGATATTATCATCAGTTTTTTCTTTTGTAAAGATTAATCATTTATCTAATGATCCATGCCCATTTTATTAGCTGTCATTGGTAATTTTGTCACATACAGCCGTTTAAAAAAGATGCGGGTAAAATCTATTAATTCCAGATGTCTTTAAAGAGGGCTGCTATACTACCTTCAGCCTGAAGGTGTCTGCTCCGAAGTATTCTTATTACTGGTCTTCACAGGCACCATCAGAGCAACGATCATTAAAAGTGTCTGGAATTAAAACGATTTTACCCGCTTCTTTTCTAACCACTCTATGCGATAAAGTTTCCAATGACAGCTGATAAAATGGACATGAATCATTAGATAAATGATTAATCTTCACAAAAAGACTGATGTTAGTTAACATCCAAGTCTTACCTTCATGCAAATCTGTACTTTTCAACATAAATAACAGTTGACCTACTTCAACAGAAATCAAAACATGGTGATATTATCAATGCACATGTTTCAGCAGAAATCGCAGTATCTCCGACACGCTACAGGACAGTTTAGCTGCGAATTTGTACAAAAATGATTATTAGGGTTAGAGAACCAGACTGTGCAAAATTCAAATTTCATTGAGTGTGCATGCCTGTTTAATGGATGTCACCATGTTAGTTGTTTACAAATTACACAGAATTTATTGGGTGACAGATGTTTTGGTAACAGACAAGTTTGGTAACACAGACTTATAGAATAAATTGATTGGATGTTTCGGTAACAAAGCAATTATATTGTGTTTATGTTCTGTGACGTTCTTTACACTTAATGCATGGCTTTGTTTTGTTCAAACCTTTTACTTTGCACTTTTCACCCTTTTTTCCCATAATAGATAGGTCCAAACCTTTTATTTTTTCACTTTCCACCCTTTTCCCTTGATAGATAGGCAATCCACATGTTTGATACATACAGAATAGAAAAAGGAACATAACAAAAATATTATTTATGAAACATAGTGTGAATTACAAATTAAGGTTTAAAATAATGGAGGTTTGAACAAAACAGAGCCAGGCATTGGGTGTGAAGAGCATCGAGATACTTATGTAACCGGACTGCTAGTTCTGAGCAACCCAAAACTTCTATTTTGGCTTGTCCAAATGCAAATGGGAATAAACCCCAAAAAAGGCCAAACACCAGCAAACACATAAACACTACATAATTGCTTTGTTACCGAAACATCCAATCGATTTCCTCTTTAAGTGTATGTTATCGAACTTGCCTGTTACTGAAACATCCGTAACTCAATTTATTTACCTTGTGGAAAAAAGGTAAATTTCAATTGATTTAATTGGCATTTTGCAGCACAGTTTGTGTGATGTTAAAGATTAATAATTTATCTAATGATCCATGCACATTTTATTAGCCGTCATTGGAAATTTTGTTGCATAGAGCCGTTTGAAAAGATACGGGTATAATCGCATTCGTCCCCAGCCGTGTTTAATGAGGGCTGATGTGAAGGTGTATGCGAAGACCACTAACAAAAATATCGGAGCAGACACCTTCAGACTGAAGGTAGGTTATACATGCGAGAATATTGCATTCAATGGTTTGATGACAGTCCAGATTGAGGAGTAAATATTGTCCAAGTAATTGGCGAAAGATAAAGTCCATCGAGAAAGCGAAGTTTTTAACTTAAAGGTTATTTTGCGATGACAGAAATCGAAAGGTACTGTGACGCTTGTACATGTAGCCTACCTTCAGTCTGAAGGTGTCTGCTCCGATGCTATTTTTGTGACTGGTCTTCGCTAACACCTTCAGTCCAGCCATTCATTGAACCCGTATGGAAAAAATACGATGTTACCCGCATCTTTTCGAACGGCTCAATGCGACAAAATTTCCAATGACAGCTAATAAAATGGGTATGGATCGTTAGATAAATGATTAATCTTTAAGAGCACACAAAATATGCTGCAAAATACCAATTAAATCAATGGGAATTTACCTTTTTGCCAACGTAAATAAATCCAGCATAATTTGTAAACAACTAACACGGCGACTTCCGTTAGTCAGGCATGCGCACTCAACGGAATTTGAAATTTGTACAGTCTGGTTCCCTAACCCTATACAGCCATGTTCGATCAAGGTGTGTTTGTTTACTGCAAAATTCGCAACTAAACCATCCTGTAGCGTGTCAGAGATACTGCGATTTCTGCTGAGACATGCGCATTGAAAAGATCACCATGTTTTGATTTCTGGTGAAGTAGGTCAACGATTATTTACGTTGAAAAGTACAGATTTGCACAAAGGTAAGAGCTGGATATTAACTAACATCAGTTTTTTTGTAAAGATTAATCATTTATCTAACAATCCATGCCCATTTTATTAGTTGTCATTTGAAATTCTGTCGCATAGAGCCGTTCGAAAAGATGCGGGTAAAATCGTATTTTTTCCATACGGGTTCAATGAATGGCTGGACTGAAGGTGTTAGCGAAGACCAGTCACAAAAATAGCATCGGAGCAGACACCTTCAGACTGAAGGTACATGTAGCCTCGTTTCCTACCTACAAATGAACCTCTTTAACTGACAATCATAAAGTCTTTGAAAAATCTTCGATCGTCGTAGAAGTTTCATATCTAACGAAATCAGTGTGAATTCTTACATAAATGTTTGATTAGAAAACAAGTTAAAGTCCGCGAAATATTTTGAAACCGGAACCATTTGTAACATTTTTGTTTCTACTATGAAAGAGTAGTCGTATGATCAAAGCGCCGAGAGGACTGTCCAAAATGAAATAAAGTTAGAAACTCCGTTCAAAATGATAACGACAACAACTCCTTATCACCCTTCAATATCCCACTGACGTTTATTGGTTAATTTGGTGAGCCCTATTTTTTCCCCTTCTTTTTTGGGGTATCATAGGGAGAAGAGCATTTCAGCATACCAGATCTAGATTGAGTTGAAGCTGTTCTTAGTCTTCTTGATGCTCGCAAAGAACACGATGGACTATAATCACCATCATTAATATGAGCAGTGCTCTGGAAAAATGGGTTTAATGCATCTCCGTGGTGTACAATATACCAAGCAAGTCATCGCATATAATTATTATGAATCAATATAAGCCACTTTCTAGACTGTTTAACTACAAGCTGAATGATGAAGCAGCATGGTCCTTTGACATGCTGGAAAATGACCAACAATGGAAAGATTTTAGCCGAATTGATACTTTTTGTAATCTGCATTGAACCATCTTTTTACTGCATATCTTAAAATGGCTTGAAACAGCCAGAAGCTTGAAGGGAGTGGTGTGAAAATCATGGTAGGAAAGGTGTTTTTCCCCCAACTTATTGCTTGAAAGGACAAGTTAGTTTGAACGTTCCATTAAAGTTATTCAGCAGGATAAGGGTTAATCTATACATACTGATGTTTCAATGGTCATCTACTTCAAATATTTCTGGCCATTTACGAAACTCATATCTTATAGAGCCTGAGGCTGGCTGGTCAAAACATTATGGGAATAGGAAAAAAATGACCATAATTTCCTCCTATCCCACAAAATTTACTACTCTTTCAAAAACAATTTTAAGTCGGCAGTACATAAATTATATTTGATTGCTGCCTGTGCGAAACAATCTAGACAAGAAGGTAGTATATAGCCTAGTAGGCCCCTAATAGAAAACAGCTATTTCCATTATTATATTATCCTACAAAATTTGCTATGATTATAAATTTATAAGTATTAATGTACTACTTCAACTGAGCCACTTTTTTTCTATGCTTAGAATTATCATTTATAAATCTAAAACCACTATATTTTCATTGCAGAGGGAGATAATAGTAATCTTCCTTTTTCGGGAAACTAACAAAACTATCAACAAATAATTTCAAGATAGACATAAAAGGGATTTTTGGTCAGCTAAAATGTGCAGAAGTATTATATGAGTTATAAATCCTTATTCATAGACTAAACAAGAATTTTTATTCCATGTTGCACTAGATCTAGAAGCATATATAGAAATGTTTGACAGACTCGGATTGAAATATATCCACAGAGAAAGCTTTAGATGAAAGAAAATTCAGGTACAAGAACTTGGCTCTTCGAATGTAGTCTGGTACCCCTCCGTACTTCAAGTGGTAGGGGCAGGTAATCCACACTACTTCGAATATAGATCTTGATTCTTTTGGTTCTTTTACTCAGTGTAAACCGCTGATGTATATAGCTACATAGATATATGGGATGCTACCTCCGGGTTTCTAACCAGTCATGTCACCTCCTTTTGAGTGAGAAAACATCCTACTAGATCGGGGATCAAACCCTAGACCCTTGGATTGGTTCAGCGTGTTAACAGGCCACCTGTACACTCAAGTTGATCAATATTATGGGTATATTTAGTCCATCCCCTTAGATACTCTTCACAAAGAAGTATACCGGTGTTAATGTAAAAATGTCGTCTGGAAGATTTGCAAGGGCAATCAAATCAAGGGAGGTTTTCGCAATATCAAACCCGTCCTCCTTGCAGTGGTATCCAGGTAGTTTTCAATAATCTAGACTTATATTGTATTGAACCAGGTTGTCATGCGACGCTGACTGAAGAATTCGGCCACTTAACCCATTACCAAAGTTTGAAACGACGAAATTTCAGGCTTGTCCAAATCGAAAGCATTTGCAGACGACAAAATAAAAGTGACTAAAAATTTGAAATTTGTTTTGTGAAGGGTAGACTCGGCATAATACCGTAAATCGCCCCTCTGCTATACAGTCTATGCTTAAATATGGCATCGTTTTTTTGAGTTTAACGAAGAAATTTAATGAAATTTTCAGCTTCATTCAGTTGAAAAATATTGTATTTTATGTATACGAAATGAATCCATATACCAGTTGCAATTTTTTCACACATAATTTTGATTTTCATGGGTTTTCGCGATTTATGGCGGGGCGTTTTACGGTATTATGCTGTAGAATCTAGAGACATTGTGGGAAAAGGAGGAAATGCTGGTTACCAGTATTTTCTCCTTTTCCCACAATGTATTCCCCTACAGGCTTCTTTCTCATGGTCGTCAAAAGTAGGGATTGTGTGGTAATGGGTTAGCCGCAGATAATATGTTTAACTCTAACGTCGACACGTCGATTTATTCGTCCCATTCCAATGCGAAGGTCTAATCTATGTTAATCTTTTTCCCAGAGAATTTAGGATGTTTGGTGTTTAATAAGGGAAAACAAGAGGCCCTTGAGTGCATGAGTCGCGCTACTGGCAGTTAGTTATTGATTTTTGTAGCATAGATCTACATTATAGTTACTTCATGTCAGCATCTACTTTTAATCATATACATGTAGTATGTGGCAGGTGAGAACTAAGGTTAGACTGTACTGAATGTGCAGTGGAATCTTGATCCTACACTACCCGCAATGAAAACATTTCACTGAAAGTTTTTTCTGTTCTTAAGTAAAGATTTTGATATCTCATTTTGTAAGGGTGGGTGCTTTAACTCTTTACCACACAATCCCAACTTTTGATGACCCTGAGAAAGAAAGCCTTTGAAAATATGGGAAAAGGAGAAAACTCTGGTAACCAGCATTTTCTCCTTTTCCCACAATTTTTTCTACCTTTTCCAAATCAAATTTCAATTTTTGTTTCACATTTATTTTGTCATCTGTAAATGCTTTCAATTTGGACTAGTCCAAGAGGTTGACGTTTGGTAATGAGTTAAAAGAAAAAAAATATTTCCAAAATACCAATCACATGTATGTACAAAATAGTTTCTTGCTATTGATCTTTCACGACTTTCTTTTTCATTTATGTTTGCTAAAAGTATTGTTAGTTACTTAAAGCAATAAAATTCTGTTCTGTTCTGTCTTAACCCTTTCCAAACAAGCCCTTGTTTTTATGTGCCTGCAGTACAAGTCTTCTAAAAACACTGTGGGAAAAGGAGAAATTGCTCATAACGAGTAATTTCTCCTTTTCCCACAGTGTTTTCTATGCATTTGGAGAACTTTATGCCATTTTTATCAAACTCTTTCAGTTTCAAAGAGTCTAAAATTTGTCGTTTGGGAAAGGGTTAATCAAAGAAATAATGATACCGAGTTTATTCCAGTATATTCGCAGTAGTAATTAATGTGGGTAAATCTAAGTTAACCCATCAGTACTTAACTAAGATTGAACCATACACTCTTTTATAAATAGAGATTCCGTTTTTAGTTTTTAATGGCATGTGCAATTTTAATTTTTAGGTCCTAACAGTATTTCCCAGTTCTTCAGATATATTTCTTGGTTACAACATTCCAAAATGTGGTTTTATCACTTGCTCTAAATATATACAACCCGAGTCAGACTGAGATTTGGAAATGTACTACAGATCATTATTTATATATCTCCATAGGTCACATGCGGAGAGGCATTGATGCCATACATGCCAAACTTCATAATATTGATGCTGTTCTTGAAATCCATGATGCTAGAATTCCATTTTCTGGTAGGCATCCACAGCTGAAAGAAATACTTCATGTCAGACCTCATATGTTGATCTTGAACAAGGTTGATCTTGCTGACAAGGGAGTCAGGGCCAACATAGTGAAGAAATACAGAGAAGAGGGTGTCAGAAATATAGAATTCACTCATGGCATAGGTAGAAATATTATGCAAAAGATAAAAAATGTTATTATACCGCTCATGATATCTAATGTAGTCAATGATGCTTACCACAAACCAAATTTAGTGGAAGGCTATAATATAATGGCTGTTGGTGTACCAAATGTCGGAAAATCAACACTACTGAATAAGATAAGTGAAACATTCACAAAGAAAGGGAAACTTGCGCGAGTTGGTGGCACGCCAGGTGTCACCCGATCTGTGATGAACAAGGTCAAGGTGAACTTTGATCCACCCATCTGTGTTGTGGACACACCTGGTATCTTGAATCCGAGGATACCGGATGTTGATGTTGGAATGCGGTTGGCTTTATGTGGATGCTTACCACATAATCATGTAGGTGAAGACATCATTGTGGATTATTTATTGTACTGGTTGAACAAACATGAAAATTATTCCTATGTGGATATTTATAGTCTAAAGGAACCAACAGATGATGTGTACAGGTTTTTAGCAGAGATCGCCTTACAGTATAAGTTAGTTGTTAAAAACACCTCCACTATGGCAGAAAACAAACCATATCGTGTAGACTTTATCAGGGCGGCTAAACATGTACTGAAAGATTTTAGTGAGGGAAAGTTTGGGCGAATTTGTTTGGATGATGACAAACTGTGATAGCTAGCCAGAAATGGCCAGTTTCAGTGATTTTACCATACAATTCTGACTTTTAACAACCCTTTGGTAAAAGACATTTAAAAACAAAGTGGGAAAAGGAGAAAAAGATGGTAACCAGCAATTCCTTTATTTCCCACAATAGTTTTTACCCATGCTGGTACAAATTTTATCCAACTAATTTAGAACCATTTAACTAGTAACTAAACACTGACATAAAAGAAATATTTTAATGTTTTTTAAATCAGATCAGTTTCAACAACATTCAACAACACAATAAAGATAACAACATAATTCTACACCACTGCTTATGAATCTGAATCTCTTATACATGAGCAACTTGGCATCTATCTAGATAACCTTTGTTCTTACAGCTTATTTAACCCTTTCCCAAACGACAGATTTTCGACTCTTCCAAACTCAAAGAGTTTGCAGATGACAATTTCAAATTTGATAAAAATGGCAGAAAGTTCTCCAAATGGGTAGAAAACACTGTGGTAAAAGGAGAAATTGCTCCTTACGAGCAATTTCTCCTTTTCCCACAGTGTTTTCAAAAGACTTAAATATTGCAGACACGTAAAGACCAGGGTTTGTTTTGGGAAGGGATAACCCTTTACCTCACAATCCTTTTGGTTTAATGACACAAAAGAAAAGGGCATTGGAAAACATTATGGGAAAAGGAGAAAATGCTTGTAATCAGCATTTTTCCTTTTCCCACAATGTTTACTACACTTTCAAAGACATAATCCAACAATATGATTTATATGTTTTTTTTCCTTTGAAAATGCTTTCAATTTGAAACTATCTTGTTGTTTGGTAACAGGTTAATCCTTCTCTAGTTGACAAAACTTTAGAATAGTCCACACTGAAAGCATAGGTAAACATTACATAAAATGTGGCCTAAATAGTGGAATTGTCTATGAAAGAATATAAAACACTGTGAGACAGGACAAAATGCTGGTAACTAGTACAATAAAGACATACCATTGTAACACATGTCTATGCAAAGGGAAAAAATGTTTCAACTATTTACCAAACAACAAAATTTTAGACTTGTCCAATTTGAAATCATGTGCAGACGACAAAATAAATATGACTCAAGAATTGAAACTGGACTCTAGAAGAGTAGAAAACATTTTGGGAAAAGGAGAAAATGCTGGTTACCAGCATTTTCTCCTTTTCCCACAATGTTTTCAAAAGGCTTCATCCTCTTGGTCGTAAAAACCAAGGCCTGTGTGATAAAGAGTGAAGGAAAGAAAATGTCTCAAAAGTGATCTTGAAAACCTTTTGGGAAAAGAAACAGTTGTTCCTTTTCTCAAACACTGTTGACCATATGATAATGAAGCTTAAGAATAGGAATTTGTGTGACAATGAGTGAATAGTCCAGATGCAATAGAACCTTAGAACCTATTAAATTTAAAGCTGGGGGAAAAACATCAGGATAAGTAAATAAACACAGGTATTGCAGAAAATGGTATCATTGCTTTTTTTTTTAAATAATTCTATTCAGTCTCAAAGCTCTAAAAATTATCTTCTAAGTCCTAGTGCATCAAATGAGGTAAAAATTTATAAACAGACATTGACAGATAAGTGCACCATCTTAACTCTGTACCAAACAATCCCGACTTTTAACGACCCTAAGGAAGAAGAAGCCTTGTGAGAACATTGTAGGAAAAGGAGAAAATGCTGGTAACCAGCATTTTCTCGTTTTCCCACAATGTTTTCTATCCTTCCCAAACCATTTTACAATTTTTCAGTCACATTCATTTTGTCCTCTGCAAATACTTTCAATTTGGACAGGTCCCAAATTTTGTCGTTTGGTAAAGAGTTAATCCTTTACCGAAAGATCTCAAGTTCTATTGTCTCTTGGAAGGATTCGTATGAAAACATTTAGGGAAAAGGTGAAAATGCTGGCAATCAGCATCTTCACCATTTTCCACAATGTTTTCTACCATTTCATAGAGAAAGGTCATCATTCGGGCCTAATACAGTTGGCTGATTATCAATCTTTTCAGTTTGGACAAAATAAGAATTTTGACATTTGGTAAAGTGTTAAATATGCCAGTGATAGAATGGTTTGCAGGAAAGTTCACAGAACAAATAAAATCACACCAAGATCATCATCTCCATACAGAGAACTGTGGATTCTGAACGTTTTTCTGAATGTCGTGACCTTCACTTTGGTCGGCAAGAACATCCCCAGTGACGGCAGCATGAATAAATGGGTCGCTGTTGTATTCATATTTAGATTCTGTCCTGTCATAGGATGCCTACAAAATATTAAGATTTAACAGAAATACTCAATGATCTGGTATTTTTGGTAATTAACAGCACATTTGATAGGATTTAACAACCTCAACCCTTGTATTGCTGAACCGGGATTCAAATGCTATGGATATCATAGATGAAGATCATGTTGCACAGATGTAATCTGATCTTGGGTCTACGCTGGTGGCTTCTTAGGAAGATATTTTGGAAAAAGCAGCTCTGAAATTGCAACATCTGCTTCTATAGCATTTTCTATTTCATTTATTTATCAATTATAAGGCTTACTGGGGCACTGCACCAAGCGATACATTTTTGAAACCAGTCTCGTACTAATTTAATTGCTGCTTTTCAGAGCCAATGGACGCTTTCTCACATTAAAATCAGTTAATCTATAAATTTCATAATTTCATGGCACAGAGAGAGAGAGAGAGAGAGAGAGAGAGAGAGAGAGACAGACAGACAGACAGACAGACAGACAGAAGGACAGAGAGAGAGAGAGGAGAGAGAGAGAGAGAGAGAGAGAGACGGATGGGGGGAGGAGGGGGAGCAGGCTTCTTCATCAAATTATATATCAACATTACCATATGTATCCCATGCCCTGGTTGGCAGCTTTGTCTGCCTGCTGAATGACTAGAAATCTGAAAATAAAAGTCTTATCAAAATTAAGGTGCCACATGATCCAGAACAAAAGGTCAAAACTTAAGTCTTTGCAAATAAAAAATTTTGGTGTCAACCAAATTGAAAGCATTTCCAGATGATAAATCCAATAAAGGTTATAGGATGATTGCTGTCTTTGAAATGGTATAAAACATTTTGGGATCATGGTGGAAATGCTGGTTACCATATCATTTTCTACTTTTCCAACAATGCTTTCCTCGGGATATTTTGGTAAAGGTTTACCTTTTACTCCATAGATACTCATTTCTACGCATTGCTTGTAGGAGCCTTTGGAAAACATTGTTGCAAAAGGTGAAATTGCTCGTGATGAGCAATTTCACATTTTGTCACAATGTTTTCTATGCTATCAAAAGGTGTCATATACACATAAAAAACGGCTTCATCCTTGCTGTCATTTAGAGTCAATTAGAGGTAACATAGAAATTCCTCATGGGGTAAAGGGTTAAAAAAATCATGACATAACCACATGTGATGATATTGTCCAGTAGATTTATTCTCCAAGTGCACAGAGATCTTTGTCTACACTTTACTCTGCGTCATGGGTAGGCTCTCTTACATTAGCCCTGTTCAATGACTGACTGCATAGTCTTATATACAGTTTTCAATATAATTTCAGTTAACTCTTTACCAAACAACAAACTAGTCCAAACTGAAATCATTTGCAGACCAAAGAAAAACATGACTCAAAAATTGAAACTTGACTTTGAAGAAGTATAAAGCATTGTGGAAAAAGGAGAAAATGCTGGTTACCAGCACTTTCTCCTTTCACCACAATGTTTTCAGAAGGCTTTTTCCTCAGGGTCATTAAAACCAAGGATTTTGTTTGAAAAAGGGTTCAACCTTGGCCGCCTTTGTACCTATCTGTGCTTTCCTGGACTGTCTTTTACTAATACTTGGCACAATATTAATTCCAAGATACTAGCTGCTTTCCTATGTAACCACGGTCAGGGATGACAGACATGAATCCTGTTGCAACGACTCAAAAAGAAATCGCTCATGCTGGTCCTGTAAGTCCTATATACTACTGACCAAGTTACCTGGGCTTGGCCCCCATTCGATGCCACTGATTCCCATAAATTTGTTTTTTGTTATTGTCAACTATTGAACTATTGCAGAATGAAAGTCAAGTTCATACCTTTTAGAAAAATACTGAGAATGTAAGGTATAGAGGATAACTATGGCCTCAGCATATCAAATTATTATGACAATATGTAGAGAATATTTGTGTTTTTTTCGGCGAAAGATCAAAATTTATATCATCAAGTGAACATTATTGGTAATATTTTAACGAGTGGTGCAGCCACAAGTGAAAATATTACCGATGGTGTTCAGGGGATGAAATGAATTACCCTTTTGGGGAGGAGCTTTATCAAAATGCAGTACAGTTCTTTTCCGTTATTCCCCCTGGCATACCCCTCCCGCATAGCAATGCATTACAATATTACGTCAAGCGCGAGAAATGTAAGGTAAATGACGTCATAGTTTCATCTGGTTGTGCAATTAACCTAGGCAACAAGAACATGAAAATCGTTATTAGCTCCACTGGCCGAAGGCCAGCGAGCTTATGTCATGGCCCGTTGTCCGTCGTGCGTCCGTCCGTCCGTGCGTTAACTTTTTCTTTAAACATCTTCTTCTCTGAAACTACCCATCCAATTTTGATGAAACTTCACAGAAATGATCCTGCCATGGTCCTCTTCAGAATTTCTTGAAAGAATTTAATTCCTTCAAAAACTCTGCTTGCCATGGCAACAAAACTGAAAAAATTTGAAAATCTTCTTTTCTGAAACCGTAAGGCCTAGGGCTACCAAATTTGGCATGTAGCTTTATCTAGTGGACCTCTACCAAGTTTCTTCAGATTATAGCCCGGGGTCAAAATTAGCCCCGCCCCGGGGGTCACAAGTTTTACATGGGCTTATTTAGGGAGAACTTTAAAACTCCTCTTCTACCTAGGCATAGGGCCTAGGGCTACCAAATTTGGGATGTTGTTTTATCTAATGGACCTCTACCAAGAGTGTCTAAATTATAGCCCGGGGGTCAAAATTGGCCCCGCCCCGGGGGTACCAAGTTTTACATGGGCTTATATAGGGAGAACTTTAAAATTCTTCTTCCACCTAGCCATAGGGCCTAGGGCTACCAAATTTGGCATGTAGCTTTATCTGGTGGACCTCTTCAGAGGGTGTCCAACTTATAGCCCAGGGGTCAAAATTGGCCCCGCCCCAGGGGGTAACAAATTTTACATAGGCTTATATAGGGAATACTTTCAAAATCTTCTCGCACCTAGCTATAAGGGCTAGGGCTATCAAATTTTGCATGCAGCTTTATCTAGGGGGTCTCTACCAAGGGTGCCCAAATTATAACCCTGGGGTCAAATTTAGCCCCGTCACAGGGGGTCACAAGTTTTACATGGGCTTATATAGGGAAACTTGAATAATCTACTTGTACATAGCCATAAGGCCTAGGGCTACCAAATTTTGCATGTAGCTTTATCTAATGGGCCTCTAACAAGAGGGCCCAAATTTTAACTTTGGGGATCAAGTTTGACCCCACCCCAGGGTTCACAAGTTTTACATTGGCTTTATAAACCTCTCTCAAGGGTCACATATTTTTCAGGGCCTTTTATTGAGCAAACTTGTTTTACAGGGCTTTTTATTGGGCAAGATTAAAAAATCTTCGTGTTTATAACCACACATTCTAGTTTCATATTGTAGGTCTGAGGTCAAAATTGGCTCCATTCAGGGATCACAAGTTTAACATGGGCTTCAAAATATGATCACTTCAATTCAAACATTAATCAAGGGAAATAACTCTTTTTATGAAAGATAAAGTTTGGTACTATTTACCTCCCTTGATTATTAAACTACATTGATACATGATAGGTGCTAGACATTAAGTTTTTTGATAGAAAATATTCTGTTTTCAAGTGTGATTCATTTTGATGCTAATAGTTATGCTCACATGAGGTGAATAATAAATTAAAAGTAAGGTTTCTATCATTCAGCTTATTTTTTCAAGGATTTTACCTTTCATGCTAATGAATTAACCTGCTTGTACTGCCTGACAGTGTTCATTGTTTTTGAAGACCCTCTTTTTCATGGTCATGAACACTTCAATTTGTGTGGTAAAGGGTTAAAAAGCCAGTGGAGCGATACAGGGCCATCATGGCCCTCTTGTTTTCACAGGTGGTACCAGTGTAAGATCAAAAAGTATTTTCACTGCTATTTCTCGACATCCTACTGGAAAGCATGAAATAAAGTTTCAGTCTAAAGTTTTAGACTGGCCCCAATTCAAAGCATTTGCAGACCACTGGTTAGAATGAGGCCAGAATGATGGGATTTTTAATCTTTACCGAACAATATTAATTTCAGACTTCTTAAAATTGAGAGCATTTGCAGACAGCAAAAAAAAATGTGACTCAAAAATTGAAATTTGTACTAGGAAGGATAGAAAACATTGTGGGAAAAGGAGAAAACGCTGGTTACCTTTTCCTACAATGTTTTCAAAGGCTTTTTCTCTTAGCGTCGTTAAAAGTTGGGATTGCGGGGTAAAGAGTTTAAGGGTAGAAAACATTTTGAAAAAGAAGATGGTACGTAATCGACAGTTTCTCCCATTCCAACAACGGTTTCAAAAGCTTTCTTGCTAGGGATCATTAACCCTTCCCAAAACAATCCTAGGTTTTCACAACCCTGAAAAAGAAATCTTTTGAAAACATTGTGGGAAAAGGAGAAAATGCTGGTAATCTGCATTTTCTCCTTTTCCCACAATGATTTCTACCCTTCCACAACGAACTTCAATTTTTGAGTAAAATTATTTTTGTTGTCTGTTAATGCTTTCAATTTGGATCAGTCTCAAATTTTGTCATCTGGTAAAGAGTTAAAACATGGGATTATTGGGTAAAACGTTTTTAAAGATTTGGGAAAAAAACTGAACAACTCACAGGTTTGAGTACATGTTTCTGGACCAATTCTGCTCTTGTTGTCCTTTTATACCCAAGCGCTGCAAAATGTGGCCAAATTTTGTCTGAAGCTGATGCAAAATCAACTGGTGTCCTGTAATTGTATAAATAGTGTAAAATCAACCGTTAGTGCTGAAATAGCCAGGAAAGAAATGTGATGCTTTTATCAACAGTTCAGATCAAGATAGGGCTACATCCAATATACAGTCTATCTTCAACCTATTCTATCTGACATCATGTTAGAAATGCTTTGGTCATTAGAGCCTTTAACCCTTTACCACATAAAATAATTTCATACTAGTCTCTTTGGCAATCAACTGCAAATGACATAACAATTAACCCATTACCACACAATCCCTACTTTTGACGCCCCTGAGAAAGGCGCCTTTAGAAAACATTGTGGGAAAAGGAGAAAATGCTGGTAACCAGCATTTTCTCCTTTTCCCACAATGTTTTCTACCCTTCATAAAACAAATTTCAAATTTTCAGTCACTTTAATTTAGTTGTCTGCAAATGCTTTCAATTTGGACAAGTCTATAATATTGTCGTTTGGTAATGAGTTAAACATTAAAGTGTAAGATTTGTGTGTAAAGGATAAGAAAACATTTTGGGAAAAGGAGAAAATGCTGGTTACAAGCATTTCTCTCCTTTTTCCCAAAAAGTTTTCAAAAGGCTTCTTCCTCAGGGTTGTTAAAAGTTGGGTGTGGTAAAGGGTTAGCTTGCAGTTATTCAACTCTTTATTGTTTGTCAAAAGTTTAGACACATCCTTATTCATAGCATTAGCAGCTGACAAATGTGACTCGAATTATGCATGTTATCCATGACAGCGTTGAAAACACCATGTGAAATGGAGAAAATGCTAGTAACCAACTTTTTCTCCTTACCCTCAGTGTTTTCAAAAGCTTTTTTTGCTCAGTGGTTGTTAAAGCTCGGGATTGTGTGGTAAAACGTTGATTAATGCCTAAGACTGTGGACCATTTCACAAATTCTGTTCAGCTTGAGACAGATTTGCAAGTTCCAAGAGGGTCATAATGGCTCTGTGTCACTCAACTGAGCCTTTTGACCCCACACATCCCATTTTCTATTGCTTTCTAGATATCAAGACCAACTGTCACAAGTATTGGACTGAATATGAGGCCTCTAGACCATATACAAACTTTTTCACAGATTTGTCACTGTGACCTACAAAAAGTCACTGTAAACCAGGAAAAGTCCATGTCAAAAAATGTTTGCGTTTTCATACAACTGTGCATTTACACAGTGATTTACTTTCGCAGACTAGAGGAGGCCACGAATCCTGTGAAACAAAATACACCTAGAAGGAAATGCATACTAAAGTGCTAAATATGTTAAAATTTTTAATCTCAAATACTTGCACAATAGCTGACCATCCGTCAATAGTAAAGTGTGTAAAGAACAGTTTTGGGTAAATATTTTGACAGCTGTTCATTACCGACTTGGAATAATACAATATTTTGGCAGTATGTCAAAATATAGTTATTTTACTCCTGAAAAATCAAAATCAATGAGGAAATTTAAGATAGATAAGAATTGAGGATCCTTTAGATACCATTTTACCAACATGAAGTACGAGTAGTGGTATTCAGTGTGCTTATTCTGATACAAATGTGATCATTAATACTGGTGTAAGGAGAAAAAGGGGCAGTTAGTTGCTTTTCGATCAACCCATTGTTCAGTTTCACACTTTGTACTTTAAACAAAAGGCAACCTGTTACATTTGGTGACGCAATACATGTAATATTAACACATTTTCACTTTGGTAACTATATTCTAGTATCAAGTTTGTATCTGAAAAAATATGACAGGAAAGAGAATTTATTAAAAGTGGATGGTATCGATCCGCTTTGCTAGAGAATATCTATAGCCTCTGACTGAAAAGTAGCCTTTCTTTGTTGACAAAAGTATTTGTTCAAGTTGCTCATTTGTTCAATTTATATTTTCCTGTTTGTCATTTTGCAAAGTTTATGTGATTTGTACAAGTAGAGCAGAAGACAAACTGTTTACTGACACCCTATTTAAAAAAAGTTGTTCCACCTGTATGGTAGAAAATAGGTAAATCAGGGATCTTATGTGTATATATAGATCTCGGTGTAAATTACTAAACATCTTCTTGTAAGTTTTCTATACATAAACCTCTCCTAGCGACTGAAATTTGCATTTTCATGACAATTTAGTAATTCGCGGCATATTACTTTCGTGGATCAAACCCTGCCGCTAAAGACACTAACCAATCAAAGTACTGAAAGTACTGTTGGAAGGCGAGTTTAGAATATAGGCATAACATATTGAAATACATTTTCCTGTATTTAAATCGCCTCTCCTGATACAGCAAAGTCTACAGAGTTGTGCAATGTTCCTGTGCAATGAAGACCAGTTTACAATCCTGAGTTTTAACAAACTTTTGAAGAAGGCTTGTGAAAATATGTTGAAAAAAATTAAAACGAATGGACTTTTCTGAAACTCCTTTCCATTTCATTTGAAGGAAAAGTTTTATGTGATAGCAAAAGAGTTTTAATTTGCTGTTACCCGTATATGTTTTTACGTTGTATAGAAACTTAGATCTAACCCTCTATTACCCCAATAATGAGTTTAAAAGGTCTATGAAGAAGGCTTGAAAACTTTTGGTCTGAAAAGGAGAATACGGTGCTAATTGACATTTTTTCCTTTTCCTAAAATGTCTTCCATCCTATTTCATACAGGTTCCATCAATAATGCCAGATCAAAAAGTTGCTGCCTGAAAATGCATTCAATTTTGGAAAGTCTGAATTTTTTTCTTCGTGTAAAGAGTCAAGAAAGTTTCTCCTTTTCAAAATTAAGTTTTTAAATGGCCTCTTTCTCAGGGTTGTTAAAACTGTACATACTTGATAGGGTATGGTAAAGGATTAAAGAATAGTTTTTGCTTGAAAATGCAATCAATTTTGATAGATCTAAAATTGTAACTCTGTAATGAGATGGTTAATTTCTTGAAAGTCTTTACTATTTTATTCCATGGATAATTTTATTGAGAGAGCAAAGAGTTTTAAGAAAGGTACATTTTAGAGTATAGAAACTGAGATTCAGCCTTTTAGATCACAATACTGACTTTCAACAATGTTGAAGAAGAGGTTTTTCAAAGCATTGTAGGAAAAGTAGCAAATAATGATAATCAACCTTTTGTTTGACTTTCCTACAATGTTTTCCATCTTAGTTACCCTTTACAAAACCCTTCAGAAAATAACAAAAAATTAGGGCCGTCTACATTAAAGCAATTAGCAGATAATAAGTTAAGAGCAGCTGAAAATGTGCCGTTTTGCTGGGAAAAAGTACAAAACATAGTGGTAAAAAGAGAAGGTACTGGTGACTAGCGTTTTTTCCTTTTCCAAAAGTATTTTGAAACTTTTTTTCCCTTGAGGTTGTCAAAATTTCAGTGTCGTTCAGTTAAAAGGCTTTTTTTTTTTATCTGTTTACCATTTTATTTGTAATATACTTTATCAAGACTGAAAAAGACTTTCAAAACAAACGACTGTCAATGTTCTAAATGGAGATTTAACATTTAGATTACAATACATGTGCTGGATTTTAATGACCTTAAAGAATGTGGCTTTTTAGAAAGGGAAGGGTATTTTGAAAGCATGCAGGAACATGAGAAAATACTGGCAACAAATATTTTCTCCGTTTTGCGCAATGTTTACCATCCTATTAACCCATTACCATACAATCCCTACTTTTGACGCCCCTGTGAAAGAAGCCAATAGAAAACATTGTGGGAAAAGGAGAAAATGCTGATAACCAGCATTTTCTCCTTTTTCCACAATGTTTTCTACCGTTCACCAAACAAATTTCAAATTTTCAGTCACTTTTATTTTGTAGTCTGCAAATGCTTTCAATTTGGACGAGCCTAAAATTTTGTCGTTTGGTAATGAGTTAAGGATAACCATCCAACATCAATTGACAGTTGACTTCTTAGGTCCTATAAGGAACGTCCGAAGGTGTTCTTCGTTTATACGATTCTTGTAATCTATGACTCTGTTAACCCTTATACTAGAGTGTTGGATTGATGAAAATGGCATTTTACATCTCGGGAAAAATGCTTAATTATTGCAACCTCACCCTGGGCTGTTTTGGTCGGGTTATTACAATATAGCTAATCCGACATAAGATTGCATATTCTGTGCAGACTATAGAATCGTCTGCCTTGTCTTCAAAAGAGACAGGCGTAATAAACGATTTAAGGGTTCATTGACATTAACGCTTGTCTTTCATTAATCCCGCGTAACCGGAATGTACGTTCATCTTGTCGGCAAACATGAAAGCAAAATGATTGCCAACTCGTCAATATTGAGATACACCCTTTTCCTTTGTTTGACAAAAATATATCGTGCACAGTTACACAGATACAGCCCCTTGGTCCGTATTCTTAGAAAATCTTGAACACGTCCGATGCACTCTAGGACAGTGGGATTCTCCCTGTCAAGTTAATTTTATCATTGTGTTATTCAGTTTTGGAAAAAAGTGTATAGTTGAAGGAAATTCTTTCGAGGAAAATAAATGGGAATATATAAGGTAAAGATTTCAGTTCTAATAATGACGGAGGTAAGTGATTATGATAACAATTCATTGCGATAAGCGTTTATTATTTACCTGACAAAGAAATTTCAGACTAAGTTGAAATTGAAAGCACTGATTCATACAGATGACAAATTCAGGGTGGCCCAAATTAGCGACGAAATTTGTTCTTGATAGGGTAGAAACATTGTGGTAAAATGAAAAAAAAAAGCCGGTTTCCGATTGTAATTTCCTCTCTCCTCTCGATGTTTTAAAAGCTTGATTTTCAGAGTCGTTTCAAGTGAGCGGTAAAGGGTTAAATATTTATGAATAATTGCTGAATGTTAAGCAACGTGACGACCAAAAGAAGAAGTTAAAATTCTTTGCATGTCAAAACGTTTATAGATCATGTTATTGTCATTTTTGATATAGTAAAATCCGATCATACTCGTATATAAGGAAAGACGCGATCAGACTGGAACCCAGGCTATACATCGGTACATTATACTGACCAGAACTACTTCGAAATGACACATATTGTGATTTCAACTGATTTACCCTTTTCTTTTCACGGGTGTCCGGAATCAAAACTCGGCCACACCGATGCGTAACAATAACCTAGTCATTGATCATAAAGTCAAGCACAACTTTGATAAAAGAAAAATATTTCTTTGAAAGAGAAAATTTTGTTTAAACACTTGATGATTCAAAGGAATTTATTTCATTGAAATTTTACTTCTCACAAAGACAGAATAAGGTTGCTAACAGAGGAAAGGGGTCTATCAGCGATACGTCATTCAAAGAAGCTATCCGATTGGTTAGTTCTGGGATCATAAATTTACATGTACGATCCCACTGGTTAGTTGTTTATGCGTTGTGAAGTGGAAGTAGGTCATGTTAGTAGCTTTCGATTGGCTTATAATAGCTATGGTTTATTTGTTGCTGTAGCAACATGATTGTATCAATGAACTCGTCCAAAGTATTTTGCATTTGCCAAAAACGATTCTTTTTACGAATTCGATTTCATTCCTTCTAGAAACTTGAAGTTTTTTCTTGCTGTTCTGATTAAATTTACAATGGTCTCGACATTATTTTCTTCTAATGTACTCGAGAAGTATCAAACCATTTGAAAGGCGTTTTGATAATGCTGTTCAGAGGCATTTTCAGCAAGCTGCCGAGCGTTGACATATGAAGGCGAGAATGAAAATCTCGCCTTCCAAAAACCATTTCCTGGTTTACAGTATTTTAAGCCTGTTCTCTATATGTCATCAAGTCATTGAGACATTCTAACCAACTTTCAGGAGTACTGGGGTGGAAATGTGCCCTTTTCTCCTTTTATGAAAATAATTTCAACTTTACCAGACACATTTCTTTCATTTTTTTTTTCATTTTGTTGTGTGCAAACTCTTTTATTTAGACAGGTCTCAAATTTTGTCATTAAGCGCAATGTTTGGTAAAGGTATTTCAACAGTTTTGAACAATTCATCAAAATAAAAATAAAAAAAAAATTCAGTTACCTGCTAAATGAGTCTCGACTCTCTGGATTAGCCCCATGCTCCAATAGCATCATGATTAGCTGGAACAAAAAGTAAGAGATCTATGCCAACTAATTAACTCTTTACCAAATGAAAAAAAAAATAGACTGGTCAAAATTGAAAGGATTTGCAGACAGTAAATTAAATGTAATTGAAATTATTATTTTTGTTTTGGATGAGGAAGAAAATATTGTGGGAGAAGGAAAAAAATGCTGGTTACCAGCATTTTCTCAATTTCCCACCATGTTTTCATAAGCTTTTCATCCTCAAGGTCATTTAAACATGGCACCTTAAGGTAAAGGGTTAACTCTTTATCACACTACAAATTTTTAGACTTAAAAATTCAAAGCAATTTTAGCCAACATTGAGTAAGGCTAAACTGATAAGTTTTAGTTTGAGAGGACAGAAAACATGGTGAGGAAAGGAAAAATTGCTGGTTAACATCATTTTCTCATTTTCCCACAATGTTTTCAAAAGCTGTC
This sequence comes from Tridacna crocea, assembly GCA_943736015.1. Classification (NCBI taxonomy): domain Eukaryota; kingdom Metazoa; phylum Mollusca; class Bivalvia; order Cardiida; family Cardiidae; genus Tridacna; species Tridacna crocea. Next base: position 26,039,090 of record OX031069.1, read on the forward strand.
TTTCTTCGGATTGTGTGTACCTAAAGGTTTAAAACATTCACATAGTTAACCCTTCACCACATGATATAAATGTTAGAATAGTTAAAAGTGAAAGAATTCATAAGTAAGTAGTTAAATGTGTTTCAATCGTGAATATTAATTTTTGTCCTTGAATTGGTAGTGGACTTTCAGGGAAAAGGAATACCAATAAATGTTGGTTACTAGCATTTTCTCTCCGCAGTACTTCCAAAGGTTTTATTCTCTTCAGAGTTTTTAAACCCTTTCCGAAACAACAAATTTCAGACACTTCCAAACCAAATGAGTTTGCAGACAACAATGTTAAATTTGATTAAAATTGGCAGACAGTTCTCCATTAGGGGAAAAAACATTTTAAGAAGAGGAGAAATTGCTCATTATGAGCAATTTCTCCTTTTCCCAAAATGTTTTCAAAAGAGTTGTTCTGCCGACATCTAAAAAACACAGATGTGTTTGGGAAAGGGTTACAAAATGAGATCATTTCCTAAAGAGTAATACAGAAATGTAAAAATATTATGGCAAAAGTCCAATGATTCACTACACTTCATCGTCTGTACTTTACAAATGCCATTTCAATGTAAAACTTTGTGTCTTCAGATGAGTGCAATGATTTAGAATCAAAGTACCAGAAGTAATACAAACCGGTCCATGTTCTTGAAAAGTTGCAGCATGTAGAGGTGTCCATAGAGTACCTTTGTTTTTATGATTAGCATCTACAAAAAAAAATATGTTAATATGTTTGTGTTTTTCTTTGATTCAATCCAGACTTTGGCGTTTGTCTGACTAAGTAATACTGATCACAGTAAACTGATTTACTGAGCAAATTAAGAAAGTGAAATAATCACTTACAGACTATGGACTCCTGTTCCAACGACTATCATCATTACTCATAAAGAAAATGGACAGTCTGTGAGCCACTAAGTCCTGTGCATTATTAAAAACTGATAGACTAGTCTTGGCTGCGGTAACTATTGCAAGACACAATGGTGACATTTTAACTCTTTCCAAAACGATACTTTTTTACACGGATCCAGTTTGAAAGTACTTGCAGACAACAATATTTATATGGCACATATGAGATTTGAATCATATAGTCTAGAAAACATTGTGGGAAAAGGAGAAAATGCTGGTTACCAGCATTTTCTCCTTTTCCCTCAATGTTTTCAAAAGGTCTACTTCTCAGAGTTATTAAAACTTGGGATTGTGTTGTATAGGGTTAACTAACTTACCTGCCCCCATCTTGAGTAATGTGTCTACTGCATCTCTTACACCCCAAAAACATGCTGTAAAGATAGATATAAGTTTGGCCTTAATACACTGTGGGAAAAAGGAGAAAATGCTGGTATTCAGAATCTTCTTTTCCCACAATATTATCAACCCTTTCGAGCATATTTGAACTCCATATGATTCGATGACTTCAAGTTGGTGTTTAGAATTAAATAAAAAATCTTGTGCACCTGTGAAAATTGTATTCCTAATCTAAAGTAACAAAGCTGCCAAAAATAAACAACGTGGGCGTTTAAATGCATTTTGATCTTTAAATCATATCATTTAAAAGGAAGAAAATTATTGTGAAGATGACAACCAGTTTCTTTTTAAGCAGCCAACACTGGGACCTACCATACAGATGAAAATAATATACCTATATAAAGTTGACTTTGAATCACTTCTGGTCCTTTTCCACCAACTTTCACATTTTCTGTCAAGAACTGCTCCACTAGCTGTTTAAAATGTAAAAATATCAGGTCATAAAAACTACAGCAACTTCCAGCAAATTATTGTAAAGGGAGAATCAAATTTTAGGAGCGTATCACAAATTTAACTAATGAATTAAAGTGAATGTGTAACATCAAATTTATATTCCTTGAGTGTTTGTGAATCACAGGTAGCTTCCCTTTAAGCAAAATAAAGATTGTTCTTCTTTAATTATTCAAGTCTGTTTTTTACAAACAAAGGCCATTTTGGTCTGGAATTACATTAGTCACATTCAATTTGTTGCTGCCAACTACTTTCAAATTGAACAAATTTTCTTTTAAATTTGTTTGAGAAAGTTATTTCAAAATGGTTGATACAAGATAATGGTAATAGATCTATGGATAAATTTTGAATTTTTAAATCACACGGGGAGCATGCCTGAAGGGAAACAAAATTTAAGATTTTTTATTGCCTGGATACATACCAGTAAATAAAAACTTTTAGGTTTCTCTTGCAAGTAAGAACTCATTATGAAAGTAAAACTCTAGATCTGTTTGAAAATTTTTAAAATTATAAATTTTCACAGGAAACTTTTGCCCTGTTGATTGTATGTTCAATCCTTTACCAGTTTTATTGACCCTGGCGAATAAGGCTTTTGAAAACACTTTGGGTAAGAGAGCAAATGCTGGTTACCGGATATCTGCCAAAGACAAATTCCATCATTTGATCTATATTTGAATTGTAGTCTGCCAATGCACTTTCAGTTCAGACAAGTCTAGAGTTTTATTGTCTGGTAAAGAGTAAGACAAAACAAGCAATTCCGTTGAAATGATATCCCCGTCGAAAAATTTACTTGACCATCTAAGTTTAAATCGCTCCCAGTCCGCCATTTTTTATCGAACCATAATAAAGAAATATAAATAAAGAAAAAGTGTATCGCCTAATGGACGGAATAGACAGACCCATGAAAGGACAGACAACACTAAAAACCATATCCCTCCACCTTTGGATGGGGATAATAATCTTAGCAATGTGGTATCCAAGGTTGTAAGGTAGAGTGTGGCCTCACAACTGCATGATCCTGAGGAGGTAGTGTCAACTTTAGAACTGTTCGCTGGCCCACACTTTGGGGCCAGTTTTGGTATGCTTTCCAGAAAGCAGAATCAAAGGAGATTAACCCTTTACCTAACAACAAAATTTTAGACTGGTCAAAATTGAATCTGCAGAGGATAAAATGAATGTGACTAAAGAATTGAAATTTGTTTTCAAAAGGCTTCTTTCACAGGGGTGTTAAATGTTGACATTGTGTGGCAAAGGGTTGATATAATTTTGAAAATATTGTATTTCAATCAATGTAATATAAAAAGTTTCATGTAATTAGTTAAAGAAAACTGACAACAAAGTCAAATAGTAATGATGCAATACAAAACAAACACAAGCAAAACAGCAGCATTCATGTTTTTTTGTCAAACCCATGCACAGGCACCTGATATCAACAATACAGTCAGTATATGGTAATGCATTTTACATTCATCAACCATATTCTATAATTACAGAAAACAAATAATCGTTTTACTTTGATGCTTTCAAAGTCATCTGACTAATATTCATTGCAGGAAGTATTTCATTGATGGCAAGTTCTATATTATATATTTTTTTGTCACATTGCTGTAGAAACTAATGGTCTGCATTATGAATATAATAACTGAACTACTACAGAAATTTGACTTTTTTGTAGGTCTAAAAGTAGATTTCAACTGATACTGAAGACAACTGTATTTCATGTAGTATTATGAAGTGGTAGGCAGGGTAGGTCCAAGATCAGACTGCACTGTGTAGTCTGATCTTAATACACACCATCTGTAAAATCTGCTTCAGCAGTCATTGGTAAGAGTTTTAATTCTTTAACACACATTCCAGCCTTTTAATGATCACAAGAAATAAGCATAATAGAAAACATTGTGGAAAAAGAAGAACATGCTGGTAACCAGCATTTTCTCCTTTTCCTACAATATTTTCTACCTTATCAAAGTCAGAAATCACCATATTAACAAGAATTAATTTGTTGTCTGCAGATGCTTTGAATTTGGTCCAGTCCAAAAATTTGTCCTTTGGTAAAGAGTTAAACGGATTAAATTTCAAAAAGCAATAAACAGCAAAAGTTAATCGTAAAAAAACAAACATGCATTTTTTCTTATTTTCCATAATTATTTTCCTGACCACATTTTGAAGCATTTTCCCCTCTTACAACATTTTCAAAACCCTGTTTTCCTTCCTACAACATGGAGCTATTTGATAAAGAGTTAACCCTTTACCAATTATAATCCTTGGTTTTTACGACCCTGAGATATAAGCCTTTTGAAAACATTGTGAGGAAAGGAGAAAATGCTGGTAACCAGCATTTTCTCCTTTTCCCACAATGTTTTCTACCCTGCTTGAACCAAATTTCAATTTCTGAATTAGGTTTATTAAAATTGTTGTCTGCAAGTGCTTTCAATTTGGACCAGTCTAAAAGTTTGTTATTTGGTAAGGAGTTAACTCATTACCAAACAACAGAAACTTAAGACTAGCCCAAATTCAAAGCAACAGTCGACAAAAAAATAAAAGCGACTGAAAAAAAAAAATTTTTTTTTTTTTTTTTTTTTGGGGGGGGGGGGGGGCAAGGGTAGAAAACATTGTGGAAAAAGGGACAAAATGCTGATTATTAGCATTTTCTCCTCTTCCCATAATGTTTGCAAAAGGCTTCTTTCTATGGGTCATTAAAAGTCAGGATTGTTTGATAAAGTGTTAACTGACCAAAATTATTTAACTTCTTACCTAAAGACATGGACATGATTTAAGATGCCTCCAAACTAAAAGCATTTGCTAACAACCTTTTTAGCATGACTTGCTTTGAAAAGAGTAGAAAACACTGAGCAAATAGGAGACAACTGGGAATACTATTTACCATTTTCAGAGGCCTTCTTTCATATGATCATAAAAAGACAGGATTGTTGTGTGGTAAAGGGTTAAATAACAAATTTAACACTTCAAAGTGTAAGCATCTGCAGACAACAAATTCAAAACTGGTGCAAATGAGATGAAGTTCTATAGCATAGAAGAAAACATTATGGTAAGATGAGAAAATGCTAGTTACCAGCGTTTTCCGCTTTCCCCGCCAATGTTTTCAGAAGTCTCTTTTACCATAGAATTGTTTGGCAATGCTTTCATCCAGTATTCTGTTATTTCGATAACCAGTATTTTTTTTTTTCGTTTTCAATTTCATTTTTACGGTTTCAATGAGGAAATAATCATATCTGCCATTTTTAATCAGTCACCCCCAAACACTTTCAACATGAATATGTCTAACAATTTTTTATCTTTACAGAAGATCAGTTAAGATCAGTTAACCCCTAAACAGAAGATTTTTGAAAACATTAAGGGTAAAAGAGACAACGCCAGTAACCAGCACTTTCTCCTATTTCCACAATGTTTTCTAACCTATCAATGGTAAATTCCATCATTATAGCAAAATCTAAATAAATGGTAGTCTTCAAATACTTTTGATTTGGAAGCGTCCACATTTTTGTTGTTTGGCTAAGGGTTAAAAAACATGCTGGAAAAAGGAGAACATGCAAATAATTGACTATTAGCAAAGAGTTTCGACCCATGTCAGCCTCCGCGGGGTCCATACTTTTTGCAGATACATATTACATAACCCATTATCATACAATCCCTACTTATGACACAATAATCCTTTCTACCCTTCACAGAACAAATTTAAAATTTTAAGTACTTTTATTTTGTCGTCTACAAATGCTTTCAATTTGGACTAGCAAAAAATTTTGTAGTTTGGTAATGAGTTAACCCTTTCCCAAACAACAGATTTTAGATTCTTCCAAACTCAAAGAGTTTGCAGACGACAATTTCAAATTTGATAAAAATGGCAGAAAGTTCTCCAAATGGGTAGAAAACTCGTTATGAGCAATTTCTCCTTTTTCCACAGTGTTTTCAAAAGACTTGAACTGCAGACACGTAAAAACAAGGGCTTGTTTGGTAATGAGTTAAGCCCTCTATTCACAGAGTATTGCTCAAATGCATTTATTTCCCATGTAAATCTAAATATTTCGATACATAATCATTCAACATGCAGTCAGGAAAACATTCTGTAAGTTTACAAAGAATTAAAAAAAAAAGTACAAAAAAACCCACAACAGTTTCTCATCAAAATTTATCACAACACATTTCACCTCTTTTTCTGCCTGATTCCCGCAAGATTAGTTGGAAAAGAAAATATAATGCGAAATTATTAAATGAGGTGAATTGCCCTTAACCCATACCAAACAAACCTGAAGTTGAAGAAGAAATTTTTTTTAAAAAAACATTGTGGAAAAAGAAAAAAATGCTATATGCTTCCAATCTTATCTTAAGTCTAAAAGTTTACATCTGGTATTCGGAATACATTGTGTTAGAATTAATTAATTATTAATGTGATATTAGGCCCCTTATTGACATGCTCTGGCAAAAAAGGGCCTAATGTATCATCACATAATTACAGATCCAAACAATCTATTTAGTTCTACCTGATTTGATCTAGAGGTAGAATGGTCCTTGAACATTCAGAAAAAATTATCAATAGCAAAAGATTTCAGCCAAGGTCAGCCTGCGTGGACTGTGCAGGCTGACGGTCAAAACATTTCACAGATGAATTAACCCATTACAACACAATCCCTACTTTTGACGACCCTGAGAAAGAAGCCTTTTGAAAACATTGTGGGAAAAGGAGAAAATGCTGGTAACCAGCATTTTCTCCTTTTCCCACAATGTTTTCTATCCTTCCCAGAACAAATTTCAATTTTTCAGTCACCTTTATTTTGTCGTCTGCAAATGCTGTCAATTTGGACCGGTCTAAAATTTTGTCATGTGGTAAAGAGTTAAGCCTCCTTTCACAGAGCATAGATCATATCAATTAAATACTCTGGCTGACAACAGCGAAAAGTCTAGGGCCTCTGCAGGTGGTATATATCAAGACCAGTCTAATCTTAGATCTATACTGTCTGGTTGTTTTGTCATTTGTATATGATAATAAAAATATTTCTAAAGTTCAATGGATTGTATTTCCACTGTGAAAAAGTTCTTTGTCTTATTCTCTACAAACTTCTACATTTGAATGTAACACCATCAGAAGTTGTGTTACATTCAACCTTAAAAAATTCCAGAAAATAAGGCTGAGAAAGTTAAGAATGGTTGTTGAATGCAAGCTCAGGGCCTATATTCACCAACCATTCTTAAGAACATTCTTAATCTTATTTTTCAGAATTTTCAATATTTGAAAGTAACACAACTTCTGATTGGCTTAACTGAATGTTGTGTTACTTACAAATGTAGAAAATTCTGGAGAATCAGACTCAGAATGTTCTTAAGAATGGTTGGTGAATACAGGCCAAGGTCTACATATTTGGTGCTGAAAGAGGTAATGAGGGCCATTCCAGTAATCAAAATTATGTCCCTTGATAGTTAAAACTAAATAACCAAATAACAAATGGGTCATTCTATCTGTATTAATTCCTTTGTTTTTATCCTCATTTCCCATCTAAGGATGTTGCAATACATTCTATTTGATCTATGACTGCTTGCAAGGTACCCATGTAATTTTAAAGCAAATTCTGCTCTCAATTACATGTATTAGAGAAATGTGTATATCGATTTGGAAAGCAATCTAACCAGATTTAGTTAAGATATTATCTCAAGAACATATCTGCCTATTTCAAGAAAATCAACGATGAAATCCAAGTAAAAACCTTACCAGTAGTTCTGGAAAGGAATCAAGGGAAATAACTGAGAATGACCCTCATTGTGATGCAGTGAGTTACCCAAAGAGTCCTTATAAAAGATCCAACGAAGAATTGTGAGATTTTGCTAAAATTTCTCATAAAATATTTTACGCTGTCACAGATCAGAATACATCTTGGTCTTAACTATACATCAAAGACACTGATATTGACTTCTGCCAGCTGAGTTAACATGATTAACTTGTCGATACAGAACAGAAATAAAGCATCTAAACATGCAAAGGACTATGTATCAAACACGGTCAATCCTGATATGTTTGCATAGTCGGACCTTGATTTCCACTGTTAGCAATAGCAACAAAATTTGTGAAATACACTGTAAAACTGAAAAAGATCCAAACATAGAAATTTTGACACTTCTTTTGCTAGAATATAATCTCACAAATCTCTGAGATGGAATTAGAGATCATATATTTATATTGTAGTAAGTTGCAACAAATTCAAGTGAAATAAGCCAGAAAAACCCGACATTAACACCCAGCTTTGGTTATTAAATGCAAGCAATCTTCTAAGACATCTGCCATTTCACTGAAAATGCTTTAGCTCCAGTTAAATCATCTACACAAAGCTCTATCGATCATAAAGCTGTGCTTAGTGCTTTATGGACTAAACTGTAAGCAATTCTATCTACTACTCTACCTTAATTCTAGATGTTAAATCTTCTTTATTAATGTACATAATACATGTGTCTTCTACACAGAGGTTGGGAGGCTTAGAAACAGGCAGATTTTTCAAGGGCCAACTCAGATTTTCTTACCATGAAATAAAAGGTTTTCCATGGAAGATGATAATTACAGGTACATGTATAATGTTATTGTAACCATTTGAATATGTGCCCACATAAGCGACACATTATTGATCATGTGACATTCCTATATTAAGATTTCGAAAAACTCTGGCAAGTTTCTAAAAATACCTTGAGAAGCTCAGTATTGTTTTAAGGATATATACAGTTAAATGACATTGTTTTAATGCTTCTCTTTTTTATTGACTGATGGCATTTAATTATAAGCTTGAAGCTTGGTATGATCATAACAATCTAAATAGCCCCCTTTAAATATGATCTGCTGTTAAAGTGGAAGAAACCAGGATCAGGATTCACCATTCATTCTGAAGTCGATTCTAATTCTCAATTTGAAACCTTGCAATCTGATTGCTTGAGACATTCTGTCTCAGGCTCTCAGCCAATCAGATTACTAGTCTTCAGATTTAAAATTAGAACAGTATAAAAATTTGATGATGAATGCAGACCCTAGTACATGTATGTGAGCCTAAAAGCAGTAAGGTTAGCAATGTAGAACATGTTTAAAGTGGGTCTACACTCTACACGCATGGACTGTGGATTTGAAAGTATTCTGCTACTGAAGGTTACAACAGAAAACTTTACCTCAAAACTGCCTGGATCCAATGTAAACCTTATCTGATTGCCAAAACAAAAGATACTTTACAGTACATATTTGCATATCAAGTGTTATGAATATCATGTTGTGCCGATTAATAACCCATTCCACTAAGCCGCAATCTACGGCGCTCAGTGCGCTCATACAGATCGCTGTAGATCGCCTAAGATCGCTGCAGAATTGGTGATTATGAGGACCAACCAGATGATGCTCCGCTGGCGATCAAGTAATGACCATTGAGATTCGATAGCGATTAAACAGTACATGGTCACTAGCATAGCCTCGCTAGGACTTTGCGACCTTATATGACCTGTTTTCGCTCCGTTAGCGACCCGACCATACTGTAGTTAAAACTTTGGACCAAACAATTAATTCTACATACACCTGGTAGTTTCCAAATGCAAATTGATGATATGATGACTTTGTAGGATTAAGGTCCCTCCATGCTCAAGGCATTTACATGGTATGGATTGTTAGAGAGAAAAGATTGGATACAAGGAAATCCGGGTACAAGCCCCAAGCTCTTTTTCGAATAGATCCCCTTGGTTCCTTAACCTGTCCGGTGTAAAGCATTAAAGCACGAGAGGCTACCTCTGGGTTCCAAACCAGTTCACCCCTAGTTGGATGGGAAACACAAGGTGTCTCTGAAAGTTTTAAGTTTGGAAGTTTGGCTGGGTATTGAACCTTGGGCCTCAGGATTGATAGTCCAGCATTTTACCACTGCCCTGAAATGATGATAGCCAAGACAGACACGCATTTATATAATCCCCAAAGAACACAATCGGAGCGCCATCATATCACCACTTGATTGAAATGGAGCGCCATCATATCGCCACTTGATCCTATCAGAGCACTATCATATCGCCACTTGATCGTAACAGAGCGCCACTGCATCTCTAATGGTTGCTATCGGATCACATAGGAATGCAATGACCGACATACTTGCGAACATTTTGCGCTCTTGAGCGATCCAATAGCGGCCCAGTTACAATGTTTACCTTCAAGTTGCGTTTTGATAGCGATTAAGTAACGATGTGACAGCGTTCTGAACAGATCGCCACGGATCTTTGTGCAAGGGAGTAGACTGTGAGAGCGCCGTAGATCGCCACCTAGTGGAATGGGAGTATAACATAAGCAAATCCAGAAAAAAAAAAGAATGAACAAAACAAATTACTCTACCTCCCACTCTAAAAAAAAAAAATCTTACAGATCATACTAAACTTTGTGCCAATTAAAACTCCTGAGAAATTTGGTTGATGATGTTTGTATAACTTAAGCAAAACATCTTAGACAAAAGCATGTTCCATGTTCCTAATATTTCCTAATTCAGCAGCAGATCACATTTAAAAGTGGACAGAAAATTGAAATCAATACTTTCTGTATAAATTTCGAGATAAAGTCGTCCATACATTCCTGTTCTGTTCACTAAGTCTGCTGATTTCATTTTTCTGCCTTCTCAATTTTTGTTGTCAAATTCATCATGTATGTGTTTCACTTAAACTGGCTCAAAACTTCCTTTTGCTCTTTAACATTCAACAAACACATGGCATAATATGTCAAAAACAAGAATGACGGCCTAAAAGTTGCTCATCTTGGCCTTTTTACTTAAAACAATCCATTTCCAATCTCTTCAGAGATATCAGGACAAACTTTTATGAGCATTGGACCAGATATATGACTTCTTGACATTATAAGTTTTTTTTGTTTTAGATTTTTAGCAACCCATTTTCAGCCCATTTTCAAACTAATGGGAGATATCATGACAAAATTTTAATATTACGACCAACTTTGACGAGACCTGACAAAGAGTATTAGACTAAAAATGTGGCCTCTAAAGAGTGCACACAAGGGTTTTCCAGGATTTAGCCACATGACCTAGTTTTTCAAAAAGTGTAAATTATTTTCAAACCTGTCAGAGGTATTATTGAAGCCATTTTTTTTCCTGACATGACCATTTTTCAAAACTGTCAAAGAATTTGTCTTGACAAACAATCTGACAAACTTTCATGAGCATTGTACAGAAAATGTAGCCTCTAAAACTAGTACAGATAATTGTCCCCAAAGGTGTTACTTTTCAACTGGTCACCTCGGTGTACAGTAAATGTCCGAATATGAAAAAGATCACGGTAGCGTCTCATTACTGAGACTACCTCTAGAACATACTAAAGGTGTTTTCAAGATAGGACCTTGTGACCTAGTTTTTGAGCCAATATTTCCTATTTTCAAACTAATGTAAGATATCATCAAGACAAAAAACATTCTAACCAACTTTAATGATTGAAGGGCAGAAAATTTGATCTCTAAGGCACATACTTTCTAAATGTTGATAACTGATAATGCACAATGAGTGTTGTACACAGCACAATCACAAATGCTCACCATAACACTTTACCAAATAAAAAATTCAAAGCATCTGCAGACAATAAATTAAATCATGTTAATATGACGATGTCTGACTTTGAAAGGGTAGAAAATATTATGGGAAAAGGAGAAAATGCTGGTTACCAGCATTTTCTCCTTTTCCAACAATATATTTTATAGGTTTCTTTCTGAGGGTGTGTGGTAAAAAGTTCAGCACTTTGTGCTCAGGTGAGCTGACATTAACAAACTATTCAAATTTCGAGTAAGAAAAGACTGCAAACTTAACCCTTTACCTGATATGCCAATTTGAGGTTCTTCCATTTCAGCAGCAAACACAGATATGACATTAAAAATATGGACAAATGAGGATACAAATATCTGATTGAGTGGAAAACATTGTGGGAAATGGAGAAATTGCTCGTTATGAGCAATTTCTCCTTTTCCCACAATGTTTTCAAAAGCTGTTTGTTGTTGATACGTCAAAATAAGTATCTATGGAGTAAATGGTTACTCTTCTTTGAGACAATAAAAGGTATAAACAAAAAAAGGACATTATACAGTTTATATCTTACAAGATAATCAAAAGTGTTTTGAACAACCTCTCACAGTAAAACAAACCACAAGAACAAAATGGCTTAGATGCGCCTTTACCAGGTAATCCCACATTTTAAAGTTCCTACAAAGAAAAGCTCAGGAAAACATTGTTAGAAAAGAAGAAAAAGTTGCATTTTCTACTGTTCCCTAACTGTTCTTTTAACCTTTCAAAGACAATCATTGCAGACACCACTAAATTCGAATCTGCAAATCTGCAAATTGGCAAAGATTTAGATCCTTAGTCTCTGAGACAACTTTGAAGGCATATCACTTCAAAATGGGAAATTCTCAAAACAAACAAGGATTTGATGCAGGTGATAACAATGTGGCAAAAGGAAAACTTGCTAGTTACAAAAATATTTTCTTTTGTACAGAAAAATCCCCAGAATGATGGTAATTTACCTATTTGTTTAACCTTTTACCAAACACTACAAACTAAAAGATCCTTAGAAATAAGGCTTCTGAAAACATTCTGAGAAGAAAAGTGAAAATGCTCATAAACAGCATTTTCTCCTTTTCCCAAAATGTTTTCTACCCTTTCAAAAACAAATGTTAAAATTTGACATGTTGTCATCTGCAGATGCTTTTAATTATGACCATGTCTAAAATATTAGATTTTAGTAGAGTTAACACAGTATCATAATAACATGTGCTGCAATGCATAAATCCAACAAGTACATGTACATGCAAAATGCAAATTCATTCCATTGTTATATAATTACCTCTGCCAACTATATGTGCAAACAAGCATAAAATTCTAAGCATGGTCTTTCTTTATGTCAACTAGAGTAGGTTCCGGGTAATATCGGACACCCAGGTAACTTTGGACACTTCGTTCGTCATTAAATGCAGAATACAGAATAAAGACAAAAACTGGAAAAACCGATCATGGCTTCACATAAATCCCATTAAAACATGAAGCATATGTCATGATGACGTAATCAGTGCAATGCGAGGGTTAATTCCACTGGATTATGCATCAATGTTGTGAATATGCATATTTTTCGTTTTCCTCCATAGGAAAGTATCAAAAGGGGAAACATTCTAAATGCAAGTTGAAGGACCTGGTATGGGCATTTGATATAGTGTTTAAAACTATTTACATAAACAAAATGGGTTTAACCACACAATCCCTACTTTTGATGCCCCTTAGAAAGAAGCCTTTAGAATGCATTGTGGGAAAAGGAGAAAATGCTGGTAACCAGCATTTTCTCCTTTTCCCACAATATTCTCTATCCTTTGCAAAACAAATTTCAAATTTTCAGTCACTTTTATTTTGTCATCTGCAAATGCTTTTGATTTGGATAGGCCTAAAATTTTGTCGTTTGGTAATGAGTTAAAGGTGGTCCAACAGATTTTGGGGGGAAATTTTTACAAAAATACACAAAAATCATCCTTATACTCCAAAAGCCTTAAAATTTCCATTCATAAAAACCCAGTGGTCGAAAACCATCCGAAAACAAGAGAAAATAGAGATTTACTTCGGCCCAGGTCAACACTGACAGGAGACATGGTCAATTTTTATATAAACAACTCCCTCATTTACATACACAGATGAAGCTTCAAACATGGTGTCCAAAGAAGACATAATGGAAAACAATTACATGCTTGTTATCCTTTGGAATTTAAGTGTCATTCATCATGTGCCAGTCACTTGATATTCCCACAATGCTTAATTTTATTTTTGGCGGGAAATCTAAAAATACCTTAAGAGGCTTTGCAGCCTTTTAAGGGAACACCATCAAAAAAAAAAAAAAATCTTGCAGTTTTATGATTCTTAATCATTGATGATTTGTATTGGTTTTTCGTATAAATGTCTGTGATAAACAATATTTTTCAATTTAATGAGATGTTAAAAAAATCTAAATACCCACCTTTAAAGTACTCACAGATTTAAATCTTTGGTATCTTTAGTATGTAATAATGTTTTATTGTGATAAATAAAGCATTTTGTTCCAAAAATCGAAAATAATTCCATGTCTGATGAAACCCTACATGTGACAAATAAACAGAGAAGAACAAGTCTTGTATTGGACACAGTGCACATGGATTTGATATGTGGTTTATTACAGCTTTCCATGACTGTGTTACGGCTTTTAATTTCATAAACAAAGTTTGCACTGAAGCTATGGATTAAAGTTCATTTGTGGGGAAACTATGTCTTCTGAATGTTAACATACCTATATTACATCAAGGAGAAAACTCTTACAACTAGCAGACCCAGAGGGGAACTGATTGACCATGATAAAAGTAGATCGTCAAAATATTGAGGGGGAAAGAAACCATTGCTATCTAGAGCTGCTCAGTCTCAGTTTACTCCTAAATTAAACAATTTTCCCATCCAATTTGCCGTTTGATGTTCCCCGAATTGAGCGTCCGATACAAGACACCATGTGTCTGATTCAATGCTACCTATACAGTATGAACAATATTGTTTATTTTTTGATGATAGCCCTGTCTTTTTGGAATAATACAGTGCCAATTACGCCGCTCAGAAGTTTGCCCAGTTGGTGACCCCAGGATAAACAACCTTGGCAAGCCAATGAACATTAAACAAACCATAGATGCCGAAAGTGTCCGATATTACTGGGTTCTACTCTACATATTTTCAGGTATGTACTCTACTAGATTTCTATGAGCTGCACTCTGACAAAAGGGGGTTAAATGTGAAACATTATACCATGCAAGTCACAATATGAATATTGATCTATAAAATCCATTTTTTAACCCTTTCCAAACTCAGAGACAATTTCAAATTTGGTAAAAATGGCAGAAAGTTCTCCAAATGGATAGAAAACACTGTGGGAAAAGGAGAAATTGCTCGTTATGTGCAATTTCTCCTTTTCCCACAGTGTTTTCAAAAGACTAGAACTGCAGACACGTAAAAACAAGGGCTTGTTTGGGAAAGGGTTAACAGATGACTGAACAATGAAGTAGATCTACTTTTTGATTTGCAGAAAAATGACAAATAACAAAATGATTTGACCGATGTCAGCCAGCTGTGATAGCACAGGACATTAAATTTGCAGATGCAGTTAAGAGCCCTTTTTTCCAGGCATTGCTTACAAAGCTACACTAACTAGGATTGATGCCTGTGTTGACACCAATGAAAAAAAAAAAAAATGTAGCAAATAAAAAAACTGCTTATTATGCAAATTGCAAACAATTTCCTCTATTTTTCTTCAAATCATACTGTATACATGGGACGTTGCCTTTGGCATGGTGTAGAGAAAAATAGCAAAAAAGACGGCCATAGCTCAATAGCTCAAAATGCTTCTTTTCTCCATTAAAAAAAAAAACAAAAAACATATTACAAAAGAGTCAAATCCAACACGAATTTGAATAAATGAATATTCATTCAAATATTTCTGATATAGAAGGAACATCTAAAAACATTATTACTGTTTATTCTAGAGCGGAATAGCAGGGCGCGCCGCCCTGCCTCTTTTTCACTCCGCCCTTCTGCCCTCGAATCTGTGAACACCCGCCCTGTTGCCCTTATCAAATACATACAAAACTTGTTTGTGTATTGTTCTGGTTTCAGAACAAACCACCGGGCTACATGGGCAAAAAGCTCATCTTAAATGTCTCGGCTCTGTCTCGTCAAGCTTGCACAGTCACAAAAAGTCGCCATAAATTTCTTCCGACCTGACTATATTCATAAAATACAGCCAATCTAAGACTAAGGGTGACACTAATTATCCTTTATCAACTTCGTCAGTTAAGACAGGACAGCAGGGTGTTATAATCCTTCTCTGTCATTAACTTGCTAAACCATCCCTTTATCCCTCGAAACCCTGACTTTTTCCCCCACAGGTACTTTAACGTCTGCTAATTTCTTTAAATGACGTCACACAATCAGTGAAATTTATCAACACTAGAATAGTTTTAAAATAAAGCTGAATTAACTCTTATTGCAGCTGGAGATTATCATTTCGTATATTTTTTGCATAAATTACAAGTATGGATGGTAAACCAAAGTTGCCAACTATCTTGAAAGTACTCGATGTTTGCTATTCAAGCATCGGCAATTTTTTTACAGCAAAATCTGCATTGCAGTGTTCTATTTTTAGAAGTCTATTTATAGAATGGCTATGCAGAAGTACACTACTCCATCAGTAGGCCTGCCGACACATCTTGTAATTCTTTCTATGTAATAATTAAGTTTTTTTTTTAATCAGAATTATTGTCATTTCGTAAAACAGCTGAGAAGAAGGGTTTTTTTTATAATTACTCTGGACATTGTTATCTGACGAGAAGTTAGGTAGTGGACCTGTAATAGAAAACAGCTATTTCCATAATATTATTATCCTACAAAATTTGCTAAAATGAGTTCTATTGTACTGGTTTAACCGAGCCAATTTTTCCTTTTTTTCCTTCCTGGAATTATTATTTATAAATCCAAAACCATTACCTCTCTTTTCTGAAAACTAACAGAAGTATCAACAATTGTTTTTATTTCTCGTCGGTCAAAAATATGCATAAGTATTTTATCTCTATAAATCTGTATTTATCAACTATCAAGAACTTTTATTCCATGCTACACCAGAAGTGTTACGGGTCTACTAAACATTAAAGCTAAGTGTGACAGTGCATCATGGGATCATAAATTACATGGCAATCAAAACCTGTACAGTCAGACTGTGTTGCTTTGAGTCTATGGGTTGATAAGAATCTTTCCTTATTCTTTTCTTTAATATGCAATTCATATCCAAGTTATAGTTAGAACTTGTTTCGAAAAGAGTGAAGGACACTGATTTGCCTTTATCTGATATGAGAAGTCATTCAACAAGGCAATGTTCCTCCCTGCCCCTTTTTCCTGCCTCCCTGCCCCTTTTTCCTGCCTCCCTGCCCTTTTGCCTGGTCTAGAATAATCACTACATTATGTTTCCATATTATTTTCAAGACAGGGTAGGAAACTTTATTTTGATTAATGAATATAGGCTAGTACAGCATCTAATTTTAAAATTCTTAAATTCCATGAGGAGTAAAAGTGTAACTATGGACGCTTTCTGGAATCGGCATAAAAACAACATGGTGATCTGCATGGATAAAAGCGTGTCTGGACCCTGAATTATGAAAAAATATATACCTTTTCATCTCCGTCTTGGGCTAGAGTTGATAGATTTTCTAAAGGAACTCTTGCAGTCTGTAAATGTACCTGTAAATCTTGTAAAATGCTAAATTCCTGGCCATTGTCAGCCATTTTGTTTTCGGTGTTCTCATATAATAAACCTTACCATACGAAATACACTGGCTGACTTCGGCTGACTTCGTTTGGGGCTATAGCCACAGCTAAAGTGACGTCAGAAAACTATAAATAAACGGGAAGCTGTCAAGTACGCATGTCATGAAGCGAACACACATAGCCTTTGCAACGGGTGTGACTAAAACGCGGACGCGATAAGCGGACCATATAGACAAAGAGGAAAAAAGCGGACGATATGAAATATAGAGGGAAAAAGCGGACGCCATCCTGCACCTAATTCGGTGCCTAATATTAGTTTTATAAGAGCAATTAACCTTTTTTTCCCAGATTTATCTACTTGAAAATTTGATAATTAATGATATATATATATATTTCAAGTTAGTTTGTTTTTTGTTTTTACACAAATAAACAGAAATGTTTGCATAGTTTATTTCACTTTCCTACATGCATTGATCGTTAGGGACATGTACATTTTGTCGTTGCTATCAGATAGAAAGATAATTTAAAAATTAGAGTCATAATTGAATTCATTAAAAAAAGGTGACTGTTTTGATTGGTCTCTTACTCAGACTCCGTGGACAGCATACTAGTATTCCGCGGGTGCAGGGTTATTCAGAGAATATAATTCCGCAGTTTATAGACTTTGACTTAACCCTTTCTCAAACAATCCCTGGTTTTTACGGGTCTTGAATAGTAGCCTTTTGAAAACATTGTGGAAAAAGGAGAAAATGCTGGTAACCAGCATTTTCTCCTTTTCCCACAATGTTTTCTACCCAATCATAGACAGAAATCTTTTTAGCAAGAGTTGAATTGTAGTCTGCAAATGCTTTCAATTTGGTCTAGTCCAAAAGTTTGTCGTTTGGGTAAGGGTTAAGGTACCATTTTCGAATTGATAAAGGGATGTGTGAGGAGGTTCTAAGGATTATCGGCCTTTTTCTTACAAGCCTGGACCATAGTGGTGGTATTGAGGACACAGATCTGTTTTTCTTCCGAAAAATCGCAAATTTCAATGAAAATTTTTGGTATTTTTCTTTCACCCCAAAAGGTTTTCAAAACTTTTGGAGACAATTAGCTCTACCATAATTCCAGCTACATTTGATTTCTGCATATGCATTTAATTTCAACCTTTGAAAACACTGTTGGAAAAGGAGAAAATGCTGGTAACCAGAATGAAGTAACCAGCATTTTCTCCATTTCCCACAATGTTTTCTACCCTTTCCAAATCAATTTTCTATTTTTTATTCACATTCATTTTGTCGTCTGCAAATGCTTTCAATTTGGACAAGTCCAAAATTTTGCTATTTGCTAAAGAGTTAAATACAAAGATTCCCAGGGCTATGACCAAGACTCATACAGTGTAGGCCTAGTTGAAGTCTTGATAAAAATCCTTTTTTGGTGTAAGGCAGATCAGGAGTTGAATAACAATTTCTATCTGGCTAAAAATTGTTTAGCCAGATCCTGAATGAGTCCAGACCAATTAAGAATTTTTATCTGTCCTAGTCCTGATAAAATCGATTGCCTATCTGGTCTAGCCAGATTCTGAATCTAGCTGAATTCCTGTCTAGCCTACGACATTTATAACTGTAAACCCAAACTTTTACTATAAAGTAGGTCTTACAAAATTGATCATTTGAAGGGTACCGGTATATTTAAGTCATAAAAGCAGAAGTTTGGAAAATAAATGAGATATGCCAATAACAGTTTACATCATTTTAATAAAGTTTGAAAACTAACATGAAAATCAAAGTGTCAGATAAATCTAACAAGAGGCCCATTATGCCTCTGTACATTGCTCCACTGGCTTTTTAACCATACAAATTTGAAGTGATTGAGGTCCATAAGATAAAGCTAGATGCCAAATTTGGTAGCCCTGGGCCTTATGGTTTCAGACAAGAAGATTTTCAAAGACAATCAAAATTTTTCGGTTTTGTTGCTATGGCAACCAGCTTTTTAATTCTTTCAAGAATTTCTGGAGAAGACAATAGCAAGATCGTTTCTGTGAGGTTTCATCAAATGAATGGGTAGTTTCAGTGAAGAAGTTTGAAAAAAAAGTTAACACACAGACACACATGTACAACGGGCACCAGGCCATGACATAAGCCTGCTGGCCTTGGGCCAGTGGAGATAAAAATGTCTAAGGTTGTTCATAAAAACTTGTGAAATCAAATGCAGCCACCAAAGTTTCTTTGTATGCTGCTTCAAGTTAAAGCAGAATTAGGGTAAAAGCCTTGTCCTGTTTTAAATTGAGGCAACAGGCATTAGACAATATAACATATAAATATCCCATCACTTCCTGTGGTAGAGTATAAAGAACTAGTGGCCCTTAAGAGCCTGAACTGCTCTACTTGCAGTGTATCTACTTATTTTCTTGCAAACTGTCAAAGTTAAAAAAAAAAAACATAAAAACAAATGAAATTTTCATCATGTAAACAAGAAATGGAAATTTTCAACTTGAAATGCCTACTTTTCCGATATTGTTTGTTTCATTTTTTTTTCAAAACCAATAGGGTTAAAGCTACTGATAA
Source organism: Tridacna crocea (assembly GCA_943736015.1). NCBI lineage: Eukaryota > Metazoa > Mollusca > Bivalvia > Cardiida > Cardiidae > Tridacna > Tridacna crocea. The sequence goes on from OX031069.1 coordinate 26,058,720, forward strand.
AACAAACTTTGCAAGTACACAGAAATCTGACAGATAATGCATTCTTTATCAAGTAAACAAGAAATAGCTATTTTCAAATTAAAGTGGCTACTTTTCCCTTACTGTTTGTTTGTTTGTTTGTTTTTTCAAAATCAATCAGCTTGAAGCTGTTGATGAGATAAACAAATTGTGCAAGTTTCACGAAAATCCAACCAAAAATGCTGACCAAATCATGTAAATACGAAATTGAAATTTTAAATTTTAACTTATTACCAAACAATAATATTTAATCTATAGACTTGTCCAAATTGAAAGCATTTGCAGACGACAGAATAAAAGTGATTGAAAATTTGAAATTTGTTTTGTGAAGGGTAGAAAACATTGTGGGAAAATGAGAAAATGCTGGTAACCAGCATTTTCTCCTTTTCCCACAATGTTTTCTAAAGGCTTCTTTCTCAGGGGCATCAAAAGTAGGGATTGTGTGGTAATGGGTTAACTGGCTACTTTTCCCATATTGTTAGGGCATAAATGTGACAAATGTGCAGGTGAAAAATAAATGGAACAAACTTAAAAAAGATTATCGGAAAGCAGTCTTGAGAACAACAGTATAGGGAATAATCCAACTAAATTCAAGTATGTTGAAGATTTCAACATAATCTATTGAAACAGGGCTTCAACCAAACCTATGGTAGTGTATGACACTGGTAACAAATGGCCACTGACTTCTGACACATACAGCCACTCTGCCTTTTTAGAGTTATCAAAGAAACAGAAAAAATGATCCTCTGCAAAGAAGCACTCAAAAGTCCGAAAATGTTAAAATTATGGAAAAGTTAGACCAGCAAACCAGGACATCATGGCATTGATTTTTATTAAACTCCTCATCAACCTCTCCTCTCACAGTTATTAGAGCTTTCTCTTCACTTGATGTCCATAGGTGTATAAGCTATAAAAAAAAAAAAAAAAAAGGGATATATTTAACGACTGTTTTATGCCGCTTCAACATTATTTCAGTCATATCACTGCAGCAGCTGGTATATTCATGTATTTTCTGGGTTTTAGCAGTACTAGGTAAGGGCTTTGAAGTGTCTTGCCCAAGGGCACTGCAATGAAAACTCCAATGAATGCAGTGCAGCTTGAACCCAGAGCCTCCAGCTTGTGAGTCCCACACTTTACCACTGAGCCCTGCAGGACTCCTCTTGTGCTGTCAGGAAAAGATAGCCTATCCTAGTTCTTTTTCAACCACTAAAATCATTCAAAGCCACTGTATCTTGTGATGACAAACATTTCTGCCAAGGAACAGAATTTTGATTTGGCCTGAGCACTTACTTTCACGGCTCTAGAAAAGCAATGATCTTTCCAGTTCTGCTGAGGCCAAATTAAGTTTCAGTTTACTTGCCAATATAGAAGTCAATATATATATGATTTCATAAGATTACACAATTATCTCTTTGGAGAAGTGATATAACTCCCATGTTATTACTATTTTTGGTACAGGACAGGTAAGATTCTTTCTGAAGTAGGCAGATGCCAGTATCTGACTTAGTACTGGTTAACTGCCTATTCAGTAGAGTCTGGTTAGGATGAGTGTTGATATACATGTATAACTGAAAATTTGCTAATGTGGCATGAACCCCAATAAGCAATTATCAATCTTATTTCTCCATAATTAATAGGAGTGTAAAGGGTACTGATAAAGCTTATGAAACTTCAAAAAACCTGCCTGCATGGTACTAATCTGACACAAGCTAGAAGACTGGTGTTTGATACCCCAACCTAGCAACATTTTTTTCTTTTTTAACATTTCTCCCAAATCATACATACCACATTCTGGTGAACTGATCATATCAAATAAAGATTGGCTAATTCTTGCCAAGTACATTGTGCCATTTTTGTTCACCTGCACCATAATCCTGAAAGAAGAAACAAGTGCAAATATCATATTGCTGCTCTTCTACAGTACAATAGTGATTTTGAATAGAAATAATTTTAGTTTTTTACTTAATAAACGTTACGTTCTGCAAAACAATATCGTGGACGATTAAGATTACTCTAACGTTTAAGAATAATTAGTTCAATCAGGTAATTTTACTGGTACAAACAATATAATACAACTTGGGCCGAATCTTCTCACCCTCGGGGCCGAATCTTCTCACCTGCTGGGCCGAATCTTCTCGAAAATCGCTGGAAGGCCCTGGGCCGAATCTTCTTGGGTCCGAATCTTCTGACATCCTCTCCATCATGAAAAATATCATCGGCTGAAGCCATCGGTTCGTTTGAAATAACACATATACTCCATTTCGATGCATAACTATTGGCTGGCATATAGGTCTGATCAAATAAATAATATGGAACGAATACGGTTTGTACTTCTACCTTTTCAACATAACTTACATTTCATTTCCTTCCCCAGTCGCCATCTTGGAACTAAACCGACCGTGGGTGCGAGCGCGGTCCGACAATAGCCGAGGTTAAAGGTCAAATGACATCATTATAGTCCTGGCTTTTGATGTTCGATTGAAGCCATTGCTTCTGTAGCCGTGGCTATAGCCCCAAACGAAGTCAGCCTTCGTTTGGGGCTATAGCCACGGCTACAGTAGCAATGGCTCCAACCGAACATCAAAAGCCAGGACTATAATGATGTCATTTGACCTTTAACCTCGGCTATTGTAGGACCGCGCTCGCACCCACGGTCGGTTTAGTTCCAAGATGGCGACTGTGGAAGGAAATGAAATGTAAGTTATGTTGAAAAGGTAAAAGTACAACCCGTATTCGTTCCATATTATTTATTTGATCAGACCTATATGCCAGCCAATAGTTATGCATCGAAATGGAGTATATGTGTTATTTCAAACGAACCGATGGCTTCAGCCGATGATATTTTTCATTATGATTGATGGAGAAATCGGCCCGTTGAGAATCCGTCCCCAAATTGAATTTAATTTTTGAGCCCATAAGTCCAGATCAATTTTCAGAAATGTCTCATTTTTTTAAAATCTGAGATATCCCATCTTAAGACCCTTAAAATAAGACAATATTCTGCCTGGGAGAATACACTTCAATAGAAGGGGTGGAGGAAGATTCGGACCCAAGAAGATTCGGCCCAACGCAAAATCTTGGGAAGATTCGGACCCAAGAAGATTCGGACCACCTATGAGAAGATTCGGCCCAAGGTAGAGGAAGATTCGGCCCTAATTTTGAAAACATTTTGAATAATTAGTTCAAATTGGGTAATTTTACTGGCATAAACAATATAATACAACTTGGGCCGAATCTTCTCACCCTCGGGGCCGAATCTTCTCACCTGCTGGTCCGAATCTTCTCGAAAATCGCTGGAAGGCCCTGGGCCGAATCTTCTTGGGTCCGAATCTTCTGACATCCCAATAGAAGTACTTTTTTTTTAAGTAAAAAACTAAAATTATTTCTATTCAAAATCACTATTGTACTGTAGAAGAGCAGTAATATGATATTTGCACTTGTTTCTTCTTTCAGGATTATGGTGAACAAAAATGGCACAATGTACTTGGCAAGAATTAGCCAATCTTTATTTGATATGATCAGCTCACCAGATTGTGGTACGTATGATTTGGGAGAAATGTTTAAAAAAAAACATGTTGCTAGGTTGGGGTATCAAACACCAGTCTTCTAGCTTGTGTCAGATTAGTACCGTGCAGGCAGGTTTTTTGAAGTTTCATAAGCTTTATAAGTACCCTTTACACTCCTATGATGGAGAAATAAGACTGATAATTGCTTATTGGGGTCCATGCCATATTAATAGCAAATTTTCAGTTATACATGTATATCAACACTCATCCTAACCAGACTCTACTGAATAGGCAGAACTTTAACCAGTACTAAGTCAGATAATGGCATCTGCCTACTTCAGAAAGAATCTTACCTGACCTGTACCTAAAATAGTAATAACATGGGAGTTATATCACTTCTCCAAAGAGATAATTGTGTAATCTTATGAAATCATATATTGACTTCTATATATAGGCAAGTAAACTGAAACTTAATTTGGCCTCAGCAGAACTGGAAAGATCATTGCTTTTCTAGAGCCGTGAAAGTAAGTGCTCAGGCCAAATCAAAATTCTGTTCCTTGGCAGAAATGTTTGTCATCACAAGATACAGTGGCTTTGAATGGTTTTAGTGGTTGAAAAAGAACTAGGATAGGCTATCTTTTCCTGACCAGCACAGGAGGAGTCCTGCAGGGCTAAGTGGTAAAGTGTGGGACTCATAAGCTGGAGGCTCTGGGTTCAAGCTGCACTGCATTCATTGGAGTTTTCATTGGAGTGCCCTTTGGCAAGACACTTCAAAGCCCTTACCTAGTACTGCTAAAACCCAGAAAATATATGAATATACCAGCTGCTGCAGTGATATGACTGAAATAATGTTGAAGCGGCATAAAACAGTCGTCAAATATATCCCTTTTTTTTTTATTTCTTATAGCTTATACACCTATGGACATCAAGTGAAGAGAAAGCTCTAATAACTGTGAGAGGAGAAGTTGATGAGGAGTTTAATAAAAATCAACGCCATGATGTCCTGGTTTACTGGTCTAACTTTTCCATGATTTTAACATTTTCAGACTTTTGAGAGTGCTTCTTTGCAGAGGATCATTTTTTCTGTTTCTTTGATAACTCTAAAAAGGCAGAGTGGCTGTCTGTTACCAGTGTCATACACTACCATAGGTTTGGTTGAAGCCCTGTTTCAATAATAGATTCTGTTGAAATCTTCAAAGTACTTGAATTTAGTTGGATTATTCCCTGTACTGTTGTTCTCAAGACTGCTTTCCGATAATCCTTTTTAAGTTTGTTCCATTTATTTTTCACCTGCACATTTGTCACATTTATGCCCTAACAATATGGGAAAAGTAGCCAGTTAACCCATTACCACACAATCCCTACTTTTGATGCCCCTGAGAAAGAAGCCTTTAGAAAACATTGTGGGAAAAGGAGAAAATGCTGGTTACCAGCATTTTCTCATTTTCCCACAATGTTTTCTACCCTTCACAAAACAAATTTCAAATTTTCAGTCACTTTTATTCTGTCGTCTGCAAATGCTTTCAATTTGGACAAGTCTATAAATTAAATATTGTTGTTTGGTAACGAGTTAAAGTTTAAAATTTCCATTTCATATTTACATGATTTGGTCAGCATTTTTGGTTGTATTTTCGTGAAACTTGCACAATTTGTTTATCTCATCAACAGCTTCAAGCTGATTGATTTAGAAAAAAAAAAAAAAAAAAAAAAACAGTAAGGGAAAAGTAGCCACTTTAATTTGAAAATAGCTATTGCTTGTTTACTTGATAAAGAATGCATTATCTGTCAGATTTCTGTGTACTTGCAAAGTTTGTTTTATCAATAGCTTTAACCCTATTGGTTTTGAAAAAAAAAATAAACAAACAATATCGGAAAAGTAGCCATTTCAAGTTGAAAATTTCCATTTCTTGTTTACATGATAAAAATTTAATTTGTTTTTATGTTTCTTTTTTTTTAACTTTGACAGTTTGCAAGAAAATAAGTAGATACACTGCAAGTAGAGCAGTTCAGACTCTTAACTCATTACCAAACGACAAAATTTTAGGTTTGTCCAAATTGAAAGCATTTGCAGACCACAATATCAAAGTGACTGAAAATTTGAAATATGTTTTGTGAAGGGTAGAAAACATTGTGGGAAAATGAGAAAATGCTGGTTACCAGCATTTTCTCCTTTTCTCACAATGTTTTCGAAAAACCTCTTTCTCAGGGGCGTCAAAAGTAGGGATTGTGTGGTAATGGGTTAAGGGACACTAGTTCTTTATACTCTACCACAGGAAGTGATGGGATATTATGTTATATTGTCTAATGCCTGTTCATCCCATATTATATGGCTTTTGTTGTAATCTTGCCTCAATTTAAAACAGGACAAGGCTTTTACCCTAATTCTGCTTTAACTTGAAGCAGCATACAAAGAAACTTTGGTGGCTGCATTTGATTTCACAAGTTTTTATGAACAACCTTAGACATTTTTATCTCCACTGGCCCAAGGCCAGCAGGCTTATGTCATGGCCTGGTGCCCGTTGTACATATGTGTCTGTGTGTTAACTTTTTTTTCAAACTTCTTCACTGGAACTACCCATCCATTTGATGAAACCTCACAGAAACGATCCTGCTATTGTCTTCTCCAGAAATTCTTGAAAGAATTAAAAATCTGGTTGCCATAGCAACAAAACCGAAAAATTTTGATTGTCTTTGAAAATCTTCTTGTCTGAAACCATAAGACCCAGGGCTACCAAATTTGGCATCTAGCTTTATCTTATGGACCTCAATCACTTCAAATTTGTATGGTTAAAAAGCCAGTGGAGCAATGTACAGAGGCATAATGGGCCTCTTGTTAGATTTATCTGACACTTTGATTTTCATGTTAAGTTTTCAAACTTTATTAAAATGATGTTAACTGTTGTTGGCATATCTCATTTATTTTCCAAACTTCTGCTTTTATGACTTAAATATACTGGTACCCTTCAAATGATCAATTTTGTAAGACCTACTTTATAGTAAAAGTTTGGGTGTACAGTTATAAATGTCGTAGGCTAGACAGGAATTCAGCTAGATTCAGAATCTGGCTAGACCAGATAGGCATTCGATCTTATCAGGACTAGGACAGATGAAAATTCTTAATTGGTCTGGACTCATTCAGGATCTGGCTAAACAATTTTTAGCCAGATAGAAATTCTTAATCAACTCCTGATCTGCCTTACACCAAAAAAGGATTTTTATCAAGACTACAACTAGGCCTACACTGTATGAGTCTTGGTCATAGCCCTGGGAATCTTTGTATTTAACTCTTTAGGAAATAGCAAAATTTTGGACTTGTCCAAATTGAAAACATTTGTAGACGACAAAATGAATGTGAATAAAAAATAGAAAATTGATTTGGAAAGGGTAGAAAACATTGTGGGAAATGGAGAAAATGCTGGTTACCAGCATTTTCTCCTTTTCCAACAGTGTTTTCAAAGGTTGAAATTGAATGCATATGCAGAAATCAAATGTAGCTGGAATTACGGTAGAGCTAATTGTCTCCAAAAGTTTTGAAAACCTTTTGGGGTCAAAGAAAAATACCAAACATTTTCATTGAAATTTGCGATTTTTCGGAAGAAAAACAGATCTGTGTCCTCAATACCACCACTATGGTCCTGGCTTGTTAGAAAAAGGCCGATAATCCTTAGAACCTCTTCACACATCCCTTTATCAATTCGAAAATGGTACCTTAACCCTTTCCCAAACGACAAACTTTTGGACTAGACCAAATTGAAAGATTTGCAGACGACAATTCAACTCTTGCTAAAAAGATTTCCGTCTATGATTGGGTAGAAAACATTGTAGGAAAAGGAGAAAATGCTGGTTACCAGCATTTTCTCCTTTTTCCACAATGTTTTCAAAAGGCTACTATTCAAGACCCGTAAAAACCAGGGATTGTTTGGGAAAAGGTTAAGTCAAAGTCTATAAACTGGGGAATTATATATTCTGAATAACCCTGCACCCGCTGAATATGCTGTCGACGGAGTCTGAGTAAGAGACCAAGCAAAACAGTTTTTGTAGGTAAATGCAAAAAAAAATCCATGTCATTTAACTCATTACCACACGAGAAAATTTTAGCCAGGTCCAAATTGAAAGCATTTGCAGACAACAAAATAAAGGTGACTGAAAAATAGAAATTTCTTCTGGAAAGGGTAGAAAACACTGTGGGAAAAGGAGAAAATGCTGGTAACCAGCATTTTCATTTTCTCCATTTCCCACAGTGTTTTCAAAAGGCTTCTTTCTCAGGGGCGTCAAAAGTAGGGATTGAGTGGTAATGGGTTAAATCATCATCCATAAAAAAAAATCTCAATCGCCAACAGTATAGGTATCCATGGACGCCGCCATATTGTTGACTGCTGTTGCAAAGGCTAAGTGTGTTCGCTTCATGACATGCGTACTTGACAGCTTCCCGTTTATTTATAGTTTTCTGACGTCACTTTAGCCGTGGCTATAGCACCAAACGAAGTCGGCCACTGACGACTGATGCTGAGTGGTCGCTTATTGTTTAACTCTTTACTACACAATCGCGACTTTTAACAACCCTGAGAAAGACACCTTTTGAAAACATTGTGGGGAAAGGAGAAAATGCTGGTAACACAATGTTTTCTACCCTTTCCAAACCAAATTTCAATTTTTTTAGTTATACTGCTTTCAATTTGAACTGGTCTAAAACTTTGCAGTTTGGTAAAGAGTTAACAAAGTTCGGACCTATAAATAATGTTGAGCTTCAAAGTGTCTATAGAGGAGGCCATCTTGGCATAGATGATTATGTTTGTAACAAGCAGTACCTCTTTATCCTTTAATGAGAGATCTTCAGCTCATTTGCACCAATTTTAAATTTGTCGTCTGCATTTCTCAGTTTGGAGGGATCCTGCTTGGCAGTGGTAAGTGTTGGACTCGTAAATTGGAGATTCTGGGCCACACTGGATCTTCTGGGCTTGTCACGGGAACACCCTTGGGCAAGACACCTCTGAGCCCCAGCCTAGTACTGGCAAAACCCAGCCAACATGAATATGTGAGCTGTTGCCGTGATATGACTGAAATAATGTCGAAAGCCACATACAATACTGTTCAATCAAACTTTCAGTTTGGAAGAATCTGACTGTCATTTTCTATTGATCCTTCAAAACTTAATTTTCTGCAGTAGTGTGACCACAAACTTTTTTTTTAAAGAATTAGATCTAGATCTACTTACGAACATTTTAAATAAACTAGATAACATATTTCTGAAGCAGTTACTCTTTACAGACAGCAAACTTGCAGACCAGTTCATATTGGATGTATTTGCCGACCAAAAATCTAACTGTACTGAAGATTTTTGTCTCTGAAAGGGAATAAATAAGAAGGGAAATGGAGAAAACGCTGGTAATACCCATATTCTCTTTTTCTTCCATTCTCTTCACCAAAGCCTTTGTTCCTTTGGGTTGCTGTAACTTGGTAAAGTATGATCTTTAGAATGAAATTAAGAATGGTATTCATTTCCTTAACCTTTTACCAGATGACAAAATTTTAGCCCTGTCCGAATTAAAAACATTTGCAGACGACAATTTCAATGTGGCTCAAATGGTCCAATTATTTATTGATAGGGTACAATACATGGTGGGAAAAGAGAAAATGCTCATTTTCTCCTTTTCTCACTATGTTTTCAAAAGGCTTCTTTACCAGGGTTGTCAAAAGTCGTCATTGTGTGGAAAAGATATGATAAAAAATCTTCGACCAAATGTTTGTTTTCACTACTGAAAAGACAATATTTTCCTTTCCTTGGAATGTCTCTTTTTTGTGTAATTAGTTCTAGTTTTTGGTTGGTAAAAAGCAGTTCTCAGCTGTTTCTTTTTCTATGATATTTCTATATTATCTTTACAAAAGGTGTTTCTCTTTGTAAAAGCTCTTTTCTTTTAACTGCATACTTTAGTTGATAATCTGTTTTAACTCTTTATCAAACAACAAAATTTTAGACCAGTAGTCCAAATTGAAAGCAGTTGCAGACAAAAAATTAAAAGTGGCGAAAATGACACAATTTTTCCTTGATCGAGCAGAAAACGTGGGAAAAGGAGAAAATGCTGGTTACCAGCATTTTTTCCTTTTCTCACATTGTTTTCAAAAGGCTCCTTTCTTAGGGTCATTAAAAGTCGGGGTTATGAGGTATAGAGTTAAACCTGTAAAAAGGAATTTCATGTTTTGACAACCCCATGGAAGACAAAAAAGCTTGTAAGAAAGCATTATTTTCTCTTCCTTCCACAATGTTTTTCACCCTTCAAAAAAATATTTTTTTTTAATTTTTGCTACACATTTCTTGCTTGCATTGCTTTAAATTTTGACAGGCCCAACAAATTACATGTATTGTTTGATAATGAGTTGGTTTGTCTTGTGCAGATCTCTGTTTAACCCATAACCAAAGAATCCCTGGTTTTGACAAATCAGAGGAAGCCTTCTGAAAACATTGTGTGAAAAAGGACAAAATGCCGGTAACAAGCATTTTCTCCTTTTCCCATAATGTTTTCTGCTAATCTAAAGTCAAGTTTCAGTTCTTGAGTCACATTTATTTTTTTGATCTGGAAATGCTTTGAATTTGGACAAGTCTAAAACTTTGTCATATGGTCATGTGGTAAAGACTTAAAATCAGAGCATATCTAAAATGTTGATGTGTGTGAATGTGAAGCCATGATATGATTTTTTTTTTTGAATTTGCTTTTCATAAAATTCAGCAAGCAGTACAGTATAAGATTCAACATTTGAAAAACAACAAAGAGTGCTCCATATATTTCCTCGTTTATTTATACACTGACAAAAGATACTAAATGTTGTACAACACTGATGACAATTATGATAACACTGATGATGATAATGATGATACTGTAAAAATATTTGCTGTATGAAAAATCTAGAAAGAATAAATGTAATTCTGTCAGATGACATCTGCACATTTCTCACTCTAGTAAGACTTCTGGCTAGTTATTCTTTGAAAAGATTGCAGCAAATGAGAAATTGTTGAGAAACCTCCTAGTCAGAAACCTCCTAGTCAACCCCCCCCCCCCCACCTTTGCCTTTCAGACAATGTTCAATGCAGAGTTGGCTACAGGTTAGAGGTAGTGATGGTACTCTAAATCCATATTTCTCTTCCAAACCCTATGTTGTGGGTACTCATTAGAATCATCTCAATGAGACAAATCTAATGAGTAGCCATAACATAGGGTTTAGAGGAGAATAATTAATATTTTCGGTTTTGAAATCAAAATCACTCCCTTTATCTGGAGCTCTGAGAGGCGTACAAGTTGTTTTTGTAGACTTAAGGTCTAATTATACAAACAACTGACACAATCATGATGTAACCAGTTATATGCAACATCTCCTTTTTTCCCACTATCTGAAAAAGGACATCCTCTGAAAATTGTAATTAGGGACAGTTTTTCATCAACCATGCTATAAACATGTACTGTTCTAATTCTATATTCAAGACAAGATATCTGATTGGCAGAGACAGAAGATCTGAGCCAATCAGGTGGCTTGTCTAGAATTTAGAATTTAGCCAAATGTAGAACAGTATGTAAAAATCGAACGCTTGGAGATACTCAGCCATATTTCACATCCAAAAAGTCTGCACCCTACCAAAGTCAAATAAGAAGGAACACAATGGGATAATTCAGGATGAATCCATATCCAGATCTATGTGTTGCGTATTCCAAGGGCTTGCTCCAGTTCAATCCTTCTTTGCTGGATCTGAAAAAAGATATCAACTTTTTGAGCAACAGGAGTTGTGTTTTCAATTAGAAGACCAAACATTGCCTCAGCCAATCAAATGGCTTGTCAAAGAATCAAGAATCTAAACTGAATCTTCAATAATTTGTATTAAATATAGCCCCTGATTTGGAAAATGGTTTTACTCCAACAGTGTTTTCTACCCTTCCCAGAACAAATTTCAATTTTTCAGTCACCTTTATTTTGTCGTCTGCAAATGCTTTCAATTTGAACCAGTCTAAATTTTGTCGTGTGGTAAAGAGTTAAAAGGATCAAGCCCATATCATCAACCATTCTAAAGACCGTACTTAGGCTTATTCTTAAGAACTATATAAATTTGAGAGTAACAAAACTTCCAATTGGCTTTGGCCAATCAATTCAATTTAGCCAATCAGAAGTTGCACTACTTTCTGACTGCAGAATTAGACATAGAGAATGACAGTTAGAATAGTCTGTAAATATGGACCTTGCTCTTCACTGATACTGTCCATAAAAGTAAAGAGTTGCGCTCAATCTACAAGGAATCAAGGTAAGTTTAATCATGCACCCTATACTTATACCTCATACATAAGCTCTGACAGATTTCATCTTGAAACAGTTTTGAGAACATTAAAAGTCTGGGTTTAAATCTCTTAACACTTTACCACACAAGGACAACTTTTAACACCCCTGAAAGAGAAGGCTTTTGAAAACAAAGTAGGAAAAGGAGAAAATGCTGGTTACCAGCATTTTCTCCTTTTCCCACAATGTTTTCTACCCTATCATATAGAAAAATCATCTTTTTTGCAACTGACTGTTAATTTGTCATCTGCAAAATGCTTTCAATTTGGTTTGGTCCAAAATTTGCCGTTTGGGAAAGGTTTAACTCTTTGTTATGTATCTGAGAACCTTGGCTTGACATATTATGCTTCCACAGAAGTACTTACACACAACTTCCTATCACCTACCCGTTCCCTACATTTTTCTTCTTGCAAAAACTCTTGTAATCCCCTCTCTCCTTCTTACCTGTCTATCCCTCTCTCCTTCTCAGCATACCTGGCCATAAAAGTATCTATAATCAGATATGCTATTACTGACCCTTCCCTCCCTTCCTCTCTCTCACTCTGTCTTTGTCTATCTGTAATCTCTCTCATTTCACCTAGCACTCTCTGTTATCCTGCCCCCCCCCCCCCCCCCCCCCCCATACACACACACACACACACACACTGACACACACTCTCCTCTTTATGTCAGCTTACCTTCCCATAGAAGTATCTACACACAGCTTCCTGGGACCAAGGCTGATGATAGTAGTCTGCATGTCTTTCCTCTTCAGGATTCCCTGCTACATCTGTCATTGACTGAAGTAGATCATTAAAGACTAAAAATTGTAACCAAAATCCTGAGTTTTAACGACACTGAGGAAGAAGACCTTTTAAATCATTTTACTCATTACCACACAACAATATTTTAGGCTTGTCCAAATCGAAAGCATTTGCAGACGACAAACTAAAAGTGACTGAAAATTTGAAATTTGTTTTGGGAAGGGTAGAAAACATTGCCTGAAAAGAGAAAAGGAGAAAATGCTGGTTATCAACATTTTCTCCTTTTCCCACAGTGTTTTCAAAAGGCTTCTATCTCAGGGTAGTCAAAATTTGTCATTGTGGGGTATAGGGTCAAAGACTAAAAACTGTAACCAAAATCTTGAGTTTTAACAACCCTGAGGAAGAGGGCCTTTAAAAACACTTAACCCTTTCCCAAACAACAAACTTTTGGACTAGACCAAATTGAAAGCATTTGCAGACGACAATTCAACTCTTGCTGAAAAGATGATATCTGTCTATGATAGGGTAGGAAACATTGTGGGAACAGAAGAAAATGCTGGTTACCAGCATTTTCTCCTTTTCCCACAATGTTTTCAAAAGGCTACTATTCCAGACCCCTAAAAACCAGGGATTGTTTGGGAAAGGGTTAAGGTAGTAGACCCCTAATACCACTAACCTCTAGTGCTGAATTGCATAAATTTTTCTTGATAGCTGATAAATACGGATTTATATAGGAATAATACTTTTGCACATTTTTTACGGACAAGAAATTTCTTTATGCCTATCTTAAAATTATTTGTAGATACTTTTGTTAGTTTTCATAAAAGGGAGGTAATTACTATCTCTCTTTGTAATGAAAATATAGTGGTTTTAGATTCATAAATGATAATTCCAGAAAAGACTAAAAGGGAAAAGTGGCTTTGTTAAAACAGTACAATAACACTCTTTTTTAATTATAGCAAATTTTGTAGGATAATATTATTGTGGAAATAGCTATTTTCTATACGTTAAGGAAAAAGACAACATGTTGGTTACCAAGAACTGTTTTTTGTCTGCAGATACTTTCAATATAGGCTAGTCTGAAATTCTGTCATCTGGTAAAGGGGTAATGAGAGTGTCTTTCACCCATAGAATGCAGGAGTGGAAAATAATCCATCTAATTTCTAGATAGGATATTGTCATTTCCATTCCTCTTTTGTCCGAATATCTCGGTGAAGGTTCAAGATAAGACTGACTCTCTCTCTCTCTCTCTCTCTCTCTGCCAGTCACCCATATTTCCTTACTATTTTGTTGAAAACCAACCTTCAAGTCTCGTGTCTGTGAGATCAACCAGTTGTTGATGAATTCCTGTGGGTCTTTGGCAAAACTGAGGAAAAATTCTCGGTTTGTCTTCAGCTGGTTTATTGTCTCAACTGTTTCATGAATCTGAAAGGAAAATTGAAGCAAGGTATTTTTCTCTCTAAGTGTAAGAGTGCTGTGCCTGCATTAACCCTTTACGACACAATCCCCACTTTTAACGCCTCTTTGAGAGAAGCCGTTTGAAAACATTGTGGCAAAAGGAGAAAATGCTGGTAACCAGCATTTTCTCCTTTTCCCACAATGTTTCTTCCCTTCCTAAAACAAATTTCAATTCTTTCGTCAAGTTACCGGTATTTTGTTATCTGCAAATGCTTTCAATTTGGATCAATCCAAAAATTTTGTTGTTTGGTAATGGTAAAGCAAGCACTTAAGGGATAATAATGTGAACTGTTGGATAACAGAACTTAATTTAATATGGACTAAAAACCAAAACCATCCAGTTACACTATAATGTTTTAGGCTATTTTATGCCTATTTTAGGCTTGTCCGAATCAAAAGAATTTGCCGACGAAAAAATAAAAGTGACTGAAAATTTGAAATTTGTTCTGCGAAGAGTAGAAAACACTGTGGGAAAAGGAGAAAATGCTGGTTACTCCTTTTCCCACATTGTTTTCTAAAGGCTTCTTTCTCAGGGTCGTCAAAAGTATGGATTGTGTGGTAATGGGTTAATTACTCCTCTTCTCAAAATGTTTTCTACCTCTTCAAAGGCAAATCCAGTGACTTCTACAGTTCTACTACATTTAGGTTGTAGCATCCAAGTGCTTTCATGCTATGTGTCTAATATCTTGTTGTTCAATAAAGGCTGGGTTTGCTTAGTGTAGGTTTATTCCAAAGGTTTGGCTTTTGTGTTTGCCAAGGTTTGCCAATGTTTTCGACCTTTTCAGAGGCATAATCTAATAATTTTAACAACACTGGATTTGTTACCTGCAAGTGCTTTCATGTCTAATGTCCAACATTAGTTTTACACCTGTTGCTTTGGTAGTACATGTATAGGTTTATTTCAATATGAAAGAATGAAATTGCGTTTTATTTATCATCGCCACTGCTTACCCCCTGAAGGCTGTTAGTATTGCAACAGGGGGATAGCTCAGATACAGAATGTGATCCATCCTAAGTTTCGCTTGGTTCTTTCATGTGCTTGGTGTATAGCACCGTCACACGGGACCTCTGTTTAACGTCTCATCCAAAAGACTATGGTCCATTTATTTCAATAGGTTTACCTATCCAAATATATTACTTGATAGCCCCTAGTAAAGGTTTCAAATTCATATCTGCCTTATTCTCTCAGTGTTCAGCAACATGAAAACTCCTTTCCAGACAACAAAGTTGCTGTTTAGTAAAGGGTTAAAGTTTTTGAGAAATAAAGGTACATGTACCTTATTGTCCAGGTTTGCAATCTCATTCTGACTTTGTGTGGACAGTAGAAAGCTGTTCATCTGCTGTTTCAAAGTGTCATCCTGTGGGCAAAAATTTATCAAATTATTAATTCTTAGGCTGCTCAGCACGACTCAATGAACTTTTGCAGATAGTGTAGATCATGATCAGACTGTACAGAAGATGCAGTCTGATCTTTGATCTACACTGTCCAATAAGGACTTTTTTTTTCACTCAAAAGTTACTTTTTAAATAGCAAAATTTGCTTGCTCCTCAGAAAGACGTATCATCGGTCCACTGACCAGGGGGTGGGGGTTCACTGAACCCTTTCCCAAACAACAAATAAAATAGACTCTTCTGTATTTAAAGCACCTGCAGATAGGACAGTAATTCAAAAACTTGTTATTCCAAGTTGCTGTTCTCTGATAAGGATAGAAAACACTGTGGAAAAAGGAGAAATTGCTCATAACGAGCAATTGCTCCTTTTCCTGCAATGTTTTCAAAAGCTTTCTACACCAGTGTTGTGAAAACTAGCGATTGTTTGTTAAAGGGTTAAGAGAAAAAAGGCCTTTATCATCAATGACCTTTACAGTGCTAAGCATGATGTTAGATAATATAGATCTAGATCAGATTGCCTTCTGCCAATACATTAGTTCAAGACCAGTCTGCACAAAATAGTTTGTAATAAAAAAAAAAAAGAAACACAGACAGGTGATCCTGCATCTCTACAACAGATTGTTCAATCATACTTACAATTTCCACATCAATATCATAACATGCTGTCTTCCTGGCGTCTGGACCTTCTACTGTAATGATATGGTTGATTACAATGGGATCTGGTGGCATAAGCAATGAGTGCAGTTTACCAGGAATTTCTGCAAACTTCATTCTCTTGCAGTCAAATATCTGAAATTAATTTTAAGAATACTTACATCTGTTCCAAAATAACTCCCCCCCCCCCCCCCCCCACATTATGCTATCCACTTCCTGTTGCAAGACATTTTTATCACTGACAATTTGTATCACAGGTTTATATTGTACTACAATTTCTAAGTTGCTTTTGTTAGAAAATCTGGCAAAAGAAGCAAAGTAGATTCAAGCTAAACCTCCACATTCTAATCAGACTGATCTTGATCTACACCAGCATATCTAAACGTGGTTAAGTGTCACATTGAAGCTTGAACAAGAACTCAGTTGAGCATAAGATTCGTAACTTAAAAGTGCAAAATTCGGTCCTCACCCAAAGCTTTAATATTTCATCGAAGTGCACTTTGGCAAGACACATAACTCTTTACCAAACGACAAAATTTTGGACTAGTCCAATTAAAAGCATTTGCAGATGACAAAATAAATGTGACTCAAAAATTAAATTTTGAATCGGAAATGGTAGAATACATTGTGGGATAAGGAGAAAATGCTGGTTCTCCTTTTCCTACAATGTTTTCAAAGGCTTTCTTTCTCAGGCTCGTTAAAAGTTGGGATTGTGTGGTAAAGAGTTAAGGACCACTTGCAAATTGCTGGTGAAAATTCTAGCCACCCACAAATAACTGAGCTGTTGCTTTAAGTAAAACAATACTAAAAGCATCATAAAAAACCAAACCCAGAAACAAACCTGTTCCAAGTATTTGTCACAGTTGATGTATTCTCTCTCATGTTGGTCCTGCAGCTTATGAGTTTTGATATACTGCCATAGGGCATTGATGATGACTGGGCGTGTCTGTGTGTGCACCCCTAGAAGTCGGGCTAGTCTAGGATCTAGCTTGAACTGCGCTGGCTGTGAAAAGATCAGAATTCCATGCTACTTAAGGCCATTTTTTATGTAATATACAAAAAATATTGCTAATTTGCCTTTTTCCTCCCCAAGAAGCTTTCAAGACCAGGAAAAAGGGACTTACAGGAGACTGTTCCATAATGTATGGCTTCATTCAGGTTCAAATACAATACCTAACAACTGTGTTTGGCAGAATTCTCTTTAGTTCAGTGGTTACAGTATTTGCCTTTCGTCTGGGTGTTCTAGGTTCGAACCCTGCCCGATCCTTGTAATTCTGCTATGCATTTGTTTGTTTGTTTCATTGTCTACATACTTTGTTCGTAAAATGGGGACTTGCCCTGCCCAGTCCCTGTACATCCGCCATGCAATTGTTCATTTGTTTCTTTGACATAGATCTTCTTTGTAAGAACATGCCTTTTGAAATTTGACAAAATTGGTTCCTTCAATTCATGACATTTGTTTGCGGATCAGATCCGCAAACAAATGTCATGAATTGAAGGAACAAATTTCATTTCTTCGATCAAGTTTTATATGTTGTCTGCAGATGCTTTCAATTTGCACATGTTGAAAATTTTGTCTTTTGGTAAAGGAGTTAATGGGCTTTGTACAAAATTTGAAAAAGGGGGACAACTGAAATTTGATATAAGAGATCCGGCTTTGTACAAAATTTGAAAAAGGGGGACAACTGAAATTTGATATAAGAGATCGGATCTCTTATATCAAATTTCAGTTGTCCCCCTTTTTCAAATTTTGTACAAAGCCCATTAACTCCTTTACCAAAAGACAAAATTTTCAACATGTGCAAATTGAAAGCATCTGCAGACAACATATAAAACTTGACTGAAGAAATGAAATTTATTTTAGAAAGGGTAGAAATATTGTGGGAAAAAGAGGAAATGCCAATTACCAGCATTTTCTCACAATGTTTTCAAAAGGCTTTTTTCCGAGAGTCGTCAAAAGTCAGGATTGTATGGTAAAGAGTTAAGAGCACGGATTTCAATACCATGTAATCCATTATAACTTAGACCATACCAATGAAATTCTGATCTAAGAGACACTTGACCTAAACTGCTATGTTAAATTTATATATTTTCGTCAAAGTATTTCATTAAAATACTTTCAATCTGAACAAATCTCAAAGTTTGTTGTTCCATCAAGATTTAACCAAAGCACACTTTATTGTTGGCAGTTCAATACCTGATAATCCAGCATAAGTAAGACGGTACATCGAACGTTCTGATCACCCGGACGTTTCACCTGAAACCCATCCGTCTCTTGCGTACTCTGTGTTCTATGCCACTGTGAAATAAAATAAACACCTATTAAGGGTGTATTCTTTTTGCTACTTTCTTTCTCAATATAAAAAAACTTTGGATCATCTGATAATGGGTTAACCCTTTACCAAACAACCTCAAATTTAAATGACCCTAATGAGCAGTCTTTTGAAAACATTGTGGTTTCTGGCAATTTCTGCTTTTCCCATCATGTTTTCTCTATTATCAAAGACAAAGCTTATCATCTGAGCCATGCATACTTTGTCGTCTGCATTTAATTGGTACTTGTGATTTGGACAATATGCCATGCATACTTTGTTGTCTGCAAGTACTTGCAAATTGGACAATCAAGTCTAAAATTTTGTCATTCGGAACACAGTCAAATTCAATTCTATTTCTAAAATCCACCACAGACCAGCAATCAAACTACTACTCTTGGTTGGTTTGTTTTTCTTCTAATTTAATCCTTTACCAAACAATCCCTGGTTTTACTGACCAGGAAGAGAGGGCCTTTTGAAAACTTTGTGGGAAAAGGAGAAAATGCTGGTAACCAGCATTTTCTCCTTTTCCCACAAGGTTTTCCACTCTTTCACTGACTATTAGCATCAGTTCAGCTAGATTCAACATGTCGTCTGCAAATTCTCTCAATTTGGACCAGTCTAAAATTTTGTCATCCGGTAAAAACCAGTCTAAAATTTTGTCATCCGGTAAAAAGAGTGAAATACCATGTTCAACATTCCTTCAATTGTTTTGTGACAGCAAGTGCACAAAGCCTTGTATTCCTTGAAAATTTTAACAACATTATACATCTATTCTCTCCAATTCCATTCTGTGCTACAGGACAAGTGCCTTTCCCAGAAATTTTTGGACGATGACAAACAGACTTTAGCAATATTCTCAAATCCTGAGTCTGTCAAATGACTTAACTCATTACCAAACAACAAAATTTTAGGTTTGTCCAAACTGAAAGCATTTGCAGACTGCAAAATAAAAGTGACTGGAAATTTGAAAATTGGTTTGTGAAGGTTAGAAAACATTGTGGGAAAAGGAGAAAATGCTGGTTACCAGCATTTTCTCCTTTTCCCACGATGTTTTCAAAAGGCTTCTTTCTCGGGGTCGTCAAAAGTAGGGATTGTGTGGTAATGGGTTACGGTAGTAACAGAAAGCAGCAATTTCCTCTATCACATTACCCTACAAAATTTGCTGTGATTGAAAATGAGAATTACCTACTACTTTAACCTAGCCACTTTTTCCTTCATAGAATTATCATTCATAAATCTAAAACCACTATATTTTCATTACAAAGGGAGATAACAATTACCTCCCTTTTCTGGAAACTAGCAAAAGTATCAACAAATGATTTTCAAGGTAAATATCAAAGGAGATTCTGGTTGGTTAAAAATGTGCAAAACTATCATATCTGTATAAAATCTGTATTTATCAACTATCAAGAAACTTTATTCTATGTTGCAGTGGAAGAGTTACAGGTCTACTGCCTTAACTCTTTACCACAGGACAAAATTTTAGACAGGTCTAAATTGAAAGCATTTGCAGACGACAAAATAAAGGTGACTGAAAAATTGAAATTTGTTCTGGGAAGGGTAGAAAACACTGTGGGAAAAGGAGAAAATGCTGGTAACCAGCATTTTCTCCTTTTCCCACAGTGTTTTCAAAAGGCTTCTTTCTCAGGGGCGTCAAAAGTAGGGATTGTGTGGTAATGGGTTAAGTCTATTTATTTTGCTAAGGTGAGTCCGAAACATTTTGCCAACTAAAGATTTGAAAATATTTCTAAAGTCTCAAAATAGAAGGGACATGCATCTAATACAACAAACTCAAGTTAAAAATTTTACTGAGTCCATTAGTGGATTTAAGGAAATTGAAAGACCTTAGTTTTTTTGTCATACCAAACCCTGTACATTACAGACTAAACAACCAGGCTTGACATGATGTTCCTACCTCTACAAGATGATTATCAGGTCCGTATAATTCCTTATCCAGCTCGATAACCAAACTTTTGAAGAATGAGGAGAATTTCCGCTTTTGTTTGCTGGAATCACTCATCTTGGAACTGACAGCCTGCATCAAAAAGAAAAGGAAGAAAAAAACAATTATATGTGTTATCCACCTTTAATGACAAAACAATTAAATGTTTAATCAGCTCAAAGCTAAAATGCTTTTGGAAATCTGCGATTTCTCCTTCCGCTAACATACTTTCTACTATTTCAAAGATTATCATAATCATGTAAGCAATATTCAGTCTATTGTCTGCAAATGCTCTCATTTTGGACAAGCCTTCACCCTTTTCCTAATGTCAGACTTTGGACTCTTTCTATTTCAAATAACCTGCAAACAACAGATTCAGAATTGTACAAATGAACTTAAGCTCTATGGTAGGGTAGAAAACCTTGTGGGAAAAGGAGGAAATGGAGATTAACAAACAGCATTTTCTTCTTTTCCCAAAATTTTTTCAAAAGCCATTTTTTCAAGGGTTGGGAAAACAAGGGATTGTTTTTTAAAGGCATAAATTATCAGTTGTATAAGCGTTATTTACCAGTTCAGTTACTATTTTGAATTATTCGAAATTTTACTATATGCCATCTTGTGGAGTAAAAAACTACAGATTTCATCCAAATGGTAACTTTACTATTAATAGGTATCGAGAAACGCATCTTGAATGCTTTATGCATGATTGAGAAATTTTGCGTTTTAAAAGATTAAGCTTATTGATTTAATTTTTTCAGGAAACTTTTTACTATCCTGATAAAATTTCCAGGAAACAGCAGTAGTTTTCAAAAATTATCATGATAGCTATCTTGTATCTTGTGGTAGAAATATATCGCCATAGTATTGCAATCTCACATTTTCACAACTGACCCACACAGGACTGCCCATACAGTGATCATAAGTATAGGATAGAAAACGAGTGCCATGGTATGAGGGAAATATACACAAGCATTAGCGAGTGTGTATTTCCCTTATATCATGGCATGGTATTTTCTATCTGACTTACACTACAGTCACAAGGTGAAACTGCCGCCTGCCAATTTTTAGCCATTGGTGGATTCTTAAGCCTTTACCAAACAATCCCTGGTTTTTACGATCCTGAGATAGAAGCCTTTTGAAAACATTGTGGGAAAAGGAGAAAATGCTGGTTACCAGCATTTTCTCCTTTTCCCACAATGTTTTCTACCCTGCTGGAAACAAATTTCCATTTTTGAGTTTCGCTTATCTTGTTGTCTGCAAGGGCTCTCAATTTGGACCAGTGTAAAATTTTGTTGTTTGGGAAAGGGTTAAAGTTACATGCAGCCGGCTGATATTTTTACAAATCGGTGAGAGTGGTCATAGATAATTACCAGTAAAAGGCAGCCTGATGGGTTCTGGGTGTAACCAGGCAGTTTCTTAAGTTTGAGGGGTGTGGGACATCATCTGGGTGTCGGCCAGTGGCAGTTAGACGAAAGGCCGGCGACCGTCAAATTTTACCTGCCACTACACGGCAACCTGGCGGACACTGGCCATTTACAACTGACATTGGCTGGTGATTGGGTGTTCTAACTGCCACCGGCCAGCACCTGCCCGATAATCTGACTATCTGCACGTGCAATACCTGACCCAAAGCCTTAATTAGAAAATCAGTCGTATTGGACAGAAATTTGTTGGTGTAGAGTAAAATTCATTAACTTTTGGTCAGAATCAGAAGGATAGCAATGCCAAGTTTACCAGAAAGAGAAAGGGGAGGTGCAATTGAATTAATGATGCAAGGTTTCTTGCAGTCACAAATTGCCAGATAACTTGGTGTAGCGCAGTCAACCATGAGTCAACTCAGCCAATGACTTTGTGAAACCGGCCGTTCAGTTGACAGGCCCCAAACTGGACGTTCCCTTGAAACAACCAGACGTCAAGACCGTGTCATTGTTCCTTTCTGCAGTAGAAATAGCAGCAAACACATATGGACTTCACAATAACAGGATCGACCCTGAAACTGTGCGAAATCGTTTAAAGGAAGCAGGCCTGCATGCAAGACGGCCATACGTTGGTCCCTGGTTAACTCCGCGCACAGGTCAAGTTCAAATGAACTGGCTGAGACAACATGGCCTTCATCAGTTTCCACGGGGAGGTCCAGTTCGGGGCCTGTCAACTAAACGGCCAGTTTCACGAAGTCATTGGCTGAGTCGACTTACGGTTGACTGCGCTACACCAAGTTATCTGGCAACTTGTGACTGCAAGAAACCTTGCATCATTAATTCAATTGCACCTCCCCTTTCTCTTTCTGGTAAACTTGGCATAATGCTATCCTTCTGATTCTGACCAAAACTTAATGAATTTTACTCTACATCGACAAATTTCTGTCCAATACGATTGATTCTCTAATTAAGGCTTTGGGTCAGGTATTGCATGTGCAAAATGTGCAAAGCGCTGGAAGACGCCCCATGCAGGGTAAATGTTACGATTCACTGGTTTTGACATGATTTTCAATGCGTTTACACGAAGTTTATATGTGAATGAAATGATTTCTGTTTAGAATTTATATGGAACATATACAAATTCTTAAGCTATGCATTTCTTTATCCTTTCAGTATACTATCATTGTACAATGTAGATATAATACCACTGTGGGAGTTGCATCTTCGATATATACTATTGAAATACTGATCGCTGATTGGTCAATTCGCCATATGCATTGGCCAAAAACATGTGACTTTGTGATAAGGGAGGAATGTAAATCCTAAATACACTTTAAAATTACTTCAAATACAAGGTGAATAACCTGTTAACTCATTACCACACGAAAAAATTTTAGACTGGTCCAAATTGAAACAGTTGCAGACGACAAAATAAAGGTGACTGAAAAATTGAAATTTGTTCTGGGAAGGGTAGAAAACACTGTGGGAAAAGGAGAAAATGCTGGTTACCAGCATTTTCTCCTTTTCCTACAGTGTTTTCAAAAGGCTTCTTTCTTAGGGGCGTCAAAAGTAGGGATTGTGTGGTAATGGGTTAATAGGGCAAGCTTACCCTTTACCAGACGACAAAATTTCGGGCTTATTCAAATTGAAAAACATTTGCAGAGGACAATTTTAGTGTGGCTCAAATGGTGTAATTTTTCTTTGATAGAGAAGAAAACATTGTGGGAAAAGGAGAAAATGCTGGTTACCAGCATTTTCTCCTTTTCCCACAATGTTTTCAAGAGCCTTCTTTTCCAAAAGTTGGTATTGTGTGGTAAAGGGTTAACCTTCTACCCAGCAACAACATTTATGACAGCCAAAATTCAAAAAGCAGAAATACAAATAATTTTAACAAAGTAACTGTTCTTCAGGAATTGCTAACATTCTTTTTCAAAGGGGGAAAAAACTTCATGGGGATGGGGGGGGGGGGGGAAGAGAAAAATGCTACTTATGAGCATTTTGTGCATTGCATGTTCTGTTTTTGGAAGCTTTCTCCACTTCAAGCTCGTCAAAACATGGGATTCTTCAATACAGGGTTAATAGGGCAAGTTTGGCATGCCCGAGTTGCCAACCAGGGCACCAGTGTCTCTTAATCTTTCATCATACAATACTGAGTTTAAAAAACTTGAAAGAAAAAGCTTTTGAAAACATTGTGGGAAAAGGAGAAAATGCTAGTAACCTGCATTTTCTCCTTTTCCCACAATGTTTTCTATTCTGTCAGAGGAAGAGAATCATTTTATCTTCATTATTTTTTCTCTGCAAATATTTTTAATTGGGTCCTGTCCAAAAATTTGTTCTTAGGTTCAGAGAGTTAAGCCATGTGACCGTCAGATAACCTTTTTTGCATCTCCAAACAAAACACTTTTAAACTCTTTACCAAATGACAAAAATATCTGAATTGAAAGTATCTGCAGACAATGAATTAAATGTAGCTAATAACATGCTTTCTTCTGTCTTTGAAATGATACAAACCATTGTGTAAAAAGGCATTTTTATCTTTTACCACAATGATTTGATAAGACTTCTGCCAAAGGGTCCTTAATTCTTTACCAAACAATCCCTGGTTTTTACGACCCTGATATAGAAGTCCTTTTAAACATTGTGGGAAAAGGAGTAAATGCTGGTAATCAGCATTTTCTTCTTTTCCAACAATGTTTTCCACCCAACTGGAAACAAGTTTCAATTTTTGAGTAATCTTTATTGTCTTTTGAAACAATAATTTCAAACGTTTTTTCATGCTATAAGACCTTAGTTACCAGCAATTAAATAGAGGATATTTGGTTGTTTTTTTTTTCTGTGAAAGATTGAAATTAAGTATTTCAACAAGTGAACATTATCAGTAATATTTTCATGATTGGCACAGCCATGAGTGAAAATATTTCCCATGGTGTTCAGGAGTTGAAATAAATTTTGGTCTATCATCGAAAAAAAGAACCAAATATTCTATTCATTTCATGCTTTTAACTTTTTCTGGGAGAAGCTTTATCAAAATCCAGTATGGTTCTTTTCAGTTTTGGTGAACCCCTTCTGCATAGCAATGCATTACAATATTACATCAAGCACGAGAAATGTAAGGTAAATGACATCATATTTCCATCTCGCTGTGAATCACAAGCATTTTACCTAGGTAACTAGAATATAAAATTGGTATCTTCACTGATCGTACCAGTGGAATATCGAAAAATATTTTCGCTGTTATTTCTCGATATCCTATCGGAAGGCTTTAAATGAATAGAGTTTATTTCATCAGCTTGTGGTTAATATGCAGAAATATTTGCCAAAAAAAAGGGAAAGGTATGCGAAAATAGCAAGTGCCATTGGGCATGAGTTATTTTCGCATACCTTTCCCTTTTGAGGCAAATATTTCCCTATATTAACCACAAGCTGATGAAATAAATTATATATTATATTTCATCTGATTATTTTGCCACTTTTAAAACTAGTGATCTCAAGTCAATTAACCGGATTTTCGGTAGGAGGAAAATATTCGCTGTAACAGGGAAATAGTTATGTCATTTCTTTACCCATAACATTTCTAAAAATAGACACATGAAATATAATATTGTTTATTCATATTTTCATTTTCTGCTGCAATGGGTAGTAAAGCACAAGCTTTTAATGCCCCTCATCCTTAAAAATTTTTTTGGAGTCATTATGGTATAAAAAGAAACTGCTCATTACCATAACCACCATTTTCCCATTTCAAAGAAAGCAAGAGGTCCATGATAATCCTGAAGTCCTCACCCGTCTCTTTTGACCAAAAATGATCATTAATTTTTAAATCTCTTTCCAGATATTATGACAATCATTCTACCAAGCTTTCATAACTATTGGACTGACAATTTGGCCTCTAGCTTGTACATAAGGTTTTTCTAGACTCATCCAAGATGTCATCAGGACAAACATCTTGACAAAGTTTTATGAGTCTTGAACTTGAAATCGTGGTCTCTAGAATGTAAACAGTGTTTTTCTAAGATTTGACCTAGTGGCCTAGTTTTTGACCTGACATGACCCATTTTCAAACTCATTGGAGATATCTTATGACAACGATTCTGACTAAATTTCAAGAGTATTAGACTAACAATATGGCATCAAGAGCATACACAAGGTTTTTCTAAGATTTAATCTATTGACCTAGTTTTTTACCCTAGTTTTTGATATAACATGACTCACTAATTTGAACTGGTCGAAGATATCAACAAGGCAAACATTCTTACCAAGTTTCATATGTATCTGACTGAAAAAGTGGCCTCTAGAGCTTACACAAGGTCAAAAGACAGATGATGGACATGAATGATGCCCACTGGACACAGTACAATCACAAAAGCTCACCTTGAGCTCTTTGTGCTCAGTTGAGCTAAAAGGAAGTCCTCTGCCCTTTCAGAGACAAACTCAAAAATTCAAGCTAAATTTCATCTGTACAAATTATGTGCTTCCACTAGCCTAAAGCCTAAAATTCTCTGGTCTGGTAGCAGATTATGAATTTTAGACTTGTCTAAATTTAGAAAAGTTGCAGACAACAAATTACATGTTGCTAAATTAGTGGGATATGTCTCAGAGCAGGTAGGATATACTGTGGAAAAATGAAAATAAGCTATTCACTGGCATTTCCTCTGTTCACATACTGTTTTCAAAAGCCTTGCCCCCAAGAAAATAAAACTAATGTAAAGGGTTAAATCCTGATCACACATGATAAAACAATTCGGTCAGGGCACAAGGTGGGACAATCTCAACCAAAGATTGTAGAACATGATATAACCCATGAATTCTATTTGGCAATAAGTCAAGTTCCTACAGAAAAATTAACCTTTTACCCCATAAGGCATTTCTATGGTATCTCTTACTGACCCTACATAACAGCAAGGGTGATGCCCTTTCTTATGTGTATATGACACATTTTGATAGTGTAGAAAACATTGTGGCAAAAGGTGAAATTGCTCGTGACGAGCAATTTCACCTTTTGCCACAATGTTTTCCAAAGGCTCCTACAAGCAATGCGTAGAAATGAGTATCTATGGAGTAAAGGGTTAATTTGTTTATTTCAGTGGGATTTTAGGCAGCTTTCAGGTAGCCAGATGTCCTGGCTTTGGCCTGCTTTTTGGAAGTGATAATAATAGAAATTTGTGATTGGTCAAAAATGTATATAACTATGTTTATTCTAAGGGTTCCTCTTGCAAAAAAAAATGAACAGGTTACTACTAAGGGTCCCTGGCTATTGGTGGAAAGTTTATGCCGTCCATCTTTTTAACCCTTTACCGCACAATCCTCAGTTTCCATGACCCCAAGGGTAAAGGCTTTTGAAAAATGTGGGAATAGGAGGAAATTCTGGTAATTGAAAATTTGAAATTTCTTTAGGGAAGGGAAGAAAACATCGGGGAAAAAGGAGATAATGCTGGTTACCAGCATTTTCTCCTTTTCCCACAATATTTTCAGAAGGCTTATTTCTTGGGTTTTTTAAAAGTCGGGATCATGTGGTAAAGGGTTAGAGATATTTTTTCTAGTTACCTTCAGTGCTGAATGCTTTACCAAACAACAAACTTTGAACTCTTCCGGACTGAAACCATTTGAAGACAACAAAATACATGTGACTGGAACATTGAAATTTAATCTTTAAAAGTGTCGAAACATAGTGAGGAGAAAATGCTACTTTTCCTTCTTTTCCTAATATTTTAAGAGTTTTTTTCTGTCATGGGTTCAATCCCCGGCTTGGCCAGTTTCTATCCATGGATTGGTGATATTTTATTGCAACAGGGGTCATTCCTTTCTCACTGCTGACCATTGTTTCAATAATGGTTTCGTGGGAAAGCAGCCAGTGACTTGGATAGAAAATTGTGTGGAGTTCTGGTAAATGAAAGCCCAGAAAACCATAAGTAGGTGCAATGGTCACTGCGATATAACTGGAATAATTTTGAAAACAGTCTTAACCCTTTACCAATAATGACGACCTTTGACGACCCTGAGGTAGATGCCTTTTGAAAACATTGTGGGAAAAGGAGAAAATGCTGGTAACCAGCATTTTCTCCTTTTCCCACAATATTTTCTTTTTCTTTTACAGACAAATCCCGTTACCTGTGCTACATTTTCAATGTCCTTTGGAAATGCTCCAAATCTGGATCTGTCTAAAAATTCTTCTCGTGGTATAGAGTTAACAAATTGATCATAAGACTCAACCCATTACCACACAATCCCTACTTTTGACGAACTTGAGAAAGAAGCCATTAGAAAACGTTGTGGGAAAAGGAGAAAATGCTGGTAGCCAACATTTTCTCCTTTTCCCACAATATTTTACACCCTTCACAAAACAAATTTCAAATTTTTAGTCACTTTTATTTTGTCGTCTGCAAATGTTTTCGATTTTTGAACAAGCCAAGAATATTGTCATTTGGTAATGAGCTTATCAAGTTGTAAGCTATCTTACAATTTCTAAGAGGACAAGTTTTGAGTTTATCCAAAATTTAGAACATGTCAATAATTGAAAGCAACTGCACGTTACAAAATGAACCTTTAAAAAAAATCAAGGCTTGAATAACCCTGTGATAGATGGATCATTTTTCCTCTCCCTATTTCATTTTTCATCTTTATAACAACAGGTCCAATTATTATAGCCATCGGTAATGTCTCGTCAAAGCTTTCAAAATGAAATGAAAAAGTTCAACATTTTTTGTACGCTATAAAGTTAATTAAAGAGTGAAATGATGGTATTTATCTGTAAAAAAGTATGATTGAAACATCGTGAGAAAATGAAAAAAAAAAAAAGCTATTTACAAGCAATTTCTCATTTTGACACAATATTTTCAAAAAGTGTCTTACTAAAGTTTGTCAAAGTACAGGGTTATTTAGTAAAAGATTGAGAGAGGACAATTTTCACTTGACGCTAAATTTGACCATGTTACAGGGCTATTAAATTGCATTATCAAACAGATTAGATAGATGACCTTAACCCTTTCCCAAACAGGCCCTAGTTTTTATGTGTCTGCAGTACAAGTCTATTGAAAACACTGTGGGAAAAGGAGAAATTGCTTGCAACGAGCAATTTCTCCTTTTTCCACAATGTTTTCTACCCTTTTTGAGAACTTTCTGCAATTTTCTCCAAACCTAAAATTGTTGTCTGCAAACTCTTTCGGTTTGGAAAGGTTCAAAATTTGTTGTTTGGAAAAGGGTTAAACAGTGATATGTTTTACCAGAGGACAAGATTATAGTCTTGTACATTATTGAAAACATTAAAATTTTGCAGATGCAAAACCCTCAATGACTGAAATTTGTCTTGAAAACAGTAGGAAGTAATAAAGAAACAAGAGCTTTGCAAAGCTGGGCAAAATTGCCCAAAGAGGCTTTTAAATGAAATGGGTTAAGATCTGAAATGCCTGCAGATATCCAAATTTTAAAAGTCTTGTGTACAACTACACATCAAAGAAATTAATTTTGGTAAACTTTAGCTTATTCTGATGAAAACTGAAGGGGGAGTTGCGCACACAAGAAACTGCTGATAGACAGAAAGACATCCGGAGCCCTAACATAATTAGACCCTTATCCCTTTACCAAACAATCCCTGGTTTTTACAACCCCGAGATAAAAGCCTTTTAAAAACATTGTGAGAAAAGGAGAAAATGCTGGTGACCAGCATTTTCTCCTTTTCCCACAATGTTTTCTACCCTGCTGGAAGCAAATTTCAATTTCTGAGTTATGTTTGTCATGTCGTGTGCAAGTGCTTTCAATTTGAACCAATCTAAAATTTTGTTGTGTGGAAAAGGGTAAAAGGAGAAAATGCTGGGAGGCTGCGTAAGACACAAGCAGTATAAAAGGTACAAATTAGGTGTTCAAAGAATAGGTTGGGGGGGCTTGCAAATAGTAATTTATGCTTTTTATCTAATTAAATAAAAAAATGTTATCAAAATGAGAATATTATTGCCTGTTTGAAATTTGGTGAAGTATCAAAACCCTATGCATGTTTTAAGTTCTGCGAGAGCTAAAAATATTGTGAGACAAGAGGACCATGATGGTCCTATATCGCTCACCTGAGTACTAAGCAGCAAAGGTCTACAACAAAGACTATAATTACCAAATATTGAGGTACAAGGGCTAATGATGCTGAAACAAGAGCAGCAAATTGTCGCAAGATATGCAATCCCACCGCCAGCTGTAAAGGAGGTATAATAGTTGCAAAGGGCTGGCAATGCAACAAACAATTTGGCTTGAGACTTCAAAATTCCACTCTGGACAAGCAAACAATACTATTAAAATAAAGATCAAAGTGGAATTACTCAAAATCTATGCTAGGCAGAGTTATTGTTCTTGAACCGAGTATACTCGGTAATATCACAACAAACATGCATACCAATTTTGAAGTCTTTCCAACTTGAGATGACTTGAGTTATATTCCGAACAAGCATTCAATGCAGACTCATGTGAGATTTTATTGAGACAGACATTCTAACCAATTCTCAATTCAGTTTAGCAAGAAATGTGGTTTCAAGAGTGCTCACAAGAATATTTTTAAAGATTTCCCTCTTTATCTCTATGTGAAATCTAAGACCAACGACTTTCACACCAGGACCATAATTTGAAGTACTTTGGTAGAGGGCCACTAGATTATGCTACATGCCAAATATGAAAGCTCTAGCCCTTATGGTTTGGGAGAAGAAGATTTTCTAAGATTTCCTTCTTTATCGCTATGTGAATTCCGGGAACCCACAACATAGGGCCATTTTCAACACTAGGGCCATAATTTGAGGTATGTTGGTAGAAAGCCACTAGATGATGCTATTTGCCAAATATGAAAGCTCTGGCCATTACCGTTTGGGACAATAAAATTTTCTAAGATTTCCTTCTTTATCGCTATGTGAAATCCGAGACCTACAACATAGGGCCAATTCTTTACATCAGGGTCATAATTTGAAGTATTTTGGTAGAGGGCCTCTAGATGATGCTACATGCCAAATATGAAAGCTCTGGCCATTACCATTTAGACAAGAAGATTTTTAAAGATTTCCTTCCTTGTCTCTATGTGAAATCCAAGACCAACAACATAGGTTTCATTTTCACACCAGGGCCATAATTTGAAGTATTTTGGTAGAGGGTCACTAGATGATGCTGCATGCCAAATATGAAAGCTCTAGCCCTTACGGTTTGGACAAGAAAATTTTCTAAGATTTCCTTCTTTATCTCTTTGTGAAATCCGAGACCCCACAACATAGGGCCAATTTCCGCACTAGGGCGATAAAATGAAGTATTTCAGTAGAGGGCCACTAGATGATGCTACACGCCAAATATGAGAGTTCTAACCCTTACGGTTTGGGAGAAGAAGATTTTCTAAGATTTCCTTCTTTATCTCTATGTGAAATCTGAGAACCCATAACATAGGGCCAATTTCAACACTAGAGCCATAATTTGAAGTCTCTTGGTAGAGGGCCATTAGATGATGCTACATGCAAAATATGAAAGCTCTAGCCCTTACAGTTTTGGATGAGAAGATTTTTAAAGTTTTTTCACTCGGTTGCCATGGCAACCAGAGTTCTTCATGGAATTCAAATCTTAGTTTGACTGAAATCTGGTTGTTAGTTTAGGAGGAGAAGATTTTTTTTGTAATTGTGAACGGACGGACGGACGGACAGACAGACGGACGACGGACATTGATCGATCACAATAGCTCACCTTGAGCACTTCGTGCTCAGGTGA
The DNA here is from genome assembly GCA_943736015.1 of Tridacna crocea. NCBI lineage: Eukaryota > Metazoa > Mollusca > Bivalvia > Cardiida > Cardiidae > Tridacna > Tridacna crocea. The sequence goes on from OX031069.1 coordinate 26,090,196, forward strand.
GCTAAAAAGGAACAAATTCTGGGAACCAGAATTTTCTTCTTTTCCCAAAGTGTTTTCCACCCTTTCAAACACAAATCTCACCATTCAACCCACAATGACAATTGTTATCTTTAGTAACAATTGTTATCTTTCAGAACTTTCAAAGTAATAAATTCCCAAATGTTGTCAGTTTGCAAAGGATTAACTCAAGAGAAGCCTGTTGAAAACATTGTGGGAAAAGAAGAAAATGCTGGTAACCAGCATTTTCTTCTTTTCCCACAAAGTTTTCCACCCTACAAAGAAAAGATTACATCATTTTAGCCACTACGAGATTGTCCTCTGCAAATGCTTTTAATTTGGATAGATCTAAAATTTTGTCGTGAGGTAAAGGGTTAACATGCAAATGTCAAATTAATCAAAGCTGAAATGCAGTCACTGATACATGACATTGTATACATATTTAGATAGGAGGAAAAATCAATGTTGGGAAAAAAAAAGAGAGAAATGCTGGTTGCCTGCAATTTTTCCTTTTTCATCTTTTTCCTTTTTCAAAAGCAACCTTTTCCTTTCTAAGCTTTGTACAATCGTGTGATCATTTGCTCAAGAGATAAGAAGACAAAGCAACTGCTTCGTCTTTGCAACAAAACCAGAATTGTGTTAATTTACAATTACACATATATACAAAACAAACAGCTATGAATTACCACAGGTTTCTTCCAAGAACAGAGTAGTCAGAAATAACTTGAATGTTGTTGCATTTTCTAGGTTTTTTTTTCTCATCAAAAATAGTTTACAAAAAAAATCTTCAAACAGGATATGTCTATGATCATACTGCATGCTCACTGCTCATTTTTTCACCAAACAGGACCCAATTTCAAAATTGTCCAAGAAGAATAATAATCAATTTTAGTAACAAAAACAGTTTGTTTTGAAAACTGTCCACAAAAATGCTATATATGGGTTAATATCTATTTTTAAAAATGAACCATCTATTTAGAGAAGACCTTGAAACCGAGACAAGTTTTAAAGTACAATTCACTGCCACCACGATGAGTTGCTGTCACATGGTTGACCCAATATTTTGTTCACGTTACCTAACTGTGAGTTAAATTTGATATCCCTATATATTATTTTGAAACATGAATCCCTGAAATGTGGCTTATTGAACTTCTGTCACGATTTTGCCCCTTAACCCATTACCATACATTCAGAGTTTTAAAGACCCTGAGAGAGACTTTCAAAAGCATTGTGGAAAAAGGAGAAAATTCTGATAACCAGTATTTTCTCCTTTTTCCACAATGTTTTCTACCCTTCACAAAACAAATTTCAATTTTTCAGTCTCTTTTATTTTGTGTCTGCAAATGCTTTTGATTTTGACCATTCTAAAATTTTGTCATTTGGTAATGAGTTAACCCATTAATGTTCCTGAGAGAGACTTTCGAAAGCATTGAGGAAATAGGAGAAAATGCTGATAAGCAGCGTTTTCTCCTTTTTTAACAATGCTTTTTAACATTTCAGAGAAATGATGCAACTATTTAAGCTTTATTCGATGGTGTATCTGCACATGCATTCAATTTACACCAATCTATAATCAGAGCTCCAGATAGAGGGAGAGATTTTGATTTCAAAATTGAAAATAGTGATTATTCTCCACCAAACCCTAAGTTGTGGGTACTCATAAGAATCGTCTCGAGACGATTCTAATGAGTACCCACAACATAGGGTTTGGAGGACAATAAATGGATTTAGAATACCATCACTCTCCCTTATCTGGCGCCCTGTTTAATATTGCCTTGTGGTAAAGTGTGAACTCTTTTACTTCTGAACAAAACATTTTCACGCCAGAAACAAAATACAGTTCTGCTGCAAGAGGAATAGACAGTTCGGTTTAAGTCCGGGATAAAGTAGTGGACAGTGTAGATCTGAGATCAGACTGCATGTTTTGTGCAGTCTAATCTCTGATCTGCACTGTCCACAAAAGTTTCTACAGTGATCTACACTGTCCACAAAAGTTTGTAAAGTCACATAATTATGGTAAAGAAACAGTTGATCTTTAACAAACAATCCTGTGTTTTAATGACCCTTTGGAAAAGGCTTTTGAAAAACATTGCAGGAGAATAAAAAAAACAAAAAAATGCTGGTCTTAAACATTTTCTCCTTTTCCAACAGTTTGGTTTTCAATCCATCTAGGATGAAATCCAATCATTTACCAACATTTCATTTTGTTGACTGCAATGCTTGGTTTGTTTGCATGGTGTTAAACCGCTGTATTCAATATCACTTCAGGTACCGGTATATTGGCGGCAGATGCACCTATCCATGAAATAGAATTTTACAAACCGCTTACAAATAAAACAATTTAACATGAAGCAATAACCACAAATGTTAATTCGACTTTCCATTGTCAGGTGCTGGAATACAGCCTAAAACCTCTGATAATTGATTGGTCACACTGGAACTTTCTGTAAATAGTGTTTGTCTATGTTTATTAATAATAATAAATCATTACAGATCCTGCACAAATCCACAGAGGTATCAATGTTTACCTTCTACTTTTATTCGAAAGGTAACGACCTTGTTCTTTTTTTTTTTATCAAAAATGAAATGCTACAAGCAATTTGATTCATGCAGTTAGAGCTAGCTGCAACCAGTGAAAATGTGTATGGGAATGTTGAAATCAAGCTTGATCTGCCAAGGGTAGAGTAGCCTGGTGGATTGTCACCCTTAGCTTGCAAAGATGATGTTTATCAGTAACCTTCAAGAAAGCATGTGGCGCGGTCACATGATAAGTACAGGTAAATGATATTTAACCCATATTCTGCTATATAAATGAATCTTTCAAGTCGAAAGTAAAACTATTTATTTCCCTTTTTAAGGGAAGTTTTTTGGGAAAAATATCCCTAAACCCTTTACCACACAATGCCAACTTTTGACCACCCCGAGAAAGAAGCATTTTGAAAACATTGTGGGAAAAGGGGAAAATGCTGGTAACCAGCATTTTCTCCTCTTCCCACAATGTTTTCTCTCCTCTTCAATACTAATTTTGAACTTTCAGTCACTTTCAGTTTGCCGTCTGCAAATGCTTTCAATTTGGACCTAACTTTTGTCGTATGGTAGAGTTAATGGACAATCTAGATCCAGTTTCTAACTGCACACTCTGTGCAGTCTGATCTTGATCTACACTGTCCACAAAAGGCCCTTGAGTTACACTTAAAGCCACTGTGTTAAATCTTTTCAACCTCTTACAATACTAAGAAATTTCCTAGTACAGATAATTGTCCCCAAAGGCGATATTACTTTTTGACTGGTCACCTCTGGGTACAGAAACAATCCTGACAAAATCAGTTGAAAGTTCTGCACAGATTTTGTGCGCAAGTTTGAACTCTTATAATTTCGCAAATAGAGCACAAAACTAAGATGTAAACATACCTGTTGCTTGTGTATTCAATATTCCTTTGTTTGAAATATAAATACTTTCAATTTAAATGCTGAACAAAAAACATGTATTTCATCAGTTACTCAAGTTGTTTATGTTCCCGAAAACATACAAAATGGCTGCCACGCACTACAAATTTCATCAGTGATTTTCCCCAAGATAAACATGTTATAAACGACTTTTACAAGCTCTTTATGTAATGAATGGTTTAACAATTTATTTTTGGTCTTGTTTATTACTAAAAGTTAATTGCATTTTGCTGCAATACGGATAAAACTGACGAAACAGAAAGTCAGAGCAGCACTCTATATTTGCTACTGGAAAATTTACGATGGACTTGAGACGGTACTGTGTACAGTAAATGTCCAAATATGAAAAAGATCACTGTAGTGTCTCATTATTGAGACTATGAAATTTCCATGCCAGACTTATCCAACATGTCTCAAATATGTCAGTGGCACAGTACCTCTTTGCCTTTGGTTAAAAATATGGACATTTTATCCCATTACCACACAATCCCTACTTTTGACGACCCTCAGAAAGAAACCCTGAGAAAACATTGTGGGAAAAGGAGAAAATGCTGGTAACCAGCATTTCCTCCTTTTCCTACAATGCTTTCTACCCTTCACAAAACAAATTTCAAATTTTCAGTCACATTTATTTTGCCGTCTGCAAATGCTTTCAATTTGGACCAGCCTAAAACATTGTCATTTGGTAATGACTTAAACAATCCCCTAGAAAGAATGTTTTTGAAAACAATGTGAGGAAGGGAGAAAATGCTGGCAATTAGCATTTTCTCCTTTCCCACAATGTTTTCTACCCATCAAAAGACAAAAATGCTGGTAACCAGCATTTTCTTCTTTTCCAACAATGCTTTCTTCTCACTGAAAGCCAAAGTTTCTGTTTCTAGACCTTCTTTACTTTGTTGTATGCAACTGCTTGAATCTGGACAAATCCAACTTCATGGTATGATACAGTGCTAGACGTCTCTATGTACCGATATAAAATATCAAATTTGACATAATTCTTTACCACACAATCCAGACTTTTGATGACCAGCATTTTCTCCTTTTTCCACAATGTTTTCTACCGTTTTCAAATCAAATTTCAATTTTTGATTCACATCTATTTTGTCCTCTCCAAATGCTTTCAATTTGGACCAGTCAAAAATTTTGTTGTTCAGTAAAGATTTAAATAAGTCATAATTTTGCAGATGGTATTTTAACCCTAAGAGTGCCAAATAAACCCTTGTACCATTTTCAATCTAGATATAAGACCAATATAGTTTCAATTTTAAAGTTGATCTCTTCCAGAATAACTCAGTATTGCAGATAGTGTAGTTCAAGATCTCTTATGCTTCAATGGCTTAACCCTTTCCCAAACAAGCCCTTCTTTTTACGTGTCTGCAGTACAAATCTTCTGAATACACTGTGGGAAAAGGAGAAATTGCTCGTAACGAGCAATTTCTCCTTTTCCCACAGTTTTTTCTGCCCCTTCCGATAATTTTCTGCCATTGTTATGAAAGTTAAAATTGTCGTCTGCAAACTCTTTCAGTTTGGAAGAGTCTAAAATTTGTTGTTTGGGAGAGGCTTAACTCTTTACCAAACAACGAAATTTTAGACACGCCAAAATGCATTTGCAGATAACAAAATTAATTTGACCCACACACTGAAGTTTGTTTTCAAAATGGTAGAAAATATTGTGGGAAAAGAAGAAAATACTGGTGGTAACCAGCGTTTTCTCCTTTTCCCACAATGTTTTCAATAGGCTTCTATGGTGGTAAAAATCAAAGATTGTTTGGTAAAAGGTTAGAGCCAACAAGGCTCTCTGTTTGTCATGCATCCATCTATGTGTCTATGATAATTTTATTACCCACAGATTGATATGATGAACCCATTTTCGTTGAAATATCCAATGTTCTAATGATCCCGGGAAAAAGGCTTTTGAAAACATCATTGGGTAGAGAAAAAAAATGTAATTAGTATACTGATTCACAATAAACATAGACCAAATTTTTCTTTCTTATTCAAGCAAGTGTAAGTTTATTTCCAATACAAAAAAAAACTTTACTCACATCCTCTAGCAGTCTTCCTTCGACTCGAAGTTCCCAGGACGGTACTTGTTCTTCTCCGTCGTCACCTTCTGCCGGCTTGGCTGGGTAAAACGTGTTTGAAATGAAGATTCGCAACTTCCTCTTTTGCTTAAAATTGGAGAGAAAAACATGAGAGTTTAATTTCTTATGACAGAATCTTTTCTGTACAATAACTTGGATAAATCAACACTACTTTATGATACAATTGGAAATATTAATGGCAGACACATAATTTAATACCTCCAACCAGTTGCCTTGTTACTGGATTAGGGATGAACATTGTAGGAAAAGGTGGTAGCGACAATTGTGAGCATACCAACATTGACCACCATGTTTTCAACTCTTTCAAAGATAAATTCTATCATCTGAAGTATTATTTTATGGATTGCAACCCGCAAAAAGGGGCATTTGTAAAGTAAAATAGGGTAAAGTGTTGTCTTAGATCAACCTGTGCAGTCTGCGCAGGTTAACCCATTACCACACAAACCCTACTTTTGACGACCCTGAGAAAGAAGCCTTGTTGGAAAAGGGTAAAATGCTGGTAACCCAGCATTTTCTCCTTTTCCAAAAATGTTTTCAGTCAATTTCTACCCTTCACAAAACAAACTTCAAATTTTCAGTCAATTTTATTTTGTTGTTTGCAAATGCTTTCAGTCTGGACAAACCTAAAATATTGTCGTCTGGTAATGAGTTAATCCAAAATGGCACTTTTCATTTTTATATAATTTTGTTATTTATTAAAGTCTACTGAGGAACAAAAACTGATGTAGACTAAAGGTAAGCCTGCATGGACTGCCCAGGCTGATCCCAGACGATACTTTGCCCAAAAGCCCCTGTTTGTTGCAAGCCTTATAGTCCTCTAATGTAACATTTTGTTATCTGGTTTAGCACGACAGAAATTCACACTCCTGTACACCTATTTGACCAGTTGACCTAGATTTTTGACCTTAAATATTAATACATTTTCAAGCTTGATAAAGATATTGTAAAAGAAAAATAAAATAAGTTTTCATGCATATCTGACTAAAAATGCAACCATGAACTCTTTACCAAACAGCAAAATTGTAAACCAGTCCAAACTGAAAGCATTTGCAGACAACAATGTAAGTATAGCTCAAACATTGAAATTTGTCCTGGGAAGGGTAGAAAACATTATGGGAAAAGGAGAAAATGCTAGTTACCAGCATTTTCTCGTTTTCCTACAATGTTTTCAAAGGCTTCTTTCTCTATTTTGTTATCTAGTTTAGCAAGAAAGAAATGCACACTCCTGTTCACCTATTTGACCAGTTGACCTAGATGTTTGACCTTAAATATTAATACATTTTCAAGCTTGATTAAGATACTGTAAAAGAAAAATAAAAAAAGTTTTCATGCATTTCTGACTAAAAATGCAGCCATGAACCCTTTACCAAAAATTGTAAACCAGTCCAAACTGAAAGCATTTGCAGACGACAATGTAAGTATAGTTCAAACATTGAAATTTGTCCTGGGAAGGGTAGAAAACATTGCGGGAAAAGGAGAAAATGCTGGTTACCAGCATTTTCTCGTTTTCCTACAATGTTTTCAAAGCCTTCTTTCTCAGGGTCGTTAAAAGTCGGGATTGCATGGTAAAGAGTTAAAACACACACAAGGTAAAAATTGTCAATAAAAAATACACGGCAGACACAGAACCATCAAAAAACCGCATCAACAGCACTTTGTGTTTAGGTATGCTAATCAATGAATCTCTCTTTAAAATTTTCATACCTTCATTGGTCTCTTCAATGCTTCTTGGATATCAAGTCTCTTTCTGGTGATGGTTGCATCCAGTTTTCTTTCAAATGCAAGCAAGTCCATGTACGCCTGAGACTCCGGAACCAAATCTCTGACCTGTTAGAGAAAACATCCATCGGAAACTAATATGATTCTCAGTATTAAATCTGGGGCAATAGTCACAAACAAGCTTGTACTAATTACCAAACAACAATAAATTAGACTGGTCCAAATTGAAACCACTTGCAGATGACAACAATAACATGACTCAAAAATTGAAACTTTACTTTAGAAGAGTGAAAAAAAAGATACAATGCTGGTTACTAGCATTTTCTCCTTTTCCCACAGTGTTTTCAGAAGGCTTCTTGCTCTGGGTCGTAAAAACCAGGGATTATATGGTAACGGGTTAAACAACATTCAAATTCTTATACTAAATAATTTTTCAAAGGAGCACAATGCCAGATTTGTAAAAGAAAAAGTTAAGCAAGTCAGAAACTTGGTTGCTTTCTAAAATATGAGTAAAACTACAAATGCAAATTATGCAGACCGAAGAAAATAACAAGCTGATTCTGCACACACTCAAAAAAAAAGACCTGACTGCACTTCTGAAAGCTGAGGGCAAAGGTTTTAACATGTTACCACACAGCAATGTTCTAGACCAATCCAAACAGAAAGCATTTGCAGATGACAATTTCAAACCAGCTCAAATAACACAATTTTTCTTTTATAGGGTAGAAAACTTTGTGGGAAAAGGAGAACATTCTGGTTACCAGCATTTTCTCCTTTCCCTACATTGTTTTTAAAAGGCTTCTTCCGCAAGGTCATCAAAAGTCATTAATGTGTGGTAAAAGCTTAAAAACTTTGTAGAAAAAGAAGGAATTGCTTGTTACAAATAGTTTACTTCTTTTCCATATGTTTTCAAAGGCAGTCCAACTCGGGCAGCTTTGAATGTGGGATTATTTGATATGGTGTAAAACTCCTTACAAAATGACAAAACTGTAGCCTGGTCCAAATTGAAAGTATTTACAGACAACATAACAGACATGGCTGAAAATTCAAAACTTGTTTTGGGAAGGGTAGAAAACATTGTAGGAAAAGGAGAAAATGCTGGTTACCAGCATTTTCTCCTTTTCCTACAATGTTTTCAAAAGGCTCCTTACTCAGAGTCGTTCAAATCCCGGATTGTGTGGTAAAGAGATAAAGCAATGTCAAAGATTACAGGGATACATACCCTCTGTGGGAGAATCTTATCTGCCACTTTCTTCTTCTTTTTTCTAAAAAAAAAACAGAAACATCTACAACAAAAACTAAATCTGTTTTCACCAATCATTTTCACGAACAGTCTCAGTCATATTTTCAAGAATTTTCCATTTTTGAAAATTTTATAATTGGTTTATTCTGTCAGAAGTTGCGTTACTTTCTGAAGCTTGAATTAGACTAAGAATGCTCCAAACACTTGTTGGTAAATATAAACCCTGGAAAGAATCTTTGCCAAACAACAACATTTTAGACTGGTCCAAACTGAAAGCACTTGCAGACGACAAAATCAATGCAACTCAAAAACTGGAATTTGTTTCCAGCAGGTCAGAAATAGGAGAAAATGCTGGCTACCAACATTTTCTCCTTTTTCCCCACAATCTTTTCAACAGCTTTCCTTCTTAGGGTCGATAAAAATCGGGATTATGTGGTAAATAGTAAAAATCTTTGCCAAAAGACAACATTTTAGACCAGTCCAAATTGAAAGCACTAGCAGACGACAAAAGCAATGTAACTCAAAAACTAAAATTTGCTTCCAACAGGGTGGAAAACATTGTGGAACAGGAGAAAATAGTGGTTACCAGCATTTTCTCCTTACCCCAAAAAGTTTTCTACCCTATCAAAGACAAAAAACATCATTTGGGCTACATTTATTTTGTCATCCGCCAATGTTTCGAATTTCGACTAGTCTAAAATTTGTCGTTTGGTAAAGAGTTAAGAGGTTACATAAAATAGGCCAAAATCTCCCAGAACTGTAATTTTTCTACATGAAAAAAACATTTATCATTATCATGAAGTGTCAAATACTTTTCTATACATAGAGTGAAAATAATGCCCAGGGTAATGTGTTAACCCATTACCACACAAGAAAAGTTTAGACTGGTCCAAATTGAAAGCATTTGCAGACGACAAAATAAAGCTGTCTAAAAAATTGTAATTTGTTCTGGGAAGGGTAGAAAACACTGTGGGAAAAGGAGAAAATGCTGATTACGAGCATTTTCTCCTTTTCCCACAGTGTTTTCAAAAGGGTTCTTTCTCAGAGGCGTCAAAAGTAGGGATTGTGTGGTAATGGATTAATGGAAGTATACATACGCTTTTAGATGCTGGGCTGCTCTTGAATCTGCGGTCCGTTTCCTGTCCATAGGGGTACCCATACCCATAGGTGGGGGCATACCTGGCGACATTCCAGGTCTGGACATACCTGAAAACAGTAAGGCAGAAAATCATTAATTTGATGTTAACTGTACAAAGTTAAGAGACGGTCACACATTCATTTTTAAACTACATGTAAATGATATTTGTCACACATTCTCTTACCACAAGTAATATTTGAACAATTTTAAAAGATACATGATAAATCTTATATAAGACCAGCCCTCCACTAGGACCCTGATAGGTCCCCGATCGTAAAAATGACAGGAACTGGATGCTTCAGCACATCGTCGCAATGATCAGGAACCGTTCTTAGTGTTTCTTAAACCCATCTGGAAACATTCTTAGAGTGTCGGGGCCGATTCGGGATCAAAAAAGCTTTGGGATCCAAATTTTAAAAGTTTTAAAATTTGGACGCCGATCGTCGAGTTCGGGAAGTATCAGGACTGTCGGCATCCCTTCAGGGAACTTCAGCGATCATTCCAGACGTTCTGAAACACATCGCGCATTATCCGTCAGCATTCGGCAAGGTTTCTTATTCACTATGTCACCCCGAGGGGTTCAGGAAAGATAACTCGCCTTTATATACCTTGGCACTCACATCGCCAACATGTCAGCATTTATTCTTAAACGCCTCTGTATGTTCTGCAAGTGAACTGCAGCCATTCTGTGTGATCGGGAAACACTCGACCAACAATCCTGGACTGATCGGAATTTTTCTGTACTGGATCCACATACTTCGGTAGGATTTCGGCAACCTTTCGCATACTGTTCCGCGTATCACTGCCAAACAAGCCCCGTTTGCCAAGCTCCTCCCATTTTCATCCCTTAAGCTCCCCGAAATTAGCTATTTTTCATCTGTAACCCTTTGACAAGCAATCGGGGTTGAAGCGGAGGGCAGGCCTAAGAGAAATGGATATTTTCAGTTTGTAAAATTGTTATAATTATGATGGTAAAGCTAAATTGGTTCTATTTGTTTAACTTTTTACCACATAATCCTGACTTTTAGCAACCCTGGGAAAAAAAAGCCTATAGAAAACATTGTGGGATAAGGAGAAAATGCTGGTAACCAGCATTTTCTCCTTTTCCCACAAAATTTTCTACCCTGTCAAAGTCAGAAATCATCAGAATACCAAGATTTAATTTGTTGTCTGTACTACAGAATGCTCTGAATTTAGTCAAGTCCTAAAATTTTTTGTTTGGTAAAGAGTTAAAATGAAAGGAAGAATGACCTGAATAAAAACAAGAACAGTCATAAAGTGGGACCCTCATCTTGTCATTGAGGCAGCACAAGCAGAGAATGGAAATGATTTTCAAAACAAAGGTTCTTCTGTAACCTTGACATTTGACACATGTAACCCATATAACAATAGGGCACCTCCTTTGGTTATGAGCAAAACTTGTAAGAGTGTCAGGGACCTAGGTCAAACAGCCTTTGAGTAAGAGTATGGAAACAAAACCATAAATAGAATGAAAGACATAGGGGTACTGAGACCACACATTACATGTATAAGTTATTGATCATATATTTCATTTGTATGAAATTAAATCGGAGGGAGGCGAAGCCGACCGACTATTTAGTTTCATACAAATGAAATATATGATCAATAACTAACTTACAGTTTGCCCTACTTTCTAATTGACTGACAGCTAAGGATGGGTGGAAAGAGCCATACAAGAACGACAGAAAGCTCGGTTCGACACGCCTCTTTTGATTGACGGTTGTACGTACGTGCGTTTTCAATCGTACGGCGTTAAAACTGTTAAGTACTAAGGTTGTCCTTGAACTAGTTTCAGGACAATTGTCTGCAGTCAGGCTCATTCGGCATATCACGGGTGATGGTAGCCATCATATCCCTTGTCTGTATCTAGTGGATTGATATGCAGCAGATCGGTACATCCGGAAATACACCGTCAGGCTCCTCTTCCAAAAGAAAACTTTGGTTTTAATTTTCTATCGAAATCTTTCGAACCATATTTCAGGCGACAAACAATTCGTAGATCTACATTAATTTTTTCATCGATTCCGATTGAAGTTTTAACCGACAGATAGACAGATGTGAATAACTTCATCGAGGTCGTTTATGTCGTTGCTAAACTAATCACATTGGCCTGCATGTATAAGACCACGTGACTCGCAGTTCAAATGTAAACGACCGTTTTACGGACGAGATTACATGTAGGTACGGAATCGGCCGAATTTCATGCATTTTGAAGCGATAGATTCAGCAAATGGATGCATGCTTTGAGCCGGTTTACGATGAGAAATTTTATAAAAAAAACATATATTTTCCCCGACACAGGCGACGTCTCGCTAACACAACTGTGTACATATCCCTCTAAAGTGGCTCACTGCCCATGATCTGTTTCATTTTTAAACTATACCAGATAAGCCCTCTTTTTCACTGCCTTGAGGCAGAAGGCGCGTGAAAACATTGCGGGTAGAGGAGAAATTACTTGTAAGGAGCGTTTTCTCCTTTCCTGGTATGTTTCTTTTTTTCTTTCCACAGACAAATCCTCTAATTTGAGCAAGTACCAAGTTGTTGTCTGCAAACGGTTTTAAAATTGGATCCAAGCCAAAATTCCCAGCCTGGTAAAGAGTTCCTTACCAGGGTCGTTAAAACCAGAGGTTATTTGGTAAAGGGTTAAATACCACGTGGTCAAGTACGAGTTGTTAAGTCCCGATATTCACGTGGAAATTACGTCACTTTTTTGGTGATGATGCATTTAGTTAGAATAGTCCCCACCCCTTTTACTAAAGTGTATGCATTAGATTGGTATTTACTCTACAAAGACCAGCTAAAATACTGTGGGCGGAGCTTTTCGTTAACCGGGATACAACTGTATATAGGTCAACCATTTAATGATTAAGTGGTCACATATTGCAACATATTGAGTCTGTATGGAATTAAATCGAGCAGTTTTGAACGAAATCCGGCGTTTTCATTGGTTTAGAAAGTAGGGCAAACTGTAATATACATTATTCCAACAATTTGCTGATTTAACTCTTTACCACACAAGAAAATTTTAGACCAGTCCAAATTGAAAGCATTTGCAGACGACAAAATAAATGTGACTGAAAAATTAAAATTTGGTTTGGGAAGAATAGAAAATATTGTGGGAAAAGGAGAAAATGCTGGTTACCAGCATTTTCCCCTTTTCCCACAATTTTTCAAAAGGCTTCATTCTAAGGGTTGTTAAAAGTTGGCATTGTTTGGTACAGAGTTAACCCTCTACTACCAGCATTTTCTCCTTTTCCCACAATGTTTTCTACCCAGCTGGAAATAAATTTCAATTTTGGAGTTGCGTTTATTTTCTTGTCTGCGAGAGCTTTCAATTTGGAGTCTAAAAGTTTGTTGTTTGGTAAAGAGTTAATATGTACGTAGAATATGAACCAAAGGAATATCCTGTCAATGTAATTTTCCTGCTACTCGTAACAGGTACTTGCAACTTCTTTGATAGTTGATTGTATGGTGTTTAACCCATTACCACACAATCCCTACTTTTGATGGCCCTGATTTAGAAAACATTGTGGGAAAAGGAGAAAATGCTGGTAACCAGCATTTTCTCCTTTTCTCACAATGTTTTCTACACTTCAGAAAAAAAAATATAGTTTTCAGTCACTTTAATTTTGTCGTCTGCAAATGCTTTCAATTTGGACCAGTCTAAAATATTGTCATTTGGTAATGAGTTAACATCATTTTCAACATTATTTCAGTTATATGGCCACAGCCAGTGCATCTATCCATGCATTGCTGGAGTTTCTTTTACCAGTACTTAGCACAATTTTCTTTCCAAGGCACTGGCTGCTTTCCCACATGATCATCTTATAAATAATGGTCAGCAGTGGGGGAGGAATTAATCCTGTCATAGTGACAATCATCAATGTCAGAAAGAAAGTGGCCAAGTCAAGGGTCGTCGTCGGGGACCCATGTACTCAAGTCCTGCATCCGACCGACTGAGCTACTGGGGCTCGAAACTTCTTTCATGGAAAAATTTTGTGATCCTGGGACATTTTCCTGCCCAGCTTGAAGCAACTAGAAGCCCTAAGGAGCCTATTTTATAATATTATTCTGTATTTATTTGAGCTCTATAAGCAAAAATTTTGCAAAAAAGAAAAGCCATTCAGTGCAAAGCATCAGCTCATGCTTCAACATGCATTCACGAAATTGTCAAAAAATTCAAAAAAGCGCATCAAACTGCCCTTTACCACACAACAAAATTTCCGACTTCTCCTAATTGAAAGCTCCTTCAGATGATACATCAAGTTTTGCTCAGTTACCGAGATTTGTCTTCCAAAGGATAGAAAACAGTGTTGGAAAAGGACAAAATGGTGTCAACCCTTTCCCAAACGACAAATTTTTGACTCTTTCAAACTCAAATACTTTGCAGACAACAATTTCAAATTTGATAAAAATGGCAGAAAATTCTCTAAATGGGTAGAAAACACTGCAGGAAAATGAGAAATTGCTTGTCACTAGCAATTTCTCCTTTTCCACAATGTTTTCAAAAGACTTGTACTACAGACACGTAAAAACAAGGGCTTGTTTGGGAAAGGGTTAGTCACCATTTTCTCCCTTTCACACAATGTTTTGGAAAGGCTTCCTCCGGGTCATTAAAACAATGTATTGTTTGATATAGGGCTACACCTTGAAACAATCCTTTCAAAAGGTGCCCACCCTTTCAGTGACAAACAATATCAATTCCAGTCATTTACAAAATTGTCTTCTGCTTCAACTACATAACAAACATTTGCAAACAGAATCTGTCTCATGTGGTAAGTTTCATCTCTGAATGGGTAGCAAACATTTATGCAAGACGAATAAAGGCTGGTTACCAGCAGCTACATTTTCTATTTTTCCCACAATGTTTTCAAAAGCCCTCCTTCCTAACTCTTTACCAAAGTTTACAAATTTTTGGACTGGACCAAATTCAAAGCATCTGCAGACAAAAATCAAATCTTGTTCATATGATGGTGAATCTTACTTTGATAGGGTAAAAAATATTGTGGGAAAAGTAGAAAACGCTGGTTCTTCCATGTTTGCAAAAGGCTTCAACCTTAGGGACATTGAAAGTGGGGACTGTTTGAGAAAGGGTTAACCCATTACCATACAATCCCTACTTTTGACGCCCTGAGAAAGAAGCCTTTAGAAAACATTGTGGGAAAAGGAGAAAATGCTGGTAACCAGCATTTTCTCCTTTTCCCACAATGTTTTCTACCCTTCATAAAACAAATTTCAAATTTTCAGTCACTTTTATTTTGTTGTCTGCAAATGCTTTCAATTTGGACCAGTCTAAAATATTGTCGTTTGGTAATGGGTTAATCCAGACATAGTTTACCAACTTTTAAAGCAAAATGACCTTGCACTTGGTAAAAAATAAATAACGTGATATGCATGCTATGTCCAAATAAACAAATTTAATGGGCACAAAAAATAAAAGAAAATTATTCAACTGCAAACGAAAAATTTGAGCCATGCTCTGGCAAAAGGGCGTTTAATTCATCTCTGTGCTGTACTCTATACAGACTGTAATAACAGATCTATTAACCCATTACAAAACAACAATATTTCAGACTGGTCCAAATTGAAAGCATTTGCAGACGACAAAATAAAAGTGACTGAAAATCTAAAATTTGTTTTGTGAAGGGTAGAAAACATTGTGGGAAAAGAAGAAAATGCTGGGTACCAGCATTTTCTCCATTTCCCACAATGTTTTCTAAACGCTTCTTTCTCAGGGGCGTCAAAAGTAGGGATTGTGTGGTAATGGGTTAAAACCCAATTTGTCTAAAAATTTACTGAATCCTGAGGTAAAATGCTCCTTGGACATGCAGAAAATTTACCATAAGCAAAACTGCTGACACTGGTCAGCCTGCACACACTGCACAGGCTGATGTGGGCTGATACTAGATGTATTTGCAGATGGATAACTCCACCCCCATTTCACAGAGTATAGCTCAGATTTAAGCTTCAACATGTAACCAGTATGGAGCCCTTGATTGCTACAATCAACCCTAAGGCCCCTAAGCATGGTTCTGACCATCTGCATCAAGTGTAGATCAAGATCAGACTGCACAGAATGTGCAGTCTGATCTTTGATCTACACTGTTAAGAAGATAATATTCCCTCCCGGTAAGAAGATATCATTCCCAAAGTATAACTTTGAACAAGAAGACCATGATGGTCCTATATCGCTCACCTGAGTACTAAGCAGCAAAGGTCTACAACAAAGACTATAATTACGAAATATTGAGGTTCAAGGGCTAATGATGATGAAACAAATTGTCGCAAGATATGCAATCCCACCGCCAGTGGTACAGGAGGTATAATAGTTGCAAAGAGCAGGCAATGCAACAAACAATTTGACTTGAGACTTCAAAATTCCACTCTGGACAAGATAAAGATCAAAGTAGAATTACTCAAAATCCATGCTAGGTAGAGTTATTGTTCTTGAACACAGTACTCTGTAATATCACAAAAAACATGCATACCAATTTTGAAGTTGTTCTTACTTGAGATGACAAAGTTATATTCTGAACAAGCATTCAATGCAGACTCATGTGAGATTTTATTGAGACAGACATTCTAACCAATTTTCAATTCAGCTTTGAAAGAAATGTGGTCTTGAGAGTGCTCACAAGAAGACTTTTTAAGATTTCCATCTTTATCTCTATGTGAAATCTGAGACCAACAACATAGGGCTTTCACACCAGGACCATAATTTGAAGTATTTTGGTAGAGAGCCACTAGAAGATGCTACATACCAAATATGAAAGCTCTAGCCCTTATGGTTTGGGAAAATAAGATTTTCTAAGATTTCCTTCTTTATCGTTATGTGAAATCTGAGAACCCACAACATAGGGCCATTTTCAACACTAGGGCCATAATTTGAGGTGTATTGGTAGAGGGCCACTAGATCATGCTACATGCCAAATAGGAAAGCTCTGGCCATTTCCATTTGGGACAAAGAGATTTTTAAAGATTTCTTTCTTTATCGCTATGTGAAATCCGAGACCCACAACATAGGGCCAATTCTTTACATTAGGGACATAATTTGAAGTACTTTGGTAGAGAGCCATTAGATGATGCTACATGCCAAATATGAAAGTTCTGGCCTTTACCATTTGGACAAGATGGTTTTTAAAGATTTCCTTCCTTGTCTCTATGTGAAATCCAAGACCAACAACATGATTTTAATTTTCACAACAGGGCCATAATTTGAAGTTTTTAGTAGAGAGTCACTAGATGCTGCTGCTTGCCAAATATGAAAGTTCTAGCCCTTACGGTTTGGGACAAGGAAATTTTCTAAGATTTCCTTCTTTATCTCTTTGTGAAATCAGAGACCCCACAACATAGGGCCAATTTCTGTACTAAGGCAATAATTTTAGTAGAGGGCCACTACATGATGCTACATGCCAAATATGAGAGCTCTAGCCCTTACGGTTTGAGACTTGAAGATTTTCTAAGATTTCCTTCTTTATCTCTATATAAAATCTGAGAACCCACAACATAGGGCCAATTTCAAGACTAGAGCCATGATTTGATGTATTTTGGTAGAGGGCCATTAGATGATGCTGCATGCCAAATATGAAAGCTCTCGCCCTTACAGTTTTGGACGAGAAGATTTTTTAAGTTTTTGCACTCGGTTGCCATGGCAACCTGAGTTCTTCATGGAATTCAAATCTTTGAAGTTTTTGAAAGTGCATCACCTAGGGATCATTTCTGTGAAGTTTGATTGAAATCTGATAGTTAGTTTAGGAGTAGAAGATTTTTTTGTAATTGTGAACGGACGGACGGACGGACAGACAGACGGACGACAGACATTGATCGATCACAATAGCTCACCTTGAGCACTTCGTGCTCAGGTGAGCTAAAAAGCAATATCTGGCTAAGCTATATCTGGCTTTTAATTTTCATCATGAAAGTCTTATTTTATTTATTTAGCAGTGAAAGTGTTAAGCCCAGAGCTCCAGCTAAAAGGAGTGATTTTGATTTCAAAATTGAAAATATTTATTACTCTACACTAAACTCCACATTGTGGGTATTCATTAGCATTGTCTCATCGAGGCGATTTGAATGAGTACCCACAACATAGCGTTTCAAGGAGAAATAATGATTTATGAATATCATCACTCCCTCTTATCTGGAGCTCTGGAACTTAAGCCTATAATAAAGGGGACACTTTCTGTATATTACTTACCAGGGCTTGTATTCACCAACGATTCTAAACTCTTTACCACACAACAAAATTTTAGACTGGTTAAAATTGAAAGCATTTGCAGACGACAAAAAAAAGGTGACTGAAAAATTGAAATTTGTTCTGGGATGGGTAGAAAACACTGTGGGAAAAGGAGAAAATGCTGGTTACCAGCATTTTCTCCTTTTCCCACAGTGTTTTCAAAATGCTTCTGTCTCAGGGGCATCGAAAGTAGGGATTGTATGGTAATGGGTTACGAGCCTCCTTTGTCTTATTCTCCAAAATTTTTCTACATTTGTAAGCAACACAATTTCTGATTGGCTAAACCCAATTTGGTTTAGCCAAGCAGAAGTTGTGTTACTAACCAATTTAGAAAACACTGGAGAATATGACTGAGAATATTCTCAAGAATCGTTGGTACAGAATTTTGGACTTGTTCACATAAAAATTAATATCGAATAACCGATAACACAATTCAAATAATGGAATTAGTCTTAGGAAATGTAAATACCATTGTGAGGAGAGGAAAAATTGCTGGTAAACAGCATTGTCCTATCTTCCTGCAATGTTTCAGAAGCCAAAAACCTCAAGAGTCTTTAATCCTTTACCAAACAATCCCTCCTTATTATGAACCTGAGATACAAGGCTTTTAAAAACATTGTGGGAAAAAGAGAAAATGCTGGTAACCAACATTTTCCTCCTTTTCCCACAATGTTTTCTACCCTGTCTGGAAACAAATTTCAATTTCTGAGTTACGTTTGTCGTCTGCAAGTGCTTTGATTTTGGACCAGTCTAAAATTTTGTCGTTTGGTAAAGAGTTAAAACATAATAATATCACGCTAATCCATATTGAAAGCATTGACAGATGACATAATTTATAATGTGACTGCACTGCTGGAATAGGTCTTTCAATGGTAGGAAACCAACTACTATTGTCTCCTTTGCCCATTATTTGATGTGTGATGAAAATAAAAACCTAGCTATTGCAATTTTAAAGTTGTATATTTGTCTAGAGCATTCTGACCATATCCATTTTTAATTGTAGCTTGAGGATCAGACTGCATGTTCTCTGTAGTCTGATCTTGATCATTAAAGGTACAAAAACGCACTAGAAAATTGCATGAAGCAATCTAAGCATTAAGCCATAGAGCACCAAATGAACAACATGGACATTTTCAATTTAGAAGAAGGTTATTCAAGTACCAAAGTTTTATTACTACTCTCCTAACAGTACAAACTAGAGCTGTCAGTGACTGTGACTCAATACCCCCACCAGCACTTCGACAGAAAAAAGTGTCAAGTTCAAGGGGAGATAATTCCTCAACCAGGAAGAGTTGATACTTGAAAATTGCAAATCTTCAATATATGATCAATATACATGTAAAATTATGCGTAAAGTTTCAATACAATTTTAAGGAAAATTGTAGTAGGAGTTCAGGACACAAATTTACTAGTATTTTGTACACAGACGGACACACAGATGTACTGACAGACACATGGATATACAGGCTGATTCCAGTATACCCCCCAAAATATTCGTTTTGCTGAGGTATATTCGTTTTGCGGGGGTATACAAAGACACTAAAGTTCTAAGATAAGACTGCAATTTTTGTGCAGTCCTATCTCAATCTAAACTAGACTGATGTAAACATAACTAAACTTTTCAGCTGCACTCTAGTGAATAAGAAAAATAAAGACTATCACAGCGAAACGTAGCTGGCATTCCACATTGCAGGCATGAAACTTACCAATCTCCTTTGTTTTAGAGGACCCTGAAATGTGTTACATCAGTATTGTAGAGCTATTATAAGATGTATAACAATGACATAACATTTCCATCAAAGTACATAACTAGAAAAGGCCTTTGTTAAATGGCTTGAAACATGCAATAAAGGGGACAATTGCGTAAAGTGTCGTCTTGGATCAACCTGCGCAGTCCACACAGGCTTATCCAAGATGTCAATTTACAACTACATTAGATTTAGTGCTACAGAACGCAAATGTCAGTATGCCCCGTTTTGCGTTCTGCAGGTCAAATTACAAGTCTGTGGAAGGTATTAGAGAATCCATTTTTGTTCATTTCCAGTAACAAGAACCTTATTCTTGAAATTTTATTCTTGAACTGAAGCTCTTTGGTTAATCCTGAGAATCATGATGTTTCTCTGTGTTAAATTTCATTAGCCTTCCTCACAGGCAGTTGAAGTTAGACTCTATCAATTTTGTTTTTCTTCTATTTCTAGTAAAATAAAAGCATGATCTTCACTTCAGCTTTAAACTCAATTTACAATATGCATATCATCACCTCTGACCATGTAAAGTTTCATGAAAGTAACAAGAAATTGTCGAGGGGGTATAATAATCATAAAGGGCAGGTAATGCAACAAACATGTTTACCAAGTCTCAAGTCAATTTGACTTGAGGTGACATAATTTCCATTCCAGACAAATCCTGTTTCATTGACCTGATTTCAACTCAAATGACCCCAAATTACTGACAGTGATGCATTTGTCCAAAATCTACAACATCTATGAAATTGAAACTTACCAATCTTGCGGTTTTTTTTTTAAAATTACATGTTTTATTTTAGATAAAAGTGGTTTTCTGGAAATATATTCATAGAATAAGACTGGTTTACACATTATTGTCGTAAGTACATCAGATATGTGTCTCATAAATATGGGCCCAGTCAAAGTCTTGTTAGGCTCTCTGTACTTCAAAGCTTATTTCACGCAACTTCCGGAAGAGAAGGGTACATAATTATTTCCAGTCTGTTCTGCTTGAAGAAAATAATGCCATAATGAAGTAAAGAAGCTTTTTCTTTGTCTGCTCTTCTACAGCTGCCGATCAAACCATGCCAGTCAGCAATTTGCACAAGAATGTTTTGTCTGTCTAAATTTGCAATCAAGCATTCTGTCAGAAATGGATGACAGACTTTTACTTTCTTGGAGTTAAAAGCGGAAATGCATAGTAATCATTACTTGACGACGAAGAGACTCATTCACATTGACCTTAGTTTACAAAATGACCCTCAACTAGCAAGGCAAGGGGTCAAAATGGCACCTATTTTTTAAAGCTGAGGGGAAACCTTGTTTCAAGGGATGATAAACAAATATGACGACTGTTAACCATTTACCACACAATCCCTACTTTTGATGACCCTGAGAAAGAAACCTTTGGAAAACATTGTTGGAAAAGGAGAAAATGCTGATAACCAGCATTTTCTCCTTTTCCAACAATGTTTTCTACCCTTGCCATACCAAGTTTTTAGTTTTTCAGTCACCTCTATTTTTTTTGTCTGCAAATGCTTTCAATTTGGATAAGTCTAAAATTTTCTCATGTGGTAAAGAGTTTGACTTGCATAAAGTATGAGCTAGGGCTCAGTTATATTTGACTAACCCTCGTATCTTAACTAGTCAGTATAATGTGAGTGATATTAGGTGCAGCTGTTAAGTGCAAAACACAATCATACTGCACAAGACCTGAAATCTGATCTCTGACCAAAAGTTAAGTAAAAAAGAAGATTTTTTTGGACAAAAAAAACTTTTAGTTTGCAAAGTTTAGGACCAATGACATTTATCCCACTATAGTTAATCTGAAAACCAACTGACTGTTTTACTGTTTTTCACACCTATGTAATGCCCTCTACTTTCTGTGTAGATCAAGATCAGACTGAACAAAAAATGCTGTTAGATGTTGGATCTACATTGCCTGCTATGCGGAGACATTTCAACAAAGGTCAGCATTGAAGCCCCAAATATTTAGGTATTCTTGTGTGACGAAATCTTGAGAATGATAATCGTATACTGTTATAAAATCCCTGTGTCCTTCCACATGATAATTTTGACCTTTTCCCAAAATGCATGTAAAAGTTTATTTTCTCAGAATTGTTAAAAACACTTGATTGTATGGCAAAAGTTTATTTAGGGTCATTTCAAGGTGTTAACCCTTTCCCAAACGACAAACTTTAGGACTAGACCAAATCGAAAGCATTTGCAGACGACAATTCAACTCTTGCTGAAAAGATGATTTCTGTCTATGATAGGGTAGAAAACATTGTGGGAAAAGGAGAAAATGCTGGTTACCAGCATTTTCTCCTTTTCCCACAATGTTTTCAAAAGGCTTCTATTCCCAACCAGTAAAAACCAGGGACTGTTTGGGAAAGGGTTAAAGTTGCTCTTTCATACCCCTTAAACGATTTTATAATAGCACGTGCACTTGAACATACATAGGTTATTTGAGAATAAGTACTCTTGAGACACAAATGTTCCTTAAAAGTGCCTCATAGCAGCCTTATACTCAGCAAAGCTCCAGATAGAGGGAGTGATTTTGATTTCAAAAGCAATATTAATTTTTCTCCTCTACACTCCTCTATACCCTATGTTGTGGCTACTCATTAGAATCATCTCATTGAGATGATTCTAATGAATACCCACAACATAGGGTTTCAAAGAGAAATAAAGGATTTAGAACTCTATCATTCCCTCTTATCTGGAGTTCTGCAGTTATAGTAAAATGATCTTCAACTTCTCTATAAATAAATTAGAAGTTCTAATGTCAAGGCAGTATCAACTAAAAGTACCTAAAAACACTACGATATTTTTATCTTCATTTCATGTTTTAAATAAGACTGAAGATCAAGCGTCAAGGCAGACGTGGATAAAAATAGAATTGCCTGCCAATCAAAATAATGGGAGTGCACTTTTCTGCATTCTTTCTACCTGACAAAAAATTCAGACTCCCAAAAGTTGAATGTACTTGCAGTCAACATATTCTGGGTGTCTTAAAGGAAATTTGTCCGTTAACTCTGTACCACACAATCCCAACTTTTAACTACCCTGAGAAAGAAGCCTTCTGAAAACACGGCGGAAAAAGGAGAAAATGCTGGTAATCAGCATTTTCTCCTTTTCCCACGATGTTTTCTTTCCTTCCCAAAACAAATTTCAACTTTTCAGCCACTTTTACTTTCTAGCCTGCAAATTCTTTCAATTTGGACTAGTCTATAATTTTGTCCTTTGGTTAAGAGTTAAGTCTTTACCACACAGTCCTGACTTTTTGCAACCCTAAGAAAGAAAGCTATTGAAAACATTGTGGAAAAAGGAGAAAATGCTGATAACCAGCATTTTCTCCTTTTTCCACAATGTTTTCTGCCTTTCCAAAACTAATTTTGGTTTTTCAGTTATATCTATTTTGTTCTCTGCAAAAGCTTTCAGTTTCGACCCGTTATGTATTTTGTTGTTCAGTAAAGAGTTAACTCTTTACCAATTAATCATGAGTTCTAACCACCCAGAGAAAAAAACATGAAAACATTGTTGAAAAAGGAGAAAATACCTGTAACAAGCATTTCTTCCGCTTTCCAGAATGTTTTCTATTTTTCTAACAAAAAATCTCATTACTTGCATCATTTTTACCCGTTACCACACAAAATTTTCTTTAGACCTATTCAAATTAAAAACATTTGCAGATGACAATTTCAAAGTGGATCATATGGTATAATTTTGTTTTGACAGGGTAGAAAACTTTGTGGGAAAAGAAGAAAATGATGGTCACCAGCATTTTCTCCTTTTTCTACAATGTTTCCAAAAGGCTGCGTCCTCAGGGATGTTAAATTGTCATTGAGTGGTAAAGAGTTAAAGTTTTAAGTTGTTGTCTGCAAATGCTTTGAATTTAGACTTGCTTTCTAATCACCTATTAACTCTACCTGTGTCACACAATCCCTACTTTTAATGACCCTGAGAAAGAAGCCTTTTGAAAACACAGTGGGAAAAGGAGAAAATGCTGGTAACCATTTCTCCTTTTCCCAGAGTGTTTTCTACTCTTCCCAAACCAAATTTTATTTTTTCAGTCACCTTTATTTTGTCATTTGCAAATGCTTTCAATTCGGACTGGTCTAAAACTTTCTCATGTGGCAAAGAGTTAAATTGTTCAAAGGTTAAAAATTGTGGTGGAAGGAAGACATACTGGTAACCAGACTATTTCTTTCCTCTTTAACCCCTTACCACATACTGATGACTTTTAACACCCCTGGAAAAGAAGCCTCCAGAAAACAATGTGGAAAATGTTTACAAAAGCTGTTTCATAGTCATAAAAACCAGGGATTATTTGTTAAAGGCTTAACCCTTTCCCAAACAAGCCCTGGTTTTTACTGGTTTGGAATAGTAGCCTTTTGAAAACATTGTGGGAAAAGGAGAAAATGCTGGTAACCAGCTTTTTCTCCTTTTCCCACAATGTTTTCTAGCCTATCATAGACAGAAATTATCTTTTCAGCAAGAGTTGAATTGTCGTCTGCAAATGCTTTCAATTTAGTCTAGTCCAAAAGTTTGTCGTTTGGGAAAGGGTTAAAGGACATTATGTAAGGGGACTATTGCAGAAACATGAGAGCCCAGGAAAATGCCCTAACCACATCACAATTACTTCAGTACATGCATAAATTCTGAGCAGGTCCTTTTGAGTTTGAGAAAGTTTTGATTTCCTTATCAGACTACAGGAGAACTAGAAGGCCCTGAAGGGCCTGAATATGCTCTACTGGCAGAGATTTTGCTTTTAAATCAAGCATACATTAGGAATTCATTATGCAAAGAGACAAAAAATTGACATTTTCAACTCAAAATGGCTACTTTTCCATTACTGTTTGTTGATTTTTTTCAAACTCAACAGGGTTAAAAAGCTATTGATGGGATAAATAAGCTGAAAAATTCACAAAAATCTGATCACAAATAAATACTTTACCATGTAAACAAGCAATGAAATTGTTCAACTTGAAATGACTACTTTTCCCATACTGTTTGTTGGATGTTTTTCAAAATCAATAGGGTTTAACCTATTGATGATATAAACAAGCTTTGCAAATTTCATGAAAATCTGACCTCAAATGCAGACATTATCACATAAACAAGAAATGAAAGTTTTCAACTTCAAATGGCTACTTTTCCCATACTGTTTATTAGTTTTTTTTTCAAAATCAATAGGGTTGGAGCTATTGATAAGATAAACAGACTCTGCAAGTTTCATGGAAATCTGACCACAAATACAGACTTTATCCCATAAGTAAGAAATCAAAATTTTAAACTTGAAATGGCTACTTTTCCCATACTGTTTGTCGGATGTTTTTCAAAATCAATAGGGTTAAAGCTATTGATGAGAAAAACAAACTGTGTAAGTTTCATGAAAATCTGACCAAAAATGAAGACTTTATCGCGTAAACAAGAAATGACGGTTTTAAACTTGAAATGGCTGCTTTTCCCATACTGTTTGTCAGATTTTTCTCAAAATCAATAGGGTTGAAGCTATTGATAAGACAAACAAACTCTGCAAGTTTCATGGAAATCTGACCACAAATACAGACTTTATCCTGTAAACAAGAAATGGAAATTTTAAAACTGAAATGGCTACTTTTCCCATACTGTTTGTCAGATTTTTTTTCAAAATCAATAGGGTTAAACCTATTGATGAGATAAACAAACTTTGTAAGTTTCACGAAAATCTGACCAAAAATGAAGACTTTATCGCGTAAACAAAAAATGAAGGTTTTAAACTTGAAATGGCTACTTTTCCCATACTGTTTATTGGATTTTTTTCAAAATCAATAGGGTTGAAGCTATTGATAAGATAAACAAACTCTGCAAGTTTCATGGAAATCTGACCACAAATACAGACTTTATCGCGTAAACAAGAAATGGAAATTTTAAATCTGAAATGGCTACTTTTCCAAAATTGTTGGTTGGATTTTTTTCAAAATCAATAGGGTTAAAGCTATTGATGAGATAAACAAACTGTGTAAGTTTCATGAAAATCTGACCAAAAATAAAGACTTTATCGCGTAAACAAGAAAAAGACTAACGGACGGACGGACGGACGGACAGACGGACGGACGGACGGACGGACGACGGAAACCACGCCATGACATAAGCTCTGCTGGCTGAAAGCCAGTAGAGCTAAAAATCATATCCCTCCTGCACTGTTCTATTATCTGAAATTTTGCTACTTTTTCCTCTGCTATTTACTTCATGTATCAGTATGAAACAGTGTTCAAGGTCTGCTGCCTACCAATAATTTAGGTACGTTACCTGCCAATGGATGTGGAGCCAACACTCCATGTGGTATTCCCATTCTTGCAGGGACACCCGACATTGGGGGGCCTCCCCCAGGGTGCCCTGGTCCGGGACTGAACCCTGGTCTTGGCGGACCCTGGAAAGACAACAACAAAAAGTATAATTACCTATGGCTAGTTCTAACTAATTAATCCATAACTGATTCCTAGATCAGTAGATGGAAATATTAACCCTTTACCACACACGACGACTTATGAAGACCCTGAGATAGAAGCCTTTTGAAAACATTGTTGGAAAAGGAGAAAATGCTGGTAACCAGCATTTTCTCCTTTTCCCACAATGTTTTCAAGAGGCTTCTTACTTAGGGTCATTAAAAGTTGGGATTATCTGGTAAAGGGTTTAAGGTAAACCAAAAAACAGCATTTAATACTTTATCACATGGCAAAATTTTGGACAAGTCCAAATTGAAAGCATTTGCAGACGACATATCAAGTGTGGCTCAAATGATTGGGTTTGTCTCTGATAGGGTAGAAAACACTGTGGGAAAAGGAGAAAATGCTGGTTAAAAGCAGTTTTCCCCTATGGTACAATCTTTTCAAAGGGCTTTTTCCTTTGGGTCTTTTAACCCATTACCACACAATCCCTACTTTTTGACACCCCTGACACAGAAGCCTTTAGAAAACATTGTTGGAAAAGGAGAAAATGCTGGTAACCAGCATTTTCTCCTATTCCCACAATGTTTTCTACTCTTCACAAAACAAATTTCAAATTTTCAGTCACTTTTATTTTGTTGTCTGCAAATGCTTTCGATTTGGACAAGCCTAAGATATTGTCGTTTGGTAATGAGTTAAAGTCGTCCTTATGTGGTAAAGGGTTAATCTGTCGCCATGTCATATCTAGCATTAACTATGTTAAGCTGAAATTTGTTTCAATAGGTAATCAGCACAGCACTGTAAAATTGAGCTTTAATGCATACTTGTCCATTTTCTAGGACAGTGACTGATTTTGACCTCTTGAGGGATTTCTGTTAAATCCAGAAAAGCTATTAAGAGGCCAAGTTCACCACACATAAAACTTGTCCAGAATTTAGGAAAATCTGTTCATATAAAAGAGACAGTTGTCCTCTCTTAATATTTTGGAGCACCTGATAAACAAAACTGGCCATTTTAAGTCTTGAAACAAGGATGAAGGCTTTTGAAAACATTGGGGGAAAAGGAGAAAATGCTGGTAATCACAATCCTTTTCCCAAAATGTTTTCTAACTATTCAAAGACAAGTATCATTATTTGACAATATGTTAATTTTCCTTCGTGAATTTCATCAATGTAGACGAGTATGAAATTTTGTTGTGTGGTAAAGGGTTAAGGAAAGTGAAAGCTGTCGGTAACTGGTTGGGCACAGGAGAAATTTACAATAAACCCCCTTTTTCCACGACACAGCATCAAACTGGAAAACCAGGAAAAACACGTTGGCACAATATCTTAAAGAGTGTATGTATGAATTTTCATCCAGTCTGGTCCAAGGGCTGTCAGGAAAGGGCTTTGGACAGACAAACAGACTGACGGAAGGACAGACAGAAAGATGAAAGAGCAACTATATGCTCTCCCTTCAGGGTGAATGAATAATTTAAATACTGCAAATTTGTGGTTGCTTTTCACCAAAATATCTCTAAATACCAAAACTGGCTGAATCAATACGGTCTGAATTTTGGACAACTTTCTTATAATTTTTTTGGGTAAAATCAGGAACAGTATAAAGGTACATAAAATAAAAACTTTTCAAAAGTCCCTGCAATAAAAAAAATCTACACTTCTTCACACAATCTCTAATTCTAATAAGTATGAGAAAGAAAATAAAAACATTGTGGAAAAATGCTGGAATGCTCCTTTTCCAACAATGTTTTCTACTCTCTTCTAAATGATCCACACTCATTTAGTCATCTGCAGATGCTTTCAGTGTGGACAGTTCTAAATTTTTCTCATCTTGTTTAGCAATAGGAAGTGAAGCAAAGTACATGTAGTTGTGGGTTTATGGGTTTGAAATGGAATCAGTTATTTCTAGCATTTGTATTGTGAAACACCTTTTGTGGAAGTTGGAAAATGATTCTTGCCGTAAGATTCTTAATTATTATATCTAATTTTTTGGTTCACCCTTTACCAAATAATCCCTGGTTTTACAACCCTCAGAATGATATAAGGCTTTTGAAAACATTGTGGGCAAAGGAGAAAATGCTGGTAACCAGCATTTTCTCCTTTCCCTACATTGTTTTCTACCCTGCTGGAAACAAATTTCAATTTTTGAGTTATATTTGTTGTCTGCAAGCGTTTTCAATTTTGACCGGTCTAAAACTTTGTAATTTGATAAAGAAAAAAAGAAATAAAATCAAATTAAAAGTTGCCAAAAACTAATCAAACATTTTTAAATCTGTCATAAGTTCCAGTTTTATAATAAAATTGTTTAACTCATTACCACACGAGAAAATTACAAACTTGTCCAAATTGAAAGCATTTGCAGATGACAAAATAAAGGTGACTGAAAAAATGAAATTTGTTCTGCGAAGGGTAGAAAACACTGTAGGAAAAGGAGAAAATGCTGGTGACCAGCATTTTCTCCTTTTCCCACAGTGTTTTCAAAAGGCTCCTTTCTCAGAGGCGTCAAAAGTAGGGATTGTGTGGTAATGGGTTAAATAACATTACAACATATATGCAGACAGTTCCTTTGTTATATTGACAATTTTAAAAAGTAAGAACAAAAGCCTTCCTAATAGTGAAGTAAAACAAGATGAAAGTTTATCATGTATTATCATATTTTATAGAAAAATTTTCAGAACTGTCGATAACTCCTGATAAAAAATTCGATCATATCTTTACCCTTTACAAAACAATCTCTTAGTTTTCACGACTCTGGGAAAGAAGGCTTTTGCAAACACTATTGGAAAAGGAAAAAGTGCTGGTAACCAGCATTTTCTCCTATAGCCACAATGTTTTTTTATCCTTTACAAGACCTTAAGCTCATTTTTATCTATTTCAAATTTACTGTATGCAGATATTTTGAATTTACAATAATGTAAAATTTGTTATTTGGGAAGAAATAAAACATAATGTATGCAGGATTATTTTTGTATCACATTAGCAACTGTACAACATAACAAAAGCCATGTAAAACTCCTATTATTTATTTTTAACTAAAAATTAAAAATTGGAAATAAGAGGGCCAATGGCCCTGGAGCGCTCACCTTAGACTATAGCTTATGAGTGAAATTCAATTCTTTGAGCAACTTTGGTAAAGCTTCACCCAAGGAACAACCCTGGCAAGTTTCATCAAGATTGGCCCAGTGGGTTAGGAGAAGATGTTTAAAGAAATTGTTGACGGGCGACAGATAACGCACATAGGGCAATCAAATATCAAAGCTCTACACCTTCCAGTTTCAAAGAAGAATTTTATATTTTCCTTCTTTGGCCTATGTTCGAACTTGTGGTCCCCCAGGCTTGGTTAGTTTTAACCAAAGCAGCATCCATGGAACAAACTTGGTATAGGTCCACTCAAAGATGCTACATACAAAGTATCAAAGCTTTACACCTTCCCGTTTAAGAGAAAAAGAAATTTAAAATTTTCCTTCTTTGTTCCTATGTTCCAACCTGTGACCTCCGGGGCATGGCCAGTTTTGATGCCAGGGACATCATATGACCAAACTTGGTAGAGGTCCACTAGAAGATACTGTATACCAAATATCAAAGCTCTGCACCTTAAAGTTTCAGAGAAGATTTCTAAAGTTTTCCATCTTTGTTGCTATGTTCGAATCTGTAAACCCCGAGGCAGGGCCAGTTTTGATCCCAAGGGCACAATATGAACAAAATTGGTAGAGATCCACTAGGAATGGCTACATGCCAAATATCATAGCTCTATGCCTTCTAGTTTTAGAGAAGAAGAATTTCAAAATTTTCTTTCATTGTTCCTATGTTCGAACTTGTGACCCCTGGGACGGGGCCATTTTTGACTCCATGGGCATGATTTAAAAAAACTTGGTAGAGGTCCACTAGGAGATGCCACATACCAAATATCAAAGCTCTACGCCATCTAGTTTCAGAGAAGAAGAATTTTAAAGTTTTCCTTCTTTGTTCCTATGCTCGAACTAGTGACCCCAGGGTGGGGCCAGTTTTGACCCCAGGGACTTCATTTGAAAAAATTTGGTAGAGGTCCACTAGGAGATACAACAGACCAAATATCAAAGCTCTATGCTTTCTAGTTTCTGAGGAAAAGAATTTTAAAGTTTTCCGTCTTTCTTCCTAAGCTGACAAATTTGTGATCCCCGGGGTAGGGCCAGTATTGACCCCAGGGACATAATTGAACAAACTTGGTAGAGGTCCACTAGGAGATGCCACATACCAAATATCAAAGCTCTACGCCTTCAAGTTTCAGAAGAGAAGATTTCTAAAGTTTTCCTTCTTTGTTCCTATGCTCAAACTTGTGACCCCCAGGGTGGGGCCAGTTTTGATCCAAGGGACATACCTTGAACAAACTTTGTAGAGGTCCACTAGGACATGTCACATACTAAATATCAAAGCTCTATGCCTTCAAGTTTCAAAAGAGAAGATATTTAAAGTTTTCCGTCTTTGTTCCTATGCTCAAAAATGCTAAAACGCGTTATCCCCCGGGATGGGCCCAGTTTTGACCTTAAGGGCATAATTTGAACAAAATTGGTAGTGGTCCATCAGGAAATGCTACATAACAAATATCAAAGCTCTACCCCTTCTAGTTTCAGAGGAGAAGATTTTCAAAGATTTCGTTTTTTTTTCTTTTTGTTGCCATGGCAACCAGAGTTATGGGTGGAATTAAATTCTTTGAACAATTTTGGTAGAGCTTCACCCAAGGAACAAGTTTCATGAAGATTGACCCAGTGGTTTAGGAGGAGAAGATGTTTAAAGAAACTGTTGGCTGACGCCGGGTGCCGCACAATAGCTCACCTTTAGCACTTAGTGCTAAGGTGAGCTAAAAATGTACAGAAAATTTCTTTTTTATACATGTATTCAGCGACGTAGGAAGGATTTCAAGATTGGGGGGGCTAACTTCGAAATACTGAGGTTTTTTGCGTGGTAGTTTCATTGCGCTAAGAACTCGTATTTTAGTTACTATGATTTTCAAAATTATTGGGGGGGCTGAGCCCCCCCTAGCCCCCCCTGTTCCTACGGGCCTGGTATTTACAGTTTCATATGAACAAAATCCTTGTTAAGCCTTAAAGCACCTTTTACAAATGTAGTTGCTGTTGTGGAATGTGTAGATCAAGATCAGGATGCACAAAATGCAGCCTGATCTTTGACCAACATTGTCCAATATTCTGAAGCACTCTTAGACTAGACAAGCCTTGAAATTGTGATTATTTGGGTCTTATTTCTGAACTGAAAATATATATTTTGGGTTTCTTCCTCCCTGTAGGGGCTTAAAGGTGGGTATTTAGAATTTTCACATCACACCAAATAAAAAAAAAAATATATATATATATCATTGAAATTTATATGAAAAAACAATACAAATCATCAATAATTAAGAATCATAAAATTACAAAAACAATTTTTTTTATGGTATTCCCTTAAAAGGCTGCAAAGCCTCTTAAGCTATTTTTAAATTTCACGCCAAAAACCAATAAAGCATTGTGGGAATGTCAAGTGACTGGCAAGTGACTAATAACGCTTAAAGTCTGTTACATAACAAACATGTAATAATTGTTTTCCATAATGTCTTCTTCAGACGGATGTTTGAAACTTTGTCTGTGTTTTCCTGTATTTATTATAAGGTAACACCTGTGTAATGCACTTCTGGTGAACATGGGGCAAAAATTCCAATTGGTCGATATATAGGGATAAATAAGGATTTATGCAGAAATAATATTTTTGCACATTTCTAACGGATCAGAAATTCCGGTTATGTCTATCTTGAAATTTGTTTTTGATACTTTTCTTAGTTTTCTGAAAAGGGAGGTAATCATTATCTCTTTTTGAATTAAGAATATAGTGGTTTTAGATTTATAAATTAATGATAATTCAAAAAAGGACAAAATGGAAAAAATGAATCGGTGAAAGTCGTTCAATAATATTCATTTATATTAGTAGCTAATTTTGCAGGATGATATTTTAGTGGAAATAGCTGTTTTCCATTACACAGGTCTTACCTTAAATGAGAGAATTGATAATCTAAAAATAGAACGTGTCTCCGGTTGGTGTCAACCTGGTCCGTAATAAATCTCTAATTTCTCGTGTTATCGGATTGTTTTCGACTACTGGGTTTTATGTATGCAAATTAAACAGCTATGGGAGTATAAGGATGATTTTTTTTGCATTTTTGTAAAATTTTCGTCCCAAAATCTGAAGGGCCACCTCCAGATTGGACTTCTTTTATGCATGTCTTTAATTTCTGAAAATCTAAAAACAGAACTTCAAGTGGTTTTTGGGCTTTGTACAAATTGCAGTGACATATTACCAGAAGCTGTTGTCTGACCTTAAACCCACATTCACTTTCATAAAAATTCTCATGTCTTTCACTGACTGCCATAACAAATGAAAAAAGCTGTTTAACAGTAGGCAAAGTCGAAGATTTTCTATATATACTTAACTCTTTACCAAACAACAAATTTTTGGACTTTACCAAATTCAATGCATCTACAGACAACAAATGGAATTTGGCAATATGATGATTTCTGACTTTGATAGGGTAGAAAATATTGTGGGAAAAGGAGAAAATGCTGATTACCAGCATTTTTTCCTTTTCCAACATTGTTTTCTAAAGGCTTCTTTCTCAGAGTCGTTAAAAGTCGTGTCTGTGTGGTAAAGAGTAAATTCCGAACCTGTTTTAGCCTAGTAATACCTCACCTAAAATGTGTGACAGTGCACCTCAAAGATCAGAATGCACATTTTGCAATATAATCTTGATCCTAAACCATTCCAGAAAGCACATTACCTGGTGTTCAGTATTCCTAAAATCATTTTAAGTAACATTTATAGAATTTAACAGATAGCATGTGCTAAGTCAAGGGAAGACATCTTTATGCAGCAATATTGAACAATAATTTGAGTTAGCTCCCTTGTATGACCATACACACCGGGATACTTAGAGTGTTTTTCTGTACATCGAAATGTTTTACAGATTACCATCTGGATAGAAAAACCTGTTCATGACAATTGAAAAGAAGTGAGTTCTTAACATTCTCAACAAACATGAGTTTGAAAACATTGCTTTAACTGGCATTTTAGAAAGAAGTACATATATTTCATTTCATGCTTTCCAGCGGACTTTCCAGAAATACCTGATAATCAGTGAAATATTTTTGAATATTTCATGGTTACGACCAGAGAAAATACCAATTTTTTGTATTCTAACTCTTCAACTGCAGGCGGAAACAGTTGTTCCCACACACTAGTTACCTAGATAAAATGCACATGCCTCACAACTAGATGGAAATATGACAGAATTTACCTAACATTTCTCGCACTTGACATAATATTGAACTGTGTTGCTATGCAAAGCCGCATATGCCATGGGAAATAACCAACAATAACTGTACTAAATTTTGCCATGACAACTAAATGTATTTACTAGTTATTATTTCCACTGACTTGTAATGTATGTCTTTTTTACTCACCTTTACTTTGTTTCTTGTGGTTTTCTACACTTGTCAATTTACCAGACCTCATATTTTTCAGATCTTGATGGAGAAAATACTGGTACCAAGCATTTTTTCCCTTTCCCAAAATGTTTTTGACTTTGGCAAAGACAAATCTAGTTATTTAACCCATACTCTGTCAACTGTGTCTGCAACTAGTTTCATCATACATTAGTCCAAAATTCTATTAAAAGTTAATAGTACTGGCTAATTGAGAACAAATTTTCTACCACAAGTAACTTAAATTTTGCTTTAATCTTTTACCAAATATTCCTGTGTTTAAACCACCCAAAAGAAAAAAGCTATTTAAAATTTTAAAAACATGAATTGATTCCTTTTCATAAAATTCTTTTAAAATCAAGTCCCATTATTTGAAGTAAACTTTTGTTCTGTCTGCAAATGCTTTTCATTTTGGATGAATTCAAATTTTATCCCCCAGGACAAACCTGTCTAAAATTGGATGAAATAATACATGTGACTTAAAATTTGAAACTTGTTTAACCCATTACCACACAATCCCTACTTTTGACGCCCCTCAAACATTACAATTTTAGGCTTTTCCAAATTGAGTGCAACTAAAGACAATGATTTTGATTCAATTCAAATAATGTGATTTGCCTTTGG
Source organism: Tridacna crocea (assembly GCA_943736015.1). NCBI lineage: Eukaryota > Metazoa > Mollusca > Bivalvia > Cardiida > Cardiidae > Tridacna > Tridacna crocea. The sequence goes on from OX031069.1 coordinate 26,124,385, forward strand.
AAGTATATGTATAAAAAACATTGTGGGTACCCACAATTTTTTCAAATGCTTGTATAAACAATTCATTTTACATCAAGATACAAGTTCTTACAATTCATACTAATCTCTCTCTATTCTGCTTCCTGGGAACTACACAAGTACTTGCGCCAAGTGTGTGGCTACTCATCTTTGCAAGCCAAGGCTGACGATTCACTACGCTACTCTACCCTTGGCTGACCAAGCTGGATTTTTACATTCCCCCATACGCATTTTCATTGGATGCAGCCAGCTCTAACTGCAACAAATGAAATCACTGGTAGCATTTCATCTCTGATAAAAATAGAACAAGGTCGCTATCTTTCGAATAGAAGGTAAACATGGAAACCCACATGGATGTCTGCTTATCGCTTCATGTGTATTCGTAAGTGGTTTGTAAAACGATATTAAATTGGCTTTTATGATGTAAAGGAGGGTAATAACCAGCATCAAATAGAGGGAGCATGGTAGGAATTTTGAAATCGGGCTCAATCGGCCAAGGTAAGTGATCAAAACCTTGGCTTGCGAAGATGGTGGCTAATGGCCTAGTTCCCAGTTAGCAGAATCAAGAGAAATTAGTGTAAGTTGTAAGAACTTGTTTCCCAATCAATGTAAAATGCTTGTTATACCGAGATCATTAGAAGTTGGGATTGAGTGGTAATGGGTTAATTCATTTTCAGGTGATACTCATTCTGCTGATCAGCATCCTACTCTACTACCCCATCAAAGACCTCTACCTAGTATACATAAAGGGGATCCCCCCTGGACCCATTTCTCTACCCTTAATTGGCAGTCTACATCTGATGAGCCCACGTACCCCTCATCTATCTGTGGGTAAACTTTACAAGAAATATGGACCAATCATCAGCCTTCGAATGGGTCCCTTTGGACGAGCTGTATTTGTTAGTGATCTACAACTGATTGATGAAGTAAGCACAGCTAGCTTTTCTTCTTTTCAACAATTCATCTTTCAACTAGCTGTTTATCAAACGTTTATGTATGTTAACCTATTACCACACAATCCCTACTTTTGACACCCCTGAGAAAGAAGCCTTTAGAAAACATTGTGGGAAATGGAGAAAATGCTGGTAACCAGCATTTTCTCCTTTTCCCACAATATTTTCTACTCTTCACAAAACAAATTTCAAAATTTCAGTCACTTTTATTTTGTTGTCTGCAAATGCTTTCAATTTGAACAAGTCCATAATTTTGTCGTCTGGTAATGAGTTAACGGCGTTTGGGGCGAGGCTGTTGAAAACAGCTCCTTTTACCAATGATGTTTTTCATACTATCAGCGCAAATCTCATCCTTATTACCATATTTGAAAATGTCATCTGCAAAACTTATCAGTGTTGGCAAGTCTAAAATCAATTTTGATTTAAAAAGAGCTAACACTTTACTCCATAGATACTCATTTCTATGCATTGCTTGTAGGAGCCTTAGAAAAACATCGTAGCAAAAGGTGAAATTGCTTGTCAAGAGCAATTTCACCTTTTGCCACAATGTTTTCTATGCTATCACAAAGGTGCATAAATTATGCACATATGACATAAGAGACAGCTTCATCCGCACTGTTATTTAGGGTCAATTAGAGATACCATTGAAATGCCTTAAGGGGTAAAGGGTTAAGTTGCTTGATATAGTCCCTACTATCTACATGGTTTGGTCCCCATTCAAGGCCCTGGGTGTCCTTGGTCAAGACCACTTAAAGCCCAAGTTTAGTACATGTGGAGACCAGGATAAACATGGATTAGTGAGCTGTTGCTGTGATATAGGTTAAGTAAACTTGAAGGCAGCATAAAACATCATTCTTTGATACATTGTTGTAGAAAAGAAAAAAATTCCGGCTAGCAGCATTTTTCTCCAGGTCTTTTTCTCCTTTTCCCATCAACACCCCTCACAACATACGTCAGTGTCACGTCATAGGTAGTGATATCGGACCCTTGTTATAAAGTCAGTGTGCGTGTTTGGCAAGACTGTTTTTTTTTTTAATCGTTCCTTTAAATGATCTGAAAAAGACCTCCAAAGCGTACAATGCCTAGGGACTTTGTTTTTTTGTCAAAGCTTTTGTTAACTACTTATAATAATGGAATAGACTTCGACCAACTATTAAAACTCAATCACTTTTTGATATTTGGTCAAAGTGTTTGTACATATAGACATCTGCTTCCTGTCTAAAACATCAGAATATTAAATGTATTCATCTAATGTCTTTGATAAATATATGAGAGTCTTTGTAGTCCGTTTGTATCCACCCAAGCCAGCCTCATTCTATCTTCATATCGTACTTACTTTCCAATATAAATTACGAAAATGTGCAGGTACGATATCACTTCCTGTGACACAGGTTGTTACCCTTAATCCAGTTTTGATCTTTCCAAGGACAAATTTCAATTTCTAGTTTCTTTTGCTATGGGGTCTTAATAGTCATGTTTTAAAAATACTTGAACAAGTGACGAGCGTAGAACTTGTTGTTTGGTAAAAAGCTCAAGCGCGGATCCTGATATCTTTCTCAGCGGGGGTCCCACCGAAAACGCACTCGTCTTATTATATGATACTTTGGTTTCCGGATCTCAGTGGATGTTAGCCGTTTACAAGAAAAGTCAATGTTTCCAGTTCTAACCATGAGGAAGTCTCCCCATTTAGAACCTTTTTTTTTTTTTAAGTTATGACTGTATTTTACATAAATGCTGTGCAATATCAAACCAGTACCATTTCACGAATCCGGCAACCGCATTTTTGCCAAAATTCCAGGAGGGTTCGGACCCCCGGTCCTCCCCTCTGGATCTGCCCATGAAGCTAATACTTAACCCTATACCAAACAATCCCTGGTTTTTTGGACCCAGGGACAGACGCTTTCTAAAAACATTGTGGGAAAAGGAGAAAATGCTGGTAACCAGCATTTTTCCCTTTCCCACAATGTTTTTGACTCCTCTGAAGTCAAAATCCAATTTTTGAGTAATATTTATTTCGTCATCTGCAAATATTTTAATTTGGACCAGTCAAAAATTTTGTTGTTTGGTAAAGTTAAGACTTAACACTTAACCCATTACCAAACGACAATATTTAAGACTGGTCCAAATTGAAAGCATTTGCAGACGACAAAATAAAAGTGACTGAAAATTTGAAATTTGTTTTGTGAAGGGTAAAAAGCATTGTGGGAAAAGGAGAAAATGCTGGTTACCAGCATTTTCTCCTTTTCTCACAATGTTTTTTAAAGGCTTCTTTCTCAGAGGCGTCAAAAGTAGGGATTGTGTGGTAATGGGTTAACCCTTTGCCACACAATCCCTGGTTTTTACAACCTGGAGGAAGAAGCCTTCTGAAAGCATTGTGGGAAAAAAAAATGCTGGTACCCAGCATTTTCTCCTTTTCCCACAATCTTTTCAACTCTTCTAAATTCAAGTTTCAAATTTTGACGTCATGCCTATTTTGTCTGCAAATGCTTTCAATTTGGACAAGTCTAAAGTTTCGTCGTTCGGTAAAGAGTTTTTACCCGTAACTTAACAATAAACTGAAAAATTTCAGACTTAAGACCAAATACAAAGCATTTTGCAGATGACAGAATCCAATGTTGCTAAAATTATGTTCTCTGTCTTAGATAGGATTAGACAGCATTTGGGAAAAAGGAATAATAGCTAGTTACCAGCATTTTCATCTTTTCCTCGTTAAATTTTCAAGGACCTTTTTTCCTCAAGATCGTTATAACTCCAAAATGTGAGGTAAGGGGTAAACTCATTACCAAACGACAATATTTTAAGCTTGCCCAAAGTGAAAGCATTTGCAGACGACAATACAAAAGTGACTGAAAATTTGAAGTTTGTTCTGTGAAGGGTAGAAAACATTGTGTGAAAAGGAGAAAATGCTGGTTACCAGCATTTTCTCCTTTTCCCACAATGTTTTCTAAAGGCTTCTTTCTCAGGGTCCTCAAAAGTAGGGAATGTGTGGTAATGGGTTAACTCATTACCAAACAATAATATTTTAGATTTGTCCAAATCGAAAGCATTTGCAGACGACAAAATAAAAGTGACTGAAAATTTGAAATCTGTTTTGTGAAGGGTAGAAAACATTGTGGGACAAGGAGAAAATACTGGTTACCAGCATTTTCTCCTTTTCCTACAATGTTTTCTAAAGGCTTCTTCCTCAGGGGCGTCAAAAGTAGGGATTGTGTGGTAATGGGTTAAACAAATTTTGTTTATTCCTAAATTTCTTATATCTTATTCAGGTTTTCACTAAGACAGATATCAGTGACCGACCCAAGCTGCCCTTTATAGAGATAATCAACAATGGGGCTGATGGTATAGGATCCTGTCCATGTGGATCAGAGAAATGGAGGTACCTGGTTCGAGTCTTACAACAAGGACAGGCCAAGTTCTCAAACAACAATCTGTATGAGCAGATCCATCCATATTTGGAGATACTTATAGAAAGGTATAAATTCAAATCATTATCTCCTGCTAGATGGCATTCTACAAATACACATCTATCTAATTTGGGCATTCTGGGTACAGAGCCGGACTACTTTTCAAAACTACAACATTACTTTGAATTTCAAAATTACGTAAACATTTACTCAATAAAACCCTACCTATTGTGATTCATTCAGCTGTGATCAGCTTGTAAGTAAATTATGTACCAGCCATTTATTGAAACAGCCACTACAGGCTTGAATGGTAGCTTCAGCATATGGGTAAGCGGCATCTTCGCAACCCAAGGCTGACGATTCACTACGCTACTCTACGCTTGGCAGATCAAGCTTGATTTTTTACATTCTCCCCATATGCTTTTTCATTGGATGCAGCCAGCTCTAACTGCAATGAATGAGATCGCCCGTAGCATTTCATCTTTGATAAAAATAGAATAAGGTTGCTACCGTTCGAACAGAAGGTAAACATGGAAATGCATGTGGATGTCTGCTTATGGCTTCATGTGTATTTGTAAGCGGTTTGTAAAACAACATTTCATTGGCTTTTAGAAATATGATGTAAAGGGGGTAATAACCAGCATCCAACAGAGGGCGCATCGCAATCGGGCTCAATCAGCCAAGGTAAGATGCACGTAGTGATCGTAACCTTGGCCTGCAAAGATGGGTAAGCGAGGAATAAGCCCTACTTTGCCCTAGCATAATATGGGATCTGATATGCGTCATAGCAAACAGGTTGAATTTCGAAGAATATGTCATGTGCAAACAACACATTCAAACAGATATGAGACATACACTGGGAAAGAGGAAATAAATAAATCTGCAAAAAGTATCAACTCTGAGCAGGCTGACATTATGTCAAAACTTTTTACTATTCTTTAATTTTCTGCATCATCAAAAGACCTGTCTACCCATTATTCAGTCAGCTAATAACCCTTTACCACATAAACTCAAGTTTTAACAACTCTAGGGAAGTAGCTTTTTAATCCATATTCATGTCATATCTTGCTTGGCACAAGGCAGATAGGCATTAAACCCCCTGCTTCTTAAGAACTCCAAAATCAAAGAAGGCTTGGTGCAAACATTTTTTTCCTTTTTCTACAATGTTTTCAAAAGTGTCCCTCCTTAAGGCTGAAGATCCCTGAACAAGGTAGGCAAGGTAAAATAACATCAGTAACTTTAAGTTCTTGCACTCCTTCCTTGTTCACTGATTAAGTCTTTATGTCCAGGTTTGCTGAAAAAGGCCATGGCGGTTATGATCCCAGAGGGGACATTGTGAAGACCTGTTCTGCTATATTTAGTTCCATTGTGTACGGAATCAAAACTGAGAGTTTAGAGAGCGCAGACCTCAAATCCAGAATGGTGTATCACAACACAGTGATGTCATGTCTAAACCCCTCCCATTTCCTAAACATACTGCCCTCAATATGGCTGATACCTTCCTCTCTGAAGAGAACAATTAAAGCATGCATACAGGTAAGAATATCTTACTGAAACCTTCATCAAGCATCACAGAAAAGTGTGTATCTTTTTTCCACAATGTTTTCCAAAGATTGTTTAGTAAAAGGTTCAGTAGAACTAAGATGCACTATATCAATACAAATGGAAACAAAGCAAAACTGCATCTAGATCGTTAATTAATCAATATTCTGCATTAGTATAGCAGGTTTCTTAGTGAAGATCACGTCACAGAAAGTACTGACTAAATCCATGATAATAATGTTATCATCCTCCTCGGAAAATTCTATGTTGTTTTACCTCTAGTTAACAGCTCCTTTTTGAAAATATAATGCCCTGAGGAGTCTGCTAAACTGTTACCAAATTAATTCTCTTTATTTGTTTCAAGGCTAAAAGAAATTGTTGGTGCTCGGTGGTTTCTCCTTTTACCAAATTGCATTTACACTTTGTTTACTGCTTTTTCAATAAGGAACGATACCATCAGCCATCAGCAGTGTATTAATGCTTAAAACTTGGATAAATCTAAAACTTTAGTCATCGGTTGCCTACTTTATTTAACCTCACCCTGACCTTTATGTTGAATATATAAAGTAGTTATATAAAAAGAACTCTTAATACCATTCAGAAAATTATATATACCTGGAAGGATACAGGTAAGTAATTCAATCTGAGCATACCATATAGTATATATCCGTGATTTTTCCAGACAAAACTGACAATGCTCCGTGTGCAAAGGAAAAAAATAAAATCTTAATTTATGCAAATGATGTTGAGCTGGGTTAGGTTAAATGAAGTTAGAGATAGTGCAAAGCAACTTCCCCCTAAAAAAGTTTTTAATTTTTCCTATCCCTGTTTTTCACACACAGCACAGAGAAAGTCAGATGGCCGAACAGTTACAGGGCCACATTGAGCAAATTGACGACAACAACCTTAAAGACATGATGGACATTGCAGCCCAGTGTGTCACCCAATACCCATCTATTATGAAAAACAAGGGAGCCACAACTAAAGACCTTCTTATTTCCATTTGGACCTTCTATCTTGCAGGTAACATGCACAGCATTTCTCTGGACTTTCTCCTATCGGGATCATTTGACCTCCGTTTAACTCTTTACCATGTGGCAAAACTTTAGACTCTTTCAAATTGAAAGCATTGGCAAACAACAAAACATGGCTCAAAAATAGAATCTTGACCTTAGATGAGTAGAAAACATTATGGGAAAAGGAGAAAATGCTGGTCACACAAAGGCTTCTTGCTCTGGGTCATGAAAACCAGGGATACTTTGGTAAAAATGAAAAAAAGAAACCAAGCATTTCAATATTGAGGAAGTTGTGAACACATAGCGTCAGCTTTTCACCTTGTGTATGCTCTAGAGGCCACATTTTCAGTCTAATACTCATGAAACTTGGTGGGAATGTTTGTCTCAATGAAATCTGGGACAAGGTCAAAAAGTTGAAAGTTGGTCAGAATGTTGGAAAAGTTCTAAAATTGGTCACCAGGACAAATCTTAGAAAAACCTTGTGTATGCCACATTTTCAGTCCAACACCATTGAAAGTTGGTTAGAATGTTTGTACTGGTACTGATGATATCTCTGACATATTTGTAAATGGATCATGTTGGGTAAAAAACTAGGTCACCAGGTCAACTCTTAGAAAAATCTTGAGTCATGTCAGATCAAAAACCACTAGGTAAATTCGTAGAAAAACCTTATGTACACTCCGGAAGACACATTTTCAGTCAGATACTCCAGAAACTTGGTCCGAATGTTTGTCTTGATGATACCTTAATGAGTTTGAAAATGAGGTCAAAAAGTAGGTTACTGGGTCAAAAATATGAAAAACTTTGTGTATGCACTGAGATGCCACATTTTCAGTCAGATACTCGATAAACTTGGTCAAAATGTTTGTTTTAGTGATATCTTAAATGAGCTTGATAATAGGTAATGTCGGCTAAAAAAACTAGGTAACTTGGTCAAATCTTAGAAAAACCTTTTGTACCCTCTAGAGGTCACATTCTCAGTCCACTACTCATGAAAAATGGTCAGGATGTTTGTCCTTGTGATATACCAAAATGATATATGATAATGAGTAATGTCTGATCAAATTGTAGAGAAATCTTGTGTATGCTCTAGAGGCCACATTTTTAATCCAAAACTCTTGAAAGCTGGTCAGAATGTTTGCCTTGATAATATCTGGAAAAAGTGCGAAAATGGTAATGTCGGATCAAAAACTGGTCACTGTGTTCGAAAACCTACCGTAGTTTATTTTCAAGAGGTCTCAATTTTTAATGCAAAACTCACAAAACATGGTCAGAATGTTAGTCTTAAACAAGTTTCGAGTGGTTCATTTCTGGTCAACAACCCATGAAAATCTTGGAAGAATGTCTGTCCTAATATCTCAAAAGAGATTGAGTATGGGTCATGTTTGGTCAAAAGACTCAGGTGAGCAATTTAAGGGCCATCATGGCCCCTTTGTCTTGACAAGTTTAATTACTTTTTAACTCACTACAACTCATGTCAGATCCTTTTTATCACAACATATTGATATTTCAAAAGTTATAGATCAGAAGATGCAAAACCATCTATAAAAGTACCCTTAGTTATATCCATAAAACCCATTCACTCCTATGAGATACATACAAAATGTCATCAAGCATTATGTTAACCCTTTACTCCATAGATACTCATTTCTACACACTGAAATGCATATACTCTAATGGGTTAAAGGGTTAAACCATTGTGATATCAAACATGTTTTAGATAGGAAAATTTCTGATGAGTATATTACACTTAGAATAAGCTGAATTTCTCTACTAGGGCAAAAAACATTGTAAGACAAGAGAACCATGATGGTCCTATATCGCTCATCTGAGTACTAAGCAGTAAAGGTCTACAATGAAGATAAATACTAAATATCAAGGTTCAAGGCCAAATAATTCTGACAGTATTTTTCCCAAAATGCTTTCACAACCCTTCTTATTCAGGGTCATTGAAAGACAGGATTGTATGGTAAGGGGTTGAATTAACTTGGAAGGCCAGGCATTAATTTCCTGGTCAAAATGGTGGTCGAATGACAGATTAAAAAACATCATTCCCTCATTGGTAAGACACAAATGAGACTTGTCTCGGTAACTTTTGATCAAATGTCAAAGGATGTTGGCTGAGACAGCAATCAAGCCAACGCAAACTGGGAACCCTAGACTAACAGCCAGTTTGGACCCCAGGATCAACATATGAATAAACTTGGTAGAGGTCCACTATAAGATGCTACATACAAATTTCCAAGCTCTACGACTTCCAGTTTCAGAGAAATAATTTTTTTCTAAGTTTTCCTTCTTTGTTCCTATGTTTCATACTTATGACCTCCGAGGCGGGACCAGATTGGACCCCAGGGACATCATTTGAACATACTTTGTAGAAGTTAACTAGCAGATGCTACATACTAAATGTCGAAGCTCTACTCCTTCTTGTTTCAGAGAAGAAGAATTTTAAAGTTTTCCTACTTAAAAAGTCTTTGTTCCAATTTTTCGAAATTGTGACCCTGAGGCGGGGCTACTTTTGACCCCAGGGGTATCATATAAAAAATCTTGGCTTAGGTCCACTTATAGATGCTACATACCAAATATCAAAGCTCTGCAACTTCTAGTTTCAGAGAAGAAGAATTTTAAAGTTTTCCTTCTTTGTTCCTATGTTTCAAACTTGTGACCCCTGGGGCAGGGCCTGTTTTGACCCCAGGAGCATCATATGAATAATCTTGGTAGAGGTCAACTACATAATGCTACATACCAAATATCAAAGCTTTGAACTTTCTAGTTTCAGAGAAGAGGAATTTAAGTTTTCCTTCGTTGTTCCTATGTTTCAAACTTGTGATCCCGGGGGCTGGGCCAGCTTTGACCCCAGGGGCATCATATGATCAACCTTGGTAGAGGTTTACTAGACAATGCTACGTACCAAATATCAAAGCTCTGCACTTTCTAATTTCAGAGAAGAAGAATTTTAAAGTTTTCCTTCTTTGTTCCAATGTTTCAAACTTGTGACCCCTGTGGCGTGGCCAGTTTTGACCCCAGGGACATCAATATGAACAATCTTGTTAGAAGTCCACTAGGAGATGCTACATACCAAAAATATCAAAGCTCTGCAACATCTTTTTTCAGAGAAGAAGAATTTTAAAGTTTTCCTTCTTTGTTCCTATGTTTCAAACTTTTGACCCCCAAGGCTGGGCCTGTTTTAACCCCAGGAGCATCATGTAAACAATCTTGGTAGAGGTCAACTAGAGGATGCTATATACCAAATATCAAAGCTCTACACCCTCTAGTTTCAGAGAAGAAGAATTTTAAAGTTTTCCTTCTTTGTTCCTATGTTTCAAACTTGTGACCCCCGGGGCGGGGCAGTTTTGACCCCAGGGGCATCATATGAACAATCTTGGTAGAGGTCCACTAGACAATGCTACATACTAAATATCAAAACTCTGCACCTTCCTAGTTTCTTAGAAGAAGAATTTTAAAGTTTTCCTTCTTTGTTCCTATTTTACAAACTTGTGACCCTGGGGGGGGGCGGGGCCAGTTTTGATACCAGGGGCATCATATGAAAAGTCTTGGTAGAGGTCCACTAGGAGATGCTATATATACCAAATATCAAAGCCCTACACCCTCTAGTTTCAGAGAGGAAGATTTCCAAAGTTTTCCTTCTTTGTTCCTATGTTACAAACTTGTGACCCCCGGGGCGGGGCCACTTTTGACTCCAGGGGCATCATATGACAATCTCGGTAGAGGTTAACTAGATAATGCTATATACTAAATATCAAAGCTCTGCACTTTCTATTTTCTTAGAAGAAGAATTTTAAAGTTTTTCTTCTCTGTTCCTATGTTTCAAACTTGTGACCCCTGGGGCAGGGCCAGTTTTGACTCCAGGGGCATCTTATGAACTATCTTGGTAGAGGTCCACTTGGAGACGCTACATACCAAATATCAAAGCTCTACACCTTCTAATTTCAGAGAAAAAGATGTTCAAAGATTTTGCTTTTTTTTTCCTTTTGGTTGCCATGGCAACCAGAGTTATGGGTGGAATTTAATCTCTTAACCCTTTACCAAACAATACCTTGTTTTTACGACCCCGAGATAGAAGCGTTTTGAAAACATTGTGGGAAAAGGAGAAAATGCTGGTAACCAGCATTTTCTCCTCTTCTCACACCGTTTTCTACCCTTCAGAAAACAAATTTCAAATTTTCTGTCACTTTTATTTTGTCGTCTGCAAATGATTTCAATTTGGACCAGTCTAAAATGTTGTTGTTTGGTAAAGGGTTAATCAACTTTGGTAGAGCTTCACCCGAAGAACATCCCTGCCAAGTTTCATCAAGAGTGGCCCAGTGGTTTAGGAGGAGAAGATGTTTAAAGAAAATGTGGATGACGGATGACAGACATTGGGCAATCACAAAAGCTCACCATAAGCACTTCGTGCTCAGGTGGGCTAAAAAGGAGAAATTGATTGTAACCAGTATTTTCTTCTTCTCCCACAATTTTTTCTACCCTATCAAAGACTGATATCATAATTAGAGCCACATTTCAAATGTTGTCTGCTAATGTTTTCAGTTTGGACAAGTCAGAAATCTCATTGTTTTGTAAAGAGTCACTATGTTTTAGTTACGTTGCATTAATATCTACTTTCAAGGGTGCGAGACAACAGTGGATACCATGCTGTGGATTCTGTTATATATAAGCATCAATCCTGGCATACAAAGACGTATTCAACAAGAACTGGATGCTGTCCTGACAAACACAGATGAAAATGTTCTTGAAAAGAAATCCAGTCTTCATTATACCCGTAAGATAGAAAAAGCATTACAAATATGAAAGAAAACAGTCAACCTTGACTTAACTCTTTACCACACAAGAAAATTTTAGACTGGTCCAAATTGAAAGCATTTGCAGACGACAAAATAAAAGTGACTGAAAATTTGAAATTTGTTCTGGGAAGGGTAGAAAACACTGTGGGAAAAGGAGAAAATGCTGGTTACCAGCATTTTCTCCTTTTCCCACAGTGTTTTCAAAAGGCTACTTTCTCAGGGGCGTCAAAAGTAGGGATTGTGTGGTAATGGGTTAAACAGTAGAAAGCTTTTGGAAACATCAAGGGAATATGACCAGGTGCCTAAAGTATTTTGTTTACTGGTATAATTATGGTGTTAAAAAAACATTATTTTCCAAACTACATCATACATTTCAGTTACACTGTAGCTGACAGTGCACCTATCAATGCTTTTCTGAAATTACTTTTACCAACATTTAGTTAGCTTAAACATATTTATCTTACAACAATTGAGAAACAAGTTCTCACAACTTATACTAATCTGTCTCGACTCTGCATCTTGGGAACTACACCAGTACTCGCACCGAATATGTGGGCCAAATCGAAAAATCCCAAAGTTGACACCCACTCTGGGGTACCAAACTCAGGACCTTCTGGTTACGAGGCCATGGCTCTACCCCCACAACCACGGACACAAGCCAATAGTTACTGTTCATGATCAGATGAATATCAAATGCAACCTGATCTCAAGATTATAGGAGTTTCTGCTAAAGTTTACCAAACAACAACATTTCAGACCAATCCAAATTGGAAGAATTTGCAAACAACAAAATAAAAGTGACTAAAATTTGAAATTTGTTTTTGGAAGGGTAGAAAACATGGTGAGAAAAGGAGGTTACCAGCATTTTCTCCTTTTCCCACATTTTTTTCAAAAGGTTTCTTTCTCAGGTTTATTATGTCCATAACTCTTTACCCCATAAGACTTTTCTATGGTATCTCTAATTGACCCTAAATAAGAGCAAGGATGAAGCTGTTTCTTATGTGTATGTGACACCTTTTGATAGCACAGAAAACATTGTGGCAAAAGGTGAAATTGCTCGTCACAAGCAATTTCACCTTTTGCCACAAAGTTTTCCAAAGGCTCCCACAAGGGATGCGTAGAAATGAGTACCTATGGAGTAAAGGGTTAAACAGACAACAGTAGATGACAGACAGGCAGCCTTTTTCATCATTGTAGGTGCCACTGTTTTAGAATGTTTGAGATTGAGCAGCCCAGTCGCCATGGGAATTCCACGCAGCAGTGCTACTGACGTCACTCTAGGGGGATACTTTATTCCAAAAGGTAAAACAAGAGAAACATTATGACCCTCAGGGGTGTGGAATTCCTGTGCCCGACTTGCCCAACTTGGGACTTTTTGCCTACGGACAAGTGAATTTTTCTTGACCATTTGACTGGGGCAAGTGAACTTTTGAGCCAAACCAGATAAGGAAATGCCACATTTACATCAATGACGATCCTGAAACGCTCTATTTATTTCAAGTTTTGTATAACCTGTGTTGAAATAAACACCTTCAAGGTACAAACTAAATGTATTGACCCGGTGTGAGGCCTCTCGCTACATGCAGTTGGGGGGAGGGGGCGTAGGAAATTCAGCAGTCCAACTTGTTGGTGGGCAAGTGGAAAAATTCCAAAATTGCACACTCCTGATCCTGTATCAACCATCTGAGTACATATCACTCTTTACCAAACAAAATTTTTGGCCAGACCAAATAAAAAGAATTTGCAGATGACAAAAGTAATGCGACGTAGCCAAAAAGACCATTTCTGTTATTATTGTATTAGAAAATAGTGGAAAAAAAGAGAAAATGATTTTCACCAGTATATTCTGTTTTTCCTACAATGTTTTTGAGAGCTATTTTCCTCACAGTTGTTAACCCATAAGACTGTTAAGTAAAGGGTTAGCACTTGCAGACGACAAAATATACGTAATTCAAAAATTGAAATTCATTTCCAGAAGTGTAGAAAACATTGTGGGAAAAGGAGAAAATGCTGGAAACCAGCATTTTCTCCTTTTCCCACAATGTTTTTAAAGGGTTCTATCTCAGGGTCATGAAAAACATGGATTGTTTGGTAAAGCCTAAAGGGTTAAACTCTTTACCAAACAACAAGTTTGATATATCTAAAATGAAAAAATTTGCAGAAAACAAATTAAATGTGGTTAAAATGATGTAATTGTTTGAGAAAACATTTTGGGAAAAGGACAAAATTTAGTTAGCAGTATTTTTTCCCATTTTCTAAAAATGTTTTCAAAATCATTCATCTTTTTTTTTTAATTATTCATACATTATGGGCTTTACAATTTCTGATATGTCTGAAATTAGCATTTACATAAAAGATTAACTCTTTACCAAACAACAAAATTTTAGACTTGTCCAAATTGAAGCATTTTCAGACAACAAAATAAAATTGACAGAAAATTTTAAGTTTGTTTTGTGAAGCATAGAAAAAAAACATTGTGGGAGAAGGAGAAAATGCTGGTCACCAGCATTTTTTCCTTTTCCCACAATGTTTTCTAAAGGCATATATTTCTCAGGGTCATCAAAAGTAGGGATTGTGTGGTAATGTGTTAAAAGGTCACTCATTTTTTCTACACTGTCTTATTACAGATACCCTGGTCATGTTAACACAGTGGACAATCCACCATGATGAAAAATACTGGCCTGAACCTTTCGAACTGAAACCAGAAAGGTTTCTTCACAGTGACGGAAGTCTACTTTCACTCAATTATATCTTCAAAAAGATGCCTTACATACCATTCTCAAGGGGAATGCGGCCTTGCCTAGGACAATATATGGCGCTTGATATATTACTTATATTTGTTTGTAACACACTCAGACAGTATGATCTTAAACTAACAGAGGAAAAGCTACCAGATTTGACGGGAAAAGTTGTGCTCAACCTTCGACCCCATGAAATTCCTTTCATCTTTCAAAAGCGTCAGGAAAAAGACAAAAGTGCTAATGATTTACTCTGAGATTTTATGACATATTTTTCCTACAAACAAACCAGTGCCTTTCACAGTTTCAGTTGCAGACACTGACAGTTTAGATTCAAAGATCAGATTGTACAAAATTTGCAGTCTGATTTTGCATCTACAATGTCAGCTGAAAATTTTCTGATCAGAAGCAGCCTTGAAATTGCAATAGTTGCTATTTATTTACTCATTACCAAACGACAAAATTTTAGGTTTGTCCAAATTAAAAGCATTTGCACACGAGACAAGAAAAGTGACTGCATATTTGAAATTTGCTTTGTGAAGGGTAGAAAACATTGTGGGAAAAGGAGAAAATGCTGGTTACCAGCATTTTCTCCTTTTCCCACAATGTTTTCTAAAGGCCTCTTTCGCAGGGTCGTCAAAAGTAGGGATTGTGTGGTAATGGGTTAATCTTGAATAAAATGTTCATTCTGTTTGGTGTTCTAAAGATTAGTTCTGTAGACAAAATCAAAGCTCCAGATAGAGGGAGTGATTCTGTTTTCAAAATTGAAAATATTAATCATTCTGCACTAAATCTTATCTTATGGGTACTCATTAGAATCCTCTTTTTGAGATTATTCCAACGACTACCAACAACAAAGGGTTTGGAAGAAAAATAATGGATTTAGAGGATACTGTGAATGACTCTTTTCTGGAAAATTGTCTACCAATCAACCCAAAGCTAGATGCCATTGAAAATATTGTGGGGAAAAAAGAAGGAAGTAGGGGTAATCAGTATTTTCTCCATTTTCAACAACATTTTCTACCCTGTCAAAGAGCGTTAATTCATCTGTACCAATTGTCCCCTCCATAATGCTCTCAAATTGGAGTCTGGGAAGGAGCTAACCCATTACCACACAATCCCTACTTTTGACCCCTGAGAAAGATGCCTTTAGAAAACATTGTGGGAAAAAGAGAAAATGCTGGTAACCAGTATTTTCTCCTTTTCCCACAATGCTTTCTACCCTTCACAAAACAAATTTCAAATTTTCGGTTACTTTTATTTAGTCGCCTGCAAATGCTTTCAATTTGGACAAGTCTACTAAAATATTGTCTTCCGGTAATGAGTTAACAAGTTACTGTCCGGGCACTTTAACAATGTTTATGACAAAATTGTTCATATGCATCCAACTGCACACGTATTTCTGTGGTGGATATTGAATCAAAAGTGAAAATAATGGTAATACTATTGGTGCACTAAAATAAGTACATGTAGCACTTTTTTAGATAGTATCAATGAAGAGAAAAAAAATAAATCTTTGAACTTTCACAGTGAAATTATTAAAGTGCATGCCAGACAAGGAAACAAAGGCAGGAAGTTTAAACCTGGGGAAGTATAGCTGTTTCTGCTCTGAAAACTATTCTTGGAAAAGGAGAAACTGCCCCTATAACACAATTTCTCCTTTTCCCACTATGTCTGCTGAGCTTTTATCCTATTTCTTTCCATGGAAAAAGTGAACTTCAACCTTGTTTCCAGACTAAATAAGCAGTGATAGGTGCCATTTTTATTTTCTTTATTATTGTTAAGAATTATAAATACTCTAAGTGTGGAAAGTTAATAACAATCTCTCTGGTAGATAGTATATATTTGTTTAAGATTAATCCTTAACTCTTTACCACACGAGAAAATTTTAGACTGGTTCAAATTGAGAGCGTTTGCAGACGACAAAGGTGACAGAAAAATTAAAATTTGGTATGGGAAGGGTAGAAAACACTGTGGGAAAAGGAGAAAATGCTGGTTACCAGCATTTTCTCCTTTTCCCACAGTGTATTCAAAAGGCTTCTTTCTGAGGGTCGTTAAAAGTCGGGATTTTGTGGTAAAGGGTTAATCAGTCAAATTATCTCCCTTTTTTAACTCAATGGTCCATATGTAATATGCATATTTTTTTGTTCATTCACCATGCTCAAAACTAGGCTTTTATACATTTTTTTGCACAAAAATATTTGAATTTTCATTAAAACCGTGTATATTTGTATATTTTTCTTGTAATTTTCCTGTTTAACTGACTGTTACAGAAAAACACTTTAACTTCAATATAAGCTGAATTTCGAAACTGTTATACCTTTTTCAAAGGTACATTTCTCAGAACTGGGCTAAGGTACCCACATTCTTTTTTACTGTAATTTCCTACAGACATGATAAGCTTTGTATGTGCAAAGTTTTACAAAACTCTGTGCATTAGAAAACAATTGTCATAATCTTCATACATCACTAAGACATTTCCAAACCTTCAGTTCCTGTAGTTGAAAAAAGAACTAACATTGAGGCAAGACCAGACTTGGATTTATGACACTTTATTTAATTGCCTAGATTATTCAGATTCTGGAAAGTTGCTTCACTGATGATGCAATCCCATTTATTTTGGGGGTCATTTGATCAAAACCGTGTCTATGATGCAGGATTTTGTGCATTATGGAAAACCCTGTTTACCATTTATTAATACAAGATTATCTCTAATACATGACACATGTTTGAACTTTTCATAGATCAAAGTTGAAATAAGAGAAATTTCTGCGTATACAAATGAAAGCTCCAGATCAGTCTACTAGGCTAGTGATCAGAATGATTTTGAAACCTTCAAAAAGAAGCATTTTCTTCTATTCCCACAAAGTTTTCCACCTTTACAAAGATAAGTACAATATAGTAACAGCGTGCCAAGATTTCATCATCTATGTAATAAGTGTATCTTTAGCCTGGCCCTTTTCAAATAGATTTTTGAACCTTACTGGTATTCTCATTCTTTCAAAGAAACAAACAAAGCAATGATTTAATTTAGGCACATTTATAGACAGAGAAAGTGTCAGAAATCGTTTTTGGACAAGGATAAGTACACTTACTTCATTTGTCATGGCGATATCACCCTAAAAGTACATTTGATCACTGCCAGGAACTGACCAGATGCATTCCCAGAACTTTGTGAATCCTTTTGGAAAAACACAGGGTCATTCCAATAGTAGTTAAATGAAATAATTCAAGGGGTATTCCTAAAGGTCACAGCCTCTAAATTTATCACAGATGCATTTTCTGTATCGTACTTTGAAATCATGGACACCAAGTGTAAATAAATGTTGTGAATGTGAAGTAGGGTAAATCCACCAAAACTCAGACGTCAATATTCGGACATCAGGGAAAAAAGAGATATTATAGGTGTTTCACAGCTGGAAACGTCTCAAAGAATAATTTCCTACACCGGTTATGAAGCAAATCTTATGGAATACAGAGTCTATCAGAGCACCGATTACGTTTATACATAGAGATATGATGTAACACCCTATTTCTTTTCTGTATGTAATGACCATGTGGATTGCCTAACTATCAAGCGGAAAGGATTGAAAGCGAAAAAAATAAAGGATTTGAACCTATCTATCAAGGGTTAAATGGGTGAAAAGTGCAAAAGTAAAAGGTTTGAACAAAACAAAGCCATACATTAGGTGTAAAGAACGTCACAGAACAAAAACACAATATAATTGCTTTGTTACCGAAACATCCAATTGACTTACTCTAAAAGTCTATGTTACTGAACTCGTCTGTTACCGAAACATCTGTCACCCAATTGTATGTCCGAAGTTTAACGATGCTGTCCGAATTATGATGTTTAGCACAACAGGACATTTTCTCCAATCTTTATGGATAATTTTGACTTTATCGTTGTTCCAGTTATAAAACAAGAAACTGTAATGAACGAATTATCAAGGGAGGTCACTAGACCATGATTCGCTTCAAGTTCAAGCTCTCAGATTTTTGTCCGACTTTTGGGGGATTAACCCTACAAATACCTGATAAATTATTTGGTTAAATGATGGTTTTCTACAAAATGTGACCTTTTTTTAATTTGAATTCTGTTTTTGGCTCATTTCTTTGGCTTAGAGAGCTTCTCGGGAATGTTTGGGTCTGAAAATGTTTTATAGCAGAAAAAAAAAACAGTGAGCAAAAAATATTGATAGCAAACAAAGATTCATGAAGATATATGAGAATTCACAAAGTAATGAAAATCAACAATAAACATAATGCCTTAATCATAGTTAACCCATTACCACATAATCCCTAATTTGACGACCCTGCGAAAGTACCTTCAGTCTGAAGGTGTCTGCTCCGATGCTATTTTTGTGACTGGTCTTCGCTAACACCTTCAGGCCAGCCATTCATTAAACCCTTCGGGAAAAAATACGATGTTACCCGCATCTTTTCGAACGGCTCAGCCTCAATGCGACAAAATTTCCAATGACAGCTAATAAAATGGGTATGGATCGTTAGATAAATGATTAATCTTTAAGAGCACACAAAATATGCTGCAAAATACCAATTAAATCAATGGGAATTTACCTTTTTCCCAACGTAAATAAATCCAGCATAATTTGTAAACAACTAACACGGCGACTTCCGTTAGTCAGGCATGCACACTCAACGGAATTTGAAATTTGTACAGTCTGCTTCCCTAACCCTATACAGCCAAGTTCGATCAAGGTGCGTTTGTTTACAGCAAAATTCACAACTAAACCATCCTGTAGCGTGTCAGAGATACTGCTATTTCTGACGAGACATGCGCATTGAAAAGATCACCATGTTTTGATTTCTGGTGAAGTAGGTCAACGATTATTTATGTTGAAAAGTACAGTTTTGCACAAAGGTAAGAGTTGGATATTAACTAACATCAGTTTTTTTGTAAAGATTAATCATTTATCTAACAATCCATGCCCATTTTATTAGTTGTCATTTGAAATTCTGTCGCATAGAGCCGTTCGAAAAGATGCCGGTAAAATCGTATTTTTTCCATACGGGTTCAATGAATGGCTGGCCTGAAGGTGTTAGCGAAGACCAGTCACAAAAATAGCATCGGAGCAGACACCTTCAGACTGAAGGCACTGCGAAAGATGCCTCTTGAAAACATTGTTGGAAAAGGAGAAAATGTTGGTAAAAAGCATTTTCTCCTTTTCCCACAATGTTTTCTACCCTACACAAAACAAATTTTCAGTCACTTTTATTTTGTTGTCTGCAAATGCTTTTGATTTGGACAAGCCTAAAGTAAAATACTGTTGTTTGGAAATGAGTTAATGGCCGAATAATGCAGCTCCGCCTCGGGCGTCAAGTTCGAATTGATCCTTTTAAATTATTATAAAACTATGATATCTTAATTTAGTACTTACTGAAGAAGAAAATGGTTGAGGATATGACCTCATTGGCGGACCAGGGGACGAGTAACGCTGTGATTGTTGCATTTTTCTCTACTTTCTTTGTGTTACGCGAAAAGCGGAAGCCGGTTTGTCGTTGTAGTTGGTTTTTGTTGTTGTTGTTCTTATGTGGGTATGTCTAATCCACATTCCATCTATATAAAATCCGTTAAAAATCGTCCATAACTTGTAACCATTTGTTGACCTAGTCATTGATTTATGCAATGTCATTTTCTTCATTCTTTCAAATGGTTGATTTATAGATTTGATTTATTTCTGGGAAGACCCTTAAATTCTTTTTGACTAAGCTTCCTATGTTAAACTGGTCCACATGTCATAGCAAACAAATGCAGATGACAGACATTTAACTTGCCCGAAATAATTGGATCTGACTTTTTTAGCATAATAATAATGATAATAATAATAATATTTTTTTAAAAATCTAGTCGAAAATGCACTTAGAAAACTAGAAGATTTTGCTCAACAATTAACATTTTCTCCTTTTTCTGCAAAGTTTTCAGTGGCGCTAAACAGGATCAATTTCATGCAGGCCAGCCTTTATTTACCACGGACTTTGACAGAAACATTCTTGAAAACAGTGCTTGCTCAAGGACATTTTCGTTTCAACAGTTATGTCCTCTCTAGGAACTCAATTGCAAACAGTACTAAGTCCAAATGGAAAGATGTACATAAAAGACAAGAAACAGACAGAGAATACTATATGACCGATATACAGCCGGTAAGCCCAAGAGGAGAGGGACTAGAAAATAGCAGTTGGCAGCGAATTTATCTAGAGTCTAGGGTAACATCTATGTACAGATTAAAAATTAACCCTGTACCACACAATGACGACTTTTAACGACCATGGGAAATAAGCCTTTTGAAAACATTGTGGGAAAAGGAAAAGGATAGGTCTAAAATTGTGAAGTGTGGAAAAGGGTTAAGACTAAAAACTGTAAATTTGGCGTGTGAAGGAAAGACGATTTACATTTCATGTAGAAATGTTCCTTCATCTGTTCAACGGTCCAGTCAAAAACCATCTCTAATATGGACACATCTAGTCAACCATTCATAGATAAAAAAAGAATCCCTAGAAATTCAGATTGCACAGAGACATGCAACAAACATATCTTCCAGAAATGAAAGATCCATGTCAGCCACAGTTATCTGTTTATAAATACCTGTTTATACCTGTTCTGAGACCTATGGTATGCCTGTGGCTTCTAAAAGTCCTTCCTTTCATTGGTTTTTTCTCAGATTAATGTCCATAAAACATCCTTGGGCCCGCATTCACCAACCATTCTTAAGAACATTCTTTGTCTTATTCTCCAGAATTTTCTGCATTTGTAAGTAACACAACTTCTGATTGGCTAAACCGAATGGTCGTGTTACTTACAAATGTAGAATTCTTTGGAGAATAAGACTAAGAATATTCTGAAGAATGGTTGGTGAATACAGGCCCAGCTTTGAGGGGTGATTGCACCAATGGTTGTTAAGACGACTCTTAACCCATTACCAGACGACAATATTTTAGACTGGTCCAAATTGAAAGCATTTGCAGACAACAAAATAAAAGTAAGTGAAAATTTGAAATTTGTTTTGTGAAAGTTAGGAAACATTGTGGGAAAAGGAGAAAATGCTGGTTACCAGCATTTTCTCCTTTTCCCACAGTGTTTTCTAAAGACTTCTTTCTCAGGGGCGTCAAAAGTAGGGATTGTGTGGTAATGGGTTAAAGGAATTTACACTTGGAGCAGTAACAACCTCATCTGGTAGGGTTCCTAGGGTCAACGACTCTTAGACTGAAGGAATTTTTCCGTAGTTCTGTTTTTGAACATTTTTTTTTGTATAATCTTAGTTGATTTCCTCTTGTGGCAGTTTTTGATCACAGCCATTTAGAATTTTGTACTCTTGAATAATATAAGCTCGTAATCGTCAGTATTAAAGAGTTGGTAGACCTAATTTTCTTAGTCGTTCCGTGTATGACAGGTCTCTTATAGATAAACTTTTTATCAAACGTCAAAATGACAGACTCGTCTAAATTCAAAGCATTTGCAGACGACAAATCAAATGTGCCTGAAATGATGGATCTTTTCTCACGATGTTTTCTAAAGCTGCTTAGCTCAGGATTGTCCGAATCGGGATTTTTTTTTTTTTATTTCATTTTTTTGTTTGTTGGATAAATAGATTAGCACTTACCATCTAACAAAATACTGTACAATAAAGAGTCAGAGCAGACACGTGGCAAACACATTGAAAATACCAGTATACGCTCAGTTACAAAGATTTATTACCAGTTTGAATACGATATTTATAAGTTTTCTTTGTTTTGCAAATTTTCTACCTAGTGAACGAAGCTAATATTCGAGATGAAATTATAGCGTTAGCTCTACCTGTTTCTCGATATCTATGAACAGATAATCATAATTCACCATCTCGATAAACTCTGTAGTTTTGACTTGACGAGATAGCAATAAGTTAAAATTCGAAAGATACATTTTCAATTTTAGCATAACCCTTTCCCAAACAATCCCTGGTCTTTACGGGTCTAGAATAGTAGCCTTTTGAAAACATTGTGGGAAAAGGAGAAAATGCTGGTAACCAGCATTTTCTCCTTTTCCCACAACGTTTTCTTCGCTAACATAGACAGAAATCATCTTTTCAGCAACAGTTGAATTGTGGTCTGCAAATGCTTTCAATTTGGTCTAGTCCAAAAGTTTGTCGTTTGGGAAAGGGTTAATCGTTATGTTTTGGATTTAGATCTCGAAGAAATGTATCGATCAAAGTCTATAAAACAGAAAGACGACTCAAAAATGTCTCTTATGCATACTTTGTCGTAATTTTATTATCATGTAATCTCACGTAGAGATGCTTTTATGATGTTATAGATCTATATTTTATACAGAAATAAATCTAGACCTATCTATCTACATATAGGAAATATTTCCAGAAAAGGTTGCGGTATCGCTAATGTTTTTTTTTAATTGTCGCAATAGTTATCTCGTGGCAGAAATATCCCACCATACACTAGAGAAATCATATCCGTCTATCTACCCTACAATTGTTGTCTGCGCATGTCATATTCTTCGAAGATTCGACCGTCTTATATGACGCACATTATCTCCCGCTAGATGGCATTCTAGAAATACTCATCTATCTAATTTGGGCATCCTGGGTACAGAACCGAACCACTTTCCTACGCGACAACCGTTACTTAAAATTGAATTTCAAACTAAAATAAACGTTTACTCAATAAAACGCTACCTCGTGCAATTCACTCAGCTATGATCAGCAGTCTAGAGAAATATGGAGGTAAACCAGTTCTCATTTCTCCTCAAACGTATTGATAAAAGCTATTTTCTACATTACTACTTTATAGAGCGTAATATTACAGTCAGCCCGCTTTTGGGGCTAGTGATGCGTCGTATAAGACAGTCGAATCTTCGAAGAATATGACATACCAGCCGATATAGCTCAGTGGGTAGAGCGTAGGACTTGTGAACACAATGTCTTACAGGTTGTAGGTTCGATTCCCCGGCTGGCCAACTAAAAATTACTAATAGTCTTTCGGATGAGACGTTAAACCGAGGTCCCGTGTGACGGTGCTACACACCGAGCACGTTAAAGAACCAGGCGGAATTCTCAGTAGTTTCGTCCTGTATCCTTGCACTATCCCCCGTAACAACTAACCGTCTTCTGGGGGCGTCGCTCAGATGGGCAACCGGTAGCGACGATAAATAAACGAAAATAATCAATCAATCAATCAGAATATGACATGCGCAGACAACGATATGACGCACCACTAGCCCCGAAAGCGGGCTGACAGTAATATTACGCTCTATAAAGTAGCAATGTAGAAAATAGCTTTTTTAGTGGTTCGGTTCTGTACACAGGATGCCCAAATTAGATAGATGGGTGAAATTTATAGAATGCCATTTAGCGGGAGATAATGACCCTATGTACAACACAGATCTGGAAGCCTCATCTGGAGCGGATATAGTGGAAACACATAAAATCCTATAGATCTATAACTACGACATAGTGGCGCTATCTAGAGAACTTTTACCTGTATCGGCCGAAACTCAGCTAGATTCTGTTTCATAATCTAAATTTATACCCGTGGGCTTTACAACATTAACAAGCGGACGGTAGAGAGCCAAGATCAGACTGCACGTTTTGTACAGGCTGAACTTGATGTAAGCTGTCGATGTAATGCAGAGAAATGACCTTCCCCTACAAAATGACCCATGGGTAATTTTTCTACGTAGAATAATGTCCCGGATCACTATTCTACGTAGAGAAATGACCCAGAGGACATTTCTCTACGTAGAATAGTGACCCGGGTCATTTTGTAGGGGAAGGTCATTTCTCTGCATTACACTGGCAAAAGCCCCCTCTTTCTATGGCACTGTTCAAAAAGGTTAAGAAGCTATAAAAAGCTTTCCGTGATTTTTTCCATATTGATCAAGGATCGAAAACTTATATATATGAGCCAGGCTCTGTGAAAACGGGGCTTTATGCATCCGCGAAATGCAACGACCAGGTCAGCGTGCGCAGATTGCGGAGAATGACCTTTGGCCGAAACTTTTTGCTGTTGGTCAATTTGCTGGTTGTCAAAGGACCAATCTAGATCTACCTATTAGTCTAGAATTCTACTATCAAGTCGGCTATTGAAAAAAGTGGCTCTAATAAATACATTATTATGTGATGAATTTGGCTAGTAGAGTGTATAACAGAGATGCATTAAGCCCCTTTTGCCAGAGCATGGCTCATTGATATGTATATTCAGCGGCAGGTTATAATTTATTTTGCTTTTAAAGATAGTTATCAAAATTTATTTTCAGAAAAGTTATCTCCCTTGCTACAAAATAGGCCATTTATGCAAAGCACGACAGCGGCACTAAGTAAGATTTTTTTTTTCAAATCGGGAAATAGGTCCATGTCTTTATCACCGAAAGCGTTGTAAAGTCAGTATTGAATCAAAAGAATATGAAAATTTATCAAACGTTTTTGATCATAGCTATTTATTGATTTATTTTTCAACCTAAGTTTCTGTCAAAGAAGGGGCCCGTAAATTAATTAAAGATTGACACCCACACAGAGTATGCTAGGACTTCCAATTGCAAAACATAGAATACGAAACTAAACTATTTACCAAACGACAAAACTTCGGAATGGTCTAAATTCAAAGCATAAGCAGACGTTAAATCAGCCCTGGCTTAAACGATGGGCATTGTCCTTGAAACTATGAAAGTGCAGAGCAGGAGAAAATGTTGGTAGTACAGTTAACTCATTACCAAACGACAATATTTTAGGCACTGAAGGTGTCTATTTTAGACACATAGTCCAAATTGAAAACAGTTGCAGACGACAAAATGAAAGTGACTGAAAATTTGAAATTTGTTTTGAGAAGGGTAGAAAACATTGTGGGAAAAGGAGAAAATGCTGATTACCAGCATTTTCTCCTTTTGCCCACAATGTTTTCTAAAGGCTTTTTTTCAGGGGCGTCAAAAGTAGGGATTGTGTGGTAATGGGTTAACTGTCCCCAGATATGATTTTAGGTTTTGACTGGTTGTATATGGTTGTTAGAGACCATTGGGAAAGAAATGTTAGAAATCTCTGTAGAGTTAATGTTAAGACTCATTTGTACAAAAAATTATTAACTCTTGACCATATGACGGGTTTTCCATGACGCACAAATCCTGCATCATTGACGTAATTTTAATTCAAATGAATCCCAAAATAAATGACAGTGCGTCATCGGTGACGCAACTTTCCAAAATCTAAATAATGTACGAAGTTGAATGAAGCGTCATAATTCCAAGTCTGTTCTTGCTTCAATGTCAGATGAACACAGTTCTTTTTTTTTAACTACAAGGTTTATTTTAGATAAAAGTGGTTTTTCGGTAATTTATTTATAGAATAAGACTGGTTTACGCATTATTGCTGAAATGTATATTGACACGTGTCGTAAATATGGGCCAAGTCAAAATCGTGGTTGGGTTCTCTGTATTTCATAGCATATTTCACACGAGTTCCAGTATATAAAAGTACACATTACCGGTCTGTGCTGTTAGCGGAAAAATAATGTCATGACGAAGTAAACTGTAACATTCCTCTATCGTCTGCTTCCTACAACTGCCGATCAAGCAACGTCAAATAGTGATTCAGACGAAAATGTTTGGTCTGTCAAAAAGTGACATCGGCCTTTCCGTCAGAAATGATTGACCGACTTTTCAATCTTAGAAGTTGGCATTTAAAGGTAAAATGCATTATAAATCGTGTTTGAAGTTGGTGACGAGGAAATCCGTATTTTTGACCCCCAAAATTAATGAAGTGACCCTCAACTAATGAGGAAGGGGGTCACAATGACCCCCAATTTTCAAAGCCGAGGGAAAATCCTGATAGGAGAAATTTTAGACCAGTCTAAACTGAAAGTATTTGCAGACAACAAAATAAATGTGACTGAAAAATTGAAATTTGGTTCGGGAAGGTTAGAAAACATTGTGGGAAAAGGGGAATTGCTGGTTATCAGCATTTTCTTCTTTTTCCACAATGTTTTCAAAAGGCTTCTTTGTCAGGGTCGTTAAAAGTCAGGATTGTGTGATCAAGAGTTAACAACAAAACTAGAATTTGAACATGCCTGTTGCTTGCATACAGAATCATCCTTCATTTCAAACACTTTTTTTTTTTCAATTCAAACATTAAACATATGAAAAAATAGTTTTTTACTAGAGTATCAAAATTCAGATGTTACCCAGTTTTCAGGTTTAACTATATGCATTATCAGAACTCCAGATAGAGGGATTGATTTTGATTTCAAAATTAGAAATATCAGTTATTCTCCACTAAATTGTATGTTTTGGGTACTCATTAGAATTGTCTCATAGAGACGATTCTAATGAGTACCCACAACATAGGGTTTTGAAGAGGAATCATGAATTTAGAATACCATCACTTCCTCTTATCTGGAGCTCAGATTGTGCATAATTTCATATGCATGGAATGTCCAGATTTTGTTCCTGATAAACTTTCGAAGAATTCTTTCTTTTTCAAACCTGTTTGGTATTTCGGATACAAGCTAACTCTTTCTCTGATTTCTCTTAACCCATTACCACTCAATCCCTACTTTTGAAGCCCCTGAGAAAGAAGCCTTTTGAAAACACTGTGGGAAAAGGAGAAAATGCTGGTAACCAGCATTTTCTCCTTTTCCCACAGTGTTTTCTACCCTTTCCAGAACAAATTCCAATTTTTCAGTCACCTTTATTTTTTCGTCTGCAAATGCTTTCAATTTGGACCAGTCCAAAATTTTCTCGTGTGGTAATGAGTTAACTCTTTACCACACAATCCCGATTTTTAACGACCCCTGCAGAAGAGGTCTTTTGAAAACATTAAGGGAAAAGGAGAAAATGCTGGTAACCAGCATTTTCCCCTCAATGTTTTCTTACCTATCAAAGACAAGTACCGTTACCAGAGACACGTTTGAATTGTCATTTGCAAATGCTTTCAATTTGGACAAGTTTTCATTTTCATCGTGTGGTAAAGAGTTAACACAAAAATTGATAATTTTTGTCTACCTCCTCTGTTTCTGACAACATATCAGGTTAGGTTGCTGTTGAAATGTTCAACTCTTTACCTGACAATAAAATTTAGACTTGCTCAAATTCAAAGAATTTGCAGATGACAACCCTTAACTCTTTATCAAATGACAAATTTTAAGGCTTGTCTAAATCAAAGCCATTTGCAGAGGATAAAATAAAAGTGACAGAAAATTTAAAATTTGTTTTTTGAAGGGTAAAAAACATTGTGTGAAAAGGAGAAAATGCTGGTTACCAGCATTTTCTCCTTTTCACACAATGTTTTCTAAAGGCTTCTTTCTCAGGGTCGTCAAAAGTAGGGATTGTGTGGTTATGGGTTAACCAAACAATCCCTGATTTTGACAAACCTAAGATAGGAGCCTTTTGAGAACATCATGGGAAAAGGAGAAAATGCTGCTAACCAGCATTTTCTCCTCTTCCCACAATGTTTTCTCACTGCTGGAAACTAATTTCAATTTTAGAGTTACAGTTAT
Source organism: Tridacna crocea (assembly GCA_943736015.1). NCBI lineage: Eukaryota > Metazoa > Mollusca > Bivalvia > Cardiida > Cardiidae > Tridacna > Tridacna crocea. The sequence goes on from OX031069.1 coordinate 26,152,352, forward strand.
TTTGTCATCTGCCAGTGCTTTTAATTTTGACCCATAAGATTTTGTTGTTTGGTAAAGAGTTAAACTGGCTCAATTGATTGAGGTTGCTCTTCAAATGATATAAGATACTGTGGTGAAAAAGAAATGCTGGTAGCTACCATTTTCTCCTTTTTCCACAATGTTTTCCCTGCTTGAAACAAATTTCAATTTTTGAGTTACATTTCTTTGTTGTCTGCAAGTGCTTTCAATTTGGAGTAGTCTAAAATTTTGTCATTGGTAAAGTGTTAAGTTCTCAGATTGGTTACCTGGTTACCGACATTTTCTCCTTTTCCACAAGATTTTCAGGAATTATCTTCCCTAGGGGTTGTTGAAACAAGGGATTGTTTAGTTAAGAGTTAAGATCTAAAGGATGGTTTCACACACTGGAGACAGTCAGGATCAGATGGAACATAATGGGCAGCAAGACACAGACCAGTTTTTACCAACATTGGCTAAGACAGAGAGAGTTGACCCTTCAGGTTTGTTACCCTTTTATCACACAGTGACGACTTTTGATGACCCTGAGGTAGAAGTCTTTTGAAAACATTGTGGGAAAAGAAGATAATGCTGGTAACCCAGCATTTTCTCCTTTTCCCACATTGTTTTCTACCCTTTCCAAATCAAATTTTCAGTCACTTTTATTTGTCGTGTTCAAATGCTTTCGATGTGGACAAACCTAAACTTTTGTCGTTTGGTAATGAGTTAAGTTTTTAAACCTTTGCGAAAGGTCAATTTTTTAGACTCTACCAAATTCACAACTTCTGTAGATAGCACACTGGAAATTGTCGAAAGAAGACACTTTACCAAATAGCGAACAGTATCTACCCTGAGATAGAAGCGTTTTGAGAACATTGTGGAAAAAGGAGAAAATGCTGGTCACCAGTATTTTCTCCTTTTCTCGCAATGTTTTCTACCCCGGTTGAAACAAATTTCAGTTTTTGAGTTATGTTTCTTTTCTCGTCAGCAAGTTAGTGCTTTCAGTTTGGATCAGTCTTATGCCTAAATTTTTGTTGTTTGGTAAAGAGTTAAGTTCTCTGATAGGATAGAGAACATTGTGGGATGATGTGAAAATGTTGACTATCAGGATTTTTTTTCTTTTCTTACAATGTTTTTCGAAAGCTTTCTTCCATATTGGCTATAAAGTCTAGGATTGTTTGGAAAAGAGTTAACAACGATTTTGTTTTATGATCAGTGGCCAGTGTACTTATCCATGTATTTCTGGAACAGGCACTTGACCTTTGACAGACCTTATGAATAGGTGTCCAACTGTATTATCTTCTGATCATTATCCTCGGGGGTTTGTTAGTAGTGTTACACAATTATAAAATGGAGTAAGAAAAAAAAGTAAGTTTCTTACGAACAAAGTCCGTAACAAAGAAACAAATGAATAAATGCATTGCTGAAATAAGGGTCCGGGCGGGATTTGAACCCCAGAAATCCCGGACAAAAGGCCAATACCTTAACCACTGAGCCAAAGGGATATCTCTCTAACAAAGGAGTCAGGTATTGTATTTAAATCTGGACAAAGCCATGCAGGAAGGACTGTTCTCCCCTAACATGGTGCTTTTCATTCATTTATCTACCATCTGGCACGTAGGATGGAACTATTGATACATATTAACTCTACATAACAAAAGAAACATACACTTGTCCAAGTCGAATGTGTTTGCAGATTAAGAAAAATGACTGAAAAATTTAAATTTGTTTTTGAATGTGAAGAAAACACTGAGGGAAATGGAGAAAATACTGGTTTAGCAGAATTTTCTCCTTTCATCACAATGTTTTCAAAAGGCATCTTTATCAGAGTCGTAAAAGTCAAGATTGTTTGGTAAAGGGTTAATTTATAAAGCTAAATGCTTATGAGGCTGACAACCATGAAACAGAAATTCTAATATCACAGTGAATTATGTTAAATGAATCTGAAGGGTCAGTAGTACTTAGTGACTGGCTTTTGAAATTCTTGTGAGGTGCTTATACCTTTACTACACAATGCAGACTCTTAACCCGTTACCACACAATCCCTACTTTTGACGCCCCTGAGAAAGAAACCTTTAGAAAATCTTATGGGAAAAGGAGAAAATGCTGGTAACCAGCATTTTCTCCTTTTCCCACAATGTTTTCTACCCTTTACAAAACAAATTTCAAATTTTCAGGCACTTTTATTTTGTCGTCTGCAAATGCTTTCAATTTGGACCAGTCTAAAATATTGTCATTTGGTAATGGGTTAATGACCCTGAGGAAGAATTCTTTGAAAAATTGTGGGAAAAGGAGAAAATACTGGAAACCAGCATTTTCTCCTTTTCCCACAATGTTTTCTACCCTATCAGAGAAAACTCGCATTACTTGAGCCTCACTGAAGTTGACATCTGCAAATTGCTTGTGGACAGGCCTGACATTTTGTCGTGTTGTGAAGGGTTCAAGTAGTGTTGATGAATCAGATCATTTCTCAAAACAGGTCAGGATGAAGTTACCATTACGAGAGAGATAGTTGACGTAGATGACTATAGCGACTACACTTTCTGCGAACAACTGAAGGCTGATGTCTCATTTCGGGGTCGTGTAATACACACTGCATGGCTGTCTTGGACTTTCATTGGTCTGGTAAGTAGATTTCTTTTTCTTATAATACATGTAATCTTATTTAGCTGTTCCAAATATAGAGCATCTACAAAAGTCATGGGAGATTTAGCCTTCAAATACTGGTACATGTACTGGCATTCCGAGCAGGCTGATCTGGCAAAAACTTTTCTTATAGGTCAATTTTCTGTTTTTCAAAGCACCAATCTACCTCATGATTAAATCGGTTACTAAAACAAGTGGCTCCTATGGCATAGGCGTAACTTCTTTAAGCACACCACGCACATGCGTAATGTTTAAAAAAAAGTTTTTAGGTCGTAGCAGCAATATCCAAATTTTGATACAATGTAAGTTAAATATTAGCCATATCCAGAAACTTGTTTTTGAAAACCAAATTTCTACCTCAGAGGATCAAAATTGTTCTACAGCCATCTTCAATATCAATTTTCTTTTTTTTTTTGGGAGGGGGGTGGGGAGAAGAGGCCACCTCCAAGGAGAGGGGGGCACCCCCTCTTGTGCTCTCCCCCCTTGCACCTACGTTGTTCATGCACACCTTGGGCGTGCATATAATTTACTTTTTCCTGGTTAAGCCCCTGCTTTGGATCCATGAATTTGGGCTAGTACCATGTATAACGGAGATGCACTAAGCCTCCTTTTGCCAGAGCATGACTGAAATAATTTTTTTTATTGAAAGAGATTTAAATGATAATGACTAGCTAACATTTGTTTCAGTCCAATCACTTTTAAGAAAAAGTAACATCAAGCTGAGTCGCTAACTCTATTACTACCTAAGGCAACTTTGTTAAAATGTACCTAGTCTTAGCAAGCATCTACCTAAAGCAAGCACATTATAAGTATCCTTTTAAGATTTCTCGACCCTTTTCTGCATGATTTTTTATGACTCTTAGAAAGAAAGCTTTTCATCTCCTTTTCCCAAAATGCTCTTGACCCTCTCATTGAGAGATCTAATTATTTTAGCATCTTTGATTTTGTCATCTGCAAATGCCTTCAGTGTGGATTGATGTGAAATTAGATGGCTTGGTAAATGGTTAATTATAATAGTTGGACTGAATTTATACAAATAGTATATGCAAAAGACATTGTAGGAAAAGGAGTAGACCCTGGTTACAAGCTTTTTCTTCTTTTCAGGCTATGTTTTCAATAGCCTTCTTCATGTGGGTCATTAAAAATCAGGATTGTATGGTAAAAGGTTAAACTACAGTTTTATATTTTGGTCTCTGTTACAGAGCTCCAGGTAAGAGGGAGTGATTGCATTCTAAATTAAATAGTTCTCTTCGAAACCCTATCTTATGGGTACTCATTAGAATCGTCTTGCTGAGACGGTTCTAATGAGTACCCCAAGATAGGGCTTAGTGGAGAATTATTAATATTTTAATTCAAAATCACTCCCTCTATCTGTTACAAAGCTGAGAATTCTTTATTCAGACTCAATAATTATTATACCCCCTCAAGCGAATGTTTTCAGGGTATACTGGAATCAGCCTGTCTGTCTGTCCTTATGTCCGTCCATGTGTCCGTCTATGTACAAAATCAACACGCTGGTGGGGGTATTAAGTCACATTCAGTGACAGTTCTAGTTTTTTTTTTCCAATTTAGGGTGTGGTGGTAGGTCAGGTGGGTCCATCGTTCCCAGACTTGCGGCTTATTGTCAACCAGGAGCTGGATGTGGGCTCTCTGATATTCACCATTTTCTCTCTCGGTTACATGCTTGGATCTCTGGTTGCAGGTTTGAACTTTGTTTTACACCCCGGCCCCGAACTTTGTTTTACACCCCGCTTTTTTTAAAACCCTGTACCTAACAATTATCTTCCCAAGTCTACAGCTTATTGTCAACCAGATAGGAGACATAGGCTCCCTGGTATCAACCATTTTTCTTAGTAAGGTAGTTAATGGGATCTCTGGATTCAGGCTGGAATTTTCTCTTAGATATCCAGAGCTCCAGGTAAGAGGAAGTGATGGTATTCTAAATCCATTACTTCTCTTCCAAATCCTATGTTGTGGGTACTCATTAGAATCGTCTCGACAAGACGATTCTAATAAGTACCCACAACATGGGGTTTAATGAAGAATTATTAATATTTTCAATTTTGGAATCAAAATTACTCCCTCTATCTAAAAGAATGGATATCTTACCAGTCAAAAGCTGTGTACTAGTACTGAGACCTACCAAAATCTAGTACAAATCACACAAAGTATCAAAATGAAAGAAACTGGCTACCAGCATTTTCTATGTTTCCCACAACTCGGCCAATAATTCTTTCCGAGGATTGATGATAGTCATTGTCACAGATTCATTCCTCTCTGATTCATTGTTTCGGTTAATTCTGTGGGAAAGTAGCCAGTGACTTTTGAAGGATATTGTGTGAAGTACTTTTAATAGAAAGTCCAGGAAAGCACTCTGGCCTCCGGGATATAATTGAAATAATGTTTAACTGTTTACCAAACAACAAAATTTTAGACTCAACCAAATTCAAAGCATATGCAGACGACAATTTAGATTGGGCTCAAACGATAGACCTTGTCTTTGATAAGGTAATAAGCATTGTGGGAAAAGGAGAAAATGTTGGTTACCAGCATTTTATCCTTTTACCACAATGTTTTCAAAAGGCTTCTTTCTTAGTGTCGTATATAGTTAGGATTTCAATCTTTGATTCACATTTATTTTGTCGTCTGCAAATGCTTTCAATTTAGACTGGTCCAAAATTTTGTCGTCTGGTAAAGAGTTAACCCTTTACCCCATAAGGCATTTCTGTGGTATCTCTAACTGACCCTGAATGACAGCAAGGATGAAGCCGTTTCTTAGGTGTAAATGACACCTTTTGATAGCATAGAAAACAGTGTGACAAAAGGTGAAATTGCTTGTCACGTGCAATTTCACCTTTTGCCACAATGTTTTCCAAAGGCTCCTACAAGCAATGTGTAGAAATGAGTATCTATGGAGTAAAGGCTTAAAAGAGTTTAAAATTAAGAAATAATATTCTTTCTATCATGGTTTATTATTTAAAAAAATACTGTTGTGAGTTATGAGGTACAATAAATAATTCATGTGTGTGATAGCCAGAGTGGTTTATTCATTTGCCTCATAACTCATAACATAATATATTGAACGATAAACCACGATATAAGATTATTTCGATTCGAACATGACTAACTCTCAATGAAAGGAAAACAAGATCATAGTTAGAGTACGAATGCAGATGCAGATTATATTCCATTAAATAAAATTTATTTACTTTATACAGAATGACATCACTCTATGTAGAATGATGTCTCTCTATAATTATAGAATAACGTAGATTTTAGCACGCTTTCATAGCACTGTGTTCATAGTGCTGAATTCACGTTTAATGTTTGAATAATCTATTTCCAATTTTTTTCCAGGGTTTCTCTATGATAGATGGAATAAACTGTTCCTGATCATACTATTTGTGTGGATAATGGCAGTGACGTCTGTTGTGTTGCCATGGTGCCAGTTATTTCCTGTCATGCTTGCTGTCCGCTTTGTGACTGGTTTAGGTTGTGGAGGATTAGATACCGGTATGCAAGTTATACTTTGACAAAATGGGGCTTAACCCTTTACCACTCAATACTAACTTTTGACAACCCTGAGAAAGAAGACTTTTGAAAACATTGTAGAAACAGGAGAAAATGCTGGTAACCAGCATTTTCTCCTTTTCCCACAATGTTTTCTTCCCTTCTCAAAATAATTTTCAATTTTTGAGTCATTTTGTTCTGTCGTCTGCAAATGCTTTCAATTTGGACAAGTCTTCAATTTTGCTGTTTGGTAAAGAGTTACATAATGCACATCATTTTGTGATCTGTTACAAGTCCTCATACAATCATAGATCCATAAAGTTCATTTTGTCCAACAAATAGAGGATATTTGTTTTTTTCGGTGAAAGATCGAAATTTACCCCTCCCACATAGCAACGCATTACAATATTACATCAAGCGCGAGAAATGTAAGTTATATGACATCATATTTCCCATCTGGTTGTGAGGCACACACAATTTACCTAGGCAACAAGAACGTGAAAATCGGTATTTTCACTGGCGGTACCAGTGTTAGATTGAAAAATATTTTCAATGCTATTTCTCGATATCCTACCGGAAAGCATGAAATAATTGAGTGTATCGTTATATGGAATGGTTCCTTGATATGAAGAGAAAAAAATAGATAAAAAGTTTTGACTCATGTCAGCCTGTGCGGATTTGGAGTTTGATTCCCACTACTGGCAAACTAAACTAGAGCTGTCACTGAATGTGACTGAATACCCCCGCACTTGGACAGAAAAAGAGTGTAAAGTTCAAAGGGAGATAATTCCTCAACCAGGAAAATTGGGTCTTGCAAATCTTCAATTTGTGATAAATATATGTGTAAAGTTTCAATACAATCGGAGGAAAACTGTTTGAGGATTTGGCGACACAAAATTACTAGTATTTTGTGTACTGACAGACACACGGATGAACACATGGACGGGCGGACAGTCTGATACACGATTCCAGTATACCCCCCAAAAACATTCGTTTTGTGAGGGTATAAATATCACTGATGACACATTAGTCCCATGTGACGGTGTTGTACACAACTGTGCTATTGCCATTACCAGTGTCTTACCTTAACCTTGACCAGAAGACAAAATCTAAGCCTTGTCCAAATTGAAAGCATTTGCAGAAGACAATTTCAGTGTTGCTCAAACAGTGCATTTATTTTTTGATGGAGTAGAAAACGTTTTGGGAAAAGGAGAAAATGCTGGTTACCAGCATTTTCTCCTTATCCCAAAATGTTTTCAAAAGGCTTCTTTTTAAGGGTCGTTAAAAGTGGTCATTGTGTGGTAGATAGTAATCCTTTACCGTTCAATCCAGACCCTTGGAGAGAAAGCTTTTGAAAATTGACCAGTCCAAAAAGCCCGTAGAAAGTAGTATTTCTTCACGTCAAGTCTCAGGTCACTTGAAGTTTAAGCCCCCATGGCTTACCATCTAAAATCACTAGCAGCCTTTCAGATGATATCTTACATCCAGGTCCCTTTTGATGGTGCTATACCCTGAGTATGTTAAAGGCTCAGTAGCGTCCACCAACTGATTAAAGTTTATAAAGTAGAAATAAAAATTTCATTTTTACCATGAAGATTATTATGAATTTCACTATATGTAAATGTGCAGTTTGCAAACGTGAGTGGCAGAAAAAAGAATTTTGAAACTAGAACAAATCCTACCATTGCTCATTATCTGTTTGTTTACATCATTGATCGCCGACGATTAGCTGCCTTTGTAGTAAATGTCCTCAGTGATGTGTTAGTGATGTAAACACTACATGATCATTCATAGTGCTGAAACAAATTCTTCATTAATTTATTTGTTTTATCCCCAGTCTAGCTTGAAAAATGTAAAGTTTATTGATATCGTAAACAGAAACAACAAAATAGGCTGATCATTACTAATTCGTTTATGATCACTACAGGATGAGTTTACTACATCTAAATAAGCAAACAGGTTCAAAATGAGCAATTTTACTCTCTGATGACATAGTGTTTGAATTGTAAATATTAGTCCTGTCTACTGTGTCATAGCACAAATGAGATGCAATGTTATCATTTGACATTCTCGCAGACTTGGTTTTAACTCTTTACCACACGAGAAAGATTTAGACTGGTCCAAATTGAAAGCATTTGCAGACGACAAAATAAAGGTGACTGAAAAATTGAAATTGTTCTAGAAAGGGTAGAAAACACTGTGGGAAAAGGAGAAAATGCTGGTTACCAGCATTTTTTCCTTTTCCCACAGGGTTTTCAAAAGGCTTCTTTCTCAGGGGCGTCAAAAGTAGGGATTGTGTGGTAATGGGTTAATATACATGAAAAAGATAATGAAGGTTGGCTCAATCCGTGAAATCGACAGGCTTCTCCCTGCATTTTCTCTCACATAATTATATAATGGCAACCAATGCAGTAATTGACATGTTCGAGTTTTCTCCAACCTTATATTTGTGTGTTGTGATGGGTTATCCAATATATTTTAGTGTTATAAACACTAAACAGTGAAAATTACCTATTTTTGTCTTTACCGAGGATTAAGGGAACCAAGTGCAACTTAGGATAGGTTTTTTTCTGCATCTTGCACGATCCTCCATAACATAGATGATAGCCTTATGGCTATGGCAAACGGCAAAATTTTACGCATGTCCAAATCAAAAGCATTTGCAGACCGCAAAATAAAAGTGACTGAAAATTTGAAATTGTTTTGTGAGGGGTAGAAAACATTGTGGGAAAAGGAGAAAATGCTGGTAACCAGCATTTCCTCCTTTTCCCACAATATTTTCAGAAGGCTTCTTTCTCGGGGTTGTGTGGTATTGGGTTAATTCATTACCAGACAACATTATTTTAGACTTGCCCAAATCAAAAGTATTTGCAGATGATAAAATGAAAGTGACTGGAAATTTGAAATTTGTTTTGTGAAGAGTAGAAAACATTGTAGGAAAAAGAGAAAATACTGGTAACCAGCATTTTCTCCTTTTCCCACAATGTTTTCTGAAGGCTTCTTTCTCAGGGTCGTCAAGAGTGGTAAAGAGTTAAGGGGCATCGCCCATATTGGCAGCAGAGTTGGATGACAGATTAACTCAAAATCAATCAATCAATATCCAAGTCTGTTTTTGTAGAGTAAAGTCTTTATAGAAAAATAATATACATTTTCAGTTGGTAATGCAGATCTGGTCTCGTTGTGGGATGAAGCTGGAAGACCATATATGCAGGCATTACATTTTTGTTTTGGATTTGGTGGAATCATTTCCCCTTTGTTCACAGAGCCATTTTTAGCCAAGAAAAAATGTGTAGCATATTATTCAAATAGTGAGTATGAAACTTCATTTGAGCTTTTTTACCTAAGTAATTTTATATTTAACCTTTACCACACAATCCCAATATTAACACCCCTGTAAAAGAAGCCTTTTGAAAACATTGTAGGAAAAGGAGAAAATGCTGATAACCAGCATTTTCTCCGTTTCCCACAAAGTTTTCTTCCCTTCCTGAAACAAATTTCAATTCTTTGATCAAATTTATTTTATTGTCTGCAAATGCTTTCGATTTGGACCAGTCTAAAAGTCTGTTGTTTGGTAAAGAGTTAAGTGATTAACCTTGTACAAACTGATCCCTTGTTTCATTTCACCTTTAACTCTTTATCAAACGACAAAAAATTGAACTAGTCCAAATTCAAAGCAATTGCAGACAACAAAATGAATATGACTCATAAATTGAAATTTGGTTTGACAAGGGTAAAAGAAACATTGTGGGAAAAGAGAAAATGGTGGTTACCAGCACTTTCTTCTTTTCTTACAATGTTTACAAAATGCTTCTTTCTCAAAGTTGTTAAAAATCGTGATTGTGTTGTAAAGGGTTAAGCGTTTACTGTACAATCCCAAGTTCTAATGACCCTGAAGAAGAAGGATTTAAAACATTGTGGAAAAAGGAGGAAATGCAAGTAATCAGCAGTTTCTCTTTTTCCCACAATGTTTTCTACTCAATGAAGGACAGGGAAACATAATTCTAGCTGAATATATTTTGTCATCTGCAAATGCTTTCAATTTGGTCTACCCAGAAATTTTGTTGTTTGATAAAGAGTTAAATGAATCTGTAATAAAAAGAAAGTGTTGTAAACATTATTGCACAAAAATTGAAAAATATTGAGTACAAATTAACCCTTTACCAAACAACCCCGGTTTTTCACTACCCCTGTGAAGAAGCCATCTGAAAACATTGTGGAAAAAGGAGAAAAATGCTGTAGCATTTTCTCCTCTTTCTCTACCTTTCACAAAACAAATTTCAAAGTTTTGGTCACTTTTATTTTGTCGTCTGCAAATGCTTTCAATTTGGACAAGCCAAAAATTTTGTCATTTGGTGATGAGTCAAATCAATACAACAGGTGTAGATATTTGTCATTTTGAGAAGAGTTTAATTGTTTTGTTGCTTTTTATGTCAGGTACAGAGGTATACCACAACATATCCACTGCCACATCTCTGATAAATGTCACTGAGAAAACAGATGGAAGTTGCAAGAAAGAAATTTATGAAGAAACGAGAATCCACTATGCTTTTATAATAACTTGCATATTTCTGGTCCTTTCCTCTATACCATTTATAAAAATGTTCCTTGATAAACTCCGATCAAAGAGGAGACATAGTATTCACGCTAACAAAGATAATCTTGAAAGGCCGGATAAACTTCCATTTGGTTTAAAATTGAGCTTGCTGATTTTAATTGCTGCAATGTTTCTCATGTATTGTGCTATCGAAGATAGTTTTGGTGGCCTAATGATGACTTTTTGTTTGAATTATCTGGAATATGACAAAAGTAAGGGTAGCTTAGCAACAAGTTTGTATTGGGCATGTTTCTCAGTGGGCCGGTTTTCCGGTATATTTTTGGTACGCAGTTTAAGCCCAATCACATGGTTGTTTACGTTTTGCACAATGATGGTCGCCAGCTTATTGTTATTTGTAATTTCAAGTTTTTTTCTTGTGTATCCTCTGATATGGGTCAGTACAGGTTTAGTCGGATTTTCATGCTCCCTTATGTTTCCTTGTCTTTTCACCTGGACAGAGGAATCTGTGCTTAGGGTCACAGGTATGATATCATCCCTGTTTCTGTTGGCCTCCTCTAGCGGGCTCATGATTAACCCAATATTTCTGGGTGTTTTGATGGATAAGGTCAGTCCATTGTGGTACGCTTATCTTCTGTTCGGGGAGTCAGTTCTATGTTTTATTATCCTGACCTCGATTTTTTTGATTGTGAAAAATTTTGTCAGACCGCTACAGGAGTTTGCAACAGAACCAGAGTTGACAGAATTTCCTGTAAAAGAAACTGTGAATGCTTAATCTGTTATTTATTTTTTTATCTTTTTTTTTTCTTTCCCTAATTCTCTTCCTTTCTTCTTTTTTTTTTTAACTCACTTGAGCACAAAGTACCCAAGATGAGCTATTGCAGACAGCTGATGTCCATCTTAATGGACATTTATCAGGTGTCTGTTGTCAACAATTTCTTTAACCCTTCGACAAACATTTCTGTATTTTCAATGACGTTGAAGTAGAAAACATTGTGGGAATGGAGAACATGTTGGTAACCAGAATGTTTTTAAAAGCCTCCACTCCTCAGGACTAATAAAAATCAGGACTGTCTGGTAAAGGGTAAACATCTCCCACATTAACCCTTAAATCTTTACTAAACAACAACAGTTCAGACTGGTCCAAATTCGAAGCACTTGCAGACGACAAAATAAACATATCTCAAAAATTGAAATTGGTTTCTAGCAGGGTAAAAAATGTTGTGGGAAGAGGAGAAAATGCTGGTTACCAGAATTTTTAGCTCACCTGAGCACAACATGCTCAAGGGGAGCTTTTAGGATCACCCGGTGTCCGTCGTCCGTCTTCCGTCGTGCTTCGTCCGTCGTCAACAATTCCTTAAACATCAACTCCTCCTAAACCACTGGGCCAATTTGGACCAAACTTGGCTGGAATGTTCCTTGGGAAGTCCTCTTTAAAAACTGTTCACAGAATTTGATTCCGTCAAAAACTCTGGTTGCCATGGCAACCAAATGGAATTTTCTAGGAAAAATCTTATTCTCTGAAACCGCTGGCCAGATTTTAAAATAATTTCACAGAGATGTTCATTGAGTGACCCTTTTCAAAAAATGTTCGCGAAATTTTAATCCCACAAGAAACACGGCTCTGGTGAATGGGGGCTACTTGCACCATACAGCAAAGAAGAAATTCTTAAAAATTCTTCTTCTCTGAAACCACTGGTCAGATTTTGAAATAATTTTTCAGGGATGTTCTTTTGGTGACCCTTTTCAAAAATTGTTCACGAAATTTTCATCCATCAAGAAACATGGCTCTGGTGAATGGGGGCTACTTGCACTATATGGCAAAAAGGAATTCTTAAAAATTCTTCTTCTCTGAAACCCCTGGTCAGATCTTAAAATAATTTCACAGAGATGCTCCTTGGGTGACCCTTTTCAAAAACTGTTCGCGAAATTTTGATCAGTCAAGAAACATGGCTCTGGTGAAAGGGGGCTACTTGCACTATATGGCAAAGAAGAAATTCTTAAAAATTCTTCTTTTCTGAAACTGCTGATCAGATTTTAAAATAATTTCTCAGGGATGTTCTTTGGGTGACCCTTTTCAAAAGTTGTTCGAGAAATTTTGATCCGTCAAGAAATATGGCTCTGTTGAATGGGGGCTACTTGCACTATACAGACATAAGGAAATTCTTGAAATTGCTTCTTCTCTGAAACCACTGGTCAGATTTTGAAATAATTTCACAGAGATATTCCTTAGGTGACCCTTATAAAAATTGTTTGCGAAATTTTGATCTGTCAAGAAACATGGCTCTAGTGAATGGGAGCTACTTGCACTATATGGATATGAAGAAATTCTTGAAAATTCTTCTTCCCTGAAACCTCTTGTCAGCTTTAGAAATAAGTTCACAGCAATGTTCCATGGGTGACCTTTTTCAATAATTGTTCGCGAAATTTTGATCCGTCAAGAAACATGGCTCTGGTGAATAAGGTCTACCTGCACTATACAGATATGAATGAAATCTTGAAAATTCTTCTTCTCTGAAATGGCATATCAGATTTTAAAATAATTTCTCAGGGATGTTCTTTGGGTGACCCTTTTCAAAAATTGTTCGCGAAATTTTGATCCGTCAAGAAATATGGCTCTGTTGAATGGGGGCTAGTTGCACTATATGGACATGAAGAAAGTCTTGAAATTTCTTCTTCTCTGAAACCACTGGTCAGATTTTGAAATAATTTAACAGAGATATACCTTGGGTGACCCTTTTCAAAGTTGTTCGCGAAATTTTGATCTGTCAAGAAACATGGCAATGGTGAATGGGGGCTACTTGCACTATATGGATATGAAGAAATTCTTGAAAATTCTTCTTTTCTGAAACCCCTGGTCAGCTTTAGAAATAATTTTACAGCAGTGTTCCATGGATGACCTTTTTCAATAATTGTTCGCAAAATTTTGATCCGTCAAGAAACATGGCTCTGGTGAATGGGGTCTAACTGCACTATACGGATACGAAGGAATTCTTGAAAATTCTTCTTCTCTGAAATGGCTTGTCAGATTTTAAAATAACTTCACAGCAATTGTTCACGAAATTTTGATCCGTCAAGAAACATGGCTCTGGTAAATGGGGGCTACTTGCACTATATGGAAATTAAGAAATTTTTAAAAATTCTTCATTTCTGAAACAGATGGTCAGATTTTGAAATGACTTTTACAGGTGACCTTTTGAAAATTGCTTGGCAAAATAATGATTTTGTTTCCAATGTTTCAATTCTAAAAAAAAAAAGGCTACGGTCCTCTCAAAAATTCAGGTGAGCGATCCAGGGCCTTCTTGGCCCTCTTGTTTCCTTATCCCACAATGTTTTCAAAAGGCTTCTGTCTCAGGGTCATACAAACCAGGGTTTGTTTGGTAAACAAAAAGACAAAATTTAGACTTGTTCAATTTGAAAGCATTTACAGACAGGAAGTTAAATGTGGTTCTAATGATGGAATTTGTCATTGAAAGGGAAGAAAACATTGTGGAAAAAGTTAAAAATGCTGGTCAACAGCATTTTCTCCTACTTCCCACAATGTTTTCAGAAGTCTCATTTCCAAGAATCGTTAAAATTGGAGATTGTGTGGTAAAGGATTCAAAAGACTATTTGTCCGACTTCACTGGTTTTCCTTGGGTCAAGTTCTGTCAAAGGTGTTTAGGTCTTTAGCCGACAACAAATAGTTAGACATGTAAATATGTAGATGTGTCATAATTAATCTTCCACCACACAATCCTTTTGATGACCCTGAGAAAGAAAGCCTTTAGAAAACATCGTGTGAAAAGGAGAAAATGCTGGTAAGCAGCATTTTCTCCTTTTCTCACAATGTTTTCTACCCTTCACAAAACAAATTTAACAGTTTCATTCACTTTTATTTTGTTGTCTGCAAATGCTTTCGATTTGGACAAGCCTAAAATATTGTCGTTTGGTAATTAGTTACAGAATTCATTGCCATACAGAAATCTGCTGCCATAGGAATCTTAATAAGTATAGTTTATTGCTTTACCTCACAATCCCGTTCCTTAGAAAAAAGCCTTTTGAAAACATTGTAGGAAAAAAAGAAAATGCTGGTATCCAGCATTTTCTCCTTTTCCCACATTGTTTTCTACTGTTTTCTACTGTTCCAAAAACAAGTTTCAACAATGTACCATACAAACCTGAGTCTTAATGAGGATAACGAAAACATGTTGGAAGAAGAGAAAAGATGGTGAGCAGCATTTTCTACTTTTCCCATTATATCTTCCACCATTTCATCTATAAACTTTAACTCTTTCCCAAATGGCAAATTTTGGACCAGACCAAATTGAAAGCATTTTGCATATTTCAAATTAACAGTTGCTTAAAAGATTATTTTTCTATATGATAGGGCAGAAAACATTGTGGGAGAAGGAGAAAATGCTGGTTACCAGCATTTTCTCCTTTTCCCACAATATTTTCAAAAGGCTTCTATTCCTGACCCATAAAAACCAGGGATTCTTTGGGAAATGGTTAAAGGCACATTTAATTTGTAATGTGCAAGTACTTTTGATTCTTAGATTTTTGTCATTAGGTCTAGTCTAGTCTAGTCTAATTGTTGATTTTTAAATAAAGGCCACCGACCCATTATACACATACATGTATAAAGATTTACTGAAAGTACAAACATGCATGAGTTGTGTACATGAAGTCATCATCTAAAAAAAAATGTCAAAATTTAGACTATCATCATCACCATCATCTTCACCATCATCGTCATCATTATCATCAGCAACATTTGATTAACTCTTTACCACACAATCCCGACTTTTAACGACCCTGAGAAGGAGATTGTTTGAAAGCATTGAGGGAAAAGAAGAAAATGCTGGTAACCAGCATTTTCTCCTTTTTTCCCACAATATTTTCTGCCCCTCCCAATACAAATTTCAATTTTTGAGTCACATTTACTTTGTCGTCTGCAAATGCTTTCAGTTTGGGCAGGTCTGAAATTTTGCAGTTTGTTAAAAGAGTTTATAGAATTGGAGTTTAACCAATTACCACACAATCCCTACTTTTGACGCCCCTGAGTGAAGCCTTGAGAAAATATTGTGGGAAAAGGAGAAAATGCTGGTAACCAGCATTTTCTCCTTTTCCCACAATGTTTTCTACCCTTGACAACACAAATTTCAAATTTTCAGTCACTTTTATTTTGTCGTCCGCAAATGCTTTCAGTTTTGACAAGTCTATAATATTGTCATTTGGTAATGAGTTAAACTGATTTTAACCCTTCAAAAACAAAACCCAGAATTAAAATCAGAATCTCTTGTTAAAATCATGCCTTTGTCTATGTAAGGATGCAAGAAAATAGTAATAGTAAAGATCATGGGTTAAAATAATGGTACTGTCAAGGGAATAGATTTGCACAGGGTGGCTTATATATGTCGTAGTCCAAACTGGAATCCAGGCAGATCCGGAATCTGCCTAGACCATACTGGAATTTGTCTATAACGAAGCAGGATTTCAGTTTAGCTTTGCAGCTCTACAATCTGCCTAAACCAAATTTTAATAATTTCTCGTTGAATACAGGGCGTCTACATATGAATCATCTTACTTTTATACGTAAACTCCAATATAAAAGAAGTTTTAGTCAGAAATTCAGAGTAAATATAAATTTTGAATGTTTTGTACTAATAAAAAAGGTGGAAAAAAGAGCTATTGTGGAAAAAAATCATATAAAATGCTTTAAATGAAAATACCTCTCAATTGTAAACATAATTAGATCAATATATTTAAATAAAATATTAGAAAACGATGCATTTTGGTCTACACAAAATTTGAATTCTAATTTGGTCTAGGCAGATTCCGGATCTGCCTAGATTCCAATCTGGCCTACGACATATACATTGAAAACTGTGATGAAATATTTTATTGAACTTTGTTGGGAACTTTTCAATACATGTTCTGGCAAAAGGGGGCTTAGTGTTTATCCATGACCCATTAGACTAGGCAAGTCATCATATTATTAACACTTTACCAAATGAAAAAAATTTAGACTGGTCCAAATTGAAAGCACTTGCAGACGACAAAATGAATGTGACTAAAGTAATGAAATTTGTCTTAGGAAGGGAAGAAACATTGTGGGAAATGGATAAAAATGCTGTTTAATACCAGCATTTTCTTTTTCCACAATGTTCTTAACCCATTACCACACAATGACGACTTTTAACGCCCCTGAGAAAGAAGCCTTTTGAAAACTTTGTGAGAAAAGGAGAAAATGCTGGTAACCAGCATTTTCTCCTTTTCCCACAAAGTTTTCTACCCTATCAAAGCAATATTGAACCATTTCAGCCACTTTGAAACTGTCGTCTGCAAATGGTTTCAATTTGGATAGGTCTAAAATTTTGCTGTGTGGTAAGGAGTTAAAAAGCTTCTTTCATGTTGATGCTAAAAGTCAGGATTGTGGGGTGTAGGGTTAAGGATCCATAAAATAGGCTTAGTCTAATGAATGAGTGAATCCGGAGAAAGAGTGGTTGTTGAACATACAGAAAATTGACCAATAGCAAATTGTTCCTACCCAGGCCAGCCTGCAAAGAGTGTGTAGGCTGACCTGGGTCGACACAGTTTGCAAATGCATTAACCCATTACCACACAATCCCTACTTTTGACACCCCTGAGAAAGAAGCCTTTTGAAAACACTGTGGGAAAAGGAGAAAATGCTGGTAACCAGCATTTTCTCCTTTTCCCCCAGTGTTTTCTACCCTTCCCAGAACAAATTTTAATTTTTCAGTCACCTTTATTTTGTCGTCTGCAAATGCTTTCAATTTGAACCAGTCTAAAATTTTGTCGTGTGGTAAAGAGTTAAGCCCCCTTTTAACAGACCTTTGCTCATATTTTTACCACTCTTTACCAGACTACCGTGTTTTGGACTTGCCCAATTTGAAAGCATTTGCAGGCTTCAAAGTAAAAGTGGCTTAAATGATTGGATTTGTCTCTGACGGAAGAAAACATTGTGCCAAAAGAAGAAAATGCTGGTAAGCAGCATTTTCTTCTTTTCTCAAAATGTTTTCAAAGCGCATCTCAAGATAGATGAAACAGCAGATCGTTTGGTAATGGGCTAATGATATATTATTTCAGATTGTTAGAAAAATAACAAAGTATAACATGAAATTGTAAGTTGTAATGACTAGAGGGTACTGTTACATAATTATACATAATTTTTTAATCATATATCATAATCATATATCTGTTTTCTGGGCAGGAAGCCTAAGTACGGGATGAAATATAATTATATTTTTTTTGTATTTACATGTCATTTGATACATCCTGTAGTACCATATTCTTTATACATTATATTTCATGTGTCTATTTTTAGAAATGTTATGGGTAAAAAAATGATGTCATTTAAGCTGGGGGGAATTATTTCGCCGTCACAGTGAATATTTTCCTCATGCCGAAAATCTGGTCAATTGACTTGAGATCACTCGTTTTGAAAGTGGCATTCTTTGACAAAATGATCCGAGGAAATTTATTTATCAGCTTGCGGTTAATATGGGGAAATATTTGCCTCAAAAGGAAAAGGTCTACGAAAATAACTCATGCCTTAAGGTACTAGTTATTTTCACATACCTTTCCCTTTTTCGGCAAATATTTTCCAATATTAACCACAAGCTCGTGAAATCTACATTATTTTTTTTGTGTTTGTAATGGGTTAATTTTTTTGTTCCTTTTCATGTCAGGTACAGAGGTAGACTTCAACATATCCACTGCCACGTCTCTGATAAATGTCACCGAGAAAACAGATGGAAGTTGCAAGAAAGAAATTTATGAAGAAACGAGAATCCACTATGCTTTTATAATAACTTGCATATTTCTGGTCCTTTCCTCTGTACCATTTATAAAAATGTTCCTCGATAAACTAATATCAAAGAGGAGACATAGTATTCACGCCAACAAGGATAATCTTGAAAGGCTGGATAAACTTCCATTTGGTTTAAAATTGAGCTTGCTGATTTTAATCGCTGCAATGTTTCTCGTGTATTGTGCTATCGAAGATAGTTTTGGTGGCCTAATGATGACTTTTTGTTTGAATTATCTGAAATATGACAAAAGTAAGGGTAGCTTAGCAACAAGTTTGTATTGGGCATGTTTCTCAGTGGGCCGGTTTTCCGGTATATTTTTGGTACGCAGTTTAAGCCCAATCACATGGTTATTTACGTTTTGCACAATGATGGTCACCAGCTTATTGTTATTTGTAATTTCAAGTTTTTTTCTTGTGTATCCTCTGATATGGGTCAGTACAGGTTTAGTCGGATTTTCATGCTCCCTTATGTTTCCTTGTCTTTTCACCTGGACAGAGGAATCTGTGCTTAGGGTCACAGGTATGATATCATCCCTGTTTCTGTTGGCCTCCTCTAGCGGGCTCATGATTAACCCAATATTTCTGGGTGTTTTGATGGATAAGGTCAGTCCATTGTGGTACGCTTATCTTCTGTTCGGGGAGTCAGTTCTATGTTTTATTATCCTGACATCGATTTTTTTGATTGTGAAAAATTTTGTCAGACCGCTACAGGAGTTTGCAACAGAAACAGAGTTGACAGAATTTCCTGTAAAAGAAACTGTGAATGCTTAATCTGTTATTTATTTTTTTATCTTTTTTTTTTTCTTTCCCTAATTCTCTTCCTTTCTTCTTTTTTTTTTAACTCACTTGAGAACAAAGTACCCAAGATGAGCTATTGTAGACAGCTAATGTCCATCTTAATTGACATTTATCAGGTGTCTGTTGTCAACAATCTCTTTAACCCTTCAACAAACAATTCTGTATTTTAACCCATTACCACACAGTGCCTACTTTTGACGCCCTTAAGAAAGAAGCCTTTATAAAACATTGTGGGAAAAGGAGAAAATGCTGGTAACTAGCATTTTCTTCTTTTGCCACAGTGTTGTCTACCCTTCCCAGAACAAATTTCTATTTTCTAGTCACCTTTATTTTGTCGTCTGCAAATGCTTTCAATTTGGAAAAGGAGAGAATGTTGGCAACCATAATGTTTTTAAAAGCCTTCACTACTTAGGGCCAATAAAATTTGGGATTGTGTGGTAAAGGGTAAAAATCTTGTCCTACATTAACCATACCACACAATCCCTACTTTTGACGCCCCTGAGAAAGAAGCCTTTTGAAAACACTGTGGGAAAATGCTAACCAGTCTAAAATTTTGTCGTTTGGTAAAGAGTAATATCTTAACCAAATGACCACATTTTAGTCTGGTTCAAATTCAAAGCTCTTGCCTATGACAAAATAAAAATATCTCAAAAATTGAAATTGGATTCCAGCAGGGTTAAAAACGTTGTTCGAAGAGGAGAAAATGCTGGTTACCAGTATTTTTCCATTTCCCACAATGTTTTCAAAAGGCTTCTGTCTTAGGGTCATAAAAACCAGGGTTTCTTTGGTGAAAAAAGACAAAATTTAGACTTGTCTAATTTGAAAATATTTGCAGACAATAAGTTAAATGTGGTTCTAATGATGGAATTTGTCATTGAAAGGGAAGAAAAGATTGTGGAAAAAGTTAAAAATGCTGATTACCAGCATTTTGTCCTTTTCCCACAATGTTTTCTACCTTTTCCAGATCAAATTTCAATTTTTGAGTCACATTTATTTTGTCATCTGCAAATGCTATTAATTTGGACTTAACCAGAATTTTGTCATGTGGGAAAGAGTTAAGAGCCTTTTAGGACCACAGATTTATTGTGACTCAAGTTGTGGAATATTATCTGTTTACCAGCATTTTCTCCATTTCCCACAGTGTATTTTAAAAAGCTGTTTTCCTCAGTGTCATTTAGTAAAGGCTAAACATCTCCTTTCAACTTACAAGGCCATTGGGCAAATTCCAATGGATTTTTCCCCGAGTCAAGATTTTGAAAAGATATATAACCCATTACCACATTATCCCTACTTTAGACGACCCTGGGAAAGAAGCCTTTACAAAACAATGTGGGAACAGGAGGAAATGCTGGTAACTAGCATTTTCTCCTTTTCTCACAGTGTTTTCTACCTTCAAAAAACAAATTTTACATTTTCGGTCACTTTTATTTTGTCGCCTGCAAATGCTTTCGATTTGGACAAGTCTAAAATATTGTCGTTTGGTAATGGGTTACGGAATTTATTTCTGTGCCATGAGAATCTTAATCCGTACATTCTACTGCTTTACCACAAAATCCTTACTTTTAACGACCCTGAGAAAAAAGCCTTTCTAAAACATTGTAGGAAAAAAAGAAAATGCTGGTAACTTGCATTTTCTCCTTTTCCCACATTATTTTCGACTGTTCCAAAAAAAAGTTTCAATAGTGTACCATACAAACCCGAGTCTTAATGACCATAATGAAAACATCTGTTGAAAAAAGAAAAAAGATGGTGAGCAGCATTATCTACTTTTTCCATTATTTCTTCCACCATTTCATCTATAAACTCTAAAGGCATATTTAATTTGTAATCTACAAGTACTTTTGTTTCTTAGATTTTTGTCATTAGGTCTAGTCTAGTCTAGTCTAATTGTTGATTATTGAATAAAGGCCACCGACCCATTATACACACACATGACTGTATAAAGATTTACTGAAAGAACAAACATGCATGAGTTGTGTACATGAAATCATCATCAGAAAAAAAAGAAATCATCACTATCATCTTCACCATCATCATCATCATTATCATCAGCAACATTTGATTGACTCTTTACCCCACAATCCCGACTTTTAACGACACTGAGAAGGAGAGTGTTTGAAAACATTGAGGGAAAACGAGAAAATGATGGTAACCAGCATTTTCTCCTTTTTCCACAATATTTTCTGCCCTTCCCAATACAAATTTCAAATTTTGAGTCACACTTACTTTGTCCTCTGCAAATGCTTTCAGTTTGGGCAGGTCTAAAATTTTGCTGTTTGTTAAAGAGTTAATTGAATTAGAGTTTAACCTAAGCTTAACTCTTCAAAAACAAAACTCGGAATTAAAATCAGAACCGCTTGTCAAAATCATGCCTTGGTCTACGTAAGGATGTAAGAAATAGTAATAGTAAAAATCATGGGTTGAAATAGTGGTACTGTCAAGGGTATAGATTTGCACAGGGTGGCTTATATACATTGAAAACTGTGATGAAATATTTTATTGGATATTGTTGGAAACTGTTCAATCCATGTTCTGGCAAAAGGGGGCTTAGTGTTTATCCATGATCTATTATACTTAGCAAGTTATCATTTAATATAGGTTATTGCATTTGTATGGGAATATATTGTGTTGAACGAGTTCTTTTGGTAGAGTTGCCTGAATTTGTGAGGACAATTACGCTAAAAGAATGAGTTCAACACAATATATTTCTTTACAAGTGCAATATTAACCTTTTTATTATATACTTTGATATTGTTTACATAATTTCCCCATGATTTAAAAGTATTTTCATAGAATTCATTGATTATCTTTTTTCTTGTTCATCCAAAAAGCGAGGAGAAATTTGTTTCATCGCTTTACGACACTTTTGCAGAATTTTCAATTTTGGCTTTTGATGACGTCACCATTGCTAATGGTTTGTAAACAAACGTTCATCCAAAAAGCGAAGAGAAATTTGTTTCATCGCTTTACGACACTTTTGCAGAATTTTCAATTTTGGCTTTTGATGACGTCACCATTGCTAATGGTTTGTAAACAAACAAGATGGTGACCGAGAATCTTTTTTCATCACTTAGTAATTTCATCATCAATAGACATGTTTGATAGACACTTTTTCATACCTTTGTGGTCACTGATATTTAGGAAATAAGTACATGTATTCTGTTTATTTTTCACATTTTTAATAACAATGCTTTGAAAAGTTTGTAAATCTTGATGCCTGACCCTGATTTTTTTATAATGGCGGCCATTCATGTTTTGATTTTTAGAGAAATGGCAGGTTTTAAAATAGTTCAGCACTTAGCAACGCACGTGAAAAAAGCTCTAAACTGTAATATGAAAGTGTGCAATATGGAAAACTATTGCGTACTTTCATCCTGTGCAAATACATCGGGACAGTATCGAAGTATATAATAATGAAGGATCCATGAAATAGCCTTAATCTAATTAATTAGTGAATCAGGAGGAAGAGAGGTTGTTGGACATACAGAAAATTGACCAATTGTAAATTGTTCTGGCCCAGGCCAGCCTGCAAAGACTGTAGGCTGACCTGGGTCGTCATTGTTTGAAAATGCATAAAGCCCCCTTTTCACAGACATTTGCTCATATTGTTATCACTCTTTACCAGATTACTGTGTTTTGGACTTACCCAATTTGAGAGCATTTGCAGGCTTCAAAGTAAAAATGGCTTAACCCATTACCACTCAATCCCTACTTTTGATGGCCCATTAGAAAGAAGCCTTTTGAAAACATTGTGGGAAGAGGAGAAAATGCTGGTGACCAGCATTTTCTCCTTTTCCCACAATGTTTTCAGTCACTTTTATTTTGTCCTCTGCAAATGCTTTCGATTTGGACAAACCTAAAATTTTTCATTTGGTAATGAGTTAACACTTTTTCAAATGACATAATTTTAGTCTGATCCAAATTAAAAGCACTTGCAGACAACAGAATAAAGGTGACTCAGAAATTGAAATTTGTTTACAGCAGGGTAGAAAACATTGTGGCAAAAGGAGAAAATGCTGGTTACCAGCATTTTCTCCTTTTCCCTTGATATTTTCATAAGACTTTTCTTTCAGGGTCAGTAAAAGTCAGGATTGTGTGGGAAAGAGGTATATGATTGGATCTTTCTCTATCAGGGAAGAAAACATTGTGCGAAAAGAAGAAAAGGCTGGTAAGCAGCAATTTCTTCTTTTCTCAAAATGTTTTCAAAACCTATACCAGGGTAGTTGAAACATCAGATTGTTTGGTAAAGGGTCAATGTAGTATATTATTGCAGATTGTTAGAAAAATAATAAAGTATGGTATGACATTGTAAGTTGTAATGACTATAGGGTAATGTTACATATACATAATTTACATAATCATATATCATAATTATATATTTGTTTTGTGTGCAGGAGGCCTAATTAAGGGATGAAATATAATTATATTTTTTGTATTTACAGGACATTTATATATACATAATTATATCTGTGGTGACATATTCTTTTTTTATGAGACTGTATAATGTTTAAAGCCAGTTTTAAAATTATTTCAGATACACAAATGAGGCAAGTTCATCTGTCCATGCTTTTTGAAGTTTGTCTTACCAGTACCTTGCACATTATTCTTCCCAAGCCACTGGCTGCTTTTCCCAATGATCAGCGTGAGAGGAGAATGAATTCTGTTGCAATGCATATCATTACTCCTTGGAAAGTAATGAGCTTGGGATTTGAACTGTCACCCCCACTTGTCTCAAAGTCCTGTATGTTACTGACTGAGCTACTAGGCTCAGCTACCGCCATATTGTCGGTATATAGGTATTTAGCCTTCATCAGACAACAAAATTTAAGCCTTGTCCAAATTGAAAGCACTTGCAGATTACAATTTCAGTGTGGCTTGAAAGGTGCAATTTTTCTTTTAAAGGGGAGAAAGCATTGTGGGAAAAGGAGAAAATGCTGGTTTCCAGCATTTTCTCCTTTTCCAACAATGTTTTCAAAAGGCTTCTTCCTGAGGGTCGTTAAATTGTGTGATTAAGGATTAATCGAACCATGTTCTGACAAAAGGGTGCTTAACACATTTCCATGATCCATGATAACCAAGCAAGTCATCAGTTACTTCTAGAACCATTTAATCCATGTTGTCTAATAACAGACTCATTCATAAGGCACCCTGGTCCTCTGACATGCAAGAAAAATACATATAAGCAAAAGGTTTTGGCATAGGTCAGACTGGGCGGATCGCGCAGGCTGTCCTGGGTCAATAGCCATATCAGATGCATTTAGCCCTCTTTTTAACTCATTACCAAACAACAAAATTTTAGGTTTGTCGAAATCGAAAGCATTTGCAGACGACAAAATAAAAGTGTCTGAAAATTTGAAGTTTGTTTTGTGAAGGCTAGAAAACATAGTGACAAAAGGAGAAAATGCTGGTTACCAGCATTTTCTCCTTTTCCCACAATGTTTTCCAAAGGCTTCTTTCTCAGGGTTGTCAAAAGTAGGGATTGTGTGGTAATGGGTTTTAATGTATGTCTCTTTTCCTTATACGCCCTCAATACTCTTATCATGTTCTTTGAAGATTCGACCTGTCTTATATGAAACATCACTAGCCCCAAAAGCGGGCAGACTGTAATATTAAGCTCTATAAAGTAGCAATGTAGAAAATAGCTTTTATCAATGCGTTTGAGGAAAAATGAGACCTGTTTTAGCTCAACATTTCTCTAAACTGCTGATCATAGTTGAGTGAATTGCACTAGGTAGCGTTTTATTGAGTAAACATTTATTTTAGTTTGAAATTCAAAGTAACGGTTGTTGCGTAGGAGAGTGGTTCGGTTTTGTACCCAGGATGCCCAAATTAGATAGATGAGTATTTATAGAATGCCATCTAGTGGGAGAAAATAGGAATCAGACTGTCTGTCTGTGTATGTCCGTCTGTTTGTCTGTCTGTCAGTCTGCTTACAAAATACTAGTAATTTTGTGTTACAAACTCCTCCTTCAGTTTTCCTTCAATTGTATTCAGACTTTGCACATATATTGATCATAAATTGAATATTTGCAAGGCGCAATTTTCAAGTGTCAATTCTTCCTGGTTGAGGAATTAGCTCCCCTTGAACTTTACACTTTTTTTCTGTCAAAGCACTGGCGGAGGTATAAGTCACATTGAATCACAGCTCTAGTTTTAGCTCTGAAGAACATGTGAGGGTTTATCATAGCCCTGGTGTTGTCTGCCACTTCATCATCATCATTGTGCAAAAACTTTTTGAAATTTTCTCATGTATCAGATGTTCAACCTTGCCCAAACAACAAATTTTGGACTTTCTCAAACTGGAAGCATTTTCAGTTGACAACTCATGTGGCTTAACTCTTTACAAAGCACAAAATTTTTGAGTAGTCTAAATTAAAAGTATTTGCAGACGACAAAATAAATGTGAATCAAAAATTGAAATTTGATTTGGAAAGGGTAGAAAACATTGTGGGAAAAGGAGAAAATGCTGGTAACCAGTATATTCTCCTTTTCCCACAATGTTTTCTATAGACTTCTTTCTCAGGGTCGTTAAAAGTCAGGATTGTGTGGTAAAGAGTTAAATGCTTAAGCACAGGATTTTTTGGAGAATTTTTAGCGTTTTATCATACATTCATAAGTTTTAACGACTCTGAGTGGAAGAGTTTTTGACAACATTTTGGGAAAAGGAGACAATGATGGTTACCAGCATTTTCTATTTTCTCCAGCAATGTTTTCTACCCTATCAAATTAAGTACTCAGCGTTTGAGCTACATTTATTATTTCACCTGCAAATGCTTTCAATTTGGACAAGTCCAAAATTTTGTCCTGTGATAAAGCATTATCATTCAATACTTGAAGCTACCAGGAGAACCCCAATTAATAAGGGGAAGTAATTCATGAATACAATTGACAAAGGTATGTCCCTTTAAAATACAGAATTTTAAAGAAAGAGCAACTGTTACAGAGCTTTAGCATCTGCATGCAACACTTTTGTGTTTTATTGATTTGTATTGTGTGTTGGGAAATTAAAAAATGTAAAACAGCAGTTTTGTTTGTTGTGTTTGTGCAATGCCACAGCATTTTTTAACCCTTTACCACACTATCCCGAGTCTGAAGGACCCTGTTAAAGAAGGCTTTTGAAAACATGGTGGAAAAAGGAGAAAAAAGGAGAAAATGCTGATAACCAGTATTTTCTCCTTTTCTCACAATGTTTTCTACCCTGCTGGAAAAAAAATCAGACCATTAAAAAATTTTGTGCTTCTACAGCACTATTGAGCAATGTATTTAGAAGCTTTAGACTGAAGTACACGTACATGTATCTAAAGCACTATGTGGTTACCTCAGTTGGCTCCTACTTCCCCCAATTTCTATGAAGTGGCGAATTTGATGGCGCAAAAATTAAAACTTGCAGGGGAAGCCCTGGTCTTGTCTGTGCAATGCCACAGCAATTTTTAACCCTTTACCACACTATCCCTAGTCTTGAAGGACCTTAACTTTTTACCCAACAATCCCAAATTTTGAAGACCCTGAGAAAGAAGCCCTTTGAAAACATTGTGTACAAAGGATCAAATGCTGGTAACCAGCATTTTCTCTTTTTCCCGCAATGCTTTCTACACTTCAGAAGAGAAACTCAGTCTTTTGGTAATGAGTTAATGAAACAGAGTTTTCTCCGTTTCCTACGATATTTTCAAATTTCTATCATTTTAGACACATGTGATATGCCGCCTTCCAAATTACGGTATTGTAGATGATGATCAGACTGCACAGAGATCGTCCAGTTTGATACTGAATCGTTACTGTCTAACATTGCGATTTTTTTTTTCTTTGCGAAACTAACTTTGAAACCCTCGCGAGCAGATGTAGGGCCGTTTGGTTTTCGCTTATTTGGGATTTAAAAAAAAAAAATCTTTCATTTATTAGCATAAGGTTTAAAACCATTCGATAATTAAAATTGAAAGCGGACACTTTACCTTCCAACCGTATTCTGTCTGTCACGTATCATTACAACATTCTGGTCAAGCTGTCTGTATGACGTAATAGCACATGTAATCTACTTCCGGGTCATCTGACATAGTAAGCTCAGGTCGGCCTCTGGGTGTTTTGTACCCTGTATAAAAGCTAAAAATTTGACGAAATATTCATCTTGTTCTCTTGATCATCATCCAGGTAAGATATGATCTACACTTTAATTTGATTTATTTTATCTTAATTTTTTTGCTTAAATTTATATTCTTAACCGCTAAATTATGAAGAGGCATAACTTGCGTTTGTCGTGATGATCCAAAGTTTACTTTTACTCATCTTTTTACCGCAGGATTTTAACTTAATAAATGTTAAATAGAATTATTTATTTCTTTATCAACGCCTTCGTAGATCAAAATTGCAACTTATGATCTTTACGATTCAATTGTAATCGAAAGCATTTAATTTTCCTAAAATTTCTGAGAGAGGATTTTTTTTCATTTCTTTTTTTTTCCTCAGAAATAGGAACTTGCCAACTTCATAAAAGTTTTTAATATTTTGAAATGCTCAACAATTTTCAGTAAGAAGGTTTCTTTTTTTTTTTTTTCTTTTTTTTTAAACATAGTAGGAAAAGGAAAAAAATGCTGCTTAGCTGCATTTTCCCTCTCTTTCCTACAATGTTTCCTTCTATCTTGGCTATCTAATAGAAAATCCAAACATTTTAGCCTCATTCAATTTGTCATGTGCTTAGTGTTTCAATTACTATTCTATTTTGTCGTTTGGTAAAGAGTTTAAAATGTTATTTGTTTGGCCAGAGGAAACTAATGTCGCCTTAAACGATGAGAATCGTCTTTATAGGAGTATGAAACAATATAAGGTAATTGAAAAACTGCTCATTCAAAACTTACTCCTTTCTAAAAATGTTTTCAAAAGGTTGTCTCAAGATTGTCTAGCACACGACATTTCGATGTATTTTCAATCCTACATTTTTTTTTTTACATTTTTCTGCGATAGAAAA
Organism: Tridacna crocea; assembly: GCA_943736015.1. Taxonomy (NCBI): domain Eukaryota; kingdom Metazoa; phylum Mollusca; class Bivalvia; order Cardiida; family Cardiidae; genus Tridacna; species Tridacna crocea. The sequence continues at coordinate 26,180,627 of OX031069.1, forward strand.
ATTCTTTTGTTGGCGGTATAGATCAAGATCAGACTGTAAATAAAGTGTACATGATTCATTTCTTTTTGTTTTCTCCATTCCAGCAATCAAAATGAAAGCCGTCGCAGTTGCCGCTCTTGCCCTTGTGTGCGTCTTCGGAATTGTCTCCGCCCAGCTTTTCGGAACTACTGGATTTGGGGCCGCCCCAGCCACTACAGGTGGATTCGGCTTTGGACAAGGAGGAAGTAAGTTTAAATCTTTTATGCATACATATTATTGTGAAGAGAAAAAGAAACAGTAACACACGTAAAGGCATCTTCGCGAGCCAAGTTTACGATCTCTACGTGGATCTTACCTTGGCGGATCGAGCCCGATATCGCGATTCCAGCGACACGCCCACTATTGGATGCTGCTTATTATCTCCCTTTACATCATATTATTGAAAGCCAATGAAATATCGTTTTACAAACCGCTTACGAATACAATAATTCAACATGAAACAATAACCACAAACGTACTTCGACATCACATGGTCAGGTGGTGGGATATAGCCTAAAATATAGCCTCTGATATTTGATTGGTCACGCTGAAACTTTCTGTAAATATTGTTCGCCTGTGTTTTTTTCGGTAATAAATCATAACAGATCCTGGACACATCCACGGAGGTATGCTCCTGCAAAAATAACGACCCAGGTCAGCCTGCGCAGTCCGCACAGGCTGACCCTGGGCCGAAACTTTTCGCTATTGATCAATTTTCTGTTTGCCCAAGGACCACTCTACCCCTTGATTGTATTGGTTGAACAAAATAAATTTTATGGATCCATAATTATGTGATGGCTTGATTGGTACAATACATAAAGCCCCCTTTTGTCAGAGCATGGTCCACATATGTACTTCCAAAACCTCGTAACTACAGCATGTAACAAGCTGTAGTTACGAGGTTTTGGAAGTACACCGACGATATATAGATGAGCCATGCCCAGTGAAAGAAGGTTTGATACATCTGCAGAAAGTTTCGACTCAGGTCAGCTTGCCCAGTCTGGCCATGCTGATCTGAATTGAATCCTTTCGCTATCGGTCAATTTTCTGCATATCAGAAGACCACTCTATCCCATAATTCAGTCGGTTATGAAATAAAATGGATTTATGGATCTACCACACAAGTTTACTAGGACCGAGTTTTCACGACCTTGGTTACCAGCATTTGTTCCTTTTTAATATATCGTCGGTTTACTTCAAAAACCTCGTTACTACAGCTTGTTTCAAGCTGTAGTTACGAGGTTTTTTGAAGTAAACCGACGATATACTGGTATAACATAGTCGAACCTTGTTAAAATAAAATGGATTTTATGTATAAGTATTTCATGACTGGCTTGTAAAATTTACGCATCATGGAAGTGCACCACTGTTCCTTTTCCAAGATTGTTGCATCTTTTCTTTTTTACAGTTGCGCTCATATTCGGACTGTTCATCGTGTTCCTGCTGCTCATCAGCTCCTCATCCAGCACAACCACACCCACCATCACCATTGTCAACGCTAGCGGTTAATCTAACCTAGGTAAGAATCATAAAGCTTATATCCGAGGGAAATAAAATAAAAAGAATGAAATGGACAACACTTATTTTAGTCATAAACGTGCAAAATCTGTAATGATATATTCTTAAGATGCTGGTTCGTGATTGGACTGCAGGAGTGGGGGTGAGTGGGAAGTGGGTGTATAGCCTAAACTTAGTACCTACATACTTCCGATATTGAAGCCGCACTGTCCTTCTTAAGCTCATTTAAGAACGCCTCACAGCACAGGGGATTATATCACATTCTGTACAAAACTAGATAACTACAATTATTAAGATCATCACCAATATTAAAATCATCATCATTATCATTTTGGTCATCGTGATGGTCATCATCAACATTCAAATTATCATTATAATGACCAGCATTATCATCGTCATTCTCTAATTTCTATCTTTTTTCTTCCAGAATAAAGATATGACCAACAGTTTTAAAGAACTGACCAGAAAACTGGTACGAACAGTTAACAAAAGAGTGGAATTCATCCTCTATATCGTTCTCTAAAATGTCATATTCTATTTATTTGTTAAGTTTAAAATAAATAAATTGTATTAATCTATTCATGTATTTTTGTTTATTATCATTTTCTTTTTCTTTGCTGTGATGACACTTTACTAGCCTGGGTCAAGGCAGTAATACGTACGTTCTTAACTCTTTACCAAACGACAAAATTTTAGGCTGGTCCAAATTGAAACCATTTGCAGTGGCTCAAAAGTTGGGATTTGTCCTTGAGAGAGTAAAAGGAGTAAAATACAATAATTCCTTCCTTGTTCTCTAATATTTTCAAAAGCAATATATCCCATCTAAGGGTCGTTAAAACTCAAGATTGGTCGGTAAAGGGCTTCTACCAAACATTCCCTTGTTTTTACAAGTCTTTTAAAAACATTGTGGGAAAAGGAGAAAATGCTTGTAACCAGCATTTTCTCCTTTTTCCCCAATGTTTTCTACCCTGCAGGAAACAAATTTCATTTAGATCTATATGAGTTACGATTTTGTCGTCTGAAAGTGTTTTCAATTTGGATCAGTCTAAAATTCTGTCGTTTAATAAAGTGTTAGCGAGGATAAATCAATATGTATTCATAATTTATCAAACGTCTACGTGTTTTAACTCACAGTAGAAAGTTTTAGACTCGTCCAAATTGAAAGCAATAGTAGACAAAAAAATAAATGTGATTGAAAAATGAAAAATTGGTTTAGGAAGTATAGAAAACATTGTCGGAAAAGGAGAAAATGCTGCTAACCAGCATTTTCTCCTTTTCCGACAATGTTTTCATAATCTGCCTTTCTCAGAGTCGTCAAAAGTCGAGATTGTGTGGTAAAGGCTTAACAACCTTGAGGGAGAATGTTGTTGGAAACATTTGAAGGAAAAGAAAAAAAAAAAAAAGATGCGTACAATATTTTATTCTTTTTCCAACAAGCGTTGTCTGCTGATGTTCTTAATTTGGACAAGTCTAAAATCTCGATATAAACTAAAGAGACTAATACACGAAAACATGCGAAAGCATCGTAGCGAAAGGAGAACTTGATTATTACGAGATTTTCCCCCCATTTTTCTCACTGTTGCTAACGCTTTTCTGCTTCAAAATGGATACACTCGTCTGCCAGAAGATATTGAGTTAAACAGCTGAATTACAGTTGAAAACGCTACACAAACAAACCAACCAAATCTAAATACATGGTTGAAAAACAACTTTACGTTGCAAAACTGATAAAAACAAACAAAACACTGGGGATTCCGATTAAAGCAGAATCTAGAATATCTATACATATCATAGGGACAAAGTACAAGTATCGTATAATAAGACTCTTTATTGTATTGATTCTTTACCAAACGACAAATTTTAGACTTGTCCAAATTGAAAGCACTTGCAGACGACAAAATAAATGTATCTCAAGAGTTGAAATTCGTTCCAGCAGGGTAGAAAACATTGTGGGAACATTTACAGGTAGAATTAATTGTATTGCTGATAATTTGATATTGATGGCCAAAAATATCTCAAAATCATAGTATTTAGGCATAAACTAAATTTGATCCGATATATTTACATGTTCTCTCTCTCTTCCCATCATATGTCCTACTGTCAAAGGACGTTGCTTCGAAGTCCTCCAGATCGATCAAAGGGAGACCACCAATACACAAATAATGCAAACTTTGGAAGCAGTTTTATCCCTTACACAAAATAAAGATGTATCAATTTGCTTAGAATGTTGATTTTCAAGTAAATAACTGCATAAAATTTCTCTCTTTTTTTCAAATTATTAATTCCACACAATGGCTACCTTGACAAATGCCACATTTGCGTTTTCAACGCTTTGATTAGTAATAATTGCCGCCAAGACCAGTTTTACTGCACTTTCAATCGAATTTAGGGCACCTTCTCACCACCCATTTTAAAGTTAATTCCAAGTCGACATTCCATGGCTACCTATTTGATTTGCTGAGACGTAGTATCTCAGCCAATCAGATGGCTGGGCTTGGAATTTAGAATATGAAAGTAAAGAAAAGAAAATGTTTGTACTTACGGCTCCACATCTATGACCTGATTACCCCTGATTTATTAAAGCCTTTAAATTGGCATGCAAAAGGATTGTTTTTATTTTTTTCTCAAATCTTTTAACCCTTTACCAAAGAATCCCTAGTTTTTACGACCCCGAAGAAAAGGCTTCAGAAAAACATTGTGAGAAAAGGAGAAAATGCATGTTACCAGCATTTTCTTTTTTTCCTATAATGTTTTCTACTCTTCTAAAGTGAAGTTTCAATTTTTGAGTCATGTTTATTTTGTCGCCTGCAAATGCTTTCAATTTGGACGGGTCTAATTTTGTTTCATTTGGTAGGCCTAAAGGGTAAACCCTATTGGCTACTAAGCAATACCCAGTGACCTTTCTCGGACGGTGTAAATCAAGATCAGTCCGATAAAGAGATATTTTTCTCCAGAAAGTAGGTTAAATATTTAGCAAAGTCCGTGGCCCGTATTCACCAACCATTCTTGAGAATATTCTTAGTCTTGTTCTCCAAGGTTTTCTACATTTGTAAGTAACACAACTTCTGATTGGTTAAACCGAATGGTTTAGCCAATCAGAAGTTGCGTTACTTACAAATGTAGAAAACTCTGGAGAATGAGACAAATTACCTTCTTAAGAAAGGCGGGTGAATAGGCCTACGGGCCCACGGGTTTTAATTATCGGCTTGAAAGTTTCATTTAATTAACATGGCAGAATAAGGGTTAACAAAATGTGTAGTTTTCTTTTTATTTTCATGCAATCTGATTGAAAAATTTGAATGTAGAAAAAGTTCATGTTAAAAACTTGACGATCGTCCCTTTTATACATGTAGTACCTTTAATGGTACTTAGAAAAAAAACCTGTTTGTCACGAGAAGCAGTTCTTACAGGGGCAGAAATTAATTTTAAACAGAAGGAGAAGATGAAGAATAAAAGCCAAAATGTTTTTCGCAACTTTAACCCATTACCACACAATCCCTACTTTTCACGTCCCTGAGAAAGAAGCCTTTTGAAAACACTGTAGAAAAAGGAGAAAATGCTGGTAACCAGCATTTTCTCCTTTTCCCACAGTGTTTTCTACCCTTCCCAGAACAAATTTCAATTTTTCAGTCACTGTTATTTTGTCATGTGCAAATGCTTTCAATTTGAACTAGTCTAAAACTTTGTTGTGTGGTAAAGAGTTAACCATTTATCAAACAATTCCAAGTGTTGACGACCCTGAAAAACAGCGGGTTTGAAAATATTGTGGAGAAGTGTAGAAAATGCTGGAAACCAGCGCATTTCTCATTCCCCCTCCCCCTATAACTAATGCTTTCTGCCCTTCATAAAACAAATTTTAGCCAATGAGCCCAATTTATTTCGTTTTCTGCAAATAGCTTTCTGTTTGGATCAGACTGAATTCTTTTATTTTTGTTATGGCTTATATAGAGTTTAATCACAAAATCATTCAGAAATGCCGTTTGGAGCATATCATGGAACGTAGATAAAACGGGCTGAAACTTGTTGGAAACGTCAGGCGTAGATTTAAGTTCATTTGTATCAAAGATGGTTGGACTGCACAAACGATTGTGAATTTCATTAACGACCTTAATTTTTTTTGGTCACCCTCTATTAAGAAGAATTGTACCTAGAATACAGTTTTGAATCTGGAAAATATCAACCAAGTTAGCTAGATATAGAATTTCAGCATAAAATGTGAATTGTTGATGAATTAATAACGAATATCACAAATTTTTCTAGTGGACAGATTTTGGACACTCAAAGCTCATCATGTCTCTAGGAGATTGCAATGAAAAAAGATAGGCCGAGGATTACCGTTCGCGTTTCTGAGAATTTGTCATTGGAAAAAGGTATGTAAAGCTCGAAATAGAGCTCATATTGGATTTAACACGCTTTCCTTTAATAGTCTAAATCTAAACAGGAAACTTAACGGAAGAATATACGAGTATACATCTTTTCAATGAAAATTCATTTCGATTTGCTCAAAAATATACAGTAGATGGTTTTGAGCGTGGTAAATGTACAAATATTCGTGTTTTTTACAGACCATCGAGGTGAAAAGGGAGATAGTTTGATCGAATTAAGGGTTAATTGGGTTAATATTTTGTAAGTGCACACTTTTCTTTTTACACGATTTACCACAAGTATAGCATTTGTAATTCTAAAGAATAATAAAAAAAAAAGAAAATGGCATCTCTCCGTGCTTATTTCGTCAGAAAACAGGGATGAAGGTCACTGCGGAATATTTTCAAGGGAAAAATAGGATAAAAGCTCAGCAGACACAGGGGGAATATGAGAAACTGCTCATTTCGAGCGATTTCTCCTTTTTCAACAATAATTTTTAAATTGAAAACAGTAATACTTGCACAACTTTAAATTTTCTGCTTTTGTTTGGTTGTTTAGGGTAAAACGCCGTGACAACAGTACTTTAATTTTATAATTGCACTCATGGTGTAAAATCATTTTTTGATTGGTCAGAATCGGGTCATGTGATGAAAAAACCTGCATGTTATTTTTCGATGAACACAATAGCACTACTTTCGGTTTTTCCAAATTGTTGTTGGTATCTAATTTTAGATTTCATGCAAACTGTTTATAGACTATATTTAGAGTTCCATCGCTGAATCAGTCAAATGCCAAAAGATCGATTTCTTTTTCTTTAAAATACTTGCAAAAAGGAAACTAACGAATAAACCTTGACAAAATGATGCGTGTTTAACTTTATTTGCACCTTAGTCTTTGTCCTACTTTTCTATCCAATCAGAACGCTCATATTTGAAAATTTTTGACCGTCTATCTTCCATAAACTACCCAACGCAGGTTTATTTTGATCATTTATTCATTTAAACGTCGCAGTTTATCTGGAGTTTATCTGGATTTACTACGCATGCGTACCTAAACCCTACCCCCCTCATTAATATTCAACAATTACTTAACCCTCTCCCAAACAAGCCCTTGTGTTTACGTGTCTGCAGTACAAAGCTTTTGAAAACATTGTGGGAAAAGGCGAAATTGCTTGTAACGAGCAATTTCTCCTTTTCCCACAGTGTTTTCTGTCCGTTCGGATAATTTTCTGCCATTGTTATGAAAGTTAAAATTGTCCTCTGCAAACTCTTTCAGTTTGGAAGAGTCTTTCGTTTGGGAAAGGGTTAAATTAGGTCTAGCACATGCCAAGTAGATCTACAAGTTACGCCATTGAAAAAAAAAAAAGGTAAAACACAGATACAAGTAATAGTTAAACGCTAAGAAGTCAAAATTAAACGATTTAAACAGCCAAAAGGAGGGAGCGTAGCAACCGACTGTGGCTGTTTAAATCGTTTAATTTTGAACTTCTTAGCGTTTAACTGACTTAGTCTTTTTCCGCCCACATTACATCATTGCTAAAATAATGTTCCATATACGGAATCCACTATTCACAAAGACACGCCCTTTCACCCATATATGGAGTCGGCTGATTCGCTAAAGAAATGTCATCATTGCATCATCGCTAAAAATGACGTAATTTCCACGTGAATATCGGGGCTAAACCTCGTGTACACGACCATGTGGTATTTAACCCTTTACCAAACAATCAATTGGGAAGGGAGGTTATTTTTAGAAAAGGAGAAAATTCTGGTTATTGGCATTTTTTCCGTTTCCTACAATATTTTCTACCCTGTCAAAAAACTCAACTTCATTTGTTCCACTTTCAAAATTTGACATCTGCCCATGCTTTCAATTTGGAATGGTCTAAAATTTGCCATATGGGAAAGGCTAAAGAACCTTTATTGTCAGCTTCATTTCCAGTTCACGCTTGACTATCGCCAGTGTTAAACAATGTCAAATATGGCTGAATTTGACCAAGATTTTTAGGAAGTAACGACTAGACTCGGCCTATCAAAATTTCTACAGATTTAGATCTACTACAGCATCATTTTTTCTTAAAATTTCAACATAATTATCGTCGATTTACTTCTTAAACCCTGAAACAACAGCTTGTTTCAAGCTTCAGGTGGTATGTTTCAGAGGACAACCGACCATATAGATCTAGATTGATCGGCTTTTATTACATAAATTGTATATCTGTGTTTTACCTTTTTTTTTCAACGGCGTAACTTGTAGATCTACTTGGCATGTGCTAGACCTAATTTAATCCTTTCCCAAACGAAAAACTCTTCCAAACTGAAAGAGTTTGCAGAGGACAATTTTAACTTTCATAACAATGGCAGAACATTATCCGAACAGACAGAAAACACTGTGGGAAAAGGAGAAATTGCTCGTTACAAGTAATTTCTCCCTTTCCCACAATGTTTTCAAAAGACTTGTACTGCAGACACGTAAAAACAAGGGCTTGTTTGGGAGAGGGTTAAGTAATTGTTGAATATTAATGAGGGGGGTAGGGTTTAGGTACGCATGCGCAGTAAATCCAGATAAACTCCAGATAAACTCCGACGTTTAAATGGATAAATGATCAAAATAAACCTGCGTTGGGTAGTTTATGGAAGATAGACGGTCAAAAATTTTCAAATATGAGCGTTCTGATTGGATAGAAAAGTAGGACAAAGACTAATTTATGTAATAAAAGCCGATCAATCTAGATCTATATGGTCGGTTGTCCTCTGAAACATACCACCTGAAGCTTGAAACAAGCTGTTGTTACAGGGTTTAAGAAGTAAATCGACGATATGTTGAAATTTTAAGAAAAAATAATGCTGTACATAGTAAATCTGTAGAAATTTTCATTGGCTGAGTCTAGTCATTACTTCCTCAAAATCTTGGTCAAATTCAGCCATATTTGACATTGTTTAACACTGGCGATAGTCAAGCGTGAACTGGAAATGAAGCTGACAATAAAGGTTCTTTAACCCTTTCCCATATTACAAATTTTAGACCATTCCAAATTGAAAGCATTGGCAGATGTCAAATTTTGAAAGTGGAACAAATGAATCTGAGTTTTTTGACAGGGTAGAAAATATTGTAGGAAAAGGAGAAAATGCCAATAACCAGAATTTTCTCCTTTTCCAAAAATAACCTTCCTTCCCAATTGATTGTTTGGTAAAGGGTTAAATACCACATGGTCGTGTACACGAGGTTTAGCCCCGATATTCACGTGGAAATTACGTCATTTTTAGCGATGATGCAATGATGACGTTTCTTTAGCGAATCAGCCAACTCCATATATGGGTGAAAGGGCGTTTCTTTGTGAATAGTGGATTCCGTACATGGAACATTATTTTAGCAATGATGTAATGTGGGCGGAAAAAGACTAAGTCAGTTAAATGCTAAGAAGTTCAAAATTAAACGATTTAAACAGCCACAGTCGGTCGCTACGCTTCCTCCTTTTGGCTGTTTAAATCGTTTAGTTTAGTTTAAACATATTTTATTCATCAGTATTAGATACAAATTTTACAAAACAAAAAGAAATACAAATATATGATAAATATACTGAGGAAAAGGATAAGAACGGAAGCTAAGCTTATAAAGTTCTTCTCCTAGATCCGGCTTAAGGTTATTATATTAGCATATCCTTACTAATCACTGACAAAGAACGCAATTGAAAGAAAAAGTTGTAAAACATAGTGAATATCTAAAGGGTGTGGAGTGGTATTGATGAAGATTTTAATTGAAGACACCTATTTACTAGCTGTAGGAACCTCCAGCTTGACCAAACAAATGACAGAACTAGTGATTGCTTTAAACTAAGGGAACCAAAATCGTATAAGGATGTTAGCAAATCGTACTCAAGTGGTCCAAACCAATATTTAATTTTAAAAGTAAAGGTAATGAAATGATTTGAATTTATACAACAGATCGGGTATAAAATTAACTGTTACATAGGAAACATAAGAATTACATATCACTTGGTAAATCTTTTACTATCACGGATATAGATGTGCACGGCGGCAAATAATCTTTGGTTATCAAACAAGTTAAGATTTTCATCCCCATATAAAATGGTTTGGAGTGTTAAGTTTGTTATAGCGTTTACACTGAAACTAAGACTAATTCTTTGGCTATTATAAAATGGACATTCTAAAAAGAAGTGCTTAGTCGATTCAACCGCACCACATCTACAGAGCGGGGATTCCACTAGTTTTTTTAAGTACAGATGTTCATTGAGACTGCTGCATCTGTTGCGTAATCTGGCATGTATAACTTGAATTTTCCTTTCGCCAAAAAAATAAAGCCTCCTTGGACAAGGTTTATCCATGTTTAAACGATATTTAAAAGCTGACAATGATTCTGCATTCTTAGTATCATCTGCAAGTGAATTCCAATCATTAATCACAGACGGCAAAAATGAAGCGCTGTACAAGCTCGTTCTACAAGTAATGTTTCTCAAATTGTTGGGCCTACGAAGATTGTAACTGCAAGAATTGCCAACCGTAGACGGAACAAGAGTATTAAGATAATTTGGGGTAAGTCCGTTGACCATTTTATAGAAAAGGATGAGTTTGTGCTTACGCCGTCGATGGCTTAATGTTTCCCAACCAGACTCTTGGTATAGATCAATGATAGAAACTAATTTAGTACAGCTGGTAACGATCCGTGCAGCCTCATTTTGTACTTTATCCAGTTGATCTTTCAACCCTTGAGAAACATTATCCCATATGACATCACCATATTCAAGAATAGGTCGAATAAAAGAAAAGTACATGATTTGGAGTGAAAGTCGATCAAGGCGGGTTTTTAGATGACGCATGACTCCAATTCTCTTCCATGCCTTTTTGATAGAATTACTAATATGAGAGTCCCAAGACCCGTCGCTAGAAAGAAATATGCCTAAATGTTTATGACTAGTGACAGGTGGAATTTCTGTATTCGACATAAACAGACCAGGGTGGTTAATCTTAAAACGTTTTCGAGATATAACTAAGGATTCTGATTTTGCTGGATTGAACTTGACCAACCACTTCTGCGCCCAACGAGTAATTGTATCGATATCAGTTTGTAATATAGTTCCAGCGGCAGCTGGGTCAGATACAACCATCGATAGACTGGTATCATCTGCAAAGAGATTAATGTTTGCCCGAATATCATCAACAATATCATTAATATATATAAGGAACAAAAGAGGTCCTAAAATAGATCCTTGGGGCACACCTGCCTGCACGTGGCGTAAGTCAGAGATACCACCTGGTATAAGAACTCGTTGAAAACGATTTAAAAGATAATCAGAAAACCAGGACAATAATTTACCTCTAATACCGGCTCTTCGCATCTTGAATAACAAGCCCTTATGCCAGACTTTATCAAATGCTTTGCTTATGTCAAAGAATACTGCTCTGAATTCCAATCCATCATCTAAAGCTTTGCATATGGTGTTATAAAGACAAGTTACCTGATTAACAGTAGAATCACCTGGCATAAAACCAGACTGATATGGAGTAAAAAAATCTGTATCCTTTAGATAATTATAGACATGCTTGAATATGATTCGTTCTAAGACTTTTTCTATGTTATTTAGTAATGAAACTGGTCTGTAGTTGGAAGGCAGAGAGAGGTCACCCGACTTAAATATGGGACATACATTGGATATTTTCCACGAAGATGGGACAGTACTGGTATTCAATGAGTAATTAAATAGATCGCATAAATGTTGTGCCAGCTGACCAGCTGCTTCAATAATAATTTTATTATTTATGCCATCAGGGCCAGAGGCTTTGCCCGTTTTAAGTGTTTTCAGAACATCCAGTACTTCAGATGGCATGACATTGATTGAATCTAAAGAATCATTTATGACGTAGAAACGTTCATCGGGTACTTCATTGAATGAATCATCTATATAAGACTGATCAGCAAAATAATTATTCAATGTATTTGCTTTCTCATATTCGTCGATGATCAAAGAATCTCTAGAAATGTCAAAGAGAGGAGGGATGGATGATGAAGACTGTGTAGACATCATTGACTTGAGGGTTTTCCACCAATCACGAGGAGACAGAGAACCTGATTTTAACCTCAAAGACAGTCGTTCATAATAGTTTAATTTGCTTTGACGAATTAAAGAGATCACGTTGTTTCTGACAGATTTGAATTTTGACCAGTGATTGACTTTGTTTGATAGTTTTGCTTTTTTATAAAGTCTTTTACGACGGCGAATTTCTTTTTTGATCGAACAATTCATCCAGGGTGGTTCTTGTGGATTAACGATAATTGTCTTACTAGGGATAAACTTGCTTGCGTTATCAGTAATGACACCTGCAATTCTTTCAGCATATGTGTTTATGTCACTATCATATATAGAGTCCCAATTAAAATTTGAAAGACTGGTTCTGAGCTCATTATAATTTCCTTGGTCATATTTCCAAATCGTACGTTGGATATTTCTAAACTTTGGTTTCAGGAAATTAAAAACACCAAAAACAGGACAGTGGTAACGCATGGTAAGATCCAGACAGGGTTCCCCAACGCCAGTTGTAAGGATTGAATCTTTATTAGTAACGAAAAGAAGATCAATCGTAGATACAGAATTTTCTGTGAAATGAGTCGGTTCGTCAATACATTGAATCATATTATATTCATTACACAGGGATTCAACTTTACGGAAAGAGTGTTGGTTCATTACATTCAGGTTAAAATCCCAGGTAATGATGACATCAGAAATACCAGAATCTATTGCAAGGCCAATAGAATCTTCAATAAGTGAGTAATAAGCGGAGTCGGAGTTCGGTGGTCTATAGAAAATACCGTACAAAATATTCCTATTATTGCTAGACTTTATTTGTATCCAAATACACTCAAGTCTATTCGGTTCAAGATCATGTCTACGAATATATGACAAGGTGTTTTTAACATATAAGATAACGCCTCCATATCTGTCGTCAGTTCTATCTTTCCGTTCTGGTGGATGAAAAGAAGGGAAAATCAGATCATCAGATAAATATTCATGATACAACCAAGTCTCAGAAAATGGCATAATATCAAAAAACGAGAACTCTGCAATCAGAGTATCAAGCTTATTGGCTATACTTTGTACGTTATAATGAACAGTTGACAGGTGATTGGGGAGAATGAGAAAATTATAAATATCAGATGTAGAAGAAGCACTACCAAAGGACTCATTAGACAGCGGACCAGGGTTCGGATGAACATCACCTGCTTGTAATGTCAACGAAAGAAACAATACTAACAGTGTTAACAAGCTATAAAAAGAGATGTTAAATGACAACCTACAAAATTCGACATTCTCCTTAAAGCGTGTTGTTAACAATAACTTCCTTTTGTTGTAATGCACAATGTGTTTTGTCAGAAATCCTGACTGACGCACATCAGTAAAAACTGAATATGAGTGGAAGGCAGTGTTAAGTATTGGTAGTATAAAAAAAAGATTGACGGTCAAGTGGAAGTGAAGCTTTTGACAATGTGTTGGCCGGCCACATATGTACCTGTAAAATGAACAACTCATGTTACCGAATATATTAAGAACAGGAACAGCATGTAGCAGCACAACACACGATAAAATCTACAACACTCAGAGAATCCCAGAGATTTGCTATAGGTCAAGTCAATTAAAATCGGTTTACACTCCACACCAAGAAATAGAATTGAAAAAAAGCAACAAAGTAACAAAAACGAAAAATAGTATAGAGAAAAAAGGATGAATAAGTAACACATTAATCCCAATAAATATAACTATAGTGGTCAAAAGAAAAATACATGTATATGTGAACCATTTTTTGCAGTATATGAAATAAATGAATTAGATAAGGGTATCGGACATTTAAAATAATCAATCACTACTATTATGACTTCAAACCAATCATAGTGACAGATAAGTGCAAGTAGAATCAAATATGGATACTTCCTAGGGAAATTGTGCAATTTAACTGGAACACATACTAAAGCCAGGCTTTTGTTAAAAGTTTCAAATGACAACGCTTAAGCGTATGTATAGGTATTTTGAAGAGTTACATTAAGTGATACAAAAATCAACAGTTCACATTACCAAATGAAGAAGTCCCCATGTTTACCCTGACTATTTTGTTAAATATAGAAATATATTGGTAAAATGGATTAAACACGGTGGAAACACATACAGTGTTATAGATGTCTACAGGGCCAATGCAAGCGGTCATCGTGACAGAAATCATTGAATGTTGCCCCATAAGCTGTATCATACACCAGACAAAAGTGGTGGACAGGCAGACAGGCAGTAGACAGACAGACAGCTAAATGGCTGCAATACGAGGACAACCAGACTATACTGGACGATGAAAAATAGAGACTATCCAGCATTATTTAGGTACAAAAAAAAGGGGGGGGGGCAGACAAGTTCAAAATTCATCAGGCCGACCTATCCAATAGGACAGACAGCCAGCCTGCTAGACAAGGCAAAACTTACATATAGATTTAAAAAAAAATGCACACAAATTCAAGATTCGGCATAACGACCGATCCACCAAGACCTACCGACAGTCCTACCGACCGACCGACAGACGGACAGACAGAAAGACAGACGGCCAAAACAAAAACATACATACACAATTTCTAATACACACTATAAAAATCATTAAATACTGCCCGAGCTGACAGTACTAACCGATCTGGCAGGCCGGTCACATAAACATTTAACAATTAATCCCTTGAACTTACAAGCTCGTGGAAAAAAATACTATAAAATCAAAAATTCATAGCCAACTAGCAATTTTAACGATATACGATTTCCCACATAGAGGCACGATTAACTCAAGGGCCTTTACAGGCGATGTAGATCAAGATCAGGCCACACGAAACGTGCAATCTGATCTCGGTCTAACATCATCTGATAATATAATTACCAAAAAAACATTTGAAATAGGAAAAAAAATGAGATTTTACTGTCGGCTTGAAAATTTCATTCAACTTATTTAGCGGGAAAGGGGCCAACAGAAAATAGCTGTTTTAAACACTGCTGGAAAACGGAGAAAACATTACTGACAGTATATCTTCCCCTTTCCCGTCATACTTTCGAGTGATTCAAAGACGAATCACCCTATCAGTCATTTACACCTATCGTCCTCAAAAACTTTAAATATGGACAGGAGTTATTGTATGGAAATATTGTATAGTTGGACAGCCTGACATAATGACAAAGATACATCGCATGAAAAAAGAAATGACAACAACGACTTCGTCTTCTGGATTTAGAATGTTCGACCCTAACGATCAATTCACAAAATACGACTGTGTAGATCAAAGATCAGGCCGCATTTGTATGCAGTCCGATGCACATCCATACCCTTCAGTAAAGCAACATTAATTTAACTCTTTACCACACGAGAAAATTTTAGACTGGTCCAAATTCAAAGCGTTTGCAGACGACAAACTAAAGGTGACTAAAAAATAGAAATTTGTACTGGGAAGAGTAAAAAACACTATGGAAAAAGGAGAAAACGCAGGTTACCAGCATTTTCTCCTTTTCCCATAGCATCTTTAAAAGGCCTCTTTCTTAGGGGCGTCAAAAGTGCTTGAACTAAAATGGTTGTACAGTTTTAACTATAGATGGCAGTGAGGTTGACGTGAAAGTAGTTCCGGCCACTCAAATGTACCGGTGTATGTATGGTGATACCGGAGTCTCCGGATATCGGTACATAGTAAAAAATATTTTAACCACTTTATCGTTTTAGTTCGACCAGAGTATTTTCACACAAAAAAATCTTTGGCTTGTCCAAATTGAAAGCATTTGCAGATGACAAACTAAATGTGACTGAACATTCGAAATTTGTTTATGTGAAGGGTAGAAAACAATGTGGAAGAAAGAGAAAATGTCGGTTACCAGCATTTTCTCCTTTTCCCACAATGTTTTTTTAAAGGCTTCTTTCTCAGGGTCATCAAAAGAAGGGATTGTGTGGTAATGAATTAAAGACTAAATCTAGTAGTGACCGATATCATTCATATCAATGTCGCAGTGATCTGCCATAGATCAAAGTTCCCTTTACAAAGAGGGCGTCCTGTGCATGATTCAGTTGTGTAGGACTCGTAGCTTGGTGGCCACGGGCTCAAGCCGCATTGGATCATGGGTCCTTCGTGGGATCAGGGATCATGTATAAGATCCCTGGCGGTTGTGCCCTTTTGCAAATACACTTCAGAGTCCCAGCATAACACTGGTATCTAAAACCCAGGAAATACATGAGTATCTGAGCTGTCGCCATAATATATGACTGATATAGTGTGTAAAACATCAATCCATTCTTGAAGCACCTTTGAGGATTAAGGAAAGAAAACAAAAAAAGGAAATTATTTAGTCTACATTCTAGAAAGTAATTGTCTATCAAACTGAATGTCAGACAGATTTATTGTCTTTTGAAGCTTGTATTACATGTAAATAAAACTGTGATCTCATTAATGATAAGTAGTGCATTCTGAATAAAAATCTTTCAAATATTATTGCACAGAGTTTCCATCCCACCTTAAATACATGTAAATGATGAAATTTTAAATTCATCAAAATGAATTATATTTTTGTGCAACATTTCGTGGAAAAGAGATTTCCCATCGTGAAATAACGTTACCCCCCTTTTTTTTATATGAACATGTAAGAGGTGTCATGTTTTGCATGTACACATGGCTTTTTTGTTATTGGTCAAAAACGAAATTATACATTAAGCCCCCTTTCTCTATGATATGGCATTTCCTTAAATAGAACAAAAAATTATTGTCTGTGGCTTATGATAAATAATATAAATATGAAGGTTCATGAAATTGACCAGTATTTGAAGAGATGTTGGTCCATAATAGAAATATACACCAAGCCTCCTTTTTCCATGGCGTCAAACCAAACAAACAAAAAATTGTAGCTGCAGATTATCACGAGCAACATATGTATGAGGTGGCATCAATTTTCATAAAGGGTTTCAGAAGATATTTGGCTAGAAGGACTGATGAAATAAAATTCGGACAGGTAGACAGACTGACAGACAGACAGACGGACAATGCAAAAATGATACGAAATAACTCAGATGATAGGACCTGTCCTTAACAGTATAAAGGAGAAAATCTTTGGCTACAAGCATAATCTTTTTCAACAATGTTTTGAAAGTCTTCTTCCTTAAGGTCTTAGAAAAAAAAGAATGTTTTCAATAGCCTTCCACCTAACTCAGGATTTTGTTAATCCAAGTCATCCATTGAATTAAAATTAAGGCCAGGTGCGCTGTTCGTCCATCTGACTAACTGTCTGGATGTTCTCTGTTCTAGGCCTGCCAAACTGAAAGTAAATATGAGCCATGCTCTGTGAAAAAAGGGCTTTATCCACGAACGAAAAGTATCGACTCGTATCAGCCTGCGCACATTTGCCAAAACTTTTTGCTCTCTTTAAATCTTCTGCATGTCAAAGGGCCATTCTGTATCAAGACTGGATTGTTTTACACAATGAATGCTATAAACGCACAATAAGGTGATGTCTTCCGGCTTGGTATCATGGATCACGGAGATACATTAAGCCCCCTTTTTCACAGAGCGCGGATGATATATTTGTTTCCATAAACAAGCCCACCATTTAATTCAAACAAACTGTTTACTCGGGATCACTGTTTGTTTTCTTTCTTTGAGAGAACATGCATGGATCCTCTAAAGGCGCAATGCTATCTGACATTGGCCAAAACTTTTCGCTATTCTTACATTTTCTGCATGTCAAGGGGTAATTTTACCTTATGATTCAGTCAGCTGCTTGGCAAATTGGATTTCCATGGAACCATAGTAATGCGATGTCTTGGTTGGTATGAAGCATCACAGTGATGCATTAAGTCCCCATTTGTCAGAGAGTGGCTCAAATATGTTTAAACTATGAAAGTGTCGGAGGGCACATCCCTTTGCCCTTATTTGTGCTAGATAAAGTAACTTGATTATTCAAAAGAGTTAACCTGATGTAGAATGAGAATGGTCCTTTGATATGCAGAAAATTTAAAGATAGCGAAAAATTTCGGTCCATATCAGTCTGCACGGACTGCACAGGCTGAAACGAGTCGATACTTTTCGTAAATGTATTAAACCCCCTTTTCATAGAGCATGGCTAATATTTACTTTATTTACTGTATTTGGCTGGCGTAGAACATAGAATATCTAGACGATTCATCAGATGGACGGACAGCGCACCTGCGCCTGATTTTATTTGGCATATAGATGGCTATGATAAACTGAAGCCATTTGGACTATACATGCATGGAGCTGCATTCAGTGGAAAGATAATATGGCTTAAAGTATACCACACACCATGTTAAAAACAAAAACACGCACACACTTAGAACTTAAGCTGGTAAAGAGTATCTGAAAAAAAAATCTGTGCATTTTTAACAATATTTGCAAAACTTTTCTTCCTCAGTGTCCAAAAGAACTTTCTTCCTCAGTGACGTAGAACTTAGCAATGCATGTTGTTACATTATATTCCAGTTTTAAGACCAAAAAAAAGCAAATGAGTGGAAACTTCCAACCATTTTAGCAAAATATTTTCATTAAAATGGTAAAGAGTTTTGGAATCCAATTTTTTTCTAACCTTTTTACCCTAATGTTTGAAAGACCTTTCTTCCTTAGTGCCCATAGAACTTAGCAATGCATGCTGTTGCATAATATTGCAGTTTTAAGACATAAAAAAGAAAATGAGTAGAAACTCTGAACCATTTTAGAAAATATTTTCACTAAAATGGTAAAGAGTTTTGAAATCTAATTTATTTCAGAACTGTTTTACCCTAATGTTTAAAAAGATCTTTTTTCCACAGTGTCTATAGAACTAAGCAATGCATGCTGGCACATAATATTGCAGTTTCAAGACAGAAAAAAGCAAGTGAGCAGAAACTCCCAACCATTTTAACAAAATGTTTTCACTAAAATGGTAAAGAGGTTTGAAATTCTAATTTTTTTTTGTACTGTTTTACCGTATTGACTGAAAGATCTTTTTCCCTCAGTGTCTATAGTACTTAACAATGCATGATGTTACATTATATTGCAGTTTCAAGACAAAAAAAGCAAATAAGCAGAAACTCCCAACCATTTTATCAAAACATTTTCACTAAAATGGTAAAGAGTTTTGAAATCTAATATTTTTTGGGTTCCTTTTTACCCTATTTTTGAAAGATCTTTCTTCCTCAGTGCCTAAAGAACTTTGCAATGCTTGCTGTTACAATATTTCCATTTCAAGACATAAAAAACGCAAATTAGCAGAACCTCCCAACCATTTTAGCAAAATATTTTCACTAAAATGGTAAGGAGTTTTGAAATTCAATTTTTTTTGGTACTGTTTTACCCTAATTTTTTAAAGATCTTTTTTTCCTTAATGTCTGTAGTACTTAGCAATGCATGCTGTTACATTATATTGCAGTTTCAAGACATAAAAAAGCAAATGAGTAGAAACTCCCAACCATTTTAGCAAAATATTTTCACTAAAATGGTAAGGAGTTTTGAAAATCAATTTTTTATTTACCTTTTTACCCTAATTTTTGAAAGATTTTTCTTCCTCAGTGTCTATAGAACTTAGCAATGCTTGCTGTTACATCATATTCAAGTATCAAGACATAAGAAAGCAAATTGAGTTGAAACTCCCAACCATTTTAGCAAATTATTTTCACTAAAATGGTAAAGAGTTTTGAAACCCATTTTTTTTTTTGGAACTGTTTTACCCTATTGATTGAAAGATCTTTTTCCCTCAGTGTCTATAGTACTTTGCAACGCATGCTGTTACACTATATTGCAGTTTCAAGACAAAAAAAATACAAATGAGCAGAAACTCCCAACCATTTTACCAAAATATTTTCACTAAAATGGTAAAGAGTTTTAACATTCAATTTTTTTTTTTGAACTGTTTTACCCTATTGATTGAAAGATCTTTTTCCCTCAGTGTCTATAGTACTTAACAATGCATGATGTTACATTATATTGCAGTTTCAAGACATAAACAAGCAAATGAGTAGAAACTCCCAACCATTTTACCAAAATATTTTCACTAAAATGGTAAAGAGTTTTGAAAATCAGTTCTTTTTTTACCTTTTTACCCTAATTTTTGAAAGATTTTTCTTCCTCAGTGTCTATAGTACTTTGCAATGCATGCTATTACATTATATTGCAGTTTGAAGACAAAAAAAAGCAAATGAAGAGAAACTCCCAACCATTTTAGCAAAATATTTTCACTAAAATGGTAAAGTGTTTTGAAATTCAATTTTTTTTTACTGTTTTACCCTATTGTTTGAAAGATCTTTCTTCTGCAGTGTTTATCGTACTTTGCAATGCATGCTGTTACATTATATTGCAGTTTGAAGACAAAAAAAAGCAAATGAGTAGAAACTCCCAACCATTTTAGCAAAATATTTTCACTAAAATGGTAAGGAGTTTTGAAAATCAATTTTTTATTTATCTTTTTACCCTAATTTTTGAAAGATTTTTCTTCCTCAGTGTCTATAGAACTTAGCAATGCTTGCTGTTACATCATATTCAAGTTTCAAGACATAAGAAAGCAAATTGAGTTGAAACTCCCAACCATTTTAGCAAATTATTTTCACTAAAATGGTAAAGAGTTTTGAAACCCATTTTTTTTTTGGAACTGTTTTACCCTATTGATTGAAAGATCTTTTTCCCTCAGTGTCTATAGTACTTTGCAACGCATGCTGTTACACTATATTGCAGTTTCAAAACAAAAAAATACAAATGAGCAGAAACTCCCAACCATTTTACCAAAATATTTTCACTAAAATGGTAAAGAGTTTTAACATTCAATTTTTTTTGGTACTGTTTTACCCTATTGATTGAAAGATCTTTTTCCCTCAGTGTCTATAGTACTTAACAATGCTTGCTGTTACATTATATTGCAGTTTCAAGACATAAACAAGCAAATGAATAGAAACTCCCAACCATTTTAGCAAATCATTTTCACTAAAATGGTAAAGAGTTTTGAAATCCAATATTTTTTTGGCTCCCTAACCCTTCCGTTTTAAAGATCTTTCTTCTGCAGTGTCTATAAAACTTAGCAATGCTTGCTGTTACAAAATATTCCCATTTCAAGACATTTAAAGCAAATGAGCAGAAACTCCCAACCATTTTAGCAAAATATTTTCACTAAAATGGTAAAGAGTTTTGAAATTCAATTTTTTTTTTACTGTTTTACCCTATTGTTTGAAAGATCTTTCTTCTGCAGTGTTTATCGTACTTTGCAATGCATGCTGTTACATTATATTGCAGTTTTAAGACATAAAAAGCAAATTGAGTAGAAACTCCCAACCATTTTACCAAAATATTTTCATTAAAATGGTAAAGAGTTTAAAAAAAAAAAATCCTTTTTCCACACTTCCTCTGTGTGAAAGTATAAGATACAGATACTCTTTACCATCTTACATGCACACACACCCAATTCACTGTTGGATAAAATTTCAGTTTCTTGAACATATAGGTAGAAACTCTTTACCATCTTACAAAAAAAAGATGAAACTTACATGCTAAAGAATTTCAAGAAAAGGAAAGAATTACTTTTTCCGCAATGTTTGCAACAGCTTTCTTCCTCAGTGACTACAAAACTTAGCACCGTATGCTGTAGATAAAGTTCGAGTTTTTCAGACACTGAAAAAGCAAATAAATAGAAACTCTTTCCCATCTTTAATATAAAATGGTTAGGAGTTTCGGAAAAATTGCTATTAATTCAAAATCAAAGGGTTTGTGGAAAAGGTTCGATTTATTTTGCAGATATACGAAGGAAATCATTTGATATGTATCATTATAGAGTTTTAGAAACATTTTCATGATCAAAATTTTGAAAAGATCAGATTTCACGTCCTTGTCAGATTCCCCTGCTAGAAATTCCCGGAGTTTTTTGGTAGCGGACGAAAAATAGTTCGCAATTTGTACATGTGTTTTTCGATGTTTCCAAGATGAAAAACAGTTTGCATGACCTCTTAAACTTAAAACTATGAGGAATTACATTACGCTGTATACTTCTAACAAAATTAAATGGCCGTATTCAATTTCTTTCAAACCGTACAACCATCGAAAACTAAAAAGATAAAAAAATCGCATGACCATTTTAGTTCGTCAAAAGTAGGGATTGTGTGGTAATAAGTTAAGCACATGGCATAAAGATTTAACTGTCAAAACATTCACATTCTCACCTGCCGAACAATGCATTCCATACGTTATAATCTAGCTATGTATACTGTCTAAAAACATTAACATACAACATGAATTACAGTCAATTTTACGCCATATATGTTCATTCAGCAGAACGACTAAGAGAACATTAGTTCGATATGGGCTAAAGTTCCCGAATTCGTAGTGCTCATAATCATCGTCTCTCTACATGCCCCAAACAACACTGATAAGAAATGAAATGAGATGAGAAGCTTTCAGCACGCATTTGTGTTTCCAATAAGATTGGCAATAAGTTTGGCAAAAGTGTTTCAAACAAATATAACAACAACAACAAAAGACGGATAGCGTGGATCAAGATCAGACAGCGTGTACAGGGCAGCCCGATCACGACCCACGGTCTCCGCCTTGAAATAATCATGATTTTTTGTATCAACACTAAGTTGGACCAGAAACAAAGAATAGGTAATAAAATAATAATCCCACATAGTGAACCTTCACTGAGACAACATTTTCACTATAGCACAAAAATCTTCTTCAAAAAGTCAAAAAGTTAAACACGATCCACAGAGGACTTGAGCCGCTCAAGATCCCTATGTGTCTCCAATCGATGCATTTTTAATTGGTTGTCCTTAACAATAATTGTGCCATCACTGGTCCAGGTACTACTAATAAGTCTTTCCCTCATGAGCTTTCTTGTCTGAAAGAAGATGTTGTCTCTGAGTGCAGTCAGGTTTTCATTCACAAAAACGTTATTGTAACCTTTGGATTTTAACTTGGATTTGTTTTTTAGTAATTTCTGTCTTGCTCTATAGCTTGTGAATTTTATTATAATGTCTCTGGGTTTAACGCCTTGGCCGCTTTGACGAGGCTTGCCCAAACGATGAGTCCGATCAATATCACTGAGTAAATATCACTTTCTACAGCTGTAGCTATCTGTAACACTGTGTCGTCAACAGACTCACCATCAGTTTCCGGGATACCAGAAAGCCGGAGACAATTACGCCGACTATACTGTTCCGCCCGATCGACCTTAGTTTCTAGCTCCTCCACTCGCCGCTTAAGTTGAGCATTTTCATCGGAGAGTTGTTTAATCTTCTCACTTAAGCTGTTGACCACACCTTCGACAATACTTGAGACCAAAGTCGGAAGCTCATTCTCAAAAGAACTTCTTAAGTACACACTGATCTGGGCCAATTTATCCTCGCTGAGAGTAATCTGTGTTGGAGAAATACCAGCTTCAGCCTCCTCAGAGATGGTAAAACCTGTGTTCTCCTTGTCACTAACAGGCTTGTTTTTCTTTTGGTCAGCCTGGTCTGCTGGGGATGAAAGAGGTCGCTTCTTTTTTGGGTTGCTCTGGGGTGTTGCCTTGTTACTACTCATGGTACCTTATAAACTTTGTACAGTATACCCCCCAAAAAAATTAACGTGCGCCTTGACCAATCACAGATTAGATAGAAGAGTAAAGGGTTTACTGAAGCGTAACAACCGGTACCAGTACAAATACTAAATGACAAAATATTCACAAACGCCCAATGAAACTCACATAAAAACACTTCTGCTTACAAAGTTCGAATATTAAACTAGTGACTAGTTCATCTGTAACATGTAAGTCACAATCGTTCCTCCAAAATATAACGTTTTAAGACCACGAAACAAAAACAAAACTAATCCTCCATAACCGGAACCGGAAATCGTTTAATTTTGACTTCTTAGCGTTTAACTATTACTTAAACGTCGCAGTTTATCTGGAGTTTATCTGGATTTACTGCGCATGCGTACCTAAACCCTACCCCCCTCATTAATATTCAACAATTACTTAAATTAGGTCTGCCAAGTAGATCTACTTAGATCTACAAGTTACGCCATTGAAAAAAAAATGGTAAAACACAGATACAATTTATGTAATAAAAGCCAATCATCTAGAATCTATATGGTCGGTTGTCTTCTTAACTCTTTCCCAAACAATCCCTGGTTTTCACGACCCTAAGAAAGAAGCCTTCTGAAAACATTGTGGGAAGAGGACAAAATGCTGGTAACAAGCATTTTCTTCTTTTCCCACATTGATTTCTTCCTTTTCGAAAACAAATTTTATTTTTTTTGGTCACATTAATTTTGTCTAGTCTAAAATTGTGTTGTTTGGTAAAGAGTTAAACATACCGCCTAAAGCTTGAAACAAGCTGTTGTTACGAGGTTTAAGAAGTAAATCGACGCTATGTTGAAATTTTAAGAAAAAATAATGCTGTAGTAGATCTAAATCTGTAGAAATTTTCATAGGCTGAGTCTAGTCGTTACTTCCTCAAAATCTTTGCCAAATTCTGCCATGTTTGACATTGTTTAACACTGGCGATAGTCAAGTATAAACTGGAAATGAAGCTAATAATGAAGATTCTTTAACCCTTTCCCATATTACAAATTTTAGACCATTCCAAATTGAAAGCATTGGCAGATGTCAAATTTTGAAAGTGGAACAAATGAAGTTGAGTTTCTTGACAGGATAGAAAATATTGTAGAAAAAGGAGAAAATTCTGGTTATCAGCATTTTCTCCTTTCCCAAAAATAACCTTCCTTCCCAATGGATTATTTGGTAAAGGGTGAAATACCACGTGGTCGTGTGTACACGAGGTTTAGCCCCGATATTCACGTGAAAATTATGTCATTTTTTAGCGATGATGCTATGGTGACGTTTCTTTAGCGAATCAGCCAACTCCATATATGGGTGAAAGGGCGTTTCTTTGTGAATAGTGGATTCCGTATATGGAACATTATTTTAGCAATGATGTAATGTGGGCGGAAAAAGACTAAGTCAGTTTAACGCTAAGAAGTTCAAAATTAAACGATTTAAACAGCCACAGTCGGTCGCTACGCTCCCTCCTTTTGGCTGTTTAAATCGTTTAATTTTGACTTCTTAGCGTTGAACTAGATCTATTACATAAAAATAAAACACTATGCCAACAGTCTGAATGGTCGACGTCATCAGTTACATCATTTATTACGTCAGCGATCGATTTCTATGACGCAAAGGTCTCTGAATTAAATTTAGTACACTGTGTAAACGGAAAAAATCACTCAAGATTTGCATAAATGAACTTGGCCTGGGGTGTTTTGTACCATGTATAAAAGCTGAAAATTTTACGAAATATTCATCTTGTTCTCTTGATCATCATCCATGTAAGATATGATCTACACTTTAATTTTATTTATTTATTTATTTATTTGCTTAAATTTACCCTCGATGTATGTAGATTCGCGAGGTTAAGCTTTCTTTGAAACGTAGAGCAATAAAAACAAATAAAATAAATGTTTCACTTACCTTTATCAATAGTTAAATCTATTTTCCTTGATATTCCTTGATAAAACCCCCGTCAACAACATTTCCAAGCTAAAACTAGGTCATCAAATACAGTGTGTGAAAATGGGTCAGCCATATTGAAAGTAGATGTTGATTCGCGGATTTATACAAATGCAGTAAATCGGTCTGGTAATAAGGCCAAAACAGTTCATATAGTGAGTTCTGGTGTAACTTGCATAAGAAAAATAAAATTAACAATTAGATCTTAAAACACAACTGGAATAACGTATTTACAGGTTGTTATTGTCTAGGATGTCTATTCTTTATTACTCTTACAGTGAGGACAGAGAAATGTATCACCCCTCCTTATAAACCTCAATGGTGAGCAGAACTGCAAGTGGGTCCAATGCTGACAAGCCACCCCATTTTCCTTACCATCACAAGCTGCCCACTTTACAAATGTAAGGGTCACACAGTTAGCAAGCTCTTTTGGCTGAAAGAGTCCACAGACACAGCATAAATCATTATCTTCAAACTCCATATCATCACTGCTGCTGGAACTGTCAAGAGCCAAAGTGATATGAGAAGGAACTGGTACAGGACTGGATTTTGAAGTTTTAGAATGAATATTTCTCATAACATTTTCTTTACCTTTGGACTTTGCGATAGATTTAACATTACCCCTGACTTTTTCTTAACCGTTCTTAGATGGATTTATCTTCTTTGTTGCCTTTTTCTGGCTATTCTCATGCTGTTTTACTGCACTCATTACTTCTTCACTAGTGAACATCTTTTCCAGACACATGTTTACTGACTGTATTCCTCTGTTTCTTTGCCTTAGAACCTTCAACTTTCACTGACCTCTGATCCCTTTCTCTCTCCACAGAAATATCTTATCTGTCCTCTGTGTCTGCAACAATACCACCTTCTACAGTAGATTCACTACACTGACTAGAACTAATGTCATCTGATTCAAACACCTGAGAAGGAATCATGCTATGTTTGGGAACTGCAGTTCTATCAGTAGGGAAGACTCCAGTTCTCATAAAACCAGACTGCAAATTCTCTGAACTGAGAGCATTGCTGTACACTTCACATGCTATATCACAAATGTTATACTTAGTGATAGTTGCTGACACCTGACGCAAGACTTTATGGCACTGAACATAATACATCCTCTGAAAAGGCCCATAACACGCAACATCAAGAGGCTGAAGAATATGGCTTGTGTGTGCTGGAAGTATAAACATCACTATATTATTTTTCTTAAACCAGTCAGCAAGAGTTAAGGACACATGTGACTCATGACCATCCAGCAACAGAAGCAATGAGCTGCCTCTACCAGGCACAAACTGAATAAAGTGTTCTGTGAGGCAACGGTGAAATACTGCAAGATTTGACCATCCATTATCTGATACAGTCCCACTTGCCCCAGGTGTTGCTCCTTGTAACAAATCAAAATTCATCCTTTTCCCAGGGAATACAAAGTATGGAGGGACAGCAGCTCCACTTGCACTACCAGCACCTATAATCGTCACTGTCTTACCCTTTCCAGAGGTTACAGCCTGAGTGGGATGACCGGAACCAGCTACAATGAAGGGTGGTTTGTGTTCTATGGATACACCTTTTTCGTCAATATTGTAAATCAAATGCCGTTTATTTAGAAGATCATGTTTCCTTAGACACTTTTCAAGATTGTCAAAGTAAGACATTACTACACTTTCTTTAGCTAACTTAGCTCTTACATGTTCCAAAGCCCTAGGCTTAATTACCCTCATTTCTGGCCAACGTCCGAGAAAGCCCTTCATCCACATCATTGATAAGGGTTTGTCATTAGAACGCAAACCCAGTTGAAAAGCATACTGAGAAGCAACACTAATACACTCCTGTTGAGTATACCCGTATCCCAAATCAGCCATGGTCTTGAAATGTTCAACAATTTTAGCTTCCTGAAATTGGTCAAACAGAGGAAGTTTGCCCATTGTAACAGTTTCTGGGTCCACCTTTCCTAAAACCCTGTCTCGCAAAGTATTTTCAGACACTCTGAACATTTTAGAGGCTCTCAAAACTGACACGCCATCTTCTTTCACATATTTGTAAGCAGCAGTTAGGGCAGATGGTGAATAAAGCCTGTATTTCTGTCTGATAATAGGTTGTGCAGTTGCCTGAAACAGAAATGAAAATGCAATGAATTTAGTTTTCTCTATTAAGAAGAAGGGTAGTGTAAAACGCTCATGAAAATTTGTTTGGCCTTAATAGTAAAAATTCCTGAGTGGTCATGTGACCTCCATTGACAACAGATACCGGGTAGAGGGGCAAATTTTACAAGGTTTGTTTTTAAGCTATAAAACTGACGTGTTGCTATGGTTATATTTTAAGCATTAAGAAAATGACAAGACTTTAGCATAAGCAAAAGAAAATGGATCAAATACCTGTTTAAATCACATTTTTTCCTAAGTGTGTCAGCCGATACGCTAGAGTAACTTCAGTAGTACATATTACGTCACAACCCTGCAGGTGCACGGAAAATCTCGCGAGACGAAATGGAGATAACGAGAGTCCGCGAATCTACATACATCGCGACTTTAGATACATCGAGCAGATGTAGGGCCGTTTGGTTTTTGCCTATCTGGGATTTTTTTTTTTAATTCTTTCATTTATCAGTTTACAAGGTTTAAAACCATTCGGTAATTTAAATTGAAAGCGGACACGTTACTTTTCCGCCCTATTCTGTCTGTCATGTATCATTACAACATTCTGGTCAAGCCGTCTGTATGACGTAATAGCACGTGTAATCTACTTCCGGGCCATCTGACATAGTAGGCTCACGTCGGCCTCTGGGTGTTTTGTACCATGTATAAAAGCTGAAAATTTTACGAAATATTCATCTTGTTCTCTTGATCATCATCGAGGTAAGATATGATCTACACTTTAATTTCATTTATTTATTTATTTATTTATTTATTTATTTGCTTAAATTTACATTTTTAAACGCTAAATTATGAAGAAGCATAACTTGCATTTATCGTGATGACCCAAAGTTAACTTTTACTTCTCTTTTTACCGCACGATTTCAACTTAATAATTGTTAAATAGAATTATTTATTTCTTTATCAACGCCTTCGTAGATCAACAGTGCAACTTATGATCTTTACGATTCAATTGTATCCGAAAGCATTTAATTTTCATAAAATTTCTGAGAGAGGATTTTTTTTAATTACTTTTTTTTTTCTCAGAAATAGGAACTTGCCAACTTCATAAAAGTTTTTAGTATTCTGAAATGCTCAACAATTTTCAGTAAGAAGGTTTAAAAAAAAAAAAAACATAGTGGGAAACGGGAAAAATGCTGCTTAGCTGCATTTCCCCCCTTTCCTACAATGTTTCCTTCTATCTTGGCTATCTTATAGAAAATCCAAATATTTTAGCCACATTCAATGTCATCTGCATAGTGCTTCAATTACAATTCTATTTTGTCGTTTGGTAAAGAGTTTAAAATGTTATTTGTTTTGCCAGAGGAAACTAATGTCGCCTTAACCCTTTACCAAACAATCCCTGGTTTTTACGACCTTGAGAAAAAAGCCTTTTTAAACATTGTGGGAAAATGCGAAAATGCTGGTAACCAGCATTTTCTCTTACAATGTTTTCTACCCTGCTGGAAACCAATTTCAATTCTGAGTTATGTTCATTTTGTCGTCTACATGTGCTTTCAATTTGGACCAGTCTAAAATTTTGTCGTTTGGGAAAGGGTTTTAAAACGATGATCATCGTCTTTATAGGAGTATGAAACAATATAAGGTAATTGAGAAACTGCTCATTCAAAACTTACTCCTATCAAGCAATGTTTTCAAAAGGCTGTCTCAAGATCGTCTAGCACACGACATTTCGATGCATTTTCAATCCTACATTTTTTTTTTTACATTTTTTTTTTGTGATAGAAAAATTCTATTGTTTGGCGGTATAGATCAAGATCAGACTATAAATAAAGTGTACATGATTCATTACTTTTTTTTCTCCGTTCCAGCAATCAAAATGAAAGCCGTTGCAGTTGCCGCTCTTGCCCTTGTGTGCGTCTTCGGAATTGTCTCCGCCCAGCTTTTCGGAACTACTGGATTTGGGGCCGCCCCAGCCACTACAGGTGGATTCGGCTTTGGACAAGGAGGAAGTAAGTTCAAATCTTTTGTGCATACATATTATTGTGAAGAGAAAAAGAAACAGTAACACAGGTAAAGGCATCTTCGCGAGCCAAGTTTACGATCTCTACGTGGATCTTACCTTGGCGGATCGAGCCCGATATCGCGCTTCCCGCGACATGCCCACTATTGGATGCTGCTTATTATCTCCCTTTACATCATATTTCTTAGAGCCAATGAAATATCGTTTTACAAACCGCTTACGAATACAATAATTCAACATGAAGCAATAACCACAAACGTACTTCGACATCACATGGTCAGGTGGTGGGATATGGCCTAAAATATAGCCTCTGATATTTGATTGGTCACGCTGAAACTTTCTGTAAATATTGTTCGCCTGTGTTTTTTTTCGGTAATAAATCATAACAGATCCTGCAAACATCCACGGAGGTATGCTCCTGCGAAAAGTATCGACCCAGGTCAGCCTGTGCAGTCCGCACAGGCTGACCCTGGGCCGAAACTTTTCGCTATTGATCAATTTTCTGTTTGCCCAAGGACCACTCTACCCCGTGATTGTATTGGTTGAACAAAATAAATTTTATGGATCCATAATTACGTGATGGCTTGATTGATACAATGCATAAAGCCCCCTTTTGTCAGAGCATGGTCCACATATATCGTCGGTGTACTTCCAAAAACTCGTAACTACAGCTTGTAACAAGCTGTAGTTACGAGGTTTTGGAAGTACACCGACGATATATAGATGAGCCATGCCCAGTGAAAGAAGGTTTAGTACATCTGCAGAAAGTTTCGACTCAGGTCAGCTTGTCCAGTCTGGCCATGCTGATCTGAATTGAATCCTTTCGCTATCGGTCAATTTTCTGCATATCAGAAGACCACTGTATCCCATAATTCAGTCGGTTATGAAATAAAATGGATTTATGGATCTACCACACAAGTTTACTACGACCGAGTTTTCACGACCTTGGTTATCAGCATTTGTTCCTTTTTAATATATCGTCGGTTTACTCCAAAAACCTCGTAACTACAGCTTGTTTCAAGCTGTAGTTACGAGGTTTTTTGAAGTAAACCGACGATATACTGGTATAACATAGTCGAACCTTGTTAAATAACATTGATTTTATGTATAAGTATTTCATGACTGGCTTGTAAAATTTACGCATCATGGAAGTGCACCAATGTTCCTTTTCCAAGATTGTTGCATCTTTTCTTTTTTACAGTTGCGCTCATATTCGGTCTGTTCATCGTGTTCCTGCTGCTCATCAGCTCCTCATCCAGCACTACCACACCCACCATCACCATTGTCAACGCTAGCGGTTAATCTAACCTAGGTAAGGATCATACAGCTTTTACACGAGGGAAATAAAATAAAAAGAATGAAATGGACAACACTTATTTTAGTCAAAAACGTGCAAAATCTGTAATGATATAATCTTAAGATGCTGGTTCGTGATTGGACTGCAAGACATCTGTCGCGGGCAGTGTCCGGTTTTGATGCAACTTGTCCGGTATGTAACAAGTAATTTACCAAATGAATTACACGCACTGCTGAAATGTGAAAAAAAAGAAAGGGAAAGGGGGGGTGAGGAGGGGGGGGGGTGTATAGCCTAAACTTAGTACCTACATACTTCCGATATTGAAGCTGCACTGTCCTTCTTAAGCTCATTTAAGAACGCCTCACAGCACAGGGGATTATATCACATTCTGTACAAAACTAGATAACTACAATTATTAAGATCATCATCAATATTAAAATCATCATCATCACCATTATCATTTTGGTCATCGTGATGGTCATCATCAACATTCAAATTATCATTCTAATGACCAGCATTATCATCGTCATTCTCTAATTTCTATCTTTTTTCTTCCAGAATAAAGATATGACCAACAGTTTTAAAGAACTGACCAGAAAACTGGTGCGAACAGTTAACAAAAGAGTGGAATTCATCCTCTATATCGTTCTCTAAAATGTCATATTCTATTTATTTGTTAAGTTTGAAATAAATAAATTGTATTAATCTATTCATGTCTTTTTGTTTATTATCATTTTCTCTTTCTTTGCTGTGATTACACTTTACTAGCCTGGGTCAAGGCAGTAATACGTACGTTCTTAACTCTTTACCAAACGACAAAATTTTAGGCTGGTCCGAATTGAAACCATTTGCAGTGGCTCAAAAGTTGGGATTTGTCTTTGAGAGAGTAAAACGAGTAAAATACAATATTTCCTTCCTTGTTCCCTAATATTTTTCAAAAGCAATATATCCCATCTAAGGATCGTTAAAACTCAAGATTGGTCGGTAAAAGGCTTCTACTAAACATTCCCTTGTTTGTACAAGTCTTGAAAACATTGTGGGAAAAGGAGAAAATGCTTGTAACCAGCATTTTCTCCTTTTTCCCCGATGTTTTCTACCCTGCTGGAAACAAATTTCATTTACATGAGTTACGAATTTGTCGCCTGAAAGTGTTTTCAATTTAGATCATTCTAAAATTCTGTCGTTTAATAAAGAGTTAGTGAAGATTAATCAATATGTATTCATAATTTATCAATCGTCTTCGTATTTTAACTCACAGTAGAAAGTTTTAGACTCGTCCAAATTGAAAGCAATTGCAGACAAAATAAATAAATAAATAAATAAATAAATGTGACTGAAAAATGAAAAATTGGTTTAGGAAGGATCGAAAGCATTGTCGGAAAAGGAGAAAATGCTGGTTAGCAGCATTTTCTCTTTTTCACACAATGTTTTCATAATCTTTCTTTCTAAGGGTCGCCAAAAGTCGGGATTGTGTGGTAAAGGGTTAACAACCCAGAGGGAGAATGGTGTTGAAATCATTTGAAGGAAAAGAAAAAAAATGCGAACAATATTTTATTCTTTTTCCTACAAGGTTTTTCGGTCCTTTCAGAGATAAATCCAACAATTTGAGCCGCTTTTAAAATATTGTCTGCTGATGTTTTCAAAATGGACAAGTCTAAAATCTCAATATAAACTAAAGAGACTAATACACGAAAACACGCGAAACCATCGTAGAAAAGGAGAACTTGTTTATTACGAGCTCCCCCCCCCCCATTTTTCTCACTGTTGCTAACGCTTTTCTGCTTCAAAATGGACACACCCTTCCGCCAGATAATATTGAGTTTGACAGCTAAATTACGGTTGAAAACGCTACACAAACAACGAACCAAATTTAAATACATGGTTGAAAAACAACTTTACGTTGCACAACTGATAAAAACAAACAAAACACTGGGCATTCCGATTAAAGCAAAATCTAGAATATCTATACACATCATAGGGACAAAGTACAAGTATCGTATAATAAGACTCTTTATTGACTCTTTACCAAAGGACAAATTTTAGACTGGTCCAAATTGAAAACACTTGCAGACGATAAGATAAACGTAACTCAAGAGATGAAATTCGTTTCCAGCAGGGTAGAAAACATTGTGCGAATATTTACAGGCTGAATTAATTGTATTGTTGATAATTAGATATTGATGACCAAAAATATCTCAAAATCATAGTATTTAGGCATAAACTAAATTTAATCCGATATGTTTACATGTTTTCTCTCTCTACCCATCACAAATTCTACCGTCAAAGGACTTGCTTCCGAGTCCTGATCGATCAAATGGAGGCCACCAATACACAAATAATGCAAACTTTGGAACCAGTGTTATCCCTTAACTCTTTATCAAACCACAAATTCATAGACTGGTCGAAATTGAAAGCATTTGTAGACGACAAAATAAATGTAACTGAAGAATCTAAATTTGATTTGTGAAGGATAGAAAAGATAATGCAAAAAGGAGAAAATGCTGGTTACCAGCATTTTCTCCTTTTCCCATAATGTTTTCAAATGGCTTCGACCTCAGGGTCGTCAAAAGTCGTCTTTGTGTGGTAAAGAGTTAAACACAATCACTTTGCATAGGATGTTGATCTTTAAGTTAGTAAATGAAGATAATTTCTTTTCTAGAAATATAAATTCCACTCAATGGCTTACTTGAAAAATGCCACATCAGCGTTTTCAACGCTTTGATTAGTAATAATTGCCGCCAAGACAAGTTTTACTGCGCTCTCAATCGAATTTAGGGCACCTTCTCACCACCCATTTTAAAGTTTATTCTAAGTCGACATTCCATGGCTACCTATTTGATTTGCTGAGACGTAGTATCTCAGCCAATCAGATGGCTGGGCTTGGAATTTAGAATATCAAAGTAAAGAAAAGAAACCATTTGTACTGACGGCTCCATATCTATGACCTGATTACCCCTAATTGATTAAAGCCTATAAATTGTCACAAAAGAATTGTTTTTTCCCTTAAATCTTTCAACCCTTCACAAAACAATCCCTAGTTTTTACGACCCCGACAAAAAGCCTTCTGAAAATCATTGTAGGAAAAGGAGAACATGCATTTAGCCAGCATTTTCTCTCTTTTCAACAATGTTTTCTAGTCTTTTATAGTGAAGTTTCAATTTTGAGTCAAGTTTATGTTGTCGTCTGCAAATGCTTTCAATTTGGACGGGTCTAAAATTTTGTCGTTTGGTAAACGGTAAACCCTATTGGCTACTAAGTGATACCCAGTGACCTTTCTTAGACGGTGTAAATCAAGATCAGACTGTAGTGAATAAGTCCGATAAGGAGATATTTTTCTCCAGAAAGTAGGTTAAATATTTAGCAAAATCCGGGGCCCGCATTCGCCAACCATTTTTGAGAATATTCCTAGTCTTGTTCTCCAAGGTTTTCTAAATTTGTAAGTAACACAACTTCTGATTGGTTAAACCGAATGGTTTAGCCAATCAGAAGTTGCGTTACTTACAAATGTAGAAAAATCTGGAGAATAAGACAAAGAACGTTCTTAAGAATGGTTGGTGAATACGGGCCTGAAAAGTAGCGCTTTTAAAAACATTGTGGAAAAAGTGTAGAAAATGCTGGAACCCAGCATTTCTCATTCCCCCTACCCCTTTAACTATGCTTTCTGCCCTTCATAAACAAATTTTAGCCATTGAGTCCAATTTATTCTTATGTAGATTTAATCACAAAATCATTCACAAATGCCGCTTGGAGCATATAATTGAACGGAGATAAGGCTCAAGCTTGGTGGACAAGTCAGGTATAGATTAAAGTTCATTTTTACCAAATATTGTTGGTTTGAAGAAAGGATTGTGAATTTTATTAACGACCTTAATTTTTTGGGGTCACCCTGCATTTAAAGAATTTTACCTAAAACACAGTTTTGACTTTGGTAAATATCAACCAGTTTGGCTAGATATAGAATTTTAGCATGAAGTCTGATTTGTTTATGAATTAATGACACATATCATAATTTTTTCTAGTGAACAGAAATACTTGCACAACTTTAAATTTCCTGCTTTTGTTTACTTGTTTAGGGTGAAACGTCGTGAAAACAGTTTTTTTTTATCATTTTTTTTTATAGTAGACTAACAGTTGACAGAACCATTTTTGTCTCTATACTAATAATACCCGAAGAGAAAGTGCAACCCGTTTCAGTGCACCAAAAGTATTACCGTATGTGCCAAAACACAGGCTCACTTTTGATTCACTATCCATGACAGAAGCTCATGCGCAGTCGGATGCGCACGAGCATTTCTGATATACGTCGTTAAGTCCAAGAAATTCTAAGCGTGTAAATAGTCTTCAACTTAAGTGGACAACCAGTGCAAAGTGCAGGCTAAGTTCTGGTGCAAGGGCCAATATCAGTTGCTTTCGACAATTTATTACAATACTTCCTAAATTCAAAACCGATGTTGAGATTATAAATTTTGGATTCACGAAACTGAGTCAATTGTCATGACTCTCTTTAGACTATATGTTTCGACCAGAAGCTGACGACTTTTAAACATATTGTGGACATTGACAGATATTATTCGAAGATCCTCTCTTTCTTGCAATGTTTTCAAAATGTATATGTATGACTCATACTCTGTAAAAAAAATGGTTTAATCTACAAGCAAAAGGTATCGACAGAGATTAGTCCGCGTGGATTACACAGGCTGACCCGGGTTGAAGAACTTTTTTTTTGCCCCTGGCAAATTTTCTGCCAGTCAAAGGCCATTCTGCTTCATGGTCCAGCCTGGTGTTTTATAAAATGGATCAATGTCAATTAACCCATTGCCACACAATCCCTACTTTTGACGATCATGAGAAAGAAGGCGCTAGAAAACATCGTGGAAAAAGGAGAAAATGCAGGTAACCAGCATTTTCTCCGTTACCCACAATGTTTTCTACCCTTCACAAAACAAATTTCAAATTTCTAGCCACTTTTATTTTGTCGTCTGCAAATGTTTTCGATATAGGCAAGCCTAAAATCTTGTCGTTTGGTAATGAGTTAAAGATCTCCAGAGAAGAGGGAGTAATGGTATTCTAAATCCATTTTATTCTCTTCTAAACCCTATGTTGTGGGTAGTCATTAGAATCGTCTCGATGAGACGATTCTAATGAGTACCCACAACAAGGGGTTTAGTGAAGAATAATTCATACTTCAAATCTTCTAATAAAAATCCTCCCTCTGTCTATAGCTCTGATGAACCTTATGTGACGTCTTACAAGACATAATGCGTAAGAACCCCTTTTCCCATGAGCACCGCCCATACATGTATAGTTAACTAAAATATAACAAAGATAAAATTACAAATGAGCCGTAATCTAGCAAAAGGGGTTACACATATCCCATCTTCGCGAGCCAAGGTTACGATCACTACGTGGATCTTACCTTGGCCATCCTGGCGAGCCAAGGTTACGATCACTACGTGGATCTTACCTTGGCGGATTGAGCCCGATTTTGAGTTGACCGCGACACCCCCCATTGGATGCTGTTTATTATCTCCCTTTACATCATATTTCTTATAGCCAATAAAATGTCGTTTTACAAACTGCTTACGAATAAAATAATGCATATATATATAAATCCCTTACGAATACAATGATAACATGAAGCAATAACCATAAACGTACTTCGACATGCTATGGTCAGGTGCTGGGATATAGCATAAAACATCTAATAATTGATTGGTCACATTGAAACTTTATGTAACTTCGGTAATAAATCATTAAATCCTGTACACATCCTCGGAGGTATTCAAGTTTACTTTCTATTTTTATCGCGACCTTGTTCTATTTTTATCAAAGATAAAATGCAACGAGGGATTTGATTTGATGCAGTCAGAGCTAGCTGCAACCAATGAAAATGCGTTTCGGGTGATTGTCGAAATCAAGCTCAATCCGCCAAGCGTAGAGTAGCGTAGTGGATCGTCAGCCTTGGCTTGCGAAGATGAATGTATCCAAGTGATTCATGATACCAAGAAAATTCATTATAGTGCAAGAAAAAGTTGATGCAAAGCATCAAGGTCGCCGCAAAAAAAAAAAGTTTAATGCTTCAAGAAAGCCAGGGCAAGTAAGTAAATGTCAGTTTTCGTCAGCAGTTTTTTTTAACACATTATGAAATTGATGTGACTGTGAATCTATATCAAAATTTGTCTTCTATTACAGTATCTAATACCCTCGTATAGCGCTCTCTTAGCTCTTTTTCAAACGACAAATATCAGACTCTTCCAAATTCAAAGAGTTAGTGAAAAAGTAGTAACTTATCCCTGTTTTCAACACTTTCCCAAACAAACACGGGTTATCACATGTTTGCTGTCAAATTCTTTTGGAAAAACATATTGGATAAGGAGAAATTGCTCGTTATAAGCAATTTCTTCTTTATCAAATACTTTTTCCCCACTACTAGCGAATTTTCCTCCATTTTTGCAGCTTTTAAAATTGTCAATTGCCAACTCTTTAAAGGCACAGGTTCAGAAACTACCAAAAATGGCCCTATTTCAGATTTACACAAAAAATGTTTCAGTACATTACATAATATGAGTACTCCACAAAAACATCAATAAATGAAAGAAAGTGACATACATGTTGCCATGACAACTGATTTTGAAACACCTATTGGAACCACTTATTCATTCTCAACTACATTATTTTAAGTAAAAAATAACTGTACATGAACTTTTTGCTGGTGCTTCGTTATTGTAATGTGCTACTGAAAGAAATCTTTTTCCACACTGAAGGCATATTGAAATTCGTGTTACCATGGCAACAAATGCAAATATATCAAATTTGGATGGAAAAACTTTAAAACATGTTATATTTCATTTATCAGATAGATAAACATATTTTTCTTTAACTATTTACATGACCTATTAAGGTTGCTATGCAAACCAAATTCTTCATTTGATAAAGTTTTCTTAATTTTCACTTTAGTGTTGTTTTCATGGACAAAGAAAGGATAATCGGACCCTGTGTAAGCCACCTGAGTACAGACAAAATACAGAGTAATTAATGTTTAAAATGGGGGTTATGTGGTAATAATTAATGACAGATTGAGCAGAATTTAAATCAATCATTAACATTTACCTGTCTACCTTTCATGCAAATATGTTGTCTACTATGCTCAAGATCAAATACATTTTTCATAATGGCTCATTAAACATGGATTATAATATTGTATCCAATAACATAGGGTCTGGCAAATAATACCATGGTATGCTAACACAGGAGACTCTGATCAGAAAACTTCTGCAGAAGCTGTCTGATTAGGGTACATTCTGTTAGCGGAAGCATGAAAGGGAGCTTACATCAGGAAAGGTATAAATACATGGAGTGGTTATTCTTCAATACAATGTTCGACACAATCTGTATCACTTTCACTCTCATCAATGAGCTCAGGTAGAACTGCTGCATCCTCGACAGTCTTTCCAGGATCACGAACTCCATATGACTTCTTTCCTGAAAATCGAGCCCCACCAAGATACCACAACATAGCTGCAACATGTGAACAAATGGGAATTTAACTAGGTTTTTTCGTGTTTTCAGGGGAAAATGACAAAACCATCGTTACATTTCGTTGTATTTCTGGTAAAACGGATACCTGTATTAATAAATTTGGATATGCATTTGAAAGTATAATGTCTACTTGCGGTCATTTTATGCTGTCAAAAAATCGGTCATATGTGAGGCTAGATCCTATAGTTAGTGAACCTGCGCCTTTGGAAGAGTCTTATATTTGTCGTTTGGAAAAGAGCTAAGAGAGCGCTCTGTGTGAAGGTATTAGATACTGTTACAGAAGACAAGTTTTTATATAGATTCACAGTCACATCAATTTCATAATGTATTAAAAAATCTGCTGATGAAAAATGGCATTTACTTATTTGCCCTAGCTTTCTTGAAGCATTAAATATTTTTTTTGCGGCGACTTTGATGCTTTGCATCAACTTTTTCTTGTCTTTGTCGTAATTCTGTACGTATTACATGGAAGTGAATGGGTTTATGGATTTTACCGCTTGTGCATAGATCTGTAGATGGTTTTTTATCTTCAGATCTATGATTTGTAAAATATCGCTATGTGAGAAAAAGATCTAACATTGATTTGGTTGTGAGATAATTCTTTATTTCATGCTTTCCGGTAGTATATCGAGAAATAGCAGTGAAAATATTTTTCGATCTTACACTGGTACCACCAGTGAAAATACCGATTTTCATGTTCTTGTCACATAGCTAAATTGCGCGTGCCTGACAACCAGATGGGAAATATGGCGTCATTTACCTTAGATTTCTCGCGCATGACGTGATATTGTAATGCGTTGCTATGCGGGAGGGGTACGCCACAGGGAATAATGGAAAATAACTGTACTGGATTTTGATAAAACTCCTCCCAGAAAGGGTTAAAAGCATGAAATAAATAAAATATTTGTTTTTTTTTTCTGTAAAGATCGAAATTTATTTCATCTCGTGAACACCATCGGTAATATATTACCGATGGTGTCCACTCGATGAAATAAATTTCGATCTTTCACCGAAAAAAACAAATATCCTCTATTTATTACACTCGTCAAGAAAAAATATTGAGTTCGCCACAGGCTTGCTTAATAACATTTTCCCTAATCTCGTGTAATAAATAAAGTTTATTTTATCAGCTTGTGGTTAATATGGGCAAATATTTGCCGAAAAAGGGAAAGGTATGCAAAAATAACGAGTGCCTTATGGCACGGGTTATTTTCGCGGACCTTTCCTTTTTGAGGCAAATATATCCCCATATTAACCACAAACTGATGAAATAAATTATATATGATATTTCCTCGAATTATTTTGTCGACGAATGCCACTTTTATTCTATTTTTAGCAAAGTAGGAAAAAAAAAATATGTAGTTCCAGATTTTCGGCAGGAGGAAAATATTGACGGGGAAATAATTCCCGCCAGCTTAAATTACGACATTTCTTTATCCATAACATTTCTAGAAATAGACACATGAAATATAATATAATTTCATCTCATCGCCAATTCATGTCAGCTCCTATGTATACCCACTGACAGGTAGTTAAGTAACACAATATATCACAAAAAAGCTATATTTTTTCATAATAATATTTATTTATTTTCTAACAAATTTAACAATCCAAATGAACATCTTTTAGGATAAATACGGCAGCGGTTGCTTGCGACAGAATATGATATCCACTTCCTGCTGGTATGTTGAAATACAGTTAAAGGGACACAGCTTCCTGCACGTACCGCTAACCTGCAAATAGATGGATACACGTATTAAGTGTAAGAAAAAAAATACTTTTCTTTTTTTATAAAAGCAAATTTATAATCCTTTTATGTTGTAATTGAAAACCATGTTGACAAAAGGGGAAATTACTAATCACGAGCATATTCCCGTTTTACTGTGTCATTTTACATCCACCCATTTATGATACCTTAGCTTTTAACCCTTCACTACACAATCCAATCTTTTACCACCCCTGTGAAAGAAGCCTTTTGAAAACATTGCGGGAAAAGGAGAAAATGCTGGAAACCAGCATTTTCTCCTTTTCCCACAATATTTTCTTCCCTTCCTAATACAAATTATACTTCTTAAGCCACGTTCAATTTGTTGTCTGCAAACACTGTCAATTTAGACCAGTCTACAATTTTGTCATTTGGAAATGGGTAAAAATACCGGACAATAAAATTTCAGACTTGCCAAAATGAAAACATTCCCAGTCGGCAGGTAAGATGTTACTGAAATGATGAAATGGTGAATCTTTACTTTGAAAGGATAGAAAACGATGTGGTAGGAGGAAATTCCGACTAACAGAATTTTTTCCTCTATCCTATGGCGTTTTCATGAAATGTTCCTTTTCATTGGTGTGAAAATAAACATGCTGGCTTCTTACAGGTTTAAGACCCAAGTTGAGCTTACCTAGGTTAGACTAACCACTGGCGTTGACAATGGTGATGGTGGGTGTGGTGCTCCTGGATGAGGAGCTGATGAGCAGCAAGAACAGGATGAACAGTCCGAACAGAGCCAACACTGTGACAAAAAGAAAACAAAAAAAATGTATTTTACAAAAGGTATTGCAATACGAATGTTCGATATAACCCGTAGGCTGCTAAACGAGCCTTGTTGACTTTTTGTAGACAGTTAAGATCAAGATTGGACTGCACTGTCATTTTTTGTAACCACGATGGTTTAAGATTCGTAAAGCCCAAAGATTTATTATTCATTCACCACGATATCTAAATAGTTGCCAAACAGTCAAGTTCTTGATGACTGAAAGGACAAAAAGATTTTGAAACGTTGTGAGAAATAGATCAAATGCCGTTAGCCAGCCTTTCCTCTTTTTCACACAATTTTTTTGGGGTACCTTTTCGATGATATGATCCGGACCCAAATACAATAGACATTTATGTTGCGTTGTTTGCCAATGCCTTAGCATGCAGAATAAAACCAAAGATCTCTTTCATTATCCCAAATAAGAGACCCCTATAAGTGCAACGCCAGAGTGTCTCAGTAAAACGGACAGCGTAGATCAAAGATCAGACTGCACGTTTTGTGCAGTCTGATCTTTATCTAAGCTGGCCGCAAAGGCAACTATAGTTATGAACGATGCTCGAGATAAGAGTCAAATGTGGTCAAGTCTAAATTTTCGTTCGGCAGGTATAGAATTTCGGGAAAGTATCGAACTTACGTCCTCCTTGTCCGATACCAAGGAAGCCCGATGTGGCCGGAGCAGCACCGAATGGTGAAAATCCGAACTGAGCCGAGGCGAGTCCGATAACACACACGAGAGCAAGGGCGACAACTGCGAAGATTTTCATTTTTGCTTTCTGAAAATATTGATGATAATAAAAGATAGTAATGATAATAACAACAAATAACAAGTAATAACAAGTAGTAAAAAATAATAAATAAATAAATAATAATAATGATGATGATAATAACAATAATTACAACAACAATAATATTAATATAAATACTACTGCTACTAATAATAATACGGGAGAGCAATCCAAATCTTAGATATCAGTCTATTGATTTTCAGGTTGGTCGGATTTGTTAAAAAATTAACCCATTACCACACAATCCCTAACTTTTGAAGACCCTGAGAAAGACGCCTTTAGAAAAGATTGTTGGAAAAGGAGAAAATGCTGGTAACCAGCATTTTCTCCTTTTCCCTCAATGTTTTCCACCCTTCACAAAACGAATTTCAATATATCAGTCACTTTTATTTCGTCATCTGCTTATGTTTTCGATTAGGACAAACCTAAGATTTTGTCCATTGGTAATGAGTTCAGAAAAAGACAAAAAATACTGTTTAGAACACGATGGTTGGTGAAAAGCTTACGAACGCTGGTTTCCCCCAGTACGAGTATGAAAAGATGTTGTGAGAGCAAAATTGAACGAATACAACCTTGAATTTGATCACTGATCAGTATTGATTCTTTTTTTGAAGAATAAAAAAAAAGTAGAAATAAAATAAGTGAAGAAATAAATTAACATGTTAACCTGGTCGTTGATCAAGAGAACAAGATACCCTGTAAAAGTTCTGGCCGTTTTTATACATGGCCAAATAACCCCGGAGCAATGTCTGTCGACGAGCATGCTGACCCGGAAATAGCATGTCAGACTTACTTAAGTAATACCCGGCCTTCAAAAGTTAAAATGAAATAACGTTACATCGTCCGCATTTCACCAAAACTATAACAGAGAGACAGACAGAGACAGAGAGAGAGAGAGAGAGAGAGAGAGAGAGAGAGAGACAAAGAGACAGACAGACAGAGATTTTTGAATCTTACAGTTAACAATAATTTTAACCCTTACAAAGCCTAATGATTTGGACATTTCAGTCAGCAAACATGGACATGATGCAACTTGTTGTAGTTAACGTCTTTACCGTAAAATCCCATCTTTGTACTTTTTACCAAACGACAAAATTTTAGACCTGTCCAAATTCAAAGCATTTGCAGACGACAAAATAAACTTGATTCAAAAATTAATATTTGATTTCCAAAGAGTAGAAAACATTGTTGGAAAAGTAGAAAAGGCTGGTTTCCAGCATTTTCTCCTTTTCCCACATTGTTTTCAGAAGACTTCTTTCCAAGGGTCGTAAACTAAACCAGGATTACCAATTGACAAAATTTTAGACTTTTCCAAATCGAAAGCATTTGCAGACGAGAAAATAAACATGACTAAAAACTTCAAAGTTTGACTTCGGAAGACTAGAAAGCATTGTGGGAAAAGGCGAAAATGCTGGTTACCAGTTTGGTAAAGGGTTAAACTAAATACTCACCCAAAGAGTTTTTTTAAAGACATTGGGCTAACGTGCAATCTGGTCTGAAATCTACATTGTCCGTTATTGTGGGACTATTTTCCCTGCGGTCACAGAGTTAGACAAAAGGTTGGCATTTGTTTTTAAATTTTAATTCACCAAACCTCTTTCCCAGTCTCGATTTTCAACGATCCATAGGGAAAAATGTGTTTGAAAATATTGTGCAAAATGGAGAAAATGTTTTTCTTTTTCATTTTCGCCCGATGTTATCTATCTTTTTTTTGTGGATGATCCTACACTTTGAGCCACATTTAATTTGCCGTCTGCAAGCGTTTTGGTTGTGGATTATGTCGAATTTTTATCGTCTGGTGGTCGTGAGTTCGATAATCGGTTGAGGCAAATTTCCCTTTCGGCGATTATTTTTACCTCTCAACCCTGGTGCATGCGAGAAGGTAGTCAGCGAGTTGGACTGAAGAAAGTTGTTTCAGAACTGGTATGAGAAAGCCAGAA
Organism: Tridacna crocea; assembly: GCA_943736015.1. Classification (NCBI taxonomy): domain Eukaryota; kingdom Metazoa; phylum Mollusca; class Bivalvia; order Cardiida; family Cardiidae; genus Tridacna; species Tridacna crocea. The sequence goes on from OX031069.1 coordinate 26,224,261, forward strand.
AACACAGGTGCTCTGATGGCCCTGATATAACATAAACCATTAATACAGCGGTAAATTCCAAAACGGTCCATTTGATAACCCTTTTGACATACAGAAAGAAGTTATCCCTATTTCATTCTTTATTTCGATTTTTTTTTCTGGCACAATACAGGGAGAAGAATTAATCCCAATTTCATTTAATGTTCGGACGATTATTTCGGCATACTAAGGATTCAGAGCAGAACAGTTTCGTATTTTGATAATTCCTCTGGCATACTACAAACAAGAGAGGAAAAAAAGAAGAGAAAAAAAATCTCGATTTTATTTTGAATGTTGGGGAAACGGATAAAATAGTTTTCTTTTCTTTTTCTCTTGCTATCATTTGGTTTGAAAAATAATGTTTATATAAGATTCATCTACAGTTGAACCTTGCTCTGTGAAAAGGGTACTTAATATCATATCTCATATCTTCATCGCAGATGTATGTACAATTAACGTAAAATTTATATAAACTGATAAATTAGGAGTTTAAAGATGTATCTTTACTCGTTTTCATCCAGTTTTATATTTATTTTATGAAATTATAGTAATTCTTGTACCTTCGTGCCAAATGTTGCCCCTGACGGTTGCAAGGCAGATTACGACGGACAGAAAATGCAAATTGGTTTATTGCGGCTAGCCATGGAAATAACAAGTACAGATTTCGGTTTTAATCAAAGAGAAATCCCTGGTTTCTCTTCATCCCATATACCATATATCGATTTTTGTGGTATTTGTCGAAGACAATACCACTATGTGTTCAATATCGAAATTTGAGGGCCATGTATCGAAAGCCGAAGGAAATAAACCGAAGTCAAACTCAATTTTTTTCTCAGACAAATGAGTTTTAGGTACTACTCAGGTTATGGAAATGGAAATGGCATGTTAAAATACACTGGGCGAGGCCATCGGTCGTGGAAAGTCTAATTTCTGATTTAAAATAGCTTCACTCCCTCATAGCCTTCCACTGCCGCTATGTTACAAAATTTACCATCGAGTACTTGGTTCCGGGCTTTTTAGTTCCAAAACCAGTTCGTCTCATGCTTCTTCATCCTATGATTGCATGCTACTCAATTTGATTCCGCATGAATATTTATAAATCGAAACAATTGATTGCAGTGTTGGTAATTAAATGTTAACGGCTAAAGATATTTCAAAATCATAGTTTTCAGGTGTAAACTTTATTCTATTTGATATATTCACATGTTTTTATCTCGCTATCCATCAAGCATTCTACTGTCAAAGGACGTTACTCCTGACTCCTTCTGATGATCAAAAGGAGACCACCAATACACAAATAATCCAAACTTTGTCGTAAGTACTCTCCCTTCAACCCAAAAAGGTTTTCATTTGCTCTGTAGGTTGACTTTCAAACCAATAATTGAAAAATATTTCTTATTTCTTCTTTTCTTTCAAATTTCTTACTACACATAATGGGTTCATTGACAAATACCACTTCAGCGTTCTACACGCTTTGATTTATCTGCGTTTAACAGTGCTTTTTTACTATCTGGCTGTAAGGATTCATCTATAATCGTTTGCTCGTTCGAGTAACTCTTTACCGGACAACAAAAGTTTACACTAATTTGAAAGCATTTTGGGACTTCAAATACAATGTTGTTGAAATTGATGAAATTCGTCTTTGAAAGCGTAAAATACATGCTGTACTTTCCAAAATATTTTTGGATTTATTTTTTTTCGGGATCGTTGAATTATGGGATTGTGTACTAAAGGTTCAAGAAAAATAAAGAAAAACAGTACATGTTATAATTATATCAAATTTCGTCATATCTTTATTTTCTTACTGCATTTAATTCAATAACACTGTAATTTTAAAGCTGAATGCATTTCTAATAGACTGTAAAATAGACACCATTTTCTAGAATTTCAGACGTTTATCTAACTTCTAAAAATGATAAAACGTAGGTTTTTGACGCTTTATCGTTTTTAAGTACACTACTAAGTAACACATTTAACCCTTTCCCAAACAATCCCTGCTTTTTACGGGTCAGGAATAGAAGCCTTTTGAAAACATTGTGGGAAAAGGAGAAAATGCTGGTAACCAGCATTTTCTCCTTTTCCTACAATGTTTTCTACCCTATCATATAGAAAATCATCTTTTTAGCAACTGTTAATTTGTCATCTTCAAAATGCTTTAAATTTGGCCAGGTCCAAAATTTGCCGTTTGGGAAAGGGTTAAAAGAGACAAATTGTTACGAAAACAGCATAAGTAGTATTAATATTACACTGCAAAATTTTGTATGGTTTTGCAGAGTAGTTATACACTCAGCGAAACTGATAAACCGACAATTCAAAGCTAAAATTCCCCATAGACCTTTCTTGCGTGCACCATAGTCCAGAAAACAGAGGATCTATTTGTTTCGATTTTTTGCAGAAGTGATAGATAAAAGTAAAAAAACTATTTCTGAAAAACACTGTAAGAAAAGGAGAAAATGCTGGTAAACCAGCATTTTCTCCTTTTCCTACAATGTTTTCAGACGGATTTTTTCTTCATCATGATCGTTCAAAGTCTAAAATAAGTGTAAAAATGATGAAAGTACTTAAATATACACCGCTGCCTCTACTGCGCCTTAGTTGTAGTAAAGCTGCCGCGCAAGTCGCCATACTTGCTTGTCAAAATTAAAAATATTTGCAGAAGACAAATTAGATATAAATCAAGTGTTGGAATTTGCTTTTTTGGGGAAAAAACTTTTACTGGATACAAGAAGAAAACGCTGGTTACCCGCCGATTCCCTTTTCTTTTTCCAGCATCGTTCTCAAAAGCCCTTTAAAAACTAGAAGTTGTTCTTTAATCATTACCAAACGACAATATTTTAGGCTTGTCTAAATCGAAAGCATTTGCAGATGACTGTATTATAAGTGACTGAAAATTTGAAATTTGTTTAGTGAAAGGTAGAAAACATTGTTGGAAAAGGTGAAAATGCTGGTTACCAGCATTTTCTCCTTTTCCCATAATGTTTTCAAATGCTTATATCTCAGGGTCGTAAAAACCAGGGATTGTTTGGTAAAGGGTTAATAAAAACAGATATCTAGATCATTCATTTCGCAGCGCTAAACAGTGTTAAACAGACTTACAGAGATGAAAGCGCCGTTATTCCTGGGTCTGTTCGGACTGGTTCTGTGTTCGATCATTCAGGCAGGGATACCAGTCTTCAACGAGACCCAGCTGGCCACGCTACAAGCATTAGCTACATACTTCTGCCCAAGCCTCAGCTCGGTGACATGCAGCAATAAAACAGCCGAGTCCGTTCCTAGTTCATGTTGTCGTAGTAAGTAGTTGTTTATTTGATTTTTATTTTGTTTGCTTGTTTGTGTATTTTTACTTTGTTTGCTTGTCTGCGTATTTGGTTCCGAAACCTGGCCACACACCTATATCTAAGAATTTACCGGTTTCACTGCTAGTCCAGACTGTCAAGGTAGGTGATTGATAATTCTAACATGACACGTTAATTCGGCACTATAAACACAGTGCACCGAAAATGTGGTAAAATTAAGAAATAATCTTCTTTCTTTCGTGGTTTATTGTTCAATAAACCACAAGTGTGAGTTACCAGGCACAATGAATAATAAATGAGGGCGATAGCCCGAGTAATTCATTCATTGCGCCTCATAACTTCATTGATGCCGCCATGTTAAGATCATGTGACTGAGATCTTCTTGAAGGTCAAATTTAGTTACGAAATCAGCAGTGTCGTGACCACGGTTATGAAACTTCATATTCGGATCCAATGGCTCTGACGAGATGAGGTTATGTTGGTCTTCCGTTTCTGAATATATTGGTCGAAAAAGAACCAAAAACAAATCAGGTTGTCATTATTTGTTACCATGTATTCTAATGTCTTTGAGATTAAATTCACTGCTGCTACAGTCTTGAAAAGAATAAGGCACAAAATTGATAAAAATAGAGAAGCGCTCCGATTATGTGGACCGGTTCTGAATATGTAAGTTGGCACCGATGTGTCGTGGGTTGACCATGGCCGAAATAATGTCAAGGACCTAAACCCAGTCTTCCATTTCAGATGGAAATTAAAAGAAAGTCTTGCAGTCCCAAAAGCGTGAATTAATGTCTTGAAGTGCTACATACACTGCTGGTAAAGAATTGAAAAGAAATAGCGCAATTACGTGAAGCGGCACAGAATGTGTAAGTCGGCACTGATTGATTAGGGCTTCCTTTCAAAAATTTAGTTTTCTTTGGAAGATAACTTAGGAATTAGTCTTTGTTTTATCTTCATGTTACATCCAACAAATGTACTACATTTTGGACTGAAAGGTAATAACAGAAAAGCCTACTTCCAAAGTATTTTTTACATAAAACTAATTTTTTGAAAGGAAGCCCTCATCAGTCAGTGCCGACATTCTCCTTTTTTTTGAATCTCAAAGACATAAAACACGTGGTAAAAAATGATGACAATCTTAACTGTTGTTTCTGTTGTTTTTCGTTCAGCCGATCTTTTCAGAAACCGAAGACCAACTCAACATTTTCTTGTTAGAGAACAATTGCCTCCGAGTATATAGTTTCCTACACGTGGTGACGTCTAACAAGTATCCCACGGAATGAAGATAATGCGTAACGCAATCAAAGAATTATGGGCGTTACTGAAAAAGTCCATGAATACGGAAGCTGAAGATTCTTTGTCGGTTGTCACATGATCATATTTACTTGTTTCCATGATGGTTATGTGGGCAAGCAGCCAGTGGCTTTGCAATGAGTTGGTAAAAGAGACGATGAGAAAGCATGGATACGTCTCCTGGCTGCTACGACTTACCTAAAATGATGTCGAATAAAGGCGTTACAGCTGTTAACCCATTACCAAAGGACAAATTTTTAGACTGGTCCAAATTGAAAGCATTTGCAGGCGACAAAATAAAAGTGACTGAAAATTTGAAATTTATTTTGTGAAGGGTAGAAAACATTGTGGGAAAAGGAGAAAATGCTGGTTACCAGCATTTTCTCCTTTTCCCACAATGTTTTCTAAAGGCTTCTTTCTCAGGGGCGTCAAAAGTAGGGATTGTGTGGTAATGGGTTAAAGCTGTTACACCGTTGGATACAAACAAACAAACAAACAAACAAACAAACACATTTTTCATAATATCCATACTAGGTACTCTTTTTCGTGGAAAAGACAGTTTATGTCAGACTGTACTTTCAGGCTGCTCTTGTCATGAGACCTGCGGTTTGCAGGGAGATTGTTGCTACGAGGAAGACGACAAGTACAAGTTGTCCAAACAGGGCATTCTCAAATGTTTACTTCCGCATACTAGCGCCGACAAACACTTATACGTACATCCTATGTATATGTTCACCGTCGGGCCTCCAACTGGAGGCTGTACCGTAGGATCTTGTACTTATCCAGAGAGAAGAATACCGTGGCAAAATTTCTCCCCTGTATTTTCGAGAAAGAAGAAAATGAATTACATTACAGAAGAGTGTGCTAAATGTCACGGCGCTGAAGACGGTTTAAAGTGGCAAGTCCTCGTTGTTTCTAAACTTTTCAGCGCTGAATTCGATTTAGAAGCTTTAATCCACATTTTGCAAAACAGAAAGGGGTCAAATGTGCCATATGTGCTTTTTACACATCCGGGTAATGCTTCTGAAAAGTTACAGAGTACCTGCACAGAAAGAATTGTTGAAAGCTGTCGACAAACGAATCCATCCGCCGGAAGGGACTACATTAGGGAAGAATTGCAACCACTTTTTCCACAACTAATAATAGCAGACGCTGATATACGAACGATGTGCATCCAAGGTCCACTTGCTCCCATATTGTTATATGGACGCCCATACAGGAACTTTTTCTGCCTTATCTGCCTTCACACTTTACAGCATACTACTATTTGTGAAAATTTGGACTTTGATTCGAAATATTTAACCGACAGCTTTTCGATGATAATAAACGTGACAGATATAAGGGCTTTTCTGGAGGACGGTCATAGCACAGCCAAAGTGAGCTACCCAACGGCTTGCAAGGTAAGTTGTTTAACTCTTTACCAAACGACAAAATTTTAGACTGGTCCAAATTGAAAACATTTGCAGGCGACAAAATAAATGTGACTAAAGAATTCAAATTTGTTTTTGGAGGGGAAGAAAACGGTACGGGTTATTCTTTTAGCAAACAATCCGTGGTTTTAACGACCCTGAGGAAGAAGCCTTCTGAAAACATTGTAGGAAAAGGAGAAAATGCTGGTCACCAGCGTTTTCTCCTTTTCCCACAATGTTTTTGTACTCTTCCAGAGTAAATTTTCACATTTATTTTGTCGTCTGCCAATTCTTTCAATTTGGACAAGTCTAAAAATTTTGTCATTTGGTAAATTGTTTAAATCTTTATCATATATACGTTTCATAATTCTGGACTTGCTCAAATTTAAAGCAATTGCAGACTTAAATGTATTACCCAAATGGCGAGTTTTGTCTTGTAAGGGTAGAGAACAATGCAAGAAAGGAAGATTATAGTGGTAACCTATTCTTTTTCAAGCATTGTTTTGAAAGCTTTCTTTTCTCAGGGTCGCATAAACTCGGGAATGTTGTGAAAGGTTAAAATATTCGGCCTGCAACATGCGAAAACATGCGAAAAGAGGCATTTGTACATTTGCGTTAAGCGTCTTCTCGGATTAGCCTGCGCTGTCCGCGCAGGCTAATCCGAGACGGCACTTTACGACTACATCAGATTTTGTCCGAAAGCAAACTTGCGCAAACCAGAAAACTACATAGAAGACGAAAGTTTCATTTCGGATTAGTCTACACGGACAGTGCAGGTTGATCCAAGTCGACTGCCCATTTTTCGTGTGTTGCAGGCCATTTTTTCCGCAGCGTTCAACATGATCTTAACTACACTGCTCAAAAAAATTAAAGGATCACATGTGCTCGACTTTGATCACAAGATTTTTTTTTCAGTACAGGACAATGCAAATAACTTTCTGCTCATATGTCCATTCAGTCTTAAAGGTGGCCCTTCAGTCTTAAAGGTGGCACTTCAGAATCTGAGACAAAAATTTTACAAAAATACAAAAATATCATCTATATACTCCCAAAGCCTTATAATCGTCATACATAAAACCCCAGTAGTCGAAAACCATCCGACAACACGAGAAATTAGAGATTTACTACGGCCTAGGTCGACATCGACGGAAACACGTTCTATTTTTACGCGAAAAACTAGCTTATTTACATACTGGAAATACACAGACGAAGCTTCAAACATAGCGTCCGAAGAAGATATTATGAAAAATAATTACATGTTTGTTATGCAATGGAATTTAAGCGTCATTAGTCACGTGCCAGTCACTTAACATTCCCACAATGCATTTTTTTTTATTTTGGCGCGAAATCTAAAAATAGCTTAAGAGGCTACGTAGCCTTTTAAGGGAATACCATCAAAAAAACATTTTTTTGGGTAATTTTATGATTCTTATTTACTGATGATTCGTATTGTTTTTTCATAAAAATTTCAGTGATATATATATATTTTATTTGGTGTGATGTGAATTCTAAGTACCCACCGTTAACACAATTTGGTTTGCACAAAAGATGTATGGGCTATTCCTGTCAAGACCGTCTTTTTGATATACCAAACGGGCTTTTTAGAGAATCGAAGGCGTCATTGTTTCATCTCGTCCTCTTCTTATATCAAATTTGACAAGAAAATGGACAGAATATTGGAATAAATATAAGCCGTGTAACACAAAAACAAGGAAAACATTGAAAAAAAAAATCTTCATACCATAGCTTATCAGCATGTAAAATGAAACAAACAAGAAAACCATTGCGTTGTTTTGTCTTGTAAGAATGTAAGCTGATGGCTTTCAGAGCACAAAGACGGAGTATTTCGCAAAATGAAGAATTTGAATCTCAGCATTTGTGTGATCCTTTAATTCTTTTGAGCTGTGTACATACGTGTATTATGACTATAAATGCCTTACTTATCAGTTTCCTACGTTTTCAACCGCACAAACACAGAGCTCGGGTGATGCAGCACAGTTCCTAATGACAATGCCACGTGACTCGCGTGGCAAGCTGGTATTCAAATCTCAAACTTCCGGGTTAAAGGCCAAATGGATTACCACCGAGCCATAGAAGATCCCGATTGCATGTTTATATGTCTTTCGAAATATTCAAACACTCAGTGAGTTCGTGTCTTGCAGAGCTTTGTCCAGCAAAATGAAAGAGTTGGATGGAGAGCGTATCTAAAAAAAAAAAAAATCATCGCAATCAACTCGTAGAATCTGGAAAATCTACACGGAATGAAGTTTTATTGTGGTATTTGTCGAAGACAATACCACAATGAGTTCAAGATTGAATTTTGATAACCATGTATCTTATTTTGTACCGTGAATCTAATACTCCATCGCGTTTAGGTACACAGCAGTAGAAAGAGATTGAGTTCAAGTAGTTCCCGCTTAAATTTTGCCGGAATATCCCGGATGTTTGTAGCTTGAAAATGCTTCAAACGCTTAGGAATATCATTACTACGTTCTCTGTCCTAACCACATACAAACAGACAAAGCAATGATTATATGCTCTTTTATCGCAAAAAAAAGCCAGACGGGCTGAAAAACGTAATTTCAAGTGTAATAACTCAGCCCTTTTAAAAAAAAAAGTCGGTCGTCAATGACACTGATAAATTAATCAACCTCCGAAAGGTCCCGGGCTTAAGCGCAAGAATATAAAACTTGGCATAAAGTAGTTCAATTTAAATACATGAATATTGCTATTTTCTTCATAATTTGCATATCTAGGACGACATTTCAATTTAAATCTTGATTTGCAGATCTTCTATATGATACATATTTCTACATATGCCAGCAAATCCATTTTGTCACAGCGTACCCAAATTCTTTAGAGTCTTTACCGAGTCTATACCGAGACAGCGTACCCAAACTTTGTAGAGTTTTAGTTCAACTATTTTGTGCAAAACCGAAGGAAATAAACCCAGTTAAACTCATTTTTTCTCAGGCAGATGACTTTTACGGTGTCACTCAAATATGTAATTTGAAATGGCATATTAAAATACATTGGGCGAGGCTATTGATCGTTGAGATACCTATTTTTGATTGAAACTAGCTTCTCGCGAAATGATATAAATTTGCCAACTGACCTTGGGCTGTTTCGTTCCAAAACCAATTCGTTCCATGGCTTGTTGGTCCTATGATTGCACGCTACTCCATTTGATTGCTCATGAATATTTATAGATCGAGGTAATAGACCATGTCAAATACCGTTACTGACGCGTCACCACGAGTTACTTCCCTTTCAACCCGACAATTTTTCCCAATCCTGTTTATACCCGAATAATGAAAGTGTCATATTTTTTAAATGGATTACACACTAAACGCGATAAATAAACAACCTAAAACGGCCGTGCCGTTAGTTTCATCAATTATCTTTTTCGAAGACACACACAAAAAAGAACTGTTGTTTTATCAATTTTTCGGTAGACTTCAGAGAGTAAAGCGGTATCATTTATAAGCGCTGTCTCCTGCCGGGCGTGTTGATAGAGCTTTTTGTATGCAGACTGCATTAACCCTTTGGCTACCAAGTGCGACTCAATGACCTTTTGCAGACAATATAGATTCAGATCACACCAGGCAGAACGTGCAGTCTGATCCTAGATCTACACTATCCGATACGGAGATATTTTTCTTCGAGATATTCCTTTGAAATAACTTTTCAGGTTTTACTATCGGCTTTAAAAGTGGCATTTAATATATTTAGTAACATAAGGTTTAACTTAAATCAAACAAATACCCCCTCCATTCCTAAAGAAATTAGTGCAAATATACCGTTTAAAGTGGGACCTATTAACCCAGGTTACATAATGCATTTGAAAAAAAAAATGTTCAGGCAGAAAAATGCATCTTTTGGCACCAGTAATTAAAACAGATTTACCCTCCGTCACAGCTTTTAACAATTCCAAACCTTTACAAGTGATCAACGTAAGACTAAACGGGATAAACACTTAATTATGACACGTGTGTGTTAACTAGTCGGTGCCTAAAAAGAACACAATAGATTTTCAAATAGATCATCCACTTTGACGGTGAAACACCGAGATCAAACGTACACCCAGCTAACCCTTGATTAGCTTTTCAATGAAAATAAGTATAGCACGTATTCGCTTCCTGAAAATAAATCTGTAACATCTTCTCTCCTAGAGGGAATGGAAGGTTTGAAATTTGAGTTAAACTTTGTTATTACGATAGTCAACTTATAAGATATGTTCAAACAGGAACATGGCAAACATGCAACTATACAGATTTTTAAAAATGTTATTTCGAAGTTAAGATTTTTGTTATAAATTCAAAATGTTTGGTGTTCCAGATTTTTGTTAGTAGACTGTCTCTGTCATTTAGCAGATACTGGAACGATTTTTTGGAAAAACTATCACATTAATAGTTTAAATAAATCAAACCACAGATTCCTGGACTTCGAGCCTGTACGTTACAAACATAGCTACAGAATTACGCAGACATTGGTTGAATAATCAGACATAAAATAAGGAAAGGTCTATTGAAGGTATATTGATGTTATCCCCCCACACCCCATTTTTTATAACACTGAATCTTTACGAAACAAAAATTTGAGACTTGCCCAAATTAGAAGTCTTTGCAGATAACAATATGAATGTGACTTAAAAATGAAATTTTCTTTAGGAAGGATAGCAAGGGAAAAGAAGAAAAAGGTTGGTTACTAGAATTTTAACCCTTTTCAACAATATTTTTAAAAAACTATATTTCTAAGGGTCGTAAAAAACTTGGGTTATGTGGCATAGGGTTTAAAATAGTTACTGCGAATGTTTTCACCCGACGACAACACTTTGGACTCGTCCAGATACTTAGCATATAGAAACGATTAAATAAACGTGGGTCAAATGGTTGTAGTTGTCTTTTAAAAAGTTAAAAAAAAACAAAAAACTATTGTTGAAATAGGAGAAAATGCATGTTGCAAGCCCTTCCTTTTTTCCTCAAATATTTTCGCTCACACTTTGAAAATTCGTTTTTTTCACAAATGTTTATGAACTACATATTGATTACTTTCAGTTTTCGATTTTTTGAAAGTGTGTGTGTGTGGGGGGGGATGTGTTAAGGTTGAGAAAGTGAGACAAATAACAGACAGTGGGACAAATCAGCACGTCTGCCCCCTTTTTACACGGGTCGCTCGAAATACTTTGGTAAAAGGTTGATTAGCTGTTTAGTGTCTTCAGAAAGACAGGGACAATCCATTTAGTGATTTTAAAGTACTATTATCAAACATCCTTGTTGCACTTTCAGACATGTACCTATTGACGAATAACTTATGTTATCGATCATGAACAAAAGAAACGTGGCTTCAGATCAAAATTCAGACCTTCCATAACTTCTTTTAAGCTTCATTTTGAATATAAAAATATGTATCTAATGAAGTCTTACAAAAAAAATGGGTAAAGGGTTAAATCGGTGTTCCTTTGATCTCGGTATCGCACTGCAGAGTGGGTGACCTTTAGAACAGCTGTAATGTACTTGCTTCTTACAGATTAGCACACACGTGTCACATTAAATTGACTCTTCTTATCTTTTGTTTCAGATTAATTTACCCCTTTGGTTATCATTAATGGTCAGGATTATGAATTTTATACAGGTTTCAGAGGCTAAGTCCGTTCTTAGTCTCTACATGCTCTTTATTTAAATACGATTTTATAAAATGCATATTTTGTCTGTTTGTGATTTTCTTTTTCAAAGGCAATACCATGAAATATGTTTGAATTGTGTTAGAATTGATTTCCATAGATTGTTTGCTAAGTCATTTTCTTTTCAGTTATGAATTTGTCCAAATTTAAAGGATTTGCGAACGGGACATACGGCATTTGTTACTGAAATAATGCTTTGATTGTCCGGTGTCACGTGATACTGCTGGTGCGCCACTTACGATAAAATGGAAATATCGCTTACCGTCTATTGATTGTAATGTTGGAAATTGAATGTAAAAGGCTAGAGATATTTTATAATTATAGTTTTCAGGAACAAATTTAATTTTGTTCGATATATCAACAGGATTTTTCTCTCTATTCGTCATGCATCTTACTGTCAAGGGGCGTTACTCCTGCTTCTTCCTCATGATCAAAAGGAGACCACTTATACAAAACTAAATCAGATTTTGTCATGAATACTCTCCTTTCAACCGAAAGGGTATTCATTTGGTGGGTTGACTTTTAAGCCAATATATCTGAACAATATGTCTCTGTTTCTTTCAAACTATTAATTCCACACATGGATTTCTTTGACAAATACCACTTCAGCGTTTTCAACGCTTTGATTATATACCTACCCATGATTTAAATTTTAAAGGGAGTTCCAGTTAATTATTTTTTTTCAATGACGAATCAGTTGACATATTTGACATACAGATTATGCACTTATTGGTTTGCGATTGGTTAAAATGTTATTCAATAATATTCATCCACCATTAATGAAAACGAATTTGGGTAGCCATTTCACTATTTGGTTAATTTTGATCGTATTAAGAAATTTTGCCCTTGAAACTTGTAAAAATATAGTAAAAGGTGTAATATGTCAAAATAACTTTCTGTTGCTTTTGTTTACCTCACAACAATTCAATCTTTATTATTAGCGCAATAAGGGCTCTGGCCCACAATACAAATAATCAGTTTTCACATTTTACAATTAGCAATGTGCCAACTTCTATATACATTCCATTAATTTAGTAACATATAAAGCCAATGTTTTGATTTTTTCGGGATTCTCATTCTGGAATAAACGATGTAAGTTTTCCCTTCTAGCGTAAGTTTAAACCAAGAGAATAAGTAAATTTCACGAATATGCTTTAAATTTTTTGCAAACAAAGAAAGCTTGGTATTCATCTTCTAATACCAAAACATGATGCATGAAACAATGAGTACAAAGTCTATCTTCCCTGTCTACATTGAAATGCCGACCGTATTCTATATTTAATTTATGGCTTGAACAACGAAATCGAGATAATGAGCGTTTTTGCCGAAAGGGAATGTTTATAAAGTAATATAACTCTCTACATTTAAAAGACTTTTGAAATTCTTGTAAAAATCACATCGTGTTGAATCCAGCATATTATTATGCCATGTTTGTAAACTGCAGTCTTTCAATCTTTGTTTTAAAACACCAATAAACTGAGATGGATTGCCTATTTCTTGGGATATCCAAACAATACCGAATCCGTGCGAGAATAAAAATTGTCTTACTTTTGAGACCCAATTCGTTATGCCACAATCATCTAATCTTTTAAGTATATTATAACAATTTTTGGGGTATCTAGTTATTTCAGAAGGGACAACCAAAGACATCTGTGGGTAATACACATAAAAGGCCAATATAGAAACAAAATATAAGCTAAATAAATGCTATAGAAATTGATGGCTTTCATTGGGCACGGCTCTTTTTACATATTCAAAATAATCTGCCGACAATACGGCAAAGGTGGACTACCGCCAACAAGTAAATGGCAATCGCCAACAACGAAGGCCCATACTGATGAACAGACAAATAGTAGTACTTTTTGCTTTCCCTGGGAAAACAGAGATAAGCAGAGGTACAAGTACAAAAAAAAAAACTACTTAATTAAAATTATTGAAACGTGTTCACCACAAAAAAAACCAAAAAACTAACAATGACTCAACACCACTGAAAATGTTCACTGTTGTCCATTAGGGCACTTAGTCACCGACTAATGAGAAGCTAATGAGAAGTCTTTCGTTCAACCAAACAAAAGACCTTCATTAGTACCGCTACACATTAAACAACGCACCAAGAGAAAAACCGGTGCCGGTGAGCCGAGCCGTGTCCAATTAACCCGAGGGAGGGGGGGTATTTCCTAGGTTTTTTTTCCTCGAAATACTCTAATCCACCAACAAGATCATTCAAGAATAGGTCATTGTCTAGACTATTTAAATGAACCCCGTCTGAATCTAAAAACATGTGCATAAATTTGTTCCAGCAGAGCTGGATGGCGCAAAAAATAATCACCCCTTGAAACACAGTGTGAGCTGCAAAGTTGTTCAATCTCCGACGCGTCCTATTCACAGCACCAAGATTATTAGAATACCTCCATGATAAACGACGAAGCATCTGAAACCAAACAACTCGTGCAGCTGGAAAGCAATGTTTAATGTACATGAAAATTTGAACAGAAAGATTTCTCAACTTAAAACAGTCAAGAATACCTATATCATTAGCACCACAGTGCAATACAACAAAGCCTGGCTGGTCACCAATCTTTTGTAAGGTTTGCAGATATTTTACAGATATTTTATTTAGACTTGTACATGTACATCCTCTACTTCACATACAATTACAAAACACAGTAAATCACGTGAATTAAAGTAAGGGAAAAAGGGTTATTTGAAATAAATTCAAACATACAGACATGCAAACAAAAAAATCACAGTTGCTAATAGTATGAGTGTCCGACAGACTGTATGACGAAGTGTACTGACAATAAGAAAGGAATGTGGCATAATTGGGCAAGCGGAAATGAACATTTTAACTTTCTACATTTACAATAGTTTTACTAAATTGAAAAAGGTTTTTGCAACTTGGTAAGCAACGTAGTTAATCCTACCCCGCCATAGCTTTGCCACCAGATGCTTATGTTCAACCGCTCTAGGTAAACCTAAATTCATCCACCTGGTATTGAGCGATTGTGCCAAAAAAAAACCTCTTCACTATAAATGATCCCACACACCAAACTATTATGTTACATGCACAACGTTATTGCTGGTTGTAGATTTATTTAAATTGAAAAGAAATTTTACTCTGGAAATCTGGCATTCTAATATAATTTTTGAAAACAGTTGATTTCCATCTCCCAGCCATTCTAACCTCGTACCTAGTTACTTCCTTATCTAAAAGTCTTATCCAGTATTTAACAAACTTAGTCTGGTAATATATAAATAATATATAACGTCCGCATGCTCCAAGCGCCATTAAATTATTAGATGAACTATTTAAACCTAAAAGATCCTTGCAAAATTTGGGATGAATTTGTTCTATAGAGTCTGATATTTCGAATCCCCATATCTCTGCTTCATAGGTAAGAATCGGCATAACGATTGAGTCAAAGATTTTGAAATACTCTTTATAAGGAAACTTCCCAAAAGGCCTTTGAAATTGACGTATTCGAAAAATGGCTTTACGTGCTTGTACTGCTAATTTACGTTTACCTAGATACCATGAACATTTTGGAGTAAACTTTTTCCTCTAAACAGTCATTTTTCTGCTTCGCGTAAAGGACCGCCTTCCTAAATACAACTATCTCTGTTTTTTCAAGATTTATTTGAATGTTTGTTTCTTTACAAAACTTATCTATCGTGTTAAGCTGGGTTTGTAGATTTACAACAGTGTCAGAGCAGTTCGTTACATCATCTGCAAACATTAAGCAAAAACTGTCAGAAATTTTGTTGCTTACGAATACCGGTATACCTCTATCACATCTTTATTATGTAAGAGAATATAAGCTATTAACGTATTTGTTAAAAGGCGTTGTGGAAGCAGAGTCTCCTTGCTTCAAGCAAATATTGCAGGTGATAGATGACGTTAATTTATTTTTTATTTCCACTTTAGCTTTCAAGTTAGAATACATTGACATAAGCACAGTAAAAAATTTGCACTGTTTGCCTTTTTTGTTCAACAATGTAAATGCCTTATGGTGGTCTAAAGAGTCGAAGGCTTTTTTTAAAATCAACATATAAAACATAAGATCTACCACCAGTTTTACAAAGGTATTTCTGAACCATACTTTGAAGGCAAAAGACACTATCTATGGCAGAATACCCACTTCTAAAACTTACTGCATTTCATCAATAATATTAAATTGATTTGCCAATTTTACAAGACGTTTATTTATTATAATGGAAAACACTTTATATAATACGTTTGATAAAGAAATACCTCTATAGTTACCAGGATCACTTTTGGGACCCGACTTATAAACAGGCACTAAGATACTGTCTAGCCATAAATGAGGGTTCACTCCCTTATCGAAAATTTTAATAAATAATACAATTAGAACAGACGATATAGAATCATTTGTTGATTTGTAAAATTCCTCCGGAATTCCATCGGTACCATGAGCTTTACCTATTTTTAGTTTTGAAATGTTCTTCCGAACTTCTAATAAGGTGATATTCGAATTCAAAAGTCTATCCATCTCCTGATTATAACACAGAGGATTTTCATCAATAGAAAGGACTGTGGGTTTTTTATTGTCGAAGAGTAAAGATTTGAAATAGGCAATCCACTAAACAGCTTCAATCGGGTTTGAAAGTGCTGTATGAGTTATTTTATCACGCTGCCTTAGGTCTCGCAGTTCCCAGAAGGTCCCTTTTTGCGTGATGGCTCACATGTATATATCTTTTTTTTCAATTTTAAGAGCAACAACAGAACTTCGTGCCGACCAGTGCTTTGTCCGACAATACAGAGGAGAAACATGGATGGGGAGTGCGTCTATGTTTCGAAGAAGTTGTATGTTGAGCAATTACATGCTGTTCTCAATCTAACAACTATCTACCCGAGTTACGCGGATATCATGTTCGTAAACTACACAAAAGCTGATATTCTGAAAACTTTTTATACTAACAGTCCATGGCCCAAGTGTTGGAGTATTGTTGCAATCGGTCAACGTTCGTATCAGTTAGGTGAAGATCACGTGACAGAGTTTGTAGTAGAGATGTCATGTGGCGTAGAGAAGGTAAACCCACAAATCTTGATGAAATCATTTCAGAAGGCTCTGTCAAAAGGTTGGGAGCTTCAGATAAACAAGATAACTTTAACATTAAACCAGGAACTTCAACGGCATGGTGGGATGACGGTTCACCAGAACACATTCTTGATGCCTTCATGGCATAAACATTTTCTGGAGCATCAACATTTACTGGCAAATGACAGTGAAGATTTGTTGAAATCATTAAAATCGCCACCTATGTGGAAAGCACTTTATGCGGACTATCTACAGCTGAGTTTGTCCTTGGCTATAGAAAAACATTTCGTATGTTCTCTTATTGAGCTTCGACCTTGGGAGTATGAACTTACTCGCTTTGGTACCCGTCAAGTACTCAAGACATCGCAAAAGCTGCTATATGGGAGCGAATTCTTGACCACAACAGGGATCCAGTCAACTGTAAGAATTTGCCTTGAAGACTCCGATCTAGAAATAATTCCAAATGCCGCCTCTGATGAAGTATTATTCTTCTTCCAGATGCTGCTTCTTCTGACCCTCGGAACATTATACAGGGTGTTTTAATTTTTGAATTAAAGTAGTAGCACGCTTTTTAAGGTCACAGTAAAGTCTAAATGAATAAAAAAAAGAAATAGCTGTTCATAAAATAAAAGGAAATTTCTTTTTTACCATGTAAAGATATGCTGCGATTATTATGACTTTTACGATATGTAAATGTGCAGTTCGTAAAAGTTCCAGTCAATGGCAGCAAAAATGATTTTGGAACTAGAACAAATCATACCATGTCGCATTATCTGTTTGTTTACATCGATGATCGCCGAGGATTAGCCGACTTTTTGTCGTAAATCTCTAAAATGACGTAAAACACCACGTGATTAGTCAAGGCGTTGAAACAAAACTTTCATTCACTTGATAGTTTTGTCCCCATTCTAGGCATGAAAAACGTAAGTTTATCGACATTCTAAACAGAAGCGCTTTACCCTTTACCACACAATGACGACTTTTAACGCCTATGAGGAAGAAGCATTTTGAAAACATTGTGGGAAAAGGAGAAAATGCTGGTAATCAGCATTTTCTCCTTTTCCCGCAAAGTTTTCTACCCTATCAAAGCAACGTTGCACCATTTGAGCCACTTTGATACTGTCCTCTGCAAATGCTTTCAATTTTAATTGGGCTAAAATTTTGCTGTGTGGTAACGGGTTAACATTCATTTATCATCAATACAGGAGGAGTTTACTACATCGAAATAAGAAAACAGGTTTAGGATAAGCAATCTTACTCTCCGATCACATAATATTGGAAGTTTAGACTATATATCCTCTGTACTACGCAGTAAAACTAATGAGACGTTGTCTGCGCATGTCATATTCTTCGAAGATTCGACCGTCTTATATAACGCATCACTAGCCCGGACGTTGTCTGCGCATGTCATATTCTTCGAAGATTCGACTGTCTTATATGACGCATCACTACTAGCCCCGAAAGTGGGCTGACTGTAAATATTACGCTCTATAAAGTAGCAATGTTGAAAATAGCTTTTACGTATCAATACGTTTGAGGAGAAATGAGACCTGCTTTAGCAACAGATTTCTCTAAACTGGTGATCATAGTTGAGTGAATTGCACGAGGTAGCGTTTTATTGGGTAAACCTTTTTTTTTGTTTTAAATTCAAAGTAACGGTTGTCGCGTACGAAAGTGGTTCGGTTCTGTACCCAGGATGCCCATATCAGATAGATGAGTATTTATAGAATGCCATCTAGCGGGAGATAATGCTAGCCCGGAAAGCGGGCTGACTGTAATATTACGCTCTATAAAGTAGCAATATAGATAATAGCTTTTGTCAATACGTTTGAGGAGAAATTACACCTTCTTTACCTCCAGATTTCTCTATACTGCTGATCATAGCTGATTGAATTGCACGAGGTAGCGTTTTATTGAGTAAATGTTTATTTTAGTTTGAAATTCAAAGTAACGGTTGTCGCGTAGGAAAGTGATTCGGTTCTGTAATTCGGATGCCCGAATTAGATAGATGAGTATTTATAGAATGCCATCTAGCGGGAGATAATGACTAATGAGATGCAATGTTATCACGTGACGTTCACGAAGACCTAGTTCAAATATTTGACCGTGCTTTGAAGAAGTGGCAAACTTACTTTTATTAACAGATTAAAAAAAAAAAAAAAACTGTGAGCCTTTACTTTACTTTGTTATACATTTGTTTTTCGATCGACGGCCGCAACTAAGATTAGATCAAGTTTTAGAGCAGTCTGGACTGAAATAATTGGCGAAGAAAAATTTTGTATGAATGAAATGGTTGAAGTTGTCTTCACTTGGATAGAAAAGATTGTTGGAAAAAGAGAAAATGCTGGTTACCAGCATTTTCTCTTTTTCCAACAATGATTTTCGTAAACTGCCTCTCTCAGGGGTGTGAAAACAAGGGTACTTTTTTGTAATTGGTTTAGAAAATACAAAATAAAAAAATAGTCAGACATAAGCATCACCAGAAAAAATTAAGTCATAATTTTTTGAATGATTAACCTTTTATTTGGTATATTTTCAAGCTATGCACTGACCCTCTCGACAAGTAACAGGTTGATTTATGAGCCAAATGAAAGGATGACTACTAGAAAACTTTCCGAAGCCCAGAAATGGCAAATTGTGGGCATGTGTAATTCTGGCCGAAGCACATGGGCTATTGCTGATCAGTTTTGGTGATGCTTAACTTATGTCTGACTATATATATACAGGTATCGCTTAGCGCCAGAACTGAATGTGGCGGGGAGGCAGGCTTGTGTGACCCAGGAGAGAAGATGTAGGTTTTGCAATCCGAAGGCCTCACGCTCGATCTTCATTCGAAGAGCATGTTTTTCTTTTGATTTCCCAGGGCAACACACTTCAGAGCACCAGTGTAGCGCTTGTGAAACCCAAGACACAGATAGGTTCATTAATTCTTGCCGCGATATGACTAAAATAGTGCAGAAAGCAGCGAAAAAACACAATTTACCGTATTTATTCAATCAACCTTTAACCCTTTATCCAACGACAAAATGTTAGACTGGTCCAAATTGAAAGCACTTACAGACGACAAAATAAATGCAACTCAAAAATTGAAATTTCTTTCCAGCAGAGTAGAAAACATTGTGGAAAAAAGAGAAAATGCTGGTTACCAGCATTTTCTCCTTTTTCCACAGTGGTTTCAAAAGGCTTCTATCTCAGGGCCGTAAAAACCAGGGATTCTTCGGTAAAGAGTTATTAGGGATGTTTTTCTTGCCATTCTTGTCCCATACTGCCTTTCGGCAATCTAACCCAACTGATTAAAAGATAAAGACAGAAGAAGAGAGAGAGAGAGAGACAGAGAAAGGCAGAGAGGAGAAGTGGGGGTGTGGAAAGAGGAAGGGACACAGAACGGGAACGGGGAAGAGCATTATCTCCCGCTAGATGGCATTTTACAAATACACATCTATCTAATTATTGGCATTCTCGGTACAGAAGCGGACTAATTTTTCAAAACGACAACCGTTACTTTGAATTTCAAAATAGAATAAGCGTTTACTCAATAGTACGCTACCTGGTGCGATTTTTCAAAACGACAACCGTTACTCTGAATTTCAAAATAGAATAAGCGTTTACTCAATAGTACGCTACCTGGTGCGATTTTTCAAAACGACAACCGTTACTTTGAATTTCAAAATAAAATAAGCGTTTACTCAATAGTACGCTACCTGGTGCGATTGATTCGCTTATGATCCATTATCTCCCGCTAGATGGCATTCTATAAATACTCGTCTATCTAATTTTGGCATCCTTGGTACAGAACCGAACCACTTTCCTAGGCGACAACCGGTACTTTGAATTTCAAACTAAAATAAACATTTACTCAATAAAACGCTACCTCGTGCAATTCACTCAGATATGATCAGCTGTCCAGAGAAATCTGGAGCTAAAGCAGGTCTCATTTCCCCTCAAACGTATTGATAAAAGCTTTTTTTCTACATTACTACTTTACAGAGCGTAATATAACAGTCACCCCGCTTTTGAGGCCAGTGATACGTCATATAAGACAGTCGAATCTTCGAAGAATATGACATGCGCAGACAAAGCTTATGATCAGCTAGCAAAAAAACCTATGCACCAGCCATTTATTAAAACAGTTCCTACATGCTTGGGTTTAGCTTCGATATAAGCCCTACTTTTCCCAAGTATCGAGGAATGGGTGATGCGTCATAGCAAACAGGTCGAGCTTTCGAAGAATATGACATCTGCAGGCCACGGGAGAAGAGTAAACAATAATATCTAATTTCTGAGACAATTGATTTATTTCTCTGTAAAACTTAACAATCTATCATGAGCAAATACTTATATCAAGCTCTGTTTTAAACAACGAAAAAATGTCACGTGGCTACCCTTATGTTTTCTTGAAACCCACTGTAATGAGATATTTTTTTCATTACATACATTCAGCTTGTTAACCCTTTACCAAACAATCCCTGGTTTTTACGACCCTGAGACAATTGTAGGAGCCTTTTGAAAATATTGTGGGAAAAAGAAGAAAATGATGGTAACCAGCATTTTCTCATTTTCCTCCACAATGTTTTCTACCCTCTTGGAAACAAGTTTCAATTTTTGAATTACGTTTATTTTGTCGTCTGCATGTGCTTTGAATTTGGACCAGTCTAAAATTGTGTCGATTGTTAAAGGATCAAAGTAACGCATAGGAGAATGTTATGAGTATCATAGTTAGAAAGGGGAAAGGATTTTAACCGAAGGAATTTTGTTTTTAAGCCACGTTTTACTATAGGGGCGTAACTGCGGCTTATTTAACCCTTTACCAAACGACATATTTTCAGACTGGTCCAAATTCAAAGCACTTGCGGACGATAAAATAAACGTAACTCAAAAATTAATTTCTTTCCTGCAGGGTAGAAAACATTGTTGGAAAAGGAGAAAATGCTGGTTACCAGCATTTTCTCCTATTCAAACAATGTTTTCAAAAGCCTTCTGTCCTAGGGTAGTTTGGATTGTGTGGTGAAGGGTTAAAAAAGAATTGATAAGTTAATAATAAAGCGCCATGCAATCATGATCTAAGCACTGATTCACAGTGTAGAGAAAGGAAGAATTGCTCTTTTGGGCAAATTCTCCTTTTTGCCATGATGTGAGAATAAAATAGTCCAGGTTAAACACGAAAATAAGTTCAGATCAGGTGATGATTGTTGATAATTTCTCTGCCGATACTGAAGAACCGTCTGATCTTTGTGTTCACGTTTGTTTTTTTAGTAAAGTATCAGTAGTAGTAGTAGTAGTAGTAGTCGATGAAGTTGTTGTTCTTTTCTATCTTTTGTGATGTTACCTCCTTTGCTGTACATAACCGTTATAATATAATCTGCAATATTGAGGGAAAAAAAGGTATATACATAAATGAAGCCATCACAGGATAGTGTTATTGTTACCAATCAATGTTTTAGATAACTCTTTACCTAAAGACAAAATTTTAAACTTGTCCAAATTGAAAGCATTTGCAGACGACAAGATAAACATAACTAAAAAAATTGAAACCTGAATTTGGAAGAGTAGAAAACATTATGGAAAAAGGAGAAAATGCTGGTTACCAGCATTTTCTCCTTTTCCCATAATGTTTTCAAAAGTCCTCTTTCACAGGGTTGTGAAAATCTAGGATTGTTTGGTAAAGGGTTAATTGATGAAAAATGAAAATGGAGTTGAGTGAGGGGCTGAGCCAGCCAGCCAGCCAGCCAGCCAGTCAGTCAGCCAGCCGGCCGGCCGGCCGGTGTAATGCAGAGAAATGACCCGGGGGTCATTTTGTAATGGGGGTCATTTTTCTGCGTTACACCGGCAAGCCAGCCAGACAGCCAGCCAGCCAGATATTATAGTTACTCAGAGAAGACGGTATTTGACTATATTTACAGTACACCAATTCAATTTGTCAGCATATACTTTCAATTTGGACTGGTCTAAAATTTTGACGTTTGGTAAAAAGTTAAAAAAGAAACTGTGCACAACAGAAATTTTATTTGACAATTAATATTCAAGGTTAATGGTCAACATAATTTATGCCATATACAAGTATATGGAATATTTTAATATATAGTATACATATTGAACATTATAAATCATTTAAAGTAGTAGACCCCTAATACCTCTAGTGCTGAATTGCATAAAGTTTTTTTGATAGTTGATAAATACGGATTTATACAGGAATAATACTTTTGCACATTTTTAACAGACCAGAAATTTCTTTATGCCTATCTTGAAATTATTTGTAGATACTTTTGTTAGTTTTCAGAAAAAGGAGGTAATTACTATCTCCCTTTGTAATGAAAATATAGCGGTTTTAGATTGATAAATGATAATTCTGGAAAACACAAAAAGGGAAAAGTGGCTTGGTTAAAGCAGTACAATAACACTCATTTTTAATCATAGCAAATTTTGTAGGACAATATTATAGTGGAAATACTTGTTTTCTATTAGGGGTCTATTACTTCAACTCTACCAAACGACAAAATTTTAACCTGGTCCATATTGAAAGCATTTGCAGGCGACAAAATAAAGGTGACTGAAAAATTGAAATTTCTTCTGGGAAGGGTAGAAAACACTGTGGGAAAAGGAGAAAATGCTGGTTACCAGCATTTTCTCCTTTTCCTACAGTGTTTTCAAAAGGCTTCTTTCTCAGGGGCGTCAAAAGTAGGGGTTGTGTGATAATGGGTTAAGTGAATAGTGGACATTGTCAGGCCTAATTGTTAAAATACGAGTGTGTTTTAAAACTATTTAGATTACTTTCTGCAATACAGCACCAACCAAAAATAAAAAGCAGATTTTATTGTAACATTCGAGTAACACTCAGACAACATATTAGCGTTAAATCTGCTTTTAATATTGATACAGTGCGCTATGGAGACAACGAACTCTCCCTTGTCAAAAACGAACATATCTTCCATGCAGTTCATGATTACATTGATAAAAGCAAGAAATTCTCTTAGTTTTATTCCAATTAAAGGTTAGATCCGCTGATCTTCTTTTCTGAC
Organism: Tridacna crocea; assembly: GCA_943736015.1. Classification (NCBI taxonomy): domain Eukaryota; kingdom Metazoa; phylum Mollusca; class Bivalvia; order Cardiida; family Cardiidae; genus Tridacna; species Tridacna crocea. The sequence goes on from OX031069.1 coordinate 26,248,036, forward strand.
AATGTACTGTCGCGAACTTTTATACACAAGCATAACTTGTATCTTTTGCTGCCGCTCTGCTCAATCACCAATCACTTTTCCTTTTTTCTTTTTAATTTTTCAGATAACAGCCCTTTTGTTTATAATCCTATTATCTGTTCTTTTGTAATAAATTCTTTTCTTTTTTGACATTTGATATTATTGGAATATCACGTGTTTCAGTTTAGGGAGAGGAACTATATAAGCAATATGCTTTCGTTCCAATCCTTTTCACATCATTTCTTGTATTGTAAATGTAAATGTCAATATATTGAATAAAATATGTTTAAATTAAAAATAAAAATGGTTTAAAGTTTTTGACAATTTCTGACAAGGTTGATGCACTGTATAAACCAAACACATTACCAGCTGGTACCAGGTTTAAGACCAAAGTTATGCTTACCTAGTGTTAATTAACCGCTAGCGTTGACAATGGTGATGGTGGGTGTGGTGCTGCTGGATGAGGAGCTGATGAGCAGCAAGAACAGGATGAACAGTCCGAACAGGGCCAACACTGTGACAAAAAGAAAAATAACATATAAAAGTATATAAGATATACATGTATAGGATCTGATATGGGTTTGCGATGAGATGAAATTTTATTAAACGATTCAAGTGAAAATGTTATTAACCCTTTCCCAAACGATAAATTTTGCACTCTTCCAAACTAAAAAAAGTTTGCAGACGACAATTTCAAATTTGATAAAAATGGCAGAAAGTTCTCTAAATGGGTAGAAAACACTGTGGGAAAAGGAGAAATTGCTCGTTACGAGCAATTTCTCCTTTTCCTACAGTGGTTTCAAAGGACTTGTACTGCAGACACGTAAAAACAAGGGCTTGTTTGGGAAAGGGCTAAGTGAGCCTTTGGCGAGCTTAATAACATTTTTCCTTGACGAGTGTAATAATCGTTTTTTTTTTATCTCATACTCCAACGAATGTTGAAAAATTCCAATATAAAATTATATGAATTATTTAAATTAGTATTAGAATACACTAGGAAAGGCTTATGTGTGCAATCCAGGAGTGGAAATTTACAACTTTTCAAAATGTAGTAATAAGTGACAATTCATCTTTCTTTTCTTTTTAAAACAGAACGTCTCAGTCCATCAGTGAGTAACGCAATGATACAAATCATCTAAACTGTACATAGTGTCATGGTCAATGGAAGGGTAAAGAAATTAACCATATCTATACTAAGAATAAACAGTGCCTTTCAGCAACATTTTTTCATATCAGAAAAAAAGAGGTCAAGAAAATTAAAAAAAAAAATGGCATGATGAACAACTAAATTTCAAGTAGTTATCAGAAATAATTATGTAAATGCTATGACAGAAAATGCCTCACTAAAAAACGTCACAGAATGAAATTCAAATTGTAAAGTCAATTTAACCCACAGGCAGCTAAGCTTGACTCGATTCGTCCTAGCTGACAGGGTAGATTTAGATCAGATAGCACAAAACGCTCTGTCTGATCTTTGATCTACACTTTCCGATGCTGTATTTTTGCCCTATGAAACTAAACTTTAAAATGGCAATACTGTTTGGGGTTTCCAAAATAAAGTTTTCTCATGGTTCCGATTGTTCTACATTTTGAAGTAGGTAGGTAGAAAAGGCAATTAGCGTTTTTGGCAAAGGTTTAAACGTGAAGGAAAGAAGAAAAAACTTAAAAAAGAAAAGCTCTGTCGAATTGTTTGGATAAACTTGTGGGAAAAAGACCGGGGCCCGTATTCACCAACCATTCTTCAGAATAGTCTTAGTCTTATTATCCAAGGTTTTCTAAATGTGTAAAGTAATACAACTTCTGATTGGCTAAACCGAATCAGAAGTTGTGTTACTTACAAATGTAGAAAATTCTGGAGAATAAGACAAAGAACGTGGCTTAAGAACGGTTGGTGAATACGGGCCCTGTGCTTGTTAAAGGTAACTTTTCCATTTCCCACAGTAATTTCAGAAGCTTTCCATTGTTGAGACATCAAATTTGTAAAAAAAAACAAACTTAAACTTTAACTTCATTGGATTTGAGCAAGCAAAGCATCGAACTTACGTAATCCTTGCCCAATGCCTGGGAACCCGGATGAGGTCTGAGCTGCTCCGAATGGTGAAAACCCAATAAACTGGCCGGAGACAAGTCCGATCACACATACAAGTGCAAGGGCGGCGACTGTGAAAGTTTTCATGATGATCGGTTTCTAGACGAAAGCAGAAGAAAAGTAATATTACTTCAATATGTACGTCAATGTTAAGAGGAGTTGTCTTTCCTTATAGAACTTGACGTGACCCTTTTACTTCACAATTTCGTGTTTTAACCTATTACCACATAATCCCTTCTCTTGACGCCCCTGAGAAAGAAGCCTTTAGAAAACATTGTGGGAAAAGGAGAAAATGCTGGTTACCAGCATTTTCTCCTTTTCCCACAATGTTTTCTTCCCTTCACAAAACAAATTTCAAATTTTCAGTCACTTTTATTTTGTCGTCTGCAAATGCTTTCAATTTGGATCAGTCTAAAATATTGTCGTTTGGTAATCGGTTAACAACCCAAGAAGAAGAATGCTAGTTATTAGCTTTTTTCGTCATCCCGTCATAATGTCTTCGATTTCAAAGACGGATTTCTTTACTCGAGCAACTTATAAGCAAATTTGTCGTTTGCCTCCGCTTGGGATGTCTCTGCAAATTTGTCTACAATGGTAATAAATGGCATTCTTCTCACTCATTTTTTTAATTTCTGAATGTTTCTTTTGCTTTAACTAAACATAATTTTTCTGATTTAGATTTTTTTTAAATATGATTTTTTTTTTCATTTGAATTTGCAATTTTGCATTTCTCTTAAACATGTTAAAAGAGACCTTTTTTTGTGATTGAATTTTAAGTTTTACAGTATGAAGAATTTCATGGACTTAGAAATAAAAATACATAAAAGAAACTTGTCTTACCTGTTAAATGATCTAGAGAAAAAGATACCGAGTTCTGGATCGCATCCGCTTATATAGCTACTTTTGTAACCCCGGAAGCGTTTATGTGACCATTATTACATCGACCCGGAAGTTCACACGTCAAGCGATACAAACAACTTTCGATGTATTTCGACCTGTTTTGTCAAATTTGGTGATCAGACGTAATTCTGTACTTTTAGACAGACACTTTTTACCCCTTAATTAAAAAAAAAAAAAAAAAAAAATACTGGACAGAGTGAATATTAAATTTCGTGGAACAAGACGAGAAGAATTGAGTCACGGTCTTTGAAAAAAGAGCTTAATGTATCTGCGAAAAGTATCGATCCAGGTCAGCCTGCGCAGTCCGCGCAGGCTGACCCGGGTCGACACTTTTCGCTATCGGTCAATTTTCTGTATGTTAAAGGACCAATCTATCTCATGATTTAGTTAAATGTTGGTCAAAATGGGTTTTATAGATCCATGATCACGTGACGGAATGCTGGAGTATCCTTGATCACGGAGATGCATGAAGTCCCCTGTTACCAGAACATGGCTCAGTTATTTTCGCTGACGGCTAGATTTTCGTGCAAAGTCTCTGTTACAACACGCCATTTTTACACATATCCAAGCTATAATCATTTGCAGACATAAAATGTCGCCTTGTTGTTGAAATTTACCCATGAAAGGTGGGGGGAAAACATTTTTTGGAAAGGAGAACATTCTGTCCTGTTCTAAAATTTTCCTTAAGAGGGTTCTTCATCAGGTTTGTTTAATGAAAGACGTACATAGCTTGTCAGTAACCCTTTACCAAAAATTCTCTTGTTTTCAAACTGTGAATTAAAGAGTGCTTTTAAAAACATTGTGGGAAAAGGAGAAAATGCTGGTAACCAGCATTTTCTCCTTTTTCGCACAATGTTTTCTACCGTTTCAGAGAGCTCAAGTTCATTTGCAAAATTTTGAATCTAATGTCTGCAGATGTTTCTGAGTCCAAAATTCAACTTTCGGGAAAGGATTAAAGGGTTTTGATTTCGAACCCAGCTTCAACTACCTTAATTTCTTTCAGGGTCCAATGAAACTTATTGCAGCAGGGTTCATTTCACCTCGAGAAAAATCATTAAGCGTGGGCATGGAAAAGATATCAAATTACTGATTAAATATATTGGTTCATCAATCATGAATAGATTCACTGGTGGCCGATGTAAGTCTGAAATTTTGTTAAAACTCCCGCCCCTCTCACAACAGCAATATAATCGACAAGGAAAAAAACAGAAGAAATCAGTACCATAGGCGGAATAAGGGGTTTTGCTTTACGACATAGACCAAGATTAGACTACTCAGAACGTGCCGTCTGATCGTGTAGCTATTCGCCCTTTTCTTAGGTAAAGTTCATTTATGGCTCCGCATGAGCAGCGACGCTATATTTTTATTCGGTTTTGAAAATTACCTATGGAGGCAGCCATATTGTTTACACGGCTTCCAGTCATTTCGTAATAAGATCATTTGGTACCTTGGCTATTTCATATAATTTTTGTCATTTCGTACCCACCTATACTTTTTTTGTCATTTCGTACTGACTTGATAATTTCGTACATACTTTGGAAATTTTATACCTAGTTTTTAATGTCAATTTGGTAATATAGCACCTAGTCTTACTACTATTTTCTTGTGATGTTTGTTGAATAACAACTTCTTTTGTGCATGGCTCAAGTTGAACTTATGTTAAATTTCGCCGAAGAATGGCTATGACTGTGTATTGCCATTATTGCTTCTTTCTTTTTTTAGGGCTTCTCAGTTCATTTCTCAACGATTTCTGCATAAATTTACTTTAGACAATTTGAGGTGCTGTAATGTGCCTTAATTCAGAAACTAATGATTTGCGGCGCCATTGATGTTATGCATAAAAATGTTCTTGTCTTGAGTTTATATAGATACTATTTTCAGTCCTTGCAATACTTAAACCAAAATCTTTAGTTTTCACCGACTCGGAAACAAACATTTTGAAAACATTGTGTGATAAAAAGAAAATGCTGGTAACCAGCATTTTCTCCTTTTTCCACACTACTGTCTACCCTATCAGGAAATTTTAAGCTCATTTTTACTGAATTAACTTTGGCATCTACAAATGTTTCGATTTTGAAAGAGTCTACAGCTTGTTGCTGTTTTTTTTTGAGGGGGGTGGGGTGGAGGGAAGGTTTAGATCGAGTATATATATTTGGTGCACAGAGACAAAACTCTTATCCTGCAAAAAAATAAAATGAAACTTTTAAACTAATCGTAAAAATCCAAAATGTTTCTATCCTTTGATAAAAAATCTCCTTATCGGACAGTGTAGATCAAAGATCAGACAGCACAGTCCGTGTGGTCTGATCTTGATCTACAATGTCCGCAACAGGTTCTTTGGTCGAGCTTCGCAGACAAAGGCTTAAAGACCGGGAGAACCCTGTACCAAACAAGTAAGATAATAATCCTGATTTAGTGGTTTTTGTAAGCATTGTGGAAAGCGGAAAAAATGCTGGGAAAAAAGCATTTCGTCATCTTTCCTGGAATGTACATGTCCTTTAAAAGGCAAAAATAATGATATGGGTTTTATACAAAATGTAAATGAGGCAGTGGTTTTAGATTGAACGGTGTTTTACGCCGATTTCAACATTAATTCAGTTATATCACGGAAACTCGCATATACATGTATTTCAAGGGTTTCATCACTACTAGGCTAAGGTTCTGAAGTGTCTTGCCCAATGGCACTTCCATGGCGGCCCCAGTGGATCCAGTGAAACTCGGGCCCGTGGCCTCCAGATTACGAGTCCTACACTATACCACTGATCCACACAGGAGCCCTAGGTACTTAGATAGAGTTTAGATAGAGTTGAAAGAATCTTAGAAAAAAGGAGAAAAATGCAGGTCATCTGTATTAACTAATTTTCATGTTTCTAAGTGATATCATAACATAGCAACATATGATGTCGCACCACTACGAGACTGCTTCCGGTTCGTAGTATCAAAAGTAGTCCCAAGTGAAAATTTGCAGTAGCACTTTTGTTGTACTGTTGTATGGAGCTAAGAGGGCTTGGTGGTATATAATTAAGATTTGCTTCAAATTTAGGCATTGGGGGACCACTTAGATGTGTTTTTATTGTATATTGAGTGGACTATTTTGTGTCACTAGAGGAACAAAAAATTGGGGTCAAGGCGGTGAACAAGTGATTTTGAGGGGTCCCTATAAACTGAGAAACGGAACCGAAACGAAACGCAACGAAACGAAACGATACGCAACGAAACGCAACGAAACGGAACGAAACGAAACGAAATAGAACGAAACGGAACGGAACGAGAACGAAACGGAACGAAACGAAACGGAGTGCTATTTTTGGTACAAAATCAAGCAGAAGGAAAACATAATTTGTTTTTGTAAATAACCCTACTTTTGATTGCCGAAATTGTTACGAAGTAAGACTTAAAATTTTGACGGCGCACTATGATCGTGATACTTTGGTGAATTTTGACAATTTAAATGAAGACATTTTATTTTAATGTTGGTTTGAGTGAACTAAGACTATTGTTTACTTTTGTTATGACATAAATCTCCAATAAAATGTTCTTCATGTTTCTGGCCATCTCCGGGAGCCAAGGTTACGATCACTACGTGGATCTTACCTTGACTGATTGAGCCCGATTTCGAGATTCCTGCGATGCGCCCTCTATTACACCCTTTACATCATATTTCTAAAAGCCGATGAAATATCGGTTTACAAACCGCTTACGAATACACATGAAAGCGTTTGCCTTCTATTCGAAAGGTAGTGATCTTGATCTATTTTTATCAAAGATGAAATGCTACGAGCGATTTCATCCGTTGCAGTTAGGGCTGGCTGCATCCAATGAAAAAGCGTATTGGGGGAAATGTAAAAATCCCGCCAAGGGTAGAGTAGCGTAGTGAATCGTCAGCCTTGGCTGGCAAAGATGGTTTTTGGCAGCCACCAGTACTGCAAATACGTCGCAGTCTGGTTGATATTTTGTTTATTGTTTCCATAAATACTGTGATTGAAAATTCATGTCCAAATACAGCAAGTATGAATGCACTGATAACCGATTACGAATGATTGATTTTGTATGGCGTAAAACGCAGATTTCAACATAATTTCAATTACAAAGCAGCTGCTAGTGCAGGTCTATCGGTGCTTTCCTGGAATTTCTTACAAAAGTTTTCAACATAACGTTGTTTACGTGCCATTTTTCTGCTTTTCTAAATAACCCTAGCCGACACAACGGCCTTCGACGAAAGAGGAATGAATCTTACTGCAATGACTATCATCAATCGTCGAAAAGAAATTGGCAGAGTAGGGAATCGAACCAGCGACTATCTGTTCTCAAGTCCTGTACAGTGTTGACTGAGCTACCGAGACCTTTTGATAACACCTACTGCCGGTAATGAAACCGGTTTGGATTCTTACAAGATGCTTTAGAAAAATAACCTATTTTATATCAGGCGAATTAGAATGCCGGTTTTGAGTCTTTATTTAAATTTTGTACATTTGTGCAGATATCACCTTTCTTCATGCACTGTCTGTTTTTCAATCACTTTGATTTCTATCCAAAAATAGAAGCCTCGAAGACCTTATGTCACTGAACATGGCTAAATATATTGAACGTCTTTTTTTTTGCATGAAACAGACATAGATAAAAAATCGTCGAGACCGGAACAGACGATTTTGATTGATTGACTGATTCTAGATTAAGCACCGCTTTCAACAATTTTTCAGTTATATCACGGCAACAGCTCACAGATTCATTTATTGTGAGTTCCACCAGTACTTGGCTAGGGTTCTGAATGATCTTGCCACAAAAAAGCCAGTGGATCCAGTGAGGATTGAGCCCAAAGCCTCCAGGTCACAAGTCCTACACTTTACTACTGAGCCACTCAGGACCCTGGAAAATGTTAGATTTGAAATTATTTTTCTAAGAGAAATTATGTCTGCGGCATATGTACCAATTCATTTTAAGGTTTCTGGATACATCAAAAGTTTTATGCACTATTTTTCCCTTTCAGTCACTGTTTGAAACCTTCCAGTTTGCTCTGTCCTAGTTCATTTTGAATAGAAATAGAGGTTTCTTAAAAAGTACATAAAGAAATTTTAACTAACAGTAGCCCCAAAAGACGACTTTAAAATAAGTTAATACTAGCTTACAGCTCACAAAATATACAATGAACCATGCTCCGGCAAAAGGGGGCTTAATATATCTCCGTGATGCACGATACCAAGTAGGTCCTCACACAATTTTAGATCCATGAAGTCTTTTTTTTTGTGTAACATTGCACTGTAACATGAAGTACTCTGGTCCTTTGACATGCAGAAACGTGACCAATAGGGAAAGGTTACGGCTCATGTCACCCTGCGGGGACTGCGCAGGCTGACCTGGGTTGATAATGTTTACGGATTCGTTAAGCTCTCTTTTACAGAATATAGTTCAAATTAAGAATTAAAACCCTGGGAAAAAAACATACTTGAAATATTCCAACGCTTGATTTTATTGACTGTATAGTGTCTAACACCCTTTTCAACATTATTGTGTGGCGTCCGTGGTCGTAGGGTTGAGCGTCGGCCTCATAATCATCAGGTCCCGAGTTCGATACAAGAGAGTGGGTGTCAGCTTTGGGATTTTTCATTAGCCCACACATTTGGCGCAAGTACTGGTTTAGTTCCGAGGAAGCAGAATAGCGAGAGATAAGTACAAGTTGTGAGAACTTTTTTTTCAATCGATGTAAGATAAAAATGTTTCAATTAAACATTATATCAGTTGTATCGCTGCATGGCGCAATCTGCGCAGGCTGATCTTAATTGAAAATGTTTGCTAGTTAGTCAATATTCTACCTAGTCAATATTTTACCTGTCAAAGGACCAGTGTACCTTGTGATTCAGTCGGCTTTTAAACAAAGAGGGAAATTATGTATCCATAATAATATGATGACCTACTTGGTATCATGCATAACTGCGAGGCATTAAACCCCCTTTTGCCAAAAGCAAGGCTCGTATCTAATCGTAGTGTTACATTCTCAACAATATGCACAACAAAGAGGAAAGAGATGAAATTGCTTGGGTGGTAAAAACAATAAAAAACGTCAGCAGAGTCAACCGATGCAGTCATAGAATTGAAATCGTCTGAAAAGTGGTGTAAGACGCCTTACAACCCAAAGGCCAGGTAAAAATTGTTAAGCTGTGCCGAGATAGCGACGGTCACAGACCTGCCGTGACCAGGATTCGAATCGGAAATGTCGGCTACTTCGCAAAGCACTAACCACCATACGATCACAGCTCTCATTGCAGAACAGATATGACCTCAGTTTTCGATTTAAACATGAAAGAAACAAACCCCTTGTTACAAAATCATGAGTTTCACCGCCCCTAAAGGAGAATACTAGTACTTTTGAAAATGTTTTAAGAAAAGGATAAAATGTTCGTTACCAGCATTTTCTCTCTTTACTACAATGTCTTAAGATTTAACGCCCTTTACGTTGCATGCATCGCTACATTGGGCCCGGCCGGATAGCTCAGTGGTTAGCGCATCAGACTCGTGACCTGGACCTGGTCAGTACTGGTGTGAAAAAGCCAGGAAACACATTAGTGCGACACTGACCGCCATGATATGACCTACGCTGTTAAAAAGGCATTAAACTCTAATACAAACCAAACAAAATCGCTGCATTACACCTATCTGTGTTTTCCTGCAGTTCTTTTTACAAGTACTTCGAGAGTAATATTCTTCCCAAGCCACTGGCTGCTTTTAATCGCTTACTATCGGTGATCACTGGAGAGAGAAAGGAATGAATCCTGTCGCAATGACTATCATCAATCTTTGGAAAGAAATTTGTCGAATGGATATTTGAACTAGCGACCCACGTTTTGAAGTCCTGTACGCTACCAACTGTACTACCCAGGCTCGCCATATTCCGGCGCCTGCGATAATACTCTGATACCATAGTGACAGAACAAAATTAAATTTTCTCTACACGTCAAATATTTAAAATTGCACCTAATATGTTTTTTTGTGCAACCTTAAAACCACACTCCCTTGTAGAGAATTATCGTTTTAAGTGCTTAATCATGACTTTGACCAGATTTTCAATGCAAAATAATCGCAAAAATTCAGCGACATAACCCTTTTGTGCCTTACATACACTGTGGGATAAAACAATTGGAAACAGTACAACAGAAAAACGATAAATTGAGACAAAAAGATAAGTTAAAAAAAAAAAAACGCTACTAGATTTCATTTCGTTTCGTTCCGTTTCGTTTCGTTCTCGTTATATTCCGTTTCGTTCTATTTCGTTGCGTTTCGTTGCGTTTCGTTGCGTTTCGTTCCGTTTCGTTACGTTTCGTTCCGTTTCGTTGCGTTTCGTTTCAGTTCCGTTTCTTACTTTATAGGGACCCGTTTTTGAGAGGGATATTCTAGGGTGACCGTTGTTTTTTGGTTTAGCGAAAAACGTAATCGGTTGACATGTTGTTTTTAATGCATTTTCTAAAGGACTATGGACGTACTTTAGACAGAGACGAGAAAGCAAAAGTTTTGTCATTAAGCGATCTGTGAGGCTTCAAAGTTGGCCAATTTCACTCTATTTTCAATATGGCGAAAAACCACAGGTGTGACACCATATTGAATCTCGAGAACGGAGCCATCACAAAAATGTGCTTCTTTCTAAATTCCAAGTTAGACCAAGGTAGTAGAGCGAGATCACATGCCGGGAAGATTCGATATTCTATGGCTTGCCAACTAAAAATAACGGCATTCTTTCCGATGAGACCTAACAGTCACTGTAATGGCCTGCAACACGCGGAAAGGGACGTTCGGACATTTACGTAAAGTGTCATCGCGGATCAGCCTGCGCACTGCGCGCAGGCTGATCCGAAATGACACTTTCCGTTTTTATGTAATTTATGTAATTTTCTGTTTCACACAAGTCTACTGTAGCACAAAATCTATTGTAGTCTAAAGTCCCGACTTGGATTAGCCTGTGCCGACTACGCCGGCTGATCCGTGACGACACTTTATGTCCCTTTATGTATGTTGCAGGCCATATGGCAGTGCTATACTTCACGAGCTTTGAAGAACAATAAATAATTTAGGTTGAATTTCCTCCTGTATCTTGCACCATCCGAAATAACACAACTAACAGCCATCTTTGGTCGTTCCCATCATTGACAACCGGTTTCGACGATATAGAAATCAAATACAAACAATTTGAATAAGGAATGGTCAGCGAATTTATCATTACAGAAATTAGAACTGAATAGAATAACATTATGATTTTTTTATTTTTTTAATTTATAGTTGATTTTCACAGTTAAGCAGCAGTTCCTAAGCAGTTTTTAAGGTATTCTTGGTTTCCATATTGGTCATCTGAAAATAAATGAATACATAGATGAATCAATAGTTCAATAAATAGTTCAATAGTTCAATTGCTCCTCAATAAATATATGTGAGTGCGTGAGTGATAATAAATAAATAGATAGATAAATAAATAGATAGATAGATAGATAGATAGATAGATAGATAAATAAATGAATGAATGAATGAATGAATGAATGAAGTAACACTGCGTAACAGAAGGTGAAATTTTATCTTCTTGAGATATTTGTGTACTGACTTGCTTGGTATTCTTTATCACGGAATGAATTAGGCCACCTTTTTTTGGAGCGCGGTTCAGATGCAATTTTGGTCTAGGTTCGGGCCCATTTGGCGGGAAGTAAATTTAATTCATCCCGGGACTTAGTATTAAAGACGATTGCTACAATTTCACCATTTTTTCACAAAATTCAGAATTTCATTAAACTTTGTTTATCTGATCTACAAAAATAAGAGATAAAAAGAGGGGGGTCACCAATTCTGGGAAAGTTCTATGAATATTTCTATTAGTACACCCTTAATTGTGGCACTTCTGGATGACATTTCACCTATATCTATGGTGAAGAGTCTATGTATATTTTTAAATGACAACAGTTATAAGCAAATTTTATGTCATTGTATTGGTGAAACATCAAATTTGATGAAAATATATAGAGGATATTTATTTTTTTCAGTGTAATTTATTTCATCTCGTGAACACCATCAGTAATATTTTCACGAGTGGCGCATCGAAATTTATTTCATCGAGTGGACACCATCGGTAATATTTTCACGAGTGGCGCAGCCACTCGTGAAAATATTACCGATGGTGTTCACGAGATGAAATAAATTTCGATCTTTCACCGAAAAAAACAAATATTCTATTCATTTTATGCTTTTAATCCTTTCTGGGAGGAGCTTTATCAAAATTCAGTACATTTCGTTTCCCTCATTCCCCGTGGCGTACCCCTCCCGCATAGCAACGTGACGTCAAGCTCGAGGAATGTAAGGTACATGACGTCATATTTCCCATCTGGTTGTTAGGCACGCGCAATTTACCTAGGCAACAAGAACGTGAAAATCGGTATTTTCACTGGTGGTACCAGTGTAAGATCGAAAAATATTTTCACTGCTATTTCTCGATATCCCACCGGAAAGCATGAAATAAAACTGTATATACTGTGCATCAATATTAAAAGAAAAAAACATTAACTTTACTTATTTTTGGCAAAAAAGAGAAGAGTATCTTTTAGGTGAATTTTTTTTAAATGTTCTAGATAACATTCAGATATTTCTCATTTTTTCTATGAATACTATTAAGGTACTAAATTAAGAAAATGCATTTTAAGTTTGTGGTGGGCCACTAGCTAATGAGTAAGTGTAGGGTTTGTCAAAGACAAAGACATTGTGTGAAGTAAATAATCTCAATTTCTTCAATAATACAACAATTTTTATAAGAATCAAGTTTGTTGGTCATAATAAACCAATTCATAGCACATAAATGTAATTCTGATGCTATCATTTAACCCATTCCCAAATGACTAATTTTAGACTCTTCTGAATTTGACGCGTTTGCAGACGTTGAACCAAAACCTGGTATTCATGTATCACAGTTCTTTGATGGCTCAAAAATCAATGTGTGAACAAGAGGAATCAATCATTAGGAGTAGTTGATCCTTTTGACATCAATGTTTTTCTAATGCTGTCTGCTACAGACTCATAAAGCTAAGGAAAACCTAGTAAAGGAGAGTTATAATGTGCAGACCCTCGTATTCTGCAAGTCTTTACCAAGTGACATAATTTTGGACTTGACCGAATTGAAAGCATCTGCATCTAAAAGGATGTTTCAGCTCGACGATACGTTTGCCAGATAGAGCACTAGTTGTAGCATTTGTGTCCATATTCCGTTGTTAGGTGACGTAGTCAGGTGATTCACTTTGACTTTTAGGTCAATTTGAATTGATAATTCAAAAATGATTGTATAACAAGGTACAATGGCCACTTTTCATACAGAAAATGTCACTAAAGCGAAAAGTGTCAACCCTGGTCAGACTGCACAATTTGCGCAGTCTGACCTGGGTTGACACTTTTCGCAGTTCCCAGAAAGTCCCTTTTCGCGTGACGGAACACAAATACATGAGCCTACTCTTGGAAATTTGGGTTTTAATGTGTTTCCGTAATGAATAATACTTAGCAAGAAGGTCCCTTTTTACGTGATAGGTCACAAATGCATTAAGCCCCCTTTTGACCGGGCATGTTATAGAAAGCTTACCTTCGTTTTCCTATTTCCATCATATCAGGTAGGTTATAGAGAGAGTCTACGGTTCCTGCGTTACGTTTGGTGTTTGTATAGATACCAGAACCTTTCATAGAGAGCCGGATAATTCTAGCCGCCAAAGTCATGATCTCCTGTCGAAAAGAAGCCAAAGATAATTCGTGGATTAACTCTTGACGTGAAAAAACTAATGACGAAAAAATAACACGAAATGTTTAGTACCGTCTGGGATTAGACTGCGCGGACTGTGCTGGCTTGCCAGAGACGAAGCTTTACGCAAATGTCCAATTGCCCCTTTTCGCATATTGCAAGCCATATCGGATTTACTTTCGTAATGAAAACAGCAACAGCACATGTGCATTATCTCCTGCTAGATGGCATTCTACAAATACTCATCTATCTAATTTTGGCATTCTGGGTACAGAACAGGACTACTGCTCTACGTGACAACCGTTACTTTGAATTTCAAATAAACGTTTACTCAATAAAACGCGATTCATTCAGCTATGTTCAGCAATTTAGAGAAATCTGGAGCTAAAACAGGCCTGATTTCTCCTGGAACTTATTGATAAAAGCTATTTTCCCCATTGTTACTCTATAGCACGTATTACTAGAATCCCCCAAATATTTGGGAGAGTGATGCCTCATAGCAGACAGGTCGATTCTTCGAAGAATATGATATGCGCAGTCAGGTTTTACTACCTATGAAGCAAAAAAAGCTTATGCCAAGTGAACCGTGCAGAGGTTATTTGGCAAAAAAGCATGTTTGTTCGGTTTATTTATAGATACCGAAACTTTTTCGGCGTGGCTGAACGTGCTGGCTTTTGACCTACTTTTTAGTACTTATTAAAAAAGAATAAAAAGACATTTGTGATTGGTCGAAAATGTAGACATGTTTATTTTAGCCCTTTACCAAACAATCCCTGGTTTTTAAGGCCCTGAGAGAGAAGACTTTTGAAAACATTGTGGGAAAAGGAGAAAATGCTGGTAACCAGCATTTTCTCCTTTTCCCACAATATTTTCTTCCCTGCTTGAAACAAATTTTTCTTCTTGAGTAACATGAATTTTGTTGTCTGCAAGTGCTTTCAATTTGGACCAGTCTACAATTTTGTCGTTCGGGAAAGGGTTAAGGGTCCCACCTACTTCCTGGCAAATACACGCCGTCTATCTTTTTTAAGTTTATTTTTCTTAGATTTCAAAAATGACTTTAGCAGCAAAGGACAGTCTGCAATAGGGTGATGTCAGATGGTTAACTCTCTTCCAAACGAAAAGAATGTAGACTCGTCCAAAATTAGGGCACTTGCAGACGACAAATTAAACAAGATTGTAACGATGGTAAATGCCTCCGAATAAGTAGAAGACATTTTGGAAAAAGGAGAAAAAGTTTGTCTTTTGAATTTTCCACTTTTCAAACAATATTCACAAAAACCGATTTCTCTTTAAGTCGTTAAAGCACAGGATAGTTTAGAAAAGAATAAAAACACTTAGCAGAGCTGCAGATAAGAGGGAGTGATGTAATTCTACATCCATCATTTCTCTTTGAAAACCTATGTTGTGGGTACTCATGTAATAGAATCGTCTCGATGAGAAGATTCTAATGAGTACTTACAACATAGGGTTAAGAGGAGGAGAGTTAATATATTCAATTTTGAAATCAAAATCACTCCCTCTATCTGGAAATCTGCCTTTACCTACTCAATAAATTACGTGAAACTTTCAAACCGATAACGAAAATCCGAACGCAGCAATTTCAAACATGGATTTTGGAGATGAGTTTTTCTTTATCGGACAGTGTAGATCCATGATCAGACTGCACGTTCTGTGCAGTCTGATCTTGATCTATACTGTCTGCAAAAGGTCACTTGTAGCAGCCAAAGGGTTAAATGTCTTATGCCAGCCATATTGACCACTTATTCCAATCATTTTCAGGATCCAATTTTTTGTGTAAGAAAGTAACACAAAATCTGTTTGATTTAGCCAATCATTAATTGTGCTTTTTTTTGACATTGAAGAGATTCTTGGGAGAAATAGAACAGAACATACCAGAAAAGAAACTTCATTACATAAAAAGAAACCGGTGTTTTACGGGTGTGACCACAGATTTTCACACCTTTTTTAGTCATGTTCTTTCATAATATCGTATAATCTGAGAGAGTCTTCTGTGATTCAAAAGTATAACACAATCTTTACTTTTATGGCTTGAGCATCATCGTTCTTTGTCGTAAAACCAAGAATTACATACATGGACTCAGCAATGGAAATTACATGTAATATAGGTACCCTGTTTTATATAAGCCAAGGTCCTATACATGCATATATGCCAATTTTATTAATGATTCATATATTGACATATTCGAACAGCCCCGGAAGGAGCATTATCGCAATAAAGCTGGTACCTGTCTATCATCTTCTGTGAGAACTGTTTGCGCTGATGAACCGGTAACGAGGTGTAGTAGAGAAGTAAGAACTAGCGTGCAAATAAACATCATACCAGCGAATCTCATCTTTTATGCCTGTGAAAGGAAAATAGATTTAATCCGTTTTTGCAGTAAACAAAGAATATATGAAATAGATATAGATCAATAAAGATGGATGAATAAATAAACAGATAAATAGATAGATAGATAAATAAATAAATAAATAAATAAATAAATAAATATGAAAGATATTAGAAATTGCTCATCGGTAGCGGTATCTAGTTTTATTTGTGTACCGATGTGTACATATGTACCGATGTTTTTTACCAGTCTTTAAAAATTTGACTCTTTCACTTTTAAAGAGTTCCTTTTCTATCCAGCAAATTAACTATTTCTCAACTGATGAAATTTATCTATGAAATGATAGGAAACATTGTGGAGAAAGAGGAAAATGCTTGTTACAATGATTTCGAAAGGCATATTCCTCGATGCGGTAAAAAACACAGGTTAGTTTGGTAAAGCCTAAAGTATAATACCGAGCACGTATTCACCAACCATTCATAAGAACATTCCATTGTTATTCTCCATGTGTTCCTATTTGAAAGAAACATAACTTCTGATTGGCTAAACCACTTAACTTAGCCAATCAGAAGTTGCGTTACTTTCGAATATCATTTTTTTTTTTAGAATAAGATAAAAGTGAGTCTTGAGAGAGATACCCTGATAACTCTATTTCCTAAGTTTTTAGTTTTGAAAGAAACACGACTTCTTATTGGCTAAACAATTGGGTTTAGCCAATCAGAATTTGTGTTACTTTTGAGTATCAAAATATCAAAAATCTTGAAGAATGATATAAAGAACAGTCTTGAGAAAGTTTGGTGAGTGCGTACCCTGATGACTCTATTTCTTAAATTTTCAGTTTTGAAAGAAACACAACTTCTGATTGGCTAAACCAAAAGGTTTGGCTAAACCAAAAGGATTACCCAATCAGAAGTTGTGTTACTTTCGAATATCAAAACTGTTGGAAAATAATATAAAAGAACAGTCTTGAGAAAGTTTGGTGAGTACGTGCCCTGATTCTTCTATTTCGTAACCTATCCTGCTAAATAACTCAACTTAAATTTTCAATACAATAGTAAAAAAACCCCGAAATATTGCTGTTTTATAGATATGTTGTTGCGGGGAATATTTCCTTATCGGACAATATAGATCCAAGATCAGACTGCACGTTCTGTGCAGTCTGATCTTGATCTATATTGTCCGCAAAAGGTCAGTGAGCCGCACTTGGCAGCTTTAAGGGTTAAGCTTTCACTTTTTTCGAGTAGGTTTTGACAGTTATGTCCTGTAGCAAGTGAGGTTACGTACTTGTTTGTTTGTGAGAGATTTACATCGTTTCTGACCGTGTCTTTAATATTTCATTGTGACCAGTTTCGCCATCTATGTCTTTCCTTAGTTTTATTTTATTGGTACAACTTTTGACAGCCTTTCCAAGCCACTGGCTACTTTTTCCAAGTAGAGGTAGACGAAACTATGGGAAGACTGTGAGAGAGGAATAAATTCGGCGGCCGGATTTTCCGTATTGCTTCGTTATGCTATTTTGGAAGATATCTTCATTTGATCCAATAACTAACCATGTCCATTTTGTCCATTTTTTGCAATGTTTCTAAATTTTTTTATCGGTACTTGCTCTTACGGTAAAAGGTCCAGGCGGGTACTTTTCATGAATGTTGGACGTTTTGGCCTGGGCGCTTTATAATCACATTTATTTTGTCGTCTGCAAATGCTTTCAATTTGGACCAGTTTAAAGTTATGTCGTTTGGTAAAGAGCTAAGGCACATTCGTTTATTACCAACTCTGCGTAAGGGGAGGTAAGAACGTGAAGTATAACAGTCTTAACTCTTATACTCTAGGGACCACGACTCAGTGCTCTATTGCAAACAGTGCAGATTACCTTTGTCCTCAAACTGTATAGAACATGCGGTCTGATCTTTGAACTACGCTGTCCGATCCAGTGAGAATTTTTTCAGTGAAAAAAAAAAAATTAAAATCTTGAAATCTTCCATTTTCTTCGCTGGGAAGTTCCATTTCATCCATTGTTCAGTTTAGCGATTCATAACGAGGAAAGGTTTGGGTGAAAGTTTCAAATCGATGTCAATAATAAATTACATTATCTTGTCAGGGATGATACTGTAATTACATAAAGCACAACGTAGCATTTTTTCCCCACATTATATCCCTCGAAATACATTAAAGATTTTCTTAAGACAAAAAAGCTACGATGAAAGCACATCTTTAGAAAAGCCCGGGCGGGTACAAATGACAAAACCTCCTATTTAAAGTCATGTACCTGTTTCGCCATATATTCTTAATTTGATAAGGTTCGTTGTTTAATTTAGAGGAATGTCTAAGCTTGAAATTAGAAGTATTTCTGATTGGCTGAAATAAATTGCTTAACTTTAGAGAAACTTAGAATGACATGTGGGCACGTATTCTATACTAAACAGCATTTTAACCCTTTACTCCATAGATACTCATTTCTATGCATTGCTTGTAGGAGCCTTTGGAAAACATTGTGGTAAAAGGTGAAATTGCTCGTCACGAGCAATTTCACCTTTTGCCACATTGTTTTCTACACTATCAAAAGGTGTCATATACACATGAGAAATGGCTTCATCTTTGCTGTTATTTAGGTCAATTAAGTATACCATAGAAATGTCTTATGGGGTAAAGGGTTAACTCATATCTTGCTTAATAAATAATATCAAATTTTCCATTCAATATAAATAAGAGAAACATTGCTGCTTTAAAGTTATGTTTTTTGGGGAGGAATATCTCTTTGTCGGACAATGTAGATCAAGATTCAGACCGCACGTTCTGAGAATGGCTTTGAATTTGTTTTACAATTATTTATTCCTTTTTTTTAAAAAAAGGTTTAAGTTGCATTCTAAGGATTGTTTAGGACTTCTCAGTTCATTTATCACCTAGTTCTGCAAAAATTTACTTTGGTCAATTCAAAACGCTGTAGTGTGCCTTATTTCAGAAACAACTGATTTGCGGCGTCATTGATGTTATGCATCAAAATCTTCTTGGTCTATTGTGTAAATTGTTATTTTACAAACTGTAGTATGAGTTAAGGCGCGACATGTGTAAAATAGAATGGCTATATCTCTTGCAATGTCGTCCCCACTATTCCGACATTCTTAAAATCTTAAATGGTCAATCCAACTTTACCGAGCCTCACATAAAATGTTGAGTCTGGCTTCCATTCAATCATCTTTTTCTGTTAAAGTAATAATAATCACGCTATCTAGATAGCAATTACATGTATAATCTTCTTATTAAGGAAGATTAAAGAACAAGAATGATTAAACCAAATAAATTTAGATAGATATCCGATATAATATTGATATCCGAAAATAAGCAAAATATTACTGTTGTTTTCTCTGTTCAGTTATTATATCGTACATATATAGAGGATAATCGACTGGTTTTGTGTGATATTAAGAAATGTCACGAGAATTGGGTGTGATGTGGTTGAAAAAAAGAGTCCGAGGGACAAGATTTCTAAGAAATCAAACTCCATTGAAGTGACAGATTTTTGATATCATACACAACCAGTTGATTATCCTATTTGTTTTCATAAAAAAATGGTACAATATGATCAGTATAGGAGAAATGTAGTTCCGGTGTAATGCAGAGAAATGACCCCCCCCCTTACAAAATCACCTACGGTCATTTCTCGACGTAGAATAATGACCAATGGGTCATTTCTCTACGTCGAGAAATGACCCCCGGGTCATTTCTCGACGTAGAATAATGACCCGGGTCATTTTTCTACGTCGAAAAATGACCCATGGGTCATTCCTCTACGTCGAGAAATGACCCGGGGGTCATTTTGTAATGGAGGTCATTTTTCTGCATTACACCGGCAAACATTATAAAAGTGAATCGTCACTAGTAAATATCTCATATTTATTGGGGAAGTCATCAGACCTCTCCAACGGTGGTGAGTTTAAAAGGCAGACTGCCACAGAATTTGCTGTCTAATTCTATTTTTTTTCTTGATGAAGTCTGTTTCGTCATAGTTTTGTAAATAAAGCGAAATAAAAAAAAAACCGAAACAGGAAATAGACGTGGTTTATTTTTATAAATGACGAATTTCGGAAAAGATTTAATTTAGTAATGTGCCATAGGTGCAAATAACCTCTCTCATAATTGTAGTTTTTTCTTATTAAGCAAATATTCCAAGCAGAAGAAAATATACGAAGAATTTCGTTAAAAAAGAGAAAGAAGACCGCTGGACAAGAACATGCAACTTAAAAACGCGACAAGAAGGTCAAATTTTCATGTAAAGCATATGAGGCTTCCACGCGGCGGCTTTTTTACTCGTTTGTTTACATGTACCAAAATATATTGAAATTGAAAGCCAATAAACTATTTGAATTTGAAAACATTGTTTTTGACCTCTCTTGGCTCCTTTTTTAAAAAGCCAACTTGTCATCAATAGTGGTATAATTCACTATTTAACTCATTGATAGGAGAATGTAATAAATAGGTATATCGATATAATATTTTTTAATTGCACTAGACGCATTTTCTTAGCATATGAATTAAAGAAAATAAAACGGTAAACAAACAAATGGCAGCCATCTATGAGATTAAGAAAGCCGTCCTGAAAAATGATAATAAAAAACAACCATAGTATTTGTAGTAATATTTGTAGTAGTGGTTAGTTGTAGAAATATTCGTAATGAAATTGTAGTAGTTGTTAGTTGTAGAAGTATTCCTAATAATGGTAGTAATAAAATCAAATACCTTATACAATGGTACGTCTCTTTCCCTACTGTACGAAAAAGCCCAATTCCGTTTTACCGACTGGTCTGGGTTTTTCAAGCACCTTATATAGTTATACGGTCCGCGCATAATTTATTGATTGCCCCATGCTCTGTGAAAAGGGGGCTTAATGCATCTGCCAAAAAAAAAAAAAGTTTCGACCCAGGACGCAGGCTGACCTGGTCCGAAAATTTTTGCTTTTAGTGAATTTTCTGTACGTTAAAGGACCATTCTAGATTAAGTTGACTGTTGGAGAAAATGCATTTTTATGAAGCCACAATTATATGACAACTTGCTTTGTGTCATGGATGATGTAAATGCATCAAGTCCCCTTTTAGGAGACCTGGGTCCGTATTCACCAACCATTCTTAAGAACGTTCTTGGTCTTAATCTTCAAGATTTTCTGACTGTGAAAGTAACAGGGCTTCTGATTGGCTAAACCAATTGGTTTAGCCAATCAGAAGCTCTGTTACTTTTACACTGTCAAGTTTCTGAACAATAAGCCTAAGAATATTCTTAAGAACTGTTGGTGAATACGGGCCCTGGGCCCGTATTCACCAACCATTCTTAAGAACGTTCTTGTTCTTATTCTCCAGAATTTTGTCCATGTGAAAGTAACAGAACTTCTGATTGGCTAAACCAAATGGTTTAGCCAATCAGAAGTTCTGTTACTTTCACAGTCAGAAAAATTTGAAGAATAAGACAAAGAATGTATTCTTAAGAATGGTTGGTGAATACGGCCCCAGGACTTATCAATTCTTTATGCGCCAAATATACGAACTCGCCACCCCTTTCGTCTGGCTGAAAATAATATCTTTAAAACTTGAAACTCTTTTGAATTTTACCCAAGGGTTTTGAATTAACAAGTAGATAGTAAAGAATTAAGATCAGACAATATGTTCTTTGCAGTCTGATCGCGATCTCTATTTTCCACGTCCCCTTCAGTTTTCGCTTTATGCGCTTAGAGGGTTAAAGGTTTTTTTTTTTTTCAACCAACAATACTGGCGCTTAGAGGGCATTTGTTTAACCCTTTCCCAAACAATCCCTGGTTTTTACGGGTCTGGAATAGTAGCCTTTTGAAAACATTGTGGGAAAAGGAGAAAATGCTGGTAACAAGCATTTTCTCCTTTTCCCACAATGTTTTCTACCCTATCATAGACAGAAATCATCTTTTCAGCAAGAGTTGAATTGTCGTCTGCAAATGCTTTCAATTTGGTCTAGTCCAAAAGTTTGTCGTATAGGAAAGGGTTAAAAGATTACCAACTCTTAGGAAGGTATAGATTCAAGATCAGACAATAATAACTGTGCAGTCTGATCTCGATCTCTGTCGTCCGCATGGCTTCCTGTTTTCGCTTATTTCGCCTAAAGATTTTATGATTTTTTTCACCTTACAATTCTGGCCCTAAGAAGGCTTTTGTATAGAGGATTAACAACCCTTACCATCGACCGAACCTCAGAGTTAATTTTGCAGACCGTGTGGATTAAGATCAGACTACCGGTGGGTTGCAGTCTAAAATTTGTTCTTCACCCTCCGATTTTTCATTGTGATTTTATTTCTTCGGGCTTCTTGACGACTCTCGGTGATTTTTTTTTCTGACAGTGCAGGCTAAAACCAGACTGGAAGTCTGCAGTCTGATCTTAGATTAACACTGTCCATAGAAAGGGAAAGTACGTTTTAGTGTTAGATCTGATAATCTAATGGTTCATTCAAATGTCCCTTTGGTTTTGTCGAGGTTCAAAGAGTGTAAATCCAAGATCAGGCTGCATATCGTGTGTAGTCTTATCATGGCCTAAACCTTTCAGAAAACGTACGTAAAAGTGCTCGCCGCTTTAAGAGTTAATCACTCGGTATCGTTCGTACAAATTTGCATCTAATAACCGGCGCCGTCCGGGGAACATCTATTTTGTTGTTTTTTCCTGGTTCGGAAATTAAGTATGGTAATGAACGAATAAAATCTAACTCAAAAATTACAAGTCAAATGTCAGCATCCTTCTCCCACTCTGGTGGACAATTTTTCCTGCTCTCTCTCTCTTACTCTTAACTCTTTACCACACGACACGACAGGATTTTAGACTGGTTCAAATCGAAAGCATTTGCAGACGACAAAATAAAGGTGACTGAAAAATTGAAATTTGTTCTGGGAAGGGTAGAAAATACTGTGGGAAAAGGAGAAAATGCTGGTTACCAGCATTTTCTCCTTTTCCTACAGTGTTTTCAAAAGCCTTTTTTCTCAGGGGTGTCAAAAGTAGGGATTGTGTGGTAATGGGTTAAACCTCTCTTAGCAGACGATTTGTCCAAAATTCCAAGAATCTTCAGGCGACAAATTAACTCTTAACCAAACAACCCCTGCGTATTCACCAACCGTTCTTGAGAATATTCTTAGTCTTATTCTCCAGGATTTTCTAAATTTGTAATTAACACAACTTCTGATTGGCTAAATCGAATGGTTCAGCCAATCAGAATTTGCGTTTCTTACAAATGTAGAAGAGAATAAGACAAAGAACGTTCTTAAGAAAGGTTGGTGAATATTGGTTTTTTACGACCCTGAGATAGAGCCCTTTCGAAAACATTGTTGGAAAAGGAGAAAATGCTGGTGGGGAAGGGTAGAAAACCATTGTGGGAAAAAGGAGAAAATGCTGGTTACCAGCGTTTTCTCTTTTTTCCCACAATGTTTTTCTACCCTTTCCCAGATTAGATTTCAATTTTTGAGTCACATCTTTTTTTTTATCGCTTGCAAATGTTTTCAATTTGGACCAGTCTAAAATTTTGTAGTTCGGTACAGAGTTAAGCTGTTTTAGAAGACGATCTGTCCAAATTGAAAGCATTTCAGACGACAAAGTAAACTTGGTGAAGGTGCTGGAAATTTTCCGCGAAACCGTTGAAAACATGAAGAGGGAAAGAAGAATAATGCTGGTTGAAAGTATTTCCTTAAATTTTCAGGAACTTTTTGAAAGCCGTTTCTTACGAACAAAGTCCTCAAAGTGGTCAGGACGATTAGGCGATAGGTGAGAATTAACGCTACATAGTACGTACGACTTATTGTAAATCTGCAGTGAACGGCTTTTGCGAAACATCTTGAAAAAAGAAGACATCACGTTTTAACAAACAACGGATCTTTTCACCTCAGCCATGAAGTTCAGATAATAACCGATTAAGAAAGTCTACAGGAATGCAAAGACAGGTGTACTAGTTGTCATGATAGAAATCAAACATTGCTGGAAATGGCGTTAAAAACACAAAACAAATCTACTGCCCACTGGCAAAGGAATGCGTACCCCCTCCGCCACCTTGAGTTGTACAAAAAATTTGGTAACATTAGCAGATAATGTGGATGGATAGCAGACTATACCAAGTGTACAATCTGATCTTAGGTCTAAGTTGATCGCTATCCTGGTTCAAAATCACCCGGAAGTAAATAGTTTCTTATTTTTTTTTTCTTTTTGAAGCCTTGAGTTAACTCTTTATTAAACTACAAAATTATATACGAAAATTACAGACAAAATTATAGACCAGTCCAAACTGAAAGCATTTTCAGACAACAAAATACATATAGCTAAAAAGAAAAATGTTTTGAGAAGGATCGAAAACATTGTAGGAAAAGGAGAAAATGCTGATTTTCAGCATTTTCTCCTTTTTCTACAATGTTTTCCAAAGGTTTCTTTCTCAGGGTCGTTAAAAGTCAGGATTGAGTAGTAAAGACTTAAGCAGATAGGATAGCCAATTTGGACAAGCGTAAAGTCGAGGAAATAAATACGGTGTCTTACTTTCGGTAAATGAAGTTCGACTTAAAACCGGCGATTTACGGCTGATTAATCCAACAGAGATTGGATGGCCATGAATATAAGCCAGATAAGATTAACAAAAACAACAGAATTGTGAAATAGAATGAGAAAATAAAAATCAGCTGTTTGGCGAGGACGGAAGGGAGGGGTGAGGTAAGGAAAAAACTGGAGGGAGGTGGAGCATTTGTCATGTCCGGTCACTAGTATACGGAATAAAAATAAAGATAGTTGCGAATGGGCAAAGGCACTTTGGTACTTTACTTTGATAAACTCAGCCATCTTTGCCTATACTACATGCATATACACTGTTTAAAAAAATAAAGGGTCACATGTCCTCCGCTTCGATCGCAAGATAATTTTTTCAGAACAGGATAACGCAAATAACTTTCTGCTCATAAGTTCATTCGGTCTTAACACTGTAAAATCTCAGAACAGGCAAAACAATTTTGTTTGCACAAATGATAATTGGCTTGCAACACGCGAAAAGGGGCACTCGGACATTTGCGTAAAGTGTCGTCTCGGATCAGCCTGCGCAGTCCGCGCAGGCTAATCCGAGACGGCACTTTACGACTACATTACATTTTGTGCTACAGTAGACATGCGCAAAACAGAAAGTTGCATTAAAACGGAAAGTGTCGTCTCGGATTAGCCTGCGCGGACTGCGCAGGCTGATCCGAGACGACACTTTACGCACATGTCCGAATGCCTCTTTTCGCGTGTTGCAGGCCTTACATGGTCTACTCCTGTTAAAGCCGTTTTTTTTTTCATATGACACAGGCTTTTTAAAAAAGAGTAGGTGTCACTCTTTCATTTCGTCCTCTTCTTACATATGATTTGACAATAATATGAAAAATATAAGCTGTTTGACAAAAGAACATGCAAAACATTTTTTTTTTATTTTTAAATTTTCTTCTTAATATGGCTTATCAGCATTTAAAATGAGACAAACAAGAAAGTATTGAGCCATTTGTCTGGTAAAAATGTAAGTTGATGGCTTTCAGAGCACAAAGACCAAGTGTGTAGCAAAGTGAAAGATTTAAATTTCAGCATTATGTGGTTCTTCAGTTCTTTTGAGCAGTATATATGGCGAGGTGCCCAAATGTATTGGGGTCCCCTATTATTTGTAAACCTTCTTAGTCTTTCTGGAGCAAACTTTTGCGACCCTGAAACTTTTACAGCCCTCAAAATTACCGAATAGCCTATCGGTGAACCTCAGAGACACTGACGCTTCAAAAAGCGGCGAAAACACGTTGTTTTTTATTAAGACATGTCAGATATACTCTTCGAAACCTAATTTATGTAATGTTCACCGTTATTTTACGTTTGAACAACTGAACAATAGTGAAGCTAACTAGTTTAGGCGAAGTAAAGTACTTTTGAATCATTGTAACTTAAGAACAACAATAACAAATTAATCAACAATAAGCAAGAAGAAGAAGAAAATAAGAAGAAGAAGAAGAAGAAGAAGAAGAAGAAGAAGAAGAAAAAAAGACACCCCAAAATAAAGCCCAACAACAACAATAGCAACAACAACCACCTCTAATACTACTACTTCTACTACTACTACTGCAGCCATTCTCAGTCGGTAGTGTGCAGGACTTGAGAAGACAGTGTCGCGGGTTCGATCCCTGGAACGGCCAATTTCTTTCCGAGAACTGATGATAGTCATATCGACAGGATTTATTCCACTCCCATCTCTGGTCATTTCTTCGACACTGTTTATGTGGAAAGCAGCCAGTGGCTTGGAAAGAAAACTGTAGAATACTGGTAAAAGAAACAGAACGTGCAGTCTGATCTCGGATCTCCACTGACCGATGAGGGGATGTTATTCCCCAAAAGATAACTTTGAGATATCAATGTTAAAGTTTTTACTATCGAATTGAAAATCATATTTTAGTTTTTTAGTCGGATAATGGTTTAACTGCTTGGTTGAATTACTGGGTAATTACGAAAGAAAGACAACTTTTACCCGATTGGTAAATGTCAATTGACGCGTTTGTTTCCCTTCGAAGATCACCGATACAGCCTGCAGTTTGCCAAAAGGGGCATTCGAGCATTTGAGTAAAGTGCCGTCTCGGTTCAGCCTGCGCAGTCCGCGCAGGCTGAACCGAGACGGCACTTTACGACTACTATCGGTTTTGTACTTCAGTAGCCTTTAACAAAACAAAAAAATTACATAAAAACGGAAAGTGACTTGTCGGATTAGCCTGCCCGGATTTTGCAGGCTGATCCAACACCACACTTTACGCAAATGTCCGAATATACTTTTTCGCGTGTTGCGAGCCATATAATACATTTAATTACCTTTTTTAACACCTTAAAAAACGACAAAATATTAGACTTGTCCAAATTTAAAATATTTGCAGATAACAAAGTAAATGCGATCCCCAAAATTAAAAAATCATTTTGAAAAGGAAGAAAAATTGTAGGAAAGGGAGAGAATGCTGATGGACATCTTCTTTTTTACCACAGTGTTCCAAAAATCTTATTCTTTAGGGTCATTAGGAGTCGGTATAGAGTGCTATAGAGTCTATCCCACTCCCTGTCGGTAGGGTACAGGGCTTTATGCTAGGGAGTCACTCGTTCGAATTCCAAGCTCGGCAAATACCTTCTGGATGGTATTTGATAGTCATGGCGACAGAATTTATTCCTCTCTCATCGTTGATCATTATTTTGACGTTTGTTATATAAGAAATCAGCCAGTGACTCGGAAAGAATATTGTTGAAGTGCAAACGAATGCAATCCGAAGGGCAGGAATGAGGTAAATTTCAACAGGAAAGAAGAAAAGAGATCATACCGTATGTTCTGTGCAGTCTGTTTTTGATCTAAAGTGTCGGCAAAAGGTTCTTGAGTCGCGCTAACAGCAAAATACAATCAGAGCGTTGAGAACGCTGAAGCGGTATTTGTCAACAAAACCATTGTGTAGATTTAATAACTTGAAAGAAAAAGAAGATATAGAGTTCAAATATTGGCTACGAAGCATATGAATATCTTTTAACTTTAGTTGATCATTAGGAGGAATCAGGAGTAACGTCCCTTTACATTAGGATGCGTGATGGAGAGGAAGAAAAACCATGTGAATAATCGAAAAAAATTTAGTTTGTGCCGAAAAACTATAATTTTGAAATATCGTTGGCCGTAAACATTTAATTCCCAAAATTACAATCAATAATTTCGATCTATAAATATCCATGCCCAATGCCCAATCAAACTGAGTAGTCTGCATTCATGTGATGAACAAGCCATGGGACGAACTGGTTTTGGAGCGAAAAAGCCCTGTTCCAAGCGATCGGAGGACAAATTATGTATCATTGGGCCAATAGAAGGCTATGAGAGAGTGGAGTTACACATTTTCAATCAAAAATGAGTATTTCCACGATCGATGGCCTCACCCATTGTATTTTAACATGCCATTTCCAATTGAAAATTTAAGTGCTACCCAAAACCCTGTTGCCTGAGAAAAATTGGGTATAGTTGGGTTTATTTCCTTCGGCTTTGCTCATAATACGATACACGGTCTTTAAAATTCAATATTGAACTCATAGTGGTATTGTCTTCGACAAATACCACAAAACTGGTCATTCGGGGTTCAGGGTCCGTATTCACCAACCATTCTTGAGAATATTCTTAGTCTCATTCTCCAAAATTTTCTAAATTTGTGAGTAACACAACTTCTGATTGGCTAAACCGAATAATTTAGCCAATCAGAAGTTGTGTTACTTACAAAATAGAAAATTCTGGAGAATAAGACAAAGAGCGTTCTTAAGAATGGTTGGTAAATATACTGGCCCAGGTTTCGCAAAGGACCAAAGATAGATTAAAATGGAAAGCACTGCTTACAGTCTAATATGCAACCCAACACGAAAAGGATTAAGAAAGAAGGTAAACTTTTAAGCAGTGATAGAATAACTTCGAATAGATTTAGAGATAGGGTTGAAGCGGTTTAAAGAAATATTGATTCTTTTGAAATTTTATAATACTGTATCTCTTGATGTCAATTCAAGTCTATATATGTAACCCAATAACATTACAAAACAACCCTGAGTTCTACCGACATCAATGAGGCGGCTAATGAAAACATGAGGAGAAAAAGAGAAAATGATTTTCACAAGCATTTTCTGCTTTTCCCAAAATGTTTTCTACCCTTGAAAGTAAATATTCCGGAATTTGCTTCAGGAAAGTGTTTTTTTTTAACCCTTTGCTCCACAGATACTCATTTCTACGCATTGCTTGTAGGAGCCTTTGGAAAACATTGTGGCAAAAGGTGAAATTGCTCGTCACGAGCAATTTCACCTTTTGTCACAATGTTTTCTATGCTATCAAAAGGTGTCTTATACACATAAGAAACGGCTTCATCCTTGCTGTTATTTAGGGTCAATTAGAGATACCAAAGAAATGCCTTATAGAGTAAAGGGTTAAATACCATAAGAAAAGAAGGAAATGGTGGTCACTAGCGTTTCATTATCTTCCAGAACTGCTTTCTAGCCTTTTAAAGAAATAGTCTACCATTTGGTTTAACCCTTGTCCCACTAGAAAACCGAAATGAAACTTTTGAGCCGAAAGTAAAAAACCCAAAAGTTTGCTATTCTAAAATTATTTACTGAAGAAAGATATCTTCCACACGTTCTGTAGTTTTGGGAGAAAAAAGTATCTGCTTATCGAACAGTGTAGATCAAAGATCAGACTGCACGTTCTGTAGTTTTGAAAGAAAAGTATCTCGTTATCGGAAAGTGTAGATCAAAGATCAGACTGCACGTTCTGTGCAGTCTGATCTTGATCTACACTGTCTGCAATAGGCCAGTGAGTCGCTCTTAGAAGTCTAAGGGTTGAATTTTATTTGTCAACTGCAAATGCTTTTAATTTGGTACAGTCGGATTGTTCGTCGTTTTGGCAAACAGTTAACCCTTTACCACACAATCCCAATTTTAACCCTTTGCCAAACAAACCCTGGTGTTTACGACCCCGAGATAGAAGCCTTTTGAAAACATTGTGGGAAAAGGAGAAAATGCTGGTAACCAGCATTTTCTCCTTTTTCCACAATGTTTTCTACCCTGCTGGAAATAAATTTCAATTTTTGACTTATGTTTATTTTGTTGTCTGCAACCCCTTTTAAATTGAACAAGTCTGAAATTCTGTCGTTTGGTAAAGAATTAAACGACCCCAAAGAACGAAGGCTTAAATTTGAAAACTTTATGACAACCGGAGAAAATTCTGCGTTTCAAATGACTAGTTCACCGCATGACTCAGTCGGCCATTAGACATTATTCTGTCTCAGTAGATCTACAATTATGTGATGACTTATTTGCTATCGTGCATCACGTGGGTGCACTAAGCCCCCTTTTGCCAGAGCATGGCTCTAATGTAGAGCATTATGCTAAAGTTTGAGACATTGTGTGTATGTAAATCTATAGTCTTAACGAACAAAGTCCGTAACGAAGAAACAAATGAATAAATGCATGGCAGGAATAAGGGTCCGGGCGGGATTCGAACCCCAGAACTCCCGGACGAAAGGCCAATACCTTAACCACTGAGCCAAAGGGATATCTCCCTGACACAGTAGTCAGGTATTGTATTTAAATCGGGACGAAGCCATGCAGGAAAGAGTGGTCTCCCGTAACAATAGGTAGAATCTGACCATTGTGTCGATGATGGTTATTTGGGAAAGCAGCCAGTGGCTTTGAAAGGAAATTGTGCGGAGTACAGGTAAAAGAGACTCCAGGAAAGCATTGTTAGATGCAATGGCCGCAGAGACATAACCGTAATAATGTTGAAAACGGCGTGAAGCACCATACAAACTATATAATCAATGAATAGTGATGGAATGATGTGTCAGTTTATAAACTAAGTATTTTTTTTGGGGGAAGGGTAGTAAATATTGAAGAAAAAAAAAAAGGAAATGCTGATCACTAATATGTTTTAAGTCTTTTTCCAAAAATATTTATTTATTTATTATTACCTTTTTCAAGACTCCGTTCTTCAGGTAGTGAAAATGCGGGATACGAAGGTAAAGCGGTTTGATAGACATTATACAGCCGGGAACGACTTTACAATAATTTGCTGGCAGTGTATCTATGTAAGATCAGACTACAAAGAACATGCTGTCTGATCTTTGCTCTACACTGTTTGTAATTCTATCAGATCTTCTGCTAGCAAACGCACAGTAATGTATAATCGAGCCATGCTCTGTGAAAAGGGGTCTAAATGCATCTGCGAAAAGTATCGACCCAGGTAAGCCTGCGCAGTCCGCGCAGGCTGACCTGGATCGAAACTTTTTCGCTATCATTCAATTTTTCTGTTTGCCATAGGAACATAATTTTTGGGTGATCTGCTAGGTATAAAGCATCACAGAATTGCATTAAGCTCCCTACTGTCAGGGCAAGGCCCATATTAACCCTTTACCCCATATGGCAATTCTATGTTATCTCTAATTGACCCTAAATAACAGCAAGGATGCAGCCGTTTCTTATGTGTATATGACACCTTTTGATAGCATAGAAAACATTGTGACAAAAGGTGCAATTGCTCGTCACGAGCAATTTCACCTTTTGCCACAATGTTTTCCAAAGGCTCCTACAAGCAATGCGTAGAAATGAGTATCTATGGAGTAAAGGGTTAATTCGCTTCTTTATACAACGTGAAATTAATCGATTGATTCATTGCATCCTCAAAAGATTAACCCTTTCTGTGCCCAATATATAAACACAGTCTCTTTCAACAGTTGAAAATACATTCAATTGAAATAGAGAAAGTATTTTTCAATCTAGGGGTTGGGCTAAGCATGCGGACAGTATAGGTCTAAGGTCAGACTGCATGTTCTTTGCAGTCTGATCTTGATCTATACGGCGAACAAAAAAAAAAAAAAAAAAATCCTGTTGCTGAAAGGGTTGACACTTTACCACACAATGACGACTTTTATCGACCCCTGGGAAAGATGTCTTTCAAAACATTTTGGGAAAAGGAAAAAATGCTTGTAACCAGCATTTTCTCCTTTTCCCAAAATGTTTTCTACTCCATCAAAAATATGATTGTACTATTTGAGCCATATTGAAATTGTCGTTTGCAAATGCTTTCAATTTGGATATATATAGCTTAAATTTTGTCGTCTGGTAAAGGGTTTAAAAACACGTATGAACATAATCTTTTGAATTAAATCAATATTTACAGTACATTTTTCAATATCAAACTCTTTGATGAAAAAAATATGATAGAGAATATGAATATCTATTTAAATGAAGTAAAGGCCAACGAGGGAAACTAGTGAATAATGTAGTTGGACATAGCTTATGTGATGTGGTTAAGCAAATATTCATCCAACGTTTTCAAAAAAGGAAAACAAAGGCTTAGATCTCTATCTGTGTAAGATCTTTTAAAAGAGTGTTCTTTTATTCAATTACTCCAACATGGGAAGTTCAGCATCACGATCAAAGGTTTCAAAAACTGGACCTTCGCGAAGAAATCGCACAGTCTACTGTTCTAAGCATCCAAGAAATACAGTCACACATTTTTGTGATAGCTCTGACGAACTGATGTGTTTGACTTGTCACATGACTAGATCCTCATCTATTTCGAGAGGAAGTTCTAATCACCAATCGAAAAAGGTTGTTGAAGTGATTTCATACACGGAGTCGATGGCATTTAAGCAGAAGGAGAAAAGAGCTATTCAAGCCATCAGACAAGAGAAAGAAGAATTGGAAAGAAAAGCTGAACAAGCGCAGCATTTGTCAAAAAAGATTAGTGACAAGAAAGAGAAACTAAAACGAGAAGTTAAAGAATTCGTTGACACAGTTATATCACTGATAGGATTTCTGGAGAAGGATTTGATTAAAAGAATGAATTCGAAATTTAAACCAGTCCAGGACGAAGTACAAGTAGGACTTAAAAACATTGGGAATGATTTGGAGAAGGTTAAAAGTTTACAGACCGATCTCGAAAATACTGATGATAAAATAGCGCAATTAGCAAACATTCTTGAAGCTAAGACTCTACTGTGTAATTTGGAAGATAGTGACAGATGGAAATTACCAAACCCCGTGTTTAAATTAAAATTGAACAAGCGGATAACTTTAAAGCAAATAATCGGAAATGAGGACGGCAAAAGTAACATCAGTCTTGGTGACGTTATGATGGATGACGTCGAAAATGATGTTGAATCTCTTGATATTTTATCTGACGTCACGGAAACAGAGGACACTCTGTATGAACAAGAGTCGTCAAGGAAACAAACTAACGGTCCCCATTATAAATCGAGACAAAACAAGTTTATCGAAACTGAGAACTATAATCAAAAGTCAACGTCTAACATGAAATTAAAATTGGTCCTTGACAATAATGCAGACATTGAAAAAGGTCTTAATCGTTTACCTGATTATAGAAAAGGTTCTACTTCACAGATGAGCTTTGTCACTCCCTCTAAGGTCAATAGGTCAAGCAGTACAACACCATTTATGGGCAACAAAACACCCAGACCAGCGTCCATGCAAGCTTTCTATAGCAACAGAACACCGAGACCATTGTCAGTGCAGGGTTCACAAAGCAATAGAACACCACGAGCATCTGTGCAGTCCATCACAACACCATCAGGTATTGCAATAACAGAACCAATACTTGAAGGTGATGAAGACTTAATTCATATGTATCTCGATAAAATCAGAGATATGGCGCTTCCAAGAACCTCTCAGAATCGTAACATCACAGACAGCATTGAATTAAACGACGGAAGGTTAGTTTTGTGTGACCAGAAGAACAAAGAGTTATTGCTTTTCAGTTCGTCTCTTGAGCATGTACATACTTTTATATTTGATTCCAATCCGCATAACATAACCGACGTCACTAAACATAAAATAGCGGTTACTATGCCAGAAGAACAATTCATCAAAATTGTAAATGTGGAAGATGATTGTTTTGTGCATTCAGATGATTTATTACCTACTGCCGTTACAAAGTGTCGGGGTATAGATCAAATGAACGGTCGAATCTATTATACATGGAAAAATAATTTGTATGCAATAGACGGCGAAACAACGCGAAAGTTTGAAAGAGCGTTCAAACAACCAGTGTCTTTGTTGGCAGATCGCTACAACAACACCCTGCATGTATGTTGCCGTGGCAACAAGTCTCGTGGGGAACGAGGAGAAGTTGTAACAATGACCGCCGATGGAAGAATTCTGTGGTCTTTATCAGAAGACTACATTAAAGAACCTGTAAGTTGTACAAGTGACCGTAGAGGGCGCTTGTTTGTGTGTGACATACAGCCTCCTCCCCAGATACACGTGGTAGAAAATGGAAGATACAGTCACGTGGTGTTAGGATCGACGCAAGAGAAATATCAGCACATACAATACCTCCAGAAAAGGGATATATTCTTAATTTCAGAAAATGATTCAAACTTCATTGGACTCTATAAAATGAGACACCATCGATAATACTGATATAACTGGTTACAGTTTACTTGATTCAGAGCATTGTTTTGGTGTGTGTTGCCAACAGCGTCGTGACAAAAATTTAAACTTTTCTGATTCCCGTTTTGAAAAAAAAATAGTTTTTTGTTTCTCACTAATTGAAGTAGTTGTTATGATTTCCCATTATACTGTAATAGGCGTTTAATGCTCTGTTCTTCAGACTTCTATGTAATAAATACTGTCAGATGGGACAAAAAGTCAAATATTTGGCTAACTATATGTATATTTATCACAAAAGGTCAGACATTTAGCCCTCCTCAATTTTATTTACGCTGATGAAGGGTTAAGTAAGCTTCTGGCTCTGTGTCCCCATTCACCAACCATTCTTAAGAACGTCCTTAGTCTTATTCCACATCATTTTCTAAATTTGAAAGTAATACAAGCATTGGATGGCTAAATCATTTTATTTAGCCAATCAAGGCCCGTATTCACCAACCATTCTTGAAAATATTTCTAGTCTTATTCTCCAAGGTTTTGTAAATTGGTAAGTAACGCAACTTCTGATTGGCTAAACCGAATGGTTTAGCCAATCAGAAGTTGTGTTACTTACAAATGTAGAAAATTCTGAGAAAAAGAAAAAAAACAAAAAAAAAAAAAAAAAACGATTCTAAGAATGGTTGGTGAATACGGGTCCTGGGGCCCGTATTCACCAACCATTCTTAAGAACGTTCTTTGTCTTATTCTGCAGAATTTTCAACACTTGTAAGTAACACAACTTCTGATTGGCTAAACCATTCGGTTTAGCCAATCAGAAGTTGTGTTACTTACAAATTTAGAAAACCTTGGAGAATAAGACTAAGAATATTCTCAAGAATGGTTGGTGAATACGGGCCCTGGTCTTGCTTCACTTTACTTTTACTGGCTAAATTTGGTTTAGCCAATCAGATGTAAAGATGTGTCAATTCAAATTTAAAAGAAATTGACAAAATAAGACTAAGAACCTTTTTTTATGAATTGCTGGTTAATACGTACCCTGGAAATTCTTATTTGTAATTTAATTTTTGACGATAAGGATAGAAATGGACCCTGGAGTTGTTTCTAACTAGTTTTGTAACGTGGTTGCAACAGTCGATTGTCTTGACACTTATGACTGTATATCTCCTTTTGTTGCAAAAATAAAACAAGCTGAATATAAAGAAACTTTACAATAATACATTTATTTTTCATTCCTACACGATTATGATGACACAAATATATATTCCATTACAACATATTATGACATAATGATGATAGAGAACCATTTGCTGCTGAATAGGAAGAAATAAGACATCATATATGACTAATCAATTGTTACATCATTCGGGCATTCTTCGACCTGTTGCGAATAACTTTTAATAACAAATGAGCAGACATAGAAGAAATAAAATGTAAATATTTACATATCAAACTTTATTCCACGTGAATTAACGTTTGTTCTATACGAATGTTTTTAACCCTTTACCACATAATCCCTTCTTTTGACGAACATGAGAAAGGAGCCTTTGGAAAACTTTGTGGGAAAAGGAGAAAGCTCCTGCTTTTGTTGAAAGGGTTAAACACTTATGAAGTTAATCTTTTGAATAAAATGGGGAAAGAAGAAATTGCTGGTAAGCAGCATTTTCTCTTTTTCCCACAATTTTTTTTACCCTTCACAAAACAAATTTCAAGATTTCAGTCACTTTTATTTTGTCGTCTGCAAATGCTTTTGATTTGGACAAGCCTATTATTCCACGTGAAGTAACCTGTGCTCTAAGTGGATGTCTTTAACCCTTTGCCACACAATCCCTTCTTTTGACGAACCTGAGTAAGGAGCCTTTGGAAAACTTTGGGGAAAAAGGAGAAAATGCTGATAACTAACATTGTCTCCTTGTTTGCTACCCTTCACAAAACAAATGTCAAACTTTCGGTCACTTTTATCTTGTCGTCTGCAAATGCTTTCAATTTGGTCTAGTCCAAAATTCTGTCGTTTGGGAAAGGGTTAAGCAGTCGTCATAGGATACAAGTTCTTTTTGCTGAGTATGACACTTATTGGTCTTTCTTTTTTTAACTTACGCTGGTATTTGAATTTGTTCTCTTCATTTATTTTTCGAGATGTAAAAGGTTTGAATGAAAACGAGTGCTTCCTTTGCATTGTTTATTTATGCCTGTGAAGGGCCCAGTGTACTTATGGAATTTCTAATTCCAACTGCACGACAGTGTCATAACTAACAAATATTTATGTTCTGTTTCTATATAACATTCTACAATCATAAAAATATGTTTTATTTCTACATATTATGACGTAATTGAAAAAAAAAAAACAACATTTGCTTCAGAACAAAAAGCACTAAAAGCATTCAAAGTCATTGATTAAAATATTTGTGGATAGTGCCTCCTCTGTTTTATTTATGCAGGTGACGGGCTAAGTGCGCTACTGTCCCTGGAGTTTCTAACTTGTTGTGCAACACTGTTGTAGCTGTTAATCCATTCTTGTCTCAGACATTTTGTGATTTGTAGCTGGAGGTAGAAAATATAAGTGAATTTACGTTATATACACTCAATGCCATTTACCTTACAATTCCATGTTTTAACTCTTTACTAAACGACAAATTTTTGGACTGGTCCAAATCGAAAGCATTTGCAGATGACAGAATAAATGTTATTAAAGAATTGAAATTTGTTTTAGGATGGGAAGATAACATTGTGGGAAAAGGAGAAATTGCTGGTTACCGGCATTTTCTCCTTTTCCCACAATGTTTTTAAAAGGCTTCTTTCACAGGGGTGAAAAGTCGGGATTGTGTGTTATAGAGTTAAAGGTGGGTATTTAGAATTTTCACATCACACCAAGTTAAAAAAATTATATATCATTGAAATTTATATGAAAAAACAATACAAATCATCAAGAATTAAGAATCATAAAATTACAGAAAAATTTTTTTTTGATGGTATTCCCTTAAAAGGCTACGTAGCCTCTTAAGCTATTTTTAGATTTAGCGCCAAAAATCAATAAAGCATTGTGAGAATATCAAATGACGGGCACGTGACTAATAACGCTTAAATTCCATTACATAACAAACATGTAATAGTTATTTTCCATAATGTCTTCTTCGGACGGATGTTTGAAACTTAGTCTGTGTTTTCCTGTATTTAAATCAGAGAATTGATAATCTAAAAGTAGAACGTGTCTCACGTTGGTGTCAACCTGGTCCGTAATAAATCTCTAATTTCTCGTGTTATCGAATGGTTTTCGACTACTGGGGTTTTATGAACGCAAATTAAAAGGCTATGGGAGTATAAGAATGATTTTTTTGCATTTTTGTAACATTTTCGTCCCGAAATCTGAAGGGCCACCTTTAAGACCTGGAGGAAGAACTTAAAAACACTGCAAAGAGGAGAAAAATACTGGTAATAAGCTTTTCCCTTTCAAAAGCAGATCCTATCCTTTGAGTGAGAGTAATTGTTGTATTGGTGTTTAACGCCATTTTAAAAGCTGAGGTCATATCAATGCGGTTGGTGACGCACACGTGTTTCCTGGCTTTCTCACACCAGTACTAACACAACTTTCTTTCCAAAGCCACCGACTACTTTCCTCACATGCTTCAGCAGAGGTGAGAGGCGAAAATACGCCGGAAAGAAAGTTCGCCTCAACCTGGTATCGAACTCACAACCACCGGGTCACGAGTCCAACACGCTCACCACTGAGCGACCCGGGCGGGCTGAGTGAGAGTAAAACAGTAGCCTTGGAATGTTTTCAATTTGGACAATTTCAAGATTTTGTCCTCTGGCAAAGAGGGATAATTACAGCCAAGCCTTTTTTCAAAAACTTGCACTAACCAGCCACCTCTAAAAAAAGCCACAACTTAGTTGTAGGATCACAGTTTGGAAGAAAGATATCGAGTTATTGGTTATCAGTTAAAATCAATGCTATTAAATTCAAATAGGAATTAATGATTTTATGGAATTAACCCATTACCACACAATCCCTAGTTTTGACACCCTTGAGAAAGCAGTATTTTGAAAACACTGTGGGAAAAGGAGAAAATGCTGGTAACCAGCATTTTCTCCCATTCCCACAGTGTTTTCTACCCTTCCCAGAACAAATTTCAATTTTTCAGTCACCTTTATTTTGTCGTCTGCAGATGCTTTCAATTTGGACCAGTCTAAAATTTTCTCGTGTGGTAAAGAGTTAATTATTTCTTTAAAGACATATACCTGTGCCAAAGATCCAATGAAGCCCATCACGTTAGGGTCAGCATGAACATTACAGCGCCCAATATCAAGTCCCTCTGCAGCAACAGATATGGCTCCTGAAAGTTAAAAAATTATATTATATTTCATGAGTCTATTTTTAGAAATGTTATGGGTACAGACATATCGTAATTTAAGGTGAGGAGTATTATTTCCTCGTCACAGTGAATATTTTCCTCCTGCCGAAAATCTGGAACTACTTTTTAATATGTTCTACTTGAGATCAGTAGTTTTAAAAGGGAAAGATCCGCGAAAATAACTCGTGCCTTATGGCACTCGTTATTTTCGCATAACTTTCCCTTTTTCGGCAAATATTTCCCCACATTAACCACAAACTGATGAAATAAACTCTATTTGAAACTCTGCAAGAAATTATCCATTCAAGTTACAAAGAGGTGCCACTCAAGTCCCAAATTTTCATACTGAAACAGAATCATTTTGGTAGCAAAATGTGCACTTAAGAAATAATCTTCTTTCTATCGTGGTATATCGTTCAATAAACCACAGTTGTGAGTTATGCGGCGCAATAAATAATCCACGAGGGCGATAGTCCGAGTGGGTTATTCATTGCGCCTATAACTCACAACATGGTTTATTGAACGATAAACCACGATAGAAAGAAGATTATTTCGATTCTAACATGGCCAATTCTTAGTGAAATGAAAAGAAGTTCAAACTTAGAGTAAAAACGCGGATGAAGATTATGTTCCATTGAATAACTCACTCATTGAATGACGTCACTCGATATAGGATGATCTACATGGATTGTCGCAGATTTACCACGTTTTCCTTGCACTGTGTTTATAGAGCCAAAGTCGCGTGTCATGTCAGAATAAATGTTATTACATGAGAGAAACAAGTTCTTCAGTACATGTTTGTGACTTTACATCCGTTGCTGTATGATTTTTTAAAAAAAAATCTCAACATTTTTTAAACTAACATTAAATATGTAAGTCACTCAGAGGAAAAATCAGAGGATACATATTAATTTTGTGTTTTTTTTTCGATGAAAGATCGAATTTTATTTCATCGAGCGGACACCATCGGTAATATTTTCACGAGTGGCTGCATTATTCGTGAAAATATTACCGATGATGTTCACGAGATGAAATAAATTTCGATCTTTCACCGAAAAAAACAAATATTCTATTTATTTCATGCTTTTAATCTTTTCTGGGAGGAGCTTTATCAAAATCCAGTACAGTTCTTATTCCCTGTGGCGTACCCCTCCCGCATAGCAACGCATTACAATATTACATCAAGCGCAAGAAATGTAAGGTAAATGACGCCATATTTCCATCTGGTTATTAGGTACTCGCAATTAACCTAGGCAACTAGAACATGAAAATCGGTATTTTCTCTGGTGGTACCAGTGTAAGGTCGTAAATAATTCCACTGCTATTTCTCGATATCCTACAGGAAAGCATAAGATAAGAGTATTCATCATTTTAAAAGAAATATTGTTGGCAAGAGGAAATTGCTTGTAATAAGCAAAATTAATGCTTCTTCTCGCACTATGTTTCACATGTTTGGTAACGGTAAAGCCAAAAAACTTTCGTATCTGAAAAATTACAAAAGCTAGGCTAAATAAATAAACGTAGTTTAGGAAGATTCTTACTATGTGTATAGCCTCCCACGTGCAATTATTATTATCCCCAATTATATTTCTTAGATTAAATTAAAATATTTCTTTAGGACAATCGTTTTTGTCCGGTGTATTTTCTAGCAATACCACGATCACAGTTCGGTAAAGATTGACCAAGTTTTGGCTTTAACCTTTACAAGTTATGTTAGAATGTTGAGGACCTTCAATAAATACCTGCATATTGCATTAGTCTTCATTATTGGCAATTAAATGATTCGTATATTAGTCAATATAATATCTATCAATGATAACTTTATCATGTATGTATCACTTTAGTTTCAATAAACTGTACAATAATCCCGTACACTAAATTTTCAAATCATATCTAGATATCGAAGACCCAATGTCGTACAAACCTGTTAATGGTTTAACGTCAATTTCTGGCTGTACAGGCGGATCACCGTCTACCACTTCATTGAGAACATACACGTTTTTACCGTTGTAAACTACTCTGTATCGGTTCCATCTGCCTGGCTGCAAGAGAAAAGCAAAACACTGAACTCTTGAATCGATGGGAAAGCGCTAGAAATGCTCCTATTAAAAACATCAGGGCCATTAAAGCACGCTGTTGCTTGGTAAAGGATTATGATTTGCTAGTAAATGCCAATAGAATATGGATATTACCGCATACGGCACTGATGTGAATGCGGAGGAATACATCTGTTGACCGGGATTATTTGGATCGTCAACGAGAGTATCCGTCACAAGGACAAGATTTATCCTTCCATCTTGAAGATATAGTTCCAGGGAAGGTCCACCTAATTCTATATTCATGCAGTTAGATAGAACAATTCTCCTCTGGTTGGGAGAGGAATCGTCTGGTCTGTACACGAGCTGAAATAAAAGCAAAATGATCACAATGAGATCAAGGCCTGCAATTTACCAACTATTCTTAAGTGAATCTTTTGTCTTGTTCTCCATATCTTTCTACTCATTTTAAAGCAAAATAATGTTATGGGCTAGCTAATCCAAAATGGTATTACTTTCTAAATTAAGATAAAAATTAAGAATGAAATTCAGAATGGGTGAGAATAAAATGGCACTCGTAACCAATATGGACTTAAGTCTACTACACAAATGAAAACAAAATCAAAAGAAAAACATAAACTGCTCATTATGAGCAATTTGAATAGCAATTTTTCTTTTCATTATAATTTTTTAATAGGTCGTCTAAGCATACAAGAAAAAACAGCAAACAGGCCCCTCTAGGAGCTAATATACAGAGGATATTTGGTTTTTTCGGTGAAAGATCGAAATTTATTTCATCTCGTGAACATCATCGGTAATATCGGTGGTACCACTCGTGAAAATATTACCGATGGTGTTCACGAGATGAAATAAATTCCGATCTTTCACACAAAAAAAAAAACCACACACAAACACACAACCATCCTCCCCACCAAATATTCTATTTATTTCATGCTTTTAACCCTTTCTAGGAGGAGCTTTATCAAAATCCAGTACAGTTTTTGTTTCAGTTATTCCCCGTTGCGTAACCCTCCGGCATAGCAACGCATTACAATATTACGTCGAGTGCTAGAAATGTAAGGTAAATGACGTCATATTTCCATCTGGTTGTGAGGCACGCACAATTTACCTAGGCAACAAGAACATGAAAATTGGTATTTTCACTGGTCGTACCCGTGTTATATTGAAAAATATTTTCACTGCTATTTCTCGATATCCTATCGGAAAGCATGAAATAAAGTTACAGTTCCTATTTGTTCACATCCCAGGTATTGGTGAATATCATAAATACATATTATGGCCAGACCGATTGAGTTATAGCTCCTAGACCACTCTTGTCAACATTTGGTAAGAAAATGAAGAAGTCTAGCAAGACAGCATGAGATTAGTGGGACACTAAGGGTAGCAAGTCAGGTAAACCTTGTCCGACCAGGCAGAGAATAACAAGCGACTATGTATAGGCTGTGAGAATTAGCATGGTAGGGCGTGGCAAGCCTTTGACGTAAGTCACAAAGTTAATATTTTTTTTTATTTCAGTGGCCTCTAGCTAATTACCTGTCACCCTGTTTCTTTGAATCCGATTATACCGATTATGCTATATATTGCCCAAAATTTAAGTTTGCTTTCTTTCATTTACTTAAGGGTGGTCAATGACTCCGTATGAGAAAGTCAAGGAAAACCTTGTAAGATCAATACTTACATTTGCGTAAAGTTTGGGAAATGCCTGCTTGAAGAATAGCATTCTGTAATAGAGATTTCCATCAAATCTATAG
Source organism: Tridacna crocea (assembly GCA_943736015.1). Classification (NCBI taxonomy): domain Eukaryota; kingdom Metazoa; phylum Mollusca; class Bivalvia; order Cardiida; family Cardiidae; genus Tridacna; species Tridacna crocea. The sequence continues at coordinate 26,290,220 of OX031069.1, forward strand.
CTTGTCATGTCCTGATACATGGTTCCTGGATTAACTGTTCCTAATTCGTTGATTTCAATAGCTTTCTGGGAACCAGACCGCCTCCATCCAGCATAATCAAAGATAATACCCAGTTCTATGTTGCATGCTGAAAAAAGAGAATTAAGTCTTAAAGGCCTTAACCCTTCACTCCATAGATACACATTTCTAGGCATTGCTTGTAGGAGCCTTTGGAAATCATTGTGGCAAAAGGTGAAATTGCTCGTGACGAGCAATTTCACCTTTTGCCACAATGTTTTCTATGCTATCAAAAGGAGTCATATACACATAAGAAACAGCTGCATCCTCCCTGTTATTTAGGCTCAATTAGAGATACCATAGAAATGCCTTATGGGTTCAAGCACAATCTAACTTTTTAATTTTGATTTTGCAATCTTGAATATGATGGAGACTAGAATCTTCTAAAGACAGTGCAGATTAAGATCAGTCTGCACGTTTTGTTCTGGTCAATGATCTACATTGTCTGTTGTTTTGTTAAATATGTCTTGGGTATATATAGGTGGTGACATACGGTAGAATTTGGGGTACTCAGAAACAAGGGCTTGGGTATTAAAAACCTTTACAACGTGATGCCTAGTTTTAATGACTTTGGAAAAGAAATCTTTGGGGAAAAATGGGAAAAGGAGAAATTCTGCTTACCAGCATTATCTCTTTTTCCAACATTTGCCTCCTACCTTTCCAAAGAAATTAAACATTTGTGACATGTTTATTTCTCGTCTGCATTTGCTTTCAAAATGGACAAGTTAAATATTTGTCACCTGGTAAAACAGTATATGTGATCTTTCCTTGACAGGGTGGGGGTGTGAAGGGAGGACTCGAAAAAAAAAAAGTATTATATTTCATGTGTCTATTTTTAGAAATGTTATGGTTAAAAAAATGTAATTTAAGCTGGGAGGAATTATTTCCCCGTCACAGTGAATATTTTCCTCCTGCCGAAATTCTGGAACTACTTTTTTTGAAAATATCGGTTATCCGGTTAATTGACTTGATATCACTAGTTTTAAAAGTGGCATTTGTTGACAAAATAATCAGAGGAAATATAATATATAATAATTATTTCATCAGCTTGTGGTTATTACGGGGAAATATTAGCCTCAAAAGCGAAAAGTCAACAAAAATAACTATTGTCTTATGCCACTTGTTATTTTCGCATACCTTTCCCTTTTTGTCAAATATTTCCCCAAATTAACCACAAGCTAATGAAATAAACTAAACTCTATTTATAGCTCTCAATTGATGTAGATCTACGGTTTACCTCTTTATCTAATGACAAAGTTTGTGATTAGACCAAACGGAAAGCATTTTCAGGCAACAAAATAAATGTGACTCAAACATTGGGATTGGGATTGGGATTTGTCGTTGGGAGGTCAGAAAACATTGTGGGGAAAGGAGAAAATGCTGGTTACCAGCATTTTCTCCTTTTCCCACAATGTATTCAAAAGCCTTCATCCTAGGGTTATTAGAAGCAGGAATTGTGTGTTAAAGGTTTAACACAGGGCTAAATAACGTGAAAATCATTACTTACAGTTGTCACGGGCACCTTGAACATGTCTTCCACATGAACATGTATCCTGGTCAAATGCTGTACCCGCAGGACAGGGCATTTCAACAGAACCCAACATGAAAGTGTCTGGGCTATTGCCTTGTCTAAGGTGACATTCTGAATTAAAAAAAAGATATCATACTATTAAAAACCGTAAATGGCAACAGCGATTGCTTAAAGTCCCCTAAAACGTGATTTACACTTTCTATCCGTCGAAATCTGTGCATTCTTGTAGCCGTCAGGGGCTGTATTTGGCTTAAAAATTAAAAAAAAAGAATGTTATAGTTTCAGAAAATAAGAATGAAATTGGTAAAAATCTGCCTGAAAACCGTTGTCTGTGGATGCCATATTCTTCTAAGATTCGACCTGTCTTATATGATGCATCACTCTCCCCAGTATTGGAGAGACTATAGTAATACGCACTATTAAGTAGTAATGAAGAAAATGGCTTTTATTCAATACGTCTGAGGAGAAATCAGGCCTGTTTTAGCTCCAGATTTCTCTAAACTGCCGATCATAGCTGAATGAATCGCACCAGGTAGCGTTTTATTGAGTAAACTTTTATTTTAATTTGAAATTAAAAAGTAACGGTTGTCGCATAGAAAAGTAGTCCGCAGCCAGAATGCTCAAATTAGATAGATGAGTATTTGTAGAATGCCATCTAGCGGGAGATAATGGCCTGAAAACAGCCTGAAAACGGAGATAGACCGTATCTTTATCAACAAGAGATCGGATACCTTCCGTATATCCTGGGCACGTGTCATTACAATACACTGGGCTATCGTAGGGTTTGTCCTCGCAACTCTGGGTTTCGGGGTTGTACATTTGGGTGGAGACGCAGCACCATGGCTCTTCAAGTCCGCCTGCGGTACATTTCATATAAGTTCGACATAGTCCATCGTATAGTGGGTAACTCTTGATGCCTGGTTGCAAGCAGGTGTCTGAATATACGAAATATAAGTTGTGTTACGGATATGATTCATTTAACCCATTACCACACAATCCCTTCTTTTTATGACCCTGAAAAAGAAGCCTTTGGAAAACATTGTGGGAAAAGGAGAAAATGCTGGTAACCAGCATTTTCTCCTTTTTCAACAATGTTTTCTACCCTTAAAGAAAATCAAATTTTTAGTCACGTCACTTTTATTATGTCGTCTGCAAATGCTTTCGATTTGGACAGGCCAAAAATTTTGTCGGTTTGGTAATGAGTTAACTCCCAACTAGATCTATATAAATAAGACTTTTTCTTTCAGAAGTCTTAATACTTTCCCAGATAATAAAATAATTGGAGTTGTTCAAACTGTAAGCATTTGAGAAGAACATGTTAAATGTGGCTAACTTATTGAAAACCGTCTTAGAATGAGTAGAAAACATTAGCCCATTACCACACAATCCCTTCTTTTTATGACCCCGAGTAAGAAGCCTTCAGAAAACATTGTGTGAAAAGGAGAAAATGCTGGTTACCAGCATTTTCTCCTTTCCCCACAATGTTTTCCACCTTCACAAAACAAATTTAAAATTTTCAGTCACTTTTATTTTGCCGTCTGCAAATGCTTTCAATTCGGACAAACATAAAAATTTGTCGTTTGGTATTTGAGTTAAACTGAGAATTACGTGGCACAGGCTTTGACACTATGATTTAGGAATTTGAAAAGGTGGTTGCACTATACAGGTGACTCCATAAAACAAGCTGTGGTTTGACTTACCAGGTTGATATTCTCTTGGGCAAGCATCCCTGCAGTTGCTAGCTTCACATTTTCCAGACAGGAGGTTGTAGCCTTGACCCTCGGGGCAGCAGACTGGATGGCGTGTTTTCTGCTCGCAATCCCAGTACGTTCGGCAATTTCCATCATCAAAATACTCTGTTGCAACACCGACTGTCCTGCAAACATCTGTTTAAAAAAAAACAACTTAAAGCTTCAGTAAAACCAAAGAATAGATATTTTTCACTGTTTATAATATAAAATAAAACGGATTACCCATCACAACACACATATAATATGATCGGAGAAAACCTAAATGTCTCAGTTATTGCATTGGTCGCCATGAAGAAGCCCTTCGATTTCAGCGTCGCCATTAATCGAGACAACCTTCATTGTCGTTCGTGTATACATACATATTCGAACTAAGTTCGAGAACGTCACGTGATGACATTTCATCTCATTAGTTCTATGACGTAACTACACTTACACTGGACTACTGTTTAGACTTCAAATGTTATGCCATCGAAGAGAATTTAAAGATTGCTAATTTTGAACATGTTTTCTTATTTCGAGGATGTAAACTCTTCTTATATTGATGATAAACAAATAAGGGACAAGCCTGTGCCGTTGTTTCTGTTTACAATGTCGATAAACTAAGTTTTTCAAGTTTAGAATGGGGAAAAAAAGATCAAGTGAATGGAACTTTTGTTTCGACGCACAGAAATACCAAGTGGTGTTTACGTCACTATTACGTCACTGCGGAGATTTATGATGAAAGGTCGGCGATCATCGTTGTAAACAAACAGATAATGCAGCTTGGTAGATCTGTTCAAAATTATTTTCTCTGCCATTGACTGGAATTTCTACGAACTGTACCTTTACATAATGTTCACACGGTAAAAAATGAAATTTACTTTTATTTTATAAACAAGCTTAGATCTATTTACATTTGGACGCTACTGAGACTTTCAAGGTATGTTTAGACTTACTTCCGAGACACGCATCTATATAGATAAATTACCAGTGGCATGCTACACAGTCAGAGCTCCAGATAAGAGGGAAATATGGTATTCTATAGTCATTATTTCTCCACTAAACCATATGTTGTGGGTATTCATAAGAATCGTCTCGATGAGACCATTCTAATGATTACCCATAACATAGGGTTTAGTGAAAATAATCTTATCAGTATTTTCAATTTTCGGGTTTCATTATTTCATTTGCTATTCTCGTATGTATTGTTTTAGTTGATGATTTTTATACTTCCCTGGAATCTTGTATGTCCTGATAAACACACTTTGTGTTTCGCGAGGCTAGTTCTTTTTTTTAAAGTGTTCAAAGAGTGATAAGGATCAACCCTGATCCTATTCTTCAAATGAAATGAAATTGAAAGGCGATAAGAAAATCCCAAATTATGCTATTTCAAAGGTAATTTTTCGTAAATAAAGATGTCTTTAGCGGACAGTGTAGATCAAAGATCAGACTGCACGTTCTGTGCAGTCTGATCTTGATCTACACTGTCCGCAAAAGGTCTGCGATTCGCGCTTAGCAGACTACGGATTAAATATCAAACGGTTTACCTTGCTTTAAGGGACATTTACTCCTACAGGTTCCAGCTAGATCAACCATACACCTTTTTTCTTGCATGTCAAAGTAGTAGCCATCTCTACAGCATCTTGGTTCTGGTCCTTTAAAAAGAGAAATAAAACGTAATTGGGGCCGTTCCTGTCAATTAAACATAGGATACTTGTTTTTTTCGGTGAAATATCAAAAATTATTTCATCGAGTGAACATCTTTGGTAACATTTTCACGAGTGGCTGCTCCACTAGTGAAAATATTACCAATGGTGTTCACTAGATGCAGCCACTCGTGAAAATATTACCGATGGTGTTCACTAGGTGAAATAAAGTTCGATCTTTCACCGAAACAAAAACAATAAATATCCCATTTATTTCATGCTTTTATCCCTTTCTGGGAGGAAATTTATCCAGTATAGTTCTTTTCAGTTATTCCCCGTGGCGTACCCGCTCTGCATAACAACACATTAGACTATTACGACAAGCGCGAGAAATGCAAGGTAAATGACGTCATATTTCCATCTGATTGTGAAGTCACTAGAATATGTAAAAATCGGTATTTTCACTGGTTGAACCCGTGGAATATCGAAGAATGTATTTACAGCTGTTTCTCGATATCCTACTGGAAAGCATAAAATAAATTATCTCCCTTGACAGAAAAAGCCCTGAATAAGTTTCCAAGTCCCCTTCCTTATGACCGTACAACGAATTTATTATACTGCAAATTTTTACCCTTTTAAAGCGCGTGAAGTAATTTTTTTCTGTTTAATAATCTCACGAACTGAGTATGCTGACGAAATAGAAATTCCCTTTTGAGTGCCACAATTCAATAAAAACTGACGTTACTGGAAATTAACGTCACTAAAACGTACAGTTCTGTGCATAAACGTATAGTCTGGTGATCGATCGACGCCGCCATTTTGGATGTTGTGTTGCAAGTGTATTGATGTTTATGTGCCACTCAAAAGGAAAACTGGCTTTACGTGGTTTTTGCCAGGGTAGGCCTACATGATAAATATGTTCTCGGCATGTTAACCAATCAGATCACGAGAAATTTCTTTGCAGTATAACAAGTAGGCCTATTTTTATTATAATCCTATCAATGAAATACTGGGATTCCACAGGGAAAAACACCACTAGTGGTGGTAAATATGGTATTATCACAAATGATGATATAGTCTCAGAATGTTTGCTAGAACTACCTTTTTCCTCTACACCCCATATTGTACCATTTTTGACAAGTATCAGACTAAAGAGAGTGACTAAGAAATATCATAAATAGGATAACCAACTGGTTGTACTTGACATTAAAAATCTAACACACGAATGGGGTTTTATGAGCTTGAAAAACTCGTTTTTCTACTGACAGATTTCTAATTAATCAAACAGCCAATTGATTATCCTCTACAGCTCAACATTTCTAAACCCATTACAACACAACCCCTACTTTTGCCGCTCCTGGAAAAGAAGCCTTTTGAAAACATTGTCGGAAAAGGAGAAAATGCTGATAACCAGCATTTTCCCCTTTTCCCCACAACGTTTTCCCCCCTTCACACAACAAATTTCAAATTTTCAGTCACTTTTAGTATGTCGTCTGCATATGCTTTCAATTTGGACAAGCCTAAAACATTGTCTTTGGTAATGAGTTAAAAGTTGATGACATGATGGTTGACAGTATGTAACACATTACCAACCTTTTGGTCCACACATCCAGTATGTTTTGCAGTCTCCGGCGTTGTCATAAAAGTCTCCAATCTGTTTGCCACGACAGTAATCTGGAAGAAAATGGAGTTTTGATAGGCTCTTTCAGGGACGACAAAGTAGTTCCAGCAAATAGCATACAATAATCAACAACCAGTTGACGAGGAAATTATCACTGATGAAAATAGAGAATCTAACGAAAACGTCAAAGGCAAGAGACATACGAGTACTAAAAGCAGCGAAACTCTGTTTTATCGTGGCGTTGAATGAGGAGTCAGAACTATATTTTTATTCGTTTTTGAAAAAAAAAAAGCCTGTGAAGGTAGCTATATTATATGGACTGGTTCGTTATTTTTCCAACATACATGTAAAAATACGGTACTGTCATTACCAGATCGAGTCCATACCAACTTTGTTTTTTTTTAACTTGTAAAACACAGTACTTTCATTGCCAGGTCGATAAAACAAGGGCTGACTTCGTTTGGGGCTATAGCCACAGCTAAAGTGACGTCAGAAAACTATAAATAAACGGGAAGCTGTCAAGTACGCATGTCATGAAGCGAACACACATAGCCTTTGCAACGGGTGTGACTAAAACGCGGACGCGATAAGCGGACCATATAGACAAAGAGGAAAAAAGCGGACGATATGAAATATAGAGGGAAAAAGCGGACGCCATCCTGCACCCAATTCGGTGCCTAATATTAGTTTTATAAGAGCAATTAACCTTTTTTTCCCAGATTAATCTACTTGAAAATTTGATAATTAATGATATATATATATATTTCAAGTTAGTTTGTTTTTTGTTTTTACACAAATAAACAGAAATGTTTACATAGTTTATTTCACTTTCCTACATGCATTGATCGTTAGGGACATGTACATTTTGTCGTTGCTATCAGATAGAAAGATAATTTAAAAATTAGAGTCATAATTGAATTAATTAAAAAAAGCTGACTGTTTTGATTGGTCTCTTACTCAGACTCCGTGGACAGCATACTAGTATTCCGCGGGTGCAGGGTTATTCAGAGAATATAATTCCGCAGTTTATAGACTTTGACTTAACCCTTTCTCAAACAATCCCTGGTTTTTACGGGTCTTGAATAGTAGCCTTTTGAAAACATTGTGGAAAAAGGAGAAAATGCTGGTAACCAGCATTTTCTCCTTTTCCCACAATGTTTTCTACCCAATCATAGACAGAAATCTTTTTAGCAAGAGTTGAATTGTCGTCTGCAAATGCTTTCAATTTGGTCTAGTCCAAAAGTTTGTCGTTTGGGTAAGGGTTAAGGTACCATTTTCGAATTGATAAAGGGATGTGTGAGGAGGTTCTAAGGATTATCGGCCTTTTTCTTACAAGCCAGGACCATAGTGGTGGTATTGAGGACACAGATCTGTTTTTCTTCCGAAAAATCGAAAAATTCAATGAAAATTTTGGTATTTTTCTTTCACCCCAAAAGGTTTTCAAAACTTTTGGAGACAATTAGCTCTACCATAATTCCAGCTACATTTGATTTCTGCAACCTTTGAAAACACTGTTGGAAAAGGAGAAAATGCTGGTAACCAGAATGAAGTAACCAGCATTTTCTCCATTTTCCACAATGTTTTCTACCCTTTCCAAATCAATTTTCTATTTTTTATTCACATTCATTTTATCGTCTGCAAATGCTTTCAATTTGGACAAGTCCAAAATTTTGCTATTTGCTAAAGAGTTAAATACAAAGATTCCCAGGGCTATGACAAAGACTCATACAGTGTAGGCCTAGTTGAAGTCTTGATAAAAATCCTTTTTTGGTGTAAGGCAGATCAGGAGTTGAATAACAATTTCTATCTGGCTAAAAATTGTTTAGCCAGATCCTGAATGAGTCCAGACTAATTAAGAATTTTTATCTGTCCTAGTCCTGATAAAATCGATTGCCTATCTGGTCTAGCCAGATTCTGAATCTAGCTGAATTCCTGTCTAGCCTACGACATTTATAACTGTAAACCCAAACTTTTACTATAAAGTAGGTCTTACAAAATTGATCATTTGAAGGGTACCGGTATATTTAAGTCATAAAAGCAGAAGTTTGGAAAATAAATGAGATATGCCAACAACAGTTAACATCATTTTAATAAAGTTTGAAAACTAACATGAAAATCAAAGTGTCAGATAAATCTAACAAGAGGCCCATTATGCCTCTGTACATTGCTCCACTGGCTTTTTAACCATACAAATTTGAAGTGATTGAGGTCCATAAGATAAAGCTAGATGCCAAATTTGGTAGCCCTGGGCCTTATGGTTTCAGACAAGAAGATTTTCAAAGACGATCAAAATTTTTCGGTTTTGTTGCTATGGCAACCAGCTTTTTAATTCTTTCAAGAATTTCTGGAGAAGACAATAGCAAGATCGTTTCTGTGAGGTTTCATCAAATGAATGGGTAGTTTCAGTGAAGAAGTTTGAAAAAAAAGTTAACACACAGACACACATGTACAACGGGCACCAGGCCATGACATAGGCCTGCTGGCCTTGGGCCAGTGGAGAAAAAAATGTCTAAGGTTGTTCATAAAAACTTGTGAAATCAAATGCAGCCACCAAAGTTTCTTTGTATGCTGCTTCAAGTTAAAGCAGAATTAGGGTAAAAGCCTTGTCCTGTTTTAAATTGAGGCAACAGGCATTAGACAATATAACATATAAATATCCCATCACTTCCTGTGGTAGAGTATAAAGAACTAGTGGCCCTTAAGAGCCTGAACTGCTCTACTTGCAGTGTATCTACTTATTTTCTTGCAAACTGTCAAAGTTAAAAAAAAAACAACATAAAAACAAATGAAATTTTCATCATGTAAACAAGAAATGGAAATTTTCAACTTGAAATGGCTACTTTTCCGATATTGTTTGTTTCATTTTTTTTTCAAAACCAATAGGGTTAAAGCTATTGATAAAACAAACTTTGCAAGTACACAGAAATCTGACAGATAATGCATTCTTTATCAAGTAAACAAGAAATAGCTATTTTCAAATTAAAGTGGCTACTTTTCCCTTACTGTTTGTTTGTTTGTTTGTTTGTTTTTTCAAAATCAATCAGCTTGAAGCTGTTGATGAGATAAACAAATTGTGCAAGTTTCACGAAAATCCAACCAAAAATGCTGACCAAATCATGTAAATACGAAATGGAAATTTTAAATTTTAACTCATTACCAAACAATAATATTTAATTTATAGACTTGTCCAAATTGAAAGCATTTGCAGACGACAGCATAAAAGTGACTGAAAATTTGAAATTTGTTTTGTGAAGGGTAGAAAACATTGTGGGAAAATGAGAAAATGCTGGTAACCAGCATTTTCTCCTTTTCCCACAATGTTTTCTAAAGGCTTCTTTCTCAGGGGCATCAAAAGTAGGGATTGTGTGGTAATGGGTTAACTGGCTACTTTTCCCATATTGTTAGGACATAAATGTGACAAATGTGCAGGTGAAAAATAAATGGAACAAACTTAAAAAAGATTATCGGAAAGCAGTCTTGAGAACAACAGTACAGGGAATAATCCAACTAAATTCAAGTACACTGAAGATTTCAACATAATCTATTGAAACAGGGCTTCAACCAAACCTATGGTAGTGTATGACACTGGTAACAAATGGCCACTGACTTCTGACACATACAGCCACTCTGCCTTTTTAGAGTTATCAAAGAAACAGAAAAAATGATCCTCTGCAAAGAAGCACTCAAAAGTCCGAAAATGTTAAAATTATGGAAAAGTTGGACCAGTAAACCAGGACATCATGGCGTTGATTTTTATTAAACTCCTCATCAACCTCTCCTCTCACACTTATTAGAGCTTTCTCTTCACTTGATGTCCATAGGTGTATAAGCTATAAAAAATAAAAAAAAAAGGGATATATTTAACGACTGTTTTATGCCGCTTCAACATTATTTCAGTCATATCACTGCAGCAGCTTGTATATTCATGTATTTTCTGGGTTTTAGCAGTACTAGGTAAGGGCTTTGAAGTGTCTTGCCCAAGGGCACTCCAATGAAAACTCCAATGAATGCAGTGCAGCTTGAACCCAGAGCCTCCAGCTTATGAGACCCACACTTTACCACTGAGCCCTGCAGGACTCCTCCTGTGCTGTCAGGAAAAGATAGCCTATCCTAGTTCTTTTTCAACCACTAAAATCATTCAAAGCCACTGTATCTTGTGATGACAAACATTTCTGCCAAGGAACAGAATTTTGATTTGGCCTGAGCACTTACTTTCACGGCTCTAGAAAAGCAATGATCTTTCCAGTTCTGCTGAGGCCAAATTAAGTTTCAGTTTACTTGCCAATATAGAAGTCAATATATGATTTCATAAGATTACACAATTATCTCTTTGGAGAAGTGATATAACTCCCATGTTATTACTATTTTTGGTACAGGACAGGTAAGATTCTTTCTGAAGTAGGCAGATGCCAGTATCTGACATAGTACTGGTTAACTGCCTATTCAGTAGAGTCTGGTTAGGATGAGTGTTGATATACATGTATAACTGAAAATTTGCTAATGTGGCATGAACCCCAATAAGCAATTATCAATCTTATTTCTCCATAATAGGAGTGTAAAGGGTACTGATAAAGCTTATGAAACTTCAAAAAACCTGCCTGCATGGTACTAATCTGACACAAGCTAGAAGACTGGTGTTTGATACCCCAACCTTGCAACATTTTTTTTTTAACATTTCTCCCAAATCATACATACCACATTCTGGTGAACTGATCATATCAAATAAAGATTGGCTAATTCTTGCCAAGTACATTGTGCCATTTTTGTTCACCTGCACCATAATCCTGAAAGAAGAAACAAGTGCAAATATCATATTGCTGCTCTTCAACAGTACAATAGTGATTTTGAATAGAAATAATTTTAGTTTTTTACTTTAAAAACGTTACGTTCTGCAAAACAATATCGTGGACGATTAAGATTACTCTAACGTTTAAGAATAATTAGTTCAATCAGGTAATTTTACTGGTACAAACAATATAATACAACTTGGGCCGAATCTTCTCACCCTCGGGGCCGAATCTTCTCACCTGCTGGGCCGAATCTTCTCGAAAATCGCCGGAAGGCCCTGGGCCGAATCTTCTTGGGTCCGAATCTTCTGACATCCTCTCCATCAATCATAATGAAAAATATCATCGGCTGAAGCCATCGGTTCGTTTGAAATAACACATATACTCCATTTCGATGCATAACTATTGGCTGGCATATAGGTCTGATCAAATAAATAATATGGAACGAATACGGTTTGTACTTCTACCTTTTCAACATAACTTACATCTCATTTCCTTCCCCAGTCGCCATCTTGGAACTAAACCGACCGTGGGTGCGAGCGCGGTCCGACAATAGCCGAGGTTAAAGGTCAAATGACATCATTATAGTCCTGGCTTTTGATGTTCGATTGAAGCCATTGCTTCTGTAGTCGTGGCTATAGCCCCAAACGAAGTCAGCCAAGATTGTATCCCAGATAGCCCAAAGTTTACATATTTGTCACGTGACTTGACCACGCTACGGAGTTTTTTTCAGCTGATGCCTATGGATTAAAGAGAAAAAATAACTCGCTGTAATGTGCCCTGTTTCAGAAACAACTGATTTGCGGCGCCACTGATGTTATACATCAATATTATCTTGTTCTTAATGATATGAAAACTATATTCTCACCTATTTTGCAGTTCACGTTTTGAGGAAGATCACAAATAAACTTTTTCCGGACCCCGGCCCAGAAAGTTCCGAACGCACAAGGCTGTACAATAGCGCTATACAAGCCTCGGGAACCACGTGTACAAGTAATGAATCGGCTGCAGTCTGTGTCATCCTCAATATGGCAAACTTCAGTTCGACACATCGCCTCACATTCTGAATTATAAAAAAAATCCATTTTATCTCTCAAACAGTCAATCAAAAGACTCTGGGATATCTCTAAATATCTCTAAGAGGAAACCATGGTAATCAAAATTTTTGGGGGTAATGAAAAAGAAATAGACCTTCTAAGAATTCATTAAACCCCCCCCCCCTTTTACCACACAATCCCTACTTTTGACGACCCTGAGAAAGAAGCCTTTAGAAAACATTGTGGGAAAAGGAGAAAATGCTGGTAACCAGCATTTTCTCCTTTTCCCACAATGTTTTGTACCTATTCAAGAATAAGTATCATTTCTTGAAAACAAGTCAATTTTCTGCTGTGAATTTCCTCTGTGTAGAAAAATATGAAACTGCTGTGTGGTGAAGGGTTAAAGTAGTAGACCAGTGACACTTCTAGTGCAGCATGGAATAGAATTTCTTGACATTTGACAAATACGCATTTATACAGATATAATACTTTTGTACATTTTTAACCGATCAAAATTTCCTTTGATGTCTATCTTGAAATTATTTGTTGATAGTTTTGTTAGTTCTCAGAAAAAGGGAGGTAATTACTATCTCCCTTTGTAATGGGAATATAGTGGTTTCAGATTCATAAACGATAATTCTAAAAAGAAAAAAAAAAAAGAGGAAAAAGTGGCTCGGTTACACTTGTACAATAAAACTCATTTTTAATCATAGCAAATTTTGTAGGATAATATTAAGGTTGAAAAATCTTTCTATTACGGGTCCACTACCTTAAAATGGATCATGTAAATGACAGAGTTTCGCCCAATGTTTATTTATCTCGTGTTAAAAAAAAAAACCCAAGTGAAACTTCGCGGATGTTTGAGTGTAAAGTCTTGCTAAAATCAAATATTTTCACAATTCAAATATTTTCAAGTAAAATTGATAACAAGTGATTAACCCGTTGTCCTTTATATTTTGATCTTTCTTTTTTAAAGAAAATGGCCATAGATCTATCAATGCGACTAGAGTAGGTTTTGTTTTAAAATGTAAACACAATATTTCAAACTTAACCCTGTACTGGACGATAAAATTTTAGCCTTCTCCAAATTCAAGGCATTTGCAGACGACAATTTCAGTGTGGCTCAAATGATGCATTTTTTTGTTGATAGGGTAAACATAATGGAAAAAGGAGAAAACGTTGGTTGCCAGCATTTTCTCCTTTTCTCACAACGTTTTCTAAAAGGCTTCTTTCCAAGGGTCATCAAAAGTCGGCATCGTGCAGTCAAAGATTAAACCGTTACCACACAATCTCTACTTTTGATGACCCTGAGAAAGAAGCTCCTGGAAAAAAAGCCCTCAGAAAATATTGTGGGAAAAGGAGAAAATGCTGGTAACCAGCATTTTCTCCTTTTCCCACAATGTTTTCTACCGTTCAAGAACCAAATTTCAAGTTTTCAGTCACTTTTATTTTGTCGTCTGCAAATGTTTTCGATTTGGACAAACCTAAAATTTTGTCGTCTGTAAATGGATTAAAACTCCTTTCACAACTATACGTAGTAGTAGTTTATTTATTAAAGTGACACATAATACATAATACATGTTGGTTATAAGCAAATAAACAGCATAGCATCTTAATTAAACAACGCACATGTAAAACTGTATTACCCAGCCATACGAATGACTTATGAGTCACTATACTGAACAAAGTCAAGCTTGAAAGACTTGGTGTAAACACAGCGCACTAGATATTATTCTTATATAAAATATCATTTCGTTTTCTGTAGCAGTCTTGGATGTATAATGCAGACTTATGTATACGTTTGTCTGTGAGCATAAGTTATTATCTATTTCACGCGTTTCGGTAGATTAGCGTGAAATATTTGTCTTTCGCGTAACGAGTTGTAAAGAGTTATTACATTAGACGCGTACAGGTTTCTTTATGGTGGGTTTTTGGTCAGGGTTTGCACGGGTAATTCAGGTTATATGTATCATGTATAGTGGTTACGTGTCTTTTTGTAGTCATTCTACCAGACGACACAGCCGGAGCAGCATCTTATAATTCCTTTTTGTCGTTATCTCTGTGAAATATTGCTTATGTTGGCATATATAAGTAGGTGAATGTGAAGATCACCATAACGCATATGTTCCGAGAACCGTTTTCTCTTTTTACGTTTAAGCTTTGCTGATTCTGTTTGGTGTGGTCGTGTGGTACTATTGTCTTGTAAGACTGTTCCAGATCGATTACGCGATGCAGATTCAGTTCACTTGGATGTTTATTCCTAGGAAGAACTTTAGATTCGCATACAGAGAATGAACCTGTCGTTGTGACATGCATTTCTGATACAGGTACAGGTTTCCATAGTTTTTTCCCGGTATAAGTTAATTCTTCATAAAAAAAAAAAAAAAAAAACAAAGAGAAAATAAAAGGGTTTTATCTATGGTTTTTCCTGGGCGAGCTTGTCACGTTCTGTATGTGAATATTTGTATCGTATATTTCTGATTGAATACTTCTCTTTCTGTGTTACTATTTGCTTCACGGTAAAATTCAGTGTAGAGCCAGAGACAGGCTATACTTATTACCAGGAACTAGTTCTATACTTAAGTAGGATTTACCATGTGTGTAATTCCAGATTACGGTGGATTCCAGAATATTTCTTTTATGCCTTGTCTCTTGTTCCAACTACAAATTCATGTATTTCTGTATAATTGCCTAATCCCTATTGCCCTATGTTCTTGTCAATGAAATTCATCATTTATCATTTCTTGTTATCGCTGCTCTCTTGTCCATTAAAGCGACCGTCTGATATTGCAAAATGGAGTTTGTGTTTTCGTTTGATTTTAAGTGTAGAAAAGACATACTTGTACAAACAGTATAGACCAAAATCAGACGGCACAGAACGTTCATACCTCATCTTGGATCTTCACTGCATGTTATGCCAAGACATTTTATTCAGGAGCTGCCTGGAAACAACGATTATGAGTATTTTTTCCACAACTAAAAAGTTTGGCTTTATTTCTTTGGCGATTTTACAGTTATCTGTTTTGAAAGTCTAGAGAACTTTTATTAGATGGACAGTGGAAGCCCGTATTCAAACTTTACTTACTTGCCTCTAAGTCCTGTCGGCTCAGTATGTAAGGGTCTTGTGCTACGATGCCTGCATCGACTGGAATTGACAATTAAGCATATAGTAACGTGAACACAAGGAGATAAAAGGTTTTTATCTTAATTCTTTATTAACCCATTACCACACAATCCCTACTTTTGACGACCCTGAGAAAGAAGCTTTTAGAAAACATTGTGTGAAAAGGAGAAAATGCTGGTAACCAGCATTTTCTCCTTTTCCCACAATGTTTTCTACCCTTCCCAAAACAATTTTCAAATTTTCAGTCACGTTATTTTGTCGTCTGCAAATGCTTTCGATTTGGACAGGCCTAAAATTTTGTCGTTTGGTAATGAGTTAAACAACAAAATTTTAGATTGGTCCAAATTGAAAGCATTTGAAGACCACAAAATAAAGGTGACTAAAGAATTGAAATTTGTCTTAGGAAAGGTAGAAAACATTGTGGGAAAAGGAGAAAATGCTGGTTACCAGCATTTTCTCCTTTTCCCATAATGTTTTCAAAAGGCTTCTTTCACAGCGGTGTTAAAAGGTGGAATTGTGTGGCAAAGGGTTAAAGACCTAGCCGATCGAGCGGACGATATGGATCCAAGATCAGACTGCGCGTTCTCTGCAGTCCGATCTTGATCTTTGTCGTCCTTAAACGCTGTTTATAGCTACAGCGCTGGAAGGGAATAAGTATATAAGTATTAAAAGTGTAGAAAAAAAATTACAATCCTAGGTTTTAAAGACTAACTCTTCACCAGACGAAAAATTCTAGCCTTGTCCAAATTGAAAGCATTTGCAGACGTCAATTCAAATGTGTCTCAATTAATTGAATTTGATCTTGATAGGGTAGAAAACATTGTGGGAAAAGGAGAAAATGCTGGTTGTTACCAGCAGTTTTTTCCTTTTCTCATACTGTTTTCAAGAGGCTTCTTCCCTAAAGGGCGTTAAAAGTCGCTATAGTGTGATACACGGTTAATAAGAGCTTCGCAAAGCGGCGCATTATGTCTACACCCAAAGGGGCTTGTTAGTGAAATGGCTTAACCCTTTCCCAAACAATCCCTGTTTTTTACGGGTCTGGAATAGTAGCCTTTTGAAAACATCGTGGGAAAAGAAGAAAATGCTGGTAACCAGCATTTTCTCCTTTTCCCACAACGTTTTCTATCCTATTATAGACGGAAATCATCTTTTCAGCAAGACTTGAATTGTCGTCTGCAAATGCTTTCAATTTGGTCTAGTCCAAAAGTTTGTTGTTTGGGTAAGGGTTAAAGTCTAGAAGGCCTGCAGATATCCAAATGCTACAAATCACATGCACAACATACAGATTCATTGTGGTAAGCTTGAACTTATTCCGATGAAAACTGTAAGATGACAAAAAATTACTAACGGACGGACGGAGAGACGGACGACCGGAGCCATAACATAATACGACTCTTCGGGCGTATTAAAAAAGTTATACAGGTACAGTACAACCTGTATTCAGAGACCACTCAAGTGAAGTACTGAAATTGGTCTCTTACAGCAGGTGGACGGACGGACGACCGGAGCCATAACATAATACGACTCTTCAGGCGTATTAAAAAAGTTATACAGGTACAGTACAACCTGTATTCAGAGACCACTCAAGTGAAGTACTGAAATTGGTCTCTTACAGCAGGTGGTCTTTAAATAAAGGTTATATTAGGTTAATGTTAGAAGGGTTGTTGTATCAAAATACTGGTCTCTTAAAGCAAGTGGTCTCTTAATACAGGTGGTCCCTAACACAGGTTTAACTGTACGCATATTTGACAAACATAGCTTTATTATAGGCCAGCGCTTCGGTCTCTCATACCACAGGCTCTATTTTCGAGTATTACAGTTAATTATAAGGCACCCCAATTCGGATTCCAGTACCATCGCCTTTCATCGTCGAAGAAACGTACGGGTTCGGCTAAGACTCGGGTAAATCCGTAATCGATTGGCCGACAGATGCTGGTTCCCCTCATCGATTACGGATCACCCGAGTCTTAACTTAATCCGTGCGATGAAGGGCGATATTACACGAATCCCATTAACCCTTTCCAAACAAGCCCTGGTTTTCACGTGTCTGCGGTACAAGTCTTTTGAAAACACTGTGGGAAAAGGAGAAATTGCTCATAACAAGCAATTTCTCCTTTTCCCACAGTGTTTTTTTTCCCTTTTTGAGAATTTTCTGCCATTTTCTCCAAATCTAAAATTGTCGTCTGCAAACTCTTTCGGTTTGGAAGGGTCCACAATCTATCGTTTGGGAAAGGGTTAAGGTGCCCCATCTTTCAGGATGGTCAACGTTTGCAGCTATCCACCTCTTCATAGGACAAACATGTATATCTAGAGGAAATAATCGTAGAGATCAATAGATAGGCCCAGAAATTATAAAACTTGTTGCATATATTATAACAGGGAATAAAATAGTTATCAAACTTTTTCACACACTCCCAAATTTTATCGCCCCAAGGGAAAACAATGTCTGAAGACTTTGCGAGAAAAAGGAGAAGAAGCTTATGTCCAGAATTTTCTCGTTTTTTGCATAATGCTTCCTACACTTTTTAAGACAAAGCGCACCGATTGAGCTGTATAGATTCTTTCGCCTGCAAACAATTCGAACATGGACTGGTCTGAAACATTTATTTTAGATAGAATATTAGACAGGTAAAACTTACCCAGTGACACAGTTAGGAAGAGCTGCGTGACGAAAATTTGGAAATACATCCTCTGTTAAAAAAAAAGATATTTAGCTTTTCCTATCTTCAAAAAATTCAACAATTTTCTAACAAATCCCTAACCCTTAACTCTTTACCCAACAACAAAATCTTAGGCTAGTCCAAATTGAAAGCAATTGCAGACGACAAAATAAATTTGACTCTAAAGTTGAAACTTTACTTTTCAAGTATGAAAAACAACAAAGGGCAATAACTCAAAAATTAAGCAAGCAAGAGTTATTAATTCTGCACTGCACTCCCCCTCGGTGAGATCTATCCACCCTTGAAATTTCATAACCCTAGCTATTATAGTTATGGAGATATGCTCCAGACAAAATTCAAGTATGAAAAACAACAAAGGGCAATAACTCAAAACTTAAGCAAGCAAGAGTTGTGATTTCTATGCACTGCACCCCCCCCTCTATAAGATCTATCCACCCATGAAATTTCATAACCCTAGCTAGTATAGTTTTGGAGATATGCTCCAGACAAAATTCAAGTATGAAAAACAACAAAGGGCAATAACTCAAAAATTAAGCAAGAAGAGTTACGATTCTTGTGCATTGCACTTTCCCTTGATTAGACCTATCCACCCATGAAATTTCATAACCCTAGCTAGTATAATTTTGGAGATATGCTCCGGGCAAAATTCAAGTATGAAAAACAACAAAGGGCAATAACTCAAAAACTAAGCAAGCAAAAGTTATGATTCTTGTGCACTGCACCCCTCTTCGATGAGATCTATCTACCCATGAAATTTCATAACCCTAGCTAGAATGTTTTGGAGATATGCTCCGGACAAAGAACTGGACGCCGCCCGCCCGCCCGGACGCCCGACCGCCACGGGTGATCCCATAATACGTCCTGTCTTCGACGGGCGTATAAAAAAATCTTCATGTGAGGTGTCATTCAGAGGAATTTTCGAACATTTTCGAATTATGGGTAGTAATACACTAACAGATAAAGATTAAAAACGATGATTTCTTTTTTTGCTTTCAGTGAGATTTTCAAAGCACTGACAGTACTTTTGATGAGCTGAAAGTTTGCATTTTGCAAGATGGAATCACCGAAGTAATTAAAGAGTTACGGTTAGGGAAGGCCCCAGGTAGTGATGAATTACTGAATTCGTACCATAAAGTAACTTTAGACATAATTTCACCATATTTGTGAGCTATTCCAGATTCAGTATCCTACCCTAATGCGTAGGTAGAAGGTACTGTATTTCCATTTTTTTAGAAGGGAGTCCCGGAAATTGTTTCTGATTATAGAGGTAATACAATCCTCAGTAACTTAGTTACTTTAGTAAAATTTTTACCGGTTTATTACAAAACAGAATAAGTAAATGGAGTGACGAAAATAACATAATCTCTGATGCTCAGCTTGGCTTCAGGGAAAAAAGCGTATCGGCCAAATGATGTATTTGAAAATAAAAGCAAAAGTTCGTAGACACAATTTATACTTTGACTTCGTCTCCAAAAATGTGGGTCTTTTGTAAGAAGAAAAAATGCTGTCGATTTTACTTTCCCTTTTCCTTGAGCATTTATGATTTATTATAATTAGAGGCAATCGAGGGAGGTTGTATGTAAATAATTGATTTACATAAATATATGATTATAGCCCTATTACTTTTTGATGCTGGTGATAAAGTTCTTTTGGCAAAATCAATTGAATAAGTCGTAAGATTATTTTGAATTATCCCTTTCCCAAACAACAGAATTTTAGACAGGTCCAAAGTCAAAGCAGTTGCAGATGACAAAATGAACGCAAGTCAAAAATTAAAATTCGTTTCCAAAAGGGTAGAAAACATTGTGGTAAAAGGAGAAAATGCTGGTTACCAGCATTTTCTCCTTTTCCCACAATATTTTCAAAAGGCTTCTTTTCCAGGGCCGTAAAAACAAGAGCTTGTTTGGTAAAGAGTTATACGCTTTAAAGGAGAAAAACAAAAAAAGGTAGATGTCTCAGAAAACGAGGGCAGATAAAAGTAAGTGAAAATTGGTGGAATGGCGGAGAGGTTATCGTTGCCAAATTCATTTATTTTGGTACTGTCTTGTACTATACTGGTAATTTTAGCACTAAATTTGAATTTATTCAAGGTAAAGCTTAAAAGCACTCAATGTAAAAGAATATGTTAATTAAGAATATGGGTTTCCCATGATAACATGATACAGTTATTTGATTCTGTTAGTTCAATTCAAAAAAATATGGCAGTGAAGTTTGGGGGTTTTCCAAAGCAAATTTGAATTTTCTCAAGAGGTCATTATATATATCACAAGAAATACCTCAAGTCAAGCAGTTTACGGCGAATTAGGAAGAATGCAACTTAACATTACTTGTTATAAACGCTTACTCAAATATTGGTTTAAGCTGGTAAATGTTAATATTAATGAAAAACAAAAATCCTTTCAAAAGTTTACGTATTGTGAAAAGCAGATGTCGAATCTGGAAAATCATACTGGCTTTCTAATATAAAAGATTTATTGGAACACTATGGATTCAAAGATGTTTGGCTGAACTCTTATTGTTAAAATACAAGCAGTTTCCTCTGTACTTCTGAACAACGTGTTTTAGACTTTTTCAAGCAAACTTGGCATGAAAATATGGAGAAAACGGAATCGGTATACTCATACGAGCATTTCAAAACAGACTTTGGCTCTGAAGAAAACTGTTTTAAAAAAAATTACCTAAAGAAGGAAGAATTTGCCTTTCAAAACTAAGTAT
Organism: Tridacna crocea; assembly: GCA_943736015.1. NCBI lineage: Eukaryota > Metazoa > Mollusca > Bivalvia > Cardiida > Cardiidae > Tridacna > Tridacna crocea. The sequence goes on from OX031069.1 coordinate 26,311,149, forward strand.
GTCATTTCATAATTCAAAAATAGAAGCAGGGGGGTATGGGATGGTTAAAGGTGTAACAAGTGAAAGGTGTTGTATGTAATGTAATACCCATGATATTTAGGATGAACACGATTTTATTTCAATCTGTCCCATACGGAACTGAGAAATACATATATACACAAAAAAGCAACTTTTACAAAAGTTTGTATTTTAATGTCATTAGAAAACCACAATGAAATAAAAAAAAGTTAGCAATATTTTACTAAGGCCTTATCGTAAAGAAATCTATCGTAGGTCCTACAGTATCTTTGACAAGTTTATTATAAAAAACAAACACTTTCTACCAGTAACAATAAAATTAATAACATTAATTTGTTATAACTTCCATTTGAGTATTATTCAACTATTCGTCAGTGTTATTCTTCGATATGATTGATGTTTCTCTGTGCACATGTTTTTGTCATCACCTAACGACACGTCTTTAGCACTGTATGATAAGTAACATTTCATTTAACTTTTCTTCGCAAATTTGTTTTATAATACTTACGAATCAATCCATTACGATAGTAACTATTATTACCATATGTCAATGTTGTATTTTAATGATGAGACACTGTATGTACAAGTTGTAATAAATCTTTGTCTTTCTATGCCTGTGTCTTATTTTATTACATGATTAGCACATCGACTTTCAAATATTGTCATACTTTTTGAAAAGGGGGCTTAATGCATCTGCAAAAAGTATATTCAAAGGCTAGCGTTATATGATTTTAGTCAACCCGATAGATAAAAATGAAAAGCACATATAAACACTTATGTAAGATAATCTATTAAAATAATAATAAAGATATGAGCACCACATGCGATGCCAACGTCTGGCTATAGTTGCCTGATTTTCAGTGAAAAGCCCAAGTCGAAAACGGAGCATAATAGTGTCAAAAATGGTTTGAAGGTTCTTTTTTCCAGTTGATGGTTAACAACTGGTCCGTGTTTGAAGTAACTATCTTCAGTAGTAACAGATATGTTATACAATGTCTTCTTCCTCTTTACACGAAGCAGATGACCACGATGCAGACGAAGACAGATCTACGACAAACAGCTCGACGTTTTCTTGGAAAACAGTTGTGTAAATAATAATAACAATTATAAAATAATAATATAATAATCTTTATCTAAACATGTTGAGAGAGAGAGAGAGAGAGAGAGAGAGAGAGAGAGGAGAGAGAAGAAAAATAGTAGATGACCGTATCTTTGTTAAATACCCTGCAAGAATAAATCGTATAGACTGAACGATTCATCAAACTTTAATGTTATAAATTAGGGGCGTTTTGTTTTTTTCTGCTCAACTAAATTTGTTAAACAAGTCTAAAATACAAAAAAAGATTCATTCTAACATGACAGGCGACATTGGCTCTATAAACACAGTGCAAGGAAAACGTGGTAAAATCTGCGACAATCCTTGTAGTGACGTCATTCAATGAATGAGTTATTCAATGGAACATAATCTTCATCCGCGTTTTTACTCTTAGTTTGAACTTGTTTTCCTTTCATTAAGAATTGGCCAAGTTAGAATCGAAATAATCTTCTTTCTATCGTGGTATATCGTTCAATAAACCACGTTGTGAGTTATGAGGCGCAATGAATAACCCACTCGGGCTATCGCCCTCGTGGATTATTTATTGTGCCTCATAACTCACAACTGTGGTTTATTGAACGATATACCACGATAGAAAGAAGATTATTTCTTAATTAACACGCGTCACCTAACGCGATAAACCATATTGGAGCCTTAATAGTGCATTTAGTAGGCCTTCGTTACAGTGAACAGAAAAAAAGTCTTATTTCTTTGTTTAATGACTTTTTCAAAACTGTTTCAGTTATGGTTGGGCGGCAAATGCAAGTATCCATGCTTCCCTTGTGTTTCTTTTTACCTCTCATTTGAACAACATTCTCTACAAGCCACTAGTTTTTTCAAGCCACTAGTCGCTTTCCAGCGTCACACAAATAGGAACCTTCTGGTAACTACGAAACGTAAGTAATGGTTAACAGCATTTTCTTCTTTTCCTACCGTATTTTTGAAAGGCTTGTCTCTCAGGGTCGTAAAACCAGGGATTGCTTGGGAAAGGGTTAAGTCAGTAATTTAAGTCATTCTTAGCACAATTCTTGTCATTAAATGTTAAAGAAACTGGCTATAAATAAGTCTATAGATGTATGCAGATTGCTGTGCCAATATTTTAATCGTTATCCGTTGACTCTTGTCCGAAAGATTCGCAATGCGGGAGAAAAACCCACCTCTATCTTGGAAAGCAAGTCACACTTAGATTTCTGAATTCGGCAAACGAAAATCTTCACTTTTGTTGGATCATACATTCATAAATTATGTTATTATATACCAGTAAATTTTCCCGATTCTGTCATTTTCCAATAAAATGTCAATAATTGCAAAATGTTGTTGCTGAAAATTGCAGATATTTAACAAAAGGAATTTTATGTTACAGTAACTTTTCTGGTGCTTGTATTTACCTCTCGCTGCGTAATAAGAAAATTTTGACACCGAGTTCGACCATCATTATCTCCCACTAGATGGCAATTTGCAAATACAAGTCTATAATAATTTGGGCATTCTGGGTACAGAAGTGGAGTAATTTTTCAAAAGAACAACCGTTACTTTGAATTTCAAACGGATATAAACTTTTACTCAATAAAACTCTACCTGGTGCGATTCGTTCAGCTATGATCAGCTGGGATGTAACCTATGCACCGACCATTTATTATATATGGAGTGCAACACGCGAAAAGGGTCATTCGGACATTTGCGTAAAGTGTCGTCTCTGATCAGCGTGTGCAGTCCGCACAGGCTAATCCAAAACGACACTTTCCGATTTTATGTGATTTTCTGTTTTACGCAAGTCTACTGTAACACAAAATCTAATGTAGTCGTAAAGTGCCGTCCGGGATTAGCCTGCGCGGACTGCGCAGGCTAATCCGGGACGACACTTTACGCAAATGTCTGAATGCACCTTTTCGCGTGTTGCACTCAATATCATAACAGACCCAACAGGCTTGGGTAATGCACATGTACTCGGTGTGCCTTGTTGATATATTGTTAGATACTGTGCACTGAAACCCTTTACCACACAATCTCGAGTTTTAATGATATTCCAGAAAAAAGATTTGAAAATATTTTAGGAAAAAAATGGAAACCAGCCATTTCTCCTTGTCCCATAATATTTTTTAAACACATTCAAAGTTAGCAAAGGCTTTTAGTTAAGTTAAAACTTTTGTCGTCTTAAAAGCTTTGACACCAGGGGATTTCGGTTCTGAACTCCATGATGGGCAGAGTCAACCCGTGTGACCTTTAGAACTTACCCAACCAATTATTATGCAGAGCATTCTTAGTTTTATTCGCCAGAATTTCTAAATTTGAAATTCACCCTAAATAACTAACATGAAATTTTTTATTCAATAGTAGTAACACAATTTCTAATTGGCTAAAGGAAATGATTTGGCCAAGCAGAAGCTGCCTTACTTTTAAATGTAGAAAACGCAGAAACAGACAAAGGATATATTTAGGAATGCTCGGTGGGCTCGTATTCACCAACCATTCTTAAGAACGTTCTGTGTCTTATTCTCCAAAATTTTCTGCACCATTCGGTTTAGCCAATCAGAGGTTGTGTTACTTACAAATTAAGAAAACTATGGAGAATGAGACAAAGAATATTCTTAAGAAAGCTCGGTGAATACGGGACCTGATTATGGTCTCTGTGAGGACTTAATTCACATTCGGTGTAAAATAAATATATCTAAACAATATATAGAGAAAGTCCTTGGCGAATGCATGTGAAAATATTGGCCTAAAAGAGAAAATTCTTGTTTGAATGGCTCTTTATAAGTATAATTATGGTCTATTACGTGAAAAAATCATTTCTCGAGTGTACAGTATTTATTCTTTCAGCGCATAATATTCAATGGCTGATACTACTGTTTTCTGAAGTCCCAAAAGATTTTTATGTCTTGGACTTGACTAAATCAATGGCCGGTATGGATTTAAGGTCAGACTGCTCGTTCTGTTCAATCTGATCTTAATCTATATTGTTTATAAAGCCCTCCCTTTTCGCCTTTAAGTCCAAAATGTTAAAGCAATATATTAGCGGAGAAAAAGAATTCTTACCTGGATTTCTAGAATTCAAAATCGTAGTTACGAGTTGATGCAAACGCACATCAACGTACCGAAATGAAACAATGACCGTTTGTTTTAATCGTCGAACTGTTTTGCTGTCAAATTAGCCTTTAATATTCTTATATAGGCTGTCAGGGCCGTCACGCCTTCCTGGCCGAGGGCGTAACGACTCTTTCAGATTCGGCCCCCGGGGATAAAAAATGATGTATCCATACTAATTGTCGTCGCTAAATTTTGACGTGTTTTTTCCCTTATTTGTGCCTTTAGACCTAGGAAGGCTGAGTATTCTGTGTTCATAATCATTCACCGAGAATGTTCTTTGCCTTATTTCTCCAGAAGTTTCTAAATTTGAAAGTAACATACCTTCTAAATGGCTAAACCGTTTGGTATAGCCAATCAAAAATTATGTAACTTTTAAATTTAGAACATCTTGTTGTTTTAGAATTCAAAAACTTTGATTTTTTCACCGAAATTGTAGATCTAGAAGTGGGAGGATCGTGAGCGTTACAGTGCATTTGCATTAGTATGGGGTGGGGGCGGAAATTTAGTAGACTAATGGACGTTGCATATTTTTTACGTTTAAATCAAGATGATCGTTTCTTTTTCTCATTTATGCCATAAAGCTGGTCTAAAAATCATAAAACCGATGCACCCATCTTGCGAGATAATGAATACTTGGGAGATTTTTTTTTCGTCCGGCCACGAATTGATTATTCTATGAAAATGAATATTCTCTGAAACCCTACGAAAAGGATTTTGATTGGACAATTACCATCTGGGCACGTGATAATAATTTGTGGCCAAGGTGGTGTTCAGTTGTTGACGCAAGACATTCTTATCTTATGTTGCCTACATGTTGTCATAGTTGTATGTTTCTACATTTATATTTTGGTCTTAAATGCATCAGAGCTGTTTTATAATGAAGGTAGTGAAAATGTTACCCACCACGCAAAAAGGCACCATCTGGGAATTCTGCACATCAATAAGATGAAAATAGATCAACGATAGCGCAGGTCAGTTTAAGATGATAATTCAAAAATGATTGTACAACAAGGTACAATAACCACTTTTCGTACAGAAAATGTCATTAAAGCGAAAAGTGTCAACTCTGGTCAGACGGCGCAATTCGCGCAGTCTGACCACAGTTGACGCTTTTCGCAGTTCCCTGAAGGTCACAAATACATGAGCCTACTCTTGGAAATTTGGGTTTTATTGTGCCTACGTAATGAACGATACTTAGCGAGTTATTAATAACTATGTATTCATAAAATCCATTTTGCATATAACCAACAGATTCATAGGGTAAACTTATCTTTTGACATGCAGAAAATTGACCGATACCAAAGATTGTCGACCCAAATCAACCTCTGAAAAATGCGTAGGATGACCTTGGTCTATGCTTATTTTCTTATTGATTATTACGGGAGACCACTCCTTTATGCATGGCTTCAACCTGATTTACATACAATATTTAACAACTGCGTTAGAGAGATATCTGTTTGGCTCAGTGGTTATGGTATTGGTTTTTTTAAACCTCGAAAAAATTTTCGAGGATATTTGTCCGTCATGGGTTTGAATCCCTCCACCTGCAATTTGTATTTCAGATAAGCATTTGTTCACTTGTTTTCTTGTAGCGAACTTTCATGTTCGTATAAGTTGGGGGCACGTCCGGGATTGGCCACTGAGCCATGAATCCCATTTGTTGTCCAAAATCGAACTTTGTGCCTATAATAGAGCTTTGAGTTATCAATAAAGGATGACTTTCACCCTTTACTCCATAGATATTCATTTCTACGCATTGCTTGTAGGAGCCTTTGGAAAACATTGTGACAAAAGGTGAAATTGCTCGTCACGAGCAATTTCACCTTTTGCCAAAATGTCTTCTATGCTATCAAAAGGTGTCATATACACATAAGAAACAGCTTAATCCTTGGTGTTATGTAAGGTTGATTAGAGATAACATAGAAATGCCTTATGGGGTTAAGAGGGGATGTGTAACTGGAGACCACTCCTTCATGCATGGCTTCGTCATTTGAACACAATACCTAACAACTGCGTTAGAGAGATATCTCTTTGGCTTAGTGGTTATGGTATATTGGTCTTTAAAACTTCGAAAAACGAGGATATTTGACCGTCATGGGTTCGAATCCCGTCAGCCATGCATTTGTTGCGAACTTTCATGTTCGTAAGCCCCCTTTTCACATAGCATAACTCATTCGCCTTGCAACTGTCTAGGTTCAGCTAAAAGATTTCAAATATTTCAGTAGTTAAGGGATAACAAAGAAAAGAAGAAGAAAAAAAAAACAGATAATGAAACATCTGAACACCAAAGACTAAAGTACTAGATAACATAAGATTGATAAAGATAAAAGATAGATACATGTAGTTCGGTTTGAAATGTGCATCCACATAAAAACGAACGCTCTGAAACATTTAGATCGAAAGTAGAATTGAAAAGTTTAAAGTAGGTATAAATTGAATTTTTTCTCATTGCTTTTGAAATACTTTCGCTGTATTCCTTGTTGCGACTGAGCAATAACTATGTCATTTTCCCACAAAATGACGAAGCAGTGCAAATTCCGGCAAGTACTCCGGCTGCTTTTGCCGGTGTAATGCAGAGAAATGGCCCTCTCCTACAAAAATTACCAATGAGTCATTTCAATACGTAGAATAATGACCCATGGGTCATTATTCTACTTAGAAAAATGACCATTTGGGACCCATGGGTCATTATTCTAATTAGAGAATTGACCCTCTTGGTAATTTCTCTACGTAGAATAATGACCCGGGTCAATCCTCTACGTAGTGAAATGACCCATGGGTCATTTTGTAGGGGAGGTCATTTCTATGCACTACACCGGCTTTATGCCATGCAATGCCTTTACGTGAGAACTGGAACCTCAAGAACTATAATTCAGTGGCGAAAAATAATAGTTCAACTGTTGGTTTTATGTGATAGGAGAAAAATCCTTATGGGTATATTACACTAGGAACAAGGGAAATTCAGTCATAAATCTTAATTCAATTGGAATTCCGTGTTTTGCAAGGCTGTATTCACAACCATCTATTTTAAACACTTTGTTTCATGAAGTAATTAATTAACCCTGTACTAAACAAACCCTTTCGTTCCGACATAGCGTAAGAAAGCGTTTGGAAACATCTTTGGAAAGGGAGAAAATGTATTTTACCAGACATTTTCCTTTTCCTACAACGTATTTTGCCTTTTAAAGGGCATATTTCAATAAGAATCTAGTAATCACATTTAATTTGTCGTTCGTAAATACCTAGATTTTTGAAGTCAGAGATTTTGTCACGGTTTTTGTGAAAGGTTAAAGGCCCCAAATTTCAGATGAATAATAGGTAGGAGTTGACAGAGAGACTACTTTAAAGGCGTATGGAAATCATGTTTTGATTGATTTTAGTTTAAATCTATGATGACATTCTTCACGACAGTGACTGATGAAAATATTTTGTATTAAGTTGTAACAAAACTAACAACAAGGTTTGATCCATTACGATATATTAGACTGGTGCTAGATATGACCAACTTCTTAGCTATAAGTACTGAGGAAAAATTGTAAACAAAAAGGAACCCGTCTTTCTTGATCCCTTAACCCTTTACCAAACAATCTCTTGTTTTCACGATCCTGGTAAGGAAGGCTTTTGAAAACATTGTGGGAAAAGGAGAAAATGCTGGTTAACCAGCATTTTCTCCTTTTTCCCGAATTGTTTTCTACCCAATCAGAGAGCTCAAGTTCATTGACGAGATTTTGATTCTGTAAAAGTTTCTGAAATAGAAAGAGTCCAACATTCGACGTTTAGGAAAGGATTAAGCTGTTATTGGTGACTGTTTTTTTTTAAAACATTTTTCGAACAATGTAGACCTATTTAAGACTATACAGAATGTACACGTCTGATGTTGAATCTGCTCTGTCCGATTTGGAGAATTTCATAACATTAACCCTTCTCCTGCTGGATAAATTCAGTGAAACTTTTCAAACCATTAGCAAAAACCCAGACTATGCTATTTCAAGTACCTTTTTTAAAGAAAATATCTCGTTATCGGACAGAGTAGATCCAAGATCAGACTGCACGTTCTGTGCAGTCTGATCTTGGATTTACGCTGTCCGCAAAAGGTCAGTAAGTCGCGATAAGCAGCTTAAGGATTAAAAGTTTCGAATGATAAATTACAACTTGAGATACTCATTTGAATTATTAGCAGCCTAACTTCTCACTAAACCACAAAATTTTACATTTGTCCAAATTGAATATATCTGCAGACAACAAAACAATTTTTACTCAAAGTTTGAAACTCGTTTTGAGAAAGGTACAGAACCTTGTGGGAAAGAATTGTTTTTCTTCTTTTCCCACAATGTTTTCCAAAAGCCCCTTTCAGCAGGGTCGCTAAAACTGCTTAGCAAGGGGTTAGGAGTTTATCATATGGAAGATATTCAGGGATGAGGATCTTGCAAGCACACAACTGTTGTTCTTCTTACATTTTTCTTACAAAGATTAGTCGTTGAAAGGGCGAGATAAGTTGTATTCGCATAGAAAAAGGGTTATTCGCTGTTTTTTACCTCATTAACCCATTACCACACAATCCCTACTTTTGACGACCCCGAGAAAGAAGCCTTTAGAAAACATTGTGGGAAAAGGAGAAAAAAGCTGGTAATCAGCATTTTCTCCTTTTCCCACAATGTTTTCTACCCTTTACACAACAAATTTCAAATTCTCAATTACTTTTATTTTGTCGTCTGCAAATGCTTTCGATTTGGACAAGCCTAAAATATTGTCGTTTGGTAATGAATCAACAAATTGTTTGTATCACTTTTTTCCCCCAAAATAAACAAAGCTTGTTGTGTATGTGAGTCAACTCTGTGAAAAGGGGGCATAATGTATCTGCGAAAAATATCAACAAAGATCAGCCTGTGCATTCTACACAGACTGACCTGGAGCGATACTTTTCGCTACTGTTCAGTTTTCTCTCTGTCCACAGACCAGTCTACGTCATGATTAAGTCGTTTGTTGAAATAAGTTACTATCATGGATCACTAGGTATGTGAACACGTGCTTGGTTTTATGTATCACGTAGATGCATTAAACCTCTTTTTGCCAGAGCACTGCTAATATCTATATATTTATCATTTCATGGTGACATGTCACTCTTTTTTATGCAGGAGTGCACGGGGCTTGTGTCACGTACAGTGTGATCAATGTGTTAGACCCTGGGTTCGATATTAACCTGAGGCGCAATAAACATTATTTTGGTATTATTATATCGGCAGCTCACTTTTCATGTACCGTCGGAGGTTAAACGATACGAAGCGGGAACATTGCAGCGCCTTGTCTAAGGGCGCCGCCATATAAACCCAGCGCTCAAATAATCAGTTTTTGAGTCATACTTTGTCAGCAGGGGGCTTAATGCGTCTGCAAAACACTGCAGCCCGTGCAGGCTGATCTAGGTTGAAACCTTCAAGTTGCTGTCGGGCATGTCGAAGGACTGTTCTTATGATTCCGTCACATCTTGGACAAAATGGATTCTTTGGATCCATAATTACGTTATTACTTGCTTACTATTATGCATAACGGCGATGTATTAAATCCCCTTTTAGCACAACAAGACACATTTACATGTGACCCATTACAGAAAAAGGGACCTTCTGGAAACAGCGAAAAGTGTCAACCCTGGTCAGCCTGCGCGAATCGCGCAGGCTGACCAGGGTGAACACCTTTTGCCTTAATGACATTTTTTTGAATGAAAAGTGGTCATTGTGCATTGTTATACAATCATTTTTGAATTATTAGCTTAAACTGACCTGCACTAGTTATCGTTGATCTGTTTTCATGTAATTGGTGTACAGAATTCCAAGATGGCCCCTTTTTGTGTGATGGTCACATATGATATCAAATATTGCAAGTATTTGTAGAATTTTCCACACTGAAAGCATTTGTAGAATTTTCCACATTGAAAGCATTTGTAGAATTTTCCATATTGTAAACATATTGAAAACATTTGTAGACTTGTTTATATTGAAATCACTTTTAGCTTTATCCATAAGGAAAGATTTTTAGCTTTATCCATATTGAAAACGTTTGTAGAGTTATTCATATAGAAAGCATTTTTAGCCTTATACATATCGATAGCAGTTTTAGCTTTATCCGATGAAAGCATTTTTAGCTTTATCCATATTAAAAGCATTTGTAGCCTAATTCATATTGAAAGCATTTACGCTTTGTCCATAGCAAAACATTTTTAAATTTATTCATATTGAAAGCCTTTGTAGCTTTATGCACATTGAAAGCATTTTTAGCTTTATCCATATTGAAAGCGTTTGTAGCTTTATCCATACTGAAAGGTTTTGTAGCTTTATCCACATTGAAAGCGTTTTTAGCTTTATCCATACTGAAAGCGTTTATAGCTTTATCCATACTGAAAGCGTTTGTAGCTTTATCCACATTGAAAAGGTTTTTAGCTTTATCCATTATGAAAGCATTTGTAGCATTATCAATACTGAAAGCATTTGTAGCTTTATCCATTTTGAAAGTTTTTTAAGCTTTATCGATTTTGAAAGCATTTGTAGCTTTAACCATACCGAAAGCATTTGTAGCTTTGTCCACATTTAAAGCATTTGTAGCTTTATCCATTTTGAAAGCGTTTGTAGCTTTATTCACATTGAAAGCATTTTTAGCTTTATCCACATTGAAAGCATATGAAACTTTATCCATACTGAGAGCATTTGAAGCTTTATCCATTGTGAAAGCTTTTTCAGCTTTATCAATACTTAAAGCATTTTCGCTTTATCCATACTGAAAGCATTTTAGCTTTATTTATACTGAAAGCATTTGTAACTTTATCCACATTGAAAGTATTAATGTAGACTTATCCATCCTGAAAGCATTTCTATCTTTATCCACATTGAAAGTATTTTTAGCTTTATCCATGCTGAAAGCGTTTGTAGCTTTATCCATTTTGAAAGCATTTTTAGCTTTATCCACACTGAAAGCGTTTGTAGCTTTATCCATACTGTAAGCGTTTGTAGCTTTATCCATACTGAAAGCGTTTGTAGCTTTATCCGTTTAAAAAGTTCTTTTTAGCTTCATCCGTACTCAAAGCATTCGTAGCTTTATCCATACCGAAAGCATTTGTAGCTTTATCCATACCAAAAGCGTTCGTAACTTTATCCATACCGAAAGCGTTCGTAGCCTTATCCATACCGAAAGCGTTTGCAGCTTTATCCATAATGAAAGCGTTTGTAGCTTTATCCATAATGAAAGCGTTTGTAGCCTTATCCATAATGAAAGCGTTTGTAGCCTTATCCATACCGAAAGCGTTTGTAGCTTTATCCATAATGAAAGCGTTTGTAGCTTTATCCGTACTGAAAGTATTTTTACCTTTTGCCATTTTGAAAGCATTTCTAGCTTTACCCATATTGAAAGTATTAATGTAGACTTATCCATATTGAAAGCATTTGTATACCACAAATTAAATGTGGACAAAATAATGACTTCTATCTTCAAAATGGCAGAAAACATTGTGGAAAAAAGAGAAAAGAAGGTTAGCAGCATTTTCTCCTTTTCTTAAATCGTTCTAAGAAGGCTTTCCCTCCAGAATAGTTAAACATTGCATTCTCTAGTTAAAGGTGACCAGCGTGTATCGAAGTGGAAATTACTTTTGCTCCTTTCTGCAATTTTCTTGCTTGTGACCTTTCATAACTGTCCAAAATGACAAATTTTTAGACTCGAAAGTTACAAACAAACGTGGTTAAATTATTAGATTACTATACGAAATGCTGAAAAAACTGTGGAAAATGTTTGTGATATGTTTACCAGTATTTTCTCGATTTCCCATTTTGTTTTCAAAAGGCTTCTTCCTCAGGATCGTTAAAAGGATTGTTCAATTTGGACGAGTCTTATCTATTTTTGTGGCCTGGTAAAGAACTGATTCAACGGGCAGCGTGTTGGTCTTGGCACAGATATTCGACCGGCAAAGTGTTGATCTTGCAAACAAAAACTAATGATCTATTTCTTTTCCGTTGATATTTGATTTATTAATCGACAATTAAATTCCACCAAACGACCGCAATGTTAGATCTGTTCAGTTTGTTAGTATTTGCAGACAACGTATTATTTGTGGCTAAATTGATGACCATTGGATTTCGATAGAAAAATGAAAACAAAGAAGAAAGGAAATGTTTGCTACCAGATTTCCCCCTTTTTTCTTCTCTCCTCGTGTTTTTAAAATCCCCTTTTGTCTGCAATACTTAAACCAAATGACTTCTTTTTCCCAAGATCAGACCGTCTAGGGTTATTTTAGAAAAGGGTTTAACACTTTGTTAGACGGGAAAAATCTAGATTCATTGGAATTCAAATGTTTTGCAGACGACAAATCAAATGAAAGTTATGGATGGCATTTAATCTTGAAAAAGTCGAAAACAGTATAACAACAAAGAGAAAGAGGTAAGTTACCATAATTTTCTTCTTTTATCACAATGCTTTCAAAGGCTTCTTTTTCTAGCGTCGAAAAGTCAGATGGGTTTGCTATTGAATTTTAAAGTCAAATTAGAATAGTAATTTTGATTCTTGACAGGTAGTGACTGTCACCATGACATACCGATTTCGTCGTGAAGTTTCACAACATTGTTGAGTAAATGAGTCAAAACTCCTTTTAAAAGTCAATTAGTACATTTAAATTTGCCTGATCTGTTTACCACACATTCCTGAGTACAAACATTCCTGTAAAAGAAGGCTTTTGAAAACCTTGTGGGAAAAGGAGAAACTACTGGTCACCATAGGCTAGACATGCAAAAGGTAAATGACGCTCACTTTCTCAACAATCAATATGCAACTCGACATCGGGAATTTGATCATCCAGATAGCCAGTTAACATTCCAGCCCGAGGGTTGACATTGTGAAATGCTAGAAAACTAACATTCAAGTCCGACATTGGATATTCTGAAATCGAGATAGATAGATAACTAACACTAGAGCCAGACAATGGATATTCTGAATGCAGAGCTAGATAACCAACATTCAAGCCCGCCATTGGATATTCTGAATATAGAGCTTGACAGTCAAAAATATAGCCCGACATTGAAAACTTGATTGCAGAGCTGGTTAGCCGACATTACAACCTGACATTGGAAACCTCGAATGCAGAGCCAGACAACCATCATTACAACCCGACATTGAAAACTTCCAATGCAGGACTAAACTTCAAACACTATAGTTCGACACTGGATATTCTGAATACAAATTCGACAAACAACATTACATATCTGACATTGGAAATTTTGAATACAGAGCTAGACTACCAAGATTACAGCCTAATATTTGAACTTGAATGCAGAAATAGACCAGCAACATTATAGCATGACATTGTACCTTGAATGCAAAGTTAGACTACCAACATTAGATACCCCGACATTGGAAACTTTAAATGCAGAGCTAGACCACCAATTTTAAAGCTTAACAATGGAAACTTTGAGGGCAAAGCTCGACCACCAACACAACAGCCTAACATCAGAAACTTTAAATGCAGAGCTAGGCCACCAATATTACAGCCTAACATCAGAAACTTTAAATGCAGAGCTAGACCACCAATATTACAGCCTAACATCGGAAACTTTGAATGCAGAGCTAGACCACCAATATTACAGCCTAACACTGGAAACTTTGAGGACAAAGCTAGGCCACAAATATTACAGCCTAACATTGGAAACTTTAAATGCAGAGCTAGACCACCAATATTACAGCCGAACATCGGAAACTTTGAGGACAAAGCTAGACCACCAATATTACAGCTTAACACTGGAAACTTTGAAGACAGAGCTAGGCCACCAATATTTCAGCCTAGCATTGGACACTTTAAATGCAGAGCTAGACCACCAATATTACAGCCTAACACTGGAAACTTTTAGGACAGAGCTAGACCACCAATATTTCAGCCTAGCATCGGAAACTTTAAATGCAGAGCTCGACCACCAATATTACAGCCTAACACTGGAAACTTTGAGGACAGAGCTAGGCCACCAATATTTCAGCCTAGCATCGGAAACTTTAAATGCAGAGCTAGACCACTAATATTACAGCCTAACACTGGAAACTTTTAGGACAGAGCTAGACCACCAATATTACAGCCTAACACTGGAAACTTTGAGGACAGAGCTAGGCCACCAATATTTCAGCCTAGCATCGGAAACTTTGAGGACAGAGCTAGGTCACCAATATTACAGCCTAGCATCGGAAACTTTAAATGCAGAGCTAGGCCACCAATATTTCAGCCTAACACTGGAAACTTTGAGGACAAAGCTAGGCTACCAATATTACAGCCTAACATCGGAAACTTTAAATGCAGAGCTAGACCACCAATATTACAGCCTAACATCGGAACCTTTGAGGACAGAGCTGGACCACCAATATTACAGCTTAACACTGGAAACTTTGAGGACAGAGCTAGACCACCAATATTTCAGCCTAGCATCGGAAACTTTGAGGACAGAGCTAGGCCACCAATATTACAGCCTAACACTGGAAACTTTGAGGACAGAGCTAGACCACCAATATTTCAGCCTAGCATCGGAAACTTTAAATGCAGAGCTAGGCTACCAATGTTACAGCCTAACATCGGAAACTTTGAATGCAGAGCTGGACCACCAATATTACAGCCCAATATTTGAAACTTAGACGGCAGAGCTAGACCACAAACACTTCAGCATGACATTGAAAACTTTTGATTCAGAACTAGGCCACTAATATTACAGCCTAACATTGGAAACTTTGAATGCACAGCTAAACCGCCAACATTACAGCCCAAAATTGGAAACTTTGACGGTAGACATAGACCACCTACATTATAACCCGATATTGTAAGCTTTGAATTCACAGCTAAACCACAAATAGTTAGCACGACATCGGACTGTTTGAATACAGAACTATACAACCACCATTTTAGCTTGACACGGAAGACTTTAAATGCAGCGCTAAACCACCAACTTACAACACGACATTGAAACTTTAGGGTGGTGGACCCGTAATACTTCTAGTGCAGCATGGCATAAAATTTCTTGACAGTTGATAAAGACAGATCTATACTGATAGAATACTTTTGCACATTTTAATCAACCTGAAATTCATTTGATGTCTATCTTAAAACTATTTGTTGATACTTTTGTTAGTTTCTAGAAAGGGTGGTAATTATTATATTCCTTTGTAATGAGATTATAGTGGTTTTAGATTTATAAATGACAATTCTAGAAAGGACAAAAGAGGAAAAATGGCCCGGTGAAAGAAGTAAAATAATATCCGTTTTTAATCTTAGCAAATTTTGTAGGATATTATACTAGTGGAAATAGATGTTTTCTATCACGGGTCCACTACGTTAAATGAAGAACTAGACCAACAACATTACAATACGACATTAAAACCTTTGAATGCAAAGCTAGAATTCTAACATTTCAGCTTTACATTGGGAACTTTGAATGCAGGACTAGACCACCAACACTTAAGCCTGACAATGGGAACTTTGAATGCAAAGCTAGACAATTCACATTTCAACCCGACATTGGAAAATTTTAATGTAGAGCTTTAAAAAAAATCAACATTAGTGTAACATATGAATTTCTGAGTGTAGAGCTATTTTATAGCAACATATTCGAAAGTTCCGAATGAGGAGCAAAACAATTTAGGTAGTGGACCCGTAATACTTCTAGTGTAGGATGGCATAAAATTTCTTGACAGTTGATAAATACAGACTTATACAGACACGATACAAGTATATTTGCACACTTTCAACTGACTAGAAATTCATTTGATGTCTATCTTGAAATTATTTGTTGATAATTTTTTCCAGAAAAGGGTGGGGGGGGAATGGGTTAATTATCATATCCCTTTGTAATGAGAATAGAGTGGTTTTAGATTTATAAATGATAATTCCAGGAAAGACAAAAAGGAAAAAGTGGCTCGGTGAAAGTAGCACAATAATACTAAGTTTTAATCTTAGCAAATTTTGTAGGACAGTATTGCAGTGGAAATATACATTAAGTTACCCATCTGACGTTAGGAGTTTTCAGTGCACAGGTAGATTATAAACAATTGCGTTTTACTCGTTACTGTTAGACACTAATTTCGTCTGTCTCAGCCATGAAAACAGTTTGCCAATAAATTTATTATATACAGATTTCGTAACTCGGTATTGTTTACAAATTTTACTCATTACTGTGCTTCATTAACCTTTTGCGCGTTTTTTATTTCCTTTAAGCGATGTCTTACACAAGTATATAAATCTGTCAGCTGTCACTTAGTCAAGTAATTATCTTCCTATTAAAACACAATAACTTTCGACACAAGACAGTCATTGGTTTACCGTCTCAAACCACAGGACCGTGGTATTTTTACTCAAACTTCACCCACTATAGTATATTCTTAACCTAATAAACTCCTTTCACAAAGCTCTGTTGTTGACGTTTCGGTCAGTATAGATTAAGATCAGACTGCACAAAACCTACAGTTTGATCCTTGACCTGCACTTCCCACTTTTCTGAAGTATTATTTAATTGCAACTTCGAAATTGATGAAATGGAATTAACTCTTTACCACATAGTCAAGAGTTTTGACGACCCTGAAGTAGACGGCTTTTGAAAACATTGTTGGGAAAGGAGAAAATGCTGGTAACCAGCATTTTTCCTTTTCCAACAATGTTTTTTCTTTTACCTTATCAAATACAAAGATCATCATTTGAGCTACATTGATTTTTATTGTCTGCATATACTTTCTATTCGGTTAAGTCCATAGTATTTTCGTTTGGTATAGAGTTCAGTGATAAAAATCACGGTAATACTTGTAAGTGAAACAAGACGGGCGTTTTTCAATAAAAGCTCCTAGTCAAAAAGAGGCATACCTGAAATTGCGATTATTTTGGTCTGTTATCAAGACTGAAAATGTCAGCTGGGTTTATTCGGCATTCTATGGCTTGAGATAATTTGTGTCTAGTTATATTACTCGTCGAACAGAAACCGTAAGCCCTCGAACCCTCGTCAGACATCTGACATCGTTTAGAAATACTTACCACTCTATATAAACTACACTCACATTTCTACACACCAACAGAGCGACACATCCTTACACAAACAACATACACTCATACATCCACACAAAACTACACCCACGCATACATGTAAATACAATCACAATAGAGTACACTCACATGTCTGCATCATACTACACCCTTATATAAATGTATGCATGTCCACAGTAGAGTACACTCACACATCCACAGTAGAGTACACTCACACAACCACAAGTGTGTACACTCACACAACCACAATAGAGTACACTCACACAACCACATAGAGTACAGTCAAACATCCAAAGTAGAATACACTCACACAACCACAATAGAGTACACTCACACAACCGCAAGTGAGTTCACTCACACAACCACAATAGAGTACACTCACACAACCGCAAGTGAGTACACTCACACATCCACAAAAGGGTACACTTACACAACCACAACAGGGTACACTCACACACAATAGGGTACATTCACATAACCACAAAAGGGTACACTCACACATCCACAATAGAGTACGCTTACACAACCAAAATAGAGTACACTCACACATCCACAATAGGTACACTCACACAACCACAATAGAGTACACTCACACGTCCACACCAAACTGTACCCTCACAACGTCTGACGTACACACACAAAGCAGATTACGCTCACATATCAGATTACCCTCTCCAGACCACATCTGCACCAGATTACACTAATACATCAAAACACCTACATCAGGCTATCCCAAATATGAACACCCCTGACCAACACCAGACTACACTCATACATTCAGATCAACAAACACAACATCAAAATTCATCCGTAAATCAACACATCCACACAGGACTACACTTACATATCAACCTACAAATCCATGCACCCAAACCGACACACCAGGCTTCATCTACAGCTCAACACACCCACAGAACCATATGCTAACACCAGATTACATTCACACATAAACACACCTACACATCTACACATCCTTGCACCCAAATCGAAACACCCGACCCCACCTACAGATTAGCCCATCACCAGAATAACATCCTCACACCAGTCTGTACACACACACATCGAAAATTCATACATCATCACACTCAGTCCAGACTTCATATCAGCACACCCACTCACCAATTCTCTTTCTAAAATGAAAACAAATGAAAATGGGCCGTGTTCTGTGAAAAGGGAAGCGCAATGTATCTGCGAAAAGTATCGACCAAGGTCAGCCTGCGCAGTCCGCGCAGGCTGACCTGGGCCGACACTTGTCGGTATTGGTCATCTTCCTGCTTGTCATGGGACCAGTCTACCTCCTGATTAGGTCAGTATTTGAAAAAAAAAAAAAAAAAACGTGGTTCCTATGGGTCTATAATTATGTGATGACTTGGGCTAGTATCGTGTTTAACCGAGATGTATTCAGCCCCTTTTTGTCAGAGCATAGCTCAAATATAAAACCCCCCCACAAATACTACGCATGGGACGTATTCTGATATTTTAATGAACCAACTCTGACATAGGTTACATGTCATTTTCATCATTATTTATGGTGTTGGTTTGAGGAACTGAATTACTTGAATCCAACTTCACTTTAATAGCATCTGTAATATGAGGTAACCGTTCTTTCTTTCGTTCAATCTGACCTCGTGCGTCACTGAGTTCCTTCGTTAACTGTAAAGAGGATGGGATGAAAACGAGTAGATATGAAATATAAAGATATATAATTATGTAACCCATCACGCAAAAAAGGGACTGCCTATCTGGGAATTATGTGCATCAATTAGATGGAAACATATCAAGTTATCAACGATAATGCAGGTCAGTTTAAGTTGATAATTCAAAACTGATTGTAAAACAAGGTACAATGATCATTTTTCATACAGAAAATGTCATTAAAGCGAAAACTGTCCACCCCAGTCAGCCTGCAATTCGTGCAGTCTGACGAGCATTGACACTTTTCAGAGTTCCCGGAAGGTCCCTGTTTGCGTGATGGGTCATAATTGTAAAATCGATTATGAAACTTGTACTGTAGACAATTGTTGCGACTAGCATAGTGAAACAATGCAGGTTATCAATGCTTTGTAAACCCTTTACCAAACAATCCCTGATTTTCACGGCCCTGAGAAAGAAGCCTTTTGAAAACATTGTGGGAAAAGGAGAAAATGCTGGTAACCAGCATTTTCTCCTTTTCCCACAATGTTTTCTACCCTACTTGGAACAAATTTTAATATTTGACTTGGGGTTATTTTGTTGTCAGCAAGTGCTTTTAATTTGGACCGGTCTAAAATTTTGTTGTTTGGGAAAGGGTGAATAGGGGAGTTAATGAATGCGCGAAAAGTATCGACCCATGTCAATTTTAGCACTCTGCGCAGGCTGATATGGGCCAAAACTCTTGCTGAAATAAAGAAAAAAAAATGCATTTGGAAGACCATTCTACCACATGATTCAGTCGGGTGTAATGAAAAAAAAAAGAGAATTTATTAATCAAAAATTATGTGATGACTCAGTGGTAAAATGCACACGGAAACGCAATAAATACCCTTTTACCAGAGTGCCTCTTAGATAGATATGGCAAAAAGCCGAGCTAGTTGCACTTTATGTTGATAAACTATGGTGGCATATTTCTTGAGCCAGATACGCAAAAGCTATTTGGATATTTTAAGCGAACTATCGTGATAAAACAAAAATGTTCAAGATGAAAATAAATCTAGCGCGATAATTCTAACTGTTATCATGACTTTTTTTGTTCTGTTTTCGTACCCACATCTGACTGTCATTTTTACCTATAAATAGATACAGTTTTGGAACAACTTCGTCTACAACCTTATGATTTCTCCTTTTCCCTGAATGGTTTAAAAATGCTTATAGGAAGCATTTCGGGTTGTCTTTGTGATTTTACAAACTTCTGTTTAATATGAGTCGTGTCAAAATTTACCAGTTGAATTACTTTTTCGAATTTTTACTAAGTACAATCTTGTGAAGTAAAAAACTACCAAGTTAATCCAAAATGATAAATTTTCTATTTACAGATTTTGAAAAACAGGTACAACTATTTTTTTTCTCAATATCAGCCTCGTGCACGATAGAGAACTTTTGGGTTTAAATTTTAAGTTTATCGTGATATGTTTTTTTTCACGAAACCTTTCACTATCTCGATAAATTTCCAAACTTAACCCTTTACCCCATAATGCATTTCTGTGTTTTCTCTAATTGACCCTAAATAACAGCAAGAATAAAGCCATTTTTTATGTGTATATGACACCTTTTGATAGCATAGAAAATATTGTGACAAAAGATGAAATTGCTCGTGACGAGCAATTTCACCTTTTGCCACAATGTTTTCCAAAGGCTCCTACAAGCAATGCGTAGAAATGAGTATATATGGAGTAAAGGGTTAAAAGTTATCGCGATGGATTTGTAAAATGATCATGATAGCTATCTCGTATCTCGTGGCACAAATATGCCACCATAGTAAACAGGCTTGGAACTCTGAAACTTTCACTTAGCTGCTGCAGTCGTAGCTTACTCGGTATATCCTAAACAGGCACCTATACGTTTCGCCCAAAGCCTATGTCATTTGCATAAATGAAATGGAGATAATTATTACACGTATTTGAGCAATAAGTTATGAGAAAAGTATTGATATCCCGAATCGACGTTGCAGCCATATCCTGCACAATTTAACATTTTTTTTCGGCTCAATTCTCAGTTAATACTCAGTACCTGCATACAATCGTTCGCGTTCCTACCTAATTTCTGCTGATGTGTACACAGACTGACTCGACAATGACGTCACACATGCACGGAAGATAAGCGAATCAGGGGAAGTAAGCCATGTACCATTTTTTAGGACCGTGTATCAGCGTGACAATTCGGCCGTGGTTTATGGCATGTTACAGGGTGGTATTTATGAAAAATTTCTTATACATGTTTAACTGATATTATTTGCAGCTGATTTTAAAAAGAAACTGCCTGGTCAAAATATTTTAGGATTTGCCCTTTAAACAATTGTGGGTTTATGTTGTAGCAAGTTGACAAATTGTGTATTAACGCAATTTGTCGACTTGCTACAACATAAACTCGCATTGCCACATATCAGCGTTATATGAGATGTGTTCATCTCAAATGCCAACTTATATCAGATTCAATATATTATGCTCGTCTATAGTTGAACCGATTTCTATTGAATAAAATATTTCTTACTTGTTTCTTGGAATGCTTCTTTTCCTCTGATCTGGCAGATTGTTGGACGATTGTCGGCAGTTTTGCGGGTTCAACACGAAGGCCTCTTTTCTTCATTTCTCCTTGTTTTACAGAACTCACTGAAATAATTGAGGAGAAAAAAAAAAAACACCAATTATATTTAATTCTGCTACTAATTCTCATATTTAAAAAAAAAAAAAAATATCGAAAGTAACAATATATAGAAGTCTGACTATTATTCTCTGACTCGAACATGTAAGACTAAATATACAATTTTGAACGATTCGTGAAAATAGGCTATGATGCTAACCCTGTGATATATATATTTTTTTCCACTTCTTCATTAAATACCGCCAACCTTTCTTAGTCTTCTATATACATGCATTAGAGGCATGCTCTCTGAAATTTAATGTTAAATGCATTTGCGAAAAGTATCGACCCATGTCAGCCTGCGCAGTCCGCGCAGGCTGACATGGGCCGAAACTTTTCGTTATCTTTCAATTTCCTGCATGCCAAAGGACCATTCTTATTCATGATTGGTTCGGTGGTTCGAAAAAAAAGGACTTCATGGACCATTATCTATGACTTGATTGACATACTGCATTATAGAGACGCAATAAACCCCCTTTCGCCATCGCGTGGCTCATTCGTGTTTGCCTGTATAACTGGAAATCTCTTTCCACGTCTACCCAATCCATACGGACTCTGTTTATCAACGTCTTGCCAGGTTGTCCGTAACAAAACACAAATGAACAAATGCATAGCAGAAATATAGGGCCCAGGCAGGACTCGAACCTAAAAGCCTGGACGAAAGGGCAACACAAAAACCACTGAGCTAAAGAGAATTCTCCCTGACGCAGCTGTTACAGGTATTGTATTCAAACGGGGACGAAGCCATGCATGAAGGAGCGGTCTCCCATAACAATACTCAATAGCGTTCATAATCTTATCTGAATTAAAATAAATGATTTAGCCAAACAGGTATTGCGTTATTTTTTAGATCTATCAGAACAAGGCTAAGGATCTCATGCTTGCCGGTTGGTTATCTAGAAATATATAGAGCATATTTGTTTTTTTCGGTGTAAGATCGAAATTTATTTCATCGAGTGGACACCATCGGTAATATTGTCACCGAAAAAAAAAAAAAACCAAACAAATATTCTATTTACTTTATGCTTTTAACCCTTTCTGGGAGGAGCTTTATCAAAATTCAGTACAGTTCTATTCCCTTATTCCCCGTGGCGTACCCCTCCCGCATAGCAACGTTACGTCAAGCGCGTGAAATGTAAGGAATATGACGTCATATTTCCCATCTAGTTGTTAGGCACGCGCAATTTACCTAGGCAACAAGAACGTGAAAATCGGTATTTTCACTGGTGGTACCAGTGTAAGATCGAAAAATATTTTCTCTGCCAATTCTCGATATCTTACCGGAAAGCATGAAATATCTTTGAAATAGTTTTTTCGATATTTCGAGATTACTACCGGTGTAAAGTATTTGCAGACGACACATTAACTGTTGCTGAAACGAAGGGAAATAATCCTGTAGAAAACATTCATGTAGGAAAAGCTAAATGATCAGACACAACACTCAGGGCCATACAGTCAGGGTTTATTTGGTAAATAGGAGATTTGTGTATATTTTCCATGCAAAATGTAAGAATGCATATGTAACGATAACTATGTTTACATATTGTACACTTTGTATATATTTATAATGGGCCGGTGGCCTGAACATACTAATAAATCTATCTAATTTTGTAAATACCGATTTTCATATTCTAACTCTTTAGTTGAAGGTAGAAACAGTCCTTCCCTCGCACTAGTTACCTAGGTAAAATGCGCGTGCCTGACAACCTGATGAAAATATGACGTAATTTGCCTTACATTTCTCGCACTTGACATAATAGCGTAATACATTGCTATGCAGAGAGGGTACGTCACAGGGAAGAAGCGAAAAGATCTGTACTGAATTTTGATTAACTCTTTACCACACGAGAAAATTTTAGACTGGTCCAAATTGAAAGCATTTGCAGACGACACAATAAAGCTGACTGAAAATTTGAAATTTGTTTTACGACGGGTAGAGAAACACTTCGGGAAAAGGAGAAAATGCTGGTTACCCACGGTGTTTTCAAAAGGCTTCTGTCCCAGGGGCGTCAAAAGTAGGGATTGTGTGGTAATGGGTTAAGTTCCCCCAGAAAGGGTTAAAAGCATGAAATAAATAGAATATTTGTTTTTCACGGGGTAAGATCGAAATTTATTTTCTATCTCGTGAACATCATCGGTAATATTTTCACTCGTGGCTGTGCCACTCGTGGAAATATTACTGATGATGGTCACTCGCTAAGATAAATTTCGATCTATCACCAGAAAAAAAAACAAACACCCTCTTGGGCTTTGATTCGAACCTTTTTGTGATTTTCCTTGTCTCGAAGTCGTCCTTGAGGCTTTCTTGGTCGACTCCTTGTTTATTTTTGCCTGTATGACTGGAAACCTCTCGGTACCTTTATTCGAACGACAGGGACTCTTTTTGACAGCGTCATGGTTTAGGTCTACGTACTGTTCCTTTTCTTTACTATCCCTCAGCGATTGCAGATAGCTCTTTCTCTTGCAATATTCCACGTAGGGAGACAAAACAGAACTGTTCGTCTGGTCATGTTCCCCATTTTGTAACAGCAACTTTTGTCTTATTTTATCTCTGTAAATTTTTGTTTCCCTGGAAATCAAGCCCTCGACGTTATCTTGATTGCGTGACAGCGCAATATTTGATGGACGAGGGCTAGAACTATCCGAGGTATTGCTT
Organism: Tridacna crocea; assembly: GCA_943736015.1. Taxonomy (NCBI): domain Eukaryota; kingdom Metazoa; phylum Mollusca; class Bivalvia; order Cardiida; family Cardiidae; genus Tridacna; species Tridacna crocea. The sequence continues at coordinate 26,335,371 of OX031069.1, forward strand.
ATCGAGTAGAGTAGTTTCCGTTTGTCCTCCAGGGGTAAATCTACTTCAAACCGAAGCTTGATATTCTGGTCCAAAAATTTAAAAGTCATTTCATCGTTACTGGGCTTTTTGGTTCTTTCATACTTTGAATAATCGTTGGAAAAATCAGACTTCTTTTCACAAGTCTCTTTCATACTTTTGTTGTGCTTTCTACTGCCTGTAGAGTTTGATACACCAAGTTTTGGCAGGTCATTCAGAGAATTAGGCCGGCTTTTTTCTAGCTTCCATTTTTCTTCATTACCAGGAGTAACGCATCTGTGATGAATATTCTTGTCCTTTCCTGCTCTGAACAGCCCTCGAGTTAACGCCTTTTCGTTACCGCTAGTGTTTTCATGCTTTTCATTTATACTCCCACACGATGTACAAACAGTGTGTAGGGAAGGCAAGGCTTTAGCTTTTAGAAGTAACTTTGTTGGATCCGCTTTATCAAATGTGTAAGGTGTTTGCAAAAATTCTGTTCGACAAGGAAAGCTTCTGTTCATCAGAAGTTCCGAATCTTCGTCATAATTAAGTATTTTATTGGGATTATTATCAGTCACTGGTTTAACGTTGTCAACGGGCATTTCTGAGGCAAGCAGTGATGTACCTGAAATTGGAGGCAATGTCTGGTTCCTTACCTCTTTATCGTGGTTCAAGCTTTCGTTTTGAGATTTTGATTGCTGGTTCCAAAGCGCTTTACGTATACCAAATTCCGGCAATGAAATACACGCTGATTGGTCATCCTGGGATTCTTTTGGGCTTAATCTCAAAAGCTTTTTACCATCAAGTTGGGGAAAACTAGATTTTGACAGAAAGGTACAGTGATCATCAGACCTTGTCTTTTCATCCGATATATTGTCATCATCATGACAATCTTTCTCTTTAATTGTGACTCGTTTGTGTTTGTCTTTTCCGATTTCCTTTAACTGTTTTGCCAGAGACTCCGACAGGTTAATGCTTGGGGCGGGAGTCAGTCCTGATTTCATTTTCTGTTCTATGTTATAACTTTGACATCGAGCAAGAGGAATGTTTGCAAAGGCAGGGTCACTGTAACGGCCGCCCTTTTCAACGAAACTGTCATTTGACTTCGTTAAACGCAGTTTTATACGCTCTGCAATCTTGTTTTTCATTATGCTATTGTTCGGTCTAAATGCAGATGTTTCATATCTCCTTCGTGCTGTGGGCGTTTTATCCAAGTCTGATAACTTTGCACTGGTTGAGATGAACCGGTCTGGGGTCACCGTTCTTGACGCTGCCGGGGTGTGCTCATTACTCGTCATTCGTGGGTGTTTCTATTAAAAAAGGTCTTAACTCTTTACCACATGAGAAAATTTTGAACTGGTCCAAATTGAAGGCATTTGCAGATGACAAAATAAAGGTGACTGAAAAATTGAAATTTGTTCTAGGAAGGGTAGAAAACACTGTGGGAAAAGGAGAAAATGCTGGTTACCAGCATTTTCTCCTTTTCCCGCAGGGTTTTCAAAAGGCTTCTTTCTCAGGGGCGTCAAAAGTAGGGATTGAGTGGTAATGGGTTAAACTATGACAAGTGAATACACGCATCAGGAAAGCTACTAAATACGGAATATTAGGTTTAAATGACGTTCTATCTTCGCGAGCCAAGGTTACGATCACTACGTAGATCTTACCTTGGCGGAATGAGCCCGATTTCGAGATTCCCGCGATACGCCCCCTATCGGATGCTGCTTATTATCACCCTTTACATCATATTTCTGATAGTTAACGAAATATCGTTTTACAAACCGCATACGAATACAATACATGTAATTCAAAATGAAGCAATAAGCACAAACTCACTTCGATATCCCATCGTCAGGCGCTGTAATATAGCCTAAAACCTCCGATAATTGATTGGTCATACTGAAACTTTATGTAAATATTGCTCGTCTATGTTTTTTCGGTAATAAATCATTACAGATCTTGCACACTTCCAAGGAGGTAATTATGTTTACCTTCTTTCTTTAGTAGAAAGGTTCTATTTAAAAAAAAAATAAACTGCTACGAGCGATTTGATTCATGCAGTTAGAGCTAGCTGCAACTAATGAAAATGCGTATGGGGGAATGTCGAAATCAAACTCGATCCGCCTAGGGTAGAGTAGCGTAGTGGGTCGTCACCCTTGGCTTGCGAAGATGGTGACGTTCCTGGTGCTTTTATCTAATTTGAGCAGCGTGAGAAAATTTGATATCGCAGCGAGACCGAAGATCGAGGGAGGTGCCAAAACTATTTTTTAAAAGTAAATACAAGCACCAGGGAAGTCACTGCAAGCACATACAGATTATCTTTTTAATGACAAAACATTGCAAGTTATTGACAATTTATTCGAAAACGGTAACAAAATATATAAAAATTAATGATGCAGTATCAAGTAACTTTAATGTTATGAATGGCAGATGAATACCAGAACTTGTTTTTCTACAAAAATGATAAAAAAAGATGTCTCCCCCCTTTTTGGTGTAATGACAATTCGTGTCATGGTGCCATACGAATGTGTGAAGTTTTATTTAAATATCTTGAAAGGATTTTGAGTTATAAAGCGTGTATGTAAAAGAAGAGAGCAAAATAATAACAGGGAAATAACATGAAAAATATACAAGTCAAAGTTATTGTTCTTAAGCATGACAATTCTTCTCATTGCGCTTTATTGATGTGTGAAGTTTTATCAAAATATCTGAAAATAATTTCGAGTTATACAGCATATGTTAAATGAATAAGGAAATAAAGCAATAACTCAAAAAAAAGAAAAGCAAGACTTGTGGTTTTAGGCACGACACTTTGTCTCATTGTGTTTTACAAATGTGTGAAGTTTTATCAAAATATCTTGAAAGGTTTTCGAGTAATTGCTCGGACACCATTTGTGACGGAAAATAATCAAAGGGAAAATAACTCAAAAGTTATGGTTCTTGTGCATGACACTTTTTCTCTTTGTGCTCTACAAATGTGCGAAGTTTTATCAAAATATCTTTAAAGGTTTTCGAGTTATAGAGCTGACACAATTTGTGACGGAAAATAATCAAAGGGAAAATAACCCGAAAAATAGACAAGCCAGAGTTATGCTTCTTGGTCATGGCATGTTGTTTCATGGTACTTTACAAATGTGTGAAGTTTTATCAAAATATTATACCATATGATACATAGTGTAGAAATCGATTAGTCTCTTCTATTTTGTGAGATATTTAATTCGCATTTAAGGCACTTTTTTGTATTACCTATTCTAATATGACACGTGAATTCGGCTATTTGATTAAACACACTGCTACGGAAGCGTGGCATTCGGAACACCTCGGCTAATCTTTCGATCCAGCCTCGGATGTATGCCGACGGAATAATATAATAAAAAAATTGACATGCATCGCCGGAAGCGATTATTCGACAGATACTTCCCACTACATAGTTCCCGGGATGTTCCAAATAACGTCAACTGGTAACCGTTTCGAATGACAACAAATCCTGTATAATGGATAATAAGTCTAACTATAGCAGCATAAATGGCTGAATTTAGGACTTGCATTGATTACGCACTTGAAAAATTCGGCTGAATCGAAAGATTGGCGGAGGTGTTCCAAATGTTTCAGCGATAATGACGTCATTGTATTTGTTGTTATGGGGGTGTTGTTCTTCCTTCCGGAAGTAGTCCGTCGGCATACATCCGAGGCTTGATTCGTAGAATTGACCGAGGTGTTCCGAATGGGAAGCGTGGTAAAGTTGACGTCATTCTATACGAAGTGACGTCATTCTATGTACAATAAGCCACCCATAGCTTTTCTGTCTCCATCCTCCGATATTCTATCACTCAATATCAGTCAACTGTAACAAATCGTCATTTCCCGATATTCGACCAAGGAGGAAGAAAAAAACTTAAGGATTCACCGGTATTAAAACGTCTTGGATAATAAATTGACAATCATGGAACTTTTCGAAATGCTATCAGTAAACAAAATCGTGGTCCGTATTCACCAATCATTCTTAGGAACATTCTTTGTCTTACTTTTTAAAATTTTGTAAATGTGAAAGTAATAGAATTTCTGATTGGCTAAACCATTCGGTTTAGCCAATCAGAAGTTCTGATAATTTCACATTGACAAAATTCTGAAGGAAAAAGACTAAGAATGTTCTTAAGCATGGTGGGTGAGTAGGGACCCAAGTGTCTGTTATGCTGAGGGTAAGCTTAAAATCTTGCGCTAGTTCATGTCAGTTATCTTTTATGCTAAAGGCAATATACTCGCTTCATACGGTATCGCCGTTGTCTGTGCAGGTCATATTCGTCTAAGATTCGACCTGTTTTCTATTACATCACCCACCCCATATACAAGGGAAATGTAGAGATTATACGAAGCAGCTGCTATTACCCAAACCGGTAGCATTATCTCCCGCTAGAAGGCATTCTATAAATACTCATCCATCTATTTCTAATTCAAACTAAATAAACGTTGACTCAATAAAACGCAACCTCGTGCAATTCAATCAGCTATGATCAGCACTTTAGAGAAATCTGAGCAAAAGCAGGTCTCCTTACTCCTCAAACGTATTGATAAAAGCTATTTTCTACATTGCTACTTTATAGAGCGTAATATTACTGTCCGCCCGCTTTTGGGGCTAGTGATGCGTCATAAAAGACAGACCGAATCTTCGAAGAATATGACATGCGCAGACAAAGAAACCGGTAGGGGCTGTATTAATAAATGGCCGGTGCATAGGTTGCAAGCTAAGTAGTCATGGCTGAATAAATCGCACAAGGTAGCGTTATATCGAGTAAACGTTTATTTTGGTTTGAAATTCAAAGTAAAGGTTGTCGTTTCGGAAAGTAGTCTGGTTCTGTACCCAGAATGCCTAAAATCAGATAGATGTGTCAGTCGTCACAATTCGGCCGATTGCATACCTACATCTAACTTCTTCTGTATATCGGTCGTTTCCATTTGAACTGCCAATCACCTGATCTTATACACGGCGGCACCACTGTAAGTTTTTTAGCAACGACATAAACAACCTCGATGTAGTGTTTACATCGATCAATTTGTCGGTGAAATCTTCAATCAGAATTGACAAACCTCGTCAAAAAATGGCTGTACGACCTACTTGTCAAGTGAAAAATAGTTTGAAAGATTTCGAAAGAAAATTAAATTGAGACTAAGTTTTCTATTTTAGAGTAGCCATACAATTTTCATAAGATTAAACCGGGGTATTTCCGACGAAGATATGTACCTCGTAGGTGCATATCAATCAGCCAGATACAGCCGAGAAACTCGCTCACTGGATCACCGAGTTATAAGATGTGTATTTGAAGAATGCCATGTAGCAGAAGATAGTGACATTATCGTTAAGTCTACATTATTGCAGATTTTAAATTTTGTGTCATTCCCGTCATGTAGCTGTTTACCAAAGTCAGACATGGATTAATTTGAAAAAAACAACCGTGTCTATGATCTGTTTGCATGATTGGTTGAAACGTTGTAAGGAGTACTTGATGGTAATCTGTCCTGCTTATTTGTAAAATAAAGCGCAGTGTCAGATCCGCGATAATGTAAGAGGACAGAAGCCATTTTTTCTCTAGCTTAGAGTTCACAGGCATGTCTTGAAGATATACATTTCAAAATATCTTTGGTCTACTTCAAAAACCTCCTAACTACAGCTTTTTTTTAAGCCGTAGTTACGAGGTGTTTGAAGTAAACCGACGATATAAGTTATTATCGTTTGAGGTTAAATGTAAATATGGAATTATACGAGTAAGCAAATTGGCATATTGAAAACCCAATATTATTTGTACATGAACAACAAAATCTTATGACATAAATATTACCTTTTCGAGGGAAGTAAGCAATGGCGTTGAGCATGACTTTCGCCATAGAGACGGGGACGGGAAACGTTCCAACGAGTCTACCGGATGTAGCGTCTCTGATGACGACATGTGAAGAGTATCCTGGTAGCAGTAAGGTTTTGTCTTAGACTCCCATCCATCAAGATCTAAATTACTCAATATTTTTCTCATCATCACGTGCTCTTTGTCTCGTTCTAGTTCTTCGGACCGACATCTTCGAATCTGGTCTCGCTTTGGCATCAAAACGTCATCGAGACCTAGACTGGACATGCTCTTGTTTTCCAGTTTCATTTTCGCCAATGTTATTATACTGATGTTTTCATCATTGAACTGATATTCTTTAAGCACAGTATCATCCAGTGCGTTCCTAATCCTCGCCAGTTTTTCTATCGTATCTTTTTTTTTTATTTGATTCTTGTCTTCTATAACAGAATCATCTTTGCTTTCCCTTTCGTGTCGACTGGTACGTTCGGATCGTGAGATAGAATTCTCGTCAACTGCTGACCCGTCCTTCCGTACTATCATAAATGGACCAGCAGTGCCTATAGCGGAGCTGTTGCCTGATATGGATTGGTCCTTTGGATTTGGCCCTTTCTCCGGCCCCTTCTCCGGCTTTTTCGCTGGCGAGCGAGAAGTACTTTTGTCATCGAGTGAACCTAAAATAACAGTCAGTAATCAATGATGCAAATAACTTTCCAACAAGTTATCAATAAGTTTGTATTTTTTCAGTGAAAAAAGCAGTTATCTTAGGAAATAGAACACCAAAAAAGAAGAAAAAACAAAATATACACGAAAACATATAACACTTACAATTCAATTTCAGCCTGATAAATATCTTGAGCTAATTGGAATGTTTCATGAATACAATTAACTCATTACCAAATGACAAAATTTTATGTTCGTCCAAATCGAAAGCATTTGCAGACGCAAAATATAAATGACTGAAAATTTGAAATAGTGTTACTTTCAAATATAGAAAATTCTGGCAAATAAGACAAAAAACGTTCTTAAGACTGGATGGTGAATACGAGCCTGGATCCGTATTCACAAACCATCCCTAAGAATATTCTTAGTCTTATTCTCCAAGAATCTCTAAATTTCAAAGTAACGTAACTTCTGAATGGCTACACCATTTGGTTGAGGCAATCAGAAATTATGTTTCTTACAAATTTAGAAAATTCTGGAGACTGAGACCAAGAACGTTCTTAAAAATGGTTGGTGACCAAAGGCCCTGATGTCAATTTGTTGAATTTAGGACTAGAGCAACAGTTTATATTTCTTGCACAATAGCTATAATTGTCTATGAAAGGGAACTCTAGAGCTGAACAGAGTTCTAGATAAAGGGTAGCGATTGTATTCTGAATTCATTATTTTTCTTTCAAACTCTATGTTGTGGGTACTCATTAGACTGTCTCGATGAGATTATTCTAACGGGTACCCTTAACAAAGGGTTTGTTTGAGAATGAAATCTATATTTTCAACTGTAAATCAAAATCACTCCCCTTATCTGAAGCTCTGGGCTGAAAAAAAAAAAAAAAAAAAAAGAAGAAAAAACATTCTTCTCCTAGCTCAGTGTTTTGCCAGAGACACAAACTCTGACCGGCCTAGCCATACTCTATAATTTGGTGGTTTAAAGGTGGATATCTAGATTTTTCACTTCTCACCAAAATCTGAAGGGCCACCTTTAATTTGTCGACAAAAAGTTTTGATCCAGGTTAACCTGCTCGTAAGACAAAACCGTAATCATAGATCCGTAATTATGTGATGTTTTGCTTCCTGTAATACATCTTTCTTGATGTATTAGACCCCGTTTTCTAAGAGTACCCTCTTTTTAACCAAATGACAAAAAAATTTAGATCAGTCCAATTTGAAAGCATTTGCAGACGACAAAATAAATTTGATCAAAGAATCGAAAATTGTTTTGGGGAATAGTATTAAACATTGTGGGAAAAGAAGAAAATGCTGGTTGCCAGCATTTTCTTCTTTTCCCACAATGTTTTCAAAAGCTTTCTCTTCTTTTCATACACTGTTTTCAAAAGCTTTCTCTTCCTTTCCTACACTGTTTTCAAAAGCTTTCTCTTCTTTTCCCACAATGGTCTCAAAAGCTTTCTTTTTCAGGGTCGTTAAAACTCGGGATTGTGTTGTAAAGGTTTAAGTTACTCCGAAGTTGTGTTCATTTGCAAATTTCAAGAATTCTGAAGAAGAACACATAGAACGTATTTTAGAACTAGATTACCATTCCTAGTCTTCTTTTTGGAAATAGGTGGAAGCGGTGCTCTTATTTTCTTACACGCCTCTTTATCGTTAAACTGTACATTTGTCTCTGTTGGTATCTGGGAGGTACCATCTTTCTTCTTGACATCATTTTTGCTGCCGCCACATTGATCATTTTGGGAGGTTTGAAAAGTCAAACAGGCTTTAGGATTTTCGTTATGGCAGGTAAGCTTTAGGGCTCTGTTGGGTTTACCTATGATAAAGAAATTATGTTTTTTTTTTCTCGTTGAAATTTTCAAAAAAAGAAAAGAAAATAGTTCCAGACAGATTCCAATGTAACAATGTAATGAGAATGAAAAAAGCGCTAGAAACGCATCATGCAAGAAACCAACTAGCCAATATCTGGGTGTTCAGAAAATATGGACTAGGACTTGTACCTGTCACTGGGAATACAAAGAAGCTTTTCAAATTACAAAAGCATTGGCTCGGTGTGATATGTATCAAAGGTTGGGATAAGTTTGATAACTGAAGGGCAGGTTGAATTTTACAAATCCCACCCGACAAACACTTGTTAGAAGAGAATTAGCTAGGCTATCGCTCCGTCAGGAAGAAAGTATTTGGAGATTTGAGTATTTTTAGTTTAATTTAGATACACCAAGGCTAAGTTCAAGTGGTACTATCGGGTTAAAAGTAAGTGGAATTCATCGATTCTACTGAATATGCCTAAAACGTTTCATCAAAGTGACACGAGAGTTTCAACTAAACCCGTCCCAAAACGTTTCATAAAGGCGACTCGAGTGTTGCAGCAGAACTTGCCACAAATGGTTCAAGCCTGACATAGAGTGCTCGGTTGAAGAGTAATTTCGCTTTTGTGCCATAAACATTATTTGTTGGAGCAAGAGTCCTCACCTAAATGCATGGCATTCCTTTGAACCACTAATTTTGTTTCACTGTTTGGGTTATTTTCTCCAGATTGCGCTGAGACGGGACCAACTTCCGGTTTCTGTCCAAGTAGATCCTTCAGTATCTTTTTCTCCGTATTGCATGCAAAGCAGGAAAGTTGTGAATCGTTTCCTTTGTTAATGATGGAGTTACTGAAATACAAATATGAACTTAATTATACTCATATGTTAGGTATAAAGTACAGTAAATTCTATAAACAAAAACAACACCAGCAACAATATAGTAGACATATTCAAATTGAAAGTATTTGCAGACAACACATTAAATGTAGTTTGAAAGCTAGAACTTGATTTTAAAAGGTTTAAAACGTTGTGAGAAAAAAATTTTCTCTGTCTTCAACACAACAATGTTTTCAATGGAAGTTAGAACACGAGGTTAACCCATTATCACGCAATCCCAACTTTTGACGCCCCTGAGAAAGAAGCCTTTCGAAAACATTGTGGGAAAAGGAGAAAATGCTAGTAACTAGCATTTTCTCCTTTTCCCACAATATTTTTTACCCTTTACAAAACAATTTTCAAATTTTCAGTCACTTTTACTTTGTCGTCTGCAAATCACTTGGATTTGGACAAGCTTAAAATATTGTCGTTTGGTAATGAGTTAAGGTTAAGTTACTCCAAAGTTGTGTTCATTTGTAATTTCAAAAAAATTCTGGAGACGAACACGCAGAACGTAAATTAGAACTACACTGAAATGAACTTCTAAACGGCCACTTTTGTTTCTTCTATAACTTGGAGCAAGTATAAAAAAAGTTGATAAAACAAATTGTGACGTATATGTGGACGTCACCCATAGTATTGTAGTGAAAAGATTCCCGATTTTGCCAACAGAAGAACTCCCTTTTTCGACAAGCCTAAAATATTGTCGTTTGGTAATGAGTCAAGGTTTAAGTTACTCCAAAGTTGTGTTCATTTGTAATTTAAAAAAAAATTGGTAACTGGTAAGAGGTTTCATTTTTTGAGGTCATTAAATTCCAGGACTTTTTTGTGTTCAATCCTTGAGGTGCTTAGCGCGACTCATTGACCTTTTGCAGACAGTGTAGATCAAAGATCAGACTGCACAGAAAGTGCAGACTGATCTTTGATCTGTACTATCCAATTTGTCGACATTTGGGTTTTTACTATAAGCTTTAAAGGTGGCCCTTCAGATTTTGGGACGAAAATTTTACAGAAATAAAAAAAAAATCATCCTTATACTCTCAAAGCCTTATTCGTTTCATTCATGAAACCCCAGTAGTCGAAAACAATCCGACAACAAGAGAAAATAGAGATTTATTACAGCCCAGGTCGACACCGACGGGAAACACGGTCTATTTTTACATCAGCAACTCGCTCATTTACATACTGGAAATATACAGACGAAGCTTCAAACATAGCGTTCGAAGTTCTAGACATTATGGAAAATAATTACATGTTTGTTATGTTTTGGAATTTAAGAGTCATTAGTCATGTGCCAGTCACTTAACATTCCCACAATGCTTTTTTGATTTTTGGAGCGAAGTCTAAAAATAGCTTAAGAGGCTACGTAGCCTGTAAAGGGAATACCACCAAAATTTATTTTCTTTTTTGAAATTTTACGATTCTTAACCCTTTCCCACCCGACAAAATTTTAGACGGGTCCAAATTGAAATTACTTGCACACGGGAAAATAAATGTAACTCAAAAAATGAAACTTGACTTTAGAAGAGTAGAAAACATTGTGGACTCTTATTGTGGTGCCGTATGAGTGGCTGCACTATTTTTTTTGTTTTTATATTCGCTTTTGAAAAGTCCCGATGGAGGCGGCCATATTGTTAACTCGGCTTCCAGTCATTTCGTAACAAGGTCATTTCATATCGGGGTCATTTCTCAAAATTTTAGTAAATTCATATCCGCCTATACTTTTTATTTCGGTCACTTCGTAGTTACTTTGATAACTTCGTAGTCACTTTGGTAATTTCATTCCCAGTTCAGTTTTTGTGGCATTTCTCGAAGACAAATTGTTCAAAATTGAATTCTGAAGAGCATGTATGATGTTTTGTGCAAAACCGAATGGAATAAACACAATTAAACCCGATTTTCCTAGAGAAACGGGTTTTTTTTTCAAAAGCACACAGATATATAATTGGAAATGGCGTATTGAACATATTTTATGCTCAATTGACAGGACAATCGGTCAGAAATTGATTTACACACGAGGAGTGAATTTCGCCTATTGACTCAGGTGAGCGATCCAAGGCCATTATGGCCCTCTTATTTTCAAATCATTAATTCCACACAGTGGCTTCCTTGACAAATGCAACATCAGCGTTCTCAACGCTTTGATTAATATAAATGTAGTAATTTAGAGTCTATAGTTTTAATACTATATTCTTGTGTCGTTTGCCGAATGACAACCCCTTTTGTACATAACTCCGATTGAAATTATGTTCAATTTTACCATTATTGGTTCTTTCTTTTTTAAATTTTAAGTTTTATATTGCATTCTAAAGATAGTATTGGACTTCTCAGTTAATTTCTCAACGTGTTCTGCATAAATTCACATTGGTCATTTTGAAATGCTGTAATGTGCCTTATGTCAGAAACAACTGATTGGCGCCACTGATCTTATGCAGCAATATTTTTTTCTTCTAACGTTGGAAAATAGCACACGTTACTGATTACCTGTAACAGACGAAAAGGTGCATTTAGACGTTTGCGTAAAGTGTAGTCTCGGATCAGCCTGTACAGTCCGCGTAGGCTAATCCGAGACGGCACTTTCTGTTTTGATGTAATTTTCTGTTTTGCGCAAGTATATTGTAGCACAAAATCTTATGTAGTCGTTAAGTGCCGTACTGCGCAGGCTGATCCAAGACGACACTTTACACAAATGTCCGAATGCCCTTTTCGCGTCTTGCAAACCATATGCCAAACTCCTTGATATAGCCAATCAGAATATGCGTTATTTAAAACTTAGATAAATTCTTGCTTAAAGACTGAGAATATATACAGTCAGACATAATTTAAGCATCACCCGAACAAATTTAGTCATATTTATTGTGGTATTTGTCGAGGACAATACCACAATGAGTTCAAGATTGAATTTTGATAACCATGTATCTCATTTTGTACCGTGAATCTAATACTCCATCGCGTTTAGGTACGCAACAGTAGAAAGATATTGAGTCCAAGTAGTTCCCGCTTAAATTTTGCCGGAATGTCCCGGATATTTGTAGCTTGAAAATGCTTCAAACGCTTTGGAATATCATTACTACGTTCTCTGTCCTGACCACATACAAACAGACAAAGCAATCATTATATGCTCTTTTATCGCAAAAAAAAGCCAGACGGGCTGAAAACGTAATTTCAAGTGTAATAACTCAGCCCTTTTCAAAAAAAGTCGGTCGTCAATGACACTGATAAATTACCTCCGAAAGGTCCCGGGCTTTAGCGCAAAAATATAAAACTTGGCATAAAGTAGTTCAATTTAAATACATGAATATTGCCATTTTCTTCATAATTTGCAGCTATCTAGGACGACATTTCAATTTAAATCTTGATTTGCAGATCTTCTATATGATACGTATTTCTACATATGCCAGCGTATCCATTTTGTCATAGCGTACCCAAACTCTTTAGAGTCTATAGCGAGTCTTTACCGAGACAGCGTACCCAAACTTTGTAGAGTCTTAGTTCAACCATTTTGTGCAAAACCGAAGGAAATAAACCCAGTTAAACTCATTTTTTCTCATGCAAATGACTTTTACGGTGTCACTCAAATATGTAATTTGAAATGGCATATTAAAAATACATTGGGCGAGGCTATCGATCTTTGAGAAACTTATTTTTGATTGAAACTAGCTTCTCGCGAAATGATACAAATTTTCCAACTGACCTTGGGCGATTGCTCATGAATATTTATAGATCGAGGTAATAGACCATTTGCCAAATACCGTTACTGACGCGTCACCACGAGTTACTTCCCTTTCCTGATTTCCCAATCCTGTATATACCCGAATAGTGAAAATGTCCTATTTTTTAAATGGATTACACACTAAACGCGATAAATAAACAACCTAAAACGGCCGTGCCGTTAGTTTCATCAATTATCTTTTTTGAAGACACATACAAAAAGGAACTGTTGTTTTATCAATTTTTCGGTAGACTTCAGAGAGTAAAGCGGTATCATTTATAAGCGCTGTCTCCTGGCGGGCGTGTTATTAGAGCTTTTTGTATGCAGACTGCATTAACCCTTTGGCTACCAAGTGCGACTCAATGACCTTTTGTGGACAATATAGATTCAGATCACAGAAGGAAGAACGTGCAGTCTGATCCTAGATCTACACTATTCGATACGGAGATATTTTTCCTCGAGATATTCGATCCTTTGAAATAACTTTTGAGGTTTTACTATCGACTTTAAAAGTGGCATTTCATATATTTAGTAAGATAAGTTTTAACTTAAACAAATACCCCCTCCGTTCCTAAAGAAATTAGTGCAAATATACCGTTTAAAGTGGGACCTGTTAACCCAGGTTACATAATGCATTTGAAAAAAAAAAAAGGTTCAGGCAGAAAAATGCATCTTTTGGCACCAGTAATTAGAACACACTTACATGTACCCTCCGTCACAGCTTTTAACAATTCCATACCTTTACAAGTGATCAACGTAAGACTAAACGAGATAAACACTAAATTATGACACGTGTGTGTTAATTAGTCGTGCTTAAAAAGAACACAACAGCTTTTCAAATAGATCATCCACTTTGACGGTGAAACACCGAGATCAAACGTATACCCAGCTAACCCTTGACTAGCTTTTCAGTGAAAATAAGTATAGCACGTATTCGCTTCCTGAAAATGAATCTTTAACATCTTTTCTTCTAGAGGGAATGGAAGGTTTGAAATGTGAATTAAACTTTGTTATTACGATAGTCAACTTATAAGGTAGTTCAAACAGGAACATGGCAAACATGTATGCAACTATACAGATTTTTGAAAATGTTATTTCAAAGTTAAGATTTTTGCTATAAATTCAAAATGTTTGATGTCCCAGTTTTTTGCTAGTAGACTGTATCTGTCTTTCAGCAGATACTGGAACAATTTTTTGGAAAAATTATCACATTAATAGTTTAGATAAATCAAACCACAGATTCCTGGACTTCGAGCCTGTACGTTACAAACTTGGCTACATAATTACGCCAACATTGGTTGAATAATCAGACATAAAATTAGGAAAGGTCTATTGCAGGTATATTGATGTTATCCCCCCACACCCCATTTTTTTATAACACTGAATCTTTCACCAACTCTTTACGAAACAAAAATTTGAGATTTGCCCAAATTAGAGGTCTTTGCAGATAACAATTTGAATGTGGCTTAAAAATGAAATTTTCTTTAGGAATGATAGCAAGGGAAAAGGACAAAAGGTTGGTTACTAGAATTTTAACCCTTTTCAACAACATTTTGCTCCCTTTTTACACGGGTTGCTCGAAATACATTGGTAAAAGGTTGATTAGCTGTTTAGTGTCTTCAGAAAGACAGGGACAGTCCATTTAGTGATTTTAAAGTACTATTATCAAACATCCTTGTTGCACTTTCAGGCATGTACCTATTGACGAATAACTCATGTTATCGATCATGAACAAAAGAATTGTAGCTTCAGATCAAGATTAAGACCTTCCATAACTTCTTTTAAGCTTCATTTTGAGTATAAGAAATATGTATCTAATGAAGTCTTACCCCCCCCCCCCAAAAAAAAAAAAAAAAAAAAAGAAAATGGATGAAGGGTTAAATCGGTGTTCCTTTGATCTCGGTATCGCACTGTAGAGTGGGTGACCTTTAGAACAGCCGTAATTTACTTGCTTCTTACAGATTAGTACACACGTGTCACATTAAATTGAATCTTCTTATCTTTTGTTTCATATTAATTTACCCCTTTGGTTATCATTAATGGTCAGGATTATGAATTTTATACAGGTTTCAGAGGCTAAGTCCGTTCTTAGTCTCTACATGCTCTTTATTTAAATACGATTTTATAAAATGCATATTTTGTCTATTTGTGATTTTCTTTTTCAAAGGCATTATCATGAAATATGTTTTAATTGTGTTAGAACTGATTTCCATAGATTTCTTGCTTTGTCATTTTCTAAAATTCAGTTATGAATTTGTCCAAATTTAAAGGATTTGCGAACGGGACATACGGCATTTGTTACTGTAATAATGCTGCGATTGTCCGGTGTCACGTGATACTGCTAATGCGCCACTTACGATAAAATGGAAATATCGCTTACCGTCTATTGATTGGTATGTTGGAAATTGAATGTAAAAGGCTAGAGATATTTCATAATTATAGTTTTCAGGAACAAACTTAATTTTGTTCGATGTATCAACAGGATTTTTCTCTCTATTCGTCATGCATCCTACTGTCAAGGGGCGTTACTCCTGCTTCTTCCTCATGATCAAAAGGAGACCACTTATACAAAAATAAACCAAACTTTGTCATGAATACTCTCCCTTCAACCGAAAAGATATTCATTTGCTTAGTGGGTTGACTTTTAAGCCAATATCTGAACAATTTGTCTCTGTTTCTTTCAAACTATTAATTCCACACATGGATTTCCTTGACAAATACCACTTCAGCGTTTTCAACGCTTTGATTTTTCTAATGGATAACCTTTTCTTTGGTATATTTTCAAGCTATGCACGGACCCACTAGACAAGTAACAGGCTGATTTATGAGCCAAATGAAAGGATGTCAACGAGAAAACTTTCCAAATCCCAGAAATGGCAAATTGTGGGGATGAGCAATGCTGGTCTAAGCACATGGGCTATTGCTGGTCAATTTTGGTGATGCTTAACTTTTGTCTGACTGTTTATTTATATCATTGCTTGTTAAGGATGATTTCTGTATCCACGTGCTCTCTTCCTCTTTTCCCTCGATGTTTTCAAAAGTTTTCTTTGGGGTCAATGAAGCGCTATATCAATTGATTTTGTATACCTGTGTTGATCTTCCCATTCCTTCAAAAACTTGTGTGTTATGTCTTGATTTGTCCGTATCATGTCACTCTGGCTGCTTTTATCTATACATGGGTCTTGGATTACCTCCCTTTGAGCGTGCGCCATTTTGATAGCTAGGTCGAGCGCGTTCGATTCGTCGATGAGGTGATGTTTAGAATGGCTGATTCCATGTGCGAAACCCCTCCAAAATGCTTGGCATGTATCTGTATCGTTCCTGTCAGGAGGAAGGATGAAATGTAAGCTAACAGAAAAATTCGATGTGTTTTTGTGGACAACGTAGATCATAGAGCAGATTGCACAGAACGTGTAGTCTGATCAATCTCCGAGCAGAGTTGTCGTTCGTTACTCTCACCATACATCTCTGCAATGGGCTAAATGACAAGAATCTTGTCAAACCGAGGAAAAGATGTTTTGTTACTGTTTAACCGTTTCATGTGTGACATTATAGTAGACAAAGGAAGTATGATTCTGGATACATGATAAGTGCATTCAAACTGATGAATTTACCTGTATAGAACGGAACAATTTTTTTTAGCCTCTCTACTGATAAGAATATTATGCCAATTTTAACAAAAATGGCTGCGCCCATGAATGATGACAACAGTTTTGACACACCGATGGATCTTAGTTTATAAGATCATGATGAAAAAACAAGTTATGGCCCTTTAAAATACATTTAAGCTTTTCAGAAAGTCCCTCTTTTTCACATGTCCTACCAGTTAGTCTGATTGGCCGTATACTGTTTGAACAGCACACAAAGTAATCGATATTGTTCTTTCTTTCACCGGCGTTTGTGTCGCCATTTTGAGTTCTGGTTATGTGACGTAACTATCACGTAATGACGGACTACTTTCTGAGCCCACTACAGAGGTGAATGTGAATGATCCGGAGTGCAAGAGAGTGGTAGTCTAATATTCGATCCATATTATCCTGTATTGTGTGACTTTTTTCAGACAATCAGAACATTGAAAATGTAATATTTGATTTTTCTACATTCGATCGAGATTTTTGTTTTAACGTACTTGTTTAGCAATTTAACCCTTTCCCAAACAAGCCCTGGTTTTCAGCAGTCTACAGAAAAAGCCTTTTGAGAACGAGCAATTCACGAGCAATTTCTCCTTTTCCCACAGTATTTTCTACCCTTTTTGAGAACTTTCTGCCATTTTCTCAAAATCTAAAATTGTTGTCTGCAGACTCTTTCAGTTTGGAAGAGTCCGAAATTTGTCGTTTGGGAAAGGGTTAAGGATTAACTCGTTACACTACAACCTGGAGACCACGTTTCACATCTTCCAATACCACTGAAAACGGTGAGTAAAAAGAGAAATTTCTCTGAAGACAGGTTGTTGTCTTTGTCAGAATATCTTTAACCCTTTACCAAACGACAAGATTTTAGACTGGTCCAAATTGAAAGCACTTGCAGACGACAACATAAAAGTAACTGAAAAAACGAAATTTGTTTCCACTAGGGTTGAAAACATTGCGGGAAAAGGAGAAAATGTTAGTTACCAGTACTTTCTCCTTTTCCCACAATGTTTTCAAAGGGCTTCTATCTCAGGGTCGTAAAAACCAGGGACTGTTTGGGAAAGGGTTAAATTCGATATTTTTACGACGAGTGATCCGTACAAATCAGAGACATCTGGTTTTAACTCATTACCAGATGAGAAAATGTTAGACTGGTTCAAATTGAAAGCATTTGTAGACGACAAAATAAAGGTGACTGAAAAATTGAATTTTGGTCTGGGAGGGGAAGAAAACACAGTGGGAAAAGGAGAAAATGCTGGTTACCAGCATTTTCTACTTTTTCCACAGTGTTTTCAAAAGGCTTCTTTCTCAGGGGCGTCAAAAGTAGGGATTGTGTGGTAATGGGTTAAACAAGCTTCAGCCACCATTATCTATGGGTGTAAGACAAGGCATCTAACTGTGATACCTACCAGGCTCTAACCCTGACATATGTTTGAGTTGCTACGATTGGAACGTTACAGGCCGGCTGATTTCTATTCAATGGTAAAGTTTAAATTTCAATACCACGGTGAATGGATTGAATGAATCTGGGTGGTCAATAAGCGATCAGCGAGCTGTTTAAAAATCTTGGCTAGTCGGATTCCTTCAATATATTTACCGTAGTATTAAGATTTCTTTTTTAGGCTTTTCTAAACATATGCCTATGCAAAACTGCGTAGTTCAAGATGCAACATGACAAACTTGCATCATCAAATACATACAATAAGCTCAGAATCCAAATCTTCCAGTTCTTTAACCTCAGCTTTTGCCAACACCTTTTAGTTCCATCGTAAAATAACATGATTTATCTCACACCTACAATTTAAGGTCCAATGAAATAGTTTTAATACTACCACGTGTGTGCAGAATATCTTAGCCTGTATTAGATGCTGTAGAGTCCAATACGGATTTTTGAGAACGAGGCAAGAGTCCAATATGGATTTTTCAAAACGAGGTTAGAGTCCAATATGGATTTTTCAAAACGAGGCTTGAGTCCAATACGGATTTTTCAAAAGGAGGCAAGAGTCCCGAATATCGATATTGGTCCGTAAGAGTAGCCTCTTGTAAAAGAAAGTCTGTTGTAAAAAAAGCAAATTCAAACCCCTCTTTTGATATGTTTTGATTTTTTTCCTTTTGAAATGACCCTATAATTCTCGTTTACTTTAAAGTCAATACGGAAGTGTGAAATAAAGAGGTAATTTAACATGCTTGGGTACAATACTGAATTCAGTTGGATTCGTACACTGCAGAACCATTCTATATTTTGGACTCAGCTGTCGCCTTGTCCAAAATAGACTTTTTCTGCATTGTACTCATCCAATAGAATTCAGGTTAAATAACCTCATAGCATGATTTAGAAATAAATCTAGAAATGGACTCTTTTACTCAGGAATTAATAAAATTTTCTTACAGTGTTGCCTGCTTGGGGTCTCGAATGGCGCCCAGGCGCCGCAAAACGGTGGTGTCGGGTTTGAAATTTCCGCGTGTAATTTGGTCGCACTCCTCAACGTAATCGTCAAATAACTTTGCTAGTTCAGGATCGTAATCGTCATTCAAAGAATCACCATTCAGGAATTCTTCCAGCGTTTTAGAACCATGCTGTGCAGAGTCATACGTAAACCGGGAACATCTGTTCAATTATATAATAATTAACTATTGGATATATAGAAGTAATACGTGGAAACCGGTGCACGCGATACTGGTCACATTTCTCACTTCATATAGTATACAGGTCGTGACCCCGGCTTAATACAACTTGACCGCCGACCAAACAGTTGACCTCGTATCAATATTGATGACCCTCGACCAATACAGAAACCTTTGAACGTGATTGGTCAAAAGTTCAGTCGTGTGAGCTTCTGCGCTTATTTTTAGCCAATCACGTTTAAGGAGGCGGCAAAGTAAGCGTGACCCAAAAATTGATATTTGTTTCCAGCAGGGTAGAAAACATTGTGGGAAAAAGGAGAAAATGCTGGTTACCTTCGGCCTCGGGCCAATACGGCTGACCTCGGACCTGTAACTGGGCCAATACGAAATCGCTTGATTAATACCATTATAATATAAAACATCACAGTCTATAGTTAGCAGTCATTCAACAAAAGATAAAGAAGAAGAAGAAGACGAAGAAGAAGAAGAAGAAGAAGAAGAAGAAAATCTTTAGCAAGTATGATAATGTCTTCACAGATCGTTTCATCTTGATTTAAATTAGAAGTAGATAACTTTACCCCTTTCCCAAACGACAAATTTTAGACTCTTCCAAACTGAAAGAGTTTGCACACGACAGTTTTAACTTTCATAACAAAGACAGAAAATTATCCGAACGGGCAGAAAACACTGTGGGAAAAGGAGAAATTGCTCGTTACGAGCAATTTCTCCTTTCCCCACAGTGTTTTCAAAAGACGTGCACTGCAGACAAGTAAAAAGAAGGGCCTGTTTGGGAAGGGTAAAATCCTTCTGGTTAACCTTTACAATGCTGCATAACTAAAATGAAATTTTCAATTCGCTAGTGAAAACCCATATATTGCTGTTTCAAAGTTATGTTTCGGGAAATGAAATCTCCTTATCGGACTGTGCACGTTCTGTGCAGTCTGATCTTGATCTACAATGTCCGCAAAAGGTAAGTAGGCCGCGCCTAGCAGGGTTAAGCATGAAAAAAAAGTGACATAAATAAGGTTGTGAAACTTACTGTCAGCGAACACTTTAAAGCATTATGACATAAGTAACGCCATCATTTACCTAAACTTCACTCTAGGAGATGTTGTGAGGATACCCAATCCATGTTTAAAACGCAGTTTGTTCATTTGGCTTCTGATATCTTGGGATGCCAGGTTGACGTGAACTGACCTTGACCTGTGTAGTCGGCCGTAACGGATAGGTCCTTCCAGGAAACTGCTGGAAATGTTGGAATTGGAGTGTAAGTACAATGATAAATAAATAACTGTGTTGATAGAAAGATACATGCAGGTCACAGATAGAAAGATAGACAGACTGACAGACAGACAGACAGACAGACAGACAGACAGACAGATAGATAGATAGATAGATAGATAGATACGGGAGACTACTCCTTCATGCATGGCTTTGTCCAGATTTAAATACGAACAATACCTAACTACTACGTTGGAGATATGTTTCTCTTTGGCTCAGTGATTAAAGTACTGGCCTTTCGTCCGGGAGTTCTTAGGTTCGAATTTCATCCGGTCCCTTACCTCTGCCATGCATTTATTCATTTGTTTCTTTGTTACGGACTTTGTTCGTCAGTGGATGGATGGACGGACGGACGGACGGACATAGTGCCATAATTTTTTGAAAGGTTTTTTTTTTGTTTTATTTTGGAAATTCTATTGCAATGTAGATAGATAGATCCAGTTCGTTTTCCGACAAGCAAATTTTCATCTAAAAACAAAGAGAATTTTCATGCTCTTTTTGAAAATCGAAAAAACGACGTAAATTAGTACAATTTAATAATTTTACCGTTTAATTTGTGACCAAACTACATTACGTTATACAAAAGTCAATAGTTTAGCTTCATTATAACAATATGGTTTAAACCTCGGTATATCCTGTATATCGTTATTGATATATTTCTGCTTCAGCACTTCAACTTCCGGTTCTGGTTTACGAATTGTTTCGACGTAACCTCTCTGATCATGCGCACTTCGGGGCACGGGGAAAGCTCGAGGAAAATCCGCTGCGGATATTTCTTGTGACCCTGAAGTTCTCATTACATCCTCTCTTCGGAAACTGTTATTAGTTTTGGAAAGGTCTATTGCTTCGTTTTCATACCTAGGTATATTGATGTTATTCTTAAGTAATATTTAAATCACGTGAGGGAAAGAGCATGTTATGCTTTTTTATGCTTAATCCATTACCACACAGTCCCTACTTTTGACGACCCTGAGGAAGAAGCCTAAAGAAAACCATTAAGGCAAAAGGAGAAAATGCTGGTAACCAGCATTTTTTCCTTTTGCCACAATGTTTTCTACCCTTCCCTAGACATATTTCAATTTTTTATTCACAGTTATGTTTTCGTCTGCAAATGCTTTCAATTTGGACCAGTCTAAAATTTTCTCGTGTATTCAAAAAGTTAACTTTTTCGCTGCCAACTAAATGCAGACGACTTCTCTCGAGATTTAAATGAATATTTTCGTTGTGATCGTTTATGGCTCTGGTCAAAGATTAAAGGTGGATATTTAGATTTTTCACATCTCACAAAATTATAAAAAATATATATCACTGAAATTTATAAGAAAAAAGCACATGCTTCGCACTCGAGCGTTAAAGCATTTTTCAGGCCTCTGTGAATGTTAACGACCTCAAAAACGTGAATTAACCCAATATTATTGCATAGAATATGTCTTTTCGGGCCGTTATAAGCATGAATTAACGGTTAAAAATCTGGCTTTAACGGGAGAAAACGTGTATTAGTAGTGATGTTAGAGCACCAGCTGCCCCGATTGAGGAGGAGGAGGAGGAGGTTGAGGTGGAATGACCTTAACCGCCGCCATTTTGGATGTCCTTCAGGTCATCAGGTCATCAGGTGATGTCAGGACTAAAAGTAGAGGTAAAAAGTCAGGTCAAAGCGTGTTTTCGTCGTGTCATTACTAAAAATAGGTGTAGATGGAAACATATCGATGCATGTTTTCGGTTGATTCTTGAAATAGATGATAAACCGCGTGACGTGAGAATGGTGGGTCATGCGTGATTGGGTTGACACGTGTCAGTGTTAAACGTCTTTTTAAATTTAGCGCTCATTTTGTAGCTTATGTAAGCCCATATCGTGTGTACCATAGCGTGACACCTACCTTTCACCCCTTCACACGGTGCGTCTCTTCACTGAAATAGTTACGATAACTCGATGACATATAACAACGCTATAAATTCTGTCGCAAAAGAAATGTTAGATAAACTGAAGGGACTGAAGGGGAACAAGCTACGACTTGCCATTATTGTTGCTGCTGGTTGGTTGATATTTTAAGTGTCCCATTATGAGGTAAGTTATAGCAACCACTATAGTCAGTAGCGACTATGACCCAAAAGCAAGTAGAGGGATATTTTCACAAGATGGATGAGTTTAGAAGCGTGACCTGGGGTGAACATCGAGTAAGTTGTTATTTTGACGACCGTTTTTCTTTAGAAGTGAAGCTAGGCAAATTATACCACTCCACACCGTTTGGATATTCACTATGTTTTACAACTTTTTCTTTCAATTGCGTTCTTTGTCAGTGATTAGTAAGGATATGCTAATATAAAAACCTTAAGCCGGATCTAGGAGAAGAACGTTATAAGCTTAGCTTTCGTTCTTATCCTTTTCCTCAGTATATTTATCTTTTATTTGTATTTCCTCTTGTTTTGTAAAATTTGTATCTAATACTGATGAATAAAATATGTTTAAACTAAACTATTTCAAGAATCAACCGAAAACATGCATCGACATGTTTCCATCTACACCTACTTTTTTAGTAATGACACGACGAAAACACGCTTTGACCTGATTTTTTAGCTCTATTTTTAGTCCTGACATCACCTGCTGACCTGAAGGACACCCAAAATTGCGGCGGTTAAGGTCATTCCACCTCAACCTCCTCCTCCTTCTCCTCAATCGGGGCAGCTGGTGCTCTAACATCACTACTTGTATTAATCAGTAAATTCACGCACCGTTAACGCCCGGCTTTGTACTATCAATATTCTCGATTCGGGCCTACCTTGTAAACAACGTTTGTCCTTGTAAGATTTTCCCTAGACTCCGATCATCAATCTGTAGGAATTTGTACCATATTTAAGATTCTTTTCATGGAATATCTTTGATGATATATGTACACCACAAACAAAATTTTGCATAGGATCACAGTTTAATCGAGATCTGAACAAAAAATCACCCGCGAAATGTACACTAAACAAGCTACATCCCACCCACTTTTTAACGTGATCAGTCCGCCTCGCTTGATGTAGATCGAACCCTCTGTCGTCTTTCAGTAACAGAAATTCATATCCACTCATTCATCCTAGTTGTCCAAACGTGTGCAAGTTTATTCCAAATGAATAAAGTTTGTTTTAATAATCAATAGAAGTGTATAAATTACACCGATAAAATCAAAACTGGTATACAGGACTAACGGTCCTTCACTGCTCGTAACAAACTTCTTTGCCGACTTCCGGTTTTGACTCATTTACGTACAGTACATTTGAAGTTCGCTTATTTGCATTTCTATGGTAATAGTTTTGCTATCTTTGAAAATTATGTTGAAAATACCTTTACTTTATGCAATAATAGCATTAATTCATGTTTTCTTTTCGCAGAGGCCCTCAAAATACTTAAACACCCTCGTGATTCGCACTCGGGCGTTAAAGCATTTTCCGTCCTCTGCGAAAGTTAACGACCTCAAAAACGTGTATTTACCCTATCGAATATAATCTGCAACCGCGTTTTTACTCTAAGGTTGAAAGTGTTTTTCCTATCATTATAAGTTATAAGGCGCAATGAATAACCCACTCGGGCTGTCGCCTTCGTGGCTTATTTATTGTACCCCACAAATGTGGTTTATTGAACGATAAACCACGATAGAGAGTTTATTTCTCAATCCACCTTCTGGCTCTTTGCGTGTAAAGCACACATAAATTTCAGTGGCGATCGAATCACCTTTTCACGCAATATTTTCATTTCTTTCAGACACAACCATTTTCGCAGATTCTTCATATAGACAAGTATATAAGCCATGCTCTGGCAAAAGTGGGTTTCATGCCTCTCCGGGACCATGATAACAAGCAAGCTTTCACATAATAATGGATCCATAATGTGAGGCTATTTAACATGCTTGGGTACAATACTGAATTCTATTGAATGAGTACACTGCAGAACCAGTCTATATTTTGGACAAGGTCTCATATAAAAATTCTCGTTTGGTACAGAGGTTTTATACAAGGTCTTAGTTTGAACCAGGGAGCGAGTAGGCAAACTTACAGGGTATTGTTGTTTCTTTGTTCGGCGATAGTTTTGTCTTCTGCCATATCAGTACGATCTGAAACAAGTAAGAGGCAAACATGTATAGATCTCTCCCTCTCTCCTTCTCTCTCTCTCATACAACTTTTTTGTTCCTAACCCTTTATTCTAACATTAAACATGCATTTGGCTCCTTAAACATAGTATAACGAAAGCGTGGTAATATCTACATGTACGATATTCTATGTAGAATGATATCAATCTATGTCGACTGACATCATTCCGTATATGAAGTACAAGTATGTAAGTTATTCAATGGAATATATAATCTGCTACCGCGTTTATACTCTTAGTATGAACTTGTTTTCCATACATTAAGAGTCGGTCATATTAGAATCGAAATAATCTTCTTTCTATAGTGCTGTATCGTTCAATAAACCACGCTGTGAGTTAGGAGGCGCAACGAATAAATCACGCAAGGTATAGCCTTCTGGAACTATTTATTGTTCCTTATAACTCACAACTGTAGTTTATTGAACGATAAACCACGATAGAAAGAAGTTTATTTCTTAATTCTAACACGACACGCGAATTCGACTCTATAAACACAGTGCAAGGAAAGCGTAGTAAAATCTGCGACAATACATGTAGGGTGACGCATTCTGTATCGAGTGACGTCATTCAACGAGTGAGTTATTCATAGAACATAATTTTCATCCGCGTTTTTACTCTAAGTTTGAACTTGTTTTCCTTTCATTAAGAATTTTCCATGTTAGAATCGAAATAATCTTCTTTCTATCGTGGTTTATCGTTCAATAAACCACGTTGTGAGTTATGAGAGCGATATCGCCCTCGTGGATTATTTATTGCGCCTCATAACTCACAACTGTGGTTTATTGAACGATATACCACGATAGAAAGAAGATTATTTCTTAAATCACTAGATCCCGAATTTTAACAACCCTGAGGAAGAAACCTCTTGAAAACATAGTGGGAAAAGGAGAAAATGCTACTAACCAGCATTTTCTCCTTTCCCACGATGTTTTTACCCTATCAAAGAAAAAAATACGTATCATCTCAGCCACATTTACATTGTCGTCTGCAAATGCTTCCGATTTGGAACAGACTATTTTTTGTCGTTTGGTAAAGAGTTAAGACAAAAAAAGGTCTTTAAGACATAGTGAGCTACGTTCTCTTCAAACATATTCGAGTGCGTAGATAAGATGAGACTGCACAGGGCGTGCAGTTTGATCTGCACCTGCGGCAACCAGATGTTTACCGAATCCTTTCCCAGCTGTTAGGGAAATATATTTACATACCTCAGAAAAAATCTTTATTTCACTAACAACTAATTAATGAAGCGACATGAAGGGACAGGGCATGTTGAATGATATTCGGAAAAAAAACGTAAAGCTCTGTTGTACTTTCTGTAAGTTGGTATATTAAAGGTGGTTATTTATATTTTTCACATCTCGCCAAATTTTAAAAAAATGTATGTATATCATTGAAATTGACACGAAAAAACAATACAAATCATTAATAATTAAGAATCATAGAATTACAAAAAAGTGATGGTTTTCCCTTAAAAGGTATTTTAAGATTTCGAATGTCAAGTGACTGGCACATGGCTAATGACACTCCATATCATTAAATAAGTAATTATATTCCATAATGTCTTCTTCAGACGCTTAGGCTATGTTTGAAGATTCGTCTGTGTATTCCGGTATAAAAATGAGCGAGTTGCTCATGTAAAAATAGATCGTGTTTCCCGTCGGTGTCGACCTGGGCCGTGGTAAATCGGATGGCTTCCGACTATTGGGGTTTTATGAATGAAAATTTAAAAGCTTTAGAAGTATAAAGATTTTTTTTTTTTTATTATTTTGTAAAAATTTTCGTCCCAAACCTACAGTTTTCTGCTAATAATTCTAGATGTTAACAAGCTAAAATAGTTTTCTTACCAGAAAGGACATCAGGGGTCAAGGTCAGTAAGATGTCCTCCGTTTCCTCCAGAATAGGCGACAAGGTGGGCTCTGAAATGGTTGGTAGGAGGGGATACCGGAACATGTTAAAGAGCCTTTCGTCTTATTAGTACATATAAACAGCTTCTTTCTTTAAAAAATGACCATACCTACAAAACAGGGAATAAAAAGCAAAGAAAACATGGAACAAACAAACGACTGAAGAAACAAACAAACAAAAACTATGGTATGATAAAAGTAAAATTCAGGAAAAGTCTATTTACGAGTTTAATATCATTGTGCAAGCAGTTTAACGTTTCGGTGATATTAGCTCTTTGATTCCAAATTCGAAAACAAAGGGTTTACGTCACTGAAATACTGGCATTTAGCTGAAATCAATAAAAAACAAAAAGGTCTTGTTGTAAATTGAATTCTAGTTCTTATTCGTAAGATTTTGCAATATTTGATAGAAATATCCATTTTGGCAGGCTAAACAAAATAGTTTACCTTGTCGGAAAATGCGACAGCTTTTGAAAATTTTCTATATTTGAAAGTAACGCAACTTCTGATTGGCTAAATCATTCGGTTTAGCCAATCAGAAATTGTGTTACTTACAAATATAGAAAATATTGGCCAATAAGAATAAGAATATTCTCAAGAGTGGTCTGGTGAATTGATTTTGAGATGACTCGTAAAATCACTTAATTTGCATAACAACAAGTGGCTAATTGGTTATTTTTTTATGTATTACTGCGCTACGATTTATAAAAACTGATGAAGCCCGGGTTTTCTGTACAGCTGTTTGTAACATTGGACAGTCAACTACGTGATCTATCTCAGTTACAAGTGTCTAAATTCGGATAAAAAATTTTGCTCTATCTTTCATATTAGAGCTTGAACTTTTTGGACTAAAATTACGGTATTATACTGACATGGATTAGTTTTTATTTAGAATATAGCCTCCGTGAAAAATTCAAGTTTAATTTCTTTGATATACCGTAATACATTTGTCGAATTTGATTAGATCCGGGACACGGTCCAAAAATGGCGGAAAAAGTTCTAGGCTTGCTAGAGAAAAGAGTGTTAAATATCATAAAAAGTTACATGAAGAAGGTTTTGATGAAAATCTAGTTTCTCCCATTGAGAGCCCCAATAAAACAGATATGGGATCCAGGCAGAAGGAAGTTCGCGTGGACCCAGCCTTTCTGACTATTTCTACTTCCGGTGTACAGTTTGCATCGTCGAGCTCAACCTTAGAACAAGAGAGAGATAAACTGACTTCAAGGCTCGAGTATTTGAAAGCGCAGGTTGAATAGAAACGTTTGCGACCGGAAGTATAGGCCGCAGAGAAAGAGTTAAGTGGCTCACAGAAAAAATGTCTGTTAATGACACCATTTCGTTAGACAATCCGAGGAAGGATATCCCTTTAAGGAGAAAAGCCAGAGCCGTCTTGTCAAACTTCAGTGCTTTGGAGCTTAGTGACGATGATATTGACTTGCCGTTTGAAATTAGCAAGTCTGGGATTACGACAAAGGCTTCAGATTTTGTGTGTAATTCCCAAAAGTATCCACGCTCACATTTACGTTGTGAATTTGTGAATAACTCAATAGAATTTGACAAGTTGGATATGCATTTATTCATAGCTGGAGAGCTTGAAATAGTCTCGAACAAAAATATATTTCCTGTTGAAAGAAATGCAAGGATTGAGTTATTGAAAATGACTAATGTATTTGAACAGCTCTTATGATTTCTCTGTACTAAAAACTCTCTATGCAGCAATATTGCGCGAAATAGAACTTGGGTACAGAGATCGGGGAGAAGATTTTAGTTGTATTGAAAATCAAGTTCTTGCATCTCAGAGTATCAAATTCAAACCTAAATATGAATTCTCTCAAGTATGTTCTGGGGTAAAACAGGATGATTCTCCCAAAGTTTGGTTTTGTGCAAAGTTTCAAAGAAACAAATGTCCAAACAAAGAATCACACACAATACAACTGAAGGGTCGTTTTCGTCTGGCCAAACACATCTGTGCATCCTGTTGAATTACAGATAAGAAAGAAATAAATCATCCTGAATGCTCCTCGGCTTGCCCAAATTTCTCTACGTGACTATTTTTTTTGACCAGTCTAAATTACTAGACATAAATAAAGTGGCTGATATTTTCTACCCAAAATTTATAGTTAGTACACAAAAAGAAAAACCCTCATGTCATGATAGACAGAATGAAATACCTTTTGGCAGTCATGGAAAAAGTTGAAATTTATGCCTTGAAGTCTGGCCTTTTTTATATAATTCAACGCGTGAAAAAATAGATACTCATATTTTAGTTAAAGACCCTGGCGATTTCAATTTCAGAAAATGTAGAGTACCAGTTAATACGAAAATCGATGTACAGTTCATGAGAAGAATGTTGCATGGTTACTACGATTTAGAAGTTTTAGATTTATTACGATTTTGGTTTCCAATTGGGTTTCACCATAATGAAAATGAGTTGAAGAGTAAATTGTCGAAAATTAAAAATCACAAAGGTGCAGAAGGGTAATTTTGGATCTGAGTTATCCAAAATTAGGAGACAGTGTAAATAGTCATGTTTCAAAAGAATTTTATTTGGGAGAAAAAAGTTGATTTATTTTTTCCAAAAATAGATGATTTTGTAGCTTTAATTTTAAACAAAGGACCAAATTCCTTCATGTACAATTTAGATTTAAGGAGAGCATATTGACAGATTAGTATATGCCCATCTAGTTATAATTTAGTAGCCTACAAATGGCATAATCACATATTCTGTAATACTGTGCTCCCAATGGATCTACGATCATCTGCTCAGATCTGTCAACGAGTAACTAATGCATATGCATTCATGATGTTCAATATTGGTTTAAATATTTTAAATTATTTAGATGATTTTGCAGGAGTTAAAGAAAGATAGAAATATGGTATTCTTTGCATTTAATACTCTTGAGACAAATCTTTAAGTTCAATGGATTTGAGGAGCATTAGAAAAATGTTGTGAACCTTCTGAAATAATGTTTTTTAAGGAGTTCTATTTAATACTAAGACAATGACTATGGAGGTTACTCCAGAAAAAATATATGACATCAAACACTTAATAAGTCTTTGGTTCAATAAACATTCTGTTTCTTCGAAAGATATTCAAATTTTACAAGGAAAATTGAATTTCGCGAGTGCTTGTGTGAGATCAAGTAGGATTTTCGTGAACAGGTTATGAAACGGGCTTAGAGAATGCTATTCTAATCAAGTAAAAACACAACCATTTATTATTCCAGAAGAAGTCTGTAAGGATTTAAACTAGTGGGATAAATTCTTGCCTTTGTATAATGGCATATCTCTTATGGATTTTGGAGAGTGGACTGAGCCAGATACGATATTTAGTTGGGACAGCTTTTTGACAGGGTGTGGTGGAATTTTTGGTAATAGGTTCTTTCATGCCCAATTCCCACCCTTTTTCTTAGAAGAAAATTTGCATATCAGTGCATTAGAATTATTGTCAATTGTTGTCTGTTTACATTTGTGGAGTTCTTTTTTCAAGGGTAAAAGAGTACAAATTTATTGTGATAATATGGCAGCTTGTATTGCCATTAATACAGTGACAAGTAGAAGTGTATTTTTACAACCGTGTTTAAGGAAAATTTGTTTTTGTCATCAGTTAATGAATTTCAACTAAAAGCTAGATTTCCACCTGGAAATAGTAATAGAGCAGCTGATTGTCTTTCTAGATGGCATTTGGATGATAAGAACCAAGCAGCCTTTTTCACTCTTTTTGATAAGATGTGCTCTTGATAGAGGACTCCATTGACGATGATTGTTTCAAATTCACTCATCAATGGTAGTTTTCTTTTCAGCTAGCGATTTGATGAAATTAAAAAAAGAAATGAGAGAGTCAACCAAGTCTGCATTTGCATCAGGTACTCAAGCAAATTCGTTAACGCAGTGGGAAGCCTTTATTATGTTTTGCATGTTTTTTAATTTATACTTTTTGCCTGCGTCTGCTCTTACGTTACGTTTGTATACTCAGTTTTTATCCAGATCTTTTAAGTTTGTTGAAAGCATTAAAAATTATTTGGCAGGAGTAAAGACCTTGCATGCTATAGTAGGTGCAGATATAAATCAATTCTCAGATTTCCCCCTACAGTTAACTCTACGTGGATTATCTAGGTTAAATCCTCATATTGTTAAACGTGCTACACCAATCACAACAGAATTATTACGAGACATATATGAAATCCCTGATTTCAAGGCTAAATCAAATTACGTCTATTGGTGTCTATTTCTTTTTGCATTCTTCTTAGTTGCCCGCAAACCAAACTTAGTTCCTTGTTCAAAAAGTGATATTGATAATACACGTTCTTTTACACAAAGATAATGTTGAAGATCACACACATTTCTTACTTGTAAAATTTAAGTTTTCAAAAAAAAAAAATTCAGTTTGGAGATAGAGTACTGATATGCCCTATTGTACCGGTAAAAGAAAAGAGGATATGCCCAGTTTATGCTTATCATTATTTGAAATCGTTGAATATCTGTCATCCGTCAGGTGCGTTATTTACTTTGCCAGATGGAAAAATTGTTACTTACGATTTATTTTCCAAAAAAAATGAAATTATGTGTGGAAAAATTTGATTTAAATCCACATCTTTATACAACTCATTCATTTAGAAGGGGATTTGCCACTTTGGCCTTACAGTTCGATTTACCGCCAGAACATGTTCAATTGTTGGGCGATTGGAAATCTGATTGTTGTAAAATTTATCAAGAACTTACTTGGAGGGATAAAATTAAGATATTAAAAGGTATGGTAGATAAAACAGACTTATAGAAATAATAATTTCTATAATTTTTTGTGTATTTTTATTATTTTCAGAGACTCTAGTTCACATTCTCTCTGACTCTATTGCCAAATATGTGGATGATATCAAGCATACCTCTGTTTACCCCTTTCCTGGAATCAATGTTTTACAGACTTATCAAGAGGATAGAGATTAATCCCAAATTAGTATTGTCTAAATGTCATAATCCATGTGGGAACTAATGACATTATTTTTTTATCTGTTGAAGAATAATTAAGTATTTTCAACAATTTAATAACATTTATTGGAAAACTTTCTTCTAACATTGTTTTCATGTATTTTACCAAGACCTACTGACCATGAAAAAATGAGTGATAAAGTTAAGAAAGTAAATTTTGAGATAAAAAAAAAAAAACTTTGGGACAAAAGGAAAGTTAAATTCCTGCAGTCTTTTAGGCCATTTTTTTAAATTTGCTAAGCCAGTGAGAGAACTATCTGCAATTAGAGATAGGGGCTTACATCTTAATACAGAAGGCATTAGAAGGTTAAGGCTTTTTTTTTTTTTCGTTAATACTGTTGCACATTTACTTAAATGAGCATTTATGTAAAGAAATTCGTGATTGTAAAGGGACAACTATTCATGTTATTATTTGTTAATTAAATTTAGGACCCTCCTTAAAGAAGGCATTCTAAATAGTACTTCTTTGGAGGTTAGTTCATATAGAAATAGTACAAGATATTTCTGATGTACCGGGTTTGTTAGTTAAGTCTGGGCCCTCTTTAATGAAGGTATGTTGATATTACTTCATTGGAGGTAAGTTCATATGGAAATTGTATAAGAAATTTCTTATGGACTTGGTGGGGATGGTATTTCTGAATATTTGTTCCTGATGTTTGTTATGTTGTGTATAATTAATTGAATGTAATGTTTTTCTTTCTTTTGTACTTCCTTTTTTTTTTGGGGGGGGGGGTGGGCTTGATTTTGGCCGTTCATCAATGATCTTTAAACAGATACGGTTTCATTATGTACATAGAAATTTATTCATGTTGAAAACTACTTCTTGTTATCTGTTGCAAGCTCATTGTATGAATCATTGATGCAACTTATTTGTGCATGTTAAGCTGCATGGTTTTGAATGCTTTGTTTAGAGCTTATTTTTATGCATTAATGCTTTGAACTACTAAGTACTGATTGTCATATATATCCTTACTAAATCATTTTCAATATATTTCTGTCTCTTTGTCCTGTTGTTGTTTTAAGCTAATCAGAGTCGGTTGCGTACAGGACTCAAGAATAGGGAGTCGCTGGTTCGATCTCCGGCTCTGCCAATTTCTTTTCCGGGCACTGGTGATAGTCCGTGCGACAGGGTTCATTGTTCTCTCACCGCTGATCATGGTTATGTGGTAAAGCAGCCAGTGGCTTGGAAAAAAATAATGTGTTGATTATTGGTAAGAGAAAGTCTAGGAAAGTATTGGTAGGTGCTGGGGCCGTTACCAGTCCAGTGCTTGCCAGTCCAGTCCACAATGCAATTTGGAGTGCTTGAAAAATACATTTTTTTTTCTGATACGGGTTTCATCAGTTACAAGTCAGGTTGATATCAGATTTTTTAGTAAAGATCTGTTCTTGCGCGATGACACTGGTAAGTCATAAGTGTCAGGCGGTGCTGCGCCCGGCAGCTCAGTAAGCGACATACAGGTCCTGTAACACAGGGGTCTTGAGTACGATTCCTTGCTCGGCAAAATATTTTTCAAGAGCTGATGATGGTAATTGCGACCAAATTCATTCCGATCGCATAAATGAATATTGTCTCTATAATGCTTATATGGTGTGGTAAAACTGCCCTGCAGGTATGTATGTTTTGGTAAATTATGTAAGAGCGGCACTTATTGGTTGATTGGTTTGGTGGCGGGTTCGCTGTGAAAACATCATGCGACCAAATCGCCAGACAAAGAACGACAGCCAGAGAGTAAAGACGTTTCCTACTAACGAAGATCGCGAAGCCAAGGAGTTGTACAGAGATTTACACAACTATCGGGGAAGATAGTTAACAGGTAAATTCTCGAATTTACAACAATGGTTTGCATCACGAAAAAAGTGGTATTCGGACATTGGCGTTAAGAGCCGTGTCTAATTAGCCTGCGCGGCTTGCGCAAGCTAATCTGACACGGCACTTAACGACTGTTCTTCATTAGACTTGCGCAAAACAGAAAATTATGTAAATGCGAAAAGTGCCGTTTCGAATTAACCTGCGCGGGCTGAGCAGTCTGATACGACACGGCACTTTACGCAAATGTCCGAATGACACTTTTTGCGTGTTGTAGGCCATAAGAAAAGTAGCCAGTGGCCTAGGAAAAACCATGTACTGATAAAAAAAAACATGGTTATATGACCCAGTCACTGCGATTGGAAACAGCATGAAAAAAAAAGTAAAGTACGGGATGATTTGTGGCATTCTAGGTCCAATCGGTAAATTTCGCTACTGGGATACGAATAGAGATACTGATTGGGAAGAAATTGTCTACATGTACGCAAAATTACTTAAAAGAAATTAAAACTAGTTGAACAAATAGTTTATAAAATTTACCTGATTTTTTTGAAACGGCACCGCCTGAACACTGTAACATAGCTTGAGACGTCATGACGTTCCTATGGCAATGCCGTCATGGCTAATATTGCTTATGACGTCACGCGTTTCTAATGTATGCCAGTCTGACGTTTCAGAAATACTTTCTTCAAATTCATGAATGAATCAGTGTATGTATGTATGTATGTATGTGTGTATGTATGTATGTTTGTATATACATCCGTATGTATGTACGTATTTACATATGTATGTATGTACGTCTGAATGAATGAATGGACAAACGAATGGGGGTGACGTGCTCCTCTTCTTTCACCGAGTTAAGCTTTTATCAAACAATACCATGTTTTACACCGTTGGCGTAAAAGGTTTTTGAAAACATCAAACAGTTAGTTACGTAGTCCTCCTTTTCAATCAATCATGCTTTTCTTTTCCAGACAAATCACATCACTTAGGAAACAATTTGTCGTCTGCAAATGCATTCAGTTTGGACAATTCTAAAATGTTACCGTCTGTAAAAAAATAGCCAACATAATCCCCATAAGAGCACAATAGAAAACTGCATAACTGTTTTTTCTTTTTTTAAATCGTGATATGGCGGACAACTTTCGAAACTTAAAGACAAAAAGAAATGTGTTTCCTATATATATAAAACGAAACAGATTCTTTGTCCGTGGTGTCCGTGGTCGTTGAGGTAGAGCGTCGGCCTCATAACTTAAAGGTACTGAGTTCGATACCCGGGAGCGTATGTCAACTTTGAGATTTTTCATTGACCCACACATTCGGCGCGAGTACTGGTGTAGTTCCCAGGAAGCAGAATCGATCTAGAGATTATAGTATAAGTTTTAAGAACTTGTTTCTCAATCGATGTAATCGATATGTTTAAAGTAAAACGGCAAGGCGGAGATTTTGATTGGGGCAGTACATTTGGCAAACGGTAACGCAAGTGTTCTAAGGTGAGCTCAGAGAGGACAGATAGATCTACCTCTCCTGGAGCAAAGGGCAAAAGCTCACTTGATTTTGATTTTCAATAGGGTAAAACGAACCTGTCTCACGACATCGTTTATTTGACGTGAGCTATTTCAAAGTTCATTGTTCATTGATATAATCTGTGAAAAGGGGGGGGGGGGGCTTAATCAATGCATCCTCGAAAAGTATCGACCCAGGTCAGCCTGCGCAATCTGCGCAGGCTGACCCGCGCCGAAACTTTTCGCTATTAGTTAACTTATTTCAGGTCCAAGAATCAGTCTACCTCATGATTGAGTCGTTTGCAACAAAAAGTAGATATTGTGTGGATCGATAAATTTGTCATGACTTGCCTTGTACCATGGTTCTCGGGAATGCATTAAGCCCCCTTTTGCCTGAGCATTGCTTATAATTATGTTTATTTAACGGCATGCTTTAGCAGAAGATTGCTTATGCATCACATAAATCCCCTTGTTTTGAAAGTGACACAGCCATTACGAGTTTTCTTATTTGCACGTACTAACTGCCTACTTCATTCAACCTGATCAGGATT
Organism: Tridacna crocea; assembly: GCA_943736015.1. Classification (NCBI taxonomy): domain Eukaryota; kingdom Metazoa; phylum Mollusca; class Bivalvia; order Cardiida; family Cardiidae; genus Tridacna; species Tridacna crocea. The sequence goes on from OX031069.1 coordinate 26,370,681, forward strand.
TTATACTGATATAAAGTAGGCATATGATTACTTGTATAGTATTCAGCATAAAAGTAAGGATCAGGTTAAATGAATTTTCCGAATAGCATAGACCTGTAATATTTTCACGAGCGGTGCAAATTCGATTATTTATCAAATAAAACAAATATTCTATTCATCACATAACTCTCCTTGTTTTCATCTAATACAGCCATTACGAATTTTCTTATCTCACACATGTCACCCCTCACAACGTACGTCAGTGTGACGTCACAGGTAGTGATATCGGACCCTTGCTATATTTAAAGTCAGTGTGCGTGTTTGGTAAGACTGTTTTTTTTTTGTAATCGTTCCTTTAAATGATCTGAAAACACAGGGTAGGAAACTTCTATTCAGAGCCAATGGCTCCGACGAGAAAATGTTGTGTTGGTCTTCCGTTTCTGAAGATGTCGGCTGAAAAACAATCCCAAAAGAGGTAGGCATGTCAATATTTGTAATTATGTGTTCTTATGTCTTTGAAATTAAAAAAAAAGGAGAATGTCATTCGATGCTCTGGTCTTTCAACGTGTTTTCTACAATACAGAAAGTTGGAACAAGTGTACGATGTTGTCTGAATCATTTGTGGTTTGGGTTGACCGTAGCCAAAATAATACGTCTCGCAGATAAATACAGGCTCTTTCTGCCCATTAAATAAGCAAAGTAGAGAAATTTTCCTGTTCTACAGGCTTAGATAACTGTCTTTGCCGTTTCAATTCACACAATGCAAGAATCGACAGAAAACTACACAAACACGGGCGTAATTTAAGAAAGGCTCCGATTGTGTAGGTCGACTACGAAAATATCGGTTTGCTCCGATGGAAGAGGAATTTCCTTTATTTTTTTTCTAATTTCTGGGTATATACATGTAGGTATCTCAACGATCGATAGCCTCGCCCAATGCATTTTAATATGCCATTTCAAATTACATATTTGAGTGACACCGTAAAAGTCATTTGCCTGAGAAAAAATGAGTTTAACTGGGTTTATTTCCTTCGGTTTTGCACAAAATGATTGAACTAAAACTCTACAAAGTTTGGGTACGCTGTCTCGGTATAGACTCGGTATAGACTCTAAAGGGTTTGGGTATGCTATGACAAAATGGATACGCTGGCATATGTAGAAATATGTATCATATAGAAGATCTGCAAATCAAGATTTAAATTGAAATGTCGTCCTAGATAGCTGCAAATTATGAAGAAAATGGCAATATTCATGTATCTAAATTGAACTACTTTATGCCAAGTTTTATATTCTTGCGCTAAAGCCCGGGACCTTTCGGAGGTTGATTAATTTATCAGTGTCATTAACAACCGAAATTTTGTGAAAAGGGCTGATTTATTACACTTGAAATTACGTTTTTCTGCCCATCCGGCTTTTTTGCAATAAAAGAGCATATAATCATTGCTTTGTCTGTTTGTATTTGGTTAGGACAGAGAACGTAGTAATGATATTCCAAAGCGTTTGAAGCATTTTCAAGCTACAAACATCCGAGATATTCCGGCAAAATTTAAGCGGGAACTACTAGAACCCAATCTCTTTCTACTGCTGTGTACCTAAACGCGATGGAGTGTTAGATTCATGGTACAAAATAAATTACATGGTTATCAAAATTCAATTTTGAACTCATTGTGGTATTGTCTTCGACAAATACCACAAAAACCTCCGGTAACTACAGCTCGAAACAAGCTGTAGTTACCGGAGGTTTTTGAAGTAAACCAACGATATACTTTTTAAAACGCGAATTAATGCAAAGAATTGCGGAGAAATAGAGAAAGGCCTATAAGAAGGAAATTCTTCTTCTACTTCTTCTTCTCCTTTTCTTCTTCTTCTTCATCTTCTTCTTGTGTCTCTTCCTCATCCTCCGTATCATCCTCCGTATCATCATCATCATTCCCTATCCTAGTACTCCCTATTTTTCTTCTTCTTCTTCTTCGACAAATACCACAAAAATTCAATTCGATAACAAAAACTCAGTTATTGCTATTTCAAAGTTATGTTTCCCAGTATTATATCTCCTAATCGCACAGTGTGGATTCAAGATCAGACTGCACGTTCTGTGCAGTCTGATCTTGATCTACACTGTCTGCAAAAGGTCAGTGGGTCGCGCTAAGTAGCCAAAGGGTTAAAAACGTTTAAATTACCATAGAAGAAGGACTCATAGGAGACGGTCCAAAGTTCATTATGAATGCCTGAGAGATCTACGAGTGTCTGAAAACTTTCGATTGAACTGTATCACGGTACGTTTAAATAACCCTCGGGCGTGTCTATATTACAGATCTTGGCAGAAACTTAAGACGAGCCCTTTAACTATTTACCAACTGACAAAAGTTTTGACAGGTCTAAATTCAAAGTACTTGCAAACGACAAAGTGAATGTTAACTCAAAAAATTAATTATGTTTCTGGCAGGGTTGAAAACATTGTGGGAAAAGGAGAAAATGCTTGTTACCAGCATTTTCGCCTTTTCCCACAAATTTTTCAAAAGTCTTTTTGTATGGGGTCGTTAAAAGTAGGGATTGCTTGGTAAAGGGTTAAAAGAAAGCCTGGTACAGAATTTAGGACGAGTTTGTATATTATACATGTATATATGAAAGAAGAAGAAAAAGAAGGAAAACAAAAATAAAACGATGAGAAATAATTTGGGCGAATCTATGATACAACCTTTTGTAAAATCTCTAGGATGAGCCTGGTTTATTTGTAAACCTTATAAGCCATGTATATTTGATAGGGGAGGTCATGACCATCTTCCTTCTATCCTAACAACAATCGTTATTTACACCATCTTCGCGAGCCAAGGTTACGATCACTACGTGGATCTTACCTTGGCTAACTGAGCCCAATTTCGAGATTCCTGCGATGCGCCCTCTATTGGATGCTGGTTTATTACCCCTCTTTACATCATATTTCTAAAAGCCAATGAAATATCATTTTACAAACCGCTTACGATTTTATTCGTTGCAGTTGAGCTGGCTGCATCCAATGAAAAAGCGTATCGGGGGAATGTAAAAATCAAGGGTAGAGTAGCGTAGTGAATTTTCAGACTTGGCTTGCGAAGATGTATTTACACGTACATCCAATATTTGTGACCCATGCGAACAGTGCAGATCAAGATTCGAACGTAAATTGAATTTGGAATTCACTGCTCACAAAGGTAACACATTGCAGTACAAGAGTTAAAAAATACATGTACTATTCAGAGATCCAGATATAGGTTTGTGTTTAAACAAACTATAGTTGAAATATGATCATAAATCATTGATTTTTTAGAAGAACACTGCGAAAAATCGTGAAATCAATTTATGCGAGTAATTTTACTCCCTTCCACAATGCTCTGATATTCTCATTAACATTCTTTTTTTTCTTTCTTCATCGTGTTAAATAGGTGAAAGTGTCAAACAAACGGCCTATTCTCCGAATCTGGATCAAAGACTAATAAAGTTTACAAAGCTATGCATGAAAAAACAAGAAAAATAACTAATAAGAAAGTGAAGAAAAAAGGGGATGAGAAACAGAAATAACATATTGAATAAGAGCAAAAAATGAGAATATATATAGACTATCAATGGGTTTTAGATCGAGAGTGGTTTTGAATAATATCTCGTACAATTGACCGTCTTTCTAAGGCAGAGTCGGGAGATTTTGTCTCTTTATAAGTAGTCCAAGCCAAATGTAACCTGTTTTGAAGGCCATAAATTGTCGGAACTTTCGATTTGGATTTACAAGAAGCGACATATATCACATAACTCTCCATGTTTTCAATGTGATACAGCCATTACAAATTTTCTTGTCTCACACATGTGTGAGATAAGAAAATAGAGCTGTATTTGATCAATACTCTGTAATTATACGCTTCATTTCTAAAACAATGCTGACCTATGTTACTGAAGGAAATTAGCGGTCAAAGATCTTGTCATGATTAAGTTGTTAAGTTAATCACTGTTAGGCTCAAACAAAAATCAATATTATGCAAGTTTCTTCGGAACTATTTTCGTTCGTAATCTACCTGTCAAAGTAAGTGCACAGGCCCTATGTAAATTTCACCACAAATGATACATGTATGCCTCTGGTTCAACTCATTACCAAACGACAACATTTTAGACTGGTTCAAATTGAAAGCATTTCCAGACGACAAAATAAAGGTGACTGAAAAATTGAAATTTGTTCTGGAAAGGGTAGATAACACTGTGGGAAAAGGAGAAACATACCAGCATTTTTCCTTTTCTTTTAGTGTTTTCAAAAGGCTTCTTTGTTAGGGGCGTCAAAAGTAGGGATTGAGTGGTAATGGCTTAACACATTGTGGACTATAATTCTTGTTAATCAGTAATGTGATAAAAAGGATCTGACATTATTTCATGCTTTCCGGTAGGATATCGAGAAATGGCAGAGAAAATATTTTTCGATCTTACACTGGTACCACCAGTGAAAATACCGATTTTCACGTTCTTGTTGCCTAGGTAAAATGCGCGTGCCTAACAACCAGATGGGAAATATGACGTCATATAGCTTACATTTCTCGCGCTTGACGTAACGTTGCTATGCGGGAGGGGTACGTCACGGGGAATAAGGGAAAAGAACTGTACTGAATTTTGATAAAGCTCCTCCCAGAAAGGGTTAAAAGCATAAAATAAATAGAATATTTGGTTTTTTTTTTCGGTGAAAGATCGAAATTTATTTAATCTCGTGAACACCATCGGTAATATTTTCACTCGTGGCTGCGCCACTCGTGAAAATATTACCGATGGTGTCCACTCGATGAAATAAATTTCGATCTTACACCGAAAAAAACAAATATCCTCTATTTATTTCACACCTACAATTTAACGTCCATTGAAATAGCTTTAACACTACCACGTGAGTACAGAATATCTTAGCCTGTAGTAGACGCTGTAGAGTCCGATATGGATTTTTCAAAACGTTTGAGTCCAATATGGATTTTTCAAAACGAGGCTTGAGTCCAATACGGATTTTTCAAAACGAGGCAAGAGTCCCGCATATCGATATTGGACCGGAAGAGTAGTGTGCCGAAGTCTGTTGTAAAAAAAGCAAATTCAAACCCCTCTTTTGATATGTTTTGATTTTTTTCCAATTCAAATGACCCTATATTTGTCGTTTACTTTAAAGTCAATACGAAAGTTTTAAATAAGGAGGTCATTTAACATGCGTGGGTACAATACTGAATTCAACTGGATTCGTGCACTGCAGAACCAGTCTATATTTTGGACTCGGCTGTCACCTCGTCCAAAATATAGACTGTTTCTGCAGTGTACTCATTCAGTAAAATTCATTATTAATTAACTATTGGATATATAGAAGTTATACAAGGAAACCGGTCCAGGCGATACCAGTCACATTTCTGATTTCGTATAGTACACAGGTCGTGACCCCGGCTTAATACGACTTGACCTCCGATCAATACAGTTGACCTCATATCAATATTGATGACCTGCGACCAATACAGAAATCCTTGAACGTAATTGGTCAAAAGCTCAGTGGCGTGAGCGTCTGCGCTTACTTTTAGCTAATCACGTTCCAGGAGGCGGCAAAGTAAACGTAACCCAAAAATTGATATTTGTTTCCAGCAGAGTAGAAAGAATTGTGGGAAACAGGAGAAAATGCTAGTTACCAGCATTTTCTCCTTTTCCCACAATGTTTTCAGAAGGCCTCTTTTTCAGGGTCGTAAAAACCAGAAGTTTTTTGGTAAATCGGTAATTAATAAGATTGCCATTAATCAAGTGATTTCGTATTGGCCCAGTTACAGGTCCGAGGTCAGCCGTTTTGACCCTCGGCCTTCTGCCTCGGGCCAATACGGCTGACCTCGGACCTGTAACTGGGCCAATACGAAATCACTTGATTAATAACATTATAGTATTGTACCCAAGCATGTTAAATAACCTCATAATCTCAAAAACCAACTCATGTCAGATCCTATATATCTTTTGGCATACAGAAAGAGTGTGTATAATTTGTCGTCATCATTGAATGTATCAATTAAAACGTTGACACTATTTATAAGTCCTTGAATTGATGGGTCTATTTCTCCTATTTTTGATTCTAAACGTTGTACAAGAAATTTTCTCCTTTTCACATTCGTAAATATATATGGAGTCTGATTTATTATTTATAATATGGCTTGCAAACACGCTGTTCAAAACGGACATTCGGACATTTGGGTAAAATGTCATCTCGGATCAGCCAGCACAGTCCGCGCAGGCTAATCCAAGACGGCACCTTATGACTAAATTAGATTTTGTTCTATAGTAGACTTGTGCAAAAGGGACAATTAGATACAAGAGGGAAGTGTCGTTTCGAATCAGCCTACATGGACTGTGTTTGCTGATCCGACACAACACTTTAAACAAATGTCCAAATACCCGTTTTCGCGTATTGCAGGCTATAATAATAATTGGCGTGCAACACGTGAAAAGACGCACTTGGACATTTGCGTAAAGTGTCGTCTCGGATCAGCCTGCGCAGTCCGCGCAGGCTGATCCGAGACGGCACTTTACGACTACATTTGATTTTGTGCTACAGTAGACTTGCGCAAAACAAAAAATAACACGAAAACAGAGAGTGTCGTTTCGGATCAGCCTGCGCACTCTGCGCAGGCTGATCCGAAACGACACTTTTCGCAAATGTCCGAATGTCCCTTTTTGGGTGTTGCGAGCCAATTATCTGAGCTATGCTCTTGAAAAGGGGGCCATATGCAGCTCCGTGATTCATGATGCCTCTCAATAGTATCCACTTTTTTAACTCATTACCAGACGACATTATTTTAGACTTGTCCAAATCAAAAGCATTTGCAGACGACAAAATAAAATTGACCGAAATTTTAAAATTTGCCTTGTGAAGGGTAGAAAACATTGTGGGAGAAGGAGAAAATGCTGGTTACCAGCATTTTCTCCTTTTCCCACAATGTTTTCAAAAGGCTTCTTTTCCATGCAGGAGCGTCAAAAGTAGGGATTGTGTAGTAATGAGTTAATCAACTAATATACTTATGAGATATTCTGATTCTTTGGCATACAGAAAATTGTCCTATAGCGAAAAGTTTCGGCCAAGGTCAGCCTGCGCGGACTGCGCAGGTTGACCTACGTCGATACTTTTCGCAAATGCATTTAGCCCCCTTTTTTTTCCACAATGCACGGCTCACATTTTGTAGCCCTGACGACACCTTAAAACAATGCTTTTTATCAGGCTATGATTAATGTTCGAGCATTTTTTTTCTGTTCTTCAAAGGCCATATTCCCAAAATAACCCACAAATTGAAAGCAATAAAAAATACCAATTAGCTGTACAAAAGCCAATTAGGCTTTTAAGGTAAGACCTGTGTAATGCACTTCCGGTGAAAATTCAAATTGGTTGATAAATATGGATAAATAAAGATTTATGCAGAAATAATATTTTTGCACGTTTCTAACGGATCAGAAATTCCGTTTATGTCTATTTTGAAATTACTTTTTGATACTTTTGTTAGTTTTCTGAAAAAGGGAGGTAACTATTATCTCTTTTTGAATTGAGAATATAGTGGTTTTAGATTTATAAATGGTAACTCAAAGAAGGAAAAAATGAAAAAAAAAATTAATCGGTGAAAGTTGTTCAATAATACTCATTGTTAATTATAGCTAATTTTGCAGGATGATATTTTGTTTTCCATTACACAGGTCTTACCTTAAAAAGTTAATGTTGGCTTTAACACTCCATTTATCACTATCTTTTTCTTTAGCTTTGACTTCTATCTGTGTGCCTCCAAACACCATCTGGACAACAACAAGTTTGCCTGAACTTTGTTCTACGCTGCCCAGCTGCAATGAAACTTCCCCGATACATTTACAGTCCTCATCGGTGACAAACTGGGGTTCATCACTAGAACTTCGATAGATTTCAATGGTCGATACCTCCTCGTTAGCACTGAAACTATGCTCGACCTTCGTTTGACCGCATAGTACTTCTTCGCCTTTCTTGATGAAAACTTTGAACACGTCTTCACATCTCTCCTCGCCATCTTTTAAAACTTTATGAAGTGATGGGTGCTTCTGGTCATCAAAAGGGACAGATGTGCTGATGCCTGGAACAACCAATCTGTCATGTACATATATAACTTATTCTTGTTTTATGTACTTTCAATTGTAATTAACATCAACAATAATTCTAAGTAGATCCAATGGCGAGTTCGGATAAGCAAGTGGTTTTGTAAATAGCTTCGAAGGAATGACACTAAAATTTGGGACTCTATTTGAATTTTAAACCACTGAATAGAAAAACAGTGGCCTAGACAACATTCAAGCAAAGGGACAACTATCTCCTAATAGAAAGTTTCCCTTGTTTCGTGATCAGTTTCAATTTTAAATAGAAGAGTATAAAGTTCATTTTTCACAAGCGTATATAAACCTTTTGAGAGATTTTTTGGTTTGTTTACATCAACAGTTCTCTAGAGAACTCTCAAAATTTTCTAGAAATGAGAGCAACACAATAGCTGATTGGCTAAACCATATCGTTAAACTAAATAGACATTGCGTTATTTTCTACCTAGAATAAGACAAAGAATGGAACTAGGAATTATTGTTCATAATTCAGACCTAAGGTTCGTTTGCACCAGATTTTTTGAATACATATCAAATCCTCAATTCAAAAACAACCATTTGAGCCGTGCTCTGTGAAAGGGGGGTTTCATGCATCAGCGAAAAGTATCGGCTCAGGTCAGTCCGCGCTGTCCGCGCGGACTGACCTGGACCGATACTTTTCGCTACAGGTCAATTTTCTGTATGTGAAAGGTCCAGTCTACCTCCTGATCAAATCGGTCATTCAAAGAAAAGTGGCTATTTTGGATCCATAAGTACATGTACATGATGTCTTGCCTGGCATTATGTATCACAGAGGTGGTATCAAGCCTCCATTTGCCAGAGTATTTCACATTTTGATAGCCTGAGCTCGGCGTCTCAGCCAATTAGATTGCCAGTTTGGTGTTTGCTCCATGGAGCTTGTCGTCCGTACTTACCAATGGTGTAAGGCATAATTCTGGAAATAATCAAGTCAGGGTTATGACCATACATGACAGCTCCTTTGAAAGCAAAAAGAAAGATAATTCTAGATTAAGTCGTCGAGAAAATTCATGAAATCGTGCGTTGCTTATCCCTAGTTTTTGGATTTAATCAAGATCATATCAAAAGTGTATTACATACATGTATATCAACATAATTTAACAATGAATTTCGATCTTTCACCGTTAAAAAAAAATCCACTATATTTCTTTTGCAATTATTAAAAAGTGAACGGTTACATATAGCGAAAATATGCTATTTTGGCGGCCATTTTGCAATCGACAATTCTGTGTATTTCTATTACATCAGATATGATGTCATCACACTAGTTTGATTAGGAATCCTAATACTCGACGCGTGATATTGTTCATGTGACACTTCCAGACATCTTTGCAAAACTCTGGTGCGAAGCCAGAAATAGCTGAAGAGGCCACAAAGCCCATTTAGGAAATACCAATGAATATTTTTCTTGCTTATGCCTTTTTACATCTTATGATTCACCAATTATTGTCTGACTTCATTCAGTGATGAATTATTTTACAGTCTGGTGAGATTTTCAAAATCTGTATAACTCCTTTAAAGACAGTGTTTGGCATATTTACTCATAACTGAATACTGTTTCAATTTAAAAGCAGTATATAACATCTAAATCCCGTTTTGTGCAAGGAATTGTAACGGCATCGATCGAGAGGTTTATTCGTCGCGGTATCATTTTAAAATATGTACTACAATGGCAGTATATTTACAAAACAAACCTTTCACGACTGCAAGTCCAGCCTCAGCTGGTACAATAACATGCTTGTCTGGAAACGCCTTCTTGATTGCATCACTCATGACGTTACACTCAGCAAATCCGCCTACCAATAATAGTGTCTTAAGATGTCTAAGGTCATATCTTGATAGAAGTGATATGAGATTGTCTAGAACTTTCTTTATTGGTTCCTTGAAAAACTCTAGAAACTTTGACGATTTGATGATCAGCTTGTTCCTTTTTCTCTCTACTGTTTCAGAAAAGTTTTTCTGAAGTCTTGTTGCAAAATCCTCCACCACCTCATCGTCGTAGATCTCAAACAAATCAGATAAAGTTATAACCGTATATTCTCTTTCCTTCTTAAAGGCCCTTTTCTTCACTTCAAACATCCTCTGCAAATCCAGCTCGTCTTCTTTAGATAATAGATCGAGAACTCTTTTTGAGAATAACTCAATCAAAAAACCATTAAAGGCCCTGTCGACACATGTACCACCCCATGGTCCACCTGAGGCTGACGTCAATTCCATTAGGTTACCATGACGATCGATTTCATGGACTGTTATATCAACCGTTCCACCTGTTAAGTGTAAACACGTTGAATTTGATCTCTTACACTATCATCATTTTTAACCATACCCTGCTAAATAATTGAAATGAAAATTTCGATTTAATTTTAAATCCCCAAATATTGTTATTTCAAAGTTATGTTTTGGGGAATAACATCTCCTTGTAGGACAGTGTAGATCCAAGATCAGACTGCACGTTCCGTGCAGTCTGATCTTGATCTACACTGTCCTAAAAAAGTCAGTGAGTCGCGCTTAGCAGCCTAAAGGTTAATTCCATATTGATAAAAAAAAAAAAAAAAAAAAAAAGAAAAAGGAATTGAGCAGAAGGATAAAAAATATTAAGTATTAAAATATTAAATATTAAATTTAATATCCATATAAATAAAAAGAAATATATATTAAATATTAAAATATAAATATTAAATTTAATATCCATATTGATAAAAAAAAAGGGAATTTAGCAGAAGGATAAAAAAAATATTACATATTAAATTTAATATCCAAAGGATATTAAAAAAATATATATATATTACGACAGCGTTGTTGTTGGTATTTCTATATTGTTTCCATATTGATAAAATCTCGACCTAGCCTTGTTTCTATCGTTTTAAGAAATGTCCGGTCATACAGTATTCTATACACAAAGCACATTTGATCATCACCATCAAATTTCGGGAGTTATTTTTAATGGTGATTATTTTAAGCCATTACCACACAATCCCTACTTTTGACGCCCCTGAGAAAGAAGCCTTTTGAAAACACTATGGAAAAGGAGAAAATACTGGTACCCAGCATTTTCTCCTTTTCCCACAGTGTTTTCTACCCTTCCCAGAACAAATTTCTATTTTTAAGTCACCTTTATTTTGTCGTCTGCAAATGCTTTCAATTTGCACCAGTCTACAATTTTCTCGTGTGGTAAAGAGTTAATGGAGGTTATTTCCCTACCTTGTGTATAACTATTTTGTTTGGTCATTTGCAGGGGTCCTGCGTGGCTCAGCTGTAAAATGTGAGACTCGTAGCCTAGAGGCCCCGAGCTTGAGCCGGACTGCATCTACTGGGCTCATCCGTATGTGTGCCCTTTGGCAAGAGACCTCGGAGCCCTAGCCTACTACTGGTAAAACTAAGGAAAACATGAATACGCGATCTGTGGCCCTAATATCACTGAAATAATGTTAAAAGCGGCCTAAAAACCATTTAATTAATTAATCAATCATCAATCAATCATCATTTGCAGTATGCTTTATTTCTGCTAAATTCTACTTAACCCCATTCTATACAATTTCAGGTTTAAAGACGCTGTTGAACATTTAGCTTTTGGTAACATTGTGCAAAAAGAAATAAGAAATGCTGAGAATTGGCTTTTTCACCTTTTTCAATGATGTTTTCGACCTTTTAAACCTTTCAAGCACAAATCCCATTTGATGCACATTCAACATGTCGTCTGCAAGTGCTTTCAATCTGCACAAGTTCAAAATGTTTTTGTCTGGTAAAGAGTCAAACACAGTTACGATAGTCGGAGTGCAACACGCGAAAAGGGTCATTCGGACATTTGCGTAAAGTGTCGTCTCTGATCAGCGTGCGCACTCCGCACAGGCTAATCCGAAACGACACTTTCCGATTTTATGTGATTTTCTGTTTTACGCAACTCTACTGTAACACAAAATCTAATGTAGTCGTAAAGTGCCGTCTCGGATTAGCCTGCGCGGACTGCGCAGGCTAATCCGAGACGACACTTTACGCAAATGTCCGAATGCACCTTTTCGCGTGTTACACTCCAATTATTATTACAGACCCATTTCCAGTTTTGGGCGTTGTCTGCACATGTCATACTCTTCGAAGATTCGACCTGTCTGCTATGACACATCACCAATCTCATATGCTAGGGAAAACAAGGGCTTATACCGAACCTATTACCCAAGCCTGCAGGGGATTTTTTACTAAATGGTTGATGCATAGCTTACATGCTAGCTGATCATAGATGAATGAACAGCACTAGGTAGCGTTTTATTGAGTAAATGTTTATTTTAGTTTGTAGTTTAAAGTAATGATTGTCGCGTAGAAAAGTAGTCCGCTTCTATACCCAGAATGCCCAAATAAGATAGATGTGTATTTGTAGAATGCCATTTAGCGGGACATAATGCAGTTTTGGGTGCCATTTGCGTTCACCGGTGTCGCTGTTAAAGTTCTAGAAAACCGAAATCCTACAAAATTGTCAAAGGTTCGTTTTTATATATAAGTCCAATTATATGCTAATGACTCAAACCAATTAACACACCCTGAACTACGTGAAGTGATAAAATAATGGCTTGCAAAACATGTTAAGGGAAATTCGGGTATTTGCGTAAAGTGTTGTCTCGGGTCAGCCTGCGCAGTCCGCGCAGGCTAATCCGTGACGGTACTTTACGATAACGTTACATCTTGTGTTACAGAAGACTTGCGCAAAACAGAAAACTACATAAAAACGGAAAGTGTCGCTTTGGATCAGCCTGCGCGCAGTGCGCAGGCTGATCCGAGACGACACTTTACGCAAATGTCCGGACGCCCCTTTTCGCGTGTTGCAGGCCATTATTATGATCTTCATACGTCTGAAATTTCAAGTTTTTCGACACAATTATCAGCTGTCGCTTAATATCCATAAATCTCCTAGTCTACTTTTCAAAGAGGTGAAACAAATACAAAACTTTTGTTGAATGTGTCTGTCACATTTTTCCGCGAACCCGCCAAATATTAAAGTCCCTTAAATCCATCTTCTTTAACTAACTCCTTACCGTTCGTTATCATTTGTCTTGCAGGAACACCCGGGGTTACCTGATTTAGCACACTCGGAGGGTCCGGGAACTCGGAGGTAAACAAAAATAGTCACGGTAGACCAGGGTCTGATTTATATAATTTATAATATGATGTTAAAGCAACATCGGATATTATTAGTGTTGTAGGTTGTTGGCCAACATAATAATGAAACAGTTTATGAACATCTTTTCTGATTGTGTGATCATTTAAAGATAATATACTATTTTAAACTCGGAATTATGTTAATGCAGCGAGATTGTTCGTATTCACTGTTTAATATTGAACGAATATACCATTTTAGAAACAAACTGCCATCTTTAAATAAAGATTCAGTTATTCTACTACAGATCTTAGGTGTCACGGTGCACTCATGTATAAGGATAAACTCTATATGCATAAAAAAATTAACGACGTATCACAAAATTTGATCCGGGAATTCTCGGAGTAATTTCTAAATGTAATTTTGTGAACTCGGAGGTATGGGTTTGGGAAGTCGGAGGTTTTAACTTTTCGAAGAGCTGATTGTTTTCGAAAATGTTAATGTGAGATTATATGAATGTGTCGGTAGGTAGGTAGGCAGAGGTAGGTATTAAGGGGAGGTAAGTTTTCAATGTATGCAATGAAAGTAGATGAGTAATCAAGACGATAATTCGTCTTTTGTATGTAGACAGGCTCGCATCCCACCTTTATTAAACTGGAATGTACATTACTATTTCATATTTTAGCTCTTAATTGCGGCTTTGTTTACTTGTTAGAACCACTCGCAGATGCTGTTCTAGCCTACACGCTAAAACTTCATTTGTGAATAAAAGTCAACTGAAAATTTGTCACTTTTAGAGCTGTAAAATCGTTGTATATTGCATAGACGTCTTATTGTAATGTATATTTGTACTAGTTTGTCCTAGTAAGAGGTACAGATCTGGTTTCCATTGATAAAATTTTACATGAGATTCAACCAAATCCTGTGTTATTGGTACCCATTAAAATAATCTTGACGAGACGATTATAGTGAGTACCAAAACATAGGTTGAAGCTTCTTATAAAACGATTTTTCAGCGACAATAATTTTTGTCGAGCCCGCTTGCGGTGAGCGAGACATAGATGTCACAATCGCAGTTCGGTGAATGTGCGTGCGTGCGACCATCCGTCTAAACCATAACTTCTACTACTGTGGATGGATTTCAAAATAATTTGACATAATTGTTCTCCATCACGTGTAGATGTGATATTTGAAACATTCGTACAGGTAGGCCCAAGGTCAAACTTGAAGGTCAATTTTTGTCCGGACCATAACTCATACAATTTTGAATGGATTTCAGTACAAATTTGCACAATTGTTCTCCATCATGAGTGTCCATGACGTGCCATTTGAAACATTTTTTTAACATAGGCCCAAGGTCAAGGTCACGCGGGCTCGACATGTTTTTTCCTGAACAACCTTCTAGTTAGCTAAGATTTTCATGAAGAGAAGAAGAAGAAGGATTTATTGAATACTTATGAATACACATGCATTTCGTACATACAAATACATATTTGACATCTAATAAGTCACTTAAAAATTGCCATAACAATGAATGAGAGAGAAAAAACAGAAAAAAAGCCAGAAAAGTGGAGAATGAGCACGGACGATTATGGTATTTAACATACTGTACATTTCCTTTATAGATGGCAAACGATAGATTTGCATCTGCATTGATCATATACTCAATTACAAAAAAAAAACAATCGACTAGCCATAGTACTATATAACTATATAGTGTGGAAATGTTTCGTTAACTCTTTACCAAACGGCAAAATTTTGCACAGGTCCAAATTGAAAGCACTTGCAGACGACAATATAAGCACATTTCAAAAATTGAAAGTAGTTTCCAGCAGGGTAAAAATATGCTTTTGAAAGGGGAAATTTCCATAATCCAAAGGTAACCCTAGACTGACAGAAAATCAAAGCGCTGACGCACTGAAGGCAGCGGGGTTTTGCCAGCTACAGATCTTATATGTATTATTTTCTTTGCACAGGTTTCCTTTATACTTGACTATAAAAATCTATAAAAGTAAAAGGGTGCCTTAATCGATCTGCAAACAGTATAGACCTAGGTCAGCCTGTGCAGACGGTCAGCATGTGCAGTCTGCACAGGCAGACCTGGGCTGAAACTTTTCGCCATAGGTCAATTTTCTGTACATCGAAGGATCGGTCTACCCAAAAACGAAACAGGTTGTTAAAAGAATAGGTTATTATGGACCAATAATCATTTATGTCTTGCTTGGTTTAATCTATCATGAGGATGCAAGAAATCCCCTTTTGCCAAAGCACGGCTCGTTTATTTGTGGCTTAAACAGATATACAGGAGCACAAGCAGAAAACAAGAACTTGAATAAATGATCCCTTTCCAAAACAATCCCAAGTTTTTATGACCCTGTGAAAGAAGGCTTCAAAGACACTTGTGGAAATGGAGAAAGTGCATCTAACCAATGTGTTCTATCTTATTAATCTGTGACAATAGTGCAATTGTTGAAAGGCATCTTAGAGTACTGAAAACCAGTTTTAGTATAATTTTGAGGTTTTACAGCTCAAAATCCTTGTAGGCCAAATAATATGCTTTATAAAAGTTTTACCGATCCCTTTAACGGACTTGGTAGCTCAAAAACTTGAAATCAGGGTCGCTGGTTTAAATTTCCAGCATGGTCTTCTTTCTGATCCACTTGTCATTTATGCCATATTGTTATTCAGTGCATGACTTAAAGGAAACTTGTTACAATGTCCAAAATCATGAACAACAACAGCTGAAGTAGAAACAACAACTTTTTCAACAATGTTTTCAGAAGGCCTCACTAGAGGGTCGTTAAGTCTTCATTGTGTGGCAAAATACCCTGTTCAGCAAACTTCCTTTTCTATGATTTATTGCCTTATACCTCTGATGCCTGGTTTGGAAAGAAAGTTGTGTCAGTACTGGTCACTGGTGTGACCCAAGCTGTTTAGATCGCATTAATGCTAATAAATTATACTAAAAGAAGCCATTTGCAGACAAAAATTTAAACATGGCTCAAATTACAGCGTACATCTTTGATAGAGTAGAAAACATCGTTGGAAAAGGAGAAAATGCTGCTTACCAGCATTTTCTCCCATTCCTACAATGTTTGTAAAAAGTTCTAAGGATCGTTAAAACTTGGGATTGTGTTGTACAAGTAAATGTATAACATAATCAGCATTTATCACTACTTTTAACGCTTTACCACCCAATGCCGACTTCTTACAACCATGAGAAAGAAACAATGTAGGAATGGAGAAATTGCTGGGAACCAGCAATTTCTCCATTTTCCACAAACTTTTGTACCCTATAAAATAAAAATTGTGCCATTTGAGCCACAATGAAATTGTAGTCTGCAAACGCTTTCAATTTGAACACAGTTGAAATTTTATCGTCTGTTAAAGACTTAATCCTAATGTAGGTGACTTTTCGTTTAACATCACCTTTCATAGCCGAATCCGTACGACTTTGGTGATAAAAGGCGATGAAGTACATGAATCCCATTAGGGTGCCCTATGCTCAATATTCATCATGCTTGCAAACAAACACCGATAAAAACGTTTGCTCTGAAAATATTTTCTTTTGCACTTTCTCGGTCTATGTAGATACCGATGCCCTCTTTCCATTTCTATTCTACATTGTAAATTTACGGATGAACTCGTAAGGTACATGTATAAAGCGGTTTTGAAGTGTGTCGTCTGCGCGAGTAGCGCGCATTTATACATAATCGTTTGGGTATTCATGGAGGAACTATTTAGTCACACGTAGGAATCAAGTTTTGTTTACCTCACGTATCCAGGAAAAAGCTGCCGGATGCAAGAATTCTCGATCTAGATAAATATCGTAGGCGTTGAAAATCAGTTACTCATACATGTACCTGGGGACAATGACAGCGGGTTTCACCCGCTGCCAAAAATGGCTATTTTATCTAACAATTTTTTTGATGTAACACTTCCCAAACAAACCCTTCTTTTTATGTGTCTGTAGTACGAACATTTTGAAAACACCGTAAGAATAGGGGAAATTGCTCGTAACAAGCAATTTGTCCTTTTCCCCATGTGTATTCTATCCGTTTGGAGAACGTTCCGTCATATTCATCTAGTTTAAATTATCGTCTGCAATTTTGTTCAGTTTGGACGATTCTAAAATTTGTTGTTTGGAATAGTGTTAACTCATACGCTACCTTGACGAGATATTTGCTTAAAGGTTGTATTACACGATATATTTTCAGAGGCTTATAATAAACAGGACATTATTTCGTAGAATTAAAGCCTGGTAAGGTTCAGAGACAAACGAGCACATTCTGCAGTATATAAATCATATGAGTTCACCCATATCATGAATATGATGATACTCCGAGTTAACAATATTATACCTCCGAGATTTACCACACCCAAAAATTTGATACCTCCCACTTTCATCTGGTTTAAAACACATGATTTTTTACATACTGGAGACTGAAAATGTGTTAGATCCTAAAAAGAGACCCTATAATTTAAGACACCAATAGAGGTATTGCGACAAATCACACCTTAACCTACAACGAGACGGTTAGAGTTGAAATTGATTTTCAAAACAGTAAAATTTCCAGTTTAGATGTTTTTTTTCATTGATAGATGGCCTGTAAGCTAACACCAAAAACGGTTATAGATCATTTGGCTTCTAAACTTAACATGTACGTTTATTTAATATTCGAAAAGGTTTGTCTTTTAAAGATAAATCAGGATAAACATCGACCCTAGTCAAGCGTGACTGTCTTTGTTTACCTCCGAGTTCCCCAACCCTCCGAGTGTGCTAAATCAGGTAACCCCGGGTGAGCGAGATTGTAGAGAGAGAAAACAGTTACCTAGTTGAGCTGAAATACATCTATTTACATTGTTTAGTAAGTATGAGCAATGTATTCCTTTGCATTGTTGTTTGATCCGAATCTGCATAGTTAATATAGTATTGTATTTTATCGTTTTTTTAGTAATCAAATTGAACATGTATTTGTATGATGTTTCTGTAGTAAGAACAGTTTATTGTATCATTATTATTTGTTACTGTAAAAGAACTGCTGCCACAATGTTTTCTTACTTGTGTATTTTCAGGATGTAAAAAAAAACTATTGGATAAACTGTTACATAAGTACTGAAAAATACCAACTAAAGAATCTAGAATCTTCTACTACTGTCTTCCCGTTTTGTTTTACCATCCAAAGTAACAAACGTGTAAAGTCGACCTAGACGGACGCACGCACCCCCATGTGTAAACATAAACACTCTTATCCGGAAGAAAGGGGGGTTACAAGGAGATGCTACATACCAAATATCGAAGCGCTACGCCTAACAGTTTCAGAATAGAATTTTTAGGTTTTCCGTCATTGTTCCTATGTTCGAACTTATGACCCCCGAGGCGGGGCCAGTTTTAACCCAAGGGACATCATGTGAACAAACTTGGCAGAGGTCCACTAGGAGATGCTTCATACTAGATACCAAAGATCGACGCCTTCCAGATTCGGAGAGGAAGAATTTTAATGTGTTCCTTCTATGTTCCTACGTTAGAACTTGTAACCCCAAATTTGTACAAACTTTGTATAGGTCTACTAGGAAATGCTATATACCAAATATCTCTACGCCTTTAAGAGAAGATTTTCAAAAATCTAGCTATTTTTTCCCTTTCGGTTGCCATGACAACTACAGTTATGCATGGAATTCAATCTCTAGAACAACTCTGGTAGAGCTTCACCAAAGGAACATCCTCGTGAAGTTTCATCAAGATTGAACCACTGGTACAGGAGTAGAAGATGTTTGAAGAAATTGTGGACTACGGACGATGGACATTTGGCTATCACAAAAACTCTCCTTGAGCACTTCGTGCTCAGGTGAGCTGAAAAGTTGACAGGGTTCACTACATATGACTTGTAAATCCCCATTGTCACATACACCTTGGAGAATGGTACATGACCTTTCTATCCCTGAAAACATTTTGATACTTTAGACTTGAACTCAGTTTTTTTCGCGTCCTCTTATCAAGGTTACATGTCCTGCATATCGTGATAGTAGATGAGCAATAGAAGAAAAATGAATATACCTCCCAGGTCTACCACCATGAACTG
This sequence comes from Tridacna crocea, assembly GCA_943736015.1. Taxonomy (NCBI): domain Eukaryota; kingdom Metazoa; phylum Mollusca; class Bivalvia; order Cardiida; family Cardiidae; genus Tridacna; species Tridacna crocea. The sequence continues at coordinate 26,389,962 of OX031069.1, forward strand.
AGAGCCCGGATCAAAGTTTGTTAAATCCCCGGTAGTCTGCCCCAAACTTTCCTTGCAGTAGATGGCTGCACATTCTGGTTCAAGGGCAATTGTTTGCCTTTCTTCGGGAATCCCAGCCTAATAAATATACAGTTTTCATGCTTTTACATTACATAGTAAATTCCACATGCTTTTCAAACCCCTATATCAAGCCTGGCAGCTAGGTCTGGAACGAATACGGCTTTAAAACAAGCAAGGTTATTTCCCTTTTGTAATACATTTAGCAAAAAAAAAATCGTAAAATATTTACTCCTCTTCATCTTATTTAATGAAGACTTGTAGTATTAATCTAAATAACTCTGAACGTAAAATATGCACTGTAGGCCTACAACGATAATAATCAAATAGAGGATACTTGTATTTGCGCCACTCAGGAAAATACAGGGTGTCCGGAAAGTTAAGATAGCATTTTTGTACATTTGTTACATGGCTTCAACCCTTTACCAAACAATCCCTGGTTTTACGACCCTCAGATAGAAGCCTTTTGAAAACATTGTGGGAAAAGGAGAAAATGCTGGTAACCAGCATTTTCTCCTTTTCCCACAATGTTTTCTACCCAACTGGAAACAAATTTCAATTTTTGTGTTACATTTATTTTGTCGTCTGCAGGCGCTTTCAATTTGGACTAGTCTGAAATTTTGTCGTTTGGTAAAGAGTTAAACTTCATATGAAGCCATAGAAATATATATGAACCATGCTCTAGCAAGAAAGGAGCTTACCCTTCCCTAAACGACAAAAGTTTGGACTAGATCAAATTGAAAGCATTGGCAGACGACAATTCGACTCTTGCTGAAAGGATGATTTCTGTCTATGATAGGGCAGATAACATTGTGGGAAAAGGTGAAAATGCTGGTTACCAGCATTTTCTCCTTTTCCCACAATGTTTTACTACTATTCTAGACCCGTAAAAACCAGGGATTGTTTGGGAAAGGGGCTTAACGCACTTTCTGATCCATGGTAGTAAGGAAGCCATCACATACTAATGGATCCATAATATCCACGTTTTTTTTTTTAAGAAACAACTTAATCACAAGGTAAACTAGTCCTTAGACATACAGAAACTTGACCAATAGCTAAAAGTTTCGGCCCAGGTCAGCCTGGATCTGGATCGATACTTTTTTGCAGATGCACTAAGCCTCCTTTTCCCAGAGTGTGGCTCATATACATGAATATAAAATATGTAAAATTTTTGTCTAATAATTTTATTGAATTTTCATAAGGTTATGCACTTTTATACAGACTTGAAGTCAGAAGTACCTTTTCATGTTTGGCGTCATTTTAGTTATGAATGACGTTTACATTGTGAAGACCTTTTATGCCCTCTCCATGCTGAAAACACTCAATGAAAGTGTCCCCCATTTTATCACACATTCAATTATCAGTCCTCTTGATATCACTTTTGATGTTCCTTAAAAACATGTCTGTGCTGTTTCGCTTAGGATTGTAGACCTTTGACTTCACATGCCCCAAGAGAAAGAAGTCGCACGGGTTAAGGAAAGCACTGTGCGCAGGCCACGATATTCCACAATCTTTTACCTTTGAATATCATTTTGGTGTTGCTCAATAACGATCATGCATGAAGCATGTACTTTTGCATTATATCGGACTTTTTTTAAGCACTGGAACAGACTTACATGTAGCTTTCAAAAAAGGGATAGGTACCACTGGAAACTAATTTTATCATTAAAGACATACGGTTGAATAAAACTCGTCACAATACGTTTCTTTTTCACTGTAGAGTAGTCTCTCTGTGAATTAGCTCGGTTATTCATATGCTCAAAACCACATATGGAGTGCAACACGCGAAAAGGTGCATTCGGACATTTGCGTAAAGTGTCGTCTCGGATTAGCCTGCGCAGTCCGCGCAGGCTAATCCGAGACGGCACTTTACGACTACATTAGATTTTGTGCTACAGTAGACTTTCGTAAAACAGAAAATCACATAAAATCGGAAAGTGTCGTTTCGGATTAGCCTGTGCAGACTGCAGACGCTGATCCGAGACGACACTTTACGCAAATGTCCGAATGACCCTTTTCGCATGTTGCACTCCATATTTTGTTACAAACATATCCAGACAGCAGGAAGAGAAAGACCGTCATTAATTTACTAAAATGACGCCAATAACAGAAAGGTACTGTTAATTAGAAATCTCTGTAAAAGTGTGTGATGAAATGAAAATTTAATGAAACTTTCACACACACACGCGCACAAAAATCATACTTTATACTCATATGTATACCTGTATTTTTCAACTTTTCATCTGAAACGTTAAATCCATCTAGTGTCTAAAATTGTTACCTTACTTTCTCAACACCCTTTATTACCGATAATGTTCACTCAATGAAATAAATTTCGATATTTCACAAAAAAAAACCCAACATATTTATCTAATGCATTTAACTCCTTTTTTTGTCGGGACTTCCATCAAAGTCCAGTACAGTTGTCTTCGGTTGTCCCCGTGGCGTACCCCTCTTCACATAAGAACGCGTTACAATATTATGTCAGCGCGAGAGATATACGATACATGGGGATAAATTACGTAATATTTTATTACCCTCTGGTTGAATGGCACATAATGTTTAACTCGGTAACTATTGCACGAGAAGTACTTTTTCCGCCTTCAATTGAGGTGTTACGGAAATATTTTTTTTTTGAAAATTTACAGTCATAAAAGTTTAGTAAATCACGAATTTTGTAAATTGTATGTAGGCGTTAAGATATGAAATTTCTCACGCAAAAATTTACAAATTGTTAGTAAAACGTAACTGCAGGGATTAGTTTTACTAACAAAAGTTCCTCAATGCAGTTCCGTACTGGTTGCTACAAAATCAGTTTATTTCATTGGTCGTAACTATGAATTGCCAAACCTTATAACCGACCATTATTTCCCGATGAATTAACGAAAATCATGAAAAACATCATGATGAGCAAGAATTGTTAGGTAACCTATGTAAGTCAAATTCATGTTTCGAAAAATTCCTATCTTTAGCTTCTTGATCATCGTCAGTTTCAGACCCATTCAGTTGTAGAAATTTGAATTTGAAAGATGACAGCCAAACAACAAAATCAAATTCATGCAATGAAGGAGTATGCAAAAAATTCAGTCGAACGTGAATTTCATTTCATATTGGTTTGGCCTTATTACAGCCTATTGAGGTGATAGATATTGCCCACTTATTCTCGACGATGCTCCACTAAAACAATTTTAGCCTCTCCTATACTCAATGAATTGGCGGAATTCGTTGAGCCGAGCCCCAGTAGCCCAGTCGGTAACGTCAAGGATTTAAGATCAAGAGGTCCTGGACCTGTATTCATCAATCATTCTTGAGAATATTCTTAGTCTTATTCTCCAAGGTTTTCTAAATTTGTAAGTAACACAACCTCTGATTGGCTAAACCGAATGGTTTAGCCAATCAGAAGTTGTGTTACTTACAAATGAAGAACATTCTGGAGAATAAGACAAAGAACGTTCTTAAGAATTGTTGGTGAATACGGGACCTGATACTTATTCCCATCTCAAACAAATTCTTCCCGGAGACTGATAATAGTCATTTCGACTACATTTATTCCCTTCTCACCGCTGATCGTTTTTTCGACAATGGTTTATGTGGGAAAGTTCGCATTGGCTTGGGAAGAATATTCTGCTATAGTACTTGTTAAAAGAAACTTCGGAAACGCATGGATAGGTGCACTGGCCATCGCAAAATGATATACAGAGACCTATATCTTATTTTACCGCAATCTGCTAGAGACATTATTAGCTTTGTATGTTTTACAAAAAAAAATATGTCCGTTAAGAAAAAAAAAAAATGAGATAGAGTCTACGTCGTTAATTTTATTTCTAAATTTATATACTAATGCTACAGGAAGTTCTTTTCTATACAGTCTATGAGAATGGTACATGTCCATTTAGTTTTCTGTTTCTTGCAACTTGTAGATCTACCGAGCGAAAATAAATCTCCATAAATAACTTGAATCATGTTTGGGTTCCACCCCTCAGTTTAATACGTGCGATCTTGTTCAATATTAATCCATAACCTGCCAAATAAAAATTATTGTCGATTTAATAGGGACATTTTGCTAAATGTACGGGCATTGGGCTTGGCAAAGACCCGAACTACCAATAAAGCATCGGAGGGTGTACAGCAAGATCAGACTGCACGCATGTGCAGGCTGATCTTGCTGTACATCCTCGGCAAAAGTCGTCCAAGTCACGACAGGATAAGGGTTAAAGAAAAGTTTAGGGTTTGAATATAAAAATAGAGGTCAAATATGAGTCAAAGGTCATACCATTTTTGCACATTCTACCATAAACTGTCTTGCGCCATCATGCCAAATTGCAGGGACAGTAAGCACCCAGAAAATGTCGGTTTCTTTCACACCAATTGTTGACTTATTTGTTTGCTGTAGAAGACTGTCTTTAAGATAGCCAATCGCAGCGGCAAAAACTGTCCTGGCCTCCATAGATTTTCCCTGATCATCCAGCAATTTAAAGTCTTTCTTCAAGTTCTGAAACCATTGAAATGACAGACAAAATATGAGATACTACTTACCGGTATTTGACTAAGAAATCAGACCTTTATTTCGGCGATTTCTTAAAATTCAGGTTCAAACTTTCTTGAAACACGGAAATCTTAAGGATATTGCAAAGAGTATCACCTGTGTAAGGTTTGGTTCCAATCATGACATTTTTTTTCAGTTTCAAAATGGAAGAAATGTTTAGGTAACTTTCAGTCAAGCACGAACGACAGTCACCACGACATGCGTAGAGTTCTAAAACTCTATGCCAAAGGAACGAATTACAAGACGAGTGAAATCGTTACATTTTATTAAGAATTTAAAACCACTTAAAACTTTATAAAAAAAAAAAAAGACAAAAGAAAATGTTGGAAAAATTTGTTACTTATTGTGATGAGTCAAATTTACCTCAAAGGAGCCGAAGAAAGAAGTTTTGTATCGTTGTGCACTGGCGCCATAAGTCTTTAAATAGCATGTCACATGATATGTGCAATAAGGCCTGCAACACGCTAAAAGGTGCATTCTGACATTCGCGTTAAGTATCGTCTTGGATTAGCTTGCGCTGTCCGTGCAAGCTTATCCGAAAAGATATTTCCCATTTTTTAACCCTTTACCCCATAAGGCATTTCTATTGTATCTCTAATTGACCCTAAAAAACAGCAAGGATGAAGCTGTTTCTTATATGTATATGACACCTTTTGATAGCAAAGAAAACATTGTGACAAAAGGTGAAATTGTTCGTCACGAGCAATTTCACCTTTTGCCACAATGTTTTCTAAAGGCTCGTACAAGCAATGCGTAGAAATGAGTATCTATGGAGTAAAGGGTTAAGTAATTTTCTGTTTCGCACAAGTCTACTGTAGCACAAAAAGTAATATAGTCGTAAAGAGCGGTCTTGGATTACCCTGCGCGGACTGCCCAGGCTGATCTAAGATGACACATTACCGCAAATGTCCGAATGCCCCTTTATTTTCATGTTGCAAGCTGTGTATTTAACAAAATGGGGTACTTAATTTCTACTTATTTACCAGTCTTTCGCTAAGTTTCATTTTGAACCTGCGGAAATATCTCCATCCTATCTGCTGTTGTTTCTGAGCTAAGGCCATATACTTCTCTTCCGCCTGTAATATGATAATTGTAAGGCTTTTGAAAAATAGGTCTTAATGCAAGTGCATATAGTATCCACCATGTCTGCCTGCGCAGTCCGCGCAGGCAGACATGGTGGATACTTTATGCTACTGGTAAATTATCGACATGTCCAAGGACCAGCTTACCACACGATTAAAAAAAAAAAAGAAAAAAACCTCGCTCACCTGAATTTTAGAGGAGACAATGGCCAAGTTTTTTTTCAAAATCTGATCAGTCATTTCAGAGAAGAAGAATTTTTAAGAATTTCTTCATTTCCATATAGTGTAAGTAGCCCCCATTCACCAGAGCCATGTTTCTGGACAAATCAGCATTTTGCGAACAATTTTTGAAAAAGGTTACCAAAGGAACATTTCTCTGAAATTATTTCAAAATCTGATCAGCCAATTCGACGGAGAATTTTTAAGAAATTCGTCATGGCCATATAGTGCAAGTAGCCATGTTTCTTGACAGATCAAAATTTCGCGAAACAATTTGTGAAAAGGGCCATCCAAAGAAGATCTCTGTGAATCTATTTGAAGATCTGATCAGCCATTTCAGAAAAGAAGAATTTTTAAGAAATTCTTTATTTCTTTGTAGTGCAAGTAGCCCCCATTCCCCAGAACCATGTTTCTTGACAGAGCAAAATTTTGCGAACACGTTTTGAAAAGGGTCACTAAAGGAACATCTCTGTAAAATTGTTTCAAAATCTGATCAGCGGTTTCAAAGAAGAAGAATTTTTAAGAATTTCTTCATTGCCACATAGTGCAAGTAGCACCCATTCCCCAGAGACATGTTTCTTGATGGATAAAAATTTCACGACCACATTTTGAAAAGGGTCACCCAAGGAACATCTCTGTGAAATTGTTTCAAAATCTGACCAGACGTATCAGAGAAGCAGAACTTTTAAGAAATTCTTCATTTATGTATTCTGCAGGGAGCCCCCCAGTCACCAGAGCCATGTTTCTTGACAGAGTAAAATTTGTAAGAATTTCTTCATTTCCATATAGTGCAAGTAGCCCCCATTCACAATAGCCACTTTTTTGACGGATTGAAATTTCACGAACAATTTTTGGAAAGGGTCACTCAAGCAACATCTCTGTGAAATTATTTCAAAATCTGATCAGCAGTTTCAGAGGAGGAGATTTTTAAAGACTCTCATAGAAAATTCCATTTGGTTGCCACGGCAACCAGAGTTTTAGATGGAATCAACTTATGTGGACAGTTTTTAAAGAGGACCTCCCAAAGAACATTCCAGCCAAATTTGGTTCAAATTGGCCAAGCGGTTTAGGAGGAGTTAGTGTTTAAAGAATTGTTGACAACGGAGGACGCGCGACGGAGGACGCGCGACGGACGACGGACACTGGGTGGTCCTAAAAGCTGCCATTGAGCACGTTGTGCTCAGGTAAGCTAAAAAATGATTTTATGGTTTCATAATCATGTGATGACTTGCTTGGTATGGTGATACTTTTACGTTTTTTTTTACTTTTTACAATGTGAAGTTCGTTAACTATCAAAAGGGGAACCAGTACCGAAAGAACGTGTAATAAAACCATTGCAAATTTTCTTGTCTTACATGCGTTTGAAGAAAGCAAGTAGTATCGTATTCGGTCAAAGCTTTGTAAACATGTATACGTCTCAATTCTAAAACATTACCGACCCCAGTTTCTCTGTGAAATCAACTAGAAATATTGATGACAATGGCAAAGCTGCCAATTTTATCATCATTGTAGCTTGAAACAAAAAAAATATATACGCTTTGTTCTTGATGTACGCACCTGTGAAAGAAGCGAAAAGGTTTTCATATTAATTTAAGTACGGATGGTAATTGTCTAGACGTATTTTTATTACATCACGAACTCTCTTTGACAGAAAAAAAAAGAGTTGCAAATCTCGCCAGGGCGTCGCTTGATTGTAGTTTTAGGACTAGATTGAAGATTTTACCCAAGTGCTAACTCATTCCAGATTTCTATCGTTGGTTTACTTCAAAAACCTCGTTACTACAACATGTAACAAGCTGTAGTTACGAGGTTTTCGAAGTAAACCGACGCTGTAATACTAACCTCAAAACCAAACGAATGGAACTTGGCATCCTTATCAAACAAAACAATGGTCGGCGTCTTCATCGTCACCAACGCTTCTCCTTCTGAAGCCGGCCAGGCTTTATTGGCATATATCTGAAGCGAAATGAGATAGATGCGAGACACTTACAGACGTAATTGACGGTAAACATTACCTTCGAGAACAGATTTCAATTGAAGAGCTCCTTCCGAAACGCCATTTCAAAAATTTCCCGGCTATTTTAACATCCTCTTAACCTTTTACTGTTAAGAATGATGCATTTTGACCAGTCAAAAGTAGTCCATCTCACAATCAAGTAAAGTTCCATTTTTTTCAAATGATATGCGATACAGAATGGTTAAAAAAAGGGGTACATTTATTTGTTGTAAGCAGTCAACGCTATTAAAATGGTAACGACCGCGAAAATTTTTTTAAGGCTACACGTCACATGATTATCGCGCAGTTGAGCAGTATAATATTGCAGAGTTCGGAGTTAAAAACCTGGAGGTTACTGCACAGCTGATGAGGGCCGGAGAGTGTTATCGGCCCGCCACCTTGATATGTGCCCCGATGGCTTTAGCACGAGGGCAGATTTCGAGGTGGAGAGCCGATATTACTCTTCGGCCCTCATCAGCAGTGATCTCCCTTTAATCAAAGAGAGACATATGCTCTTAATGGACCTCTACCAAGTTTGTCCATATGATGTCCCTGGGATCAAAGCTGGCCACGCCCCGGGGGTCACAAGTTCGAACATAAGAACAAAAAAGGAAAGCTTTAAATTCTTCTTCTCTGAATTTTGAAGGCGTAGAGCTTTGATATTTGGCATCAAGCAATATCTTGTGCAGGCACTCTAGAGGCCACATTTTTTGCAGTCAATTGACTTGAAAATTAATTGGAATGTTTGTGTTGATAAACTTTAGGATGAGTTTAAAATTGAGTCACCTGGGATCATACTCTAGGCCACTAAGTCAAATTAAAGAAATTCCATATGGGGAGTCTGGAGGCCACATTTCTTGCTCAATTGACTTGAAAACTTTTCAGAATGTTTGTTGTGATATTTTTTTAATGTGTTCTTAATTAGGTCAGTCTTGTGATGAATTACGTAAGCTTTAGGAAATTGGGAAATTGGTCAGAATTTTTGTCTTGATGAAATGTTGAGTGAGTTTGGAATTGGGTCACATGTGGTCATGTACTAAATCACTAGGTCATATTTAAGAAATACCATAGGGGCAGTCTAGAGGCAACATTTATTGCTCAATTAATTTGTAAACTGTTCAAATTATTTGTCTTGATAATTTTTTTATGAGTTCGAAATTGGGTCAGTCGGGTGATAAATTAGGTCCATTTTAGGAAATTTCTCGTGGACGCTCTAGAGTCCATGTTTTATGCTCAACTGACTGGACAATCGGTCAGAAATTGTATTATGCACGAGGAATGAATTTCGCCCATTGACTCAGGTGAGCGATTCATTGCCGTTATGACTCTCTTGTTTTCAAATTATTAATTCCACACAGTAGCTTCCTTGACAAATGCCACATCAGCGTTCTCAACGCTTTGATTTTTGCTGATGTTTTAGGGACAATAGTTTACGAGCAAGTGTTCTGTTGCTATAGATTTAGAAGAAATATCTTGTCAACCGACAAGATATCAGATATCAGCCCGTTGCTCCGCCATATCGGCACTCGCGTGACCTTGACATTTCATAATTTTCGGTAGAAAATGTTACTTTTATTAGTAACAGAATCTAATAAACGGATTTATTTCGTTCTTTTCGGTAGGTTATCGAGAAATAACGGGGAAATGTTTTTCGATATTTCATGGTTACGAAAAGATGTTCCTGCGCTCCAGTTACCCAGGTAAAATGCGCGTGCCTCTCAACCAGATTGAAATATGACGTCATTTACCCTATATTTCTCGCGATTGAAGTAATACTGTAATGCCTTACTATGCAGAGGGGGTACCCCACGAGAAATAACCGAAAGGAACTGTACTTGATTTTGATGTAAGTAAGTTATCCCCCGCCCGCCCCCTCCCCCACAGACACCAAGGGGTTATGGGGCGCTATGAATAAATCACGAGGGCTATCGCCCTCGTGGTTTATTCATTGTGCCTCATAACTTACAATCGTGGTTTATTGATCTTAAAATATATAGGATACATTATCCGCGTAACTTTTGAACTGGCCCCCGATGTAGCTCCCGTGCCCATCTTATCGACATTTAGTGCGAATATAGATAACAGACTACGTGTACTGTTTTACTTATATCTAGGATAAATATTAACTTGCAGCCCTTCTTATCAACTTTCCTACCGTCTAATGAACAAAATCTTTTTTTTTTATTATTCCATGTTTTCCTGTAGGTTATCGAGAAATATCGGTGAAATATTTTTCAATATTTCATGGTTACGACCATTGAAAATACCGATTTCTATATTCTCGTCATCTAGGTAAAATGCGCGTAACTCACAACAAGATGGGAAATATAACGTCATTTACCTTACAATTCTTGCGCCACTCTCTTGCACTACAGATCATTCTCATTCACCTCTGTAGTGGGCCCAGAAAGTAGTCCGTCATCACGCAATACTTTCGTCATATGACCACAGCTCAAAATGGCGACACAAACACCGGTGAAAGAAAGATCAATTTCGATTGTTTTGTATGCTTTTCAAACAGCATACCGCCAATCAGACTTAGTGGTAGGAAATGAGAAAAAGAGGGATTTTCTGAAAAGCTTAAATGCTTTATAAAGGACGATAGCTTGTTTTTTAATCTTACAAACTTAGCTAAATCGCTGTGTCGAAACTGTTGTTATCATTCATGGGTGCAGCCATTTTTGTTACAATTGGCGTACAATTCTGATCAGTAAAGAAGCTTGAAAAAAAAAACAATCCATAGTATAGAGGTAAATTCATCAGATTGAAAGCACCTATGATGTATCCAGAATCATACCTCCTTTGCCTACCTTATAATGTTACACATGAAACAGTTAACCCATTACCAAACGACAATATTTTAGACTGGTCCAAATTGAAAGCATTTGCAGACGACAAAATTAAAGTGAATGAAAAATTGAAATTTGTTCTGGGAAGGGAAGAAAACACTGTGGGAAAAGGAGAAAATATTGGTTACCAGCATTTTCTCCTTTTCCCACAATGTTTTCCAAAGGCTTCTTTCTCAGGGGCGTCAAAAGTAGAGATTGTGTGGTAATGGGTTAAAGAGTAAGAAAACATGTTTTCCTCTGTTTGACAAGATTCTTGTCATTTAGCCCATTGCAGAGATGTGCGGTGAGAGTAACGAACGACAACTCTGCTCGGAGATTGTTATCGCGCTTTATGTAATATTGTAATGCGTTGATATGCGGATGGGGTACGCCACGGGGAATGACTGAAAAGAACTGCACTGGATTTTGAAAAAGTTCCTCCATGTAAGGATTAAACGCATGAAATAAATAGAATCTTTGTTTTTTTGAGGGGAGGGGTGGTACAGATCGAAATTCATTCCATCGAGTGAACATCGTCGGTAATATTTTTGCACGAGTGGCTGCGCCACTCGGGTTAGGCACTTGTGAAAATTTACCGACGATGGAAAATATCCACTATTCATTTCATGCTTCTGGGAAGAAAACTTCGTATGAAAGAGAGGGAAAAAATGTGGGTTACCAGCTTGTTTTTTTTTTCAAAATTAATATTATCCAAGTTTTTAATCCATAGGCTACTAAACGCGACTCACTGACCATTTGCGACAGTTTAGATCAAGATCAGACTGCACAGATCGTGCACTCTGATCTTGAATCAACTCTGTCTTGAAAAGAGACACTCCCCCTCTCCCCCCCCCCGAAAAAAAAAATTGAAGTAGCATAAATTTGGGTTTCTTTGCTTTTGGTTTGAACTCTTAAATTAACTTATTTAACCTTTATGCCATTTAGCGAGACTCATCGACCTTTTGCGGACAGTGTAGATCAAGATCAGACTGCACATAACGTGCAGTCTGATCTTTGATCTACACTGCCCACTAAAGAGGTATTAAACGCCAATATAAAACTCTGAAAGAGCAATATTCTTATTTTAGTGTCAAATTGACACTTTCAGTAAAGTTATATAGCCGGATAATGGTTCACCTTAAGGTACCATTTTTTTCTTTCTTTCCTTTTAGTGAGTGTTGAAAAAAGAGAACTATCATAGTTTGGTTAAAGATAGCAAAGGGGGAGTTGGGGGTGGCGACGAAATTTTATCCAATATTCGGTTTACGTTTTCTTTTTAATTGAATCAATGATAAAATGCATCAGCCATTTATAAATATAAATGGTTTGAGCGAAGATCGGAATTGAAAGAGAGAAAGAAAGAAGAGAGAAAGAAAGAGAGAGGGAGGGGAGAGAGAGAGAGAGAGAGAGAGAGAGGGAGAAAGAAAGAAAGAAAGAAAGAAAGAAACAAACAAACGAACAAACAAACAAACAAACAAACAAAGATAGAAAGACACAAAGAAAGAAAGATTGTTTGAATGGTGCTTTACCCCGCTTTCAGGCGACAGCTCACACAGTACTAGGCTGGGGCTCTGAAGTGTTTTGCCCAGGGACACTCCCGTTCAGTTCAGTCAGTGAGGCGCGAATCCGGGGTGTCCAGGTTACAAAACCTAACCTGTAACACCGAGCCACAAAGAAAGAAAAATAAGAAAGAAAGGAAGAGAGAAAGAGTCCGCCATGTAAGTGCTAATATTAAAAACAGTTCAATTACCTTTCCGTGATCTCGTTTGTAATCGCTGAGTAAGCTGTAAGCATAGCCAGAATAAGTGGTACCGAAATCGATGGCTGCCACCAAAACTTTCGGTTGTTTACTTTTGGAAGGACACAATGTTTTTCCTGCCATGCTTTTATTATCGTCTTATGCTGAACAATGGGGATGATCTTAAATTACATGAGTTTGTTATACGTGTCCTTGCAAATAGACCCACGCCTCCTCTAATAATTACCTTCCTTGTCTACTGAAAACGAAAGAAGTCTTAAAACTGCGTTGCAGTGCTCCAATCTCCGAGCAGAGTTGTCGTTCGTTACCTCACATACATCTCTGCGATGGGCTAAATGACAAGAATCTTGTCAAACCGAGGAAAAGATGTTTTGTTACTGTTTAACTGTTTCATATGTAAAATTGCAAGTTAGACAAAGGAAACATGATTCTGGATACATTATAGGTGCGTTCAAACTGATGAATTTACCTGTATAAAACGGAACTATTTTTTTCGAGCCTCTTCACTTTTCAAAATCTTACGCCGATTTTAACAAAAATGGCTGCGCCCATGAATGATGACAACTGATTTGACCACAGGAATCTGACATTCTATAACCAAAATAAATGATAAAATATGGAAAAAAAATCCCCCTATATAATATGAACACAAGGAATGTAACGTCTCGATTGCTGGCGCGAGCACCCGACAGCCTTTCCCAACCAAAATCACCCACGAAACAAACATTGATCATAATCTCCTTCAGCCTAGCGATAGACAACACATTAATGTACCTGCGACATCCGGCGATACCTCAGTAGACACCTTTCAACCGGAGATATCCGTCATGTTTTACAGCTCTATCAGGACATTTTGATTTATCCGGGTGGCCATTCGCTGACGTCACAGAAAGTAGCAGGTAGCGTATTTTCGTATTAGTTATTACTATTATTTTTTTCGTTTTTAAGATACTTATGAACATCACATGATACTACAGATTTTTCTAGAATCTTTAGTATCATTTGATGTCCATAAATGTCTTAAAATCTACGTAGTTGTCATTTAAAAGTTTTATTTTCATAAAAGATGATTTACAAACATTTGTACACAATGCTACATAGAATTAAAATTATATTCAAAACCCCCGCCCCTTTTTCAGGTTAGCAAAAAATAAGTTAGAACTACTCAATTTAAGGTGAAAATGAAATTTAGGTGAAAACTCACAAAATGCACAAATTATCTTTTTGTATACAATCTGTAGTATAAACAATCCTTCTGAACAATAGCTTTTTACAAAGGTAAAGGAGAAAATGTTGGCAACAACTTTCTCCTGTGTCTCACAATGTTTTTTTTACCATTCCAAGCCTTATCTTAAAACGGCTGTTTGCAAATGTTTTCAATCTAGAAGAGTCAAAGATTTTATGGGTTGTGTTTAGTGAAAGTTAATTAAGTTTACAATATTTTTAGTACAGAATATATCTTACAATATTCAGTGTTAATATTTTAATTTACTGAAAAATTGTGTAAATATTTATACTTGTAATGATAATTAGGTGTAACTGAGTCACCGCTCATAGACAACAAAATCTTTTACTTATCCATGTTTAGGGAATTTCCGGATGATAAAAATGTTACAAAGAAGAACTTCCAAATGGTAGAAAAGGAAAATATGATTTTTTTCCCCAGCAGAGAGCATTTAATAAATATATAAAAAAAAATCAACCCTTCATTTTTTTTCATCTGAAGCAAACTGTCTCTCAGATAATAAATTTAGAAAGCATTCAATTCATAATCATGCAATATACAGGAGCTTGAATGTAATTATGGTTTGCTACACCCTTTTTAAGTGTGAAAATTGCACCTTTTGTTATCCAAACAATGTAATTAATGTTTCTCATTTTTTTAAAAAGTGCTAATTCTTATGAAGGTTTCTTTCCACCCCCTTTTTTATTAGATAAAATATTAAATTAATGATGACGGATAAGGATATCAAGGTATCCGATGGTTTTTCCGGGTATCCAGTCGTTTCGACACCCGGTCTTTTCGACACCCGGTCATTTAGACACTTTTTGGTCGTTTCCACCCCAAATTTGGTCATTTCGACCCCCAAAAAATTTTTTTTGCAAAAACTGGTCGTTTCGACACCCGTTCATTTTAGCCCTTTCCAGAATATTTAAATATTATTTTGTTTTAACCTATATCCGTGCTTGTGTTAACTTTTTATTGTTTTACTATTGCAGCTGGACCATCATCATGGTCGATACAACGGTGGAAATGTATTTGTGGAGTGGGGTAATCGAAGAATATAAAAGACAAATCTTTTATTTTCCCAAGTATACAAATCATACAAAAAGGGGAAATGACGAATACCAAGCAAAGCTAAAACAAGATTTCCGGTATATTCAGTGGTTTTATAACTATCTGATATATTTTTTTTTTAGAGTAAACCATTTCCGATTAACCCCTTCCCAAACGACAAATTTTGGACCAGACCAAATTGAAAGCAATTTGCAGATGACAAATCAACAGTTGCCAAAAAGATGACCCTTCTATATGATAGGGTAGAAAACATTTTGGGGAAAGGAGAAAACGCTGGTTACCAGCATTTTCTCATTTTTCCTCAATGCCTTCGAAAGGCTTCTATACCTGACCCGTAAAAACCAGAGATTGTTCGGGAAAGGGTCAAATAGCCCAAATCTCTTTTTTTTTTTTTAGACAAGACAAGACAAATCTTTTATTCTCCCAAGTATACAAATCATACAAAAAGGGGAAATGACGAATACCAAGCAAAGTTGAAACAAGATTTCCGGTATATTCAGTGGTTTTATAACTATCTGATATCTTTTTAGAACAGAACAGAACAGAACATATATTTTATTGGACAAGTACAAGCGTACATAGTCAAATATTACATAATTTATATAACAAAGCATTTGTCAAGGCCTCTCTTACTCCCTCCCTCTCTCTCTCTGTCACGTGACAATTTCTCTACTTCACTCTCTCTCTCTCTCTCTCTCTCTCTCTCTCTCTCTCTCTCTCTCTCTCTACCCCCCCCCCAAAAAAAAAAAAAAAAAACAAAAAAAACTGCTTATAAGTGAGGATGACATACGAAATGAATTTCACTTAATTTGGACAAGATGATGAATAATATGTTAATAAAAAGCTTGTAACATACCAACACAATGATGATATAACCATTAGTTGTACAGAAAATGAAATCGCACTGATAATGCAGATTCAATATATTGTGCTACATTTGAAATTGTTCTTTTTTCTTGTTTGGTGAAAAGTTCAACCAACTTATACATGCTTGGACTTCTAAAATAGAAACCATCTATGTACTGTCTGCTTAAAATACTATACTTTGGACAGATAAACATAAAGTGAAATTCGTCCTCTACCTCGTTCATATCGCACAATAAACACACTCTTTCATTTCGCGGTGTTCTGTTATTAGAAAATCTGCCTGTTTGAATCCGAAGAGAGTGTGCTGAGATTCTAAGTCGACAAAGGTGAGAGCGAAGTGAAATAGGCAAAATGTTTAAATACTCTTCGAAACAAAGAGACGATTTTATATTTTTGTACAGTATTAAAGAGCTACTGTCCCTGATATGTGAAAACCATTCTTGTTTGAAGCAATCTACCATTTTCTCCTTCAAAAGGCTCAAAATAAGTACCGAGTTATAAGAAGCGGGATTATTAAAAACATCCGAAAAACCATAAATATCTAAAATACTTTTAACGTTAAAAACCCAATTTTTCTTACCACATTGAACATCATGTAGTGACTGTAAATAAACACTTTTCAATATAATATTTTCTGTTTGCAGCACTTTGAACCAATACTTAATAATCTTATGATATCGTAATATATACATCGGAAATCGACCGAGCTCTCCATAGACAGCCATCGTACTCGTACTTGTTCGTACTTGTAAAATACGTTTACAAAACTTAAGATGTATTCGTTCGATAGCTTTAGACATACTGAATCCCCACGTTTCGCTCGAGTAATTAAGGATAGACCCGACGAATGCATCAAATAACTGACACAAAATACTTGTCTTAAGTTTATATTTAAGGCAGTTATTCAATAATACATTAAGCGCTTTCAAGGCTTTACCTGATATATATTCTTGGTTTAAATTAAAAGTCCCTGTATAACTGAAAACTGTGCCTAGATAGTTAAAATTATCAACTGATTCCAGAAATTGTCCATTAAATGTCCATCTCTCGTTATTTTTAAGTCCCCCTCTTTTTCTAAATACCATAGTTTTAGTCTTATTTACATTAACCTCCAGTCCCCATGTATTACAGTAATCGTATAGTCTGTCTAAGTTGACCTGCAGCTCTTCTGGCGTTTTACCAAAGATTACCATATCATCTGCAAAAAGGAGGATAATTATAGTCAACTGGTCCAATTTAATACCAGAGTCAGGATCCTGTTGTAAGAAGAGTTCCAAGAGTAAACCATTTCCGATTAACCCCTTCCCAAACGACAAATTTTGGACCAGACCAAATTGAAAGCACTTTGCAGATGACAAATCAACAGTTGCCAAAAAGATGACCCTTCTATATGATAGGGTAGAAAACATTGTGGGGAAAGGAGAAAACGCTGGTTACCAGCATTTTCTCCTTTTTCCACAATGCCTTCGAAAGGCTTCTATACCTGACCCGTAAAAACCAGAGATTGTTCGGGAAAGGGTCAAATAGCCCAAATCTCTTTTTGTTGAAGTGCAAGGATTAGTGGGTGGGGGTCCACACTTTGTGTATTTGGCCAATTATCTAAGCCAATCGTAGTTACGTAGCCCCTTTCCAAACGAAAAAATATTCAGCTAGACCAAATTGTAAGAATCTACAGACGACAGGATAAATTGGATGTAAGAAAAACAATCATCTCGGTCATTGGCAAAGTAGAAAGCATTGTGAGAATGGGCGAAGATGCCGGTCACCAGCATCCTCTCCCATTTCCACAATGTTTAAAAAGGCCAATTTCCCTGTAGCAAGTGCATATTGCTTATACATATCAAAATAGTTCAAAAAGATAAGACCCAAGGCAAAATAAGACCGAAGGCAAAGTAGGAAAGTTGATAAAAGTAGAAAGCATTGTGACAATGGGCGAAGATGCTGGCTACCAGCATTCTCTCCCCTTTCCACAATGTTTCAAAAAGCCTATTTCCCTGAGGCAAGGATACATTACTTGTATGTACATATCAAAATTGTTCAAGAGAATAAGACCATAGACAAAGTATGAGAGTTGATAAAAGTAGAAAACATATTGTGAGAATGGGCGAAGATGTTAGCTGGTTACCAACCTCCTCTCCCCCTTCCACAATGTTTCAAAAGGCCTATTTCCCTGAAGCAAAGGTATATTGCTTATACATATCAAAATTGTTCAAGAGAATAAGACCGAAGGCAAAAGATGAAAATAGATAAAGTTGAAAGCATTGTGAGAATGGGGGAAGACGCTGGCTACCAGCATTGCTTATACATATCAAAATTGTTCAAGAGAGTAAGACCGAAGGCAATAGATGAAAGCTGAGGGCACTGGCGTGACTAAAAGTTTCGAAGAATGGAACGAATGACTTGACATACCTTTACTAATGTCTTTCTACATTCAGAATTAATTAATCTTGCAAAAAAAGTATCTTGATTTTGGCGAGTTATTGTTATACATTTAGATCGGATTTCAGCAAAGTATGTACATTCAAGCAGGTAATGTTTCTCAGATCCAACTTTGTCAAGAGAACATAATTCACATTTACGATTTTCGAAAGTAGTTCCATCATAACGACCCGTTTCAATGGGCAATCGATGATTAGCAGTACGGTATCTAAAAAGTATTAAATAATCTTGTTTTGGTAGGATTTTAAAATAATTTTCTAACTGGAAATTTCCCTTAAAAGACATATAGACTTTCGATTTATTGGACAATTCTAACTGGGAATGCCAGTCTTGTTTGAACTGGTCTATAAGTATAGCTTTAATTTGTTTATTGACTGATATTTGGTTTAAGAGTGGCTGAAATAGCCATATATCATTTCTTCCACATTGTCCAAGTATTTCCTTAATTTTATTTATCCATTTATAGTTTATATTTTGGTTAAGCATGTATCTATAAATTTTCATGGATAATTTATGCTCTTTGCCCATTATTAATTTATTCCAGAAAGAGACCATGCGGGTTTTGATAATGATTTCTAATGGATAACGGCCCAATTCTCCATAAAGCATATATAATGGGGTACTTTTACGGGCTCCTGTAAGTTTCCTAAGAAATTCTTTGTGTACATTTTCTATCATATTTATGTTTTCAAATCCAAATATTTCTGAACCATAGGTAAGTATGGGAGTAACAGTATGATCAAATAATTTCAGAGCAAGATCAACAGGTAAGTATGCATTGTTTATTTTGTGAAAAATGGAGTACATGGCCTTTTTGGCTTGTTCAACAAGGTGTTTGCGAGCTTGTAAAAAGGAACCATTGCTAGTGAATATGACACCTAAGTATTTATACTTCGATATGATTTCGATGGGGTTTACACCAATTTTAAACTCGAAATTTTGCGTATTTCTAGCCCCAAATACGATTACTTTTGTTTTTGATAAATTAACTTTAAGTTTCCAGTTAACACAGTATTGCTGGAAAGAGTTAAGACATTTTTGAAAGTCAATTGCGTTATCAGAAATAATAATTGTGTCGTCAGCATAGAGAAGAATAAGCAGTTTAAGCCAATGAGTTTCATCGATTGTATCATTCAACTCTACACCAATAGCACTGTCGTTTAGGAGATGATCCTGTAAATCATTCAGGTAAATTGAGAAAAGAACAGGAGATAAATTCTCGCCCTGTCTGACACCAATTTCAAATCGGAAGAAGTCCGATAAAGCACCATCGTGCTTAACACATGATTTTATATTCTGATACATATTATAAATAACCCGAAAAACTTTGCCATCTATTACGGCAAGAACTTTTTGCCAGAGACCATAACGCCATACTTTATCGAATGCTTGATTAAAATCTATGAATGCACAAAACAATTTTTTCTTTTTCTTTTTTAAAATTTCTATCAGAGAATGCAGAGTAAATATATGATCACAGCATGAGTATCCTTTCCGAAATCCAGCTTGATTTTCATTTAAAAAGTTATTAGCAACGATGAAGTTTGTAATCCTATGGTTTAATACTGAAGTAAAAAGTTTGCCCATGCAACTTAAAATGGTAATGGGTCTATAATTACTTGCATCTGTGGGATTACCCTTGTTTTTATAGACTGGTTGGATATAACCCTCTAGCCAAGAACGTGGTAAAATTCCTGTTTCTAGTATGATATTAAATAATTTGGTATATATTGGTGTTAATACTGACTTCGTAGTCTTAATATACTCATTAATAATATTGTCAGATGGGCTAGGTGACTTGGAGTTGTTAAGGCTGTCTATACATTTATTAATTTCCTCTTCGGTAAAATCTAAATTTAGATTATTATTGCCGTTAATTGGCAAATTAGACATATCTATCTCTTCATCTGAGTCACTTGTGTTCGTAGACTTAAAATAATCATAAAAGGTGTCGATATTCGGAGAATCTATTTTTTGTTTTTTCTGCGTTATTCCATTCAGAAATCTCCAGTATTGTTTCGTTGATTTTGTGCTCATACTTCTTAATTTATTTGCAAATTTATATCTATATTCTTTAATGTAATAATTCATTGTTCTCTTATATTGTTTACTTGAATTTTTTAAATTAACTTTATTTGTATATATGTTTTATTTTTTGCGTTGACTTCGCTCTGTGATAATTATCTCGCGATCGTTTACATTTTGACCCAAACCAGGGTTTGTTTATAGAATTTGGATAATTTGTTGTTTGCCTCGAAGTTGCTGAAAATGCAGACTGAGCCGCTTTTTGGAAGAGATTTTGTAATGAATATGTTATATTGTCTATTGTAGATCCAGAATGTGGATAAGTACTAAGTTGAAGGTCAATAAAACTAATAATTGACTCATCAATATTTGATACAAAAGAAGGTATTTGACTATTGTTCCATGGCGGTCGCATATTATCTGTGATACGTTGTTCATTTTGTTCAGTATACATACATGTAGGAACATTTCTTTTTAATTTCAATGACCATTGTAATGCATTATGTCCATCTGAATATAGCGGGTCTGTCTCATAAATGTCAAAAGTATGAAGAGAATCTAGGCAGTTTATAGAAGCAATAACATAATCGATAACCGATATATCGCGAAATGTGAAGTTTCCAACTTCTTTATCTGAGCCGCAGCGACCGTTTAGAACAAAAAGATCATGTTCTTTGCATAAATCGATGAAGGTCAGCCCTCGGGCATTTGAACGGGTGTCTTTGCAAAATCTTTGTTGCGAAAAGGACATTCTTTCAAGTAAAGTGTTCTTATCTGATATTCCGGTTAAGCCGTCATTAGTATGAAACAAATCATCCAGAAAAGAGTCACTTTCAATAAAATCGAGAATATTTGACATGCGAGCATTCAGATCGCCTGCCAGCATAAAAAAAAAAGGATAAGCATTACTTAATTCCGTAACTTCATTTTTAAAAATGATAAAGTCGTCTTCTTTAAAAAAGCGCGAGTTGTCCGGAGGAATGTACACTATACCTAAAACGATGTTTTCGGAATAGCCAGTGACAGACTTATGAATGACTAACCATAGTACATACTCAGACTCGGACTTAATAATTTGCACGTGATGTGACAAATTATTTCTGACATACACGCCAATGCCCACAGATGTTCTTTCAAAATTGTTTCTTTTGATTGCTTTTAATTTGCTAATTGTTTTTCGCAAGTTATAACCACTGATTGATAGTTTGCTTAAATCTGTATACTGTAGTCAATATAACCTTTAAAACTGTCTTTTATGTAATTTCTTTAAAGAAGATAAAAAGAAGCGTTAATTAAATTGAGTAATTAGAGAGTTGTTTAGATAGGGGTATGCCCATCGGTATTTAAAGGAAATGGAATTGCAAGTAACCTACTACCAGCCGATATAGCTCAGTAGGTAGAGCGTAGGACTTTTGAACACAATGCCCTACAGGTTGTGGGTTCGAATCCCCGGCTGGCCAGCTAAAAAAATTACTAATAGTCTTTCGGATGAGACGTTAAACCGAGGTCCCGTGTGACGGTGCTACACACCGAGCACGTTAAAGAACCAGTAGTTTCGTCCTGTATCCTTGCACTATCTCCCGTAACAACTAACCATCTTCTGGGGGCGTCGCTCAGATGGGCAACCGGTAGCGACGATAAATAAACGCAAATAATTAATTAATTAAAAGTAACCTACTTTTAGTATATGTGCCGTAGGAAAAAAATATGATATTGAAATTTCAAGTCTTAAGAATTGTTAATTGTTGTTTTCTTGTGTTTTTCGTTGGATTCTTATCATTTAAAGTGAGTTTTTATAGGAAGATTTTGATTGTGTGTGTGTGTGTGTGTGTTTATGTTCTGCAATGGCAGATAATTGTGTTAAATGTGGGACTGTTGTATGCAGGAGGCAACAGGCGGAGATCAATGTCTGACCACACAACCCATACTGTCCGATCTTTCATCTCCTGCACATGTCCCTCTCTCCCTTTTGATTAGAAATTATACCTTTACAGTTAAAATTTCTACTTTTAAACCGTGTCAATCAAAAACTCCATCACATCGAGTTACTTTTAATTTGTTGTCTGCGAATGCTTTTAACTATTCTTAGAACCCGAAAGAACCGTCTGGTTACTAGCATTTTCTCCATTTCAGACAACGTTTTCTACCTTATCACAGATCATTTGTGTCATTTGAGCAACTATGAAATGGTTTTCTGCAAATGATTTCAGTTTGGATAAGGCTAAAAATTGTCGTGGGGTATAGTGTTGAATGGTCTGAATAGTACTAACCTTCATTTCAAAACAATTATACATGTAGATAGCCAATGAAACATGTATTTTATTTTTGGAATGGTGGAAAATGTTATTCAAAGGAGAAAATGTTAGCTGCCAGTATATTACCCTTCTCCCACAATGTATTAAAAATATTCGTTTCTGAGGTTAAAAAGAATCCAGGATTGTTTAGTAAATATTTATTCCTGTAACCCCTTACCACACAAGCCTGTTGTTCAAAGACATTGTTAAATTAACCATATTTTTTTCCCTTTTCACACAATGTTTTAAACCATATCAATGAAAAACTCCATCTGAGTTACTTACAATTCGCGCCAAACTTCGCAAACCGATACTGAATGGTCACGTGACCAAATAAGAAATTGTGTAATTATTAACAGTGCAAACCATTTGCCCCAACCAAGCATTTTGGCATTTTTACAGAGAATTTTGTTTGAGATCAGACTACTCTTTAGGAATGGTCTGATCTTGAACAAAACAATATGATGTATATGGGAAATCTTCACAACTCATTGAGTGTATTGTCCGTTCGTGTGTGCTAAAAATAGTAATGATCTACCCGTACTAATGGATTTAGATCGGACTACTCATGACTGAAATTGTGCAATCATTACCAATACAGTCCTTTAACGCCAATCAATCATTTTGACATTCGTATGGGGAGTTTTGTTCGGGATCAGACTACTCTTGGGGAGTGGTCTGATCTTGAACAAAACAAACAGTTGTATCATGTAAAATCTTTATAATTCATTGAATATATTATCCATTTATGGGTGCTAAAAATAGTATTGATCTATATGTACTTATGGATTTAGATCGGACTGCTCATTACAGAAATTGTGCTGTCATTAACAATATAAACCTCTAGCGCCAATCAAGCATTTTGGTATTCTTACAGGAAGTTTTGTTGGGATCAGACGGCTCTTGAGGAGTGGTCAGATCAGAATGCTCATGACATTTATTGACTGATTATAATCAAAGCGTTGAAAACGCTGAAGTGGTATTTGTCAAGGAAATCCATGTGTAGAATTAATAGTTCGAAAGAAACAGAGTCATATATTGTTCAGATATTGGCTTAAGTCAACCCACTAAGCAAATGAATACCTTTTCGGTTGAAGGGAGAGTATTCGTGACAAAGTTTGGTTTATTTTTGTATAAGTGGTCTCCTTTTGATCATGAGGAAGAAGATGGTATATAGATGGTAAGCGATATTTCCATTTTATCGTAAGTGGCGCACCAGCAGCATCACGTGACACCGGACAATAAAAGCATTATTTCAGTAACAAATGCCGTATGTCCCGTTCGCAAATCCTTTAAATTTGGACAAATTCATAACTGAAAAGAAAATGACATAGCAAGAAATCTGTGGAGATCAATTCTAACACAATTCAAACATATTTCATGATATTGCCTTTGAAAAAGAAAATCACAAACAGACAAAATATGCATTTTATAAAAAAGTATTTAGATAAAGAGCATGTAGAGACTTAGAACGGACTTAGCCTCTGAAACCTGTATAAAATTCATAATCCTGACCATTAATGATAACCAAAGGGGTAAATTAATATGAAACAAAAGATAAGAAGAGTCAATTTAATGTGACACGTGTGTGCTAATCTGTAAGAAGCAAGTACATTATAGCTGTTCTAAAGGTCACCCACGCTGCAGTGCGATACCGAGATCAAAGGAACACCGATTTAACTTTTCACCCATTTTTTTTTATGGTAAGACTTCATTAGATACATATGTTATATACTGAAAATGAAGCTTAAAAGAAATTATGGAAGGTCTGAATTTTGATCTGAAGCCATGTTTCTTTTGTTCATGATCGAAAACGTAAGTTATTCGTCAATAGGTACATGCCTGAAAGTGCAACAAGGATGTTTGATAATAGTACTTTAAAATCACTAAATGGACTGTCCCTGTCTTTCTGAAGACACTAAACAGCTAATCAACCTTTTACCAAAGTATTTCGAGCGACCCGTGTAAAAAGGGGGCAGACGTGCTGATTTGTCCCACTATCTGTTATTTGTCTCACTTTCTCAACCTGAACACCCCCCCCCCCACACACACACTCACACTTTCAAAAAACCGAAAACTGAAAGTAATCAATATGTAGTTCATAAACATTTGTGAAAATAACGAATTTTCAAAGTGTGAGCGAAAATATTTGAGGAAAAAAGGAAGGGCTTGCAACATGTATTTTCTCCTGTTTCAACAATAGTTTTTTTTTTTACTTTTTAAAAGACAATTACGACCATATGACCCTAGTTTATTCAATCGTCTTCATTATGCTAAGTATCTGGACGAGTCCAAAGTGTTGTCGTCGGGTGAAAACATTCGCAGTAACTATTTAAAACCCTATGCCACATAACCCAAGTTTTTAATGACCCTTAGAAATACAGTTTTTTAAAAATGTTGTTGAAAAGGGTTAAAATTCTAGTAACCAGCCTTTTCTCCTTTTCCCTTGATATCCTTCCTAAAGAAAGTTTCATTTTTAAGCCACATTCAAATTGTTATCTGCAAAGACTTCCAATTTGGGCAAGTCTCAAATTTTTATTTCGTAAAGAGTTGGTGAAAGATTCAGTGTTATAAAAAACACTTTACTCTCTGAAGTCTACCGAAAAATTGATAAAACAACAGTTCTTTTTTGTGTGTGTCTTCGAAAAAGATAATTGATGAAACTAACGGCACGGCCGTTTTAGGTTGTTTACTTATCGCGTTTAGTGTGTAATCCATTTAAAAAATATGACACTTTCACTATTCGGGTATATACAGGATTGGGAAAAATTGTCGGGTGGAAAGGTAAGTAACTCGTGGTGACGCGTCAGTAACGGTATTTGGCAAATGGTCTATTACCTCGATCTATAAATATTCATGAACAATCAAATTGAGTAGCGTGCAATCATAGGACCAACAAGCCATGGAACGAATTGGTTTTGGAACGAAAAAGCCCATGGTCAGTTGGCAAATTTGTATCATTTCGCGAGAAGCTAGTTTGAATCAAAAATAAGTATCTCAACGATCGATAGCCTCGCCCAATGTATTTTAATATGCCATTTCAAATTATATATTTGAGTGACACCGTAAAAGCCATTTGCCTGAGAAAAAATGAGTTTAACTGGGTTTGTTTCCTTCGGTTTTGCACAAAATGGTTGAACTAAAACTCTACAAAGTTTGGGTACGCTGTCTCGGTATAGACTCGGTATAGACTCTAAAGAGTTTGGGTACGCTATGACAAAATGGATACGGTGGCATATGTAGAAATATGTATCATATAGAAGATCTGCAAATCAAGATTTAAATCGAAATGTCGTCCTAGATAGCTGCAAATTATGAAGAAAATGGCAATATTCATGTATTTAAATTGAACTACTTTATGCCAAGTTTAGATTCTTGCGCTTAAGCCCGGGACCTTTCGGAGGTTGATTAATTTATCAGTGTCATTGACGACCGACTTTTTTGAAAAGGGCTGAGTTATTACACTTGAAATTACGTTTTTCAGCCCGTCTGGCTTATTTTACGATAAAAGAGCATATAATCATTGCTTTGTCTGTTTGTATATAGTTAGGACAGAGAACATAGTAATGATATTCCAAAGCGTTTGAAGCATTTTCAAGCTACAAACATCCGGGATATTCCGGCAAAATTTAAGCGGGAACTACTTGAACTCAATCTCTTTCTACTGCTGTGTACATAAACGCGATGGAGTATTAGATTCACGGTACAAAGTAAGATACATGGTTATCAAAATTCAATCTTGAACTCATTGTGGTATTGTCTTCGACAAATACCACAAAAATGGCGCTGTTGTATTGATATAGTGAATTATTTCATACTTCTCAGATAATAATATTCTATTCGTGTCTTTTGGTTTTCTGTGCATGCGGGTATAAATTTGTTGAATATCTTATAACCTATAAACATGCAAGTGCTGTTTTATGCTGAATAAATGTTAAATGTTTAAAAATGAGTTAAGTTTGTATTTTGTTTACAAATCGCGCCAAACTTCGCAATTAGATCGGATGGTCACTTCTCCAAAAAAATCAAGTCTTATATTTTCGAGTCAGTACTTTAATCCTTTTCACACAATGTTTTCAATCAGTACAATGAAATACTCCATCACATTGAGATATATTGAATTAGTTGTCTGCAAATGCATCTAATTCTTTACTACACAATCGATATGACTTTTAGAGACAGGCATTTTCGAGTCCTTAATTTTGCATGTAGACTGTGTTCCATATTGAAAAAATACTTGTCATTTAACCCACTACCACATGATCCCTACTATTGAGGACCCCTACAAAGAAGCTTTTAAAAGTCAATGTCAACCAGCATTTTCTTTTTTTCCCACAATGTTTACTATCATTCCCCAAATAAATTGTACTTAATGTTTTCTAAACGATTATTCATCAGGGTCGTCAAAAATGGGATTGAGTGGTCATGGGTTAATATGTACTTATAGTTATATTTCGAGTAGATTTATTAGCACTGAGCCTTTACGTTACTTGTCAAATTGTCATTGTGTCCACATTGAGTTTGTTGTTAAAAACAAGTGAAGTGGGTGTACGTGAGAAAATGAGAGAGAGAGAGAGTGAGAGAGGATGTTTAACCCATTACCACACAATCCCTACTTTTGACGCCCCTAAGAAAGAAGCCTTTTGAAAACACTATGGGAAAAGGAGAAAATGCTGGTAACCAGCATTTTCTCCTTTTCCCACAGTGTTTTCTACCCTTCCCAGAACAAATTTCTATTTTTCAGTCACCTTTATTTTGTCGTCTGGAAATGCTTTCAATTTGAACCAGTCTAAAATTTTCTCGTGTGGCAAAGAGTTAATATGTACATATAGCTATATTTCCACTGACATTTTGAAGACAGACGACAAATTGTAACGAATTGAAATGTTTTCTAAAGGCTTCTTCATCAGTTTGTGAAAAAGCATTGTGAGAAAACGAGAATATGATGGTTTGTGAAGGATAGAAAACATTGTGAGAAAAGGGGAAAATGCTGGTTACCAACAACATTGGTTTTCTCCTTTTCCCTTATTGTTTTCTAAAGGCTTCTTCATCAGAGTAGGGAAAAGAAGGGATTGTGTGGTCTTGGTTTAATAATGTACATATAGTTATAATTTTTTTCGATTTAATTAGACTGAGCCTTTACGCTGTTTATCAAATTGTCATTATGTCCACATTGAGTTTGTTGATAAAAATAAGTGATGAAGTGTGTGTGCGTGTGTGAGAGAAAGAGAGAGAGAGAGAGAGAGAGAGAGAAAGGGGGGGGGAAAGAGAGATATTGTTTAATATGTACATATACCTATATTTTGTGAATCAGTGACACTTTGACAACTCTGTCGTTTCCATTAATCGAAATAAAAGAAATAAGAAGTTTTCTTTGTGTCCTTGTAATAAATGGCCTTGAATACTTATCTTCAAGGTCGTGAATCCACAGAATTCTCTGGTAGAGAGTTTAGGGCCGAACACCAGTAGTCCAGCCCAATGCGAACATGACTTACAAACTCTTAAGGACAAAGTTATAAACTGGTACAAAAACACTTATTTCAATCACAAACTTAAAAAATAACAATCGGTATTGCAAATAATAAAAATCATAATAGAAAAGATAATCAACAAATGCATCAATCATCCGATCAATCAATCGATCAATAAGTCAATCAATCAAACAATCAAATAACTAAATAACTAAATCAATCAATCAATCATTCAATCAATCATAAAACACGCATAAAAACAAAGAAAACAAAGAAGTTATAATGTCTTGGTAATGGGAAATAACCTCTAAAATTTGGTCAGTTCGACCCCCAATATCAAATTCGGTATTGCAAAAATATTTAAAATCGGCATGTAAACAATACAAAAACACTTATTTCAATCACAAACTTAAAAAATAGATACTGAAAAATGATTAATGAAACATTCAGGTAACTTTCATTTCATGATCTCAGAAAAAAATTGGGGTCGAAACGACCACATTTTGCAAAAAAATTTTCACGGGGGGTCGAAACGACCAAAAAGTGTCGAAATGACCGGGTGTCGAAATGACTGTCATTCTTTTTTCCGTAATGTCAATCGTATTTACCTGAAAAAAGAGACACACACACTGTAATATTATCATAAAGCATTTGACTTACCTCTGTTCTGTAATGTGCTCCATTATTTGTTTTAATCATGTAAGGCAAATTTGAAATAAACCAAAATTAAAAGTTATCATCAAGATGGTGAAACCAATATTTCTATTAATTTGTGTGAAGATGACAGATAAAAATCATGGGTACATTTTGACTTCACATTGGGTACGTTTTGACTTCAGTTGGGTTCGTTTTGACTCCACTTGGGTACGTTTTGACTTGGGTACGTTTTGACTGTAAACCTATTGGAACGAAATGGGAGTAGACGGAATGGGAAGTTACCAAAGCAGCGGTATGACTAGATACCGAAAATAGCCTATTTTCGCGAAAATAGCTTTCCCTGTACGAAAATAGCTTCCATCAATTGCAGTCTGGATCTATGTTATAATATATTGCATTTATTTGTTATTTTTATATACCATCTTTCATAATAGATATTGCTGACGTGTTGGAAAACGTGTGAATTGAAATTAATTGATCTTAATAGAGGTTATAGACAACAGGACTTTATGCATATGCACAGCTAATTTTCCAAAACGTAACTTTCCCTCTACGGAAATAGAAAACATTAAATGATGCATAAATATATTGTTGAATACATCGTTTGTATTTCTTTTTTTTATACATTATCTTTCATTACATATCAGAAACCTATTTGAAGTAAAGCATCAAGTAGAAAGACCGAAACCGATTATCGCAAGTGTGACATTGCTAACACATCATTAACAGAGGCGTTTTAATCCAATCAAACTATTTTCGTACGTTTGTCTTACAGAACTATTTTCGTTGTAACTCCCTTTAAACAGAAGCTATATTTTCGTTAGGTTCCTTTTTTTGTATCGAAAGGGAAGAGTTATTTTCGTACATTAAATGATATATAAATATATGGTTGAATACATTGCTTTTATTTCTCTTTTTCTTATACATTATCTTTCATTACATACCAGAAACGTTTAAATTCTAAAAGCGTGAATTGTAGAAAAATAGGATGATTAGGATTTACTCACCAGAAAAAATGAAATAGAAAAGGATATATAGTTATTACCGTCGGGTGGAAATTCTAGTTCCTAGTTCCTGGCCTTTTTTCGTTAATGTAAATTATGCTAATTTTGTCGTGGAATACATCTATCTTTAATGTTTGGTAACTGAAAAAATCAGTGTTTACAAATACTGAACAATTCCTGTTGGCGGTATATAATTCCAGGTAGTACATAAAAAAGACAAATGAAAACAATATATTTAGACATTGATTTGTATATGAACGAGAAATATTTTCGTAGAGGCACTAGCTTAAGGTTTTGAAGTGTGTTGTCCACGGACACCCTCATGAAAAACCAAATGGATTTATTGCGACTTTTTGTCTCTATTCTTGTATCGAATGGGATAAGTTGATTTTTTTAAAGAGAGGGAAATAAACTCGTGGAATATAGCTGCAAATACGTTATTTTCGATTTTAAAGTTCACGTGCTATCAACATTATTTCAATCTTATAACGGAGACAGCTAAATTATACACATTGTCTGGATTTTACCAGCCCAATGCTGGAACTCTGAAGCGTCTTGCCCACAGATACTTCCATGAAAAGCCCGCAAATATGGCAGGTGTAGTGGCTCGAACCCGGGTCTCCAAGTTACTAGTCACATACTTAACCACTATAAGCAACGCAAAACCTCCATCTTAGTTTAAACATATTTTATTCATCAATTACATATAAGTACAAAGATCTAGAGACAAATCAACAAATTAACAAACAATAATTGACGAAATGGATCAGAACGAAAGCTAAGCTTATATTGTTCTTCTCCAAAATTTCAGGTACACAGTTACAGGTTGATAACGTAATAAAAAATCATAATGGTATTTTGATTGCTATTGAAAGAAAACCGTGGGAAAGAAAAACAGAACAGGAAAATAAGCTAAAAAATAAGCTGAATTATAAGCTGAATTGGTGTGGAGTGTTTCACTGTGGGAAACCTCCATCTTCAGTAGGCACTACTATTACAAAGCTCTCATTTTCCTGCAACGAAACCATTTCTTTGCATATTGAATTCTCAAGCTGCAAATAAGATAATAGGACTGGTTTCTGCAAGGGTGCAAAACATTGTGGAAAGAAGAATAATTATCAAGTTCAGGTTACCCGCATTTAAAAGTTTTCCCACAAAATTACATAAGCAATTTTCTTAAAACGGGGGTTTATTTGGTCATCAAGGATGAGAGAGAAATGTTGATTATCAGCATTTTCTTCTTCTCCCACAATGTTTTTATTCTCTATATGACTAAATTATGCTTTTTTTTTTTGTAGACTGACTAGGCATCGGTCTAGAATTCTTGTACTGATATGAATGAATACTTTAACGAAAAGAGGAAACCTTTTTGAGGCACTTTTCAGTCTCCTTCAAACATGCAATTTAAAAATCTACATTTCACATTTACCAAAAGCACGAACAATTTCGCATCTTTACTTTTAAAAAAGTCCGTTGGAATATGCGTGTAATTCTCTCCTCCCCATAGATTTTTTCCGACTCTGTAAATAACTCTCCCCTTTCGATACAAAAATAGGAACCTAGTGAAAATAGCATTTGTTTAAAGGGATTCACAACGAAAATAGTTTTGTAAGACGATCGTACGAAAATACTTAGATTGGATTAAAACATCTCTATTTATGATGTGTTATCGATGTCTCACTTGCGATAATAGTTTTCTGTCTTAGGAAAAAAGAGGCGTTAATCAATTGTTTTCGAAGATAAAAAAAAAAAAAAAAAAAAAAAAACATTTGAGACATATATCTACAATGTATTCATATACATTCCAGTCATATAACAACTCTTTTGAGAACAATTCACTTTTTAAATACTTTTCTGGTATGTAATAAAAGATAACGCAAAAGAAAAAGAGAAATAAAAGCATTGTATTCAACCACATATATTTATAGATATATCTTTTAATGTACGAAAATAACTCTTCCCTTTCGATACAAAATTAGGAACCTGACGAAAACAGCTTCGTCAGGGAGTTACAACAAAAATAGTTTTGTAAGACGAACGTACGAAAATAGTTTGATTAGATTAAATTAACACCTCTGTTAATGAAGTGTTATCAATGTTACACTTGCGATAATCGTTTTTAGTCTTCTATTTGAACAAATACAAAGAACGTAAGATGAAAATATTTTGTATATTTGGGGGAAAAGGCCTTAATCAATTGTTTTCGAAGATATTAAAAAAAGAAAACATTTGATACGTATCTGCATGTATTCCTGTACATTCCAGTCAAATAACAACTCTTTTGAGACCTACTGTTCTGCAATTCACGTTTTGAATACGTTTCTAGCATGCAATAAAAGATAATGTATAAGAAATATAGAGAAATGAAAGCAATGCATTAAACCATATATTTATAAATATATCATATAACGTACGAAAATAACTCTTCCTTTTCGATACAAAAATAGGAACCTGACGAAAATAGCTTTATCAGGAAGTTACAACGAAAATAGTTTTGTAAGACGAATGTACGAAAATAGTTTGATTGGATTAAAACACCTCTGTTAATTATGTGATATCAATATCACACTTGCGATAATCGTTTTCGGGCTTCTATTTGGATAAATACAAAGAACTTAGGATGGAAATATATTGTAAAAAAATTTGGAAGAAAGACACGATATAATCAATCGTTTTTGAAGGTATAAAAAAAAAAAAAAAAATAAAAAAATGATACATATCTATTCATGTACATTCGGGTCATATAACAACTCTTTTGAGACCTATTGTTCTACAATTCACGCTTTTAGAATTTATACGTTTCTGGTATGTAATAAAAGATAATGTATAAGAAAAAGAGAAATAAAAGCAATGTATTCAACCATATATTTATATATCATTTGATGTACGAAAATAACTCTTCCCTTACGATACAAAAATAGGAACCTAACGAAAATAGCTTCTGTTTAAAGGGAGTTACCACGAAAATAGTTCTGTAAGACGAACGTACGAAAATAGTTTGATTGGATTAAAACACCTCTGTTAATGATGTGTTAACAATGTCACACTTGCGATAATCGTTTTCGGTCTTCTATCGGATGCTTTGCTTCAAACAGGTTTCTGGTATGTAATGAAAGATAATATATAAGAAGAGAAATAAAAACGATGTATTCAACAGTATATTTATGCATCATTTAATGTATTCTATTTTCGTAGAGGGAAAGTTATGTTTACGAAAATGGGCTGTGCATTCATGCATAAAGTCCAGTTGTCTAAAACCTCTATTAAGATCAATTAATTTCAATTCACACTTTTTCAACACGTCAGCAATATCTATTATGAAAGATAATATATAGAAATAACAAATAAATGCAATATATTATAACATAGATTCAGACTGCAATTGATGGAAGCTATTTTCGTACAAGGAAAGCTATTTTCGCGAAAATAGGCTATTTTCGGTATCTAGTCATACCCCCAAAGCAGGGTACCACTTCAGGAAAAACCCAGTTCTCTACTGGAAACTATACGTAGGCACTCTCTTGCACTCCGGATCATTACATTTACCTCTGTAGTGGGCTCAGAAAGTAGACCGTCATTACGTCATACTTTTGTCACATGACCATAACTCAAAATAGCTACACAAACGCCGGTGAAAGAAAGACCAATACCGATTGTTTCGTGTGCTGTTTAAACAGCATGGGACCAATCAGACTTAAACGATAGTTAATGAACACAAGAGGGACTTTCTGAAAAGCCTAAATATCTTTATAGGACGATAACTTGATTTTTAATCTTACAAACTTAGATCCAGCGGTGTGTCAAATCATTTGTCATCATTGATGGGCGCATCTATTTTTGTTACAATCGGCGTAAGATTCTTAAAAGTGAAGAGGCTAAAAGAAAAATAGTTCCATTTAATACAGGCAAATTCATCAGTTTGAAGGCACCTATAATGTACCCAGAATCATATTTCCTTTGTCTAACTTACAATTTTACATATGAAACAGTTAAACAGTAACAAAACATCTTTTCCTCGGTTTGACAAGATTCTTGTCATTTAGCCCATCGCAGAGATGTATGTGAGGTAACGAACGGTTCCGGGACGTTTCGCCCCAAAACCATTTCCTCCCCTAGTCGTTTCGCCCCCAAGACGTTTCCCCCCAGGTCGTTTCCCCCCTGGTCGTTTCGCCCCCCCTGGTCGTTTCGCCCCCCTGGTTGTTTCCCCCCTAGTCGTTTCGCCCCCTGTTCAAGAAAAGCTGAATTGCACCTTAAAACTTTAATGAAATTTAATGGCAGGACAATGTTAAGAAACACAGTATGATTTTTTTTGTTTGGCATTTGCATAATTTGGACAACGAGACCCTTATCAAAAATTTAACTCTTATTCGTGTGGTAAAAGGGTGAAAATTGTTACATTAAAAAGAAAGCAAAAGGCTTCTATTAATGAAAGAATCATCTTCCTAGCTTTACATCGGCCAATTTTTCGGTTACTGACAGAAAAAAAGGAAGTATCAAGAGTTGCTCAAATTGTGATGTTAGTCTCTGAATAGTCTAATTAAATGAAAAGAGGAGTAAAAACTGGTAACCAGCATTTACCTTTTTTCCACATTGTTTTAAATTGCTTTCTTTCAAGTACCAGGCTATCAACGGTTATTGAATTTTACCAAAACACCTCCCCTTTTTGTGTTATTTGTACATGGAAATAATAAAGAGTAAAACAAAGCCATCGTAGACGGATTGTGCTCCCCGAACAGGAAAGTGAAGGCTTTCGGTAAATAGTTGGTCACAGGAGAGGAGGGTGGGGGTGAAACAGGCTACCTGTGTTTGGTTCCGTCTGCCAAACAGCATTTGCCAATGTTCAATTTACTAAGGGCAATAAAGGACACAACTTATCAGACATTAAGCACCCTTTTCCCGTAACATGGTTTGACATAGATTAAGAAAAAAGGGGGGGGGGGGCACATGTCGAAACTTTTCATAAACAATATGGATGCGAAGATTCATGGAATTTTGACGAAAACTGACGGAAATGTTAGCAGAAATTGGATATTTTTTTTTTTTTTCTTTTTTTACAAGAAAGCCCATTTTTCCATGACACAGCGTCAAATTGGAAAACCGAGAACAATACATCGGTGCAAGATCCTTCATATATGAAGTTTCATCCAATCTAGTCCAGGAGTTGTGGAGAAATGGCTTTGGACGAACGGAGAGACGGACAGAAGGACGCAATCTGGATTGAAGTTCACAACTTTTCTGTATAATATCAACCCTTTTTACGATGAACCTCAGAAATATAAATGATAAATCAAGACAGTGAAATCTCTTTACACATTTGTTTTTCTACATAAAGATATATAAACGCATCTATACCTTTTGATAAAAAATGGTGCAGACAATATTGAAAGTAATGCACAATGTGACAAAGGATTACGTAATCAATTAAGCGACTTCACAGTAGCAAAGTCAAACTGACAAAGATTGCGTAATACGTAATTAACGAGTTGATAATCAGTGGCCTAATAGGATTATGACGGCACGTGGTAGCCTTTTGACCAACAACACGCTGGACTCTTTCAAGCAGAAAACAATTTTGGGTGTCATTATTCTTTTAAAAGATAACCTAGAAGGTGAAAGAGATCGAGGTAAAGACCGAGATCCAGGTCGGCGTCATATGGTGCATCATCTTTGTCTGCTATACGATCAGCATCGTGACAAAAGGAGATACAGTTCTAAATGATTCTTTTCCCCCTTTTTTTTTTTTGTTCTGAATTTTAACCTTAATCTAGGATTGGCTTTTTTATATATACCTGTATAAACTATTGACCGACATTTACGTTTCCTTTGGAAATGATGATTCTATTACATAACTATACAACGGCAGTTATATCAGTATATATATTCAAATAGTTTTTTCTTGTCATGATTTTTCATTTTACTTTTTGGGTAAAAAAAAAATCTAGCAGATATAATTAAAGAAGTTTAATTTTGCATAAAACATGCGTTTTCACACCTCAGCATTAGTCACATTCATTGCGCGAAAAACATTGCGTGATTAATAACTCAACCAAATAAACAAGGTGATTAACGGTATCGATGAAAAACCTTAATACTTCAGTTGATTGTATCAAAAGACTATCAAGGACACTTACATCGGTAAACATGTATGTATATATATTTACTTTCTTCTTCTTTTCATTAAATTATGATTCTGTAGAAGCTAGTTAGCTTATGTACTATGTACATGTGGCCTCGATTACTTTATGATTTTAATTAGATCTAATGTAATAATTCTTAATATACACTATCATTCAAGAATCTTTGAACCATTATTCTCACTATCGAGTTGAAAATTTCAACTCATTGTCTCTCTGCTTCTCTCTTTAAATTATTTTGGGGGCGAAACGACTAGGGGAGGAAATGGTTTGGGGGCGAAACGACTAGGGTCCGGGGGCGAAACGACTAGGGGTGAAAAATAGAGGCGAAACGACCAGGGGGGAAACGACCAGGGGGGAAACGTCTTGGGGGCGAAACGTCCTGTTACCTAACGAACGACAACTCTGCTCGGAGATTGATACGTAGGCCTACTTAGAGGTTGAACTAATATTCTATAGAGTGAGGGTACGCTGTTTTGATATAGACTCGGTATAGACTCTAAAGAGCGAGGGTACGGTATGACAAAATGGAAACGCTGGCATATGTAGAAATATGTATCATATAGAAGATCTGCAGATCAAAATTAAAATTTAAATATCGTCCTAGATATCTGCAAATTAAGAAGAAAATGCCAATATTCAAGTTATTAAAATTGAACTACTTTATGCCAACTTTAATATCATTGCGCTAAAGCCCGGGACCTTTCGGAAGTAGATTAATTTATCATCTTTCATTGGGATCTTTCATTGATCAACATATCCGGGTTAAGTACTGGTGTAGTTCCCAGGAAGCAGAATCAAGAGAGATTTGAATAATTTGTAGAAACTTGTTTTTAAATCGCTGATAAATAGATATGTTTAGTTGTTTTATGACCGAAATATGTTTAACATGCGCTTTAACCCATTACCACACACTACCTACTTCTGATGACCCTGATAAAGAAGACTTTAGAAAACATTGTGGGAAAAGGAGAAAATGATGGTAACAAGCAATTTTTCTCGTTCCCACATGAAGACTCTAAAGAGTTTTGGTACATACACAACAGAAATGAAGACTCTAAAGAGTAAAGGTACATACACAGCAGATATGACGATCCTAAAGATTAAAGGTACATACAGAACAGAAATGAAGACTATAAAGAGTAAAGGTACATACAGAACGGAAATGAAGACTCTAAAGAGTAAAGGTACATAGACAGCAGATATGACGATCCTAAAGAGTAAAGGTACATACAGAAC
Organism: Tridacna crocea; assembly: GCA_943736015.1. Classification (NCBI taxonomy): domain Eukaryota; kingdom Metazoa; phylum Mollusca; class Bivalvia; order Cardiida; family Cardiidae; genus Tridacna; species Tridacna crocea. Next base: position 26,426,878 of record OX031069.1, read on the forward strand.
GGAAATGAAGACTCCAAAGAGTTAAGGTACATACACAGCAGATATGACGATCCTAAAGAGTGAAGGTACATACAGAACGGAAATGAGGACTCCAAAGAGTAAAGGTACATACACAGCAGATATGACGATTCTAAAGAGTGAAGGTACATACAGAACAGAAATGAAGACTCCAAAGAGTAAAGGTACATACAGAGCAGATATGACGATCCTAAAGAGTGAAGGTACATACAGAACAGAAATGAAGACTCCAAAGAGTAAAGGTACATACAGAACAGAAAAGAAGACTCTAAAGAGTGAAGGTACATACAGAACAGAAATGAAGACTCCAAAGAGTAAAGGTACATACACAGCAGATATGACGATCCTAAAGAGTGAAGGTACATACAGAACAGAAATGAAGACTCAAAAGAGTAAAGGTACATACACAGCAGATATGACGATCCTAAAGAGTGAAGGTACATACAGAACAGAAATGAAGACTCCAAAGAGTAAAGGTACATACAGAACAGAAAAGAAGACTCTAAAGAGCAAAGGTACATACAGAACAGAAATGAAGACTCCAAAGAGTAAAGGTACATACACAGCAGATATGACGATCCTAAAGAGTGAAGGTACATACAGAACAGAAATGAAGACTCCAAAGAGTAAAGGTACATACAGAACAGAAAAGAAGACTCTAAAGAGCAAACGTACATACAGAACAGAAATGAAGACTCCAAAGAGTTAAGGTACAAACACAGCAGATATGACGATCCTAAAGAGCAAAGGTACATACAGAACGGAAATGAAGACTCCAAAGAGTAAAGGTACATACACAGCAGATATGACGATCCGAAAGAGTGAAGGTACATACAGAACGGAAATGAAGACTCCAAAGAGTAAAGGTACATACACAGCAGATATGACGATCCTAAAGAGTGAAGGTACATACAGAACGGAAATGAAGACTCCAAAGAGTAAAGGTACATACAGAACAGAAAAGAAGACTCTAAAGGGTGAGTTCTGTATGTACCTTCGCTCTTTAGAGTCTTCTTTTCTGTTCTGTATGTACCTTTACTCTTTAGAGTCCTCTCAGCTGTTATGTATGTACCTTAACTCTTTAGAGTCTTCATTTCTGTTTTATATGTACCTTTACTCTTTAGGATCGTCATATCTGTTATGTATGTACCTTAACTCATTAGAGTCTTCATTTCTGTTTTTTATGTACCTTTACTCTTTAAGATCTTCATATCTGTTGTGTATGTCCCTTAACTCTTTAGAGTCTTCATTTCTTTTCTATATGTACCTTTACTCTTTAGGATCGTCATATCTGTTGTGTATGTACCTAAACTCTTTAGAGTCTTCACTTCGGTTTTATATGTACCTAATCGCTTTAGAGTCTTCATTTCTGTTTAGATGTACCTATTCCCTTTAGAGTTGTCATCATTGTTGATAGGAACCTAATCTCATTACAGTCTTTATCATTGTTGTGTACGCACCGAATTTCTTTTAAGTCGTCAAGTCTGATGTGTATGTACCTTAACTCTTTAGAGTCTTCATTTCTGTTTTGTATGTACCTTAACTCTTTAGTTTGTGAAGAAGACTCTAAAGAGTTTAGGTACATACAAAACAGAAATTATTCTAAAGAGATTAGGTACATAGTTAACCATAATGCCGATTAGGCACATAGGCAACAGTGTTTTCTAGTCTTTCTGATTCAAATTTGAATCAATTTTTACACCTTTAATTTTTCGAAATTTTAAATGTGTATAAGGCTTGCCATTATTAATGTTTTTGTAATGTTTTCATGTCGTATTAATATGTCCCAATATAACTCTTTACCAAACAAGTCTGAGTTTTTTAGTTCTGATAACCAAGAGGAAGAAGCGTGAAAATCGCAAAATCATTGCGGGAAAAGAAGACAGTGCAGGTAACCAACAGTTTCTCCTTTTCCATAACGTTTACTACACTTCAAAGACAATCCTGTCATTTGATACATCTATCATAATTTGTCATCTGCAAATGCTTTCAGTATAGATAAATATAAAATATGACCATCACAGGGACGTAGGAAGCAATTCAAGATGGGGGGATGCTAACTCGTATTTTATGGAAAATTTTGCGTCGATTGAAACTATCCGCGACAAAGGGTAATTTGAATTACCATGATTGTCAAAATCATTTGGGGGCGGGGGGCTTACCCCCTCCCCCCCCCCCCCCCCCTGTTCCTACGGGCCTGCATCAGGTAACGAGTTAATTCTCTTCAAAACGAGAAAATTTAAGACATGTCGACATCGAAAGCATAAATTTGCAAGTGACATTTGAAATGTTATTCAATTTTTTTTTAAATTTGTCTTTCAAAAGGTAGAAAACATTGCGGGAAAACAAAAAAAATGCTGGTTACCAGCATTTTATTCTTTTCCCACACTGTTTTTAAAAACCTTCTTTTTCGGGATCGTTAAGAGTCGACCCACGGTATGGTTTGTATAGAATTAGAAAACTTGTTGGCAATGACTTTATATATGTATACTACATGTCCTTTTTCTGCCCATGTAGATTCCAGTCATTTAATTAAAAGCATACATGTAGATCTATAATGAGTTTGAAATCCAAAGACTTAAAAAGCTTAGAAAATGACACTTGCTACATTTGGGATTTTTACTGTTTTTGAAGACTAGTCAATTAACTCTTTAGCAGACAATTTCGAGTTTTCGCATTTAGCAAACCGATGAAAAAGTCTGTTTGAAAACATCGTGGAAAAAAGAGAAAATACAAGAAACGGCACTGTCTCGTTTTCTCACTATGTTTTCTAGCCTATCATACAAATTCTGTCATTTTAACCTGAATTAAATTGTTGTCTGCGAATCCTTTTGATTTGGACAAGTCGTTCTCGTGTGAGTTGAACTAAAATTCCAAAGCGTTTGAATCAGTTTCAAGCTACAAACATACGGGATATTCCGGCAAAATTTAAGCCGGAACTACTTTAACCCTCGCTCATTCTACCGCTGTCTACATTCACGCTATAGATTATTAGATCCACGCTACTTAGAAATTTGAAGTAACACGAAATTATAGAGGTATAAGAATGGAATCAGACATAGGTACAGTAGCCTAATCTTAGTTCTTACAGTTACACTTACAGTTTTTACGCATCATTTAAAATTTTCAACGCGGATAAAGCCTAATAACAGATGATAAACTAGAGATAATTCCCGGACAATTTTGATTAATTTGAAGGCAGTTCCCCAAGACTTTTTGTCTTTGTCAAATTTTAATTGTCATGGATTGAAAGGTGGAACTAAAATGGTCAGGCGATTTTTTTTTATCTTTTTAGTTTTCGATGGTTGTACGGTTTGAAAGAAATTGAATACGGCCATTTATCCTCGAGTGCCCAAACTGCGCCACCCTAAGATTTATCTTCGAACAAAAATATCAATAGAAAATATACGAAAAGAAAAATAAATGCAAAAGTCAAATGTGTTCTTTTTCCATCAATCTCTACCAAAATTCATGTGTACAATATTTTTAAACTTACAAAACTTGATCAAACTTAACTACATGTCAAACAAACAACCGCCATTTTATGTGTGCTTAACTCCGCCACCTGGCGTAACATGACAAATTCTCACAAGTCTCGGAAAAATTAGGCCAAACAATTAATATTATTATTTTTTTTAATAAATGTAACTTCAAAATTGAGTTGTTTCAAAATAAATAACTTCAGGGGTTTGTCATTGCTTTCATGTGTTTCACTAGTTCTAGTAGCGTCAATGAAGGTGATTTACCAGTGGTTATTGTTTGAGGATGCACTGTTCTTGGTAACCTGTACCTGAGAGTGGCGCAAGGTACATTAAATATATAGTGGCTGTGTTAATGGTCATGTTCTTCTCTAAAATTTCGTGTTAAGCTTTCTTAGGTGCAACATAAGAATATTGTTTATTTGTTCATCTGATCGTTCATAAGTTGGGCTTTAATTAAAATGGAGGAAGCAAATATCAGTTAAGGACCGTGGAACCAAAACTTATCTATAAAGATTTGCTTGGCCTTAGCAAAATTTGTTTTGTCACATGATTTCCATTCATAAAATGTAAACATTTGCAGATGAAATGTCCAAGACGTGTTTACAGTTGTATTTCGTGACTTTAGAGGTGATTTTTGACCAAAAAAAAATGCATTACGAAAATACATAGGAAAACAGTGAGAGGACATAAAAATCAAAATAAATATCAGCTTACATCTCAATTTGGGGTGAAAACCATTGGAATGTATTTACTATGATGTAATAAAAACTTTTCGCACTGTAAGTCTCGCGCACTCTGAAACATTGCGAGATTTTGGTGAAAATAAGAAAGGTGGCGGAGTTAGGGCAGTGGTGCAGTTAGGGCACTCGACGATAATATTGTTAGAAGTATATAGCGAACGAACGAACGAACGAACGAATTACTTTAATGACAAAAACTTACATAGTTTTATAGTCATATACAAATATGAAAAATACGCAATATAAAGATCATCATGCTGTAGCTAGAAAAAAAAAAATATATATATATATAGATATAAGGAAATAGCTTATATCTTGTTGCCAAACAGGAGTATATGATTGATAAAGACATCAATTTAACTACATAGAAAATTGTAGAAAATTGTAAGAGAGGAAAAAATAGCATAATGTAATTCCTCATAATTTTAAATTCAAGAGGTCATGCAAACTGTTTTTCATCTTGGAAACATCAAAAAACACATGTTCAACATGCGAGCTATTTTTCGTCCGCTACCAAAAAAACCCGGTAATTTCTAGCAGGGGAATCTGACAAGGCCGTGAAATCTGATCTTTTCAAAATTTTGATCATGAAAATGCTTCTAAAACTCTATAATGATACATATCAAATGATTTCTTTCGTATATCTGCAAAATAAATCGAACCTTTTCCACAATCCCTCTGATTTTTTAATTAATAGCAAATTTTCCGAAACTCCTTACCATTTTATATTAAAGATGGGAAAGAGTTTCTATTTATTTGTTTTTTCAGTGTCTGAAAAACTTGAACTTTATCTACAGCATACGGTGCTAAGTTTTTTAGTCACTGAGAAGAAAGCTGTTGCAACCATTGCGGAAAAAGCAATTCTTTTCTTTTCTCGAAATTTTTAGCATGTAAGCTTCATTTTTTTTTGTAAGATAGTAAAGAGTTTCTACCTATATGTTCAAGAAACTGAAATTTTATCCAACAGTGAATTGGGTGTGTGTGCATGTAAGATGGTAAAGAGTATAGATCTATATCTTCTCATACTTTCACACAGAGTAAGTGTGGAAAAAGGATTTTTTTTTCAAAACTCTTTACCATTTTAATGAAAACGTTTTGGTAAAATGGTTGCGAGTTTCTACTCAATTTGCTTTTGTATGTCTCGAAACTGCAATGTTTCTACTCAATTTGCTTTTGTATGTCTCGAAACTGCAATATAATGTAACAGCATGCATTGCAAAGTATGATAGACACTGCAGAAGAAAGATCTTTCAAACAATAGGGTAAAACATAAAAAAAAAAAAAATGAATTTCAAAATTCTTTACCATTTTAGTGAAAATATTTTGCTAAAATGGTTGGGAGTTTCTCCTCGTTTGCTTTATTATGTCTTGAAATGGGAATATTTTGTAACAGCAAGCATTGCTAAGTTCTATAGACACTGCAGAAGAAAGATCTTTAAAACAGAAGGGTTAGGGGGACCCCAAAAAATATTGGATTTCAAAACTCTTTACCATTTTAGTGAAAATATTTTGGTAAAATGGTTGGGAGTTTCTACTCATTTGCTTTTTTATGTCTTTAAACTGGAATTCTATGTCACAGCATGCATTGCTTAGTTCTATAGACATTGAGGAAGAAAGCTCTTTCAAACATTAGGGTAAAAAGGTTAAAAAAAATAGATTTAAAAACTCTTTACCATTTTAGTAAAATATTTTGTTAAAATGGTTGGGAGTTTCTACTCATTTGCTTTTTTATGTCTTGAAACTGGAATTCTATGTCACAGCATGCATTGCTTAGTTCTATAGACATTGAGGAAGAAAGCTCTTTCAAACATTAGGGTAAAAAGGTTAAAAAAAATATATTTAAAAACTCTTTACCATTTTAGTGAAAATATTTTGCTAAAATGGTTGGGAGTTTCTGCTCATTTGCTTTAGTATGTCTTGGAAACTGGAATTTCATGTAACAGCATGCATTGCTTAGTTCTCTTGTCACTGAGGAAGAAAGCTCTTTCAAGCAGAAGGGTAAAAATGGTCCCCCCAAAAATATTGGATTTCAAAACTCTTTACCATTTTAGTGAAAATAATTTGCTAAAATGGTTGGGAGTTTCTGCTCATTTGCTTTTTTTTTGTCTTGAAACTAAAATATATTGTAACATCATGCATTTTTAAGTACTATAAACACTGAGGGAACAAGATCTTTCAATCAATAGGGTAAAACAGTACCCCCAAAAAATTGAATTTTAAAACTCTTTACCATCTTGGTGAAAATATTTTGGTAAAATGGTTGGGAGTTTCTGCTCATTTGCTTTTTTTTTTGTCTTGAAACTGCAATATAATGTAACAGCATGCATTGCAAAGTACTATAGACACTGAGGGAAAAAGAGCTTTCAATCAATAGGGTAAAACAGTTCCAAAAAAAAATTGAATTTCAAAACTCTTTACCATTGAAAATAATTTGCTAAAATGGTTGGGAGTTTCAGCTCAGTTTGCTTTCTTATGTCTTGAAACTTGAATATGATGTAACAGCAAGCATTGCTAAGTTCTATAGACACTGAGGAAGAAAAATCTTTCAAAAATTAGGATAAAAAGGTAAAAAAAAAATGATTTTCAAAACTCCTTACCATTTTAGTAAAAATATTTTGCTAAGATGGTTGGGAGTTTCTACTCATTTGCTTTTTAGCTCACCTGAGCACAACGTGCTCAAGGGGAGCTTTTAGGATCACCCGGTGTCCGTCGTGCGTCAGTGCGTCGTGCGTCGTCAACAATTCTTTAAACATCAACTCCTCCTAAACCGCTGGGCGGATTTGGACCAAACTTGGCTGGAATGTTCCTTGGGAGGTCCTCTTTAAAAATTGTTCACAGAATTTGATTCCGTCAAAAACTCTGGTTGCCATGGCAACGAAATGGAATTTTTTAGCAAATTCTTTAAAAATCTTCTTCTCTGAAACCGCTGGCCAGATTTTAAAATAATTTCACACAGATGTTCCTTGGGTGACCCTTTTCAAAAATTGTTCGTGAAATTTTGATCCGTCAAGAAACATGGCTCTGGTGAATGGGGGCTTCTTGCACTATACAGAAATGATGAAATTCTTAAAAATTATTCTTCTCTGAAACCGCTGGCCAGATTTTAAAATAATTTCACACAGATGTTTCTTAGGTGACCCTTTTCAAAAATTGTTCGTGAAATTGTGATCCGTCAAGAAACATGGCTCTGGTGAATGGGGGCTTCTTGCACTGTAAAGAAATGAAGAAACTCTTAAAAATTCTTCTTCTCTGTTACCGCTGGTCAGATTTTAAAATAATTTCACAGAGATGTTCCTTGGATGACCCTTTTCAAAAATTGTTCGCGAAATTTTGATCTGTCGAGAAACATGGCTCTGGTGAATGGGGGCTTCATGCACTATACAGAAATGAAGAAATTCTTAAAAATTCTTCTTCTCAGAAACCGCTGGTTAGATTTTGAAATAATTTCACAGACTTGTTCCTTGGGTTACCCTTTCCAAAAAATCGTTCGCGAAATTTTGATTGGTCAAGAAACATGGCTATGGTGAATGGGGGCTACTTGCACTATATAGAAATGAAGATATTCTTGAAAATTCTTCTTCCCTGAAATGGTTGGACAGATTTTGAAATAATTTCACAGAGATGTTCCTTGGATGACCCTTTTCTAAAATTGTTCGCAAAAATTTGATTGGCCAAGAAACATGGCTCTAGTGAATGGGGGCTACTTGCACTATATGGAAATGAAGAAATTCTTGAAAATTCTTCTTCTCTGAAACCTGTTGTCAGATTTTAAAATAATCTGACAGAGATGTTCCTCGGGGGACCCTTTCCAAAAGCTGTACATATAATTTTGATCCATCAAGAAACATGGCTCTTGTGAATGGGGGCTACTTGCACTATATGGACATGATGAAATTCTTTAAAATTCTCTTTCTCTGAAACCCCTGGTCAGATTTCGAAATTATTTCAGAGAGATGTTCCTTCGGTGACCCTTTTCAAAACTTGTTCGTAAATTTTGATCCATCAAGAAACATGGCTCTCATGGATGGGGACTACTTGCTCTTATACAGAAATGAAGAATTCTTAAAAATTCTTCTTTTTGAAACTGATTGTCAGATTTCGAAATGACTTTTACAGGTGACCTTTTGAAAATTGCTTGGCAGAATTATAAATATGGTTCCAATGTTTCAATACCTCAAAAACAAAATAGACTATGGTCATCTCAAAAATTCAGGTGAGCGATCCAGGGCCATCTTGGCCCTCTTGTTTATGTCTTGAAACTGCAATATAATGTAACAGAAAGCATTGCTAAGTACTATAGACATTGACATTGAGGCAAAAGATCTTTCAAAAATTAGGGTAAAACAGTACCAAAAAGAATTGAATTTCAAAACTCTTTACCATTTTAGTGAAAATATTTTGCTAAAATGGTTGGGAGCTTCTGTTCATTTGCTTTTTTTATGTTTTGAAATGGGAACATTTTGTAACAGCAAGCATTGCAAAATTCTTTAGACACTGAGGAAGAAAGATCTTTCAAAAACAGGGTAAAAGGAACCCAAAAAATATTAGATTTCAAAACTCTTTACCATTTTAGTGAAAATATTTGGTAAAATGGTTGGGAGTTTCTGCTCATTTGCTTTTTTTTGGTCTTTAAATGGCAATATAATGTAACAGCATGCATTGCAAAGTACTATAGACACTGAGGGAAAAAGAGCTTTCAATCAATAGGGTAAAACAATTAAAAAAAATGAATTTCAAAACTCTTTACCATTTTAGCGAAAATAATTTGCTAAAATGGTTGGGAGTTTCAACTCAATTTGCTTTCTTATGTCTTGAAACTTGAATATGATGTAACAGCAAGCATTGCTAAGTTCTATAGACACTGAGGAAGAAAAATCTTTAAAAAATTAGGGTAAAAAGGAAAAAATAAAAATGATTTTCAAAACTCCTTACCATTTTAGTAAAAATATTTTGCTAAAATGGTTAGGAGTTTCTACTCATTTGCTTTTTTATGTCTTGAAACTGCAATATAATGTAACAGAAAGCATTGCTAAGTACTATAGACATTGAGGCAAAAGATCTTTCAAAAATTAGGGTAAAACAGTACCAAAAAGAATTGAATTTCAAAACTCTTTACCATTTTAGTGAAAATATTTTGCTAAAATGGTTGGGAGCTTCTGCTCATTTGCTTTTTTTATGTTTTGAAATGGGAACATTTTGTAACAGCAAGCATTGCAAAATTCTTTAGACACTGAGGAACAAAGATCTTTCAAAAACAGGGTAAAAGGAACCCAAAAAATATTAGATTTCAAAACTCATTACCATTTTAGTGAAAATATTTTGGTAAAATGGTTGGGAGTTTCTGCTCATTTGCTTTTTTCTTTTTTGTCTTTAAATGGCAATATAATGTAACAGCATGCATTGCAAAGTACTATAGACACTGAGGGAAAAAGATCTTTCAGTCAATAGGGTAAAATAGTACCAAAAAAAAAAATTTTGAATTTCAAAACTCTTTACCATTTTAGTGAAAACATTTTGTTAAAATGGTTGGGAGTTTCTGCTCACTTGCTTTTTTATGTCTTGAAACTGCAATATTATGTGCCAGCATGTATTGCTTAGTTCTAAAGACACTGTGAAAAAAAGATCTTTTTAAACAATAGGGTAAAACAGTTCTGAAATAAATTGGATTTCAAAACTCTTTTCCATTTTAGTTAAAATATTTTGCTAAAATGGTTGGGAGTTTCTACTCATTTTCTTTTTTATGTCTTAAAACTGCAATATTATGCAATAGCATGCATTGCTAAGTTCTATGGGCACTAAGGAAGAAAGGTCTTTCAAACATTAGGGTAAAAAGGTTAAAAAAAAAATTGGATTCCAAAACTCTTTACCATTTTAGTGAAAATATTTTGCTAAAATGGTTGGGAGTTTCTGCTCATTTGCTTTATTATGTCTTGGAAACTGGAATTTTATGTAACAGCATGCATTGCTTAGTTCTCTTGTCACTGAGGAAGAAAGCTCTTTCAAACAGAAGGGTAAAAAGGTCCAAAAAAAAATATTGGATTTCAAAACTCTTTACCATTTTAGTGCAATTTTTTTGGTTAAATGGTTGGGAGTTTCTACTCATTTGCTTTTTTATGTCTTAAAACTGAAATTTTATGTCAAAGCATGCATTGCTAAGTTCTATAGACACTAAGGAAGAAAGCTCTTTCAAATATTATGGTAAAAAGGTTAAAAAAAAAAATAGATTTAAAAACTCTTTGCCATTTTAGTAAAATGTTTTGTTAAAATGGTTGGTAGTTTCTACTCATTTGCATTTTTATGTCTTGAAACTGAAATTTTATGTCACAGCATGCATTGCTTAGTTCTATAGACATTGAGGATGAAAGCTCTTTCAAATACTAGTATTAGGGTAAAAAGGTACATAAAAAAAAATTGGATTCCATTAACCTCTTTACCATTTTAGTGAAAATATTTTGCTAAAATGGTTGGGAGTTTCTACTCATTTTCTTTTTTATGTCTGAAAACTGCAATATTATGCAACAGCATGCATTGCTAAGTTCTATGGGCACTAAGGAAGAAAGGTCTTTCAAACATTAGGGTAAAAAGGTTAGAAAAAAATTGGATTCCAAAACTCTTTACCATTTTAGTGAAAAATTTTGCTAAAATGGTTGGGAGTTTCTGCTCATTTGCTTTTTTAGTCTTAAAACTGGAATATAATGTAACAACATGCATTGCTAAGTTCTACGACACTGAGGAAGAAAGTTCTTTTAGACACTGAGGAAGAAAAGTTTTGCAAACATTGTTAAAAATGCACAGATTTTTTTTCAGATACTCTTTACCAGTTTAAGTTCAAAGTGTGTGCATGTTTTTGTTTTTAACATGGTATGTATTATACTTTAAGCCATATTATCTTTCCACTGAATGCACAGATGCAGCTCCATGCATGTATAGTCCAAACGGCTTCAGTTTATCATAACCATCTATATGCCAGATAAAATCTGGCGCAGGTGCGCTGTCCGTCCATCTGATGAATCGTCTAGATATTCTATGTTCTACGCCAGCCAAATACAGTAAATATAGTAAATATTAGCCATGCTCTGTGAAAATGGGGTTTAATACATTTACGAAAAGTATCGATTCGTTTCAGCCTGTGCAGTCTGTGCAGGCTGATATGAACCGAAATTTTTCGCTATCTTTAAATTTTCTGCATATCAAAGGACCATTCTCATTCTACATCAGGTTAACTCTTTTGAATAATCAAGTTACTTTATCTAGCACAAATAAGGGCAAAGGGATGTGCCCTCCGACACTTTCATAGTTTAAACATATTTGAGCCGCTCTCTGATAAAAGGGGACTTAATGCATCACTGTGATGCTTCATACCAACCAAGACATCGCATTATTATGGTTCCATGGAAATCCAATTTGCCAAGCAGCTGACTGAATCATAAGGTAAAATTACCCCTTGACATGCAGAAAATGTAAGAATAGCGAAAAGTTTTGGCCAATGTCAGATAGCATTGCGCCTTAAGAGGATCCATGCATTTTCTCTCAAAGAAAGAAAACAAACAGTGATCCTGAGTAAACAGTTCGTTTGAATTAAATGGTGGGCTTGTTTATGGACACAAATATATCATCCGTGCTCTGTGAAAAAGGGGGCTTAATGTATCTCCATGATCCATGATACCAAGCCGGAAGACATCACCTTATTGTGGATCTATAGCATTCATTGTGTAAAACCCATACAGTCTTGATGCAGAATGGTCCTTTGACATGCAGAAGATTTAAAGATAGCAAAGAAGTTTTGGCAAATGTGCGCAGGCTGATACGAGTTGATACTTTACGTTCGTGGATAAGGCCTTTTTTCACACAGCATGGCTCATATTTACTTTCAGTTTGGCAGGCCTAGAACAGAGAACATCCAGACAGTTAGTCAGATGGACGAACAGTGCACCTGGCCCTAATTTTAATTCAATGGATGACTTGGATTAACAAAATCCTGAGTTAGGTGGAAGGCTATTGAAAACATTCTTTTTTTTTCTAAGACCTTAAGGAAGAAGACTTTCAAAACATTGTTGAAAAAGGAGAATATGCTTGTAGCCCACGATTTTCTCCTTTCAAAACAATCTTCTTTATTCTGTTAAGGACCGGTTCTATCATCTGAGTTATTTCGAAGAAGAGGGTGTATCATTTTTGCAGTGTCCGTCTGTCTGTCTGTCAGTCTGTCAGTCTGTCTGTCTGTCCGAATTTTATTTCATCAGTCCTTCTAGCCAAATATCTTCTGAAACCCATTATGAAAATTGATGCCACCTCAGGCTCATACAAATGTTGCTCGTGATAATCTGCAGCTACATTTTTTTGTTTGTTTGGTTTGACGCCATGGAAAAAGGAGGCTTGGTGTATATTTCTATTATGGACCAACATCTCTTTAAATACTGGTCAAAATTTCATGAACCTCCATATTTATATTATTCAAGAATGGATTGATGTGTTACACATTTTATCAGTCATATATTATGGCGACAGCTCAGATACTCATGTATTTCCTGGGTTTTAGATACCAGTGTTATGCTAGGACTCTGAAGTATTTTTGCAAAAAGGGACGACCACCAGGGATCTTGTACATGATCCCTGATCCCACGAAGGACCACAGGAATCGGACGTTTAGTTGGTGAAAATAGCTAAATGTCAGCCGAAGTGGTCACTCTCTATTATAAAATAGTATATTTTATATTAGAGAGTGACCACTTCGGCTGACATTTAGCTATTTTCACCAACTAAACGTCCGATTCCTGTGGAAGGACCCATGGATCCAATGCGGCTTGAGCCCGTGGCCAGCAGGCTACGAGTCCTACACTTTACCACTGAGCCATGCACAGGATGCCCTCTTTGTAAAGGGAACTTTGATCTATGGCAGATCACTGCGACATTGATATGAATGATAACGGTCACTAGTAGATTTAGTCTTTAATTCATTACCACACAATCCCTTCTTTTGATGACCCTGAGAAAGAAGCCTTTAAAACAACATTGTGGGAAAAGGAGAAAATGCTGGTAACCGGCATTTTCTCTTTCTTCCACATTGTTTTCTACCCTTCACAAAAACAAATTTCGAATGTTCAGTCACATTTAGTTTGTCATCTGCAAATGCTTTCAATTTGGACAAGCCAAAGATTTTGTTGTGCGAAAATACTCTGGTCGAACTAAAACGATAAAGTGGTTAAAATATTTTTTACTATGCACCGAAATCCGGAGACTCCGGTATCACCATACATACACCGGTACATTTGAGTGGCCGGAACTACTTTCACGTCAACCTCACTGCCATCTATAGTTAAAACTGTACAACCATTTTAGTTCAAGCTGGATTGAAATCGGTACTGTATAGCTAAACAGCGAAAGGAACTTCCTTTCGCGAAAGGAAGATTACGTCCACGCAAGGAAGATTCTTTACTATGAAAGAAGCGTTTTCCTCACGAAAGGAAACTGCCGTTGATTTATTGCTTATACATTCTAGGTATTTGTAAAAGTTAGATAATGAATTTAAGATTTTTACACTCGAAAAATCGTGTTTTACTATCGCGGTGAAAGTGTTACTATAAATAACCGTTCTTGCGTGAAAGTATGTATGTACACAAAAGGAAGATTTTTTCCTCGAACGTAGTCTTTTTGCATGAAAGGATTTTTTCTGAATTTCAGAATATCTTTTCGACATGGATGAACTTGACTTGTCAAATTTATAAGTTTTATATAAAGCTTTTGCTAGTAACAAGATTCTTTAGTGTAAGGAAATTCCTTTTGCGAAATACAAAGCCGTCTATTGAACCAAGATATAAAACTGTTCTTTTTGGAAGAGTCTAAGACTTTAAGATGAAATCATTAGACTAGCAAGCTTTATGAAAGACGAAAAATAAAATGTAAATATGATTGTCTAATAATTTAGACGTGATTTAAGTTTAAAATATGAGATTGAAATCACAAATGTAAAACACGCTGATCAGCGGTTGTTAAACTCGTATGATTGCCCTGTTCTTTCTTGTCCTCATTTGAATAGCATATTTTGGGGTGAAATATTGTTGGAAAGGGATAAAATGCTGTTTCCAGGATTTTTTGTTCTTCTTCTTCTAAAGGAATCATGATGGTATATGCAATCATTTCGTACCATAATCATTTCGCTTCCTAGCGCGAAAGGAAGATTAGACGTGATTTATGATTAAAGTATGAGATTGAAAACACAAAAATATTGTTGGAAAGAGATATAATGCTAATTCCGGGATTTTCCCCATTTGCTTTCAACGGTATCTTGAAATCGACTCCATGCAATCCCTTCGTACCATAACATTTTGCTCCCTTGCGTGAAAGGAAGATTACCGTAAGTCCACGAAAGGAAGATCGTTTACTATGGCAGAGGCCGTTCCCTCACGAAAGGAAATCCCTATTGATTTACTCATTGTATATTCTTGGTAATTTTAAAATTTATGTTATGTACTTGAGACTTATAAACTGGGGAAAAAAAAACATATTTTTAATATCGCGGTGAATGTGTTACTCTAACTATCACTTTCTTGCGTGAATGTAAGTACGTACACGAAAGGAAGATTTTTTCCACTGGTGAACGTAGTCTTTTTCTATGAAAGGATTTTTCTAAATTTGAGAATATCTTGTCGACATGGATGAACTTGACTGGTCAAATTCATGAGTTAGTGAAGTGTTCCTTAGTGTAAGGAAATTCCTTTAGCGAAATACAAAGCCGTCCCACGAAAGGAAGACTGTTACCTAGGAAATAAATGTTTTCTTCGAGGAAGAAAAGTCTCCTTATTTACTTAGTACAATTTATTCATATGTAAAATTTTAATGATTACTAGAGTATATGACTTAGGCTTTTTAAATCGAAAAATCAATTTTCAGTTCGTTGTTTTCTATCCATCTAAGAGCGAACTAGACATATCTTTAGAACCAATATGAAACTGTTCTTCTTGGAAGAGTCCAAGACTTTTAGATAAAATCATTTGACTACCAGACTTCTGGAAAGAAGAAATATAAAATGTAATTATGAATGTCTGATAACTTTGACATGATTAAAGTTGAAATTGAAATCACAAATGTCAAACACGCTGATCAGTGGTTGTTAAACTCGTATATTTGCCCTGTTTCTTCTTGTCCTCATCTGAAAAACATATGTTGGTGTGAAATATTGTTGGAAAAGGATAAAATGCATATTCTGGGTTTTTTGTTTTTTTTTTTCCTTTCAACGGTATCATGAAATTGGATATATGCAATTATTTTGCTTCCATGCGCGAAAGGATGATTACGTTCACGAAAGGAAGATCTTTTATTATCACAGTAGCCTTTTCCTCACGAAAGGAAATATCTGTTGATTTACTCGGTGTATATTCTAGGGAAGATTTTTGGTTTGAAACTGTTCAACATCTTAATTTAAATCATATCGAGAAAACATGCATGTTACAATAGATACCTTTTTTTTTTTTACACAAAGAAAGCGCCACTAAAACACTTCTTTCTTTTTTGAGGGGGGGGGGGGGGTAAATTAAATTAAACCTTTAAATTTCATTTATGTTGCGAAAATGTACTAAACTTGGGACAGAAATCCTATTTTCGATCGGAATAGAATTCTTGCGTAGCTCGGAGTGAATTTTCCTTTCATCAGGGATTGTAAATTGTACATAGTCTATTACATATGGTCCCGGTTTTCATGAATGGAATTTTCCTCTAAAAGAAACTTTGCAAAATCATAAATAACAAATTCACTACACACTATCATTGAAAAAAAGCTGAAATTTAATCTGTAAGGGGTACCTACTTCAAAAGAGATATTTCATTATTTATAAAATCATGTCGTGGAATAAACATTACTTGCGGGCAAAAATCTTCCTTTCGTGAAAGAAACTCAATTTTAGAAAGGAAATGCTATTTATACTTAACACCAGTTACAGCGATTACTAAAACACGATTTTTCGGCCTCAAACGCTCAATCCCAACAATTTTATTTCAACCGTACGAAAAAATTGACGTTAATTTTCCAAAAACACCTTCCTTTCGCAAGAAAAAAGCTTTTTTCATAGAAAACAATCTTCCTTTCGTGGGCATTATGTTCCTTTCGCGAAAGGAAGCGAAAGGAAGTTCATTTCGCTGTTTAGCTATACCCGATTGAAATGGGGGTGAGGGTTTTATGCACATATCGCTGGTTGAGCGCAATACTGTTGTAAGTGTCTATACAATGTATAGGCACATACAACAGTATTGCTCTCACCCATCGATATGATCTTTTAACCTTCAGTCTGAAGGTCTGCTGGTTAGCATTTTCTCCTTTTCCCACAATGTTTTCTTCCCTATCAAAGAAAATTCATTTCATATGAGTCACATTGAAACAGTCATCAGCAAATGCTTTCAATTCGAACAGGTCTAAAATCTGGTCATGTGGTAAAGGATTAACCCTTTACTCCATAGGTACTCATTTCTACGCATTGCTTGTAGGAGCCTTTAGAAAACATTGTGGCAAAAGGTGTCATATACATATAAGAAACAGCTTCATCCTTCTGTTATTTAGGGTCAATTAGAGATACCATAGAAATGCTTTATGGGTTAAAGGGTTAAAATGTGGGATTGTGTGGTAAAGGGTTAATTGTTTATCCCATTACAAGTTTACCACACAATCCATACTTTTGACGCCCCTGAGAAAGAAGCCTCTAGAAAACATTGTGGGAAAAGGAGAAAATGCTGGTGTTTCCAGCATTTTCTCCTTTTCCCACAATATTTTCTACCCTTCTCAAAACAAATTTCAAATTTTCATTCACTTTTGTCGTCTGCAATTCCTTTCAATTTTGACAAACCTAAAATTTTGTCGTTGGGTAATGGGTTATATGTATATTGATCTCAGGTTTTCGGCAGACATTATATCAATGTCGAAACAACATCATACTTGGAATATCAACCAGTCAGATTCTTGAGAATCCCACAATGAGGTCAATCCTAGGGGACCCTTGTATGATACGTTATATTGAGGTAAGTTTGATCAAGAAATGCATTTTAGCATGACTGTTTCTGAAGAAAACTTCACTTTTTTTCATAGCTCTTTTGTCATCATTGTCCTCTGCGAACCTTTTCTCATTACTACACCTGTGTATTTATGTTAAGGTAAGTTTATTAAAAAAAAAAATGCATTTTGGCGTGACATGAATTTTTTTTCATAGCTCTTTTTGTCCTCTGCAAACCATTTCTCATTAGTACATGTATGAATTTACCTGCAATAAACTCTTGCAGCATTTTGTTAATTACTCTCTGTATTACATGTATTTCTTTCACTCTTTACCAGACAATAAAATGTTAGCCTTGTCCAAATTAAAAGCATTTGCAGACAACAAAATTCATGTAACTGTTAAATTGTAATTTGGTTTGGGAAGGGTAGAAAACATTGCAGGAAAAGGAGAAAATGCTGGTTACCAGCATTTTCTCCTTTTCCCACAATGTTTTCAAAAGTCTTCTTTCTAAGCGTCGTTAAAAGTCGGTATTGAGTGGTAAAGAGTTAATACACGTAGATGACATCTTCGGGTGATCTACTTTTGATTGTAATCTTCAACATGCTTTCAATGTAGACAGGTCTTGAATTTTTGCGTCTAGAGGGTAGTTTAATTTCTTACCTCACAATCCAAGGTTTTAACAACCCTAGGGAAGAAGCCTTCTGAAAAATTATGAGGAAAGAAGAAATGACAGTGACCAGCAATTTCTCTCCTACAATATTGTCTACCAGTTAACTCATTACCAAATGACAATGTTTTAGGCTGGTCCAAATTGAAAACATTTGCAGATGACAAAATAAAAGTGACTGAAAAATTGAAATTTGTTTTGTGAAGGGTAGAAAACATTGTGGGGAAAAGGAGAAAATGCTGGTCACCAGCGTTTTCCCCTTTTCTAAAGACTTTTTTCTCAGGGTTGACAAAAGTTAGGATTGTGTGCTAATGGGTTAACCCATTACCACACAATCCCTACTTTTGACGCCCCTGAGACAGAAGCCTTAAGAAAACATTGTGGGAAAAGGAGAAAATGCTGGTAACCAGCATTTTCTCCTTTTCCCACAATCTTTTCTACCCTTCACAAAACAAATTTCAAATTTTCAGTCACTTTAATTTTGTCGTCTGCAATTGCTTTCAATTTTTACAAGTCTAAAATATTGTCGTTTGGTAATGGGTTAAAAGACAAATCGCCTCGATTTTATTTTGTATTTTACAAATGCTTTTGATTTAGTTAAGTCTAAACTTCTGCTGTTTGGTAAAGAGTTTATTGAATATGCCAGTAAAGCCTCACAGGCATACAAGTAAGATAATCAGATAAACTAATCCATAAAATTTATCATGAAAGGATCAAACCACATCAGTCCAAAAGAACAAACTGATATTGAACTGTGTTGTGCATGGGGGTCTGCGAGCATACAATCTCTTCAAAACAGTGCTCCAGGACACAGGACATTTGAAACTGTTGGAGGATTTGGACAATGCAGAAAAAGGTTTAACAGAAGATACTTTAGGTTTGTTTGTTTGTTTTTATGGTATTTAACACAGTTTTGACCATTTTACTCTTTACCACAGTTTTGAACATTAACTCTTTACCACACAATCCCGACTTCAGACAACTTCTGTTCATCCCGCAACCTCCAAGTCAGATATGCTAACTACTGCACTACCCTGCCGGCCATTCAGATTTTGTACGATGAACTGACTCTTAACCCATTACCAAACGACAATATTTTAGACTGTTCCAAATTGAATGCATTTGCAGACGACAAAGTAAAAGTAACTGTAAATTTGAAATTTGTTTTCTGTAGTGTAGAAAACATTGTGAGAAAAGGAGAAAATGCTGGTTACCAGCATTTTCTCCTTTTCCCACATTGTTTTCTAAAGGCTTCTGCCTGAGGGGGCGTCAAAAGTAGGGATTGTGTGGTAATGGGTTAACCAGTCAGAGTCAATGATAATCTGTTCTTAGGAAAACGACTCTTGAAAGCATTGCAGGAGAATGAGGAAATGTTTTCTTGTACCATTTCAAAGACATACTCCCTCATTCATCATCATGTATTGCTCTGCAAACACTATCAATTCAGACAAGTTTAACCCTTTACCCAATAAGGCATTTCCATGGTATCTCTAATTGATCCTAAATAGCAGCAAGGATGAAGCATTTTCGTACATTTTGCCACAATGTTTTCCAAAGGCTCCTACAAGCAATGCATAGAAATGAGTATCTATGGAGTAAAGGGTTTGCATGACTTGGTTTCTTACTAGGATAGATACAGAAAATAATTATATGAAGACAACAACCTAGATATGGCTTAAATTTTAATTTTTAGCTCTACTGGCTTTCAGCCAGCAGAGCTTATGTCATGGCATAGTTTCAGTTGTCCATCCTTCTGTCTTGTCTGTCTGTCTGTTTGCCTCTTAGTCTTTTTCTTCTTTACTTGATAAAGGTTGCATTTTTGGTCAAATTTTCGTGAAACTTGCACAGTTTGTTTATCTCATAAATAGCTTTGACCCTATCAATTTGAAAAAAAAAAGCCTACCAAAAATGTGGGAAAAGTAGCTATTTCAAGTTGAAAATTTCAATTTCTTGTTTACCCAATAAAATCTGTATTTGTGGTCAGAAAAAAAAAATCAAACAAAACAGTATGGAAAAAGAAGCCATTTCAAGTTGAGACATTTCATTTCTTGTTTTCTTTTCACCTTAGTGTTTTCAATGTGTTACCCTAGTTTTGAGAAAAAACATAGTACACATACTAGGTTGGTAAACAGTTCAGTTTTATTTGTTTGCATGATATTTTAAAACTCTTATCCCTTTACCACACAATCCCTACTTTCAATGACCCTAAGAAAGAAACTTTTTGAAAACGTTGTAGGAAAGGAGAAATTGCTTGTAAACAGGAATTTTTCTTTTTCCCACAATGTTTTCTACCCTTCCCAAAGCAAATTTTCATTTTTATAATTGAAGTAATTTTGTCATCTGCACATGCTTTCAATTTGGATCAGTCTAAAATCTTGTCGTCTGGTAAAGAGTTAACCCTTTACCTTATATGTCAATTTGAGGCTCTTCCATATCAGCAGCAAATAAAGATATGATGTCAAAAATATGAACAAATGAGGATACAAATATCTGATTTGGTGGAAAACATTGTGGGAAAAGGAGAAATTGCTCGTTACGAGCAATTTCTCCTTTTCCCACAATGTTTTCAAAAGCTGTCTGCTGTTGATGCATCAAAATGAGTATCTATGGAGTAAAAAGTCAACCACAAAACATATTTTAAAGTTAAAGAAAATGAAGGCCTATGCAGATGACAATTTCTGCTTATGATAGGTTAGAAAATATTGTGAGAAAAGCAGAAAATGCTGGTTACCAGCATTTTCTGCTTTTCCCGCTATTTTTTTCCAAAGCCTTTTTTCTTCAGGGTCCGTGAAACTCATGATTGTATGGTAAAGCATTATCTTAAGATCATGGCCAGGTTGTGGATTTAACCCATTATCACACAGCAAAATTTTAGACCTATCCATATTGAAAGCATTTGCAGACGACAATTTCAAAGTAGCTCAAATGTTGCAGTTTTGCTTTGATAGGGTAGAAAACTTTGTGGGAAAAGGAGAAAATGCTGGTTACCAGCATTTTCTCTTTTTCCCACAACGTTTTCAAAAGGCTTCTTCCCCAGGGGCATTAAAAGGTGTCATTGAGTGATAATGGGTTAAGGACTCTCAGGCTTTTATTCTTGTACGTTATTGACTGAACTATCAGGCCGAGCAAAGGATTGAAAGAAATACACACACACACAAAAATGAATTAATGAAACAAACTTGTGATAAGATTTTATATTTGTAGATTTGTGGCCGAGAATAACAGAAAAAGCTTTGGCACAATGTACAAATGTGATTAGACTATATTTAGACCCAATCAAAACCCTGGATGGAATCTGTGATATAGATACAACTTGTGGTATAGATGAAATACGGATTCGAGACATAAAGGTAGCTTTTAAATTTTTACTGCTGTTTACAAATCTATAAATGTCGAAACACTGGCTATGAGCTGATCATGTACATTCTCCAATTTCAGTCATTGTGCCTGCTTGCATTGATTAAATCATCCCTGTAAGACCTTTAATGTGTTCATGTCAACACTGTGTGTGAGTTAACCCATTACCACACGACAATATTTTAGATTGGTCCAAATTGAAAGCATTTTGCAGACGATAAAGTAAAAGTGACTGAAAATTTGAATTTTGTTTTGTGAAGGGTAGAAAACATTGTGGGAAAAGGAGAAAATGCTGGTTACCAGCATTTTCTCCTTTTCCCACAATGTTTTCCAAAAGCTTCTTTCTCAGGGGCATCAAAAGTAGGGATTGTGTGGTAATGGTTTAAGCATGGTTTCCCTATCTAAAATTCAAGGGAGAGTGTAGTCCCAAAAACATACCAAAAACAGGTTTTATCTTCATATTCAGCCGCATGAAATTCCCCTAATAATTAAAAAAAATTCATGTTAATATGATTTTGCATAATCATTGAGGGAAAAGGAGATGCTGGTTACAAGCATTGCCTCTTTTTCCTTGAATGTTTTCAAAAGGCCTCTTTTTCAGGATCATGAAAACTCAAGATCGTGTGATGGGTTAACCATTTTTTACACAATCTAGTCAGCTTTAATGACCCAGAGGTGGTGGCGGCCGGTGCACCTATCCATTCGTTCCTGGAGTTCCTTTTTACCATTACTTTGCACAATTTTCTTTCCAAGCCACTAGTTGCTTTCTCACATGATCATCGTAGAAACAATGGTCAGCAGTGGGAGAGGAATGAATCCCTTTGCAGTGACTATCATCAATCCTCGGAAAGAAATTGGCGAAGCCAAGGGTCGCAGCCAGGGATCGAACCCTGGATCCCGTGTTCTCAGGTCCTGCACGCTACCGACTGAGCTACCAGGGCTTGATGGGAGACTTGAAAACATTGCTATAAAAGGAGAGACTACTGGTAAGCAGCATTTTCTCCTATTTCCTTGCCTGGGTCTTTATGTGCTTTCCAGACAAATCCCACCATGTGATTCACATTATACTATGTCATCTGCAAATGTTTCATTTTTAGCCAGTCTAAGAATTGGTCATCTTGTAAAGGGTTGCCCAACCGTCTTTGAATGTCCCTTATAAGCTTACTTAACCCATTACCACACAATCCCTACTTTTGACGCCCCTGAGGAAGAAGCCTTTAGAAAACATTGTGGGAAAAGGAGAAAATGCTGGTTACCAGCATTTTCTCCTTTTCCCACACTGTTTTCTACCCTTCACAAAAACAAATTTAAAATTTTCAGTTACTTTTATTTTGTTGTCTGGGAATGCTTTCTATTTGGACAGACCTAAAATTTTGTCGTCTGGTAAAGAGTTAAAACAGGTTAATTCTATACCAAACAACAAAATTTTGGACTAGTCCAAATTGAAAGCATTTGCAGACGACTACATGTGTATGAATTTGAATATGAGATTGAAATTTGATTTGGAAAGGGTAGAAAACAGTGTGGGAAATGGAGAAAATGTTGGGTAACAGCATTTTCTCCTTTTCGCACAATGTTTTCAAAAGGCTTCTTTCTCAGGGTTGTTAAAAAGTCGGGATTGTTTGGTAAAGAGTTAAACTACATGTATATCTGTTTGTTTTATACAGTCTACTTCCTTTAACCCTTTCCAAAACAAGCCCTGGTTTTTACGTGTCTGCAGTTAAAGTCTTTTGAAAACACTGTGGGAAAAGGAGAAATTGCTCGTAACGAGCAATTTCTCCTTTTCCTACTGTGTTTTCTACCCTTTTTGTGAACTTTCTGCCATTTTTTCCAAATCTAACACTGTTTTCTGCAAACTCTTTAGGTTTTGAAGAGTCCAAAATTTGTCCTTTGGGAAAGGGTTAACAGAGATTGTTACTGATACAGGTTTCATTATTGTACTGCAAAGAAATTTCTCGTGATCTGATTGGTTAACATGCCGGGAACATATATATCATGTTCCCTGGCAAAAACCAGGTAAAGCAAGTTTCCCTTTTGAGTGCCCCGTAAACATCACTGCATGTCCAACACAACATCCGAAATGGCGGCGTCGATCGATTACCAGACTGCACATTTATACACCAAACTGCACGTTTTAGTGACGTCAGTTTCCAGTGACGTCAGTTTTCCTTTAATTGGGGCACTCAGAAGGGAATTTTTGTTTCGTCAGCATACTCCGTTCGTGAGATTATGATACAGGAAAATTTCGCTTAACTTGTTTTTTAAGGGTAAAACTTTGCAGTATATTAAATTTGTTGTACGGTCAGGTGGCAGGGGACTTGGAAACTTGTTCATGGCTGTGTCAAATCATGTCGCCACCTCGCCTTCGGCTTGGGGTCAACATGATTCACCACAGCCGTGAACAAGTTTCCAAGTCTCCTGCCACCTGACCGTACAACTAATACTGTATTATATTTATTATAATGTGTTGACATTTCTGTTCTAGGAACAGCGTACCTCTACAGAGAGGATCAAATTGCTAATCCAGGAAGTCGAGAAATTGGGGGTGACAGGCTATGAATTGCTGAAACAAGTTTTATTACATACAGGACAAAATGGTGTTTACGATGATCTTGTACAAGCAGAGAGAATTGCCATGAATAAATTGGTAACCTCAAATGACATTATTGAAGATTATATTGACTACAGAATAAGTCAGGATGGAATCAAGTATGAAAGCAGTTCACGGCATAAGTCTAACAACAGAATTTTGCTAATAGGAAAAGTACATGAAATATCGTCAGAATTTGAGAGACGGTATATGGCTGAATTTGGAAAGATGATGGATGATGGGTTCGTCAAACAGATGCTCAAAAACAAGGATGTATATTTCAAAGTACTTAGCACAATAATTGAAGATGGAATCCACTGGGGTCGTATTGTGGGAGTGATCAGTTTTGCTGGTGCTGCCGCAGCTACTTATGAAAAACATGGGTGGGCAAAGGAGAATGTAGTGAACTGGACAACAAGCTTCTTAACAAAAAACATTGAATTATGGATCAGTCGCTCTGGTGGCTGGGTAAGTTGTTTACCGTTTGTTTGTTGTTATTTTTCCTATGCTATCTTTAATCTTTGTCGGCTGCAATAAATCAAGTAGAGCACACGATCAATAATGGAACAATCTTGTGTGTTGGTTCGATCCCACAAGAGATCAGCTGAAATTTACTTATAGTCTATTGTTTGGTGCTGCAGTATATGGAGTATGTTAGAGAATCTTGAGTACCTAAGAAGAGGTTTTATTCAATATCTTGCACTTTATTTATATACCAGTAAATTTACCGGATCAAATACATGCTTTGAATCAAGTGAAATAACACACACAACAGAAAAGAACCTCGTATCCACGCTCAGTGAAATATGGTCCTAAGTATGGTATGCCTACATGACATGTGCACTTACTGAACATGCATTGATTTGCAGTTTGATTGATCATAATGTTACTCAGTAATTTCAATCCGCAACTCATGAAAACAGTTACACATGTACTACCATTGACAGTATTAATTGTCTCTTTTTGTTTACCATTTTCCAATAAAATGTCAATAACTGCAAAATGTTGTTGTTGAAAGTTGTAGGTATATAATAAAAGGAATATTTTGTTGTAGCAACTTTCCTGGTGCTTGTATTTACTCATTGCTTCATAAGAAAATTTTGACATTGTGCAAAACTGAAGGTCTTGCGCAATTTTTTCATGCTGCTCGAGGTAAATACAAGCACTTGGAAAGTTACTACAGCCATTTATTTCATGCTTTCCAGTAGGATATCGAGAAATAGCAGTAAAAAAATATTTTTCAATCTTACACTGGTACCACTAGTGAAAATACTGATTTTCATGTTTTTGTTGCCTAGGTAAATTGCGCGTGCCTCACAACCAGACTGGAAATATGACGTCATATACCTTCCATTTCTCGCGCTTGATGTAATATTGTAATGCGTTGCTATGCGGGAGGGGAATAACGGAAAATAATTGTCCTGGATTTTGATAAAGCTGCTCCCAGAAAGGGTTAAAAGCATGAAATAAATAGAATATTTGTTTTTTTCGGTGAAAGATCGAAATTTATTTCATCTTGTGAACACCATTGGTAATATTTTCATGAGTGGTTGTGCCATTCATGAAAATATTATCGATGGTGTTCACTCAATGAAATAAATTTCGATCTTTCACCGAAAAAATCAAATATCCTCTATATATTTCATATATCCCGTAACATAAGTAACAGGCCTCAGAGGGTGTCACCTATGAATGTAGGACGATTTGGTCATGGACAGTTTGGCCCTTGCCATGGATGTTTTGGCTTAGTGACATTAGAAAGTAGGATGCTTTGGACATGATGTTATTTGAGTATGTCTACAGTGGATGTCTTTTGAAAACATAGTTGGAAAAGGAAAACCGTCAGTCAGAAGATTTTAGTATCTATGCATTATTTGAAAAGGTCTGTGGAAGAGACAACAACATTTTCTTGTGATTCATAAATTTCCTTTCACTTCTGCAGCTGGAGTCATTGCCGGTAAGGTAAAAATATCCATAACAAGTATTTTCACTATTTCTACGTCTAGAGATGGAAAAAATAAGATTTTATTGGGTGTGAACCAATTTTGATGTGACATTAAAGGTGGGTATTTAGATTGTTCACATCTCACCAAATTAAAAAATATATATATCACTGAAATTTATATGGAAAAAACAATACAAATCATCAATGATTAAGAGTCATAAAATGGCAAAAAAAAAAAATTAAAAAAAGCATTGTAGGAATGTTAAGTGACTGGCACGTGACTAATGAAACTTAAATTCCATAATATAACAAACATGTAATTATTTTCTTCAGACGTTATGTTTGAAGCTTCGTCTGTGTATTTCAGGTATGTAAATGAGCGAGTTACTCGTGTAAAAATAGACCGTGTTTCCCATTGGTGTCGACCTGGAGTGTAGTAAATCTCTGATTTCTCTTGTTGCCAAATGGTTTTCGACTACTGGGGTTTTATGAATGAAAATCATAAGGCTTTTGGAGTATAAGGATGATTTTTTTGTATTTTTGTAAAATTTTCGTCCCAGCATCTGAAGGGCCACCTTTAATAAAGAGAAGGTCCAGTAATGCTGAAATGACATACTTTTATTTTTAATTCATATACCATATTTCTTCTAATAAGAGTGCCCTCCCTAATACCCCTCCCCCCCAAACAAAACAAAAACCCAAAAACCATAAATGATAAATTAATGTTCAACAGTTAATTAAAATGACAATATTTGAAGAATTTGATGAATATTTTCTCTAATTGGAATATTTTTTCTCTTAACCCTTTCCCAAATGACAAACTTTTGGACTAGACCAAATTGAAAGCATTTGCAGAAGACAATTCAACTCTTGCTGAAAAAATGATTCTGTCTATGATAGGGTAGAAAACATTGGGGGAGAAGGAGAAAATGCTGGTTACCAGCATTTTCTCCTTTTCCCACAATGTTTTCAAAAGGCTACTATTCCAGACACGTAAAAACCAGGGATTGTTTGGGAAAGGGTTAACAATCGTTAAAACACAAAGAAAATACCAAATTAGCCACATGTTTTGCTTTGTAAATTGGATAAATGCTCCCTACCTGTGTTTTGGATAGCTCCAGTTTTTACTGGGAAACATGGTAAGTTTTGGCCACTTGTTATCACTGTCTTTTCCTTTTTGTAAAACTGTTAGCAAAGTAAGGCATTTTATGTCACTTTTAGCTCTACTGGCTGAAAGCCAGTAGTGCTTATGTCATTGCAGGGTTTCTGTCGTCCGTCTGTTAGTCTTTTTCTTGTTTACGTGATAAAGTCTGCATTCTGAGTTTTGTGAAACGTGCATAGTTTATCTATCTCATCAATAGCTTCAACACTATTGATTTTGGAAAAAAAAAAATCCAACAAACAGTATGGGAAATGTAGCCATTTCGATTTGAAAATTTCCAATTCTTGTTTACGCGGCAGAAGTATTACAGGCCTACATCCTTATTTTTGTTTCAGATAAGTCTTATAGACTTTTGTAATAAGAAGAGACGAGTCAGCACTATTGATAATGATGATGATGTGGATGATGATAGCAACCCTGAACAATCTCCATCTGGCGACAGTGAAGACAAGGACGTGACAGATGGCTCAGAATCTTCGATGACTACCTCTACACGTTCAACATCTGCTGTAACAGCCACATCCTCACAAATCAAAACCTTAGCCACACATTTGATAAGTATTGCCGGTGGGCTTGTTATGGGCATGATGATTGGGAAAAGAAGCTAATTGTAAAAACTCTAGAATGACTGAAATGGACCAAAGTTGTAATTCCTGCCTGAATCCAATTTATGTCAGACATGTTCAAAAATATTCTTGTGAAATGCGAGTCATCGACACGAATATCTATTCAATGCATGACTAAGTCTAACTCTTTAGCGCACAGTCCTGACTTTTAACAACCCTTCGAAAGGGAGCTTTTGAAAACATTGTGGAAAAAGGAGAAAATGCTGGTTACCAGCATTTTCTCCTTTTTCCACAATGTTTTCTAACCTTTCCAAGTCAATTTTCAATTTTGATTCATATTCATTTTGTCATCTGCAAATGCTTTCAATTTGGACTCTTCCAATATTTTGTCATTTGGTAAAGAGTTAACTCTTTACCGAACAATCCCAATTTTAATGACCCTGAGAAAGAAAGCTTTTGAAAACATTGTAGGAAAAGGGGAAAATGCTGGTAACCAGCATTTTCTTCTTTTCCCACAATGTTTTCTACCCTTTCCAAACCAAATTTCAATTGATCAGTCACATTTATTTTGTTGTCTGCAAATGCTTTCAATTTGGACTCTTCCAATATTTTGTCATTTGGTAAAGAATTAAACATATTGTTGCAGAAGTGGACATTGTATGTTACAGGCAATTTTTTACTTGAGCATCAGAATTTTTGTTTTCTGACCAAACAACATTATAATACTGCAAAGAAATTTCCCATGATCTGATTGGATAACAATCAGATCATTGGATGCCCTGAACATTAATATCATGTACACTGGTAAAAACCAACAGAAGAGCAATTACCCTGTCAGGAGCCTCGTATACATAGGACTATATATAGCAGCATCTATCAAGATTAACATTAACATATGCATGTTTTAGCACTTATTACTAAGGTTTCACTGAGGGCAGTTTCAAGTGATGTTGTTTTTCATTTAATTGGGGCATTCAGAAAGGAAATTCTACTCAATTTTTCAAACAAAAAAAAAAGTAAAATTCACTTTACACTTTACCACACAATCCCGACTTTGAACGACCCTAAGAAGCCTTTTGAAAACATTGTTGGAAAAGGAGAAAATGTTGGTAACCATAATCTTTATCCTTTTCCCACAATGTTTTCGACTCTTTCCAAATCAAACTGCAATTTTTCGTTCAAATTTATTTAGTCATCTGTAAATGCTTTCAATTCTGACTGGTTTAAAATTTTGTTGTTTGGTAAAGAGTTAACTAACGTTGGAATTTATGCATAGAGCATAGAGCATTAGTTAACCCTTTCCCAAAACAGTAAAGTGTTAAACGAGCCTGAGAAAGAAGCCTTTCGAAAACATTGTAGGAAAAGAAGAAAATGCTGGCAACCAGCATTTTCTCCTTTTCCCACGATGGTTTCAAAAGTCCCGTTTCTCAGGCTCGTTTAACACTTTACCAAACAATCCCTGGTTTTTACGACCCTGAGATAGAAGCCTTTTGAAAACATTTGTGGAAAAAGGAGAAAATGCTGGTAACCAGCATTTTCTCCTTTTCCCACAATGTTTTCTATCATGCTGGAAACAAATTTCAATTTTTGAGTTACGTTTATCATGTTGTCTGCAAGTGCTTTCAATTTGGACCAGTCTAAAACTTTGTCGTTTGGGAAAGGGTTAAAGTCAGGATTGTGTGGTAAAGGGTTAAGTAGATGACAAAACTTTAGATTTTTCATACGATAGCATTTGAAGGACACAAAGTAGATCTACTTGTGGCTTAAACAAGATTTTGAACCTACAGATTCAAAGATGTTGCAAAAACGAATGAGTCATGCTATGTAGAAAGGAGGCTCGACATACATGTACATGTACATGTATCTGCGAAAAGCATCAACCAAGGTCAGCCTGCACAGTCAGTGTAGGCTGAACTGGGCCAAACCTTTCGCTAATGGCGAGTTTACTGTATGTTCAAGGACCAGTCTAAGTCATGATTAACCCTTTACCACACAATTCCGACTTTTGACCACCCTTAAAAAGAAGCCTTTGGAAAAAGTTGTGGAAAAAGGAGAAAATGCTGGTAACCAGCATTTTCTCTTTTTCCCACAGTGTTTTCTACCCGTCCTAAACCAAATTTTAATTTTTCTGTCACCATCATTATGTAATCTGCAAATGCTTTCAATTTGGACTTGTCTAAAATTTTCTTGTGTGGTAAAGAGTTAAGTCAATTTGTCAAAATAGAGGCCATAATTGATCTGTGATAATGTGATAGTTTGATTGATATAATACACCATAGAAATGCAGTAAGCCGGGTATTGACAGTGCATGACTCAAAAAGAAGATGTGGCTAAAACTTGTCTTAACCCTTTACTCCATAGATACTATTTTCTACGCATTGCTTGTAGGAGCCTTTAGAAAACATTACAGCAAAAGCTGAAATTGCTCGTGACGAGCAAATTCATTTTTTGCCACAACGTTTTATACACTATCAAAAGGTGTCATATACACATAAGAAACAGCTGGGTATGGGTTAACCCTTTACTCCATAAGGCATTTGTAAGGTATCTCAAATTGATCCTAAATAACAGCTAGGATGAAGCTGTTTCTTACGTGTATGTGACACCTTTTGATAGTATAGAAAACATTGTGACAAAAGGTGAAATTGCTCGTCATGAGCAATTTCACCTTTTGCCACAATGTTTTCAAAAGGCTGTTACAAGCAATGCATAGAAAGGAGTATCTATGGAGTAAAGGGTTAAAATGGGCATAAACTATTTTGAGAAAAGGACATAATGGTGGTAACCAGCCTTTTCTCCTTTACCCACAATATTTTCTGAAGCATTTTCCTCAAGTAGGATTTATGTGATCAGGAGTTAAACTGTTTCACGTTTTCTTTTGTTTTAATTCCATATTTTAGTTTTCTTTCATTTGATCTTATATGGTTTAACCATTTCCCGCATAATCCGGACTTTTAACAAAGAAAAAAGTCTTCTGAAAACATTGTGGGAAAAGGAGAAAATGCTGGTAACCAGCATGTTCTTCTTTTCCCACAATGTTTTGTTTCCTTCCCATACTAAATTGTAAATTGTCAGTCACTTTCACTTTGTCATCCGCGTTTAAAATTTTGTCATTTGGTAAAGGGTTATCCACAAACGTTGTACTAGTGCCTTATATATAATTATTATGCATAAGAAAAGGTGATTACAAAATTCTTTGTGCTGTGGAGTCTTCAATGGACATTGTAGATCTAAGATCAGACAGCATGTCTGTGAAGTCTGATCTTGACCTATACCATCCTCTTAACTCATTACCAAATAACAGTATTTTAGGTTTGCCTAAATCGAAAGCATTAATTTTGCAGATGACAAAATAAATATAACTGAAAATTTGAAATTTGTTTTGTAGGGGTAGAAAACATTGTGGGAAAAGGAGAAAATGCTGGTTAACAGCATTTTCTCCTTTTCTCACAATGTTTTCTCAAGTCTTCTTTTGCAGGGTCGTCAAAAGTAGGGATTGTGTGGTAATGGGTTAAGCACACTTAGTTGTACTTATCAACTATCAGGTTTAGTATTGCCTTACTTTTATCTTGATATTATTTGCATAAATTTTGTCAAAATATGCATGTAAATTTGTAGAGCATAGTAAGTGCTACAGAATAAAATGAAAACTTTCATAAAAAAGAAAAAATGACAGAAGTTCTAACTTAAATTGTGCATTTGAGATCAGATTGCACATAATGAGCAGTCCAATCCTAATCCATACCATGTACAAGTGTAGCATTTAGGTGCCCTTTGCAGCTCACAGCTTTAGTACTGTATTATTTATATCATGTAATTTTGTTTTTCATTGTAATCCTTCTCTTGTTTCCTTTCCACATTCCGTCATAAAACATGATAAACTACTGCATGTACAGCTGCCTGCTCTCATACAATAATAATTCTACATAAGTGGTTTTCATGAATGTTAGCAAGTTCTGATTTGCTGAAAAATATTTTTCATAGCTCCATGGAAAAAAATGTCATGCATGGACCCGTGAACGGAATAGAGATTGAAAGTGCGGGATATTTTACTGTCTTTCATTAATTTTATGTGATAAGTAGAATCTCACATTCGTGTTTATATGTTATCGTTTTTATCAAACTCATTGACAAAAATGTATTTGATGCTCGCCAAGGCTCGCATCATACAATTTTAGTCAACTCGTTTGATAAAAACGATAATACATGAACACTCATATAAGATCCTCTATTTATGTTATGAACAAGCTGTTGTCCCATGCTGTGATTTTTAACAATGAAATGCGCATGAGAATGTAGATACTGCAATATCACATTTACAGTTTAGCGATGTTATCATTTTATGGGTCTTTGTTGACTGTGGTAATAAATTGTATGGAATGGAGAGAACTTCTTTTGTTTTCATGCAGTAATGAAAAAGAAAATAATCACACTTTTGTGATTAGGTTTTTTCCCCCTCATCTTGTTTATTTATGCCAGTATTATAAATTGAAATTGGGCTATAAATATGTTTTTTACTTAACTCCTTACTAAACAACAAAATTTCAGACAGGTCCAGATTGAAAGCATTTTACAGACAACAAAATTAATGATGGCGGTAATGACAAGATCTATTTTTGAATGATTAGAAAACATTGTGGGAAATGGAGAAAATGCTGGTAACCAGCATTTTCTCCTTTTCCCACAATGTTTTCAAAACCCTATTACCTCAGAGGTGTTGAAAGACGGGATTGTATTGAAAAGAGTTAATGCCAAATAAAGATTATGTTATACATGTACTGTTATGTTTTATGGCTCTGAGAAAGAATGCTGTCGAACACATTGTGATAATCAGCATTTTCTCATTTTCATTTCAGTTACCAGCATTTTCTCATTTTCATTCAAAGTTTAAATCCTTTTAAAAAAGAGAGAGTCCAATTGTTTGAGTCACATTAAGACAGTAAGTTTGACATCTGCAAATGATATCTACAGTAAAACCTCGATAATTCGAGGTCCCAAGGGGACGAGCAAATTGCTCGAGTTTTCGCGGTGCTCGAATCATCCAAAATGTCCTTGGAAAAATTTGCAAGTGCGGTCGAGATCGACGATCAAAGTCTTCTTCCTAGCAGTATAACTTTGTATCTGTCCCTATTTGATTCATTCATTTACAGCATTTGAACGATATAGTATCAAAAGGGTTATTTTCTATGAATTTTCCTGTTTTGATCATATGAGTATGGATTTTTAATTAAATATTCTAAATAATCTTGCCTTTCTTTCGATAGTTTTTGGAAAAGTCGTGTTCTGTAATTTTAATAAAATCGTAAAATCTGCCCTTTTATATGTCAAGAAAGACGTCAAAATTTTGAATCACAAACGGTACCGTTTGATTTCGGCGCTGTTGAAATGGTCATAAAAGTGTAAATTACTGAAGTTATAGTGCTGAGCTAATGAGAAATAAAAATAGAGAATTTCGGCTTTTCTCATCACAATGTCTTCGACACGAAAACAGATCAGAATATCTACACAACCCATGAAAATCACATTTACCTGTGTCAAAGGTAAATTTCTACGACATTAAAAGGTATCAGTGAAAGTCACACCGAATCAGAATTCTGATCCTGATATTCACACAAATCCGAAGTACGACATCAGCGTAACAAAACAGATAAAATAATATGTGATCAAACGGGTCCTAATCTGTGGCGATGCGACTGGGAAAAACCTGATGCTATAAGTAGATTTGACACGAAAACTGATAAAAATATAGCAGACGATGATCACAAATACTGTTACTAAACTGACTTTTCCGATTCAACAATGAATTTAAAGGGCTGTTGTTACAAGTAGCCTCTCATCATTAATTAACGTCATCACATTCTCAAATCATATTGTGGTATGAATACTCCGAAGTAATTGTCAGTTTGTAAAACTAGCGCCACACCATCGACAGGCTGGCGAGATGAAATCCTTTGCTTGGAAAGGTGTGAAAACAATCGTTGAAGAGGTGCGAAACTATTGTATTCGAATAAACAATCAATTTAAAGAAGGAAAATAATTACAGGGACCAGCATCCTTGTTCGAATTATCGACTTATCGAGACTCGAAATTACCGAGCTACTTTTGGTTCATTAAAGAAGAGTTTTTGCCGGGACTCTCAGAATTCCTCGAAATATGCTGTGTTCTCGAATGTCCGAGACTCGAATTAACAAGGTTTTACTGTATGTGGACAAGTCTACAACTTTCCTGTTAGGTTTCCAGAGTTAAGAAATGATTCTAATTGGGTAAAAGTTGCATGGTAATAATCAAAGCGTTGAGAATGCTGAAGTGGTATTTGTCAAGGAACCCATTGTGTGGAATTAATAGTTTGAAAGAAAAAGAGACATATTGTTCCAATATTGGCTTTACTCCATAGATACTCATTTCTTCGCATTGCTTGTAGGAGCCTTACGAAAACATTGTGGCAAAAGGTGAAATTGCTTGTGACGAGCAATTTCACCTTTTGCCACAATGTTTTTTTTTTCTATGCTGTCAAAAGGTGTCATATACACATAAGAAACGGCTTCATCCTTGCTGTTATTTCGGGTCAATTAGAGATACTATTGAAATGCCTAATGGGGTAAAGGGTTAAAAGTCAACCAAATAACAGTTAATACCTTTTTGGTTGATAGGTGAGTTATCATGACAAAGTTTGGATTATTGTGTATTAGTGATCTCCCTTTGGTCATTAGGAGGAATTATGAGTAACGTCCCTTGACAGTAGAATGCATGATGGATAGAGAGAAAAACTATATGAATGTATCGAATAAAATTAAGTTTGTACCTGAAAACTATGATTTTGAAATATCTTTAGCCATTGACATTTAATATTCCCAACATTACTATCAATTTTCATACGCAATAAAATAGGG
This sequence comes from Tridacna crocea, assembly GCA_943736015.1. Taxonomy (NCBI): domain Eukaryota; kingdom Metazoa; phylum Mollusca; class Bivalvia; order Cardiida; family Cardiidae; genus Tridacna; species Tridacna crocea. Next base: position 26,461,272 of record OX031069.1, read on the forward strand.
TAGCATACATTCATAGGATGAACAAACCATGGGACGAACTGGTTTTGGAATGAAAAAGCCCAGGGTCAGTAGGCAAATTTTGTATCATTGCGCCAATAAAAGGCTATGAGCAAGTGATGCTATTTTCAATCATAAATAGGTATTTCAACGATCGATAGCTTCACCCAATGTATTTTATCACGCCATCTCAAATTACATATCCGAGTGCTACCAAAAAACTCATTTGCCTAGAAAAATCGAGTTTAATTAGGTTTATTACCTTCGGCCTTGCACAAAATACGATACATGGTCCATAAAATTCAATCTTGAATTTATATTGGTATTGTCTTTGACAAATACCACAAAACCTAACTTAAATCTTTACCACACAACGAAACTTTAGCCTGGTCCAGATTGAAAACATTTGCAGATAAGAATTTCATCGTGGCTCAGTTGGTGCAATTCATCGTGGCTCAGTTGGTGCAATTGTTCTTTTATGGGGTAGAAAACATTGTGGGAGAAGGAGAAAATGCTGGTTCCCAGCATTTTCTCCTTCTCCCAGAATTTTTTGAAAAGGATTCTTTCTCAAAGTCTTTTTTTTAGTTGACTATGTGCAGTAAAAGGTTAAAACTGTGAAATGTTATTGTGTATAGCAAAGTTTTTGAAAAATGTTTTCAGTTTCTTGGTAGCTATTTCATGGTATTAATATATTGGCATGAATGTGTTGTAACTTGTGATTGGTCAGACTGTGGACATGTTTATTCCCCTGCCCTACCAGTATTTGTTTCGTGATGCATATTTTTCCTCAAAATATTATATAATGCAACATAACAAAGTAGGTCATTGTTAACTCTTTCCCAAACAAGCCCTGGCTTTTACATGTCTGCAGTACAAGTCTTTCGAAAACACTATGGGAAAAGGAGAAATTGCTTGCAATTGCTCCTTTTCCCACAGTGTTTTCTAGCCTATCGGCTATTGTCTCATCAAATTCAAAATTTTCATCTGCAAACACTTTGGGTCTGGGACGTTCTAAAATTTGTCATTTGGGAAAGGGTTAATATCAAAATAAAGGACTTTTCATGTATATTATGCTTTCATTAGTAATATTTTGAAATTTTGTAGTTGAAGCAAAATATATTTTATCATTGAAAAATGTTGAAAATATTTTATCCTATCTTGTTTGATCTTTATTGAAATGTTTGACACCTAATTGAGCTATCATTGTTTACTCATTGGGCTCTTCCCTATGGTATCAGATTTGACAAACTTGAGATGTTTGCTTTTCTAGATTGGTTACCTTTCTTTTTACGTTCCCTGTAGGGTATTGATATGTTCTTAGATAAGCTAAGGATTTTCTTAAGACTTTCTAGGCTCCACCCTTCAATTTAGATTCTTAACCAATCATTTTCTAGTTTGATTGAGCAACCTGTTAGTTTTCCCATGGAAATCGAAGCAGGTTTTAAAAGTAACAGTTCAAAAGTACCAATCATCTTGACCAGCCCGCATAGCTTTAGTTGATAGAGCCTAGACTTTGTGAGGGTGTGAGGTAGATCCCCATGGCTGGCCATCTAAAATTACTAATAGTCTTTCAGATGAGATGTTAAACCAATGCCCCGTGTGATGGTGCTATACACCAAGCATGTTAAAGAACCAAGGGAAACTTAGGATAGTTTTCATCCTGTACCTATTCCCTGTAACAATACCAACACAGAGCTCCAGATAGAGGGAGTGAATTTGATTTCAAAATTGAAAATATCAATAATTCTCCACTAAACCCTATGTTGTAGGTACTCATTAGAATCGTCTCATCGAGACAATTCTAATGAGTACCCACAACATAGGGTTTGGAAAAGAAATAATGGATTTAGAACCCCATCACTCCCTCTTATCTGGAGCTCTGCCTTCAGGGGGTGTTGCCAATATGGGAAACCTGTGGCGACAATAAATAAATCCAAATTCATTCAAATCTAATCACCATTCATGCTTGTGACATTAAATAAAGACCTGTAAATACTAAAACTGTCTTTGTCATTTTCAGGTAAGTAGAAAATGTTTTACTATTATACTTTGAATTTATTTCAATTTTCTTATTCTTTTTTGTAATAGGATTCATTATGCGTCAAACATTTCTAAATTGATTTTGACATAAGAAGTTAGGCATCACTGAAATATTAACCTTTTACCAAATAGTCTCAGGTTTTTATGACCCTGAGATAGAAGCCTTTTGAAAACATTACGGGAAAAGGAAAAAAATGCTGGTAACCAGCATTTTCTCCATTTCCCACAATGTTTTCTACCCTGCTGGTAACAAATTTCAATGTTTGAGTTACTTTTGTTTGGTTGTCTGCACATGCTTTCAGTTTGGACCTGTCTAAAATTTTGTCAGTAGGGAAAGGGTTAATTTATGTTTTTCAATATGAATTTCGTTGATTGTATTGTTGTTATTCCTATGTTTCTTCTTCATAAGTTTTAAAGTTAGAGCACAAAAAGACTTTAACCCTTTCCCAAACAATCCCTGGTTTTTACAGGTTTGGAATAGTAGCCTTTTGAAAACATTGTGGGAAAAGGAGAAAATGCTGGTAACCAGCATTTTCTCCTTTTCCCACAATGTTTTCTACCTATCATAGACAGAAATCATCTTTTCAGCAAGAGTTGAATTGTTGTCTGCAAATGCTTTCAATTTGGTCTAGTCCAAAAGTTTGTCGTTTGGGAAAGGGTTAATGTATGAATCATGCCAAAATTTGTTAAGTTATGTCCAAAAATTGCATGTATGTTTCATATAGTCTGATCTGTCTTATGTTTTCATGAAGATTATTTCATAACATAAAATAGAGGAGAAGCAGCTAAGAGATAAGAATGACTCAGTCGTCAGTTCAAATCCTGAAGATAACTTTAGTTTTGTCTCATGAATAATAATGTGATAAGTGAACTTCATGGTACCTTCTTACAGCCAAGCATATGTTAATTCCCCCTTAACATCATGTTTTATGCAGAGTTCCTTCTTAATTGTTTTATTTATGAAGATGACAAGTGCAATTGAATTATGCTTTAGATAAACTTGGATGTTTTTTTAACTTTAGTTAAAGTTTTAATATAAGATCATTTATTTTCAGTTTTGTTGCCATGGCAACCAGAGTTTTTGAAGGAATTAATTTCTTTCAAGAAATTCTGAAGAGGACCATGGCAGGATCATTTGTGTGAAGTTTCATCAAAATTGGCTTGCTAGTTTCAGGGAAGAAGATGTTTTAAAAAAAAGTTAAAGCAGTGACGGACTGACGGATGCACGACGGACAACAGGCCATAACATAAGCCCGCTGGCTTTTGGCCAGTGGAGCTAAAACAGAACTTTGGTTGATTCTATTGGAGTTTAATGCCATTTTAACAGCTTAGGTCATAACATGGCAGTCAGTGAAACTATGCATGTCTTTCCTTGCCTTCTAACACCAGTACTGACACAACTTTCTGTCACCGACTACTTTTCTGTCAGTTTTGTCGGTACAGACTACTTTTCTGTCAGTCGTGTCAGTAGTGGTGTGAGAAAGCCAGGCAAGACATGCGTAGGTGCACTGATTGCTGTTTTATCCCTTTACTCTATACTCATTTCTACGCATTGCTTGTCGGAGCCTTTGGGAAACATTGAGGCAAAAGGTGAAATTGCTCGTCACGAGCAATTTCACCTTTTGTGACAATGTTTTCTATGCTATCAAAAGGTGTCATATACACATAAGAAACGGCTTTCATCCTTGCTGTTATTTAAGGTCAATTAGAGATACCATAGAAATGCCTTATGGGGTAAAGCCTTATGATCTAAACTGTTAAAACAACGTTCAGTGCACAAACACATGTCTTTCCTAGCTTTCTCACACCTGTAATGACACAACTTGCTTTCAATATCATCGACTACTTTTCTCACATAAACAGAGGTAAGCGGTGAAAAATGGTTGCAAACAAATTTTGTCTCGACCAGTTTGCAAACTCGCAACCACCAAGCCATGAGTCTGACATGTCAATTGCTGGGCTATGCAGTCAAGCTAGAACTTTGAACTTCTGGAGAAAGCAATTGTGGCTCAACTGGTTGGATTTTCCTTAAAGAGGGTAGGAAACATTGTGGAAACAGAAACAATGCTCATTTTTCAGTACTTTTGTCCATTCCCACCATTACAGGATTGTGCAAATTAACTCTTTACCAAATGACAAAATTTTTCACTATTCAAAAATGAATGCATTAGCATAATGACAAAACAAAAGTAACTGGAGAATGGAGAATTGATTTTTTTTGGGGGGGTGGGGGAATAGAAAACATTGTGTGAAAAGGAGAAAGTACTGGTTACCAGCATTTTCTCCTTTTTTCACAATGTTTTCAAGGATGGTTAAAAGTTGTGAGGTAAAAGCTTCAGGAAACTAAGGACAATGACAAAAAATAGTGATTTTATTGCAGTTTTTTATGTATTTCATTTAACAGGTTTGGTGATATAAACTCTAAGAATAAAAGCAACAAGCAAAGTGAATAAAAGCAGTGTTTGAGATTTCAACAGTTAACCCATTACCACACAATCCCTACTTTTGATGCCCCTCAGAAAGAAGCCTTTAGAAAACATTGTGGGAAAAGGAGAAAATCCTGGTAACCAGCATTTTCTCCTTTTCCCACAATGTTTTCTACCCTTTTACAAATTTCAAATTTTCAGTCACTTTTATTTTGTCGTCTGCAAATGCTTTCAATTTGGACCGGTCTAAAATATTGTCATTTGGTAATGGGTTAATAAGGTTTGCAAAATGTCTACAACTAAGAAGCTCCAAAAATAAAATTATTTGCTACAGTCATGATTTATATAAATCCTTAACTCTCTACCAAACCACGAAATTTTAGGCTTGTCTAAATCGAAAGCATTTGCAGATGACAAAATAAAAGTGAGTGAAAATTTGAAATTTGTTTTGTGAAGGGTAGAACACATTGTGGGAAAAGCATTTTCTCCTTTTCCCACATTGTTTTCTAAAGGCTTCTTTCTCAGGGTCATCAAAAATAAGGGTTGTGTAGTAAAGGGTTTAAGCCAAACCAAAATGAAAAAATAAGACATTTTTCAGCGAAGTAAAATACCAAAATATTGCAAAATTCGAAACAATCTTGTCCTCAATTTCTTATCATAGAGGCTATTTGTACCTACGTCTGTTTGTATCAGTTATTTTGCTCCTGAGCTATTTTGTACCTAGATCATTTTGTGCCTATGCCATTTTGTACCTAGGTCATTTCTATCCTACTGTTTGTACTGAGGAACTGTTGGAGGTCCTTTTAACCCTTTCCCAAACAATCCCTGGTTATTACGAGTCTGGAATAGGAGCCTTTTGAAAACATTGTGGGAAAAAGAGAAAATGCTGGTAATCAGCATTTTCTCCTTTTCCCACAATGTTTTCTACCCTATCATGGACAGAAATTATCTTTTAAGCAAGAGTTGAATTGTCGTCTGCAAATGCTTTCAATTTGGTCTAGTCCAAAAGTTTGTCGTTTGGGAAAGGGTTAATGTAGGTCATTCTGTAATACGTTATTCTGTACCTAGGTCATTTTGTTCTGTCATTTTGCAGCTAGGTCACCTATTATTTTCCATGCCCAAGTTATTTTCTACCTGGGTTATTTTGTATCTAGGTCATTCAGTGTCTGTAATTTTTACTGAAGCCATTTTGTACTTGGGTTTATTTGTATTTAGGTCATTTTGCACCAGTCAGTTGAAAATGAAGTCGTTTGTAGTTAGTTGGTGCTAAAGTCATTTCATACTTCAGTCATTTTCTACCCAAGCCATTTTGTGCCTTATTCAATTTGTACCCGGGTCATTTTGTAATATTTGGGGCAAGTCACATCAGCTCTTTTGGCACCCAGTAACTACAATTTCATATGCAGATTATTTTATAACCAGTTTTTGCCATTTTGTACCTAGAAATAATTGACATAAGATGATCGGCCATTGGTGTACCCAGGGATGGTTGCTTTTATCATTAAAATAAATGAAAAAAAATGAAACGCTACCCATTTTGATAAAATGAAAGGAAGAGGGACTGAGAAAAATTACTTAACTGTACCACCAGGTAGAAATGGACTTTTGTACGAAGTGAATAGGGTCTGATATGACTGGAAACCACCATGCCAATTGAAAATCAGACTACTAGTATGATGAATAGTTGAATACTCTGTTATTTCTTCTGATCAGAATCCACCTGTAAATTGCAATATCTTGGTATTTTTTCACAGGAAAAAACATTTCCAAAGACCTCTTTTTCAAATAATCCCGACTTTCTAGGACTGTTAGAAAGAAACTTGTTGTTTGGTAAAGAGTTATAATGTTCTAATTTGGCTTGCTTGAGATTAACCTTTTACCACATAACAAGAGTTTGGACCCGTCTAAACTGTGTTTACCGGTACATGTGTCCTCACTGATGGGACATGTCTTTGGGAGGATAGAAAACATTGTGGGAAAAGGAGAAAATGCTGGTTACCAGCATTTCTCCTTTTCCTGCAATGTTTTCAAAAGGCTTTTTTCACAGAGCCATTAAAACCTGGGAATGTTTGGTAAAGGGTTAAACCTCAACCAGATAGTCACAAGTTGTAACAAACCTGAAAGAGAAGGCTTTTGAAAACATTGTGGAAAAAGGAAAAATGCTGATAACCAGCATTTTCTCTTTTTACCAGTAATGTTCTCTTCTCTTTCACAACCAAATTCCATAATTTAAGCTACATCAAAATTGTTCCTGCAGATGCTTTCCTATTTGACCTGATTAAAATTTCGAAGTTTGGTAACTGGTAGCATTAAATTATAGATAGGTAGAGATGGTTTAAACTGCAGAACACGATGCAAAAGCACAGCACAAGTATGACTAGCTCTATTGAACTTCTTTTGAAAAATACTTATATGTACAGATCTTTGGTAAAACAACACACATAAAACTAAAGTTACCTCTTTACTTACTAATGAAATTTAAGAATTGTCCGAATTGTAAGGAAATGCAGAATACAATCATAGTATAGTGCAGTCAACAGAGGTATTTGGCATTGAAAGGACACAAAATACATTGTGGAAAAAGGAGCAAATGCTATTCATCCACATTTTCTACCTTTCCCACAATGTTTTCAAGTTTTTTCTTTCTCGGGACAGTTAAAACACTGAATTGTACAGTAAAGGGTTAACCCTTTACCCCATAAGGCATTTCTATGGTATCTCTATTTGACCCTAAATAACAGCAAGGATGAATCAGTTTCTTATGTGTATATGACATCTTTTGATAGCATAGAAAACATTGTGACAAAAGGTAAAATTGCTCGTCACGAGCAATTTCACCTTTTGCCACGATGTTTTCCAAAGGCTCGAACAAGCAATGCGTAGAAATGAATATATATGGAGTAAAGGGTTAACAAAGTTGACGTCCAAAGTTCACAACAAATGCATAGCTCAAATACAAACCACACCTGGCCATATTTGGACCTGTGCGGAAAAGATCCTCAAGTTCAGTCCAACGGAGCTCCACTGTATGTACACGAAATTAAAAGGGGGTACCACTCATTATTTGCTATTTCTTTTTGTGCAACAATCTTTTGCAACTGTGGTTTGTTGCAAGAGAAGAACATTTTCCTAATTCTAAATGTGCTGAAAAATCAGATAAACTCTAAAAAATGTTGCTGAGATTCCCTGACACATATACAAAACAATTCAGACTTGACTCATTACCACACAAATCCAACGACCCTGTAGGAGAAGGCTTTTGAAAACATTGTAGGAAAAGGAGAAAATGCTGGTTACCAGCATTTTCTTCTTTTCCTACAATGTTTATTTCCCAATCCAAAACAAAAACCATAATTTCAGTTACATTTAATTTGTTGTCTGCAAATCCTTTCAATTTGGGCCAGTCTAATTTTTTTCATTTGGTGAAGAGTTAAAAACCTTCAGGAAGAGGGTTTTTGAAAACATTGTGGAGAAATAAAAAAAATGCTGTTGACCAGTATTTGAATTTTTTCCTCACAATGGCCAGTACCATTTTCATCAATGAAGACATGCATTAATTTCCAGTGTACATTAAATTTTGCTATACTAATATAATTGGAGACATTCAGAATTCTGTTGCCTAATGATGAGTGAAGACAGAGGACAATAACTTCAAAAAAGAATATAAGGTGGGGTTTTCTTATGGTGGGAGAGCCATGACTCTCGAAGAAACAACAAAACTGTAGACTAGTCCAAACTGAAAGCATTTGCAGATGACAATATATTTACAGCTCAAAAATTAAAAACTGTTTTGAGAAAGGGAGAAATCCAGCCATAAAACTAATCTTATTGTAGAAAACAAATTGAAAATGACTGTAACACTATGATATGTCTTCAGAAGGGCAAAAAATCTACTGGGTAAATGGGATGATATTAATTAAACAGTTAAGTGGCAGGGGACTTGGAAACTTGTTCACGGCTGTAGTGAATCATATCTCACCGAGCCGAAGGCGAGGTGGTGACATGATTTGACACAGCCGTGAACAAGTTTCCCAGTCCCCTGCCATCTTACCGTACAACGATTTTATTATACCGCAAAGTTTTAGCCTTTCAAAGTGCGTTGAGGGAAATTTTCCTGTTGTATAATCTCACAAATCGAGTATGCTGACAAAATAGAAATTCCCTTCTTAGTGCCCCAATTCAATGAAAACTGACGTCACTAGAAAATGATGTCGCTTAAACATGCAGTTTGGTGCATAAACATGCAGTCTGGTGATCGATCCATCACCGCCGCCGTTTTGGATGTTGTGTTGCATGTGTAGTGATGTTTAACTCTTTACCAAACAACAAAATTATAGACTGATCCAATTGTCAGCATTTGGAGACGACAAAATAATTGTGACTCACAAATTGACATTTGGTTTGGGAAGGGTAGAAAACAGTGTGGTAAAAGGAGAAAATGTTAGTTAACAGCATTTTCTCCTTTCACCACAATATTTTCAGAAGGCTTCTTTCTCAGGGTCGTTCAAAGTTGGGATTGTGTGATAAAGGGGCACTCAAGAGGGAAACTGGCATTACATGGTTTCTGCCAGGGTACATGATATATGTTCCCAGCATGTTAACCAATCAGATCACAAGAAATTTGTTTGCAGTATAATAATGCTAGCCACCAGTATTTTCTCTTTTACCTACATCATCTTCAAAAGCCTTCTTCAGACAATAAAACTCATGAATATATAATAAAGGGTAAACTGTTAACCACTAAACATGACTTAATCACTAGGTCAGCTTTAACACTTGATAAACATTATTTCTAAACACTCTCTTGAAGTAAGGCTCTGGATCTTCTTTGAGAATCATACAAGTTGGTTTTGGCTGGTTCCTGTTCTTGAGGTCCTCTATATCCCAGATTTCTGGCATACTGCATCCTGGCCTGAAAAAAGGAGGTTATCCACAATTTTGATAAATGTCTTGAAAATTGACTTTTAAAAAAACAATCTTATGGTTTTTTATCATATACCGTGAGTCTAAAGTAGATAAACACTGACTTAAAGTTCTTTCTCAGTGTTCCCACTGGCTTTAGCTGAGCTGTAAATCTGGGGGGGGGGGGGGTAAGATTTCATAATAGATGGTAACAATAATGTTTTGCACCGTAAAAGTATGTTTTATCAAGATATCTGTGGTTTACTGTTTAAAGCCATTTAAAAAACTGGAAAGACTTCACTGGTGCCTCTTTTCAAAAATTGTTCCGTCAAGAAACATGGCTGTGGTGAATGGCGTCTGAAGTGACTCTGATTGTACAATGTCAAAAGGAACATTATGTTGTGTCATGGTGTTTTTTGCGTCAAGAATTTTAAAGTTTTCCCCCTTTATTCCTATGTTTCTAACTTGCGACCCCTTGAGCTGGGCCAGTTTTGACCCCATGGCCATCATATGAACATTCTTAGTAGAGGTCCACTAGGAGATGCTACATCCTGAATATCAAAGCTCTGCGCCTTCTAGTTTCCGAGAAGAAGATTTTTAAATTTTTCCTTTTTTGTTCCTATGTTTCGAACTTTTGACCCCCGGGGCTGGGCCAGTTTTGACCCCAGGGCCATCATAGTAACATTCTTGGTAGAGGTCCACTAGGAGATGCTACATACCAAATATCAAAGCTCTGCACCTTCTAGTTTCAGAGAAGAAGATTTTTAAATTTTTCCTTCTTTGTTCCTATGTTTCAAACTCTTGACCCCCAGGGGCCAGGCCAGTTTTAACCCCAGGGGCATCAAATGAACAATCTTGATAGAGGTCTACTAGGAGATGCTACATACCAAATATCAAAGCTCTGCACCTTCTAGTTTCAGAGAAGAGGAATTTTAAAGTTTTCTTTGTTCCTATGTTTCGAACTTGTGACCCCCGGGGTAGGGCCAGTTTTCACCCCAGGGGCATCATATGAACAATCTTCGTAGTGGTCTACTAGTAGATGCTACATACTAAATATCAAATCTCTGCACCGTCTAGTTTCAAAGAAAAAGAATTTTAAAGTTTTCCTCCTTTTTCCTATGTTTCAAACTTGCTACCCCCAGGGCCGGGCCAATTTTGACCCCAGGGCCATCATAGGAACATCTTGGTAGAGGTCCACTAGGAGATGCTACATACCAAATATGAAAGCTCTGCACCTTCTAGTTTCAGACAAGAATTTTAAACTTTTCCTTCTTTGTTCCTATGTTTCAAACGTGCGCCCCCCAGGGCGGGGCCAGTTTTGACCCCATGGTCATCATACGAACAATTTCGGTAGAGGTCCACTAGGAGATGCTACATACCAAATTTCAAAGCTCTACACCTTCTAGTTTCAGAGAAGAAGATTTTTAAATTTTTCCTTCTTTGTTGCTATGTTTCAAACTTGAGAACACCAGGCCGGGGCCAGTTTTGACCAAGGGCCATCATAGGAACATTCTTGGTAGAGGTCCACTAGGAGATGCTACATACCAAATATCAAAGCTCTGCACCGTCTAGTTTCAAAGAAAAAGAATTTTAAAGTTTGTTTTAGAGAAGAAGATTTTCAGAGTTTTCAGAGTTTTCCTTCTTTGTTCCTATGTTTCAAACTTGTGACCCCAGGGTAGGGCCAGTTTTTACCCCAGGGGCATCATATGAACAATCTTGGTAGAGGTCTACTAGGAGATGCTACATACCAAATATCAAAGCTCTGCACCATATAGTTTCAAAGAAAAAGAATTTTAAAGTTTTCCTCCTTTTTCCTATGTTTCAAACTTGCTACCCCCAGGGCCGGGCCAATTTTGACCCCAGGACCATCATAGGAACATCTTGGTAGAGGTCCACTGGGAGATGCTACATACCAAATATGAAAGCTCTGCACCTTCTAGTTTCAGACAAGAATTTTAAACTTTTCCTTCTTTGTTCCTATGTTTCAAACGTGCGCCCCCCAGGGCGGGGCCAGTTTTGACCCCATGGCCATCATACGAACAATTTCGGTAGAGGTCCACTAGGAGATGCTACATACCAAATTTCAAAGCTCTACACCTTCTAGTTTCAGAGAAGAAGATTTTTAAATTTTTCCTTCTTTGTTGCTATGTTTCAAACTTGAGAACACCAGGCCGGGGCCAGTTTTGACCAAGGGCCATCATAGGAACATTCTTGGTAGAGGTCCACTAGGAGATGCTACATACCAAATATCAAAGCTCTGCACCGTCTAGTTTCAAAGAAAAAGAATTTTAAAGTTTGTTTTAGAGAAGAAGATTTTCAGAGTTTTCAGAGTTTTCCTTCTTTGTTCCTATGTTTCAAACTTGTGACCCCAGGGTAGGGCCAGTTTTTACCCCAGGGGCATCATATGAACAATCTTGGTAGAGGTCTACTAGGAGATGCTACATACCAAATATCAAAGCTCTGCACCATATAGTTTCAAAGAAAAAGAATTTTAAAGTTTTCCTCCTTTTTCCTATGTTTCAAACTTGCTACCCCCAGGGCCGGGCCAATTTTGACCCCAGGGCCATCATAGGAACATCTCGGTAGAGGTCCACTAGGAGATGCTACATACCAAATATGAAAGCTCTGCACCTTCTAGTTTCAGAGAAGAATTTCAAAGTTTTCCTTCTTTGTTCCTATGTTTCAAACGTGCGACCCCCAGGGCAGCGCCAGTTTTGACCCAAGGGCCATCATATGAAAAATCTTGGTAAAGGTCCACAAGAAGATGCTACATACCAAATATCAAAGCTCTACGCATTCTAGTTTCAGAGAAGAAAATTTTCAAAGATTTTGCAATTTTTCTCCTTTGGTTGCCATGGCAACCAGAATCATACGTGGAATTCAATTTCTTACACAACTTTGATAGAGCTTCACCTAAGGAACATCCCTGCCAAGTTTCATCAAGACTGGCCCAGTGGTTTAGAAAGAAGATGCTTAACTCATTACCACACGAGAAAATTTTGGACCGGTCCAAATAGAAAGCATTTGCAGACGACAAAATAACGGTGACTGAAAAATAGAAATTTGTTCTGGGAAGGGTAGAAAACACTGTGGGAAAAGGAGAAAATGCTGATTAACAGCATTTTCTCCTTTTCCAACAGTGTTTTAAAAAGGTTTCTTTCTCAGGGGCATCAAAAGTAGGGATTGAGTGGTAATGGGTTAAAGAAATTCTGGACGACAGAAGACACACGACGGACAACAGACACCGGACAATGGGCGATCACAAAAGCTCACCATGAGCACTTCGTGCTCAGGTGAGCTAAAAACAGATGGTGTAGATCAGAGTTCAGACTGCATGTTTTGTGCTGTCTGATCTCGTTCTAACTGTAACTGCCCACAAAAGAATCTTATCATTTACAGCAAGGAGAGAGTCAACTCTTTATCCAAATGACAAATTTTTGGACTGGACCAAATTCAAAACATCTGCAGACAACATATTAAATCTTGGTAATATGATGATTTCTAAATGATAGGATTGAAAATATTGTTGGAAAAATAGAAAATGCTGGTTACCAGCATTTTCTCCCTTTCCCACAATGTTTTCTACAGGCTTTCCCAGGGTCGTTAAAAGTCAGAAATGTATTGTTTAGTAATATATGTAGGTTAGGGCAGACATTTAATGCGTATAAAAATATGATACCTTGTTCTCTGTACACACCAAGAGTCTTCGAGAACAGCATAATCAACACGCAACTTCTTCAGATTCTCTTTCACCTCTCTCACAGGTTTTCTGCTGTACATGCTGTATACCAGCTTTGTACGCTCCCTGGAACACAATATCATTGCTGTTAGCTTCACGGTTTACAAAGAAAATATTGAGGTTATGTTATAGCTCTGTCCTTACCGTCATGGTGCCAAACTTTGACATTGTCTCGTATCCCTGTCATTATTAAGCTCTTTACCAGGTGAGGTAATTTTGGTCTGCTGAAATTGAACAAATTCTTACTTGTACGGGAAGAAAGCACTGAGGAAAAAGCAGAAAATACTCATTATGAGCAGTTTCTCTTTTTTTCACAGTGTTTTTAAATGCCTTCAACCTTGGAGTCGTAATAACCAGAGTTTATCTGGGAAAGGGTTAAGATATTCTTTTCAAACTTGGGCTAGTAGTCAGCTACCAAAATGGGAACCCATAACAGAAGGAAAAATATGCAAAAAAATATTTTTCAAAGGATAGAACATCATGGGAAAAGGAGAAAATGTTGGTTTCAGCATTATTTCGCCCTTCCACAAGGCATCCTGGCCTAGCCTGGGTTTGAACATTTGAACTTCTACCTACATCTGAAGGAAATAAAAAATGTTTACCTCAGACCAGCATCTTCATAGTGTGGATGATTGACAATTGGACGGCCAGTACTAAGCTTCACTGTAGCCATAGTTGGCATTGGACCAGCAAAAACAGCATCTAGTAAAACATAGTGAAAAAGTACACTGATTGACTCTTTATCAAACGACAAAATTTTAGACTGGTCCAAATTGAAAGCACTTGCAGACGACAAAATAAATGTTACTCAAAAATTGAAATTTGTTTTGTGAAGGGTAGAAAACATTGTGGGAAAAGGAGAAAATGCTGGTAACCAGCATTTTCTCCTTTTCGCACAATGTTTTCAAAAGGCTCCCATTTCGGGGTCGTAAAAACCAGGGATTGTTTGGTAAAGGGTTAACATTGAGGCTGAATACCTTGATTTCCCTATTAGAGTCACCAGCTTCTAATTAACACTCTCTGAGCTTTTTTCCTGCTGAAAATATCCTTGCAAATGACTAATCTATTAGTCCAGTTTAAAATACATCAGCCAAACAAGAGCGGCAAATTGTCGCAAGATACGCCCGTCTTACCCCAAGTTGTAAAGCTGGGGCATGCACCAGACAAAATTCAAGTATGAAAAACAACAAAGGGCAATAACTCAAAAATTAAGCAAGCAAGAGTTGTGATTTCGGTGCACTGCACTCCCCCTTGATGAGATCTATCCACCCATGAAATTTCATAACCCTAGCTAGTATAGTTTTAGAGATATGCTTCAGACAAAAATCAAGTATGAAAAACGACAAAGGGCAATAACTAAAAAATTAAGCATGCAAGAGTTATGATTCCTGTGCACTGCACTCCGCCTCGGTGAGATCTATCCACCCATGAAATTTCATAACCCTAGCTAGTATAGTTTTGGAGATATTCACCGGACAAAATTCAAATATAAAAAATGACAAAGGGCAATAAGTGAAAAATTAAGAAAGCAAGAGTTATGATTCTTGTGCACTGCACTCCCCCTCAGTGAGATCTATCCACCCATGAAATTTCATAACCCTAGCTACTATAGTTTTGGAGATATGCTCCGGACAAAATTCAAGTATGAAAAACAACAAAGGGCAATAACTCAAAAATTAAGCAAGCAAGAGTTATGATTCTTGTGTACTGCACTCCCCCTTAATAAGATCTATCCACCCATGAAATTTCATAACCCTAGCTAGTATAATTTGGAGATATGCTCCGGACAAAATTCAAGTATGAAAAACAAGAAAGGGCAATAACTCAAAAATTAAGCAAGCAAGAGTTATGATTCTTGTGCACTGCACTCCCCCTTGATGAGATCTATCCACCCATGAAATTTCATAACCCTAGCTAGTATAGTTTTGGAGATATGCTCCGGACAAAATTCAAGTATGAAAAACAAGAAAGGGCAATAACTCAAAAATTAAGCGAGCAAGAGTTATGATTCCTGTGCACTGCACTCCGCCTCGATGAGATCTATCCACCCATGAAATTTCATAACCCTAGCTTGTATAATTTTGGAGATATGCTCCGGACAAAGAACTGGACGCCGCCCGCCCGCCCGCCCGCCCGCCACGGGTGATCCCATAATACGTCCCGTCTTCGACGGGCGTATAAAAAATTAACAATATTGATCTATACCTAAATACATCACAAATCATCGCTATTAACACCTGACAGACAAAAAAAGCATACACTTTCATTATTATTATCTTCCTACAACATTAAACTTGTTAACTTACTTGCAATAACTTTTAGAAGTGTACCAAAGAAGAGCTTTTATAAACTTAACAATTACTTCGATCATTACTTCATAATCATGACACTTCAGATTGTCATTAACATTTCAGAGGAGATGTAAGCATTGAATAACCTAGAATATATATCCAAGTCATTAAGTGCTTGCATCAGCATTGAATTTTTATGAACAAACATTAAATTATGGATTAATTGCTTTAACTTTTTACCATACAATCCAAACTTTTAATGACCCTGAAAAAGAAAGCCTTCAAAAACTTCGTGGGAAAAGGAGAAAATGCTGGTAATCAGCATTTTCTCCTTTTCCCCCAATTATTTCTATCCTTTCCAAATAAAATTCCAATTTTTGATTCACATTTATTTGGTCGTCTGGGAATGCTTTCAATTAGGACTAGTCCAAAATTTTGTTGTTAGGTAAAGAGTTTTAAAGATGAAATAAAGCTAACATAAATTCTTATCCTAGATATACAACCCAAATTATTGCCATTTTATAATTGCTTTTGTCTATAGTGTTTCAGCCAAGCGAACAGTGTAGATCAAAGATCAGGCTGCATGTTTTGTGTAGCCTGATCTTGATATACAATGGTCACAAAAGCAACTTAAGTCTTTACCAAACAATCCTGAGTTTTTATGACCCTGAGGAAGATGCCTTCTGAAAACATGTGGGAAAAGGAGAAAATGCTGGTAACCAGCATTTTCTCCTTTTCCAACAATGTTTTCTTCTCTTCCCAACTCAGATTTAAGCTTTTGAGACACATTAATTTTGTTAACAAGTTAACAATTTACCCCACAATCCCGACTTTTAACACCCCCTGTGAAGGAAGCCTTTAGAAAACATTGTGGGAAAAGGAGACTGGTAACCAGCATTTTCTCCTTTTCCCACACTATTTTCTACTCTTCCCAATCCCAATTTCAACTTTAAAGACACACTGATTTAAGGCACACTTTAAAGACACACTTAAGGCAACTTAGGTCTTTACCAAACAATCCTGAGTATTTATGACCCTGAGGAAGATGCCTTCTGAAAACATGTGGGAAAAGGAGAAAATGCTGGTTACCAGCATTTTCTCCTTTTCCCACAATGTTTTCTTCTCTTCCCAACTCAGATTTGAACTTTTGAGACACATTAATTTTGTCATCTGCCAATGGTTCCAATTTGGACTAGTCTGAAATTATGTCATTCGGTAAAGATTTAACCCTTTACCACACAATCCCGACTTTTAACACCCCCTGTGAAAGAAGCCTTTCGAAAACATTGTAGGAAAAGGAGACTGGTAACCTGCATTTTTCTCCATTTCCCACTTTGTTTTCTACTCTCCCCAACCCAGATTTAAACTTTTGAGACACATTATTTTTGTCGTCTGTAATTGCTTTCAATTTGAACTAGTCTGAAATCATATCATTTGGTAACGAGTTAAGGAGTGTAAGGAATCCCAGACCTAAAGGAAAACCTTCAAGTTTCTGTACAACAACCATGATGATGAAGATAACAATAGGTCTATGACAGTACCTAAACTTTTTTCTAGCCCATTACCACACATCCCTACTTTTGACCATGAGAAAAAAGCTGTTAGAAAACATTGTTGGTAAAGGAGAAAATGCTGGTAACTAGCATTTTCTCCTTTTCCCACAATGTTTTCCACCCTTCACAAAACAAATTTCGAAGTTCCAGTCACTTTTATTTTGTCATTTGCAAATGCTTTTAATCTGGACATGTCTGAATTTTTGTCGTTTGGTAATGTGTTTAAAAATAGTCAAGCTACCAAGCCTTACTTTTGGGTGTTTTGGCTATAATCCATTCCACCAGCTCTTCCTGCGGGATATTACTAAACTCTCCCATGATGCTCCACTGGTGCTGAAGATTTGCGATACCCTGATAGGACATACACGCTAATATCACAGTGATAACTGCATAGTGCTTCTCTCGACCTCCAATCCAACCAAAAAACTAGGGAACAACGAGAAAATAAATATACAGTAAAAGCATATGCTTATATCATCCACATCCAATCCCCCCTCCCTTTCCTCTCCAAAAATGACAAAATGTGAGACCATGGTATATATAGAATGAACTGAATTGCTGCAAAAAGCTTGGACAAATAATACTATAC
Source organism: Tridacna crocea (assembly GCA_943736015.1). Lineage (NCBI taxonomy): Eukaryota > Metazoa > Mollusca > Bivalvia > Cardiida > Cardiidae > Tridacna > Tridacna crocea. The sequence continues at coordinate 26,478,809 of OX031069.1, forward strand.
TCCAACTACGGTAGTTTTGCAATACCCGCAGATAATATACAGGCTAATATCGATGCATATTTACCAAAAACTAATGAACTGGAATATTTCTATGAATCCTTTGCCATACAATCACCAGTTAAAAAGACTGTGAGAAAGAGGTCTTTTTAACTCTTTACCAAACGACAAAATTTTAGACTTGTCCAAACTGAAAGCATTTGCAGACAACAAAATTAGCGTAACTCAAAAATTGACATTTGTTCTGGGAGGATGGAAAACATTGTAGGAAAAGGAGAAAATGCTGGTAACCAGCATTTTCTCCTTTTCCCACAATGTTTTTAGAAGACTTCTTTTCCAGGGTCGTGAAAACCAGGAATTGTTTGGGAAAGGGTTAAAACATTGTGGATAAGGGAGGAAATGCTTATTAACCAGCATTTTCTCCTACTTACAAAATGTTAACTACTATTTCAGAGAAAATCATTTGAGCCCCTTTAGTTTGTTGTCTGAAAATGCTTTCAATATGGGTGAACTTTGAATTTTTGCATGTGGTAAAGAGTGAAGAGGATGCAAGCTAAACATTATTATTGTAAAGTTGTTTCTACCAGAATACGTTACACAGCCCTAGACATGTTAACTCATTACCAAACGACAATTTTTTAGACTGGTCCAAATGGAAAGCATCTGCAGACGACAAAATAAAAGTGACTGAAAATTTGAAATTTGTTTTGTGAAGGGTAGAAAACATTGTGGGAAAAGGAGAAAATGCTGCTTACCAGCATTTTCTCCTTTTCCCACAATGTTTTCAGAAGGCTTCTTTCTCAGGGGCGTCAAAAGTAGAGATTGTGTGGTAATGGGTTAACCTAGAACCCTACTGCACACTCTGTGCAGTCATATCTTGAACTGTCCTAGTCTGCAACAGCAATTTAAGTCTTCTCCATTGTTGTAAGGGTTAGAGAATTCACTGAGGTAATCTCCTGAAACAACTTTACTGTAAATGCCTCATTTCTTAACCCTTCAGCCCCAAATGACAGAATTTTGGTCTTATCCAAATTAAAAGTATTTGCAGGTGACACTTTCCATAAGATTCAAATGGTGCAATCTTTCTTTGAATCGATTACCAGCATTTTCTCCTTTTCCCTTAATGTTTCAGGATTCTTTCTCAGGGTTCTTAAATCTGAGGCGCATTGCATTACATTTTTACCAGCTATCAATGGCTGAAAGTAATAACTAAAACTAAAACTGAAACATATATTTTTTCATCACCCTTTCACACACAATCCCGACTTTTAACGACATAGAGAAAGCAAGCTTTTGAAAGCATTGTGGGAAAAGGAGAAAATTCTGGAGACAAGCATTTTCTCCTTTTCCTACAATGTTTTTAACCCGTTCAAAAGCAATCATTATCATTTACAAAAAACATGTTACTTCTCCTGTTTGAATTCCCTTAACCAATTACCACAATCCCTACTTTTGACGACCCTGAGAAAGAAGCCTGTAGAAAACATTGTGGAAAAAGGAGAAAATGCTGGTAGCCAGCATTTTCTCCTTTTCCCACAATGTTTTCTACTCTTCACAAAACAAATTTTTAAATTTCAGTCACTTTCATTTTGTCGTCTGCAAATGCTTTCTATTTGGACAAGCCTAAAATATTGCTGTTTGGTAATGAGTTAATGAGGACAAGTCTGAAACTTTGTTGTGTATTAAAGGGTTAACATGGAGAACGTACACATCCAAGATAACACTGTGCATTTTGTTATTACAGACGATGGAAGACTAAAAATTCACTTCCTACCAGAATGTCACAGTAGAGTTGTGAGTTCTACAATACATTAGATACTTACATGTTTTGAAGCCAACAAGGATGCTACAAGACACATGTGGGGAGTCCAAAACAGTTTTAATCTCATTATGATCACAGCCATCAGGAAAAATGCCATTAACTGAAATAGGTGGTAAACAACCTGCAAAATATACAGAAGTTATGCATTCATTAAAAATCATTACCAAACAACAAAATTTTAGGTTTGTCCTAATTGCATTTGCAGACAACAAAATAAAAGTGACTGAAAATTTGAATTTGTTCTGTGAAGGGCAGAAAACATTGTGGGAGAAGGAGAAAATGCTGGCTGGTAACCAGCATTTTCTCCTTTTCCCACAATGATTTCTATAGGCTTCTTTCTCAGGGTCGTAAAAAGTAGGGATCATGTAGTAATGGGTTAACCCTTCACCACACAATCCCTTCTTTTAACATCCATGAGAAAGATGCCTTTTGAAAATATTGTGGGAAAAGGAGAAATGCTGGTAATCCCTCCTGTTCTGCCCTGTTTCCACACTGTTTCCTAACCTATCAATGGCAATTTGTTTTATTCAAGCCATCTTTAATTTGTCATCTGCAAATACTTTCAATTTGGGCAACTCTTAAAATATTGCTTTTTATTGCTAAAGTGTAAAACAACAAAGGTTTTTGAAAAACATACACTTATGACAATGCTGAAAGTTGGTCTCGCTCTTCAATCTGTAGATTTCTAATAATAGATTTTCTAATAATATTTCAAGTTATTCTTCAGATACATTAAAGTGATAAAAAGAATCTGACACTTGTTGGCATTTGAGATTAAATTGCCTTATAATCACCAGAGAAAAATCTTATCATCCTCACTAAAGGCTCACTAAATAATATTTCTCTAAACTTGCTTAACCCTTTACCACACAATCCCGACTTTTGAAGCCTTTTGAAAACATTGTGGGAAAAGGAGAAAATGCTGGTTACCAGCATTTTCTCCTTTTCCAACAATGTTTTCTTCCCTTCCTTAAACAAATTTCAATTCTTTATTCACATTAATTTTGTCCTCTGCAAATGCTTTTAATACGGACCTGTCTAAAATTTTGTCGTCTGGTAAAAAATCAACTCATTACCAAATGACAAAACTTTAGTTTTGTCCAAATTGAAAGCATTTGCAGATGACAAAATAAAAGTGACTGAAAATTTGAAAATTGTTTTGTGAAGAGTAGAAAACATTGTGGAAAAAGGAGAAAATGCTGGTTACCAGCATTTTCTCATTTTCCCACAATGTTTTCTAAAGGCTTCTTTCTCAAGGGCCTCAAAAGTAGGGATTGTGTGGTAATGGATTAATACAGTTTTATCTTGAATGCATAACTTATTTCAGATCCTATTTATACCATTTTCTTCCGACTCAATTTGCAGTGAACGAGTCTGAAATATTTCTTTACAACATACAAATTATCTACAAATCCACCTGAAAGCCATCTTGGTCCATATTCACTAAACATTTCTGAAGAACACTCTTAGTCTTATTCTTCAGAATTTATTTTGTTAATGTGAAAGTAATAGCATTTCCTAAACAAAATGGTTTAGCCAATTAGAAATTCTGTTACTTCACCAAATTGTTTAGCCAATCACAAAGTCTGTTACTTTCAAAGTTAGAAAATCTTGAAGAGTAAGACAAAGAATGTTCTTCAGAATGGTTGGTGAGTACGGACCCAGATCTCTTAAACTAGATAACAACAGTTACTGCAGTCATAAAAATCAAAATATGGTTCAAATGAAAAAAATATGTGATTAGTTATAACATGATGTAGGAATAGAAGAAACTTCTGGAAACCTGCTCTATCTCTTTGACCAATACATCTGAAGGCAGTGTAACAGAAAGGGAAATTGTACATTTCAGACAATTTCTTCTTCTGCCTGATATGTTTGATAAAGTTGTCTGCGGCATGACGAAAATGTTTTTCTATACTAGATTAGGAACTTATAGGTCAATAAACAGACCACACCTCTGCATGGGGTTTCCTCCTGTGAGCTCTATCTTCTTTACTCTCTGAAGGGGAACCATCTGTACTTGCACTCAGGGCCTGTATTTCTCTCCGTAACAACTAGTACGAAAAATTAAAGACAATACTAGGAATACTATACAATCAGATACCGAGATATTCCCCAAAAGATAACTCTGAAACAACAACATCTTGGCTTTTACTATGTGATTGAAAATTTTGTTTTAGTTATTTAACCCTTTCCCAAGCCTTTTGGTAGCCAGCATTTTCTCCTTTTCCAACCATTTTTCTATCCTGCTGGCAACAAGTTGTCTGCAAGTGCTTTCAATTTGGACAAGTCTAAAATTTTGTCATTGGGTAAAGAGTTAACCCTTTATATAACGATAAAATATTAGGTTTGTTCAAATCGAAAGAATTTGCAGACGACAAAATAAAAGTGACTGAAAATTTGAAATTTGTTTTGTGAAGGGTAGAAAACATTGTGGGAAAAGGAGACAAGAGGGCCATGAGGGCTCTGAAATCGCTCACCTGAGTCTATTGACCAAACATGAACCATCTAGTTTCCCAGGGACCTAGTTTTTTATCTGACATTACCCATCATCATACACTTTTGAGATATCAATAAAACAAACATTCTGACCAAGTTTCATGAGCATTGGACTGAAAATGTGGCCTCTACAGCGTTCAAAAGGTTTATCTAAGATTTCACCAAGTGACCTAGTTTTGGACCCAACAATTACCCATTATCAAACTCTTTTGAGACATCATCAAAACAAACATTCTGACCAAGTTTGAAGAGTATCAGGCAGAAAATGTGGCCTCTAGAGTGTACACAAGGTTTTTCTAATATTTGACCCATTGACCTAGGTTTTGACTCCACATGACCTATTTTCAAAGTCATTCAAGGTATCACCAGGACAAATATTATGAAGAAGTTTAAGGAGTATCAGACTGAAAATGTGTCCTGCAGAGCATACACAAGGTTTTTATAACATCTGACCTATTGACCCAGTTTTTGACCAAACATGACCCATTTTCAAACCCATCCAAGATATTATCAAGGCAAACATTCTGACTAATTTTCAAGAGTGTTGGACTGAAAATTTGGCATCCAGAGCATATACAAGGTTTTTGTAAGATTTGACCTGGTGACCTAGTTTTGACCGGAAATGACCAATTTTCAAACTCGTCTGAGATATCATCAAGGCAAACATTCTGACCAACTTACAAGAGTTTTGGACTGAAAATGTCTCTAGAGGGTACACAAGGTTTTTCTAAGATGTGACCTAGTGACCTAGTTTTTGACCGAAAATGACCCATTTTCAGACTTGTCCGAGACATCATCAAGGCAAACATTCTGACCAACTTTCAAGAGTTTTGGACTGAAAATGTGTCCTCTAGAGTGTACACAAGGTTTTTCTAAGATCTGACCTAGTTTTTGACCCGACATGACACGTTTTCGATATTGTCTGAGATATCTTCAAGACAAACATTCTGAACAACTTTCAAGAGTTTTGGACTGAAAATGTGGCCTCTAAGTGTACACTAGGTTTTTCTAAGATTTGACCTAGTGACCTAGTTTTTGACCCGACATGACGTGTTGTCAGACTCATCAAAGATATCATCCAGACAAACATTCTGACCAACTTTCATGAGTATTGGACTGAAAATATGGCCTCTAGAGCATACACAAGGTTTTTCCAGAATTTGACCTAGTGACCTATTTTTTAACCCTGCATGACCCATTTTCCATCTTGTCCGAGATATCACCCAGGCAAACATTCCAACCAACTTTCATGAGTATTGGAATGACAATGTGGCCTCTAGAGCCTACACAAGGTTTTTCTAAGATTTGACTTAGTGACCTAGTTTTTGACATAACCCATTTTCGAACTCGCCCAAGATTTCATCGAGCCAAATAACCTGACCACTTTTCATGAGTATTGGACTGAAAATGTGGCCTCTAGAGTGTACACAAGGTAAAAGTTGACGACGGACTACGGACGACTGACGCCGGTCACAGCACTCTGAGCACTTAGTGCTCAGGTGAGCTAAAAATGCTGGTCACCAGCATTTTCTCCTTTTCCCACAATGTTTTCAAAAGGCTTCTTTCTCAAGGTCGTTAAAAGTCGGGATTGTGTGGTTTAGGGTTAATAGGATATATAAAAATCAAAATTGCATAAAACGTTCCTTTTCAGGCCATTATAAGCATGTATTAACGGGTAAGAAACAGGAGAAAATGTGAATTAATCAGTAAACTCACGCGCCATTAACACCTGGCTTTATACTATCAATATCCCCGATTCAGGCCTACCTTGTAAACAATGTTTGTCCATGTCAGATTTTTCCTAGACTCCAACAATCAAACTGTAGGAATTTGTACCATATTGGATCCTTTTCATGGCATGTCTTTGATGATATTAGTACACATGAATTAACCCTAAAATAATTCTAAAAATTGTTTGTGGTGTAAGTAAATCAAAACAATTTCTGACTTACCTGGAACACTACCACAATTAACACTGTAATCACAGCTGGACCTAGCAGTGTTTTGCTGATCTTTACTGGTGTCTGAACAATGAAATAAGTGAATTATTATAACAACTGAAAGAAATATATTTAGGAAAATCTAATATCTATATGATTCAACTCTTTACCATACAACAAAATTTTAGACTTGTCCAAATTGACAGCTTTTATACAAGAAAAAATAAATGACTCAGAAATTGAAACTTGACTTATTAAGAGCAGGAAACATTGTGATAAAAGGAGAAAATGCTGGTTACCAGCATTTTCTCCTTTTCCCACAATGTTTAGTCATCTTCAAATGCATTGAATTCATACTTAAGATTTCTTTTGTTATTTTAAAAAAATTAACCTTTAACCACATAATCCAGACTTTTAAAAACCATGAGCAAGATAGTTTTTGAAACAAGATGTCTGTTTGTTAAACAGCCATTCCCTCCAACTGCCACATTGATACAGGAAGTGGCACAGTTCATAAACTGATATCAAAACATGGGTTCGACTTTGATGCTAACTATGTCCCTGATAATACACAAATGAAATGTTGAAGTCACAAGTTGAGCCACATACGATGATTTTTGAGACACTTAAATTTTTTTTAGCACATGGCTCAAGTGGCGAACGGCAGCACAGACCATGAATCATCTGGTGGTCACTGTGACCCTTTCACGGATTAACCTTAAAATCGGTAAGGACCATTTACACTCCAAGATGAATATCTCTACAGAATTTGAAGGACCTAGGTCAATTTTTTGTGTAGTTATCATCTGGACAAGGTTTGGTCTTTATATCATTAAGTTGAAGGCCACTGTGACCTTGACCTTTGATGGATTAATCTCAAAATCAATAGGGATCACCTACACTCCAAGACTAATGTCTGTGCCAAATCTGAAGAACCTAGGTCAATTCTGTGTCTAGCTATCATTCAGAAAAAAGGTTCGGTCTATATATCAACATGTTGACAGTCACTGTGACCTTGACCTTTCACCAATTGACCTCAAAATCAATAGGGATCATCTACACGTCTTTAAAAATGTGTGTGCCAATTTTGACAAACTTATGTCAATTCTGTGGCTAGTTAGCATCCAGACAAGGTTTGGTTTATATATGGATATGTTGATGGTCACTATGACCTTGAACTTTGATCGTTTGACCTCAAAATCAATAGGGATCATCTACAATCCGAGATGCATGTTTGTGCCAAATTTGACAAACTTAAATCAATTCTGTGTCTAGTTATCATCTGGACAAAGTTTGGTCTATATATCAAAACGTTGACAGTCACTTTAACCTTGACATTTGACAGATTGGTGAGTTAAAGGCCATTGTGACCTTGACTTTTGATGGATTAATCTTAAAATTGATAGGAATCATTTACACTTCGAGATACATGTCTGTGCAAAATTAGATGAACCTAGGTCAATTCTGTGTCTAGTTATCATCTGGACAAGGTAAGGTCTACCGACCTACCGACAATAGCAAAGCAAATATACCCCCACTTTGTTGAACGGGGGCATAAAAATTGTAGGAAGAGAAGAAAATGCTGGTGTCCAACATTTTCTACTTTTCCCACAACATCTACCCTTCCTAATACTAAAGTCAATTTCTGAGTGTCACTGACTTTGTTATATGCATATGCTTTTAATTTAGATAGGTTAAAAATATTTTTATTTTCGAAAGAATAAAACTAGTAGCTATCATGGCTAAATTAGTTAAGACAAAAAAAAAAAAATCTTAACTCTTTTCAGTGGCAAACAAATAAACTCTTCCTCTTTTGACAGCTCTGAATACAATTCACTGAGATTTACAAACATGTTGATTGTATAGGCTTTACTACATAAGCAAAAGGTACAGATCAAAGGTCAGATTGCATATTTTGTGCAGTTTAATCTTGATCTATGAAATCTACAAAAGTCAATGGCTTTGCCTATGGTGCCAAAAGGGTTAAAAGCTCACCTCTTTCTCCATGAAGTCAAATTCAGCTGCACACGTATATAACATCGTATGAAAATTTTTGTAGTCAGAGAATTTACTTCTAAAGATGTCTCCAATATGAGCCTGAAATAACACAGATCTGGATCAGTTGGGGTATTCCTGGTGCGATGAATTTATCTATCAAACTACGTTTGGCTTGCGACATGCGAAAAGGGGTATTCAGACATTTGCGTAAAGTGTTGTCCGGATCAGCATGTCCATTCCGCACAGACTAATCCCAAACGACACTTTCCCTTTTTTATGTAATTTTCTGTTTTGCCCAAGCCTACTGTAGAACAAAATGTAATGTAGATGTAAAGTGTCATCTCGGATTAGCCTGCGCGTACTGAGCAGGCTGATCCAAGACGACACTTTACGCAAATGTCCCAAAGCCCCTTTTCGTGTATTACAAGCCATATATGTATCTTTTAACCCTTTACTCCATAGATACTCATTTCTACGCATTGCTTGTAGGAGCCTTTGGAAAACATTGTGGCAAAAGGTGAAATTGCTCGTGACGAGCAATTTCACCTTTTGTCACAATGTTTTCTATGCTATCAAAAGGTGTCATATACACTTAAGAAACAGCTTCATCCTTGCTGTTATTTAGGGTCAATTAGAGATACCATAGAAATGCCTTATGGGGTAAAGGCTTAACTAATTCATTTTGGTGTGATAGGAATTGATTTTGTAGTACTTTTTGCTTCCTAATCTTCATTTAACCCTTTACCAGATGACAAAAAAGTTTTAGCCAAATTCAAAGCATAAAAAATTATACAGATGACAATTTCAATGTGGGGACAATGGTGCAATTTTTCTTTGATAGGGTAGAAAACATTGTGGGAAAAGGAGAAAATGCTGTTATTAGCAATTTTTCCTTTTTTGCACAATGTTTTCAAAAGCTTTTTTCCCCAGGGGTGTTAAAAGTTGACATCGTATGGTAAAGGGATTCACTGAATTTTCCAAAAGTCTTGTTAGTAAAATTGTCCATGTGTACCTGAGGATTATCTTACTTAAATGGAATGCTACATTCCGAGTTTCTGAGTGGTCCAATCAAGTTGAGTTTCATTTTCAAAGAGTTATCTATCGGGTGGTACTATTGGGTGAGACTGAAGGTTGAATTAATGCAAACCTCTTTATACACATAAACATTTTACACAAACTACAAGCCCTGATTCAACCATACAGAGTTTCAGTGTGGTAATATTCCTTTTTCATTCTCTTTCTCTTTACATTCTCTTTATAACAGTAGGAAAACATATCAAAAGAAATATCACAAACACAACCTCTTTACTTTTCTTTTTACATCTATTTTTTGCTAATAAGGGCAATTATGTGTGCACAGTGCTTTCTTCAAATGAAATATGTTATTGTTTATCTATTCAATGTAGCCAAATACAGACTAGTTGTAAAAATTACATAAATATTGGTAAAAATTGACATCATTAGTGATACAAATATTGACCATGTCATGAGAAATGACAGTCACCAGCTAAAAATTCTATGAATATCAATGGTATGTCATACATAAAAGTAATAACATTCACTGGTACATCATAGATAGAGGATATTTGTGTGTTTTGGGGAATGATCGAAATTTATTTCGAGTGAACATCATTAGTAATATTTTCAAAGTGGCACAGCCACGAGTTAAAATACTACCAATGGTGTTCATGAGATGAAGTAGATTTCAATCTTTCACTGAAAAAAAAAAAAGATTCTGTTTAGTTCATGCTTTTGACACTTTCTGGGAGGAGCTTTTTCAAAATTCAGTACAGTACTTTTCAGTTATTCCTCGGGGCTTACCTTGTAAAGTCAAGTTCCACTTTTTGAGAGACATTTGTTTTGTCTGCAAATGCTTTCAATTTTGACAAGTCTAAAATTTTGACGTTTGGTAAAAATTTAAATACTTACATCATCAGCTATATTTAGAACTTTGGAGATAAAATATTTGAATCCAAGTGTTCCAATACCTAGTAACAGCCCTTGTATTCCCTATAATGAAACAATTAGAAATAATTTTCATTTAGCACTAATTTTTGTACATTTCATGGTAGTTAAATGCACAAATTCAAGATTTTTCTAAAAGATTGGTTCGTGATCCTCTTTAGACTGTTGGGTTCAACTTTTTTGATAACAAATATGCAAATGTTACTAATACGAACATGTATACACACTGTTTATCCAACAGAAACTTATTTTCATCTTTTTAATACCTTACAATCCTTGCAAAACTTGTTCATCAGAGTTTACATATCAGTTTTATTAGCTCTTTACAAAACCACAAAATTTTAGACTGGTCCAAATTGAAAGCACTTGCAGAGGACAACACAGAGAAAACTAAAAAAAAAAATTGAAATTTGTTTCCAGCAGGGTAGAAAATATTGTGGAACAAGAGCGGCAAATTGTCGCAAGATACGCCTGTCTTACCCCAAGTTGTAAAGGTGGGGCATGCACCGGACAAAATTCAAGTATGAAAAACAACAAAGGGCAATAACTCAAAAATAAAGCAAGCAAGAGTTGTGATTCCTGTGCACTGCACTCCCCATGGATGAGATCTATCCACCCATGAAATTTCATAACCCTAGCTACTATAGTTTTGGAGATATGCTCCGTACAAAAATCAAGTATGAAAAACGACAAAGGGCAATAACTCAAAAATTAAGCAAGCAAGAGTTATGATTCTTATGCACTGCACACACCCTCGGTAAGATCTATCCAGCCATGAAATTTCATAACCCTAGCTAGTATAGTTTTGGAGATATGCTCCGGACATAATTCAAGTATGAAAAACAACAATGGGCAATAACTCAAAAATAAGCGAGCAAGAGTTATGATTCCTGTGCACTGCACTCCCCGTCAATGAGATCTATCCACCCATAAAATTTCATAACCCTAGCTAGTATAGTTTTGGAGATATGCTCCGGACAAAATTCAAGTATGAAAAACGACAAAGGGCAATAACTCAAAAATTAAGCAAGCAAGAGTTATGATTCCTGTGCACTGCACTCCCCCTCGGTGAGATCTATCCACCCATGAAATTTCATAACCCTACCTACTATAGTTTTGAAGATATGCTCCGGACAAAATTCAAGTATGAAAAACGACAAAGGGCAATAACTCAAAAATTAAGCAAGCAAGAGTTATGATTCCTGTGCACTGCACTCCCCGTCAATGAGATCTATCCACCCATGAAATTTCATAACCCTAGGTAGTATAGTTTTGGAGATATGCTCCGGACAAAATTCAAGTATGAAAAACAACAAAGGGCAATAACTCAAAAATTAAGCGAGCAAGAGTTATGATTCTTGTGCACTGCACTCCCCGTCAATGAGATCTATCCACCCATGTAATTTCATAACCCTAGCTAGTATAGTTTTGGAGATATGCTCCGGACAAAATTCAAGTATGAAAAACAACAAAGGGCAATAACTCAAAAATTAAGCGAGCAAGAGTTATGATTCTTGTGCACTGCACTCCCCCTCGATGAGATCTTTCCACCCATGAAATTTCATAACCCTGGCTAGTATAGTTTTGGAGATATGCTCCGGACAAAATTTAAGTATGAAAAACAACAAAGGGCAATAACTCAAAAATTAAGCGAGCAAGAGTTATGATTCTTGTGCACTGCACTCCCCCTCGATGAGATGTATCCACCCATGAAATTTCATAACCCTAGCTAGTATAGTTTTGGAGATATGCTCCGGACAAAGAACTGGACGCCGCCCGCCCGCCCGCCCGCCACGGGTGATCCCATAATACGTCCCGTCTTCGACGGGCGTATAAAAAGGAGAAAATGCTGCTTACCAGTGTTTTCTCCTTTTCCCACAATGTTTTCATCGGGCTTATATCCCAGGATGGTAAAAACCAGGGATTGTTTGATAAAAGGTTAAAGAAGTTGACTAAAATTATATGACACAAAGCTTGGCTGGCGTCATATACATTTCAGTTATCAAGTTGCATATAAATGACAATATATATACCTAAATATGAGATTCTATTTATCACATAAAACCAATGATAGACAAACATGTATTTTTTCATCTTCAACTGTAGCCTATATGTCATTCACAGGTCCATTTTTACACATGTAGTTTGGTTTAAAATGTGAACCTACAATTTAATATAGCTCTGTAACATTTAAATCGGAAGTAGAGTGAAGTACTATACTGAGAGTCAATTGAAATATTTTTACAATGTTGTAAACTTTAAATACTTTTCTCTGCATTTCTTGTTGCTATAGAACATGAAAAACATAACATTTTCTTCACATATATGTCCCAGAAATAACAATACCATTTTCCTGTGAAATGGCAAAGCAGTTCCTTTTCAAAAATAGGTTACACATGGATAGTTTAAAAGATGAAAGATAGAAATACAGAGTCAAAGACACTAATCCTTTTCCACACTATTCCAAGTTTTAGCAATTCTAATGATGAAACCATCTGAAAACATTTGCAGGAAATGAAGGCAATCCTAGTAAATAGAAGTTCTGCCATTTCAAACCATGTTTTCTACCCTCCCAAAGAAAAATTTATAATCTGAGCCATTTTTAATTTGTCATCTGCAAAAGCTTTCAATTTGGACAAGTCTAAGATTTTATAATTTCTGTCATAAATCCTCTCTGGCCAATGTTTCATAAAACCTTATTTAAAAGTCTTGATCATTTGCTTAACTCATTACCAAACAACAAAATTTTAGGGTTGTCCAAATCGAAAGCATTTGCAGATGACAAAATAAGAATGACTAAAATTTGAAATTTGTTTTGTGAAGAGTAGAAAACATTGTGGGAAAAGGAGAAAATGCTGGTCACCAGCATTTTCTCCTTATTCCCACAATGTTTTCTAAAGGCTTCTCTCTCAGGGTTGTCAAAAGTAGTAATTGTATGGTAATGGGTTAAGGGCTTGTATCATTTACTCACCCATATTATTACTCTAACTTTGACTCTTTCTATCACAGGTTCTAATAATACTATTGCCTGAAAAAGAAATCAAAAAACGTTGCTTCAGCCAATTACTTACCTTCCCTAATTTTCTCAGTATGCAAATGAATAAAACTACTATAGTAAGTAATTGTATCTGATTGTCTATTATAGATTGGGTTAAAAATATCATAGGAGACATCAGTCAGAATACCTCAAACAGTAAGGCACAGATTTAATGTTTGAACACTTGAAGGTATAATATTATGTTCCATTCCCATGGCTAGCTGATCAGAATTGCTGTTAGTTTTGTGATGAAACTTTAAATCTATGTTCCCTGTGATGGTTCTATACACTAAGCATGAAAACAATTAATCTAGGGATGGTTTCGAGCTGTATCTTGCATTATTCCATTTACATAACATGACTGACAACTTCCGCAGGAGGCTGGGATGGAAGGTTTGCCCATTATGAGTAACACTTATCAACTACTTTGACCCATAACCACACAATCCCTACTTTTGACACCCCTGAGAAAGAAGCCTTCAGAAAACATTGTGGGAAAAGGAGAAAATGCTGGTAACCAGCATTTTCTCCTTTTCCCACAATGTTTTCTACCCTTCACACACAAAAGAAATCAAATTTTCAGTCACTTTTATTTTGTCATCTGCAAATGCTTTCAATTTGGACCAGTCTGAAATATTTTGTCGTTTGGTAATGAGTTAATAGAACTCAAAACTCATTTCAAATGGAAGCTTAAATCTGTCTTTATCCAATCACTTTTGCCAGTTGCTTTCTCAAGTAATCCTCTCACTGTAGCAGTTCATCTTAACCTTTATCCTGCAAATCAAAGTGTAATTTTCGATTTGATAGTAAATACACAAATATTACTTTTTCAAAGTTTAGTTTATGGAAAAAATAATACCTCCTTATTGGACAGTGTAGATTCAAGATCAGACTGCATGTTCTGTGCAATCTGATCTTGATCTACACTGTCCACAAAATGGTCAGTGAGTCACACTTAGCAGCCTGAGACTTAAGTTGAGCCTATAAAATATATATGTTCTGCGCAATGTAAGAATCGGGAAATCCGGAATTGTCCTGCGCAAAGTAGGAATTCCTACTTTGTCCGCCGATTCCGGAATTGTACGGGACAATTCTAGAATTGCGCAAGGGAGATATATCGTATTGTGGTCAGATATGGTCTGTGCGCAAAGTAGGAATTGGATTGGACAAAGTAAGAATTCAAAGCTGAGAGCAAAGTGAGAATAGTCTAGATATGTTGCAAAGGTTTCAGATTCTGGTAATCATGATTCTCTTTTCGTTGTTTCGTGCATCTTAAACTGATGCCTATACTTTACATAGATTTTTGATAACTCTATTATTCTATGAACTGGGTTTATTCGGTTTCCATGGGACAGAGGTTTTCACGATATACAATAAAATGCATGGTATCTTATTTGCAAAATTTATTGACTGATTGTATGGTGTCTAACGCCCTTCATAACATCATTTCAGTTATATCATGGCAGCCAGTACACCCATCCATGCTTTTCTGGGGTATCTTTACCATTACAATATTAACGGTAAGAAAATGATGAAAAATGAAAAAAAAAAACAAATTAACTTTGTCTGCCATTCCTACTTTGCGCAGGGAAACAATAAATTCTCACTTTGTCCCAATTCCTACTTTGCGCAGGGACAATTCCGGAATTGATCTGTGCCAGGTAAGAATTCTTACTTTGTCCGATAAAGTGAGAATTCCTACTTTGCGCAGGACAATTCCGGCATTGTCCCGATTCCTACTTTGCGCAGAACATTATATATATTTTTTTTCCCCGATATGCATTTATCACAAAATGGAGAGAGAACAAACACTGACTTACACTTATTGTCACAAGCCCTGAGAAAAAGAATGAAGTCAGCAACATCTCGTTACCAAACAGCAGCAGGAAACTCACAAAAAACCCAACCTAAAATACATATCAGCATCATCTCAAAACTGTCCAAACAATATCTGAACCATGCTTAACTCTATATCAAATGACCAAGTTTTAGACCAGCCCAAATTGACCACATTTTGCACAAAATAAACTAGAGCTGTCACTGAATGTGACTTAATAACCCCACCATCGCTTTGACAGAAACATGTAATTACTAGTATTTTGTACACAGACGGACACACTGACACACAGACGGATGCCATACAAAGACACACACGGACAGACAAGCTGATCCCAGTATACCCCCGAAAACATGGGGGGTATAATAAGTTTGACTCAAAAATTGAAATTTGTCATATAAAGGGTAGAAAGTGCTGGTAACCAGCATTTTCTCCTTTTCCCACAATGTTTTCAAAAGGCTTCTTTCTTGGGGTTGTTAAAAGTTGTGACTGTTTGGTATAGAGTTGTTGTACTTCTAAGCGTTCCTATGCTGAAATTAAATTTTACATTGTTATTATGTGTTAATTTGAAAATCTGACATAATTTACATGTTTGGCCACAAAATTTCACTATAACGCTGTTAATTCTCAATCAATACTTCTATTTTTATAGTGCCTGTTTGATTAAGATACAGAGTGTGTGTGTGTGTGGGGGGGGGGGGGGGCACAAGAGAGGGGTGGCAGAGAGGTCAATGAAGTTATTCCAAAGAAATTACAAAAGATTCAAAATTCAACAAAATGGCATACCCATAATATTACATGAAACCATAATTACATGGTCAATGTCATTGCAGCCATATCACAGTTGCCAGTGTACTGTTTCGTGTGATTGTGGAGTTTCCTTTACCAGTCATCTGCACAAAAACATTTCCAAGCAACTGGCTCCTTCTACACCTAGACAGTGCCATCACACTGCTCAGCAATTTGGGGACGTAATAATTTGATCTGAATGAGAGGAAACAATCCTGTCTCAATGGCCATCATCAAAGCCTAACTGACTAAGCCTTAATTCAACATGAACCCTTTACTCCATAGACACTCATTTCTACGCATTGCTTGTAGGAGCCTTTGGAAAACATTGTGGCAAAAGGTGAAATTGCTCGTCACGAGCAATTTCACCTTTTGTCACAAAGTTTTCTATGCTTTCAAAAGGTCTCATATACACATAGGAAATGGCTTCATCCTTGCTGTTATTTAGGGTCAATTACAGATACCATAGAAATGCCTTATGGGGTAAAGGTTTAAAACCACCAAAGTTACAAGACCTATACATTACAGACTAAACAACACGGCTCACTATACCTAAAGTTGGGTAGGTAAGGAAACATACTCACCCCTTGTCCACAGAGAAACACTTTCATCTTGTGAGAGCCAATGTAACCCAGAACATAGGTGGCAAACATGGCCACTGTTTGTGTCAGAAGAGCAAACTGGGCAAACTGAAAAGATAACAGAGTAAAGGCTATGGTCTTGTATAGTGGTAACTCATTGCCACACAATCCTGACTTTAAACAAACCTGAGAAAGAAAGCTTTTGAAACCATTGTGGGAAAAGGAGAAAATGCTGGTGACCAGCATTTTCTCCTTTTCCCTCAAAGTTTTATAATCTTTCTAAAATCATTTTCAATTCTGAAAGCCATATTATGCTGGTGACCAGCATGCTTTGCTTTTCCCACAATGCTTTATACTCTTTCTAAAATTAATTTCAATTCTGAAAGCCATGTTTTTCCTGTTGTCTACTATTTTTTTTTTAAACTTTTGTCTCCTGTAAAATCTTTGTTGTTTGGTAAAGAGTTAAGCAGTCTAAGGGTAGTACAGTAAAAATTGTAATCACCTACCTGCCATGGTAACATAAAACTTATGGTTGCCAAAGCGATGAAAAAACTGTGCTTGAATGAAGGTCTTGATGTTCTAAAAAAGGAGAAAAAAAAAACATGTTTGACATGCTCAATACCATAACATCATACCTTGTACCATACAATAATGTCTGGTACCAAATCATCATATCTGGTACTATATCATTGTATTCAGGACTATGTCATCATGTTTGGTTCAACAGCATGTTTCACACTATACCATCATACTTATTAACCCATTACCACACAATCCCTACTTTTGACGCCCCTGAGAAAGAAGCCTGTAGAAAACATTTTGGGAAAAGGAGAAAATGCTTGGTACAAGCATTTTCTCCTTTTCCCACAATGTTTTCTACCCTTCACAAAACAAATTTAAAATTTTCAGTCAATTTTATCGTCTGTAAATGCTTTCGATTTGGACAAGCCAAAAATATTGTCATTTGGTAACGAGTTAATGTATCATGATTGGTACTGTATCATGTTTGGTACTATATGGCCTGCAACACGCGAAAAGGGGCATTCGGACATTTGCGTAAAGTGTCATCTCGGATCAACCTGCGCAGTCCGTGCAGGCTAATCCAAGACGGCACGTTACGTTTACATTAGATTTTGTTCCTCAGTAGACTTCCACAAAACATAAAAAAATCATAAATACGGAAAGTGCCGTCTCGGATCAGCCTGCGCGGACTGCGCAGGCGGATCCGAGACGACACTTTATGCAAATGTCCGAGTGCCCCTTTTCGCGCGTTGCAGGCCATATCATCATGCTTTGCAGGTAATCACCATGATTGGTACCATATTATCATGTTTGGCACTACCTCATGTTTCTAACTTCATTAGGTTCATAATCATGGCTGGAACTAAATCATCATGTTTGGTATCACATCATCATGTTTGGTGCTGTGACTTTATGTTTGGTGCCAGTTACCAGCAAGTTACACAGTTACCAACAAGGCCTTTTATATGGACTTTTCTTTAATTAAAGAAACATTTCTTTAATTAAAGAAACATGTGTGTGGTGAAGGTATCAATGCCTCAGAAAAGACATCAAAAATTGTATCTGGTATATTACTTTTTTTCAGTAAACAGTTGTACAAAGTTTCATTATAATGACCTGAGAGAGGAGATAGCCTCACAGATTCTGTTGTTGACTCTTTAATAGCCAAAAACTTTGTCAAAATTTGGAACTGCTCACATCACATGGTGTGTACTGGGTCCGTATTCACCAACCATTCTCAAGAATGATCTTGGTCTTATTCTTCAAGATTTCCTGACTGTGAAAGTAACAAAACGTCTGATTGGCTAAACCGGATGGTTTAGCCAATCAGACGTTATGTTACTTTCACATTGACAAAATTCTGAAGAATAAGACTAAGAATATTCTCAAGAATGGTTGGTGAATACAGACCCTGGTTAAGCTTTCCAGGAATCAATTACCCAGGGTGATTAACCCTTCACCACACAGTATAATTTTAGACTCATCTATGTTGAACACAATTGTAGAGGAGAAATTAAACAAGACTCAAATAATGAGATAAGTTCTTGACAAAGTGGAAAACACTGTGGGAAAAGGAGAAAATGCTGGTTACCAGCATTTTCTCCTTTTCCCGTAATATTTTCTAATGCCCCCTTCTTCAGGGTCCCAAGAACTTGTGATTGTGTGGTAAACAGTTAATATAAGTTGTTGGGGCTTGTTTCACATTTGTTGAAAAGTATCTGAATAATTTCATAAAATCAAGTCGTAGAATTCTAGAGTCATCCATATGAAAATGTTTGTGTAGTAAAAAACAACTAGAGCCGTCACTGATATGTGTCAAGTTCAAGGGAAGATAATTCCTCAACCAGGAAGAGTTGACACTTGCATTGCATCTTGCAAATCTTCAATATATGATCAGTATATGTGCAAAGTTTCAAGACAATTGAAGGAAAACTGTAGGAGGAGTTTGAGACACAAAATTACTAATATTTTGTACACAGACGGACACATGGACAGACGGACACACAAACGACACAGGGACAGACAGGCTGATTCCAGTATACCCCCAAAAAAATCCATTTGCAGGGGTATAGAAATGTGGCTGAAATTATGTAACAGAAGTTTTCTTTCAAATAGATCCAAACATGACAGAAAAAGGAGAAAATGCTTCTTTTCTAGCATTTTCTCCCTTTTCAAAGATTAGTTTTCTTAACCCTTTACTGAACGAAAAAATTCAAGACTAGTCCAAACTGAAAGCACTTGCCTGTATACAACAAAATAAACAGAACTCAAAAATTGGAATTTGTTTCCTGTAGGGTAGAAAACATTTTGGGAAAAGGAGAAAATGCTGGTTACCAGCATTTTCTCCTTTTCCCAAAATGTTTTCAAAAGGCTTCTATCTCAGGGTCGTAAAAACCAGGGATTGTTTGGTAGAGGGTTATATAGGGATGTAAAAACAATGGATTATTTGGTATAAGATTAAACCATAAAATTATTACCAGGTTTAAATAACATCAAAAGCACATTGAAGAGCACTTACTTGATAAGTTTAGTGACTAGAAACATTTGTATCACAAGGAACGGATATGCAAAACTTTCACGAAGGGGCGGAGTCCACTGTACTCGTGTAGCCTGAAAAGTGCAGATGTAAAATCACAAACCAAATTAACTGTAACAGCTTATCCAAATGAATATTCACACCATTAAAGGAAATACATGGATATCATATGTAATAGTTTTTATTGACATATCAATTGTTTAATAACATAGAAATGACAGAATTTTAGACTGGCCCAAATTAAAAGCAAGTTCAGACAAATTAAACAGGGCACAAATCAATCTCTCAATTGTATTTCAAATAATATCTTTCATTCATTTACCTTAGCGCTACAAAAATCTTCTTTTCCCACAATGTTTTCTTTCTTTCAAAGACAACTCCCATCACCTGAATTGCGACAATTTTAAATTGTTGTCTGCATAGTTCTGTTGTTGATACCGAAAAGTCCTTTGCTCTTTATCATACAGCAAAATACATGACTTTTTGAAAAAAAAAATTTAACCCTTTACCCCAAAAGTCATTTCTATGGTATCTCTAATTGACCCCAAAATAACAGCGAGGATGAAGCAGTTTCTTATGTGTATATGACACTTTTTGATAGTATGGAAAACATTGTGACAAAAGGTGAAATCGCTTGTCACTAGCAATTTCACCTTCTGCCACAATGTTTTCCAAAGGCTCCTACAAGCAATGCGTAGAAATGAGTATCAATGGAGTAAATGGTTAAAGCTGCCTTCTTCAAGGTCATTATAACAGGAGATAGTTTAGTGAAGGGTGAAGTTACATGTACTTTGCATAAAATTTTGTAAATATTTAACATATATGTATGCATCTTCACATTTCTAATGGATGGATTTGAAAACAAAAAAAATATTCCCAAAATGCCCTCCACAGTTTACACTGCTTTTCAGAGAGTTCATCAGAAGATCAGATTGTACTGAACAAATGAATGTGTAGGTCTGATCTTGGTTCTACTACACTAATGAGGAAAATAATGAGTAAAATTGCAAACATAGTGAAAATAAAAGATATCAATCAGTTTCATGCTCAATTAGTTTAAAAAAAAAATTAATGAAAATTAGAATAAATATCAGAGAATTAAAGCAAGTTGAGAAAAATGAAAGTGAGATTTATTTAGCCTGAAAATGCTTTCAACCTACGCAAGTCTTAAATCTGTCGTCTGTTACAAACGTACAAAAGCAACCAGTGTAGATAAAAGATTAGACTGAATCTTTCTGGCAGTAGGATCATAATCTGCAATTTCTGCAAAAGCTCCAACAATGACCCTCTAGGTTGGACAGACGTTTTGGCCATGGTGTTTTGGCCAGGACATTTTGGCCAGGACATTTTGGCCAGGATGTTTTGGTCAGCTAAATGTGCAAAGTAAGGTGTTATGGCCAAATGCTTTTTTTACACAGAAAAGTGCAATAAATGTACTTCTATGCTTTTAAGTATATATCTTTTGATGCCCAAAAGCATATTCAATTCATTTTATGTTTCTTTTGCTATAGAATAACTTCTGGTCAAAACATAATTTGACTGATTTGCAATCTTCTATAACAGCAAAATGCTTGGATTTTTATAATTTGTTGCAAAATATTGTTGAAAATACAAATTTTGATTTATTATTACATCATAATAACTTGACACAGTTGATAATTAACAATTAAAGCAATCATCAGATGCAGTTTCATCCTCAGGTAAGTATAAAAGTAAAATAAAACTTGCAGTAAGTAATTCTATTCAGTACATGTAATACCAATCAATTTTGAAATGAAGTTCAATTCAGAATTTGTGACATGATTGGTAAAGAAACTAACCCACTAGTCCATTTTTGTGGATATATTATTTTTTCATCTTGCTAAAATGTTTTCATAATCATGTTTAAAGGATCAAAAATTCACAAAATTAACATTTGGGCAAAACATCCTTGTTTGTATGTTAACCCTTTACCACACAATGACAACTTTTGACACCCCTTTAGGAAGAAGCCTTTTGAAAACATTGTGGGAAAAGGAGAAAATGCTGGTAACCAGCATTTTCTCTTTTTCCCACAAAGTTTTCTACCCTAACATAGCAAAATTGACAAATTGGAGTCTCTTTGAAATTGTCGTCTGCAAAAGCTCTCAATTTGGATAGGTCTAAAATTTTGCTGTGTGGTAATGGGTTAAGCTGGCCAAAACATCCATGGCCAAATCGCCCGTGGCCAAAACGTCCAACATTCTACCCTCCAGCAAGTTAACCTTTTACCAGACAGCCAATTCTAGACGGGTCCAAATTGAAAGCATCTACAGATGATGAATCAACTGTGGCTTGTGTGAAAGCATTTAAATTGTAGGAAGAGAGGGCTTGTTTCTCTGCATTGTTAAAACTTGTTTGTTAAGGGGTAAAGTTTGGTAAAGTGAAAGTTAAAACAACAGGGTTACAACAAGAAGTCCTACCTCTCCATGGTTATAGAAAAATGATGCCACTGTTAGTATACCCCCAAACAAACTCTCACTGTAAACAAAAACGCACCTCAAACTATTAAAAACTGTCCCCAATTTTAGGTCATGTAGGTTTTGTAAGCCCAAACCTTTTTACACTCACCGATTTACTGAACAGTGTTTGATACAACTTTTATCATTTTTAAGGTCGTATCACAGAGACAGCTCAGTTATTCAAGTTTCACCATTGCCAGACTAGGTTTAAGAAGAGCTGCAGTTGCCTTTTTCAGCAAAGGTTTTATATTACAATAGTCATCTAAATAATCTGAGAGTTACCTGCCCTGCTGGTATGAATTCCCAGGGATCTCCTTTGACCCGGGACCTCGGGTTTTGACGCTTGAAAATCGTTAGTGACCCCGATTTGACGCTCGAAAAAAATACCATAAACGTCAAAATGACGCACACGAATTCTGGCCTAAGCGTCAACCATAGCCGTAGGCGTGATTAAAACGTAATCAGATATGGCCGACCGTCAAATTCTTATCAGTGTTGCATATTGAACACTTCCGAAACTGTGAAATCGGCCTACACCAACTCGATTGTGATATATCGGGTATCCTAAGCTGTTAACCCTTGCATCTCCCTTAACTATCTGATAGACGAAGATCCGATAACGGTGGCGCATTAGCCAGTTACCGGGTACGCCTGTTCCATTAATAGAATACATTCATGAACAATCGCAATTTTTTGGACACTGTGGTGCAGAATGACATATAAGCGAAGTTTTACTTTCGTTTATCAAGTAAATTTGACAGCGTCAAACGCACTTTTTTTTTGAAATAGCTCTACTTGACCTTTTAAATTTAAGTGGCCTTACAGAATTCTTTTCTCATAAATTTCTTTTTCTTATGAAGAATGCTAAGGTCTATATTTCGCCATTTTTTTTATTGGAGCTATGCCTGATAATTTTCGGAAATCGGCATCTTCAAGAAAGGTTAAGTGTGAAACGATATTTCTTAGATCACTTGAAAGACAAAACAGATATTTTGCGATGAATTTAATCAAAATCGTGTAACAAATAGTTCTTGCAGTGCATGAATTAATGACTGGTATACAGAAATTGAAATGGCTGTTGAGCAGTCGGCACCTTTTCAGATTTGAATAGATTGAAAGAATTTGCAGACAATTTAATTGTTGCCTATGAGAAGGTGTTTAGCCTTTTCAAAGGTAGAAAACATTGTTGGAAAAAGAAAAAAAAAAAATGCTGGTTTCCACTATTTTCACCTCTTTCGCCATTAATAATGGCCTTCTTTCTCAGGATTGTTCAAACTGGGGATAGTGTGGTCTGGGATCTTACATAAGATCCCTGGTGTTGTGAAAGGTTAAGCCTGATTATTTTTTTTTTTCATGGAACCTTTAGATCATTCACTAGCCTGCAAGCACAGGAATTTGAAGCTGACTTTCAATACTTGGCTCTCTAATGGATGTAATGAAACCATCAAAAATAGTTAAATGAACTGAACGACTTACAAATTATATCAGTGATGCAAAGCTGTAGATCTAGATTTATATTGATCATACAGGACTCACAGTCATGAAATACTCAGAAAATGACACTAAGACCAAGTGACAGTGACTTGGGCTCATTGACTGATCCTGGGTTTTGACGGATCAACCTTTTGGCTACTAAAACTCTTTGCCTAGCACCAACCTTGCTCTTGAACTGAAAATTTTGACTCTTGAAAATTTCAATTTGACTCTTGGATTTTGTGGCCCAAGAGTCAATGACTCTTGAGTTTCAGATGCTTGGGAGATCCCTGAATTCCCCTTTTGAAAGTTAATCCTTAACTCTTTGTCTAAAGCATACAACTCAAATGACAGAATTTGTCTGTGATACGGTAGAAAACATTGAGGGAAAAGGGGAAAATGCTGGTCTTTTCCCACAATATTTCCAAAAGACATCTTTCCCAGGGTCATTCTGATTTGTGTGGTAAGGGTTAAAGCCCTAAATATGCCAAACAGACCCAAATGATTGCAATCTTCAGGATTCTCTTGTTCATATTACATCTCTTCGGGATTCTCTTGTTCATATTACATCAGCTAACTCTACAAACAACAAAATTTTAGACTTGTCAAAACTGAAAGCATTTGCAGACAACAATAAAGTTACTCAAAGATTGAAACTTGAGTAGAAAACATTGTGGGGAAAAGAGAAAATTTTGGTTACCAGCATTTTCTCCCTTTCCCACAATGTTTTCAGAAGGTTTTTTCCTCTGGGTCCTAACAAGAGCCATCAGAGATGGGTTATGCTCCCCGAACAAGTGCTTGTCATAAAATGTATGAAAGTGAAATTGAGAAACCGGGTAAGAGGTATTTGGGCAATGTTCCTATGAGTTTAAATTTAAAATTTCATGAACTTTGAGCACTAATGTAGGAGATATTAGAGATTTTTTTTTTTTTACATAAAGCCACGTTTTTCCCAGACAAAGCCTGTAATTGAGAAACTAGGAAAGAGGTATCATAAAACAATTTGTTACAAGAAGCCCCCTTTTTCCATGATGCAACCTGAAACTGAAAAGTGGGGAAGAGGTATCTTGGTAATGTTCCAACAAGTTCAGATTTAAAATTTCAAGAACTTTTGAGCACTAATGTAGGTGATAGATTTATTAGAGAACAACAATTTTTTACATGAAGCCCCCTTTTTGAGCCACACAGCCTGTAATCTGGGCAATGTTCCAATGATTTCAGATTTGAAATTCCACAAAGTTTTGACCACTGAATGTAGGAGATATTAGTGAAAAACAATTCTTTACATGAAGCCCCCTTTTTCCGTGCCACACGCGGCAGCCACAAATTGAGAAACCGGGAAAGCTGTATTTGCGCATTGTTCCATGGAGTTCAGATTATGAATTTTCATAAAATTTGGTCCAGGGGTTGTGCAGAAATGGCTTCGGACAGACTGACAAACACAGAGAAAAACAATTTTTTACATGAAGCCCCTATTTCCGCAACGCAGCCTTTAATTGAGAAGCCAGGAAAGAGGTATCTGGCCAACATTCCAACAAGTTCAGATTTGAAATTTCACAAAGTTTTGAGCACTGATATAGGAGATATTAGTGAAAACCGATTTTTTACATGAAGCCCTCTGAGAAACCGGGAAAGAGGATTTTGTGCATTGTTCCAAAGAGTTCAGATATGAAGTTCCATAAAACTTGGTACAGGGGTTGAAGAGAAATGGCTTCGGATGGACAGATGGAGGGACAGACGTATGTACGCACAGCATGGCAACTATATTATGCTCCCCCCGAAATGTTTTGGGGAGCATAAAAACCAGGGATTGTTTGGTAAGGAGCTGAGCAGACAGAGTAAATCAGAGATCAGAATGCACATTTTCTGCAGTCTGCTCTTGATCTACATCATCAGTAATGGCAACTATTGTTGTGAAATGCAAACTGCTGTAATAGTTTGATCCAAGTTTTACAACCCTCAGACAGACTCCTTTAGAGTCTTGAAGGAAAAGGAGAAAGTGCCGGTACTCAGCAAATAGGCATTTTCTCCATTTCTAAAAATGCATTTTTATCTTCGCATAGACAAGTGCCATCATTTGACCTTTGACCACACTGTTCCCTGTTGAACCCTTTACCACAAAATCCCAACTTTTAACGACCCTGACAAAGAAAGCTTTTGAAAATATTGTGGAAAAAGGAGAAAATGCCGGTTACCAGCATTTTCTCCTTTTCCCAAAATGTTTCCTAGCCTTCCCAAAACAAACTTTGATATTTGACTCATGTTTATTTTGTTGTTTGCAAATGCTTTCAATTTAATATGGAATAGTCTAATTTTCTTTCCCTTGTGGTAAACGGTAAAGAAAATCTAAATCTGCCGAGAGGGTTTTTACAGCAACACCAGTACTATAGTTAGGGAAAAAATCAAACAACTCATTAGAATCACCCAAAACCCTTCTCCAACAATCCCTAAGCTGAATTTTAGCCTTTAGAGTGCCAAATACTTTAAGTCTTTACCAAACAGCGAAAGTTTAGACTGGTCCAAATTGAAAACACTTGCATACGGCAAAATAAATGTTACTCAAAAATTGAAATTTGTTTCCAGCAGGGTAGAAAACATTGTGGGAAAAGGAGAAAATGCTGGTTACCAGCATTTTCTCCTTTTCCACAATGTTTTCAAAAGGCTTCTTTTCTAGGGTCGTTAAAAGTCGGCATTGTGTAGTAAAGGGTTAATATGTTCACTAGTTTGTTTTCTAACCCTTTACCAGACAACAATGTATTAGCCTCCTACAGACTGAGACCATTTGCTAAATATTAGCCTCCTGCAATTTGAAAGCATTTGCAAATGAGAATTTCAATGTGGCTCAATGGTGCAAATTTCTTTGATAGGGTAGAAAACATTGTGGGGAAAAAAGATTCCCACAATGTTTTCAAAAAGCCTCTTTTCAAGGGTTGTTAACCCATTACCAAACGACAATATTTTAGACTGGTCCAAACTGAAAGCATTTGCAGACGACAAAATAAAAGTGACTGAAAATTTCAAATTTGTTTTGTGAAGGGTAGAAAACATTGTGGGAAAAAGGAGAAAATGCTGGTTACCAGCATTTTCTCCTTTTCCCACAATGTTTTCTAAAGGCTTCTTCCTCAGGGGCGTCAAAAGTAGGGATTGTGTGGTAATGGGTTAATGGCATTTTCAACAATATTCAACCCTAGTTATTAGACTGCTAAATACTTTACTATGTCTGTTTTTATGGTTTAACACAATTTTCAAAAATATTTCAGTGACATTTTCCCAAAATATTTTTCAAATTTTCCATTTTTTGAGACAGGCCTTGCACTTCATCTACAAATGCTTCCACACTCTTGGTCATAGTGTAAAAAATTTTGCCTTAGCGTAATGGATTACAATGAAAAAAGAGTTCATGTCATGCAAACATAAAGACTGCTTTTTCTATAATAATTTCGCAAAATTTTGGGCAGCATCCAAGCAGTGACTTTAGGGGAGAGGCCCTATCATCTTGTGCCTGCATTACTTGAAATCTTGTGTGCTAATTTTCCTATTGTAGACTCAAAATTATAATATCTACAGCTATTTTCTTTTTGGCCATATAAAATGTCCTTTTGCATAGTTTAGCACTCTGACAAGCTAAATTCAACCTACTTTGAACCCAATCTTTGTTAATAAGGTCCACATAGTCAGGGCGATTAAACTTCTAACATCATTATTTCTCCAATGAAACCTATGCTGTGGGTAATCAACAGAATGGTCTAAGAGAGATAGTTCCAACAGGTGTCCACAGTATTGATCAACTCTTTACCAAACAATAAAATTTTAAGACTGGACCAAATTGAAAGCATTTGTAGATGACAAGTCAAATGTGGATCAATTTATGATTTTTGTCTGTGACAAGAGTAGAAAACATTGTGGGAAAAGGAGAAAATGCTGGTCACCAGCATTTTCTCCTTTTTCCGCACTGTTTTCAAAAGCCTTTTCTTTCAGGGTCTTTAAAAGTCCAGATTATTTTGTAAAAGGATTTAATAGTGAACAGCAAAGATGACATTACTCCATGAAGCCCCAAAACAACACTGTACTCTGTGCATTAATACATTACCTTAGGTAAGTACCAAACAGGAAAAATGCTGCCATCATGATACCATTTAACGTGAACACAAACTCGATGTAGAAATATGAAGGTTCACCGAGACCTGCAAAACAATCATAAAACCTAGTACATGCAACAGTGGTTGATCTCAGTGGCCAAGTACGTAAACTAATTGGCGTAACCCTTTACCACACAACAACAACTTTTAAAGCGCCTGAGAAATAGGCCTTTTGAAAACATTGTGGGAAAAGGAGAAAATGCTGGTGGCCAGCATTTTCTCCTTTTCTCAAAAAATGTTTTCTACCCTTTCTAAGCAAAACTGCACCATTTTGAGCCACTTTGAATTCTTGTCTGCAACTGCTTTCTATTTGGACTAAAATTTTACTTTGTTGTAACAGGTTAACCCTTTACCAGGCAACAAAATTTTAGCCTTTCCCAGACAGAAGGCATCTGCAGACGATGATTTTAATGCAGCTCAGGTGGTGCAATCTTTCTTTGACAGGTTAGAAGAAATTGCTGGTAACCAGCATTTTCTCCTTTTTCCACAATGTTTACTAGGGGTTTTCTTCTTTAGGGATGCTGAAGAGTACAATCAACATTCAAAGTGAACACAAACTCTATTTTAGAATATGAAGCTTTACCCATTCCTGACAAACAATTATAAAACCTTGTTTACAGTATATAACAGTTGGCAACATTTTTTTTTAAATTTATTATTTATATCTCTGCCTGTGACTTGAACCTTTTACTAACCACGTTGTAATAGATCAACAGACTTACAACAGCCACCAATACTTGTAAAATGATGTAAGTGTTGGTTATTTCCATTTATTTATCGTCGCTACTGGTTGCCCATCTCAGCGACGCCCCAAAAAGAAGGTTAGCTGTTACGGGGGATAGTGCAAGGATAGAGGTCGAAACTACTGAGAGCTACGCCTGGTTCTTTAATGTGCTCGGCATATAGCACCTTCACACTGGACCTCAGTTTAATGTCTCATCCTAAAGACTATTAGCAATTTTAGCCAGCAAGGGATTCGAACCCACAACCCACATTGTTCATAGTTGGCTGCAACTGGGCCTTTCAAGTCAGCACTTAATATGCAACTGGGC
The DNA here is from genome assembly GCA_943736015.1 of Tridacna crocea. NCBI lineage: Eukaryota > Metazoa > Mollusca > Bivalvia > Cardiida > Cardiidae > Tridacna > Tridacna crocea. The sequence continues at coordinate 26,507,476 of OX031069.1, forward strand.
CTTTCAAGTCAGCACTTAGTATGAAAATATATTTGTACATCTAACCAGCAGTTTCTTCCATAACTTTCTACCAAACAACAAAATTACAGACTAGTCCAAATTGAAAGCATTTGCAGATGACAAAATAAATGTGGCAGAAAAATTAAAATTTGATTTTGGAAGGGAAGAAAACATTGTTGGAAAAGGAGAAAATGCTGGATACCAGCATTTTCTCCTTTTCCAACAATGTTTTCAAAAGGCGTCTTTCTCAAGGTCCTTAAAATTTAGGATTGTGTTTTTAGAGTTAAACAATTTTAAAAAGCCTTTTTCCCCAGGTTATTTAAATATCGGGATTGTTTTGAAATAGTTTAAACCTACCCTCACAACTCAAAACTGGGCTCAGTCCCTCTCCTCTGTTTACTTTCCAACACTGTTTGGTGGGTCTCTTAAAATGCTTGCTTACAGCTTCGTATGTTCTGTACCCTACAGCTAGTACTACCTATTAGAATAAATTGTTAAATGTGACTCCTGGGGCTGGGCTTTTGTAGAACCCAGGGATATAATATAACTATCTTGAATTCTGACAAAAGAATAGAGTTGCCAAAATCCAATGCTTTTGTAGACAATGAATTAAACATGGAATTTCTGAAAGAAGGAGAAGAAAACAATATGGGAGAAGGAAGAATTGCTTGGCTGCAAGAGATTTTGCTTTTCTTTTAGCATACATTGTTATGTAATCATTGCGAGTTGAACAAATAGTGGAATAATTGAAGTAAAATTTCTCAAAACCAAATGTCTACAATCTAGCCAAATCTAATACCATTTCATTACTCATTAACAATCCCTGCAAGTTTTGGGAAATGTGACCAATAATGTGGCATGTGTTAAAGGTGGCCCTTCAGATTTTGGGACGAAAATGCAAAAAAATCATCCTTATACTCCCATAGCCTTTAATTCGCGTTCGTAAAACCCCAGTAGTCGAAAACCATCCGATAACACAAGAAATTTGAGATTTATTAAGGTCCGGGTTGACACCAACGGAAGACACGTTCTATTTTTAGATTATCAATTCTCTCATTTAAATACAGGAAAACACAGACAAAGTTTCAAACATCCGTCCGAAGAAGACATTATGGAAAATAATTATTACATGTTTGTTAGGTAATGGAATTTCAGCATTATTAGTCACGTGCCAGTCACTTGACATTCCCACAATGCTTTATTGATTTCTGGTGCGAAATCTAAAAATAGCTTAAGAGGCTACGTAGCCTTTTAAGGGAATACCATCAAAAAAAATCTTTTTTGTAATTTTATGATTCTTAATTATTGATGATTTGTATTGTTTTTTCATATAAATTTAAATGTTATATATATTTTTTAATTTGGTGTGATGTGAAAATTCTAAATACCCACCTTTAGTGTGGAATGTGTTATGTAAACAAGGCTAAAACATAAAATGGCAAAAGGGATCATAAACCCTTTCCCAAATGACAAAATCTTGGACTAGACCAAATTGAAAGCCTTTGCAGATGTCAAATTAAGTGTGATGTAAATGATGAATTTTGTCAATGAAATAAAAGACAACATTGCGGAAAAAGGAGAAAATGCTGGTTACCAGCATTTTCTCCATTTCCCACAATGTTTTCAAAAGTCTTCTTTTACAAGTATTGTAAAAACCAGGTATCGTTTGGGAAAGGGTTAAGATAAGAAATGTAAATTTTCAACTTTACATTATCTAGCAATGGAACCATTGCATCCCAAATCAACTTCATTACTTCCAACAGAAAACATTTTTTTCCTTTGTTTCTGCAGACAACTAGTGATAACATTGCTGCAAAAAGAGAAACTACTCATTTAAAGTTCTTTTTTTTTGTTTATATGCTTTTCACACAGTTTTAAGAATCAAACCATGATTCAGCTTAACTGTTTATCACATGACAAACAATTGGGCTGTTCTAATATCAAAGTATTTGCAGGTGACAATTTAAATGTAGTTCAACTAACAGGATCAGTCTTAGATAGAGCAGAAAACAATGTTGGAAAAGGAGAAGAGGCTGGTTACCAGCATTTTCTCCTTTTCCAACAATGTTTTCAAATTGCCTTTTCCTCAAGGTCATTAAAACTTGCAACTGTGTGGTAAAGAGTTAATTTTCAAGTTCCAAGAAGAATTTTTGCTAAATCAGTTAACTCTTTACCATACAATCCTGGCTCTTTAACAACCCTGAGAAAGACAGCTTTTGAAAACATTGTGGGAAAAGGAGAAAATGCTTTTAACCAGCATTTTCTCCTTTTTGCACAATATTTCCTACCCTTCCCAAACCGAATTTCAATTTTTCGGTCACATTTTTTTGTCGTCTGCTAGTGCTTTCAATTTAGACAAATCCAAAAATTTTGTCGTTTGGTAAAGAGTTAAAAACTGTAGTAAGAGAAGACACAAATATCTGTCGATGGATTGATGGACAGAAAGATGATTACACTCCAAAATACTCCTCTCACTTTGATTGTGGTGGGAGGGGGATTCGTAATTATAAAACATAATTATCATACCTCCGGATAAAGATTAAATCTTTTCAGAGTGTTGATAGTAAGTGGATACTCTGTCACATTGTCAAACATAATCTGGTTTAATCCCTCCATAAAGGTAGGCGACTCAATCATAGTCTTGTAGTAGGAAAAGTAGAGGCCCTGAAATTAATGATTACTGAAGCAATACCAGATAACCCTTTCCCAAACAAATGCAAGTTTTTATGTGTTTGCAGAACAACTCTTTTGAAATTGTGGGACAACAAGAAATTGCTCATTACAAGCAATTTCTCCTTTTCTCACAATATATTTTACCCTGTTCGAGAACTTTCTGCCATTCTATCAAATTCAACATTGTCGCCTGCAAACTCTTTCAAGTTGGAAAAGTTTAAAATTTGTCATTTGGAAAAGGGTTAACTCTATATACCAACTATCAACAGTTTTAAAAACTTTGAGGAAGGAAGCATTGGAAATTATCTTCTAAAAGAAGAAAAGCTGTTAATTCTTTACCAAAAGTCAAAACATTAGACTGGTCCAAATTAAAGGCACTTGCAGACGACTACATAATCGTAACTAAAATACTGTTTTCCAGCAGGATAGAAAACATTGTCAGAAAAGGAGAAAATGTTGGTCATCAGGATTTTCTCCTTTCCTACAATGTTTTCAAAAGGCTTCCATCTCGGGGTTGTAAAACCAGGGTGAAGGGTTAAATACCATTTTCTCTTTTAGTCTACTGTTAACATGACATGGATATCCCAAACAACCTTTCTGTAGCCAAATTGACCTTTATGTTATTTTCAAATTTTCCTGTCTGTTACTCTTAACTAAATGAAGATATTTTAGACTGCTCCAAACTGAAATCATTTGAAGATGACAGTTTTTTTACCCATTACCACACAATCCCTACTTTTGATGCCCCTGAGAAAAAAGCCTTTTGAAAACACTGTAGGAAAAGGAGAAAATGCTGGTAACCAGCACTTTCTCCTTTTCCCACAGTGTTTTCTAGAACAAATTTCAATTTTTCAGTCACCTTTATTTTGTCGTCTGCAAATGCTTTCAATTTGAACCAGTCTAAAATTTTGTCGTTTGGTAAAGAGTTAAATGTGACTCAAATAATATGATTTGTTTCCAAAACCTAAAAACATGATATGAAAAGGAAATGCTGCTTACCAGCGCTTTCTCCTATCCCACAATGTTTAGAAATGTCAATTTTCCCAGGGTAGTTAAAACTTGGGATTATGTGGAAGAGGGTTAACCCTTTGGCCACCACATAAACTCAATGGAAACTTCTGGTCTTGAATTTAGACCAAAGTATTTGCAACTATAAGGGTGATCCTCTTCAGGATTTTTCAGCTTACTGTAGGAATGGAAGTGTACAGTGTTTGAGATTATAATTATGTCACTTGGGAGTCTGTACAGTGGCAAAATGTCACTTGATACTAGAAAATTGTGCTGACAGTTTGGATCAAAAAATCAGACTGTATTTCATGAACCTTTCCCTTTTGAGGCAAATATTTCCCAATATTAACCACAAGCTGATGAAATAAATTGTATATTATATTTCCTCTGATTATTTTGTCAACGAATGCCACTTTTAAAACTAGTGATCTCAAGTAAATTAACCAGCTAACCAATGTTTTCAAAAAAAGTACAGATAGTTCCAGATTTTCAGCAGGAGGAAAATATTCACTGTGATGGGGAAATAATAACCCTCCAGCTTAACTCATTACCAAACGACAAAGTTTTAGGTTTGTCCAAATGGAAGACATTTGCAGATGACAAAATAACAGTGACTGAAATTTCGAAAAAAAATTTTCGAAGGGTAGAAAACATTGTGGGAAAAGGAGAAAATGCTAGTTACAAGCATTTTTCCTTTCTCCACAATGTTTTCTAAAGGCTTCTTTCTCAGGGTCATCAAAGTAGGGATTGTGTGGTAATGGCTTAAATTACGACATTTCTTTATGAATGACATTTCTAAAAATAGACAATATGATATATATTCTTTTATTACCATTTCAGTTCGAAATGTGAGTTCCCTCTCCAACGTTGACAGATGTGAGAAATGCCGGTCTCTTTCAAACATATTGGCGACATGGTTCCTGTAGGGAGAGAAAAAGAAGCAATCAAAGTATTTACCATTAGGCTGCTTATCAGGACTTGCTGACCTTTTGCGGACAGCGTAGATCAAGATCAGACTGCATAGAATGCATAGAATGTGCAGTCTGATCTTGGATCTACACTGTCCAATAAGGAGATGTTCTTCTTTTAAAACTTGCACTTGAAAGAGCATTTTTTTGGGGTTTTTACTGTTGGCTTGAAATTTTTCATTAACTCTTTCCCAACCAATCCCTGGTTTTTACGGGTCTAAAATAGTAGTCTTTTGAAAACATTGTGGGACAAGGAGAAAATGCTGGTAACCAGCATTATCTCCTTTTCCCACAATGTTTTCTACCCTGTCATAGACAGAAATCATCTTTGCAGCAATAGTTGAATTGTCGTCTCCAAATGCGTTTAATTTGGTCTAGTCCTAAAGTTTGTCGTTTGGGAAAGGGTTAAATTTATTCAGCATGACAAGGGTTAAGCCGCTCTGAAACTGTCGTCTGTTACTGCTTTGAATTTGGACAAGAGTGTGAAGTTTTGTTGTCTGGTATAGATTTCATGTGGAGGATCAAACCACAAATGAACTTCTTTACAAAAATCAATTATTCATGATACATTTCCCACTGTAATCAGAACAGATGTCATTTTCTTTGTGCAATCTTCAGCCCCATTAACCAATCAATAAAAGAAACTTATCTTGGATTTAGCCAATCTAATTCATATCTTTAACCCATTACCACATAATCCCTACTTATGACGACCCTGAGAAAGAAACATTTAGAAAACAGCATTTTCTCCTTTTTCCCACAATCTTTTCAACCCTATATAAAACAAATTTCAAATTTTCAGTCACTCTTATTTTATTGTCTGCAAATGCTTTGGATTTGGAAAAGGTTAAAATATGGTAATCAGTTAACTCATTACCACACCACAAAACTTTAGACTGGTCCGAATTGAAAGCATTTGCAGATGACAAAATAAAAGTGACTGAAAATTTGACGTTTGTGTTGTGAAAGGTAGAAAACATCGTGGGAAAAGGAGAAAATGCTGGTTACCAGCATTTTCTCCTTTTCCCACTATGTTTTCTAAAGGCTTCTTTCTCGGGGTCGTGAAAAGTAGGGATTGTGTGGTAATGGGTTAATTTATAGATATAGCAACAGTTATTATGGCATCCTGTATCTTTGTAGAATGGACCGGTAGAATGGGGTAGACCGGTAGTGCAGTGGTAAAGAGCTGGACTATCAATCCTGAGGCCAGAGGTTCAATACCCTGCCTAACCAGGACCTTTCTGAGACACCTTGTGTTTCTCACCCAACTAGAGGTGAACTCGTTAGGAACTCAGAGTTGGCCTCATGTGTAACGGTGCTTTACTCTAGGCATGTCAACTCTTTACCACACAATTCCGACTTTTAATGACCCTGAGAAAGAAAGCTATTAAAAACATTGTGGGAAAAGGAGAAAATGCTGGTAACCAGCATTTTCTCCTTTTCCCATTATGTTTTCTACCCTATTTTATGCAAATTTCCTCGAATGAGTTGCTTTTAAATTGCCATTTTTAACTGCTTTAAATGGACAAGTCTACATTTTTCTCGTGTAGTAAAGGGTTAAAGAACTAAAGAGGTCTTTTCAAAGACTAAAGGAAATGCTGGCAGGGCACTGTTTTGAATCCCGTTGTGGTATAGGCAGTGCGGTCTACCAGTGTCTGCAACATATACCTAAAGAGGACTACCTGGCTGCATTCCGGAAATTGGTAGATCGGTGTAAAATGTGTGTGGAGGCAGATGGGGCATATTTCGAAAGTCTTGGATAAATAAAATTTTGATATTTCAAGCGGTTTTAAAAAGACTGCCCTACTCTAAGAACTTAAAAAGTGTCCCTCGTAATTTCCAGAATTACAGTAAACCAAGCTGTGTATCAACGGTGTGCTTCCAAAACCTCGTAACTACAGCTTGTAACAAGCTGTAGTTACGAGGTTTTGGAAGCACACCGACGGTATGCACTCTGATCTTGGATCTATACAGTCTGCTTTCTTTGCAAAAATTTTAGGATAATATTCTTTTAAAACTTTCAGTGGATCCTAATTTCAACAAGAGATAGAGTGTATGTATACATTAGCCACTAGAAGATGTTTCACAAGCAACTGGCTACTTTTGATAGTCTTGCAGTAAACCATCTTAAACCCATTTCAAAACGGCAAAATTTTAGAAGTGTCCAAATCGAAAGCATTTGCAGACGATAAAATAAAAATCACTGAAAATTTCAAATTTGTTTTGTGAAGGGTAGAAAACATTGTGGGAAAAGGAGAAAATGCTGGTTACAAGCATTTTCTCCTTTTCCCACAATAATTTCTAAAGGCTACTTTCTCAGGGTTGTCAAAAGTAGGGCTTGTGTGGTAATGGGTTAACTCTTTACCAAACGACAAAATTTTAGACTGGTCCGAATTGAAAGCACTTGCAGATGACAAAATAAACGCGAATTAAAAAACCAACTTTGTCTCCAGCAGGGTGGAAAACAATGTGGGAAAAGGAAAAATGCTGGCTAACCAGCACTTTCTCATTTTCCCACAATGTTTTCAGAAGGCTTCTGCCTCAGGGTCATAAAATTCAGGATAGGTAATGGGGTTATCCCTGTTAAAGAAAGCTTCTGAAAACAGTGTGGGGAAGGAGAAAATGCTGGTTACTAGCATTTTCTTTTTCCCACAGTGTTTTCTATCTTTTCATGGACACACTTGATCATTGTGGACAAGTTAAAAATTTTGTTAAGCGGTAAAGATTTTTAAAGATTTGGGCACAATTTTTTAAATTTCATCTTTTACCAAGATGTTTATCTGTACTGCCTGGCATTTTGCCCTTTGCATCTTTTCTTTTTTTGTCAAGTTGATTATTCCTATTTAAAAGAACATTTTGTAATTTATCTGTTGCACATTTGTATTAAGTCTTTACCAAACAACAAATTTTTTTTTAGACTGGATCAAATTGAAAGCATTTGCAGACAACAAAATTGATGCGACTCAAAATTTGAAATTCCTTCTAGGAAGGGTGGGAAACATTGTTGGAAAAGGAGAAAACATTTTAACATTGGTTACCAACATTTCTCCTTTTCCCACAATGTTTTCAAAAGGTTTTGTCCTTAGGGTCATGAAACCCAGGGTTTGCTTGGTAACCACACAATCCCTACTTTTAACAACCTTGAGAAAGAAGCCTTTAAAAAACATTGTGGGAAAAGGAGAAAATGCTAGTAACCAGAATGTTTTCTGCCCTTCACAAAACAATTTCAAATTTTCAATCACTTTTATTTTGTTGTCTGCAAATCCTTTCCATTTGGACAAGGCTAAAATTTTGTCGTTTGGTACTGAGTTAACCCATTACCAAATGACAATTATTTTAGACTGGTCCAAATTGAAAGCACTTGCAGACAACAAAATAAAAGTGACTGAAAATTTGAAATTTATTTGTGAAGGGTAGAAAACATTGTGGGAAAGGGAGAAAATGCTGGTCACCAGCATTTTCTCCTTTTCCCATAATGTTTTCTAAAGGCTTCTTCCTCAGGGGCGTCAAAAGTAGGGATTGTGTGGAAATGGGTTAAAGAATTGAATGTACAATATTGTACAACTTTAACCCTTTCCCAAATGACAAAATTTTAGACTGGTCCTAATTACATATGTAAAAGCACTTGCAGGCGACAAAATAAATTGGGCTCAAAATTTCAAATTTGTTTTGTGAAGATTACAAAACATTTTTTTTCTCCTTTCCCAATAGTAATTTCTAAAGGTTTCTCTCTCAGGGTTGTCAAAAGTAGGGATTGAGTGGTAATTGTAGGGATTGTGTGGTAATGTTTTTTAATCCACATTTTTCTGGATCATTAAAATGACAAAATCAAGCCTGAAATTTTATATTTAGAGATGCATCTCTTCTCATTAAATTTTTATCTCTTTAGACTTTCTTGAAAGACAAAATTTAAGGCTGATCCTGCATGGCAGCACTTACAGAAAACAACATGAAGGTGACTTAAAAATGAAATTTGTTTTAGGAAGCCTTCTGAAGGATTGAAAACATTGTGTGAAAACCAGAAAATGCTGGTTACCAGCATTTTCTCCTTTTCCCACAATGTTTCCAAAAGACTTTTTCTTCAGGGTTGTTAAAAGTTGTGGTTGTGTGGTAAAGGGTTAACCCATTACCACAGAATCCCTACTTTTGACGACCCTGAGAAAGGAAACCTATGAAAATATGGTAGCCAGCATTTTCACCTTTTCACACAATGTTTCCTAAACTTTCCGAATCAATTTTCAATTTTGTCATCTGCAAATGCTTTCAATTTGGGTAAATCTAAAATTTTGTCATTTTGTAAAGAGTTATGTGTTTTTCAACCAGATTTTAATCCAATTCTTCCTTATCTAATAAAAGTATAATCATTCTCGTATCTTCAATGCAAAATGTAACCCTGGACCTGGGATTGTATATAAAGGATCCCTGCCCTGGCTGCTGTGATGTTGCACAGATACGACAGACACCTTCAAAGCAATTGCACTCGTTGTTTCTTATCTTAACCCATTACCACACAATCCCAACTTTTGACAACCCTGAGAAAGAAGCCTTTAGAAAACAATGTGGGAGAAGGAGAAAATGCCGGTTACAAGCATTTTCTTCTTTTCTTACAATGTTTTCTACCCTTCACAAAACAAATTTCAAACTTTCAGTAACTTTTATCTTGTCATCTGCATGCAGATACTTTGGATTTGGATAAGCCTACAGTATTGTTGTTTGGTAATGGGTTAAATGAGAACAAATCCCTTAACCCTTTACCAAACAATCCCTGGTTTTTACGACCTAGAGATAAGAGCCTTTTGAAAACATTGTGGGAAAAGGAGGAATGCTGGTTACTAGCACTTTTTCCTTTTCCTGCTTTTTTTTTTTACCCTGCTGGAAACAAATCTTATTTTTGAGTTTTGTTGTCTACAAAATGCCCTCAGTTTGGACCAGTGTAAAATTTGATTGTTTGTCACTTTTGAGTTTTGTTGTCTGCAAATGCTTTTAATTTGGACCAGTATAAAATTTTGTCATGTGGTTAAGAGTTAAGCTTTACTATCTCTTTCACAACATACGTTGATTATTTGTCAATATTTACAAAGCTGTGCTTTTCTACACACTTTCAAGTTTTAACCATATTTTTTCCTCTCTAGCTGTAGGGAGGCATCTTTAACTCATTACCAAACGACAAAATTTTAGGTCTGTCCAAATCGAAAGCATTTGCAGAAGACAAAATAAAAGTGACTGAAAATTTGAAATTTGTTTTGTGAAGGGTAGAAAACATTGTGGGAAAAGGAGAAAATGCTGGTTACCAGCATTTTCTCCTTTTCCCACAATGTCTTCTAAAGGTTTCTTTTTCAGGGTTGTCTAAAGTAGGGATTGTGTGGTAAAGGGTTAAACTGCTAGACTGGACACTTTTAGGCAACTGTAAACATTTTATTTTTGTGTTTACAAAATCCTTTTCTCTGAGAAAATATAACTGTGCCATATCAAACAGTGTAGATGAAGATAACCATATCAGTCAGACAGTGAGCATAGATCAAGATCAGAATGTACTAAATGTGATCTTAAATCTTCTTTGTTTGCAAATGGAATACCGTACATGGATTAATCTTTAATAGAAGCTTTTGCGGTATTACATTAAATATAAGGGTGAGACAGTTAAAATCATTTAGAACTGTTTCTACTTACTTGTGTGTCAACCCCACACCAATAGCTGAAAAAGAATAATGATGTGGAAATAATGACGCTTTAACAGCTTACAAGATTACATGTCTTTTAATTGTCACAATTGTAGCACAAATCTTTACATTCAAGCATAGTTGAGAGAGGGTGAATCAAGTTTGATGCTTGCATCATCACATAAACTTAATCGTCATCAAAAATAGCGCACTGACACAGAAATAAGATGGGAGTGCTTTAAATAGATAGTGGCAAAGATATTGGGAGTTGAAGTAAGCTGGGGTATTTTCCGAATATGTGGTGCATGTCATACCTCTGTCCGTATTTACTCGGATTGACCCGACTCAAATGATCAGGTTTGTATCAGAAATGATAGAAAAGACTGTGGAAAAAGCCAAGGGAGAAAATATTGGTTGCAAGTGTTTTATTCATTTCCAAGAATGTCTTAATCCATTACCACACAATCCCTACTTTTGACGCCCCTGAGAAAGATGCCTTTTGAAAACACTGTGGGAAAAGGAGAAAATGCTGGTAACCAGCATTTTCTCCTTTTCCCACAGTGTTTTCTACCCTTCCCAGAACAAATTTCAATTTTTCAGTCACCTTTATTTTGTCGTCTGCAAATGCTTTCAATTTGGACTAGTCTAAATTTTTCTCGTGTGGTAATGGGTTAAAAAGGTTTCTTTCTTGGGGATGTTAACATGGACTGACAGGAGCAAATCACTGACCGGGGCAAATCACTGACCGAGGCAAATCAAAGATAGAGAGATCGCAAAAAGGAAAAATATCAGAGATGGTGTTACTGACCGATCGCAAGGAGAAGAATCGTGTACATTATGGAGTAAAACTTTTCCTTCGATCTTTCCTCACTTTTAGATTTTGCTTTAGAAACATGTTTGACTTTTGTCTGTCCCTTTTTAAAGTTGCTTTTCCCATTCGTTTCCTCCGACGACAACATTTGTCGTCTTCTCACGGCCATCGTTGATGTGTAAACTACTTCCGCTTAGCTATGACTGGTATTCTGCGTTATGATAGTTATTTATTTTTAGCGCTAAAAATAAGTTTTGAGTAAGATATCGAGCGTGGAACCAAACATAAACCCAATATTAAAGATCCCCGAGCAAGGATTTACGGAGATTTCTATATATGGAAATTCTCGGCGGTGTCTCAGGGTAACGAGGAAGTTTACATGTCTTCGGAAAAATGGAGTAATTGACTTTGATTACCTTGAATTTGGTCGTATTTACTCACTGCCATTTTCTCTATTAAAGAAGGTTTAACAAGGAAGAGTGAGGGATTTCGAGTTAGACGTCATTGAATAACAATCAGGATGACTGAGGTATATTCGAGTGGCCCAGTTCTCTCGGACTCTGCTTTTAAAACTAGGCCTCATTTCAACACCTATCTCTACACAGATGCAAATGCTGGCGGCACGGCAGTGAGACAAATCGAAGAAAAACGTCGTATACGGCACATGAAATTTCCCTCACTCTCAGGTAGAGTTGACGCAGACTCCTTTCAAGAGGATTTACGGAATATTGCATTCAAAAGATGGAATGACAAGGGGGATTTCAGGGCTGAGGCCCCTTTTAGGGACTATGACAATATTGTAGATCCAGTTTCAGGGTTTGTAAGTGCAGGCGGGGATGTTGACAGAAATACAGGCCACCAGAAAATCAAATCTCTTGTTCAACTAAATGATACGCCACAGTCCGCTGTTCCACAGACAAAAGATTCGGACAGAAAAAGTGTGAGAGCAGCACCTCCAGAGCTTCAGAGATCCAATACTTATGAACCTGGAGCACCGTCTGCATGGAACAGTAGGAAAACATCAGATATATGGATAAGAACTCAATTAGGAGGTAACCATTTCTTTCATTTGCCATATTTGTCTCATCTCAGGACAGGGGCATAGCCTACCCTAGATTTGGCTGGTAGCTCCAAGATTTTTTTTTGTTTGTGAATTTGGCTCTACTCACCAAGGACAGTATCACAGAAATAATATTGAAGTTAACCCATTACAACATAGCAAAATTTTAGACCTATCCAAATTGAAAGCATGTGCAGACATCCATTTCATTGTGGCTTAAATAATGCAACATTTCTTTTATAGGATAGGTAGAAACTTTGAGGGAAAAGGAGAAAATGCTGGTTACCAGCATTTTTCTTCTTTCCCACAAAGTTTTCAAATGGCTTCCACCTCAGGATTGTTAAAAGTGGTCATTGTATGGTAAAGGGTTAAATGTCAAATGTATGGTAGGACATAGCATAAAGCTTTCAGATTCAAATATTCAATCCTCTAAGACTGCTATTAAGTAACTATGAGGATTATGTTATTTTATTCATGCTCACAAATTCTATGTTACTGGAGACAGTAGTATAGGGGGTAAAATATCAATTGGTCTATCACATCACAGGTTCTGGGTTTATTTCCAATGATAACTAGGGTCAATGTTTTCAAGGAAGCAATAGTAAAAAAATAGCATTGTCAGTTTCAAAGATCATATAAACTAACTTAACTAAGTAAGTTAAAGCTCAGCATTACAGATTTTTGTACTGTGGCCTTGGATAGAATCAAGGAAGATCATGTTTTAAGATCCTGTGGCTGACTGAAGCTACACATCAGAATCAAACAATAGATTCAATACCAAGATGAATACGAAGCTTTGTTTTTCAAACCCAGATATGCGAGTTATTCAAAGCCATTTGCTTTGGTTACAGAAGTATTAAGCTGAGCTCTGGCATAAGGGGGAGGGGGAATTATCTTTAACTCTAAATATCAAACAATAAATTTGTAGACTGTTCCAAATTGAAAGTATTTACAGGAAACAGAATAAGTATGACTGAAGAATTGAAATTTGATTTGGGAACGGTTGAAAACGTTTTGGGAAAAGAAGAAAATGCTGGTACCAGCATTTTCTCCTTTTCCCAAAATGTTTTCAAAAGGCTTCTACGCCAAGGTCGTAAAAGTCGTCCTTGTGTGGTAAAGGGTTAATGCATCTAAATTCATTATATCAAGCAAATCATCACATAAATATGGATCCATAAAATCCATTTTGAAAAGTAACCAACTAAATCATGCTACAGAGTGGTCCTAAGACAAACAGAAAATTACTTGATAGCAAAATGTTTTGATACATGTCCAGCAGAGCCCCAGATAATGGGGAGTAATGGTATTCTAGATCAATTATTTCTCTTTCAAACCCTATGTTGTGGGTATTCGATGAGACGATTCTTATGAGTACCTATAACATAGGATTTGTTGAAGAAAAAGTGATATTTCTTAATAATGAAATTAAAATCATTCCCTTTATCTCAAGCTCTGTGTAAGTCTATGTGTACAGAGCAGGCTGGCATGGATCAATTAATACTTTTGTAGATACCTAAATCCCCTTTTTAAACAGCATTTCACATAAACTGTTTTAATAACCCTGAGGAAGTTGAGTCTGAAAGCATTGAGGGAAAAGGAGAATTTGCTGATAATCAGCATTTTCTTCTCTTACCTGAAAGTATTTTAGATCCTTTGAAATAGAAAAGTTACAATTTGAACCACAATTTATTTATCTGCAACATACTTTCAGTTCAGAGAAGACTTTAATTTTGTCTTTGGTAAAAAGGTAATGGTGATGATGATTATATGTTTTAGGATGGACCAGTGCTCATGATCCCAGGAAACCACCAGCTCAACCCCTGGACTTTCGGAGAGCAAAGGTAATCACCAAATAGTGCTGAGTACTACCAGCTCAGTACCATATCTGGAAATGCAGTCAATAGCATACAGGACTTGCGACTAGGGGTTTTCTTGTCCATATTCCCAGCTCAGCTATATTTTTCAGGAGATTGACGACTCCAGGAAAGCATCGATTGCTGCAATGGGCACAGCAATATTAGTGAAATAATGTTGAAAACAAAGTCAAAAACTATTCAAGCAGTAAACTCTTTGCCAAACAACACAATAATTATTGTAGACTTGTCCGAATTGAAAGCATTTGCTGACACCAAAATAAATGTGGCTCAAAAACTGAAATTAGACTTTGGAAGGGTAGAAAACATTATGGGAAAAGGAGAAAATGTTACCAAGCATGTTCTCCTTTTCCCACAATGTTTTCAAAAGGCTTCTTTCTCAAGGTCATGAAAAGTCCAGATTGTGTGGTAAAGAGTTAAACAAACATTTAACAGTTCCAACCCAGTAGAAACAAGCAAAACTTAAAATCTAGAGATTGTCAGTTCAGATTTCTTCATGGCCAAAGTTTATTTCCATGGACTGATGAGAATATTTTATTCCGTTGTCTGCGCATGTCATATTCTTCGAATCTCATTCTTTGAAGATTTGACTTTCTTATATGACGGATCACTACTAGCCCCGAAAGCGGGCTGACTGTAATATTACGCTCCATAAAGTAGCAATGTTGATAAAAGCTTTTACGTACCAATACGTTTGAGGAGAAATGAGACCTGCTTTAGCAACAGATTTCTCTAAACTGGTGATCATAGTTGAGTGAATTCATGGAATTGCATGAGGTAGCGTTTTATTGGGTAAACTTTTTTGTGTTTTAAATTCAAAGTAACGGTTGTCGCGTAGGAAAGTGGTTTGGTTCTGTACCCAGGATGCCCATGTCAGATAGATGAGTATTTATAGAATGCCATCTAGCGGGAGATAATGTATTTTATTCTGTCAACACTGGAGATACCTAGCTGTGACTTTTTAAAAAGGTTGTGTACAGAAATCAGGCCCGTAGTAACTATCCCTAGATACTAAGAGAGAACTGGAAAAAAATATTTAATGAAAAGAATATCATTTTGCACAATAAGTTATATAATACAAGAAGAAAAGAAAAGATTGGAATATTTCTCAGTTCAAGTAATCTTTATAGTGTGTATAGGAATTTGCATTGATTGAAGCAATTTAGTTGATTTATACCGGTAGTGAATTGTCAGCCTTGGCTTGCGAAGATAAGGGTTGACAGATTCTTCCTCTTTTAAAAGTCATCATTTGTGTGGTAAAGGGCTAATAAAACAAAATCATTATTTCAGAGTATGTATGTTCAGAAGCCCCCGTCAGAGCAAAGCCGAGAGGGTAGGGATCATTTAGCAATGAAACACATGTACAGTACGTCCACCCAAAAGTAAGTCATGACACAACATTTTTCATATTCATTAGCTTTGTTTGTTTCAAAGCACTGATGATGCTGTCTGTGTCATAGTGCAAACACTTTGAAATTTAACACTTTACAACACGAAAAAGTTTTAGCCTTGTCCAAATTGAAAGCATTTGCAGACAACAATTTCAGTGTGGCTCAAATGCTGCAATTGTTTATTGATAGGGTAGAAAACATTGTGGCAAAAGGAGAAAATGCTGGTTACCAGCATTTTCTCCTTTTGCCACAATGTTTTCAAAAAGCTTCTTTCCAAGGGTCGTCAAAAGTAGTCATTGTGTGGGAAAGGTTTAATAACATCTCTGTTAATCCAGAAGATATTGACTTCAAACTTGCTCTAGTTTTTAACTCTTTACCAAATGACAAATTTTTGGATTGGACCAAATTCAAAGCATATACAGACAAATTAAGTCTTGTTAATACAGTATGTGATTTCTGACTATGTCAGGGTAGAAAATATTATGGGAGAAGGAGAAAATTCTTGTTACCAGCATTTTCTCCTTTTTTCACAATGTTTTATATGGGCTTCTTTGTCAGGTTCGTTAAAAGTCGGGATTGTGTGGTAAAGAGTTAACCATCAAATATGGATCAACTCGTACAACAGAGGCAAACAACAATCAAAGTACTTCTGACACAGTTATGACCCCTTTTTTAACTCGTTACCACACAAGAAAATTTTAGACTGGTCCAAATTGAAAGCACTTGCAGACGACAAAATAAAGGTGACTGAAAAATAGAATTTGTTTCTGGGAAGGGTAGAAAACACTGTTGGAAAAGGAGAAAATGCTGGTTACCAGCATTTTCTCCTTTTCCAACAGTGTTTTCAAAAGGCTTCTTTCTCAGGGGCGTCAAAAGTAGGGATTGAGTGGTAATGGGTTAACTTAGATCTTTCACTAAAAGCAACTTTTACTGCTGCCGAGTGTTGGCATCTGCCTGCGTTGCTTTCTTTATCTCTATTTCCTATTTCCTGAATGACAAATATTTTATGCTTCCAACATTAAAACATTTGCAGACGATTGGCTCAGATGTACTTAAAAAGTTAAAATATTACTTGTTTTGGACCAACAACCTAGCTCATAAATGTAGGAGCTAGGGTTGTCGCAAAAATAAAAGGACTATTGCTGTATCATGAACAATAATTGGCATATAATCAAGAAAACAAACACAGATTAAGTGCCATATCTCGTGATTATTTCTCCCAAAAATCATCAAAACACAAATAACAATAATGAAACTGCATACCTTTACCATTACCTTGGAAACTGCGTATTTCAAAGTAAGTTGGATAAGATTTCATTTGGAGAACACAATTCGGGAGCAGACATGCTGAACTGTATTTAACCCTTTACCACACAATTCCTACTTTCGAGGCCCCTAGGAAAGAAGCCTTTTGAAAATGCTGGTAACCAGCATTTTCTCCTTTTCCCACAGCGTTTTCTACCCTTCCAAGAATAGATTTCAATTTTTCAGTCACGTTTTATTTTGTCTTCTGCAAATGCTTTCCATTTGGACAAGCCTAAAATATTGTCGTTTGGTAATGAGTTAAGCAAAAATATATGTAATCAGCTACAAGAAAAGTTTTTTTTACTTCTGTGACAACCCTCGTAACCCTAGTATGTAAGAGCCTGACACCCTTAAACACTTCTATCACAGGTCATACGGCGAGGTACCATGGGACGTAATGCTGGCCCCTAAACAGTGGGCCCCAACTTCAACATTGGAGGACAGGCCAGATATGATTTCACAGACTTGGACTTTGAAACGCTACGATTCTGCTGCAAAAGAATGGCAGGCAAGAAATTCAGTCTACAAAACGACAGATTCGAAATTGTTTAACTCTTTACCACACAACCCCGACTTTTCACGACCCTGAGGAAGAAAGCCTTCAAAAACATTGAAGGAAAAGGAGAAAATGCTGGTCACCAGCATTTTCTCATTTTCCAACAATGTTTTCTACCCTTTCCAAACCAAAATTCAAAATTTGATACGCATTTATTTTGTCATCTGCAAATGCTTTCATTTTGAACTGGTCCAAATTTTGTCGTTTGGTAAAGAGTTAAATAATCAGTCATTTGTTTCCTTATTTGTCCAGAATAAAGCAGGTCTTGTCTGCACCTGGTAATGTGTTCTTTTTTGGCTATTTTTTGTCTTTCACCACATAAAGCCAAGTTTTAATGACTCTATAGAAGAAGGCATTTGAAAAGACTTTTGGAAAAGGAGGAAATGCTGGTAACCAGCATTTCTCCCTTTCCTACAGTGTTTTCTCCCCTCCAGGAAAAAAAGAAATAGCGTTTTGAGCAACATTGGACTTTCCATCTGCAAATGCTTTCATCTTGGTCAAGTTTTCAATTATGTTGTGGGGTAAAGAGCAAACTGGTTGTTTCTATATTTCTTCAGAATACAGGCAGGTCATGGGATTGGTTCCAGAAGAGGAATGGATACTATAAAAATGGAGCTATTGTCTTGTAAGTTCGTAACTGATATCTTTGACTTTATTTCTTGATGAATAAAACAAAAATTAAGAACAGGTGATGGCAAAAGTATAATTACTACTGATCTGTGGAAAAATTTATCATTTTTTAGAATATCTTTATTTTCTTTAAGGTAGTGGACCCGTAATAAAATACAGCTACTTCCATTACAATAATATCATAAAACTTGCTATGGTTAAACATGAGTATTATTGTTTTATCTCATTACCAAACATAAAATTTTAGGTTTGTCCAAATCGAAACCATTCATAGTCGACAAAATAAAAGTGGCTGAGAATTTGAAATTTGTTTTGTAAAGGATAGAAAACATTGTGGGAAAAGGAGAAAATGCTGTTTACCTTTTTCCACAATGTTTTCTAAAGGCTTCTTTCTCAGGGTGATCAAAAATAGGGACTGTGTGGTAATGGGTTAATTTAACCGAGCCACTTTTTCCTTTTTTTGTCTCAGAATTATCATTTATAAATCTAAAACCCTGATATTCTCATTACAAAGGGAGATAATAATTGTCTCCCTTTTCTGGAAATTTACAATTTCAAGATAAACCTCATAGGAATTACTGGTCAGTTAGAAATATGCAAAAGTATTATATCTGTATAAATCCATATTTATAAACTATCTTGAAATTTTGTTCCATCCTGCACTAGACGTGTTAGGAGTGTAACTGCCCTAAATTTGTTTGAAATTATTAGATTGCTATTTGACTCAATGGTAAAAGCGCAGAATTTGAAACTTGGATGCCTTCAGTATAATCCTCACACCACTTTTTTTTTCTGCTAAACTGTCCTTTGGCAAGACATTTCAAAATCCCAGCCTAGTATTCATGAAACCATGGACACATATCTTAACCTTTTCCCAAACAATCCTTTGTTTTCATGACCCTGAGAAAGAAGCCATCTGAAAACATTGTGGGAAAAGGAGAAAATGCTGGTAACCAGCATTTTCTCCTTTTTCCCCAGCAATATTTTCTGCCCTAATGGAAACAAATTTCAGCTTTCGATTTTTGTTTATTTTGTTGTCTCCAAGTGCTTTCACTTTTGACCAGTCTAGAAGTTTGTTGTTTGATAAAGAGATAGATAAGGTGTCAAAGCAAAATAAATGACATAATGTTGGTCGTGGAGTAGGTCAACATTCTTTTTTTTTTTTAGAAAGCTCCCACGTTTACAGGCGTTTTAGATGAATTTTTTTGTTTTTTTGTTTTTGTTTGAGTTGTCTCTTAACCCTTTGGATGCTAAGCATGACTTTTGCAACTTTTGCAGACAGTGAAGATCAAGATCAGACTGCACATTCTGTGCAGTCTGATCTTGGATCTACACTATCTGATAAGGAGACAATCTTCCCAAAAAGTACTTTTGAAACATCAGCATTCAAGTTTTTGTCATCGGCTTTGAAGTTTCATTCAGTTTAAACCTTTCCCAAACAACCCCTGGTTTTTATGATTCTGGGAAAGAAAGCTCTTGAAAACACTGTAGGAAAAGGAGAAAATATTGGTAACCAGCATTGGCTCCATTTTCTACCCTTTCACAGACAAAAATCATCCTTCACATTACATTTGATTTGTCGTCTGCAAATGCTTTCAATTTGGTCTCATCCAAAATTCTGTCATTTTGGAAAGGGTTGATTTATTTAACAGGATTTGGATTAAACTTGATCCAAATTAAACACTTTACCTTTGTAGCTGTAGTCAGCCCCCAAGAAAACAACACATTCCTGGTTATGGTGGGGCAGTTGGTGCAGAGAATCTGGAAGAATTAGATAACGTTCAAGAGAAATTTGAACCTTTCACTGTGAAACGGGTTGTAATACCACGATACAGTGAGACATCACAGTAAGTATCATAGGATTTTATTTTGTTATGAATGTGAATATTGTAGGACATTGTTACGGGAGACCACTCCTTCATGCATGGCTTCATCCTAGTTTAATTACAATACTTAACAACTGTGTTAGGAATAATTCTCATTTGCTATTCTAGGTTTGAATCCTGCCTGGTCCCTCTGTTTCTGCTATTGATTTGTTTCTTTGTTACAGACTTTGTTCATAAGATGGGAACTCGTCTGGGATTGGCCATTGAGTCATTAATCCCATTTGTTGTTGTCCAAAAATGGGTTTTCTGCCTAATAAAGCTTTGAGTCATCAATAAATGATGACTTAAATTAAGAGGAGATGTTTTACGGGAGACTACTTCTTAATGCATGGCTTCATCCCATTTTAAATACATTATGTAACAACTGCCTTAGGGAGAGTTCTCTTTAGCTCAGTGGTTACGGTGTTGGCCTATTGTCCAGGCATTCTAGGTTCAAATCCTGCCCAGTCCCAGTATCTCTGTTATGCATTTGTTCGTGTGTTTCTTTGTTACAGACTTTAATCGTAAGAACTAAACTTAACTTAAATCAGCCTGTCTGTCCATCTGGCAGTCTGTGGTTGTTCACATGTACAAGTCATGCTCTAGGAAATGAAGGTTGAGTGCAAAGTTGTCATATGGTCTGCAACCATGAAAAGGAGAAATGGGACATTTGCGTTAAATGTTATCTTGGATCAGCAGCCTGCGCAGTATGGGTAGGCTAATCCAAAACAATACTTTCTGTTTTTATGTAATTCCATGTTTTGCTCAAGTCTGCTGTATCACAAAATCTAATGTACTAATAGTCATGAAATGCAGTGTCAGATTAGCCTGTGTGTAATGCGCAGGCTGATCCGAGACGACACTTACACAAACGTGCAAATGCCTCTTTTTACATGCAAGCCATGTAATGCTGAATCTATAAAATCCATTCTGTCTATTAAGTTAGTGAATCATGAGAGAGAATTGCCCAGGGCATGCAGAAAAGAGTACTTTTTTTCTTTGAAAGTATTTAAAACATAATGGGTAAAAAGAGAAAAATGGTGGAGTGCTGCTTTTTAGCACATTCTACTTTTCCCACAATGTTTCCAAAGCCTTCATCCCCAGGGTTATTAAAACTTGTAGTTATGTGGTAACTAGTTAACACAGACAAAAAAATTTTAGCCTTCTCCAATTTGAAAGCATTTGCAGACGTCAATTTCATTGTGGCTCGATTTATGTAATTTTTCTTTGACATAGTAGAAAACATTGTGGGAAAAGGAGAAAATGCTGGTAACCAGCATTTTCTTCTTTTCCCACAATGTTTTCAAAAGGCTTCTTTTCCAGGTGCATCAAAAGTCGCCATCGTGTGGTAAAGGGTTAAAAATCATCAGTGACATACCAGATTAGTATCTTGCAAACTATCAGATTGTAAAGATCTTAGACTTTAAGGCTGTATTTCACAATCCCCACTTTTAGCAACCCTATGTAGTGAGGTTTTTGAAAACATTGTGGGAAGGAAGAAAATTCTTGCAACCATCTAAGTGTAGAGGTCATAGACTTGAATGCTGTACCACAGAATTCCCACTTTTAGCAAGCCCATTGAGGACAATTTTTGAAAACATCATGGAAAAAGGGAATATGCTGGTAACCATGTGATAGTAGAGATCTTAGATTTTGATAATGTATCACACAATCCCCAGTTTTAGTGTCCCTATGAAGTAAGGTTTTTGAAAATATTGTGGTAAAGGGGGAAAATGCTGGTAACCTTAGTATTTTTCTTTTTTTGCACAATGTCTTCTACTATTTAAAAGACCTTCTTCATCATCTGATCCAGGTGTAATCGTTGTCTCTATTACTTTGTATTTGAACAAATTCAAATATTATATTTCATGTGTCTATTTAGAAATTTTATGCGTAAAGAAATGATGTAATATAAGTTGTGGGAATTTTTTCACCGTCACAGTGAATAATTTCCTCCTTCCGAAAATCTGGTTTATGGACTTGAGAACAAGTTCAAATATTATATTTCATGTGTCTATTTAGAAAGTTTATGGGTAAAGAAATGATGTAATTCAAGCTGGTGGCATTCGTTAACAAAATAATCAGATGAAATATAATATGTAATTTATTTCATCAACTTGTGATTAATATGGGGAAATATTTGCCTAAAAAGGGAAAGGTCTGCGAAAATATCTTGTGCCTTATGGCAATCGTTATTTTCGCATACCTTTCCCTTTTTCGGCAAATATCTTCCCATATTAACCACCAGCTGATGAAATAAACTCTATTTGTTTGTTGTTTGGTGAAGAACTAAAGTCTTATTGTCATTCAAAACCCATAAATCAATGACTGGAAATGACAAGATTTGGTAGTGAAAAATAAACTGGTTTGTTAAAACGTGAAGTACCGAAACTACGAAATCTTTCACGGATGACCCATTTCAGAGTTTATAATTATTGGGTTTAGATGAAACTGCCATTGAATGACAAAGCTTAAAATGCTCTTTCCCAAATGTGAATGTATCAGTATAAGGTCTCAAGTAGCATCTAAGGCCTAATTTATTGGTCAATCAACACAGAGAGATGTAACTTATTTAACTCTTTACCAAACAACAAAATTTTGGACTATTCCAAATCAAAAGCATTTGCAGATAACAAAATAAAATTAAGCTTTGATTTGGGATGGGTAGAAAACATTGTGGGAAAAGAAGAAAATGCTGGTTAACAGCATTTTCTCCTTTTCCCACAATGTTTTCAAAAGCTTTCTTTCTCGGGGTCGTTAAAAGTCTGGATAGTGTGGTAAAGAGTTAAGGCATCATTTTAAAGACAGATGCTTTCTTCAAAATGAACTTTTGCATAATATTCATCTTTTATTTTCAGTAAACCAAACATACCAGGTTACCAAGGTTGCACACTGTACCGAGGACATTATGCGCCAGCTCACAGTATCCCAGCGCCCCCTAGTAGTACAAGTTCAACACAAAAATCTCACAAGTACGTAATATATAAGATCTGACATGAGTTGGTTGTTGAGATGAAAAATTATTAAACAAGTCTACAAAAAAGTTATTAAGCAAGCCTTTGGTGAGCTTAATTAATAACATTTTTTGTGGACAAGTTTAATAAATTTTTACCTCAAAAATCAACGAGTGTCAGATTCTTTTTATCATATTACTGATTAACAAAAATTATAGTCCAAAACATGTTAAACCAGAGGCATACATGCATCGTGTGTAGTGAAATTTACAAGAAGCCTGTGCACTTACTTTGCCAGGTTCAGTACAAACGAAAATAGTTCCAAAGAAACTTACATGATATTGATTTTTGTTTGAGTCTAACAGCGATTAAATTAACAACTTTATCATGATAAGAAATTTGACCGCTAATTTCCTACGTAATCATCATTTTCTCCATTTCTCACATTTTTCCAACATTTTTTAAGACAAATTTCATCATTTGAACCACATATTGAAGCATTATCCGTCAGCCTTTCAATTTGGTAAAGTCTGATAGTTTGTTTCCCCAACTTAACCAAATTCTTTCAATGAACTGATGAAAGTTCATGTGAAAGGATTCTCCCTACTGTCTAAGGATAATGCTAAGAGCAAGAGACCAAAAGATTCTGATGAAGTCAAGATGTGGAAAACCTAGATTTGCCAGACTGTCATTTCTCATATCAAAATCTTGCAGAAGTAATTTATTCACAATTGCGTGTATCAGCAAGTCTTCACCAGAATCTGTTGGTGTCCTGCTTAACCCTTTACTACACAGATACTCATTTCTACGCATTGCTTGTAGGAGCCTTTGGAAAACATTGTGGCAAAAGGTGAAATTGCTCGTGACGAGCAATTTCACCTTTTGTCACAATGTTTTCAATGCTATCAAAAGGTACCATATATACACATAAGAAACTGCTTCATCCTTGCTATTACATGTATTTAGGGTCAATTAGAGATAACATAGAAATGCCTTATGGGGTAAAGGGTTAAGTGTTATGGTTTATATTCGAATGCCTTTCTTTAAAACGTCTGTGCCACTCAAACACAATACTTCTGGATATATCTTGTGCACCCCTCTGTGATTCAAAATTTCCATGTGTCTCTCAGCATCATTACAGCTCCAATGCATAACTTCACACTGCTCCGTGCAATCATTTGATGTTGACGTTTGACTGTCCAAAAATTCCACCATTACTATCATAAACGCTCTTCAAATTTAAGATTATAAACCAATCATACTGATTTTTCAGAATAACTTTGAAATAATGTTGGTGTGACTCCATGCAAACTTCACGACACATTTGATGAATCTTTTGATGATAATCAAGAATTTCCTACATGGTGAAATTGCTCTGTAACTAAGTACCTACCTACTGTTTAGCATCTTCTACAGACGAATTTTCAAATGAATTGTTTTGAAACTTATGCAAACTAAAAAGACGAGATGATGTTTATATGTGTAGCAAAGTTCAGCAAGATCAGGATGCTAGTATGCTTGTAAATTGATCAGTTTGGGAACTTTCCCACTGCACTACATATTAACCCTTTCCCAAACGACAAATTTTAGACTCTTCCAAACTCAAAGAGTTTCAAATTTAATAAGAATGACAGAAAGTTCTCCAAATGGGAAAAAAACACTGTGGGAAAAGGAGAAATTGCTCGTTACGAGCAATTTCTTCTTTTCCCACAGTGTTTTAGAAAGCCTTGTACTGCTGACACTTAAAAACAAGGGCTTGTTTGGGAAAGGGTTAATTGTTTTGGTTTGCTTTCATTCCAGGGAGCTGCCTGTCTCTGCAACCAGTCAGAATTTCAAGCGGGATGGCACGATGTCTAAAATGGTTACACTGGTACCGCCATGTAATCCGTTTAATCAAATCAACAAACTAGAGGAGGTTATTGCAAATAAGGTGGAATAATTTTTGTCTATTTATAGTGGTAAAATCACAAATATATCTAATTAATATAGTATTATCAAATATTTTTTCTATGTGTATATTTGAAATTTTAAATTATGATAAAGGTAACATGATCAGTGATCTTCCATGCATAAAAATTTAGTAAGTCTTAAATCAACATATAATAATTATAAATATGATAAAACTTATATCATTATAAACATGAAAAATCTGTATAAACTGTATAACAATGCATCTTTGATGCAGATCTTTGTTACAGTTTTATGAAGAAAGAAAACTATCATTTATTATTATATTTTTCTCTCTATTCACGTAAGTATACAGTTGTATGTACTTTCAAAATCAACAATTTATGTCTAAACAATAGTATTCTTTATGCAATCAAAGTTTTAATTCAGAAGTTGCACAAAGTATTTATGCAAGACAACAATTATGTGCCTTTTATTTGAAATTACTAGTATTATCAGGCTGTTATACTTTGCTTAAAATGTTTGCATAATAATTGCATATAGCTATAAATACTGTAAATCCTTCTTCCTCTTGTTAAGAACCGTGTTTATTATCATCAGTATTATTTTACACTAGCTAGGAAATATTGTCTGAACTTTTTCAGCTCTTTAGCAAGTCCAGTAACATCACAGATTTGTCCATATTTCAACCATTTGCAATTTTTGCGACTTTTTTTCTTAACTCTTAACCACACAATCTTGAATGTTAACGACCCTAAAAAAAGAAAGCCTTTGAAAACATGGTGGGAAAAAGAGAAAATGCTGGGAAACAGCATTTTCTCATTTTCCCACAATGTTTTCTACCCTTTCCATATCAAATTTTGATTTTCTAATCACATTACATTTATTTTGTCGTCTGCAAATGCTTTCGATTTGGACTTGTCCAAAATTTTGTCGTTCGGTGAAGAGTTAAAACCCTTTCCCAAACGGCAAATTTTGGACCAGACCAAACTGAAAGCATTTTGCCAATGACAAATTAACAGTTGCTAAAAAGATGATTTTTCTATATAATAGGGTAGAAAACATTGTGGGAAAAGGAGAAAATGCTGGTTACCAGCATTTTCTCCTTTTCCCACAATGTTTTCAAAAGGCTTCTATTCCTGACCCGTAAAAACCAGGGATTGTTTGGGAAAGTGTTAACTGTTTTGTATGAAGATATGGAGAGATCGTTGTATCCCTGATGCTGTTTGCATCATCTACGTGTGAAAATTTGGATGTTTTCTCATGTCTCTTTTGTAACTATAGATTATTTACCTGAATTTTTGGCTACTTAGGGAGGTAATACTAGAAAAATGAGTAACATTCAGCATATTTTTTTATGCAGTTATGCCCCTTCTGTTCACCACCAGCCAAGTGTTTGCACCTGCATGCGGTGAATGAATTTGTTCAGAATAAGGCTTACTTTTTATACATGTGTATTACAATAACAGTCTTTTACCTGACACTTCTTTGTTATCTATACCAGGTGTTACCACGGGTAAGTATCAATAAATGAAAGGGTTCCATTTCATGCGCCCATACCCTTTTGGGTTCCTGAATGTGTTGAGTGTTCTTTGGATAGCAGAATTGCTTGAGAACTGAAAAACTTCTATATTTGTTTTTTTATCGTCAATCTATGCACTATTTATGTGGTATGTATTTTCTACACACCAAGTTTATTGTTTGTGTTTGAAAGTGACTCTTCTACTCTCCTTATACTGTGAGATACATGCTGTCATAACTTTTTACCAAATGGCTAAATTTTAGACTTGTCCAAATTGAAAGCATTTGCAGACGACAAAATAGACATTACTCATGAATTGAAATTTGACTTTGGAAGTATAGAAAACATTGTGGAAAAAGGAGAAAATGCTGGTTACCAGCATTTTCTCCTTTTCCCGCAATGTTTTCAGAAGGCTTCTTCCTTAAGGTCATTAAACCCAGGAAATGTTTGGTAAAGGGTCAACTCTTTCACAGATGACAAAATTTTGGACTTGTCTAATTGAAATTATTTGCAGATGACAATTCAAATGTGAATCAAATGCTGGTAACTGTCTTCGAAAGAGTAGAAAACATTGTGGACCTTGTTTTTAAAAGCCTTATTCTAGAAGATCATTAATCCTTTACCAAATAGTCTATGGTTTTAGGACCCTGAGGTACAAGCCTTTGATAACATTGTGGGAAAAGGAGAAAATGCTGGTTACCACCATATCAAAGACAGAATCCATTCTTTTGCTACAGTTATTTTTTCGTCTTTAAAAGCTTTCAGTTTAATTGGTACAATTCAAAATGTCTATCCTGTATGCAAAGAGTTAAAAAGCAGCTTCAACTTTTTTCAGCTGTAAAATGTTCTTGACCTTTTGATATATATTGGACATCAATTTGTGTCTAAATTATTAATATTTTGCTAAGATTTTTTTTCTCAAAATGGTCTGCACAATTATGGTTTGGGAGGTAACAAATCATACTGAAAAAAACAATATGTTTTATTGACCTCTATTAAGCAGCCAATCTTTATTAAGTAGCCAACCTGTATCAACCCTTTGCTCCAAAGATACTCATTTCTACGCAGTGCTTGTAGGAGCCTTTGGAAAACATTGTGGCAAAAGGTGAAATTGCTCGTCAGGAGCAATTTCACCTTTTGCCACAATGTTTTCTACATTATCAAAGGGAGCCATATACACATAAGAAAGGGCTTCATCTTTGCTGTTATTTAGGGTCCATTAGAGATACCATAGAAATGCCTTATGGGGTAAAGGGTTAAGATAGCATGAGATTGAAGTGAGATCCCAAAGAAGACAAATGTATTGAAACATGCCACAACTCGGCAAGCACATGTGTTCTGATGCTTTCTTCAACTGTTTACAACTTCATCGGAGGGAAAAAAATACTGAAAAAAAAAAATTGACTCATGTGGGTGTACCACACAATCCCAACTTTTAATGAACCTGGCAAGGGAAAACCTTTGAAAAACATGGAGTGAAAATGATAAAGTGCTGTTTACTAGAATTTCTCCTTTTCCCAACATGTTTTCTACCTTATAAAAGAAATATTGCACAATTTTAGTCACATTGAAATTGTCATCTGCAAGTGCTTTCAATATAGACAAGGCTAAAATTTCAACGTCTGGCAAAGTATTAAACCTATGGTCTTGAAAAACCAAAGTTGGAAGCTCTATAAAGTTGCTTGGCAGGGTAGCTCAGTGGTTAGAATATTTCAATCATAATCTGATGATTGTTGGTTTAATTGAGGCAAACTTTCTTTCTTTTTTTTTTGTCTCTAACCTCAGATTCATTGGAGAAAAACATTCAATACAAAGAAAGATGAATCAGTTCTGGTTCACTGACTACCATGATATGACCAAAAAGATAAAGTTTGAATAAAAAAGATAATAATAACAAAAAAAAACAACTGAGCAGTGAGGCCAACTTTTACATTACCCTGTTGAGAATAAATTTATCCTTTCTCATATAGTAACGGCTATTCTGTGTTTCTCCTTTTTCCACATTGTTTTTATAAAGCATTTCTCTCAAGGTCATGAAAACTTACTTGGGATTGTGCAGTAAACGGTTAAAGATAGGTTGGACTATGCTATTATCTTGTTCAATAATATAATAAAAACATGGAATATGACATTCCTCACAGTCACAAATTGTTGTATTGTGTTGGTGTGTTATGGTGAAAAGATTTTTGTTCAATGCAGAAATTTCTCATGTCACAAGTAAAAGCTTATCGGCAGCCAATGGAAACAGCTCTTTGTATCATAAACAGATGAATTACATTCATACCATTTTTAACTGTATTTTTTCATTGTATGTCTGATGATCTGCGTAATAGAGCTCCAGATAATGGAGGGAGTGATTTTGATTACAAAATTGAAAATTTTAAATTTTCCATTAAACCGTATGTTATGGGTACTCATTAGAATCGTCTCATTGAGATGATTCTAATGAGTACTCGCAAGATAGGGTTTCAAAGAGAAATAATGACTATAGAATATCGTCACTCCCTCTTATCTGGAGCTGTTCAGTCACAGTTTCAGCAACTTGCAGAACGATGAATATTTGGCTGATAATTGGCCTTTAATTTTTATGGCAAGTAAATTTTTTACCATGCAACAGAATTCTAGGATTGTATTTATTGAAAGCTTCCCAGATGAGAGAACAGATTTGATTCAAATAATTGAATTTGTTTAGGAGAGTGTTGAAAACAGTATGGACAAAATGTTGTTTAGCAATATTATGTTCTTTTCCCACAATGTTTTCAAAGACTTTCTTCTTCGGGATTATTTAAGAAAGGTTTAATCCTTTACCACACAATAACGACTTTCAACACATCTGAAAAGAAGGCTTTTGAAAAATTTGTGAGAAACGGAGAAAGTGCTCAGCTGGTAACTAGCATTTTCTCTTTTTTTCCACAATGTTTTCTACCCTTTCATAGAAAATAATTTCAGATGAGCCACACTGAAACTGTTATCAGCAAGCATTTCCAATTCGGACAGGTCTGAAATCTTGTCAAATTTATCCAAATTTGCCTCTGAAAGCATTGTGAGAAAATAGGAAAATCCTTGTAACAAGTGTTTTCCCTTTTTCACCAAAAGTCACGTGGTACAAGGTTAAATAGTGGGTATTTATAATGTACAACAATCAGTATTAAAAGATAAATTATGGTGATATCTATTACACTGTTATATTTTTATCTATTATACTTTTTATCCATTTACAGAGAATTTTTTGTGGGCTTTTAAAAGTATAAAAATTGTAGAACTAGATTTATTTTGTTTGTGTGCATTTGTGATTTTTTTTGTTGCAATCCCAGACAAAAACAATATAGATAAAAAAAACCTTGTTTTATCTTTCAATGGTTTTTCTTCATTTAAGAAGGATTTTGAAATATACAGTATATTTTAGTGTTTTATCAGAGACTAGGGTATACATTGAGTGTCAGTATTAAATGCCCATGTGATGTCATTGTTTTCTAACTTTTTATTCTTTTCTATTGCTTTTTGCATCCTTTTAATTCATTACCACGCTATGCCAAAGTTTAATGAAAAGTTGTTAATGCTACTGGTTTTTTTTTCTTTATCCAAATTTGCCTCTGAAAGCATTGTGAGAAAATAGGAAAATCCTTGTAACAAGTGTTTTCCCTTTTTCACCAAAAGTTTTGTTCCCTGTCAACCGATAGTTTTGATCCCTGCCAAATATATTTCCCATCATTTAGGTAAAATTTAATCTGTCATCTCAATACAGTCTCAATTTAGACTAAGTATATAACTTTTCAAGTTACTTACATTTAGACCTTATAGCATATCTATTAACATTTGAACTACACGTAGTTGCATAGATTTCAAAGCGCTGAAATGACTGAACATGATGCAAAATGCAATTTTACCTGTTACCTTTGGATACAATCTAATTTAGAGTAACATTGAATGATAGATTTATGTGTTCACTTATACCAAAATCAAAACTATGAAAAATTAATAGTATGAACCCTTTACCAGACAGTCAGATACTTAACCCTTTCCCAAACGATAAATTTTGGACTCTTCCAAACTGAAAGAGTTTGCAGACGACAATTTTAGATTTTGAGAAAATGGCAGAAAGTTCTCAAAAAGGGTAGAAAACACTGTGGGAAAAGGAGAAATTGCTCGTGACGAGCAATTTCTCCTTTTCCCACAGTGTTTTCAAAAGTCTTTTACTGCAGACACGTAAAAACCAGGGCTTGTTTGGGAAAGGGTTAAACTCATTACAAAACGAGAAAATTTTAGGTTTGTCCGAATCAAAAGCATTAAAATAAAAGTGATTGAAAATTTAAAACTTGTTTTTGTGGAGGACTAGAAAACATTGTGGGAAAAGGAGAAAATGCTAGTTACCAGCATTTTCTCCTTTGCCCACAATGTTTTCCATAGGCTTCTTTCTCATGGTCATTAAAAGTAGAGATTGTGCAACAATGCGTTAACAACCAGGAGAAAGAGTCCTTTTAAACCTTCTTGACAAAAAGAGAAAATGCTTATAACCAGCAACCTCCCCTTTTTCCAGCTCAAATTTTGCCCTTTCATATGAGCTATGTGCTATCAAAAAGGGGCTTAATACATCTCCATGACCCATGGTACCAAGCAAGCCATCACTATTAACCCATTACCACACAATCCCTACTTTTGAAGCCCCTGAGAAAGAAGCCTTATGAAATCATTGTGGTTAATGGAGAAAATGCTGGTAATCAGCATTTTCTCCTTTTCCCACAAAGTTTTCTACCCTTCACGAAACAAATTTCAAAAATTCAGTCACTTTTGTTTTGTCGTCTGCAAGTGCTTTCAATTTGGACAAACCTAAAATTTTGTTGTGTGGTAATGAGTTAAGGGATCCATAATATCCACTTTCCTGAAAAACCAACTTAACTCTTAACCACACGAGAAAAGTTTAGACTGGTCCAAATTGAAAGCATTTGCAGAGGACAAAATAAAGGTGACTAAAAAATAGGAATTTGTTCTGGGAAGGGTAGAAAACACTGTGGGAAAAGGAGAAAATGCTGGTTACCAGGATTTTCTTCTTTTCCCATAGTGTTTTCAAAAGGCTTCTTTCTTAGGGGCGTCAAAAGTACGGATTGAGTGGTAATGGGTTAATCATGAAATAAAGTGATCGTTGGGCATACAAATAGCGATAAGTGTTGTACCAGATCAGCCTGTGTGGGCTGGGTTGATACTTTTCACAGATGCATTAAGCCGCCTTTTCACAGGGCATGGCTCATAATTTTGCAAGTCATTATTTTTGTCACAATTTATTTTGCTGGCTGCAAATGCATTAACTCTTTACCACATGAGAAAATGTTAGGCTTGTCCAAATCGAAAGCATTTACAGACGACAAAATAAAAGTTGCTGAAAATTGAAATTTGTTTTGTGAAGGGTAGAAAACAATGTGGAAAAAGGAGAAAATGCTCGTTACCAGCATTTTCTCCTTTTTCCACAATGTTTTCTACAGGCTTCTTTCTCAGGGTCCTTAAAAGTCGGGATTGTGTGGTAAAGGGTTAAAATATGGATACATCTCAAAGCTTGTCTGCTGCTCAAATTCAATCAGTTTGTAAGAAATAATTACAACTAATGTGTAAAAATTTATTCCATTCAGTATTATGTTGCAAAATAATTCATTACCCTCTTAACTCTTTACCACACCAGCCCGACTTTTAACGACCCGCAGAAAGAAGCCTTTTGAAAACACTGTGGGAAAAGGAGAAAATGCTGGTAACCAGCATTTTCTGCTTTTCCCGCAGTATTTTCTACCCTTCCCAAACCAAAATTTAATTTTTCAGTCACCTTCATTTTGTGGTCTGCAAATGCTTTAAATTTGGACCAGTCTAAAATTTTCTCGTGTGGTAAAGAGTTAAGACAGCCTTATTGTCTTGCTGTTCTAAAAGAAACCTTGATTTATCTTCATAGCTTTGTTGTCTATATTCTCTTGTACCTCTTCTTTATCTTTGTGTGGAAACATTGGCACATTCTGATATTTCTGTCTGATGACTTCAGATTCAATTTGTCTGGCTTAGCTTTCCAGTTAGTGTAGCTGACTTTTGACATGGTACATGTAGGTATTTTACCCGGTTGAGATAAGCTTTCTTTTTCAGTAATTTTTTCATGACTCACCTCTGATGCATGTGAGAAAAGTGATTTTGGAAGAAAATTGTGTCTATACTGGTGTGAGATAGCCTGGAAACACATGCATAGGGAACAAAGGGATCCTACCCTAGAGGAGCAGGTTACCCTCAAAATAATTGGACGTAGTAAGGCCCCTTTTTAGAATAAAATCTTTTACTGAAAAAGCACCTGCAGCTATATGCAATACAGGTTCAGTGCTTATAAAACATTTTTGTGCTCAACTCAGCTGCGTGTGATAAATAGAGGATAATCAACTGGTTGTTTTTGATATGAAAAATATCTCAAGAGGATGCGTTGTTAAGCGTTGAAAAAACGAGTGCGCAGCACAAGTTTTTTAATGCCTTACGACGCATCCGAGTGAGATATTTTTCATATCAAAAACAACCAGTTGATTATTCTATTTATTATATACCTAATTAACATCATTATTTGTAATTTTGCTATGAAAGTCGAAAAAAATGTAATCGAGAAAAAAGTAGTTCCCAAATTACGTCAGGAAGTGAAAGTGAAAGTTGATAACGTCACTAGTGATGATATCAAAATTTATTACACTGGGAAATCCCAGGATTTCACTGCTAGGTATATAATAATTTCATTTTGCATAAATGTTACTTAATAAACCTTATGGACTAACTTCCGAGCTCTAGAGCTTTATTATGACTCTGCCTACCAAATCAAAGCCTTTATTTAAGATTTCATTCTGTCCTACACATAAATGGAATTTAAATTTTGAGCACAAACTCAGTTGAGCATTAACTCAAGTTAAACTCATTTCCAATTGACAATATTTTAGTCTGAATTGAAAGCATTTTCAGACAACAAAATAAAAGTGACTGGAAATTTGAAACTTGTCTGTAAAGGGTAGAAAACATTTTTGGAAAAGGAGAAAATGGTGGTTACCAGCATTTTCTCTTTTTCCCACAATGTTTTCTTCCAGCATCTTTCTCAGGGTCATCAAAAGTAGGGATTGTGTGGTAATGGGTTAATAAGTACAGTAGATTCCGCTTATTTGCAAGTCCTATTTGTCAGAGAAAATATTGCGAATAAGCGGTCGGCCCGATAATCCGATGGCTTTTTTCAGACCGGAAGTCAAACCAGAGTTGCAGACGATCGTTTCGTTCTATTGACAGACGTTCAGCTCTTGCATCCCGATCATTTGATTAATGTTCATAATTTTTTTAAATATATGTATTTCAAACTAAACAAGTTTTAAAAAATCGTTTGTTTGCTTATTTACCTATCAAGTGCACAAAGCACCAGAAACGATCCTGGGTGTTAGCCATGGTGGTGCTTCGTTTGACATAAAATTCAACACATTTTTTTTGTCAACACAGGTTTCGACGCATATCTCCAGTTTCCGGTTATCTAACATTTACTCCATGTGTACATGTACATTCTTACACAACATGATCGTGTACTGTGCACCTGTATAAACCCCGACTCGCCACCTGTTAGGTTGAATGGGTGGGTAAATTCTGGTTGACGTCATAGA
This sequence comes from Tridacna crocea, assembly GCA_943736015.1. Classification (NCBI taxonomy): domain Eukaryota; kingdom Metazoa; phylum Mollusca; class Bivalvia; order Cardiida; family Cardiidae; genus Tridacna; species Tridacna crocea. The sequence goes on from OX031069.1 coordinate 26,541,301, forward strand.
CTGATTGCCGTCCAGACGATTCTATTTTAACGCATCAAAATAGGCCATACCATTCAAAGCAGACCGAGATAAGAAACGGTTTTCTGTGTTTTTCAGAGTTTACATTCGGTACACCTTACTTTCACGCCTGTAGTCAAATTGTTTGTCACAAATTGGATTATCGACGAGACACTAACAAACAGTTAAGTTTTTTTTCCCCCCAGTGTGTAATTATCTGATCGGTGATAGGTTATTTTGATCGGTCTTTCTTGTAACGGGTAAAGTGCCGAATTCGTCTGCAGTTGCTTTCGGGGAGCGTAGATAAAGATCGGACTGCACAGAATGTGTAGTCTGATCATAGAACGTCTATGTTCGGTTTTTTTTCCCGAGTTATACCAAGACAAGATTTAAGTACATGTAGTCATCTTTTCGCCATTTTTCCGGCCCTAAAATTACCATTTTATTAATCGGTGCTCTTGGTGGTGGATGTACAGCCTAGTACCCGAAATCTCGAGTAACCGTCCAATAGTTTGAAAATCGGCAACCAGTGAAGCTCCATATTTAGAATGTCGGCCATTTGCAGATGTTTTGTAACCGTTATTATACTTTCTTAAATGAAAAGAAGAACATAAAATACGCCAAGAATTTTTATCTTTAATGATTAAATTATGAAAACGGATCATGTCGGACTCGTCGTTTGTATACTGCTACATTGGTTTTTAAACTGCGATTCTCTGTACGCAGTGAAATTCGACTGTTATCTTTTTGAGTAACCTTTTTTTTTTCCCGGACAGATTGAAATTTTTCGCTGTCTTATCCCACGGAATTTCTAATAAACACTAGAATTTCGAATCATGTGCTAATTTTTCGTTGCAAAAAACCGAAATGTTCTATTTACGGGATCCCGATTAAGCGTTGAAATTTACGTTGTCTAGATAGGAAATGGATCGGTGCTGGACCAAGTCTTGCAAATAACCGAAAATCCCGATAAACAGGGTTGCGATTAAGTGGAATCCACTGTACTGGCAAAGGTCTAGATGTTATTCCTTTTTTACATGTATTCTTCGTAGCTTTATACTGCAAATTGGTTTCACTGGGTGACAAGTTATTGTGTAAATCTGTGTTTTTTAGCTAACATTGACTGCAAGAGTATTTTCTGTTCATTTTCCTTGCAAACAGTTTTGTATAAATTTGTTGAAATCTTGTTTTGTTATTGTTTTTGTTGTGAAAGTATTATGTTTTGATTATTCCATGCATATAACTGTGATCTACACAGACCGGACTCTATCTAGTGCCTTGTTTAACCCCTTATGCATAAATTGGACTTCTACTTTCCCCTGCAGTTCACAACTTCTGAAAATATTGTGGCTAAGATAAATAATGGCGAAAGTCTGCATAGCTTTTCAAATTGGGTTCAGTGTTTTGGTAATGTTGGATAGTTGGTTTACTTAGAACCTCAGAACTACAGCTTGTAACAAGCTGCAGTTCATGAGGTTTTTAAGTAAACTGATGGCATATTGTTAGCACACAGTATTTATGATTATGCCTTCATTATACAATCCCCAATTTTCATGAACCAGAGGAAAACATGTTGGAAACAGAGAAAGTCCTGGTAATCTAATTTTTTTCCCTTTCCCACAATGTTTTAGACTCTGTTAAAGGCAAGCTCTGTAACTTGTGTCACTTTGCATTTGGTAGTTTGCAAATTCTTTCAGTTTGAAAGCCTAACATTTTGTTATTTGGGAAACTGTTTATAGAGTCAGAAGAAATTCACATAAATAAAATACCATATTCACTTGTCTTGCAGCAGAACTCTTTTAAAAACATTAAGGTAAAAGGAGAAATGAGTAAACATGTGCTATTCCTCCTTTGATCACTATGTTTTCACGTAGATTCATAAAGTCTATAAACCTTAATTTCATGCTGGTTAGCTAAATTTTACAAGAATGTTGTTAAAGTCACCATTTGAAGGCAGAGAGAAATTGCTTATTCAAGTTTAACTCTTTACCACACGAGAAAATTTTAGACTGGTCCAAATTGAAAGGATTTGTAGATGACAAAATAAAGATTACTGAAAAATTGAAATATGTTCTTGGAAGGGTAGAAAACACTGTGGGAAAAGGAGAAAATGCTGGTTACCAGCATTTTCTCTTTTTCCCACAGTGTTTTCAAAAGGCTTCTTTCTCATGGGCGTCAAAAGTAGGGATTGTGTGGTAATGGGTTAACTCTGTCACTAATGAATAAATAAATTCCATTTTTTCATTGGCTAAAAATACATTTCTTCTGCAAGTTCAAGAGACAGTTCTATCATAATCTAGAATATAACAGTGGACAATGCAGATCAGAGATCAGACTGCATGTTATGTGCAGTCTGATCTTCATCTGGTCTGTCCACAAATCTTCTGGTGTCATCTATGGTATTATGTAAAAGTTCATGTAGTATTGCACAAAGTTCTTTTCACAGGAGCTTTTGTTTGAAAATTGCTTCAATAAATGTTGACCTGAACTTGTGGACTTATCTCTTTTTTCACCCATTACCACACAACCCCTACTTTTAATTACTCTGAGAAAGAAGCCTTTATAAAACATTGTGGAAAAGGAGAAAATGCTGGTAACCAGCATTTTCTCCTTTTCCCACAATGTTTTCTACTCTTCATAAGACAAATTTCAAATTTTTAGTCACTTTATTCTGTCGTCTGCAAATGCTTTTGATTTGAACAAGCCTAAAATAATATTTTGTAACCAGTTAAGATTAGCCCTTCTATTTTAACCGTTATTCTGCTAAATAACTAAAATGAATTTTCCATTCGATAGCAAAAACCCAAATATTGCTTTTTTAGTGAATACTATCTCCTTATCTGACAGTGTCGATCCAAGATCAGACTGCACATTCACTGCAGTCTGATCTTGATCTACACATTCCTCAAAATAAACAACCTGAGGTATTGCAGTGGCCCTGTTCCTTGTCTATGTCGTCCTGGGTCTGTATTCACCAACCATTCTTAAGAACGTTCTTTGTATAAATCTTCAAGATTTTCTGGCAGTGAAAGTAACAGGACTTTTGATTGGCTTAACCAATTGGTTTAGCCATTCGGAAGTCCTGTTACTTTCACATTGACAAAATTCTGAAGAATAAGCCTAAGAATGTTCTTAAGAATGGTTGGTGAATACAGATCATGGAAACTGCTTGCAAGATTGTTTTGTCTTAAAAATGTTGTGCCTGTGGAAACTTAAAGGGACATGGCCTTGTGTCAAAGTACCTTTTTTGGCTGCCATTTTTCTGACGTAGTTGTGTGAGAGACATCTTCGCGAGCCAAGGTTACGATCACTACGTGGATCTTACCTTGGCTGATTGAGCCCGATTTCGAGATTCCTGCGATGCGCCCTCTATTGGATGTTGGTTATTACCCCCCTTTACATCATATTTCTAAAAGCAAATGAAATACCGTTTTACAAACCGCTTACGAATACACATGAAGCGATAAGCAGACATCCACCTGGGTTTCCATGTATACCTTCTATTCCAAAGGTAGAGACTTTGTTCTATTTTTATCAAAGATGAAATGCTACGAGTGATTTCATTCATTGCAGCTAGAGCTGGTTGCATCCAATGAAAAAGCGTATCGGGTGAATGTAAAAATCAAGCTCGATCCGCTAAGGGTAGATTGACGTAGTGAATCGTCAGTCTTGGCTTGCGAAGATGTGTGAGAGATTAAAGGTGGCCCTTCAGGTTTTGGGACGAAAATTGTACAAAAATGCAAAAAAAAAAATTCTTATACTCCCAAAGCCTTTTAATTTTCATTCATAAAACCCCAGCAGTCTAACACCGTCCAACAACACGAGAAATTAGAGATTTACTATAGCCCAGGTCGACACCGAGGGGAGACACGTTCTATTTTTAGATTATCAATTCGTTCATTTACATACAAGAATACACAGACGAAGTTTCAAACATAGCGTTTGAAGAAGACTTTATGGAAAATAATTATTACATGTTTGTTATGTAATGGAATTAAAGCGATATGAGTCACGTGCCAGTCACTAGGCATTCCCTAAATGCTTTATTGATTTTTGGCGCGAAATCTAAAAATACCTTAAGAGGCTACGTAGCCTTTTAAGGGAATACCACCAAAAACATTTTTTTTTGTAATTCTATGAATCTTAATTATTGATGATTTGTATTATTTTGTCATATGAATTTCAGTGATATATATATTTTTTAATTTGGTGAGATGTAAAAATTCTAAATACCCACCTTTAAAGAGTACAGTAGGTTTAGGTTGGCCTTTTATGCTCCCTGAAAAACTTTGGGGAGCATAATTTAGTCACCACGCTGCGCGTATGTCCGTTCGCCCATTTGTCTGACTGCCCGTCCGTCCGTCAGAAGCCATTTCTCCACAACTCCCGGACCAAATTTTATGAAACTTCATATCTGAACTCCGTAGAACAATACGTAATTACCTCTTTCCCGGTTTCTTTTGATGACTGGAAAGATACTTGTGAATTGCATCACTGGTAAGATACTTGTGTATTGCATTAGGAAAATGCATTAAACCCCCTTTTGCCAGAGCAAAACTTATTTGGTTTTTATTTAGCCGTGCCTCGCTTTTAATTCTTGTGTTGGTTACCGGCTTCAGTTGATAGAGAGAAACAGTAAATCTTAGCAAAATAAAAGAGTTAAACCCAAAACTACGGTTGCTACATGTATACATGTCTTTGGCTAGCAACAATAAAATGAAATGGATTTTCTATTCGTCGTAATCTCATCTTCGCAAGCCAAGGGTGACGATCCGCTATACTACTCTACCTTTGGCGGATCAAGCTTGATTTCGAAATTCCCCCATACGCATTTTCATTGGTTGCAGCTAGCTCTAACTGCACCGTATCAAATCGCTCGTAGCATGTCATCTTTGATAAGGACAGAACAAGGTCGCGACCTTTTCGGATAAAAATAGGAGGTAAGCACGTATACCTCCGATAGACGAACAATATTTACAGAGTTTCAATGTGACCAATAAATTATCAGAGGTTTTAGGCTATATCCCAGCACCTGACCATGAAATGTCGAAGTACGTTTGTGGTTATTGCTTCATGTTGAATTATCGTGTTCGTAAGCGGTTTGTAAAACGATATTCCATTGGCTATAAGAAATATGATATGTATTTAAAGGGGAATAGTAACCAGCATCCAATAGGGGCGTATCGCGGGAATATCGAATTCGGGCTCGAACCGCCAATGTAAGATGCACGCAGTGATCGTAACCTTGGTTCGCGAAGATGTCGTAATCTGTGCAGCCTTGCAACCATCAGGGACACCATTTGGCACGAAGGTACAAGAATGATAGTAATTTTATAAAATAAAGATAAGAATGGTTACCAAACTGGATGAAAACGAGTAAAGAAGCATCTTTAAATTTAGCGATGTTCAATTTACTTTACAGATTTGGAATTGACGAATGTACAGAATATTGCCTTTAAAAAAAAAGCCGAGTAAAGTCTGTGATTCAACGGTGTATACCCATTTTGTTTTTGAAAACAAAGAAATGCTAATGCTTGAAACACTTTTGAGAAAGTAGGATGACTTGTGACAAACACTTCGCATTAACGCTAGATACTGGACCACAATGGGGTCCCTTTAGTACCAAAAGGTTTTGAAACATCTTGGGACAACCAAGATATCAGAACAGAAGCCTATTCTAAGACAAATATACAGCTGTACATGGTCACAAACGTAGCATTTATAAACATGAAATAATACGAGAACTAGAGACAGTATGGAGGTGAAAGAGACCTTGTGGTGTCCGTGGTCGTGAGGTAGAGCGTCGGCCTCATAACCTAAAGGTCCTGAGTTCGACACCCGGGAGCGGGTGTCAACTTTGGGAATTTTCATCGGCCCACACATTCGGCGCGAGTACTGGTGTAGTTACCAGGAAGCAGAATCGAGAGAGATTAATATAAGTTGTAAGAACTTGTTTCTCAATCGATGTGAAATAAATATGTTTAAACTAAAGAGACCTACATTGTAAAATGTATGAGTGAAGCATTTTCAGTAAAGTCAAAAGGTATGTTTCAGGTGGTTTAATTTTTACTTGACAGTGTCACACGTATAATTGTTTACTGAACAGTAAAAACAAAATGAAAAAGAGGAAGCAGACATAAAGAAGAAAAGTACATTGGACATATTGGCTTAGGGTGTATTTTTCGAATATCAAGGACATATTTGATGAATCTCAGCAACGATACTCATGAAACGTTACCAGTTTTAGAGCGGACGTTGAGAATGACTTATACATGACATATTGTATAGCTTTGTTGAAAGCACTACACATAATATGGAGTGCAACACGCGAAAAGGGTCATTCGGACATTTGCGTAAAGTGTCGTCTCTGATCAGCGTTTGCAGTCCGCACAGGCTAATCCAAAACGATACTTTCCGATTTTATGTGATTTTCTGTGTTACGCAAGTCTACTGTAACACAAAATCTAATGTAGTCGTAAAGTGCCGTCTCGGATTAGCCTGCGCGGACTGCGCAGGCTAATCCGGGACGACACTTTACGCAAATGTCCGAATGCACCTTTTCGCGTGTTGCACTCCATATATGTGTAGTGCTTTCAACAAAGTTATTCAAAATCTTTCATTTAATGCAACTTTTAACTGACAGCATTACAAGTTTGACTTTTGTGGCATTCGTCGAAAACAATGCCACTATAAATTCAATAGCATATGATCAATATTGAAATTTGAAGACCATGTATCGTATTTTGTGCAAAACCGAAGAACATAAGCCAAGTTAAACATGATTTTTCTCAAACAAGAGAATTTTCCAATAGCACTCTGATATATAATTGGAAATGATGAATTGAAATAAACCGCATTAGGCCATTGATCGCGGAAAAAGTTCTTTTTGATTGAAAATAGCTCCACCTCCTCATTGCCTTCTATAGGCGCAATGATACACACAAAATTTGTCTTCTGACCGCTTTGGTTCCGGGCTTATTCGTTCCATGGTTGCACGCTATTACATTGCATTGTATATGAATATTTACAGGTCGAAAACGTTCTTGTAATGTTGGAAATTAGATCCTGACGGTCAAAGATTTGGTGCCAGTGCTCTCCCTTTACCCAAAAGATGAACATATTTACTGTAGAAGTTGATTTTCAAGTTAATATTTGAATAATATTTCTCTTGATTCTTTTTAAAGTTATTAGTTCTACACATGCCGTATCAGCGTTCTCAAGGCTTTGATTACGAATAACTAGGGCATCCTTCACGAAACTTGACAAAAAGTTGTTTGCTATCTTGCCTATTCATCACACTGTTTTTTTTTTTCGTTCACAGTTCAGACAGGTGGGGGTAACAGATTCTTCTTACCGTACTGACGTACATGTATAAACTTTTCAGAGATATTATAGTTTAACCTGACCCCTGGTTTCACACATCTCCCTCTCGCCATAAAAAAAGTCTTTTAGAGGAGGTGTTGAGCTGTATGGAAATACGATATATTTTGCGACAGTATAGATCATCCTACATGACGCCTGTTTATCTTTGGCACTACTATCTCGCTTGACAGTCTCATATTATGACGAGAAACGAGTCTTTTTTTACGCCATTTAATCTTGCAGAGCACGTGAAAATAAAACGTGCTCTCTCCCTCTATAAAATTATAACACAGTCAACAACTGAATGCACTGGTTTCAAGAAATACGAGTTATAAAAAAAAAACAACTGTTACTTTAGGTCATATGATTAGGTATAAATTATCAAACATTTTTTTTTTTAATTTTCCCAGTATACTGATGCAGGAGGGTCGGGGATCTATTCTTTTCTACATCTTATGTGGACAATCTCTGACATTTATACACCTAACAAGGAACAAAAAGCATTTTTATGTTCAAGAAAAAGGCGGAAAAAACACTGGAAAAGAAATACAAAACTGGGAAGTGAAGAAAACAAAAGGAGAAAATAAAATGGCGTAGGAAAGATGTAATGAATAAATAATAATAAATGTTCGAATCTTCCTAGCGTTTAGATAGAGCACTAATAAGGTTGTTAATTACCTGTTAATCTTTTAGAAAAGACCCAAAATCATTCCATTTTTTTTTTTTTTCAAATTCTTAAGTTTTCGTGTTTCAATAGCAGCTTTCTTCAAAATTTTATATCTATAGAATTTAAATTTTCCAACACCGGTTAGAGTGGGTGTGCTTTTTGATCTTCCACTTTTATAACTATACATTTTGATGCATAACAATAGCGCCGCAAATCAGTTTTTTTTTTTCTAAAATAAGGCACATTACAGCATTTTCAATTGGCCGCAGAACTCGATGAGAAATGAACTGAGAAGTTCTTAACAATCCTTAGACTGCAACTTAAAATTTGAAAAAAAGAATAACCAATAATGGTTAGGCACAATCATAGAAATTCTTCGGCGAAAACTAACATAAATCCAATCGGAACTATGTCCAGAAGTAGTTGTCATTCGAGAAACAACACAAGAAAATATTATAATAAGTTGGTTCCAAATTACCAAATTGATAGTAAAAACTGGGTATGAAATTACCAATATGAGTACGAAATGATCGAAGTGAGTAAGAATTGACCAAAATTAAAAAGAAAAAAATAGGTGGGTAAGAAATGTCCAAAATTTAAACAAAAAAATATATAGTGCCGCCGCTCATGCGGCTCAACAATGAGGAGAAAGTTTTTAGCGTTTTTTTTAATTTTTGTGTAACCAAATAACATTTTATCGATGTCAAGGTCCATGTAAATGGCATTATCAAGTTTCAAGTAATTTGTAATTAATTGTTGAACTTTGAGACGATTCCAAAATAAATGTTCAATTGTTGCTTGAGTCTTTAACGAAAGTGTTGAGTTCGAAGAATGTATATTTCATTTTATGCAAAAAATAGTTTTTTCCAAGAATACGACGATTTATACGGAATTAGAACCACTGTATGTATGTGTCCCTTGTCGCTAAAAATGGGAAAAAAAAGGTTTCCATTAATTTTTGTCAATATCGATGTTTATATTTTTCATCCAAGTTTTTATGCAGACAGGTTCATCTTTATTTTTATTTAGACATTAGTAGATACGTTTAGAATCTTACGAATCTTTGAGAATGATCTGAAGGTATCGTGGCAGAATTGCTTTTTGATTTAAAAACGTGTCTTGAGATTTTATCAACAATTTTTTTAAAGTATTCATTAATAGCACATTTTATCTGTATATAATTCAAGTAATTTGCTGATATTTTGCATTTTGTGTTTAACTGGTCGAGAGTAAGGAAACAACCATTAATATCAAGTATATCTTCAATACAGTGAATAACGGCATTGAACAGTTTTTTTTTAAATAAAAACTTTTTGCATAAATGTGAATATTATTAGTGTAAAAAATAGGACAAACTGCAATGTTAATTAGTACTCTCAATACTGATATTATCGAATAGCTGACTTCGTACTTTTATCATGTCCAAGAGTGTTATTTTTTTCAGTTAGGCTTTTATGTATTCATTTCCACATAAACACAATAACGGCATTGAACAGTTTTTTTTAAAACAAAAACTTTTTGCATAAATGTGAATATTATTAGTGTAAAAAATAGGACAAACTGCAATGTTAATTAGTACTCTCAATACTGATATTATCGAATAGTTGACTTCGTACTTTTATCATGTCCAAGAGTGTTATTTTTTTCAGTTAGGCTTTTATGTATTCATTTCCACATAAACACAACCTTTCGATATCGATCAATTCCTTAATGATATTTGCCCATCCACCATCTTCCGGCCCCGTAGACAACAAAACATTTAATTAACCCTTTACCTCATATGCCAATTTGAGGCTCTTCCATTTCAGCAGCATATGAAGATATGATGTCAAAAAATTGAAGAAATGAGGATATAGATATCTGATTTAATGGAAAACATTGTGGAAAAAGGAGAAATTGCTCGTTACGAGCAATTTCTCCTTTTCCCACAACGTTTTCAAAAGGTGTCTGTTGTTCATACGTCAAAATGAGTATCTATGGAGTAAAGGGTTAATCCAATGAAGATCGTTGAAAAAAATCTACTTTTTCTAACAACAGACAAAATCATGTTTTGGAATGGTACATGCAAACACTTTGCAACAGGCAAAAAGTTTCGATTTATGTCAGCCTGCGCGAATTGCGCAGGCTGACATGAATCGATACTTTTTGCAGATACGTACATTAAACCCAATTCTAACCCTTTTTTTTAATCACAAACTCAGATTGTTACATACATATATGTCTTTTTACGACACTTGGCTATAACGACGTCAAAGTATAATCGTCAAGAGTTGTTGTTTTTGTGCATGTAGTTGGTTTTATCTCTCACCTCACCCGTGTTGATTTCCTCAATTCTTGTTGATGAATCTTTCTCCAAATTAAATTCACAGGTTTTTGTTAGACCACACACATGTAAATATAACCATGAATAATAATGATAATCATGGGAGTAAGGAAAATAGAGTATGTTTATCTCACGAAGTAATATTTAAGCAGTAAGGGTGATACACAGAGTGTCAGTTAGACATGGAGCTAACCAATACCGTAAGTATTACATACAAAACGTGCAAAAACAGAAAAACATGTTGAGATTCGAACACGTGTAGCCCACTGGCCGTGTTGTAAATCTGCTGATATGTGTCGATACACACTGCAACTTTAGTCTTTGATAGGACAAAAAATCCGATTGGCGTCTCCATTGAGGGAGAAAAAATGGTAAGCTTGTTATTCGTCCCGTTTGCCCCTCCGAGTTTGTCCAAAATCGCCTTGTACTCTTTGGGATTAAGTGCAAGATAGGGACACAAGAAAAAATGTTGGAGATAAGGCTCTGATGTTCTCTCTAGAAACTCAGCAAGGAGTGGCAAGACCTCTACGTTGTTATCATCTTTATATCGGCTCTCATAAAAGTCCAACTTTCCTCTCGTGTCCACGACCATATCATTGACTTGCCAGACCTCTGACCAAGGTGGACGGTTCCTTAGACTCTGGGTCAGAACACCAAAAGATTGGTCATCAGGAAGTTTCAAACTCAGCTCGACCTCGACTGCAAATACTTCAGCTGTATCCACTTTTCTTAGAGCCACGATGAACGAAGAGAGTAAGGTGCAGTTAGCATCCTTGTAGAACCTTGCAAGTTTGCGGAGACTGTCTTTCTCAACACTCTTGTTATACATGTTTATTGGCCCTGGTATAACGACTGAGTTAGACAGAAAGAATAGCAAGTGTAGACGTATACTAATGGAACTCGGTTTAAATATAGGACGACAGTGACCATACGAAACCGCTTCATATCTCGGACAGAGCAGTTCTGTGCATTCTTTCTGAAACGAGGAACAAGAGCTTGTAAGGATAGACAGACCTCATAGAGGACACTGGGATATGAATAACGAAACAATTCTGTTTCTACAACATGAAGACAAAAGATTAACTGTTTACCTCTCATTCCCGAGTTTTGACGCCATTGAAGAAAAAACCTTTTGAAAACATTGCGTGGAAAGGAGAAAATGCTGGTAACCAGCATTTTCTCCTTGTCCCGCAATGTTTTCTACCCTTCACAAAACAAATCGTCGGTTTACTTCCAAGCTTTAGTTACGAGGTTTTGGAAGTAAACCGACGAAATTTCATATTTTGAGCAAAGTTTATTTTGTTGTATGCTAATAATTTGAATTTGGACCAGTCTGAAATTGTGTCGTTTGGTAAGGAGTTAAAAGTAACCAAGTCAGAACTGCATATTGTTCAAAAGTGAAATTATCATTTAAATATATAGCCACGACATGTAGGTTCACGGTACATTTTGCTTCGAGGTATTCCGAATTTTTCTATCATAAAGATCGGCGCCATCTGGCGGCTGTTTACCGGGAAACCACCTTAAAGGGGAGAGTAAAGATTCTGTCAATGCCTTTTTTTCTCCCCAAAATGCAACGTCTAAAGGTAAGTTTTAGTTTGAAAAAATATTTACCTCTTAAAATAGGGTACACGTAACATACTCACTCGCCTAGGATTTCCTAAAATCCCTTTTCCAGGAATTTCTCGCAAATTTATTAATAATAGATTTTTACCATTGACAAGTCAAGATCTAGTTACTTGTCGCAGGTGCTCTTGATCATGTGACCGCAGTAAAGCAGAAAAAAATATGGAATCCCATATGTGACATAAATGACTGAAAATAAGCAATTAGTGTGCATCTTTGCATTTGTCTACAATGATCTTTGCTTTCAGTCATAGTTCTGTTGTGGGATTGTATTCTTTTGGTTTTCTTCATGGCATTTATTAAAGCAATCACCTGCTAGAGAAAAGTTTATTTGATTTTTCTAGAATTTCCTCCATTCATTAGCTCAGACCTCCTTTCCCCCCCCCCCCCCCCCCCCACTCTTTTCAAAGAATTACAGAACCAATGATTACAGATATACGATAAAAAAAAAAAAAAACCAAAGCTCAATCAATTTTGGATTTCAGATCGATGCAAAGTGCAGACAACTAAAGCCATATGACGGCAAACCTTCTCCATGCCTATGCAACGACGTAATCTGGGATGTCAGTTTATAGGGCAGCACGCACTTATTCTGTTCCAGAGCCTACTTTGCCTGACAGAGCAAAAGGAAGAATCGCACCAGATGCCAAAAATGGGGCAGTTAAGTCCTATCAAGGGAAGAAGAAATGCATTTAGTTGAACATATCAAGTACAAGGGTTAAATAGGATATGGATACACTAAGGCAAATGTTCAGCACCATCCTCGGGTACCCCGGGGTCTCCCTATTTGCTACGCTACATCGACCCCTGGGACAATTAATTGAATTTCCCTCGCTTTACCGCTTGCCGAATGCTGGCTTTTCATTGGTTCCATCATCATTTTGTGATGGGCGAGTCGATGTACGCTATGACGTTTCGTATCGATTTTCCGCGGCTGATTCAAAGTTTTATTAGTCAATTGTCCCAGGGGTCGATGCAGCGTAGCAAATAGGGAGACCCCGGGGTATCCGAGGATGGTTCAGCACATGGCCACGGAATACTGCAAGTCTGTCAGTAAAAAGGTCAGATTAGAGAGGGGCCTTAGTAACGTATGGTTTTATGCCTTCATGAAGCGGTGGCCAGATTTGAAGCTTGCAAAGCCTCAAAAACTTCAGATGTGTAGGGCAAAAAGTGCATCTAGAGATGCAATTGATAGCTATTTTCAAGAACTTGGGATCGTACTGAAACAGAACAAGCTATTGGAAAGCCCAGAGAGGATTTTCAACGTTGATGAGACATGTTGTATCAGCATGGAACATACCCCACCAAATATAGTGTGTGCATCATTTAGCAACCCTCAAGCTGTAACGTCAGCAAGGTCCTCTAATGTAACCATCATTGCAGGAGCTAATGCAATTGGTAACAATATACCCCCTTTTTACATATTCCCAGGTAAAAGATGGAATGAGGAGCTCTTGGTAGGGGCACAAGCAGGATCAGGAGGAAGTATGTCAGAAACAGGGTGGTCAAACTCTGGTATTTTTGAACATTACATTACTGCACTCTTTGCAAAACATACAAACAAAAGAAAGAACAATGAACACTGTACCTTGATTCTGTATGACGGTCACAAATCGCATTTGTCATTGACCTTGGCTGATTGGGCAAGACAGAGAAATGTTGTATTATTTGTGCTTCTACCCCACAGCAGTCACCTTACCCAGCCCTTAGACATAAAAGTTTTTGGTCCATTCAAAAACCACTATAATAAGGAATGTCAAATTTACTTGCAAGGAAATTAAGGCATATGATGCAGTCAAGTTTACAGCAAAGCCATACATAAGGGCCCTAAGTGCTAAATATCCCATTTCTGCATTTAGAAAATCTGATGTCTATCCTTTAAATTCTGACGCTATTTCTAGCTCTCAGGTGGCCCCAGCCACAATCTATTCAAATGAGCAAAACAAAGAGTCATCTGAGTAATTTATATCCAAGATGGATTTCACCAAAGAGAAATCTGTAAAGTCTGTGCCATTAACAAAAGATCCTAAGAGAGGTGATGAGGCCATTATCAGCCTGACACCCCCCCGCCCCCCCCCCCCCCAAAAAAAAAAAAACCTGTGAATGACAAGCCGCCCCCCCCCCCCAAAAAAAAAAAAAACCTGTGAATGACAAGATGGAAAAAATAAATAACTTTTTCACAGAAAGAAAAATTACAAGAGTTGTACAGAATCAAAAGAAAACAAAATTTACTCCCCCATATCGCTTAACAGGTAATTTGCCTAAAACTGAAAACATGGAATCTCTTACAACTTTACAGTTGCCTCAAGTGAATAAGTCGAGTAAAAATGTAGGTAAAAAAACTGAGTGTAAGCCACAAACGTCCAGTGTCAAACTCATGCAGACGAGGGAGAAGCCGAGTACCTCAGGGCTCAACAAGAAAGGAAAACCAATAGAGTTATCTCCTGAACTGGATCTTACGTCAGAAAGTGAAATTTCAGATGCAGAAGAGGAAAACTGCTGTGTCTGCAATAGGTTGCAACCAGAGGAGTTGAAAAGATGTCCACAACTTGTAATAATAAAATGGGCTAAATGTAATTACTGCCCACACTGGACCCATTTAAAGTACTGTTCGGAGGTTTCGGTTGTTAAGGCCCGCATACACGATCAAATTTTTCGTCAATTATTTGATGTCAAATAATTGATTCAAATAATTGATGTTCCTCACACACGATCAATGTTGTCTTCAACTTTGTGTCAAATTCTTTCTGATCAAAATCTTCGATTTGAAGAGATCTATCGCACTGGCACTAGTTCTTGCCTTGAGGGATGCTCCAAAGCGAAATAGGAGGAGGAAGTGGTCGAAAAAATGGTTTCTCTGTCGAAATCAACTCGGACATGCCCGATTGCAGAGAGAATTTAGGGACGATGAACCGGACGATTACAGGAATTTCCTGAGAATGGACGCTGCATCATATGATGAACTTCTGAATCTAGTGAGGCCAATAATACAGAAAAAAGATACCATCATGCGTGAAGCCATATCAGCAAACATTGATGAGCCGTCAAAAAATATCAACGGAGTTTTGATCCGTCAAATATTTGCTTCAAATAATTGATTCAAATAATTCGCCGTCAATGTCCCTCATACACGATCAATTAATTGATATCAATTATTTGACATCAAATATATGACGAAAACTTTGATCATGTATTGGGGCCTTTAGGAGAGACAGTGTGTTTAGGTGCCCACACTATTTCTCATAGCTAAAAAATTCAGTCACACACATAAAAAAGACTGATCATGTGTACATAAGTTACTTTTGATTTTATGGTCAATTTTCCTTTATCATTGTACGTTTAAAGACTTTAAGGATTTCAAGTTTATCAGTTAATAATGTTTAGGTTTCAATCAAATATTATGGCCCCTTTTTTACCACCGTAGGTCAATTTTTAAAATAACCTCGAAGCAATATGACGTCATTTCAAAATTGCTGTCGGATGAAGCAAGAACACATGATGAAGTTTCTGTAAAAGGTGTGGATGAAATGGAATGATACTGACGTTAAAGCTGAATAAAAGATGAAGGTAAAAAACAATATGATATTATTTGAATATGCCATTGGTACCTGGTTGTATTTTCTAACCGAACCTTAAGTATCGTGAACCACCAAACCGCAAGGCTATACATGTATATTTTTTCAGAGTAAAATGTCAAACCAGCTAACCAGGTGGAAAATCAAAGTACTGATAGTACTGAAGGCCAGGAAATTGAGGATACGAAACAATACAAGAGGTCAATTTTAATAAGTATAAACAGGTAGAATGAAATGATCCAAGGTATTTTGCATTTGTCAAAAACGATGCTTGTTACGAATTCGATTTCATTTCTTCTAGAAACTTGAAGTTTCTTCTTGCTGTTCTGATTAAATTTAGAATGGTCTCGACATTATTTTGTTCTTATATACTCGAGAAGTATCGAACTATTTGAAAGGCGTTTTGATAATGCTGTTCAGAGGCATTTTCAGCAAGCTGCCGAGCGTTGACATATGAAAGCGAGAATGAAAATCTCGCCTTCCAAAAACTGTGAAAAATATAGTCGCGCGCTTCTGCGCTCCGACTAATAAATAAAAGAAACGTCGAGAGAATGTCCTAGTAACTCGTCCCAAATCTAGTTCGTTCCCATGTTTTCTGAATCGATTTCGCCGGATTCCCGTCCAACCCGAGTTTCGTATACTTTTTGGATGTTGTGTGTTAAATAGAGTGATATTTTTTTTTGAATTATTGGTAGTGCTACATATCGGATTTTATGATGTTTTATGTGCATTGCTTTATTTTACGTAGATAAAGACATGGACATAAATGAACGTACGACAGTAAGGCTCCAACTATTTAGGTAAACTTTAACGTTGGAAAGTATTGAAAAGCTTCATTTCATTAAAGAGAAATTAGATCTATCGTCGATCGATATGTTTTCGCGGGGTGCATGTTTTTGAACCCTAAATGCATCCCAGTTTTCATAGGCACATTGAAGTGAAAGACGTCACCTTTTTTTACGAACCCTTTTTTAAATGCAAACAATAGTTCACTGCTGTTGATTTAGGAACTGCAACCAAAACAGGACCGTATGAATATTTTTAAAAGAAAGATCGGTTTCAGTGACGTTTTTCCAGACCACTCGCTCTTATTACTGAGAGTGAATATTTCCGACCAGTCCTACTAAAATACGACATGGAGAACTTATACGCCATGGATACGCCATGGGAGTTTTTGCACGCTACCCTTTGAATACAATACTGAATATTTTTTGGTGATTTATCATAAAGAAGTTTGAAGAAAATTCCTAGTCCTTCTTCACAGCTGCTAATAAATTGATAGAAGGAACCGAAACCGGTATTTCCGCTCAGGGCACACTTAACCCCTGAGCTATAAATCTGTGGTTAAGTTCATATTAGAGGGTAGGACAATAATAATTCTATACTGCATATTTATGATTTGCAGCAAAACAAGTCTGTTAGATCATGGTAATTATGAAAAATTTCTGTTTAAAGTAATAAAGAAGCTGAAAAAGACGGTCTGAAATCTCTGACCGGGCTGAGTCTAATAGTACATTCTGTTGTGTCATGGGTTTCTGCGTTTTTTGCATCAATCAATTTTTCATGTCTGTAAATTTAGGCATACGTATTTCCGCATGATTTGAGAAAGATAATATCAATAAGGGTGTCAAGTTACTGCATAACTGTCATTTTACACGAGACAACGGCAAAAATGACTCTTTATTATTATTTTTTTTTTTGGCTTTATGTTTCGCGTATAGCCAAAATTTATATTACATGAATTTCAATTCCACAACTTGATTTTCGTACAACTTTGCTTGAGCAGAAATACTGCAAGAAGTGTATTTTTTTTATTTTCTTGTATTCTAGTGCTGCTGTCAAGAGAAGACAAATAGACTTAAATTTTACACACGTCCGTCCCGTTCATCGCGCTTCAAAAACTGAGCTAATTGACTTAGAACAGTTCATTTATACTATGAAAACAGTTACTTTTGGTGATAGGAAGCATTTTACTTGAGTTCCGGTATGCGGTATGTTTTTCATGAACTGTCCAATGGATGTATAAAGCCACGCAATGAGGCCGGGGTTTCCCATGTCTAAATCCAGCTTCTGGCACAAGACCGAAGGCTGAATATGTTGTTGTCGTTGAATATATACATGATTCAAGTAGGGACTATGATTATACAGGCATTTCACATTAATTTATGTTAGGGTTTAAGAAATAATTTTGGTAAACAGAACTTCAGAAAATGGTTGCCAAATCTAAGGTCACAATCCGTGAGGGGGGAGGGGGTAAAGAGGGCACTAATCGTATTTCGGATTTCGTTCAAAAACCGTTCGGAAATTCATTTTTTTATTTAACCCAAAATATGCTTGTAAACATGGCGGCTGTTGTGTTGAAAAAGTTACACGATTGAACTCAAGATGAATATATCATTAATGTGGCCCTTT
Organism: Tridacna crocea; assembly: GCA_943736015.1. Lineage (NCBI taxonomy): Eukaryota > Metazoa > Mollusca > Bivalvia > Cardiida > Cardiidae > Tridacna > Tridacna crocea. Next base: position 26,559,263 of record OX031069.1, read on the forward strand.
TACAGAGTCAAAAGTAAATTTGTATCCAGTTAAGTTATCTATCATGTTTACTTGAGTGCCTTCCCGGATTTTAGGAAATCAAATTTGCTACATAGAACTAAGTAGGGCCCGTTTAGACGTAACATGCAAAAGAATAGTAAAATGTAAAATGTCCGAAAAATAAATGTTGAACCGCAAAGAAGCATGTGTACGTCTAAATATTTGGACTAGATCGCCATTAACCAACCAGCCTTACCTTGAAATAATTCCAGGTCTCGTCTTCTTTACATACACTGTTTGGCGTTTTTTCTGCGACACTTTCATGCAGATTCAGAAGGCGTGAAATTCCTCTCAAATGGCCTCTAGTGATGGTGTCCTCACCCAGACAAATGACGGGGGGTTCCGCCATATTGTCACATAGGTAGCAAAAAACGTTCTTGTAAAGTGTCTCTATATTACCCATATACGTATCTAAGTAAGGCATGTCTGAAAACAAGGGGAAAAGGTCCATATTAACCAACCATTCCTATAAGGGTTCTCTGTCTTATTCTATATTTAGAGAGTAATCGCAGCAACCTCCGATTTGGCTAAACCAGTTGGTGTAGCCAATGAGAAGTTGCGACACTCTAAAATTAAGGAAATTCTTTAGAAGAAGACTAAGATTGAATTTTAGAAAAGTTGGTGATTATGAACTCAGGGCCCGTATTGACCAACAGTTATTGAGAATATTCTTGGCCTTATTCTCCGAGGTTTTCTAAATTTGGAAGTACCACAACCTGTAATTAGCTAAACCGAATCATTTAGCCAATCAGAATTTGTGTTACTTCCACATGTAGAAAACTCTACAGAGTAAGACCCAAAATATCCTCAAGAATGGTTGGTTTTATTATACTGCAAAGTTTTATCATTCAAACGTTTGTTTAGCGAATTTTACCTGTCTTTTGGGGTTAAAAACCTGAGTACGCTGACGAAGTAAAATTTCCCCTCTGAGTGCCCCAAATCATCTGAAAATGACGTCACTGGACACTGACGTCACTGAAACCTTGGTTATAAGTACTAAAATGTACAGCTTTGCGCATAATCTTCATGTTAATTGTGAGCAACAACGGCATTTTGGATCTTGTGTTGAAAGTGTATTCATGTTTACGGGGCTCCCAAAAGGGAAAGTGCTTTTACGTTGGTTTTTGCCAGAGTACGTGCTATATAATCATGTTCGGGGCATGTTATCCAATCAGATCGCAAGAAATCTAGTTGCAGTATTAGTATTTTCCAAAAAAAAGAAAAAAAATTAAACGGGTACAATGCTTTCCTACAATGAAAAATATATAGGATCTGACATGAGTTGGTTTTTGAGAGAAATTTATTAAACGAGACTACAAAAATGATATTAAGGACGTTTATGACAAATTTTTCCAACGGACATCTTTTTTTAAACTTTGCTCATAGAAAGCTCATCATGTCTCTAGTAGATTACAATGAAAACGAAAGGGGGTCCCCGTGCTCGTTTCTGAGAAATTCGCTTTTGAAAAAGGTATATACGGTTCCGAAATTCAGCATATACTGGATTTAACATACTTTCCTTAATAGTCATTTAAACAGGAAAATTACCAGAAGAATTTACAAAAATTGCATCACTTTAAAGAAAAATAATTTAGTTTTGCCCAAAAAACATATAAAAGCCTAGTTCTGAGCATGGTAAATGTACCAATATGCATTTTATATATAGACCATTGAGTTAAAAAGGGAGATAATTTGGCCGGATTATGGGTTAATCTTCAATAAAAATATAGTTTCTAACGGACAGATTTTTTAAAAAAATTTCCACAATCACAGTACTTATAAATCTTGACAATAAGAAAAAATAAAGTTGGCACCTACCCGTGCTTCTTTTCCCAGGAAAAAGGGATGAAGGTCATTTTTTCCAAGGAAAACTATATAGTAGAAGCTCAGCAGACATAGAGGGAAAGAAGAAATTGCTCATGCTCATTAAAAGCAATTTCTTCTTTTCCCACATTAATTTTGGATCCTATACGCCTTCAAAAAATAAACAAACATGTAGCCTATATACCTCAAATTCATATCACACCCTTTTTTTTTTAATATAAATTTGCATACATGATTATGGCCATACGGCTCATAGAAATACAACAAAAAGAAAAAATGGGATAAAAGCTTGGCAGATTGATGGAAAAAGGAAAAATTATTCAGTAGAAGAAATTCCTCCTTTTCCCACAGTATTTTTCAAAGAGGAAATAGCTATACTTCTAGAAATAGGTATACTTCAACAGCTTCGATTTTCTGCCTGTTTCATTGTTTGCTGTGTAACTGGACTTTTTTTCCAGCTGGTTCTTTACCGATCATATCATCCCTACACTGGCAGGCCAGTTTTGATGCTATCACCTTCATCCTGAAAGGATAGCATGACAACTGGCCTGCCAGTGTCAGGAAAAAGTCAGCAGCTGTATCATTTTCCCTGTTGGATGGCTGACATTGTGTAAAAAATTCCTTTTTCCACGACAAATAAGCGATCGTTTTGATGAAAACTTCCCCTTTTTATTACGACCATAGATTACCATGGCTGGTGCAGCCGTACTAGTACCATCCGTAGAATGTTCTTCTTGTATAAGTGCACCCTCAGTCCCCTGTTAGTATTGCCATTTGTGCGAAAAATACACAATAGCGCTGATAGTTTTATTATCTGTGAGAAATACACGTGCGCATTATGGATGCGCGTGAACATTTATACCAAACGTCATTAAGCGAGCTTAATAATATTTTTTTGTGTACGAGTTTAATAATTTTTCACCTCAAAAGCCAACGAATGTCAGATTCTTTTTATCACATTACTGTATAACGAGAATTATAGTCCAAAATGTGTTAAAACAGAAGCATACATGTAGTGAAATTACATAAAGCCTTTGCACTTAATTTGATAGAACTGTACATTACTAACGAAAAACAGTTCCGAAGAAACTTGCCGAAATTGATTTTGTTCCGATTCTTAAAGTGATAAAATTATTAATTTTATCATGATTAACAATTTTGACCACTAATTTCCATCAGGAACCTAGGTCAGCAAAGTTTTAGAAAGGAAACGTATAATTACAGAGTGTTGATCAAATACAGCACTATTTTTTTTATCTCACATGTGTGTGAGACAAGAAAGTTCGTTATGGCTATATTATGTTGAAAACAATTAGGAGGCTTATGTGATAAAAACTGTATAACGAAAGGATAACTCACATGGACCGTAATTGCACCCGTCTCTTACTTTTTATCTGGATGGTTGTTGCAAGTGGACACATCAAAATCTGAGCACGAAAACAGCCGGCTGCTATACGCCAAGGTATCAGGCGCTAACGATTCAAGAAGGCAATTGTTTAAAACGTAGTTCTTCATCTCAGAGCCTTTCAGCCGAAGTTCGCTCAAATAGTCTTTACATGTTAGTAACCGCAACTGCCATCTCAGGAAAAAAAACAAACAAACAAAAAATTTGAGCCATGCTTTTTGGAAAAAAAGGGGCTTAACTCACTACCAAACGACAAACCTCTAGGTTTGTCCAAATCGAAAGCATTTGCAGACGACAAAATAAATGTAACTGAATTCGAAATTTGTTTTGTGAAAGGTAGAAAACATTGTGGGAAAAGGAGAAAATACTGATTACCAGCATTTCTCCTTTTCCCACAATGTTTTCTGAAGGATTCTTTCTCAGGGTCGTCAAAAGTAGCGATTTTGTGGCAATGGGTGAAAAATGGGCCTCCAAAAGGTATCTTCCCATATAAGCCTGTGCATTTCGCGCAGGCTAATACGAGTCAAAACTGTTTTTGTGCTTTTTTGTAACCTGTCTGTATGTCAAAGGACCGCTCTACCTCATGATTACGTCGATTGTTAGAAAAAGTGGATTTCATGGATTCATAATCACGTGATGATTTACTTAGTACAGTACATCACAGAGACGCATTAACCCATTACCACACAATCCCTATTTTTGACGACCCTGGGAGAGAAGCCTTTAGAAAACATTTATGGGAAAAGGAGAAAATGCTAGTAACCAGAGATGCATTAACCCATTACCACACAATCCCCTCTTTTGATGACCCTGGGAAAGAAGCCTTTAGAAAACATTTATGGGAAAAGGAGAAAATGCTTGTAACCAGAGATGCATTAACCCATTACCACACAATCCCCTCTTTTGATGACCCTGGGAAAGAAGCCTTTAGAAAACATTTATGGGAAAAGGAGAAAATGCTAGTAACCAGAGACGCATTAACCCATTACCACACAATCCCCTCTTTTGATGACCCTGGGAAAGAAGCCTTTAGAAAACATTTATGGGAAAAGGAGAAAATGCTAGTAACCAGAGACGCATTAACCCATTACCACACAATCCCTACTTTTGACGACCCTGAAAAAGAAGCCTTTACAAAACGTTGTGGAAAAAGGAGAAAATGCTGGTAACCAGCATTTTCTCCTTTTCCCACAATGTTTTCTACCCTTAAGAAACCAAATTTCAAATTTTCAGTCACTTTTATTTTGTCGTCTGCAAATGCTTTCGATTTGGACACGCCTAAAATGTTGTCGTTTGGTAATTAGTAAAGCCCCCTTTTGCCACAGTACGCATCAGATGTTTACCCTTAGGATGCGAAGCGTGACTGCCTGACGTTTCGCGGGCAGTGTACATCAAGATCAGACTGCACAGAACGCGCAGTCTGATCTTGGATCTACCCCGACGGATAGGGAGATTATATTATCCAAAACATATATACATATGTACATGTACATATGTGACCATCACGCTAAAAGGGACCTTCTGGGAACTGCGCAAAGTGTCAGCTCTGGTCAGACTGCGCGAACTGCGAGAATCCTGCCAGATGCGGTTTGTTTTTCAGCTATGCGTTTGTAGCGTACGAAAGCCTACAAGTGTCAGAATGAAGGTGATTTTTTTTTCTTTAAACACGTTATAACGTGAATTTCAAACACGTTATAACGCAAAAAAAGTCGAACTAACGCGAAAATTCTCGTAATAACGTGTTTACAAACACGTAGTAACGAAAAAAAAAAGTGGAACTAACGCAAAAATTCTCGTAATAACGTGTTTTAAAAACACGTAATAACGCAAAAAAAAGTCGCAGTAACGCGAAAATTCTCGTAATAACGTGTTTAAAAACACGTAATAACGCGAAAAAAAGTCGCAGTAACGCGAAAATTCTCGTAATAACGTGTTTAAAAACACGTTATAACGCAAAAAAAGTCGCAGTAACGCGAAAATTCTCGTAATAACGTGTTTTAAAACACGTAATAACGCAAAACAAAAGTCGCAGTATGGCGAAAATTCTAGTAAGACCTATCTATTATCATGTGATAACTAACTTGGTATCGTACATTACGGGGATGTAATAAGTCCCCTTTTTTTAGAGCAGGGCTCATTTGATTTTGTTTGTTCATGAGTATAGGAGTTTAACGCCATTTAGACGGCTTAGGTCACATTATGGCGTCCAATGCACTGGCGCATGTGTTTGTATTCTCACACCAGTACTTACACAACATTTTTTCCCCAAGCCACCTACTACTTTCTCACATGCATCAGAGATGAGAGGTTAAAAATAGCCCAAAAGGAAGTTCGCTGCAACCGGCTATGAACCCACAAACTTCAGGTCACGAGTCAGAACTACCGGACTGTACTCAAAAATATTAGATTATAGCCCTGTAATAATGGTGTTCATCTAGTATCGCACCAAGATTAACTTCTTCATATCTATGGTGCCTCATAAGGACCATTGCGACTTTGCAATTAATTCCAATGTACCGGCGAAAAGACCGATTGATAAAATCATCGGTAAACTAGAGGCCCGGGCACGACGCACTGGGTCTATCGTGTGAATGGCCTTAGACAAGGCACATCAAAGCCCTACCATTGTACTGATGAATTCACTGATATCGTTTCATGAATTGCGTTAGTGCGACTTTTTTCGCGTTATAACGTGTTTTAAATTCACGTAATAACGAGGATTTTTGCGTTAGTGCGACTTTTTTTCGCGTTATAACGTGTTTTATATTCACGTTATAACGCGAATTTTCGCGTTAGTGCGACTTTTTTTCGCGTTATAACGTGTTTTATATTCACGTTATAACGCGAATTTTCGCGTTAGTGCGACTTTTTTCGCGTTATAACGTGTTTTATATTCACGTTATAACGCGAATTTTCGCGTTAGTGCGACTTTTTTCGCGTTATAACGTGTTTTATATTCACGTTATAACCCGAATTTTTGCGTTAGTGCGACTTTTTTCGCGTTATAACGTGTTTTTATTTTTTTTCTTATAGTTCACTTTGACCCTTATAGGCTTTCGTAGTAGCGCACTTTCATGTTCGTAAAAGTAAATTACGAAACATAGGGGATCTACAAACATGCTGGCAGTCCGAAATACAGAATCTGCGATCAATGGTTCGACATGAGGGATCTTACGTAATGGTAAAAATACGAAATAGAGAGTCAAGGGTGATAGTACAAAATGGAGAATCTACAGAATTACCAAATCTGCTACAGTATTTGGTGACTGTATAAAATGAAGAACCTGTAATATGGTGACAGTATGGAATGAAGCACAGAACCATATGGTCGTAATCCGAAATGCCAAATCTACAAAATGGTGATTTGGGAAACGGGGGATGACGAAATGACTGAATGTTCAACTTCAGAATCTACGACACGGTGATGGCACAAAAGACAGGAAACGTATGACATATTCATGACATAAAATGTAGAATCTGCCATGCTGATAGAACATACAGTACTACAGAATCGATACATTGAGGGTGGGCAAAAAAATCAGAAGCTACGATATGCTGACAGTAAGACATGTGGAATCTACCATACGGTAATGGTACGAAATTCAAAATCTTCGATGTGATGATAGTATGAAAAGCAGAATCTATGAGAGCACACTTTTTTCTTCGTATCTCTCCTTTCATACATGTATCTCTTCGTATCCACCAACTATTCTTAGGTACTTCCTTAGTCTCATTCCCGAAGAGTTTCTAACCTTGAAAGTAACACAACTTCTGATTGGCTAAACCAAATGGTTTAGCCAATCAGAAGGTGTGTTTCTTTCAAATTTAGAAAATTTCGAGAATAGGACCAATCTCGAATGTTCTTAACAATACCATCAGTTGTAAATACGGACATCTGTGCTTTGCTTCTTTATTTTGTGGTAACAATATTTTCTACTCCTCTGGAAAAAAAGCAAATCCTGTAATTTGAGACACATTTAATTCTTCGTCTGTTTATGTCTTTAATTCGACTTAGTCTACACGTTGTCATCATTCTGAGAAATCAAAGGCTTTCAATATTCATGTAACGACCGTCATTGCTTCCTTTTATACTTATATTTTACAGGATTCTTCGTCAGGGTAATTTAAACCGGGGTTGTTAAACGCTATTGTTACCATTTCAACAGACACACAGATACACTGACACACAGATAGACAGATACCCAGACATACAGACAAACACACAGACAGACACACAAACAGACAGATAAGAAATAATAATGACAAAAGTAAATCAAACAAAACAAGTCCAAAGTCTGATGAACGATAAACCCTTGTAAAATACTTACGGTATTACATCGCTAGAACCATGACAGAGAGCACAGTATTTGTTTTGGAATATCCTGTCGTTCACATCGGACACCACTCTGACGTCATCATACTCTTTAGCATTTCGGCTTCCCATAATGCATTTCTCGACTATGCTGTTATCTTGGTAGTCTTTCGGGCAAAAGTTAACGACACGGTATTTTTTGACATACGACTCGAAGAATGGCTGTTTTACGTCTGAGATAAAGGAGGAGTTCCTAGCTATGACCTGTGTGCATGGTAATTTTCCGGTGTTATTAGATTGAGTTTGGACTGATTCAGCATCCGGACAACAATCTTCGTATTCATAACATGTTTCGTCACAGTGGCATTCGCGGCAGCAGGAATTGGAGCTCGCGTGTAAACCATTTTCCATCGAGCGATTTCCGGTGCAAAAGTCAGAATTTGGACATAAATGTCTCAGTTTCTCCATTATGCTACATCTGTACAAACCGACGCAGACAAGTAGGAGCAGTAACAGTAGAAAGGTCCTTGTGCTACCCATCTTGGAGGGTCCTGAGATGTAAAATAAAAAAGAAACTATGTTTTAGCTCAATTCATCATTTATGAAGAACCTTTACTCTGTCAGTCAGGACTTAAAATAATAAAGCCCCGCCATCTTCACGTCAGACGGCACAATCGTGCACACGCTGGAAGGTTTTTAGATCTACACTGTCCGCAAAATATGAACGGAATCGCATTCATCTCTATCAAAACAACATAACTTTAGAGCTGGTCCCAATTTGAAGCATTTTACACACGAGAAATTAGAATTGACTCGACCATTAAAGTTTGCTGATGGATGGGTAGAAACATTGTAGGAAAAGGAGAAATGCTATTTAAAATAATTTTCTCCTTTTTAAGATGATGTTTTCAAAAGGTGTCACCTCCAGCGTCGTTTAAGTTCGTGAGTGTGTAGAAAAATATTATCAACTTTGTTTGCTATAAATGTTAAAATCTATATGAGCCATGCTCTGGCAAAATGGGGATTAATGCATCTCCGTGATTCATTTAACCGCAATCTCCGAACAGAGTTGCCCTTCGTTACTCTCATGATACATCTAGAGCTGCAACTGGCTAAATGACAAGAAGCTGGTCAAACCGTGGAAAAGATGTTTTTTACTGTTTAACGGCTTCATGTGTAACATTATGAAATAGACAAAGGAAATATGATTCTGGATACATTATAGGTGCATTCTAACTGATGGATTTACTTGTATACAATGGAACTATTTTTTTCGAGCTTCTTTACTGATCAGAATCTTTCACCAATTTTAACAAAAATAGCTGCACCAATGAATGATGCCAACAGTTTTGACACACCGATGGATCTTAGTTAAAGATTAAAAAACAAGTTATGGTTCTTTAAAAGTCATTTAAGCTTTTCAGAAAATCCCTCTTTTTCACATTTCCTTTGAACAGCACACAAAGCAATCGATATTGGTCTTTCTTAAACGGCGTTTGTGTCGCCATTTTGAGTTCTGGTCATGTGACGAAAGTACCTGTAACACGTAATGACGGACTACTTTCTGAGTCCATCACAGAGGCGGTTGTGAATGATCCGGAGTGCAAGAGAGTGATTATACCGATCAAGTCATCACATTGTTACAAGGGTGACAACCTACGTCATAGTGGACGTGTCGGAATAGCCGCCATTTTGTGCACAAAGTGCAGATTAATTACTTTGAAGAGATTTATGTATCTAAAATTTACATTAGAATACCTATTTCATCTGGAGACGGTAAATATATTTGTCCTATTCATGAAATCAAAATGCCATGAAACAATATTGTAGCTCTAAACACTTCAACACATTTATTCTTAACGGCATTGTAGACGACATCTATTTTTAAATTGCACATGTGTCACCGGCTTCAAAAATTGTGCGGAGGTCATTGCAAAATCAACGAAACTTATGAACAAAATATTCATGTATACTAACGAAGAAAGTGGTCAGCTTCAATATGCAATGCTTTGTTTGGACAGATCTTCAATAACAATAATGTACAAGCTGAAAAACTTACCTTTTAAAACGAAAATGGCGGATTTAAAATGTTTCCGATGACGTATGCTATGACGTAGGTTGTTAACCCTGAATTAATAGAATCCGCTAAGACTAACGAATGACTGAATCTGGAGGAAGCGTAGTCCTTGAACATGCAGAAATTGATCAATAGCGAAAAGTTTCTATTCAGGTCAGCCTGCGTGGACTGCGCAGGCTGACCTGGGTCGATACTTTCCGGAGATGCATCAACCCTTTCCCAAATGACAAATTTTAGACTGTCCCAAACTCAAAGTGTTTGCAGATGACAATTTTTCAATTTGATGAGAATGGCAAAAAGTTTTTTGACAGGCTAGAAAACACTGTGTGAAAAGGAGAAATTGCTCGTTACGAGCAATTTCTCCTTTTTCCCACAGTGTTTTCTTCTACAGACTTGTATCGCAGAAACTTAAAAACCAGGGCTTGTTTGGGAAGGAGTTAAGTGCCCTTTTCACAGAGCAAGACTCATGCGCGGATCCAGAGGGGGGGACCGAGGGTCAGGACCCCCCTGGAATTTAGACAAAATGTGGTTGTCGGATTCGTGAAAATTAATAAATAATAATAATACTAAAAGTTCTAAATATGGAGACCTCCTCGTGGTTAGAAATGGAAACGTTGATTTTTCTTGTAAACGGCTAACATCCATTGAAATCTGGAAATCAAAGTATCATATAATAAGACGAGTGCGTTTTCGGTAGGACCCCACCTGAGAAAAATATCTGGATCAGCGAATGAGACTGACATACATGTATATATGAATAAAAAAGAAAGGAAAAAGAAAAAAAATACAGACCTGCGCGATTAAGCAGGAGTTCAGCGTAAAAGAATCCAAACAACACGTGCAGTTCTAACAGATAGACAGAGGTAATCATTTCTTATAGTTGGTATTCGTGAACCGCTTTCACGACCCGCCCTCTTCTTTTCGCACTCTATCATGTTTTGTCTCCAGTTACGGCCACAACTGTTGAAATGGATCTGCTTTCACTAGAACTTTTGCGAATCGAAAAAAAAAATTGCTCGCTGCTTTGTACGATGATGATGATGATGATGATCATCGTCATCATCATCATCATCATCATCATCGTCGTCGCTGACATCATCATCATCATAGTCGTCATCTCCATCATGGTCGTCGTCGTCATCATCATCATCATCATCTTCTTCTATCATCATCATCATCATCATCATTAACATCACTATCATTATCAATTTCATTGTGGTCTTCGTCGATATCATCATCATCATCATCATCATCATCATCGTCATCGGCATCGTCACCGACATCATCATCAACATCATCATCATCATGGTCGTCATCTCCATCATAGTCGTCGTCGTCATCATCATCATCATCATCATCTTCTTCTTCTTCTTCTTCATTATCATCATCATCATTAACATCACTATCATTATCAATGTCATTGTGGTCTTCGTCGATATCATCATCATCATCATCGTCATCGTCATCGTCACCGACATCATCATCAACATCATCATCATCATGGTCGTCATCTTCATCATCATCATCATCGTCATCATAATCTTCTTCTTCTTCTTCATCATCATCACCATCATCATCATCATTAACATCACTATCATTATCAATGTCATTGTGGTCTTTGTCTTTATCATCATCATCATCATCAGCATCATCATTATCATCATCACCATCATTATATAAAATGTTGGGTGAATGCAGCCCCGAGGCTTCTCGATACATAGCCAAATAACTCCTCCACTCAACCACTGCACATAATATTATCGATTTTTTTAACCAAGTACCTCACACTTCCAACGTTTAACACCTCTGAGGTAGGAGGGTTTTGAAAACATTGTGGGAAAAGGAGACAATGCTGGTGACAAACATTTTCTCCATTTTCCCATAATGTTTTCTGACCTTTCAAGAACAAAATTTGTTATCAAGGGCCATTTTTAATTTGTTGTCTGCAAATGTATTTTATTTGGACAAGTCTAAATTGTTGTCGTCTGATGAAGAGTTAATCTAATACGTCAGGGTTACAAATCTTCTGTCTTAACTCTTTACCAAACGACAAAGTTTTAGACTTGTCCAAATCGGAAGCACTATCAGACGACGAAACAAATGTGACTCAAAAATTGAAACTTGACTTCGAAAGACTGGAAAACATTGTGGGAAAAGGAGAAAATGCTGGTAACCAGCATTTTCTCCTTTTCCAACAATGTTTTCTAAAGGCATTTATCTCTGGGTCGTAAAATCCAGGGATTGTTTGGTTAAGGTTTAAGCCATTACCAAACATATCTTATACAGTTTTAGATCTGCACCCCAGGAAAAAGGGGTGCAGATCTTATTAGTTGTAAGGTCATGTCGCCCCCAGGCCTTCGGCCTTCGCCTCGGGGCGACATGACTTACCAAAGCCGTGAACAAGTTTCCAAGTCCCCTGCCACCTGACCGTACAACGAATTTATTATACTGCAAAGTTTTACCCTTTCAGAGCGCGTCAAACGAAATTTTCCTGTTTTGTAATCTCACGAATCGAGTATACAGACGAAAGAGAAATTCCCTTCTGGGTGCCTCAATTCAATGACAACTGACGTCTCTGGAAACTGAAGTCACTAAAACCTGCAGTTTGGTGCATAAACGTGCAGTCTGGTGATTGATAGACGAATCCGTTTTGGATGTTGTGTTGCCCGTATAGTAATGTTTTCGGGGCACTCAAAAAGGAAACTGGCTTTACGTGGTTTTTGCCAGGGAACATGATGCACTGTATATGTTCCCGGCATGTTAACCGATCAGATCACGAGAAATTTATTTGCAGTATAATAAATTCGTTGTACGGTCAGGTGGCAGGGGACTTGGAAACTTGTTCACGGCTGTGGTGAATCATGCCGCCACCTCGCCTTCGGCTCTGGGCGACATGATTAACTACAGCCGTGAACAAGTTTCCAAGTCCCCTGCCACCTGACCGTACAACTAACAATGTGGAAAGCCTTATCTTATTTTGTCGTCTGCGCACGTTTTAAGAAAAGGAAGGGTGTAAAGTTATGTACTTTGGCCAACACTAGACTGTCCTGGGCTATCGTATTATAGGCCTATAGGTCAATTCAGTACTTGCAAACGCAGATCGAAGTCCTTGTCTTGATAAGTTCAATAAAATATTGGTGACATTTCCAAAACTTCTTTTTCATGCTTAATAACATGTCATGCGCGCAATTTTTTCTATCATGTTAATTTTCTTACTGTTATCGCACAGTTGACATTTACAAAACGTTGTAGTAAATCATGCAGTGTACCATTGACATACTGTTTTTAAAATATCCTTGCCTACCTCTTTGTATGGGAAAATCCATGGAAAGTAGATCAAGATTGGTTTCCATTTCATTTTAAAACCTTTCCCAAAGTAAAAAGTTAAACTCCTCCAAACTGACAGCATCCCAAGACGTCATATTTAGAATGGGTATAAATAAGCTTCAGGTCTCTGATAGGGCAGAAAACGTTGAGGGAAAAGGAGAAAATGCTGGTAACCAGCATTTTCTCCTTTTCCCTCTATGTTTTCATAAGCCTTCTTTCCCAGGATCGTGAAAACCAGGGATTATTTAGTAAAGGGTTCACCAAAAACCTGTCGAAAGCTTTAAACATTGTGCACTTTCTGATTCGGAATCTAATAGAATAGACTCTAGTCATGCCTTCTAAAGTGATTAAGCTGCAATTTGGTAACGCACTGTATCTTTACAGTATCCCAAAGTGTTTAAGGATACAGCTGATAGAAATATAGTTTCTTATTTCATGCTTTCGGGTAGGATATCGAGAAATAGCAGTGAAAATGAATATTTTTCGATCTTACACGGGTACCACCAGTGAAAATACCGATTTTCACGTTCTTGTTACCTAGGTAAATTGCGTGTGCCTCATAACCAGATGGGAAATATGACGTCATATACCTAACATTTCTCGCGCTTGACGTAATATTGTAATGTGTTGCTGTGCGAGAGGGGTACGCCACCGGGAATAACAGAAAAGAGCTGTACTGATAAAGCTCCTACTAGAAAGGGTAAAAAGCATGAAATAAATAGATTTTTTTTTTTCGGTGAAAGATCGAAATTTATTTCATCTTCGGAACACCATCGGTAATATTTTCAATCGTGGTTGCGCCACTCGTGAAAGTATTACCGACGGTGTTCACTCGATGAAATAAATTTCTATCTTTCACCGAAAAACCAAATATCCTTTTACCTTCTCACACTTTGAAAACAAGATCTGATAGATACGAAAGACATCATCTTGATAGATCTTTACGTTGTCAAATTTGAGATATTGAGGACGGATATCATGTCATCCTTTATATCTGTAACCAGTATTTAGACTTAAAGGTTAAATTTGTTAATAATTTTTTACAATATAAACAAGAACGGCAAATTGTCGTAAGATACGCCTGTCCCACCGCCAGCTGTCGAGGGGGTATAATAATCGTAAAGGGCGGGTAATCCAGCATGCATGTTTACCAAGTCTAAAGTCACTTTGACTTGCGCTGACAAAGTTCCGTTCCGGACAAGGAAGAAATACCATGAAAATGAAGATCACAGTGGAATTACTCAAAAACATGAATGAATGAATGAATGTTGTTTTATGGCGCATCGACAGCTTTGGTCATTTAGCGCGCATATCTATGTTAAAAGATAATAAACGAAGTGTTGTTTAAACTGAATGAAGTTTAAATAACAATAAAAGAATTGAATTAAGAAAACTTAATGCATAAAGGGCATCATCGAGTTACAGGGCAATCCCCATATACTCAAAAGTTTTAAATGATAAGATCTAAGAATGCGACAAATAAGGTTTAAACTCAATGCTGGTTTGATAAAAAGAAGTTTTTTAAATGAAAAAAAAAAAATTGTCATTTATAATATGCATAAAATATGATATTGAGTGGCTGGGCATTCCCTGCCTACTCAGCAGTTTTAGATTAAAAGGCAAGACTGATAATATTTTTTTTCCTTGGAAATGAGGTTAAAATTGGTAAAGATTGGAGCCTCCAATGGGATCAAATACTCCCATTAAAGAGGTCCTGTCTCCAATGAGATAAGATGCCCCCAAGAGGGCTAATCCTCCCATTAAGGAGATGTAAACTGAATATTAAAGGAATTAAAAATGTTGTAAAAAGATAGGTAAGAAATTCAATAGTAAATATCACAGTTTATTGTAAATGCCAATCTCCTTTATAAAAGCGATAATAGATTCAACGCTGACAGAATCAAAAAGATTTTTCAAATTATCAACGTTGAAATATTTTAAACGAACTGGCTGAAAGTCAATGCAATCTAGTAGGATATGTTTTACAGAAAAGGTTGCATTGCATGGTATACATTCAGGGGCATCATCTCTTGTCAAGAGCCAGGAATGTGTGATGCGTGAATGGCCAATTCGAAGTCGTGCAATTATCACTTCTTCTCGACGAACGGATCTGTAAACGGGATACCATTCACCAAGGGATGGTTTAACTGAATGCAGTTTATTGAAAATATCAGCATCCCACTGGGATTGCCAAGAAGATTGGATATGTGATAAAACGGAGGATTTAAAATCAGTGTGTGGAACTTTAAAATCTGAAATGGGAAGGTTAAGTGCAGATTTGGCAGACCTATCGGCATTTTCATTGCCTTTGATGCCTACATGACTTGGAAGCCAGCAGAACACCAATCTATTCTTAGAAGAAATTTGTGAGATCCTTTCAAGTAAACTGCAGATTAAAGGATTCTCAAGTCGTTGATTTGAAAGGGCCTGTAATGTTGACAAAGAGTCTGAAAAGATAATAAAACGCTTGGAATTAGAACTTTCAACTAGATTAAGGGCAAGATCTACTGCTTTAATTTCAGCAGAGAAGATAGAGGAGTTGTTTGGAAGGCGGCATTTTAAGCTCCTTTGTCCATAAACAGCGGCAGCTGCTACAGAATTGCCTTCTTTAGATCCATCTGTATAGATGGGTTTGAAGGAAAAATAATGCTCCTTTATCTCGTTGTATCTAGCATGAAATACAGTTCTATCCGTGACAGACTTTTTGTCAGATGCAAGGTCAAATCTGAATTCTGCACTGTTTAGTGTCCATGGAGGGATTTCAGAGATTTTATAGTCGGCAATAGACTCGGTGTCTATGCCAAGGTTATCTACAATGGGCTCCATGCGGATACCAAATGGAGGAATAACATTTGGTTTCCTTTCAAAAAGAGATTTATATTCAGGTTTAAAGACAACGTTATGAGTTGGATTAAAACGATTCGACTTAAGTTTTAAAATATATTGAAGTGAGAGTTTTTCTCTCCTGTAAGAAAGAGAAGGTTCATTAGCCTCAACATAAAGACTATTTACGGGAGAAGTTCTGAAAGCTCCAAGTACAAGACGTAGGCCTTCATGATGTATAGAATCGAGAATTTTCAGATAGGATTTACGGGCCGATCCGTATACAACAGATCCATAGTCCAACTTGGAGCGAACTAAAGACCGATAAAGCCGCAAGAGGACTTTACGGTCTGCTCCCCATTCAGAATGAGCCACAACCTTAAGAAGATTAAGAGCCTTCTTGCACTTCTTTTTAAGTGCAGTGATGTGAGGAAGGAAAGAAAGCTTTCTGTCAAAGATGACTCCAAGAAATTTAAACTCAGAAACGACTTCAATTTTAGTTTTGTCCAGATAAAGTTCAGGATCTGGATGAATACCTCGTAGATTACAGAGGTGCATGCACTTAGTTTTCGACTTTGAAAATTTGAAGCCATTTTCATCAGACCATGTTTGCAATTTGTTAAGACATTGCTGAAGTTGTCTCTCAATAATGTTCATATTTCGAGATCTGAAGCATATGACGAAGTCATCAACATAGAGGGAACAGTCTACACCAGGACAGATAGCTTTGACTATACTGTTTATTTTCACACTGAAAAGTGTAACAGAGAGAATACATCCTTGGGGTACACCCATCTCCTGTTCACGGGCTCCCGAGACAGTATTACCAACTCGGACGCGGAAAAGACGTTCATCCAAGAAGGCTGAAATAAAAAGAGGAAGACGGCCTCGAAGACCAAAGTCATGCAAGTCTTTCAGAATTCCGTATTTCCAAGTTGTATCGTAAGCGCTTTCAAGGTCGAAAAAGACAGATACTACATGCTGTCTATTAATAAAGGCTTCTCTGGCAAAGGTTTCAAAGCGGACAAGATGATCTATGGTGCCGCGCTGGCGACGAAATCCACTCTGTACATTAACGATGAGGTTGTTCTTCCCTAAAAACCAGACAAGCCTGTCGTTGACCATACGTTCTAGGGTCTTGCAGAGACAACTAGTAAGAGCTATTGGCCGATAGTTAGCCGGGTCACTAGCATCTTTGCCAGGTTTTGGGATAGGAATGACAAGTGCCTCCCGCCAGGATGCAGGAAAATCACCTGACTGCCAGTTATCATTAAAAATATCAAGTAAAACTGAGAGGGAAGTAAAAGGTAAGTGTTTTAAAAACTGGTAATGAACTTTATCCGGGCCAGGAGAAGAATCATGAGCTTTATTCAGAGCAGATTTTAATTCTTTAAAAGTGAAGAGTTTATTATAATGCTCTGAATTCGAAGACTTGAAATTAAGCTTTTTCTTTTCTTCTCTAGCTTTATTCCTCTGAAACTTTTCTGAATAGTTTGCAGAGGAAGACTTTTTGCAAAAGGTGTCAGCAAGAGCATCAGCAATATCCTGGGGAGATTCCAATGAAGTATTGTTAACTTCAAGGTGTGTAAGAGGGGACTGGCCTTTGCCATTGATCTTTCTGATCATATCCCAGGTTTTTTTAGTAGTAGTTCTACTATTCAACTTAGAGACATATTGTCTCCAGGCCTTGCGCTTACTTTCTTTAATGGTACGACGGGCTTTTGCCCTGGAAATACGGAATAAGTTAAGATTGTCTTTGGTAGGCCTGAGATTAAATTTTCTAATGGCCTGTTTTCTGTCTCTGACAGCCTGTTTACAATCATCATTGTACCAAGGCTTGTCAGGTCGTTTTGGGTTTGTCGAGGTCTGAGGGACGGACTGTTTAGCTGCATCAATTAATAGGGAAGTGAAAAGTTTTGCAGGATCATCGCAATTTCCAAATTTATCATGTGTAATGGTCTGTTCACATAGGGTTTCAAATTTATTCCAATTGGCTTTGGAAAGCTTCCATTTCTGCGGTCGTACACTGCTGGACGGTTGTGTAGATGAAAAGATAATGGGGAAGTGATCACTTCCACACAAATCCTCAGTCACTTTCCAAGTGAAATTGGGAAGTAAGACTGGGCTGCATAATGTTAAATCAATGGAAGAGTAAGATCCAGTTGCTGGATGCAAGTAGGTTTTGGATTTGTTATCATTCATGAAAGACAGAGAGTTGTTGGAAATGAAGTTCTCCAACTGTAGACCTCTCTGGTTGGTGTCATTGCAACCCCACATAACATTGTGACCATTAAAGTCCCCAGCTAGAATATAGGGGGATGGCAATTGGGAAATGAGATCATTCAGATTGGTCTCATTGATAGGTGTGCTTGGGGGGAGGTATACAGAACACAGTGTAACAGCACTGTGTAAAGATAACCTGACGGCAACAGCTTGCAAGTTTGTATTTAAAGAGATAACTTTGTGAGGAATGTTGTTGTTAACAACAATAGAAACACCACCTCTGGCTTTTTCGCCTTCGGTAAAGATCTTGTTGTAAATAGAATGATATTTTATAGTGATATCATCTTCCCGTTTAAGGAAGGTTTCTTGCAAACAAACAGCAACTGGTTTGTTATCATTGATTAAAAGTGAAAGTTCGTCAAAGTTTGACTTCAGACCTCGACAATTCCACTGGATTATGGTATCCATAGTGCATGAGGAAAGTATAAAGACTAAGGTAAAAAATGAGGCCGTAAACCAATGCATTTTAAAATAGACTGGTTAAGATTTAATTACAGATGTCTCGGCTTTGGATGATTGCCAAGCGTCAAAATCCTTGTTCCAAAGATCTTTGGAAGTGGACCAGATAGAGGCTTCTGAATCTGAAGCCTCACCTTCCAGATTTTCAGTATCTGCATCCATGTCCTCTAGCTCCGAAAATCTGTTGGAGGTAGGGACAGGATCATTTACTTTGATTGTGATCTCACAAGATCCTTGGTTATCTTTAGATTGTAGTTTAGACTTGGAAGAAGACCTTTTAGGAGGTCGGGGTGTATGATTGGGATTGTTATCTTTGGATGAGACGTTAGATTTTGTTGTAGACTGTGAAGATGGAGGTTGTGGTTTCTTAGGAGGTGGTTGTGAAGAGGTAGATGGCTTTGGAGTTTTCCGTGAAGAATTTTGTGAAGGTGTAGATGGCTTTGAAGTTTTTTGAGACGAACTATTTTGAGAGTTTGTGGGTTTTGAGGATGCCGAAGAGGTTGTGTTTGTTTTAGATACAGATGGAGAGTCAGGAATTAGTTTGGACAAGGTGGATGGAGGAAGAAGTTCTTTCAGTTCAGAAGCTACATCAGGAAATTTTTTAAGTAGAACTTTTGCAAGAATTTTACAAGTGCTGCAGTCGTCCTTTTCAGTTGGCGAGCCAACAACACCTGCATAACTAGGACCAGAAGAGGTTTTCTTGCGTTGTTCAAATATTTTCCTTGCCTCTGGAAAGCTAACATTATTGTTATATTTAATTGAAAGAATTTCTTTTTCTTCCTTCCATACTGGACACTCTCTTGAAAAAGTAGAGTGTGCAGATTTGCAATTAATGCAGAGAGGAGGATTAGAACAAGTAGTACTGTCATGGTCAGGTCCTTGATGAGCACATTTTGAGCACGTTTCTTGGTTCGGACATTTACTGATGTGATGGCCGTATCTCTGGCATTTAAAACATCGCAAGGGGTTTGGCACATACACATCTACTTTGACTACTTGGAAGCCTATCTTGATAGATGTTGGAAGAACAGGTGAAGAAAAAGTTAAAATGTACGTATTTGTAAGTCTCTGTTCTCCATCTCTGCGTACAGAAATCCGCTGAACATCGGATACACCTTGTTGTTTTAAGTTATCTTTAATTTCTTGTAAGGAGCTGCAGTAAGTAAGCTCTTTGCATCTTATTACTCCTTTGCAAGAATTGAGGGAAGGATGTGGGAAAATTTTAACGTCCATGTCAAAGAATTTTGTGTTTTTCAAAAGATTTAGTGCTTGCTGATTAGTAAAACATTCAACTAAGAGAGTCTGATCTTTCAGTTTTTTGACAGATTTTGGAGTTCCAAGGATGCAAGATATTTGTTTTTCAATAATAAAAGGAGATAGTTTTGTGATAGGTTTTGAAGGATCTTTGGACTGAATGACAATAAAACGTGGAGAGTTAAAAGAAGAACTAGAAATAGGTTCCGTTTCAGATTCACTATCGGAAAGGGGGCGCTTGCTTTCGTTGAGCTTGGCCTTTTTTTGGGATGCCATGTTTGTGTGTTTAGTTTCACCACCGATGCTCCCCACCCACCATGGAGCCCAACGAGGGGACATGGTCCGGGGAAAACCCATTCGCAGACCATGACAGGGATACATCAATGGTATACTCGGTATGAAAGGGCTAGACTGGACAGATGCTTTCTCGCAGAAAGTCCTACCAAGCTTAGACGATCATTGAGAAGTTACAAATGTCAGCCAAATACCAATAACTTTCACCCGATTGACCCATGAGCCACCGCCTTCTAGGGCTAAATAAGAAATATAACATCTGAAAGAGTGATGTAATTATGCGGAGAAGATGGTAAATTTAATCGAAAAAAAGATGTAAAAGAAAGAGTATATCAGATGTCCTAGGGCAAGGCATGACCAGCCGATTGATCAGGACGGGCCTTCCTGACCTCCCGTTTAGCCCAACTTAAGGCCAAAGTGGTGTGTTGCAAGTATACTCAAAAACCGCGCTAAGTAGAGTTATTGTTCTTGTTCACTATACTCCGTGATATTGCAATTAACATGCATACCAAGTTTGAAGTCATTCTTACTTGAGATGACAAGGTTATATTTTGGACAAGCACTAAATGATTTAAAAAAATATAACTATCAAAGGGAAATAAGTCAAAGATAGCTCGAGGTAGAGTTACAATTCTTGTGTTCTGCAATTCCAAATATTGCAACATATAAGCATACCATATTTTGAGTCAAGTTTTGCTCCGGACAGACGAGAAATGCTATAAAAATGAAGATGAAAAGGGGGAATAACCCAAAATTCATGCTAGGAAGAGTTATGCTTTCTGTGTACTGCATTCCGAAATGTTTCAACAGTCATGCTTATCAAATTTAAAAATGTTCAGACTAGAGATGACAAAGTTATATTCCAGACGAGCAGAAAAAAGTTGTAAAAATGACGATCAACGGGAAATAACTCAAAGACAGCACGAGGTAAAGTAATGGTTATTTCGCAATGTGCTCCGTTTTATTGTAATAAACACAAATGCCAAGTTTTAAGGTAAGATCTGTGTAATGGAAAACAGCTATTTCCACTAAAATATCATCCTGCATTAGCTATAATTAAAAATGAGTATTATTGAACTATTTTCACCATTTCATTTTTTTCATTTTTTCCTTCTTTGAATTATCATTTATAAATCTAAAACCACTATATTCTCAATTCAGAAAGAGATAATAATTACCTCCCTTTTCAGAAAACTAACAGAAGTATCAAAAAGTACTATCAAGATAGACATAAACGGTATTTCTGATCCGTAAAAATGTGCAAAAATATTATTTCTGCATAAATCGTTATTTGTCCTTATTCATCAACCAATTAGAATTTTCACCGGAAGTGCATTACACAGGTCTTACCTTAAGTCAATCGGGCGGGAGATGGCAAAGTTATGTTACGGACACCGGTCCGGCTTCTGATGATCACTGCGACAGAGTTGAACATTGCTTAGAAACAGTTTTGCGGGAAAGCAGCCAGAAGCATACATGATTATAGATAGCGGTAAAAAGAAAGACCAAAACACCAGGATCAAATGAAGTACTGGTCATAATGCTATAAATGATTTTTTTTAGAAACGGGGAAATACGAGGAAAGCAGTCATTGCATTGATGAAGATTAGTAAATTCTTTACCCCATAAGGCATTCCTATGGTATCTCTAATTGACCCTACATAACAGCATGGATGAAGCCATTTCTTATGTGTATATATATGACACCTTTTGATAGCATAGACAACATTGTGACAAAAGGTGAAAGTGCTCGTCACGAGCAATTTCACCTTTTGTCACAACGTTTTCCAGAGGCTCCTACAAGCAGTGCGTAGATATGAGTATCTATGGAGTAAAGAGTTAATAGGGGAGAGCCGTGACAATCGACAATGAAGAAAAACTTAACAAATTATCATATGACAATCTATAGCTATCCTGCTGTCGAATGGCACATGAAAGTGGGGTGCATTTTTCAGTGCGCCATGATTGGCGTAAATAACTTAACTCTTTAATCCTTTCCCAAACAACACACTATAGACACTCCCAAACTGATAGTAATTGCAGATGACAATTTCAGAATTGGTATATACAAACTAACTTTAGAAAATAGGATACAGAACATTGTGGGAAAAGGAGAAAATGCTGGTTACCAGCATTTTCTCCTTTTCCAACAATGTATAAAGGCTTTCTTGCTCAGGGTCGTGAAAACCAGGTATTGTTTGGTAAAGAGTTAAGTACTGGAACCAGCTTAAATTTTCTTATCCAACACTGCGTTACATATTCTGGCGAAAGAAAACCCCTGAAATATGTCCTTGTCTTTCACAAGAAAGAAAAGGAAAGTTCTCAAAGATCCATGTCATTAATTGAGTGCGTTTAGTGTTGATAGCACGCTTATAGCAGCTGATGTAAATATTTCGGAAATACTTTGCCACGTATTTTCCGCCGGTGAAATGCAGAGAAATGACCCTCCCTACAAAAGACCATATGCCTGCATGTGAGAAAAGTAGTCGGTGGCTTTGAAAAGAAAGTTGTGTTAGTACCGGTGTGAGAAAGCCGGGAAACAAATTTACCGGGTGTGTCTTTACTTTTGTTTATTGATATATTACCTGCCTCGGCACTTTGACGCAATCTTTCTCCCTGATTCATCCATTACACCACAAATTATTTGTATAAAACAGGAGCAATAGCAAAAATCTTGACTTACATAACGTTCGAATCGTCTGGAAACAACTTCTACAGTGAACTTCCTTTTGTAATTGCCCTGCTGTTTTAATAAATATCGAAGTACAGTAAATCAGATTCCCAACTGTCGAACCTTTTTTCTTAAAATATAACATCTGTATGTTAGACTGAGCACAATGAAATTATCTACATTTCTCGCACTTAACTTAATATTGTAATGCGTTGCTAGGCGGAGGGGGTATGCCAGGGGGAATAACCGAAAAGAATTTCATTGGATTTTTGATTAACTTCCCGCAGAAAGGAATAAAAGCATGAAATAAATAGAATATTTTTTGTTTTTGTTTTTTCGATGAAAGATCGAAATTTATTTCATCTAGTGAACACCATCTGTAATATTTTCACGAGTGTCTACGCCACACCTGAAAATATTACCGGTAATGTTCACTGAAAATATAATCCAATACCTAGGTCAGTGTCCACCAGCAGCAAGGATTTCATGATTAGCTATCTGATTTGCTAAGAAGGAACATTTTACCCGATCAAGCGGCCAGACTTGGAATTGAGCATTTGAACATTATCTAGAATTGACGGTAAATGCATCTTCGCAAGCCAAGGCTGACGATTCACTACATTACTCTACCCTTGGCGGATCAAGCTTGATTTTTACATTCCCCCATACGCTTTTTCATTGGATGCAGCTAGGTCTAACTGCAACGAATGAAATTGCTCGTAGCATTTCATCTTTGATAAAAATAGAACAAGGTCGCTAC
This sequence comes from Tridacna crocea, assembly GCA_943736015.1. Classification (NCBI taxonomy): domain Eukaryota; kingdom Metazoa; phylum Mollusca; class Bivalvia; order Cardiida; family Cardiidae; genus Tridacna; species Tridacna crocea. The sequence goes on from OX031069.1 coordinate 26,582,791, forward strand.
CTTTTGAATAGAAGGTAAACATGGAAACCCACGTGGATGTATGCTTATCGCTTGATGTGTATTGGTAAGCGGTTTGTAAAACGATATTTCATTGGCTTTTAAAAATTTGATATAAAGGGGGTAATAACCAACATCCGATAGAGGGCGCATCGAAGGAATCTCGAAATCGGGCTCAATCAGCCAAGGTAAGATCCACGTAGTGATCGTAACGTTGGCTCGCGAAGATGCGGTAAATGTAGTCTACCCGATAACTATGAATAAACTAAACAGTTCACGCTTGACATGCTTGCCAATAATGGAAGAAGTAAATACTCGTAAAAATAACACATTTTTTTTATTATCAATATTTCAATAAATATATATATTTATTTAAAACGCATATTAAGACATAGTTGAAATAAAAACTAAATTCAAAGACATAGAATTTGATTGGTTGAGTTGAAACGATTGCCTAAATTACGGCCATAGCTGTCTTCCCCACCCCCCCTACCCACCCTCACGGTTAACATTGTTTAAAGCCCTTCAACCAACCAGCGTTGGTAAAAGACGTGATGTAATGAAGTGCCAAATCTCTCGCTTGTTCTATTTTTTGTTGACACTAACAAATGTTCATATAAATATCTATTATTATTACGGGGTGAAGACTTTAAGTGATTTCTTTCTTTTGTAGTCAGACTATATAACTTGGCTTGTAACAAGCGAAAAGGGACATTCGCACATTTGCAAAGATTGTCGTCTCGGATCAGCGTGTGCTAATCCGAGACGACACTTCACGACTCCATTAGATTTTGTGCTAAAGTATATCTTGCCCAAAACAGAAAATTACATAAAACCGGGAAGTGTCGTGTCGGATTAGCTTGCACGGAATGCGCAAGCTAAACCGACCCGACATTTTACGCAAATGTCTGAATGCCCGTTTACGTATGCATGTTGCAGGTCAATTATGTAAATACACCTAATTCCCATGGATGATAATATTGAAGTTGCAAAATCGTACGTGAAGTTAATGGCTGTTTCGTGGTAATCAAGCTTATAACTTGCATTATGCTGGTCAAGTGGAGACTCTATACCAAGATTAGACAGCTTGACTGGTAATCGTACTGTTATTATATACTTCTAACATGACTCGTGAATTCAGTACTATATTAGTTGTACGGTCAGGTGGGAGCGACTTGGAAACTTGTTCACGACTGTGGTGAATCATGTCGCCCCGAGCCTTCGTACAACGAATTTATTATAGTGCGAAATTTTACCCTTTAAAGCGCGTTAAACGAAATTTTCCCGTATAATAATCTCACGAATCAAGTATGCTGACGAAATAGAAATTCCCTTCTGAGTGCCACAATTCAATGAAAACTAACGTCACTGGAAACTGACGTCACTAGAACGTGCAGTTTGGTGCATAAATGTACAGTCTGGTGATCGATCGACGCCGTCAGTTTGGATGTTGTGTTGCACGTGTAGTGAAGTTTACGGGGCACTCAAAAGGGAAACTGGCTTTACGTGTTTTTTTTGCCAAGGAACATGATATATGTTCCCGGCATGTTAACTAATCAGATCGCGAGAAACGTCTTTGCAGTATAATAATAAATAAAGTGCAACGAAAGCGTGGTAAAAGATATTCTCTGTAGAGTGACGTCATTCTATAGAGAATGACGTCAATCTATGTAAAGTAAGTAAGTAGGTTATTCAATGGTATATAATATGCATCCGCGTTTTTCACTTCTAGTATGAATGTGTTTTCTTTGAGTTGGTCAGGTTAGAATCGAAGTAATCTTTCTATCGTGGTTAATCGTTCAATAAACCACGTTGTGAGTTATGAGGCGCGATGAATAAGCCACTCCGGCTACCACCCTCGTGGATTACTTATTGTGCCTCATAACTCATCTAGTTGTGTGTTTTATTTAAGAAATAATCTTCTTTCTATCGTGGTATATCGTTCAATAAACCACAGTTGTGAGTTATGAGGCACAATAAATATGGGTTATTCATTGCGTCTCATAACTCACAACGTGGTTTATTGAACGATATACCACGATAGAAAGAAGATTATTTCGATTCTAACATATCCAATTCTGAATGAAAGGAAAACAAGTTCAAACTAACAGTAAAAACGCGGATGAAGATTATGTTCCATTGAATAACTCACTCATTGAATGACGTCACTCCATATAGGATGACGTCACTCTACATGAATTGTCGCAGATTTTACCACTTTTTCCTTGCACTGTGTTTATAGAGCCAAAGTCGAGTGTCATTTAGAATAAACGATAAACCACAATAGAAAGAAATATAGGATCTGACATGAGTTTGTTTTTGAGATACCAAATTATTAAACGAGTCTATAAATAATGTTATTAAGCGAGCCTTTGGCGAGTAATAGTTAAACGCTAAGAAGTCAAAATTAAACGATTTAAACAGCGAAAAGGAGGGAGCGTAGCGACCGACTGTGGCTGTTTAAATCGTTTAATTTTGAACTTCTTAGCGTTTAACTGACTTAGTCTTTTTCCGCCCACATTACATCATTGCCAAAATAATGTTCCATATAAGGAATCCACTATTCACAAAGAAACGCCCTTTCACCCATATATAGAGTTGGCTGAGTCGCTAAAGAAACGTCATCATTGCATCATCGCTAAATATGACGTAATTTCCACGTGAATATCGGGGCTAAACCGCCTAGACGACCACGTGGTATTTAACCCTTTACCAAACAATCAATTGGGAAGAAAGGTTATTTTTGGAAAAGGAAAAAATTCTGGTTATTGGCATTTTCTCGTTTTCCTACAATATTTTCTACCCTGTCAAAAAACTCAACGCCATTTGTTCCACTTTCAAAATTTGATATCTGCCAATGCTTTCAATTTGGAATGGTCTAAAATTTGTCATATGGGAAAGGGTTAAAGAACCGTCATTATCAGGTTCATTTCCAGTTCACGCTTGACTATCGCTAGTATTAAACAATGTCAAATATGGCAGAATTTGACCAAGATTTTGAGGAAGTAACGACTACACTCAGCCTATGAAAATTTCTACAGATTTAGATCTACTACAGCATTATTTTTTCGTAAAATTTCAACATATCGTCGATTTACTTCTTAAACCCTGTAACAACAGCTTGTTTCAAGCTTCAGGTGGTATGTTTCAGAGGACAACCGACCATACAGATGTAGATTGATCGGCTTTTATTACATAAATTGTATCTGTGTTTTACCCTTTTTTTTCAACGGCGTAACTTGTAGATCTACTTGGCATGTGCTAGACCTAATTTAACCCTTTTTCAAACGACAAATTTCAGACTCTTCCAAACTGAAAGAGTTTGCAGATGACAATTTTAACTTTCATAACAATGGCAGAAAATTATCCGAACGGACAGAAAACACGGTGGGAAAAGGAGAAATTGCTCGTTATAAGCAATTTCTCCTTTTCCCACAATGCTTTCAAAAGACTTGTACTGCAGACACGTAAAAACAATGGCTTGTTTGGGAGAGGGTTAAGTAATTGTTGAATATTAATGAGTGGGGGGGGGGGTAGGGTTTAGTTACGCATGCGCAGTAAATCCAGATAAACTCCAGATAAACTGCGACGTTTAAATGGATAAATGATCAAAATAAACCTGCGTTGGGTATTTTATGGAAGATAGACGGTCAAAAATTTTCAAATATGAGCGTTCTGATTGGATAGAAAAGTAGGACAAAGACTAATGATTTTTTACCTTAAAAAAAACCAACGAGTGTCAGATTCTTTTTATCACATTACTGTACAAGAATTACAGTCCAAAAAAAGGCATACATGTATCATGTGTAGTGAAATCAGCATGAAGCCTGTGCGCTTACTTTGACAGGTACATTACGAACGAAAAATAGTTCCGAAGAAACTTGCATATATTGATTTTGTTTTGAGTCTACAAGTGATTAAATTAACAACTTTATCACGATTAAGAATTTAGACTGCTAATTTCCATTAGAAACCTTGGTCAGTAATTCTTTAGAATTTTCAAGCGTATAATTACAGACTGTTTACCAAATACAGCACTTTTTTCTTATCTCACACGTGTGTGAAACAAGAAAATTCGTAATGACTGTATTACATTGAAAACAATGAGAGTTCTGTGATAATACTATTTCTTAAACAACCAATGTCATTACAAGTCAGCGTCCCACTCACTATTCGACACGTGCATTCAAGGACGGTCCTCATTTCTGACAGCCAATCAAATTTGAGCCCTCAAAAAATGGCACACAAAATTAAAAAAAAAAACTCTTTTGAGCCATGCTCTGGCAAAAGGGCTTTCAATGCATTTCTGTGATGCATTCTTCCAAGCCAGTGATCACATAATTTTAGATTCATGAAATCCAGTGAAACAATTGACCAAAGTTTAAGGTAGATTGGTTCTTTGACATGCAAGCAATTTACAAACAGCAAAAGTTTCAACCCACGTCAGCATGCCCTGACTGCCAAAGCTGATATGAGTCGACACTTTGTGCTGATGCATTTAACCGCTCTTTTCCCAGGGCATTGCTCAATATAAACTATTACAATTGGCTCGCACCACGCGAAAGGGGGCATTCTAACATTTGCTTAAATCGTCGTCCCGGATCAGCATGCGCAGTTCACTCAACTACGTTAGATTTTGTGCTACAGCAGACATATGCAAAACAGAATATGTTCCGAAACGACAGTTTATGCAAATGCCCGAATGCCCCTTTTCGCGTGTGGCGGGCCATTAATATTTAATATGAACCTATCGACTTATGAAACGGCATCTCCAATGGCAGAAATGAACTGTAAATGGAGAAACTAGGAACGGTGTAATGCAGAGAAATGACCCTCCTCCACAAAATGACCAGTGGGTCATTTCTCTACGTAGAGGAATGACCCGCATAGTCATTATTCTACGTGGAGAAATAGCAACAGGAACTTCATTCAACGTAGAGAAATGATCCCAAAGGGTTATTGCTCTACGTAGAATAATGATCCGTGTCATTCCTCGATGTAGAGAAATGACCCACGGGTCATTTTATAGGGGAGGGTCATTTTTCTGCATTACACGGGTCGAGTAGCCTCTTTGAGCCTACAGATATCCTAAAACTTTCTCATCACGTTGGAATCTGTAGGGAGATCTGGAAGCAATAATGCTTGTAAACAGGTCACAGCTTTTGGTGTGTTATATCATCTGACTCTATGGACTTTGATTTTGCAGCCATTTCCTCGCCATACCTACAATTAAGATTAATACAGATATATATATATGAGACATGCTTTGGTAAAAGGGGGTGCAATGCAGAGAAATGACCCACCCATTACTAAATGACCTATGGGTCATTTGTCTACGTAGAGGAATGAACCCTGGGTCATTTCTCTATGTAGAATACTGACCCGGGTCATTTTTCTAAGCAGTGTCTGGGGTCATTTATCTACGTAGAATAATGATCCGGGTCTTATTATATATAGATATATATAGACTTATTTTTTCTTATTATATAGACTTGTAAATATAGACTATAACCGAGTAAGTTTCACACAATCTCTAGTTTAGCCGATCAGAAATTACCTTATAATGCGGGACAAATTGAGAGTAAGATATTTGTATATCTGCTCTTGAAAGTAAGTCTTGAAAAAGTTGAACTTTCTTACCACCTTTAAACTGCATCTGGACTTTCAGTACTTTGATTCTCTGATAAATAAGAAATTGGATGAATGAATCAAGAGAAAAAGAGACAGAGAAAGAATGAGAGAGAGAGAGAGAGAGAGAGAGAGAGAGAGAGATACAGAGAAAGACAGAGAGACAGAGAGACAGAGACAGAGACAGAGAGACAGAGACAGAGACAGAGAAAGAAGCTTCTCAGTTTGTATCGACGAAAACGTCAGATTTGATTGACAATATTACTAGTATAAGCTTATGTGACACCGTCATGCAAAAAGGGACCATCTGGGAATTCAGTGCATCAATTAGATGAAAACAGATCAACGATAGCGCAGGTCCTTTTAAGTTGACAGTTCAAAAATGATTGTATAATAAGGTTGGTCGTTGGTTGTTTTGGGGTTTAACGCCACTTTAACAGCTAAGGTCATATCATGGCGGTCGATGACGCACAAGTGTTTCCTGGCTTTCTCTCACCGGTACTAACACAACTTTCTTTCCAAAGCCACCGACTTTTCCCACGTGCCTCAGCAGAGGTGAGAGGCGAAAATACGCCGGAAAGAAAGTTCGCCTCAACCGGGTATCGAACTCACAATCACCAGGTCATGAGTCCTACACGCTCACCACTGAGCCACCCGGGCGGGCTGTATAACAAGGTACAATGACCACTTTTCATACAGAAAATATCATTTAAGCAAAAAGTATCAACCCTGGTCAGACTGCGGAATTCGCGCAGTCTGACCAGGGTTGATACTTTTCGCAGGTCTCAGAAGGTCCCTTTTTGCGTGATGGGTCACATATGATAAGCGAGTGTCGCTGTGGAAAAAAGAGGTAAAGTGCACCTTTGTGATGCAACAAGACAGGAAAGTCTTCACATAATTGGGGATCCATAAAAATGCATTTTGACAAACAATTTACTGCACATAATCTGCATCAAGCGAAAAGAAGCATTCGGACATTTGCGTAAAGTGTTCTCTCGGATCAGCTTGCGTAGTCCGCGCAAGCTAATCCGAAACAACACTCTCAGTTTTCATGTAATTTTTTGTTTCGCGTAGGTCTACTGAAGAATAAAAACTAATGTAGCCCATTAAGTGCTGCCCCGGATTAGCCTACCTGGACTGCGCAGATTATCCGAGACGACACTGTACGCAAATGTCTGAACAGCCATTTTCGCGTGTTGCAGGTCATATACGGGCGAAACGTCTTTTTACAATCAGAAAAAACGTTTTCAACCCATATCAGCCTGCACGGACTGACATCGGTCTACACGTTTTCTGGATGCATTAAACCCCCTTTTTTCACACGGCATGACTCAAATGAAAATAATGTCATACTTTTTATAGCAGATACAACTTGTAAGGATAAAGGCAGCAGCCAGTGACAAAATCAACCCACCAAACGAGAGAGAAATCAATTTAGCTAGCTTCATTGGAATCACGGCTGTAAGGAAAAAAATGTATACCAAAGAATTCATCAATAAATAGGTTTTTCTTTCATTTAGGGAATGAAGATGATTTTATATATTTCATGGAGGTATAAAAAAAAAACCCTAATCACACTGTAAGAAAACGCAAATACAAAAATGTGATTAGATCTAGCTTTTTTCTTTTTCATAGACTACCTCCATGAAAAATATAAAATTTCTCTTCATGAATTCCGTATAAATCAATATCACAAACAACGAATACGCTCTTGAATAATACTAACTATTTTTTTCATTGAAAATCCAACAATGCGTATTTGTTTAATGTCCATTTCATTCATAATTCATAACGCGGTAAAAATGCTGGTTCACGAAGTAACAATGACGTAAGTTCGTGACATCATTATAGTATTGAACATTACCAAGTTTAGTAGATTTATTATTAGAAGTTCAATACTTTAGAACTAAGTTGAAAATAAGACTTTTAGATCCCAGCAAAGTGACACTGAGTTTTCAGATCTGTCTTTGAATTTACTTTTGGATATCTTTACAATATATAAATAAAAAAAATCCAGTCAGCAATTTGAACTTCGGACATGATAAAGACCTAAAATCAGAAAGAAAACGTTTATGAAATCTAGTATGTTTGTTTAGCAAAAACAATCTGAATTTAACAGGATTAATAAATGCTGTCCAAAGGTGGGAATTTATTTAGATTACTTGATTTAATAATTGTTTGAAATAGATCCGACACATTTGAAAGGGCAAAGAAGCTTAGTATTTGCGTACCACTGAGTTGATCAAATTGGTACATTTCACTGGTCGAAATCATGAATCTCAAATTCCATTGGCCTATCACAGGATGAAGAAGTTTTTATTGGTCTATCACGGGATTAAAGAATTTTTCATGATCGGACACCGTTACTATAAATAGCACGTTGGTGAATCCCTCTTTATTTTATATAATAGGACTTATTATATACGTCAAAGGGGCAGTTGCCACTGTGCTATTTATAGTAACGGTTTTGAAAATTTCACTATTCCGTAATACATACAGACAATGCACCAACATGGTTTTATATGTGTTTAATGATCGACCCCTGGAAAATTCTATTATACTGTGATGGATGAATGGAAATTCAAAAGCATGTCATGAAATCATCAAACCATAATCCATAATTGCTTCCCGATAAACGACCGAAAAAGCAAGTAATAAAGCCCTGTAGTAAGCATATATTTTCTCCAATTATGATGTCAACATTTTCCTTTTTTTCCGTTTTATATTTTTTGTCAGATTGAAAAAAAAAACTTACGGATTTCGCATAGAGGCCCCGCGAACCTGGTTGACGTACAGTTACACTGATACCCGTCCACTAGATCTTCACAAACACCATCGTTCTGACAGGGGTCCGATTTGCACTCGTCGATATCTGTAAAACCGGAAGTTACGGCCAAATATGTTGGAATTTGTCTTTTAACTCATTACCAAACGACAAACTTTTAGGCTTGTCCAAATTGAAAGCATTTGCAGACGACAAAATAAAAGTGACTGAAATTTTGCATTTTTTTTTTTTTTTTTTTTGTGAAGGGTAGAAAACATCATGGGAAAAGGAGAAAATGCTGGTTACCAGCATTTTCTCCTTTTCCCACAATGTTTTCTCAAGGATTCTTTCTCAGGGGTGTCAAAAGTAGGGCTTGTGTGATAATGGATTAAAGGATAGCAATCATCAAGGAAAAAGGAGAAAATTGCCAGTTACTAGCATTTTCTCTGCTTCGCATATATACAAGTATAGTATACATTTAGGAAAAATGTCAATAGTTATGCAGATTACCAGCATTTTCTCATCTTCGCATATTCATTTTTAGAAAAAAACAACAACAACAACGACGACTTTTTTTCCAGACGGTCTTTAGATCACGGATTCGTTTGTTCTCTGATATATTACCCGATATCCCGAAAAGCGGATCTGGGACTGATGACAATAAAATGAAAGTTAAGCTTAATATCATTAAATGTAGTACCTGTTACAAAAATTATACAGATGAAAAAAAGTAGGGGCAAGGAAATTCAGAATAACTCAGCTCAAGTTTAACCCTTTAAGAGACGATGAAATGTTAGCCTTGTCCAAATTGACAGCGTCTGCAGACGACAATATAAGTTTGGTTTAAATGGTGCAATTTTTCTTCATTAGGATAAAAAACATTGTGTGAAAAGGAGAAAATGCTGGTTGCTAGCTAACCAATACTTGCGCCGTGGTGTGGGTGATTCCAAGGTCAGCCTCGCCCCCACATCACTGACTTGGTACCTTTGGTGTGAGGGACAGACCGTCCACCTTTACACCTCCGTAAACTAGCCATGGTTCTATTGCTATTGTTAGAACTTGTGGCTAGACCCATTTGCCTAGTTTTTCTGTGGTTGTACGTAATAAATATGTTTATGTACCAATAATGGCAATAAAATATCTTTAAACCAAACCCCGCATAGCAACGCATTACAATATTATGTCAAGTGCGAGAAATGTAAGGTAAATGACGTCATATCTCAAATCGGTATTTTTACTGGTAGTACCCGTGGAATATTGAAAAATATTTTCACTGCTGTTTCTCAATATCCTACTGGAAAGCATGAAATAATACATGCATCATAGTGATGAATAATACTAATCAAGTCCTCATATTGATGATAGATCCATAACATCTATTCTGTTTAACAACTGACTGAATCGTGGGGTACACAGGTCCTTTGAATTGTCGAAATTTAACCAATATCAAAAACTGTCGAACTATATCAGCCTGCGCGATGCTTTTTGCGTAAGCTTTAAGCTCCTTTTTCACAATGCATTACTTATAACATTTAGGGAAGAACGTCCAGCCAAAGAGCGGCCAGGTTGATCTAAAAGCTCGATACATTATTATGTGGCACATCACGCAAAAAGGGACCATCTGGGATTCTTGTACATTAATTAGATGAAAACAGATCAATGATGATGAGGGACAATTTAAGTTGATAATTCAAAAAATGATTGTATAGCAAGGTACAATGACCACTTTTCATACAGAAAATGTCATTAAAGCGAAAAGTGTCAACCCTGGTCAGACTGCGCAATTCGCACAGTCTGACCAGGGTTAACACTTTTCGCAGCTCCAACAAGTTCCTTTCTTGCGTGATGGGTCAGTAGTATCAATCTTGGTTTAAGAAGTCAACAAAGCTTCGAGTTGATCGAATTTCAGAGAAGAATCAACACACCTATTTCACAGATATCCCCAGTATACCCAGCTAGACACGAACAGTTAAACGACATCAGTAAATCTGTACATCTACCCCCGTTTTGACATGGTGACGATAAACATTCGTCGATCTCTGGAATAATAGTAAAAAGGTTCATTAAAGTGCAATCCGTCTCAAAGAGGTTCGCCAACATCCAGCTTATGAGACACTCTTGTCTGGTATGTTAATTTTGGGAATGCTATCATGGCTTTTGCTAGCCAAGGCAACAAGTAGATAAGCACTCGGTAACCATCATTAAAAGTATTTTGGAGCTCACACCCACCTTTTGCCAGGGACCAAAGGCATATCACATGATCAACATGACAACCAGTCTGACGATCTATCCGGTCTAATAACAACTAGATTATCAAGAACCATTCAGATCTGCTATATAGCGTAAACTTGTAAAAATATTGTGAAATCGCTAGACTCTTTACCATAAACTTCACAGATGCAGTACTAACGAAAACACATATTTGGTAGATTATTGAAATCAGCAAAGTCAAAATTATTCATTGTACTACTTTTTTTTCAAAATTTCATTTAAAATTATTACTGGTTTCTTTATAATTTATTTTTCTTTTTCAGAAACCCTTTAAATGCAAATTTATCAAAACTGACTATTTAATGTGCATTTCGAACAGAAACATGGATGCAGTCCTATAATCTAGGGACTGATGAGTAATTATTGTCTTTAAACAATTGATGTGATTAAATTAAATTTAAATTACAAAGCAAGTTATTGGAGGTTATTTCTTTTTTACATTTGTAATCAGATCTTTGTTTAAATGTAAAACTAGGAGATGCATCACATGTTTTTCCAGGGTCTTTTTCTATTTTATAGTTTTGTATTTTTTTGAAAATGGAACCAATCAGCTGATTATCTACATGGCAAAACGTTTAGATACATTTCTAATTGAAGCCGCTTTCAAGCGGCTTCCAATAAAGTTGTCGATTCCAATGGAAAACAAGAAAATGAAGATGAAGAAGAATAAATGTCCCTGACCTATACATGTTCGATTGTCTAACTGCATTTTATATCCATCGTTACAGGAACAAGTATAACTCCCAATCTTATTGCTACATATCTGCAAGCATCCTCCGTTTCCATCCTCACATTCATTGATATCTGTTAAAGAAGAAAAACAATTATGAAAAATCTCTTATTTTCATCTGAGAACGAATTCGCAGCGGAAAGTAGTGTCCTTTGTTAAGGGAGATCACTCCTTCATGCATGGCTTCATCCCGATTTAACCCTTTACCCCATAAGGTATTTCTATGGTATCTCTAATTGACCCTAAATAACAGCAGGGATGAAGCCATTTCTTATGTGTATACGACAACTTTTGATAGTGTCGAAAACATTGTGGCAAAAGGTGAAATTGCTCGTGACGAGCAATTTCACCTTTTGCCACAATGTTTTCCAAAGGCTCCTACAACCAATGCGTAGAAATGAATATCTCTGGAGTAAAGGGTTAAATAAATTTCCTGACAACTTCGTTAAAGAGATATCTCTTTAGCTCAGTGGTTATGGTATTGGTCTTTTAAAACCTCGAAAAACGAGGATCTTGTCCGACATGGGTTCGAATCTCGCCAGACGCAATTTGTATTTCAGCTATGCGTTTGTTCATTTTTTTTCTATGTTACTGACATTGTTCGTTAGATGGGGGCTCGTCCGGGATTGGTCATTGAGCCATTAATCCCATTTGTAATCCAAAAACGGACTTTCTGCCGAGTAAGGCGTTGAGACATCAATAAATGAGAACTTTAAGAGGGCTGTGTGTTAATGGAGACCAGTCCTTCATGCATGGCCTCATCCCGATCTACATACAATACCTGGTAACTGCGTTATACACATATCTCTTTAGCTCAGTGGTAATGGTATTGGTCTTTTGGAAAACAAGGATCTTGTCCGACATAGGTTCGAATCCAGCCAGGCGCGGTATGTATTTCAGGTACGCATTTGTTTATTTGTTTCTTTGTCACGAATTTTGTTCGTAAGATCTTGTTCAAAAGACATATCCTCCCGTTATCTCATAACCTCCCATGTTTTCAATGTAGTGTAGCCATTTAGATAATTCAGAATTTAGTGTATGCAAAGGTCCTTGATCTGAAAAGTCAAAGGATCGATTGCCTTGATAATTATCTGTTTATTTCACCTTATTTCATGCTTTCCGGTAGGATATCGAGAAATAGCAGTGAAAATATTTTTAGATCTTACACTGGTATCACCAGTGGAAATACCGATTTTCACGTCCTTGTCGCCTAGGTAAATTGCGCATGCCTAACAACCAGATGGGAAATATTTAGAGGTTATTACACGCCTGATGAGGGCCGGAGAGTGATATCGGCCCGCCACCTAGATATCTGCCCCGAGGGCTTTAGCCCGAGGGCAGATTTCGAGTCGGAGGGCCGATATCACTCTCCGGCCCTCATCAGCCGTGTAATAACCTCTTTATTACATTCATCGATCAATTGCTCGATGATTTTTTTTTTTTATATTTTCTAGCATGTTTAAAAACTAAAAACAAAAAAATCTTATCTCCATTCGACACAACTTTTTTCCGCGGGTAAACGTCACGTTCATGACGTCATTCATCATCACGATCGTAGAGCTGCATATGTGCAGTATAGGAAGTTTTAATAAATAGTTCTTAATGTTTTTTTCATTGTTAAAAAGATGTTACCATTACTGTTTCTCAATCTAAATATTCAATTTAGAGTGATACGGATCAAAACTGAGAAATAGGATAAAAAGAAAAGATGGTTGGTGTTCGAATTATAAAACTTAATCAAGCTCGGTTCACCCGGCTCAATGGATCAAAACCAAAACTACTAGATCTAGCCGAAAGACACAACACAATACCTGATAAGTTTCCCAATCCAAGGCAACAACAATCTATTCACTATTTATCATGTGTTTGTTGGTTTAACGATCCAACGTTGAGTGGTCCTGAAGATTTGTCCGCTAGCGATGACGGACCGATTCCGCCATTTTTTTTTTCAAAATGGATGTTTCGAGAACGTTAGTTTACGAGCGAGTGTTTTGTTGCTATAGATATAGAACAGATATCTTATCAACGGGCAGGATATCAGATATCAGCCCGTTGCCCTGCCATATCGGCCCTCGCGTGACACTGATATTACACCATTTTCGGTGGAAAATGTTACTATTATTAGTAACAGAATGTAATAATTAGAGGTTATTACACGGCTGATGAGGGCCGGAGAGTGATATCGGCCCGCCACCTTGATATCTGCCCCGAGGGCTTTAGCCCGAGGACAGATTTCCAGGTGGAGGGCCGATATCACTCTCCGGCCCTCATCAGCCGTGTAATAACCTCTTTATTACATTCAGAGATCAATTGCTCGACTTTTTTGGTTTTCTAGCAAGTTTGAATACTAAAAACAAAAATATCTTGTCACCATTCGACACAACTTTTTTCCGCGGGTAAACGTCACATTCATGACGTCATTCATCATCACGATCGTAGAGCTGCATATGTGCAGTATAGGACGTTTTAAATAAACGTTTCTTTATGTATGTTCATTGTTAAAAGATGTTACCATTACTGTTTCTCAATCTAAATATTCAATTTAGTATGATGCGGATCGGAACTGAGAAACAGGATAAATAGAATAGATGGTTGGTGCTTTGAATTATGAAACTTAATCAAGCTCGGTTCACCCCACAGGCACTCAGTTTCCTTGTCATTTACTTTTGTACCTTAATTCTTCTATTCCTGCAAATCTTAAATACTAGAAGGTTTCGCAGCGGCCATGTTTTAAAGCAACGGAAGTACTTGACCAGGTTTCGATTTACGCTGACTCCCGAATCGTCATTAACATGCTGGCAAATACTGGTACCAGGATAATGTAAACAAGACGTTCTATCTTAAGAATAGAAAAATATTTCACTTCTGTTGCTTTAAAACATGGCCGCTGCATAACCTTCTAGTATCTAAGATCAGCAGAAATAGAAGAGGTAAGGCTCAAAAGTAAAAGACAAAGAAACCAAGTGCCTATGGTTCACCCGGCTCAATGGATAAAAACTGTAGAACTACTAGATCTAGCCTATAGACACAATACATTGCCTGATAAGCTTCCCAATCCAAGGCAACAACAATCTATTCACTATTTATCACGTCTTTGTTGGTTTAACGATCCAACGTTGAGTGTAGTTCTGAAAATTTGTCCGCTAGCGAATGATGGACCGATTCCGCCATTTTTTTCAAAATGGATGTTTTTAGAACGTTAGTGTACGAGCGAGTGTTCTGTTGCTATAGATAAAGAACAAATATCTTATCAACGGGCAGGATATCAGATATCAGCCCGTTGCCCCGCCGTATCGGCCCTCGCGTGACGCTGATATTACCCCATTTTCAGTAGAAAATGTTACTATTATTAGTAACCCAATGTAATAAGACGTCATATACCTTAGATTTCTAGCGCTTGACGTATACGTTGCTACGCGAGAAGGGTACGCCACGGGAAATAAAGGAAAATAACTGTGCTGAATTTTGATAAAGCTCCTCCCAGAGAGGGTTAAAAGCATACAATAAATATAATATCGAATATCTCGTGAACACCATCGGTAATATTTTCACTCGTGGCTGCACCACTCGTGAAAATATTACCGATGGTGTCCACTCGATGAAATAAATTTCGATCTTTCCCCGAAAAAAACCAAATATCCTCTATATATTTATTTTTTATTGCTTGCTACACGTAACACGGGGCATTCGGATATTTGCGTAAAGTGTCGTTTCGGATTTGGCCTGCGCAGTCCGCGCTGGCTAATCCGCAACGGCACTTTACGATTACTTTAGATTTTGTCCCACTGTAAACTTGCCCGAAACAGAAAATTACATTAAAGCGGAAAGTGTCGTTTCGGTTTAGCATGCGCGAACTGCGCAGGCTAAACCGAAACGACACTTTACGCAAATGTCCGGATGCCCCTTTTCGCGTGTCGCAGGCCATATAAAAACCGACACTTGCAACGGAGACTTGCTAGGTGACGAAATTCATATCATGAGCCTGTTCTTGCGTGATGCATGTATGATATCACGTAGGTCACACGTAGTATTGGATCCATTTTATCCATTTTCTCTGGCGAACTGACTACATACTGAGGTAGAAGGACCCTTGGGCATGCAGAAAATTGACGCAAAGCAAAAATTATCGACCCAGATCAGCCTGCGCAGTCCGCGCAGGCTGATCTTGGTCGATAATTTTTGCTTTGGGTCGATAGTTTTTGCAACCGCATAACGCACCCTTTTAACTTAGCATGGGTCCATTATATGTAACTAACCTGTACATGTCAGTTTATCGTCCTTCAATTTGTATCCAGATTCACACGCGCAGGAATAATTTCCAGGTTGGTTTGCACATATTTGAGTACATCCGCCGTTCTTTTCGTCGCATTCATTAACATCTAAAATGTACATGTAGATGTAGTTAATTAAGAAAAAATAATAATAAGGCAGATTACAACATTTTGAAAGAACCTTTCGCTTTGGAAATAGTTTTTTGCCTGACTACATAATTCTAAAGCAATCTTAAAAACAACTTTTGGCAGACTGCATTTTTCTAAACTGAGAACCTTTTTTGAGTATTTTAGGTAGTAGAACGGGCTGGTTTTTTTTTTTAAATAAAAGTAAAAAAAAGCTTGTAAATCTTTCCAAAGTCGTGAGAGTATCACAACCTTTAAAAATCCCATTCTATATTGTTAAGTCTGCCTACATGAAATATGTTGTAATAACTCGCAATATGGCATTCTACAAATACACATCTATCTACTTTAGGCATTCTGGGTACATAACCGGATTACTTTTCAAAATCAAATAAACGTTTATTTAATAAAATAGTACCTGGTGCAATTCTTTCGGCTATGATCAGTTAGCATGTAACCTATGCACCGGCTATTTATCAAAACTGTCCCTACAGGCTTGGGTAATAGCTCCGGTATAGGTCCTACTTTTCCCTAGTCCATGGGATCCGTGATGCCTCATAGCAGATAGGTCGAATCTTACAAGAATATGACATGCGCAGACAACGTTCCAAATCATGACGATACGCAGCATTTTCTCCTTTTCCTACAAAGATTTCTACTCTTGCAGAGTTGAGTTTCAATTTTTGAGTCACGTTTACTTTGTCGTCTGCAAATGCTTTTAATTTGGACCAGTCTAAGATTTTGTCGTTTGGAAAAGAGTGAAAAAAATATCTCGCTTGCTCAAATCCTTTCTTCACAGCAAATTTGCGTGTTGTGCACTATGGACGCTAAGCCCTTGATAGCAAACCCCATATTTTATATTTCATGTTTCTATTTTTAGAAATGTTTAGGGTAAAGAAATGTCGTAATCTAAACTGGGAGAAATTATTCCCCAATCACAGTGAATATTTTCCTCCTGCCGAAAATCTGGTCCTATTCTTTCACATCCAAAATATTTCACGTTTTTAGCAAGTAGTCGTTTGACTCGACCACAGAAAAAAAATGTCGACCAAAATGTATACATGCCAAGGATGTGTATTGAATTATGATGTATTCCTACGCAAGACGAGTCACTTGCAGATTTTTTTTTTACATATCGGTTATCCGGTTAATTGACTCGAGTTAACTAGTTTTAAAAGGGGCATTCGTTGACAAAATAATCAGAGGAAATATAATATATAATTCATTTCATCAGCTTGTGGTTAATATGGGGAAATATTTGCCGTAAGACACTCGTTATTTTCGCTGACCTGTCCCTTTTTCGGCAAATATTTCCCAATATTAACCACAAGCTGATGAAATAAATTCTATATACTCACCCAGACAGTTACGACCACCCACATCTAGCATGTAGCCGTTAAAACACTCACAACTATAGCTACCTTCTGTGTTGACACAAATATCGGAACAGCCGCCATTATATAGCGTACACTCGTCAGTATCTGTTCAACATAAAATCAAGTTGCAACATATTATTCCGGGAGAGTTAGATGTTCTTGTATGTTAAGGCACTCGAAGTTTACATGTCCATTAACCTTTATCCTGCTAAAGAACTGACAAGCAACTTTCAAGTCGATTTTGAAAACACCCAAATGTTACTTTTTCTAAGTTACCTCGGGGGGGGGGGAAATATCATTCTTATCGGACAGTGTAGATTCAAGATCAGACTGCACGTTCCGTGCAGTCTGATCTTGATCTACACTGATCTACACTGTCCGCAAAAGGTCAGTGAGTCGCACTTAGCAGCCTATGGGTTATCTCATTACCAAAATAAAAGTGACTGAAAATTTGAAATTTGTATCGTGAATGGTAGAAAACATTGTGGAAAAAAGGAGAAAATGCTGGTCACCAGCATTTTCTCCTTTTTCCATAATGTTTTACTAAAGGCTTCTTTCTCAGAAGCGTCAAAAGTAGGGATTGTGTGGTAATGGGTTAAACTTTATAACCCTTTATCAAGTGTCAACACTTTAGACTGGTTCGAATGAAAGCATACTTAGGCAACAAATTATATGTGATTTAAGATAGTACCGTTCTAATGGAAAACAGCTATTTCCACTATAATATTATCCTAAAAAAGTTGCTATGATTGAAAATTAGTATTATTGTACTACTTTGACCAAGCCACTTTTTTTCCATTTTTTCCGTCTTAGAATTATCATTTATAAATCGAGGGCCTCTCTATTCTCATTACAAAGGGGAGATAATAATTACCTCCCTTTTCAGAAAACTAACAAAAATATCAACAAATAATTCCAAGGTGGACATCAAAAGAATTTCCGGTCGATTAGAAACGTACAAAATAGTATATAAGTATAAATTCTTATTTATCAACTAATTAATAAGAAATTTCATCCCATGTTGCACTACAAACGTTAAGATGATAATTCCTTAAAGGTGGGTATTTAGAATTTTTACATCTCACCAAATTAAAAACAATATATATCACTGAAATTCATATGAAAAAATAATACAAATCTTTAATAATTAAGATTTATACAATTACAAAAAAAAAAACAAACTTTTGATGGTATTCCCTTAAAAGGCTACGTAGCCACTTAAAGTATTTTCAGATTTCGCGCAAAAAATCAATAAAGCCTTTCGGGAATGCCTAGTGACTGGCACGTGACTCATAACGCTTAAATTCCATTACATAACAAACATGTAATAATCATTTTCCACAATGTCTTCTTCGGACGCTATGTTTGAAACTTCGTCTGTGTATTCCTGTATGTAAATGAGCGAATTGATCATCTAAAAATAGAACGTGTCTCCCCTTGTTGTCGACATGGGCTGTAGTAAATCTCTAATTTCTCGTGTTTTGGACGGTGTTCGACTACTGGGGTTTTATGAATGAAAATTAAAATGCTTTTGGAGTACAAGGATGATTTTTTTTGCATTTTTGTACAATTTTCGTCCCAAATCTGAAGGGCCACCTTTAAATGGTAGAATTTGTGTGTGAACGAGTTGAAAACATTGTGAGAAAAAGATAAAATTCTGGTTTCACACAATATTTTCGAAACCCTTGTCCAATGGGGTCGTTAAAACGTGGGATTTTTGTATGTATAGGGCTATGCATTTAGCCGTTTGTTAAGTGTTTTACTTGTCTAAACACCATTATACCTAATGATTTAGTCGGATTTTATACTAAATGGACTTAATGAGTCTATGATTATGACTGGCATGCAACATGCTGAAAGGGACATTCGGACATCTCCGTAAAGCCTAATCTCGGATCAGCCTGCGCAGTCCATAGAGACTGATCAGAAACAACAATTTCTCTTTTTTATGTAATTTTCTGTTTTGCACAAGTCTACTGTAGCACTTTACGCAAATAGATCTATCCAAATGTCCCATTTTTCGTGCTGCATGCCATTATAATGGCTTGCTTGGCGTAACGTAACAAGAGGGCCATGATGGCCCGGTATCGCTCCACTGGCTAGTAAGTCAAAACACTTCAAGCCAAACATTACAATACTTGTCCAATTGGTTTTTAAACAGAAGACATACAAAATTTTCTTCTATAAAACTCTATGAGAATTTTATGACCCCAGGGAAATGCCTTTTTTGGCAACAAAGCTACAAAATTATTGAATCCTGGTGGAAGTCCACAAGATACAGCCAGTGGAGCTAAAAACGGAGATGCATTTAAATTCCTTCCTTTACCCAGATCGCCGCTCATATCAAAATTTTTAACTAACTTACCAATACAACTGAATTTATCCGATGTCATATGAAAGCCTAGATTGCAAGAACAAAGATAACTTCCTTCCATGTTATCGCAAATCTGTGTGCATCTGCCGTTTTCTGTTTTACATTCATCAATGTCTGTAATTATAAAGATAGTGGGCTTCTTTAAAAGTTCGAAAACCGAGTTGTCTGAGAAATAAGTTACATAACTGGCTTAGTTGGGCTATTCCAATGCAAGTGAAAGAAACTGTTTAACGTAGTAACCTATAATAGAAAACAGCTATTATATTCTACAAAATTTGCTAAAATTAAAAATGAGTGTTATTGTAGTATTTTAACTGAGCCACTTTTTCCTTTTTTGTCCTTCCTAGAATTATCATTTATAAATCTAAAACCACTATAATCCAATTACTAAGAGACATGATAATTACTTCCCTTTTCTGAAAACTAACAAAAGTATTAACGAATAATTTCAAAATAGACACCAAAGGAATTTCTGGTCGGTTAAAAATGTGCAAAAGTATTATATCTGTCTTTATCAACTCTTGAGAAATTTTATGCCATATTGCACTAGAAGAATTACGGGTCCACTACCTAAAATTTGGCTTATCGGCATGAGTAAAATTACAGCAAGCGTGAAAAAAGGCTTATATCCAGATAGCTAACCTGGAGGCTTATATGACAAATCCACTATCCAAAATCAATCACAGCGGCTTATAATGACAGTTCTAACATGACACGTGAATTCGGCACAATAAACACGGTGCACGGAGAGCGTGGTAAAATCTAGGTTATTCTGTGTAGAATGATGTCATTCTATATAGAATGACGTAATTCTGTATAAAGTAAGCAAGTAAGTTATTCAATGGAATATAATCTTCATCCGCGTTTTTACTCTAAGTATGAACTTGTTTTCCTATTCATGATTAAGAGTTATCGACCTCGCGGATTACTTATTGCCTCATAACTCATAAGTGTGGTTTATTATACAATAAACCACGATAGAAAGAAGATTATTTCTTAATTCTAACATGACACGTGAATTCGGCTACAGCCTATAAACACAGTACAACGAAAGCGTGGTAAAATCTGCATCTTACTACAAAGAGTAACGTCTTTCTATCTAGTGATGTCATTCTGTATAAGGTACGTAAGTAAGTTATTCAATGGAATTTTATTTGCATCCGTGTATTTACTCCAAGAATGAATATGCTTTCCTTTCATTAAGAGTTGGTCATGTTAAAATCAAAATAATCTTCTTTCTATCATGGTTTATCATGGTTTATCGTTAAAAAAAAATCGTCCTCGTTGTCTATTTAGTGTGCCTCGTAACTCACAACAGTGGTTTATTTAACGATAAACCACAATAGAAGGAAGATTATTTCTTAAATATGCTGCCTCAGAATCAATCCCGGAGACTCATATTTACAAATAAGCTATACCCTTTGAAAAAAGGGTGAGGCCAATGAATCTGCAAAAAGTATCTGTTGAGGTCAGACTGAACAGTCCACACAGGCTGACCTTTATGCATATCAAAGAGTCGTTCAAGCTACAGCTCCGATCGATTGTTAGACTGAGAGGATTTTGTGGTTCTATAATAATGCTATTACTCGCATGGTATAATTTATCGCCGAGGTACATTAAGCCCTCTTTTACCACAATATAAATCAAATTCGTTGTCCCTCCCACAGAACAATAAAGAAGCTCACAATAACTTTCAACCTACCAATGCAATTATGCTTGTCCGGTAGTAAACTGAAACCATCGAAACAAAAACATACATATGTACCGTCAGTGTTACCACATATATCAGAACATCCGGCGTTATCGATTAAACATTCATCCTCATCTAAACAAAATAACAACAAAAACAGCTTATCATGTTGCTATGCAAATAGGATATACATGTAACCTGTTTTCATTATCACGTTCACTCTATACATACAGAGTATTTCACAAACATAAAGAACATTTATTGGTTTTTCCATTGTGTTTATTTTTAGAAACAGGTTGGTAGTAAACAAGTCGTTTACCAATTCATGCTGTCATCTTTTTAGAAAAGACTATTCTAGAATTTTCCAAGCTGATATGAATAGGAGTGACTCGCTTGTCGGATTTGCATTTTGAAGTTTGACTTGTGGCTTTGAGGATACAGAATTAGTGAAGTGTTGGATTTAAAGTGGAAAATAGATCAGTAAGTTAGAATATTTTTTTATGAAACACAGGTTGCTCATATCTATATGCTAGTTAAAACTATTATTAATTTAAGTTTTAGGACCCAGACATTTCATACTTATGTATTCTAAACATTACGCTTACTGTTTCTTGATCTAAAATTGAAAATAGTCAAAATTTCATTCGAACCTAACTCCTATTTTACTCTTTTGTCTTTATTCATTAATGAATATTATTGATTGTTAAAGGCTTGTTGCTGGTTATCTTTCTCGTAAAGCTTGTCTCGTAATAATGTGTGTTAGACACAGAGAAGCAGTGCTTCATGTCTTCCATGTTTCTTCACTCTTACGAGAAGAACAGTAAGAACAACATTCACAGCAAACCAAACAACTTGCACGGGTATGAAGAAGTAGTCAGGTGAAATCCTGTCGGAAACTTTGAATAATATAAACAGTCTACAACAACAAAATTATCGACAAATAACAACTCTGACAACGACAAACAACAACAACGACAATAGCAATAACAAGGACATAACAACAATGACAATGACAATAACAATATTGACAACGACATATAAAAACAAAAAAGACAAAGACAACATATAACAACGACAACGACAAAAACAACAATGACCACGACATATAAACAAAGACAACGACAACAACAACAGTGACAGTAACAACAATGACAACTGTAATTACAACAATGACGACGACAAAAAACAACAACGATAACAACAACAATAATGATGAAGACATATAGAAGCAACGACAACAACGACATTGTCGACGACCAGAACAACAATGACAACGACGACATAATGACAACAATGACAACGACGAGGACGACGACATAAAACAACAATGACAAAGACGACGAGAACAACAAGGATCAAAATATCAACAGCAGCAGCAATCACAACAACAGCTACCTACCCACACATGTATGGTTATCGTCGGCCAAACGAAATCCGGCGGGACAGGTACAATAATAGCTACTGTTAATGTTCACACAAGTATCTGAACATCCTCCATCTTTTTCTTGACACTCGTCGATGTCTAAAATAAAACGCAAATGAAATAACTTCGAGAAAAGAGGATGTTATACACCTCCTTGAAAGTGTATGCCAAAGAAGCCGTCACATAATACAGGATCAATAAAGTCCATTTTGTAAAACAACTCACTCACTTATGAGGTAGACTGGTCGTTTTATATACAGAATGTTGATCTATAGCAAACGTTTACGACTAAGGTAATCATATCGATAGGTGATTGCAACACTATTCTAAGTGCCTGTACAATGTACATGCACTTAGAATAGTGTTGCACTCACCTATCGATATGCTGACTGTGCAGGCTGACCTAGCTCAATACTTTCCGTAGATGCATTATAACCCTGTTTACAGTGCAGGACTCGTGTGTGTTGTACGTGCTCTTTCAGCATTGTTAATTTTCATCCTTGCACCTAAAAATTAAAATGCCAAGGAAATTCATGAAAATTTGATTTACATGTGAAATTCTAAATATTGGGATTTCAAAGTTCTTAAACTCGTACAATTTACGACATGTGGGACAGTGTAAAGCCACGACTAAACAGCAGGTTCTGTGTAGTCCGATCTTGATTTTCGAGCCCCTCTAACTGATGCCAGTCATAATCGTATTCACTTGCAATTGGAATTATGATTAGGCTTGCAGAAAAAATAAATTCATACATTTGGCACAATAGAAATAAAGGTTCACCTGCACATGTTTGATTATCGACGGTCAACTCAAAACCAAAGTCACACGAACATACGTAACTTCCGTCAGTATTTGTGCACGTCTGCGAGCATCCTCCATTTCCTTTTCGACACTCATCAATATCTAGAAATAAGAATATGACTTAAATTTATTAAGAACTGTAACGATAAGATTTCTAAAATCAGCAAAAGTTTTTTTATATACAAATTCTTTGTAACCTGGGGAAAAGCCTATACAGACAGCGCAGACAAAGATAAAACTGCTCAGAACGTGATAATTGACTTTGGGTTTAAGGTATCTTATGATACCGGCGTTTAGCTACTTTGGCATTGTTGAGTGTTTTCCCTCGCCTGATTTTTTCACCGATTAACACTAATAAATAACGTGTACGGAATATGCCGAATGTCTTATCCGGTACTGGCAGTGGGAACGTGAAAGAGTATGTGTGACTTCTCTGACTGAACTAAATTTAAAAAAAAAACATTTTTTTCCCGATGGGTGCTAATTTCTCTTATTCTTGCAAGGTTAATTTATATCAAACGGGGGAGGTAATGTGAAAAAAAGTAGTTTAGGAGCCTCATAGTCGCAAACAAAGCTAATATAATTATTAGGGCGTAATCGGCGGTCATCATATTACTACATGTAATTATAGCTATTCTCTATAATTATTCAGTTGTAAACAAGCACTCATTACATTAACTGATTGAATCTTTGGCCTGCTTATTTTTTTTTGTTACCATGCTGGGAAGGGCGTGTGACTATCTCAGAATCTACAATTTACATCATAAGACGAAGTTGAGGAAGAGGACGAAAGAGAAGAAGGAAAAGATGGTGATAATGACGAATATGAACGAGAAGAAGGTGAATAAGATACAGCGCACACACCACTACATGTTAATTCGTCCATATCGAGCATGTAGCCTACATGACATTCACATGTGTAATTTCCGACAGTATTCACACAAATGTCGCTACACCCGCCATTTTCAGTGACGCACTCATCTGTATCTGTTCAAGAAATCTAAGAGTTATCACATTAATCTAATTGCGCAATACCTCTTGAAACAAAGCAAAAAAACGTAAATTAATCTGGAAATGCTGACCTATGCCCGCCTGTAGGCCTAATTGCTAAGCTTAAGTAGACAACGAAACAAGTTTTAGTGTATATATTAAGCTCGCACAAGAGAGCATTTTTGATCGGTCTGATGCAAAGGAAACAGAGTGATAAGTTTACCCTTGTCTTTTCTTTTCGTGGTGTCTATCAATTTGATAGCAGATTTGTATTGTGATTGGAACATGTTCAATAAGTGACATGTGTCAAACCTACCAAAGCAATTATGTTTGTTTTCAAGAAGCCTATAGCCAGGGTAACAAGAACACGTGTAAGTCCCTTCTGTGTTGTCACACTGATCTGAACACCCGCCATTCTCTTCTAAACACTCATTGTTGTCTGCAAAGGACCAATGTTTGCATCTTTATAGAATTTGTTTCTCTGGAAAGTGCAATGTCCCTCCAGGGTCAAATATATCTAAACATCTATCATTCTTTAATGAACATTAATTTTCTCTGCAAGGATAGAATGCTCGTTATCATATGATTATATTTATCTGAAAGAAGCTTTTATGCTACCTTAATATTTTCACACATACACATATCTAATTGCCCATATTCTTTACTAAACCTGGGCTAATTACAAAAACAGATCTATGAGAATAGAAAATCTTATTTTTTTTGCAATTTTGTGAACAGACAGAATTAAAATATTTGTGTCCAAAACAAACTGCTTTGTTGGTGTCATGAAAAATGAGAACTTGTTGAATAAGGGAGAAAGATAGATCCTACTTCCCAGTCTGTGTTTATCTTGTCACATGCAAACAGCTAAACTAGTGACCGGTGTTACAATCACTTAGTTTGTAGATTACGGATGAATTTGGAAACTTTGTGTTAAAATGTCAGAACCCTAATCTCTTGTTCTGTTTCATTTCTCTAACCAGGCAACACCATGGTGTCTAGCAGTCTGTTCAACTTTGCTTCTTGAGCTGAGTGGTGATCCATAGTCTTTATACATACAAATTTGTATTTATATATGAGCCATGCTCTAGCTTAAAGGGGCTTAATGCAAAGGCTGAAATGGATCGATACTCTTTGCAGTTTCATTAAAGCTCATCTATATGATGCACGATTCATATGTGACCCATCATGCAAAAAAGCGGACCATCTGGGAATTCTGTACATCAATTAGATGAAAACAGATCAGTGCTAGTGCAGGCCAGTTCAAGTTGATAATTCGAAAATGATTGTATAACAAGGGACAATGACCACTTTTCACACAGAAAATGTCATGAAAGCGAAAAGTATCAACCATGGTCAGCCTGCGCAATTCGCGCAGTCTGACCAGGGTTGACACTTTTCGAAGTTCCCAGAAGGTCCATTTTTGCGTGATGGGTCACATATGCAATCAACCTTACGCCATAATTAAGTTTAGCTTTAAACCAGCAAATTTTCTAGATAAAAATAACCTGTGCATGAGTGTCCATTCTCTTCTAGAAGGTAACCAGGCTCACAAGAGCATGAATAGTCTCCGTCTGTATTGAGACAGATATGTGAGCAGTTAGCTGTCCCAGTCTCACATTCATCCATGTCTGAAACACATTTACGTGTATTTTGTTTGTATGTAAACAAGCTGTTCACGAATTTGATAAAAACATGTCCGTTTTGTGTTTCTTTTTTTAAAGATAACTTACTTTCTGTCTAACTTTAGAACTTTATTGATTAAAGTAGGGTTACTTCAACTACCCTTTAAGAGTTACATATCTACAGCTACAAATTTTCTGTTCAAAAAGTGTTTGTTAGTATATCTCATAGGTCATGCCTGTGAACGCTTCACCAAATGACAAAATTTTAGGTTATCCAAACTGAAAGCAAATGCACATATCATAGATATTTGGATCAAAATTGACTTTTTTATTGGAACGAAAGAAAGATTTGTAGGGAAAGGAGCAAATGGAGGTTACCAGCATTTTCTCCTTTCCCAAACTGTCTTTAAAGGCCGCCCCCACGAACCGTTAAAAGTCGGAATTGCGTGGAAATAGAGAAAGAATAGGACGTCGAACCACAGGCCTTTGAAGCTGTATTGGTCTATCACGGAACACTAAAATCGTCCTTGGTCGATCATCGAACATCTATAGCACATTGGTGCATCGCCTAGGTGTATCACTGAATATATTTAGGCCTACAAACTTTCATTAAAACTGTTACTGTATATAGCTACTGGGGATTCCCTCTGTATTGTATTTACTAAGACAAGGTGTGCAACGAAATCGAACAAAATTTGAATCCTGTCCCCTTTCAAAGATGATATTTAACAGAAAATAGAAAAGTAAACCTAGTTAACGGCGCAGATAGGTTAGCAAATGATTTTTTTTCTTCTGTACGCTAACCCTCGAAAGTTCCAAACGCTTCCTTCCATCAATCATGACGCAGCGAATGAGAACTCAAGTGAATCTGATGTCAAAAAACGCGCCAAAGCTTTTAACCAATGAAGAGTAAAAACGTATTTGAAAATATGCAAAACGGGAGATGAAAATCGTGAAATTATACACGACGAAACCATAAATTATATCAGACAAAATGTTAATTTGATAATTTCATCAATGCACCAGCAAAAAGATTTTCGATATATGTTTGAAAAAAAAAAGAATTTAATTCTTATTCGCTGCAAGATTACAAATCGAGTGACGTCAGCGCATGGCGATCCGAAAAAAATATGGATTTTTTAGAGATGAGAGCCACTGCTTGATGGCAAGAGCTGTTTGGAACCTTCGAAGATCTGAGTACAGGAGAAATATCATTAATGAACAAATCTGCAACGGCAACTAGATTCATTTATCCGTTTCTTACATTTTTTTCCTTGAAAGGGAACGGGGTAAAATTTTCTTCGATTTCGTTGCACACCTTGTCTTATTATATACAATACAGAGGGAATCCCCAGTGTTCTATTTATAATAACAGTGTCCGATAATGAAACTTTCTTTATCCCTTCATAGACCAATGGAGTTTCAGAGGCCTATGGTCGAACTCAGAAAAGAGAACTCTACACTGCTTACTTCATACAAGTATCTTTCACGTAATTGAAATGTGCTATTTTTCCTTTCTGCCAAAACGTTTTACTTACATACATGTGTTGAACCCTTAACTCATTACCAGACCTCAAAATTTTAGACTGGTATAAATCGAAAACCAATCGCAGACGACACAGTGAGTATAATTGTATTTGTCTTTTGTTTTGGCAGAGGAAACAGAAAACATTGCGACAAATTTGTGAAATTGCTGGTTTCAAGCATTTTTTCCCCGTTGCCATATTTTCAAACGCCTTCACTGTCAGGGTGATAAAAACTTGTTATTGTTTGGTAAGGGGTTGAAAACATTGAAATCCCACGATCAGCAAATATAATCTTTAATAACCATTTGAAAATTCCAGGAGATATTTTGTGAACCAGAATCTGTGCAGCCAAATTGTAAATCTTTAAAAAAAAAGTTTCAAAAAGTAAAGGACAAACATCGAAAGGAAATAAAAAAAAAGTTGTTTTTCTCCTCTTTCTCGACTTACTACATAATCTTAAAAGAAAATAAGCAGTACATTTTACAAACCTTCGCACGTATGATTGTTTCCGCCCAAGGAGTACCCAGAAAAACAAGAGCACAAGTAGCCGCCATTTTCATTGATGCAAATATCAGTACACCCACCATTTCTATTGTTACATTCGTCAATGTCTGTATGATATGAATAAGTCCATGATATAACATAATGGCTCTTTTCAGAGGAGTACATTCTGATAAATTCCAGCTATTCTTACAATCAATGAGAGCCATGAAACATAACGGAACTGCAAAGAGTATCGACTCATGTCAGCCTGCGCAGTCCACGCAGGCTGACATGAGTCGGAACTCTTTGCAATATGTAATTTTTCTGCATATTCGAAGAACAGTCTTTCTCTTGATTTAGTCAATCGTTAGACTAAATTGAGTATATGGGTCCACAATCATGTGATGACTCGCATTGTATAATGCATCACGGAAATGTATTAAATCCCCAGGCGCTACTCAAATAAAATTGGCTCATAAGTCGTAATTAAAAAGTCATGTCCTGATTATACGGACGGAAAAGGGGACGGATGGACCAAACAATAACAAATGCCCCGAATTTTTTTCGAGGTTCATTTGAGTTTTTGCTATGTTGCAAAAATAAAAAAAAAACAAATAAGTTCCTGACTTCAGTTTATAAGATTGAAAGATATTCTCCTTTTTCAGTCTATAAAAACCAATTTTTGAATTTGTATTGGAGATTTTTTACCAGAAATACATACACATCAAAAGCTGGTTATAGGGAAAAAAAGTTTCCAAACAAGATCAAAGCAGCATCTAGAAACGAACGTCATAGTTTTCATCTCGCATCCTAATAAAGGTTCTTTTTACAACATGTACTCTGATATGATTGAACTGTATTCTTTACGCTTTGATGCAATAAAAACATTAATCATTTAAACTTTACCGACCTACACAGGAAATAGCATCTTCAGCTAACGAGAAACCCGGACTACAAAAACATAGGTAACTTCCAAAGGTATTGTTGCATAATTCCGAACATCCCCCGTTCTCGGTTAAACATTCATCTATGTCTGAACAAATATGAAAACATGACCTTTTAGAGCCCCAAATACATAGATAGCTGTTGACAGAGCAGAACAAAGTCGGAATGCATATAATTCTGTTTTAGTCCGATAAAACCTTTGTATTGAGTACATTGAGTTCTGTGAGCAATTTCTGTTTTGCTATTGTGGACGTTTACACCAAAATATTGTTAATTCAAGTTCAACGTCAGTTGCAATAAAAACAAAAGTAATTAACAGAATTAAGTCGAAAGAGTTTGTTAAGATTTTGGTATAAGTTGCATGCTGTAAAATAATAATACTTTAATTTAATGTCGTGTCAGTAGTGGTAGTTTCATGACCCGAGAGAAAGTTAACTGAAAAGAAATTTTAAAATGATGAAGGATTAAAAAAAAAGAAAACCGTAAGCTGCAAAAATAAAATGCTACGTAATGTAAGGTCTGTTGCCCTTTTATTGTTATTGTTCAGCTGAGCAGCTTGATTAGAAAAATTATACAGTAAAGCGTTTCAGTAGTTCAGACTCTATATATCTGTTCAGAGTAAAATGTTTAAGAGAGTTCAACCAATGAACATTTCTTATTAAAAAAAAAAACAAACAAGCCACTGTTTAGGGGAACAAGCCCTTCAAAGGTTTGTCTTTGTTTAGCTGTGGCGGTTATCTTTTTCAAATAACTACTTTTGGTAGAGTGTGATTCAAGGAAAACAAGAGATGTTTGTAAAACATGTATGCCCCCCAATGGCATCCAATGTGATTATAAACTCTTGCGTTCAAAGTGTAAAAACGAACAAAGGGTAATTACTAAAAAATTATTAATGATAAATTAACAATTCTTGGGCACTGTACTTCCCATTTATGTGAACTATCAACTTTTAAAGTTTCATGATTTTACCTCACATACTTTTTGAGTTATGCTCCGGAAAAAAAAATAGTACGAAAATCAACAAAGGGCAGTAATTGCAAAAATATAATGGGCAGAGTTATGGTTCTTGTGCAATGCACTTCTCCTGAATAAGATCCATCCACATATAAAGTTTCACGATGATACCTGAAAAACCTTTTGAGTTATGCTTTGGACAAAAATTAAGTATGAAAATCACCAAAGGGTAAAAGCTCCAAAAATATAATGGGCAGAGTTATGGTTCTTGTGCACTGCACTTCTCCTTAATAAGGTTACTCCACCTATGAGGTTTCAAGGTGATACCTGAAGTACTTTTTGAGTTATGCTCCAGACAAAAATTAACTATGAAAATCAACAAAGGGCAATAACTCCAAAAATATGATGGGCAGAGTTATGGTACTTGTGCACTGCACTTCTCCTTAGTAAGATCTATCCACCTATAAGATTTTAAGATAATACCTGAAATACTTTTAGAGTTATGCCCCGGACAAAAATTAAGTATGAAAATCAACAAAGGGCAATAACTCCATAAATATGATGGGCAGAGTTATGGTTCTTGTACACTGCACTTCTCCTTAATGAGATCTATCCACCTATGTAGTTTCAAGATGATACCTGAAATACTTTTTGAGTTATGCTTTGGACAAAAATTAACTATGAAAATCAACAAAGGGCAATAACTCCAAGAATATGATAGGCAGAGTTATGGTTCTTGTGCACTGCACTTCTCCTTAATAAAGTCTTTTCACCTATAAGGTTTCAAGTTGATACTTGAAATACTTTTAGAGTTATGCTACGGACAAAAATTAAATATGAAAATCAACAAAGGGCAATAACTCCAAAAATATGATGGCAGAGTTATGGTACTTGTGCACTGCACTTTTCCTAAATGAGATCTATCCACCTATGAAGTTTCAAGGTAATATCTAAAATACTTTTTGAGTTATGCTCTGGACAAAAATTAAGTATGAAAATCAACAAAGGGCAATAACTCCAGGAATATGATAGGCAGAGTTATGGTTCTTGTGCACTGCACTTCTCCTTAATAAAGTCTTTTCACCTATAAGGTTTCAAGTTGATACTTGAAATACTTTTAGAGTTATGCTACGGACAAAAATTAAATATGAAAATCAACAAAGGGCAATAACTCCAAAAATATGATGGGCAGAGTTATGGTACTTGTGCACTGCACTTTTCCTGAATGAGATCTATCCACCTATGAAGTTTCAAGGTAATACCTAAAATACTTTTTGAGTTATGCTCTGGACAAAAATTAAGTATGAAAATCAACAAAGGGCAATAACTCCAAAAATATGATGGGCAGAGTTATGGTTCTTGTACACTGCACTTCTCCTAAATGAGATCTATCCACCTATGTAGTTTCAAGATGATACCCGAAATAGTTTTTGAGTTATGCTCCAGACAAAAACTTAGTATGAAAATCAACAAAGGGCAATAACTCCAAAAATATGATGGGCAGAGTTACTGTTCTTGTGCACTGCACTTCTCCTTAATGAGATCTATCCACCTATGTAGTTTCAAGATGATACCTGAAATAGTTTTTGAGTTATGCTCCGGACAAAAATTAAGTATGAAAATCAACAAAGGGCAATAACTCCAAAAATATGATGGGCAGAGTTATGGTTCTTGTGCACTGCACTTCTCCTTAATGAGATCTATCCACCTATGAAGTTTCAAAATGATACCTGAAATAGCTTTTGAGTTATGCTCCGGACAAACTTGGTCTACGGACGGACCGACGGACCGACCGACAAGTGCAAAGCAATATACCCCCATTTCTTCAAAAAGGGGGTATAATAATTCTTGGGCACTGCGCTTCCCATTCATGTGAAGTATTAACTTTTAAAGTTTCACGATTTTACCTCGCATACTTTTTCAGCTTTGCTCTGGGAAAAAAATAAGTATGAAAATCTACAAAGGGGAATAACTGCAAAAATATAATGGGCAGAACTATGGTTCTTGTGCAGTGCACTTTTCCTGAAGAAGATCTATCCACATAAAACGTTTCAAGATGATATCTGAAAAACTTTTGAGTTATGCTCCAAACAAAAATTAAGTATGAAAATCAAAAAAGGGCAATAACTGCAAAAATATGATGGGCAGAGTTATGGTTCTTGTGCACTGCACTTCTCCTTAATAAGATTAATCCACCTATGAGGTTTCAAAGTGATACCTGAAATACTTTTAGAGTTATGCTCCGGACAAAAACTAAGTATGAAAATCAACAAAAGGCAATAACTCCAAAAATATGATGGGCAGAGTTATGGTGTTTGTGCACTGCTCTTCTCCTTAATGAGATCTATCCACCTATGTAGTTTCAAGATGATAACTGAAATACTTTTTGAGTTGTGCTCCGGACAAAATGTGGTCTACGGACCGACCGACCTGACGGACCGACTGACCGACCGACAAGTGCAAAGCAATATACCCCCACTTCTTTGAAGGGGGGCATAAAAATCAACAAAGGGCAATAACTCCAAAAATATGATGGGTAGAGTTATGGTACTTGTGCACTGCACTTCTCCTTAATGGGATCTATCCACCTATGAAGTTTCAAGGTGATACCTGAAATACTTTTTGAGTTATGCTCTGGACAAAAATTAAGTATGAAAATCAACAAAGGGCAATAACTCCAAAAATATGATGGGCAGAGTTATGGTTCTTGTGCACTGCACTTCTCCTCAATGAGATCTATCCACCTATGTAGTTTCAAGATGATTACCTGAAATAGTTTTTGAGTTAAGCTCCGGACAAAAATTGAGTATGAAAATCAACAAAGGGCAATAACTGCAAAGATATGATGGGCAGAGTTATGGTTCTTGTGCACTGCACCTCTCATTAATAAGATTAATCCACCTATGAGGTTTCAAGGTGATACCTGAAATACTTTTTGAGTTATGCTCCAGACAAAAATTAAGTATTAAAATCAACAAAGGGCAATAACTCCAAAAATATGATGGGCAGAGTTGTTGTTCTTGTGCACTGCACTTCTGGTTAATGAGATCTATCCACCTATGTAGTTTCAAGATGATACCTGAAGTACTTTTTGAGTTATGCTCCGGACATAAATTAAGTATGAAAATCAACAAAGAGCAATAAATCCAAAAATATGATGGGCAGAGTTATGGTTCTTGTGCACTGCACTTGTCCTTAATGAGATCTATCCACCTATGAAGTTTCAAGATGATACCTGAAATAGTTTTTGAGTTATGCTCCAGACAAAAATTAAGTATGAAAATGAACAAAGGACAATAACTCCAAAAATATGATGGGCAGAGTCATGGTTCTTGTACACTGCACTTCTCCTTAATGAGGTCTATTCACCTATGTAGTTTCAAGATGATACCTGAAGTAGTTTTTGAGTTATGCTCCGGACAAAAATTAAGTATGAAAATCAACAAAGAGCAATAACTCCAAAAATATGATGGGCAGAGTTATGGTTCTTGTGCACTGCAATTCTCCTTAATGAGATCTATACACCTATGTAGTTTCAAGATGATACCTGAAATAGTTTTTGAGTTATGCTCCGGACAAAGATTAAGTATGAAAATCAACAAAGGACAATAACTCCAAAAATATGATGGGCAGAGTCATGGTTCTTGTACACTGCACTTCTCCTTAATGAGATCTATCCACCTATGTAGTTTCAAGATGATACCTGAAGTAGTTTTTGAGTTATGCTCCGGACAAAAATTAAGTATGAAAATCAACAAAGGGCAAAAACTCCAAAAGTATGATGGGCAGAGTTATGGTTCTTGTGCACTGCAATTCTCCTTAATGAGATCTATCCACCTATGAAGTTTCAAGATGATACCTGAAATAGTTTTTGAGTTATGGTCCGGACAAACTTGGTCTACGGACCAACGGACCGACCGACCGACGGACCGACGGACCGACCGACAAGTGCAAAGCAATATACCCCCTTTTCTTCGAAAGGGGGGCATAATTATGTCGATATCCTCCCACTGGTTTAGGGAGGAAAAGTCGCTTAAAAATGATTCTATATTTTAGAAAAACAGCATATACATCAATGAAGTTTCTTTGTATACCAACCAAATGTGGTCAGGAAATACAACCAAAGTAGAAAAAAAGCAGATACATGTATATCAACTCAAAATGGGTACCGGTCAACCGTTCGTTTTAGATATTATCCTGGGAAAAAAAGGCTGTCATGAAAAACAAGAACAAAATGATGAAGGAATTGTGATGGAGAAATACAACAAAATGGAACGAAAAAGCAGAAACTTGAGGTAGGACAGCCTTCGAGTCTGGTATTCAGGTCCTGCATTTAAGTCATTCTAATACACAAGGTACACAGCTTATTTCTTATGGAGATAAATATATTATAGAGTAAAATATCCTAATCACAGTATGTAAAACCATTTTGTTTTTTTTATTCGTACCTCCTTGAAACCAAAACAAAACTATTCTTTCTTTATAATTCAATAGTAGAGACGACAAAAACGAATGATAACGTTACAAACTTTAATTCCTTGACTTTTTTATGAATTATTGCCCTTACAACTTTCTTATGTGCATTTCTTTGGTATTTCGTAGCGTGTGATGGGGGCTCGTTTTTTGATGTAAAATGTGTGATTCATAACCTTATCGTAGCGTTGAACATTGCCGAGTTGATAGATCTGTTGTAAGAAGATTAAAGAATAAGTTGAAAATCGAATAATTCGTGCCCAGTTAATTGAAAATGAGTTTTAAATTCTAATTTAGACTCTATGGATTTGAAAGATATCTCTTTTCAATTTATATAGTAGATCCTTCCAGAGAAAATACTTAGTATTTGAACTTTGGACTTGGTACTGAATAAGAAAGAAAAACAGAATAAAAACTCTTATACATGTTTGTTTGCATAAGTTTGACAGAAAAAGTAGTGCCGACACTGTATGACATTATCTGTTCATGGAGCTATGAATTCTTTTAAAGCCGATCATAACTTTCCTATATTGATGTAAACAACTAATATCTAATCATACTCTTGTGGTACCATTAAATATCAAGAGAATATTTTTGTTAACCATATTCTTTTATACGTTTCAGGGCTTAATTTATGTCACGGCAAATTCTGAAGGAACGAAAGCACTTTTTTTCGAAATAAATACATGTAATGTCAAACGATGTTTAGTGATATGTAATAGTGGACCAGAAAATATACAACCTAAAGTCTTGCTAAAAATTTATCATACCTTCACAATTTTTGTCATCGTCCTCTAATGTAAAACCTTGATAGCAGGAGCAGAAGAAGTTTCCACCCGTATTGTGGCAGATGTCCGAACAACCACCATTGTCTGCCTCACATTCATCAACATCTGAGATAAAAAACAACAACAACGTTTTCTCATTATTTCATACTTTCCGGTAGGATATCGAGAAATAGCAGTGAAAATATTTTTCGATCTTACACTGGTACCACCAGTGAAAATACCGATTTTCACGTTCTTGTTGCCTACGTTAATTGCGCGTGCCTAACAACCAGATGGGAAATATGACGTCATATACCTTACATTTCTCGCGCTTGACGTAACGTTGCTATGCGGGAGGGGCACGCCACGGGGAATAAGGGAAAAGAACTGTACTGAATTTTGATAAAGCTCCACCCAGAAAGGGTAAAAAGCATGAAATAAATAGAATATTTGTATTTTTCGGTGAAAGATCGAAATTTATTTCATCTCGTGAACACCATCGGTAATATTTTCACGAGTGGCGCAGCCACGAGTGAAAATATTACCGATGGTGTCCACTCGATGAAATAAATTTCGATCTTTCACCGAAAAATACAAATATCCTCTATTTATTGAAAGGGTATAGGATTCTCGGTGACACTGGATTTGTTATCAGGTGAATCAGAAGTTTCATTCGACAACAAATGAGAGCGCACTTTCTCGGTGTCCTTGGCAGTGCGCAGATGGTAATGTGCTATGGATAGCATTGCCATACCAAACGTCGAAAATACGTATTTTACCTGCTTATAAATGATTACCTCACTATTATCTAATAACAACATGCACTCCTGTTTTTATGGTAATATACGACTTTGACTTTTTTTTTTTGATCTTCCAAATGACATTTTTTTTTTTTGATCGTCTAAACGTTTTAGAAAATATTTTGTGAGGTCGTACAAACATAATGTGAAGTCATCTTATAAAACATTGTACTCCTAAATATATCACAATTTGTCTGGTCAATTTATAGGTCAAAACGTTGATCGTGAACTCGTTTCTTTTTATTTTAGAACCAAGTTGTTATTATCACGAAAGCTTCTTTTGGGTTATTTTTATCCAAATCGAACAAAATTGTGAAACATTTATACACATGAAATATTGCTGACATAAATTTTGAAATGTGTTTAAGCAGTCAATATGAATATTCTTGAGGTTGAGTCAGATGGGGAAAAAATCTACTATCAGTGTAGAAATTATTTGCTTTACAATTTGTTCTTGACTGGTTTTATCAAGCATACATTAACTGCCCCTTATTTGAGATTCTTTGTATTTACAACGAAGCAAATCTCTAGCATTGGTCTTGTACTGATCAATGTTGTTATGATAAAAGTCGTGTTTACATGTACAGCATTAATGTTTAAATATTTTTTGTTTAGAGAAATAGACAATTTACCTTTGCATAAACGGTTATCTACACGCAGATTACAACCAGGTCATCTATTTACAAACCGTTCCATACTGATTTGATTCCGATAATGAATAGAGAACTTCTGACTGGCTTAACTTTTTGGTTAACAACGTTCATTACAAATTTTGTAACGGACAGATTTTTCTAAAACTTTGTACATACAAAGCTCATCATGTCTCTAGAAGATTAAGAGCTAAAAATATATGTGGGTCACAGCGCTCGTTTCTTAGAATTTTGCCTCTGAAAAAGGTATATACAGTACCAAAAAACAGGTTGTATTGAGCTAAAAGGGCCTTTGTCTAATAGTCAGTTAAAGAGGAAAAATACAGGAAAAATGTACAAATATAGATCTGCATCATTTTAATGAAAATCAGTAGATTTTTGCACAAAAAATACATAAAAGCCTGGTTTTGATCATGGTAAATGCACAGATATGCAAGCTCAAGTATATGGATCGTTGAGTTAACAAGGAGATAGTTTGACCGAATTAAGGATTATTCTTCAATCAATACATACTTTCTAACCGTCAGATTTTTCTTAAAATTTCCAGTTAGAGTATTTATAATTTTGAAAAATAAGAAAAATGAAAATGATACCAATCCGAGCTTATTTCGTCAGAAAGCAATGTTGGAGGTCACCGTGGAAGTTATTTTTTTCAACGAAAGAAATAGGATAAAAGATTTGCAGACATAGTAGGAAAGGAAGATATTCCTCAACAGGAACGATTTCTCCTTTTCCAACAATAATTTTCAAAGTGAAAACAGCTATACTTCCACAGCTTCAAATTTCTTGCCTATGTTTCTTTGTTTGGTGTGTAACGCTGTGTCAGCAGCATCTTCATTATTTTACTGTGACTGTTCAAAGATCCTTTTATTTTTTTTTTCACCGAGACCACCCGAAGAAAATGCTACTTATGTAAGTGCGCAAATAGTATTGCCATTATTTATAAAAATTACAGAGGTACACTTTTTGGTTCAATACACGAGAAAAATACAGCAAACATTTGTCATACTGCCTTCCCTTTAAATTCAGAACACAATGATAAAGTGAACGAGAGCAATTTAGGCTTGGTAAATACGGCTGAAGAGTATCAGGTGAGCGTACAATCCACGTGTCCTAGTATAAGAACATTAACCATTATATGTAGGACATTTAGTGTTGTGGTAGATTTCAGTGCATGTATATTTTATTATGAAAGTTTAAAAAGATACAAACGCAAGTAAAAAATGTTAGTTTACCAATGCATAAATGGTTGTCTACATGAAGCTC
This sequence comes from Tridacna crocea, assembly GCA_943736015.1. Taxonomy (NCBI): domain Eukaryota; kingdom Metazoa; phylum Mollusca; class Bivalvia; order Cardiida; family Cardiidae; genus Tridacna; species Tridacna crocea. The sequence continues at coordinate 26,620,722 of OX031069.1, forward strand.
GTAACCAGGGCGACAAGAACAAATGTATGATCCTCGTGTGTTGGTACAGTTTTGAGAACAGCCACCATTATATATCGAGCATTCATTTACATCTGAAAAAAAATAGTCATAGCATGGGATGGGTTTGCTTTGTAGTTGAAAAATGTTCCTTTTAAGTTTTCGTACACAACGTCCAATATCACAGTACATTACACCATCACTGACAACTTTAAGAATGTGAATTTCGATACCCCATACTTTCATACACTGTTTTGAGTACATGTACTGAGAGATTTTCAGTCCTTCACAGCCTTTTTTGAAAATGTTCTGTATGAGTACTAAGAGTACATTACACTTTCATACCATACTTCACGACTGTATACTAAGCATAGGTCATTCTTGCCTTATATAAGAACGTTTAATAGAGTATGCAGCACTTTCATAAACTGGTCATACTTTGACCAACTTTGAGAGTGTATGTGTATTGTGTATAACACACTTTGGAAACATGTACTTAGAGTACATCTTGCTTTCAAAGACTAATCTGAGAATGTGTACTTAAAGTACTTCATACTTTTATAGCCTACCTTAAGTATTATGCGCTTGGATCACTCAAATACTTTCATAGCCAACTTTGAATACGTGTATCAACACCACATCAGCCTTTCAAAGCCTACTTTAAAACATGTACTTAGCGTACTGTTTGTCACACTTTTATTATCTACTTTAAAACATGTACTTAGAGAACAATATACTTTCTGAGCATATGATAAGTACGTGTATAAAAGGTACAACAATTTTTCATTATCTGCCTTTAAAAGGTACTCCTAGAGTACATCACATCTTTATAGCCTACTTCAGGAACGAGAACATAGAGTACAGCATACTTTCAAAGCCTGCTTTCAGATCGTCTACATACAGTTCATCAAGTTTTCATATGCATCTTCAAAGGGCATACTTAATTACATGTATATTACACCTTCAAAGTATGCGTTAAGGTAGTGGACCCGTAATACTTCTAGTGCAGCATGACCTACAATTTCTAGACAGTTGATAAGGGAAGATTTATACCTTGATGTCTATCTTGAAATTGTCTGTAGATACTTTTGTCAGTTTCCAGAAAAGGGAGGTAATTGCATGTCACTTTGTAATGAGAATATAGTGGTTTTAGCTTTATAAATGATAATTCTAGGAAGGACAAAAAGGAAAAAGTGGCTCGGTAAAAGTAGTACAATAATACGCATTTTTAATCTTAGCAAATTTTGTAGGATAATATTATAGTTGAAGTAGCTATTTTCAATTACGGGTCCACTATGTTAAGAACGTTTAGATATCTTCCAGCATAATTTCATTGAATAAATTGAAAACGTGAACTTAAGTACATCACGCGTTCATAGGCTTACTTTTACAAGGTATACTAGGAGTAAATCATATATTTTAGGATAAATTAAAAAATTGCACATGGAGTACATGTACATGTATGTACGTCACACTTTCAAAGCCTAATTTAAGTACGTGGAATCAGAGTACACATTATTTTCAAGTGTTATTTTGAGAACGTCTTCTTAGACTACATCACACCTTCACCGTCTGAGAACCTTATGATGGAATACATCACACTTTCATCGACTACTTTAAAAACGTGAACATTTTATAGTCTACTTTAATAGCAATATCTGAGCATACACTATAATTGCAAAGCCTACTTTAAGAATGTATACTTATAGTTCATCACAATTTCACAGCCTTCTTTGGATATATGTATTTAGAGCAAGCTACGATTTCATGGTCTTCTTGAAAAATGTTTCAGTATCATCGTTTCATAGGCCTACACTCATAACATGGTGTATACCACACGTTCACAGCCTACTCTTTCAACGTGTACTTACAGTATGTCAGCCTTTCATAGGCTAATTTGATAATAATTGCTAAGAGTACAGTTTACTGTCATAGCCTACTTTAAGAAAGCGTAACTAGAGTGCACCATACGTTCATATCCTAATCTGAGTTCGTGGTTTTTGGAACATAGCAAGTTTTCTGCTTTCAAAACTTGTATCGCTACATACTTTATACCTTGACCACCACTTTTCATCGCTCTGTGTTTTTGATGGAAATCATCCAGTTGCTTTGACCTAGTAATTTGCGTAGTCCTTCTACTAGAAATGCACGAATGCAACGATAAATGTATCCTTGCTCCAGGCTTTACTAATTTATTAATATTTCCATATTATGCTCATCTAAATGAGGTTCACGGTTGATCTTTGGCTCCTTACGTTTATTGCCTATGTTATTATTGTCACCCGTGGACATTTTAGGGTTTCTGCAAAATTATCATTTAGTACCGATAATCGTATTATAGATGATGATAAATTCGTGCATTTTCACTGATTCAAGTACAGTGGGGATTATTTCACATACGAGTGAGTTTCCCTAAACGGTTGGTGTCATTAAAAAGAGGGCCATGATGGCTCTGAAATCGCTCACTTGAGTCTAGTGACCAAACATGAACCATTTTAAATCTAGTTTTCCAGTGACCTAGATGTGTTATCAGACATTACCCATTATCAAACACTTTTGAGATATCAATAAGACAAACATTCTGACCAGGCTTCGTGAGTATAAGACTGAAAATGTAGTCTCTACAGCGTACAAAAGTTTTTTATAATATTTGAACAAGTGACCTATGGACCCGACAATTACCGATTATCACACTCTTTTAAGACATTACCAAAACAAAAAATCTGACCAAGTTTGAAAAGTATCAAGCAGAAAATGTGGCCTCTAGAGTCGACAAAAGGTTTTTCTAATATTTGACCCAGTGACACAGTTTTTGGCTCCATATGACCCATTTTCAAACTCATTCAAGCTATCACCAAGACAAATATTATGAATCAGTTTCAGGAGTATCGGACTGAAAATTTCCTCCAGACCATACACAAGGTTTTTATAACATTTGACCTTTTGACCTAGTTTTTGACCCAACATGTTCCATTTTAAAACTCATCCAAGACATTATCAAGGCAAACATTCTGACCAAATTTCAAGAGTGTTGGACTACAAATATAGCATCCAGAGCGTATAGAATGTTTTTCTAAGATTTGACCCGGTAACCTAGTTTTTGACCTAACATGACCATTTTTCGAACTCTTCAGAGATATCATCCAAACAAACATTCTGATCAACTTACAAGAGTTTTGGAATGAAAATGTGGCCTCTAGAGCGTATAAAAGGCTTTTCTAATATTTGACCTGGTGACCTAGTTTTTGACCCGACATGACCCATTTTCAAACCCATCCAAGATATTTTCAAGACAAACATTCTGACTAATTTCAAGAGTTTCGGATTGTACGTACACAATGTTTTTGTAGGATTTGACCTAGTGACCTAGTTTTTGACCCGACATGACCTATTTTCCAAATGAACTCGTCCGAGATATGATCAAGGCAAAGATTCTGACCAATTTTCATGAGTATCGGACTGAAAATGTGGCCTCTAGAGCGTGCACAAGGTTATTCTAAGATTTGACCTATTGACCTAGTTTTTCACTCGACATGACCTATTTTCAGACTCACCCGAGATTTTTTCAAAACAAATATTATTACCAACTTTCATGAGTATCGGACTTGAAATGTGGCATCTAGAGCGTACACAAGGGTTTTCTAAGATTTGATCTAGTGACCTAGTTATTGACACGACATGACCCAATCTCGAATCCTTTGAGGTCTTATCGAGGCAAACATTCTGACCAAGTTTCATGAGTATCGTACGAAATATGTGGCCTCTAGAGCGTACACAAGATAAAAGTTGACGACGGGCGACTAACACAACACTATCACAATAGCTCACTCTGAGCACTTCGTGCTCAGGTGAGCTAAAAGTGTATCTCAACGTTTAAACTGCTCTCCAACGTCACTGTGAATTAACCGTTCGAAATTTGTTGTCAGAATTTTCAAAGATGGAACAGAGAAAGAAAGAAAGAAAGAGAGAGAGAGAGAGAGAGAGAGAGAGAGAGAGAGAGAGAGAGAGGGATCAATGCCGAGGCTATTGGAATTTAGGCATCTATTTTCAGTCAATTACAGTCGAAAACAGATTGGAGTTAGACCTACTTCACTCCACTGTGAGACAGAATATAATCGCTGTGATCCGTTTTCGAATGTCCCCAGGGTTCTTTTTTGACAGAGTAACTTCCGAATAATAGAAAAGAGAAATTAATGGACTGAAACCGAAGCGAAGATATATGCAAAAACAAATTCCATAAAAAAAGAGCGTTTGGCTATGGTGTGAAATACGTTGCAGTATTGTATCTGGTAATATATGTCTTTCATTATAAAGATTTATATTCTATAGTATCATATTTATTGTTTATAAAACAATTAATCATGTGTGAATGATATATAATTTTGTACAAAAATATTCCTTGTGTATTGAAAAAAATGTTGAGTTAAAAACATAATTCTACTAGGTATAAAACAATTTTATTGTGTATAAAAAATATTTATTTGGCTAAAAGATATACACTGTGTAAAAAAAAATGTGTATATTTCTTTATTCGGTAAAAAAAAATGTATATAGTGTATAAAATAGATAGATTGTGTCGAGAAAATCTAGTTAAAAAGAAGAAAAAAAAAGGATAATTTTATTGAGTGTAAGAAATATTCATCTGTATAAGTCACGAAAATATTTATGTGCGAAATTAAAATTCATTTGCTAGACAAAAGATATATTTTATGATATCAGGAGATCTCATACCCTGGAGAACTCGGACCCGAATATCGGAGGTAATGGGTATTTGTGCGTCCTGTCTCCTGTTGAACGGGCATCTGACTTGCGCCTCAGAAAACATTTCTCCTTTGTCCACAATGATTTTTCTACATGTCAAATATTTTTCTAATTTTCAGTCTCACCATTTCCAATATCTGCAAGTCCTTTACAGTTGGACATACCTAAAACGTGTTATTTAGTGAAGTGTTATTGTTGTGGCACCTTTGCCTGTAGAGATCATGAATACACTAAGTAATTTTTCAGTTTGACCTGTGATCTACACTCTTCTCTTTTACAGATCGAGGGTAAAAGCATTGAAAGTGTTGGGTAACTCTGGAGTTCTAAAGATTAATGCGGTAATACGTATATCTGGATTAACTATTTTGTAAAAGCTCCTGAGCTTTCAAGACCCTATATAAGGCTTTTGAAAACACAGCAAATGAAGGACAAAAAGAAGGTAATTAGCATTTTTTGTCCTTAGGAATGATTTCTGATATTTCTAATACAATTCCTGGTAATTTGAGACACGTTAATGTTTCACTTACAAAGATTTTCATTTGCATGATATAGAGTTTATTTCATCAGCTTGTGGTTGATATGTGGAAATATTTGCCGATAAAGGGAAAGGTGAACAAAATATAACGAATGCCTCTGATTATTTTCTCAACGAATGCCATTTTAAAAACTATTGATCTCAAGTCCATTAACCGGATAACAAAAAACGTAGTTCCAGATTTTTGGCAGGAGGGAAATATTCACTGTGACGGGGAAATAATCCCCCCCCCCCCCGGTTAAATCAGGACATTTCTTTACCCATAACATTTCTAAAAATAGACACATGAAATATAATATATCGCATTTATTAGTTTTAATATAATGAAGTAATGAATTTAAGTAGTGTTTTTGGTCCTTCAGTTTTATTGTATACATCTTTGCAGATTCTTGCGTGGCTAATAGATGAAGATGTAGGATGTAAGATGTGAGCAAAAGATCCCTGCATGCTAAACTTATGAATCACTCAGTCAAATTGTGGAATATGTACCTTGAATAGAAACCATTATTAGAAAACGAAAACATTCTGGTTTTGAGCATTTTACCCTTTTACAACAATAATCTCAAAAAACGTTTTCTTGCTTTTCAATAATGATTTCTATCCCAGAGAAAAAATTCACATTTTGAACCTTATTGATATGCACTTTTAAAATGCTTTGAGTTTGGACAAGTCAAAAATTGTTCAGCCTGATAGTTTAGATGTCCCAGAGACCATGGTATTTACCATGGAAACTAACAAATTTATAGGCTCCAAATTGTTTGTAAGAAAATGTGTCAAAACACTGAAATTCCCCTTATCAAGTCCTCTGTTTGCCGTAGTGTATTTTGAAGTTGTGTGTTGACTTGCTCCTTCTGGCTTTGGAATCGAGCCCAGGTAGCTCATTTGATACTCGGTAATGTACAGGACTTGAGAACGGGGGTCGCAAGTTGGATTTCCGGCTCAGCCAATTAATTACCAAGGATTGATGATAGCCATTGCTACAGGATTCATTCATCTCACACCGCTGTTTCCACGAAGGTTGCTTGGGAAATTAGCCAGTGGCTTGGAAAGAATAGCGTGCGGAGTACTGAAAAGAAGAAATTACAGAAAGCACGGATAGGTGCACTGGCTGTCGCGATGTGACTAAAATATTGTTGAAAACTTCGTTAAACACCATATAACAATCAAGCAAAACTCTGCCTTAGGGTCTTTTTGTATTTTTGCTGATGATTACTATTGAATCCTGGGCCATAAATAAATCTCTTACATTGCTCATGTCTGCTGATAGACCCCATTTTCGACTTAAGTTGAGTAAGTTACATGAGAACCATTTTTCTAATATTAGAAACTTTAAAAACAATATAAAATGTTAAGTTGACAAAACATTTCACACTCGGCTCTGCAAAATGATGGACTTAGATAAGACATATTTAATTAGTAACATTCTACATGCAAGAATATACTAGGACAGTTACAAACTCGTTAATTATTTAAATAACTTAAGTCCATTATTTTGCTCAGCTGAATCTCAAACATTGTTTCAACTAAGGAATTGAGAATTGTTCTGAAGTCTGTCAATGTTAGTCAAGTACGTCTGATACAACGAAACCTAACTTACGCCGGAAAATGGGTCTCATAGCGAATTTAAGCAAAATAAAGTCTAAAGTTTTCTCTTGAAACCGGGCCCTGATCCTTACAAAGCACAGAATTCTTTCTGATCTTCAATTTTGCATTTTTAAACTGCAGGAACTGCAGAAGATTGGAAGAAGCACGAAAACTGATTACGCTTGAGATTAGGGTACGATTTCTCCAAGGGACTCCTGTTACTATGTATATTTTTCTAGGAAATGAATTTTAATATCGCACGTGAATATTTTCGTGACTTATACACATATATGTTTTGATAAACAATAGAATTATTTCATACGCAATATATATATTATTTTACTTACCAAATATCCTTATACACAATAGTAAATCTATTCTAGACACCGTATAAACTTTTTTACCCAATAAACATTTTTATGCAGGATAATTATATCTTTTAACCCAATACATAATCTTTATACGCAATGAATTCATTTCATACCAAATATATGCTTCTACTCAATGATTTTTCTTTTATACACAATGAACATATGAAATTCACACATAGTGACTGGCACGTGACTAATGACGCTTAAATTCCATTACATAACAAACATGTAATTATTTTTGATAATATCTTCTTCGAAAAATATGTTTGAAGCTTCGTCTGTGTATTTCCGGTATGTAAATGAGCGAGTTATTCATGTAAAAATATAACGCGTTTCCCGTCGATGTCGACCTTGGCCGTAGTAAATCTTTAATTTCTCTTGTTGTCGGATGGTTTTCGACTACTGGGGTTTTATGATTGACATTTAAAAGGGTTTGAGTATAAGGATGATATTTTTGTATTTTTGTAAAATTTTCGTCCCAATTTCTAAAGGGCCACCTTTAACATTTAAGGAATGAAGAGAATTTTATATTTTTCACGGAGGTATGAAAAAGAAAAATACATTGTATAATACAATTTTAAGTGTCATTAGGGTATTTTTTTTTCATGCATCCATAAAAAGAAATCTTAATAATATTACAGACAACATACATACATAGTGTTACGGGAGACCACTCCCTCCTGCATGGCATTCTCCCGATTTAAATACAATACCTGGCTACTGCGTCAGAGAGATATCTCTTTGGCTCAGTGGTTAGGGTATTGGCTTTGCGTCCGGGAGTTCGGAGTTCGAATCCCGCTCCGATCCTTATTTCTGCCATGCATTTATTCATTTGTTTCTTTGTTACGGACTTTGTTCGTAAGATGCGAGAGGTCCGGGATTGGCCATTGAGCCGTTAATCCCATTTGTTGTCCAAAATCGGACTTCCTGCCTAATAAGGCTTTGAGTCATCAATAAATGATGACTTTAAGAGGGGGTGTGTTACGGGAGACCACTCCTTCCTGCATGGCATTCTCCCGATTTAAATACAATACCTGGCTACTGGGTCAGGGAGATATCTCTTTGGCTCAGTGGTTAGGGTATTGGTCTTGCGTCCGGGAGTTCCGGGGTTCGAATCCCGCTCGGACCCTTATTTCTGCCATGCATTTATTCATTTGTTTCTTTGTTGCGGACTTCGTTCGTAAGAATAGACTGAATTCATTTTCTTTAGTTTTAAATCTAATGTTGGAGTTTTTAAAGTCCCTTCCACTCAATTTTGTATGGCGCAAGACTATAACAGTTTTCAGATCCCCAACACTGAAAATTAACCAACAGAATGAAAGTTAAGGAGCAAAGTAGTGTGTAGGAGCGCAAAATTAACCTTCAGAAAAGTACTTCCGAAACAAGGTGATTTTTTTTCATGGAGCTATGAATTTTTTTTCAGCCAATCATAACTCACCAATATTCATGAAAACAACTAATATTAAATAATCAAATGATAAAACAATACTCTACCAGAACATGCTCGCCTGTTCTCATCTAAAGAATATCCTTTATCACATATACAGCTGTAACTTCCCTCATAGTTTAAACAGCTGTTTGAGCATCCACCGTTATCTTCTTTGCATTCGTCTACATCTGTCATACATTAAATACAACTAGAAATTAATCATAAAACCTTATCTGCCTCGTCAGGAATATGTCACCGGTATAAGTTTTGTGTTGTGTAGTATCACGAAGCTGTGTATAAAAGCAACAATGTCTCGTATGACTCAAATAAAGACGCGTAAAGTCAGAGTTGAATATAAAAACACTTTTCTTAAAGAAAATGGCTAAATTGTAAGAAAATAAGAATAGTTTCCATCGCTTGGATTTGAGTCCGTGTCTTTCAATTCCATAATATAGCGAGTTGGCTTGTGTATTAATTGCATATTACACAATGATAGCCATCCTGTGAAAACGGAGCAATGCATTCCATACAAACACACACACAAAACAGAATTTTTTTTTTGTTTTACATTTTGTATGTGTGCATATACATGTATGTATTCTAATTTTGTGACCCTATTTTGAAGGCAAGTTGCATACATATGTCTAAAAACAACTGGACAACGGTCGAATTTTGAAAAAAAAAAATGCTATCGTAAATTACCTTTTATCTATGTTGTGTTTAACTTTATTGATCAAACAATGAATCATGTTCAGGCTAACTAATTTCAAGTTTCAATACCATGACAGTGTAAAAAACCAAGATCTTCACAGTGGGGTGCATATACGCCAAAGAGGCTTGTCAGTGAAACGGGTTGAATTCTAGATCGTCTACAGAGATCCAAATTTTAAGGTTTATATGCACAACTACATTTCATAGAGATTTGTTGTGGTCAGTTTGAACTTATTCCAACAGAAACTAGGATTTATATACGCTTGAATGAGCGTAGTATGTTATTGCTGCGGTCGTCCGTCCGTTCGTACTCTAGTATTTTCATGTGTGCGCAAATCCTTCCGCACACATGAAAATACTAGAGTACGAACGGACGGACGACTAACGACTGGGCAATAACAATACTACGATCTTTCAAGCACATAAAAGATGCATGTTCTTTACAAACACGTTGACATAATTTGTTTTTTTTTGTTGAGCTTAGATTCGACCATGTTAGTGTCGATACTCATCTTTACAATTTCATGAAAAGCTGTTTGAAAACAGAACGCATTTTTAATAAAATCATTTGGTATTAAACCTGTGCGAGACAAGAAAAAGACAAGAAGAAGTTAAAAGCATTTGCTGTGGGAAACAAGAGCCGTCAGAGACGGGTTATGCTCTCCGAACAAGTGCTTGTCATAAAATATATGAAATTGATATAAATTCACTGCTTTTATTCTAAAAGAACGAGTTCATGCCCCCCAAAATTTGAAGTGAAAAGGCAATTACTATCTTAGAGATAGCCAACACAAACTTGTAGAGGACAATAAGCCCAATAAGCCCCCTTTAAGCTCCCTTTTCCCATCAGACAATATTGCATCATTGAAATAAATACAACGGGTGTGTGGTTTGTGGCATTTTTGAATAGTACTTCAAAATTCGAAATTTCATAAAATTTTGAGCAGTCATGTACTACATATTACATAAAACAATTTTTCACATGTTACGGGAGACCACTCCTTCCTGCATGGCATATACTCCCGATTTAAATACAATACCTGGCTACTGCGTCAGGGAGATATCTCTTTGGCTCAGTGGTTAGGGTATTGGCTTTGCGTCCGGGAGTTCGGAGTTCGAATCCCGCTCCGATCCTTATTTCTGCCATGCATTTATTCATTTGTTTCTTTGTTACGGACTTCGTTCGTAAGATGGGGGCTCGTCCGGGATTGGCCATTGAGCCATTAATCCCATTTGTTGTCCAAAATCGGACTTCCTGCCTAATAAGGCTTTGAGTCATCAATAAATGATGACTTTAAGAGGGGGTGTGTTACGGGAGACCACTCCTTCCTGCATGGCATATACTCCCGATTTAAATACAATACCTGGCTACTGCGTCAGGGAGATATCTCTTTGGCTCAGTGGTTAGGGTATTGGCTTTGCGTCCGGGAGTTCGGAGTTCGAATCCCGCTCCGATCCTTATTTCTGCCATGCATTTATTCATTTGTTTCTTTGTTACGGACTTCGTTCGTAAGACACATGAAGCCCCCTTTTTTCCGAGACGCAGCCTGAAATTGATAAACAGGAAGAGAGGTAACTGGGCAACATTCCAACAAGTTCAGATTTGAAATTTCACAAAGTTTTGAGCACCGATGAAGGAGATACAAGTGAAAAAAAAAATTTTCCATGAAGTCGCCTTTTTCCGTGATACAACCTCAATTTGAGAAACCAGGAAAGACGTATTTGCGTATTTGTAATTCATAGATTGAAAAAAAAGCAAAGGGCACATGTTGAAACTTGTAAAACAAGATATAACCATGAAATTTCGACAAAAACTGAACAAGATATTAGTAAAAATTGAAATTTTGCATTAGGGCCCCTTTTTCCTTGTCATTTTACAAGAAACCCCCTTTTTCCATGACAGAGGGTCAAATTGAAAAACACATAGATAAAGAAACAAGAGCACATGGTGAAACTTTGAAAAAACAATAAAACCATGAAGTTTAATGAAATTTTGAGCAAAACTGAATGAAATACTAGTAAAAATTGGAATTTTGCAAGAAACCCCCTTTTTCCATGACAGAACGTCAACTTAAAAAACGCCCAGATTAAAAATAGCAAGGGCACATGCTAAAACTTTCCATAAGCAATATAACCATGAAGTCTCATGATATTCTGACCAAAACTGAATGAGATATTGGCAAAAATTGCAATTTTGCATTAAGCCCCTTTTTTCTATGACACGGGGTCAAATTGAAAATCCGGGAAAGATACGTCGGCGCCTTACTTCAAAAAGTTCATATATGGAGTTTTATCCAATTTGGTCCAGGGGTTGTGGAGAAATCGCTTCGGACGGACGGACGGACGGACGGACGGACGGACGGACGGACGGACGGACGGACGGACGGACAGACGGACGGACAGACGAAGCGGCGACTATATGCTCGCCCTTCGGGGAGCATAAAAAGTACGCTTAAAATAACTGGATTTGTCTGTAAAAGCACAGAAAACATTGTCAGAAAAATGATACCGATCACCAGCAAAATATCATTTTTTTCTGCAAAAAATTAAGCCATTTTCCTTGAAGTCTTTACATCATGGAATTGGTTGTTAAGGGTTTAGATATGTCGTATTTTTACTGTCGGAAAATGTCTAACTATTTGGTTAGACATTTTCCGACAGTAAAAAGACGACGTTAATGCACATTCACAAAATACTACAAGTATTGTTGGTTTTATCAAACTGTGTAAAGACAAGCTCCTGCATTTGTGTCGGACCTGGGTCCCTATTCATAAACCACTCTTATGAGCATTCTTCGCTTTATTCTGTAAGATTTTCAAAAGTTTAAGTAACACAACTTCTGATTGGCTAAGACATTTGGTGAAGTTTGTGCGACTTTCAAATTTAGAAAATCCAGGTGAATGTTCTTAAGAATGGTTGGTGAATACGGACACTAACTGCACGATTCCTGCATTCTGATCTTGATCCACACTGTTCTCAAAAACATATACTATTCCATGATGAGATAATGCTGACAAAAAGTTGCAAAAAAAGGTCCTTTGCTTAAATGTTGCAGAACAGATGTTCATAACGGTTTTCTTTTGCAAATTCTCTACATAAACAACAACAACATAAGCGTCCTTGCTTTCATCTACCCTTTTCAAATAAAAAAAGTAACATTTAAAAGCATCGCTTAAGTAGATTTGTTAGAAGCATTTCGCACACATTTAGTTGGAACTTTTGCACAAATGCCTACATAAACTGAATCCTTGTTTCCGTAAATACATTAAATTGACTATTTTAACCCGTTAATCTTAACGACGTATATAACAAATTTTCCGGAAAGGTCATGGTCTCTGAAAAAAAGATGGACGCACATTTTTCGTAATTGTAAACAAGAGTACCAAGATGGCCCTGGGTCGCTCACCTGAATTTTCGAGAGGACCATAGCCTTTTTTTTAGAATTGAAACATTAGAAACAAATTCATTATTTTGCAAAGCAATTTTCAAAAGGTCACCTGTAAAAGTCATTTCAAAATCTGACCATCAGTTTTAGAAAAGAAGAATATTTCAGAATTTCTTAATTTCCATATAGTGCAAGTAGCCCCCATTCACCAGAGCATGTTTCTTGATGGATCAAAATTTCGCCAACACTTTTTGGAAAGGGTCATTCAAGGAACATTGCAGTGAAATTATTTAAAAAATCTGACTAGCTGTTTCTTGACGGATCAAAGTTTCGCGAACAGTTATTGAAAGGGGTCACCCATGGAACATTGCTGTGAATTTTTTTCAAATTCAGACCAGGGGTTTCAGAGAAGAAGAATTTTCAAGAATTTCTTTATATCCGCATAGTGCAAGTAGCCCCCACTCACCAGAGCCATGTTTCTTGACGGATCAAAATTTCGTGAACAGTTTTTGAAAAAGGTCGCCCAAGGAATATCTCTGTGAAATTATTTCAAAATCTGACAAGCGGTTTCAGAGAAGAAGAATTTTCAAGAATTTCTTCATGTCCGTACGGTGGAAGTAGCCCCTATTCACCAGAGCAATATTGCTTGGCGAATCATAATTTTGCGAATGCTTTTTAAAAAGGGTCACGCGAAGAAGATCCCTGAGAAATTATTTCAAAATCTGACCATCGGTTCAGAGAAGAGAAATTTTTAAGAATTTCTTCTTTGCCATATAGTGCAAGTAGCCCCCTGTCACCAGAGCCGTGTTTCTTGACTTATCAAAATTCGTGAACAACTTTTGAAAAGGGTCACCCAAGGAACATCTCTGTGAAATTATTTTAAAATCTGACCAGCGGTTTCAGAGAAGAACTTTAAAGAATTTTTCTTTGGCGTATAGTGCAAGTAGCCCCCATTCAACAAAGCCATGTTTCCTAACGGATCAAAATTTCGTGAACACCTTTTGAAAAGAGTCACCCAAACACCATCCCTGAAAAATTATTTCAAAATCTGACCAGCGGTTTCAGAGAAGAAGCACTTTTAAGAATTTCTTCTTTGCCGTATAGTGCAAGTAGCCCCCTGTCACCAGAGCCGTGTTTCTTGACTGATCAAAATTTTGCGAACTCTTTTTGAGAAAGGTCACCCAAGGAACATCTCTGTGAAATTATTTTAAAATATGGCCAGTGGTTTCAGAAAAGAAGATTAAAAAAAAAATCCTAGAAAATTCCATTTGGTTGCCATGGCAACCAGAGTTTTTGACGGAATCAAATTCTGTGAACAATTTTCAAAGAGGACCTCCCAAGGAACATTCCAGTTAAGTTTGGTCCAAATTGGCCTTGGGGCTTAGGAGGAGTTGATGTTTAAAGAATTGTTATTGACGCACGACTAACGACGGACGATGGACACTGGGTGATCCTAAAAGCTCCCCTTGAGCACATTTGAGCTTAAAAAAAAAAAAAACACACACACACAGGAAAATAGACGCAAGGTGAAGTACAGTCGTGCTTTCTGTCAATTAGGTGAATAATTTGAGTAAGTGTACATAGACGCATATGGAGTATGGTAAATATATGTCGAAAAACAGGCGAAGTAAGAGGAAAAACTTGGGTAGAAATAATTCGAGCATGGAGAATGCGCATGACAGCAAGATGGGACAATTATCAGTTGATACTGAAATCAGCCACGGTGATATATACACTAAGTCAGTTTAGTCAAGTCCTGAATGAATCAAATTCGTTGTTATATGAAACAACATGTGGTCCATTTAAACTGGCAAATACTTTTAGTGTTTTAGAAAGCGAGGATGAAGATGAAAATCGGGTCGTCGAAAAGTAAAGTAAAGTCAAATACCCGATCGACCAACCAGACATGTTTGACCCATCTCCACAATCAATAAATGCTGCTGGCGAGCACTCCAGCCCTATGCACTACGGGTACTGTCGCCAGTAAGAGTATTGATGCAGAGGCAAAATTAAATATTGTTTTTGAAAGCTTGAATAGAATTGAAAGTAAAATGGTATTGATAGAAAAAAAAAAAAACTTGAAAAAACTTGATTTTTTTTAAAGCAAAGTGTTGCTAAGTTCGAGAGTGGTATTACGAAAGTGTGAGCTAAAAATTCGGACCAAAATAAGAAAATAGATGAAAAGGGGCAGTATTAAGAGGAAAGAATTGAGAGCACAGATTTTTCGTTACGTATAATGAGTGAAAAAGTATTAAATTTGGAAAAAGAAAGAGACAAGATTAGAGATGAAGTGGTGTATCTTCAATCTCAAAGCTTGAGGTTTTATTGTTAACAAATATTCATCATGCCTTGGGAGGAATAACTCAAAGTCAGTCAGAAACTGAGTCAAAGCTCAGAGAGTTTTTAGAAACAAAAAAAGAAAATTTCACATAATTTATCAAAAGTATTGTATTTGAAAGAGTCCACTGGGAGAAAGACAGAAAGCAGGAGTAGAAGTATTGTAGTAAACTTTGCCTTATTTAAGGAGAGAAAATGGTCAACAAGAGGACCATGATGGTCCTATATCGCTCACCTGAGTATATTTTTAACTTATATGGTTTATCAAGGGCAGGCTATTAATTCTTTTCAAATAAGGCATACCCTGGGGTTTGTCACAAAAATATATTTACAGATTTTCTTCTTTGTCTTTGGCCAGTTGAGCTAAAAGCTGCTGCTTATCATCAATTTTTCTCTTCACAGTGTCTTGTTCACTTTTTGACTTGTAGTTTAGCCATTACCAGACGACAAAATTTTAAACCGTTCCAAATTGAAACAAATTGCAGACGACATTTTAAAATGTATCTAAAATGAAAAATAAGTGATCTATATGGTAGAAAAGATTGTGAGAAAGGAGAAATTGCTTGTTACAAACAATTTCTCCTTTTTAGATGGAATTGATTTTAAAAATTTCCTTCTATGATTCCATGTGAAATAGTGTGCACCAGGGCACAGAGCCAAAATATGACCCTAAGGGGATAATTTTAATTATTTTTATGAAGGGCCACTAGATTATGCTACATGCAAAATATGAATGCTCTAGCCTTTATGGTTTGTCACAAGTAGATTTTTAAAAGATTACCTTCTTTGTTTCTATGTAAAATAGGGTGCGCCCGGGCAGAGCCCAAATATGACCGCAGAGGGATAATTCTAGCAATTTTGGTAGAAGATTATCAGATTTTGCTACATAGCAAATATGAATGCTCTAGCCATTACGGTTTGTCAGAAAAAATTTATTAAAGGTTTCCTTCTTTGTTTCTATGTAAAATAGGGTGTGCCCGGGCAAAGCCCAAATATGACACAAGGGGAATAATTTTAACAATTTTGGTAAGGGGTCACCCAATAATGCTTCAAACAAAATATGAACGCCCTCCGCCTTATGGTTTGTCACAAGAAGATTTTTAAAGATTGTAAAATAGGGTGCGCCCGGGCAGAGCCCAAATATGACCGCAGAAGGATGATTTCAACAATTTTGGTAGAAGATCATCAGTTAATGCTTCACACTAAATAGGAATGTTCTAGCCATTATGATTTGTCAGCAGAAGAAGTTTTAAAGATTTCCTTCTAAATTTCTATGTAAAATAGAGTGCGCCCGGGCAAAGCCCAAATATGACCCCATGGGAATGATTTTAACAATTTTGGTAAGGGGTCACCCAATGATGTTTCAAACAAAATATGAATGCTCCCAACCTTATGTTTTGTCACAAGAAGATTTTTAAAGATTTTAAAATAGGGTGCGCCCGGGCAGAGCCCAAATAGGACAGCAGAGGAATAATTTTAACAATTTTGGTAGAGGATCATCAGATAATGCTACATACCAAATATGAACGCTCTAGCCATTATGGTTTGTCAGAAGAAGATTTTTTAAAGCTTTCCTTCTTTGTTTCTATGTAAAATAGGGTGCGCCCGGGCAAAGCCCAAATATGATCCCAGCGAAATAATTTTAACACTTTTGGTAAAGGGTCACCCAATGATGCTTCATACAAAATATGAATGCTCCCGGCCTAATGGTTTGTCACAAGAAGATTTTTTAAGATTTTTTCCATTTGCAGCCATTTTGTTGCCATGGCAACCAGAGTTTTTGTTGGAATTAAATTCTTTTAACAATTTTTGTAGAGCTTCACCCAAGGAACATTCCTGCCAAGTTTTATCAAGATTAGCCTTCTGGTTTTGGAGGAGAAGATTTTTAAAGAAATTGTTAACGGACGGACAGATGGACGGACGGACGGACGGACGGACGCCGGACGATGACCGGTCACAATAGCTCCCCCTGAGCACGTTGTGCTCAGGTGAGCTAAAAAACAAGGCAAAGCTCTCGAAGGGACACAGTGCAGAGTATTTCAGCAATTTCCGAGATAATTGAAAAAAGAAAGCCACTGTTACCTACACGTAATATGAAAGAAGCAAGGGGAAACAATCAAGCAGGTTGGCTATCATAAGATACTTTGCATATTAATGTTAACCTATGAAAGCCACCAGTGAGAAATAGAGGTGTGAGAGAGGTGAACTGTACATTCTTTTTTTTGAATGTCAATGGCTGTTCTGCTTTGAAAAAAAAAAAGGTTCCCACGAGTTTATTGATATACTTGAAATTGAGATTGTCTTCCTATATGAAATATGGACAGGTGAATAAAATAACACTGGTTATTTCAGTCACAATTTCTTTCGAAAATTTAGTACGCTGAAACGGGAAAATGGTAGTGTGTGTTTAGCTTTGTACATTAAGGATATTATTAAAGATGGCATTAAACTTGTGCGTAACTATTATGATACAATAAAAGGGTTAAATTCGAAGAGACCTATTTTTCATATTGAAAGTGATGTATATATTGCTGGTGTTTATTCATGGTATGAAGGGTCACCTTCTTATGATGTTCATGATGTTGAATTTTTTGAGGTAATGCAGAAATATCTGTCAGTTTGATACTCTAGGATATGTATTTTCTAGAGTGTTACTGGAACAGCAGAGTGGGTTTAAGAAATGATTTCATTATCTTTGACCATTATAATAAACACAATGACCACGACAATTACACCAGATTGTCCCTCTTTACGGGCCACACCGGATAGCACGTGCGAAACTGGGTAAACAGCATCACAGAACAAGAGGGCCAAGATGGCCCTGGATCGCTCACCTGAATTTCTGAGAGAAACATAGCCATTTCTTTCAAAATGTAATCAGCCCTTTCAGAGAAAAAGAATTTTCAAGAACTTCTTCATGTCTGTATAGTGTACATAGCCCACAGACATCAGAGCCATGTTTCTTGATAGATCAAAATTTCTAGAGCAATTTTTGAAAAGGCTAAGCTAAGAAACATTTCTGTGAAATTATTTCAAAACCTGATCAGCCGTTTCAGAGAAAAAGAATTTCTTCATTGCCAAATAGTGCAAGTAGCCCCTATTCACCAGAGCCATGTTTCTAGACAAATCAGCATTTTGCGAACAATCTCTGAAAAGGGTTACCAAAGGAAAATTTCTGTGAGATTATTTCAAAATCTGATCAGCCGTTTCAGAGAAGAAGAATTTTAAAGAATTTCTTCATGGCCATTGAGTGCAAGAAGCGCCCATTCGCCAGAGCCATGTTTCTTGATGGATCAAAATTCCACAAACACTTTTTAAAAAGTATCATACAAGGAACATTTCTGTGAAATTATTTCAAAATCTGACCAGCGGTTTCAGAGAAGAAGAATTTTTAAGTTTTTTTTTTTCATTTCCCTATAGTGGAAGTAGCCCCAATTCACCAGAGCTATGTTTCTTGACGGATCAAAATTTCGTGAACACTTTTTGGAAAGGGTTATTCAAGGAACATCTCTGTGAAATTATTTCAAATTCTGACCAGTCGTTTCAGAGAAGAAGAATTTTTAAGAATTTCTTAATTTCCGTATAGTGCAAGTAGCCCCAATTCACCAGAGCCACATTTTTTGACGGATCAAATTTTACGAACATATTTTAAAAGGGTCACCCAAGGAATAATCCTGTGAAATAATTTCAAAATCTGACCAGTGGTTTCAAAGAATTTTTAAGAATTCCTTTTTTTTTCTATATGGTGTAAGAAGCCCCCATTCACCAGAGCCACATTTTTTGACAGATCAAAATTTTACGGACAATTTTTAAAAAAAGGGTCACGCAAGGAACATACCTGTGAAATTATTTCAAAATCTGACCGGCGGTTTCAGAGGAGAAGATTTTTAAAGAATTCCCTAAAAAATTCCATTTGGTTGCCATGGCAACCAGAGTTTTTGATGGGATCATATTCTGTGAACAATTTTTAAAGAAACATTTTACGAACATTTTTAAAAGGGTCACCCAAGGAATAATAAATGTTCATATGAAACATTCCAGCCAAGTTTGGTCCAAATCCGCTCAACAGTTTAGGAGGAGTTGATGTTAAAAGAATTGTTGACGATGCACGACGCACGACGGACACCGGGTGATCCTAAGAGCTCCCCTTGAGCACGTTGTGTTCAGGTGAGCTAAAAATGACTGAAAACATAAAGAATCTTAAATCAGCAAAACCAAAGGATATCTGGTCATTCTTTAAATCGAGAAGGAAAACACGTGTAAATACATTGTGTGCATTTAAAAAAGTGTAAATCCTGCGGTAACAAATGTATATTACATGAATGTTTTATTGAAAGTGTTTACCTTTTAGGCTCTCACATTTGCGATATTTTAAACATATTTTTGATAGTGGACGTTTCCCACTTGGTTGGACTAAAAGTATTATTGTACCCTAGTTGAAAAAGGGTGGCCTTAACAATGCTTGTAATTATAGAGAAATTACTCTCGGTAGTTGTTTCTCGGAAGTATTTACTAATGAACTGAATGAACGTATGGTAATTTTGTAATCAAAATAACACTGTGTCAGACGCTCAGTTTGCCTTCGTTAAGGATAGATCTACGATCGATTCTATGTTTAAGTTCAGTGATTCGGCTATATCTAAATGAAAATAAGGGCTTGTACTGTTCATTTGTAGATTTTAGAAAAGCGTTCGATTGTATACATGGATTGTATAGATGGATTCTGGTTAAAAATGTACGAATCCTGTATGGGTGATAGGTGTTTTTAAAAAATATCAAGGATATGTATTCGCATGTAAAAGCACGTGTAAAGTTTGTTTGTATTTTTTCAGATACCTTCGGAACTACGAATGGTCTTAAGCAAGGGGAGATCATTTCGCCTAGGGTATGGGCACTCTTCATTGAAGATCCTGAAATGTACTTACAAACTAATTTTGATTCGGGATTAAGAATGAATAAAAATCTTCCTTTTATTTGCCGATGATATGGTAATTTTTGGAAAATCTCCTGTGGACTTGCAGAATAGTCTAATAAGTTATACGATTAGTTAAAAATAGAATTTACAGGTAAATATAAATTAGACAAAAGTTATGATATTTAGAAAAAAACGGTTAATCATTACCACAGGAACAATTTTAGAATAGTGGTTTTCCGTTTGAAAATTTTGATCATTTTAATTACTTATGAACTGTTTTTCTTATACAGGTAACTTTTAACACAACCAGAGACAGCCTATTAGAAAGTCATTAAAAGCCTTAAATGTTTTATTGATAAATTGTCGGGAGTACAATTTAAAAGCAAAATCATTACGTGAACTATTTAATTCATTTGATGGATCTATTGTCAATTACAAACCTAAACTTATTGGATGTTCTAAGTCTAAGGAAATAGAAAGGATACCTCTAAAATTTTGTAAAAGTATTACGAATGTTAGAAAAAGTATGTTTTATGCTGCGATATATGCAGAACTTGGAAGATATCCATAATATACTGTAAGACATGTAAAAAAATAAAAATATTAAAATATTGGTTTAAAATTACGAACGCAGAAAATACCGTTCTAAGAAACGTGTGACCATGCTTATAAACAATATATAGAAGACAGAAAAATGCCTTTCTGGGATAAAGCAGATGTTGATGAAAGGCGAGTTTCCTATGTTTGGAAAAAACCCCTTTTCGTCAGCCAAAAAAGAATATTTGTACAAGTATTTGAAAGAAAACTCTCGTTCTGAAATGTATTTAGATATTTTGTCATTTAGTTTTAGAAAGTTAATTTTTGAGTTAAGAACTTTTATCTCATTCACTTCGTATTCAAACTGGTAGGTTCGGTTCAAACAGAATTCTTAGAAACGAACAAATATGTCTTATATGCAACTCTCGTGACATAGAGGACGAATTCCATTTCATCTTGATCCTTGCGAAAAAATATGTAAAAAGAGTATTTTTATATAAATCCTAACACCTTAAAACTATTAAAACTTCCTCGTTCGAATAACAAACGTGAATAATTTAACCTTGTCTTGTACGCAAAACAGGCATTTATAGAAAGAATGTATTATTTTAATTTGATAAAAAAATTATAAAGTTCATTCTTAAGTAATTCTATATACAGTATTTAATTATAGAAATCAGTTAAGGTTTACAAGAAAATTGTCGATGTGCATCTTATTTTAGGTACATTTTTTTTATTTATTTGCGTTATAATGTTTGTTTATCTATTATGACTAAGTACATGTGTACCTGTATGAATATCTATCTATCTATCTATATATCTATCTATCTAAGGGACAGATTTTTCTAAATCACATTGCACATATAAAGCTCATCATGTCTCAAGAAGGTTACAGTAATAAAAGATGTGGGTTACTGTACTCGTTTCTGCCAAATTTGCCTTTGAAAAGGATATATACAGTTCCAAAATTCAGCTTATATTAAATTGTAAACTTCCTTTCTTAAATAATCATTTACCCAGGAAAATTACATGAAAAGTATACAAATATACATCATTGCAATGCCAGTTCATACACTTTTGCATAAACCTTACATAAAAACCTGGTTTTAAGCATTGTTATATCTAGATCATTGGGTTAAGAATGGAGATAATTTAATTGAATTAAGGGTTAATTTAAAAGAAAAAACATACACTCTTTCTGACTGACAGATTTTTCTTAAACTTTCCATACATTTAAGTATTTATAATTCTAAACTATAAGAATGATAATTGTACCTATCCGTGCCTATTTCGTCAGAACACAAGGTTGAAGTTTGCTGTTGAAGTTTTTTTTTTTCACGAAAAAAAAAAAAAAAAAAAAGCTCAGCAGACATTGGTGGAAAAAGTAGAAATTGCTGGGAAGGAGCGATTTCTCTATTTCCAATGATAATTTTCAAAGTGGGAACAGCTCCGTAATTTGCTCATATTTTGAGACAGTAAACTTGAAATAATTATTTTTTTTTTCGCATCGTAGTAATTCGGTCTACAAAAAAAGAAAATCATCATGTCAGCTGTCTCAAAACTAATGATCAGACAAGACAAGCTGTAACGGTGCAAGTCGCTGGCTGCTTACCTGTCGAATATTGCCGACGTTAAAATATTGCTACGTCATTGATTTCGATAAATACCCAATCATTTGCAGGTTGGTGTATCTTTAGACAGCTTGGAATTCCACAGATCATTTTGAGCACTAAGAGTTTAAAACATCGCCTTTTCTCATTGTTTTTGTTGATGATTAACTTTTCACTCATTGTTGTCTACGTCCTCGGATCGTGATGAAGATCTTATTTTGCACTTGTAGATAAATTCACAACATATTTTACCTGCTAACATGAAGGTGAGGTGAACGACGTTAATTCCACTCAGACAATTACCTTTCAGACCGTTCTCGATTTTGATTGGTTCCTCGGTTTTCGATCGATAAACCTTGAGTAAACTAGAATACTGTACCTTGATTTCTATTTGTAAACAAAGAAATGGATTGACTGTGAAATATATGTGTGTCAACTCTGTCGACTTCGGATGTACATATACACCTTATACACGTTACACGTATGTATCTTAGTTTATCACACCCTTTTTACGCTTACGTTAGAGTTTAAATTAGGTAAATTAGACTGTCAGGTGATCTAATTTTTTGTCTTGAAGTAGTAAACTCCCATTGAAATATTCTAACCACGTTACATGTGTAGAAATAGACCTGAGCGAAAAGAATGTTTGTGAACAATGGGTATCAAACGGATTGAAATATTTTTTTAAATACATACTCACTTTCATAATTCTTTGGAACAAAAAATATCGATCTTGCTCGGCAATTTTTAGTATGGCCCAAATGTATGGGTCATAAAAAAAATCCTTTCTGCGATTTTTGATGGTGTTCCAATTCTTTGGATATCCCAAAACTTACGCAAAATACGGTATACTTCCACAACTTAAAATTTTCTGCTTCGTTTCCCTGATGATGTGCAACGCCGTTTCAACAGCATCTTCATTATTTCACGATGACAGTTTAAAGATCCATTTTATTTCTCTTCACCAAAACTGCCCGAAAAAAGTGGTACTTGCTTCAAAACACCAACAGTATAACCACTATGTGCAAAAAACCGTAGGCGCACTTTTGCTTCAATATTCACGACAAAAGTACATGCGAAATAGGGTGCGCACAAACATTTGAGATATACGTCGTTAAATAAAACTTTCAAGTTTTAAGTCAATAATATTTATTTTCTTTATTTTTTTTGGGGGGGGGGGATCTTGGTCTACGTTTTCCAATAAAAAGACATTTTTCCCCAAAAGAAAAATAAGAAATAGCATTATTTCATTATTATCATTATTAACAATATTATTCATATCAGCTGATAGTGTTTCATTAAACCATGAAATGTGCTTAATAAGTGAAAATGGAACTTTTTAGTGGGTAGTAAAAACCAAAAGGCATGTTAGAGGAAAAATATTTCTGTGCAATCTGATCTTGACTAGACTTTCCGCCAAAGGGTCCTTGAGTTGTGCTCAGCAGGCTAACGCTTAACTTATAAAGCAGGTTAAAGATTAAAGTTCAGAACACAGATGAAAGGTACAATACCTTGGCAAAACCCATCGACAAGTACATATCCGATATAACAAACACACTTATAACTACCGATCATGTTGATGCATTTCTCTGAGCAGCCACCTCTGTTGACCGCACATTCGTCTATGTCTGAAATAACAGAAAACTCCTAAATTACAATAAACATCATGATATGGACAATATGTCAGAGAAGTGTGCCTTTAACTCATTTCCAAACGACAAAATTTTAGGTTTGTCTAAACTGAAAGCATTTGCTGACGACAAAATAAAAGTGACTAAAAATTTGAAATTTATTTTGTGATGGTTAGAAAATACTGTGGGAAAACAATGTTTTCTACAGGCCTCTTTCGTAGGGTCGTAAAAAGTAGGGATTGTGTTGTAATGGGTTAAAGAAACGTAGGAAATAGAAGCATTTGCTTATTTTGGTCACATTGTTTCTAAACATTGTCATCTGCCGGGCTTGGGGGCGAAGCAACTTGTTTAATAAAAGTTTACAGTGTTTACTAAAATCAATGTTTTGAGTCAAAGAATTAGAGTTTTGGGAAGATTGGTATTTTCTTTCTGATAAAAAGAAATGAGTTTGCTGTCGGCAAAATTATCAAAAATGTGTCTAACTGGAACTATTCAACCCTTTAAAACACATCATTGGAAGCCGCTTGAAAGCAGCTTCGAATAGGAATGCACCTAAACTATTTGTCAAGTAGATGATCAGCAAATTATTTGATTGCTACCATTTTTTAAAAGAATATAAAACCATAAAAAAAAACATGTGATATATGTCCTAGCGCTATTATGTTAACAAAGATTTGATTACAAATGTAAAAGAAAAAAAAAGAAATAAATTCCCAATAACTCGCTTTGTAATTCAAATTTGATTTAATCACATCAATTGTTTAAAGACCTTATATAGTCGCCAGTCCCTAGATCGTAGGATTGCATCTATGGTCCTGTTCGAAATGCACATTAAATTGTCAGTGTCGAAAAATGTGCATTTATTGGATTTTTGGAAAAAAAAAGTTATGATTTTAAATGAAAAAAAAAAAAAAAAAAAAAAGATTTCAATACGATGATCAATTTTGACTTAACTGATTTAAATAATTTACAAAATCTGTGTTTTCGAGGGTACTGCATCTATGAAATTTATGGTGAGGAGTCTGGCAATTCTGATTTCACATTTTTTTTTTCAAATTTACGCTATAGCCGTTCTGAATGGTTTTTGATAATATATTATAGTGAAATAAATAAGCTTGCAACTAATAGCCATTTAAAAAAAAAAAGAACATACAATACATCAACGGAAGAAATAAAACTTACAGAAAAAAAAATACACATCGCCGTCTTGAAAATCCTGATTCACTGACGAGCGATATTCTGAAAGAGATTTCTTCAAGAATACGATACATAAAAGTAAAATTTTAGATTTGGTTTATTATAGGACCTATGTAAGAATTCAATCCTGTTGTTAATTGGGTCTAAAAATCGGCGCTTGTAGATGCTGATTTTAGCTAAATCTCGATCAAGATGGTTAGAATGTAAAAAGAAAACATTGACAAGTAGAATGAAGATCTGTGCTTTATTTTTGGCACCAAACGTTTTCATGACGTTCTGACGTCGTGCAATGATGACGTCATCAAAACATGATGTCACTTCCTGTTTAGTTCAAAATGGACGTCAGCAGAGAACACCAAAGGTTCTACATCTTTACAAGGCTGTAATTTGGAGATGAGTGAAAGCAAATTCATGAAGATTTGCATACGGTATATAAGGAGTTAGCTGTACCTTATAACACCTATTCCAGGTTGGTGAGAGAATTTTAAGATGGAAGAAAGCTTATTGCAGACAAACTAAGGTCAGGAGCACCTAAATTCAAGGTGAACGAAACTTTGATCATAAATGTTAAAAATCAAGTAGACAATGACCCCAATGTTTCGGTGCGGGAGATTAGTTCAGACTTAGATGTATCCATAGGTACCATCCATAAAGTGCTGCATGAAGAACTAGGGCTGCGAAAGATTTCCGCGCGATGGGTACCTCATGTGCGGACTCCCGAACAGAAGAAGAATAGGGTTTCTTGTGCAAGGCAACTTTTACACATGTTCGAACCCAACGGCCCAAAAGGGATATATGACATAGTCACGGGAGATGAAACTTGGATATACTTCTATGGGATCCCAAACAAATGTTCTAACATGATGTGGCTGACAAAAGATGAACCCAGGTCTGTGGTCTGTAAACCAGGTTTTCAGAGGCGGAAGAGGCTTTTCATAATTTTTTTTTCCACTATGAAGGACCTGTAGCTGTAGATGTTCTACCAGAAAAAGCAACCATGACTGGGCGATACTACAGAGACACTGTACTTCCTCAGGTGGTTTCGGAGTTGAATGACCGTCGTCCCATCACAGGAACATCGAGAATCATGATTTTGCACGACAATGCGAGTGCCCATAAAACAGCAGCTGTAAACCAGTATCTGTCAGAGAACAGAATTTTTACACTACCCCATCCTGCTTACAGTCCTGACTTGGCCCCATGTGACTTTTGGTTGTTTCCTAAACTGAAGGAGCTCTTCGCAGGAAACAAGTATACATGTGTCCAAGACCTCTCTAGAGCTGTAAATGCAGAGTTACGGGGTATACCTAAAGAAGAGTACCGAGCAGCATTTGATAGATGGCGCAGGAGGCTGCAACTGTGCATAGAGAGAGAAGGAGAGTACTTTGAGGGACTGTAGAAAAATAAATGAAATCGAATGACGGACACCCGAGATATGCAGCTGTTTTCATTATTTAATGAACGCCCCTCGTAGACCCCTTTGCTCTGTTGGCAACCTTATTCTGTCTTTGTTGTGAGAAGTAAAATTTCAATGAAATAAATTTCTTTGAGTCATCAAGTTTTTAAACAAAATTTTCTCTTTCGAAGAAATATTATTTTTCTTTTATCAAAGTTGTGGTTGACTTTATGATGAATGACTAGGTTATTGTTACGGGTCGGTGTGGCCGAGTTTTGATTCCGGAGACCCGTGAAAAGAAAAAGGTAAATCAGTTGAAATCACAATATGTGTCATTTCGAAGTAGTTCTGGTCTGTATAATGTACCGATGTATAGCCTGGGTTCCAGTCTGATCGCTTCTTTCCTTATATACAAGTATGGTAGGATTCTACAGCGTCAAAAATGACTATTACATGATCTGTAAGCGTTTTAACACGCAAAAAGTTTTAACTTCTTCTATTGGTCGTCACGTTGCTTAACGTTCAGCAAGTATTCATAAATACTTAACCCTTTACCACTCACTTGAAACGACTCTGAAAATCAAGCTTTTAAAAACATCGAGAGGAGAGGGGAAATTGCAACCGGAAACCGGCATTTTTTTCATTTTACCACACTGTTTCTACCCTATCGAGAACAAATATCGTTGCTAATTTGGGCCACTCTGAATTTGTCATCTGCATGAATCAGTGCATCAATTTCAACTTAGTCTGAAATTTCTTTGTCAGGTAAAGAATAAGGGCATATCGCAATGAATTGTTATCATAATCACTTACCTCCGTCATTATTAGAACTAAAATCTTTACGTTATATATATCCCATTTATTTTCCTCGAATGAATTTCCCTCAACTATACACTTTTTTCCAAAACTGAATAACACAATGATAAAATTATCTTGACACGGAGAATCCCACTGTCCTAGAGTGCATCGGAAGTGTTCATGATTTTCTAAGAACACAGACCAAGGGCCTGGTATCTGTGTAACTGTACACGATATATTTTTGTCGAACAAAGGAATAAGGTGTATCTCAATATTGACGAGTTGGCAGTCATTTTGCTTTCATGTTTAACGACAAGCTGAACGTACATTCCGGTTACGCAGGATTAATGGAAGATAAGCGTTAATGTCAATGAACCCTTAAATCGCTTATTATGCCTGTCTCTTTTGAAGACAAGGCAGATGTTCTATAGTCTGCACAGAATATGCAATCTTATGTGGGATTAGCTATATTGTAATAACCAAAACAGCCCTGGATGGAGTTGCAATAATTAAGCATTTTTCCCGAGATGTAAAATGCCATTTTCATCAATCTAGCACTCTAGAATAAGGGTTAACAGAGCCATAGATTACAAGAATCGTATAAACGAAGAACGCCTTTCGACGTTCCTTATAGGACCTGTGAAGTCAACCGTCAAATGATGTCGGTTGGTTATCCTTGATACGATGGTAAACATTGCGCAAAACGGAGAAAATGTTCGTTGCTAGTATTTTCTCATGTTCCTGCATGCTTTCAAAATACCCTTCCCTTTATAAAAAGCCCCATTCTTTCAGGTCATTAAAACTCAGCACATGTATTGTAATCTAAAAGCTAAATCTCCGTTTTGAACATTGAAAGTCGTTTGTTTCGAAACTCTTTTTCAGTCTTGATAAAGTATATTTCAAACAAAATGGTAAACAAATAAAAAAAGCCTTTCAACTGAACGACAAACTTTTGATAACCTCAAAGGAAAAAAAGTTTCAAAATACTTATAGAAAAGGAGAAAACACTGGTCACCTGTATTTTCTTTTTTTAGCACTATGTTTTGTACTTTTTCCCAGCCAAACGGAACATTTTCAGCTGCTCTTAACTTATTATCTGCTAATTGCTTTAATGTAGATGGCCCTAAGTTTTTGTTATTTTCTGAAGGGTTTTGTAAAGGGTTGCTGAGTTTGAAAACATTGTGGGAAAGTCAAACAAAAGGTTGATTATCATTAGTTGCTACTTTTCCTACAATGCTTTGAAAAAGCCTCTTCTTCAACAATGTTGAAAGTCAGTATTGTGATCTAAAAGGCTGAATCTCAGTTTCTGTACTCTAAAATGCACCAATCTAGAAACTCTTTGCTCTCTCAATAAAATTGTCCATGGAATAAAATAGTAAAGATTTTCAACAAATTAATCATCTCATTACAGGATTAGAACATTTCAGAACAAAAGTTTATTATAGGACAAGTACACAGTTGTACATGGTCACAAAAAAGAATAATTCATAAACATGAAATAACAGGAGATCTAGAGAGCATGACAGACGGTATAAAAGGACCTACATTATACAATATATGTGTGCGGCACTTTCAGCAAATTCAAAATAGATGTTTAGTATAATTTAAGTTTTACTTGACAGTGCCACACATACATTTGTCTACTGAACAGTAGGTATGCAGAAAAAAAAAAAGATTTAAACAAAGTTAACAGACATAAATAGAAACTACTCTGAACATGTAGGCTTAGGTTGTTTTTTGGAATACAAATGGCATCTTTGATTAACCTCAGCAACAATAATAATAACATGTTACGATTTTAGAGCACGTATGTTGGGGGAGGATGACTTATGCATGTAGTGCTTTCAGCAAAGCTATACAATATATTTCATATCATTCAACTTTAGTTGAGAGCAGCACACGTATGAGTTACTAGCAGAACGAGGCAAAAAAAAAAACATAATGAATTAGACGTGTAAGTTTAGGGTGTTTTTACGAATATCTAGGGCATTTTATATGAATCTCGATAAGGTCAAAAATTGTTTGCCATCATCGCTATTCATCAATTGATTAAATTTAAAAACTGAAGGCCTTACATAGTATTTTTTATCCAAATATTGTTTTCTTAATCTATCATAAGAAGGACAAATACAAATGAAATGAAACACGTCTTCAATATTATTTGTGTTACAACACTGACAAATGCATTCATTTCTTGGAATTTTATTTCTGCCATAGCGGCCTGTTTGAATTCTTAAAGAGTGTGAAGACAGTCTCATTCTCGTTAAGAAAAATCTGTAATTATTTGATAAAATGTCTATATATGGCTCATATCCGAAATGGTTTTTAAAGTGCTTATACTCTTCCAATGCAGCACTAGATTCTATTGATCTATACCAATCCTGTATAGAACAGTCAATGATCCTTTGTTTAAATATACGCGGAAACGTCTCTAAATATATAGGGTTCGGATTATAAAAAAAACATGACTGAAACCGTAATTGTCTAATAAATTTTTGACTCTGTGCACCCAATTCTTGTAGCAATGATTGTAATCTTCTAAACTTAATTTATAAATGTTACTTTAAATAATATTATTAGAAGAAACCACCTTACACCAATAATTAATAATTATCCTGTAGTAGCGCATTACATAAAGAGGGTACCATGCTAATTCACCATATACATGTACACCTGCGGAACAAGTTCTGGTTCGAACCTTAAGGATCCTTTTACAAAATTGTAAATGAACAAGCTCAATACCCTTTGTTTTGGAAAACCCCCACAGCTCGCACGCGTAACTTAAAATTGACCCGACAAAGGAATCAAATAATTGGCAGAGACTTTTTGGTTTAAGCGGGTATCTGTTACAATTTTTTAAAACTGGTCCACGATATCTAAAACATTGCCGTCGTAGAACCACTTTTCCGTATCGTGTATTTGACCCCTTTTTCTTATGACCATGATTTTTGTTTTGGTAGAGTTGACTTCAAGTCCCCACAAATTGCAATAATCAAGTAAGGAATCGAGAGAATTTTGTAGGTCACGTGGACTTTCGCCAAATAATACCATGTCATCAGCAAATAGGAGCAACATTATATAAATGTCGTTAATAGACAACCCAGCGTTACCCCTATTAGATAGGGATAACTGTAGGTCATCTAGAAACAGAGACAGGAGGATAGGTGACATTATCTCCCCTTGTCTATGACCTAATGAATATTCAAATAATTCGGACATGTTTCTACAGTGTTTTACACGGGATTTTACATTCTCGTACATGCTCTTGATAACACGTAAAATTTTTCCCTGAAAACCTTGTTTGAAAAGTTTATATAAAAGCGAGTTCCTGTTTATACTATCGAAACATTTTTTTAAGTCATCGAAGGCGACGTACAGTCTCTTATTATGGTTAATAAAATGTTCAATCAAGGAGTATAAAACAAAAACAGGGTCAACAGTGCAACTACCTTTTTTAAAACCAAATTAGGCATCTGAAATATTCCCATTAACTGCACAGTAAGACATTATTCTTTGATTCAAGATAACTGTAAAAAGTTTTGAAAAACAGCTGAGTAGTTATTCCTCGGTAATTGCCGCAATCCATTTTGTCCCTGTTTTTGAAAATCGGGATAACAATACTTTCGGTCCAGGATTCTGGGAACACCCCAGATTCTAGAATGCTATTAAATAAGTCGCATAAGTGTGAACCCCCTTATGTCTACAGTTTCAATCAAATATTCGTTTAAAATGTTATCAGCACCATGAGACTTACCAGTTTTCAATTTTTTAACCGCAGAAATGACCTCTTAAATAGTTATGGGAAAATCTAAATCGTCATTGGAATCTAATGAATTATCAAAATCATAATTACTACAAAAAGTTTCAGTATCGGAATTTTCTGCCGAGTTGATTTCCTGTTCTAAGGTAGAAAAATATTTGTGGAATTCGTCCAAAGAAATAGAATTCGCGGAATCTGGGCAACTCTTTTTGAAATATTTCCAAAATTCAGGAGGTTTCTTGAGTTTCAACCCTTCTAGTTCAATTAATTTCTTTCTCTTAAATAACCATTTCTTTTTATGAACGATTTTCTTGTACGCATTTTTGTTTTCACAAAAAAAAAATGACCCTGTGTTCTATAGAGTGAGATCGATTAAAAGCACGAAGCGAATCAAGGTATTTGGCTCTAGCACTCGGGCACTCGGCATCAAACCAATCGTTCTTCTTCGGGGTTTCAGAGCAACTATTAAATATAAAACGCTTTAAAAACAGTGGGTCCGCAATCTCACGGACACAAGAAGTAAATTCATTTATCGCATTACTGATTGTTTCATGCTTAGATACATCTATGCATGAAACGATACTGTTAAAGTAAGGCAATTTTTCAATAATTCTAGAACGAAAAAGAGATTTATAATATCCATTCCATTTACACTTGATTTCTATGTAATCTTCTTGGGAAATACCTGGTTTACAAGTACACAGAGAAAAAAAACTAATTGGGGTATGATCGCTCCATTCATTCATGGATTCTATAATAAAACTGGACAGATATGTAAAGTTGTCTTCATAAGTCAACAGGTAATCAACAACTGAGGCCCTTTGAGAGGATACAAACGTGTAAGACCCCAAATTATTGTCACTATATAACCTTCCATTAACAATACGGAGGTCAGAAGATTTGCACATATTTAAGAGTTTTGACCCGAAGTTGTTACTCTTAACATCTAAAGAGGCCCTGGGGAGATGCTTATCGGGAACATATTCAATATCATTAATATCTGGGAACAAAGTGTCGCAAAATATGAAATCGTGTTTCAATCCCATTTTGCTATTAAAATCTCCCGTGATAAATACCAAACCCAACTCACTAAAATAAGCCTCTAATAACTGAAAAAAGTCTACATTTACAACATTATATGCGGGAGAATTCTCGTCCCACAAGTAAATACCACCTATAAACGCATCTCTTTCGAAACAAAAAAAGGTTTGGCCAAGTTTTAACTAGATCAAAGAGTCATGATGAGACTTTACTACCTCAATCCCACAAACTAAACTGTCCTTTATATATACAGCGACACCTCCGCTTTGCCTTCTTGCCTGTCTATGTTTAAACTTTCTGGAAAAATTATGATGTGAAAACCCCTCGAGTTTGATATCACTGTCTTATTTCGTCCATGTTTCAAAT
This sequence comes from Tridacna crocea, assembly GCA_943736015.1. Classification (NCBI taxonomy): domain Eukaryota; kingdom Metazoa; phylum Mollusca; class Bivalvia; order Cardiida; family Cardiidae; genus Tridacna; species Tridacna crocea. The sequence continues at coordinate 26,653,083 of OX031069.1, forward strand.
AAAAGCATGATGTAATTGCTCTTTAGCATATTCAAAAAGTTGAGATCAGACCTTTTGGCTTCACTTAAACCATTGACATTCCAAGATAGTATCTTTAAGTCACACTCTTCGCCCCCCTAATCTCTCACTGCCCTACCATCTATATACAGCGTGCCATATATGATATTCACGCATTTTTCCCTTCCTGCCTCGCTGTTCGCATCTTTGGGATTAACTTTCTGTTTTCAACTACATCTTTGGGAAACTGCTCATTGACGTAACATCCTGAACCCTTTAGAGCTTTACCTTGGCTCTTGATGAATTCTTTTTCTTTATACTCATGAAACTTGGCTATACTATCTTTCTACTTCCTGCTTGGTTCTTAGGACCCATTCTATGGACTCGCTCAAAAACAATATTACAGGCTAAATCTTCTGCTACCTGCATCTTCTCAACGAAAAACTCTCTTAGCTTAACCTCTGTTTCATAATTCTTCTCTCCTTCTTTTTCAAGGATATTAGTAAAAGCTAGATTATTCCTCATAGACTGAGCTTGGAGATAAGTTTCCTCTTCTTTTAAAGCAGATTTCTCCTTCTCTAAAATTGTGACTTTTTCTTGCGTTGTTCCTAGCAAAAAGATTCAACCTTTTCCTCTAGCGTATTAAGTCTGTGGCCTGATGCTGAGGTCGTCTCTTCCATAATTGACCATATATTTTTCAAATCTCTATCAAAACCTGCTACACGTTCTTTAAGTTCTTCAAGGGCATCTAATCTTCGATCAATATTAGATAGTCTTATTTCAAATACTTTCAGACAAGTCATAGTATCCTTCTTGGTGGGCTGACTGGACTGATCAGCCCGCTGATTACCTGATGCCATGCCGTCTGTATCCAAATCCTGATCGAGGCACTTAAATACGTTATCATTCAATAATTCCGAATAGTTCAATGATTTAGAGTCATGATTTATTCCAGATGCTCCAAATAACACACTGTTCGCTTGATTTAGCCCCTCACTTACACTGTATCCTCTGACGGGCCTCGCTTTCTACATGTCTTACTATGAACAGCATCTCCGATATCGCTATCTCCACTGCCCCTGTCTTTCCCTTTCCTCCTTCTTCCCATCCCATAAAAGACGCAGAGAAATACAGTTTATAACTAAAAGTCACTCTACCTTATGCTTCTTTTGAGAAACACCCCGAGAAAATTACCAAAATCACCTAAAGTTCAATTTTTTTACGAGAGCACTTAAATACACCGCCATTACTGTCTAGATCACGTGACATTTAGACCTATCAAAATTGATTGCATTTTCAAGCAAAAACTATTCTTTAATCCTTTACCATACCCTATCAAGTGTGTACAGTTTTAACAACCCTGAGAAAGAGGCCATTTAAAAACTTAATTTTGAAAAGGAGAAACTTTCTTGACTCTTTACAAGAAGAAAAAAATTCAGACTTTCCAAAATTAAATGCATTTTCAGGTAGCAACTTTTTGATCTGGCACCATTGATGGAACCTGTATGAAATAGGATGGAAGACATTTTAGCAAAAGGAAAAAAATGTCAAATAGCCCCGTATTCTCCTTTTCAGACCCAAAAGTTCTCAAGCCTTCTTCCTAGACCTGTTAAACTCGTTACTGGGGTGATAGAGGGTTAGATCGAAGTTTCTATGCAACGTAAAAACATATACGGGTAAAAGTAAATCAAACTCTTTGCTATCACATAAAACTTTTCCTTCAAATGAAATGTGGAAATATCTTATATTTTGTCTATTTGAGAAACAGTTGCCTAAATTTGCTACTTGCATTTTTGCCATAGTTCTATTTGGCAATAATGAAGGACGGCCATAACATGAAATAACTCGATATAACAAAAATGCTTTTGAAACTGTAGTCCAAAGCATTGCGCCTTCCGTGATGCACTGCATCCAAGTTTGTCTTGTTGTATCAGGAAGCTGTAGAGCCCAGAATGTTTTAATCCTTTCAAAGACAAATTCTATAGTGTATATCCGTTTCTTTAACCTTTTTTTTTTCGCCAATTTTTTCGGCATTGACCAGTGTATAACAGTGTATGTTCATTTCATGCTTTCCGGTAAATTCACGAGAATTCTAACATGACACATGGATTCGGCATTATAAACACGGTACAACGGAAGAGTAGTAAAATTAAGGAAAAATTTCTCTCTCTTCTTTCTATCATATTTTATGTCTAAACATAATTCTTATTTCTTTTTAAAACTGTTTTTGGATCTAAGATCAAAAACTGTCAAAATCTGAACACTCAAACTCTTATTGTATTCTTTATGACGTAATCTGTCTTACATTTTTCGCGTTTGACGTAATATTGTAAGGCGTTGCCCTACGGAAGGGGTAAGCCACGGGGAAAATCAGAAAAGAACTGTACTGGATTCTGATTAAGTTTCCCCTCCCTCTACCCCCCAAGAAAGGGATAAAAGCAGGAAAGGAATTTTTTTTTTTTCGGTGAAAGATGGAGATTTATATTTTCTCGTGAATATCATCGGTAATAATTTCACGTGTGGCGCAGTCACTCTTGAAAAAAAAGACGATGTTCAATTGATGAAATAATTTTCGATCTTTCACCGTAACAAAACAAATTAATATGCTCTAGGTCTATATCTTCTGGTAGGAGTTAAGTGATTGAAACTTAACGTTACAGATATTTCCGTCTATTCCGATATAACTTACCGTTACAGATATTTCCGTCTATTCCGACAGTGTATCCTTCCGCACAGGAACAAAAATAAGATCCGTTATTGTAGTTACACATATCCGAACATCCACCATTGTTTATCAGGCACTTATTTATATCTGACAAAAACATAAAAAATAATGTGATTAAGTTGAGCTCTTCAAGTAATTTTGCGATCAGCGTAAATTCAGACAAACGAAATCGGACATTTTGTGTAAGGTTGCTTTTCACATTTAAAACACTTTCATTTTTAACTCATTACCACTCAATGACGCCTTTTTACACCAATGAGGAAGAAGCCATGTGAAAACATTGTGGGAAAAGGAGAAAATGCTGGTAACCAGCATTTTCTCCTTTTCTCACAATATTTTCAACCCTATCAAGATCAAATTCCATTATTTAAGTAACACTTAAATTGTCATCTGCAAATGATTTCAATTTGGACAAGGTTTATATTTTTACGTCTAGTAAAGGGTTTATCAAATTGCTGGGTCTTTACTAATGTCTGAACATTGTAACGGAACTTTCAAATGAAAACACCTTTTACATCTTTGATACTGCTGTTTGATTTCATTTCTTGCCATGAAGTTCATATGAAAAAAAAGGTCTTGCGTGGCTCAGTGAAAAAATGTGGGCCTCGTAACCGGGACGTCCCAGGTTCGAGCCCAGCCCTATCAGTTCGTGGGAAAGTCCTGGTGGAATGGCACTTCAGAACCTTGACCTTTTACCTGTGAAACCGAGACAATACATGAATATGTGAGCTTGCGCTGAGATATGACTGAGATAATACTGAAAGCGGTGTAAACAACATAAAATCAATCAAGTGGAAACTTTTAAAAGTATTACTTTTCTTAAGGTAAGACCTGTGTAATGGAAAACAACTATTTCCATTCAAATATTATCCTGCAAAACTAGCTATAATTAAAAATGAGTGTTATTGAACTACTTTCACCGATTCATTTTTTCCCCACTTTTTCCTTCATTGAATTATCATTTATAAATCTAAAACCACTACGTTCTCAATTAAAAAAGAGATAATAATTACCTCCCTTTTCAGAAAACTAACAAAAGTATCAAAAATAATTTCAAGATAGAAATAAACTGAATTTCCGTTAGAAATGTGCAAAAATATTATTTCTGCATAAATCCTTATTTTTCCTTATTTATCAACCAGTTAGAATTTTTCCCCATGTTCACCGGAAGTGCATTACACAGGTCTTATCTTAACTGATAAATATGATGGTGATGAGTTAAATCTTGTCACAGTGCTCCGGATAGAAAGAGTGATTTCGATTTCAAAATTTAAAAGTATTAATTTATGGGTACTCATTAGAATCATCTCATCGAGACGATTCTAATGAGTACCCAGAACATAAGGTTTTGACGAGATATAGTTGACTTAGGATATCATCATTCCCTCTTCTCTGGAGCTCCGATGACATATATATTTGTTTACCTTGAGCTATAGTTAAACCTTGATCTGGTCTAATATAAGCTAAAACTAACAAAGCTGCATATAAAACTTGAGTATCCATTTTCAGATGATCATATAAGAACTGAAGTGACGGTTTATATGAATGTATAACACAGACTGGCAACTTCTTCACGTTGTGGATGATTAACTATTCATGAACCGAGGAAAACATATTATATTATCATAGAAATCCCTAGCATTATGCCGTCATACGACATTTTGTCTTCTCTGATTAACCCTTTACAGAACAATTCACAGACTTTACGACCCAGAGGCAGATATGTGTTGAAAAGGTTGTTGGAAAAGAGGAGAATACTAATAAGCATCAGATTCTTCTTTTCCAACAATGTTTCCAACCATTTCTCCGATGAATCTCACCACTTTAGTCTAAATGAATGTGTGGACTGCTTTCAAGTCGATGGAAGAAATGTTTGCCTAGGCAAGAACTAGCCAATTGACTTCCTTCTATGACCTCGCTCTATTGAATACAGTAAAAGTACGACGTACCCACTTTGTGCTATCTAGAACGAAATACCTTAAAAAAAGAATTGTGCTGAAAAGGAGCAGTACTCTCTGCTTGTGATATCACATTGTTTCAAAACAACAAGGATAACAGAAGCAACATTAAATTTTCCCCTCTTCTGTTTGTTTGATTGATCTTCATGTCGTTCTCTTCGTTTTTCGTATTTTGTTTATATCAAGGCGAATGAAAGCTCATTTATCTTTGTTTTCCTATAATACCCTGGTACCTAAAAAAAAAACCTGTGATGTCTTGGCAAAAGCAGCTATTCTTCTCCTAGGGCAACCACCACTATGTCCCTAGCCCAGGTCATCCAGGATATACCAATGGTAATGAAGAAATAATATGTCTGTAAAACTGGCGTCCAAAGGCAATAGGGTGGTTACAATTTGAATCAGATACGTAAACCGAGCCACAGTTTTTAGCGTTGCTTTCTTTTAACCAATTTCGATGTACCACGATTACTTTTCGGAAATACATCAATAAAGGTCGTTGATCATCACAAACATTTGGAAATAACTTTAAGTAGCACTAGTCAATGGAGCAATCATATAAATGACATTTTAGAATCAACATTGCGAATTATGCGCAGACTTCAATTTACTCTTACAAGGGCTGCATTAAACCAGATATACTTGTACGTCCGACCGGTTTTAGAGTACCCTTCTATAGTAGTATGGGATGGGTGTTCTGACTTTTCCTCCAATTCAATTGAAAAGCTAAAAAATGAAGCAGCCCGTATTGTAACAGGCCTTACAAGATCAGTATCTCTTGAAAATCTATACAAAGAGTGTGGGTGGGAGGCATTTTATATTGAGACGAAAAAAATCGAAATTATGTTTTTATGTATAAAGTATCAAATGGTATCGTCCCAAAATTCATAGAGGAACTAATATCTCCACTAGTTGGTAACAGGTAGCAGTGTCATTTACGAGATTGCCAGAATTATGAATGTGTACAAGCAAGAACGCAACTGTTTCAAAAGTCTTGTACACCTTCTTCCATTCCGATATAGAAAGAACTCGAACACGATGTTAAAAATATCACGCTATTTAATTCTTTTAAATCAAAACTCAATAGCATAACTAAACCTAAAAGAGTACCAAAAGAATTTATATCTTTTCGGACACTGATATCTGTCGATAACCTACTGTAGAATAAGGAACAATGGCAGTAATCTAAATAATGACCTGTTTTTAAATCATCTAAAATCAGACCCAGTATACAATGTATGTTTGTGGAACTCGTGCTGAAGATGCGGAACACTTTTCTTTTAAATACAATAGAAACTCTGATAACAGAACCATTCTTTTTTCTATCAACAATGGTATTTCACACTTTTAACACAAAAAAAATGTTATTTAATGAAAATTTAAATTACAACGATAACTGCTTACTATTTGCATCAGTTCAGTTATTTATTCAACAATCTAGCCGCTTTACGTAATTTCGATTCCATCTCAATTGCACGCGTAGATCCCAGCACATTTTAATCAACTATTTCTTTATCCCCTCCTACTCCTACTTTTCGCATGCAACTTGATTTTCACCTTTTGTTGTGTATGTTCATTACCTAAATTTCCTTTCTTCTGTTTTTAGCTCCACTGGCCGAAGGCCAGCGAGCTATTGTCATGGCGTTGTGTCCGTCGTGCGTCCGTCCGTGCGTGCGTGCGTGCGTCCGTAAATTTTTTCTTTAAAAAAACTTCTCCTCAGAAACTATTGACTGGATTTTTACCAAATTTCGCAGGAATGTTCTTTAGGTGGTCCTCTTTCAAATTCCTTCAAATGATTGTGTTCCATGAACAATTCTGGTTGCCATGGCAACCAAAGTTAAATAACTTTAAAAATCTTCTCCTCCCAAACTGCTAATTGGATAGCATTATTTTTTTGCAGGAATGTTCCTTAGATAGAGGTCTACAGAATTCCTTAAAAAAGAAAAAAAAAAAAAAAAAAAAAAAAATCCGTCAAAAAACATGGTTTTTATGGGAGACTTCTCTCAAACTGTTCGTTTTGATTTCATTGTTGTATTGCAGGTTAGTTCCTATAGTGGTAAGTCTTTACCATACAATCCTGACTTTTAACAACCCTAAAGAAGAAGTCTTTGGAAAACACTCTTTGAAAAGGAGAAAATGCTGGTAATCAGCATTTTCTCCTTTTCCCTCAGTGTTTTCTACTCTATCAAAGAGAGATATCATCATTTCATCAATGTTTAATTTGTTGTCTGCAAATGCTTTTCAGTTTGGTCACATCCCAAATTTTGTCATTTGGTAAAGATTTAAAGATGGTTGCTTTACATAATCTATAATCCTTTTCATATAAAACAAGAGAACCTCTGCACTTTGATTAGTTTTGGTAAAGGTTTGTTGACCTACTGGTGACCTAGTGCAAAGAGAGACAGGGCTTTACTGTTGTGATAAGGCATTTTGTTATCTAATCAAACTGAACCTGCAACTTCAATAAAACAATTGCCACAATACATATTTTCTATATTTTGATGTTTCCCCACCCAAAATGGTTTGTAACAATACCCTTTTTAACCCATTACCACACAGTCCCTACTTTTGACGTCCCTGACAAAGAAGACTTTAGAAAAAATTGTGGGAATAGGAGAAAATGCTGGTAACCAGCATTTCCTCTTTTCCCACAATGTTATTTATTTTTTCATCTGCAAATGCTTTCCATTTGGACAACCCTAAAATGTTGTCATTTGGTAATGAGTTAACTATAACCAGAAGACAAAATTTTTATAACTGGTCATAATTGAAAGATGTTGCAGACAACATGATAAATCTTCAAATTACCGTTAGTAAAACTTGTATCAAAAATGGTAGAAATTATTGTGTAAAACTAAGAAAATGCAGGTTACTATTATTTTCTTCTTTTCTCACAATGTTTTTCATAGCTTTCTTTCTTTTGACCTAAAATGCAAGAATGAATGGTAATTGTTAAAAACTTCTCTTCGCCGTTACAGAAAAATCAGGCCTGTGGAGCGATACAGGCGCTCAAGCGCCTCTAGTTATCTTATTTTCATTCCTCTCTCTTTTTTTCTTATATATTCAATTAACTTTTTTTCCTTTCCCTAGTTTGTTATATATGTGTGTATAGGTGCTTTGCTTGTTGCAATAGAATTATTATTATGTTCTTTTTATTATAGCGGACGGACCGATTCTAAATTGGTAGAAAATGTGGTACAGCCCCATTTCAAATATTGAATAAAATTTGTTTAAACTATAACACCGCTTAGGTAAACAACCGCTATATTTTCACAACAAAGGCAGCTGGAAATTATCTCATGTAGGTGCAAATATAGATAGCATAAGTAATGTTGGGCTGTGCATTTTTTTCTTAAAAGAAATACTTCATATTCGGCTTGATGTATATCCAGGAAACATGTAAAGGGTGCCTTAATTCCGTTAAAAAAAAGGCAGTGAAAAAATGTATAACCGTTTGAAAGATGTGGGTAACATAACAGATAATGATTCAACTGATGCCATACTATAAAACAGATAGCAGATTGAAGATATCTAATTGATCACTATCGTACTTCTTGTCTTGGTTCGCTCAGTTCAGTGCTTCCATGCCTGGTGCTTTGGCCTAAAATCTTATGGCTCAGCTGGAAAGATATTGCAAGCTGTCTCTAAAGTTAAATACCGGCGGTAAAAATAGGAAGCACTAAAATAGTACAAAAAAATCTTATATTAAAAGAATGTATAGAGATATATCTATTTATAAATTTGTTCTGCTTGTCTCCGATTTGTCTCTGTTTCCAAATGATGCATTAGCTCCACATAGCAATAACTACCAGTCACATACCGAGCTAGATAAAAATGTTTTATGTGTAGTGGTTGTACGACCCAAATGTGTATAGAACCTTGAAATGGTACATTGACAGACGATGTTTTGTTTTTCTCACATACACCCACATGCATACACAAAACATTTTTGTAACTAACTACAGACTTTTAATTAATATAAAGTGTTTGAAATTTGCTTTATACAGATCAGAAGCTTGAAAAAAGGGAAATAACATATACGTCCATGTATAATTCGTAAGAGTATGTGCAAGCACGACGAAATACCACAGAGATTGTATCACTACATCTAATCTTGAATACTGGAACGTTAACTTGTTACGAAGTTGGTGCAAGTCGAATAAATGAAATATGACTCATGTACATTGGTAAATGTCATTCAAATCTGTCCTTTCTGTATCAGCTCCTACGAAATATACTTATCATATTTATGAATGCATATAGCTTAGATCCAATTCTAGTAATGAATGGTTGTATGCCATATAATCTTTGCAGCTGGCCAGCTCGAAACATCCGTTGATAGATGTATTTTTTGGTTGTTTAACCTCAAGGCTCGGAGTATCTTGTGGCTTGCAGTGCCCTAAAGACTGAATGGTTACACATTATAACCATGCCAGGGCAAAACGTGCTCGTAACAAACAATTGGTATTTTCTCTCCTCTCGATATTTCCAAGGGCCCTATATCTGGTAGTTTGTTTTCTATTTATATAACGGTAATTTAAAAAAATAGGCAAATGCCGAACGTCGTACAATACATGAACATTAACATTTTAATACGTGTTGTTGTAGTTATTTAACCCTTTATAATGGTAATGAGTAATAGTAATGAGTTAATGAGATTTATGCATATTTTCGTCAAGAGCAGATTTTTTCCTCGCAGTCTTGTAGGTTAATGTTTTTCAGATATGCAATGCATTGTTCAAAATTGATATGCACGAACACAATTTTTTATCTGTTGAAAACATTGAACAGCTACCTGTCAACTTATTCCTTTATGGTTTCTGAAACTACATGTATTCGAAACATCTCTGGAAATATGCAAGTACATGCAGGAATGTTAACAAATGACTGCGTTTTCTTTGTGGGGGGAAAACCCAGAATGTCGAAATAAAAGCTGCAATTAGAATAGCTTACAAACATATCCATTCATGAGCTTGTCTTCAATATTTGTCCTAATGTCAGCTTTTTATGCAATAACATTTTCATGTATTTCAAAAAGTCTTGCTGGGACTTAATCAAACGTACATGTATGCTACAATTCTTATAATTGCACAGGGTAATCTATTTTTGAGTCGCTTGATTGCGTTGCAACCAGGCTCTCATTGTTATCATCCTGATCTATGGGGTGAGGTAAGCATACCTCCGGCCTTGTACTGGTTCCTATCCCAAGTTCGGGTTTACGAGATAAAACATAGTTTTCTAATCATTCGGTGAACAACCCGGTTTTTTTTCTGTTGTAAATAATGTACATTTGTGCCTTTGTGATAATGAATATGTCTATAAAGACTGAGCTGTTTAACGGTTCAAACCTTTGAAACAATCATTTCGTCCACAAGGGTACACATTAGCCTTTTGCTTACGCAGACATCATCTCTGAAAATAGCGCATTACGTATATTTGTAAAAATAGCTGCCGTGAACTCAATAAGTCCGCGGACACGCTGAAAAATCTTCAACTACAAGTGTCTTTTCTACGGCACGATTCTATTTGTGGACATTTTTCAATGAAAATTGTTTGATAATTAGCCATTAGAAGTATTCTCTAACTCTTACAGTCTGTCCCTAATTGCAAGTCTTATTTCAATTCAACGCTCATCCTATGATTGGACCGAGAAAGGCGATGCCGAGTTGACATGGAAGCTTTCAATTGCTCTTTTTTTGAACAGTAGGCTACTTTTTATAAAACAAATTTATGACAACTTGGAATGGTTGCATTGCCTCCTTAGACATTCTTACACGTTGCTCCTTCCCAGCTTTTTAATCTAGACTTTAGATACTTTGCACACCCATATTCTAGGGGCACCAGAGATCGTACATAGCGTATGCAATGTGCACGGTTCTAGGCTGTACCAAGTCATCGCTTTGCAGGTGCTTTCCGGAATGTAGCTTTGCGACAAATATAGATCTTGTAATCACGTGACGTATAAACGTCATTTGCACCACGGAAATCTTTATAAATTTACATATTTATGAATCAGTCACTTAACCGGCCTTTAGTTTCAGCGTACACCAACCTATGCAGAGAGAGTGCTTTGAGGTTTACTATGTTTAATTGTTTCTTGTTCATAAAGACGGGCAAATTTGTTGAAGTCTGCTGTTATTTTTTTTCAGTGAGTGATTAACGTAGATCTAGTATTTATTAAACAACAATTTATTAGTGCGGGTGTTAGAATGCAAGGTGCTTTCGTAAATGCCAGAATCTGAATTTTCACAACACAGTTCTAACAACCAGCAATCTGAAAAATTTGCTTTTTACTCCGCTATAATTCAAATATAATAGAACAGATCAGTGTTAACAAGTTTTTTATTGGAATGTTTGTAATCTTGTGAAGGGTTTTTGTAAAAGGTAATAAAGCAATCGCAAACACCAAAGCAATATACATGTAGACAATTTTTGATTGGTGTGGAAGCACTATTAATCTCTGGGACGTTGTAAAATGCAGACAAAGATTAAAGGTGGCCCTTCAGAATTTGGGACGAAAATTTTACAAAAGTACAGAAATATCATCCTTATACTCCCAAAGCCTTATAATCGTCATTCATAAAACTCCAGTAGTCGAAAACCATCCGACAACACGAGAAATTAGAGATTTACTACGGCCAAGGTCGACATCGACGGGAAACACGTTCTATTTTTAAATGAACAACTCGCTCATTTTCATACTGGAAATACACAGACGAAGCTTCAAACATAGCGTCCGAAAAAGATATTATGAAAAATAATTACATGTTTGTTATGTAATGGAATTTAAGCGTCATTGGTCACGTGCCAGTCACATTCCCACAATGCATTTTTTATTTTTGGCACGAAATCTAGAAATAGCTTAAAGGTGGCCCTTCAGATCTGGGGACGAAAATTTTACAAAAATGCAAAAAAATCATCTTTATACTCCCAAAGCCTTTTAATTTGCGTTCATAAAACCACAGTAGTCGAAAACCATCCAGTAACACGAGAAATTAGAGATTTATTACGGACCAGGTTGACACCAATGGGAGACACGTTCTATTTTTAGATTATCAATTCTTTTATCTAAATACAGGAAAACACTGATGAAGTTTCAAACATCCGTCCAAAGAAGACAGTATGGACAATAATTATTACATGTTTGTTATGTAATGGAATTTAAGCATTGTTAGTCACGTGCCAGTCACTTGACATTCCCACAATGCTTTATTGATTTTTGGCGCGAAATCTAAAAATAGCTTAAGAGGCTACGTAGCCTTTTAGGGGAATACCATCAAGAAAATTTTTTTTTTTAATTTTATGATTCTTAATTTATTAATTTTATGATTATAATTCCTAATTATTGGTGATTTGTATTGATTTTTTATATACATTTCAATGATATATATATATTTTAAATTGGTGTGATGTGAAAATTCTAAATACCCACCTTTAAGAGGCTACGTAGCCTTTTAAGGGAATACCATCAATAAAATTTTTTTTGGTAATTTTATGATTCTTAATTATAGATGATTTGTGTTGTTTTTTCATATAAATTTCAGTGATATATATATTTTTTGATTTGGTGTGATGTGAAAATTCTAAATACCCACCTTTTAAGGCTGATGCTATGGGGTTATAAATTTTCTTGAGTGGTAGCAGCCACATTCTTAGAGTCCATTGCTGGTCAAAACCTCAACCTGGACAACAACAAAAACATATTGTTTCCAAAGGAAATGTAGATTACTGAGTCAAATATTTGTTTGTGCTCCAAAGGCTACAGTTCAGTCTAATTATCATGAAACTGACCGGCTGTTTGTCTCAATACTATTTTTTACAAAACTGAATATAGGTCACCTGGCGTTAAAAGAAAAAGCCTAAAGGTTGTCACTAGGTCAAATGAGACGAAACCGTAATAGAACTGTAGAATACATAAATTTATGTTCAGTCTAATACTCATGAAACTTTGTCAGACTGCTTAGATTAGATATGGGCGAGTTGCAAAAGGGCATTTTTGGTCTAAAAGTATGTCACTAGATCCCACGGCGGGGAATCACGTGACACAACAACAACAACAATGACCGTTATTTGAAAAAATCCCCAACTTCAGGTAAGAAAATCTTCAATAATTCCGTTAATACATGATCGATTGGAATTTGGTTTGAAGCAGAGAAGGCGGAAGGATTCCGGGGATTTGCTTGATGTGTTAGATTTTTTTAACAACACCTGATAAAAAAGTTATTGACGAGCAAACAAATTATCTAGGGTAAAAAATTTGTTTGCTCGTCAATAACTTTTTTATCAGGTGTTGTTTAAAAAATCTAACACATCAAGCAAATCCCTGTAGTCCTTCCGCCTTCTCTGCTTCAAACCAAATTCCAATCGGTCATGTATTCACGGAATTATTGAAGATTTTCTTACCTGAAGTCGGGGAATTTTTTCAAATAACGGTCATTGTTGTTGTTGTTGTGTCACGTGATTCCCCGCCGTGAGATCCTGTACCAGAAGATAATCTGGTCTTTAATTGTAAAGAGTTGTTGTCTGTGAGTAAAAACTTTGAACTTTTTAAAGCTCGTCCTGGTGCCTAAATTTCGATTTCCACCACATTTTTTAAATGTAAATTTTAATACGGATATTTTGAATTTTAGGATGACAACTCAGAAATATGCTTGCATATAATACTGTTTTATGGTTAAGTTATTCTATATCTTTAATGCTTTGAATAGATTTGAACAAAAAAGGGTGAAAACTTCTAACCCATTACCCTCCAGGCAACTCTCAGGACTATCAGTTCTTTTTCCTTTTTTTAGATCCTGGATATGACCAGGTCGCTTTTGTGAAGTGTGCGGACAAAGATCGGCCAGCATATATTTAATTTAACCTGATTTTATAAAACGCCTACTAGCAAGTCATGTCTAGCTAGATAATCGTGTTTGTAGGGCAATGACAAAAAACTTATTTTTTTTTAATTATACAGTATTTTAAAGTGTGCATCATTCTTCAGGGAGGGGATATTTGAGTTAATGAAAGTTATAGAGACTTAAATCAAAGCACTGAAAGTACTGCTAAGTTGGAATGCGGTGAATGCAATACAATTTTGGAGAAATGAGCATCCTCTTCCGTATGCTGATCAACACTTAGTGAGGCAACAAAAGAAATATGAACAGCTTTATAATTCTGTGCTGGACAAACTTTAAGTAGGAGAGAAACTGATGCAATAATTTGTAAATTATGCAAGCAAAGTATATTTCTTTTGTCGAAAATGGCGGGGAATTATAAGCAGGTCTCCAAGAGTGGGGATGCATATTTCTGGCAGCACAAAGGTTCGACCTGAATTTCACTCAAGGACATTTAATTTACTTACACTGGATCAACAGAATATTTGTCAAGGAGGGTGCATTCATTAAAATTAAAAAAAAAAAACTACCATATGTTTCTAAAAAACGTCAAACTTTAATAGTTCTTTGATCACGTAAACATAATAGAACTTAAAAAATATATCAACTTTTCTGTATTTATACCAATATTCCCAAGTTCCATGATGTAATGATAAAAATGAGAATGATTTTTACCGTAAAGGTGGTTACAACTTTTTTTATAAAGTCAAGGAGATGTATCAAATTACTGTGTATTTAAAGAACAGAATCATAAAGATCTAACTTAGTAAGTTGTACTATTACAACAAAATGGAATCTAGCCACTGCCTCTATGAGAACGCTCACTTATATAAAGCTGATATGAGCTAGGCATAGGTATAGATTATTATCTAATAATGCAACATACTAGTTCCAAATATGGTTTGAAAAGAGAAAAAAATCCCATTTTAATCTATTTAAGGCTTTGTGAAATATTAATTCCCCCGGGAAATGTTAAATCTTAAAAGACACCACAATATGATACATCTTCTCGGCTTGATGAGAACTCCTGATGCGTGATTGGACATTTATTCTTGTGCTATTAAATGCTTTTAGATTTAAGTAACGTTCAGCTGGTTTTGTCACTGTACCCAGAGGCGACCAGTCAAAACGGAACATCGCTTTTCGGGACAGTTACCTGTCATAGTTTGCTCTCCTGCAATCTTTTGACCTCAGTTATACACAGTTTACTTATGTCGAAAACGACAGCTCCAAACCTTCAAGAAAGGATACATCTCTGTATATACATAGCCACGACATGTTGGTTCACGATACATATTGCTTCGAGGTAATCAGTATTTTCCCATCATAACAAAAATCGGCACCTCCTTGCGGTTTGTCTGGACTATATTTTGATTGTAAATACCATAAATGAAACATTTCTGTACCTCAACCAACTTCATTTTCCAAAATGAAAAATTAGAATGGAACAAAAATTTACCGGAAGTGAAAACGGTGTCATCGGCACCTACAAGCTTAACACTATTTACCCCACCCTCTAAAATCCTTCATTTCAAGCAGTTTTACTTCAAAACATGCATGATGATGTATTTCAGATCATCTGTTAGGTCATGTGGCAATATTTTCCGATCATGTGACTGGAAATTGGCGCCAAATATATCAAGTTGTATTGATTTTTTTATGAAAACCACCGAAGTAACATACATGAATTTCAGAATGTCACCGGGACAGTGGTGAAGGTCAAGGTTGATTTTCTTTTGAATGTTTTGATGAAACTACATCATATTTTCTATGACGCTAACTAAATGACGAAATTAGAAAATTATTTGGTAATTTATTCTATACTCTGCTAAAATTTTGAGTTTTTCTTGATCGGACCGTAACTACCGTGAACCAACAAACCGCAAGGCTAATTATGTTTCAATAAATTCGTAGTGCTCAGGAGACCATCGCGCTTGATTCATGATATGATCAAAAATCAGATTATAAGTAAATTTTATAAAACTACATAACTGAATTTCATGAAAGTAATCGTGTGATCCAAATGACGGTACTTCAGTGGGTTTTAATTGATGACAAAAAAGTAGGCAGTTTTGTAAATGGACCGTTTGTGATCCCAATCCGGGCTGAATAGTGGAAGGGTGTTTGTCGGTATTAGGCCTTTAAAACATGCGACGATTGATACACCTACTCGATATGTTAAAGCGACTTCCTTTACTCTATATTTAAATGAAATGAAAAACAACATTGTCCAAGATCCAAACAAAATTCATCGATATAAAAACTGTTTACTAACCCCGAGATGATTCTGTGCATCCACCATCAAATGAAGTCAATGCGCGCTGCATATATTTGATTTCGCGATGTCAAGAGAAGTAATAAATTGTAAAAGCTTTAACCGAAAGGAATTCTTATTTAAATAAATATTCACAAGACTCTGTCTCCTTCCAATGAAGTCTTTAACAAAATTATGGACAAAATGTATATGAACTATTTTCTTAAAGTGTGTATTTAGGCCGTTTAGAAAGTGAAACTAGGCTTTTCAGAAACTGTTCAAGTGTTCTGTGAAATACAAATCACGTGATTACCAAATAAGCAAACACCAAAGCACATTGACAAATTCATACGCTGTATTACTTCCTTTTTAGACCTTTTGAAACAAATCTATGAGGGTCTAGAGGGCTATTTCTGCATATTTGTCCTGAAAGTAATACATGTACCATATTACTATCTTCGGTTATAACAAACGGGTTGTCCATAGCAAGTTGAGATGAAAAGCAGTCCGAGGTGTATTGATATCCATGTGTTGTGTTCTTCGGATACCCGGAATGAATTATTCTGTGTTCATTTTCCGGTTTTGCTAAATGCTTCGCATTCCAACTGAAAAACCAATGTCAAATTTGACTGGTCTTCTACTTTTCGAAAATTGCAATATTGAATGGTTTGAGTAGATACTATCACATAAAGTCTTACCCAAAAGGGCCTTTAAAGTGGACCCTTATGCTATTTTGTCACCTCAGATAATTTTAGCAATATTGTTTTCAGATTGAGCCGACATTTAAATTTTCAAACAGGTTCAAAATGTCAATTGTTATCACCCAGAATCGTTCATGATTCTCTTGTCAGGACAGTCTGTGCATATTTACTGGCCATAGCAGTTGCCAAAGATGCCTCCCATTGAACATGCGTGGGACACTCTGGGACTGACAGTCCCTCGAAGAATACTGGCACCACCTCCAGGCCTTTGCTGTGCTGCTACAGGAGGAATTGAGATTCGTCGTTCCCCAGTTCCAAACTGCAAGAATTATTTGGTGTATGCGACACAATGAAGAAGGACACACTCGCTACTGAAAGGACATTCTTACCTTCCATAGGTGACGTTTGGGGCTATCAAGAGAAGGGACTTACGAAACTTTCAAGTGACATTTAAGGGGATGGATTTTTCGAGCTATGCACACCTTTTCATCACTACGTGTTGCTTAACCCATTACCACACAATCCCTACTTTTGACGCCCCTGAGAAAGAAGCCTTTTGAAAACACTATGGGAAAAGGAGAAAATACTGGTAACCAGCATTTTCTACTTTTCCCACAGTGTTTTCTACCCTTCCCAGAACAAAATTCTATTTTTTTAGTCACCTTTATTTTGTCGTCTGCAAATGCTTTCAATTTGAAACAGTCTAAAATGTTGTCGTTTGGTAAAGAGTTAAAAAGGAGGAACACACTATAGAAACCTGAATTGCGATAAATGACTTGTAATGTATTTAATAAAAGAAGTAAACACTGAATGATTGTTCATATAAGTATTCTTTTGTTCCATGTTCTGAGATTTCCTTAACTTTTTTGTTGAATGCATAATATTTAAAGTACTAATGAAAAGCAGAAGGTCTGTGACAAACCAAGGTAAATCTAATTAGTTACTGGTAGCTTGTTAACTCGTATCTGAATACTTGCGAACACAGGTCACATTTGAAGAAGATGCTGAAGACAGCGAGCACAGCCCCCTTTTGTTGAAAAGTGTGAACAAAGATCAGCCTGCAGATAGGTACAGCTTGATGTTGTTTCACCTTTTTCTTTACTAGATTGTGTTTGTACACTTTGAAATGATATTTGGTTGCTGTTAACTAAATAACTTTTGTTCTCTTCTTTTTGTATTGCAGGATAGGCATTATACTGTTTAAACTATAAAGCGCATAATTATATTTGTTTGACCTTATAAACGTGTAGTTTATCATTTTCAAACACGTTTTAGAGCATGATAATTCTATATCAATCCCTTTGGTTGTATTTTCCTCGTACAGACAAGATGGATACAGATGTAGTGATGGTTAAATTATGATACATACTGCCAAGTTGTTTTAAATATCATTGTAGCATTTATGCGGTACACAGTAGATTTTTAAATCCGGTTTATTCCTTATCAGTCCTTTTGTCGATCTTGGTATACGTTTTGAACAAGTTTGACTGTAATGGAATGAGAGGGTGATTATTATATAAGGACAACTTTACATCACTTCTGTTAATATATAAGTGAGTGCGCCATATTGCATTATGTTCTATGTTCATCAAGTGAGTATGATGTGGTTTTGCATTAACCCTTTACCAGAAGACAAAATCTTACATTAAGCCAAATTGAAAGCATTTGAAGACGACAACGTGATTGTGGCTCAAATGATGTAACTTGTCTTTGACAGGTGTTATGTAAATAAGATATACAAGCAATCTCTTTCATTATCACTTTCTCTCTATATAACCAGAGTATTCTACAAACATAAATAACATTGAATGAATGAATGAATGAATGAATGAATGAACGGATGGATGGATGAATGAATGAATGAATGACTGAATGAATGTTGTGTTTTGGCCCATCGACAGCTTTGGTCATTTAGCACGCAAAGCTGCATTGAAAGATAATAAAAGTGGAATTGTTTAAACTGAATGAAGGTTGAATACACCAATGATAATAAAAGAATTGAATAAAGAAGTATGGTATGGGATTTTCATATGCATAAAGGGCACTATTTAGTCACAAAGCAATCCCTATCTACTCAAAAGCTTTAAATGATAAGAGTTAAAAATGTGATAAAGAGGTTTGAAGTAAATGTTGGATTGAAAGTATGAAGTCTTTAAATGAATTAGAAATACGTGTCATTTATAATGTGCATGAAATATGATATTGAGTGGCTGGGCATTCCCTCCCTACTCAAGGGTTTTAGATTAAAAGGTAAGACTGACAGTATTGCTTTTCCTTGGAAATGAGTATTTAAACTGGTAAAGATTGGAGCCTCCAATATGATCAGTATATTCCCATTAAATAGGTCCTGTCTCCAATGAGCTAAGATGCCCCCAAGAGGGCTAACCCTCCCATTAAGGAGATGCAAACTGAATATTGATGAAGTAAAGAATGTTGTAAAAAGACGAGTAAGAAACTCAAGAGTAAATATCATAGTTTTTAATAAATGCCAATCTCCTTTGAGAAAGCGATGATAGATTCAACGCTGAAAGAATTAAAAAGATTTTTTAAAACTATGATGTTGAAATATTTTGAACGAACTGGCTGAAAGTCAATTTAATCTAATTGGATAATTATGTTCTACAGAAAATGATGCATTGCATGGTATACATTCAGGAGCATCATCTCTTGTCAAGAGCCAGGAATGTGTGATGCGTGAATGGCCAATTCGTATTTCTTTTCGATCAACAGAACTATAAACGGCGTACCATTCAACAAAGGACGGTTTAACTAAATACAGTTCATTGAACACATCGGCATCCAACTGGGATTGTCAAGAAGAATAGATATGTCTTAAAACGGAGGATTTAAAATCAGTGTGTGGAACTTTAAAATCTGAAATGGAGATGTTAAGTGCAGATTTGGCAGACCTATTGGCATTTTCATCGTCTTTGATGCCTGCATGACTCGGAAGCCAGCTGAACACCAATCTGTTTATAGAAGAAAGTTGTGAGATCCTATCAAGTAAACTAAAGATCACGGGATTCTCAAGGCGTTGATTTGAAAGAGTCTGTAATGTTGACAAAGAGTCCGAAAAGATAATGAAACGGTTGGAATTAGAATATCAGCTAGATTAAGGGCAAGATCAGTTGCTTCAATTTCAGAATAGAAGATAGAGGAAATGTTTGGAAGGCGGTACTTTAAAGGTGGCCTTTCAGATCTTGGGACGAAAATCCATCCTTTATCCTCAAAGCCTTTTTATTTTCATTCATAAAACCACAGTATTCGAAAAGCATCCAAAAACAAGAGAAATTTACTAATTAAGAGCCCTCTTGCACTTCTTTTTAAGTGATGTGAGGAAGTAACGAAAGCTTTCTATCAAAGATGACTCCAAGATATTTAAACTCAGAAGCGACTTCAATTTTATTAGTTTTTTCCAAATACAGTTCAGGGTCTGGATGAATACATAGTAGATTAGAAAGGTGTGCACCTAGTTTTGGACTTTGTAAACAGACAGATGTAACTATACTGTTTATTTTTACACTGCAAAGTGTAACAGAGAGAATACATCCTTGGGGTACACCTATTTCCTGTTTACGGGCTCCCGGGACAGTATTACCATTCAGTACGCGGAAAAGACGTTCATCCAAGAAGGCTGAAATAAAAAGAGGAAGACGGCTGCGACGACCAAGGTGATGTAAGTTTTTTCAATCTCCATATTTATCACGTGTAATGGTTTGTTCACAGAGGATTTCAAATTTATACCAACTGGCTCTGGAAAGCTCCTATTTCTGCGGTCGTACACTTCTGGATGGTTGTGTAGATGAAAAGATAATAGGGAAGTGATCACTTCCGCACAAATCCTCAGTCACTTTCCAAGTGAAATTAGGAAGTAAGACTGGGCTACATGAGGTTAAATCAATGGGAGAGTAAGATCCAGTTGCTGGATGCAAGTAGGTTTTGAACTTTCACAAATCATGAAAGACAAAGAGTTGTTCGAAATGAACCTCTCAAACTATAAAGTGAAAGGGCTAGACCGGACATATGTAGGCCAGTAGAATGTCATACATAGCATAGACTATCTTTGGGCATTCACAAGTGTCAATCAAACATCGGGCTTTCACCCTATTAGCCCATGAACCATCGCCCTCTAGGGTATTGACATACAGCAACTGATGACAGAGAACAGAAATAACATATCCGTGTATGGATGTGTAAAAGAAAACGGAGAAACACCCTAGGGCGCGGCATGACCAATCAAATGATCAGGGCGGGCCTTCCTGACCCCCGTTTTAGTTCAGTTAAGGCCAAAGTGATGTGTTGCAAAATCAGAGTAAAAAAAGGGCCATACTCTGAATCCATTCAACCGCCAGGATCCCGTAAGCGAATGACACAAGTTGCAGCCTACGGCAAACAGGCAGGCACAGTAGTGCGACAGCTGAGCTATTTTTATCTCCTCGCCCAGCTGGGGTTGATAAAAAACATATATATGTTTTTCCATTATGGTTATTTGTAGAAACACGTTGTTGGTAAACAAATTGTTTACCAATACATGTTGTCATCTTCATGGAAAAGACTAATCTATAGCTAGAAATTTCTAAGCTGATTTAAATAGGAGTGACTTACTAGGTGGATTTGTCTTTTGAACTTAGACATCGGGCTTAGAAGATACAGAATTAGCGAAAAGTTTTTGATTTAACGCGGAATATAGATCTCTAGGTTGGAAAAATTTATTTGATGAACACGGTTACTCATATGTATTTGGACGTTAAAACTTTTGTTAATTTAGGTTTTAAGAAGCAGAAAGTTCATACTTTTTGCAGTCAAACATAATTTTGCATTTTGAGGGACTTATTCTATTTCTTCTTCTAAGATTAAAAATTGCCAAAATATCAAGTAAACCTATCTCTTATGTACTCTTCTGTCTTTAACCATTTATAATATTGTTTAATGTTAAAGTCTTGTTGCTGCTTTTCTTTTTCGTTACTCTTATCTCGTAATACAGGGTAAAAAACATTGTCGGAAAAGAAAATCCAGCATTTTCTCCTTTTACCACAAAGTTTTCAAAAGGCATGTTCCACAGGATGGTTAAAACTTGGGATTGTGTGGTAACGAGGTGATAAAGATATACATATTATACGCTGCTTTAATTATCGTTACACCTCGTCATTTTATAAAGTACAAACTCGCAGATACATGTAAAACAGGATTACAAGAGTTCAACCATTATGTCCTTACATTTATGGTGGCAGGACAAGTCAACGCTACACGAATGAGCCGTTGAAAAGGTCATGTGTCCTAGTTAATTCCAACAAAGTATATAAATGGCTCTATTCCGATAATATCAAAATAATGAAAATGCGAGAATGTTCCATTACTGGTTAAGGAAACTTTAAGGGCACGTTTGCTTAAAGTGCTCAGTCATTATAACATTTCATTGCAAACATGCTATTTATCTACAGGTTTTCGCTGATAAGAGTTTCTCTTTAAAAATCGACATATATCATGTAAGTAGTAGATGTAGAGAGCCTAGGGACTGAGGGTCGCTATGCTCTCTGCCTCGGGTGGGATTTTTGGTGACACAAAAATGGAGCTGGCCCCTAATTTGACTAGCCTGGAGTATTCAAACTAGGGATCAAATGTGCAAAGCTTGCCCCATTCTACCCATAATTCAGCCGGTGTTCTATTTTTAGCTCACCTGAGCACAACGTGGTCAAGGGGAGCTTTTAGGATCACCCGGTGTCCGTCGTCAACAATTCTTTAAACATCATCTCCTCCTAAACTACTTGGCCAATTTGGACCAAACTTGGCTGGAATGTTTCTTTGGGGGTCCTTTTTAAAATTTGTTCACAGAATTTGATTCCATCAAAAACTCTGGTTGCCAAGGCAACCAAATGAATTTTTCTAAGAATTCTTTAAAAGTCATCTTCTCTGAAACCGCTGGCCGGATTTTTAAATAATTTCACAGAGATGTTCCTTGGGTGACCCTTTTCAAAAAGTGTTCGCGAAATTTTCATATGTCAAGAAACATGGCTCTGGTGAATGGGGGCTATTTGCACCATACAGCAAAGAAGAAATTCTTAAAAATTCTTCCTCTCTGAAACGGCTGGCCAGATTTTGAAATAATTTCTCATAGATGTTCCTTGGGTGATCCTTTTCAAAAAATTGCTCTCAAAATTTTGATCCGTCAAGAAACATGGCTCTGGTGAATGGGGGCTACTTGCACAATACGGCAAAGAAGAATTTCTTAAAAATTCTTCTTTTCTGAAACCGCTGGTCAGATTTTGAAATAATTTCTCAGGGATGTTCTTTGGGTGAGATTTTAAAATAATTTCACAGAGATGTTCCTTGGGTGTCCCTTTTAAAAATTTGTTCGTGAAATTTAATCCGTTAAGAAACACGGCTCTGGCGAATGGGGGCTACTTGCACTATACGACAAAGAAGAAATTCTTAAAAAAATCTTCTTGTCTGAAACCGCTGGTCAGATTTTGAAATAATTTCTCAGGGATGTTCTTTTGGTGACCCTTTTCAAAAATTGTTCGTGAAATTTTGATTTGTCAAGAAACATGGCTCTGGTGAATGGGGGCTACTTGCACTATAAGTCCATGAAGAAATTCTTGAAAATTCTTCTTCTCTGAAATTGGTAGTCAGATCTTGAAATAATTTCACTGAGATATTCCTCGGTTGACTCTTTTTAATAAATTTTTGCGAAATTTTGATCCGTCAAAAAACATGGCTCTGGTGAATGGGGTATACATGCACTATACATATACATGTATGCAGGAATTCTTGAATATTCTTCTTCTCTGAAACGGCTGGTCAGATTTTAAAATAATTTTAAAGAACTTTTCCTTGAATGACCCTTTTCAAAAATTGTTCGCGAAATTTTGATCCATCAAGAAACATTCTCTGGTGAATTGGGACTACTTGCACTGTATTGAAATTTAGAAATTCTTAAAAATTCTTCTGTTCTGAAACTGATGGTCAGATTTTGAAATGACTTTTGCAGATGACCTTTTGAAAATTGCTTGGCAAAATAATGATTTTGTATCCAATGTTTCAATTCATCAAAAAAAAAAAAAAAGGCTATGGTACTCTCCAAAATTCAGGTGAGCGTTCCAGGGCCATCTTGGCCCTTTTGTTTAATAACATGGCCATGGTTCCCCGCAAGTATGCGGCAGGTTGGGCAAAAAAAATGAGCAGGGAAATAGTGCGCAGGGAAATAAGAGTTCAATTGGGCAGAGATTGTATCCAGTTTGCCGACCCTCGAGGGTAGGCAAAACTTGGGACAAAATGTACAACGCTGACCCCAGGAAAGCTGGGGGTAGATTGTCTATGACAGGATTTCTAGGGCAAAATTGGTCTGGCACTTCGTCATTTTCAGTGTTTTTGGTGGGGAAGAAAGCTGTAGTCAGTGAACAGCCACCATGCGTCAGGTTTCCCTTCCCTTTGCTTTCACCAGAGTTATCTCCTTTGTATCAGGTTTTACCCTCCGAGAGTGTGCCTTTTGCACTTAGATTGAAGTCCGCAGAAGAGAGAAAGCTGGAGACAAAAGGGGGGGGGGGGTCTCTGGTGACTGCTGAGGAAAAGGACGAATATCTATGATGGATTTTCTCCAGGCAAAATTGACGTAGGAGTTAGTCAGTCTGTTTACAGAAGAACTTTTGTTCTTCAGAGCAGATTGTCTACCTATGATAGGATTCCTTAGACACAATTGAGATTTGACTTAGACTCTGTTTCGTTGTTTTTCGGGACAGAGACCAGGGGTTGTTTTTAACTTTTTTGCTTGGATGGATTTCACAATTTAAAAAAAGAATGACTCTTTTGGTAGCGGGTTACCATGGAATGTCGGTTTGCCTGTATGTCTGTTTCCTTTAGTGACAGCTTTTATCCTTTTTTCTTGGGCTTTTTCACGATCTTCAAGTCATTGATGTCATCCATGTACAGTACACTCCTCGCGGATTTTGCTATTTTCGCTGTCCGCGATGGATTTAGCGCGGACCCAACGCGGCGATTTTACAACACAGGTGAACGCGGACTAACCCGGAGCGCTGTTTAAACGCGGCGATCCCTGGCGGACCGCGGCGGTCTGATTACGCAATTAAAACGACGCGATGACTCCGCCGCGATCAGACAGGTAAGTTTCTTTTCAGTGTAGCAAATGATTCAAGAATGAATGAAGTTACGCACCATTTTACTCTTTTACAAAGTCATATTACACGTATGTATCTCCACGAGCATTTTTTATATCAGAAAGAAAAAAGACGATAAGCAGTCATCATTGCCAAGCAAATTATTCAACGGGCACTGAATTAATAGGTTATAGAATCGAAACACATAAATCTTTAACCACACATCATGAGTTTAAAGTGCCTTGCAGAACTGAAGGGTTGCGAAAACATTGTAGGAAAAAATGAATAGGCCGGCAACTAGCATTTTCTCTTATGCAATGTTTATCTACCTTGCCAAACACTCTTCGACAATATATATTACGAGTGATGTTCATGTATTTTATCGGTATACCCTGCCCTGATATAACAGGCTTTGTGTAGCTGCTGACAAATCGTTGTTTTATTTGAAGCTGGCTATTGTCTTCTTTTGATTTTCGTTTTGTTGCTCTTAGCTGATTTTTCTTCGGCTATTTTTTTTTTTACTTTACAATAGATACCATGATGTCTACTAGCCAATGAAGACTGCTTGTGAGTCAAATTCGACCGGGATCTTCATAGGAGCTGGTGAAAGCGATATATTTGGCCGCTGCTGACATAATGTCACGATGTTTCTGTAAGTTGTTCGGTAGCGTTCAATGTATTTATCTCTACCAAGTGATTGTTGACAGTCTGTGGTACTCCTAAAAACAACCTATTTTGGTCTAGACAAAATTAAGTAGTAATTTGGTCAAGGCAGATTCCGGATCTGCCAGGGCAGATCCTGGTGTGTGTCGATTCCAGTCTGTCCTAAAACATACAAAAACTAGAATAAAATAATTCTTGCGATTGGAAATACACATATGAACAATATCATATCATTTACCTATTTCTTTCTTTATTTAAGCTTCTTTAAACAATCTTGCTGAAAAAAAGAGATTTTTTTAAAAGACATTGTTGTGAAAGTGGCATTTTCTTCTTTCCCATAAGTTTTTGTCTATCTTTGTGTATGTTAACCCTTTACCCCATGAGGCATTTCTATGGTTTAATTGACCCTAAATAACAGCATAGATGAGGCCGTTTCTTATGTGTATATGACATCTTTTGATAGCATAGAAAACATTGTGACAAAAGCTGAAATTATTCCTCACGAGTAATTTCACCTTTTGCCACAATGTTTTCAGAAGGCTCCTACAAGCGATGCGTAGAAATGAGTATCTATGGAGTAGAGGGTTGATAGAGAACTATTCACTGATGTTTGTGACGATGGATGTGTATACAAACAAGCCCTTTTAAGCTTTGGAGACGTAAATTTATTTTTTTAGCATAAACCTCATAGACTTTTTTGTGATTATCATCCTCTAAAATTGCCCTTAAACTTTATCCTGCTAAATACATTGAATCAAACTTTAAAGGCAGTAGTAAAATGCCGAACAATGCTACTTCAAACCTTCTTTTGGAGAAAAATATTTCCTTATCGGACAGTGTAAATCTAAGATCAGAGTGCACGTTCTGTTCATCTGATATTGATTTATAGGGACCGTTAAACATGCATATGTCGCACTAAGCAGCTTGAGAGTTAACCTTTACACTTTGTGAGTGAAATGGGCAATTTTCTTCAGCGCTGTCGTTTTTATATTCCGCTTAAAAGCAGTCATTAAAAATTGACTGTTTCACATGTCGCCAATATGTTGTGACGAGACAACCGAAACTAAAATAAAGATAGCAACAAGTTTTAGTCAATTAACAATATTTATTAATGAATAAAGACAAAAGAATGCTTATAGAGTAAAGTCTGAATGAAACTTTGACAATTCCAATCTTAAAACAAGGGATAGAATAAGTCCCTCAAAATTAAGAACTATATTCAGACTACAAAAGTATTGAATTTCTTGTTCCTGAAACAATAGTTTTAAATGCAAATAGATATGAGCAACCCGTTTAAAAATTAACTAAATCCAACCTACAGATCTATATCCCAAGTTAAATTCAACACTTTTCACTAATTCATATCCTAAAAGCCACAAGTCTAACTTCAAAATCCAAATCCACCAAGTAAGTCACTCCTATGTATACTAGGGTCGGAAATTCTAGATTAGTCTTTGCTAGAGAGGTGCATTATGGATTAGTAAATAACTTGTTTACTAACAACCTCTTTCTAAAAATAACCACAATGGAATAACTAATGAATATTCTTTATGTTTCCAGAATACTCTATCTTTAGAGTGAAAGTGAAACTGAAATATGTTACATATCATAACACATAAAAAGAACATGAAAAGATATTACACATAAAGAAAAAGGTTAACTATTTACAAGTTAAACACTAGATAAAACATCACGGATAATATTATCTTTTATGTATCTAACATCCTTGTTATATTCTTTTAAAAAAAGACGCCATCTGGGTAAAAGTTGATTCTTGTTTTTCATTTTATGGATAAAAATCAGAGGATTATGATCACTATATAAAATAATGGACGTAGGAGAATATGAGATAAATATATTTCGAAATGCTGAAGAGCAAGAATGAGAGATAATCACCCTTTCCTGTTCGTGGATAGTTTTTCTGATGTTTTAACTTTTTAGGAAAATAACTAACTGGATGATCTACACCATAACAATATTCTTGAAGTAAAACACCACCTGTACCAGTATTACAAGCATCTACTGCAAGCTTTAATTCTTTTTCAAATTTAAGAGCTAAAAGGACTGGTTCACTTTTTAGTATGGCTTTATTTCATCGAAGCTTTCCGACAATCATCATTCCATATACATATTTGTTTGCTTTTGCTGAGAATTCTAAGTCTTGTCAGTGGCTCAGCAATGTCAGAAAATTACCACAGAAATTCCTGTGATAACCAGCCACACCAAGAAATCTTATACGTTGTCTCTTGCATGTTGGTACAAGAAAACCAGAAATAGTTTCTACTTTAGGCTTTACATATTTCGCATGCCCTTGTGCAACAACATGACCAAAAAATGTTAAAGTAGCATGACAAAATTCACTTTTAACAAGATAAATTTGGCTTTACTCAGTCTGTCAAAATAAACAAAAAATGTTAGTCTGTAGATGTTCATTCCAATCGTTGCTGTGAATGATGACGTCATCGATGTAAGACGTACGGCGAGTTTTTTCATCCCAATATGGATAACTTTGTACATATAAAGTCCATCAGGAGTTACAAATGCAGAGATCTCTTTAGCTCATTCAGTGTGAGGAATTTGCCAAAATCCTTTTAGAAAATCAAACGTAATTACATATTTTCCATGACTGATGTTGTCAATGCAGTCATCTACTCTTGGCACTGGAAACGAATCATTTTTGGTCACAGTATCAACCTTTCTATGGTCAGTGTACATACGAATAGTTTTATCTGGCATTGGTACAAGAATACAGGGAGAACTCCATTCACTTTGACTTGGTTCAATAATGTCATTGTCCAACAGATACTTGATTCCCTCTCTAATATGCACCACTTTCTTGCGATTCATTCGATATAGATGTTGTTTCACTTGTGTTGAATTTTCATTGTCCACATCGTAGTACATTGTATCTGTCCGTGTTTGAATATTAGGGAACAGATGGTCATATTCAGAAATTAACTTTTTTGATTAATGTTTTTATTATTATCTAAGTGTGAAAGTGTTTTATCTAAATTTCTAAAAATTCCGAGTTCTTAAGTTTTGCACAAGTAGGGTTAGAATTATCAAAGTTCATTTCTTCACAATTTATGTCTGCATGTTTAAAGTTATTTTGATTCTGAGAAACGACATTTATTGGTGAAATCAGGCCAATAAAAATAATCAAGTATTTTGTGATAGGTTTTGTGATAGGTTTTATTGATATTTAAATGATCCGACATAGGTGTTTCATGAGCTAAATTTAAAATTTCTAATCTATAGGACTTAGAAATGAAAACTTGATGATTGTCAGCTCACTCATCATCAGTAGAGGCCACTTTCTCATCAATATTCCATTTCTATTTAAAAACAGACAGGTTCCTATGAAAGATCAGTTTCACTGACAATTTACTGAAATAAAGGTGCAAGTTTTGCAACATTGTTAGCTCTCCTGGCTGAAAGCCAGCAGAGCTTATGTCACGGCGGGTTTTCCGTCGTCCGTTTGTCATTTCAAGTTGAAAATTCCTATTTCTTGATTATGCGATGAAGTCAAAATTCGGGCTCGGATTATCATGAAACTTGTACAGTTGCTGTGTCTCATTAACAGCTTAAAACCTATTTATTTTGAATAAATCCAACAAAGTGGGAAAAGTAGCAAATTAAAAGTGAAATTTTCCATTTTTGTTTACGTGATGACTGATGAGGTCAGCATTTTTGGTTGGATTTACATGCAATTTGCACCATTGCTTTGTATCATAAACAGCTTGAACCCTGTTGATTTTGGAAAAAATCTGACGACCAATATGAGAAAGTACCCAATCAAATTTGAAAATTTCGAATCCTTGTTTATGCATTGAAGTTCACAGTGTTGATCCAATTCTTTTGAAACTTGCAGTGATTCATCAAGGGATTGAACTCTCTTAAAAGTGAAGAAAATCCAACGAGGCGGAACATTCACAAATCCATGTGCTCCTCCCTGAATAAGGACACTTGTTCCTAGAAGAACTCTTCTCAGATAAAGGCAGGACATCTGCTAAAATAAGAGATTTAGAAGCTCCAGTATCACGTAAAATTCCAAATGGGATAGACTAGGCAAAATCACTTTTTTTTGTGGCACAAAACCATTTGATAAAAATGGTCCATAGACCTCCATGACAGTATCAGTCTCAAGTACTTCGGCTTGGACAAAGGTTTGGTCTTTCAAACAAGACGGAAGTATAGACTTCAATGAAATAAAGCCTGTAGGCCTAAAACTTTCTTGTTTTTCCCGATTTCTTTTTGAAACAGAACATTTATAAAATATGGCCTGATTCTTAGCAATGGTTACAAGTGGGTTGAGATAATGGATTCTTACCTTTGGCTTCATAAGGAGACTTGGTTTTGGGAATATTCTGATTAAAAATGTCATTCTGTTGATTAAGATTTATTTCAGGACCAGACGATTAAAGACGATCGCAAAAGTTTCACCATTTTCTCATAACACTCAGAATTTCATGGAACGTTTTTAGCTCACCTGAGCACAACGTGCTCAAGGGGAGCTTTTAGGATCACCCGGTGTCCGTCGTGCGTCGTCCGTCGTCAACAATTCTTTAAACATCAACTCCTCCTAAACCGCTAGGCGGATTTGGTCCAAACTTGGCTGGAATGTTCCTTTGGAGGTCCTCTTTAAATTGTTCACAGAATTTGATTACATCAAAAACTCTGGTTGCCATGGCAACCAAATGGAATTCCTTAAAAATCTTCTTCTCTGAAACTGCTGGTCATATTTTGAAATAATTTCACAGAGATGTTCCTTGGGTGACCCTTTTCAAAAATTGTTCGTAAAATTTTGACCCGTCAAAAAATGTGGCTCTGGTGAATGGGGGCTTCTCGCACCATATAGAAATGAAGGAATTCTTAAAAATTATTCTTCTCTGAAACCGATGGTCAGATTTTGAAACAATTTCACAGGATTGTTCCTTGCGTGACCCTTTTCAAAAATTGTACGTAAAATTTTGATCCTTCAAAAAATGTGGCTCTGGTGAATGGGGGCTACTTGCATTATATGGAAATTCAGAAATTCTTAAAAATTCTTCTCTGAAATGGCTGATCAGAATTTGAAATAATTTCACAGGGATGCTCCTTGAATGACCCTTTCCAAAAATTGTTCGTGAAATTTTGATCTGTCAAGAAACACAGCTCTGGTGAATGGGGGCTACTTCAACTATATGGAAATGTAGAAATTCTTAAAAATTCTTCTTCTCTAAAACTTCTTGTTCGATTTTGAAATAATTTCACAGAAATGTTCCTTGGATGACCCTTTTTAAAACTTGTTTGTGAAACTTTGATCCATCAAGAAACATGGCTCTGGTGAATGAGGACTTCTTGCACTATATGGCCGTGAAGAAATTCTTTAAATTCTTCTTCTCTGAAACGGCTGATCAGATTTTGAAATAATCTCACATAAATGTTCCTTTGGTAACCCTTTTCAAAAATTCTTCGCAAAATGCTGATTTGTCTAGAAACATGGCTCTGGTGAATGGGGGCTACTTGCACTATTTGGCCATGAAGAAATTCTTTTTCTTTGAAACGGCTGATCTCACAAATGTTTCTTAGCTAACCCTTTTCAAAAATTGCTCTAGAAATTTTGATCCATCAAGAAACATAGCTCTGATGACTGTGGGCTATTTACACTATATGACATGAAGAAATTCTTAAAAATTATTCTTCTGTGAAAGGGCTGATTACATTTTGAAAGAAATGGCTGTGGTTCTCTCAGAAATTCAGGTGAGCGATCCAGGGCCATCTTGGCCCTCTTGTTTGGTGAGAGTTTATTATCTGATCCACCAAAAAAAAGAGACAACAAGAGGGCCAAGATGGCCCTGGATCGCTCACCTGAATTTTTGAGATGACAATACTCAAGGTTCCTTTTTTTTTTTTTTTGAGGTAATGAAACATTGGAACCAAATTTATAATATTGCCAAGCAATTTTCAAAAGGTCACCTGTAAAAGTCATTTCGAAATCTGACCATCAGTTTCAAAAAGAAGAATTTTTAAGAATTCTTCATTTCTGTATAAGAGCAAGTAGCCCCCATCCATGAGAGCCATGTTTCTTGATGGATCAAATTTACGAACAAGTTTTGAAAAGGGTCACCCAAGGAACATTTCGGAAAATTTCTCTTAAGATCTGACCAGGGGTTTCAGGGAAAGAGAATTTTCAAGAATTTCATCATGTCCGTATAGTGCAAGTAGCCTCCATTCACAAGAGCCATGTTTCTTGTTGGATCAAAATTATATATACAGCTTTTGAAAAGGGTCACCCAAGGAACATCTCTGTCAGATTATTATAAAATCTGACAACGGGTTTCAGAGACAAAGAATTTTCAAGAATTTCTTCATTTCCATATAGTGCAAGTAGCCCCCATTCACCAGAGCCATGTTTCTTGGCCAATCAAAATTTCGCGAAAAATTTTAGAAAATGATCACCCAAGGAACATCTCTGTGAAATTATTTCAAAATCTGTCCCGCCATTTCAGAGAAGAAGAATTTTCAAGATTTCTTCATTTCTGTATAGTGCAAGTAGCCCCCATTCACCAGAGCCATGTTTCTTGACCAATCAAAATTTCGCGAATAATTCGTGAAAAGGGTCACCCAAGGAACAACTCTGAAACTATTTCAAAATCTAACCAGATGTTTCAGAGAAGAAGAATTTTTAAGAATTTCTTCATTTCTGTATAGTGCAAGAAGCCCCCATTCACCAGAGCCATGTTTCTTGACCAATCAAAATTTCGCGAACAACTTTTGAAAAGGGTCACCCAAGGAGCAACTGTGAAATTATTCCCAAATCTGACCAGTGGTTTCAGAGAAGAAGAAGGTTTTTTAAGAATTCCTTCATTTCTGTATAGTGCAAGTAGCCCCCATTCACCAGAGCCACGTTTTTTGACGGATCAAAATTTCACGAACAACTTTTGAAAAGGGTCACCCAAGGAACATATCTGTGAAATTATTTCAAAATCCGACCAGCGGTTTCAGAGGAGAAGATTTTTAAAGAATTTCTTCATTTCTGTATAGTGCAAGTAGCCCCCATTCACCAGAGCCACATTTTTTGACGAATCAAAATTTCACGAACAGTCTTTGAAAAGGGTCACCCAAGGAACATATCTTTGAAATTATTTCAAAATCCGACCAGTGGTTTCAGAGGAGAAGATTTTTAAAGAATTTGCTAAAAAATTCCATTTGGTTGCCATGGCAACCAGAGTTTTTGATGGAATCAAATTCTGTGAACAATTTTCAAAGAGGACCTCCAAAGGAACATTCCTGCCAAGTTTGGTCCAAATCCACTCAGCGGTTTAGGAGGAGTTGATGTTTAAATAATTGTTGACGACGGACGATGGACACCGGGTGACCCTAAAAGCTCCCCTTGAGCACGTTGTGCTCAGGTGAGCTAAAAAAGGGTGTCTTAAGCCTTCAGGGTGAAATTTCACACATGAAAATTAAGTCTGGGTATATTTCTTTTTCAAATGATGACAATTATAAGCAAATTTTATATCACTGTATTGGTGAAACATTAAATTTGACGAAAAATAATAATTTTGGGATATACTGAGTATCTTTCTTTAGAAAAAAAAAAAAACCTGATTCATGGCTAAAACCGATTTTTTCTTCTTTTTTTGGAGGGGGGGGGGATAGCAAAGAAACCAAGAGCAATTTTTATTTTTTTTTTTTTAATGTTCTAACGTTCAGATTTTTCTTATTTTTTCTATAAATAGTATTAAGGTACTGAACTAAAAGAATCAGGCTTAAAAACAAATAGGTCATCAGCCTTATTTTTTACGAAAGTGCATTTTAAATTTGTGGTTGGAGAACTAACTAATTAGTAAATGTAGGGTTTGTCAAAGACAAGGACATTATATGAAGTAAATTATCTCAATTCTTTCAATATTTTTTTTCAATAATACAACAATATTTATAAGAATCGAGTTTGTTTGTGAAAATGAACCAATTCATAGCATATAAATGTAATCCTGATATTAGCATTTAACCCATTTCCAAATGACTAATTTTAGACTCTTCCAAATTTGACGCGTTTGCAAACGCTATACCAAAACCTGGTATTCATGTATCACAGTTCTTTGATGGGTCAGAAATCATTGTGCGTAAAAGAGGATTAATCATTAGGAGTAGTTTCTCCTTTTGATATCAATGTTTTTCAATGTTGTCTGCTACAGACTCATCAAGCTAAGCCTAAGGCAACCTAGTACAGGAGAGCTATGTGCAGATCCTCATTTTCTGCAAGTCTTTACCAAGTGACATAATTTTGGACTAAACCAAACTGAAACCATCTGCATCTAAAAGGATGTTTCTGCTCGATGATACGTCTGCCATATAGACCGCTGGTAGTAGCATCTGTGTCCGTATTCCGTTGTTAGT
The DNA here is from genome assembly GCA_943736015.1 of Tridacna crocea. Taxonomy (NCBI): domain Eukaryota; kingdom Metazoa; phylum Mollusca; class Bivalvia; order Cardiida; family Cardiidae; genus Tridacna; species Tridacna crocea. The sequence continues at coordinate 26,686,753 of OX031069.1, forward strand.
AGACGTAGTTGGGTGATTCACTTTGACTTTCAGTCCGATCTTTTGACAGCATAATTTTGGAATCTTGCCTCGCGTATAATGATTTGGCTTGATCAAAATACTTGTTTCTTCATTTTGCTGACATGAAACGACCCATTTCAGTTTTTGGTTTATCCATTCTGCAGATATTGACAAGCGTGGCAGGATCAATTGTGCTAGGTGCTCACCGTTTTTTCGAGTAAAAGGTGAGCGTGATAGTATAATGGAAACTGTCGCGAACGTCGTTAAAAGTGTTTTCGAGGGTTAAATTTATTCATGAAAGGGACGTTATGCGTCAAGGCAAAGTTGTCCGCTGAGCAAGCAGCTTCTTCTCAATTTTCACTGTCTGTCTCATCTGAGAAATTTTTATATTTGAATAAATGCACCGTTTAAATTCTTCAACTAACGGTAGTTATCCAAGTTTTCCATGATCTGAATTTATTTTCTTTAAATAGCACCATCTATCAAATAAGTGCTCTCTAGTTCTAGCAAATTTAACATTCGTTTGATCATTTTTCTTTTCTGCAATTCGTAAATTTTTATCTTTATGCTTCAGGTAGCAATTCATAAGCTTTTAGAATCAATTCTTTAACATTATCATAATAAGAGAGCTGTTCATTACTTAACTGAGAAAATTTACCGCGAGCCTTTCTAGTTACATCAATGCTATGCAAGACTACGGTCCAAGGCTTTTTTGGCCACTTCAAATTCTCAACAAACCTTTCAAAATGTGAAAGTATTAACCAACTTCCTGTTCTTGAAATGGAAGAACAACTCTGAGATGTTTTTGTTATGTCAAAATCATAATTCATACGAAAAGATGTTTTCTTTCCTTTATTTTCTATTTCTAAATCTTTCATTCTCAAATGAGACTCTCTTTCCTTCTCTCTTTCTTCTAATTCAGCATGCATTTGTTCTAACTCAAATTTTAATTCTAATTCTGTTTCTTCTAATTCAGAATGCATTTTTTTCTAACTCTAATTTTAATTCTAATTCTTTTTCTGTCATCCTTTCTTCTTCTATTTTTTCCATCCTTTCCTTCTTGATCTAATTCTTTTTCTTTTATCCTTTCTTCTCTTTCCATCTATAGTTTTAATTTTTCCAAATCATATTAATTTCAACGTCTGTCTGTGACAAAAGACTCAGATGCAGAGCAGACGAGTCAAGTATTTCTTCATCAACTAAAAACTGAACTATAGAATTCTTGATTTCATGCTTTAACATATTACTTTCAATGGAGTCAGTTGATAATCATTAATGAGAGAGAACATCTAATAAATCGGACTTTATTTTTGACAAATTTAATAATTCTAGAGAAGGCTCAATAATAATTTTTTCAAGATCAAAAGAAATTCTTGCTTTTTGTTGATTCTTCAAAAATAAATCAAATTTTATTTTCTATCCTTTTTTATTATCTAATAAACTTTAATACTGTAACAAGTTCAAAATAATTTCAAAGTCTAACCAAAACGACAAATTGATCAATCCCGGACGAGCCCCTAATTTCTGCTACGAAACAAGCGTAACCAGAAAGAAAACCGGCAACAAGCCTTGAACTATTAACAATATTAATTTATGAATTAACAAAGGAGTACAATAAGAAATATGTCTGAATGAAATTTTAACTTTGTATATAGAATGAAAGTGAAACTGAAACATGTTACAAGTATCTCCTATTTCCATAACTATGTTTAGTACGATAGTAAAGTAGAAAAAGTGATGCTAATGTGTAATCTTGTCTGTCCACAATGATAAGACTTTATGGAAACTTAACTTTTGCCCTCTCTTTCGACAATGAAAAGCATTAAAGAGGGATGACAGAATTATTGGTAAAAGTCTTGCAGATATCTTTTATAGCAGTCTTGCCAGTGCTTTGGTATATTATCAGATCTACGGAAAACTAGAAAGGGCTATACACCCATGTGACATTTAAAAGTAGGTCATGTCAAGGCTTCATTATAATTGTTTCTTCATCCATTGAGACTAAAATAAGAGTAACGGGAATATGTCATTAGTAATAACCAAATGTTAAATTTTGGGGGGATGGTGTTTTCTTTTTTGAGTTGGCTGCACGCCACTATAAAAGGAAGGGCGTGAACAAAATAATCAGACCGTGAGGTTTGAGTTTGAATCTACACTTTCATTCGAAGCAATGACAACTTTAAACTCAAAGCGACGTTAAGGTTAACAATGTGTTTTGGCTTATCTGTATTGCTTCGTTTGACACAAACATGCACAATTAAGGGCAACTAGGAACGTTTATATATGTATAATTACCATATGATTTCTGGAACTATTAATTTCTTTGTGGCCTGTAATTTAGACCAGTGTTTTGTTATGCACGGAGGGAAAAACTCATATATATATGATTTTTTCCCTCCGTGCATAACAAAACACTGGTCTAAATTACAGGCCACAAAGAAATTAATAGTATATATATATCAAACAATCTTGAAATACCAATACTTTGGCAGTTTGACTCTCTGAAAAAGGTGCATTAAACTAATTCAGCATTCTAGGAGTTAGAACTCATATTTGTTGATTCCTAGCGGATCTAAAAATAGTCTGTGCAGCGGTGGGATAACCATTTGATATTTGTACTGACAGAACAACTGATTACGTAAGGGATAGAAAACAAGTGCCGTGGTATATGGGAAATATACAACGAGCGTTAGCGAGTGTATATTTCCCATATATCACGGCACGAGATTTTCTATCTTACTTAGACCACGTTACTATTTATTCATGCTTTTTACGTCATATGCTCATATTTATAGTAGATAAAAAGCTTGTTACAAAATTGAGTCCTTGTAATTGTTAAAATGAAAGTTTTGCACCTGGTTCAAAAGAGGCATAAGTAAGGTACTAATTTATATCAAAATGTTAAATTATTCATTATGATTTTAATGAAAGTTAACCTATTTGTGGATTGTTAAGATCGAAATTGTATTTGTCGGCAAAATTTTGAAAACGTTATGTTTCGATTGATGTAGATTGTCAAAGAATAGGGATTTTCATCGTTTAGAACTTACTATGTTATGTGTTTCTAGTAATTATACAGTACTAAGCTATTTTATTACGAAACACATGGAATGTTGCTGAGAAATTTTGTTCATTTTTTTTTGTTGCAATTATGTTTAATACGTAAATTTCGAGCAATTTTTGTAAGCAATGTCAACATGAAAACTTTGAAAACTTTGTAGAGCCATTGAGCTTAACCTGTAGGCTGCTAAACACGACTCAAGGACTTTTAGTGGACAATGTAGATACAGATCAGAAAGCAGACAACGTGTATAATCTGACCTTGGATGTACACTGTCCGATTTTAAAGCGATATTTTTCCCTAAAATATCTTTGAAATAGCCAAATTTGGGCTTTTATTATTAACGTGAAGGTTTCTTTTCACTTATCAAGCAGGTTAAGGGTTAAACATTACTAAACCAACCTATTCATGTGTAGGTGAACTGACACGTTTAACGCCAATGCAAACTAAAGAGCTGTCGAATGTGTTGTAATTTCTTAGCAAAAATAAGTGTTTAATCCTTCTCAGATTGAAGTTTTAGAAAAATGGTTGTAAAGGCAGTGGTATGTTTTAAAGCCAAAATGTGAACATTGCACTTTTAATCAGTCTGTAGCCTTATTTTTCGACCGCCTAAAGCACACTCCATTCAAGAGGTTGCTGTAGTTAATCGCTATTTCTGGGCAATACTGTGTTAATTGATTGTACATTGTACAGACTTAGTATTGCACTCACACATGAAAATGTTATATACCCAGTTCAAATCATACTTCAAATTGTTTACCGCGAAGGGTACATTTTGCTCCGACTCGACATCGCAAACAAAAATTGTCGGAATTCATGTGCAGGATATACTAGCATATCCAGATATACAACTGCGGGTTGTATCTGTGATATATACAATGGAAATACTGAACGCTGATTGGTCAAGTCCCTACAAGCGTGGTCTAAAGTTAAATAGAGACACATTGCCAATTTTCGCCTGTCATATAACTTTGGTAGGTGCACGAGAAAACGAGACTAACCGGAATATCATGAGTTGTTGCACGTCAGGCTTGTAAGTTGTAATTCTTAAAAGTGCACACTTAAAAGTGCAAGTTTGATACCCACCAAGATTCTTGTGACTGTACCATACATCGAGCACAGGTCACCTCTAAAACCCTCTTAGCAAAAGGAAAAGTGCTCGTAGGATAGTAATTTCTCCTCTTACCACAAATCTTTCTCTCATGCATATTTAAACCTGAGGCTGACCTCAAATCAATGTTTTAAAAATCGTTTGCAGAGTAATAGTACGGTCACAAATCAGTAAATGCCGCCTGCCGGCGTGGTGACTGCCAGTTTTCAATGAAATTCGGCCGATGGCAGCTAGATGGCAGCTCGGTGGCAGGCACAATCGGCAGGCGGCATTTTAGACCCCACCAGGACGCCGCTGAAGTTTTAGGAAAAAGTTAAAATTCTGTCTGCCACCGGCCGATTTTTCCAATTGTGCCTGTCGTCAGGGCGCCGGGCGAGCGCATTTCGTAATCGCGCGGTGACTATTAAGCGGCAGCGCGATTTTTACTCAATCGTCACGGGGTTCGAGGGCCTGCAATCTTCGGTAGGAACTAACTGCTACTCTCCAGCATCCGGCCTGCTACCGTCATGCCACCGTGCGATTTCAAAATATCTGCCGGCGGCAGGGCAGAGATTGAAAAGCAGATGGAAGGCGGCTGTCGGTGTTGGTAGGTGGCAGGACGGCGATCTGCCGAATGCAGACTCCCGGGCCACTGAAATAAATCCGAGGCTATTCACAGTAACAAATTGTCGTCATGGCGATTCTAACTGCACCAGAGCGACTCAGAGACTTGCGTATTGCTGGGTTGGTCTCTGGTCTCTTGCGCTTCGGTGCAGGCGCTTTGTCCCGCCCCCTTGCCTTAAGGGAGCAACTTGTTGGAAGGAAAAAATTCTTAAAAATTAGATCTATTTATCTTGTGGTTGATAATAGCGATGAAAACTTTGTTGTAATAGGAGAGCAATCTAGCTTTATATATCCCCCGTAAACCAGCCTGCTGCTGTCAGATTATCGGGCGGGCGCCTGCCTTTGACAGTTCGAAAGCCCGATCGCCGGCCGGTGTCAGTTGTAAATGGTCGGTGTCCGCCAGGTCGCCGGGCGGTGGCAGGTAAAATCTGCCGGCCTGTCGCCTAACTGCCACCGGCCGACACCATGATGACACCCCACACCCCTCGAACTTAAGAAACTGCCTGGCGCCGTCCGGAATCCGCCAGGCGGCTTTTCTGGCAGTTATTTATGACCACTCTCACCAATTTGTAAAACATCGGCCGACGGCATGTAATTTCAAGAATCCACCGATGTCTAAAAATCGGGAGGCGGCAGTTTCACATTCTGACCATAGTGTAGGCAAACAATTTGTTGCTGATCAGTCTATAATTTTTTCCATCCATCTTTTCGTCCCTGGACCCAATACATGGATCCGTGGTGATAAGATAAACCGACTACCTTAGTTACTGTTGCCAAGGTCTCACAAACAAACGTAGTCAATACATATACAGTGCTGTCATGACTGTTTCTCTCAATAAAATTCCGGAAAAAGTATTTTAATCATATATTTCTATCGATGATAAATTCTCAGTAAGCAATTTAACTAATTTACATACGGAGATGTATTAAAAGGGCGAATTACGGGGGCGACGGACAATGTAACAGATTTACAAAAATTTGAATTCCAATTAGAACAAATAAAAAAAACATCAACAAATCTCCGTTTTGCCACAGAATAATAGAATTAACGATACTTATTGCTTTCGTTGGGCTAGTAAATTCATCTCAGCATCATACCAAATTAAATAACACTGAATTATAAACCTTTCGAAAAGTTTATAGAATGTCTGATTCTACAGAGAGGTTTAAGTTAATGAAAAATTTTAATATCAGGTTAAGGGGAAAAGGGTTGTGTGATGGATTATAAAATGTGTTAAGTGTGTTGTCAATTAAGAAAATTGTTAATATCATTGAGGGTAGTATATGATATACTGATGACGACGGGTGGTCAAGTTGATTAGAGCGGTAATTTGCTTTGCAATCAAGCACACCTCCTATCAAATTAACAGTTTACCAACACACCCTTTGTGCTAATGTGCAGATGTGCTAATCCATTTAAACTCTTCACCAAATGACATAGTTTTAAAAGCAATCCAAACTCAAATATTTGCGGACAACAAAATAAATTATTAAAAAACTGAAATTTGTTTTTGAAAGAGCCCAAAACATAGTGAGGAAAGGATAAAATGAATGTTACAAGCATTTTCTCCTTTCTCCGCAACGCTTTTAAAAGCTTTCTACGGGTCGTTAAAACCCGTTATGTGGTAAACGGTTCAAACAGAAAAGTCAAGAGAAAAATTTCCTAGTTTCACCAGATCACAAGCTAGACTTTTTTTAAAATTGAAATATACTGCTAGTGAGGAAGAACTACCCGTCAAAGTGCTTGTTGTAATCAGGCAGCAGGTTCTTTAAATCCAAGAATAATCATCATGTAATTTGCAATCTGATCTGTATCTACACATCAGAGATCATATATACGATCCCAGTACACATTCAGCATATTCTTCATGCACCATGGGTTAAGATTAATGTCAAATTGAAACATTGGTGACAAGTTACGCGGCCACTTTTTGGATGTGCATAGGTTATTGAACAAGGCTAGATATTCAAGTAAAAGTATTTTCTTTTTACTAATACTTCATATAGGTCTATTTTTACCTTTGTTTTCCAGTTTTCCCTTTCAGAGAGGAAAAATCATAGATTTACTTTGAATTAATCCATTATCCAGCGCTGATCAGTTCTTTGCATAGGTTCAAAATTTCAGTAATCATCACTATTTAAACTTGTCTATAGCCTCTGCGTGATTTCACGTCATCGGTTCACGTTCGCAAAGCACATTTTTAAAGCTTTTTTGTAAAATTCAAACGTAAAAAACACAACATAAATAAAGAGAATTGCATTCTTCCAACGTTAACAGTCGTTTATTTGTGAGCCGAAATAGCAGAAACCAAGGTAGGACATCGGGTAGAATAAATGCGATGTCCTGATTGGTCAAATATCGATTTCCACGGATCCATGTATTCCATGATACCTAAAAACCACAATCTGCTTATAATCTGTTAACCCTTTATTAAACAATCCTTGGTTTTTACGAACCTGAGATGGAAGGCTTTTGAAAACATTGTGGGAAGAAGCGAAAATGTTTGTTACTCTTTCTAATAAGTTCGGCGGCGTCCTAGCGGCGTCTAAAATGCCGCCTGCAGTTTGTGCCTGTCACCTAGCTGCCACCGGCCGTAAATTTTTACACCATACCAGCTCCACGCGGCCCGTCAATTCCAGTGACGATGTTAACATTTTTATGTATACAACTAGACTAAATATTACAGTATTTTAGCATGATCTAAGTGCACCTAGCATTAATTTTGTCGTTACCATTAATTAGTCGGATTTATCGTACAAATCTGCACGTTACAGTCTGAATGGCCAGACAAAATGCAATCATTAAGGTGAGGTATTGGGTAATGGAGATTGTGTAATGGATTGGTTGGTATTTTGTGCCTCTTTGAACATTTTTCGGTCATATAACATTGTCATACTAACAGCACAATATTTGTGTATACATGTCCTTGGTGTCACTAGTAGTACGATAAGGCTCTGAGGTATGCTTCCATCCTATTTCATACAGGTTCCATTAATGGTGCCAGATCAAAAAGTTGCTACCCGAAAATGCATTCAATTTTTGAAAGTCTGATTTTTTTTTCTTCGTGTAAAGAGCCAAGAAAGTTTCTCCTGTTCAAAATTTAGTCTTTAAATGGCCTCTTTCTCAAGATTGTTAAAACTGTACTTGATAGGGTATGGTAAAGGATTAAAGAATAGTTTTTTCTTGAAAATGCAATCAATTTTGGTCTAAAACTGTAACTCTGTAATGAGATGATTAATTTCTTGAAAGTCTTTAACATTTTATTCCATGGACAATTTTATTGAGAGAGAAAAGAGTTTCTAGAAAGGTACATTTTAGAGTACAGAAACTGGGATCCAGCCTTTTAGATCACACCACTGACTTTCAACAATTTTGAAGAAGAGGCTTTTCAAAGCATTGTTGGAAAAGTGGCAAATAATAATAATCAACTTTTTGTTTGACTTTCCCACAATGTTTTCCATCTTAGTAACCTTTTACAAAACCCTTCAGAAAATAACGAAAAATTAGGGCCGTCTACATTAAAGCAATTAGCAGACAATAAGTTAAGAGCAGCTGAAAATGTGTCGTTTGGCTGGGAAAAAGTACAAAACATAGTGGTAAAAAGAGAAAATACTGGCGACTAGCGTTTTCTCCTTTTCCAAAAGTATTTTGAAACTTTTTTTCCCTTGAGGTTGTCAAAATTTTGTCATTCATTTAAAAGGCTTCTTTTATTTGTTTACCATTTTATTTGAAATATATTTTATCAAGACTGAAAAAGAATTTCAAAACAAACGACTTTCAATGCTCAAAACGGAGATTTAACTTTTAGATTACAATACACAGTCAAGTGCTGAGTTTTAATGACCTTAAAGAATGGGGCTTTTTAGAAAGGGAAGGGTACTCTGAAAGTATGCAGGAACATGAGAAAATACTGGCAACGAACATTTTCTCCGTTTTACGCAATGTTTACCATCCTATTAAGGATAACCAACCAACATCATTTGACGGTTGACTTCTTAGGTCCTATAAGGAACGTCGGAAGGTGTTCTTCGTTTATACGATTCTTGTAATCTGTGGATCTGTTAACCCTTATACTAGAGCGCTGGATTGATGAAAATGGCGTTTTACATCTCGGGAAAAATGCTTAATTATCGCAACTCCACCCAGGGCTGTTATAGAACAGGACATAATTTTATATTACAAAAAAGACACATACACTGTAAAAGCGGGTGTTTTAAATCCAAACACGATAGAAAACACTTTTCTGTTACACTTTTTTAACACCCGTTCGTGTTTTGAGAAAACACCAGTGTTTTAAAATTAAACATGATGAAAACATTAGTGTTTTGTGAAAACACCTATTTCAGTGTTTTGTTTGAAAATGGGAAACAGGTGTTTTCGAGCCTGTTACACTTCTTAAACACGATTACGTGTTTTCAGGACTAAGGTGTTTTATTTCGAAACAGGTGTTTTACAGTTCAACGTCAAATATACTACACTAAACAGGCTTGATATAGTATAATAGTTTTGTCTCACTCTCCATAGAGGGAAACAGGTTTAAAAATGGATATGATGACGTCAGTAACATCATAATTATATCCATTTTCAACAAATGCAGCTAGCATATGTACTTGTGTAGCCTAATTCGAATATCGCCAGGTGACAAAACCAGAATACACATTTTCTCATGTTGCGACTATTAACATGAACTGTCACAGAAAATTGAGAACGGGTAGATAAGTATTTGTATTTAATTTTATTTTTTTCTCAGGAAACATAAGGCACTCTTGATCTTTCAGTCAGTAAGATTTTCCTCATCTTGGTGGTCTGGGACCAAACGTGCAGTCTTATGATTAAAGCCTTTTAATACTAATAAAATAAGCCTCGTCATGAGAAAACCTGTTTTTGCATATGTAAAAACAAAATCACAGATAACCACACAGTTAATATGCGACTTTGTTTTTTGCTACATTGATATCACAACCCCTCTTAACCCTCAATTTTAGATTTCAAGCTTCTAACCATTTTCTGTGGTTGGACAGCCTGGTTTGTGTCACACCTGTTCAAAATCCAGGACAGGTTTTCATGACATGATTCAAATAAGATCTGCTATCCTTCAAACTAACAGTCAACAATTTGAAAATCTAACTTTATATAACTGCACAAGCAGCAGATTAGTAATCCAGCAATTTTTATAAATAAAATCTAAATCACTTTAGTGTTGCCAGGGATACCATGGAAATGGACAACATGACCAATCATTTTTGTTGTGCTGTTCTTCCATATCATATAGCAAGAGTGGCAAATTGTCGCAAGATACGCCCATCCCACCGCCAGTTGTCGAGGGGGAATAATAATTGTAAAGGGTAGATAGACGAAAATAGCAGTACAGCAGATATCATGTAAGTGATTGAAATAGGCATGAATGTCTCCTCTAATGTTAAGAAAACATGCATATAAAGTTTCAGGTCATTCCAACATGAAAAGACAAAGTTATATTGTAGAGAAGCGTGAAAACCTGTGAAAAAATTAATGAATAGGGAATAATTCCAAAAGGATATTAGGTAAGGTTACGGCTCTAGTGGATTGCATTTTTCATAAGTGCAACAAACATGTTCACCAAGTCTCAAGTGAATTTGACTTGAGGTGACAAAATTGCCTTCTGGACAAGTAAGAAATACTGTAAAAATGAATGTCAAAGTGGAATTACTCAAAATCCACGTTAGGCAGAGTTACTGTTCTTGCGCACTGTACTCTGTAATATTGCAACAAACATGCATACCGAGTTTGAAGTTGTTCTAAGTTGAAATGACAAAGTTATATTCCAGACAAGCACTAAATGCTTTTAAAATGACAATCAAAGGGAAATAATCCAAAGACAGCATGAGGTAGAGTTACAATTCTTGTGCACTGCACTTCCAAATATTGCAACAAATAAGTAAACCGTATTTCAAGTCATTCCCACTTAAGATAACAAAATTATGCTAAGGACAAGCAAGAAAAATTATAAAAGTGAAGATCTAAGGGGGAACAAGTCAAAATTCATGCTAGAAAGAGTTATGGTTCTTGTGCACTGCACTCAGTAATTTTTCAACAATCAAGCATGCCAAATTTGAAGATGTTCACACTAAAAATGACAGTTATGTTCCGGACAAGCAGAAAATGCAGTAAAAAGAACGATCAAAGGGAAAAAAAATTTAAAGACAGCATAAGGTATAATTATGGTTCTATCACACTGCACTCTGTATTTTTGCAACAAACACAAATGCAAAGTTTCAAGTCAATCGGACTGAAGATAACAAAGTTATGCTTTGGACTAAGAACTGGACACCACCCGCCCACCCGGCTGCCTGTACGCCATGTGAGATCCCATAATACGTCCCGTCTTTGACGGCCGTACAAAAAAGACATTGCTGTCTCTGTTGCTAGTATTCCCCTATGTTTCAGTAATAAAAGTCACATTGGTGGTGATTACAACAAATGACTAAAAACAATAGAACAACTTATACATATAACAATTCAATGATTAGCATTTCCATGCTAAAAATAGTACATTTTACAAATTAACTCTTTACCAAACGACAAAATTTTGGACTTGTCCAAATCGAAAGCATGTGCAGACAACAAAATAAATTTGAATAAACTAAAACGTCCTGAAGGGCCTGAATATGCTCTACTGGTAGAGAGTTTGCTTTTAAATAAAGCATACATAGGAATTCATTAAAAAGCAAAAAGACAGAAAATTGACATTTTCAACTCAAAATGGCTACTTTTCCATTACTATTTGTTGAATTTTTTCAAACTCAACAGGGTTAAAAAGCAATTGATGGGATAAACAAGCTGAAAAAAAATTCATAAAAATCTGATCACAAATAAATACTTTATCGTGTAAACAGGTAATGAAATTGTTCAATTTGAAATGGCTACTTTTCCCATACTGTTTGTCGGATTTTTTTCAAAATCAAAAGGGTTCAAGCTATTGATGAGATAAACAAACTGTGCACATTTCAGGGAAATCTGACCAAAAATGAAGACTTAATCGCGTAAACAAGAAATGAAAGTTTTCAACTTGAAATGGCTACTTTTCCCATACTGTTTGCTGGAACTTTTTCAAAATCAATAGGGTTGAAGCTATTGATAAGATAAACAAACTCTGCAAGTTTCAAGAAAATTTGACCAAAAATGAAAACTTTATCGCATAAACAAGAAATGGAAATTTTAAACTTGAAATGGCTACTTTTCCCATACTGTTTGTCGGATTTTTTTCAAAATCAATACGGTTCAAGCTATTGATGAGATAAACAAACTGTGTAAGTTACACGGAAATCTGACCAAAAATGAAGACTTTATTGTGTAAACAAGAAATGAGTTTTCAACTTGAAATGGCTACTTTTCCCATACTGTTTGTAGGAATTTTTTCAAAATCTAGGGTTGAAGCTATTGACAAGATAAACAAACTCTGCAAATTTCATGGAAATCTGACCAAAAATACAGACTTTATTGCGTAAACAAGAAATGGAAACTCCAAAACTTGAAATGGAAGAATGTAGAATGTAGAAAACTTTGTGGGAAAAGGAGAAAATGCTGGTAACCAGCATTTTCTCCTTTTTCCACAATGTTTTCAAAGGCTTTCTTTTTCAGGGTCGTTAAAGGTTGGGATTGTGTGGTAAAGAGTTAACTTATTTTATGTTTGTCCAAATCCAAAGCATTTGCAGACGACAAAATACAAATGACTGAAAGTTTGAAATTTGTTTTGTGAAGGGTTGAAAACATTGTGGGAAAAGGAGAAAATGCTGTTTACCACCATTTCCTCCTTTTCCCACAATGTTTTCAGAAGGCGTTTTTCTTAGGGTCGTCCAAAGTAGGGATTTTGTGATAAAGAGTTCAAGAACATTTATTCAACAAAACAATGGCTAAGAACTGTCATTTAGCCCATTACCACACAATCCCTACTTTTGACGCCCCTGAGAAAGAAGCCTTTAGAAAACATTGTAGGAAAAGGAGAAAATGCTGGTAACCAGCATTTTCTCCTTTTCTCACATTTTCTACCCTTCACAAAAAAAAATTCAAATTTTCAGTCACTTTTATGTTATCGTCTGCAAATGCTTTCGATTTGGACAAGCCTAAAATATTGTTGTTTGGTAATGAGTTAAAAATTCTTTTACAGGATTTGAGAAATGAACGCACAAATGACCATGATGGTAATATACACTGTTATTTTTCTTGGTTGTAGAAATAAGTATAAAAACGAAATGGACCAAGTAAAAAAAAGTTTAACTGTGTTCAACAGAATTAGTAAAATGATTTTGAGAACCACAACCATGCGTTCTAAATCTGAAGCAATGAGGAATGTTACATGTATTAACTCGTTACCAAACCACAATATTTTAGTTTTGTCCAAATCAAAAGCATTTGCAGTGGACAAAATAAAAGTGATTGAAAATCTGAAATTTGTTTTGTGAAGGGTAGAAAACATTGTGGGAAAAGGAGAAATTGCTGGTTACTAGCATTTTCTCAGTTTCCCACAATGTTTTCTAAAGGCTCCTTCTCAGGGTCGTCAAAATTAGGGATTGTGTGGTAATGGAGACAGTAGGACTAAATTTACAATGGTTTATCATACAATTTTTTTGTTCTTCAAAACAAGGCACTGTGAGTACAGGAAAGACAATATTCTAGAAACAATTTCTACTTTTCCCCTTATAAGTCTATAGTAATTATAAGTTGCAATAGCAACCAGGGCCCAGTTGTTCAAAGCCTTGTTAGCTAAACAAGCTCGTTTCGGGTCATTTCTTTAAGTGTTCTAATGAAGATATTGCATATACTGGTATTTTTTGCTGAAAAAATTTGAGCAGCCTTTGCATTGAAAAATCTACACACATTTTTTCATTAAAAAAATCACCTTTTCTTGTATTACATGATACAAATGCTAACGTCTCTTCAATTAACGATGTGTTCAGCTTTGAGCAACTGGGCCCACAGTTTTTATCTGCCTAACAAGAAACCATGACTATTTGTTTCCCCACTACATGTGAAATATGAAAAGAATTGACCTCCCCAATTCATCAGAGAAATCACTTGAAACCCTAAAACTAACAAACTACTAAAAATCTGTAACATATTTCAGCCAGAGTTTAAAAAACTCACAAAAATATGAGGATGTTACTTTCTGATGTAAAGGAACTTACTTTATTTCATGCTTTCCAGTAGGATATCAAGAAATAGCAGAGAAATAATTTTCGATACTACATGGGTACGACCAGTAAAAATACCGATTTTCATATTCTTGTTGCTTAGGTAAATTGCACGTGCCTCACAACCTAATGGAAATATTATATCATTTGCCTTACATTTCTCGCGCCTTGAAGTAATACTGTAATGCGTTGCTATGCTGGAGGGGTATGCCACAAGGAATAACTGGATTTTGATAAAGTTCCTCCCAGAAAGGGTTAAAAGCATGAAATAAATAGAATATTTGTTGTTGGTGAAAGATTGAAATTTATTTCATCAAGTGAATGCCACTGGTAATATTTTCATGAGTGGCACAGCTACTTGTGAAAATGTTACCAATGGTGTTCACTCTATGAAATAAATTTCAACCTTTCACCAAAAGAAACCAAATGTCCTCCATTCAATTAACATAGAAATATCTTGCTAGTGACTTTTAAAACTGCAGGCTCCTGCATAGAACTGCCATATTTTCCAACATGTAAGCCTCATGAGGGGCGGTAGTAAGTGTCTGAGCAATCCTAATGAATTTGGCTTGATTTTAGCTTTAACTTTTACAGAGGAGAAATACCATACATTATATATTTCTCTGCATCAACTGTTCGCACTGACAAAAATTTGTTGAGTAATTTCTAATTTTTCTTGCACAAAATGTGCAAAATGCAGAAGTTGGTAAATCACAAAGTTAAAATGTCTTTGACTAGGATTAAAGAACAATAGACTATAGTCTCTAACTGTAGTCACAGCTTTTTCCACTTTATTCAGAAATTGAATAAGGGCTGTAGATTTCTGGCATTGAAATGGTTGTTTAGCACCAGTTGCTGGCAAAAACCTAGCAGTTGTGAGTTGCATCTTGTGTACTCCAAATCTGTAATATAATACCAAGCTAAAAAAAGAAACAGTGCCTCATTCAGTGACTTAGTCGTTAAGGAGATTCTGGTATCATCACCAACGATGAACACACTGTCAACTTCTTCATTCAACATTCCGACAGCAACAAGATTAGGTGGAGCCATAGGTTTAGAGGACAAGAACTTTTCAATTTCTGACTCCTGAACATCCTGAAAATATACATGTCAATTCATGGGTCCTGACTGAAAGGTTGAAACCATTTAATTTTATGCCATGGATTCCTCCATGACAATAAACTCAAGGAGTCCATTTTCCATCAAGGGATGTCTGGTCTAATTTTAATCTAATTTTGATCTTTATTAGAAAGTTCTTGTTAGGATACAGTGCAGACTCCCATTAGAAGCTGCAATACATGTATATGCAAAGTCTGATCTGGACGTGCACTGTTTGACTTCATCCCATTTAACTCTTTACCAAACAACAAAATTTTAGACCAGTCCAAATTGGAAGCACTTGCAACAAAATAAAAGTATATCACAAATTGAAATTTGTTTTTTTGCAGGATAGAAAACATTGCGGGAAAAGGAGAAAATGTTAGTTACCATTTCCCACATTGTTTTTAGAAGGCTTCTTCCTCAGGGTCGTTAAAACCAGGGATTGTTTGGTAAAGGGTTAAGAGATGCAAGGCAATACTGTATTAAAATACAAGGCAGTAAAAGGATGTCTGTGTCTAATTTTTTCTTTACTTTTATTTTAACAGAAATTCCTGTTTGCAAAGAGTGTAAACCCTGATCAGAAGCTGGGATATATGGGGCATCTGATCTGGGTCTGCACTGTTCACCTATTTCCTATTTTTTGAATAAGCAGTAAACTGTAATGAGTTAAAATAAAACCAAATAAGACTATTTACCCATTGTGTACCTGAGGACTCTTCTATTATTACAAGCTCGATAAGTCATTACGTCGTTTAAGGATTGTCAAGTGCACTTTTTCATTTCTCTTCGATTTGTGATGGAAAATTCTGTAAGCAAAAAGACTAAAGAGTAGACCATGAACATACAGTGTCTGATCTGGGTCTGCACAATTTGTCTGATCCTTTTATGGGGTTCCAGTTTGCATTTGGTTGAGTTTTGATGCATCTGATTTTTTATCAAAAATGGCTCATTCACTAGAAATTTGATGCTCTTAATTAACCCATTACCAAACAACAATATTTTAGACTGATTCAAATTGAAAGCATTTGCAGACGACAAAATAAAAGTGACTGAAAATTTGAAATTTGTTTTGTGAAGGGTAGAAAACATTGTGGGAAAGGGAGAAAATGCTGGTTACCAGCATTTTCTCCTTTCCCGCAATGTTTTCTAAAGGCTTCTTTCTCAGGGGCGTCAAAAGTAGGGATT
Organism: Tridacna crocea; assembly: GCA_943736015.1. Lineage (NCBI taxonomy): Eukaryota > Metazoa > Mollusca > Bivalvia > Cardiida > Cardiidae > Tridacna > Tridacna crocea. Next base: position 26,702,985 of record OX031069.1, read on the forward strand.
GTGTGGTAATGGGTTACAGAACTATTATGAATGAATATGTTTTGTTTGTTTTGAGGCATAACATCCCTGTCAGCAACTTAATTTAGACACCATGTGTCCATATTTTTAGGATCAGGTTACCCTCTTGAAACAACAATATCCATTATCATTACTATTATCAATATTATTGCAAACATTGTATGGAAGATTGTTGAAAGTGTGGAATATGATTACTTATTCAGAAACTTTTACATACTGTGTATTTCAGAAACATACATGTAACTTCTTTGTTATTTACAATGTATGGATGTGAGCTTCATTGGGAGAAAATCTGTCTTCAGGGTTTCAAGGCAGGCCAAACACAAACAAGGCTGTACAGCCACAAAAGATGGGTAGATCTGGGATGTTTAAAATTTTGGGTGAAGAAAGTACATGGACTGTACTATCATTGTGGCAAAAACAAAGGCACTGATTGGCTGCACGGTTACTACACAGCTGATCTGCACCTTCGTTTTCACATACATGTGCAAATAGCAATAATAATGAATGAATAGTGTTTTATGGCCCGTCGACAACTTAGGTCATATTGGGCGCACTTACTCAGTAAACAATAATGCAAGGTGAAAGTAACATACATGTGCAACAACATAAGACAAACACGATAAATGAGGAATGGATGAAACACAAAATGATGCCCCTTTTGTCGCCTTTTACGACATGCATGCTGTCACTTTTGTTCCGCCAGATGAAATGGCAGATGTGACGATCGCGGGACTGCAGTGGTTTATTCTTATACCCCCGATTAAACCACACGGGGTCCCACAGGCCAATTGATTCCCATTCCAAACCCTATTTACATCAAGAAAAAAAATATAGGATTTGGAATAAGAACTACCCAGCCTGCTGCAATCCTACGAATTACGAGGAAAGCAGCCGTTTGTCTCTAATTTTAGTCGCCTTCTACGACATGCCATAGAGAAAAGCTGAGGTCCTATTCTATAAAGTAAAAAACCCCCGGGACCCCACGGGGAGTGCAAATAGCAGGTTTTCTCATGACAAACTATGCAGTAAAATCTTCATGAACTTACCTCCTTGCCACCAGGCTTCAACAAGGTCACTGCTTCAAACAATTGTGTCTATCTGTCAGCACAAGTATTTAAATGATCCACACCAAGGATGTACTTATTTCAATCATCATCTTAAATCAGATGCAGTCAGCCAAGTCATATAAGCAGCACAGCACAGAATATATTTTAATCATACCTGCCTATTGCTTTAATCTCTCTCTCTCTCTCTATGAAGAAGTTGGGATCATTATTATGAAGACGCACAATATGTCTTGTGTACTTCCGCAAAGAAACACTATAGAATGAACACATAAGCAAAAATGTATTTTGGTATTATTTCTAATAGGACTGAGACAATATATATCAGTACAATGACATATGGAATAAATGTCTTCCCTTCCTTAAACTTTCATTTTAAAGAGTATTAATTCGATAAAACATATTGTATGAGATGACAGCAGGGCTTTTTTTCCAAAAATTGGAAAGGGGCCTTAGCCTTTCATTTTGGGAAATTCAAGCATGATTTTGGCCCAATTGGGAAATTAGACAGACTTCAATGTACATCAATAAAACAATGGCAGTGTACGTATATACAGTATATAGAAGGGGCAGCAATTTAATTAACAAGTGAAACAGATTCAACATTCAAACTTTAACTGTTTAAACTTTGGCCAAATATCTCACAGAATTTGCACATATAGGCTTAGAGCCCTTTTTAACACTACTGTTAAAAACCGAGCTTGAATGTGTTAAGAAAACCTTTTTTTTGTCACCTGTAAGTTTTTACCAAAGACAATTATATAACATGTCAATGGATTTAATATTGAATGATGCTTACAAAAAATTAATTCCTTCGATTAACCCATTACCACACAATCCCTACTTTTGACACCCCTGAGAAAGAAACCTTTAGAAAACATTGTGGGAAAAGGAGAAAATGCTGGTTACCAGCATTTTCTCCTTTTCCAACAATGTTTTCTACCCTTCACAAAACAAATTTTAAATTTCTAGTCAGTTTCTACTCAAAATACAAGGAAAAAAAGCCCTGGACAGCCATAGCATCGCTAACCTAATTCTTAAAAAGACTATGTGTTAGATATACAAAAAAGGCACACACACGACAACTCAGTGTTGCAGTTACAGTTTCAGGGCCAAAGGGGTGAAGAGATTACTCATCTATACACTTCTGTTTTTACAGATGTCATACAGGTCACATTGATGTTTAGAAAGCTTAGAAAATACCCAAAATTGGCAATCAAAACTTCCCAAAAGTATCACCCCGCCTCGGTGGTTCAAAGCATGTCAGACTCGTGACCTGGTGAACTCGTGACATGTTCGATACCCGGTTGAGCCAAACTTCTTTCTGGCATATTTTCGCCTCTCACCTCTACTGACACATGTGAGAAAGGTAGACGTTGGCTTTGGTGTGTTAGCACTGGTGTGAGAAAGCCAGGAAACATATGCGAGTCACCAACTGCCATATGACCTTAGCTGTTAAAGTGGCGTTAAACCCCAATACAACGAACCAACCAATCCCAAAAGTATTGGGTATGATATGCTTTATACTACTTTAATCAATTCACCACTAACTAAACATGTAACAAACTTGTATGCAGGATGTGCAGTACCATGAAACATCATTATCAGCCTAGTTTTGTTGGTTTTTATTGTGTGTGAAAAAACACTTTATCCCACCCACAATCATCTCCAGTAGACAACTGGAAATGGAGAAACATCATCACGAATAAACTGGCAGTAAAATATAAAATACCCTGATACACATTCAGATTACGGGGATAAGTTTGAAATTTATGCTGAATTGCAAAGGAATGCAAATTTACCGTGGAAATACAAGTATTTTTGAAATTTATTGTCCGAAATTTTCAATATGCCGTCCAGGAAGAAGCGTCTGCAAAAGGCCCGCTTTTTCTTAGGCGCTTGTCATCGTGAATTTTACAGTCGTCAATAAGCGTCTCAGTAAGAATGATTTGATAAATATATCTTTAAAATCTATTATTTTACAGTTTTCATTTAAAATAGGTTCCGAAATGACCATTTCTTTCATGAAAATGGCTGTTTTGAAAATAATATTGAAAAAAAGAGAGAAAAAAAGCCGTAGTGTGCTAAAAAAGAATTACGGACGTTTCGTGCCATAATCCTTTCGCACCAGGCACTTCGTACCACAACTTAAACCATTTCCTACTACAATACTATTTCGTACAATAATCTTACCACTTCTTACCATAGTCTAAGTATTCCATACCATTTTTTGGTACCTATTATAAAATATTGACAAAGGAAAACTTTCGACATGACATTATTAAAGAAGAAAAAGAAGTGATTGCATACCTCTAATAAAACGCCCTCGTGTTTTACAAGTGCAACACGTTAAAAACAGTGACCCGTTTTATAAACTTAGATGCCAAATGTGCCCATTGATTCTGAGGCATTTATAGCGTTTTTAACGCCTAGCTCGATGTATATGAGGAGGTATCTATATGTATTTTAACAGGGAGAGGGCAACCCTTTAAACAGTCACTGTAATCGAGACAACAATCATTTGAAGCTCAGCTCACTTATGCCATTTTATATGTTATAACTTTATTCTACATCATTCTTTTAAATAATTAACAAGATAACATTTAACATAATATACTTACACAAATCAGTGCCTCGAATAGAAATAAGCATCCGAAGCCATCTTCTGTAAGACCGTCAACAAACAAAACGACGGGTGTTATGGTATAAAACACGCTCACTAAGACACCAAAACACGCACAAAACACCAGTATTTATTCTAAAAATACCGGTGTTTTAGTATGTAATACCCTAAAAACACGTGTCGTGTTTCTCAAAATTTACAGTGTAGGACTGAAAAAAGTAAATTGAAAAGTATCATGATTAGAAATAAATAATAAACAAACAGTAGAGAGTGAACATTTAAGATCTAAGAGTTATAACATTTCGAGTCGTTTTTCGATCGCATATTTGACGTAGACCGCGGTTTTTATAATAATGTTTTTGTCTTGGGGTTTTAGCAGTTCGGTAAATTTCAGATGGGCGATTTCGAAAATATACAGGCAAAAGGGAAAAAATCTCTGTCTAACTTCGTTATAACATGAGCATAAAAATAAAAAGTGATATGAGTCTTCAATATCTGTAGCGTTACAACAAGGACAAAATCTTTCAGAGCGGGGTACAGGGGGGGTGCTGTATATCCCAGTTTCAATTCGCAAGTTGAGTGATGAAAATCTTAGTCTTGTAAAATAAATTCTCATATCTCTTGATAAAATATCTAAATATGGTTCGTAACCAAATGTGTGTTTAATTAATGAATAGTCTATTTTGTACGGTACTCAGCCAATCTTGAATAAAACAATCTATTGCTCTTTGTTTAAAAACTTTCGGGAATTGTTGTTTACGACTTGATTGTATTATGTTCTGTTCTGTTCTGCTATTTAATTACAATATCTATAGTATCAACAATCCTTCTGAAAATGGCTTTTCATAACACTGTAAGAAAAGGGAAAAAACTGCTGTAACAAATTTCTACATGTCTCACGTTTTTTTTTTACCTTTACATGTCTCATTGATTAAAATATAGCTAATCAGACATAAGATTGCATATTCTGTGTAGACTATAGAATCATCAGCCTTGTCTTCAAAAGAGAAAGGCGTAATAAGCGAATTAAGGGTTCATCGACATTAACGCCTGTCTTTGATTAATCCCGCGTTACCGAAATGTACTTCCAGCATGTCGGCAAACATAAAAGCAAAATGACTGTCAACTCGTCAATATTGAGATGCACCCAATTCCTTTGTTCGACAAAAATATATCGTGTACAGTTACACAGATACAGGCCCTTATTCCGTGTTCTTAGAAAATCATGAACACGTCCGATGCACTCTAGGACAGTGGGATTCTCCGTGTTAAGATCATTGTGTTATTCAGTTTTGGAAAAAAGTGTATAGTTGAAGGAAATTCTTTCGAGGAAAATAAATGGGATATTTTAGCGTAAAAATGGTAGGTAAGTGATTATGATAACAATTCATTGCGATAAGCGTTTATTCTTTACCTGACAAAGAAATTCCAGACTAAGTTGAAAGCACTGATTCATGCAGATGACAAATTCAGGGTGGCCCAAATTAGCGACGAAATTTGTTCTTGATAGGCTAGAAACATTGAGGTAAAATGAAAACAGTGCCGGTTTCCGGTTGCAATTTCTCCTCTCCTCTCGATGTTGTTAAAAGCTTGATTTTCAGAGTCGTTTCAAGTGATGGGTAAAGGGTTAAATATTTATGAATTCTTGCTGAACTTTAAGCAACGTGAAGACCAAAAGAAGACGTTAAAACTTTTTGCGGGTTAAAACGGTTACAGATCATGTTATTGTCATTTTTGACGCAGTAAAATTCGATCATACTCGTATATAAGGAAAAAAAAGCGATCAGACTGGAACCCAGGCCTTCGGTACATTGTACTGATCAGAATTGTGATTTCAACTGATTTACCGTTTTCTTTTCACGGGTCTCCGGAATCAAAACTCGGCCACGCCGACGCGTAACAATAACCTAGTCATTGATCATAAAGTCAAGCACAACTTTGATAAAAGAAAATTATATTTCTTTGAAAGAGAACATTTTCTTTAAACATTTAATGATTCAAAGGAATTTATTTCATTGAAATTTTACTTTTCACAAAGACAGAATAAGGTTGTCAACAGAGGAAAGGGGTCTATCAGCGATTCGTCATTCAAAGAAGCTGTCTGATTGGTTAGTTCTGGGATCGTAAATTTACATATACGATTACACTGGTTAGTTGTCTATGCGGTGTGAAGTTGAAGTAGGTGCGAATGACGTCATGTTAGTAGCTTTCGATTGGCTTATAATATAGCTACGGTTTATTTGTTGCTGTAGCAACATGATTGTATCAATGAACTGATCCAAAGTATTTTGCATTTGTCAAAAACGATGCCTTTTACGAATTCGATTTCACTCCTTCTAGAAACTTGAAGATTCTTCTTGCTGTTCTGATTAAATTTACAATGGTCTCGACATTATTTTGTTCTAATGTACTCGAGAAATATCGAACTATTTGAAAGGCGTTTTGATAATGCTGCTCAGAGGCATTTTCAGCAAACTGCTGAGCGTTGACAAATGAAGGCGAGAATGAAAATCTCGCCTTCCAAAAACTGTAACACGGATAATTATATATAGAGGCATATTTTTGCCGTGAGATACAAGATAGTTATTGCGATAATTAAAGAGAATTATCGTGATAATACAAAAATTCCTGAAAATATTGTCTAGATAAAACTTTTCACGAAGAAAATATCGCGATAGTTCTACCTTTTATCACGGTCATTTTTTGCTTTCCTGTCCATAGCTGACATTCATTCTAACTATAATTAGATACGGTTTCGGAACATCTTCGTCTACAAACTCATGAATTCTCCCATTCATTGAATGGGTTCAAAGTGTTTGTAGAAGGCATTTCGGTTAGTCTGTGTGATCTAACAGACTTCTGTTCATTTCGAGGCTTGTCAAAATATACCAATTGAGCTACAATTATTTATTATTCGAATTGTCACTTACTGCAATTTTGTGAACTCAAAAACTACCGAGTTCATCCAAATGATAAATTTTCTATTTATAGATGTCGAAAAAAAGGTAGAACTATCACAATAATTCTATCTTGCATGTCAGCTTCGTTCACAGTTGAGAAATTTCGCGTTATAATATTAAGTTTATAGTGATCCTTTTTTATTAGAAAACTGTCCACTTTCTCTATAGATTTTCCAGGAAACTTTAATCGATCGCAATATTTTTGTAAAATTATAATGAAATCTATTTCATGTCTCCTGGCAGAAAGATGCCACCAGAGAAAATGAAGACCGTTTTTGTCCGTTTATAAAAAACGGTTCTTCATCAACACTATCTTCTAAGTATTTCAAGTAAGCCTAATAAACATAACTGAGATATTTTAATTTACTTCATGTTTAATTATCGTTAATAAGTTGATAATCAACGACCTCATGACAAATGTTGTAAGTACAGTCAAACTTCGGTCGCTGGAACCTTGGACATTTCGAATACCTCAGAAAACTGGAACAACGATCTTGGTCTCAGTAGTATTTTCTTGTTTTTTTTTTCACAATATTTTCGTAAGCTTTCTTCCACAAAAGTTATCTTCTTTTTCCATAATGTTCTCAAAAGATTTCTCCAAAAAGTTAGTTATTACTAAAGTTTGTTTGGTAAGGGTAAAAGGTAAGACTAAACCGAAAATCTTTTCACTGTGGTATTATTTACTAAGATGTTTGAATGACCCGCTAGGTGGTATTTTTCAAATACAAATCTACGTAAATGCGTTGTCTGTGTATGCCAAGTTATTCGAGGGTTCGACCTGTCTTCTACATGTATGACGCATCACCTGTGGCCGAATACTTGGAAAAAGTAAGACTTGTACCAAAGCTATTAGCCTATTACCAAAGCATATCAGAGTTGAAGGAATCGCACCAGGTAGCGTTTTGTTGAGTAAGCGTTTATTTCATTCTGAAATTCAAAATAACGGTTATTTTGAAAAGAAGTCCGGTTCTGTACGCAGACTGTCCAAATTAGATACATGTGTAATTGTAGAATGTCACCTTGCATTTATCTGGTTAGGCATTCCGGGTACAGAATCGAGCTACTTTTCAGAGCAACAACCGTAAATTTGAATTTCAAACTAAAATAAACGTTTTCCCATATAAACGCATCTTTGTGTGCCAAGATTACTGTAACATAATGCGTCTTATGTCTCGATCGTATAGTGGATTTTAGTACGTGAATTATAACAGACACACGAATCTGCTATTCTACGTGTTTATTAATTACGACACAAACAATCTACTCAAACATGATATTCAAACAAGAATCAGTTACTCAGTAAAACTCTTCTTAGTTGTTAAAACCAACTGTTCTATCATTCCAGATCTTATCACTTCATTTAGATGGTAACACATTCTGTCCTGATCTTAACCTTTTCTCTACAGAGATCTTAATTCACTCTCTGTCCTCACATCTCTCCCCCTGATCAAGCATCCTACACCACATATATAGGAAGCCAAAACACTCCCACTATCAATATCAATATTCATATTGCCTACCAGGCAAATAAGGTATCAACAGCCAAAATCTGAGAAAATTAGATTCTCTAAAACCACGCCTCCTCGGTCAGTCAAGAGTTCTTGGTATCTGACTTTTAGCTCATAATGTTACACATCTCCCTTTCTCAAGATATTTTGTCTACCTAGACATAATATCACACAAAAACAGTAACATTATGATGTATTCGTCCAATGGTCAAAATGGTTTCTAATACAATACAATATGAGAAAAGACGATACAAGTAACACCTCACAATACTTAATATTAATTACATCAAAATCAAAAACATCATCAGAAACCTCTACTCTTGAACAACGTACAGTTAATCATTCCCATCCAGATTAATTTACTAGTTTCTAGTCTAACTCATCACAGGCTGCTAGGGCAACTTGTTAAAGCTCCTTGATTCCAAGGACAAAACTGCTTTAACAAAACCATGAGGTTAAATCAATTATCTTCAACAAGAACGATTCAGAGCCTCATCGAAAAAAATACCCAATCCTTTATCACTAATTGTTAAGGCTTCCTATGTTAAAGGAAAAATACTGCCTTAACAATAAAACTATGAGACATAATTAATCTTTTTCCACCAGATTAATATGCTTTCTCATTGAACAAAAACCTTTATGGTCGTCAAGCTCCTTATTTTAAAGGTACCTACTGCTTTAACCATAAAACTATAAGGTACAAACAACATCTCAAATAACAATACACAATACAATAAAAGTCTAGAATCTAAACTTTCTTCAGAACCAACAAAGTCCATTGTGTAGTTCTGTTTTGGCAACACTGCCTTCTGGTTCGTCGACTACTTTGGAGGTGACTCGGTTTCGGTCCTCGAATGCAGCACTACGGCATTCCTACTTTTACGTAGCTCCAAGTCAAATGAACCATGTTTTCCTTGTTGAACCTTGCAATTTTCCAGCCAGCTATACATATCATTTTTTCTCTAAACTTGACAAGTATGATAGCTACTATTAAAAATTTACTACAATAACACTCATTCATGAAATTCCCATGAACTCATTTATTGACAAAAAATATCCTGGTATTTGTCAATCTTCAACTTGGCAATAGATTTCTCTGGTAGTATTTTTGCTTCAAAATCATAAGACCAACTTTGTTATTAATTCACGTGTTTTGTTTAGAAAGTCATTTTTCTTCTATGTTTGCTCCGCACAATATCATAAATCATATTCTTTTTGTGATCCTGTGATCAGAGTAATCAAACTTCAGATTAATTTCTCCTGTGGGTCGCCTTGTTGATATTCCGCAAATAATTGTTTTCCTTTCGATAACAAAGAAAAGTGAATTGAATAGGAATCTTTGTAAATACCATCCTGGCTTTGCGATTAGTTTCTTGGATAAAACAGAAATATGACATTTAGATTGATCATTTTGGAACGTCGTTCTGTCTCTATTTTCTTTACGATCAACCTACGTGCCTAGCTAGTGCCAATAAAATAGATTGGATTTCTGTCTCGCAGCACTTTATAAGTGAACTGTGATATTGGTTAGATGTTTTGTGGCTCATTAGCATAAATTTATCTTCTCAGAAATTTATGGCTAACTTAGCTTCTCGACCTTTAATGAGATGCAGATATTTCAGTTAGAATGATTCAGAGATATTTCTAAGTCAACCGCATACACCCTTTTACTCTAACATTTTACTTTAACTGGAAACAATGCAACCTAACAGTACAACATAATACAACATTTCACAGTTTCGTCCTTCTACCTCTGTGAAATAAAACCTATAGCAACATTAAACAATGTTTTCACTTAATACCTACACCAGATATACGAAACCTTTATCTGTGTACCTACATGATACTTCCTTTTACGCGAAATAACAATATTACGCTTCCAGTCAAAATTTCATATTTTTTTTAAATGAAAAAGATCGATTAGATGACATAGAAAACCCAAATATATGCCTTACTGGTCACTTTCGATCCAGTTTGTCTCATCATTTCTCTTCAAGGACAAAGACAACTATCAATTGGCAGTCTTAAAGGAGTTTTCCGATTCTGGAAGGTGATTCAGAACACGCCCTTCATAATTTTCCTATCCAATAATCTCTGTTTCAGCACATACAAAGGAATATTACAATAGGAGTTAGCTATAGTTATCCGATATCCATCTAATCTCTAACCCATTTCCCCAATGAAACTCTTTTCCGACTTTTTCTCACTACAACTGAACATTGATTCTAATAATACGCCTTATCAATTATTATTTTGCGCCGCTGTTGCACTTCTAGTGGCGTCCTGAAATTTATGCTGGACTCTCTTTCCTAATTTTCGTTTTAGAAGAATTTGAAATTCGACCAATCAACAAAAATTTAATTAATACCTGCAATTCTTTCAAGGAACCCCCTTGATGTTTAAATCCTTACACATGTAAATTTTACGACCCGTTTGCAAATACCTAAATATGTTCCCTCTTGCCTTATTTGGTTTTGGACAATCAAAGTTAAAGCATACAATTTTTTATGTAATCTGCTTCTAACACAAATTGAGAACTTAACTTCGCTTTTACCTGTCGCTATCTAAAATTTTAATTCGACCCCTTAATAGCTGCAAAATATCGGCAACCATTCCTATGGACTTCTGTAGTTGTTATTATTTTTTCTCTTTGCTCTGATAGCAACCTAGCCAACATATCATATTTTTCAATTGCCCTAGTATGGAAAAATGAAAATCCTTCTTGAATTATTTCTTTAAGATCTTTTCAATTTCCTAAGGCTGTAATAAAATCAGGCTGACTGGTAATATCATTTTGTATTGCAAGTTTCAATCAAAGAAAATGATGGTTACTCACAGTTCCCATTTACCGCAAAAGTTAGTTGACACAATAACACTGTTTCTTTTTTTCCCTGTTTCTGTCACTTTGTGAAAATAAATGGTTGTCAGTCCAACTTTACTAGAACATATTCAGCTGTGTCAGGTAAGGATTCTTGGGTTTCTCTGGAATTGTCCCATTTTCAGCAAAACTCCAGTATTTGTTCGCAGGTGTTAATGCATATGCATATCTTTCACAGTCTTAGAACAAATTATCGAATATGTTCCTAGATAAAACGTTCGGTGGAAAATCCAAATAATTTTGGCTTTGTTTGTTGGGTCGAGAGCTCCGGCTTCGGATCTACACTTTGGCTTCACTAGTGACGGAACAAAGATGTACCAATGTTAATCGAACACTGAGCGGCAGCATTTTTGTCCATGACAAAAAACTTCGGCAAAAGGGGCAGGCAACCAAAGTCATCTTAATTGTTTTTTAATTACGAGTCTTTCCCAATTTTCTGTCTGTACTTTTTGACGGCGGGGTTTTCTTCCCCACTTGTGCTTATGGTAGTTAAATCCAATTTTTTCTTTCACCGAAAACGATAGTCTAAGAGTCCCCTGTTCGTAACTTGGTGGATCACCAATCCTGGTCACGGCACCAAAATATATGGGTGATCATGTAACATAATGCGTCTTATGTCTCGATCGTATAGTGGATTTTAGTACGTGAATTATAACAGACACACGAATCTGCTATTCTACGTGTTTATTAATTACGACACAAACAATCTACTCAAACATGATATTCAAACAAGAATCAGTTACTCAGTAAAACTCTTCTTAGTTGTTAAAACCAACTGTTCTATCATTCCAGATCTTATCACTTCATTTAGATGGTAACACATTCTGTCCTGATCTTAACCTTTTCTCTACAGAGATCTTAATTCACTCTCTGTCCTCACATCTCTCCCCCTGATCAAGCATCCTACACCACATATATAGGAAGCCAAAACACTCCCACTATCAATATCAATATTCATATTGCCTACCAGGCAAATAAGGTATCAACAGCCAAAATCTGAGAAAATTAGATTCTCTAAAACCACGCCTCCTCGGTCAGTCAAGAGTTCTTGGTATCTGACTTTTAGCTCATAATGTTACATTACGATCATTACGTGGATCTTACCTTAGCTGATTGAGCCCAATTTCGAGATGCTTTCGATGCCCCCTCTATTGGATGCTGGTTATTACACCTCTTTACATCATATTTCTAAAAGCCAATGAAATATCGTTTTACAAACCGCTTACGAATACAATTATTTAATATGAAGCGATAAGCAGACATCCATGTGCGTTTCCATGTTTACCTTCTATTGGAAAGGTCGCGACCTTATTCTATTTCTATCAAAGATGAAATGCTATGAGCGATTTCATTCGTTGCAGTTAGAGCTGGCTGCATCCAATGAAAAAGTGTATCGGAGGAATGTAAAAATCAAGCTCGATCCGCCAAGGGTAGAGTAGCGTAGTGAATCTTCAGCCTTGGCTTGCGAAGATGATATAAACGGTACCTAGTACGATTGATTCAGCTATGGTCAGGTAGCATGTAAACTATGCACCCGGCATTTGTAAAAGCAGCCCCCACTATGGAAAGCCATGGTTGTCTTATATCGTTCTTTTACAGTTCATTGTACAGTTGTATTAATATATGGCTTGATTACAAATATATAGCAAATAATTAAAAGATGCTTATTTGGAAACTACTTTCATTATATTAATCCATAATATCAATATCTTTTGAATGAAATTAATTTTTGTCTACGAAAGTAGACGATAAGCACGAATGGGTACATGTAAATATCTGTTATAGTCTTTATCAAAAGTAAAGTTACATCCAGCAAATGTCACTGTTACACTCATAGAATATGTTTTAGGCCACAAAAATCCTTCCTTAAGCGTTTCTGTTTATCTAAACATCTAATACAAAATACCAACATGTGACTTTGGTAACATACTTCAACAGAAACATTTGCTAGTATCACAACCAGAAGTAAAAGAAATTCAACTTTATTCAGTATGTTCTACAGTGTGATTTTTAGTCATCTTAAACAAATAGTAAACCTTAATGTAGTCTACATCAGTAAAAAGTCCTAAACGTCAGGTGAAATTCTTCAAACATTTCCAGTGAATGCCCATGTCACGTGTAGAAAATTAGATTTTCTCTGAAAAGTGCACATCTTACTTTTGAACAGTGATGCATTCTTATCAAACTGATGTTGTCAGGTACTCTCTCTCTGAGGACCTCTTCCAGACCCCTTTGTCTGCAAAGGCTAACGAATTTGTCTTTTAGCAAAAGCAAAAGACTCCATTTTCAGCGATGTTCCTATGCAAATCAAGAGGATATGAATGGCCAGTGTGTTCAGGTGCCATATTTGTTGCCTAACCTTTCTGTATTTGTCTACATGAGGTGCACTGTCACTAAGGTGAACGCATTTGACCAACATATCCAATCTGTCTCATCTGATACCTACGGTGGCACAAAAGTGACATGGAAGATATATTTTATACTACGTGCGCACGCAGTAGCTAATACGTGCGCACGTATTAGTTATTACGTGCGCACGCAGTAGCTAATACGTGCGCACGTATTAACTAATACGTGCGCACGCAGTAGCTATTACGTGCGCACGTAATAACTAATACGTGCGCACGTATTAACTAATACGTGCGCACGTATTAACTAATACGTGCGCACGTAATAGCTACTGCGTGCGCACGCAGTAGCTAATACGTGCGCACGTATTAGTTATTACGTGCGCACGTAATAATCCACCAATCAGAATCATGAACGGAAGCCATTGTTTCAAGATGGAAGTAGACATTTATTGATTGTGAATAGGCCTCAAACCGTCACGCGTTGTTTATCGCGTTGCATTGTGGGATTATTTGGGGGGAATCTTGGATTGCAATAATTATGGTGGACAGAATAGTGAAACTATGAGAAGAAGATATAAAAGGCGCCGTACTACCTGATCCAGTTGTTGAGGACAACGATGCAAAGGATCTCGCAAGAAGGCTGAATTGTTGAGGCTTTGCGGCGAACACAAGTTGTTCAAAAAAGAGATTTACTAACAGGTAAATTAAGAGAAATATCTTGCCGACTAGCGCGACGAGCTGTGACTCTGAGCGAGTTTGAATCGCCGTCCTTATGTTTTCAGACATCGCCCATATAGACTGATTATACACTAAACTATTTATCATGCATCCAAAGCCTAAGTTGTGGATATTCTTTTGAAAGGGAATTCCAATGGTTACGGGTCCGTAACTTTGATGTTTTGGCCTACGATTCGGGGTTCCCCTAAGATCCATTTTCTTCTATGTGCTGGCGGTTTTTAGCTCCACTTGCCGAAGGCCAGCGAGCTATTGTCATGGCGTTGTGTCGGTCGTGCGTCCGTCCGTTCGTCCGTCCGTTCGTTCGTCCGTGCGTGCGTCCGTAAACTTTTTCTTTAAAAAACTTCTCCTCAGAAACTATTGCATGGATTTTTACCAAATTTCACAGGAATGTTCCTTAGGTGGTCCTCTTTCAAATTCCTTCAAATAACTGTGTTCCATGAATAATTCTGGTTTCCATGGCAACCAAAGTAAAAAACCTTTAAAAATCTTCTCCTCCCAAACCACTTATTGGTTAGCATCACTATTTTGCAGGAATGTTCCTTAGATAGAGGTCTACAGAATTCCTTAAAAAAAAAATCCATCAAAAAACACGGCTTTTATGGGAACCTCATTTTCCTTTTATGGTTTAAAGTAAAATCTTTGAAAAATTTCTTCTCTCAAACTGTTTGTTTTGATTTCATTGTTGTATTGCAGGTTAGTTCCTATGGTGGTAAGTCTTTACCATACAATCCTGACTTTTAATGACCCTAAAGAAGAACTCTTTGGAAAACACTCTTGGAAAAGGAGAAAATGCTGGTAATCAGCATTTTCTCCTTTTCCCTCAGTGTTTTCTACTCCATCAAAGAGAGAAATCATCATTTCATCAATGTTTAATTTGTTGTCTGCAAATGCTTTCAGTTTGGTCACATCCCAAATATTGTCGTTTGGTAAAGAGTTAAAGATGATTGCTTTACATAATCTATAATCCTTTTCATATAAAACAAGAGAACCTCTGCACTTTGATTAGTTCTGGTAAAGGTTTGTTGACCTACTGGTGACCTAGTACAAAGAGGGACAGGGCTTTACTGTTGTGATAAGGCATTTTGTTATCCAATCAAACTGATCCCTGACAAAGAAGACTTTAGAAAAGATTGTGGGAAAAGGAGAAAATGCTGGTAACCTTTTCCCACAATGTTATCTACCCTTCACAAAACAACTTTCAAATTTTCAGTCACTTTTATTTTTTCATCTACAAATGCTTTCCATTTGGACAACCCTAAAATGTTGTCGTTTGGTAATGAGTTAACTATAACCAGACGACAAAATTTTTATAACTGGCCATAATTGAAAGATGTTGCAGACAACATAAATCTTCAAATTAGTAAAACTTGTATCAAAAAGGGTAGAAATTATTGTGTAAAACTAAGAAAATGCAGGTTACTTTTATTTTCTTCTTTTCTCACAATGTTTTTCATAGCCTTTTTTCTTAAAATGCAGTAATGAATGGTAATTGTTAAAAATTTCTCTTCACCGTTACAGAAAAATCAGGCCTGTGGAGCGATACAGGCGCTCAAGCGCCTCTAGTTATTTTCCACAAGAATATTTTCTGTATGTGGTCTAAACCAATGTGGAAAAAGATGACTTCAGCATATGCAAACTTAAGCAATATGCACTAGATTCCCATTCAGCTGTAATTAATAAATTTAACACCTGTAAACGGCATTTATTAATGATTTATTTATTTATAAATATATCTAAATATAGGCTAGCATACTTATAACTTGAAAAGCCTATCACATAGAAGCTAAGACTAGTAACATTCTACACTTGATGTACAGAATAACTTTTAAAATATTGTGCATTGTTTGATATTTCAGGGTGAAAGATCTTCAAGAGAATGGACTTTCAAAGTTTGTTGTTGACCCGGATGGATCAGAATGTAGTCAGAATGTGTTAACTGAGGCAGACTGCGGAATCCATAAAGATATTAATTTTCCACTTCCATTACTGAGAAACTGGACAACAAATATGGGTTCTATTCCAAGAGGTTTCAACTATGCTTGCATAGTTGACTATCTAGTTAAAAGAAAATTAATGATAGTTCATGCTGCAGACTCTGACATTGAAGACTCTGTTACGATCACAGATTTACCTGTTGCCCAGAAACCACTGAGGAAAGGTTTTAACTTTTTTAAATCTGGTCATATAAGTGATGTAAAATTTAATAAACTGGAAGACTACACACATGTCAGCGGAATGGTGTTGTCATCATACAAGAGCAAGACATTTCAAACAGATTTAGTTTTAAAAAACAGCACTGGTGAAGTTATGAAAGGAAAGTACAGATTTATGTGCAGCAGGACTTGGAGGAAAGTGCAATCATATAGCCATTGTACTTTTTGGCCTATTGGACTTTCAAGAATCTTTAAATGATGCACCAGAAAGCTGCACTTCCAAGGAACAGAAATAGCACCTGCCTTCAAGAAAAGCAAGGAAGCTAACCAAACCCATAAAAACAGGTATTTTTTTTTACATTGTCCAGTTGTGATAAAAAATCTATAAAATGTCTTTGATAGGGTAGAAAACAATGCGGGAAATGGAGAAAATGCTGGTTATCAGCATTTTCTCCTTTTCCCACAATGTTTTCAAAATGCTTCTTTGTTTGGGTTGTTTAAAGTCAGGATTGTGTGGTAGAGTTAAAATAGAGGTCTTGTGCATTTTCATTATACAATGTACAGTACTACAACAAACATCAGAAGCTTTCCCCATTTGTTCTGAAAATTTGTGACATTTGTGTGATGCTTTGCATCGCTTTCGAAGTGTATTTATAATGTTTGCTGTCGCTTTCGACAATTTTTTTTTCATTTTATATTTCTCATGTGACCAGAAGGTCTGTTGTTGGGACTTGAAACTTTGAACCACAATCAGTGTGACCACAATACCTCACAGGTCTGAGATTACAAGCTTTAACCACTGAGCCTCACTAACCCTGTTATGCATTTGGAAATAAACTTGGACTAAGAATGGAAACCAAAATGTTTGGTGAACAAAAGATCCATGCTAATCAAACTGTGTTCTTTTAACATTTTTACAAAAAATCTGATTCTCCCATTTCAGGTGTTCATGTTGTCCAAAAACATGTATTTGGACGCTCTGTATGACGAAAAAGACCTCTTGAAAACTATGATGGGTACAGTGTACGAATGAAAAAGGCCATCTTAGATACCACTGCCTTAAAAGAAGACTTGAAGCAATTACTTCATGAAAAAGGCTTGCTGATGGTAAGCACTAAAATTTCAACATTGATGAAAACCATTCTTGGAGCTTCTTTGAAATAAGTAACATTTACATGCAGTGTCTTTTTCATTGTTGAAAATAATCACAGGGACAGCACTGTGCCAATCTTTCAGGTGGTTGACAAATGTATTCTTTAACATTTACGTTGACTTTTGTCAACATTTACAATGCTGAGTAAACATGATGAACTTCTTTCAAACATTGTGCAAGGTTGTTTCAACCATAACCTGTAGTAAGGTATTGGACAATATAGATCAAAGATTAGTCTGCATGCTCTGTGTAGTCTGATCTTGATCTGCACTGATGGTAAAAGCAAGTTTACTTGAATTTAGCATTGTGAAGGTTAGAATGAAAAGCAAAGGATAAAAAGGATAAAAAATAACCCAACATACATGAAAAACTATTTAATTCATTTTCTTCAGATTCTTAACTCAAGCACTGATACTGCTAGTGAAGGTGAAGAAGAGAGGATTAATACTCATCAACTTCCAGAGGAAATAGTTTGTCAAAAACTTAAGATATTTACATATAAGACTTTATCTTATAATTTTTTATCAACAACCTCAGTTTAACTCATCACAAAAGGACAATATCTTAGGCTGGTCCAAATCGATAGCAATTGCAGACAACAAAATAATAATGACTGAAAATTTGAAATATGTGTTGTGAAGGGTAGAAAACATTGTGGGAAAAGGAGAAAATGCTGGTAACCAGCATTTTCTCCTTTTCGCACAATGTTTTCTAAAGGCTTCTTTCTCAGGATCGTCGAAAGTAGGGATAGTGTGGTAATGGATTAAATTACCTCAGTAAGAAAGTTAACATAAAGTTCTGTTAACTCCTTACGGAACAACAAAGTTTTAGACTTGTCCAAATTGAAAGCTTTTGCAGATGACAAAATTAATGTGACACAAAAAATGAAATTTAATTTGTGAAGGGTAGAAAACATTGTGGGAAAAGGAGAAAATGCTGGTTACCATGTTTTCAAACAACTTCTGTCTCTGGAGTCCTGAAAACCAGGGATTGTTTGGTAAAGGGTTAAAGACATCAAATCTTTAAGCAAGCAACATTTTTCATCTGCAATATTTTACATTAGGTTTAGTAAAGAAAGAAAAAGGTTGATTTTTTTCCCAGCAGGGTCAAAAACAATGTGTGAAAAGGATGAAATGCTGGTTACCAGCATTTTCTCCTTTTCCCATAGGGTTTTCTAAAAGGTTTTTTTCTCAGGGTCATTAAAAGTCGGGATTGTGTGATAAAGAGTTAACTTGAAAGCAGTCGATAAATGATAACAGCTAATTTATTGCCCTTATAGGTCACAGAGGCACGACAGAAAGAAATCAAAAAGCAAACTCATGGACAAGCAAATAACCCATTGTGGTTCAGGCACAAGAAAGGCAGGATTACAGCAAGCAAGGCGAAAAAGTTTGTCGGAAAGGGAAATATTGGAACCCTAGTTAAAGATATTATTCAGATAAGAAAACCAAAATTGACATCCATTCCAGCTGTCAAATATGGGATAGATAATGAAGTTGTTGTCGTTAAATACAAGCAGCAGAAAGCAGCACAAGGTGTAAATATAACAGTCTGTGGGTGTGGTTTGTTTGTTGATTTGGAATTTGGGCAGCTTGCTGCTAGTCCTGATGGCCTGATTACAGATCCTTCAGAGAAAGATCCACATGGATTGGTTGAAATTAAGTGCATTTATTCTTGTAGAGATATTTCTCCTAAAGAAGCCATTGAAAGAAAAAGGTCTTCTAGCCAGTTTTCACTTAAAGCATTTGGAGAAACAATCATTATGAAAGAAAGCCATTCTCAAAAAGTTGTTGGACTTCCACACAATGAACATTGTACCTACTTTGGTAGCTCAGGGGTTTTATAAAAAAAGGATAAAAATAGGTCTTGAGTGGTAGAAAACATTGTGGGAAAAGGAGAAAATGTTTCCATTACTTTTTCCTTTTCCTACAATTTTTTCGAAAAGCCTTCTTTCTAAGGAGTGTTAAAAGATGGGATTGTATGCTATGTGTTAGAACAAAGAATTTGCATTTAACCCTCTACCAAACAATCCCTGGTTTTTACGACCCAGAGGAAGCAGCCTTCTGAAAACATCGCAGGAAAAGGAGAAAATGCTGGTAACCAGCATTTTCTCCTTTTCCCAAAATTTTTTCTACACATCTAAAGTAAAGTTCCAGTTTTTGAATCACGTTTATATTGTCGTCTGCCGAATTTGGACAAATCTAAAAATTTGTCGTTAGGTAAAACCTAGAGCACTTGTGAGAAAATAGAAACTACTGGTAACCAGCATTTCCTCCTTTTCTCACAAAGTTTTCTAGAGCTTTCTTTCTTATGATAATCAAAACTCAAGGTTGTTTGGTAATGTGTTAATTTAAGATGTCCACAATGTCTACAATTATGCATTTTTTCTTCCATTTAAGACTTTCACTGATAAACATAATATATATTATGTAAAAAAGACTAAGGAAAGTTGACACATAATTTATTTTACTAGATGACAGAATTGTAGACTTACTCACTTTGAAAGCATTAGCAGATCACAAATAAAATGTCAATGAAATATGAAATTTGTCTCTCATCTAAAGAAAGGAAACTTGGAAAGGGAGAAAATGCTGGTTACCAGCACTTTTTCTATCTTTCCACAATGTTTTCAAAAGTTTTTTTATAGTGAAATGCTTAATTCAGGACTGTGTGGTAATAGATTGAAATTCACAACACTTACTCACCATGTTTATAAAATGTGCCATTTTAATAAAAAATTTTGAAATTTAGTAATTGTTACTTCTTCAAAACATTTGTCCTGATGAAAATGGAAATAAAATGTAAGTGAAAAATTTAGACTCTGGTTAGCCTGCAGTCAGATTTATGAAAGTGGATGCTTTTCCCTTTTCCAGAGAAACCTTTAATAGCTAACATTCGTTTTACTGACATGTAATACGTGGGTAAAAATGGAACACATTTGCACAGAAAGATTAATTATTAACCCTGTCCCAAACGACAAATTTTAGACTCTTCTCAATTGAAAGGGCTTGCAGACGATAATTTTAAGTTTCACTCATTACAAGCAATTTCTCCTTTCCCACAGTATTTTCAAAAGATTTGTATGGCAGACAAGTAAAAACCAGAGCTTGTTTG
Organism: Tridacna crocea; assembly: GCA_943736015.1. Lineage (NCBI taxonomy): Eukaryota > Metazoa > Mollusca > Bivalvia > Cardiida > Cardiidae > Tridacna > Tridacna crocea. Next base: position 26,723,548 of record OX031069.1, read on the forward strand.
GGAAAGGGTTAATTAAAACTTAAAAGTTTTCAAATGCATTATTTCCAAGAGGAGTTGACAGTTGGCATTGCAGGATAAAGGTTCAAATCTTTACCAGACGACAAAATTTCAGACCTTTGTCAAAATTGTATCTGCAGATGACAAGTTCACTTTGTTAAATAATGACTGCTCTGCATTCATAATTCTGTTGAAAAGTACGTGTATCATCACCATTTTGTTGGATGAGTTCAATACCATTCTAAGTGCCTATACAATGTACATGTATAGGCACTTAGAATGGTTCTGCACTCACTCATCAATTTACTCAGAGTCCTTATCTACTAATGGGGGCCAAAATAAAACCAACATTACACACAACTGGAAGATGTGATTAATGTGCTTCCAAAAAGTGATAGGCACTTTAAAAGACAAAATGACCCACTGCTTCAAGCGCCCCGTGAGCCTTTCAACATGAATTCTGACAAGAGCAATAGAAACAGATTCAACAAGATTCTGTATTTGCATTTGGTCTTTATTGCTCAAGAAATGTGGCGTTACAAGTCTAATTTTATGTTTTGCAAGAGACTCCCGTCCTGTAAATCCACGGTCTGCCATGATGGCATCTCCCACCTGAAGTTTTTCAACCAATCCACTATCAAAAATTATCTGATTGTCAGAAATAATCCCTTCGAAAAGATCTGAAACGAATGTCGGAATTCCATTTGGACTTATACCAATGAGGTCTTTCAACGTGTTGCAACTCTTGTACGTGGAGTAAGTTGCTGCCTGTACTTCAAAGTCAGATGGTCTTTCCAGTGATATTTCTGTACAGTCAATTATAATCTGTACATCCTGGTAAATTTCCTTGAATATATTTGGACTGTTACGCCTTATTTTTCCCCTTGACATCCAAATGTCTAAACTACACAAGACACTGTGCATAAAGTTCACCCATGTAATAAATATGCGTGACACATGGATTTCACTAATACCAAACCTCTCTGCCAGATCCAAGTTGGCAGAGCCTTGCCTTAGTTTCACTAGGGTCATGAACATTTCATCCATTGGAATAAGTGTTCTCTTTCTGCCACATTTCAAACTGTCTCCATCTTTAGTGGTTGAGTTATTTGCGCCCCAGTACTGTAAACATTTTGCCTCCTGCTCCAGCATATTATGATAGAATGTCATCAAAGCCTGGTAGGAGTAAAATCCTGTCCAAAAACCTAATGTCCGAATCACTTCCCTCAAACCTTTTTAGGAAAAATCTGTCATAATGTCTTAACTCAACCACACAGTCCAACTGCTCTTCCACATTCATAAGCAATTTGGTCACAACAATCAGCAGGGCTTGTAATTCCCTTATACTGTTTGGATCGGGGTCAGAATCTTGGGAGGATAATTTGTTTAGAATATTTTGGAGCAGCTGTTGAAGTTTGTCTTTTACTATTACCGTACTACCCTTTTGGTTTTTGCAGGCTTTTTCCTGAAATACAAAATTATGATTTGGAATATAATAGTCTTAAAGGCACAAGTCTTTTTGACTTGATTTTGTTCCTTAACCCTTTACTCCATAGATACTCATTTCTACTCATTGCTTGCAGGAGCCTATGGAAAACATTGTGGCAAAAGGTGAAATTGCTCGTGACAAGCAATTTCACCTTTTGTCACAATGTTTTCTATGCTGTCAAAAGGTAACATATACACATAAGAAACGGCTTCATCCTTGTTGTTATTTAGGGTCAATTAGAGATACCACAGAAATGCCTTATGGGGTAAAGGGTTAACCAGCTGTTTTTTTAGGTATTTGTTCATCTTGCCAAAGCAAAGAATGCAGGTCTTTTATGAACCTATCAAAAACTGAGGAGTGAAAAAGGGAGAAAATGCTTGTGTTCTGTATTTCCTCCTTTTTCCATACTTCTTTCTCCTGTAGGAGAAACAAACTTCATACTTTTGATAACATTTGTAATCTGCAACCAAAACTAAAACTTTGTACGATGCTAGGGCTCTGAAATGCTATGCTACAGTCTTGCCAGTTTTTCTCAACCACAATGCAAGATAACATCATGGGTTATAAATGTTACAAAATTTATTCTAAATCTTAAAACATTGACAATTTAAAGTTAACTTTGGGAAAAGACAAAAATACTTGTACCAGTAACCACAAAGTTTTCAACCCTACAAGATGCATATTTTGTGTAACATTTTAACTGTTATTTACAGACTCTTTCATAAAAATTTCTTGCCTGGTAAAGAGTTAAGAAAAAGACAATATTATAACCTGAGCATTTGGCTGTCCGACTGTCTCTAACAACAAATGATTTTCATCTGCGATTGTAGATTCATCCAAGCTTACTGTATATGATGTTCTCTCCACATTTAAGGTACTGATATTTGCCTGAAATAGACAATACAGTATGAAAAGAAAAAAATTACACCTTCATGTGGACCAAAAGATAGTGGAGGCTCCGAGTTAAAGCGTCACTGGATACACTATGTTTTTTATTGGAGTGTCCTGGGCAAGACACTTCAGGGCACCAGCCTTGTACTACAGAAACCCAGGAAATACATGAATATGTGATACCAGTTAAACAATCCTTCAATCAAGTAAACTACACCATCAAGATCAAGGGTAATATTTTAGACAAAATATTGTGAAATAGCAAGAGACAGACTGAATCCTTTCAATGTTAGGCCAGTGGACTACCCTCTTTAAACTAGTCCTAATTCAAAGCACTTGCAGATGACAAATTAAAGGTAACTAAAAAATCAAAATTGTTTTGGGAAAGGTGGAAAACCTTTTGGGAAAAGGAGAATAATTATGCCGGTAACCAGCATTCAAAATCTTTCGACAACACCCCTTCCAAGCGCGGATCCAGATATCTTTCTCAGGGGGGGTCCCACCGAAAACACACTTGTCTTATTATATGATACTTTGGTTTACGGATTTCAGTGGATGTAAGCCGTTTACAAGAAAAGTCAACGTTTCCAGTTCTAACCATGAGGAAGTCTCCACATTTAGAACCTTTCTTTTTTAAAGTTATGGCTGTATTTTACATAAATGCTGTGCAATATCAAACCAGTACCATTTCACGAATCCGGCAACCGCATTATTGCCAAAATTCCAGGGGTGTCCGGACCCCCAGTCCCCCCCTCTGGAGCCGCCCATGCCTTCGTTGGGTCGTTACAAGGTAGGATTGTGTGGTAAAGAGTTAAGCCAATACCAGCTCTTAACAACCATACGGAAGAAGCATTTTGAAAACCAGATGGGAAAAGGAGAAATGCTGTTAAACAGCATTTTCTCCTTTTCTCACAATGTTTTCTATAGGAGTGGCAACATAAATCATCATTTGGTATGATGTGTTGTCTGCAAATGCTTTGAATGTGGTCCATTTAAAAACTTTGTTGTTTGGTAAAGAACTAAGCTGATTTGCTGTTAGTTTGTTTGATTGAACTTTAATCTTAGTAAGTTACGGGTTGTGATTTTAACCCTTGACCAAACAACAGACAATATTTGACACATCCAACTTTGCCGATGACATATTTGTCACTGACAGGTATGAAAACATTGTGGGTTAAGGAAAAATTGTTGGTTACTATAATCTTTTCAAAATGTTTCTTTCACATGGTCGTTTTAAAGTCGGGCTCGTTTGGTAAAAAAAAAATGATTGGTTGGTTGTTGTCCAAAATATGCATCCATTTGCATCTATTGATTTAAAAGAATATGGTATACCTGTGTATCAAAAAGTCTTTTTCTCATCCTCTTTTCTCTTGCTGTACTTCCGTCTTCACCAGTTTTCTGTCTTTTCCTGTAAGACTGAGGCTGAACCATTTTGAATGATCTGAATTTCGGTCTTGCAGGGTCAGATCTGTTGTTATACGTGTAAATTACTTTCTCCCAATCTTGCGACCTTGGAAAGATTGTAGGACAAGAGTCATCATATGTCTTGCGTCCATTAACAAAGTGGAGACTGCACACGCTGGTCCATTGAGACTCAGTTCGCAAGTTTTCGTTCCGAATCAGCCTTATCCAAGTCTATCTTTCACCCGTTCCTTTCTTGGGAAGCCGATAAAAAGGTAGGTTACCTTTAGATTCGGCAGTACACAAAGGAACACAATAATTTACTCGAGGCATGGTGAAAATGCAGCGCGACTGATATTTGTTTACCAGAGTGACATCATAGGGGTAGAGGTCTGATTGGTCGATTAATACGTGCGCACGTAATAGTTATTACGTGCGCACGTATAAGTTAATACGTGCGCACGTATTAGCTAATACGTGCGCACGCAATAGTATTACGTGCGCACGTATTAGTTAATACGTGCGCACGTATTAGCTACTGCGTGCGCACGTAATACTATTGCGTGCGCACGTATTAACTAATACGTGGGCACGTAATAACTAATACGTGCGCACGCAATAGTATTACGTGCGCACGCAGTAGCTAATACGTGCGCACGTATTAACTAATACGTGCGCACGTAATACTATTGCGTGCGCACGTATTAACTATTACGTGGGCACGTAATAACTATTACGTGCGCACGTAGTATAAAATATATCTTCCATGTCACTTTTGTGCCACCGTAGATACCATTCGCTATTCTGTTCTTGCAAACATTTTCAGCACAACTCTGGTAAAGCTGTCTGGTTGGAACCCATCTACAACCAGATATCAGCAAATTTGCACTGAATACTTGAATCTCTATTAGTAATGTCACAAAAAACTGGCATTGTTCTGTGAATTATGATTTCAATCACATAAGCAATGTAGAACAAATAAAAAAATCCATCTACAAATTGGGAAAGCCTGTCCGTATTCTATGCTTGGATTGTGAGAGATGAGCCTGCCATTATGTTTCTGAGCTATGTCAAGGTCATTGGAAAGCATGGAAAAGGGATATCTTCAGTTATCTCATATTCTTTTGTGCCTGGATTGACTTCAATGGCATAGGATGATAAAGTTGCCTATAAAATTTGTAAAAGATGCAACACTAACCATTTATTGCCACATAATTCATTTTAGAAACTGATATAATTGCCCTATAACATTTGTGTATGTTCTTGTAAACTCACACTCTCCTGCTAACATTGAGATCACTTCATTCATTTTGAATTTCCTTTAGCAAAAGTAAAATAATCAAGTTACTGCAAATGAAAGTAGGCGTACCCTCTCGTTCCTACTTTCTACTTTTGTAGACAAATCTTTACAAAGTCATTACCAAATGTAAATTTGATTTTGAAACATTCTTTATCAACAAGCATGCAGCTTAGAGGTTCAGTAATGAAAACATTCTGTGAAAGAAAACATTTTTATTGAGTAAACATGAAAAAATACATTATTTTTCTCTATTTGGCATCTTCCATTTTTCAACAACCAAAATCACCTATTTCCATGAGTAAAATCTAGTTTGTCTTACACTGATCTGCATTTTCTCAAGTATATTTGCTAATTAGGACTTATCAAATGTTTATTAAGGGAATGAATATCACATTTCATGAATACACTCATGTACTTATCAGTACCTGGCCAAAGAAAGAGAATGTCTACAAAAGTAGACAATAGGCATAAATGGGTTAAGATAATTACATGTATTTGTCAATCGATAAAAAATTAACTCATACATAACAATAATATATTGTTTTTTAAAACTTTTGACAAAAATCAAGTAAAATAAAAAAAATCCGGCATAAATGGGTAATCTATAGTAGCATTATATAATATCATTTGAATAATCTATTAAACGGAAACTCCTGTGTTAGAAACATTCAAATCATGTATTGATCCAACTGTCTTTGAATAGCGCGGATTCATCAATATCTTGGGACGGCTGTCATTATATTGTCATTATATTGAACCAAAGTGGCATATATCGTTTGGATTCATTAATATATTGAACTAAACTATGTTTATATCAATGTTTGTCATTATAATGAACCTAAGAGGTATGGTCTGGTTTGATTTCATCAATATTTCGAACCAAACTGTGTTTATATAAATGCATTTATCATTACATTGAACCAAAGCAGCATAAATGGTTCGGATCCATTAATGTATTGAATCAGACTGTGTTTATATCAATGCATTTGTCATATTGAACCAAAAAACATGATATGGTTGGATTTCATCAATATGTTGAACCAAACTGTCTTTACAATAATGCATTTGTCATTATATTGAACCAAAGAAGCATGGTCTGGTTTGATTTCATCGATATTTTGAACCAAACTGTGTTTATTAATGCATTTGTCATTAAACTGAACCGAAGCAGCATTATTTTCTGGATTTCATTAATGTATTGAACCGAACTGTGTTTATATCGATGCATTTGTCATTATATTGAACCAAAGCAGCATGATGATTTGGTTTCATCAATATGTTGAACCAAAAGCCGTGTTTATATTAATGCATGTGCCGTTTTTTTTTTAACCAAAGCAGCATGGTATGGTGATTTATAAATATAATGAACAAAAATGTGTTTATATTGATGCATTTGTTCTGATATTGAACCAAGGAAGCATATATGGTTTGGATTCATCAATATACTGCACTAAACTGTGTTTATATCAATGCATGTGTCATTATATTGAACCAAAGAAGAATGATATGGTGTAGATTCATAAATATGATGAACAAAACTGTGTTTATATTGATGCATTTGTTCTAATATTGAACCAAAGAAGCATGATGTGGTTTGGATTCGTCAATATATTCAACCAAACTTAGTTTATATTACCACATTTGTCATTATATTGAACCAAAGAAGCATGATATGCTTTCATTTAGACCTGATATTAAACCAAACTTCCTTTATATTATTCCAAATGACCACAATTAATTTGTCGTCTGCAAATGCATTCAGCAGGGCCCGTATTGACCAAACACTCTTGAGATAGTCTTATTGCCCAAGGTTTTCTAAATTTGCCGGCGTGGTAACTGCCAGTTTTCACTCAAATTCGGCCGGTGGGAGCTCAATGGCAGCTCGGTGGCAGGTTCAATCGGCAGGCGGCATTTTAGACGCCGCCGCTGAAGTTTTAAGAAAAAGTTAAAATTCTGTCTGTAACTGGCGGATTTTTTCCAATTTTTCCTGTCGTCAGGGCTCCGGGCGGGCGCATTTCGTAGTCGCGCAGTGAATGTCAAGCAGCAGATGGGCTGCAGCGCGATTTTTACTCGGTCGTCACGGGGTTCGTGGGCCTTCAATCTTCGGCCGGCGATCGGTAGCGACTAACTGCCACTCTCCAGCATCCGGCCTGCTACCTTTATGCTATCGATAGGTCACCGTGCGATTTCAAAATATCTGCCGGCGGCAGGGCGAAGATTGAAAAGCAGATGGAAGGCGACTGTCGGTGTTGGTAGGTAGCTGGATGGCGATCTGCCGAGTGCAGACTCCTGGGCCCCTGAATATAAATCCGAGGCTATTCATAATAACATATTATCGTCATGGCGATTCTAACAGCACCATAGCGACTCAGAGACTTGCGTATTGCTGGGTTGGGCTCTGGTCTCTTGCGCTTCGGTGCTGGCGCTTTATCCTGCCCCTTGCCTTTAGGGGGCAACTTGTTGGAAGGAAAAACTTCTTAAGAATTAGATCTATTTATCTTGTGGTTGATAATAATGATGAACACTTTGTAGTGATACGAGATCAATCTAGCTTTATATATCCCCCGTAAACCAGCCTGCCGCCGCCAGATTATCGGGCGGGCGCCTGGCAGTGACAGTTCGAACGCCCGATCGCCGGCCGGTGTCAGGTGTAAATGGTCAGTGTCCACCAGGTCGCCGGGCGGTGGAAGGTAAAAATCTGACGGCTGTCGGCCTGTCGCCTAACTGCCACCGGCCGACACCCTGATGACGCCCCACACCCTCGAACTTAAGAAACTGCCTGGCGCCGCCCGGAACCGGCCAGGCGGCCTTTAACTGGCAGTTATTTATGACCACTCTCACCGATTTGTAAAAAATCGGCCGGCGGCATGTAATTTTAAGAATCCACTAATGTCTAAAAATCGGCAGGCGGCAGTTTCACATTGTGACCATAGTGTTAGCCTTCTATTTTTCACGTCATAAATCAAAATTTAGCTCCTATTCTCACAGGAAGTTTGTCCTCCAGGGGAGATAGTTTGACATGTTCAGCTAATTTAATTTTGTCGTCGGCTAGCGATAAAACCGAAAGTAGGGGAAGCCTGAAGGATATTGCAAACTTTAATGATACATTGCAACTTACATTGGTATTTAAATTCAGATAATCGTTTTTCTAAATGATTGGATGCATGCAATTGTAAAATCTTAAGGAATATTATAGCAAAAAGTATCGATACGCTTCGTACCCCATCTTCTTCGTACTAATTATAGTCAATTCTTATTTACTATCGCCCATAGTGTGTACAAGTGTATTATAAGATGACTGTGGTTGTACATTCAGAAAAGCTCTTGTTAACCCTTTCTCATACAAGAAATTTAGACTCTTCCAAACTGAAAGAGCTTGCAGACGAGAATAACAAATTTGATTATGTAACATAGTGGCAGTCTTTCCCACCTCGGGATAAATCTATGTGATCGTATAGTGGAATATTATGATTTGGAGGAAAGAAACAGAGTCTGAAGGTAACCGGCAACGTTTATTAGCTACATAAATCCATTCTCTGTAATCCTACGGGTTAAATGCAACTACCCATAATATACGAGAGAAAATATCTTAGGGATAGTCATACTGTTACGAGTCAGGCGTAACTAGAAAGAAGAAGCCAGCAACAAACGATAACAATTAACAGAATTTATTTACAAAAATATCAAATAAACAGTGACAATATTACAATAGTACAAAACAATACCTTAGACGTTAAATTCAAAAGACAAATTATTCCAGTCTTAATTCCAATCTGATCCTGATCCAAACTGAATGTAATCCAAGCACATGAAATAATCCTCACTTTAGTCTAGTCTGATCCTAATCCAACTGAATGTAATCCAAGCACTAATTATATGACACAAACACAAGATAATCCCCACTGTAGTCTGGCAATCATGTATTAACTAGTGAACACTGAGATGTAAAAAGCTTTTCCTTTTATAATAACAGGGAAACTTCCAGAAAATTCATGTTAAAATCAGTTGCATAATTCTTAGTAATCAGATTGTATAAAGGCCTGGAAACTTCCAGCACAATATTCCACAAGAGAGAATCCAGTTCTAAAAATAGCAACAGGGGAAAACCATTCAAAAATAGATACACACATGAATAAAGCTAATTATAACTGGGTATGTACATAACACTTCCCCCCTTGAAAAGAAAAAGAAAGGTTTATGAAATAAAATCTTTCTTTTTTTTTGCAATATTATTTATATACATGTATATGATACTTTAACTGAAGTATTACATAGGAAATGACAAACTCAAATAATAATTATTTCAGACTAATGAAAATAGTCAAGGTAATGAAATTGCAATTTAAAAGAAAAAACAGTTTAAACTTGATTTAGGGAAAAACAACTATTGAAATTTCAAACTCTTGAAAGAGCATCTGGTATAATGTTATCTTTCCCTTTTATGTGTCTTATGTCAAGATTAAACTCTTGAAGCAATAAACTCCACCTCAGTAATCTTTGATTCTTATTCTTAAGTTTGTGTAGAAAACTTAAAGGGTTATGATCACTGAATACAACAATTGGTGAAGTTGAAGAGGTTAAATAAACTTCAAACTGCTGGATTGCCAGAATTAAGGCAAGACACTCTTTTTCTATGGTAGAGTAATTTTTCTGATGTTTGTTAAATTTCTTAGAAAAGTAACAAACTGGGTGATCAATACCATTATTATCTTCTTGTAAAAGAACAGTACCAATACCAACATCACTTGCATCAACAGCTAGTTTGAAACATTTGTCAAAATCAGGTGCCAAGAGAACTGGTGTGCTCTTTAGTATGGCTTTTAGACTATCAAATGCATCTTGACATTTGTCATTCCATTTGAACTTTGTGCTTTTCTTTAGTAAATTTGTTAAAGGTTCAGCAATACCTGAGAAATTTTTACAGAATTTCCTGTAGTACCCAGCCATACCAAGAAATCGCATCAGCTGTCTTTTACATTTAGGCACAGGAAACTCAGAGATAGCATTGACTTTAGCTTCTAAAGGTTTAACTTGACCCTGTCCCACAAGATGTCCTAGAAATGTTACAGTAGCATGACAAAATTCAGTTTTTGCAAGATTCACAGTCAGTTTCGCTTTACTGAGTCTGTCGAAGAACTTCCTGATTCTTTGAAGGTGGTCACTCCAACTGTCTGAGTAGATGATGACGTCGTCAATATATGCATCACAGCCATCTAATCCACATATAACGTTGTTTATAAGTCGCTGAAACGTTGCAGGAGAATTTTTCATCCCAAACGGCATAACTTTGTATTGGTACAGACCGTTTGGAGTAGCAAAGGCTGATACTTCTTTTGCTCTATCAGTCAGTGGAACTTGCCAGAATCCTTTTAGCAGGTCAAATTTGGTGACATATTTAGAATTTCCAACTTTGTCAATACAGTCATCAATTCTTGGTATTGGAAAAGAGTCTGCTTTTGTCACAGAGTTCACTTTACGATAGTCAGTACACATTCTATAAGTTCCATTTGTTTTGGGTACTAATATACATGGTGAACTGTAATTACTCTGGCTAGGCTCAATAAAGTCATTTTCCAGTAAGTATTTTACTTCATCTTTGAGGTATTTCTGTTTCAAAGGATTCATTCTATATGGATGTTGCTTTATTGGTTTAGAATCTTCCACAATGACATCATGATAGATTTTATCTGTTCTTGTGGGGATATCAGGAAATAAATGTTCATATTCATGTATCAACTGTTTCAGCTCTTCCTGTTGTGATGGTTCCAAGTGAGATAGTTTGTTGTTAAGATTTCTCAAAATATCCGAATTCTCAAGTTTAGATGGACCAGGATCAGATTTATCAATAAAGTCCGAATTTACTTCAAGATCAGATACACTTGATTCTTGTGGGACAGTGCTTACAACTGTAATTGGTTTTGAAATAGAGCTATCTCTGTCAAAGTATTCCTTTAACATATTTATATGACACATTTGTTTGTTTTTACGCCTTCCTGGAGTATTAATTATATAGTTCAAATCACTTGTTTTCTTGTCAATAGTGTAGGGTCCAAAATATCTTGCCTGTAGAGGTCTTCCAGGTATTGGCAAAAGAGCAAGGACTTTGTCACCTGGTTTAAATTTTCTATCTATAACATGGCTGTCATATCTTGCTTTCATTTTGCCCTGAGACGTTTTAAGATTAGACCTAGCAACCTCACATGCCTTAGACAGTCTATTTCTGAAGTCAGAAACATACTGTAGTAAATTCAAAGGTGTTTCATCATTTGAGAGAAATTTCTCTTTCAAAAGTTTTAAAGGTCCACGAACAGAATGGCCAAAAACTAATTCAAAAGGACTGAAACCAAGAGATTCTTGTACAGATTCTCTGGCTGCAAATAGTAACAAATGGATGCCCTCATCCCAATCTTTTTCAGTGTCAAAGCAATATGACCTTATCATATTTTTTAATGTCTGGTGAAATCTTTCTAAAGCACCTTGACTTTCAGGGTGATAAGCGGATGACCTATATTGCTTGATCCCTAATTCATGCATAACCTGTTGGAATATACCAGACATAAAATTTGACCCTTGATCAGACTGAACTGATTTTGGAAGACCAACAAATGTGAAAAATTTTATAAGAGCTTTGACTATTGACTTTGTTTTGATGTTCCTTAAAGGAATAGCTTCAGGAAAACGTGTAGAAGTACACATAATTGTTAAGAGATACTCATTTCCTGACTTGGTTCGAGGTAAAGGACCAACACAATCTATAAGTATCCTACTGAAAGGTTCATCAAAAGCAGGAATAGGTTGTAATTGAGCTTTGGGAATGGTTTGGTTGGGTTTACCTACCATTTGACATGTATGGCAAGTTTTACAATATTTAGAGACATCTGATTTGAGACCAGGCCAATAAAAATGAGTAATAATTTTGTGATAGGTCTTGTTTATACCTAGATGACCTGACATAGGACTTTCATGGGCTATACTTAGTATTTCATGACGATATGACTTTGGAACCACAATTTGGTGGTAAACAGCCCATTCATCATCAGCTGGGACATCAAATGGTCGCCATTTTCTCATAAGAATCCCATTCTTTATATAGTAACACATTGGGACCTGTGAAATTTCATCTTCAGGTAAAGCCCTGAAAATTAATTTTGAAATCTCAGGATCAGTTTGATGTTCCTGGATAAGCTGTGACTTTGACAGCGTGTCATGACCTTGGTCAATAGACCTTGGTGGGGAATGACGAGACATTGACGAGTCTGTCTGAGTATCAGACAAACTGGGATCAAGAGACTTTTTAATCTCATTATTAAAATATTGACCGATAAAAGTATCCGTCAAGTCAATGTCAGAGTTTGAGTTTTTCAAAATGGCTTTTTTAGCCATAGCTCGGGTAACTGCACAAGAAGGATACAAGTCAGGAATTTCCTGCTCGATAGGGTCATCTGTTTGACCTATATTTGGTGTGTCAGTTACAAGTGGATTAACCACAACCTTATCTCCAGCTAAGTCATTGCCTAGCAGTAAATGGACACCTTTAAATGGTAAGGAAGGTTTAATACCAATAACCACAGGCCCAGTAACCAAATCTGATGACAAATTAACATGATGGAGAGGGATATTAACAGTTCCACACTCTACACCCTGAATAAGGACACTAGTACCGGAAGAAGTCTTCTCAGAAAAAGGCAGTATATCTGCTAAAATAAGAGATTGAGAAGCTCCTGTGTCTCTTAAAATTTTAATAGGGGTAGGTGGGCAATTATCACCTGAAAGTGATACAAAACCATTCAACATAAATGGTTCAAAAATCTCCATAGTAGAATCAGACTTGGGTTTTGTGACTATGTCAATTGTATTGGTTTTAATAGAAGACTGTGGCCTTGGTCTAAGAGTGGTGAGCCCTGTTGGCTTGGCTTCATCACTTTCTAACTTCCTTTTTAATTTCAAACATTCAGAAACAAGGTGACCAGGTTTCTTACAATAGTTACAAGTGGGTCGAGATAAGGGATATTGACTTTTGGTTTCACTAGTAGAATTGGGTTTGGGTGTATTGGATTGACTGGGCATGCCAGATGAATTACCAGACATAGATTTATTTTGGGGATGTGAGGAAGTAGGTTTTGCTTTAGCAATAAAAGAAACTTTATGTGTAAGATAGTAATTATCAGCCAGACGAGCTGCTTCTTCTAAAGTTTCAACTTATTTTTCGTCTAAGAATGTCTTAACATCAAATCGAATACAATGTTTGAATTCCTCAACTAACACAAGTTGTCTTAGTTTATCAAAATTTTGGTCTATTTTCTTAGAACAGCACCATCTATCAAATAACTGTTCTTTGTTTCTAGCAAATTCAACATGAGTCTGGTTAGAATCTTTTTTACAATTTCTAAATTTTTGTCTATATGCTTCTGGGACCAGCTCATAACCTTTGAGAATAAGTTCTTTAACAGTCTCATAATGATGACATTGTTCAACACCTAGTTGTGTATAAATTTCACGAGCTTTGCCTATCAAAACACTTTGCAGAAGCAAAGTCCAGTGCTCTTTTGGCCAATTTAAGTTTTCTGCAACTTTTTCAAAGTGTAGGAAGTATTTATCAACTTCTTTTTCTTGAAATGGAGGAACAAGCCTAATATGTTTTGTAACATCAAAATTGTATTCAATCTTTTGCTTCGGCTGATTTGCTCTTTCTTGCATTTCTATTTCCCTCATTCTTAATTGAAATTCTCTCTCCTTCTCTCTCTCTTCCCTTTCCCTTTCTTCTCTTTCCCTTTCTCTTTCTTCTCTCTCCCTTTCTCTTTCCCTTTCTCTTTCTTCTCTCTCCCTTTCTCTTTCTCTTTCCATCTCTCTCTCTACTCTTTCTTCTCTCTGTCTTTCCCTTTCTCTTTCTTCTCTCTCCCTTTCTCTTTCCATTTCTAACTGTCTGATCTGAAGTTTTAATCCAAGTTCTTTCGAACTTGAACTTGACTGAACATCAACTATCAGGGAAAGCGCATTTTCATCGAAAATCTCCTCATCAACAAAATATTGTACCAAAATGTTCCTAATTTCATGTTTACGCATTGAAGATTTTATTTCAGACAATTTATAGTGCTTAGCAAGATTAAGCAAATCAGTCTTTTTACCCAAATTCAATAACTCCACAGATGGTTCAGCCGTAAATTTATCTAAGTCAAAAGACATGTTTGTTTGTTGCTGGATTCAAGTACAAAATTGTATTATAATTACTGATTAGTAGACGAATGCGTTAGTCTATTTTCCAATCGATGGATAGTCCAAAATGTAAAACAAATATGTTAGTCTATTTTCCAATCCCGTTAGTCTATTTTCCAATCGATGGTTAAACCCAAAAGGAAAACGAATGCGTCAGTCTATTTTCCAATCCCGGACGAGCCCCCAATTTCTGTTACGAGTCAGGCGTAACTAGAAAGAAGAAGCCAGCAACAAACGATAACAATTAACAGAATTTATTAACAAAAATATCAAATAAACAGTGACAATATTACAATAGTACAAAACAATACCTTAGACGTTAAATTCAAAAGACAAACTATTCCAGTCTTAATTCCAATCTGATCCTGATCCAAACTGAATGTAATCCAAGCACATGAAATAATCCTCACTTTAGTCTAGTCTGATCCTAATCCAACTGAATGTAATCCAAGCACTAATTATATGACACAAACACAAGATAATCCCCACTGTAGTCTGGCAATCATGTATTAACTAGTGAACACTGAGATGTAAAAAGCTTTTCCTTTTATAATAACAGGGAAACTTCCAGAAAATTCATGTTAAAATCAGTTGCATAATTCTTAGTAATCAGATTGTATAAAGGCCTGGAAACTTCCAGCACAATATTCCACAAGAGAGAATCCAGTTCTAAAAATAGCAACAGGGGAAAACCATTCAAAAATAGATACACACATGAATAAAGCTAATTATAACTGGGTATGTACATAACAATACCTGCTAAACAGAGACCGCTGACGCGGGTCTACAATTCAATAACCAATCTATCTCCTCCTCTCTCTTCTCCGGCAAAATACTCTGTGGACGTCCCACCAAGACATTTTTGTTGGTTATAGGAATATCCTAATAGCCCATTATCTCCCGCCGTATCAATGTTCATGATACTCATTAATTAAATATGATGATGACTTAGACGTGTATAATGTTACAATTAAAATGGCAGAAAGTTCTCCATATAGAAAGAAAACACTGTGGGACAAGGCGAAAGTTTGCTTGTTATGAGCAATTTTCCCTTTTCTCAGTGTTTTCAAAAGACTTGTACTGCAGACACTTGAAAACAAGAGTTTCTTTGTGAAAGGTTTAAAAGAAAGAAAATGGTTTTAGACAGAAATTTCATGGATTCAAACTCGAGAAATCGTGGCTTAGGTAGAAAAACATGGAAATTGCACATTTCAAACACCTTCCATTTCAACAACGAATGATTTCTAAAGCTACCCTCTCCAAATGTGTAAAAATGAGATTTGATGCGAGAAATGCTTAATGTGCTGTAAGTTACTTTTCTACTAAAGGCTTGTGTCGGATTTCAGTGATGATAACTGGTATTTATTATCCCCCGCCGAAAGGCATATATCCCCAAAAGTATTTGAGATATCAACTTCAAACTTCACAAGTGGATAGATCTCATTAAGGAGGCGTGCAGTGTACAAGAACCATTACTCTATCTTCAGTAATTTTGGAGTTATTGCCCTTTGTTCATTTTTTCTGGAATTTTTGTCCGGAGCGTATCTCCAAAAGATGAAAGCTAGGAACTTGAAACTTCACACACATATAGAACTCATTGAGGAGGCGTGCAGTGCGAAAGGTTCATTACTCTGTCTTCAGTATTTTTGGAGTTATTGCCCTTTGTAAATTTTTACTTTGGATTTTTGTTCGCACATTTTCATTTAGATTCACAGGCTTTTTTTGACTGATTACCCTTTGATGAATTTATCCTATTCTGGGACAAGTGCTAGTTTTTTGCCCTTGTTTTTGTAATAGGGTGTCATGGAAAAAGGGGGTTTCATGCTATATTTCATTCCATTTCTTGTGAAGGCAGCTCCTTCCACATTTCTTGACGGAATTGAATAGAATTTTGACAGAATCTGTCTTGTCATGTGACCTACTGCATATTGTCAACATTTTGCGATTTGTAGCTCCGTCATGAAAAAAAGGGGGCTTCATGTTTAATTTTATTTTATTTCTTGTGAATGCAACTCGTCCCATATTTCTTGACAGATTTGGAATTTTCACATTATCATTTGACCTAATACAACGCCTCCCACATATCTTTGCAGATTTGGATGGAATTTTCACATGATCATGTGACCTACGGCATATTGTCAAGGTTTTTGGATATGTAGCTGCATCATGGAATAAGGGGGGCTTCATGTTATAATTTCATTTTTCACCAGAATCTCTTCAATTCCTGGACATATCTCAATTATATTTCGATGAGATTTTCACACATGCGATCTAGTACATGTTGTCAGGGTTTTGCGATTTATCACTGTATCATGGAAAAAGGGGACTTCATGTCAAATTTAATTTTTTATCAGTGTATCTCCAACTTTTGCACATATTTTCATAGAACTTCAAATTTTTATTGCTTGATCAAAGCCAGTGACCAATGAGTCAATTGTGCATTCATCTCTCCATGCATTAGTCTATTCGTAAACCTTTTAGATCACAAGTAATACCATATATCCATTCAGCTACCCAGGCAGGTGCTACAAATTTCAACACTTTAGTCTCTAGCTACCTGCTTGAAATGGCAGCAGTGTGGCGACTTATATTGTGAGAAGGATATCTTCTAAAGTCCTTGACAAAAATTGATGAAACTTCATGCATGTTTTCCATTGGATAGTCCGTAGATACATTTTTTTCTCCCACACATATGAAATCCTGAAATGGGTACTTAATATATAATCCTGTCATGAACCTCTTTTACATTTTTTTATGTAATGAAATCCTGTGCCATAGAACAAGGGAGCTTAATGTATAATTTCATCATGGACCAGTAACAAAAAGGCCACATGTACATGCAAAACACAATACCTCTTATTATATGTTTGTATCAAAAAAGGTCTTTTTCGGCGGGGGATATCATTTCAACGAAATTGCTTGTTGTTTAGAGATTGCTATTTCTAATTTGACAAGCAAATTTCGTAAATATATTTCAGACGGAAGTTTGTGTATAAAAACTCTAAGAAATAATATAAATTAGATCTACTGTGCGGAAAAAAATTCACTGCATAATCATAATGAAGCCTCTTATTTTCTCTGCCAGATTGGTCCTTTGTAACTGGTGATTATTATGAGCGATAAAGACTTGTTTGAAATAGAGCCCAACTCCGAGAATAGAAATTCAGAGACTGACATCACTTTCTGTTTTGGCACTGCATCAGATTCACAGGTAATATTTATTGTTTGGAATTTAAATGAATGTAAAACTTCTGACATGAGTTAACCCATTGACACTTAATTTCTGAAACGTCTGGTTTTTCACGTGCTTGCAGTAAAAGTTTAACAAAAGATGATGATCACTCTGTTAATCCTTTTCCAAAAAAAAGCCCTGGTTTTTACAAGTCTGCAGTATATCTTTAGAAAACTCTGTGGAAAAAGGAGAAATTGCTCGTAACGAGCAATTTCTCCTTTCGACAAAGTGTTTTCTGCCCTTTTGGACAGCTTTCTGCGATTTTCATCAAATTTAATGTTGTCGTCTGCAAACTCTTTCAGTTTGGAAAAGGGTTTAGAGGATAATTCTTAAGATCTACAATTTACATGTAGTTGATGGTTCTGTGTTCAAGAACCATTAATGTGCTCTGCCTCATTTTCATCTACACTGCTTTTACATGTTGCATAATTTTGTCAAACAATGAATGAAATTATTTTCTCTCTTTCTCTCTCTCATATACCAGTGGATGATGAGACAATGTAGTCTTATTGTGAACTTCACTATCTCCCTTAGGTCTCAGATTCTGGCGAGACTCAGCCGCCCACTCCAGGTACTGAGACACAAGCACCTTCTTCGGACTTAACATTGGCATTGGTAGGTGAGGGGAGTAGCTCACGTGAGGAAGAACCGCCAGTCAATACAGAGATACATCAGCCGTCAATTATACCTCCTGCCAGCACCAGTCAAACGGTAAGATCACCGCTTGATATTAATATACTGTATGACAGTCAAGTGATTGATGAAGAAGCAAATGACGATAGTCAGATGTTGAGCCTGAGTGATATACATGCTCAGTATAAACATGCCCTACTAAGTAGTGCTCTCAATCTTACAGAAATAGACACTCCCCAACTTCAAATATTTGAGAGTGGTACATGTACTCTTAACCTTGACACTGAACTCGAGCTAACAGATAGAGTCACTTAGTATCAGCATTTATATCAGAGTGGTAGTCGTCAGCTTGATAGTGATACTTCAGTTCCCTATGGTTTTGCAATGAAAATGTGAAACTGACAAATATTGATAAAGCGTCTCGTCATAAACATTATTAACTGGGGAAATATGTACAAGTGAAAATTTATACACAGGTTTAGTTTGCTGTATTCATGAAAATTCATTACAAACATTTTTAACAGGTAAATTAGAGTCCTGCAGCCCATATTCCCATTAGACTGGAAAAAATGAGCTCATTTTTAGAAATACATAACATATCCAAAGAGACATGCATAAGTAAATCTAACATTGCTATTGTGCGTGTTACTGACTTCACTAATGGTCTTGCAGTGGAGTTGTATTATTTTGCAGCTGAAAATAATCTGACATTGAAACATTTTTATTATGACTGGATTTCAGCCATTGTCAACATGAATATTAATGAAATAAAAAAGCCCTTTCTACCAAACCTCACAGGGTATTAACACAGGTAAAAAATAAAAGCGGGGCAGCAAAATTAAATTACTTGAACGAAAGGTTTGTAATCACAACTGAAACTAGTGTCTCTGCAGTGACAAGTGCATCTACTTCGCAATGTGTATTTCATGAAGGCTCTGCTGTTGAAGTTAAAGTGCTTGTAAAATTAAAAGGAAAAGGAAGAACTGTTTCTGAAGTACGGGAAAAATCAAAGCAATATAAAAGGAAATCAGTCAGACTAGAAAAAAAAATCTCACGTAAAAAGGCAAAATATGAATTTGTTGAGAGCGAAAAAGACTTAAAGTCAATGGAAAGAAAGCTGAAGCAGGCAAATTACAAATTGGATAGAGATATAGCAAAACATGCTAAACAACAGCAGCCTGTGATATCACTAAAAAGCAGCAAGTTTAGTCTGAAGAAAAATATTACAGAGAAAGAATCTGAAGTTCTGTCTTAGAGGAATATTATTGCTGAAAATGAGGATCTTGTTTCTAAAGCTGAGCAAAATGTAAAGGATTTGTATGACGCCAATTTGACAATTGACTTTGGCTATTAAAAGATTCTCCTGATCTACAACTGTATGACGAAACAACAAATTCATATACAAATGAAACAGTTATGTGTGTTAAGAATTTGACTGATATGAAAGTCCCTGTTGAAAGGGTTGGACCAGTAATAAAAGAAGTTGCCAAACTATGTGGAAAACATGTGGACAGGGTTCCATCTGCTTTAACTGTTAACAGAGTTGTGGACAGTAAACTTGCAGTATCCCAGCAACAGCTTAGTAGTGTATTGAAAGACAAAGATCGAATAACATTGTACACTGACGAGACCAGAAAATATGGTAAATCCATGCAGACATATATAGTTACAGATGAGGAGCAAAATTCCTATTTATTAGGATTGCGCGAAATGGTTGATAAAAGTGGGCAAAGTACTTTAGATACTTTTAAAGACATATTATCGGATATATCAACTTATTGTCATGAGGCTGAAAATGATAAAGACATTGGTTATGTTATGCTATGCAATATCAGGGACACAATGTCCGACAAGGCTTCTACAGAAAAACATTTTAATGTTCTTTTAGAATAGTTTAGGAGTGAAATTCTGCCAGAGGTGATCGATAATGTGGAAAATCTGAGTAAAGAAGAAAAAAGGCTTGTTTGAAAATGAATATTTTCTACTGTGGCTTACACTTACTGGTAGGTATGGCAGACACCTGTGAAAGCACCCTTCGAAATTCGAGAAAAAATACTTAGATGGTAAAGACATAGGCTCAGCAATGAAACCAGAACTGAAACGATACCACAAAAATGAAAGTGCGACCTTTCGTTTGATTGGAACTTCATCAAAAAGTTTTGCAGTTGGACAGGATGAAAAGAACGGTATCAGTCTACCTTGGATAACATTCCTAAAGTAAAAACATTTAAAGGACTGCATAGTTCGGTTCAAGCATAATAGATTTAATCTAGTATTCAGCCTTGCTTCTGCAATTTACTTCCACCATCTACGAATATCAGAATTTTTGGATACATATTGCATGGTTCCTGCAATGACTTACTAAAAGCTGTAGCATTAGGGTATAAAAGAAAACCTTTTACTTGCAGATCTGAAGGCATTTGGTTGGATTTCAAAACTTGTAAGTGGTCCCTTATGGACACTTCTGGAATCTCCTTGTCACATATTGGAGATGGATATATCTTATAAACAACTGATAAACTTCTTAGCCAAAGGTACAAATGATGTTGATTTGATTGGCCAGTTCATAAGAGCAGAGGAATTTACTGGAGGACAACAATACTCTGAATGAGGTTCTATTCCCAATGTTACAGACTCTATTTTTGTCTATGTCAGAACTATTAAATCGAATTGTTGCAGACCATTTACTAGGTGGTACATTCCATAACCCTTTAGACCAGCTGATTGCAGACACAAAGTCATCAATGAAACATAATAAACTACCAGAGTTTGTCTTTGGCTACAGACCAAATGCCTCTTTGCTTACCAATGAGTCTTATCTATTGTATTCTCACAATAAAACAAGGGAGTGGCTGTCATCTTTAAAAGACGACGAAAGGCAACAACTTCTGAAAAGTTACAAGCACATTTTCCTTTTCCAATACTTTTTCTTACTCAATTATGTCAAGCCCTTTTCACCAGAGCCATAAAAACCTGTGTTTATCTGATAGAGAGTTGAATACCTGATAGACAAGCTAATAAAAGGTTTAACCTGTCAAAAAGTTCTGGCCATTATAATGCAGCCAAGTTTTCTCAGGACTTGCACTGCAAACTTGTCTGTCAAGTATTCTACAACATTTATATTTTTGTTTTCTGCAAAGACAATAAGGTATTTGTTTGTAAACTTATCTAATATCATTATAGACCTGCAAAACAAATGTTTATGGAGGTATACTGGATTCAGCATGTCTGTTCGTCCGTCTGTGTGTCTGTCCATCCGTCTGTCCGTATGTTCCTCGGTGTATCTGTCTGTGTTCTAACTACTACTTTCTGTCAAAGTGCTGGTGGGGGATTGGGTCACACTTAGTGACAGCTCTTTTTTTTTTCCTTTTTGATTGCTTGTTATCCCCTCCTCCTTTTTAAAACCAACTAACTTGTTGAAGTTCTTTTAACTGCATGTTGATTATACACACAAACCAGTGTATAAAGATCATTCATGTGAACAGAAAATTGTAGACTTTAAGGAACATTTATAATGAATGATCCAAGTTG